>JASDDO010000004.1:291224073-301224073 GCA_030015575.1 Agapanthus africanus | reverse complement strand
TATTAAAAAAAAATTTTAAAATTTTTTTCGGGGGTATTTTTGTAAATATTCAGTTCTAAAAAATAAAATAAAAAATAAATAATATAATTTTTTCTTTACAAAATAAATTGCTCTTTTTAAGAGGTCCTTTTTTTTACGAAATAAATTCCAAAACACCCCCTATAAAAACATCCCCACCCCTCTCTGCATTTCCCGAACCCTAATTTAATCCTTCAGAAAAACCCCTAGCCCCTGCAGCAGAAATTGCAGCAGATCTCCTCCAGAGAGCCGCGCATCCACCGCCGAACTCCTCTTATGGCTGCGCAACCGCCGCGCTTTAGCCACGTCACCCTCTGAAACTTTCAGAGGAGGTTTGCATCTTTCTATTCCTCTCTGTAAATTTTTTATTTTTCTGCACTTCACTGTCATGGCACCTACACTTCAGTTTGAAAGGGATTTTTCCCAGTTGTTTGCACACAATGTCTATGGTAACTATTTTGGCGATGAGATCTGAAGGCGCGGATGGAACTTTTTACTATTTAACCATCCGAATTCCTTCGCGTTTCCAGATCTTGTCACCCGATTTTATGAATGCACGGAGGATGGTTGTCTTGCACAACACGGGTACATTAGGTTACTGTGGGGGAGGGATAGGGAAATTTTAATTGATAGGGACTTCATCCATGAAGTCACCTTAATACCTAAACTCCCCATTCACGATCAACCCCTCCGATTTGAGGACTACATACCCTTGATGGGAAACGACTGTTCTAGGGAGCCACGAAAAGGCATCCAAGCTCGAACACTTTTTGTAAATGTCTTAACTGTGTACCGTTGGGCATAAAATAATATTTTTGGAAGTTCACACAATACAACATTTTTTACACCATCCCTACACATAGTGCACACACTAATAACTCGAAACCCTAGTTACGATATGTGCACAGTGTTGCTTCACTCGATTGGCGCCGGCAAGAGAGCTGCCAATTATCCATGCCCTATGTTGGTGACACAACCGTGTCGCCATTTCCTCCCTGTTTGGAGCAGTGAGGACACTGCTATTAATAAGTTTGGGGGTGAGGGTATTGTAAATAGTTATCTTTGCATTGCATCTGCATATTTTTATTTTTTGTACATATTTGTTTTTTCTTTGCATATTTAATTCCGCACTGCATCTTTATAAAAAAATAAAAAAATAAAAAAATATACAAAAATTGAAAAATTTTAAAATTATAAAAATTGAAAATATCAATTTTGGCTTATCAGACTCAAGTTTAACATGATGGTTGACTGGTTAGGAAAAATTAAATCCTAAACTTAGTAAATTAAAAACCCTAAAATTAACCTTTCTTAAAGTTTAATTGTAGAAAATATATGTCCTTACAGTTTATTTAGAAATAAGCAAATTTTGAGTTCAGTTCTTGGGCTAAGTCAAAATAAGGGAAGAGTATTGAAATCTCTATTTGAAATGTAAGACTGAAAAATAAATTCTGAACCTTAAGTCTAAATTCTGAAAATATATACCCTACTACACGCACTTACACACATCTCGAAACTTGGGATAGTAGAGGATACCTTGAAATGCTCTTGTCTAAAGGCCTTAGTATGATGGAAAATAAAATAAAAATATAAATGGTGAAGAAAGAAAAGAAAAAATGAACACTGGTTTTGTAATTGCTTAAGACAGCTTAAAATAAAAAAATATAGCAAGGGTGCTTTATCACCTAGTGCGTTAGACCAACTGGTTTCGGAGTCACTGCTAAACCTTAGGTATTACAAGATGAGGAATTACGCCTTAATGCGCAAGCACATTTTGTAATCGGTCGTTTAGTACCTCAAGAAGTATTAACGATCGCATGAAGGATGTGTGAGCAATTTCATCACCAATTAAAAAGTACTTTGGACGATGGACAAGAGTATGATAGTTTGAATTGAATTCCAAGTATAGGGGTGATAATTACACACACGTAAGGGTATATGATTGGGGTTTGGATGAGAGATAGGCCTTATATCTTCAGTAGAGATGATAAAAATTCCTGAGTTTAGATTGCACCTTAGAAGGAAAATTCAAAAGATGCTGAAAGCTTTATAAATTTGCAAAACATATATGATCTTTAGTTAAATGAAAAGGGAGTGTGAAAAATACGGGTTGATGATTTTTAAGTTGAAGATGATAGAATTTCTTATTAGAATACTGAATTGAAGAATTAGAGTCAATGGTTAAATTGATTGGATTTTGTGGGTAGTATCTGCTGAAAACCCTCAGGAGACAACACTCCTCCTACTAGGGATACCTAGAGTTTTAACGACTTGTTGCACGAGCTCAGTGCAATCACGTTCCCTGCGAAAGTGACGTTAGAACTTTTTGAGAATAAAAATTGGTTTTGCTCGGGACGAGCAAAAGATAAGTTTGGGGGTATTTGTTCATATCAGATTTTTGCATTTTTATATCGCCCATTCTTAATCACATTGCATATAAGTAGGTACTTTTGATCCATGTCTGCTAAATAGTTGCAGGTTACAGGTTCTCAGCTCGTTACAGTGAAATTCATGAAAAGTCGCTACAAATGTGAGACTATGACCAACAATAGATGAATCCGTATAATGCCGCCTACCAGTTCAAGGAACAAATGGAAAATCATTAGACAGTTCAATGCACAAAGCACAAGGGTAGCACAAGATCCAAGACTTCAACACGGAGCTCAAGGCAAAAGTCCACATCATTCTGCACTGTTGGAAATCTGGAAGGAAATAGAAGAGATTCTGAGAAACTAAGTGAAGAGAACAGAAGATAAAAACAACATAGAGAAACTCTGAAGAGATGAGCCCAAGATTCCACCAAATGGCTGCGGAACCGCGGCCAAACAGGCACTTCTGCCGCGTTTCCGCGGCCGCGTTATGCACGTGTCGGTGGGGTGTCGGTGCTTTGACCCGGCTTTCTTAGGGTAGTTTTGTAAATTCATGTATGGATCAGAATGTAACCTAGGGTTTTTTCTATTTATAAATAGGAAAGCTCAAAGTCAAATTAGGCATGCCTCTTTTTAATATTCTAGATCTAAATTTTAAATTCAATTGTAATGCGTTCTTGAGAGGTCATCAATAAAGTAAGTCTTTTATCTTATTTTATCTCGCATTCGTCTTATCTGCAATTTATTATCTGCACTTTTATTTGTTCTTTTATTATCTGCAATTTAGGTCACCAATAAAAATAAAAAAATGAATTTTATTGTTATCTTCCTAATGAGTGAGTAATTCCTCACTTGTTAGGGGTAGGAAAGAGAAGGTTTGAGAGAAGGAAATCTCTCTCACTCGTTTCTTTGCCCAAATAATTTTAATACGGACTCCTTTTAAATCAATCATAATCCGCTCACTACGGCACCCTATCCTACATGATAGCGGTGATTCCCTAGTTAGACTGGTTGTGGTAAAGGGAGAAGATCCCTATTTCGAACTGACCTAATCCTAACCCTAGCAAGCCTTTTTATCAACTTATTCTCATTCATAGATCTTAAAATAAAACCCTACCAAAATTAGGACTTAACTCGTTAGAACATAAAGAAAAGGACACCATTTCCGTGTGGATCGACCCGTACTCAACCGGCTAGCTACCAAGCGACACCGTCTTTATTGCGGTAATTTAAAACTTAAATTTAAAGCATGCATAGAAAATCCTAAACAATCAACATGTTACACTACACCTCATTGGTACTGCCATGTCACTGTAGGACCGTTATGCTATGTAATGCGTATGTAGATGTTGATATGAGTATACTATTACACTTTTAGAACACTTGCACAAATACTAATGATTGCCATGCTGCACGAGCACAGATGCGTATGCTACACTACACATCATTAGTATTGCCATGACACAGTAGAATTGATATATTTGTGCCGGTATGATTTATCTATGTAATCTTCCTTATTACCTGTTGGGTATTGCGAATACCAGTAACATGAGTATTCATATTTGATTCTTATGAGTTTTCAAGATGTTCTACTTTGATGATATATATTAGTGATATGGGACGCTGTTATATATGTATATATATAATATCATCAGAATGATTTATGCAAGTATTCTTATTCTTTACTTGATATATTTGGATATGATTAGTTGATGTCCACCATGAGCCGTTTTTACGTTTTGTTTTACTCCGAACCAAGTGTGTGTATGTGTGGGGGGGCTATACGATTACGGATTTCTACATTATCCAGACTGAGTAGGGGGGATATACAGTCGAATACATGGTGGACCCGGTCGAGACCGAGGGGCAGGATAGCTGCATGTGAGGCGGGGGGCCTAGCGAGGATACTCGATATCGGAGATAGAGATGAGCACGGCAGATATCCAGGGGATACTGACCGGGGTTCGATTGGGCATGGCGGATATCCGAGGGATACCGACCGGGGCCAGGGATATCGGGTGGTGATCATCTGTTGAGATGGTGTCGATGGTATTTGCATTTGCGTGTCGGTGATGGACACGAGAGATTTGAGGATTTGCGTGTTGGTGATGGACACGAGGGATTACTGATTTCGGGTGTCGATGCTGGACATCCATATATATCGATATGTTGCTATCATGTGTACACAATTATATTATAGTTATTGTAGCCGACCAGGACTGATCCCGGGGACGGTACCTGCATATCTTTTACGGGCATTCGCATACATAAAAAAATGAATTCAATAACGAGCTATAGTCTTATTATTTTGACATGTCTGATATGACACTGGGATCTTGAAGTTGTAAACCTCTTAAACATTCTTTACTAAAACAGCAGGACGTATATCTTAAATAAGATACCTATTATATTTAATACTATCACGTCTGCTTTTATGCCTTGATATATGTATTCGGCGGCTATTTTAAAGAAGAGGTTTTATATATATATTTTCGGCTACTTATAGGCTTTTACCTAGATACAGGTCATTTGTATGATATGTTCTACTTTGGGATCGCATGATAGATAGTGTTGCATTTATGATACATATGCATATCATGTATTATATTAGTACAGATTATGATAGTACTATACTTATGACCTAGGTATCGTTGTGCATTTCAATTTCTACCTTGTGATATTAAAAATTCACTGAGTTGGCAACTCACCCCCGTTGTGCCACAGTTTCTTACAGGTTTTACCACTTGGATTATCAGTGGCTTGGGGCACACATTTCTTTCGGTGATTGCTTTGGCAGGTAGGTTACCGTTGTATCGTACTCACACTTGTATATTCATATCTTCGTGTATCTAGTAAAACTCCATCGACTTAGAACTGGTATATTGTGGACTTAGAATAGAGACTTAGAGTTTGTGTATTGTGGGTGTCGCACTCATTGGAGTCGACCATTTTATATTGTTGATGTTGTTTCGCCTTTCTTTTCATCGCCATTGTGCGTTGTATATTGTTTTCTTGGTTGCTCCGCCGTTTGGACGTGGAAGTTAGCTCATGTTGGGATGTTATTTTTATTGTTATGTTGTATCGTGTTTTATACAAAATTATGAAGGAGGTGCTGTCGAATTTTAAAACGTCATAGATGCTTTTCAAACATACTTAGTTCAACTGATCCCATCTGATGACTATTTTAAACATCACCTCCAATATTTTCAAAAAGGGTTTAAATTCCGGGTTTTGGCTTACTTGGACCGCGTCGACGTCTTTAGATGTCACGTGATTTAAGTGCCGGTCACGTGCCATATTTGGGTCGTGACAAAGTTGGTATCAGAGCGTTTGGTTTAATCTTTGTTCGAGTCTAGATTTGACTATATGGAGTCTAGGCATACACTTTTGTTACCTAGGCTTTACCTTATAGGACTTAGACTTGACTTTGGGGGTCTTATACCCAAACTTTCGTTATATAGGATGACCTTGGTTGATGGGGTAGGTACTAAGTAAAATGACGTACCGCGGCATATTTACGATATGATACTCCGCCTAAGTTACCTTAGGATTTATATTTTGAGATCTTCCTTCTATTCGTTCCGTTGATCTATCCTCATCAATACATGTTGATTGTTCAGGTCGCCATGTCTACGTGAGCCGAGAGGACTGCGGTTAGAGACACGGTCAGGGCAGACTTGTCAGGGACGAGGACTGACCAGGGTAACATTCCGGTAACGTAGAGATATGTCGGTTATTCATATTCGATCGGGTTCTAATGTTGAAGCGAGTTTCTTCGGGATCCGCACCAGATGGTCGAGTCATTGCAGGAAATCAGCCGGACTTGAGGCGTGATGCTTTCCCCTCTCCGAAGATCATGGTGTTGTGTACTGTTCAGATAACGGTACCAAACATTTCTGAGGTTATCGAGGTGTTGCTTCTAGAGTGCAGGAAGTTGACAGTCGCCGATGTTTACAAGTGTAGCTGGATGAGAGGATTCGTAGTCATTCAAATGAGGGATGACTAGAACTAGAACTTTTAGTCCATAGTGGCGCTCCGATGCGAGATTGGTGAAGTTGATTATCTTCTTCCGATGGGTCTTTCTCAGACCTGGTGCAAATCGATCGAGAAAGAGATCGTGTAGTAAGTTTTCCTCCGACGGATTGAGACGAGTTCTCGAAGGTGAGCTTAGCCAGATTCTTCTACAGAGTATCAGAGATGCCAGATTCATGTTTTTGAGTTTTGTAAGATTCCGAGCTTGGTCATAACCGAGTATGACTTGCAATTTGCATGGTTATCGCGACATGCTCTTTAATTGATTGATATTGGAGAGTAATGGAATATGAGATTGGTGCGAAGTTTCAGTGGAAAGTTGTTCTTCACCGCTGATATGGAAGATTTGATGCATATGCAGAGTCGCGTACGACCAAACTTTCATAGGAAAATTTTAAAGAAATGGCAGTTGATATGATAAAGAAAGTGGATTCAGAAATGAGTGCTAGTTCCGGGCAGGCTGGATAGCTGAGATCAGCATGAGACTTGATGGGTTCTTTCTAGAAGTTGATAATAAGTAAGATTGGACCCAAGATCAGTTGTTGGCACACAAGCAGAGGTTAGAGATTTCCGTCATCAATATATTGCGTTGCGAGAGACTAGACAACTGGCCAAGGAGATATGGTGAGAGATATCAACAGTAGGACTGATTGCATCGTTACTCCTCACCGGACGATTGTATGAAGAGACCCTGACGTTAGAGATCCGCAAGAAGAACCAGAATTCAGAGACAGAGAACGCTAGACCAGGGCAGAAGACAAGTAGTAATCCTTGCTCTGCCAGTTCCGGGTGTATAGACACCATTCGACATTGAAGATGATACACTTCAATGTCATTGTTTTCGATTTACGTTTTTATGATTTGAAGATGTCGTTTTTAAAAACGTTAAAAGGGGACAACTCAACGTCTGTTATTTTGATTTATGTATTTAAGGACATGAGGGTCACACAAATGTTTTGTGCACACCAAGTGCATTTGTCGAGATTTTCGTGCATGATGATTGCACTTTGATTAATGTTTTGTACACACCAGGTGCACTTGTTGAGATATTAATGCGAGGTGACTGCACTTAATTAGAGTATCGTGTACACCAGATGCACTAGTCTAATATTTTCAGTGCCTATCAGTTGCACATGATTAAGAGATTTTATATATATACACTCTTGGTATACTTGATTTTGATTTTGTGCACACCAGTTGCACGTTTTGATATTTTGTGCACTCTGATGCACTTGATTTTGATTTTGTGCACCCCGATGCACTTGAGATTTATTTTGTGCACCCTGATGCACTTGATACTATTTTGTACACTTTTGTTCCATGCATAGTTGATGCAATGGATATCGTTTCGTGCACGCCTGTTACACTTAGCGCTGTTTTGTTTTCATGCACACCAGGACGTGTGATTTGAGATTTGCATGCAAACCGTTAGGGTTGATTTCGTTTTCGTGATTTGCACTTGATAGGATATGTTATAGATTTGATTTCTATATTTTCTCTTGGTCGTGTGGTATTGATTGTGTACTTGGTATATACAACGGTTTTTGTATTTGGTATTCTGTATCATAACTGATGTAATTCTCATAGCAACCGCTAGAGTTACTGTTATGTGAATTTGCATCCTTTGAGTTTTCACGCACACTGTTGCGTTATGATTCGTTTTAGCTCGTGTGGGACTTTGGAGTTCTATTTTATTGAGCGGACTATATATTTTAAAATTTTGGATCCCGATAAATTGTTTTAAATCAAAGTGATTGGATTGAGAAAAATGTTTTATGATGGGGGTTAAATTTAAATTCGGTGATCGAATTTTTTTAAGAGGGAGAGATTGTAACATTTTGGAAAATTATAAATATTAATTTATAATTTTAAATATAAAAATAATGTGTTTATAAAAGGGATATCACATACAACTTTTGGTATCGGAATTATATCTGTAAAAATGTAGTTATTTCGATAAATATGAATAAAAGTGCATGATATCATAAAAATGATATTTTTAATTATTTAACATGACATTGTATTTTACTTTAAGCTAATGAAATTTAAGTGATAGATTAATCATCTCATATCTTTTATTTTACATGGATTTAGATTGTAAAATGAATTTAAATTGTAACATGAAAGGTTTGATATTTGGTAATTCTTTTAAAGGTTAATATATCTTAACCTAGGCTAAACCCTCATAATACCACACCCTCAACCATGCTCAACACCCTCCACCTCCTTCTTCTCAACTTTACACCTCCTCCTTCACATTTGACACATCCTCCTTCACCATGCCACCTCCATCTCACAACTCTCCACCTCATGCTCTCTCTACACAACACAACACCTAGGAAATTCTTTATCTTTCTCAACTGAACAAAACTTAACTCTTCATGCCCCAACACCTAAATTCCTATGTTTTCCTCATATCAAAAGTGAAATCCATGATTTCCTTCATCAAGTTTGTGCATACCATCAACCTATAAGCCAATACAACCCCTAAATGCTTCCACAAGCACTTCATGAGCTGGTGTTCTATTGTACACAATCTCCATAGGTATAATTCCTTCCTTCCTTGCATGTTCAGTATTATTCCATATCTGTTGGCATGTGTAGTATAGGAAAAATAGTTTGTTTGGTGATATTTAGCCCACTGAATTTGAATCTGGAACCACTAGGTGGTTTAGGGTTCCGTAGGGCGGCAGCAGGGTTTCGGGAGGTATTGTCCATGTCGTTTTCAAATTTTTGCCGTACTAAAGAACCCTAAACTAGAATCTTAACTAGAGATTTAGACGAACCAACATGCAAACATCTTTACATACTAAGTGAATGAGGAATACAACCTTTGTACACCGTTCCTTCACTTCTAAAGCTCCGTGTAGTAGTCCCTTCGCTCCAAGTAGTGAACACCCGAACTCTAGTAAGGGTTCACATGAAAAAATGAACAAACTTGCTCGAAGTCTTCGAGGCCGAAGATGATCTACGTCGAGGAGACTAAAGCCCATGCTACCTCTTCACTAATGGTAGATTAGTAAAGCAAACACCCTAAACTAAATGGCTAATATAGTATAGGATGATGAAGTAGAAATTGGGCTCACTTTAGATTAATTTTTCCCACAATATTTCTTCACCATTTCAAAAGCTAGTAAGCTTTTTCATGAGGAAGAAGAAGATGAAGTGGAGATGAGAATCAAAACTCTTTTTTTGTGAGAATAGCAACCATGGGTGAGTTGGTGTCATACACTAACTCATGTAGAGAATAAACCATAGCTAACTGAAGGGTTACCCAAGATGGCAGCAAGGTTTCGGGAGGCATCGTCCATGCCAAATTAAAATTTTGCCGTTTTAGCTAACCCTAAATATAGATCGTTTACTAGAAATAATATGGAATCAAACGCAAACACTTTGCAATAAGTAAAGAGAGCGAGGAATACAACCTTTGTAGACCGGTCCTTCACTTCAATAGCTCCGTGTAGTAGTCCCCTTCGCTACGATCGTAAACTCCGGACTCTAGAGAGGCTCCATAAAGAAACGAACACGCTTGCTTTGATGTCTTCGAGGCCGAAGATGATCTACGTCGAGGAGACACTAACCCAAGCTATTTCTTCACTAGGTCAAGAACTTTGTGAAGAGAACACCCTATACTAAATGGCAAGTAGTAGAGGATGATGAAGTAGGAAGTGGGCTCACTTTAGAATTGATTTTCTCACACTTTTTCTCATACCTCCATTAGAGCTAGAAGCTTTTTGAGAGGAGGAAGAAGAAGAAGATGAACTCAAGTTAATAATTCATCCAAATGAATTATGTAACCATGGATGAGTTAAGTCATCATGCTTAACTCATGTAGAGAATTGACCATGCTATAAGGTTAAGGGTTGGGTTAAATAATATCTTAAGGAATGACAAAAGATAAGACTTTGTCAATGTTTCTACAAGCTTCATGTAAGCTTGACAACATTGACCAAGTCTTCTCTCTTTTGTTATTCTTTAAGAAATAAATAAACCCTAATTTAAACTTAATTTGGTTTAAGTCTCATACACCCATCTTGTATGTATCATCAAGCATGACACAAACATGTACACTTGCATATATTACATATATACAATGTGCACAATCTAGTGAGAAAAGAAATCATAAGTGAGCTTAATATTAGTTAATGTAATGTAATATATCAAATATATAATTATACATTAAATTATTAAATCAACACTTGTTTTAATAATCCGGTTATATCACATATAACCGACTAATATCATGTGTAACAACTTATCGAATCAATACTTGATCCGATAACCCGGCTATATCACATACAACCGATCAATGTCACGAATCGCGAGAATAGAATACGGTATCTCATATCGTATCAATCTCAGTCCTGCACATATCACATATGTGCTCCTACTCTGTTTCGCTTGAGCCAGGAAACCCCTGTGTAGGACTTTAAAGACTCGTCAATATGCCGGCAGTAGGTGATGATCATATCAAACTCCCATAAGCCGCAAGCGGTCTGCTAAACGTAACGGCCACCCGGGTATTGAGCGATCAGAAGATCAACAAGCAAGCATGTCCGTACTCCTGTGAATCCAATCAGTAACACTACCATACAGTCCAGTCTTTTCGTCTGATATGTCGCATATCTCGTTTAGGGGTGGTAAACGTCAGACTCTGGTAACTCGATAAGTCGTGTCGATATGAGGCTCGTAACGGGTCGAGAATGTAGGGTTGCTAGGCACGCGCACAAGGGTCTACGAGGCATCAACCATGCCCGAATAAAAATTTAGCCGTGCCGAACTACCCGAATACGGAACTTTAAACTAGAGATTAGGCGATAACTTGCATGCTAAACACTTTAACACTAAGTGAGAGGGATTACAACCTTTGTAGATCCGGTCCTTCACTTCATATGCTCCGTGTTGTGGTCCCTTCGCTGCGATCATCGGGTTCCGGGCTCTCGAGAGGTTCCACGAAGAGAAAGACGCAACCTTTGCTTCCGATCTTCGATACTAAGATGATCTACCTCGAAGTTTCTTTAACACAAGCTAACACTCATCAAATGATGTGAACACCCTCATCTAAATGGCAAGTGAAGATGAGGATGATGAAGTAGGAATTTTGCTCTATTTATTTATATTTTTCTCACATTTATCCATCACAAAATCAAAGCAAGAAACCATTTCAAGTTTGAAAGAAGAAGGAAGAAGATGATGAATAATGAATTATCCTTTTGTGATGAATAGGAAAAGAGATGATAATGATCAATAAAGTAACCATGGTTTCTAAACCATTGTAGAGAATTGACTAGGGTTAGGGTTTTGGGTAAATAAAAGAATGAGTCATGAACAAATATCTTTCACAAAACAAAACAAATCCTTCTAGAAACTTCTAGAAAGATTAACCCTAATCCGAACCCTAATCAAGTTTAAACTCCACTAAACGAGTTGCATTAGTTATCATATCATGTTACAATATTATATATCACATATATAATATTTACCGTAACAAAATAAAATAATACAATTAACATATATCGCATATATATCAATGTATTACCCGAGTGAGAAAAAGAATCTTTTAGTGAGCAAATATTAGTTAATGCAATTTAATATATCACATATATTATTATACATTAAATTATCGAATCAACACTTGATCCGACAATCCGGCTATATCGCATAGACTAATATTTATCCGTACCGATTCATCGAATCAACACTTGATCCGATGACCCGGCTGATATCAAATATCGCGAGAATATAATACGGTATCACATATCGCATTATCCTCGGTCCCGCACATATCACATATGTGCTCCTACTCCGTTTTGCCTGAGTCAAGAAACCTCTGTGTAGGACTCTAAAGAATCGTCAATACGCCGGCAGTAGGTGATGATCATATCAAACACCCACAAGCTGCAAGCGGTCAGCTAAACGTAACAGCTACCCAGGTATTGAGCGCTCAGAAGATCAACAAGCAAGTCTGTACATTCTCCTGTGGATCCAAACAGTAACACTCTCGTACAGTCCGGTCTCGTCGTCTGATATGTCGCATATCTCGCCTAGGGGTGGTAAACGTCAGACCCCAGTAGCTCGATAAGTCGTGTCGATATGAGGTCTATAACAGTTCGAGAAACTACCGATAACACTTACCAGTAAATCTCAGCAACCCTGGCCAGGGATTTCCGGTTATAGCCAATCGAACACAGCACAACATCAACTCCCTATACCGGGAGAGACGAATCCCCTCCTATCGCTCATTGCCTCCATATGATTCGGGACTGTACCCAAAAGCCACCTTTTTGCACGCCCTCTTGGACGTGGTATGATGGAAATCAAAGCACAGTGGGAATCACACAAGACTCTATGACGATCTCGGGTCAACAGACTACTCTGTACCAGTGTCACCGGAGAACTGCCATCTGACGTATGGTATAATACCATCTGGGAGTTCTCGGCGAGTCCGTCCAGTGTACCCAGTCTCTACTGAGCACCCGTACACCATCCTTGATGTCAAACACCGATGGATATGGGATCATCCATCGCCCATCATATGGGTCAAGATGCGTATACGCTAGTCTACTCTGGTGCATCGATGCCCTGTCTCGATACACCCTCGACTAGGAACAGTTATAGGATGTACTCGCCGACTACCGTGGCCCCACTAGTATGATCTCATCATAGTCCCAGTAGTCGAGTACATATCCTAAGGGCTTTATCAACATGTAACATAGAGACACTCAGAGTACATGTTAAGATAAAGTACAACCAGATAGCATACTATCATGTCGAGCAAGAAAGTCCTCCCTATATATGTCCTAGCATCCACTACAATATACATCGTATGTACAGTAATGGCCTCTAGGGCATACATATAACTAACAATCTCCCACTTGCACTAGGGCCATCTGTTGTGGTATCGCATACCCAACAATTAGCTGCGGTTGAAGTATCTCATACTCAACCATCCCGTAAAAGTCTCTACTGGGAAAAAGGCCTTTGTGAGTGGATCCGCGCTGTTGTCCTCTGTGTCTACTCTCCTATCCTCGATCTCCCTGGAGATCAACCATCTCCATGATCAGGTGATACTGCCTAAGAATTATATCTGGATTTCTGATGGGACGGAAGTTCCTTGGCTGAAGCCACAACTCCATTGTCACACAATGGTAGGAACGAAGTTCATCTTATGAACTTATATATATCCAGACTGCCTCTTTGGTAGCATCCTAGGTAACGATGTATCTTGCCTTTAATCGTCTAGTGTGTCACGGTATCTAGCTTGGAACTCTTCCAACATACCGTCCCTCCACTGAGGGTAAAGACAATGCCTGCGACTGACATTCAGTCGTCCTTATCTCCCTGGAACCTTTCCAGTGATTCTCCCCAGGATCAATTGATACCATCTCACTACAACTAGTGAGTGTCCTAACATCCAATTAGATCTATCTCATAGATCCAAAACCTAGGATTTTGTAGGTATCACTTTGATCCTATATGGAGAATCCTTGTGATAAGCGGAGATTGACCAAGCATAGCATAGGAAACTCCTTCCCTATCAAGAGTATGTCATCCACGTACTCTACGAGGATCACCACCATACTCCCTACTACCTTTTCGTATATACAAGGTTCATCTACCATTTTGATGAAGTCAAACTCTTTGACTACCATATCAAAACAGATGTTCCAACTCCGCGATGCCTGCTTTATCATATAAAACATCTTGCACACGTTTCCGCTGCTCCCACTGTCTACGAAGCCCTCTGGCTGTGTACTTATAGACACTCTTTTCTAAAACATCATTTAGAAAAGCAGTCATGACACCCAACCACCAGATATCGTAGTCATGGTATGTAGCCGTGGCAAGTAGGATCTGGATGGACTTAAGCATAGCTTTGAAAGTCTCAACTTTTCCATGTACACCAAGTAATCTTCTCCAGATATACTCGCTCCTGATGGGGATCTAACCCTTCAGATAAAGCAACCAAAGTCCATACTTTGTTGGTGTATAAGGATTCCATCTCAGATCGATAAGCACCCAGCCATTCTTACAGAGTCTCACTCCTGATGGCCAGCTCGAAACTAGTTGGGTCATCATCTCATGATGCAATCCTCGCTCCCACTGTCATAGAGGAACCGAAGTATCTCTCAGATGGGTGAGGAACCTTACTAGATCGGCGGAGAGGCTGAGGTTCGTTGGAAACTATTGAATCCACATTCAATAGGTATGCAGCTTCACAAGTACATAATTCCCAAAAGGAAATAGGCAACTCAGTAGTACTCATCATAGAGCACACCATATCACATAGGGTGCTATTGCTCCACCCCGATATACCATCGTGCTATGGTGTATACGGAGGAGTAATGCTGAGAGAGAATCTCATTCTCCTTTAGAATAGTCCAGGAATTCCGTGCTCAAGTATTCTCCTCCTTGATCTCATCAAAGGACATAATACTTTTACCCGTATTTTGGTTCTCTACTTCTAACTTATATTCTGTGAATATCTCAAAAGGTTCGGACTTGTGTTTCAACAGGAACATATGTCTGAATCTTAAGAGATTATCAGAGAATGTAATGAAGTACTAAGAACCAATCTTGGCATGTGTAGACCGGGGACTTTCATACATCAACATGTATCAATCCCAAAAGTTCACTAACTCTTTCTCTGTTTCCAATAAACAGAGCTGTGGTCATCTTATCTTTGTGACATGACCGGCAAGTTTCATAAGATGTAAATTCAAACTAATTTAAATATGCATCTATATATAACTTCAGCCAGTCAGGTCGCATTGATATGACCTAGTCTACAATGCCTCAAGAAGGATTCGTTCATTTCTGAACTCTTCTTCTTGTGTGTGTTCCGTATACTAAGAACTGTAGTTTGATTTAGAACGTCAATGCTTTTAGATAACGTGCCTGAACCGATCAACTCTTGATATAGGAAATGTTCAAAACATTATCCAACAATACAAAATTATATACTTTCTTTACTAATAAAGAGACTGATATGATTTTGTATATCAGGTTCGGTATCTAATAACATTTGTTCAGAATCAATGTATTCTGGTAATACAGGGTGACAGTGACCAACAGACTTGGCTGCAACACTTGCACCGTTTTCTGCCTCATGAAACTTATCACCCGTTCTCAGTTCTCTACCTATCTGTAGCCCATGTAACAGATTACATATACGGGATCCTGATCCGGTATCACATACCCAGGACGTAAAGGATACTGAGAAACAGTTCTGTGTAATGAACACACCCGAAGATGATGCATCAACATGCACTTTCTTCGTTTGGGCGGCACGGGAAATCTGGTATTCCCCAATTTCCTGCTCTGTCTTATAACAATTATAAGTTGGAGCGGGACCAACGTTCCCCAGCTCAGTATAACAAGCGGGTTCGGTCAATGTATCCGTTTTATTATCTTGATTAAGGCGTGATATGGTCGCTACCTGGAGAGAGAGAGAAGAAAACACTCAGCGTATACTTTTGCAAGATTAGATTGGTTATATAATATATCTAATCAGGATGTCTCCCACTGTTTTAATCAAATCTTCCTTCAAACCCTAAAAGGAAAGACTAGCCGGGATTAATTACACGCTACAAGTTCGCCAATCTTTCAGCTAGGCCAGTGTCGGTACTTTGAGGGAGGTCCCCCGTGCTTTCGCACGAACCTAATTAAAGTAAACCTCGTTTTCCCAGAGGCGTAACCCCGTTAACACCTTTCTAGACACCTACTTGATCGGCTAATTGTAATGTGTAAAACTCTCCCAGGAGTAACTCTTACTCGCAGCGGGTATCGGGATCCAACTATCTCATAGAAGGTATGCAATCTCATTGCAAATTTCAACACTTGAAATTCCCAATAATATTTTGCCCCTAACGTGCTATGACCTTGACGAAAGCCAACAAACCATAGCCCGCTAGTCAAGTTCAACCCGTACATTTCTTGATTGAATTAAACCCACCCGCACGACCCTTGACGAAAGCCAACAAAGCCGCACGACTACCCTAATCCAATCGCATCGTATGCTAGCAGATAAGGAGCATATAGCTACCGCACACTGCACCTTGACGAAAGCCAAAAAATGCAGTACGAATACTATATACAACTTATCTGAAATGACGGAGAGCTACGACAGGTTTTTCTGAAAACCTATTGCGTAATGAACTTGATATCGTTGTAGAATCGAGTGATTTTAAATGGAATGCTTTTGAGGCTTTTCTAGTTTTGCTAAAGGGGTCACTCCCGGTGAAGGGATCGTCGGCCCTTTCCTCATCGAATAAGGTGCGGGATATATCATATATACCGCTGTGCAAAGCAGAAACTATAGAAGCAATCAAAAGACAAACCGAATTTGTAGCATCTGCCAGTTATTGCTAAAGGAGTCACTCCCGGTGAAGGGATCTCGGTCCTTTCCCTATCGAGTAAGGTGCTGGATGTTCTACAAGGAACACCGCTATGCAAAGCAAGAACTGTAGCTACCAGTTTTTATAAACAAGTTTCTACAACATCTTAGGTTTCTTTTATTTCATTAATCTCATTAATGAAGTCCCATTTTAATTATGCTTCACAAGCATTTCTTTTGAAACGAAATCTGCAATATAACATATATCTCATATATATAATATAAAAACATTCGTCTCAGGCAGTAATATGATCTCATCACAGAACATTGCAGCAGAAGAACATATATGAAATATTGGATATACTAGGACGTCCGTGTTTTCAATACGAGCCAGTATAAAACACGGATTCCACGGTCGCGATGAATAGCCAAACCCACATCCCTAGACCCCTACGAGAGCGGCAAGTAACACTGCCAATTCTAGGGTTAGGAGACCCGGTCTCGACTCCTCGAGATGGTCTCCCATTGGACCCTAGAACCCGGTTACTTGTGCTCCCCGCCTTGGGTCTACCTAATGCGGAAAAGTAAATAATATACAACGGTGACAACTTCCGCTACCTGGAAGTGCCCCAATAAAAGAATATTACATACAAATGAATTTTACATGAATGAAAAAGAAAAACTCTCATCTCACATAAAACCCCCGGCTATTCAAAACGCGACGATCCAATAGAACATATCACAGCAACACATAATATCTCATATCATCAACGTAAGCAAGTATGCGTATCCCGATTGTCGTTGATGTATAGCAACGAAGCCGGCGATACTCCACATACTACGCTTACGGTCACAGAAAAGAAAGTGTAAAACTACAACAGTTGGAATCCGCAACCTCTTTAGACATCGCATGCCTAACCAAATGAATTCCTTAGACATCGCATGCCTAACAATTATAAACCCCGCATTTTAGTCTCATTATCGAAAACTCTTTTCAATATCAAGTCGGGCAATTCAACAAGATTCCCGACGTCCTGATCGAATGCTCGTCGCAAACTTTAGTAGACGGCCGCACCCCCGATACCGTCGACGAAGTACACCAAGGCGGAACACCGCTACCGGGAGCACCCGAACGGATGCTTTCGGCGACGGGGTTCTCCTACAGTCACTTGGTCGGGGCTATGGAGTGAGGCTGTCTATTAAGTTTACCCGGCGAGTATCCGCGTACACTACGTGATTGCGACGGACTTTTGATCACATCAAAATTCCGTAGCAACCGATCAACTGAGACTAAACTACTATGTTTATAATATTCAAATCAGTTATCTCATAACTATTTGTGGATTCCAATTATTGTATCACATTCCAGATAAATAGAAAAAGTTAAACTTTCCGATCGAATCATCAAGCACCCAAGATTTCCCCAATATATCTCAACACTTGAAATCAGTTTAAAAACGTCCATCACATGCCACGGTACCAATGATCCAGCCGTAGAAGGGTCAAGCCAACGCCTCACATGTGGCACGCCGTACTGCCCCAAACCCTAAGGTTCAAAGGGCAGTTCAAGACGGTCACATAATCGAGTTAAGGTTTGTTGTCTTCTAGAGGGTCCATCGAGTTACTTGCATGACTTAGAACATTCTTAAACACGAGGAAAAAAATCCAACTTTTGAAAAAAATTTCCGACAGGGGAAAAAGTGAGTTAGTGATATCCGTTCGAACTTTTTAACAGTTTCTAAAAGTTATCCGGAAAACCACATAGACAAAATTTGATACCCCGATCGAAACACCGAATCCCCAAAACAACTCCAGAAAATTCAACTCTTGAAAAAATATTGAAAATTCCCAGAAAACCCAGAAAATTAAAATAGGAATTACTGTGCATTATTTGGGAGGTGACGTTATCACCTTGCCGCGGAACCGCCGCAGAAGCTGGGCTTCTGCCGCGGTTCCGCGCTCTTTTGGACGAATTGTTCACCTGAGTTTGCACAGTAATTCTTATAATTATTTATTGAATTTTTTGGGCATTTTTAATACGGAAAAATCCACGATTTAAAATCCGGACAGCGAGCATGCTAGATTTGGGTTTTCGAGTTCGTTCGGACTTCAAATTCCGTCTAGACTTCGCCTAAAGCTCTAGCTTGGCTCTGATACCACTGTAGGGTTGCTAGGCACGCGCACAAGGGTCTACGAGGCATCAACCATGCCCGAATAAAAATGTAGCCGTGCCGAACTACCCGAATACGGAACTTTAAACTAGAGATTAGGCGATAACTTGCATGCTAAACACTTTAACACTAAGTGAGAGGGATTACAACCTTTGTAGATCCGGTCCTTCACTTCATATGCTCCGTGTTGTGGTCCCTTCGCTGCGATCATCGGGTTCCGGGCTCTCGAGAGGTTCCACGAAGAGAAAGACGCAACCTTTGCTTCCGATCTTTGATACTAAGATGATCTACCTCGAAGTTTCTTTAACACAAGCTAACACTCATCAAATGATGTGAACACCCTCATCTAAATGGCAAGTGAAGATGAGGATGATGAAGTAGGAATTTTGCTCTATTTATTTATATTTTTCTCACATTTATCCATCACAAAATCAAAGCAAGAAACCATTTCAAGCTTGAAAGAAGAAGGAAGAAGATGATGAATAATGAATTATCCTTTTGTGATGAATAGGAAAAGAGATGATAATGATCAATAAAGTAACCATGGTTTCTAAACCATTGTAGAGAATTGACTAGGGTTAGGGTTTTGGGTAAATAAAAGAATGAGTCATGAACAAATATCTTTCACAAAACAAAACAAATCCTTCTAGAAACTTCTAGAAAGATTAACCCTAATCCGAACCCTAATCAAGTTTAAACTCCACTAAACGAGTTGCATTAGTTATCATATCATGTTACAATATTATATATCACATATATAATATTTACCGTAACAAAATAAAATAATACAATTAACATATATCGCATATATATCAATGTATTACCCGAGTGAGAAAAAGAATCTTTTAGTGAGCAAATATTAGTTAATGCAATTTAATATATCACATATATTATTATACATTAAATTATCGAATCAACACTTGATCCGACAATCCGGCTATATCGCATATAACCGACTAATATTTATCCGTACCGATTCATCGAATCAACACTTGATCCGATGACCCGGCTGATATCAAATATCGCGAGAATATAATACGGTATCACATATCGCATTATCCTCGGTCCCGCACATATCACATATGTGCTCCTACTCCGTTTTGCCTGAGTCAAGAAACCTCTGTGTAGGACTCTAAAGAATCGTCAATACGCCGGCAGTAGGTGATGATCATATCAAACACCCACAAGCTGCAAGCGGTCAGCTAAACGTAACAGCTACCCAGGTATTGAGCGCTCAGAAGATCAACAAGCAAGCCTGTACATTCTCCTGTGGATCCAAACAGTAACACTCCCGTACAGTCCGGTCTCGTCGTCTGATATGTCGCATATCTCGCCTAGGGGTGGTAAACGTCAGACCCCAGTAGCTCGATAAGTCGTGTCGATATGAGGTCTATAACAGTTTGAGAAACTACCGATAACACTTACCAGTAAATCTCAGCAACCCTGGCCAGGGATTTCCGGTTATAGCCAATCGAACACAGCACAACATCAACTCCCTATACCGGGAGAGACGAATCCCCTCCTATCGCTCATTGCCTCCATATGATTCGGGACTGTACCCAAAAGCCACCTTTTTGCACGCCCTCTTGGACGTGGTATGATGGAAATCAAAGCACAGTGGGAATCACACAAGACTCTATGACGATCTCGGGTCAACAGACTACTCTGTACCGGTGTCACCGGAGAACTGCCATCTGACGTATGGTATAATACCATCTGGGAGTTCTCGGCGAGTCCGTCCAGTGTACCCAGTCTCTACTGAGCACCCGTACACCATCCTTGATGTCAAACACCGATGGATATGGGATCATCCATCGCCCATCATATGGGTCAAGATGCGTATACGCTAGTCTACTCTGGTGCATCGATGCCCTGTCTCGATACACCCTCGACTAGGAACAGTTATAAGATGTACTCGCCGACTACCGTGGCCCCACTAGTATGATCTCATCATAGTCCCAGTAGTCGAGTACATATCCTAAGGGCTTTATCAACATGTAACATAGAGACACTCAGAGTACATGTTAAGATAAAGTACAACCAGATAGCATACTATCATGTCGAGCAAGAAAGTCCTCCCTATATATGTCCTAGCATCCACTACAATATACATCGTATGTACAGTAATGGCCTCTAGGGCATACATATAACTAACAGAGAAACTACTGATAACACTTACCAGTATATCTCTGAAGCTGCCTTAGCCAAGGACTTCCTGTTATAGCCAATCGAGCACAGCGCAACATCAACTCCCAATACCGGGAGAGACGAAACCCCTCCTATCGCTCATTGCCTCCATGTGACTCGGGACTGTACCCAAAAGCCACCGTTTTGAGCGTTCTCTTGAATGTGGTAAGGTGGAAATCAAAGCACAGTTTTTATGATGATCTCTGGTCTACAGACTAACCTATACCAGTGTCACCCGAGAACTGCCATCTGACGTTAGGTATAATACCATCTGGGAGTTCTCGGCGAGTCCGTTCAGTGTACCCAGTCTCCACTGAGCACCCGTATACTGTCTCTGATGTCAAAAACCAATGGATATGGGATCATCCATCGCCCATCTACATAGGTCGAGAAGATATACGCTAGTCTACTCTGGTATATCGATGCCCTGTCTCGATACACCTACGACTAGAAACATTTGAAGGATGTACTTATTGACTACACTGTCCCAACTAGTATGATCTGCATCATAGTCCTGGTAGTCAAATACTCATCCTAAGGGCTTTACCAACATGTAATCAAGAGACAATCAGGGTACATGTTAAGATAAAGGGCAACCTGATAGCATACTATCATGTCGAGCAAGAAAGTCATCCCTATATATGTCCAAGCATCCACTACAATATACATCGTATGTACAGTAATGGCCTCTAGGGCATACATAAAACTAACAATCTTCCACTTGCACTAGGGCCATATGTTGTAGTATCTCATACCCAACAATCAGCAGTGGTTGAAGTATCCCATACTCAACCATCCCATAAAAGTCTCTCTAGGGTACAGGCCTTTGTGAGTAGATCCGCTGTGTTGTCCTCCGAGTCTACTCTCCTATCCTCGATCTTCCTAAAGATCAACCATCTCCATGATCAGGTGATACTGCCTAAGAATATGTCTGGATCTCAGATGGGACGGGTGTTCCTAGGCCATAAGCCACAACTCCATTGTCACACAATGGTAGGAACGAAGTTCATCTTATGAACTAATATATATCAAGACTGCCTCTTTAGTAGTATCCTTGGTAGCAATGTATCCAGCCTTTATTGTCTAGTATGCCACGGTATCTATCTTGGAACTCTTCAAACATACCGTCCCTCCACTAAGGGTAAAGACAATGTCCGTGACCGACAATCAGTCTACCTTATCACTCTGGAAGCTATCCAGTGATTCTCCCCAGGATCGATTGATACCATCTTACTACACCTAGTGAGAATCCTAACATCCACTTAGATCTATCTCATAGATCCAAAACCCAGGATTTAGGAGGTATCACCTTGATCCTATATGGAGAATCCTTGTGATAAGAGGAGATTGACCGAGTGTACCATAGGAAACTTCTTTCCTATCAAGAATATGTCATCCACATACAATACAAGGATCACCACCATACTCCCTACTACCTTTTTGTATATACAAGGTTCATCTACCATTTTGATGAAGTCAAATGTTTTGACTACCACATCAAAACAGATGTTCCAACTCCGCGATGCCTGCTTTATCCTGTAAAGTAACTTGCACACGTTTTCGCTGCTCCCACTGTCTACGAAACCCTCTGGCTGTGTACTTACAGACACCTTCTTCTAAATCACTATTTAGAACAGCAGTCATGATACCCAACCGCCAGATATCGTAGTCATGGTATGTAGCAATGGCAAGTAGGATCCAGATGGACTTAAGCATAGGCACTAGAAAAGGTTTCATCATTATCCACACCTAGTCGATAACGAAAACCTTTTGCAACAAGCCTTAGCTTTGAAAGTCTCAATTTTTCCATGTACACCAAGTAATCTTCTCAAGATATACTTTCTCCTGATGGAGATTTAACCCTTCAGATAAAGCAACCAAAGTCCATACTTTGTTGGTGTATATGGATTCCATCTCAGATCGCTTAACATCCAGCCATTCTCACAGAGTCCCCACTCCTGATGGCGTGTTCGAAACTAGTTGGGTCATTATCTCATGATGCAATCCTCGCTCCTACTGTCATAGAGAAACCGAAGTATCTCTCAAGTGGATGAGGAACCCTACCAGATCGGTGGTGAGGCTGAGGTTCGTCGGTAACTATTGAATCCTCCGATTCTACCAAATCATCACCTACAGTTTATATAGCTGGAACTCCTTCCAGTTCTACCTCATGACCACTAATTTCTTCACAAGAAATTCCCTTTCCCAAAGGTGGCATGCTGAGAAACAAAACACCTTTTATTCCTCAGTGGGGTAGAAGATATTCCATTGCGAATGCTTGGGATATCCAACAAATTTCCACAGAACTGACCTTGCCTCGAGGTTGTCCGGATTTTTCTTTTGACATAGGCCGGACAACCCCAAATCTTAACTTCCTTAAGAGATGGGCTCTTCCCATACCATATCACATATGGAGTGGTAGGCATCTGATTTGATTGGAACCCTATTCAATAGGTATGCAGCTTCTTAAGTGCATAACCCCCAAAAGGAAATAGGCAACTCAGTAGTACTCATCATAGAGCACACCTTATCACATAGGGTGCGATTGCTCCGTCCCGATACACCGACGTATTGTGGTGAATACGGAGGAGTAATGCTGAGAGATAATCTCATTCTCCTTTAGAATAGTCCAGGATCTCCGTTGCTCAAGTATTCTCCTCCCTGATCACATCAAAGGACATAATACTTATACCCATTTTGGTTCTCTACTTCTAACTTATATTCTTTGAATTTCTCAAAATCTTCAGACTTGTGTTTCAACAGGAACACATGAGCGAATCTTGAGAGATCATCAGTGAATGTAATGAAATACAAAGAACCAGTCCTGACATGTGTAGAAAGGGGACTTACATATATCATCATGTATCAATCCCAAGAGTTCACTAACTCTTTCTCTGTTTCCAATAAAAAGAGCCATGGTCATCGTATCTTTGTGACATGACTGGTAAGTTTTATAAGATGTAAATTTAAACTGATTGAAAAATGCATCTTTATGTAACTTAGCTAGTCGGGTCACATTGATATGACCTAGTCTACAATGCCTCAAGAAGGATTCGTTCATTTCTGAACTCTTCCTCTTGTGTGTGTTCTGTACATTAAGAACTGTGGTTTGATTTAGAACGAATATGCTCTTGGATAACGTGCCTGAACCGATCAACTCTTGATATAGGAAATGTTCAAAACATTATCCATCAATACAAAATTATATCCTTCTTTATTAAATAAAGAGACTGATATGATGTTGTATATCAGGTTCGGTATTTAATAACATTCGTTCAGAATCAATGTATTTGGTAATACAGGGTGATAACTGCCAACAAACTTGGCTGCAACACTTGCACCATTTATAACTCTTAAAACTTTATCACCCGTTCTCAGTTCTCTACCTATCTGTAGCCCATGTAACAAATTACATATTTGGGATCCTGATCGGGTATCTCATACCCAGGACGTAAAGAATACTGAGAAACAGTTCTCTGTAATGAACATACCCGAAGAAGATGCCTCAACATGTACTTTCTTCGTTTGGGCGGCACGGGAATCCTGGTAATCCCCAATTTCCTGCTCGGTCTTATAACAATTATAAGTTGGAGCGGGACCAACGTTCCCCAGCGCAGTAAAACAAGAGGGTTCGGTCAATACATCCATATTATTATTTTGATTAAGGCGTGACTTGGTCGCTACCTGGAGAGAGACAGAAGAAAACACTCAGTGTATACTCTTGCAAGATTAGATTGGTTATTAATTTATCTAATTAGGATGGCTCCCACTGTTTTAGTCAAATCTTCCTTCAAACCCTAAAAGGAAAGACTAGCCGGAATTAATTACACCCTACAAGTTTGCCAATCTTTCAGCCAGGCCAGTGTCGGTACTTTGAGGGAGGTTCCCCGTGCTTTCGCACAGACCTAATTAAAATAAACCTCGTTTTCCCAGAGGCATAACCCCATTGACACTTTTCTAGACACCTACTTGATCGGCTAATTGTAATGTGTAAAACTCTTCCAGGAGTAACTCTTACTCGCAGTGGGTATCAGGATCCAACTATTTCATAGAAGGTATGCAATCTCATTGCAAATTTCAACATTTGAAATTTCCGATAATGTTTTTGCCCCGAGCGATCTATGACCTTGACAAGGTCAACAAACCATAGACCGCAGGTCAAGTTCAACCCGTCATTTCCTGATTGAATTAAACCTACCCGCATGACCCTTGACAAGGTCAACAAGGTCGCATGACTACCCTAATCCAATCGCATCATATGCATATGCAGATAAGTAGTAATCAGCTACCATACACTACGCCTTGACAAGGTCAACAAACGTAGCACGAATACTAACTATTACTTATCTGAAATGACAGAGGGCTACGACAGGTTTTTAAGAAAACCTTTTGCGTAATGAACTTGATATCGTCATAGAATCGAGTGATTTTAAATGGAGTGTTTTTGAGGCTTTTACTAATTTTGCTAAAGAGGTCACTCCCGGTGAAGGGATCGTCGGCTCTTTCCTTATCGAATAAGGTGCTGGATATTCTACAAGGAATACCGCTATGCAAAGCAAAAACTAGAGCTACCAGTTTTTAAAACAAGTTTCTACAACATTTTTAGGTTTCTTTTATTTCATTAATCTCATTAATGAAGTCCCATCTTTTAAGTTACCTAAATATCACAGATAAATACAACGTACGCTTATGCCATCCGCATTCGCCTCGATGTCCCCTCGTGCACCGTTAGGTTAGGTAACTAACGGCAGAGCGGGGCAGTGCTAGTGCGGGTGTAAAACATAAGCAACGTCTATATATAATATATCACATATACTATATCCTGTATCCATATCAACATATCAAATGATCACATCAGAGATATCGCAGCAGAAGAACATATATGAAATATTGGATATATTAGGATTTCCGTGTTTTATATCAAGCCTGTATAAAACACGGATTCCACGGTCGTGATGACTAGCCAATCCCACACCCCTAGACCCCTACGAGAACGGCAAGCAACCCTACCAATTCTAGAGTTAGGAGACCCGGTCTCGACTCTTCGAGATGGTCTCCCATTAGACCCTAGAACCCGGTTACTTGTGCTCCCCGCCTTGGGTCTATCCTAATGCGGAAAAGTAAATAATATACAATGGTGACATCATCCTCAGCCCGGAAGTGCCCCAATAAAAGAATATTATATATAATGAATTTTAAATGAATGAAAATGAAAAACTCTTATCTCACATAAAACCCCCGGCTATTCAAACACGACGATCCAATATAACATATTACAGCAACACATAACATCACATGTCATCAACATAAGTAAATATGCGTATCCCAATTGTCGTTGGCATATAGCAACGAAACCGGCAATACACCATATATTACACTTATGGTCGCAGAAAAGAAAGTGAAAAACTACAACAATTGGAATCCGCAACCACCTTAGACATCATAAACCCAATGTATCTCATACTTTGGATTTCATGCCTAACCAAATGAATTCCTTAGACATCGCATGCCTAACAGTTATAAACCCCGCATTTTAGTCTCAATCTTGAAAACACTTTTCAACATCAAGTTGGGCAACTCAACAAGATTCCCGACATCCTGATCGAATGCTCGTCGGAAACTTTAGTAGACGGCCGCACCTCCCGATGCCATCGACGAAGTGCACTAACGCGGAACACCGCTGCTGCGAGCACCCGAACGGATGCTTTTGGCGACGGGGTTCTCCTACAATCACTTGGTCAGGGCTATAGGGCATGGCTATCTATTAAGTTTACCCGGCGAGTATCCGCGTACGCTACGTGATTGCAACGGACTTTTGATCACATCAAAATCCCGTGGCAACCGATCAAATGAGACTAAATTGCTAGATTTATAACATTCAAATTAGTTATCTCATAACTATATTTGTGGATTCTAAATATTTTATCTCATCACATAATATCCGGACGAGGATAAACTCTTCGATCGATTCATCAAAATCCCATAATTTCCCGACAGCTCAACACTTGAGCACAGTTTTAGTAATACCCAGAAGATGCCACAGTACCTATAAACCGGCCGTAGAAGGGTCAAACCAACGCCTTATATATGACAACGCTAAATTACCACAAACCCTAGGGTTCAAGTGGTGGTCTTGACAGCCACATAATCGAGTTAAGGTTTACGTTCTTCTAGAGGGTCCAAAGAGTCAATTGCATATTTTTCCGAATACGTTAAACTTGGAAAAATGGGTTTTTGACATTCGATCGAACTTTTTAACTTCGCCTAGACAATACGTGAGAACCCGAAACAATGTTAAAACTATGAATACGAAACACTCCGAATTGCTTAAAGTGTAAGATTACATCACATGCAAAATTAACCAAAATAAACAACACCTGAAACACCAAAACACAGAGAAAAGCACATAACAAAAAATTGAATATCAAATGCCACTATGGGGCCGGCCTCGTCGGAAAATCCACCCATGTGCTCGGCCAAAATCCAAGCACAGGGTCCCAAATTTTTACCATGTGCTTATAACCTCCCAAATACCATTCTGCACTTGTTTGGAAAATTTTCTGAAAGATTTTTAAAATCGACAGAAAGTATAGTTTCGTGTTTCAAGTTACGGAGTTGTTTCGGTTTCGTAATTCTAACAAAATCCGTATTAATTTCTAGCACGGCTCTGATACCACTAAATTCAGCCAGCCACCCCATCTAATGGGGTCACCGTGGCACCTACAGGTCCCTCAGCAGCTACTTTTTACGCATGCCCCCTCGCGAGGACTACAACCCGCCGGAACACCTTCCGGTCTCGGGACACCCTGGGGGTAAGAGCCTATGCTTTGCCACACTGTCACACAGTTGTTAGTTATATGTATGCCCTAGAGCCCATTATTGTACATATAATGTATATTGTAATGGATGTTTGGACATATATAGGGAGGACTTTCTTGCTCGACATGATAGTATGCTATCTGGTTGTATTTTATCTTAACATGTACTCTGATTTTCTCTATGTTACATGTTGATAAAGCCCTTAGGATATGTACTCGACTACTGGGACTATGATGAGATCATACTAGTGGGGCCACGGTAGTCGATGAGTACATTCTATAACTGTTCCTAGTCGAGGGTGTATCGAGACAGGGCATCGATACACCAGAGTAGACTAGCGTATACTCATCTTAACCCATATGATGGGCGATGGATGATCCCATATACATCGGAGTTTGACATCAAGGATGGTGTACGGGTGCTCAGTAGAGACTGGGTACACTGGACGGACTCGCCGAGAACTCCTAGATGGTATTGTACCTCACGTCAGATGGCAGTTCTCCGGTGACACTGGTACAGAGTAGTCTGTTGACCCGAGATCGTCATAGAGTCTTGTGTGATTCCCACTGTTCTTTGATTTCCATCATACCACGTCCAAGAGGGTGTGCAAAAAGGTGGCTTTTGGGTACAGTCCTGAATCATATGGAGGCAATGAGCGATAGGAGGGGATTCGTCTCTCCCGGTATAGGGAGTTGATGTTGTGCTGTGTTCGATTGGCTATAACCGGAAATCTCTGGCCAGGGTTGCTGAGATTTACTGGTAAGTGTTATCAGTAGTTTCTCGAACAGTTATAGACCTCATATCGACATGACTTATCGACCTACTGGGGTCTGACGTTTACCACCCCTAGGCGAGATATGCGACATATCAGACGACGAGACCGGACTGTACGGGAGTGTTACTGTTTGGATTCACAGGAGAATGTACATGCTTGCTTGTTGATCTTCTGAGCGCTCCATACCTGGGTAGCTGTTACGTTTAGCTGACCGCTTGCAGCTTGTGGGTGTTTGATATGATCATCACCTATTGCCGGCGTATTGACGATTCTTTAGAGTCCTACACAGAGGTTTCTTGACTCAGGCAAAACGGAGTAGGAGCACATATGTGATATGTGCGGGACCGAGGATAATACGATTTGAGATACCGTATTCAATTCTCGCGATATTTGATATCAGCCGGGTCATCGGATCAAGTGTTGATTCGATGAATCGGTACGTATAAATATTAGTCGGTTATATGCGATATAGCTGGATTGTCGGATCAAGTGTTGATTCGATAATTTAATGTATAATAATATATATGATATATTAAATTACATTAACTAATATTTGCTCACTAAAAGATTCTTTTTCTCACTCGGGTAATACATTGATATATATGCGATATATGTTAATTGTATTATTTTATTTGGTTACAATAAATATTATATATGTGATATATAATATTGTAACATGATATGATATCTAATGCAACATGTTTAGTAGAGATTAAATAAGATTAGGGTTTGATTTGGGTTAATGCTTTCTAGATGATTCTAGAAGGTTTGTTTTGTTTTTGCAAAGATATTTACAAGTGACTCATTCTTTGACCTAACCTAAACCCTAGCCCTAGTTAAGTCTCTACAATGGTTTGGTCAACCATGGTTGCATTATTCATCATTATCTCCTTTGCTTTATTCATCACAAAAGGATTCTAATTGATTCATTCATCTTCTTCCTTCTTCTTTCTTTCATGAAAAAGCTTACTGCTTTTTTCCAAGTGATGAATGAGTGTGAGAAAAAGGTAATAAAAGAGAGCAAAAATCCTACTTCATCATCCTCATCTATCCTTGCCATTTATATGAGGGTGTTCACTTCATATTATGAGTGTTAGCTTGTGTTAACGAAACTTCAAGGTAGATCATCTATGTTATCGAAGATCGGAAGCAAGACTGCATCTTTCTCTTCGTGAAGCCTCTCGAGAGTCCGGAACACGATGATCGCAGCGAAGGGACCTCAACACGGAGCTTAAGAAGTGAAGGACCGGATCTACAAAGGTTTTAATCCCTCTCACTTAGTGTTAAAGAGTTTAACATGCTTGATTTCGCTTAAACTCTAGTTTAAAGATCTCGTATCGGGTTGTTCGGCTCGGCTAATTTTTAAATCGGGCATGGTTGATGCCTTGTAGACCCTTGTGCGTGTACCTAGCAACCCTACAGTGGTATCAGAGCCAAGCTAGAGCTTTCGGCAAAGTCTCGACGAAGTTTAAAGTCCGATCGAACCCGGAAACCCCGATGTTTACCCTTCTCTGTACATTTTTTTAAAATGTGGTTTTTTATGAATTAAAAATACTCAGAAAAAAGAAGAAGAAAAAACTAAGAATTAATGTGAAGTACGGCCCTCTAATTCGCTAATATGACCGTGGAACCGCGGCCAAACCAAGGGTTTGGCGGCGGTTCCGTGGCCAAAATTGTGACTTAGTCCCTGGAATTTCATGTAATTATTCTTAGGTCCTTTCTTGTTATTTTTTTCTGGGAATTTTTTAATTCCACTCAAGTGTTGAGTTTTCAAGGGTTGTATTGGGGAATCGTTGATTCGATCAGATAATTTAACTTTGTTTAGTTTTGTCCGGATAATTTTTAGAAACTGTTAAAAAGTTTGACCGGATATCAATAACTCACTTTTTCCCCTGCCGGATTTTTTTTCAAAAGTTAGATTTTTCTCGAGTTTAAGAACGTTCTAAATCGTGCAAGTAACGCGGTGGACCCTCTAGAAGACAACAAACCTTAACTCGATTATGTGACCGTCTTGAACTGCCTATAAACCTTAGGGTTTGGGGCAGTACGGCGTACCACATGTGAGGCGTTTGCTTGACCATTCTACGGCTGGACCATTGGTACTGTGGCATGTGATGGATGTTTTTAAACCGATTTCAAGTATTGAGATATATTGGGGAAATCTTAGGTGTTTGATTATTCGATCGGAAAGTTTAACATTGTCTATTTATCTGGAATGTGATACAATATTTGGAATCCACAGGTAGTTATGAGATAACTAATTTGAATGTTATAAATCTAGCAGTTCAGTCTAAGTTGATCGGTTGCCACGGAATTTTGATGTGATCAAAAGTCCGTCGCAATCACGTAGCGTACGCGGATACTCGCCGGGTAAACTTAACAGACAGCCACGCCCCATAGCCCCGACCAAGTGACTGTAGGAGAACCCCGTCACCAAAACCATCCGTTCAGGTGCTCGCGGCAGCTGTGTTCCGCCTTAGTGCACTTCGTCGACGGCATCTGGGGGTGCGGCCGTCTACTAAAGTTTGCGACGAGCATTCGATCAGGATGTCGGGAATCTTGTTGAATTGCCCGACTTGATATTGAAAAGAGTTTTCGATAATGAGACTAAAATGCGGGGTTTATAATTGTTAGGCATGCGATGTCTAAGGAATTCATTTGGTTAGGCATGCGATGTCTAAAGAAGTTGCGGATTCCAACTGTTTTAGTTTTACACTTTCTTTTCTGTGACCGTAAGCGTAGTATGTGGTGTATCGCCGGCTTCGTTGCTATACATCAACGACAATCGGGATACGCATACTTGCTTACGTTGATGATATGAGATATTATGTGTTGCTGTGATATGTTATATTGGATCGTCGTGTTCTGAATAGCCGGGGGTTTTATGTGAGATGAGAGTTTTTTCTTTTTCATTCATGTAAAATTCATTTGTATGTAATATTCTTTTATTGGGGCACTTTCGGGCTGAGGATGATGTCACCATTGTATATTATTTACTTTTCCGCATTAGGTAGACCCAAGGCGGGGAGCACAAGTAACCGGGTTCTAGGGTGCAGTGGGAGACCGTCTCGAGGAGTCGAGACCGGGTCTCCTAACCCTAGAATTGGCAGTGTTGCTTGCCGCTCTAGTAGGGGTCTAGGGATGTGGGTTTGGCTATTCATCACGACCGTGGAATCCGTGTTTTATACAGGCTCGTACTAAAACACGAACGTCCTAGTATATCCAATATTTCATATATGTTCTTCTGCTGCAATGTTCTGTGATGAGATCATATTACTTCCTGAGACGAATGTTTATATTATATATATAAGATATGTTATATTGCAGATTGTAGGGTTTCCTTTGCACCTCTATTAGGGTTTAGAAGCATCATACATGCTATAACAATAAAAATTTTGAGGTGCTAAGCAAACTATACAAAGAATCGAACTAGAATTTATGAAGTAACTATTAATAGCATCAACAAATAAAGTTTATGTTATGCTAAGTGTTGAAACTACAACCTTTGTAGTTCACTTTGGAAGACTCCTAGGCTTTGCAAAGGTTCACTTGATCAACTCCTCGTCCACGACGATCCACCCGAAGCACTTTGCCCTAAGCTTGATGCTTCCTACGATCTTTGGAAATCCTTGAAGCACAACACCCTACACAAGATGGCTAAGGTTGTGTAGGATGATGAAATGGTTGCTATTCTTATTTATTACCTTTTCTTTTCTTTTTCTAACTCTTTTTAACCATTAAAAGAGAGCTAGGGTTTGAGGAAGAAGAAGAAGTCTCACTCTTTTCTTTTTCTAAGATAATGATAATGTAAAAAGAAAATGAGAGAGAGAGAGATCTTATCATAACTTTAACCATAGTAGAAAAAAAATCTAGATATTTCATTTAAGGTTAAAAGGCAAAAGGAATGGAAACTATGGTTGAGTTAAAGAAATGTGTAGATGAGTGTGGAAGCAATGACTCATTAACCATTTCTTTTGCCTTTAATCTTTAATGAAAAATCCAAACATTATCTTATCTACAATATGATTCTTATATTGCCTTCCTCTTTGTATCATCAACCATGATACATTTCATGTATGTATGTATGTGTGCACATCATCATGTATATATACATCCATGTATCCATAAGAAGAAAATGTTTTAAATAAATAATATAAAAGCCAATATTAAATCAACACTTGATTTAATAAATCCATCATATCTCATATGACCCGATTAATATTAAATGCCCGATTAAAATACAGTATCGTATACTAGTATTTAATCGAGGCTCCGCGCATATCTCATATGTGCACCACTTCGTTTCGCCAGAGCCGAGAAACTTCTATGTGGGACTCTAAGACTCATCAATACGCCAGCAGTAAATGACGATCATATCAAACACCTACAAGCCGCAAGCGGTCAGCTAAACGTAACGGCCATCCGGGTATTGAGCGATCAGAATAAGAACAAGCGAACCTATCAAAACTCCTGTCAATCCATCCGGCAACACTAACCGTACAGTCCGGTCTCTTCGTCAGATATGCTGCATATCGAGTCTAGGGATGGAATCGTCGACCCCAATAACTCAATAAGTCATGCAGGTATGTGGTCTATAACAGATCGAGAAACTTACTGATAACACTTATCAGTAATATCTCAGTAGCCCTGGCCAGGGACTTCCCGTTATAGCCAATCGTGCACAGCACAGCATCAACCCCCAATACCGGGAGAGACGAAACCCCTCCTATCGCTCACTGCCTCCACATGCCTCGAGACTATACCCAAAATCCACCTGTTTGTACGACTCAGTAGAGCCGTAGTAGGGTGGAGATCAAAGTACAGTGGGAGGACACACAAGACTCTATGACGATCTCGGGTCTACAGACCAACCTGTACCAGTGTCACCTGAGAACTGCTATCCGACGTATGATATAATACCATATAGGGGTTCTCGGTGAGTCCGTTCAGTGTACCCAGTCTCACTGAGCACCCGTATACTATCTTCGGTGTCAACACACCAGACAGATATGGGATCATCCATCGCCCATCATATGGAACAAGAATGGTATACGCTAGTCTAAGCTGGAATATCGATGCCCTGTCTCGATATACCTACGACTAGGAACATTTCAAGGATATGCTTATAAACTACAGATGTCCCACTAGTATGATCCGCATCATAATTCCAGTAGTTAAGCCAATATCCTTAGGGCTTTATCAACATGTACCAAATGAATATAAACATGATCAAGTAAACATACGATAAAGTAAAACCAGATAGCATACTATCATTTTGAGCAAGACTGTCTCCCGAATATATATATATACACATCAGTACATACACTATCTCATAATGGCCTCTAGGGCATACATATATCCAACAATCTCCCACTTGCACTAAGGCCAGTTATTGGCATATCTCATACCTAACATCTCAAAAAGTCGCTCATGCTGCGGCTGAGGGAGGGCCTTGGTAAATGGATCCGCAGCGTTGTTCTTTGTGTCTACTCTCTTAATCTCGATCTCGCGACGATCAACTATCTCCCAGATCACATGATATCGCCTCAGGATGTGTCTGGACTTCTGATGGGACCTGAGCTCTTTGGCCAACGCCATAGCCCCATTATTGTCACAATACAGAGGTATTGGATCAATAATGGTTGGAACTACTCCTAGCTCCGCGATGAACTTTCTCATCCAGACGGCTTCCTTGGCAGCATCATTTGCAGCAATATATTCAGCTTCCATCGTTGAGTCCGCAACGGTATCCTGTTTGGAACTCTTCCAACTCACCGTCCCTCCATTGAGGGTAAATGCAAACCCTGAGATAGACCTGCTGTCATCCTTGTCACTCTGGAAGCTCGAATCGGTAAAGGCCTCCATTTGGAGATCCCCATTACCATACACCAAGAACAATTCTTTAGTCCTTCGCAAGTACTTAAGAATGTTCTTTACAGCAATCCAGTGATTCTCCCCTGGGTTAGATTGATACCTGCTTACTACACTAAGTGCATAAGCAACATCAGGGCGTGTACATAACATCGCATACATTATCGATCCTACTGCCGAAGCATAGGGAATAATGCTCATGCGAGCTCTCTCTATATCAGACTTTGGGCAATCGTCTTTTGAGAGAGTGACTCCATGGCAAGCGGGTAAGGCACCCCGCTTGGAGTCTTCCATACTAAACCTCTTTAGGATGGTGTTAATGTACTTGGTTTGGGACAATCCCAATAACCGTTTGGATCTATCCCTATAGATCCGTATACCCAATATGTATGTGGCATCTCCCAGGTCCTTCATGGAGAACCTTTGTGATAAGAATGATTTGACCGACTGTAGCATAGGAATGTCATTTCCTATCAGAAGTATGTCATCTACATACAATACGAGGATTGCGACATTTCTTCCTACAGTCTTCTTATAAACACAAGGTTCATCTAGATTTTTGATGAAATCAAACTCTTTGATAGCATCATCAAAACAGATGTTCCAACTCCGTGATGCCTGCTTTAATCCATAAATGGATTTAAGTAACTTACATGCTTTACCGCTGCTCCCACTATCAATGAATCCCTCTGGTTGATCCATATAAACGCATTCCTCTAAATCACCATTTAGGAATGCAGTTTTAACGTCCATCTGCCAGATTTCATAGTCGTAGTGAACAGCAATAGCGAGTAGGATCCGAATGGATTTAAGCATGGCTACTGGAGAGAAAGTCTCGTCATAGTCCAAGCCTGGTCTTTGACGAAAACCTTTCGCTACCAACCTTACCTTATAGGTCTCTACCTGTCCATCTACACCGATCTTTCTTTTAAAGATCCATTTGCATCCCACAGGTTTTATCCCGGAGGGTACATCTTCCAAAGTCCATACTTTGTTGGTGTACATGGACTCCGTCTCGGATCTCATGGCATCCAGCCAATTCACAGAGTCACCACTCGTGATAGCCTGATGAAAACTGGAAGGATCATCATCATCCATGATGCAATCTTCTCTATCACCATCAACGAGAAAACCGTAGTATCTCTCCGGTGGGCGAGAAATCCTGCCAGATCTATGGAGTGGCTGAGGTTCATTAGATTCTGTTATAACTTCAGGTTCAGCCAAGTTGTCATTTGTAACTTGTGTTTCTAGAACTTCTTCTAGATTTACCACATTGCCATTTGTATTGTTTGAAAAAATCTCATCTTCTAAAAAGGTGGCATACTGAGAAACAAACACTTTTTGTTCCTCTTTGTGGTAAAAAAGATACCCAAACGAATGTTTAGGATATCCTACAAATATACATTTGACTGATCGTGTCTCGAGTTTGTCTGGATTCTGCTTTTTAACAAAAGCCGGACAACCCCAAATCTTAACTCTTTTAAGAGATGGTTTCTTCCCATGCCATATCTCATATGGAGTGGTAGACACGGTTTTGGTTGGAACTTTGTTTAACAGAAAAGCTGTTGTTTCCAATGCATGCCCCCAAAACGAGAGAGGTAACTCAGCATCACTCATCATGGATCGTACCATATCTAATAGGGTACGGTTCCTTCGTTCTGACACATCGTTGTGCTGTGGTGTGTAAGGTGGAGTGCGCTGAGAGAGAATCCCATTCTCTTGTAGGAAGTCTAAGAACTCAGTACTTAAGTACTCTCCACCTCGATCCGATCGAAGTATCTTGATACTCTTTCCTGTTTGGTTTTCTACTTCATGTTTATACTCCTTGAATTTCTCGAAAGCTTCAGATTTATGTTTTATCAAATATACATGACCAAATCTTGAGAAATCATCAGTAAAAGTTATGAAGTATGAAAAACCGCCTCTTGCATGTGTAGACATTGGTCCGCATACATCACTATGTATGAGGCCTAGGAGCTCAGTAGCTCTTTCTCCATGTCCTGTAAACGGGGTTTTGGTCATTTTACCTTTGATACAAGACTGGCAAGTTGCAAACAACTAGAGGTGCTATCTACTATGCCATAGAGATTATACCTCACGATACCGGTCCTTCGGGTCTTCTCTCATTGCGGATATGTGCTCACGAAACGTATGCCCTAGAGGCCATTACTGTACATAGGATGTATATTGTAATGGATGCTGGGACGTATATAGGTAGGACTTTCTTGCTCGACATGATAGTATGCTATCTGGTTGATCTTTATCTTAACATGTATACTTGTTGTCTCTCTATTACATGTTGATAAAGCCCTTAGGATATGTGCTCGACTTCCATGACTATGATGTAGATCATACTAGTGGGGCCTGGGTAGTCAATGAGTACATCCTTTAATGTTCCTAGTCGTGGGAATATCTAGACGGGGCATCAATATTCCAGAGTAGACTAGCATATATCTTCTCGACCCATATGATGGGTGATGGATGATCCCATATCCATTGGTGTTTGACATCAGAGAAGGTATGCGTGTGCTCAGTGGAGATTGGGTACACTGAACGGACTCGCCGAGAACTCCCAGATGGTATTATATCTCACGTCAGATGGCAGTTCTCTGGTGACACTGGTACAGCTTAGTCTGTTGACCCGAGATCGTCATAGAGTCTTGTGTGCCTTCCACTGTGCTTTGATTTCCACCCTACCACGGCTCTACTGAGTCGTGCAAACAGGTGGTTTTTGGGTATAGTCCCGATTCACATGGAGGCAATGAGCGATATGAGGGGATTCGTCTCTCCCGGTATTGGGGGTTGATGTTACGCTATGCTCGACTGGCCATAACTGGAAATCCCTGGCCAGGGTTGCACTGATTTACTGCTAAGTGTTATCAGTAGTTTCATGCTTGTTATGGACCTTACATCGGCATGACTTATCGAGCTACTGGGGTTTGACGTTTACCACCCCTAGGCGAGATATGCGACATATCAGACGAACAGACCGGACTGTACGGTAAGTGTTACTGGTTGGATTCACAGGAGTGTGAGCAGGCTTGCTCATTGATCTTCTGATCGCTCAATACCCGGGTGGCCGTTACGTTTAGGAGACCGCTTGCGGCTTGTGGGTGATTGATATGATCACCACCTACCGCCGGCGTATTGACGAGTCTTTAGAGTCATACACAGGGGTTTCCTGGCTCAAGCGAAACGAAATAGGAGCGCATATGAGATATGTGCGGGACCGAGAATAATACCAGTATGTGATACTTTATTCTATTCTCGCGATTTGTATCATTGGACGGTTATATGAGATATAGCCGGGTTACCGAATCAAGTGTTGATTCGATACATTGATACACTAGATATTAGTCGGTTATATGCAATATGACCGGATCGTTAAATCAAGTGTTGATTTAATGATTTAATGTATAATTATATATTTGATATATTACTTTATATTAACTAGTATTGGTTCACTTAATATTGATTTTCTCACTTGAATGAGCACATTGTTTATATGTGATATATGCAAGTATACATGTTTGTATCATGCTTGATGATACATACAAGTTGTGTGTATGAGACTTAAACCAAATCAAGGTTAAATTAGGGTTTACTAATTTCCTAACAAATAAAAAAAGAGGTGGACTTTGGTCAAAGTTTTCAAGCTTCATGAAGCTTGAAGAAATTTTGACAAAGTCAAATCTTTTGTCATTTCCTTAGGATATTAGTTAACCCAACCCTTAACCTAATACTTTGGTTAATTCTCTACATGAGTTAAGCATGAGGGCTTAAATCAACCATGGTGCCATAATTAAAAGGATAAGTTTCATTCTTTATTCATTATTCTCATCATTATTCTTTCTTCTTCTTCTTCTTCAAGAAGAAGAAAGCTTGCCACCTCTAATGGTGCCATGATATTTAGAGTGAGAAATCCAAATCCAAAGTGAACCCACTTCCTATTTCTTCATTCTCTACCACTTGCCATGTAGTATAGGGTGTTCTCTTCACAAAGTTTTTGACCAAGTGAAGGAATAACTTGAGTTTGAGTCTCCCCGACGTAGATCATCTTCGGCCTCGAAGTCAACGACCTAGCCCGCTCATTTCTCTGATGAAACCAACGCTTGGGTCCGGGATCCCAATGATTGCAGCGAAGAGACATCAACACGGAGTTTTAGAAGTGAAGGATCGGATCTACAAAGGTTGTAATCTCTTTCACTTAGTAGCAGAGTAGTTTGCTTGCTTGTAGTTTCGCCTTACCTCTAGTAGATGATCTTGCATAGGGTTTCTCGGCACCTAAATTTTTGATTTTGGCATGGTTGATGCCTTGTAGAACCTCATGAGTGTGCCTAGGAACCCTACAATGGTATCAGAACCTAGCTAGAGCTTTAGGCGAAATGTAGACGAAGTTAGAAACCCGATCGAACCCCGAAACACTAAACAAAACCCTTCTTTGTACATTTTTCAAAACAGTAGATTTTTGTGAATTAAAAATGCTCAGAAAATAGAGCAGGAAATTCTAAGAAAAACTGGAGAAAACAACAACCTAACGCTACAGTACCGCCGCGGAACCGCGGTCGTACCCTACTTCTGGCGGCGGTTCCACGACCGTATGTGATGATTAGGCGCTTCATTTTCTACAGTAATGCCCGTAGCAGTTTCTTCTGTCTTCTGGGAATTTTTAATCTGTACTCAACAGTTGAGTTTTTTGGGGTGTATTGGGGACTCGTTGATTCGATCGGATATTTTAACCTCGTTTATGTTTTTTCGGGTAATTTTAGAACATGTTAAAAAGTTTGACCGGATATAAATAACCCAATTTTTCCCCTGCCAGAAAATTTCCAAGTGTTGGATTTTTCCGTAGTTTAAGACTATTCTAAGTAGTGCAAGTAACTCGATGGACCCTCTAGAAGACAACAAGCCTTAACTCGATTATGTGACTGTCTTGAACTTCCCTTTGAACCTTTGGGTTTGGGGAAGTACGGCGTGCCACATGTGAGGCAGTGGCTTGACCCTTCTACGGCTGGACCGTTGGTACCGTGGCATGAAGTGGATGTTTTAAATCTTATTTCATGTGTTGAGCTTTTCGGGAAAACTTGGGTGTTTGATTGTTCGATCGGAAAGTTTAACATTGTCTATTTATCTGGAATGTGATACAACATTTGGAATCCACAAATAGTTATGAGATAAATGATTTGAATGTTATAAATCTAGCAGTTTAGTCTCGTTTGATCGGTTGCCATTGAATTTTGATGTGATCAAAAGTCCGTCGCAATCACGTTGCGTGCGCGGATACTTGCCGGTAAACTTAATAGATAGCTACACCCCATAGCCCCGACCAAGTGACTGTAGGAGAACCCCGTGGCCAAAAAGCATCCGTTTGGGTGCTCGCGGCAGCGGTGTTCCGCCTTAGTGCACTTCGTCGATGGCATCCGGGGGTGCGGCCGTCTACTAAAGTTTGCGACGAGCATTCGATCAGGATGTCGGGAATCTTGTTGAATTGCCCGACTTGATATTGAAAAGAGTTTTCGATTTTGAGACTAAAATGCGGGGTTTATAATTGTTACGCATGCGATGTCTAAGGAATTCATTTGATTAGGCATGCGATGTCTAAAGAGGTTGCGGATTCCAATTGTTGTAGTTTTACACTTTCTTTTCTGCGACCGTAAGTGTAATATGTGATATCGCCGGTTTCGTTACTATATGTCAATAACAATTGGGATGGGCATATTTACTTACGTTGATGACATGTGATGTTATGTGTTGCTGGATATGTTATATTGAATCGTCGTGTTTGAATAGCCGGGGGTTTTTATGTGAGATGAGTGTTTTTCATTTTCATTCATGTAAAAAACTTGTATGTAATATTCTTTTATTAGGGCACTTCCGGGTTGAGATTGATGTCACCATTGTATATTATTTACTTTTCCGCATTAGGATAGACCCAAGGCGGGGAGCACAAGTAACCGGGTTCTAGGGTCCAGTGGGAGACCATCTCGAGGAGTCGAGTCCCGGTCTCCTAACTCTAGAATTGGTAGGGTTACTTGCCGCTCTCGTAGGGGTCTAAGGGTGTGGGATTGGCTATTCATCACGACCGTGGAATCCGTGTTTTATACAGGCTCAAAATAAAACACGGACTGTTGGGTTCCGAGGCACACTCAAGAGGTTCCACAAGACATCTACCATGCCAAATTCAAAAATTTAGGTGCCGAGAAACCCTAATATAGATCGTTAACTAGAGGATAGGCGAAACAAACAAGCAAGCAAGCTACTTTGCTACTAAGTGAATGGAAATACAACCTTTGTAGATCCGGTCCTCCACTTCTTTAGCTCCGTGATGACGTCCCTTCGCTGCGATCACCGGGATCCTGGACTCTAGCGATGGTTTCGTCGGAGAAATGAGCGGGCCAGGTCGTTGACTTCGATGCCGAAGATGATCTACGTCGAGGCAACTCTAACTCAAGCTCCATCTTCACCTGGTCATGAAACTTGTGAAGATAACACACTCTACTACATGGCAAGTGGTAGAGGATGAAGAAATAGGAAGTGGGTTCACTTTGGATTTGGGTTTCTCACTTGATTTCATCACTTAACAATTTTCAAGAAAGCTTTTCTTTTCTTCATGAAGAAGATGAAGAAGAAGAAAGAAAAAGAATTATTCCAAAAAGAAAATTCAAGTGATATCTATCATATTGCAACCATGGGTGAGATAAACTCATGTAGAGAATAAACTAGGGTTTAGGTAAATGTTTAGGGTTAAGGAATAAAACAAAATGGTAAGACTTTTTCAAAGATGCTAGAAAACAACATGAAGCTTCCAGTAAAGAAAAGAAAGAAAGCCATCATTTTGTTTTAACTAAATAAATAAAATAAATAAAGAAAACAAAACCCTAACCATTAACCTAAACATGGTTTAAAGAATACACACACCCAAGTTTGCATGTATCATCAAACATGATACAAACTAGTGCACAAACATATATCATATATACAATGTGCACATTCAAGTGAGAAAAACATCTTAAGTGAACCAATACTAGTTAATGTAAAGTGATATATCAAATATATAATTATACATTAAATCATTAAATCAATACTTGATTTAATGATCCGGTCATATCGCATATAACCGACTAATATCTAGTGTATCAATGTATCGAATCAACACTTGATTCGGTAACCCGGCTATATCACATATAACCGACCGATGATACAAATCGCGAGAATAGAATACAGTATCACATACTGGTATTATTCTCGGTCCCGCACATATCTCATATGCGCTCCTATTTCATTTCGCTTGAGCCAGGAAACCTCTTTGTAGGACTCTAAAGACTCGTCAATACGCCGGCAGCAGGTGATGATCATATCAAACACCCAGAAGCCGCAAGCGGTCTGCTAAACGTAACGGCCACCAGGGTATTGAGCAATCAGAAGATCAACGAGCAAGCCCGCTCACACTCCTGTGAATCCAACCAGTAACACTTACCGTACAGTCCGGTCTGTTCGTCTGATATGTCGCATATCTCGCCTAGGGGTGGTAAACGTCAGACCCCAGTAGCTCGATAAGTCGTGTCGATATGAGGTCTATAACAGTTCAAGATACTACTGATAACACTTACCAGTAAATCTCAGCAATCCGGGCCAGGGATTTCCGGTTATAGCCAATCGAACACAGCGCAACATCAACTCCCTATACCGGGAGAGACGAATCCCCTCCTATCGCTCATTGCCTCCATGTGATTCGGGACTGTACCTAAAAACCACCGTTTTTCACGCCCTCTTGGACGTGGTAAGGTGGAAATCAAAGCACAGTAGGAATCACACAAGACTCTATGACTATCTTGGGTCTACAGACTAACTTGTACCAGTGTCACCAGAGAACAGCCATCTGACGTAAGGTATAATACCATCTGAGAGTTCTCGGCGAGTCCGTCCAGTGTACCTAGTCTCCACTGAGCACCTGTATATCATCTCTGATATCAAACACCAATGGATATGGGATCATCCATTGTCCATCTATATGGGTTGAGAAGGCATACGCTAGTCTACTCTGGTATATCGATGCCCCGTCTCGATACAGCCACGACTAGGGACCTTGAAGGATGTACTTATGGACTACCATGTCCCCACTAGTATGATCCGCATCATAGTCCAGGTAGTCAAGTACACATCCTAAGGGCTTTACCAACATGTAACAGAGAGACAATCGGTGTACATGTTAAGGTAAAGAGCAACCAGATAGCATACTATCATGTCGAGCAAGAAAGTCCTCCCTATATATGTCCCAGCATCCACTACAATATACATCCTATGTACAGTAATGGCCTCTAGGGCATACATATAACTAACAATCTCCCACTTGCACTAGGGCCATCTGTTGCAGCGGTTGCAGTATCTCATACTCAACCATCCCATAAAAGTCTCTCTCTGGGAAAAGGCCTTTGTGAGTGGATCCGCCGTGTTGTCCTCTAAGTCTACTCTCCTAACCTCGATCACCCTGGAGATCAACTATCTCCATGATCAGGTGATGCTGCCTCAGAATATGTCTGGGTCACTGATGGGACCAGGGTTCCTGGGCCAAAGCCACACTTCCATTGTCACACACAATGATAGGAACCAAGTTCATCTTATGAACCAATATACACCCAAACTTCCTCTTTGGTAGTATCTTTAATAGCGATGTTACCAGCCTTTATCGTCTAGTTTGCCACGGTATCTTGCTTGGAACTCTTCCAACATACCGTCCCTTTACTGAGGGTAAAGACAATGCCTGTGACTGACATTCAGTCGTCCTTATCATCCTGGAGAACCCGGTTACTTGTGCTCTCCTCCTTGGGTCTATCCTAGTGCGGAAAAGTAAATAATATACAAATGATGACATCATCCGCAACCTGGAAGTGCCCCAATAAAAGAATATTATATACAAGTTTTTACATGAATGAAAATGAAAAACACTCATCTCACATAAAAACCCCCGGCTATTCAAACACAACGATCCAATATGACATATCCAGCAACACATAACATCACATGTCATCAACGTAAGTAAACATACGTATCCCAATTGTCGTTGACATATAGCATCGAAACCGGCTATATCACATATTACACTTACGGTCGCAGAAAAAAAAGTGTAAAACTACAACAGTTGGAATCCGCAAACTCTTTAGACATCGCATACCTAATCAAATGAATTCCTTAGACATCGCATGCCTAACAATTTTAAACCCCGCATTTTAGTCTCATTATCGAAAACACTTTTCAATATCAAGTCGGGCAATTCAACAAGATTCCCGACATCCTGAACGAATGCTCGTCGCAAACTTTAGTAGACGGTGGCACCCCCGATACCATCGACGAAGTGTACTAAGGCGGAACACCGCTGCCATGAGCACCCAAACGGATGCTTTTTGGTGACGGGGTTCTCCTACAGTCACTTGGTCGGGGCTATGGGGTGTAGCTGTCTATTAAGTTTATCGTGATTGAGACGGACATTTGATCACATCAAAATTCCGTGGCAACCGATCAAGTGAGACTAAACTGCTAGATTTATAACATTCATTCAGTTATCTCATAACTACTTGTGAATTCCAAATATTGTATCACATTCCAGATAAATAGAAAATGTTAAACTTTCCGATCAAACAATCAAACACCCAAGTTTTCCCGAAACAGCTCAACACATGAAATAAGTTTAAAAACATTCACTTCATGCCACAGTACCAACGGTCCAGCCGTAGAAGGGTCAAGCCAACGCCTCACATGTGGCACGCCGTACTGCCCCAAACCCGAAGGTTCAAAGGGCAGTTCAAGACGGTCACATAATCGAGTTAAGGTTTGTTGTCTTCTAGAGGGGCCATCACGTTACTTGCACTACTTAGAACGTTCTTAAACCACGGAAAAATCCAACACTTGGAAATTTTTCGGCAGGGGAAAAATTGGGTATTTATATCCGGTCGAACTTTTTAACATATTCTAAATTATCCGGAAAAACACATAGACAAAATTAGAAAATCCGATCGAATCTACGAACTCCCAATACAACCCAGAAAACTCAACTCTTGAGTATAATTTAAAAATTCCCAGAAAACTCAGCAGCTCCAGAAATAAATTACTGTGCAAACCACGTGGCCTAACTCACCAATATGGCCGCGGAACCGCCGCACAAGCCAGGTTGGGGCCGCAGTTCCGCGGCGCTTTGGTCGAGTTGGGGTCACGTGCTGCACAGTAACTCATACAATTCCCTGCTGAATTTTTTGGATATTTTTAATCTAGAAAAATCCACAGTTTTGAAAAAAGGACAGAGAGGGCTCTAAGTTAGGGTTTCGGGGTTCGATCGGGTTTCTAACTTCGTCTACGCATCACTTAAGACTCTAGCTAGGCTCTGATACCACTGTTGGGTTCCTAGGCACACTCAAGAGGTTCCACAAGGCATCTACCATGCCAAATTCAAAAATTTAGGTGCCGAGAAACCCTAATATAGATCGTTGACTAGAGGATAGGCGAAACAAACAAGCAAGCAAACTACTTTGCTACTAAGTGAATGGAAATACAACCTTTGTAGATCCGGTCCTCGACTTCTTTAGCTCCGTGATGACGTCCCTTCGCTGCGATCACCGGGATCCCGGACTCTAGCAATGGTTTCGTCGGAGAAATGAGCGGGCCAGGTCGTTGACTTCGATGCCGAAGATGATCTACGTCGAGGCAACTCTAACTCAAGCTCCATCTTCACTTGGTCATGAAACTTTTGAAGATAACACACTCTACTACATAGCAAGTGGTAGAGGATGAAGAAATAGGAAGTGGGTTCACTTTGGATTTGGGTTTCTCACTTAATTTCATCACTTGACAATTTTCAAGAAAGCTTTTCTTTTCTTCATGAAGAAGATGAAGAAGAAGAAAGAAAAAGAATTATTCCAAAAAGAAAATTCAAGTGATATCTATCATATTGCAACCACGGGTGAGATAAACTCATGTAGAGAATAAACTAGGGTTTAGGTAAATGGTTAGGGTTAAGGAATAAAACAAAATGGTAAGACTTTTTCAAAGATGCTAGAAAACAACATGAAGCTTCTAGTAAAGAAAAGAAAGAAAGCCACCATTTTGTTTTAAATAAATAAATAAAATAAATAAAGAAAACAAAACCCTAACCATTAACCTAAACATGGTTTAAAGCATACACACACCCAAATTTGCATGTATCATCAAACATAATACAAACTAGTGCACAAACATATGTCATATATACAATGTGCACATTCAAGTGAGAAAAACATCTTAAGTGAACCAATACTAGTTAATGTAAAGTGATATATCAAATATATAATTATACATTAAATCATTAAATCAATACTTGATTTAATGATCCGGTCTGTTCCCCTCCGAACGGCGGCCCGGACATCGCGTCCGTTGCCTGAGGTTCGGGACAGATGCTATTTGGTTTTATCCGTCCACCTCTCCGAAGATGCCAAGTTGATTTATGGCACCGTGTACCGGAGGTTTAGACGGATGCGGCCGATGTAGCAGACTTCGTCAGATTCCCCCTCAGGGTGAGGGGTTTTTGATTGTGGGGACGCTCTTCCCTGCAGGCGCAAGCCCCTGCAGTTAATTACGCTATCGCGTTGCGATAACAACTTTCTCCTTCTCCAGAATTTCACTTCGTGTCATGTATGTTTATTTTGTTTGTGGTTGCCCGTGGATTGTATACGGAGACTTAGTGATGTCGTCGCCTGTAGGACGTGGATTAGTCCAAATCCGTATTTACTTAGATTTGGGTTTGGTGTTTTTAGTTTAAGGATACGTTAGTCGCGTTGCGGCTAAGATCAACTTAAACGTTCGTTAAGGATACGATAGTCCTGTTTGAGACTAAGATCCACTTAACGTAGTGATTAATTTAATGTATGGCCATCGGGACTCGTCGCCTCTTTGACGTCGTTGAGGAATTACAACGACGGATGTCAAAGGAGTTCGGAGATGTACCCTCGAACCAGAGTTGATTGGGGTTTTATAATCCATTTGAATGTATAAGGATACGTTAGCCGTGTTTGGGGCTAAGATCCGACAAAAGAGCGTTTGGGCTCTATTGTTCCAGTTTGGGAGATTCATAGTCCAATTTGGGACTAAAGTCTGTTTGGAGGATACGTTAGCCATTTTTGAGGCTAAGATCGACTCAAACATTTGTTAAGGATACGTTAGTCCAGTTTGAGACTAAGATCAACTTAACGGGACCGTTTAGATCCGGCAAAAGAGCATTTGGAGGCTCTATTGTTCCAGTTTAGGGACGTAGTGGTCCACTTTCCAGTTTAGGGACGTGGTGGTCCATCGCCAGTTTAGGGACATGGTGGTCCAATATTAGTTTAGGGACGTTCCGGTCCGATGTTAGTTTAGGGACGTTCCGGTCCGATGTTAGTTTATGGACATTTCGGTCCACGAGTTTAAAGACCCCGCAGTCCATATCGATGTGTGGTCGTTGGGACCCGTCACCTCTTTGACGTCGTTGAGGAATTACAACGACGGATGTCAAAGGAGTTCGGAGATGTACCCTCGAACCGGATGTAAATTGATTTAGAAGAGCAATTTTGCTCAGTCAATTTAATTTAAGGACTTATGGCCAAAATTGGGCTAAGTCCAGTTGAAATGTTCAACATTTTATTTGCTTTTGCATTGCATTTCTTTTTTTATTTTTATTTGGTCCTTGCCCAGAAAGGATGCAGAGCATCAATTTGTTTTGGGCTCTGCCCTTTTAGGAATGATGCAAGGCATCAATTTTATTTGGGCTCTGCCCTTGTATAAAGGATGCAAAGCATCAATTTATTTGGGCTCTGCCCATTTATTGCCTTGCAATTTATTTTGGCCTGTCAGGTCATTTTGGTTTGGGCCTTGCCCTTTAGAAAATGCATTGCATTTATCAAGCGCTTTGCGCCAATCAAAAAGCACAACAGTGCAAATTTATAAGTGCAAAGCACTATTAATTTGAGAATCTTTTAGATTCAAGAACCAATGGTTCATAAAAGAAGTGCAAAGCACTATTTGATTTCTTGATCTAATTTAGATCGAAGAATAACAAGTTTTTTCCTTTTTATTTCAAGAACCAAAGGTTCATAAAAGTGCAAAGCACTATTAATTTAAGAACCTTTTAGGTTCAAGAACCGATGGTTCATAAAACAAGTGCAAGGCACTATTTTTTAGATCTAAGAAAAAACAAGTTTTTCTTGTTTTTCTTATCTTAGAGAACCAAAGGTTCATAGCAAGTGCAAGGCACTATTTTTATTTAGATCTAAGAAAAAACAAATTCTTCTTGTTTTTCTTATATCAGAGAACCAAAGGTTCATAGCAAGTGCAAGGCACTATTTTTATTTAGATCTAAGAAAAAACAAATTCTTCTTGTTTTTCTTATATCAGAGAACCAAAGGTTCATAGCAAGTGCAAGGCACTATTTTTATTTATTTATTTATCTGAGAACCAGAGGTTCATAGCAAGTGCAAGGCACTATCTGTTGTGCGCACGTGCGTTGCACGTGGTGCCGCATGGCGGGCATACGTGCGTTGCACGTGGCGCACATGCGCATTATGAGGGGAAGCAAAGCTTCTATATATGGAGAACAAGCTCCTTTTAATATTATTAAATATTCTCATGTGGTGCGCACGTGCGTTGCACGTAGTGCCGCATGGCAGGCACACGTGCGTTGCACGTAGCGCACATGGCGCTTGCGCATATGCGCATTATGGAGGAGCATGCTCCTATCTTGGAGAACTAAGCTCCTTTGAGTATTGAATCCTTTGAGGATTTTTACTCTACCTTTCTAAGAGGTATGCCCTCTTATTTATATGGGAGTGGTAGAGAAGCCATCTCTCATTTTCCCGATGTGGGACTAAAAAATGAATTCCCCATGTAGTAGAGCATTACTTTAGATTACACGTGTATAATACATTTGCTCATAACTTTTGATCTCGGATGAATTATGAGGCCCATAATATATCAAATCGAAGGTCTTTTCGAGATGCTTTCAATATCATCAGAATTTAGCTGTTTTTCGTTCCGGAGTTTGTCAAAATACAGCTCGGAAAATACTGGTTCGCATCTTCTTCCTTAAATCACATGTGCATAGACATTTGCTCATAACTTTTGATCCCGGATGAATTATGAAGCCCATAATATATCAAATCGAAGGGTTTTTCGAGACGTTTTCAATACAATCAGAATTTATCCGTTTCTCCTTCGGGAGTTTGTCAAAAAACAGCCCGGAAGATACTGGTTCGTATTTCCTTAAGCGTATCGCTGCCATTTGATACCTTGGACTCTTTTGCGCAGAAATTTTTGGCGGGAACAAATGCCCCCCACTACTTTGCCCACGTAAGTATGTACGTGGGTGAAGTAGTGCAGAGTTATGCAGAGTTATGCATGGCGTATGACCAGTTTTGGGTTGACGTATCACTTTCAGAATCTTGATCTGAGAAGATAACGAGCGGACACAAGCGTCGTCATTTATCATTGACTCAAATCTCAACTCTTAAGGGATATAGTTCCAACCCTTAACTCCATGAGCCGCATCCTTCTATTTCTTTTTTTTTGTCTCACTCTGGCGTGGAGTAGTTCATACGCTTATGATTAAGTTCTCCATTTCAGTGGCATGTAGTTTTGGCAAGTGTGGCCCATAGATGGTCGGCCCATCTTGACTTCTTTGCAGGGCAGTGATGGCTTAGGAGACAGGGGTAGGATCTGCCACCTAAGGCTTTTCAACTTTACGAGCCGTGAGCGTCTCATAAAGACTTTTCTCCCTACGAGTCGTGAGGATCTCGTAGGTGTATTTTCTCCTTGGGAATCGTGAGGATTCCTAAGTGTGTTTTCTCTTATAAGTCGTAAGGATCCTATAAGAGAGTTTTCCCTCTTACGAGTCGAGAGGACCCGTAAGCGGTTGTTTTCCTCCTTATCGAGATTCGACTTTGGAGAGTGTGACCCGTGGATAGTATGCAAGAGACCGTTTTGGGCCGACTTGCAGGGTCCCAGTGCTTAGGAACAGGTTTTTTAATCCCTACTGCCTAAGGCTTTATCTCACGAGTCGAGACGCATCGAGAAAATCTCGCAAAGACATCAATTTCCTCACGAGTCGAAACGGATCGAGCAGATCTCGTAAGAACATCTTAACGTCGCATTTAACCTCTGCTCTTTACGACAGAAGCCCGTTAAGGTTGGTGGTACTTAGGGTTTTGGCCATCGTACCGTCGCATAAGCTGATATAGTCCTTGATAGACAATCGTGCTGTTCGAGTAGCCCTGCGACTGCCGTGTCTCTGATCCCTTCGGGGGCTGGACAAGACGTCTTCAAGCAATCCTCCTTGGCAGTTTGACCGTCAGAAGAGCAAGCGCTAGGAATTTGCCATGCCGCTTTTTACTTGAGGTTAGGCTCATTTTGGAGAGCCCCGATGAGTTATAACCACTCCGCGCTGGTGTGGGGATGATCTCCGATAGTCTTTCGGGCTTTATATGAGTTGCCGTTAAGACCCTGAAGCTAGGAATTTGGCCTTTGCTTCGTTTGCTGGCATTGCGTCTGCTGTATCGAGACGAATGTTGCGGTGGGAACTAGGGATTTTGCCGTGGCTCCGTTTGTTTGATGACGTTACGTCTGCTGTGTCGAGACGAACGTTGGGGTGACATCTCGTCTGCTGTATCGAGACGGACGTCGAAGTGGTGACCACTCCACACTGGTGCGAGATGATCTCCGATTGTCTTTCCGGTTTTATATGACTTGCCGTTAAGACCCTGAAGCTAGGAATTTAGCCTTCGCTTCGTTTGCTGGCATTGCGTCCTCTGTATCGAGACGAATGTCGTGGTTGTCTCTAGGTTACTGGTGAACCGCCGAGGTTTGGAACTAGGGATTTTGCCGTGGCTCCGTTTGTTTGATGACGTTACGTCTGCTGTGTCGAGACGAACGTTGGGGTGACATCTCGTCTGCTGTATCGAGACGGACGTCGAAGTGGTGACCACTCCACACTGGTGCGAGATGATCTCCGATTGTCTTTCCGGTTTTATATGACTTGCCGTTAAGACCCTGAAGCTAGGAATTTAGCCTTCGCTTCGTTTGCTGGCATTGCGTCCTCTGTATCGAGACGAATGTCGCGGTGGGAACTAGGGATTTTGCCGTGGCTCCGTTTGTTTGATGACGTTACGTCTGCTGTGTCGAGACGAACGTTGGGGTGACATCTCGTCTGCTGTATCGAGACGGACGTCAAAGTGGTGACCACTCCACACTGGTGCGAGATGATCTCCGATTGTCTTTCCGGTTTTATATGACTTGCCGTTAAGACCCTGAAGCTAGGAATTTAGCCTTCGCTTCGTTTGCTGGCATTGCGTCCTCTGTATCGAGACGAATGTCGAGGTGGGAACTAGGGATTTTGCCGTGGCTCCGTTTGTTTGATGACGTTACGTCTGCTGTGTCGAGACGAACGTTAGGGTGACATCTCGTCTGCTGTATCGAGACGGACGTCGAAGTGGTGACCACTCCACACTGGTGCGAGATGATCTCCGATTGTCTTTCCGGTTTTATATGACTTGCCGTTAAGACCCTGAAGCTAGGAATTTATCCTTCGCTTCGTTTGCTGGCATTGCGTCCTCTGTATCGAGACGAATGTCGCGGTGGGAACTAGGGATTTTGCCGTGGCTCCGTTTGTTTGATGACGTTACGTCTGCTGTGTCGAGACGAACGTTGGGGTGACATCTCGTCTGCTGTATCGAGACGGACGTCGAAGTGGTGACCACTCCACACTGGTGTGAGATGATCTCCGATTGTCTTTCCGGTTTTATATGACTTGCCGTTAAGACCCTGAAGCTAGGAATTTAGCCTTCGCTTCGTTTGCTTTGTCGTGTCTGAATCCCTGCTGGAGGAAGAACGCTGAGGTTGACATTTCGTCTACTGTATCGAGACGAACGTCATGGAGGTGACCACTTCATGTGAGATGGTCTCCGATTGTCTTTCCGGTTTTATGTGAGTTACCGTTAAGACGTCGAAGTTAGGAATGTGGCCTTCGCTTCGTTTGCTTTGGTGTGTCCAAATCCTGTTGGAGGAAGAACGCTGGGGTTGATATTTCGTCTACTGTATCGAGACGAACGTCAAGGAGGTGACCACTTTCTGTGAGATGGTCTCCGATTGTCTTTCCGGTTTTATGTGAGTTACCGTAAAGACGTTGAAGCTAGGAATGTGGCCGTCGCTTCGTTTGCTTACACTGCGTCTGGTATATTGAGACGAATGCTGAGGTGGAGCTGGGATTTTGCCATCACTCCGCTTTGTTTCGACCATGGGGTCTTTTGTTAACTTTGCATGTACACCCCGCTGGGCTGCGAAGGAACGCCGTTGTTGACATTGCGTCTGTTGTAACGAGACGAATGCTAAGGTGGAGTTGGGATTTTGCCGTTACTCCGCTTTGTTTCGACCGTGAGGTCTTTTGTTGACGTTGCATCTGCCTCCAGCTGGACTGCGGAGGAACGCTGTTGTTGACATTGCGTCTACTGTATCGAGACGAATGCTGAGGTGAAGCTGGGATTTTGCCATCGCTCCGCTTGATGGTGTAACATCTGTGTCCTGTTGGAATGAGGAGGCACACCGTTGTTGGTCTCCAGGCTGTAGACGTGGCCATTGAGATTTGGAACTAGGGACTTTGTCATGGTTCCGTTTCGTTGCGATTCTGAGGTCAGTTGTTGACGTCATGTCTGCATCTAGTTGGAGTGAGGAGAAACGCCGTTGGTGATCTTTAAGTTGTCGATATTGACGTCGAGACCTTGAAGTTAGGGACCTTCATTTGCTTCATTTGTTGACATCGTGACTGTAATATTGCGACAAATGTCGAGATGGTCTCTAGGTTATCTATGAACCGTCGAGATTTGGCTTCGCTTTCTAGTGGAGCCTGTTGGGAAGGTATGGTTCCCTCTTTGTTTGTGGCCCTGGATTGTATACAGGGATCGATGTGATCTCACCTGTAGGGCAAAAGTTTCATTCATTTTCATATTATTATTTTATTTTCGCGATGCTCTATCATTTCAGCTTTTATATCGCGAAGGTCGCGATTGCCCAATCATTTCGGCTATTTTTCGCGGTGCCCAATCATTTCGGCTATTTATTTTATTTTTACTCGCTGTTTTTTTATTGCGAGTTGCCCAATCATTTCGGCTATTTCGTATGCATACATTTTTACTTGCTGATTTTGTTTGCAAGTTGCCCCATCATTTCGGCTATTTCGTATGCATTTTTTTTGGGCTCGCTGATTTTTTTTTTTGCGAGTAGGGGATTTGGGATCTGATACCAATCTTGGCATCAGCATCGCTGCGACTGGAATATTGCCAGGAGCGAATCATCATTTGCCGTGAAAGGACTTGAAATTTGATACCGGTTTAGGCATCAGCATCGCTGCAACTGGGATATTGCCAGGAGCGAATCATCATTTGCCATGAAAGGACTTGAAATTTGATACCGATTTAGGCATCAGCATCGCTACAACTGGGATATTGCCAGGAGCGAATCATCATTTGCCTCTGTCGATGCCGAACAAAGGTGGCTTAGTAAACAGGGTTAAGGGTCCTGTCGGCTAAGGCTTTTGACTTCATGAGCCGTAAGGGTCTCACAAAGGTATTTCTCTCTACAAGTCGTGAGGATCTTGTAGGTGTGTTTTCTCCTTGGGAACCGTGAGGATTCCTAAGTGCATGTTCTCTTGTAAGTCGTAAGGATCTTACAAAAGGGTTTTCTCCTTATAAGTCGAGAGGACTTACAAGTGTTGTTTTCCATGCAAACACATCCCTAGTCTCAGATGGGACTTAGTTAGGGAAATGTTTATTCGCGCCCGTGGATTGTATACAAGGGTCAATATAGGACTACTTGTAGGGCAATATCGAAAGTTGTGGGGGTTGCTTAAGCACAGGTTTAGGCCTCTGTAACTTAAGACTTTCAAATCTTACGAGCCGTGAGGGTCCCATAAGAGCCTTCTCCTCACGAGTCGTGAGGATCTCGCAAGTATATTTTCTCCTTAGGAATCGTGGGGATTCCTAAGTGTGTTGTTCCCTTGTGAGTCGTAAGGATCTCACGCAGGTGGTTTCTCCTTACAGGGTCGAGAGGATCCTATAAGTGTTTCTTTAACGAGGTTGCGCCCCTTCGGGTTTTCACAAACACTCGCCGGTAGCCCTGCTGTTTTTACTCACGGAGCCCTTTCGGGTTTTCATCCGTGCCCTTTTTGCTTGTGGACGTACCGTTTTTTTTTTTATCTTTTATTTTATTCTTCTTTCTTTTTTTTTTTAAACGAGGTCGTGCCCTTTCGGGTTTTCACGAACACTCGCCGGTAGCCCTGCTGTTTTTACTCACGGAGCCCTTTCGGGTTTTCATCCGTACCCATTTTGCTTGTGGACGTACCTTATTTTTTTTTTTTTTTTTAACACGTCAGCCTGAAGATGCTGCGGGTTGGGAGTAGTTTAACGACATTTCGGTCATTTGCAAGTTTTTAGGACATTGCGGCCCATCATTAGTTTAAGGACATCTCGGTCCGTTGTTAGTTTAAGGACGTTTCGGTCCGTTGTCCAGTTTTAGGACGTAGTGGTCCGTTAAGCTTTCTCTATGAATGAGCATGATGCCCCCGGCGTGTCCATATTTTTTGGAGCATGCGGTTGTGGCGGGTTCACCTTCCAAATTTCGGATAACGCGAACTTGCCCTGTTAGTATTGGTCTTCAACCCAGTTTTTGAAGACGTAGCAGTCCTCGATCAGGTGACCTACTGTTTGGTGGTAAGGGCAATAATTAGGATTATTAACGTCGCCTGGCTGCAACGGACGTTTTGGATTCGGCAGATTAATGAGTCTATTGCGCACTGCCAGCTCGAACAGTCCCCTTGTTTTATCTTGCGGAAACGAGTAAGGACGTTTCAACTTTTCCTGGAGGGATTGCCGCTTGTTGCTTTGGCAAGCAACCGGTCTAGGGTCACCTGATTGCTGGTGAGTGCTGGCGACGAGGGCCTTTTTTTCCTTTTCTTTTATCCTTTTTGTTCGATCCTTTGTTTACGGGGCCGAGATTTTTTTCGAGTAGCATGCGATTGCACGGCTGAACGTTCTCGCGGCTTCTCAATTCCTTTATTTTTGAAATAGATTCCCCGAGGGAAGAGTTGGGGGCAGCTTCTTCGTCAGAGTCGCTTCTAAAGGTGATAATTTGTGATCCCTTGAAGTCGGCTATATGACAGTTTGCGGCGGCTCCTTTGCGCTCATATATCGCATTTTTCCGATGTCCACAAGCTTCACACTTTGTCCTGTCGAAGTGTTGCTTTTGAGCGATATACCCTTGCCACCAACAGTTAAAGGATTCGCAGTCTTCGGTAGGATGTATGATCTTCTGATGATATAAACAGAAGTTAGAGTGCATCTCTACCTCAGAGAAAGGATTTTCTTCGGAGGGCGGTAGCTTCATTCCTACTGATAGAGCTTTGGCGAACCGTTTCCTCGTCTTGAATTTGTTTTTACCCGCAGTGTATGGCTTTTGATTTGACGGGAATACCTTGGTTCTTTCCAGTATGGCCATTTTATGCTCTTGATTGGCTTTTGCTTTCAGACGAATTTCATTTAGGACGGCATCGATCAACTTGTCTGACGGCCGCGGAATTCCTGTTTCAGGGTCCGCCATTGATTTCTCAGCGCGAGGATCCTCCTCATCATCCATCAGTGAATGAGAAATCACATGACAAGTCGCTACGTAGTCTTCGGATTCATCCGATAAGTTTTCTCCATCGTTTTCATCCTCGACGAAAGAACAAGTTGCCCCCGGCGTGTCCGTCTTCTTTGGAGAGTGCGGCTGTGGGGGGTTTACCTTCCAGCTTTCAGACAGCGTGAACTTGCCTTGCAGGTATTGATCCTCGATCCATCCCTTAAAGACGAAACAATCCTCAATCGGGTGACTTACCGTTTGGTGGTAAGGGCAATAATTGGGATTATTAAGGTCGCCTGGCTGCAACGGACGTTTTGGATTCGGCAGATTAATGAGTCTGTTGCGCACTGCCAGCTCGAACAGTCTTCTCGTTTTATTCTGAGGAAACGAGTAATGGCGTCCTAGCCTCTCTTCGAGGGATGGGCGTGGACGCACGTTGTTTTGGCGAGCGACCGGCTTTGAGTTGCTCGACTGTTGCTGAGCGTTGGCGACGATGATCGCTTTTCCTTTCTCATTTCGGGGATCGGGTCTTGGAGGAGACGGTCTATGGCCCATCTGGTCCATTTGGGCTAATTTGTCGATCAAGGCCTGGAAGGTGGTCGGCCTGAAGAACATCATGAATTGCGAGATGGTCGCTTGCGGATCGAGAGTGCCCACAAACATGCCTACCGCAGGTGCCTCTTCTATGCGTTGTTCGCATTTCGACCATAGGTTCCGCCATCGTGTTGCGTATTGGACCCACGTTTCGCTTGGCCTTATCCTGGCATTTATCAGTGCTGTTATCGGAGTGCGTTCACTAGCACTCGCGAATCTTTGTGTAAACAGCAGCTCCATCTCTGCAAATGTTTTGATAGAGTCGTTAGGCAGCTCCGAATACCATTCAAAGGCTGTTTCTGCTAAGCTGCCGACGAATTGACGTAGCAACAATTTGTCATCGCCTCCAGTATTGCCGCATAAGGCCCTGAATTGAGCGACATGCTGATGCGGATTCCCTGTCCCTTTATATACGTGGAATTTAGGGATTATATATCCCGGAGGGTAACTGATTTGGTCGTACCAGCTCGGATACGGTCGTCCAGTTCTAACAATTTGCCCAGTCGCTTCATTCGCCTGATGAATCCGGATCTGCTGAGCTATATAATCTTCTAGAGCAGTCTTGGAAATGGTTTCATCTTTGGCTGCTGAAATAGATGGAGGAGGATTTGATGTCTCCCCTCCGTCATCTTCAACAATGATTGGAGGGTCTTCAGCTGGAGGGTCCGGCTGTGACATCATCCCTACCATATCTTGGAGGAGGAGGGTCATTTTCCTTATGCTGGCTGCTTGTTCCGCAGCCTCTTTATCCTTTTTTTCTAATATCCGGCGAAAGAACTAAGCGTCGGTTTCTTGTTCTTGACGCTCATCCGAGGATGTTTCAGAGCTTTCTTTTGGCCCAGTGAGTGCAGCCATTGCAGTCATTATTTCCTGAAGCTTTTGTTGTTGCTCCTGGGCTTTCGTCACGGATCGGGTGAGCGGTCGGTGGCCCGTAGAAGTGCGGCTTTCCTCCTTTCCAGAAGCCATATAAACAGTGTGCACCACCATGCCCCCAGACTTGGGGCGTTTGTGTTCGGTGTCTTTGCGATTTACCGAAGACACAGGGGCTTTTTGCGGCCTCCTTTTTTGAGTGATTGGAGTTAAGGGAGCCGTTGTAGTGGACACCCAAGTAGCTTTTGCTTTTTGTGGTTTGACAGAGTAATCCTTCCCCTGCCGAACCTTCATCTTTTTCTGTCGTCGGAGGCAGTCTTGATCGATCACCGACTCTTGGACCTGTCGCCAGACTTTGTAAATTTTAGAGGACAGCCGTTGAGGGGGCTGCTCTAGCTTCTTCTCTGGAATATTCTTCACAGATGAAGGAGTTCGCTTTAGCACCGCAATAGGAGAGTTTCTGCGCACCGAGTTCAGCAACTCAAAGCTGTTCCTGGTTGGAACAGCAGTATCGATCCTCACCATCGGAGCTGACGGAGTTATCCCAGAGGGGGAGTTGCCCCCAGCCTTCCTTACTCGACGCCAATGGCGACGTCGAGCGTGTCGTGCTGATGGAGTTGTTTCAGCTATAGGGGTGACCTCCTCATGCCCCCTGTGTTGGTTAGAATATACTGGTACCAGCTTTTTAAAGATCGACGTCCGTTGAACCGGGACGGCCAACTTGTCAGAAGCGGACTTCTGAACATGGGAAGCAACCTTAGTGATTTTGCCAGGAACGTGAGTTGGAATGGCTATCCGCTTCGGGATAACGCCTTCTGGTATGGCAGGCTTCTTCATGAGCCTGATGGAGCTCTGGCCTAATCCATTAAAACCTGAAGCAGTGGAGTTGGGCGACCTGTTGAGAGGGGTCGCGGCAGTGGTAAGTCGATCGAAGACCGACTTATTTGGAGCTTCTTGCAATGTCATTGGGGCGTTGAAGCTCATTGGTGGGAGCATGGTCCCAAAAAATAGTCCAGTGGTGGTTTGAGCCACCTGCTCCACCGGCATTTTGAAAAGGGAGGCCGCTTGGGGCCCATAAGTCACTCCTCCAGCAAGGACCGAGCGAGAATTGCAGTTGTAGGCAGTGCAGTTTGAAGCCATTGATCTTCTGTTTTCTGCACGGAGCAAGACACCAAATCTTAGTACCTTGAATCCACAGGCAACCACAGTAAACCGCGATTCGTTCGCGAACACGACACACGAAGTGTGGAGTGGAAAGTGGAAAAGGTCCCACCGGGCGTGCCAGAATCTGTTCCCCTCCGAACGGCGGCCCGGACATCGCGTCCGTTGCCTGAGGTTCGGGGCAGATGCTATTTGGTTTTATCCGTCTATCTCTCCGAAGATGCCAAGTTGATTTATGGCACCGTGTATCGGAGGTTTAGACGGATGCGGCCGATGTAGCAGACTTCATCAGATTCCCCCTCAGGGTGAGGGGTTTTTTGATTGTGGGGACGCTCTTCCCTGCAGGCGCAAGCCCCTGCAGTTAATTACGCTACCGCATCGCGGTAACAACTTTCTCCTTCTCCAGAATTTCACTTCGTGTCGTGTGTGTTTGTTTTGTTTGTGGTTGCCCGTGGATTGTATACGGAGACTGAGTAATGCCGTCGCCCGTAGGACGTGGATTAGTCCAAATCCGTATTTACTTAGATTTGGGTTTGGTGTTTTAAGTTTAAGGATACGTTAGTCGCGTTGCGGCTAAGATCAACTTAAACATTCGTTAAGGATACGTTAGTCCTGTTTGAGACTAAGATCAACTTAACGTGATCGTTTAGATCCGACAAAAGAGCGTTTGGGCTCTATTGTTCCAGTTTGGGAGATTCATAGTCCAATTTGGGACTAAAGTCTGTTTGGAGGATACGTTAGCCATTTTTGAGGCTAAGATCGACTCAAACGTTTGTTAAGGATACGTTAGTCCAGTTTGAGACTAAGATCAACTTAACGGGACCGTTTAGATCCGACAAAAGAGCATTTGGGCTCTATTGTGCCAGTTTAGGGACGTGGTGGTCCATAGCATTTATGGCCGTCGGGACCCGTCACCTCTCTGACGTCGTTGAAGAATTACAACGATAGGTGTCAGAGGAGTTCAGAGATGTACCCTTGAACCAGAGTTGATTTGGGGTTTTATCATTCATTTAAATGTCTAAGGATGCGCTAGCCGTGTTTGGGGCTAAGATCAACTTAAACGGGACCGTTTAGATCCGGCAAAAGAGCATTTGGAGGCTCTATTGTTCCAGTTTAGGGACGTAGTGGTCCACTTTCCAGTTTAGGGACGTGGTGGTCCATCGCCAGTTTAGGGACATGGTGGTCCATTATTAGTTTAGGGACGTTTCGGTCCGTCGCCAGTTTAAAGACGTAGTGGTCCATATTCCAGTTTAGGGACGTGGCGGTCCGTCGCCAGTTTAGGGACGTAATGGTCCATTATTAGTGTAGGGACGTTTCGGTCCGATATTAGTTTAGGGACGTTTCGGTCCGTCGCCAGTTTAAGGACGTAGTGGTCCATTATTAGTTTAGGGACGTTTCGGTCCGATATTAGTTTAGGGACGTTTCGGTCCGTCGCCAGTTTAAGGACGTAGTGGTCCATATTCCAGTTTAGGGACGTGGTGGTCCATCGCTAGTTTAGGGACGTGGTGGTCCATATTCCAGTTTAAGGACGTGCTGGTCCGATATTAGTTTAGGGACGTTTCGGTCCGATATTAGTTTAAGGACGTTTCGGCGTTTGTTAGTTTATGGACATTTCGGTCCACGAGTTTAAAGACCCCGCAGTCCATATCGATGTGTGGTCGTTGGGACCCGTCACCTCTTTGACGTCGTTGAGGAATTACAACGACGGATGTCAAAGGAGTTCGGAGATGTACCCTCGAACCGGATGTAAATTGATTTAGAAGAGCAATTTTGCTCAGTCAATTTAATTTAAGAACTTATGGCCAAAATTGGGCTAAGTCCAGTTGAAATGTTCAACATTTTATTTGCTTTTGCATTGCATTTCTTTTTTTATTTTTATTTGGTCCTTGCCCAGAAAGGATGCAGAGCATCAATTTGTTTTGGGCTCTGCCCTTTTAGGAATGATGCAAGGCATCAATTTTATTTGGGCTCTGCCCTTGTATAAAGGATGCAAAGCATCAATTTATTTGGGCTCTGCCCATTTATTGCCTTGCAATTTATTTTGGCCTGTCAGGTCATTTTGGTTTGGGCCTTGCCCTTTAGAAAATGCATTGCATTTATCAAGCGCTTTGCGCCAATCAAAAAGCACAACGGTGCAAATTTATAAGTGCAAAGCACTATTAATTTGAGAATCTTTTAGATTCAAGAACCAATGGTTCATAAAAGAAGTGCAAAGCACTATTTGATTTCTTGATCTAATTTAGATCGAAGAATAACAAGTTTTTTCCTTTTTATTTCAAGAACCAAAGGTTCATAAAAGTGCAAAGCACTATTAATTTAAGAACCTTTTAGGTTCAAGAACCGATGGTTCATAAAACAAGTGCAAGGCACTATTTTTTAGATCTAAGAAAAAACAAGTTTTTCTTGTTTTTCTTATCTTAGAGAACCAAAGGTTCATAGCAAGTGCAAGGCACTATTTTTATTTAGATCTAAGAAAAAACAAATTCTTCTTGTTTTTCTTATATCAGAGAACCAAAGGTTCATAGCAAGTGCAAGGCACTATTTTTATTTAGATCTAAGAAAAAACAAATTCTTCTTGTTTTTCTTATATCAGAGAACCAAAGGTTCATAGCAAGTGCAAGGCACTATTTTTATTTATTTATTTATCTGAGAACCAGAGGTTCATAGCAAGTGCAAGGCACTATCTGTTGTGCGCACGTGCGTTGCACGTGGTGCCGCATGGCGGGCATACGTGCGTTGCACGTGGCGCACATGCGCATTATGAGGGGAAGCAAAGCTTCTATATATGGAGAACAAGCTCCTTTTAATATTATTAAATATTCTCATGTGGTGCGCACGTGCGTTGCACGTAGTGCCGCATGGCAGGCACACGTGCGTTGCACGTAGCGCACATGGCGCTTGCGCATATGCGCATTATGGAGGAGCATGCTCCTATCTTGGAGAACTAAGCTCCTTTGAGTATTGAATCCTTTGAGGATTTTTACTCTACCTTTCTAAGAGGTATGCCCTCTTATTTATATGGGAGTGGTAGAGAAGCCATCTCTCCTTTTCCCGATGTGGGACTAAAAAATGCATTCCCCATGTAGTAGAGCATTACTTTAGATTACACGTGTATAATACATTTGCTCATAACTTTTGATCTCGGATGAATTATGAGGCCCATAATATATCAAATCGAAGGTCTTTTCGAGATGCTTTCAATATCATCAGAATTTAGCTGTTTTTCGTTCCGGAGTTTGTCAAAATACAGCTCGGAAAATACTGGTTCGCATCTTCTTCCTTAAATCACATGTGCATAGACATTTGCTCATAACTTTTGATCCCGGATGAATTATGAAGCCCATAATATATCAAATCGAAGGGTTTTTCGAGACGCTTTCAATACAATCAGAATTTATCCGTTTCTCCTTCGGGAGTTTGTCAAAAAACAGCCCGGAAGATACTGGTTCGTATTTCCTTAAGCGTATCGCTGCCATTTGATACCTTGGACTCTTTTGCGCAGAAATTTTTGGCGGGAACACGGTCATATCGCATATAACCGACTAATATCTAGTGTATCAATGTATCGAATCAACACTTGATTCGGTTACCCGGCTATATCACATATAACCGACCGATGATACAAATCGCGAGAATAGAATACAGTATCACATACTGGTATTATTCTCGGTCCCGCACATATCTCATATGCGCTCCTATTTCATTTCGCTTGAGCCAGGAAACCTCTTTGTAGGACTCTAAAGACCCGTCAATATGCCGGCAGCAGGTGATGATCATATCAAACACCCACAAGCCGCAAGCGGTCTGCTAAACGTAACGGCCACCCGGGCATTGAGCGATCAGAAGATCAACGAGCAAGCCCACTCACACTCCTGTGAATCCAACCAGTAACACTTACCGTACAGTCCGGTCTGTTCGTCTGATATGTCGCATATCTCGCTTAGGGGTGGTAAACGTCAGACCCCAGTAGCTCGATAAGTCGTGTTGATATGAGGTCTATAACAGTTCGAGATACTACTGATAACATTTACCAGTAAATTTCAGCAACCCTGGCCAGGGATTTCCGGTTATAGCCAATCGAACACAGCGCAACATCAACTCCCTATACCGGGAGAGACGAATCCCCTCCTATCGCTCATTGCCTCCATGTGATTCGGGACTGTACCCAAAAACCACCATTTTGCACGCCCTCTTAGACGTGGTAAGGTGGAAATCAAAGCACAGTGGGAATCACACAAGACTCTATGATGATCTCAGGTCTACAGACTAACCTGTACCAGTGTCACCAGAGAACTGCCATCTGACGTAAGGTATAATACCATCTGGGAGTTCTAGGCGAGTCCGTCCAGTGTACCCAGTCTCCACTGAGCACCCGTATATCATCTCTGATGTCAAACACCAATGGATATGGGATCATCCATCGCCCATCTATATGGGTCGAGAAGGTATACGCTAGTCTACTCTGGTATACCGATGCCCCATCTCGATGCACCCACGACTAGGGACCTTGAAGGATGTACTTATGGACTACCATGTCCCCACTAGTATGATTCGCATCATAGTCCAGGTAGTCAAGTAAACATCCTAAGGGCTTTACCAACATTTAACAGAAAGACAATCAGTGTACACATTAAGGTAAAGAGCAACCAGATAACATACTATCATGTCGAGCAAGAAAGTCCTCCCTATATATGTCCTAGCATCCACTACAATATACATCCTTTGTACAGTAATGGCCTCTAGGGCATACATATAACTAACACGGACGTCCTAGTATATCCAATATTTCATATGTTGTTATCTGCTGCGTTATCTGTGATGTGATCATGTGATTTGTTCAGATTGATACTGTATATAGTATATATGATATATTATATAGACGTTGCTTATGTTTTACACCTGCGCTAGCCCTGCCCCGCTCTGCCGTTAGTTACCTAACCTAACGGTGCAGACAGGACATCGAGGCTAATGCGGATGGCATAAGTGTACGTTATATTTATCTGTGATGTTTAGGTGGACTTAAATGATAGGACATTCATTAATGAGATTAATGAAAGAAAATAAACCTAAATGATGTTGTGGAATCGAATTTCAAAAATAAAATCAGGTAGCTCTAGTTGTTGCTTTGCATCGCGGTGTTCCTTGTAGAACATCTTGCACCTTATTCGATAAGGAAAGGGCCGATATCCCTTCACCTGGAGTGACCCCTTTAACAATAACTGGCAGATGCTACAACCCTCGGTTTGTCTTTTGATTGCTTCTATAGTTTTTTGCTTTGCACGGCGGTATATATGTTATATCCTGCACCTTATTCGATGAGGAAAGGGCCGACGATCCTTTCACCGGGAGTGACCCCTTTACCAAAACTAGAAAAGCCTAAAAAACACTCCATTTAAAAACCATTTGATTCCGCAACGAGATCAAATTCAAAGCGTTAAAGGTTTTCTTAAAAACCATCCGCAACCCTCCGTCATTTTAGGAAGTAGAGTACTTAGTATTCGTGCTGTGTTTGTTGACCATAGTCAGGGCACAGTGTACGGTAGCTAAGTGATGTCTTCCTACACCGCATATGATGCGATTAGTTAGGACAGTCGCCTGACTTTGTTGACCTTAGTTAAGGGTCATGTGGGTGGGTCTAATTAATCACGAAATGACGGGTAGAACTTGACTAGTGCTTATGATTTGTTGACCATAGTTAAGGTCATAAGTGCTAGTGGTAAAAACATTTATCGGGAGTTTCAAGTGTTGAAATTTGCAATGAGATTGCATACCTTCTATATGATAGTTGGATCCTGATACCCACTGCGAGTAATTGTTACTCTTGGGAGAGTTTTGCACTTTACAATTAGCCGATCAAGTAGGTGTCTAGAAAGGTGTCAACGGGGTTAAGCCCCTGGGAAAACGAGGTTTACTTTAATTAGGTCCATGCGAAAGCACGGGAAACCTCCCTCAAAGTACCAGCACTGGCCTGGCTGAAAGATTGGCGAACTTGTAGAGTGTAATTAATTCCGGCTAGTCTTTCCTTTTAGGGTTTGAAGGAAGATTTGATAAAAATAGTGGGAGCCATCCTGATTAGATAAAATATATAACCAATCTAATCTTGCAAGAGCGCACGCAGAGTGTTTTCTTTTCTCTCTCTCCAGGTAGCGACCATGTCACGCCTTAATCAAGATAATAATATAGATGTATTTACCGAACCCGCTTGTTTTACTGAGCTGGGGAACGTTGGTCCCGCTCCAACTTATAATTGTTATAAGACCGAGCAGGAATTAGAGGAATACCAGGATTCTCATGCCGCCCAAACGAAGAAAGTGCATAATGATGCATCTTCTTCGGGTGTGTTCATTACAAAGAACTGTTTCTCTGTATCCTCTACGTCCTGGGTATTTGATACCGGATCAGGATCCCAGATATGTAATCTGTTACATGGGCTACAGAAAGGTAGAGAACTGAGAACGAGTGATAAGTTTCATGAGACAGAAAACGGTGCAAGTGTTACAGCCAAGTCTGTTGGTCACTATCACCCTGTATTACCAGAATACACTGATTCTGAACGAATGTTATTAGATACCGGACCTGATATACAACATCATATCAGTCTCTTTATTTACTAAAGAAGGATATAATTTTGTATTGTTGGATAATGTTTTGAACATTTCCTATATCAATAGTTGATCGGTTCAGGCACGTTATCTAAAAGCATATACATTCTAAATCAAACTACAGTTCCTTACGTACAGAACACACACAAGAGGAAGAGTTCAGAAATGAACGAGTCCTTCTTGAGGTATTGTAGACTAGGTCATATAATTGTGACCCGAGTAGCTAAAGTTACATTTAGATGCATATTTAAATCAGTTTAAATTTACATCTTGTGAAACTTGCCAGTCATGTCACAAAGATAAGATGACCATAGCTCTGTTTACTCGAAACAGAGAAAGAGTTAGTGAACTCTTGGGATTGATACATAGTGATGTATAAAGGTCCCCAGTCTACATATACCAGGACTGGTCCTTTGTACTTCCTTACATTCACTGATGATCTCTCAAGATTCGGACACATGTTCCTGTTGAAACACATGTCTGAAGCTTTTGAGAAATTTAAAGAATATAAGTTAGAAGTAGAGAACCAATACAGGTATAAGTATTATGTCCTATGATGAGATCAGGGAGGAGAATACTTATGCATGGAATTCTTGGACTATTCTAAAGGAGAATGAGATTCTCTCTCAGTATTACTCCTCTGTATACACCACAGCACAACGATGTATCGGGGCGGAGCAATAGCACCCTATATGATATGGTGTGCTCTATGATGAGTATTACTGAGTTACCTATTTCCTTTTGGGGTTGTGCACTTGAGAAGCTGCATACCTATTGAATTGGATTCCAGTCAAATCAGTGCCTACCACTCCATATGAGATATGGTATGGGAAAAGCCTATCTCTTAAGTAAGTTAAGATTTAGGTTTTCCGGCCTATGTCAAAAGCAGAATCCGGACAAGATCAAGGCAAGGTCAGTTTTGTAGAACTGGAAAGGTTCCAGCTATACAAACTGCAGCTGATGATTTGACAGAACCACAGGATTCAATAGTCTTTGACGAACCTCAGCCTCTCCGCCGATCTGGTAGGGTTCCTCATCCACCTGAGAGATACTTCATTTTCTCAATGACAGTGGGAGCGAGGATTGCATCATGAGATGATGACCCAACTAGTTTTGAGCTGGCCATCAAGAGTGGGGACTCTGTAAGAATGGCTGGATGCTTAGCGATCTGAGATGGAATCCATGTATACCAACAAAGTATGGACTTTGGTTGCAAGATCTGAAGGGTTAAATCCCCATCAGGAGCAAGTATATCTTGAGAAGATTACTTGGTGTAAATGGAAAAGTTGAGACTTTCAAAGCTAGACTTGTTAAAGGTTTTCGTCATTGGCCAGGCGTGGATAATGATGAAACCTTTTCCAGGGCCTATGCTTAAGTCCATCCAGATCCTACTTGCCATTGCTACATACCATGACTACGATATCTGGTGGTTGGGTGCCATGACTACTTTTCTAAAATAATGATTTAGAAGAGAACGTCTATAAGAACACAGCCAGAGGGCTTCGTAAACAGTGGGAGCAGCGGAAACGTGTGCAAGTTGATTTACAGGATAAAGCAGGCATCGCGGAGTTAGAACATCCGTTTTGATGTGGTAGTCAAAGAGTTTGACTTCATCAAAATGGTAGATGAACCTTGTATATACAAAAAGGTAGTAGAGAGTAAGGTGGTCATCCTCGTATTGTACGTGGACAACATACTCTTGATAGGAAAAGAGTTTCCTATGCTACGCTCGGTCAATCTCCTCTTATCACATGGATTCTCCATATGGGATCAAAGTGATACATCATAAATCCTAGGTTTTGGATCTATGAGATAGATCTAAATGGATATTAGGATTCTCACTAGGTGTAGTAAGATGGTATCAATGGATTCTGGGGAGAATCACTGGAAAGGTTCTAGGGTGATAAGGACGACTGAATGTCAGTCGCAGGCATTGTCTTTACCCTCAGTGGAGGGACGGTATGTTGGAAGAGTTCCAAGCGAGATACCATGGCAAACTAGACGATAAAGGCTGGTGACATCGCTATCAAAGATACTACCAAAGAGGCAGTTTGAGTGTATATTAGTTCATGAGATGAACTAGGTTCCTACTATTGTGTGACAATGGAGGTGTGGCTTTGGCCAAGGAACCCCGGTCCCATCAGTGACCCAGACATATTCTGAGGCAGCATCACCTGATCATGGAGATAGTTGATCTCCAGGGTGATCGAGGTTTGGAGAGTAGACTCAGAGGACAACTCGGCGGATCCACTCACAAAGGCCTTTTCCCAGAGAGAGACTATTATGGGATGGTTGAGTATGAGATACTACAACCACTGCTATAAATGGCCCTAGTGCAAGTGGAAGATTGTTAGTTATATGTATGCCCTAGAGGCCATTACTGTACATAGGATGTATATTGTAATGGATGCTGGGACGTATATAGGTAGGACTTTCTTGCTCGACATGATAGTATGCTATCGGGTTGATGTTTATCTTAACATGTATACTTGCTGTCTCTCTATTACATGTTAATAAAGCCCTTAGGATGTGTGCTCGACTTCCAGAACTATGATGCAGATCATACTAATGGGGCCTGGGTAGTCAATGAGTACATCCTTCAATGTTCCTAGTCGTGGGAATATCGAGATGGGGCATCGATATTCCAGAGTAGACTAGCGTATATCTTCTCGACCCATATGATGGGCGATGGATGATCCCATATCCATTGGTGTTTGACATCAGAGACGGTATGGGGGTGCTCAGTGGAGACTGGGTACACTGAACGGACTCGCCGAGAACTCCCAGATGGTATTATACCTTACGTCAGATGGCAGTTCTTTGGTGACACTGGTACAGCTTAGTCTGTTGACCCGAGATCGTCATAGAGTCTTGTGTGTCTCCCACTGTACTTTGATTTCTACCCTACCACGGCTCTACTGAGTCGTGCAAATAAGTGGATTTTGGGTACAGTCCCGATTCATATGGAGGCAATGAGCGATAGGAGGGGATTCGTCTCTCCCGGTATTGGGGGTTGATGTTGCGCTATGCTAGACTGGCCATAACTGGAAATCTCTGGCTAGGGTTGCACTGATCCACTGGTAAGTGTTATCAGTAGTTTCATGCTTGTTATGGACCTTACATCGGCATGACTTATCGAGCTACTGGGGTCTGACGTTTACCACCCCTAGGCGAGATATGCGACATATTAGACGAACAGACCGGACTGTGCGATAAGTGTTACTAGTTGGATTCACAGGAGTGTGAGCAGGATTGCTCATTGATCTTCTGATCGCTCAATACCCAGGTGGCTGTTATGTTTAGCAGACCGCTTGCGGCTTGTGGGTGATTGATATGATCACCACCTACTGCCGGCGTATTGATGAGTCTTTAGAGTCATGCACAGGGGTTTCCTGGCTCAAGCGAAAAGAAATAGGAGCACATATGAGATATGTGCGGGACCGAGAATAATACCAGTATGTGATACTGTATTCTATTCTCGCGATTTGTATCATTGGACGGTTATATGAGATATAGCCGGGTTACCGAATCAAGTGTTGATTCGATACATTGATACACTAGATATTAGTCAGTTATATGCAATATGACCGGATCGTTAAATTAAGTGTTGATTTAATGATTTAATGTATAATTATATATTTGATATATTACTTTACATTAACTAGTATTGGTTCACTTAAGATTGATTTTCTCACTTGAATGTGCACATTGTTTATATGTGATATATGCAAGTGTACATGTTTGTATCATGCTTGATGATACATACAAGTTGTGTGTATGAGACTTAAACCAAATCAAGGTTAAATTAGAGTTTACTAATTTCCTAACAAATAACAAAAGAGGTGGACTTTGGTCAAAGTTATCAAGCTTCATGAAGCTTGAAGAAACTTTGACAAAGTCAAATCTTTTGTCATTTCCTTAGGAGATTAGTTAACCCAACCCTTAACCTAATACTTTGGTTAATTCTCTACATGAGTTAAGCATGAGGGCTTAACTCAACCATGGCGCCATAATTAAAAGAATAAGTTTCATTCTTTATTCATTATTCTCATCATTATTCTTTCTTCTTCTTCTTCTTCAAGAAGAAGAAAGCTTGCTACCTCTAATGGTGCCATGAGATTTAGAGTGAGAAATCCAAATCCAAAGTGAACCCATTTCCTATTTCTTCATCCTATACCACTTGCCATGTAGTATAGGGTGTTCTCTTCATAAAGTTTTTGACCAAGTGAAGGAATAGCTTGAGTTTGAGTCTCCCCGACGTAGATCATCTTCGGCCTCAAAGTCAACGACCTAGCCCGCTCATTTCTCCGATGAAACCAATGCTAGGGTCCGGGATCCCGATGATCGCAGCGAAGGGACGTCAACACGGAGCTTTAGAAGTGAAGGACCGGATCTACAAAGGTTGTAATCTCTTTCACTTAGTAGCAAAGTAGTTTGCTTGCTTGTAGTTTCTCCTTACCTCTAGTAGACGATCTTGCATAGGGTTTCTCGGCACCTAAATTTTTTATTTTGGCATGGTTGATGCCTTGTAGAACCTCATGAGTGTGCCTAGGAACCCTACAGTGATTTCTCACTTGGTTTCTTCACTTGAAATTTTTCTAGAAAGCTTTCTTCACTTCATGAAGAAGAAAAAGAAAGTGAAAATGAATTAATGAAAATAATAAATCAAGTGAAGCTTATCATATTGCAACCATGGGTGAGTAAACTCTTGTAGAGAGTAAACTAGAGTTTAGGTAATGGTTAGGTCAAAGAACAAAACAAAATGGTTTAGACTTTTTCAAAGATGCTTAAAAAGCTTCATGAAGCTTCAAGCATATCCAAGATCCGAGGATTGATCTGGATCTTGGTCACCTCCGCGGCTTCCTTGAGTCGAAGACGATCCACCCGAGAGTTGTACACCGAGCTCCACCTCGAGCCGAGGCAACTAGGGCAACAAGATCGCTAGTCTTGATGTTCTAGGTTGTGTAGAAGAGGTTGATGGAAGTGTTTGTCTATGTGGATTCTTTTTCTCTCAACACATGAGATCAAAAGAAAATTTCAAGAGGAGGAAGATGAAGGAGATCAAGCAACCATGGAGCTCTTTTTCTTTCTTCTCACTTGCAAGAGAGAGAATGAGAAAAGAGAAATGAAAATGTTAACTAAAGAAAAAAGGCACCATGGTTGCAATAATACTAAACATCATCATTACTAATCCTATCATGATAAAGTTGATGGCTACATTGACATGACCATTTTTATAATCCAAAAAGAAAAAGAAAACCAAAGAAGAGTGTAGACCTCTCATGAAGGTCAAGGTCAACTTTGGTCAACGGGTCAACAAAGTCAAGAGTGGTCAAATGGTCAAAGCAATTAGCCATCACAAAATTATCACTAAAAGGATTAGTAAATAATGTCTCCGGCTCATAATGGTTTTGACCAAACGAATTGCCAAAACCCTAATGAGTCCGCCTCAAAATGGTTTTGACCGAATCAACTGTCAAAACCTTAATGAGGCACCTCCCCTTTCTTCGCTCCTCAAAACTGTGTATACACAAGCATCCGCATTCCGTAGAATACGAATGCACAGAAGACAAAATAAATCCATCCGTGCAATACTAGAATCCGGCTTAAACCAAAGCCCACTAGTATTGCCTGCCCGAACACATACGCACACAAGTGCACGTAAGTGATTGCAGCCCTGCTGTAAAACCATACGGCCTCTACACTTTTCGCTCAATGCAGGGAAACTCTCTGTGTGGGACTCTAAAGACTCGACACTACGCTGGCAGTGGGTTTAACCACAGACCGCAAGCGGCACTAGCTGTACGTAACGGTCCCCAGGTAGATGTCGATAAGAAGGCCGATGAGATAAACCCATCCGAACTCCTACTGAGCCTGTATATGATAATCTCCGTACAGTCCGATCTGTTTGTCTGATACATCGCATGGCGGGCCTAGGGGTGGTGAACGTCAGTCCCCTAATAGCGGTACAAGTCGTGTCGGAGTGTAGCCCAGAACACCCTGAGACAACACTGGAAACCTACCAGTATATCTCGCTTGCCCTGGACAGGGACTACTCGTGTAATGGCTCTCCTAGAAACAGTGCGATGTCAACCCCCAATACCGGGAGAGACGAATCCTGTCTAACCGTCACTGCCTCCAAGTACTTCGGCACTGCACCCAACTACTACCTGTTTGCACGACTCCTTTGAGCCGTGGTAGGGTAGTAATCTAAGTACAGTGGGAACACACTCGAGGCGAAGTGATAGTGTCAAGTCAGCGGACTAAGCTGTACTCATGTCACCTAGGAACTGATAACTGACGATGGGTATAATACCAACCATCAGTTCCCGACGAGTCATGTCCAGTGTACTCGTAACCTAACGAGCACCCGCATACTATCTCCAGTACGACGTACTGACGGCTGTGGGACAGACCACCTCCCGTGCTGGGATGAGAAGCATATACGCTAGTCTACTCCGGAGTATCGATGCCCCGTCTCGATAATCCTACGACTAGGGACCTGTATAAGGATGTGCTTGTAGATTACCCAGCCCCCACTAGTGTGACTGCCATCACAACGCTGGTAATCAAGCAAAGATCCTAAGGGCTCTACTAATATGTATAAGCGATACGCTAAAAGAAACACATGCACATATTGAAGTAGAAACAAACCAAGTAGCATACTACCATTTTGAGCAAGATTGTCTATACAACTGTGAATATGCCAAGCTTCCATTAAGTAATATACAAGCTAGTATGATACAGTAATGGCCTCTAGGGCATATACACTAACACCTCAAAGTACCGACACTGGCCTGGCTGAAAGATTGGCGAACTTGTAGGGTGTAATTAATCCCGGCTAGTCTTTCCTTTTAAGGTTTGAAGGAAGATTTGATTAAAACAGTGGGAGACATCCTGATTAGATATATTAGATAACCAATCTAATCTTGCAAGAGCATACGCTGAGTGTTTTCTTCTCTCTCTCTCCAGGTAGCGACCATATCACGCCTTAATCAAGATAAAAATACGGATATATTGACCGAACCCGCTTGTTATACTTCCCGCTCCAACTTATAATTGTTATAAGACAGAGCAGGAAATAGGGGATTACCAGAATTCCCGTGCTACCCAAACGAAGAAAGTGCATGCTGATGCATCTTCTTCGGGTGTGTTCATTATATATAGCTGTTTCTCACTATCCTTTACGTCCTGGGTATGAGATACCGGATCAGGATCCCGTATATGTAATCTGTTACATGGGCTACAGATAGGTAGAGAACTGAGAACGGGTGATTAGTTTCATGAGATAGAAACGGTGCAAGTGTTGCAGCCAAGTCTGTTGGTCACTATCACCCTGTATTACCAGAATACATTGATTCTGAACGAATGTTATTAGATACCGAACCTGATATACAACATCATAGCTTTTTCTTTATTAGTAAAGAAGGATATAATTTTGTATTGTTGGATAATGTTTTGAACATTTCCTATATCAGGAGTTGATCGGTTCAGGCACACTATCTAAAAACATTGACGTTCTAAATCAAACTACAGTTCTTAGTATCAGAACACACACAAAAGGAAGAGTTCAGAAATGAACGAATCCTTCTTGAGGCATTGTAGACTAGGTCATATCAATGCGACCCGACTAGCTGAAGTTACATAAAGATGCATATTTAAATTAGTTTGAATTTACATCTTGTGAAACTTGCCGGTCATGTCACAGAGATAAGATGACCACAGCTCCGTTTATTGGAAACAGAGAAAGAGTTAGTGAACTCTTGGGATTGATACATGCTGATGTATGAAAGTCTCCTGTCTACACATGCCAAGATCAGTCCTTTGTACTTCATTACATTCACTGATTATCTTTCAAGATTCAGACATATGTTCCTGTTGAAGCACAAGTCTGAACCTTTTGAGATATTCACAGAATATAAGTTAGAAGTAGAGAACCATAAATGGGTATAAGTATTATGTCCTTTGATGAGATCAAGGAGGAGAATACTTGAGCACGGAATTTCTGGACTATTCTAAAGGAGAATGAGATTCTCTCTCGGCATTACTCCTCCGTATACACCATAGCACGATGGTATATCGGGGCGGAGCAATAGCACCCTATGTGATATGGTGTGCTCTATGATGAGTACTACTGAGTTTCCTATTTCCTTTTGGGAGTTATGCACTTGAGAAGCTGCATACCTATTGAATAGGGTTCAAATCAAATCAGTTGCCTACCACTTCATATGTGATATGGAAAGGGAAGAGCCCATATCTTAAGTTTGTTAAGATTTGGGGTTGTCCGGCCTATGTCTAAAAGAAAAATCCGGACAAGCTCGAGGCAAGGTCAGCTCTGTAAAATTGGAAGTAGTTCCAGCTATACAAACTGCAGCTGATGATTTGGTAGAACCAAAGGATTCAATAGTTTCCAATGAACCTCAGCCTCTCCGCCGATCTAGTAGGCTTCCTCACCCACCTGAGAGATACTTCGGTTTCTCTATGACAGTGGGAGCGAAGATTGCATCATGAGATGATGACCCAACTAGTTTCGAACTGGCCATCAGGAGTGGGACTCTGTAAGAATGGTTGGATGCTTATCGATCTGAGATGGAATCCTTATACACCAACAAAGTATGGACTTTGGTTGCTCTATCTGAAGGGTTAAATCCCCATCATGAGTAAATATATCTTGAGAAGATTACTAGGTGTACATGGAAAAGTTGAGACTTTCAAAGCTATGCTTAAATCCATCCAGATCCTACTTGCCACGGCTACATACCATGACTACGATATCTGGCGGTTGGGTGTCATGACTGCTTTTCTAAATGATGTTTTAGAAAAATGCGTCTATAAGTACACAGCCAGAGGACTTCATAGACAGTAGGAGCAGCGGAAACGTGTGCAAGATATTTTATATGATAAAACAGGCATCGCGGAGTTGGAACATCTGTTTTGATGTGGTAGTCAAAGAGTTTGACTTCATCAAAATGGTATATGAACCTTGTATATACAAAAATGTAATAGGGAGTATGGTGGTGATCCTCGTAGAGTACGTGGATGACATACTCTTGATAGTGAAGAAGTTTCCTATGCTACGCTCGGTCAATCTCCGATTATCACAAGGATTCTCCATATAGGATCAAAGTGATACCTCCTAAATCCTGGGTTTTGGATCTATGAGATAGATTTAATTGGATGTTAGGATTCTCACTAGATGTAGTGAGATCGTATCAATCGATCCTGGGGAGAATCACTGGAAAGGTTCCAGGGTGATAAGGACGACTGAATATCAGTCGTAGGCATTGTCTTTACCCTCAGTGGAGGGATGGTATGTTGGAAGAGTTCCAAGCTAGATACCGTGACTTACTAGAAGATTAAAGGCAAGATACATCGTTACCAAAGATGCTACCAAAGAGGCAGTCTGGATACATATAAGTTCATGAGATGAACTTCGTTCCTACCATTGTGTGACAATGGAGTTGTGGCTTTAGCCAAGGAACTACCGTCCCATCTGAAATCCAGATATAATTCTTAGGCAGTATCACCTGATCATGGAGATGGTTGATCTCCAGGGAGATCGAGGTTAGGAGAGTAGACACAGAGGACGACAGAGCGGATCCACTCACAAAGGCCTTTTTCCCAGTAAAAACTTTTATGGGATGGTTGGGTATGAGATACTTCAGCCGCAGCTAATTGTTGGGTATGTGGTACCACAACAGATGGCCCTAGTGCAAGTGGGAGATTGTTAGTTATATGTATGCCGTAGAGGCCATTACTGTACATATGATGTATATTGTAATGGATGCTTGGACATATATAGGGAGGACTTTCTTGCTCGACATGATAGTATGCTATCTAGTTGTACTTTATCTTAACATGTACTCTGATTGTCTCTATGTTACATGTTGATAAAGCCCTTAGGATATGTACTCGACTACTGGGACTATGATGAGATCATACTAGTGGGGCCACGGTAGTCGATGAGTACATCCTATAACTGTTCCTAGTCGAGGGTGTATCGAGACAGGGCATCGATACACTAGAGTAGACTAGCGTATACGCATCTTGACCCATATGATGGGCGATGGATGATCCCATATCCATCGGTGTTTGACATCAAGGATGGTGTACGGGTGCTCAGTAGAGACTGGGTACACTGGACGGACTCGCCGAGAACTCCCAGATGGTATTGTACCTCACGTCAGATGGCAGTACTCCGGTGACACTGGTACAGAGTAGTCTGTTGACCCGAGATCGTCATAGAGTCTTGTATGATTCTCACTGTTCTTTGATTTCCATCATACCACGTCCAAGAGGGTGTGCAAAAAGGTGGCTTTTGGGTACAGTCCCGAATCACATAGAGGCAATGAGCGATAGGAGGGGATTCGTCTCTCCCGGTATAGGGAGTTGATGTTGTGCTGTGTTCGATTGGCTATAACCGGAAATCCCTGGCCAGGGTTGCTGAGATTTACTGATAAGTGTTATCGGTAGTTTCTCAAACAGTTATAGACCTCATATCGACACGACTTATCGAGCTACTGGGGTATGACGTTTACCACCCCTAGGCGAGATATGCGACATATCAGACGACGAGATCGGACTGTACGGGAGTGTTACTGTTTGGATTCACAGGAGAATGTACAGGCTTGCTTGTTGATCTTCTAAGCGCTCAATACCTGGGTAGCTGTTACGTTTAGCTGACTGCTTGCAGCTTGTGGGTGTTTGATATGATCATCACCTACTGCCGGCGTATTGACGATTCTTTAGAGTCCTACACAGAGATTTCTTGACTCAGGCAAAACGGAGTAGGATCACATATGTGATATGTGCGAAACCGAGGATAATACGATATGAGATACCGTATTCTATTCTCGCGATATTTGATATCAGCCGGGTCATCGGATCAAGTGTTGATTCGATGAATCGGTACGGATAAATATTAGTCGGTTATATGCGATATAGCTGGATTGTCAGATCAAGTGTTGATTCGATAATTTAATGTATAATAATATATATGATATATTAAATTACATTAACTAATGTTTGCTCACTAAAAGATTCTTTTTCTCACTCGGGTAATACATTGATATATATGCGATATATGTTAATTGTATTATTTTATTTGGTTACAATAAATATTATAAATGTGATATATAATATTGTAACATGATATGATAACTAATGCAACATATTTAGTAGAGATTAAACAAGATTAGGGTTTGATTTGGGTTACTGCTTTCTAGATGATTCTAGAAGGTTTAGTTTTGTTTTTGCAAAGATATTTACAAGTGACTCATTCCTTGACCTAACCCAAACCCTAGCCCTAGTTAAGTCTCTACAATGGCTTGGTCAACCATGGTTGCATTATTCATCATTATCTCCTTTGCTTTATTCATCACAAAAGGATTCTAATTGATTCATTCATCTTCTTCCTTCTTTTTTCTTTCATGAAAAAGCTTTCTAGCTTTTTTCCAAGCGATGAATGAGTGTGAGAAAAAGGTAATAAAAGAGAGCAAAAATCCTACTTCATCATCCTCATCTATTCTTGCCATTTATATGAGGGTGTTCACTTCATATTATGACTGTTAGCTTGTGTTAACGAAACTGCAAGGTAGATCATCTATGTTATCGAAGATCGGAAGCAAGACTGCATCTTTCTCTTCTTGAAGCCTCTCGAGAGTCCGGAACACGATGATCGCAGCGAATGGACCTCAACACAGAGCTTAAGAAGTGAAGGACTGGATCTACAAAGGTTGTAATCCCTCTCACTTAGTGTTAAAGAGTTTAACATTCTTGATTTCGCCTAAACTCTAGTTTAAAGATCTCGTATCGGGTTGTTCGGCACGGCTAATTTTTAAATCGGGCATGGTTGATGCCTCGTAGACCCTTGTGCGTGTGCCTAGCAACCCTACAATAGTGAGAACCCTCCATAGGTCGACATCCAATACTTAGTAGCTCTGATACTACTGAAGGGTTACCCAAGACGGCAGCAAGGTTTCAGGAGGCATCGTCCATGCCAAATTAAAATTTTGTTGTTTAAGCTAACCCTAAACATAGATCGTTTACTAGAAATAATACAGAATTAAATGCAAACACTTTGCAATAAGTAAAGAGAGTGAGGAATACAACCTTTGTAGACCGGTCCTTCACTTTAATAGCTCCGTGTAGTAGTCCCTTTCGCTGCGATCGTAAACTCCGGACTCTAGAGAGGCTCCACGAAGAAACGAACACGCTTGCTTCGATGTCTTCGAGGCCGAAGATGATCTACGTCGAGGAGACACTAACCCAAGCTATTTCTTCACTAGGTCAAGAACTTTATGAAGAGAACACCCTATACTAAATGGCAAGGAGTAGAGGATGATGAAGTAGGAAGTGGGTTCAGTTTAGAATTGATTTTCTCACACTTTTTCTCATACCTCCATTAGAGCTAGAAGCTTTTTGAGAGGAAGAAGAAGATGATGAACTCAAGTTAATAATTCATCCAAATGAATTATGTAACCATGGGTGAGTTAAGTCATCATGCTTAACTCATGTAGAGAATTGACCATGCTATAAGGTTAAGGGTTGGGTTAAATAATATCTTAAGGAATGACAAAAGAGTAGACTTTGTCAATGTTTCTACAAGCTTCATGTAAGCTTGACAACATTGACCGAGTCTTTCTCTCTTTTGGTATTCTTTAAGAAATATATAAACCCTAATTTAACCTTAATATGGTTTAAGTCTCATACACCCATCTTGTATGTATCATCAAGCATGACACAAACATGTACACTAGCATATATCACATATATACAATGTGCACAATCTAGTGAGAAAAGAAATCATAAGTGAGCTTAATATTAGTTAATGTAACGTAATATATCAAATATATAATTATACATTAAATTATTAAATCAACACTTGATTTAATAATCCGGCTATATCATATATAACCGACTAATATCATGTGTAACAATTTATCGAATCAACACTTGATCCGATAACCCGGCTATATCACATACAACCGATCAATGTCACAAATCGCGAGAATAGAATACGGTATCTCATATCGTATCAATCTCGGTCCTGCACATATCACATATGTGCTCCTACTCCGTTTCGCTTGAGCCAGGAAACCCCTGTGTAGGACTCTAAAGACTCGTCAATACGCCGGCAGTAGGTGATGATCATATCAAATACCCACAAGCCGCAAGAGGTCTGCTAAACGTAACGGCCACCTGGGTATTGAGCGATCAGAAGATCAACAAGCAAGCCTGTCCGTACTCCTTCGAATCCAATTAGTAACACTACCGTACAGTCCGGTCTCTTCGTCTGATATGTCGCATATCTCGTCTAGGGGTGGTAAACGTCAGACCCCAGTAACACGATAAGTCGTGTCGATATGAGGCTCATAACGGGTCGAGAAACTAATGATAACACTTAACAGTATATCTCTGAAGCTGCCTTGGCCAAGGACTTCATGTTATAGCCAATCGAGCATAGCGCAACATCAACTCCTAATACTGGGAGAGACGAAACCCCTCCTATCACTCATTGCCTACATGTGACTTGGTACTGTACCCAGAAGCCACCGTTTTGCACGTTCTCTTGAACGTGGTAAGGTGAAAATCAAAGCACGGTGGGAATCACACAAGACTCCATGACGATCTCGGGTCTACAGACTAACATGTACCAGTGTCACCTGAGAACTGCCGTTTGACGTTAGGTATAATACCATCCGGGAGTTCTCGGCGAGTCCGTTCAGTGTACCCAGTCTCCACTAAGCACCCGTATACTGTCTCTGATGTCAAACACCAATGGATATGGGATCATCCATCGCCCATCTACATGGGTCAAGAAGCTATACACTAGTCTACTCTGGTATATCGATGCCCTGTCTCGATACACCTACAACTAGGAACATTTGAAGGATGTACTTATCGACTACACTGTCTCCACTAGTATGATCTGCATCATAGTCCTGGTAGTCAAGTACTTATCCTAAGGGCTTTAACAACACGTAATCAAGAGACAATCAGAGTACATGTTAAGATAAAGGGCAACCTGATATCATACTATCATGTCGAGCAAGAAATTCATCCCTATATATGTCCAAGAATCCACTACAATATATATCGTATGTACAGTAATGGCCTCTAGGGCATACATATAACTAACACTAACAATAATGGTTAGGTTAATAAATATCTACAAGTAAAACAAAACTAGTGGACTAAATCAAAGATGCTTCAAGCTTCTCCAAGCTTCCAAGCATGACAATTTCCAACTAATATTGAATTACTTTAAATAAATAAAACCTCACATTATTATTAGCATGGTATGAGTCACATACACATATGTAGCATGTGGCATCTAGCATGACACAAAATATGTACATTAATATATATCACATATATACTAAGTGTACACTAGTGAGAAAAAGAAATGTTTAAGTGAGCTAATATTAGTTAATGTAAATTAATATACCACATATATAATTATACATTAAATTATTAAATCAACACTTGATTTAATAATCCGGCTATATCACGTACAACCGACTAATATCAAATGCAACAATCTATCGAATCAACACATGATCCGATAACCCGGCTATATCACATATAACCGACCGATATCACATATCGCGAGAATAGAATGTGGTATCACATACGCGCATTAATCTCGGTCCCGCTCATATCACATATGTGCTCCTACTTCGTTTCGCATGAACCAGGAAACCTCTGTATAGGGCTCTAAAGACTCGTCAATACGCCGGAAGTAGGTGATGATCATATCAAACACCCACAAGCTGCAAGCGGTTTGCTAAACGTAACGGCCACCCGGGTATTGAGCGATCATAAAATCAATAACCAAGCCTGCTCATACTCCTGCGAATCCAATCAAGTAACACTACCGTACAATCCGGTCTTTTCGTCTGATATGTCGCATATCGCAGCCTAGGGGTGGTAAAACGTCAGACCCCAATAGCCTGATAAGTCATGCTGATGCAAGGTCTATAACGGTTCGAGAAACTACTGATAACACTTACCGGTAAATCTCAACAACTCTGGTTAGGGATTTCCTGTTATGGCCAATCGAGCATATCGCAACATCAACCCCTAATACCGGGAGAGACGAATCCCCTCCTATCGCTCATTGCCTCCATGTGACTTGGGACTGTACCCAAAAACCACCGGTTTGCATGACTCAGTAGGGCCGTGGTAGGGTCGAAATCAATGCATAGTGGGAGACACATAAGACTCTATGACGATCTCGGGTCGACAGACTAACCTGTACCAGTGTCACCAGAGAACTACTATCTGACGATAGGTATAATACCATCTAGGAGTTCTCGACGAGTCCGTTCAGTGTATCCAGTCTCCACTGAGCACCCGTATACCATCTCTGATGTCAAACACCAATGGATATGGGAATATCCATCGCCCATCATATGGGTCAAGAAGCGTATACGCTAGTCTACTCTGGAGTATCAATGCCCTGTCTCGATACTCCCACGACTAGGAACAGTTAAAGGATGTACTTGCCGACTACCTCTGCCCAACTAGTATGATCCACATCATAATCCTGGTAGTCAAGTACTTATCCTAAGGGTTTTATCAATATGTAATAAAGAGACAATAAGTTTACATGTTAAGATAAAGTGCAACCAGATAGCATACTATTATGTCGAGCAAGTCCTCCCTATATAGCATCCACTACAATATACATCACATGTATAGCAATGGCCTTTATGGCATACATATAACTAACAAAGGCGAGTACGGGTGGGTTCAAATTAACCTGGACAATGACGGGTAGAACTTGACATGCGACTTATGATTTGTTAGCCTTAGTCAAGGTCATAAGAGCATGGGGTAAAAATCACATCGGGAGTTTCAAACATACAGGAAACTTTCCAGGCATGCGCATACCTTCTGGAGTGTGATAACTTTAGTGGATTCCATCAAGTTATCATGCGATGATAGTTGGATCCCGATTCCCACTGATGAGTTGGTTTACTCCTCGGGTGATTTTAGATGATCCCGACTAATTCTTCTTTTAGGTTTGGAGGAGAATTCGAGGATACAGTGAGAGACATCCTAATTAGATAAAGTGATTAACCATTCTGATCTAGGTTAGAGTGCACGCTGAGTATTTCTTTTCTCTCTCTCTATGGCAGCGACCATGGCCCGACCCTAGACTAGAAATCATGAACCAAGATAACTGAAACTTCTTAAAACACATTGGCTTTTGGATTGTCAAAGTTAAATACTTTATTGCTACTCCTACTTTTACCCTTTGCATTTCTCTGGAACACCCCGTATTACTATGAAGATCCCCTTTTATTGGATATGACCATCGTATAGTTACATACGAACTCGAAGAAACTTGTTTCGGTTTCGAGGATGGTTTCCGGTTCAGGAGAAATCGAATAGGACTATTCAGTTGTCTTTTCCTTTTTCCTTCTCTCAGGATGTGAGGGCTCCTAGGATTAGGAGAGGGTACACCTATTGCGCTTATTGGATAGTCTTCTTCCAAACCATAGGCATGTGTCGAAAGGCACGGAGTGAAGAAAACCAATTAGCCTAAGTGTGGTGTACAGAAGGTAATAAGTAAAGATAAATAAAATGATTAGAAAAAAGGCAAAGTAAATTGCAACTGCTATCATTCCCGACCAAACCACATATTTCATCGCCACTCCTACTTCACCTTTGAATTTCTCCAGAACACCCCGTATCACTACGAAGATCCACAGTTATTGGATAATTCATCGTACTCGAAAGAACTTGTTCAAGTTCGAGGATGGATTCTGGTTGAGGAGAAATAGAATAAGGATTATTCTACTGTCTTTTATCTTTACCTTCTCTCAGGTTACGAGGGCTCCTAGGATTAGGAGAGTACACTTATTACGCTTATTGGATAGTATTCTTCCAAACCATAGGCTGGTGTCGAACGGTAGGAAAGGAAGAAAACCATTTAGCCTAAGAGTAGTGTACAGAAGGTAATGAGTAAAGACAAATAAAAGGATTTGGAGAGACGGCAAGGAAATATACGGTTACAGTCATGAATCTGGATAATGGAAGAGGCATTACTAGGAATACCCAGCTACCCCTTCGAAACATTTTTATGTTTCAGTTTCACTATGCGTTGTTATTTGAAAACTGATTTCCCAATTAGATCCTTACTCCAGGGTATGTATTTACCAGAATTGATTCTCACATCTGTATGGTTTTACAGATGATGAGTGGGAGTAAGTTATTAGGAATTAGGTGATCATATCCTCATTATATCGAAATTAGTTGTAATTGGTGATATTTGAAGAAATCGCCTGACGTTTTGCCTGATGGAAAATATTTGGTTTTGAATATCCGTTGTTATGCACCAATTTCAAACTGATATATCTGTACGTTTATTTTATAAAGTGAGATATAACCTTTTGAAATTATGTCCATGACATTTACCTATATCAGTTGATAGTTGGGTAAGGAGCATTAAACAACGGTGTAATTCTTCTTAACCATAGTACAGTTTTCAACCTACGACGGACAGGGTTTGAGTTATTCAACTCATGGGGCTTATACAAAATATTGTATATTGTCCAGTGTCCATTAGGACAAAGGGGTTGGTCCTCGTACTATATTCTGTTTACTTATGACTTCTCCAGTTTTAGACAAGTGTTTCGTAGAAATATAAGGTCCAGGTTTTAAGAAGTTATAGGTACAAGAATAAAGTAGAGAACTATGTGTTGCAAGTATCAGGATTCTTCAAGATGATCGAAAATGTAGATACTTGTGTATGGTATTCAGTTGATAGTAATGGTTTTGAGAACTTGCTTCTCTTTCAGGTTACTCATATTTGGATGCACTCCTTGTTGAGTAATGTTGATCGGCCCCCTTCCATTTGGTTGACATGCACTGGAGACAGCTGCATGATTTGAATCTGGTTCCAATTAAATTAGTGCTTCTGTTTCTATATTGTATATAGAATGGTTCATATCTTAACGATGTTAAGGTATATGGAGTTGTCCGGCTTATGCTCCCCAGGAGGTCACAAACTAATTTTTTTTCTTTAGTAAAGTTGGCCTAAAGACAGACATAATAACACCAGCTTCTGCTGCTTCTACTGTTTGCTTTGCTCCTTGCGCTTGCTTGCCTAATGAGCAGATTCAACCTGTCTGCTTGCTTGCCTGCTGAATAACACAAGGCACGTTTCTGTAATGGCAGTTTTTGGGTTATCCCAGGCTATGACGAGGGTTAATTTTCTACCATTTGGAAGATCAATAGTGATATTGTTCTTGACTCGCCACAGTTTTAGTAAAATGGACTTTTTCAGAAAACATTAGTGGGAGTATGGTAGAACTAGAAGTGATTCCAGAACCACAAACGATTAGTGAAAATTTAATAGAACCTAAAGATTCAATCGGGTTTGATATTCTATTAGCCACTCTGCAGATATGGTGGGTAACCTCAGGCGCCCGATAGGTACTTCGGTATCCTCAAAGATGGTGACAGGGAGGTTCTTGTTTACCCAGACTTTCCATTACTATTGTTCTAGACTATGTGACCCGGTAGGAGGATGAGTATAGCGTCATTCTAAACTAGCTTTAGAAGTTCACATGTATATGACTCTGCCATAGGGTTGTTGTGGTCAGTGGGAGCAGCGGAAGCATAGTGGACAAGTAGCTTGTGTCTATTTATAGACTAAAGCAGGTATGGAAGAGATAGATCGTCTATTTTTGATGTGACAGTCATAGGATTTGACTTCATCAGAATAGGAGATGGATCTGTTAAGAAGGAAGTAGGGTGTGATGTCCTGGAATTTGGATGACATGCACTTTATAGGAAGTGAAATTGCTATACTACGATCGGTTATACTGTGGTTGTCACACAGTTGTTTCTCCACATAAGATATGGATATAATATCAGGCATTCTGATTAATAGATTTATGGTTTTAGATCTAGATTTTGGTAGTTTCCCAATCTGGGTACTTAGACAGTATTCTAAAGGTGTTTTCGAATGGACGACTCTTGGCATGGTGGTGTACCTGCAGGTGATGGAGTCACCCTCTCTAAAGCTGTCTTATAGACTAAAGGGGAGAGGGATGCGCATGATTGGCATATCACTTGCTTAGGCAATTAAGTCAATCATGAGATGTCAAGTACCACACCAGATATTGTTTTTGCACTAGTTGCAATAAGTTTATATTGATCCAATCCTGGAGAAATGTTCGGAAGCAGTTTAGAACATAAGTGGATGTTCTAAGGATATGGTAACGGCAGCCTCCTTCGGGAGACGGTTATCATTCCAGGCTTCCAAGGTGACCTGGATGACAGAGTGACTGTCAGAGTTATAGTTTTCCCTCTTTTGAGGTGCAGTAGTTTGGACAGATGGTCCAAACGGATACTGAGGGAGGCATGGCGCAGGATACCGATTAAATTCAGTGAACGATACAGTCTAAGAAGTTTGCTGGATTTGGAGTTCATTTGTGAACTGGGTCCCATTAGATATCCAGACATATTCTAAGACATGTATTGCTCATTTCGGGAGATGGTTTTCTCCGCGAACTTGAGATAAAGAGAGACATAGAAAGAAACATTGGAGCGGATCCACTCACTGAGGCTATTTCTCGAACGCAATAGTTTCGCAAACGAGTTTTGTGAAACTGATTAGTAGAGAAGTTGGGTGTTCGGTATCACATAGGCTGTGAGTATGCAACACCGCAATAATTAGCCTTAAGTGCAAGTGGGAGATTGTTGGCTAAAGTGCCCTCAAGTCAATTATTGGATCGCAGGTACGCGATTGCGATGATTGAGTGAGGACCTATACCGGTAGAACAGTCTTACTCGAGATGATAGTATGCTATCTGGTTTGTCTTTATCATCGTGTACATATTTTAGGTGACATTACAGATCACTATTACATGTTGATAGAGCCCATAGGATTCTTTCTTGACTATCAGCAGTATGATGGTGATCATATACATGTGATCTATAAGTACATCCTTAAAATGTCCCTAGTCGTGGGAGTTTCGAGACTGGGCATCGATACTCCAAGAGTAGACTAGTGTATACTGGTCGAGACCCCGACAAGGGACGGTGGCCGGTCTCATAAGCCATTGGTGTTAGTTGGTTCACTTAAGATGTATACAAGTGCTCATTGGGTTATGAGTACACCGGACGGACGCGTCGGGAACATGCTAGTTAGTATTATACCTATTGTCAGATAGCAGTGTAGGGTTCCTAGGCACTCTTGTGAAGGTTCATAAGGTATCAAACATGCCCGAATAAAATTTTAGACGTGCCGAACAACCCAAAACCGGGATCTTTGCTAGATTATTAGGGTTTAACATGCAAGTAAACATCTTTACTACTAAGTGTGAGGGATTACAACCTTTGTAGTCCGCTCCTTCGCTTCACGAGCTCCGAGTAGAAGTCCCTTCGCCGCAATCCACGATCTCCCGGACTCAAGAGAGGCTCCACGACTCGAACGATCCATGATAGCTTGTCGTATTCCTTTTCTCCGATGATCTACGTCGAAGTTGCAATAACTCAAGCTCTCTCACTCTAATGAGGTGAACACCCTAATCTAATGGGCTAGATTAGATGAGGATGATGGAGTAGTATTTATGCTTTCTTTTTATATCATTTTCTCACAAGAAATCATCACAAAAGAAATAACTAGTAAGCTTTCTCAAAGCTAAAGAGAGAAGAAGATGAATGAAAAAGAGTTGATCCTTTTGTGATGAATAGTAGAAGTGAATATATGATTGATTATGGAACCATGGTCAAGGATGAGAAGCTTAACCTTTGTAGAGAATAAACTAGAGCTAGGGTTTGGTTAGGTTAAGGAATGTGTCATGGATAAATATCAACCATAATATCTTAACCAAGACAAAAGGAAATCCTTCTAGAATGAGCAAGAAGGAGCTAACCCTAATCAAACCCTAACCTCTTTTTATCATCACTAAACATGTTTCATAATAAATCATATCATGTTACTATAATATATATCACATATATATTATATTTGTAACAAAGAAAATAATACAATTAATATATATCGCACATATATTTATGTATTATCCGGTAAGAAAATGAAATAATAAAGCGAGCCAATATTAGATAATGTAATACAATATATCATATATATTATTATACATTAAATCATCGAATCAACACTTGATCCGACAATCCGGCTATATCAAATATAACCGACTAATATATCATGTACCGATTCATCGAATCAACACTTGATCCGATGACCCTGTTCATATCTAAATATCGCGAGAATATAGTACGGTATCACATATCGCATTATTCTCGGTCCTACACATATCACATATGTGCTACTACTCCATTTTGCCTGAGCCAAGAAACCTCTGTGTAGGACACTAAAGAATCGTCAATACGCCGGTAGCAGGTGATGATCATATCAAACACCCACAAGCTGCAAGCGGTCAGCTAAACGTAACAGCAACCCAGGTATTGAGCGATCAGAAGATCAACAAGCTAGCCTGTCCGTTCTCCTGTGAATCCAATCAGTAACACTCCCGTACAGTCCGGTCTGTTCGTTTGATATGTCGCATATCAAGTCTAGGGGTGGTATACGTTAGACCCCAGTAACTGATAAGTCGTGTCGATGTGAGGCTCATAACAGGTCGAGAAACTACTGGTAACACTTACCAGTATATCTCTATATCAGCCCTGACCAGGGACTTACAGTTATAGCCAATAGAACACAGCACAACATCAACTCCCTATACCGGGAGAGACGAATCCCCTCATATCGCTCATTGCCTCCATGTGATTCGGGACTGTACCCAAAAGCCACCGTTTTGCACACCCTCTTGGACGTGGTAAGGTGGAAATCAAAGCACAGTGGGAATCACACAAGACTCGATGACGATCTCGGGTCTACAGACTATCCTGTACCAGTGTCACCGGAGAACTGCCATCTGACGTGTGGTATATCACCATCTGGGAGTTCTCGGCGAGTCCGTCCAGTATACCCAGTCTCCACTGAGCACCCGTACACCATCCTTGATGTCAAACACCGATGAATATGGGATCATCCACCGCCCATCATATGGGTCAAGATGCATATACGCTAGTCTACTCTGGTGTATCGATGCCCTGTCTCGATATACCCTCAACTAGGAATAGTTATAGGATGTACTCATCGACTACCGTGGCCCCACTAGTATGATCTCATCATAGTCCCAGTAGTCGAGTACAGATCCTAAGGGCTTTATCAACATGTGAGAGAAAGACAGTAAACCAATACAAGTAAACATGTTGAGATAAAGTGAAACCAAATAGCATACTATCATGACGAGCAAGAAAGTCCTCTCTGTATATATCCAAGCATCCATCATAATATACATTATATGTACAACAATGGCCTCTAGGGCATATACATAACTAACAATCTCCTACTTGCACTAAGGCCAGCTGCTGTAGTATCTCATACCTAGCATCCCGAATAATCTCTCAAACTGTATCTGGGGAATGGCCTTCGTGAGTGGATCCGCAGTGTTGTCCTTCGTATCTACTCTCCTGACCTCGATCTCCCGGCGATCAACTATCTCCCTGATCAGGTGATACCGCCTCAGAATATGTCTGGACTTCTGATGGGACCTGGGTTCCTTGGCCAAAGCCACAGCTCCATTGTTATCGCAATACAGAGGTATTGGATGCTCAATGGATGGAACCACACCAAGTTCACAAATGAACTTCTTAATCCAGACAGCCTCTTTGGCAGCATCGTTGGCAGCGATGTATTCAGCCTCCATCGTCGAGTCTGCAACGGTATCTAAGTTAGCTAATAGGGTAACTTAGATTTTTATTCTGAAAGTTTAGTTGATATGTTAGGAATAACTAAATCCTAGGCTTAGGAATTGAAAACCCTAAAAATAACCCTCATTCTGTTTAACTTTGGTAAGTATACGTCCTTACAGTTTTTTTTAAGAGATAAGTAATCTTGAGTTCAGTTCTTGAGTTAAGTCAAGATGAAGGGAAAGTATTGAAGTTTTATTGAAGGATAAGTCTGAAAAATAGTTTCTATTCTTGAGTCCAAAATTTAGAAAGTATATACCTTACAAACTGCACATTCACGCACCTTGAAACTTGGGATAGTAGAGGATACCTAGAAATACTATTGCCTGAAACATAGTATGAAAGAAAAAACGGTATTTAAAACTAAACACCAAAAGAGCATTATTGAAAAATATATCCGGTCTTGAAAAAGAAAAAGAAAAAAGAAAAAGAAAAATAGAATAAAGTCAAGACCTGGAAACTGCTATTTACGCTTTAAGTTCACACATTCAGTAATTGGCTGTTAGTGCCTCAAGAAGCATTAATAGTCTCATGAAAGGTGTGTGAGCAAATCTGTCCATCCTTAATGAAAAGAAGTAGTATTAGGTATTAGGGCAAGAGTATTATAGCTTGAATTGAATTCTTAAGTGTAGGGGTGCAAATATACACACACGTAGGGGCATACAATCGATGTTTGGATAAAATATAAGACTTATGTTTTCTGTAAAATTGATCAAAATCCCTGATTTAAGACCACACTGTTAGAAGGAAAACTCAGGAGATACCAACATCTTTCTAAACTTTTTTGGAACGTATAACATCTGAGGTTAAATAGAAAGGAGGTGTGAAGCATTAGGGTTGAATATTTCTAACTTAGGATAATAGAGTTTCTACCGTAGATACTAAACTGTAGGAGTAGAATCGATGTTAACTTATGACACTAGCTTGACGGGATTTTGTGGGTGTAATCCGCTGAAAACCCTCAGGAGACAATACTCCTCCTACTAGGGACACCTAGAGGTTTAACGGCTTGTTGCACACGCTCAGTGCAATCGTGTTCCCTGCGAAAGTGCGGTTAGGACTTTTTTGTGAATAATTGTTTTTGCTCGGGACGAGCAAAAGTTAAGTTTGGGGGTATCGTTTCATCCTCAAAAATATCCTCAAAATTTTGGTCGCACGCTTTTGGCGTGTCGGATGTTCAAAGTTCTAAAGTTATAACCGCGATCAGGACGGTGTCGCTTCGCAGCTAGCCGGTTGAGCACGGGTCGATCCACAGGGAGTTGGTTGTATGTCCGTTCGAGTTTTAGATGAATCAATATAGAATGTGTATATGTTTGTTCAATTCTAACCTATATGTTTTATATGCAAGTTTAAAGTTGTTAAGAAAAAGATAAGAAAGTGTAAGCTAAAGAAATCCGCACTCAAAACCTTTGAGCCGAGTCTTGATCAATTGAAGCTAGAGCAATCGGCAACAACGTGGATTAGGGGATTTAAGCACGGTATTCATGGAATCCGGCTTATTTACCCTTGTCCTTCCGTTCTTGTCTCTTGCTTTCGCCTCCGGCCAAACCGAACGCAACCGGTTGCGGTTAGGAATCACCGTTACCTTGGTAGGGTAGGGTGCCTAACGGAGCGCTTGCGTAAAGTTTGGGCGGAGTTCAAAGGAAAATAACGGGAAAAGGAAATGAGGAATGAAACCTTAACTTACAATATTGTATTTATTCTTAACAACAACATATTACAACCATTCACAAAATGAACCAAAAAAGAGCAAAAGAAAAGATAAACAAAGAAAAGAAAAGAAAAGATTACAAGCAAGTAATTAAAAGTGCATGGAATTTAAGTGCATGAAAGTAAAGCATGAATGTAAAGCAAGTAATAAAAAGTAAGAAAGAAATAAGCAAGAAAGAGAACTAGAAACCATGGAACAAGTTACACACCATGGGTTTAATAACCCAAACTTAAACTTGCAAGCTCAACTAAGAGGTTGCAAGATCAAGTGAGAGCTAAAAACCCAAGGCAAAATGAAGCACAAAAGAGACTTTATTCCTTCCAAAATGATACAACCCTTGAGATAAAATACCAACCCTTAAACCTTCAAGCTCAATGAAGAGGTTGAAAGATCAAGAGAAAGTAAGGATCTCAAGGGGAAGCTAAGCAAAAGAATGATACAAAATAACCCTCATCTTCATTTAACATCCACTCAAAAGCTCTCACAACAATTTAATGGAGGAAAGATGATGAAGAAGAAGAAGTTAAATCAAAAACTAACAAAAAGAGGGCATAAGAATTCACATTCATGGCTTGGCAAGTTCTGAGCAATTTATAGGCAGGGAACTGGAAACCTAGGTCAACAATCTGCCTCCTTATAAAATTACCAAACAGCCCCTAAAAGATCTCCTACTGAGGAGACCATACGGCCGCGGATCCGCGGCCTAAGCATGCTTATGCCGCGGAACCGCGGCCCTATAGAGGAATTGGCTCTTCATCTTTTTGTCGGTTTTCCTGGTTTTGTGTACTCTTCAGTGTGGTATATGTTGTTTCCCAGAATCTCTTCACAATATTTCCAGAATTCCAGTAGAACAAAAGGGAAGAATTATCCAGAATCCATGATATATTATCCATATCCTATATGGAGAAACTACCTTGTGACAACCACAGTATAACCGATCGTAGTATAGGAAGATCTCTCCCTTTCAAGTGCATGTCACCCAAATACCTAGGCATCACTCTCTACTACCTTCTTACCAGATCTATCTCCTATTCTGATGAAGTCAAAACCTATGACTGTCATATAAAAAATAGATGATCTATTTCCGCTATACCTGCTTTAGTCTATAAATAGACATAAGCTACTTGCCCACTATGCTTCCGCTGCTCCCACTGACTACAACAACCCTCTGGCAGAGTCATATACACGTGCACTTCTAAAGCTAGTTTAGAACGATGTTATACTCATCCTCCTGCCAGGTCTTATAGTCTAGAACAACTGTAATGGCCAGTCTGGGTAAACAAGAACCTTCCTGTCACCGTCTTTGAGAAGACCGAAGTACCTCTCGGGTGCCTGAGGTTACCCACCAAATCTGCGGAGTGGTAATGGAATGTCGAATCTAATTGAATCTTTAGGTTCTACTAAATTTTTAGTAATCATTTGTGGTTCTGGAATCACTTCCAGTTCTACCATACTCCCACTAATGTTTTCTGAAAAGAATCCATTTTACTAAAACTGATGGCGAGTCAAGAACAATATAACTATTGATCTTCCCGATGGTAGAAAGTTAACCCTCGTTAAAGCCCGGGATAACCCACAAACTGCCATTACCGAAACGTGCCTTGAGTTTATCCGGACTCTGGTTTTAAGCATCAGCCGGACAACTCCCTATATCTTAACATCGTTAAGATATAAATTGATTCTATGTACCATATAGAAACAAAGGCACTAATTTAATTGGAACCAGATTCAAAATCATACAGCTGTCTCCAGTGGATATCAACCAAATGGAAGGAGGCCAAACAACATTACTCATCCAGGAGTGCATCCATATATGAGTAACCTGAAAGAGAAGCAAGTTCTCAAAACCATCACTTACAATGGAATACCTAGCACAAGTATCTACATTTTCGACTACCTCGAAGAATCTTGATACTTTCAACAAATGGTTCTCTATTTTATTCTTATACTTATAACTTCTCAATATCTGGACCTTGTATTTCAGCGAAATACTTGTCTAGAACTGGAGAAGTCATGGGCAAGCAGAATACAGTACGAGTACCAACCTCTTTGTCCGAATGGATACTGGACAACATACAATACTTTGTATAAGTCGCATGAGTTCAATAACTCAAACCCTGTGCGTTGTAGGTTGAAAACTGTACCATGGTTAATAAGAATTACACCGCTATTGAATGCACCTTACCTAATCACCAACTGATATAGGTAAATTTCATAGACATAATTTCAAAAATTTATATCTCACTTTAGAAAATAAACGTACAGATATATCAGTTTGAAATTAGTGCATAACAACGGATATTCAAAACTAAATATTTGCCGTCAGGCAAAACCCAGGTGATTTTCTCAAATATCACCAATTACAAAAAATTCCGATATATAGAGGATCTAATCACCCAATTCCCAATATCTTACTTCCATTCACCATCTGGTAAATACATACCCTGGAGTTAAAATCCAATTGAGAAAACATTTTTTACTTAACATCGCACAGTAAAACTGAAACATGAAAATGTTTCGAAGGGGTAATATGGTATTTCTAGTAACGCCTCTTCCACTATCCTGATTCATGACTGTAACCGTATAGTTCCATGCCCTCATTTCAATCCCTTTATTTTGTCTTTACTTATTAAGTTTTGTACACCACCTTTAGGCTAATTGGTTTTCTTCCCTCCCTGCCCATCGGCACCAGCCTAAGGTTTGGAAGAAGACTATCCAACAAGCGTAATAGGTGTACTCTTCTACTACCAGGAGCCCTCGCAACCTGAGGGAAGGTAAAGGGAAAAGACAACTGAATAATCATATTCTATTTCTCCTGAACCGGAAACCATTATCGAATCTGGAACAAGTTCCTTCGAGTTCGTATGTAACTATACGATGGCGTATCCAAGCATTATGTGTTGGAGATAGTGCCCTCAGAGTCAATTATTGGATCACAGGCACGTGATTGCAATGATTGAGGGAGGACCTGTCCCAGTAGGACAGTCTTACTCGAGATGATAGTATGCTATCTGGTTTATCTTTATCATCATGTACTGCTTTAGGTGACCTTACGAGTCGCTATTGCACGTTGATAGAGCCCCTAGGATTCTTGCTCGACTACCAGCAGTATGAGGGCGATCATATAAGTGAGAGCTGGAGTCCATAAGCACATCCTTAAAAGGTCCCTAGTGGTGGGAGTTTCGAGACAGGGCATCGATTCTCCAGAGTAGACTAGTGTATACAGTCGAGACCCCGACGAGGGGCGGTGGCCGGTCTCACAAGCCACTGGTGTCAGTTGGTTCACCTAAGATGTATACAGGTGCTCATTGGGTTATGAGTACACCGGACAGGACTCGCCGGGAACCTGCTAGTTGGGATTATACCAGACGTCAGATAGCAGTTCCCTGGTGACATGTGTACAGGTTAGTTCATCGACCTGAGATCGTCATTTGTCTCGTGTGAGTTCCCACTGTGCTTTGATTACTACCCTACCACGGCTCAAAGGAGTCGTGCAAACAGGTTTTAGTTGGGTACAATCCCGAGCCACATGGAGGCAGTGAGCGGATCTGCAGGGGTTCGTCTCTCCCGGTATTGGGGGTGAGGTCGCGCTGTGTCTAGGAGAGCCAGAACATGAAAAGTCCTTGGCCAAGGCAGGAGATTTACTGGTAGGTATTCCAGTAGTATCTCAGGGTGTTCTGGGCTACACTCCGACATGACTTGTACCGCTAATGGGGGTCTGACTTTTACCAACCCCTAGGCCCGCCATGCGATGCTCATAGACGAACGGACCGGACTGTACGGATATTGTCACTGATAGGCTCAGTAGGGTGTCAGGATGAGTTCGCTCGTCGACGTCCCTTTTGGTCAATAGCTGGTGGCCCGTCACGTATGGCTAATACCTCTGACGTGCTAGTGGTTAAATCCACAGCCATTGTATTGACGAGTCTTTAGAGTCCACCACACACACAGTTAATCAGGTTTCGGGCGAAACGCTGTAGAGGCCATATGGAGATATGGCAGGGTTCGATCAGATACGTGCGGTATTGCACGGATCGTGATCGGACGGATTTTACTAGCCGGCTTTGGCTTAAGCCGGATCCTAGTATTAGATAGTGTAGTTTTGTCTCTTTGCATTTGTGTTCAGTCGGAATACAAATGCGGGCATGTATTTGCAGTAGCGGGGTTTTCCTGTAATTTATTATGGGATCAGTTTTCTGAAGTTGCCAGTTTGCATTCCGTTCCGGCCGGTTTTCCTTTGTTCCTTCGCGGCCGGACTTTCCGATGAAGGGGGTATTTTTCAATTGTGCAAATTACTTTTTGTGGAGGGGTTTCTTACATATTTGTGGCATCATGATTGTTTATTCATGATGAGATCCTTTTCTTGTCATCTCTTTTGCACTTATGAGATTAGAATGAGATGAGAGTTAAAAAGACTTTGAGGTGACTATATTCTTATGCTTATCTCTCATTTCCTTTTTTGATTAATTTGATTCTCCACCATTCTTAGTAATGGCCGGCCACATATTTGAGAGAGGAGAGAGGATCATTTTGTGAGGGTGGAAAAATCATCATCTCATTTCGGTTTGCTTCAAAAACCCTCACTACTCTCCAAAGTTCTTTCTTGATCCCTCCATCCATGGCAACTTCTTGACCCCCAAAGAGACATAGCATTCTATACTAGTCTACAGCAAATCTTGGACGCGTCGGCTAGCCAACTTCGTGCCCGATTTGCCTCGGTCCAGAGGTGGGAGCCCGTAAAAGATTCCGGCTACGTGGTGCCCTTTCCGACGAGGAGTTGACGGACGGAGATTCCGCGGGAGATTGGAGTGGAGACGAAGACCGAAGGACACGGATCGCTTGATATAGCTTCTCTACTCTTTTCTAGTTTACTAGTAGCTAGGTTAATGGCCCGATCCGGGTGAAAAGTGCGCGGTGGTGCTGGTTTGCTAGTTTGCAAAATTTTTGTTTCCGCGTTTCCGGCGTCGGATCGACGGCCGGGGCGCCGCCGCGGACTTACATTATGGACGTTCGTAGTGATACGAAGTGTTATGGAGAAAACCAAAGTGGATGTGGGAGTGGCAGGGGTATACGCTTTTTTATCGTGAATGATAGCAGTCGCAGTTTCCTTTGCCCTTATTCTAATCCCTTTATATGTCTTTACTTATTACCTTCTGTACACCACATTTAGGCTAATTGGTTTTCTTCTTTCCCCATCTTTCGGAACTTGCTTATGGTTTGGAAGAAGACTATCCAATAAGCGCAATAGGTGTACCCTCTCCTAATCTTAGGAGCCCTCATAATCTGAGAGAAGGTAAAGGGAAAAGACAACCGAATAATCCTATTCAATTTCTCCTGAACCAGAATCCATCCTCGAATCTGGAACAAGTTCTTTCGAGTTCGTATGTAACTATACGATAGATTATCCAATAGATGTGGATGTTCGTAGTGATACGGGGTGTTCTGGAGAAACGCAAAGGTGATATAGAAGTGGCAATAATATATGCGACACCGTGACATTCCAAAAGCCAAAGTGTTTTAAGAAGGTTTGGTTAACTTGGTTCATGAGTTTTAGTTTAGGTTCGGGCCATGGTCGCTGCCAAAGAGAGAGAGAGAAAAGAAATACTCAGCGTGCACTCTAACCAAGATCAGAATGGTTAATCATTTTATCTAATCAGAATGGCTCCCACTGTTTCCTCGAATTCTCCTCCAAACCCAAAAGGAGAATTTGTCGGGATCATCTAAAATCACCCGAGGAGTAATCCTACTCATCAGTAAGAATTGGGATCCAACTATCATCGCATGATAACCTGATAGAAGCCACTTAAGTCATCACACTCCAGAAGGTATGCGCATGCCTGAAAAATTTCCTGTATGTTTGACACTCCTGATGTGTATTTTTACCCCTAGGACCCAAGTGACCTTGACAATGCCAACATATCAAAGAGTCCTAGTCAAGTTCAACCCGTCATTATCTTGATTACGTTAAACCCACCCATACGAGTCCTTGACAATGCCAACATAACCGTACGACTGTTCTAACCAATCCACATATCCATGCGACAGAAAAGCATTACAGAGCTACCGAACACTATGCCTCGGCAATGCACGACATACGTAGCACGTGTTAGTTATATGTATGCCCTAGAGGCCATTACTGTACATACGATGTATATTGTAGTGGATGCTAGGACATATATAGGGAGGACTTTCTTGCTCGACATGATAGTATGCTATCTGGTTGTACTTTATCTTAACATGTACTCTGATTGTCTCTATATTACATGTTGATAAAGCCCTTAGGATATGTACTCGACTACTGGGACTATGATGAGATCATACTAGTGGTGCCACGGTAGTCGACGAGTACATCCTATAACTGTTCCTAGTCGAGGGTGTATCGAGACAGGGCATCGATACACCAGAGTAGACTAGCGTATACGCATCTTGACCCATATGATGGGCGATGGATGATCCCATATCCATCGGTGTTTGACATCAAGGATGGTGTACGGGTGCTCAGTGGAGACTGGGTACACTGGACGGACTCGCCGAGAACTCCCAGATGGTATTATACCATACGTCAGATGGCAGTTCTCCGGTGACACTGGTACAGAGTAGTCTGTTGACCCGAGATCGTCATAGAGTCTTGTGTGGTTCCCACTGTGCTTTGATTTCCATCATACCACGTCCAAGAGGGCATGCAAAAAGGTGGCTTTTGGGTACAGTCCCGAATCACATGGAGGCAATGAGCGATAGGAGGGGATTCGTCTCTCCCGGTATAGGGAGTTGATGTTGTGCTGTGTTCGATTGGCTATAACCGGAAATCCCTGGCCAGGGTTGCTGAGATTTACTGGTAAGTGTTATCAGTAGTTTCTCGAACTGTTATAGACCTCATATCGACACGACTTATCGAGCTACTGGAGTCTGACGTTTACCACCCCTAGGCGAGATATGCAACATATCAGACGACGAGACCGGACTGTACGGGAGTGTTACTGTTTGGATTCACAGGAGAAGTTACAGGCTTGCTTGTTGATCTTCTGAGCGCTCAATACCTGGGTAGCTGTTACGTTTAGCTGACCGCTTGCAGCTTGTGGGTGTTTGATATGATCATCACCTACTGCCGGCGTATTGACGATTCTTTAGAGTCCTACACAGAGGTTTCTTGACTCAGACAAAACGGAGTAGGGGCACATATGTGATATGTGCGGGACCGAGGATAATACGATATGAGATACCGTATTCTATTCTCGCGATATTTGATATCAACCGGGTCATCGGATCAAGTGTTGATTCGATGAATCGGTACGGATAAATATTAGTCGGTTATATGCGATATAGCCGGATTGTCGGATCAAGTGTTGATTCGATAATTTAATGTATAATAATATATATGATATATTAAATTACATTAACTAATATTAGCTCACTAAAGGATTCTTTTTCTCACTCGGGTAATACATTGATATATATGCGATATATGTTAATTGTATTATTTTATTTGGCTACAATAAATATTGTATATGTGATATATAATATTGTAACATGATATGATAAATAATGCAACATGTTTAGTAGAGATTAAACAAGATTAGGGTTTGATTTGGGTTAATGGTTTCTAGATGATTCTAGAAGGTTTTTGTTTTGTCATGATAAAGATATTTTCATATGACTCATTCTTAACTCAACCCAAAATCCTAACCCTTGGTTAATTCTCTACAATGGTTAAGTGAACCATGGTTGCATAATTGATCATTATCTCCTTTTCCTATTCATCACAAAAGGATTCAACCAAAAAATTGTTCATCTTCTTCCTTCAACTTTTTCATGGAAAAAGCTTTCTTGATTTTTCCAAGTGATGAATAATAGTGAGAAAAAGATAAATAAATAGAGCAAAAATCCTACTTCATCATCCTCATCTTCCCTTGCCATTTAGATGAGGGTGTTCACATCATTTCATGAGTGTTAGCTTGTGTTAAAGAAACTTCAAGGTAGATCATCTTAGTATCGAAGATCGGAAGCAAAGGTTGCGTCTTTCTCTTCGTGGAACCTCTCGAGAGTCCGGATCCCGATGATCACAGCGAAGGGACCACAACACGGAGCATATGAAGTGAAGGACTGGATCTACAAAGGTTGTAATCCCTCTCACTTAGTGTTAAAATGTTTAGCATGTTAGTTTTCGCCTAATCTCTAGTTTAAAGTTCCGTATTCGGGTTGTTCGGCACGGCTAATTTTGAAATCGGGCATGGTTGATGCCTCGTAGACCCTTGTGCGCGTGCCTAGCAACCCTACAGTGGTATCAGAGCCAAGCTAGAGCTTTAGGCGAAGTCTAGACGAAGTTTAAAGTCCGATCGAAACCCGAAACCCCGTTAAAACCCGCTCTCTGGACATTTTCTAAAAACTGGGATTTTTCCACATTAAAAATGCTTAAAAAATTCAGCAGGGAATTCTAAGAATTACGGCGCAAAATTTTTTCCATGAACAGTAAAAAGTGCGGCGGAACCGCGGCAGAAGCATGCCTTCTGCGGCGGTTCCGCGGCACATTGATGACGTCATCGTTCACTGTTTGCACAGTAACTCTTATTTTATTATGCTGGATTTTCTGGAAATTTTTAATTTTTATTCAAGAGTTGAATTTTCTGGGGTTGTTTTGGGGATTCGATGTTTCGACCGGGATGTCTAATTTTGTCTATGTGGTTGTCCGGATATTTTTTAGAAACTGTTAAGAAGTTCGAACGGATATCAATAACTCAATTTTTCCCCTGTCGGAAAATTTTTCAAAAGTTGGATTTTTTCTCGTGTTTAAGAATGTTCTAAGTCATGCAAGTAACTCGGTGGACCCTCTAGAAGACAACAAACCTTAACTCGATTATGTGACCGTCTTGAACTGCCCTTTGAACCTTAGGGTTTGGGGCAGTACGGCGTGCCACATGTGAGGCGTTGGCTTGACCCTTCTACGGCTGGACCATTGGTACTGTGGCATGTGATGGACGTTTTTAAACTGATTTCAAGTGTTGAGATATATTGGGGAAATCTTGGGTGCTTGATGATTCGATCGGAAAGTTTAACTTTTTCTATTTTATCTGGAATGTGATACAATATTTGGAATCCACAGGTAGTTATGAGATAACTGTTTTGAATATTATAGACATAGCAGTTTAGTCTCAGAGGATCGGTTGCCACGGAATTTTGATGTGATCAAAAGTCCGTCGTAATCACGTAGCGTACGCGGATACTCGCCGGGTAAACTTAATAGACAGCCTCACTCCATAGCCCCGACCAAGTGACTGTAGGAGAACCCCGTCGCCGAAAGCATCCGTTCGGGTGCTCCCGGTAGCGGTGTTCCGCCTTGGTGCACTTCGTCGACGGTATCGGGGGTGCGGCCGTCTACTAAAGTTTGCGACGAGCATTCGATCAGGACGTCGGGAATCTTGTTGAATTGCCCGACTTGATATTGAAAAGAGTTTTCGATAAAGAGACTAAAATGCGGGGTTTATAATTGTTAGGCATGCGATGTCTAAGGAATTCATTTGGTTAGGCATGCGATGTCTAAGGAGGTTGCGGATTCCAACTGTTGTAGTTTTACACTTTCTTTTTGTGACCGTAAGCGTAGTATGTGGTGTATTGCCGGCTTCGTTGCTATACATCAACGACAATCGGGATACGCATACTTGCTTACGTTGATGATATGTGATATTATGTGTTGCTGTGATATGTTATATTGGATCGTCGCGTTTTGAATAGCCGGGGGTTTTATGTGAGATGAGAGTTTTTCTTTTTCATTCATGTAAAATTCACTTGTATGTAATATTCTTTTATTGGGGCACTTCCAGGTAGCGGAAGATGTCACCGTTGTATATTATTTACTTTTCCGCATTAGGTAGACCCAAGGCGGGGAGCACAAGTAACCGGGTTCCAGGGTCCAGTGGGAGACCATCTCGAGGAGTCGAGACCGGGTCTCCTAACCCTAGAATTGGCAGTGTTGCTTGCCGCTCTCGTAGGGGTCTAGGGATGTGGGTTTGGCTATTCATCGCGACCGTGGAATCCGTGTTTTATACAGGCTCGTATTGAAAACACGGACGTCCTAGTATATCCAATATTTCATATATGTTCTTCTGCTGCAATATTCTGTGATGAGATCATATTACTGCCTGAGACGAATGTTTATATATTATATATATGAGATATATGTTATATTGCAGATTTCGTTTCAAAAGAGATGCTTGTGAAGCATATTAAAATGGGACTTCATTAATGAGATTAATGAAATAAAAGAAACCTAAGATGTTGTAGAAACTTGTTTATAAAAACTGGTAGCTACAGTTCTTGCTTTGCATAGCGGTGTTCCTTGTAGAACATCCAGCACCTTATTCGATAAGGAAAGGACCGAGATCCCTTCACCGGGAGTGACTCCTTTAGCAATAACTGGCAGATGCTACAAACTCGGTTTGTCTTTTGATTGCTACTATAGTTCTTGCTTTGCGCAGCGGTATATATGATATATCCTGCACCTTATTCGATGAGGAATGGGCCGACGATCCCTTCACCGGGAGTGACCCCTTTAGCAAAACTAGAAAAGCCTCAAAAACATTCCATTTAAAATCACTCGATTCTACAACGATATCAAGTTCATTACGCAAAGGGTTTTCTTAAAAACCTGTCGTAGCCCTCCGTCATTTCAGATAAGTAGTAGTTAGTATTCGTGCTACGTTTGTTGGCCTGCGTCAAGGCGTAGTGTGCGGTAGCTAACTAGTATTTATCTGCTTATGCATATGATGCAGATTGAGTTAGGGTAGTCATGCGACTTTGTTGGCCTGCGTCAAGGGTCGTGCGGGTGGTTTAATTCAATCAAGAAATGACGGGTTGAACTTGACTAGCGCACTGTAGTTTGTTGGCCTGCGTCAAGGTCATGGGACGCTAGGGGTAAAATATTATTGGGAATTTCAAGAGTTGAAATTTGCAATGAGATTGCATACCTTCTATAAGATAGTTGGATCCCGATACCCGCTGCGAGTAAGAGTTACTCCTGGGAGAGTTTTACACATTACAATTAGCCGATCAAGTAGGTGTCTAGAAAGGTGTTAACGGGGTTACGCCTCTAGGAAAACGAGGTTTACATTAATTAGGTTCGTGCGAAAGCACGGGGGACCTCCCTCAAAGTACCGACACTGGCCTGGCTGAAAGATTGGCGAACTTGTAGCGTGTAATTAATCCCGGCTAGTCTTTCCTTTTAGGGTTTGAAGGAAGATTTGATTAAAACAATGGGAGACATCCTGATTAGATATATTAGATAACCAATCTAATCTTGCAAGAGCATACGCTGAGTGTTTTCTTCTCTCTCTCTCCAGGTAGCAACCATTTCACGCCTTAATCAAGATAATAAAACGGATATATTGATCTAACCCGCTTGTTATACCGAGCTGGGGAACGTTGGTCCCGCTCCAACTTATAATTGTTATGAGACAGAGCAGGAAATTGGGGAATACCAGATTTCCCGTACCGCCCAAACGAAGAAAGTGCATGTTGATGCATCATCTTCGGGTGTGTTCATTACATAGAACTGTTTCTCAGTATCCTTTACGTCCTGGGTATGTGATACCGGATCAGGATCCCGTATATGTAATCTGTTACATGGGCTACAGATAGGTAAAGAACTGAGAACGGGTGATAAGTTTCATGAGACAGAAAACGGTGCAAGTGTTGCAGCCAAGTCTGTTGGTCACTGTCACCCTGTATTACCTGAATACATTGATTCTGAACAAATGTTATTAGATACCGAACCTGATATACAAAATCATATCAGTCTCTTTATTAGTAAAGAAGTGATATAATTTTGTATTGTTGGATAATGTTTTGAACATTTCCTATATCAAGAGTTGATCGGTTCAGGCACGTTATCTAAAAGCATTGATGTTCTAAATCAAACTACAGTTCTTAGTATACGGAACACACACAAGAAGAAGAGTTCAGAAATGAACGAATCCTTCTTGAGGCATTGTTGACTAGGTCATATCAATGCGACCCGACTGGCTGAAGTTACATTTAGATGCATATTTAAATCTGTTTGAATTTACATCTTGTGAAACTTGCCAATCATGTCACAAAGATAAGATGACCACAGCTCTGTTTATTGGAAACAGAGAAAGAGTTAGTGAACTTTTGGGATTGATACATGCTGATGTATGAAAGTCTCCTGTCTACACATGCCAAGATTGGTTCTTTGTACTTCATTACATTCTCTGATAATCTCTTAAGATTCAGACATGTGTTCCTGTTGAAATATAAGTCCGAAGCTTTTGAGATATTCACAGAATATAAGTTAGAAGTAGAGAACCAAAATACGGGTAAAAGTATTATGTCCTTTGATATGATCAAGGAGGAGAATACTTAAGCACGGAATACCTGGACTATTCTAAAGGAGAATGAGATTCTCTCTCAGCCTTACTCCTTCGTATACACCACAGCACGTCGGTGTATCGGGGTGGAGCATTAGCACCCTATTTGATATGGTGTGCTCTATGATGAGTACTACTGAGTTTCCTATTTCCTTTGGGGAGTTATGCACTTGAGAAGCTGCATACCTATTGAATAGGGTTCAAATCAAATCAGTTGCCCACCACTTCATATGTGATATGGAAAGGGAAGAGCCCATATCTTAAGCTTGTTAAGATTTGGGGTTGTCCAGCCTATGTCTAAAAGCAAAATCCGGACAAGCTCAAGGCAAGGTCTGTTATGTACAACTGGAAAGGTTCCAGCTATACAAAATGCAGCTGATGATTTGGTAGAGCCAAAGGATTCAATAGTTACCAACGAACCTCAGCCTCTCCGCCGATCTAGTAGGGTTCCTCACCCACCTGAGAGATACTTCGGTTTCTCTATGACAGTGGGAGCGAGGATTGCATCATGAGATGATGACCCAACTAGTTTCGAGCTGGCCATCAGGAGTGGGACTCTGTAAGAATGGCTGGATGCTTATCGATCTGAGATGGAATCCTTATACACCAACAAAGTATGGACTTTGGTTGCTTTATCTGAAGGGTTAAATCCCCATCAGGAGCAAGTATATCTTGAGAAGATTACTTGGTGTACATGGAAAAGTTGAGACTTTCAAAGCTAGACTTGTTAAATGTTTGCATCATAGACCAGGTATGGATTATGTTGAAACCATTTCTAAGGATCTATGCTTAAGTCCATCCAGATCCTACTTGCCACGGCTACATACCATGACTACGATATCTGGTGGTTGGGTGTCATGACTGCTTTTCTAAATGATGTTTTAGAAAAGAGCGTCTATAAGTACACAGCCAGAAGGCTTCGTAGACAGTGGGAGCAGCGGAAACGTGTGCAAGATGTTTTATATGATAAAACAGGCATCGCGGAGTTGGAACATCTGTTTTGATGTGGTAGTCAAAGAGTTTGACTTCATCAAAATGGTAGATGAACCTTGTATATATGAAAAGGTAGTAGAGAGTATGGTGGTGATCCTCGTAGAGTACGTGGATGACATACTCTTGATAGGGAAGGAGTTTCCTATGCTACGCTCGGTCAATCTCCGCTTATCACAAAGATTCTCGAAATAGGATCAAAGTGATACCTACTAAATCCTAGGTTTTGGATCTATGAGATAGATCTAATTGGATGTTAGGATACTCACTAGTTGTAGTGAGATGGTATCAATCGATCCTGGGGAGAATCACTGGAAGGGTTCCAGGGTGATAAGGATGACTGAATGTCAGTCGCAGGCTTGTTTATACCCTCAGTGGAGGGACGGTATGTTGGAAGAGTTCCAAGCTAGATACCGTGACATACTAGACGATTAAAGGCAAGATACATCGTTACCAAGGATACTACCAAAGAGGCAGTCTGGATAGATATAAGTTCATAAGATGAACTTCGTTCCTACCATTGTGTGACAATGGAGTTGTGGCTTAAGCCAAGGAACTACCGTCCCATCAGAAATCCAGATATAATTCTTAGGCAGTATCACCTGATCATGGAGATGGTTGATCTCCAGGGAGATCGAGATTAGGAGAGTAGACACAGAGGACAACAGCGCGGATCCACTCACAAAGGCCTTTTTCCCAGTAGAGACTCTTACGGGATGGTTGAGTATGAGATACTACAACCGCAGCTAATTGTTGGGTATGCGATACCATAACAGATGGCCCTAGTGCAAGTGGGAGATTGTTAGTTATATGTATGCCCTAGAGGCCATTACTGTACATACGATGTATATTGTAGTGGATGCTAGGACATATATAGGGAGGACTTTCTTGCTCGACATGATAGTATGCTATCTGGTTGTACTTTATCTTAACATGTACTCTGATTGTCTTTATATTACATGTTGATAAAGCCCTTAGGATATGTACTCGACTACTGGGACTATGATGAGATCATACTAGTGGGGCCACGGTAGTCGACGAGTACATCCTATAATTGTTCCTAGTCGAAGGTGTATCGAGACAGGGCATCGATACACCAGAGTAGACTAGCGTATACGCATCTTGACCCATATGATGGGCGATGGATGATCCCATATCCATCGGTGTTTGACATCAAGGATGGTGTACGGGTGCTCAGTGGAGACTGGGTACACTGGACGGACTCGCCGAGAACTCCCAGATGGTATTATACCATACGTCGATGGCAGTTCTCCGGTGACACTGGTACAGAGTAGTCTGTTGACCCGAGATCGTCATAGAGTCTTGTGTGGTTCCCACTGTGCTTTGATTTCCATCATACCACGTCCAAGAGGGCGTGCAAAAAGGTGGCTTTTGGGTACAGTCCCGAATCACATGGAGGCAATGAGCGATAGGAGGGGATTCGTCTCTCCCGGTATAGGGAGTTGATGTTGTGCTGTGTTCGATTGGCTATAACCGGAAATCCCTGGCCAGGGTTGCTGAGATTTACTGGTAAGTGTTATCAGTAGTTTCTCGAACTGTTATAGACCTCATATCGACACGACTTATCGAGCTACTGGGGTCTGACGTTTACCACCCCTGGGCGAGATATGCAACATATCAGACGACGAGACCGGACTGTACGGGAGTGTTACTGTTTGGATTCACAGGAGAAGTTACAGGCTTGCTTGTTGATCTTCTGAGCGCTCAATACCTGGGTAGCTGTTACGTTTAGCTGACCGCTTGCAGCTTGTGGGTGTTTGATATGATCATCACCTACTGCCGGCGTATTGACGATTCTTTAGAGTCCTACACAGAGGTTTCTTGACTCAGGGAAAACGGAGTAGGGGCACATATGTGATATGTGCGGGACCGAGGATAATACGATATGAGATACCGTATTCTATTCTCGCGATATTTGATATCAACCGGGTCATCGGATCAAGTGTTGATTCGATGAATCGGTACGGATAAATATTAGTCGGTTATATGCGATAAAGCCGGATTGTCGGATCAAGTGTTGATTCGATAATTTAATGTATAATAATATATATGATATATTAAATTACATTAACTAATATTAGCTCACTAAAGGATTCTTTTTCTCACTCGGGTAATACATTGATATATATGCGATATATATTAATTGTATTATTTTATTTGGTTACAATAAATATTGTATATGTGATATATAATATTGTAACATGATATGATAAATAATGCAACATGTTTAGTAGAGATTAAACAAGATTAGGGTTTGATTTGGGTTAATGGTTTCTAGATGATTCTAGAAGGTTTTTGTTTTGTCATGATAAAGATATTTTCATATGACTCATTCTTAACTCAACCCAAAACCCTAACCCTTGGTTAATTTTCTACAATGGTTAAGTGAACCATCGTTGCATAATTGATCATTATCTCCTTTTCCTATTCATCACAAAAGGATTCAACTAAAAAATTGTTCATCTTCTTCCTTCAACTTTTTCATGGAAAAAGCTTTCTTGATTTTTCCTAGTGATGAATAATAGTGAGAAAAAGATAAATAAATAGAGCAAAAATCCTACTTCATCATCCTCATCTTCCCTTGCCATTTAGATGAGGGTGTTCACATCATTTCATGAGTGTTAGCTTGTGTTAAAGAAACTTCAAGGTAGATCATCTTAGTATCGAAGATCGGAAGCAAAGGTTGCGTCTTTCTCTTCGTGGAACCTCTCGAGTGTCCGGATCCCGATGATCACAGCGAAGGGACCACAACACGGAGCATATGAAGTGAAGGACCGGATCTACAAAGGTTGTAATCCCTCTCACTTAGTGTTAAAATGTTTAGCATGTTAGTTTTCGCCTAATCTCTAGTTTAAAGTTCCGTATTCGGGTTGTTCGGGATGGCTAATTTTGAAATCGGGCATGGTTGTGCCTCGTAGACCCTTGTGCGCGTGCCTAGCAACCCTACAGCACGAATACTAAGCAATACTAATCTGAAATGACGGAGGGCTATGGCTGGTTTTTGGCGAAAAACCTTTAACGTAATAAACTTGATATCGTTGAAGGAACCGAGTGGTTTTACAAATATATAGTGGCGCAGACTTTTGCTAAAGAGGTCACTCCCGGTGAAGGGATCTCGGCTCTTTCCTCATCGAATGAGGTGCAGGATATTCCCAATCGAATACTACGATGCAAAGCAAAAGATTCGACTATAGTGAAGTTATTATGATGGCGCAAACTTATGCCCATGGGGTCACTCCCGATGTAGGGATCTCGGCCCTTGCCTCGTCGAGTGAGGTGCTAGATATTCATAACCGAACACCACTGTGCAAAGCAAAAGAGAACATCTGTAATGTCAGTTTTTAAAAACTTGGTTCTAACAACATCATATATGTAGGTTTTCTTTCCATGCATTGATCAGAATCAACACAGTCCCATCAATTAAACATATCACACCATATAAAAGAATGAAAATAAAATGTACGTATATGCCATCCGCATTTGCCATTGGTCCCCATCATCACCCGTTAGATTACTTAACTAACGACAGAGCGGGGACTGGACTAGCGCGGGTGCAAAATATATACAACATCTACTAGTATATATATAATAATCGTCCCAGGCATGATAGAAAGCAACATCACAGAAGTATCATAGAAACTCATCCAAGCAACTCAGAGTGGTGGATAATCCTGGAATCTCGGGTTTCACTTGAGCCGCAAATGAGACTCGACGTTCCCTGTCGTGTGGATAGCCTGTGTAATGAAAACCTAGACCCCTATGAGCGCGGAAAGTTACCCGCAAATCCCAGAAGCGATGCAACCCTAATCAACAACGTGAATGGGCCACCCAGCACTTCACGGAATCCGGCAACTTGGGCACCCCTCCGTGGGTCAACCTATACCCCATACGAGTGCGGCGAATAGCCCGCCAATTCTAGAGTAAAGTCCCCTCCGTCTCAATGCCATGAGATGCGGACCCGTTGCCCTCTGGAACCCGGCTATTTGAGCACTCCACCGCGGGGTAATTCTAGTACAGAAAAGAAAAGAATATGTACACAGGTGACATCGACCTCAACCCGGTCGTGCCCCAAACAAATAATATACAAACTGGGAGAGACGATAGTTCACATGTTGGGCGCTCGCCCTGCAATATCAAATGTACAAATGATTCTAAACTGTACTAACATTTCACCTAACCTATCCACCACGACGATCCAACCACAACCATAACACAAGACAGAACATCAACGTGAATGTCACGTTCGCAAACCCGTCTAAAAGAAATATATTAATTAGACGAGTTGTACCGCTCTAATGACATTTACGGTCGCAGATAGTAATGCATATACTGTAAACATTTAAACGGTGTTAAAATATCGACCTCGAATCACCCCGAATTGCCCCCAAACCAAAAGATAATCCAATATCCAAACTGGGTAAAACAAACAATTCTTTAGCCATCATCCCACGCTCCTCGCGGCAACTCCGATCTCTTTGCTCCTCGTCGAGATGGCACCACATCTACGGATCTTTAAACGGGCTCCCACCTCTATACCGAGGCAACTCGATCATCAAGTCTGCTAAAAGAGATGACCAAGATGAAGTAGAGAATGAGTAGAATACTTTGTCTCAAACACCCTAGGGTTTTCATCACATGAGAAGGTTAGGGTGGAGGTTGAAGAAGATGCTTAGATTGGAAATTGTGAACTCAAGATATGAATCAAGTGAGCAAAAAACCAAGTCCCAAAATCAACCATGGCTGCCCAAAATATTGGTGATGATATATATAAGGTTTTGTGAAGAAATATCAAAGAAAAAATCCTAGCAAAATATCTCCAACTAAACCCTCAAATATCACACCCAAAACAAAAGTCATTAATTCTTCATGACTCACTACATGACTCATTAACATGAGTCATTAGTGAACATGCTAGAATCAATGACTCATTAACATGAGTCACACTTTCCAAAACTATAATCATTTAAACCAAAATGATTAATCCAAAAAGAATGCATCTTCTAAAATATTCTCATAACGGATTACGAAAATACCCCTCACCTGTATATACATACTTGTATCCGTATTCCGACCGAATACGAATACGAGAGACTAAAATATTCCGACTCAATATAATACATGGATCCGGCTTAAACCAAAGCCCACCAGTATTATCTGTCCGAAATATGACACGTGCGCAAACGCACGTGCATTTTCGAACCCTGCCATAAAACCATACGGCCTCTACAACGTTTCGCCCGAACTTGGGAAACTATCTATGGGGGACTCTAAAGACTCGTCAGTACCCTGGCAGTGGGTTTAACCACAAGCACGTCAGCGGCACGAGCTGTCCGTAATGACTGCCCATGTACTGACCTCAAGGGAAGCCGATGAGCGAACTCATCTTGGAACCCTACTGAGCCTATCTGTGACAATATACATACAGTCCGGTCCGTTCGTCTATGAGTATCGCATATCGGGCCTAGGGGGCTGGTAACATCAGACCCCCAATAGCGGTATAAGTCATGTCGGAGTGTAGCCCAGAACACCCTGAGATACTACTGGAGTACCTACCAGTAAATCTCCTGCCTCGGCCGAGGGCTTTGTGTAATGGCTCTCCTAAACACAGCGCGATCTCACCCCCAATACCGAGAGAGACGAATCCTCTGCCGATCCGCTCACTTGCCTCCATATGGCTCGGGACTGTATCCAAAAAAACCTGTTTGCACGACTCCTTTGAGCCATAGTAGGGTAGAAATCAAAGCACAGTGGGAACTCACACGAGACAAATGACGACCTCAGGTCGATGAACTAACATGTACACATGTCACCAGGGAACTGCTATCTGACGCTAAATATAAATACCAACTAGCAGGTTCCCAGCGAGTCCTCTCCGGTGTACTCATAACCCAATGAGCACCTGTATACATCTTAGGTGATCCAACTGACACCAGTGGCTTGTGAGACCGGCCACCGCCCCTCGTCGGGGTCTCGACTGTATACACTAGTCTACTCCGGAGTATCGATGCCATGTTTCGAAACTCCCACGACTAGGGACTACTATTAAGGATGTGCTTATAGACTACCCAACTCTCATGTATATGATCGCCATCATACTGTTGATAGTCAAGCAAGATCCTAAGGGCTCTATCAACGTGTAATAGTGATCGGTCACCTGAACCTGTACACGACTGATAAAGGCAAACCAGATAGCATACTATCATCTCGAGTAAGACTGTGCTACAGGTATAGGTCCTCCTCAATCATTGCAATCACGTAGCTGCGATCCAATAATTGACTTTGAAGGCACTACATCCAACATTTCATGTAACTCAACTCTGCGAGTACGTTCGAGATGAGATGCGCATCCTAGATCACTCGGAGCTGACAGTAAGGGAGGACTTAACATATGATGAAAGACCGATGGCGATTGTGGATCGACGAGACAAGGTCCTTAAGAACAAGGTTATCCCTCTAGTACTTGTTTCATAGGGGAATCGTTCGCACGGAGAATATACTTGGGAACGTGAAGACGAGATCCGACAGAAGTTTCCTTACCTCTTTTCTTAGATCCGTGTTTTCTTTTCTTTTCTTGTTCCGAGAATTTCGATGACAAAATTCTTTTGTAGTTGGGTATAATGTAACACCCTAGTGCATTTGTACGATATTTTATTTGGGGTATTTTCTAATCTTGCGACAACTTCATGTTTATTATTGTTTATAGGTCCGGATAGTGCATTGGGTGATTGTGGTTAATATCTGACCCGACCTGCATGCTTGAAACCCATCATGGTTCAAGATTACATCATATATTTACCAGTACAGAAGATCCATGCACATCTAGGTTCTATATACATGTATGATATATTTAATATCTGCATATCTTTAAAAATAATACAAATTATAACCAGATAATAATTTTTGATATCTAGCATTGCATGTTACCATACCCCATACCATATGGTTGCATCCATACATCGTGTTCATGTCCAGATTGATAAAACAGACTCGTTTGGATCGCTACGTGTATTTACGTAGATTCGTACTTAGGGGTATGCATTTTTATTAACCGGACATCGCATTATAGTTTTGGCTTGTACATATATTCTCCATATTTTAAAACTAGATTTTTAGAAGAAACCCGGGTATTTTTCAGAGTATTTTGATATTAGCTGTTTAAACCTAAACTAAATATATTATAATAATATTTAAAATAAACTTTTACGAATATATATATATATATAAACTAATTATCCTATAATCTGATTCTCGCTCTCTCTTACTCGCGTCTCTCTTTCTCTTATCACTCTCTCTCTCTCTCTACCCCCTCTGCCTCTCTCTCTCTCATTCCTATATAAATATATATATTTTTTATATTAAACTTAATATATTACCTAATAACACACACCTCTCTCTCCTCTCTTTCTTCTTTCTCGCTACAAGAACTCGCCTTAACCCTAACTCCTTCGCCTTCACCATCGACCTCCCACAACCTCGTCACCACCACCACCTTGCCCTCGTCACAACCTCAACTTCCTCCTCTCCCTCTCCATCCCCGAGCACCCTGCACACCCATCTCCATAACCCACGGCCACCTGCAACCCAAGAACCCCTCACCTCACCACCGATCACCTCGACCTCACCTTGTCGTCGACCTCACCCCGACCTCATCACCTCATCATAACCTCCACCATCTCTACCTCCTCTTTGCACCCGACAACCCAATCCTGCAGCTGTTGGCTATAGCTCCTGTAGGGTGTTTTTCGTCACCCCATTGAGATGGGAATACGCGCACGCTTGTCAGGCGCATTACAGATTCCCCCTGCCTAGGGTAGGCCGGGGTTTAATGATTATGGGGATTCGGATCTCCGGCAGCCGCGGACTAAGCTGCCGTTAATTACCCCTCGCCTTTAGAGCGAGGGAACCTCCGATTGACGGGTTAAACTGGTCATGCGAACTCAATGTACAGTGTTGTGTTTTGAAAGGGTTTTGGATATATCGGGGGGCCCCGCAGAGTTTTTACAGGGGTCCCGCTACCCGTATAGCGGGCTGAGGGTCAAGGGGGTTAGCAGCCCCCTTGCGGGGTGCGCGGCAGCGCCCCGTTAGAAATTTTTTTCTAACAGGGACAGTGTCGTGGAGTATGTGTGTGTACATATGTGTACATATGTATATATATGTATATATATAAAAAAGGGGAAAAGACATCCAAATGATGCGTGGGGCCAGCACCAGCGCTTTGAGCGCAAGAGCGCTAGCGCACCACGTGTCAGCACATGGGCGCTAGCGCGCCACGTGTCAGCACATGGGCGCTAGCGCGCCACGTGTCAGCATGTGGGCGCTAGGGCGCTAGCGCTCTGAGCGCAAGAGCGCTAGCGCACTGAGCGCTAGCGCACCACGTGTCAGCACATGGGCGCTCGGGCACTAGCGCTTTGGGCGCTGGTGCTCTAAGCACAAGAGCGCTAGCGCACTGAACGTTAGCATGCCACGTGTCAGCACGTGGGCGCTAGGGCGCTAGCGCTTTGGACGCTAGCGCGCCACGTGTCAGCACGTAGGCGCTCGTGCGCTAGCGCTCGTGCGCTAGCGCTCTGGGCGCAAAAGCGCTAGCACACCACGTGTCAGCACGTGGGCACTCGAGTAGCAAAAGGGACTTGGTCCCTGCAATGGGAGTTGTAATCCCAGAAAGGAGTACTTATTATTCTGTGTGTATATATATATATATGAGGAGTTAAACTCCTAAGATGTTTTGAAGCTGATGAAGGGCTTCTCCCCTTGAGCCCTAGTTCTTCTCCAAAGTGGGGTTTCTGAAGATGGGTCTCCTTCTTCTTCCTTTGTTGGCCGGATCTTGAAGATCAAGAAATATGAGATTCTAAAAATCTCTCCTTTCTGAGATTTGATGGCAGATCTGAGTTCCCCTTTGTGGGTTTATGGTGAAAAACTATTTAGTTTTGGAAAAGGAAGAATAAAACTCTTGATTTAATTAAAAAAAAAAGATGAAGGTTTAGAACCTTAAGGAAGGAGAAGATCACAGATCTAGATTTTTCTTTGGAGAGAGAAAAAAGTTGTTGGGATATCTTCATTATCCTTACCTTTATAGGCTATACACTTTACAAATAGCCCCTTGGGCTTTACAAAAATGGCATTTTAGCCATCCCATGGCTCATGTGCCATTTCTTTTTGCACATAAGCCATGGGCTTACAAAAATTTGGATTTATGCCCATTTCACATACATTCATGCATAAAAAATTACATAAAAAAAATATTTATTACATGATCTGTATTTTGGCATGGAGGAGGCTGGCCACGGGCTCGACTTGGGCATGGGCCCGCTTGACCTGGGCTTAGGCCCACCTGGCTTGGGGGTTGACATCAACTTTGACTCGGTCAATCGGTGTGCAAATTTTTACCCCAACAAATTGCCCCCCATCAATAAATGCACACAGCATATTTGAGTTGTGTGCATGAAATTGATGGATCTTGAAGCTGAACTTCGAGGTGGAACATCATTCCGGGGGCGGAACATCATCCCGGGGAGCATGATTCCCGGGGATCGAAGGAGATCGGAGCATCGTTCTGAAGCGCAGAGCATAATTCTAAGATCGGAGCATCGTTCCGAAGTGCAGAGCATAATTCCAAGATCGGAGCATCATTCCGAAGGGCGGAACATGATTCCAGAGATCGGAGCATCATTCCGAAGGGCGGAGCATGATTCCAGGGATCGGAGCATCATTCCGAAGGGTGGAGCATCATTCCAGAGATCGGAGCATCATTCCGAAGGGCGGAGCATGATTCCAGGGATTGGAGCATCATTCCGAAGGGTGGAGCATAATTCCAGGGATCGGAGCATCATTTCGAAGGGCGGAGCATAATTCTGAAGGGTGGAGCATAATTCCAAGGATCGGAGTATCATTCCGAAGGGCGGAGCATCATTCCGATTTGCGGAGCATAATTCCAGGGATCGGAGCATGATTCCAAGGATCGGAGCATCATTCCAAAGAGCGGAGCATGAATCCAGGGGATCGGAGCATCATTCCAATGAGCGGAGCATGATTCCAGGGGATCGGAGCATCATTCCGATGAGCGGAGCATGATTCCAGGGGATCAGAGCATCATTCCGATGAGCGGAGCATGATTCTAGGGTTCGGAGCATCATTCCGAAGAGCGGAGCATGATTCCAGGATTCGGAGCATCATTCCGAAGAGCGGAGCATGATTCCAGGGTTCGGAGCATCATTCCGAAGAGCGGAGCATGATTCCAGGATTCGGAGCATCATTCCGAAGAGCGGAGCATGTATCCAGAATTCGGAGCATCATTCCGAAGAGCGGAGCATAATTCCAGGATTCGGAGCATCATTCCGAAGGGCGGCAGACATTCTGACCGAAGAATAATTTCGATGCAGAAATTGATTCCCATGCGAAGTATAATTCCGATAGGGAAGGTAGGTACTCCGAGGCGAAGTATGATTCCGACACGGAGTACATTCTGAGACGAAGCATGATTTTGACGCAGAGCTTGCTGGTTGACCTGATTCCGAGGCGAAGCTTAATTCCGACGAGGAAGAGGCCGGTTGATTCTGAGCCGAAGCATAATTCCGACAGGGAAGGCAGATACACCGAAGCGAAGCATGATTTCGACACGGGGTACCCTCTGAGATGAAGCATGATTCCGGCGCAGAGCTTGTTGGTCGACTTGATTTCGAAGCGGAGCTTAATTCCGACGAGGAAGTCGCTGGTTGAATCCGAGCCGAAGCATAATTCTGAAAGGGAAGGCAGATACACCGAGGCGAAGCTTGATTTCGACGCGGGGTACACTCTGAGACGGAGCATGACTCCGACGCAGAGCTGGTTGGTTGATTTGATTCCGAGGCGGAGCATAATTCCTGCAAGGAAGGTAGATATCCCGAGGCGAAGCATGATTTCGACATGGGGTAAATTCTTGGACGGAACATGATTCCGACGCAGAGCTTGTTGGTTTGATTTGATTTTGGTTGACATCAGCATCGCTATACTGGAATATGGTACCGGAAGCGAATCATCATTTGTCATAAGAGGATTTGGGAATTGGTTTTAGTTTGGCATCTGCATTGCTGCACTGGAATAATGCCAGGAACAACTCATCATCTGCCCCGGGAGGATTTGGGAATTGGTTTTTGCTTGGAATCAGTATCGCTACACTGGAATATGGTACCAGGAGCGAATCATCATTTGCGCTTGCTTATCATGAAGCGATGGCTTAGGAGACAGGTTTTAGGTCCCTATCACCTAAGACTTTTCAATTTTGTGAGCCGTAAGGGTCTCACAAAGCATTTTCTCCCTACGGGTCGTAAGGATCCTGTAAATGTATTTTCTCCTTAGGAGTCGTAGGGACTCCCAAGTGTATTGCTCCTTTGTGAGTCGTAAGGATCTCACGCGGGAATTTTCTCCTCACAAAGTCGAGGACTTTGTGAGTGCATTTCATCTCTTTTTCACGAGTTTGCGCCCTTTCGGGTTTTCACAAACTTGCCGGCAGTCCTGCTGTTTTTACTCACGGAGCCCTTTCGGGTTTTCATCCGTACCCATTTTGCTTATAGACATACCTTTTTTATTTTTTTTATTTTATTTTATTATTTTTGGTAGGACTTTGAATGTGGTCTCACCGGTAGGACTTGGGAGAGATTGGGGTTGTTTTACGCCCGTGGATTGTATACGGTTTTGCAGGATGTATGATCCAGACCGTAGGGATGGAAAAATTTCGGGCCGTTGTTGGCGTCTGCATCGCTGCACTGGAATATGGTACCAGGAGCGACTCATCATTCGCCGTTGGGGTATGGAATTTGGAATTTGGTTGGCGTCTGCATCGCTGCACTGAAATATGGTACCAGGAGCGACTCATCATTCGCCACTTGGGATTTAAGTTTGGAATTTGGTTGGCGTCTGTATCGCTGCACTGGAATATGGTACCAGGAGCGACTCATCATTCGCCACTTGGGGATTGGGGAGCGATGGGTTAGGAGATAGGTTTAGGTCCCTGTCACCTAAGGCTTTTCAATTTTATGGGCCTTGAGGGTCTCATAAAAGCATTTTCTCCCTACGAGTCGAAAGGATCCCGCATATGTATTTTCCCCTTAGGAGTCGTGAGGATTCCTAAGTGTGTTTTTCCTTTGTGAGTCGTAAGGATCCCACAAAGGTTTGTTTTCCTCATGCATCGTGAGGACACGTGAGTAGGTCTTCTCAATAGAGCATAATTCCAAAGGCGGAGACCAACCGCGTAACTGGTGATTACGGTGAGGCATGGGTATGCTGTAATTACGGTGAGGCATGGGTATGCTGAGAATTATTTGAGCCCGTGGATTGTATACGGCAGTCAATTTGGGGACTAACCATAGGGCCGGGAGAATTATGAGAAATTGGATTTTGGTTAGCGTCTGTATCGTTGCACTGGAATATGGTACCAGGAGCGACTCATCATTCGCCACTTTTTTTGTTTTTGTTTTTTTTTGTTTTTGTTTTACCGCGATTGATCTATCATTTCAGCTTTTCTTATCGCGAAGGTCGCGATTACCCTATCATTTCGTCTTTTATTCACGGTTGCCCTATCATTTCGGCTTTATTTTCAGTTTTATTTTTACTCGCTGATTTTTATTGCGAGTTGCCCCATCATTTCGGCTTTTCTTTATTTTTCATTTATTTACACATTTTTTGTTTATTTACATTTTTTTTACATTCCCAGTTTAACGACTTAGAGGTCGACTGTTCCCAGTTTAATGACGTGGTGGTCGATTGTTTTCAGTGAAAGGTAGATGTCTAAGAGAATCGGTTTCACGAAGATCTTCGGTCTCCGTTTGTATAAAATTGGCGGTTGCGACTTGACTGTTTATTAACACGCCTTTGGACAGTTTTATCTCTCCTGCCTTGTATTGCTTTTCGACCCAATCTTTGAAGACGAAGCAGTCCTCAATAGCATGACCTATCACTCTGTGATAGGAGCAGTATTTGGGGTCGTCAGTCATATTCGCTTCCTGCGGTCTTTTTGACTCTGGCAGTTGTAGACCGTTCCTCTGGGCGTCTTTGAATATTTTACGGATTTTGTCCCTTCTGAAGGAATAGACCTTGTCCAGCTTCTCTTTCAGTGGAGATTCTCCTCCCTCTCCGAACACTGGCTTCCGAGGCTGGTTGGCACTAGGCCCGCTTATCCCTCGCTTATTTCGGTTAGCCGAAGTGTTGAAAGGCTCAGAATCGTCGGGATTTCCGCCTTTGCGATTATCGTCTTTTCGGTTTCTCCAGGACCTGTTGTTATTTTGGGAGTCAGAGGAGGACTCCTGCTTTGAGCGTTCCAACATTTGGACTTTCCTGGTCAGCTCTTAGAATGTTTTGAGACCCGCGGTGCATAGAAACGGGGCCATCCAATTGTTGAGATTTCCGACGAGGAGACTGACAGATTGGTCCTGCTCTATTGGCGGTTCACATTTGACGGAGAGATTGCGCCATCGGGTTATAAAATCCGTACTGCTTTCGTTGTTCTTGGGCTTGGTCCTTATGAGCTCGGCAATGGTGATCTTATCGCTGACGCTCATGAACCTTTGTCGAAACAAAGATTCCATTTGGATGAAAGTAGTAACGGAGCCATCTGGTATGCTCACGTACCAGTCGAAAGCAACATCGGTCAAGTTATTAACGAACTGGAGGAGGAGGAGCGCATCGTTGCCCCCAGTATTCCCGCATGAGGCTTTGAAGTGGGCGATGTGCTGATTTGCATTTCCCGTCCTATCGAACCTTTCAAATTTGGGGATGACATAGCCAGTGGAAAACTCCACAAGATCGTACCGAGCAGGATACAGTCTCCCGCTACTGCTGGTGTCTTTTTGCTCTCCAGCTTCGGCTACCAATGTTTTGACTTTGCCGACAACCAAATCCATGATTTGATCTTGAGTTAGCGGGCTACTGTCATCGGTAGCCAAGACATCTCCCGAGATAGGATGCGACTAATTTTCATGCTGTTCGCCCACTTTTGGATTTGAGGGAATAGGCGTCGGCTGCTTTAGGGCACCATTTCCCGGTTCACGAGCAGAGCCCTGCGCTTGATTGGGCGGCTGAGAGGCAAGTTGGGCTGTGAGTTGTAAGACGACGTTTGTCAAGTCGTCAATTTTTGAGTAAAGCTTGGCCATCTTCTTGTCTTTGTTTCTGAGCTGCTTTCGGAGCTCTTGGAGAAGTTGCTGCTCTGCGTTCTTGGGACGGAAGATTGGCCCATCTTCGCTTTTCGAGCCCGACTCCTCATGAACTGAGAGTTCTCTCTGCTTATCAGCCTCACTGGGAGGGTCTTCATTACCTTCCAGAGGAGGCTGGCCTTGGAATGTGGCAGCCATATTCACGCCAAATTGGATTTGGGATGTGGTGGCCCCGTCCTTGCTCTTGCTGCGCGTTCCCACCATGTAGACAGTGTGGATAACACATTCAGCCATCCCCTCATCTTTTGTGAGGTAACCCTGTTCCTTGAACCTCATGAGGTTCAGCCTAGCAGGAGCCCTAGCCCTTTTGTTGCTCTGTATCTGAGCCTTTTCTGCCTTAGCTTCTCAATTTTAAGGGCTTGGCGGGCATCTGTTTCCTGGGAAGCCACCGTAAGTCGATTAGCGGGGAGATTAGAGAAGACACCCGATCGAGCAGTTGTCAAGGGCACCGCCGGAGCTTGCTCGAGATGCCTTGTTGCTATGCTGGTGTTGATGGCCTTGCCCTCAGCTGGGGCCAAGGAAAGTCGTTCAAACACCGACTTGCGTTTGAGTTGGGGCATCTTCGAGACCACCACATTTGGCCGCTTGCCTTTCGAGACCGGCTTGTCTGTCACCGGGCCTTGAGGTGCTGGGATGGCATTAGCCGAGACAAACAGGATAGAGCCGAATGGTAGCGGCGGCTCTGTAGGGTTTCTAGGCACGCGCACAAGGGTCTACGAGGCATCAACCATGCCCGATTTAAAATTTAGCCGTGCCGAACAACCCGAATACGGAACTTTAAACTAGAGATTAGGCGAAAAACAACATGCTAAACACTTTAACACTAAGTGAGAGGGATTACAACCTTTGTAGATCCGGTCCTTCACTTCATATGCTCCGTGTTGTGGTCCCTTCGCTGCGATCATCGGGATCCGGACTCTCGAGAGGTTCCACGAAGAGAAAGACGCAACCTTTGCTTCCGATCTTCGATACTTTGATGATCTATCTTGAAGTTTCTTTAACACAAGCTAACACTCATGAAATGATGTGAACACCCTCATCTAAATGGCAAGGGAAGATGAGGATGATGAAGTAGGATTTTTGCTCTATTTATTTATCTTTTTCTCACTATAATTCATCACTTGGAAAAATCAAGAAAGGTTTTTCCATGAAAGAATGAAGGAAGAAGATGAACAATCATGTTGAATTCTTTTGTGATGAATAGGAAATGAAATAATATGATAGATAATGCAACCATGGTCAAGCTAACACTTGTAGAGAATTAACTAGGGTTAGGGTTTGGGTTTGGTTAAAGCATGACTCACTTGAAAATATCTTTCACAAAACAAAATGAAAACCTTCTAGAAGCATCTAGAAAGTTTAACCCTAATCCAAACCCTAATCATGTTTAAACTCCACTAAATAAGTTGCATTATTTATCATATCATGTTACAATATTATATATCACATATACAATATTTATCGTAGAAAAATAAAATAATACAATTAACATATATCGCATATATATCAATGTATTACCCGAGTGAGAAAAAGAATCTTTTAGTGAGCAAATATTAGTTAATATAATTTAATATATCATATATATTATTATACATTAAATTATCGAATCAACACTTGATCCGACAATCCGGCTATATCGCATATAACCGACTGATATTTATCCGTACCGATTCACCGAATCAACACTGGATCCGATGACCCGGCTGATATCAAATATCGCGAGAATATAATACGGTATCACATATCGCATTATCCTCGGCCCCGCACATATCACATATGTGCTCCTACTTCGTTTTGCCTGAGTCAAGAAAGCTCTGTGTAGGACTCTAAAGAATCATCAATACGCTGGCAGTAGGTGATGATCATATCAAACACCCACAAGCTGCAAGCGGTCAGCTAAACGTAACAGCTACCCAGGTATTGAGCGCTCAGAAGATCAACAAGCAAGCCTGTAACTTCTCCTGTGAATCCAAACAGTAACACTCCCGTACAGTCCGGTCTCGTCGTCTGATATGTCGCATATCTCGCCTAGGGGTGGTAAACGTCAGACCCCAGTAGCTCGATAAGTCGTGTCGATATGAGGTCTATAACAGTTCGAGAAACTACTGATAACACTTACCAGTAAATCTCAGCAACCCTGGCCAGGGATTTCCGGTTATAGCCAATCGAACACAGCACAACATCAACTCCCTATACCGGGAGAGACGAATCCCCTCCTGTCGCTCATTGCCTCCATGTGATTCGGGACTGTACCCAAAAGCCACCTTTTTGCACGCCCTCTTGGACGTGGTATGATGGAAATCAAAGAACAGTGGGAACCACACAAGACTCTATGACGATCTCGGGTCAACAGACTACTCTGTACCAGTGTCACCGGAGAACTGCCATCTGACGTATGGTATAATACCATCTGGGAGTTCTCGGCGAGTCCGTCCAGTGTACCCAGTCTCCACTGAGCACCCGTACACCATCTTTGATGTCAAACACCGATGGATATGGGATCATCCATCGCCCATTATATGGGTCAAGATGCGTATACGCTAGTCTACTCTGGTGCATCGATGCCCTGTTTCGATACACCCTTGACTAGGAACAATTATAGGATATACTCGTCGACTACCGTGGCCCCACTAGTATGATCTCATCATAGTCCCAGTAGTCGAGTACATATCCTAAGGGCTTTATCAACATGTAATATAGAGACAATCAGAGTACATGTTAAGATAAAGTACAACCAGATAGCATACTATCATGTCGAGCAAGAAAGTCCTCCCTATATATGTCCTAGCATCCACTACAATATACATCGTATGTACAGTAATGGCCTCTAGGGCATACATATAACTAACAATCTCCCAGTTGCACTAGGGCCATCTATTGTGGTATCACATACCCAACAATTAGCTGCGGTTGAAGTATCTCATACTCAACCATCCCATAAAAGTCTCTACTGGGAAAAAGGCCTTTGTGAGTGGATCCGCACTGTTGTCCTCTGTGTCTACTCTCCTAACCTCGATCTCCCTGAAGATCAACCATCTCCATGATCAGGTGATACTGCCTAAGAATTATATCTGGATTTCTGATGGGACGGTAGTTCCTTGGCTAAAGCCACAACTCCATTGTCACACAATGGTAGGAACGAAGTTCATCTTATGAACTTATATATATCCAGACTGCCTCTTTGGTAGCATCCTTGGTAACGATGTATCTTGCCTTTAATCGTCTAGTATGTCACGGTATCTAGCTTGGAACTCTTCCAACATACCGTCCCTCCACTGAGGCCATAGACAAGCCTGCGACTGACATTCAGTCGTCCTTATCACCCTGGAACCCTTCCAGTGATTCTCCCCAGGATCGATTGATACCATCTCACTACAACTAGTGAGTATCCTAACATCCAATTAGATCTATCTCATAGATCCAAAACCCAGGATTTAGGAGGTATCACTTTGATCCCATATGGAGAACCCTTGTGATAAGCGGAGATTGACCGAGCGCAACATAGGAAACTCCTTCCCTATCAAGAGTATGTCATCCACGTACTCTACGAGGATCACCACCATACTCTCTACTACCTTTTCGTATATACAAGGTTCATCTACCATTTTGATGAAGTCAAACTCTTTGACTACCACATCAAAACAGACGTTCCAACTCCGCGATACCTGTTTTATCATATAAAACATCTTGCACACGTTTCCGCTGCTCCCACTGTCTACGAAGCCCTCTGGCTGTGTACTTATAGACGCTCTTTTCTAAAACATCATTTAGAAAAGCAGTCATGACACCCAACCACCAGATATCGTAGTCATGGTATGTAGCCGTGGCAAGTAGGATCTAGATGGACTTAAGCATAGCTTTGAAAGTCTCAACTTTTCCATGTACACCAAGTAATCTTCTCAAGATATACTCGCTCCTGATGGGGATTTAACCCTTCAGATAAAGCAACCAAAGTCCATACTTTGTTGGTGTATAAGGATTCCATCTCAGATCGATAAGCACCCAGCCATTCTTACAGAGTCCTACTCCTGATGGCCAGCTCGAAACTAGTTGGGTCATCATCTCATGATGCAATCCTCGCTCCCACTGTCATAGAGAAACCAAAGTATCTCTCAGGTGGGTGAGGAACCCTACTAGATCGGCGGAGAGGCTGAGGTTCGTTGGAAACTATTGAATCCTTTGGTTCTACCAAATCATCAGCTGCGGTTTGTATAGCTGGAACATTTCCAGTTCTACATAACAGACATTGCCTCGAGCTTGTCCGGATTTTGCTTTTAGACATAGTCCGGACAACCCAAATCTTAACAAACTTAAGATATGGGCTCTTTCCTTTCCATATCACATATGAAGTGGTAGGCAACTGATTTGATTTGAACCCTATTCAATAGGTATGCAACTTCACAAGTCCATAACTCCCTAAAGAAAATAGGAAACTCAGTAGTACTTATCATAGAGCACACCATATCACATAGGGTGCTATTGCTCCGCCCCGATATACCATCGTGCTATGGTGTATACGGAGGAGTAATGCTGAGAGAGAATCTCATTCTCCTTTAGAATAGTCCAGGATTTCCGTGCTCAAGTATTCTCCTCCTTGATCTCATCAAAGGACATAATACTTTTACCCGTATTTTGGTTCTCTACTTCTAACTTATATTCTGTGAATATCTCAAAATGTTCGGACTTGTGTTTCAGCAGGAACATATGTTTGAATCTTGAGAGATTATCAGAGAATGTAATGAAGTACAAAGAACCAATCTTGGCATATGTAGACAGGGGACTTTCATACATCAGCATGTATCAATCCCAAGAGTTCACTAACTATTTCTCTGTTTCCAACAAACAGAGCTGTGGTCATCTTATCTTTATGACATGACCGGCAAGTTTCACAAGATGTAAATTCAAACTAATTTAAATATGCATCTATATGTAACTTCAGCCAGTCGGGTCGCATTGATATGACCTAGTCTACAATGCCTCAAGAAGGATTCGTTCATTTCTGAACTCTTCCTCTTGTATGTGTTCCGTATACTAAGAACTGTAATTTGATTTAGAACGTCAATGCTTTTAGATAACGTGCCTGAACCGATCAACTCTTGATATAGGAAATGTTCAAAACATTATCCAACAATACAAAATTATATCCTTTCTTTACTAATAAAGAGACTGATATGATTTTGTATATCAGGTTCGGTATCTTAATAACATTTGTTCAGAATCAATGTATTCTGGTAATACAGGGTGATAGTGACCAACAGAATTGGCTGCAACACTTGCACCGTTTTCTGTCTCATGAAACTTATCACCCGTTCTCTACCTATCTGTAGCCCATGTAACAGATTACATATACGGGATCCTGATCCGGTATCACATACCCAGGACGTAAAGGATACTGAGAAACAGTTCTGTGTAATGAACACACCCGAAGATGATGCATCAACATGCACTTTCTTCGTTTGGGCGGCACGGGAAATCTGGTATTCCCCAATTTCCTGCTCTGTCTTATAACAATTATAAGTTGGAGCGGGACCAACGTTCCCCAGCTCAGTATAACAAGCGGGTTCAGTCAATATATCCGTATTATTATCTTGATTAAGGCGTGATATGGTCGCTACCTTGAGAGAGAGAGAAGAAAACACTCAGCGTATGCTCTTGCAAGATTAGATTGGTTATATAATATATCTAATCAGGATGTCTCCCACTGTTTTAATCAAATCTTCCTTCAAACCCTAAAAGGAAAGACTAGCCGGGATTAATTACACGCTACAAGTTCGCCAATCTTTCAGCCAGGCCAGTGTCGGTACTTTGAGGGAGGTCCCCCGTGCTTTCGCACGAACCTAATTAATGTAAACCTCGTTTTCCCAGAGGCGTAACCCCGTTAACACCTTTCTAGACACCTACTTGATCGGATAATTGTAATGTGTAAAACTCTCCCAGGAGTAACTCTTACTCGCAGCGGGTATCGGGATCCAACTATCTTATAGAAGGTATGCAATCTCATTGCAAATTTCAACACTTGAAATTCCCAATAATATTTTGCCCCTAGCAGCTATATGACCTTAACATGGTCAACAAATCATAAGTGCTAGTCAAGTTCAACCCGTCATTTCCCGATTGAATTAAACCCACCCGCACGACCCTTAACATGGTCAACAAAGTCGCACGACTACCCTAATCCAATCGCATCATATGCTTATACAGATAAGCACTAATCAGCTACCGCACACTACGCCTTAACATAGTCAACAAACGTAGCACGAATACTAACTAGTACTTATCTGAAATGACGGAGGGCTACGATAGGTTTTTAAGAAAACCCTTTGCGTAATGAACTTGATATCGTTGTAGAATCGAGTGATTTTAAATGGAGTGTTTTTGAGGCTTTTCTAGTTTTGCTAAAGGGGTCACTCCCGGTGAAGGGATCGTCGGCCCTTTCCTCATCGAATAAGGTGCAGGATATTTCACAAATCACTATGCAAAGCAAGAACTATAGAAGCAATCAAAAGACAAACCGAGTTTGTAGCATCTGCCAGTTATCGCTAAAAGAGTCACTCCCGGTGAAGGGATCTCGGTCCTTTCCTTATCGAATAAGGTGTTGGATGTTCTACAAGGAACACCGCTATGCAAAGCAAGAACTGTAGCTACCAGTTTTTATAAACAAGTTTCTACAACATCTTAGGTTTCTTTTATTTCATTAATCTCATTAATGAAATCCCATTTTAATATGCTTCATAAGCATCTCTTTTGAAACAAAATCTGCAATATAACATATATCTCATATATATAATATATAAACATTCGTCTCAGGCAGTAATATGATCTCATCACAGAACATTGCAGCAGAAGAACATATATGAAATATTGGATATACTAGGACGTCCGTGTTTTCAATACGAGCCAGTATAAAACACGGATTCCACGGTCGCGATGAATAGCCAAACCCACATCCCTAGACCCCTACGAGAGCGGCAAGTAACACTGCCAATTCTAGGGTTAGGAGACCCGGTCTCGACTCCTCGAGATGGTCTCCCACTGGACCCTAGAACCCGGTTACTTGTGCTCCCCGCCTTGGGTCTACCTAATGCGGAAAAGTAAATAATATACAACGGTGACATCTTCCGCTACCTGGAAGTGCCCCAATAAAAGAATATTACATACAAATGAATTTTACATGAATGAAAAAGAAAAAACTCTCATCTCACATAAAACCCCGGCTATTCAAACGCGACGATCCAATACAACATATCACAGCAACACATAATATCTCATATCATCAACGTAAGCAAGTATGCGTATCCCGATTGTCGTTGATGTATAGAAACGAAGCCGGCGATACACCACATACTACGCTTACGGTCACAGAAAAGAAAGTGTAAAACTACAACAGTTGGAATCCGCAACCTCCTTAGACATCGCATGCCTAACCAAATGAATTCCTTAGACATCACATGCCTAACAATTATAAACGCCGCATTTTAGTCTCATTATCGAAAACTCTTTTCAATATCAAGTCGGGCAATTCAACAAGATTCCCGACGTGCTGATCGAATGCTCGTCGCAAACTTTAGTAGACGGCCGCACCCCCGATTCCGTCGACGAAGTGCACCAAGGTGGAACACCGCTACCGGGAGCACCCGAACGGATGCTTTCGGCGACGGAGTTCTCCTACAGTCACTTGGTCGGGGCTATGGAGTGAGGCTGTCTATTAAGTTTACCCGGCGAGTATCCGCGTACGCTACGTGATTGCGACGGACTTTTGATCACATCAAAATTCCGTGGCAACCGATCCTCTGAGACTAAACTGCTATGTCTATAATATTCAAAACAGTTATCTCATAACTACCTGTGGATTCCAAATATTGTATCACATTCCAGATAAATAGAAAAAGTTAAACTTTCCGATCGAATCATCAAGCACCCAAGATTTCACCAATATATCTCAACACTTGAAATCAGTTTAAAAACGTCCATCACATGCCACAGTACCAATGGTCCAGCCGTAGAAGGGTCAAGCCAACGCCTCACATGTGGCACGTCGTACTGCCCCAAACCCTAAGGTTCAAAGAGCAATTCAAGACGGTCACATAATCGAGTTAAGGTTTGTTGTCTTCTAGAGGGTCCATCGAGTTACTTGCACGACTTAGAACATTCTTAAACACGAGGAAAAATCCAACTTTTGAAAAATTTTCCGACAGGGGAAAAAGTGAGTTATTGATATCCGTTCGAACTTTTTATCAGTTTCTAAAAATTATCCGGAAAACCACATAGACAAAATCTGATACTCCGATCGAAACATCGAATCCCCAAAACAACCCATGAAAACTCAACTGTAGAATAAATATTAAAAATTCCCAGAAAATCCAGCATAATAAAATAGGAGTTACTGTGCAAACAGGAGTTGATGACGTCACCTTTTAGCCGCGGAACCGCCACAGAAGGCTTGCTTCTGCCGCGCTTTTTACTGTTCACCAAAAATTTTTGCACCGTAATTCGTAGAATTCCCTGATGAATTTTTTACGCATTTTTAATTTGGAAAAAACCCACTTTTTAGAAAAAGTCCAGAGAGCAAGTTTCGGGTTATCCTTTTTGTTCGATCGGACTTCAAACTCCGTCTAGACTTCGCCTAAAGCTCTAGCTTGTCTCTGATACCACTGTAGGGTTGCTAGGCATGCGCACAAGGGTCTACGAGGCATCAACCATGCCCGATTTAAAATTTAACCGTGCCGAACAACCCGAATACGGAACTTTAAACTAGAGATTAGGCTAAAAACAGCATGCTAAACACTTTAACACTAAGTGAGAGGGATTACAACCTTTGTAGATCCGGTCCTTCACTTCATATGCTCCGTGTTGTGGTCCCTTCGCTGCGATCATCGGGATCCGGACTCTCGAGAGGTTCCACGAAGAGAAAGACGCAACCTTTGCTTCCGATCTTCGATACTTTGATGATCTACCTTGAAGTTTCTTTAACACAAGCTAACACTCATGAAATGATATGAACACCCTCATCTAAATGGCAAGGGAAGATGAGGATGATGAAGTAGGATTTTTGCTCTATTTATTTATCTTTTTCTCACTATAATTCATCACTTGGAAAAATCAAGAAAGGTTTTTACATGAAAGAATGAAGGAAGAAGATGAACAATCATGTTGAATTCTTTTGTGATGAATAGGAAATGAAATAATATGATAGATAATGCAACCATGGTCAAGCTAACACTTGTAGAGAATTAACTAGGGTTAGGGTTTGGGTTTGGTTAAAGCATGACTCACTTGAAAATATCTTTCACAAAACAAAATGAAAACCTTCTAGAAGCATCTAGAAAGTTTAACCCTAATCCAAACCCTAATCATGTTTAAACTCCACTAAATAAGTTGCATTATTTATCATATCATGTTACAATATTATATATCACATATACAATATTTATCGTAACAAAATAAAATAATACAATTAACATATATCGCATATATATCAATGTATTACCCGAGTGAGAAAAAGAATCTTTTAGTGAGCAAATATTAGTTAATATAATTTAATATATCATATATATTATTATACATTAAATTATCGAATCAACACTTGATCCGACAATCCGGCTATATCGTATATAACCGACTAATATTTATCCGTACCGATTCACCGAATCAACACTTGATCTGATGACCCGGCTGATATCAAATATCGCGAGAATATAATACGGTATCACATATCGCATTATCCTCGGTCCCGCACATATCACATATGTGCTCCTACTTCGTTTTGCCTGAGTCAAGAAACCTCTGTGTAGGACTCTAAAGAATCGTCAATACGCCGGCAGTAGGTGATGATCATATCAAACACCCACAAGCTGCAAGCGGTCAGCTAAACGTAACAGCTACCTAGGTATTGAGCGCTCAGAAGATCAACAAGCAAGCCTGTAACTTCTCCTGTGAATCCAAACAGTAACACTCCCGTACAGTCCGGTCTCGTCGTCTGATATGTCGCATATCTCGCCTAGGGGTGGTAAACGTCAGACCCCAGTAGCTCGATAAGTCGTGTCGATATGAGGTCTATAACAGTTCAAGAAACTACTGATAACACTTACCAGTAAATCTCAGCAACCCTGGCCAGGGATTTCCGGTTATAGCCAATCGAACACAGCACAACATCAACTCCCTATACCGGGAGAGACGAATCCCCTCCTGTCGCTCATTGCCTCCATGTGATTCGGGACTGTACCCAAAAGCCACCTTTTTGCACGCCCTCTTGGACGTGGTATGATGGAAATCAAAGCACAGTGGGAACCACACAAGACTCTATGACGATCTCGGGTCAACAGACTACTCTGTACCAGTGTCACCGGAGAACTGCCATCTGACGTATGGTATAATACCATCTGGGAGTTCTCGGCGAGTCCGTCCAGTGTACCCAGTCTCCACTGAGCACCCGTACACCATCTTTGATGTCAAACACCGATGGATATGGGATCATCCATCGCCCATCATATGGGTCAAGATGCGTATACGCTAGTCTACTCTGGTGCATCGATGCCCTGTTTCGATACACCCTTGACTAGGAACAATTATAGGATATACTCGTCGACTACCGTGGCCCTACTAGTATGATCTCATCATAGTCCCAGTAGTCGAGTACATATCCTAAAGGCTTTATCAACATGTAATATAGAGACAATCAGAGTACATGTTAAGATAAAGTACAACCAGATAGCATACTATCATGTCGAGCAAGAAAGTCCTCCCTATATATGTCCTAGCATCCACTACAATATACATCGTATGTACAGTAATGGCCTCTAGGGCATACATATAACTAACAGGCTCTTCCCATTGTCGCCCGAGACTGGACGGAAGGACCGTCCTGGCGTCCATCTTCATCGTGTAGAAGATGGGAGCTGAGTTCATCTTCGGAGACATTTTTGAAAGGTGATTGCTTGAAAATCCTGCATGAAAGAGCATTATTTTAGTATAAATATAGATATGTATATTGATTGAGTTCACATGAACGTTTAACCCGAAATATGGGAGGAGAGATTGGTCCCACCGGGCGTGCCAGAATCTGTAGGGTGTTTTTCATCACCCCATTGAGATGGGAATACGCGCGCGCTTGTCAGACGCATTACAGATTCCCCCTGCCTAGGGTAGGCTGGGGTTTAATGATTGTGGGGATCCGGATCTCCGGCAGCCGCGGGCTAAGCTGCCGTTAATTACCCCCTCGCCTTTAGAGCGAGAGAACCTCCGATTAACGGGTTAAACTGGTCATGCGAACTCAATATGCAGTGTTATGTTTTGAAGGGGTTTTGGATATATCGGAGGCCCCGCAGAGTTTTTACGGGGGTCTCGCTACCCGGATAGCGGGCTAGGGGTCAAGGGGGCTAGCAGCCCCCTTGCGGGGTGCGGGGTGCGGGGCAGCGCCCCGTTAGAAATTTTTTTCTAACAGGGACAGTGTCGTGGAGTATGTGTGTGTGTACATATGTATACATGTGTGTGTGTGTGTGTGTATGTATATATATATAAAAAAAGGGGGAAAGGCATCCAAAGGATGCATGGGGCCAGCGCCAGCGCTTTGAGTGCAAGAGCGCTAGCGCACCACGTGTCAGCACGTGGGCGCTCGGGCGCTAGCGCGCCACGTGTCAGCACGTGGGCGTCGGGCGCTAGCGCTCTAAGCGCAAGAGCGCTAGCGCGCCACGTGTCAGCACATGGACGCTCGGGCGCTAGCGCTTTGGGCACTAGCGCTTTTGGCTCAAGAGCGCTAGCGCGCCACATGTCAGCACGTGGGTGCTAGCGCTCTGAGCGCAAGAGCGCTAGCACGCTACGTGTCAGCATGTGGGCGCTCGAGCGCTAGCGCTCTGGGCGTAAGAGCGCTAGCACACCACGTGTCAGTACGTGGGCGCTCGAGCGACAAAAGGGACTTGGTCCCTACAATGGGAGTTGTACTCCCAGAAAGGAGCACTTATTATTCTGTGTGTGTATGTATATATATATATATATATATATATGAGGAGTTAAACTCCTAAGATGTTTTGAAGCTGATGAAGGGCTTCTCCCCTTGAGCCCTAGTTCTTCCCTAAAGTGGGGTTTCTGGAGATGGGTCTCCTTCTTCTTTCTTTGTTGGCCGGATCTTGAAGATCAAGAAATATGAGATTCTAAAAATCTTTCCTTTCTGAGATCTGATGGCAGATCTAAGTTCCCCTTTGTGGGTTTATGGTGAAAAACTATTTAGTTTTGGAAAAGGAAGAGTAAAACTCTTGATTTAATTAAAAAAAGAGAGGAAGGTTTAGAACCTTAAGGAAGGAGAAGATCACAGATCTAGATTTTTCTTTGGAGAGAGAAAAAAGTTGTTGGGATATCTTCATTATCCTTACCTTTATAGGCTATACACTTTACAAATAGCCCCTTGGGCTTTACAAAAATGGCATTTTAGCCATCCCATGGCTCATGTGCCATTTCTTTTTGCACATAAGCCATGGGCTTACAAAAATTTGGATTTATGCCCATTTCACATACATTCATGCATAAAAAATTACATAAAAAAAATATTTATTACATGATCTATATTTTGGCATGGAGAAGGCTGGCCACGGGCTCGACTTGGGCATGGGCCCGCTTGACCTGGGCTTAGGCCCACCTGGCTTGGGGGTTGACATCGACTTTGACTCGGTCAACCGGTGTGCAAATTTTTACCCCAACAATGCCCTCAAGTCAATTATTGAATCGTAGGCACGCGATTGCGATGATTGAGGGAGGACCTATACGGATAGAACAGTCTTACTCAAGATGATAATATACTATCTGGTTTATCTTTATCATCATATACATGCTTTATGTGGTATTACATATCATTATTACATGTTGATAGAGCCCGTAGGATTCTTGCTTGACTACCAGCATTATGATGGCAATCATATACGTGGGAGCTGGGTGGTCTATAAGCACATCATTAAATGTCCCTAATCGTGGGAGTATCGAGACTGGGCATCGATACTCCAAAGTAGACTGGTGTATACTGATCGAGACCTCGACGAGGGCGGTGGCCAGGTCTCACAAGCCATTGGTGTCAGTTTGTTCACCTAAGATAGTATACAAGTGCTCATTAGGTTATGAGTACACTGGACAGACTCGCCGAGAACCTGCTAGTTGGTACTATACCTATTGTCAGGTAGCAGTTTCCAGGTGACATATGTACAGGTTAGTCTGTCGACCTGAGATCGTCATTTGTTTTATGTGAGTTCCCACTGTTCTTTGATTACTACCCTACCACGGCTCAAAAGAGTCGTGCAAACAGGTTTTAGTTGGGTACAGTCCCGAGCCACATGGAGGCAGTGAGCGGATCGTTGAGGATTCGTCTCTCCCGGTATTAGGGGTTGGTGTTGCGCAGTGCACGGGTAGCCATCACCAGAAATCCTTGGCCAAGGTAGTCGAAAATTAATTATCTAGGATCGGTAGTTTCTCAGGTGGTGATAGGTTTCATACAGACACTAAATGTCACGTTATTAGGGGTCTGACTTTATCCACCCCCTAGACACGATATGCGATACTCATAGAAGAACGGACCGAACTGTACGGATATTGTCACTGTCAGGGTCAGTAGGGGTTTCAGGATGAGTTTGCTCGTCGGCCTCCCTTTCGCTCAATACCTGGGTAGCCGTTACGTACAGCTAGTGCCGCTGACGTGCTTATGGTTAAACCCACTGCCAGTGTATTGACGAGTCTTTAGAGTCCCACACAGAGGGTTTCCCTGCTTCGGGCGAAACGATGTAGAGGCCGTATGGTTTCACGGCAGGGTTCGATCATTTATGTGCACTTGTGCATGTATCGGGATTCAGACGGATAATACTAGTGGCTTTGGTTTAAGCCGGATTCTAGTATTATATTGTTGGATTATTTTCGTCTCATTGTATTCGTATTTTTCGGAATATGGATGCGGGTATGTATATACGGATGAGGGGTATTTTTGTGATTCTTTACAAGAATATTTTTAGAAGATGCCACCTCATTTAGACTTAACCATTTAAGATTAAATGGTTCATGAGGTGGAGGATGAGGTGATTAGTAGCATGCTTGATTTTTTGTTGTGTTGTGAGAGTTTTGTTGACTTGAGATATTTTGGGTTGACTCAAGATATTTTGAAGACATGGGATATTTTATTGGATGGCTTCTATAACTCACACAAGACAACAAAAACACTAAGCCATTCCTTTTCTTTTTCTTGAGTTGCTCTCTCACTCTCATCTTCATGGCATCTTCTTCTTCCTTCACCCAAACCCTCTCATGTGTTGAGAAACCTTGGGTGTCTTGAGACAAATTAATCCATCACCACACTCTACATCCTCTAGGCTATCCAGTTTAGCGATTTAGGTACCCTAGTTACTTCGGATATGAAGTAGGATCTCGTTTCACAAATCCTCGGGTGGATCATCTTCGATGAAGGGAGACCGGAGATCAAGCTTGATCATGGTGGCCTCTAGGAGCTTGGGAAGGTGGTTGAAGACCGAAGGACACGGATCGATTCGGTATAACCATTCTTAACTCTTTATATTGTTTGCTAGTTTAGGGTTTAGGGAAGATCCGGGCATTGGGTTCCGTTAGCGCTAGTTTAGAAAAACTTTATTCCGCATTTGGTCACGGATTGATGGCCGGGGCGCTGCCGAAACCCAACATGGTATCAGAGCCAACACTTAAACCCATAGCTAGCTAGTTTAGACAATGTTAAAGTGTCGAAACCGGAACAACTCCAAAACAATACCAACAATCTTCCAGCTTTTGTCGAATTTGCAGAGTCTTCAAAAAAAATTTAAACAATTGCAGAAGGCTATTTGTGAGACAACTAGAACACACCACAAAAACGAGCCCAAACCACCGGGAATGACCCTGCCAAATGTGCAGAAAAACCGGTTTAGCCGGTTTTGTTCAAGTATTTTGGCTTAGGATTTTTGGTGTGCACTGGCCTCTGGAAAATTGGTTAATTGGTATAGCCTTTCTACCTCTTTACAGTTTGTTAGTTTAGCGTTAATGGAAAGATCCGGGTTATAGTATGCGATAGCGCCAGTTATAAAAGTTTTTGTTCCGCGTTTGGCGTCAGAATGACGGCCGGGGCGCTACCGTAGACTTACATGGTATCAGAGCCACGCCATTAACCTTTACTAACTTGTTCTAATGCATTTAAAATATCGATCGAACGAAATTTCCGAAACCGCACTTTTCAGGCTAAAGTTTCTATCGATTTTTAAAACAGGTCTAAAAAATATTTTGAGCATCTCAGAAAATCGAGCAGGCTTTTTAAAGAAAACTGAAGAAATTTGGTCTACTGTTTCCAAAGTACTGCCGCGGAACCGCCGCACAAACCATGGTTTGGCCGCGGTTCCGCCGCCAGTTTGTGGGAACAGTAAACCCTATTTCTTCTGTATGTTCTGCATGGGAAATTGTGGTTTCTGGAATGTTTTGTTTGGGCCCAGATTTTGTTTGTGTACTACAGATGTACGTGGGTCCCACTTCGGAAAGTTTTGTCGATCGAAATTTTAAACTTGTTAGTTTACAGTACTTACATTATATCTCCGACCGTGAATGTCATTCGAGTAGTAAATTGCGTCTAATTGATATAGTCCTTTTAGACGGATTTGCGAACGTGACATTCGCGTTGATGTTCTGTTCTGTGCTGTGATGTTGCAGATTTGTCGTGGTGGATAGCTGTGTGCAATGGTAGTGCAGTTTGGATTTATTTGTACATTTGATATTGCGGGGCGAGCGTCCAACATGTGGACTGCCGTCATTGCCTGTTTGTATAATATTCTTTTGGGGCACGACCGGGCTGAGGTCGATGTACCCGTTGTACATATTTTTCATTTCTGTACTAGGTTTACCCCGCGACGGAGTGCACGGATAGCCGGGTTCTGGAGGGCAACGGGTCCGCATCTCATGGCTTTGAGAGGCAGAGGGGCCTCACTCTAGAATTGGCAGACTATTCGCCGCACTCGTAGGGGGTACAGGTTGACCCAAGGAGGGGTGCTCAAGTTACCGAATTCCGTGAAGTGCAGGGTGGTCCATTCACTTTGCTGTAGGGGCTGCCTCGCTTCAGGTTTTGGCGGGTAACTTGCCACACCCGTAAGGGTCTAGGTTTCATTGCACAGTTATCCACATAATCAGGGGAACGTCGGGTTTCAGTAGCGGCTCTGTGAAACCCGGGGATCCCAGATTATCTGTATTGTTCTGTGATGCTTATTACTTTTCTGTAATATTGCATTTATCACGCCTGGAGCGATTATTGTATATTGGTATATATACTAGTAGATGTTGTATATGTTTTACACCCACGCTAGTCCAGTCCCCGCTCTGTCGTTAGTTAAGTAACCTAACGGGTGATGACGGGACCCAGTGACGAATGCGGATGGCATATACGTACATTTTATTTTCGTTCTTTTCTGGTGTGATTAATTGATGGGACTGCGTTGATTCTGATCAATGCAAAGGAAAACAAACATGTTTGGACGTTGTTGGAACAGTTTTAAAAAGTGTTATTACAAAGACGTTTCCTTTTGTTTTGCACAGTGGTATTCAGTTGGAATATCCTGCACCTCATTTGACGAGGCAAGGGCCGAGATCCCTTCACCGGGAGTGACCCCTTGGGCAGAAGTTTGTGTCAGGGTAATAACTTCACTATAGTCGATTACATGTTGCTTTGCATCACGGTATTCAGTTGGAATATCCTGCACCTCATTCCACGAGGAAAGAGCCGAGATCCCTTCACCGGGAGTGACCTCTTTAGCAAAGGTTTTCCCCACTATATTTTTATAAAAAGCTATCAGGTTCCTTCAGCGATATCAAGTTCATTACGTTAAAGGTTTTTCGCCAAAAACCAGCCGTAGCCCTCCGTCATTTCATATGAATGGTCAGTAATATTCAAGCTATGTTGGTTTGGCCCTTAGCCAAGACATAGTGATTGGTAGCTGATGGGGTGTTCACATGTTGCATAGATAGATGCGTTGGTTTGGGACAGCCGTACAGCCTTGTTGGCCCATAGTCAAGGGCGAGTATGGGTGGGTTCAAATTAACAAGATAATGATGGGCAGAACTTGACATGTGACTTATGATTTGTTGGCCCTTAGTCAAGGTCATAAGAGCATGGGGCAAAAATCATATCGGGAGTTTCTAAAGAAACTGAAACTCGCCAGGCATGCACATACCTTCTGGAGTGTGATAACGTGAGTGGATTCCATCACGTTATTATGCGATGAGAGTTGGATCCCGATTCCCACTGATGAGTTAGTTTACTCTTCGGGTGATCCCGATTGATTCTTCTTTCAGGTTTGGAGGAGAATTTGACAGTACAGTGGGAGGTTTCCTGATTAAATAAAGTGATAACCATTCTGATCTAGGTTAGAGTGCACGCAGAGTGTTTCTTTTCTCTCTCTCTTTGGCAGCGACCTTTGACCGACCCTAGACTGTGACTCAGTGACCAAGTTGACCGAACCTTCTTAAAATACTGCCTTTTGGATTGTCTAAATTGCATAAGTCATTGTCACTCCTTCTTTTACCCTTTGCATTTCTCAGAACACCTCGTATCACTACGAACATCCACTTCCATTGGATAGATCCATCGTATGGTTATATACGAACTCGAAGGGACTTCTTCGAGGATGGATCCAGATTCAGGAGAAATTGAATTGGTTTATTTAGTTGTCTTTTATCATCACCTTCTCTCAGGTTGCGAGGGCTCCTTAGTTTAGGAGAGTACACCTATTACGCTTATTGGATAGTCTTCTTCCAAACCATAGGCAGGTGCCGAAAGGTAGGGAATGAAGAAAACCAATTAGCATAAGTAGGGTGTACAGAAGGTAATAAGTAAAGACAAAATAAAGGGATTAAAAAGAGGGCAAAGTAAATTGCGACTGCTATCATTCACGACCAAACCGCGTACTTCATCGCCACTCCTATTTCACCTTTGTTTTTTTCCCCAGTTCGGGAGAAATAGAATAAGGTATTATTCAGTTGTCTTTTATCATCACCTTCTCTCAAGTTACGAGTACTCCTTGGTTTAGGAGAGTACATCTATTATGCTTACTGGATAGTCTTCTTCCAAACCATAGGCTGATGTCGAACGGTAGGGAAGGAAGAAAACCACTTAGCCTAAAGGGGTGTACAGAAGGTAATGAATAAAGATAAATAAAGGGATTTGGAGAGATGGCAAAGAAATATACGGTTATAGTCATGAATTGGATTATGGAAGGGGCATTACTAGGAATACCAGGATACCCCTACGAAACATTTTCATGTTTCAGTTTCACTGTACGTTGTTAAAGGAAAACCGATTTCCCGATTAGATACTTACTCCAGGGTATGTATTTACCAGGTATGTTTCTCACATCTGTATGGTTTTACAGATGATGAGTGGGAGTAAGTTATTGGGAATATGGTGATCATCCTCATTATATCGGAATTCGTTGTAATTGGTGATATTTTAGGAAATCGCCTGGGTTTTTGCCGGACGGCATGTATTTGGTTTTGAATATCCGTTGTTGTGCACCAATTTCAAAATGATATATCTGTACGTTTATTTTTATAAAGTGAGATATAACTTTTTGAAATTATGTCCGTGACATTTACCTATATCAGTTGACGATTGAGTAAGGAGCATTGAACAGCGGAGTAGTTCTTAACCATAAGTACAGTTTTCAACTTACGATGCACAGGTTTTGAGTTATTCGACTCAGGGAACTCATACAGAGTATTGTATGATGTCCAGTGTCCATCAGGACAAAGGGGTTGGTCCACGTACTATGTTCTGTTTACTTATGACTTCTCTAGTTTTTAGACAAGTGTTTCGTAGAAATATAAGGTCTAAGTTTTGAGAAGTTGTGGGTATAGAATAAAGTAGAGAACTAGATGTCGCAAGTATCGGGATTCTTCAAAGAAATCGAAGATGTAGATACTTGTGATTGGTATTCAGTTAATGGTTTTTGAGAAACTTGTTTCTCTTTCGAGTTACTCATAATTGGATGTATTCCTAAGTTGAGTAATGTTGATTAGCCTCTCTCCATTAAGTTGATATGCACTAGAGATAGCTGCATGATTTGAATCTGGTTCCAATTAAATAAGTGCCAAAGTTTCTATATTGGATATAGAATGGTTCATATCTTAACGATGTTAAGGTACGGGGAGTTGTCCGGCTTATGCTTAAAACCAGACTCTGGATAACTCAAGGCACGTTTCTATAATGGCAGTTTGTGGGTTGACCCAGGCTATGACTAGGGTTGATTTTCTACCATATGGAAGATCAATAGTGATATTGTTCTTGACTCGCCACAGTTTTAGTAAAATGGATTTTTTCAAAAAACAGTAGTGGGAGTATGGTAGAACTGGAAGTGATTCCAGAACCGCAAACGATTACGGAAAATTTAATAGTTACTAAAGATTCAATCAGGTTTGACATTCCATTAGCCACTCCGCAGATATGGTGGGTAACCTCAGGCACCCGAGAGGTACTCCGGTAGCCTCAAGGACGGTGACAGGGAGATTCTTGTTTACCCAGACTTGACACTACTGTTGTTCCAGGCTATGAGACCCGGCAGGAGGTTAAGTATAGCGTCGTTCTAAACTAGCTTTAGAAGTGCACGTATATATTATTCTGCCAGAGAGTTGTTGTGGTCAGTGGGAGCAGCAGAAGCATAGTGGGCAAGTAGCTTATGTCTATTTATAGACTTGAGCAGTTATAGCGGAGATAGATCATCTAATTTTGATGTGACAGTCATGGGTTTGACTTCATCAAAATAGGGGATGGATCTGTTAAGAAGGTAGTAGGGTGTGATGTCCTGGTATTTGGATGACATACGCATAGTAGGAAGTAAAATTCCTATATTATGATCGGTTATTCTTTGGTCGTCACACATTTGTTTCTCCACAAAGGATATGGATATAATATCTGACATTCTGGTTACTAGATCTATGGTTTTAGATCTAGACTTGGGTAGTTTCCCAATGTGGGTACTTTGACAGTATTCTAATAGTATTTTAGAATAGATGACTTCTGGCATGGTGGTGTACCTGCAGATGATGGAGTCACCCTCTCTAAAGGTGTCTTACAGACTAAAGGGGAGAGGTATGTGTATGATTGGCAGATCACTTGCTTAGGCAATTGAGTCAATCATTAGATGTCAAGTACCACACCAGATGTTGTTTTTGCACTAGATGCAATAAGTTTGTATTAATCCAATCGTGGAGAAACATACGGGAGCAGTTTAAGAACATAAGTGGATGTTCTACGGATTTGATAACGGCAGACTCCTTCGGGAGACTGTAATCATTCCAGGCTTTCAAAGGTGACATGGATGACAGAGTGATTGTCAGAGTTATAGTTTTCCCTCTGACGAGGGACAGTATTATGGACAGGTGGTCCAAGAGGATACTGTGGGAGGCATAGTGCTGGACACTGATTAGTTTTAGTTGTCGATACAGTCTATGAAGTTTGGATTTGGAGTTCATTTATGAACTAGGTCCCATCAGATATCCATACATATTCTAAGACAGGTATTACTCAATTCGAGAGATGGTTTTCTTCGCGAACTTGAGATTAAGAGAGACATAGAAAGAAACATCAGGGCGGATCCACTCACTGAGGCTATTTCTCGAACACGAGAGTTTTACAAACGAGTTTTGTGAAACTGATTAGTAGAGGAGTTGGGTGTTTGGTATCACACGGGCTGTGAGTATGCAACATCGCAATAATTAGCCTTAAGTGCAAGTGGGAGATTGTTGGATGTAGTGCCCTCAAAGTCAATTATTGGATCGCAGGTACGTGATTGCAATGATTGAGGAGGACCTATACCGGTAGCACAGTCTTACTCGAGGTGATAGTATGCTATCTGGTTTGCCTTTATCAGTCGTGTACAGGTTCAGGTGACTGATCACTATTACACGTTGATAGAGCCCTTAGGATCTTGCTTGACTACCAACAGTATGATGGCGATCATATACGTTAGAGTTGGGTAGTCTATAAGCACATCCTTAATAGTGGTCCCTAGTCGTAGGAGTTTCGAGACAGGGCATCGATACTCCGGAGTAGACTAGTGTATACAGTCGAGACCCCGACGAGGGGCGGTGGCCGGTCTCACAAGCCACTGGTGTCAGTTGAATCACCTAAGATGTATACAGGTGCTCATTGGGTTATGAGTACACCAGACAGGACTCCCCGGGAACCTGCTAGTTGGTATTTATACCTAGCGTCAGATAGCAGTTCCCTGGTAACATGTGTACAGGTTAGTTCATCGACCTGAGGTCGTCATTTGTCTCGTGTGAGTTCCCACTGTGCTTTGATTTCTACCCTACCACAGCTCAAAGGAGTCGTGCAAACAGGTTTTTTTTGGTACAGTCCCGAGCCACATGGAGGCAAGTGAGCGGATCGGCAGGGGATTCGTCTCTCCCGGTATTGGGGGTGAGATCGCGCTGTGTTTAGGAGAGCCATTACACAAAGCCCTCAGCCGAGGCAGAAGATTTACTGGTAGGTACTCCAGTAGTATCTCAGGGTGTTCTGGGCTACACTCCGACACGACTTATACCGCTATTGGGGGTCTGACGTTACCAACCCCCTAGGCCCGATATGCGATACTCATAGACGAACGGACCGGACTTGTATGTATATTGTCACTGATAGGCTCAGTAGGGTTCCAGGATGAGTTCGCTCATCGGCTTCCCTTGAGGTCAGTACATGGGCAGCCGTTACGCACAGCTAGTGCCGCTGATGTGCTTGTGGTTAAACCCACTACCAGGGTACTGATGAGTCTTTAGAGTCCCCCACAGATAGTTTCCCAAGTTTGGGCGAAACGTTGTAGAGGCTGTATGGTTTTATGGCAGGGCTCGAAAATGCACGTGCGTTTGCGCACGTGTCATATTTCGGACAGATAATACTGTTGGGATTTGGTTTAAGCCGGATCCATGTATTATATTGAGTCGGAATATTTTAGTCTCTCGTATTCGTATTCGGTCGGAATACGGATATAGGTATGTATATATAGGTGAGGGGTATTTTAGTAATCCGTTACGAGAATATTTTAGAAGATGCATTTCTTTTTGGATTAATCATTTTGGTTTAAATGATTATAGTTTTGGAAAGTGTGACTCATGTTAATGAGTCATTGATTCTAGCATGTTCACTAATGACTCATGTTAATGAGTCATGTAGTGAGTTATGAAGAATTAATGACTTTTGTTTTGGGTGTGATATTTGAGGGTTTAGTTGGAGATATTTTGCTAGGATTTTTTCTTTGATGTTTCTTCACAAAACCTTATATATATCATCACCAATATTTTGGGCAGCCATGGTTGATTTTGGGACTTGGTTTTTTGCTCACTTGATTCATATCTTGAGTTCACAATTTCCAATCTAAGTATCTTCTTCAACCTCCACCCTAACCCTCTCATGTGATGAGAACCCTATGGTGTTTGAGACAAAGTATTCTACTCATTCTCTACTTCATCTTGGTCATCTCTTTTAGGAAACTTGATGATCGAGTTGCCTCGGTATAGAGGCGGGAGCCCGTTTAAAGATCCGTAGATGTGGTGCCACCTCGACGAGGAGCAAAGAGATCGGAGTTGCCGCGAGGATCGTGGGATAATGGCTAAAGAACGAAGGACTCGGATCGATCGGTATAGTCTTTCTACCTCTTTACAGTTTGTTAGTTTAGCGTTAATGGCAAGATCCGGGTTATAGTATGCGATAGCGCCAGTTATAAAAGTTTTTGTTTCACATTTGGCGTAAGAATGACGGCCGGGGCGCTACCGTAGACTTACATGAAATACGTCATGAACACTCGCCAAAGATGGTAGTAAAGCCAATCGATAAGCTACTTCTCCCACGCGCTCGATAATACCGAAAGGCCCCACGAATCGAGGACTGAGCTTGCATCGACAACCAAAACGGATTACTTCTTTGGTTGGTGATATCTTCAAGAATACAAGATCGCCAACTGCGAACTCCAGAGGTCTTCGTCCTATATCGGCCCAACTTTTCTGTCGATCTTGTGCCGCTTTCATATGATTTCGGATCATGTTAACTTTCTCCACTGTTTGCACAATAAGATCCGGTCCCAACAATCTTCTTTCTCCAACATCGTGCCAACAGACGGGCGAGCGACACTTACGACTGTACAATGCTTCGAATGGAGCCATCTATATAGTCGCCTGAAAACTGTTATTATAAAAAAAACTCCACTAAGTGCAAATGATCCTCTGATGATCACTTGAAGTCTAACATGCATGCTCTCAACATATCTTCAAAAATTTGGATCGTTCTTTCAGACTAGCCATCTGTCTGAGAATAATGACGGTGCTGAACTTCAATCGAGTCCTTAAACTTTCCTGTAGACTCCTCCAAAAGTGCGATAAAAATCGGGTATCATGATCCGAAATGATGCTCACAGGTACTTCATGCAATCTCATAATCTCCTGCATGTATCGCTCTGCTAAACCTTCCGTTGACTGACCAACTTGAAACGGTATGAAATGAGCTGCCTTGGTCAATCGATCAATAATCACCCAAATTGCATTATTGCCCTTTGGACTCCGTGGTAACGCTGTTACGAAATCCATAGTTATATGTTCTCACTTCCATTGAGGAATCGAAAGTGGTTGCAATAAACCAGCTACCATATGATGTTCAGCCTTGACTTGCTGACACACCAAGCACTTCGATACGTAGCGAGCAATCTCCCTTTTTCATGCCTTCCCACCAGAAATGTTGTCATAGATCTCGGTACATCTTTGTGCCTCCCGGATGTACGGAATATGCAGAACTATGAGCCTCCTTCAGGACTTCTTCATGAACATTTTCTTTAGGCACACATAGACAACTACCATATCGTAAAGAACCATCTTCATGAATTAACAAGTCCGTTCGAAGTACCGCTTCAACTTGTTCTCGAAACTTCTGCAACCTTGGATCGTGCGACTGCGCTGCTTTAATGTTATCGATCAAGGACAACTGTACTTGCAATTGCATCAACTGTCCCGAGGAATGTGGTAGTACAATCTCCAACTCAAACCTCTGAAAATCAGCTATAATCCCCTTCTGTGCAGTCAACATCCGTACTGCAAGCAACCAACTTAGAGAATCCGGCACTATATTAACTTTCCCAGATGGTATTTTAGATCAAGATCATAGTCAGCCATCAGCTCTAACCATCTATGCTGCCTCATATTGAGCTCTTTCTGCGTGAACACATAATTTAGGCTCTTGTGATCGGTAAATACTTCTACCCTTTCGCCCAATAAGTAATGTCTTTAATTCTTTAGCGTGAAGATCACTGCTGCTTGCTCCCAATCATGAGTTGGATAGTTCTTCTCACGTGTCTTCAATTTTCTCGACGCATAAGATATAACCTTTCCATTCTGTATTAGAACACATCCCGAGCCTTTCCCAGATACGTTGCTGTGAATAATCAACCCTCCGGAACCATCTGGCACTGTCAGAATAGGAGCGGTAGTCAATCTTTGCTTCAACGCTTCAAAAGTTGACGCGCATTTCTTAGCCCATGCGAACGGTACCTCCTTTCGTGTTAGCTTGATCAATGGTTCTGCTATTCGAGCGAAGTTCTCCACGAACCTTCTATAGTATCCGGCGAGCCCAAAAAAACTTCTAATCTATCCTACGTTCTTTGGAAGTGGCCAATCATGAACAACTGCAATCTTTTCAGGGACAACGGGTATTCCATGTCTCGATACATCATGACCCAAGAACTTCACTTCTTCGAGCCAAAACTCGCACTTCTTCATTTTAGAATATAACTTTTCTTGTCTCAACGTTTGCAGTGCGATATTCAAGTGTTCTTCATGCTCTTCTCTGTTCTCGAATAAACCAAAATATCGTCAATAAACACCACTACGAAATGATCCAGATATGGTGAAAAGTTTCGGTTCATTAAGTCCATAAATATTGCTGGTGCGTTAGTAACTCCAAATGGTATCACTAAATACTCGTAATGTCCATATCGAGTTTGAAACACTGTCTTGCAAATGTCTTCTGATTTCACCCAAACTTGATGATATCCGGATCGCAAATCCAACTTCGAGAATACCCTCGCACCACTGAGTTGATCGAATAACTCGTTGATGCGAGAGATTAGGTACTTGTTCTTAATAGTTACCCAATTTAATTCTCGATAATCGATGCACATCCTCCACGTGCCATCCTTCTTATTGACTAGAAGAACTGGAGCAACCTATGGTGAACCGCTGCTGTGAATCTAATCCTTATCTAGCAATTCGGCAACTTGTTTCTTTACCTCTTCCAGTTCCACCGGCGCCATTAGATAATAAGCCTTTGAAATCAGCGCTGCTCCAGGAATAAGATCGATCGCGAACTCCACATCTCGTTTAGACAGTAAACTCGAGATGTTCTTGAACATTCCATGAAATCTCGAACTGCTATATGCGCTTCATCTGCAACTTGTTTATGTACTTCTCCCTTCAGTAAACGGTTCCCCTCATCATGAATTTGCAAGTTTGTTCTAAGACTTGTGGGTTATTAGCCTACCACTCTTCTGCTGCGCTACTCTGATCATCTGAGACGGGTCTGTCGGAACTTCTTCAATCAAATATCTTATCTGATCGTCCTTGAAGCAGTCTGTACCAGCTTCCGCTGGGGTTAATCTCGAACTACTGCAGTCATCAAAAAGCTTCTCCTTTGTTTCTCCTTGTCCTTCAACGCAAATGAATTGGTTCTTACGGAACGAGAGCAAAGATATAACGTGGTTGCTGGATTCTAGCTCGCGATAAGACATAAACTCATGAGTAATGACGCCGAGAGGAAACAAGGTAATACAATGACCATAAGTCAAGAAAATGAATCAAAATAGGACTCCAGGTTATCAAAATAGAGTACCGCATTGTAACCATGCCATGGTACATAGTTACAATCATATATAACTCCATTCAAGTCGTCCAAATCCTACTATCAAAGTCGAAGAAATAAGAATGGAGAAACAATAAGAAATCAGGAGGATTCCAAGTTGAGATGCAAAGTCATTTTCATATCGTCAAGATAAAAGAGTCAAGAGAAAGGTAAGATTCAAGAATTTGAATAACAGAACAATAATGTGGCAGGACATGTTCTTAATTCCGGGTTTCCTAGATGGTGTATTGGTTTCAATACCTAACTACAAAAGAACCAAACCCGACTAACTCTAAATCCTATGGCTCTGATACCAAACAAATCCTGTCATGCCCCGCTTCCTAAAATAAGTAAACTACGGCACGTGATAAAGCCAACTATACTACCTGTGGCTAGGAATCATCCCTCCACAGTCATATTATGGCTGTCTATAGGATATCAAGAACGGTAAAATATAAAATCTATCTAGTATATGTCCATTTGCCACAGTAAATAAAATCAAGAACTGCATAAGCAGAAACAAATCAAGATCCAATAAACAGCATCTGAAACATGTCCCAATATGGGCTCACTTCAAAAGAAATAAAACCGCGGAAATAAACTAAACTAAACATCTCTAAATACATGTTCAATTCCTCACTGCTCGGCTTGATTGCTAAAATATTCGTGATCTGCCTGCAATAAAGGTAGAGAAACTGGGCCATGCAAAACTCAGATGTCAGTGCGTCATAATATCAAAAGAACAGTGATAACCAGGATAGGATGATATAAGTAAATATGAATATAAATGAATAACACAGAAATAAAATAGTGAGGTATGTGTATGTATGGGTGTGTGATGTGTATTCTAAAACCGCGTTTCTAGGTTATCTATTTTAAAAGTCTTTGAAATCAATTTAATGTAATCGTCGATGTAACTCAATAGTATCCCGTGCATGCCCGGGACCACGGTCAAGATTCTCGGGCAGAATCCGAGATGTGCCGCTAGGCAGTAAACATGTAACATGTACAGATGAATGATGTCAGCAGTATCATCCCGGGGCTGGCCTAGCCCGTAAAGACTGATCAGTATAAGCATCGAAATGTTGAGTTACAAGTCATGTTTCATTATTGATATCCCCTTACCCCCAAGATTATGTGTTCAAGTCAGGTATTTATGATATGAATCAAATGCCAACATAGGATCAAGCATGTATAGGTTTTGTCTATACAGACAACAAGTTACGTCCATCAGGACAACCGGTCAGGATTTTCGACATTAGTAACAAGATCAAAATAACAAGTCAAGTAGTGTGTCGTGAACATGTCATGTGATGTAAATTAACCATATAGGCGCTAAATGTGAAACTGTAATCGATATCGGAACACGGTAAACAACACTGATGTCAGGATGCATATGCATCTATCTGTAATAACCTTTTATACATCCATGACTATGTATGATGCAAACTAGATAACACGTTGTACTAATATAGTAGTATAATGATATCATGATGTTCCGGCATGCAACTAGATATGCTATTGTCAGTACGGATACAAACGGATAACGTAACACTGTAAATCAGTAATGTTGCTTAATAATAAAACACATGTACTATTTTTTTTCATATAGATATCGGTATAGTAACATGGCATGTTGCAAGTTAAACTTGCCTGATCGGATCTCACGACGGAATACGGGTGCTACGTCCGATGTCGAATAAACATCACGATGCAGCTACGTGCGTGTAGGACTGGACTTGGTTGAACAATGACGTGACGTGATGACTAGGCTGGACGACGACGATGACTGGGTCGTCCGGATTGTCGGCGACGCGTGCGACTCCGGCGTGACAATCAAGAACCGATCAAGAAAGAGAAGAAAGAAAGAAGGAAAGAATGAAAGGAAGAAGAAGAATGGGGGGTGGCCGCTTAGTTAGGCTTCAGGGGCAGAGGACAGAAGAGAAAACGACGACGACGATGGGCAGCCGTCGACGACAAGGGCAGTGGGTTATTCGGGTGCTGTTGTAGTCATCGGAGGAGTGCAGGGTGTTGTGGTGGGCGTCGGGAGTTGGAGAGAGGGAGGTGAGGATGGTGAGGAGGATGACGACGTTGTCGATGGTCGGCGGCGAGGTTTAACGGTGATGAGGTTGGGTCACGGGAGGTTGCTGTAGGGTTAGGTCGTCGGGTGCAAAGAGGAAGTATAGATGGTAGAGGCTGTGATGAGGTGATGAGGTGATGATGTCGGGGTGAGGTCGACGACGAGGTGAGGTTGAGGTGATCGGCGGCAAGGTGATTGGTTCTTGGGTTGCAGGTGGTCGTGGGTTGCGGAGATGGGTGTGCAGGGTGCTCGGGGATGGAGAGGGAGAGGAGGAAGTAGAGTTTGTGACGAGGGCGAGGAGGTGGTGGTGACGAGGTTGTGGGGAGGTCGGCGGTGAAGGCGAGAGAGCTAAGGTTAGGACGAGTTCTCGTCGCGAGAAAGAAGAAAAAGAAGAGTGAGAGAGAGGTGTGTGTTATTAGGTAATATATTAGGTTTAATATATATATATATATATATATATATATATATATATATATATATATATATATAGGAGAGAGAGAGGCAGAGGGGTAGAGAGAGAGAGCGATAAGAGAGAGAGACGTGAGTAAGATAGAAAGAGAGAATCAGATTATAGGATAATTAGTTTATATATATATTATATATTCATAATAGTTTATTTTAAATATTATTATAATATATTTAATTTAGGTTTAAACAGCTAATATCAAAATACTCCAAAAAATACCCGGGTCTCTTCTAAAAATCTAGTTTTAAAATATGGAGAATATACGTACAAGCCAAAACCATAATGCTATGTCCGGTTAATAAAATGTATACTCCCAAGTATGGATCTATGTAAATACACGTAGCGATCCAAACGAGTCTGTTTTATCAATCTGGACATGAACACGATGTATGAATGCAACCATATGGTATGGGGTATGGTAACATGCAATGCTAGATATCAAAAATTATTATCTAGTTATAATTTATATTATTTTAAAAGATATGCAGATACTAAATATATCATACATGTATATAGAACCTAAATGTGCATGGATTCTCTGTACTAGTAAATATATGACATAATCTTGAACCATGATGGGTTTCAAGTATGCGGGTCAGGTCAGATACTAACTACAGTTACCCAATGCACTATCCACAGCTAAAAACAATAATAAACAAGAAGTTGTCGCAAGATTAGAAAATACCCAAAATAAAATATCATACAAATGCACTAGGGTGTTACAAAAAGATACCCCATCGAGCAAGGTGGAGTTCGAGGCTCTAGTCTAGGATACAAGGAGAGATGAAGTGGATGATACTCAGATTCAGACAGAGGGTCCGATATAGGTAGAGGAGCGGAGGTCTACAAGAGCAAGACGTCCACCGATCAGATTTGGTTTCGAAGACATGACCGCAGTTAGTTTCGACGATTTGACATCATATACACTGACCATAGAGCACAAGGAGCCATCCAGTTACAGAGAGGCTGTGCATTCGGATGACTTTCCTAGCTGGAGGGTTGCGATAGAGGAGGAGATGTAGTCTCTTCACCGGAATGATACGTGGGATCTTATTTCTCTACAAGAGAGCAAACACGATATCGGATGCAAGTGGATCTTCAAGGTTAAGGAGGGTATTTCAAAGGAAAAGGGCATCAGGTACAAGACGAGATTGGTGGCTAAAGGGCTTGCATAGAGGAAGGGTAAGGACTACAATGAGATCTTTTCTTCGGTTGTTCGATACACTTCGATCCACATTTTATTGTCCATGGTTGCGAGTTATGACATGGAGCTAGAGCAGCTAGATGTCAAGACTGCATTCTTGCACGGTAACCCAAAGGAAGAGATTTATATGCACCGGCCCGAGGAGTTCATAGTCGAAGGAAAAAAGAGCTATGTTTGCAAATTGAGGAAGTCACTTTATAGTTTGAAGAAGTCTCCGAGACAGTGGTATAAGCACTTCGATCAGTTTATGTTAGCTATTGGATACACGAGGAGTATAAAGGATCAACGTATTTATGTTAGGCTATTTGACGATGGATCCAGAATTTATCTTCTCTTATATGTGGATGATATGTTAGTGGCATCACACAACGTATCGAAGGTCAATAGGTTGAAATAACAGTTGAGTCGAGAGTTTGATATGAAAAATTTAAAGGCTGCGCAAAAGATTCTTGGCATGGAGATAGGAAACGTTGGGAGTTGTGTCTACGGCAAAAACAGTATATCGAGAGAGTTCTTGCTCGATGTGGAATGGAGAAGGTGAAGCCCTTGTTCACTCGTTTAAGGACGCGCTTCATATTTTCAGCGAAATTATATAAGGGAAATATGTAGACCGAGAGTACATGTCTCGAGTGTCGTATGCGAGTGCAGTGGGCAATATGCGATAGTATGTACGAGGCCGGATATTGCACATGAAGTCGGAGTTGTCGGCAGATATATGACAAATATGGGTAAAGAGCATTGGTAGACTGTGAAGTGGATCTTGAGATACTTGAGGGGTACTCCAGTGTTCGGCTTATTATTCAGCAGGGGCAGTGGTGATGGATGCATTATGACAGGTTATTGTGACTCGGATTTTGCTGATGATAGGGACATGCGACGATCGACTTCGGGCTATGTATTCACATTAGGCACTGGCGTAGTGTCATGGAGGTCAACGTTACAGTCTGTCGTCGTATTATCAACGACATAGGCAGAGTTGATAGCTACCACTATGGTAGCCAAAGAAACCATCTATTTGCGTAGGTTGATGGATGATCTCGGTGTTCTGCAGAAGGTGACTGAAGTATTCTCAGAGTGCTATTCACATGGCCGAGAACCAGGCTTATAGTTCGATGACTAAGCATATCGAGGTAAAAGAATTCTTTATTGAGTATGAGAAGAAAGTTTTTTCTCTCACCAGCATAAATACCCGTGTGAACCTAGCAGACGCATTCATGAAGGTGCTTCCAGTTTCGAAGTTCCAGTTTTGCTTGGACTCGATTTGCCTAGTTGATTGTTGATAGACATACCGTGATGAGAATCAAGTTCTAAGATTGATCAAGTGTCGAGATATGTTTGTGTATTTGGCACCAAGATGGAGATTGTTGATTTTGTGGTGCCTAAATCCACAAGTTTTTTAATCCTAAGCCCAGGCCCAAAGAAAAGCTGCAGCAACACCCAGCTAGGAGCCTAGGCCCAAGAACTAAGTAGCAGCAGCAGCCCCTCAAGCTCTCTCTTTCTCTCAAGCTCGTGGTGGCATGTGAGGAGCACATGGCTCGGAGTCGGAGTTACCGTAGCTTCCTCGGGACATGTGTCATTGCGCGAGAAGGCTTAGGCGACGTGGAGTGAGGAGGCGGTTCACGGGGTCCTTATTGGGTCGGGTTTGCTATTGAAAATCCAATTGAGGGTAATTGTTCTCCAAGTAAATGCTTAGACTACATATAGCTATGTTTAGCTAGGGTTTATGTATGCTTCATTATTTTGTATTCCATCAAAAGGGAAGTATCTTAACATAGAGAGTTTTGAGCGGAAAGGAGAGTTTTGTGAGAGATCTTGTATTTGGGCAAAAGAGGTTGGCTTAGATCTCATGTAATATTTGATTAGTGAAGATTCTCATCGGGAAAGGCAAGACTAGGTGCAGTCAGGCACCGAACCTGGATACATCTTGTGTCGTTACTCTATGGTATAATTTTCTCTATTCTTGCGATTGCGTATTAGTTGCTTGCGGATTCTTTTATTTATTTTCGGATCTCCAACGACTTGGTTTCCGCTGCGCCCGTATCGTTTGTGTTTTGCTTAGGGATTGTGTGTATCCTTCGAGATACACTGTGCTCTGGTCCTTAGTAGATTTCATAACACTTTCTTGGTGTGACATATTTTGCCTCCCTTTTTCAAGGCATATCCCCTACTCTTAAGAGAGTTCGGAGGATGCCTACTATTGGTTAGTGAGGATAGTGGCAAGCTCCTCCCTTGTCCTAGTTTTCTCGGAAAATGGCACTAATTACAAATAATTGATGTGCTCGAAATTTTTTGTTAATTATTCATGGACCTTTGCTTCATAGTAGACCTCATATTTTATGGCAAACTTAGACGACAATGATGACGACAAATTGGTGTCTTCCTGCTTCGTAACAATGCTAACACGATTCTACACATATATGCTTCTTAAAAGTCTTCTTTTGTGACATAGTTTGCTTGAAAAGCATTTTGATCTTAAAGTCTAAAGCAGAATGTAAATGCGCAAGTACTCTTTATATCATCTGCATATCCTGCCTAATCGCTCTAATGTATCTGCTCAATTTGGAGTGTTTCAATTGTGTCGTGCACATACAGAATATTATATTGATCACCATGTCATGCCATGTCTTGGGCTTGTATGCAACTGAGACAGAATACAAACTAGACTTGAATTGTAAAGAAGCAGACGCATTTTACATATATTCCAATATACTGATCGGTTATTCTGTCCGATGGAGGACAATAGATGTCATAATATTCAAAAAGAAAAAGTGTAAGCTGATTGGGGACTGGAGAGGATCCAAGTAGTGTATATACTATATAATGTATGCGAGGGGCGGTGAAGAGATGAAAATTCGAAGTTAGCGGCCAAAGGATGACTAAAAAGTGTGGGGGTCAAAGGGGCTTTTAGATTAGTGGGGTTACTGGGATATAAAACATTTAGTCACATATCCCCTGTAAAGCGTTCTATATTTGTTTACGGCCCTTGAATTCATTTGACGTTTTATACTTCAAAACTCCCTGTGAACATGAGATTTTGTTTCCTTTTCTTTTTTCCAAATACATAAGAAATTACTTTATTTAAAACTCTAATATTTCTACTTTCTGGTCTCGAAATTATCATTCTGTGTTCTATATTTGTTTACAACCCCTGAATTCATTAAACTTTTTATACCCTAACATTCTATAAGTTGTTTCAAAACTCCCTAAATACTTGAGATTTTGTTTCTTTTTCTTTTTTCCAAATACATGAGAAATTGCTTTATTTAAAACTCTAACATTTCTACTTTCTGGTCTCGAAATTATTATTCCTTGTTCAAAAACTAAAACAAGTGGCTTTATGCCTGACCATAGGCATTCATTTTCACTCAATTTTTTAAATAATTTTATCAAATGAAAAGAAATAATGAGCAAGTAGTGAAACGTATGAATAAAGAGGAATTGGTGAAACATCAATGAAAGAAGTAGAAAATATCAAGAGATTACATAACAGATTTGATAGGTAACACATTAACAAAAAAAATATAAGTCTAATCAACCATGCTTGCATACAACTATCACAATATACCTTCACGCTGTTTTAGCAAATATTTCTTGGATTATGTATCCGGAGAATAGCCAGTCATGTAACTATGACCTGTGAGATTTATGATGCCAACCTGCTTCAGTTTCACTTAGGATATGCATCAGTTTTTATTTCATTCCAAATATGAGCCACTGATCACTACGTAAATCTTAAAGTATCTTCCTGTTTTAATTCTCTTTAAAACAAAGATTCAATCTTCAATTAAAGATACTTCAATCCACCAAAAACTACATGACAACGCTAATTAATTTAATTATTCATCAGGATGCTCACCTATTAATTCTTTAATTAGAATAGCAGACAAGTCTACCATGAAGACGTGATGTGTCCAACTCTTTTTGGCCATGTCATGCATTGTTGCTTTGTGAGTACTATTTCAAAAGTTGATGTCTGACTATGCTGTGTCGAATCATATATCATTCTTTCGCATCCTCCTATTTCTACCAAGAGAGTTTGTGAACACCATGCATATTATTATATCCTTGATATTGAGCCCATACTGGAAAGGTTACGTTTGTGTAAAATTATATTGCTCAATAACTTGAGAGGACACCACACCCTGCCTATTGTGATTGTGCAAGACGGGTGTGAATTTCACACGTATTCTGGTAAAGGCCTTTTCTTGAACATAGATGTCTCTCCCTAATTTCCTCATTACAACAAAATCAGAAAATCTTCACCAGCTTTTAACATCTGTGATTGGAACAAAAGTTCATATTTATGGATAACAAATCCATATTTAAATATAGTTGGGAGACTTTCCCAACACCACTACAGCAATCGCTTGCCCCTACGGATTTAGACGAAGGGACATAAAATTCCTCCGTAGGTCCCAAAGCCGCAGATGCAAGTTTTCGTCCTAAACATGTCCCTACAGAGTAATAATTGCTCATACGTCTTACTCCGTAGGAACATTTATCCCTACGGATTACCCCGTAGGGACATAATCTTTATTTAATTTATTGGTTTATAAAATAAAATACTTATACCTACGGATGTATCCGTACGTCCTGATAAATGCCCCTACGGATTAATTCATAGGGGTAAGTTTCATCCCTGTTACTAAGTCCATAGGGATAAAATATCAAATATTCTGATATTTTGTCCCTACGGCGAAATGTGTAGGGACAAACCTTGCACCTGCGGATTAATCCGTAAGGACAAAATATCATGTTTTTTTTTAAAAAAAAAGGGCTTCCAGTTTTTTTCCCGTCCTGTGCACAATAATATATACATTATATAACCAAATAAAGAAATATTCATAATCAACATTTCACGCATAATTTATAAAAGAAAGAAATAAACATAATACGATATCAATCTAAATTATCGTGAACAAGCAAACAACCATCAATATCGTCCAAAATATATACAATATGTATCAGATAAGTATTTACATCCTCAAAAATATAAATAAAGATACCCTAGCTTGGTCCAGCTCCTCCACCTTTGATAATCGCCGTAATCTGACGCATCTGCTCCTCGGTGCAACCCTGAGTCGTTAAAAACTCGACTAATGAAGAAGCGGACTGTGTGAGAGTCTAGACAGGCTGTGGAGCTGTAGGAGTGGTCTGTGCAACCGCAGTCGAGATAGTGGCTTGCGGAGCCGCGGCCGAAGAAGATGCATATGGAGCCGCAGTCGAAATAGCCTGCCGAATCTGTAAAATTTTGTGTGTAATAAATGAGTAAGAACGGTGTATTAGATTTTAGTCGAATTCATATCATTATCAGATTATTGCAAAACCCTAATTTAAGAATACTTAAGGACTTAGGCCTACTTTGGGTATCTAGTTTGGAAAACCGTAGTTTATTTTAATTAGATAGTTTTATGTAAGTATGATTAATCAAATTTAAGTCTACAACAAAATAAGCTCAGGCTGCTAATATTGCATATGTTACTATCTATAATGTGATATAATATTTTACTATTAAATAATATACGTACCAACATCTTCTTCAACTCCTCGACAGTGGTCTTCAAGACGGCAACATCATGCTCCAAACGTCGATCACAGGGGATAGGGGAAGTAACTACCGGAGTGGAGACCAACCTCATATGGGTCCTGCTAGGACCCAGTCCTCAGCCTCTCCCCCAACCTCCGTGGTGTTCTCCGTGTGCGGCGTTTAGAACTGGGGTCAGTAGTATCGGATCGGTTTGTTCACTAAAATCAATCCTCGATATCTCCGCCTGCTCCACCACCCGCTCCTACACCCACATTAACCATTAAAATATAAGTATATCATTTAAATTTGAACTTATAAAAACAAAAATTTTATTCGGATTAGAATAAATATTAATACTTACGCAATACTTCTGGGTAGCGGTGTCGGGGAATCGAAACTCGCCCGTGGCGGGATCCGTCGAGGTGCCGTGGACAGCAAGACACGCGGTCAACACGCTCGGTGTACCACCCTACGCCAGGGTTTGAGCTCTCTGCAATTCGCCAAAAATTTACATATATTATAAAATAACTCTTAATATTGCATTATATCAAAATAGATCTATTGTAATTTATCGATACCTCCATGGCAGGAGTAATGTTTCTCGAGCCACTTGTATAAGTAGGGCGACCCCTTTTCGCCGACTTCCTATTCTTCTTATTTTGATCGGCTTATTTCTTCACAACACAATCAGATTTTGTTTTCTAATTAAGTAACACAAAAAAATAAATTATATACTAAACAATGAATTACATTTAAATTACAAATCTTTTTGCGTTCAGAGTCGTAATATTGGCACAAGAGAGGCCATGTATCTATGTCGACTCTGGCAAAGACCTACTCCATCTTTTAACAACTTAATCCAAAAAACCCTACAAGCCCTTTTGTCATTGAATTTTCTATTTAATATAAAAAGACAAAAATCCAACCTTTATTCTATTAACTCGTCTAAAACAAGATAAGTAATTCATTATCTCTCTGTGGACGACCCATAATCACTATCGGCTAGTTATTTGCGACACCGTTATTGACTGCGGTATTTAGGACACTTTAAAAACTCAATTTTTCACACCATTCAAATGGCGTCGTTGCCGGAGAGACGGTAATATTATTTTTTTTGTTATTCGGGTTGGTTTTTCTTTAAAAAAAACTTTAAAAAATAATAATAAAATAAAAACCGCATCTTGTTTTTTTTACGGCTTGTTGAGTGTGCAAAATTCTTGAGCATCTAGAGTGAGCCAATAGTGAACTTAAACACTAGAAAAAAAAGAAATAGAAGATGGAGAACGGTGCCAAAGTTGTGGGAAGATCGACCCATCTTTGACCGCGAATCCGCGACAATATATCTTGTTCGACAGCGATTCAGCGGCCTTACAGAGAGATCACGCGCTAAATTTTTCTAGTAAGGTTCTTCTCTTCATAACACCCTCTCAGTAGTTCCAATAAATTGTATTTCTTTGCAAACAGTGTCGCCAGGAAAAATCTTTTTGCGTGTTCAGATTTTTGGACTGTTTTTGTTTTGCATCAAATAATACGGACTTAAAGGGTAAGAAACCCAAATCAAAATTAGGTGGGGAGTTCATTACCCGTCCTAAGGCCCAAAAATCACAAACAAGTATAAGCATCACCCTATATTAATTAAAAGAAGATCTAGGCAAAGGCTTAAGGACATTCGCGCTCGATTAGGACAAGGAAGGGTCGTGGATAATCTATTGCTAATCCGCATTTTTCTTTTGGTATCTAAGGCAAGTGTGATTAAGGAAAGCGGTTTACTTAATTAGATCCGCTATTTTGGTGATTCGTATAGCAGATACCTCCCACTTGCCTGGCATTTACCTGGCTGTGTAACAACTCCATTTTTAATGTACAAAGAATTGATTTAAATGGAGTATTTATTGTTACTGATATCTCTTTAGTATTTATTTCACTCCATAATTACAAGAAGGAGCTTGTAGCTCATTGGTAATACCTTGCACTGCTGAACCAAGCTACCAGAGTTCAAATCCCATGCCCCACATTATTTTTGTATTTATTTTGTTTTAATTTCTTTTGGAATTCAACAGTCAAAACGACATAACTCACAAAATTTATACTGTACATAAAAAAGTAAATATACCATTAAATTCCCCAGAAGATTCCCCGGCCTCTGATCATCTGACTCGACCCGACTCGGCACCGCCGGCCGGCGAACCGGCCGACTCGGTTCGGCGCCGCCGGCCGAACTCGACCGGACGGCCGAGTCGTCAACAGAGAAAAGATGCCCCTTGACCTGGTCCATCCTCCTGCACACTCTAAATGCCTAGATCGGTTATCAATTGCTCAATAAATCTCTTTTACTCCAAGGTTTAATGATTTTTATATAATTTTTATATTTTTTTTTATTAAAACCCTTAACCCTAGCCTAACCCTATATAAACCCCCATACCCTCTATCCTCTCATCCTAAATTTCTAAGTACACTCTCTCAAAATTCCAAGAGAACTTGGTACGTTAGAAAACGAGCGAAAGACGAAGCGCTGACGAAATCGACGGCGAAATTCCGGCGATCGTGTTAGGACCTCTCAACGACGATTCGACGCACCGGCAAACCCTCTACCTCCCTCTCACTCTCTAGCGTTGTCCAAACCCGTAAGTCCCCCTTTTCTATCTTTCTTTTCTTTCATAAAAATACGAATTTACAAACCCGACGGAATCGGAACACATCCGATTACCGATTCGGTTTTCTATAAAATCTCACTTCTCATCAATTCATTCATGCTTAAACATCTCTATGTTGACTATTAATCACTTAACAATTAATTTGAACCCTCACAATGAAATGATAGCTTTTGCAATATATCGTATTTTTACACTTAAATACCACAATGTTTCGTTTTCACATTTAAACCCTTTAATATTGCTATACCTTAAAGTAGATCACGAGGTAATGACCTACCTCCTCACACACTCATATGCAAACATAACACGCTACCTTGAAAACTTAGAATACGATAAAACAAGATTTTACATTTAAATACCATTTTCTTAATAAAACCTTTTCTAACAGTTTTAAGTTTGATACACTTTCAAAACAAATATCTTTTAATAGGAAATACGATATGTATTGGAAATCGATCGTTTATCTAAACTTGACATTGTGGTGTCTAGGCTAGGCAAGTGAGCTTAGGTAACTTTAAAAGGCCCGTCTCACGATTCGTGAGCGGATCCCTCCTTCCTCACTTGTACTTACCTGGCCACAATTGGTGGTGAAGAGGCGATTTGAGGCTTCTAACAACTTGTCGTTTAGACCATTTAGAAATAGTCTAGTTGAAATAGAAAACCCTGTAGGGTGTTTTTCGTCACCCCATTGAGATGGGAATACACGCGCGCTTGTCAGGCGTACTACAGATCCCCCCTGCCTAGGGTAGGCCGGGATTAATTGATTGTGGGGATCCGAATCTCCGGCAGCCGCGGACTAAGCTGCCGTTAATTACCCCTCGCCTTTGGGGCGAGGGAACCTCCGATTTACGGGTTAAACTGGTCATGCGAACTCAATGTGCAGTGTACGTGTGTTGTGTTTTGAAAGGGGGGTTTGGATATATCGGGAGCCACGCAGAGTTTTTACGGGGGTCCCGCTATCTGGATAGCGGGCTGGGGGTCAAGGGGGCTAGCAGCCCCCTTGCGGGGTGCGGGGTGCGGGGCAGCGCCCCGTTAGAAATTTTTTTCTAACAGGGACAGTGTCGCGGAGTATGTGTGTGTGTAAATATGTATACATATGTGTATATATATATATATATATATGTATATATATATATAAAAGAAAGAGGGGGAAAAGGCATCCAAAGGATGCATGGGGCCAGCGTCTTGAGCGCGTGCGCTCAGGCGCAAGCGCGCCACGTGTCGGCACGTGGGCGTTTTGCGCCTGAGCGCAAGCGCGCCACGTGTCGGCACGTGGGCGCTTTGCGCTCGAGCGCAGTGCGCCTGAGCGCAGCACGCCACGTGTCGGCATGTGGGCGCTTTGCGCTCGAGCGCAGTGCGCCTGAGCGCAAGCGCGCCATGTGTCGGCACGTGGGCGTTCTGCGCTCGAGCGCTGGCGAGACAAAGGGACTTTTTGTCCCAGAACTAGAAGCTATGCTTCAGAAAGGAAATATATATATATATATATATATATATATATATATATATATATATATATATATATATATGGAGTTAAACTCCTAAAATGTTTTGGTTGATGAAAGGGGTTCTTCCTCTTCCTCCTCTGTTGGCTGGATCTTGATGATCAAGAGATGTGAGATCTAAAAATCTCTCCTTTCTGAGATCTAATGGTAGATCCAAGTTCCCCTTTGTGGGTTTTGTGGTGAAAGACTTCTTAGTTTTTGAAAAGAAAGAGTAAAACTCTTGATTTAATTCAAAAGAAATGAGAAGGTTTAGAACCTTGGAGAAGGAGCAGGAGGCACAAAAGATCTCAGATCTAAAAATTTTGTGGAGAGAATGAAAAGGTCTTTTTTATTCATCATCATGTTGCCTTTTATAGGCTTACATATTTACATATAGCCCCTTGGGCTTCACAAAAATGGCATTTTGCCTATCCCATGGCTCATGTGCTATTTCACTTTTGCACATAAGCCATGGGCTTAAAAAATATTGGTTTTATGCCCATTTTGCATACATTCATGTATAAAAAATTACATAAAAATTATTTATTACATGATTTTGTTGTTGGCATTGGGAGGCTGGCCGCGGGCTCGACTTGGGCATGGGCCCGCTTGACCTGGGCTTCGGCCCACCTAACTTGGGGGTTGACCTTGACTTTGACTCGGTCAACCGGGGTGTAAATTTTTACCCCAACAAAGTGCCCCCCATCAATAAATGCACACCGCACATTTGAGTTGTGTGCATGAAATTGATGGATCTTGAAGTTGGACTTCGAGGTAGAACATCATTCCGGAGGCGAAGTATCATCCCGGGGAGCATGATTCCCGGAGATCGGAGCATCATTCTGATTCGCGGAGCATAATTCCGGGGTCGGAGTATCCCTCGGGGAGCATGATTCCCGGGGATCGGAGCATCATTCCGAAGAGCGGAGCATAATTCCAGGATTCGGAGCATCATTCCGAAGAGCGGAGCATCATTCCAGGATTCGGAGCATCATTCCGAAGAGCAGAGCATGATTCCAGGGGATCGGAGCATCATTCCGATGAGCGGAGCATGATTCCAGGGTTCAGAGCATCATTCCGAAGAGCGGAGCATGATTCCAGGGTCGGAACATCATTCCTATTTGCGGAGCATAATTCCAGGGGATCGGAGCATCATTCCGATGAGCGGAGCACAATTCCAAGGATCGGAGCATCTTTCCGAAGAGCGGAGCATGATTCCAGGATTCGGAGCATCGTTCCGAAGGGCGGAGCATAATTCCAGAGATCGGAGCATCATTCCGAGGATCGGCAGACATTCTGACCGAAGCATAATTTCGATGCAGAGGTAGATTCCTAGGCGAAGCATAATTTCGACAGAGAAGGCAAATACTTAGAGGCGAAGCATGATTTCGACATGGGTTACATTCTGAGACGGAGCATGATTCCGGCGCAGAGCTTGTCGGTTGACTTGATTCCGAGGCGAAGCATAATTTCGACAGGGAAGGAAGGTACACCGAGGCGAAGCATCATTTCGACACAGGGTGCACATTCTGAGACGAAGCTTGATTCCGACGCAGAGCTGGTTGGTTGATTTGATTCCGAGGCGGAGCATAATTCTGGCAGGGAAGGTAGATATCCCGAGGCGAAGCATGATTTCGACACGGGGTAAATTCTGGGACGGAGCATGATTCTGCCGCAGAGGTTGTTGGTTTGATTTGATTCCGAGATGAAGCATAATTTCGACAGGGAAGGCAGATACACCGAGATGAAGCATGATTTCGACGCGGGGTACACTCTGAGACGAAGTATGGTTCCGACGCAGAGCTGGTTGGTTGATTTGATTCCGAGGCAGAGCATAATTCCGGCAGGGAAGGTAGATATCCCGAGGCGAAGCATGATTTCGACACGGGGTAAATTCTGGGACGGAGCATGATTCCGCCGTAGAGGTTGTTGGTTTGATTTGATTTGGGTTTACATCAGCATCGCTATACTGGAATATGGTACCAGGAGCGAATCATCATTTGTCATGAGAGGATTTGGGGATTGGTTTTTTTTTTTGTTTGGCATCAGCATCGCTACACTGGAATATGGTATCAGGAGCGAATCATCATTTGCGTTTGCTTATTAGGAAACGATGGCTTAGAAGACAGGTTTTAGGTTCCTATCGCCTAAGACTTTTCAACTTTGTGAGCCGTAAGGGTCTCACAAAGCATTTTCTCCCTACAGGTCGTAAGGATCCCGTAAGTGCATTTTCTCCTTGGGAGTCGTGGGGACTCCCAAGTGTGTTGCTCCTTTGTGAGTCGTAAGGATCTCACGCGGGAATTTTCTCCTCACAAAGTCGAGAGGACCTTGTGAGTGCATTTTATCTCTTTCTCACGAGTTTGCGTCCTTTCGGGTTTTCACAAACTCGCCGGCAGTCCTGCTGTTTTTACTCACGGAGCCCTTTCGGGTTTTCATCCCTGCCCATCTTGCTTGTGGACATACCTCTTTTTTTATTTTATTAATTTTTTTTTGGAGAGATTGGGATTGTTTTACGCCCGTGGATTGTATACGGTTTTGCAGGATGTATGATCCAGACCGTAGGGCCAAAAACATTTTGGGTCTTTGTTGGCGTCTGCATCGCTGCACTGGAATATGGTACCAGGAACGACTCATCATTCGCCGTTGGGATTTGGAATTTGGCTGGCGTTTGCATCGCTGCACTGGAATATGGTACCAGGAGCGACTCATCATTCGCCATTGGGGTATTGGGGAGCGATGGCTTAGGAGACAGGTTTGGATCCCTATCTCCTAAGGCTTTTCAATTTTATGGGTTGTAATGGTCCCATAAAGTATTTTCTCCCTACGAGTCGTAAGGATCCCGTAGGTGCATTTTCTCCTTAGGATTCGTGAGGACCCCCAAGTGTGTTTTTCCTTTATGAGTCGTAAGGATCCCACAAAGGTTTGTTCTCCTCATGTATCGTGAGGACACATGAGAGGGTCTTCTCAATAGAGCATAATTCCACAGGCAGAGACTAGCCGCGTAACTGGTGATTGCGGTGGGGCATGGGTATGCTGAGAATTATTTGAGCCCGTGGATTGTATACGGCAGTCAATTTGAGGACTAGCCGTAGGGCCGGAAGAATTTTGAGAAATTGGATTTTGGTTGGCGTCTGCATCACTACACTGGAATATGGTACCAGGAGCGACTCATCATTCGCCGTTTTTTTTATTTTCTCTTTTTTTGTTGTTGTTTTTTTACCGCGATTGCTCTATCATTTCAGTTTTTCTTATCGCGAAGATCGCGATTGCCCCATCATTTCGGCTATTTATTCGCGGTTGCCCTATCATTTCGGCTTTATTTTCATCTTTATTTTACTCGCTGATTTTTATTGCGAGTTGCCCCATCATTTCGTCTTTTCTTTTTTTTTCTTTTTATTTACACATTTTTTTATTTACAATTTTTTTTACATCCCAGTTTAATGACTTAGAGGTCGATTGTTCCCAGTTTAGTGACATGGTGGTCAACTGTTTTCAGAGAAAGGCAGATGTCTGAGAGAATTGGTTTCACGAAGAACTTCGGTCTCCGTTTGTATGAAATTGGCGGTTGCAGCTTGACTGTTTGTTAACACGCCTTTGGACAATTCTATCTCTCCTGCCTTGTATTGCTTTTCGACCCAATCTTTGAATACGAAGCAGTCCTCAATGGCATGACCTATCACTCTGTGATAGGGGCAGTATTTGGGGTCGTCGGTCCTATTCGCTTCCTGTGGTCTTTTTGACTCTGGCAGTTGTAGACCGTTCTTCACGGCGTCTTTGAATATTTTACGAATTTTGTCCCTTCTGAAGAAATAGACCTTATCCAGCTTCTCTTTCAGTGGAGATTCTCCTTCCTCTCCGAACATTAGCTTCCGAGGCTGGTTGGCGCTAGGTCCGCTCATCTCTTGCTTATTTCGGTTAGCCGAAGTGTTGAAAGATTCAGAATCATCGGAGTTTCCGCCTTTGCGATTATCGTCCTTCCGGTTTCTCCAGGACCTATTGTTATTTTGAGAATCCGAGGAGGACTCCTGTTTTGAGCGCTCCAGTATTTGGACTTTCCTGGTCAGCTCTTGGAATGTTTTGAGACCCGCGGTGCATAAAAACGGGGCCATCCAATTGTTGAGATTTCCGACGAGGAGACTGACAGATTGGTCCTGCTCTATCGGCGGTTCGCATTTGATGGAGAGATTGCGCCATCGGGTTATAAAATCCGCGCTGCTTCCGTCGCTCTTGGGCTTGGTCCTTACGAGCTCGGCAATGGTAATCTTATCGCTGACGCTTATGAACCTCTGCCGAAACAGAGACTCCATTTGGACAATAGTTGTGACGGAGCCATCCGGTATGCTCGCGTACCAGTCGAAAGCAACATCGGTCAAGCTATTAAAGAACTGGCGGAGGAGAAGGACATCATTGCCCCCAGTATTCCCGCATGAGGCTTTGAAGTGCACGATATGCTGATTCGCATTTCCCGTCCCATCGAATCTTCCGAATTTGGGGATGACATAGCCGCTAGGAAATTATACCAGATCATACTGAGCAGGATACGGTCTCCCACTACTGCTGATATCTTTTTGCGCTTCGGCTTCGGCCACCAATGTTTTGACTTTGCTGGCAACCAAATCCATGATTTGATCTTGAGTTAGCGGGCTACTGTTATCGGTAGCCAAGACATTTCCCGAGATAGGATGCGACTGGTTTTCATGTAGTTCGCCCACTTTTGGATTTGAGGGAATAGGTGTCGGCTGCTTTGGGACACCATTTCCCGGTTCACGAGCAGAGCCCTCCGCTTGATTGGGCGGCTGAGAGGCAAGTCGGGCCGTGAGCTGCATCACGACATTCGTCAAGTCATCGATTTTGGAGTAGAGTTTGTCCATCTCCTTGTCTTTGTTTCTGAGCTGCTTTCGGAGCTCTTGAAGCAGCTCTTGTTCCGCGGTCCTGGGGTGGAAAGTCGGCTCTTCTTCGCTTTCTGAGCCCGACTCCTCATGGACCGAAGGGCCTTTCCGCCTATCATCCTCATCAAGAGGGTTTTCATCACCCAGCAGAGGCGGCTGTTCTTGGGAAGTGGCCACCACATTCAAGCCAGATTGGGTTTGAGATGTGGTAGCCCCGTCCTTGCTCTTGCTGCGCGTGCCCACCGTGTAGACAGTGTGGACCACATACCCAGCCATTTCCTCATCTTCGGCGGGGTAACCCTGTTCTTCTAACCTCATGAGGTTCAGCCTGGCAGGAGACCTAGCCCTTTTGTTGGCTCTATATCTGAGCCTTTTCTCCCTCAGCTTCTCGATTTTGAAGGCTTGGCGGGCATCCGCTACCCGGGAAGCCATTGTGAGTTGATCAGCGGGGAGCTTAGAGAAGACACCCGATCGAGCATTTTTCAGGGGCGCCGCTGGAGCTTGCTCGGGACGCGTTGTAGTTTTGTTGGTGTTGATGGCCTTGCCCCCAGCTGGGGCCAAGGAAAGTCGTTCAGATACCGACTTGCGTTTGGGTTGGGGCGCCCTTGAGATCACCATATTTGGTCTCCTGCCTTTCGAGACCGGTTCGTCTGCCACCGGGGCTTGAGGAGCTGGGATGGCGCCAACTGGCATGAACATAATAGAGCCAAATGGTAGCAGCGGCTCCTCCCATTGTCGCCCGAGACTGGCCGGAAGGACCGTCCTAGAGTCTATCCTCATCATATAGGAGACGGGAGCTGAGTTCATCATCGAAGACATCGTCGGAAGGTGATTGCTTGAGAATCTGCATGAAAAAGCATTATTTTTAGTATAAATATAGGTATGTATATTGATTGAGTTCGCATGAACGCTTAACCCGAAATATGGGAGGAGAGATTGGTCCCACCGGGCGTGCCAGAATCTCTAGGGTGTTTTTCGTCACCCCATTGAGATGGGAATACGCGCACGCTTGTCAGGTATACTACAGATCCCCCCTGCCTAGGGTAGGCCGGGGTTAATTGATTGTGGGGATCCGAATCTCCGGCAGCCACGGACTAAGCTGCCGTTAATTACCCATCGCCTTTGGGACGAGGGAACCTCCGATTTACGGGTTAAACTGGTCATGCGAACTCAATGTGTAGTGTACATGTGTTGTGTTTTGAAAGGGGGGTTTGGATATATCGGGAGCCACGCAGAGTTTTTATGGGGGTCCCGCTATCCGGATAGCGGGCTGGGGGTTAAGGGGGCTAGCAGCCCCCTTGCGGGGTGCGGGGCAGCGTCCCGTTAGAAATTTTTTTCTAACAGGGACAGTGTCGCGGAGTATGTGTATGTGTAAATATGTATACATATGTGTATATATATATATATGTATATATATATATAAAAGAAAGAGGGGGAAAAGGCATCCAAAGGATGCGTGGGGCCAGCGCCTTGAGTGCTGTGCGCTCAGGCGCAAGTGCGCCACGTGTCGGCACGTGGGCGTTTTGCGCTTAAGCGCAGTGCGCTTGAGCGCAAGAGCGCCACGTGTCGGCACGTGGGCGCTTTGCGCTCGAGCGCAGTGCGCCTGAGTGCAGCACGCCACGTGTCGGCACGTAGGCGCTTTGCGCTCGAGCGCAGTGCGCCTGAGCGCAAGCGCGCCACGTGTCGGCACGTGGGCGTTTTGCGCTCGAGCGCTGGCGAGACAAATGGACTTTTAGTCTCAGAACCAGAAGCTATGCTTCAGAAAGGAAATATCTATTATATATATATATATATATATATATATATATATATATATCTATGTAAATATATGGAGTTAAACTCCTAAAATGTTTTGGTTGATGAAAGGGGTTCTTCCTCTTCCTCCTCTGTTGGCTGGATCTTGATGATCAAGAGATGTGAGATCTAAAAATCTCTCCTTTCCGAGATCTAATGGTAGATCCAAGTTCTCCTTTGTGGGTTTTGTGGTGGAAGACTTCTTAGTTTTTGAAAAGAAAGAGTAAAACTCTTGATTTAATTCAAAAGAAATGAGAAGGTTTAGAACCTTGGAGAAGGAGCAGGAGGCACAAAAGATCTCAGATCTAAAAATTTTGTGGAGAGAATGAAAAAGTCTTTTTTATTCATCATCATGTTGCCTTTTACAGGCTTACATATTTACATATAGCCCCTTGGGCTTCACAAAAATGGCATTTTGCTTATCCCATGGCTCATGTGCCATTTCATTTTTGCACATAAGCCATGGGCTTACAAAATATTGGCTTTATGCCCATTTTGCATACATTCATGTATAAAAAATTACATAAAAATTATTTATTACATGATTTTGTTTTGGCATTGAGAGGCTGGCCGCGGGCTCGACTTGGGCATGGGCCCGCTTGACCTGGGCTTCGGCCCACCTAGCTTGGGGGTTGATCTTGACTTTGACTCGGTCAACCGGGGTGTAAATTTTTACCCCAACAAACCCTAGAATCTAAAATACGGAAAATTGACTTTTGCAAATAAATACCTTTTACTTTATAAAACCGTATTCTAAAGGATTAGTATTTATAAAATCTTTGCAAAGCGCCACTACAACCCACCTTTGGGGAACCCGTTAGGGATAGTACGGTTTATCGTGCACCCTCGGGCTTAATAGTGCGAGATTCAGACCTCCGCAAGGAGCATTCGGTCTCGAAAGGTTTAAAATACGACATCATAAGAAAATGAGATTTTTTAATATAAAATATTTATTAAAATTATTTCTGTATAAACATATGTATATTTATCATTTAAATATCTATTTTTTATAATATAAATATTCTACCTTTTTCTAAAAATCACAAGACTAAATTTTACATTAAAATACCATGAATTTCAAATGAATCAATATTACAGATAAATACCCTTATTTATAAAACTAGGAAATTTTCACTAGAAATGTCATGATATAAAATCCACTCTCATTACAACTATAAAGACGAATAATAAATACTTGGGGTGTATCTTGAAAACTATACAAAAGTATTTTTACATAAAACCCCCTCAAGTTTTATAAATTACAATAAGGTCCCTAGTAAATATAGGACTTCGATTTACATTTCTTCTGTCCAACTCGGGTTTAAGTCTGATCATAATCCGACTTGAATATGATTCAAGTACTATATAAATCTATAATATTCCAACTCAATATGAACATATGAATCCAAGAATCCATTTATCACTCTATACAACTTGACTGAATCAAACCATGGATATACATCCATTATCCCGTTATTCCATTTACCTGATTATGCAGTTACAATCTGTTTACTGATATCATGGTTTTGGTCAGTCATCCAACTATACAATATAATATAACAATACAATCAAAACACTACGGGGTTTAAGGGGTAGATTGGTGCGGAAGGTGTTAGAAGTGGCACGAGACGGTAAGATTAAGACACCTAACCTATATTCCGTTGCTGTTGTACCGTGGCTTAACGGTTCCTTGTGCATTCCGTTTGCCCTGGTCCCTAGCATACTGAGACCCCTCTCGTATACACTGGCATCCTTCCGTACCAAGCTACAAACAACAGCGTAAACACAATATTCTACAATATTATACTTTAGAAGATACCTATTATTCTGTCATTTCTAATTCTTCCTTATCTTTGGGACTTACCGAGCGACCTGTTCGCTGACGACATACTATTTCTTTCTTCTTTGAATGTCGTCAGGTATTTTGGACCCGTCAGAGATCGAGCCCACCGGTGAAGACTTGGATCAGTTCCACGAAGACCCCGAGCTCTAGACATTGTACCTTGTTCTATTCAGTATTTTTCATTTCCTGTTATGCTATTGTTTAGGTATCGCTTTTATTTCAGATGTATTTACTTTTCATGCATTGTACAAAAGAATGTTAATAAATAAAACCTATTGTTCCTTTTATCTCTTGTCTCTTGTGTATTTATTTTATATTGCTTAGATACGCTTAGCGTATGTACTTCTGAGTATATACGCAGCGGGCTTCGTCGCGTCTCCTTCGCCGTATACCGGGAAACGGGGTGTGACAGGTTTTATTGGTGGCCCATGCAGGTATGAGAAGTATAGAACCATACTATGCAGTTCTGTTCTGCGTGAACAACCTAAGCAATATACCACAAGAACCAGCAACTAAAACATTCTTTATAATTCATTTTTCTTGAATCTTACAAATTTCTATTCCTTGAATCTTATCATTTCATGTATTTGAATCTGTCCTAACCCAAATTTTTCTTCAAGGTTATAGATTTCCCGAACAATACCAGCACCAACATCAACAACACACCTCCAGCACTACCTCTCACACCAGCTGTTCCTGCACCACCCACCGAGCAAACAGTGCTACTTGAGGCGATCCGTAGCCTTCTTGAGGGACAGCAACAACTCCTGAACCGTCCTGAGATTGACGCACCAGGGGTAAAACAATTCAGGGCTTTGCACCCCAAGCAGTTCTCTGGTAAAGGAAGCCCTCTTGAAGCTGAAGAATGGGCACAAAGCATCGAAGATGATCTGGTAGCAGCACAAGTGCCAGACATAGTTTGGGTCCGTGTGGCGAAGCTACAGCTCATGGATAATGCTCGCAACTGGTGGAAGGCGGAAGAAAGCCGTCTGGTACAGCCTATTGAATGGAAGACTTTTCGCGAGAAGTTCGACGCGAAATACTTCCCTGTAACTGCCAAGTTTGCCATGGAGCAGCAGTTTATTCATCTACAATAGGGTTCAATGTGGGATAAATCAGTAGATGAATACGACGCTGAATTCACCATGTTAAGCCGGTAAGATATGTCACAATAGTTCAATTTTTAAATATCACATACTACACAGCTAACACAATCTTTAAACAGATTCGCCGCACACTTGATACCGACGGACGAGATCAGAGCCCGTCGCTTTCAACAAGGACTGGACACGGAGATTCAGGCTGCTCTAGCCACAGGAAAATTTCTGACTCATGAGGATGCTATGGAAGCTGTCCGCAGTTATGAGGCAGTGATAAAAGCAAGGGGCAGACCTCAGTCTGCAGGAGTCAAGCGCCCTGCCAACTAGATGGTAGGTGGAGCCTCGTCCAGGCCACCTTTCGTGCCAAGGTGATCCGGAGTACCGAACCATAGTCCCAGCCCAGCCTTTTGCACCTACTGTAAGAGAACTGGACATATGATGAAAGACTGCCGTCGAGCCAACCGTCTTTGCTTAGTCTGCAGCTCAGCTACTCATGATATTGGGTCTTGTCCCCAAAGACAAAACCCAGTTGCTGCACCCAGGACATCAATTACTTATCCGCAGGGACCAGCTCTTTAGGCACCTGCACCGAGACCTGCACTACCTGCACCACCCAAAGGACCACAAGCTGCACTACCTCCTCGTCAGTTCCAACAAGCTCAAAGGAACGTTCTGAGGAATGCTCCTCAGGCCAGGAGGAATGTACCAAGGCGCCAGGCTTTCACGATGTCCGTGGAAGAAGCTGAGGCCACTGGCCAAGTCATCACTGGTAAACTTTTCTTTTCTAACCTTGTTTTTCTATCCTGCTACTTAGCTACATATTTCCTATACCTAAAACAAATCCCACATACCATAGGTACAATCTCAGTATCCTCAATCCCTTCACTTGCACTGTTTGATACTGGAGCATCACACTGCTTTATGTCGCAACGGTTTGTTCGAACCCATGCGATTCCAGTCTCACCGCTTGTATCCAGCTGGAATGTCAGTTCAGGAAATGGCGTTCTAAAGGCATCTATGGGATACAGCTTGTGTCCAGTCGTCGTCTGCAGTCGAGAGTTTTATGCTGACTTCAAAGTACTGGACATACCGAACATCGATGTGGTTCTAGGAATGGATTGGCTTGGAACTTTTTATGCTACCATAGACTGTCGTCAAATGAGGGTGGTATTCGAGATCCCAGACCATCCGGTCTTCTATTTCAAAAGCGGAGACCGTACACTGGAGCCAAGTACCTACAAAGCGAAGCCAAGAGAAGCAGTAGTTGCAGCAGCTCAAGCGGAGGAAGAATCAAGGCCAGATGTGGTTCGAGAGTTCGACAATGTATTTCCTGACGATATATCAGGTTTGCCTCCCGATCGAGCTCTTGAATTCAGTATTGATTTAGTACCAGGAGCACAACTGGTGATCAAAGCGCCCTATCGTTTATGTCCGGAAGGTTTGAAGGTAGTCCGAACACAGTTGGACGAATTATTGGCGAAAGGATGGATTCGTCCCAGCACTTCAAGTTGGGGATCACCTGTACTACTTGTGAAGAAGAAGGAAGGTTCATACAGAATGTGCATCGATTACAGAGCATTGAACGAAGTCACTATAAAGAGCAAGTATCCACTCCCGTGCATCGATGATTTATTCGATCAGCTAAGTGGATCTTGTGTTTTCTCTAATTTGGATCTTCGTTCAGGTTATCATCAAGTGAAGGTCAAGGAAGTTGATATTCACAAAACAGCTTTCAGAACTCGCTATGGACATTACGAATTTCTAGTGATGCCACTTGGAGTGACCAACGCACCCGCAATATTCATGAACCTAATGAACCACGTTTTCCAAGAGTACTTAGACAGGTTTGTTGTCATCTTCATCGACGACATCCTGGTGTATTCTAAGGGTAGGAAAGAACATGCAGAGCATCTACGAATTGTCCTGGAAACTCTTCGACAACATCAGCTTTATGCCAAGTACAGCAAGTGCGAGTTTTGGTTAAAGCAAGTTGGTTTTCTTGGACATATCGTATCAGGAGAAGGAATCTCTGTGGATCTAGCGAAAGTTTCAGCAGTTAGCGAATGGCCTACACCAAAGTCAGTGAAGGATATTCTAAATTTCTTGGGTTTAGCTGGATATTACAGAAGGTTTATTGAAGGCTTTTCAAAGATAGCAACGCTCCTGACCAAGCTCACACGTAAAGATGAAGAATTTGTGTGGTCAGAAGCATGCGAACAAGCTTTCGTAGAACTCAAGTCAAGGTTGACATCAGCACCTATTCTCGTCATACCGGATCAATCTGGAGGATTCGAAGTGCATTGCGATGCATCCGGTAAGGGATTAGGATGTGTTCTACATCAGCATGGTAAGGTTGTGGCTTATGCTTCAAGACAGCTGAAGATTCATGAGCGCAATTATCTGACGGATGATCTGGAGTTAGCAGCCGTCATCTTTGCTCTCAAGATTTGGCGACATTATCTACTTGGTGAACGAGTGAACATCTATACAGATCATAAGAGCCTGAAGTACGTGTTTACTCAGAAGGAGTTGAATATGCAGCAGAGAAGATGGTTAGAACTCATGGCGGACTTTGACATCAACTTGCAATATCACCCAGGAAAGGTGAATGTAGTACCTGATGCTCTTAGTCGCCAACCATTAGCAATGAATCTCACCGCTCAGTGGAAGCTTCAACAAGACTTGCATCAGATGGAGATTGAAGTAGTCATTCCAGGTAATGCTTCAAGTTTGATGAATTTACAAGTTCAATCAACCATTGTCAATCAGATCAAAGCAGCTCAAGCAAGCGATGCTAAGTTGCAAAAGATCAGAGAACAAGTGGAGAATGGACTCAGAACAGACTTCATCATCCATGAAGATGGATCTTTGAGATACGGCAACAGATTGTGTGTACCAAAAGGTCCTGTTCGGGAAGAGTTAATGAAAGGAGCTCACAGCTCTCCCTACTCAGTACACCCTGGAGGTACCAAAATGTACAAAGATCTACGTCAGAATTATTGGTGGCATGGAATGAAGCGTGAAGTAGCCAGAAGCGTCGCAAAATGCTTGGTGTGTCAGCAAGTAAAGGCTGAACATCACAGGACCGCTGGATTACTTCAACCGTTACCAATCCCAGAATGGAAGTGGCAACACATCACGATGGATTTTGTGACTGCTCTTCCTCGCAGCACAAAGGGTAATGATGTCGTATGGGTCATTGTGGATCGACTCACAAAGTCGGCTCACTTCATCCCATTTCGAGTTGGCCAATCTACTGAGACACTAGCAAAGAAATACATGGAGGTAAAGATCTATTTAAGATTTAAACTCTTCATAAAGTACTATCACTGATACCCATGAACTCATACAGGAAATTGTGAGACTTCATGGAGTACCGGTCTGCATTGTCTCCGATCGTGACACCAGGTTCCGATCGCAATTTTGGCAGAGTCTGCAATCAAGCTTGGGAACAAGTCTGAACTTTAGCACGGCTTATCATCCACAAACAGATGGTCAGTCGGAATGAACTATTCATATCTTGGAGGATATGCTCAGAGCGTGTATGCTAGACTTCAAAGGATCGTGGGAAGATCACCTACATCTTGTGGAATTTTCGTACAACAACAGCTACCTAGCAAGTATAGGAATGACACCTTTTGCAGCATTGTATGGAAGGAAGTGTCGATCGCCATTAAGTTGGGACGACATCGGAGATAGGGAATTTCTTGGACCAGAGATGATAGTAGCGACTGTTGATGTGGTTCGTACTATCAGTGAAAGGATATGCATAGCCCAAGATCGACAGAAGCACTGGGCTGATGCGAAGAGACGACACTTGGAGTTCCAGCCAGGAGATCATGTGTTCTTGAAAATATCTCCGAACCGCGGAGTGATCCGATTTGGAAGACGGGGTAAGCTAAGTCCGAGATATATTGGACCGTTCGACATACTCGAATGAGTGGGTGAAGTGGCATACCGCTTAGCGCTTCCACCTTCATTGGAAGGAGTGCATAATGTGTTCCACATATCCCAACTCAGAAGGTATGTGAGTGACCCCAGCCATGTTCTCGATCATTCCGAGCTCATTATACAGCCCGATTTGTCTTGTGAGCAACAGCCTGTGGAGATCCTGGACAGGAAGGTGAAGACACTTCGGAACAAGGAAGTTAACTTGGTTCGAGTGATGTGGAAGAAAGACACTCCAGGAGAGTCCACTTGGGAAAGGGAGGATGAAATGCGTACTAGATATCCACACCTCTTTGTAAACTAGTCCTCAAATAAAAGTTGTAAATTTCGAGGACGAAATTTTTATAAGGAGGGTAGACTGTAACAACTCCATTTTTAATGTACAAAAAATTGATTTAAATGGAGTATTTATTGTTGCTGATATCTCTTTAAGTATTTATTTCACTCCATAATTACAAGAAGGAGCTTGTAGCTAATTGGTAATACCTTGCACTGCTGAACCAAGCCACCAGAGTTCAAATCACATGCCCCACATTATTTTTGTATTTATTTTGTTTTAATTTCTTTTGGAAGTCAACAGTCAAAACGCAATAACTCACAAAATTTATACTGTACATAAAAAAGTAAATATACCATTAAATTCCCCAGAAGATTCCCCGGCCTCTGATCAACTGACTCGGCCCGACTCGGCGCCGCCGGCCGGCGAACCGGCCGACTCGGTCCGGCGCCGCCGGCCGGACTCGGCTGGACGGCCGAGTCGTCAACAGAGAAAAGATGCCCCTTGACTTGGTCCATCCTCCTGCACACTCTAAATGCCTAGATCGGTTATCAATTACTCAATAAATCCCTTTTACACCAAGGTTTAATGAATTTTATATAATTTGTATATTTTTTTATTAAAAACCCTAACCCTAGCCTAACCCTATATAAACCCCCCATACCCACCACCCTCTCATCCTAAATTCCTAAGTCCACTCTCTCAAAATTCCAAGAGAACTTGGTACATTAGAAAACGAGCGAAAGGCGAAGCGCTGACGAAATCGACGGCGAAATTCCGGCGATTGTGCTAGGACCTCTCAACGACGATTCGACACACCGGCAAACCCTCTACCTCCCTCTCACTCTCTAGCGTTGTCCAAACCCGTAAGTCCCCCTTTTCTACCTTTTTTTTCTTTCATAAAAATACGAATTTACAAACCCGACGGAATCGGAACAAATCCGATTTCCGATTCGGTTTTCTATAAAATCTCACTTCTCACCAATTCATTCATGCTTAAACATCTCTATGTTGACTATTAATCACTTAACAACTAATTTGAACAAGTTTCCTCACATGAAATGATAGCTTTTGCAATATATCGTATTTTTACACTTAAATACCACAATGTTTCGTTTTCACATTTAAACCCTTTAACATTGCTATACCTTAAAGTAGATTACGAGGTAATGACCTACCTCCTCACACACTCATATGCAAACATAACACGCTACCTTGAAAACTTAGAATACGATAAAACAAGATTTTACATTTAAATACCATTTTCTTAATAAAACATTTTCTAAATGTTTTAAGTTTGATACACTTTCAAAACAAATATCTTTTAATAGGAAATACGATATGTCGTGGAAATCGATCGTTTATCTAAACCTGACTTTATGGTGTCTAGGCTAGGCAAGTTAGGTAACTTTAAAAGGCCCGTCTCACGATTCGTGAGCGGATCCCTCCTTCCTCACTTGTACGTACATGTACGTACAATTACAGCTCTAATTACTTCTGATCTTTCTAGAGGCATATTGGGCACTGCTTCTTTGATTACAGCAACAATAACGTCACTAATATGAGCATATCGGTGATTACCAGCTCCTATGATTCGAATACACATTAATTCTCGAGCTCCGCTGTTATCTGCTACATTCAAAAGGGTCTGAGGTTGAATCATATCATTTTTATTTGAATATGTTATTTCAATGCAAAGAATGAGGAAAAAAAGAAATAGTATTTGTCTAGAAATAAAAAAACCCGTGGTTTTTTTTCATCCCCAATAACCCTTTTGTTACCTGGCCACAATTGGCGGTGAAGAGACGATTTGAGGCTTCTAACAACTTGTCGTTTAGACCATTTAGAAATAGTCTAGTTGAAATAGAAAACCCTAGAATCTAAAATACGGAAAATTGACTTTTGCAAATAAATACCTTTTACTTTATAAAACCGTATTCTAAAGGATTAGTATTTATAAAATCTTTGCAAAGCGCCACTACAACCCACCTTTGGGGAACCCGTTAGGGTTAGTATGGTTTATCGTGCACCCTCGGGTTTAGTAGTGCGAGATTCAGACCTCCGCAAGGAGCATTCGGTCTCGAAAGGTTTAAAATACGACATCATAAGAAAATGAGATTTTTTAATATAAAATATTTATTAAAATTATTTTTGTATAAACATATGTATATTTATCATTTAAATATCTATTTTTTATAATATAAATATTCTACCTTTTTCTAAAAATCACAAGACTAAATTTTACATTAAAATACCATGAATTTCAAATGAATCAATATTACAGATAAATACCCTTATTTATAAAACTAGGAAATTTTCACTAGAAATGTCATGATATAAAATCCACCCTCATTACAACTATAAAGACGAATAATAAATACTTGGGGTGTATCCTGAAAACTATACAAAAGTATTTTTACATAAAACCCCCTCAAGTTTTATAAATTACAATAAGGACCCTAGTAAATATAGGACTTCGATTTACATTTCTTCTGTCCGACTCGGGTTTGAGTCTGATCATAATCCGACTTGAATATGATTCAAGTACTATATAAATCTATATTATTCCAACTCAATATGAACACATGAATCCAAGAATCCATTTATCAATCTATACAACTTGACTGAATCAAACCATGGATATACATCTATTATCCCGTTATTCCATTTACCTGATTATGCAGTTACAATCTGTTTACTGATATCATGGTTTTGGTCAGTCATCCAACTATACAATACAATATAACAATGCAATCAAAACACTACGGGGTTTAAGGGGTAGATTGGTGCGGAAGGTGTTAGAAGTGGCACGAGACGGTAAGATTAAGACACCTAACCTATATTCCGTTGCTGTTGTACCGTGGCTTAACGGTTCCTTGTGCATTCTGTTTGCCCTGGTCTCTAGCATACTGAGACCCCTTTCGTATACACTGGCATCCTTTCGTACCAAGCTACAAACAACAGCGTAAACACAATATTCTACAATATTATACTTTAGAAGATACCTATTATTCTGTCATTTCTAATTCTTCCTTATCTTTAGGACTTACTGATCGACCTGTTCGCTGACGACATTCTATTTCTTTCTTCTTTGAATGTCGTTAGGTGTTTTGGACCCGTCAGAGATCGAGCCCTCCGGTGAATACTTGGATCAGTTCCACGAAAACCCCGAGCTCTAGACATTGTACCTTGTTCTATTCAGAATTTTTCATTTCCTGTTATGCCATTGTTTAGGCATCGCTTTTATTTCAGATGTATTTACTTTTCATGCATTGTACAAAAGAATGTTAATAAATAAAAGTTGATGTTCCTTTTATCTCTTGTCTCTTGTGTATTTATTTTATATTGCTTAGATACGCTTAGCTTATGTACTTCTGAATATATACGCAGCGGGCCTCGTCGCGTCTCCTTCGCCGTATACCGGGAAGCGGGGCGTGACAGGCTACAAGATTGATAATGAAGTGATAGAGGATTTATCATACATTTTGTCCTTTAGAAGTCTAGAAGCGGTCTAGTGATTTAACTTAGGCGATCCTAAATCTAGGTATTGTTTGTGCACGTTTGTGATTGATTGAGTCGAGTCCCTCTTTCCGTCTTTTTGTCTATGAAAAACAATTTCAAAATCCAAATAAAAACTTACCATTTCACTCTCTTTTCTTTTCATCTCAAGTTCTTTTCACTTATCTTATGATGGGTAATCCAAACCGACCAACTCTTGGCGATATTTGCTACACCCAAGCGGATATTTTTTATATCGTTATTGCTTTGGTAGAACTTCCGACCCCACCATTTCATTAAGGAATATGATAGAGGGCTCTAGAAATAACAGTTAGACACCACGCTCAAATTCCTATCAACTATGTCAAAATTTAACACTTTCTTATGTTGATACTCTTTTTAAGGCTAATAAGGCAACTTTTAAACCCATGTTCATTACTGAGCATATTGCGAAAGCCCGTAGCCAAAGTTTCATGCTTTTCACTACTCCAAAATCCTTAGGACAACAATTACAATCATTTACATATAAAAATATTGATACTCCTTTTAAGGCGAATATGTAAACTTTTAAACTCATGACTATTGCTGAGCAAATTGCAAAATCCAGTTGCCAACAATTCAACAAATCTCAATCTTTGGGATGAAAAGCATAACTTGGAGTATCTCCGTTGGTTTTCTTTCTCAGAATTTTCATGCATAAAATAAGTCTTTGTTTTATGGCCATGGTGACTTGGGCAATTAAGTACTTGGGGTGTTTCTACACCTAATACTCTAAACCCATCTGGTTTGGGCGTCATTGACCTAAAACTCGTTAAGAAATCTAGAAAGCCTAATAAAATAAACCAAGCAAGTGTTCTCTCCAAGTTAAAAGTCCTCGTGGTTTTTTGTGGGAGAATAATCTTGGTTAAAAACGAGTTTCGAGTACAAGATATAAAACTTTAAAAAGAGAATTTAACGGAGATATGAAAGTTTAAATTGAAATTACTAGACTATAGACTATTGCACGTTCACAAATGTGTGTATGAACGAAAACTTGTGAGAGGTGGAGTGAAGAATAAGACCAAGTCTTTGTTAAAAACGATAAAAATCTTAGATTTGAGACCAAGCTGTAGAATGAAAATTCAAGAAAAACTTAGGACTTTATATACCCGTGAGATATTTTTGAAGTTATTCTTGGTCTTTATTGAAGACATGACAACTTTTAATCAAAAATTTTGAAGCAAAACGACACTATTTGCATAAGCATGTAAAAACGTATAAGAGCTTAAGTTTAATGAAAAGTGAGGTGTGAAAAATAAGGTTTGATATTTCTAATTTAGGATGATAGAATTTCTAACTTAGATACTCAACTGAAAGATTAGAGTCAATGGTTAACTTGCAAAACTAGCTTGATGGGATTTTGTGGGTAGTATTCGCTGAAAAACCTCAGGAGACACAACTCCTCCTACCAGGGACACTTAGATGTTGAAAAGCATGTTGCACAAGCTAAGTGCAATCGTGTTGCTTACGAAAGTGTGCTAGGTTATCCTTTTTTATATAAATAAAACAGTTTGTTCGGGATGATCAAAAGATAAGTTTGGGGGTATTTGATCAGTCATATTTATTGGACATTTTTACGGTCATTTTTCCTATTTTATTAATTACTAAATGATGTTATTTGTAAGTTAAGAACATACGTGGATTTATGTGTAAAAAGATTTTGTCATATATTTCTTAATTTATAATTAATAAAATTGGGAGTAATATGTGCATATCATATTTAAATAAAATATTCATGTGATTCATAATCATTAAGAAAATAATTGCAAGCATATCTTTTAACAATTATTTATATGTTGCTTAAACATTAAGTAATTTAATTGTGGGCAAATTAATTGAATATTTTATTTTTATAAAATAAATACTATTAATGATTTGATTTGATATATTGTGCAGGTTTAATGGTAGCAAATCAATTCAAGACTGCAAATAGAATTCAAGAGATCAAATCAAATCAAATTCAACAAATCAAGTTACCATGTTTATGAGCAAACTGGAGATCCATGAAACTGCAGAGAAGAGAATATTTGCAAGAAATTATCATCTAATAAATCTCCAAAAATCAAGACAAGAAAGCAGAAAAAACCTGGAGAATCAATTTCAAAAGATTTAGTGGAAATCTATTAGAATTAGGATTCTATTAGAATTAGGATTGAAAATTGATTGGAAAAATTGTATTCTCTTATATCTTTTATTACTTGATCTCCAAACTTCCTGACCCTATATAAAGAGATGTAATTCTAGGAGTGGAGATATTTCTTTCATGCCAAAAATTGAGGGTTGATCATTTAGGGTTTTCGTTTTCGTTTTTGCAGTGGAATTAATTTGTAATAAAATGTAGTTTCTCTTTTAATTTTGTCTCTTTACTTTCCACATTACTTTCCACATTTATTTTTCACATTGCTTTCTACATTTATTTTCCGCACTTTTTTCCCCTTATTCTTCTACTTTTTTTCTTTTACTTCGTTTTTTCCAATAAGCAAGTTAATTCTCTCTTATCAGGGTTTGTAGAAGAGGATAGTGTTAGTGTATATGCCGTAGGGGTCATTATTGTATCATACTAGTTTGTATATTATTTAATGGAAGCTTGGGATATTCACGGTTGTATTAACAGTCTTGCTCAACATAGTAGTATGCTACTTGGTTTATATCTATCTTAATATATGTATATGTTTCTTTTAGCATATCGCGAATACATATTGATAGAGCCTTTATGATCTTGCTTGACTACCAGCGTTGTGATGGCAATCACACTAGTGGGAGCTGGGTAGTCTACAAGCACATCCTTTTTTTCAGGTCCCTAGTCGTAGGATTATCGAGACAGGGCATCGATACTCCGGAGTAGACTAGTGCGTACGCTTCTCATCCCAGCAGGGGAAATAGTCTGTCCCACAGCCATTAATACGTTGTACTGGAGATAGTATGCAGGTGCTCGTTGGGTTACGGGTCTACCGGACAGGACTCGCAGGGAACTGTTGGTTGGTATTATACCCATCGTCAGTTAACAGTTCCCAGGTGACATGAGTACATCATAGTCCATAGACTTGACACTGCTGCTTCGCCTCGAGTGTGTTCCCACCGTTCTTAGATTGCTACCCTACCACGGCTCAAAGGAGTCGTGCAAACAGGTAGCAGTTGGGTGCAGTCCCGAAGCACTTGGAGGCAGTGGCGGTTAGATAGGATTCGTCTCTCCCGGTATTGGGAGTTGATATCTCACTGTGTTTGGAGAGCCATTACGCAAAGTCCCTGGCCAGAGCAAGCGAGATTTACTGGTAGGTTTTCCAGTAGTTCCTCAAGGTGTAATAGGCTTCACTCCAACATGACTTATACCGCTTTTAGGGGACTGACGCTTACCGCCCCCTAGGCCCGATATGTGATAGTCTTAGACGAACAGACCGGACTGTACGAAGATTGTCACATCAGGCTCAGTAGGAGTTCGAATGGGTTTCCTCATCGACCTTCTTATCGACATCTACCTAGGGACCGTTACGTACAGCTAGTACCGCTTGCAGCCTGTGGTTAAACCCACTGCCAGCGTAGTGTCGAGTCTTTAGAGTCCTACACAGAGAGTTTCCCTGCTTCATGCGAAACGATATAGAGGTCGTATGGTTTTACGACAGGGTTCGGACATATACGTGTACTTGTGCATGTAAGATATTCGGACAGATTATACTAGCGGGCTTTGGTTTAAGCCAGATTCTAGTATTGGATTATTGGATTTATGCAGTTTCAGTTTATCCGTGTTTTTCGTAAATACGGATGGGAGGGGCATTCTCGTAATTAGTCGAGAAGCTTCTAGAACAAAGGTGACTCATTTAGTTTTAATTCATTTGTGAATTAAAGTTAATGAGGTGGAGAGCTTATGTGTTATTTGCATTAATTGAAACCATGACTCATGAGATGATTCATCCATTTGTATTAAATGAAGCATGAAAGATATTTGTGCAAGATATTTTTATGCTTCATGATATACACAAATGAGTTATATTTCAATTCATAATTAACATACACACTCTCTCTCCTCAAGCTCTCCTCTTCTTCAACTTAACCCTAATCCTCTCATGTGTTGAGATCCCAAGGGTTAGAAAGACTAATAGATCCTTAATCCACTTCTATATCTTCTAGGTCACTTGGATTAGCAATCCTAGCCACTTAGTTACCTCAAGTTAGAGGTTAAAACTTGAAGGAGGAACTCTCGAGTGGATCTTCTATTACATCGAGGAGGCTGACGAGGAGGTGAACAACAAGAACAAGAATGACTGGTATCTTGAGGTATAATCATTTATCGTAGTAGTTTAGCACTTCTAGATAATTGTTAGTTAGGGTTTAGCAAAGATCCGTAAAGTTAGTCGATGTTACCTTAAACAAAATGATTGTTTTACCTATTCCGCCTACCCGCATCTTGTGGAGTGTGTAACGTTGACTTACAGATAGTATAATGGATGGAAAAGTCCTTTATCTTCTTCTTATATTTTAATTTTTATAAACTTTAATAAAGGGAGTCTTAACCCTCTTATTCGGGCGTGCTACCAATTCGTGATAGTTGCGACCTAAATTTAAGAGTCGTTAACACTTGCTTTGTTGAGGACTTGAGATCAATAGGGATAAATGGAAGGACAAGGGTCAGTAGAGGGAATCCTTTCCTCCAAGTACCCTAATCCACATGCATCGCTCTTTTTCTAGTTTAAAATAATTAAAATATAAAAAGAATTATTTTTAAAACTCCATCCCTTAACTACTTAATCCGAAAAACCCTACAAGCCCTTTTGTTATTGAATTTTATCTCTTTAATATATAAGATAAAAATCCAACTTTTCTTCTATTAACTCGTCTAAAACAAGATAAGTAATTCACCATCTCCCCGTGGACGACTCGTACTCACTATCGGCTAGCTATTTGCGACACCGTTATTGACTGTGATATTTAGGACACTTTAAAAACTTAATTTTCACACCATTTAAATGGCGTCGTTGCCGGGAAGACGGTAATATTATTTATTTTTGTTATTCGGGTTGATTTTTCTTTTAAAAAAACTTTAAAAATAATAATAAAATAAAAACCGCATCTTGTTTCTTTTGACGACTTGTTGAGTGTGCAGAATTCTTGAGCATTTAGAGTGAGCCAATAGAGAACTTGAACACTGAAAAAAGAAAGAAATAGAAGATGGAGAATGGTGCCAAAGTTGTGGGATGATCGGCCATCGTTGACTGTGAATCCGCGGCCATATATCTTGTTCGACCGCGATTCCATGGCCTTACAGAGATATCATGTGCTAAATTTTTCTAGTAAGGTTCTTATCTTCATAACACCCCCTCTGTAGCCCCAATAAATTGTATTTCTGAAAGTCTACCCTAGCACCACCATGAGCTTTTTATAGCATCAAGCATGCCAAATTTTAAATTTTGAGGTGCTAAGTTAGACTCACCAAGATCTATACTAGAATATTTAGGGTTTAACCTATAATGATATGTAAACTAAAGAAGTGAAGATGGCTATACCCTCGCAGATCGAGTCCTTCACTTCATAAGATCCGTGTAGTAGTCCACACGACTCCACTAGGCTCCACTTGAGAGTTTGGACGAGCTTCCTCCGATAACCTTTGCGCCGAAGATGATCCATGCGAAGCCCACTAGCTCAAGCTACCTCTTCACTAATCTCCTATTAGTGAAGGAAACACGCCACACCAAAGTGATAGTTTGGTGTAGGATGGTGAAGTAGGGGATTTGAGGCTCACTAATTTGTGTTCAAGCTTTATGGTTCACATCATATGTGAGGGTTGAAACTTGAACCATGATGAAGAGGAAGAATAAAATGAGAGCAAGAGAAGAACTCAACTCTAGAGAGCAAGGAGAGCAACACTTAACAAAAAATGGCTATGTGTTGTGAATGAGGTGAAGAATGGCAACCCCTTGACCCCTCACTCATTCAAGCATGTAGAATATAAAATTGCAACCATGCTTGAATAGTGAGTCAAGTTGAATAAACAAAAGAAAAAAGGCCATGCCTCACCATGCTCCCATTTTCCACCTCACTTTTCTTCTATTAACTCGTCTAAAACAAGATAAGTAATTCACCATCTCCCCGTGGACGACTCGTACTCACTATCGGCTAGCTATTTGCGACACCGTTATTGACTGTGATATTTAGGACACTTTAAAAACTTAATTTTCACACCATTTAAATGGCGTCGTTGCCGGGAAGACGGTAATATTATTTATTTTTGTTATTCGGGTTGATTTTTCTTTTAAAAAAACTTTAAAAATAATAATAAAATAAAAACCGCATCTTGTTTCTTTTGACGACTTGTTGAGTGTGCAGAATTCTTGAGCATTTAGAGTGAGCCAATAGAGAACTTGAACACTGAAAAAAGAAAGAAATAGAAGATGGAGAATGGTGCCAAAGTTGTGGGATGATCGGCCATCGTTGACTGTGAATCCGCGGCCATATATCTTGTTCGACCGCGATTCCATGGCCTTACAGAGATATCATGTGCTAAATTTTTCTAGTAAGGTTCTTATCTTCATAACACCCCCTCTGTAGCCCCAATAAATTGTATTTCTGAAAGTCTACCCTAGCACCACCATGAGCTTTTTATAGCATCAAGCATGCCAAATTTTAAATTTTGAGGTGCTAAGTTAGACTCACCAAGATCTATACTAGAATATTTAGGGTTTAACCTATAATGATATGTAAACTAAAGAAGTGAAGATGGCTATACCCTCGCAGATCGAGTCCTTCACTTCATAAGATCCGTGTAGTAGTCCACACGACTCCACTAGGCTCCACTTGAGAGTTTGGACGAGCTTCCTCCGATAACCTTTGCGCCGAAGATGATCCATGCGAAGCCCACTAGCTCAAGCTACCTCTTCACTAATCTCCTATTAGTGAAGGAAACACGCCACACCAAAGTGATAGTTTGGTGTAGGATGGTGAAGTAGGGGATTTGAGGCTCACTAATTTGTGTTCAAGCTTTATGGTTCACATCATATGTGAGGGTTGAAACTTGAACCATGATGAAGAGGAAGAATAAAATGAGAGCAAGAGAAGAACTCAACTCTAGAGAGCAAGGAGAGCAACACTTAACAAAAAATGGCTATGTGTTGTGAATGAGGTGAAGAATGGCAACCCCTTGACCCCTCACTCATTCAAGCATGTAGAATATAAAATTGCAACCATGCTTGAATAGTGAGTCAAGTTGAATAAACAAAAGAAAAAAGGCCATGCCTCACCATGCTCCCATTTTCCACCTCAATTTCTACTTTTCTCAAAAATAGAAAATGCACCATGCTTCATATATATATTTATATATCACATATATTAATATATGTATTATGAAGGATAGTTAGTGAGTTAATGATATTAGTTAAGATATAATTATATCAAATATAATATATATCACATTATTAAATCAACACTTGATTTAATAATTCTGTTATATCACATATAACCGACTAATATCATTTATCTGTGTATTAAATTACAAATCAACACTTGATTCGATAATCTGATTATATCACATATAACCTAACTGATAACAGATAACTGCCAGATTACAATACGGTATCACATACACGTATTTAATCAGGCCCATGCATATATCACATATGTGTCCTACTTCGTTTCGTTTGAACCAGGAAACTTCTGTGTGGGACTCTAAAGACTCGTCAATACGCCACAAGCCGTCAGCGGTACTAGCTGGACGTAACGGCTACCCGGGTATTGAGCGATATGAAGATCAACAAGCAATCTTGTCCATACTCTCCATGAAGCTTATCAGTAACACTACTGTACAGTCCGTATCTTTGTCTGATATGTCGCATATCATGTCTAGGGATCGTAAACGTCAGACCCCAGTAACGTGATAAGTCATGCCGATGTCTGGCCTATAACGGTTCGAGAAACTACTGATAATTCTTATCAGTAAATCTTAGCAGCAGCCCTGGTCAGGGACTTCCAGTTATAACCAATCGAGCATAGCGCAACATCAACTCCTAATATCGGGAGAGACGAAACCCCTCCTATCGCTCATTGCCTCCATGTGACTCGGGACTATTCCCAAAATCCACCTGTTTGCACAACTCCTCTTGAGCGTGGTAGGGAGGAAATCAAAGCACAGTAGGAGCCACATAAGACTCCATGACGATCTCGGATCTACAGACTAACCTATACCAGTGTCATCAGAGGACTGCTATCTGACGATAGGTATACAACCAACTAGGAGTCCTCGGCGAGTCCATTCGGTGTACCCGTTCTCTAATGAGCACCTGTGTATAATCTTTGATATCACACACCAATGGTTGTGGGATCAACCATTGCCCTTCAAGGGACAAGAAACGTACACACTAGTCTACACTAGAATATCGATGCCCTTGTCTCGATATCCCCTCGACTAGGAACTGTTAAAGGATGTACTTTTGGACCACCCTGGCCCCACTAGTATGATCTCATCATATCCTGGTGGTCAAGTACATATCCTAAGGGGTTTATCAACATGTAAGAGACAGACAGTATAATAATACCAGTCTACATGTTAAGATAAAGGTAACCAGATAGTATACTATCATGTTGAGCAAGAAAGTCCTCTATATATATGTCCAAGCATCCACTATATCAACAATAATGGCCTTTAGGGCATACATATTCCTGACAATCTCCCACTTGTACTAAGACCAGTTGTTGTAGTATTTCATACCCAACATCCCAAAAATCTCTTGAATCGTTTTTGGGGGGTGGGCCTTTGTGAGTGGATCCGCTGTGTTATCCTCTGTGTCAACTCTCCTAACTTCGATCTCCCGGAGATCAACTGTCTCCCTGATCAGTTGATACCGCGTAAGAATATGTCTGGATCGCTGATGGGACCGGGGTTCCTAGGCCAAAGCCACAGCTCCATTGTTATCACAATACATATGTATTGTTTCTCAATATTAGGAACCAAGTTCGTCTTATGAACTTATTCATCCAGGCAGTCACTTTGGCAGCATCGTTGGTAGCGATGTAATCAGCCTCTATCAACGAGTCTGCTACGGTATATAGCTTAGAACCCTTCCAACATACCTTCCCTCCACTGAGGGTAAAGACAAAATCCGAAACTGACTTTCAGTCGTTCTTATCATTATAGAAGCTTGAATCGGTAAAGGACTCCACCTGGAGTTCACTGTTACCATACATCAAGAACATCTCTTTAGTGCTTCTCAAGTACTTAAGAATGTTCTTCACAGCTGTCCAGTGCTATTCCCCAAGATCTGATTGATACCTACTCACTACACCTAATGAGTAAGCTACATCCGGTCTGGTACATAACATCGCATACATGATAGAGCCTACCACTGAAGCATAGGGTATCCCTTGAATGCGAGCTCTCTCCAAATCAGTCTTGGGAGACATCTTTTTGGAGAGAGTGATTCCTGAACAAGCGGGTACATTACCACGCTTAGAATCTTCCATATTAAACCCTTTAGTATGGCGTCTATGTACCTGGTGTTCCCTGATTAAAAATCAGGAAAAAGCTTCAGAAGAAGTATCACGTGCTCACACGTGACCAGTGGTCACGTGTTGGCACGTGATGGTTAAAGCAGCGGCAAAGGACAGAGCACAGAAGAGGAGCCCATTCAGGGTGCTTGCACGTGACCAGGGTCACGTGCTGACACGTGACCAGGGGTCATGTGCTCACACATGACCAGGGGTCACGTGCTCACACGTGACCAGGGGTCACGTGGCAACACGTGACTGGCTGTAAAAGCCTTGCGGTTCAACAGAATTAAATTCTTAAAAAGATCATTTAAATCTTTCCAAAATGGAGAAGAATTATGTAAAACCGTTGGATTAAGAATCCGAGGGTGGTTAAATATCACCAATTTATGGAAAAATCTTGGACAAGGAAAGATTTTCCCTAAATCTCACCAAAATAACAAAGAAATATCTTTGGATTTAAAATCCAACGATGAATAGAATTCACCTAATAATCTAAAGGCCCAAATCAATGATGACAACAAATCAAATCTTTCAATGAAAGATTTACCAAACAGATTGATTCTTTTCCTTCTTCTATAAATATGAGCCAATAGAGAGTTATAGAGAGAAAAAGCCTTGGAATCTTAAAAATTCAGAGAGAAAAGAAAGAAGAATTTGATTCTCTATAAGAAAAACCCTAGGTAAGAAAAGAAAGGGGTAAAAGCTTCAAAAAGAGAATTTAATTCTCAATCTAAGAGTTTAACTCTTATATAAAAAGAAAAGAACTTAGTTCTTTCTCTGGTGGAAGACCTGCAAAGTGCACATCTCTCCATAGGTTGAGAATTTAATTCTCATCGGGTCGAGATCCTGCCATGCAGATCTAAAACGTAGAGGAGGAATTGAGTTTTGAGAATTTAATTCTCACAAAGTTATAGGAATTTAATTCCTCCAAGATAAAATTAGGGTTTAACCTTATATGAGAATTTAATTCTCCAAAATTATAGGAATTTAATTCCTTCAAAATAGACAGAACTAGGGTTTAACCCTAATTGAGAATTTGATTCTCTCAAACTCACAGGGATTTAATTCCCCTTAAAATAAAATTAGGGTTTCACCCTATATCAGAACTTGTTTCTTTACATATATGAGAATCTAATTCCTACAGAAAGAAAATTAGGGTTTAACCCTACCTAAGAATATAATTCTTCGAAAATAGGAATTTAATTTCTCCAAAGTTATAGCTAGGGTTTAACCCTATGAAGAATTTAATTCTTAAAAAGACAAACAAATCTTTAAACAGGAAAGAACCAGGGTTACGTGTCCCCACGTGACCCCTGTAAAGATCCACAGGAAAGAAGCGCTGGGCGCCCTCACGTGATCCCTAATGAATACTCTAAATAATCAGGGCATAAGCACCCATCACGTGCCCACATGTGATGGCAGTGAGAATTAAAGGCGTTAAACACTTATCTGCAGAACAAAATGAAGGGGATATGGCCCCATTTTTTTATGCCATCACGTGCTCCCACGTGATCCCCCCTCTGTTAATGTTTAACACTAATCTGATAATTTTGTTGCCAGTGTTTAACACTATTATCCGTTAGTGTTTAACACTAATTTGAGAATTGCAATTTTTAATGTTTAACACTAATTTGATAATCTTATTTCCAGTGTTCAACACTGTTGGTCTTTAGTGTTTAACACTAGTTTTAGCCCAATTGGCTAATTTTCTAGAGGCAAGGCCTCCCCTTCAATGGACCAACAGAGGGCCAATATTCCAAACTTGATTGGACTTAGCCCAAGACGGCCATAAGTCCTCAATTCAGACTTAACTGAGCCAATATGCTCATAATATAATTAATTGGTCTTGGTTCCAAATTGGACTACAGATCACTTAATCTACCTTGGTTCAAGGGTACATCTCATCACTCCTTTGATATTTGTCGTTGTAATTCCTCAACGTCTTCAAAGAGGTGACGGGTCCCAACAACCATACATTTCACGGACTGTGGGGTCCTTAAACTCATGGACTATGATGTCCTTAACCTTGACCGGGATGTCTTAAAACTAACAACGGACTGTGGGGTCCTTAAACTCATGGACTATGATGTCCTTAACCTTGACCGAAATGTCTTAAAACTAACAACGGACTATGACGTCCTTAACCTTGACCGTGATGTCTTAAAACTAATGTCGGACTGTGGAGTCCTTAAATCCATGGACTATGATGTTCTTAACCTTGACCGCAACGTCTTAAAACTAACAGTGGACCACAATGTCCTTAAACTACCTATCGACCGCAACGTCACTAAACTAAACAACAGGGCCCCTCAATTGCTCTCTTGTTGGATCTAAACGATCCCGTTAAGTCGATCTTAGTCTAAAATGAGACTAACGTATCCTTAACAAACGTTTAAGTTGATCTTAGTCTCAGATGAGGCTAACGTATCCTTAAACCCAAACCCCTAAACCCAAATCTAAGATAATACGGATTTGGACTAGTCCACGCCCTACGGGCGACAACATAACTTAGTCTCCGTATACAATCCACGGGCAACCAAACACAAAACAAACACCCACGACACGAAGTGACCATCTGGAGAAGGAGAAAGTGGTACCGCGATGCGGTAGCGTAATTAACTGCAGGGGCTTGCGCCTGCAGGGAAAAGCGTCCCCACAATCAAAAACCCCTCGAGCGAGGGGGAATCTGACGAAGTCTGCTACATCGGATGCATCCGTTTAAACCTTCGATACACAGTTCCATAAATCAACTTGGCATCTTCGGAGAGGTGGACGGATAGCACCAATTAGCATTTGCCCCGAATCTCAGGCAAAGACGTCTCCCGTCGCGCCGTCTTTCGGAGGGGAACAGATTCTGGCATGCCCGGTGGGACCTTTTCCTCTTTCCACTCCACACTTCGTGTGTCGTGATTCGCGAACCAATCGCGGTTCTCTAATGGTTGCCCTTGGGTTTCGAGGTACTAAGATTTGGTGTTTCGTTTGCTGCAGAAAGCTAAAGGATCAATGGCTGGCAACTGCTCGAACTGCTCCAATTGCAACTGCAACCGACGCTCCGCCTCACCTGGAGGTGTAGCTTATGGACCGCAGGCTGCTTCCCTATTCACTATGCCTGTGGAATAAGTGACTCAGGCTACCACCGTTCTGTTCTTTGGGACCATGCTCCTGCCAGTGAACGTTAATATCCCGCTGCCAAAGGAAGCGCAAAAGAAGTCAGTCTTCGATCGGCTCACTACTACCACAGCCCTTCTCAACGGGTCGTCCGACTCCAACTCCTCAGTATTCACCATACTGAGCCTGAAGCCCATGATCCCTGAAGTGGCCATCCCGAGGAAGATAGCCATCTCTGCTCCTGGAGTCGTCAAGGCGGCTTCTCCTGCCAGAGAGTCGGTCTTTACAAGACTGACTTTCCTGGCTCCCGTTCCTGCTCGAAGGTCTGTCTTTGACAGATTGGATGCCGCTACTCAAAAGGCATCAGTCTTCAAGAGGCTGGCACCAGCGGCGCCTCATCTAGATAGGGGGCAAGACGAAACCATCCCCATCACCGGACCAGCCCCAACAGCTCGACACGCTCGACGTCGCCACTGGCGCCGAGTAAGGAAGGCCGGGGGCAACTCCCCCTCTGGGCTAACCCCACCAGCCCCAACGGTGGAAATCAATGCTTCTGTTCCGACTGGGAACAGTTTTGAACTGCTCAACAAGGTGCGTAGAAACTCTCCGACTGCCACGCTGAAAAGATCTCCTCCACCCGCGGAGAATGTTATAGAAACAAAGCCAGAGCAGCCCCCTCAACGGCTGTCCTCCAAAATTTATAAGGTCTGGCGACGGGTTCAGGACTCAGAAATCATTCGAGATCACTCTCACCGGCAGAAGAAGGTGAAAGTTCAGGAAGAAAAGAACCGTCATGTCAAACCACAAAGGACGACAACCACTTGGGTGACCGCTGCAATGGCTCCCTCCACGTCGACTACTCAAAAAAGAAGAAGGCCGGAGAAAGTCCCCATGCCTGCAGCAAATGTCAAAGATAGTAAGCCTAAACGCCCTAAGTCTGGGGGCATGGTGGTGCATACAGTCTACATGGCGTCCGGGAAAGAGGACAGCCGTACATCTACAGGTCGTAGACCGCTTACGCGATCGGTGACTAAAGCTCAGGAGCAGCAGCAGAAGCTCCAAGAAATGATGAATGCGATGGCCGCACTCACTGGGCCAAAAGAAAGCCCAGAAGCGTCCTCGGATCAACACCAGGAGCAAGAAACTGACGCTGAATTTCTTCGTAGGATACTTGAAAAGAAGGACAAAGAGGCTACGGAACAAGCAACCAATATAAAGCGAATGGCCCTTCTGTTCCAGGACATGGTGGGTATGAATGGTACTCCGAACTTCCGAACTTCCGAACGACTCCATCAAAACTTTCGCGGAAATGGAGTTGTTGTTTACCCAGCGTTTCGTAAGCGCCAGCGAACGCACCCCAATAACAGCTTTGATTAATGCAAGGGTGAAGTCGGGCGAAACTTGGGTCCAATATGCAATCCGATGGCGGAACTTGTGGTCGAAGTGCGAACAGCGCATCGAAGAAGCACCAGCGGTGGGCATGTTCGTGGGCACCCTAGACCCTCATGCAACTATTTCACAGTTCATGATGTTCTTTAAACTGACCACGTTCCAAGCGTTAATTGACAAGCTGGCCCAGATGGACCAGATGGGTCACAGACCGTCTCCCCCGAAACTGGAACCTCGAAACGACAAGGGTAAAGGGAAGGCGACCTTCGTTGCGAACGCTCAACAGCAACCCAGTGCTCCAAGACTGGTGGATCAATTGGAGGAAAGACGGCGTTATTATAATGAGAATATGAAACGCCCTTACTCATTCCCGCAGGATAAAACAAAGAGGTTGTTCGAGCTGGCGGTACGCAACAGGCTTATCAACTTACAAAATCTAAGGCGACCACCGCAACCCAGCGAGGTGAATAACCCCAATTACTGCCCTTACCATCAAACGGTAAGCCATCCGATTGAAGATTGCTTCGTCTTTAAAGGATGGATCGAAGATCAGTACCTTCAAGACAAGTTTGCGCTGTCCGAAAAGTGGAAGGTAAACCCACCACAACCTCACACTCCTAAGAAGACAGACACACCGGGGGCAACCTGTTCTTTTATTGAAGAAGCTCCATGGGAGGTCGTGCTGTCAGCTAAAACCAAAAGGATGCTGAGTGAGCTTCATACATGCCCGGCGGTCAGATGGAAGAACCCACTGGAACCTCAAATCATCGAGGGGATGCTGAAGCCGCGCCCAACTGTAAAGATTGGTGGTGATGGCCCAAGCACTCACACCCAACCGTCGAAATCTGCGAAAAAGAAGAAGAGATCTAAAAAGCCCGTGAAGCCTGGTGACGAGCGCACGGACTTGCAGAAACAGATCGACGCGCTGGAAGAATATAATCAGAAAGCGCGAACCCCCATCACGCTCCAAGTGTTCCTCAGCCACGTCCTTTAGGACGAAAATGATGGGGAAGACTCGTCAGATGGATCCGAGGATTACGTAGCAAGTTGCCATGTGATCTCTCATTTGTCGCTATAAAATGAAGAAGCGCCCTGCACAGAAAGACTGGGGGCAGAGCTTGAGCCGGAACTTGTGTTGCCGTCAGACGAGATGATCGACGCCTTCCTGAATGAGATTCGTCTGAAAAGTAAAGCTGATCGGGAGCGTGAGATGGCCATATCGGAAGGAGCCAAACTTCGGCGACTAGACGAAAGAGTCCGAGATTTCGGGAGATAAGGGAAAGGAACCAAGTCATGAGAGAGCTGACTACTAAGGACCCGCCCAAGAAGAGTAAGGTGGACTACAACATCTTAGCGCACCTGAGAAAGCTACCCTTTCAGCTCAGCATTCTCGACGCCCTCTTATTATCAAAAGAAGCGAGAGATTCATTAATCAAGGCACTGCAAGAGCCCGAGCAATTCCAAGCCTTCCTCGCCGAAGAAAGGATGAAGGATGAACTGGAAGAAGTGCACACAACCGATGTCACGTTAGGTGATGAAGACCTTCTCCTTGGGACGTGCGACCACAACCGTCCCCTATATGTCTCCGGATACTGCCATGATATCAAGATAGGCAAAATCCTGGTTGATAATGGATCCTCCGTCAATCTCCTTAATATACGGGTGTTGAAGGAAATCTGCATGAGCGTTCAGCACCTCGCTTGTGATAAAATTACCATCTCCGGTTTCGATTCTCAGTCATCACGGACCATCGGATCGGTGATACTAACATTACGCTTCGGGCTACTCGTCACAGACATTAAGTTTCACGTCATTGATGCCAAGACCTGCTACAACGCCTTGCTCGGTCGGCCTTGGTTACACGAGTACAACATCATCCCTTCTACACAACATCAGTGTATGAAGTATTTCCGGGATGGTCTTGAGTATACCGTAACAGGTGAGCTAAACCCATTCTCCGTGAACGAAGTCCGCAAGTACGAAGATGCAAAATACTTTTTGCCAGATTTCGAGGACACGGAGAGGTGTCGCAAACCGGAGAATAAAGCCGCCGCCACCATTCCTGTTTTCGGGAGTGATACCGAAGAAGAAGAAGAGATAGTTTACGCTGGGCCGTCTCGACGCAACAACCCGGGGCCGTCCGCCCCCATATTGATCTTCGGAAGCGACTCGGAAGATGAGGTTAATGCTGTGTTTTCCAGTCGGCCGCCAATACAAGCATTCTCTGATGATGATCAGAGTTTGTAAATTACCATGATTCCGCGGGAGCACTACAAAGACCTTGACGCACTTGAAGCTTACAATGTGCAAGACCTGCAAATATTTTACGTCCCTCCCAGGCGAAGAAATGAAAAGGCGATCCTATTCTATCGGTCCACGGAAACGAGAGTGGAGAAAGAAATCTAGCACGGTGCGGATTCTACACTTGACATGCTCCAGCCCATCCGTTTGCCCAGATATTACACGAACGGACTAAAAAGGCTATTGAAGCGCCAAGGGGTACCCTTAAAACAGACTATTCGACAAGCTCGGTTCTACAACAGGATTTGGGATGTCCCTGGGACTCAGCGCTAGTTGCCCAACGGGAGAATGGAAACGCTTGGGCTTGGATATGTGAGATCCGGGAAACGGGAACGAGTCCATAGTAGCTACGCCATATATAACTTCGATGAAGAAGAGGACGCCCTGTCAGAAAACGTCGACCTCGTACCAAAACTAGATCCCGCAGTCAAAGTGCCGAGTCCGTCATTTGAAGAACGAATGGACAAGCTTATCAGGAAAGCGGGTCAAAAAGCTCGGGACGACCATAACCGCGAAATGGCCATCTACGAGAAAGCCGGGACGCAACGTCTACTTCAACAGGCTGCAAAAGACGAAAATGCTCCTCCCTGTCAACCTGTTGTGCAAAAGGCCCGACGCAGAGGCAGAAATAAGTCAAAGAGCGGAAAAGGGATTCGACAACGACAAAGCGGGACCAAAAATTCATGTGAGTGGGAATTGCGCGGTCCGGATTTGTCCCTCATGAAGAAGATGAGTCGAGCATATTTTTTCCCTCAAGACAAGACGAAGAAGATACTTGATCTCGCTTTAAAACATCGAATGATTACACTTCCGGAGTCTAAAGACCCTGAGCAAGCTAACGAGGTCTCTCATCCGGGCTATTGCTCTTATCACCGAGCAAAAGGACACCCTCTCGAAGACTGCTTCACCTTCAAGAATTGGGTCGAAGACCAATATCAGCAAGGCAGGTTTGCTCTATCCAGCAGCTGGAGGATAAGTCCGCCACAGAAGCACGAACCAAAAGCCGCGCATACAGCGAGAGTAGAACCAGATCAATATCGGTTTTGGAAGCGAGCTCGTACTTGTCATATGATAAGGATTTCAAAATAAGAGCCTGAGAATATGGATGACCTCCCTTGGTGCTTTGAAAACAGCGATGACGAGGTGATCTCAGAATTCCCACCGGCGCCAAAAGAGTTGGAAGATGGATTACATACCACTGCAGATAACCTCAAGAAAATTGACTTAGGGACGGCAGATGACCCGCGACCGACATTCGTTAGTGAGCTGTTATCTGAAGAAATGGTGGCTGCGCTAAAAGACGTGCTTATGCAGCATAGAGATTGCTTCGCATGGAACTATTCTGAGATGCCAAGATTAGATCCAGAGATTGCTGTCCACAAACTGGCCATATCCCCGGACGTCAAGCCAGTCAAACAGGCAACGAGAAGAATGCGGCTCGAGCTCGAGATGAGCATCAACGCCGAGGTCAAGAAGCTGATCGACTCTGGGTTTATCCAAGAGGTCCAGTACCCCGATTGGATCTCCAACATTGTCCCGGTACTGAAGAAAAATGGGACAGTGCGCATATGCGTGGTCTTCCGGGATCTCAATAAAGCTTGCCCGAAAGACGACTTCCCAGTACCGGTCACCGAGCTGATGATAGATAACACATACACTCATGAAGTTTTCTCTTTCATGGATTGCTCATCAGGATATAATCAGATAAAGATGCATCCCGAAGACCAGAGGCACACCGCTTTTCGGACCCCTTTGGGTATATTCTGCTACAAAGTTATGCCCTTCGGTCTAAAGAACGCCGGTGCCACCTATCAAAAGGCCATGACGAAGATCTTCGATGACTTTATACATGAAATCATCGAATGCTATATCAACGACCTCGTGGTTAAGAGCAAATCATACGAGGAGCATTTTGAGCATCTGAAGACCGTATTTCAACGCCTTCGGCAATACAACTTGAAGATGAACCCTCTCAAGTGCGCATTCGGAGTTTCCTCGGGCAAATTCCTAGGATTCATCGTCCGACACCGAGTTATCGAGATAGATCCGTCAAAGATCAAGGCGATCATGGAAATGCCTCCGCCAAGGACTCTCAAACAATTGTGGTCTCTCCAAGGGAAGCTCGCGTACATCCGGCGATTTATAGCCAACCTTTCAGGAAAGTGCCGCCCTTACAGTCACCTGGAGAAGAAAGGAACCCTTTTCATTTGGGATCACAAATTCCAGAGCGCGCTGGACGAAATCAAGCAATACCTGCAGAATCCGCCAGTGTTGGCTGCTCCGGTCAAGGAAAAACCTCTCATTTTGTATACAACCACCCTTGAAGGTTCCTTAGGCGCATTATGGGCACAGGAGAACGACCAAGGGAAGGAGAGAGCGCTCTACTATCTGAGTCGAGTTCTACTGGGGGCAGAAAGCAATTATTCTCCCATCGAAAGACATTGCCTGGCGTTAATCTTCGCGATAACGAAACTCAGGCACTATGCGTTGGCGCATGAAGTCCGTCTCATTTCGAAAGTGGACCCTCTCAAATATTTGATGTCAAAAGCCATATTGACGGGACGACTCGCTAAATAGGCCTTGCTCTTAATGGAGTTTTCAATAACCTATCAGCCTCTTAAGGCGGTGAAAGGCCAGGCCATCGCTGACTTCCTCGCTGGGCATCCAATACCTGCCGATTCCCCTTTGAATTGCGAGCTGCCAGACGAACATGCGTTTGATGCGATCAACAGTGGTAATGCCCGATGGGAACTTTACTTTGACGGAGCATCCTCCATGAAGAAGCGCAAACAAAACACCCCTGTAATCAAATCAGGGGTAGGCCACATCGTTGTGACCCCACAAGGAGGGATAATGCGCTTCGCCTTTTCCCTGACAGAGCCGAGGACGAATAATGAGGCCGAATACGAAGCTTTGATAGAAGGTCTCGAAATCTCCATCGACATGAGAATTGAAAACCTCATCATATACGGGGACTCCCAGCTGGTCGTCAGTCAAGTAAATGGCGACTACCAAACATGCAAACCCAAACTGGTAAAGTATGGCGAGAGAGTACAGCGATTGCTAACTCAAATCCCTTCCTACACCCTGGAAAGCATACCGCGTGCGGAAAATAGCAAAGCAGATGCGTTGGCCAAGCTCGCTAAGGAGCTAGCCGATGAAAACCTCGATGACGTATGAATCGTGGTACAAAGCCGTCGGGTACTTGCCCCAGCAGAAATATCTCCGGAATCATCCAAAGAAAAGGGAGCGACAGAGCAAATGGCTATGCAAATAAAAGACCAGGAAAAGGTTGAAGATTGGAGAGAGGTCTTCGTAGACTACTTCAAATCCCGTCGAACGCCTGAAGATGCGTCCTCAAAACATCAGCTCATGAAGCAAGCTCTGTCTTTCGCCTTCGTTAATGATACTCTGTACAAGAGGTCGTTTGATTCTCTGTGGTTGAGATGCTTAGGACCTGACGAAGCAAAAAGAGTCATTCAGGAAGTTCACGATGGACTCTGCGGTTCTCACCAAGCAGGCCCAAAGATGAAGTTGAAGATTAAACGGATGGGCTACTATTGGCCCACGATGATTCAGGACTGCCTCGAATATGCGAAGCAATGCCACTCATGCCAGATTCATAGGGATTTTATTCATCAGCATCCAAATCCACTACATCCAACGGTGGCCAGCTGGCCGTTCGAAACGTGGGGGACTGACGTAATCGGTCCCATCGAACCAGCATCGTCCAGGGGACATCGATTCATCTTGGCGACGACTGAATATTTCTCCAAATGGGCAGAAGCAGTACCGCTGAGGGAAGTGAAGACGGAGAATATCCTCCATTTTCTTCAAGACGCACGTTACTTATCGGTTTGGAACTCCGCGACGGATCATCTCCGATAACGGGCCAGCCTACAGAAGCCACAAGATCAGCCGCTTCGCCCAACAACACAACATAGACTGGAGATATTCCTCACTTTATAATCCCCGAGCGAACGGTCTAGCCGAGGCTTTCAACAAGACCTTGACGAAGATCGTGAAGAAGACGGTGTCCCGAAATAAGAAGGACTGGCACGAGAGACTGCAAGAAGCTCTCTGGGCGTATTGAACTACGTTCAAAACGGCCATGAACACAACGCCATACGCGTTGGTATTCGATACAGAAGCAGTACTCCCCCTCGAGATAGAGTTACCTTCTCTACGAGTGGCAGTCCACTACGAGCTGACAGACAAAGAAAATGCTCACCTTCGCCTTGAAGAGCTTGATGCCCTTGATGAAACCCGCCTCATAGCGCAACAAAATCTGAAGGCTTATAAAGCAAAAATGACGCGCTCATATGAAAGATTGACCAGGCCGAGGACATTCCGCCAAGGCGAACTCGTGCTAGTGGTCAAAAGACCTATGATCCCAAATCGCGCCAAGCGGGGAAAATTCGAGCCGAACTATGAAGGCCCGTACATCATAGACAAGGTCTACCAGGGCGGAGCCTATCTACTCATGGACATGCATGGCGAAAGACCTTTCAGACCGATAAACGATTGCTTCCTGAAGAAATGCTACGCTTAATGAGTTACAGCCTAGGTCAATGATAGATGACGACGACTATGTCCGCTCTCTATCTTCCTAAGCTCCAACTCTATAAGTAGTAACCGGCCTTCTGCAATGACGGACCGAAACGTCCTTAAACTAACAACGGACCGAAACGTCCTTAAACTAACAACGGACCACTACGTCCTAAAACTAGCTATTGACCGGGATGTCGATAAACTACGGTGGATTGCAACATCCCAAAGCCGATATAAAAAAAAGAAAATAAAAATAATAATAAATAAAAGCGGTATGTCCATAAGCAAAATGGGCACGGAAGAAAACCCGAAAGGGCTCCGTGAGTAAAAACAGCAGGACTACTGGTGAGTGCTTGTGAAAACCCGAAAGGGCGCGACCTCGTTATATAAAAAAAAGAGAAAAGAAGAAAAGAAAAAACGGTAAGTCCATAAGCAAAATGGGCACGGATGAAAACCCGAAAGGACTCCGTGAGTAAAAACAGCAGGGCTACCGGCGAGTGTTTGTGAAAACCCGAAAGGGCGCAACCTCGTTAAGAGACACTTACAGGGTCCTCTCGACCCTGCAAGGAGAAACCAACCGCGTGGGATCCTTACGACTCACAAGGGAGAAACACACTTAGGAATCCTCACGATTCCTAAGAAGAAATCACATTTGCGAGATCCTCATGACTCGTGAGGAGAACTCTCTTATGGGACCCTCACGGCTCATAAGATTTGAATGTTTTAAGTTATAGAAACCTAAACCTGTTCTTAAGCAACTACCCACAACCTTCAATAATGCCCTACAAGCGGCTCAATGCTGACCCTTGCATACAATCCACGGGCGCGAATAAATATTTCCCTAACCGAGTCCCATCCGTGACTAGGGATATGTTTGCACGGTGAACAACCCTTGTGAGTCCTCTCGACTTATAAGGAGAAAACTCTATTGTAAGATCCTTACGACTTACGAGAAGCTATACACTTAGAAGTCCTTACGATTCCTAAGGAGAAAGCACACCTACGAGATCCTCATGACTTGTAGGGAGAAATACCTTTGTGAGACCCTTACGGCTCATGAAGTTAAAAGCCTTAGTCGACAGGACCATAACCCTGTTTACTAAGCCACCTTTTTTCGACATCGACAGAGGCAAATGATGATTCGCTTATGGCAATATCCCAGTTGTAGCGGTGCTGATGCCGAAATCGGTGTCGAGCTTGCGGCGAAAAGCCAGAAAGCCACACATGCATACGAAATAGCCGAAATGATGGGGCAACTTGCAATAAAAAGCAGCAAGTAAAAATGTATGCATGAAAAATAGCCGAAATGATTGGGCAACTTGCAATAAAAAGCAGCGAGTAAAAATAAAATAAATAGCCGAAATGATTGGGCACCGCGAAAAATAGCCGAAATGATGGGGCAATCGCGACCTTCGCGATATAAAAGCTGAAATGATAGAGCATCGCGGAAAAATAAATAAATAAATAAAAATAAAAATGAAATTTATGCCCTACAGGTGATGTTACATCAATCCCTGTATACAATCCAGGGGCGCAAACAAAGAAGGGATCATACTCCTCCCCCCAGGTTTCATCATAAGAAGAAGCCAAATCTCGACGCGCCACAAATAACCTAGAGATCGTCTCAACATTCGTCTCACTGCGGCAAATACGACATCAAGCAAAGCGGAACAGCGGCAACTCCCAGTTCCATGACTCGGCGGTGTACAGATCACCGAGAGTCAAATCCCAACTCCGTGAAATGCGGATATAATAAAAAAAACTCCTAATCACGTGGAACGCGGATAACATCACTCTTTGACCCCGTGGAAAACGTCCAGAGCGGAGCCTGGTCCTCGCCGAAAACGACAGTGAACCCGTGGAAAGCATCCAGAGCAAAATTCCTGGTCACGCGGAACGTGGATAACGTCACTCTTTGACCCCGTGGAAAATGTCCAGAGCGGAGCCTGGTCCTCGCCGAACACGGCAGTGAACCCGTGGGAAGCATCCAGAGCAAAATTCCTGGTCACATGGAACGCGGATAACGTCACTCTTTGACCCCGTGGAAAACGTCCAGAGTGGAGCCTGGTCTTCGCCGAACACTGCAGTGAACCCGTGGGAAGCATCCAGAGAAAAATTCCTGGTCACGTGGAACGCGGATAACGTCACTCTTTGACCCCGTTGAAAACGTCCAGAGCGGAGCCTGGTCCTCGCCGAGCACGGCAGTGAACCCGTGTGAAGCATCCAGAGAAAAATTCCTGGTCACGTGGAACGCAGATAACGTCATTCTTTGACCCCGTGGAAAACGTCCAGAGCGGAGCCTGGTCCTCGCTGAACACGGCAGTGAACCTGTGGGAAGCATCCAGAGCAAAATTCCTGGTCACGCGGAACGCGGATAACGTCACTCTTTGACCCCGTGGAAAACGTCCAGAGCGGAGCCTGGTCCGCGCCGAACACGGCAGTGAACCCGTGGGAAGCATCTAGAGAAAAATTCCTGGTCACGTGGAACGCGGATAATGTCACTCTTTGACCCCGTTGAAAACGTCCATAGTCGGAGCCTGGTCCTCGCCGAATACGGCAGTGAACCCGTGGGAAGCATCCAGAGAAAAATTCCTGGTCACGTGGAACGCGGATAACGTCACTCTTTGACCCCGAGGAAAACGTCGAGAGCGGATCCTGGTCCTCGCAGAGCACGGCAGTGAACCCGTGTGAAGCATCCAGAGTGGAGCCTGGTCCTCGCCGAACACGGCAGTGAACCCGTGTGAAGCATCCAGAGCAAATATCGGACTGTGGAGTCCTTAAAATCCACGGACTATGATGTCCTTAACCTCGACCGTAATGTCTTAAAACCAACGATCAACCATGATGATTCTAGACTGATTTTACCTTGGTTCAAGGGTACATCTCTTCACTCTTTGATATTTTTCGTTGTAATTCCTCAACGTCTTCAAAGAGGTGACGGGTCCCAGTAACCACACGTTTCGTGGACTGTGGAGTCCTTAAATCCACGGACTATGATGTACTTAACCTTGACCGTAATGTCTTAAAACTAACATCGGACTGTGGAGTCCTTAAATCCACGGACTATGATGTCCTTAACCTTAACCGTGATGTCTTAAAACTAACATTGGACTGTGGAGTCCTTAAACCCAAGGACTATGATGTCCTTAACCTTGACCACGATGTCTTTAAACTACGGTACCCTGGAAAACATCCCAAAGCAACCCCTGACCCCGTGAAATACGGATAAAGGCGACCGCACCCAGCACTTGCGGGTCCTCACGACCTGCAGGGAAGAAAACTCTCTTGTGAGATCCTTACGACTCCCAAGGGAAAACCCGCTTAAGAATCCTCACGATTCTTAAGGAGAACTTACACCTACGGGATCCTCTCGACCTGTAGGGAGAAAAAACTCTTTGTGAGACCCTCATGGCTCATAAAGCTCAAAAGTCTTAGGAGGCAGATCTTAACCCTGAATCCTAAGCCGTCGCTGCCCTGCAAAGAGACCAAGACAAACTGTCCGCAGAACACATTTTATTAAAAGAGACACACCATTGAGAAGAAAAACATGTCTTTTATTCATAAACCAAAATGGATACAAAGTACAATTCATAAAAAACAAAAAGAATATACTCTCATTCAGGAGTATGTACAAAAAGGAAAGAAGAAGATACGGGTCTTCAGGCCGGCGGGCGATTTAACAATTTCATTGGCTCATCCTTCTTTTGCTGGGTCACAACTTCGTGATTCAGTATCGCCAGAAGACGGGCCTCCGCCTGAGCCTGTTGGGCCTGATACGAGGCAAGCCAGCCTTCGAGCTCTTTCTCGTTAGCCTTGTGAGCCTCAACCCTTTCGCGAGTGAACACGGCAGCTTTATCGAGGGCCACCACCTCTTTGATAGACTCTTGAAGTACTCTCCAGAGTTCATACGCTTTATTAGCTTTGGCCGTAAGGTTGGCTTGGAGCTCGTGCAATGCCTTAGAGGCCAGCTCCCTCTCCGAGAATTTGCGGCCGAGCCTCTTCTCGCACGACACCATGTTTGCCGCACAGCGCTCTATCAGCCTCCGCAAGTCCGCTTTTGCAGATACGGCCTCCGAAGAAAGGCGGGAACACTCAAGTGCGTGCAAGCAAGCCTCCACCTGCCGACAGAACTCCACCCAGACTCGCACCACCTTTTCGCTATGGTAGGTGGCAAGAAAAGGAAGAGAACCGTTAGCTTCGGCAGCAAATGCTTCAGCTGTGGTTGCGCTGCCAGCACGAAGCTCCTCGATCAAAGACGACAGGGAGACAAGGCTTAACTTGGCCAGGCGTTCTGAGGCTCGCAAAGCATAAGGACCGGGTGGCATGGCGATGTGCGACTTCAGACCTGTGGGAGCTGGCAAGGCTGTTCAGATTTGAAAAATGTCAGTGAAACTCTTAAGCGAAGGAACAAGTGGGACCATATTGAGACGTCACTTACCCACAGTCATGCAAGAAGGGGCTGAAGGTTCCCTTGGCCCTTCGAGGACTTCAACCTCGTCATCAGCCTCCAGAACTGCAAAGAACATCAATGTTATTCCGCAAGGTAACAACAATGCTATAAAAAGACGGTAAGCGACACTAACCTTGCCCAGACGAGAGGACGATGCGTTGAGGAGATATCGCCTGCGGAGCGGCCATCTCCAGTAGGCGCTGGAAGGATTGCCCAGGAGACAGATCGGCAATAGAGGCCGCCAGCCCATGCAATTCTGAAAAGGCAAAAGAGTTCAGGTAACAGAAAGACTACTAGTTTAAAGTATAAAGGGTTACCTTCGACACTCCTCCCATTCTGGGCTGGAGGGATAGCAGCTTCAACGGCCTCCGCTGTGACTTCGGGCTCCAACAAAGGGAGGGTAGCCCCGACTACCTCCATCCCAGACTCTAGGCCGCCCTCAGAAAGAGTCGTTGGGGCAGCGACCACCAAAGGAGCCTCTACTAAAGGAGCGAGTGCTCCGTGATCAAGAACTGCCACCGGAGGCTCTATTGTAAGAGGAGCAGCCTCGTCAACCCCCTCCACATCGAGCAATGTTTCATTAGGAATGTCAACATGCTCTATCTTCAACAAGCCCGTAGGAACCTCCCCCATCGCCGAAGACTCTGCACAATTCATGCAAGAAAAAGGATACATACATACAGGTGTAAACAATTTGAAATGCTACAAAGAAGTACAAAAACATACCAATGCGCAAGGAAGCCTTCAATATGGCTTCTTCAAGCCTATGCTCCTTCTCAAGGAGGCGTGCTCACCGGGTTTCGAGGGTGGACTCGTGGCCGCTGGTCCATAAGGAAAGCGTGTCCGCAGCATCCTCCGAAGCGGCCTGCTTCAGGGCCCTTTCTCCCCATTCCTCCAAAGGACGAATAAACCGCCGCCAGATCCATGAGGGGTCTTCATAGAAGATTACGGAAGGATAGGCTTTCTTCGGAACCCTTACGTTCTGAGACTCATCTTTAGAACGCCGTATGGCCTCAGCCAATTGTGCGGCTTCCTCGGCAGCCGAACCCGAGAAAAGAAGACCAGCGTCCGACTCTTGCACGACCAACGGTTCATCTAGAAGTATGGGCTCAGACTCCGCTAAAGAATCAAGTAAGTTGGTGGCCACCCTCCTCCGCCTCTTAGATCCAGAACCGGCCGCCAAAGACGACCGTTTCTTCCCCCATGGAGCCTTAGTGCTGCGCCGGCCCACGTCACCTTTAACACCCTCGTCCCTATCACCATCGCTTGGTGCCACAACTGAAGATGACACGGCCATTGTCGATGCCACGGATGGTGGTGCCGCCACCGGAGCCCGATTAGCCCGCGACCGGGTACCCAAGGGCATACTAACAGTAGGAGTGAAGTCTACTCCCGACTCTCCCGGAATAAGCGCAATACCGGTATCCCTAAGAGAAAAACGGACCGAGGCGCACGGTCGCAGCATAGCTCCTGTGGCCGGAACCTGAGTAGGGGCACCGTGGCCAAGAAGTACCCTTCTTTCCTCAATAATAATCGGGTTGACCCGATGGAGATACCAGCCCGTAAACGACCCCACGCATCGGGGCATGTAATCAGCATCGGGGATCATGAACTGGGAACCGGTGTTCAGCCTCAAAAAATGATGGGCGGCATCTTGAACGGCTTCGGGCGAAGGAACCTGCGCGACTATGAAAGCCTCAAAAGGGATGCCCTGATCGTAGCCAAGCTGCCGGGCAAAGCGATGCGGATTGTACCGCATGAAAAGGGCCGCGCTACCCTGACGAAATACCAGGTAGCCCGGTCTGATTGCGTATAAGTGCGCGGCCTCCCGGGGCCTCAAAGAGGACATGTTATCTTTTGACCGGTTCCAAAGTGGCCGAGCTGAACCCGAGGGAGAAGATAAGACCCGATCAGTGAATACCAACCCGCCAGTAGTAGCATAAGGAGAAATCAACGCCCGAATTGCCCCGAATTGAGTCGGGTCAGGGGCAGAAGCATCCACCAATCGTATAAGTCGCGGAAAGGTGTAAGCATCATAAAATGCAGGCCTCTGATGTATAGCAAAAGCCCTAACACATGCATCTTGATCCAAGACGTGAAATAATGGAGAGAAAAGTTCACTACATTCACGCCAGGAGTCGAGGTATTAGCTGCAGTGCCTAACCCGTGATATAGATGCACCAGCGCCGGGATGTCGATGGCCAACCGCACCCCCTCAGCGATACAATGAGCCGGGTAGATAACCGAGGCTCTCATGAAGCGGCGATGCATGGGGACGATGAACCAGCTGAGCCAAACACTAACAAAGCCCACGAAGAATGTCTCCTCATCCATGCCGGGAGCTGCGATAGATTCGAAAGATACCGGTGACATAATAAGGATTTAGTATTGCGGTAAATCCGATTCCTTGGTCGGCAGCTTCTTCGGGCCAAACCCAAAGGGGTCTTTGATGTTTGTGAACTTCGGAGCTATCTTCGTCAGGATGCCCTCGCGAAGGAAGCAGGCAATGAAGCTCTTAAAAGTAACGCCCTGCTCCTCAGATTCGGTGAACAATCGGTCAAAGATACCTAGCGCCTTGATCAAGCTGGGACGCTTGTGGCGGACGTCATTCTCAGCAGACAAGCCGTCAACCGGTGCAGGCTCGGGCTTAAAGACGTACTCATCAGGAGTCAGCAACTCCTCATACAGTGTACCCCTGATTGGCAATCCCAAGATTTCATAAAATTCTGCCAAAGAGATCGAGACCTCATGGTCCCCTAGAATAAAAGTGTTGGTGGGGAGATTCCACTGGTTCAAGAACGCCTTAACCCACCAGACATGCTGGGATTGGTAGTGAAAGAGCGACGTATGTATCGCCTGGTAAAGCCCGACCTTCTGCAGCCGCGCACGATGGGCAGAAAGGATGTAGCGAGCCCAGAGAAGGTAGCCCGTGGGGTGTCGAGGGGTGAGCACTATCTTATAGATTTGTCCCCATGGTTGGGCCTCACCCTGGCAAATACGTCGGCCCAGAATATCTATAGCTTGGATTGGATGGTTCGGGATACCGGTTGTCGAAGGCTCGAGCCGCCCCATTGGGGTCCAATTTGGCATCTCCACAGCGAAGACCGTCCTCGGAGGATCTATCGGCAAGAACGGAATGGTGGGCTCTGTCGGCACTTCGCAAAGGAAACTCCGGCGACCCCGGATGATATGGCTGTACCAGGTCCCCTATAAAAGTAAGTTGGTGCAATTCGGGTCATGAGCCCTGATCATCGCCATCGCTTCCTCATCAGATGGCGACTGGGGAAAAGCGGCCTCCGAGCAAGTAAAAGGGAAGTACGGAACGGAAGTCATTGCACCTGAAATAAAATAAGGGGAAACTGTTAAAGCGAGGCCGATAATGTGTGTGTGTGTGTGTATATACACACACATGGTTATGCATGCATATAAATAAAAAGACAGTGGAAGAAAGCGACAGAGGACTTGTTTGGTGGGACCATTAGTTACAAAACATGAGGGTCCCACGAAATCAAGATGGCGGCTGGCTAATGATGAGGCACAACAATTATAATGAGACAAAGGGAATATTCTCATTAAATAAGCAGTGGGTTTCAAGTGACCCTACACATTCCCCTAAAAGATAGATCCATCTTGGACTCTGTGATAAATCAAACAGAATCAGGGGAATTAAATTCCCATAGAACAACAGTGCAAACTTCTTCTGGATTGTGAAGAAGATGACTCAGGGCAAGAAAACCCATGAAGTTCTCTAGGAAGAACTTAGTTCTTCATAGGAATTAAATTCCTTTTTGAAAAAGGGAATTAAATTCCCAGAAAATTTTGTTCCAGAGGCAAAGCTCCTTGGGGATGGAATTAAATTCCATGGAAAACAACCGACATCATCATCTCCATAAAAGATCGGATGAACCCTAAGAGATCTACTGTTTGAAGATTAAATGGTTTTATATTTCTGTTGAAGAACTTGAAGAAAAAATGGATTCATGTTAAAAGGGTGAAACCCTTGATGTGGATTTAAAATCCAGAGAGTTTTGTTTAAAAGAATGGAGGTTCTACGATCGTTCAACATCATTACCTGAAAGAAAGAGTCTTTCTTAAACAGAGTTAAACTCTTAAAATTTTTCAAGGCAGAGAACTAAGCTCTGAGGAAAGAGAATTAAATTCTCAAAAGAAGAAAGTTCTTAAAGGAGGAAGATGAGCAAAGTGGAGGCTCTTCTGAAAGGACATTGGCATTTATAGGATGGGATGGAAAACGTTTCATCTATCCTACTCCCAAGGCAGATCCAACAGTCATAAAAGTAACAGCGTTGCACTCACGTGCAGACACGTGAGAGCAACGCTGTGGGGGCATTTGTTCCCTGATTAAAAATCAGGAAAAAGCTTCAAAAGAAGTATCACGTGCTCACACGTGACCAGTGGTCACGTGTTGGCACGTGATGGTTAAAGCAGCGGCAATGGACAGAGTGCAGAAGAGGAGCCCATTGGATTAAGAATCTTTCCAAAATGGAGAAGAATTATGTAAAACCGTTGGATTAAGAATCCGAGGGTGGTTAAATATCACCAATTTATGGAAAAATCTTGGACAAGGAAAGATTTCCCCTAAATCTCACCAAAATAACAAAGAAATATCTTTGGATTTAAAATCCAACAGTGAATAGAATTCACCTAATAATCTAAAGGCCCGGATCAATGATGAAAACAAATCAAATCTTTCAATGAGAGATTTACCAAACAGATTGATTCTTTTCCTTCTCCTATAAATAGGAGCCAATAGAGAGTTATAGAGAGACAGAGCCTTGGAATCTTAAAAATTCAGAGAGAAAAGAAAGAAGAATTTGATTCTCTACAAGAAAAACCCTAGGTAAGAAAAGAAAAGGGTAAAGGCTTCAAAAAGAGAATTTAATTCTCAATCCAAGAGTTTAACTCTTATATAAAAAGAAAAGAACTTAGTTCTTTCTCTGGTGGAAGACCTGCAAAGTGCACATCTCCCCATAGGTTGAGAATTTAATTCTCATCGGGTCGAGATCCTGCCATGCAGATCTAAAACATAGAGGAGGAATTGAGTTTTGAGAATTTAATTCTCACAAAGTTATAGGAATTTAATTCCTCCAAGATAAAATTAGGGTTTAACCCTATATGAGAATTTAATTCTCCAAAATTATAGGAATTTAATTCCTTCAAAATGGACAGAACTAGGGTTTAACCCTAATTGAGAATTTGATTCTCTCAAACTCACAGGGATTTAATTCCCCTTAAAATAAAATTAGGGTTTCACCCTATATCAGAACTTGTTTCTTTACATATATGAGAATCTAATTCCTACAGAAAGAAAATTAGGGTTTAACCCTACCTAAGAATATAATTCTTCAAAAATAGGAATTTAATTCCTCCAAAGTTATAGCTAGGGTTTAACCCTATGAAGAATTTAATTCATAAAAAGACAAACAGATCTTTAAACAGGAAAGAACCAGGGTCACGTGTCCCCACGTGACCCCTGTAAAGATCCACAGGAAAGAAGCGCTGGGCGCCCTCACGTGATCCCTAATGAATATTCTAAATAATCAGGGCATGAGCACCCATCACGTGCCCGCACGTGATGGCTGTGAGAATTAAAGGCGTTAAACACTTATTTGCAGAACAAAATGAAGGGGATCTGGCCCCATTTTTTGATGCCATCACGTGCTCCCATGTGATCCCCCCTGTTAATGTTTAACACTAATCTGATAATTTTTTTGCCAGTGTTTAACACTGTTATCCGTTTGTTTTAACACTAATTTGAGAATTGCAATTTTTAGTGTTTAACACTAATTTGATAATCTTATTTCTAGTGTTCAACACTATTGGTCTTTAGTGTTTAACACTAGTTATAGCCCAATTGGCTAATTTTCTAGAGGCAAAGCCTCCCCTTCAATGGACCAACAGAGGGCCAATATTCCAAACTTGATTGGACTTAGCCCAAGAAGGCTATAAGTCCTCAATTCAGACTTAACTGAGCCAATAGGCTCATAATATAATTAATTGGTCTTGGTTCCAAATTGGACTACAGATCACTTAATCTACCTTGGTTCAAGGGTACATCTCTTCACTCCTTTGATATTTGTCGTTGTAATTCCTCAACGTCTTCAAAGAGGTGGCGGGTCCCAACAACCATACATTTCATGGACTGTGGGGTCCTTAAACTCATGGACTATGATGTCCTTAACCTTGACCGGGATGTCTTAGAACTAACAACGGACCGTGGGGTCCTTAAACTCATGGACTATGATGTCCTTAACCTTGACCGGAATGTCTTAAAACTAACAAAGGACTATGACGTCCTTAACCTTGACCGTGATGTCTTAAAACTAATGTCGGACTGTGGAGTCCTTAAATCCACGGACTATGATGTCCTTAACCTTGACCGCAACGTCTTAAAACTAACAGTGGACCGCAATGTCCTTAAACTACCTATCGACCGCAACATCACTAAACCAAACAACAGGGCCCCTCAATTGCTCTCTTGTTGGATCTAAACGATCCCGTTAAGTCGATCTTAGTCTAAAATGAGACTAACGTATCCTTAACAAACGTATAAGTTGATCTTAGTCTCAGATGAGGCTAACGTATCCTTAAACCCAAACCCCCAAACCCAAATCTAAGATAATATGGATTTGGACTAGTCCACGCCCTACGGGCGACAACATAACTTATTCTCCATATACAATCCACGAGCAACCAAACACAAAACAAACACCCACGACACGAAGTGACCATCTGGAGAAGGAGAAAGTGGTTACCGCGATGCGGTAGCGTAATTAACTGCAGGGGCTTGCGCCTGCAGGGAAAAGCGTCCCCACAATCAAAAACCCCTCGGGCGAGGGGGAATCTGACGAAGTCTGCTACATCGGACGCATCCGTTTAAACCTTCGATACACGGTGCCATAAATCAACTTGGCATCTTCGGAGAGGTGGACGGATAGCATCAATTAGCATCTGCCCGAATCTCAGGCAAAGACGTCTCCCGTCGTGCCGTCTTTCGGAGGGGAACACCTGGATTGGGATAATCCCAACATCCGTTTAGATCTATCTCTATAGATCTTTATCCCCAGGATGTAGGAGGTATCCGTTAGATCTTTCATGGAGAACTTGTATGACAAGAGGAGCTTGACCGATTGTAGCATAGGAACATCGTTTCCTATCAAGAGTATATCATCTGTGTACAATACGAGGAAGACAACCTTACTCTCTACAACCTTTTTATATATACATGGTTCATCTACCTTTTTGATGAAGTCAAACTCTTTGACAGCTTCATCAAAACATATGTTCCATCTCCGCGATGCTAGCTTTAATCCGTAGATGGATTTAAGCAACTTGCACACGCTTCCGCTGCTCCCACTGTCTATGAAGCCCTCTGGCAGTGTCATATACTCGCTCTTTTCTAAATCACCATTTAGAAAAACGGGTTAGACATGCAATCTGCCAGATTTCGTAGTTTTGGTATACAGCAGTGGCAAGTAGGATCCTGATAGACTTAAGCATAGCAACAGGAGAAAATGTTTAATCATAGTCGACACCAGGTCGTTGACGAAAACCTTTTGCTACATGTCTAGCTTTGAAAGTCTCAACATTTCCATCTACACCAATTATCTTTCTCAAAGATCCACTTGTTCCCGATGGGTTTTACCCCTTCAGGAGCAACATCCAAAGTCAATACTTTGTTGGTGTATATGGATTCCATCTCAGATCACATAGCATCCAGCCATTTCACAGTCTCTACTTGTGATGGCCTGCTCAAAACTAGCGGGGTCATCATCTTCCATGATGCAATCTTCGCTCCCACCGTCTATGAGAAAACCGTAGTATCTCTCAGGTGGATAAGGAACCCTACTAGATCTGCGGAGTGGCCGCGGTTCGTTGGGGACTATTGAATCCTCCGGTTCCACCAAATCGTCAGTTATAGCTTGTGTTGCTGGAACTTCCAGTTCTACCTCATTGCCACTAATTTCTTTCACAAGAAATTCCTTTTCTGAAAAGGTGGCATGTCGAGAAACAAACACCTTTTTGTTCCTCGGTGTGGTAGAAGATATACCCTCGCGAATGTCTGGGATATCCTACAAACTTGCACAGAACTGACCTTGCCTTGAGCTTGTCCGGATTTTGCTTTTCAACATAGGCCGGACAACCCCATATCTTAACTCTTTTAAGAGATGGTCTCTTCCCATTCCATATCTCATATGGAGTGGTAGGCAACGGATTTGGTCGTAACTCTATTCAATAGATATGCAACTGTCTCAAGTGCATAACCCCAAAAAGGAATAGGCAACTCAGCAATACTCATCATATAGCGCACCATATCTAATAGGGTGCGATTCCTCCACCCCGATATACTGTTGTGCTGTGGTGTATACGGATGAGTAAGCTGAGAGAGAATCTCATTCTCTTTTAAATAGTCTCAGAATTCCGTGCTCAAGTATTCTCCTCCCTGATCATATCGAAGGATTTAATGCTTTTACCCATCTGGTTCTCAACTTCGTACTTATATTCCTTGAATTTCTCAAAAGATTCAAATCTGTGTTTCAACAGGAACACATGTCCGTACCTTGAGAGATCATCTGTGAATATTGTTGGGGTCAAAAATTACACCCCAGTTGACCAAGTCAAAACCAAGGTCAACCCCAAGTCAAGTGGGCTCGAGCCCAAGCCCAAGTCAAGACCAAGCATGGAAGGGGCCGCCTCCATGCCAAAAAGGAGGCAATAAATTAGTTTAAATGTAATTTTTAGAAATAAATATATGTAAAGTGGGCAGAAAGCCAAAATTTTGCAAACCCCATGGCTTATGTGCAAAAAAAGAAATAAGCACATAAGGCATGGGGTGGCACAAGTGCCATTTGGCAATGCTCAAGAGGGTATATGTAAAATGTGTAGTCTATAAAGGCAAACATGATGAAAATATCTATGAAAACTTTTTCCATTCTAAAAAATTCTAGGGTTTGCGCCTCCTTCTCCTTTCTCAAGGTTCTAAAACCTTCCCCCATTTTTAAATTAAATCAAGAGTTTAACTCTTCCCTTTTCCAAAAAAAGAAATAGTTTTTCACCACAAAACCCTTGAAGGGGAGCTCGGATCTTCAATCAGATCTCGAAAAGGGGAGACTTTTAAGTCTCACCCCCTTTTCTCCAAGATCTAGCCGATCAAGAGGAGGAAGAAGGAGATCCATATCCAAAAATCCAACTTTGGACAGATCCAAGGCTCAAAAGAAGCTCCAGGGCTAAAGAGAGAAGAGAGGGGTCCCCTTTGATCACCTGTGAAGATCTTTGGGGAGTTCAACTTCAAGACCCAAATCCTCAAAGGAGTTTAACTCCTATTCCAGATCATTTAGGAGTTTAACTCCAAATCTAAATCTTTTGGAGTTTAACTCCACTCAAAATCCCTTGGGAGTTCAACTCCTAGCCCAGGGGTTACGCCCTTTTTCGCTGGTGTTTCCAGCGGTCGCTTGCCGCGCACGTGACCCATTAGCGCCCAGCGGTCGTATGCCATGCACGTGACCCACGGGCGCCCAGCGCCTGCGCGTGCAGCGCATGTGACCCACGGGTGCCAAGCGCCCACGTGCCAAGTGCCCACACGCCAGGCACGTAACTAGTAGGCACCTAGTGCCCACGTGCCATGCACGCGTCTTTAAGCCGCTCCTTACCCCTCATTTTTCATACACTCTGTACTAAAAACACGTCCCCTGCTAGGAAAATTTTTCTAACGGGGTGCTGCCCCGCACTCCGCAAGGGGGCTGCTAGCCCCCTTGACCCCCAGCCCGCTATCTGGATAGCGGGACCTCCGTAAAAACTCTGCAAGGCCCCCGATATATCAAAGACCCCTCAAGACACATATACGCACGTTGCACATTGAGTTCGCATGACTAGTTTGACCCATCAATCAGAGGTTCCCTCGCTCCAAAGGCGAAGGGTAATTAACGGTAGCTTAGTCCGTGGCTGCCGGAGATTCGGATCCCCACAATCAATAAACCCCCGCCTACCCTAGGCAGGGGTAATCTGTAGTACGCCTGACAAGCACGCATGTATTCCCATCTCAATGGGGTGATGAAAAACACCCTAAGATTCTGGCACGCCTGGTGGGACCTTTCTCTCCTCCCATATCTCGGGTCAAGCGTTCATGCGAACTCATTTATTGATGTTTGTACTGAAGTAGTTTTCTTTTCGTGCAGGAATCAACTTTCAACGCCGATGTATCCTAAGATGAATTCAGCTTCCGACGCGACCCCGATCTCGTACGTGGTCAAGATCAATGCCCGCATGGTTCTCCCTGCCAATCTTAGCCGGCAATGGGAGGAGCCACCCCATCAATTTGGTGCTGTCCTCATCTATCCTGCTGGAAGCGTTCATCTGGCGGAGGTCCCGACAAACCAAGTAGCCAAACTGACCTTAAGGGGCAGGAGGCCGAACGTTGTGATCGCCAAAGCACCCCACCCTAAAGGCAAATCTGTGTTCGAATGGCTCTCCGCTATCCCGATTGGGGGCAAGGCCGTCAACACCAATGGAGCCACAAAGCATCTCCAGCAAGCTCAGAAGACTCCAACAAGTGCACAATCAGGCGTATCTCCAAAGTCCTCCATCGCCCGGTCTACGGCGGCTTCCCGAAGAGCCATAACCAGCCAAGTACTCAAAACAGAAAGGCTGAGACAGAAGCGGCTCAGGTATCGAGCCAACAAGAGGGCTAGGACTTGGGCAAAGTGGAATCTTGTGAGATTCCAAGAGAAGAGTCATCCTGCGATGATGGCTGAGTCGACCGTAAAAGTTAGCAATTCTTTCGAAACTCTGAAGTGAGTTTAGAAAAACGCCATGATCGTCGGAATTAAGAAGACGGCAGTCCAAGCGATGTTGCAAAGAGACATGTCCCAGCCCCGTCAGAGAAAGCATGACACCATCTTTTCAAGTGTCTATCAGGCATTCTGTGCTGCGCGAAAGCAGCGGGGCAAACCCAGAAAAGAAGCACCAACACTATTCAAGAACCCGGTCAGGCCAGCCGCTTTCAGTCGATTGCCCGTTACCGAAACAGGAGGGCCACGACAGCGATCCATGAAATCAGCTTCCAGTAATAAAAAGACAGTTGGATATGTTATCCATACGGTCTATATGGTGAGCGCGCGTCCCAGCGATAACTTGCGCAGCAAAAGCAAGGATGGGGCCACCACATCCCAAGCCCAATCTGGCTTGAATGTGGTAGCTGCTTCCCAAGATCAGCCGCCTCCATTAGATGAAGAAAACCCTCTCGATGAGGCTGATAGGAAGATAGACCCCTCAGTCCATGTAGAGTCAAGCTCGGACAGCGAGGAAGAGCCAACTTCCCGCCGCAGGACTGCGGAGAAAGAGCTGCTTTAAGAACTCCAAAAACAGCTGAGGAGCAAAGATAAAGAGATGGCCAAGCTTTACTCCTAAATCGACGACTTGACGAATGTCGTGATGCAGTTCACGGCTCAAATTGCCCGGACACCTCCCAATCAAGCATAAGTCTCTACTCATGAGCCAGGTCAGGACAACCCGAAGCAACCAATGCTTGTCCCATTGGGTCCAAGATTGGACGAGCCGAACGAAAGCCAGCTACATTCTTCTTCTGGGGACGCCTTGGCCCCAGATAGCCTCATCCTACAAACACAAGATCGGATAATGGATTTGTTCACTAGCAAGGTTAGAACATTGGTAGCCAAAGCCGAATCTCAGAAGAAATCGGCAGTAGTGGGCGGCCGTATCCCGCACAGTACGATCTGATCGAGTTCCCGAGCGGCTACGTCATTCTTAAGTTCGGAAGATTTGACGGGACGGGAAACGCAAATCAGCACGTCGCCCACTTTAAAGCATCGTGCGAAAACACAAGGGGCAATGACGCGCTCCTTCTTCGTCAGTTTGTCAACAGCCTAACCGGTGTCGCTTTCGACGGGTACGCGAGTATACCAGACAGGTCCGTCATTACCTTTGCCCAAATAGAGTCTCTGTTTCGGCAAAGGTTCATGAGTGTCAGTGATAAAATCTCCATTGCTGACCTTATGAGGACCAAGCCGGGGAAGAATGAATACAACACCGACTTTATCGCCCGATGGAGTAATCTCAAGGTCAAGTGCGAACCTCCACTGGAGCAGGACCAGTCCGTCAGCCTTCTCATTGGGAACCTCAGCAATTAGATGGTCCCATTCTTGTGTACAGCATGCCTCAAGACATTTCAGGAGCTAACCAAGAAAGTCCAAATGCTGGAACGCTTTTAGCAAGAGTCCACCCCAGACTCTCCGAGAGACAAGACTTGGAAAAGCAAGAGAGACGACAACCGTAGAAGCGGGAATTCCAACAGTACTAATGTCTTCAATGCATCCGATAATGAAGACAAGCGAAAGGCAAGCGATTCCAAAACCAACCGGCCTCAAAAGCCATTGCTAGGAGGAAAAGGGCCTTCCCTATAGGAGAAAAATAACAAGGTTTACTCTTTCAGAAGGGACAAGGTCCGTAAGATATTCAAAGATGCCTTGAACAATGGTCTACAATTGCCGGAGTCGAAGAGACCCCACGAAGCAAAAATGACTGTCAATCCCCTGTTTTGTCCATACCACAGAGTAGTGAGCCATGCGATCGAGGATTTCTATATCTTCAAAGACTGGGTCGAGAAGCAGTACAAGACTGGAGAGATCGAGCTGTCCAAGAGAGTGTTGGTGAACAATCAAGTTGCAACCACCAACTTTATACAGACAGAAGCTGAAGCCTTCTGGGAGCAAACAGCTGAACACACTGCTCTGAGAAATGAAACTGACTCACCGCAGTCTCCATGGAGTACGCACATATCTAGTAAGACGAAGAAGATGCTAAAGCTACTTCGGAAAGAGCCCAGAACGGAATGGGAAGGGCAGAAGAAGCATACCATTCCAGCTGCCAATTCGACTCCATTGGGCTCAAAATCCAAAAAGCTCAAGAAGGGGAAAAGTACATCTCGACGCGAAATGGATTCTGCAGGGAGATCGACCATTCAAAAATATATCGATTCCCTCGAAGACTATGAACAGAAGGAACGAAATCTGATTCAATTGAAGGAGTTCCTCCCTGTACAAGCGGCTGAAATTCTGGAGGAGTTAAAAGAAGACTCCAATGAAGAGATTGCAGTAGTGACCTGCTATGCTATCCACCTTGGTAGGGACTCTGAGGAAAATCTATGTTTTCCCGAAGAGGACGAGGAGCTCGCCACAAAGGCCAACTAAATCCAGCTCAGAAGAGCAGGGCTCTACCGCCAAATCAGGGCAACACCCCAAAAGGAAAGGAAAAACAAGTCGTTAATGAAGAAGATGGTAGAGAGATGGCTCGTGAAAACTCAAGTCCTTCCTCAGTGGACTACAATGTCTTGGCCCATCTCCGGAAGCTTTCGTCTCTCCTGAGCATCTACGATGCCTTGGTCCTCTCTAAGGAGCCTAGGGATGTTCTCATTCACGCTCTACAAAACCTCGAACGGTATCAGGCTCGCTTTGCAGAAATTAATATGAAAGAAGACCAGAACGCTCTGCATGCCGCCACGGTCACGTTTAAGGATGGAGATTGCTACTGGGAACGGCTGAGCATAATCGGCCGCTTTACGTGACCGGGTACAGCGCAGAGATCGGATTAATCGCATATTGATTGATCCGGGATCCTCACTGAACATCATGAACTTGCGGACTCTAAAAAGTCTGTCAATGGACGTCCGACACCTGTCAAGGGAAAGGATTGTCATTCAAGGCTTCAACCAAAATTGCCAGCAAGTTCTGGGATCCATAGCTCTGCCAATCAAATTTGGGGATCTGCAAACTGAAGCTAAGATATACGTGATCGACGCTGACACGTCTTATAAAATTCTCTTGGGATGGCCGTGGCTCCACGATTATGGTATCGTTTCGTCAACTCTCCATCAATGCATGAAGTACACTAAAAATGGCGAAGAAAGACACATTGACGGAGACATCCGGCCATTCGGTGTGCATGAAGTCCGATATGAAGATTCTCGGTACTTTGTGAACCTCTAAAGTGCTGAGTTACAGCTGACCAACGACAGAACGGCCCCGAAGCTCAAAAGCAAGTCTGAGCCGGCTGTTACTTTCAAAAGCAAAAACCCCCAAGCGCGTCTGCATTTCGGTAGTGACACTGATGAGTCCGACGCTGAAAGTCCGTCCTTCCATAAAACCCGCCCGCATTTCGGTAGCGATACGGATGAATCTGATACTGAAGGCTCATCCGACAGCAAAATTAGCCCTCGTTTAGGCAGCGACACTGAAGAGTCGTAGGAAGAGGACTCGCCTTGCAACAGCTGTGCAGACTGGGCCCCCATGCAACAAGCGAAACTATGAGAGACCTTCAAAATTGCAGAAGAGTCCCTAGCCGTCACAAAGGTGCCGGAGCAGATGTGCAAAGAGCTATATGCATTGTCGGTCTCTACCGTGGACCAGCTTAAAACTTTCTACATTCCCGGAAGGAAATGTGGACAGAAGGGCATCCTGTTTTATGGGTCAAATCCTGTCGCGCACCCGGACGATTTGTCTGTGACATGCCTTCCATACGAGAGAGGCACAAGGGTCCTCCTCAATCCCAGATATTATGCGCCCGAGATGCGGGAATACTTTAAAAGGTGCGGATGTCGGTTATATCAAACATGTTAGTTGTATATATGCCATAGAGGCCATTGTTGTAAATATGATATATATTATAGTGGATGCTTGGATATATATAATGAGGACTTTCTTGCTCGATATGATAGTATGCTACCTAGTTTCACTTTGTCTTAACATGTTGACTTGTATTGGTTTACTGTCTTGCTCTCACATGTTGATTAAACCCTTAGGATATGTACTTGACTACTTGGACTATGATGAGATCATACTAGTGGGGCCAGGGTAGTCAATGAGTACATCCTATAACTGTTCCTAGTCGAGGGTGTATTGAGACAAGGCATCGATATACCAGAGTAGACTAGCGTATACGCATCTTAACCCATATGATGGGCGATGGATGATCCCATATCCATCGGTGTTTGACATCAAAGATGGTTTACGGGTGCTCAGTGGAGACTGGGTACACTGAGCGGACTCGCCGAGAACTCCCAGATGGTATTATACCTATCGTCAGATAGCAGTTCTCCGGTGACACTGGTATAGGTTAGTCTGTAGACCCGAGATCGTCATAGAGTCTTGTGTGATTCCTACTGTGCTTTCATTTCCACCTTACCACGTCCAAAAGGGCGTGCAAAACGGTGGCTTTTGGGTATAGTCCTGAATCGCATGGAGGCAATGAACGATAGGAGGGGTTTCGTCTCTTCCGGTATAGGGAGTTGATATTGTGCTGTGTTCGATTGGCTATAACTGGAAGTCCCTGGCCAGAGCTGATATGGAGTGCTACTGGTAAGAGTTATCAGTAGTTTCTCGACCTGTTATGAGCCTCACATCGACACGACTTATCGGTTACTAGGGTATGACGTTTACCACCCCAAGACTTGATATGCGACATATGAGACAAAGAGACCGGACTGTACGGTAGTGTTACTGATTGGATTCACAGAAGAATGTACAGGCTTGCTTGTTGATCTTCTGATCGCTCAATACCTGGGTGGCTATTACGTTTAGCTAACCGCTTGCAGCTTGTGGGTGTTTGATATGATCATCACCTACTGCCAGCGTATTGACGATTCTTTAGAGTCCTACATAGAGGTTTCCTGGCTTAGGCAAAACGAAGTAAGAGCACATATGTGATATGAGCGGGACCGAGAATAATATGATATGAGATACCGTATTCTATTCTCGCGATATGAGATATCGGCCGGGTATATGTGATATAGCCGGTCATCGGATTAAGTGTTGATTCGATGAATTGGTACAAGTTATATTAGTCAGTTATATGCAATATAGCCGGATAGTCGGATCAAGTGTTGATTCGATAATTTAATGTATAATTATATATGTGATATATTACATTACATCAACTAATATAAGCTCTCTTTATTGATTCATTTTCTCACTGGATAATACATTGATGTATATGCGATATATGTTAATTGTATTATTTTCTTTTGTTACAAAATATATTGTATATGTGATATATAATATTGTAACATGTTAGGGTTACAAATGCAACATGGTTTTAGAGTTTAAACCTAGTTAGGGTTTGGATTAGGGTTAAGCTTTGGATGAGCTTTCAAGAAGCTTCATGAAGGTTTGACTTTTTTCTTCATCCTTTGATATTTTGTGAAGATATTTGTTAATCCAACCCAAACCCTTAACCTACAGTTTATTCTCTATAAGGGTTAAGTCTTTCATTCTTAACCCATGGTTGCAATTGTAACCACAACAATAATTCATTATTCATCACAAAAGGTTTAGCTTCTTCTTCTTCTTCTTGCTCTTGAAAAAGCTTTACTAGGTTTTATGTTTGTGATGATTAAGTGTGAGAAATTGAAAACAAAAGAGAGCAAAATTCCTACTTCATCATCCTCATCTATTCTAGCCACTTAGATTAGGGTGTTCACTTCTCTAATAAGTTCATTAGTGAAGTGTAAGTTTGGGTTAGAGATTCTTCTAGGTAGATCATCTTATATCAAGAAGACTTCAAGAAAGATGCATCCTTCACCTCTTGGAGCCTCACGAGAGTCGGAGTTCTTAATGATCACAGCGGAGGAACGGAATACAAAGGTTGTAATCCTAATCTCTTTAGTTCTTTGTATGTGATACAAACTTGTTACCTTAGAATTTCTAGTAAAGATTCATGGTTTGCTTGCTTTGCACCTCTCTAAATTTTAAAGTGGCATGAGTGATGCTACCAAACCCTAGACTAGGTGCAAGGGAATCCCAACAGTGGTATCAGAGCCAAACTAGAATTCTAGATACGGTGTTAAAACAATTACGAAAACAAAATTGACTCCGAAATACGGTATCTTGAAACCCCCATTTTGCTCTTTGGAAATTTTCCAAAAAGCCCTTTAAATTTTTTTCAAACAGGTGTTGAATGATATATGGGAGATCCTAAGAACATGGGGAAACACGGAGAGAGGGGCTCGGATTTTGGCCGAGCCCCAGGCTAGGGTCTTCGGCCTGGCCGGCCCCCTGCCTCCTCTACTCCCCGTATTTCTCCTGTGCTCTGGTGTCTTCCATTTGGGGTTTCTAGTATTGTTTGCTTAGCCCAATTTTCATGTGATGATTATTTTGACCTGGGGCTAATTCGTAGTACTTCGTAGTCGTATAATTCAATACTGTATTGATAACCTTGACTATTTTTAGCAGTTCGATCGAACTTCGCACACCACATTTTGTACCCCGCTGAAATTTCCAAGTGTTGAAATTTTCCGAAGTTGATTATATTCGTAAAATCGTGCAAATACCCCTATGGACCCCCTAGAAGACTATACTAAGCTTAACTCGATTCTATGCCCACGGAACCATGAACAAACCTTATGGTTTGCCGTAGTTCCGTGGTGTTATAAGTGAGGCATTGGTTAACTCCTTCTACGGCTGGTCCATGGACACTGTGGCACGGTTTTTGAGTGTTTCGACTTTGCTCAAGTGTTGAGCTCACGGGGGTAATTTGTGAGTGTATGTTGATCCGATCGAAACTTTAAACATCGTCTTGATATTCTGTGATTGTGATACAATATGTGGAATTCATATAGTTAGGCATGAAATCCGTAATATGTGATATTTTGGGTTTACGATGTCTAAGGCGACTGTGGATTCCAAATGTTGTAGTTTTTCACTTTTCTTTTCTGCGACCGTAAGTGTAGTATGTTGGGTATTGCCGGCTTCCTTGCTATACATCAACGACAATCGGGATACGCATACTTGCTTACGTTGATAATATGAGATATTATGTGTTGCTGTGATATGTGATATTGGATCGTCGTGTTCTGAATAGCCAGGGGTTTTATGTGAGATGAGGGATTTTATTTTCATTCATGTAAAATTCAATTGTATGTAATATTCTTTTATTGGGGCACTTTCGGGTTGAGGATGATGTCTCCATTGTATATTATTTATTTTTCCGCATTATGATAGACCCAAGGAGGAGAGCACAAGTAGCCGGGTTCTAGGGTCCAGTGGGAGGCTATCTCGACGAGTTGAGACCGGGTCTCCTAACCCTGGAATTGACAGCGTTACTTGCCACTCTCGTAGGGGTCTAGGGATGTGGGTTTGGGTATTCATCGTGATCATGGAATCCGTGTTTTATACAGGCTCGATATAAAACATGGACCTCCTAGTATATCCAATATTTCATATGTTTCTTCTGCTGCTGATATACTGTGATGTGATCATATTATATGTGTGAGACGAATGCTTTATTATTGTATATATGATATATAATAAACGTTGCTTATGTTTTTCACCCGCGCTAGTCCCGTCCCGGTATGCCGTAAGTTAAGTAACCCGACGGTGCATAACGGAACATTGTGGCGAATGCGGATGGCATAAGCGTACGTTGTATTTTCGTTTCTTCTGTGATGCTTAGGAAGCATAAATGATGGGATTTATTAATGAGATTGATAAAAGAAAAGAAACCTTAAAGATGTTGTAGAATCAAATTTTCAAAAAGGGTAGCTACAGTTTTTGCTTTGCATAGTGGTATATGTGATATACCCTGCACCTTATTCGATGAAGAAAGAGCCGAGATCCCTTCACCGGGAGTGACCTCTTTAGTAAAACTGGCAAATGCTACAAACTTACGGTTTAGTTTTTGATTGCTTTTATAGTTCTTGCTTTGCATAGTGGTATATGTGATATACCCTGCACCTTATTCTGAGGAAAGAGCCGAGATCCCTTCACCGGGAGCGACCTCTTTAGCGAAACTAGAAAAGCCTAAAAAACACTCCTTTTCAAAATCACTTGTTTCTACACGATATCAAGTTCATTACGCTCATGGTTTTCATAAAAACCTGCGTAGCCCTCCGTCATTTCAGATAAGTACTGCTTAGTATTCGTGCTACGTTTGTTGACTATGTTAAGGCGTAGTGTGCGGTAGCTAATTAGTACTTATCTGCTAAAACATGAGATGTGGTTGGGTTAGGGTAGTTGTACGACTTTGTTGACTATGTTAAGGGTCGTGTAGGTGGGTTTAATTCAATCGGGAAATGACGGGTTGAACTTGGCTAGCAATTATGATTTGTTGACTATGTTAAGGTCATAAGTTGCTAGGGACGAAAGCATTATCAGGAATTTCAAGTGTTGAAATTTGCAATGAGATTGCATACCTCCTATGAGATAGTTGGATCCTGATACCCACTGCGAGTAAGAGTTACTCCTGGGAGAATTTTACATAGGACAAATAGCCGAGCAAGTAGATGTATAGAAAAGGTGTTAACGGGGTTATGCCTATGGGAAAACGAGGTTTATTCTAATTAGGTCCGTGCGAAAGCACGGGAAACCTCCCTCAAAGTACCAACACTGGCCTGGCCGAAAGATTGGCGAACTTGTAAAGTGTAATTAATCCCGGCTAGTCTTACCTTTTAGGGTTTTAAGGAAGATTTGATAAAAAGCAGTGGGAGCCATCCTGATTAGATAAGATAATAACCAATCTAATCTTGCAAGAGCATACGCTAAAGTGTTTTCTTCTCTCTCTCTCCAAGTAGCGACCTTGTCAGGCCTTAATCAAGATAATAATATGGATGTATTGACTGAACCCACTTATTATACTGAGCAGGGGAACGATGGTCCTGCTCCCATTTATAATTGTTATAAGTCCGAGCAGGGAATAGTGAAATATCTGGATTCTCACGCCACCCAAACGAAGAATAAGCATGTTGATGCATCTTCTTCGGGTGTGTTTGTTATCGAGAACTGTTTCTCAGTTCACTTTACGTCCTGGGTATTAGATACCGGATCAGGATCCCACATATGTAATATGTTACATGGGCTACAAAAAGGTAGAGAACTGGGAGAGGGTGATTATTCCGTAAGAGTAGGGAATGGTGCAAATGTTGCAGCCAAAGCAGTTGGCGAATATCACCTTGTGTTACCAAATGGTAATACATTGATTCTGAATGAATGCTATTACATTCCGACCCTGATATGCAATCTTATATCAGTTTCTTTATTGAGTAAAGAGAGATATAATTTTGTAGTACAGGATAATGTTATGAACATCTCCTAAATCAAAAGTTGATTGGATCAGGCTCGTTAAATAATGGCATATACGTTCTCAATCAAACTACAGTACTTAATATGTAAAACGCACACAAGAGGAAGAGTTCAGAAATGAATGAATCCTTCTTGTGGCATTGTAGACTTGGTCATATCAATGCGACACGACTAGCTAAATTGCATAAGGATGGATATTTGAATCCGTTCGAATTTTCATCTTATGACACTTGCCAGTCATGTCTCAAAGGCAAGATGACCAAAACTCCGTTTAGTGGACACGGAGAAAGAGTTACAGAACTCTTGGGACTAATACATAGTGATGTATGTGGTCCCATGTCTACACATGCCAGGAACGGTTCTTCCTACTTCATTACATTCACTGACGATCTCTCAAGATACGGACATGTGTTCCTGATGAAACACAAGTCTGAAACTTTTGAGAAATTCAGGGAATATAAGCACGAAGTAGAGAACCAAACGGGCAAAAGTATTAAGATCCTTCGATCGGATCGAGGAGGAGAATACTTGAGCAATGAGTTCATGGATTATCTAAAAGAGAATGGGGTTATCTCTCGGCTTACTCCTCCTTATACATCACAGCACAACAGTGTATCGGAGTAGAGGAATCGCACCCTATTAGATATGGTGCGCTCTATGATGAGCACTGCTGAGTTACCTATTTCCTTTTGGGGTTATGCGCTTGATACAGCGGCATACCTATTGAATCAAGTTTCGTCTAAATCTGTACCTACCACACCATATGAGATATGGAGCGGGAAGAGACCATATTTTAAATGAGTTAAGATATGGGGTTGTACGGCCTATGTCAAAAGGCAAAATCCGGACAAACTCGAGGCACGATCAGTTCTTTGCAAGTTTGTGGGATATCCTAAGAATTCCCAAGGATATATTTTTTACCATGCCGAGGTGCAAAAAGTGTTTGTTTCTCAATACGCCACCTTTTTAGAAAAGGAATTTCTTGTAAAATAAATTAGTGGCAAGGCGGTATAGCTGGAAGAAGTTCCAGCACCACAAACTGCAAATGAAGATTTAGTAGAACCAGAGGATTCAGTAGTTCCTGATGAACCTCAGCCGCTCCGCCGATCTAGTATGGTTCCTTATCCACCTGAGAGATACTATGGTTTTCTCATTGATGGTGGGAGTGAGGATTGTATCATGAAGATGATGACCTGACTAGCTTCGAGCAGGCCATCATGAGTGGTGACTCTGTGAAGTGGCTGGATGCAATGCGATCTGAGATGGAATCCATGTACACCAATAAAGTATGGACTTTGGAAGTTGCTCCTGAAGGGGTAAAACCCATTGGGAGCAAGTGGATCTTTAAGAAGAAACTTGGTGTAGATGGAAAAGTGGAGACTTTCAAAGCTAGACTTGTTGCAAAGGGTTTTCGTCAACGACCAGGTGTGGATTATGACGAAACCTTTTCTCCAGTGTCTATGCTTAAGTCCATCCGGATCTTGCTTGCCATTGCTGCATACCATGACTACGAAATCTGTCAAATGGATGTTAAGACCGCCTTTCTAAATAGTGATTTAGAAGAGTGCGTGTACATGACTCAGCCAGAGGGCATCGTAGATAGTGGGAGTAGCGGAAAGGTGTGCAAGCTACTTAAATCCATCTACGGGTTAAAGCAGGTATCGCGGAGTTGGAACATCTGTTTTGATGTTGTAGTAAAAGAGTTTGACTTCATCAAAATCGTAGATGAACCTTGTATTTACAAGAAGGTTGTCTTACTCGTATTGTACATGGACATACTCTTGACAGGAAATGATGTTCCTATGCTGCACTCGGTCAAGCTCTTCTTATCACATAGATTCTCAATGAAAGATCTAGGTGATGCCTCCTGCATTTTGGAAATTAAGATCTATAGAAATAGATCTAAATGGATACTGGGATTGTCCCAATCCAAATACATTGACACCATACTAAAGAGGTTTAGTATGGAAGAATCCAAGCATGAGAACCAACCCACGATCTCTGGACTCACTCTCTCTAAAGAGATGTCTCCCAAGACTGATTTGGAGAGAGCTCGCATGCAAAGGATACCCTATGCTTCGGCAGTAGGCTCTATCATGTACGTGATGCTATGTACCAGACCCAATGTAGCATACGCACTAAGTGTAGTGAGTAGGTATCAAGCAGATCCAGGAGAGAATCATTGGACAACTGTGAAGAACATTCTCAAGTACTTGAGAAGGACTAAGGAGATGTTCTTGGTGTATGGTAACGGAGAACTCCTAGTGGAGTCCTTTACCAATTCAAGATTCCAAAGTGATAAGGACGACTCTAAGTCGCACTCGGGATTTGTCTTTACCCTAAATGGAGGGGCGGTTTGTTGGAAGAGTTCCAAGAAAGAAACCACGGCAGACTCGACGATGGATGCTGAATACATCGCTGCCAACGATGCTGCCAAAGAGGCTGTCAGGATGAAGAATTTCATCACTGAACATGGTGTGGTTCCGTCCATTGAGCATCCAATACCTTTGTATTGTGATAACAATGGAGCTGTGGCTTTGGCCAAGGAACCCAGGTCCCATCAGAAGTCCAGACATATTCTGAGGCGGTATCACCTGATCCGGGAGATAGTTGATCACCGCGAGATTGAGGTCAGGAGAGTTGACACGAAGGACAACACTGCGAATCCATTCATGAAAGCCATTCCCCAGATACAATTTGAGAGACTTTTCGGGATGTTGGGTATGAGATAATACAACTGTAAGTGCACGGCGGCGCCCCGGCCGTCAATCCGACGCCGGAATGCGGAAACGAAAAACTTTTCAAACTGGAAAACCGGCACCACCGCGCACAAAAATCCCGGATCGGGCCATTAACCTAACGCTAGCTAACTAGAAGAAGAGTAGAGAAGCTATACCAAGCGATCCGTGTCCTTCGGTCTTCGCCTCCACTCCGATCTCCACGCGGAATCTCCGGTTGTCGCCTCCTCGTCGAAACGGGCACCACAACGTCGGGTTCTTTTACGGGCTCCCACCTTTGGACCGAGGCAACTCGAGCATGAAGTTGGAGAGCCGACGTGCCCAAGGAATGTTGTAGATGAAGTGTAGAATTGTATGTCTCAATTGGGGTTGTGAAGTTGCCTTGATGATGGAGGAATAGAATGGAATGAACTTTCAAGTGGAGCTAGAATTTGTGTAGCAAGAAAATGAGATGAACAAATTTTCCCTCATAAAAAATGAACCCCTCCCTCTCTCCCAAAGTGGCCAGCCCCTCTATAGTAGAACGGTGGAGAGAAAAAAGAATGATACATGAAGGGAAGTGAGTGTAGGGAAGGAAAATGGTGACCACACCCAAAAGCAAGCCTCACATCATTTCTAATCCATATCCTATCTCATTAATGCAAAAGAATGGATAGAAAAAGAATCTCATCATGCTAAATCAATCATGAAGCCACAAATTACAAATAACTCCTCCAAAAAAGATAATTTGCACACTTGCAAATAAACACCTCCATCGGAAAAATCCGGCCGTGAAGGAACAAAGGAAAACAGGCCGGAACGGAATACAAACTGGCAACTTCAGAAAACCGATCCCGTAATAAATCACAAGAAAACCCCGCAACTGCATATACATGCTCGCATTTGTATTCCCACTGAATACAAATGCAAAGAGACAAAATCTACACTGTCCAATACTAGGATCCGGCTTAAACCAAAGCCCGCTAGTATCATCCGTCCGATCATGATCCGTGCAATACCGCATGTATCTGATCGAACCCTGCCATATCTCTATACGGCCTCTACAGCGTTTCGCCCGAAACTTGAGAAACTGGTCTGTGGGGGACTCTAAAGACTCGTCAATACTTTTGTTGTGGATTTAACCACTAGAACGTCAGAGGTATTAGCCTATACGTAACGGGCTACCAGGTATTGACCAAAAGAGACGTCGATAAGCGAACTCATCCTGACACCCTACTGAGCCTGTCAGTGAAAATATCCGTACAGTCCGGTCCGTTCGTCTATGAGCATCGCATGACGGGCCTAGGGGGTTGGTAAAAGTCAGACCCCCAAAAACGGTACAAGTCGTGTCGGAGTGTAGCCCAGAACACCCTGAGATACTACTGGACTACCTACCGGTAAATCTCCTGCCTTGGCCAAGGACTTTCATGTACTGGCCCTCCTAGACACAGCGCGACCTCACCCCTAATACCGGGAGAGACGAACCCCTACAGATCCGCTCACTGCCTCCATGTGGCTCGGGACTGTACCCAACTAAAACCTGTTTGCACGTCTCCTTTGAGCGTGGTAGGGTAGTAATCAAAGCACAGTGGGAACTCACACGAGACAAATGACGATCTCAGGTCGATGAACTAACCTGTACACTTGTCACCAGGGAACTGCTATCTGACATCAGGTATAATACCAACTAGCATGTTCTCGGCGAGTCCTTTCCGGTGTATTCATAACCCAATGAGCACCTGTATACATCTTAGGTGAACCAACTGACACCAGTGGCTTGTGAGACCGGCCACCGCCCCTTGTCGGAGTCTCGACTGTATACACTAGTCTACTCTGGAGTATCGATGCCCTATCTCGAAACTCCCACGATTAGGGACCTTTTAAGGATGTGCTTATAGACTACCAGCTCCCACGTATATGATCGCCCTCATACTGCTGGTAGTCAAGCAAGAATCCTAGGGGCTCTATCAACGTGAAATAGTGACCTGTAAGGTCACCTAAAGCAGTACACGATGATAAAGATAAACCAGATAGCATACTATCATCTCGAGTAAGACTGTCCTACAGGCATAGGTCCTCCCTCAATCATTGCAATCTCGTGCCTGTGATCCAATAATTGACTCTGAGGGCACTATATCCAACAATCTCCCACTTGCACTCAAGGCTAATTATTGCGATGTCGCATACTCACAGCCCGTGTGATACCGAACACCCAACTCCTCTACTAGTCAGTCTCACAAAGCTCGTTCGCGAAACTATTGCGTTCGGGGAATAGCCTCAGTGAGTGGATCCGCTCTAATGTTTCTTTCTATGTCTCTCTTTATCTCAAGTTCGCAGAGAAAGCCATCTCCCGAAATGAGCAATACCTGTCTTAGAATATGTCTGGATGTCTGATGGGACCTAGCTCATAAATGAACTCCAAATCCAAACTTCTTAGACTGTATCGCCGACTGAACTTAATCAGTTTCCTGCGCCATGCCTCCCTCAGTATCTGCCTGGACCACCTGTCCAAAATACCGCCCCTCGTCAGAGGGATAACTATAACTCTGACAGCCACTCTGTCATCCAGGTCACCTTGGAAGCCTGGAATGATAACCGTTTCCCGAAGGAGGCTGCCGTTATCAAATCCCTAGAACATTCACTTATGTTCTAAAACTGCTTCCGAATGTTTTTCCAGGATTGGATTAATATCAATTTATTGCATCCACTGCAAAAACAACATCTGGTGTGGTACTTGACATCTCATGATCGACTCAATTGCCTAAGCAAGTGATCTGCCAATCATGCACATACCTCTCCCCTTTAGTCTGTAAGACACCTTTAGAGAGGATGACTCCATCACCTGCAGGTACACCACCATGCCAGGAGTCGTCCATTCTAAATACTTTTAGAATGCTGTCTAAGTACCCAGATTGGGAAACCACCCAAATCTAGGTCTAAAACCATAGATCCAGTAACCAGAATGTCTGATATAATATCCAAGTCCTATGTGGAGAAACCACTATGTGACAACCAAAGTATAACCGATCGTAGTATAGGAATTTCACTTCCTACTCTATGTATGTCATCCAAATACCAGGACATCACACCCTACTACCTTCTTAACAGATCCATCCCCTATTCTGATGAAGTCAAACCTATGACTGTCGTATCAGAAATAGATGATCTATCTCCGCTATATCTTCTTTAGTCTATAAATAGACATAAGCCACTTGTCCACTATGCTTCCGCTGCTCCCACTGACTACGACAACCCTCTGGCAGAGTCATATAAACGTACACTTCTAAAGCTAGTTCAGAACGACGCTATACTCATCATCCTGCCGGGTCTCACAGTCTGGAACAACAGCAATGGCAAGTCTGGGTAAATAAGAACCTCCCTGCCACCGTCCTTGAGCATACCGAAGTACCTCTCAAGTGCCTGAGGTTACCCACCATATCTGCGGAGTGGCCAATGAAATGTCAAACCAGATTGAATCTTTAGGTTCTTATCAAATCTTCAGTAATCTTTTTCGGTTCTGGAATCACTTCCAGTTCTACCATACTCCCACTACCGTTTTCTGAAAAAATCCATTTTTATTAAAACTGTGGCGAGTCGAGAACAATATCACTATTGATCTTCCAGATGGTAGAATATCAACCCTCGTCATAGCCCGGGTCAACCCACAAACAGCCATTACAGAAACGTACCTTGAGTTATCCGGAGTCTGGTTTTAAGCATAAGCCGGACAACTCCCCGTATCTTAACAATGTCAAGATATGAACTGTTCTATATCCAATACAGAAACAGAGGCACTGATTTAATTGAACCAGATTCAAATCATGCAGCTGTCTCCAGTGCATGTCAACTAAATGGAAGGAGGCCGATCGGCGTTACTCAACTTAGGAGTGCTTCCAATTATGAGTAACCTGAAAGAGAAACCAGTTCTCTTAATCATTACTATCAACTGAATACCATACACAAGTATCTACATCTTCGGTCACCTTGAAGAATCCCGATACTTGCAATACCTGGTTCTATACTTTATTCATATACCTATAACTTCTCAAAACTTAGACCCTGTGTTTCTATGAAATACATGTCTAAGAACCAGAGAAGTCATAAGTAAACCGAATATAGTACGAGGACCACCCCTCTGTCCTAATGGACACCGGACAATATACAATACTCTGTATAAGTCCCCTGAGTCTAGTGACTCATTCACTGTGTGTCGTAGGTTGAAAACTGTACTTATGGTTAAGAAGAATTACACCGCTGTTCAATGCTCCTTACCTAACCATCCACTAATATAGGTAAATGTTATAGACATAATTTCAAAAAGGTATATCTCACTATATAAAAATAGACGTACAGATATATCAATTTGAAATTGGTGCATAACAACGGATATTCAAAACCAAATATTTGCCGTCCGGCAAACAACCCAGGCGATTTCCTCAAATATCACCAATTACAACGAATTCCGATATAATGAGGATGATCACCTAATTCCCAATAACTTACTCCCACTCATCATCTGTAAAACCGTACAGATGTGAGAATCATACCTGGTAAATACATACCCTGGAGTAAGGGCAATCGCGAAATCAGTTTTCTTTTAACGGTACACAGTGAAACTGAAACATTGAAATATTTCGATGGGGTATCCCGGTATTCCTAGTAATGACTCTTCCATTATCCAGATTCACAACTGTAACCGTATATTTCTTTGCCACCTCTCCAAATCCCTTTATATGTCTTTAGTCATTACCTTCTGTACATCCCTTTAGGCCAAATGGTTTTCTTCCTTCCCTACCGTTCGGCACCAGCCTATGGTTTGGAAGAAGAATATCCAATAAGCATAATGGGTGTACTGTCCTAATCCTAGGAGCACTCGCAATGCGAGAGAAGGTGAAGATAAAAGACAACCAAATAAACCTTATTCCTATTTCTCCTGAACCAGAATCCATCCCCGAACTGGAACAAGTTCCTTTCGAGTTCGTATATAACCATACGATGGAGTATCCAATAAACTATGGATCTTCGTAGTGATACAGAGTGTTCTGGAGAAATACAAAGGTGATTTAGGATTGGCGAAGAAATACTTGGTTTGGTCGTGAATAGCAGTCGCAATTTACTTTGCCCTCTTACTAATCCTTTTCTTTGTCTTAACTTAATACCTTCTGCACACCATCGTTATGCTAATTGGTTTTCTTCATTCCCCACCGTTCGGTACCAGCCTAAGGTTTGGAAGAAGACTATCCAATTTGCATAATAGGTGTACTTTCTCCTAAACCAAGGAGTACTCGCAACCTGAGAGAAGGTAAAAGGAAAAGACAACTGAATAGTCCTATTCGTTTTCTCCAGAACCGGAAACCATCCTCGAATAAATTCCTTCGAGTTCGTATATAACCATACGATGGAGTATCCAATAAACTATGGATCTTCGTAGTGATACAGAGTGTTCTGGAGAAATACAAAGGTGATTTAGGATTGGCGAAGAAATACTTGGTTTGGTCGTGAATAGCAGTCGCAATTTACTTTGCCCTCTTACTAATCCTTTTCTTTGTCTTAACTTAATACCTTCTGCACACCATCGTTATGTTAATTGGTTTTCTTCATTGCCCACCGTTCGGTACCAGCCTAAGGTTTGGAAGAAGACTATCCAATTTGCGTAATAGGTGTACTTTCTCCTAAACCAAGGAGTACTCGCAACCTGAGAGAAGGTAAAAGGAAAAGACAACTGAATAGTCCTATTCGTTTTCTCCAGAACCGGAAACCATCCTCGAATAAATTCCTTCGAGTTCGTATATAACCATACGATGGTTTTGTCCAATGGAAGTGGACGTTCGTAGTAATACGGGGTGTCCTGGAGAAAAGGGTAAAAGTAGGAGTGGCAATGAGGTTTGCAACTCTGACAATCAAAAGCCAGTGTTTAAGAAGGTTCGGTTAATTTTGGTCACTGAGTCATAGTCTAGGGTCGGGTCATGGTCGTTGCCAAAGAGAGAGAGAAAAGAAACACTCAGTGTGCACTCTAATCTAGATCAGAATGGTTATCACTTTATCTAATCTGGAAACCTCCCACTGTAACGTCAAATTCTTCTCCAAACCTGAAAGAAGAATTAATCGGGATCACCTGAGGAGTAAACCAACTCATCAGTAGGAATCGGGATCCAACTATCATCGCATGATAACGTGACGGAATCCGCTCACGTTATCACACTCCAGAAGGTATGCGCATATCTGGCAAGTTTCAGTTTCTTTAGAAACTCCCGATGTGATTTTTGCCCCATGCTCTTATGACATTGACTTTGGCCAACAAATCATAAGTCACATGTCAAGTTCTACCCGTCATTCTCCAGGTTAATTTGAACCCACCCGTACAAGCCCTTGACTTTGGCCAACAAGGCTATACGACTGTCCCAAACCAACGCATCTATCTATGCTGCATACGAATACCCAATAGCTACCAAACACCGTGCCTTAACTTTGGCCAACAAACACAGCTTGAATACTATTGATTATCCGTATGAAACGACGGAGGGCTACGAATGGTTTCTGGTGAAAACCTTTAACGTAATGAACTTGATATCGTTGAAGGAACCTGATAGCTTTATAAAAATATAGTGACGAAAACCTTTGCTAAAGAGGTCACTCCTGGTGAAGGGATCTCGGCTCTTTCCTCGTAGAATGAGGTGCAGGATATTCCAACTGAATACCACGATGCAAAGCAAAAGTAATCGGCTATAGTGAAGTTATTGCCCTGACGCAAACTTTTGTCCAAGGGGTCACTCCCGGTGAAGGGATCTCGGCCCTTGCCTCGTCGACTGAGGAGCTGGATATTCATAACCGAATACCACTGTGCAAAACAAAAGAGAACGCCCTTGCAATAACAGCTTTTTGAAAAATGTTCCAACAACATCAAACAGGTTTGTTTAGCTTGCATTGATCCGAATCAACGCAGTCCCATCAATTGATCACACCACAAAAGAACGAAAATAATGATGTGCGTATATGCCATCCGCATTCGCCACTGGGTCCCGTCATCACCCGTTAGGTTACTTAACTAACGACAGAGCGGGGAATGGACTAGCGCGGATGCAAAACATATACAACATCTACTAGTATATATATCAATATATAATATTCGCTCAAGGCGTGATAAAATGCAACATCACAGAAATGTACAGCATCACAGAACAATACAGATATTTGGGATCCCCGGGTTTCACAGAGCCGCTACTGAAACCCGACGTTCCCCTGGTCGTGTGGATAGCCTGTGCAATGAAAACCTAGACCCTTACGGGCGCGGCAAGTTACCCGCCGAAACCTGAAGCGAGGCAGCCCCCTTCAGCAATGTGAATGGACCACCCAGCACTTCACGGAATCCGGTAACTTGGGCACCCCTCATGGGTCAACCTATACCCCCTACGAGTGCGGCGAATAGCCCGCCAATTCTAGAGTGAAGCCCCCTCCGTCTCAATGCCATGAGATGCGGGCCCGTTGCCCTCTAGAACCCGGCTATCCGTGCACCCCTCCGCGGGGTAATCCTAGTACAGAAAGTAAAATATACATACAACGGGTACATCGACCTCAGCCCGGTCGTGCCCCAAAAGAATAATATACAAATAGGCAGTGACGGCAGTCCACATGTCGGACGCTTGCCCCGCAATATCAAATGTACATATAAAACAAAACTGTACTACCACTGCATCCAGGCTATCCCCCATGACCAATCTGCAACATCACAGCACAACACGGAACATCAACGTGAATGTCACGTTCGCAAATTCGTCTAAAAGGGCTATAGCAGTTATACAGGATTTACCGATCAAATGACATTCACGGTCGCAGATATAATGTAAATACTGTGAACTAACATGTTTAAAATTCTCGATCGATCAAATTTACCGAAGTGGGCCCCAAGCACTACTGTAGCACTCACAGAAAATCTGGGCCCAAAAAGAATATCCCAAAAGCCCCATTTCCTGGTCAAGAGCCTACTGTAAAAATTTGGCACAGTGAACAGTCAAAGTGGCGACGGAACTGCGGCCCAAGCATGGGTTTGGCCGCGATTCCGCGGTGGAAAGAAGACGTCACACTACCAAATTTTCACAGTATGCTTATAATTGCCTGCATGTGTTTCTGCAACAACCTAAAAAAAATTTCGACAGAGAACAGATGCATTAAAAATACGGTTTTTGGGATTTTTTTGTTCGATCGAGTTCTAAACATACTAGAGCAAGCTAGACTAGGTTAATGGCGTGTCTCTGATACCAATGTAAGTGCACGGCGGCGCCCTGGCCGTCAATCCGACGCCGGAATGCGGAAACGAAAAACTTTTCAAACTAGAAAACCGGCACCACCGCGCACAAAAATCCCAGATCGGGCCATTAACCTAACGCTAGCTAACTAGAAGAAGAGTAGAGAAGCTATACCAAGCAATCCGTGTCCTTTGGTCTTCGCCTCCACTCCGATCTCCTCGCGGAATCTCCGGTTGTCGCCTCCTCGTCGAAACGGGCACCACAACGCCGGGTTCTTTTACAGGCTCCTACCTCTGGACCGAGGCAACTTGAGCACGAAGTTGGTGAGCCGACGTGCCCAATGAATGCTGTAGATGAAGTGTAGAATCGTATGTCTCAATTGTGGTTGTGAAGTTTCCTTGATGATGGAGGAATAGAATGGAATGAACTTTCAAGTGGAGCTAGAATTTGTGTAGCAAGAAAATGAGATGAACAAATTTTCCCTCATAAAAAATGAACCCCTCCCTCTCTCCCAAAGTGGCCGGCCCCTCTATAGTAGAATGGTGGAGAGAAAAAAGAATGATACATGAAGGGAGGTGAGTGTAGGGAAGGAAAATGGTGACCACACCCAAAAGCAAGCCTCACATCATTTCTAATCCATATCCTATCTCATTAATGCAAAAGAATGGATGGAAAAAGAATCTCATCATGCTAAATCAATCATGAAGCCACAAATTACAAATAACACCTCCACAAAAGATAATTTGCACACTTGCAAATAACCACCTCCATCGGAAAAATCCGGCCGTGAAGGAACAAAGGAAAACAGGCCGGAACGGAATACAAACTGGCAACTTCAGAAAACCGATCCCGTAATAAATCACAGGAAAACCCCGCGACTGCATATGCATGCCCGCATTTGTATTCCCACTGAATACAAATGCAAAGAGACAAAATCTACACTGCCCAATACTAGGATCCGGCTTAAACCAAAGCCCGCTAGTATTATCCGTCCGATCATGATCCGTGCAATACCGCGCGTATCTGATCGAACCCTGCCATATCTCCATACGGCCTCTACAGCGTTTCGCCCGAAACTTGAGAAACTGGTCTGTGGGGGACTCTAAAGACTCGTCAATACTTTGGTTGTGGATTTAACTACTAGCACGTCAGAGGTATTAGCCTATACGTAACGGGCTACCATGTATTGACCAAAAGGGACGTCGATGAGCGAACTCATCCTGACACCCTACTGAGCCTGTCAGTGACAATATCCGTACAGTCCAGTCCGTTCGTCTATGAGCATCGCATGGCGGGCCTAGGGGGTTGGTAAAAGTCAGACCCCCAAAAGCGGTACAAGTCGTGTCGGAGTGTAGCCCAGAACACCCTGAGATACTACTGGAATACCTACCAATAAATCTCTTGCCTTGGCCAAGGACTTTCATGTACTGGCTCTCCTAGACACAGCGCGACCTCACCCCCAATACCGGGAGAGACGAACCCCTGCAGATCCGCTCACTGCCTCCATGTGGCTCGGGACTGTACCTAACTAAAACCTGTTTGCACGTCTCCTTTGAGCGTGGTAGGGTAGTAATCAAAGCACAGTGGGAACTCATACGAGACAAATGACGATCTCAGGTCGATGAACTAACCTGTACATATGTCACCAGGGAACTGCTATCTGACATCAGGTATAATACCAACTAGCATGTTCCCGGCGAGTCCTGTCCGGTGTACTCATAACCCAATGAGCACCTGTATACATCTTAGGTGAACCAACTGACACTAGTGGCTTGTGAGACCGGCCACCGCCCCTCGTCGGGGTCTCGACTGTATACACTAGTCTACTCTGGAGTATCGATGCCCTGTCTCGAAACTCCCACGACTAGGGACCTTTTAAGGATGTGCTTATAGACCACCAGCTCCCACGTATATGATCGCCCTCATACTGCTGGTAGTCAAGCAAGAATCCTATGGGCTCTATCAATGTGCAATAGTGACCTGTAAGGTCACCTAAAGCAGTACACGATGATAAAGATAAACCAGATAGCATACTATCATCTCGAGTAAGACTGTCCTACCGGCATAGGTCCTCCCTCAATCATTGCAATCACGTGCCTGTGATCCAATAATTGACTCTGAGGGCACTATATCCAACAACAACAGCTGGCCTTAGTGCAAGTGGGAGATTCTTAGTTGTATATATGCCCTAGAGGCCATTGTTGTACATATGATGTATATTATAGTGGATGCTTGGATATATATAGTGAGGACTTTCTTGCTCGATATGATAGTATGCTATCTGGTTTCACTTTGTCTTAACATGTTGACTTGTATTGGTTTACTGTCTTGCTCTCACATGTTGATAAAGCCCTTAGGATATGTACTTGACTACTGGGACTATGTTGAGATCATACTAGTGGGGCCATGGTAGTCAACGAGTACATCCTGTAACTTTTCATAGTCGATGATGTATCGAGACAGGGCATCGATACACCAGAGTAGACTAGCGTATACGCATCTTGACCCATATAATGGATGATGGATGATCCCATATCCATCGGTGTTTGACATCATAGTTGGTGTACGGGTGCTCAGTGGTGACTGGGTACACTGAACGGACTCACCGAGAACTCCTAGATGGTATTATACATATCGTCGGATAGCAGTTCTCCGGTGACACTGATACAGGTTAGTCTGTAGACCCGAGATCATCATAGAGTCTTGTGTGATTCCCACTGTGCTTTGATTTCCACCTTACCACGTCCAAGAAGGCGCGCAAAACGGTTGCTTTTGGGTACAGTCCCGAATCGCATGGAGGCAATGAGCGATAGGAGGGGTTTCGTCTCTCCCGGTATAGGGAGTTGATGTTGTGCTGTGTTCGATTGGTTATAACTGGAAGTCCCTGGCCAGGGCTGATATGGAGTGCTACTGGTAAGATTTATCAGTAGTTTCTCGACCTGGTATGAGCCTCACAACGACAAGACTTATCGGTTATTGGGGTCTGACGTTTACCACCCCTAGACTTGATATACGACTTATGAAACGAAGAGACCGGACTGTACGGTAGTGTTACTGATTGGATTCACAGGAGAATGTACAGGCTTGCTTGTTGATCTTATGATCGCTCAATACCTGGGTGGCTGTTACGTTTAGCTGACCGCTTGCAGCTTGTGGGTGTTTGATATGATCATCACCTACTGCCAGCGTATTAACGATTCTTTAAAGTCGTACACAGAGGTTTCCTGGCTCAGGCAAAACGGAGTAGGAGCACATATGTGATATGTACGGGACCGAGAATAATACGATATGAGATACCGTATTCTATTCTCGCGATATGAGATATCGTCCTGGTATATGTGATATAGCCGGGCCATCGGATCAAGTGTTTGATTCGATGAATTTGTACATGTTATATTAGTCAGTTATATGCAATATAGCCGGATTGTCGGATCAAGTGTTGATTCGATAATTTAATGTATAATTATATATGTGATATATTACATTACGTCAACTAATATAAGCTCGCTTTATTGATTCATTTTCTCACTCGATAATACATTGATGTATATGCGATATATGTTAATTGTATTATTTTCTTTTGTTACAAAATATATTGTATATGTGATATATAATGTTGTAACATGTTAGGATTACAAATGCAACATGGTTTTAGAGTTTAAACATAGTTAGGGTTTGAATTAGGGTTAAGCTTTGGATGAGCTTTCATGAAGCTTCATGAAGGTTTGACTTTTGTTTTCATCCTTTGATATTTTGTGAAGATATTTGTTAACCCAACCCAAACCCTTAACCTATGGTTTATTCTCTACAAGGGTTAAGCCTTTCATTCTTAACCCATGGTTGCAATTGTAACCACAACAATAATTCATTATTCATCACAAAAGGTTTAGCTTCTTCTTCTTCTTCTTGCTCTTGAAAAAGCTTTACTAGGTTTTATGTTTGTGATGATTAAGTGTGAGAAATTGAAAACAAATAGAGCAAAATTCCTACTTCATCATCCTCATCTATTCTAGCCACTTAGATTAGGGTGTTCACTTCTCTAATAAGTTCATTAGTGAAGTGTAAGCTTGGGTTAGAGATTCTTCAAGGTAGATCATCTTAGATCAAGAAGACTTCAAGTAAGATGCATCATTCACCTCTTGGAGCCTCACGAGAGTCGGAGTTCTTGATGATCGCGGCGAAGGGATCTCAACACGGAGCTTATAAACTGAATGAACAGACTACAAAGGTTGTAATCCTAATCTCTTTAGTTCTTTGTATGTGATACAAACTTATTACCTTAGAATTTCTAGTAAAGATTCATGGTTTGCTTGCTGTGCACCTCTTTAAATTTTAAAGTGGCATGAGTGATGCTACCAAACCCTAGACTAGGTGCAAGAGAATCCCAACAAAACGTAGTCCGAAGCAAAGTTTTATGAAGGGCTATGCATCCGCCTCAGGGCCGAGCACTCATCGATGGACGAATTTCAGATAGACGGGGCATAGGTTTCATTCAGCCTGATGCCAAAGCATGCTATATGATCCATATTGGTGAAGCCGGCGAAGAGTCAAATGATGAAAACGAGCTAGCCGAGCCAGAAGAAGCCCCTCGAGAGCTCGAAGATGGCAGACAAGCAACCTTCGATGAGCTAACCGAGATCGATTTGGGAACGCCTGATAATCCAAGGCCGACCTACATCAGCTCACTCTTGTCAGAGAAAATGAAAGAGCAGATAATTGTCCTGCTGCATGAGTTCGCCGACTGTTTCGCGTGGACGTACAAAGAAATGCCTGGCCTTTCCTCTGAAGTGTCCGTGCATAAGTTGGCTATATCTCCTGATGCTAAGCCAGTCAAACAAGCTCCTCGAAGAATAAGAAGGGAACTGGAAGAAAATTTCATCGAGGAAACCAAGAAACTCATCGATCCTGGCTTCATCAGGGAAGAGAAATACGCGGACTGGATTGCGTGTATCGTCTCAGTAAAAAAGAAGAACGGGTAGATACGAGTTTGCATCGATTTCAGGGATCTCAATAAGGCTTTCCTAAAGAGGATTTCCCGCTTCCGGTCATAGAAATGATGGTCGATGACACCTCAAATTACGAGCTGTTCACCTTCATGGACAGTTCGTCTGGGTACAATCAGATAAAAATGTCGCCTGGGGACGAGAAGCATACAACATTTCGAACCCCGATCAGAATATACTGCTACAAAGTGATGCCGTTCGGACTGAAGAACGCAGGTGCTACATATCATAGGGTAATGACCAATATCTTTGATGACCTAATCCATAAAGTCGTCGAATGCTATGTTGATGATCTGGTCGTCAAGACTAAAGCCAAGGCCGATCACATCCAAGATCTTAGGTCCGTTCTCACTAGACTGAGGGAATACGATCTGAAGATGAATCCTTTGAAGTGCGCTTTTGGCGTGTCATCGGGAAAATTCCTGGGCTTTATAGTTCGACATCGGGGGATCGAAGTTGACACATCCAAGATAAAGGCTATCATGGAGATGCCCTCTCCAAAGTGTCTGACGCAGCTAAGATCTTTTCAAGGCAAGCTTGCTTATATACGAAGGTTTATCTCAAATTTATCGGGGAGATGTAGACCCTTCTCAAAGCTCATGAAGAAAGGAGCTCCTTTTATCTGGGATGCTGAATGTCAAGAAGAGTTCAAAAGCATCAAACAATACCTGTTGCACCCTCCAGTGCTTGCTGCCCCTATTCTAAATAAACTATTGATTCTCTATATTGTCGTGCTAGATGAGTCACTCGGTGCACTCCTTGCCCAGAACAACAAGGAGGGAAAAGAGAATGCCATATACTACCTCAGTCGAACTTTATTCAGGGAGGAACACAACTATTCCCCAATCGAAAAGCAATGCCTGGCTCTGATGTTCGCTGTGAAGAAGCTGAGGCACTATCTGCTTGCTCATCGGGTTATGCTGATCTCTAAGGTCGACCCGCTCAAACACTTAATGACCAAAGCAAGCCTAGCCGGTAGAATATCAAGATGGGCTGTCATGATACTTGAGTTTGACATAGTTTATACTCCTCAGAAAGTAGTAAAAGGGAAATCTTTTGTCACGACCCGAAAGTACGGAACATGACCGGCACTTAGATTACGAAACGTCTAGAGGCGCGACGTAACCTAAGTAAGCCAAAGCCCAGAAATCTAAACCATATAAAAGAAGAAGTAAAGGAAAACATGTAGAAAACAAGTTTAAAACAACATCCAATTTTCTCAAAAAATTTCGGCAGAGTCTCCTTTATAAAAACTGGCCCCAAACGGGTACAACAAGTATAATATACACAAACAATAAAAAGCATCCCCAAACGGGAGCTAGCTCTACGCCAAAAGGCGGAAACAACCACACAAATGCTCAATAGTATACAACGCCAAAGGGCGAGGCTCAAAACTAAAAAGAAAACAAAACCACCAGATATCATAATAATACAAGCGCAACTCTAAGGTCAAAATAAATAACTGGTCCAGTAACTAACAAGTAATACAAGTTTGGTTGATGGAGCTTTTTAGATACAAATGAAATAATAAAAGTACAATGGCGGTCCAGATACAAGTGAACCAACCTACCGTGCAAATCACTCTGAATGAAAAGATGTGCCAGCAAGCTGCCAGGAAAACCTGTATATCGAACCTGTAATAAAATTTGGCACAACGGGGGTGAGTTGCCAACTCGTGAGTAGAAAATATCTGCAAAAAGAAATCGAATGCACGACGCTGTCCTAGGTCATAATAATATACTAATATACTACTAGTCATCAAGTAAAGACAGGATAATAAGCTACGTGTAAGTGCAAATGCTTCGTGCTCGTATCAGTGCATCATATAGAACTATGTCATGTGAATGAGTATGCATGCACCATGAATGTGAAATAACAATCCTGAAATCTAGATATATCTGTATAAGAAATCTGTAACTTTTAACATGGTAAAATGTGTATAGAAATCTGAAATATCAACGATGAAATCCATGGAAATCCGTGTCAAGCATCGACACAAAACATGTAAATCTCAAGTCTCAATACCTCATAATCTCAATGTCTCATAGTCTCAATATCTCGGGCTCCGTCAGTCCGGATCGACCCATATCATCAAATCTCATGACAACGGTCGGTATCCTTCGGATATCCGCCGCGCCAGACATCACCGGTAGGCAGTCCTCCCCTGCCAGGCTCATCGTCTACAACTCGATCTTCTTGTCCCGGGGTACCATACCGGGCCCACCATGTACCCGAGACGGTTCATCCACTCCTCGAATCGGGTCTCGAAATCCAACAGAAAACATGAAATCTCATGGTGGACGACACATACATCACGAGAAAACCGCATCGTAAGTTTTCAAAAGACAGGAGGAGAGAGAGAGAGAAGTTTTTATATATTCTTGCGGTTTTCCCCAAAATCCAGAAATCTCATAGAAAACCAAAATCCCAAAATCTTGAGTAAGTATATGATAAGTGTCGGCATATGCCCCATAATACTGCATGATAACATGAAAATGTGAATGCATGAAATGTCTAAGTAATAAATGCCATGTCTATACTAACACCCGAGAGTAATCACAATATTATATCAATCTAGTTGTTGGTTGATTCTATCAATAAAAGATAATATGATCTAAAGTGTACGTGACATAGCAATTACCGATGATGATGTGTGTGAGCCGGAAAATAAGTGTGCGTGGAAAATGTGCATCACCGGTAATGGTGCTGGTGTCCTAACAGGCAGAGTTTTATACTGATTATAGAAACATATGAATGAACATGCGCCATGATGATAACAGTGTGAAAGTAAAAACGGATGTGTACTATCCACTCATTTGATATACAAGTATAACTATAACTATATGTCTCGAGCCTAAACTAGTGTCTATCTAACCTCCTAAGGAACTAAACTTAAGAAACTAGTCGATAAGAAATAAGAGTACACCTAAAGTCTGCATCCATATCTCTAATAGTCGGCGATCCAGCCTCAATAGCGTCACGTATATAGTACGGCTACCTCGAATCAAGAGTGCAGATCAATCATCACATCTATACCTCGTACGGTAAAATCCATCGTACGGCATCCCAAAATCGGGTACAGGTCAAGTCTCACCTAAGTGTCTCATCATTCGTAATACCACCGTAAACACATGTCATGATCAAGGTGCTATACTGTAATCGCATACATCCATCATATATCATTGCCATCATAGATATACATCATTAATTATCCTCAGAAATATCATGTCATATGTATCATATTGAGTAAGTCACACTTCTATCATATCGTCATCAAGTCACACCTATATGATACCGACATCAAGTCACATCTATATGACATCGACATCAGGTCAAATCTATATGATATCGACATCAGGTCACACCTATATGGTATCGACATCAAGTCATACATACATCATAACGTGATCAGTCACAAGTTACAGTCCGGGTTCTATTTTAGAGTCCCATGTATCTCAATATCATCACCACCCATTATAATTTATGTATACCTGTTCACTATCTCATTTTCCAATGATCCGCTAACATTTTAATACGACTGTAGCCAAGAATCACGGCATCAAGCCCAGTTATACTGTTTCATTTCCGTGTATCATATCACATCATTGCATCCCATATACGTGTTGTATATATATATATATACCTACACCTAGTCCTATATATACACATACATGTATACACCACGTCGAGTCTCAGTGTGTGCATGTGTGTGTAACTACCTGAAACCCACGAATCTCCTCCAAGGTATTCATCCTCTGGTATGGTCTTCCTAAATCAGTCTAGTCCAGCCTAGGGTCATTACTAGGGTCCTACTCATTAAGAATCTAGGGTCACAACTGGCTTCCCAATATCAATAAGTACTGCTCCTATTCTACGTTGCGGGGGTGCTAAACGTCATCCACCCGATTTCCCCCCGTAGATATACATCTACTCACCTGGTCCATGTTTGCCGAAGACGGTGTCGCCATCCTCTTCTTCATCGCCCGCAGTCCACATGAGGGGTAGCTATATGCAAACATATATAGTATCGTAAACTAAATCACGGACAAAAGTCAAAACGACACGCGGAACGCGCATAGGTTAAAACCTATGTCCCGTTCACGCAAAAGAACCAAATATCGCTCGATATCGGCATACAAACTCCGATTAATCGAGATAAACATCAACAAACAACTCATAGTTTTAAAACTCATTACTTATAATATAAAACATGATTTAATTCATCGAAACCCTAAAATCCATCAAATCGCCCGATTTCGTAAAACCCGAAAATGCCAATTTACCGTTTTTTTTCAAAACTTGACATTTAAATGAAACCAATGGTCATAAAACTCATTAAATAGCATAACTAGACTATACAACCCATTACAATATTTTTATTACACAAATTTGTATAAATACAAAATTCCTAGTTTGCAACTTTTATAAATTTTCAACATCTTACAAGCAAAATTCCACAATTCCACAACAAACTTGATTTTGCATGAATTAATATATTAAACTACAATTTATAATGATAATGTTATAATGAAACCATAATTTATATTTTAAATCTCATTTATTTAAGAATTTCCAAAAACTAGTTAGCAAAAATAGCATTCTTATTAGTATTTTTCAATTATCAAAAGAAACTAGTGACCAAACTAAGTTTTTCATTCCTTAAAAATGTCAATATACTCATTTAAACAACAATCTAATGTTACAAACATTAATTGGAATTTATCTCACCAATATATATAATATATAGAAATCTAGTTTGCAAAAAAAATGGTTTAATTTAACCAATTTTGAATAACAATTTACAATATAACAACCATTCATGATTTTCCATTTTCCAAAAGTGTTAAACCAGTTATTATAACCCTAATGAATTAATAAAACCACAACTTGAATTTACAAACCCTAACTTGAATTTTAAAACTTGCAAATAGAATTAATTCATTAAATCAAATTATGCTAGAATGAAACATTAAATAACAATAATTCAAAAGAACAAGATTTATACCTTCACACAAGAAATCCAAACATGAAAATAAGCCTCCAAAATGCAAGCTTTCCATCTCCAAAATCCATGTAAAGATGAGCAAAGAATAGAGGGTAGGAATTAATTAGGATTTTGTGGATTTTTATTTGGATTTTTGATGAATTTTTAAGGATTTTTGAAACAAAATCAAGAGACTAAAATGGAGGGCTGTCATGGGGAAGTGGCCGGCCAAAGTGGGGAGGAAATGGGAGAGAATGAAATTGTGTAGACAAGTGTAGAAACTTCCTTCATTCATTTCCTTCTTTATGTCTTTTCAACTATTGTTCATTTTCCTTTTATTTTTCAAAAACAAAACTAATTTCTAGAAACCACTTGAAGAATCAAGAGAGGAGGCTACCAAGGCTGGCCAAAATAGTGTGAGGGAGTAAAAGAGAGTGTGGTTTTGTTTGAGAAAAGATAAAAGTTGTACCGCACTCCATTTAAACTAATTTCACCGAAAAAGCCTTTTTCTTCGATATTTTCTAACACTGGTTAACAACCCTATTTTAATTCAAAAACCACATGATAAAATTTTGTTTAATGTATTATGATGCACAAATTTGTTTCAACTCATTCCAGTTTGTAATTTTCCCGAATTAAATGTATTAGTGACGGCTTAAAATAATATTAAAATAATTAATTTCGGAAATTTTTTTCAGAAATTTTGAAATCTCACCAGTGGCTCAATAAATACCAAATACTAGCAATTACATAGCTAGAATATTTATATTTAATTTTAAAATAAATATATTTGTATTTTGACTTGATTGATGTGAAAAAGTGTTTTTGTAGAATAACCTCAATCAATAACGGTGTCGCGTGTAGCTAGACCGAGATGAGTACGGGCCGTCCTCTGGGAAACGTGAAACCTTTTACTCTTACTTTAGATGTGTTGAGAAAGGAGGAAGAAATAAGAATGTTGATGAATGGTTTCTAGATCTACGTTAAGCACTAATGCAGAATATAGATCTAGATTATTTATGGATGTAGTTAATATAATAAGGGGGCTTGTAGGGTTCGTTAGGATTTAGTAGTCATGGACGATTAATTAAAAGTTATCCTTTTTATCCTTTAATAGATTTAAAACTAGAACGACGGTGATGCGTGTAGATTAGGGTTTCTGGAGGGAAAAGGAATCCCACTCTTAACCCTTATCTCGACACGGAACTCCGTTCATATCTAGCATTTACCAAAACAATCATTAATCTAATCTCTAATCGCGGTCGGAACTAACAAAGAATTGTTAGCGCGCCCAATTAGGATGTTAATGATTCTTTTGATAAAGTTCATAAACTTTATAGGACTTAAAAAGGGTTTAGAGATGTTCATCAACCATTAGCCTACCCTAATCCTACGAACCCTAACAAGCGGAGAATTACTCGCGCATGTTGGGAGAAAAAGAGATGGAGAGAAAATGCATAATTAAACTACGAAGAAATAGAATAAGAAAAAGAAAGCTACCTTTATTAATCAACAATATTCATTACACTTTGAATCTTTAGAAAATGATTACAAAGGCTAGTTTGCTTCTCGATCTCTTCCAAGGAGGTAGACGAACAGTTGATGATCAGTCTGGATGCGTGAGCCGTCTTGGATTTCGTGATCTCGTCGATTTGATGAATTTTTCCAAGAGGCTCTCGGTCCTTATTTATAGTCACAGAGCCAGAACCATAGTTTCCTAATATGGAAACTAGTTGTTAGGATCCTAACCACCACAATCCCATATCTCAACTCTTCAAATCCGCGGCGGAACCGTGGCCATTGGATAGGTTTGGCCGTGGATCCGCCCTCTTTTGGTGAGATCATGGCCTCTAATTTTTGTAGTTTCATATCTGTAATACTTGGTAATCTTTTGAGTATCTAGACTTTGGAAATCTTTTCTACATTTCTACCAGAATTAGTTTCTTGAATATCTTTAGTAGATTTGATTTACCAACTTTGATTTCCTTGATTTCAGCCCTGAAAATTCTGCACAATAACTCAACAAACAATATTAGTAGAGTTTGTTTTATTGAGATATTAACTTAACCATTAATAATTGGTCAAAGGTATTAATAAGGTAAGAATATTTAAATGGGCCAAATGTTACATGGATATTATATACTTACTTTTTCCTACAAAATGTTATTTATAATATATAAACACATGAAAATAGTATTTTTACAGATAAACCCTCATATGTATCATATATTATAATAAACACCTTTTATTATATATAAATAGTAGGAAAAATGTCATATTAAATATGCAGTTTTATCAACTGAACAAATACCCCCAAACTTATCTTTGATCGTCCCGAGCAAACTAGTTTATTCAAGAGAAGGAGAAAAAGAAAGGAGAAAGCTAAGCACACTTTCGTAGGCAACACGATTGCACTGAGCACGTGCAACAAGCCGTTAAACCTCTAGGTGTCCCTAGTAGGAGGAGTGTTGTCTCCTGAGGGTTTTCAGCGGATTACACCCACAAAATCCTATAATAAAAGAGAGATGGTGAAATTTACATATAAAGATAAGAACCATAAAAGAAAGATTTTGAAAATAAGAGTTTCCAACTACACTAGTTTTTCAGTTGTTATGAGCCATATCTTAATAGTCATGAAAAGATATTAGAAATCACATTATCCCTCAATAAAACATCATCTTTATTCTTCATTCCTACCTTTCATCCAAACATCGATCATATACCCCTACGTGTGTGAAATGGACATCCCTACACTCGGAGAATTCAATTCAAGCTATCATACTCTTGTCCATCTACCTTAGTACTTTTTAATTTGATGAATATTAAGATTTTCTCACACATTTTCATACGACCGTTAATACTTCTTGAGGTACTAACCGACTGATTACTCATGTGCTTGCTGATTAGGTGATAATATTTTCCTCGTCTTGCACCACCTAAGGCTTAGCAGTGACTCCCAAACCAGTTGGTCTAAGGCACTAGGTGAAGAGGCACCCTCGCTATATTTTTTTATTGTTGCCTTGGCGATAACAAAACCAGTGTTCATTTTTTTTCACCATTTTTATATTTTCTTCATTTTTTTTCTTCATACTTTGGCTTTTAGACAAGAGCATTTCAAGGTATCCTCTACTATCCCGAGTTTCAAGACGTGTGTAAGTGCATATAGTAGGGTATCAACATTCAAATGTTTGGCTTCCAGAATAGAAATTATTTTTCAGACTTATTTTTACCCTCAGATTAGTGACTTCCTTCATCTTACTAACCCTTGGGACAACATCTCATAACTACTTATTACCAGTTCGTTTAAGAAAACTTCTAATTTTCTTGGTTTTCTTAAATTTTTCCAATATTTTGGATGTAAATTTTCACTATCTACTCTTTTGTTATAAAAGATTTTTTTTAAAAATTTTTTGAAAATGTTGTGCTTATGCAAAATATGATGCAAATTGATGTGTAAATAAGCACAAACCTCCCCCAAACCTGTTTACAGCAGTGTCCTCACTGATGTCATCCATTAAGCTCAAAAACCTGTAGACTTGGGAGGAAATTATTAATGGGGGCAAGAATATATGCAAGTGAAATCCTCCCCCAAACTTATTTTTGGCTCACAATTTTGTAAAAATCATTTTCTTTCAAGAGCCAAAATATACCCCCCCAAACTTGAGTTAAACAATGTTAATCTTTTAAAATCATACGAGGGGGGTAAGGTTATTGGTCAATGCCAAGCTTTGCAAAGACCGAAGGTCAACACCAACCATTCAAAAATTTTATCGATGAAGCACCAAGGTTGGTGGAAGAACATGTCACCTTTCGACGTGAAGAAGTGGGGAGGTGATAAGAGGTGTAATGGAAAAGGATTGCGTCTCAATTTGGAGAGACGACACAGTGATAGTAATGATGGATTACTCGCATTATCATGATTGTCCAAAAGAAGGGGTGGAGGTCCAATTTCTTCATCTTGGAGTTGATTCATCTCAACACCCGTGTCTTGTAAAAATGCGAGTTCGTCAGCGAAAATTTCCTCAAAGCTTTCATCGATACCCCGAAAAATAATGTCATCAGAAGAAATGGGGTGATCGTCAGACTCTATAAAAAGTTCCTTATCAGCGTTAGATGTTGACTCGGACAACTCGGTGGAAGAGTCCGTGTCAAGCAACAACATATGAAAAGAGTCAGAATTATGAGGTTGATCATATTTGCTGCTGTCGACATCCATTAATTCGACAGAACACACATGAGCATATGGTTCGGAAGGTTCACTTCCCAACTTGTAAATGTTAAGCTCAATTTACTTCTTTCCAAAGGATAGGGTCATAGAGCCGTTTCTACAATTGATTACTGCGTTGGAAGTGGCCAAAAAGGGTCGACCGAGCGGGATTTGATTGCGTGGGTTTTCCACAGGTTGTGTATCAATAACGATAAAGTCCATAGGAAATATGAATTCCCCGACTTTAATTAACACATCCTCTAGCTCGCCCCTAGGTTGGTTGATAGATCGATCGGCCATCTGAAGAGTGCAATGCGCAGGTTTTAACTCTCCGATCCCTAATTGCTCATAAACAGAATACGGAAGCAAGTTAACACTAGCACCTAAATCGAGTAGAGCACGATTGATATTTTTACCCCCAATAGAAATTGAAATTGTAGGACTTCCGGGGTCCTTTCGTTTCTTGGGTAGTTGTTGTGTAAAAGCTGTGCTCACATTACTCGCAAGGAAAACTTTTTTAGGTACTTGAACTTTTCTCTTCCTAGTGCACAAGTCCTTTAGGATTTTCGCATATGACGGAACTTGTTGAATAGCATCTAGGAGAGGAATGTTTATGTTAACTTGCTTAAAAATTTCCACAATCTTCTCCATTTGTGGACTTGGTCTGTTGCCCCTTAACCTGTTTGGATAAGGTGCTTGATCAATAAGTTTTGGGTCCAACGTTTTTGGAGAAGACTGTGGGGACGGATTCGATCCCAAAATTGAAGTGGGAATCGACTTAGATAGAATCGGCGAAATGTTCGAGCCTTGGGGAAAACGGAGAATAGGCTCGGGTGAAGGTGGGAGATTAGACGAATTAGGGGAAGAAGAAGAAGCAGGGGTATCATTGGTGTCACTATCATCACATTGCTCACCCACTCGGTTCTTCAGCACTTTTCCCGATCTCAACGTGGTAACAGCACTCACATTATAACTTTGTGAATGGCCAGGATTAGGTATGTGTTGAGATGGGAGCTTCCCTTTCTCTCTCGCACTCATTGCGGCGTTTAACTGTGCGATTTGGTTTTCTATTGATTTAATACTCTCACCATGGGAGGCGGAGTTTTTCGTTATGGTATCAATAGAAGACTTCATCTCAGCCGACAATTGCATGGATTGTTTCATGAACATATCCAAAGTTTGTGCAAGTGAGTTGTCAGTACCGGCCACTTGTGGTGTAGAAATGTTGGCCGGATTTTGGAAATTCTGTGACTGAAAGGGGGGCTGATTCTGTGGTTGTGGTTGCTATAGAGGAGGTCTTTGATAATTGCTTTGTTGGTTTTGATTCCAAGCAAAGTTAGGATGATTCCTCCATCCTTGATTGTACGTGGAAGAATAAGGGTCGTTTCTAGGTCGCTGCTGAAAAGCAGCATTAGCTTGAAACGATGCATTCATAGGACATTCTTCCGTTAAGTGTGAAGGATCCGAACAGCAACCACAGACGGTCTTAGGAAGCGTGACCTGATTTAGAGAGAATGATGAGAATCTGTTCTCAATAGCGTCGAGTTTCTTCTGTATCGCTGCCATTTCGGCTTTTACTGCGATAGAAATATCGAGCTGGTGAACACCTCCCTTAGATGAAGGTGGTCTTACGCTTTCCCACTGCAAAGTGTGTTCAACGAGGTCTTCCAGATACTTCCAAGCTTCACCATCATCTTTAGACATGAAATTGCATTGACACATTGTTTCAAGCATCTGCTTTGTCGCTGGATTAATGCCCTCATATATAATCCGACATAAATCCCATCTATTGATTCCATGATGAGGACATTGGACAAGCAAATCCTTGAAACGTTCAAAGCACTTCCAAAATGGTTCGTTGGGAAGCTGGGTGAACTGGTTGATCTCGCTTCTAACACGGGCAGTCTTATGGTTTGGGTAAAACTTCTTAAGAAATGCTATTAGGAATTCATCCAAATTAGTAATAGAGTGTGCGGCAGTATTATAAAGTCATTTTTCTGCCAAGTCGCACAGTGTGAATGGGAGAAGACGCAAGCTCATAGCATCGACAGTCAACTGTGAAGTACCCATCATTGCGCATACGTTTTCGAATTTTGTGATGAAAACGTACGCGTCTTCTGACTCAAGCCCATGAAATTTGGGCAGCAGATTGATGTGGTGGGGTTTAATTTCGAAATTATCCCCGTTAGGTGGTGGAAGAGATAGACAAGTGGGAAGAGGACCACGGATAGGATAGCATCTCTCTTGGAGAGAGATGCGCGGTGGATTCTGCGCACCTACGGGCGGTGGCAGCATGGTGTTATAATCTGATGGAGTACCGTCCATCTCGGTCGTGTGTGGTGGGGAAAAAGAAGATGAAGAAGTACCGACTTCGGTGTCGATAGCAGGAACGCGGACAAGACGGGCACTAGGATCCCGTGTCCAGCCGAGCATGCACTAAGCGGTTTTAGTGCAAGTGGCAGCGTGTGTGTGATTTAAAATTGGTCTGTTTTGAAAAAAGTGGGACTCAAGACAAATCACTCAAAAATGCACAAGCAACCCTAGAACTAAGGCCACCTAGGTCCAGTCTCTAGACCGCTCTTAGACTTCCAAAGGACAAGCCGCAGGATAAATCCTCTACCGCCTCTTTACTACTCTCGTAGCCAGGTAAGTGCCAGGTGAGTGGGAGGCTCCCCACTACGAAGGTAGTGGTCCTAATTAAGTAACCACTCGCCTTGGACAGACTTGCCTAGGCACTACAAAAGTAATGCGGATAAGCGATAGATTACCCACGACCTTCCTCTGTCCTTAATGAGCGTGATAGTCCTTAGAGTCTGGTCTAGATATTTTTTAAATTATTGTAGGATTGATGCAGATGCTCGGTTTGTGATTTGTGGGGCTTAGGAAAGGTGATGAAATCCCCACCTAATCTGGATTTGGTCTTTGCCCCTTAAAGTCAGTATTAAAATATGCAAAACAAAATCAATCACAAAACTTTGCAAAAAGATTTTTGAGCGGCGATATTTTGCAAAGAATCCTGCAGAAAATAGATTTTATTGGATTTTAGAGGAGAGAGAAAGAGTTAAGAAAGATACCAGAGAAGTGTGAAACCCTAGATCTCCTGTTTCCTCAAGTCCGTGACTCCAGATTCCCTCGCAAAATTCACACACAAATCGTTAAATATGCAATTTGCAGTTTTGTTTTAATAATGATATGAATCATCTAAGAATTCAACACAAATAGTAAGAATAAAAAATTACGCACGTTTCCTCGGCAACGGCGCCATTTGATTGGTTCGAAAAAGTGTTTTTGTAGAATAACCGCAATCAATAACGGTGTCGCGTGTAGCTAGACCGAGATGAGTACGGGTCGTCCTCTGGGAAACGTGGAACCTTTTACTCTTACTTTAGATGTGTTGAGAAAGGAGGAAGAAATAAGAATGTTGATGAATGGTTTCGAGATCTACGTTAAGCACTAATACAGAATATAGATCTAGATTATTTATGGATGTAGTTAATATAATAATGGGGCTTGTAGGGTTCGTTAGGATTTAGTAGTCATGGACGATTAATTAAAAGTTACCCTTTTTTATCCTTTAATAGATTTAAAACTAGAACGACGGTGATGCGTGTAGATTAGGGTTTCTGGAGGGAAAAGGAATCCCACTCTTAACCCTTATCTCGACACGGAACTCCGTTCATATCTAGCCTTTACCAAAACAATCATTAATCTAATCTCTAATCGCGGTCGGAACTAACAAAGAATTGTTAGCGCGCCCAATTAGGATATTAATGATTCTTTTGATAAAGTTCATAAACTTTATAGGACTTAAAAGGGGTTTAGAGATGTTCATCAACCATTAGCCTACCCTAATCCTACGAACCCTAACAAGCGGAGAATTACTCGCGCATGTTGGGAGAAAAAGAGATGGAGAGAAAATGCATAATTAAACTACGAAGAAATAGAATAAGAAAAAGAAAGCTACCTTTATTAATCAACAATATTTATTACACTTTGATTCTTTAGAAAATGATTACAAAGACTAGTTTGCTTCTCGATCTCTTCCAAGGAGGTAGACGAACAGTTGATGATCAGTCTGGATGCGTGAGCCGTCTTGGACTTCGTGATCTCGTCGACTTGATGAATTTTTCCAAGAGGCTCTCGGTCTTTATTTATAGTCACAGAGCCAGAACCATAGTTTCTTAATATGGAAATTAGTTGTTAGGATCCTAACCACCACAATCCCATATCTCAACTCTTCAAATCCGCGGCGGAACCGTGGCCATTGGATAGGTTTGGCCGTCGATCCGCCCCCTTTTGGTGAGATCATGGCCTCTAATTTTTGTAGTTTCATATCTGTAATACTTGGTAATCTTTTGAGTATCTAGACTTTGAAAATCTTTTCTACATTTCTACCAGAATTAGTTTCTTGAATATCTTTGGTAGATTTGATTTGCCAACTTTGATTTCCTTGATTTCAGCCCTGAAAATTCTGCACAATAACTCAACAAACAATATTAGTAGAGTTTGTTTTATTGAGATATTAACTTAACCATTAAGAATTGGTCAAAGGTATTAATAAGGTAAGCATATTTAAATGGGACAAATGTTACATGGATATTATATGCTTACTTTTTCCTACAAAATGTTATTTATAATATATAAACACATGAAAATAGTATTTTTATAGATAAACCCTCATATGTATCATATATTATAATAAACACCTTTTATTATATATAAATAGTAGGAAAAATGTCATATTAAATTTGCAGTTTTATCAACTGAAAATGACTTTTTTTACAGAAAACCCCCTTATTTTACCGATTTTCCGAAATTTCACCAAAACGATTTTCACAACGTTACAATCTTCCCCCCTTAAAGAAATTCGGTCCCCGAATTTAAATTAAAACTCCCCCTCCAAATACTAAAACATTTAGCAAAACGCATAAATCGTCGGGGCTCTGAAATCACCAATACATAACTAAAATCAACTCCGTCAAGTATAACGCAATCATCGGAGTTATGGAGAAAATAAAATATCAAAACCCAATACGAAAACCAACATAATATACATCTAAACTACAACTTATCTATAGTGCGCATCATAGTAAAATCGTCATAATATCTGGATAAAGAAGCATACAAGAACCCTTTTTGAAAATCGCCGTGTGATGCACGTGTCACGGCATAAGTAGCGGACGTTTATTTTAAAAAAAATAGCTATATATATATCTTTTATTTAACATACACGTCCTGCCTGGTTATCAAATCAATAGTAATGATTATAAAAACATACTGCTTAAACTGAAATCAATCCCAATTTCATCATAAAAATGTCATGTGCGTCCGGTGCGCACTGAAATCGAAACCAAATACAGATGCCACGAATACACACAAAAACCAAACTAAGTGCAACAGGTTTGAACAAAAAACATCTGTCAAGTGCAACGGGCGTGCACGACTCAATATCAGGTGCATCTAATCTGCACAAAACCCCGATTTAGTGCATCTGGTATGCACAAATCGCATCAAGTGCACCGAATGTGCGCAAGAATCTCAATCAGGTGCACATGGTGCACGAAAACATACACCGAATATCAAAATCGAAATCACAGTACGAAAATGCATGAAAACTAGGTCGAAGCATATGTCAAAATCATGTGTAACCATATGCACGAAATCAAATCAAAATCTCAAAATTTATTAAAACCAAATCAAGTGCACTGGGTATGTACTAAACAACATCAATACAACTGATATATAAAACACAAATAAAATGTAATGAAGGTACACATAAGAAATACCAATCGTAGAACAAAGTCCTCAAAATACCAAAATCCAATCAACGAAAATATGAAATTCAGATCACCAAATCACAATCGTAAACACTATCGTCAATGTGCGCCTCTTGTAAGTCCACGTTGCTCACCCCGGTTCTTACGGGGAGGCGGAAACGGCGAAAAACAATGATTTTGGCGCAAGGCAACATGGACTAAAAGTCGGATCTTTGCTAAACTAGAAACTAGTAAACACTAAGAGGTTTTAGCTACTATGCTGTAGAGAGTATACCTCACGGAATCGGTCCTTCGTGTCTTCAACCCGCTGTGCCACTCGTCCATCCAAGCTCCAAGCGTCGATCCGGACCTTGGGCACCTCCGCGGCCTTCTTGAGTCGAAGACGATCCACCCGAGAGTTGTACACTAAGCTTCGCCTCAAGCCAAGGCAACTAGGGAAAAGAGATTTCTAATCTAAATGCCTTAGGTTGTGTAGAAGAGAAAGATGGATGTGTTTGTCTATGTGGATTCTTTTTCTCTCAACACATGAGATCAAAAGAAGGGATCAAGAGGAGGAAGAAGAAGGAGAAAGTTTGCAACCATGGAGCTTTTCTTTTCTTCTCATTTCAAGAGAGAGAATGAGAATAGAATAATGAAAAGATTAAACCCAAAAATGAAATGAACCATGGTTGCAATAATACACAATAATCATCATTACTAATCCTATCATGAAAAGGGTTGATGGCACATTGAATTGACCATTATCATAACCCAAGAAATAAAAAGAAAATGAAAGAAGAGTGTAGATCCCTCTTGAAGGTCAATGGTCAACACGGTCAACGGGTCAACAAAGTCAAGAGGGGTCTAAGTGGTCAAATGGTCAATGCAATTAGCCATCAATAATCTATCACTAAAAGGATTAGTAAACAATGTCTCCCACTCATAACGGTTTTGACCAAACGAATTGTCAAAACCCTAATGAGTGTGCCACATTACGGTTTTGGCCGAACCAACTGCCAAAACCCTAATGGGGCACCTCCTCCATCATCACTCCTCAAAAACTGTGCATACACACCCGCATCCGCATTCCGTAGAATGCGAATGCACAGAAGACAAATCAAATCCATCTGTGCAATACTAGGATCTGGCTTAAACTAAAGCCCACTAGTATTGCCTGCCCGAACAGCATACGCACGCAAGTGCACGTAAGTGATCGTAGACCTGCCGTAAAACCATACGGCCTCTACACGTTTCGCTCAGTGCAGGGAAACTCTCTGTGTGGGACTCTAAAGACTCGACACTACGCTGGCAGTGGGTTTAACCACAGACCGCAAGCGGTACTAGCTGTACGTAACGGTCCCCAGGTAGATGTCGATAAGAAGGCCGATGAGGTAAACCCATCCGAACTCCTACTGAGCCTGTATGTGACAATCTCCGTACAGTCCGGTCTGTTCGTCTGATACATCGCATGGCGGGCCTAGGGGGCGGTGAACGTCAGTCCCCTAATAGCGGTACAAGTCGTGTCGGAGTGTAGCCCAGAACACCCTGAGATAACACTGGAAACCTACCAGTATATCTTGCTTGCCCTGGCCAGGGACTACTTGTGTAATGTCTCTCCTAGACACAGCGCGATGTCAACCCCCAATACCGGGAGAGACGAATCCTGTCTAACCGTCACTGCCTCCAAGTGCTTCGGGACTGCACCCAACTACTACCTGTTTGCACGACTCCTTTGAGCCGTGGTAGGGTAGTAATCTAAGTACAGTGGGAACACACTCGAGGCGAAGTGACAGTGTCAAGTCGGCGGACTATGCTGTACTCATGTCACCTGGGAACTGATAACTGACGATAGGTATAATACCAACCAATAGTTCCCGACGAGTCCTGTCCAGTGTACTCGTAACCTAACGAGCACCCGCATACTATCTCAAGTACGACGTACTGACGGCTGTGGGACAGACCGTCTCCCCCGCTGGGATGAGAAGCGCATACGCTAGTCTACTCCGGAGTATCGATGCCCTGTCTCGATAGTCCAACGACATGGACCTGTATAAGGATGTGCTTATGGATTACCCAGCCCCCACGAGTGTGAGTGCCATCACAACGCTGGTAATCAAGCAAAGATCCTAAGGGCTCTACTAATATGTATATAAGCGATATGCTAAAAGAAACACATGCACATATTGAAGTAGAGACAAACCAAGTAGCATACTACCATTTTGAGCAAGATTGTCTATACAACTGTGAATATCCCAAGCTTCCATCAAGTAATATACAAGCTAGTATGATACAGTAATGGCCTCTAGGGCATATACACTAACAATCTCCCACTTGCACTAAGGCCATGTACTGGCGTATCGAAGACCTATCATCTCGATCAGCCGCTTGAACTGAGTCTGGGGTAGGGCCATCGTGAGTGGATCTGTAGTGTTGTTCTCCGTATTTACTCTCTTCACCTCGATCTCCCGGCGATCTACGATCTCCCTGATCAGGTGGTACCGCCTCAAAATGTGCCTGGACTTCTGATGGGACCTGGGTTCCTTCGCTAAAGCTATAGCGCCGTTGTTGTCGCAATACAGCGGTATTGGATCAACAATGGTAGGAACCACCTGAAGCTCCGTGAGGAACTTCTTCATCCAGACAGCTTCCTTTGTGGCATCGCAAGCAGCTATGTACTCCGCTTCCATAGTTGAGTCTGCAACGGTCTCCTGCTTGGAACTCTTCCAGCAAACCGCCCCTCCATTGAGGGTAAAGACATAACCCGACATGGACTTGGAGTCATCCTTGTCACTCTGGAAGCTGGAGTCAGCAAAGGCCTCAAGCTGGAGGTCTTTTCCGCCATACACCAAGAACATCTCCTTAGTCCTTCTCAGGTACTTGAGAATGTTCTTTACCGCTATCCAGTGTTTCTTCCCTAGGTTCGACTGATACCGGCTTACAACGCTCAATGCGTATGCTACATCTGGTCTGGTACACAACATCGCATACATTATAGAGCCTACCGCAGAAGCGTAGGGTATAATAGACATGTGATCCCTCTCCAAATCAGTCTTGGGAGACATCTCTTTGGATAGGGTGATCCCGTGACAAACCGGTAAATTACCGCGCTTGGAATCTTCCATACTGAATCATTTCAGTATGGTGTCGATGTACTTTGACTGTGAAAGTCCCAACATCCTCTTAGATCTATCACGATAGATCTGGATCCCCAGAATGTAGTTGGCATCGCCCAGGTCCTTCATGGAGAACCTCTGCGACAAGAACCCTTTGACCGACTGTAGCATAGGAATATCATTTCCTATTAGGAGAATGTCATCCACGTACAAGACTAGGAATACCACAGTTCTCCCTACAATCTTACTGTAAATGCATGGTTCATCTGGGTTTTTGATAAAGTCGAATTCTTTGACAGTATCATCAAAGCAGATGTTCCAACTCCGCGATGCCTGCTTAAGTCCATAAATGGACTTTAGCAACTTGCACACTCTACCGCTGCTCCCACTCTGAATGAATCCCTCCGGCTGATCCATATAGACGCACTCTTCCAAATTTCCATTTAGGAAAGCCGTCTTTACGTCCATCTGCCGGATTTCATAATCGTGGAAGGCAGCAATGGCAAGAAGGACCCGAATGGATTTCAGCATAGCCACTGGAGAAAAGGTCTCGTCATAGTCCAAACCAGGTCTTTGACGAAAACCCTTTGCTACAAGTCTAGCTATATAGGTCTCAACCTGCCCATCTACACCAATCTTCTTTCTGAAGATCCATTTGCAGCCTACGGGTTTTACCCCTTCTGGAGCAAAGTCCAAAGTCCAAACTTTGTTGGTGTACATGGACTCCATCTCGGCCCGCATTGCATTCAGCCATTTTACCGAGTCGCCGCTCTGGATGGCTTGCTGGAAGCTAGTAGGCTCACCATAATCCATGGTGCAATCCTCTCTATCCCCGTCTATGAGAAAACCGTAGTATCTTTCGGGCGGATGAGACTGCCTACTACTCCTGCGGAGTGGCGCTGGAATGTCCGGTTCTCCTGAACCTTCTGGTTCTACCAAGGTTTCAGTAACAACTTTTGGTTCTGGAATTTCTTCCAGTTCTATTGCGCTCCCACTTATCTGATTTTCTAAAAATTCAGTTTCCAAGAAGCGGGCATGATGAGAAACAAAAACCTTTTGTTCCTCTGCGTAATAGAAAAGATACCCCTTGGAGTTCTTTGGGTATCCCACAAACTTACACTGTACTGAACGTGCCTCGAGCTTGTCCGCATGCTGCTTTTTTACAAAAGCTGGACATCCCCATGTCTTAAAGTGTTTAAGACTGGGTTTCTTCCCACTTCACATCTGATATGGTGTGGTAGGCACTGACTTAGTAGGAACTTGGTTCAAAAGATATGCAGCTGTTTCTAGTGCATAACTCCAGAAGGATCGTGGCAACTCAGCCTTACTCATCATGGAACGAACCATATCCAATAGGGTTCGATTCCTTCTTTCTGATACACCGTTGTGTTGTGGTGTGTATGGAGGAGTAAGCTAAGAGATAATTCCATTCTCTTTTAAGAAGCCCAGAAACTCGGCACTCAAGTATTCGCCACCTCGATCAGATCTCAGTGTCTTGATACTTTTGCCTGTTTGTTTTTCAACTTCATTCTTGTATTCCTGAAATTTCTCAAAGGCCTCGGATTTGTGCTTCATTAAGAAGACATGCCCATACCTAGAGAAATCATCAGTGAAAGTAATGAAGTATGAATAACCACTTCACGCATGTGTAGACATTGGACCACACACATCACTGTGTATGAGTCCCAAGAGCTCGCTCGCTCTTTCTCCGTGTCCAGTGAACGGAGTCTTTGTCATCTTTCCCATGAGACAAGATTCACAAGTGGTATAAAACTAGTACTCGAACGGATCCAAGTATCCTTCTTTATGTAACTTTGTCAACCGTGTCTCATTAGTGTGACCCAGTCTACAATGCCATAAGAAAGCCTGATTTGTTTCCGGAGACTTTCTTTTAAGTGTGTTCTGGACACTGAAGACCTGAGCTTGATTCAAAACGTATATACCGTATTTTAATGTACCTGACCCAATCAGTACTTGATTTAGGTGGATGTTTACTACATCGCTTATAAAAGTAAAATCATATCCTTCCTTAGAAAGTAAGGATACAGATATGATGTTACAAGTCGCACCTGGTACATAAAAACAGTCACGCAGAATCAATATCTGCCCAGTTGTCAGTCCTAGATGATATTCCCCTACGGATTCAGCATACATGCTCATTCCGTTAGCAACCCTGAGAGTCATATCACCTTTCCTGATAACCCTACGGTTTCTCAGAGCCTGTAACGAATTACAGATATGAGATCCTGATCCGGTATCCAATACCCAGGAAGTAGGGTTAACTGACATACAGTTCTCTATTACAAACACACCCGAATCCGAAGCCACAACATGCTTCGAATTTTGGCTACTGGCTTTGCAAGCCCTGCAATCCTTCTGTCCATGTTCATTCCCGTAACAATAGGAACATCCCTCTTTTACTGTATCCATTCCTGAAACTTCTGCCCTTCTCTTTCTTTCTACTTCCCTGGTTTCCTTCAGGGTAGTAGGTAGAGACTGTTGAACTAAGTCAGCATCTGACCCGTTCTTCAACGTGGTCTTCAGGTCCGAGAGCTCAAAAGAGCTGGTCTCTGTAAGGACGTTGCCCCCTACAGATGACCCGATAGCCAACCTCGCTGGAAGCAGTTCGTTCGAGATCTCATATCTTGCGATACGAGATTGCTCTCCATATAAAACTTTGTTATGGAGGAAGATAGAAGCTGAGTCCATCTTATCATGCTGCCTCTGGTATATACCATCAACTGAGGCTAACATAAGGCACTTGGCTTTCGCACAGTCTTCTTCCAATGTCCTACGGATATCAATATCCGTGACAGGGGAAACTGGACCTGAGACGGCAGGGGTGGGATCAGTCAAGAGGTGTTCCAGCTTGTCCTGGGAAATGGACATCTGGACAGACCTTTGCCAGTCATAACAGTCAGATTCAGTCATTTTATTATCTAGATGTAACCTAGGTGCGGTCACTGGGTCGCTGCAATTAAGAGAGAGAGAGAAGAAAACACTTAGCATGGTGCTCTTGCAAGTTTAGATTGGTTTTTAATTTATCTAAACAGGATGGCTCCCACTGTCTCTCGAATCCCTCCTCAAACCATAAAGGAAGAATTAGTCAGGATCAATCTCACCGTACAATACTTGCTTAACCGTTCAGCCAGGCCAGTGTCGGTACTTCGAGAGAGGTTTTCCAACGCTTTTGCGAAGTTCCTTAATTAAGTAACCTCATTTCCCTGTGGGCATAGCCCCGCTAACACCTTTCTAGACACCTACTAGGTTTATAGCATTGATCGTTAAGTGAGAGTTTTCCCGAGGAGTAGCATATACTCACAGTAGGATCGGGATCCAAATATCATCGCGTGATAAAACCGAAGGAATCCTACCAGAATCATCACACTCCAAATGGTATGCAGCGCTAGCAAGTTTCAGTACTTTTGAAACTCCCGATGTGGATTTTTGCCCCATGCTCTTATGACCTTGACTAAGGCCAACAAATCATAAGTCACATGTCAAGTTCTACCCGTCGTTGTCCAGGTTAATTTGAACCCACCCGTATATACTCTTGACTATGGCCAACAAAGCAATACGACTGTCCCAAACCAACGCATTCTATCTATGCAACATATGAATACCCACCAGCTACCAAACACTGTGCCTTGACTAAGGCCAACAAACACAGCTTGAATACTGTTAAATATTCATATGAAACGACGGAGGGCTACGGATGGTTTTGGCGAAACCGTGAACGTAGTGAACTTGATATAGTCGATGGAACGAGATAGCTTTTAAAAGGAGTGGTTCAAGTTCCGCGTTTAAAATGCTTGTTTTTGAAAAGAACCGAGTGGTTTTCAAAGTGTTCCAACGACTTTTACTTGGTTTATTTTCTTGCATTAGTTCTTTTAATGCGTCCCATCATTTAATCCTACCATTGCAGAAAACAACCAAAATATGGTGTACGCTTATGCCATCCGCATTCGCCACAGGGCCCCGTCATCACCCGTTAGGTTACTTAACTAACGACAGAGCGGGGGCTGGACTAGCGCAGATGCAAAACATAAGCAACACCTAAATAGTTACTATATATAGATATATAGCAATGATGGCCATTACAGATCACAGATGAACACTTTGGATATACTAGGAATCCGCGATTCGTTCGAGCCTGCAACGAAAAACGGATTACACGGTCGCGATGAATAGCCAAACCCCACCCTAGACCCCTACGGGTGCGGCAAACTACCCGCCAAGTACCCGAAGCGAAGCAACCTCCCTCAACACCGTGAGTAGGCCACTCGGCACTTCGAGATACCCGGTAGTTTGTGCACCCTACCTTGGGTCTATCCTAGGAGCAAAAACAGTAAAAAGAAATTATACAATGACGGCTACAACCCCGACCCGGTTGTGCGGCCATACAAATAATATTACATCAATTTACAACTTTTACAATGAATGAAAGAAAAAGAAGCTCTCATCTCACACCCATTCCCGGCTATTCATCCGTGACAATCCACCGAGTTCATATATACAAACCAACAACATTACAGATCACAGATATGTATAACCCCCACTAATCGACGTATAGCGATTAGCGGACGTTCAATACATATATCACATCACAGAAAATATTCATTAGCCAAAGAGTACGGAATATCGATCAAAATACGGACTTTTAACCACCCGAAAAGTCAATTTGCTCTATGGAAAATCTGGGTAGAAAAAACATGTATTAAAAATCCCAAAACATCCAATCTAAAACACTGCACAAAACCCGATCCAGTGCCGAGTCAAAACGGCGGCGGAACCGCGGCAATGAGCATGTCATTGCCGCGGAACCGCGGTCGTTTGATCGAATCACTGGATCGTTTTTCTGCAGTGTTTTCACAAAACCTGTAGGGTTGCTAGGCACGCGCACAAGGGTCTACGAGGCATCAACCATGCCCGATTAAAAAATTAGCCGTGCCGAACAACCCGAATACGGATCTTTAAACTAGAGATTAGGCGAAAACTAACATGCTAAACACTTTAACACTAAGTGAGAGGGATTACAAGCTTTGTAGATCCGGTCCTTCACTTCATATGCTTCGTGTTGTGGTCCCTTCGCTGCGATCATCGGGTTCCAGACTCTCGAGAGGTTCCACGAAGAGAAAGATGCAACCTTTGCTTCCGATCTTCGATACAAAGATGATCTACCTTGAAGTTTCGTTAACACAAGCTAACACTCATGAAATGATGTGAACACCCTCATCTAAATGGCAAGGGAAGGTGAGGATGATGAAGTAGGATTTTTGCTCTCTTTATTTATCTTTTTCTCACATTTATTCATCACTTGGAAAAAAGCTATTAAGCTTTTTCCATGAAGAAAGAAGAAGGAAGAAGATGATGAATAATAGAATTATGATAGAATTCCTTTTGTGATGAATAATACAAAGGAGATAATGATGAATAATGCAACCATGGTTGACTAAACCTTTGTAAAGAATTAACCAAGGCTAGGGTTTGGGTTAGGTTAAGAATGAGTCACTTGAAAATATCTTTCACAAAACAAAACCAAAACCTTCTAGAATCATCTAGAAAGCTTAACCCTAATCCAAACCCTAATCATGTTTAAACTCCACTAAACATGTTGCATTAGTTATCATATCATGTTACAATATTATATATCACATATATAATATTTATTGTAACCAAATAAAATAATACATTTAACATATATCGCATATATATCAATGTATTACCCGAGTGAGAAAAAGAATCTTTTAGTGAGCTAATATTAGTTAATGTAATTTAATATATCATATATATTATTATACATTAAATTATCGAATCAACACTTGATCCGACAATCCGGCTATATCGCATATAACCGACTAATATTTATCCGTACCGATTCATCGAATCAACACTTGATCCGATGACCCGGCTGATATCAAATATCGCGAGAATATAATACGGTATCACATATCGCATTATCCTCGGTCCCGCACATATCACATATGTGCTCCTACTCCGTTTTGCCTGAGCCAAGAAACCTCTGTGTAGGACTCTAAAGAATCGTCAATACGCCGGCAGTAGGTGATGATCATATCAAACACCCACAAGCTGCAAGCGGTCAGCTAAACGTAACAGCTACCCAGGTATTGAGCGCTCAGAAGATCAACAAGCAAGCCTGTAACTTCTCCTGTGAATCCAAACAGTAACACTCCCGTACAGTCCGGTATCGTCGTCTGATATGTTGCATATCTCGCCTAGGGGTGGTAAACGTCAGACCCCAGTAGCTCGATAAGTCGTGTCGATATGAGGTCTATAACAGTTCGAGAAACTACTGATAACACTTACCAGTAAATCTCAGCAACCCTGGCCAGGGATTTCCGGTTATAGCCAATCGAACACAGCACAACATCAACTCCCTATACCGGGAGAGACGAATCCCCTCCCATCGCTCATTGCCTCCATGTGATTCGGGAATGTACCCAAAAGCCACCTTTTTGCACGCCCTCTTGGACGTGGTATGATGGAAATCAAAGCACAGTGGGAATCACATAAGACTCTATGACGATCTCGGGTCAACAGACTACTCTGTACCAGTGTCACCGGAGAACTGCCATCTGACGTGAGGTATAATACCATCTGGGAGTTCTCGGCGAGTCCGTCCAGTGTACCCAGTCTCTACTGAGCACCCGTACACCATCCTTGATGTCAAACATCGATGGATATGGGATCATCCATTGCCCATCATATGGGTCAAGATGCGTATACGCTAGTCTACTCTGGTGTATCGATGCCCTGTCTCGATACACCCTCGACTAGGAACGGTTATAGGATGTACTCGTCGACTACCGTGGCCCCACTAGTATGATCTCAGCATAGTCCCAGTAGTCGAGTACATATCCTAAGGGCTTTATCAACATGTATCATAGAGACAATCAGAGTACATGTTAAGATAAAGTACAACCAGATAGCATACTATCATGTCGAGCAAGAAAGTCTTCCCTATATATGTCCAAGCATTTATTACAATATACATCGTATGTACAGTAATGGCCTCTAGGGCATACATATAACTAACAATCTCCCACTTGCACTAGGGCCATCTGTTGTGGTATCACATACCCAACAATTAGCCGCGGTTGAAGTATCTCATACTCAACCATCCCATAAAAGTCTCTACTGGGACAAAGGCCTTTGTGAGTGGATCCGCGCTGTTGTCCTCTGTGTCTACTCTCCTAACCTCGATCTCCCTGGAGATCAACCATCTCCATGATCAGGTGATACTGCCTAAGAATTATATCTGGATTTCTGATGGGACGGTAGTTCCTTGGCTAAAGCCACAACTCCATTGTCACACAATGGTAGGAACGATGTTCATCTCATGAACTTATATCTATCCAGACTGCTTCTTTGGTAGCATCCTTGGTAACGATGTATCTTGCCTTTAATCATCTAGTATGTCACGGTATCTAGCTTGGAACTCTTCCAACATACCGTCCCTCCACTGAGGGTAAAGACAATGCCTGCGACTGACACTCAGTCGTTCTTATCACCCTGGAACCTTTCCAGTGATTCTCCCCAAGATCGATTGATACCATCTCACTACAACTAGTGAGTATCCTAACATCCAATTAGATCTATCTCATAGATCCAAAATCCAGGATTTAGGAGGTATCATTTTGATCCTATATGGAGAATCCTTGTGATAAGCGGAGATTGACCGAGCGTAGCATAGGAAACTCCTTCCCTATCAAGAGTATGTCATCCACGTACTCTACGAGGATCACCACCATACTCTCTACTACCTTTTTGTATATACAAGGTTCATCTACCATTTTGATGAAGTCAAACTCTTTGACTACCACATCAAAACAGATGTTCCAACTCCGCGATGCCTGTTTTATCATATAAAACATCTTGCAAACGTTTTCGCTGCTTCCACTGTCTACGAAGCCCTCTGGCTGTGTACTTATAGACGCTCTTTTCTAAAACATCATTTAGGAAAGCAGTCATGACACCCAACCACCAGATATCGTAGTCATGGTATGTAGCCGTGGCAAGTAGGATCTGGATGGACTTAAGCATAGCTTTGAAAGTCTCAACTTTTCCATGTACACCAAGTAATCTTCTCAAGATATACTCGCTCCTGATGGGGATTTAACCCTTCAGATAAAGCAACCAAAGTCCATACTTTGTTGGTGTATATGGATTCCATCTCAGATCGATAAGCATCCAGCCATTCTTACAGAGTCCTACTCCTGATGGCCAGCTCGAAACTAGTTGGGTCATCATCTCATGATGCAATCTTCGCTCCCACTGTCATAGAGAAACCGAAGTATCTCTCAGGTGGGTGAGGAACCCTATTGGATCGGCGGAGAGGCTGAGGTTCGTTGGAAACTATTGAATCCTTTGGTTCTACCAAATTATCAGCTGTAGTTTGTATAGCTGGAACATTTCCAGTTCTACATAACAGACCTTGCCTCGAGCTTGTCCGGATTTTGCTTTTAGACATAGTCCGGACAACCCCAAATCTTAACAAACTTAAGATATGGGCTCTTCCCTTTCCATATCATATATGAAGTGGTAGGTAACTGATTTGATTTGAACCCTATTCAATAGGTATGCAGCTTCTCAAGTGCATAACTCCCAAAAGGAAATAAGAAACTCAGTAGTACTCATCATAGAGCACACCATATCACATAGGGTGCTATTGCTCCGCCCCGATACACCGACGTGTTGTGGTGTATTCGAAGGAGTAATGCTGAGAGAGAATCTCATTCTCCTTTAGAATAGTCCAGAAATTCCGTGCTCAAGTATTCTCCTCCTTGATCTCATCAAAGGACATAATACTTATACCCATCATTGGTTCTCTACTTCTAACATATATTCTGTGAATATCTCAAAAGATTCGGACTTGTGTTTCAACAGGAACATTTGTCTGAATCTTAAGAGATCATCAGAGAATGTAATGAAGTACAAAGAATCGGTCTTGGCATGTGTAGACATGGGACTTTCATACATCAGCATGTATCAATCCCAAGAGTTCACTAACTCTTTCTCTGTTTCCAATAAACAAATCTGCGGTCATCTTATCTTTGTGACATGACCGGCAAGTTTCACAAGATGTAAATTCAAACTAATTTAAATATGCATCTATATGTAACTTAGCTAGTCGGGTCGCATTGATATGACCTAGTCTACAATACCTCAAGAAGGATTCGTTCATTTCTGAACTCTTCCTCTTGTGTGTGTTCTGTATACTAAGAACTGTAGTTTGATTTAGAACGTCAATGCTTTTAGATAACGTGCCTGAACCGATCAACTCTTGATATAGGAAATGTTCAAAACATTATCCAACAATACAAAATTATATCCTTTCTTTACTAATAAAGAGATTGATATGATGTTGTATATCAGGTTCGGTATCTAATAATATTCGTTCAGAATCAATATATTCTGGTAATACAGGGTGACAGTGACCAACAGACTTGGCTGCAACACTTGCACCGTTTTCTGTCTCATGAAACTAATCACCCATTCTCAGTTCTCTACCTATCTGTAGCCCATGTAACAGATTACATATACGGGATCCTGATCCGGTATCACATACCCAGGACGTAAAGGATACTGAGAAACAGTTCTCTCTAATGAACACACCCGAAGATGATGCATCAATATGCACTTTCTTCGTTTGGGCGGCACGGGAAATCTGGTATTACCTAATTTCCTGCTCTGTCTTATAACAATTATAAGTTGGAGCGGGACCAACGTTCCCCAGCTCAGTATAACAAGCGGATTCGGTCAATTTTTCCGTTTTATTATCTTGATTAAGGCGTGATATGGTCGCTACCTGGAGAGAGAGAGAAGAAAACACTCAGCGTATGCTCTTGCAAGATTAGATTGGTTATCTAATATATCTAATCAGGATGTCTCCCACTGTTTTAATCAAATCTTCCTTCAAACCCTAAAAGGAAAGACTAGCCGGGATTAATTACACGCTATAAGTTCGCCAATCTTTCGGCCAGGCCAGTGTCGGTACTTTGAGGGAGGTCCCCCGTGCTTTCTCACGAACCTAATTATACTAAACCTCGTTTTCCCAGAGGCGTAACCCCGTTAACACTTTTCTAGACACCTACTTGATCGGCTAATTGTAATGTGTAAAACTCTCCCAGGAGTAACTCTTACTCGCAGCGGGTATCGGGATCCAACTATCTCATAGAAGGTACGCAATCTCATTGCAAATTTCAACACTTGAAATTCCCAATAATATTTTACTCCTAGCGTCGTATGACCTTGACGAATGCCAAACCACCCATAGTCCGCTAGCCAAGTTCAACCCGTACATTTCTTGATTGAATTAAACCCACCCGCACGACCCTTGACGAATGCCAAACAACGTCGTACGAATACCCTAATCCAATCTGCATCATATGCATAAGCAGATAAATACTAGTTAGCTACCACACACTACGCCTTGACGAATGCCAAACTACCGTAGCACGAAAACTAACTAGTACATATCTGAAATGACGGAGGGCTACGACAGGTTTTTACAAAAACCCTTTGCGTAATGAACTTGATATCGTTGTAGAATCGAGTGATTTTAAATGGAGTGTTTTTGAGGCTTTTCTAGTTTTGCTAAAGGGGTCACTCCCGGTGAAGGGATCGTCGGCCCTTTCCTCGTCGAATGAGGTGCGGGATATATCATATATATCACTGTGCAAAGCAGAAACTATAGAAGCAATCAAAAGACAAACCGAGAGTTGTAGCATCTGCCAGTTATTGCTAAAGGAGTCACTCCCGGTGAAGGGATCTCGGTCCTTTCCTTATCGAATAAGGTGCAGGATGTTCTACAAGGAACACCGCGATGCAAAGCAAGAACTGTAGCTACCTGTTTTTAAGAAATTCGATTCCACAACATCATAGGTTTCTTTTCTTTCATTAATCTCATTAATGAAGTCCCATTTTATTATGCTTCACAAGCATCAATTTTGAAACGAAATCTGCAATATAACATATATCTCATATATATAATATAAACATTCGTCTCAGGTAGTAATATGATCTCATCACAGAACATTGCAGCAGAAGAACATATATAAAATATTGGATATACTAGGACGTCCGTGTTTTCAATACGAGCCTGTATAAAACACTGATTCCACAGTCACGATGAATAGCCAAACCCACATCCCTAGACCCGTACGAGAGCGGCAAGTAACACTGCCAATCCTAGGGTTAGGAGACCCAGTCTCGACTCCTCGAGATGGTCTCCCACTGGACCCTAGAACCCGGTTACTTGTGCTCCCCGCCTTGGGTCTACCTAATGCGGAAAAGTAAATAATATACAACGGTGACATCTTCCGCAACCTGGAAGTTCCCCAATAAAAGAATATTACATACAAGTGAATTTTACATGAATGAAAAAGAAAAACTCTCATCTCACATAAAACCCCCGGCTATTCAAATGCGACGATCCAATACAACATATCACAGCAACACATAATATCACATATTATCAACGTAAGCAAGTATGCGTATCCCGATTGTCGTTGATGTATAGCAACGAAGCCGGCAATACACCACATACTACGCTTACGGTCACAGAAAAGAAAGTGTAAAACTACAACAGTTGGAATCCGCAACCTCCTTAGACATCGCATGCCTAACCAAATGAATTTCTTAGACATCACATGCCTAACAATTATAAACCCCGCATTTTAGTCTCATTATCGAAAACTCTTTTCAATATCAAGTCGGGCAATTCAACAAGATTCCCGACATCCTGATCGAATGCTCGTTGCAAACTTTAGTAGACGGCCACACCCCTGGATGCCGTCAACGAAGTGCACTAAGGCGGAACACCGCTGCCGCGAGCACCCAAACGGATGCTTTCGGCGACGGAGTTCTCCTACAGTCACTTGGTCGGGGCTGTCTGTTAAGTTTACCCGGCGAGTATTCGCGTACACTATGTGATTGCGACGGACTTTTGATCACATCAAAATTCCGTGGCAACCGATCATCTGAGACTAAACTGCTATGTCTATAATATTCAAATCAGTTATATCATAACAATTTATGGATTCCAAATATTGTATCACATTCCAGATAAATAGACAAAGTTAAACTTTCCGATCGAATAATCAAACACACAAGATTTCCCCAATATATCTCAACACTTGAAATCAGTTTAAAAAACATCCATCACATGCCACAGTACCAATGGTCCAGCCGTAGAAGGGTCAAGCCAACGCCTCACATGTGGCACGCCGTACTGCCCCAAACCCTAAGGTTCAAAAGGCAGTTCAAGACGGTCACATAATCGAATTAAGGTTTGTTGTCTTCTAGAGGGTCCACCGCGTTACTTGCACGACTTAGAACATTCTTAAACACGAGAAAAAATCCAACTTTTGAAAAATTTTCCGACAGGGGAAAAAGTGAGTTATTGATATCCGTTCGAACTTTTTAACAGTTTCTAAAAGTTATCCGGACAAAACTAAACAAAGTTAAAATATCCGATCGAATCTTTAAGTCCCCAATACAACCCAGAAAACACAACACTGGAGTGAAAATTAAAAATTCCCAGAAGAATCAGGAATTAGCTACGGAGGTTACTGTGTAAACCCTATCCCTCAATCCTTCCTTCTTCCCGCGGAACCGCCGCCAATACCTAGGTTTGGCCGCGGTTCCACGGTGCTTTGGGGGATTTAGGGGGTCGGGTTTCACAGTAATTCCTATAATTCCCTGCTGATTTTTTTGATCATTTTTAATTCACAAAAAATCACATTTTCGAAAAATTTCCAGAGAAGGGGTTATATCGGGTTTTTCGGGTTCGATCGGACTTTAAACTTCGTCTAGACTTCGCCTAAAGCTCTAGCTTGGATCTTATACCACTGTAGGGTTGCTAGGCACGCGCACAAGGGTCTACGAGGCATCAACCATGCCCGATTAAAAAATTAGCCGTGCCGAACAACCCGAATACGGATCTTTAAACTAGAGATTAGGCGAAAACTAACATGCTAAACACTTTAACACTAAGTGAGAGGGATTACAAGCTTTGTAGATCCGGTCCTTCACTTCATATGCTCCGTGTTGTGGTCCCTTCGCTGCGATCATCGGGTTCCAGACTCTCGAGAGGTTCCACGAAGAGAAAGATGCAACCTTTGCTTTCGATCTTCGATACAAAGATGATCTATCTTGAAGTTTCGTTAACACAAGCTAACACTCATGAAATGATGTGAACACCCTCATCTAAATGGCAAGAGAAGATGAGGATGATGAAGTAGGATTTTTGCTCTCTTTATTTATCTTTTTCTCACATTTATTCATCACTTGGAAAAAAGCTAGTAAGCTTTTTCCATGAAGAAAGAAGAAGGAAGAAGATGATGAATAATAGAATTATGATAGAATTCCTTTTGTGATGAATAATACAAAGAAGATAATGATGAATAATGCAACCATGGTTGACTAAACCTTTGTAGAGAATTAACCAAGGCTAGGGTTTGGGTTAGGTTAAGAATGAGTCACTTGAAAATATCTTTCACAAAACAAAACCAAAACCTTCTAGAATCATCTAGAAAGCTTAACCCTAATCCAAACCCTAATCATGTTTAAACTCCACTAAACATGTTGCATTAGTTATCATATCATGTTACAATATTATATATCACATATATAATATTTATTGTAACCAAATAAAATAATACATTTAACATATATCGCATATATATCAATGTATTACCCGAGTGAGAAAAAGAATCTTTTAGTGAGCTAATATTAGTTAATGTAATTTAATATATCATATATATTATTATACATTAAATTATCGAATCAACACTTGATCCGACAATCCGGCTATATCGCATATAACCGACTAATATTTATCCGTACCGATTCATCGAATCAACACTTGATCCGATGACCCGGCTGATATCAAATATCGCGAGAATATAATACGGTATCACATATCGCATTATCCTCGGTCCCGCACATATCACATATGTGCTCCTACTCCGTTTTGCCTGAGCCAAGAAACCTCTGTGTAGGACTCTAAAGAATAGTCAATACGCCGGCAGTAGGTGATGATCATATCAAACACCCACAAGCTGCAAGCGGTCAGCTAAACGTAACAGCTACCCAGGTATTGAGCGCTCAGAAGATCAACAAGCAAGCCTGTAACTTCTCCTGTGAATCCAAACAGTAACACTCCCGTACAGTCCGGTATCGTCGTCTGATATGTTGCATATCTCGCCTAGGGGTGGTAAACGTCAGACCCCAGTAGCTCGATAAGTCGTGTCGATATGAGGTCTATAACAGTTCGAGAAACTACTGATAACACTTACCAGTAAATCTCAGCAACCCTGGCCAGGGATTTCCGGTTATAGCCAATCGAACACAGCACAACATCAACTCCCTATACCGGGAGAGACGAATCCCCTCCTATCGCTCATTGCCTCCATGTGATTCCGGACTGTACCCAAAAGCCACCTTTTTGCACGCCCTCTTGGACGTGGTATGATGGAAATCAAAGCACAGTGGGAATCACACAAGACTCTATGACGATCTCGGGTCAACAGACTACTCTGTACCAGTGTCACCGAAGAACTACCATCTGACGTGAGGTATAATACCATCTGGGAGTTCTCGGCGAGTCCGTCCAGTGTACCCAGTCTCTACTGAGCACCCGTACACCATCCTTGATGTCAAACACCGATGGATATGGCATCATCCATTGCCCATCATATGGGTCAAGATGCGTATACGCTAGTCTACTCTGGTGTATCGATGCCCTGTCTCGATACACCCTCGACTAGGAACAGTTATAGGATGTACTCGTCGACTACCGTAGCCCCACTAGTATGATCTCATCATAGTCCCAGTAGTCGAGTACATATCCTAAGGGCTTTATCAACATGTATCATAGAGACAATCAGAGTACATGTTAAGATAAAGTACAACCAGATAGCATACTATCATGTCGAGCAAGAAAGTCCTCCCTATATATGTCCAAGCATCCATTACAATATACATCGTATGTACAGTAATGGACTCTAGGGCATACATACAACTAACAAAACCCTGAGACGATTTTTCATATATTTTAAAACACCTTTTGAGCAGTATAAAAATCGACAGAAACTTGTGGTTTTGTGGATGTGTTTTGCGACTTTTTTCCGATCGATGTTCTTAACACTTTACTAACTTACTAGTTTATGTTTAGCTAGGCTCTGATACCACTGTAAGTCCACGTTGCTCACCCCGGTTCTTACGGGGAGGCGGAAACGGCGAAAAACAATGATTTTGGCGCAAGGCAACATGGACTAAAAGTCGGATCTTTTCTAAACTAGAAACTAGTAAACACTAAGAGGTTTTAGCTACTATGCTGTAGAGAGTATACCTCACGGAACCGGTCCTTCGGGTCTTCAACCCGCTGTCCCACTCGTCCATCCAAGCTCCAAGCGTCGATCCGTACCTTGGGCACCTCCGCGGCCTTCTTAAGTCGAAGACGATCCACCCAAGAGTTGTACACTAAGCTTCGCCTCAAGCCAAGGGAACTAGGGCAAAGAGATTGCTAATCTAAATGCCTTAGGTTGTGTAGAAGAGAAAGATGGATGTGTTTGTCTATGTGGATTCTTTTTCTCTCAACACATGAGATCAAAAGAAGGGATCAAGAGGAGGAAGAAGAAGGAGAAAGTTTGCAACCATGGAGCTTTTCTTTTCTTCTCATTTCAAGAGAGAGAATGAGAAGAGAATAATGAAAAGATTAAACCCAAAAATGAAATGAACCATGGTTGCAATAATACACAATAATCATCATTACTAATCCTATCATGAAAAGGGTTGATGGCACATTGAATTGACCATTATCATAATACAAGAAATAAAAAGAAAATGAAAGAAGAGTGTAGATCCCTCTTGAAGGTCAATGGTCAACACGGTCAACGGGTCAACAAAGTCAAGAGAGGTCTAAGTGGTCAAATGGTCAATGCAATTAGCCATCAATAATCTATCACTAAAAGGATTAGTAAACAATGTCTCCCACTCATAACGGTTTTGACCAAACGAATTGTCAAAACCTTAATGTGTGTGCCACATTACGGTTTTGGCCGAACCAACTGCCAAAACCCTAATGGGGCACCTCCTCCATCATCACTCCTCAAAAACTGTGCATACACACCTGCATCCGCATTCCGTAGAATGCGAATGCACAGAAGACAAATCAAATCCATCTGTGCAATACTAGGATCTGGCTTAAACTAAAGCCCACTAGTATTGCCTGCCCGAACAGCATACGCACACAAGTGCACGTAAGTGATCATAGCCCTGCCGTAAAACCATACGGCCTCTACACGTTTCGCTCAGTGCAGGGAAACTCTCAGTGTGGGACTCTAAAGACTCGACACTACGCTGGCAGTGGGTTTAACCACAGACCGCAAGCGGCACTAGCTGTACGTAACGGTCCCCAAGTAGATGTCGATAAGAAGGCCGATGAGGTAAACCCATCCGAACTCCTACAGAGCCTGTATGTGACAATCTCCGTACAGTCCGGTCTGTTCGTCTGATACATCGCATGGCGGGCCTAGGGGGCGGTGAACGTCAGTCCCCTAATAGCGGTACAAGTCGTGTCGGAGTGTAGCCCAGAACACCCTGAGATAACACTGGAAACCTACCAGTATATCTCGCTTGCCCTGGCCAGGGACTACTTGTGTAATGGCTCTCCTAGACACAGCGCGATGTCAACCCCCAATACCGGGAGAGACGAATCCTGTCTAACCATCACTGCCTCCAAGTGCTTCGGGACTGCACCCAACTACTACCTGTTTGCACGACTCCTTTGAGCCGTGGAAGGGTAGTAATCTAAGTACAGTGGGAACACACTCGAGGCGAAGTGACAGTGTCAAGTCGGCGGACTATGCTGTACTCATGTCACCTGGGAACTGATAACTGACGATAGGTATAATACCAACCAACAGTTCCCGACGAGTCCTGTCCAGTGTACTCATAACCTAACGAGCACCCGCATACTATCTCAAGTACGACATACTGACGGCTGTGGGACAGACCGTCTCCCCCGCTGGGATGAGAAGCGCATACGCTAGTCTACTCCGGAGTATCGATGCCCTGTCTCGATAGTCCAACGACTAGGGACCTGTATAAGGATGTGCTTATGGATTACCCAGCCCCCACGAGTGTGAGCGCCATCACAACGCTGGTAATCAAGCAAAGATCCTAAGTGCTCTACTAATATGTATATAAGCGATATGCTAAAAGAAACACATGCACATATTGAAGTAGAGACAAACCAAGTAGCATACTACCATTTTGAGCAAGATTGTCTATACAACTGTGAATATCCCAAGCTTCCATCAAGTAATATACAAGCTAGTATGATACAGTAATGGCCTCTAGGGCATATACACTAACACCTCTTTCCCCCTTTCCTCTGGTGTCGACTGCTTCGAACTCGTCTCTTCATAGGTGTGCTGACTGCGCTACCAACGGCAATACTCATATCTAGAGTCTCCCACGTAGTTGATCCATTCACCTGATATCCGGACTACATTAAACTTTTGGATCGATCCATCAAAATCCCATAATTCCCCGAGAGCTCAACACTCAAGTACAGTTTAAAAATATCCGTTACATACCCCGGCATCGATGGTCCAGCCGTAGAAGGCAAACCCAAGCCTCACTAATGGCACCGCGGAACTGCCGTAAACCCTAAGGTTCAAGGGCGTTCTCGTGGTCATTATGTCGAGTTAGGGTTTCATTCTTCTTGAGGGTCCATAGAAATACCTGCATGTTCTTCTGAATACTTTAAACTTGGGAAAATAGGTTTCTGACAATCGTTCGAATCCATTAACTTCGTCTGGACGGCATGTGAATACCCTTCGTCCGCACGCTAAACAATGCTTCAATCCTCAAGAATAACCAATACCCTAATGGTTATCGCATTCGAGCCGTAGCTCCCTCTGCCAGTACGCCCATGGTAACAGAAACCACCATCCGATATCGACAAAGATAGATCAAAGGAACGAATGAAATACGGTGCAAAGAAATATACATCCTAAGGCTTCTTAAGAAGAGTAGCGTATCGTAAGTATGCCGCGGACCATACCCACGGTATGTCACTCAACCTAAGTCGCCTACTCCATCAACCAAGGGTCACCTAGACTTATACAAGGTTAAACCTAGCGCTCTGATACCAACTTTGTCATGACCCGAAAGTACGGAACATGACTGGCACTTAGATTACGAAACGTCTAGAGGCGCGACGTAACCTAAGTAAGCCGAAGCCCAGAAATCTAAACCATATAAAAGAAGAAGAAGTAAAGGAAAACATGTAGAAAACAAGTTTAAAACAACATCCAATTTTATCAAAAAATTTCGGCAGAGTCTCCTTTGTAAAAACTGGCCCCAAACGGGTACAACAAGTATAATATACACAAACAATAAAAAGCATCCCCAAACGGGAGCTAGCTCTACGCCAAAAGGCGGAAATAACCATACAAATGCTCAATAGTATACAACGCCAAAGGGCGAGGCTCAAAACTCAAAAGAAAACAAAACCACCAGATATCATAATAATACAAGCGCGACTCTAAGGTCGAAATAAATAACTGGTCCAGTAACTAACAAGTAATACAAGTTTGGTTGATGGAGCTTTCTAGATACAAATGAAATAATAAAAGTACAATGGCGGTCCAGATACAAGTGAACCAACCTACCGTGCAAATCACCCTGAATGAAAAGATGTGCCAGCAAGCTGCCAGGAAAACCTGTATATCGAACCTGTAATAAAATTTGGCACAACGGGGGTGAGTTGCCAACTCGTGAGTAGAAAATATCTGCGAAAAGAAATCGAATGCACGACGCTGTCCTAGGTCATAATAATATACTAATATACTACTAGTCATCAAGTAAAGACATGATAATAAGCTACGTGTAAGTGCAAATGCTCCGTGCTCGTATCAGTGCCTCATATAGAACTATGTCATGTGAATGAGTATGCATGCACCATGAATGTGAAATAACCAAGCCTGAAATCTAGATATATCTGTATAAGAAATCTTTAACTTTTAACATGGTAAAATGTGTATAGAAATCTGAAATATCAACGATGAAATCCATGGAAATCCGTGTCAAGCATCGACACAAAACATGTAAATCTCAAGTCTCAATACCTCATAATCTCAATGTCTCATAGTCTCAATATCTCGGGCTCCGTCAGTCCGGATCGGCCCATATCATCAAATCTCACGACAAAGGTCGGTATCCTCCGGATATCCGCCGCGCCAGACATCACCGGTAGGCAGTCCTCCCCTGCCACGCTCATCATCTACAACTCGATCTTCTTGCCCCGGGGTACCATACCGGGCCCACCATGTACCCGAGACGGTTCATCCACTCCTCGAATCGGGTCTCGAAATCCAACAAAAAACATGAAATCTCATGGTGGACGACACATACATCACAAGAAAACCGCATCATAAGTTTTAAAAAGAGAGGAGGAGAGAGAGAGAAGTTTTTATATATTCTTGCGGTTTTCCCCAAAATCCAGAAATCTTATAGAAAACCAAAATCCCAAAATCATGAATAAGTATAAGATAAGTGTCGGCATATGCCCCATAATACTGCATGATAACATGAAAATGTTAATGCATGAAATGTCTAAGTAATAAATGCCATGTCTAAACTAACACCCGAGAGTAATCACAATATTATATCAATCTAGCTATTAGCTGATTGTATCAATAAAAGATAATATGATCTAAAGTGTACGTGACATAGAAATTACCGATGATGATGTGTGTGAGCCGGCAAATAAGTGTGCGTGGAAAATGCGCATCACCGATAATGGTGCTGGTGTCCTAACAGGCAGAGTTTTATACTGATTATAGAAACATATGAATGAACATGCACCATGATGATAACAGTGTGAAAGTAAAAACGGATGTGTACTATCCACTCATTTGATATACAAGTATAACTATAACTATATGTCTCGAGCCTAAACTAGTGTCTATCTAACCTCCTAAGGAACTAAACCTAAGAAACTAGTCGATAAGAAATAAGAGTACACCTAAAGTCTGCATCCATATCTCTGATAGTCGGCGATTCAGCCTCAATAGCGTCACGTACATAGTACGGCTTCCTCAAATCAAGAGTGCGGATCAATCATCATATCTATACCTCGTACGGTAAAATCCATCGTATGGCATCCCAAAATCGGGTACAGGTCAAGTCTCACCTAAGTGTCTCATCATTCGTAATACCACCGTAAACACATGTCATGATCAAGGTGCTATACTGTAATCGCATACATCCATCATATATCATTGCCATCATAGATATACATCATTAATTATCCTCAGAAATATCATGTCATATGTATCATATTGAGTAAGTCATACTTCTATCATATCGTCATCAAGTCACACCTATATGATACCGACATCAAGTCACATCTATATGACATCGACATCAGGTCACATCTATATGATATCGACATCAGGTCACACCTATATGGTATCGACATCAAGTCATACATACATCATAACGTGATCAGTCATAAGTTACAGTCCGGGTTCTATTTTAGAGTCCCATGTACCTCAATATCATCACCACCCATTATAATTTATGTATACCTGTTCACTATCTCATTTTCCAATGATCCACTAACATTTTAATACGACTGTAGCCAAGAATCACGACATCAAGCCCAGTTATACTGTTTCATTTCCGTGTATCATATCACATCATTGCATCCCATATACGTGTTGTGTATATATACACACACACACACACACACACACACACACACACACCCTATACCTAGTCCTATATATACACATACACGTATACACCACGTCGAGTCTCAGTGTGTGCATGTGTGTGTAACTACCTGAAACCCACGAATCTCCTCCAAGGTATTCATCCTCTGGTATGGTCTTCCTAAATCAGTCTAGTCCAGCTTAGGGTCATTACCAGGGTCCTACTCATTAAGAATCTAGGGTCACAACTGGCTTCCTAATGTCAATAAGTACTGCTCCTATTCTATGTTGCGGGGGTGCTAAACGTCATCCACCCGATTTCCCCCCGTAGATATACATCTACTCACCTGGTCCATGTCTGCCGAAGACGGTGTCGCCATCCTCTTCTTCATCACCCGCAGTCCACGTGAGGGGTACCTATACGCAAACATATATAGTATCGTAAACTAAATCACGGATAAAAGTCAAAACGACACACGGAACGCGCATAGGTTAAAACCTATGTCCCGTTCACGCAAAAGAACCAAATATCGCTCGATATCGGCGTACAAACTCCGATTAATCGAGATAAACATCAACAAACAACTCATAGTTTTAAAACTCATTACTTATAATATAAAACATGATTTAATTCATCGAAACCCTAAAATCCATCAAATCGCCCGATTTCGTAAAACAGATGATAGTGTTTACGATTGTGATTTGGTGATCTGAATTTCATATTTTCGTTGATTGGATTTTGGTATTTTGAGGACTTTGTTCTACGATTGGTATTTCTTATGTGTACCTTCATTACATTTTATTTGTGTTTTATATATCAGTTGTATTGATGTTGTTTAGTACATACCTAGTGCACTTGATTTGGTTTTAATAAATTTTGAGATTTTGATTTGATTTCGTGCATATGGTTACACATGATTTTGACATATGCTTCGACCTAGTTTTCATGCATTTTCGTACTGTGATTTCGATTTTGATATTCGGTGTATGTTTTCGTGCACCATGTGCACCTGATTAAGATTCTTGCGCACATTCGGTGCATTTGATGCGATTTTGTGCATACCAGATGCACTAAATCGGGGTTTTGTGCAGATTAGATGCACCTGATATTGAGTCGTGCACGCCCGTTGCACTTGACAGATGTTTTTGGTGCAAACCTGTTGCACTTAGTTTGGTTTTTGTGTGTATTCGTGGCATCTGCATTTGGTTTCGATTTCAGTGCACACCGGATGCACATGAAATTTTTATGATGAAATTGGGATTGATTTCAGTTTAAGCAGTATGTTTTTATAATCATTACTATTGATTTGATAACCAGACATGACGTGTATGTTAAATAAAAGATATATATATATATATATATATATATATAGCTATTTTTTTAAAAATAAACGTCCGCTTCTTATGCCGTGACACGTGCATCACACGGCGATTTTCAAAAGGGGTTCTTGTATGCTTCTTTATCCAGATATTGTGACGATTTACTATGATGCGCACTATAGATAAGTTGTAGTTTTGATGTATATTATGTTGGTTTTCGTATTGGGTTTTGATATTTTATTTTCGCCATAACTCCGATGATTGCGTTATACTTGACGGAGTTGATTTTAATTATGTATTGGTGATTTCGGAGCCCCGACGATTTGTGTGTTTTGCTAAATATTTTAGTATTTGGAGGGGAAGTTTTAATTTAAATTCGGGGACCGAATTTCTTTAAGGGGGGAAGATTGTAACGTTGTGAAAATCGTTTTGGTGAAATTTCGGAAAATCGGTAAAATAAGGTGTTTTCTGTAAAAAAGTCAAAATACAAATATATTTATTTTAAAATTAAATATAAATATTCTAGCTATGTAATTGCTAGTACTTGGTGTTTATTGAGCCACTAGTGAGATTTCAAAATTTCTGAATTTTTTTTCCGAAATTAATTATTTTAATATTATTTTAAGCCGTCACTAATACATTTAATTCGGGAAAATTACAAACTGGAATGAGTTGAAACAAATTTTGTGCATCATAATACATTAAACAAAATTTTATCATGTGGTTTTTGAATTAAAATAGAGTTGTTAACCGGTGTTAGAAAATATCGAAGAAAAAAGCTTTTTTCGGTGAAATTAGTGCAAATGGAGTGCGGTACAACTTTTATCTTTTCCCAAACAAAACCACACTCTCTTTTACTCCCTCACACTATTTTGGCCAGCCTTGGTAGCCTCCTCTCTTGATTCTTCAAGTGGTTTCTAGAAATTAGTTTTGTTTTTGAAAAATAAAAAGAAAATGAACAAAAGTTGAAAAGACATAAAGAAGGAAATGAATGAAGGAAGTTTCTACACTTGTCTACACAATTTCATTCTCTCCCATTTCCTCCCCACTTTGGCCGGCCACTTCCCCATGACAGCCCCCCATTTTAGTCTCTTGATTTTGTTTCAAAAATCCTTAAAAATTCATCAAAAATCCAAATAAAAATCCACAAAATCCTAATTAATTCCTACCCTCTATTCTTTGCTCATCTTTACATGGATTTTTGAGATGGAAAGCATGCATTTTGGAGGCTTATTTTCATGTTTGGATTTCTTGTGTGAAGGTATAAATCTTGTTCTTTTGAATTATTGTTATTTAATGTTTCATTCTAGCATAATTTGATTTAATGAATTAATTCTATTTGCAAGTTTTAAAATTCAAGTTAGGGTTTGTAAATTCAAGTTGTGGTTTTATTAATTCATTAGGGTTATAATAACTGGTTTAACACTTTTAGAAAATGGAAAATCATGCAGGGTTGTTATATTGTAAATTGTTATTCAAAATTGGTTAAATTAAACCATTTTTTTTGCAAACTAGATTTCTATATATTATATATATTGGTGAGATAAATTCCAATTAATGTTTGTAACATTAGATTGTTGTTTAAATGAGGAACAAACTTGATTTTCCGTCTTACAAGCAAAATTCCACAATTCCACAACAAACTTGATTTTGCATGAATTAATGTATTAAACTACAATTTATAATGATAATGATATAATGCAACCATAATTTATATTTTAAATCTCATTTATTTAAGAATTTCCAAAAACTAGTTAGCAAAAATAGCATTCTTATTAGTATTTTTCAATTATCAAAAGAAACTAGTGACCAAACTAAGTTTTTCATTACTTAAACATGTCAATATCCTCATTTAAATAGTTGTTTAACAAAGATCCGTGTTTTGAGTCCATGTTACCACCTCTAAGAAAAATCGTTTTTCATCATTTCCGCAAGCCCGTAAGTACCGGGAGAGGTAACGTGGACTTACAGGACTCTCTCCAATCGGGCTCATTTTGAATGATCGAAGTTTCTTCAGCAGGATTGTTCTCTTGTTCCACGCTTTCTTCTTCACGAAAAGAGACCAGAGACAGAATTTGCCGGCTTCTGACTATGATCAGAATTTCATCCATGTCGGGATCAGCCAGCTCCTTGGCTAAGCGAGCGAGTATGTCGGCTTTCCCATTCAACACCCAAGGAACTCTCATTAGTTCAATATGGGTGAACGGTTTCATAAGCTCCACCACTCGGCTTCTGTACCGAGCTAACTCAGGTTTATATATCTTATAGTCGTCGCTTACTTGGTTGACGACAAGCTGGGAATCACCGTAAACCCGTAGCCGAAGGGTTCCCATTTCTATGGCGAGCTCTAGACTAGCTATCAGAGCTTCGTACTCAGCCTCGTTGTTTGTGTGAGACTCGGTGAGAGAAAAAGAACGTCGTAGGGTTCCTATCGATGGCGTGATGAATACCAATCCTATCCCTGCTTTTATCTGCGGGATGCTTGATTTGCCAGAGCTCCTCATTGATGAGGCTCCATCGAAGTAGAGCTCCCAACATGGCTCATCTTCCTCGAGTTGCAGTACTTGTTCGTCGGATAACTCGCAATTGAGCAGTGACCCTTATGATATGGGATGAACACCAAGTAAGTCTGCAAGAGTGTAACGTTGTGAAAATTGTTTTGGTGAAATTTCGGAAAATCGGAAAAATTAGGGGGTTTTCTGTAAAAAAAAAAGTTAAAATACAAATATACTTATTTTAAAATTAAATATAAATATTCTAGCTATGTAATTGCTAGTATTTGGTGTTTATTGAGCCACTGGTGAGATTTCAAAATTTCTGAAATTTTTTTCCGAAATTAATTATTTTAATATTATTTTAAGCCGTCACTAATACATTTAATTCGGGAAAATTACAAACTGGAATGAGTTGAAACAAATTTTGTGCAACATAATACATTAAACAAAATTTTATCATGTGGTTTTTGAATTAAAATAGGGTTGTTAACCGGTGTTAGAAAATATCGAAGAAAAAGGCTTTTTTCGGTGAAATTAGTGCAAATGGAGTGCGGTACAACTTTTATCTTTTCCCAAACAAAACCACACTCTCTTTTACTCCCTCACACTATTTTGGCCAGCCTTGGTAGCCTCCTCTCTTGATTCTTCAAGTGGTTTCTAGAAATTAGTTTTGTTTTTGAAAAATAAAAAGAAAATGAACAAAAGTTGAAAAGACATAAAGAAGGAAATGAATGAAGGAAGTTTCTACACTTGTCTACACAATTTCATTCTCTCCCATTTCCTCCCCACTTTGTCCGGCCACTTCCCCATGACAGCCCCCCATTTTAGTCTCTTGATTTTGTTTCAAAAATCCTTAAAAATTCATCAAAAATCCAAATAAAAATCCACAAAATCCTAATTAATTCCTACCCTCTATTCTTTGCTCATCTTTACATGGATTTTGGAGATGGAAAGCATGCATTTTGGAGGTTTATTTTCATGTTTGGATTTCTTGTGTGAAGGTATAAATCTTGTTCTTTTGAATTATTGTTATTTAATGTTTCATTCTAGCATAATTTGATTTAATGAATTAATTCTATTTGCAAGTTTTAAAATTCAAGTTAGGGTTTGTAAATTCAAGTTGTAGTTTTATTAATTCATTAGGGTTATAATAACTAGTTTAACACTTTTGGAAAATGGAAAATCATGCATGGTTGTTATATTGTAAATTGTTATTCAAAATTGGTTAAATTAAACCATTTTTTTTGCAAACTAGATTTCTATATATTATATATATTGGTGAGATAAATTCCAATTAATGTTTGTAACATTAGATTGTTGTTTAAATTTATAAATTCCAATTTCAAAACTGGCCAGGGACTACTTGTGTAATGGCTCTCCTAGACACAGCGCGATATCAACCCCCAATACCGGGAAAGACGAATCTTGTCTAACCGTCACTACCACCAAGTGCTTCGGGACTGCACCTAACTACTACCTGTTTGCACGACTCCTTTGAGCCGTGGTAGGATAGTAATCAAAGTACAGTGGGAACACACTCGAGGTGAAGTGAAAGTGTCAAGTCAGCGGACTAAGCTGTACTAATGTCACCTGGGAACTGATAACTGACGATAGGTATAGTACCAACCAATCAGTTCCCGACGAGTCCTGTCCAGTGTACTCGTAACCTAACGAGCACCCGCATACTATCTCAAGTACGACGTACTGACGGCTGTGGGACAGACCGTCTCCACTGGTGGGATGAGAAGCGCATACGCTAGTCTACTCTGGAGTATCAATGCCCTGTCTCGATAGTCCTACGACTAGGGACCTGTATAAGGATGTGCTTGTGGATTACCCAGCCCCCACGAGTGTGACTTCCATCACAATGCTGGTAATCAAGCAAAGATCCTAAGGGCTCTACTAATATGTATAAGCAATATGCTAAAAGAAACACTTGCACATATTAAAGTAGAAACAAACCAAGTAGCATACTACCATTTTGAGCAAGATTGTTTATACAAGGTGAATATCCCAAACTTCAATTAAGTAATATACAAACTAGTATGATACAGTAATGGCCTCTAGGGCATATACACTAACAATCTCCCACTTGCTCTAAGGCCATGTACTGGCGTATCGAAGACCTATCATCTCGATCAGCCGCTCGAATTGAGTCTGGTGTAAGGCCTTCGTGAATGGATCAGCAGTGTTATCTTCCGTAGCAACTCTCCGAACCTTGATCTCCTGGCAACCCACGATCTCCCTGATCAGGTGATACCGCCTCAAGATGTGTCTGGACTTTTGATGGGACCTGGGTTCCTTCGCTAAAGCTATAGCCCCGTTGTTGTCGCAATACAGAGGTATTGGATCAACAATGGACGGAACCACCTGAAGTTCCGTAAAGAACTTCCTCATCCAGACGGCTTCTTTTGCGGCATCTGCAGCAGCGATATATTCCTCTTCCATCGTCGAGTCAGCAACGGTTTCCTGTTTGGAACTCTTCCAACACACCGCCCCTCCATTGAGGGTAAAGACATAACCCGACATGGACTTGGAATCATCCTTATCACTCTGGAAGCTGGAGTCAGCAAAGGCCTCGATCTGGAGGTCTTTTCCGCCATACACCAAGAACATCTCCTTAGTCCTTCTCAGGTACTTGAGAATGTTCTTTACCGCTATCCAGTGCTTCTCCCCAGGGTTTGACTGATACCGGCTTACCACACTCAGTGCATAAGCTACATCTGGTCTGGTACACAACATCGCATACATTATAGAGCCTACCGCAGAAGTGTAGGGTATAATAGACATGCGACCCCTTTCCAAATCAGTCTTGGGAGACATCTCTTGGAGAGGGTGATCCCGTGACAAGCCGGTAGATTACCGCGCTTGGAATCTTCCATACTGAATCTTTTCAGTTTGGTGTCGATGTACCTGGACTGTGAAAGTCCTAATATCCTTTTGGATCTATCACGATGGATCCAGATCCCCAGAATGTAAGAGGCATCACCCAGGTCTTTCATGGAGAACCTGTGTGACAAGAACCCTTTGACAGATTGTAGCATAGGAATGTCATTTCATATCAAGAGAATGTCATCCACGTATAAAACGAGGAATACAACAGTTCTTGCTACAAATCTACTATAGATGCATGGTTCATCTGGATTTTTGATAAAGCCAAATTCTTTGACCGTCTCATCAAAACAGATGTTCCAACTCCGCGATGCCTGCTTTAGTCCATAAATGGACTTAAGCAACTTGCACACCTTTCCTCTGCTCCCACTCTGAATGAAACCCTGGCTGGTCCATATAGACACACTCCTCTAAATTTCCATTTAGAAAAGCGGTCTTTACGTTCATCTGCCAAATCTCATAATCGTGGAAAGCAACAATGGCAAGAAGGATCCGAATGTATTTCAGCATAGCCACTGGAGAAAAGGTTTCGTCATAGTCCAAACCAGGTCTTTGACGAAAACCCTTTGCAATAAGTCTAGCCTTATAGGTCTCAACCTGTCCATCTACACCAATCTTCCTTTTGAAGATCCACTTGCATCCTACGGGTTTTACTCCATCTGGAGCAATATCCAACGTCCATACTTTGTTGGTGTACATGGACTCCATTTCGGTCCGCATTGCATCCAGCCATTTTACCAAGTCAACGCTCTGAATGGCCTGCTGGAAGCTAGTCGGCTCATCACTATCAATGATGCAATCCTCTCTATCCCCGTCTATGAGAAAACCGTAGTATCTCTCGGGCGAATGAGACCGCCTACTACTTCTGCGGAGCGGCGTAGGAATGTCCTGATCTTTCGAACCCTCTAGTTCTACTAAGCTTTCAGTAATAGCTCGTGGTTCTGGAATTTCTTCCAGTTCTATTGCGCTCCCACATATCTGTTTTTCCAAAAACTGAGTTTCCATGAAGTAGGCATGACGAGAAACAAAAACCTTTTTTTCCTCTTCGCAATAGAAGAAATATCCCTTGGAGTTCTTTGGATATCCCACAAACTTGCACTGTACTGAGCGTGCCTCGAGTTTGTTTGCATGCTGCTTTTTGACAAAAGCTGGACATCCCCATGTCTTAATGTGATTAAGATAGGGTCTCTTCCCACACCACATCTGATATGGTGTAGTAGGCACAGTCTTAATTGGAACTCGGTTCAAAAGGTATGCAGCTGATTCTAGTGCATATCCCCAGAATGATCGCGGTAACTCAGCGTTACTCATCATGGACCGTACCATATCCAATAGGGTTCGGTTCCGTCTCTCCGATACACCGTTATGTTGCGGAGTGTATGGAGGAGTAAGCTGAGAGAGAATTCCATTCTCTTTTAAGTAATCCAGGAACTCGGCACTCAAGTATTCACCACCTCGTTCAGATCTTAGTGTCTTGATACTTTTGCCGGTTTGTTTTTCTACTTCATTCTTATATTCATGGAATTTTCCAAAGGCTTCGGATTTATGTTTCATTAAGAAGACATATCCGTACCTTGAAAAGTCATCCGTAAAAGTAATGAAGTAAGAATAACCGCTTCGCGCATGTGTAGACATTGGACCGCACACGTCGCTGTGTACGAGTCCCAAGAGCTCGCTCGCCGTTATTCCGTGTCCAGTGAACGGAGTCTTTGTTATCTTTCCTTTGAGACAGGATTGATAAGTTGCATATGATTGATATTCGAACGGATCCAAATATCCTTCTATATGTAACTTCGTCAACCTTCTCTCATTGATGTGACCCAGACTACAATGCCATAAGAAAGCCTGATTTGTTTCCGGTGACTTTCTTTTGTGTGTATTCTGGACATTGAAAATCTGTGGTTGGTTTAATACGTATATACCATTGCTTAATGTACCTGACCCAATCAGAACTTGATTAAGGTGAATGTTCACAACAGTACTTACAAATGCAAATTCATAACCTTCTTTAGATAATAAAGATACGGAAATGATATTACAAGTTGCATTGGGTACAAAAAAGCAATTACGTAAAACCAAAACATGTCCATCTAACATTCCCAGGTGATAGTCCCCCACGGCCTTAGCATCCATGCTAGCTCCGTTTGCAACTTTGAGGGTCATGTCACCCACCTTCAAAAACCTACGCTTTCTCAACGCCTGCAAAGAATTACAGATATGAGATCCTGATCCGGTATCCAATATCCAGGAAGTAGAGTTTATTGATAGACAGTTTTCAATAACATACACACCTGAAGCTGAAGCCGCAACTTGCTTCAGATCCTGTGTTCTGGCCTTCCAAGCCCTGCAATCTTTCTTCCAGTGTCCCTTCTTATGACAATAGAAGCATTCTTCCTTTCCTACAAGCTGCCCCACTATCTTTGTTGCCTTTGCTTTTCCCTTCGTTTCCACTTTACTAACACCGCCCTTTGGTTTGGCGGGGGCTTTCTTCTTCTTTCCCTTGGCTTTCGCCTTGGATTTAGAAGAGGAAGATCCTCCTACAAACAAAGTGGATGTTTCCCTACCTTTCTGTAGGGTGCCCTCTGCACTCCTCAGCAGGTTGAGGAGCTCCGGAAGTTCTACTTCTTTTCCTTGCAAGTTGAAGTTCAGGATGAACTGGGCGTAAGTGGAAGGAAGGGACTGGAGAATCAAGTCCGTATAGAGCTCGTTCTCTAACGTGGTCCCAAGGTCCGCGAGCTCCTCAATGAAGCCAATCATCTTAAGCACGTGTTCCGCTACCGATGATCCGATGGCCAATCTCGCCGAAAACAACTTTTTCGAGACTTCGTATCTGGCGATACGGGATTGCTCTCCATACAGTTCTTTTGTATGAAGAAATATGGATTCAAGGTCCATATTCTCGTGCCTCCTCTGATGTTCATTGTCCATAGAGGCAAGCACGGGGCACTTGGCCTTCGCGCAATCGATCTCCCAGGTCTTACGGATTTCCTTATCCGCGACGCTGGAGGTGGGACCTGGGACAGGGGGAGCTTTGGTGGTAAGGAGATACCCCAGCTTGTCGTAAGTGATTGCCATTTTGACATTCCTGAGCCAATCTTTGTAGTTTGGCCCTGCCAGTATGTTTTTATTTAGAAGTAACTTAAGTCTGGTCATGACGATTGGACGCTGCAATTAGGAGAGAGAGAAGAAACACTCAGCATGATGCTCTTGCAAGTTTAGAGTGGTTTTTAATTTGTCTAAACGGGATGGCTCCCACTGTATCTCGAATCCCTCCTCAAACCATAAAGGAAGAATTAGTCAGGATCAATATCACCGTACAATATTTGCTTAACCGTTCAGCCAGGCCAGTGTCGGTACTTCGAGGGAGGTTTTCCAACGCTTTCGCGAAATTCCTTAATTTAAGAACCTCTTTTCCCTGGGGGCGTAGCCCCGCTAACACCTTTCTAGACACCTACATGGTTTATAGCATTGATCGTTAAGTGAGAAATTTCCCGAGGAGTAGCATATACTCACAGTAGGATCGGGATCCAAATATCATCGCGTGACAAAACTGAAGGAATCCTACCAGAATCATCACACTCCAAATGGTATGTAGCGCTAGCAAGTTTCAATTCTTTTGAAACTCCCGATGTGGATTTTTGCCCCATGCTCTTATGACCTTGACTTTGGCCAAAATATCATAAGTCACATGTCAAGTTCTACCCGTCATTCTCCAGGTTAATTTGAACCCACCCGTTCCTATCCTTGACTTTGGCCAACATGGCAGTACGACTGTCCCAAACCAACACATCTATCTATGCTGCACATGAATACCCAATAGCTACCAATCACTATGCCTTGACTTTGGCCAACATACATAGCTTGAATACTAATTGACCATTCATGTGAAACGACGGAGGGCTACGAATGGTTTTGGCGAAACCGTGAACGTAGTGAACTTGATATAATCGAAGGAACGAGATAGCTTTCAAAAAAGGAGTGGTTCATGCTCTACATTTAAAATTTGGTTTTGAAAAGATCCGAGTGGTTTTGAAAGTGTTCCAACGACTTTTACTTGGTTTATTTTCTTGCATTAATTTTAATGCGTTCCATCATTTAATCCTACCATTGCAGAAAACAACCAAAATATGACGTACGCTTATGCCATCCGCATTCGCCACGGGGCCCCGTCATTACCCGTTAGGTTACTTAACTAACGACAGAGCGGAGGATGGACTAGCGCGGATGCAAAACATAAGCAACGCGTAAATAGATATCATATATAGATATATTGCAATGATAGCCATTCCAGATCACAGATGAACACATTGGATATACTAGGAATCCGCAATTCGTACGAGCCTGTAACGAAAAGCGGATTACACGGTCGCGGTGAATAGCCAATAGCCCACCCAAGACCCCTACGGGTGCGGCAAACTACCCGCCAAATACCCGAAGCGAAGCAACCTCCCTCAACGACGTGAGTAGGCCACTCGGCACTTCGAGGTACCCGGTAGTTTGTGCACCCCCTCCATGGGTCTATCCTAGGAGCAAAAACAGTAAAAGAAATTATACAATGACAGCTACAACCTCATCCCGGTTGTGCGGCCAAATAAATAATATTACATCAATTACAAATTTACATGAATTGAAAGAAAAAGAAAAACTCTCATCTCACAACCCCTCGGCTATTCATCCATGACAATCCAATGAATTCATATACACATACCATCAACATTACAGATCAGAGATATGTATAACCCCCACTAATCGACGTATAGCGATTAGCAGACGTTAAATACATATATCACATCACAGATATAAACCCGTTAGCTTAAGTCTTTAGAAGTTCGATCAAAATACGGATTTTTAAGCCCCAAAAACAAATTTTCTTTCTGGAAAATCTGGGCAGAAAAATCATACTTTAAAAATCCCAAAACAACCCCAGAAACACACTGCAGCAAAATTGTGCCACGGCCGAGTCAACTCGGCCGCGGATCCGCGGCGGGAGCATGCTCCGGCCGCGTTTCCGCGGCGCTTTGACTTAGTCGGTGGACCAGTTTTCATGGGTGTCATACAAAAAGCCCGAGCCGATTTTTAGTGTAAGATTTTTTTAGTTTTGAACAGAAAACAGAATCGGCAGAAACTTGATTTTTCGGGTAAGTTTCGCGACTTTTTCTCCAATCGAACTTCTAGTTACTTTGCTAACATGTTAGATAGTGTTTAACTAGGCTCTGATACCACTGTAAGTCCACGTTACCTCTCCCGGTACTTACGGGCTTGCGGAAATGATGAAAAACGATTTTTCTTAGAGGTGGTAACATGGACTCAAAATACGGATCTTTGTTAAACAACTATCTAACAATCCTAACAAGAGTTTTACCTACTCGGTTAGGTGGTTATACCTTAGCTTGAACTCCTTCTTCTTCAACTCCTTGCGGTGTTCGGATCGCCCTCACCTCGTCGACTCCTCGTGCCGAAGATGGATCCACTCGAAAGCTTCTACCTTTTGGCTTCTACTTCAAACTTGAAGAAACTAGAACACTTGGCTTGCTAGGCTTTGTGAGCTAGGATGAGTAGAGAAGTGTTTTGGGTTTTATCTATATGGTTCTTGCTTCTCAACACTTGAGACAAGTAGAACCATGAACTAGAGAGAGAGCAAGAGGAAGATGGAGAGCTTGAGGATGAGAGAGCTCAAGAGGGAGAGAAAGGAAAAGAAAGAATGAGCAAGACTTTTGCCATACTAGCTCTCATAATCCAAAATCATGATAACAAGTAATAATAATTGAGTATTATGTGATGGTTGTTATCATGTCAAATGGCAATATCATTTCATGCATTAAATGCAATTTGTGAACAAAACAAGCAAGCTCAAGTCAATGCCAAGAAATGATAGCCATTGTCATGATGGTGGTCAACAAGTCAACAACCCTAGTCAACCGGTCAACTAAGTCAACAAAGTCAACCATCTACAACCATGTCACAATAATACTTAATTAATATTATTGTTAATCATATTTCTTATTCTCATTAGGGTTTAGCAAAAAGTCAACAGTCAACAGTCAACAACCCCAATGAGAATCCTCTGCCTCTGTCTCTCTGTCAACTGTGCATACACACCCGCATCCGCGTTCCGAGGAACACGAATACATACGAGATAAAACCAATCCCAAAACGTACACTAGGATCTGGCTTAAACCAAAGCCCGCTAGTGTTAACTGTCCGGACACTAAACGTGCACAAGTGCACGGATGTGACCGAACCCTGTCGCAAAACCATGCGACCTCTACTCTTTTGCCTAAAGGCGAATAGCTCTCTGTGTGGGACTCTAAAGACTCGACACTACGCTGGCAGTGGGTTTAAGCACAGACCGCAAGCGGCACTAGCTGTGCGTAACGGCCCCCCAGGTAGATGCCGATAAGATGACTGACGAGGTAAAACCCATCTGAACTCCTACTGAGCCTGAATGTGACAGTCTGTGTACAGTCCGGTCTATTCGTCTGAGCATATCGCATGGCGGGCCTAGGGGGCGGTAAACGTCAGCCCCCTAATAGCGGTACAAGTCGTGTCGGAGTGTAGCCCAGAACACCCTGAGATAACACTGGAAACCTACCAGTATATCTCGCTTTCCCTGGCCAGGGACTACTTGTGTAATGGCTCTCCTAGACACAGCGCGCGATATCAACCCCCAATACCGAGAGAGGCGAATCCTGTCTAACCGTCACTGCCTCCAAGTGCTTCGGGACTGCACCCAACTACTACCTGTTTGCATGACTCTTTTGAGCCGTGGTAGGGTAGTAATCAAAGTACAGTGGGAACACACTCGAGGCAAAGTGACAGTGTTAAGTCAGCGGACTAAGCTGTACTCATGTCACCTAGGAACTGATAACTGACGATAGGTATAGTACCAACCAATCAGTTCCCGACGAGTCCTGTCCAGTGTACTCGTAACCTAACGAGCACCCACATACTATCTCAAGTACGACGTACTGACGGCTGTGGGACAGACCGTCTCCCCTGCTTGGATGAGAAGCGCATACGCTAGTCTACTCCGGAGTATCGATGGCCTGTCTCGATAGTCCTACGACTAGGGACCTGTATAAGGATGTGCTTGTGGATTACTCAGCCCCCACGAGTGTGACTGCCATCACAACGCTGGTAATCAAGCAAAGATCCTAAGGGCTCTACTAATATGTATAAGCAATATGCTAAAAGAAACACATGCACATATTAAAATAGAAACAAACCAAGTAGCATACTACCATTTTGAGCAAGATTGTCTATACAAGGTGAATATCCCAAGCTTCCATTAAGTAATATACAAACTAGTATGATACAGTAATAGCCTCTAGGGCATATACACTAACAAGCCCTTCATAGAGTACCTCCAATATGACAAGCTGCCTGAAGAAAAATCTGCGAGGGTTCAGCTGAAGAAGAGAGCTCTTTGATACGTTTTTGTAAATAATACACTATATCGCAGATCATATGACCAACTCTGGATCAGATGTCTGTCATCGGCCGAAGCCCAAAAAGTTATGAGAGAAGTTCACTCAGGCGTCTGCGGAGCTCACCAATCCGGCCTTAAAATGCGGCTTCGAATCAAACGTCTTGGATATTACTGGCCTACCATGATAAGGGATTGCGAAGAGCACGCAAAAAAGTGCCATCTCTGCCAAATTCACGGTGACTTCATTCACAAGCATCCTAATCCGTTGCATCCTACAGTGGCGTCATGGGCCTTCGATGTTTGGGGAACCAACATAGTTGGCCCAGTTGACCCTCCGTCATCCAAAGGCCACCGGTTCATATTGGCCGCAACTGATTACTTCTCTAGATGGGCTGAGCTGTCCCGTTAATAGAAGTCAAGACAGAAAATATTCTAACATTCTTGCTGCATAATATCCTATACCGCTTCGGTACACCAAGAAGAATCATATCTGACAATGGGCCTTCTTTCCAGAGCTTCAAAATCTCAAGATTCACTACTCAACACAAGATAAACTAGAGATATTCCTTCATCTATAATTCAAGAGACAATAGGCTAGCCGAAGCCTTCAATAAAACTCTATGGAAGCTCCTGAGGAAAAATGCCTCAGCCAATAAACGAGACTGGGATCTGAAGCTCCACGAGGCATTGTGGGCATATTATACCACACACTACTCTCCAACTCAGTCCACTCCATACTCATTACTCTTCGGAGTGGAGGCGGTCCTCCCCCTCGAAATCGAAGTTCCAAGCTTAAGAATGGCCATCCAGCACGAGTTGATGGAAGAGGAAAACGTGCTTCTTCGGCTCAAAAAGCTTGACGCCCTCGAAGAAAATAGGCTCGCGGTACAACAAAATCTGGAGCTATACCGAGCCCAAATGTCATGGGCCTATAACAAGATGACCCGTCTCCGCGCTTTCAAGAAAGGCGAATTGGTGTTGGTCCTCAAAAGGCCGACCATCCCCAATCGACATGCCAAAGGGAAATTCGAGCCAAACTGGTAAGGACCATACGTCATCGAGAAAGTGTTTGATGGAGGGTCCTACCAACTAATAAGTGCCGAGGGAGAAAGGCCCATGCCACCCATCAATGGCCGATATCTCAAGAAATACTATGCGTGAATGCTCCAAGTCGCAGACGAATTGAGCACACCGGCCCTATGGTTTGGATCATACATCCTGTAAAACTGTATAAATCCACGGGAGTAAACGACCCCCATCTCTCCAAGTCTTACCGGCGAGACTACTTTTAAAAGTCCCACCGGCAATGAAGCAAAAAAACGGTATGTCCACAAGCAAAACGGGCAAGGAGGAAAACCCGAAAGGGCTTCGTGAGTAAAAACAGTAGGACAGCCGGCGAGTTTGTGAAAGCCCGAAAGGGCGCAAACTCATGAAAAGAGATAAAATACACTTGCAAAGTCCTCTGGACCTTCTGAGAAGAAAATCCCTGCGTGAGATCCTTACGACTCACAAAGGAGCAACACGCTTAAGAATTCTCACGGTTCCTAAGGAGAACATACACCTGCGAGATCCTCTCGACTCGTAGGGAGAAAATGCTTTTATGAGACCCTTACGGCTTATAAAATTGAAAAGCCTTAGGTGATAGGGATCTAAACCTCTCTCCTGTGCCATCGCTCCCCAATGGGAAATGGCAAATGATGAGTCGCTCCTGGCGTTACGCTTCAGTGTTAGCGGTGCTGATGCCGAGCCAAAACCCAAATCCTAAGTCTTCCCAAACGGCGAATGATGAGTCGCTCCTGGTACAATATTCCAGTGCAGCGATGCGGACTCCAATCGAAATCCAAATCTCCCAAATTCTCCTAGCCCTACGGCCAGTCCCCAAATTGACTACCGTATACAATCCACGGGGTCAAATAATTCTCATCACACCCAGGCCCTATAGCAATCACAAGCCCCGTGGATTATGCTCCATTTGGGAAGACCCACTCATGTGTCCTCACGATACATGGGGAGAACAAAATTTATGAGATCCTCTCAACTTGTAAGAAAACACCTTCGTGGGATCCTTACAACTCACAAAGGAAAAACACACATGGGGGTCCTCACGACTCCTAAGGAGAAAATACACCTACGGGACCCTTTCGACTCGTAGGGAGAAAATGCTTTTATGTGACCCTTATGACTTATAAAATTGAAAAAGCTTTAGGTAATAGGTGTTGGAGATAGTGCCCTCAGAGTCAATTATTGGATCACAGGCACGTGATTGCAATGATTGAGGGAGGACCTATCCCGGTAGGACAGTCTTACTCGAGATGATAGTATGCTATCTGGTTTATCTTTATCATCGTGTACTGCTTTAGGTGACCTGACATGTCGCTATTACACGTTGATAGAGCCCCTAGGATTCTTGCTTGACTACCAGCAGTATGATGGCGATCATATACGTGGGAGCTGGTAGTCTATAAGCACATCCTTAAAAGGTCCCTAGTCGTAGGAGTTTCGAGACAGGGCATCGATACTCCATTAGTAGACTAGTGTATACAGTCGAGACCCCGACGAGGGGCGGTGGCCGGTCTCACAAGCCACTGGTGTCAGTTGGTTCACTTAAGATGTATACAAGTGCTCATTGGGTTATGAGTACACCGGACATGACTCGCCGGGAACATGCTAGTTGGTCTTATACCTGACGTCAGATAGCAGTTCCCTGGTGACATGTGTACAGGTTAGTTCATCGACCTGGAGATCGTCATTTGTCTCGTGTGAGTTCCCACTGTACTTTGATTACTACCCTACCACGGCTCAAAGGAGTCGTGCAAACAGGTTTTAGTTGGGTACAGTCCCGAGCCACATGGAGGCAGTGAGCGGATCTTCAGGGGTTCGTCTCTTCCGGTATTGGGGGTGAGGTCGCGCTGTGTCTAGGAGAGCCATTACGCAAAGCCCTCGGCCGAGGCAGGAGGTTTACTGGTAGGTATTCCAGTAGTATCTCAGGGCGTTCTGGGCTACACTCCGACACGACTTGTACCGCTTTTGGGGGTCTGACTTTTACCAACCCCCTAGGCCCGACATGCGATGCTCATAGACGAACGGACCGGACTGTACGGATATTGTCACTGACAGGCTCAGTAGGGTGTCAGGATGAGTTCGCTCATCGACGTCCCTTTTGGTCAATAGCTGGTGGCCCGTCACGTATTGGCTAATACCTCTGACGTGCTAGTGGTTAAATCCACAGCCATAGTATTGACGAGTCTTTAGAGTCCACCACACTTACAGTTACTCAAGCTTTCGGGCGAAACGCTGTAGAGGCCGTATGGAGATATGGCAGGGTCTGATCAGATACGTGCGGTATTGCACGGATCAGGATCGGACAGTTTTGTACTAGTGGCCGTATAGTTATATGGCAGGGTTCGATCTGATACGTGCGGTATTGCACGGATCAGGATCGAACGGATATTACTAGCCGGCTTTGGCTTAAGCCGGTCCTAGTTTAGTACAGTGTAGATTTTGTCTCATTGCATTTGTATCCGGTCAGAATACAGATGCGGGTGTGTATGCACAGTATCGGGGTTTTCCTGTAATTTATTACGGGACCAGTTTTCTGGAGTTGCCAGTTTGCATTCCGTTCCGGCCGGTTTTCCTTTGTTCTTTCCCGGCCGGACTTTTCCGATGGAGGGGGTTATTTGCAAGTTTGCAAATAACATTTGTGGAGGGGGTATCTTGCATATTGGTGGCATCATGATAGTTTCTCATGATGAGATCCTTTCTAAGTCTTTTCATTTGCTTTATGTGATTAGAATTGATAAGAATGGTTGATGTGAGCTTTGCTTTTGATATGGTCACCATTTCACTTTCTCCTACACTCACCTCCCTCTTGATTTTGTTTCATATCCCTCCACCATTCTCCATTGGTTAGGCTCGGCCACATTTTTGATGGAGAGAAGAAAAATGAGAGGTTGATTTCATGTGAGAAGAAGAATTCTTATCTCATTTTTCCTTGCTACAAAACATTCTAGCTCCACTTGATAAGTTGATTTCCATTCTATCCCTCCATCACCATAGCAACCAAAACCCAAGTGAGACAAAGCACTACACATTCTACAGCATACCTTGGGCACGTCGACTAGCCAGCTTCGTGCCCGAGTTGCCTCGGTATTGAGGTGGGAGCCCGTAAAAGATGCAGACGATGTGGTGCCCTTCCGGCAAGGATGCGACGACCGGAGTTTCCGCGGGAGATCGGGAAGACGACGAGAAGACCGGAGGACTCGGATCACTCGGTATATCTCTCACCCTTTCTCTAGTTAGCTAGTATCGGTTAATGGTTACGATCCGGGAATATTGTCCGCGGTAGCGCCAGTTCCAAGTAAGGAAAAATTTTGATTCCGCATTTTGGCCTCGGATAGACGGCCGGGGCGCTGCCATGGCGCAACATGGTATCAGAGCCAGGCCATTAACCTTGCCTAGCTTGTTCTAATGTGTTTTGCATTTCCGATCGACCAAAATTCCAAAATCTACATTTTTCCTCACATCAGTTTTCTGTTGAATTTTTTCTTGCTCAAAAAATTTTTCAGGTTGTAGAAAACTGATGTACAAGAAATTCTAAGAATACTGGAAAAGTTCGACACAGTGACTCGACTACTGAAGCGCGGAACCGCGGCCAAAACCCCCCTTGGGCCGCGGTTCCGCCGCACATTGGTGTCCTCACTGCATCCAATTTTTCCAGTGGGCTTGTGGGCTGATTTTGGGGGTTTTGGAATATTAAATTTCGGCCCAGAATCTCTGTGAGTGCTACAGTATTGCTTGGGGGCCCACTTGTTAATTGTTTGATCGATCGGATATTTTAAACACATTATTTCACAGTATTTACATTATATCTGCGACCGTGAATGTCACTTGATCGGTAAATCCCGTCTAACTGCTATAGCCCGGTTAGACGGATTTGCGAACGTGACTTTCACGTTGATGTTCTATGTTTATGCTGTGTTGTTGCGGATCGGTCGTGGGGGATAGCCTGGATGCAATGCTAGTACAGTTTTGTTGTTTTATGTACATTTGATATTGCGGGGCGAGCGTCCGACATGTGGACTGCCGTCACTGCCTGTTTGTATTATTCTTTTGGGGCACGACCTGGTTGCGGTCGATGTACCCGTTGTATGTATATTTTACTTTCTGTACTAGGATTACCCCGCGGAGGGGTGCACGGGTAGCCGGGTTCTAGAGGGCAACGGGCCCGCATCTTATGGCATTGAGACGGAGGGGGCTTCACTCTAGGATTGGCAGGCTATTCACCGCACTCGTAGGGGGTACAGGTTGACCCAGGAGGGGTGCCCAAGTTACCAGATTCCATGAAGTGCTGGGTGGTCCATTCACGGTGCTGAAGGGGGCTGCCTCGCTTCAGGTTTTGGCGGGTGACTTGCCGCGCCCGTAGGGGTCTAGGATTTCATTGCACAGGCTATCCACACGACCAGGGGAACGTCGGGTTTCAGCAGCGGCTCTGTGAAACCCGGGGATCCCAGATATCTGTATTATTCTGTGATGCTGTATATTTCTGTGATGTTGCATTTTATCACGCCTTGAGCGAAATATAATATATTGGTATATATATTAGTAGATGTTGTATATGTTTTACATCCGCGCTAGTCCAGTCCCCGCTCTGTCGTTAGTTAAGTAACCTAACGGGTGATGACGGGACCCAGTGGCGAATGCGGATGGCATATACGTACATCAGTATATTTTCGTTCTTTGTGGTGTGATCAATTGATGGGACTGCGTTGATTCGGATCAATGCAAGATAAACAAACCTATTCTGATGTTGTTGGAACATTTTTCAAAAGCTGTTACTGCAAGGACGTTCACTTTTGTTTTGCATCGTGGTATTCATTTGGAATATCCTGCTCCTCAGTCGACGAGGCAAGGGCCGAGATCCCTTCACCGGGAGTGACCCCTTGGACAGAAGTTTGCGTCAGGGCATTAACTTCACTATAGCCGATTACTTTTTCTTTGCATCGTGGTATTCAGTTGGAATATCCTGCACCTCATTCTACGGGGAAAGAGCCAAGATCCCTTCACCGGGAGTGACCTCTTTAGCAAAGGTTTTCGTCACTATATTTTTATAAAAAGTTATCCTGTTCCTTCAACGATATCAAGTTCATTACGGTAAAAGGTTTTTCGCCAAAAACCATCCGTAGCCCTCCGTCATTTCAGATTAGTATTGCTTAGTATTCGTGCTACGTATGTCGTGCATTGCCGAGGCGTAGTGTTCGGTAGCTGTGTAATATTTTTCTGTCGCTTGGATAAGTGGATTGGTTAGGACAGTTGTACGGTTATGTTGGCATTGTCAAGGACTCGTACGGGTGGGTTTAACGCAATCAAGATAATGACGGGTTGAACTTGACTAGGACTCTTTGATATGTTGGCATTGTCAAGGTCACTTGGGTCTTAGGGGTAAAAATCACATCGGGAGTTTCAAAAGAACTGAAACTTGCCAGGCATGCGCATACCTTCTGGAGTGTGGTGACTTGAGTGGATTCCGTCAAGTTATCATGCGATGATAGTTGGATCCCGATTCCCACTGATGAGTTAGTTTACTCCTCGGGTGACCCCGACTAATTCTTCTTTTAGGTTTGGAGGAGAATTTGAGGTACAGTGGGAGGTTTCCAGATTAGACAAAGTGATAACCACTCTGATCTAGGTTAGAGTGCACGCTGAGTGTTTCTTTTCTCTCTCTCTCTGGCAGCGACCATTGACCCGACCCTGGACTATGACTCAGTGACCAAGTTGACCGAACCTTCTTAACACTGGCTTTTGGATTGTCAGAGTTGCAAACCTCATTGCCACTCCTACTTTTACCCTTTTCTCCAGGACACCCCGTATTACTACGAACGTCCACTTCCATTGGACAAAACCATCGTATGGTTATATACGAACTCGAAGGACTTCGAGGATGGTTTCTGGTTCTGGAGAAAACGAATAGGATTATCCAGTTGTCTTTTCTTTTCACCTTCTCTCATTGCGAGTACTCCTTGGTTTAGGAGATAGTACACCTATTACGCAAATTGGATAGTCTTCTTCCAAACCTTAGGCTGGTGCCGAACGGTGGGGAATGAAGAAAACCAATTAGCATAACGATGGTGTACAGAAGGTATTAAGTTAAGACAAAGCAAAGGATTAGTAAGAGGGCAAAGTAAATTGCGACTGCTATTCACGACCGAACCAAGTATTTCTTCACCAATCCTAAATCACCTTTGTATTTCTCCAGGACACTCCGTATCACTACGAAGATCCACAGTTTATTTGGATACTCCATCGTATGGTTATATACGAACTCGAAAGGAACTTGTTCCAGTTCGGGGATGGATTCAGGTTCAGGAGAAATAGGAATAAGGTTTATTCGGTTGTCTTTTATCTTCACCTTCTCTCGCTTTGCGAGTGCTCCTAGGATTAGGACAGTACACCCTTTATGCTTATTTGATAGTCTTCTTCCAAACCATAGGCTGGTGCTGAACGGTAGGGAAGGAAGAAAACCTTTTGGCCTAAGGGGTGTGCAGAAGGTAATGACTAAAGACATATAAAGGGATTTGGTGAGGTGGCAAAGAATTATACGGTTATAGTTGTGAATCTGGATAATGGTAGAGGCATTACTAGGAATACCAGGATACCCCATCGAAACATTTCAATGTTTCAGTTCAACTGTGTACTGTTAAAAGAAAACTGATTTCCCGATTAGACACTTGCTCCAGGGTATGTATTTACCAGGTTGGATTCTCACATCTGTATGGTTTTACAGATGATGAGTGGGAGTAAGTTATTGGGAATTGGGTGATCATCCTCATTATATCGGGATTCGTTGTAATCGGTGATATTTGAGGAGATCATCTGGGCTGTTTGCCGTTCGGCAAATATTTGGTTTTGAATATCCGCTGTTGTGCACCAATTTCAAATTGATATATCTGTACGTCTATTTTCATAGAGTGAGATATACCTTTTGATATTATGTCGATGACATTTACCTATATCAGTGGATGGTTAGGTAAGGAGCATTAAACAGCGGTGTAATTCTTCTTAACCATAAGTACAGTTTTCAACCTACGACGCACAGTGAAAGAGTTGTTGGACTCAGCGGACTTATACAGAGTATTGTATGTTATCTAGTGTCCATTAGGACAGAGGGGTTGGTCCTCATACTATATTCTGTTTACTTTTAACTTCTCTAGTTGTTAGACATGTGTTTCGTAGGAACACAGAGTTTAAGTTTTGAGGAGTTATAGGTATTTGAATAGAGTAGAGAACCAGATGTAGCAAGTATCGGGATTCTTCAAAGTGATCGAAGATGTAGATACTTGTGTATGGTGTTCAGTTGATAGTAATGATTAAGAGAACTAGCTTCTCTTTCAGGTTACTCATAATTGGAAACATTCCTAAGTTGAGTAACGCTGATCGGCCTCCTTCCATTTAGTTGACATGCACTGGAGACAGCTGCATGATTTGAATCTGGTTCAATTGAATCAGTGCCTCTGGTTCTATATTGGATATAGAACAGTTCATATCTTAACGATGTTAAGGTACGGGGAGTTGTCCGGCTTATGCTTAAAACCAGACACTGGACAACTCAAGGCACGTTTCTGTAATGGCTGTTTGCGGGTTGACCCAGGCTATGACGAGGGTTGACTTTCTACCATCTGGAAAATCCATAGAGATATTGTTCTTGACTCGCCACAGTTTTATTAAAAATGGATTTTTTTTTTTCAAAAACAGTAGTGGGAGTATGGTAGAACTGGAAGTGATTCCAGAACCGCAAACGATTACTGAAGATTTGATAAGGAACCTAAAGATTCAATCTGGCTTGACATTCCATTGGCCACTCCGCAGATAAGGTGGGTAACTTCAGGCACCCGAGAGGTACTCCGGTAGCCTCAAGGACGGTGACAGGGAAGTTCTTGTTTACCCACACTTGCCATTGCTGTTGTTCCAGGCCGCGAGACCCGGCAGGAGGATGAGTATAGCGTCGTTCTGAACTAGCTTTAGAAGTGTACGTGTATATGACTCTGCCAGAGGGTTGTCGTAGTCAGTGGGAGCAGCGGAAGCATTGGTGGACAGGGGGCTTATGTCTATTTATAGACTAAAGCAGATATAGCGGAGATAGATCATCTATTTCTGACATGACAGTCATAGGTTTGACGTCATCAGAATAGGGGATGGATCTGTTGAGAAGGTAGTAGGGTGTGATGTCATGGTATTTGGATGACATACACAGAGTAGGAAGTGATATTCCTATACTACGATCGGTTATACTTTGGTTGTCACACAGTTGTTTCTCCACACAGGACTTGGATATTATATCTGACATTCTGGTTACTAGATCTATGGTTTTAGATCTAGATTTGGGTGGTTTCCCAATCTGGGTACTTAGACAGCATTCTAAGAGTATTTAGAATGGACGACTCCTGGCATGGTAGTGTACCTGCAGGTAATGGAGTCACCCTCTCTAAAGGTGTCTTACAGACTAAAGGGGAGAGGGATGCGCATGATTGGCAGATCACTTACTTAGGCAATTGAGTCAATCATGAGATGTCAAGTACCACACCAGATGTTGTTCTTGCACTAGATGCAATAAGTTGACATTGATCCAATCCTGGAGAAACAGTCGGAAGTAGTTTTAGAACATAAGTGGATGTTCTAGGGATATGATAACGACAGCCTCATTTGGGAGACAGTTATCATTCCAGGCTTCCAAGGTGACAAGGACGACAAGGAGGTTGTCAGAGTTATAGTTTTCCTTCTGACGAGGGGCAGTATTTTGGACATGTGGTCCAAGGCAATACTGAGGGTGGCATGGCGCAGGATACTGATTAAGTTCAGTTGACGATACAGTCTAAGAAGTTTGGATTTGGAGTTCATTTATGAGTTAGGTCCCATCAGACATCCAGACATTCTAAGACAGGTATTGCTCTTTTCGGGAGATGGCTTTCTCTGCGAACTTGAGATATAGAGAGACATAGAAAGAAACATCCAGCGGATCCACTCACTGAGGCTATTCCTCGAACGCAATAGTTTCGCAAACGAGCTTTGTGAGACTGACTAGTAGAGGAGTTGGGTGTTCGGTATCACACGGGCTGTGAGTATGCGGCATCGCAATAATTAGCCTTGAGTGCAAGTGGGAGATTGTTGGAGATAGTGCCCTCAGAGTCAATTATTGGATCACAGGCACGTGATTGCAATGATTGAGGGAGGACCTATCCCGGTAGGACAGTCTTACTTGAGATGATAGTATGCTATCTGGTTTATCTTTATCATCGTGTACTGCTTTTGGTGACCTGACATGTCACTATTACACGTTGATAGAGCCCCTAGGATTCTTGCTTGACTACCAGCAGTATGATGGCGATCATATACGTGGGAGCTGGTAGTCTATAAGCACATCCTTAAAAGGTTCCTAGTCGTAGGAGTTTCGAGACAGGGCATCGATACTCCATTAGTAGACTAGTGTATACAGTCGAGACCCCGACGAGGGGCGGTGGCCGGTCTCACAAGCCACTGGTGTCAGTTGGTTCACCTAAGATGTATACAGGTGCTCATTGGGTTATGAGTACACCGGACAGGACTCGCCGGGAACATGCTAGTTGGTCTTATACCTGACGTCAGATAGCAGTTCCCTGGTGACATGTGTACAGGTTAGTTCATCGACCTGGGGATCGTCATTTGTCTCGTGTGAGTTCCCACTGTACTTTGATTACTACCCTACCACGGCTCAAAGGAGTCGTGTAAACAGGTTTTAGTTGGGTACAGTCCCGAGCCACATGGAGGCAGTGAGCGGATCTTCAGGGGTTCGTCTCTCCCGGTATTGGGGGTGAGGTCGCGCTGTGTCTAGGAGAGCCATTACGCAAAGCCCTCGGCCGAGGCAGGAGGTTTACTGGTAGGTATTCCAGTAGTATCTCAGGGCGTTCTGGGCTACACTCCGACACGACTTGTACCGCTTTTGGGGGTCTGACTTTTACCAACCCCCTAGGCCCGACATGCGATGCTCATAGACGAACGGACCGGACTGTACGGATATTGTCACTGACAGGCTCAGTAGGGTGTCAGGATGAGTTCGCTCATCGACGTCCCTTTTGGTCAATAGCTGGTGGCCCGTCACGTATTGGCTAATACCTCTGACGTGCTAGTGGTTAAATCCACAGCCATAGTATTGACGAGTCTTTAGAGTCCACCACACTTACAGTTACTCAAGCTTTCGGGCGAAACGCTGTAGAGGCCGTATGGAGATATGGCAGGGTCCGATCAGATACGTGCGGTATTGCACGGATCAGGATCGGACAGTTTTGTACTAGTGGTCGTATAGTTATATGGCAGGGTTCGATCTGATACGTGCGGTATTGCACGGATCAGGATCGAACGGATATTACTAGCCGGCTTTGGCTTAAGCCGGTCCTAGTTTAGTACAGTGTAGATTTTGTCTCATTGCATTTGTATCCGGTCAGAATACAGATGCGGGTGTGTATGCACAGTATCGGGGTTTTCCTGTAATTTATTACGGGACCAGTTTTCTGGAGTTGCCAGTTTGCATTCCGTTCCGGCCGGTTTTCCTTTGTTCTTTCCCGGCCGGACTTTTCCGATGGAGGGGGTTATTTGCAAGTTTGCAAATAACATTTGTGCAGGGGGTATCTTGCATATTGGTGGCATCATGATAGTTTCTCATGATGAGATCCTTTCTAAGTCTTTTCATTTGCTTTATGTGATTAGAATTGATAAGAATGGTTGATGTGAGCTTTGCTTTTGATATGGTCACCATTTCACTTTCTCCTACACTCACCTCCCTCTTGATTTTGTTTCATATCCCTCTACCATTCTCCATTGGTTAGGCTCGGCCACATTTTTGATGGAGAGAAGAAAAATGAGAGGTTGATTTCATGTGAGAAGAAGAATTCTTATCTCATTTTTCCTTGCTACAAAACATTCTAGCTCCACTTGATAAGTTGATTTCCATTCTATCCCTCCATCACCATGGCAACCAAAACCCAAGTGAGACAAAGCACTACACATTCTACAGCATACCTTGGGCACGTCGACTAGCCAGCTTCGTGCCCGAGTTGCCTCGGTATTGAGGTGGGAGCCCATAAAAGATGCAGACGATGTGGTGCCCTTCCGGCAAGGATGCGACGACCGGAGTTTCCGTGGGAGATCGGGACGACGACGAGAAGACCGGAGGACTCGGATCACTTGGTATATCTCTCACCCTTTCTCTAGTTAGCTAGTATCGGTTAATGGTTACGATCCGGGAATATTGTCCGTGGTAGCGCCAGTTCCAAGTAAGGAAAAATTTTGATTCCGCATTTTGGCCTCGGATAGACGGCCGGGGCGCTGCCGTGGCGCAACAATAGGGACCTAAACCTGTCTCATAAGCCATCATTCCCCCAGCAGGTAAAGGCAAATGATGAATTGCTCCTGGCACCTGCGCCTCAGTGTTAGCAATGCTGATGCTAACCCCAATCCCAAAATTCTAAACTTTCGACCCAATAGACCCTAACGTTGTTAAATTGGGAACAGTTGACCTCTAAGTCGTTAAACTGGGAACAAACGACCCCTAAGTCGTTAAACTGGGAACAAGGGAAATTCCCTCATGGCAAATGATGATTCGCTCCTGGTACCATATTCCAGTGTAGCGGTGCTGATGTCAACCCAAATCATATCAAGTCAGCAAGACAACCAACGACCCCCTGGCAGAATCAAACTCCACCTCGGAAATAATTCAAATCCCGACACCGCAGAAAGCAGAGCAAGTCAACTTCAACTTCGACACCGCAGAAAGTGGAGCAAGTCAAATCCAAACCCGACACCGCAAGAAGCAGAGCAAGTCAAATCAAGTCATCGACCATCCAAGACGCAAAATGGGCAGCACCGACCATCCAAGTCGCAAAAAGGGCAGCACCGACCGTCCAAGTCGCTAAAAGGGCAGCACCGACCATCCAAGTGGCAAAAAGGACAGCACCGACCGTCCAAGTCGTAAAAAGGGCAGCACCGATCGTCCAAGTCGCAAAAAGGGCAGAACCGACCGTCCACATCGCTAAAATGGCAGAACCGACCGCCCACGTCGCAAAAATGGCAGCACCGACCGTCCAAGTCGCAAAAATGGCAGAACCGACCGTCCATATAGCTAAATTGGCATAACCGACCGTCTACGTCGCTAAAATGGAAGAACCGACCATCCACGTCGCAAAAAGGGTAGCATCGACCTCCACGTCGTCAAAACAGGAACCAAATCAAGTCAACCTCCACGCGAAAGAAGATCCATCAATTTCATGCACATAACCTACATATGTGGTGTGCATTTATTGATGGGGGGCACTTTGTTGGGGTCAAAAATTATACCCCAGTTGACCAAGTCAAAACAAAGGTCAACCCCAAGTCAAGTGGGCCCGAGCCTAAGCCCAAGTCAAGACCAAGCATGGAAGGAGCCGGCTCCAAGCCAAAAAGGAGGCAATAAATTAGTTTAAATGTAATTTGTAGAAATAAATATATGCAAAGTGGGAAGAAAGCCAAAATTTTGTAAACCCCATGGCTTATGTGCAAAAAAAGAAATAAGCACATAAGACATGGGGTGGCACAAGTGCCATTTGGCAAAGCCCAAGGGCCTATATGTAAAATGTGTAGCCAATAAAGGCAAACATGATGAAAATATCTATGACAACTTTTTCCATTCTCAAAAATTCTAGGGTTTGTGTCTCCTTCTCCTTTCTCAAGGTTCTAAAACCTTCCCCCTTTTTAAATTAAATCAAGAGTTTAACTCTTCCCTTTTCCAAAAAAAGATATAGTTTTCACCGCAAAACCCTTGAAGGGGAGCTCGGATCTTCAATCAGATTTCGAAAAGGGAAGACTTTTAAGTCTCACCCCCTTTTCTCTAAGATCCAGCCGATCAAGAGGAGGAAGAAGGAGACCCATCTCCAAAAATCCAACTTTAGACAGATCCAAGGCTCAAAAGAAGCTCCAGGGCTAAAGAGAGAAGAGAGGGGTCACTTTTGATCACCTCTGAAGATCTTTGGGGAGTTCAACTCCAAGACACAAATCCTCAAAGGAGTTTAACTCCTATTCCAGATTATTTAGGAGTTTAACTCCAAATCTAAATCTTTGGGAGTTCAACTCCACTCAAAATACCTTGGGAGTTCAACTCCTAGCCCACAGGCTAAGCCCGTTTTCGCTGGTGTTTCCAGCCGACGCGTGCCGCGCACGTGACCCGCTGGCGCCCAGCGATCACGTGCCGCGCACGTAACCCGCAGGTGTTGGATATATGTATGCCTTAGAGGCCATTATTTGATAATGGATGTATTTTTTCATGTATATATATATATTCATAGGACATTCTTGCTCGACATGATAGTATGCTATCTGGTTACTCTTTATCCTGACATGTTCACTTGATCATGCTTTTATTCATTTGGTACATGTTGATAAAGCCCTGAGGATATTTGCTTGACTATTGTGGTTATGATGCAGATCATACTAGTAGGACGTCTGTAGTTTATAAGCATATCCTGAAATTTCCCTAGTCGTGGGTGTATCGAGACGGAGCATCGATATTCCAGAGTAGACTAGCGTATACGATTCTTGATCCATGGGATGGGTGATGGATGATCGCATATCCATTGGTGTTTGACACCAAGATTGTATACGAGTGCGCAGTGGAGACTGGGTACACTGGACGGACTCGCTGAGAACTCCTATGTGGTATTATATCTATCGTCGGATAGCAATTCTCAGGTGACACTGGTACAGGTCAGTCTGTAGACCCGAGATCGTCATAGAGTCTCGTGTGTTCTCCCATTGTACTTTGATTTTCACCCTACCACGACTCTACCGAGTCGTGGAAATAGGTGGCTTTTGGGTACAGTCCCGAGACACATGGAGGCAATGAGCGATAGGAGGGGTTTCGTCTCTCCTGGTATTGGGGGTTGATGTTGCGCTGTGCTCGATTGGCTATATCAGCAAGTCCCTGGCCAGGGCTGATGAGATTTACTGATAAGTGTTATCAGTAGTTTCTTGATCTGTAATATGCCATACATCGGCATGACTTATTGAGTTATTGAGGTCGACGTTACCATCCATAGAATCGATATGCAGCATATCTGATGAAGAGACCGGACTGTACGGTAAGTGTTACCGGTTGGCTCGACAGGAGTTTTGATAGGTTCGCTTGTTTTTCTTTTGCTCGCTCAATACCCGGGTGGCCGTTACGTTTAGCTGACCGCTTGCGGCTTGTGGGTGTTTGATATGATCATCACATACTGCCGGCGTATTGACGAGTCTTAGAGTCCCACAAAGGGGTTACCTAGCTCAGGCGAAACGATGTGAGGTGTATATGGTGATATGCGCGGGTGCTTGGTTAAATGCATGTATATGATACCGCATTATAATCTGGCGTTTTCTATTTGTCGGGTCGTATGAGAAATGACCGGTTTATTAAATCAATTGTTGATTTAATATTAATAACCATTAGCCATTTTACTTATAACCTTTTCTTTATTTGTTGTATGCATGAATGTATGTATGTACATATGTTGATATGAATGCACACATGCATGCATACATGTGTCATGGTTGTTGATACATTGGAGTTGGCTTTGCAAAACTCACATGGTTAGATATTTATATATTTTTATTATTGGTTAAAGATAATTAGGATTAAATCATGGTGGGATATCTTTTACACTCTTCTTGAGTCAACTATGACTCAAACCATGGTTTAATCTCTAATTCATTCTTTAACTCACTAACAAAATATCTAGATATTTTAGAACCATGGTTATGAGTGAGTAGACTCTCTCATATATTCATTATTCTTTTTATTTTTTTGGCATAAGAAATATCTTGAGCTTGCTTAGCCATTTCCTTCTTCTTCCTCCTCAAAGCTTACTACCTCTTCTAAAGTAAGTGAAGGAGATAAAAAAGAAAAGATTTTTAAGTAAGATCCAAACCCACATCACCAATCTACACTAGTTTAGCCCACTAGTTTAGGTTGTTTGCATCACTTCTACTTTGTTCTAGTGAAGCAAGGAGTTTGAGCCAAGGTACTCCGCGGTGGATCGTCGTGGACAACGAAGGACTCAAGCGGACCCGTCAAAACACTGAGTTGATCTAAGGATTCTAAGGAGGAGGTCTACAACGGTTGTAATACTATCCTTTTAGTGTTAGACACTAGATCTAGTATGTGAAACTTTTTTGTTACCCTAAATTTCTAGTTTGATCCTAGGTTAGTTTGCTTAGCACCCCAAAAAATTTCATTATAGCATGTTTGATACAAGACAAACCCTTGTGTGGTGCTAGGAAAACCAAACAGTGGTATCAGAGCCAAGTTAGAATCTTAGACGATGTTAGATTAATTACGAAACCGAAACAACTCTGAATTAACAATTTCTGCAACCCTGAAATTAAGCTCTCTGTCGATTTTAAAACGGGCTAGGAAATTTTTTTAAACAACTGCAGAAGTTTGTATGTGATACAGTGAGAACAACAGAGAAAAACGAGGGGATTCCATCGGTTTTTAGCCGAGCACATAGCCCAAAATTCCGGCCAGGCCGGCCCCCCTCCCTCTGAATCTTCCCGTTTTGCTGTGGTGCTATGGTCTGTAGATTTTGGGGTTTCAGGTGTTGTTTGTTTAGGCCAAATTTTCATGTGATGCTAATTTTGCTTAGGGGCTTATTCGGAGTGTTTCGTAGTCGTATGTTTTAACATTGTATTGGTAACTTGGACGACGATTAACTTTTCGAACGAATATCACACACTACCTCATTACTCTCGCTGAAGTTTTCCAGGTGTTGGAATTTTTCAAGTTAAGAATATTCGAATAATCATGCAAGTATCCCTATGGACCCTCTAAAAGAACGTAACCCTAACTCGACATTATGACCATGGAACCGCGGCCAAACTTTAGGGTTTGCCATAGTCCTATGGCTTCATAAGTGAGGCAAGGGTTGACCCTTCTACGACTGGTCCATAGACACCGTGACAAATTTTTTGGATATTTTAACTTTGCTCAAGTGCTGAGCTCTCGGGATAATTTGTGGGTGTTTGTTGATTCGATCGAAAGGTTTAACATCGTCTAGTTGTATATGATACTTATTTCTGCGACCGTAAGTGTAGTATGTAGTGTATCGCCGGTTTCGTTGCTATATGTCAACGACAATTGGGGTACGCATACTTGCTTACGTTGATGACATGTGATGTTATGTGTTGCTGTGACATGATGTATAAGATCGTCGTGATTGAATGGCCGGGTTTTTTTTTTATGTGAAATGAGAGTTTTCTTTTTCATTCATGTAAAATTCAATGTATGTAATATTCTTTTATTGGGGCACATCCGGGTTGAGGATGATGTTACCTATGATGTATATTATTTACTTTTCCGCATTAGGATAGACCCAAGGTGGGGAGCATAAGTGACCGGGTTCTAGAGTCCAGTGGGAGGCCATCTCGAGGAGTCAAAACCGGGTCTCCTAACTCTAGAATTGGTAGGGTCACTTGCCGCTCTAGTAGGGGTCTAGAGTTTGGGATTGGCTATTCATCACGACCGTGGAACCCGTATTTTCTATCGTTGGCTAAATATAAAATACGGAATTCCCAGTATATCCGATATATTCATATATATGCTTCTGCTGTTGATATTCTGTGATGAGATCACTTTATATGATGAGATGAATGGTATTATTATATATATGATATATAGTAAGCGTTGCTTATATTTTACATCCGCACTAGTTGTAGCGTTTTGAAAATCGTTTCGGTAAAATTTCGGAAAATCGGTAAAATAAGGGGGTTTTCTGTAAAAAGTCAAAATGCAAATATCTTATTATAAAAATTAAATATACATATTCTAGCTATGAAATTGCTATTATTTGGTGTTTATTGAGCCGCGGGTGAAATTTCAAATTTTCTGAAAAAAATATTATTTTATTATTATTTTAAGCCGTCACTAATATATTTAATTAGGGAAAATTACAAATTGGAATGAGTTGAAACAAATTTTGTGCATCATAAAACATTAAATAAAATTTTATCATGTGGTTTTTGAAACGAAATCGTTTGCCAAAACGGTTTAGAAAAATATCGAAGAAATAGGCTTTTTTCGGTGAAATTAGTGTTAATGGGAATTGGGGTACTACATTTATCTTTTTCCCTAACCCACACACCCACACCTCACCCTCTCTTCCCCTCCCCATGTGGCCGGACCCACCATGACAGCCCTCCCCCTCTCTCTCTCTCCAATCACCAAGAAAAGAAAAGAAAAGAAAGGAAAATGATAGAAAAAGGGTGGACTTTGACTAGATATTACTTTCTCCACCTCACTCTCTCTCCTCCCTCACCCAAACCCCCTCCATTTCTGGCCAAATCTGAAACCCCCCACAGCAGCAGCCCATCACCAAAATCCCACACCATTTTACCTCAAAAATCCATTAAAATGCTTCAAAAATCCATGCAAATTCAAAGCGAACTCAAAATCCAAGCTATACCCATTTTCCCTTGGCCTATCTAGCATGGATCTAGGTGTATGGGAGCTATTTTTGGGTGGCTTAGTTCCATGTTTGATCCATGGATAGTGAGGTATAAACCCTAAACCCATGTTCATTTGTTGCTAATGCTTTAGTCTAGTTTAACTAGATGTTTAATTATGGTTTTAAATTTGTGATTCAAAATTCAAGAGAAGGGTTTGTAAATTAAATTAGGGTTTTCATCTTTGGGTATTGATCTTAATGAGTGGATTAACATATTAATTCTTGCTAAAACCAAATCTAGTTACAAATTTCAAATTGTTAGTTGGAAATTGTGATAAATGTTCTTTTTGCTAACTAGGTTTTTTTGAAATGGTTTTATATTTGGGATTAAAATCTAAATTAAGGTTTCATGTCATTATTAATATTATAATGTGTAGTTTAATACTTTAGTTCATGAAAATCCAAGCTAGATTGTGGTTTATGCATTTTTTTTGCTATAAAATTGTTAAATTTGGGTATATTGTAAACTAGAATTTTGGAAATTATGGAAATTGATGAGAATAAATTATAGAAATGGTTTATATGAGTTTTTTATGATATTTAGTGAATATTGTGGCCGCTAGATTCGGTTAAACATCAAGATGTTGTATTAAAACGGGTAATTTGTGCTTGCTAGATTTTCGGAAAAATGGCTTTTAAAGTGAATTTGGGGTTTTTGTGAATTTTAAGCTATTTTATATTATAATTAGTGCTCGTGATTTTACAAATGAGTGTATTTGGGTTTTTCTCGATGGTCCGGTGTTTGTACACCGACGTCGAGAGTTTTTGGGTTGATTTGTGAAAGCAACCATAGGTTTTGACCTATGTGAGATTCGTGAGTCGTTTTGGTCTTGAGTCGGATTTTAATGCGATACGGTGCGTTATGATATGTAGGTAACCCATGTGGACTTCGAGACGACAAGCAAGCGCGTCGCGACGTCGGCACCGGCGAGCGAGGACCAGGTGAGTAGATTTATATCTACGGGGAGAAGTCGGGTGGATGGCGTATAGCACCCCCGCAGTCCGTGGTGATGTATACGAATACGTATACACACATATATATTGATTATTATTTATTGAGGTTATTGATGATAAAGATAGATTTTAGGTGTGAATAGATAGGTTTAGTGTTGCGAGACCCTAGAGTAGAGGCTGCACCACATTTATACACACACCCATACTTGCATACATTTTTCTTCATATGTGCTTATATGGGGTTATATAGTTATGGGTTCACATGGGTATGGGACTATGTGTTCACATACGGATTTGAGGATAATACTTGGGATTGAGCTGAGTCGATGAGATTTGATTTGAGGCCGTGAGATCGGTGATATAGCAGGGTTCGTATTTGAGATACGACATGACGTTGTAGCGGGTCCTTGACGTAGTGTTTCACACACGCCCATGCATACGTAGGCGGTATCAGTATGGTACTAGACGTAGATCAGTACCCCGATCATGATTTGATAAAGAGGATATCAGATGAATAGTATGATGAATGTGATTTTGACCCGTACCCAGAATTGGGGGATGCCGTACGACGGATTTACGTACGAGCTATATCTTGATGATTGATCCGCACTCTTGACTTGGGATGTCTGATTATAGATATGGTATCGGATATGATATTATTGAGGCGGGATCACCGACTAATATATATACAGGTATGTATATGTATCGACTCAGATGTTAGGCGGTTTCCTTACCTGTAGTCTAGCTTGTAGCGTAGCCCTTTAGTTTAGTTAGTTGTTAGATTAGATTCGGTTCCTACCTATTTCAAAGCTTGCGAATCGTGCGTATTTTTAAAGACAGCCTAAGGAATCCTACGGATATTTCAAAAAAAACGTATCTTTTCTTAAAAACATCGTAGCCCCTATTTTCAAAACCCCACGATTCGTGTTATTTCAAAAAGCACCATTGTAGGACTTATATTAGGTTAAAACAGATTAGTTATCGTTGCGTCTAGTATTCAGTTCCCGCTCATTATTGTTGTTTGCTCTGCATCACATGCTTATATTATGCTTCATATTCTACTGTTGATATCTTGTGGTTAGGACACCAGCACCATTACCGATGATGTGTATGTACCACGTACACTTACTTGCCGGCTCACACACATCTTCATCGGTAATTGCCATGTCACGTACACCTTAGAAAATATTATTGCTTGACATAGCCTGTTAGCTAATAGTTTAGACATGATATTAGTGTACTTACCTTATATGTTAGTTTAGACATTGTAGTTATTACCTGCTACCTCATGCATACTGTTATTCATTGTTATGCCGCATTCATGGATTCTCATGCATATATTCACTTTTTACGTGCTATTGAGGTTTTGGATTTGGATTTCCATGAGATTTTTTGGATTTGGGGAAAACCGCAAAACATATACAAACTTCTTCTTTCTCTTTTTAAATAAAAAGCGCGGTTTTTCCCATGATGTATGAGTCGTCCACCATGAGTTTGCTGATGGATTTGGAGACCCGATTCGAGGAGTTGGATGAACCGTTTCGGGTACATGGTGGACCCGGTAAGGTACCCCGGGGCAAGAAGCTCGTGGTGATGACGATGAGCCTGGCAGGGGGAGACTACCTACCGGTGATTTTACCCGACGCGTCGGATATCCGGAGGATACCGTCGTGGTCTTGAGATGGATGGTAGGGGCCGGTCTGGACTGACGGCGCCCTAGATATTGAGATTGAGACATTGAGATTTCGAGATATTGAGGTACTGAGATTTGATGATACAGGCCAGTCCGGATGGCCGGAGCCTGAGGTTTTGAGACATTGAGATTTATGTTTTGTGTCGATGCTAGACACTGTTGGTGTTGATTTCATTTATGATACCTCATTTTAAAAATACAAAGGAAATCTCACTAATTTATGAAAACAGTTTCTTCATTTACATGTATTCTGTTTTCATGCATTCATACCTCATTCATATGATATATTGCTACCTGAGGCACTGACACGGGCACATGAGATCACACTCAGGTTAAATATTACCCTAGCCATTGTTATAGGCTGCATGTTATTCATATATTGAGGATATATTATGATCATTGACCTAGGTTGCGTTATTCATGCGATTTTCTGTTCGTAGATCTTTTTCTACTCACGAGTTGGCAACTCACCCCCGTTGTGCCCCAGTTTCTTACAGGTGTTGTCGTACGGATTTCATTACGGCTTTGCGGGCACGGTTTATTTTCGGGTGACTTGCTAGTAGGTGGGTTTATTGTATCTTACCCATCATTATACCTTGTATATTATATTTCAGTTGTATCTACAAGTTCCATCAACCAAACTTGTATTTTTTGAGATAGAGACCAGTAATGTTATTCTTTCGACCATAGAGTAGCATGTTATATTTCTTGAGTTTCTTGCTGGTTGAGTTCCATTTCTGTTGTGATCCTCGCCTTTAGGCATTGTATATTATGTTGCATACAGGTTGATTTGATATGGTTCTTCCTATTCTCTACTACTTCTCTTGGTTTAGATTTCTGGGTTTCGGCTTACTTAGCATACGTACGCCTTGAGACGTTCGTAGTCTAAGTGCCAGTCATGTTCCGTACTTTCGGGTCGTGACACTAGTCCCATCCCGTTATGCCGTTAGTTAAGTAACCTAACGGTGCATAACGGGACACCGAGGCGAATGCGAATGGCATAAGCGTACGTTCTATTTTCGTTTCTTATCTGTGATAGCTTAAGGACTTAAATGATGGAACTACATTAATATGATTAATGTAAAGGAAAATAAACTTAAAAGATGTTGTAGAATCGAATTTGAAAAATACTCGGCTTTTTACGAAAAAGCTACATTTCAAAATTGCGGAGTTTAAACCACTCCTTTTGAAAACCATTTGATTCTACAACGATATCAAGTTCAAAGCGTTAAAGGTTTTCTTAAAAACTATTCGAAGCCCTCCGTCATTTTAGAAAGTAGAGTACTTAGGATTCGTGATGCATATTTTGACTATAGTTAAGGCGCAGTGTCCGATAGCTAAGTGATGTCTTCCTACACCACATATGATGCGATTAGATAGGACATTCATATGATTATTTTGACTATAGTTAAGAGTCATATGGGTGGGTCTAGTTAATCACGAAATGACAGGAAGAACTTGACTAGTACTTATGATATGTTGACCATAGTTAAGGTCATGAGTGCTAGGGGTAAAAACCAAATCGGGAATTTCAAGAGTTGAAATTTGCAATAAGATTGCATACCTTCCATATAATGGTTGGATCCTGATCCCACTGTGAGCAAGAGTTGCTCCGAGGAGAGTTTTGCACTTTACAATTAGCTAACCCATTAGGTGTCTAGAAAGGTGTCTACGGGGCTACGTCTCTGGGAAAACGAGGTTTATTTTAATTAGGTCCGTGCGAAAGCACGGGGAACCTCCCTCAAAGTACCGACACTGGCCTGGCTGAACGGTTAGCGAAGTTGTAGAATGTAATTAATCCTGGCTAGTTTTCTTGTTAAGGTTTGAAGGAAAATTTGATAAAAGCGGTGGGAGACATCGATTAGATAAGATAATAACCAATCTGATTTTTGCAAGAGCATTCGCTGAGTGTATTCTTTTCTCTCTCCTAATGGCAGATACCATAACTGGACTTAAGCTTCTACTAGAGAAAAATAAACTGAATGGGACCAATTATAAAGACTAGCTGAGGAACATTAACATTGCCCTGACTTATGATAAGGTAGCATATGTCCTCATAGCTCCAGCCCCACCCGTCCCAGGTCATAAATCTTCAATTGCGGATAAGGAGATCCGCAAAATATGGGATATTGACTATGCCACAGCCAAATGCCTCGCGCTTGCATCAATGGACAACACACATCAAAAGCAGCATGAGCAGATGGATGTTCAATCCATCTTTCTCCATACAAAAGATTTTGATGGGGAGCAATCTCGTGTCCTACGATACGAAGCATCGTGAAAGTTGTTGCAGATGCGGATGCCTCCTGGCACACCAGTAGGTGACCATGTGTTGAAGATGATAGCTCTTATAGAAGAGATTGAGGACCTCGGATGGACAATAGAGAACGAACAATATGTTTATATTATTCTACAGTCTCCCCCTCTGACTTTGCTTAATTTATAGTAAACTTCAACATGCATAACATGGAGAAGTCACTACCTGAACTTCTTAATATGTTGAGAAGTGCAGAGAGCACACTCAAAGCAGTGAAGACTCCCGCTTTGATTGCTGGGCCATCTCCTCCTCTCGTCCAAAAGTCAAGGCTAAGGGAAAGACGAAGAAGAAACCCACCAAACCTAGAGGTGGAGTTAAAAAGGCTAAGTGGAAAGACAAGTCCACGGCTGGGGAATCTGGGAAAGGGGAATGTTATCACTGCCACAAATCGGGACACTTGAAGCGCAACTGTGCTGAGTACCTGGATCTCAAGAAGAAGAAGCATGATAATGCTTCCGCTTCAGGTGTGTTTGTGACAGAAAACTGTTTTTCTATAAACTCTACTTCCTGGGTATTAGATACCGGTTTAGGTTCTCACATATGCAATTCTATGCAGGGGCTGAGAAATAGCAGAGTTTTGAAGACAGGTGACCATACTCTCCGGGTTGGAAATGGTTCCAATGTACATGCAGTTTCAGTGGGAGAGTATCACCTGGGGTTGCCATCGGGATGTATATTGGTTTTGAACACATGTTATTATGTACCTAGTATGTTTTGTAATATAATATCAGTTTCTTTGTTAGACAATGAAGGATATAATTTTGTATTGAAGAATAATGTTATGAACATTAACCTGAATCAAATGTTGGTTGGGTATGGTAAACTTAATAACGGGATATACGTCCTAAATCAACACACAGTTTTCAGCATACAACACACTACTAAAAGAAAATTTTCAGATATAAATGAGGCTTTTCTTTGGCACTGCAAACTTGGTCATATTAACGAAACAAGACTAAACAAAGCTACATAAAGATGGATATTTGAATCCTTTTGAATATAAATCTTATGCGACTTGTCAGTCTTGTATCAAGGGTAAAATGACCAAAACTCTGTTTACAGGACACGGAGAAAGAGCTATTGAGCTCATAGGCCTCATACATAGTGATGTATGCAGGACAATGTCTACACAGGCTAGAGGCGGTTTTTCTTACTTCATAACTTTTACTGATGATCTCTCAAGATTTGGTCATGTGTTTTTATTAAAGCATAAGTCTGAAGCTTTCGAGAAATTCAAGGAGTACAAACTTGAAGTAGAAAAACAAAAAGGAATGAGTATCAAGATACTTCGATCAGATCGAGGTGGAGAGTATCTCAGTACAGAGTTTTCAGACTTTCTAAAAGAGAATGGGATTCTCTCTCAGCTCACTCCTCCTTACACACCACAGCACAACGGTGTGTCAAAATGGCGGAATCGTACCCTATTAGATATGGTACGTTCTATGATGAGTGATGCTGAGTTACCTGTCTCGTTTTGGGGGCATGCATTGGAGACTGCAGCTTTTCTGTTGAACAAAGTTCCAACCAAGACCGTGTCTGCCACTCCATATAAGATATGGTATGGGAAGAGACCATCTCTTAAACGAGTTAAGATTTGGGGTTGTCCGGCTTTTGTCAAAAACCAGAATCCAGACAAACTCGAGACACGATCGGTTAAATGTATATTTATGGGATAACCGAAACATTCGTTTGGTTATCTTTTCTACCATAAGGAGGAACAAAAGTTGTTTGTTTCTCAGTATGCCACATTTTTAGAAAATGAGTTTTTTCCAATTATGAAAAGTATTCAAAATGGTTGGTAAAGGGAGATGATACTGATGGCAATGTGGTAGATCTAGAAGAGCTTCTAGAGAGACAAGTTACAAATGACGACTTTGTTGAGCCTGATGTTGCAACAGAAACTAATAAACCTTAGCCACTCCATAGGTCTAGTAGGACTTCTCACCCACCGCAGAGGTACTACGGTTTCCTCATTGATGGTGATAGAGAAGATTGCATCATGGAAGATGATGATCCTACTAGTTTTCAGCAAGCTATCACAAGTGGTGACTATGTGAAGTGGCTGGATGCTATGAGATCTGAGATGGAGTCTATGTACACCAACAAAGTATGGACTTTGGACGTTGTACCCTCTAGGGTAAAACCCGTTGGGTGCAAATGTATCTTTAAGAGAAAGATTGGTGTAGATGGGAAGGTGGAGACCTATAAGGCAAGACTTGTGGCGAAAGGATTTCGTCAAAGACCAGGTCTGGACTATGACGAAACTTTTTCTCCCGTAGCCATGCTTAAATCCATCCGGATCCTACTTGCTATTGCTGCTCACTACGACTATGAAATTTGGCAGATGGACGTTAAAACTGCATTTCTAAATGGTGATTTAGAAGAATGCGTTTATATGGATCATCCAGAAGGCTTCGTTAACAGTGGGAGCAACGGGAAAGCATGTAGATTGCTTAAATCCATTTATGGATTAAAGCAGGTATCACGGAGTTGGAACATCTATTTCGATGATATTATCAAAGAGTTTGATTTCATCAAAAATCCAGATGAACCTTGTGTTTATAAGAAGATTGTAAGGAGTACTGTCGTTTTTCTCGTATTGTACGTGGATGACATTCTTCTGATAGGAAACGATGTTCCTATGCTACAATCGGTCAAATCATTCTTATCACAAAGGTTCTCCATGAAGGACCTGGGTGATGCCACGTACATATTGGGCATTAGGATCTATAGGGATAAATCCAAAAGGTTATTGGGATTGTCCCAAACCAGGTACATCAACACCATCCTAAAGAGGTTTAGTATGTAAGACTCCATGCGGGTGCCTTACCCACTTGCCATGGAGTCTCTCTCCAAGGACTTTTGCCCAAAGACTGATGAATAGAGAGCTCGCATGAGCATTATTCCCTACGCTTCAGCCGTAGGATCTATAATGTATGCTATATTGTGTACACGCCCTGATGTAGCTTATGCACTAGGTGTAGTAAGCAGGTATCAATCTAACCCAGGGGAGAATCACTGGACAGCTGTGAAGAACATTCTTAAGTACTTGCGAAGGACTAAAGAATTGTTCTTGGTGTATGGTAACGGAGATCTCAAAATGGAGGCCTTTACCGATTCGAGCTTCCAGAGTGATAAAGACGACAGCAAATCTATCGCTGGGTTTGTATTTACCTTCAATAGAGGGGCAGTGTGTTGGAAGAGTTCCAAACAGGATACCGTTGCAGACTCTACGATGGAAGGTGAGTATATTGCTGCAAATGATGCCGCCAAGGAAGCCGTCTGGATGAGAATGTTCGTCACGGAGCTAGGAGTAGTTCCAACCATTATTTATCCAATACCATTGTATTGTGATAATAATGGGGCAATGGCGTTAGCCAAGGAGCTCAGGTCCCATCAGCGATCCAGACACATCTTGAGGCGATTTCATCTGATCCGGGAGATAGTTGATCGTTGCGAGATCGAGATTCGGAGAGTAGATACAAAGAATAACACCGCGGATCCACTCACCAAGTCCCTCCCTCAGCCGCAACATGAGCGACTTTTTGAGATGTTAGGTATGAGATATACCAATAATTGGCCTTAGGGCAAGTGGGAGATTGTTGGATATATGTATGCCCTAGAGGACATTATTTGATAATGGATGTATTTTTTCATGTGTGTGTGTGTGTGTGTGTGTATTCAGAGAACATTCTTGCTCGACATGATAATATGCTATCTGGTTACTCTTTATCCTGACATGTTCACTTGATCGTGCTTTTATTCATTTGGTACATGTTGATAAATCGCTGATGATATTTGCTTGACTATTGTGATTATGATGCGGATCATACTAGTGGGACGTCCATAGTTTATAAGCATATCCTGAAATGACCCTAGTCGTAGGTGTATCAAGACGGGGCATCGATATTCCAGAGTGGACTAGCGTATACGATTCTTGACCTATAGGATAGGAAATGGATGATCCCATATCCATTGGTATTTGAGACCAAGATTGTATACGGGTGCTCAGTGGAGTCTGGATACACTGGACGGACTCGCAGAGAACTCTTATGTGGTATTATATCTATCGTCGGATAGCAGTTCTCAGGTGACACTGGTACAGGTTAGTCTGTAGACCAGAGATCGTCATAAAGTCTTGTGTGTTCTCCCACTGTACTTTGATTTCCACCCTACCACGGCTCTACTGAGTCGTGCAAACAGGTGGCTTTTGGGTACAGTCCCGAGACATATGTAGTCAATGAGCGATAGGAGGGGTTTCGTTTCTCCCAGTATTGGGGGTTGATGTTGCGCTGTGCTCGATTGGCTATATCAGCAAGTCCCTGGCCAGGGCTGATGATGTTTACTGATAAGTGTTATCAGTAGTTTCTCGATCTGTTATAGACCATACATCGGCATGACTTATTGAATTATTGGGGTCTACGTTACCATCCATAAACTCGATATGCAACATATCTGACGAAGAGACCGGACTGTACGGTAAGTATTACTGGTTGGCACGATAGGAGTTTTGACAGGTTCTCTTGTTTTTCTTCTGATCTCTCAATACCCGGGTGGTCGTTACATTTAGTTGACCGCTTGCGGCTTGTGGGTGTTTGATATGATCATCACCTACTACCGGCGTATTGACGAGTCTCAGAGTCCCACAAAGGGGTTACCTAGCTCAGGCGAAACGATGTGAGGTGTATATGGTGATATGCGTGGGTTCTTGATTAAATGCGTATATGATACCGCATTATAATCTGGCGTTTTCTATTGGTCGGGTCGTATGAGATATGACCGGTTTATTAAATCAATTGTTGATTTAATATTAATGACCATTAGCCATTTTACTTATAACCTTTTCTTTATTTGTTGTATGCATGAATGTATGTATGTACATATGTTGATATGAATGCACACATGCATGCATACATGTGTCATGGTTGTTGATACATTAGAGTTAGCTATGCAAGACTCACATGGTTAGATATTTATATATTTTTGATTATTGATTAAAGATAATTAGGATTAAATCATGGTGGGATTTCTTCTACACTCTTCTCGAGTCAACCATGACTCAAACCATGGTTTAATCTCTAATTCATTCTTTAACTCACTAACAAAATATCTAGATATTTTAGAACCATGGTTATGAGTGAGTAGACTCTCTCATATATTCATTATTCTTTTTATTTTTTTGGCGTAAGAAATATCTTGAGCATGCTTAGCCATTTCCTTCTTCTTCCTCCTCAAAGCTTACTACCTCTTCTAAAGTGAGTGAAGGAGAAAAAAAGAAAAGATTTTTAAGTGAGATCCAAACCCACGTCACCAATCTACACTAGTTTAGCCCAGTAGTTTAGGTTGTTTGCATCACTTCTACTTTATTCTAGTGAAGCAAGGAGTTTGAGCCAAGGTACTCCGCGGTGGATCGTCGTGGACAATGAAGGACTTAAGTGGACCCGTCCAAAAACCGAGTTGATCTAAGGAGTCTAAGGAAGAGGTCTACAAAGGTTGTAATACTATTCTTTTAGTGTTAGACACTAGATCTAGTATGTGAAACTTTTTTGTTACTCTAAATTTCTAGTTTGATCCTAGGTTAGTTTGCTTAGCACCCCAAATAATTTCATTGTAGAATGTTTGATTCAAGACAAACCCTTGTGTGGTGCTAGGTAAACCCAACAGCGGGCGCCCAGCGGGCGCCCAGCGGTCGCGTGCCGCGCAGTGACCCGCGGGCGCCAAGCGCCCGTGCGCCAGGCACATGACCCGCGGGCGCCAAGCGCCCACGCGCCAGGCACGCGACCAGTGGGCGCCCAGTGCCCACGTGCCATGTACGCGTCTTTAAGACGCTCCTCACCCCTTATTTTTCATGCACTCTACACTCAAGACACGTCCCCTGCTAGTGGGGCGCTGCCCCGCACGCTGCAAGGGGGCTGCTAGCCCCCTTGACCCCTAGCCCGCTATCCAGGTAGCGGGACCCACGTAAAAACTTTGCGAGGCCCCCGATATATCCAAAACCCCTCAAGACACATATACGCACACTGCACATTGAGTTCGCATTACCAGTTTAACCCGTCAATCGGAGGTTCCTTCGCTCCAAAGGCGAAGGGTAATTAACGGCAGCTTAGTCCGCGGCTGCCGGAGATTCGAATCCCTACAATCAATAAACCCACGCCTACCTTAGGCAGGGGGAATCTGTAGTACGCCTGACAAGTGCGCGTGTATTCCCATCTCAATGCGATGACGAAAAACACCCTACAAATGTAATAAAGTACGATGAACCATTCCTGGCATGTGTAGACATAGGACCGCATACATCACTATGTATCTGTCCAAGAGTTCAGTAGCCCTTTTTCCGTTTCCAGTAAACAGAGATTTGATCACCTATTCTTTGAGACATGACTGGCAAGTTTCATAAGATGTAAATTCGAACGTATTCAACTTTGCATCCTTATGGAACTTTAGCTAGTCTTGTCGTATTGATATGACCTAGTCTACAATGCCATAAGAAGACTTCGTTCATTTCTGAACTTTTCCTTTTGTGTGTCTTCTGTATGCTTAGAACTATGATTTGATTCAGAACGTATATACTATTGCACAACGTACCAAACCCAATCAACACTTGATTTAGGAAAATGTTCATAAAATTTTCTCTAATGCAAAGTTATATCTTTCTTTATCCAAATAAAGAGATGAATATGATATTGCACATCATTAAAGGTACGTAATAACAGTCATTTTTAGAATCAATGTATTACTACTTAGTACAGGGTGATATTTGCTAACTGCTTTGGCTGCAACAATTTACACCATTCCCTACTACTAGAGACATATCACCCTTTCCCAGTTCTCTACCTCTCTATAGCCCATGTAACAAATTACATATGGGGGATCCTGATCCAGTATCTAATACCCAGGACGCAGAGCAAACTGAGAAACAGTTCTCGGTTACGAACACACCCGAAGACGATGCATCAACTTGCTTTATTCTTCGTTTGGGTGGCGTGGGAATCCGGATATTCCCCTATTCCTTGCTCAGACTTATGACAATCATAAGATAGAGCGGAACCTAGCCCAGTATAATAAGTGGGTTCGGTCAATACATCCATATTTATCTTGATTAAGGCATGTCATTGGTCGCTACCAGGAGAGAGAGAAGGATAATCACTTTGCGCGCGCTCTTTGCAAGATTATATTGGTTATTATTTTATCTAATCAGGATGGCTCCCACTGTTTTTATCAAATCTTCCTTCAAACCATAAAAGGTAAGATTAGCCAGGATTAATTACATTCTACAAGTTCGCTAACCGGTCAGTCAGGCAAGTGTCGGTACTCTGAGGGGGGTTCCCCGTGCTTTCGCACGGACCTAATTAAAATAAACCTCGTTTCCCTATAGGCTAAACCCCGTTGATACCTTTCTAGACACCTACTAGATTAGATAATTGTAAAGTGCAAAACTCTCCCAGGAGTAACTCTTACTCGCAGTGGGTATCGGGATCAAACTATCATATAGAAGGTATGCAATCTCATTGTAAATTTCAACACTTGAAATTCCCGATAATGGTTTTTACCCCTAGCCACTTATGACCTTGACAAGGTCAACAAATCATAAGCGCTAGTCAAGTTCTACCCGCCATTTCTTGATTGAATTAAACCCACCCGCACGACCCTTGACAATGTCAACAAGGCCGCATGACTACCCTAACCCAATCACATCACATGCGGGTAGATAAGCACTAATCAGCTACCACACACTACGCCTTGACAAGGTCAACAAACGCGGCACGAATACTAAATAGTACTTATATGAAATGACGGAGGGCTACGCATGTTTTTAAAAAAACCATGAGCGTAATGAACTTGATATCATTGTAGAATCTAGTGATTTGGAGTGTTTTAAGCTCTGTTTAAAAATCGAATAGTTTTGTAGCGTTTTCTATTTTTTCTAAAGAGGTCACTCCCGGTGAAGGGATCTCGGCTCTTTCCTCATCGAATAAGGTGCTGAATATTCTACAAGGAATACCACTATGCAAAACAAAAACTAGTGCAGCTTGCAAAACTAAACGAGTGAGTTGTAGCATTTGCTAGTCTCACTAAAGAGATCACACCCGGTGAAAAGATCTCGGCTCTTTACTCATCGAATGAGGTGCTGGATATTCATCAAGAAACACCACTATGCAAAGCAAGAACTAGAGCTACCTTGTTTAAAAATTTAATTCTACAACATTTCTTTTCATTAATCTCACTAATGAAGTCCTATCATTTAATGTTTCCTAAACATTACAAAAAAATGAAACGAGAATAGAACGTACGCTTATGCCATCCACTTTTGCCACTGGGTCCCGTCATGCACCGTTAGGTTACTTAACTACCGGCAGAGCGGGGGCTGAACTAGCGCGGGTACAAAATATAAGCAACGTTTATTATATATCATATATATAATATAACATTCGTCTCACGTAGTTATATGATCATATTACAGAACCAAGCAGCAGAAGCAACATATGAAATATTGGATATACTAAGATTTCCGTGTTTTAAATTTAGACAGCAATGTAAAACAAGGATTCCACGGTCGTGATGAATAACCAAACCCATATCTCTAGACCCCTACGAGAGCGGCATGTAACCCTACCAATTCTATAGTTAGGAGACCCGGTCTCAACTCCTTGAGATGGTCTCCCACTGGACTCTATAACCCGGTTACTTGTGCTTCCCTCCTTGGGTCTATCCTAATACGGAAAAGTAAATAATATATATCAATGGTGACATCATCCTCAACGTGGAAGTGCCCCAATAAAAGAATATTATATACAGATTTTACATGAATGAAAATGAAAAACTCTCATCTCACATAAAAAAAACCCGGCTATTCATTCATGACGATCCAATAAATCATATTACCAGCAACACATAACATCTCATGTCATCAACTTAAGTAAATATGCGTATTCCGAAATTTCGTTGACATATAGCAACGAGTTCGGGATATCCTACATATTACACTTACGGTCGCAGAAAAGAAATTGTGAAACTACAATAATTAGAATCCGTATATCCTTAGACATCATAAACTCGGAATATCTCATATTCCGGATTTCATGCCTAACCTATAAACCTTGTATTTTAGTCTCAAATTGAAAACAATTTTCAATTTCTTTAGTCGGGTAATTCAACAACATTCCCGACTATATTATCGAATACTCATTGGAAATTTTACCAGATGGCCGCACCCCCGATGCCGTCGACGAAGTACGCTAAGGCGGAACACCGTGGCCGCGAGCACCCGAGTGAGTGCTTTTGGTAACGGGGTTCGCCTACAGTCACTTGGTCGGGACTATGGGGCGTGGTTGTCTACTAGAGTTACCCGGCGAGTGTTCGCGTACAATACGCGATTGCGACGGAGTTTTGATCTGGATCAAAACTTCGTGGCAACCGATTAACCGAGACTAAAACACTAGATTTACAATATACTAACTAGTTTTCACAAAACTAATTATTTGGATTCTAAATATTGTATCACATATCATCAAAGTCTAAACGACATTAACCATTTCGATCTGTTTAACAAACACCCACAAATTCAAGAGACCTCAACAACTTGAGAATCATTAAAAACATCCAGAAAGTGCAAAATTACCAAATGGAGCAGAACAGGAAAAATGATACCACAACACTACTAACATGCCGCGGAATCACGGCCAAACATGGTGTTTGGCCACGCTTCTGCGGCCGTTTGTGGGAGTTGTGTGCTCAAATTTCATGGGGCTCCATATAAAAGCCTGCACAATTTTTTGCATATTTTTTATCTCGAAAATTTCAACATTTGAAAAATTCGACAGAAACAAGTGAAAAACCTGGTTTCGAAAACCGATCGAACACTTTAATGTCGCAAAGACCTCACCTAATATTCTAGCTTAGCTCTGATACCATGAAAGTCTACCCCTAGCACCACCATCAGGTTTTTGTAGTATCAAGCATGCAAAATTTTAAATTTTTAGGTGCTAAGTTAGACTCACCAAGATTTATACTAGAATATTTAGGGTTTAACCTATGATGATATGTAAACTAAAGAAGTGAAGATGGCTATACCATCGTAGATCGAGTCCTTCACTTCATAGGCTCTGTGTAGTAGTCCACGTGACTCCACTAGGCTCCACTTGAGAGTTTGGACGAGCTTCCTTCGATGACCTTCGTGCCGAAGATGATCCACGTGAAGCTCGCTAGCTCAAGCTACCTCTTCACTAATCTCCTATTACTGAAGGAAACACGCCACACCAAAGTGCTAGTTTGGTGTGGGATGGTGAAGTAGGGGATTTGAGACTCACTAATTTGTGTTCAAGCTTCATGGTTCACATCACATGTGAGGATTGAAGCTTGAACCATAATGAAGAGGAAGAAGAAAATGAGAGCAAGAGAAGAACTCAACAAAAGAGAGCAAGGAGAGCAACACTTAACAAAAAATGGCTAAGTGTTGTGAGTGAGGTGAAGAATGGCAACCCCTTGACCCCTCACTCATTCAAGCATGGAGATAATTTCAATACAAAATTGCAACCATGCTTGAATAGTGAGTCAAGATGAATAAACAAAAGAAAAAAGACCATGCCTCACCATGCTCCCATTTTCCACCTCAATTTCTATTTTTCTTAAAAATAGAAAATGCACCATGTTTCATATATATATATATATATATATATATATATATATATTTATATCACATATATTAATATATGTATTATCAAGGATAGTTAGTGAGCTAATGATATTAGTTAAGATATAATTATATCAAATATAATATATATCACATTATTAAATCAACACTTGATTTAATAATCCGGTTATATCACATATAACCGACTAATATCATTTATCTGTGTATCACATTATCAAATCAACACTTGATTCGATAATCTGGTTATATCACATATAACCTAACTGATAACAGATAACTATCAGATTACAATATGGTATCATATACACGTATTTAATCAGGCTCATGCATATATCACATATGTGTCCTGCTTCGTTTCGCTTGAACCAGGGAACTTCTGTGTGGGACTCTAAAGACTCATCAATACGCCAACAGTAGGTGATAATCACATCAGTCATCCACAAGCCGTCAGCGGTACTAGCTGGACGTAACGGCTACCCGGCTATTGAGTGATATGAAGATCAACAAGCAAGCTTGTCCTACTCTCCATGAAGCCTATCAGTAACACTACCGTACAGTCCGGTCTCTTCGTCTGATATGTCGCATATCATGAAACTCAAATCCAAGCGATATAGGCGTGATACTCGGATCACAAACGCAGATCACACAAATGACATTGAGGTACTCCTCCTACAATGTCGAAAAATATCGGTGCGCCCAAAATTGGCAGAGCAAGAACATCCGCTTGCCTCCTGCTTACGGTCTGACGTCTTCTGTCTCTGGGTCCTCATTTCTCTATGGATTACCAATCTTGCAATCCTTCGGCTCATCGGCCCGGTCAGGTGTGCTAACGGGAACGATTCCGCTTTGTCACTCCTCTGGTCAACTCTCGGCCAACTATCATGACCACTCGTAAAGCAGCACGTCACTGGCGTTGGCCTCTGGCTCTCTGAATACACGTCATGCATCTAATCCTTGGTGCAATTCTTACTGCAGCAGTGTCCTGGAAGGAACCTGCTCAGGGTCTCTTCCAATCTCTCTTATGCCGAACTATACGGAGGCTGGTACTCTTGCATAATCTTTTATTGTTTTCTGGACATCTGCGTTCTCAGCACAACATTACCTAAGGAACTGGCCGCATCCCAATGCCTCTGTACACGTATCAGGTCTCTAATCTCGACGGGGAGTAACAACAGCTTGTCAGCGCCTTGCACGAACCTCTTGTTCCACTCATCTTTATTATCGTCCGCTTCGACGTCACGTCATGCTATCTACGTACTGCAAATGTTCTCGGCTACGGTCAATCCAGAGTCTCTCACACGGACTCGAAATCACGAACTCGGTATCTTCATCACTCTGTAGAAGATCTCTAGCCGAACACGTCCTCGGGAACTCGTCCTGACCATCGGAGGAATACTCAACACTCGTCCGCTCTCAATCAACTCACAACACATCTGGGTGAGGTCCTCTATCCGAAGTTGGTCAGCTTGCTGATCTCTTATCACATGATATTCGGATGACGTCAAACTTTTCAATCGATTCATAAAAGTCCCATAATTCCCCGAAAGCTCAACACCTAAGCACAGTCTAATAATATCCAGTACATGCCACAGTACCTATGGACCAACCGTAAAAGGGCAAACCCAAGCCTCACTGATGGCACCGCTAAACTGCCGCAAACCCTAAGGTTCAAAAGCGGTTCCATGGTCATCATGTCGAGTTAGAGTTTCATTCTTCTAGAGGGTCCACAGAATTACTTGCATGTTCCTCCGAATACTTTAAACATGGAAAAATGGGTTTCGGACATTCGTTCGAACTTTTTAACTTTGCCTAGACAACATGTGAATACCCTTCGTCCGCATGCTAAACAATGCCTCAATCCTCCAGGAAAGACGATACTTCAACAGTCATCTCTAGATCGGTCTGCTCTACATCTGAGTAAGACTCCCCACACTGAAAATCTTCAACTCAACTAGGCCTGCGTCGGCACATCAATCTGACGAATCACCTTCGTCTCTCAACTCGGGATAGGCTAGCTATCATCTGTCGCATCTCTTCCTAGAAGCTCCAGCGATATCAGCTCGTAAAGTTCTGGAAGCGACATCACAGCAATCTCAGTAACAGCTGGGTCATCTGTCTTCACGGTAGACGACATCATAATCTCTGAGGTATGCTATACATCAACAGTCCTCTCACAACTGGCAGTCTCTATCAATGGCCCGATCATCCGGTGCAAAAACAAACACTCGCCTCAATAAGAGGTCACCATACAACACAATATCAAGACGTTCCCATGTCACCAGAAAACACAATGGTCAGCCCCCGTACCAGACGAGCTCGCCCTGACTGCAACACGAGCAGCAACTCAATCTGCGCTCCAACATGGTGACAGAAACCTCAAGCGTTTCTCGATGAAAATAGATCAAAAGCATGAAAGGAAGCGACAGATCCAGAGTGGATACATGATCATAAGAAGAAACAGTATCAATGAAAGTATGATCATGGAACGAACAGAATCAAGATCTCAAATGGATGTATAATCATGGGTACGAAGAGAATCATAGATCTCAAAAATATGTACATCCTAAGGTTTCTTAAGTGGAGTACCGTATCGTAAATATGTTGCGGAACATACGTACGGTACGTCACTCTACTCAAGCTACCTACTCCATCAATCAGGGTCAGCCTATATAACGAAAGTTTGGGTCTAATACCCCCATGTTCAAGTCTAAGTTCCGTAAGGTCAAGCATAGGTTTCCGAAATACATACCCGCCCTAGACTCCGTATAGTCAAACATAGACTCGAACCAAGGTTAAACCTAGCGCTTTGATACCAACTTTGTCACGACCCGAAATTTAGCTCGTAACCGGCACTCGAATCATGCAACGTCTAAAGGCGTAACGTAATTCAAGTAAGCCGAAACTCAGAAATCTAAACCTTTTTAAGAAAATAAAAGAGGTGAAGTTTTGAAATAAAGGTATAATGGAATCAAGTTTTCTTACATGCTTAGAAAAGGAACGTGAATAATGCAAGTGAAATTTACCAGTTTGAAAACATGTTTCGTCTTTTAAAAATTTGGGCAGCACCTCCTTTGTATTTTTTGATCCAAAACCACAATACATGATAATATAAAAGACATCCCTAAGCGGGAGCTAGCTCTTCGCCAATCGGCAGATCCACAACCACGCAAAGCATAAACATAAGTATACGACGCCCAACGGCGAAGATCAACACAAAAGATAAAGAATAAAGCGAGATATCAAAACCACAAGTAGCGGAATACCCCTCGCTCTAAGTCACGCAACCACAAGTCTTACTAAGTCTCAATACTTATACAATTACTAGTTTGATTGATGGAGTTGACTAGATACAATATGAATAATAAATACAAGAAGGGTACGATCCAGTATGTACCACCTACCAAAGCCATCACCCGAATGCAACTGTGTGCCAGTGCTACCGCTACTGATCCATACGGTCAACCTGCAAGAACTGTGTCACAACGGGGGTGAGTTGCCAACTCGTGAATAGAAAAACATCAACAGATAGAAATCAAATAAACAACGACCCCTAGGTCAACTGTATCATAAAGGTAATACTATGATATCTAGGGTGACCGTATCTGCATATGTGCCAACAACATAAATAAACGCCTAACAGCATGTGTATATCATCCAACCATATAATCAATGCCTGTATGCATGTGGATCTCGTCCACCCATATAGTCAATGTATGTATGCATGTGGATCCCATCCACGTGTCAACAAATAACACAACAACATCATGCACGTAAATATCACAAAAGCATATGCATGAAAGAATGAGAATATAAATCAACGTGTATCTCTCGCGACACATCAAAATCATGGAACCTGAGTGCCCAGCATCAACACTCGAAACATCATGAAGCCCGTGTCCAGCATCGACACGTAAATCCTCATATCTCGGGCTTCGTCAGTCCGGATTGGCCCATATCATCTCTCGACTCCGGTCGGTATCCTTCGGATATCCGCCGAGCCCAAATACTATCACCGGTAGATAGTAGTCCCTCTGCCAGGCTCACCGTCTACTGCACAGCAATCCGTTCTCGCCCCGGGGTACCATACCGGGTCCACATGTACCCGCAATCGGCCTCATCCAGCTCCTCTAATCGGGTATCACTGTCACACGTCTCAGAACCGAGAAAACGCATGGTGGACGCACTAAAATATCATATCAAGAGAAACCGGGTTTTTAAAACAATAAATACTTTCTTTTAAAATGACCACGGTTCTCAAATCCAGTAATCTCATAAAAACATCATATCTCAATGCGTATAATCATAAATCATGATGTATGCGACATATAACAAATATATAAGCATATCCGTATATCATGCAACATGGAACAATAACATGCACATATCGAGGGAAAACCGCTCTTTTAAATGAATCCAGTTTTTAAAATATATCCCGCGGTTCCCAAATTTTCCAAAGTCCAATGCAACATCATATAAAGGTGCATATGCAACTATAGCAAGTAAATTATGCAAGGAGTCATATCATGATGCAGCAATCCTACTGTGTAGTGACATGGCAATTATCGATGATGAAGTGTGTGAGCCGGCAAATCTGTATAAGTGTAACATACACATCATCGATAATGGTGTAGGTGTACTAGCATAGGTATATGAAATGCAATGAGAGTGACATGAGCGTAGCATAAAGTAAATCGTATGCAAAATGCTGACAGGTATACGTATCTAACATGACCGAGTCGGTGAATCTATCAATCGGCATCTAGCCTCACAACAACACGTACGGTACAATACATCGTACGGCATCCTCTCGTCAAAGTTATGGATCAATCATCATAAAACTCATCACGTACGGAAAATCATCGTACGACGGCATCAAACCATTAGGGATCGTATCAACCTATATGACAATAAGGGGTACGGACCTAACGTCACGTACGACATATCATTCAAGATTCACAACATTATATATATCTATGTATCTATGTCCTAGGTCACATCCATAACAATCTCGTATCAGGGGACCGGCAAGGTATCAATCATCTCAAACGACTCACATCCGTATACCAACATATTATCAAGTCATCATATCACATCATATATTCTTTTCATCGCATTTATATCTCACATCAAGTACATTTTATATTTATATTATACCTTTACTATAAGTATACGTATCTAATCTAACATACACACCCAAACCATACAATCAGTTTTTAAAAGATGCGAATCGTAGTTTTGAAAGTAGGGGCTACGGTGTTTTTAAGGAAAAGATATCGTTTGAAAATCCGTAACTTCCCTCAAGATATCTGTTTAAGAGATGCATACGATTCTTCTGTTTGGAAATAGGTATGGTTCGGATGACACCTTTACGTCGGCTATCTAGTCTTATAGTATCCAATACGGCAATATCATCAATCATCATCCTCCTGTAAGTTGTGGGTCACCTTCACTATTCATATCCCTAAGCTTTCATCTCATATCTCATTAATCTCATAACATGTCCCTATAAACTCCTATTGATTCTCTTAGCAACTACTTATCTGCATCAATAGTAATTCGCATCCTTAAACATCAATTCGGAATATCTTTCCTATCATACCATGTCACCTAAACCATAAGCTATAACCTTAAGTCATCGTATATCTTATCTTCTACTAATTCTTAACCCTTTTTATTAGTTCCTAACACGGTTACCGTAACCATACTCTATATAAATCAGTTTCCATCAAAGTTTGCGAGGGTGTTATACGCCATCCACCCGACTTCCCCCGTAGATATAGATCTACTCACCTTGATTCTCGCTTGCTGGAGTCGATGATGCTATGCTCATCCTTGTCGTCTCGAAGTCCACGTGGTGGTACCTACATATATACACATATAGCATCGTAAACAGAAATCATGCACGAAAACCAAAACATCGTACGATTCACACATAGGTTTAAACCTATGGTCTACACATGCAAGAAGAACCAATAACCCTCGATATCGACGTACAAACACCAATCGATCGGGACAAAATGAAATATCACAAGTTCAAGTCATTTAAAAGTCACATTTCAAAACAGAAACTCAAGGAAATGGTCCCAGATTTTGTTTCAGGTGAAATTAGTCAATTCTGCATATGGGGCATGTCTAATTTGCCTATGATAAAGCCATGGACCAAGCACAGGACGATTCCAACGTACCAAGGCCGTAAATTGCGGCCAAAATGAGAAAAATGGCGGCCTAAACATGAGCATATGGTCTCGGGTTTCTAGGGTAGCTTCTAAGTTGCCTGCACATCTCTCAGGCTTCGCTAAAAAAATTTCAGGTCACCAGGGTGTTAGCAGATCTCCAATTTCCATCACAAATTCCACAAAAATACGATATCGGGGTTTCTAAGTTTGTGAATTGGGGGTTTACTCTTAGGTTTAGTCCAATATACCATCACTACAGGGGTTGTATGGCCTCTACTAACATCAATTACACTTCACTATCCAAGTTTTCATCAAAACCCTAACTTGGAAATTTCAAAGTCCACTAAACCTCAATATATCGATTCTAAACTAAATATAGAAGCTAATGGAATGAAATACTATACTAATGGTGAAGGGATTATCACATTTTGCAACTCAAGAAAATCTTGAGTTGCCCCAAATCTCCAAAATCCAATTTTTCTTGGTCCAAAGTGTTTGTGAGAAGCTTGTGGATGTTTTTTGTGAAGGCAATATGAGATTTTAGTTGTTTTTTATGGTGCTTGTGAGGATGAAGAGGAGCAAGGAAAGAGGAGGAAGCCATGACGGAAGGGAGAGGGGAAATGATGAAGAGGATGAATGATTATCAAAGGCCCATGGTCAATGAAGACACCCCACACTCTCTCTCATGCCCATACCCCATTTCTTTATCCCTTTTCTATTCTTTTTCTTTTTAAAACACAAACCATATAATACCCCAAAACAACACAATAAAACAACATGTAACCAAAATGCAACATGACATGGTGCACTAGCCATGGAAAACTGTAGAAACACGGATTTGGCCTAATCGCGATTAGTAGTGCACTAATCGGGTTTTCATTTAAACTGCATATATTTGATTTTAAAAATGACAAATCCTTTAAATATATTTTTAGACGCATAAATTATTTTAATTTCCAATTATTTCACAATTATTGGTATATATTTATACCCTTTTTTTCGAAAACCCCATTTTCGCAAATCGGGCAGTTTTCGGGAAATATATTATTTTAATATTAAATTCCAAAAATAATATTTTATATTTTTTTGAAATGTTACAGAACTCTCTTTCACTTAAGATATCCTCATACAAAAACAAGAAGAGGGTTTACAATTAAGCATAAATACTCTCAAAGGAGTTTCTGTTAAAGCTCGCACTAATACTTCAAGGAGTATGGACTAATCAAATTTAGCTCTTTGATCTTTTGAGTGTGTGAGAGAAAAGAATAATTAAAATCAAGTTTTTACTCTCACAAGAGATGAGAAAAGGCTTTGGAATCTTTCAGAATATTTTTGCAAGTGTTGGCTCTCCAAAATCCAAAGCAAATCTCAATAAATACCACTCAAGAAAAACTAGTTGTTGCATGTCAAATCAGTCACAAAGAGGCATTATCAGACGTCTAAAGAAGGATCAGCAACGGCTAGAAAAAAACTTTAGACGTTTGTTTTTAAAGGTTTTAGATGTTTGCCGATAGTTTTTATAAGAAGGCACAAAAGCACAGAAGGCAAACAGACGTCTAAAGAAGGAGACATTAACGTCCGAAGAAGAAATATTTTCAAATGATTTTGAGATTCAGACGTTTGTCAAAAATACCTTCAGACATTTGTCATGGTTTTCAAAATATGGCCAATGAAAGCACAGAGAACAAACAGACGTTTGAAGCACAAGTGGCACACGTCTGAAGAAGAAAAGGTTTTCAAAGTTTTAAACTTTCAGACGTTTGTGCTAAATAGGTTCAAACGTTTGTTCTCACAAAAAGTTTAAATGTTATGAAAACACATAAAACAACCAGACGTCTGAAGAAGGTTTGACAGACATTTGTTCTGAAAAATATTTTAAGCCAATGAAAATCCAGAGAACAAATAGACATATGAAGAAACAACTACAGACGTTTGTTCTATAAAAAATTTCAGGCCAATGAAAATCTAGAGAACAAACAGACGTATAAAGAAGCAACTACAGACGTTTATTTTGTCAAACGTTTTAAACATGAAATCTCAGAAAACATCAAGACGTTTGTTCTGGTAAGCTTCAGACGTTTGTTCTGAAGCAAAAAAACTGATATTTGAAACTTTCGCATGTTTTTGAAAACAGGACAGACGTCTGAGGCACAATAGAATAGACGTCTGAAGAAGGAATTTTTAGACAAATTTGAACTTGTTTTTGAAAAAAAATTTAAACAAAAACCAACGCGAGTTTTTTACAAATCATATGAAGAGTGTGTGCAAGATCTTAATGTGATGTTTTCCATAGACATGAGTACTCACATTGATTTCCTATGTCGATATCGTTCGTTTGCCAAATTTTGAATCTTCTGATATATAACAACTCCAATTTTAATGTACAAAATTTTGTTTAAAAGTTAATGTATACTTGGGGTATTTGCATTTACTGTGAGTACTATAAGTAATTGTTTTGCTTTTTAATAGCAAGAAGGAGCTTGTAGGTCATTGGTAAGACCTTGCACTGCTGAACCAAAGTACCAGAGTTCAAATCCCATCACCCACATTATTTTTAATATTGATTTCTTTTTAAATTTTTAGAATTCCAAGAGTCTACACGTGCTAAACCCGTAAAACCCTGTTCATATCAGAATTTTGCATTATTATATTCCCCATTCTTAATCATATTGCAAATAAATAGGTGCTTTTGATCCATGTCTGCTAAATAGTTGCAGGTTACAGGTTCTCAGAACAATACAGTGAAAATAGTGAAAAGACGCTACAAATGTGAGACTACGACCAACAAAAAGATGAATCTGCAAATGTCGCCTACCAGTTTGAGGAACAAACATCAGCAAATAGTTCGATTGCACAAAATACAAGGGCAGCACAAGATTCAAGACTTCAACGCAAAGCTAACGGTAAAAGTCAACAAATTCTGCACTGTTGGAAATCTGGAAGAAAGTAGAAAATATTCTGAGGAACCAAGTGAAGAAAAAAGAAGGAAAAAGCAACTTTTTGCATCACAGAAGAATTGAGCCCAAGCGCCCACCAAACGGCCGCGGAACCGCGGCCAAATAGGGCATTCCGCCGCGGATCCACGGCCGTGCTGAGCACGTGTCGGTGCGTGTCGGTGGGAGTCGGTGCATTGACCCGGCTTTCTTAGGGTAGTCTTGTAATTTCAGATGTGGATCAGATGTAAACCCTAGGGTTTCTCCTATCTATAAATAGGAAAGCCTACAGCCTCTTTTGGGGCATGCCTCTTTTTAATTCTAGATTAAATTTCAATTCCTTTGTAATCGTCAAGAGTGCATCAATAAAGTAAGATTTTTTTATCTGAATTTAATTCTCGCACTCTTATCTGTTCTTTTAATATCTGCTATTTTATTTTGTCTTTTATTATTTGCAACTTAGATAGTTTTTAAAATAAAACATAAAAATGAATTCCATTGTTAATACCCTAATGAGTGGGTAGTTCCTCACTTGTTAGAGTTAGGTTTGGGGTAGGTTTAAGAGATGTAAATCTCTCACTCCTTTCTTTCACGTATAATACTTTAAATTAGGACTCTATGTTAATCAAACACACACCGCTCACTACGGCACCCTATCCTACGAGATAGCGGTGTTTCCCTAGTTAGACCGGTTATGGTTGATTTACATGGAGGTTAGGGCTAAGAGTTAAGAAAGGACGGACAAGGACGAAAAGGAAGAAACTATGTTTCTTCCTATTCGTGCTAATCCCCTTTGTTAATTATTACCCTAACACCTATGTTCTTAATTAGGGCAAAGGAAGCAGTGAGTAGAATTAACTTTCCAAACTAACCTAATCCTAACCCTAGCAAGATTTTAATCCAAATTAAATTCAATCATAGTTTTTATAAAATTCAAAACCTACCAAAAATAGGAATTAACTCGTTAGAACAGTTAGAAAAGAACACGTTTTCCCTGTGGACCGACCCATACTCAATCGGCTAGCTACCAAGCGACACCGTTATTGATTGCGGTGTTCTTAACTTTGATTTTAAAACGCACGCAAAAGACCTCTCAATCAAATGGCGCCGTTGCCGGGGATACAGGTTGTTATTTTCTTTTTGTAATACCGGGTTAATTAAAATTAAAAAAATTATAAAAACTGAAAAATATAAAAACATAAAAAATATCATCTTGTTATTTTTTGAAGGGTTTTTGTGTGAATTGCGCAGTAAAGGAAGAAGGACAGATTCAGATCTGGAAAAAGTCCAGTGAACAAATCAACAAACAGAAGATCTGAACAGACAGAGGAGAACCACATCAGACAACAAAAAAATTTTGGAGGCTTGAACCGACATTTCCACAGCGGAAATGCGGCAGTAACAAACATTTGGCCGCGGAACCGCGGCAAGTTGCTAACGTCAGCTTTCAAAAAATTCTCTGTAAGTTTTTTTTCCTCTCTTCTGCCCTCTATTGTCCACTGAAAAATTTTCCTGCAACATTCTTTGCTCAAAACATCTTCCCCTTCTCCAATAAATCAATTTTGTGCAGGATTCTTTGCGCCGCAAATAAAAAAAATGGCAAGTGTTTTGGATTTTTGTGTGTTTACTGCTTTGCATTTTTAAAACGGACTTTTAAGGGGCTATAACACCAATCCAGATTGGGTGGGGATTTCATTACCCTTCCTAGGACCCCAAAAATCATAAAAAGCATTTGGATCAACCCTCGAGTTAATTAAAAAAATATTTAGACTCAGCCAATAAGGATTGTCGCGCTCATTAAGACAAAGGAAGGTTGTGGGCAATCGGTCGTTTATCAAAACCTGACTTTGTAGTTCCTAGGCTAGACAAGTGGGAAAGGTAATTTTAAAAGGCCCGTCTTACGGTGATTCGTGAGCGGATCCCTCCTTTATTTACTTGTGCTTACCTGGCCACAATTGGCGGTGAAGAAGCGATTCGAGGGATATCTCACGACTTGCCCTTTGGACCAGTTAGGAGCAGTCTAGTTGACTTAGGAGACCCTACCTCTAGGCTTGATTGTGCATATTGTGATTGCTTGAAAGTGTGTTGTAGTTCCTTATAAAAAATCTTTTGCAAAACTCGTTATAAAAAAAACCACAAAACAAAATTTTTACAAAAACTTGCCATTTTGTCGCTAGAAATCCATTGCACCAAACTTTCACCCACATTCTCTCATTGACATTTTCTTACCCCCACCTTCTACTTTTTGACTACACTACACCTCATTTAGTGTATGTCCGATTGGACTAGGGACACTAGCGCCCGTTTAGTCCGTGTCTCGTTAGTTCCTACTGACGACGTTTTCGACTCCGAAGTCGAAATTCCCTCCACTTCTTTACCTTCATCTTCAAATTCATCATCTTCTAAGGAGATGTCGGGATTCAATCCTAACAACCCCTTACCTACTACGGGACTGATTCCACCTCAACTGGGTGCGAATAACCCACAACACCCTCCTGTTGAAGCGCCCCAACGAATCGCGCTCCAGGATCTTTTCTATCCAACCCGCACCGCACTTTTTACTTGTCTTTCACTTCCACTGGCTAATGGGGATAACTTCGAAATTAAACCCCACTTCATCAATATGTTGCCCAAATTTCACGGGCCGGAATCCGAAGATGCCTACATCTTCATTAACAAATTCCAAAATGTTTGCACAATGATGAAGACCACCCAACTTTCCGATGATGCTATAAAGCTACGTGTCGTTCCATTCACTTTATATGACCTAGCTGAAAAGTGGCTATATAGTACAGTATCGCATTCCATAAAAAGTTGGGAAGAGTTTGTTAAGGCTTTTCTAAAAAAGTTTTACCCACACCACAAGACCGCAAGAATTAGAAATGAAATTAATCAATTTTCCCAGCTTCCTTCCGAACATTTTTGGAAGTGTTTCGAAAGATTTAAGGACCTTCTTGTTCAGTTCCCTCACCACGGTATCGAGAGATGGCAACTTTGCCAAACTTTATACGAAGGACTGAACCCAGCAACTAAGCAGTTGCTGGAAACCATTTGTCAATGTCACTTTCTTACAAAATCTGACGAGGAAGCTTGGCAATTTCTTGACAATCTTGCTGAACAAACGCTTCAATGGGAAAGCGCTAGACAAACCGCTTCATCCACTTCATCTACTTCATCCGGTTCGTCTAGGGCAGGTATTCATCAACTTGACATGTCAATTGCAATGAAAGCCGAAATGGCCGCAATTACACGTAAACTAGAAGCAATTGAGAGAAAATTCTCATCGCCTTCTCATGTCCCCGCTTTACCCCCTCGCACTATTTGCGCTTATTGTTCGGATCCGTTTCATTTAACCGAAGAGTGTCCTTACAACCTACCTGTTCAAGGACAAGATCAAGTCAATGCTGCCTTTCAGCAGAGACAAAAAAATGATCCATACTCTTCGACTTATAATCCTAGTTGGAGGAACCACCCTAATTTTACTTGGAATCAAAATCAATAATTCCAAGGCAACAACAATTTTCAGAGGCCTCCTCCACAACAACAAGCCCCTCAACAAACTCAATATCAGCAACCTTTCCAACCCCAACCGTACCAAAATCAAATGAACAATTTTGCACCAAACAACTCTTTTTCTCAAAATAATTTTGTTCAACCAAATAACGATAAGGTTTCCTCGCTAGAACGAAGTCTGGATGTGTTTTTAAAACAATCTACGCAATCCTCAGCCAACATCCAGTCTTCCATTCAGTCTTTGGTGCAACACACTGCATCACATGAGCAAAGCATCAAAACCATTGAAGCTCAAATTGCACAACAGAATGCTGCCTAAGCGAGCGAGAAAAGGGGAAGCTTCCATCTCAACCACTGCCAAATCCCGGTCACACACAAAATGCACATGTTGCTCATGAACAACAAAATCATAATGTGAGTGTCGTGACTACATTGAGATCTGAAAAGGTATTGCACAACAATGTTGGCAACAATAATGACACCCCGGCCGCCGCTTCTTCTTCATCTTCTTCAGAGCCTATTCTTCATTTTTCACAAGGCTCTACTTCTTCTACTAATTCGAACGGACCCATATCTCACTCCACGAAAACACTAACACTGGGATCCATTCCAACTCCGCAATCTACTCCACAAACATTGGACTCAATAAATTTTCAAAATATTCCATTTCCAAACAGGTTGAGATCCAATAAACAAACTCCACAAATGGAGAAGATTGTGGAGTTATTCAAACAGGTTAGCATTAACATACCTCTCTAGGATGCAATCCAACAAGTCCCTTCTTACGCTACAATCTTGAAGGACTTATGCACCAAGAAGAGGAAATCACAGGTACCTAAGAAAGTTTTCTTGGCTAGTACAGTAAGTGATGCTCTTACCCAACATTTACCTCAAAAACGAAAGGACCCTGGCTGTCCTACAATTTCAATAACAAGTGGGGATAAGAACATCAATCGCGCACTTTTAGATCTTGGTGCCAGAGTTAATTTGTTTCCTTATTCAGTATATGAACAATTAGGCGTTGGAGAGTTGAAACCCACACATTGTACTCTCCAAATGGCCGACCGATCCATCACCCATCCTAGGGGTGAGTTAGAGGATGTGTTGATTAAAGTAGGGGACTTCATTTTCCCCGTTGATTTCATTGTTATGGACACACAACCTGTAGCAAACCCTCGGAGTCAAATTCCGGTGATACTCGGTCGACCATTCCTTGCAACTTCTAATGCGGTGATCAATTGTCGAAATGATTCGATGAACCTATCTTTTGGAAACATGACAATTGAACTCAACATTTTTAAGTTGGGGAATCAGCCCTCCGAGCCTAATGCTGAAATACTTGATGTTTGCTCGATCCAAGAGATCACTCAGGAGGACTGTGAGTTTGAAAAATTTCTGTTCGATCACAACAATTATGACGACAATAATGCGTTCCTTCTTGAATCTGACACTGCTTTCACACCCGATAACGATTATGAGTGTTTCACTTTTTCGAACGATTTTGAAGAATCACCACCCGAGTTTGAGTCCTTTAAATTTTCGGATGAGTTAGTTGAACCATCCGACTCGGTTTCTTACACTCGCTTCGAACCACTATTGGAATCCTTCGAGTTTGAGACAGTTTTACCAATTTTACCTTCAATTGTTTCGCCTCCAAAACTCGAACTCAAGCTATTGCCATCTCACCTTAAATACACTTACTTAGGTGAGAATGAGACCCTTCCTGTTATCATCTCGGCTTCTCTAGCCCCGGAGCAAGAGAAAGCCCTTTTAACGATCTTACAAAATAATCGGCAAGCTTTTGGCTGGACTATGGCGGACATCAAGGGGATCAGTCCCCTAATAGTTGAACATCATATTCATATGATGGATGATGTCAAGCCAGTAGGAGATCCACAGACACGACTAAACCCTATAATGAAAGAGGCTATTAAAAAGGAGATTGTAAAATGTCTTGATAGTGGTATCATTTACCCTATCTCTGATAGCCAGTGGGTTAGCCCCATTCATGTTGTCCCAAAGAAATCGGGCATAACGGTCATAACTAATGAGGCGAATGAGTTAATACCTACTCGCACCCAAACTGGGTGGCGAGTATGCATCGATTATAGAAAACTCAACGCCGCGACACAGAAAGACCACTTTCCATTACCTTTTATTGACCAAATGCTAGAACGATTGGCTGGGCATGAATTTTACTGCTTTTTGGATGGCTACTCCGGCTATAATCAAGTTCCCATCGCCGAAAAGAACCAAGACAAGACCACATTTACTTGTCCTTTCGGTACATTCGCTTACCGTCGCATGCCCTTTGGGTTATGCAATACACCCGCTACTTTCCAGCGGTGTATGATGGGGATTTTTTCAGACATGGTGGAAAAATTCTTGGAGATTTTTATGGATGATTTCTCCATTTTCGGCAACTCCTTTGATGAGTGTTTGCTATATTTAGACGCGGTTGTTACCCGGTGTAGAGATAAGAACCTCACGTTAAATTAGGAGAAATGCCACTTTATGGTACGAAAAGGTATTGTCTTAGGACATACATCTCGCAAAATGGCATTGAGGTAGATAAAGCTAAGATTGAAGTCATTTCCAATCTTCCTCCTCCCAAATGTGTCCGAGACATTCGAGCCTTCCTTGGCCATGCCGGTTTCTATAGACCGTTCATCAAGGATTTTAGCAAGATAGCTAGACCCTCGACTCATTTGTTGGCTAAGGACACCACATTTGATTTTGACTCAACCAGCATGAAGGCGTTTGAGTCATTGAAAAACTCACTTATTTCCGCTCCCATTCTTTCATCTCCTGACTGGACACATCCATTTGAAATTATGTGCGATGCATCTGATTTCGCCTTTGGTGCTGTCCTTGGACAGTACATAAATAAGATGCCGCATGTGATTTATTACGCTAGCCGAACCTTGAACGAGGCCCAATTAAATTACACAACAACTGAAAAAGAATTCTTAGCTGTTGTGTTTGCGCTAGAAAAGTTCAAGCCCTATTTAATCGGCTCTTCAGTCATCGTTTACACTGACCACTTAGCTCTTTGCTATCTTTTTGCGAAGAAGGATGCTAAATCTCGGCTGATACGTTGGATCCTCTTACTACAAGAGTTTGACCTTGTCATCAGAAGTAAGAGAGGATGCGAAAACGTAGTCGCCAACCATCTTTCACGCCTTCCTTCTTCGCCTACACTTCAAATTCCTATTAAAGACATTTTTCCAGATGAGCAGCTCTTAACTGTGTCATGCGAACCTTGGTTCGCAGATATCGTAAATTATTTAGCCACCGGACTGATACCAAACGAATGGTCGAATCAAGACAGACTCAGATTTCTATCTCAGGTAAAAAAAATTTACTGAGATGAACCGTATCTATTCAAATACTGTCCCGAACAAATTATTCGTCGGTGTATCTCCGACAATGAGTTTAAGAGCGTACTGTCATTCTGCCACGATCAAGCGTGTGGCGGGCATTTTGGCCCCAAGAAGACAGCAGAAAAGATCTTGTAGTGTGGCTTTTACTGGCCACAACTTTTTAAAGACGCATATGAGTACTGCAAGACATGCTCCCGGTGCCAACACTTAGGCCGGATATCTAGGAGAAATGAAATGCCGCTCCAACCAATTTTGGTTGTTGAAATTTTTGATGTTTGAGGGATAGATTTTATGGGACCATTTCACAACTCTTTTGGGAACATGTATATTCTACTCGCGGTTGACTATGTTTCTAAATGGGTCGAGGCTGTGCCCAGCCGAACTAATGACAACAAGGTTGTCGTTAGATTTCTCAAAGAAAGCATTTTTTTCGATTTGGGCATCCTCGCGCGATTATCAGTGATAATGGATCTCACTTTTGTAATAGGACTTTCGAGTCCTTAATGCGGAAATACTCCATTACTCACAAGCTGTCAACGCCCTATCATTCCCAAACTTATAGGCAAGCCGAGATTTCGAATCGGCAGATTAAACAGATATTGGAGAAAACGGTTTCCAAAAACCATAAAGATTGGTCATCAAAACTTATTGATGCCCTTTGGGCATTCCGTACTAACTATAAGACCGATCTTGGCATGTCTCCATATAGGTTTGTTTATGAAAAGGCCTGCCACCTTCCAGTTGAAATAGAGCATAAGGCATTTTGGGCAATAAAAGAGTTGAATATATCTCTAGGAGATGCGGGCAGCAATAGAAAGCTGCAGTTGAACGAATTAAACGAGCTTTGGGATGAAGCTTACGAAAATGCTGTAATCATCAAAAACCGAACGAAGGTATTCCACGATAAACATCTTATGCGCAAGACTTTCAAACCTGGTCAACAGGTTTTACTTTACGACACTCGGTTACGTTTCCATCGCGGCAAGCTCAGATCTCGATGGAAAGGGACATTTTTAATACGCACCGTATATCCGCACGGTGCGGTCGATCTAGAAAATCCAGAGGACGGTTCATTGTTTAAAGTGAATGGACATAGACTTAAACAGTTCCTCACTGCGGACCCTTCGGAGGAGCTCCTGTTTTTCCAGGAGCCGATCTACATTGACTGATCTTCCTCCGTCTACCCCTAAATTTCGATTATCTAACCAAAACACTGTTTCAAACAAGTTTGGGGGTGTGTACCACTTGTAATTATATAAAAACAACATAAAAATAGAAAGAAAAAAAATAAAAAAAATTCAAATTTTTGGGGATATTTTTGTAAATTTTCAGTTTTAATAAAAAAATATATAAATAAATAAAATTTATTTACAAATAAATTCCTCTTTTTAAGAGGACCTTTTTTACAAATAACCAAAATATACCCCCTATATATACAAGCCGACCCCTCCTCTGACTTTTCATAACCTTAATCTCTCATTTTCTTAAAACCCTAGCCACCGCCAAAGTTCTGCAGTGCGATCTCTCCTCCGCATCGTGCTTCCGCCGCCAGAACCAACCTTCGGCCGCTGATCCGCCGCTCCCTGGTGTCGTCTCCCTCTGAAAATTTCAGAGGTGGTTCGATCTCTAAACTCTTCTCTGTTAAATTACAAATTCTGTAATTTAATTCTCTGTGATGGCACCACACATGCAATTAGCACGAGATTTTTCACAAATCTTTTCACACACAATTTACGGGAGTTATTTTGGTGATGAAATCACACGGCGAGGGTGGAACTTTTTAATTTACAATCATCCCAATGCCTACCCTCTTTCAGATCTAGTCACTCGTTTTTACGAGTGCATGGAGGAAGGTTGCCTAGCACAATACGGTTTTATTAAATTACTTTGGGGCGATAGGGAAATAATCATTGACAGGGACTTCATCCATGAAGTCACTTTAATTCTTAGATTACCTGTTCACGACCAACCCCTTCAATTTGAAGACTACATGCCCTTAATGGGTAATGACTGTTCGAGAGAACCTAGGAAGGGAATACATGCTAGAACCCTCTTCGCCAATGTATTAACCGTGTGCTGGTGGGCACAAAACAACATTTTTGGCAGTTCACATAATACCACATTTTCCACCCCATCTCTTCATATCGTGCACACCTTAATGACTAGGAACCCTAGATTTGACATGTGCACGGTTTTGCTTTATTTAATTGGTGCTGGCAAAAGGGTCGTAAATTACCCATGCTCTATGTTAGTGACACAACTGTGTCGCTATTTCCTCCCTATGGAGGAATTTGAGTTTTACATGCATGGAGGTACACCCATTAGGCCTCTTATTGAGGGCGTATCCACGTCCTATACCCGCTTGACTAATGTATGGTCGCAAACAGAACCGGCCGAACATGTACCCGCCAGGACACCCAGCTCCAGCTCGACCGCGAGCGATGAAGAGCTAACCCCTGCTGCGCAAGCGCGCTTACTTCGAAGAAACAATAGGGGATAGAAAGATTGATTGGAATGATGATGCAGCATGATCAGCGTCTAACACAAGTAGAGCAGGGGATAAGAACCCTGCTAGCTAGAGAGGAGCGTTCCCGTTCACGTTTAAGGGGACGCCGAGGTTCTGAGCAGTGAGGGCACTGCTTTTGGTAAGTTTGGGGGAGGAGGTGGTTTGTAAATAGTTATCATTGCATTGCATATTTTAATTTTTTTGTACATATTTTTCTTTTTCTTTCTTTGCATGTTTAATTCTGCATTGCATCTTTACAAAAAAAATTATAAAAATAAAAAAAATAATAAAATCAAATAAAAAATTGAAAATTTTAATTTTGTCTATATTTGACTTAAGTTTGACAAGACGGTTAACTAGTTAGGAAAAACTAGATCCTAAACTTAGTAAATTAAAAACCCTAAAAATAACCTTTCTTAAAGTTTAACTATAGAAAATATATGTCCTTGTAGTTTATTTAGAAAAAGGCAAATTTTGAGTTCAGTTCTTAGGCTAAGTCAAAATAAGGGAAGAGTATTGAAATTTTTAGTGAAGTGTAAGTCTGAAAATTAATTCCGAACCTTTAGTCTAAATTCTGAAAATATATACCCTACAACCCGCACATACACGCACCTTGAAACTTGGGATAGTAGTGGATACCTTGAATTGCTCTTTTCTAAAATCCTTAGTATGAGAAAAAATTAAATAAATGTATAAGTGTGAATAAAGAGATAAAAAAATGAACACTGGTTTTGTAATTGCTTAAGGCTGTGTAAAATAAAAAAAAATATAGTGAGAGTGCTTTATCACCTAGTGCCTTAGACCAACTGGTTTGGGAGTCACTGCTAAAGCCTTAGGTATTACAAGACGAGAAATTACGCCTAAATGCGCGAACACATTTTGTAGTCGGTTGTTAGTACCTAAAGAAGTATTGACGGTCGCATGAAGGATGTGTGAGCAATTTCATCTAAAATTCACCAACTAAAAGTACTTTGGACGATGGACAAGAGTATAATAGCTTTAATTGAATTTCCAAGTGTAGGGTTGGTACATACACAGATGTAGGGATATTTGATTGGGGTTTGCATGAGAGATATGAATGAAAAATAGGACTTATATTTTCAGTAGAGATGATAAAAATTCCTAAGTTGAGATGGAACCTTAGAAGGAAAATACAAGAGATGCTAAAAGCTAAATAAATTTACAGAACATATACGATCTTAAGTTAAATGATAAGTGGGTGTGAAAAATACGGGTTGATGATTTCTGAGTTGAAGATAATAGAATTTCTTGCTAGAACACCGAATTGAAGAATGAAAGTCAATAGACCAAATTGATCGGATTTTGTGGGTAGTATCCGCTGAAAACCCTCAGGAGACACACTCCTCCTACTAGGGACACCTAGAGGTTTAATGGCTTGTTGCATGAGCTCAGTGCAATCGCATTTCCCTGCGAAAGTGAGATTAGGTTTTTTCGAGAATAAATTGGTTTTGCTCGGGACAAGCAAAAGATAAGTTTGGGGGTATTTGTTCATATCAGAATTTTGCATTATTATATTTCCCATTCTCAATCATATTGCAAATAAATAGATGCTTTTGATCCATGTCTGCTAAATAGTTGCAGGTTACAGGTTCTCAGAACAATACAGTAAAAATGGTGAAAAGACGCTACAAATGTGAGACTACGACCAGCAAAAAGATGAATCTGCAAATGCCGCCTACCAGTTTGAGGAACAAACATCAGCAAACAGTTCGATTGCACAAAATACAAGGGCAGCACAAGATTCAAGATTTCAACATGAAGCTAACGGTAAAAATCCACAAATTCTGCACTACTGGAAATCTGGAAGAAAGTAGAAAATATTCTGAGAAACCAAGTGAAGAAAAAAGAAGGAAAAAGCAATTTGAAGCATCACAGAAGAATTGAGCCCAAGAGCCCACCAAACGGCCGCGGAACCGCGGCCAAATAGGGCATTCCGCCGCGGATCCGCGGCCGTGCTGTGCACGTGTCGGTGCGTGTGTCGGTGGGAGTCGGTGCATTGACCCCGGCTTTCTTAGGATAGTCTTGTAATTTCAGATGTGGATCAGATGTAAACCCTAGAGTTTCTCCTATCTATAAATAGGAAAGCCTACAGCCTCTTTTGGGGCATGCCTCTTTTTAATTCTAGATTAAATTTCAATTCCTTTGTAATCGTCAAGAGTGCATCAATAAAGTAAGATTTTTTTTATCTCAATTTAACTCTCGCATTCTTATCTGTTCTTTTAATATCTGCTATTTTATTTTTTCTTTTATTATTTGCAACTTAGATAGTTTTTAAAATAAAACAAAAAATGAATTCCATTGTTAATACCCTAATGAGTGAGAAGTTCCTCACTTGTTAGGGTTAGGTTTGGGAGATGGAAATCTCTCACTCCTTTCTTGCCCGTATAATACTTTAAATTAGGAATCTATGTTAATCAAACACACACCGCTCACTACGGCACCCTATCCCACGAGATAGCGGCATTTCCCTAGTTAGACCGGTTGTAGTTGATTTACATAGAGGTTAGGGCTAAGAGTTAAGAAAGGACGGATAAAGACCAAAAGGAAGAAACTGTGTTTCTTCCTGGTCGTGCTAATCCCCTTTGTTAGTTATTACCCTAACACCTATGTTCTTAATTAGGGCAAAGGAAGTAGTGAGTAGAATTAACTTTCCAAACTAACCTAATCCCAACCCTAGAAAGATTTTAATCCAAATTAAATTCAGTTTTAGTTTTTATAAAATTCAAAACCTACCAAAAATAGGAATTAACTCGTTAGAACAATTAGAAAAGTACAGGTTTTCTCTGTGGACCGACCTGTACTCAATCGGCTAGCTACCAAGCGACACCATTATTGATTGTGGTATTCTTAACTTTGATTTTAAAACGCACGCAAAAAACCTCTCAATCAAACCCCACGTCACACTAAAAACAAACTGACCCAGGTGAAAGAACAACCGACAACGGACCCACGGCAACCGACCCCGGCCCGACTCGGCCGGATCGGGCCGGCGGATCGGCCGATTCCTCGCCGATTTCAATTCTCCCAAAATGAAACTTGTGTCTCTTGAGCTCCCCATCACTCCTGTATAGTTTAAATTCTTGGATAAGTAACAGAGCCTTTAATAAATCCACTAAATCCAATTTTTAATACAATTTAATAATTTTTTTCTTTCTCACCCTTTCACCTACCCTAACCCCAGCTTTACCCTATAAATATCAACCCTAAACACACCCTCCTCACTCCAAATTTCTGTCCAAAACTCTCAAGAAAACTTTATAGAATTTTAGTGTGCATTTGGAGTAAGCAAAGGGCGGAGCTCCGGCGAAATTCCGACGATGACCCTAGGAGCTTCCGGCGACGAAACGACGCACCGGCGAATCCTACTTCCTCCTCTACCACTTCTCTTGATTTTAAACCCATAAGTCCCACCTCCCTCTTCTATTCTCTAGTATTAAAACTTCTTTTAATAAAACCCGATGGAATCGGAGTTAATTCGATTTCCGATTCGGTTCTTCCTAAAAAATTCAACATTTTCTAAAATACAAATATACCAAACCCTTACATGTTGACTATTAATCATTAACAAATATGTTGAACAAGTTTCATGACAATATATTTCATTTTGTAACTTTTACTACTCTTTTTCAGTAAAATACCATGTAGTTTACTTTCTATTTTAAAACATCATAAATCTTACTATACCTTTAATTAGATCACGATGTAATGACCTAACTCTTCACAACACTCATATGCAACAAAGCACAATACCTTTCGGGAACATAGAATACGGAAAAACGAAACTTTACATATAAATACCACTAACTATTAAAACCGTTTTCTACAAGATTACGTATTTTTATAAATCTTTGCAAAGTGCCGCTATAACCCATTTTGGGGAACCCGACTGGGATGGTGCGGATTATCGTACATCCCTGGGCTTAGTAGTGCGAGATGCAGACCTCCGCAAGGAGCATTCGGTCTCGAGAGATTTAAAATACGAATATCTTAAGAAAATGAGATTTCTAGAAAATAATAAATTAAAATTATTTTATATAATATATATATATATATGTATTATCAAAATACCTATTTTTGATATGATATAAATATTCCAACTTTTCTAAATCAAAAGAATCACTTTACATGAAAATACCAAGAAATTCCATACAAGTTCAATATTACAATTAAATACCCTATATTACGAAATTAGGTTATTTTCATTAGAAATATCACAAATATAAAATCTACATCTATGATAACTCTAAAGACGATAATTAAATATTTGGGGTGTATTTTGAAAATTATACAAAAGTATTTTTACATAAAACCCCCTCAAGTTCTATAAATTACCCTAAGGACCCTAGTAAATAAAGGTTTAAGCGAGACCGGTCTCTTGAGCCTCAGGGAGCCGGAGATATAGGTGCTTGCCTATCTAAGGTAGACAACTTAACAAACGGTGTTATCAACACGGTAATCGTCTTTGAAAAAGACAAAAATCCTGCCGTCATGTGCAGCGGTTACCGATAACATCAAAACAATCAGTTCTTCAATTTCTTTTCTAACTGTTCTGACTCAGACTGAGTCTCGGAATAATAATCTGACTTGAATATGATTCAAGTACAATCTACAATATTACAATTCAACATGAATCCATGAATCCATATATTCAATATATTCAATCTATATTGACCGAACCGAACCATGGATATACTTCCATTTACATGATTCTCTAGTTACATCCATGATTCTCCAGTTATATCCATTTACTAATATCATGGTTTCGGCAAGTCATCCAATTATACAATCTATATTACAAGTTGCAATACAAACAATACAAACAAGACATCGTGGGGTTTAAGGGGTAGATTGGTACGGAAGGTGTTAGAAGTGGCACGAGAATGCAATATTTAAGACACCTAACCTATATTCCGTTGTTGTTGTACCGTGGAATAACGGTTTCTTGTACATTCCGTTCACCTTAGCCTCTGGTCTACTGAGACTCCTCTCGTATACACTGGCATCCTTCTGTACCAAGCTACAAACAACAACGTTAACCATATAATACAATTTTAAAAGCTACTTTCTCTCTCTGTCTATTCTATTTCCCCCTTATCTTTGGGAATTACCGAGCGATTGTTCGCTGACGACATTCCTTCTCTTTCTTCTTTGGAATGTTGTAAGGTGATCTGGATACTCAGGAGATCGAGCCTACCGGCGAGAACTTGGATCAGATTTCTTACGACCCAGAGCTCTAGCTTCATTGTACACATTTTATTTCAGTACTTTTCATTTCTTTCATGCCACTGTTTAGGCATTGCTTTCATTCAGATGTATTTACTTTTCCATGGATTGTACAAAAGAATGTTAATAAATAAATTTGTTGTTCAGTTATACCTACTGTCTTTGTCTCTTATGCATTTTTATTTATATTGCTTAGATACGCTTAGCGTATTTACCTCAGAGTAAATACGTAGCGGCTTAGTCGCGTCCCCTTCGCCGTATTCCGGGAAGCGGGGCGTGACAGGTTTTGTTGGTGGCCCATGCAGATCCGAGCTGTATGGAACCCTACCATGCAATTCTGTTCTGCGTGAACAACCTAAGCAATATAACACAAGAACCAGCAACTAAAACATTTATTTCAATTCATGTTCCTTGAATCGTATCATTTCATATACTTTGAATCTGTCCTAACCCAAAACTTTCATTCAAGGTTATGGATTCCCCAAACAACACCAGCACCAACTTCAACAACACTCTTCCTCCATTACCAATCACACCTTTCGTCCCTACTCCGCTTAACGAGCATACGGTTCTGCATGAGACGATCCGCAGCCTCCTATAGGGACAGCAGTAGCAGACTGCTCTTTTAATGTACCATCCCGAGGCATAAGCACCTGGGGTGAAGCAATTTAGGGCTTTGCACCCCAAACAGTTCTCAGGAAAGGAGAGCCCACTGGAAGCTGAGGAATGAGCTCAGAGTATCGAAGATGATCTGGCAGCGGCACAAGTTCCAGAGGGAGCTTGGGTCCGTGTTGCGAAACTGCAGCTCACGGACAATGCAAGGAATTGGTGGAAGGCGGAAGAAAGCTGTAACGTTTTGAAAATCGTTTTGGTGAAGTTTCGGAAAAATCGGTAAAATAAGGGGGTTTTCTGTAAAAATTCAAAATACAAATATGTTTATTTTAAAATTAAATATAAATATTCTAGCTATATAATTGCTAGTATTTGGTGTTTATTGAGCCACGGGTGAAATTTTAAATTTTCTGAAAAAATTTCTGAAATTAATTATTTTAATATTATTTTAGACCGTCACTAATATATTTAATTAGTGATAATTACAATTTGGAATGCGTTAATCATACACTAATGGACCATGGCAACTTAGAATCAAGTATGTGGCATGCTAATTCTCTCTCACCTTGTCCCCATAATTCTAGAGAATTCTAGGGGGAAAAAATGAAATTTGAAAAATTAAAGAGAAGAGTTAAAAAGATGTAATAAATGGAAAGTTTCCACATTAATCCACCCACTCACACACTACATACTTTTCCTTCCCTGCAGTGGCCGAACCTTGGGCTGCTCATGTACCCAAATTTCTCACTTCTTGTCCACTTCTATTATTAAATGGAAAAGCTAAAAGATGTATTATTTAATGACATTTTCTACACACCTCTACACATTACCACACACTCCTTTCTCTCTCATTCTCTCACTCAATCATACTAAACCTCACCCAATTTCTGGCTGAAACCTAGAACAGCCCCCTCTCCAATTTTCTCAACTCAATCTCACTTCAAATATCTTTAAAATTCCATCCAAAATCAATACAAAATCCCTCAAAACTCTAAATCAATCCTTACCCATTAATCCTTGTCCCAAGTTAGCACAAATCAAGGAGCAAGAGACCATCGGGAGGCCAAGTTTCATGTTAGATCTCAAATTGTGAGGTATAAAATCTTAACACAATGTTTAATTTGTTGGTTTAATGCTTAAGCTAACTTGTTTAGATATTAATTTGGTTCTAATTGTAGGAATTAGTTGTAAAGAAAAGGGATTTGGATAAAGTTAGGGTTTTGAGTATTTTGATTTTGGTTACGTGATGTAGGTTAACATCTTAAGGCTTGTTAAAACTAATATAGTTGCTAATTATAAATTGTTACATGTAAAATGTCCAAATTAAGCCTTTTTTTTTAGCAAACTAGATTTTTAGAATTCATTTAAAATGTGAGATAAAAATCTAGTTTGGGTTTTATATCATTTGAACATGGTTTAAGTGTGTAATTTATCATATAAAAAAATGTAAAAACAAAGCTAGTAGCTAGTTTGCTAATTGTCACAATATTACTATTTTTGTTAAACTAAATTTTGAAAATTTATTTAAAATGCGGGATTAAAAAAAATAATAAAGTTAGGGTTTTAGCACGTCCTTAAGGTTTCAAGGAGTGGTTTAACGATTTAAAATATGCAAAATCAAGTCTAGAAGTGATATTGTGAAATTTTGCTTAAAAGTATCGAAATCGGGCAAGTTTGCAAACTAGAATTTCCAAACTAATACAAATTAGGGTGTTAAAAATATAGTAATGGTTTTTATAGTCTAGTTATGCTATTTAATAATTTTATGACCATTAGTTTCATTTAAACGCCAAGTTTTGAAGTAAAACGGTGAATTGACATTTTCAAGGTTTTTCGGAATTGGATGATTTGATCGATTTTAGGGTTTCGATGAATTAAATAATGTTTTATATTATAAGTAATGAGTTTTAAAACTATGAGTTGGTTGTTGATGTTTATCTCGATTAATCGGAGTTTGTACGCCGATATCGAGCGATATTTGGTTCTTTTGCGTGAACGGGACATAGGTTTTGACCTATGCGCGTTCCGTGTGTCGTTTTGACTTTTGTCCGTGATTTAGTTTACGATACTATATATGTTTGCGTATAGGTACCCGTCACGTGGACTGCGGGCGATGAAGAAGGGGATGGCGACACCGTCTTCGGCAGACAAGGACCAGGTGAGTAGATGTGTATCTACGGGGGAAGTCGGGTGGATGGCGTTTAGCACCCCCGTGAACGTAGAATAGGAATAGTACTTATTGTCATTAGGAAGCCTGACGTGACCATAGAATTTCGGTGAGTAGGACCCTAGTAATGACCCTAGTTGGACTAGATTGATTTGGAAAGACCTTACTAGAGGATGAATATCTTGGAAAAGATTCGTAGGTTTCAGGTAGATACACACACGCACACACTGGGACTCGACGTGGTGTATACGTGTATGTGTATATATACATAGGACTAGGTGTAGGTATATATATATATATACACAATACGTATATGTGATACAAGGATGTGATATGACACACGGGGATGAAACAATATAACTGGGCTGATGCCGTGATTCTTGGCTATACAGTCGTGTTATGATGTTAGCGGATCATTAGAAAATGAGATAATGGATTTGTATACATGAACAATAATAAAGGGTGGGATGATATTAAAGTACATCGGACTCTAAAATAGAACCCGGACCGTAACCTGTGCCTGAAATTCTGATATGATATATGTGTGACTTGATTACGACATTAGATAGGTGTGACTTGATTTCAATATCATATATGGGTGACTTGATTTCGATATCATATAGGTGTGACCTGATTACGATATGATCTAAGTGTGACTTAATCACAATATGATACATATGACATGATATTTCTGAGGACAAACTAACGGTGTATATTTATGATGGCAATGATATATGATTGATATATGCGATTACAGTTTAGCACCTTGATCTTGATATGTGTTGATGATGATATTATACGAATGATGAGACACGTAGGTGATACTTGAGCCGTACCCCGATATTGGGATGCCGTACGATGGATTTTACCGTATGAGGCATAAATATGATGATTGATCCACACTCTTGTTTCGAGGAATCCGTACTACGTACGTGACGCTATTGAGGCTGGATCGCCAATTATTAGAGATATGGATTCAGACCTTAGGTGGACTCTTGTTTCTTATTGCCTAGTTTCTTAGGTTTGGTTCCTTAGGAGGTTAGATGGACACTAGTTTAGGCTCGAGTCATATAGTTGTAGTTATACTTGTATATCACAGATGAGTGGTTATTACACATCCGTCTTTACATTCATACCGTAATCATAATGTTGCATGTTCATACATATGTTTCTATAATCAGAATCAAACTCTGCCTGTTAGGACACTAGCACCATTACCGATGATGCGCATATTCCACACACACTTATTTGCTGGCTCACACACATCATCATCGGTGATTGCTATGTCACGTACACTTTAGATCATATTATCGTTTATTGATGCAATCAGCTAACAGCTAGATTGATGTAATATCGTGATTGCTCTCTGGGGTTAGTATAGACATGGCATTGATTACTTAGACATTTCATGCATTCATATTTCCATGTTATCATGCAGTATTATGGGCATATGCCGACACTTATCATATACTTACTCATTATTTTGGGATTTTGGTTTTCTATAAGATTTCTGGATTTTGGGGAAAACCGCAAAAATATATAAAAACTTCTTTCTCTCTCCTCCTCTCTTTTTAAAACATAAGATGCGGTTTTCTCGTGATGTATGTGTCGTCCACCATGAGATTTCATGTTTTCTGTTGGATTTCGAGACCCGATTCGAGGAGTGGATGAACCGTCTCGGGTACATGGTGGGCCCAGTATGGTACCCCAGGGGCAAGAAGATCGAGTTGTAGACGATGAGCCTGGCAGGGGAGGACTACCTACCGGTGATGTCTGGCGCGGCGGATATCCGGAGGATACCGACCGTTGTCGTGAGATTTGATGATATGGGCCGATCCGGACTGACGGAGCCCGAGATATTGAGACTATGAGGTATTGAGACTTGAGATTTACATGTTTTGTGTCGATGTTTGATACGGATTTCCATGGATTTCATTGTTGATATTTCAGATTTCTATACACACTTTACCATGATAAAAGCTAAAGATTTTCTTTATACAGATACATCTAGATTTCAGGATTGATTGTTTTACATTCATATTGCATGCATATTCATTAATAGGACATATTATTACTTGAGGTACTGACACGAGCACGGAGTATTTGCATTTACACGTAGCTTATTATCCTGTCTTACCGAGGACTAGTAGTATATTAGTATATTATTATGACCTAGGATAGCGTTGTGCATTCGATTTCTTTTTTTAGATGTATTCTACTCACGAGTTGGCAACTCACCCCCGTTGTGCCAAATTTTATTACAGGTTGGTGTACAGGGTCCCTTGGCAGTTGCTGGCACATCATTTTCATTCCGGGTGATTTGCACGGTTGGTTGGTTCATTTGTATCTGAACCGCCGTTGTATTTTTATTATTTCATTTGTATCTAGAAACCTCCATCAACCAAACTTGTATTACTTGATAGTTTACTGGACCATTTATTTGTTTCGACCTTAGAGTCGTGCTTGTATTATTATGATATCTGGTGGTTTTGTTTTCTTTTGAGTTTTGAGCCTCACCCTTTGGCGTTGTATACTATTGTGTATTGGTGTGGTTGTTTCCGCCTTTTGGCGTAGAGTTAGCTCCCGTTTGGGGATGCTTTTTATTGTTTGTGTATATTATACTTGTTGTACGCGTTTGGGGCCAGTTTTTACAATGGAGACTCTGTCGAAATTTTTGGGAAAATTGGCTGATACTTTTAAACTTGTTTTCTTCATGTTTTCTTTTACTTCTTCTTCTTTTTATGGTTTAGATTTCCGGGCTTCGGCTTACTTAGGTTACGTTGCGCCTCTAGACGCTTCGTAATCTAAGTGCCGGTCACGTTCCGTACTTTCGGGTCGTGACAAAAGCCGTCTTGAACAACCCATCGAATGGAAGACTTTCCGAGACATGTTCGACTCAAAGTATTTCCCTGAGACTGCCAGGTTCGACATAGAACAGCAGTTCATCCATCTGCAACAAGTTTCAATGTGGACCAAGTCAGTAGATGAGTATGACGCTGAGTTCACCATGCTCAGTCGGAAGACATGTCTCAATAATTCGAATTTTTAAAATATCACATATTACACAGCTAACACAATACTGTAACAAATTTGCGGCACACCTGATACTACGGATGAGATCAGAGCCTGTCGATTTCAACAAGGTTTGGATTCGGGGATCCAGGCTGCACTAGATACAGGAGATTTTCCGGCTCATGAATCGGCTTTGAAAGCTGCCCGCCGTTATGAGGCGGTTGTAAAGGCGAGGGGCAGACCTCAGTCTGCAGGAGTTAAGAGCCCTGTCAACCAGATGGCAGGAGGAGCCTCGTCAAGGCCACCTTTTGTGCCAAGGCAACCGGGAGTACCGAACAACAGGCCCAACCCAGCCTTTTGTACCTACTGCAAGAGAGCTAGACATATGATGAAAGACTGCCGGCGAGCCAACCATCTTTGCTTAGTCTGCGGCTCAGCTGCTCATTATATTGGGTCTTATCCCCAAAGACAAAACCCAGTTGCTACATCCAGGCCAGCGATCAATTACCAGCAGCTACCAGCCCTTCAGGCACCTGCTCCTAGACTTGCACTACCTGCTCCACCATCTAGAGGACCACAAGCTGCACTTCCACCTCGTCAATTTCATCAAGCTCAAAGAAATGTTCCGAGGAATGCTCCTCAGGCCAGGAGGAATGTACCAAGGCGCCAGGCTTTCATGATGACAGTGGAAGAAGCTGAGGCCACTGGCCAACTTATCACTGGTAACCCTTTTCTTCTCAACCTTTCTTTCAGTCTTGCTACTTATCTACATACTTTTCCCTATACCTAAAACATATCCCACATACCTTAGGTACAATCTTAGTAGCCTCACTCCCTGCACTAGTACTCTTTGATACTGGAGCATCTCACTGCTTTATGTCGCAACGGTTCGTTCGAACTCATGCGATTCCAGTCACACCGCTTGTATCCAGCTGGAATGTCAGTTCAGGAAAGGGCGTTCTAAAGGTAATGATGGGATACAACTTGTGTCCAGTAGTCGTCTGCAGTAGAGAATTCTATGCTGACTTCAATGTGGTGGACATACCGAACTTCGATGTGGTTCTAGGTATGAATTGGCTAGGAACCTTCTATGCTACCATCGACTGTCGTAAAAGGAGGGTAGTATTCGAGATTCTAGACCATCCGGTCTTCTATTTCAAAAGTGGAGACCGTACCCTGGAGCCAAGTACTTACAAGGCGAAGCCAAAGAAGGCAGTGATTGCAGCAACTCAAGCAGAGGAAGAATCAAGGCCAGAAGTGGTTCGAGAGTTCGATGATGTGTTTCCCGACGATATATCAGGTTTGCCTCCCGATCGATCTCTTGAATTCAGCATTGATTTAGTACCAGGAGCACAACCGGTGATCAAAGCGCCTTATCGATTAATTCCGGAAGGTTTGAAGGAAGTCCGAACACAGTTAGACGAATTATTGGCGAAAGGATGGATTCGTCCCAGCACTTCAAGTTGGGGATCACCGGTACTGCTTGTGAAGAAGAAGGAAGGTTCATACAGAATGTGCATTGATTACAGAGCCTTGAACGAAGTCACGATAAAGAACAAGTATCCGCTACCGCGTATCGACGATTTATTCGATCGGCTAAGTGGATCTTGTGTTTTCTCTAAATTAGATCTTCGTTCAGGTTGTCATCAGGTGAAGGTCAAGGAAGCTGATATTCATAAAATGGCTTTCAGAACTCGCTATGGTCATTACGAATTTCTAGTAATGCCATTTGGAGTGACCAACGCACCAGCAATATTCATGAACCTGATGAATCAAGTTTTCCGGGAGTACTAGACAGGTTTGTTGTCATCTTCATCGACGACATCCTGGTGTATTCTAAGAGTCGAAAAGAACATGCCGAGCACCTACGAATTGTCCTAGAAACTCTACGACAACATGAATTATATGCCAAGTACAGCAAGTGCGAGTTTTGGCTAGATCAAGTTGGTTTTCTTGGACATATCGTATTAGGTGAAGGAATCTCTGTTGATCCAGCGAAAGTTTCAGCAGTAAGCGAATGGCCGACCCCAAAGTCAGTGAAGGACATTCGAACTTTCTTGGGTCTAACTAGATATTACAGAAGGTTCATTGAAGGCTTTTCAAAGATAGCAACACCCCTGACCAAGCTCACACGTAAAGATGAATACTTTGTGTGGTCAGAAGCATGCGAACAAGCTTTCGTAGAACTCAAGTCAAGGTTGACATCAGCGCCTATTCTCGTTATATCGGACCAATCTGGAGGTTTCGAAGTTTATTGCGATGCATCCGGTAAGGAATTAGGATGTGTTCTACGTCAACACGATAAGGTTGTGCCTTATGCTTCAAGACAACTGAAGACTCATGAGTGCAATTATCCGACGCATGATTTGGAGTTGGCAGCCGTAATCTTTGCTCTCAAGATTTGACGCCATTATCTTCTTGGTGAACGAGTGAACATATACACAGACCACAAGAGTCTGAAATATGTGTTTACTCAGAAGGAACTTAATATGTGGCAGAGACGATGGTTAGAACTCATGGCAGACTTTGACATCAACCTGCAATATCACCCAGGGAAGGTGAATGTGGTACCTGATGCCCTTAGTCGCCAACCATTAGCAATACATCTCACCGCTCAGTGGAAGCTACAACAGGACTTGCATCAGATGGAGATTGAAGTAGTCATGCCTGGTAACGCTTCAAGTTTGATGAATTTACAAGTTCAATCTACAATTGTCAACCAGATCAAAAAAGCTCAAGCAAGTGATGCTAAGTTGCAAAAGATCAGAGAACAAGTAGAGGATGGACTCAGAACAGACTTTATCATCCATGAAGACGGATCTTTGAGATACGGTAGTAGATTGTGTGTACCAAAAGGTCCTGTTTGGGAAGAGTTAATGAAAGAAGCTCACAACTCTCCCTACTCAGTACATTCTGGTGGTACAAAGATCTACGTCAGAATTACTGGTGGCATGGAATGAAGCGTGAAGTAGCCAGAAGCGTCGCTAAATGCTTGGTGTGTCAGCAAGTAAAGGCTGAACATCACAAGACAGTTGGACTACTTCAACCGTTACCTATCCCAGAATGGAAGTGGCAACACATCACAATGGATTTTGTGACTGCTCTTCCTCACAGAACAAAATGTAACGATGCGGTATGGGTCATTGTGGATCGACTCACAAAGTCGGCTCAATTCATCCCATTTCGAGTTGGCCAATCAACTGAGACATTAGCAAAGAAGTACATGGAGGTAATAATCTACTTAAGATTTAAACTCTTCAAATATGTACTATCTCTGATACCCATGAACTCATACAGGAAATTGTGCGACTTCATGGAGTACCGGTCTGCATTGTCTTCGATCGTAACACCAAGTTCCGATCGCAATTTTGGTAGAGTCTGCGAGCAAGCTTGGGAACAAGTCTGAACTTTGGCATGGCTTATCATCCACAAACAGATGGTCAGTCTGAGCGAACTATTCAGATCTTGGAGGATATGCTCAGAGCATGTATGTTAGACTTCGGAGGATCGTGGGAAGATCACCTGCATCTTGTGGAGTTTTCATACAACAACAGCTACCAAGCAAGCATAGGAATGACACCTTTTGCAGCACTATATGGAGGAAGTGTTGATCACCATTAAGTTGGGACGACATCGGAGATAAGAAACTTCTTGGACCTGAGAAGATAGTAGAAACTGTTGATGTGGTTCGCACTATCAGAGAAAAGATGCGCATAGCCCAAGATCGACAAAAGCACTGGGCTGATGCAAAGCGCGTCACTTGGAGTTCCAGCCAGGAGATCACGTGTTCTTAAAAATATCTCCAAACCGCGGAGTGATTCAATTTGGAAGACGGGGTAAGCTAAGTCCGAGATATATTGGACCGTTCGACATACTCAAACGAGTCGGTGAAGTGGCATACCGCTTAGCACTTCCACCTTCATTGGAAGGAGTGCATAATCTGTTCCACATATCCCAACTCAGAAGGTATGTGAGTGACGCTAGCCATATTCTCGATCATTCCGAGCTCACTGTACAGCTCGACTTATCTTGTGAGCTACCACCTGTGGAGATCCTGGACAGGAAAGTGAAGTCACTCCGGAACAAGAAAGTCAACTTGGTTCAAGTGATATGGAGGAAAGACACTCCAGGAGAATCAACATGGGAAAGGGAAGATGAGATGCATGCAAGATATCCTCACATCTTTGTAAACTAGTCCTTAAAATAAAATTTGTAAATTTCGAGGACGAAACTTTTGTAAGGAGAATAGACTGTAACAACTCCAATTTTAGTGTATAAAAATTTGTTTAAAAGTTAATGTATACTTGGGATATTTGCTTTTACTGTGAGTACTATAAGTAATTGTTTTACTTTTTAATAGCAAGAAAGAGCTTGTAGCTCATTGGTAAGACCTTGCACTGCTGAACCAAAGCACCAGAATTCAAATCCTATCACCCACATTATTTTTAATATGGATTTCTTTTAAATTTTTAGAATTCCAAGAGACTACACATGCTAAACCCGTAAAACCACACGTCACACTAAAAACAAACTGACCCAGGTGAAAGACCAACCGACGGCGGACCCACGGCGACCGACCCCGGCCCGACTCGGCCGGATCGGGCCGGCAGATCGGCCGGCGGCGCCGGCCGATTCCGTGCTGACTCCGATTCTCCCAACATGAAACTTGTGTTTCTTGAGCTCCCCATCACTCCTGTATAGTTTAAATTCTTGGATCGGTAACAGAGCCTTTAATAAATCCATTAAATATAATTTTTAATACATTTTTTCTTTCTCACCCTTTCACCTACCCTAACCCTAGCTTTACCCTATAAATATCAACCCTAAACACACCCTCCTCACCCTAAATTTCTGTCCAAAACTCTCAAGAAAACTCTATAGAATTTTAGTGTGCATTTGGAGTTAGCAAAGGGCGAAGCTCCGGCGAAATTCCGACGACGACCTTAGGAGCTTCCGGTGACGAAACGACGCACCGGCGAATCCTACTTCCTCCTCTACCTCTTCTCTTGATTTTAAACCCATAATTCCCACCTCCCTATTCTATTCTCTAGTCTTAAAACTTCTTTTAATAAAACCCGACGGAATCGGAGTTAATCCGATTTCCGATTCGGTTCTTCCTAAAAAATTAAACATTTTCTTAAATACAAACATACCAAACTCTTACATGTTAACTATTAATCATTAACAAACATGTTGAACAAGTTTCATGGCAATATATTTTATTTTGTAACTTTTACTACTCTTTTTCAGTAAAATACCATGTAGTTTACTTTCTACTTTAAAACATCATAAATCTTGCTATACCTTTAATTAGATCACGAGGTAATGACCTACCTCTTCACAATATTCATATGCAACATAGCACAATATCTTTCGGGAACATAGAATACGGGAAAACGAAACTTTACATATAAATACCACTAACTATTAAAACCGTTTTCTACAGGATTACGTATTTTTATAAATCTTTGCAAAGCGCCGCTACAACCCATTTTGGAGAACCCGACTGGGATGGTGCGGATTATCGCATATCACTGGGCTTAGTAGTGCGAGATGCAGACCTGCGCAAGGAGCATTCGGTCTCGAGAGATTTAAAATACGAATATCTTAAGAAAATGAGATTTCTAGAAAATAATAAATTAAAATTATTTTATATAAAATATATATATATACATATATATATATATATATTATCAAAATACCTATTTCTGATATGATATAAATATTCCAATCTTTCTAAATCAAAAGAATCACTTTACATGAAAATACCATGAAATTCCATACAAGTTCAATATTACAATTAAATACCCTATATTACGAAATTAGGTTATTTTCACTAGAAATATCACAAATATATAATCTATATCTATGATAACTCTAAAGACGATAATTAAATACTTGGGTGTATTTTGAAAATTATACAAAAATATTTTTACATAAAATCCCCTCAAGTTCTATAAATTACCCTAAGGAACCTAGTAAATATAGGTTTAAGCGGGACCAGTCTCTTGAGCCTCAGAGAGCCGGAGATATGGGTGCTTGCCTATGTAAGGTAGACAAATTTATAAACGGTGTTATCAACACGGTAATCGTCTTTGAAAAAGACAAAAATCCCGCCGCCCATGTGCAGCGGTTACCGATAACATCAAAACAATCAGGACTTCAATTTCTTTTCTAATTGTTCTGATTCAGACTGAGTCTCGGTATATTAATCTGACTTGAATATGATTCAAGTACAATCTACAATATTACAATTCAACATGAATTCATATATTCAATATATTCAATCTATATTGACTGAACTGAACCATGGATATACTTCCATTTACATGATTGTCCAGTTACATCCATGATTCTCCAGTTATATCCATTTACTAATATCATAGTTACGGCAATTCATCCAATTATACAGTCTATATTACAAGACAATACAAGTTGCAATACAAACAAGACATCGCGGGGTTTAAGGGGTAGATTGGTACGGAAAGTGTTAGAAGTGGCACGAGACTGCAAGATTTAAGACACCTAACCTATATTCCGTTGCTGTTGTACCGTGACGGTTCCTTGTACATTCCGTTCACCTTAGTCTCTGGTCTACTGAGACTCCTCTCGTATACACTGGCATCCTTCTGTACCAAGCTACAAACAACAGCGTTAACCATATAATACAATTTTAAAAGCTACTTTTTCTCTCTGTCTAGTCTATTTCCCCCTTATCTTTGGGACTTACCGAGCGATTGTTCGCTGACGACATTCCTTCTCTTTCTTCTTTGGAATGTTGTCAGGTGATCTGAACACTCAGAATATCGAGCCTACCAGCGAGGACTTGGATCAGCTTGCTTACGACCCAGAGCTCTAGCTTCATTGTACACATTTTATTTCAGTACTTTTTATTTCTGTTATGCCACTGTTTAGTCATTGCTTTTATTCAGATGTATTTACTTTTCCATGCATTTTACAAAAGAATGTTAATAAATAATGTTGCTGTTCAGTTATACCTACTGTCTTTGTCTCTTGTGCATTTTTATTTATATTGCTTAGATACGCTTAGCATATTTACCTCAGAGTAAATACGTAGCGGCCTAGTCACGTCCCCTTCACCGTATTTCGGGAAGCGGGGCGTGACATGATATCTCGACACGAGCTCTTGAATCTTCGATTTCTTGAATTCTTTTGAACTTGGATTTTAGCTCCTTAACTTCTTGAAGATTGCATGTGATCATTGAGGAGCTCTAGTCTATTAACCTCCAACCTCTAATAGATTTGCCGTTTAAGATCAATTTCCTCCATTGAAAGCTTGTGTCAGTTGATATCTTGAAATCTTTCTCAAACACGACCAAGCTCATATACTGTGTTATAAAGTATGCAATATGAAACATATGTATAGATCTATTAATATGTATAATATCATCGAAACTAAATAGTAGGATTATGAAAATCCATAAGCCATCAAATAAAACAAATATTGATATGTATTTTAGTTTATATTCATTCACTCTCTCTATTTAATATGTATGTGATACATATCATGTAAGTCTACGGTAGCGCCCCAGCCGGCTTTCAGACACCAAATGCGGAACAAAAACTTTTATAACTTGCGCTATCGTATACTATAACCCGGATCTGCCATTAACGCTAAACTATAAAACTACAAAGTGGGTAGAAATGCTATACCGAACGATCCGAGCCCTTCGTTCTTTAGCCATCATCACACGCTCCGTTGCGGCTGCTCTGATCTCCTGGCTCCTCGTCGAGGTGGCACCATATCTACGGATCTTTAAACGGGCTCCCGCCTCTGAACCGGGGCAACTCGGACATTGCTAGCCGACATGTCCAAGATTGATATAGAGAATGAGTAGAATACTTTGTCTCGCTTCATCCAAAGCCATGGATGAACGGTTAATGAAGTTGCCTTTTTGAATTGGGAAATGATAAATGAACATATGAAATTTCATGAAGCAAATTATCATAATCTTTTTTCCAAATGAATCAATCCTTAGCCTCCAAATGAATTGGCCGGCCACAATATAAGGTGGGGGGTGAGTGTAAGAGAAAGAGAGTAACCATAAGGAATAATATCAAGAAGAAATATCCTAAGCAAAACCAAAACACATTAATGCAATCAATGAGTCACATAATACACCTCATCAACCATTAATGCATACAAATGAGTCACTAACCTAGTCACCTATTCTAGAAGCTTCCACACTCATGACTCACCCTCAAGAAAAGATAAATCCGTATTAAACCGAATGTTTAATACGGGTGATAAAAAACAGGCAACTTCCAAAAGCGATCCCGAAATGAATTTCAGGATAACCCCGTAACAGTATAAACATACCCGCATTTGTATTACGACCGAATACAAATGCAACTGAGACAAAGATATTATATCTACACAGTATAATACATGGATCCGGCTTAAACCAAAGCCCACCAGTATTATCTTCCCGAAATATGACACGTGCGTAAACGCACGTACATTTTCCGAACCCTGCCATAAAACCATACGACCTCTACAATGTTTCACCCGAACTTGGGAAACTATCTGTGGGGGACTCTAATGACTCGTCAGTACCCTGGCAGTGGGTTTAACCATAAGCCGTCAGCGGCACTAGCTGTGCGTAACGGCTGCCCATGTACTGACCTTAAGGGAAAACGATGAGCGAACTCATCCTGGAACCCTACTGAGCCTAACAGTGACAATATACATACAGTCCAGTTCGTTCGTCTATGAGTATCGCATATCAGGCCTAGGGGGCTCGTAACGTCAGACCCCCAATAGCGGTATAAGTCGTGTCGGAGACAAGCCCTGAACACCCTGAGAAATTACTGGAATAATCACCAGTAATTATCACCTGCCTTGGCCAAGGACTTGGTGTAATGGCTTTCCTAGACACAGCGCGATCTCACCCCCAATACCGGGAGAGACGAATCCCCTGCAGATCCGCTCACTTGCCTCCATGTGGCTCGGGACTGTATCCAAAAAATACATGTTTGCACGACTCCTTTGAGCCGTGGTAGGGTAGAAATCAAAGCACAGTGGGAACTCACACGAGACAAATGACGACCTCAGGTCGATGAACTAACCTGTACACATGCCACCAGGGAACTGCTATCTGACGATAGGTATAATACCAACTAGCAGGTTCCCGTCGAGTCCTGTCCGGTGTACTCATAACCCAATGAGCACCTGTATACATCTTAGGTGATCCAACTGACACCAGTGGCTTGTGAGACCGGCCACCGTCCCTCGTCGGGGTCTCTACTGTATACACTAGTCTACTCCGGAGAATCGATGCCCTGTCTCGAAACTCCCACGACTAGGGACCACAATTAAGGATGTGCTTATAGACTACCCAACTCTCACGTATATGATCGCCATCATACTGTTGGCAGTCAAGCAAGATCCTAAGGGCTCTATCAACGTATAACAGTGATCAGTTACATGAACCTGTACACGACTGATAAAGGCAAACCAAATAGCATACTATCATCTCGAGTAAGACTGTACTACCGGTATAGGTACTCCTCAATCATTGCAATCACGTACCTGCGATCCAATAATTGACTTTGAGGGCACTATATCCAACAATCTCCCACTTGCACTTAAGGCTAATTATTGCGATGTCGCATACTCACAGCCCGTGTCATACCGAACATCCAACTCCTCTACTAATCAGTTTCACAAAGCCCGTTTGTAAAACTCTTGTGTTCGAGAAATAGCCTCAGCGAGTGGATCTGCCCTGATGTTTATTTCTATGTCTCTCTTAATCTCATGTTCGCGGAGAAATCCATCACCCGAATTGAGTAATACCTGTCTTAGAATATGTCTGGATATCTGATGGGACCTAGTTCATAAATGAACTCCAAATCCAAATTTCTTAGACTGTATCGTCAACTGAACCTAATCAGTATCCTGCACCATGCCTCCCACGGTATCCTCTTAGACCACCTGTCCATAATACTGTCCCTCGTCAGGGGAAAACTATAACTCTAACAATCACTCTGTCATCCATGTCACCTTTGAAGCCTGGAATGATAACCACCTCCCGAAAGAGGCTGCCGTCATCAAATCCGTAGAACATTCACTTATGTTCTAAAACTGCTTCCTTATGTTTCTTCAGGATTGGATTAATATAAACTTATCGCATCTAGTGCAAAAACAACATCTGGTATGGTACTTGACATCTCACGATTGACTCAATTGCCTAAGCAAGTGATCTGCCAATCATGCACATCCCTCTCCCCTTTAGTCTGTAAGACACCTTTAGAGAGGGTGACTCCATCATCTGCAGGTACACCACCATGCCAGGAGTCATCTATTCTAAAATACTATTAGAATACTGTCAAAGTACCCAAATTGGGAAACTACCCAAATCTAAATCTAAAACCATAGATCTAGTAACCAGAATGTCTGATATTATATACATATCCTTTTTGTAGAGAAACAACTGTGTGACGACCACAGTACAACTAATCGTAGTATAGGAATTTTACTTCCTACTCTGTGTATGTCATCCAAACACCAGGACATCGCACCCTACTACCTTCTTAACAGATCCATCCCCTATTCTGATGAAGTCAAAGCCATGACTGTCACATCAAAATTAGATGATCTTTCTCCGCTATATCTTCTTTAGTCTATAAATAGACATAAGCAACTTGCCCACTATGCTTCCGCTGCTCCCACTGACCACAACAACCCTCTGGAAGAATAATATATACGTGCACTTCTAAAGCTAGTTTAGAACGACGCTATACTTAACCTCCTGCCGGGTCTCATAGCCTAGAACAACAGTAGTGTCAAGTCTGGGTAAACAAGAACATCCCTGTCACCGTCTTTGAGGCTATCGAAGTATCTCTCGGGTGTCTGAGGTTACCCACCATATCTGCGGAGTGGCTATTGGAATGTCAAACCTGATTGAATCTTTATGTCCTTTTAAATTTTCCGTAATCGTTTGCGGTTCTGGAATCACTTCCAGTTCTACCATACTCCCACAACTATTTTCTGAAAAAATCCATTTTACTAAAACTGTGGCGAGTCAAGAACAATATCACTATTGATCTTCCAGATGGTAGAAAATCAACCCTCGACATAGCCCGGGTCAACCCACAAACTGCCATTACAGAAACGTGCCTTGAGTTATCCAGAGTCTGGTTTTAAACATAAGCTGGACAACTTCCCGTACCTTAACATCGTTAAGATATGAACCATTCTATATCCAATATAGAAACTTTGACACTTATTTAATTGGAACCAGATTCAAATCATGCAGTTGTCTCCAGTGCATATCAACTTAATGGAGAGAGGTTAATCAGCATTACTCAACTTAGGAATCCATCCAATTATGAGTAACCTGAAAGAGAAACAAGTTTCTCAAAACCATCACTATCAACTGAATACCAATCACAAGTATCTACATCTTCGATCTCTTTGAAGAATCCCGATACTTGCGACACCTGGTTCTCTACTTTATTCTTATACCCACAACTTCTCAAAACTTAGACATTGTATTTCTACGAAACACTTGTCTAAAAACTAGAGAAGTCATAAGTAAACAGAACAGAGTACGAGGACCAACCCCTTTGTTCTGATGGACACTGGACAGCATACAATACTCTGTATGAGTCCCCTGAGTCGAATAACTCAAAACCTGTGCATCGTAGGTTGAAAACTGTACTTATGGTTAAGAACCACTCCGTTGTTCAATGCTCCTTACCCAATCGTCAACTGATATAGGTAAATGTCACGGACATAATTTCAAAAAGTTATATCTCACTTTATAAAAATAAACGTACAGATATATCATTTTGAAATTAGTGCACAACAATGGATACACAAAACCAAATACTTGCCGTCTGGCAAAAACCCAGGCGACTTCCTCAAATATCACCAATTACAACGAATTCTGATATACTGAGGATGATCACCTGATTCCCAATAACCTACTCCCACTCATCATCTGTAAAACCATACAGATGTGAGAATGAAACCTAGTAAATACATACCTAGGAATAAGTATCTAATCGGGAAATCAGTTATCTTTTAACAATGCACTGAAACATGAAAATGCTTCGTAGGGGTATCTTGGTATTCCGAGTAATGCCTCTTCCATAATCCAATTCATGACTAGAACCGTATATTTCTTTGCCATCTCACCAAATCCCTTTATTTGTCTTTAGTCGTTACCTTCTGTACACCATCATTAGGCTAAATGGTTTTCTTCCTTCCCCACCGTTCGGCACCAGCCTATGGTTTGGAAGAAGACTATCCAGTAAGCATAATATGTGTACCCTCCTAAACCAAGGAGTACTCGCAACTTGAGAGATGGTGATGATAAAAGACAACTGAATAATACCTTATTCTATTTCTCCCGAACTGGGGAAAAAAGCAAAGGTGAAATAGGAGTGGCGATGAACTACGCGGTTTGGTCGTGAATGATAGCAGTCGTAATTTACTTTGCCCTCTTTCTAATCCCTTTATTTTGTCTTTAGTTATTACCTTCTGTACACCCTACTTAGGCTAATTGGTTTTCTTCATTCCCTACCTTTCGGCACCTGCCTATGGTTTGGAATAAGACCATCCAATAAGCGTAATAGGTGTACTCTCCTAAACCAAGGAGCCCTCGCAACCTGAGAGAAGGTGATAATAAAAGACAACTGAATAAACCAATTCATTTTCTCCTGAACCTGGATCCATCCTCGAAGAAGTCCCTTCGAGTTCGTATATAACCATACGATGGATCTATCCAATGGAAGTGGATGTCCGTAGTAATACGGGGTGTTCTGAGAAATGCAAAGGGTAAAAGAAGGAGCGGCAATGACTTATGCAACTTAGACAATCCAAAAGCCAGTATTTTAAGAAGGTCCGGTCAACTTGGTCACTGAGTCATAGTCTAGGGTCGGTCAAAGGTCGCTGCTAAAGAGAGAGAGAAAAGAAACACTCTGCGTGCACTCTAACCTAGATCAGAATGGTTATCACTTTATCTAATCAGGAAACCACCCACTGTACTCTCAAATTCTCCTCCAAACCTAAAAGAAGAATCAATCGGGATCACCCGAAGAGTAAACCAACTCATCAGTGGGAATCGGGATCCAACTCTCATCGCACGATAACGTGACGGAATCCACCCACGTTATCACACTCCAGAAGGTATGCGCATGCCTGGCAAGTTTCAGTTTCTTTAGAAACTCCCGATATGATTTTTACCCCATGTTCTTATGACCTTGACGAAAGACAACAAATCATAAGTCACATGTCAAGTTCTACCCGTCATTTTCTTGTTAATTCGAACCCACCTGTACGTACCCTTGACGAAAGCCAACAAGGTAATACGACTGTCCCAAACCAAATCATCTATCTATGCAACAAATGAATACCCCAGTAGCTACCAAACACTATGCCTTGACGAAAGCCAACAAACATAGCTTGAATACTACTGACCATCCATAAGAAATGACGTAGGGCTACGGCTGGTTTTTGGCGAAAAACCTTTAACGTAATGAACTTGATCTCGTTGAAGGAACCTGATAGCTTTTTATAAAAATATAGTGGCGAAAACTTTTGCTAAAGAGGTCACTCCCGGTGAAGGGATCTCGGCTCTTTCCTCGTGGAATGAGGTGCAGGATATTCCAACTGAATACCGTGATGCAAAGCAACTTGTAATCGACTTTAGTGAAGTTATTACCCTGACGCAAACTTTTGCCCAAGGGGTCACTCCCGGTGAAGGGATATCGGCCCTTGCCTCGTCGAATGAGGTGTAGGATATTCCAACCGAATACCACTGTGCAAACCAAAAGAAAACGTCTTTGTAATAACACTTTTTAAAATTGTTCTAACAACATCCAAACAGGTTTGTTTTCCTTTGCATTGATCAGAATCAACGTAGTCCCATCAATTAATCACACCAGAAAAGAACGAAAATAAAATGTACGTATATGCCATCCGCATTCGTCACTGGGTCCCGTCATCACTCGTTCGGTTACTTAACTAACGACAGAGCGGGGACTGGACTAGCGCGGGTGTAAAACATATACAACATCTACTAGTATATATACCAATATACAATAATCACTCCAGGCGTGATAATATGCAACATAACAGAAAAGTAATAAGCATCACAGAACAATACAGATAATCTGGGATCCCCGAGTTTCACAGAGCCGCTACTGAAACCCGACGTTCCTCTGGTCGTATGGATAGCCTGTGCAATGAAACATAGACCCCTACGGGTGCGGAAAGTTACCCGCCAAAACCTGAAGTGAGGCAGCCCCCTATAGCAAAGTGAATGGACCACCCTTGCACTTCACGGAATCCGGTAACTTGAGCATCCCTCCTTGGGTCAACCTGTACCCCCTACGAGTGCGGTGAATAGTCTGCCAATTCTAGAGTGAGGCACTTCTGCCTCTCAAAGCCATGAGATGCGGACCCGTTGCCCTCCAGAACCCGTCTATCCGTGCACTCCGTCGCGGGGTAAACGTAGTACAGAAATGAAAAATATGTACAACGGGTACATCGATCTCAGCCCGGTCGTGCCCCAAAAGAATATTATACAAACAGGCAGTGACGACAGTCCACATGTTGGACGTTTGCCCCGCAATATCAAATATACAAACAAATCCAAACTGCACTACCATTGCACACTGCTATCCACCACGACAAATCCGCAACATCACAGCACAATATAGAACATCAACGCGAATGTCACGTTCGCAAATCCTTCTAAAAAAACTATAGTAATTAGACGCAATTTACCGCTCGAATGACATTCACGGTCGGAGATATATTGTAAGTATTGTAAACTAACAAGTTTAAAATTTCGATCGACAAAACATCCCGAAGTGGGCCCCACGTACATCTGCTGTACAGGAACAAAATCTAGGCCCAAAATAAATATTCCAGAAACCATTATTTTCTATGTAGACACCCCAGAATAAATTTGGCCCACTGAAGCACCAAGACGGCCGCGTATCCGCGGCCAAAGCATGGCTTTGGCGGCGGTTCCGCGGCCGTACGGACGAATCAGAGGATCAATTTTCTTCTGTGTTCTTAAAAAAGCCTGCACGATTTTCTGAGAAGCTCAAAATGATTTTTAGACCAGTATTTAAAATCGACAGAAACTTTAACATAGAAATCGCAGTTTTCGAAATTTCGCTCGATCGATATTTTAAATGCGTTAGAATAAGTTAGTAAAGCTTAATGGCGTGGCTCTGATACCATGTAAGTCTACGGTAGCGCCCCGGCCGTCTTTCAGACGCCAAATGCGGAACAAAAACTTTTATAACTGGCGCTATCGTATACTATAACCCGGATCTGCCATTAACGCTAAACTAACAAACTACAAAGTGGGTAGAAATGCTATACCGAACGATCCGAGTCCTTCGTTCTTTAGCCATCATCACACGCTCCGTTGCGGCTGCTCTGATCTCATGGCTCCTCGTCGAGGTGGCACCACATCTACGGATCTTTAAACGGGCTCCCGCCTATGAACCGAGGCAACTCGGACATGAAGTTTGCTAGCCGACATGTCCAAGATTGATGTAGAGAATGAGTAGAATACTTTGTCTCGCTTCATCCAAAGCCATGGATGAACGGTTAATGAAGTTGCCTTTTTGAATCGGGAAATGATAAATGAACATATGAAATTTCATGAAGCAAATTATCATAATCTTTTTTCCAAATGAATCAATCCTTAGCCTCCAAATGAATTGGCCGGCCACAATATAAGGTGGGGGGTGAGTGTAGGAGAAAGAGAGTAACCATAAGGAATAATATCAAGAAGAAATATCCTAAGCAAAACCAAAACACATTAATGCAATCAATGAGTCACATAATACACCTCATCAACCATTAATGCATACAAATGAGTCACTAACCTAGTCACCTCTTCTAGAAGCTTCCACACTCATGACTCACCCTCAAGAAAAGATAAATCCGTATTAAACCGAATGATTAATACGGGTAATAGAAAACCGGAAACTTCCAAAAGCGATCCCGAAACGAATTTCAGGATAACCCCGTAACAGTATAAACATACCCGCATTTGTATTACGACCGAATACAAATGCAACTGAGACAAAGATATTATATCTACACAGTATAATACATGGATCCGGTTTAAACCAAAGCCCACCAGTATTATCTGCCCGAAATATGACACGTGCGTAAACGCACGTGCATTTTCCGAACCTTGCCATAAAACCATACGGCCTCTACAACGTTTCACCCAAACTTGGGAAACTATCTGTGGGGGACTCTAATGACTCGTCAGTACCCTGGCAGTGGGTTTAACCACAAGCCGTCAGCGGCACTAGCTGTGCGTAACGGCTGCCCATGTACTGACCTTAAGGGAAACCGATGAGCGAACTCATCCTGGAACCCTACTGAGCCTAACAGTGACAATATACATACAGTCCGGTCCGTTCGTCTATGAGTATCGCATATCGGGCCTAGGGGGCTGGTAGCGTCAGACCCCCAATAGCGGTATAAGTCGTGTCGGAGACAAGCCCTGAACACCCTGAGAAACTACTGGAATACTTACCAGTAATTCTCACCTGCCATGGCCAAGGAATTTCTGTAATGGCTTTCCTAGACACAGCGCGATCTCACCCCCAATACCGGGAGAAACGAATCTTCTACCGATCTGCTCACTTGTCTCCATGTGGCTCGGGACTGTACCCAAAAAATACCTGTTTGCACGACTCCTTTGAGTCGTGGTAGGGTAGAAATCAAAGCACAGTGGGAACTCACACGAGACAAATAACGACCTCAGGTCGATGAACTAACATGTACACATGTCACCAGGGAACTGCTATCTGACGATAGGTATAATACCAACTAGCAGGTTCCCGGCGAGTCCTGTCCGGTGTACTCATAACCCAATGAGCACCTGTATACATCTTAGGTGATCCAACTGACACCAGTGGCTTGTGAGACCAGCCACCGTCCCTCGTCGGGGTCTCGACTGTATACACTAGTCTACTCTGGAGTATCGATGCCCTGTCTCGAAACTTCCACGACTAGGGACCACAATTAAGGATGTGCTTATAGACTGCCCAACTCTCACGTATATGATCGCCATCATACTGTTGGTAGTCAAGCAAGATCCTAAGGGCTCTATCAACGTGTAACAGTGATCGGTCACCTGAACCTGTACACGACTGATAAAGGCAAACCAGATAGCATACTATCATCTCGAGTAAGACTGTACTACCGGTATAGGTCCTCCTCAATCATTGCAATCACGTGCCTGTGATCCAATAATTGACTTTGAGGGCACTATATCCAACATTTCATATGTTGTATATGATACATACTCTTTTTCTTTCTATTAATATGTATATGATACATATTAAGTATATGTATGAGATACATATACTCTTTCTCTCTCTGTGTGTGCCTTCTAATGTATGTGTATGATACATACATGTATATTCTATATGATACAATATACTAATGCATGTATTTAAGTGGCAAGCTTGTATGTGGAGGCATGGGCAAGTGGGGACCATTTGAGATGATAAGCCACATTCCTTCTACCTAATTAAAAAGAGAAGAGAGATAAAAAGAGTAGAGTTTTTTCATTACATTTGTCTCTTCATTTTCTCTCTCATGAGTTGAGAACTAGAGAAGAATTAGAGAGAGAAACTGTGAGCTTAAGTCTACATCTTCTTCCTCTCTCATTCTAGCAAATTATGAGAGCAGGTTGCTTCATAAAGAAGTGTTCTTGGTGAAGTTGAAGTTTGGATTGGGTTGGTTTCGAAGTGGATCATCTTTGGTAAGATAGTCGTAGATCAAGCTCGATCTTTACACCATGGAACTTAGGTTGGGTCTTCCACAAAAGAGGACACGCTACAAAGGTTGTATCCCCCTAAACTCCTAGTTTTTGCTCTCTTGTTTTTACACAATTACTAGTTTATGGAAGATTTTGGGTATAGTGTGTTAGTAATATATGCCCTAGAGGCCATTATTGTATAGTATCGGATTGTATATTACATTTTGGAAGCTTGGGATACACAGATATAATAACAGTCTTGCTCAATATGATAGTATGCTATCTGGTTTGATTCTATTTTAATATGTGTATATGTTTCTTTTAACATGTCGCTAATACATATTGATAGAGCCCTTAGGATCTTTTCTTGACTACCAGCGTTGTGATGGCAGTCAATTTGGATATATGTATGTCCTAGAGGCCATTATATGATATTGTATGTACCTGTATGTGTGTGTGTGTGTATTCAGGGGACATTCTTGCTCGACATGATAGTATGCTATCTGGTTGAACTTTATCTTGACTTGTTCATTTGATCATGCTTTTACTCATTTGGTACATGTTGATATAGCCCTTATGATATGCTTGACTACTGAGATTATGATGCAGATCATACTAGTAGGACATGTGTAGCATATGAGCATATCCTTTAAATATTCCTAGTCATGGGTGTATCGAGACGGGGCATCGAGATCACCAGAGTAGATTAGCGTATACGTTACTTGTCGTATGTGATGGGCGATGGATGATCCCATATCCATTAGTGTGGTGACACCAAAGACCGTATACGAGTGCTCAGTGAGACTGGGTACACTGAATGAAATCGCCGATAACTCCTATGTGGTATTATATCTATCATCGGATAGCAGTTCTCGGGTGACACTGGTACAGCTTAGTCTGTAGACCCGAGATCGTCATAGAGTCTTGTGTGTCCTCCCACTGTACTTTGATCTCCACCCTACCACAGCTCTACTGAGTCATGCAAACAGGTAGATTTTAGGTACAGTCCCGAGGCATATGGAGGCAATGAGTGATAGGAGGGGTTTCGTCTCTCCCGGTATTGGGGGTTGATGTTGCGCTATGTACGATTGGCTATAACAGGAAGTCCCTGGCCAGGGCTGCTGAGATTTACTGATAAGTATTATCAGTAGTTTCTCGATCTGTTATTAGCCATATACCGGCATAACTTATTGGGTTAATGGGGTCGACGATACCATCCTTAGATTTGATATGCAGCACTATTGACGAAGAGACCGGACTGTACGATAAGTGTTACCAGTTGGCTCGACGGGAGTTTTAGTAGGTTCGCTTGTGTTTCTTCCGATCGCTCAATACCTGGGAGCCGTTACGTACAGCTCGTGCCACTGATGGTTTGTGGGCATGTGATGTGATCACTGCCTACTGCTAGCGTATTGACGAGTCTTAGAGTCCCACAAAGGGGTCTCCAAGCCCAGGCGAAACGATGTGGGGTGCATATGAGATATGCGCGGGAGCTCGATTAAATGCGTGTACTCGATACCATATTTTAATCGGGCGTTTACTATTGGACGGGTCGTATGTGATATGACTGGGTTATTAAATCAAGTGTTGATTTAATATTAAGTCCATTGGATCATTTATTAAAACCTATTTCTTTATGATGCATGCATGAGTGTATGTATATGTTGATATGGATGCACACTTGCAAGCATACATGTGTCATGGTTGATGATACATTGGTGGTGACAATGCAAGACTCACATGGTAACATATTTATATATTTTGATTATTTGAGAAAAGCAAAATGGGAACAAAATCATGGTTGACTATTCAACTCTTTTGAGTTGACAAAAGTCAATGGTTTCATTTCCCATGGTTTTGTAGCCTATGGGTTTTGCTTAACCTCAAGTCACAAAATATCTAGATATTTTGTAACCATAGTTTAGCATGACATAATTCATTCACTTGGGATTATGTTGAGAGTTGATCATTATTCTAACTTGAGTCAAGCTTAGCCATCGTCTTCTTCCTCTCTCTCCTTCAAGCTCTCTAGGGTTTCAAAAGAAAAAGAAGAAATTAAAAAGAAAAGGTTTTTAAGTGAAATCCAAACCCACATCACCAATCTATACTAGTCTATCATATTAGTGTAGGTTGTTTGCTTCACTTCTTCATAGATCAAGTGAAGCTAGGAGCTTGAGCAAAGAGACTTCGTGATGGATCATCGTGGACTTGGAAGGATTCAAGCGAACCGGTTCAAACCCCACTCGATCCAAGGAGTCAAGGAGGAAATCTACAAAGGTTGTATTTCTCCCCACTTAGTGTTAGACACTTCTTAGTATGAGATACTGCATGTTGTTACTCTATTTTTCTAGTTCGATTCATGGTTGGTATTGTTTAGCACCCCTTAAATTTTTAATATAGCATGTGTGATGCAACCCTAAACCCAGGATGGTGCGAGAGAATCCCTGCAATGGTATCAGAGCCAAGATAGAAACTTAGATGATGTTAGATTAATTACAAAACCGAAACAACTCCGAATTAAAGATTTCTGAAACCCTGAAATAATGGTCTCTGTTGATTTTTAAATGGGCTCGAAAAAAAATTTTAACAACTGCAGAAGTTTACATATGATGTACTGAGAACACTGGAGAAAAACGAGGTAAATCCACCACTAAAAAACCGGCCACATGCCCCTTTTTCCCAAAATGGCCGGCCCCCTGCTCCCAAAATGTCTCGTTTTCCCTTGGTGCTCTGGTCTGTAGATTTTGGGGTTTCAGGTGTTGTTTGTTTAGGCCAAAATTTCATGTGATACTAATTTTGCTTAGGGGCTTATTCGGAGTATTTCATAGTCGTAATTTTATCATTGTTTTGGTAACTTGGACGACGTTAAACAGTTCGAACGAACATCACACACTACCTAATTACCCTCGCTAGAAATTTTCCAAGTGTTGGAATTTTCCAAGTTAAATATATTTGAATGTTCATGCAAGTAACCCTATGGACCCTCTAGAGGAACATAACCCTAACTCGATTCTATGACCATGGAACCGCGGCTAAACCTTAGGGTTTTCCGTAGTCCTGTGACGCCATAGGTGAGGCAAGGGTTGACCCTTCTACGGTTAGTCCATAGGCACTGTGGCATGTTTTTGGGTATTTTAGTTTTGCTCTAAGTGTTGAGCTCTCAGGGCAATTTGTGGGTGTTTGTTGACTCGTTCAAAATATTTAATATTGTCTAGATATTTGTGAATGTGATACAATAATTAGAATCTACACTATTTAGTTTTGTAAAAACTAATTAGTTGCGTGTAAATCTAATATTTTGGCCTCGGTAGAATCGGGAATCTTGTTGAATTACTCGACTTCTTTTGAAAAAGTGTTTTCATGGTTGAGACCTAAATATAAGATTTGCATTGTTCGACATGAAATCCAGAATATGTGATATTCCCTTGTTTATGATGTCTAAAGGCAGTGTTGATTCCAATTGTTGTAGCTTTTCACTTTCTTTTCTGCGACCGTAAGTGTAGTATGTGGTGTATCGCTGGTTTCGTTGCTATACATCAACGATAATTAGGGTACGCATACTTACTTACGTTGATGATATGTGATATTATGTGTTGCGGAGATATGATGTACAGGATCGTCGTGAATGAATGGTCGGGGGTTTTATGTGAGATGAGAGTTTTTCTTTTCATTCATGTAAAATTAATTGTATGTAATATTCTTTTATTGGGGCACTTCCGGGTTGATGATGATGTCACCATTGTTGTATATTATTTACTTTTCCGCATTAGGATAGACCCAAGGAGGGGAGCACAAGTGACCGGGTTCTACGGTTCAGTGGGAGGCCATCTCGAGGAGTCGAGACCGGGTCTCCTAAACTCTAAAATTGGTAGGGTCACTTGACTCTCTCATAGGGGTCTAGGGGTGTGGGCTTGGCTATTCATCGCGACCGTGAAATCCGTATTTTCTGTTGTTGGTTAAATACAAAATACGGACCACCTTGTATATCCTGTATTTTCATATATGTGCTTCTGCTGTTAATATTCTGTGATGTGATCACTTTATATGTTGAGACGAATGATGTATTATATATATGATATATAATAAACGTTGCTTATGTTTTACATCCGCGCTAGTCCCTCCCCGCTATGCTGTTAGTTAAGTAACCTAACGGTACATAACGGGACATTGTAGCGAATGTGGATGGTATAAGCATACGTTCTATTTTCATTTCTTTTCTGTAATAGCTTAAGGACTTAAATGATGGGACTACATTAATGAGATTAATGTAAACAAAAAGGAACCTAAAAAGATGTTGTAGAATCAGATTTGAAACCTACTCGGCTTTTTATGAAAAAGCAAGTTTTCAAATTGCGGAGCTTGAGCCACTCCTTTTAAAAATTAGATTCTACAACGATATTAAGTTCAAAACGTTAAAGGTTTTCTTAAAAACTATTCGCAGCCCTCTGTCATTTTAAGAAGTAGAGTACTTAGTATTCGTGCTACGTATGTTGATTATAGTCAAGGCATAGTGTACGGTTGCTAAGTGATGTCTTCTTACACAGCATATGATGCGATTAATTAGGAAATTCATGTGATTATGTTTATTATAGTCAAGGGTCATGTAAGTGGGTCTAATTAATAATGAAATGATGGGTAGAACTTGACTAGTACTTGTGATATGTTGATTATAGTCAAGGTCATAAGTTACTAGGGGTAAAAACCATATCGGGAGTTTCAAGAGTTGAAATTTGCAATGAGATTGCATACCTTCTATATGATAGTAGGATCCCGATCCCACCGTGAGCAAAAGTTGCTCCCAGAAGTGTTTTGCACTTTACAATTAGCTAACTCATTAGGTGTCTAGAAAGATGTCAACGGGGCTATGCCTCTGGGAAAATGAGGTTTATTTTAATTAGGTCCGTGCGAAAGCACGGGGAACCTCCCTCAGAAGTACCGGCACTGGCCTGGCTGAACGGTTAGCAAAATTGTAGAATGTAATTAATCTTAGCTAAATTTTCCTTTTAAGGTTTGAAGGAAAATTTGATAAAAGCAGCGGGAGACATCGATTAGATAAGATAATAAGCAATATATTCTTTGCAAGAGCTTTCGCTAAGTGTATTCTTTTCTCTCTCCTAATGGCAGATAACTATAACTGGACTTAAGCTACTGTTAGAGAAAAATAAGCTAAACGGACCGAACTATAAAGACTGGTTGAGGAATATTAACATTGCTCTCACATATGATAAAGTATCATATGTCCTCACTGCCTCAGCCCTGCCCAGTCCAGGCCCTGAATCTTCTATTGCGGATCGGGAGATCCGCAAAACGTGGGATATTGACTGTGCTACTGCTAAATTCCTCGCGCTTGCATCGATGGAAAATACACATCAAAAGCAGTACGAGCAGATAGATGTTCAACCATCTTTCTCCATACAAAAGATATGTATGGGGAGCAACCTCGTATCCTTCGATACAAAGCATCTCGAAAGCTGTTTCAGATGCGGATGGCTCCTGGCACACCAGTAAGCGATCGCATTTTGAAGATGATAACTCTTATTGAAGAGCTTGAGGGCCTCGGATGGACAATAGAGAACGAGCAGTATATTGATATTGTTCTACAGTCTCTTCCCTCTGCCTTTGCTCCATTCATAATGAACTTCAACATGCATAGCATGGAGAAATCACTACCCGAACTTCTCAATATGTTGAGAAATGTTGAGAGCACGCTTAAGGCGAGGTCTCCCTCTCTGCTTGTTGGACAATCTTCCTCTTTCGTCCCAAAAGCCAAGGCCAAGGTAAAGAACAAGAAGAAATCCACCAAGACGAGAGGTGGAATCAAGAAGGCAAAGGGGAAAGACAAATCCAAAGCTGCGGAGTCAGGAAAAGGAGAATGTTTTTTATTGCAAGAAGACAGGACACTAGAAGCGGAACTGTACTGAGTACCTTGGTCTCAAGAAAAGGAAGCATGGTGATGCTTCAGCTTCAGCTGTGTTCGTAACTGAAAACTGTTTTTCTATAAACTCTGCTTCCTAAGGATTGGATACCGGTTCGGGTTCTCATATCTGCAATTCTGTGCAGGGGTTGAGAAATAGCAGAGTTTTGAAGACCGGTGATCATACTCTCCAAGTTGGAAATGGTTCCAATGTACATGCAGTTTCAGTGGGAGAGTATCACCTAGGGTTGCCATCGGGTTGTATATTGGTTTTGAACCCATGTTATTTTGTACCAAGTATGCTTTGTAATATAATATCCGTTTCTTTGTTAGACAATGAAGGATATCATTTTGTATTGCAGCACAATGTTATGAACATTAAACTGAATCAAGAGTTGATTGGTTATGGTACACTTAATAACGGGATATACGTCCTGAATCAACACAAAGATTTCAACATACAACACACAAATAAAAGGAAATTTTCATATATAAATGAAGTTTTTCTTTGGTATTGTAGACTTGGTCATATTAATGAAATAAGACTAAACAAGCTTCATAAAGATGGATATTTAAATCCTTTTGAATATAAATCTTATGTGACTTGTCAGTCTTGTATCAAAGAGAAAATGACCAAAACTCCGTTTACTGGACACGGAGAAAGAGCTACAGAGCTCTAGGGCCTCATACATAGTGATGTATGTGGGCCAATGTCTACACATGCGAGAGGCTGTTTTTCTTACTTCATAACTTTTACTGATGATTTCTCAAGATTCGGTCTTGTGTTTTTATTAAAGCATAAGTCTGAAGCTTTTGAGAAATTCAAGGAGTACAAACTTGAAGTAGAAAAACAAACAGGAATGAGCATCAAAATGCTTCGATCAGATCGAGGTGGAGAGTATCTTAGTACAGAGTTTTCGAACTTTCTAAAAGAGAATGGGATTCTCTCTCAGCTCACTCCCCCTTACACACCACAACACAACGGTGTGTCAGAGCGGCGGAATCGAACCCTATTAGATATGGTACAATCCATGATGAGTGATGCTGAGTTGCTCCTCTCCTTTTAGGGGCATGCATTGGAGACTGCAGCTTTTCTGTTGAACAGGGTTCCAACTAAGACCATGTCTACCACTCCATATGAGATATGGTGTGGGAAGAGACCATTTCTTAAGCGAGTTAAGATTTGGGGTTGTCCGGCTTTTGTCAAAAAGCAGAATCCGGACAAACTCGAGACACGATCAGTCAAGTGTGTATTTGTGGGATATCCAAAAGATTCATATGGATATATTTTCTACCACAAGGAAGAACAAAGGGTGTTTGTTTCTCGAAATGCCATATTTTTAGAAAATAAGATTTTTCCAAATGATGCTGATGGCAATGTGGTAGATCTAGAAGAGGTTCTAGAGACACAAGTTACAAATGACGACTTGGTTGAACCTGATGTTGCAACAAAACCTAATGAATCTCAGCCACTCCGTAGATCTGATAGGACTTCTCGCCCACCGGAGAGATACTACGGTTTTCTCGTTGATGGTGATGGAGAAGATTGCATCATGGACGATGATGACCCTACCAGTTTTCAGCAAGCTATCACGAGTGGTGACTCTGTGAAGTGGCTGGATGCCATGAGATCCGAAATGGAGTCTATGTACACTAACAAAATATGGACTTTGGATGTTGTACCCTCTGGGGTAAAACCCGTAGGGTGCAAATGGATCTTTAAGAGAAAGATCGGTGTAGATGGGCAGGTGGAGACCTATAAGGCAAGGATTGTGGCAAAAGGATTTCTACAAAGACCAGGACTGGACTATGATGAAACCTTTTCTCCTGTAGACATGCTTAAATCCATTCGGATCCTCCTTGCTATTGTTGCTCACTACGACTATGAAATCTAGCAGATGGACGTTAAAACTGCTTTTCTAAATGGTGATTTAGAAGAATGCGTATATATGGATCGGCCAGAGGGCTTCATTGATAGTAGGAGCAGCGGGAAAGCATGTAGGTTGCTTAAATCTATTTATGGATTAAAGCAGGCTTCACCGAGTTGGAACATCTGTTTTGATGATGTTATCAAAGAGTTAGATTTTGTCAAAAATCTAGATGAACCTTGTGTTTATAAGATGATTGTAGGAAGTACTGTCACATTCCTCGTATTGTACATGGATGACATTCTTCTGATAGGAAACGATGTTCCTATGCTACAATCAGTCAAACTGTTATTATCACAAAGGTTCTCCATGAAGGACCTGGGTGATGCCTCGTACATATTGGGCATGAAGATCTATAAGGATAGATCTAAAAGGTTGTAGGGATTGTCCCGAACCAGGTACATTAACACCATCCTAAAGAGGTTTAGTATGGAAGACTCCAAGCGGGGTTCCTTACCCGCTAGTCATGGAGTCACTCTCTCCAAGGACTTTTGCCCAAAGACTGATGAAGAGAGAGCTCGCATGGGCATTATACCCTACGCTTCTGCTGTAGGATCTATAATGTATGCGATATTATGTACACGTCCTGATATAACTTATGCACTGGGTGTAGTAAGCAGGTATCAATCCAACCCAGGAAAGAATCACTGGACAGCTATAAAGAACATTCTTAAGTACTTGTGAAGGACTAAAGAAATGTTCTTGGTGTATGGTAACGGGGATCTCCAAATGGAGGCCTTTACCGATTCGAGCTTCCAGCATGATAAGGATGATAGCAAATCTATCTCAGGGTTTGTCTTTACCCTCAATGGAGGAGCGGTGTGTTGGAAGAGTTCCAAACATGATACCGTTGCAGACTCCATGATGGAAGCTGAGTATATTGCTGCAAATGATGCTGCCAAAGAAGCCGTCTGGATGAGGAAGTTCATCTCGTAGCTAGGAGTAGTTCCGACCATTATTGATCCAGTACCATTGTATTGTGATAATAATAGGGCTATGTCGTTAGCCAAAGAGCCCAGGTCCCATCAGCGATCCAGACACATCCTCAGGCGATATCATCTGATCCGGGAGATAATTGATCGCCGTGAGATCGAGATTCGGAAAGTAGATACAAAAGATAACACCGCGGATCCACACACCAATGCCCTCCCTCTACCACAGCATGAGCGACTTTTTGAGATGTTGGGTATGAGATACGTCAATAATTGGCCTTAGTGCAAGTGGGAGATTGTTGGATATATGTATGCCCTAGAGGCCATTATCACTAATAAAATAGGGGGTTGCCCCTACGGATATTGAAATCCGTAGGGGCAGATTTATGTTGGCCCAACGGATTAATCCGTAGGGCTATAAGGTTGCCCCTACGGGCCAAGACGTTCAAGAATAAAAATATTAATTCTTAATTTGGTGTTTGCCCCTACGGAGCCGCAAACCAAGGACCTACGGACAAATCCGTAGGGGCAACTAAATAGCGATTTAATAAAGGGCACAGATCGATCGCCTACGCCCGTTATCTCTTTCTTCCTCTCTCGATCGCGCGCGAAACAAAATCCCCAAATCATTCCCGCCGTTCTCGTTGTCGTCGCCGCTGTTCTCGTCATCGCCACCGCCGTTCTCGTCGTCGCCACCGCCGTTCAGGTTAGTAAATCTTCAACTAAATTAAAGAAGTTTTTGATTATTTAGGGCTAGGGTTCATGGTTGGGGCTGGGGTTGCGGTTGGAGTTGGGGTTCGGTAGGGGTTGCGGTCGGGGTTGGGGTTGGGGTTGGGGTTAGGGTTAGGGTTGGGGTTCGGCTGCGGCTGGGGCTGGGGCTGGGGTTAGGTTTTGGCTTAGGGTTGGGGTTGGGGTTTAGCTGGGGCTGGGGTTAGGGTTAGGTTGGGGCGGGGCGGGGCTGGGCTGGGGCTGGGGCTAGGGTTAAGTTGGGGTTGGGGTTGGGGTGGGGCTGGGCTGAGGCTGGGTCTGGGAATAGGGTTTGGCTTAGGGTTGGGGTTGGGGTTTAGCTGGGGCTGGGGCTGGGGTTAGGGTTAGGTTGGGGCTAGGCTGGGCTGGGGCTAGGGCTGGGGCTGGGGTTAGGTTGGGGTTAGGGTGGGGCTGGGCTGGGGCTGGGGCTGGGGTTAGGGTTAGGTTGGGGTTGGGGTTTGTTGAATTTGGCAAACCTGATAGGAATTTCCAGCAATTTTAGCCTAGTTTGATTACTAAAATTATTGTTGATCGAGAAAATCTTGGGTCCTTCTAATCAAACATTGTTTGTTACTATATGTCAACGAGTACTGATAAAAGAAAAAACCGATTTCAAGTGGAAATTAGGTATGTACAATGTTCTAATATAATTTGTATTTCTTGCCATCATCAAACATATAAAAGTACTAATATGAAATGGAAAATATATAAATAAATAATCAAAGCTTTGGCATGTATGTAAAATCCCTTGTTACTTTTTCTTGGTTGCCCAACTTTGAAAATTCTATCTATTAAATTAGACATACTCTAAAAAGAATGATATTGCAAGAATTTGACTTGGTGGAGACTTGCATCATTAATAGAAATATGAAAGTGTAAGGACGTTCTTTACCTTCGATAGGGTTCGGTTGGGGTAGGGCTGGGCTAGCTAGGGCTTGGGCTTCATCACCTGATATAGCGAAATACAAAGCGTACTTCAGTACACCCGACCTTATTGAGTTTCCTATTGAAGTTCCCGGTCAAACGGCATATGCATATTTTTATTCGCCATGAAATCCCAATTATCAAGCTACCGAAGACGAAAAGCCACCTTTGTTAGTCGAGAGTCATGGTAATAGACTTGTCATTATAGATCATAGTCAATTGTTTTTCCTATCATTTTCTTGATCCAGATGCTAATCAACTTGTTAATTAGTTACTGTTTTTATAACGTATTTGTCTATATTTGTTGACAATGGCCTTTCATTTGGATGAACATGTTTTTTTGATGCATGTTTCAGTCATGTGAATTCATATGTTGCGTATAACGCTTTATGATATCAGTATCCTACATTTGTAGTTTTAATTGTTGATTGTTATAGATGAATACCATTGCAATAATAGTTTTTGGTTGATGAATGCTATTGCAATATAGGATGATCAGTTCTATCAATCTTGATCTCAATGGTTTAAAATCATGTTACACATACAACACGAATGCACAACAAACGCATAATTAGAGAGCGATTCGAGATGTTCAGGTTAAAACCAATATATGATACTCAATGATAATATGAAACCTTCGTATTCCCATCGATACTCATATATGAAACTAAAAGCGCCACTTAGTCCCCGTCTATCGGTTAACATACGTGCGATGCTCGTCGTGACATAGAACCATACGAAGGTTGTTAAATATCGGACGGTATAGCTCGATACTAACAACCGTCGTATAGTCTACGCGACGAGAAAATTCAATCGTATGGTAACCCATAGATTTGTCCCGTGTGGACAAGTTAAGAATGTATAAAGCAAACGCCTTCATTCACTTTTGTTTTCATCCGTTTCGAGATATTTCGTCGGTACCTTTCCGCTGGTTCTCCGTGTACAAAGATATATTAGATGTTCATTTCAACGTTGTTTCACAGCTTTGAAATGATTATCTATTCTATTACAGTGTACTCGGAGAACAGCGGGGAGGTGCTGCCGAAATTTACTCGAAACAGTTGAAAGCACAAGTGATGGGTGTTCGCTCTATACATTCTTAATGGGATAGAAGCCTACCCCCGACAGCCGGAACACACACATACAACAAGAATACACAACAAACGCATAATTAGAGAGCGATTCGAGATGTTCGGGTTAAAACCACTATATGATAATATGAAACCTTCATATTCTCATCGATACTCATATATGAAACTAAAAGCGCCACTTAGTCCCCGTCTATCGGTTAACATACTTGCGATGCTCGTCGTGCCATAGAACCATACGAAGGTTGTTAAATATCGGACGGTATAGCTCGATACTAACAACCGTCGTATAGTCTACGCGACGAGAAAATTCAATCGTATGGTAACCCATAGATTTGTCCCGTGTGGACAAGTTAAGAATGTATAAAGCAAACGCCTTCATTCACTTGTGTTTTCATCCGTTTTGAGATATTTCGTCGGTATCTTTCCGCTGGTTCTCCGTGTACAAAGATAGATTAGATGTTCATTTCAACGTTGTTTCACAGCTTTGAAATGATTATTTATTATATTACAGTATATACGGAGAACAGCGGGGAGGTGCTGCCGAAATTTACTCGAAACGGTTGAAAGCACAAGTGATGAGTGTTCGCTCTATACATTCTTAATGGGATAGAAGCCTACCCCCGACAGCCGGAACACACACATACAACAAGAATACACAACAAACGCATAATTAGAGAGCGATTCGAGATGTTCGGGTTAAAACCACTATATGATAATATGAAACCTTCATATTCTCATCGATACTCATATATGAAACTAAAAGCGCCACTTAGTCCCCGTCTATCGGTTAACATACGTGCGATGCTCATCGTGATATAGAACCATACGAAGGTTGTTAAATATCGGACAGTATAGCTCGATACTAACAACCGTCGTATTGTCTACGTGAAGAGAAAATTCAATCGTATAGTAACCCATAGATTTTTCCCGTGTGGACAAGTTAAGAATGTATAAAGCAAACGCCTTCATTCACTTGTGTTTTCATCTGTTTCGAGATATTTCGTCGGTACCTTTCCGCTGGTTCTCCGTGTACAAAGATAGATTAGATGTTCATTTCAACGTTGTTTCACAGCTTTGAAATGATTATCTATTCTATTTCAGTGTACTCGGAGAACAGCGGGGAGGTGCTGCCGAAATTTACTCGAAACGGTTGAAAGCATAAGTGATGGGTGTTCGCTCTATACATTCTTAATGGGATAGAAGCCTACCCCCGACAGCCGGAACACACACATACAACAAGAATACACAACAAACGCATAATAAGAGAGCGATTCGAGATGTTCGGGTTAAAACCACTATATGATAATATGAAACTTTCATATTCTCATCGATACTCATATATGAAACTAAAAGCGCCACTTAGTCCCCGTTTATCGGTTAACATACGTGCGATGCTCGTCGTGACATAGAACCATACGAAGGTTGTTAAATATCGGACAGTATAGCTCGATACTAACAACCGTCGTATAGTCTACGCGACGAGAAAATTCAATCGTATGGTAACCCATAGATTTGTCCCGTGTGGACAAGTTAAGAATGTATAAAGCAAACGCCTTCATTCACTTGTGTTTTCATCCGTTTCGAGATATTTCGTCGGTACCTTTCCGCTGGTTCTCCGTGTACAAAGATAGATTAGATGTTCATTTCAACGTTGTTTCACAGCTTTGAAATGATTATCTATTCTATTACAGTGTACTCGGAGAACAGCGGGGAGGTGCTGCCGAAATTTACTCGAAACGGTTGAAAGCACAAGTGATGGGTGTTCGCTCTATACATTTTTAATGGGATAGAAGCCTACCCCCGACAGCCGGAACACACACATACAACAAGAATACACAACAAACGCATAATTAGAGAGCGATTCGAGATGTTCAGGTTAAAACCACTATATGATAATATGAAACCTTCATATTCTCATCGATACTCATATATGAAACTAAAAGCGCCACTTAGTCCCCGTCTATCGGTTAACATACATGCGATAATTTATTCTTTTCAACGACAAACGCACACACAAAGCATATACACGGATTTTCTCCTTTGTCAGTAACTATCACGTTCTTATATTTCTCAATATAGTCAGCATAACTTACAATTTATATGTTATACAGTCTAACATGGCCCATGAGTACGTCAGAGTTAAGGACTGGATGTATATGGATTGGAAACAACGTATGCAACCTAAGTTTGTCGCAGGAGTTCATGCTTTCCTTGAATTTGCACGCGCACATAATAAGATCATAATAGAGAAGATTCTCTGTCCGTGCGATAGATGTGGCAATAAGTACTGGCAGAAGGTATAATTGGCAGAGCTTCATATTGTAAAACATGGGTTTACTAGACTTTATACAACTTGGAAATATCACGGGGAAGGAGAAGAATGCAGTACTGCGGCAGAAGAAGTAGAACACGATAATGCGGCAGGAGAAGAAGAAGAATTCGATAATGCGGCAGAAGGAGAAGGCGGTAATTTATTTCCATCAGAAGAAATGGAGGATATGGTAGAGGCTGCCCTAGGTGAATCTATTCGTACCGAAGATGGAATTCCTTCCGGTCAAGGACCGCGTGCGGATAAATATGAAAATTTCATGAATGATACTAGGAAACCAATTTATGAGAATGCGAAGTATTCCACCCTCTCATGGTTCGTCCAACTTTTCCAGATTAAGTGTCTAAATGGATGGAGCAACAAGTCATTCACAATGCTTCTTTCATTCTTGAAAGATTCTATGCTTCCGGGAAATAATGTGCTCGACAGCTGGTACGAAGCCCAGAAGATGATGTCTGATTTGGGTCTAAAGTGCGAGAAGATTCAAGCATGTCCTAAAAATTGCGTTTTGTACCAGAAAGAGAATTCAGATTTGAAAGAGTGTCCAACATGTAGAGAGGCCAGGTATAAGCCGAAAGATTCTGATAAGAAGCCTGATATACCTGTGAAGATAGCACGATACTTTTCCATAACACAGAGGCTACAGAGGCTATTCAGGTGCAAGAAAACAGCCGAGGCAATGATTTGGCATCACCGTGCTCCTCCAAGTGAAGATGGAAAAATGAGCCATCCAAGAGATTCACCGGCATGGAAGGATTTCGATAGGAGGCACACAATATTCAGTAGCGATCCTCGCAATGTCCGGCTCGGACTGGCTACTGATGACTTCTGCCCATTCAACTATATGGCTGGAAGTCACAGCACATGGCCCATTGTAATGATAATTTATAATCTGTCGCCTTGGTTGTCTATGGACCAATCATACTTTATGATGCCTCTTCTTATCGACGGACCAAACTCACCGGGGAACAATATCGACGTCTATCTCCGACCTCTGATCGAGGAGTTGAAATCTTTGTTCATTGATGGTGTAGAGACATATGATGCAAACACAAATACAACCTTCATACTGCGTGCGGCTTTAATGTGGACAATTAATGACTTTCCTGCGTATGGAATGCTATCAGGTTGGTCCGTACATGGTCACAAAGCATGTCCTCATTGCCATGAACACACAACATCGAAATTCTTGAATTTTAGCAGGAAGGTTTGTTATTGCGGCCATCGACGTTTCCTGCCTCCAGACCACCCCTATAGGTTAGACACGGTTCACTTTGATGGTCATCAGGAGCTTCTTGGACCTCCATCCCCATTGTCCGGAGAGGACGTGACTGCTAAATGGGATGATTACAATAACGTGGCCTTCGGAATGGATCCGACGAAACAGGTCAAACCACCATATTGGAACAAGTTAAGCATTTTCTTCGAGCTTCCGTACTGGTCTACAAATTCAGTGCGTCATTGTCTGGACGTCATGCATATAGAGAAGGGAGTATCAGAGCACATACTTAACTTGCTTCTTTGTAAAGACGGGAAATCTAAAGACAACATGAATGCTCGGATGGATCTACAAGAGTGGGGAATAAGAAGTGAATTGCACCCTAGACCGGTAGCGGGTAAACCGGGCAAGTTTGTACTTCCCAATGCCGCTTATCATATGTCACAACCGAAGAAGAAAAGATTCCTGCAGGTGTTGCATGATTTGAAAGTCCCCACAGGTTTCTCAGGATCATTCAGTAAGAAAATAAAAATTGTGAAGGGCAAGATCGATGGGCTGAAAAGTCATGATCACCATGTTATCTTGGAGCACCTTCTTCCCTTGGCCCTCAGGACTTCTCTCCCTGACTCGGTTGGTCTAGTAATCAACGACCTATGTTGTTTTTTCAGGGAGTTGTGTGCTAAAACACTGGAGGTTGTGACGCTGGATAAACTAGAAAATTCTATTGCGTTGATACTTTGCAAGTTTGAGCGTATTTTCCCACCGTCATTCTTCGATATCATAATACACTTGACGGTTCATCTTGCAACTGAGGCGAAATTAGCCGGACCGGTACAATATCGATGGATGTATCCCGTCGAGAGGTACGTGTAATTTTTCGTTTCGCGCAATTTATAAATTTATTGTTGTCCTGTATGCCCGTATTTATTTATTCAACATATTTTCATTAGGTACCTCTACACTCTTAAGAAGTATATACGCAATAAAAATCAACCAGAGGGTTCTATCATGCAAGGTTATCTTCTTGATGAAGCAACCACATTTTGTTCCCGCTATCTGGACGAGAACATTGAGACAAGGCTTAACCGACCACGAAGAATTCAAGACGGACCATATGGTAAAGCCGAGTATAAGAGGGTAGACACTATGTTTATCAACAAGATATGCCGGTTTATCTTGCTTAATTGCACATGTCTTGAATCAATTAGAGAGTAAGTTTTTTTGGATTAATTGTTATATCTGTGTTTGTGTGTGTATGAAATGATATAATATTAATGTCACCATTATTTGTCGAAAACAGAATTCATTTTAACGAGGTACGTGAGGGGCATCCTGATTGGAATGAAGAACAATTGGAAAAATATCAACAGGATAATTTTTGTGATTGGGTCACAGATCATGTAAGTTATTTGAATAACATTTTATTGCTAGCAGTTTTAATCTAAACTTGTATCGTTATGTATTTGTCGTAAAATTTGTTTTATTAGATCCACGATCCGAACTTGTCTGCATCATTTGAGAGTGATTCAAGATGTTTAGCTCAATTTCCTAGTACGGAGGTTGCATATTACAAAGGATTTGGTGTCCTTGGATACAAATTCGAAGTTAAGGAATTAGAAACATCTAGAACCACTCAGAATAGTGGGATTGCGACGGTAGGATCGGACGGTGTGATTTATTATGGGTACTTAAATTATATACTCGGCATCCACTATCCCGGACGATCAGAACCCTTTTATATATTCCAGTGTACTTGGTACGATACGCGAACCGATACGGACAGGTGAAGAAGCAATCTTGGGACTTGGAAAGATGAATATGGATTGACCAGTGTGAACACACTTCGATTTTACGGTCAGGAAGATCCGTTTATCTTTCCGAACCAAGCGTACCAAGTATACTACTCACAGTGTTTGAAGCATCCGGGGTGGAGTGTTGTATGCCGATGGAAACCCAGAGATGTCTACGATGTCCCAGAATACGAGGACAACGATGAGGACGAAGAAAAGAGAAGGCTTAAAGTGCTCCGACCTTCTGTTTCGAAGGACGGGTTGTCTTCGAACGATCATGAAGTTACGTGGGTTAGAAATGACATCGACGATGAAATCCAAGTAGATATGTATAATGCGCCCACGAAACGAAAAAGGTTATCAGTAATGTTATATTATTACTTCACATTTTACGCTCTATACATATATAGTCAATACTTTTAATGATTGTCTAATGCGTCCACGAACCGTTTATCTAGATTTGATGACGATGTCGGGAGCAGCGAGGGGCAGCAGGAGCTCCAGCCGCGGCAGAGGCAGAGGCAGGGGCAGAGCGGTTCTGCTGCCCGGAGAGCTTCGTAGGGAGCTTCAGAGGGCCGGTCTTGCACCCAGATCGGAGACCCCTTCGGATGCCTCCTTCCGTGTGGATTTTGCCACACCTCCAGGTATACTGCACGCATATCCATTTTGAATGTAATATTACAGATATTCATGCCTGTTTATGTCAAAATTACTTATATTGTCAATGTTTGATTGTCTAGTTGTTGGTGATGCGTCCACATCTGGGACAGAGGCCACTCCCGCTCCTCCAGGTATGTTTATATATCATATAGTGCATTTATATTGATTTAGAATACTATATCATAAATATACACACATTCTTTTTGCTCTTACTTAGCAATTTTTATTATTGTCTAGCTGTAGGTGGTGACACCACCGCACCTGCGGGTATGTTTATATATCCTATAGTGTATGCATATTGATTTAGAACGTTATATTATTGATCTACACATTCTTTTTGCAATTACTTATATAATCTATTTTTAATTGTCTAATTATAGGTGGTGCGTCCACATCTTCCGCTGGGGCCACTCCTGCCGCTTCCATACCATCTGCATCGTCTGCAGGTTAGTATGAATAAATATAAAATATTTATTCATTTTACATATGCTCTATAGAATAAATATGAACTTCATGGAAATTTAGCGTCAATGTTTATTTTCTAGTTGCAGGGGATGCGTCCGCATCCGGGACCCTGGTTGTTCCTCACCGGAGGAACTATCGTCCCGCTCGTGCTGCTGCCCGGGCCCAGTCTCGTGCGATAGTCACCGGAGGTATATATCACACTTCAATTTTCGCTTAAGCTTGATTTCTTAATACAACTTTGTCTTAATATTGATTGTCTTGATATTTCGTGCAGACGCAGGGCCTCCCCATCCCCAGAGGGGGACTCGAGGCCCGAATCAGTCCCATAGGCTGAGGCCTGACAGAGCTAGGGGAGGCAGCATTCCCCCTCTTTTTTACCCTTGACTATCGCTATACCGGTCCTCATGCCGAGAGGTTCGGCCGGTATATGGGGGATGGGAGCCGACTCGTGAAGAACTATCCACTTCACGTTGAGTGGGGCGAGCAGCACCGGCGCTCATTCGCCCTCTTCTTTGATCAGGCTCGGGTATGTATTAACGGCCTATTTTCATTTGATTTATCCAATATATTTATTATTAACACTTGCAATCTAATAACAATGTTTTTTTTGTATTTTCAGTCAGATTACGATTTTCAGCATGTACCCGACCCTGATCACCCTGGGAGGGTTCTTGACCTTCATGCTCTGTACAATGGCCTGATGAAGAACATGCAGACCAAGGTCCGATACAACAGGAATGAGCTGAAGGCCGACTGCTACTCCCTGTGGATGGCGACCCCCGAGGCAGAGAGAGCAGCCCTCCTATCTACTCCGGCGTTTGCGAGAGTCGACGTAGAGACATGGCCTCTATTGTGCGATTATTTCGACTCCCAACGCAAACAGGTATGTATTTTAAATGCAATTCATTGTTTATGATATAATTTATTTCTTTGTGTTCCTTAATTAGAAAATTAAATGTTAATGTGTTGTACAGAAACAGGCCGCTCAGAATACAGAGAACAGGAAGTCGGCGAAGAGGGGTCACCCCATTTACACAGGTGGCTCGAGGAATATTGCTCGAGCCATGGAGTTATCGGTAAATTACAATAGACCGACCTTTCTGATATTCTGCAATATTAAGAGTTATTTTCTAATATTTCTAATATTAAGAGTTATTTTCTAATATTGCAGACAGCTCAGACCGTGGCGCAAGGTGGTACACCGAGCGTGTTGTCCGCATATCTTGCCGTCCACGGCACCTCGACAGATCCCGCCACGGGCGAGCTTCGATATCCCGACGTCGCTACCCAGGAGTATTGCGTAAGTGTTAAATATTTATTCTACCCATATTTGAAATTTTAGTTTTGGAAGCTTCAAGTTTAAATTTTATACTTATACTTTACTGCTTAATGTGGGTGTAGGAGCGGGTGGTTGAGCTGGCCGAGGCCTCGGAGATCGATTTTACCGGACAGAGCGATCCTAGGCTGCTGACCCCAGTTCTGGACGCCGCACACGGAGGGCACCACGGAGGTTGGGAGAGAGGCCGGGGACTGGGCCCTAGCAGGGCCCATATGAGGTTGGACTCCACCCCGGCGGTTACTTCCTCCGTCTCCAGTGAGCGACGTGTCCAGCAGGAACTGGAGAGCTTGAGGGCCACCGTTGAGGAGTTGAAGGAGATGCCGGTATGTATACTACTTTATAGTAAAATATCATGTCATATTATAGATATCAACATATCCATAATTAGTACGTAGCTTGAGCTTATTTGGTTTTAGACTTAGGTTTGATTAATCATACATACATATGTAATAAAAATAAACAACAGTTTTCCAAACTATATATCCAAATGGGATTTCGAAATAACATGATAATGATACGAATTCGAATAATACACAGTTCTTACACGTTTCTTACACACGTTTGGTCCAGACGCGACAGGGTACATGTCATGCATCTCCTTCGGCTGCGGCTCCGCAAGCCACTACATCGGCTGCGGTTCCACAGACAGCTCCTATAGCTCCAGTGCCCACTCAGACTCCCGCAGCCGCGGCTCCGCAAGCGACTCCCTCGACGGCGGCTGCGCAGACCACATCGCCAGCTCCACAGGACGCTCAGACTCCCGCTCGCGCCGAATTGCAAAGTTTATTGACCGAGGAGCAGGCGCGCGTTATTCTATCGTTATTCAGAGGTGGAGCTGGACCGAGCTAGGGTAGCTTTTTGGTTCTTATTTTTTGAAACATGTATTTATTTATATCATACATATTGTACTACATTTTGAAACGATATTGATATTGATATTGGTTTATATTTATATCATATTCAGTATTTGGGTTTCTTTTGTATATTATATGCGTGAGATGTGATTATGAATACTGCGATATATGTTGTGTGATGATTAATTTTATATTTTATTGATATATATATTATTGTGCACAGGGCGAGAAAAAATAAGGCAGCCTCTTTTTAAAAAAAACAGATAATGTGTACCTACGGATTAATCCGTAGGTATACATGTTGCCCCTACGGATTAAGCCGTAGGGGCAAAATATCAGCAGTAACTGATATTTCCCCCCTGATCTCAGTGTCAGAGGGGTCGGTCTTGCCCCTACGGATTTATCTGTAGGGGCAAAAAATAACCCCTACGGATATACCCGTAGGGGCAAAATATCAGGAATCCTGATATTTTGCCCCTACGGATAAGTACCTACGCATATATTCGTAGGGGATACTACTTGGACCTACGGATATATTCATTGGTACAGTTAATATAATTAAAATAACCGTAAATAAAATAACTTTTTTCCCCTACGCCCTAATCCGTAGGTGCAAATGTACCTACATAGAACTCCGTAGGGGCAAGTTCAGGGCTTCAACTTGCACCTACGGCGTTTGCACCTACAGATTAATTTTTTGCCCCTACGGAGATATCCGTAGGGGCAGTGAGTTGCCCCTACGGGTAAATCCGTAGGGGAAACCCTTATTTCTAGTAGTGTATATGATAGTGTATGTACTGGTATGTGTGTGTGTGTATTCAGAGGACATTCTTGCTCGACATGATAGTATGCTATCTGGTTGAACTTTATCTTGACATGTTCATTTGATCATGCTTTTACTCATTTGGTACATGTTGATATTGCCTTTAGGATATGCTTGACTACTGAACTTATGATGCGGATCATACTAGTGGGACATGTGTAGCATATGAGCATATTCTAGAAATGTTCCTAGTCGTGGGTGTATCGAGACGGGGCATCGATATCACCAGAGTAGACTAGCGTATACGTTACTTATCCCATGTGATGGGCGATCGATGATCCCATATCCATTGGTGTGGTGACACCAAAGACCGTATACAGGTGCTTAGTGAGACTGGGTACACTGAACGGACTCGCCGAGAACTCCTATGTGGTATTATATCTATCATCGGATAGCAGTTCTCAGGTGACACTGGTACAGGTTAGTCTGTAGACCCGAGATCGTCATAGAGTCTTGTGTGTCCTCCCACTGTACTTTGATCTACACCCTACCACGGCTCTACTAAGTCGTGCAAACAGGTGGATTTTCGGTACAGTCCCGAGGCACATGGAGGCAATGAGCGATAGGATGGGTTTCGTCTCTCCCGGTATTGGGGGTTGATGTTGCGCTATGTACGATTGGCTATAACAGGAAGTCCCGGGCCAGGGCTGCTGAGATTTACTGATAAGTGTTATTAGTAGTTTCTCGATCTGTTATTATCCATATACCGGCATAACTTATTGGGTTAATGGGGTCGACAATACCACCCTTAGACTTGATATGCAGCACTATTGACGAAGAGACCAGAATGTACGGTAAGTGTTACCAGTTGGCTCGACAGGAGTTTTAGCAGGTTCGCTTGTATTTCTTCTGATCGCTCAATACCTAGGAGCCGTTACGTACAGCTTGTGCCAATGACGGTTTGTCGGTGATTGTTAGAGTTTTTGCGTTCTTAGTTTTAATTACCGCAATCAAGACGGTTTCGCTTGGTAGCTAGCCGGTTGAGTACGGGTCGTCCACAGGGAGATGTGAATCTTTTTCTATGTGCTTTAACGAGTTAAGTCCAAATGTCCAGGTTTGTTTGAGATTAACTATGTGCTGAAATATGTATAAAGAGAAGCCTGTTAGCGTTAGGATTAGGTTAGTTTGAGATAGGAATCGCTCACTTCTTTCTTTGCCACTCTTAATATCGGTGTTACGGTAATCGGCAACAACGGGGATTAGTACGACTAGTAAAGAACTTGCGAGTATAAGCTAGGCTTTCCAATGCTTAGTTTCTTCCTTTTGGTCCTTGTCCGTCCGTTCTTGGCTCTTAGCCTTAACCTCCGGTTAATTCAACCATAACCGGTCTCGCTAAGGCATCACCGCTATCATGTAGGATAGGGTGCCGTAGGGAGAGGATTGTGGTTTAATTAACGGAAGTCCGAATTAAGATGTTGGGAAAGAAAAGAGTGATCGAGATTTCCTTCTCTCAAACTTTCCTTATCCTACCCTAACAAGTGAGAAACTACTCATCCATTAACAAGAAAAAGAAAATAAAACAAGGAGGAAGATAGAAAGAAAGGGGTTAGAAAATCACAACTAGCTATTTGAGACCTCACTTTGGCAAGGATCATACTCAAGCATCATGGTTGTAAAGATAAAGAAAAATAGAAGAAGAAAGAAAGAAAACAACAAATATCAACAACTGGATTGGCAAATGAAAATTACAAGAAAGTAAAATAACACAATTACAAGACATAAGAAGAAACTCTTCTTTTATTCATCATCACTCATAAAGCTCACTACAAGTTTTAATGGAGAAAGATGAAAAGAGGAAGAAGAACAACAAAATCTAATCTAAAATCCAATACAAAGAAAAGCACCCTTTGTTTGGCTTTGAGCTGGGCTATTTATAGGCAGGAAACTGAAACCCTAGGAATACAATCTGCCCCCAAATACAATTACAAAACTACCCTTAAAAACCGAGTCAACACTGACTTGAGTCGGCCTCGGATCCGCCGCATATGTGCCATGTTGGCCGCGGATCCGCGGCCATTTGGTTGACTTGTTGGCTCATTTTTCCTGAGGTTCTCTATGATGATGTTCTCTTCTATTTGGTACACTTGGTTTCTCAGGAACTCTTCAGTTTTCTTCCAGATTTTCAGCAGTGTAAAAGATGAATTGATGTGGACTTTTTGCCTTGATTTTCTTGAGCTCCGCGTAGAAGTATTGGATTTTGTGCTGCCCTTGTGCTTTGTGCATGAAAATGACTAATGATTTGTCATTTTGTCCCTTGAACTAGTAAGCAGCATTATACGGATAGTGCGCGGAGACCCGTATTTATCTGTGGTTGGCGGAAGTCCTGAATTTGTTGCGCTTTTTTCATAAATTTCACTGCTTAGAGCTGAGAACCTGTAACCTGCAATTATTTAGCAAACACGGATCAAGAGTACCTACCTATATACAATGTGATCAAGAATGGGCGGTATAAAAATGCAAAAATCTGATATGAACAAATACCCCCAAACTTATCATTTGCTCGTCCCAAGCAAAGCCAATTTATTCCCAAAAATTCCTAACCTCACTTTCGCAGGGAACTCGATTGCACTGAGCATGTGCAATAAGCCGTTAAACCTCTAGGTGTCCCTAGTAGGAGGAGTGTTGTCTCCTGAGGGTTTTCAGCAGATACTACCCACAAAATCCGATCAGTTTGGTCGTTGACTCTAATTCTACAATTCAGCATTCTAGCGAGAAATTCTATCATCTTCAACTTAGAAATCATCAACCCGTATTCTTCACTCTTCCTATTCATTTAACTTATGGTCCTATGCGTTTTGCCAGTTTATAAAGCTTTCAGCATTTTTTGAGTTTTCCTTCTAAAACATCATCTTAATTCCGGAATTTTTATCATCTCTACTGAAGATATAAGCCCTATTTTTCATTCCTAGCTCTCCTCCAAACTCCGATCATAAATCCCTACATACACTTGGAAATTCAATTCAAGCTATGATACCCTTGCTTTAATACCTAGTACTACTTCTTTTCATTAATGATGGACAGTTTTGCTCATACACCTTTCATGCGACTATTAATACTTCTTGAGGCACTAACATCCGATTACTGAATGTATGAGCTTAAAGCGTAAATAGCAGTCTCCAGGTCTTGTATTTTATTCTTTTTATTTATTTATTTATTTATTTTAAACACAAGACCGGATATATTTTCAATGATGCTCTTTTGGTTGTTAGCTTTAATATCCGTTTTTTCTTTCATACTAGGCTTTCAGGCAAGAGTATTTCTAGGTATCTTCTACTATCCCAAGTTTCAAGGTGCGTGTATGTGCGATTTGTAGGGTATGTATTTTCAGAATTTGGACTTAAGGTTCAGAATTATTTTTCAGACTTACACTTCAAATAGAGCTTTCAATACTCTTCCCTCATTTCGACTTAGCCCAAGAACTGAACTCAAAATTTGCTTATTTCTAAATAAACTGCAAGGACATATATTTTCTACAGTTAGACTTCAAGAAAGGCTATTTTTAAGGTTTTTAATTTACTAGTTTATGATCTAGTTTTTTCTAACTAGTCAACCGTCATGTTGAACTTAAGTCAAATATGGCCAATATTGAATTTTTTTATATTTTTTAATTTTATTTTTATTATATATATATATATATTTATGCAATGCAGAAAAATAAGATACGGAATTAAATATGCAAAGAAAAACAAATATTTACAAAAGTAAAAAAAACGTGCAGATGCAATGCAAAGATAACTATTTACAATCAACCATCACCCCCAAACTTATCGATAGTAGTGTCCTCACTGCTCCCAGCGGCGCCTACTAGACAAGGCCTCACTAGTCCCTGCCTCACCCCTATCAGCCCCCCGTCCCCTCGATCGTAAGCATGATCGTTCCTCTCTTGCCAGCAGGGTGGACATTCCCTGCTCCAGACTCGTCAGTCGCTGATCAAAGTTAGTCAGCATCCCAATCACTCGTTCTAACCCCTTATAGGTTCATCGAATTAAGCACGCTTGCGCAGCGGGGGTGAGCTCTTCATCGCTCGCTGTGGATCTCGAGCTAGGGGTCTTGGCCATCACATTCTCGGACGGCTCGGTGCGCGACCATAAATTATGAAGTCGTGTGTAGGATGTAGATACTCCCTCAAGAAGGGGTCGAACTAGAACCCCACCATGCAGGTAAAATTCAAATTCCTCAATAGGTAGGAAATGGCAATACAGTTGTGTCACCAACATAGGGCATGGATAATTGGCCACCCGTTTGCTGGCGCCAATGGGGAGTCGTGGTATTAAGGTGACTTCGTGAATGAAGTCTCTATCGATTAAAATTTCCCGATCCCCCAACATTAATCTAAGGTACCCGTGTTGTGCCAAACACCCCTCCTCCATACATTCATAAAAACGGGCAACAAGATCCGGAAGCACGAATACGTTCGGATGGTTAAATAACAAAAAGTTCCATCCGCGCTTTCGGATTTCGTCACCGAAATAACTACTATAAACATTATGCGCAAACAATTATAAAAAATCCCTTTCAAACTGTAAGGTAGGGGCCATGATAGAGAGCAAATGCAGAAATTTTAAATTGGCAGAGAGGGAAAAAGAATTGCAAACCACCTCTGAAATTTTCAGATGGAGGAAGCAAGGTTGCGGCGGTTGCGCGGCAACGGGAGGCGATCTCTTCTGCAGATTTGGAGCGGCGGCTAGGGTTTGGTGTTAGGGTTAGAATGAGGCAGGAGAATTCAGAAAAGGGGTTCGAGATGTATTTATAGGGGTGTTGGACATTTATACAAAAGCCCCCCAAAAAGAATAATTAAATAAAAGAATTTAAAAAAATTGTATTATGTTATTGTATTTTTGTTCTGTATAGTTACAAAAATACCCTTCCTTTTAAAAAAATTTATTTTTTTTATTTTATTATTTTTTTTATTTTATTATAAATAATTGCAAGTGGGAAAATGGTAGATACATACCCCTAAACTTATTTGAAACAGTTTTTCCACTGTTTATGGCTAGATAACCGAAATTTGGGGGTAGGCGGAGGAAGATGAGTCAAATGTAAACCGGCTCCTGTAACATCAGGAGCTCCTCCGATGGGTCTGCGGTGAGGAATGGTTTTAACCTGTGTCCGCTCACTTTGAATAGTGAACCGTCCTCTGGATTTTCCAAATTCACCGTACCATGCGGATATACGGTCCGCACAAAAAATGGCCATTTCCAGCGAGATCTGAGCTTACCGGGATGTAAATGTAGCCGGGTGTCATAAAGAAGTACCTGCTGACCAGGTGTGAAATTTTTGCACATAAGGTGTCTATCGTGAAACACCTTCGTTCGGTTCTTAACGACAACCGCATTTTCGTAAGCTTCATCCCGAAGCTCGATTAATTCGTTGAGATGCAGCTTCCGATGGCTGCCCACATCATCAATAGATAGATTCAGCTCCTTGATCGCCCAAAATGCATGATGCTCGATTTCCACTGGAAGGTGGCAAGACTTCCCGTAAACAAGCCGATAAGGAGACATGCCAAGATCAGTCTTATAAGCAGTTCGAAATGACCAAAGGGAATCAGTAAGTTTTAAAGACCAATCCTTACGGTTCTTGGAAACCGTCTTCTCCAATATCTGTTTGATTTGCCGATTAGACACTTCGGCTTGCCCACATGTTTGGGGGTGGTAGGGCGTGGATATCTTATGATTAATGGAATATTTCCGCATCAAGGCCTCGAAAGTCCTATTACAGAATTGTGTTCCATTGTCACTAATGATCGCACGGGGGTGTCCAAACCGGGAAAAGATGTTTTCCTTAAGGAATCTAACGACAACCTTGTTGTCGTTAGTCCGGCTGGTCATAGCCTCAACTCATTTAGAGACATAGTCAACAGCGAGAAGAATATACAAGTTCCCAAAAGAGCTAGGAAACGGCCCCATAAAATCAATCCCCCAAACATAGAAAATCTCCACAACCAAGATTGCATCTCGTTTCTCCTGGATATCCGGCCCAAGTGTTGGCACCGGGAGCAAGTCTTGCAGTAATCATGAGCGTCTTTGAAGAGTTGTGGCCAGTAGAAGCCACACTGCAAGATCTTCTCGGCTGTCTTGCTGGGGACAAAATGCCCGCCACACGCTTGATCATGGCAAAACGACAGCACGCTCTTGAACTCATTATCAGGAACAGACCGACGAATAATCTGGTCAGGACAGTACTTGACCAGATAGGGTTCGTCCCAGTAAAAGTGTTTTACTTGGGATAAGAAGCGAAGTCTGTCCTGACCTGACCATTCATTCGGTAGTAATCCTGTTGCCAAATAGTTCACAATATCTGCGAAGCAGGGTTCACGTGATACTGTCAAGAGCTGTTCATCCGGAAAAACGTCGTTGATCGGAAGTTGAAGCGTCGGTTAAGAAGGGAGTCATGATAGATGGTCGGCGACTACGTTTTACACATTCTCTTTTATCCTTGATGACAAGGTCAAACTCTTGAAGTAAGAGGATCCAACGTATCAGCCAAGATTTTGCGTCCTTCTTCGCAAAAGGATGGCGTAGAGCTAAATGGTCCGTGTAGACGATGACTGGAGAGCCGATCAAGTAAGGCCTGAGCTTTTCTAAGGCAAACACAACAGCCAAGAATTCCTTCTCGGTTGTTGTGTAATTTAGTTGGGCATCGTTCAGGGTTCGGCTAGCATAATAGATTACATGCGGCATTTTATCGATGTGCTGTCCAAGGACCGCACCGATAGCAAAGTCAGATGCATCGCACATAATCTCAAAGGAAAACTTCCAGTCAAGAGAAGAAAGAACGGGAGCAGAAGTGAGTGAGCTTTTTAGTGATTCGAACGCAGTCACACAGCTTGAGTTGAAGTCAAATGTGGTATCCTTGGCCAGTAGAAGAGTCAAGGGCCTAGCAATTTTGTTAAAGTCCTTGATAAACCGTCTATAGAAACCGGCATGGCCAAGGAAAGCTCGGATGTATCTGACGTATTTGGGAGGAGGAAGATTGGAAATGACTTCAATCCTCGCTTTATCTACCTCAATGCCATTTTGCGAAATGATATGTCCTAGGACAATACCTTCGCGCACCATGAAGTGGCACTTCTCCCAGTTTAAAGTGAGGTTCTTGTCCTTACATCGGGTAAGGACAGCGTCGAGATACAGTAAACACTTGTCAAAGGAATCGCCGAAGATGGAGAAATCGTCCATAAATATCTCCAAGAATTTCTCCACCATGTCTGAGAAAATTCCCATCATACACCGCTGGAAGGTAGCGGGCGCATTCCATAACCCAAAGGGCATGCGGCGATATGCAAACATGCCGAAAGGACAGGTGAATGTGGTCTTATCCTGGTCTTTTTCAGCGATGGGAATCTGGTTATAGCCGGAGTATCCATCCAGAAAGCAGTAGTACTCGTGTCCAGCCAATCGTTCTAGCATTTGGTCAATAAATGGTAGCGAAAAGTGGTCCTTCCGCATTCGGCGTTGAGTTTTCTATAATCAATGCATACTCGCCACCCAGTTTGGGTGCGAATAGGGATTAACTCGTTCACCTCATTGGTGATGACCGTTATGCCCGACTTCTTGGGGACAACGTGAATGGGGTTGGCCCACTGGCTATCAGAGATAGGGTAAATGATACCACTATCCAGACACTTGACGATCTCCTTTTTTACAGCCTCCTTCATGACTGGGTTGAGTCGCCTTTGTGGATCCCTGGCTGGTTTGGCATCATTCATCATTTGAATGTGATTTTCAACGATCAGGGGACTAATCCCCTTGATGTCCTCTATTGACCAGCCAAAAGCTTGCCGATTGCTTTGCAAGACCGTAAGAAGGGCTTTCTCCTGCTCTGGAGCTAGAGAAGCCGAGATGATGACAGGGAGGGTCTCGTTCTCACCTAAGTAAGCGTACTTGAAGTGAGACGGCAACGGCTTGAGTTCGAGCGTTGGAGGTGAAACGATTGAAGGCAAGATTGGCGAAAAGGTCTCTAACTCAAAGGATTCCAGCAGAGGTTCAAAACGAGTGTAAGCGACCGAGTTGGATAGTTCAGCTAACGCATCCGAAAATTCAAAGGATTCAAGCTCGGGTGGTGACAAGCCAAGATCGTTCGAGAAAGTAAAATACTCGTAATCACTGTCGGGAGCAGAAGCAGCAGCAGGTTCAAAGAGGAACGCACTAGTGGCGTCAAGATTGCTGTGATCGAACAAAAACTCCTCGAATTCACAGTCCTGTGGGATGATCTCCTGGATTGAACTAACGTCTAGTATATGAGCATTAGGTTCGGAGGGCTGATTCCCCAATCTAAAAATGTTGAGTTCAATTGTCATGTTTCCAAAAGATAGGCTCATCGAACCATTTCGACAATTGATCACAGCATTTGAGGTTGCAAGGAATGGGCGACCGAGTATCACCGGAATTTTATTTCGGAGGTTAGCTACAGGCTATGTGTCTAAAACAATAAATTCAAAGGGGAATATGAAGTCCCCTACCTTTATTAACACATCCTCTAGCTCACCCCTAGGATGGGTGATAGATCGGTTAGCCATTTGGAGAGTACAGTGTGTGGGTTTCAGCTCTCCTACACCTAGTTGCTCATATACTGAGTACGGAAGCAGGTTAACACTGGCACCAAGATCCAAAAGTGCGCAGTTGATGTTCTTATCCCCAATGGTGATTGAAATCGTAGGACAGCCAGGGTCCTTCCGTTTTTGAGGTAAAGATTGGGTAAGAGCATCACCCACGGCATTAGCAAAGAAACCTTCTTGGGCACCTGAGATTTCCTCTTCTTAGTGCACAAGTCCTTCAAGATTTTAGCGTAGGAAGGGACTTGTTGGACTGCATCTACGAAGGGAATGTTGATGTTAACCTACTTAAACAACTCCAGAATCTTCTCCATTTGTGGATTTTGTTTATTGGACTTCAACCGGTTTGGAAATGGAACGTTTTTAAAATTGGTTGAGTCCAATGCTTGTAGAGGAGATTGTGGAGTTGGAACGGATCCCAGAGCTGGTGTTTTCATGGAGTGAGATGTGGGTCCGTTTGGAGCAGCAGAAGAAGAAGAGCATTTTGAAGAATGGAGAATAGGCTCAGAAGACGAAGAAGAAGAAGAAACGGCCGGGGTGTCATCATCTGGGCCGACGTTGTTGTGCAGCATCCTTCCAGACTCATCATAGTCACGGCACTCACATTATGGTTCTGTTGTTCAATAGCAACATGTACATTATGTGGGTGACCAGGATTTGGGAGTGGTTGAGATGGAAGCTTCCCTATTTCTCGCTCGCTTAACGCTGCATTCAGTTGTGCAATCTGGGCTTCGGTTGTCTTTATGCTTTGCCCGTGAGCAGTGGTGTGTTGCACCAGAGACTGAATGGAAGACTGGATGTTGGCCATGGATTGAATCGATTGCTTTACAAACGCCTCCAGACTTCGTTCTAGCGAGAAAACCTTATCGTTGTTTGATGAAACAAAGTTGTTTTGAGAAAAAGAATTGTTGGGTGCAAAATTGTTCGTTGGATTTTGAAAAGGTTGGGGTTGGAAGGGCTGTTGATACTGATGTTGAGTTTATTGCTGAGCTTGTTGTTGCAGAGGAAGAGGTCTCTGAAAGTTGTTATGGCCTTGGAATTGATGCTGGTTCTGATTCCAGGCGAAATTGGGGGTGGTTCCTCCAACCGGGATTGTAAGTGGAAGAGTATGGATCATTTCTTGGTCTTTGCTGAAATGCAGCATTGACCTGATCCTGTCCTTGAGCAGGTGGGTTATAAGGACACTCTTCGGTCAAATGTGATGGGTCAGAACAACAAGCGTAGATGGTACATGGGGGAAGAGCAGGAGCAGGAGAAGGAGATGAAAACTTGCTCTCAATTGCTTTAAATTTTCGCATTATTGCTGCCATCTCGGCCTTCATTGCAATTAAGATATAGAGTTGATGAAATCCTCCTCTGGAGAGACCGGAAGAAGTAGACGAAGTGTTCAGTCGTGTGCTTTCCCACTGAAGCGTTTGTTCCGCTAGATCATCAAAAAATTGCCAAGCTTCCTCGTCAGATTTGGATAGGAAGTGGCCTTGACAAATGGTCTCCAGCAACTTCTTAGTTGCTAGATTTAGGCCCTCGTATAAGGTCTGGCAAAGTTTCAATCTCTCAATACCGTGATGAGGGCACTGAACAAGAAGGTCTTTGTATCGGTCAAAGCACTTCCAAAAGGGTTCGGTAGGAAGCTGTGAAAATTGGTTAATTTCGTTTCGGATTCTCGCGGTCTTGTTGTTCGGGTAGAACTTTTTAAGAAACGCTTTTACAAACTCATCCCAACTAGTTATGGAATGCGATGCGGTGCTATACAGCCACTTCTCAGCAAGGTCACACAGGGTGAAAGGGATGACTCGTAGCCATATAGCATCGTCGGACAGTTGGGTTGTCTTCATCATTGCACAGACATTCTGGAATTTGTTGATGAAGATATAGGCATCTTCGGATTCCAGCCCGTGAAATTTGGGCAACATGTTGATGAAGTGGGGCTTAATTTCGAAATTATCCCCATTGGCCGGCGGAAGTGAAAGACAGGTAGGAAGTGCAGAACGGGAGGGATAGAAACGACCCTGTAGCGTAATTCGTTGTGGCGCTTCAACAGGAGGTGGTTGCAGGTTATTCGCACCTAGATGAGGTGGAATCAGTCCCAGGGGAGGTAAAGGGATGTTAGGATGAAATCCTGACATCTCAGAAGAAGAATTTGGTGTTGATGATGAAGGTGATGATGTATGAACAGAATCCCGGTCAACGTCGGAGATGGCCGGCAAAGGTAAAGGTGAAAGAGGCATGGAAGGAGTTTCGACTTTGGAGTCGATCGTGTAGTCGGTATCGACTAACGAAACGCGGACTAGGCGAGCACTAGTGTCCCGAGTCCAACCGGACATACACTAAACGAGTTTAGTATAGTCAAAGCATAAAATGTGAGGGTAAGAAAACGTCAATGGAGAAATGCGGATGAAAGGTGGGTGAAATGGGATTCTGGCGACAAAGGGCAAGTTTTTATGAAAGTTTTTTGTTTTTTTGTTTTTTTAGAAAGAGTTTTGCAGAAATATGTACGGACTTACGGCTAAACTTCAAACAATCACAGTCAAAACATGCACAATCATACCTAGAGGTATGGTCTTCAAAGTCCACTAGACTGCTCCTAATTGTTCTAAAGTGACAAGTTGTGAGATAACCCTCAAATCGTCTCTTCACTGCCAATTGTGGCCAGGTAAGCACAAGTGAGGAAAGGAGGGTTTCACTCACGAATCACCATGAGACGGGCCTTTTAAAATTACCTTTCTCACTTGTCTAGCCTAGGCACCACAAAGTCAAGTTTAGATAAACGATCGAATGCCCACAACCTTCCTCTGTCCTATTGAGCACGACAGTCCTTAGTTGGCTGAGTCTAGATATTTTTTATTAAGCTCAAGGGTAATACGTATGCTTTTAGTGATTTTTGGTGTCTTAGGAAGGGTGATGAAATCCCCACCCAATCTGAGTTGGTGTTATACCCCTTAAAGTCCGTATTATTTATGCAAAACAGTAACAAACAAAAATCTAAAACACTTGCAAAAAATTTATTTGGCGACGGCGCAAAGAATCCTGCACAAAAACAATTTTATTGGAGAGGGGAAGAGAAGTTGTGTAAAGAATGCTGCAGAAAGAATAGTTCAGTGGAGTTCAGAGGAGAGGAGAAGAGAAAAGGGATACTCACAGAGAATTTGGATTGATGACGTCACCCTTTGACCGCGGTTCCGCGGTCAAACCCTTGCTTCTGCCGTGGTTCCGCGGCTGTTCAGAGAGTTGAAAACTTCAAATTTGTTCCCCGTGCTGAGTTGGTTCTCCTCTTCCTGTTTAGATCCCCTGAATCATGATTTTCTTACTGAATGTGCTCCAGAATTTTACACCAAAGCCGTGGTTCCGTCTTGACCCGTAGCGGTGTAGCCACGAGATATGGGTATAACTTCCCACGCCTTTGGCACTGAACTTGACCTTCTTCCTATCCTGCACACTTGCACAAAAACTAATCAAAAATAACAAGATGATTTTTACAATATTTTGTTTTTGTTTTTGGTTATATGTATATTCACAAATTAACCCGAAATTACACAAAGAAATAAACTACCGTCTCCCCGGCAACAGCGCCATTTGATTGTTAGAGTTTTTGCGTGCTTAGTTTTAATTACCGCAATCAAGACGGTTTCGCTTGATAGATAGCCGGTTGAGTACGGGTCGTCCGCAGGGATATGGGAATCTTTTTCTATGTGCTTTAACGAGTTAAGTCCAAATGTCCAGGTTTGTTTGAGATTAACTAAGTGCTGAAATATTTATAAAGAGAAGCTTGTTAGGGTTACGATTAGGATTAGGTTAGTTTGAGATAGGAATCGCTCACTTCTTTCTTTGCCACTCTTAATATCGGTGTTACGGTAATCGGCAACAACGGCGATTAGTACGACTAGGAAAGAACTTGCGAGTATAAGCTAGGCTTTCCTGCGCTTAGTTTCTTCCTTTTGGTCCTTGTCCATCCGTTCTTGGCTCTTAGCCTTAACCGACGGTTAATTCAACCACAACCGGTCTCACTAAGGAATCACCGCTATCATGTAGGATAGGATGTCGTAGAGAACGGATTGTGGTTTAATTAACGAGAGTCCGAATTAAGATGTTGGGCAAGAAAAGAGTGAGAGAGATTTCCTTCTCTCAAACTTTCCTTATCCTACCCTAACAAGTGAGAAACTACTCACCAATTAACAAGATAAAGAAAATAAAACAAGGAGGAAGATAGAAAGAAAGGGGTTAGAAAATCACAACGAGCTATTTGGGATCTCACTTTGGCAAGGATCATAATCAAGCATCATGGTTGTAAAGATAAAGAAAAATAGAAGAAGAAAGAAAACAAACAACAAATATCCACAACTAGATTGGCAAATGAAAACTACAAGTAAGTAAAATAACATAATTACAAGACATAAAAAGAAACTCTTCTTTTATTCATCATCACTCATAAAGCTCATTACAAGTTTTAATGGAGAAAGATGAAAAGAGGAAGAAGAACTACAAAATATAATCTAAAATCTAATACAAAGAAAATCACCCTTTGTTTGGCTTTGAGCTGGGCTATAGGCAGGAAACTGAAACCCTGGGGATACAATCTGCCCCCAAATACAATTACAAAACTACCCTTAAAAACCGAGTCAACACTGAGTTGACTCGGCCGCAGATCCGCCGCATATGTGCCATGTTGGCCGCGGATCCACGACCATTTGGTTGACTTGTTGGCTCATTTTTCCTGGGGTTCTCCATAATGTTATTCACTTCTGTTTGGTGCACTTGGTTTCTCAGGAACTCTTCAGTTTTCTTCCAGATTTTCAGCAGTGTAAAAGATGAATTGATGTTGACTTTTTGCCTTGATTTTCTTGAGCTCCGCGTAGAAGTCTTGGATTTTGTGCTGCCCTTGTGCTTTGTGCCTGAAAATGACTAATGATTTGCCATTTTGTCCCTTGAACTGTTAGGCGGCATTATACGGATAGTGCGCGGAGACCCGTATTTATCTGTGGTTGGCGGAAGTCCTGAATTTGTTGCGCTTTTTTCATGAATTTCATTGCTCAGAGCTGAGAACCTGTAACCTACAATTATTTAGCATACACGGATCAAAAGTACCTACCTATATGCAATGTGATCAAGAATGGACGGTATAAAAATGAAAAAATCTGATATGAACAGTAGGCATGCGATGTGATCACTGCCTACTGCTAGCGTATTGACGAGTCTTAGAGTCCCACAAAGGGGACTCCTAGCTCAGGCGAAACGATGTGGGGGTGCATATGAGATATGCGCGGGAGCTCGATTAAATGCGTGTACTTGATACCATATTTTAATCGGGTGTTTACTATTGGACGGGTCATATGTGATATGACCGGGTTATTAAATCAAGTGTTGATTTAATATTAAGTCCATTAGCTCATTTATTAAAACCTATTTCTTTATGATGCATGCATGAGTGTATGTATATGTTGATATGGATGCACACATGCAAGCATACATGTGTCATGGTTGATGATACATTGGTGGTGGCAATGCAAGACTCACATGGTAACATATTTATATATTTTGATTATTTGAGAAAAGCAAAATAGGAACAAAATCATGGTTGACTATTCAACTCTTTTGAGTTGACAAAAGTCAATGGTTTCATTGCCCATGGTTTTTGCTTAATCTCAAGTCACAAAATATCTAAATATTTTGTGACCGTGGTTTAGCATGACATAATTCATTCACTTGGGATTATGTTGAGAGTTGATCATTACTCTAACTTGAGTCAAGCTTAGCCATCATCTTCTTCCTCTCTCTCCTTCAAGCTCTCTAGGGTTTCAAAAGAAAGAGAAGAAATTAAAAAGAAAAGGTTTTTAAGTGAGATCCAAACCCACATCACCAATCTATACTAGTCCCGTCCATTAGTGTAGGTTGTTTGCTTCACCTCTACATAGATCAAGTGAAGCTAGGAGCTTGAGAAAAGGGGCTTCGTGGTGGATCATCGTGGACTTGAAAGGATTCAAGCGAACCGCTTCAAACCCCACTCGATCCAAGGAGTCAAGGAGGAGGTCTACAAAGGTTGTATTTCTCCCCACTTTGTGTTAGACACTTCTTAGTATGAGATACTACATGTTGTTACTCTATTTTTCTAGTTCGATTCATGATTGGTATTGTTTAGCACCCCATAAAATTTTAATATAGCATGTGTGATGCAACCCTAAACCTAGGATGGTTCTAGAGAATCCCTACAAGTCATAATAGTGGGGGATGAGTAGTCTATAAGCACATCCTTAAGCTTGTCCCTAGTCATAGAATTATCAAGACAGGGTATCGATACTCCAGAGTCGACCAGTGTATACGCTTCTTATCCCCGTCAAGGGAGGTGGCCTGTCCCGCAGCCATTGGTATACGGTACCAGAGATAGTATATAGGTGCTCATTGAGTTATGAGTTACAATGGACGGACTCGCTAGAAGCTGCTGGTTGGTATTATACCTATCGTCGTTTAGCAGTTTCCCGGTAACATAAGTACAGGTTAGTCCATTGACTTGGCATCACTATTCATCTCGAGTGTGTTTCCACTGTACTTAGATTACTACCCTACCACGGCTCAAATGAGTCATGCAAACAGGTAGTGGTTAGGTGCAATCCCGAAACACTTAGAGGCAGTTAGGGTTAGAAGGGATTCGTCTCTCCTGGTATTGGGAGTTGATATCGCGCTGTGTTCGGTTAGCCAATACACAAAGTCCCTGGCCAGGACAAGTGAGATTTACTGGTAAGTACACCTGTAGTTTCTCAGGGTGTATTCGGCTCTACACTAACACGACTTATTGCGCTATTAGGGGTCTGACGTTTACCACTCCTTAGGCCCAATATGCGATACTTTGAGATGAACAGACCGGACTATACAGAGATTGTCACGGATTGGCTCAGTAGGGGTTCGGATGAGTTCGCTCGTCGGCCTTCTTTTTGACAGGTACTTGGGTAGACATTATGTACAGCTAGTACATGTCCCTCTAAAAATACAAGGAAAAACCCCAATGGGGCATCACATGCACACACTTGATCGGGGGTCATGTGTCGACACGTGATGGCTTCCTAAGGGCTCTGAAATGATAAGAATTGAATCCTAATCAAATTGGTCCACGTGCCCGCACGTGATAGGCCTTTAAGCCCACTGAAGTATAATAAAACAGTAAGAAAAAACCCCAATGGGGCATCACGTGCCCACACATGACCAAGGGTCACGTGCTGACACGTGATAAGTTCCCGAGTTCTTTAAAATAACAGAATTAAATTCTGGTTAAATGCTTAAATCCGTGGGTCACGTTCCACCACGTGATGGGGTCTTTAAAACTCTCTGAGTTAAAGGAAGGAAAACCCTAAACGGGGCATCAGGTGCCCACACGTGACAGGGGGTCACGTGCCCACACGTGATGGGTTCGTAAGATCTCTGAACTAATAAAATTAAATTCTAATTAAATGGTCAATCAGTGGGGATCACGTACCAACACGTGATAGGCTCTTAAACCTTCTGAACTAATAGATTTAAATTCTAATTAAGGGAAATCAAAAAACCCTAATATTTCCCTAGATCTTTCCAAACAAAAAGATTGCGCTCTGTAAATTGAAGCCCCGTTGGATTAAAAATCCAATGGTGATTAAAAATCACCAATTTATAGAAAGATTCTATATAAGGAGATATTTCCCTAAAATTTGCCAGGAATAACAGATAAAATTTCTTTTGGATTAAAAATCCAATGGTGAATAAAATTCACCAAGTGATCTAAAAGATCATGTTGGTTACAAAATCAATTAAAACCTTTCAATGAAAGATTGACTAAACAAACTGATTCTTTTCTTTCTCCTATAAATAGGAGCCAAGAAGAAAAATAAAAAGGGAGATACAACAACAGAGAGAAAAAAGAAGAGAATTTAATTCTCCAGAGAGAAAGAAGATTTCTTCAGAAAAAGAAAGAAACGCTAGGTAAGGGAGAGAAAGAGATCACTCTATAAGCTCCCATAACATTATAAGAGAATTTAATTCTCAAACTAAGAGTTTAACTTTTTGAATAAGAACTTAGTTCTTCCTCTGGTTGAAGATCTGCAGAAGCAGATCTCCCCATAAGTTGAGAATTTAATTCTCATCAGGGAGATTCTGTCATGCAGATCTAAAACCTAAGGGAGGACCTAAGTTCAGAGAATTTTATTCTCCCACAAAGCACATAGGAATTTAATTCCTCCAATAAAGATAGAGTTTAACCCTTAATATAAGAACTTAGTTCTTCCCTCTGGTTGATGATCTGCAGAAGCAGATCTCCCCATAAGTTGAGAATTTAATTCTCATCTGGGAGATTCTGCCATGCAAATCCAAGACTTAGAGGGAGAATTGGGTATAAAAGAATTTAGTTCTTCCAAATACATAGGAATTTAATTCCTCTAAATAAAATTAGGGTTTAACCCTATAAAAGAATTTAATTCTTAAACAAGGGACTTAAACTTTTCATTCACGTAAAAGGATCAAGTACCCAATATGATCACGTGGCAACACGTGACCCTCCCCTCAATAGTCAAAAAAAAAAGAATGATTCGGATGGGGTCACGTGCTCCCACGTGACCCTTGGATAAATTCCTCAAAATAAAGAGAACAAAGCCAAGTCAGGACAGATTTTGGGCGCCTCACGTATCCCTATCCCCACGTGATCCTTGACAAACACCTCTTTAAAAAAGAGAAAACGAGGTAAAACTGAGGAGTTAATACCCAATGCATGGGCACCATCAAGTGTTCACACGTGATGATCATAAAGATTAAGTGTTTAACACTTATTTGAATATTCTGAAAATAAAATAAAGGAAGCTTGGGCCAATCCTAGGGCGCCTCACGTGTCCCCACGTGAGCGCTTCATTTTCTTTTAGTGTTTAACACTATTTTAAGCACTTCATCCCTAGTGTTCAACACTATTTTAAATGCATCACGTGGGAACACGTGATCGCCCGATATGTGCTAGTGTTTAACACTATATTCAAACCAGTCTTAGCCCAAATTGGTTAATTCTTCCAGAGGCAAGACTCCCCTTTGACTGAACCTCAAATACACTCTTGTGTTCCAAAATTGGTCATCTCATATGACATTCAAAGCAAAACCCAGAGCCTTTCAATCAACTTTGGTTCGAGGGTACATATCTTCACAAAATTGGTCATCTCATGTTGTTGTAATTCTTCAACGTCTTCAGAGAGGTGGTGGGTCCCAATGACCAATAACTATCTGGTGTTAGTTATATGTATGCCCTAGAGGCCATTGTTGTACATAGGATGTATATTGTAGTGGATGCTGGGACATATATAGGGAGGACTTTCTTGCTCGACATGATAGTATGCTATCTAGTTGCTCTTTATCTTAACGTGTACACTGATTGTCTCTCTGTTACATGTTGGTAAAGCCCTTAGAATATGTACTTGACTACCTGGACTATGATGCGGATCATACTAGTGGGGACATGGTAGTCCATAAGTACATCCTTCAAGGTCCATAGTCATGGGTGTATCGAGACGGAGCATCGATATACCAGAGTAGACTAGCGTATACCTTCTCGACCCATACAGATGGGCAATGGATGATCCCATATCCATTGGTGTTTGACATCAGAGATGATATACGGGTGCTCAATGGAGACTGGGTACACTGGACGGACTCGCCGAGAACTCCCAGATGTTATTATACCTTACGTCAGATGGCAGTTCTCTGGTGACACTGGTACAGATTAGTCTGTAGACCCGAGATCGCCATAGAGTCTTGTGTGATTCCTACTGTGCTTTGATTTCCACCTTACCACGTCCAAGAGGGCATGCAAAACGGTGGTTTTTGGGTACAGTCCCGAATCACATGGAGGCAATGAGCGATAGGAGGGGATTCGTCTCTCCCGGTATAGGGAGTTGATGTTGCGCTGTGTTCGATTGGCTATAACCGGAAATCCATGGCCAGGGTTACTGAGATTTACTGGTAAGTGTTATCAGTAGTATCTCGAACTGTTATAGACCACGTATCGACATGACTTATCAAGCTACTGGGGTCTGACGTTTATCACCCCTAGGCAAGATATGCGACATATCAGACGACGATACCGGACTGTACGGTAAGTGTTACTGGTTGGATTCACAGGAGTGTGAGAGGGCTTGCTCGTTGATCTTCTGATCGCTCAATACCCGGGTGGCCGTTACGTTTAGCAGACCGCTTGCGGCTTGTGGTTGTTTGATATGATCATCACCTACTGCCGGCGTATTGATGAGTCTTTAGAGTCCTAAACAGGGGTTTCCTGGCTCAAGCGAAAAGAAATAGGAGCGCATATGAGATATGTGCGGGACCGAGAATAATACCAGTATGTGAAACTGTATTCTATTCTCACGATTTGTATCATCGGACGGTTATATGTGATATAGCCGGGTTACCGAATCAAGTGTTGATTCGATATATTGATACACTTGATATTAGTCGGTTATATGCAGTATGACCGGATCATTAAATCAAGTGTTGATTTAATGATTTAATGTATGATTATATATTTGATATATTACTTTACATTAACTAGTATTTGTTTACTTAAGATTATTTTTCTCACTAGATTGTGCACATTGTATATATGATATATGTTTGTACACTAGTTTGTATCATGTCTGATGATACATGCAAACTTGGGTGTGTGTATGCTTTAAACCATGTTTTGGTTAATGGTTAGGATTTTAACTTATTTATTTTTTCTTTTTATTTATTTTTGGCAAAAATAGAATGGTGGCTTTCTTTGTATTATACTTGAAGCTTCATGAAGCTTTGTAAGCATCTTTGAAAAGTCTAACCATTTTGTTTTATGCCTTAACCTAACCATCAACCTAAACCTTAGTTTATTCTCTACACAAATCTCACCCATGGTTGCAACATGATAGACATCACTTGAATTTTCTTTTTAATATAATTGATTTTCTTTTCTTCTTCTTCATCTTCTCCATGAGGTGAAGAAAGCTTACTAAAAAATTTCAAGTGAGAAATCCAAATCCAAAGTGCACCCACTTCCTATTTCTTCATCCTCTACCACTTGCCATGTTGTATAGGGTGTTTTCTTCACAAGTTTCATGACTTAGTGAAGATGGAGCTTGAGTTTGAGTCGCCTCGACGTAGATCATCTTCGGCATCGAAGTCAATGACCTAGCCCTATCATTTCTCCGACGAAACCATTGCTAGAGTCCGGGATCCCGATGATCGCAGTGGAGGGACGTCATCACGGAGCTAAAGAAGTGGAGTACCGGATCTACAAAGGTTGTAATCCGTTTCACTTAGTAGCAAAGTAATTTGCTAGCTTATATTTTCGCCTATCCTCTAGTTAACGATCGCATTAGGGTTTCTCGGCACCGGAAAAATTTGAATTTGGCATGGTAGATACCTTGTAGAACTTTTTGAGTGTGCCTAGGAACCCTACAGTGGTATCAGAGCCTAGCTAGAGCTTTAGGCGATGTGTAGACGAAGCTAGAAGTCCGATTGAACCCGATATTCCCCGATTTCACCCCTCTCTGTACAGTTTTTCAAACTGTGGATTTTTGTGAATTAAAAATGCTCAGAAAATAGAGCAGGAAATTATAAGGATAACTGTAGAAAATGAAGCCCTAACTCTACTGTAGCGCCGCGGAACCGCAGCCTAACCCTGCTTTTGGCGGCGGTTCCGCGGCCGTATGTAAAGGTTATGGATTCTTTTTCACACAGTAATGCCCGTATCTGTTTCCTCTGTTCTCTGGGAATTTTTAATTTCTACTCAACAGTTGAGTTTTCTGGGTTGTTTTGGGGACTCGATGATTCGATCGGATTGTCTAACTTTGTCTATGTGTTTTTCCGGGTAATTTTAGAATATGTTAAAAAGTTCGACCGGATATAAATACCCACTTTTTCCCCTGCCGGGAAATTTCCAAGTGTTGGATTTTTCCGTGGTTTGAGAACGTTCTAAGTAGTGCAAGTAACGCGATGGACCCTCTAGAAGACAACAAACCTTAACTCGATTATGTGACCGTCTTGAACTGCCCTTTGAACCTTAAGGTTTGGGGCAGTACGGCGTGCCACATGTGAGGCATTGGCTTAACCCTTCTACGGCTGGACCGTTGGTACTGTGTCATGAAGTGAATGTTTTTAAACTTATTTCATGTGTTGAGCTATTTCGGGAAAACTTGGGTGTTTGATTGTTCGATCGGAAAGTTTAACATTTTCTATTTATCTGGAATGTGATACAATATTTGGAATCCACAAGTAGTTATGAGATAAATGGTTTGGATGTTATAAACATAGCAGTTTAGTCTCACTTGATCGGTTGCCACAGAATTTTGATGTGATCAAAAGTCCGTCGCAATCACGTAGCGTACGCGGATACTCTTCGGGTAAACTTAATAGACAGCCACACCCCATAGCCCCGACCAAGTGACTGTCGGAGAACCCCGTCGCCGAAAGCATCCGTTCGGGTGCTCGCGGCAGCGGTGTTCCGCCTTGGTGCACTTCGTCGACGGCATCGGGGGTGCGGCCGCCTACTAAAGTTTGCGACGAGCATTCGATCAGAATGTCGGGAATCTTTTTGAATTGCCCGACTTGATATTGAAAAGAGTTTTCAATAAAGAGACTAAAATGCGGGGTTTATAATTGTTAGGCATGTGATGTCTAAGGAATTCAGATGGTTAGGCATGCGATGTCTAAGTAGGTTGCGGATTCCAACTGTTGTACGTTTACACTTTCTTTTCTGTAACCGTAAGTGTAATATGTGATATCTCCGGTTTCGTTGCTATATGTCAACGACAATTGGTATACGCATGTTTACTTACGTTGATGACATGTGATGTTATGTGTTGCTGGATATGTTATATTGGATCGTCGTGTTTGAATAGCCGGGGGGGTTTATGTGAGATGAGTGTTTTTCATTTTCATTCATGTAAAAACTTGTATGTAATATTCTTTTATTGGGGCACTTCCAGGTTGCGGAAGATGTCACCATTGTATATTATTTACTTTTCCGCACTAGGATAGACCTAAGGAGGAGGGCACAAGTAACCGGGTTTTGGAGTCCAGTGGGAGACCAACTCGAGAAGTCGAGTCCGGGTCTCCTAACTCTAGAATTGGTAGGGTTGCTTGCCGCTCTCATAGGGGTCTAGGGGTGTGGGTTTGGCTATTCATCGCGACCGTGGAATCCGTGTTTTATACTGGCTCGTATTAAAAACACGGACGTCCTAGTATATCCAATATTTCATATGATATTTTCTGCTGCGTTATCTGTGATGTGATCATGTGATATGTTCAGATAGATATTGTATATAGTATATATGATATATTATATAGACGTTACTTATGTTTTACACCCGCGCTAGCCCTGCCCCGCTCTGCCGTTAGTTACCTAACCTAACGGTGCAGACGGGACATCGAGGCGAATGCGGATGGCATAAGTGTACGTCGTATTTATCTGTGATGTTTAGGTGATTTAAGTGATGGGACTTCATTAATATGATTAATGAAAGAAAAGAAACCTAAAAGATGTTGTGGAATCGAATTTTCAAAAACAGGTAGCTACAGTTCTTGCTTTGCATCGCGGTGTTCCTTGTAGAACATCCTGCAACTTATTCGATGAGGAAAGGGCCGAGATCCCTTCACCGGGAGTGACCCCTTTAGCAATAACTGGCAGATGCTACAACCCTCGGTTTGTCTTTTGATTGCTTCTATAGTTTTTGCTTTGCACAGCGGTATATATGATATATCCTGCACTGTATTCGATGAGGAAAGGGCCGACGATCCCTTCACCGGGAGTGACCCCTTTAGAAAAACTAGAAAAGCCTCAAAAACACTCCATTTAAAATTCATTCGATTCTACAACGATATCAAGTTCATTACGCAAAGGGTTTTCATAAAAACCTGTCGTAGCCCTCCGTCATTTCAGATAAGTACTAGTTAGTATTCGTGCTGCGGTAGTTTGGCTTCCGTCAAGGCGTAGTGTACGGTAGCTAACTAATGCTTATCTGCTAGCATACGATGCGATTGGATTAGGGTATTCGTACGGTGTTGTTTGGCCTCCGTCAAGGGTCGTGCGGGTGGGTTTAATTCAATCAGGAAATGACGGGTTGAACTTGACTAGCGGACTATGGGTAGTTTGGCCTCCGTCAAGGTCATAGGACGCTAGGGGCAAAATTATCGGGAATTTCAAGTGTTGAAATTTGAAATGAGATTGCATACCTTCTATGATATAGTTGCATCCCGATACCCGCTGCGAGTAATTGTTACTCCTGGGAGAGTTTTACACATTACAATTAGCCGATCAAGTAGGTGTCTAGAAAGGTGTTAACGGGGTTACGCCTCTGGGAAAATGAGGTTTACTCTAATTAGGTCCGTGCGAAAGCACGGGAAACCTCCCTCAAAGTACCGACACTGGCCTGGCTGAAAGATTGGCGAACTTGTAGCGTGTAATTAATCCCGGCTAGTCTTTCCTTTTAGGGTTTAAAGGAAGATTTGATAAAAACAGTGGGAGCCATCCTGATTAGATAAAATAATAACCAATCTGATCTTGCAAGAGCATACGCAGAGTGTTTTCTTCTCTCTCTCTCTCCAGGTAGCGACCATGTCACGCCTTAATCAAGATAATAATACGGATGTATTGACCGAACCCGCTTGTTATACTGAGCTGGGGAACGTTGGTCCCGCTCCAACTTATAATTGTTATAAGACAGAGCAGGAAATTGGGGAATACCAGATTTCCTGTGCCGCCCAAACGAAGAAAGTGCATGTTGATGCATCATCTTCGGGTGTGTTCGTTACATAGAACTGTTTCTCAGTATCCTTTACGTCCTGAGTATGTGATACCGGATCAGGATCCCGCATATGTAATCTGTTACATAGGCTACAGATAGGTAAAGAACTGAGAACGGGTGATAAGTTTCATGAGACAGAAAACGGTGCAAGTGTTGCAGCCAAGTCTGTTGGTCACTGTCACCCTGTATGACCAGTACATTGATTCTGAATGAATGTTATTAGATACCGAACCTGATATACAAAATCATATCAGTCTCTTTATTAGTAAAGAAATGATAAAATTTTGTATTGTTGGATAATGTTTTGAACATTTCCTATATCAAAAGTTGATCGGTTCAGGCACGTTATCTAAAAGCATTGATGTTCTAAATCAAACTACAGTTCTTAGTATACGGAACACACACAAGAGGAAGAGTTCAGAAATGAACGGATCCTTCTTGAGGTATTGTAGACTAGGTCATATCAATGCGACCGGACTAGCTAAGTTGCACATAGATGCATATTTAAATCTGTTTGAATTTACATCTTATGAAAACTTGCCGGTCATGTCACAAAGATAAGATGACCACAGCTCTGTTTATTGGAAGCAGAGAAAGAGTTAGTGTACTCTTGGGATGATACATGTTGATGTATGAAGGTCCCCTGTCTACACATGCCAAGACCGGTTCTTTGTACTTCATTACATTCTCTGATGATCTCTTTAGATTCAGACATATGTTCCTGTTGAAACACAAGTCCGAACCTTTTGAGATATTCACAAAATATAAGTTAGAAGTAGAGAACCAAACCGGGTATAAGTATTATGTCCTTTGATGTGATCAAGGAGGAGAATACTTGAGCACGAAATTCCTGGATTATTCTAAAAGAGAATGAGATTCTCTCTCAGCATTACTCCTCCGTATACACCACATCACGTCGGTGTATCGGGGTGGAGCAATAGCACCCTATGTGATATGGTGTGCTCTATGATGAGTACTACTGAGTTTCCTATTTCCTTTTGGGAGTTATGCACTTGAGAAGCTGCATACCTATTGAATTGGGTTCGAATCAAATCAGTGCCTACCACTTCATATGAGATATGGTATGGGTAGAACCCATCTCTTAAGTAAGTTAAGATTTGGGATTGTCTGGCCTATGTCAAAAGAAAAATCCGGACAAGATCGAAGCAAGGTCGGTTCTGTAGAACTGGAAAGGTTCCAGCAATACAAACTGCAGCTGATGATTTAGTAGAACCAAAGGATTCAATAGTTTCCAACGAACCTCAGCCTCTCCGCCGATCTAGTAGGGTTCCTCACCCACCTGAGAGATACTTCGTTTTCTCTATGACAGTGGGAGCGAGGATTGCATCATGAGATGATGACCCAACTAGTTTTGAGCTGGCCATCAGGAGTGGGACTGTGTAAGAATGGCTGGATGTTTTGTGATCTGAGATGGAATCCTTGTACACCAACAAAGTATGGACTTTGGTTGCTTTATCTGAAGGGTTAAATCCGCATCAGGAGCAAGTATATCTTGAGAAGATTACTTGGTGCACATGGAAAAGTTGAGACTTTCAAAGCTAGACTTGTTAAAGGTTTGCATCATTGACCAGGTATGGATTATGATGAAACCCTTTCTAAGGAGCTATGCTTAAGTCCATTCAGATCCTACTTGCCACGGCTACATACCATGACTACGATATCTGGTGGTTGGGTGTCATGACTGCTTTTCTAAATGATGTTTTAGAAGAGAGCGTCTATAAGTACACAGCCAGAGGGCTTCGTAGACAGTGGGAGCAGCAGAAACGTGAGCAAGATATTTTATGTGATAAAGCGGGCATCGCGGAGTTGGAACATCTGTTTTGATGTGGTAATCAAAGAGTTTGACTTCATCAAAATGGTAGATGAACCTTGTATATACAAAAAGGTAGTAGGGAGTATGGTGGTTATCCTCGTAGAGTACGTGGATGACATACTCTTGATAGGAAAGGAGTTTCCTATGCTACGCTCGGTCAATCTCCGCTTATCACAAGGATTCTCCATAAAGGATCAAAGTGATACCTCCTAAATCCTGAGTTTTGATCTATGAGATAGAAGTAATTGGATGTTAGGATTCTCACTAGTTGTAGTGAGATGGTATCAATCAATCCTGGGGAGAATCATTGGAAAGGTTCCAGAGTGATAAGGACGACTGAATGTCGGTCACAGGCATTGTCTTTACCCTCAGTGGAGGGACGGTATGTTGGAAGAGTTCCAAGCTAGATACCGTGACATACTAGACGATTAAAGGCAAGATACATCGTTACCAAAGATGCTACCAAAGAGGAAGTCTGGATGTATATTAGTTCATGAGATGAACTTCGTTCCTACCATTGTGAGACAATGGAGTTGTGGCTTATGCATAGGAACGCCTGTCCCATCAGTGATCCAGACATATTCTGAGGCTGCATCACCTGATCATAGAGATAGTAGATCTCCAGGGTGATCGAGGTTAGGAGAGTAGACTCAGAGGACAACACGGCGGATCCACTCACAAAGGCCTTTTCCCAGAGACAAACTTTTATGGGATGGTTGAGTATGAGATACTGCAACCACTGCTACAGATGGCCCTAGTGCAAGTGGGAGATTGTTAGTTATATGTATGCCCTAGAGGCCATTGTTGTACATAGGATGTATATTGTAGTGGATGCTGGGACATATATAGGGAAGACTTTCTTGCTCGACATGATAGTATGCTATCTGGTTGCTCTTTATCTTAACGTGTACACTGATTGTCTCTCTGTTACATGTTGGTAAAGCCCTTAGAATGTGTACTTGACTACGTGGACTATGATGCGGATCATACTAGTGGGGACATGGTAGTCCATAAGTACATCCTTCAAGGTCCCTAGTCGTGGGTGTATCGAGACGGGGCATCGATATACCAGAGTAGACTAGCGTATACCTTCTCGACCCATACAGATAGGCAATGGATGATCCCATATCCATTGGTGTTTGACATCAGAGATGATATACGGGTGCTCAGTGGAGACTGGGTACACTGGACGGACTCGTCGAGAACTCCCAGATGGTATTATACCTTACGTCAGATGGCAGTCTCTGGTGACACTGGTACAGGTTAGTCTGTAAACCCGAGATCGTCATAGAGTCTTGTGTGATTCCCACTGTGCTTTGATTTCCACCTTACCACGTCCAAGAGGGCGTGCAAAACGGTGGTTTTTGGGTACAGTCCCGAATCACATGGAGGCAATGAGCGATAGGAGGGGATTCTTCCCTCCCGGTATAGGGAGTTGATGTTGCGCTGTGTTCGATTGGCTATAACCGAAAATCCCTGGCCAGGGTTGCTGAGATTTACTGGTAAGTGTTATCAGTAGTATCTCGAACTGTTATAGACCACGTATCGACACGACTTATCAAGCTACTGGGGTCTGACGTTTACCACCCCTAGGCGAGATATGCGACATATCAGACGACGAGACCAGACTGTACGGTAAGTGTTACTGGTTGGATTCACAGGAGTGTGAGCGGGCTTGCTCGTTAATCTTCTGATCGCTCAATACCCAGGTGGCCGTTAATTTTAGCAGACCTCTTGCGGCTTGTGGGTGTTTGATATGATCATCACCTACTGCCGGCGTATTGACGAGTCTTTAGAGTCCTACACAGGGGTTTCCTGGCTCAAGCGAAACGAAATAGGAGCGCATATGAGATATGTGCGGGACCGAGAATAATACCAGTATGTGATACAGTATTCTATTCTCGCGATTTGTATCAACGGACGGTTATATGTGATATAGCCGGGTTACCGAATCAAGTGTTGATTCGATATATTGATACACTTGATATTAGTCGGTTATATGCAGTATGACCGGATCATTAAATCAAGTGTTGATTTAATGATTTAATATATGATTATATATTTGATATATTACTTTACATTAACTAGTATTTGTTCACTTAAGATTATTTTTCTCACTAGATTGTGCACATTGTATATATGATATATGTTTGTACACTAGTTTGTATCATGTTTGATGATACATGCAAACTTGGGTGTGTGTATGCTTTAAACCATGTTTAGGTTAATGGTTAGGGTTTTAACTTATTTATTTTTTCTTTTTATTTATTTTTGGAAAAAATAGAATGGTGGCTTTCTTTGTATTATACTTGAAGCTTCATGAAGCTTTGTAAGCATCTTTGAAAAGTCTAACCATTTTGTTTTATGCCTTAACCTAACCATCAACCTAAACCTTAGTTTATTCTCTACACAAATCTCACCCATGGTTGCAACATGATAGACATCACTTGAATTTTCTTTTTAAGATAATTGATTTTCTTTTCTTCTTCTTCATCTTCTCCATGAGGTGAAGAAAGCTTACTAAAAAATTTCAAGTGATGAAATCAAGTGAGAAATCCAAATCCAAAGTGAACCCACTTCCTATTTCTTCATCCTCTACCACTTGCCATGTTGTATAGGTTGTTTTCTTCACAAGTTTCATGACTTAGTGAAGATGGAGCTTGAGTTTGACTCGCCTCGACGTAGATCATCTTCGGCATCGAAGTCAATGACCTAGCCCGATCATTTCTCCGACGAAACCATCGCTAGAGTCCGGGATCCCGATGATCGCAGCGGAGGGACATCATCACGGAGCTAAAGAAGTGGAGTACCGGATCTACAAAGTTTGTAATCCGTTTCACTTAGTAGCAAAGTAGTTTGCTAGCTTATATTTTCGCCTATCCTCTAGTTAACGATCGCATTAGGGTTTCTCGGCACCGTAAAAATTTGAATTTGGCATGGTAGATGCCTTGTGGAACCTCTTGAGTGTGCCTAGGAACCCTACATCTGGTGCATTTCCAAACCCATGTTTGCATCTGAACTTGGACCGTAATGTCCTTAAACTAAACAATAGAGCCCAAATGCTCTTTTGTTGGATCTAAATGATCCTGTTAAGTAGATCTTAGTCTAAAATTTGACTAACATATCCTTAACAGATGGTTAAGTTGATCTTAGTCTAAAATTAGACTAACGTATCCTTAACAAACTTTTAATTTGATCTTAGTCTCAAATGAGATTAACGATCCTTAAACCCAACCCAAAACCCAAATCTAAGAAAATACGGATTTGGACTAATCCACGCCCTACGGGCAACCACATAAATTAGTCTCCGTATACAATCCACGGGCAACCAAAAACAAAACAAACACACACGACACGAAGTGACCATCTGGAGAAAGAGGAAGTGGTTACCGTGATGCGGTATTGTAATTAACTGCAGGAGCTTGCGCCTGCAGGGAAAAGCGTCCCCATAATCAAAAAACCCCTCAAACGAGGGGAATCTGACGAGGTCTGTTACATCGGCCGCATCCGTTTAAACCTTCGATACATGGTGTCATAAATCAACTTGGCATCATCGGAGAGGTGGACGGATAGCACCAAATAGCATCTGCCCTCGAAATTCAGGCCTGACGTCCCAACGTCCTGGTCGTGTCTTTCGGCAGAGAACAGATCCTGGCACGCCCGCTGGGACCTCTTCTTCTTTCCACTCCACACTTCGTGTGTCGGGTTTTGCGAACAAGTCACGGTTTGACATGGTTGCCTTTGGATTTAAAGTACTAAGATTTGATATCTTGCTCCGTGCAGAAAAACAAAAGATCAAATGGCTTTCAACTGCACAAGCTGCAACAACGGCAATAACTCTCACTCCGTCCCTGCGGGAGGAGTGACCTATGGGCCTCAAGCGGCCTTCGTTTTTACAATGCCGGTGGACCAGGTGACGCAAGCCACCACAGGGCTATTCTTTGGGACCATGCTCCCACCCATAAGCTTCAACACACCACTGCCATCACAAGAAGCTAAGAAGAAGTCAGTCTTTGATCGGCTCACAACTACTGCGTCCCCTCTTAACGGGTCGTCCAAACCAAGTGCCTCAGTTTTTAACAGATTGGGCCGAAGCTCTAATGGACCTGTGAAGAAGCCCGCAATACTGGAAGGGGTTATCCCGAAGAGGATAGCCATTCCTGCTCCTGAAGTCGCCAAAGCGGCTTCCCCTGCTAAGGAGTCGGTCTTTGCAAGACTGACTGCTGAGGCTCCCGCTCTAAACGAAGTCACCAAGACTGCTCCTCCTGCTCGAAAGTCTGCCTTCGACAGGTTGGCTATCCCCGCTCAGCGGACGTCCATTTTCAATAGGCTGGCGCCCATAACAGCACCTGACCAGAACAGGGGGCATGATGAAGCCACTCCCACAGCTGAGCCAATACCATCTGCAAGACATGCTCGACATCTCCACTGGCGCCGAGTGAGAAAAGCTGGGGGCAGTTCCCCCTCTGGATTTACTCCACCGGCTCCAACGGTGGAAATTGATACTGCTATTCCGACTGCGAACAACTTTGAACTACTTAGGAGGGTACACAAAAACTCTCTGACTGCTGTGTTAAAAAGATCTCCTCCACCAATGGAGAACGCTACAAAGGAGAATCTAGAGCAGCCCTCTCAGCGGCTATCCTCTAAAATTTATAAAGTTTGGCGACAGGTCCAGGACTCCGTGATAGATCAAGACTATCTCCGCCGACAGAAAAAGATGAAGGTTCGGCAAGAAGAGAACTACCTTGTCAAGCCACAGAAGGCGACAGCTACTTGGGTGCCCACTGCAACGGCCCCCTCAACTTCGACCGCTCACAAGAGGAGAAGGCTAGAGAAAATCCCAGTGTCTGCGACGAATCGCAAGAACACTGAATCTAAACGCCCCAAGTCTGGGGGCATGGTGGTACATACTGTCTATAAGGCATCCGGGAAAGAGGATAACCGTATCTCTACGGGCCATCGACCACTCACCCGATCCGTAACAAAGGCCCAGGAGCAAAAATAGAAGCTCCAGGAAATGTTGACGCAAATGTCCGTACTCACAGGGTCAAAAGAAAGCCCGAAAACGTCGCCGGAGCAACGTCAAGAACAAGAAACTAATGCTGAGTTCCTCCGCAGAATCCACCAAAAAAAGGACAAAGAGGCAGCGGAACAAGCTGCCAACATAAAACGAATGGCGTTCTTATTCGAAGACATGGTTGAGATGATGTTACAGCCGGATCCTCCAGCTGAAGATCCTCCGATTATCCTCGAAGACGACCGAGCGGAGACGTCAAACCCACTTCCGGCTTGTTCAGCAGCCAAAGAGGAGACCATCTAAAAAGCCGCCCTGGACGATTACATCACTCAGCAGATACGAGTTCATCAGGCGAATGAAGCGGCTGGGCAAGTTGTTAAGACTGGACGACCCTATCCGGGTAGGTACGACCAAATAAAGTACCCACCGGGATACACGATTCCCAAATTCTACGTATATAAGGGAACGGGGAATCCAGACCAGCAGGTTGCTCAATTTAGGGCTCTGTGTGGCAACACAGGAGGGGATGACAAACTATTGCTTTGCCAGTTTGTTGGCAGTTTGTCGGAGACAGCGTTTGAATGGTACTCCGAGCTCCCGAACGACTCCGTTAAGACATTTGCAGAAATGGAGTTACTGTTCACGCAGAGGTTCGCAAGCGCTAGCGAGCGCACCCCGATCACAGCACTAATTAACGCCAGAGTAAAGCTAGACGAAACATGGGTGCAGTACGCGATACGGTTGCGAAATTTACGGTCGAAGTGGGAGCAGCGCATTGAAGAAGCGCCCGCAGTAGGCATGTTCGTGAGGGCCCTTGATCCTCAGGCAACCATCTCCCAATTCATGATTTTCTTCAAGCCGACCACTTTCCAGGCCCTGATCGACAAGCTGGCCCAGATGGATCAGATGGGCCACAGGCCGTCCTCCTCAAAAACGGAACTTCGAAATGAAAAGGGTAAAGAAAAAGCGACCTTCGTTGCCAACACTCAACAACAACCAAGTAACCTGAGACCGGTTTTTCGCCAAAGCAATAAGCCGCAATCCCTCGATGAGAAGTTGAGACGTCCTTACTCATTCCCCCAAGATAAAACAAAGAGACTGTTCGAACTGGTAATGCGCAACGGGCTTATCACTCTGTCGGATCCAAGACACCCACCGCAACTTGGTGACGTCAACCATCCTAACTATTGTCCCTACCATAGAGTAGTGGGTCACCCAATCGAAGATTGCTATGTATTCAAAAATTGGGTTGAAGACCAGTATCAACAGGGCAAATTCGCGTTGTCCAAAAACTGGAAAGTGAACCCGCCACAACCACATACTCCAAAAAAGATGGACATGCCGGGGGCATTGTGCTCATTCATAGAGAAAGTCCCATGGACCGAAAAGTCCGTAAACTGGAAATTCGCCTCAAATATGGCAACGACGGACCGAGATGACCTAAAACTAACAATGGACTGAAACGTCCCAAAACTAACGATTGACCAGAATGTCGTTAAAATACTACAAACCCGCGGCGTCCCCAGGCTCACATGGTAAAAAAAACTGTACATCCATAAGCAAGATGGGCATGGATGAAAACCCTAATGGGCTCCGTGAGTAAAAACAGCAAGGCTACCAGCGAGTTTTGTGAAAACCCGAAAGGGCGCAGTCTCGTTAAAAGATAGTTGCAAGGTCCTCTCGACCCTGTAAGGAGAAACCATCTGCGTGGGATCCTTACGACTCACAAAGGAGAAACACACTTAGGGATCCCCACGATTCCTAAGGAGAAATTACAATTACGAGATCCTCACGACTCGTAAGGAGAATTCCCCTTTGAGACCCTCACAGCTCACAGGGTTCAAAAGCCTTAAGCTACAGGGATCTGAACATGTTCTTAAGCCATCACAATCTCCGATGATGCCCTGCAAGCGGTTCAAAGCTGACCCTTGTATACGGTCCACGGGCACGAATAAACATTTCCTTAACAGAGTCCCACCAGCGACCAGGGATATGCTCACACGGTGAACGACCCTTGTAAGTCCTCTCGACTTGTTAGGAGAAATACTCTTGAAAGATACTTACGACTTATAAGAGAACACACACTTAGGAATCCTCACGATTCTTAAGGAGAAAACACATCTACGAGATCCTCACGACTCTTAGGGAGAAATACCTTTATGAGACCCTTACGGCTCGTAAAGTCAAAAAGCCTTAGTCGACAGGATCCTAACCCTGTTTGCTAAGCCACCTGTGTTCAATATCGACAGATACAAATGATGATTCGCTCCTGGCAATATCCCAATTGTAGCGATGCTGATGCCTAAATCGGTATCAAATCCCAAACTCGCAGCGAAAAGTCAGCGAGCCACAAATGCATATGAAATAGCCGAAATGATGGGGCAACTTGCAACAAAATCAGCAAGTAAAAATATATGCATACAAAAACAGCCGAAATGATTGGGCAACTCGCAATAAAAAGAGGCGAGTAAAAAGAAAATAGCCGAAATGATTGGGAACCGTGAACAATAGCCGAAATGATTGGGCAATCGCGACTTTCGCGATACAAAAAGCTGAAATGATAGAGCGTCGCGGAAAGAAAACAAAAAATATACATTTGAAATGAAACTTTTGCCCTACAAGCGGTTCAATGCTGACCCTTGTATACAATCCACGGGCACAAATAAATATTTCCCCAACACAGTCCCACCACTGACGAGGGATATCTTCATATGGTGAACGACACTTGTAAGTCCTCTCGACTTATAAGGAGAAAACACTCTTGTAAAATCGTTACGACTTATAAGAGAACACACACTTAGGAATCCTCACGATTCCTAAAGAGAAAATGCACCTACGAGATCCTCACAACTCGTAGGGAGAAATACCTTTATGAGACCCTTACGGCTCGTAAAGTCAAAAAGCCTTGGTCAACAGAATCCTAACCCTATTTTCTAAGCCACCTTTGTTCAACATCGACAGAGGCAAATGATGATTCGCTCCTGGATATGTCCCAGTGATAGCGATGCTGATGCTTAAATCGGTATCAAATTCCAAGCCCGTTCACGGCAAATGATGATTCGCTCATGGCAATATTCCAGTCGTAACGATGCTCATGCTGAGATTGGCACCAGATTCCAAGTTCCACACTCGCGATAAAAATTCAGCGAGCCAAAACTGCATATGAAATAGCCGAAATGATGGGGCAACTTGCAACAAAATCAGCAAGTAAAAATATATGCATACAAAATAGCCGAAATAGTTGGGCAACTCGCGATAAAAAAAACAGCGAGTAAAAAGAAAAATAGCCGAAATGATTGGGCACCGCGAAAAATAGCCGAAATGATTGGGCAATCGCGAACTTTGCGATATAAAAGCTGAAATGATAGAGCATCACGGAAATAAAAAAATGAAAGAATAAAACTTTTGCCCTACATGTGAGATCACATCGATCCCTGTATACAATCCGGGGGCACAAACAGAGATGGAACCGGACCTTCCCACCAGGCTCCATCCGAAAGAGAGCCAAGTCTCAACGGCCGCATCGACAGCCTAGAGACCCACAACGGCGTTCCTCCTCATTCCAGCAGGATTAGGACGCGACGTCAACAAAGCGGAGCCACGGCAAAGTCCCTAGTTCCAAGACTCTACGGTCCACAGACAACCTAGAGTCAACCAATGACTTCCCCGCCGGATCTACGCTCCGTCTCGGAAACAAGTCAACCGACCCTAGAGAAATCAGTGTCCTTGGCAAAAACCTCGATTCAGGGAAATCAGCGTCCTTGACGAGAGCATCTCGATTCGCGCCGACCCGCAGAGGAAATCAGTGTCTTTGCAGGAATACCTTGATTCGTCTCAACTCCGAGGAAATCAGTGTCCTTGGAAAATATGTCGATTCAGGGAAATCAGCGTCCTTGACGAGAGCATCTCGATTCGCGTCGACCCGCAAGGAAATTAGTGTCTTTGCAGGAATCTCTCGATTCGTCTCAACTCCGAGGAAATCAACGTCCTTGGCAAAAACCTCGATTAACGGAAATCAACGTCCTTGACGAGAGCATCTCGATTCGCGTCGACCCGTAAGGAAATCAGTGTCTTTGCAGGAATCTCTCGATTCGACTCAACTCAGAGGAAATCAGCATCCTTGGAAAATACTTCGATTCAGGGAAATCAGTGTCCTTGACGAGAGCATCTCAATTCGCGTCGACCCGCAAGGAAATCAGTGTCTTTGTAGGAATACCTCGATTCGTCTCAACTCCGAGGAAATCAGTGTCCTTGGAAAATATCTCGATTCAGGGAAATCAACGTCTATGACTAGAGCATCTCGATTCGCGTCGACACGCAAGGAAATCAGTGTCTTTGCAGGAACACCTCGATTGGTCTCAACCCCCAGAAAAATCAGTGTTCTTGGCAAATTCTTCGATTCAGGGAAATCAGCGTCCTTGACGAGAGCGTCTCGATTCGCATCGACCCGCAAGGAAATCAGTGTCTTTGCAGGAATACCTCGATTCGTCTCAACTCCGAGGAAATCGGTGTCCTTAACAAAAACCTCGATTCAGGGAAATCAGCGTCCTTGACAAGAGCATCTAAATTCGCGTCGACCCGCAGAGAAATCAGCGTCTTTGCAGGAAAATCTCGATTCGTCTCAACTCCAGGGAAATCAGTGTCCTTGGCTCAACATCTCGGTTCAGGGAAATCAGCATACTTGACGAGAGCATCTCGATTCACGTCGACCCGCAGAGAAATCAGCGTCTTTGCATGAATACCTCGATTCGTCTCAACTCCGAGAAAATCAGTGTTCTTGGCTCAACATCTCGATTCAGGGAAATCAGCGTCCTTAATGAGAGCATTTCAATTCGCGTCGACCAGCAAGAAAATCAGTGTCTTTGCAAGAATCTCTTGATTCGTCTCAACCCCCAGGGAAATCAGCGTCCTTGGCAAATACCTCGATTCAAGAAAATCAGCGTCCTTGACGAGAACATCTCGATTCGCGCCGACCCACAGAGAAATCAGTGTCTCTGCAGGAATATACGACGTTAGCCAAACGGAGCCACGACAGAGTCCATAGTTCCAAGTCTCGATGGCCACATCTACAGCCCGAAGACCCACAACAGCGCTCCTCCTCATTCCAGTAGGATTCAGACGCGACAATCAACCTCGGAGCCATGGCAAAGTCCCTAGTTCCAAATCTCGACGGTTCACAGACAACCTCGAGATAACCTCGACATTCGTCTCACTACAGCAGACGCAACGTCAGCAAAGCGGAGCCGCGGCAAAAGTTCCCAGTTCCATGACTCGGCGGTTCACAGACAACCGAGAGAGCAAATCCTGGTCCCGTAGAACACGGTTAATGTCAATCCTGACCCCGTGGGAAACGCCAAGAGCACTTCCTGGCCGTAGAACACGGCTAATGTCAATCCTGACCCCGTGGGAAACATCCAGAGCACATCCAGGTCCCGTAGAACACGGTTAATGTCAATCCTAACCCCGTGAGAAACGTCCAGAGCACCTCCTGGCCCCGTAGAACACGGCTAATGTCAATCTTGGAAATCAGTGTCCTTGGCTCAACATCTCAATTCAGGGAAATCAGCGTCCTTGATGAGAGCATTTCGATTCGCGTCGACCCGCAAGGAAATCAGTATCTTTGCAGGAATCTCTCAATTCGTATCAACCCCCAGAGAAATCAGCGTCCTTGGCAAATACCTAGATTCAGGGAAATCAGCGTCCTTGACGAGAACATCTCAATTCGCACCGACCCGCAGAGAAATCGGTGTCTCTGTAGGAATATACGACGTCAGCCAAACGGAGCCACGACAGAGTCCATAGTTCCAAGTCTCGATGGCCAAATCTACAGCCCGAAGACCCACAATAGTGCTCCTCCTCATTCCAGCAGGATTCAGATGCGACAATCTACCTCGAAGCCATGGCAAAGTCCGTAGTTCCAAATCTCGACGGTTCACAGATAACCTCGACATTCGTCTCACTACATCAGACGCAACGTCAGCAAAGCAGAGCCGCGGCAAAAGGTCCCAGTTCCATGACTCGGCAGTTCACAGACAACCGAGAGAGCAAATCCTGGTCCCGTAGAACACGGTTAATGTCAATCCTGACCCCGTGGAAAACGCCCAGAGCACCTCCTGGCCGTAGAATACGGCTAATGTCAATCCTGACCCCGTGGGAAACATCCAGAGCACATCCTGGTCCCGTAGAACACGGCTAATGTCAATCCTAACCCTGTGGGAAACGTCCAGAGCACCTCCTGGCCCCGTAGAACACGGCTAATGTCAATCCTGACCCCGTGGGAAACGTCCAGAGCACATCCTGGTCCCGTAGAACACGGCTAAAGTCAATTCTGACCCCGTGGGAAACGTCCAGAGCACCTCCTGGTAGAACACGGCTAAAGTCAATTCTGACCCTGTGGGAAACGTCCAGAGCACCTTCCGGTCCCATAGAACACGGCTAATTTCAATCCTGACCCCATGGGAAATGTCCAGAGAACCTCCCGGTACCGTAAAACACGGCTAATGTCAATCCTGACCCCGTGGGAAACGACCAGAGCAACTCCTGACTCCGTGAAATGCGGATAAAGTCAACCTCCTGACTCCGTGAAATGCGGATAAAGTCAACCCCTGACTCCGTGAAATGCGGATAAAGTCAACCCCCGACTCCGTGAAATGCGGATAAAGTCAACCCCTCCTGGTCCCGTGGAACACGGCCAAAGTCAATTATGACTCCATGGGAAACAGCCAGAGTAAATCCTCGAACTCCCCGTCAAAGCAATGCTTTGACTCGGGAGAAGGTCAACTCATCAATCACTTACAAGTCCTCTCGACTCGTAAGCAAGAAAAATTCTCTTGTAAGATCCTTACGACTTATAAGAGAACACACAATTAGGAATCCTCATGATTCTTAAGGAGAAAACACATCTACGAGATCCTCTCGACTCGTAGGGAGAAAAGTCTTTATGAGACCCTCACGGCTCATAAATTTGAAAAGTCTTAGGTGGCAGATCCTAACCCTGTCTCCCAAGCCATCATTGCCTCTCAGAGAGGTCAAGGTAGATTTTCTTCAGGCCACATTCTCCTAAGTCAAACATCGACAAGAAAGGAAACAGACACTTACAAGTCCTCTCGACTCGTAAGCAAGAAAAACTCTCTTGTGAGATTCTTACAACTCTCAAGAGAAAATACACTTAGGAATCCTCACAATTCTTAAGCAGAAAATACACCTATGAGATCCTCTCGACTCGTAGGGAGAAAAGTATTTATGAGACCCTCACGGCTCATAAAGTTAGAAAGCCTTAGGAGGCAGATTTAAACCTGACTCCTAAGCCATCGCTGTCTTACAAGGAGATCAAAATAGATTATCCACAAAATGCATTTACTAAGAGGGACACACAACCATGAAGCAAAATATTTCTTTTATTCATGAATCAAAATGAGTACAAAGTACAATTTATGAAAGAATCAAAAAATACACTCATTCAGGAGTATGTACAAAAGAAGAGTAAAAAGAAACATATACAATTTTTCAAGCCGGCGGACGATTTAATAGATTTGTCAGTTCATCCTTTTTCCGTTGGGCCTCGGCTTCATAATTTGTTATCACAACGAGACGGGCCTCCGCTTGAGACTGTTGGGCGTGGTACGAGGCAAGCCGACTTTCAAGCTCCTGTTCAGTGACTTTGTGGGCTTCAACCATCTCGCAGATAGTGCGCGGAGACCCGTATTTATCTGTGGTTGGCGGAAGTCCTGAATTTGTTGCGCTTTTTTCATGAATTTCACTGCTTAGAGCTGAGAACCTGTAACCTGCAATTATTTAGCAAACACGGATCAAGAGTACCTGCCTACATGCAATGTGATCAAGAATGGGCGGTATAAAAATGCAAAAATCTGATATGAACAGTGGGCATGCGATGTAATCACTGCCTACTGCTCGTGTATTGACGAGTCTTACAGTCCCACAAAGGGGTCTCCTAGCTCAGGAGAAACGATGTGGGGTGCATATGAGATATGCGCAGGAGCTCGATTAAATGTGTGTACTTGATACCATATATAATCGGGCGTTTACTATTGGACGGGTCGTATGTGATATGGCCGGGTTATTAAATCAAGTGTTGATTTAATATTAAGTCCATTAGCTCATTTATTAAAACCTATTTCTTTATGATGCATGCATGAGTGTATGTATATGTTGATATGGATGCACACATCCAAGCATACATGTGTCATGATTGATGATACATTGGTGGTGGCAATGCAAGAATCACATGGTAACATATTTATATATTTGGATTATTTGAGAAAAGCAAAATAGGAACAAAATCATGGTTGACTATTCAACTCTTTTGAGTTGACAAAAGTCAATGGTTTCATTGCCCATGGTTTTGTAGCCCATGGTTTTTGCTTAACCTCAAGTCACAAAATATTTTTAGCATGACATAATTCATTCACTTGGGATTATGTTGAGAGTTGATCATTATTCTAACTTGAGTCAAGCTTAGCCATCATCTTCTTCCTCTCTCTCCTTCATGCTCTCTAGGGTTTCAAAAGAAAGAGAAGAAATTAAAAAGAACAGGTTTTTAAGTGAGATCCAAACTCTCATCACCAATCTATACTAGTCTAGCCCATTAGTGTAGGTTGTTTGCTTCACCTCTTCAGAGATCAAGTGAAGGTAGGAGCTTGAGCAAAGGGACTTCGTGGTGGATCATCATGGACTTGGAAGGATTCAAGCGAACCGGTTCAAACCCCACTCGATCCAAGGAGTCAAGAAGGAGGTCTACAAAAGTTGTATTTCTCCACACTTAGTGTTAGACACTTCTTAGTATGAGATACTACGTGTTGTTACTCTATTTTTCTAGTTCGATTCATAATTGGCAATGTTTAGCACCCCCTAAATTTTTAATATAGCATGTGTGATGCAACCCTAAACCTAAGATGGTGCTAGAGAATCCCTACAAGTCATACTAGTGGGGGCTGGGTAGTCTATAAGCACATCCTTAAGCTCGTCCCTAATCGTAGAATTATCAAGGCAGGGCATCGATACTCCAGAGTCGACCAGTGTATACGCTTCTTATCCCCGTCAAGGGAGGTGGCCTGTCCCGCAGCCATTGGAATACAGTACCAGAGATAGTATATAGGTGCTCTTTGAGTTATGAGTTACACTGGACGGACTCGCTAGAAACTGCTGGTTGGTATTATACCTATCGTCGGTTAGCAGTTTCCCGGTGACATAAGTACAGGTTAGTTCATTGACTTGGAATCACTATTCCTCTCGAGTGTGTTTCTATTGTACTTAGATTACTACCCTACCACGGCTCAAATGAGTCGTGCAAACAGGTAGTGGTTAGGTGCAATCCCGAAACACTTAGAGGCGGTTAGGGTTAGAAGGGATTCGACTCTCCTGGTATTAGGAGTTGATATCGCGCTGTGTTCGGTTAGCCAATACACAAAGTCCCTGGCCAGGACAAGTGAGATTTACTGGTAGGTACACCAGTAGTTTCTCAGGGTGTATCGGGCTCTACACCAACACGACTTATTGCACTATTAGGGGTCTGACATTTACCACTCCTTAGGCCTAATATGAGATACTTTGAGATGAACAAACCGGACTATACGGAGATTGTTACGGATTGGCTCAGTAGGGGTTCAGATGAGTTCGCTCGTCGGCCTTCTTTTCGACAGGTACTTGGGTAGCCATTATGTACAGCTAGTGCATGTTCCCTCTTTAAATACAAGGAAAAACCCCAATGGGGCATCACGTAAACACACGTGATCGAGGGTCACGTGCCGACACGTGATGGCTTCCTGAGGGCTCTGAAATGATAAGAATTGAATCCTAATCAAATGGGGTCACTTGCCAGCACGTGATAGGCCTTTAAGCCTACTGAAGTATAATAAAACAGCAAGAAAAAACCCCAAAGGGGTATCACGTGCCCACACGTGACCAAGGGTCACGTGCTGACACGTGATAAATTCCCGAGTTCTTTAAAATAACATAATTAAATTCTGGTTAAATGCTTAAATCCGTGGGTCACGTGCCACCATGTCATGGGGTCTTAAAAACTCTCTGAGTTAAAGGAAGGAAAACCCTAAATGGGGCATCACGTGCCCACACGTGACAGGGGGTCACATGCCAACACGTGATGGGTACCTAAGATTTCTGAACTAATAGAATTAAATTCTAATTAAATGGTATATCAGTGGGGATCACGTGCCAACACGTGATAGGCTCTTAAACCTTCTGAACTAATAGATTTAAATTCTAATTAAGCGAAATCAAAAAATCATAATATTTCCCTAGATCTTTCCAAACAAAAAGATTGCGCTCTCTAAAGTGGAGCACCGTTAGATTAAAAATCCAATGGTGATTAAAAATCACCAACTTATAGAAAGATTCTATACAAGGAGATATTTCCCTAAAATTTGCCAGGAATAACAGATAAAATATCTTTTGGATTAAAAATCCAATGGTGAATAAAATTCACCAAGTGATCTAAAAGATCGTGTTGGTTACAAAATCAATTAAAATCTTTCAGTGAAAGATTGACTAAACAAACTGATTCTTTTCTTTCTCCTATAAATAGGAGCCAAGAAGAAAAAGAAAAAGGAAGATACAGCAACAAAGAGAAAAAAGAAGAGAATTTAATTCTCCAGAGAGAAAAAAGATTTCTTCAGAAAAAGAAAGAAACGCTAGGTAAGGGAGAGAAAGAGATCACTCTATAAGCTCCCATAACCTTATAAGAGAATTTAATTCTCAAACTAAGAGTTTAACTCTTTTGAATAAGAACTTAGTTTTTCCTCTGGTTGAAGATCTGCAGAAACAGATCTCCCCATAAGTTGAGAATTTAATTCTCATCAGGGAGATTCTGTTATGCAGATCTAAAACCTAAGGGAAGACCAAAGTTCAGAGAATTTTATTCTCCCACAAAGCACATAGGAATTTAATTCCTACAATAAAGATAGGGTTTAACCCTTAATATAAGAACTTAGTTCTTCCATCTAGTTGAAGATCTGCAGAAGCAGATCTCCCCATAAGTTGAGAATTTAATTCTCATCGGGGAGATTCGGCCATGCAGATCCAAGAATTAAAGGGAGAATTGGGTATAAAAGAATTTAGTTCTTCCAAATACATAGGAATTTAATTCCTCTAAATAAAATTAGGGTTTAACCCTATAAAAGAATTTAATTCTTAAACAAGGGACTTAAACTTTTCATGCACGTAAAAGGTTCAAGTACCCAATATGATCACGTGGCAACACGTGACCCTCCCCTTAATGGTCAAAAAAAAGAATGATTCGGATGGGGTCACGTGCTCCCACGTGACCCTTGGATAAATTCCTCAAAATAAAGAGAACAAAGCCAAGTCAGGACAGATTTTGGGTGCCTCACATGTCCCCACGTGACCCTTGACAAACACCTCTTTAAAAAAGAGAAAATGAGGTAAAACTGAGGAGTTAATACCCAATGCATGGGCACCATCACGTGTTCACACGTGATGATCATAAACATTAAGTGTGTAACACTTATTTGAATATTCTGAGAATAAAATAAAGGAAGCTTGGGCCAATCCTATGGCGCCTCACGTGTCCCCACGTGAGCGCTTCATTTTCTTTTAGTGTTTAACTCTATTTTAAGGACTTCATCCCTAGTGTTTAACACTATTTTAAATGCATCACGTGGGAACACGTGATCGCCCGATATGTGCCAGTGTTTAACACTATATTCAAACCAGTCTTAGCCCAAATTGGTTAAGTCTTCCAGAGGTAAGACTCCCCTTTGACTGAACCTCAAATACACTCTCGTCTTCCAAAATTGGTCATCTCATATGACATTCAAAGTAAAACCCAGAGCCTTTCAATCAACTTTGGTTCGAAGGTACATATCTTCACACCTCTGATACATGTCGTTGTAATTCTTCAACGTCTTCAGAGAGGTGGTGGGTCCCAATGACCAATAACTATCTGGTGCATTTCCAAACCCATGTTTGCATCTGAACTTGGACCATAATGTCGTTAAACTAAACAATAGAGCCCAAATGCTCTTTTGTTGGATCTAAATGATCCTGTTAAGCGGATATAAATGATCCTGTTAAGCAGATCTTAGTCTAAAATTAGACTAACGTATCCTTAACAAATGGTTAAGTTGATCTTAGTCCAAAATTAGACTAACGTATCCTTAACAAACGTTTAAGTTGATCTTAGTCTCAAATGAGATTAACGATCCTTAAACCCAACCCAAAACCCAAATCTAAGAAAGTACGGATTTGGACTAATCCACACCCTACGGGCGACCACATAAATTAGTCTCCGTATACAATCCACGGGCAACCAAAAACAAAACAAACACACACGACACGAAGTGACCATTTGGAGAAGGAGAAAGTGGTTACCGTGATGCAGTAGCGTAATTAACTGCAGGAGTTTGCGCCTGCAGGGAAGAGCGTCCCCACAATCAAAAAACCCTCAAACGAGGGGGAATCTGACGAAGTCTGCTACATCGGCCACATCCATTTAAACCTTCGATACATGGTGTCATAAATCAACTTGGAATCTTCGGAAGGTGGACGGATAGCACCAAATAGTATCTGCCCTCGAAATTCAGGCCTGACTTCCCAACGTCCCGGTCGCATCTTTCGGCGGAGAACAGATTCTGGCACGCCCGGTGGGACCTCTACTTCTTTCAACTCCACACTTCGTGTGTCGTGTTTTGCGAACAAGTCGCGGTTTGACATGGTTTCCTTTGGATTTAAAGTACTAAGATTTGGTATCTTGCTCCGTGCAAAAAAACAGAAGATCAAATGGCTTTCAACTGCACAAGCTGCAACAACGGCAATAACTCTCACTCTGTCCCTGCGGGAGGAGTGACCTACGGGCCTCAGGCGGCCTCCGTTTTTACAATGCCTATGGACCATGTGACGCAAGCCACCACAGGGCTATTCTTTGGGACCATGCTCCCACCCATAAGCTTCAACACACCACTGCCATCACAAGAAGCTAAGAAGAAGTCGGTCTTTGATCGGCTCACAACTACTGCGGCCCCGCTTAACGGGTCGCCCAAACCAAGCGCCTCGGTCTTTAACAGATTGGGCCGAAGCTCCAATGGACCTGTGAAGAAGCCCGTAATACCAGAAGGGGTTGTCTCGAAGAGGATAGCCATTCCTGCTCCTGAATTCGCCAAAGCGGCTTCCCCTGCTAAGGAGTCGGTCTTTACAACACTGACTGTTGCGGCTCCCGCTCCAAACAAAGTCACCAAGACTGATCCTCCTGCTCGAAAGTCTGCCTTCGACAGGTTGGCTATCCCCGCTCAGCTGACATCCGTTTTCAATAGGTTGGCACCAATAACAGTACCTGACCGGAACAGGGGGCATGATGAAGCCACTCCCACATCTGAGCCAATACCATCTCCAAGACATGCTCGACGTCGCCACTGGCGTCGAGTGAGAAAAGCTGGGGGCAATTCCCCCTCTGGATTTACTCCGCCGGCTCCAACGATGGAAATTGATACTACTATTCCGACTGGGAACAGCTTTGAACTACTTAGGAGGGTACGCAAAAACTCTCCGACTGCTGTATTAAAAAGATCTCCTCCACCAATGGAGAACGCTACAAAGGCGAAGCTAGAGCAGCCCCCTCAGCGGCTGTCCTCTAATATTTATAAAGTTTGGCGACAGGTCCAGGACTCCGTGATAGATCAAGACTATCTCCGCCAACAGAAAAAGATGATGGTTCAGCAAAAAGAGGACCACCTTGTCAAGCCACAGAAGGCGACAGCTACTTGGGTGCCCACTGCAACGGCCCCCTCAACTTTGACCGCTCACAAGAGGAGAAGGCTGGAGAAAATCCCGGTGTCTGGGACGAATCGCAAGACCACTGAATCTAAACGCCCCAAGTCTGGGGCATGGTGGTACATACTGTCTATATGGCATCCGGGAAAAAAGATATCCGTATCTCTACGGGCCATCGACCACTCACCAGATCCAAAACAAAGGCCCAGGAGCAACAACATAAGCTCCAGGAAATGTTGACGCAAATGGCCGTACTCACAGGGCCAAAAGAAAGCCCGGAAACGTCGCTGGAGCAACGTCAAGAACAAGAAACTAATGCTGAGTTCCTCCGCAGAATCCTCCAAAAAAAGGACAAAGAGGCAGTGGAACAAGCTGCCAACATAAAACGAATGGCGTTCTTATTCCAAGACATGGTCGGGATGATGTTACAGCCGGATCCTCCAGCTGAAGATCCTCCGATTATCCTCGAAGACGACCGAGCGGAGACGTCAAACCCTCTTCCGGCTTGTTCAGCAGCCAAAGAGGAGACCATCTCAAATGTCGTCCTAGACGATTACATCGCTCAGCAGATACGAGTTCATCAGGCGAATGAAGTGGCTGGACAAGTTGTTAAGACTGGACGACCCTATCCGGGTTGGTACGACCAAATAAAGTACCCGCCGGGATACACGATCCCCAAATTCCACGTATATAAGGGAACGGGGAATCCACACCAGCACGTTGCTCAATTCAGGGCTCTGTGTGGAAACACTGGAGGGGATGACAAACTATTGCTTTGCCAGTTTGTTGGCAGTTGGTTGGAGACAGCATTTGAATGGTACTCCGAGCTCCCGAACGACTCCGTTAAGACATTTGCAGAAATGGAGTTACTGTTCACGCAGAGGTTCGCAAGCGCTAGCGAGCGCACCCCGATCACCGCACTAATTAATGCCAGAGTAAAGCCAGACGAAACATGGGTGCAGTACGCGATACGGTGGCGGAATTTATGGTCGAAGTGCGAGCAGCGCATTGAAGAAGCGCCCGCGGTAGGTATGTTCATGGGGACCCTTGATCCTCAGGCAACCATCTCCCAATTCATGATTTTCTTCAAGCCGACCACTTTCCAGGCCCTGATTGACAAGCTGGCCATGATGGATCAGATGGGCCACAGGCCTTCCTCCTCAAAAACGGAACTTCGAAATGAAAAGGGTAAAGAAAAAGCGACCTTCGTTGCCAACACTCAAAAACAACCAAGTAACCTGAGACCGGTTGTTCGCCAAAGCAATAAGCCGCGATCCCTCGATGAGAAGTTGAGACGTCCTTACTCATTCCCCCAAGAAAAACCAAGAAGATTGTTCGAACTGGTAATGCGCAACGGGCTTATTACTCTGCCGGATCCAAGACACCCACCGCAACTTTGTGATGTCAACCATCCTAACTATTGTCCCTACCATAGAGTAGTGGGTCACCCAATCGAAGATTGCTACGTCTTCAAAAATTGGGTTGAAGACCAGTATCAGCAGGGAAAATTCGCGTTGTCCGAAAACTGGAAAGTGAACCCGCCACAACCACATACTCCTAAAAAGATGGACATGCCGGGGGCATCGTGCTCATTCATAAAGAAAGCCCCATGGACCGAAAAGTCCGTAAACTAGAAATTCGCCTCAAATATAGCACCGACGGACCGAGATGTCCTAAAACTAACAATGGACCGAAACGTCCCAAAACTAACGATTGACCGAAACGTCGTTAAACTATTACAAACCCGCGGCGTCCCCAGGCTGACATGGTAAAAAAAACTGTATGTCCATAAGCAAGATGGGCACAGATGAAAACCCGAAAGGACTCCGTGAGTAAAAACAGCAGGACTACCAGTGAGTTTTGTGAAAACCCGAAAGAAAGCAATCTCGTTAAAAGACACTTGCAAGGTTCTCTCGACCCTGTAAGGAGAAACCACCTGTATGAGATCCTTACGACTCACAAAGGAGAAACACACTTAGGAATCCCCACGATTCCTAAGGAGAAATTACACTTACGAGATCCTCACGACTCGTAAAGAGAATTCCCCTTTGAGACCCTCACGGCTCACAGGGTTCAAAAGCCTTAAGCTACAGGGATCTGAACCTGTTCTTAAGCCATCACAATCTCCGATGATGCCCTACAAGCGGTTCAATGCTGACCCTTGTATACAGTCCACGGGCACGAATAAACATTTCCTTAACAGAGTCCCACCAGCGACCGGGGATATGCTCACATGGTGAACGACCCTTGTAAGTCATCTCGACTTGTGAGGAGAAAATACTCTTGTAAGATCCTTACGACTTATAAGAGAACACACACTTAGGAATCCTCACGATTCTTAAGGAAAAAACACATCTACGAGATCCTCACGACTCGTAGGGAGAAATACCTTTATGAGACCCTTACGGCTCGTAAAGTCAAAAAGCCTTAGTCGACAGGATCCTAACCCTGTTTGCTAAGCCACCTTTGTTCGACATCGACAGAGGCAAATGATGATTCACTCCTGGCAATATCCCAGTTGTAGCGATGCTGATGCCTAAATCGGTATCAAATCCCAAACTCGCAGAGAAAAATAAACGAGCCACAATGCATATGAAATAGCCGAAATGATTGGGCAACTTACAACAAAATCAGCAAGTAAAAATGTATGCATACAAAAACAGCCGAAATGATTGGGTAACTCGCAATAAAAAGCGGCGAGTAAAAAGAAAATGGCTGAAATGATTGGGCACCATGAAAAAGAGCCGAAATGATTGGGCAATCACGACTTTCGCGATACAAAAAGCTGAAATGATAGAGCGTCGCGGAAAGAAAATAAAAAATATACATATGAAATGAAACTTTTGCCCTACAAGAAGTTCAATGCTGACCCTTGTATACAATCCACGGGCACAAATAAACGTTTCCCCAACAGAGTCCCACCACTGACGAGGGATATCTTCATATGGCGAACAACACTTGTAAGTCCTCTCGATTTATAAAGAGAAAACACTCATGTAAGATCCATACGACTTATAAGAGAACACACACTTAAGAATCCTCACGATTCGTAAGGAGAAAATGCACCTACGAGATCCTCACGACTCGTAGGGAAAAATACCTTTATGAGACCCTTACGGCTCGTAAAGTCAAAAAGCCTTAGTCAACAGAATCCTAACCCTGTTTGCTAAGCCACCTTTGTTCGACGTCAACAGAGGCAAATGATGATTCGCTCCTGGCTATGTCCCAGGGATAGCGACGCTGATGCCTAAATCGGTATCAAATTCCAAGCCTTTTCACGGCAAATGATGAATCGCTCCTGGCAATATTCCAGTCGTAGCGATGCCGATGCTGAGATTGGCACCAGATTCTAAGTTCCACACTCGCGATAAAAATTCAGCGAGCCAAAAATGCATATGAAATAGCCGAAATGATGGGGCAACTTGCAACAAAATCAGCAAGTAAAAATATATACATACAAAATAGCCGAAATGGTTAGGCAACTCGCGATAAAAAAACAGCGAGTAAAAAGAAAATAGACGAAATCATTGGGCACCGCGAAAAATAGCCGAAATGATTGGGCAATCGCGAACTTCGCGATATAAAAGCTGAAATGATAGAGCATCGTGGAAATAAAAAAATGAAAGAATAAAACTTTTGCCCTACAGGTGAGATCACATCGATCCCTTTATACAATTCAGGGGCACAAACAGAGAGGGAACCATACCTTCCCACCAGGCTCCATCCGAAAGAGAGCCAAGTCTCAACGGCCGCATCGACAGCCTAGAGACCCACAACGGCGTTCCTCCTAATTCCAGCAGGATTCGAACGCGACGTCAACAAAGCGGAGCCACGGCAAAGTCCCTAGTTTTAAGGCTCTACGGTCCACAGACAACCTAGAGTCAACCAATGACTTCCCCACCGGATCAACGTTCCGTCTCGGAAACAAGTCAACCGACCTCAGGGAAATCAGTGTCCTTGGAAAAAACCTCGATTCAGAGAAATCAGCGTCCTTGACGAGAACATCTCGATTCGCGTTGACCCGCAGAGGAAATCAGTGTCTTTGCAGGAATACCTCGATTCGTCTCAACTCCGAGGAAATCAGTGTCCTTGGAAAATATCTCGATTCAGTGAAATCGACGTCCTTGACGAGAGCATCTCGATTAACGTTGACCCGCAAGGAAATCAGTGTCTTTGCAGGAATCTCTCGATTCGTCTTAACTCCGAGGAAATCAGCATCCTTAGCAAAACCCTCGATTAAGGGAAATCAGCATCCTTGCCGAGATCATCTCGATTCGTGTCGACCCGCAAGGAAATCAGTGTCTTTGCAGGAATCTCTCAATTTGACTCAACTCCGAGGAAATCAGCGTCCTTGGCAAATACCTCGATTTAGGGAAATCAGCGTCCTTGACGAGAGCATCTCGATTCACGTCGACCCGCAAGGAAATCAGTTTCTTTTTAGGAATACCTCGATTCGTCTCAACTCCGAGAAAATCAGTGTCCTTGGCAAATATCCCGATTCAGGGAAATCAGCGTCGTTGACTAGAGCATCTCGATTCCCGTCGACCCGCAAGGAAATCAGTGTCTTTGCGGGAACACCCCGATTCGTCTCAACCCCCAGGGAAATCAGTGTCCTTGGCAAATACCTCGATTCAGAGAAATCAGCGTCCTTGACGAGAGCATCTCGATTCACGTCGACCCGCAAAGAAATCAGTGTCTTTGCAAGAATACCTCGATTCGTCTCAACTCCGAGGAAATCAGTGTCCTTGGCAAAAATCCCGATTCAGGGAAATCATCGTCTTTGACAAGAGCATCTTGATTCGCGTCGACCCGCAGAGAAATCAGTGTCTTTGCGGGAAAACCTCGATTCGTCTCAACTCCAGGGAAATCAGTGTCCTTGGCTCAACATCTCGGTTCAGGGAAATCAGCGTCCTTGACAAGAGCATCTCGATTTGCGTCGACCCGCAGAGAAATCAGCGTCTTTGCAGGAATACCATAATTCGTCTCAACTCTGGGGAAATCAGTGTCCTTGGCTCAACATCTCGATTCAGGGAAATCAGTGTCCTTGATGAGAGCATTTCGATTCGCGTCGACCCGCAAGGAAATCAGTGTCTTTGCAGGAATCTCTCGATTCGTATCAACCCCCAGAGAAATCAGCGTCCTTGGCAAATACCTCGATTCAGGGAAATCAGCGTCCTTGACGAGAACATCTCAATTCGCACCGACCCGCAGAGAAATCGGTGTCTCTGTAGGAATATACGACGTCAGCCAAACGGAGCCACGACAGAGTCCATAGTTCCAAGTCTCGATGGCCAAATCTACAGCCCGAAGACCCACAATAGTGCTCCTCCTCATTCCAGCAGGATTCAGATGCGACAATCTACCTCGAAGACATGGCAAAGTCCGTAGTTCCAAATCTCGACGGTTCACAGATAACCTCGACATTCGTCTCACTACATCAGACGCAACGTCAGCAAAGCAGAGCCGCGGCAAAAGGTCCCAGTTCCATGACTCGGCAGTTCACAGACAACCGAGAGAGCAAATCTTGGTCCCGTAGAACACGGTTAATGTCAATCCTGACCCCGTGGAAAACGCCCAGAGCACCTCCTGGCCGTAGAATACGGCTAATGTCAATCCTGACCCCGTGGGAAACATCCAGAGCACATCCTGGTCCCGTAGAACACGGCTAATGTCAATCCTAACCCTGTGGGAAACGTCCAGAGCACCTCCTGGCCCCGTAGAACACGGCTAATGTCAATCCTGACCCCGTGGGAAACGTCCAGAGCACATCCTGGTCCCGTAGAACACGGCTAAAGTCAATTCTGACCCCGTGGGAAACGTCCAGAGCACCTCCTGGTCCCGTAGAACACGGCTAATGTCAATCCTGACCCCATAGGAAATGTCCAGAGCACCTCCCGGTCCCGTAGAAAACGGCTAATGTCAATCCTGACCCCGTGGGAAACGACCAGAGCAACTCCTGACTCCGTGAAATGCGGATAAAGTCAACCCCTGACTCCGTGAAATGCGGATAAAGTCAACCCCTCCTGGTCCCATGGAACACGGCCAAAGTCAATTCTGACTCCGTGGGAAACAGCCAGAGTAAATCCTCGAACTCCCCGTCAAAGCAATGCTTTGACTCGGGAGCAGGTCAACTCATCAATCACTTACAAGTCCTCTCGACTCGTAAGCAAGAAAAATTCTCTTGTAAGATCCTTACAACTTATAAGTGAATACACAATTAGGAATCCTCACGATTCTTAAGGAGAAAACACATCTACGACATCCTCTCGACTCGTAGGGAGAAAAGTCTTTATGAGACCCTCACGGCTCATAAATTTGAAAAGTTTTAGGTGGCAGATCCTAACCCTGTCTCCCAAGCCATCATTGCCTCGCAGAGAGGTCAAGGTAGATTTTCTACAGGCCACACTCTCCTAAGTTAAACATCGACAAGAAAGGAAACAACCACTTACAAGTCCTCTCGACTGGTAAGCAAGAAAAACTCTCTTGTGAGATTCTTACAACTCTCAAGAGAAAATACACTTAGGAATCCTCACAATTCTTAAGGAGAAAATACACCTACGAGATCCTCTCGACTCGTAGGGAGAAAAGTAATTATGAGACCCTCACGGCTCATAAAGTTGGAAAGCCTTAGGAGGCAGATTTAAACCTGACTCCTAAGTCATCGCTGTCTTACAAAGAGATCAAAATAGATTATCCACAAAATGCATTTACTAAAAGGGACACGCCACCATGAAGCAAAATATATCTTTTATTCATGAATCAAAATGAGTACAAAGTACAATTTATGAAAGAATCAAAAAATACTCTCATTCGGGAGTATGTACAAAAGAAGAGTAAAAAGAAACATATACAATTTTTCAAGCCGGCGTACGATTTAATAGATTTGTCAGTTCATCCTTTTTCCGCTGGGCCTCGGCTTCATAATTTGTTATCGCTTCGAGACGGGCCTCCGCTTGAGACTGTTGGGCGTGGTACGAGGCAAGCCGACTTTCAAGCTCCTGTTCAGTGACTTTGTGGGCTTCAACCATCTCGCGGATAGTGCGCGGAGACCCGTATTTATCTGTGGTTGGCGGAAGTCCTGAATTTGTTGCGCTTTTTTCATGAATTTCACTGCTTAGAGCTGAGAACATGTAACCTGCAATTATTTAGCAAACATGGATTAAGAGTACCTACCTACATGAAATGTGATCAAGAATGGGCGGTATAAAAATACAAAAATCTGATATGAACAGTGGGCATGCGATGTAATCACTGCCTACTGCTAGCGTATTGACGAGTCTTACAGTCAAACAAAGGGGTCTCCTAGCTGAGGCGAAACGATGTGGGGGTGCATATGAGATATGCGCGGGAGCTCGATTAAATGCGTGTACTTGATACCATATTTTAATCGGGCGTTTACTATTGGACGGGTCGTATGTGATATGACCGGGTTATTAAATCAAGTGTTGATTTAATATTAAGTCCATTAGCTCATTTATTAAAACCTATTTCTTTATGATGCATGCATGAGTGTATGTATATGTTGATATGGATGCACACATGCAAGCATACATATGTCAAGGTTGATGATACATTGGTGGTGGCAATGCAAGACTCACATGGTAACATATTTATATATTTTGATTATTTGAGAAAAGCAAAATGGGAACAAAATAATGGTTGACTATTCAACTCTTTTGAGTTGACAAAAGTCAATGGTTTCATTGCCCATGGTTTTGTAGCCCATGGTTTTTGCTTAACCTCAAGTAACAAAATATTTTTAGCATGACATAATTCATTCACTTGGGATTATGTTGAGAGTTGATCATTATTCTAACTTGAGTCAAGCTTAGCCATCATCTTCTTCCTCTCTCTCCTTCAAGCTCTCTAGGGTTTCAAAAGAAAGAGAAGAAATTAAAAAGAAAAGGTTTTTAAGTGAGATCCAAACTCTCATCACCAATCTATACTAGTCTAGCCCATTAGTGTAGGTTGTTTGCTTCACCTCTTCATAGATCAAGTGAAGCTAGGAGCTTGAGCAAAGGGACTTTGTGGTGGATCATCGTGGACTTGAAAGGATTCAAACGAACCGGTTCAAACCCCATTCGATCCAAGGAGTCAAGAAGGAGTTCTACAAAGGTTGTATTTCTCCACACTTACTGTTAGACACTTCTTAGTATGAGATACTACATGTCGTTACTCTATTTTTCTTGTTCGATTCATAATTGGTATTGTTTAGCATCCCCTAAATTTTTAATATAGCATGTATGATGCAACCCGAAACCTAGGATGGTGCTAGAGAATCCCTACAAGTCATACTAGTGGAGACTGGGTAGTCTATAAGCACATCTTTAAGCTTGTCTCTAATCGTAGAATTATCAAGGCAGGGCATCGATACTCCAGAGTCGACCAGTGTATACGCTTCTTATCCCCGTCAAGGGAGGTGGCCTGTCTCGCAGCCATTGGTATACAGTACCAGAGATAGTATATATGTGCTCTTTGAGTTATGAGTTACACTGGACGGACTCGCTAGAAACTGCTGGTAGGTATTATACCTATCGTCGGTTAGCAGTTTCCCGGTGACATAAGTACAGGTTAGTCCATTGACTTGGAGTCACTATTCGTCTCGAGTGTGTTTCCGTTGTACTTAGATTACTACCCTACCACGGCTCAAATGAGTCGTGCAAACAGGTAGTGGTTGGGTGCAATCCCGAAACACTTAGAGGCAGTTAGGGTTAGAAGGGATTCGACTCTCCTGGTATTAGGAGTTGATATCGCGCTGTGTTCGGTTAGCCAATACACAAAGTCCCTGGCCAGGACAAGTGAGATTTACTGGTAAGTACACCAGTAGATTCTCAGGGTGTATTGGGCTCTACACCAACACGACTTATTGCGCTAGGGGTCTGACGTTTACCACTCCTTAGGCTCAATATGAGATACTTTGAGATGAACAGACCAGACTATACGGAGATTGTAACGGATTGGCTCAGTAGGGGTTCGGATGGGTTCGCTCGTCGGCCTTCTTTCCGACAGGTACTTGGGTAGCCATTATGTACAGCTAGTGCATGTTCCCCTCTTAAAATAGAAGGAAAAAACCCCAATGGGGCATCACATGCACACACGTGATCGGGGGTCACGTGACGTCACGTGATGGCTTCCTGAGGGCTCTGAAATGATAAGAATTGAATCCTAATCAAATGGGGTCACGTGCCCGCACGTCATAGGCCTTTAAGCCCACTGAAGTAAAATAAAACAGCAAGAAAAAAACCCAATGGGGCATCACGTGCCCACACGTGACCAAGGGTCACGTGCTGACACGTGATAAATTCCCGAGTTCTTTAAATAACAGAATTAAATTCTGGTTAAATTCTTAAATCTGTGGGTCACGTGCCACCATGTCATGGGGTCTTAAAAACTCTCTGAGTTAAAGGAAGGAAAACCCTAAACGGGGCATCACGTGCCCACACGTGTCAGGGGGTCACATGCCAACACGTGATGGGTACCTAAAATCTCTGAACTAATAGAATTAAATTCTAATTAAATGGTTAATCAGTGGGGATCACGTGCCAACACGTGATAGGCTTTTAAACCTTCTGAACTTAAAGATTTAAATTATAATTAAAGGAAATAAAAAAATCATAATATTTCCCTAGATCTTTCCAAACAAAAAGATTGCGCTCTGTAAAGTGGAGCACCGTTGGATTAAAAATCCAATGGTGATTAAAAATCACCAACTTATAGAATGATTCTATACAAGGAGATATTTCCCTAAAATTTGCCAGGAATAACAGATAAAATATCTTTTGGATTAAAAATCCAATTGTGAATAAAATTCACCAAGTGATCTAAAAGATCGTGTTGGTTACAAAATCAATTAAAGTCTTTCAGTGAAAGATTGACTAAACAAACTGATTCTTTTCTTTCTCCTATAAATAGGAGCCAAGAAGAAAAAGAAAAAGGGAGATACAGCAACAGAGAGAAAAAAGAAGAGAATTTAATTCTCCAGAGAGAAAGAAGATTTCTTCAGAAAAAGAAAGAAACGCTAGGTAAGGGAGAGAAAGAGATCACTCTATAAGCTACAATAACCTTATAAGAGAATTTAATTCTCAAACTAAGAGTTTAACTCTTTTGAATAAGAACATAGTTTTTCCTCTGGTTGAAGATCTGCAGAAGCATATCTCCCCATAAGTTGAGAATTTAATTCTCATCTGGGAGATTCTGTCATGCAGATCTAAAACCTAAGGGAGGACCTAAGTTCAAAGAATTTTATTCTTCCGGAAAACACATAGGAATTTAATTCCTCCAATAAAGATAGGGTTTAACCCTTAATATAAGAACTTAGTTCTTCCCTTTGGTTGAAGATCTGGAGAAGCAGATCTTTCCATAAGTTGAGAATTTAATTCTCATCGGGGAGATTTTGCCATGCAGATCCAAGATTTAGAGGGAGAATTGGGTATAAAAGAATTTAATTCTTCCAAATACATAGGAATTTAATTCCTCTAAATAAAATTAGGGTTTAACCCTATAAAATAATTTAATTCTTAAATAAGGGTCTTAAACTTTTCATGCACGTAAAAGTATCCAGTACCCAATATGATCACGTGGCAACACATGACCCTCCCCTCAATGGTCAAAAAAAAGAATGATTCAGATGGGGCACCCTTTGATAAATTCCTCAAAATAAAGAGAACATAGCCAAGTCAGTTCAGATTTTGGGCGCCTCACGTGACCCTTGACAAACACCTCTTTAAAAAAGAGAAAACGAGGTAAAACTGAGGAGTTAATACCCAATGCATGGGCACCATCACGTGTTCACACGTGATGATCATAAAGATTAAGTGTTTAACACTTATTTGAATATTCTGAGAATAAAATAAAGGAAGCTTGGGCCAATCCTAGGGCGCCTCACGTGTCCTCACGTGAGCGCTTCATTTTCTTTTAGTGTTTAACACTATTTTAAGCACTTCATCTGTAGTGTTTAACACTATTTTAAATTCATCACGTAGGAACACGTGATCGCCCGATATGTGCTAGTGTTTAACACTATATTCAAACCAGTCTTAGCCCAAATTGGTTAAGTCTTCCAGAGGCAAGACTCCACTTTGACTGAACCTCAAATACACTCTCGTCTTCCAAAATTGGTCATCTCATATGACATTCAAAGTAAAACCCAGAGCCTTTCAATCAACTTTGGTTCGAGGGTACATATCTTCACACCTCTGATACATGTAGTTGTAATTCTTCAACCTCTTCAGAGAGGTGGTAGGTCCCAATGACCAATAACTATCTGGTGCATTTCTAAACCCATGTTTGCATCTGAACTTGGACCCTAATGTCCTTAAACTAAACAATAGAGCCCAAATGCTCTTTTGTTGGATCTAAATGATCCTGTTAAGTAGATCTTAGTCTAAAATTAGACTAACGTATCCTTAACAAATGGTTAAGTTGATCTTAGTCTAAAATTATACTAATGTATCCTTAACAAATGTTTAAGTTGATCTTAGTCTCAAATAAGATTAACGATCCTTAAACCCAGCCCAAAACCCAAATCTAAGAAAATACAAATTTGGACTAATCCACGTCCTACGGGCAACCACATAAATTAGTCTCCGTATGCAATCCACGGGCAAGCAAAAACAAAACAAACACACACGACACGAAGTGACCATCTGGAGAAGGAGAAAGTGGTTACCGTGATGCGGTAGCGTAATTAACTGCAGGAGCTTGCGTCTGCAGGGAAGAGCTCCCCACAATCGAAAAACCCCTCAAACGAGGGGGAATCTGACAAAGTCTGCTACATCGGCCGCATCCGTTTAAACCTTCGATACATGGTGTCATAAATCGACTTAGCATCTTCGGAGAGGTGGACGGATAGCACCAAATAGCATCTGCCCTCGAAATTCAGGCCTGACGTCCCAACGTCCCGGTCGCGTCTTTTGGCGGAGAATAGTGCCACTGACAGTCTTGTGGTTAAACCTACTGCCAGCGTACTGTCGAGTATTTAGAGTCCCACACAAAGGGTTTCCCTGGTTCAGGCGAAACGATATAGAGGTCGTATGGTTTTACGTGCAGAGTTCCGATCATATACGTGTACTAGCTACACGGATATTGTTCGGACGGATAATACTAGTGGGCTTAGGATTAAGCTGCATTCTAGTATTATATTATTGGATTTTTTTTATCTCTTTGTATTCGTATTTTTTGCAGTATGAATACGAGTATATATATACGGTGAGGGCATTCTTGTAATTTTTACAAGAGATGCTTCTAGAAGTGGACACCTCATTTTGGTTGAATCTATTTTTGGAAAATAGATTAATGAGGTGGAAATGGAGATATTTGTGGAATGGGTGAAGCATGGCTAATTCCCTAGTTTATTAGTTTGGCCTTACTATCCAAGCATGGCTACAATTTTCTATTAAAAATATTCCATGCTTGATTGTGAGAAAAAGAATGAGCCATTCTTCACTTGCCTACACACTTGTTCATTCTATCTTTCTCATTCTCTCTCCATTTGCTCTCCTACTTCTTTCTCAAACCCTAACCCTCACATGTGTTGTGAATCCTAGGGTTCTATGAGATAAAATAGTCTAATTAACTCTCTACATCTCCTAAGCTGCCTAGATTAACGAACTAGGTACTTTAGTTACCTCTGTTTGTAACAACCCTAAATTTCCTGTACAACTTTCTGTAGAATTTTTTCAAAATTTAAAGAAAGGGGTACTTTTGCCTGAGCACAAGTTAAATATTTGTTTTGATTATTAATTACAAGAAGGAGCTTGTAGCTCATTGGTAATACCTTGCACTGCAGAACCAAGCCACTAGAGTTCAAATCCCATACCCCACATTATTTTTAATATTGTTTTATTTTGAATTTTTAGAATACCAAGAGTTTACACGTGCATATCTCACAAAAACCCCACAACACCCAAAAACTTAACTGTGCCAGAAGGATCACCAACAGTCAGGGGACCCTCCGACCGCGGACTCGGCCAGGATCGGCCGGCGACTCGGCCGACTCGGGCCGGCGCCGCCGGCAGGACCGCCGAGTCCCCAAAATGAATTTTGTACCTCTACACCTCCCCTGTACTTCTGCACACTTAACTTTCTTGGATCGGTTCCAGAGACTCCATAAAACCATAATTACTCCACTTTTAATACATTTTATTACATTTATCACATTTTTTTCATTTTAACCTCTCACCTACCCTAACCGTAGCCTTACCCTATAAATACAACCCCTAAACACACACCCCTCGCTCCAAAATTCTGAGCAAAACTCTCAAGAAATTTCCTAGAACCCTAGTGTGCATTTGAAGTGAGCAAAGAGGCGAAGCTCCGGCGACAACCCTAGGAGTTCCCGACGACGAAATGGCACACCGGAAACTATGTCCACTCCCTCTCCCTCTCCTCTTTAAGCTAAACACGTAAGTCCCACCTTCCCCCTTCTCTACTCTTTCTGAAAATACGAAATTCTAAAACCCGACGGAATCGGAACAAATCCGATTTCCGATTCGGTTCTTCCTAAAATCTCACTTTTCCTTTAATACAATCTTGTTAAACCATTACATGTTAACTATTAAACACTAACTAATCATATTGAACAAGTTCTATATCAAAAGAAATTACTATTTCCATTTTACCGTACTTTTTCATTAAAATACCATATAGTTTCATTTTCGGCATTTAAACATCACAAAATTGCTATACCTTTAAGTAGATCACGAGGTAAGGACCTACCTCCTCACAACACTCATATGAAACATAGCACAATACTTTTTGGGAACATAGAATACGGGAAACGAATATTTACATATAAATACCCTTTACTAATAAAACCATTTTTACAAGATTTAGTATTTTTAAACAAATCTTTGCAAAGCGCCGCAACAACCCATTTTAGGGAACCCGACTGGGATGGTGCGGATTATCGCACGTCCCTGGGCTTAGTAGTGCGAGATGAAGACCTCCGTAAGGAGCATTCGGTTTCGAAAGATTTAAAATACGAAAATCTTAAGAAAATGAGATTTCTAGAAATATAATATATATTAAAAATTATTTTTATATAAATATATATATATATATGTATAATTAAAATATCTATTTTGTGATAATATAAATATTCCAACTTTTTCTAAAAACACAAGAGTCGCTTTACATTAAAATACCATGAATTCCATACTAAGTACAATATTACAATTTAATACCCTATATTATGAAATTAGGTTAATTTCACTAGAAACATCATATATATAAAATCTACATTTATTACAACTTCAAAGACGATAATTAAACACTTGGGGTGTATTTTGAAGGTTATACAAAAGTATTTTTACATAAAAACCCCTCAAGTTCTATAAATTACCCTAAGGACACAAGTAAAAATAGGTTTAAGCGGGACCAGTCTCTTAAGTCTCAGGGAGACGAAGATATGGGTGCTTGCCTATCTAAGGTAGACAACTTAATAACGGTGTTATCAATACGGTAATCGTCTTTGAAAAAGACACAAATCCTGTCGCCCATGTGCAACGGTTACCGATAGCATAAAACAATCAAGACTTCAATTTCTTTTCTAATTGTCTGACTCAGACTGAGTCTTCTGATTAATAATCCGACTTGAATATGATTCAAGTACAATCTACAATCTACAATCTACAATATTACAATTCAACATGAAGTCATATATTCAATTTGTTCAAACTATTCAATCTATATTGATTGAACCGAACCATGGATATACTTCCATTTACATGATTCTCCAGTTACATCCATAATTCTACAGTTACATCTATTTACTGATATCATGGTTTTGGTAAGTCACCCAATTATACAATCTATACAGTTAACAATACAAGATAATACAATACAACTATACAATCAAGACATCGCGGGGTTTAAGGGGTAGATTGGTACGGAAGGTGTTAGAAGTGGCACGAGACTGCAACCATAAGACACCTAACCTGTATTCATTTGTTGTTGTATCGTGGCATGAACGGTTCCTTGAGTTCCTGATACCTTAGTCTTCGGGGCAAGTGAGACTCCTCTCGTAATTACTGGCATCCTTCTGTACCAAGCTACAAACAATAGCGTTAACACTAAATACAACATTATAACAATATAATACAACTTTAAAAGCTACTCTCTCTCTGTCTATTCTATTTCTCCCTTATCTTTGGGACTTACCGAGCGATTTGTTCGCTGACTACATTCTCATTCTTTCTTCTTTAAATGTCGTTAGGTGATCTGGACACTCCAGAGATCGAGCCCACTAGTGAAGACTTGGACCACTTCATTGAAGACCCAGAGCTTTAGTTCATTGTACAATTTTTATTTCAGTACTTTTCATTTTCTCTTATGCCATTGTTTAGGCATTGCTTTTATCCAGTTGTATTTACTTTTCCATGCATTGTACAAAATGAATGTGAATAAATAAAGTTGTTGTTTTATTATATCTTGTCTCTTGTGCATTTATTTTTATATTGCTTAGATACGCTTAGCGTATTTACTTCATAGTAAATACGTAGCGGCCTCGTCGCGTCCTCTGCCCGTACTCTGGGAAGCGGGACGTGACAGGTTTTGTTAGTGGCCCATGCAGGTCAGAGTTGTATGAAATCCTATCATGCAGTTCTGTTCTGCGTGATCAACCTAAGCAATATAACACAAGAATCGGCAACTAAAACATTCTTTACAATTCATATTCCTTGAATCTTACAATTTCATATTCCTTGAATCATATACTTTGAATCTGTCCTAACCTAAATTTTTCATTCAAGGTTATGGATTCCCCAAACAACACCAGCACCAATGTCAACAACACACCTCCATCACTACCATTAGCACCTGTCGTTCCTGCTCCACCCAACGAGCAAACGGTTCTGCTTGAGGCAATCCGTAGCCTCCTAGAGGGACAGCAGTAACTCTTGAACCGTCCCGAGGCTGAAGCACCTGGGGTGAAGCAATTCAGAGCTTTACATCCCAAACAGTTCTCAGGAAAGGGGAGCCCTCTGGAAGCTGAGGAATGGGCTCAGAGTATCGAGGATGGTCTGGCAGCGGCACAAGTGCCAGAAATAGCTTGGGTTCATGTTGCAAAATTACAGCTCACGGACAATGCACGGAACTGGTAGAAGGAGGAAGAAAGCCGTCTTGAACCACCCATCGAATGGAAGACTTTCCGCGACATGTTTGACGCTAAGTACTTCCCTTAAACTGCCAGGTTCGACATGGAACAGCAGTTCATATATCTGCAACAAGGTTCGATGTGGACCAAGTCGGTAGATGAGTATGACGCTGAGTTCACCATGCTCAGCGGGTAAGACATGTCTCAAGTTCGATTTTATATCACATACTACACAGCTAACACAAGACTGTAACAAGTTTATGGCCCATCTCATACCGACTGCTGAGATCAGGGCTAGAAGATTTCAGTAAGGGTTGGACCCGGAAATCCAAGCTGCTCTAGATACAGGGGATTTCCCAACCCATGATTTGGCTTTGAAGGCTTCCCGAAGATATGAGGCAGTAGTAAAGAGGAAGGGCAGACCTTAATCTGTCGGTTTGAAATGCCCTGCCACTCAAATGGCAGGAGGAGCCTCTTCCAGACCATCGTTCGAACCCAGAAGAACTGAAGAACCCAATACCTAGCCAAGACCACATTTTTGTTTCCATTGCAAGTAAGATGTACATTTGATAAAGGACTGTAGGCACGCAAAAGGCATGTGCCTAGTTTGTGGCACGTCCGATCACAGAATTGAGACATGTCCATATAGATACAACTCAGCTCACACACCCACCAACTACCCGCAACGGCCAGCTATCCAGGCTCCTGCAACTCATCCTGCACTCCCAGTACCACCTCCTCGTAGATTTCCTGCACATCCAAATCGCCAATAACATCAGGAACTGAAGAACATGCCTCGAGGACAGAGGAATGTGCCTCCAGCTAGGAGGAACGTGCTACGACGACAGGATTACACCTTAACAGCCATAGAAGCCGAGACAGTTGACCAAGGTAACACTAGTAAGTCTCTTTCACATTTATAAAACCCTTGTATCACCTTATTATTTCAGTCACCAAACTTTCCTTGAATCTGTTACACTTTCCTTTTACAAATTTTGATGACGAAATTTTTATAAGGAGGGTAGAATGTAACAACCCTAAATTTCCTGTACAACTTTCTGTAGAATTTTTTCAAAATTTAAAGAAAGGGGTCTTTTGCCTGAGAACAAGTTAAATATTTGTTTTGCTTATTAATTACAAGAAGGAGCTTGTAGCTAATTGGTAATACCTTGCACTGCTGAATCAAGCCACCAGAGTTCAAATCCCATACCCCACATTATTTTTAATATTGTTTTATTTTGAATTTTTAGAATACCAAGAGTTTACACGTGCATATCTCACAAAAACCCCCACTACACCCAAAAACTTAACTGTGCCAGAAGGATCACCAACTGTCAGGGGACCCTCCGACCGCCGGACTCAGTTGGGATCGGCCAGACCGCCGAGTCCCCAAAATGAATTTTGTGCCTCTTCACCTCCCCTGTACTTCTGCACTCTTAACTTTCTTGGATCGGTTCCAGAGACTCCATAAAACCCCAATTACTCCACTTTTAATACATTTTATTACATTTATCACATTTTTTCATTTTAACCTTTCACATACCCTAACCCTAGCCTTACCCTATAAATACAACCCCTAAACACACACCCCTCACTCCAAAATTCTGAGCAAAACTCTCAAGAAATTTCCTAGAACCCTAGTGTGCATTTGAAGTGAGCAAAGAGGCGAAGCTCCGGCGACAACCCTAGGAGTTTCCGGCGACGAAACAGCGCACCGGAAACTACATCCACTCCCTCTCCCTCTCCTCTTTAAGCTAAACTCATAAGTCTCATCTTCCCCCTTCTCTACTCTTTCTGAAAATACGAAATTCTAAAACCCGACGGAATCGGAACAAATCCGATTTCCGATTCGGTTCTTCCTAAAATCTCACTTTTCCTTTAATACAATCTTGTTAAACTATTACATGTTGATTATTAAACACTAACTAATCATATTGAACAAGTTCCATATCAAAAGAAACTGCTATTTCCATTTTACCGTACTTTTTCATTAAAATACCATATAGTTTCATTTTCGACATTTAAACATCACAAACTTGCTATACCTTTAAGTAGATCACGAGGTAATAACCTACCTCCTCACAACACTTATATGAAACATAGCACAATACTTTTTGGGAACATAGAATACGGGAAACGAATCTTTACATATAAATACCCTTTACTAATAAAACCATTTTTACAAGATTTAGTATTTTTAAACAAATCTTTGCAAAGCGCCGCTACAACCCATTTTGAGGAACCCGACTGGGATGGTGTGGATTATCGCACGTCCCTGGGCTTAGTAGTGCGAGATGCAGACCTCCGCAAGGAGCATTCGGTCTCGAAAGGTTTAAAATACGGAAATCTTAAGAAAATGAGATTTCTAGAAATATAATATATATTAAAAATTATTTTTATATAAATATATATTTATGTATAATTAAAATATCTATTTTTTGATAATATAAATATTCCAGCTTTTTCTAAAAACACAAGAGTCACTTTACATTAAAATACCATGAATTCCATACTAAGTACAATATTACAATTTAATACCCTGTATTATGAAATTAGGTTAATTTCATTAGAAACATCACATATATAAAATCTACATTTATTACAACTCTAAAGACGATAATTAAACACTTGGGGTGTATTTTGAAAGTTATACAAAAGTATTTTTACATAAAACCCCCTCAAATCTATAAATTACCCTAAGGACCCTAATAAATATAGGTTTAAGCGGACCAGTCTCTTGAGCCTCAGGGAGCCGGAGATATGGGTGCTTGCCTATCTAAGGTAGAAAACTTAATAACAGTGTTATCAATACGGTAATCGTCTTTGAAAAAGACACAAATCCTGCCGCCCATGTGCAGCGGTTACCAATAATATCAAAACAATCAGGACTTCAATTTCTTTTCTAATTGTCTGACTCAGACTGAGTCTTCTCATTAATAATCCGACTTGAATATGATTCAAGTACAATTTACAATCTACAATCTACAATATTACAATTCAACATGAATTCATATATTCAATCTGTTCAAACTATTCAATCTATATTGACTGAACCGAACCATGGATATACTTCCATTTACATGATTCTCAAGTTACATCCATGATTCTATAGTTACATCCATTTACTGATATCATGGTTTCAGTAAGTCACCCAATTATACAATCTATACAGTTTACAATACAAGACAATACAATACAACTATACAATCAAGACATCGCGGGGTTTAAGGGGTAGATTGGTACGGAAGGTGTTAGAAGTGGCACGAGACTGCAACCATAAGACACCTATCATGTATTCATTTGCTGTTGTACCGTGGCATGAACGGTTCCTTGAGTTTCTGATACCTTAGTCTCCGGGGCAAGTGAGACTCCTCTCGTATACACTGGCATCCTTCTGTACCAAGCTACAAACAACAGCGTTAACACTAAATACAACATTATAACAATATAATACAACTTTAAAAGCTACTCTCTCTCTGTCTATTCTATTTCTCTCTTATCTTTGGGACTTACCGAGTGATTTGTTCGCTGACTACATTCTCTTTCTTTTTTCTTTGAATGTCGTTAGGTGATCTGGACACTCCGGAGATCGAGCCCACTAGTGAAGACTTAGACCACTTCATTGAAGACCTAGAGCTTTAGTTCATTGTACACTTTTTATTTCAGTATTTTTCCTTTTCTGTTATGCCATTGTTTAGGCATTGCTTTTATCCAGTTGTATTTACTTTTCCATGCATTGTACAAAATAAATATGAATAAATAAAGTTGTTGTTTTATTATATCTTGTCTCTTGTGCATTTATTTTTATATTGTTTAGATACGCTTAGCGTATTTACTTCATAGTAAATACGTAGCGGCCTCGTCGCGTCCTCTGCCCGTACTCTGGGAAGCGGGGCGTGACACTGTTGGAGGTTGGAGCTTGAACCATAGACTCTCAGGTGGATCGTCTTCGACACTAGGATACCGACGAACGAGCTTGATCTGCACCTTCTAGGGGCTCAAGAAGAGGAGAAGAAGACCCGAAGGACTTATATCTAGAAGGTATAAAACTCTATCATAGTAGTTTAGAATCTCCTTGTGTTTAGCTAGCTAGGGTTTCTGAAAAATCCTGAATGTTTAGTCGATATTGCTTGACTTAAAAATCGTTTTTGTAAATTCTGCCTCCCCACAAACTACGAGGTGTGTGCGATATCGACTTACAGTGGTATCAGAGCCTACTTAAACCTTAACTAACTTGTTAGCAAGTATTTAGAACTTCGATCGACAGAAATTATCCGAAATTGCATTTCCAAGAAAAGCTTGTTGTTCGGATTTTAAACCTGTTTAAAAAATATTTTCAGTGACCTTAAAATTATGAGCAGGTTTTTCTAGAACCAAGAAAGAAATTTTAGCACACGAGCTCCTAACTAGACCGCTAATCCGCAGCCAAATAGGTCATTTGGCCATGGATCCACGGCTTAATTGGGGCTATTGTGCTCCAACTTTTTTCTGGGATTCAGTTTCATGGAAATGTGATTTTTGGTACATTTGGTTTTTGCCTAAATTTGTTTGTGTACCGGTTTGTACATGGGGTAAATGCGTAATGTTTTAATCGATCAAAATTCTAAACTCTTGCTTAACTGTGTATTTTGTTTGTATATGTGTTTCTAAACGTCTACTAATTGCTATATGTCAATTAGTGAGGGTTGCACATATTTTGTATCTTGTTGATGGTTTGTGGATATGAAGTACTGGATCGTAATGAATGAATAGCAGGGAGATGTAAGAAGAGTGTTCTTTTATTTCATTCATGTATATTTGTAAATTGATATAATATTCTTTTGTGGGGAACATCCGGGTTGAGGTTGTAGCCACCGTTGTATTATTTCATTTATTTTTCCTTGCACCTAGAATAGATCCAAGGAGGGGTGCACAAACTACCGGGTTCTTGAAGTGCCGAGTGGCCTACTCATTTTATTGAGAGAGGTTGCTTCACTTTGAGAATTTAGCAGGTAGTTTTCCGCACCCGTAGGGGGTCTATGGTACGGTTCGGCTATTCTTCATTGTAGGCTAAAACGAAACACGGAAATCCTAATATATCTAATATATTCATCTGTGTTGCTGTGATCAGTGATCTGGAATGGCCATTATTGCATGAGACAAATGGCTATATATATATATATATATATATATATATATATATATATATATATATATAACGTGCTTATGTTTTTCACCCGCGCTCGTCCACCCCCCGCTCTGCCGTTAATTAAGTAACTTAACGGTGTATGACGGGGCCCCGTGGCGAATGCGGATGGCATAAGCGTACGTTCTATTTTCATTTCTTTCTACAATGATAGGGTTAAATAATGGGACAATATTAATATTATTTAATGCAAAGAAAACAAACCAAAGTTAAATTGTTGGAACAATTTCAAAACCACTCTATTTACTTTAAAAACAACTTTTAAATGCGGAGCCTAAACCACTCCTTTTAAAAACTATCATGGTTCTTTCGACTATATCAAGTTCATTATGTTCACGGTTTTCGCCAAAACTAGTCGTAGCCCTCTGTCATTTCATATAGGTATTCAATAGTATTCAAGCAATGTATTTTGACCTTCGCCAAGGCATAGTGACTGGTAACTGCTGGGCATTCATCTTAGCATAGATAGATGCGTTAATCTTGGACAGGCGTACAGCTATTTTGGTCTTCGTCAAGGGTTTGTACGAGTGAATTCAGATTAACCTGGACAATGACGGGTTGAACTTGACTTGCGTCTTATGATATTTTGGCCTTCGTCAAGGTCATAAGCGCCTGGGGCAAAAATCCACATAGGGAGTTTCAAAGGAAAAGGAAACTTGCTAGTTTTACAAACTATCTGGAGTGTGATGATTTTGGTAGGATTCCTTCAAAGTTGTCATACAATGATAGTTAGATCCCGATCCCACCGTGAGTTTTATTACTCCTTGGGAGAGTTTTTCACTTTACAATCAATACTATAAACCAAGTAGGTGTTTAGAACGGTGTTAGCAGGGCTACGCCTCCAGGGAAAAGAGGTTATATAATTAAGGAACTTCATGAAAGCATTGTAAAACCTCCCTCGAAGTACTGACACTAGCCTGGCCAAAAGGTTAAGCAAGAATTGTAGGGTGCAATTAATCCCGACTAATTCTTCTTTTATGATTTGAAGAAGGATTTGAGGAAACAGTGGGAGCCGTCTTATTTAGATAAACTAATAACCAATCTAAACTTGCAAGAGCATCATACTGAGTGTTTCTTCTCTCTCTACTAATTGCAGCGACCAAAATGACTGGGCTTAAGTTACTACTAGATAAAAATATATTGACAGGGCCAAACTATAAAGATTGCCTAAGGAATGTCCAGATGGCCATTACTTATGACAAGTTAGGCTACCTCCTTACTACCAAAGCCCCCACCGTCCCAGGTCCAAAATTCCACCATTGTGGATATTGAGATCCATAAGACATGGGAATTAGACTATGAGAAAGCCAAGTGCCTCGTGCTGTCCTCAATGGATAATGAACACTAGAGGCAGCACGAGAAGATGGACTTAGTTTACATCTTCCTCCATACCAAAGATTTATATGGAGAGAAATCTCGTATCGTAAGATACGATACCTCGAAGAAATTATTTCAGGCGAGGTTGGCTATCGGGTCATCTGTAGGGGACCACGTTCTTAAGATGATCAGCTATATTGAAGAGCTCGCGGACCTTGCGACAAAATTGGAGAACGAGTTATATATAGACTTGATTCTACAGTCCCCCCCTCTACTTACGCCCAGTTTATATTAAATTTCAATATTCAAGGGAAGGAGGTTACACTTCCAGAACTCCTCAATATGTTGAGGAGTGCAGATGTCACCCTAAAGAAAACTTGGGAGACACCCGCTCTGCTTATTGGGGAGCCTTCCTCTTCCATATCCAAGGCGAAAGCCAAGGGGAAGAAGAAGAAGGCCCCCACTAAGCCGAAAGGCTGTGTCAGTAAGGTACATGGCAAGGCAAAAGTTGGAGGGCCAACAGTAAGGAAGGAGGAATGCTTCTATTGTCACAAGAAAGACCATTGGAAGAAGGACTGCAGGACTTGGGAAGCCAACAACCAGGATTCGAAGAAAGTTATGGCTTCGGATTCAGGTGTGTTTATGATTGAAATTTGTCTGTCAATCAACTCTACTTCCTGGGTATTGGATACCGGTTCAGGATCTCATATCTGTAATTCATTGCAGGAGCTGAGAAGCCGTAAAGTTTTGAAGGCAGGTGATATGACCCTCAGGTAGCTAACTGAGCGAGCGTGGATGCTGTTTCCGTAACAGAATATCACCTAGGATTGACAAATGGACACATTTTGGTTTTGCATAACTGTTTTTGTCTACCTAGTTTGACATGTAATATCATCTCTGTATCTTTACTATCTAAAGAAGGTTATGATTTTACAATTGTAAGCAATGTTGTAAACATTCACCTTAATCATGGTTTGATTGAGTCAGGTACACTAGACAACGGTATATACGTATTAAATCAATACCAGGTTTTCAAATGTTCAGAACACACTTAAAAGAAGGTCTCCATAATTAAATCAAGCTTTCTTATGGCATTGTAGATAAGGTCGCATCAATGAAATGCGGTTGACGAAGTTACATAAAGAGGGTTATTTGGATCCGTTTGAATATCTGTCTTATACAACTTATCAATCATGTCTTAAAGGAAAGATGACAAAGACTCCATTCACTGGACACGGAGAAAGAGCCACCGAGCTCTTGGGACTCATACACAGCGACGTGTGTGGTCCAATGTATACACATGCAAGAAGTGGTTATTCCTACTTCATTACTTTTACGGATGATTTCTCAAGGTATGGACATGTATTCTTGATGAAATATAAATCCGAGGCTTTTGAGAAATTCTAAGAATACAAGAATGAAGTGGAAAAACAAACAAGCAAAAGTTTCAAGACACTTCGATCTGATCGAGGTGGTGAATACTTAAGTGCCAAGTTCCTGGATTATTTAAAAGAGAATGGAATTCTCTCTCAGCTTACTCCTCTATACACACCTCAGTACAACGGTGTATTGGAAAGATGGAACTGCACCTTATTAGATATGGTACGTTCTATGATGAGTAACGCTGAGTTACCGCGATCCTTCTGGGGTTATGCACTAGAATCTGCTGCATATCTTTTGAATAAAGTTTCTACTAAGTTTGTGCCTACCACATTATATGAAATGTGGAGTGGGAAGAAACCCTATCTTAAGTATCTTAAGATATGGGGATGTCCAGCTTTTGTCAGAAAGCAGTATGCGGACAAGCTCGAGGCACGATCAGTACTGTGTGAGTTTGTGGGATACCGAAGGAACTCCAGGGGGTATCTTTTTTATTACGCAGAGGAACAAAAGGTTTTTGTTTCTCGGCATGCCCACTTTCTGGAGACTCAATTTCTAGAAAAAGAAATAAGTGGGAGCACAGTAGAACTGGAAGAAATTCCAGAACCATAAACTATTACTGAAAGCATGGTGGAAGCAGAAGTTTTAAAAGAACCGGACGTCCCTGGTGTAAGTTGATGTCGCGCACCCCGCAGGTTCGTGGGGAGGCAGAATATTTAAAAAATGATTTTTTAAAGCTCGCAACACCGACTTGAACTCCAGGATCGATGCTAAACCCTAGCTAACAAACTTGTATGAGGTTAACTACTCGGAAAGGAAGTTATACCTCACGTTACATGTCCTTCGGGTCTTCTTTACTGTCCTCCTCCTCGTCATAAGCTCTGAGGATCGTAACGGATCGATGCCTCCTCGTCGGCCTCCTCAAGTCAAAGACGATCCACCCGAGAGTCTATAATCCGAGCTCCAACCTCAAATCCGAGGTAACTACAACATCTAGTTCGCTAAACTAGATGTCCTAGATGATGTAGAGAGTATAGATGGATTAATATGTCTCTAATAACCCTAGGATTCTTAACACATGAGAGATTTAGGGTTAGAGGAAAAAGAAATGAGCTTGATGAAAAGCTAGTGAAGAAATGAGCTTAGAATGAAGAAGGCTCAAGTGTGAAGAATAATGAAGCATACCAATAATTGATGAGATAAATATCTCATCAAATATTAAGCATGCTTCAAAATATCTAAGTGGTGAGTCATAATAATAAGTTACCAAGAGCCATACTTCATTTAACAAATATCTCCATCTCATTTCCTCCACCTCATTAATCTTTAATCAAAAGATTAAAAGCTAAATGAGGTGTCTTCTTCTAGAAGCTTTTTCGAGTAAATTACGAAAATGCCCATCATCCGTATATACATACCCGTATCCGTATTTCGAAGAATAAGAATACAATGAGACGAAAATAATCCATCAGTATAATACTATGATCCAGCTTAAACCAAAGTCCACTAGTATTATCTGTCCGAATCATCATACATGCACAAGTACACGTATGTGTTTGAACCCTGTCGTAAAACCATACGACCTCAACATCTTTTGCCCGATGCAGGGAAACCCTCTGTATGGGACTCCAAAGACACGACACTACACTGGCAGTAGGTTTAACCATAAGCCGTCAGCGGTACAAGCTGCACGTAACGGCTACCCAGGTATCTGTCGATAAGAAGGCCGATGAGCAAACTCATCCGAACTCCTACTGAGCCTATTTATGACAATCTCCGTACAGTCCGGTCTGTTCGTATAAGAGTATCGCATATCGGGCCTAGGAGGCAGTAATTGTTAGACCCTTAATAGCGCAATAAGTCATGCCGGAGTGTAGCCCAAAACACCCTGAGAAACTACTGGAGTACCTACCAGTAAATCTCGCTTGCCCTGGCCAGGGACTTTGTGTAATGGCTTTCCGAACACACACAGTGTGATATCAACCCCCAATACCAGGAGAGATGAATCCTATCTTACCGCCACTGCCTCCAAGTGCTTCAGGACTACACTCAACTACTACCTGTTTATACGACTCCTTTGAGACGTGGTAGGGTAGTAATCTAAGAACAATGGGAACACACTCGAGGAGAAGTAGCAGTGTCAAGTCGACGAACTAAGCTGTACTCATGTCACCTGGGAACTGCTACCTGACGATAGGTATAATACCCACCAGCAGTCCCCTATGAGTCATGTCCAGTGTACTCATAACCCAATGAGCACCTACATACTATCTCCAGAACGACGTACTAATGGCTGTGGGATAGAACATCTCCCCTGCTAGGATAAGAAGCGTATACACTAGTCTACTCTGGAGTATCGATGCCCCGTCTCGATAATCCTACGACTAGGGACCTGTATAAATATGTGCTTATAAACTACCCAGCCTCTACTAGTATGACTGCCATCACAACACTGGTAATCAAGCAAAGATCCTAAGGGCTCTACCAATATGTGTTGGGTTACGGCAGCACCCCGGCCATCAAACCTTGGCCAAATGCGGAACAAAATTTTTCTAAACTGGAGCTACCACAACCTGATGCCCGGATCTACCCTAAACCCTATACTAGCAAGCATATAAAGAGGAGTTAGATGGCTATACCGAATGAACCAAGTCCTTCGAGTCTTCAACCATCATCCTAAGCTCCTAGTGTTCGCGGATCGAATTTGGTTGCCGGTCTTCCTCCATCTACGATGATCCACCCGAGGGAAACGGCGCAAGCTCCAGCCTTGCCTAGCGAGGCAACCGACGCTCCAAGGTTGCTAGCAATGGAGAGTGGAGGTGTAGGATTATCTCACTATTGTTTTTCTCTCATCAAAATGCTCCAAGAGCAACTCAAGAAGATCAAGAGGAGGTGAGAAAACATGTGGCATAAGCAACTAAAGAAAAATGGCTAAGTGTTTTCTCTAAGTGAGAATGAGAGTGAGCTTGTGAAGAAAACTAAATGAGCAAGCCATCATCCCAAACTAGTGGCTGCCCCCTCCTCTCTCAATCATGCACACACAAAAATATCTTCTCATTTTACCAATAAACAAATGCAAATCATACCTCTCTACATGCCATCACCCATGCTCATGCTAACTCACCCTCCACCTCATTTCCATAATTGATTTTCTAAAAAGAAAATCAATAATGAGGTGGCCATCTTCTAGAAGCTATTCTATATAAATACGGAATACTTCCCGGTATAAGTATCGAAATACATATACGCGTATTCGTACAAAAATACGAATAGCCAAGATAGAAAATGAATAGTGAACAATAATACTAGAATACATATATATAAATTATTAAATCAAAACCTGATTTAATAATCCGGCTTAATCCTAAACCGCTAGTATTATCAACTGTCCGATTAAAGTCTGTGCGGCCTGTATACATATTTAATCGGACACCTGTATGTACCAACATACGTCATCTACACCATATCGCCTGAACCGTGAAAACCCTCTGTGTGGGACTCTAAAGACTCGTCAATACACTGGCGGTAGGTTTAACCACAAGCACGTCAGCGGCACTAGCTGTACGTAATGGCCACCCAGGTATTGAGCAAAAGAAAGGCCGATGTGCAAACTCATCTAAACCCCTACTAAGCCTGACAGTGGCAATATCCGTACAATCCGGTCTCTACGTCTAAGAGTATCGCATATCGAGTTTAGGGGGTGGATAAAGTCAGACCCCTAATAACACGATAATTAGTGTCGGTATGTAACCCATCACCATCTGAGAAACTATCGATTCTGGATCGATAATTCTCGTCTACCCCGGCCAAGGATTTCCGGTGATGGCCACCCGTACACAACACGACATCAACTCCCAATACCAGAAGAAGTGAATCACCGAAGATCCACTCACTGCCTCCATGTGGCTCGGGACTATACCCAACTAAAACATGTTTGCACGACTCTTTTAAGTCGTGGTAGGGTAGTAATCAAAGCACGGTGGGAACTCACACGAAACAAATGACGATCTCAGGTCGACAGACTAACCTGTACACATGTTACCTGAGAACTGCTATCTGACAATAGGTATAATACCAACTAGCAGGTTCTCGGCGAGTCCATCCAGTGTACTCATAACACAATGAGCACCTGTATACTATCTTAGGTGAACAAACTAACACCAATGGCTTATGAGACCGGGCCACCTCCCTTCGTCGGGGTCTCGATTAGTATACACTAATCTACTCTGGAGTATCGATGCCCAGTCTCGAAACTCTCACGACTAGGAACATTTAAGGATGTGCTTATAGACCACCCAGCTCCCACGTATATGATCGCCATCATAATGCTGGGAGTCAAGCAAGAATCCTATGGGCTCTATCAACATGTAATAGTGATCTGTAATACCACATAAAGCATGTACTGTTGGGGTCAAAATTTGCACCCCTAGTTGACCAAGTCAAAGTCAAGGACAACCTCAAGCCAGGTGGGCCCAAGCCCAGATCAAGTGGGCTCATGCCCGAGTCGAGCCCGAACATGAAGCGGCCGGCCCTCCCCATGCCAAAATAAAAAAATTATGTAACAAATAATTTTCATGTAATTTTTTATGCACGAATGTATGCAAAATGGGCATAAAGCCAATATTTTGTAAGCCCATGGCTTATGTGCAAAAAAGAAATGGCACATGAGCCATGGGATGGGGAAAATGCCATTTTGTAAAGCCCAAGGGGCTTTATGTAAATGTGTAAGCCTATATAAGGCAACATGATGATGAATAAAGGATACACTTTTTGATTCCCCTCAAAAATCTAGGGTTTGTGCCTCTTTCCCCTTTCTGAAGGTTCCAAACCTTCTTTTTTCTTTTGAATTAAATCAAGAGTTTTACTCTTCCTTTCCTAAAACTAAATAGTTTTTCACCACAGAACCCATAAAGGGGACCTTAGATCTCCCATCAGATCTCAAAAAAAAAGATTTTTAAAATCTCACATCTCTAAATCTTTAAGATCCTGCCAACAGAGGAGGAAGAAAGAGGCCCATCTCTGAAAACCCCATTTTTGGGAAGACCCGGGGATCCAAAGAAGAACCTCTTTCATCAACTCCAAAACATCTTAGGAGTTTAACTCCATTCTAAATCCTCTTTTAGGATTTTAAATCCTATTTCTGAAACTAAAAGCCCCATTTTCCTTACCGGCGCCTAAGCGCCTAGCGTCCCAAACACTCAAGCGTCCAAGCACCCAGCGCCCACGTGCTGGGCATGTGGTGCGCTAGCGCTCAAGCGCTTAGCGCCCAAGCGCCCAATGCCCACGTGTCGGACACGTGGTGCGCTTGCGCGTAAGCGCACAGCGCCTAAGCGCACAGTGCCCACGTGTCAAACACATGGTGCGCTAGAGCTTAAGCGCACGGCGCCTAAGCGCACGGCGCTCAAGCGCACAGCGCCCACGTGTCAGACACGTGGTGCGCTAGCACTGAAGCGTACGGTGCTCAAGCGCATGGCGCTCAAGTGCACAGCGCTCGCGTGCTAGCCACGTGAGGCGCTGGCCCCACGCGTCCTTTGGGCGCTTTTCCCTTTTTTATATATATGTATACATGTATATATATATATATAAATACACACACTCCACAACACCGTCCCTGTTAGGAAAAAAATTCTAACGGGGCGCTGCCCCGCACCCCGCAAGGGGGCTGCTAGCCCCCTTGACCCCCAGCCCGCTATCCGGGTAGCGGGACCCCCGTAAAAAAACTCTGCGGGGCCCCCGATATATCCCAAACCCCTTCAAAACACAACACTGCACATTGAGTTCGCATGACCAGTTTAACCCGTCAATCGGAGGTTCTCTCGCTCCATATGTGAGGGGTAATTAACGGCAGCTTAGTCCGCGGCAACCGGAGATTCAAATCCCCACAATCAATAAACCCCAGCCTAACCTAGGCAGGGGAATCTGTAATGCGCCTTACAAGCGCGTGCGTATTCCCATCTCAATGGGGTGACGAAAAACACCCTACAGATTCTGGCACGCCCGGTGGGACTTTCACTCCTCCCATATTTCGGGTTAAACGTTCATGCGAAATCAATCAATATACATATCGACTGCCTGTACTGAAATCATGCTTCTTTGTGCAGGTTAACAAATTTCAAATTGCAATCTCCGGTCGCAGGAAAAATGTCTCCAAGGGCAAGTTCAGCTCTCAGCACGGCTCCCATCTCCTACACGATGAAGATGGACGCCAGGACGGTCCTTCCGGCCAGTCTCGGGCGACAGTGGGAGGAGCCGCCGCTACCATTTGGCTCTATTCTGTTCATGTCAGCTAACACCATCCCAGTTCCTCAAGCCCTGGTAACAGACAAACCGGTCTCGAAAGGAAAGAGGCCAAATGTGGTGGTCTCGAAGGCGCCCCAACTCAAACGCAAGTTGGTGTTTGAACGGCTCTCCTTGGCCCCAGCTGGGGGCTGTTTCCCCCAATCAGAGCAAAGTTCTGTTTTAAAATTCAAAAATTGAAGCAACGCTTCAGATCCAGCGAAAGGCGTGTTGCGCGCCACGTGTCAAACACAGATGCGCTAGCGCCAGGTGCACTGCGCCCTAGGCAGTGCATCCCCAATCAGAGCAATGCTCTGTTTTAAAATTCAAAATTCAAAAATTGAAGCAACGCTTCAGATCCAGTGCTAGGCGCACTGCGCGCCACGTGTCAAACACGGGTGCGCTAGCGCAGGTTGCGCTGCGCGCCACGTGTCAAACGTAGGTGCGCTAGCGCAAAGTGCGCTGCGTTCTGACCAGCGCACCACGTGCAAAGCACAGGTGCGCCAGCACTGGAATTAAAAATTCCCCACCCTTAGATTAAAAGACCTAATAATAATGATAAATCATTAATTAATCAGAATTAAAATTCTGTTATGGAAAGATTTTCCAATCTTGTTAAAAACAAGAAGATTGCCTTCTGTAAAACAGAAGCCATAGGATCAAATATCCAACGGTGGGGAAACATTCCCAAATCAATCAGAGAAAGATCTCTTCAACTGATTTAACAAATCAATTTTTCCTATATAAAGGCCCCAAGACTTCAAGTCTGATAGAGAGAAACCCCCCTACAAACTTTGAGAAAACTCAAAGAAAGAAGAGCAAGCTCTTAGTAAAAGAAGATTATTTCTTCAAGGTAAAGAATGATTCTTGAATAAATAGATGAAATCATCTCATTAAAACAGAAGAATTATCTTCTTAAAAGATCATATATCTACAAAAGACCAAGGTCTTTCATAAAAGAGATCAAAAGATCTCATCAAACAATAAAGAAGTATTTACTTCATTCACAGATCATTGATCTACAAATGCAAAGAACAATTGTTCTTGAATCTTGAGGCAAAGCCTCCTTTTAAAAAGAACATAAACTTGTTCTCTGATCATAAATTTGATCAAATGCGCTTTGCGCTACTGAAAAGTGTCTTCCACTCCTGAACTGCACTTTTGCGCTCCTTGGACCGGCGCTCAGTGCCAAAACGTGCCACGTGTCAACCACAAATACAACTTGCGCTTTGCGCTTCTGAAACAGCGCTCTGCGCTCCTTGGGCTGGCGCTCAGCGCCAAGCGTGCCACGTGTCACTTACTGGTGCGCCACTAAACTAGCGCAACGCGCTCATAAATTGAAAGCGCAATGCTCTCATAAACTGGCGCTTAGTGCTAAGCGCGACACGTGTCCTTTTCATGTGCGCTACTTGACAGAAACGCAATGGGCTCTTTAATTGGCGCAAAGCTCCTGGCGTACCAAGTGGCGCGCTATCAGAACTGTTGGATATAGTGCCCTCAAAGTCAATTATTGGATCGCATGTACGTGATTGCAATGATTGAGGGAGGACCTATACCGATAGGACAGTCTTGCTCGAGATGATAGTATGCTATCTGATTTGTCTTTATCATCGTGTACATGCTTTAGTTCACTATTGCATGTTGATAGAACCCATAGGATTCTTGCTTGACTGCCAACAGTATGATGGCGATCATATACGTGGGAGCTGGGGTCTATAAGCACATCCTTAAAGTGTCCCTAGTCGTGGGAGTTCGAGACAGGGCATCGATACTCCAGAGTAAACTAGTATATACAGTCGAGACCCCGACAAGGGGCGGTGGCCGGTCTCACAAGCCATTGGTGTCAGTTGGTTCACCTAAGATGTATACAGGTGCTCATTGGGTTATGAGTACACCGGACAGGACTCGCCGGGGACATGCTAGTTGGTTTTATACATATCGTCAGATAGTAGTTCCCAGGTGACATGCGTACAGGTTAGTCTGTCGACCTAAGATCTTCATTTGTCTCGTGTGAGTTCCCACTGTGCTTTAATTACTACCCTACCACGGCTCAAAGGAGTCGTGCAAACAGGTTTTAGTTGGGTACAGTCCCGAGCCCCATGGAGACAGTGAGCGGATCGTCGGGGATTCGTCTCTCCCGGTATTAGGGGTGAGATCGCGCTATGTTTAGGAGAGCCATTACACGAAATCCCTGGCCAGGGTAATCGAGATTTACTGGTAGGTATTGCAGTAGTATCTCAGGGTGTTCTGGGCTTCACTCCGACACGACTTATACCGCTATTGGGGGTTTGACGTTTACCAGCCCCCTGGGCCCTATATGCAATACTCATAGACGAACAGACCGGACTGTACGGATATTGTCACTGTCAGGCTCAGTAGGGTTTCTGGATGAGTTCGCTCGTCAGCTTCCCTTCCGATCAATACATGGGCAACCGTTACGTACAGCTAGTACCTCTGACGTGCTAGTGGTTATACCCAGTACCGGTGTATTGATGAGTCATTAGAGTCCCCCACAGACAGTTTCCCAAGTTCGGGCGAAACGTTGTAGAGACTGTATAGTTTTATGGCAGGGTTCGATCATATCCGTAGACTTGTGCACGGATCATGATCGGACGGATAATACTAGCGGGCTTTGGTTTAAGTCAGATGCTAGTATTATAATGTAGGAATATTTTTGTCTCATTGCATTTGTATTCGGTCGGAATACAAATGCGGGTATGTATTTACAGTTGAGGTGTAATCTCGTAATTCGCTACAGGATTATTTTGGGAGTTTCCAGTTTTCTTTTTCCGTCTTTAACATCTTGTCTCTTGTTTAATCATTGTGAGCAATTTGACTTTTTGACTTTGACATTTTCTTCCCATTGTTTTCTGGCCGAGCACTGTTGATGGGCATGGGCAAGGGAATGGGTGAGAGTGGGAAAGGGGCTAATTATTGACGTGGGCTGATTTTGTGGCAAGGGGTTCCCTGCAATTTCGCCAGGCACCTTAATGCAGGGGTGTTTTTGCGGTGTCAAATTTTTTGAGTGGCTGGGCATTGTTTGGGTTGAGATGAATTGTTTAGTTGGTTTAAATTATTGATTCACATTTCTTTTACACACTCTCTTCACTTCAAAAGAAATCTCAGAGAACAATTTTTCCCCACTCACTGGCCGAGACCATTACAAGCTCACACTCTTTTCTTCTAGAAAATTCTTTGCTCACTTCATCATCCAATATGGCAACTCCAATTTACCTCCATCCAATCTTTTGGGTGCCTTGAGACAAAAGATCCTACACTATCTCTACATCAATCTTGGACATGTCGGCTAGCAAACTTCATGTCTGAGTTGCTACGGATTGAAGCGGGAGCCCGTATAAAGATTCAACGACGTGGTGCCTCCTCAACGAGCGAGATCGGAGAGCAGATTTCACTGGGACAGTCGCAACAAGCCAAGGGAGGGGATTGAAGACCGAAGGACACGGATCGATCGGTATAATTTCCAAACTCCTTTCACATATTACTAGTTTACGGTTAATTGAATGATCCGGGTATTTGGGTCGCGGTAGCGCCGTTTCGTAAAAAGTTTTTGTTCCTCATTTGTCGTCGTTTAGATGGCCGGGGCGCCGCCGTAACCCAACATGGTATCTAAACCAAACTATTAACCGTTAATTAGCTTGTTCTAACATGTTTAAAAGCCCGATCGAACAAAATTTCCGAAACCGCAATTTCAATAGTAAAGTTTCTGTCGATTTTTGTTTGTCATCGAAAAATTATTTTGAGTGTTTCAGAAAAACAGGCAGGCCTTTATAAGACAACTGTAAAAATTTTGTAGCATGATCCCTCAGTACCACCGCGGAACCGCGGCCGTACCCACGTTTTGGCTGCGGTTCCGCCGCAGTGTTGGGGTTTCAGTGCACTAAATTTTTTCTTTGGGTATTTAACTTGGAACTGGGGTTTCTGGAATATTTAGTTTTGGCCTAGATTATTTTGAGTACTGGATTTGTGCTTGGGGCCCACTTCGGGAAGTTTTGTCGATCGGAATTTTAAATGTGTTAGTTTACAGTGGTTACATTATATCTGTGTTAGTTATGTATATGCCCTAGAGGCCATTGTTGTACATATGATGTATATTATGATGGATGCTTGGATATATACAGAGAGGACTTTCTTGCTCATCATGATAGTATGCTATTTGGTTTCACTTTATCTTAACATGTTGACTTGTACTGGTTTACTGTCTTTCTCTCACATGTTGATAAAGCCCTTAGGATCTGTACTCGACTACTGGGATTATGATGAGATCATACTAGTGGGGCCACGGTAGTCGATGAGTACATCCTATAACTGTTCCTAGTGAAGGGTATATCGAGACAGGGCATCGATACACCAGAGTAAACTAGCGTATACGCATCTTGACCCATATGATGGGCGATGGATGATCCCATATCCATCGGTGTTTGACATCAAAGATAGTGTACGGGTGCTCAGTGGAGACTGGGTACACTGGACGGACTCGCCGAGAACTCCCAGATGGTGATATACCACACGTCAGATGGCAGTTCTCCGGTGACACTGGTTCAGCGTAGTCTGTAGACCCGAGATTGTCATAGAGTCTTGTGTGATTCCCACTGTGCTTTGATTTCCACTTACCACGTCCAAGAGGGCGTGCAAAACGGTGGCTTTTAGGTACAGTCCCGAATCACATGGAGGCAATGAGCGATAGGAGGGGATTCGTCTCTCCCGGTATAGGGAGTTGATGTTGTGCTGTGTTCGATTGGCGAGAACTGGAAGTCCCTGGCCAGGGCTGATATAGAGATATACTGGTAAGTGTTACCAGTAGTTTCTCGACCTGTTATGAGCCTCACATCGACACGACTTATCGGTTACTGGGGTATGACGTATACCACCCCTAGACTTGATATGCGACATATCAGACGAATAGACCGGACTGTACGGGAGTGTTACTGATTGGATTCAAAGGAGAACGGACAGGCTAGCTTATTGATCTTCTGATCGCTCAATACCTGGGTGGCTGTTACGTTTAGCTGGCCGCTTGCAGCTTGTGGGTGTTTGATATGATCATCACCTGCTACCGGCGTATTGACGATTCTTTAGAGTCCTACACAGAGGTTTCTTGGCTCAGGCAAAACGGAGTAGAGGCACATATGTGATATGTGCAGGACCGAGGATAATGCGATATGAGATACCGTATTATATTCTCGCGATATTTAGTTATGAACCGGGACATCGGATCAAGTGTTGATTCGATGAATCGGTACATGATATATTAGTCGGTTATATTCGATATAGCCAGATCGTCGGATCAAGTGTTGATTCGATGATTTAATGTATAATGATATATATGATATATTGTATTACATTATCTAATATTGGCTCGCTTTATTATTTCATTTTCTCACCGGATTAATACATTGATATATATGCGATATATGTTAAATGTATTATTTTCTTCTGTTGCAAATATATAATATATATGTGATATATATTATTGTGACATGATATGATTTATTATGAAACATGTTTGGGGATGATAAAAAGAGATTAGGGTTTGATTAGGGTTAGCTCCTTCTTGTTCATTCTAGAAGGATTTCCTTTTGTCTTGGTTAAGATATTATTGTTGATACGTATCCATGACTCATTCTTAACCTAACCAAACCTTAGCTCTAGTTTTTTCTCTTCATAGGTTAAGCCTCTCATCCTTGACCATGGTTCCATAATAAAACATATATTCTTATCTACTATTCATCAGAAAAGGAATTATCTCATTATTCTTCATCTTCTTCTCTCTTGAGTTTTTGAAAGAGCTCACTAGTGATTTCTTTTGTGATGAGTTCTTATGAGAAAATGATATAAAAAGAAAGCATAAATACTACTCCATCATCCTCATCTAATCTAGCCCATTAGATTAGGGTGTTCGCATCATTAGAGTGAGAGAGCTTGGGTTATAGCAACTTCGACGTAGATCATCGGAGAAGCGGAACACTACAAGCTAGCATGGATCGTTCGAGTCGTGGAGCCTCTCTTGAGTCCGGGAGATCGTGGATCGCGGCGAAGGGACTTCTACTCGGAGCTTGTGAATCGAAGGAGCGGACTACAAAGGTTGTAATCCCTCACACTTAGTATTAAAGATGTTATCTTGCATGTTAAACCCTAATAATCTAGCAAAGATCCCGGCTTTGGGTTGTTCGGCACATCTAAAAATTTATTCGGGCATGTTTGATGCTTTATGAACCTTCACAAGAGTTCCTAGGAACCCTACAGTGGTATCAGAGCCTAGCTAGAGCATTAGGCGATGTGTTTACGAAGTTAAAACTCCGAACGAACCCCGATATATCAAAGTTAACCCCCTCTCTAGAAAATTTTTCAAAACTGGAATTTTTCTGATTTAAAAATTCCTAAAAAATTCAGCAGGGAAATAGAAGAATTACAGTGAAATACGAGTGCATGATCCGTACAGTCCACCACGGAACCGCGGCCGTACCACGCTTGGGCCGCGGTTCCACGGCCGTACAGATGAGACATGCACTGGTGTTTGAACTATAATATATATTTCTGTATGTTATATTTTATGGGTATTTTTAATCTGACTCAAGTGTTGAGTATTCATGGGTTTATTTTGTAATCGTAGATTCGATCGGAATATTTAAAATCGTTATTATTTCCGGATATTTAGAAACTGTTAAAATGTTCGAACGGATATCATTAACTCAATTTTTCCCGGCAAGAAAAACATTCAAGTGTTGAATTTCTTTTCGGGTTTAAATCTTTCGGAAAAACGTGCATGTGACGCGATGAACCCTCTAGAAGACAACAAACCTTAACTCGATTATGTGACCATCTTGAACTGCCTTTTGAACCTTTGGGTTTGGGGCAGTACGGCGTGCCACATGTGAGGCGTTGGCTTGACCCTTCTACGGCTGGACCGTTGCTACTGTGACGTATTCTGGAACTTTTGAACTCCGCTCAAGTGTTGAGCTATTTAGGAAATCTTGGGTATTTGATTATTCGATCGGAAAGTTTAATACTGTATATTTATCTGGAATGTGATACAGTATGTGGAATTCATATAGTTAGGCATGAAATGCGAAGTATGTGATATTTCGGATTTACGATGTCTAAAGTGATTGTGGATTCCAAATATTGTAGTTTTACAATTTCTTTTCTGTGACCGTAAGTGTAGTATGTAGTTGTATTGCCGGTTTTCGTTGCTATACGACAACGACGATCGGTGTATGCATACTTACTTACGTTGATGATATATGATATTATGTGTTGCTGTGATATGTTATATTGGATCGTCGTGTTCTGAATAGCCGGGGGTTTTATGTGAGATGAGGGTTTTTATTTTCATTCATGTAAAATTCAATTGTATGTAATATTCTTTTATTGGGGCACTTCCGGGATGAGGTTGATATCACCATTGTATATTATTTACTTTTCCGCATTAGGTAGACCCAAGGAGGGGAGCACAAGTAACCGGGTTCTAGGGTCCAGTGGGAGGCCATCTCGAGGAGTCGAGACCGGGTCTCCTAACCCTAGAATTGGCAGTGTTACTTGCCGCTCTCGTAGGGGTCTTGGGATGTGGGTTTGGCTATTCATCGCGACTGTGGAATCCGTGTTTTATACAGGCTCGTATTGAAAACACGGACGTCCTAGTATATCCAATATTTCATATATGTTATTCTGCTGCAATGTTCTGTGATGAGATCATATTATTGTCTGAGACGAATGCTTATACTATATATATATGCTGATATATAAATATTACTGCTTTCGTTTCTTCTGTGATGCTTAGGAAGCATAAGCTGATGGGATTTTATTAATGAGATTAATAAAAAGAAAAGAAACCTAAAAGATGTTGTAGAATCAAAACTTTATAAAAAGGGTAGCTACGGTTTTGCTTTGCATAGTGGTATATATGATATACTCTGCACCTTATTCGATAAGGAAAGAGCCGAGATCCCTTCACCGGGAGTGACCTCTTTAGCGAAACTAGCAGATGCTACAAAACTCGGTTTGTCTTTTGATTGCTTTTAGAGTTTTGCTTTGCACGGCGATATATATGATATGCCATGCACCTTATTCGATGAGGAAAGAGCCGAGATCCCTTCACCGGGAGTGACCTCTTTAGCAAAACTAATGAAAGCCTCAAAATCACTCCATTTAAAAATTTCGCTTGATTCTACGACGATATCAAGTTCATTACGCAATAGGTTTTCAGAAAAACCTGTCGTAGCCCTCCGTCATTTCAGATAAAGACTATTTAGTATTTGTGCTGCGTTTGTTGACCTCTGTCAAGGTGTAGTGTGCGGTAGCTGACTAGTAATTATCTGTAAAGCATGTGATGTGATTGGATTAGGGTAGTCGTACGACCTTGTTGACCTCTGTCAAGGGTCGTGCGAGTGGGTTTGATTCAATCAAGAAATGACGGGTTGAACTTGACTAGTGCACTATGGTTTGTTGACCTCTGTCAAGGTCATAGCACACTAGGGGCAAAATATTATCGGGAATTTCAAGTGTTGAAATTTGCAATGAGATTGCATACCTCCTATGAGATAGTTGGATCCCGATACCCACTGCGAGTAAGTGTTACTCCTGGGAGAGTTTTACACAGGACAATTAGCCGATCAAGTAGGTGTCTAGAAAAGTGTTAACGGGGTTACGCCTCTGGGAAAACGAGGTTTACTTTAATTAGGTCCGTGCGAAAGCACGGGGAACCTCCCTCAAATATCGGCACTGATCTGGCTGAAAGATTGACGAAATTGTAGGGTGTAATTAATCCCGGCTAATCTTACCTTTTAGGGTTTGAAGGAAGATTTGATAAAAACAGTGGGAGACATCCTGATTAGATAAGATAATAACCAATCTAATCTTGCAAGAGCATACGCTAAAGTGTTTTCTTCTCTCTCTCTCCAGGTAGCGACCATGTCAGGCCATAATCAAGATAATAATATGGATGTATTGACTGAACCCGCTTATTATACTGAGCAGGGGAACGTTGGACCCGTTCTTTCTTATAATAGTTATAAGACTGAACAGGAAACAGGAGAATATCTGGATTCTCACGCCGCCCAAAAGAACATGCATGTTGATGCATCTTCTTCAGGTGTGTTAGTTATTGAGAACTGTTTCTCAGTTCACCCTACGTCCTGAGTATTAGATACCGGATCAGGATCCCACATATGTAAATTGTTACATGGGCTACGTAAAGGTAGAGAACTGGGAAAAGGTGATCATTCCGTTCAAGTAGGGAACGGTGCAAGTATTGCAGCCAAAGCAGTCGAATATCACCTAGTATTGCCAGGTCGTAATACACTGATTCTAAATGAGTGCTATTATATACTGAACATGATGTGCAACATTATATCAGTTTCTTTATTAAGTAAAGAAGGATATAATTTTGTAGTAAAGGATAATGTTATGAACATATTCCTAGATCAAAAGTTGATTGCATCAGGCTAGTTACATAATAGCATATTCATTCTAAATCAGAATACAGTCCTTAATATACAAAACACACACAAGAGGAAGAGTTCAGAAATGAATGAATCTTTCTTGTGATATTGTAGACTTGGTCATATCAATGAACACGACTGGCTAAGTTGCATAAGGATGGATATTTGAATTCGTTTGAATTATCATCTTATGATACTTTCCATTCATGTCTCAAAGGAAAAATGACCAAAGTTCCGTTTAGTGGACACGGAGAAAGAGTTACGGAACTCTTAGGACTGATACATAGTGATGTATGCGGTCCCATGTCTACGCATGCCAGGAACGGTTCTTCCTACTTCATTACATTCACTGACGATCTCTCTAGATTCGGACATGTGTTCCTAATGAAACACAAGTCTGAAGCTTTTAAGAAATTCAGAGAATATAAGCACGAAGTAGAAAAACAAACGGGCAAAAGTATTAAGATCCTTCGATCTGATCGAGGAGGAAAATACTTAAGCAATGAGTTCCTAGATTATCTAAAAGAGAATGGGATTCTCTCTCAGCTTACTCCTCTAAATACACCACAGCACAACGGTGTATCTGAACGGAGGAATCGCACTCTATTAGATATGGTGTGCTCGATGATGAGTACTGCTGAGTTACCTATTTCCTTCTGGGGGTATGCACTTGAGACAGCAGCATACCTATTGAATCAAGTTCCAACTAAATCTGTACCTACCACACCATATGAGATATGGAGTGGGAAGAGACCATGTCTTAAACGAGTTAAGATATGGGGTTGTCTGGCCTATGTCAAAAGGCAAAATCTAGACAAACTCGAGGCACGGTCAGTTCTATGTAAGTTTGTAGGATATCCTAAATATTCAAATGGATATTTTTTCTACCACAGTGAACAACAAAAGGTGTTTATTGCTCAACATGCCACCTTTTTAGAAAAGGAATTTCTTGCAAAAGAGATTAGTGGCTCTGAGGTAGAACTGGAAGAAGTTCCAGCAACACAAACTGTAACTGAAGATTTAGTAGAACCAGAGGATTCGGTAGTACCCGACGAACCCCAGCCTCTCCGCCGATCTAGTAGGGTTTCTCGTCCACCTGAGAAATACTACGGTTTTCTCATTGATGGTGGAAGCGAGGATTGCATCATAGAAGATGATGACCCAACTAGTTTCGAGCAGGCCATCACGAGTGGTGACTCTGTGAAATGGCTGGATGCAATGCGATCTGAGATGGAATCCATGTACACCAATAAAGTATGGACTTTGGAAAATGCTCCTGAAGGGGTAAAACCCATTGGGAGCAAGTGGATTTTTAAAAGGAAATTTGGTGTAGATGGAAAAGTTGAGACTTTCAAAGCTAGACTTGTAGCAAAAGGTTTTCGTCAACGACCAGGTGTGGATTATGATGAAACCTTTTCTCCAGTGGCTATGCTTAAGTCTATCCGGATCTTACTTGCCATTGCTGCATACCATGACTACGAAATCTGGCAAATGGATGTTAAGACCGCCTTTCTAAATGGTGATTTAGAAGAGTGCGTGTACATGACTCAGCCAGAGAGCTTCGTAGATAGTGGGAGCAGCGGAAAGGTGTGCAAGCTGCTTAAATCCATTTATGGGTTGAAGCAAGCATCGCGGAGTTGGAACATCTGTTTTAATGTTGTAGTCAAAGAGTTTGACTTCATCAAAAACATAGATGAACCTTGTATCTATAAGAAGGCAGCAGAGAGTAAGGTTGTCTTCCTCGTATTGTACGTAGATGACATATTCTTGATAGGAAATTATATTCCTATGCTGCAATCAGTCAAGCTCTTCTTATCGCAAAGATTCTCAATGAAAGATCTAGGTGATGCCTCCTGCATATTGGGGATTAGGATCTATAGAGATAGATCCAAAAGGATACTAGGATTGTCCCAATCCAGGTACATTGACACCATACTAAAGAGGTTTAGTATGGAAGAATCCAAGCGTGGGAACCAACCCACGATCTCTGGACTCACTCTCTCCAAAGAGATGTCTCCCAAGACTGATTTGAAGAGAGCTCGCATGCAAGGGATACCCTATGCTTCGGCAGTAGGCTCTATCATGTATGTGATGCTGTGTACCAGACCCGATGTTGCATACTCACTAAGTGTAGTGAGTCGGTATCAAGCAGATCTTGGAGAGAGTCACTGGACAGCTGTGAAGAACATTCTCAAGTACTTGCGAAGAACTAGAGACATGTTCTTGGTGTATGGTAACGGAGAACTCCGGGTAGAGTCCTTTACCGATTCCAGCTTCCAAAGTGATAAGGACGACTCTAAGTCGCACTCGGGATTTGTCTTTACCCTCAATGGAGGGGCGGTATGTTGGAAGAGTTCCAAACAGGATACCGTTGCAGACTCGACGATGGAGGCTCAATACATCGCTGCCAACGATGCTGCCAAAAAGGCTGTCTGGATTAAGAAGTTCATTAGTGAACTTGGTGTGGTTCCATCCATTGAGCATCCGATACCTTTGTATTGCGATAACAATGGAGCTGTGGCTTTGGCCAAGAAACCCAGGTCCCATCAGAAGTCCAGACATATTCTGAGGCGGTATCACCTGATCAGGGAGATAGTTGATCGCCGGGAGATCGAGGTCAGGAGAGTAGATACGAAGGACAACATTGCGGATCCACTCACGAAGGCCATTCCCCAGATACAGTTTGAGAGATTATTCGGGATGCTAGGTATGAGATACTACAGCAGCTGGCCTTAGTGCAAGTGGGAGATTGTTAGTTATGTATATGCCCTAGAAGCCATTGTTGTACATATGATGTATATTATGATGGATGCTTGGAATATACAAAGAGGACTTTCTTGCTCATCATGATAGTATGCTATTTGGTTTCACTTTATCTTAACATGTTGATTTGTACTGGTTTACTGTCTTTCTCTCACATGTTGATAAAGCCCTTAGGATCTGTACTTGCCTACTGGGATTATGATGAAATCATACTAGTGGGGCCACGGTAGTCGATGAGTACATCCTATAACTGTTCCTAGTGGAGGGTATATCGAGACAGGGCATCGATACACCAGAATAGACTAGCGTATACGCATCTTGACCCATATGATGGGTGATGGATGATCCCATATCCATCGGTGTTTGACATCAGAGATGGTGTACGGGTGCTCAGTGGAGACTGGGTACACTGGACGGACTCGCCGAGAACTCCCAGATGGTGATATACCACACGTCAGATGGTAGTTCTCCGGTGACACTGGTTCAGCGTAGTCTATAGACCCGAGATCGTCATAGAGTCTTGTGTGATTCCCATTGTGCTTTGATTTCCACCTTACCACGTCCAAGAGGGCGTGCAAAACGGTGGCTTTTGGGTACAGTCCCGAATCACATGGAGGCAATGAGCGATAGGAGGGGATTCGTCTCTCCCGGTATAGGGAGTTGATGTTGTGCTGTGTTCGATTGGCTATAACTGGAAGTCCCTGGCCAGGGCTGATATAAAGATATACTGGTAAGTGTTACCAGTAGTTTCTCGACCTGTTATGAGCCTCACATCGACACGACTTATCGGTTACTGGGGTCTGACGTATACCACCCCTAGACTTGATATGCGACATATCAGACGAATAGACCGGACTGTACGGGAGTGTTACTGATTGGATTCACAGGAGAACGGACAGGCTACTTATTGATCTTCTGATCGCTCAATACCTGGGTGGCTGTTACGTTTAACCGACCTCTTGCAGCTTGTGGGTGTTTGATATGATCATCACCTGCTACCGGCGTATTGACGATTCTTTAGAGTCCTACACAGAGGTTTCTTGGCTCAGGCAAAACGGAGTAGAGGCACATATGTGATATGTGCAGGACCGAGGATAATGCGATATGCGATACCATATTATATTCTCGTGATATTTAGTTATGAACCGGGATATCGGATCAAGTGTTGATTCGATGAATCGGTACATGATATATTAGTCGGTTATATTCGATATAGCCGGATCGTCGGATCAAGTGTTAATTCGATGATTTAATGTATAATGATATATATGATATATTGTATTACATTATCTAATATTGGCTCGCTTTATTATTTTATTTTCACCGGATTAATACATTGATATATATGCGATATATGTTAAATGTATTATTTTCTTTTGTTGCAAATATATAATATATATGTGATATATATTATTGTGACATGATATGATTTATTATGAAACATGTTTAGGGATGATAAAAAGAGATTAGAGTTTGATTAGGGTTAGCTCCTTCTTGTTCATTCTAGAAGGATTTCCTTTTGTCTTGGTTAAGATATTATGGTTGATACTTATCCATGACTCATTCTTAACCTAACCAAACCCTAGCTCTAGTTTATTCTCTTCATAGGTTAAGCCTCTCATCCTTGACCATGGTTCCATAATAAAACATATATTCTTATCTACTATTCATCACAAAAGGAATTATCTCATTATTCTTCATCTTCTTCTCTCTTGAGTTTTTGAAAGAGCTCACTAGTGATTTCTTTTGTGATGAGTTCTTGTGAGAAAATGATATAAAAAGAAAGCATAAATACTACTCCATCATCCTCATCTAATCTAGCCCATTAGATTAGGGTGTTCACCTCATTAGAGTGAGAGAGCTTGGGTTATAGCAACTTCGACGTAGATCATCGGAGAAGCGGAACACTACAAGCTAGCATGGATCGTTCAGGTCGTGGAGCCTCTCTTGAGTCTGGGAGATCGTAGATCGCGGCGAAGGGACTTCTACTCGGAGCTTGTGAAGCGAAGGAGCGGACTACAAAGGTTGTAATCCCTCACACTTAGTATTAAAGATGTTATCTTGCATGTTAAACCCTAATAATCTAGCAAAGATCCCGGCTTTGGGTTGTTCGGCACATCTAAAATTTTATTCGGGCATGTTTGATGCTTTATGAACCTTCACAAGAGTGCCTAGGAACCCTACAATCTGCGACTGTGAATGTCATTCGAGCGGTAAATCTTGTCTAATTGCTATAGCTCTTTTAGACCGGTTTGCGAACGTGACATTCATGTTGATGTTCTGTGTTTTGCTGTGTTGTTGCGGATTTGTCGTGGTGGATAGCTTGGTGCAATGTTAGTACTGTTTGGATTTATTTGTACATTTGATATTGCGGGGCGAGCGTCCGACATGTGGACTGCCGTCACTACCTGTTTGTATATTATTCTTTTGGGACACGACCGGGTTGAGGTCGATGTACCCGTTGTATATTATTTTATTTTCTGTACTAGGATTACCCTGCGGTGGAGTGCACGGATAGCCGGGTTCTAGAGAGCAACGGGCCCACATCTCATGGAATTTAGACGGAGGGGGCTTCACTCTAGAATTGGCGGGCTATTCGCCGCACTCGTAGGGGTTATAGTTTGACCCAAGGAGGGGTGCTCAAGTTACCGGATTCCGTGAAGTGATGGGTGGTCCATTCACGTTGTTGAAGGGGGCTGCCTCACTTCAGGTTTTGGCGGGTAACTTGCCACGCTCGTAGGGGTCTAGGTTTCATTGCACAGGCTATCCACACGACCAGGGGAACGTCGGGTTTCTTTTGCGGCTCAAAGGAAACCCGGGGCTCCTAGATTATCCGTATTGTTCTGTGATGCTTATTACTTTTCTGTGATATTGCATTTATCACGCCTGGAGCGATTATTATATATTGATATATATACTAGTAGATGTTGTATATGTTTTACACCCGCGCCAGTCCAGTCCCCACTCTGTCGTTAGTTTAGTAACCTAATGGGTGATGACGGGACCCAGTAGCGAATGCGGATGGCATATACGTATATTTTATTTTTGCTCTTTTCTGGTGTGATTAATTGATGGGACTGCATTGATTCTTATCAATGCAAGAAAAACAAACCTATATTTGATGTTGTTGGAACCAATTTTTCAAAAAAGCTGTTATTACAAGGGCGTTCTCTTTTGTTTTGCACAGTGGTATTCGGTTATGAATATCCAGCACCTCATTTGACGAGGCAAGGGCCGAGATCCCTTCATCGGGAGTGACCCCTTAGACAGAGGTTTGCGTCAGGGTAATAACTTCACTATAGTCGATTACTTTTGCTTTGCATCATGATATTCAGTTTGGAATATCCTGCACCTCATTCGACGGGGAAAGAGCCGAGATCCCTTCACCGGGAGTGACCTCTTTAGCAAAGGTTTTCGTAACTATATATTTATAAACAACTATCCGGTTCCTTCAATGATATCAAGTTCATTACGCTAAAGGTTTTTTGCCAAAAATCAGCCGTAGCCCTCCGTCATTTCTTACAAGTATTATTTAGTATTCGTGTTGCGTTTGTTGACCTAGTTAAGGCGTAGTGTTCGGTAGCTAAGTGGTGCTTGTTTGTTGCATTTTAAATGCGATTGGTTAGGACAGTCGTGCGGCCTTGTTGACCTAGTTAAGGGCACGCGCGGGTGGGTTTAATGCAATCCAGGATAATGACGGGTTGAACTTGACTAGCGGTTTATGGTTTGTTGACCTAGTCAAGGTCATAAACCACTTGGGGTAAAAATCATATCGGGAGTTTCAAACATACAGGAAACTTTCCAGGCTTGCGCATACCTTCTGGAGTGTGGTAACTTGAGTGGCTTCCATCAAGTTATCATGCGATGATAGTTGGATCCCGATTCCCACTGATGAGTTAGTTTACTCCTCGGGTGATTCTGACTAATTCTTCTTTCAGGTTTGGAGGAGAATTTGAGGTTACAGTGGGAGGTTTCCTGATTAGATAAATTGATTAACCATTCTGGTTCAGGTTAGAGTGCACGCAGAGTGTTTTCTTTTCTCTCTCTCTTTGACTGCGACCATGACCCGACCCTAGACAATAACTCAGTAACCAAGTTAATCGAACTTTCTTATAAAACTGGCTTTTGGATTGTCTGAGTTGCATACATCATTGCCACTCCTTCTTTTACCCTTTGATTTTCTCCAGAACACCCCGTATTATTACGAACATCCACTTCCATTGGATAAATCCATCGTATGCTTATATACGAACTCGGAGGAACTTCTTCGAGGATGGATTCTAGTTCTGGAGAGAATGAATAGGACTATTCAGTTGTCTTTTCCTTTTACCTTCTCTCAGGTTGTGAGGGCTCCTAGGATTAGGAGAGGGTACACCTATTACGCTTATTGGATAGTCTTCTTCCAAACCATAGGCAGGTGCCAAAAGGTAGGGAATGAAGAAAACCAATTAGCCTAAGTTGGGTGTACAGAAGGTAATAAGTAAAGACAAATAAAGGGATCAGAAAGAGGGCAAAGTAAATTGCGACTGTTAACATTCATGACCAAACCACGTATCTCATCGCCACTCCTAATTCACCTTTGTATTTCTCCAGAACACCCCGTATCACTACGAACATCCAATTCCATTGGATAAATCCATCGTATGCTTATATACGAACTCGAAAGAACTTTTTCGAGGATGGATTCTGGTTCAGGAGAAATAGGAATAAGGTTTATTCAGTAGTCTTTTATCCTTACCTTCTCTCAGGTTACGAGTGCTCCTAGGATTAGGACAGTACACCTATTATGCTTATTGGATAGTCTTCTTCCAAACCATAGGCTGGTGCCGAACGGTAGGGAAGGAAGAAAACCATTAAGCCTAACGATGGTGTACAGAAGGTAACGACTAAAGACAAAGAAAGGGAATTGGAGAGATGACAACGAAATATAAGGTTACAGTCATGAATCTGCATTATGGAAGAGGCATTACTAGGAATACCCGGATTCCCCTTCGAAACATATTCATGTTTCAGTTTCACTGTGTATTGTTAATAGAAAACTGATTTCCCAATTAGACCCTTGCTCCAGGGTATGTATTTACCAGGTTTGATTCTCACATCTGTATGGTTTTACAGATGATGAGTGGGGGTAAGTTATTGGGAATTAGGTGATCATCCTCATTATATCGGAATTCGTTGTAATTGGTGATATTTGAGGAAATCACCGGGGTACAGTTTTCAACCTACAGCGCATAGGGTTTGAGTTATTGAACTCAGGGGACTTATAGAAAGTATTGTTTATTGTCCAGTGTCCATTAGGACAAAGGGGTTGGTCCTCGTACTGTATTCTGTTTACTTGTGACTTCTCAAGTTTTAGACAAGTGTTTCGTAGAGATACAAGGTACAAGTTTGAGAAGTTATGGGTACAAGAATAAAGTAGAGAACCAGGTGTCACAAGTATCGGGATTCTTCAAGGTAATAGAAGATGTAGATACTTGTGTTTGGTATTCAGTTGATAGTAATGGTTTTGAGAAACTTGTTTCTCTTTCAGGTTACTCATAATTGGATGCACTCCTAAATTGAGTAATGCTGATCGGCCTCTCTCCATTTAGTTGACATGCACTGGAGACAGCTGCATGATTTGAATCTGGTTCCAATTAAATCAGTGCCTCTATTTCTATATTGTATATAGAATGGTTCATATCTTAACGTTGTTAAGGTACAGGGAGTTTTCCGTCTTATGCTTAAAACCAGACTCTGGATAACTCAAGGCACGTTTCTGCAATGGCTGTTTATGGGTTAACCCGGGCTATGACGAGGGTTAACTTTCTACCATCTGGAAGATCAATAGTGATATTGTTCTTGACTCGCCACAGTTTTAGTAAAATGAATTTTTTTCATTAAACAAATAGTGGGAGTATGGTAGAACTAGAAGAGATTCCAGAACCGCAAACGATTACGGAAAATTTAATAGGGCCTAAAGATTCAATCAAGATTGACATTTCATTAGCCACTCCGCAGATATGGTAGGTAACCTCAAGCACCCGAGAGGTACTTCGGTATCCTCAAGGATGGTGACAGGGAGATTCTTGTTTACCCAGACTTGACACTACTGCTGTTCCAGACTATGAGACCCGGCAGGAGGATGAGTATAGCGTCGTTCTAAACTAGCTTTAGAAGTGCACATGTATATGACTCTGCCAGAGGGTTGTTGTAGTCAGTGGGAGCAGCGGAAGTATAGTGGATAAGTAGCTTATGTCTATTTATAGACTAAAGCAGATATAGCGGAGATAGATCATCTATTTTTGATGTGACAGTTATGGGCTTTGACTTCATCAGAATAGGGGATGGATCTGTTAAGAAGGTTGTAGGGTGTGATGTCCTAGTACTTGGATGACATACACATTGTAGGAAGTGAAATTCCTATACTACGATCGGTCATACTATGGTTGTCATACAGTAGTTTCTCCATATTGGATATGGATATAATATCAAGCATTCTGGTTACTGGATCTATGGTTTGAGATCCAGATTTGGGTAGTTTCCTAATCTGGGTACTTTGACAGCATTCTAAAGGTATTTTAGAATGAACGACTCCTGGCATGGTGGTGTACCTGCAGGTGATGGAGTCACCCTCTCTAAAGGTGTCTTACAGGCTAAAGGGGAGAGGGGTGTGCATGATTGACATATCACTTGCTTAGGCAATCGAGTCAATCATGAGATGTCAAGTACCACACCAGATATTGTTTTTGCACTAGATGCAATAAGTTGATATTAATCCAATCTTGGAGAAACGTTCGGAAGCAGTTATGGAACATAAGTGATTGTTCTAGGGATTTGATAACGACAGCCTCCTTTGGAAGACAGTTATCATTCCAGGCTTCCAAGGTGACCCGGATGACAGAGTGACTGTCAGAGTTATAGTTTTCCCTCTGACGAGGGGCAGTAGTTTGGACAGGTGGTCCAAGCGGATACTGAGGGAGACGTGGCGCAGGATACTGATTAAATTAAGTTGATGACACAGTCTAAGAAATTTGCTGGATTTGGAGTTCATTTATGAACTGGGTCCCATCAGATATCCAGACATATTCTAAGATAGGTATTGCTCATTTCGGGAGATGGCTTTCTCAGCGAACTTGAGACAAAGAGATATAAAAAGAAACATCATGGCGGATCCACTCACTGAGGCTATTTCTCGAAAGCAATAGTTTTACAAACGAGCTTTGTGAGACTGATTAGTAGAGGAGTTGGATGTTCGGTATCACACGGGCTGTGAGTATACGACATCGCAATAATTAGCCTTAAGTGCAAGTGGGAGATTGTTGGATATAGTGCCCTCAAAGTAAATTATTGGATCACATGTACGTGATTGCAATGATTGAGGGAGGCCTATACCGATAGGACAGTCTTGCTCGAGATGATAGTATGCTATCTGGTTTGTCTTTATCATCGTGTACATGCTTTAGTTCACTATTGCATGTTGATAGAGCACATAGGATTCTTGCTTGACTGCCGGCAGTATGATGGCGATCATATACATGGGAGCTGGGGTCTATAAGCACATCCTTAAAGTGTCCCTAGTCGTGGGAGTTTCGAGACAGGGCATCGATACTCCAGAAGTGTATACAGTCGAGACCCCGACGAGGGGCGGTGGCCGGTCTCACAAGCCATTGGTGTCAGTTGGTTTGCCTAAGATGTATACAGGTGCTCATTGGGTTATGAGTACACCGGACAGGACTCTCCGGGAACATGCTAATTGGTATTATACATATCGTCAGATAGCAGTTCCCAGGTGACATGTGTACAGGTTAATCTGTCGACCTGAGATCGTCATTTGTCTGTGTAAGTTCCCACTGTGCTTTGATTACTACCCTACCACGGCTCAAAGGAGTCGTGCAAACAGTTTTTAGTTGGGTACAGTCCCGAGCCACATGGATGCAGTGAGCGGATCGTCGGGGATTCGTCTCTCCCGGTATTGGGGGTGAGATCGCACTGTGTTTAGGAGAGCAATTACACGAAATCCCTGGCTAGGGCAATCGAGATTTACTGGTAGGTATTCCAGTAGTATCTCAGGGTGTTCTGGGCTTCACTCCGACACGACTTATACCGCTATTAGGGGGTCTGACGTTTACCAGCCCCTAGGCCCTATATGCGATACCCATAGACGAACAGACCGGACTGTACGGATATTGTCACTGTCAGGCTCAGTAGGGTTTCTGGATAAGTTCGCTCGTCAGCTTCCCTTCCAATCAATACATGGGCAACCGTTACGTACAGCTAGTACCTCTGACATGCTAGTGGTTATACCCAGTACCAGTGTATTGATGAGTCATTAGAGTCCCCCACAGACAGTTTCCCAAGTTCGGGCGAAACGTTGTAGAGGCCGTATGGTTTTATGGAAGGGTTCGATCATATCCGTAGACTTGTGCACGGATCATGATCGGACGGATAATACTAGCGGGCTTTGGTTTAAGTCAGATGCTAGTATTATAGTGTAGGAATATTTTTGTCTCATTGCATTTGTATTCGGTCGGAATACAAATGCGGGTATGTATTTACAGTTGAGGTGTAATCTCGTAATTCGCTACGGGATTATTTTGGGAGTTGCCAGTTTTCTTTTTCCGTCTTTAACATCTTGTCCCTTATTTAATCATTGTGAGCAATTTGACTTTTTGACTTTAACATTTTCTTCCCATTGTTTTCTGGCTGAGCACTGTTGATGGGCATGGGCAAGGGAATGGGTGAGAGTGGGAAAGGGGCTAATTATTGATGTGGGCTGATTTTGTGGCAAGGGGTTCCCTGCAATTTCGCCAGGCACCTTAATGCAGGGGTGTTTTTGTGGCGCAAAATTTTTTGAGTGGCTGGGCATTGATTGGGTTGAGATGAATTGTTTAGTTGGTTTAAATTATTGATTCACATTTCTTTTACACACTCTCTTCACTTCAAACGAAATCCCAGAGAACAATTTTTCCCCACTCACTGGCCGAGACCATTGCAAGCTCACACTCTTTTCTTCAAGAAAATTCTTTGCTCACTTCATCATCCAATATGGCAATTCCAATTTACCTCCATCCAATCTTTTGGGTGCCTTGAGACAAAAGATCCTACACTATCTCTACATCAATCTTGGACATGTCGGCTAGCAAACTTCATGTCCGAGTTGCTTCGGATTGAAGCGGGAGCCCGTATAAAGATTCAACGACGTGGTGCCTCCTCAACGAGCGAGATCGGAGAGCAGATTTCACTGGGACAGTTGCAACAAGCTAGGGTAGGGGATTGAAGACCGAAGGACACGAATCGATCGGTATAATTTCCAAACTCCTTTCACATATTACTAGTTTACGGTTAATGGAACGATCCGGGTATTTGGGTCGCGGTAGCGCCGTTTCGTAAAAAGTTTTTATTCCGCATTTGACGTCGTTTAGACGGCCGGGGCGCCGCCGTAACCCAACAAGAACACACATTGTTCTAATGAATGCTATGCATTCAATACAAGACAAAAAAAGTCAGGATCTAATGCTCAGCATTATTAAAAGGGACAAGCCCAAGTAAAGGCCCAACAACCCAGAACAATAAAATGTTAAACATTTTAATATTACTGGACTTAGCCGAAGTCTGGGCATAAGTCCTCAACTTATATTGAACTGAGCCCATCTGCTCACGAATATTCAACAAATCTTAGTCCCAAACTGGGCCACAGATCTTCCAACCAACTCACACCGGTTCGAGGGTACATCTCTTTACTCCTCTGATATCTGTCGTTGTAATCCTTCAACGTCTTCAGAGAGGTGACGGGTCCCGACAACTACACATTTCTACTGACTGTGGGGTCCTTAAACTCATAGACTACGATGTCCTTAAACTTCATAGGCTACGATGTCTTTAAACTACGGACTATGGGGTCCTTAAACTCATGGACTACGATGTCCTTAACCTGGATGGTGGGGTCCCTTTTAACTCACGGACTATGATGTCCTTAACCTGGACCGAGATGTCCTTAAACTAACATTGGACCGCAATGTCCTTAAACTAACAATCGACTGCAATGTCCCTAAACTAAACAATAGAGTCCAATTGCTCTTTTGTCGGATCTAAACGATCCCGTTAAGTTGATCTTAGTCTAAAAATTAGACTAACGTATCCTTAACATACGTTTAAGTTGATCTTAGTCTCGAATGAGACTAACGTCCTTAAACCCAACCCCAAACCCAAATCTAATAAAATATGGATTTGGACTAATCCACGCCCTACGGGCGACAACATAAATTAGTCTCCGTATACAATCCACAGGCAACCAAAAACAAAACAAACACACACGACACAAAGTGGCCATCTGGAGAAGGAGAAAGTGGTTACCGCGATGCGGTAGCGTAATTAACTGCAGGGGCTTGCGCCTGCAGGGAAGAGCTTCCCCACAATCAAAAACCCTTTAAATAAGGGGAAATCTGACGAAGTCTGCTACATCGGCCGCATCCGTTTAAACCTTCGATACATGGCGCCATAAATCAACTTGGCTTCTTCGGAGAGGTGGACGGATAGCACCAATTAGCATCTGCCCTCGGAATTCAGGCCCTGACGTCCCAACGTCCCGGTCGCGTCTTTCGGCGGGGAACAGATTCTGGCACGTCCGGTGGGACCTTTTCCTCTTTCCACTCCACACTTCGTGTGTCGTGTTCGCGAACAAATCACGGTTTGCTAATGGTTGCCCTTGGGTCCGGGGTACTAAGATTTGGTGTCTTGCTGGGTGCAGAAAACAATGGCGTCTACTTGCATGAAGTGTTCCAGCTGCAATTGCAATTCGCGTTCCGCCTCATCTGGAGGCATAGCTTATGGGCCCCAAGCGGCCTCCCTGTTCACGATGCCGGTGGAACAGGTCACTCAGGCCACCACTGGATTGTTTTTCGGGACCATGCTCCCGCCAACGAGCTTCAGCGCTCCTATACCAACACAAGAAGTTCCCAAGAAGTCGGTCTTTGATCGGCTCGCAACTACAGCGGCCCCTCTCAACGGGTCGTCCGGCTCCAGCGCCTCAGTCTTCGCTAGATTGGGCCAAAGTTCACGTGGGCCGATGATAAAGCCTACAATTCAAGAAAAGGCTATTCCGAAAAGGATGGCCATCTCTGCTCCTGAAGTCGTCAAGACGGATTCTCCTGCCAAAGGGTCGGTCTTCACAAGACTGACTGTTCCGGCTCCCGCTCCCGCTCCCGTCCCTGCTCAAAAGTCTGTCTTTGACAGATTGGATACTGCTGCTCAACAGATGTCGGTCTTCAAGAGGCTGGTACCGAAAACGCCTCACCAGAACAGGGGGCATGACGAAGCCATCCCCATCACCGAACCAACACCATCGGCTCGACACGCTCGACGTCGCCACTGGCGCCGGGTAAGGAAAGCTGGGGGTAACTCCCCCTCTGGGCTAACTCCACCAGCCCCAACGGTGGAGATCGATGTTGCTGTTCCAACCGGGAACAGCTTTGAATTGCTGAATAAGGTGCGCAGGAACTCTCCTACCGCCGTACTGAAAAGATCTCCTCCACCCGTGGAGAATGCACCGAAGGCGAAGCTAGAACAACCCCCTCAGCGGCTCTCTTCCAAAATTTACAAAGTCTGGCGACGGGTTCAAGACTCAGTAATCGATCAAGATTACCCTCACCGACAAAAGAAAGTGAAAGTTCAGCAAGAAGAAAACCATCTTGCCAAGCCACAAAAGACGACGGCTACTTGGGTGCCCACTACAACGGACTCATCAACTTCGACCGCCCATAAAAGGAGAAGGCCGTAGAAAATTCCTGAGTCTACAATGAATCGCAAGACCACTGAGCCTAAATGACCTAAGTCTGAGGGCATGGTGATGCATACTGTTTATATGGCTTTCAGAAAAGAGGAAAGCCATGCTTCTATGGGACATCGACCACTTACCCGGTCAATAATGAAGGCTCAAGAACGGCAGTAGCAGAAGCTTCAGGAGATGCTGACTGCAATGGCCGCACTCACTGGGCCAAAAGAAAATCCAGAGACCTCGGAGCAGCGTCAGGAACAAGAAACTGACACCGAGTTCCTCCGAAGAATTCTCGAAAGGAAAGAAAAAGAGGCTGCAGAACAGGCAGCCAATATAAAACGAATGGCTCTCTTGTTCCAAGACATGGCTAGGATGATGTTACAGCCGGAACCTCCAACCGAAGACCCTCCGATCATTATTGAAGACGACAGAGGGGAGACATCGAACCCTCATCCGACTCTTTCAGCAGTCAAGGAGGAAACCATCTCAAAAGCCACGCTTGATGATTATATTGCTCAGCAAATACGAGCTCACCGAGCGAACGAAACGGCCAGCCAAGTTGTTAAAACTGGGCGACCATATCCGGGCTGGTATGACCAAATAAGTTACCCGCCGGGATATACGATCCCCAAATTCCATGTGTACATGGGGACAGGCAATCCCTATCAACATGTCGCTCAGTTCAGGGCTCTTTGCGGCAATACTGGAGGTGATGATAAACTTCTACTCCGCCAGTGCGTCGGTAGTTTAGCAGACACAGCTTTTGAATGGTACTCGGAGCTTCCCGACAACTCCGTCAAAACGTTTACAGAAATGGAGTTGCTATTCACTCAACGGTTCGCAAGCGCCAGCGAACGCACCCCGATCACGGCATTGATCAATGCCAGAGTGAAGCCGGGAGAGACGTGGGTGCAATATGCAATCCGGTGGCGGAACCTATGGTCAAGATGCGAACAACGCATAGAAAAAGCTCCTGCCGTGGGCATGTTCATGTGGACCCTTGACCCTCAGTCGACTATCTCCCAATTCATGATGTTCTTCAAGCCGACCATGTTCCAGGCCTTAATTGACAAGTTGGCCCAAATGGACCAGATGGGCCATAGACCATCTCCTTCAAAGACGGATACTCGGAATGAAAAGGGGAAAGGAAAAGCGACTTTCGTCGCCAATACTCAACAACAGCCGAGCAACTTAAAGCCGGTTGTTCGCCAAAACAATATGCGTCCACGCCCATCCCTTGAGGAGAGACTAGGACGTCCTTACTTGTTCCCTTAGGGTAAAACGAGGAGACTGTTCGAGCTGGCAGTGCGCAACAAGCTCATAAATTTGCCGGATCCAAAACGTACATTGCAGCCAGGTGATGTCAACAATCCTAATTACTGCCCTTACCACCAAGCAGTAAGCCATCCAATCAAAGATTGCTTCGTCTTCAAAGGCTGGATTGAGGACCAATACCAACAAGGAAAGTTCGCATTATCCGAAAACTGGAAGATGAGCCCGCCACAACCTCACGCCCCTAAAAAGGTGGACATGTCGGGGGCATCGTGCTCATTCATAGAGAAAGCCCCTTGGACCGAAAAGTCCGTAAACTAGAAATTCGCCTCAAATACGGCAACTTTGGACCGAAACGTCCTTAAACTAACGATGGGCCACTATATCCTAAAACTGGCTGTTGACCGAAACGTCGTTAAACTCCTACCAACCTGCGCTGTCCCCAGGCTAACATAGTGTAAAAAACGGTATGTCCATAAGCAAAATGGGCACGGATGAAAACTCGAAAGGGCTTTGTGAGTAAAAACAGCAGGACTACCGGCGAGTTTTGTGAAAAACCGAAAGGGCGCAATCTCGTTAAAAGAAACTTGCAAGGTCCTCTCGACCCTGTAAGGAGAAACCACCTGTGTGAGATCCTTACGACTGACAAAGGAGAAACACACTTAGGGATCCCTACGATTCCTAAGGAGAAATTACACATACGAGATCTTCACGACTCGTAGGGAGAACCCTCTTATGAGACCCTCACGGCTCATAAGATTCAAAAGCCTTAAGCTACAGGGATCTGAACCTGTTCTTAAGCAATCATACCCCCCCCCCCGGTTTTGCCCTACAAGCGGCTCAATACTGACCCTTGTATACAATCCACGGGCGCGAATAAACATTTTCCTAACAAAGTCCTATCCGTGACTAGGGATATGCTCACACGGTGAACAAACACTTGTAGGTCCTCTCGACTTGCAAGGAGAAAACACTCTTGTAAGATCCTTACGACTTATAAGAGAGCACACACTTAGGAATCCTCACGATTCCTAAGGAGAAAACGCACCTGCGAGATTCTCATGACTCGTAGGGAGAAACACCCTTATGAGACCCTTACGGCTCATAAAGTCAAAAGCCTTAGTCGACAGGATCTTAACCGTGTTGGCTAAGCCACCTTTTGTTCGAACCGACAATGGCAAATGATGATTCGCTCCTGGCAATACCCCAGTATTAGCAATGCTGATGCCTAAATCGGTATCAAATTCCAAGATCTTTCACGGCAAATGATGATTCGCTCCTGGCAATATTCCAGTCGCAGCGATGCTGATGCTAAGATTGACACCAGATCCCAAGTTCCATACTCATGGCGAAAAGTCGACGAGCCAAAAATGCATATGAAATAGCCGAAATGATAGGGAAACTTGCAACAAAATCAGCAAGTAAAAATATATGCATACAAAATAGCCAAAATGGTTAGGCAACTCGCAATAAAAAGCAGCGGGTAAGAATAAAACAAATAGCCGAAATGATTGGGCACCGCGAAAAATAGCCGAAATGATTGGGCAATCGCGACCTTCGCGATATAAAAAGCTGAAATGAAAGAGCATCGCGGAAAGAAAAAAAATTAAAAAAAATAAAAAAATGAAACTCTTGCCCTACCGGTGATATCATATCGATCCCTGTATATAATCCAGGGGCGCAAATGAAGAGAGAACCATATCATCCCACCAAGCTCCATCAGAAAGAGAGCCAAGTCTCAACGGTCACATCTGCATCTCAGAAGACCAACAACAGCGTTCCTCCTTATGCCAGTAAGGCACGGAAGCGACACAACGAAACGGAGCCACGGCATAGTCCTTAGTTCCAAATCTCGACGGTTCACAGACAACCTAGAGACCACCTCAGCATTTGTCTCATTATAACAGACGCAATGCCAACAACGGCGTTCCTTCGCAGTCCAGCAGGATGCAGATGCGACGTCAACGAAAGACCTCATGGTCGAAACAAAGCGGAGTGATGGCGAAATCCCAACTCCACCTCAGCATTCATCTCATTACACCAGAAGCAATGCCAACAACGGCGTTCCTTCGCAGTCCGGCAGGATACAGATGCAACGTCAACTAAAGACCTCATGGTCGAAACAAAGCGGAGTGATGGCGAAATCCCAACTCCACCTCAGTATTCGTCTCATTACACCAGACGCAATGCCAACAACAGCGTTCCTTCACAGTCCAGCAGGATGCAGATGCGACGTCAACGAAAGACCTCATGGTCGAAACAAAGCGGAGTGATGGCGAAATCCCAACTCCACCTCAGCATTCGTCTCATTACACCAGACGCAATGCCAACAACGGCGTTCCTTCGCAGTCCAGCGGGATGCAGATGCAACGTCAACAAGAGACCTCATGGTCGAAACAAAGCGGAGTGATGGAAAAATCCCAACTCCAGCTCCACCTCAGCATTCATCTCGCTACACCAGACGCAATGTCAACAACGGCATTCCTTCACAGTCTAGCAGGATGCAGATGCAACGTCAACGAAAGACCTCATGGTCGAAACAAAATGAAGCAAAGGCCAAATTCCTAGCTTCAGGGTCTTGACAGCAACTCATATAAAACGTGAAAGACTATCAGAGATCACACCAGCACGGAGTGGTCACCACCTCGACGTTCGTCTCGATACAGTAGACGATATGTCACTACAGCGTCCTTCTTCCAACAGGATTCGAACACGCCAAAGCAAATGAAGCGAAGGCCAAATTCCTAGCTTCAGGGTCTTAACGGCAACTCATATAAAACCTGAAAGACTATCGGAGATCATCCCACACCAGCGCGGAGTGGTTATGACTCATCGGGGCTCTCCAAAATGAGCCTAACCTCAAGTAAAAAGAGGCATGGCAAAATTCCTAACGCTTGCTCTTCCGACGGTCAAACTGCCTAGGAGGATTGCTTGAAGACGTCTTGTCCAGGCCCCGAAGGGATCAGAGACATGACATGTCGCAAGGCTACTCGAACAGCAAGATCGCCTATCGAGGAATACATCAGCCAACGCGACGGTACGATGGACAAAACCCTAGTACCACAGACCCTAACGGACCCCTTCCGTAAAGAGCAGAGGTTAACTGTGACGTTAGGATATTCTTGCGAGAACTGCTCGATTCGTCTCGACTCGTGAGGAAATTAGTTTCTTTGCGAGAACTTCTCGATTCGTCTCGACTCGTAGGGAAAAGCCTTAGGCAATGGGGATAAGAACCGGTTTCCTAAGCACTAGGGCCCTGCAAGTCGGTCCAAAATGGACTCTTGCATACTATTCACGGGCCACACTCTCTAAAGCCAAATCTCGGCAAGGAGGGAAACAACCACTTACGAGTCCTCTCGACTTGTAAGAGGGAAAATTCTCTTGTGAGATGCTTACGACTCTCAAGAGAAAATGCACTTAGGAATCCTCACTATTCCTAAAGAGAAAAGACACCTACGAGATCCTCACGACTCGTAGGGAGAAAAGTCTTCATGAGACCCTCACGGCTCATGAAGTTGAAAAGTCTTAGGTAGCAGATCTGAACCTGCTTCCTAAGCCATCAATACCTCTCGAGGAATTCAAAACAGATGCTCACTCTATCATCTGCCGGCTATGCTTAATAAGGTGACATGCTGATAACAAAAGAAAGAAGAAAGCAAGAAATAACACAAGACATTGCAAAAGAAGTGTATCTTTTATTTATGAGTTCAATTGAGTACAAGCTACGTCATCTGAGAAGATAAAGAAAAATGAATACATTTTATTCAAAATTTACAAATGGCGCAAAAGCAACTATTGGGAGGGAAGCGTCTTAAGTAGGCCAATCAATTGCTCACGCACTCCCCTCAGTCTCTCGTCATGATCAGCTGCCGCGGCCAACTCTCCTTCAACCCGAGCTCGTTGTTGCAAATAGGACGAAAGCTGCTCCTCGACTTCCTGCTGAGCTGCCCTACGATCTTGTACATCCCGCTCGACGACGTCGAGCTTCTGCCTCAGTATTAACCCGTCGGAGATGCACCGCAGAAGGCCTTCAAAGATAACTTTCAACTGTGCAGCATTTGCATCAACCTGAGCATGCAGTTGGGCAGATTCGCTCGAAGTCTCTCCGCACTCCTTACGTTTTAAAGCCGCTTCTTGTTCAAGATGGTGGAAGTAAGAAGTACTCTGCTCAACCCACGCAGCCCGCTGGGCGTTCACAGCCAGGACCTCTAGAGTAGGACGTCCAACCTCGAGCTCATGCAGGCAGGCCTCAATCTTCCTGCAATGATTAACCCAAGACTTGACGACGCCTTCATTATGGAAGTCCACAAGCGTCGCCAGCATTGGATTGACCTCGGCAGCGAAATCTACGGCAGATGTAGGAGCCTCCGCGTCAAGCTCCTCGACATATTCGCTCAGCATACGCAGACTGGTCACAGCCCCTTTGGAGGATGGACGTCTGGAAAAGGGCCCTGTCGGCATCATAATGCGAGACTCGAACGAGGCTGGAGTCGATGTGATTGCTGCAAAATAGATCATAGTCAGATGACGGCTCAGGAAATAAAAAAAGTAAGTATACACGAAAAATAGAGTCTACTATACCGGCTGCAACAAGGGGCAGAGCTGGGAGTTCCGGTGGCACAACGATAGCCTCGTCCCCTCCTTCAATTTGTAAGGATACAAGCAATACAGAAAAGAATTGGGAATAATGTGACTGCCCATTAAAGAAAGGACGTCATTTAGAAAAGATACTCACCGACACCACCAGGCGGACTAATCTCTGACAGGAAGGAGAAGTGTGGGTGCAGCACCTGATACAGGTGGTCAAAAAGGACTCCTGCAAGGACGCAGTAATGCAGCATCAGTACATAAGTCATACAGCCTAGAAGTGGGACTGATGGGTCACAAATCCGTACCTTCCAACATCTGAGACGGTATGAGAGAAGGTAGATGAGTGGTAACCGTCAAGTCGGTAATTGATGGCGCTGCCTCAGGAAGCGCAACCTCAACACTCGCCGCACCTGCATTAGAAATAAGATAAATACTGTCAGGAAAGATTGAAAAGGATTGCAGAATAAAAAGAAAAGCAATAACCCAAGATCTACCTGGTGAATCACCAGTCGGAACCGCGACGAGGGCGTCACTTGATACAGCGAGGGCTTCTCCCTCCTCCATCGGGATGGTCTCACCTCCCGTCGCCTCATCCCCTGACTCTATGAGAGTCGTCGTAACGCTTGCGACGCCAGGAGATAGCAAAGAGCCGCAAACGGAAAGAGCGACAATCGGGACGGTGCCCGACTCTTGAGAGGGAGCGGCCACCTCGGGCTCAGCAATTGTGGCCATCTCACCCGCCGCCACCTCGAGCTCGACAATGGTAGCCGTCTCACCCATCGCCACCTTGGGCTCGGCAACGGCAGCTATCTCAGGCACAGCAATCGTGACTGTTTCACCAGCCGCTGCCTCGAGCTCGGCAATTGCAGCCACCTCGCTTACCGCCGCCTCGGGTTCGGCAATCACGGCTACCTCCTCTACCGCTGCCCCAGGCTCGGCGGTCACCACTACTTCTTCGGTAAGACTCGGCCCTGCAAGATAAGATATGTGAGAACTGGTAATTAAAACTTTGACAACAGAAGAACCCAATGTCACGTTACCTTGAGTCGATTTTCCGATTGCTTCCCGAGAGGCACGGGCTGCCTATCTGTGGGCGGTAGACAAGGCAGCCGGAGCATCCTCTGAAGGAGTAGGGGCAGGGGTGACGGTGCTCGAACTTGCACCCGCGGCCAAGGCGGCACCATGCTCCCTTGCCGCACGCATTCTACGCTTCCTTTCCACTCGGGCCGTGAGAGAAGATCTTCTAGAAGCCTCCATCAATAGAACGTCATCGTCCGCGCCAAGGTTTACCTCTAGAGCCGTTATGGCATCCGTCATCGGTTGTTTGAGTAAGGCCTCTTTCGGCAGTGCTGAGGAGGACGAGGCTTCGATGACTGGCCCGGGAAGCAACTCTGCATCACCCTGCGGGATCGGCACTGTACTAGGCATGACCTGAGTAGAGGTAGTTCCTGCGATAAGAAGAAAAAGAAGGGTCAGGTCACCTGTAAGAAATAGGAGCGAAGACACGGTGAACCGAAATGTACCAATGCCTAAGGATGCTCGAAGTCTTTCATCTTCCTCAAAAGTCTTGAGAGAAGCTGTGAGAGCTTCTTTGGTGGAAATGCCTGTTAAGGAAGGAAAAAGTGTCGGTCAAAACATGATGATAAAAATATGATGCAATAACGAAAGACACAACTGATGGTTACCTGATTGCGCGAGGATGGCCAGTCCCGCTTCATGGCGTGCTAATTTCTCAGAAGCTTCAATAGCAGCCTCAAGATCGGTATCGTCCGGCGCTATTAATAGACCCCCGTTGGTCCCATATTCACCCAAGCCCTCACTATAAGGAGCATGAGGCTCCTGGCCAAATACAACGTCGGCGGAGAAGAGCGACTTATTCTTCCTCTTCTGTGAGCAAGCTCCGGTTGCCGCTAACACCAGCTTACGCTTGGTGGGCACTTTGGGGTGACGAGTCCTGATATCTGAGCCCACGCCAGACTCAGGGGAAGCTACATTTACTGTCTCCACGGGAGCACGGGGCACTGGTAGTACATCCGCCGTCTCCACAGGAGCACGGGGCACCGGTAGCTCAGGCCTGTCCTCGGGGACTTTCAATCACGGCAGCTCCTCTTAGCGGAGGAATGACAATGGTCCCTCGCTTCAAAGGAAGGTTTCGGTCACTAGCGGGGGGTGCACCCTTGCGATCAAGTAGCAGCCGCTTCTCCTCCCTGATAACAGCACCCGTTGCATGTTGATACCAGGCCACATATACGTTAAGGGCCCTCGGGACGCAACTCGGTTCACTGATAAAGAAGTGAGATCCCGTATTTAAGCGCATGAAATGATGCAGCGCGTCCCGCATTCCCTTTTTAGTGGCAACGGGTTCTACCTAGAAAGCCTCCAGTGGCACTCCTTGATTATAACTCAGCTGCTGGGCAAAATGATGGGGGTTGTATCTCATGAATAGCGCCGCATCATTTTGCCTGAATACAAGAAAGCCCGGCCTGATGGAGTATAAATGGAGAATCTCCTGGGCTTTCAACACGGAGGCCCCGTCCTTAAACGCGTCGCGCAATGCCAGCACCGTCTTGGAAGTTTCCTGGCCGATCATCAGGACTTTGTCCGTAAAAGATATACCATCTCCGACCGTGCACGGACGAAGGAGCAAGCCCCTAGCTTCCCGCTGTGACGGACTCACGATGGAGGCGTCAACCAGCCACATAATCCGAGGGAACTTGCATCTTTCGTAAAAAGAAGATCTCTTGTGAATGCCGAAGACCCCGAGCACATGCATCTCCGTCCATGAAGTGAAGTAATGCATCGGAAAGTTGGCAGAATGCACCCCCGGTTCAGTGGTATCCACCGCTACGCTAAGACCGTGGTATAAGTGGCTAACCTGGCGATCCCGATGGCCACTTATATTCCGGCAACCATACGACGCGCGGGGTAGAAGACGGAAGGCCTCATGTAACGAGGATGCATAAGGAGCGCGAACCAGCTCAACCATAGCCTAAGAAACCCAAGGAAAAATGCCTCTTCATCAATGCCCGGAGCGGCGATTTCTGACAAAGGGATGATCGCAACATCAGGAAGAAAAAAGCCCTTCTGGTCAGTTTCCAGTACCGGCTGACGATCCAAGCCAAGGCCGAAGGGATCATCGAGCTTGGCAAACTTTTCGCCTCGTTGCGACAAAATCTCCGGGCGAAGAAACCGAGCAATGAAGTCCGCAAAACTGACCCCCCGACCTCCGGATTCCAGGAAGAGGCTCTCGTACATGTTCAGCACCTTTATCAGACTAGGGAACTGGTGCTGAATGGCGTTCTCTGGCGTGAGGCCCATCACCACTGGCTTGGTGGCAAAAATGTATTCATTCGGAGGAAGCAACTCCTCGTAATGCTCCCCCCTGACCGGTAGACCAGAAGCCTCGGCGAATTCTTCCAAGGAAATGGAGACCTCTCTGTCCAGTAGAAGGAAAGTATGAGTAGGGATGTTCCACTGCTCCAAGAATGCCTTAATCCACCATGTGGGAGGTGCAGAATACTGGAACAGCGAAGCGTAGACCGCAGGGTATAAGCTGAGCTTTAACAGCTGTGATTTCTTCGCCGACAAGATGTACCGGGCCACTGCAAGTACCCGGCTAGATGACGGGGAGTCAGCCCGATGTTGTAGGGCTGTCCCCAAGGGCGTGACTCGCCCTGGCATATGCGCCGTCCCAGGGTATCCAAAGCCGCCAGCTGCTGCATGGGTACGGCGGCGATCGAAGGTTGAAGAAGACCTTCCGAAGTCCAATTAACAACCTCCACGGCATAGTTCACCGGGGGTGCATCCGCATACGGGATCGACGAGATAGGCTCCGACGACGTCGCGCAAGAGAAGCTTCGACGACCTCTGATAATCTGGTCATACCATCTACACCACAAGTAAAGATTTTTGTGTTCTGGGTCATGGTCTTTGATGAGCACGAGATCCTCCCGGTCCACAGGCGCCTCAGGAAACCCGCCTTCTGAACGAAAAAACGGGAAAGAGAGATCGAAAAACATGTCGCCTGCAAAAAGGGGACAGAAGTCAACTGTCAGTGATATAATTTAATTCTAAATTTTGACACTCGGTACTTTAAAATTTGTACCATATTACAATGCAGTGGAAAGGTCACCAAAGGGGGACCCACAAAATCTAGATGAAAATGCATCAATTAATAAAACAGCCTCATCGTTGGATGAAACTGTTAATTAAATGAGGAAATCCTCACGAAAATTCTCATTAAATAAGAGATCCCTCGGGAAAAGGAGAAAATTTTCCTTTGAGAGCAATACTCTATGACAGAGTAACACTTGTCAAACTCTGATCATGAAGGAATAAAATTCCTTAAGAGCCTGACTCTGTAATGATGATGGAAAAATCCATCAGAAAAGAATTAATTTCTATGAATTAAAAAATTCTAGGATCTTCAAGATCCATGAAAAAACTCTTAAGAGTTCTTCATCAAAGATTAATAAATCTACACATGATTCAAAAGAGCAAGGCTCTGTTTATGGGCTAAGAAACCCCAAAAGATCTCTTTAGATCTATGGGTTCATGAGAGCAAAACCCTGTTAATGAAACCCTAAATGGGTTTTATTTAGATCAAAGATCTATGAAGAGCAAGGCTCGGTTAATGGGTAAAACCCTAATTTATTAAATTTTTAAACTTTACCTAAGTTTTAAAAGAGTTTTTACTCTTGAAAGGTTCTTAAACAGAAGAGCTGTGCTTTGAACAAAAATTCTCAAAGAAAGAAGATGATAATCATCTAAGGGACCAAAGGTCCTATTTATAGGCGTTCAACCGCCTCTTCAACTTCTGAGTTGATCCAAGGGCTCGGATGCTGCCACCGCTGCACTCACGTGTGCGCCGCGTGAGCGCAACGGTGGGGGGGCATTTGTTTCCCCCAATCAGAGCAAAACTCTGTTTTAAAATTCAAAATTCAAAAATTGAAGCAACGCTTCAGATCCAGCGCAAGGCGCACTGCGCGCTACGTGTCAAACACAGATGCGCTAGCGCCAGATGCACTGCGCCCTAGGCAGTGCATCCCCAATCAGAGCAAAGCTCTGTTTTAAAATTCAAATTTCAAAAATTGAAGCAACGCTTCAGATCCAGCGCTAGGCGCGCTGCGCGCCACGTGTCAAACACGGGTGTGCTAGCACAGGTTGTGCTGCGCTCTGCGCTGCGCGCCACGTGTCAAACGTAGGTGCGCTAGCACAAAGTGCACTGCGCTCTGAGCAGCGCACCACGTGCAAAGCACGGGTGCGCCCGCGCTGGAATTAAAAATTCCCCACCTTTAGATTAAAAGACCTAATAATAATGATAAATCATTAATTAATCAGAATTAAAATTCTGTTATGGAAAGATTTTCCAATCTTGTTAAAAACAAGAAGATTGCCTTCTGTAAAACAGAAGCCCTAAGATCAAAGATCCAACGGTGGGGAAACATCCCCAAATCAATCCAAGAAAGATCTCTTCAACTGATTTAACAAATCAATTTGTCCTATATAAAGGCCCCAAGACTTCAAGTCTGATAGAGAGAAACCCCCCTACAAATTTTGAGAAAACTCAAAGAAAGAAGAGCAAGCTCTTAGCAAAAGAAGATTATTTCTTCAAGGTAAAGAATGATTCTTGAACAAAGAGATGAAATCATCCCATTAAAACAGAAGAATTATCTTCTTAAAAGATCGTAGATCTACAAAAGATCAAGGTCTTTCATAAAAGAGATCAAAAGATCTCATCAAACAATAAAGAAGTATTTACTTCATACACAGATCATTGATCTACAAAGGCAGAGAACTATTGTTCTTGAATCTTGAGGCAAAGCCTCCTTTTAAAAAGAACATAAACTTGTTCTCTGATCATACATTTGATCAAATGCGCTTTGCGCTACTGAAAAGTGCCTTCCACTCATGAACTGCGCTTTTGCGCTCCTTGGACCGGCGCTGAGCGCCAAAACGTGCCACGTGTCAACCACAGATACAACTTGCGCTTTGCACTTCTGAAACAGCGCTCTGCACTCCTTGGGCTGGCACTCAGCGCCAAGCGCGCCACGTGTCACTCACTGGTGTGCCACTAAATTAGCGCAACGCGCTCATAAATTGAAAGCGCAATGCGCTCATAAATTGGCGCTAAGCGCGACACATGTCCTTTTCGTGTGCGCTATTTGGCAGAAGCGCAATGCGCTCTTTAATTGGCGCAAAGCGCCTGGCATGCCACGTGGAGCGCTATTAGAACACACATTGTTCTGATGAATGCTATGCATTCAATACAAGACAAAAAAAATATCAGGATCTAATACTCAGCATTATTAAAAGGGCCAAGCCCAAGTAAAGGCCCAACAGCCCAGAACAATAAAATGTTAAACATTTTAATATTACTGGACTTAGCCTAATTCTGGCCATAAGTCCTCAACTTATATTGAACTGAGCCCATCTGCTCACGAATATTCAACTGATCTTAGTCCTAAACTGGGCCACAGATCTTCCAACCAACTCACACCGGTTCGAGGGTACATCTCTTTACTCCTCTGATAGATGTCGCTGTAATCCTTCAACGTCTTCAGAGAGGTGACGGGTCCCGACAACCACACATTTCTACGGACTATGGGGTCCTTAAACTCATGGACTACGATGTCCTTAAACTTCATAAGCTACGATGTCTTTAAACAACGGACTGTGGGGTCCTTAAACTCATAGACTACGATGTCCTTAACCTGGACGGTGGGGTCCCTTTAAACTCACGGACTATGATGTCCTTAGCCTAGACCGAGATGTCCTTAAACTAACATTGGACCGCAATGTCCTTAAACTAACAATCGACCGCAATGTCCCTAAACTAAACAATAGAGTCCAATTGCTCTTTTGTCGGATCTAAATGATCCCGTTAAGTTGATCTTAGTCTAAAAATTAGACTAACGTATCCTTAACATACGTTTAAGTTGATCTTAGTCTCGAATGAGACTAACATATCCTTAAACCCAACCCCAAACCCAAATCTAAGAAAATATGGATTTGGACTAATCCACGCCCTACGGGCGACAACATAAATTAGTCTCCGTATACAATCCACGGGCAACCAAAAACAAAACAAACACACACGACACGAAGTGACCATCTGGAGAAGGAGAAAGTGGTTACAGCGATGCGATAGCGTAATTAACTGCAGGGGCTTGCGCCTACAGGGAAGAGCGTCCCCACAATCAAAACCCCTTTAAATGAGGGGGAATCTGACGAAGTCTGCTACATCGGCCGCATCCGTTTAAACCTTCGATACATGGCACCATAAATCAACTTGGCATCTTCGGAGAGGTGGACGGATAGCACCAATTAGCATCTGCCCTCGGAATTCAGGCCCTGACTGTAAGTCGATGTACAACACCCCACGACTTGCGGGGAGGCGGAAATATGAAAAACGATCTTGTTCTTTGCTTAAACATCGACTAACCGCATGAATCGAAGCTAAACGATAACTAACAACAAACATAGAAGTTCTAAACTACTATGTAAAGGGATTATACTTAAAGAACCGTGTCCTTCATCTTTACGAACTCCACCTCCTCATCGGCCTTCTCCAAGTAGTAGACGATCCACCACGAGAGCTAAACTCCAAGCTTTGCCTCCAAACTTGAGGCAACTAGGTATCTTTAAGTGCTAATCAAAGTACCTAGATGAAATAGAGAAAGGGTTATGGATTAAGTAGTCTAACTAATCCTTGTACTCAATACATGAGAGGGGGGATTAGGATTTGAAGAGAGAGAGCTTGAGGAGAGAGAAGGTGAGAATAATCATAAAATGAGAAAATGAGTTATCATAATATATATCAAGCATTTTATTTTATCAAGAAAAGAAAAGATAATGATTTACAACCATGCTTGATAAATATCTAATGGTGATTCACATCCATGAGTCATTAAGCAATTATGAAGCATTAATGACATGGATGAATCATCCATATGACTCACTAATCTCATTTAATGTATATACCACCTTAACCTCCTTAGTCACCATCTTCTAGAAGCTTCTCGCGCAATTACGAGAACGCCCCTCCTATCCGTGAAAACACGGAAAAACTTTAGACTGTATAAATCCAATAACCGGATACTAGTAACTGGCTTAAACCAAAGCCGACTAGTAAAAACTGTCCGAAAGTCGTACGTGCGTAAACACACGTATGCGTCCGAACCCTTGTCGTAAAACCATACGACCTCTATATCGTTTCGCCTGGAGTATGGAAACTCTCTGCATGGGACTCTAGAGACTCGACTACTACGCTGGCAGTGGGTTTAACCACAGACCGCAAGCGGCACTAGCTGTACGTAATGGTCCCCAGGTAGATGTCGATAAGAAGGCCGATGAGGAAACCCATCCGAACTCCTACTGAGTCTGATGTGAAAATCTCCGTACAGTCCGGTCTGTTCGTCTAAGACTATCGCATATCGGGCCTAGGGGGCGGCAAGCGTCAGTCCCCTAATAGCGGTATAAGTCGTGTCGGAGCGAAGCCCATTACACCCTGAGAAACTACTGGAACCTACCAGCAAATCTCGCTTGCCCTGGACAGAGACTTTGCGTAATGGCTCTCTGACACAGCGCGATATCAACCCCCAATACCGGGAGAGACGAATCATGTCTAACCGCCACTGCCTCCAAGTGCTCGGGACTGCACCCAACTGCTACCTGTTTGCACGACTCCTTTGAGCCGTGGTAGGGTAGCAATCTAAGAACAGTGGGACACACTCGAGGCGAAGTAGCAGTGTCAAGTCTGCGGACTATGCTGTACTCATGTCACCTGGGAACTGTTCACTAACGACTGGTATAAAACCAACCAACAGTTCCCGGTGAGTCATGTCCGGTGTACCCGTAACCTAACGAGCACCTGCATACTATCTCCAGTACGACGTACTGATGGCTGTGGGACAGACCATCTCCCCAACTGGGATGAGAAGCGTACACACTAGTCTACTTCGGAGTATCGATACCCTGTCTCGATAATCCAACGACTAGGGACCTGAATAAGGATGTGCTTGTAGACTACCCAGCCCCCACTAGTGTGACTGCCATCACAACGCTGGTAGTCAAGCAAGATCCTAGGAGCTCTATCAATACGTATACTCACATATTAAGATAGAAAAACCAAGTAGCATACTACCATATTTAGCAAGACTGTTATATACATGTGAATATCCCAAGCTTCCATTAAGTAATATACAAACTAGTATGATACAATAATGGCCCCTAGGGCATATACACTAACAATCTCCCACTTGCACTAGGACCATGTACTGGCATATCGAAGACCGATGATCTCGAGTAGCCTCTCGAACTGAATCTGAGGTAGGGCCTTCGTGAATGGATCAGCAATGTTCTCTTCAGAAGCAACTCTCCGAACCTCGATCTCCTGACGATCAATGATCTCCCTGATCAGGTGATACCACCTTAAGATGTGTCTGGATTTCTGATGGGACCTTGGTTCCTTCGCTAAAGCTATAGCGCCGTTGTTGTCGCAATACAGAGGTATTGGATCAACTATGGTAGGAACCACCTGAAGTTCTGTTAGGAACTTCTTCATCCAGACTGCTTCTTTTGCGGCATCGCAAGCAGCTATATACTCCGCTTCCATAGTCGAGTCAGCAACGGTGTCCTGCTTGGAGCTCTTCCAGCACACCGCCCCTCCATTGAGGGTAAAGACATAACCCGACATGGACTTGGAATCGTCCTTATCACTCTGGAAGCCGGAATCATCAAAGGCCTCCAACCTGAGGTCTTTTCCGCCGTAAACCAAGAACATCTCCTTAGTCCTTCTCAGGTACTTGAGAATGTTCTTTACTGCTATCCAGTGCTTCTCCCATGGGTCTGACTGATACCGGCTTACCACGCTCAATGCGTAAGCTACATCTGGTCTGGTGCACAACATCGCATACATTATAGAGCCTACCGCAGAAGCGTAGGGTATAATAGACATGCGTTCCCTTTCCAAATCAGTCTTGGGAGACATCTCTTTGGAGAGGGTGATTCCGTGACAAGCCGGTAGATTACCGAGCTTAGAATCTTCCATACTGAATCTTTTCAGTACAGTGTCGATATACCTGGACTGTGAAAGTCCTAACATCCTCTTGGATCTATCACGATAGATCCGGATCCCCAAAATGTAAGAGGCATCACCCAGGTCTTTCATGGAGAACCTGTGTGACAAGAATCCTTTGACAGATTGTAGCATAGGAATGTCATTTCCTATCAATAGAATGTCATCTACGTACAAGACAAGGAATACAACACTTCTGGCTACAACTTTACTATATATGCACGGTTCATCTGGATTTTTGATAAAGTCATATTCTTTGACCGTCTCATCAAAATAGATGTTCCAACTCCGCGATGCCTTCTTTAGTCCATAAATGGACTTAAGCAGCTTGCATACTTTCCCGCTGCTCCCACTCTGATTGAAACCCTCTGGCTGATCCATATAGACGCACTCTTCTAAATTACCATTCAGAAAAGCCGTCTTTACGTCCATCTGCCAGATTTCATAATCATGGAAGGCAGCAATAGCAAGAAGGACCCGAATGGATTTGAGCATAGCCACTGGAGAAAAAGTTTCGTCATAGTCCAAACCAGGTCTTTGACGAAAACCCTTTGCAACAAGTCTAGCCTTATAGGTTTCCACCTGCCCATCTACACCAATCTTTTTCTTGAAGATCCATTTGCATCCTATGGGTTTTACCCCATCTGGAGCAAAGTCCAAAGTCCATACTTTGTTGGTGTACATGGACTCCATTTCGGTCCGCATTGCATCTAGCCATCGTACCGAGTCGCCGCTCTGGATGGCCTGCTGGAAATCAGTAGGTTCATCATCATCTATGATGCAATCCTCTCTATCCCCATCTATGAGAAAACCGTAGTATCTCTCAGGCGGATGAGACGGCCTACTACTCCTGCGGAGGGGTGCGGGAATGTCTTGTTCTTCTTGAACTTCCGGTTCTACCAAACTTTCAGTAGCAGTTTGTGGTTCTGGAATTTCTTCCAGTTCTATTTCGCTCCCACTTATTTCCTTTTCTAAAAACTGATATTCTAGAAAATGGGCATTACGAGAAACAAACACCTTTTGTTCCTCTGCGTAATAGAATAGATACCCCTTGGAGTTCTTTGGATATCCCACAAACTTACACATTACTGATCGTGCCTCGAGCTTGTCCACATGCTGCTTTTTAACAAAAGCTGGACATCCCCATATTTTCAGATACTGAAGATAGGGTTTCTTCCCACTCCACATCTGATATGGCGTGGTAGGCACAGTCTTGGTAGGAACCATGTTCAAAAGATATGTCGCTGATTCTAGCGCATAACCCCAGAAAGATCACAGTAACTCAGCATTACTTATCATGGATCGTACCATATCCAATAGGGTTCGATTCCGTCTCTCCGATACGCCATTATGCTGTGGAGTGTATGGAGGAGTAAGCTGAGAGAGAATTCCTTTCTCTTTTAGGTAACCTAGGAACTCGGCACTCAAGTATTCACCACCTCGATCAGATCTAAGTGTCTTGATACTTTCGCCGGTTTGGTTTTCTACTTCATTCTTATATTCTTGGAATTTCTCAAAAGCCTCGGATTTATGTTTCATCAGATAAATGAATCTGTATCTTGAGTAATCATCCGTGAAAGTAATGAAATAGGAAAAACCACCTCTAGCATGCGTAGACATTGGACCACATACATCGCTGTGTATGAGTCCTAAGAGCTCGCTCGCTCTTACTCCATGTCCAGTAAATGGAGTCTTTGTCATCTTTCCTTTGAGACAAGATTGACAAGTGTCATAAGTTTGATATTCGAACGAGTCCAAATATCCTTCTCTATGCAACTTAGTCAACCTTCTCTCATTGATGTGACCCAGTCTACAATACCATAAGAAAGCTTTATTTAAATCTGGAGAATTTCTTTTTAGTGTGTTCTGGACATTGAAAATTTAGAGTTGGTTTAAACATATATACCGTTATTTAGTGTACCGGACCCAATCAAACCATGATTAAGGTGGATGTTAACAACATCTCTTATAAACGTGAAATCATAACCTTTATTTGATAACAAGGAAACTGATATGATATTACACGTTAAGCTTGGTACAAAAAAACAGTTATGTAAAACCAAAATGTGTCCACTCGTCAATCCTAGGTGATAATCCTCGACGGACGCAGCTCCCACGCTAGCTCCGTTAGCAACCTTTAGGGTCATATCACCTTCCTTCAGCACTCTACGGTTTCTCAGTGCCTGCAATGAATTGCAAATATGAGATCCTGATCCGGTATCCAATACCCAGGAAGTAGAGTTGATCGACAGACAATTCTCAATTACAAACACACCTGAAGTCGAAGCCACAGCTTGCTTCGGTTCCTGGTTCTTGGCGTTCCACGCCTTGCAATCCTTCTTCCAGTGCCCTTTCCTGTGACAATGGAAGCACTCATCCTGGCCAACTACCGGTACCGCAAACTTTTTCTTTCCCTTCCCTCTCACCTTACTAACACCTCCTCTAGGTTTGGTGGCGGCCTTCTTCTTCCTTCCTTTTGCCCTAGCCTTGGACCCGGAAGAAGATGCACCGCTAACAAACATAGCGGGTGTTTCCCTTGCTTTCTGCAAGGTGCCATCTGCACTCCTTAACATGTTCAGGAGTTCCGGAAGTTCAACTTCTTTTCTTTGAATGTTGAAGTTCAGGATAAACTGGGCGTAGGTGGAAGGAAGGGACTGGAGAATAAGGTCTGTATAGAGCTCATTATCCAAAGTCGTCCCAAGGTCTGCGAGCTCTTCTATATAGCCGATCATCTTTAGGACATGTTCTCCTACTGATGACCCGACAGCCAACCTCGCTCGAAACAAGTTCTTAGAGGTCTCGTATCTTGCTATACGAGATTGTTCTCCATAAAGTTCCTTTGTATGGAGAAATATGGCATCTAGTTCCATATCCTCGTGCCTCCTCTGATGTTCATTGTTCATTGAGGCAAGCACGATGCACTTGTCTTTCGCGCAATCTAAATCCCAGGTTTTGCGGATTTCCTTATCCGCATTACTGGATTTGGGACCAGGGACAGCAGGTGCCGTAGCGGTGAGGACGTACCCCAATTTGTCATAGGTCAAAGCCATTTTGACATTCCGCAGCCAATCTTTATAGTTTGGCCCTGTCAGTATATTTTTCTCTAAAAGTAACTTAAGTCCAGTCATTTTCAGGGTCGCTGCAATTAGGAGAGAGAGAAGAAAAACTCTTTAGCATGATGCTCTTGCAAGTTTAGAGTGGTTTTTAGTTTATCTAAACTGGATGGCTTCCACTGTTTCTCGAATCCTTCCTCAAACCATAAAAGAAGAATTAGCCAGGACTATTCTCACTGTACAATTCTTGCTTAACCGTTCGGCCAGGCTAGTGTCGATACTTCGAGGGAGGTTTTCCAACGCTTTCGCGAAGTTCCTTAATTAAATAACCTATTTTCTCTGGGGGCGTAACCCCGCTGACACCTTTCTTGACACCTACTTGGTTTATAGCATTGATCGTTAAGTGACGAATATCCTGATAAGTAGCCTATACTCACAGTAGGATCGGGATCCAAATATCATCGTATGATAATGTTGAAGGAATGCTACCAACATTCATCAAACTCCAAATGGTATGCATCTCTTTGCAAATTTCAGTTTCTTTAGAAATTCCGGATATATATTTTTGCCCCATGCTCTTATGACCTTGGCGTTGGTCAAAATATCATAAGTCACATGTCAAGTTCTACCCATCATTATCTTGTTAATTTGAACCCATCCATATATATCCTTGACGTTGGCCAAAATGATCATACGACTGTCCCAAACTAACTCATCTATCTTATGCAACAAATGAATATCCAGTAGCTACCAAACACTATGCCTTGGCGTTGGTCAAAATACATAGCTTGAATACTATTGAATACCCAGATGAAATGACGGAGAGCTACGAATGGTTTTGGCGAAACCGTGAACGTAGTGAACTTGATATAACCGAAGGAACCTGATAGCTTTTAAAAGGAGTGGTTAAAGCTCCGCATTTAAAAATATCTGTTTTTAAAATTAACCGAGTGGTTTCTTTTAAATTGTTCCAACGATTAAACTTTTGATTTATTTTCTTTGCATTATTAATAATGCGTCCCATCATTAACCTATCATTGCAGAAAACAACGAAAATACAACGTCCTCTTATGCCATCCGCATTTGCCACGGGGTCCCGTCATCACCCGTTAGGTTACTTAACTAACGACAGAGCGGGGGCTGGGCTAGCGCGGGTGTAAAACATAAGTGGCGTCTAAATAGCTATCATATATAGATATTGTACATTCGTCGGACGCAATAATAGGCATTCCAGATCACAGATGAACTTTATTGGATTTGCAAGCAATCCGTGTTTGTTTTGAGCCTGCAACAAAAGACGGATTACACAGTTGTGATGAATAGCCATTACCCCATCCAAGACCCCCAACGGGTACGGCAAACTACCCACCCGGCAGTTTGTGCACCCCACCTTGGGTCTGTCCTAAGAGCAAAAACAGTAAAATGAAATAATACAACGGTGGCTACAACCGCAACCTGGATGTGCCCCGCAAAATAATATTACAACAAATTACATTTACATCAAATGAATTAAATAATAACCCATCACATAACCCCGGCTAATCATCACAACAGTCCAACAGAATTCATATACACAAACAGTAAAAACCATTACAGAAATGTGCAACCCCCTGCCAACCGACATACTAGCAGTTAGGGGAGGTTTACGAACACATTATACAAACACAGATATAATCCAACAAGCAAATACCACATAATTTCGATCGATTAAACACATTTAATTTTGCTCCAATACTTCTCTGTAAATATGAAACCTGAGCAAAAATTAAATAAATCCAGAAAATACCAAATATCACAGAGAACCAACACAGGAAATTTGGGCTGGTGAATCGGCAACTCGGCGGCGGAATCGCGGCGGATCGGGGGGATTCGCCGCGGTTCCGCGGCGCTTTAGCCGATTCATGAGCCTAATTTTCTTGGGTGTTCTTCTACTATCATTTAATGCTTTCTGAAGGTCCCTGAAAAAATTTTGGACCTCATTTAAAAATCGACAGAAACCATGATATCGGGGTTTTCCGGTTTTGGTTTTTTCCGTTCGAAATTCATACAATTTTGCAAGTGAGTTAATTATTGTTTAGTGAGGCTCTGATACCACTGTAAGTCGATGTACAACACCCCACGACTTGCGGGGAGGCGAAAATATGAAAAACGATCTTGTTCTTTGCTTAAACATCGACTAACCGCATGAATCGAAGCTAAACGATAACTAACAACAAACATAGAAGTTCTAAACTACTATGTAAAGGGATTATACCTAAAGAACTGTGTCCTTCGTCTTTACGAACTCCACCTCCTCCTCGGCCTTCTCCAAGTAGTAGACGATCCACCACGAGAGCTAAACTCCAAGCTTTGCCTCCAAACTTGAGGCAACTAGGTATCTTTAAGTGCTAATCAAAGTACCTAGATGAAATAGAGAGAGGGTTATGGATTAAGTAGTCTAACTAATCCTTGTACTCAACACATGAGAGGGGAGGATTAGGGTTTGAAGAGAGAGAGCTTGAGGAGAGAGAAGGTGAGAATAATCATGAAATGAGAAAATGAGTTATCATAATATATATCAAGCATTTTATTTTATCAAGAAAAGAAAAGATAATGATTTACAACCATGCTTGATAAATATCTAATGGTGATTCACATCCATGAGTCATTAAGCAATTATGAAGCATTAATGACATGGATGAATCATCCATATGACTCACTAATCTCATTTAATATATATGCCACCTTAACCTCCTTAGTCACCATCTTCTAGAAGCTTCTCGCGCAATTACGAGAACGCCCCTCCTATCCGTGAAAACAAGGAAAAACTTTAGACTGTATAAATCCAATAACCGAATACTACTAACTGGCTTAAACCAAAGCCGACTAGTAAAAACTGTCCGAAAGTCGTACGTGCGTAAACACACGTATGCGTCCGAACCCTTGTCGTAAAACCATACGACCTCTATATCGTTTCGCCTGGAGTATGGAAACTCTCTGTGTGGGACTCTAGAGACTCGACTACTACGCTGGCAGTGGGTTTAACCACAGACCGCAAGCGGCACTAGCTGTACGTAACGGTCCCCAGGTAGATGTCGATAAGAAGGCCGATGAGGAAACCCATCCGAACTCCTACTGAGTCTGATGTGAAAATCTCCGTACAGTCCGGTCTGTTCGTCTAAGACTATCGCATATCGGGCCTAGGGGCGGCAAGCGTCAGTCCCCTAATAGCGGTATAAGTCGTGTCGGAGCGAAGCCCATTACACCCTGAGAAACTACTGGAACCTACCAGCAAATCTCGCTTGCCCTGGCCAGGGACTTTGCGTAATGGCTCTCTGACACAGCGCGATATCAACCCCCAATACCGGGAGAGACGAATCCTGTCTAACCGCCACTGCCTCCAAGTGCTCGGGACTACACCCAACTGCTGCCTGTTTGCACGACTCCTTTGAGCCGTAGTAGGGTAGCAATCTAAGAACAGTGGGACACACTCGAGGCGAAGTAGCAGTGTCAAGTCTGCGGACTATGCTGTACTCATGTCACCTGGGAACTGTTCACTGACGACTGGTATAAAACCAACCAACAGTTCCCGGTGAGTCCTGTCCGGTGTACCCGTAACCTAACGAGCACCTGCATACTATCTCCAGTACGACGTACTGATGGCTGTGGGACAGACCATCTCCCCAACTGGGATGAGAAGCGTACACACTAGTCTACTCCGGAGTATCGATGCCCTGTCTCGATAATCCAACGACTAGGGACCTGAATAAGGATGTGCTTGTAAACTACCCAGCCCCCACTAGTGTGACTGCCATCACAACGCTGGTAGTCAAGCAAGATCCTAAGAGCTCTATCAATACGTATACTCACATATTAAGATAGAAAAACCAAGTAGCATACTACCATGTTTAGCAAGACTGTTATATACATGTGAATATCCCAAGCTTCCATTAAGTAATATACAAACTAGTATGATACAATAATGGCCCCTAGGGCATATACACTAACACTGACGTCCCAACGTCCCGGTCGCGTCTTTCGGCGGGGAACAGGGGCAAGGACATCAACACCAACAAAGCAAAAGGGTGTCTCGAGCAAGCTCCGGCAGTGCCCCTGACAACTGCTCAATCGGGTGTCTTCTTTAAGCTCCCCGCTAATCGACTCACGGTGGCTTCCCAGGAAACAGATGCCCGCCAAGCCCTTAAAATTGAGAAGCTAAGGCAGAAAAGGCTTAGATATAGAGCCAACGGAAGGGCTAGGGCTCCTGCTAGGCTGAACCTCATGAGGTTCGAAGAACAGGGTTATCCCGCCAAAGATGAGGAAATGGCTAGATATGTGGTCCACACTGTATACACGGTGGGCACGCGCAGCAAGAGCAAGGACGGGGCCACCACATCTCAAATCCAATCTGGCTTGAATGTGGTTGCCGCTTCCCAAGAACTGCCACCTCTGCTGGATGATGAAAACCCTCTCGACGAGGATGATAAGCAGAAAGACCCCTCAGTCCATATAGAGTCGAGCTCGGACAGCGAGGAAGAGCCGACTTTCCGCCCCAGGACCGCAGAGCAAGAGCTGCTTCAAGAGCTCCAAAAGCAGCTCAGGAACGAAGACAAGGAAATGGCTAAACTCTACTCCAAAATTGACGACTTGACGAATGTTGTGATGCAGCTCACGGCCCGACTTGCCTCTCAGTCTCCCAATCAAGCGCAGGGCTCTGCTCGTGAACCGAGAAACGGTGTTCCAAAGCAGCCGACGCATATTGCCTCAAATCCAAAAGTGGGCGAACCACATGAAAATCAGTCGCATCCTATCTTGGGAAATGGGAAATGTCTTGGCTACCGATGACAGTAGCCCGCTAACTCAAGATCAAATCATGGATTTGGTTGCCAGCAAAGTCAAAACATTGGTAGCTGAAGCCGAAGCGCAAAAAGATATCAGCAGTAGTGGGAGATCATATCCTGCTCGGTATGATCTAATAGAATTTCCAAGCGGCTATGTCATCCCCAAATTCGGAAGATTTGATAGGACGGGAAAAGCGAATTAGCATGTCGCCCATTTTAAAGCCTCATGCGGGAATACTGGGGGCAATGATGCGCTTCTCCTCCGCCAATTCGTTAATAGCTTGACCGATATTGCTTTCGAACGGTACGCGAGCATACCAGATGGCTACGTCACAACTTTCGTCCAAATGGAGTCTCTGTTTCGGCAGAGGTTCATGAGTGTCAGCGATAAGATCACCATCGCCGTCCTCATAAGGACCAAGCCAAAGAACAACGAAAGCAGCATGGATTTTATAACCCGATGGCGCAATCTCTCCGTCAAATGTGAACCGCCGATAGAGCAGGACCAATCTTTCAGTCTCCCGTCGGAAATCTCAACAATTGGATGGCCCCGTTTCTATGCACCGCGGGTCTCAAAACATTCCAAGAGCTGACCAGAAAAGTCCAGATGTTGGAGCGCTTAAAGCAAGAGTCCTCCTCGGATTCCCAAAATAACAATAGGTCCTGGAGAAACCGAAAGAACGATAATCGTAAAGGCGAAAATTCTGACGATTCTGAATCTTTTAACACTTCGGCTAACCGAAATAAGCAAGGGATGAGCGGGCCTAATGCCAACCAGCCTCGGAAGCCAGTGTTCGGAGAGGGAGGAGAATCTCCACTGAAAGAGAAGCTAGATAAGGTCTATTCCTTCAGAAGGGACAAAATCCGTAAAATATTCAAAGACGCCCTGAGGAACGGTCTACAACTGCCAGAGTCAAAAAGAACGCAGGAAGCGAATATGACCGACGACCCCAAATACTGCCCCTATCACGGAGTGATAGGTCATATCATTGAGGAGTGCTTCGTCTTCAAAGATTGGGTCGAAAAGCAATACAATGCAAGAGAGATAGAACTGTCTAAAGGCATGTTAACAAACAGTCCAGCTACAACCGCCAATTTCATACAAACAGAGACCAAAGTTCTTCGTGAAACCGATTCTCTCAGACATCTGCCTTTGTCTGAAAACAATCGACCACCATGTCATTAAAATGGGAATAACTGACCACCACGTCGTTAAACTGGGGATAAACGACCACCACGTCGTTAAACTGGGAACCATCGACCTCTAAGTCGTTAAACTGGGAATGTAAAATATATATATATATATATGTAAATAAACAAAAAAAATGTGTAAATAAAAGAAAAATAAAGAAAAGCCGAAATGATGGGGCAACTCGCAATAAAAATCAGCGAGTAAAATAAAGATGAAAATAAAGCCGAAATGATGGGGCAATCGCGAATAAAAGCCAAAATGATGGGGCAATCGCGATTTTCACGATAAGAAAAGCTGAAATGATAGAACAATCGCGGTAAAACAAATATATATATATATATATATAAAAAACGGCGAATGATAGGTCGCTCCTGGTACCATATTCCAGTACAGCGATGCAGACGCCGACCAAAATTTCAAATTTCTCAAATCCCAACGGCGAATGATGAGTCGCTCCTGGTACCATATTCCAGTACAGCGATGCAGACGCCAACCAGATTTCAAATCCCAATGGCGAATGATGAGTCGCTCCTGGTACCATATTCCAGTGCAGCGATGCAGACGCCAACCAAATTCCAAATCCCAACGGCGAATGATGAGTCGCTCCTGGTACCATATTCTAGTGCAGCGATGCAGACGCCAACAAAGTCCCAAAATGTTTCCGGCCCTATGGTCTGGATCATACATCCTGCAAAACCGTATACAATCCACGGGCGTAAAACGATCCCAATATCTCCCAAGTCCTACCGGCGAGACGACATTCAAAGTCCCACCGACGGTGGAAAAAAAAAGGTATGTCCACAAGCAAAATGGGCACGGATGAAAACCCGAAAGGACTCCGTGAGTAAAAACAGCAGGACTGTCGGCGAGTTTGTGAAAACCTGAAAGGGCGCAAACTCGTGAAAAAGAGATGAAATTCACTCATAAAGTCCTCTCGAGTTTGTGAGGAGAAAATTCCCGCGTGAGATCCTTACGACTCACAAAGGAGCAACAGAGTCCCCACGACTCCTAAGGAGAAAATACACCTACGGGATCCTTACGACCCGTAGGGAGAAAATGCTTTGTGAGACCCTTACGGCTCATAAAATTGAAAAGTCTTAGGTGATAGGGACCTAAAACATGTCTCCTAAGCCATCGCTTCCTGATAAGCAAGCGCAAATGATGATTCGCTCCTGGTACCATATTCCAGTGTAGCAATACTGATGCCAAGCAAAAACCAATTCCCAAATCCTCCCGGGGCAAATTATGAGTTGCTCCTGGAATTATTCTAGTGCAGCAATACAGATGCCAAACCAAAACCATTTCCCAAATGCTCTCATGGCAAATGATGATTCGCTTCTGGTACCATATTCCAGTTTAGCGATGCTGATGTCAACCCAAATCAAATCAAACCAACAACCTCTGCGGAGGAATCATGCTCCGTCTTAGAATTTACCCCGTGTCAAAATCATGCTTTGCCTCGGGATATCTACCTTCCCTGCCGGAATTATGCTCCGCCTCGGAATCAAATCAACCAACCAGCTCTGCGTCGGAATCATGCTTCGTCTCAGAGTGTCCCCCACGTCGAAATCAAGCTTCGCCTCGGTGTATCTGCCTTCCCTGTCGAAATTATTCTTCGTCTCGGAATCAAGACTGCCAACAAGCTCTGCGCCGGAATCATGCTTTGTCTCAGAGTGTACACCGTGTCGAAATCATGCTTCGCCTCGGCGTATCTGCCTTCCCTGTCAGAATTATGCTCCGCCTCGGAATCAAGTAAACCAGCAAGCTCTGCGTCGGAATCATGCTTCGTCTCAGAATGTGCACCCCGTGTCGAAATCATGCTTCGCCTTGGTGTATCTGCCTTCCCTGTCGAAATTATGCTTCGTCTCGGAATCAAGTCGGCTAACAAGCTCTGCGCCGGAATCATGCTCCATCTCAGAATGTACCCCGTGTCGAAATCATGCTTCGCCTCGGAGTATTTGCCTTCCCTGTCGGAATTATACTTCGCCTGGGAATCAACCTCTGCATCGAAATTATGCTTCGGTCAGAATGTCTGCCGCTCGTCGGAATTATGCTTCGGCCCCCTTGGAATCATGCTCCGCTCATCGGAATGATACTCCGATCCCCTGGAATCATGCTCCGCTCATCAGAATAATGCTCCGATCCCTGGAATCATGCTCCGCTCTTCGGAATGATGCTCTGATCCCCTGGAATCATGCTCCGCTCTTCGGAATGATGCTCTGGTCCCCTGGAATCATGCTCCGCGCTTCGGAATGATGCTCCGATCCCTGGAATCATGCTCTGCTCTTCGGAATGATGCTCCGATCCTTGGAATCAAGCCTCTACTCTTCGGAATTATGCTTCGACTCTTCGGAATGATGCTCCGACCTTGGAATTATGCTCCACAAATCGGAATGATGCTCCGATCCCCGGGAATCATGCTTCCCGAGGGATACTCCGACACTGGAATTATGCTCCGCGAATCAGAATGATACTCCGATCCCCGGGAATCATGCTCCCCGGGATGATGCTCCGCCCCTAGAATGGTGTTCCACCTCGAAGTCCAATTTCAAGCTCCATCAATTTCATGCACACAACTCATGCATGCGGTATGCATTCATTGATGGGGGGCACTTTGTTGGGGTCAAAATTTGCACCCCTAGTTGACCAAGTCAAAATCAAGGTCAACCTCAAGCCAGGTGGGCCCAAGCCCAGATCAAGTGGGCTCATGCCCGAGTCGAGCCCGAACATGAAGCGGCCGGCCCTCCCCATGACAAAATAAAAAAATCATTTAACAAATAATTTTCATGTAATTTTTTGTGCACGAATGTATGCAAAATGGGCATAAAGCCAATATTTTGTAAGCCCGTGGCTTATGTGCAAAAAAGAAATGGCACATGAGCCATGGGATGGGCAAAATGTCATTTTGTAAAGCCCAAGGGGCTATATGTAAATGTGTAAGCCTATATAAGGCAACATGATGATGAATAAAGGATACACTTTTTGATTCCCCTCAAAAATCTAAGGTTTGTGCCTCTTTCCCCTTTCCGAAGGTTCCAAACCTTCTTCTTTCTTTTGAATTAAATCAAGAGTTTTACTCTTCCTTTCCCAAAACTAAATAGTTTTTCACCACAAAACCCACAAAGGGGAGCTTAGATCTCCCATTCTCAAAAAGAAGAGATTTTTAAAATCTCACATCTCTTGATCTTCAAGATCCTGCCAACAGAGGAGGAAGAAGGAGGCCCGTCTCCGAAAACCCCATTTTTTGGAAGACCCAGGGCTCCAAAGAAGAACCTCTTTCATCAACTCCAAAACATCTTAGGAGTTTAACTCCATTCTAAATCCTCTTTTGGGATTTTAAATCCTATTTCTGGGACTAAAAGCCCCATTTTCCTCACCGGCGCCTAAGCGCCCGAGCGTCTAGCGCCCCAAGCGCTCAAGCGCCCAGCACCCACATGCCGGGCACGTGGTGCGCTAGCGCTCAAGCGCTTAGCGCCTAAGCACCCAGCGCCCACGTGTCGGACATGTGGTGCGCACAGCGCCTAAGCGCACAACGCTCAAGCGCACAGCACCCACGTGTCGGACACGTGGTGCGCTAGCGCTTAAGCGCACAGCACCCACGTGTCGGATACGTGGTGCGCTAGCGCCTAAGCGCATGGTGCCTAAGCGCCCAGCGCTCGCGTGCTAGGCACGTGAGGCGCTGGCCCCATGCATCCTTTGGGCGCTTTTCCCCTTTTTATATATATGTATACATGTATATATACACACACACGCACACACACTCCACAACACCGTCCCTGTTAGAAAAAAAATTCTAACGAGGCGCTGTCCCGCACCCTGCAAGGGGGCTGCTAGCCCCCTTGACCCCCAGCCCGCTATCCGGGTAGCGGGACCCCCGTAAAAAAACTCTGCAAGCCCCCCGATATATCCCAAACCCCTTCAAAACACAACACTGCACATTGAGTTCGCATGACAAGTTTAACTCGTCAATCGGAGGTTCTCTCGCTCCATATGCGAGGGGTAATTAACGGCAGCTTAGTCCGCGGCTGCCGGAGATTCGGATCCCCACAATCAATAAACCCCAGCCTAACCTAGGCAGGGAGAATCTGTAATGCTCCTGACAAGCGCGTGCGTATTCCCATCTCAATGGGGTAACGAAAAACACCCTACATGTACATGATGATAAAGACAAACCAGATAGCATACTATCATCTCGAGTAAGACCGTTCTACCGGTATAGGTCCTCCCTCAATCATCACAATCGCGTGTCTGCAATTCAATAATTGACTTGAGGGCACTATAGCCAACAATATGTATAAGCGATGTGCTAAGTAACACATGCACATATTGAGCTAGAAACAAACCAGGTAGCATACTACCATTTCGAGCAATTACTATATCCATGTATATCCCAAGCTTCCAATATATAATATACAAACCAGTATGATACAATAATGGCCTCTAGGGCATATATCACTAACATCTGCGCCACTCCGCAGATCTAGTAGGCAGTTTCATCCGCCCGAGAGATACTATGGTTTTCTCGTAAACGGGGATAGAGAGGATTGCATCATCAATGATGATGAGCCAACTAGTTTCCAGCAAGCCATTACGAGCAGAGACTCAGTAAAATAGCTGGTTGCAATGCGGACCGAAATGGAATCCATGTACACCAACAAAGTTTGGACTTTGGATATTGCGCTTCAAGGGGTAAAACCCGTAGGATGCAAATGGATCTTCAGAAAGAAGATTGGTGCAGATGGACAGGTTGAAACCTAGAAGGCTAGAATTGTAGCAAAAGATTTTTGTCAAAGACCTGGCTTGGACTATGATGAAACCTTTTCTCCAGTGGCTATGCTTAAATCCATTCGGATCCTACTTGCCGTTGATGCCTTCCATGATTATGAAATTTAGCAGATGGACATAAAGACCACTTTTCTGAATGGAAATTTGGAAGAGTGTGTTTATATGGATCAGCTAAAGGGTTTCATAGAGAGTAGGAGCAGTGGAAGAGTGTGCAAGTTGCTTAAATCCATTTATGGATTAAAGCAGGCATCGCGGAGTTAGAACATCTGCTTTAATGAGAAGGTCAAAGAATTTGTCTTTATTAAAAATCCAGATGAACCATGCATTTATAGTAAGATTGTAGCAAGAACTGTAGTATTCCTCGTATTGTACGTAGATGACATTCTTCTGATAGGAAATGACATTCGTATGCTACAATCAGTTAAAGGATTTTTGTCACAAAAGTTCTCCATGAAAGACCTGGATGATGCCTCCTACATTCTGGGGATCCAAATCTATCGTGATAGATCTAAGAGGATGTTGGGACTTTCACAGTCCAGGTACATTAACACCATACTGAAAAGATTTAATATGGAAGATTCCAAGCGTGGTAATCTACCGGTTTTTCACGGGACCACCCTCTCCAAAGAGATGTCTCCCAAGACTGATTTGGAAAGCGATCGCATGAGTATTATACCCTACGTTTCTGCGGTAGGATATATAATGTATGCGATATTGTGTACTAGACCAGATATTGCTTACGCACTAAGCGTAGTAAGAAGGTATCAGTCGAACTCTGGGGAGAAACACTGGATAGCAGTTAAGAACATTCTCAAGTACCTAAGAAGGACTAAGGAGATGTTCTTGGTGTACGGCAGTAAAGACCTCCAGATCGAGGCCTTCGCTGACTCCAGCTTCCAAAGTGACAATGATGACTCCAAATCCATGTCGGGTTATATCTTCACCCTCAATGGAGGAGCGGTCTGTTGGAAGAGCTCCAAGTAGGATACCGTTGCTGACTCGACGATGGAGGTAGAGTATATCGCTGCATGTGATGCTGCTAAAGAAGCAGTCTAGATGAGGAAATTCGTTACAGAACTTCAAGTGGTTCTGTCCATTGTTGATCCAATATCTTTATTTTGTGACAACAACGGGGCTATAGCCTTAGCGAAGGAACCAAGGTCCCATCAAAAGTCCAGACATATCTTGAGGCGGTATCACCTGATCAGGGAGATCGTGGATCGCCGAGAGATCGAGGTGCGGAGAGTAGATACAGAGAACAACACTACAGATCCACTCACAAAGGCCATCCTCAAACGCAGTTCGAGAGGCTATTTGAGATGCTAGGTCTGCGATATGCCAATACATGACTTTAGTGCAAATTGGAGATTGTTGGTGATATATGCCCTAGAAGCCATTATTGTATAGTACTGGATTGTATATTATATTTTGGAAGCTTGGGATATACACAGATATAATAACAGTCTTGCTCAATATGATAGTATGCTATCTGGTTTGATTCTATCTTAATATGTGTATATGTTTCTTTTAACATATCGCTAATACATATGATAGAGCCCTTAGGATCTTTGCTTGACTACCAGCGTTGTGATAGCAGTCACACTAGTGGGGGCTGGATAGTCTATAAGCACATACTTAAGCTTGTCCCTAGTCGTAGGATTATCGAGACAGGGCATCGATACTCCAGAGTAGACTAGTGTATACGCTTTCTATCCTTGTCAAGGGAGGTGACATGTCCCGCAGCCATTGGTATATGGTACCAGAGATAGTATACAGGTGCTCATTGGGTTATGAGTTACACTGGACAGACTCGCTGGGAACTGCTGGTTGGTATTATACCTATCTTTAGTTAGCAGTTCCCCAGCGACATGAGTACATGTTAGTCCATTGACTTGACATCACTATTCGTCTTGAGTGTGTTCCCACTGTACTTAGATTACTATCCTACCACGGATCAAATGAGTCGTGCAAACAGGTAATGGTTGGGTGCAGTCCCAAAGCACTTGGAGGTAGTAGGGGTTATAAGGGATTCATCTCTTCAGGTATTAGGAGTTGATATCGCGCTATGTTTGGTTAGCCAATACACAAAGTCCCTGGCCAGGAAAAGTGAGATTTACCGGTAGGTACACCAGTAGTTTCTCAGGGTGTATTAGGCTCTACACAGACACAACTTATTGCGCTATTAGAGATCTGACGTTTACCCCTTATACCCGATATGCGATACTCTGAAATGAACAAACCGGAATGTACGGAGATTGTCACGGATAGGCTCAGTAGGGGTGTAATACACAGTTCGTTTATATACGCCTATATCCGTATTTCTTTTAACCTATAAATTTTATTTATAATTATTTATTGTTTTAAACCTCCCAATCTATTATAGTACTTCCCCTCTCCTTTCTCAGACCCCGATCCCAATTCCTCATGTCCCTGTCCCATTCATATAAACCTCAATTTATATACACCCGTCTCTTTTCATATTTTTATTTAAACTCAAAACCCAAATTTTCCCATTTTAAAACCCCCAGCCCATTCTATTTCTTTAAGCAAGGCACATCTCCCATTCCTTTTATTTACTTATTTGATTTATTCCCAGCAGCCACCCCGGCCTTTTTTCCATTTTTCTTCCCTCTAAATTAATTTCCTGCGGCCCAGCAAATCCCTCAGCCCATTCATTTTTCCATAAACTTAATTCCCAAATTTCCCAGCCCGCTTCACCCCCAGCCCACTCACCCCCTGACCCGACCCGTTTCGCCCACTCCCTCTTCCCCAACGTCTCTCCTTTTCTCCCGCTCTTTACTGTGCCTCCTTACACTCCACCGCACCCCACGCCTGCGCCCACGTCGCCGCTCGTCACGCGCCCCACTCGCAAGCGTTACCCATGACGCGCGCCCTCCATCTCTCTTCTCTACCCACTACTCTCTCTCTCTCTCCCTCGGATCTTTCCCTCTCTCTCCTTCCCTTCCCGTTTCACCCTCGAACCCACGCTCACGCCAGCGCGCCGCGCTCGCCGCCGTCCCCTCACCGTCGCTCGCCTCCACCTCGTCGCAACCACCAACCCACCTACACCCGAGCCGACTCCCTCCTCACCGCCGTTCAGCCGTTGCCATCGGGACCTCCTCATCTACTCCACCTCGTCACCAAACTCCTCCACTCACCCACAGCACCCCCGAGCTTCTCCTCCTCCTCACACAACCTCTCTCCCCTGCAACTCATCTCCCTCTCTCTCCCCCTGCTTCTCTCTCTCTCTCTGTTTTCTCTCTTCTCTCTCTCTCTCTGATCTCATCACTCTCTCTCTCTCTACAACCTCACTCTCTCTGTCTCTCTCTCTCCCTGCACACTCCTTCTCTCTCCCTCACTCCCGTCACTCTCTTCCTCCTCTCTTTCTCGCTCCCTCTCTCGAACCCACATCCCGAGCGCCTCACCTGAACCCCCCAGCAACCTCCATCTCACCGCCAACCACCACGACCGCCACCTCCAATGACACCCTACCAGCTCCTCACAACCCAGTAGCAACCATATGCTTCACCTCCAGCCAACCTTCGCTGCCATACTCGAGCTCCTAGCCTAGTCCAAGATCCGAGGCCGAGCAAAGATCGAGCTGAGGCCAAACCTTGCAGTGTTCCAGGCCACTGCTGCCGTTCAACCCCGAGACATCTCCAGGCAAGTATTTTACTTGCTTACATGCTATATACTCAAGTTACAATCTTAGATCACATAGATCATAAAGTTACAATTTTAGATCAATTAAGTGTCATACCTGTTCGATGTGTGTTCCCAATGAATATACTTGTCTATATTGACGGAATTGGATTGTTTATATTGGCACTTGTAGTGATGAATATCTTGTGCAAGTTTCGCTGGAAAATATGACCGTTAACGACTAAAACGACTACCCCCAAGTTTACTCGTAAAACTGGAATTTCCTTGTACCTGCAAACCGTTAAAATTCACCATAAATTATATACCTACTGGAATGATGCGTTCGAGGGCTCAAATCAAAGCCGACTCGACGAACTATAACCCTATGTAAATTTCTAATTGCTTCTGTACTTAAACTGTGACAACATTTGGATCGGAGTACGACTCTGGACTGCAGTCCAGAGCGACTCCAGTTGCTGTTTACTGTCCCGTATTGAACACCACCCTGTTTCTTTAACTCGTAGGTTGTAGAACTCCGCTGTTTATTATAGGTGAATCTGTTAGCTAGACAACACAAGTGGTTTCATCCTGTTTCGTTATCGTTTGATATTTAATCTGTAATTTAATAGTTGTGGACGTATAACAGTCCCAACAGAATCAGAATTTACATACTAGTATTGAACAGTGTATATCTCCTGACGCACAGACGTGATTGAAGATCCGTCTGTTGAGTTAAAAATCTTACTGAAAACCCTAGATTTCATTCAACTGTAGCGTCGCTAAAATCTGACCCCAACTGGGATTAAAATGCGTTGCGAAACGGACTTCCGATTCTGAAACCGGATTTCCAGCCGTGAACGCTTAAAATGAAATGGCTATAATTAATGATCCTGGAACCCGATTAACATGAAACAAAATTCGCGGGATAGATAACTGAACATACTATTTATTCCCCGTTCATCGTTTCACTAAACTATAACCGTATGATTGATGATAAATTATGCAAGTGGTATATTATTGATTCATGATACCCTAATCATGCCTACATACTGTTTACGCATCATATCATACACATGTCACTGCATTGATAATCTAGTGATAACGTGCATTACCCAGTGTTAGGATTAGTGATGATTGTGGCAAGTACGTTAGTGTTTCATGTATCAGTGAATAAGTGAAAGTGATACGTACTTGTACACAATCAGTGAACCTTATTATTCTATTGTATTGTCGACGTCTGTGGAATGCGTGTACGTGTGACTATAAGTGGTATGGGACACTTATGGAAGCTCTTGCATGGGTATCACAGATAAGACATCAGACTCTGCCATTTATCTTAGGTATTAGTCGGGACGTGCTTGATGGAGGTCCTGCCTCCAATTCTCGCGCAGACTTGTCACAGACCGACTGGTATTTAGGGTTATGGTTAACGTGTGATGTAGACCACGGGGTGTGGGGTAGTTTGAGTGTGAGTTCTCGGGAGTCCCTTGCCGGCTTATATATATGGAGATATATGGAGATTTACAGGGTACATGATTATTACCGTGAGTTACATGTTGGGCCCGTGGTCCCTTGCCCTTGGGTTCTACCCTTGGGTGGAGGACACTCGCGAGTGGTTGACTCTCACACTTGGACTGACGATAGGCTTAGTAACCTGTACAGTGAAACTTAGTGACTGATAGGGATGATAGCATCGATATACATACTTACTGTGTTGACATACGTGGCATATCATTCTACTGCTTTTATTGTTCCGCTGCATTGATTATTACATGTTCATACATGTACCGTCATTAATTTACTGTTATATATATCTATTATCACTGTTAGAATTGTCACATGAGTTTATATATTATTTTTCTACTGTGTCGCTCTGACGACCTGAGTATGCATGCTCAGTGTAAGGAGAAGATTTAGCCTGGACCAGGACTAGACGTATATCACAGACACCTTGATTTGCTATCCAGAGTTATAATCTTTGGTTTCCCATCAGGTCAGTTCTTTATATTACTTTGTTCAGTTGCTGCATTTCTCATTACCTGCGCATTATTTACTGGTTACCATGTAAAACTAGAAGCCGAAGTGTGACTACGGCAGGATATTCCTTGACCGTAGAAGCATGGCTGGCCTTGTCTACCCCTCGTATTCCGTATTTTGGGAAGCGGGGCGTGACATGGTTTAGTTGGTATCAGAGCCCAGGTTTTGCTTCGATTGGGATTGCAGTTTTCCGTGTAGAGCTTGACGATCTAAGACATCCCTCGGTCTAGATTGTAAGCTTGATATCCTTGATCCATATTCACATTGAGTGTTCTGTTATCCATTCGCTAGGGTTTCAGGTAACTTAGCAAAGTTTCGTGGTTGTAATTGTGAACTACATCACGGTTACACTACCATACTCTGTTTAAGTGACTTAGATTCATACAGTTGATTTTCCCATTTGTAAAGAATTTAATCACATCTGATATTCTTGAATCTTTGTCCAATCCATATTATGTTTGATTCTTATAGCTTGTGCCTCATATCATCTTCAAAATTATTGTTTCAGGATCATGTCTTCCAACGACTCTTCATCTATCTCCACTTCCCAGAATCAGACCGTTGAGATCCTGAGTGTACTGCAAGGTTTAAAGGAAGCCCAGGAGCGGACGAACGACTTGCTAACTGAAGGACTGAGAAGACAGGTGAATCAGGCACCAGCGGGAGTCTCAAATTGTAAAGGGATCCCCGTTAGACGAGGAAAAGAGAAGAAGATGAAGCGCCAATTTGTTTCCCCGCGACAGAAGCAGCAGAAGACCCCATGTTGTGGGTATTGTAAGAGGCCAGGACACCTTCAGAGGGATTGTCGTCGCGCCCAAGGGAAGTGTCTGATTTGCGGATTCAGCGAACATCTTATCAACGGTTGCCCAAAAAGGAAGGAGCTACAAGGAGGAGACTCATCCACACTCTCCACTTCTGCCAAGTGACGATTATTGCGTAGTTCGAACATCGAGGATAAGGCGGACCCAGCGCAGGATTCAACTCACGCGACGAGAATGCAACGTTCTAGTAGTCAAAGAAGAATTTTCATGTTTTCTACTTTCAGCAATAATGTTGTCATCCTCTTATGAATATTTCTTTCCGTTTGAAATCTTGTATCCGTTGAACTTTTAGTTAAATGCAATAAAATTTGAATCGTAATATATGTATCATTCTCTTGTTCTTCCCCTTATTCATACTATTCATTATCACAGCATTTTAATCTTGATTTTTCAGTTCCTGCCACCGCATATCTTTCTATACTTCGTACACTTAGCTATTTTCTTGATGTGTTTCACTGTCTAATCATGACTCTTTCCTTTCAGGCCATGGCCCGCCCTGGAGCAGCGCCGCATCTAGATGAGGATGCACAGTCGTGCGTTTCCTTAGACCGCACACTGATGAGTTCTGATGATGAGATCAACGGTCCCCAAGTCATCGGTGAAAACAGCGATTCCGAAGACGAAGGAGCAGTCGCCCCAGAGTTTGACATGATAGGCGATTCTGACGAAGAGGAAGGAGACCCTGAAGAGAACCCGATAGAGGAAGATCCCGAGGAAAATCCGATAGAAGAAAATCCAGTTGAGGAAAATCCCGTGGAAGAAAATCCAGAAGAAGAGAATCACATGGAATCAGACCTCGATGAAGAAGCTCCAGCTGAGGAAGAAGGACCAGAAGGACAAGACCCCGCTGTGGAAGAACTCCTAATGGCGGTCCCCGCGAGGCGCTATGGAAATGGACGCCCCCACCTGAGCGCGCGAGCCTACCGCAACCTGCTGAATCTCCACAACCGCGACTGACGGGATTTCTTTTGATGTTGTTTTATCTGGCCAAATAAATCTGTGTATAGTTTAGGGCAACCTTTCGTCCTTGAGAATGCTTTGTTTAAAATTTTCTGGAATAAAATAAATTGCTGAGTTCGCAAACCTTTCGATCTTCTTAGTTCACTTGCTACTTGATTATTTCTTATGTACAATTATTTCCTCTACTGAGATCTGCCCACCTCTACTCCTTACTTTGTTTTAACCCTCACTAAGATTAACTAATACCACACCCGATCTTTTAGAGGTCCACCCTTCATCCTCCGTCTGTGCCTCGTTTGAGATCCTTCTGGGAGGAGAAAAGTTTTGTGAAATTTCCGAGTTCGCTGACTCTTCAAATTTTTGATTCATATGATCTACCGACCGTTTTCCTCCCCATATTTTTCCCCTTGTAGTTCTTGCTGCTCACCCTTACCCCAATCTCTTTGACCATTAGCCTAAAGCCGCCACACTCCAACCTTTGAATGATCCACACTTCCTTGAAATCCTTACCCTAGCTAGCCCTATACATTTTTGTGTTTTCCTATTACCCTACATATATTTAGGGACTCTATTATTCGAAATGTGGTTTTCATTATCCTGTATTTTTCGAAGAGTGTATGTTATTGACTACTTAGTTTTATGTATTTCAAAGCACACTACTATTTTCCTTATTTTCAGTAGCGCAACCTTACACCGCGCATATTTTGTTCCATATTCCTCATTTTCGCTATGTAAGTTTTCTAAGTTATTCTAGAACTATTTTTGATCGATACATCGTCCTAAAATGTTTTAACCTACCGACTAAGCCTTCACTACCTCATTGTCGTTACCTTATTTTCGGGTATTGTGCCTATGGTTACTAATATAAGTGGTTGTACTTTATACTTATTATTTCTGTTGTGCTACTTTTAATATACTTATAAGTGCACATAGTTGAATTTCGATTTTATCGAGTACGCCTCGAATAATATTGTTCGTTATTGTTGTTATTTATATTTCCGTATATATGTAGTTTGCTCTTATAATTGTTCCTGCCATATACTTACTTAGACCCATCCTTTGTATGTTGTTTTTACATATATAAACCTTCAAATTTCTTTATCTGCCCATTTCAGTTAAAGCATTATGTAATAGTTGTGGCAATATAATACCTTTCGCTTATGTTTGAAAAACCTATCGTTTATTTTAAATTTCGAGGACGAAATTTTTGTAAGGGCGGTATGATGTAATACCCGGTTCGTTTATATACGCCTATATCCGTATTTCTTTTAACCTATAAATTTTATTTATAATTATTTATTGTTTTAAAACTCCCAATCTATTATAGTACTTCCCCTCTCCTTTCTCAGACCCCGATCCTAATTCCTCATGTCCCTGTCCCATTAATATAAACCTCAATTTATATACACCCGTCTCTTTTCACATTTTTATTTAAACTCAAAACCCAAATTTTCCCATTTTAAAACCCCCAGCCCATTCTATTTCTTTAAGCAAGGCACATCTCCCATTCCTTTTATTTACTTATTTAATTTATTCCCAGCAGCCACCCCGACCTTTTTTCCATTTTTCTTCCCTCTAAATTAATTTCCTGCGGCCCAGCAAATCCCGCAGCCCATTCATTTTTCCATAAACTTAATTCCCAAATTTCCCGGCCCGCTTCACCCCCAGCCCGCTCACCCCCTGACCCGACCCGCTTCAGCCACTCCCTCTTCCCCAACGTCTCTCCTTTTCTCCCGCTCTTTACTGTGCCTCCTTACTCTCCGCCGCACCCCACGCCTGTGCCCACGTCGCCACTCGTCACGCGCCCCACTCGCAAGCGTTACCCACGACGCGCGCCCTCCATCTCTCTTCTCTACCCACTACTCTCTCTCTCTCTCCCTCGGATCTCTCCCTCTCTCTCCTTCCCTTCCCGTTTCACCCTCGAACCCACGCTCACGCCAGCGCGCCGCGCTCGCCGCCGTCCCCTCACCGTCGCTCGCCTCCACCTCGTCGCAACCACCAACCCACCTACACCCGAGCCGACTCCCTCCTCACCGCCGTTCAGCCGTCGCCATCGGGACCTCCTCATCTACTCCACCTCGTCACCAAACTCCTCCACTCATCCACAGCACCCCCGAGCTTCTCCTCCTCCTCACACAACCTCTCTCCCCTGCAACTCATCTCCCTCTCTCTCCCCCTGCTTCTCTCTCTCACTCTGTTTTCTCTCATCTCTCTCTCTTTCTGATCTCATCACTCTCTCTCTCTACAACCTCACTCTCTCTGTCTCTCTCTCCCTGCACACTCCTTCTCTCTCCCTTACTCTCTTCCTCCTCTCTTTCTCGCTCCCTCTCTCGAACCCACATCCCGAGCGCCTCACCTGAACCCCCCAGCAACCTCCATCTCACCGCCAACCACCACGACCGCTACCTCCAATGACACCCTACCAGCTCCTCACAACCCAGTAGCAACCACATTCTTCACCTCCAGCCAACCTTCGCTGCCATACTCGAGCTCCTAGCCTAGTCCAAGCTCCGAGGCCGAGCAAAGATCGAGCCGAGGCCAAACCTTGCTGTGTTCCATGCCACTGCTGTCGTTCAACCCCGAGACGTCTCCAGGCAAGTATTTTACTTGCTTACATGCTATATACTCAGGTTACAATCTTAGATCACATAGATCATAAAGTTACAATTTTAGATCAATTAAGTGTCATACCTATTCGATGTGTGTTCCCAATGAATATACTTGTCTATATTGACGGAACTGGATTGTTTATATTGGCACTTGTAGTGATGAATATCTTGTGCAAGTTTCGCTGGAAAATATGACCGTTAACGACTAAAACGACTACCCCCAAGTTTACTCGTAAAACTGGAATTTCCTTGTACCTGCAAACCGTTAAAATCACCATAAATTATATACCTACTGGAATGATGCGTTCGAGGGCTCAAATCGAAGCCGACTCGACGAACTATAACCCTATGTAAATATCTAATTGCTTCTGTACTTAAACTGTGACAACATTTGGATCGGAGTGCGACTCTGGACTGCAGTCCAGAGCGACTCCAGTTGATGTTTACTGTCCCGTATTGAACACCACCCTGTTTCTTTAACTCGTAGGTTGCGGAACTCCGCTGTTTATTATAGGTGAATCTGTTAGCTAGAAAACTCTGTTTCGTTATCGTTTGATATTTAATCTGTAATTTAATAGTTGTGGACGTATAACAGTTCCAACAGAATCAGAATTTACATACTAGTATTGAACAGTGTATATCTCCTGACGCACAGATGCGATTGATGATCCGTCTATTGCATTGAAAACCTTACTGAAAACCTTACTGAAAACCCTAGATTTCATTCAACTGTAGCGTCGCTAAAATCTGATCCCAACTGGGATTAAAATTTGTCGCGAAACGGACTTCCGATTCTAAAACCGGATTTCCAGCCGTGAACGCTTAAAATGAAATGGCTATAATTAATGATCCTGGAACCCGATTAACAAGAAACCAAATTCGCTGGATAGATAACTGAACATACTATTTATTCCTCGTTCATCGTTTCACTAAACTGTAACCGTATGATTTATGATAAATTATGCAAGTGGTATATTATTGATTCATGATACCCTAATCATGCCTACATACTGTTTACGCATCATATCATACACGTCACTGCATTGATAATCTAGTGATAACGTGCATTACCCAGTGTTAGGATTAGTGATGATTGTGGCAAGTACGTTAGTGTTTCGTGTATCAGTGAATAAGTGAAAGTGATACGTACTTATACACAATCAGTGAACCTTATTATTCTATTGCATTGTCGACGTCTGTGGAACGCGTGTACGTGTGACTATAAGTGGTATGGGACACTTATGGAAGCTCTTGCATGGGTGTCACAGATAAGACATCAGACTCTGCCATTTATCTTAGGTATTAGTCGGGACGTGCTTGATGGAGGTCCTGCCTTCAATTCTCGCGCAGACTTGTCACAGATCGACTGGTATTTAGGGTTATGGTTAGCGTGTGATGTAGACCACGGGGTGTGGGGTAGTTTGAGTGTGAGTTCAATAGAATCTCGGGAGTCCCTTGTCGGCTTATATATATGGAGATATATGGAGATTTACAGGGTACATGATTATTACCGTGAGTTACATGTTGGGCCCGTGGTCCCTTGCCCTTGGGTTCTACCCTTGGGTGGAGGACACTCGCGAGTGGTTGACTCTCACACTTGGACTGACGATAAGCTTAGTGACCTGTACAGTGAGACTTAGTGACTGATAGGGATGATAGCATCGATATACATACTTACTGTGTTGACATACGTGGCATATCATTCTACTGCTTTTACTATTCCGCTGCATTGATTATTACATGTTCATACCTGTACCGTCATTGATTTACTGTTATAAATATATCTATTATCACTGTTAGAATTGTCACATGAGTTTATATATTATTTTGCTGCTGTGTCGCTCTGACGACCTGAGTATGCATGCTCAGTGTGAGGAGAAGATTTAGCCTGGACCAGGACTAGACGTATATCACAGACACCTCGATTTGCTATCCAGAGTTATAATCTTTGGTTTCCCATCAGGTCAGTTCTTTATATTACTTTGTTCAGTTGCTGCATTTCTCATTACCTGCGCATTATTTACTGGTTACCATATAAAACTAGAAGCCGAAGTGTGACTACGGCAGGATATTCCTTGACCGTAGGAGCATGGATGGCCTTGTCTACCCCTCATATTCCGTATTTTGGGAAGCGGGGCGTGACAAGGGGTTCGGATGAGTTCGCTCGTCGGCCTTCTTTTCGACAGGTACCTGGATAGCCGTTATGTACGGTTAGTGCCACTGACAGACTTGTGGTTAAACCCACTGTCAGCGTATTGTCGAGTCTTTAGAATCCCACACAGAGGGTTTCCCTGGTTCAGGCGAAACGATATAGAGGCGGTATGGTTTTACATGCAGGGTTCCGATCATATACGTGTACTAGCTGCACGGATGTTGTTCGAACGGATAATACTAGTGGGCTTAGGATTAAGCCGCATTCTGGTATTATATTTTTGGATTAGTTTTATCTCTTCATATTCGTATTTTTTGCAGTACGAATACGGATATGTATATAGGGTAAGGGCATTCTTGTAATTTTTACAAGAGATACTTAGAGAAGAGAACACCTCATTTTGGTTTAATATATTTTTGGAAAATATATTAATGAGGTGGGAATGGAGATATTTATGGCATGGATGAAGCATGGCTAATTCCTTAGTTTATTGGTTTAGCCTTACTATTCAAGTATGGATATAATTTTCTATTGAAAATATTCCATGCTTGATTGTGAGAAAAAGAATGAGTCATTCTTCACTTGCCTACACACTTGTTCATTCTATCTTTCTCATTCTTTCTCCATTTGCTCTCCTCCTTCTTTCTCAAACCCTCACATATGTTGTGAATTCTAGGGTTTTATGAGATAAAATAGTTTAATTAACTCTCTACATCTCCTAAGCTATCTAGATTAGCGAACTAGGTATTTTAGTTAGCTCGGTTTTGAGATTGGAGCTTGAACCATAGACTCTCGGGTGGATCGTTTTCGACACGACGAGGCCGACGACCGATCTTGATCTGCACCTTCTAGGATCTCAAGAAGAGGAGAAGAAGGCCCGAAGGATTTGTATCTAAGAAGTATAAAACTCTATCATAGTAGTTTAGAACCTCATTGTGTTTAGCTAATTAGGGTTTCTGAAAAATCCTGAATGTTTAGTCGATGTTGCTCGACTTAAAAATTGTTTTTGTAAATTCTGTTTCCCCACAAACCGTGTGGGGTGTACGACATTGACTTACATAGTGTTTGGTGCTATATTTATAAAATTTCCGTTCTATGTTTCTGTCACGGTTAGCACCGTGCACTTACATTTTTACCTTGATTCATAAAATAATATCTATTTCATTTAAATCTTTCATTTTAAATACTGAAGTAAGATACTTTTAAGTTTCATTAATTCCAATCATATTTGTACCAAAGATTAACATGTTATCATCATATAAACATATTATTGCTCCATAATTCTTATTAAATTTGGAATAAATACATTTATCAACATTATTATGCTTGAGTCCGTATGAGATTATTGCGTTGTCAAATTTCTCATGCTATTGTTTAGGAGCTTGTATCAATCCATACAGTGATTTAATTAATTTGCATAATTTATTCTCATTTCTTGGAAGTATAAAGTCTTTAGGCGGTTCCATATATACTTTCTCATTTAATTCACCATTTAAAGTTGTCATCTTAATATCCATTTGACTCACATATAAATTATGTATTGCAGCAGGTGCAAAAAAAACTCTAATGGATGTTATTCTAGCTACGGGTACATATATATCAAAATAATCTATGCTTTTTTGTGTGTGAACCCTTTGGCAACTAATATTGCTTTAAAAGTTTATATAGATCCATTTGTATTTAGTTTTCTTCTAAATATCCATTTACATTTTATAAGTTTAGATTCTTGAGGCAGATCAACCAATATCCAAGTATTATTAAACATTATCGAGTCCATTTCATCAACAATAACCTCTTTCCAAAAGGTAGCATCTCTTGAAGATATTGTTTCACTAAATGTTTTAGGATTGTCTTCTAGATTAAGTAGAATATGTAATTTATTAAGCACTCGGGATCTATCTCCTTTAACAAGAAAAATTATTGCATGTGAATCAATAAAATCAGTACATTTTTTTCTTTTTTTCCGATTCTTTGACTCCTTCTCGGTTCAATATTTCCATTAGTTTCTTTTCTTTTCTTATTTGTATTTTCATAGAAATAACCGAATCTTCCTTATCACATGGATTAGAATTAACATTGTCATGTATAAATTTATTTTCAAAAAACTCAACATTTATTGATTCAACTATGACATTTGATTCTAAATCCAGAACTCGATATGTTTTAGAATTTGGTCCATATCCTACAAATACATTTCTAATACCTCTCGGTCCCAATTTACTTTTATATGGATCGATTACTTTGTAATATGCTATGCACCCCCACAATATATAATAATTCAAAGTGGGTTTTCTACCATTTCTATCTTTATATAGTGAAATATGAATTTTCTTAGAGGGAATTCTATTATGGATATAATATGTTATTAATAAAGCCTCTTCCCAAAGATTGAAAAGCAATTAAGAATTTACAAGAATAATATTTACCATTTCAATTAAAGTCCTATTTTTTTCATTCTACCAATCCATTATGTTAATTAGGATGTTTAAGATGCAGTTCTTTGGTGAATAATGCCATGCATTTCACAATATTGAGAAAATAAATCAGAAAAATATTCATCCCCTCTATCTCTTCAAAGAATTTTAATCTTTTTATTTTTCTAACTTTCAACAACAGATTTGTACTCTTTAAATTTCTCAAATACTTTATTTTTTTAGTTCTCAATAAGTATATGTATGTAAAACGAGAATGATCATCAATAAAAATTATAAAATAATGTTTTCCTCCTCTAGTTAATTGACCATTTAATTCACGGATATTAGAATGCACAAGTTCTAATAAATTTGTTTTTGGCTCTATTTTAGGAAAAGGATTTTTAGTCATTTTTGGCTCTACACAATTTCATATTTATCACTATGATCATTATGCCGTGCAATATAACCATGTTTAGATATATATTTTAGTGATCGAAAATTTAAATGACATAATCTCGCATGCCACAAAAAAGAAGAGTACTCAACAGTATACTATAGGAAAAAGAGTAATAGCAACGAAAAATCAGTCGCCAAAACTTAAATATCTATCACCAAAAATTGTTGGTGACGAAAATTTTTTAAAATCCGTCACCAAACGTTTGTATCATATACTTAGGTTACTAATGCATGTTTTGGTGACGGAAGTAGACTGTTCTATCACAAAAGTATTGGTGACAGAATTTTTGCAACAAGAAATTTCGTCGTTAAAAACAAACTCTGACAACAAAAATAATCCGTTGCGAATAACTTTTAGCAACGAAATTTATTGTCGCCAATAATTACTGTTGACCATATCTGATCCCTAAGCAATAGATTTTAGCAATCGAAATATTTTCTCACCAATAATTAATGTGCTATGTATAAAAATATGCATGTTTTTTGTCACTAATAGTTAAGCGAATTTTCTAAAATAAATATTTTAAATTTTAACAGAGCAAATTGATTTATATTTGATGATGCTCAATATTGGCGATCTCCAAGATCAAGATACGTGGCAGATGACGTGTCCTAGAACTCAGAAGAAATGGCCCGCAGGGGCCGACTAGGCCACCCGTGTACCCGACCTGCAAGCACAAGCTGGCTCGCCTCAGAGCCCCCTGGAAATTGGCCTCCTCGGCCTCTCAACTCGTCCCGAGCAGCCACAGGACCAAGACTCCTCGACCCTCTCGGTCGTCCCCCAGCTCCCTAGCCGAGACCATCTTCCTCGGTTCTCCGACCAACTTCGCCACTCACAGGTGTAACCGCCGCTCCACAAATCTCGCCATGCGTAGATTCTCCGCCAGCAACGTCCCGCGTTCCACGCCATCACGATCCCCATTAATGGGCGATCCGCTCTTTACGCGGGCGTGACGTCGGGAACGTAACTGCCGGCGAGATTCCCGCGCCTGCTGCTGCATGCTGCCGCTATATAAACCCCCATCACAGAGGGGTCAAGGAAGTCATTTTTTATTCTACTTAGCCGTTACTCTGCTCGGATCTCGTGCTAACTTGATCGTTGGAGGGTTCTCGGTGGTACCAAGCCATCCCGGGACTTCTTTGCAGGTACTCGGCGTTAAACTCTTCAAATCATCAATCTCCTCAAAATCCATTGAGACCCACACGCAACAGGAGATCGCCTCCAAAATCCACCGGTAGATCGACGGAAGACAACATCTGAAGTAGACCCGAAAAGGACCTCCATCAATATCCTACAGACCATTTATTAACAATCAAATATACAACAATATAACAAAACAGATATGCAATATATAAGCACAAAAAATATGTATAAATCATTGAAGCAGTAATATATTATGGTTCAGTTTGTACATAGATAATTCATGTCACATCTCTAAATTCACACAAATATAAATTCCCTCACATATATCTCTCGCTATCACTTTCAAGTCTATAAAATTGTCATCATCATCTCTATCATCACCATCGCTCCTACCCATCATCGTCAAGGAAATGGCAACTCCTTTAGTTTTGTGATTGAGGATTGTTTGAGTTGCTTTGGCGGTGAGGATGTCCTGCATGAAAAATATAAAAATTTAAAACATAAATTATATATTAATTAACACAAATATGATATAACAAATTATTATTACATTTATCTTCCAAATAACCTTCAAGAGTTTAATTCTTTTTAGTTCAATCTTCTTTATTTGTGTGTCATCCTAAGTGCAATGTATTAGCTAAACTTATATTAAACTTTTTAAATGAGAGAAACTAGCAAGTACTATTAAACTTGCAAATGTATACTTACATGCCTAAATTTATGCTGCCTAGGTTGAAGAATTTATAAGAAGATCAAGAAGACTAGAGCTGATTATTTGCACAAAAATACAAACATTAAGACTGTATCAAAGAAATTTACCTTTCGAAATTCATTGAAGCGATGGGTTGTGCATCAAATAAAAAAATTCAGCTCGATGATAGCCTAAAAGATAGATTTGAGACCGAAATCAAAATTTCAATAGACATTAGACGACGTCGAGGGGCTATGATTCCATTGATCAAAATCGATGAAACCCTAATTTTAAACCTGCAATAATGTAGGTGATTAACAATATCTTCAAGAAAATAAAAATGATGAAGAGAAAGAAGAGGGGAACTTGAGCAGTAGAGAAAGCTTTGAGCGGCCGGAAGAACAAGGGCTAGATAAGATCCGGAAAAGACGGGTAGAGAAAAAAGGTAAAAGGGAGATGAAAAAAAAGTAAAATTTTATCTAATAGGATAAAAAATTTGTTTGGAGGGAAAATTCTCGTTCAATTATTTTGGATATTTCAAAATACAAATGCTTGTTTTCATAAATTAAATTATATATTTTTGGAGCTTAGATTTAATTTTTGTTGCCACTAACCTTTTTATGAAATTTGTGCTTTGCTGCCATCAACAAATAAATGGTGCCGAGACAGCGGCGACCATACTATTTCCTTCACAAATAAAAGTAGTGGCGACGAGACAGTGGCGACGAGACTATTTCCGTCACAAATAAAAGTAATGGCGACGAGAGAATGGGGCTACGATACTACTTCCATCACCAATATTGTCATTCGCAACAGAATTTTGACCGTTGCGAATGTTTTGTTGCGAATACCATGAATTGTACAAGCAAATACACAATTTATTTTATTAATACCGATTTTGAACATGCCATCATAAGAATATCCCTTCCCCCACAAACATATCATTCTTCGATATTACAAATTTATCAGATTCTAGAACAATTTAAAACCCTTCTTGTGTACAGATTTGCAGTTATAAGATTCTTTCTAAGTTCAGGGACATGGAACACATTGACAAAAGTAAGTTTTTGTCCTGAAGTGAACTGTAATTCTATGTTTTCTTTGTCGAGCACTTTGACAGTAATGTGATTGCCCATCAACATCTCTTCAGGTTCTTTCAGATCTGCATATGTTTTGAACATTGCCTTCTTGTTGCAAATATGGATGGTTGCACCGAAATCCGGCTACCAATCTACACTTTTAGCTGTCGATGCCATATTCAATTCCGTAATTATGCTTATTTGTAAGTTAGAAATCATAACAAGAAGTTTTTTGAAATCGTTTTCCACCAGATTTGCCTTGTTACTATTTTCCGATCCGGAATCAAAAAATTTCGCATCATTTCTGAATCTACAATTTTTAATGTAATGGCCTTTCTTTTCACAGTGAAAACAAGGCCTGTTCTTCTTTGTAATATTGGATTTCTTAAAATCATTTCCCTTCTTTTGAATCTTGAAGTTTTTTCTAAAATTTTCTACCATTCACACTGATATTATTGACTTTAGAATTAGATTTAGAACTTAGAAAAATCATGTCACATGTTCGATTTTCTGCCGCAATCTGCAAATGAGTCTGAAATTTCTCTATAGTGAAATTTTCATGGGACTGTAGAATTTTCTTTCTATACTCATTCCAAATAGTAGAAAGTTTTGATAAGAATTTTCCAACTTGAAACGAATCATGAATTTGAACTTCAAGTTTGCTCAATTTAAGGACAAGAATTTATAATCCATGCACTTGATCTATTATTGGCATTTCATCAGCCATCTTAAATTCGAAATATTTTAACACTAGAAGTTTATTCGTACTTTTCTTCTTATTTTTATATTTTGTTTCAAGGACAGTCCAGATTTCTTTTGGTGACTTCAGATTTCTGTAAAGATCATATAGTCGATCGGTGAGAGAATTCAGAACGTAATCGCGACAAACGAGTTCATCTTCTTCACACTTTATTCTTTTTTGTTCTGGCGCTTTCGATATTCACAGTAATGGAAGTTGCATCGATTGAAGCTGCGGCATTTGAAGTCGAATCCGGAATTGGCAGTAACTTTGGATCGAGCATGTAGTATATTTTCAAAGCGGTCAACGGGAACACCATCTTGTCTTTCTATCTAGTGTAGTTGCTCCTATCGAATCGATCCAGTTTGATAACATCTTGGTTCAGAAAATAAATCTTCATACTTGAATATAATTTTGTGTCCATAATATCGCCTTTAGATTGTTCGAGAATAATTGGGTACAAAGACATAATTAAAATCTTAAGACGTGTATGATACATTTTTCTAAAGACGATATTGCCCCACTATGAGAATTATAATGGAAGTTGCCTCCAAGATATAACAAGCCTATGAAACTCTCTTATGGTAATATAAGAAGAAAATAATAAAATCTTGAAGAGTTTGGGTTTCTTTCATAGAATTGAAAGGGTGCAAACTTGAAAGGTTATGACTGTTAGAAAAACTACTTGGTAGTTTTCTTGACAAGTTTGAATTTCATATTCAAAATAAAATTTCGAAAATCAAAAAATATTTTCTGTTTTAACAAGTCAACCCCAAGATGCCCAAGTACCCAATCAAAGACCATTAAATAATATATATTATTGGCCCACTAGAATTAGACTCATTTGAGATCTAACCCATTTCATCCAAGTTATCATGTAACTTATGAGAACTTATTTAGGCCATATTTGGATATGGAGTTAAGATAACTATGGTTTTTTTAAAGTGGAGGTAAAGGGCATGCAAACTATGGTTTGCAAGTCCCAAACTCCAAAAATGGAGTTTAGATGTAAATTCTCGTTTCCATCAATGAAATTTTTCTCTATTTTCCTAGTCCCTCGAATGTTTTCCCATTTTCTCCCGTAAATTTGTATGAAATTGGTTGCTAGGTTTTTAGTATTTAAACTTTCTCCTAAACAAATAAAAGCCCAAGATAAATTTTAATTGAATAAATAATCCCAGCCTAACCTCTTTTCCCCAAGCCAAGCCCAACAAAATAAAAACAAAAACCAAAAAAATATAATTAAATCCCCAAACCAAGTCAGCCCACTTCCACATTCGTTTTTCCTTACAAAACAAAACTAATAATCAAATTAATCCTCACCGGCCCAGCCCAACTGCTTACACGCACCCAACCCGGCATGTTATCACTCTTCTCCCCCCCTCCCCCACTCACTTTCTTTTCCCGCTCTTTCTCCATGCGTACTCCCCGTCGCCCCACGCCCCACGCCCCACGCCCCCGCGTCGTCGCCAACGTCCCCGTCTTCGTGCCCCACGACCTACGACCCTGACCACAACCGTGCACGCTCACGAGCTCCCCAAGCCACCTCGTCTCCCTAACTTGCTCCTCCCCCTCACTCTCTCGATCCCTCTCTAACTCTCATCTCAACCGAGCACTCCCGCTCCCAACAACTCCTCTCCCTCTCCGGCGACCTCTGCCATTCCATTGAGATCTTCTCCTCACCTCACAGCCAACCCTATCTCCCCTCTCTACCTATCATCCTAAACCCATTCATCTTCAACCCACCGCCGAGCCTCCCCTGCACGCCTTCTCGCCGCCGACGAACACCCCTCTGGGCCCCACGACGATGACGGCCAACTCCCACCATCTTCACCAACCCGAGCACCACCGCTGTTTCCTCCCTCTCTCCACGGCCACACCAAGCTCCAAACACCCGAGTCGACCCCTCGTTGCACCCATCGCTGGAGCTACCTCCGCCGACCACCGCCGACCCCAGCACATCCCCAGGAGCTTCACAGCACCACACTCCGCCTCTAGTGATCACGAGCCATCCCCCGGGAAACTTCGACGACGAACCCAAACTTGAGCCGAGGCCGTGAACCCAAACCGTGCCGTTCGTTGCGCGTTCGTGCCGTTGCCGCTGCCGTGCGTCATCAACGCGTCTCCAGGCAAGTACCCTACTTGCTACATGCTAGATTATTCTGTTACAATTCAAAATCTTATGAATTCCGTGTTTACAATTAGTGAAAATTTATATGACACAAGCGTTTGATGCAAAACCCGAACGAAAACCTTCTATTAAACTGACGAAAATTGATCATATAAGCTGGCCCGTGTGGCAATGAACATTGTGTTAAAATTTGACTGGAAAATATAATCGTTACTGACGTGAACGATCATCCCCAATTACACCCGTTAAAACTGAAAATTTCCCACGTCTGAAACTTTTAAAAATCATAATTAATTGTTTACAAATTGGAATGATGCGTTCGAGGGCTCAAATCGAAGCCGACTCGACGACCTGGAACCCCATAAAAGTTTTAAATTGTTTCTATACTGAAAATACGAGGGAAACTGGTTCGGAGAGCGGCTCTGGACTGCAGTCCAGAGCAGCTCTGGCTGTTGATTCCCATCTCGTAATGCTTACCCCTTTTCTGCTTGAACTTGTATATTGCGGAACCCTATACTTTAGTGAATATGAAACAGTTAGATAAATAATGAAAGTGATTTCACCCTTTTTTACCATCGTTTACTATTTAAACTGTAATTTAAAAGAACAGGACGTATAGCAGTCCCAAACAGAAATAGAACAGATACCCTATTGTTGTACAGTACATAACTTCTGACGTAAAGGCGCAATTGAGAATCCTTCTGGTGAGTTGGAAACCTTATTGAAAAACCTAAATTTAGTTCAACTATAGCGTCGCTAAATTCTGATCCCAACATGGTGAAAATTGTGTCGCGAAATGGACATTCGGTTCAGGAACTGAATTTCCTGCAGCGAACACTTAAAATGAAACGGCTGTAACTTGCAAACCCGAAATCCGATTGCACTGAAATAAAATTTTCTGAACTTCCTACTGAGTTTACTTGCTACTGCCTTTGTATCATTTTACTGAATTTTGAACTTAGGATTTAATGCAATTTTTATAAGTTCATGAGGTGCTTAATAGTTTGTATTACACGTGACATGTTAACTGCATAGATGCACATATCTTACCCGATTGCCATACACATAGTGATAGTGCGCGTTATTATTCAGTGTATAATACATTATCATGCGTGAATGGTATTGGTTTAGGAGTGTCAAGTACGCCAATGAAAAAGTGAATGATTCGTGACAGTGAACAATACAGTGAACAGTGACAAAAACCGTGTTATTGGCGCATACTTGTACACGACTAGACCATACTCATAAATAGTGTAAACCTGGGAGGAAAAGGGAAAATCGAAGTGGAAAGAGCATCGTATTTAGCGAGGACAGTGATTTAGAGGATGATCATTCGAACAATGACTCTTATATATATTCGGTTGGGCCTAGCGGTCCGGCTGACAGGGTTATATCTCGGACAATAGCGGGCCGTAGTCTCGGATATGTACGAGACCCTCGTTAAACATGATCCTCCTTTCCACAACTCGATTTCAAAAGTGACATAGAGACCGATAGGGACACAGATCATAAATTGCATAAGTTAGTGATATATTGATTACCTGCATTTTATCCTCATCATCATCATTTTATTTTCTTGTCTTTTGTTACTATTATATTGTTGCTATTGTGTCGCTCTGACGGCCTGAGTATGCATGCTTAGTGATAGAGGTGGATTTGTCCGATCTCGAGAAGACCGTGAAGATCCAGACCAGTGGACCAGTTACATTTCCCCACTGATATTCCTGGTCAGTTGCTCTCTTGTTTACTTCCTTCGAGCTCAAATCTTTTTATATTTTATAGTTTTAGTGACTGTATTCTCTTTACCCGTATTGTATTCTACTGATCACTATATAATGCTAGAAACCGAAATGTGACTACGACAGGATTCTTCCTTGTTCCTTGGAGTATGGCTGGCCTTGTCACCCTTATATTCCGTATTTTGGGAAGCGGGACGTGACATTAGATAACTTTGATTAGATTGGAGTTGAGATAGCTGCAGTTTAAAACTGAAAATTGCAATTAACTCAACTCCAAAATGAGTATCAAACAAGACAAAGTTAGCATTTTGGAGTTAACTTTTGCTAATTTTATGAAACCGCAGTTTATCAAAGTTAACTCCATTCCCAAACAGATCCTTAAACAGTCGCACTCACTTCAGTTTCTCCACTATGGGATTATTTTTCACATCTAAATACTACCAATATAAACAAACTGCGAACATTCAATAGTAGAAAGAAGAGAGAGGAGAGCAAGGGCTTGTTGATTTGGAGCTAAGTACTTAAAATAGATTTAAATTATTACAGCAAAGGTAGTCCTAAACACATCACATATGTGTATCTTTCAAGGAATATACCCATGCCAATGCAATGCCAAGTTAACATAAGGGTACAAAGTGCTAAACGAAAACTATAGGGTATATAAGTGCTCGAAAAAAACATTAAGGTATTTATACTGCACGATGGTGAAACATTGGGGGATTTTAGCGCAATTTAGTAGTGTTATTTTTCTTGCACTTTTTTGTACTTGCCCGTTTGCGTAACCCATGCACATTGCACGCAATACACACATACCAAAGAAACCCACTAATTTGTCCCAAAAGCGTTAAATTATGGTCACTTCTCTTATTGAGGATCAAACCTCATCTCCCTAAGAGGAAAATTGTTATACCAACCGAGCTATTGTTTATTGGTATTTTTCTTACTATTATGAGATTCTAACCGAACACATAAAAGAACACAAACCTATGAGCTTCCTTTTACATACTTTTCCTTGTTGGACTATTATTTCTTTAGGGTAAAATCTAGGAAACCGTCCTCACTTATGGTCCATTTGTAAGTAACCACCCTCACATTTGAAAACCTGCAAACTTCCCTGCTGATTTAACCATCGTTAATTTTTCCGTTAAAAACTTACATGAATGGACCAAAATACCCTTGATGAAAAAATAAAAAAATAAAAAATCATCCTCGCAAAATTTTTTTGCAGGGGTATCTTTGTCAAATAACCTGAGTTTTTAACGGAAAAATTAACGGTGGTTAAACCAGGAGGGAGGTTTGCATGTTTTTAAATGTGAGAACAGTCACCTGCGAATGAGCCGAAGGTGAGAACGGTTCACTGCATTTTAGCCATTTTTATTTGTTTATTTGGGCCTTAAGGTTATTTTTCCCAAGGGAATAATATATAGGAGGCGCTTTTGTTGGGCTGACATGGGTGAGGCCCAAACCCTAGATACAGAATCGGTATAAATAAATCCCGCTCTCTACCCCTTAACATTCACCCAAACCCTAATTCCTTTTCATTGGCGGCTCAATGTTTTTCTAGGGTTTCAAACCTCGAAATTTCTCCTTATTATTTTCCAACAATTTCCTGTTTTTTCCCCGATTTTTGAGAAGCAGAAGATATACGATGAGGATAAAAGAGCTCCCTCTTCTGAAATTTGAATACTGAGGACGCTCGCTGGCAGAATCGAACCTATCTTTCTTATCGCCGCCACCGAGTATTTCTTCGCTTCACCCTGTCAATTTTCTTACCCTTTTTTTATAAAAAAATTATATAATTTTCAGATGAGGATGAAGTAAATTTATAATAATCCAACACTTGATCTGAGGATCAAATCCAAGTGATGCTTAAATCTTATTACTTCTGAATCTGATCAGTTTGCATTTATAAAACTTATAAAACAAACTTTTTATAATAATAAAAAAAGAAAAGAAAATATGACCATTTAATCAAATGATGAAATCTTTATGCTTAATCTTAGGACACCTTCCTACACAACCTCATCACCTTGGTTGTGAATGAGAAAAATATTTATTTCTGATGATTATGGTCTCCTCTCAATATTGGAATTTCATTGAAAATATCGATTTTTTTAAACCCCTGTTATTTATCTTTTTGTTGAGAGGTTGATTGTTCAATCTAATCTGCTCTGATTTGCATATGCAGCACCGACTCATGTAACCGACTCATGGTACTGGAATCAAACCATGGTATCATAAAAATGAGCTTAGGAACGTTCGATTTAATCTTGTTTAAAAATAGGGTTTCAAAAAGAGGGTTGCTTGGAATTTAGCGAAACTCCGGTCTTTTTGGAGCTTCGGAAAAATGGGTTTTGAGCCCTAAACTTTCTGAAACAGATGAATTTTTTCATGCAATAAAACTCTGTTTGTTTTTGTGCGTAGCACATTAGTGAAACTTGCAAAAAGTTTTTAATGTGTAAAATTTTGATTGCTTCCCATTCAAGTTTGAGGTACTCTATTGATACTATTGTGGCATCACTTAGAAGATAAATCATACATTTCTGCGACCATTCTATTTTCTGTTGAGATGAATGTGAAGTCGTTATAACGGCGAACACCATGTTCTTCACAAATCACAATACTTTCGAACTATTGTTGTTAAAGTCGTCTCCTCTATCGGAACTTGCGCCTTTGTATAATCTCTTTCTTTGTCCATGTAAATTTTGAGTCATTTATAGATAAAACTGAGTTATTGTGCAGAAATCATCTACGATGATAAGAAAATATTGAAGGCCATCGAGTGAAGACGGAGTGATCGATAATGTTATAGCCGTCTTTTTGGATGTGTTGCAATTGCAGCAACTCAAATGAATGCCTTCATGTGTTTCTGAGAAAACTTGGTTCTTTGATGCTTCCATAATCGTCTTTAGTAACAACGTTAGACCGCTGTAATATAAATGCTCATATTTCTAGCTACTTGGCCATCAGTCATGTTTAAACAATCCTCATACATGCTTAGATGAGACATATTACTTTTTGTCATTTTCATTCATGTAATCAACATCTCGTATAAAATGTTTATGGTTCATGTGAATGTTTATCTCTTCTCTTAAAGTTGATCTAAACTTCAAAATTATTCTTTTTGTTGGCCATTTGTACATATGAAGAGATGGGATTTTTCGGGCAACGGTTCTATGGGGCTCATATGTTCTACTTGGTTTTTTTGTGTGAATAAAACAAAGTTTAAAAGCCTCTTGTCGATTTTTAACAAAACTACATCAAAGATTTACCAAAGTAAATGTAAAAGAAAGGAAAAGCAGAAAAAGGACAATGGGATACACATCCCTGCATAAAGCAAAAATTGTTTACTCCTTGCCACGAATAGTAAAAACATCCTCCGTCAAACCCGTCTTGGAAAATCGTCAATACCTGTGGTTCTTCTCTTCTATCTTGCTTTGTTCCATCTGCCAAAACGCAGGAAGCTGATCATGGCCTACCTTTGATCTTTCATTCCTGTTACAATCCATGTTCTTTTATTACCTTTCTTTGCTGCACCATCTGATGAGGCTGCATTGTTTTTCCTGCCTTCATTATCCTCATGTGTTGGTTCCTCCTCTGTTCCATCCACAATAACTTGTGTTTTCTTTGTTAGGCTGAGGCACTTCAGATGTGTCTCCTGGCTGAACAACATTCATATTTGCTCGATTCTCTTCCAGGCCGTCGCCTCTCACGGCCATCTTTGCTACCGCTTCCTCTATCCCGTGCTGTATAATATCATGAAAGGCTGTTGAGAAGTCATCCTTCAATAGCCGTGTCACTATAGCTTTAATTCTTAGCTCTTTACCTCAACATTATCAACATCGTTATTGTTCCCAGGTGTACCCTTATACGTATCCTCAACCATGAGCCTTTCTCCCTGAACGTCCCCGAACAAGTCCCCTTCACTTCCCTCGTTACTTCCAACTCTTGCAAATCATTTTCCGAGTTATAGCTACTCCGGCCGCCCGAGTTTGAATCTTCTTCAGGGATTTCTTTTAGAGTCTGGTCCGCCTTATTCCAATTTGGATCATGCTTCCGCTTTAACCGTAACATTTCATAAAATTTAAAATATTTATTTTTGAATTTAATTGATAATAAACTGAATTTTATTAATATGATAACATTATTTTATTAAGTTTTCTTAATTTGGCCTTTTAAACATACACTTATACTAATTAATACTCTAAACCAAGATTTTACTTTCTAATCTTTACTTAATGTGACTTGGCAAGTCTCACGGGGACTAATATTTTTATTTGGGTTTTAAAAATTTAATTTTGCATGACAAGCTTAACACAACATAATATTTTTTTTACTTTGGGTTTTAAAGTATTTCTTTTTTTTCCTATTGATTTGGAGAGAGAGAGTGGTGGTGGTGGTGGTGGTGGTTGGTATATGATAAGCATGTTTAAACCTTCACACTTATCCTAACACTTTATCCTCACCCTTAACCTTCTTCTCTTTTATCCTCACATATTATTCCTCCACCTCAACAAAATATCTCCTGTCAAAAATATCTCCCACCTCCTCAACCCTAACCCAAAATCCTAACTTTTCCTCCTCCAAAATCCATGTTTGGTACCAAGTTCTTCAATTAAACCCATCAAGACTTTAAGTAGAGCTACTAAAACTCCAAGATCTTCAAGTGGCCATCTCTAGAGCTTGGATATCCTCTATTCTACACCCAAGATGGTAAAAATCCCAACTTTTTACTAATTTCTAAAGTAACTTGCCATGGAAATCTTAATTTCAAACAAAAGAGTATGTTGTATGGTTTTGATATCGCAAACATAGATTTTTAATTTGTTTTTAAGGCTTGGGTTGGTTTTTAATTTCTAAAGGCTTGTATATATATTTCAATATGACTGCAACTTGTTTGAGATAGTTAATGGTATTTTGGTGCAAGAATCCTAGGTTTTAAAGTGTTTTAAGATTTCAAAACTAGGATTTTCCATGATGTTTTAGAGTTTAAGTCTCTGCTAGAGTAAATCATAACTTCTGGAAAAAAATTTGATCGGTTGTTTTGAGCTAGTTAAACTACTTTGAGATCACACACGAAGCTCGAGGCCCCAACTTCAAGCCAAGGCCGACCAAACACTCTCCACGTCGGCTCCACTTCCAAATTAGGGTTTTGGGTTTTTACAGTAGCTTTATCCGATATTAACTAAGCCAATTTTATATATTAAAAACTCCCAGATTGCCTATAGCAAAATCTGGAAGTGTTTTATGTGAGATTTCCGATAATTTTAAGCTTTTAAACTTGAGTTTTGGATTTCTAAATCTTGATTTGATCGTTGACGTTTAAACGTCGATTTCGTGAGAAGGGAGTAGTTCTATGTAATTAGCACACGAATAGCACACGCGGGTAATAGGTTCTAACCTATGGACGTTTACTCGCTATATCGATACTGAATTAGATTCTTATACGATATCGCAATGATTTCCATTATAGGATTGATCGCGGAGACGTCCGACGCGGCAAAGAAAGTAAAGGCGGTCGTGGGCTTTGACTAGCACGATTCGTCTTTTGGTGAGTAGAATAACATCTATAAATGGGAAATCGGGTGAATGACGTGTAGCACCTCCGACTACCAGAAATTTTATAAAACTTTATGTCGTTTTTAAACCATATTCGCGATACTTAATCGGATTACCATGCTATTAGTATTGTATTTGAATACCCCACCATATTCCATATCTATATACTTGCTAGGAATTCTATGGTTATCTATACCTGCTTGCATTGTCGCGTTTTATTGGTACTCCGTTAAATGCCATGTTTCATGTTAAACTTCCATCTCTTATATTCCCATTGCCTTGTTTATATGAACACACTCGATAGAATACTGTACAACTATCAATAATTGCTATGTTGCACAATTACAAACGCGTATGCTATACCACACATCGTTGGTACTGCCATGACACGTAAAAATTGCCATGCTATTCGTAATTAATGTCATCCATGTTAGTAGACTTGATTGATTACCATAATTTCGTTAACGCCATTGCTATATACGTTCGTATATGATAGTTGCCAACTACTGCAAGAATTAATGATGCATTGATGATATCATAGATTTGATGTTTTATATGGATTTGAGAAACCGCGGATATGATTTTATAAAACTTGTTACGTTTTCAAAAGTGCGATTTTTTCTGATATGATGATTTGACGTCCACCATGAGTTGGTTTTCATGATATGATATCCGAATCGAGATAGATGATAACCAATTACTAATACATGGTGGATCCGGTACGACACCGCAGGGAAGAAGTCCGTAGGTAGATACGGGGAGCCTACTAAGCTTGATCGATACCGGTAATAGTAGTGAAGCACATCGGATATCCAGAGCATACTGACCGGGGCTATATTGAGATTTGAATTAGGGCCGGTGAATGACACGACGCCTAATATAATTGGATTTTATATGTCAGTGATTGACACGAGATTTATGATGATTCATTAATGATGTGGATTCTATTTTACCTGATGTGTTTATATTGCACTCATATATATATATATATATATATATATATATATATATATATATTGTGATGCTATATTTCTGTTCATTGAGTTGACAACTCATCCTCGTTTGTGTCTTAGCTCCTTGTAGGATCGACCGCTCGGGATAGTTAGCGGCTTGTCGGCACACATCTCCTGGGGTTCTATCGCTTATTTTTGTTAGGTGGGTTACATACTTAGTAACCGCCTCTTGTGTATTATATATTTTCTTGTATCTGGTGTCACTCCATCGACCAAGACTTGTATTATTATATGGCTTAGATCAAGTCGAGACTTTATATATATTATTTTGGGTCGAACTTGAGTATATTCGACCATGATCTTTACTTATGCAATACTTATATTTTGCTTATGATTTTTCGCCGTGGAGTATCGTATTTTAACTCTGTGGTTGTGATTCCGCCGTGTGGGCATTGAGATTGATCCCGAGTGAGGATGCTTTTATATATTGATTTTTATACTTGTTTTTATCAAAATTTATGAAAGAGGTGCTGCCCAAATTTTTAAAAAATGTTTTCAAACCTTATTCCAAAACAACTTGTTTTTACTTTTAAATAAACCATTTTCTAAAAACACACCTTATTTCATTTTTCTATTTCCTTTCGAGAACTCCACCTACATTAATGATTTAAAAAGTTTTAGATCTTGGTTTTGGCTTACTTGAATTGCGTCGACATCTTTAGACGTCACGTGATTTAAGTGCCAGTCATGTGCCATTTCCGGGTCGTGACAAAATTAGTATCAGAACTCTAGGTTTAACCTTTGTTGAGTTTAGATTTAATTATGTGGAGTCTATGATATAAATTTTCGGAACCTAGGTTTAACCTTACGAAACTTAGACTTGACTTTGGGGATATTAGACCCGAACTTTTGTTATGTAGGTGGACCTTAGTATGATAGAGTAGGAAACTCAAATAGAGTGACGTAGCGTATGTATGTTCCGCAGCATATTTACGATACGATACCCCGCTTAAGTAACCATAGGATATGTCTTGTTTTGTAAATTCTTTCTTTGACTCTATACATCCTTTTATTTCTGTTGTTACACCTGATCAGTCGAAAATAATGTATTTTTAACATCAATTTCCCTATCTTTTTGTATTCATCTAGAAGTGTTCGGTTTGCATATTGCACATATTAGCAAAACAGCTGCAAAATACAAGATTACATGTGTTATACTTTAAAACCGGCATTTTTAGAGAAATTGACTGTTTATCATGGCATCGCATCATCCCTGTATTGCGCAACACTTGTTTCGGAGTCTGTGCAGGAAATTCCAGAAACCGAGCCAAAATTGTGAAACAGTGCTGATAAAAATACGCCAACTCAAAGGCTAGAGATCTGGCAGTGATCAAGAATTAATTACAAGATTCAGCATATCAGAGAATATTCCTGAAGTTAAAAGGAAGCAGAGCTGAAAATATGAAGCATAGGTCCCTCACGTGACCGCGGATCCGCGGCCTGAGGAGGCACGTGCCGCGGATCCGCGGTGGATTAGTGACGTCAGCAGCAAAGATTTTCCCCATGTGATTATTTCTATTGTCCAAGCTTCCAGAACACTCCAGATTGTCTACGTGGCTTCATCTAGAAGGCTCGACCTAACAAACCATTTCTAGAAACATCCCTCCAACTAACTTCTCCTAGAAGCCTCTCTAGCTAACAAACTTTTGGAGGGAAATTCAAATTTTGAATCCTAGATCTAGGGTTATGAAGGTCTATAAAAGGGAGCCTAGATCTAGGGTTAATGGTTGTTCATTAATCACCATTAGTTCATCAAATCATTAAATAGGGTTTATTAAATTGTTGCAAGTTGAGTGACACAACTTGTAAACCCTAACCCTAACCCTAATTCCAATCCAAGATCAAGAATTCCGAGTTCAATCAAAGCAAGAAGCCTAGATCCTTTTGGAGCGAAGCCGATCTTCATCCGAGCAAGTGATCCAAGCCGATCCGCGACTCACGGAGCCGATGCGACGCTAGATTCGACGATCTCGTTCTCTTCTCAATTTCTTGTAGTCTTTGAGCAAAGTGTAACAAATTGTTGATATAATAAAGGTGACAATTCTTTTATCTTGCTTATCTTTTAATTCAAGCATTATGATTCAATCTAGATTCTTGAATATTTGCTTTATGATAATGTTTGAGTAAAACTCCGCTCGTAAAGGAGTCAAGACGATCGATAGAATGACGATGATTTAGATTCTTTTACAATTCTTAAATCCTATAACGTTTGTAAATTCTTGTGAATCGAATGATCGATGACCTAGTTTCGAGACGATTCTTTCTTGATTGTGTTCGCTCGAAACTAGAGATCAACGATCGATCATTTGATGTACTAGAAGCTATTTTGTGAATGAGATTCATCGAAAGGACAAAGGATGAGATGAGGAAACCCTAGTTTCTTCGCAAGATCCTTAACCTCGATAAATCGTCATCGATCTAGTAACAATTCGTTAATGGATAAGAATATGAAATCATTAGATCTCATCACATCTATAGATCCGATCTACTCCTACGAGCCACACTTCGAATCTTGATTGTTGGTTTGGAAATCATCAAATATCAATTCTTGATTTTATCGTTTCTTGATTTAGACTAGATTTTTCTAATTCTTGAACTTCAAATCTTTAAATCATGAATTGTTGTTTCTTTTCTTTTCTTTTCTTTAAATTTTCGACTCATCTAATTCTAAACACGAACGATTACACTTTCCCTGTGGACGATCCGCACTTACTAACGCGCTACATTCGACATCGTTATTGATTGCGGTCAAAATATTTTTGGTTGTGATTTCTATACAATTTTCATACGATACAACAAGAATTTAATTCAATCAAATGGCGCCATTGCCGGGGAACGTGTGCTAATTTGTTCATTTTTTGAAATTTGAGTTGAAATATTTATTCCATCATAATTTTGAGATCAAAATTCGCGCAAAACACTAAACGATTCGTTGTGCTTTGTTACAAGGAAATCTGGAGTTTTCTGTGCAATTGGAAAAATATTTGGAACATTCCAGAGAGCTAAGGAAGTGATCAGGAGCGTTATGTGAATTTTTTGTGCATGGATCACACTAAACCACCGCGTTTCTGCGGCATTAGCGCCCTCCTGCGGCGGTTCCGCGGCCTCTTCAAGGCATCGCTGCACGAAATTTGCTCTGTAAAATCCTGACTTTCTTATCTCCTTCCTCATCTGCTCCAAATAACAATTTGCTGCAGGTTTCTTTGCAAAATTCGCAGCGCCGCAAAAAGCAATAAAAAATTGTGCGTGTTTTTTATTTTTGGTTGTTTGCATATTAATACGGAAATTAAGGGGCAAAGACAAAATCCAGATTAGGTGGGGAGTTCATTACCCTTCCTAAGCCCCAAAAATCACAAACTTGCATCCGCATTACCCTCATTAACTAAAAAATATCTAGAGATGACTCTAAGGACCGTCGCGCTCACTTAGGACAGAAGAAGGCCGTGGGTAATTCATTGCTTATCCGCGTTTCTTTTGTGGTGTCTAAGGCAAGTGTGTCGAAGGCTAGTGGTTACTTAATTAGGCTCACTACTTACATAGTGGAGAACCTCCCACTTACCTGGCCACAGGAGAGACAAAGAGGCAGTGGAGGATTGATCCTGCGACTTGTCTTTTGGCAGTTAGGAGCGGTCTAGAGCTTTGACCTAGGTGACCAATAGAATTAGGGTTTTTCTTGTTGCATTTGTTGTGATCGCATCATTTTTTTTCAAAAATCCGTATCATTTTTTCAAAACAAACACCACATTCATTCATTTCCCCTAATTATAAGTCACGCTGCCACTTGTACTAACCCTTTTTAATGTAAGATAGGCTGGACATGGGATTCTTGTGCCCGTTTAGTCCGCGTCCCCCCGATCGACTCCGAAGTCGGTATTTCTACATTTACTTCCTCTTTACCCACCACCACACCCATACCGATGGATTCGTCTCCATCGAACCTCTTTACCACTAGTCTGCCGCCGTCCGTAGGTGCGCAGAATCCGCCCCGCACCTCTCTCCAAGATAGGTGCTATCCTATGCGAGGTCCTCTTTCGACCTGCTTATCCATTCCACCAGCCAACGGGGATAATTTTGAGATTAAACCCCAATACATCAACCTTCTACCGAAATTCCACGGTCTCGAGACTGAAGACGCATACGTCTTTATCACCAAATTTGAAAATGTATGTGCAATGATGGGTACGTCACAACTTTCAATGGATGCTATGCGTCTACGTCTTCTTCCATTTACCTTGTGCGATATAGCCGAGAAGTGGCTGTATAACACTACCGCACATTCCATTACGAATTGGGAAGAATTCGTTGCGGCATTCCTTAAGAAATTCTACCATATGCAAAAGACAGCTCGAGTCCTTAGCGAACTAAATCAATTCACCCAGCTTCCGACCGAACCATTCTCGAAATGCTTTGAACGCTTCAAGGATCTTTTGGTTCAATGTCCACATCACGGCATCCCGAGATGGGATCTTTGCCGAATCATATATGAGGGCATTAACCCTACCACTAAACAAAACCTTGAAAACATGTGTCAAGGCACCTTTATGACCAAGGATGATGGGGAAGCTTGGAAATTTTTAGAAGAGTTCGCTGAAAAATCCTTACAGTGGGAGAGTGGAACCCAGTCATCGTCTAGGGGTGGCGTACACCAAATTGATGTGTCCATAGGTGTTCGAGCTGAGATGGCAGCAATGCAAAAGAAACTCGAGGCTACGGAACACAATTTTTTAGCAGCCTCCCTAAATCCGATGTCGCTCCCTAAAACTGTATGTGGATGCTGTTCTGATCCTTCTCATTTGACGGAAGAATGTCCACTAAATTCTCCGTTTCAAGGTCAAGAGCATACCAATGCCGCATTTCAAAGACTTAGAAACGATCCATATTCTTCCACGTATAATCAGGGTTGGAGGAATCACCCTAACTTTGCTTGGAACCAACAACAACATCAAAACATGGTTCTAAGCCAAAATAATTTCCAAAGGGCTCTTCCACTACAACAGCAACCACTTCAACTCACTCAGCACCTCTACCAGTCACAAAATTTTCAAAACCAGGTCAACCCTCCTGCACCTTCTAATCCTATGCAGTTGACCTGTTCTGACGAGTTCTCTCAATTCACACAAACCATGAAGTCACTCTTGTCAAATTTCATGGAAGTGTCGGCTGAGGTTAGGTCTTCCGTCAGTGAGATAAAGAAAAACTCAGTGTCCCAAGCTGAGAGTATCAGAACGATGGAAGAAGAAATTGCACGACTTAAAGCCGAAATGAGTGCGAGAGAAAAAGGGAAACTTCCGTCTCAACCCCTACCGAATCCTGGGCATTACAATGTAAATACCATCACAACGTTGAGATCAGGAAGAGTGCTGAATAACCATGTTGGGAAAGAAATTGATGATATTGAAAATCCTATCAATAATACCCCGGCTGAGACCTTTCCTCACATACACACTTCTACTTCTGATCCTTGTTCTTCTACCCCACCGCCTTCTCACGAGCCTATTCTCCATTTCCCACTAGGCTCGACACCTCAGCACAGCTCTTCTAGTCCTCCACAGACGATCCCCACTCCTCTTTTAGGATCACGTCTACCCCCACTTCCTTCTCCTATGATGGACCTAGCGCTTATTGCTAAAGCTCCTTACCCGAATCGGTTAAGGGGTAACAAATCGAGTCCACATATGGAGAAAATTATGGAAATGTTCAAACAGGTTAACATCAACATCCCTCTCCTAGATGCTATTCAACAAGTCCCCGCTTATGCGAAAATTCTTAATGACTTGTGCACTAGGAAGAGGAAGACTCGAGTGCCAAAGAAGGTCTTCATGTCTAATAATATTAGCACTGCTTTTATCCCACAGCTACCAAAGAAACGTAAGGACCCAGGATGTCCTACGATATCGATTTTTATTGGTGGTAAGAACATCAACCGTGCTCTTTTAGACCTTGGCGCAAGTGTTAACCTACTTCCATATTCTGTCTATGAGCAGCTAGGAATTGGAGAGTTGAAACCAGCTCACTGCACTCTCCAAATGGCAAACCGTTCGATCACCAAACCTAGGGGTGAACTAGAGGATGTGTTGATAAAGGTCGGGGAATTTTTATTCCCTGTAGACTTCATTGTTCTCGATACACAACCTGTAGCAAACCCCCGGAGCCAAATTCCGGTGATTTTGGGTCGACCATTCCTTGCCACTTCCAATGATGCCATTAACTGTAGAAATGGTTAAATGAACTTATCATTTGGAAATATGACCATTGAACTAAACATCTACAAAATTGGAAGTCAGCCATCAGAACCCTCTGCTCATATCCTTGATGTGTGCTCTGTCCACGAGATTGCTCCCGAAAGTTGCGGACTTGAGGAACTTTGCTTTGAAGATCTCGACGACACTACCACATCACTGTTTGATCTTGCACACTATCTTAGTGAGGACACCATTTCCACGCTTGAGTCCGACACTCCTGACTCATCACCATCCGAGTCTGTATCTTTTACAGGCTATGAGCTTCTTTGTGACTCCGAAAATCAGTCGATGATCCCACCTTCTATTTCTCTGCCAGCATTAGATCTCAAACTTTTACCTTCTCATCTTAAATATGCATATTTAGGTGAGAATGAGTCTTTACCGGTTATCATATCCGCTTCTCTAGCATCAGAGCAAGAGAATGCACTTTTGTCGGTATTGAGATCTAATAGGAAGGCGTTTGGTTGGACCATGGCGGACATCAAAGGGATTAGTCCCTTGATTGTAGAACATCATATACACTTGATGGATGATGCCAGACCAACCCGAGAACTACAGAGACGGTTGAACCCCATCATGAAGGAAGCGGTGATGAAAGAGATCGTCAAATGCCTTGATAATGGTATTATATACCCAATCTCCGATAGCCTATGGGTGAGTCCAATTCATGTCGTCCCTAAGAAATCTGGCATCACTGTTATTACCAATGAGGCAAATGAGTTGATTCAGACATGCGTCCAAACTGGGTGGCGTGTATGTATTGATTACAGAAAACTCAATGCCGCCACGAGGAAAGACCAATTTCCTCTACCTTTCATTGATCAAATGCTGGAACACTTAGCTGGACGTGAATATTATTGCTTTATGGACGGATACTCTGGCTATAATCAGGTCCCCATAGGCAAAAAGGATCAAGATAAAACCACATTTACTTGTCCTTTTGGTACCTTTGCTTATAGACGCATGCCCTTTGGATTATACAATGCTCCCGCTACATTTCAACGGTTAATGATGGGGATATTCTCTGACATGGTCGAGAATTTTTTGGAGATTTTCATGGACGATTTCTCGATTTTCGGAGACTCTTTTTCTGACTGCCTATCGAATCTTGACGCAGTTCTTACTCGTTGCAAAGAGAAGAACTTAACCTTGAATTGGGAAAAATGCCATTTCATGGTCCAAGAGGGAATTGTGATTGGACATGTTATTTCACGAAAAGGCATTGAAGTTGACAGAGCTAAGATAGATGTCATTCAAAACCTTTCTCATCCCAAAAGCGTCAAGGATATCCGATCATTTCTTGGCCATGCGGGCTTTTATAGGAGATTCATTAAAGATTTTAGCAAAATTGCTAGACCTTTAACTCTTCTCTTGGCCAAGGATACGACCTTCCACTTTGACTCGGATTGTGAGGCAACATTCGACTCACTCAAACACTCCCTCACTACAGCCCCCGTTCTATCGTCTCCAGATTGGGACTACCCCTTTGAGCTTATGTGTGATGCATCAGATTTTGCAGTTGGTGCAGTCTTAGGACAACACATTGAAAAGATGCTACACGTGATCTATTATGCGAGTAAGACCCTGAACGATGCTCAAATTAACTATACAACTACCGAAAAAGAACTTTTGGCGGTTGTATTTGCATTAGAAAAATTCAGGCCTTACTTGATTGGCTCACCAATAGTTGTGTACACTGACCACTCCACCTTGAAACATCTTTTGGCGAAGAAAGATGTAAAAGGTAGGCTAATACGTTGGATCCTTCTATTACAAGAATTTGATCTTGTTATCAAAGATAAGAAATGATGTGAAAACGTTGTAGCCGACCATCTTTCACGCATCTCTTCTTCACCCGTGACCCTGCCGATCAATGATTCGTTTCCAGACGAACAACTCTTGAACGTATCCGATGAACCTTGGTTCAGGGATATTGTGAACTATCTTGTCACGGGACTTATACCCAGCGATTGGTCAAAACAGGACAAACACCGTTTTCTATCCCAAGTAAAACACTTTTACTGGGATGATCCATATCTGTTTAAGTATTGCCATGACCAGATCATTCGCCAGTGTGTCCCAAATGAGAAGTTCAAGAGTGTTCTATCTTTTAGTCATGATCAGGCATGTAGGGGTCACTTCGGTCCTAAAAAGACGGCGGAGAAGGTTTTGCAATGTGGTTTTTATTGGCCGACCTTGTTCAAGGACGCTTTTGAACATTGCAAAACCTGTACACAGTGTCAACACACGGGTAGGATTTCCCGGAGAAATGATATGCCCCAGCAACCCATCTTAGTGGTTGAAATTTTCGATGTTTGGGGTATTGACTTTATGGGTCTCTTTCCCAACTCCTTTGGGAATTCGTACATACTGCTTGCGGTTGATTACGTCTCGAAGTGGGTTGAAGCTATTCCATGTCGCACTAATGACAAGAAGGTTGTCATTAAGTTCTTAAAAGAAAATATCTTTTCGCGATTTGGATACCCACGCGCTATCATTAGCGATAACGGGACACATTTCTGCAACGGGTCTTTCGAGACTCTGATGCGGAAATACGCAATCAACCACAGACTTTCTACACCCTATCATCCCCAAACGAGTGGGCAGGCTGAGATTTCGAATAGACAGATCAAACAAATCCTGGAGAAAACTGTTGCGAAGAATAGAAAAGATTGGTCGACCAAACTGACGGATGCTCTTTGGGCATTTCGAACTGCATTTAAAACCGATCTAGGGATGTCTCCATATAGGTTAGTGTTTGGGAAGGCTTGTCACTTACCAGTCGAGATTGAGCATAAAGCATTGTGGGCTATTAAGGAAATCAACTTTGACTTAAACCAAGCCTGCAACTTTCGGAAGCTGCAATTAAATGAGCTAAGCGAACTCCGCGATGAAGCTTATGATAACGCTGTAATCGTAAAGAATAGGACTAAGGTTTTTCATGATAAAAACATTTTGAGGAAAACATTTATACCTGGTCAACAAGTCCTTCTTTATGATTTACGACTACACCTTCACGCGGGTAAGCTACGATCTCGGTGGAAGGGACCTTTTGTTGTGCGGTCTGTATACCTGCACGGGGCAGTAGAGGTAGAAAATGTTAAAAACGACACATTTTTCAAAGTAAATGCACATAGATTAAAGCCGTATTTTTCCACTGACCCCACGGAGGAGCTCCTGTTCTTATAGGAGCCATTTTATCTTGATTAAAATTCCTTTGTCTCACCTCCATGTCCTGTAAATTACTGCATCATTTTTTGAATGGAGGTGAGTGAAAAGAATAAGTTTGGGAGAGGATCTTCACTTATATATTTTGCCCCCACTAATAAATTCCTCCCAGGCTTACAGGTTTTGTAGATATAGCGGTTGGCAACAGTGAGGACACTGTTGAAAACAAGTTTGGAGGAGTTTTGTGCTTATTTTAGCATCATTTGCATAAGCACAAAACATTTTTTAAAAACCTATAAAAATATAAAAATTTTCAAAACCCATAAAAATTTAAATTTTTTCAAAATATAAAAATATTTAATATTTAAACATTTTTGTACATAAATAAGATAATAAAAGATTAGATAGTGAAAAATTACATCCAAAAGATTGGAAAAATTTAAGAAAACCAAGAAAATTAGAAGTTTTCTTATACGAACTAGTAATAAGTAGTTATGAGCCGTTGTCCCAAGGGATAGTAAGATGAAGGAAGTCACTAATCTGAGGATAAAAATAAGTCTGAAAAATAGTTTCTATTCTGGAAGCCAAACATTTTGAACGTTGATACCCTACTATTCGCACTTACACACGTCTTGAAGCTCGGGATAGTAGAGGAGACCTTGAAATGCTCTTGTCTAAAAGCCAAAGTATGAAGGAAATAAAAAAATGAATAAAATATAAATGGTCAAGAAAAAAATGAACACTGGTTTTGTTATCGCCAAGGCAACAATAAAAAAATATAGCGAGGGTGCCTTTTCACCTAGTGCCCTAAGGCCAACTGGTCTGGGAGTCACTGCTAAGCCTTAGGTGGTGCAAGACGAGGAAAAACACCAAATAAGCAAGCACATGAGTAATCGGTCGGTTAGTACCTCAAGAAGTATTAACGGTCGCATGAAAGTGTATGAGCAAATTCAGCTAAATATTCATTAATTAAAATGTACTGAGGCTGATGGACAAGAGTATGATAGCTTGAATTGAATTCTCCGGGTGTAGGGATGTCTTTACACAAACGTAGGGTTATATGATCGATGTTTGGAAGACAGACAGGAATGAAGAATAAAGACGATATTTTATTGAGGGATGATGTGATTTCTGACATCTTTTCATGACTATTAAGATAGGTCTCATGACAACCGAAAAGCTAGCTTAGTTGAAAACCCTAATTTTCAAAGTCTTTCTTTTACAATTCTTATTTTTAAATGTAATATTCACGGTCTTCCTTTTATTATTGGATTTTGTGGGTGCAATCCGCTGAAAACCCTCAGGATACAACACTCCTCCTACTAGGGACACACGTGCTCAGTGCAATCGTGTTGCCTACGAAAGTGTGCTAGTTAGTTTTTCTCTTTCTTTATTTTCTCCTTCTCTTTTTAATAAAACAGTTCGCTCGAGACGACCGAAAATAAGTTTGGGGGAATTTGATCAGTCGAAAATAATATATTTTTAACACATCAATTTCCCTATCTTTGCATTCATCTAGAGGTGTTCGGTTTGCATATTGCACATATTAGCAAAACAGCTGCAAAATACAAGATTACATGTGTTATACTTTAAAACCGGCATTTTTAGGGAAATTGACTGTTTATCATGGCATCGCATCATCCCTGTATTGCGCAACACTTGTTTCGGAGTCTGTGTAGGAAATTCTAGAAACCGAGCCAAAATTGTGAAACAGTGCTGATAAAAATACGCCAACTCAAAGGCTAGAGATCTGGCAGTGATCAAGAATTAATTACAAGATTCAGCATATTAGAGAATATTCCTGAAGTCAAAAGGAAGCAGAGCTGAAAATATGAAGCATAGGTCCCTCACGTGACCGCGGATCCGCGGCCTGAGGAGGCACGTGCCGCGGATCCGCGGTGGATTAGTGACGTCAGCAGCAAAGATTTTCCCCATGTGCTTATTTCTATTGTCCAAGCTTCCAGAACACTCTAGATTGTCTACGTGGCTTCATCTAGAAGGCTCGGCCTAACAAGCCATTTCTAGAAGCATCCCTCCAACTAACTTCTTCTAGAAGCCTCTCTAGCTAACAAACTTTTGGAGGGAAATTCAAATTTTGAATCCTAGATCTAGGGTTATGAAGGTCTATAAAAGGGAGACTAGATCTAGGGTTAATGGTTGTTCATTAATCACCATTAGTTCATCAAATCATCAAATAGGGTTCATTAAATTGTTGCAAGTTGAGTGACACAACTTGTAAACCCTAACCCTAACCCTAATTCTAATCCAAGATCAAGAATTCCGAGTTCAATCAAAGCAAGAAGCCTAGATCCTTTTGGAGCGAAGCCGATCTTCATCCGAGCAAGTGATCCAAGCCGATCCGCGACTCACGGAGCCGATGCGACGCTAGATTCGACGATCTCGTTCCCTTCTCAATTTCTTGTAGTCTTTGAGCAAAATGTAACAAATTGTTGATATAATAAAGGTGACAATTCTTTTATCTTGCTTATCTTTTAATTCAAGCATTATGATTCAATCTAGATTCTTGAATGTTTGCTTTGTGATAATGTTTGAGTAAAACTCCGCTCGTAAAGGAGTCGAGACGATCGATAGAATGATGATGATTTAGATTCTTTTACAATTCTTAAATCCTATAACGTTTGTAAATTCTTGTGAATCGAATGATCGATGACCTAGTTTCGAGACGATGCTTTCTTGATTGTGTTCGCTCGAAACCAGAGATCAACGATCGATCATTTGATTTACTAGAAGCTAGTTTGTGAATGAGATTTATCGAAAGGACAAAGGATGAGATGAGGAAACCCTAGTTTCTTCGCAAGATCCTTAACCTCGATAAATCGTCATCGATCTAGTAACAATTCGTTAATGGATAAGAATATGAAATCTTTAGATCTCATCACATCTATAGATCCGATCTACTCCTACGAGCCACACTTCGAATCTTGATTGTTGGTTTGGAAATCATCAAATATCAATTCTTGATTTTATCGTTTCTTGATTTAGACTAGATTTTTCTAATTCTTGAACTTCAAATCTTTAAATCATGAATTGTTGTTTCTTTTCTTTTCTTTAAATTTTCGACTCATCTAATTCTAAACACGAACGATTACACTTTCCCCGTGGACGATCCGCACTTACTAACGCGCTACATTCGACACCGTTATTGATTGCGGTCAAAATATTTTTGGTTGTGATTTCTATACAATTTTCATACGACACAACAAGAATTCAATTCAATCAACACCTTACCAACTTTCGTTTTCTTGTTCCAGTTGCCATGGCAACGCGAGCCGAGACAGCCGCAACTTGGAATGCAGCCAGAACAGGTCCGCCATGGACGGGGACTGACCAGGTGGGCATTCCGATGGAACAGGAACATGTTGATCCTCTTCTTCCCGATAGGATGAACATGCTGGAGGAGAGCATGCAGGGCTTGCAACAGATGATCGGGAAGTTGGTCGAGGCCCGCCGGACTTTAACGCTTGATATTGTACCGCTTGTTCCGGCGCCCATCGAGGAGCCTATTGCTCATGCGGTCACACCCGTTGTCGCAAGGATTATGGAGGTATCACTTTCAGAGCTTATGAGGCCGAAGCCTCCGGTGTTTGCAAGGATGGCTGCAGCAGAGGATTCTCAGTCGTTCCTTGATATGATGATCATGATCAGCTGTTCGTTGAGATGCTCAGATGAAAGATCAGTTGAGTTGACTAACATTATATGATAAGCATGTTTAAACCCTCACACTTATCCTAACACTTTATCCTCACCCTTAACCCTCTGCTCTTCTCATATTATTCCGCCACCTCAACAAATTATCTCCTCTAAAAAATATCTCCCACCTCCTCAACCTTAACCTAAAATCCAAGCTTTTCCTCCACCAAAATCATTGTTTGGTACCAAGTTCTTCAATTAAACCCATCAAGACTTCAAGTAGAGCCACTACAACTCCAAGATTTTCAACTGGCCACCTCAAAGCTTGGATCTCCTCTATTCTACACCCAACGTGGTAAAAATATCATGTTAGTGTTAAACTTGTCATGCCAAATTAAATTTTAAAAACCCAAATGAAAATATTAGTTCACATAAGACTTGCCATGTCCTATTAAGTCCTATTAAGTGAAGATTAGAAAGTAAAATCTTGGTTTAGTGTAGTAATTAGTATAGGCGTATATTTTAAAGACCAAATTAAGAAAACTTAATAAAATAATGTTATCATATTAATATAATTCATTTTATTATCAATTAAATTCAAATATAAATAGTTTAAATTTTACGAAATGTTACAATATCCCCTTTAAGAAAATTCGGTTCCTGAATTTAAAAATCTATCTATGCATACTTTCAAAGAGATAGAGAAATTTCTTTCACATCTCACTCTCGGATTTCCAGGTGACTTCTTCGCTGTTCAGGCCACGCCACAGAACTTTTACCGACGACAATACCTTTGACCGCAACTTCTTTACCTACCGATCAAGAATGACTACCGGCTGCTCGGAGTAAGATAATTCGCGCTCCGGCTGGAACGTTTGATGCTGAATCGTGTGAAATGGGCCATGAAGGTACTTGTGAAGCATAAACACGTGAAACACGGGATATACATCCAAAAAACTGGGCGGGAGCGCCAAACGATACGCTACGGCACCGACCCTCTCAAGAATCTCAAGGGTCCAACATATCTGGGACTGAGCTTCCCCTTTTTCCCAAATCTCATCATACCCTTCATCGGAGAAACCCAGAGAAACATATGTTCACACACTGTGAATTCAAGTCTATGGCGGTGGAGATCGGCATAAGCCTTCTGCCTGCTTTGGGCGGTCCTCACCCTATCACATATCAGCTGGATCTTCTCAGTAGTCCCCTGAACCAACTGCGGCCCTAGGAGGCTGCTCTCGCTACGCTTGGTCCAACAGACCGGCGATCGACACTTCCTCCTATAAAAAAGCCTCGAAAGGTACTATCTGAAGCTTCAGGATGCCAGAGTCGACTAGCACGAGTCGTTTTTTGGTGAGTAGAATATCGTCTATAAGTAGGAAATCGGACGGATGGCGTGTAGCACCCCCGATTACCAGAAATTTTATAAAACTTCGTATCGTTTTAAAACCATATTTGCGACACTTGATCGGATTACCACGCTATTAGTATTGTATTTGAGTACCCCACCATGTTCCATATCTATATACTTGCCAGGAATTCTATGTTATCTATACTTGCATTGCCACGTTTTATTGACGTGTAGCACCCTCGATTACCAGAAATTTTATAAAACTTGGTATCGTTTTTAAACCATATTCGCGACACTTGATCGGATTACCACGCTATTAGTATTGTATTTGAGTACCCCACCATGTTCCATATCTATATACTTGCTAGGAATTCTATGTTATCTATACTTGCATTGCCACGTTTTATTGATACTTAGTTAAATGCCATGTTTCATGTTAAACTTCCATCTCTTATATTCCGATTGCCCTACTCATATGAACGTATTCGGTAGAACACTACAAAACTACCAATGATTAACATATTGCTCAATCACAGACGTGTGTGTTACACTACACATCGTTGGTACTGCCATGACACTTAAAAACTGCCATGCTATTCGTAATTAATGACGTCCATGTTAGTGGACTTGATTGATTACCATAATTTCGATAGCGAACGTCATTGCTATATACGTTCGTATATGATAGTTACCAACTACTGCAAGAATGAATGATTCATTGATGATATCATAGACTTGATGTTTTATATGGATTTGAGAAACTGTGCATATGATTTTACAAAACTTGTTACGTTTTCAAAAGTGCAATTTTCTCTAATATGACAATTTGACGTCCACCATGAGTTTTCTGGTTTTCATGATATGATATTCAAATCGAGGTAGTGGATAACCGATTACGGATATATGGTGGACCTGATACGACACCGAGGGGAAGAAAGTCCGTAGGTATATGCGGAGAGCCTAATGAGGTTGATCGATACCGGTGATAGTAGTGAAAAACGGCCGATATCCGGCGAATACCGACCGGGGCTATATTGAGATTTGTATTAAGGCCGGTGAATGAGACGGTGCCTAATATAATTGGATTTTATGTGTCAGTGATTGACATGAGATTTATGATGATTCATTAATGATGTGGATTCTATTTTACGTGATTCGTTTATGTCGCACTTATATTCATTTACGACGCATACTATATATATCTTGTGATGCTATATTTCTATTCACCGAGTTGACAACTCACCCCCGTTGTGCCTTAGCTCCTTACAGTATCGACCGCTCGGAATAGTTAGTGGCTTGTCGGCACGCATCTCTTGGGTTCTCTCACTTATTTTTGTTAGGTGGGTTACATGCCTAGTAACCGCCTCTTGTGCATTATATATTTTCTTATATCTAGTGTCACTCCATCGACCGAGACTTGTATTATTATATGATTTAGATCGAGTTGAGACTTGATGTATATTATTTTGGGTTGAACTCGGGTAGAGTCGACTATGAGCTTTACTAATGCATTACTAATATTTTGTTTGTGATTTTTCGTTGTTCGTATTTTAACTGTGTGGTCGTGATTCCGCCGTATGGACGTTGAAATAGCTCTCGAGTGGAGATGCTTTTATATATTGATTTTTGTACTTGTTTTTATCAAAATTTATAAAGGAGGTGCTGCACAAATTTAAACAAATTTGAACGACGAAAAGTGTTTTCAAATCTTATTCCAAAACAACTTGTTTTTACTTTTAAATAAACCATCTTTTAAAAACACACCTTATTTCATTTTGTATAACCTTTCGAAAACTTCAGCTCCTTTATTGATTTAAAAAGGTTTAGATTTTGGTTTTGGCTTACTTGGATTGTTTAGGCATCACGTGATTTAAATGACGGCCATACGCCATTTCCGGGTCAACATTAACTCCCTGTGTGTACCATCAATCTCTGGTGCTTCATTCACTAAGCCATGGTGCCCAACTATAACCGAAGCAGGCCTTGCCTTGCTCCTACCCTGGTTCCTTTGAGATCGGATCTCTTTGACCTTATCAACATTTAGGCGTCCTTCATCGTCCTTACGAGAGCCATCATCCTTCCTTATACCATCCATATCCTCTTGTAGCACCTGTGGTGTCCTCGAGTTCACGTCCTCGAACCATAATTTCCTACAGATCTCAACATCCTCTCTGGCAACCCTATCATCTTTGAAGTTCACTGTCTCCACCTTCGTGATAGACTCTCCATCCTCTACCGAAAAGAGGAGCTTTAGGATCCTTTCAGCTATACGTACTTTTGTATTTTTCTGTATATAATTGCTGCCCTCATAGCCAACACGAATCCGAGCAACATTATTGAGACGTAATGCCTCCGTCCCCTCGTCAAGTTCCAAAAGAACTCCAAATCTCTTCACAAGCCTCTCAAACGCACTCCAATACCACACATGGCATGGCAGATTCTTCACCCTTAACCAAACTTTCGAACGATGCCAATAGGGATGCGATCCGTCGCACCCTTTCCATCTAATGATTTTAAACACAAAACGATCTGTGTCGTCATGAATGCTGGGGCAATTAGACACCAAAGAGAACCCGTCCTCATAAGAGAAATGGACCATATACCCTAACTGGTGAGCATTAAATTCCCAGGAAGGTGGTTGAATTTATCTGACAGCCTCCGAAGTTTTGCCATGATCAGTTGGGTCGGCGGCGTTCCATCCTTTACTCTAAGCATCTTGATGATTCTCAAGGTCTCAGAAATCTTCTTTCTCCTTGTCTCTATCTCATCCGAATAATGAATAACAATCTCATCGTCTTTTTTGCGTGCTTGTCCTCCACCCTCCCAGGCTTTTTGCACTCCCTAGCGATGTGGCCAGTCTCCCAGCAGTTCTAGCAAATGAGCCTAAGTTTGCATTCCTTTTGAGTGTGCCCCCACTCATCGCATGTGAAGCACTTACCAGGGTACAGAGACAACGGTTTTTTGAGAAACTTTTAATCGAGCCTGCCGCATTCTTCACCGACGGAGGAGACCTTTTCCAGCCCTCTTCATCTACCAGCCTCACTCCACTCCTTCAGGAGAAATAATCCTCTTAAAAGCTTCCAGATCCTTTTCCCTAAGCCGTCGACAATTTTCCACGTCTTCCACGGTTCTCAGAATCTCCTCATCAGAATATCGCCGCCCTCTAAACATCATCACCTTCGAATCATCAATCAGTTTGGAATCCCTAGAAACCGGCCTTGATCTTGAGCCATGCACCGTGTTCTCTCTACCGCTTCTATCTATCGGCGGGTCTCTATAAATTCCCCCACACAAAAACCCTATACTATCGCGACGGACGTTCAAATTGTACTTTTTCGGAGAACCCTCCTCGAAGTGTTTCCGACCGTGACGTCCACATGTACTTATGCGTCACTACTAACACCACCACGACCATGAATCCCACTACCATCTCCGCCACGGCCAACCACAAGACCCTCATGACCACCACCACGATCCTCACCTCGGCTCACACCACCTCAGCCATCATGGTGACCATCACCACCGCCATGCCCATCATAACGATCAATACTGTGTCCCCCATCCCTCCCACGACCCTCGCTACAACCAACACCATCACCATCACGACCATTACTTTTCCCATGTCCATCGTGCCTGACATGACCCCTACCATTGAACTTCCTATGGCCGGTGACCTACCCCTCGAGGATGAAGACTTAAGCCATGTCGACCCGACCGTCGCGCACATGATCGTCTCCATGATTGTTCACCGTCTTTCTCAAAGGGGACCTACCCTTGTGGGCATCTCTCACCACACTTGCTCGTCGCCATCGCCACACGCCCACGGCATGGAGACCTGCCATGTCATGGAAAATACTTGTTCCCATCAATATAATGTACATTTGGGTATAAGATTTTCACAGGCATCCCACCTGTAGGATTAGGCTTTTAGATGAAAACTCAATTATATTGAAAGCTCAAGTGCGTTGATATAAGTCCAACATCCCAAATATCAAATTCTAACAGTTTTACAAAAGCTAGAAGTACCTTTTAAGTTATGATAACCTTTGAACCTAAATTACAATACTAGATGTAAATCTTATTATCTCTAAAAATACATGAGACTAATGAACGAAATCTCTTATAGGACCATGCTAAACCATAAAAACTCTATTGATTTAGATGGTTCCGTAAGCATTGAAGGAGGATTCCGCAGAATATTCATTGGGGACTCTTTTTGTGTTTGTTCATATTTCGATCCACGGCCCATATCTTTCAAACCCACAACAATAAATCTTATTGATGCTTCAAGGTATATATTATCTTAATACATCAAGAACGCCAAAGAGCATTTGCTCGAGCGGTAATGACACTCCCCCACTTGATGGGAGGTCTTGGATTAAAAAGAAAGATTTTCAACCGATTATGTTGAGAGTTTTTAATACTTTTGGAGAAATTTTTTATTTATTGATGATTTCAATATACTTGATATACACGTATATATACAAGTCAATAGAAGGATTTAGAATACATGAGGGAAAAATCTAAAATATACGGGCTATACACGTCATGTCTTAATACCCCTCTCAAACTCATTGTGGATCATATACTGAGAGTTTGGATAAGAAGTGTCGCAGTTGAGCGGTAGTCTGAGCCTTCATGAAAATATCGGCGAGCTGATCTTTGGAAGCGACATAGGGTAGCGAAAGGTGTCGAGAGGAATATTTCTGTCGTACAATATGACAGTCAACCTCTATATACTTTGTATGCTCATGGAAAATCGGATTGGTAACAATCTGATTAGCACTGTGGTTGTCACAATGCAACGGAATCGGAAACGAAAGGAGAACACCCATGTCCTGAAGAAGGTGACAGAGCCAACGAATCTCAAGATCAATGTCCGCCATAGTACGACATTCAGCCTCAGTACTGGATCTAGAGACTGTATCCTGTCATTTGCTCCACCAGGAAATCAGTGAGGAATCTAGGAACACACAATATCTTGTGGTAGAATGTCGAGTATCTGGGTCATCGGCCCAGCCAGCATCGGAGAAGGCCCTTAGATTCAATGTCGAATTAGACGGAAACAAAAGATAACGAATGACGATGCCGCGAAAATACCGTAGAATGCGAATAAGTGCAGCATGGTGGACATTCGTCGGTGCCAACATAAACTGACTGAGAGTATGCATGACATTAGAGATATCTGGTCGAGTGATCGATAAATAAATAAGTGCTCCAACGAGTTCACGATATCTTGTAGATTAGGTAAGGATTCACCATCCGATTTTCGAAGTTTGAGATGAAAGCTCCATAGGAGTAGTGACAACGGAAGATGATGCAATTGAGGAGTCAGTAAGCATAGCACGACTAAAGAGACAGAGAAATACTTTTGTTGTGAAAAAAGATATCCGCGGGGAGAGTAAACAATCCCTATCCCACGAAAGTAGCGAATAGGTCCAAAATCCGTCATTTCAAAATGAGATTGAAGGTGTTGTTTGAGAAACCGGATGGTGTGCGGATCATCACCAGTAATAATCATGTCATCAACATATAATAAAAGAATAGCCTGTCCACGAGATGATGTACGATAGAATATAACATAATCAGCCAAATTCTCCGTAAACTCAATAGAAATGATAGACTGTCGAAATCGCTCAAATCAGGCCTTGGGTGCTTGTTTGCACATCGCATACGACATACATGCGAAGGCGGAACATCAATTCCAGGAGCTGGTTGCATATAGACTGTCTCAGTAAGCTCACCATGAAGGAATGCATTCTTAACATCCATCTAGTTTAATTCCCAACGGCAGACAACAGCTACCGCGATAAGAGTGTGAATAGAAGTGGTTTTGGCGACTGGTGCAAAAGTCTCCTCATAATCAATGCCGTATTTCTGACTAAGCCCACGGGCTACAATCCTAGCTTTGTATCTCTCGAGAGCTATCCGATTTGGTTTTGATCTTAAAAATCCATTTACAATTGATTGGTTTCACCCTAGGGGGTATTGGAATGAAATCACACGTGTGAGTGCGCTGAAAGGCTTGTAGTTCATCCTGTATAGCTGTAACATTTCAGAAATATAAAATAATATTTTTGGAATTTAAATAATAAAATAATATATTTCACGAAAACTATTCGAGTATGAATTTGAGGTTTTTGTAAAATGGTATAATTATATACCAATATTTGGAAAATAATTGGATATTAATATGAATTATTAATTATAAAGGTATTTATTGGATTTGGATATTTTATAAATAATTATGCAATTAATTATATACAAGTTTATATTAAACTTGATTAGTGCACTACTAATCATGATTAAGCCAAATCCATCTTTTTTAATAATCATGGCTAATGCACCATGACACATTGTGTTTGATTCATGCATAGCTTCTTTATGTTTGTGGTATTTGGTATTATTTGAAAAAGAGAAACAAAGAAAAGAAAAAGAAAAGATAAGAAGAGACATGGGAGACAAACAAGCATGGACAAGAGAGAGAATGAGAGAGAGGGGGTATGGCTCATGCAACCATGACTTTTCTTCATCTCACCCTTCAACCTTTTACTTCAATTCCTTCATCTTCATCTCCTCCTCCTTCCTCCACCTCACTATCCATGAGAAACACCTCAAAAATCTCATCAAAATCCATGGCTTCCTTCAATAAAAATGACCACCACCTCATCCTACACCCCCTAGCAAGCCCAAGTTTGGATTTTGAGCACTTTCAACCATCTTTGAATTTTCTTCAGTTGCTTCAAGAGGTATAACCTTCACTTTTCTTCTTATTATTTAGTTTCTTAACCTCCTAATTATGTTTAGAGTTTGATTAAGCAAGTTTAGTGACTTTGGAAATTCTAGAATGATTTTAGTGGGTGATTTAAGTTGTAGAGATGTAATTGAGATTTAGTTAGTGACCACAAACCATTAGTGATGATATTCTGGCCAAACTATGAGACTAGAAACCTTAAACACAAACTTAGATTTTTCTCGATATCGGTTATTGGCGATTTGTGATGATCTAATAGGATCTGCTATGACCCGAGAGCTTTATAAAATAAGTTCCCATCACAGTGATATGTGCAGGCTACCTAGAATTTATCCTAGAAACCCGAGACCCTAACCCTTTGTTCAGGACGCAGATTTAATAAGATTGGCCGCAATTTGCGGCCACATTATGGAGTTTGGAGTTGGGTTTTTGTCACGCCCCGCTTCCCAGAGTATGCTAAAATGGGCATGTGACATAGCCAACCATGCTACCTGTGGGTAGGAAGTATCCATCCACAGTCACATTACGGTTGTAGAGATATCAAGAACAAAATAAAACTATCTAAACATGTCCATAATCCAAGATAAATCATGAGTCAAGAATAATAAAGTGCGGAAGCGAAAGATCCAATACAAACAACTGGAATGTATGTCCCATAACGCGGGCTCACATCAGGAATAAAATGCAGGAAAGAAAACTAACTACTGCCAACACTCACAGCTCAGCCTGTCGGCTGAAGTACTCCTGCTCGGACTGCGACAGCGGTACAAAATCTAGGCCATGCAAAACCCAGACGTCAGCGTGTCAAGTCATCAAGTAATAACATAATAAACAGGCAATGCGAAAATAAACATGAATAAAGCAAGGGTAACAATAATATGAATCAGAGCAGTGCAGGGTAGTGTGCAGTGGGTAAACTAAACTGTGCTATCAGGTTATCTGTTCTAAAGTGTTTGAAATCAAATTGATGAATCATCGATGTAACTCAATAGTGTCCCGTGCATGCCCGGGACCACGGTCTAAGACTCTCGGGCTGAAACCGAGACGTGCCGCTATGCACTAACAGGGAAGGGATAAAGACCAACGATGTCAGCAGCATCGTCACGAGGCGGGCCTGGCCTCTAAAACGGATCAGTGCAAGTAGTGAACTGTTGAGTTACAAGTCAGGTTTCACCTTTAATTTCCCCATACCCCCAAGTTATATGTGTAAGTCAAGTGAGGTATCCCGAAATCAAGAAACTAATGCCAACACAGGATCAGGTAAACATGTTTGTCTGGATAGACAACAAGAACGGTCCATGAGGACTACATGTCGTTTGTTGGCATTAGACACAAGATCAGGTAACGGGTCAGGTCATGGTACATCAGGTCAAGTCAAGCAGTATACGGTACCATGTCGGGTAGAACAATATATATGTAGCAAGTCAGGTCAAGATGTAAACAATATCATGGGTGTGCTCCCAATCAGTCATACAATCAAGCATGGTTATCATTAACATGATCTAAGCAATGAAGTAAGCAATAGGCAGATTCACTGAATTAGTAGTACAGTTGTCAGTTGTGTCACCGAGATGATTTCAATGTTATGCGAATGCAGTATGACAATTATGGCCTTTTAATCATGCTAACAAGTTTAAGCACTTTAGAGGTGCAATGATTTATATAAAGGTTCAATACAGCTAGTACAGGTTAAAATGCATACGAGTGTCCGAATGGAACAAAACTGTAGAGATAAAAGCCATAAGCCATGTCAATATTAAAAATGTGATTAAACGGGTAAATGTGGTTATTAGGTTCAATTGCAACTGTAGGTTCCAAGTTTAAAGATAAAATGATATATAACAATATTGTACATGAAAATGAGAAATGATTGTACCAAAGTTAAATTTACAGGTTTAGGGTGTCATAATATATATGTAAATATTGTATAGCATGTAGCAATGGGTACTTGCCTCGACGGGTCGCGAACCGGGAAAAACGGAACGTAAAACGTCGGCGGGGAAACTCGCGACGGGCGCACGGTTCACGGAATGAACCCAAACGACGAACAATGGAACCACACGGGTCGGGGTACCTCGCTGGAACGTCGGGTCACGTCGTCGGCATCGTCGGATTCCGGCCAAGGAATGAACAGTAAAGATCAAGATATGCAATCAAGAAGAGAAAGAAACTAGAGAAGAAAGGAAGGAGGAAAGAGGAGAAGAAGGCTTACGGTGGTCTGCAGAGGGGTCGTGAGGATCGACGGCGTCGAAGAAACTCCGGCGACCAGCCTACGACGACGGCGAGGAATACTGCAGATCAAGAAAACTGGATCGGAGAAGGAAGAAGAGGAAAGTAGAAGATGAGGGGATGTGAAGCTTACCGAGGGGTGCTTGCGAGGCCGGGGACACGGGGACGAGGTCACCGGCGGCGACGCACGGCGGCGCAGACGAGTGCAAGTGTATGCAGGTGGCCGCGTCGGGGTGTGCAGGCACTCGGGAACACGGGGACTGGAGGAAGGAGGTGGACGTGGCTGCGACGAGGGCGAGGAGACGACTAGCCCGGCGGTGCTGGCACCGGCGATGGGGTTGCAGCGGCGAAGGGGAGCGAGGCGGCTGGGTTGCGCGATGGGTTAGGATGTCTGCGTTTTTTTTAAAAGGAAAGGGAGGAGGTAAATTATATAGAGAAGAGAGAGAAAAGTTAGAGAGAGAGAGAGATATCGGGGAGAGAGAGAGGGAGAGAGAGAGGAGAGAGATAGAGAGAGATACGAGAGAGAGAGAGGTATGAGAGTGGGGCCCACAGGAGAAAAGAAGGACCGTGATTGGTTGAGGGGAAAAGGAGGTTAGGAAAATTTCAGAATAAAGATTTATAAGATTTTAAATTGAACAGTAAAATTTGTATGGTTAAGGAAAATATACGACGTTTTAAAATAATAAAATTTGGGATTTTGGCGCAAAGTGAAATATGTCCAAATTGCGCCCGGGTCGGGTCCAAAAATTTGAAATTGAAATAATAGAATTTTAAGCGCGATCCAAAAGTGAAAATGAAGTATTTTATGATCAAAAAGCATACCCCCAAAGCGGACACACGTACGTGCACGTAGCCGTCCAAACTCGCCTGTTTCACTGAACGGGACGAGAACACGATGCACGGATGCTACAACAGGGTTAGGGGTGTCAAGTAGGCCAAGATGAATATTTTTAACTTTATTTTAGATGCCAAAAATTGTTATATGCAGAAATGAATTTGCCGGGTAAAATTTACAATAAGCAACAATCAAGCAAGATAAAAGAAATAAGTGCCACACTACGTTCAAACGGTCACAGAAATTAGTAGCATTCGGCTCGGGTGTTACATTATACCCAACTACAAAAAGAATTTTGTCCTCGAAATTCCAAGAATACAAGTAGATAACTACAAGAAAAGGTGAGGAAACTTCTGCCGGATTTCATCTTCTCGTTCCCAAGTGGACTCTCCATGCGAGCGATTACCCTAAGAAACAAGCACAAGAGGGATCATCTTGTTCTTAAGAACCTTTTCCCTTCGATCCACAATTTCATTCGGTCGCTCCTCAAAAGTCAAGTCTTCTCGTACTGTTAGCTCCGAATGATCCAATACGTGCGTTTCATCTCGAACATACCTTCGTAGTTGAGATACGTGAAACACATCGTGCACATTCGCCAAGGACTGCGGTAACGCCAAACGATACGCTACCTCACCAACACGCTCCAAGATCTCAAAGGGTCCAACGAATCGATGACTAAGCTTTCCTTGACTTCCAAAACGAATCACCCCTCTAGTCGGTGATATCTTCAAGAACACCAAATCACCCACGGCGAACTCTAGAGGTCTTCTTGACGTGTCTGCCCAACTCTTCTGTCTGTCTTGTGCTGCCTTCATATGATTTCTGATAGTGTTAACCTTCTCAACTGTCTGCACAACCAAATCTGGTCCCAATAATCTTCGTTCACCGACATCATCCCAACAAATAGGTGAACGACATTTACGACCATAGAAAGCTTCAAATGGAGTCATCTGGATGGTTGCCTGAAAACTGTTGTTGTAAGAAAACTCCACCAAATGTAGATGATCCTCCCAAGAACCCTTGAAGTCCAACATGCATGCTCTCAACATATCCTCAAGAGTTTGGATCGTTCTCTCCGACTGACCATCAGTTTGAGGATGATAAGCTGTGCTAAACTTCAATCAAGTCCCCAAACTTTCCTGTAAACTCCGCCAAAAGTGCGATAAGAACCGAGTGTCACGATCGGACACGATGCTCACCGGTACTCCATGCAATCTTACAATCTCTTGCATGTACCGCTCAGCCAAAGTCTCTGTTGATTGACCAACCCGGAAAGGAATAAAGTGAGCTGCCTTGGTCAACCGATCAACAATCACCCATACAGCATTGTTGCCCTTTAGACTCCGCGGTAAAGCCGTTACGAAATCCATGGTTATATGTTCCCACTTCCACTGAGGAATCGGAAGTGGTTGCAATAAACCAGCAACCCTTTGATGTTCAGCCTTAACTGGCTGACACATCAAGCACTTTGCCACAAAGCGAGCAATCTCCCGCTTCATGTCTTCCCACCAGAAATGCTGTCGAATATCTCAGTACATCTTTGTGCTTCCTGGATGTACAGAATAAGCTGAACTGTGTGCCTCCTTCATAAGCTCTTCACGAATATCTCCCTTTGGCACACACAAACGGCTACCGTACCTCAACAAACTATCTTCGTGGATCAATAAATCTGTTCGTAGTCCGGCTTCAACCTGTCCTCGAAACCTTTGCAGTCTAGGGTCCTGCGATTGTGCTGCTTTAATATTCTCGATCAACTATGACTGTACTTGTAGCTGCATCAACTGTCCCGAAGAATGCGGTAGCACAACCTCCAAGTCAAATCTTCGAAAATCTGCAACGATCTCCTTCTGCGTAGTTAACACCCGAATTGCTGGTAACTGACTAAGTGCATCCGGCACGACATTAACCTTCCCCGGATGGTACTTAAGATCAAGATCGTAGTCAGTCATCAGCTCCAACCATCTACGCTGCCTCATATTAAGCTCCTTCTGTGTGAACACATACTTCAAGCTCTTATGATCAGTAAAAATTTCGACCATTTCGACCAAAAGGTAGTGTCTCCAAATCTTCAAAGCGAAAATCACTGCCACAAGCTCCAAGTCATGAGTTGGGTAATTCTTCTCATGGGCCTTCAACCGTCTCTATGCGTACGCTACAACCTTCCCATGCTGCATCAAAACACATCCTAATCCTTTCCCAGATGCGTCGCTGTGAATCACGAATCCACCTGAATTGTCTGGCATCGTCAGAATAGGGGCGGTTATCAACTTCTGCTTCAACGTCTCGAAAGCTAACGCACATTTATCCGTCCATGCAAAAGGTACCTCCTTGCGCGTAAGCTTGGTTAACGGCTCCGCCAGATGAGCAAAGTTCTCCACAAATCTCCTGTAGTACCCGGCGAGTCCAAGAAAACTTCTTATCTCCGCAACATTCTTTGGAATTGGCCAATCACGTACTGCTGCAATCTTTTCTGGATCGACGGCAATTCCATCTCCAGACACAACATGCCCCAAAAAATTTACTTCCTCCAGCCAAAACTCGCACTTACTCATCTTCGCATATAACTTCTCTTGTCTCAACGTTTGTAGTGCGATCTTCAAATGCTCAGCATGCTCTTCAAAACTCTTCGAGTAAACCAGAATATCGTCAATAAAAACCACGATAAACTGGTCCAAAAACGGTGAAAAGATTCGGTTCATCAAGTCCATGAACACTGCCGGCGCATTCGTTACTCCGAAGGGCATCACTAAGTACTCGTAATGTCCATACCGAGTTCGGAACGCCGTCTTGCAAATATCTTCTGTTTTCACTCGGACCTGATGATATCCGGATCACAAATCCAGCTTCGAGAATACCCTCGCGCCACTAAGCTGCTCGAAAAGTTCGCCAATGCGAGGGATCGGGTACTTGTTCTTAATAGTCACCCGGTTTAATTCTCGATAGTCGATGCACATCCTTCTTGTGCCATCCTTATTCTTTACTAGAAGAACTGGAGCTCCCCAAGGCGAGTTACTGCTTCGAATCCAACCCTTCTCAAGCAATTCAGCAACCTGTTTCTTGACTTCTTCCAACTCTACTAGTGCCATTGGATAATACGCTTTGGATACTGGCGCTGCACCAGGAATAAGATCAATTGTGAACTTCACGTCTCGCTTCGGCGGTAATCCCGATATATCTTCAAACACATCCATAAAATCACGAACAACAGCCGGCTCTTCGTCTTTATCAACCTCCATTGATGCAAGAATATCATTTGTCGGCCTAGCCCTAAACTCGACTGGCCCGACAGAACTGCTTCCTCCAGTGAACGTAAACTCGGGATGTCCGGGAATCTGGAAAATCACCTTCCTTGCCCTACAATCAATGTGAGCGTGGAAAGTGCCCAGAAAATCCATTCCCAAGACGACTTCGTAGCTGCCCATATCAATCACCAAGAAATCTGCAAAAAGCTCCCGTCCGCAAACAACAACTGTACAATCTTTACATTCCCTACTAGCTATGATTTTCCCATTCCCAGTGTGTATGTCCCAGAAACTAGACAGGGTCGTGCAGTCAATCGAGTGTGTAGTTATAAACTTGGATGACATAAAACAGTGGGATGCACCAGAATCGAATAACGCTAATGCGGGAAAACCATGAACGAGTAAAGTACCTGAAACAACTTCTCCTGACGCCTTAGCTTCTTCAGCCGTCAAGGTAAAAGCTCGAGCCTGATTAGGTCCTTGAGTCAGCTGTTTCTGTCCTTGGAACGGTCTCTGCGGAGGCTTCTGAATATCATCCCTTGTACGAAGCTTCGACGGACATGAGTTAATAGTGTGATCTGCCGCTTCACAAACTAAACAGAGTCCTTGCATCCTGCGACATTCCCTTTGCAAATGTCCAGGTAAGTGGCAATAGCTACAGACCACGCGCTTCCTCTGATCAACGACAGTAGGCTTCTTCATCGGTGTTACGCCTCGACGGTCCACTGGAATACCTCTGCGACCATGAGCTCAGTTTGGTACAAATGCTGGCTTCTTTACCGCAACTGCTGTCTGCTGTGAACTCCCAGTTTTTCCCGATAGGCTCTGCTGTTCTCGAGCTGCCGCAAGTACTTGTGAGAAAGTGGTCAAACCCAGGGAGACAATCTGCCTCTGGATGTCCACGTCCAAGCTGCGCATGAACCTTCGTGCCCTGTCTGCATCGTTGGCAACTAAAGGTCCAGCGAATCTGCTGAGTCTTGTCCATTCCGCTGCATGCACATCCACTGGTGATCCATTCTGCTTTAGCCCGATGAATTTCTCTTCCATTTCCTCCCGTGCAGTCCGCGGGAAGAACTTCTCCAGGAAACTCTTTGAAAAATCCGCCCACTTGATCGGTTTGGGCAAACGGTTCTCCTCCACAAGCCACCATTCTCGGGCGTAGTCCACTAACTGAATGCGTACCGCATCCACTCTTTTCTCATCTGGAATCTGTGTTGCAATAAGCAAGTTCTCTGTGTCCACTAGCCACTGCTCTGCTGGTAACGGTTCCTCCAAACCAGTAAATGTAGACGGACCCAAATGTCTGAAATCTGCTACGGTCCCTACTCGGTCAACTGGTTTAGCTCCAGCACTGTTCACAGACTGCTGAACGATCTGCAAACCTTCCTGAAACGATTCCGCTTGCTGCTGGATCAGCTCGGTCTGTCTCTTTTGATTCTCTAGCATTCCCCTTATCACTCTAAGCATGGCGGCTTCGTCCACACGCCTTTGGTACGTCTTCAAATTCTTATCTGCCATATTCCTGAAATCAAAACACTCCACATTAGCATGATGATAGATTTAAAATATAGATCAAGGCTAGAACTCCAAGATACTTAAATAGAGTGCCGCATTGTAACTATGCCGCGGTATCATAGCCACAATTACATAACTCCACCCAAGTCGCCTAAGTCCTAGAGATAACAAGGAATCAGGTTTCGAGTCGATATGCAAAGGAAGTTTGCACATCGTAAAAGATGCGATCAGGAAGAATGTGATTCAAGAATGGTAAAACGGCAAGGTAGCCGGACATGTTTCCTAAACACGGGTATTCTGATTCGTGTATTGGGTATAATACCCAACTATAAAGAATCAACCCAACTAACCTATGGCTCTGATATCAAAAGAACCATGTCACGCCCCGCCTCCCAGAGTACGCTAAAATGGGCACGTGACATAGCCAACCATGCTACCTGTGGGTGGGAAGTATCCATCCACAGTCACATTACGGTTGTAGAGATATCAAGAACAAAATAAAACTATCTAAACATGTCCATAATCCAAGATAAATCATGAGTCAAGAATAATAAAGTGCGGAAGCGAAAGATCCAATACAAACAACTGGAATGTATGTCCCATAACGCGGGCTCACATCAGGAATAAAATGTAGGAAAGAAAACTAACTACTGCCAACACTCAAAGCTCAGCCTGTCGGCTGAAGTACTCCTGCTCGGACTGCGACAGCGGTACAGAATCTGGACCATGCAAAACCCAGACGTCAGCGCGTCAAGTCATCAAGTAATAACATAATAAACAGGCAATGCGAAAATAAACATGAATAAAGCAAGGGTAACAATAATATGAATCAGAGCAGTGCAGGGTAGTGTGCAGTGGGTAAACTAAACTGTGCTATCAGGTTATCTGTTCTAAAGTCTTTGAAATCAAATTGATGAATCATCGATGTAACTCAATAGTATCCCGTGCATGCCCGGGACCACGGTCTAAGACTCTCGGGCTGAAACCGAGACGTGCCGCTAGGCACTAACAGGGAAGGGATAAAGACCAACGATGTCAGCAGCATCGTCACGAGGCGGGCCTGGCCTCTAAAACGGATCAGTGCAAGTAGTGAACTGTTGAGTTACAAGTCAGGTTTCACCTTTGATTTCCCCATACCCCCAAGTTATATGTGTAAGTCAAGTCAGGTATCCCGAAATCAAGAAACTAATGCCAACACAGGATTAGGTAAACAGGTTTGTCTGGATAGACAACAGGAACGGTCCATGAGGACTACATGTCGTTTGTTGGCATTAGACACAAGATCAGGTAACGGGTCAGGTCATGGTACATCAGGTCAAGTCAAGTAGTATACGGTACCATGTCGGGTAGAACAATATATATGTAGCAAGTCAGGTCAAGATGTAAACAATATCATGGGTGTGCTCCCAATCAGTCATACAATCAAGCATGGTTATCATTAACATGATCTAAGCAATGAAGTAAGCAATAGGCAGATTCACTGAATTAGTAGTACAGTTGTCAGTTGTGTCACCGAGATGATTTCAATGTTATGCGAATGCAGTATGACAATTATGGCCTTTTAATCATGCTAACAAGTTTAAGCACTTTAGAGGTGCAATGATTTATATAAAGGTTCAATACAGCTAGTACAGATTAAAATGCATACGAGTGTCCGAATGGAACAAAACTGTAGAGATAAATGCCATAAGCCATGTCAATATTAAAAATGTGATTAAACAGGTAAATGTGGTTATTAGGTTCAATTGCAACTGTAGGTTTCAAGTTTAAAGATAAAATGATATATAACAATATTGTACATGAAAATGAGAAATGATTGTACCAAAGTTAAATTTACAGGTTTAGGGTGTCATAATATATATGTAAATATTGTATAGCATGTAGCAAGGGTTACTTGCCTCGACGGGTCGCGAACCGGGAAAAACGGAACGTAAAACGTCGGCGGGGAAACTCGCGACGGGCGCACGGTTCACGAAATGAACCCAAACGACGAACAATGGAACCACACGGGTCGGGGTACCTCGCTGGAATGTCGGGTCACGTCGTCGGCATCGTCGGATTCCGGCCAAGGAATGAACAGTAAAGATCAAGATATGCAATCAAGAAGAGAAAGAAACTAGAGAAGAAAGGAACGAGGAAAGAGGAGAAGAAGGCTTACGGTAGTCTGCAGAGGGGTCGTAAGGATCGACGGCGTCGAAGAAACTCCGGCGACCAGCCTATGACGACGGCGAGGAAAACTGCAGATCAAGAAAACTGGATCGGAGAAGGAAGAAGAGGAAAGTAGAAGATGAGGGGATGTGAAGCTTACCGAGGGGTGCTTGCGAGGCCGGGGACACGGGGACGAGGTCACCGGCGGCGACGCACGGCGGCGCAGACGAGTGCAAGGGTGTGCAAGTGGCCGCGTCGGGGTGTGCAGGCGCTCGGGAATGCGGGGACTGGAGGAAGGAGGTGGAAGTGGCTGCGACGAGGGCGAGGAGACGACTAGCCCGGCGGTGCTGGCGCCGGCGATGGGGTTGCAGCGGCGAAGGGGAGCGAGGCGGCTGGGTTGCGCGATGGGTTAGGATGTCTGCGTTTTTTTTAAATGAAAGGGAGGAGGGAAAATTATATAGAGAAGAGAGAGAAAAGTTAGAGAGAGAGAGAGATAGAGATTCAGAGGGGAGAGAGAGAGATATATCGGGGGGAGAGAGAGAGAGAGAGATAGAGAGAGATACGAGAGAGAGGTATGAGAGTGGGGCCCACGGGAGAAAAGAAGGAACGTGATTGGTTGAGGGGAAAAGGAGGTTAGGAAAATTTCAGAATAAAGATTTATGAGATTTTAAATTGAACAGTAAAATTTGTATGGTCAAGGAAAATATACGACGTTTTAAAATAATAAAATTTGGGATTTTGGCGCAAAATGAAACATGTCCAAATTGCGCCCGGGTCGGGTCCAAAAATTTGAAATTGAAATAATCGAATTTTCAGCGGGATTCAAAATTGAAAATGAAGTATTTTATGATCAGCATACCCCCAAAGCGGACACACGTACGTGCACGTAGCCGTCCAAACTCGCTCGTTTCACTGAACGGGACGAGAACACGATGCACGGACACTACAACGGGGTTAGGGGTGTCAAGTAGGCCAAGATTAATATTTTTAATTTTATTTTAGATACCAAAAATTGTTATATGCAGAAATGAATTTGCCGGGTAAAATTTACAATAAGCAACAATCAAGCAAGATAAAAAAAATAAGTGCCACACTACGTTCGAACGGTCACAGAAATTAGTAGCATTGGGCTTGGGTGTTACAATTTTGGACCATGGTTCCCTTATCTGATATATAGACCAACCATATATGTAGAATGTCCTAATTTGACTTAGGGTAGAATCTAGAAGTGTTTCTCCATGTTACTGATTTTGGGTTTCTGATTTATGAAAACTTGGTTTTGGTATTTGAGTTTTGGCACGGTCGTTGGACGTTCGTACGTCAACATTGAGGGTTATTTGGTTGTTCTTGTATGCGTAGGCTATAGGTTCTAACCTATGAGCACTTCGTGTGCCATATCGGTTTTGAATTTGGTTTGATATCGTTACGATATGCATTGATTTGTAGGTATCTTCGCGTGGACTTTCGAGACGACAAAGGAGATCAAGATATTTATCGATTTTGGCTAAGCAAAGGATATTGCAGAGAGTAGATCTATATCTACGAGGGAAGTCGGATGAATGGCGTATAGCACCCCCGCAACCATAGTAATGGAGAATCGATATATATAATATATTTTGGAGAAACCTATGCTATGAACGTATGGATATGATTAAAAGATTTAGTATGAGATGATATGATAAATACAAGATGACTTGAATTGATATATTGATATAATGAAATGAGAATATGATGAAATAAAATAACATGAGCGGATATGCTTGATATGAGGATGTGAGGCGATATGAATACATAAATACATATGCCAAGATATGTTATGGGTTGATATATATGTATATATGAGAATATGAGATGATGTTATGTATTAGGATGATAGATCCTTATTATGATTTGATGACATAGTACGATGGATTATACCGTACGTGATAGGATACCGGATGATTGATCCACAATCGACTCTAGGATGATGTACGATAATTACATCACATCTGATACTATGAGGCTGGATCGCCAACTTATGGATTTGTCTTGATTCGGAGAATCATTGCTTCTAAACACCTTAGTGGATAATGAGTTATATTTGATGTATCCATGGATAGTTACATATCTTATTACCATGGATAGTTACTTATCTTATTACAGTTCATGTTATGCTATATTATTCCCCGTGACATACGTACTATGTTCCCAGCACTTACCTGTATATGGCTTTGTCTACTAGTACACCTGCACTATTACCGATGATGCGCATGTTACACTTACACAGATTTGCCGGGTCACACATTCATCATCGGTAATTGCCATACCACTTACACAGTAAAACTTCTATATCACGGTGTTACTCTTAACTGTAAATTACAATCATTGTTCAGTAATTATCACATGCCATGCTTACATGATAATAATTGAGATGCTTACGGTACTGTTCTATGTTTGCATATACTATACTTTATGGTTACATGCATTGAGATGCTGTTTTCATGAGATCTCTGGATTTGAGAACCGCGGCTATATTTCAAAGGAAATTATGAATTGTTTTAAAAACGCGATTTCTCGTGATGTGATTTGAGGCGTCCACCATGAGTTTTCTCGGTTCTGAGTTATGAGCATACCCGATTCAAGGAGTGAGAAGGAACCGTCTGCGGGTATATAGTGGGGCCCGGTACGATTCCTCGGGGTAAGAAGATCGTGGAGTAGACGATGAGCCTGGCAGAGGAGCACTACTGACCGGTGATAGTTTGGGCTCGGCGGTTATCCGGAGGATACCGACCGGAGTCGTGAGATTAGATGGATATGAGGGCCGATCTGAGGATGCGATGCTTGAGATATGAGGATTTACGTGTCGATATTGGACACGGGTTTTATGATATTTCGAGTGTCGATGTTGGACACTCCGGTTTCATGATGATTGATGTGTCGTTGATGGATACACGTTGGTTGATATATATATATATATATATATATATATATATATATATATATATATATATATTCAAATGACTATCATTATATACTGATATCGGCAAGACTCTATTGTATACATATGCATACATGATCACCCTACATACCATAGTATTGCCTTCATGATACAGTATGACCTAAGGATCGTTGTTTATTCGATTTCTACCTGCTGATATTTTCTACTCACGAGTTGGCAACTCACCCTTATTGTGCCACAGTTTTCTTGCAGGTTCGACCATTTAGATCAGTAGCGGTATCGCTGGCACAAACCTTTCTTCATGGTGTTTTGCTTTGGTAGGTGGGATATACATTTGGATTGTGACCACTCTTTTACCTATTATTTCTATTGTATCTAGTTAAAGCTCCATCAATCAACCAGACTTTGTATATTTGGTAGACCTAGACAGACTTGTATATTTGTGAGACTTGGAACGAGATGAGTGTATGTTCGCTATTTGAGCTGGATGATATCTTGGTTTTACTTACTTTCCTTCTATGATTGATCTTTGCCGTAGTGCGTCATATATATATATATATATATATATATATATATATATATATATATATATATGCTTGTGCGTGGTTATGATTCCGCCAATTGGCGAAGAGCTAGCTCCCGCTTGGGGATGCTTATATTTTGCATGTATATGGTTTGGATCAAAATATACAAGGGAGGTGCTGCCCAAATTTCAAGGACGAAAATATTTTCAAAGATAGATTTCAAACTGTTGCATTTTCTTATAATGTTATTTATACTTTAAAAGAAGGCTTAAATTCTTTATGCCGATATTTCAAAACTGCAGCTCCACTATTTTCCGTAAAAATGTCGAGATTTCTGGGGTTCGGCTTACTTGAATTACGGCGGGGTCTTGTAGACTTCACGTAATTCTCGTGCTGGTCACGTGCCAATTCTGCATCGTGATAATAGCTTTCTGCCATTCGGGGTACTGAACAGCCTCAGTGTATGACTTAGGTTCCTGCAAGGAGTGAATTGCAGCAAGTAAAGAAACAAACTATGGCGAGTAAGAATTTGTCAGACAACTATAACGAAGCGGAAGATGACGATTTCTAGGATGATTGCGACGTGGTGGTAGGTGAGGTGGTGATGGCGGCGGTGGCGATGTTTGTGATGGCGGCACAGAGGCTGACGGAGTGGTGTCCGGAGTGGCAGCAAATTGGTCTGCATTAGTGGAGATAGCTTCTGGCGATAGTGGTGGATTCGGTGGAAGTGGTGTGTACGAGGTGTGAGGCAATGAGGACATGTATTTATCAAGAAAGAATAAGTCGGACTTGCTAGTTGAGAAATAGTAGTATATGTTTTCAAAGAAAGTAACATAACGAGATATGTGAAGCCTACGACTAACAAGATCATAACAACAATATCCTTTGTGACTTGGACCGTATCCTAACATAACACAACGTGTGAAATGAGCAGATAACTTGTCCCTCTCATAAGGTGGTAAGAGAACAAAGCATACACATCCAAAAACTCAAAGTTTAGAATAGTTAAACATGGTTGAGTGAAGACGAGAGTATGGACAAAGATTACGAAAAAGAGAAGAAGGCGTGACATTAATGAGTAATACTGCTGTAAGAAGGGCTTCTGCCCAAAAGGTTCGTAGAGTGGAGGCTGTTAATATTAGAGCACATGTGGTTTCAAGAATATGACGATATTTGCGCTCGGCAACATCATTTTGTTCAGGAGTATGATGGCATGACTGTTGAGATAAGGTTCCATGAGATTTAAAAAGATTTTGCATCGAGTGAGAGGCATATTCGTATGTATTATCATATCTAAATATTTTAATTCCTTTATGGAACTGAGTATGAATCATGTTTGTAAAATCTCTGTATATATCGAATAAGTCAGCACGAGAACACATGAGATATTACTAAGTGTAACGTAAGAAATCATCTATAAAGTTCACATGGTATTTATAAACTGATAGAGATGCAATGGGTGCAGGACCCCAAATATCAGAATGTACTAAATCAAAAAGTTCAGCAGCAATATTATTATGCAATGAAAAAGGTAATGCAAACTGTTTTGCAAGCCGAAAACCAGTACAATTATTTTGAGCATGAAAAGGAAACGACCCTAAGAATCCTGAATCAACTAATGTTTTGAGACGAGGATTAGCAAGATGCCCTAACCGTTTATGCCAAAATGTGGAGGTGGAATAACTAAAACCAATGGATGATGAGGATGGAAGATGAAGCTGCTCCAACTGATACAAGCTGTCCACTCTACGATTAGTCCCAATCCGCTGGCCGCTACAAGTATCCTGCACATCACAAGAGATGGAATTAAACGAGATAGTATAACCCAAATCAGCTAATTGAGTGATGGAAATGAGATTCATGGTGAGTTGTGGAACAAATAAAACAGATGATAAATTAAGTGAAATGGACGATCCAGAAGTTGATGCAATGTCACAACGCTTAGTGACTATAAGAGGGGCACCATTAGCAGTATAAATGAAGAAAGATTTCATAGGGGGTGCAATTTTGAAGTACAAAAGAATCAGAAGTCATATCATGAGAAGCACCTGTGTCAAATATCTAAGGAGTTGAGTTACCCGAAGTCGCAGACAGTGCAGTAGGAGTGGAACTAGCGGAAGCACCAGTAAATCCAAGGATCTGAGCAACGAGATTTGCAAGCTCTGACAGTTGACAAGAAGAAAGAGAGAGAACACTCTGTGGAGGCTATGGTGCAGCAGATGATGAGACGGTTGTGAGTTGTGCGTCTGCTGAAGTAACAGAGACAGCAGCTGTAGGGCGGGCACGGTATAACGACCGAGTCAGATAGTCTCGTAACCAATGTCCTTCGAGTTTGTAGTTAGGACAGAGACCGGGAGGAGATTGTCCACGCTCACCGTACCAAGAACGAGATTGTCCATGCTCACCGTACCAAGAACGAGATTGTCTACGACCGCGATTATTATTGCCGCGATTAAATGCAGATGGACGAGATTGTGCAGCAAGTACTGTAGCAGGAGTAGATGTGGAAGATGGTGCAGTCACTTTGAGAAGTTGCAGGTGTGTCACTTCTGATGTAAAGTCTGCAACAACATCGGTGAGTCGTGGAAGTGGAGAGCGATCGAGAATGTAAGCTCGAAAAGGCTCGAACTCGGGATGTAAACGCATCACAAAGTGATAAAAATGATGTCGATCGTGTTGTGCTTCAAATTCTTATGCAAACTCAGGCAGTGTTAGAGGAATAGTAGCCTCCATAGTCTGTAGTTCTTCCCAGTAGTTGGAAAGGTTAAAAAAAATCCTGAATAGATCGATCATCTTGACGTGCATCGTGAAAAGCCTGATGTAGCTAATACTCTCGTGTGGCTCCTATCTGCACAAACATATGGGCGAGACTGCCCACTGTTCACGTGAGGTAGAAAGTCTACCAATGGAGAGGCGGATGGAGACTGAGACTGACCGTATGATATAAGCCATGATGTGCTGATATGTACGAATCCACTGCTGATATGTAGGTGACGGATCAACTGAGCCGATGAACGATGTATCATACGTCGGTGTAGTGGTAAATGAAGGCATAGCGGGCTGAGTAGGGCATGGTAGAGAGCCATCAATGTAGTGCAAATGCGTGAAAATTATACCGCATGGTTAATGTCCAACCCGTATAATTTTCAACACCGATGAGTTGATTATCTACCTCCGGAAAATTATATAAGCCATGCTTGTTCAATTTTTTTATTTATTTAACTATTGCAATAGATTAGCCACAAAATAAACACAAGAATCAATCTCAGCCAAGTACCAGAGAAGAAACACCAAAATTAATATTGGCTGAAAATAATTACCAAACCCAGGCAGTCATCAGAAAATAAACCAACGATTTACCAGTTGCGGCAACAAGCTCGATCAGCATTGATCTCCTTCGACAACAAATCGAACTCTGTAACGAGGTCCGCGGGATCGAAGTCGACGAGATCAAGGTCTAGGCCGGTAGGATTGAGGTCAGCGGGATCGAGATTTAATGGGTCTAGAGGCTCAACCCCGTTCGCCTCTAAAGTTTACGGGCTGTTGCAAAATAAAAATAAAAAACATCAAGATCGAATATTGCTTCAAATAGAACGTCCAGTAATCCTCGCCTGCTTGTTAATTCCACTATTAATTTTTCCCCAGGAGAAACACCAACTTTGTCACTTTCTTCTTACTCTTACAATATGATCTATTGGAAATATTTGCAAGTTCTTAGCATACCATTTCAAACATTTTCCCACTAGACCCCCCCCCCCCCCCCGCCCCTATTCAAATTTGAACAGGCCTATAAAACACAAGATTTATAGTTTATAGCATGTCCTTGACATGTTGTGCCAGCAAGCAGACCATCAGGTCTCAACCAGCATAAATCAAGGAAACAAACAAGACCAAGAGTAAACTTGATCTTCCAAGAAATCTGGCAAAACGAAAAGCAACCCCAGATTGATTCAGGAAGCAGCATGCATGATATGAGCATCCTATAGCTCTCTTTGATAACATGTAGAGAATATCATACAGATGAAGTTGATGAACATGTGGGGGTGCATGATGCAAGGGGGAAGCTCACATGGCCTCACCACTTGCCTTTGTTATTTATTTAAAGAGTTTAAGAGCAATTGCATTGCCAAAACTCCAGAATGGCCCATGTTCATCTCCAAACAGCCTAACAAAAGCTCAAAACAGTTGGCCCGGGGAGAGAGTAGGGTATCTTCCTAGTGATGTTTATTCGATTGGAAATTCAGTTGATGATGAATAAGTATTTGGATGCATGTTCACATTCTTAGAAATAAACATACATCTCTAATCTCTCGTCGTACCGTCAGAGTTTTGGTGTACAGCCAAGAACATTTAAGTGGTATATCAAAGCTTTTGACCTGCAGAGACGTGTTAAATATGAAAATAAATATCTTAATTCTCATCATTATTTTAGAGTTTTGGTGCAACGGTCGGGACATTTAACATGGTATAAAAGCACACCAGATTCAAATCCTACAAGCAAGTGTTTAAAATGGATTAATCAACCAAAAAAACAGCATTATGTTATGCAAAAGCTAGGTTTTGACCAATAAAGTGGCTCTGCTCTTGTCATAACTTTAAAGTTTTGATGCCGTTCGAGATACATTTCAGACACAAAGCATAAACCGTTTGATCTTTAGAACATCAACCCTTGAATCTTGCAGGCCATAGGTTCCTTGAGAAGAAAGTGCATGCCAGTGCCATGACTGCAAATGAGAGCATGATGCATGGGCCACCATGTGTGGTGGATCCACCGCAGACATCGCCATGATTATCACCTTCCATTCCCCTTCTTTCTGTGTCTGTGTTTTTTCCCCATCCTTGTTAATTTGCATTTATGTATTAGAAATTTCTGCAGGCTCCAACCTACTACAGTTTGAATGGGGCGGGTTTAAAGGAAAAAATACTACCAGGGGCTTATCTGTAAACTTTTTTAATTTGGGGTTTTTGGTATCTTACCCAAAACTTCGATATTTCTAATATCACCTCTAAAAATTTATATTTCTAAATTTCACCCCTAAAATCTTTAAGTTGTTCATAAATCTCTCATTGGTTAGTTTTGCATAGTATCTTATATTAATATTCTTGTATTTTAGTTAGCAATACCATTAAGTGACGGCTAAAAAACAAAAGAAAAAACCTCCAAAGTAATCTTTTCTCTTTTCAATTTAGGGTTAGGGTTAGGTTTCCTTCAATTTCAAATTAGGGTTTTTTCTTAACATAAAAAAATATAGGGCTTTTTTTCTTCACATTCATTTTGTGTAAATATATAGACTAGATTCTTCTTCTTCTTCTTCTTCTTCTTCTTCTATACCAATTTTGATAACTCCAAAAATAAAGATGATCTTAAATTTTAAATTCTGTGAAAAATATGATATCCTATTATGAGATTGAAAGACGGAGAAAGAATATGAAGGAGTCTTATGATTTTTAAGAGAAAAGAATGAGAAAACACATTTATAACTCAAGTTTTGATTAAAACAAAGTATTAGTTAAATTCAGACGGAATATAGATAAAATCGGTATTTTTTGTTAACATGGAGGTAAAGAATGTAATTTGGAAATATGAAATTTTAGGGATGAAATTTAGAAATATGGAAGTTTGGAGCGAGGGACCAAAAATATACGGCAGTGTCGCTGAAGACCTTGTTTTCCTCGTGTATAAAATTGGGTCTCTAAAGAGAAGGCTTCAAAATTACCCGCCGCATTTGTAAAAAATTTAAGATGGTCATTAGTCCAGTAATTTATTTGATGCTCACATCCAAGTTTTGATTAAATCAGTGTACCGTACAAGTTTTGATTAAATCAGTGTACCATACACAAGTGTCATCACTCACTAGTAATAGAAATATAGAAAATGGTTTGTTAACAAGAAAAAGCTCAAGGCAGTCTGTACACACGCACCACCACCAACAATAACTGAGACTTTTATCTCAAGCATATTGGGTAGGCTACATGAACCAACATGATAATCACGCCGGATCAAGCACATGAATCCTCCGTCTCCACTCACTCCTATAGAACAATATACTTTCATTGAGGCCTTTAGCAAACATATCTTTTCATATTGTCTCCATCCATGTTTTTTTTCGGTCTCCTTTTCGTCCTTTTGACATTGCCTATATTGAGAATATCTATTCGTCGAACTGGTGCTTTCATAGGTCTGCAACGCACATGACCAAACCATCTTAGTCGGTTTTCCCACATATTCTCCTCTACAGGTGCTACACCAACTTTTGCATGAATATCTTCATTTCACACCTTATCTTTTCTGGTGTTACCACACATCCAACGAAGTATGTGTAAGTGCACGGCGGCGCCCCGGTCGTCAATCCGACGGCCAAATGCGGAAGCGGTGATAAACTTTAATTTTGCGGACTTAGCAAACCGGCACCACCGTGCACTAAACACCCGGATCGAACCATTAAACTTATTCTAGCTAACTACAAGACGGGTTAGAGATATACCGAATGATCCGAGTCCTCTGGTCTTCTCCTCGTCGTCCCGATCTCCTGCGGAAACTCCGGTCGTCGCCTCCTCGCCGGAAGGGCACCACATCGCCTGTATCTTTTACGGGCTCTCACCTCAATACCGAGGCAACTCGGGCACGAAGTAGGCTAGCCGACGCGTCCAAGAATTGCTGTAGAATGTGTAGGGTTGAAGCTATGTCTCATTTGGGTTTGTTGCCATTTGAAGATGATGGAGGAAACAAGATAAGAAAAATGGTGCTTGCATTTTTCTAGCATGAAATGAGATCAAGAAAAATGAAACTCTCAAGAATGAAAACTCTCATCTTTTTCTTTCTCTCAACCATGAAAAAAACTTATCATCTTAGAAATGGTGGAGCAAAGAATACATAAGCAAAAGGGAGGTGAGTGTAGGAGAGCATGAAGGGTGACCACATCCAAACATCATCATCACAAAACACAAATCAATCCTAATCCTTTCTCATCTCATTAAAGCAAAGGAAAAGACTAAGAAAGAATCAAAATGATGGTTGAAAAGAAAAGATGCCATCATATACAAAACAATTGCAAGAAACTCCTTCCACAATTGTTATCTGCAAACTTGCAAATAACCCCCTCCATCGGAAAAGTCCGGCCGGGAAAGAACAAAGGAAAACCGGCCGGAACGGAATGCAAACTGGCAACTCCAGAAAACTGGTCCCGTAATAAATTACAGGAAAACCCCGATACTGTGCATACACACCCGCATCTGTATTCCGTCCGGATACAAATGCAATGAAACAAAATCTACACTGTACTATACTAAGATCCGGCTTAAAACAAAGCCGGCTAGTAATATCCGTCCGATCCTGATTCGTGCAATACCGCACGTATCTGATCGAACGCTGCCATATAACCATACGGCCTCTAGTACAAACCGTCTGATCCTGATCCGTGCAATACCGCACGTATCTGATCGGACCCTGCCATATCTCCATACGGCCTCTACAGCGTTTCGCCCGAAAGCTGAGTAACTGTAAGTGTGGTGGACTCTAAAGACTCGTCAATACTATGGCTGTGGATTTAACCACTAGCACGTCAGAGGTATAAGCCAATACGTGACGGGCCACCAGCTATTGACCAAAAGGGACGTCGATGAGCGAACTCATCCTTACACCCTACTGAGCCTGTCAGTGACAATATCCGTACAGTCCGGTCCGTTCGTCTATGAGCATCGCATGTCGGGCCTAGGGGGTTGGTAAAAGTCAGACCCCCAAAAGCAGTACAAGTCGTGTCGGAGTGTAGCCCAGAACACCCTGAGATACTACTGGAATACCTACCAGTAAATCTCCTGCCTTGGCCAAGGACTTCGTGTAATGGCTCTCCTAGACACAGCGCGACCTCACCCCCAATACCGGGAGAGACGAACCCCTGAAGATCCGCTCACTGCCTCCATGTGGCTCGGGACTGTACCCAACTAAAACCTGTTTGCACGACTCCTTTGAGCCGTGGTAGGGTAGTAATCAAAGCACAGTGGGAACTCACACGAGACAAATGACGATCCCCAGGTCGATGAACTAACCTGTACACATGTCACCTGGGAACTGCTATCTAACGTCAGGTATAAGACCAACTAGCATGTTCCCGGCGAGTCCTGTCCGGTGTACTCATAACCCAATGAGCACCTGTATACATCTTAGGTGAACCAACTGACACCAGTGGCTTGTGAGACCGGCCACCGCCCCTCGTCGGGGTCTCGACTGTATACACTAGTCTACTCTGGAGTATCGATGCCCTGTCTCGAAACTCCCACGACTAGGGACCTTTTAAGGATGTGCTTATAGACTACCAGCTCCCACGTATATGATCGCCCTCATACTGCCGGTTGTTTCCTGATTTAAAATCAGGAAAGCTTCTGTGAAGTGCTTCGAAAAGGGGGCCACGTGCTTACACGTGACCAGCAGTCACGTGTTGACACGTGACCTATAAAGTACAGAAAAGGCGTATAATGATTCGCTGAACAAAGTCAAGAAAAAGAGCTTCAGAAGAGGTCACGTGCTCCCACGTGACCAGGGTCACGTGTCGACACGTGACGTTCAAAGTAGCAAACTCGCTCTCCAATTGAACCAAGGAAAGAAGTGCCAGACAGGGGTCACGTGCTCACACGTGACCAGGGGTCACGTGGTAGCACGTGACGTTTAAGCAACGATCAGAAGACAGCGCAAAAGAAAGGAAAATGCTCATTCCAAAGGGGGTCACGTGCTCACACGTGACCATGGGTCATGTGGTCACACTTGACCGGCTTTCAAAGCCCTTTTTGTCAACAGAATTAAATTCTGAGAGAAATGCAAATCTTTCCAGAGGAACGCAACTATATGCATCCAATCAAATTAAAGATTCAGAGGTCATTTATTTATGGAAAATCTCGGGTTTGGAAAGATTTCCCCCTTAAATCTAACCAAAATAACAAGGGAGAATCTCTGGATTTGAAATCCAATGGTGAATAAAATTCACCTAATAATCCAAAGGTCCAGAACGAATGAAGGATGCAAATCAGATCTCTCAACGAAGATTCGTCAAAAACCAACTGATTCAGCTGCTTCTCCTATAAATAGGAGCCAAGAGACACAAAATAAAGAGATACATGCGCAGAGAAGAGAAAGAAAAAAGGAGAAGAGCTTTGATACTTTGAAAAGACTCGGATCTTCTGCAAAAAACCCTAGGTAAGAAAGGGAAAGCCTTTTGAGAGAAAGAGAATTTAATTCTCAACAGAGTTTAACTCTGATACATAAGACAGAAGAGTAGATTTCTTCTCTCTTTGATAGAGGATCTGCAAAGTGCACATCTCCCCTTAAGGTTGAGAATTTAATTCTCAATGGGTCGAGATCCTGCCATGCAGATCCAAAACATAGAGAAAGAATGCAGGCCTGAGAATTTAATTCTCACAGAACTATAGGAATTTAATTCCTCCAAGATAAAAGTAGGGCTTGACCCTGTGTTATGGGAATTTAATTCCTTCAAAATAAAAAGAAGCAGGGTTTAACCCTAATTAAGAATTTAGTTCTGTTGAAACAATGGGAATTTAAGTCCTTTAATCATGATCTGACGGGAAACGGAAGTTTGATTCCTTAAAAAGTTTTTGTTAGGGTTTAACCCTATTCAGTTCTTCACATTAACGAGGAATCTAATTCCTAAAGAAGGTTCAAGGATCAAAAGGAAGTAGGAATTTAATTCCTTTGAAAATTAAAGCTAGAAGAATTTAATTCCTGAAAAGAAAGATCAACAGATTCTCTAAAACAACATACATGGAGGTAGGGTCACGTGCCACCACGTGACCCTCTCAAAAGAGCTACAGAAGTCCCTTTGAGGCAGCACCCCACGTGATCCACGTGACCTTGGTAGAAACTCTAATACACAGGCATTTGAATGCCCATCACGTGATGGCACGTGATGCTTTGAAGGAAATGAGAATTTCAACAGAACAAATGAAGGGAGGGCGCTCTCATGTGCTGCCACGTGACCCTTCTTGCCTTAGTGCTTAACACTAAAATTAAAACTCTCAAGCCCAGTGTTAAAACACTGTCGGGCCTTAGCATTCAATGCTGATTAAAAAGCCTTATTCGCAGCGTTCAACACTGATCTGTTTTAGTGTTTAACACTAATTTGAAAAAGCCTTATTGCTGGTGTTTAACACCAATTATCTCTCAATGTTGAACACTAACTTGTCAACCTCATTCCCAGTGTTCAACGCTGATTGCTCTGAAGTGTTTAACACTAGGCTTTGGCCCAATTGGCTAAAGGGATAGAGGCAAAGCCTCTCCTGATTGGACTTAGCCCAAGCTGGCCATAAGTCCTCAATTCATGATTAACTGGGCTAATGGGCTCACAACATAATTAACCAGTCTTGACCCCAAATTGGGCCAGGGACTATTCAAGCCATTCCGGTTCTAGGGTACATCTCTTCACTCCTTTAATACTTGGCATTGTAATCCCTCAATGTCTTCAAAGAGGTGACGGGTCCCGAAGACCATTCATGATATGGACTGTGGGGTCCTTAAACCCATGCATAATGCAAAATTCCTGGTTACGTGGAACGCGGATAACGTCACTCTTTGACCCCGCGGAAAACGTCCAGAGCGGATCCTGGTCCTCGCAGAGCACCGCAGTGAACCCGTGTGAAGCATCCAGAGCGGAGCCTGGTCCTCGCCTAGCACGGCAGTGAACCCGTGTGAAGCATCCAGAGCACATACCGGACTGTGGAGTCCTTAAACCCATGGAATATGACGTCCTTAACCTTGACCGAGATGTCTTAAAACTACCAACGGACCGCAATGTCCTTAAACTACCCACGGACCGCAATGTCCTTAAACTACCCACGGACCGCAACGTCCTTAAACTAGAACAATAGAGCCCCATATGCTCTTTCGTCGGATCTAAACGGTCCTGTTTAAGTTGATCCCAGCCTCAAAGATGGCTAACGCGTCCTTAAACCTTCAAGCAGACTGGACTATGAATCCCCCTAATTAACTCTGGCTCGAGGGTACATCTCTGAACTCCTCTGACATCCGTCGTTGTAATCCTTCAACGTCTTCAGAGAGGTGACGGGTCCCGACGGCCACATATACGATGGACCGCCACGTCCCTAAACTGGAACATTAGAGTCCAAACACCCTTTTGTAGGATCTAAACGATCCCGTTAAGTTGATCTTAGTCACAAAGTTAGACTAACGTATCCTTAACAAACGTTTGAGTTGATCTTAGCCTCAAGTATGGCTGACGTATCCTCAAACCAAACCCCCAAACCCAAATTTAAGATAATGCGGATTTGGACTAGTCCATGCCCTACGGGCGACGACATAACTCAGTCTCCGTAAACGATCCACGGGCAATGAAACATAAAACAAGAACACACGACACGAAGTGACCATCTGGAGAAGGAGAAAGTTGTTACCGCAAAGCGGTAGCGTAATTAACTGCAGGGGCTTGCGCCTGCAGGGAAGAGCGTCCCCACAATCAAAAACCCCTCGAACGAGGGGGAATCTGACGAAGTCTGCTACATCGGACGCATCCGTCTAAACCTCCGATACATGGTGCCATGGATCAAATTGGCATCTTCGGAGAGGTGGACGGATAGCACCAATTAGCATCTGCCCCGAATCTCAGGCGAGACGCCACGTCGTCGCCGTCGTTCGGAGGGGAACAGATTCTGGCACGCCCGGTGGGACCTTTTCCTCTTTCCACTCCACACTTCGTGTGTCGTGATTCGCGAACCAATCGCGGTTCGCTGATAGTTGCCCTTGGGTTTCAAGATACTGAGAATTGGCGCCTTGCTTATTGCAGAAAACAAAGGATCGATGGCTGCTGCTTCCGCAAAGTCCTTCAACTGCTCAAACTGCAATTGCGACCAACGCTCTACCTCGCCAGGAGGTATAGCCTATGGACCCCAAGCTGCTTCGTTGTTCACAATGCCGGTGGACCAAGTGACTCAAGCCACTACCGGATTGTTCTTTGGGACTATGCTCCCCCCATCAAGCTTTGTGGCACCAGTGCTGACAAAGGAAACTCTCGGGAAGTCGGTCTTTGATCGTCTTGCCCCTGTCGCGGCTCCTCTCAACGAGTCGCCCGATGTCAACGCCTCAGTCTTCTCTAGATTGGGCCAGAAATCCTGCAAATTCATCGCAGAGAAGGCTGCTCCTAAGAAAACGGCCGCTCATGCCTCCGAAATCGCCAAGGCAGCTTCCCCGACCAAAAAGTCGGTCTTTACCAGATTAACGGCTTCAGCTCCCGCTCCCGCTGCACAAAGGACATCGGTCTTTGACAGGCTAACACCAACAACGACCCCCCACCCATACAGGGGGCAAGACGAGACCATTCTTATAGCTGACTCTTCGCCGTCTGCGCGACGCGCTCGACGTCGTTATTGGCGCCGAATAAGGAAGGCTGGAGGCAACTCCCCCTCTGGATTGACTCCACCAGCCCCGGTGGTAGAAGTTAACGCCGCTGTTCCGACTGGGAACAGCTTCGAAATGTTAAATAAGGTGCGAAGGAATTCTCCTACTGCAGTACTAAAGAGGTCTCCTCCCCCATCAGGAAAGGCTGCGGAAATAAAATCAGACCAACCCCGATCTCCTCAACGGCTGTCTTCCAAAATCTATAAGGTTTGGCGGCAGGCCCGAGACTCAATCATCGACCCAAACTTCTCCCGCCAGCATAAGAAGCTGAAGATCCAACCGAAGGCTGGTCACCAGGCCGAACCCCAAAAGGCTGTCTGGACGCCCACCTCAACGGACCCCTCAACCTCCATGACTCATAAAAAGAGGAAGCCGGAGAAGATCCCGCGACATGCTACAACGGCTAAAAGCAATGAGCCTAGACGCCCTAAGTCTGGGGGCATGATGGTCCACACCGTATACATGGTCTCTGGAAAGGAGGAGAGCCGCACTTCTACGGGCCACCGACCGCTGACCCGATCCGTGACGAGAGCCCAAGAACAACAACAAAAGCTCCAAGAAATGATGAGTGCTATGGCTGCACTTACCAGGCCAAAAGAAAGCCCAGAAACGTCCTCAGACGCCCGCCGGGAGGAGGAAACCGACGCCGAGTTCCTTCGCTGGACATTGGAGAAAAAGGACAAAGAGGCTGCTGAACAAGCGGCTAATATACAACGCATGGGCCTTCTCTTCCAAGATATGATAGGAATGATGATCCAACAGGACCTACCCGCTGAAGATCCCCCAATCGTTCTGGAAGATGACCGAGGAGAAACGTCAAATCCACCACCAGCCCTCTCTACGGCTAAGGAGGAGACGATCTCTAAAGCTGACTTGGCCGACTACATAGCCCAGCAAATCCGGGTCCATCATGCGACTGAGGCAGCTGGTCAAGTCGTGAAGACAGGGCGGCCGTATCCAGGCTGGTATGATCAAATCAAATACCCGCAAGGCTATACGATACCGAAATTCCATGTGTATAAAGGGACCGGCAATCCTCATCAACACGTCGCCCAGTTCCGGGCCCTCTGCGGTAACACCGGCGGTGACGATAAACTGTTACTCCGTCAGTTCGTTGGCAGCTTATCGGAAACAGCGTTCGAATGGTATTCGGAACTCCCGAACGATTCCATCAAAACGTTCGCTGAAATGGAGTTGTTATTCACTCAGCGGTTCGCAAGTGCCAGCGAGTGCACTCCAATGACTGCTTTGATTAACGCCAGGGTAAAACCAGGCGAAACCTGGGTCCAGTATGCCATACGCTGGCGGAATTTGTGGTCGAGATGCGAGCAACGGATTGAGGAAGCACCCGCAGTGGGTATGTTCGTGGGAACCCTAGACCCCCACGCAACTATCTCCCAGTTTATGATGTTCTTTAAGCCAACCATATTCCAGGCTTTAATCGACAAGTTGGCTCAGATGGACCAGATGGGTCATAGACAACCTGCCTCGAAGCCAGAACCTCGGAATGACAAGGGTAAAGGAAGGGCGACTTTTGTCGCGAACGCCCAACAGCAACCTGACGCCCCGAAATCGGCAGATCAATTGGAAGAAAGACGCCGATATTATAACGAAAAGATGAAGCGTCCCTACTCGTTTCCACGAGACAAGACAAAACGGTTATTTGAGCTGGCAATACGCAACAGACTTATAAACCTACCAAATCCAAGGCGACCGCCACAACCCACCGAGGTGAATAACCCTAACTACTGCCCTTACCATCAAACGGTAAGTCATCCGATTGAAGATTGCTTCGTCTTCAAAGGATGGATTGAAGATCAATACCTCCAGGGGAAGTTTGTACTGTCCGAAAAGTGGAAGGTGAACCCACCACAACCGCATATTCCTAAGAAAGCAGATACACCGGGGGCAACCTGCTCCTTTATTGAAGAAGCTCCGTGGGAAGTTGTACTATCAACTAAAACCAAAAGGATGCTGAGAGACCTTCATGCGTGCCCTGCAATCGAATGGAAGGACCCTCTTGAACCTCAAATTATCGAAGGGATGTTGAGGCCCCGCCCAACTATGAAGACTCATGATAAAGATCCAAATACTCACGCCCAGCCGTCAAAAGCTTCGAAGAAAAAGAAGAAGAAATCCAAGAAGCCCGCGAGGCTTGGAGACGAGCGCACGAAATTGCAGAAGCAAATCGACGCGCTGGAAGAATATGATCAGAAGGCGCGAACTCCTGTCACACTGCGAGAATTCCTCGACCACACCTTTCAAGACGGAGATGATGAAGAGAGCTCATCGGATGAATCCGAAGAGTATGTGGCAAGTTGTAACGTAATCTCCCACTCGCTTACCGATGGCGAGAAAGCTCTTGACACCAAGAAGCCGGAGGCAGAGCTCGAACCCGAGCGTGCGAGGCTGACAACTGATATGATCAATGCCTTCCTAGACGAGATCCGCCTAAAAAGTAAAGCGGATCAGGAGCGTGAGATGGCAGCACCAGAAGGAACCAAACGCGGGCGACTGAACGAAAGAGTTGACCTACCCCTGCCAGAGCGAAAGGGATCCGAAATGGACAGGAAGATATTCAAGACAAGGAAAAGGTTCGCCAAAGCCATGTCAATGGGAATGAAGCTACCACCTTCGGAAGGAAATAGGCACGATGGGGCGGAAAGGCACCCTGACTACTGCGCATATCATCGGAAAATCTCACACCCCACAGAGGAGTGCGACACCTTTAAGATATGGTGGCAAGGATATGTTGCTCGTCGGCAACATTTCAAGCGCATGAAACGCAAGAGCCGTAGGGAGCAAAGAAGCACTGTCGATAGGCTCAACAGAACTACTGGCAACTGTTATATGGCTCAAGCCGAAGGGTCGCAAGTCCTCACCTTTGGGAGCGACTCTGACGAAGAAATAACTCTGGGCCCTCTCTTTGAAGAATCCGCGCTAAGGAAAGATGAGGAATCAGAAGCCTGCGGAAACACTCAGCTGCGCAATCGCACACTCCCAGAAAAGAATCTCGGGCCTACGAACAGAAAAGATAAGGGAAAGGAAAAGGTCACTGAAGATATCACTTTAGATGACCAAGTCGCGAAAGAACTGGCTGCCAAAGACCCTCCTAGGAGGAGTAAAGTGGACTATAACATCCTCGCGCATCTAAGGAAGCTACCTTCTCAGCTTAGCATTCTCGACGCCCTCCTATTATCAAAAGAAGCACGGGACTCACTAATTAAGGCATTACAAGAACCTGAGCAATTCCAAGCCTTTCTCGCCACTGAAAAGATGAAGGACGAACTGGAGGAAGTGCATACGGCCGACGTCACTTTCGGTGATGAAGACCTCCTTCTCGGGACGTGCGACCACAACCGTCCCCTATACGTCTCCGGATACTGCCATGACATCAAGATAGGCAAGATCCTGGTGGATAATGGATCTTCCGTCAATCTCCTTAATGTTCGGGTGTTGAAGGAAATCTGCATGAGCGTGCAACATCTCGCTCGTGACAAAATTACTATCTCCGGTTTCGACTCACAATCGTCACGGACTCTCGGGTCCGTAATACTAACGTTACGCTTCGGGCTTCTCGTCACAGACATCAAATTCCATGTCATTGACGCCAAGACCTGCTACAACGCCTTGCTCGGCCGTTCTTGGCTACACGAGTACAACATCATCCCTTCTACACAACATCAGTGTATGAAGTACTTTAAAGATGGTTTCGAGTATACTGTAACAGGCGAGTTGAACCCATTTTCCGTGAACGAAGTCCGCAAATACGAGGACGCGAAATACTTTTTGCCAGACTTCGAAGATACAGAAAGGTGTCGTAACTCGGAAAACAAAGCCGCCTCCATCATCCCTGTTTTCGGGAGCGATACCGAAGAAGAGGAAGAGATAGTTTATACAGGGCCATCCCAACGCAACAACCAGAGGACGCCCGCCCCCATACTGGTCTTCGGAAGTGATTCAGAAGATGAGGTCAATGCCGTATTCTCCAATCGGCTTTCAATGCAAGCACCCCTTGGCGATGGCCACAGTTTGCAAATCACCATGGTACCGCGGGAACACTACAAGGATCTCGACACGCTTCAAGCTCACAGTGTGCAGGACCTGCAAACGTTTTACGTCCCTCCCAGGCGTAGGGGTGAGAAGGTGATCCTATTCTACCGATCCTCAGAGTCGAGAATAGAGAAAGAGACCTGGCATGGCGCAGATGCTGCATGCGACAGACTCCAACCCATCCGTCTGCCCAGATACTATACAAATGGATTAAAGAAGCTATTGAAGCGCCAAGGAGTACCCTTAAAACAAACTGTTCGACAGGCTCGGTTCTACAACAGGATTTGGGATGTCCCTGGAACCCAACGCAAATTGCCCAACGGGAAAATGGAGACACTTGGGCTTGGATACGTGAGAACCGGAAAACGAGAGCGGGCCCACAGCAGCTACGCTATACATACCTTTGATGAAGAGGAGGACGCCCTGTCAGGAGAGGCCGACCCCTCATCAAAACCAGACCACGCGATTGAGGCGCCGAGTCCGTCATTTCAAGAACGAATGGACAAGCCTATCAGGAAAGTGGGTCAGAAAGCTCGGGAAGACCACAACCGCGAAATGGCCATCTACGAGAAGGCCAGGACGCAACGTCTATTTCAACAGATTGCAAAAGACAAAGATGTTCATCCTTGTCAACCCGTCATACGAAAGGCCCGATGCGGAGACGGGAGTAAGTCAAGGAGCGGAGAGAGGAGCCGACAACCAGGACACCGGATTAGAGGGTTACGGGTACTGTGCGGCTCGGATTCTTCCCTCAAGGAAAAGAGGAGCCGAGCATACTCCTTCCCCCGAGACAAGACGGAAAGGTTACTCAAGCTCGCCCTAAAACATCAGATGATCACGCTTCCGGAGTCTAGACACCCTGAGCAAGCTAATAAGGCCTCTCGCTCGGGCTATTGCTCTTATCACCGAGCCGCAGGACATCCTACCGAAGACTGCTTCACCTTCAAGAACTAGGTCGAGGACCAGTACCGACGGGGCAGATTCGCTTTATCCAACAGCTGGAGGGTAACGCCGCTACGAAAGCACGAGCCCAAGGCCGCAAGAGCAGAGCCGGATCCGCCTCGGCCCCGGGAGTGGATTCGCACCTGTTATACGATTACGATAGACAACCCTCCCCGGTGCTTCGAAAACAGCGATGATGAGGTTATCTCAGAATTCCCGCCCGCTCCGAAAGAACTGGAAGACGGTATACATACTACTGCAGATAACCTCAGGAAGATTGAGTTGGGATCGGCAGAGGACCCGCGACCAACATTTGTCAGCGAGCTACTCTCTGAAGAAAGGGTGGCCGCGTTAAAGAACGTGCTTCTACGGCATAAAGACTGCTTCGCGTGGAACTACTCCGAGATGCCAGGATTAGATCCGGAGGTCGCTGTGCATAGATTAGCAATATCCCCAGATATCAAGCCAGTCAAGCAGGCACCAAGGAGGATGCGACTCGAGCTGGAGATGAGCATCAACGCCGAAGTCAAAAAGCTGATCGACTCTGGATTTATCCAAGAAGTCCAATATCCCGATTGGATCGCCAATATCGTCCCGGTAATGAAAAAGAACGGGACGGTACGTATATGCGTGGATTTCAGGGATCTCAACAAAGCCTGTCCAAAGGATGATTTCCCGGTGCCGGTAACCGAGCTAATGATAGATAACACGTCTACTCACGAGATCTTCTCCTTTATGGACGGTTCTTCAGGATACAATCAGATAAAAATGCATCCCGAAGACCAGAAGCACACCGCTTTCCGGACCCCTTTGGGTGTATTTTGCTACAGGGTTATGCCCTTTGGTCTAAAGAACGCCGGCGCTACCTATCAAAGGGCCATGACAAAGATCTTCGACGACCTCATACATGACATCGTCGAGTGCTATATCGACGACCTCGTAGTAAAGAGTATTTCATACGAAGATCACTTAAAGCATCTAGAGACTGTATTTCAACGCCTTCGGCAATATAATTTGAAGATGAATCCCCTCAAATGCGCGTTTGGAGTCTCCTCGGGAAAATTCCTGGGATTCGTCATCCGACACCGAGGTATTGAGATAGATCCGTCAAAGATTAAAGCGATCATGGAAATGCCTCCGCCAAGAACCCTCAAACAGTTGCGGTCTCTCCAAGGGAAGCTCGCATACATCCGGCGATTCATAGCCAACCTTTCCGGAAAGTGCCGTCCTTACAGTCACCTGATGAAGAAGGGAACCCCATTCGTCTGGGATCAAAAATGCCAAGGTGCACTAGACGAGATCAAGCAGTACCTGCAGAACCCGCCGGTATTGGCTGCGCCGGTCAAGGGAAAACCTCTCATTCTTTATACAACCGCCCTCGAAGGTTCTTTGGGCGCATTATGGGCACAAGAGAACGATCAAGGGAAAGAGAGAGCACTCTACTACTTAAGTCGAGTTCTACTGGGGGCAGAAAGCAATTACTCTCCCATTGAAAAACATTGCTTGGCGTTAATCTTCGCGATAACAAAGCTCAGGCACTATGCGTTGGCACATGAAGTCTGTCTCATCTCGAAGGTGGACCCTCTTAAATATCTGATGTCAAAAGCCATATTGACGGGACGACTCGCTAAATGGGCCCTGCTCTTGATGGAGTTCTCGATAACATATCAACCTCTCAAGGCAGTGAAAGGCCAGGCCATTGCTGACTTCCTCGCTGAGCATCCGATACCGGCCGATTCTCCTCTGAACTGTGATTTGCCGGACGAGCATGCATTTGATGCGATTAGCGGCGGAAGCACCCAATGGGAACTCTATTTCGATGGAGCGTCCTCCGTAAAGAAACAGAAATAAGGTATCCCAATGATCAAATCGGGGATAGGCCTCATCTTTGCAACTCCACAAGGAGGGATAATGCGCTTCGCCTTCTCCTTAACAGAACCGAGAACAAACAATGAAGCCGAATACGAAGCCCTGATAGCAGGCCTCGAAATCGCCATTGACATGGGAATTGAAGACCTCCTCATATACGGGGATTCTCAGCTGGTCGTTAGCCAAATTAATGGTGACTATCAAACGTGCAAGCCGGAGTTGGTGAGATACGGAGAAAAGGTGCAACAACTGTTGACCCAAATTCCCTCCTACACTTTGGAGAACATACCACGCGCAGAAAACAGCAAAGCAGACGCATTGGCGAAGCTTGCTAAAGAACTGGCCGACGAGAACCTCGATGATGTCAGAATCGTGGTACAAAGCCGTCGAGTGCTCACCCCCGCAGAAATACCTCCGGAACTATATAAAGAGGGAGCAACTGAGCAGACAACCCTACAAATAAAAGACCAAGAGAAGGCCGAGGACTGGAGGGAAGTCTTCATAGACTACTTTAAGTCCCGCCGCATACCCAAAGAAGCGTCCTCAAGACATCAGCTCATGAAACGAGCTCTATCTTTCGCTTTCGTCAACGATACTCTATACAAGAGATCGCTTGATTCTCTATGGCTGAGATGCTTGGGACCTGACGAAGCAGAAAAAGTCGTTCAGGAAGTTCACGATGGGCTTTGCGGTTCTCATCAAGCAGGCCCAAAGATGAAGTTAAAAATTAAACGGATGGGTTATTACTGGCCCACGATGATCCAGGACTGCCTCGAATACGCGAGGCAATGCCACTCGTGCCAGATTCATGGAGACTTCATCCACCAACACCCAAATCCACTACACCCCACGGTGGCCAGCTGGCCATTCGAAATATGGGGAACTGACATAGTCGGACCCATCGAGCCGGCATCATCTCGGGGACATCGTTTCATCCTGGCGACAACTGATTACTTCTCCAAATGGACAGAAGCAGTACCGCTGAGGGAAGTGAAGACGGAGAATATCCTCCATTTCTTCAAGACGCACGTCATCTATCGGTTCGGAACCCCACGGCGGATTATCTCCGATAACGGGCCAGCCTACAGAAGCCATAAGATTAGCCGCTTCGCGCAGAAGCACAATATAGACTGGAGGTATTCTTCAGTTTACAACCCACGAGCCAACGGTCTGGCCGAGGCCTTCAATAAGACCTTGACAAAGATCATAAAAAAGACCGTTTCCCGGAATAAGAGAGACTGGCACGAGAGGCTGCAAGAAGCCCTTTGGGCTTATCGAACTACATTCAAGACGGCCACAAACACAACGCCATACGCGTTGGTATTTGGGACCGAAGCAGTACTCCCCCTCGAGATAGAGTTACCCTCTCTACGAGTGGCAGTCCACCACGAACTGACCGACGAAGAAAATGCTCACCTTCGACTTGAGGAGCTTGATGCCCTCGACGAAACCCGACTCATAGCGCAACAACATCTAGAAGCCTACAAAGCAAAGATGACGCGCTCGTACGAAAGATTGACCAGGCCAAGGGCATTCCGCCAAGGCGAACTCATGCTGGTAGTCAAAAGACCTATGATCTCCAATCGTGCCAAGCGGGGAAAATTCGAGCCAAACTATGAAGGCCCGTACATCATAGACCAGGTCTACCAGGGTGGAGCCTATCTACTCGTGGACATGCACGGTGAAAGGCCTTTCAGGCCAATAAATGGCCGCTTCTTGAAGAAATACTATGCTTAGTGAGCCACAGCCTGGGTCAACGGTAGATGACGACGACTATGTCCGCTCGCTATCTTCCTAGGCTCAGACTTTACAAGCAGTAGCTGGCCTTCCCATAACGACGGACCGAAACGTCCTTAAACTATCAACGGACCGAAACGTCTTTAAACTATCAACGGACCGAAACGTCCTTAAACTATCAACAGACCGAAACGTCTTTAAACTAACGACGGACCGAAACGTCCTTAAACTATCAACAGACCGAAACGTCTTTAAACTAACGACAGACCGAAACGTCTTTAAACTAACAACGGACCGAAACGTCCTTAAACTAGCGATGGACCGAAACGTCTGTAAACTAACAATGGACCGAAACGTCCCTAAACTACTACCGCAGCATCCTCAGGTTGACCAAAAAAGGAAGAAAAATAAAAAAAAAAGAAAAAAAAACGGTATGTCCATAAAGCAAAATGGGCACGGATGAAAACCCGAAAGGGCTCCGTGAGTAAAAACAGCAGGACTACCGGCGAGTGCTTGTGAAAACCCGAAAAGGCGCAACCTCGTTAAAAGACACTTATAGGGTCCTCTCGACCTTGTAAGGAGAAATCACCTGCGTGAGATCCTTACGACTCACAAAGGAGCAACACACTTAGGGATCCTCACGATTCCTAAGGAGAAAATACACTTACGAGATCCTCACGACTCGTAAGGAGAATTTTCTTATGAGACCCTCACGGCTCATAAGACTTGAAAGTCTTAAGTTACAGAAACCTAAACCTGTTCTTAAGCGAATCCTCCACAACCTCCGATACTGCCCTACAAGCGGCTCGTACTGACCCTTGTATACAATCCACGGGCGCGAATAAACATTTCCCTAACAAAGTCCCACCCGTGACTGGGGATACATCCATATGGTGAACGACCCTTGTAAGTCCTCTCGACTTATAAGGGGAAAATCCTCTTTGTAAGATCCTTACGACTTACAAGAGAACATGCACTTAAGAATCCCCACGATCCTTAAGGAGAAAACACACCTGCAAGATCCTCACGACTTGGAGGGAGAAACACCTTTGTGAGACCCTTACGGCTCATGAAGTCAAAAGCCTTGGTCGGCAGGACCCTTAACCCTGTTTACTAAGCCACCTTTGTTCAAACGTCGACAGAGGCAAATGATGATTCGCTCCTGGCAACATTCCAGTTGTAGCAGTGCTGATGCCGAAACCGGTATCCAAAAAATCCAAGCTTGCCGCGAAAAAGCTAGCAAGCCACACATGCATGACAAAATAGCCGAAATGATGGGACAACTTGCAATAAAAAGAAGCAAGCAAAATCTCGGCGGTTCACAGATAGCTTAGTGATCACCACCACGGCATTCGTCTCGATACAGCAGACACGATACCAGCAAATGAAGCGAAGGCCAAATTCCTAGCTTCAGTGTCTCGACGACACAACATCAAGCGAAACGGAACAGCGGCAACCCCAAGTTCCATGGCTCGGCGACACATATCGCCAAGAGTCAAACCTCCATCCCGTGAAATGCGGATACAATCAGCAAACTTCCTGGTTACGTGGAAAGCGGATAATGTCACTCTTTGACCCCGTGGAAAACGTCCAGAGCGGATCCTGGTCCTCGCAGAGCACGGCAGTGAACCCGTGTGAAGCATCCAGAGCGGAGCCTAGTCCTCGCCTAACACGGCAGTGAACCCGTGTGAAGCATCTAGTGCAAACTTCCTGGTTACGTGGAAAGCGGATAATGTCACTCTTTGACCCTGTGGAAAACGTCCAGAGCGGATCCTGGTCCTCGCAGAGCACGGCAGTGAACCCGTGTGAAGCATCCAGAGCGGAGCCTAGTCCTCGCCTAACACGGCAGTGAACCCGTGTGAAGCATCTAGTGCAAACTTCCTGGTTACGTGGAAAGCGGATAACGTCACTCTTTGACCCCGTGGAAAACGTCCAGAGCGGATCCTGGTCCTCGCAGAGCATGGCAGTGAACCCGTGCGAAGCATCCAGAGCGGAGCCTAGTCCTCGCAGAGCACGGCAGTGAACCCGTGTGAAGCATCTAGTGCAAACTTCCTGGTTACGTGGAAAGCGGATAACGTCACTCTTTGACCCCGTGGAAAACGTCCAGAGCGGATCCTGGTCCTCGCAGAGCATGGCAGTGAACCCGTGCGAAGCATCCAGAGCGGAGCCTAGTCCTCGCAGAGCACGGCAGTGAACCCGTGTGAAGCATCTAGTGCAAACTTCCTGGTTACGTGGAAAGCGGATAACGTCACTCTTTGACCCCGTGGAAAACGTCCAGAGCGGATCCTGGTCCTCGCAGAGCATGGCAGTGAGCCCGTGCGAAGCATCTAGAGCGGAGCCTAGTCCTCGCTTAACGCGGCAGTGAACCCGTGTGAAGCATCTAGTGCAAGATTCCTGGTTACGTGGAACGTGGATAACGTCACTCTTTGACCCCACGGAAAACGCCCAGAGCGGAGCCTGGTCCTCGCCAAGCACGGCAGTGAACCCGTGTGAAGCATCCAGAGCAAACACCGGACTGTGGAGTCCTTAAAATCCACGGACTATGACGTCCTTAACCTCGACCGCGATGTCTTAAAACTAACGATCAACCACCCCTATTCCTTACAGATTTTTGCCTCGGTTTAAGGGTACATCTCTTCACTCCTTTGATGCCTGGCGTTGTAATTCCTCAACGTCTTTAAAGAGGTGACGGGTCCCTGCAACCAAACGTCAGACTGTGGAGTCCCTAAATCCACGGACTATGAGGTCCTTAACCTTGACCGTGATGTCTTAAAACTAACATCGGACTGTGGGGTCCCTAAATCCACGGACTATGAGGTCCTTAACCTTGACCGTGATGTCTTAAAACTAACATCGGACTGTGGAGTCCTTAAATCCACGGACTATGAGGTCCTTAACCTTGACCGCGACGTCTTTAAACTACAATATCTGGAGAAACCCCTGACTCCGTAGAACACGGACAAGGGTAACCGCATCCGGCGCTTACAAGTCCTCACGGCTGGGAGAAAAACTCTTTATGAGACCCTCGTGGCTCATAAAATGTAAAAGTCTCAGGAAGCAGATCTTAACCCTGAATCCTGAGCCATCGCTGTCCTGCAAGGAAATCAAGATAGAATATCCGCAGAATGCATTCAATGAAAAGGAGACATACCATTGAGAAGAAAAATGTATCTTTTATTCATAGACCAAAATGGATACAAAATACAATTCATGAAAGAAACAAAAAGTAAGACACTCTTATCCATGAGTATGTACAAAAAAAAAGGGCAGAAAAGATACAAGTCCTTAAGCCGGCGGGCGGTGCAATAATTTCACCAGCTCATCGTTTTGCTGCTGAGCCACGGCTTCATGACGCAAGATCTCCAGAAGGCGAGCCTCCGCCTGAGCTTGTTGGGCCTGATATGAAGCAAGCCGAGCTTCAAGCTCTTTCTCAGTGGCCTTATGAGCCTCAACCCTCTCGCGAGTGAACGTGGCAGCTTTATCGAGAGCCACCACCTCTTTTATGGACTCCTGAAGCACCCGCCAGAGTTCGTATGCTTTGTCGGCCTTGGCTGTGAGGCTGGCATGAAGCCCGCTCAGCGCCTTAGAAGCCAACTCCCTCTCCGAAAATTTACGGCCGAGCCCTTTTTCTCGCATAACGATACGTTCACTACGTGACCACGTAAGCTCGCTTTCGTGACCGCGGCCTCGCAAGCATGACATTTACAAGACCGTATAAATGGGCTTCCAACCAATGGGAGTAGTCGATCTAAAACGCGCTCATGTCACCTGACGTAAAAGGCAACAAGAAGGATTTCCGACATATTTCAAGCATGCGATCACAATCATATGAGTATTCAAAAGAAAATAGTAATAGCATTTGCAATTGCATGAACATTCATAATGCCCAAAAAGGAGCTGATGCGCAGGAAAGTGATGATAGCATTTGCAATTAAAGAAAGTTCTCATGAGAAGAATCCAAAGTTTATTCATGCAAGCGGAAACATACATACTAGTACCAAGCCTACATCGAAGTTCTACATAAAGCATACAAAAGAGAGGACTAATTTAAAAACACTACGCTAAAGGAAAAGATCACCAAACGCCGGATCAATGGCACAAGGGTTAAGAAAGCAAAGAACAAAATTCTCCATCTCTCTCTCTGCTTTCTCCAGCACGTCGAAGCGACGGTTCTCACGAGGAGTCGCTCCCCATCGATTGGTGCCGTGTTCGTCTGCAAAAGCAAACATAATAGCTCGCAGGGCCTTAATCTGGCCCAGCAGATGAATCGAGCAATCCTTCAAAGCCTGAGTAATCAGGCACGCTTCATGAAAGCCCTCAAGCTTTTCTTCTGCTGCGTCGAGCATCGCCAAGGTCATCTCCGCCGGGTGAGGAGGAATATCGGCAAGCACGGCCGTGAGAATCATCCGGAGCCAGAGGGAACCCATCGGGAGGGGAGACCCTCTACGGATCGAGAGCTCGTGCATGGCCGAGTCACATTCGTTGTCAGAAAGGAGGGGGTCCACCAACCGAGCAGCAAAGCGGGGGATCATCTCCTCAAGGGGAACTTCCCACGGCTGCCGACGAACATGAGGGCGATTACAAGCCATGGCACTCGTTTCTCTCTTAAATATATATATATATATATATATATATATATATATATATATATATATATATATATATATGTATATATGATATGAATCTCTCTGAGAAAGAAGAAGAAGGTTATAGCCTCATATATAATGAAGCGCATTAAGTGCTATGCGCGGAAAATCTTGCATGGTGAATCTATTTTCAGGGCCTAAAAATGGAAAGGTACCGAAAGTCAAGGAGATGGAACGATTCCCAAGCCCCTTTTTCAGCACCTAATATTGTGCACTGAAAATATGGCATGAGGAAAATCTTGTGAACCGTCGCATCAAGAGATCTCACGTGCAGAACACGTGAGGCCCAAACCTGCAGTGTATTTAAAAGGAAGAATATGGAGTATTACCCTGCATATTAAAGCACAAACAACAATAGTAACAGAATAATAAGATTTCAGAGAAAAAGCATGCAAACACACAGAGACACAACAAAGCTTATCATCCAGACTTTAAGAAGGCGATACAAAATAAAAGAAAAACTTTTACAATGGCAAGGTTTCAGACGCGGGGCATGGGTTGAGAAACTCAAAATTGACTTTATTCAAGATCTTCCAAGCATTTCGAACCTCCCGGGTATGCTTTCTCTCACGGTCACAAGCATCGGGGTCCCCGCGGATGTCCTCTACCCTCCGGTAGGCACCCAGTATGGCTGACTGCTGAAAAATCTGATGAAGAAGATCGATCAGATCATCCCGCCTTCTCTTTGAGATCAAGCCCATAAGGTACACCGAATGCACCTTGTCCTCGGCAGTGTCCAAGTCCCCGAGTGGTATGCCGGCGCAAAAGAGAGGAAGGGCCTCCCGGATCGCCAGCACGATCAGCCTTAGAAGAGAAGAGCGACGGGGAAGTAGCCGATGGTTGTACTCATCAAAGCGGCTCATGATCTCGGCACACTGAGCATCGGTGAACTCCTGGTCCTGACTGCGGCCCAGCGCACGAATGTTCCCATAGGAAATGATCTCGTCAAGACGATACAGATGGGCGTCCATAATACCTGAAATAAAAATCACTAGAATCATTACAAAGTCCCCATCGCATTAATTGCAGGAGAACAGCCTCGGGCCGAGAGACCCCAAGGAGCCTCTGTGTGAAGAGATTGAGTTCTTCATAGGAATTAAATTCCTTATTAAGAAAAAGGGAATTAAATTCCCAGGAATAATTTTGATGGAATTAAAGTCCAGGGAGTTGAAACGCTGTCATCATCTCCCCGAAGATCGCCTAAACCCTAAGAGATCTACAGTTCGAAGGTTCCCTGTTCTTAAGAAAAAACTTGAAGAAAAATGGGTTCTTTGCGAAACCCTTAATATGGATTTGAAATCCAAGGAGTTCTTTCAAAGACAAAGGCGCTTTGGCCGTTCGACATTATTACCTGAGGGAAAGGGATCCGTTGACAGAGTTAAACTCTGGAAATTTTGAAGACAGAGAACTAAGCTCTGGAAACGAGAATTAAATTCTCAAAGAGGAAATTCTCAGAGGAAGAAGATGAGCAAAGTGAAGGCTCCTATGAAGAGACAACGGTATTTATAGAAAACAGTGAAAACGCTTCATCTCCCAAATCCCTAAATGAATCCAACGGTCGCAAGAGATGACAGCGTTGCACTCACGTGCTGACACGTAAGAACAACGCTGTGGGGGCATTTGTTTCCTGATTTAAAATCAGGAAAGCTTCTGTGAAGAGCTTCGAAAAGGGGGCCACGTGCTTACACGTGACCAGCAGTCACGTGTTGACACGTGACCTATAAAGTACAGAAAAGGCGTACAATGATTCGCTGAACAAAGTCAAGAAAAAGAGCTTCAGAAGAGGTCACGTGCTCCCACGTGACCAGGGTCACGTGTCGACACGTGACGTTCAAAGTAGCAAACTCGCTCTTCAATTGAACCAAGGAAAGAAGTGCCAGACAGGGGTCACGTGCTCACACGTGACCAGGGGTCACGTGGTAGCACGTGACGTTTAAGCAACGATCAGAAGACAGCGCAAAAGAAAGGAAAATGCTCATTCCAAAGGGGGTCACATGCTCACACGTGACCATGGGTCATGTGGTCACACGTGACCGGCTTTCAAAGCCCTTTTTGTCAACAGAATTAAATTCTGAGAGAAATGCAAATCTTTCCAGAGGAACGCAACTATATGCATCCAATCAAATTAAAGATTCAGAGGTCATTTATTTATGGAAAATCTCGGGTTTGGAAAGATTTCCCCCTTAAATCTAACCAAAATAACAAGGGAGAATCTCTGGATTTGAAATCCAATGGTGAATAAAATTCACCTAATAATCCAAAGGTCCAGAACGAATGAAGGATGCAAATCAGATCTCTCAACGAAGATTCGTCAAAAACCAACTGATTCAGCTGCTTCTCCTATAAATAGGAGCCAAGAGACACAAAATAAAGAGATACATGCACAGAGAAGAGAAAGAAAAAAGGAGGAGAGCTTTGATACTTAGAAAAGACTCGGATCTTCTGCAAAAAACCCTAGGTAAGAAAGGGAAAGCCTTTTGAGAGAAAGAGAATTTAATTCTCAACAGAGTTTAACTCTGATACATAAGACAGAAGAGTAGATTTCTTCTCTCTTTGATAGAGGATCTGCAAAGTGCACATCTCCCCTTAAGGTTGAGAATTTAATTCTCAATGGGTCGAGATCCTGCCATGCAGATCCAAAACATAGAGAAAGAATGCAGGCCTGAGAATTTAATTCTCACAGAACTATAGGAATTTAATTCCTCCAAGATAAAAGTAGGGCTTGACCCTGTGTTATGGGAATTTAATTCCTTCAAAATAAAAAGAAGCAGGGTTTAACCCTAATTAAGAATTTAGTTCTGTTGAAACAATGGGAATTTAAGTCCTTTAATCATGATCTGACGGGAAACGGAAGTTTGATTCCTTAAAAAGTTTTTGTTAGGGTTTAACCCTATTCAGTTCTTCACATTAACGAGGAATCTAATTCCTACAGAAGGTTCAAGGATCAAAAGGAAGTAGGAATTTAATTCCTTTGAAAATTAAAGCTAGAAGAATTTAATTCCTGAAAAGAAAGATCAACAGATTCTCTAAAACAACATACATGGAGGTAGGGTCACGTGCCACCACGTGACCCTCTCAAAAGAGCTACAGAAGTCCCTTTGAGGCAGCACCCCACGTGATCCACGTGACCTTGGTAGAAACTCTAATACACAGGCATTTGAATGCCCATCACGTGATGGCACGTGATGCTTTGAAGGAAATGAGAATTTCAACAGAACAAATGAAGGGAGGGCGCTCTCACGTGCTGCCACGTGACCCTTCTTGCCTTAGTGTTTAACACTAAAATTAAAACTCTCAAGCCCAGTGTTAAAACACTGTCGGGCCTTAGCATTCAATGCTGATTAAAAAGCCTTATTCGCAGCGTTCAACACTGATCTGTTTTAGTGTTTAACACTAATTTGAAAAAGCCTTATTGCTGGTGTTTAACACCAATTATCTCTCAATGTTGAACACTAACTTGTCAACCTCATTCCCAGTGTTCAACGCTGATTGCTCTGAAGTGTTTAACACTAGGCTTTGGCCCAATTGGCTAAAGGGATAGAGGCAAAGCCTCTCCTGATTGGACTTAGCCCAAGCTGGCCATAAGTCCTCAATTCATGATTAACTGGGCTAATGGGCTCACAACATAATTAACCAGTCTTGACCCCAAATTGGGCCAGGGACTATTCAAGCCATTCCGGTTCTAGGGTACATCTCTTCACTCCTTTGATACTTGGCATTGTAATCCCTCAATGTCTTCAAAGAGGTGACGGGTCCCGAAGACCATTCATGATATGGACTGTGGGGTCCTTAAACCCATGCATAATGCAAAATTCCTGGTTACGTGGAACGCGGATAACGTCACTCTTTGACCCCGCGGAAAACGTCCAGAGCGGATCCTGGTCCTCGCAGAGCACGGCAGTGAACCCGTGTGAAGCATCCAGAGCGGAGCCTGGTCCTCGCCTAGCACGGCAGTGAACCCGTGTGAAGCATCCAGAGCACATACCGGACTGTGGAGTCCTTAAACCCATGGACTATGATGTCCTTAACCTTGACCGAGATGTCTTAAAACTACCAACGGACCGCAATGTCCTTAAACTACCAACGGACCGCAATGTCCTTAAACTACCCTTGGACCGCAACGTCCTTAAACTAGAACAATAGAGCCCCATATGCTCTTTCGTCGGATCTAAACGGTCCTGTTTAAGTTGATCCTAGCCTCAAAGATGGCTAACGCGTCCTTAAACCTTCAAGCAGACTGGACTATGAATCCCCCTAATTAACTCTGGCTCGAGGGTACATCTCTGAACTCCTCTGACATCCGTCGTTGTAATCCTTCAACGTCGTCAGAGAGGTGACGGGTCCCGACGGCCACATATACGATGGACCGCCACGTCCCTAAACTGGAACATTAGAGTCCAAACACCCTTTTGTAGGATCTAAACGATCCCGTTAAGTTGATCTTAGTCACAAAGTTAGACTAACGTATCCTTAACAAACGTTTGAGTTGATCTTAGCCTCAAGTATGGCTGACGTATCCTCATACCAAACCCCCAAACCTAAATTTAAGATAATGCGGATTTGGACTAGTCCATGCCCTACGGGCGACGACATAACTCAGTCTCCGTAAACGATCCACGGGCAATGAAACATAAAACAAGAACACACGACACGAAGTGACCATCTGGAGAAGGAGAAAGTTGTTACCGCAAAGCGGTAGCGTAATTAACTGCAGGGGCTTGCGCCTGCAGGGAAGAGCGTCCCCACAATCAAAAACCCCTCGAACGAGGGGGAATCTGACGAAGTCTGCTACATCGGACGCATCCGTCTAAACCTCCGATACATGGTGCCATGGATCAAATTGGCATCTTCGGAGAGGTGGACGGATAGCACCAATTAGCATCTGCCCCGAATCTCAGGCGAGACGCCACGTCGTCGCCGTCGTTCGGAGGGGAACACCGGTAGTCAAGCAAGAATCCTAGGGGCTTTATCAACGTGCAATAGCGACCTATCAGGTCACCTAAAGCAGTACACGATGATAAAGGTAAACCAGATAGCATACTATCATCTCGAGTAAGACTGTCCTACCGGGATAGGTCCTCCCTCAATCATTGCAATCACGTGCTTGTGATCCAATAATCGACTCTGAGGGCACTATCTCCAACAATCTCCCACTTGCACTCAAGGCTAATTATTGCGATGTCGCATACTCACAGCCCGTGTGATACCGAACACCCAACTCCTCTACTAGTCAGTCTCACAAATCCCGTTTGTGAAACTATTGCGGTCGAGGAATAGCCTCAGAGAGTGGATCCGCCTTGATGTTTCTTTCTATGTCTCTCTATATCTCAAGTTCGCGGAGAAAGCCATCTCCCGAAATGAGCAATACCTGTCTTAGAATGTCTGGATGTCTGATGGGACCGAGCTCATAAATGATCTCCAAATCCAAACTTCTTAGACTGTATCGTCAACTGAACTTAATCAGTATCCTGCGCCATGCCACCCTCAGTATTGCCTTGGACCACCTGTCCAAAATACTGCCCCTCGTCAAAGGGAAAAACTATAACTTTGACAAGCTCCTTGTCGTCCATGTCACCTTGGAAGCCTGGAATGATAACTGTCCCCCAAAGGAGGCAGCCATTATCATATCCCTAGAACATTCACTTATGTTCTAAAACTGCTTCCGACTGTTTCTCCAGGATTGGATCAATGTCAACTTATTGCATCTAGTGCAAGAACAACATCTGGTGTGGTACTTGACATCTCATGATTGACTCAATTGCCTAAGCAAGTGATCTGCCAATCATGCACATCCATCTCTACTTTAGTCCATAAGACACCTTTAGAGTGGGTGACTCCATCACCTGCAGGTACACTACCGTGCCAGGAGTCGTCCATTCTAAATACTCTTAGAATGCTGTCAAAGTACCCTGATTTGGAAACCACCCAAATCTAGATCTAAAACCATAGATCTAGTAACCAGTATGTCTGATATAATGTCCAAGTCCTTTGTGGAGAAACCACTGTGTGACGACCAAAGTATAACCGATCGTAGTATAGGAATATCACTTCCTACTACCTTCTCAACAGATCCATCCCCTGTTCTGATGACGTCAAACCTATGACTGTCACATCAGAAATAGATGATCTATCTCCGCTACATCTGCTTTAGTCTATAAATAGACATAAGCCTGATGTCCACCAATGCTTCCGCTGCTCCCACTGACTACGACAACCCTCTGCCAGAGTCATATAGACGTGCACTTCTAAAGCTAGTTTAGAACGACGCTATACTCATCCTCCTGCCGGGTCTCGCAGCCTGGAACAACAACAATGGCAAGTGTGGGTAAACAAGAACTTCCTTGTCACCGTCCTTGAGGCTACCGGAGTACCTCTCGGGTGCCTGAAGTTACCCACCGTATCTGCGGAGTGGCCAATGGAATGTCAAATCAGATTGAATCTTTAGGTTCCTTATCAAATCTTCAGTAATCGTTTGCGGTTCTGGAATCACTTCCAGTTCTACCATACCCCCACTACTGTTTTTGAAAAAATCCATTTTTAATAAAACTGTGGCGAGTCTAGAACAATATTTCTATTGATCTGCCAGATGGTAGAAAGTCAACCCTCGTCATAGCCTGGGTCAACCCACAAACAGCCATTACAGAAAACGTGCCTTGAGTTGTCCAGTGTCTGGTTTTAATCATAAGCCGGACAACTCCCCGTACCTTAACAACGTTAAGATATGAACTGTTCTATATCCAATATAGAACCAGAGGCATTGATTTAATTTAACCAGATTCAAATCATGCAGCTGTCTCCAGTGCATGTCAACTAAATGGAGAGAGGCCGATCAGCGTTACTCAACTTAGAAATGCTTCCAATTATGAGTAACCTGAAAAAGAAGCAATTTCTCTTTATCATTACTATCAACTGAATACCATACACAAGTATCTACATCTTCGATCACTTTGAAGAATCCCGATACTTGCTATACCTGGTTATCTACTCTATTCAAATACCTATAACTCCTCAAAACTTAGACCCTGTGTTTCTACGAAACACATGTCTAAGAACTAGAGAAGTTAAAAGTAAACAGAATATAGTATGAGGACCAACCCCTCTGTCCTAATGGACACTGGACAACATACAATACTCTGTATAAGTCCGCTGAGTCTAACAACTCTTTCACTGTGTGTCGTAGGTTGAAAACTGTACTTATGGTTAAGAAGAATTACACTACTGTTTAATGCTCCTTACCTAACCATCCACTGATATAGGTAAATGTCATCGACATAATATCAAAAGGTATATCTCACTCTATGAAAATAGACGTACAGATATATCAATTTGAAATTGGTGCACAACAGCGGATATTCAAAACCAAATATTTGCCGACCGGCAAACAGCCCAGCTGATCTCCTCAAATATCACCGATTACAAAGAATCCCGATATAATGAGGATGATCATCCTATTCCCTATAACTTACTCCCACTCACCATTTGTAAAACCATACAGATGTGAGAATCAAACTTGGTAAATACATACCCTGGAGCAAGTGTCCAATCGGGAAATCAGTTTTCTTTTAACAGTACACAGTTGAACTGAAACATTGAAATGTTTCGATGGGGTATCCTGGTATTCCTAGTAATGCCTCTACCATCATCTAGATTCACAACTATAACCGTATAATTCTTTGCCACCTCTCCAAATCCCTTTATATGTCTTTAGTCATTACCTTCTGCACACCCCTTAGGCCAAATGGTTTTCTTCCTTCCCTACCGTTCGGCACCAGCCTATGGTTTGGAAGAAGACTATCCAATAAGCATAATGGGTGTACTGTCCTAGTCCTAGGAGCACTCGCAATGCGAGAGAAGGTGAAGATAAAAGACAACCGAATAAACCTTATTCCTATTTCTCCTGAACCAGAATCCATCCCCGAACTGGAACAAGTTCCTTTCGAGTTCGTATATAACCATACGATGGAGTATCCAATAAACTGTGGATCTTCGTAGTGATACGGAGTGTCCTGGAGAAATACAAAGGTGATTTAAGGATTGGCGAAGAAATACTTGGTTTGGTCGTGAACATTAGTTGCAATTTACTTTGCCCTCTTACTAATCCCTTGCTTTGTCTTAACTTAATACCTTCTGCACACCATCGTTATGCTAATTGGTTTTCTTCATTCCCCACTGTTCGGCACCAGCCTAAGGTTTGGAAGAAGACTATCCAATTTGCGTAATAGGTGTACTATCTCCTAAACCAAGGAGTACTCACAACCTGAGAGAAGGTAAAAGGAAAAGACAACTGAATAATCCTATCCGTTTTCTCCAGAACCGGAAACCATCCTCGAATTCCTTCGAGTTCGTATCTAACCATACGATGGTTTTGTCCAATGGAAGTGGACGTTCGCAGTAATACGGGGTGTCCTGGAGAAAAGGGTAAAAGTAGGAGTGGCAATAAGGTCTGCAACTATGACAATCCAAAAGCCAGTGTTAAAGAAGGTTCGGTCAACTTGGTCACTGAGTCGTAGTCTTAGGGTCGGGTCGATGGTCGCTGCCGAAAAGAGAGAGAAAAGAAACACTCAGCGTGTACTCTATCCTAGATCAGAATGGTTACCAATTTATCTAATCTGGAAACCTCCCACTGTACCTCAAATTCTCCTCCAAACCTGAAAGAAGAATTAGTCGGGGTCACCCGAGGAGTAAACCAACTCATCAGTGGGAATCGGGATCCAACTATCATTGCATGATAACGTGACGGAATCCGCTCACGGTGTCACACTCCAGAAGGTATGCGCATATCTGGCAAGTTTCAGTACTTTTGAAACTCCCGATGTGATTTTTACCCCATGCTCTTATGACCTTGACTTTGGCCAACAAATCATAAGTCACATGTCAAGTTCTGCCCGTCATTCTCCAGGTTAATTTGAGCCCACCCGTACAAGCCCTTGACTTTGGCCAACAAGGCTATACGACTGCCCCAAACCAACGCATCTATCTATGCTGCATATGAATAACCAACAGCTACCAAACACTGTGTCTTGACTTTGGCCAACAAACACAGCTTGAATACTATTGACTACCCATATGAAACGACGGAGGGCTACGAATGGTTTCTGGCGAAAACCTTTAACGTAATGAACTTGATATCGTTGAAGTAACGGATAGCTTTTTAGAAAATATAGTGACGAAAACCTTTACTAAAGAGGTCACTCCCGGTGAAGGGATCTCGGCTCTTTCCCCGTAGAATGGGGTGCAGGATATTCCAAATGAATACCACGGTGCAAAGCAAAAGTGATCGGCTATAGTGAAGTTAATGCCCTGACGCAAACTTCTGTTCAAGGGGTCACTCCCGGTGAAGGGATCTCGGCCCTTGCCTCATCGACTGAGGAGCAGGATATTCCAAATGAATACCACGATGCAAAACAAAAGTGAACGTCCTTGCAATAACAGCTTTTTTTTTTGAAAAGTGTTCCAACAACATCAGATTAGATTTGTTTAACTTGCATTGATCCGAATCAACGCAGTCCCATCAATTGATCACACCACAAAGAACGAAAATATACTGACGTACGTATATGCCATCCGCATTCGCCACTGGGTCCCGTCATCACCCGTTAGGTTAGCTAACTAACGACAGAGCGGGGACTGGACTAGCGCGGATATAAAACATATACAACATCTACAAATATATATACCAATATATTATATTCGCTCAAGGCGTGATAAAAATGCAACATTACAGAAATGTACAGCATCACAGAACAATACAGATATCTGGGATCCCCGGGTTTCACAGAGCCACTACTGAAACCCGACGTTCCCCTGGTCGTGTGGATAGCCTGTGCAATGATATCCTAGACCCTTACGGGCGCGGCAAGTTACCCGCCAAAACCTGAAGCGAGGCAGCCCCCTTCAGCACCGTGAATGGACCACCCAGCACTTCACGGAATCCGGTAACTTGGGCACCCCTCCTGGGTCAACCTGTACCCCCTACGAGTGCGGCGAATCGCCCGCCAATTCTAGAGTGAAGCTCCCTCCGTCCCAATGCCATGAGATGCGGGCTTGTTGCCCTCCAGAACCCGGCTATCCGTGCACCCCACCGCGGGGCAATCCTAGTACAGAAAGTAAAATATACATACAATGAGTACATCGACCGCAACCAGGTCGTGCCCCAAAAGAATAATACAAACAGGCAGTGACGGCAGTCCACATGTCGGACGCTCGCCCTGCAATATCAAATGTACATAATACAACAACACTGTACTAACATTGCATCCAGGCTATCCCCCACGACCGATCCGCAACATCACAGCAAAATCACAGAACATCAACGTGAAAGTCACGTTCGCAAATCCGTCTAACCGGGCTATAGCAGTTAGACCGGATTTACCGATCGAGTGACATTCACGGTCGCAGATATAATGTAAATACTGTGAAATAATGTGTTTAAAATATCCGATCGATCAAAAATTAACAAGTGGGCCCCCAAGCAATACTGTAGCACTCACAGAAAATTCTGGGTCCAATTTTAATCTTCCAGAAACCACATTTTCATTCCAGGAACATTCTGCAAAGTTTTGGGGGCATGAACAGTTAACATTGCGGCGGAACCGCGGCCCAAGCAGGGGTTTGGCCGCGGTTCCGCGGTGGTATGGTGAGTTCCTGCTACCAATTTTTTACAGTATGCTTATAATTCCCTGCACAGCACTCTGAGACAACGTGAAAAATTTTTAGACTCAAAAAAAATTCGACAGAAACTGATGTGCTTGAAAAACGCGTTTTCAGGATTTTGTTCGATCGGAAACGTAAAACACATCAAACAAAGCTAGACGAAGTTAATGGCGAGGCTCTGATACCACTGTAAGTGCACGGCGGCGCCCCGGTCGTCAATCCGACGGCCAAATGCGGAAGCGGTGATAAACTTTAATTTTGCGGACTTAGCAAACCGGCACCACCGCGCACTAAACACCCGGATCGAACCATTAAACTTATTCTAGCTAACTACAAGACGGGTTAGAGATATACCGAATGATCCGAGTCCTCCGGTCTTCTCCTCGTCGTCCCGATCTCCTGCGGAAACTCCGGTCGTCGCCTCCTCGCCGGAAGGGCACCACATCGCCTGTTTCTTTTACGGGCACTCACCTCAATACCGAGGCAACTCGGGCACGAAGTAGGCTAGCCGACGCGTCCAAGAATTGCTGTAGAATGTGTAGGGTTGAAGCTATGTCTCATTTGGGTTTGTTGCCATTTGAAGATGATGGAGGAAACAAGATAAGAAAAATGGTGCTTGCATTTTTCTAGCATGAAATGAGATCAAGAAAAATGAAACTCTCAAGAATGAAAACTCTCATCTTTTTCTTTCTCTCAACCATGAAAAAAACTTATCATCTTAGAAATGGTGGAGCAAAGAATACATAAGCAAAAAGGAGGTGAGTGTAGGAGAGCATGAATGGTGACCACATCCAAACATCATCATCACAAAACACAAATCAATCCTAATCCTTTCTCATCTCATTAAAGCAAAGGAAAAGACTAAGAAAGAATCAAAATGATGGTTGAAAAGAAAAGATGCCATCATATACAAAACAATTGCAAGAAACTCCCTCCACAATTGTTATTTGCAAACTTGCAAATAATCCCCTCCATCGGAAAAGTCCGGCCGGGAAAGAACAAAGGAAAACCGGCCGGAACAGAATGCAAACTGGCAACTCCAGAAAACTGGTCCCGTAATAAATTACAGGAAAACCCCGATACTGTGCATACACACCCGCATCTGTATTCCGTCCGGATACAAATGCAATGAGACAAAATCTACACTGTACTATACTAGGATCCGGCTTAAAACAAAGCCGGCTAGTAATATCCGTCCGATCCTGATCCGTGCAATACCGCACGTATCTGATCGAACGCTGCCATATAACCATACGGCCTCTAGTACAAACCGTCCGATCCTGATCCGTGTAATACCGCACGTATCTGATCGGACCCTGCCATATCTCCATACGGCCTCTACAGCGTTTCGCCCGAAAGCTGAGTAACTGTAAGTGTGGTGGACTCTAAAGACTCGTCAATACTATGGCTGTGGATTTAACCACTAGCACGTCAGAGGTATAAGCCAATACGTGACGGGCCACCAGCTATTGACCAAAAGGGACGTCGATGAGCGAACTCATCCTTACACCCTACTGAGCCTGTCAGTGACAATATCCGTACAGTCCGGTCCGTTCGTCTATGAGCATCGCATGTCGGGCCTAGGGGTTTGGTAAAAGTCAGACCCCCAAAAGCGGTACAAGTCGTGTCGGAGTGTAGCCCAGAACACCCTGAGATACTACTGGAATACCTACCAGTAAATCTCCTGCCTTGGCCAAGGACTTCGTGTAATGGCTCTCCTAGACACAGCGCGACCTCACCCCCAATACCGGGAGAGACGAACCCCTGAAGATCCGCTCACTGCCTCTATGTGGCTCGGGACTGTACCTAACTAAAACCTGTTTGCACGACTCCTTTGAGCCGTGGTAGGGTAGTAATCAAAGCACAGTGGGAACTCACACGAGACAAATGACGATCCCCAGGTCGATGAACTAACCTGTACACATGTCACCTGGGAACTGCTATCTGACGTCAGGTGTAAGACCAACTAGCATGTTCCCGGCGAGTCCTGTCCGGTGTACTCATAACCCAATGAGCACCTGTATACATCTTAGGTGAACCAACTGATACCAGTGGCTTGTGAGACCGGCCACCGCCCCTCGTCGGGGTCTCGACTGTATACACTAGTCTACACTGGAGTATCGATGCCCTGTCTCGAAACTCCCACGACTAGGGACCTTTTAAGGATGTGCTTATAGACTACCAGCTCCCACGTATATGATCGCCCTCATACTGCCGGTAGTCAAGCAAGAATCCTAGGGGCTTTATCAACGTGCAATAGCGACCTATCAGGTCACCTAAAGCAGTACACGATGATAAAGGTAAACCAGATAGCATACTATCATCTCGAGTAAGACTGTCCTACCGGGATAGGTCCTCCCTCAATCATTGCAATCACGTGCCTGTGATCCAATAATCGACTTTGAGGGCACTATCTCCAACAGTATGCACGTCTCCGCTAGGTGCATCTTCTGTGTATGATGCTTCTTAGGAGCTTAGCATTTTGTATCATATAATAAGACATGCCGAATAGCGATCCGATAAAACTTTCCTTTCAACATTAACGGAAAGTTACGATCACGCAAAATCCCTGTTGCACTCCTCCATTTCAACCAACCTGTCTGGATTCTTTGGTTGATATTGCTATCAATCTCCCCATCCTTTTTAGATGATGAAACCTAGATAGCTAAACTGATTGCTCGGTAATATCTCTTGCCAATCCAGTGTCATATCACTGTGGTCTCGACTTTTCAGTTTGCTAAATTTGTATTGCATATATGCTGTTTGTTAGTGTATATGCCCTAGAGGCCATTACTGTATCATACTAGTTTGTATATTACTTAATGGAAGCTTGGGATATTCACCTTGTATAGACAATCTTGCTCAAAATAGTAGTATACTACTTGGTTTGTTTCTACTTTAATGTGTACATGTGTTTATCACCTATACACATTAGTAGAGCCCTTAGGATCTTTGCTTGATTACCAGCGTTGTGATGGCAGTCACACTCGTGGGGGCTAGGTAATCCACAAGCACATCCTTATGCAGGTCCCTAGTCGTAGGACTATCGAGACAGGGCATCGATACTCCGGAGTAGACTAGCGTATGCGCTTCTCATCCCAGCAGGGGAGACGGTCTGTCCCACAGCCGTCAGTACGTCGTACTTGAGATAGTATGCGGGTGCTCGTTAAGTTACGAGTACACTGGACAGGACTCATCGGGAACTGTTGGTTGGTACTATACCTATCGTCAGTTATCAGTTCCCAGGTGACATGGGTACAGCTTAGTCCGCTGACTTGACTCTGTCACTTCGCCTCGAGTGTGTTCCCACTGTACTTAGATTACTACCCTACCACGGCTCAAAGGAGTCGTGCAAACAGGTAGTAGTTGGGTGCAGTCCCGACGCACTTGGAGGCAGTGACGGTTAGACAGGATTCGTCTCTCCCGGTATTGGGGGTTGATATCGCGCTGTGTCTAGGAGAGCCATTACACAAAGTCCCTGGTTAGGGCAAGCGAGATATACTGGTAGGTTTCCAGTGTTATCTCAGGGTGTTCTGGGCTACACTCCGAAACGAATTGTACCGCTATTAGGGGACTGACGTTTACCGCCCCTATGCCCGCCATGCGATATTCTCAGACGAACAGACCGGACTGTACGCAGATTGTCACATTCAGGCTCAGTAGGAGTTTAGATGGGTTTCACCTCGTTCGTCTTCTTATCGGCATCTACCTGGGGGCCGTTACGCACAGCTAGTGCCGCTTGCGGTCTGTGGTTAAACCCACTGCCAGCGTAGTGTCGAGTCTTTAGAGTCCCACACAGAGAGCTATTCGCCTTTAGGCAAAAGAGTAGAGGTCACATGGTTTTGCGACAGGGTTCGGTCACATCCGTGCACTTGTGCACGTTTAGTGTCCGGGCAGTTATCACTAGCGGGCTTTGGTTTAAGCCAGATCCTAGTGTACGTTTTGGGATTGGTTTTATCTCGTTTGTATTCGTGTTCCTCGGAACGCGGATGCGGGTGTGTATGCACGGTTGACAGAGAGACAGAGGCAGAGGATTCTCATTAGGGTTGTTGACTGTTGACTTTTGCTAAACCGTAATGAGAATAAGAAATATGATTAATGATAATATTAATTAAGTATTATTGTGCCTTGGGTTGAAGGGTTGACTTTGTTGACTTGTTGACTTAGTTGACCGGTTGACTAGGTTGGACTTGTTGACCATCATCATGACAATGGCTATCATTTCTTGGCATTGACCTTGGCTTGTTTGTTTGTTCACAAATTGCATTTAATGCAAGAAATGATATGGCCATTTGATATGATAACAACCATCACATAATACTCAATTATTATTATGAGTTATGATTATTTTGGATTATGAGAGCAAGGGTGAGAAAAGTCTTGCTCATTCTTTCATTTGCTTTCTCTCTCATGAAAGCTCTCTCATCCTCAAGCTCTCTCTCTTTCTCTTGCTCTCTCTCTAGTTCAAGGCAAACACCTCTCATGTGTTGAGAATCATTTGCCTTGGAGATAAAAACCTAAAACACTTCTCTACTCATCCTAGTACACAAAGTCTAGCAAGCCAAGTGTTCTAGTTTCCTCTAGTTTGAGGTTGAAGCCAAAGGTAGAAGCTTTCAGGTGATCCATCTTCGGCACAAGGAGACGACGAGGAGAGAACCATCCGACCACCACAAGGAGTCGAAGAGAAGGAGTTCAAGTTAAGGTATAACCCCCTAACCGAGTAGGTAAAACTCCTAGTTAGGTTGTTAGATAGTTGTTTAACAAAGATCCGTATTTTGAGTCCATGTTACCACCCAAAGAAAAATCGTTTTTCATCATTTCCGCAAGCCTGAAAGAACCGGGAGAGGTAACGTGGACTTACAGTGGTATCAGAGCCTAGTTAAACACTATCTAACATGTTAGCAAAGTAACTAGAAGTTCGATCGGAGAAAAAGTCGCGAAACATGCCCGTAATATCAAGTTTCTGCCGATTCTGTTTTCTGTTCAAAAAATAATTAATCTTACACTAAAAATCGGCTCAGGCTTTTTAAAACCCACACAAGAAAATTGGTCCACCGACTCGGTCAAAGCGCCGCAGAAACGCGGCAGGAGCATGCTCCTGCCGCGGATCCGCTGCCGAGTTGACTTGGTCGTGGCACAATTTTCCTGCAGTGTTTTTCTGGGGCTGTTTTGGGATTTTTACAATATGTTTTTATGCCCAGATTTTACAGAAAGCAAAATTTGTTTTTGGGGTTTAAAAATCCGTATTCTGATCGAACTTCTAAAGATTTAAGCTAACGGGTTATATCTGTGATGTGATATATGTATTGAACGTCTGCTAATCGCTATACGTCGATTAGTGGGGGTTATACATATCTGTGATCTGTAATGTTGATGGTATGTGTATATGAATTCATTGGATTGTCGCGGATGAATAGCCGGGGGGTTGTGAGATGAGAGTTTTCTTTTTCTTTCAATTCATGTAATTTGTAATTGATGTAATATTATTTATATGGCCGCACAACCGGGATGGGGTTGTAGCCGTCATTGTATAATTTCTTTTACTGTTTTTGCTCCTAGGATAGACCCAAGGTGGGGTGCACAAACTACCAGGTATCTCGAAGTACCGAGTGGTCTACTCACAGTGTTGAGGGAGGTTGCTTCGCTTCGGGTACTTGGCGGGTAGTTTGCCGCACCCGTAGGGGTCTAGGGTGGGGTCTTGGTTATTCATCGCGACCGTGTAATCCGCTCTTCGTTACAGGCTCGTACGGATTGCGGATTCCTAGTATATCCAATGTGTTCATCTGTGACGAATGTGTATATCTATATATGATATCTATTTAGGCGTTGCTTATGTTTTGCATCCGCGCTAGTCCAGCCCCCGCTCTGTCGTTAGTTAAGTAACCTAACGGGTAATGACGGGGCCCCGTAGCGAATGCGGATGGCATAAGCGTACGTCATATTTTCGTTGTTTTCTGCAATGGTAGGATTAAATGATGGGACGCATTAAATTAATGCAAGAAAATAAACCAAAGTTGAGTCGTTGGAACACTTTCAAAACCACTCGGTTTCTTTTCAAAAACAACTTTTAAACGCGGAGCTTAAGCCACTCCTTTTAAAAGCTATCTCGTTCCATCGATTATATTAAGTTCACTACGTTCACGGTTTCGCCAAAACCATTCGTAGCCCTCCGTCGTTTCACATAGATAGTCAATAGTATTCAAGCTATGTTTGTTGGCCAAAGTCAAGGCATAGTGATTGGTAGCTATTGGGTATTCATGTGCAGCATAGATAGATGTGTTGGTTTGGGACAGTCGTACTGCCTTGTTGGCCAAAGTCAAGGGTAGGTACGGATGGGTTCAAATTAACCTGGAGAATGACGGGTAGAACTTGACATGTGACTTATGATTTGTTGGCCAAAGTCAAGGTCATAAGAGCATGGGGCAAAAATCCACATCGGGAGTTTCAAAAGAAACTGAAACTTGCTAGCGCTGCATACCATTTGGAGTGTGATGATTCTGGTAGGATTCCTTCAGTTTTGTCACGCAATGATATTTGGATCCCGATCCTACTGTGAGTATATGCTACTCCTCGGGAAGTTTCTCACTTAACGATCAATGCTATAAACCAAGTAGATGTCTAGAAAGGTGTTAGCGGGGCTACGCCCACAGGGAAAAGAGGTTATTTAATTAAGGAACTTCGCGAAAGCGTTGGAAAACCTTCCTCGAAGTACCGACACTAGCCTGGCTGAACGGTTAAGCAAGTATTGTACGGTGAGATTGATCCTGACTAATTCTTCCTTTTTGGTTTGAGGAGGGATTCGAGAGACAGTGGGAGCCATCCTGTTTAGACAAATTAAAAACCACTCTAAACTTGCAAAAGCATCATGCTAAAGTGTTTCTTCTCTCTCTCCTAATTGCAGCGACCAAACATCATGACTAGACTTAAGTTACTACTAGATAAAAACATACTGACAGGGCCAAACTACAAAGATTGGCTCAGGAATGTCAAAATGGCAATCACTTATGACAAGTTGGGGTATCTCCTTACCACCAAAGCTCCCCCTGTCCCAAGTCCCAAAACCAGTGTCGCGGATAGGGAAATCCGTAAGACCTGGGAAATCGACTGCGCGAAGGCCAAGTGCCTCGTGCTTGCCTCTATGGACAATGAACATCAGAGGAGGCACGGGAATATGGACCTTGAATCCATATTTCTCCATACAAAAGAACTGTATGGAGAGCAATCCCGTATCGCCAGATACAAAGTCTCGAAAAAGCTGTTTTCGGCGAGATTGACCGTCGGATCATCGGTAGTGGAACACGTGCTTAAGATGATTGGCTTCATTGAGGAGCTCGCGGACCTTGGGACCACGTTAGAGAACGAGCTCTACACGGACTTGATTCTCCAGTCCCTTCCTTCCACTTACGCCCAGTTTATCCTGAACTTCAACTTGCAAGAAAAAGAAGTTGAACTTTCAGAACTCCTCAACATGCCGAGGAGTGCAGAGGGCACCCTACAGAAAGGTAGGGAAACATCCACTTTGTTTGTAGGAGGATCTTCCTCTTCTAGGTCCAAGGTGAAAGCCAAGGAAAGAAGAAGAAAGCCCCCGCCAAACCAAGGGGCGGTGTTAGTAAAGTGGATACGAAGGGAAAGACAAAGGCAACAAAGGTAGTGGGAAACCTTATGGGAAAGGAAGAATGCTTTTACTGTCACAAGAGTGGACACTGGAAAAAGGATTGCAGGGCTTGGAAAGCCAGAACCCAGGATCTGAAGCAAGTTGCGGCTTCAGCTTCAGGTGTGTATGTTATTGAAAACTGTCTATCAATAAACTCTACATCCTGGGTATTGGATACCGGATCGGGATCTCATATCTGTAATTCTTTACAGGCACTGAGAAGGCGTAGGGTTTTGAAGGCAGGTGATATGACCCTCAGAGTTGCAAACAGAGCTGGCATGGATGCTGAGTCCGTGGGGGACTATCACCTGGGGTTGTCAGATGGACACGTTTTGGTTTTGCGTGATTGTTATTTTGTACCCAATGCAACCTGTAATATCATATATGTATCTTTATTATCTAAAGAAGGTTATGAATTTGCATTTGTAAGTAATGTTGTGAACATTTACCTTAATCAAGTTTTGATTGGGTCAGGTACATTAAGCAATGGTATATATGTATTAAACCAACCACAGATTTTCAATGTCCAGAATACACACAAAAGAAAGTCTCCAGAAATAAATCAGGCTTTCTTATGGCATTGTAGACTGGGTCACATCAATGAGAGAAGGTTGACGAAGTTACATACAGAAGGATATTTGGATCCGTTCGAATATCAATCATATGCAACTTGTCAATCCTGTCTCAAAAGAAAGATGACAAAGACTCCGTTCACTGGACTCGGAGTAAGAGCGAGCGAGCTCTTGGGACTCGTACACAGCGACGTATGCGGTCCAATGTCTACACATGCGCGAAGCGGTTATTCTTACTTCATTACTTTTACGGATGACTTTTCAAGGTACGGATATGTCTTCTTAATGAAATATAAATCCGAAGCCTTTGGAAAATTCCAGGAATATAAGAATGAAGTAGAAAAACAAACAGGCAAAAGTATCAAGACACTGAGATCTGATCGAGGTGGTGAATACTTAAGTGCCGAGTTCCTGGATTACTTAAAAGAGAATGGAATTCTCTCTCAGCTTACTCCTCCGTACACTCCGCAACATAACGGTGTATCGGAGAGACGGAACCGCACCCTATTGGATATGGTACGTTCCATGATGAGTAACGCTGAGTTACCGCGATCATTCTGGGGATATGCACTAGAATCAGCTGCATACCTTTTGAATCGAGTTCCAACTAAGACTGTGCCTACCACACCATATCAGATGTGGTGTGGGAAGAAATCCTATCTTAAGCACATTAAGACATGGGGATGTCCAGCTTTTGTCAAAAAGCAGCATGCGGACAAACTCGAGGCACGCTCAGTACAGTGCAAGTTTATGGGATATCCAAAGAACTCCAAGGGATATTTCTTCTATTGCGAAGAGGAACAAAAGGTTTTTGTTTCTCGTCATGCCCACTTCTTGGAAACTGAGTTTTTGGAAAATCAGATAAGTGGGAGCGCAATAGAACTGGAAGAAATTCCAGAACCACGAGCTATTACTGAAAGCTTAGTAGAACCAGAGGGTTCAAAAGAACAGGACATTCCTACGCCGCTCCGCAGGAGTAGTAGGCAGTCTCATCCGTCCGAGAGATACTACGGTTTTCTCATAGACGGGGATAGAGAGGATTGCATCATTGATTATGATGAGCCGACTAGCTTCCAGCAGGCCATTCAGAGCGTTGACTCGGTAAAATGGTTGGATGCAATGCGGACCGAAATGGAGTCCATGTACACCAACAAAGTATGGACGTTGGACGTTGCTCTAGATGGGGTAAAACCCGTAGGATGCAAGTGGATCTTCAAAAGGAAGATTGGTGTAGATGGATAGGTTGAGACCTATAAGGCTAGACTTGTTGCAAAGGGTTTTCGTCAAAGACCTGGTTTGGACTATGACGAGACCTTTTCTCCAGTGGCTATGCTGAAATCCATTCGGATCCTTCTTGCCATTGCTTCCTTCCACGATTATGAGATTTGGCAGATGGACGTAAAGACCGCTTTTCTAAATGGAAATTTAGAGGAGTGTGTCTATATGGACCAGCCAGAGGGTTTCATTCAGAGTGGGAGCAGCGGAAATGTGTGCAAGTTGCTTAAGTCCATCTATGGACTAAAGCAGGCATCGCGGAGTTGGAACATCTGTTTTGATGAGACGGTCAAAGAATTTGGCTTTATTAAAAATCCAGATGAACCATGCATCTATAGTAGATTTGTAGCAAGAACTGTCGTATTCCTCATATTGTACGTGGATGACATTCTTTTGATAGGAAATGACACTCCTATGCTACAATCTGTCAAAAGGTTCTTGTCATACAGGTTCTACATGAAAGACCTGGGTGATGCCTCGTACATTCTGTGGATCCGGATCTTTCGTGACAGATCCAAGAGAATATTAGGACTTTCACAGTCCAGGTACATCGACACTATACTGAAAAGATTCAGTATGGAAGATTCCAAGCACGGTAATCTACCGGCTTGTCACGGGATCACCCTCTCCAAAGAGATGTCTCCCAAGACTGATTTGGAAAGGGATCACATGTCTATTATACCCTACGCCTCTGTGGCAGGCTCTATAATGTATGCGATGTTGTGTACCAGACTAGATGTAGCTTATGCACTGAGTGTGGTAAGCCGGTATCAGTCAAACCCTGGGGAGAAGCACTGGATAGCGGTAAAGAACATTCTCAATTACCTGAGAAGGACTAAGGAGATGTTCTTGGTGTATGGCGGAAAAGACCTCCAGATCGAGGCCTTTGCTGACTCCAGCTTCCAGAGTGACAAGGATGATTCCAAGTCTATGTCGGGTTATGTATTCACCCTCAATGGAGGGGCGGTGTGTTGGAAGAGTTCCAAACAGAAAACCGTTGCTGACTCGACGATGGAAGCGGAATATATCGCTACTGCAGATGCTGCAAAAGAAGCCGTCTGGATAAGAAAGTTCTTGACAGAACTTCAGGTGGTTCCGTCCATTGTTGATCCAATACCTCTGTATTGCGACAACAACGGGCTATAGCTTTAGCGAAGGAACCCAGGTCCCATCAGAAGTCCAGACACATCTTGAGGCGGTATCACCTGATCAGGGAGATCATGGGTCGCTAGGAGATCGAGGTTCGGAGAGTTGCTACGGTTGATAACACTGCTGATCCATTCATGAAGGCCTTACCCAGACTCAGTTCGAGCAGCTGATCGAGATGATAGGTCTTCGATACGCCAGTACATGGCCTTAGTGCAAGTGGGAGATCGTTAGTGTATATGCCCTAGAGGCCATTACTGTATCATACTAGTTTGTATATTACTTAATGGAAGCTTGGGATATTCACCTTGTATAGAAAATCTTGCTCAAAATAGTAGTATGCTACTTGGTTTGTTTCTACTTTAATGTGTACATGTGTTTATCACCTATACACATTAGTGGAGCCCTTAGGATCTTTACTTGATTACCAGCGTTGTGATGGCAGTCACACTCGTGGGGGCTGGGTAATCCACAAGCACATCCTTATGCAGGTCCCTAGTCGTAGGACTATCGAGACAGGACATCAATAGTCCGGAGTAGACTAGCGTATGCGCTTCTCATCCCAGCAGGGGAGACGGTCTGTCCCACAGCCGTCAGTACGTCGTACTTGAGATAGTATGCGGGTGCTCGTTAGGTTACGAGTACACTGGACATGACTCGTCGGGAACTGTTGGTTGGTACTATACCTATCGTCAGTTTTCAGTTTCCAGGTAACATGAGTACATCTTAGTCCGCTGACTTGACACTGTCACTTCGCCTCGAGTGTGTTCCCACTGTACTTAGATTACTACCCTACCATGGCTCAAAGGAGTTGTGCAAACAGGTAGTAGTTGGGTGCAGTCCCGAAGCACTTGGAGGCAGTGACGGTTAGACAGGATTCGTTTCTCCTGGTATTGGGGGTTGATATCGCGCTGTGTCTAGGAGAGCCATTACACAAAGTCCCTGGTTAGGGCAAGCGAGATATACTGGTAGGTTTCCAGTGTTATCTCAGGGTGTTCTGGGCTACACTCCGACACGACTTGTACCGCTATTAGGGGACTGACGTTTACCGCCCCCCTAGGCCCGCCATGCGATATTCTCAGACGAACAGACCAGACTGTACGCAGATTGTCACATTCAGGCTCAGTAGGAGTTCAGATGAGTTTCACCTCGTCCGTCTTCTTATCGGCATCTACCTGGGGGTCGTTACGCACAGCTAGTGCCGCTTGCGGTCTGTGGTTAAACCCAGTGCCAGCGTAGTGTCGAGTCTTTAGAGTCCCATACAGAGAGCTATTCGCCTTTAGGCAAAAGAGTAGAGGTCGCATGGTTTTGCGACAGGGTTCGGTCACATTCGTGCACTTGTGCACGTTTAGTATCCGGGCAGTTATCACTAGCGGGCTTTGGTTTAAGCCAGATTCTAGTGTACGTTTTGGGATTGGTTTTATCTCGTTTGTATTCGTGTTCCTCGGAACGCGGATGCGGGTGTGTATGCACGGTTGACAGAGAGACAGAGGCAGAGGATTCTCATTAGGGTTGTTGACTGTTGACTTTTGCTAAACCGTAATGAGAATAAGAAATATGATTAATGATAATATTAATTAAGTATTATTGTGCCATGGTTGGGTTGAAGGGTTGACTTTGTTGACTTGTTGACTTAGTTGACCGGTTGACTAGGTTGGACTTGTTGACCATCATCATGACAATGGCTATCATTTCTTGGCATTGACCTTGGCTTGCTTGTTTGTTCACAAATTGCATTTAATGCAAGAAATGATATGGCCATTTGATATGATAACAACCATCACATAATACTCAATTATTATTATGAGTTATGATTATTTTGGATTATGAGAGCAAGAGTGAGAAAAGTCTTGCTCATTCTTTCATTTGTTTTCTCTCATGAAAGCTCTCTCATCCTCAAGCTCTCCCTCTTTCTCTTGCTCTCTCTCTAGTTCAAGGCAAACACCTTTCATGTGTTGAGAATCATTTGCCTTGGAGATAAAAACCCAAAACACTTCTCTACTCATCCTAGTACACAAAGTCTAGCAAGCCAAGTGTTCTAGTTTCCTCTAGTTTGAGGTTGAAGCTAAAGGTAGAAGCTTTCAGGTGGATCCATCTTCGGCACAAGGAGACGACGAGGAGAGAACCATCCGACCACCACAAGGAGTCGAAGAGAAGGAGTTCAAGTTAAGGTATAACCCCCTAACCGAGTAGGTAAAACTCCTAGTTAGGTTGTTAGATAGTTGTTTAACAAAGATCTGTATTTTGAGTCCATGTTACCACCCAAAGAAAAATCGTTTTTCATCATTTCCGCAAGCCCGAAAGAACCGGGAGAGGTAACGTAGACTTACACTGTCTTGGACCTGCTCAATCTGAACCCCCAGGATTCCAACGTTTGCCTCCGTAACTCCAATTTGGCATTGACCCCTATTTTCGTCTAATTTACCATAACAATATCATCAGCAAATAACATACACTAAGATATCTCATTCTGGATAGTTCTTGCAAGCTCATCTATCACGATGGTAAACGGGAATGAACTTAATGCAGATACTCCAGTATGTACACATCCACCAATGACAAAAAATTCACATACGATGAGGTGAAACATAATAGAAAAACAAAAGAAGGCAACAAAGAAAATCAAAAGCAAAATGAGTAGTGTCACTACTACCCTATCTCTAATCTAAGTGCCAAGAACTTCTCTAACAGCTAATTGTTGCTGTTGTTGGCAGGTGCTGGGCTCATCCTCAGTCGAGGAGCAGAGCAACAATCTAGAGGGAGCTGGGTTGGATTCCATGTACATTTCCTTTTGTAGGATGGAGCAGTAGGAGTTGAAGACGACCGGCGTCACGTTGAGGTCGAATCCGACGCCGAACAAGAAGTCTACCTCCAAGTAGTTCATCTCCATCAAGCTGATGCCTCCCACTTTTGCAAAGTAGCTGTTGTTGTAGTATCTGCTTTTAACACATTAAAACAGAAGGCATTTGCATCAGGCTGTGACCTATTATTCAACAAGAAAAATGAAAATGGACGAAAATTATAGCTCTTGATTGAACTGTATGACAGCGAGAATTTTTCTTGCTAAGAAACCATTCTGTCATAAAAAAAGCTGGTTAGTTTTCCAAGAATTGTTCAAGAAACTTTAAGTAATTGGGCACAAAAATTGACAAATTGAATTTGTTGTAACCTTATGAGTATTCTCCACTAATATAACATATATACACTCAAGTTTTGAAACTAAACTATCTACTAATGCATAATTAATTGCGTGCATATGCTAATGGGGATCATGTCATGTTCCTTAAATAATCGTCAATACTTAATATGATGTAAGAACCTATCAACAACTGATGTTGGATGCAACAACCATAACCTTTGGCTTCTAGCCAAGAGCCACATGCAAAGCAAAATGACATCATTGCCCCTGCATAGAAGTTTTCCTTCAAAACTCTTTGGAATTTGAATGGTGCCAAGATATTTGTTCCAAGGCAACACGGCCCCCACCCCCCATTCTTAGCTGGCAGGTGGGGGCAAAGGGAGGAGTGGGGGCTCCATCAAGCAATCAATTTTATCAACACTTGGCCAATCAAGCAATCAGTGTGTTCTCCAAATTTAATTTGGCTCAATCATTCTCATTCTCATGATCTCGATCTCTCTCTCTCTCTTTCCCCTTTGTGAAAATTTCAATATCTTTTATGGCAACAGGTAATAAGACTATTGATTTGTTTACTTGCAGGAGAAATTATTTGGTATACCGGATTTAATACATCCGGATAGAAAAGAGAAAGAGAGGGAGAATTCCAGCCATCTTTTGGACAGCTGGTGGGTTCATGTTCTTATTTTTCTCTCTCTCTCATGACCGGACACAAATATGGCCGGCCCACCGAATAATTTTCCTCTGTGCAGGCAACTTGTATGGCATCTAAATTCTACCTAAGGAGTAACATAAGAAAACAACGCATTAAGAGAAACTCACATGTCATCCATGAACTTGACTGCGGTCAGGACACTGGTGATGATGAACCGATGAACGTTATAAGGATCGATGGCGACCGAGGGGTGGCGATGAAGGAAGCGGTCGAGATAGATGTAGGCGACGGCGTAGCAGCATGGGCTGCAATTCGCGTATCGGAAGATTCTTTGAAGATAGCTTTGAACCGAAATCGAAGGCTTGGATAGGCCGTGGAAGGCAGAGCAGGCAATGGCGGCCTTCTCGTGCAGCGCCGAGTCGTTGCGGTCGGCGACTCTCTGCAGGAGAGAGGAGAGGATCGATACAACTCTTGGAACCCCATAGGGATCTTCCATTAACTCTCCCATGTTTTTAGTTTCTTCTCTTGTCTAGAGAAATATTAGTGACAAGGGAAGAGAATAAGATATATAGGTAGAGAGAGAGAGTAGGGGTCGAGTAGTTTTTAAGTATGTTGCTGAGTTTGGGGTTAAGTATTTTAAAGGGTGAAGTCGGGAAATGAATAAAGATGGAATTGTTTTTGGAAAAGGGGTAATATGATTGTTAGATAGATGATTAAATATGCTCTGGCATTTTGAAGGCAAAATTACTTTTTCTACCATAATTTGTTTACCTAAAAGTTTACCAAAAAAACAAACACCATGAGCATACCTGTTTGACACTGTTACTTACGTGTTGTGGGTACCATCATTTTGTTTATTTCTTGAATAAACTTTTGGATAGACAAATTGCGGACAGAAAAGTATTGCTCTTTTGAAGGGGCTAATAATAAGGGCTAGGTACAGGATCTTTGTCTTGGTTAAGTTTGGGTAATTGCTTGAATGAAATGTGCTATTGTCTTTATTTTTACCATGTTTCATTAAGCGTTAGCCAAAGAAATATTAATGCAAAATATATTTGCATCTGGCCTTTGATTTTTTTGAAAGTTATTGAAAAATGGTCAATTTTAAAAAAAAGAGTTAGATAACTATTGTGCATTGTTTACGTAAAGGCGGCGTGGGTAGATATTGTTTTATGGATGTGGAGAATTAGCTATCATGTTATTGGACGGAAAGATAAACCCTATATCAAGAAGGCAGAGAAAAACTTTAAGTTTTATTAAAATCAATAATCTTCTATACAATAAAGGATGAAATATCGTTAAATAGTCAAATCCTGACAATGCGAAAGTTTGGAAAAAAAATCCCTAATTCCAAAAGATATAAAAAAAGAAGAAGAACAACTAAATTAGCAGAACCATAAAATCAGCGCAATAAACTTCGGAGTCTCTGTACACCCTTTAAATGAACCCAAAATGCTAGTAAGATTTCCTTGTTGGCAGTCCTGTAGGGCTTTCGATATCGTTTTTGAAAAAATATAGAAATTGCGATTTTCCAACACCCGGATTGAAATTTATAATGAGTTCAGGCAATTGACCATGATATTAACATCTCTTATCTGCACGTTTGATTTTTGATTTGTTTCGGCTCAAACGACACATATTTTTCGGCAACCTGCTCTGCATCAATTGTAAATGATATATAGTGTGATCTCTTCTAGCATTAATAAGGTTTAGACAGAACCACTCTCAAAATACAATAGATCGTTGTAATTAACTTTTAGCATATATCCATTAACAATATCCGAATTATCGGCAACCGTATAAACAATGTGGAAAACGAATTTGTCAAAGTTAATGGCAGTAATGATTTTTTTAATTTTATTTTAAAAGAGCAGTAGTAAAGAATTAGAGTTGGTTGTACTTTGGCTACTCAAGTTGGTTAACCAACTCTTTTACAGTTGTCATTCTTTTTTTAAATTTTCAACTAATTATGTTGTTAACAAAGAAATTAAAGATAAAGGAGAAACGCAAAGGACAAATTGATTATATACCCAATTCTCAACATACTCAATAGAAGAAGGGAATACTAGCAGGAAAAGGAAGGATAATAAATAAAGGAAAGCAAAATGCTTAATTTACAGCACAAAGTTGCTTGTGTCATCAGAACAGTACCAACCTGCTGTCAAAGGCCAAAAAACCCACAGGCTGACGGAAAGAGGCCACTCATTCACATTGTTCCTTACCCTATGCATTGGGATCTCTCCTAAGCTCAAAATATATATATATATTTTATATTGAGTTTAGTGGCGCTGCGGTTGAATTCTCTGCGGTCGACATACATGGCTTTGATGTTGGGATCATCCAACAAAATCGTAGGACCAACCTTTCTGTTTTACTTTAATTTGTGTTGTGTCGATCGCAGCTAATTAGCTACGGTCGATTGCATCTATAATTGACTCATCGGTATAATTTGAATTATCATATTTAAATGTCATATAAAATCCCTTTTATATATGAGATTAATGGAGGAAAGAGGCCATAGGAGGGAATTCCCTCCTATGGCGTCGAAAAAATACCCCCTCCACCAATTTTTCCAACGATCGGCCCCCATCATCTTCATCGTCATCATTTAAGATATGGGTACACCAAATCTCATGTGATTCTACAACTTTTTCACCGTTGATTTAGTGGGTTCAAAATTAACGGTTTACCGACAATAGAACTTTTTACATTGCTAAATCAACGGTGAAAAAGTTGTAGAATCACATGAAATTTGGTGTACCCACATCTTAAATGATGACGATTAAGATGATGGGGGCCGATCGTCGGAAAAATTGGTGGAGGGGGTATTTTTTCGACGCCATAGGAGGGAATTCCCTCCTATGGCATCTTTTCTCCATTATTCTCTTTATATATATATATATATATATATATATATATATATATATATATATATTCTTTGAAAAAAGGAATTAACCAACTTTATTAAAGAGTGCAAAAGCCATGTACATCAACACTAAGCACATTAGAAAACTGGTATGGTAAAGAAGGGTAATACCAAGAACCATACAAACTTTGAGTTATTGCAGTTGAAGCCAAAGTGTGTGCTGCCTTGTTGAGATTGTGGCGGATGAGGCAAATCGATGCATGAGGATGAGAGTTGAGTAACCAACGACACTCGTGAATAATTGGAGTAATGTGCCATGGAGGAATTGCTGTGAAGGATATCTTGTATATTGAGACTATTCGTAAATCTAGAGAAGGGCCAGACAGAGCTTCAGACGTTTGGCAATAAAGTCCAGATTTACAGAGGAGGCTAAGACGTCTGAGCAATGAGAGTCAGACGTCTGACCACGCTCTGGCCAGACGCGCTAAGGGGCACAGACGTCTGAACCATCAAGATGAGACGTATGGCAACACTCTGCTCCTTAAGCAGTGGAAGCCTAGACGTCTGCCTCTATAGGTTCAGACGTCTGCCTTACAGATATGCACAAATTTCAGTTCGAGATCTATCTCGAAAAATCAGTTTCTGAGTGGCAGTTTCGTAATTTTTGGGATCTTATTGTAACTCAGATTTGTATGGGCTATAATAGGATCTTAGGGTTAAAATTTAAAGTAGCTTGAGATTTTGATCATAAGGTTTAAGAGAGACGACTCTATGGCTCCATAAGAGATCAAGACGAAATCCATTAAGGGATTATATTGATCATAAGGTTAAGAAAGGATAGAGACGGCTCCATAAGGGATCAAGACGATCATAAGGAGTGCTTTGAGAGGGAGAAGAAGATCTCGTTGGAGATCATAAAGGAGAGGGTTATCGTAATTCTCTGTAAAGCTTTTTCTTTTTCTCGAATGTTCTAATAAAGTTATCTCCTCCCTCCCCCCCAAAACTTTTGTGTTATTTGATTTGTGTTTGATCTAGTTTTGTTATTCGTTTTATAGGGATCTTAGTTTAAATCCATAAGAGTTGGTTGTCGCTCATCCATTGTGTGCGCTCCAAATAACTGGTATCAGAGCTATATTCTGTAGGTTTGTAATTTATGTTTACGGTGGATGACGACGCTTGTGTCCGCTCTCTATTTTCTTAGATTGTGATTCTATTGATAATGGTCCATAAGGATCCGATGGAAAGGTTTTCACTTCGGAATTAAAGATGACAAATAACAAAGTAAATAGAACAAAGTTCGAGGTGAAGAAATTCAATGGGAAACAAAACTTCTCGATGTGGCAGAGAAGGGTTAAGGCACTTCTGGTAAAAGAAAAGCTGTTTAAAATACTTGACGGTAATAAACTTACCGACATGATAGATGATGCATGGGCAGAGATGGATCTAAAGGCACAATGTACGATAGAAATTTATCTGGCGAATAACACAATGTACAATGTCATGAAGGAGATTTTTGCGGCAAATTTATGGTTTAAGCTAGAGAGCTTGTATATAACAAAGTCGTTGTCAAACAAGCTGTACTTAAAAAAACAACTCTTTGATTTACACATGAAGGAAGGGACTCTAATTCATGACCACTTAAACAATTTCAACAAGATGGTCAACGATCTTCTATGCCTTACAATAAATTTAGAAGAGCAGGACCAAGCGGTTTTACTTCTTTCTTCGCTTCTAAATCCGTATGAACACTTGGTGACAACGATTCTCTATTGGAAGGAGACTCTCGAGATGGAGGAGGTTACATTGACGCTTTTTAACAGTGAGATCATGAAGAAATCAATTTCATCATAGAAGTCATCAGAGTAGTTTGTTGGTTAAAGGGGAAGGTCAAAAACTAAAGATAGAGGTAAGAGCATAAGGGGGAATCCAAATCATTCGGACGAGAGAGCGAACTATCCTTCTTTTACAAACAGTCTGAGCATAGAAGAGATGTAAAAGGTATAAACAGTGGTTGGAGAAGAGGGGTAAAGATGCTAGTTCAAAAGGTTTGGATCAAGCCCGTGTTGCAATCGAAGCAGAAGAAGATCCATATGATGTACTCGCTATACACACCGGGAAGGAAGATTCTGATGCTTGGATTCTTGATTCCGGATATTCATACTATATGTGCCCGAAGAAGGAGTTGTTCGACACCTATATGAAGTTCAATGGCAGCAGTGTTCTCATGGGGAACAATGTGGCGTTCAAGGCTATTGGAATATGGAACATCAAAGTTCACATGTTTGATGGTATGGTACGAACACTTGTGAACGAGCCTCACATTCCGGAATTAAAAAAGAACGTAATTTCTCTAGGAGTATTGGATGTAGCAGGATGCAACTTCGCTGGTTAAGATGGAGTACTAAAGGTTGTCAAGGGTGCCTTAGTGGTCATGAAGGGACAACGATTGAAGAATTTGTATCGTTTGGACGGCAGCGTGGTGACTGGTGGTGCAACCGTGGCTACGGAGAAACAGGTGGAGGATACCGTAAAACTGTGGCATATGCGTCTTGCCCACATGAGTGAGAGGGGGTTTCGTGAGTTGCACGGAAGGGAGTTATTAAAAGGTATTACCATGTGCAATCTATATTTCTGCAAACATTGCACAATGGGGAAGTAACATAAGATCGGCTTCAAGCAAGCCATGCACAAGACCGAATGACTTCTCGATTATATTCACTTAGACATATGGGGGTCATCACCGGTTCCATTAAAAGGAGGTGCCATATATTATGTCACCTTCATTGACGACTTCTCATGAAAGGCATGGGTTTACTTCCTCAAACACAAGTCAGAGGTGTTTGCCAGTTTTAAGGAGTGGAAAGCGTCCGTAAAGAAGCAAAATGGGAGATTGGTGAAGTATTTGTAGACAAATATGTTGGGGTTAAAAATTACACCCCGGTTGACCAAGTCAAAATCAAAGTCAACCCCAAGCCAAGTGGGCCCAAGCCCAGGTCAAGGGACCGGCCCCGTGACAAAAAGAATGAAGGCATAAATTAGTTTAATATAATTCTTTCTTTTTAGAAATAAATGTATGTGAAATGGGCAAGTGTTAGTTATATGTATGCCCTAGAGGCCATTACTGTACATACGATGTATATTGTAATGGATGCTTGGACATATATAGGGAGGGCTTTCTTGCTCGACATGATAGTATGCTATCTGGTTGTACTTTATCTTAACATGTACTCTGATTGTCTCTATGTTACATGTTGATAAAGCCCTTAGGATATGTACTCGACTACTGGGACTATGATGAGATCATACTAATGGGGCCACGGTAGTCGACGAGTACATCCTATAACAGTTCCTAGTCGAGGGTGTATCGAGACAGGGTATCGATACACCAAAGTAGACTAGCGTATACGCATCTTGACCCATATGATGGGCGATGGATGATCCCATATCCATCGGTGTTTTGACATCAAGGATGGTGTACGGGTGCTCAGTAGAGACTGGGTACACTGGACGGACTCGGCGAGAACTCCCAGATGGTATTATACCTCACGTCAGATGGCAGTTCTCCGGTGACACTGGTACAGAGTAGTCTGTTGACCTGAGATCGTCATAGAGTCTTGTGTGATTCCCACTGTGCTTTGATTTCCATCATACCACGTCCAAAAGGGCATGCAAAAAGGTGGCTTTTGGGTACAGTCCCGAATCACATGGAGGCAATGAGCGATAGGAGGGGATTCGTCTCTCCCGGTATATGGAGTTGATGTTGTGCTGAGTTCGATTGGTTATAACCGGAAATCCCTGGCCAGGGTTGCTGAGATTTACTGGTAAGTGTTATCAGTAGTTTCTTGAACTGTTATAGACCTCAAATCGACACGACTTATCAAGCTACTGGGGTATGACGTTTACCACCCCTAGGCGAGATATGCAACATATCAGACGACGAGACCGGACTGTACGGGAGTATTACTGTTTGGATTCATAGGAGAATGTACAGGCTTGCTTGTTGATCTTCTGATCGCTCAATACCTAGGTAGCTGTTACGTTTAGCTGACCGCTTGCATATGATCATCACCTACTGCCGGCGTATTGACGACTCTTTAGAGTCCTACACAGAGGTTTCTTGACTCAGGAAAAACGGAGTAGGGGCACGTATGTGATATGTGCGGGACTGAGGATAATGCGATATGAGATACCGTATTCTATTCTCGCGATATTTGATATCAGCCGGGTCATCGGATCAAGTGTTGATTCGATGAATCGGTACGGATAAATATTAGTCGGTTATATGCGATATAGCTGGATTGTCGGATCAAGTGTTGATTCGATAATTTAATGTATAATAATATATATGATATATTAAATTACATTAACTAATATTAGCTCACTAAAAGATTTTTTTTCTCACTCGGGTAATACATTGATATATATGAGATATATGTTAATTGTATTATTTTATTTTGTTACAATAAATATTATATATGTGATATATAATATTGTAACATGATATGATAACTAATGCAACATGTTTAGTAGAGATTAAACAAGATTAGGGTTTGATTTGGGTTAATGCTTTCTAGATGATTCTAGAAGGTTTAGTTTTGTTTTGTGAAAGATATTTTGTTATGACTCATTCCTTGACCTAACCCAAACCCTAGCCCTAGTTAAGTCTCTACAATAGTTTAGTCAATCATGGTTGCATTATTCATCATTATCTCCTTTGCTTTATTCATCACAAAAGGATTTCTATTTGATTCATTCATCTTCTTCCTTCTTCTTTCTTTCATGAAAAAGCTTACTAGCTTTTTTCCAAGTGATGAATGAGTGTAAGAAAAAGATAATAAAAGAGAGCAAAAATCCTACTTCATCATCCTCATCTATCCTTTCCATTTAGATGAGGGTGTTCACTTCATATTATGTGTGTTAGCTTGTATTAACGAAACTTCAAGGTAGATCATCTTTGTATCGAAGATCGGAAGCAAGACTGCATCTTTCTCTTCGTGGAACCTCTCGAGAGTCCGGAACACGATGATCGCAGTAAAGGGACCTCAACACGGAGCTTAAGAAGTGAAGGACCGGATCTACAAAGGTTGTAATCCCTCTCACTTCGTGTTAAAGTGTTTAACATATTAGTTTTCGTATAAACTCTAGTTTAAAGATCCGGCTTTGGGTTGTTCGGCACGGCTAAATTTTTAATCGGGCATGGTTGATGCCTCGTAGATCCTTGTGCTTGTGCCTAGCAACCCTACAGTGGTATCAGAGCCAGGTTAGAGCTTTAGGCGAAGTCTGAGCGAAGTTTAAAGTCCGATCGAACCCGGAAACCCCGACGAATACCCTTCTCTGGATATTTTTCAAAAATATGATTTTTTATGAATTAAAAATGCTCAGAAAAACAAGCAGGAAAAACTAAGAATTACTGTGAAGTACGGTCCACTAAGTCGCTCACGTGATCGCGGAACCGCGGCCAAACCAAGGGTTTGGCGGCGGTTCCGCGGCCAAAATTTTGACTTAGTCCCTCATATTTCATATATTTATTCTTAGGTCCTTTCTTGACATTTTTTTCTGGGAATTTTTTAATTCCACTCAAGTGTTGAGTTTTATAGGGTTGTATTGGGGACTCGTTGATTCTATCGGATATTTTAACTTCGTTTATTTTGTCCGGGTAATTTTTAGAACGTGTTAAAAAGTTCGAACGGATATCAATAACTCATTTTTTCCCCTGCCGGAAAATTTCCAAGCGTTGGATTTTTCCGTAATTTAAGAACGTTCTATGTCGTGCAAGTAACGCGGTGGACCCTCTAGAAAACAACAAAGCTTAACTCGATTATGTGACCGTCTTGAACTGCCTCTAAACCTTAGGGTTTGTGGCAGTACGGCGTGTCACATGTGAGGCGTTGGCTTGACCCTTCTACGGCTGGACCATTGGTACTGTGGCATGTGATGGATGTTTTTAAACCGATTTCAAGTGTTGAGATATATTGGGGAAATCTTGGGTGTTTGATTATTCGATCGGAAAGTTTAACATTGTCTATTTATCTGGAATGTGATACAATATTTGGAATCCACAGGTAGTTATGAGATAACTAATTTGAATGTTGTAAATCTAGCAGTTCAGTCTCAAATTGATCGGTTGCCACGGAATTTTGATGTGATCAAAAGTCCGTCGCAATCACGTAGTGTACGCGGATACTCGCCGGATAAACTTAACAGACAGCCACGCTCCATAGCCCCGACCAAGTGACTGTAGGAGAATCCCGTTGCCAAAAGCATCCGTTCGGGTGCTCGCGGCGGCGGTGTTCCGCCTTAGTGCACTTCGTCGACGACTTCCGGGGGTGCGGCCATCTACTAAAGTTTGTGATGAGCATTCGATCAGGATGTCGGGAATCTTGTTGAATTGCCCGATTTGATATTGAAAAGAGTTTTCGATAAAGAGACTAAAATACGGGGTTTATAATTGTTAGGCATGCGATGTCTAAGAAGGTTGCGGATTCCAACTGTTGTAGTTTTACACTTTCTTTTCTGTGACCGTAAGCGTAGTATGTGGTGTATCGCCGGCTTCGTTTCTATACATCAACAGCAATCGGGATACGCATACTTGCTTACGTTGATGATATGAGATATTATGTGTTGCTGTGATATGTTATATTGGATCGTCGCGTTTTGGCTTGCCGGGGTTTTATGTGAGATGAGAGTTTTTCTTTTTTCATTCATGTAAAATTCATTTGTATGTAATATTCTTTTATTGGGGCACTTCCGGGCTGAGGATGATGTCACCGTTGTATATTATTTACTTTTCCGCATTAGGTAGACCCAAGGCGTGGAGCACAAGTAACCGGGTTCTAGGGTCCACTGGGAGACCATCTCGAGGAGTCGAGACCGGGTCTCCTAACCCTAGAATTGGCAGTGTGGCTTGCCGCTCTCGTAGGGGTCTAGGGATGTGGGTTTGGCTATTCATCGCGACCGTGGAATCCGTGTTTTATACAGGCTCGTATTAAAACACGGACGTCCTAGTATATCCAATATTTCATATATGTTCTTCTGCTGCAATGTTCTGTGATGAGATCATATTACTGCCTGAGACGAATGTTTATATTATATATATGAGATATATGTTATATTGCAGATTTCGTTTCAATTGTGATGCTTGTGAAGCATATTAAAATGGGACTTCATTAATGAGATTAATGAAACTAAAAGAAACCTAAAGATGTTGTAGAAACTTGTTTAAAAACTGGTAGCTCTAGTTCTTGCTTTGCATAGCGGTGTTCCTTGTAGAACATCCAGCACCTTATTTGATAAGGAAAGAGCCGAGATCCCTTCACCGGGAGTGACCTCTTTAGTGAAACTAGCAGATGCTACAAACTCGGTTTGTCTTTTGATTGCTTCTATAGTTCTTGCTTTGCACATCGGTATTTGTGAAATATCCTGCACCTTATTCTATGAGGAAAGAGCCGACGATCCCTTCACCGGGAGTGACCTCTTTAGCAAAACTAGAAAAGCCTAAAAAACACCCCATTTAAAATCACTCGATTCTACGACGATATCAAGTTCATTACGCAAAAGGTTTTCTTAAAAACCTGTCGTAGCCCTCCGTCATTTTAGGAAGTAGAGTACTTAGTATTCGTGCTGTGTTTGTTGACCTTAGTTAAGGCACAGTGTACGGTAGCTAAGTGATGTCTTCCTATATAGCATATGATGCGATTAGTTAGGACAGTCATATGACTTTGTTGACCTTAGTTAAGGGTCATGTGGGTGGGTCTATTTAATCAAGAAATGACGGATAGAACTTGACTAGTGCTTATGATTTGTTGACCATAATTAAGGTCATAAGTCACTAGGGGTAAAATATTATTGGGAATTTCAAGTGTTGAAATTTGCAACGAGATTGCATACCTTCTATGAGATAGTTGGATCCGGATACCCGCTGCGAGTAAGAGTACTCCTGGGAGAGTTTTACACATTACAATTAGCCGATCAAGTAGGTGTTTAGAAAGGTGTTAACGGGGTTACGCCCCTGGGAAAACGAGGTTTATTTTAATTAGGTTCGTGCGAAAGCACGGTGGACCTCCCTCAAAGTACCGGCACTGGCCTAGCTGAAAGATTGGCGAACTTGTAGCGTGTAATTAATCCCGGCTGGTCTTTCCTTTTAGGGTTTGAAGGAAGATTTGATTAAAACAGTGGGAGACATCCTGATTAGATATATTAGATAACCAATCTAATCTTGCAAGAGCATACGCTGAGTGTTTTCTTCTCTCTCTCTCCAGGTAGCGACCATTTCACGCCTTAATCAAGATAATAAAACGGATATATTGACCGAACCCGCTTGTTATACTGAGCTGGGGAACGTTGATCCCGCTCCAACTTATAATTGTTATAAGACAGAGCAGGAAATTGGGGAATACCAGATTTCCCGTGCCGCCCAAACAAAGAAAGTGCATGCTGATGCATCATCTTCGGGTGTGTTCATTACATAGAACTGTTTCTCAGTATCCTTTACGTCCTGGGTATGAGATATCGGATCAGGATCCCACATATGTAATCTGTTACATGGGCTAAAGATAGGTAGAGAACTGAGAACGGGTGATAAGTTTCATGAGATATAAATGGTGCAAGTGTTGCAGCCAAGTCTGTTGGTCACTATCACCCTGTATTACCAGAATACATTGATTCTGAACGAATGTTATTAGATACCGAACCTGATATACAACATCATATCAATCTCTTTATTAGTAAAGAAAGGATATAATTTTGTATTGTTGGATAATGTTTTGAACATTTCCTATATCAAGAGTTGATCGGTTCAGGCACGTTATCTAAAAGCATAGACGTTCTAAATCAAACCATAGTTCTTAACGTACAGAACACACACAAGAGGAAGAGTTCAGAAATGAATAAATCCTTCTTGAGGCATTGTAGACTAGGTCATATCAATGCGACCCGACTGGCTGAAGTTACATTTAGATGCATATTTAAATCTGTTTGAATTTACATCTTGTGAAACTTGCTGGTCATGTCACAAAGATAAGATGACCATAGCTCTGTTTATTGGAAACAGAGAAAGAGTTAGTGAACTCTTGGGATTGATACATGCTGATGTATGAAAGTCCCCTGTCTACAAATGCCAAGACCGGTTCTTTGTACTTCATTACATTCTCTGATGATCTCTCAAGATTCAGACATATGTTCCTGTTGAAACACAAGTCCGAAGCTTTTGAGATATTCATAGAATATAAGTTAGAAGTAGAGAACCAAAATACGGGTATAAGTATTATGTCCTTTGATGAGATCAGGGAGGAGAATACTTGAGCACGGAATTCCTGGACTATTCTAAAGGAGAATGAGATTCTCTCTCAGCATTACTCCTCCGTATACACCATAGCACGATGGTATATCGGGGCAGAGCAATAGCACCCTATGTGATATGGTGTGCTCTATGATGAGTACTACTGAGTTTCCTATTTCTTTTTGGGAGTTATGCACTTGAGAAGCTGCATACCTATTGAATAGGGTTCAAATCAAATCAGTTGCCTACCACTTCATATGTGATATGGAAAGGGAAGAACCCATATCTTAAGTTTGTTAAGATTTGGGGTTGTCCGGCCTATGTCTAAAAAGCAAAATCCGGACAAGCTCGAGGCAAAGTCAGATCTGTGGAAGTTTGTTGGATATCCCAAGCATACGCAAGGGAATATCTTCTACCTAACCAAGGAACAAAAATGTTTTGTTTCTCAGCATGCCACCTTTGTGAAAGGGAATTTCTTGTGAAGAAATTAGTGGTCATGAGGTAGAACTGGAAGGAGTTCCAGCTATACAAACTACAACAGATGATTTGATAGAACCAAAGGATTCAGTAGTTTCCAACGAACCTCAGCCTCTCCGCCGATCTAGTAGGATTCCTCACCCACTTGAGAGATACTTCGGTTTCTCTATGAAAGTGGGAGCGAGGATTGCATCATGAGATGATGACCCAACTAGTTTCGAGCTGGCCATCAGGAGTGGGACTTTGTAAGAATGGCTGGATGCTTAGCGATCTGAGATGGAATCCTTATACACCAACAAAGTATGGACTTTGGTTGCTTTATCTGAAGGGTTAAATCCCCATCAGGAGCAAGTATATCTTGAGAAGATTACTTGGTGTACATGGAAAAGTTGAGACTTTCAAAGCTATGGTTAAGTCCATCCAGATCCTACTTGCCACGGCTACATACCATGACTACGATATCTGGTGGTTAGGTGTCATGACAGCTTTTCTAAATGATGATTTGGAAGAGAGTGTCTATAAGTACACAGCCAGAGGGCTTCGTAGACAGTGGGAGCAGCGGAAACGTGTGCAAGATGTTTTATATGATAAAGCAGGCATCGCGGAGTTGGAATGTCTGTTTTGATGTGGTAGTCAAAGAGTTTGACTTCATCAAAATGGTAGATGAACCTTGTATATACAAAAAGGTAGCAGAGAGTATGGTGGTGATCCTCGTAGAGTACGTGGATAACATACTCTTGATAGGGAAGGAGTTTCCTATGCTACGCTCGGTCAATCTCCGCTTATCACAAGAATTCTCCATATAGGATCAAAGTGATACCTCCTAAATTCTGGGTTTTTGGATCTATGAGATAGATATAATTGGATGTTAGGATACTCACTAGTTGTAGTGAGATGGTATCAATCGATCCTGGGGAGAATCACTGGAAAGGTTCCAGGGTGATAAGAACGACTGAATGTCAGTCGCAGGCTTGTCTATACCCTCAGTGGAGGGACGGTATGTTGGAAGAGTTCCAAGCTAGATACCGTGACTTACTAGACGATTAAAGGCAAGATACATCGTTACCAAGGATGCTACCAAAGAGGCAGTCTGGATATATATAGGTTCATGAGATGAACTTCGTTCCTACCATTGTGTGACAATGGAGTTGTGGCTTATGCCAAGGAACTACCGTCCCATCAGAAATCCAGATATAATTCTTAGTCAGTATCATCTGATCATGTAGATGGTTGATCTCCAGGGAGATCGAGGTTAGGAGAGTAGACACAGAAGACGACAGTGCGGATCCACTCACAAAGGCCTTTTTCCCAGTAGAGACTTTTATGGGATGGTTGAGTATGAGATACTTTAACCACAGCTAATTGTTGGGTATGTGATACCACAACAGATGGCCCTAGTGCAAGTGGGAGATTGTTAGTTATATGTATGCCTTAGAGGCCATTACTGTACATACGATGTATATTGTAATGGATGCTTGGACATATATAGGGAGGGCTTTCTTGCTCGACATGATAGTATGCTATCTGGTTGTACTTTATCTTAACATGTACTCTGATTGTCTCTATGTTATATGTTGATAAAGCCCTTAGGATATGTACTCGACTACTGGGACTATGATGAGATCATACTAATGGGGCCACGGTAGTCGACGAGTACATCCTATAACAGTTCCTAGTCGAGGGTGTATCGAGACAGGGCATCGATACACCAGAGTAGACTAGCGTATACGCATCTTGACCCATATGATGGGCGATGGATGATCCCATATCCATCGGTGTTTTGACATCAAGGATGGTGTACGGGTGCTCAGTAGAGACTGGGTACACTGGACGGACTCGGCGAGAACTCCCAGATGGTATTATACCTCACGTCAGATGGCAGTTCTCCGGTGACACTGGTACAAAGTAGTCTGTTGACCCGAGATCGTCATAGAGTCTTGTGTGATTCCCACTGTGCTTTGATTTCCATCATACCACGTCCAAAAGGGTGTGCAAAAAGGTGGCTTTTGGGTACATTCCCGAATCACATGGAGGCAATGAGCGATAGGAGGGGATTCGTCTCTCCCGGTATAGGGAGTTGATGTTGTGCTGTGTTCGATTGGTTATAACCTGAAATCCCTGGCCAGGGTTGCTGAGATTTACTGGTAAGTGTTATCAGTAGTTTCTCGAACTGTTATAGACCTCAAATCGACACGACTTATCAAGCTACTGGGGTCTGACGTTTACCACCCAGGCGAGATATGCAACATATCAGACGACGAGACCGGACTGTACGGGAGTGTTACTGTTTGGATTCATAAGAGAATGTACAGGCTTGCTTGTTGATCTTCTGAGCGCTCAATACCTGGGTAGCTGTTACGTTTAGCTGACCGCTTGCAGCTTGTGGGTGTTTGATATGATCATCACCTACTGCCGGCGTATTGACGATTCTTTAGAGTCCTACACAGAGGTTTCTTGACTCAGGCAAAACGGAGTAGGGGCACGTATGTGATATGTGCGGGACCGAGAATAATGCTATATGAGATACCGTATTCTATTCTCACGATATTTGATATCAGCCGGGTCATCGGATCAAGTGTTGATTCGATGAATCGGTACGGATAAATATTAGTCGGTTATATGCGATATAGCCGGATTTTCGGATCAAGTGTTGATTCGATAATTTAATGTATAATAATATATATGATATATTAAATTACATTAACTAATATTAGCTCACTAAAAGATTCTTTTTCTCACTCGGGTAATACATTGATATATATGAGATATATATTAATTGTATTATTTTATTTTGTTACAATAAATATTATATATGTGATATATAATATTGTAACATGATATGATAACTAATTCAACATGTTTAGTAGAGATTAAACAAGATTAGGGTTTGATTTGGGTTAATGCTTTCTAGATGATTCTAGAAGGTTTAGTTTTGTTTTGTGAAAGATATTTTGTTATGACTCATTCCTTGACCTAACCCAAACCCTAGCCCTAGTTAAGTGTCTACAATGGTTTAGTCAACCATGGTTGCATTATTCATCATTATCTCCTTTGCTTTATTCATCACAAAAGGATTTCTATTTGATTCATTCATCTTCTTCTTTCTTTCATGAAAAAGCTTACTAGCTTTTTTCCAAGTGATGTAGTGTGAGAAAAAGATAATAAAAGAGAGCAAAAATCCTACTTCATCATCCTCATCTATCCTTTCCATTTAGATGAGGGTGTTCACTTCATATTATGAGTGTTAGCTTGTGTTAACGAAACTTGAAGGTAGATAATCTTTGTATCGAAGATCGGAAGCAAGACTGCATCTTTCTCTTCGTGGAACCTCTCGAGAGTCCGGAACACGATGATCGCAGCGAAGAGACCTCAACACGGAGCTTAAGAAGTGAAGGACTGGATCTACAAAGGTTGTAATCCCTCTCACTTAGTGTTAAAGTGTTTAACATGTTAGTTTTCGCATAAACTCTAGTTTAAAGATCCGGCTTTGGGTTGTTCGGCACGGCTAAATTTTTAATCGGGCATGGTTGATGCTTCGTAGACCCTTGTGCGTGTGCCTAGCAACCCTACACCAAGAAGCCAAAATTTTGTAAACCCCATGGCTTATGTGCAAAAAAAAGATAAGCAAATAAGGTATAGGGTGGTACAAGTGCCACTTGGTAAAGCTCAAGGGGTTATATGTAAAGCGTGTAGCCTATAAAGGCAAACATGATGAAAAAATAAAGAAGAACCTTTTCATTCTCTCAAAAAAAAGTTTAGGGTTCTGTGCCTCCTTCTCCTTTCTCAAGGTTCTAAACTTTCTTCCTTTTTCATGAATTAAATCAAGAGTTTCACTCTTTTTTTCCTAAAAAGGAATAGTTTTTCACCATAAAATCCACAAAGAGGAGCTCAGATCTTCCGTCAGATCTCTAAAATGGGAGATTTTTAAATCTCACCCCATTTTCTCCAAGATCCAGCCAACAGAGAGGAGAAAGAAGGAGACTCATCTCCAAAAATCCCACTTTGGGAAGATCCAAGGCTCAAAAGAAAACCCAGGGCTCATGGGAGAAGAAAGGGGTCCCCTTTCATCATCTCTGAAACTCTCTTAGGAGTTTAACTCCACAAAAAAATATAAAATAATAAATCCCTTTTTTTAGGAGTTTAACTCTAAAAGTCAACCGGGGAGTACAACTCCCTGTGCCTAAGCCCCTTCTTTCCTTTTTTAGGAGTTTAACTCCAAAAGTCAACTGGGGAATACAACTCTCTGTGCAGGGGTTAAGCCCATTTTTCTGCGTGTGCTCAGTGCCCAACGCCTACGCGCCACGCACGTGAGGCACTGGTGCCTAGTGCCCGCATACCGGGCATGTGAGGCGCTGACGCCCAGCGCCCATGCGCCAAGCACGTGAGGTGCCGGCACCCAGCGCCCGCATGCCAAGCATGTGAGGCGCTGCCGCCCACACGTCCTTAGGACGCCACCCACGCTTTTTTTATTATTTTTTTATACATACTCCACACGCAAAACACGTCCCCCGTTAGAAAATTTTTTCTAACGAGGCGCTGCCCTGCACCTCGCAAGGGGCTGCTAGCCCTCTTGATCCCCAACCCGCTATCCAGGTAGCTGGACCCCCGTAAACTCTGCGAGGTCCCTGATATACCCAAGACCCTTCAAAACACAACACACGCACACTTCATATTGAGTTCGCATGACCAGTTTGACATGTCAATCGGAGGTTCTCTCGCTTCAAAGGCGAGGCGTAATTAACGACAGCTTAATCCGTATCCGCCGGAGATTTGAATCCCCACCATCAATAAACCCCGCCCTGCCCTAGGCAGGGGGAATCTGTACATGCCTGATAAGCGCACACATTTCCATCTCAATGGGGTGACGAAAAACACCCTACAGATTGTGGTATGCCCGATGGGCTTTTTCTCTCCTCCCATATTTCGGGTTAATCGTTCATGCGAACTCAATCAACATATATATCGATTGCCTGTACTGAAGTCATTTTTTTTCTTATGTGTACAGTTTAACAACTTTCAGTCATAATCTCAAACTTAGCAATCATGTCTCCCAAAACGAGCTTCGTTTCTGATGCCACTCCAATTCCCTACATGGTCAAAATCAATTCTCGCATGGTTCTCCCTGTAAGTCTCAGCCGGCAATGGGAGGAGTCACCTGCCAATTTGGTTCTGTCATCATTTACCCTGCCGGAAGCGCTCATCTGGCAGAAATCCCGGCAAACCAGGTGGCCAAGCTGGTCTCAAGGGTCAAGAGGCCGAACGTTGTGATCGCTAAGGCACCACAACCCAAACTTAAGACGGTGTCCGAACGACTCTCTGGTGCTCCAGCTGGGGACAAGACTTCTGGTACAAAGGGCATCATCAAACGTTGCGAACAAGCTCAGGAGAAGACTCCAACAAGTGCATAATCAGGCGTATTTCCAAATCCTTCCATCGCCCGGTCTACAACGGCTTCCCAAAGAGCAGTAGCCAACCAAGTGCTCAAAACAGAAAGGTTGAGACAGAAGAGGCTTAGGTATCGAGCTAACAAGAGGGCTAGGACTCCGTCCAAGTGGAATCTTATGAGGTTCCAAGAGCAGGGTCACCCCGCGACGACGGCTGAGTCAGCCGTAAAAGATAGCAATTCATTCGAACCTCTGAAGTGGGTTCAGAAAAACGCCATGACCATCAGAATCAAGAAGACAGCAGTCCGAATGATGCTACAAAGAGACGTGTCCCAGCCCCAACGGAGAAAGCATGACACCGTCTCTTCAAGAGTCTATCAGATGTTCTATGCCGTGCGAAAACAGCGGGGCAAAGCCAAAAAGGAAGCGCCAGCACCATTCAAGAACCTGGTCAGGCCAGCCACCTTCAGTCGATTGCCCATTATCGAAAAAGAAGGGCCACAACATCAGTCCGTAAAATCAGCTGCCAATAATGAAAGGATGGCCGGATATGTTATCCACACTGTCTATATGGCGGGCACATGCCCCAGCAACAACCTTCGCAGTAAAAACAAGGATGGGGCCACCACATCCCAAGCCTAATCTGGCTTGAATATGGTTGCCGCTTCCCAAGATCAGACGCCTCCGCTGGATGATGAAAACCCTCTCGATGAGACCGATAGGCAGAAAGACCCCTCAGTCTATGTGGATTCAAGCTCGGACAGCGAGGAAGAGCCGACTTTCCTCCCCAGGACCGCAGAGCAAGAGCTGCTTCAAGAGCTTCAAAAACAGCTCAGGAGCAAAGATAAAGAGATGGCCAAGCTCTATTCAAAAATTGACGACCTAACGAACGTTGTGATGCAGCTCACGGCTCAAATTGCTCGGGCTCCTCCCAATCAAGTGTTGTCTATAGTGCCCTCAAGTCAATTATTGGATCGCAGGCACGCGATTGTGATGATTGAGGGAGGATCTATACCGGTAGAACAGTCTTACTCGAGATGATAGTATGCTATCTGGTTTATCTTTATCATCGTGTACATGCTTCAGGTGATATTACAGATCACTATTACATGTTGATAGAGCCCATAGGATTCTTTCTTGACTACCAGCAATATGATGGCGATCATATACGTGAGAGTTGGGTGGTCTATAAGCACATCCTTAAAACGTCCCTTGTCGTGGGAGTTTCGAGACTGGGCATCGATACTCCAAGAGTAGACTAGTGTATACGGATCGAGACCCCGACGAGGGGCGGTGGACGGTCTCATAAGCCATTGGTGTTAGTTGGTTCACCTAAGATGTATATAGGTGCTCATTGGGTTATGAGTACACTGGACGAACTCGCCGGGAATATGCTAGTTGGTATTATACCTATTTTCAGATAGCAGTTCCGTGGTGACATGTGTACAGGTTAGTCTATCGACCAGAGATCGTCATTTGTCTCGTGTGAGTTCCCACTGTGCATTGATTACTACCCTTCCACGGCTCAAAGGAGTCGTGCAAACAGGGTTTAGTTGGGTACAGTCCCGAGCCACATAGAGACAGTGAGTGGATCGTCAGGGGATTCGTCTCTCCCGGTATTGGGGGTTGATGTCGCAGTGTGCACGGATGACCATCACCAAAAATCCTTGGCCAAGATAGTCAAGAATTATTGATCTAGGATTGGTAGTTTCTCAGGTGGTGATAGGTTTCATTCCGACACTAAATGTCGCGTTATTAGGGGTCTGACTTTATCCACCCCCTAGACTCGATATGCGATACTCATAGACGAACGGACCGGACTGTATGGATATTGTAACCGTCAGGCTCAATAGGGTTTCAGGATGAGTTTTCTCGTCGGACTCCCTTTCGCTCAATACCTGGGTAGCTGTTACGTACAGCTAGTTCCACTGACGTGCTTATGGTTAAACCCACTGCCAGCGTATTGACGAGTCTTTAGAGTCCCATACAGAGGGTTTCACTGCTTCGGGCGAAACGTTGTAGAGGCCGTATGGTTTTATGGCAGAGTTCGATCATATACGTGCACGAGTGTACGGATCATGATCGGATGGATAATAATAGTAGGCTTTGGTTTAAAACGGATCCTAGTGTTATATTGTTGGATTATTTTCGTCTCGTTGTATTCGTATTCAGTCGGAATACGAATGAGGGTATGTATATACAGATGAGGGGTATCTTGTAATTCGTTACAAGTTTAATTTAGAAGATGCCTTTTCTTTTTGTTATAAACATTTAGGGTTTTAAATGTTTATTTGGAATGGAAAGTGTGACTCATTCTTGGCATGGTTCATGCATGCACTTGGTGACTCATGGTGGTGGGTCATGGTGTCATGATGTTGTTTTGTTTGTGGTGTGGGATATTTGTTGCGAGCAAAAGATATATTTATTCTTGAGTTGTTTTCTTTTGTTGCTAGCGCACTACATATATTTCTCACAACAAAACCCCCCCCACACACAACACACTAAAAAGTCATCATCCCTATTTTCTTTAGTTGCCAAGTTTTGCTTCACACTTTCTTCTTCAAGGCATCTTCTTCAACCTCCACCCAAACGCTCTCATGAGTTGAGAATCCTTGGGTGTATTGAGACAAAGTAATCATAAACTCTCTCAACTTTATCTTGTCTATCTAGGCTAGCATACTAGACACCCGAGTTGCTTCGGTTTTGAGGCGGGAGCCCGTATTACTAACCTTCGACGTGGATCTTCTTCGATGGGGGGAGACCGGAGATCAAACATGATCAAGGAAGCCACGACGAGCTTGGGACAAAGGTTGAAGGCTGAATGACACGGATCGTTTGGTATAACCACTCTAAACTCCTTTGCCTATTTTGTTATCTATGGCTTATGGGTCGATCCGGGAATCGGGTTTCGTTAGCGCCAGTTTCTAAAAGTTTTGTTCCGCATTTGGCCACGGATTGATGGCCAGGACGCTGGCGTAACCCAACATGGTATCAGAGACACTCCATAAGCCTTAGTTAACTCTTTGTGACATTAGAAATCCGCCGTTTTGTCGTGCAAAAACTGCCGACAAAAACAGTTTCGAAAACTGAAAGTTTGAGATGTTTACACACCCTGCGGGCTCATGGTTTGAACTGAGAAGCCGCGGGGTAGTGCATGGGCACCACGGGGAACCCCAGGGGGGGACCGAACGGCTGGGCCCACTCCCCAAGACCACCACAAGGTGGTCTTGGCGGTGGGGACTCGAAACAGCCCCACCTTGGGAAGTTTCGGGTCTGCCTCATCCCCTGGCCACCTCGTGGTGGCCTCGGGGGTGGGGTACCCCCTTAGGCCCCCTGACTCGAATTTAATTTCGCGCTCTAACTCCCCGCGAAGGTTCGGGCGCGTTTTGTTTTGATTCGGACTTCCGAATTGGCTTTAGACGGTCTGTTTTTGAACTTTAGCTCACTGTTTTTTTTCCATGGTTTTGGAAATTGGTTTAGTTTGCTATTTTCTAATTGCGTGTGGAATTCTAATGTCATAGTTTTCAGTACATACATTACTATCTGTGACCGTGAATGGCATTAGAGCGGTACAACTTGTCTAATTGTTATATGTCTTTTAGACGTGTTTGCGAACGTGACATTCACGTTGATGTTCTGTGTTGTGTTGTGTATGAAGCTGGATCGTCGTGATGGATAGCTTGGGTGTAATGTTAGTCACTTTAGATTTATTTGTACATTTGATATCGCGGGGCGAGCGTCCGACATGTGGACTGTCGTCACTGCCTGTTTGTATATTATTTATTTGGGGCACAATGGGGTTGAGGTCGATATCACCGTTGTACATATTTTCTTTTCTGTACTAGGATTACCCCACGATGGAGTGCATGGATAGCCGGGTTCCAGAGAGCAACGGGCCCTCATCTCATGGCATTGATACAGAGGGGGCCTCACTCTAGAATTGGCGGGCTATTCGCCGCACTCGTAGGGGGTACAGGTTGACCCAAGGAGGGGTGCTCAAGTTACCGGATTCCGTGAAGTGCTGGGTGGCCCATTCACATTGATGAAGGGGGTTGCCTCACTTCTGGTTTTGGCGGGTGACTTGCCGCGCTCGTAGGGGGTCTAGGTTTTAATTGCACAGGCTATTCATACGACCAAGAGAACGTCGGGTTTCACTTGCGGCTAAAAGGAAACCCGGGGCTCCCAGATTATCAATATTGTTCTGTGATGCTTATCGCTTATCTGTGATGTTGCATTTATCATGGCTAGAACGATTATTATATATTGTTATATATATACTGGTAGATGTTGTATATGTTTTACACCCGTGCTAGTCCAGCCCCCGCTCGTTAGTTAAGTAACCTAATGGGTGATGACGGGGCCCAGTGGCGAATGCGGATGGCATATACGTACATCATATTTTCGTTCTTTTGTGGTGTGATTAATTGATGGGACTGTGTTGATTTAGATCAATGCAAGGAAAACAGACCTATTCGATGTTGTTGGAACAATTTTCAAAAGCTGTTATTATAAGGACATTTTCCTTTGTTTTGCACAGCGGTATTCAGTTATGAATATCCAGTACCTCATTCGACGAGGCAAGAGCCATGATCCCTTCACCAGGAATGACCTCTTGGGCAGAAGTTTGCGTCAGGGTAATAACTTCACTATAGTCAATTATTTTTTGCTTTGCATTGAGGTATTCAGTTGGAATATCCTGTGCCTCATTCCACGAGGAAAGAAATGAGATCTCTTCACCGAGAGTGACCTCTTTAGCAAAGGTTTTCGCCACTATATATTTGCAAAAAGCTATCCGGTTCCTTCAACGATATCAAGTTCATTACGTTAAAGGTTTTTCGCCAAAAACCATTCGTAGCCCTCCGTCATTTTAGACGGGCAGCACTTAGTATCCATGCTATGTTTGTTGGCCTTAGTCAAGGTATAGTGTATGGTAGCTATTTGTTACTTTTCTGTTGCATAGATATATGCGTTGGTTTGGGACAGTTGTACAGCCTTGTTGGCCTTAGTCAAGGGCGAGTACGGGTGGGTTCAAATTAACCTGGACAATGACGGGTAGAACTTGACATGTGACTTATGATTTGTTGACCTTAGTCAAGGTCATAAGAGCATTGGGTAAAAATCACATCGGGGATTTCAAACATACAGGAAACTTGCCAGGCATACGCATACCTTCTGGAGTGTGATAACTTGAGTGGATTCCATCAGGTTATCATGAGTGATAGTTGGATCCCGATTCCCACTAATGAGTTGGTTTACTCCTCGGGTGATTTTAGATGATCCCGACTAATTTTTCTTTCGGATTTGGAGGAGAATTTGAGGACACGGTGGGAGACTTCTTGATTAGATAAAGTGATTAACCATTCTGATCTAGATTAGAGTGCACGCCGAGTGTTTCTTTTCTCTCTCTCTTTGGTAACGACCATAGCCCGACCCTAGACCGCAACTCATAAACCACGTTAACCGAACCTTCTTAAAACACACTGGCTTTTGGATTGTCAGAGTTGCATACTTCATTACCACTCCTACTTTTACCCTTTGAATTTCTCCGAAACATTCCGTATCACTATGAAGATCCACATTTATTGGATATGACCATCATATAGTTACATACGAACTCGAAGAAACTTATTTCAGGTTCGAGGATGGTTTCTGGTTCAGGAGAAATAGAATAAGCATTATTCAGTTGTCTTTTTCCTTTTACCTTCTCTCAGGTTGCGAGGGCTTCTAGGATTAGGAGGGTACACCTATTACGCTTATTGGACAGTCTTCTTCCAAACCTTAGGCCTGTGCCAAAAGGTAGGGAAGGTAGAAAACCATTTAGCCTAAGTACGGTGTACAAAAGATAATAAGTAAAGACAAATAAAGGGATTGGAGAGATGGAAAGGAAATATACGGTTACAGTCATGAATATGGATAGTGGAAGAGGCGTTACTAGGAATATCCGGATACCTCTTCGAAACATTTTCATGTTTCAGTTTCACTATGCGTTGTTAATTGAAAACTGATTTCCCAATTAGATCCTTACTCCAGGGTATGTATTTACCAGGTTTGATTCTCACATCTGTATGGTTTTACAGATGATGAGTGGGAGTAAGTTATTGGGAATTAGATGATTATATCCTCATTATATCGGAATTCGTTTTAATTGGTGATATTTGAGGAAATCACCTGGGGTTTTGCCTGATGGCAAATATTTGGTTTTGAATATCCGTTGTTATGCACCAATTTCAAACTGATATATCTATACGTTTATTTTATAAAGTGAGATATAACTTTTTGAAATTATATCCACCTATATCAGTTGATGATTGGGTAAGGAGTATTAAACAACAGTGTAATTCTTCTTAACCATAGTACAGTTTTCAACCTACGATGCATAGGGTTTGAGTTATTCAATTCAGGGGACTAATACAAAGTATTGTATGTTGTCATGTGTCCATTAGGACAAAGGGGTTGGTGCTCATACTATATTCTGTTTACTTATGACTTCTCCAGTTTTAGACAAGTATTTCGTAGGAATACAAGGTTCAAGTTTTGAGAAGTTATAGATACAAGAATAAAGTAGAGAAACATGTGTTGCAAGTATCAGGATTCTTCAAGGTGATCGAAGATATAGATACTTGTGTTTGGTATTCAGTTGATAGTAATGGTTTTGAAAACTTGCTTCTCTTTCAGGTTACTCATATCTGGATGCACTCCTAAGTTAAGTAATGCCGATCGGCCTCTCTCCATCTAGCTGCATGATTTGAATCTTGTTCCAATTAAATCAGTGTCTCTGTTTCTATATTGTATATAGAATGGTTCATATCTTAACGATGTTAAGGTATATGGAGTTTTCCGGCTTATGCTTAAAACCAGACTCTGGATAACTCAAGACACATTTCTGTAATCGCAGTTTGTGGGTTATCCCGGGCTATGACAAGGGTTAACTTTCTACCATCTGGAAGATCAATAGTGATATTGTTCTTGACTCGCCACAGTTTTAGTAAAATGGACTTTTTCAGAAAACAGTAGTGGGAGTATGGTAGAACTGGAAGTGGTTCCAGAACCACAAACGATTACTGAAAATTTAATAGAACCTAAAAATTCAATCGGGTTTGATATTCCATTAGCCACTCCGCAGATATAGTGGGTAACCTCAGGCACCCGAGAGGTATTTCGGTATCCTCAAAGACGGCGACAGGTGATTTGTATGGAGTTTTAGATCAAAAATATATGTTAACCGCAATCAAGAACGGCGTCGCTTGGTAGCTAGCCAGTGAGTACGGGTCGGTCCACAGGGATGATGTATATTTCCTAATTTTTCTAACGAGTTAATTCTAAATGGTGTTTGGATCTTTATCACTAAAACTAATTTGATTTAGACTAGGATTTAGAAATCTTGTTAGGGTTAGGTTTAGGTTAAGTTTGGTAAAATAAAATTTCCCACCTCTTTCAATGCCCTAAATTAGATCTTTTTAGGTGTTATGGTAATTATTAATAAAGGGGATTAGGACGATCGGGAAGAAACGATGTTTCTTCCTCTAGGTCCTTGTCCGTCCTTTATTAATCCTTACCCTAACCTCCATGGAAAACATACATATCCGGTCTTTTATACTACGGTATCACTGTTACCTCGTGGGTAGGAAGCCGTAGGGAGCGGAATATGTATGTATGTATGGAGTCCTAATTATTAACATGTGATGGGCAAGAAAGGAGTGAAAGATTTACATCTCTCAAACCCTTCCCTATTCCTAACCCTAACAAGCGAGGAAACTACTCGCTCATTAAGGGATCTACGAAAAACATGATTTTTATGAGTTTTTGATTTAAAAGATTAATTATCTAACTACTGCAGATTAATAAAAAAGTAAGATCTAAATTAAACTAGGGCAGAGAATAAATTTAACCTAGGGCAGAAAATAAATTAAGAACTAGGGCAAAAATTAAAACTACTTACAAATTGATGCTCTCCAAAACTTGAAAAGAAATCTGAATTTTATTCATGAAAAGAGGCATGACCTAATACAAGTATTTGGGTCTCTATTTATAGGACATAGAAAACCCTAGGTTTACAATCGCTGCATGTATGCTTTTACAAAAATACCCCTCGGAAGACTAGTCAACGCGCCGCCAAACGTTTTGGAATTTTTTTCGCCACTGCGGGCTTAGCACGGCCGCGGAACCGCGGCCACAGGCTAGGTTTGGCCGCGGTTCCGCGGCCAAGTAGGAGGCTTGTTGGATGGTATTTTCTGTGCTGCTTCTGGTCTTGTTTGTCTTCCTATTTCTTCGGTTGGTTCTTCAAAATATTTTCCATTTCTCTTCCAGATCTCCACAGTGAGTAATGTAGTGGACTTTTATCATCTGCTTCGTGTCAAAGTCTTGAACCTTGCGCTGCCTTGTACTTCATGAACTGATTATTGATCTTCATTGTCCTTCAAAATGTGGCATGATCAAGATTCCACCATTCATCGGTCGTAGTCTCACTTTTGCATCAGCTTTTGTCTTTTTCACTGTTTTTGTTCCGAGAACCTGTAACCTGTAACTATGTAGCAGACATGGGTCAAAAGCACCTGTTTATTTGTAAAATGAATAAGAGTGGGGTCTAAGAGAATGCAAAATTACGGTATGAACAACAGGGAGGTTCTTGTTTACCCAGACTTGCCATTACTGCTGTTCTAGACTATGAGACCCGGCAGGAGGATGAGTATAGCGTCGTTCTAAACTAGCTTTATAAGTGCACGTGTATATGAATCTTCCAGAGGGTTGTTATAGTCAGTGGGAGCAGCGGAAGCATAATGGATAGATAGCTTGTGTCTATTTATAGACTAAAGCATGTATAGCGGAGATAGATCATCTATTTTGATGTGACAGTCATGGGTTTTGACTTCATCAGAGTAGGAGATGGATCTATTAAGAAGGTAGTAGGGTGTGATGTCCTGGTATTTGGATGACATGCACTTTATAGGAAGTGAAATTCCTATACTACGATCGGTTATACTGTGGTTGTCACACAGTGGTTTCTCCATAATGGATATGGATATTATATCAGGCATTCTGGTTACTAGATCTATAGTTTTAGATCTAGATTTGGGTAGTTTCCTAATCTGAGTACTTAGACAGTATTCTAAAGGTGTTTTAGAATGGATGACTCCCGGCATGGTGGTGTACCTGCAAGTGATGGAGTCACCCTCTCTAAAGGTGTCTTACAGACTAAAGGGGAGAGGGATGTGCATGATTGGCATATCACTTACTTTGGCAATTGAGTCAATCATAAGATGTCAAGTACCACACCAGATGTTGTTTTTGCATTAGCTGCAATAAGCTTATATATTAATCCAATCCTGGAGAAACGTTCGGAAGCAGTTTATGAACATAAGTGGATGTTCTAGGGATTTGGTAACGGCAGCCTCCTTCGGGAGACGGTTATCATTCCAAGCTTCCAAGGTGACCTGGATGACAGAATGACTGTCAGAGTTATAGTTTTCCCTCTTTTGAGGGGTAGTAGTTTAGACAGGTGGTCCAAACAGATATTGAGGGAGGCATGGTGCAAGATACTGATTAAATTCAGTGGACGATACAGTCAACGAAATTTGCTGGATTTGGAGTTCATTTATGAACTGGGTCCCATCAGATATCCAGACATATTCTAAGATAGGTATTGCTCATTTCGGGATATGGCTTTCTCTGCGAACTTGAGATAAAGAGAGACATAGAAAGAAACATTGGAGCGGATCCACTCACTGAGGCTATTTCTCGAACGCAATAGTTTTACAAACGAGCTTTGTGAAACTGATTAGTAGAGAAGTTGGGTGTTCGGTATCACACGGGCTGTGAGTATGTGACACCGCAATAATTAGCCTTAAGTGCAAGTGGGAGATTGTTGGCTATAGGGCCTTCAAGTCAATTACTGGATCGCAGGCACGCGATTGCGATGATTGAGGGAGGACCTATACCGATAGAACAGTCTTACTCGAGATGATAGTATGCTATATGGTTTGTCTTTATTATCGTGTACATGCTTCAGGTGACATTACATATCACTATTACATGTTGATAGAGCCCATACGATTCTTGCTTGACTACCAGTAGTATGATGGCGATCATATACGTGAGAGTTGGGTCGTCTATAAGCACATCCTTAAAATGTCTCTAGTCGTGGGAGTTTCGAAACTGGACATCGATACTCCAAGAGTAGACTAGTGTATACGGATCAAGACCCCGAAGAGGGGCGGTGGCCGTGTTGGTGTGTAGTAGCGTCTCTAGTAAGGTTGCAACATCATAAAGCAGTGAACTTTTAAATTTTAGAGGGCTATTATAAACGAACTACGAATCGTAACTAAAGATTAGGGTAATAACATCATTATGTGAAGTCTAAACTAAAGGAAAAGAAAATACAACCTTTGTAGCCAACTCCTTCGGTCTTTAGGACTCCTACGGCTTTGCTCGAAGCTTGGATTAACTCCGCTCAAGGTCCGTCGTCGTCTATGATGATCCACCCGGAGATTTCTAGATCAAGCTCTTAGCTTCACAAAATGAAGCAAACACTCTACACTAAAGGGCTAGGGTAGTGTAGAATAGTTGTGTGGTTTGTAAACTCACTTAAAAACCCTTCTTTTTAATTTCCTCACTCAAAACAAAACTCAAGAGAGCTTGAAGAAGGAGGAAGGTGAAGATGGCAAAGCTTTTGTCAAAATATTGTGATAAAAACATTTAATAAAATGAAAAACCAAGAATATATATGAGACACTCTTTTAAATAACCATGGTTATCTAAATATCTAGATATTTTGTGAATGAGTTAAAGAACAAAGGAAATCTAACTAGGGTTAATTCAAAGGTCAACAAGAATTTTGTAGAAAGAATGAGTCATTTAGCTAATTTCCTTTTTCTTTAATCCATAAACAAAATACAAGATATTTATCAATCATGTAAGTCTTGTATTTCCATCTTCTATGTATCATCAACCATGATACATATGTATGTATGTATGTATGCATGCACATCATCATGTGTATGTATAAACATATATGCATACATCCAAAAGAAAAGGTTTATTTAAAAGTGAGCTAAAAAAGTCAATATTAAATCAACACTTGATTTAATAAATCGGTCACATCAAATGCGACCCGACCAAAAATAAACGCCCGATTAAAATACGGTATCACATACTCGCATTTAGTCGAGCTCCCGCATATATCTCATATGCACTCCACATCATTTCGCCTGAGCTAGAAAAATCCTGTGTGGGACTCTAAGACTCGTCAATACGCCGGAAGTAGGTGATGATCATATCAAATCACCTACAAGCCGCAAGCGGTCAGCTAAACGTAACGGCTACCCGGGTATTGAGCGATCAGAAGAAAATCAAGCGAACCCGTCAAAACTCCTGTCGAGCCATTGGCAACACTTACCGTACAGTCCGGTCTCTTCGTCTGATATGTTGCATATCAAGTCTAGGGATGGAATCGTCGAGCCTTAATAACTCAATAAGTTATGTAGATATGGTCTATGACCGGTCGAGAAACTAATGATAACACTTATCAGTAAATCTCATCAGTCCTGACCGGGGACTTCAAGTCAGAGCCAATCGCACATTGCACAACATCAACTCCCAATACCAGGAGATACGAAACCCCTCCTGTTGCTCACTGTCTCCATGTGTCTCGAGACTATACCCAAAAGCCACCTGTTTGCATGACTCAGCAGAGCCGTGGTAGGGTAGAAATCAAAATACAGTGGGAGAACACACAACACTCTATGACGATCTCGGGTCTACAGACTAACCTGTACCAGTGTTACCAGAGAACTGCTATCCGACGATAGATATAATACCATATATGAATTCTCTGTGAGTCCGTTCAGTGTACCTAGTCTCCACTGAGCATCCGTATACAATCTTCGATGTCACAACACCAATGGATATGGGATCATCCATCACCCATCATATGGGTCAAGAAACGTACACGCTAGTCTACTCTGGAATATCGATGCCCTGTCTCGATATACCTACGACTAGGAACTTCAAGGATATGCTTATAGACTACACATGCCCCACTAGTATGATCTTCATCATAGCCATGGAAGTTAAGCATATATCCCCAGGGCTTTATCAACATGTATCAAATGAACAGTATCAAGTAAACATGTCAGATAAAGTAAAACCAGATAGCATACTATCATGTCTGTTAGTGTATATGCCCTAGAGGCCATTACTGTATCATACTAGTTTGTATATTACTTGATGGAAGCTTGGGATATTCACAGTTGTATAGACAATCTTGCTCGAAATGGTAGTATGCTACTTGGTTTGTTTCTACTTTAATGTGTGCATGTGTTTCTTTTAGCATATCGCCTATACACATTAGTGGAGCCAGTGATGGTTAGACAGGATTCGTCTCTCTCGGTATTGGGGGTTGATATCGCGCTGTGTCCAGGAGAGCCATTACACAAAGTCCCTAGCCAGGGCAAGCGAGATATACTGGTAGCGTTTCCAGTGTTATCTCAGGGTGTTCTGGACTACACTCCGACACGACTTGTACCGCTATTAAGGGACTGACGTTTACCGCCCCTAGGCCCGACATGCGATACTCTCAGACGAACAGACCGGACTGTACGGAGATTGTCACATTCAGGCTCAGTAGGAGTTCGGATGGGTTCACCTCATCAGTCTTCTTATCGGCATCTACCTGGGGACCGTTACGTACAGCTAGTACCACTTGCGGCCTGTGGTTAAACCCACTGCCGGCGTAGTGTCGAGTCTTTAGAGTCTCACACAGAGGGCTGTTCGCCTTTGGGCAAAACAGAGTAGAGGTCGCATGGTTTTGCGATGGGGTTCGTTCATATCCGCGCACTTGTGCACGTTTGGTGTCCGGGCGGTTATTACTAGCGGGCTTTGGTTTAAGCCAGATCCTAGTATATGTTTTGGGATTGATTTTATCTCATTGTATTCGTGTTCCTCGGAACACGGATGCGGGTGTGTATGCACAGTTGACAGAGGCAGAGGAATCTCATTAGGGTTGTTGACCGTTGACTTTTTCTAAACCCTGATGAGAATGAGAAATATGATTAATAATATTAATTAAGGATAATTGTGCCATGGTTGAGTTGAACATTTGACTTTTGTTGACTTGTTGACTTTGGTTGACCGGTTGACTATTGTTGACATGTTGACCATCATCATTTCATTTCAAAGACGCTTCTTGTTTCTTGCAAATGCATTAAATGATGAAATGATAATGGTCATTCATAAACTAACCATCACAATTTCTTAATTATTATTATTATTATCATTATTCTTATTTTGGGAGCATGGTTGTAAAAAGCTATCTCATTCTCACTTGTTCACTATCTCTCATCCATTAGCTCATCCTCTTCCTCTCTCAAAGCTCTCATCTCTCATGTGTTGAGAACTATGAGCTCTTGAGATAAAACCTTCAAGACTTCACTCTACTCATTCTAGAGTTCTAGGTTTAGCAAGCCAAGCACTTTAGTTACCTCTAGTTTGAGGTAGGAGCTCAAGGTAGAGGCCTTCGGGTGGATCCTTCTTCGGCAAAGAGAAGACGACGAGGAGGAGCCGTTCAAACCACTCCAAGGATCAAGAAGAGAAGGAGTTCAAGACCTAGGTATAACCTTCTAACCGAGTAGCTAAACTTGTAGTTAGTTTGCTAGGTTTTTGTTTAGCAAAGATCCTTTGTTTCTAGTCCATGTTGCCTTGAGAAAAAATCGTTTTTTACTTATTCCGCCTCCCCGTAAGCACCGGGGTGGGCAACGTGGACTTACAGTGGTATCAGAGACTAGCTAAACAACAACTAGCATGTTAGCAAAGTATTGAGAATTTCGATCCGAGAAAAAATCGCAAAACACGTCACAATCCTCAAGTTTTTGCTGATTTTTAAAACAACCCTAAAAATATTTCCATACATTTTAAAAATCCGTGCAGGGTTTTTTGGGAACACACAAGAAAAACGAGCCCACGATTCGACCAGACCGCCGCGGATCCGCGGCCGAGTCAACTCGGTCGCGACTCGGATTTGTTGCAGTGTTCTTATTTTGACGTTTTGTGATTTTTAAAATACTTTGTTTCTGCCCAGATTATCCAGAGAACAATGTTGTGTTTGGGGTAGTTACAAATCCGTATTTTTGATCGAAGTTCTGTAGACTTTAGCTAATTGGTTATATCTGTAATGTGATATATGCACTGAACGTCGACTAATCGCTATACGTCGATTAGTGGGGGTTGTGCATATCTGTGATCTGTAATGTTGTTGGATTGTGTATATGAACTCGTTGGATTGTCGCGGATGAATAGCCGGGGTTTTGTGAGATGAGAGTTTCTTTTTCTTTCATTTGATGTAATATGTAAATTGATGTAATATTTTTTTTATGGCCGCACATCCGGGATGAGGTTGTAGCCGCCATTGTATATTATTTCTTTTACTGTTTTTGCTCCTAGGATAGACCCAAGGCGGGGTGCACAAACTACCGGGTACCTCGAAGTGCCGAGTGGCCTACTCACGTTGTTGAGGGAGGTTGCTTCACTTCGGGTACTTGGTGGGTAGTTTGCCACACCCGTAGGGGTCTAGGGTAGGGATTGGCTATTCATCGCGACCGTGTAATCCGTCTTTCGTTGTAGGCTCGAACGAAACGCGGATTCCTAGCATATCCAATGTGTTCATCTGTGATCTGGAATGGCTATCATTGCATCTGACGAATGTATATATGTATATATGATATCTAGTAGGCGTTGCTTATGTTTTGCATCCGCGCTAGTCCAGCCCCCGCTCTGTCGTTAGTTAAGTAACCTAACGGGTGATGACGGGGCCCCTTGGCGAATGCAGATGACATAAGCGTACGTCATATTTTCATTATTTTCTGCAATGGTAGGATTAATTGACGGGACGCATTAAATTAATGCAAGAAAATAAACCAAAGTTAAAATCGTTGGAACAATTTCAAAACCACTCGGTTTCTTTTCAAAACAACTTTTAAACGCGGAGCTTAAACCACTCCTTTTAAAAGCTATCAGGTTCCTTCGATTATATCAAGTTCACTACGTTCACGGTTTCGCCAAAACCATTCGTAGCCCTCCATCATTTCAGTTAAATATTCGGTAGTATTCAAGCTATGTATTTCGACCTACGCCAAGGCATAGTGATTGGTAGCTGCCGGATATTTATCTGTTGCATAGATAGATGAGTTGGTTTGAGACAGTCGTACTGCCATTTTGGCCTACGTCAAGGGTATGTACGGGTGGGTTCAAATTAACCTGGTAAATGATGGGTAGAACTTGACATGTGACTTATGATATTTTGGCCTACGTTAAGGTCATAAGAGCATGGGGCAAAAATCCACATCGGGAGTTTCTAAAGAAACTGAAACTTGCTAGTGCTGCATACCATTTGGAGTGTGATGATTCTGGTAGGATTCCTTCAGCTTTATCACACGATGATATTTGGATCCCGATCCTACTGTGAGTATATGCTACTCCTCGGGAAACTTTCTCACTTAACGATCAATGCTATAAACCAAGTAGGTGTCTAGAAAGGTGTTAGCGGGGCTACGCCCATAGGGAAAAGAGGTTATTTAATTAAGGAATTTCGTGAAAGCGTCGTAAAACCTCCCTCGAAGTACCAACACTGGCATGGCTGAACGGTTAAGCAAGTATTGTACGGTGAGATTGATCCCGACTAATTCTTATTTTTTGGTTTGAGGAAGGATTCGAGAAACAGTGGGAGCCATCCTGTTTAGACAAACTAAAAACCACTCTAAACTTACAAGAGCATCATGCTAAAGTGTTTCTTCTCTCTCTCCTAATTGCAGCGACCAAATATCATGACCGGACTTAAGTTACTACTAGAAAAAAATATACTGACAGGGCCAAACTACAAAGATTGGCTCAGGAATGTCAAAATGGCAATCACTTATGACAAGTTGGGGTATCTTCTTACCACCAAAGCTCCCCCTCTTCCAGGTCCTCAATCCAACGTCGCGGATAAGGAAATCCGTAAGACCTGGGAGATTGATTGCGCGAGGACCAAGTGCATCGTGCTTGCCTCTATGGACAATGAACATCAGAGGAGGCACGAGGATATGGACCTAGAATCCATATTTCTCCATACAAAAGATCTGTATGGAGAGCAATCCCGTATCGCCAGATACGAAGTCTCGAAAAAGTTGTTTTCGGCGAGATTGGCCGTCAGATCATCTGTAGCGGAACACGTGCTTCAGATGATTGGCTACATTGAAGAGCTCACGGACCTCGGGACCACGTTAGAGAATGAGCTCTACACTGACTTGATTCTCCAGTCCCTTTCTTCCACTTACGCCCAGTTTATCCTGAACTTCAACATGCAAGGAAAAGAAGTTGAACTTCCGGAACTCCTCAACATGTTGAGGAGTGCAGAGGGCACCCTGAAGAAAGTAGGGAAACACCCGCTTTGTCTGTTGGAGGACCTTCTTCTTCCAGGTCCAAGGCGAAAGCCAAAGGAAAGAAGAAGAAAGCCCCCACCAAACCAAGGGGCGGTGTTAGTAAAGTGGAAGCCAAGGGAAAGGCAAAGGTAGCAAAGGTAGCGGGACAGCTTGTGGGGAAAGAAGAGTGCTTTTATTGTCATAAGAAAGGACACTGGAAGAAAGATTGCAGGGCTTGGAAGGCCAAAAACCAGGACCCGAAGCAAGTTGTGGCTTCGGCTTCATGTGTGTATGTTATTGAAAACTTTTTATCAGTAAACTCTACTTCCTGGGTATTGGATACCGGATCAGGATATCATATCTGTAATTCTTTGAAGGCACTGAGAAAGCGTATGGTTTTGAAGGCAGGTGATATGACCCTCAGAGTTGCAAACGGAGCTGGCATGGATGCTGAGTCTGTGGGGGACTATCACTTGGGATTGTCAGATGGACATGTTTTGGTTTTATGTGATTGTTATTTTGTACCCAGTGCGACTTGTAATATCATATCTGCATCTTTAATGTCTAAAGAAGATTATGATTTTGCATTTGTAAGCAATGTTGTAAACATTCACCTTAATCAAGTTCTGATTGGGTCGGGTACATTAAGCAATGGTATATACGTATTGAACCAACCACAGATTTTCAATGTCCAGAATACACACAAAAGAAAGTCTCCAGAAATAAATCATGCTTTCTTATGGCATTGTAGACTGGGTCACATCAATGAGAGAAGGTTGACTAAGTTACATAAAGAAGGATATTTGGATCCGTTCGAATATCAATCATATGCAACTTGTCAATCATTTCTCAAAGGAAAGATGACAAAAACTCCGTTCACTGGACATGGAGTAAGAGCGAGCAAGCTCTTGGGACTCGTACACAGCTATGTATGCGGTCCAATGTCTACACATGCGCGAAGTGGTTATTCTTACTTCATTACTTTTACGGATGATTTTTCAAGGTTCGGGCATGTCTTTTTAATGAAGCATAAATCTAAAGCCTTTGAAAAATTCCAGGAATACAAGAATGAAGTAGAAAAACAAACAGGAAAAAGTATCAAGACACTGAGATCTGATCGAGGTGGTGAATACTTGAGTGCCGAGTTCCTGGATTACCTAAAAGAGAATGGAATTCTCTCTCAGCTCACTCCTCTATACATTCCACAACATAATGGTGTATCGGAGAGACGAAACCGAACCCTATTGGATATGGTACGCTCCATGATGAGTAACGCTGAGTTACCGCGATCTTTCTGGGGATATGCACTAGAATCAGCTGCATATCTTTTGAACCGAGTTCCAACTAAGACCGTGCCTACCACACCATATCAGATGTGGAGTGGGAAGAAACCCTATCTTCAATATCTGAAGATTTGGGGATGTCCAGCTTTTGTCAAAAAGCAGCATGCGGACAAACTCGAGGCACGCTCAGTACAGTGCAAGTTTGTGGGATACCCAAAGAACTCCAGGGGGTATCTTTTCTATTACGCAGAAGAACAAAAGGTTTTTGTCTCTCATCATGCCCACTTTCTGGAACATCAGTTCTTAGAAAAAGAAATAAGTGGGAGCGTAATAGAACTGGAGGAAATTCCAGAACCACATGCTATTACTGAAAGCTTAGAAGAACCAGAAGGTTCGAAAGAACAGGACATTCCTGCGCCGCTCCGCAGGAGTAGTAGGCAGTCTCATCCGCCCGAGAGATACTACGGTTTTCTCATAGATGGGGATAGAGAGGATTGCATCATTGATAATGATGAGCCGACTAGCTTCTAGCAGCCCATTCAGAGCACTGACTCAGTAAAATGGCTGGATGCAATGCGGACCGAGATGGAGTCCATGTACACCTACAAAGTATGAACTTTGGACGTTGCTCCAGAAGGGGTAAAACCCGTAGGCTACAAATGGATCTTCAAAAGGAAGATTGGTGTAGATGGACAGGTTGAGACCTATAAGGCTAGACTTGTTGCAAAGGGTTTTCGTCAAAGACCTGGTTTGGACTATGACGAAACCTTTTCTCCAGTGGCTATGCTCAAATCCATTCGGATCCTTATTGCCATTGCTTCCTTCCACGATTATGAGATTTGGCAGATGGACGTAAAGACCGCTTTTCTAAATGGAAATTTAGAGGAGTGTGTCTATATGGACCAGCCATAGGGTAAGTATTTACCAGACTTGATTCTCACATCTGTATAGCGTTACAGATGCTAAGTGTGAGTAAGATATTGGGAATTAGGTGATTAGATCCTCAATATATATCATAATTCTTTGTAATTGGTGATATTTAAGGAAATCACCTGGGTTTTGCCTAACGTCAAATATTTAGTTTTGAATCCGTTGTTATGCACCAATTTCAAAATGATATATCTGTACGTTTATTTTATAAAGTGAGATATAACTTTTTGAAATTATTTTTATAACATTTACCTATATCAGTTAATGGTTAGATAAGGTGCATTCAACAACGGTGTAATTCTTTTTAACCATGACACAGTTTTCAACCCACGACGCACAGGGTTTAAGTTATTAAACTCAGTGGACTTATACAAAGTATTGTATATTATCCGATGTCTGTTAGGACAAAGGGGTTGGTACTCCTACTATATTCCGTTTACTAATGACTTCTCTGGTTTTAGACAAGTATTTCGTTGAAATACAAGGTCCAAATTTTGAGAAGTTATAGGTATAAGAATAAAGTAGAGAACCATATGTTGCAAGTATCAGGATTCTTCGAAGTGATCGAAGATGTAGATACTTATGTTGGGTATTCCGTTGTAAGTAATATATTTGAGAACTTGCATCTCTCAGAGGTTACTCATCCATGAGTATGCTCCTTGATGAGTAATGCTGCTTGGCTTTCTTCCATTTAGTTGATATACACTGAAAATAGCTACTTGATTTTTGAATCCGGTTCCAATTAAATTAGTGTCTTTGTTTCTATATTGGATATAGAATGGATTCATATCTTAACGATGTTAAGGTATATGGAGTAATCCAGCTTATGCTTAAAACCAGAATCCAGATAAACTCAAGGCACGTTTCAGTAATGGCAGTTTGTAGGTTATCCCGGGCTTTGACGAAGGTTAACATTCTACCATTTGGAAGATCAATAGTTATATTGTTCTTGACTCACCACCTGTTTTAGCAAAATGAATTCTTTTCAGAAAACATTAGTGGGAGTATGGTAGAACTGGAAGTGATTACAGAACAACAAACGATTACTGAAAATTTAGTAGAACTTAAAAATTCAATTGAATTTGACAATCCATTAGCCACTCCGCAGATTTGGTGGGTAAGCTCAGACACCCGAGAGGTACTTCGGTCTTCTCAAAGACGGTGACAGGGAGGTTTTGATGACCCAAACTTGCCACTACTGTTGTCCTAGACTATGGGATCTGGCAGAAGGATGACTATAACGTCTTTCCAAATTAGCTTTAGAAGTGCACGTGTATATGACTCTGTCAGAAGGTTGTTGTAGTCAATGGGAGCAGCAGAAGCATGGTGGGCAAGTAGCTTGTGTCTATTTATAGACTAAAGCGAGCACAACGGAGATAGATCGTCTATTTTTTGATTTAACAGTCATGGAGTTTGACTTTATCAGAATAATAGATGGACCTGCTAAGAAGGTAGTAGGGAGTAATGTCCTGGTATTTGGATGACATGCTCTTGATAGGAAGTGATATTCTTATACTAAGATCGGTTATACTGTGGTTGCCATAAGTTGTTTCTCCACATAGGATCTGGATAAAATATCAGGGATTCTGGTTACTAGATTTATGGTTTTAGATCTAGATTTAGGAAGTATCCTAATTTGGGTACTTTGACACTATTCTAAAGTGTTTTAGAATGGACGACTCCTGGCGTAGTGGTGTACCCGCAGGTGAGAGAGTCACCCTCTCTAAAGAGATGTCTTTTCGACTGATGAGGAGAGGGATTTGCATGATTGGCATATCACTTGCTTAGGCAATTGAGTTAATCATAAAATGTCAAATACCACACCAGATATTGCTTTTGCACTGGCTGTAATAAGCATATATTAATCCAATCCTGGAGAAACATTGGGAAGCAGTTATGAACATAAGAGGATATTCTTGGTATATGGTAATGGCGGCCTCCTTCAGGAAGCGGTTATCATTTCAGGCTTTCAAGATGACATGGATGACAGAGTTGAAAGTGTGTCTTAGCACCACCACTAGGTCAATACAAGTATCAAGTATGCAATTTTTAAATTTTTTGGGTGCTAAGCTACACTAACCTAGAATCTTAACTAGAGTATTAGGGTTTAAGCATGAAATAAGAAGCTAAGTGATGGAACTACAACCTTTATAGACCAAGTCCTTCTCTTCTAAAGCTCCGAGTAGTAATCCCCACGACTCCTCTTGGCTCCACTTGAAGAAATGAATGAGCTTACTTCGCGATCTTCCAAGCCGAAGATGATCCACCCGAAGCTTCTCTATGTCAAGTTATCTCTTCACTAATCTACTATAAGTGAAGGAAACAACCTAATCTAAATTGCTAATCTAGAGTAGGTTGATGAAGTAGGTGTTTTAGCTCATTTAGTAATCTCTAAAGCCCTAGGGTTCACAACACACGTGAGGGTTAGGGCTTGAAGTGAAGAAGGAGTAGAAAATGGAGAGTGTAGGAAAAAGATGAGCTAGGGTTTCAAAAAACTAAGTGCAAAGTCCAAGTAAAGAATGGCTTCAATCCTTCTCACTTATTGAAGCATCAAATATTATCAAATAATATATTGAAACCATGCTTCTATAGTGAAAGCAAATGAATAAAGTAATGTAAAAGCCATGCTTCACCCATACTACAAATATCTCCCCATTTTCCATCTCATTTTTCTATTTTCTCAAAATAGAAAAAACCATGCTTCATAATACATACATACATACATACATACACACACACACACACACACACACATATATATATATATATATATATATATATATATATATATATATATATATATATATATATATATTAGAAAAATTACTTAAGTGCGCTTAATATTAGTTAATGTATAAATATATCAAATATAAATATATATCAAATTATTAAATCAACACTTGATTTAATAATCCGGTTATATCATATATAACCGACTAACATCATTTATCCGTATATCATATTATCAAATCAACACTTGATTCAATAATCTGGTTATATCATATATAACCTAACCGTATCAAATATTGCCATATTAGAATACGGTATCACATACTCATATTTAATCAGGCTCCCGTACATATCAGCATATGAGCCCTACTTCGTTTCGCTTGAACTATGAAAGCTCTGTGTGGGACTCTAAAGACTCGTCAATACGCCAGCAGTAGGTAATGATCACATCAGTTACCCACAAACCGTCAGCGGTACTAGCTGGACGTAACGACTACCCAGGTATTGAGCGATTAGAAGATCAACAAGCAAGCTTGTCCAAACTCCCATGAAGCTTATAAGTAACACTTACCGTACAATCCGGTCTCTTTGTCTGATATGTCGCATATCGAGTCTGGGGGTGGAAACGTCAGACCCCAGTAACTTGATAAGTCATGTCGATGTTTGGCCTATAACGGTTCGAGAAACTACTGATAACACTTATCAGTAAATCTCATCATCCCTGGCCAGGGACTTATTGTTATAGCCAATCGAGTATAGCGCAACATTAACTCCTAATACTGGGAGAGACAAAACCCTCCTATCGCTCACTGCTTCCATGTGACTCGGGACTGTACCCAAAATCCACCTGTTTGCACGACTCATTTGAGCCGTGGTAGAGAGGAGATAAAAGCACTGTGGGAACCACAAAAAACACTATGACGATCTTGGGTCTACAGACTAACCTGTATCAGTGTCACCAGAGAACTGCTATCTGACGATAGGTATAGTACCATCTAGGAGTTCTTGACGAGTCCTGTTCGGTGTACCCATTCTCTAATGAGCACTTATACACAATCTTTGATGTCAAACACCAATGGTTATGGGATCAACCATCGCCCCCTATTGAGTCAAGAAACATACACACTAGTCTACTCTGGAATATCAATGCCCTATCTCGATATCCCCTCGACTAGGAACAATTAAAGGATGTGCTTGCGGACTATCCTGGCTCCACTAGTATGATCTGCATCATAGTTCTGGTAGTCAAGTCTACATCTTAAAGGCTTTATCAACATATATCAGAGAGATAGTATAATAATATAAATGTACATGTTAAAATAAAGAGCAACTGGATAGCATACTATCATGTCGAGCAAGAAAGTCCTCTATATATATGTCTAAGCATCTACTATATCATACAATAATAAGCTCTAGGGTATACATATTCCTAACAATTTCCCACTTGCACTAAGGCCAGTTGTTGTAGTATCTCATACCTAACATCCCAAAAAATCTCTTAAATTGTGTCTAGGGGAGGGCCTTCGTGAGTGGATCCGCTGTGTTGTCCTTCGTGTCAACTCTCGTGACCTCGATCTCCCGGCGATCTACTATCTCCCGGATCAGGTGATACCGCTTAAGAATATGTCTGGATTGCTGATGGGACCGGGGTTTCTTGGCCAAAGCCACTGCTATATTGTAATCACAATACAAAGGTATTGGAGTCTCAATGGATGGAACCACACCAACTTCAGCTATGAACTTCTTCATCCAGACAGCCTCTTTGGCAGCATCGTTGGCAGCGATGTATTCAGCCTCCATCGTCGAGTCTGCTACGGTATCTTGCTTGGAACTCTTCCAACATACCGTCCCTCCATTGAGGCTGGAGACAAAACCCAAGACTGACTTACTATCGTCCTTATCATTCTGGAAGCTGGAATCGGTAAAGGACTCCACCTGAAGTTCTCCGTTACCATACACCAAGAACATTTCTTTAGTCCTTCTCAACTACTTAAGAATGTTCTTCACATCTGTCCAGTGCTTTTTCTCAGGATCTGATTGATACCTACTCACCACACCTAGTGCGTAAGCTACATTCGGTCTGGTACATAACATCTCATACATGATAGACCGAACTACAGAAGCATAGGGTATCACTGTCATGCGAGCCCTCTCCAAATCAGTCTTGGGAGACATCACTTTGGAGAGAGTGATTCCTGAACAAGTGGGTAAATTACCATGCTTAGAATCTTCTATACTAAACCTTTTTAGTATGGTGTCTATGTATCTGGATTGGGACAATCCAAACATCCTCTTAGATCTATCTCTATAGATCTTTATTCCCAGGATGTAGGAAGCATCACCTAGATCTTTCATGGAGAACTTTTGTGATAAGAAGAGCTTGACCGAGTGTAGCATAGGAACATAATTTCCTATCAAGAGTATGTCATCCACATACAATACGATAAAGACAACCTTACTCTCTACTATCTTTTTGTATATACAAGGTTCATATACGTTTTTGATGAAGTCAAACTCTTTGATAGCTTCATCGAAACAGATGTTCCAGCTCCGCGATGCATGCTTTAATCTGTAAATTGATTTAAGCAGCTTGCACACGCTCCCACTGCTCCCACTGTCTACGAAGCCCTCTGGCTGTGTCATGTACACGTTCTCTTCTAAATTACCATTTAGAAAAGCGGTATCGACGTCTATCTGCCAGATTTCGTAGTCATACTATGCAGCAATGGCAAGTAAGATCCTGATGGACTTTAGCATAGCCACTGGAGAAAAGGTTTCATCATAATCGACACCTGGTCATTGATAAAATCCTTTAGCAACAAGTCTAGCTTTGAAGGTCTCAACCTTTCCATCTACACCAATTTTCTTCTTAAAGATCCATTTGCTCCCAATGGGTTTTACCCCTTCAGGAGCAACTTCCAAAGTCCATACTTTGTTGGTGTACATGGATTCCATCTCAGATCGCATAGCATCCAGCCATTTCACAGAGTCCCCACTTGTGATGGCCTGCTCGAAACTAGTTGGGTCATCATCTTCCATGATACAATCCTCGCTCCTACCATCTATGAGAAAATCGCAGTATCTCTCAGGTAGATGAGGAACCCTACTAGATCTGCGGAGTGGCTGAGATTTGTCTGGGACTATTGAATCCTCCGGTTCCACCAAATTGTCAGTTATAGTTTGTGTAGCTGGAACTTCTTCCAGTTCTATCTCATCACCACTAATTTCTTTCACAAGAAATTCCTTTTCTATAAAGGCGGCATGTTGAGAAACAAACATTTTTTGTTCCTCAGTATGGTAGTAGATATATCTATATGAATCCTTTGGATATCCCACAAACTTGCACAAAACAAACCTTGCCTCGAGCTTGTCCAGGTTTTGCTTTTTAACATAGGCCGAACAACCCCATATCTTAACTCGTTTAAGAGATGGTCTCTTCCCATTCCATATCTCATATGGAGTGGTAGGCACGGATTTGGTCGAAACCCTATTCAATAGTTATGCAGCTGTCTCAAGTGCATAACCCCAAAAGGAAATAGGTAACTCAGCAATACTCATCACAGAGCGCACCATATCTAATAGGGTGCGATTCCTCCACTCCGATACTCCATTGTGCTGTGGTGTATACAGAGGAGTAAGCTGAGAGAGAATCCCATTCTCTTTTAAGTAGTCTTGGAATTCCGTGCTCAAGTATTCTCCTCCCCGATCAGATCGTAGGACTTTAATACTTTTACTTGTCAGGTTCTCAACTTCGTACTTATATTCCTTGAATTTCTCAAAAGCTTCAGATTTGTGTTTCAACAAGAAAACATGTACGAATCTTGAGAGATCATCGGTGAATGTAATAAAGTACGAGGAACCATTCCTGGCATGTGTAGACATAGGACCGCATACATCACTATGTATCAGTTCCACGAGTTCAGTAGCTCTTTCTCCGTGTCCTGTAAACAAATTTTTGGTCATCTTGCCTTTGAAACATGACTTGCAAGTTTCATAAGATGTAAATTCAAACGGATTTAAATATCTATTTTTATGCAACTTGGCTAATCTTGTCACATTGATATGACCAAGTCTACAATGCTACAAAAAGGATTCGTTCATTTCCGAACTTTTCCTCTTGTGTGTGTTCTGTATGTTTAGAATTGTAGTTTGATTTAGAATGTATATACCGTTACACAACGTACCAAACCCAATCAACACTTAATTTAAGAAAATGTTCATAACATTTTTCTCTAATACAAAGTTATATCCTTTTTTTTTATCTAATATAGAAATTGATATTATATTTCATATCATTTTTGGTACGTAATAAAAGTCGTTCAGAATCATTGTATTACCATTTAGTAATACTAGGTAATATTCGCCAACTGCTTTGGCTGTAACAATTGCACCATTCCCTACTACGAGAGACTTATCACCCTTTTCCAGTTCTCTACTTCTTCTTAACCCATGTAACAAATTACAAACGTGGAATCCTGATCCGGTATCCAATACCCAGTACGTAGAGTATACTAAGAAACAGTTCTCGTTAACGAACACACCCGAAGAAGATGCATCATCATGCTCTTTCTTCGTTCAGATTGCGTAGGAATCCTGATAATCCCCTATTCCTTGCTCAGACTTATGGCAGTCATAAGATAGAGCGGAACCAATGTTCCCCAGCTTAGTATAATAAGTGGGTTCGGTTAATACATCCATATTATTATCTTGATTAAAGCGTGTCATGGTCGCTACCTGGAGAGAGAGAAGGAAACACTTTAGCGTGTGCTCTTGCAAGATTAGATTGGTTATTATCTTATCTAATTAGGATGACTCCCACCATTTTTATCAAATCTTCATTCAAACCCTAAAAGGTAAGATTAGCCGGGATTAATTACACCCTACAAGTTCGCCAATCGGTCAGCCGGCAGGTATTGGTACTCCGAGGGAGTCTCCCCATACTTTCGCATGGAACTAATTAAATAATCTCGTTTTCGCAGGGGCATAACCCCGTTAACACCTTTCTTAGACACCTACTGGATCGGCTAATTGTAAAGTGGAAAACTCTCTCAGGAGTAACTCTTACGCGCAGTGGGTATCGGGATCCAACTATCTCATACAAGCTATGCAATCCCATTGCAATTTTCAACACTTGAAATTCCCGATGTCTGTTTTTACCCCTAGCGACTTATAACCTTGGCTATGGTCAACAAATCATAAGCGCTAGCCAAGTTCAGCCCGTCATTTTGTGATTGAATTAAACCCACCCGTACGACCCTTGGCTAAGGTCAACAAAACCGTACGACTATCCTAATCCAATCGCATCATATACTGCAGATAAGCACTAATCAGCTACCGTACACTACGCCTTCGCTATGGTCAAAAAACGCAGCACGAATACTAAATAGCACTTGTCTGAAATGATGGAGGGCTACGACTGGTTTTGAAGAAAACCTTTATCGTAATGAACTTGATATCGTTGTGGAATCCAGTGATTTGAAAAAGAGTGGTTTAAGCTCCTCTTTTAAATCAAGTAGTTTTCAAAACAAACCGAGTGTGTTGTAGCATTTGCTAGTTTCGCTAAAGAGGTCACTCCCAGTGAAGGGCTCTAGGCTCTTTCCTCATCAAATGAGGTGTTGGATATTCATCAAGGAATACCACTATGCAAAACAAGAACTAGAGGTACCTTTTTGAAAAGTTTGATTCTCCAACATCTTTAGGTTATCTTTTCATTAATCTCATTAATGACGTCCCATCATTATTGTTTCCTAAACATCACAGAAGAAATGAAAATAGAACGTACGCTTATACCATCCGCATTCGCCACGGGGCCCCGTCATGCACCGTTAGGTTACTTAACTAACGGCAGAGCGGGGGCTGGACTAGCGTGGGTGCAAAACATAAGCAACGTTTATTATATATATCATATATATAGCATTCGTCTCAGATCACATCACAGAACTCAAGCAGCAGAAGTTATCATATGAAATATTGGATATTCTAGGAGGTCCGTGTTTTAAATTAAGCCAGTAATGAGAAACACGGATTCCACGGTCGTGATGAATAGCCAAACCCATATCCCTAGAACCCTACGAGAACGGCAAGCAACCCTGCCAATTCTAGAGTTAGGAGACCCGGTCTCGACTCCTCGAGATGGTCTCCCTCTGGACTCTAGAACTCGGTTACTTGTGCTCCCCGCCTTGGGTCTATCCTAATGTGGAAAAGTAAATAATATACATCAATGAAGACATCATCCTCAACCCGGAAGTGTCCCAATAAAAGAATATTACATACAAGTTTTACATGAATGAAAATAGAAAAACTCCCATCTCACGCAAAACCCCCCGTCTATTCTATCACGACGATCCAATATAACATATCACAGAAACACATAATATCACATGTCATCAATGTAAGTAAATTTGCGTATCCCGAATGTCGTTGACATATAGCAACTGTTCCCCTCCGAATGGCGGCCAAGACAGGGGACGTCTTGCCTGAGATTCAGGGCAGATGCTATTTGGTTTGATCCGTCCACCTCTCCGAAGATGCCAAGTTGATTTATGGCACCGTGTATCGGAGGTTTAGACGGATGCGGCCAATTTAGCAGACTTCGTCAGATTCCCCCTCGTTCGAGGGGTTTTTGATTGTGGGGACGCTCTTCCCTGCAGGCGCAAGCCCCCGCAGTTAATTACGCTACCGCATCGCGGTAACAACTTTCTCCTTCTCCAGAATTTCACTTCGTGTCGTGGGTGTTTGTTTTATTTGTGGTTGCCCGTGGATTGTATACGGAGACTAATTTATGTCGTCGCCCGTAGGACGTGGATTAGTCCAAATCCGTATTTTCTTAGATTTGGGTTTGGGGTTTTGGTTTAAGGATACGTTAGCCATATTTGAGGCTAAGATCGATTTAAACGTTTGTTAAGGATACGTTAGTCTAATTTGAGACTAAGATCAACTTAACAGGATCGTTTAGATCCGACAAAAGAGCATTTGGAGGCACTATTGTTCCAGTTTAGGGACATAGTGGTCCATTGCCAGTTTAAGGACATGGTGGTCTATTGTTCCCATTTGGGGGACGAATATTGGTTTAAGGACGCATTAGTCCATGAGTTTAAGGACCCCACGGTCCTTATTAATGTGTGGTTGTCGGGACCAGTCACCTCTCTGACGACGTTGAAGGATTACAACGACAAATATCAGAGGAGTTCAGAGATGTACCCTTGAACCGGGTGTAAATTGATTTGGGAGAGCAGTTGTGCTCAGTTCAATTTAATTTGAGGACTTACGGCCAGAATTGGGTTAAGTCCATTTGAAAATGTTCAACATTTTATTTGTGTTTGGCCTGTCAGGCCTTTATTAGGGCTCTGCCCTTTTTAATAATGCAGTGCATTTTTATTTGGTCTGATAGACCTTTTAATTGGGCTCTGCCCTTTTTAATAATGCACTGCATTAAATGTTCTGACAGCGCCCCACGTGGCTTGTCAGGCGCTTTGCGCCAATTGAGGAGCGCAAGGCTCAAATTCATATGGAGGTGACACATATCACGCGCTAGTGAGCGCAAGTCTGTTAGCGCAGTGCGCTGCTGACACGTGGCGCGCTCTGGTGACTTGCGCCAAACCAAGAGAGCAGTGCTCTATTTTTAGAAGCGCAAGGCACGGTTGTTTTGTGATTGACACGTGGTTCTCTCTGGTGACTTGTGTTAGTTATATGTATGCCCTAGAGGCCATTACTATACATAGGATGTATATTGTAGTGGATGCTTAGACATATATAGGGATGACTTTCTTGCTCGATATGATAGTATGCTATCTGGTTACTCTTTACCTTAACGTGTACACTGATTGTCTCTCTGCTACATGTTGGTAAAGACCTTAGGATGTGTACTTGACTACCTGGACTATGATGCAGATCATACTAGTGGGGACATGATAGTCCATAAGTACATCCTTCAAAGTCCCTAGTCGTGGGTGTATCGAGACGGGGCATCGATATACCAGAGTAGACTAGCGTGTAGCTTCTCGACCCATATAGATGGGCGATGGATGATCCCATATCCATTGGTGTTTGACATCAGAGATGATATACGGGTGCTCAGTGTAGACTGGGTACACTGGACGGACTCGCCGAGAACTCCCAGATGGTATTATACCTCATGTCAGATGGCAGTTCTCTGGTGACACTGGTACAGGTTAGTCTGTAGACCCGAGATCGTCATAGAGTCTTGTGTGATTCCCACTGTTCTTTGATTTCCATCATACCACGTCCAAGAGGGCGTGCAAAAAGGTGGCTTTTGGGTACAGTCCCGAATCACATGGAGGCAATGAGCGATAGGAGGGGTTTCGTCTCTCCCGGTATAGGGAGTTGATGTTGCGCTGTGCTCGATTGGCTATAACAGGAAGTCTTTGGCCAAGGCTGCTTTAGGGATTTACTGGTAAGTGTTACCAGTAGTTTCTCGACCCGTTATGAGCCTCATATCGACACGACTTATCGAGTTATTGGGGTCTGACGTTTACCACCCCTAGACGAGATATGCGACATATCAGACGAAGAGACCGGACTGTACGGTAGTGTTACTAATTGGATTCACAGGAGTGTGAGCAGGCTTTCTTGTTGATCTTCTGATCGCTCAATACCCGGGTGACCGTTACGTTTAGCAGACCGCTTGCGGCTTGTGGGTGTTTGATATGATCATCTCCTACTGCCGGCGTATTGACGAGTCTTTAGAGTCCTACATAGGGGTGTCCTGGCTCAAGCGAAACGAAATAGGAGCGCATATGAGATATGTGCGGGACCGAGAATAATACCAGTATGTGATACTGTATTCTATTCTCGTGATTTGTGACATTGATCGGTTGTATGCGATATAGCCGGGTTATCGGATCAAGTGTTGAATCGATAAGTTGTTACTATTGATATTAGTCGGTTATATGCAATATGACCGGATCGTTAAATCAAGTGTTGATTTAATGATTTAATGTATAATTATATATTTGATATATATTACTTTACATTAACTAGTATTGGTTCACTTAAGATTGATTTTCTCACTTGATTGTGCATATTGTTTATATGTGATATATGCAAGTGTACATGTTTGTATCATGTTTGATGATACAAACAAGTTGTGTGTATGAGACTTATACCAAATCAAGGTTAAATTAGGGTTTACTATTTTCCTAACAAATAACAAAAGAGTGAGACTTTGGTCAAAGTTATGAAGCTTCATGAAGCTTGAAGAAACTTTGACAAAGTCAAATCTTTTGTCATTTCCTTAGGATATTAGTTAACCCAACCCTTAACCTAATGCTTTGGTTAATTCTCTACATGAGTTAAGCATGAGAGCTTAACTCAACCATGGTGCCATAATTAAAAGGATAATTTTTCATTTTATTCTATTATTCTTTTCTTCTTCTTCTTCTTCTTCATCAAGCTCCACAAAATCTTGCTAGCTCCAAAGGTGCCATGAGAAAAAGAGTGAGAAATCCAATTCTAAAGTGAACCCACTTCCTATTTCTTCATCCTCTACTACTTGCCATGTAGTATAGGGTGTTCTCTTCACAAAGTTTATGACCAAGTGAAGGAATTGCTTGAGTTTGAGTCTCCCCGACGTAGATCATCTTCGGCCTCGAAGTCAACGACCTAGCCCGCTCATTTCTCCGAAGAAACCAACGCTAGGGTCCGGGATCCCGATGATCGCAGCGAAGGGACGTCAACACGGAGCTATTGAAGTGAAGGACCGAATCTACAAAGGTTGTAATCCCTTTCACTTACTAGTAAAGTAGTTTACTTGCTTTTCTTTTCGCCTTACCTCTAGTAATCGATCTCGTTTAGGGTTTCTCGGCACATGTAAAACTTTGATTTTGGCATGGTTGATGCCTTGTGGGACCTCTTGAGTGTGCCTAGGAACCCTACAGTGGTATCAGAGCCTAGCTAGAGCATTAGGCGATGTGTTAACGAAGTTAAAACTCCGAACGAACCCGAACACGAAAAAATAAAACCCTCTATGTACATTTTTTAAAATCTGGGATTTTTCTGAATTAAAAATGCCTAAAAAAATCAGCAGACAATTATAAGAAACACTGTGCAAAACGACACTGATAATGTGACGTCACCCTCCTAAATTTGCACAGTAATGTTTCTTTTTAATTCCCTGATATTTTATGGGTATTTTTATTTGACTCAAGTGTTGAGTGTTTTGGGGTTTATTTTGTAGTCGTTGTTTCGATCGGAATATTTAATTTCGTTGGGTTTTCCGGATATTTAGAAACTGTTAAAAAGTTCGATCCGACATCAATAACTCACTTTTTCCCCGACCCGGAAAATTTCCAAGTGTTGGATTTTTCCGTTGTTTGAGAACGTCTAAATCATGCAAGTTACGCAATGGACCCTCTAGAAGACAACAAACCTTAACTCGATTATGTGACCGTCTTGAACTGCCCTTTGAACCTTAGAGTTTGGGGCAGTACGGCGTGCCACATGTGAGGCGTTGGCTTGACCCTTCTACGGCTGGACCGTTGGTACTGTGGCATGTGATGGATGTTTTTAAACCCCCCTCAAGTTTTGAGAACCATTAGGGAAAACTTGGGTGTTTGATCATTCGATCGGAAAGTTTAACATTCTCTATTTATCTGGAATGTGATACAATATTTGGAATCCACAAGTAGTTATGAGATAACTGATTTGGATATTATAAACATAGCAGTTTAGTCTCAATTGATCGGTTGCCACGGAATTTTGATGTGATCAAAAGTCCGTCCCAATCACGTTACGTACGCGGATACTCGCCGGGTAAACTTAATAGAGAGCCACGCCCCATAGCCCCGACCAAGTGACTGTAGGAGAACCCCGTCGCCGAAAGCATCCGTTCGGGTGCTCGCGGCAGCGGTGTTTCGCCTTAGTGCACTTCGTCGATGGTATCGGTGGTGCGGCCGTCTACTAAAGTTTGCGACGAGCATTCGTACCGGATGTCGGGAATCTTGTTGAATTGCCCGACTTGATATTGAAAAGAGTTTTCAATACAGAGACTAAAATGCGGGGTTTATAACTGTTAGGCATGCGATGTCTAAGTAGGTTGCGGATTCCAACTGTTGTAGTTTTACACTTTCTTTTCTGCGACCGTAAGTGTAATATGTCATATCGCCGGTTTCGTTGCTATATGTCAACGACAATTGGGATTCGCACATTTACTTACGTTGATGACATGTGATGTTATGTGTTGCTGGATATGTTATATTGGATCGTCGCGTTTTGAATAGCCGGGGGTTTTATGTGAGATGAGAGTTTTTATTTTCATTCATGTAAAATTTGTTGTATGTAATATTCTTTTATTGGGGCACTTCCGGGTTGAGGTTGATGTCACCATTTGTATATTATTTACTTTTCCGCACTAGGATAGACCCAAGGAGGAGAGCACAAGTAACCGGGTTCTAGAGTCCAGTGGGAGACCAACTCGAGGAGTCGAGTCCGGGTCTCCTAACTCTAGAATTGGTAGGGTTGCTTGTCGCTCTCGTAGGGGTCTAGGGGTGTGGGTTTGTCTATTCATCGCGACCGTGGAATCCGTGTTTTATACAGGCTCGTATTGAAAACACAGACGTCCTAGTATATCCAATGTTTCATATGTTTCTTCTGCTGCGATATCTGTGATGTGATCATTTGATATGTTGTGATAGATACTGTATATAGTATATATGATATATATTATATAGACGTTACTTATGTTTTACACCCGCGCTAGCCCTGCCCCGCTCTGTCGTTAGTTACCTAACCTAACGGTGCACGAGGGGACATCGAGGCGAATGCGGATGGCATAAGTGTACGTCGTATTTATCTGTGATGTTTAGGTGATTTATATGATGGGACTTCATTAATATGATTAATGAAATAAAAGAAACCTAAAAGATGTCGTGGAATCGAATTTTCAAAAACAGGTAGCTACAGTTCTTGCTTTGCATCGTGGTGTTCCTTGTAGAACATCCTGCACCTTATTCGATAAGGAAAGGGCCGAGATCCCTTCACCGGGAGTGACCCCTTTAGCAATGACTGGAAGATGCTACAACCCTCGGTTTGTCTTTTGATTGCTCCTATAGTTCTTTCTTTGCACAGCGGTATATATGATATATCCTGCACCCTATTCGATGAGGAAAAGGCCGACGATCCCTTCACCGGGAGTGACCCCTTTAGCAAAACTAGAAAAGCCTAAAAAACACTCCATTTAAAAATTATTTGATTCTACAACGATATCAAGTTCATTACGCAATAGGCTTTCAGAAAAACTTGTCGTAGCCCTCCGTCATTTCAGATAAGTTGTATAAAGTATTCGTGCTACATTTGTTGGCTTTCGTCAAGGTGTAGTGTGCGGTAGCTATATGCTGCTTATCTGCTGCATACGATGCGATTGGATTACGGTAGTCGTACGGCTTTGTTGGCTTTCGTCAAGGGTCGTGCGGGTGGGTTTAATTCAGTCAAGAAATGTACGGGTTGAACTTGACTAGCGGGCTATGGTTTGTTGGCTTTCGTCAAGGTCATAGCACGTTAGGGGCAAAATTATCGGGAATTTCAAGTGTTGAAATTTGCAACGAGATTGCATACCTTCTATGAGATAGTTGGATCCCGATACCCACTGCGAGTAATTGTTACTCCTGAGAGAGTTTTACACATTACAATTAGCCGATCAAGTAGGTGTCTAGAACGGTGTCAACGGGGTTACGCCTCTGGAAAAACGAGGTTTACTTTAATTAGGTCCGTGCGAAAGCACGGGGAACCTCCCTCAAAGTACCGACACTGGCCTGGCTGAAAGATTAGCGAACTTGTAGCGTGTAATTAATCCCGGCTAGTCTTTCCGTTTAAGGTTTGAAGGAAGATTTGATAAAAACAGCAGGAACCATCCTGATTAGATAAAATAATAACCAATCTGATCTTGCAAGAGCGCACGCTGAGTGTTTTCTTCTCTCTCTCTCCAGGTAGCGACCACGTCACGCCTTAATCAAGATAATAAAAAGGATGTATTGACCGAACCCGCTTGTTATACTGAGCTGGGGAACTTTGGTCCCGCTCCAACTTATAAATGTTATAAGACAGAGTAGGATTTAGGGGATTACCAGAATTCCCGTGCCACCCAAACGAAGAAAGTGCATACCGATGCATCATCTTCGGGTGTGTTTATTACACAGAACTGTTTCTCAGTATCCTCTGCGTCCTAAGTATCTGATACCGGATCAGGATCCCAGATATGTAATCTATTACATAGGGCTACAGAAAGGTAGGGAACTGAGAACGGGTGATAAGTTTCATGAGGTAGAAAACGGTGCAAGTGTTGCAGCCAAGTCTGTTGGTCACTGTTACCCTGTATTACCAGAATACATTAATTCTGAACAAATGTTATTAGATACCGAACCTGATATACAAAATCATATCAGTCTCTTTATTAGTAAAGAAAGGATATAATTTTGTATTGTTGGATAATGTTTTGAACATTTTCTATAATCAAGAGTTGATCGGTTCAGGCACGTTATCTAAAAGCGTTGACGTTCTAAATCAAACTACAGTTCTTAGTATACAGAACACACTCAAGAGGAAAAGTTCAGATATGAACGAATCCTTCTTGAGGCATTATAGACTAGGTCATATCAATGCGACCCGACTAGCGAAGTTACATATAGATGCATATTTAAATTAGTTTGAATTTACATCTTGTGAAACTTGCCAGTCTTGTCACAGAGATAAGATGACCATAGCTCTGTTTATTGGAAGCAGAGAAAGAGTTAGTGAACTCTTGGGATGATACATATTGATGTATGAAGGTCCTCTGTCTACACATGCCAAGACCGGTTCTTTGTACTTCATTACCTTCTCTGATGATCTCTCAAGATTCAGACATATGTTCCTGTTGAAACACAAGTCCGAACCTTTTGAGATATTCACAGAATATAAGTTAGAAGTAGAGAACCAAAAACGGGTATAAGTATTATGTCATTTGATGTGATCAAGGAGGAGAATACTTGAGCACGGGATCCCTGGACGATTCAAAGAATGAGATTCTCTCTCAGCATTACTCCTCCATATACACCACAGCACCTCAGTGTATCGGAGCGGAGCAATCACACCCTATTAGATATGATGTGCTCTATGATGAGTACTACTGAGTTTCCTATTTCCTTTTAGGGAGTTATGCACTTATGAAGTTGCATACCTATTGAATAGGGTTCCGATCAAATCAGTTGCCTACCACTTCATATATGATATGGAAAGGGAAGAGCCCACATCTTAAGTTTATTAAGATTTGGGGTTGTCCAGCCTATGTCTAAAAGCATAATCCGGACAAGCTCGAGGCAAGGTCAGTTTTGTGGAAGTTTGTTGGATATACCAAGCATTCGCAAGGGAATATCTTCTACCTAACCGAGGAACAAATGATGTTTTGTTACTCAGCATGCCACCTTTGTGAAAGGGAATTTCTTATGAAGAAATTTAAGGGCATGAGGTAGAACTGGAAAGAGTTCCAGCTATACAAACTGCAGCTGATGATTTGGTAGAACCAAAGGATTCAATAGAAACCAACGAACCTCAGCCTCTCCGCCGATCTAGTAGGGTTTCTCACCCACCTGAGAGATACTTTGGTTTCTCTATGACAGTGAGAGCAAGGATTGCATCATGAGATGATGACCCAACTAGTTTCGAGCTGGCCATCAGGAGTAGGACTCTGTAAGAATGGCTGGATGCTTATCGATCTGAGATGGAATCCTTATACACCAATAAAGTATGGACTTTGGTTGCTTTATCTGAAGGGTTAAATCCCCATCAGGAGCAAGTATATCTTGAGAAGATTACTTGGTGTACATGGAAAGGTTGAGACTTTCAAAGCTAGACTTGTTAAAGGTTTGCATCATTGACCAGGTATGGATTATAATGAAACCTTTTCTAAGTAACTATGCTTATGTCCATCCAGATCCTACTTGCCACGGCTACATACGATGACTATGATATCTGGCGGTTGGGTGTCATGACTGCTTTTCTAAATGATGTTTTAGAAGAGAGAGTCTGTAAGTACACAGTCAGAGGGCTTCGTAGACAGTGGGAGCAGCGGAAACGTGTGCAAGATGTTTTATGTGATAAAGCAGGCATCGCGGAGTTGGAACATCTGTTTTGATGTGTTAGTCAAAGTGTTTGACATCATCAAGATGGTAGATGAACCTTGTATATACAAAAAGGTAGTAAGGAGTGTGGTGGTGATCCTCGTAGAGTACGTGGATGACATACTCTTGATAGGGAAGGAGTTTTCTATGCTACGCTCGGTCAATCTCCGCTTATCACAAGGATTCTCCATATAGGATCAAAGTGATACCTACTAAATCCTGGGTTTTGGATCTATAAGATAGATCTAATTGGATGTTAGAATACTCACTAGTTGTAGTGAGATGGTATCAATCGATCCTGGAGAGAATCACAGGAAAGGTTCCAAAGTGATAACGATGACTGAATGTCAGTCACAGGCATTGTCTTTACCCTCAGTAAAGGGACGGTATGTTGGAAGAGTTCCAAGATAGATACCGTGGCATACTAGACGATTAAAGGAAAGATACATCATTACCAAAGAGGCAGTCTGGGTGTATATTAGTTCATGAGATGAACTTCGTTCCTCTCATTGTGTGACAATGGAGTTGTGGCTTATGCCAAGGAACGCCCGTCCCATTAGTGATCCAGACATATTCTTAGGCAGTATCACCTGATCGAGGAGATGGTTGATCTCCAGGGGGATCAAGGTTAGGAGAGTAGACTCAGAGGAAAATACGGCGGATCCACTCACAAAGGCCTATTCCCAGAGAGAGACTATTAAGGGATGGTTGAGTATGAGATACTACAATCACTGCTATCAGATAGCCCTAGTGCAAGTGGGAGATTGTTAGTTATATGTATGCCCTAGAGGCCATTACTATACATAGGATGTATATTGTAGTGGATGCTTGGACATATATAGGGATGACTTTCTTGCTCGATATGATAGTATGTTATCTGGTTATTCTTTACCTTAACGTGTACACTGATTGTCTCTCTGCTACATGTTGGTAAAGCCCTTAGGATGTGTACTTGACTACCTGGACTATGATTCAGATCATACTAGTGGGGACATGATAGTCCATAAGTACATCCTTCAAAGTCCCTAGTCGTGGGTGTATCGAGACGGGGCATCGATATACCAGAGTAGACTAGCGTGTAGCTTCTCGACCCATATAGATGGGCGATGGATGATCCCATATCCATTGGTGTTTGACATCAGAGATGATATACGGGTGCTCAGTGTAGACTGGGTACACTGGACGGACTCACCGAGGACTCCCAGATGGTATTATACCTCACGTCAGATGGCAGTTCTCTGGTGACACTGGTATAGGTTAGTCTGTAGACCCGAGATCGTCATAGAGTATTGTGTGATTCCCACTGTGCTTTGATTTCCATCATACCACGTCCAAGAGGGCGTGCAAAAAGGTGGCTTTTAGGTACAGTCCCGAATCACATGGAGCAATGAGCGATAGGAGGGGTTTCGTCTCTCCCGGTATAGGGAGTTGATGTTGCGCTGTGCTCGATTGGCTATAACAGGAAGTCCTTGGCCAAGGCTGCTTTAGGGATTTACTGGTAAGTGTTACCAGTAGTTTCTCGACCCGTTATGAGCCTCATATCGACACGACTTATCGAGTTATTGGGGTCTGACGTTTACCACCCCTAGACGAGATATGCGACATATCAGACGAAGAGACCGGACTGTACGGTAGTGTTACTAATTGGATTCATAGGAGTGTGAGCAGGCTTGCTTGTTGATCTTCTGATCGCTCAATACCCGGATGGCCGTTACGTTTAGCAGACCGCTTGCGGCTTGTGGGTGTTTGATATGATCATCACCTACTGCCGGCGTATTGACGAGTCTTTAGAGTCCTACACAGGGGTGTCCTGGCTCAAGCGAAACGAAATAGGAGCGCATATGAGATATGTGCGGGACCGAGAATAATACCAGTATGTGATACTGTATTCTATTCTCGTGATTTGTGACATTGATCGGTTGTATGCGATATAGCCAGGTTATCGGATCAAGTGTTGATTCGATAAGTTTTTACTATTGATATTAGCCGGTTATATGCAATATGACCGGATCGTTAAATCAAGTGTTGATTTAATGATTTAATGTAAAATTATATATTTGATATATTACTTTACATTAACTAGTATTGGTTCACTTAAGATTGATTTTCTCACTTGATTGTGCACATTGTTTATATGTGATATATGCAAGTGTACATGTTTGTATCATGCTTGATGATACAAACAAGTTGTGTGTATGAGACTTATACCAAATCAAGGTTAAATTAGGGTTTACTATTTTCCTAACAAATAAAAAAAGAGTGAGACTTTGGTCAAAGTTATCAAGATTCATGAAGCTTGAAGAAACTTTGACAAAGTCAAATCTTTTGTCATTTCCTTAGGATATTAGTTAACCCAACCCTTAACCTAATGCTTTGGTTAATTCTCCACATGAGTTAAGCATGAGAGCTTAACTCAACCATGGTGCCATAATTAAAAGGATAAGTTTTCATTTTATTCTATTATTCTTTTCTTCTTCTTCTTCTTCTTCTTCATCAAGCTCCACAAAAGCTTGCTAGCTCCAATGGTGCAATGAGAAAAAGAGTGAGAAATCCAATTCTAAATTGAACCCATTTCCTATTTCTTCATCCTCTACTACTTGCCATGTAGTATAGGGTGTTCTCTTCACAAAGTTTATGACCAAGTGAAGGAATAGCTTGAGTTTGAATCTTCCCGATGTAGATCATCTTCGGCCTCGAAGTCAACGACCTAGCCCGCTCATTTATCCGAAGAAACCAACACTAGGGTCCGGGATCCCGATGATCGCAGCGAAGGGACGTCAACACGGAGCTATTGAAGTGAAGGACCGGATCTACAAAGGTTGTAATCCCTTTCACTTACTAGTAAAGTAGTTTACTTGCTTTTCTTTTCGCCTTACCTCTAGTAATCGATCTCGTTTAGGGTTTCTCGCACATGTAAAACTTTGATTTTGGCATGGTTGATGCCTTGTGGAACCTCTTGAGTATGCCTAGGAACCCTACAACTTGCGCCAATCCAAGGAGCGCAACAGTGCAGATTTCAAAAGTGCAAGGCACTGTTTAATATCTTGATCAAATTTAGATCAAAGAAAACAAGTTTTTTCTTTTTTTCCAGAGAGGTTCTACCTCAAATTTCAAGAACCAGTGGTTCATCAAAAGGCAATGCCTTTATATAGATCAAAAGATCTAGTCATGAAGTAGATTACTTCTTTTTTATTATTTTTTTTATTAAAGATCTTGATCTTGTTCTTAGATCATTGATCTTATTAGAAGAAATTCTTCTTTTTTTTCCAAAGGTTTTACCTTTTTTCTTTCTCTGAATTCTTCTCAAAGTTTAAGAGGAGGTCTCTGTATCTCTATCTCTGTATCTTTTAGACTTGGATTCTAGGAGCCTTTATATAGTGCCAATTGATTTGTTAAATCGGTTAAAGAGATCTTTCTCTGATTGATTTAGGGGTGTTTCCTCACCGCTGGATCTTTGATCCCAGGGCTTCTGTTTTACAGAAGATAATTTTCTTGTTTTAACAAGATTAGAAATATCTTTCCAAGATTTTATTGTTTAAATTCTGGCACGGTTGGCGCAAGCGCACCTGCGCTGACACGTGTCGCGCAGCGCAGAGCGCAGCGCGCAGCGCGCAGCGCGACTGCGCTAGCGCGACTGCGCTGATACGCTGATACATGTCGCTCAGCGCAGAGCGCAGCGCGACTGCTCTAGCGCAACTGCGCTGACACGTGTCGCGCAGCGCAGAGCGCAAGTCACCTGAAGCGTTGCTTCCTTTATTTTTATTTTAAATAGAGCCTTGCTCTGATTGGGTGCGCTTCCTTGGGCGCAGTGCTGGCGTATCTGCTTTTGACACGTGGCGCGTTGCGCGCAGCGCAAGGAATCTGAAGCGTTGCATCAATTTTTTGAATCTTTGAAATTCAAACAAAGCTTTGCTCTGATTGGGGGAAACAAATGCCCCCCCATCGTTGCGCTCACTTGGCGCACACATGAGTGCAGCGGTGGCAAGATCCCAACCGTCAGATCAACTCAGGAGTTGAAGGGGCGCTTAAGCGCATATAAATAGGACCCTTGGTCCTCCTCAGATGTTTATCATCTTCAAGAATTCTTATTCTCAAAACTTCAGAGCCTTCCTCTTGCTTTCAAGAACTTCAGAGCCTTGCTCTCATTTCCAAAGTTAGAACTTTTTTAGAAAAACTTTAGGTAAAAATTAATCTTAAATTAAATTAATTTTAATTTTAATTAATAGAGCCTTGCACTCATAGATCTTTTGATCTAAAGAAAACCCCCTTTGGGGTTTCACCAACAAAGCCTTGCTCTCAAGAATCCTTAGATCTAAAGAGATCTTGTTTCAGGGTTTTTAACCCATGAACAGAGCTTTGCTCATGGACAAAATATAGATCTTTTTGATCTAAAAATGAAGAACTCTTAAGAGTTTTCATGGATCTTTAAGACCCCAAACTTTAATCTTTTAGAAATTAATTTTCCTTTGATGGATTTTTCCATCATTATTATAGAGCCAGGCTCTTTAAGGAATTTTATTCTCTTGAGACCAGAGTTTGACAAGTGTCAGTCTGTGACAGAGCTTTGCTCTGAAAGGGGAGATTTTCTCCTTGTCTCTAGGGATTTCTCATTTAAAGAGAGTGTTCTTTTGGGGATCTCCTCATTAATTGACAGTCCCATCCAATGATGGGGCTGTTAGTTATATGTATGCCCTAGAGGCCATTACTATACATACGATGTATATTATAATGGATGCTTGGACATATATAGGGAGGATTTTCTTGCTCGACATGATAGTATGCTATCTGGTTGTACTTTATCTTAACATGTACTCTGATTGTCTCTATGTTACATGTTGATAAAGCCCTTAGGATATGTACTCGACTACTAGGACTATGATGAGATCATACTAGTGGGGACACGGTAGTCGATGAGTACATCCTTTAACTGTTCCTAGTTGAGGGTGTATCGAGACAGGGCATCGATACACCAGAGTAGACTAGCGTATACGCATCTTGACCCATATGATGGGCGATTGATGATCCTATATCCATCGGTGTTTGACATCAAGGATGGTGTACGGGTGCTCAGTAAAGACCGGGTACACTGGACGGACTCTCCGAGAACTCCCAGATGGTATCATACCTCATGTTAGATGGCAGTTCTCCGGTGACACTGGTACAGAGTAGTCTGTTGACCCGAGATCGTCATAGAGTCTTGTGTGATTCCCACTGTGCTTTGATTTCCATCATACCACGTCCAAGAGGGCGTGCAAAAAGGTGGCTTTTGGGTACAGTCCCGAATCACATAGAGGCAATGAGCGATAGGAGGGGATTCGTCTCTCATGGTATAGGGAGTTGATGTTGCGCTGTGTTCGATTGGCTATAACCGGAAATCCCTGGCCAGGGTTGCAGAGATTTACTGGTAAGTGTTATCAGTAGTTTCTCGAACTGTTATAGACCTCATATCGACCCGACTTATCAAGCTACTGGGGTCTGACGTTTACCACCCCTAGGCGAGATATGCGACATATCCGACGACGAGACCAGACTGTACGGGAGTGTTACTGATTGGATTCACATGAGAATGTACATGCTTGCTTGTTGATCTTCTGAGCGCTCAATACCTGGGTGGATGTTACGTTTAGCTGACCGTTTGCAGCTTATGGGTGTTTGATATGATCATCACCTACTGCCGGCGTATTGACGATTCTTTACAGTCCTACACAGAGGTTTCTTGACTCAGGCAAAACGGAGTAGAGGCACATATGTGATATGTGCGGAACCGAGAATAATGCGATATGAGATACCGTATTCTATTTGAAGGGTTTGTTTAGCACCCTATGAGGTGTTTTGAAGCATCACATGTCCAAAAGATTTGATTTTTATTGTGCTAAACAAACACGCGTATGGATCGATCCTAGAAAATTAGGTTTAGAAAACTATAGCTAACAAAAATTAGGGTTTGAAGGCTACAACCTTTGTAGCTCCCGTTTTTGATTCGCTCCTTAGGCTCTTTGGTGTTGAGTCGAGGTCCTCTTGATGTCCTCTTGTATCCACGACGATCCACCACGGAGATATCCGTCCAAGCTCACAACTTCGACAATCCGAAGGAAACACTCTAAACGAAGCGGCTAAGCTAGTGTAGAATGATGTTGTGGTGTGGAATCTCACTTCAAAAACCTATCTTTGAGTTGTATTTGCTCACTAGGAAAATCAAGAGAGCAAGAGAAGGAGGAGAATGAAGATGGTGGCTTTTCTTTGCAAGAGATAAAATGATAACCATAAGGTTAAGCTAACAAAAGAAATAAATATCACTATATATATTTATTCCTTCTTGACTCCAACCATGATTAAATGATAGATGATTAATTTAACTTGGGTTTAGAATGATAAAGGAAAAGATAACCATGGTTTAGTGGTAGGTGAGCAAGGTTAGGTTAAAAGAAGCATGTAGAAACTAGCATAATTATCCTTTCCTTTTCATTTTCTTTTTAAATCCATAATCAAATAATAATCCATTAAATAATCAATGGTGTGAGTCTTATATTGCCACCATTTCCATATATAATCAACCATGATGGTTTGATGTATGTATGTGTACATGTATGCACATCTACATGTGCATGAAACTAGAAAAGAAGAAAGAAGCATATGCATGCATGCATACATCCATCAAACCCTAGAAAGGTTTTAAGTGAGAAAACTAATGATTAAACGATAAATCAACACTTGATTTATCAATCCGGTCATATCTCATATGACCCCACCAAAAGCAGTTCACCCGATCAATGTTCGGTATCATATACGCACATTTCAATCGGGTGCATGCGCATATCGCATATGCACACCACAACGTTTCGCCTGGGCTGGGTAACTCCTCTGTGGGACTCTAAGACTCGTCAATACGCCGGCAGAGGGTAATGATCATATCAAGTACCCTCAAGCCGCAAGCGGTCAGCTAAACGTAACGGCCACCCGGGTATTGAACGATCAGAAGACAACAAGCGAACCTGCTACAACTCCCGTCGAGCCATCCGGCAACACTACCGTACAGTCCGGTCTCTTCGTCAGATATGCTGCATATCGAGCCTAGGGATGGTCACGTCGACCCCAATAACTCAATAAGTCGTGCCGGTGAATGGTCTATAACAGTTCGAGAAACTACTGATAACACTTATCAGCAAATCTCAGCAGCCCTGGCCAGGGACTTGCTGTTATAACCAGTCGGGCACAGTACAACATTAACTCCCAATATCGGGAGAGACGAAACCCCTCCTATCGCTCATTGCCTTCGTGTGTCTCGGGACTGTACCCAACGGCCACCTGCTTGCACGACTCTGTAGAGCCGTGGTAGGGTGGTAATCAAAGTACAGTGGGAGAACACACAAGGCTCTATGACGATCTCGGGTCTACAGACTAACCTGTACCAGTGTCACCTGAGAACTGCTATCCGACGATAGATATAATTCCATATAGGAGTTCTCGGCGAGTCTGTCCAGTGTACCCAGTCACCACTGAGCACCCGTATATGATCTTGATGTCAAACATCGATGAATGTGGGAACATCCATCGCCCATCACATGGGTCTAGTATCACATACGCTAGTCTAATCTGGTATATCGATGCCCCGTCTCGATACACCTCCGACTAGGGACATTTCAGGATATGCTTATAGACTACAGATGTCCCACTAGTATGATCTCCATCATAATCAGAGTAGTCAAGCCGATATCCTTAGGGCTTTATCAGCATGTCTGAATGAATAGAAGCATGATCAAATAAACATGTCAGATAAAGAAAAACCAGATAGCATACTATCATGTCGAGCAAGAATGCAAACTGAATATATATACATGTATAAATACATCCACTATCACATAATGGCCTCTAGGGCAAACATATATTCAACACTATTCTCGCGATATATGATATCAGCCGGGTCATCATATCAAGTGTTGATTCGATGAATCGGTACGGATAAATATTAGTCGGTTATATGCGATATAGCCGGATTGTCGGATCAAGTGTTGATTCGATAATTTAATGTATAATAATATATATGATATATTAAATTACATTAACTAATCTTAGCTCACTAAAAGATTCTTTTTCTCACTCGGGTAATACATTGATATATATGCGATATATGTTAATTGTATTATTTTATTTGGTTACAATAAATATTATATATATGATATATAATATTGTAACATGATATGATAACTAATGCAACATGTTAAGTAGTGATTAAACAAGATTAGGGTTTGATTTGGGTTAATGCTTTCTAGATGATTCTAGAAGGTTTAGTTTTGTTTTGTGAAAGATATTTTGTTGTGACTCATTCTTAACCTAACCCAAACCCTAGCCTTGGTTAATTCTCTACAAAGGTTTAGTCAACCATGGATGCATTATTGATCATCTTTATCCTTTCATTATTCATCACAAAAGGATTTATTATTATTATTCAACTTCTTCTTCCTTCTTCTTTCTTTCATGAAAAAGCTTACTAGTTTTTTCCAAGTGATGAATGTGTGTGAGAAAAAGATAATAAAAGAGAGAAAAAATCCTACTTCATCATCCTAATCTATCCTTGCCATTTAGATGAGGGTGTTCACTTCATATTATGAGTGTTAGCTTGTGTTAACGAAACTTCAAGGTAGATCATCTTTGTATCGTAGATCGGAAGCAAGACTGCATCTTTCTCTTCGTGGAACCTCTCGAGAGTCCGGAACACGATGATCGCAGCGAAGGGACTTCAACACGGAGCTTTAGAAGTGAAGGACCGGATCTACAAAGGTTTTAATCCCTCTCACTTAGTGTTAAAGTGTTTAACATGTTAGTTTTCGCATAAACTCTTGTTTAAAGATCCGGCTTTGGGTTGTTCGGCACGGCTAAATTTTTATTCGGGCATGGTTGATACCTTGTAGACCCTTGTGGCAGTGCATAGCAACCCTACAGTGGTATCAGAGCTAAGCTAGAGCTTTAGGCGAAATCTAGACGAAGTTTAAAGTCCGATCGAACCCGGAAAACCCCGATTTTACCCCTCTCTTTACATTTTCAAAAATGTTGATTTTTTATGAATTAAAAATGCTCAGAAAAACAAGAAGGAAAAACTAAGAATTACTGTGAAATACGGTCCACTAAGTCGATCAAGTGACCGTGGTTCCGCGGCCAAACCAAGGGTTTGGCGGCGGTTCCGCGGCCAAAATTTGGACTTAGTCCCTCATATTTCATATATTTATTCTTAGGTCCTTTCTTGTCATTTTTTTCTGGGAATTTTTTAATTCCACTCAAGTGTTGAGTTTTCTAGGGTTGTATTGGGGACTCGTTGATTCGATCGGATAATTTAACTTTGTTTATTTTGTCCGGGTAATTTTTAGAACGTGTTAAAAAGTTCGAACGGATATCAATAACTCACTTTTTCCCCTGCCGGAAAATTTTCAAAAGTTGGATTTTTTCTCGTGTTTGAAACTTTCGTAAACTCATGCAAGTAACGCGGTGGACCCTCTAGAAGACAACAAACCTTAACTCGATTATGTGACCGTCTTGAACTGCCTATAAACCTTAGGGTTTGGGGCAGTTGGCGTGCCACATGTGAGGCGTTGGCTTGACCCTTCTACGGCTGGACCATTGGTACTGTGGCATGTGATGGATGTTTTTAAACTGATTTCAAGTGTTGAGATATATTGGGGAAATCTTGGGTGTTTGATTATTCGATCGGAAAGTTTAACATATCTATTTATCTGGAATATGATACAATAATTGGAATCCACAGGTAGTTATGAGATAACTAATTTGAATGTTATAAATCTAGCCGTTTAGTCTCAATTGATCGGTTGCCACGGGATTTTGATGTGATCAAAAGTCCGTCGCAATCACGTAGCATACACGGATACTCGCCGGGTAAACTTAATAGACAGCCACGCCTCGACCAAGTGACTGTAGGAGAACCCCGTCGCCAAAAGCATCCGTTCGGGTGTTCGCGGCAGCGGAGTTCCGCCTTAGTGCACTTCGTCGACGGCATCCGGGGGTGCGGCCGTCTACTAAAGTTTGCGACGAGCATTCGATCAGGATGTCGAGAATCTTTCTGAATTTCCCGACTTGATATTGAAAAGAGTTTTCGATAATGAGACTAAAATGCGGGGTTTATAATTGTTAGGCATGCGATGTCTAAGGAATTCATTTGGTTAGGCATGTGATGTCTAAAGGGGTTGCGGATTCCAACTGTTGTAGTTTTACACTTTCTTTTCTGTGACCGTAAGCGTAGTATGTGATGTATCGCCGGCTTCGTTTCTATACATCAACGACAATCGGGATACGCATACTTGCTTACGTTGATGATATGTGATATTATGTGTTGCTGTGATATGTTATATTAGATCGTCGTGTTCTGAATAGCCGGGGTTTTTATGTGAGATGAGAGTTTTTCTTTTTCATTCATGTAAAATTCATATGTATGTAATATTCTTTTATTGGGGCACTTCCGGGATGAGGATGATGTCACCATTGTATATTATTTACTTTTCCGCATTAGGTAGACCCAAGGCGGGGAGCACAAGTAACTGGGTTCTATGGTCCAGTGGGAGACCATCTCGAGGAGTCAAGACCGGGTCTCCTAACCCTAGAATTGGCAGTGTTACTTGCCGCTCTCGTAGGGGTCTAGGGATGTGGGTTTGGCTATTCATCACGACCGTGGAATCCGTGTTTTATACAGGCTCGTATTGAAAACACAGACGTCCTAGTATATCCAATATTTTATATATGTTCTTCTGCTGCAATGTTCTGTGATGAGATTATATTACTGCCTGAGACGAATGTTTATATTATATATATGAGATATATTTTATATTGCAGATTTCGTTTCAAATGAGATGCTTGTGAAGCATAATAAAATGGGACTTCATTAATGAGATTAATGAAACTAAAAAGAAATCTAAAGATGTTGTAGAAACTTGTTTAAAAACTGGTAGCTCTAGTTCTTGCTTTTGCATAGCGGTGTTCCTTGTAGAACATCCAACACCTTATTCGATAAGGAAAGAGCCGAGATCCCTTCACCCGGAGTGACCTCTTTAGTGAAACTAGCAGATGCTACAAACTCGGTCTGTCTTTTGATTGCTTCTATAGTTCTTGCTTTGCATAGTGATATTTGTGAAATATCCTGCACCTTATTCGATGAGGAAAGGGCTGACGATCCCTTCATCGGGAGTGACCCCTTTAGCAAAACTAGAAAAGCCTCAAAAACACTCCATTTCAAATCACTCGATTCTACAACGATATCAAGTTCATTACGCAAAGGGTTTTCTTAAAAACCTAGCGCAACCCTCCGTCATTTTAGGAAGTAGAGTACTTAGTATTCGTGCTGCGTATGTCGACTTTAGTTGAGGCGTAGTGTACGGTATCTAAGTGATATCTTCCTACACAGCATATGATGCGATTAGTTAGGACATTCATGTGATTATGTCGACCATAGTTGAGGGTCATGTAGGGCGGGTCTGATTAATCATGAAATGATGGGTAGAACTTGACTAGTACTTATGATATGTTGACCTTAGTTAAGGTCATAAGTGCTAGGGGTAAAATATTATTGGGAATTTCAAGTGTTGAAATTTGCAATGAGATTGCATACCTTCTATGAGATAGTTGGATCCCGATACCCGCTGCGAGTAAGAGTTACTCCTGGGAGAGTTTTACACATCACAATTAGTCGATCAAGTAGGTGTCTAGAAAGGTGTCAACGGGGTTACGCCCCTGGGAAAACGAGGTTTACTTTAATTAGGTTCATGCGAAAGCACGGGGGACCTCCCTCAAAGTACCGGCACTGGCCTGGCTGAAAGATTGACGAAATTGTAGGGTGTAATAAATCCCGGCTAGTCTTTCCTTTTAGGGTTTGAAGGAAGATTTGATTAAAACAGTGGGAGACATCCTGATTAGATATATTAGATAACCAATCTAATCTTGCAAGAGCATACGCTGAGTGTTTTCTTCTCTCTCTCTCCAGGTAGCGACCATATCACGCCTTAATCAAGATAATAATACGGTTGTATTGACCGAACCCGCTTGTTATACTGAGCTAGGGAACGTTGGTCCCGCTCCAACTTATAATTGTTATAAGACAGAGCAGGATATATAGGATTACCAGAATTCCCGTGCTGCCCAAACGAAGAAAGTGCATACTGATGCATCATCTTCGGGTGTGTTCATTACAGAGAACTGTTTCTCAGTATCCTTTACGTCCTGGGTATCTGATACCGGATCAGGATTCCACATATGTAATTTGTTACATGGGCGAACGATAGGTAGAGAACTGAGAACGGGTGATAAGTTTCATGAGATAGAAACGGTGCAAGTATTGCTGCCAAGTCTGTTGGTCACTATCACCCTGTATTACCAGAATACATTGATTCTGAACGAATGTCATTAGATACCGAACCCGATCTACAACATCATATCAGTCTCTTTATTAGTAAAGAAAAGATATAATTTTGTATTGTTGGATAATGTTTTGAACATTTCCTATATCAAGAGTTGATCGGTTCAGGCACGTTATCTAAAAGCATTGACGTTCTAAATCAAACTACAGTTCTTAGTATATAGAACACACACGAGAGGAAGAGTTCAGAAATGAACGAATCCTTCTTGAGGCATTGTAGACTAGGTCATATCAATGCGACCCGACTAGCTGAAGTTACATTAAGATGCATATTTAAATTTGTTTGAATTTACATCTTGTGAAACTTGCCAGTCAAGTCACAAAGATAAGATGAGCATAGCTCTGTTTATTGGAAACAGAGAAAGAGTTAGTGAACTCTTGGGATTGATACATGTTGATGTATGAAAGTCCCCTGTCTACATATGCCAGGACCGGTTCTTTGTACTTCATTACATTCTCTGACGATCTCTCAAGATTCAGACATATGTTCCTGTTGAAACTCAAGTCCGAAGCTTTTGAGATATTCACAGAATATAAATTAGAAGTAGAGAACCAAAAACGGGTAAAAGTATTATGTCCTTTGATGAGATCAAGGAGGAGAATACTTGAGCACGGAATTCATGGACTATTCTAAAGGAGAATGAGATTCTCTCTCAGCATTACTCTCCCGCATACACCACAGCACGTCGGTGTATCGGGGCGGAGCAAAGCACCCTATGTGATATGGTGTGCTCTATGATGAGTACTACTGAGTTTCCTATTTCCTTTTGGGAAGTTATGCACTTGAGAAGCTGCATACCTATTGAATAAGGTTCAAATCAAATAGTTGCCTACCACTTCATATGTGATATGGAAAGGGAAGAGCCCATATCTTAAGTTTGTTAAGATTTGGGGTTGTCCGACCTATGTCTAAAAGCAAAATCCGGACAATCTCGAGGCAAGGTCTGTTATGTAGAACTGTAATGGTTCCAGCTATACAAACTGCAGCTGATGATTTGGTAGAACCAAAGGATTCAATAGTTTCCAACGAATCTCAGCCTCTCCGCCGATCTAGTAGGGTTCCTCACCCACCTGAGAGATACTTTGGTTTCTCTATGACAGTGGGAGCGAGGATTGCATCATGAGATGATGACCCAACTAGTTTCGAGCTGGCCATCAGGAGTGGGACTCTGTAAGAATGGCTGGATGCTTAGCGATCAGAGATGGAATCCTTATACACCAACAAAGTTTGGACTTTGGTTGCTTTATCTGAATGGTTAAATCCACATCAGGAGCAAGTATATCTTGAGAAGATTACTTGGTGTACATGGAAAAGTTGAGACTTTCAAAGCTATGCATAAGTCCATCCAGATCCTACTTGCCACGGCTATATACCATGACTATGATATCTGGCGGTTGGGTGTCATGACTGCTTTTCTAAATGATGTTTTAGAAAAGAGCGTCTATAAGTACACAGCCAGAGGGCTTCGTAGACAGTGGGAGCAGCGGAAACGTGTGCAGGATGTTTTATGTGATAAAACATGCATCGTGGAGTTGGAACATCTGTTTTGATGTGGTAGTCAAAGAGTTTGACTTCATCAAAATGGTAGATGAACCTTGTATATACAAAAAGGTAGTAGAGAGTATGGTGATGATCCTCGTAGAGTACGTGGATGACATACTCTTGATAGGGAAGGAGTTTCCTATGCTACGCTCGGTCAATCTCCGCTTATCACAAGAATTCTCCATATAGGATCAAAGTGATACCTTCTAAATCCTGGGTTTTGGATCTATGAGATAAATCAAATTGGATGTTAGAATACTCACTAGTTGTAGTGAGATGGTATCAATCGATCCTGGGGAGAATCACTGGAAAGGTTCCAGGGTGATAAGGACGACTGAATGTCAGTCGCAGGTATTGTCTTTACCCTCAGTGGAGGGACGGTATGTTGGAAGAGTTCAAAGCAAGATACCGTGACATACTAGACGATTAAAGGCAATATACATCGTTACCAAGGATGCTACCAAAGAGGCAGTCTGGATATATAAGTTCATGAGATGAACTTCGTTCCTACCATTTTGTGACAATGGAGTTGTGGCTTTTGCCAAGGAACCCCCCGTCCCATCGGAAATCCAGATATAATTATTAGGCAGTATCACCTGATCATGGAGATGGTTGATCTCCAGGGAGATCGAGGTTAGGAGAGTAGACACAGAGGACAACAACGCGTATCCACTCACAAAGGCCTTTTTCCCAGTAAAGACTCTTATGGGATGGTTGAGTATGAGATACTTCAACCCCAGCTAATTGTTCGGTATGTGATACCACAACAGATGGCCCTAGTGCAAGTGGGAGATTGTTAGTTATATGTTTGCCCTAGAGGCCATTACTGTACATACGATGTATATTGTAATGGATGCTTGGACATATATAGGGAGGACTTTCTTGCTCGACATGATAGTATGCTATCTGGTTTTACTTTATCTTAACATGTACTCTGATTGTCTCTATGTTACATGTTGATAAAGCCTTTAGGATATGTACTCGACTACTGGGACCATGATGAGATCATACTAGTGGGGCCACGGTAGTCGACGATTACATCCTTTAACTGTTCCTAGTCGAGGGTGTATCGAGACAGGGCATCGATACACCAGAGTAGACTAGCGTATACCCATCTTGACCTATATGATGGGCGATGGATGATCCTATATCCATCGGTGTTTGACATCAAGGATGGTGTACGGGTGCTCAGTAGAGACTGGGTACACTGGACGGACTCGCCGAGAACTCCCAGATGGTATCATACCTCACGTCAGATGGCAGTTCTCCGGTGACACTGGTACAGAGTAGTCTGTTGACCCGAGATCGTCATAGAGTCTTGTGTGATTCCCACTGTGCTTTGATTTCCATCATACGACGTATAAGAGGGCGTGCAAAAAGGTGGCTTTTGGGTACAGTCCCGAATCACATGGAGGTAATGAGCGATAGGAGGGGATTCGTCTCTCCTGGTATAGGGAGTTGATGTTGCCCTGTGTTCGATTGGCTATAACCGGAAATCCCTGGCCAGGGTTGCAGAGATTTACTGGTAAGTGTTATCAGTAGTTTCTCGAACTGTTATAGACCTCATATCGACACGACTTATCAAGCTACTGGGGTCTGACGTTTACCACCCCTAGGCGAGATATGCGACATATCAGACGACGAGACCGGACTGTACGGGAGTGTTACTGATTAGATTCACAGGAGAATGTACAGGCTTGCTTGTTGATCTTCTGAGCGCTCAATACCTGGGTGGCTGTTACGTTTAGCTGACCGCTTGCAGCTTGTGGGTGTTTGATATGATCATCACCTACTGCCGGTGTATTGACGATTCTTTACAGTCCTACACAGAGGTTTCTTGACTCAGGCAAAATGGAGTAGGGGCACATATGTGATATATGCGGGACCGAGGATGATGCGATATGAGATACCGTATTCTATTCTCACGATATATGATATCAGCCGGGTCATCGGATCAAGTGTTGATTCGATGAATCGGTACGGATAAATATTAGTCGGTTATATGCGATATAGCCGGATTGTCGGATCAAGTGTTGATTCGATAATTTAATGTATAATAATATATATGATATATTAAATTACATTAACTAATATTAGCTCACTAAAAGATTCTTTTTCTCACTCGGGTAATACATTGATATATATGCGATATATGTTAATTGTATTATTTTATTTGGTTACAATAAATATTATATATGTGATATATAATATTGTAACATGATATGATAACTAATGCAACATGTTTAGTAGAGATTAAACAAGATTAGGGTTTGATTTGGGTTAATGCTTTCTAGATGATTCTAGAAGGTTTAGTTTTGTTTTGTGAAAGATATTTTGTTGTGACTCATTCTTAACCTAACCCAAACCCTAGCCTTGGTTAATTCTCTACAAAGGTTTAGTCAACCATGGTTGCATTATTGATCATCTTTATCCTTTCATTATTCATCACAAAAGGATTTATTATTATTATTCATCTTCTTCTTGTTCTTTCTTCTTCCTTCTTTCTTTCATGAAAAAGCTTACTAGTTTTTTCCAAGTGATGAATGAGTTTGAGAAAAAGATAATAAAAGAGAGCAAAAATCCTACTTCATCAGCCTCATCTATCCTTGCCATTTAGATGAGGGTGTTCACTTCATATTATAAGTGTTACCTTGTGTTAACGAAACTTCAAGGTAGATCATCTTTGTATCGAAGATCGGAAGCAAGACTGCATCTTTCTCTTCGTGGAACCACTCGAGAGTCCGGAACACGATGATCGCAGCGAAGGGACTTCAACACGGAGCTTTAGAAGTGAAGGACCGGATCTACAAAGGTTGTAATCCCTCTCACTTAGTGTTAAAGTGTTTAACATGTTAGTTTTCGCATAAAATCTAGTTTAAAGATCCGGCTTTAGGTTGTTCGGCACGGCTAAATTTTTATTCGGGCATGGTTGATGCCTTGTAGACCCTTATGGCAGTGCATAGAAACCCTACAGGGGCTATCTTGTTAACTGATGCATTGTCATCTGGATTTTGTGGGTCCCTCTTTGGTCCCCCTATACTGCATTGCAGTGTAGTATCAAGCGTCAGGCTTTTAAAATTAAATTATGAGACTGACGGCTGAATTTCATTTTTCTTTGCAGGCAATCATGTCTGCTGATCTGTCTTTCCCATTTGTTCGCTCAGAGGGAGGATTCCTTGAGGCGCCGGTGGACCGAGAGGTGCTCGCTTTCATTAAGGATCATGACCCCGAGTATAAGAACCTTCACCTGTGGGGTAGGTGATAAAGTGAAATCATCAAGGGTCGCTGAAGCTTCGGTTGATCGACTCCGTCAGAGCCTATCTCGTTGATCCCCTATGCGGATGCACTCCCGGTGAAGTATGCCGTGGAGGTCGTGAACTGGAATTCGGAGGATCTTCTTCAGCCTCGATTGCTGCCATCCCCGTGCAGCCGCCGCCAGCCGTGGACATTTTGGGGCGGCGCATATGCCAGGGTGAGGCACGCCCTTGGGGATAACCTTATAATATTGGATTGACCCCTCGACAACCGGCCGGATATTTGCAGTAGGCCAGGTACATCCTATCAGCGAAGAGGACGCATCTGATGAAGATTGGTCTGTACTCCGCAGTCTACGTCTCATTGTTCGAGTACCCTGTTCCTCCAACGTGGTGGGTTAAGGCATTCATAGAACAATGGAACATCCCCACCCATACTTTCCTTCTATCGGACAGGGAAGTCTCCATCTCCCTGGAAGAGTTCGCTGAGATCTCGGGTTTGCCGGTGAGGGGGAGCATTATGAGGAGCTGCTTCCTCCTGACGAGTATGTCTTCGCCACCAAGCCACTGGTAATGGGCCTAACACCAGAGAATGCTATTCAGCACCAGTTTTCGAGTCTGGTGAAGGTGCTGAATATATATGAAGGTCTCTATTTGGAATCGGGAGTCCGGGGAGTCAGTTTTGCAGATTTCATCGCCCGCTTTCTTCGACCGGAGATTCTATCGCAGCGGAGTGAAAAGTTCGCCAAGCTCGACGACCCCTTCGGCTTCGGCTTAGATCGTTGACCAACATTGGAAGATGATCAAAAGGATTTCTATCTCCCCGATGCCGCCATCATGCCCTTATCAGAAATCGCCGCCCCTGGCATTGATGATGAGACCTTCTTTTTAGGGTTTCTGGGATTGTGGCTGTGCTGGTTCGCGCTCCCCATGCACTCGCGCTACATAAGGCCGTCCGTTTTCTACCCAGCGCATCGGATGGTAGCTGGCATACAGTTGTCGATCAGAATCGCCGGGTTGGCCCACCTATACCATGGACTCAGCATGGCGGCGGATGCAAATGAACCTGGTGTGAAACCTGCCAATTTCCCGATGCACTACTTCACTTCGTGGATGGAAATGCATGTGCTCGGGGTATTCGGCATTCATAAGAGCCCCTCGTTTTTCGAGAAGTGCAGACTCCCAAGAGTCATGCGGCTGATTGGCGCCTCGATTGTGAATCCGCCTCCGCGGGAGGCTAGGGGGTTGCTCCTTCGTCCGCACCTATTCGGAGCGAGGATTTCTTTCATGGTCAAAGTCGTGACTATCGGCTCGGAGACCTCCAAGGCGGTGTTGGCGCTGCGTGATGGTTTCAAGGACGGGGCCTCCGTATTGAAAGCCCGGGAGATTCTTCACCTATACTCCATCCGGCCGGGCTTCTGATGTTCAGGCAAAACGACATGGCGCTCTTCATGAGGTACAACCCCCATCGGTTCGCCCAACAATCAAGCTACAACCAGGGGGTCCTACTGGAGGCGTTTTTGGAAGAGCCCGCGGCCACCAGGGAGGGGATACGGAGCGTGTTGCACCATTTTATGCAGCTGAACACGGGCTCCCACTTCTTATCAGCGAGCCGAGCTGCGTCCCCCCGGGCCCTCCACGTGTACGTGGCTTGGTACGCGCACGCGATGGGTGCCATCATCCGAGAAGAGAAGCGGTTGTTGGTCGACCGTAAGGGTGTGCCCCCTGGCAGCGACCGCAAAGCTCCCCTGAGGCCAAGGATCCCGGTCGTTCCTCCGCTGAGAGATACTGGAGCTGGGCCACTGCGCGTGTTGAGCCCTCCGCGCGGATTGCCTCATGATACCGTGGACGTGCCCCAAGCGCCCCGTGCTCCAGTGGAGACGGTGAATGTAGTTTCTCCTAAGTCTGGCGTGGGCTCGGACATCGGGACCCGCCGTCCCAAGGTGCCTGCGAAGCGTAAGATGATTTTGGCGGCGACCGGGGACCACGCGCAGAAGAGGAAGAAGAAGTCCGTTCTTTCTCTTGACGCTGTCCTTGGCTTAGAGCCTCAGGCCCCTCTCACCGAAGGCTTAAGCGAATACGGGAGCAATGAGGGTTTCTTGGTAGAGCCAGAAGACACTGATCTGGCGGCCGCCATCGCGGCTTCTGAGCGATCGGCCAGACTCGAAGCGTGGTTGGCTGAACTCGCTCAATCAGATAATCATTAGTTGTATTCTTCGTCATTTCATCGTACTTTATCATTATCTTTGACTAATGCTTTTCCCACTTTTTTTTAACAGGCGTCTCTACCGAAGAAGCCATCACTGCTTCCCTGAAAACCTTCCAGGAGGAGGAAAGGAAACGCGCTCTATCGGGCGTTGGTACTGTTAGGTCCACGTTACCTCTCCCGGTACTTTCGGGGTTGCGGAAACGGTAAAACAAAATTTTTTCTTGACATGGTAACATGGATCGTAAAAGCCGGATCTTTGCTAAACTAGAAACTTGCAAACTACAAAAGGTGTTAACTACTATGCCGTAGAAATTATACCTCACGATACCGGTCCTTCAGGTCTTCATTCCGCTGTCCCGCTCGTCGATCCATGCTCCGAGGGTTGATCCGGACTTTGGTCACCTCCGCGGCCTTCTTGAGTCGAAGACGATCCACCCGAGAGTTGTACACCGAGCTCCACCTCGAGCCGAGGCAACCGGGATAACAAGATCGCTAGTCTTGATACCCTAGGTTGTGTAGAAGAGAAAGATAGAGGTATTTGTCTATGTGGATTCTTTTTCTCTCAACACATGAGATCAAAAGAATTTATGAAGAGGAGGAAGATGAAGGAGGTCAAGCAACCATGGAGCTCTTTCTTTCTTCTCACTTCCAAAAGAGAGAAAAAAAAAGAAATGAAAAACTTAACCAAAGAAAATGAACCATGGTTGCAAAATAATACTAAACACCATCATTACAAATCCTATCATGATAAAGTTGATGCTACATTGATTTGACCATTTTCATAATCCAATGACCATTTTCATAATCCAAAATGAAAAAGAAAACCAAAGAAGAGTGTAGACCTCTCATGAAGGTCAATGGTCAACTTTGGTCAACGGGTCAACAAAGTCAAGAGTGGTCAAGGTGGTCAAAGCAATTAGCCATCACATAATTATCACTAAAAGGATTAGTAAATAATGTCTCCGGCTCATAATGGTTTTGACCGAACGAATTGCCAAAACCCTAATGAGTCCACCTCAAAATGGTTTTGACCGAATCAACTGTCAAAACCCTAATGAGCCTGCCACATAACGGTTTTGGCCGAACCAACTGCCAAAACCCTAATGAGGCACCTCCTCCTTCATCGCTCCTCAAAACTGTGCATACACACCCGCACCCGCATTCCTTAGAATGCGAATGCACAGAAGACAAAACAAATCCATCCGTGCAATACTAGGATCCGGCTTAAACCAAAGCCCACCAGTATTGCCTGCCCAAACAGCATACGCACACAAGTGCACGTAAGTGATCGCAGCCCTGCCGTAAAACCATACGTCCTCTACACGTTTCGCTCAGTGCAGGGAAACTCTCTGTGTGGGACTCTAAAGACTCGACACTACGCTGGCAGTGGGTTTAACCACAGACCGCAAGCGGCACTAGCTGTACGTAACGGTCCCCAGGTAGATGTCGACAAGAAGGCCGATGAGGTAAACCCATCCGAACTCCTACTGAGCCTGTATGTGACAATCTCCGTACAGTCTGGTCTGTTCGTCTGATACATCGCATGGCGGGCCTAGGGGGGTGGCGAACGCCAGTCCCCTAATAGCGGTACAAGTCGTGTCGGAGTGTAGCCCAGAACACCGTGAGATAACACTGGAAACCTACCAGTATATCTCGCTTGCCCTGGCCAGGGACTACATGTGTAATGGCTCCCCTAGACACAGCGCGATGTTAACCCCCAATACCGGGAGAGACGAATCCTGTCTAACCGTCACTGCCTCCAAGTGCTTCGAGACTGCACCCAACTACTACCTGTTTGCACGACTCAGTAGAGCCGTGGTAGGGTGGTAGTCAAAGAACAGAGGGAACACACTTGAGGCGAAGTGACAGTGTCAAGTCAGCGGACTAAGCTGTACTCATGTCACCTGGGAACTGTTAACTGACGATAGGTATAATACCAACCAATAGTCCCCGACGAGTCCTGTCCAGTGTACTCGTAACCTAACGAGCACCCGCATACTATCTCAAGTACGACGTACTGACGGCTGTGGGACAGACCGCCTCCCGCACTGGGATGAGAAGCGCATACGCTAGTCTACTCCGGAGTATCGATGCCCTGTCTCGATAATCCCACGACTAGGGACGTGCATAAGGATGTGCTTGTGGATTACCCAGCCCCCACGAGTGTGATCGCCATCACAACGCCAGTAATCAAGCAAAAGATCCTAAGGGCTCTACCAATGCGTATAGGTGATATAATAAAAGAAACACATGTACACATTAAAGCAGAGACAAACCAAGTAGCATACTACCATTTCGAGCAAGATTGTCTATACAACTGTGAATATCCCAAGCTTCCATCAAGTAATATACATACTAGTATGATACAGTAATGGCCTCTAGGGCATATACACTAACAGGTACGTCTCGCCTTATTGAGTCTTTATTCTCTTTTCTTATGGCCAATCTAACCTCTTCTTTGTCTCTTTGCAGGGGCCGCGGGCTCTATTGCGCAAGCCGATGCGGGGACTCTTCCCGGGCCAGCTACCGATGTTCCGGCCTCTTCGGAATTTCCGCAAGAGACCCGGCTCAAAAATCCGATGATGGATGCCTTGAAAGATTTGGAGGCAACTCTAAACGCGGACGACGACACCTTGTTGGAGGCTTCCAAGAGGTCCATCGTGACGGCCCGGGAAAAGAGGAAGCGTTTGAGGCATGCAGCGAAGGAGCGCAGAGCTGCTTTGGCCGCAGGAGCGGGCCCAAGTGCCATTATTCCCGCTGCTTCTCCTTCCGAGGAGCCCCCGGTCGCCTTGTCTACTGCTCATAGACAGGCGGCGCGTGCAGTTCGGGTGGCCAACGATCGATCCACCTCAGGTAATGTGTCTTTCGAGACTTTGTTGTAAGAATTGTAAACCTATCGGTTCTTATATATCTTGTCCTGCAGGGACAAGTCCAACCGAAGGGGCGGCGGAAACCGTCGAGCCTGAGGGGACGGTGCAGAAGGTGGCAGCCGATCCCGAGGCGACGGTAGGTGGTGCAGCCGTAGTCCCCGGTCCTGAGCTAGTAGCTGATAAGACAGTCACGCATACTATGCTCGAGACGGCCACCACTGCCGAGCGCGAGGTAGCGGCAAATGAGACGGCTGCTATAACCGAGCCTGGGGCAGCAGCGGATGGAGCGCCTGAGACCGACGACCCCATGGCGACGGTGCACGAGACGGCCGCGACCGCTGAGCCCGAGGGAGTAGCGGGTGAGACGAGTATAATTCCCGAGGACAAGCCGGCCGCTCTTTCTCAAGAGTCTGGCAATGCTCCGATTATTGCTCTCCCCGCCTACGGTCCTCCGCCGTCTCCTGGCCTCGCGAGCACGACGACGGCTCCCGTAGAATCTGATGATGAGGCGACGGGAGGCGAACCCGTGTCAATGGAGGAGGGAGACGCCGCCGTTTCGGCTGGTGACTCATCAGGTAAATTTTGGGTTACCGTCCTTTTCTTCATTCTGTAACTTTTCTGACAGTTCTTATCTTGTTTCTAACGCAGGCATGGCCAGCGTTGACGCCCCATTGCTCGAGGGAGCGCTGTCAACCACTGCCTTGACGGTGGCTACCTCTCTGCCTTCTCTCGCGCCGTCGCAAATGTTGGAAGGTATGGATTTGTAACCCACTAGTCTTATCTTTCGGCCGTATAATTGATGTACTGATTTTGCATTATTGCGTCCTTGTAGGAGTGCTTTTTGATCACCTTTACCAGGTGCTGCACCCACACTTCTCCTTCCCGTCGGAGCTCGCTTCCTCCAGTGGCGCTGGTGAGTATAGTTTTCCATTAATACTCTTTCTTTTTCCAATAATTAACTTGTTTCTGATTTTTCCTTGCCCTGATTGCAGTGTTACAGATCGAAGGGGGAGATGAAAGATCAGTTGTGCCACCGGTCCTCCCGGTTTTGCCGCCTGCTGCAGCTGGTATAGTAAATTCTCTCATTGATGACCTTTGTTATATTTCTTGAACCGTCGTCTGATTGTGTTTTGTTTTTTTAGCTTTTGTTCCGATTCCGGCCCCCTTCGAGTCTCGCATCATGATGCCGGCAGGCCCATTCTCTAGGCGTCCATCCTCAAAGTGTGCTGCGATGAGTTTGAGTATGCTGAGCGGATGCATCGAAGAGCTTGACGCAGAAGCTCCCCCATCTGCCGCAGATTTCGTTGCGGAGGTTAATCCGATGCTGGAGACGCTTGCAAATTTTCATAATGAAGGCGTCGTCGAGTCTTGGGTTAATCACTGCAGGGAGATCGAGGCCCGCCTGCATCAACTGGAGTCTATGCGTCCTGCCCCCGAGATCTTGGCCGCGAGCACTCAACGGGCGGCATGGATCGAGCAGAGCGCTCCTTACTTCCGCCATCTCGAACAAGAAGTTGCTTTAAGGTGTAAGGAGCTCGGAGAGACTTCGAGCAAATCTGCCCGACTGCATGTTCAGGTGGATGCAAACGCCGCACAGTTTAAGGTTATCTTTGAAGTCCTTCTGCGATGCATCTCCGACGGGTTAACACTGAGGCAGCAGCTTGACGTCGTCAAGCAGGATGCACCAAATCAGGAGGCAGCCCAGCAGGCAGTTGAGGAGCAGCTTTCATCCTACCTGCAGCAGCGGGCCCAGGTGGAAGCAGAAGTGGCCGCGGCAGTCGTTCAGGAGGAGGCGTTGAAGGAAGTGCGAGAGCAGCTCGCGGATTTGTTGAAGACACTTCCTTCTCCATGACCATTTTGTATCATTTGTACTTGTAAATAAAAATGTATTTGTTTCTTTTATACTTTAACACAATGTATCTTGTACTCAATCAAATTTATGAATAAAAGATATGCATTCTTCATAATGTCTTGTGTCATCGCTCCGCTTTCTTCTTTCTTTTATTATCAGCATGTTACCTTAGTAAGCATGGTCGACAGATGATAGAGCGAGCATCCTGTCTTGGCTTCTTCAAGAGGTAGTGATGGCTTAGGCCCCAGGTTCAGATCTGCTGCCTAAGACTTTTCAACTCTATGAGCCGTGAGGGTCTCATAAAGACTTTTCTCCCTATGGATTGAGAGGATCTCGTAGGTGTATTTTCTCCTTAGGAATCGTGAGGATTCCTAAGTGCGTTTTCTCTTATAAGTCGTAAGGATCTTATAAGAAAATTTTCCCTCTTACGAGTCGAGAGGACCCGTAAGCGGTTGTTTCCCACCTTGTCGAGATTCGATTTTGGAGAGTGTGACCCGTGAATAGTATGCAAGGGTCTATTTTGGACCGACTTGCAGGGTCCCAGTGCTTAGGAAATAGGTTTTTTAATCCCTGCCGCCTAAGGCTTTTCCTCACGAGTCGAAACATATCGAGTAGTTCTCGTGAAGGCACTAATTTCCTCACAAGTCGAGACGAATCGAGCATTTCTCATAAGAATATCCTAACGTCACAATTAACCTCTGCTCTTTACGACAGAGGTCAAATAGGGTCTGTGGTACTTAGGGTTTTGTCCGTCATACCGTCGCGTTGGCTGATGTATTCCTCGATAGGCAATCTTGCTGTTTGAGTAGCCTTGCGATTGTCGTGTCTCTGATCCCTTCGGGGGCTGGACAAGACGTCTTCAAGCAATCCTCCTAGGCAGTTTGACCGTCGGAAGAGCAAGCGTTAGGAATTTTGCCATGCCGCTTTTTACTTGAGATTAGGCTCATTTTGGAGAGCCCCGATGAGTCATAACCACTCCGCGCTGGTGTGGGATGATCTCCGATAGTCTTTTAGGCTTTATATGACTTGCCGTTAAGACCCTGAAGCTAGGAATTTGGCCTTTGCTTCATTTGCTGGCATTACATCTGTTGTATCGAGACGAATGTCGCGGTTGTCTCTAGGTTGCTGGTGAACCGTCGAGGTTTGGAGCTAGGAATTTTGCCGTGGCTCCTTTTGGTGATGTTGCGTCTGCTGTGTCGAGATAACCGTCGAGGTGGTGACCATTCCGCACTGGTGCGAGACGATCTCCGATTGTCTTTTAGGCTTTATATGACTTGCCGTTAAGACTTGGCTCCATTTTCTGATGGAGCATGGGGAGGGAAGATGTGTTTCCTTCTTTGTTTGTTCCCCTGGGTTGTATACAGGGATTGCTATGATATCGCCTGTAGGGCATAAATTTCATTATATATATATATATATATATATATATATATATATATTTTTATTTCTTTCCGTGATGCTCTATCATTTCAGCTTTTATATCGCGAAGGTCGTGATTGCCCAATCATTTCGGCTATTTTTCGCGGTGCCCAATCATTTCGGCTATTTATTTTATTTTTACTCCCTGCTTTTTATTGCGAGTTGCCCAATCATTTCGGCTATTTTGCATGCATACATTTTTACTTGCTAATTTTGTTGCAAGTTTCCCTATCATTTAGGCTATTTCTTATGCATGTGTGGCTTGCTGTCTCTTGCCGCAAGCTTGGGATTAGACACCGATTTCGGCATCAGCATCGCTACAACTGGGATGTGGCCAGGAGCGAATCATCATTTGCCTCTGTCGATGTCGAACAAAGGTGGCTTAGTAAATAGGGTTAGGATCCTGTCGACTAAGGCTTTTTGACTTCATGAGCCGTAAGGGTCTCACAAAGGTATTTCTCCCTACAAGTCGTGAGGATCTCGTAGGTGTGTTTTCTCCTTAGGAATTGTAGGGATCCCTAAGTGCATGTTCCTCTTTAAGTCGTAAGGATCTTATAAAAGGGTTTTCTCCTTATAAGTCGAGAGGACTTATAAGGGTTGTTCACCATGTGGACATATCCCTAGTCACGGGTGGGATTTGGTTAGGGAAATGTTTATTCGCGCCCGTGGATTGTATACAAGGGTCAGTATGAGCCGCTTGTAGGGAAATATCGAAGGTTGTGGGGGTTGCTTAAGAACAGGTTCAGGTCTCTATAACTTAAGACTTTCAAATCTTATGAGCCGTGAGGGTCCCATAAGAGTGTTCTCCTTACGAGTCGTGAGGATCTCGCAAGTGTAATTTCTCCTTAGGAATCGTGAGGATCCCTAAGTGTGTTGCTCCCTTGTTAGTCGTAAGGATCTCACGCGGGTGGTTTCTCCTTATAAGGTCGAGAGGACCCTGTAAGTGTCTTTTAACGAGGTTGTGCCCTTTCGGGTTTTCACAAACACTCGCCGGTAGCCCTGCTGTCTTTACTCACGGAGCCCTTTTGGGTTTTCATCCGTGCCCATTTTGCTTATGGACATACCGTTTTTTTTCTTTTTTCTGTCTTTTTTTTTCTTTTTTATTCTCTTTTTTCTAATGAGGTTGCGCCCTTTCAGGTTTTCATAAGACTCGCCGGTAGCCCTGCTGTTTTTACTCACAGAGCCCTTTCGGGTTTTCATCCGTGCCCATTTTTCTTATGGACATACCGTTTTTATTTATTTTATTTATTTTATTTTTTTTGTATCGGCTTTGGGATGTTGCAATCCACCGTAGTTTATCGACATCTCGGTCAACAGCTAGTTTTACGACGTAGTGGTCCGTCATTAGTTTAAGGACATTTTGGTCCGTTGTTGAAGAGGGCCGGCTACTACTTATAGAGTTTGGGCTTAGGAAGATAGCGAGCGGACATAGTCGTCGTCATCTACTGTTGACCTAGGCCGTAACTCATTAGGCGTAGTATTTCTTCAGGAAACGGCCGTTTATTGGCCTGAAAGGCCTTTCACCGTGCATATTCATGAGTAGATAGGCTCCACCCTGGTAGACCTTGTCTATGATGTACGAGCCTTCATAGTTCGGCTCGAATTTTCCCCGCTTGGCGCGATTAGGGATCATAGGTCTTTTGACCACTAGCACGAGTTCGCCTTGGCGGAATGTCCTCGGCTTGGTCAATCTTTCATATGAGCGCGTCATCTTTACTTTATAAGCCTCCAGATTTTGTTGCGCTATGAGCCGGGTTTCATCAAGGGCATCAAGCTCCTCAAGCCGAAGGTGAGCATTTTCTTCGTCCGTCAGCTCGTAATGTACTGCCACTCGTAGAGAGGGTAATTATATTTCGAGGGGGAGTACTGCTTCTGTACCGAATACCAACGCGTACGGCGTTGTGTTCATGGCCGTCTTGAACGTAGTTCGATACGCCCAGAGAGCTTCTTGTAGTCTCTCGTGTCAGTCCTTCTTATTTCGGGACACCATCTTCTTCATGATCTTCGTCAAGGTCTTGTTGAAAGCCTCAGCTAGACCGTTAGCTCGGGGATTATAAACTGAGGAATATCTCCAGTCTATGTTGTGTTGTTGCGCGAAGCAGTTGATCTTGTGGCTTCTGTAGGCTGGCCCGTTATCGGAGATGATCCGTCGCGGAGTTCCAAACCGATAAATAACGTGCGTCTTGAAGAAATGGAGGATATTCTTCGTCTTCACTTCCCTCAGCGGTACTTCTTCTGCCCATTTGGAGAAGTAATCAGTTGTCGCCAAAATGAAACGATGTCCTCTGGACGATGCTGGTTCGATGGGGCCGATTACGTCAGTCCCCCACATTTCGAACGACCAGCTAGCTACTGTTGGATGTAGAGGATTTGGGTGCTGATGGATAAAGTCCCCATGAATCTGGCATGAGTGGCATTGCCTTGCATAATCGAGGCAGTCCTGAATCATAGTGGGCCAATTGTAGCCCATTCGTTTAATCTTCAACTTCATCTACGGGCCTGCTTGGTGAGAACCGCAGAGTCCGTCGTGAACTTCCTGAATGACTCTTTTTGCCTCTTCAGGTCCCAGAAATCTTAACCACAGAGAATCAAACGACCTCTTTTACAGAGTATCATTGACGAAGACGAAAGACAAAGCTCGTTTCATAAGCTGATGTCTTGAGGACGCATCTTCAGCTGTTCGACTGGATTTGAAGTAGTCTATAAAGGCTTCTCTCCAATCCTCAGCCCTTTCCTGGTCTTTTATTTGCATAGCCATTTGCTCAGCCGCTCCCTTTTCTTCGGATGATTCCGGAGATATTTCTGCTGGGGCAAGCACCCGACGGCTTTGTACCACGATTCTTACGTCATCGAGGTCCTCGTCGGCCAGTTCTTTAGCGAGCTTAGCTAGTGCATCTGCTTTGCTATTTTCCACACGCGGTATGCTTTCCAGCATGTAGGAGGGGATTTGAGTCAGCAATTGCTGTACTCTCTCGCCATACTTTACCAGTTCGGGTTTGCACGTTTGGTAGTCACCATTTACTTGACTGACGACCAGTTGAGAATCTCCATATATGAGGAGGTTTTCAATTCCCATGTCGATGGCGATCTCGAGGCCTGCTATCAAAGCTTCGTATTCGGCTTCATTGTTCGTCCTCGGCTCTGTTAAGGAGAAAGCAAAGCGCATTATCCCTCCTTGTGGAGTTACAAAGATGAGGCCTACCCCCGATTTGATTATAGGGATGCTTTGTTTGCGCTTCTTCATGGAAGACGCTCGATCAAAATAGAGTTCCCATCGGGTATCACTACCGTCGATCGCATCAAACGCATGTTCGTCTGGCAGCTCGCAATTCAGAGGAGAATCGGCAGGTATCGGATGCTCAGCGAGGAAGTCGGCGATGGCCTGGCCTTTCACTGCCTTAAGAGGTTGATAAGTTATTGAGAATTCCATCAAGAGCAGGGCCCATTTAGCGAGTCTCCCTGTCAATATGGCCTATTTAAGGGGGCCCACCATCGAAATGAGACGGACTTCATGCGCCAATGCATAGTGCCTGAGCTTTGTTATCGTGAAGATCAACGCCAGGCAGTGTTTTTCGATGGGGGAGTAGTTGCTTTCTGCCCCCAGGAGAACTCGACTTAAGTAATAGAGAGCTCTTTCTTTCACTTGGTCGTTATCATGTGCCCATAATGCTCCTAAGGAACCTTCGAGGGCGGTTGTATAAAGAATAAGAGGCTTTCCCTTGACCGGAGCAGCCAACACTGGCGGATTCTGCAGGTATTGCTTGATTTCGTCCAGCGTGCTCTGGCATTTGTGATCCCAAACGAAAGGGGTTCCCTTCTTCATCAGGTGACTATAAGGGCGGCACTTGCCTGAAAGATTGGCTATAAATCGCCGGATGTACGCGAGCTTCCCTTGGAGAGACCGCAATTGCTTAAGAGTCCTTGGCGGAGGCATTTCCATGATCGCCTTGATCTTTGATGGATCTATCTCGATACCTCGCTGTCGGACAATGAATCCTAGGAATTTGCCCAAGGAAACTCCGAATGCGCACTTGAGAGGGTTCATCTTCAAGTTGTATTGTCGAAGGCGTTGAAATACGGTCTTCAGATGCTCTAAATGCTCCTCGTATGATTTGCTCTTAACCACGAGGTCGTCTATATAGCATTCGACGATTTCATGTATAAGGTCATCGAAGATCTTTGTCATGGCCCTTTGATAGGTGGCACCGGCGTTCTTTAGACCGAAGGGCAACACCTTGTAGCAGAATATACCCAAAGGGGTCCAGAAAGCGGTGTGCTTCTGGTCTTCGGGATGCATCTTTATCTGATTATATCCTAATGAGCCGTCCATGAAGGAGAAAACCTCGTGAGTGGATGTGTTATCTATCATCAGCTCAGTGACTGGCACTGGGAAATCATCCTTCGGGCAGGCTTTATTAAGATCCCGAAAGTCTACACATATGCGCACTGTCCCATTTTTCTTCATCACCGGGACGATGTTGGCGATCCAATCGGGATACTGAACCTCTTGGATGAAACCAGAGTCAATCAGCTTCTTGACTTCGGCGTTAATGCTCATCTCAAGCTTGAGCCGCATTCTTCTCGGTGCTTATTTGACTGGCTTAACATCCGGGGATATTGCCAATTTATGCACAGCAATTTCTGGATCTAGTCCTGGCATTTTGGAATAGTTCCATGCGAAGCAATCTTTATACTGCATAAGCACGTCTTTTAATGAAGCCACCCTTCCTTCAGACAACAGTTCACTAATGAATGTCGGTCGCGGATCGTTCACCGTCCCCAACTCAATTTTCTTGAGGTTATCCGCAGTGGTGTGTATTCCATCTTCCAGCTCTTTCGGCGCTGGTGGAAATTCTGAGATTACCTCGTCATTGCTGTTTTCGAAGCACCAGGGAAGGTCATCCATATTCTCGGGTTCTTCTTTTGATATTGTTATCATATGACAAGTACGAGCTCGCTTCCAAGACCGATGTGGATCTGGTTCTGCTCTCGTGGCTTTGGGTTCATGCTTCTGTGGCGGCGTTACCCTCCAGCTGTCAGATAGAGCGAACTTGCCGAGTTGATACTGATCTTCGACCCAATTCTTGAAGGTGAAGCAATCTTCAAGAAGGTGTCCTATTACCCTGTGATAAGAGCAATAGTTCGGGTGTGAGACTTCGCCTGCTTGTCCGGGGTGCTTGGACTCCGGAAGCGTAATCATTTGGTGTCTTATAGCTAGGTCAAGTATCTTCTTTTTCTTGTCTTGAGGAAAAGAGTATGCTCGACTCATCTTCTTCATAAGAGACAAATCCGGACCGCTCGATTCCCGACTGCGTGACTTCTTGGTCTCGCTTTGTCGTTGCTGAATGCCTTTTTCGCTTTTTGACTTGTTTCTGCCTTTGCGTCGGGCCTTTTTTACAACAGATTGACAGGGAGTGGCATTTTCGTCTTTCACTGCCTGTTGGAGGAGGCGTTGCATCCTGGCTTTCTCGTAGATGGCCATTTCGCGGTTGTGGTCGTCTCGGACTTTTTGACCAGCTTTCCTTATAAGCTTGTCCATTTGTTCCTCGAACGAAGGACTGGGCATTTTTGCATCAGGGACCTTTTCTGACTCAGGATTAGCGTCTTCTCATTGAGCATCTCCTTCTTCATCAAAGTCATGTACAACGTAGCAGTCGCTGAGGAGCTCCCGTTTCTTGGATCGAATGTGTCCAAGCCCGATTGTTTCCATTTTCCCATTGGGCAACTTGTGCTGGGTTCCGGGAACGTTCCAGACTCTGTCATAGAATTTGGCTTTTCGAGCGGTCTGTTTGAAGGGTATCCCTTGGCGCTTCAATAGCCTTTTCAAGCCTTCTGTATAATATCTAGGCAGACGGATGGGCTGAAGCCTGTCAAGTGTAGGATCCGCACCGTGCCAGATTTCTTTCTCCACTTTGGTTTCCCCGGAACAGTAGAATAGAATCGCCTTTTCTCCTTCTCTTCTGGGAGGGACATAGAACGTCTGCAGCTCTTCCACACTGTAGGTATCGAGCGCATCTAGTTCTTTATGATGTTTGGGCGGAACCATGGCAACTTGCAAACTTTGCTCTTCATCAACGAAAGTTTGTATTGAAGGTCAAGCGGAAAATATAGCATGGACCTCATCTTCCGAGTCACTGCCAAAGATCAACATGGGAGCGGACGGTCCTGGCTTTTTATGTTGGGGTGGACCCAAATAAACCATCTCTTCCTCTTCCTCAGTATCACTCCCGAAGACTGGGATGGTGGTGATAACTTTGTTCTCCGGTTTGTGACATCTCTCTTTGTCCTCGAAATCCGGTAAGAAGTATTTTGCATCTTCATATTTGTGGGCTTCGTTCATGGAGAACGGGTTCAGCTCTCCTGTTACGGTATACTCGAGACCATCCTTAAAATATTTCATACACTGATGCTTTATAGAAGGGATGATGTTGTACTCGTGCAACCAGGGTCGGCCGAGCAAAGCATTATAGCATGTCTTGGCGTCTATGACGTGGAATTTAATGTCCGTGACGAGTAGCCCAAAGCGTAACGTTAGTATCACAGACTCGAGAGTCCGTGATGATTGAGAGTCGAACCCGGAGATGGTGATCTTATCCCGAGCGAGGTGCTGGACGCTCATGCAGATTTATTTCAACACCCGTACATTGAGGAGATTGACGGAAGAGCCATTGTCAACCAAGATTTTGCCTATCTTTATATCGTGGCAGTACCCTGGGACATAGAGAGGACGATTGTGTTCGCACGTCCCAAGGAGGAGGTCTTCATCACCGAAAGTGATATCGGCTGTGTGCACTTCCTCCAGCTCGTCCTTCATCTTTTCCTCGGCGAGAAAAGCTTGGAATTGCTCTGGCTCCTGTAGATCTTTGATCAATGAATCCCTTGCTTCTTTTGATAGTAAAAGGGCGTCAAGAATGCTGAGCTGCGAGGGTAGCTTTCTCAAGTGTGCCAGAACGTTGTAGTCCACCTTATTTTTCTTTGGCGGGTCCTTGGCGGTTAGCTCTTCCATGACTTGGTCATCTAGGGCGATATCCTCAGAGACCTTTTCTTTTTCCTTATCTTTTTTATTTGAGGGTCCAAGATTCTTTTCGGGTAGCGTACGATTACGCAGCCAGATATTTTCGCAGGCCTTCGGCTCTTCCTCTTTTCCCAAGGTGGACTCTTTAAAGAGAGGGCTAAGAGACATTTCCTCGTCAGAGTCGCTCCCGAATGTGAGAATTTCTGCTTCCCCGGCGTTAACCATGCGACAATCGGTGGTAGTTCTTATAAGCTCCTCGGTCGCACTTTTCCGCTCCCGACGAGTTTTGCGCTTCTCCCGCTTAAAATGTTGCCGGTGAACAACATACCCCTGCCATCATCTATTGAAAGCTTTGCACTCTTCGGTGGGGTGCGAAACCTTCCGATGATACAAGCAATAGGAAGGGTGCATTTCTGCTTTGCCGGCAATGTTTCCTTCAGAGGGTGGTAGCTTCATCCCCATTGATATGGCTTTAGCCAACCTTTTCCTCGTCTTGAATTTGTTTTTATCCGCAACGGATGTCTTTTGATTTGACGGGGGTGTCTCGACTCTTTCGTCTAGTCGCCGGCACTTGGCCCTTTCAAATATGACCGTCTCGCGTTCCCGATCAGCTTTATTTTTCAAAAGAGCTTCGTTGAGGAATGCATCAATTGTTTCATCTGATGGCCCCAGAAGTTCCGGTTTAGGATCTGCCCCCAGCTTCTCAGTGCAAGGAGTTTTCTCATCGTCTGTAAACGAGTGGGAGATCATATGACAACTCTCCACGTAACCCTCAGATTCATCCGACGAGCTTTCTCCATCATCTTCCTCCTGAAAGACGTGGCTGAGGAACTCTTGGAGCGTGATGGGAGTCCGTGCCTTCTGATTATACTCCTCCAGCGCGTCAATCTGTTTCTGTAAGTCCGTGCGCTTGTCGCCAGGCTTCACGGTCTTTTTGGATCTTTTCTTCTTCATCTTTGAAGATTTCGACGGCTGGGTACAAGTGCTTGGGCCATCACCACCGACCTTTGGAGTTAGGCACGGCTTCAGCATCCTTTCGATGATTTGGGGTTCTAGCGGGTTCTTCCACCTGATCGCCGGGCATGTCTTGAGATCATTCAGCATCCTTTTGGTTTTGGCTGATAGCATAACCTCCCACGGAGCTTCTTCAACAAGGGAGCATGTTGCCCCCGGCATATTCACCTTTTTAGGGGTATGAGGTTGCGGCGGGTTCACCTTCCATTTTTCGGATAACGCGAACTTGCCTTGTTGGTATTGGTCTTCAATCCAGTTCTTGAAGACGTAGCAATCATCGATCGGATGACCTAATACTCGATGGTAGGGCCGGTAATTGGGATTATTGACGTCGCTTGGCTGCAACAGACGTTTTGAATCCGGCAGATTGATGAGTCCGTTGCGCACTGCCAGCTCGAACAGTCTTCTCGTTTTATCTTGAGGAAACGAGTAAGGATGTCCTAGCCTCTCCTCGAGGGATAGGCGTGGACGCATATTGTTTTGACGGACAACCGGCTTCAAGTTGCTCGGCTGTCCGTCAAAACATCGGATCGCATATTGAAGCCAAGTTTCTCCCGGCTTTACTCTTGCATTGATCAAAGCTATTATTGGAGTATGCTCGCTGGCGCTTGCGAAACGCTGGGTAAACAACAACTCCATTTCAGCGAAAGTTTTGACGGATTCGTTCGGAAGCTCGGAGTACCATTCAAATTCCGTCTCCGATAAGCTGCCGACGAATTAGAGAAGCAGGAGCTTATCATCGCCGCCGGTGTTGCCATAAAGAGCCCTGAACTGGGCAACATGTTGATGGGGATTGCTTGTCCCCTTGTAGACATGGAATTTTGGAATTATGCAGCCCGGCGGGTATTTGATCTGATCATACCAGCTCGGATATGGTCGCCCCGTTTTGACAACTTGACCGGCTGCCTCAGTTTCTTGGTGAACTCGTATCTTCTGAGCTATATATTCATCCAGGGCAGCTTTGGAAATTGTCTCCTCCTTGGCTGTTGAAAGAGCCGGCGGTGGATTTGACGTTTCTCCTCTGTCATCGTCAAGGACAATCGGAGGATCTTCAGCAGGAGGATCCTGCTGGATCATCATACCCACCATGTCCTGGAACAGAAGGGCCATTCGTTTTATATTGGCTGCTTGTTCTGCAGCCTCTTTGTCCTTCTTTTCCAGTATCCTGCGAAGGAATTCGGCGTCAGTTTCTTGCTCCTGGCGCTGATCCGAGGATGCATCTGGGCTTTCTTTTGGCCCAGTGAGTGCGACCATCGCAGTCATCATTACTTGGAGCTTCTGCTGCTGCTTCTGAGCTTTAGTCACCGATCGCGTAAGCGGTCTATGACCTGTGGATATACGGCTGTCCTCTTTCCCGGTCGCCATGTAGACGGTATGTACCACAATGCCCCCGGAATTAGGGCGTTTAGGCTCACTTCCTTTGACATTTTCCGCGGGCGTGGAGACTTTATCTGGCCTTCTTCTCTTGTGGGTCATCGAAGTTGAGGGGGCCGTTGCTTTAGACACCCAGGTGGCCGTCGTCTTCCGTTGCTTAACAGGGCGGTTTTCCTCTTGTCGGACGTTCAACTTCTTATGCTGGTGAGAGAAATTCGGATCAATCACCGATTCTCGGACTCGTCGCCAAGTCTTGTAGACTCTGGAAGACAGCCGTTGAGGAGAATGCTCCAGCTTTTCTGGTTTTGCTTCCACGACGGTCTCTACCGGTAGAGGAGATCTTTTGAGCACCGCAGTTGGCGAATTTCGGCGCACCCTGTTCAGCAGCTCAAAGCTGTTCCCGGTTGGAACAGCAGCATTAACTTCCACCGTTGGAGCTGGTGGAGTTAGCCCAGAGGGGGAATTGCCCCCAGCCTTCCTTATCCGGCGCCAGTGGCGATGTCGGGCGTGACGGGTTGTTGGGATTGGTTCAGCGACGACTTTATCTTGCCCTCTGTTCAGGTGGGGGGCTGTCGCGGGTGTCATCCTCTTGAAGACTGACGTCCGTTGAGAAGCTGTGTCCAACCGGTCAAAAACAGATTTCTGAGCGGGAGCGGGAACATGGGCAGTCAGTCTCGCAAAGACCGACCCTCTGGGAGGAGAAACCGCCTTGACGACTTCAGGAGCAGCTATCTTCTTTGGGATGGCCACTTCAGGTATTATGGGCTTCTTGGTAGGCCCTTTGGAGCCCGAGCTCAGCCCGGTGAAGACTGAGGAATTGGACGACCCGTTGAGAGGGGCCGTGGGAGTAGCAAGTCGATCGAAGACCGACTTCTTTGAAGCTTCCGATACGGGCACTGGGATGGCGAAGCTCGTTGGCGGGAGCATGGTCCCAAAAAATAGACCGGTAGTAGCTTGGGTAATTTGTTCCACCGGCATCGTGAATAGTGATGCCGCCTGCGGTCCATAGGCTACACTTCCAGGTGAGGCGGAGCGTCGGTTGCACTTGCAGTTGGAGCAGTTCGAGCAATTGAACGCCATTGCTGTTTGATTTCTGCGCCAAGCAAGAGACCAAATCTTAGTAACTTGAAACCTGAGGGCAACCATTAACAAACCGCGATTCGTTTGCGAATACGACACACGAAGTGTGGAGTGGAAAGAGAAAAAGGTCCCACCGGGCGTGCCAGAATCTGTTCCCCTCCGAATGGCGGCCAAGACAGGGGACGTCTTGCCTGAGATTCGGGGCAGATGCTATTTGGTTTGATCCGTCCACCTCTCCGAATATGCCAAGTTGATTTATGGCACCGTGTATCGGAGGTTTAGACGGATGCAGCCGATTTAGCAGACTTCGTCAGATTCCCCCTCGTTCATGGGGTTTTTGATTGTAGGGACGCTCTTCCCTGCAGGCGCAAGCCCCTGCAGTTAATTACGCTACCGCATCACGGTAACAACTTTCTCCTTCTCCAGAAATTCACTTCGTGTCGTGGGTGTTTGTTTTATTTGTGGTTGCCCGTGGATTGTATACGGAGACTAATTTATGTCGTCGCCCGTAGGTCGTGGATTAGTCCAAATTCGTATTTTCTTAGATTTGGGTTTGGGGTTTTGGTTTAAGGATACGTTAGCCATATTTGAGGCTAAGATCGACTTAAACGTTTGTTAAGGGTGTAAGCCATGATGCACACCCCACGGCTTGCGGGGAGGCGGAATACTTGAGAAACGTTTTTCTCACCACAAAAAGAAACTTGTTTTAAGGTTGCATCATGAACTTTTTGCCACTTTAGGATCTTTATTAAGCCTTATCTAACAAAACTAAACTAAGAGAGAGAGTTAACTACTATATAAAGGAGTTATACCCTCGTTCCTAGTCCTTCGGGTCTTCAAGTTGTTCCTTGCTCCTTGGTTCAAGCTCCTTGTTCTTGATCTCCTTTCTTTGGCTTCTTCTAGGTCTTGGAAGAGTTCGGTTGCCGGTCTCCTTTGCGTCAAAGATGGATCCACCCGAGGGGCCTACGATCAAGCTCCAACCTCCATGAGATACCTTAGTGATCTTACTTGCTAGGAGAGATTACTAAGGGGATGTAAAGAGAGTGTGTATTGAACTAGTTGATCTCAAAACTCATTGATTTGCAACACATGCAAGTGTATGAGTTTCATGAAGAAGGAGAGAAGAAAACCTAGGAGAGAGAAAGCATTTGTGAGAATGATCATAGAAAATGAGAGGAAGAATGGTTAAGTCTTGAGCCAATAATTCAACCATGGTATTAAAAAATCATATAATCTACAACCATGCTTGAATAGTGGCTCCAAAAGAAATAAAAAATTACATAACCATTCTTCAACCCATGCCTCCTAATTTCCACCTCATTAATTCTTTAATGAAAAAGAATAAAACAATAATGAGGTGTCTCCTTCTAGAAGGTCAACCTTGTGAATTTACAAGAATGCCCTTTTCCGTATTTTCATACCCGTATCCGTATTCCGAAAAATACGGATACACTGAGATCAGTATAATCCAATACTACAATACTAGTATCCGGCTTAAACCAAAGCCTACCAGTATTATCCGTCCGATCGTCATTCGAGTAGCCAGTACACGAATGCAATCGAAACCCAGCCGTAAGACCATACGACATCTACATCGTCTCGCCTGATCCAGGGAAACCCTTTGTATGGGACTCTAAAGACTCGACAGTACGCTGGCAGTGGGTTTAACCACAAGTCCATCAGTGGCACTAGCTGTACGTAACAGCAACCCAGGTACGTGTCGAAAAGGAGGCCGACGAGAGAACTCGTCCGTAACCCCTACTGAGCCTGTCCGTGACAATATCCGCGGAGTCCGGTCTGTTCGTCTGAGAGTATCGCATGTATGGTCTAGGGAGGTAGTAAACGTCAGACCCCTAACAACTATACAAGTCGTGCCGGTGTGGCTCAAGACCATCCGTGAATCTACTGGTCAGTCCATCAGTAATTCCCAATCAGCCCTGTCCAGGGACTTATGGTAATGACCAACCGATCACAGTGTGATATCGACTCCCTATACCGGGAGAGACGAATCCCTAACAGTCGCTCACTGCCTCCATGTGGCTCGGGACGGTACCCAACTAAAACCTGTTTGCACGACTCCTTTGAGCCGTGGTAGGGTAGTAATCAAAGCACAGTGGGAACTCACACGAGACAAATGATGACATCAAGTCGACAGACTATCTGCACACATGTCACCTGAGAACTGCTATCTGACGTTAGGTATAATACCATCTAGTCAGTTCTCGGCGAGTCCTGTCCGGTGTACTCACACTCAGTGAGCATCTGTATACAATCTTAGGTGCACATCACCAATGGCTGTGGGACCAATCCATCGCCCCTCGTCAGGGTCTAGATATGTATATGTTGGATATATGTTTGCCCTAGAGGCCATTATATGATAGTGGATGTATCTGTACATGTATATATATATATTCAGTGTACATTCTTGCTCGACATGATAGTATGCTATCTGGTTCTACTTTATCTGACATGTTGATTTGATCATGCTTTTATTCATTCATACATGCTGATAAAGCCCTGAAGATATCGGCTTGACTACAGTGATTATGATAGAGATCATACTAGTGGAACATCTGTAGTTTATAAGCATATCCTGAAATGTCCCTAGTCGGAGGTGTATCGAGACGGGGCATCGATATACCATAGTAGACTAGCGTATATGATACTAGACCCATGTGATGGGCGATGGATGTTCCCACATTCATCGATGTTTGACATCAAGATCATATACGGGTGCTCAGTGATGACTGGGTACACTGGACGGACTCACCGAGAACTCCTATATGGAATTATATCTATCGTCGGATAGCAGTTCTCAGGTGACACTGGTACAGGTTAGTCTGTAGACCCGAGATCGTCATAGAGTCTTGTGTGATCTCCCACTGTACTTTGATTACCACCCTACCACGGCTCTACTGAGTCGTGCAAATAGGTGGCCGTTGGGTACAGTCCCGAGACACACGAAGGCGATGAGCGATAGGAGGGGTTTCGTCTCTCCCGGTATTGGGAGTTGATGCTGTGCTGTGCTCGACTGGTTATATCAGTAAGTCCCTGGTCAGGGCTGCTGAGATTTACTGATAAGTGTTATCAGTAGTTTCTCGATCTGTTATAGACCATTCACTGGCATGACTTATTGAGTTATTGGGGTCGACGTTACATCCCTAGACTCGATATGCAGCATATCTGACGAAGAGACCGGACTGTACGGTAGTGTTGCAGGTTGGCTCGACGGGAGTTATAGCAGGTTCGCTTGTTTTCTTCTGATCGCTCAATACCCGGGTGGCCGTTACGTTTAGCTGACCGCTTGCGGCTTGGGGGTGCTTGATATGATCATCACCCACTGCCGGCGTATTGACGAGTCTTAGAGTCCCACAAAGGAGTTACCTAGTCCAGGCTAAACGTTGTGGTGCGCATATGCGATATGCGCATGGACCCGGTTAAAATGCGTGTATAGGATACCGTATATTGATTGGGCGGCTTGCTTTTGGTCGGGTCGTATGTGATACGACCGGGTTGATAAATCAAGTGTTGATTTATCATTTAACCATTAGCTTCTCACTAGAAATCCTATCTTGTTTCTTTTGGATGTATGCATGCATGTATGCATTCATTCTTGTTCATGCACATATGGATGTGCATGCACACATGCATACAAACATCATTCTATCATGGTTGTTTATACATAGAAAATGATGGCAATATAAGACTCACACCTTGGTTATTTATATGGATTATTACTTATATTTGTTTTAAAACAAAATGAAAAAGGAAAGGACAATTCATGGTTTGTTTCTAGTCTCTTCTTTGACCTAACCATGCTCACCTACCCTTAACCATGGATTAAACTTTCCTTTCATGTTTTAACTCAAATTAAATAATATCTTCATAATTTAACCATGGTTTGAGATGATAAGAAATAAATATATATACATATATTTTCTTTTTCTTTTCAAGGGCTTATCTTCTCTTCTTTTTAAAAATAGCCATCATCTTCTTCAACCTTGATCTCTTGCTCTCTAGACTTTTCAAGTGAGCTAAATACTCAAAAAGATAGGATTTTGAAGTGAGAAAGAGAACCACAACACCATTCTACACAAGTCTAGCCCACTTGTTTAGAGTGTTAGCTTCATTTCATCTTCTTGTTAAAGTGAAGTTGCTAGCTTGGACAAAGGAGGTTCGGGTGGATCGTCGTGGACTTTAGAGGACTTCAAGCTAATCGTTTTCCAACTCTCAAGTGGCCAAGGAGTCTACTAAATGGATCTACAAAGGTTGTACTCTCAAAACCCTAGCCTTTGTAACATATGATGTTAGTTAAAGTTTATGAAACCCTAATTTTCTAGGATAGATCCTTTGTATGCTTACTTAGCACCACCAAAATTTGATCTTTGTGACATGTGATGCTTCCAAACCTCTCATAGGGTGCTAGGTAAACCTAACATTGGTATCAGAGCCGACCTAGAACATTAGGCGACACTTTAGCGAAGTAAAAACTCCGATCGAACCGAAATACGGAATTACGGGACACACTCTGGACAATTTTTGAAAACTGATATTTTTCAGAATTAAAAATATGAAAAAAAATTCAGCAGGTAAATATAAGGACAACTGTAAAATACGATACCATGAACAGTGTAATCCACCGCGGAACCGCGGCAATAGCCTGCTTGGGCCGCGGTTCCGCGGCCGTACTGAATCATCATGGTGTCGCATTGGTACAGTAACTTTGTTATCTGCTAATATATTTTTGGAGTATTTTTAATCTGAATTTAGTACTGTTAGTTCTGGAGATTGTTTTGAGTTCGTTGATTCGATCGGAATTTTAACTTCTGGTCTTTCCGGGTAAATTAGAAAGTATTGAATTGTTCGAACGAGTGTTGTTTGCACACTTTTCACGGGGTTTAAATCTTTCGGATACATGTGCAAGTTTTGTGGTGGACCCTCTAGAAGACAACAAACCTTAACTCGATTATGTGACCGTCTTGAACTGCCCTTTGAACCTTAGGGTTTGGGGCAGTACGGCGTTGATTGTTAGATATTCTGCGTGTTCAAGTTTTGTTAATTACCGCAATCAAGACGGTTTCGCTTGTAGCTAGCCGGTTGAGTACGGGTCGTCCGCAGGGAGATGGGAATCTTTTTCTATGTGCTTTAATGAGTTAAGTCCAGTTTTCCAGATTTGTTTGTGATTAACTAAGTGTTAAAATGATATGTAAAGAGAGCTTGTTAGGGTTAGGATTAGGTTAGTTTGAGTTAGGAGTCGCTCACCTCTTTCGTTGCCACTCTTAATATCGGTGTTACGGTAATCGGCAACAACGGGGATTAGCACGACTAGGAAGGAACTTGCGAGTATAAGCTAGGCTTTCCAACGCATAAGTTCTTCCTTTTGGTGCTTGTCCGTCCGTTCTTGGCTCTTAGCCATAACCTCCGGTTAATTCAACCACAACCGGTCTCACTACGGAATCACCGCTATCATGTAGGATAGGGTGCCGTAAGGAGCGGATTGTGGTTCAATTAATGGGAGTTGATTTAAGATGTTGGGCAAGGAAAGAGTGAGAGAGATTTCCTTCTCTCAAACTTCCCTTATCCTACCCTAACAAGTATGAAACTACTCATACATCATAATGAAAAGAAAACAAAACAAAAGAGGAAGATAGAAAGAAAGAGATTAGAAGATAACAACTAGCTATTTGCGACCTCACCTTGGCAAGGATCAAGCATAAGCATCATGGTTGTTTTAAGGATAAAGGAAAAGAGAAAAGAAAGAAAAAACAAGAAATAACAACAACTAAGTTAACAAATGAAAATTACAAGCAATAATAATTTAACTAAAGAACAAGACAAGCATGATAAGCAAAGAGAACTCCTTTATTCATTCTTCACTCACAAAAGCTCACTACAAGATTTTTAATGGAGAAGAGATGAGAGGAGGAAGAAGAACAACAACTAAAACCTAAAAAATAAATACAAGATTATGCACCCTTGGCTTCACAAGGTTCTGGGGTATTTATAGGCTGGAAAATGAAAACCTAGGGCAACATTCAGAACTAAAATGAAAAGACCAAAACACCCACAAAAATTGGTCAACTGCCGCCACTATACGGCCGCGGTTCCGCGGCCTAAGCCTGCTTATGCCGCGGAACCGCGGCCTTTTAGTGGAGTTAGGTGACCAATTTTTGTAGAGTTCCCTGGTTTGCTGTGCCCATGAGTCTGGTATATATCTTTTCTCAGTTTTTTCTCACGATTTTTCCAGAATTTCTGTTGAGCAAAAGGTGATTTGATGTGGATCTTTTTGTCATGATTTTCTCGAGCTCCGTGTATATTTCTTGGATCTTGTGTTGCCATTGAGCCTTGTGCATGAAAACGACATTGATTTGCCATTTTGTCTCTTAAACTGATGTGTGGCAACAGACGGATAAAGAGCGGAGATCCGTGTTTTATCTATGGTTGGCAGGAACCCGGGTTTTGTCGTGTTTTTCCATGAATTTCACCGTTTAGAGCCGAGAACCTGTATCCTGCAATTGACTAGCAAACACGGCTCAAGAGTACCTACCGATATGCAATGTGATAAAAATTGGGCGGTATGAAAATGCAAAAATCTGATATGAACAAATACCCCCAAACTTATCATTTGCTCGTCCCGAGCAAAGCCAATTTATTCACAAAAAATTTCCTAACCTCACTTTCGCAGGGAACGCGATTGCACTAAGCATATGCAACAAGCCGTTGAACCTCTAGGTGTCCCTAGTAGGAGGAGTGTTGTCTCTTGAGGGTTTTCAGCGGATACTACCCACAAAATCCGGTCAAGCTAGTTTTGTAAACTAACTAAGATTCAAACCCTAAAGTTTTGTTTCAGAAAATAACAATTCTATTATCCTAAGTCTAGACTATCGAACCTTTATTTTTCACACCTCGCTTCTTATTTAACTACAGATTTTATATGTCTTTACGTGCAGTGCAAATAGTGTCGTTAAGTTCCCGAAAGGTCGAATAAAGTCATTATGTCACACAATAAAGCCCAGATAAGAATTTTGAAAGGATCACATAAGTTTTATAAAGAGTTAAGAATTTTTCAAGCTTCGTTTTCCAGTAAGGTTTCAACTTCAGAATTTCTATCTTCCTTAACAGGAAACTAGGTCTTATTTTTCACTCCACCTTTTTCTTGTTTTCATTTCATACACACCTCTGTGAACGTGCAATAGTCTTTATCATAGAATAAAACCTTCATATCTCCGCTAATTTTTTTATAAAAGCCTGTCTTTTATCAAGATTATTCTCACACAAAGAACCGTTAGGAATTTTAACTCGGAGAGAATACTTGCTTGATTTTGTTTTAATCTGGACTTTCTAGGCTTCTTAGCGAGCTTTGGGCCAATGCACCCAAACCAGTTGGTTTTAGGGCATTAGGTGTAGAAACACCCCAGCGGACTTAATTACTCAAGTTACCTAGGTCCAAAAACAAAAGACAGTTTGGCGTGAAAATCAGATGATTTAATACGAACGGAGATATAACCGGCAGTTCAATTATTTTTTGGATAAAAGACGTGTTTAGTGGGTTTGGTGTGTAATCATTCCAATCAAGTTTCAGATGGGTTATTGTTCAGACTTAGTTCCAATTAAGGCATCAGTAACATTCCTTCATATTCACTCACTTCAGAAACTATTCTTGATATTACTTATTTCAGAACAAACCTATTTGATCCTCAGAAAATCATTGATCCATTTAAAAGTTTTTCGACATAAAAGACTTGTCATCTAATTTCCAAAAAACTCACGACACGTGGAGTGCGATGTAAAGACGTATATCAGCTATAGTTAACTTCAAAGGAGAGTTATCTTTCAGGTTTTAAAATCTAAACATAAGATTTAGTTATTCTTATTTTATCAAACAAAACCGTCGAAATGTTGAATCAAAGTCCTCCCACTAGCTAACTTGACAGAAAAGTTTTTATGTTTTTCGTAAATTTTCTGATTTTTATGGATTTTATGGATTTAGTATGCAGATGCAAAATATACATATGAATGCGAAGGTTAGAAATGCGTACCGAGCGTACCCCCAAACTTAAACTGGACAGTGTCCTCACTGTCATTGCATGAAGAGATCATTTAAAGGGTCAAAATTGTCGGTTAGCGATACACAAAAAAAAAATTTGTTTTTATTTTTAAAGAAAAGAAAAATAATATCCACAAATATATACAAAATGGTATATACATACCCCCAAACTTATTTCATATTAGTGGAGCCCTTAGGATCTTTGCTTGATTACCAGCGTTGTGATGGCAGTCATACTCATAGGGGCTGGGTAATCCATAAGCACATCCTTATACAGGTCCCTAGTCCTAGGACTATCGAGACAGGGCATCGATACTCCGGAGTAGACTAACGTATGCGCTTCTCATCCCAGCGGGGGAGACGGTCTGTCCCACAGCCGTCAGTACGTCGTACTTGAGATAGTATGCGGGTGCTCGTTAGGTTACGAGTACACTGGACATGACTCGTCGGGAACTGTTGGTTGGTATTATACCTATCGTCAGTTATCAGTTCCCAGGTGACATGAGTACAGCTTAGTCCGCTGACTTGACACTGTCACTTCGCCTCAAGTGTGTTCCCACCGTACTTAGATTACTACCCTACCACGGCTCAAAGGAGTCGTGCAAACAGGTAGTAGTTGGGTGTAGTCCCGAAGCACTTGGAGGCAGTGACGGTTAGACAGGATTCGTCTCTCCCGGTATTGGGGGTTGACATCGCGCTGTGTCTAGGAGAGCCATTACACAAGTAGTCCCTGGCCAGGGCAAGCGAGATATACTGGTAGGTTTCCAGTGCTATCACAGGGTGTTCTGGGCTACACTCCGACACGACTTGTACCGCTATTAGGGGACTGACATTCACCGCCCCCCTAGGCCCGCCATGCGATGTATCAGACGAACAGACCGGACTGTACGGAGACTGTCACATTCAGGCTCAGTAGGAGTTCAGATGGGTTCACCTCGTCAGTCTTCTTATCGGCATCTACCTGGGGACCGTTACGTACAGCTAGTGCCGCTTGCGGTCTGTGGTTAAACCCACTGCCAGCGTAGTGTCGAGTCTTTAGAGTCCCATACAGAGAGTTATTCGCCTTTAGGCAAAATGAGTAGAGGTCGCATGGTTTTGCGATAGGGTTCGTTCACATCCGCGCACTTGTGCACGTTTGCTGTCCGGACAGCTTATACTAGCGGGCTTTGGTTTAAGCCAGATCCTAGTATATGATTTGGGATTGGTTTTATCTCATTGTATTCGTGTTCCTCGGATCACGAATATGGGTGCGTATGCACAGTTGACTGAGACAGAGGGAGAGGACTTTGATTAGGGTTGATGACTATTGTCATTTGCTTAACCCTAATGCTTATGTGTGTATTATGATTAATTGATATTAGTTAAATATAATTGTGCATGGTTTGGGTTGTTGACCATTTGACTATCTTGACTTGTTGATTTAGGTTGACATGTTGACCATCATCATTCCATATAAAAGATGCTCTTTGATCCTTGCAATTTGCATTTAATGTGAAATGATAATGGTCAAGTCTTGATTAAACCATGACAATTATCTTGCTAGTTATCTATTTACATAATTCACCCATATTAGAGAGAATGGTTCATTATTCTTATTGATTCTATCATATAGATTCTCTCTCCTCCTCTTCCTCTCTCTCAAGCTCTCCCCTTTCATGAGTTGAGAAACACATGAGCTTGAGATAAACCTCTTTAAAATAATGTCTACTCTCTTCTACGGTTCTAGGATTAGCACTTCTAGCATCTTAGTTACTTCTAGCTTGAAGTTGAAGCCAAAGGTTGAGGCTCTCGGGTGGATCCTTCTTCGACTAGAGAAGACGACAAGGAGATCACTTCCGTTCACTCCAAGGAGCAAGGAGAGAAGGACATAAAGCTCTAGGTATAACCATTCTTCCATGTAGCTAAAACTAGTTAACTTGTAGTTAGTTTTTGTTTAGCAAAGATCCTCCTTTTGATAGTCCATGTTGCCTAGTGTGTTAAAAATCCGATTTTTATACCGTTTCCGCCTCCCCGCAAGCACCGGGGTGGGCAACGTGGACTTACAGTGGTATCAGAGCCTAACTAAACATAAACTAGCTAGTTAGTAAAGTGTATAGAAGTTCGATCGGTAAAAATCGCAAAACTAAAATTTCAAAAACCTAGTTTCTGCCGATTTTTAAATCTGCTCTAAAAATAATAAATCACACCTTAAAAATCGGCTCAGGGTTTTTACAGTACACACAAGAAAAACGAACCAGCGAACTGACCAACCGACCGCGGTTCCACGGCAGAAGCTTGCTTCTGCCGCGGATCCGCGGCCGAGTTGACTCGGCCGCGGCTCGTTTCTCTTGCAGTGTTCTTATTTCATGGTTTTGGGATTTTTAAGATATTTTATTTCTGCCCTGATTTTCCAGAATAGAAATTTGTATTTGTGTGGCTATAAATCCGTATTTTTGATCGAACTTCACTATACTTTGACTATTGGGTTATATCTGTGATGTTTATATATATTTAACGTCTGCTAATCGCTATACGTCGATTAGTGGGGGTTATACATATCTGTGATCTGTAATGTTGATGGTTTGTGTATATGAACTCGGTGGATTGTCGCGAATGAATAGCCGGGAATGGGTGTGAGATGAGAGTTTCTTTTTTCTTTCATTCATTGTAAAATATGTAAATTGATGTAATATTATTTGTTTGGCCGCACAACCGGGTCGGGGTTGTAGCCGTCATTGTATAATTTCTTTTTACTATTTTTGCTCCTAGGATAGACCCAAGGAGGGGTGCACAAACTACCGGGTACCTCGAAGCGCCGAGTGGCCTACTCATCATGTTGAGGGAGGTTGCTCGCTTCGGGTACTTGGCGAGTAGTTTGCCGCACCCGTAGGGGTCTAGGGTGGGGTTTGGCTATTCATCGCGACCGTGTAATCTGCTTTTCGTTGCAGGCTCGAACGAATCGCGGATTCCTAGTATATCCAAAGTGTTCATCTGTGATCTGTAATGGCTATCATTGCTATATATCTATATATGATAACTATTTAGGTGTTGCTTATGTTTTGCATCCGCGCTAGTCCAGCCCCCGCTCTGTCGTTAGTTAAGTAACCTAACGGGTGATGACGGGGCCCCGTGGAGAATGCGGATGGCATAAGCGTACACCATATTTTGGTTGTTTTCTGCAATGGTAGGATTAAATGATGTGATGCATTGGAATTAATGCAAGAAAATAAACCAAGTAAAAGTCGTTGGAACACTTTGAAAACCACTCGGTTCTTTTTCAAAAACCAGCATTTTAAACGCGGAGCTTGAACCACTCCTTTTAAAAGCTATCTCGTTCTATCGATTATATCAAGTTCACTACGTTCACGGTTTAGCCAAAACCATTCGTAGCCCTCCGTCATTTCGGTTAAATATTCAGTAGTATTCAAGCTATGTATTTTGACCTTCGCCAAGGCATAATGATTGGTAGCTGCTGAATATTTATCTGTAGCATAGATAGATGCGTTAGTTTGGGACAGTCGTACTACTATTTTGGCCTTCGTCAAGGGTATGTACGGGTGGGTTCAAATTAACCTGGACAATGACGGGTAGAACTTGACATGTGACTTATGATATGTTGGCCTTCGTCAAGGTCATAAGAGCATGGGGCAAAAATCCACATCGGGAGTTTCAAAAGTACTGAAACTTGCTAGCGCTGCATACCATTTGGAGTGTGATGATTCTGGTAGGATTCCTTCAGTTTTGTCACGCGATGATATTTGGATCCCGATCCTACTGTGAGTATATGCTACTTCTCAGGAACTTTTTCACTTAACGATCAATGTTATAAACCTAGTAGGTGTCTAGAAAGGTGTTAGCGGGGCTACGCCCACAGGGAAAAGAGGTTACTTAATTAAGGAACTTCGCGAAAGCGTTGGAAAACCTCCCTCGAAGTACCGACACCAGCCTGGCTGAACGGTTAAGCAAGTATTGCACGGTGAGATTGATCCCGACTAATTCTTCCTTTATGGTTTGAGGAGGGATTCGAGAGACAGTGGGAGCCATCCTGTTTAGATAAATTAAAAACCAATCTAAACTTGCAAGAGCATCATGCTAAGTGTTTTCTTCTCTCTCTCTCTTAATTGTCGCGACCCAGTGACCGCACCTAGGTTACATCTAGATAATAAAATGACTGAATCTGACTGTTATGACTGGCAAAGGTCTGTCCAGATGTCCATTGCCCATGACAAGCTGGGACACCACTTGACTGATCCAACCCCTGCCGTCTCAGGTCCAGTTTCCCCTGTCACGGATATTGATATCCGTAGGACATCGGAAGAAGACTGTGCGAAAGCCAAGTGCCTCATGTTAGCCTCAGTTGATGGTACATACCAAAGGCGGCACGAGAAGATGGACTCAGTTTCTATCTTCCTCCATAACAAAGATTTATATGGAGAGCAATCTCGTATCGCAAGATATGAGACCTCGAACGAATTTCTTCCAGCGAGGTTGGCTATCGGGTCATCTGTAAGGGGCAACGTCCTTACAGAGACCAGCTCTTTTGAGCTCTCGGACCTGAAGACCACATTGAAGAACGGGTCAGATGCTGACTTAGTTCAACAGTCTCTACCTACTACCCTGAAGGAAACCAGGGAAGTAGAAAGAAAGGGAAGGGCAGAAGTTTCGGGACTAGATGTAGTAAAAGAGGGGTGTTCCTATTGTTATGGGAATAAACATGGGCAGAAGGATTGCAGGGCTTGCAAAGCCAGTAGCCAGAATTCGAACCATGTTGTGGCTTCGGCTTCGGGTGTGTTTGTTATAGAGAACTGTATGTCAGTTAACCCTACTTCCTGGGTATTGGATACCGGATCAGGATCTCATATCTGTAATTCGTTACAGGCTCTAAGAAACCGTAGGGTTATCAAGAAAGGTGATATGACTCTCAGGGTTGCTAACGGAATGAGCATGTATGCTGAATCCGTAGGGGAATATCATCTAGGACTGACAACTGGGCAGATATTGATTCTGCGTGACTGTTTTTATGTACCAGGTACGACTTGTAACATCATATCTGTATCCTTACTCTCTAAGGAAGGATATGATTTTACTTTTGTAAGCGATGTAGTAAACATCCACCTAAATCAAGTTCTGATTGGGTCAGGTACATTGAAAAACGGTATATACGTTTTGAATCAAGCTCAGGTCTTCAGTGTCCAGAACACACTTAAAAGAAAGTCTCCGGATTTAAATCAGGCTTTCTTATGGCATTGTAGACTGGGTCACATAAATGAGACACGGTTAACAAAGTTACATAAAGAAGGATACTTGGATCCGTTCGAGTATCAGTCTTATGCTACTTGTGAATCTTGTCTCATGGGAAAGATGACAAAGACTCCGTTCACTGGACACGGAGAAAGAGCGAGCGAGCTCTTGGGACTCATACACAGTGACGTATGTGGTCCAATGTCTACACATGCGCGAAGTGGTTATTCATACTTCATTACTTTCACAGATGATTTCTTTAGGTATGGGCATGTCTTCTTGATGAAGCACAAATCCGAGGCCTTTGAGAAATTTCAGGAATAAAAGAATGAAGTTGAAAAACAAACAGGCAAAAGTATCAAGACACCGAGATCTGATCGAGGTGGTGAATACTTGAGTGCTGAGTTTCTGGGCTACTTAAAAGAGAATGGAATTCTCTCTCAGCTTACTCCTCCATACACACCACAACACAACGGTGTATCGGAAAGGAGGAATCGAACCCTATTGGATATGGTTCGTTCCATGATGAGTAAGGCTGAGTTACCGCGATCTTTCTAGGGTTATGCACTAGAATCAGCTGCATATCTTTTGAACAAGGTTCCCTCCAAGACTGTGCCTACCACACCATATCAGATGTGGTGTGGGAAGAAACCCTGTCTTAAGTATCTGAAGATATGGGGATGTCCAGCTTTTGTAAAAAAAGCAGCAAGCGGACAAGCTCGAGGCACGCTCAGTACTGTGTAAGTTTGTGGGATACCCAAAGAACTCCAGGGGGTATTTTTTCTATTACGCAGAGGAACAAAAGGGTTTTTTTTCTCGTCATGCCCACTTTCTGGAACATCAGTTTTTAGAAAAAGAAGCAAGTGGGAGCGTAGTAGAACTGGAAGAAATTCCAGAACCGCAAGCTATTACTGAAAGCTTGGAAGAACCAGAAGTTTCAAGAGAACCGGACATCCCAGCGCCACTCCGCAGGAGTAGTAGGCAGTCTCATCCGCCCGAGAGATACTACGGTTTTCTCATAGACGGGGATAGAGAGGATTGCACTATGGATTATGGTGAGCCTACTAGCTTCCAGCAAGCCATTCAGAGCGGCGACTCGGTAAAATGGCTGGATGCAATGCGGGCCGAGATGGAGTCCATGTACACCAACAAAGTTTGGACTTTGGACTTTGCTCCAGAAGGGGTAAAACCCGTAGGCTGCAAATGAATCTTTAGAAAGAAGATTGGTGTAGATGGGCAGGTTGAGACCTATAAAGCTAGACTTGTTGTAAAGGGTTTTCGTCAAAGACCTGGTTTGGACTATGACGAGACCTTTTCTTCAGTGGCTATGCTGAAATCCATTCGGATCCTTCTTGCCATTCATGCCTTCCACGATTATGAAATCTGGCAGATGGACGTAAAGACGGCCTTTCTAAATGGAAATTTGGAAGAGTGCGTCTATATGGATCAGCCAGAAGGATTCATTCAGAGTGGGAGCAGCGGTAAAGTGTGTAAGTTGCTAAAGTCCATCTATGGACTTAAGCAGGCATCACGGAGTTGGAACATCTGCTTTGATGATACTGTCAAAGAATTCGACTTTATCAAAAACCCAGATGAACCATGCATTTACAGTAAGATTGTAGGGAGAACTGTGGTATTCCTCGTCTTGTACGTCGATGATATTCTCCTAATAGGAAATGATATTCCTATGCTACAGTCAGTCAAAGGATTCTTGTCGCAGAGGTTCTCTATGAAGGACCTGGGCGATGCCAACTACATTCTGGGGATCCAGATCTATCGTGATAGATCTAGGAGGATGTTGGGACTTTCACAGTCAAGGTACATCAACACCATACTGAAAAGATTCAGTATGGAAGATTCCAAGCGCGGTAATTTATCGGCTTGTCACGGGATCACCCTCTCCAAAGAGATGTCTCCCAAGACTGATTTGGAGAGGGATCGCGTGTCTATTATACCCTACGCTTCTGCGGTTGGCTCTATAATGTATGCGATGTTATGTACCAAACCAGATGTAGCATACGCATTGAGCGTTGTAAGTCGGTATCAGTCGAACCCAGGGGAGAAACACTGGATAGCGGTAAAGAACATTCTCAAGTACCTGAGAAGGACTAAGGAGATGTTCTTGGTGTATGGCGGAAAAGACCTCCAGCTCGAGGCCTTTGCTGACTCCAAGTCCATGTCGGGTTATGTCTTCGTAAGTCGATGTACAACACCCCACGACTTGCGGGGAGGCGGAAATATGAAAAACGATCTTGTTGTTTTCTTAAACATCGACTAACCGCATGAATCGAAGCTAAACGACAACTAACAACTAACATAGGAGTTCTAAACTACTATGTGAAGTGATTATACCTGTAGAACCGTGTCCTTCGTCTTTACGAACTCCACCTCCTCCTCGACCTTCTCCAAGTAGTAGACGATCCACCATGAGAGCTTTACTCCAAACTTTGCCTCTAAACTTGAGGCAACTAGGTTTCTTTAAGTGCTAATCAAAGTACCTAGATGATATAGAGTGAGGGTTATGGATTAAGTAGTCTAACTAATCCTTGTACTCAACACATGAGAGGGGAGGATTAGGGTTTGAAGAGAGGAAGATTGAGGAGAGAGAAGGTGAGAATGATAATTGATATGAGAAAATGAGTTATCATAATATATATGAAGCATTAAGATTTATCAATAAAAGAAAATCAAATGATGAATAATCATGCTTCATAAATATCTAATGGTGATTCATTACCATGAGTCATTAAGCATTTATGATGCATTAATGACATGGATGAATCACTCATATGACTCACTAATCTCATTCAATGTATATGACACCTTAACCTCCTTAGTCACCATCTTCTAGAAGCTTCTCGCGCAATTACGAGAACGCCCCTCCTATCCGTGAAAACATGGAAAAACTTTAGACTGTATAAATCCAATAACCGGATACTAGTAACTGGCTTAAACCAAAGCCGACTAGTAAAAGCTGTCCAAAAGTCGTACGTGCGTAAACACACGTATGCGTCCGAACCCTTGTCGTAAAACCATACGACCTCTATATCGTTTTGCCTGAAGTAGGGAAACTCTCTGTGTGGGACTCTAGAGACTCGACTACTACGCTGGCAGTGGGTTTAACCACAGACCGCAAGCGGCACTAGCTGTACGTAACGGTCCCCAGGTAGATGTCGATAAGAAGGCCGATGAGGAAACCCATCCGAACTCCTACTGAGCCTGCTGTGACAATCTCCATACAGTCCGGTCCGTTCGTCTAAGACTATCGCATATCGGGCCTAGGGGGTGGCAAGCGTCAGTCCCCTAATAGCGGTATAAGTCGTGTCGGAGCGAAGCCCATTACACCCTGAGAAACTACTGGAACCTACCAGTAAATCTCGCTTGCCCTGGCCAGGGACTTTGCGTAATGGCTCTCTGACACAGCGCGATATCAACCCCCAATACCGGGAGAGACGAATCCTGTCTAACCGCCACTGCCTCCAAGTGCTCGGGACTGCACCTAACAGCTACCTGTTTGCAAGACTCCTTTGAGCCGTGGTAGGGTAGCAATCTAAGAACAGTGGGACACACTCGAGGCGAAGTAGCAGTGTCAAGTCTGCGGACTATGCTGTACTCATGTCACCTGGGAACTGTTCACTGACGACTGGTATAAAACCAACCAACAGTTCCCTGTGAGTCCTGTCCGGTGTACCCGTAGCCTAACGAGCACCTGCATACTATCTCCAGTACGACGTACTGACGGCTGTGGGACAGACCATCTCCCCAACTGGGATGAGAAGCGTACACAGTAGTCTACTCCGGAGTATCGATGCCCTGTCTCGATAATCCAACGACTAGGGACCTGAATAAGGATGTGCTTGTAGACTACCCAGCCCCCACTAGTGTGACTGCCATCACAACGCTGGTAGTCAAGCAAGATCCTAAGAGCTCTATCAATACGTATACTCACATATTAAGATAGAAAAACCAAGTAGCATACTACCATGTTTAGCAAGACTGTTATATACATGTGAATATCCCAAGCTTCCATTAAGTAATATACAAACTAGTATGATACAGTAATGGCCTTCTAGGGCATAAACACTAACAGTCTTTAACTGTCACGATCCGCAGGGTACGGAACGTCTAAAGACGTCCATAAAATAAGTAAGCCAAAGCCCAGAAAACAAAACCAATTAAGCAAAAGAGTGAAGAAAACCCAATCAATTGAAAGCGAGTTTATCAAATAAGTCATGTAAAACACTTTTTAAAAACAATACCAATTTTTCCGAAAATTTCGGCAGAGTCTCCTTTGTAAATACTGGCCCCCCAAAATGGGTACAACAAAATATATATGAATCCAACAAAATAGGGCATCCCCAAGCGGGAGCTAGCTCTTCGCCACAAGGCGGTCACAAATCCCACGCAATATAAAATGACAACAAGCAAAATAATCATAATGAAGCATAAGAAAACATCATGTCGACTCAAGTGAACTCGACCCCAAAATACATCATAAAAGTCCACAAACCTCACAGTCTCATCTTTAGGTCAATATACAATAAAACTGGTAGAAACAGTAGATGGAGTACACTAGATACAAAGAATATACAAGGTGGTACAAAAATGATAACATAACCCACCTATGAGCAAAAACCTCGAGTCCAGGCAAAGGAGGCAAAAGAACAAGTGCGCCCGCCGCTACTGAACTGACGGAGCGGACCTGCAAAAGACTGTGGCACAACGGGGGTGAGTTGCCAACTCGTGAGTAATAAATAACACCTACAAAGGCTATCGTATGCATGCACACAAGCATCCTAGCATCTAAAATACAGGTATGAATGGGTGCACTTGCAGGTGTGTATACAACATCAGTGTACGAATATGTATGCAACATGAATATCTGAGGTCTCAATAGGTATATATAAGAAACATTTATCTCTTTTTTTGTTTTTGAAACTCTTTTAGAATGCCAGCATAATACTCAAAGAATCGACGAGAACCGGTGTCCAGCAACGACACCCAAAAGCTGTCTCAAATCTCATAAATGTATCTCTGGCCTCAGCCGTCCGGCTGACCCATCTCAAATATCAATACCTCATCATCTAGCGGCCACGGTCGGTATCCTCTGGATATCCGCCGTCCCAAACAGTCACCGGTAGGTAATCCGTCCCCTGCCAGGCTCAACGTCAACACCACATTCCTCTTGCCCCGGGGTACCTTACCGGGCCCACCATGTACCCGTGCCGGTTCCTCCACCCCTCGACACGGATTTCCAAAACCACAGCAAACTCATGGTGGACGACACTTACATCACCAGAAAACCGCAATTTACACATTTTAAAAATATAATAAGTTTAGAAATTTTGCGGCTTTCCCCCCGAAATCCAGCAATATCATAAAATCTCAAGAAATCCTCATAAGTGCATATATCAGTGATAATGAATGCATATGGTATCAATAATCAAGTTGCGATGTGTGATTAATGGATTAAGCATGAACAATTAATATGATGAAGTACATGCACATGAATAGCAATCTTACGGTTTCATTTTAAGGAATTAAAGGCAATAGCACAAGTTTAAGTATCAATTAGTAAAAGGTTTAAATTTAAAGGTTATCTAGTGTGGTGGCATGGCAATTACCAGGGTGTGTGTGTAAGCATGAATAGTGCTCGTGCTGCATATAAAAACCCTGGCAATGGTGCAGGTGTCCTATAAAATGGTTTCGTATAGGTATGTCAATATAATGCATGGATGCAGCAAATAGTCAAATAAGTATTTCACCCCTAATTACTAACATCACTAAGGATCTTGTAAGTTACTAAAACTATCGGGCGGCTTGCGCCATCCAACGATAGTCCCTCGTAGATGTTACATCTACTCACCGGAATCCCTGGCTAGCTGTATCCAATCACCGCCTTCCCCTTTCGCGCCACGTCTGACGTCTCCGCGACCGAACCTGGAATTTACATCAATACCAAACATAAGGTTACATATCAAGAACGACGCAAAACCCCAACGAAACTACTAATGTTCGCTAGCTAGGTACAACGTGCACAAAGTGCGCGGAACACACGCGAAAATCGCAAAAACTGCAAAAAAAACGCCGATTTGGTCGCCCGGCAAAACTAAAACCCGACTACCCAAAAATTCGCGCTCACGCATCCTAAACGTCATAGGAGATGCTAAAAAAACATCCCCAAGGTATCACAAACAATTCACCAATTAAATTTAATAAAAACCTAGTAAGCACAAAACTAGCAATTTTGGTGCAAAAATCGAAAATTAGCGATACGGTTAACACAATCCAACACAATATCCAACCACACAACAAGCAATCTACAAACACTATCATTACAACACATTAGCAAAGATTCAAAACCTATTTTCTATAAACAACCATTACTTGAATTATATAACCTAGCCATTCTAATCCAAACTATATATGAAAACCTTAAATTAACACTAATTTACAACTCAATTAGCAAGTTAACCTTCTAGATTAGGTTAGCAAAACAACTAGATAACAAGTTAGATTTAATCAACTAAATATTGGTTTCTAAACCCTAATTCAACTCATTAACCATGCTTCACAACCCATTTTCCAAACATAAACCCTTTCTAGATTTTCCTAAAACAACAATTTACAACCAAAATCACACTTTTAAAATTTAGTAAATTAGCATAGTTTAAAAACCACATAACAAGGTAACCTCTTAGATTAGTTAAGTAACAACTAGATTAACTACAAAACAATTCAATTAACTATCATGGCTTCAAAAACCCTAGTTTAATACAAACTATTCTTTTAAAAAAACAAGATTAGAAATTAGCTAACTTTTAACACTAATACCATATAATAAAAGAATTTAGCAAAAAAGAAAGTAACTTGATGGAAATTATACCTTAATTGAGATCTAGCAAGAATAAATTTTGCTCCAAATGATGGCCTCAAGCATCAAGATCCAAGCTCGGGAGGTGAAGGAAAAGAAGATGAAGGATGGTTTTAATTTGCAAGCTTTAATTTGCAATTTTTGTTGATTTAAACATGAAGAATTTTGAAGAAATGAAAAGAAAAGAGATGAAGAGGATGAGGTGCAGGTTTCGGCCAGATTAGGAGGTGAGGGGAGGGGTGTGGGTGTGTGGGAAAGTCAAGAGTCAACTCCCCAAAGTCAAAGCACCATAACTTATCAACTATATTTAAAATAAATCAATAAACTAACTAATTCAACTCAAGAAAGAAAACAAGGAAAGAGGTCAGAAATTTCTGGACTTTATCAAGGTGGGGCTGTCCTAGGGCTGAGGGAAAAGAGAGAGGGGTTTTACAAAAGAAATTTTATGCAAAAAGGCCCCCTACAAGTCAAAAATTGCAAGTTTTAGCTAAAAATTGAATAAATTCGTTTCCTATCATAAAAATTTGTTAAAAATCAAAATAAAATACTAAAAATGTATGTTTCAACTAGATTTTAATTATCATAATTTTAAAGATTAAAATTAGCCCGGAAAAATTTGTATTTATCGCTAAATTAATGTATTTTCTTACCGGCTTAAAATAATATTAAAAAATGAAAAATTAGGGAAAATTTTTAAACGACCAGAATTTCATAATTAACTCAGTAGATACTAAAAACAAGCAATTACCTATCCATTTTAGGTATAATTAGCCCTAAACTGCAAAATAACGAGAAAGACGGTTTTCGGAAAAATACCGAATTTTCACCGATTTCTAGGAAAACACCAAAACGACTTTTCAAGACGCTACAATCTTCCCCCCTTAAAGAAATTCGGTCCCCGAATTTAAAAATATAACTACGCGTACCTTCAAAGAGATGGGGATATTTCTTCCTCATCTCGCCCTCGGTCTCCCAGGTAACCTCCTCGCTGCTCGGGCTACGCCAAAGGACCTTGACGGTTGGTATAATCTTCGACCTCAACTTCTTCACCTGCCGATCCAGGATGGCCACCGGCTGCTCTGCAAAAGAAAGGTCGCGCTCTAGCTGGACTGTCGGGTGTTGAATCGCATGCGAAGGGTCGTGAAGGTACTTGCGGAGCATCGAAACATGGAAGACGGGGTGAACATCGGGAAAGCTGGGTGGAAGAGCCAAACGATATGCAACAGCGCCGACACGCTCGAGGATCTCGAAGGGACCTACGAATCTAGGGCTAAGCTTCCCCTTTCGCCCAAAACGCATCACGCCCTTCATCGGAGATACTTTCAGAAAAACATGGTCGCCAACTGCGAACTCTAAACTGCGACGGCGCCTGTCCGCATACGATTTCTACCTGCTCTGAGCTGCCCTCATCCGGTCTCGGATCAACTGTATCTTCGCTGTCGTCTCCTCCACAAGCTGCGGCCCCAAAATACTGCTCTCGCTGAGCTCTGTCCAACAGACGGGCGATCTGCATCTCCTCCCATACAATGCCTCGAAAGGTGCCATCTGAATAGTATCCTGGAAGCTGTTGTTGTAGGAGAACTCCACTAGAGGTAAATGACGATCCCAGCTGCCACCAAAGTCTAAAACGCACGCTCTGAGCATGTCCTCGAGAGTCTGAATGGTCCGCTCTGACTGTCCGTCTGTCTGCGGATGAAACGCTGTGCTGAAGCTCAAACGAGTGCCCAAAGCCTCCTGAAGTCTCTGCCAAAGTCGGCTGGTGAACTGGGTGCCTCGATCTGACACGATACAAGTCGGTACGCCATGTAGTCGCACGATCTCGTCAATATAGAGCTGAGCATACTGAGCGAAGCTGAAAGTCGTCTTCACTGGCAGGAAGTGAGCCGCTTTCGTCAATCTATCAACGATCACCCAGATGGAGTCGTACCCTCGACTGGTCCTGGGTAGACCCACAACGAAGTCCATCGAAATCTGTTCCCATTTCCACTCTGGAATGGGTAACGGCTGTAGCTCTCCTGCGGGCCTCTGGTGCTCGGCCTTGACTTGCTGACAAGTCAGGCATCTCGAAACGAACTCCGCAATGTCCCTCTTCATCCCGTCCCACCAGTAGGTCTCTCTCATATCATGGTACATCTTGGTGGAACCGGGGTGGACACTATACACTGATCGGTGTGCCTCCTCAAGAATGTCGCGCCGCAATCCATCAGCATCTGGTACGCACAGTCTAGATCCATATCGTAAAATCCCCTGATCGTCAATCACGAACTCGGAAAATCTGCCCTGTCCCATCTGTGCCATGATCTCTGAGCAACGGTCGTCACTGTGCTGTGCCTCACATATACGGTCAAGCAACTGTGGGCGTGCACGAACATGCGCGAGCTGTCCCCCTGTCTGAGTGAACTCGAACTCAACTCGGCTGTCGCATAACATCTGCCAATCTGCTGACGACTGCCTCTGCACTGCGCGCAAAAAGGATAGACTACCCCCGGGCCTCTTACTCAACGCATCTGCCACCACATTTGCCTTGCCGGGGTGATATAAGATCTCGCAGTCGTAGTCTTTCACCAACTCCATCCAACGACGCTGTCTGAGGTTCAGGTCTCGCTGCTGAAATATGTACTTTAAGCTTTTGTGATCGGTGAATATCTGACACGACTCGCCGTATAGGTAATGTCGCCAAATCTTCAGTGCAAAGACCACTGCAGCCATCTCCAAATCATGAGTGGGGTAGTTCTTTTCATGCTTCTTCAACTGCCGAGAAGCATAAGCGATCACCCGGCCATGCTGCATCAATACGCATCCTAATCCCACTCGCGAAGCATCACAGTAGACAACAAATCCGCCTGATCCCGAAGGCAAAGATAATACCGGCGCCGTAGTCAAACAAGTCCGTAGCTGCTGAAAACTGCGCTCGCACTCCTCTGTCCAGATGAAAGGAACTCCCTTCCGGGTCAAACCGGTCAACGGTGCAGCTATACGGGAGAAGTCCTGAACAAAACGCCTGTAGTAGCCCGCCAGGCCTAGAAAACTACGGATCTCAGTGACCGATGTAGGTCGTGGCCACTGCTGAACAGCCTCAATCTTCTTCGGGTCCACACAAATGCCATCTCTCGTAACCACGTGACCCAAGAATCCGACGCTGTCCAGCCAGAAAGCACACTTGGAGAACTTCGCGAACAGCTGGCGCTCCCTCAGAGTCTGTAACGTAATCCGCAAGTGCTGCTCGTGCTCCTCTCTGCTCCGGGAGTACACCAAGATATCGTCGATAAACACGATGATGAACAAGTCAAGATACAGCCTGAATGTACGGTTCATCAAATCCATGAATGCTGCTGGGGCGTTGGTGAGTCCGAACGACATCACCAAAAACTCGTAGTGGCCGTAGCGCGTGCGGAAAGCTGTCCTCGGTATATCCTCCTGTCGAACTCGCAGCTGATGGTATCCTGATCGCAAGTCGATCCTCGAAAAATACCCCGCACCCTGAAGCTGGTCGAACAAATCATCAATGCGCGGCAACGGATATCTGTTCCGAACGGTAACTTTGTTCAGCTGGCGGTAGTCGATACATAAGCGCAAACTTCCATCCTTCTTCTTGACAAACAGGACCGGAGCACCCCACGGAGAAACACTCGGTCGAATAAGCCCCTTATCTAACAAATCCTGCAACTGATCCTTCAGCTCTCGAAGCTCTGCCGGGGCCATCCGATAAGGCGGTATAGAAATAGGCCCCGAACCGGGAATCAAATCAATGCAGAACTCAACATCGCGCTCAGGCGGTAGCCCAGGTAGCTCATCAGGGAAAACATCAGGGAACTCACAAACTACCGGAACCCGGTCCAACGGAACCTCTGCAGCTCGAGTATCACAAATAAACGCTAAGAATCCCTGACATCCCTTCCGCAAGAGCTGACCAGCGCGAAGAGACGAAATTAAGCTGGGAAGGGTGACACTGCGGTCTCCCCGAATAACAAGGACTGGCTCTCCCGGAAAGCTAAATCTGACTGCCTTCTCACGGCAGTCCACCGAAGCATAACAAGTGGCTAGCCAGTCCATGCCCAGAAGCACATCAAAGTCCAACATATCGAGGAGTATCAAATCAACTGATGAATCCCTCTCCCCGATACGAACGGAACAAAAACGAAAAACAAACCGAGCGACAAACGACTCGCCTACCGGAGTACTAACAACAAGCGGATGATCTAACGACGACGACTCACGGCCCAACATCGGTGCAAAGTGTGTAGATACGTACGAATGTGTGGAACCTGGGTCGAATAATACCCGTGCGTCGAAAGAACAAACTGGCAAGGTACCTGTCACAACGGCATTGGATGCCTGCGCATCCTGCGGTGTCAAAGCAAAAACTCGGGCCTGTCCTCCACCGATAGCGGGCTGACCTCGACCTCGGCCTCTGCCTCCTCGTCCTCTCTGAACAGGACCGCCGCGTCCACGGCCTCTCGGTGCACCTAACTGGCGTGGAGCATCTCCTGGGGTAGGAAGTAGGGCTCTCTGAGGAGGGGGTGGTGATGGTGGTAGGGTCACATGCGGAACTGTCACTGCTCCCTGTCGTCTCACCGGACAGTCTCTGACAAGATGGTGCAAACTCCCGCACCCAAAACACCCTGGCGACGGCTGCTGCCCCTGGGGATAAGAACCATATAACTGTCCCCGCCCAAATCCTCTGCCAGGCCTATCTCTCGGAAAGAATCTGGCGCGCTGCCTCTGAGACGGTACATCGGTGCGAATCCTCTTCGGCCCAGAAACGGCCGAAGTCCGTGATATACGTGCCTCCATCCGCAATGCCGTATCCATAGCAGCTGAATAAGTGTCGTAGTGCTGGGCGCCAATGGCAAGATATAGCTGGGCATCAAGTCCCTGTACGAACCTCTTCACCATCTTCTCCTCGGTATCCACCAAATACTGAGCATATCGGGATAACTGTGTAAACTGGATGCCATACTCAGACACCGTCATCCCAGGTGTCTTGACTAAGGCCTCGAAGCTGCGAGCTCTGGCGTCACGAACGCTCTCTGGAAGGAAACGGGCTAAAAAGACCGCTGTAAACTCGACCCAAGTCATAGGCGGCAGACCTGCAGCTCGACCTCTCAAGACTGACTCCCACCATGTCTGCGCGAGACCCTCTAGTCGGAAACTCGCAAGCTCTACCCATCGATCATCCGAACATCTCAGCGAACGGCAGATCCTGGCTAAACTGTCAAGGAACGTCTGTGGGTCCTCCGCTACCTCGGTGCCGGTGAATACTGGAGGTCTCAGCCTCATGAAGTCCTGTAGTGAAACCGGAATGGCCACGGTGGTAGTAGTAGGAGCAGGTATCATGGTCGTCTGTGATGTAGTAGGTACGTCATCCGGCCTCGGTGTACGACTGGCTGCAACTAGGGATCCTACCATCTGACGTAGCTCCTGCATGCCTCCCATAATCTGTCGCAACTCCTCCATACCGGTCTCGAGCCTATCCATACGGCCTGGGGAAGGTGGATCAGTCTGTCCCTGCGGCGTAGGCATACCGCCCTGCTCAGTCCTAGTCTCGGACGAGCCAGCTCGAATCTCGTCTCTGGCGGCAGCCCTCTGTGCCCTCGTAGCCTTTGGCGGCATAGTGGCTGTTACAGGAAAACAGATAGTAAGGACAGTGCAATAGGATCGTAGGATACACGGAATTGAAGAAGGAATTTTTCAAGCAAGTATATCCTAAAGTCACTTAGGCGGAGTACCGTATCGTAAGTATGCCGCGGACATACGCACGCTACGTTACCCTGCTTAAGTCACTTACTCCATCTACCAAGGGTCATCCTACACTCACAAAGGTAAAACCTATCGCTCTGATACCAACTTTGTCATGACCCGTAGGGTACGGAACGTGACTGGCACTTAAGTTTACGAAACGTCTAAAGACGTCCGTAAAATAAGTAAGCCAAAGCCTAGAAAACAAAACCAATTAAGCAAAAGAGTGAAGAAAACTCAATCAATTGAAAGCGAGTTTATCAAATAAGTCATGTAAAACACTTTTTAAAAACAATACCAATTTTTCCGAAAATTTCGGCAGAGTCTCCTTTGTAAATACTGGCCCCCCAAAATGGGTACAACAAAATATATATGAATCCAACAAAATAGGGCATCCCCAAGCGGGAGCTAGCTCTTCGCCACAAGGCGGTCACAAATCCCACACAATATAAAATGACAACAAGCAAAATAATCATAATGAAGCATAAGAAAACATCATGTCGACTCAAGTGAGCTCGACCCCAAAATACAGCATAAAAGTCCACAAACCTCACAGTCTCATCTCTAGGTCAATATACAATAAAACTGGTAGAAACAGTAGATGGAGTACACTAGATACAAAGAATATACAAGGTGGTACAAAAATGATAACATAACCCACCTATGAGCAAAAACCTCGAGTCCAGGCAAAGGAGGCAAAAGAACAAGTGCACCCGCCGCTACTGAACTGACGGAGCGGACCTGCAAAAGACTGTGGCACAACGGGGGTGAGTTGCCAACTCGTGAGTAATAAATAACACCTACAAAGACTATCGTATGCATGCACACAAGCATCCTAGCATCTAAAATACAGGTATGAATGGGTGCACTAGCAGGTGTGTATACAACATCAGTGTACGAATATGTATGCAACATGAATATCTGAGGTCTCAATAGGTATATATAAGAAACATTTATCTCTTTTTTTGTTTTTGAAACTCTTTTAGAATGCCAGCATAATACTCAAAGAATCGACGAGAACCGGTGTCCAGCAACGACACCCAAAAGCTGTCTCAAATCTCATAAATGTATCTATGGTCTCAGCCGTCCGGCTGACCCATCTCAAATATCAATACCTCATCATCTAGCGGCCACGGTCGGTATCCTCTGGATATCCGCCGTCCCAAACAGTCACCGGTAGGTAATCCGTCCCCTGCCAGGCTCAACGTCAACACCACATTCCTCTTGCCCCGGGGTACCTTACCGGGCCCACCATGTACCCGTGCCGGTTCCTCCACCCCTCGACACGGATTTCCAAAACCACAGCAAACTCATGGTGGACGACACTTACATCACTAGAAAACCGCAATTTACACATTTTAAAAATATAATAAGTTTAGAAATTTTGCGGCTTTCCCCCCGAAATCCAGCAATATCATAAAATCTTAAGAAATCCTCATAAGTGCATATATCAGTGATAATGAATGCATATGGTATCAATAATCAAGTTGCGATGTGTGATTAATGGATTAAGCATGAACAATTAATATGATGAAGTACATGCACATGAATAGCAATCCTACGGTTTCATTTTAAGGAATTAAAGGCAATAGCACAAGTTTAAGTATCAATTAGTAAAAGGTTTAAATTTAAAGGTTATCTAGTGTGGTGGCATGGCAATTACCAGGGTGTGTGTAAGCATGAATAGTGCTCGTGCTGCATATAAAAACCCTGGCAATGGTGCAGGTGTCCTATAAAATGATTTCGTATAGGTATGTTAATATAATGCATGAATGCAGCAAATAGTCAAATAAGTATTTCACCCCTAATTACTAACATCACTAAGGATCTTGTAAGTTACTAAAACTATCGGGCGGCTTGCGCCATCCAACGATAGTCCCCCGTAGATGTTACATCTACTCACCGGAATCCCTGGCTAGCTGTGTCCAATCACCGCCTTCCCCTTTCGCGCCGCGTCTGACGTCTCCGCGACCGAACCTGGAATTTACATCAATACCAAACATAAGGTTACATATCAAGAACGACGCAAAACCCCAACGAAACTACTAATGTTCGCTAGCTAGGTACAACGTGCACAAAGTGCGCGGAACACACGCGAAAATCGCAAAAACTGCAAAAAAAACGCCGATTTGGTCGCCCGGCAAAACTAAAACCCGACTACCCAAAAATCCGCGCTCACGCATCCTAAACGTCATAGGAGATGCTAAAAAAACATCCCCAAGGTATCACAAACAATTCACCAATTAAATTTAATAAAAACCTAGTAAGCACAAAACTAGCAATTTTGGTGCAAAAATCGAAAATTAGCGATACGGTTAACACAATCCAACACAATATCCAACCACACAACAAGCAATCTACAAACACTATCATTACAACACATTAGCAAAGATTCAAAACCTATTTTCTATAAACAACCATTACTTGAATTATATAACCTAGCCATTCTAATCCAAACTATATATGAAAACCTTAAATTAACACTAATTTACAACTCAATTAGCAAGTTAACCTTCTAGATTAGGTTAGCAAAACAACTGGATAACAAGTTAGATTTAATCAACTAAATAATGGTTTCTAAACCCTAATTCAACTCATTAACCATGCTTCACAACCCATTTTCCAAACATAAACCCTTTCTAGATTTTCCTAAAACAACAATTTACAACCAAAATCACACTTTTAAAATTTAGTAAATTAGCATAGTTTAAAAACCACATAACAAGGTAACCTCTTAGATTAGTTAAGTAACAACTAGATTAACTACAAAACAATTCAATTAACTATCATGGCTTCAAAAACCCTAGTTTAATACAAACTATTCTTTTAAAAAAACAAGATTAGAAATTAGCTAACTTTTAACACTAATACCATATAATAAAGGAATTTAGCAAAAAAGAAAGTAACTTGATGGAAATTATACCTTAATTGAGATCTAGCAAGAATAAATTTTGCTCCAAATGATGGCCTCAAGCATCAAGATCCAAGCTCGGGAGGTGAAGGAAAAGAAGATGAAGGATGATTTTAATTTGCAAGCTTTAATTTGCAATTTTTGTTGATTTAAACATGAAGAATTTTGAAGAAATGAAAAGAAAAGAGATGAAGAGGATGAGGTGCAGGTTTCGGCCAGATTAGGAGGTGAGGGGAGGGGTGTGGGTGTGTGGGAAAGTCAAGAGTCAACTCCCCAAAGTCAAAGCACCATAACTTATCAACTATATTTAAAATAAATCAATAAACTAACTAATTCAACTCAAGAAAGAAAACAAGGAAAGAGGTCAGAAATTTCTGGACTTTATCAAGGTGGGGCTGTCCTAGGGCTGAGGGAAAAGAGAGAGGGGTTTTACAAAAGAAATTTTATGCAAAAAGGCCCCCTACAAGTCAAAAATTGCAAGTTTTAGCTAAAAATTGAATAAATTCGTTTCCTATCATAAAAATTTGTTAAAAATCAAAATAAAATACTAAAAATTTATGTTTCAACTAGATTTTAATTATCATAATTTTAAAGATTAAAATTAGCCCGGAAAAATTTGTATTTATCGCTAAATTAATGTATTTTCTTACCGGCTTAAAATAATATTAAAAAATGAAAAATTAGGGAAAATTTTTAAACGACCAGAATTTCATAATTAACTCAGTAGCTACTAAAAACAAGCAATTACCTATCCATTTTAGGTATAATTAGCCCTAAACTGCAAAATAACGAGAAAGACGGTTTTCGGAAAAATACCGAATTTTCACCGATTTCTAGGAAAACACCAAAATGACTTTTCAAGACGCTACATTACCCTCAATGGAGGGGCGGTTTGCTGGAAGAGTTCCAAGCAGGAGACTGTTGCAGACTCAACTATGGAAGCGGAGTACATAGCTGCTTGCGATGCCGCAAAGGAAGCTGTCTGGATGAAGAAGTTTCTCACGGAGCTTCAGGTGGTTCCTACCATTGTTGATCCAAACTGCTGTATTGCGACAACAACGGCGCTATAGCTTTAGCGAAGGAACCCAGGTCCCATCAGAAGTCCAGGCACATTTTGAGGCGGTACCGCCTGATCAGGGAGATCGTAGATCGCCGGGAGATCGAGGTGAAGAGAGTTAATATGGAGAACAACACTGCAGATCCACTCACGAAGGCCCTACCCCAGACTCAGTTCGAGCGGCTGATCGAGATGATAGGTCTTCGATACGCCAGTACATGGCCTTAGTGCAAGTGGAAGATTGTTAGTGTATATGCCCTAGAGGCCATTACTGTATCATACTAGCTTGTATATTACTTAATGGAAGCTTGGGATATTCACAGTTGTATAGACAATCTTGCTCAAAATGGTAGTATGCTACTTGGTTTGTCTCTAGTTCAATATGTGCATGTGTTTCTTTTAGCATATCGCTTATATACATATTAGTGGAGCCCTTAGGATCTTTGCTTGATTACCAGCGTTGTGATGGCAGTCATACTCGTGGGGGCTGGGTAATCCATAAGCACATCCTTATACAGGTCCCTAGTTATAGGACTGTCGAGACAGGGCATCGATACTCCGGAGTAGACTAGCGTATGCGCTTCTCATCCCAGCGGGGGAGACGGTCTGTCCCACAGCCGTCAGTACGTCGTACTTGAGATAGTATGCGGGTGCTCGTTAGGTTACGAGTACACTGGACAGGACTCGTCGGGAACTGTTGGTTGGTATTATACTTATCGTCAGTTATCAGTTCCCAGGTGACATGAGTACAGCTTAGTCCGCTGACTTGACACTGTCACTTCGCCTCGAGTGTGTTCCCACTGTACTTAGATTACTACCCTACCACGGCTCAAAGGAGTCGTGCAAACAGGTAGTAGTTGGGTGCAGTCCCGAAGTAGTTGGAGGCAGTGACGGTTAGACAGGATTCGTCTCTCCCGGTATTGGGGGTTGACATCGCGCTGTGTCTAGGAGAGCCATTACACAAGTAGTCCCTGGCCAGGGCAAGCGAGATATACTGGTAGGTTTCCAGTGTTATCTCAGGGTGTTTTGGGCTACACTCCGACACGACTTGTACCGCTATTAGGGGACTGACGTTCACCGCCCCCGTAGGCCCACCATGCGATGTATCAGACGAACAGACCGGACTGTACGGAGACTGTCACATTCAGGCTCAGTAGGAGTTCAGATGGGTTCACCTCGTCAGTCTTCTTATCGGCATCGACCTGGGGACCGTTACGTACAGCTAGTGCCGCTTGCGGTATGTGGTTAAACCCACTGCCAGCGTAGTGTCGAGTCTTCAGAGTCCCACACAGAGAGTTATTCGCCTTTAGGCAAAATGAGTAGAGGTCGCATGGTTTTGCGACAGGGTTCGTTCACATCCGCGTACTTGTGCACGTTTGCTGTCCGGACAGCTTATACTAGCGGGCTTTGGTTTAAGCCAGATCCTAATATATGATTTGGGATTGGTTTTATCTCATTGTATTCGTGTTCCTCGGATCACGAATACGGGTGCGTATGCACAGTTGACTGACACAGAGGGAGAGGACTTTGATTAGGGTTGATGACTATTGTCATTTGCTTAACCCTAATGCTTATGTGTGTATTATGATTAATTGATATTAGTTAAATATAATTGTGCATGGTTAGGGTTGTTGACCATTTGACTATCTTGACTTGTTGACTTAGGTTGACATGTTGACCATCATCATTCCATATAAAAGATGCTCTTTGATCCTTGCAATTTGCATTTAATGTGAAATGATAATGGTCAAGTCTTGATTAAACCATGACAATTATCTTGCTAATTATCTATTTACATAATTCACCCATATTAGAGAGAATGGTTCATTATTCTTATTGATTCTATCATATAGATTCTCTCTCCTCCTCTTCCTCTCTCTCAAGCTCTCCCCTCTCATGAGTTGAGAAACACATGAGCTTGAGATAAACCTCTTTAAAATAATCTCTACTCTCTTCTAAGGTTCTAGGATTAGCACTTCTAGCATCTTAGTTACTTCTAGCTTGAAGTTGAAGCCAAAGGTTGAGGCTCTTGGGTGGATCCTTCTTCGACTAGAGAAGACGACAAGGAGATCACTTCCGTTCACTCCAAGGAGCAAGGAGAGAAGGACATAAAGCTCTAGGTATAACCATTCTTCCATGTAGCTAAAACTAGTTAGCTTGTAGTTAGTTTTTGTTTAGCAAAGATCCTCCTTTTGATAGTCCATGTTGCCTAGTGTGTTAAAAATCCGATTTTTATACCGTTTCCGCCTCCCCGCAAGCACCGGGGTAGGAAACGTGGACTTATAGTGGTATCAGAGCCTAACTAAACATAAACTAGCTAGTTAGTAAAGTGTATAGAAGTTCGATCGGTAAAAATTGCAAAACTAAAATTTCTTGCTCGACATGATAGTATGCTATCTGGTTCTACTTTATCTGACATGTTGATTTGATCATGCTTTTATTCATTCATACATGCTGATAAAGCCCTGAGGATATCGGCTTGACTACAGTGATTATGATAGAGATCATACTAGTGGGACATCTGTAGTTTATAAGCATATCCTGAAATGTCCCTAGTCGGAGGTGTATCGAGACGGGGCATCGATATACCAGAGTAGACTAGCGTATATGATACTAGACCCATGTGATGGGCGATGGATGTTCCCACATTCATCGATGTTTGACATCAAGATCATATACGGGTGCTCAGTGATGACTGGGTACACTGGACGGACTCACCGAGAACTCCTATATGGAATTATATCTATCGTCGGATAGCAGTTCTCAGGTGACACTAGTACAGGTTAGTCTGTAGACCCGAGATCGTCATAGAGTCTTGTGTGCTCTCCCACTGTACTTTGATTACCACCCTACCACGGCTCTACTGAGTCATGCAAACAGGTGGCCGTTGGGTATAGTCCCGAGACACACGAAGGCGATGAGCGATAGGAGGGGTTTCGTCTCTCCCGGTATTGGGAGTTGATGCTGTGCTGTGCTCGACTGGTTATATCAGTAAGTCCCTGGTCATGGCTGCTGAGATTTACTGATAAGTGTTATCAGTAGTTTCTCGATCTGTTATAGACCATTCACTGGCATGACTTATTGAGTTATTGGGGTCGACGTTACCATCCCTAGACTCGATATGCAGCATATCTGACGAAGAGACCAGACTGTACGGTAGTGTTGCAGGTTGGCTCGACGGGAGTTGTAGCAGGTTCGCTTGTTTTCTTCTGATCGCTGAATACCCGGGTGGCCATTACGTTTAGCTGACCGCTTGCGGCTTGGGGGTGCTTGATATGATCATCACCCACTGCCGGCGTATTGACGAGTCTTAGAGTCCCACAAAGGAGTTACCTAGTCCAGGCGAAACGTTGTGGTGCGCATATGCGATATGCGCATGGACCCGGTTATAATGCGCGTCTAGGATACCGTATATTGATCGGGCGGCTTGCTTTTGGTCGGGTCGTATGTGATATGACCGGGTTGATAAATCAAGTGTTGATTTATCATTTAACCATTAGCTTCTCACTAGAAATCTTATCTTGTTTCTTTTGGATGTATGCATGCATGTATGCATTCATTCTTGTTCATGCACATATGGATGTGCATGCACACATGCATACATACATCATTCTATCATGGTTGTTTATATATAGAAAATGGTGGCAATATAAGACTCACACCTTGGTTATTTATATGGATTATTACTTATATTTGTTTTAAAACAAAATGAAAAAGGAAAGGATAATTCATGGTTTGTTTCTAGTCTCTTCTTTGACCTAACCATGCTCACCTACCCTTAACCATGTATTAAACTTTCCTTTCATGTTTTAACTCAAATTAAATAATATCTTCATAATTTAACCATGGTTTGAGATGAGAAGAAATATATATATATACATATATTTTCTTTTTCTTTTCAAGGGTTTATCTTCTCTTCTTCTTAAAAATAGCCATCATCTTCTTCAACCTTGATCTCTTGCTCTCTAGATTTTTCAAGTGAGCAAAATACTCAAAATGATAGGATTTTGAAGTGAGAAAGAGAACCACAACACCATTCTACACAAGTCTAGCCCACTTGTTTAGAGTGTTAGCTTCATTTCATTTTCTTGTTAAAGTGAAGTTGCTAGCTTGGACAAAGGAGCTTCGGGTGGATCGTCGTGGACGTTAGAGGACTTCAAGCTAATCGTTTTCCAACTCTCAAGTGGCCAAGGTGTCTATTAAAGGGAGCTACAAAGGTTGTACTCTCAAAACCCTAGCCTTTGTAACATATGATGTTAGTTAAAGTTTATGAAACCCTAATTTTCTAGGATAGATCCTTTGTATGCTTACTTAGCACCACCAAAATTTGATCTTTGTGACATGTGATGCTTCCAAACCTCTCATAGGGTGCTAGGTAAACCTAACAGTATACACTAGTCTACTCTGGAGCATCGATGCCCAGTCTCGATACTCCTACGACCAGGGACATTCAAGGATGTGCCTATTGACTATTCAGCTCCCACAAGTATGACTGCCATCACAACGCCGGTAGTCAGGCAAACACCCTACGAGCTTTATCAACATGTATATAAATACAATGTAAAATATATCACACGTTAAGATAAAGACAAACCATATAGCATACTATCATATCAAGCAAAATTGTCATGTACATACATATCCCTAGTATCATATGCAATGAAGGCCTCTAGGGCATATATATCCAACAAAGGATACATTAGTCTAATTTGAGAATAAGATCAACTTAACAGGATCGTTTAGATCTGACAAAAGAGCATTTGGAGGCTCTATTGTTCCAGTTTAGGGACATAGTGGTCCATTGCCAGTTTAGGGACATGGTGGTCCATTGTTCCCATTTGGGGGACGAATATTGGTTTAAGGACGCATTAGTCCATGAGTTTAAGGACCCCACGGTCCGTATTAATGTGTGGTTGTCGGGACCCGTCACATCTATGACGATGTTGAAGGATTACAACGACAAATATCAGAGGAGTTCAGAGATGTACCCTTGAACCGGGTGTAAATTGATTTGCGAGAGCAGTTGTGCTCAGTTCAATTTAATTTGAGGACTTACGGCCAGAATTGGGTTAAGTCCATTTGAAAATGTTCAACATTTTATTTGTGTTTGGCCTGTCAGGCCTTTATTTGGGCTCTGCCCTTTTTAATAATGCAGTGCATTTTTTATTTGGTCTGATAGACCTTTTAATTGGGCTCTGCCCTTTTTAATAATGCATTGCATTAAATGTTCTGACAGCGCCTTATGTGGCTTGTCAGGCGCTTTGCGCCAATTGAGGAGCGCAAGGCGCAAATTCATATGGAGGTGACATGTGTCACGCGCTAATAAGCGCAAGTCTGTCAGCGCAGTGCGTTGCGCCAGTACGCTGCTGACACGTGGCGCGCTCTGGTGACTTGCGCCAAACCAAGAGAGCAGTGCTCTGTTTTTAGAAGCGCAAGGCGCAGTTGTTCTGTGATTGACACGCGGCGCTCTCTGGTGACTTGCGCCAATCCAAGGAGCGCAACAGTGCAGATTTCAAAAGTGCAAAGCTCTGTTTAATATCTTGATCAAATTTAGATCAAAGAAAACAAGTTTTTTCTTTTTTTCCAGAGATGTTCTACCTCAAATTTCAAGAACCAATGGTTCATCAAAAGGCAATGCCTTTATATAGATCAAAAGATCTAGTCATGAAGTAGATTACTTCTTTTTTATTATTTTTTTATTAAAGATCTTAATCTTGTTATTAGATCATTGATCTTTTTAGAAGAAATTCTTCTTTTTTTCCAAAGGTTTTACCTTTTTTCTTTCTCTCTGAATTCTTCTCAAAGTTTTAGAGGAGGTCTCTGTATCTCTATCTCTGTATCTTTTAGATTTGGAGTCTAGGGGCCTTTATATAGTGCCAATTGATTTGTTAAATCAGTTAAAGAGATCTTTCTCTGATTGATTTAGGGGTGTTTCCCCACCGCTGGATCTTTGATCCTAGGGCTTCTGTTTTACAGAAGATAATTTTCTTGTTTTAACAAGATTAGAAAGATCTTTCCAAGATTTTATTATTTAAATTCTGGCACGGTTGGCGCAAGCTCACCTGCGCTTGACACGTGTCGCGTAGCGCAGAGCGCTGACACGTGTCGCGCAGCGTAGAGCGCAGCGCGACTGTGCTAGCGCAACTGCGCTGACACGTGTCGCGCAGCGCAGAGCGCAAGTCACCTGAAGCGTTGCTTCCTTTATTTTTATTTTAAATAGAGCCTTGCTCTGATTGGGTGCGCTGTCTTGGGCGCAGCGCTGGCGTATCTGCTTTTGACACGTGGCGCATTGCACGCAGTGCAAGGAATCTGAAGCGTTGCTTCAATTTTTTGAATTTTTGAAATTCAAACAGAGCTTTGCTCTGATTGGGGGAAACAACAACGAGATCGGGGATACCCCACATATTACACTTACGGTTGCAGAAAAGAAATGAAAACTACAATAATTGGAATCCTCTTATTCCTTAGACTTCATAAACCCGGAATATCTCATATTCCGAATTTCTTGCCTAACCCTATAAACCCTGCATTTTAGTCTCGAATTGAAAACACTTTTCAATAGCTAGTCGAATAATTCAACAGGATTCTCGATAAAATGATCGAATACTCGTCGGGAACTTTAATAGATGGACGCACCCCGATGCCAACGACGAAGTGCACTTAGGGGGAACACCGTGACCGCAAGCACCCGAGTGGATGCTTTTGGCAATGGGGTTCTCCTATAGTCACTTGGTCGGGGTTATGGGGCATGGCTATCTAGTAGTGTTATCCAGCGAGTGTTCGCGTACTATACGAGATTGTGACGGAGTTTTGATCTAAATCGAAACTCCGTGGAAATCGATCAACCGAGACTAAAACGCTAGATTTACCAATTACAAACAAATTTTCTCAAAACTAATTTAATATGGATTCCAACTATTGTATCACATATCAAAATTAAACCCGAAACGATATTAAATCGCGACTACGAAACACTCTGAATTGTCCCAATACAAAACATAACATCACATGCAATCTGGGCAAAAACTATCATAACCTGAAACCCTAAACCCAAGCTACCAAAACACCAAAAAAATACGAGACCAAAATTGGAAAGTGGGGTTGGCCGGGCCAGGAATTTGGAGGTTTTCACCGGCCAAAAAGTTGATTCATGGTCTCGTTTTTCTTCAGTGTTCTAGTTACATAACATATAACATTCTGTACTTGTTTAAAAAAATTTCAGAGGACATTTTAAGATCGACAGAAACTAGGTTTTGGGTTTACGGTTTTTGGAGTTGTTTCGGTTTCGTAATTCAACTAACATCGTCTAATACTCTAGCCTGGCTCTAATACCATGAAAGTGTGTTTTAGCACCACCACTAGGTCAATACAAGCATCAATTTTTAAATTTTTAAATTTTTTGGGTGTTAAGCTACACTAACCTAGAATCTTAACTAGAGTATTAGGGTTTAAGCATGAAATAAGAAGTTCTACAACTAAGCGATGGAACTACAACCTTTGTAGACCAAGTCCTTCTCTTCAAAACCTCCGAGTAGTAATCCCTACGACCTCTCTTGGCTCCACTTGAAGAAATGAATGAGCTTGCTTCGCGATCTTCCAAACCGAAGATGATCCACCCGAAACTTCTCTAGGTCAAGCCACCTCTTCACTAATCTACTATTAGTGAAGGAAACAACCTAATCTAAATTGCTAATCTAGAGTAGGTTGATGAAGTAGGAGTTTTAGCTCACTTAGTAATCTCTAAAGCCCTAGGGTTCACAACACATATGAGGGTTAGGGCTTGAAGTGAAGAAGGAGTAGAAAATGGAGAGTGTAGGAAAAAGATGAGCTAGGGTTTCAAAAAACCAAGTGCAAAGTCCAAGTAAAGAATGGCTTCAATCCTTCTCACTTATTGAAGCATAAAATAGTATCAAATAATATATTGCAACCATGCTTCTATAGTGAAAGCAAATGAATAAAGTAATGTAAAAGCCATGCTTCACCCATACTACAAATATCTCCCTATTTTCCATCTCATTTTTCTATTTTCTCAAAATAGAAAAAACCATGCTTCATAATATATGTATATATATGTATATATATGAATGTATGTATTAGAAGAATAACTTAAGTGAGCTTAATATTAGTTAATGTATAAATATATCAAATATAAATATATATCAAATTATTAAATCAACACTGATTTAATAATCCGGTCATATCATATATAACCGACTAACATCATTTATCTGTATATCATATTATCAAATCAACACGTGATTCAATAATCCGGTTATATCACATATAACCTAACCGATATCAAATATTGTCATATTAGAATATGGTATCACATACTCGTATTTAATCAGGCTTCCGCACATATCAGCATATGTGCCCTACTTCGTTTCGCTTCAACTATGAAACCTCTGTGGGACTCTAAACACTCGTCAATACGCTAGCAGTAAGTAATGATCATATCAGTTATCCACAAGCCGTCAGCGGTACTAACTGGACGTAACGGCTACCCAGGTCTTGAGCGATTAAAAGATAAGCAAGCAAGCTTGTCCGAACTCCCATGAAGCCTATAAGTAACACTTACCGTACAGTCCGGTCTCTTCATCTGATATGTCGCATATCGAGTCTGGGGGTGAAAACGCCAGACCCCAGTAACTTGATAAGTCATGCCAATGTTTGGCCTATAACGGTTCGAGAAACTACTGATAACACTTATCAGTAAATCTCATCAGCCCTGGCTAGGGACTTACTGTCATAGCTGTTAGTTATATGTATGCCCTAGAGGCCATTACTGTACATAGGATGTATATTGTAGTGGATGCTGGGACATATATAGGGAGGACTTTCTTGCTCGACATGATAGTATGCTATCTGGTTACACTTTACCTTAACGTGTACATTGATTGTCTCTCTGTTACATGTTGGTAAAGCCCTTAGGATGTGTACTTGACTACCTGGACTATGATGCGGATCATACTAGTGGGGACATGGTAGTCCATAAGTACATCCTTCAAAGTCCCTAGTCGTGGGTGTATCGAGACGGGGCATCGATATACCAGAGTAGACTAGCGTGTACCTTCTCGACCCATACAGATGGGCGATGGATGATCCCATATCCATTGGTGTTTGACATCAGAGATGATATACGGGTGCTCAGTAGAGACTGGGTACACTGGACGGACTCGCCGAGAACTCCCAGATGGTATTATACCTCACGTCAGATGGCAGTTCTCTGGTGACACTGGTACAAAGTAGTCTGTTGACCCGAGATCATCATAGAGTCTTGTGTGGTTCCCACTGTGCTTTGATTTCCATCTTACCACGTCCAAGAGGGCGTGCAAAATGGTGGTTTTTGGGTACAGTCCCGAGTCACATGGAGGCAATGAGCGATAGGAGGGGATTCGTCTCTCCCGGTATAGGGGGTTGATGTTGCGCTGTGTTCGATTGGCTATAACAGGAAATCCCTGGCCAGGGTTGCTGAGATTTACTGGTAAGTGTTACCAGTAGTTTCTCGAATTGTTATAGACCTCATATCGACACGACTTATCGAGCTATTGGGGTCTGACGTTTACCACCCCTAGGCGAGATATGCGACATATCAGACGATCAGACCGGACTGTACGGTAGTGTTACTGGTCGGATTCACTGGAGTGTGAGCGGGCTTGCTCGTCGATCTTCTGATCGCTCAATACCCGGGTGGCCGTTACGTTTGGCAGACCGCTTGCGGCTTGTGGATGTTTGATATGATCATCATCTGCTGCCGGCGTATTGACGAGTCTTTAGAGTCCTACACAGAGGTTTCCTGGCTCAAGCGAAACGAAATAGGAGCGCATATGAGATATGTGCGGGACCGAGAATGATACCAGTATGTGATACTGTATTCGATTCTCGCGATTTGTGACATTGATCGGTTATATGCGATATAGCCGGGTTATCGGATCAAGTGTTGTTTCGATAAGTTGTTACTGATGATACCAGTCGGTTATATGCTATATGACCGGATCATTAAATCAAGCGTTGATTTAATGATTTAATGCATAATTATATATTTGATATATTACTTTGCATTAACTAGTATCGGTTCACTTTAAATGGATTTTCTCACTTGAATTGTGCAAGTTGTATATGTGATATATTTTTGTGCACATGATTGTATCATGTTTGATGATACATGATAACTTGGTTAAGTATAAAGATTAAACCATGGTTTACTTAATGATTAGGGTTTTGATTATCTTATTCATTTGTTTATTTATTTATTTATTTGTTTTGGAAAAATAAATGCAAAGAGAAAATGGTGGAATTCTTTTGTTCATTCATGAAGCTTCATGAAGACTTTGACTTTGTGACCATTTTGTCTCATGCTTTAACCTAACCATTCCACTTAACTCTAATTAATTCTCTACACCTAACCTTGGTTAGCTTATGATAAGAATTGTTTTCTTTTCTATTTTAATATAATTCTTATCATAACAATTAGCTTCTTCTTCATCTTCTTCAACATGAAGAAAGCAAACTTCATCAATGGTGGATTGATGAAACAAGTGAGAAATCCAATTCTAAAGTCTACCCACTTCCTATTTCTTCATTCTCTACCTCTTGCCAAGTAGTAGAGTGTGTTTTCTTCACAAGTTTCATGACTTGGTGAAGTGAGAGCTTGATCTTGCGATGCTTCGACGTAGATCATCTTCGGCATGGACATCGACGACCTAGCTCGCCATTTCTCCGACGAAGCCGACGCTAGAGCCCGGATTTTGATTGGGACAGCGGAGATGACTTCATCACGGAGCCGTGGAGGTGGAGCAACGAATCTACAAAGGTTGTATTTCCGTATCTTATAGTTTAGTTGTAAACTAGCTCATGTTTCGCCTAGAAATCTAGCAAATGATCCGTAGTCTAGGGTTTCTCGGCACCGAATTTTTTAAACGGGCATGGTTGATGCCTTGTGAGACCTCACTAGAGTGCCTAGGAACCCTACAGTGGTATCAGAGCCTAGCTAGAGCCTTAGGCGATGCGTAGACGGAGTTAGAAGTCCGATCGACCCGAAACCCCGACTTTAAAATGCTCTCTGGACATTTTTGTAAAATGTGGATTTTTGCAAATTAAAAATATGCAGAAAAATAAGCAGGTAAATATAAGAATTACGATGCAAAAATTACCTAATGATCTTTCTAAAGTGCGGCGGAACCGCGACATTAGCGTGCTAATGCGGCCCTTCCGCGGCCCTTTTGTCTTATCTGCCATTGAATTTTGCACAGTAACTCCTATTTTTCAGTGCTGGTTTTCCTGGGAATTTTTAATCTGAAATCAAGAGTTGAGTATTTTGGGTTGTATTGGGAGTTCATACATTCGATCGGATTGTCAAACTTTGTCTATGTGTCGTTCCGGATAATTTTTTTGAATATGTTAAAAAGTTCGACCGGATATAAATACCCAACTTTTCCCCTGCCGGAAAATTTCCAAGTGTTGGATTTTTCCGTGGTTTAAAGACGTTCTAAGTAGTGCAAGTAACGCGATGGTCCCTCTAGAAGACAACAAACCTTAACTCGATTATGTGACCGTCTTGAACTACCCTTTGAACCTTCGGGTTTGGGGCAGTACGGCGTGCCACATGTGAGGCGTTGGCTTGACCCTTCTACGGCTGGACCGTTGGTACTGAGGCACGAACTGAATGTTTTTAGACTTGTTTCATGTGTTGATCTGTATCGGGAAAACTTGGGTGTTCGATTGTTCGATCGGAAAGTTTGACATTTTCTATTTATCCGGAATGGGATACAATAATTGGAATTCACAAATAGTTATGAGATAACTGAATGAATGTTATAAACATAGCACTTTAGTCTCACTTGATCGGTTGCCACGGAATTTTGATGCGATCAAAAGTCCGTCGCAATCACGTAGCGTACGCGGATACTCGCCGGGTAAACTTAATAGACAGCTTCACTCCATAGCCTCGACCAAGTGACTGTAGGAGAACCCCGTAGCCGAAAGCATCCGTTCGGGTGCTCCCGGTAGCGGTGTTCCGCTTTGGTGCACTTCGTCGACGGTATCAGGGGTGCGACCATCTACTGAAGTTTGCGACGAGCATTCGATCAAAATGTCGGGAATCTTGTTGAATTGCCCGACTTGATATTGAAAAGTGTTTTCGATTTTGAGACTAAAATGCGGGGTTTATAATTGTTAGGCATGCGATGTCTAAGTATTTCATTTGACTAGGCATGCGATGTCTATAGAGATTGCGGATTCCAACTGTTGTAGTTTTACACTTTCTTTTCTGTGACCGTAAGTGTAATATGTGATATCGCCGGTTTCGTTGCTATATGTCAACGACAATTGGGATACGCATGTTTACTTACGTTGATGACATGTGATGTTATGTGTTGCTGGATATGTTATATTGGATCGTCGTGTTTGAATAGCCGGGGGTTTTTATGTGAGATGAGTGTTTTTCATTTTCATTCATGTAAAAACTTGTATGTAATATTCTTTTATTGGGGCGCTTCCAGGTTGCGGAAGTTGTCACCGTTGATGTATATTATTTACTTTTCCGCACTAGGATAGACCCAAGGAGGGGAGCACAAGTAACCGGGTTCTGGAGTCCAGTGGGAGACCAACTCGAGGAGTCGAGTCCGGGTCTCCTGACTCCAGAATTGGTAGGGTTGCTTGCCGCTCTCATAGGGGTCTAGGGGTGTGGGTTTGGCTATTCATCACGACCGTGGAATCCGTGTTTTATACTGGCTCGTATTGAAAACACGGACGTCCTAGTATATCCAATATTTCATATGATTCTTCTGCTGCGATATCTGTGATGTGATCATGTGATGTTCTGTGATAGATACAGTATATAGTATATATGATATATTATATAGATGTTACTTATGTTTTACACCCGCGCTAGCGCTGCCCCGCTCTGCCGTTAGTTACCTAACCTAACGGTGCACGAGGGGACATCGAGGCGAATGCGGATGGCATAAGTGTACGTCATATTTATCTGTGATGTTTAGGTACTTAAATGATGGGACTTCATTAATATGATTAATGAAATAAAAGAAACCTAAGATGTTGTAGAATCGAATTTCAAAATAAAACAGGTAGCTACAGTTCTTGCTTTACACAGCGGTATATGTGATATATCCTGCACCTTATTCGATAAGGAAAGGACCGAGATCCCTTCACCGGGAGTGACTCCTTTAGCTATAACTGGCAGATGCTACACACTCGGTTTGTCTTTTGATTGCTTTTAAGTGTTTTTGCTTTGCACAGTGATATATATGATATATCCCGCACCTCATTCGACGAGAAAAGGACCGACGATCTCTTCACCGGGAGTGACTCCTTTAGCAAAACTAGAAAAGCCTCAAAAGCACTCCATTTTAAAATCATTCGATCCTACAACGATATCAAGTTCATTACGCAATAGGTTTTCAGAAAAACCTGTCGTAGCCCTCCGTCATTTCAGATAAGTACTAGTTAGTATTCGTGCTGCGGTAGTTTGGCATTCGTCAAGGCGTAGTGTGCGGTAGCTAACTAGTATTTATCTGCTTATGCATATGATGCAGATTGGATTAGGGTATTCGTACGGCGTTGTTTGGCATTCGTCAAGGGTCGTGCGGGTGGGTTTAATTCAATCAAGAAATGTACGGGTTGAACTTGACTAGTGGACTATGGGTTGTTTGGCATTCGTCAAGGTCATAGAACGCTAGGGGCAAAATATTATCGGGAATTTCAAGTGTTGAAATTTGCAATGAGATTGCATACCTTCTATGAGATAGTTGGATCCCGATACCCGCTGCGAGTAATTGTTACTCCTGGGAGAGTTTTATACATTACAATTAGCCGATCAAGTAGGTGTCTAGAAAGGTGTTAACGGGGTTACGCCTCTGGGAAAACGAGGTTTACATTAATTAGGTCCGTGCGAAAGCACGGGGCACCTCCCTCAAAGTACCGACACTGGCCTGGCTGAAAGATTGGCGAACCTGTAGTGTGTAATTAATCCCGGCTAGTCTTTCCTTTTAGGGTTTGAAGGAAGATTTGATAAAAAGCAGTGGGAGCCATCCTGATTAGATAAAATAAAAACCAATCTATTCTTGCTAGAGCGCACGCTGAGTGTTTTTCTTCTCTCTCTCTCCTGGTAGCGACCATATCACGCCTTAATCAAGATAATAATACGGATTATTGACCGAACCCGCTTGTTATACTGAGCTGGGGAACGTTGGTCCCGCTCCAACTTATAATTGTTATAAGACAGAGCAGGAAATTGGGGAATACCAGATTTCCCGTGCCGCCCAAACGAAGAGAGTGCATGCTGATGCATCATCTTCGGGTGTGTTCATTATACAGAACTGTTTCTCAGTATCCTCCGCATCCATGGTATATGATACCGGATCAGGATCCCAGATATGTAAGATGTTACATAGGGCTACAAAAGGGTAGAAAAACTGAGAACGGGTGATAAGTTTCATGAGGCAGAAAACGGGGCAAGTGTTGCAGCCAAGTCTGTTGGTCACTGTCACCCTGTATTGTAATACATTGATTCTGAACGAATGTTATTAGATACCGAACCTGATATACAAAATCATATCTGTCTCTTTATTAGTAAAGAAACGATAAAATTTTGTATTGTTGGATAATGTTTTGAACATTTCCTATATCAAAAGTTGATCGGTTCAGGCACGTTATCTAAAAGCGTTGATGTTCTAAATCAAACTACAGTTCTTAGTATATGGAACACACACAAGAGGGAGAGTTCAGAAATAAACGAATTCTTCTTGAGGTATTGTAGACTAGGTCATATCAATGCGACCCGACTAGCTAGAGTTACATAAAGATGCATATTTAAAAGAGTTTGAATTTACATCTTGTGAAACTCGCCAGTCATGTCACAAAGATAAGATGACCATAGCTCCGTTTACAGGAAACAGAGAAAGAGTTAGTGAACTCTTGGGATGATACATGTTGATGTATGTTAGGTCCCCTGTCTATACATGCCAAGACTGGTTCTTTATACTTCATTATATTCTCTGATAATCTCTCAAGATTCAGACATATGTTCCTGTTGAAACACAAGTCCGCACCTTTTGAGATATTCACATAATATGATTTAGAAGTAGAGAACCAAAATACGGGTATAAGTATTATGTCCTTTGATGTGATCAAGGAGGAGAATACTAAAGCACGGGATTCCTGGACTATTCTAAGAATGAGATTCTCTCTCAGAATTACTCCTCCGTATACACCATTGCACGATGGTATATCGGGGTGGAGCAGATACACCCTATTTGATATGGTGTGCTCTATGATGAGTACTACTGAGTTACCTATTTCCTTTTGGGAGTTATGCACTTGAGAAGCTGCATACCTATTGAATAGGGTTCCAATCAAATCAGTTGCCTACCATTTCATATGTGATATGGAATGGGAAGAGCCCATGTCTTAAGCTAGTTAAGATTTGGGGTTGTCCGGCCTATGTCTAAAAAGAAAAATCCGGACAAGCTCGAGGCAAGGTCAGTTATGTACAACTGGAAAGGTTCCAGCTATACAACTTGCAGCCGATGATTTGATAAAACCAAAGGATTCAGTAGATTCCAACGAACCTCAGCCTCTCCGCCGATCTAGTAGGGTTCCTCACCCACCTGAGAGATACTTCGGTTTCTCTATGACAGTGGGAGCGAGGAATGCATCATGAGATGATGACCCAACTAGCTTCGAGCTGGCCATCAGGAGTGAGACTCTGTAAGAATGGCTGGATGTTTATCGATCTGAGATGGAATCCTTATACACCAACAAAGTATGGACTTTGGTTGCTATATCTGAAGGGTTAAATCCCCATCAGGAGCAAGTATATCTTGAGAAGATTACTTGGTGTACATGGAAAAGTTGAGACTTTCAAAGCTAGACTTGTTAAAGGTTTTCGTCATCAACCAAGCGTGGATAATGATGAAACCTTTTTCCAATGGCTATGCTTAAGTCCATCCAAATCCTACTTGCCACGGCTACATACCATGACTATGATATCTGGTGGTTGGGTGTCATGACTGCTTTTCTAAATGATGTTTTGGAAGAGAGCGTCTATAAGTACACAGCCAGAAGGCTTCGTAGACAGTGGGAGCAGCGGAAACGTGTGCAAGATGCTTTATAGGATAAAGCAGGCATCGCGGAGTTGGAACGTCTGTTTTGATGTGTTAGTCAAAGAGTTTGACATCATCAAAATGGTAGATGAACCTTGTATAAACAAAAAGGTAGTAGGGAGTATGGTAGTGATCCTCGTAGAGTACGTGGATGACATACTCTTGATAAGAAAGGAGTTTCTTATGCTACGCTCGATCAATCTCCGTTTATCACAAAGATTCTCCGTGTAGGATCAAAGTGATACCTACTAAATCCTGGGTTTTGGATCTATGAGATAGATCTAAATGGATGTTAGAATTCTCACTAGAAGTAGTGAGGTGGTATCAATCGATCCTGGGGAGAATCACTGGAAGTGTTCCAGAGTGATAAAGACGACTGAATGTCAGTCGCAGGCATTGTCTTTACCCTCAGTAAAGGGACGGTATGTTGGAAGAGTTCCAAGCTAGATACCGTGACATACTAGACGATAAAGGCTGGATACATCGCTACTTAAGATGCTACCAAAGAGGATGTTTGGGTGTATATTAGTTCATGAGATGAACTACGTTCCTACCATTGTGAGACAATGGAGTTGTGGCTTATGCCAAGGAACGCCGGTCCCATCAGTGATCCAGACTTATTCTAAGGCAGTATCACCTGATCATGGAGATGATTGATCTCCAGGATGATCGAGGCAAGGAGAGCAGACTTAGAGGATAACGCAGCGGATCCACTCACGAAGGCCTATTCCCAGAGAGAGACTTTTATGGGATGGTTGAGTATGAGATACTTCGACCACTGCTACAGATGGCCCTAGTGCAAGTGGGAGATTGTTAGTTATATGTATGCCCTAGAGGCCATTACTGTACATAGGATGTATATTGTAGTGGATGCTGGGACATATATAGGGAGGACTTTCTTGCTCGACATGATAGTATGCTATCTGGTTACACTTTACCTTAACGTGTACATTGATTGTCTCTCTGTTACATGTTGGTAAAGCCCTTAGGATGTGTACTTGACTACCTGGACTATGATGCGGATCATACTAGTGGGGACATGGTAGTCCATAAGTACATCCTTCAAAGTCCCTAGTCGTGGGTGTATCGAGACGGGGCATCGATATACCAGAGTAGACTAGCGTGTACCTTCTCGACCCATACAGATGGGCGATGGATGATCCCATATCCATTGGTGTTTGACATCAGAGATGATATACGGGTGCTCAGTAGAGACTGGGTACACTGGACGGACTCGCCGAGAACTCCCAGATGGTATTATACCTCACGTCAGATGGCAGTTCTCTGGTGACACTGGTACAAAGTAGTCTGTTGACCCGAGATCGTCATAGAGTCTTGTGTGGTTCCCACTGTGCTTTGATTTCCATCTTACCACGTCCAAGAGGGCGTGCAAAACGGTGGTTTTTGGGTACAGTCCCGAGTAACATGGAGGCAATGAGCGATAGGAGGGGATTCGTCTCTCCCGGTATAGGGGGTTGATGTTGCGCTGTGTTCGATTGGATATAACAGGAAATCCCTGGCCAGGGTTGCTGAGATTTACTGGTAAGTGTTACCAGTAGTTTCTCGAATTGTTATAGACCTCATATCGACATGACTTATCGAGCTATTGGGGTCTGACGTTTACCACCCCTAGGCGAGATATGCGACATATCAGACGATCAGACCGGACTGTACGGTAGTGTTACTGGTTGGATTCACTGGAGTGTGAGCGGGCTTGCTCGTCGATCTTCTGATCGCTCAATACCCGGATGGCCGTTACGTTTGGCAGACCGCTTGCGGCTTGTGGATGTTTGATATGATCATCATCTGCTGCCGGCGTATTGACGAGTCTTTAGAGTCCTACACAGAGGTTTCCTGGCTCAAGCGAAACGAAATAGGAGCGCATATGAGATATGTGCGGGACCGAGAATGATACCAGTATGTGATACTGTATTCGATTCTCGCGATTTGTGACATTGATCGGTTATATGCGATATAGCCGGGTTATCGGATCAAGTGTTGTTTCGATAAGTTGTTACTGATGATACCAGTCGGTTATATGCTATATGACCGGATCATTAAATCAAGCGTTGATTTAATGATTTAATGCATAATTATATATTTGATATATTACTTTGCATTAACTAGTATCGGTTCACTTTAAATGGATTTTCTCACTTGAATTGTGCAAGTTGTATATGTGATATACTTTTGTGCACATGATTGTATCATGTTTGATGATACATGATAACTTGGTTAAGTATAAAGATTAAACCATGGTTTACTTAATGATTAGGGTTTTGATTATCTTATTCATTTGTTTATTTATTTATTTATTTGTTTTGGAAAAAGAAATGCAAAGAGAAAATGGTGGAATTCTTTTGTTCATTCATGAAGCTTCATGAAGACTTTGACTTTGTGACCATTTTGTCTCATGCTTTAACCTAACCATTCCACTTAACTCTAATTAATTCTCTACACCTAACCTTGGTTAGCTTATGATAAGAATTGTTTTCTTTTCTATTTTAATATAATTCTTATCATAACAATTAGCTTCTTCTTCATCTTCTTCAACAGGAAGAAAGCAAACTTCATCAATGGTGGATTGATGAAACAAGTGAGAAATCCAATTCTAAAGTCTACCCACTTCCTATTTCTTCATCCTCTACCTCTTGCCAAGTAGTAGAGTGTGTTTTCTTCACAAGTTTCATGACTTGGTGAAGTGAGAGCTTGATCTTGCGATGCTTCGACGTAGATCATCTTCGGCATGGACATCGACGACCTAGCTCGCCATTTCTCCGACGAAGCCGACGCTAGAGCCCGGATTTTGATTGGGACAGCGGAGATGACTTCATCACGGAGCCGTGGAGGTGGAGCACCGGATCTACAAAGGTTGTATTTCCGTATCTTATAGTTTAGTTGTAAACTAGCTCATGTTTCGCCTAGAAATCTAGCAAATGATCCGTAGTCTAGGGTTTCGCGGCACCGAATTTTTTAAACGGTCATGGTTGATGCCTTGTGAGACCTCACTAGAGTGCCTAGGAACCCTACAATAGCCAATCGATCATAGCGCAACATCAACTCCCAATACCGGGAGAGACAAAACCCTTCCTATCGCTCACTGCCTCCATGTGACTCGGGACTGTACCCAAAATCCACCTGTTTGCACGACTCTTTTGAGCCGTGGTAGGGAGGAAATCAAAGCACAGTGGGAACCACACAAGACACTATGACGATCTCGGGTCTACAGACTAACCGGTACCGGTGTCACCAGAGAACTGCTATCCGACGATAGGTATAGTACCATCTAGGAGTTCTCGGTGAGTCCTGTTCGGTGTACCCATTCTCTAATGAGCACATGTGCACAATCTTTGATGTGAAACACCAATGGTTATAGGATCAACCATCGCCCCCTAGAGGGTCAAGAAACGTACACACTAGTCTACTCTGAAATATCGATGCCCTGTCTCGATATCCCCTCGACTAGGAACAAAAGGATGTGCTTGTGGACTATCCAGGCCCCACTAGTATGATCTGCATCATAGTCCTGGTAGTCAAGTCCACATCCTAAGGGCTTTATTAATATGTATCAGAGAGATAGTATAATAATACAAGTGTACATGTTAAGATAAAGAGCAACCAGATAGCATACTATCATGTCGAGCAAGAAAGTCCTCTCTCTATATGTCCAAGTATCCACTACATCTTACAATAATGGCCTCTAGGGCATACATATTCCTAATAAGAGTGACTGTCAGAGTTATAGTTTTCCCTCTTTTGAGGGGCAGTATGTTGGACAAGTGGTCCAAATGGATACTGAGGAAGGTATGGCGCAGGATACTGATTAAATTCAGTGGAAGATATGGTCTAAGAAGTTTGTTGGATTTGGAGTTCATTTGTGAACTGGGTCCCATCAGATATCCAGACAAATTCTAAGACATGTATCGCTCATTTCAGGAGATAGTCTTTCTCCGCGAAATTGTGATATAGAGAGATAAAGATAGAAACATTGGAGCAGATCCACTCACTGAGGCCATTTCTCGAACGCAATAGTTTCACAAATGTGCTTTCCAAAACTGATTAGTAGAGAAGTTGGGTGTTCGGTATCACACGGGCCGTGAGTATGCGACACTGCAATAATTAGCCTTAAGTGCAAGTGGAAGATTGTTGGATATAGTGCTCTCAAGTCAATTATTGTAATTGCAGGCAAGCGATTGTGATGATTGAGGGAGGACCTATACGGGTATAATAGTTTTACTTAAAATGATAGTATGGTATATGGTTTGTCTCTATCATCATGTACGTGCATTATATGGTATTCCAGATCACTATTACATATTTATAGAGCCCATAGGATTCTTTCTTGACTACCAGCATTATGATGGCAATCATATACGTGGGAGCTGAGTGGTCTATAAGCACATCCTTAAATGTCCCTAGTCGAGAGAGTATCGAGACTGGGCATCGATACTCCGGAGTAGACTAGTGTATACTTTTCGAGACCCCGACGAGGGGCGGTGGCCGGTCTCATAAGCCATTGGTGTCAATTAGTCATCTAAGATAGTATACAGGTGCTCATTGGGTTATAAGTTACACTGGACGGACTCGCCGGGAATATGCTAGATGGTATTATACCTATTGTCAGATAGCAGTTCTCAGGTGACATGAGTACATGTTAGTCTATCGACCTGAGATCATCATTTGTCTCGTGTGAGTTCCCATTGTGCTTTGATTACTACCCTACCACGGCTCAAAAGAGTCGTGCAAATAGGTTTTAATTGGGTACAGTCCCGAGCCACATAGAGGCAGTGAGCGGATCGTCGGGGATTCGTCTCTCTCAGTATTGGGGGTTAATGTCTCAGTGTGCACGGGTGGCCATCACCAGAAATCCTTAGCCTAGGAAGACGAGAATTACTGATTTGGATCAGTAGTTTCTCAGTGGGTGATGGGCTTCACACCGACATGAAATATCGCGTTATTAGGGGTCTGACTTTATCCACCCGTTACCCGATTTGAGATACTCTTAGATGAACAGATCAGACTGTATGGAGATTGTCACAGACAGGCTCAGTAGGGGTTCGGATGAGTTTGCTCGTCGGCCTTCCTTTCGCTCAATACCTGGGTAACTATTACGTACAGCTAATGCCGCTGACGTGCTTGTGGTTAAATCCACCGCCAGCGTATTGACGAGTCTTTAGAGTCCCACACAGAGGGTTTCCCTGGTTTAGGCGAAATAATGTAGTAGCCGTATTTTGATACGTGCAGGGTTCCGATCGAATGATTGTACTAGTTACCCGGAGTTTCGATCGGACGGTTGATAATACTAGCCGGCTCGCGATTGAGCCGGATTATTAAATCTGGTATTGATTTAATAATTTACGTATATGTATTTCGATATGTATATTCTAGTATTATGTTCTTTGTGTTATTCTATCTCTTTGGGTATTCGTATTTTGGTACGAAGTATGTATATACTGCAGGGTTGCCTAGCACGGCAGCAAGGTTTCGGGAGGTATCGTCCATGCCAATTTCAAAAAATTTGTCGTTCTAGCTAACCCTAACCCTACAATCTTTACTAGAAAATCCGACGAACACATATGTAAACATTTTTACATCTAAGTGAATGAGGAATATAACCTTTGTAGACTAGTCCTTCACTTCAAAAGCTCCGTGTAGTAGTCTCTTCGCTGCGAGTAGTGATCTCCCGAACTCTTGTATGGGTTCCCTTGGAGAAATGAATAAGCTTGCTCGAAGTCTTCGAGACCGAAAATGATCTACGTCGAGGAGACTCAAGCTCATGCTACATCTTCACTAATGGTGAAATTAGTGAAGCAAACACCCTAAACTAAATGGCTAATAGTAGAGGATGATGAAGTAGGAAATGAGCTCACTTTAGATTTGTTTTTCTCACAATATTTTCTCACTTTTTCAAAAGCTAGAAAGCTTTCATGAGGAAGAAGAATATGAAGTGATCAAGATGAGAGAATGAACTAATGAGGTGAGAATAGCAACCATGGGTGAGTTAGTGTCATACACTAACTCATGTAGAGATTAAACCATGTCTAACTGTTAGAGATAGCGCCCTCAGAGTCAATTATTGGATCACATGCACGTGATTGCAATGATTGAGCGAGGACCTTGTTAGTTGTATGTATGTCCTAGAGGTCAGTATTGTACAGATGATGTATATTATATTGGATGCTTGGACATATATAGAGAGGACTTTCCTGCTCGATATAATAGTATGCTATCTGGTTGCACTTTACTTTAACATGTATACTTGTCTCTTTATACTGTTTTATAATTACATGTTGGTAAAGCCCTTAGGATGTGTACTTGACTACCTGGACTATGATGCGGATCATACTAGTGGGGACATGGTAGTCCATAAGTACATCTTTCAAGGTCCCTAGTCGTGGGTGTATCGAGACGGGGCATCGATATACCAGTGTAGACTAGCGTATACGCTTCTCGACCCATGAGATGGGCGATGGATGATCCCATATCCATTGGTGTTTGACATCAGAGATAGTATACGGGTGCTCAGTGGAGACTGGGTACACTGGATGGACTCGCCGAGAACTCCCAGATGGTATTATACCTCACGTCAGATGGCAGTTCTCTGGTGACACTTGTGCAGGTTAGTCTGTAGACCTGAGATCGTCATAGAGTCTTGTGTGATTCACACTGTGCTTTGATTTCCACCTTACCACATCCATGAGGGCATGCAAAACGGTGGTTTTTGGGTACAGTCCCGAGTCACATGGAGGCAATGAGCGATAGGAGGGGTTTCGTCTCTCCCGGTATTGGGGGTTGATGTTGCGCTGTGCTCGATTGGCCGTAACAGGGAAGTCCCTGGCCAGGGCTGATTAGAGATTTACTGGTAAGTGTTACCGGTAGTTTCTCGACCCATTATGGGACTCACATCGGCACGACTTATCGGTTATTGGGGTCTGACATTTACCAACCCTAGACTTGATATGCGACATATCAGATGAGGAGACCGGACTGTACGGGAAGTGTTACCGGCAGGCTTTTACAGGAGTTGGAGCGGGCTTGCTTGCTGATCTTCTGATCGCTCAATACCCAGGTAGCCCTTACGTCCAGCTAGTACCGCTGACGGCTTGTGGGTGCTTGATGTGATCATCACCTACTGCCGGCGTATTGACGAGTCTTTAGAGTCCTACATAGAGGTTTTACTGGCTCAGGCAAAATGAAATAGGAGCACGTATGTGATATGTGCGGGACCGAGAATAATGCGTGAAAGTGATACCGCATTTTATTCTCGCGACTTTATGTATCAGTCGATTATATATGATATAACCGGGTTATCGAATCAAGTGTTGATTCGATAAGTCGATACATTGTATGTTAGTCGGTTATATGTGATATGACCGGATTATTAAGTCAAGTGTTGATTTAATAATTTATTGTATAATTATATATTTGATATACTAGTTTACATTAACTAACACTTGTTCACTTTAGGGTTTTTCTCACATGAGCACAACTTTAATCTATATATGATATATATTAAAAATGTGTTTTTCCTTAAATGTATCATGGTTGATGATACACATGAATTGGGTGTATGAGACTTACACCATGATATCTATTATGTTGGGTTTTTATATTTTAAGTAATTACAAAATTAGTGGAGGATTAGCACAATGCATGAAGCTTGTGGAAGCTTGTGGATGCATTGACTAATTCCACTAAATTTGTTTTTACTATGGATATTTCATAACCCAACCATAATCACTCACCATGGTTATGTCTCTACAAGAGTTAGTATATGATACTCACTCACCATGGTTAGCTTTCTCACTTGATCATTATCCTCATCTCTTTCTTTTGTTCATCTTCTTCTTCATTCTTAAAAAGGAAAAAGCTCGCTAGGGTTTGATCAAAAGTAAGAAAGATTGTGAGAAATAAAATTCTAAAGAGAACCCACTTCCTATTTCTCCATCCTCTACTAGACTAGCACTTTAGTTTAGGGTGTTTGCTTCACTAATTCTCAAGTTAGTGAAGTAGAAGCTTGAGTTAGAATCCCCTCGACGTAGATCATCTTCGGCCTCGAAGACTTCAAGCAAGGACACGTCTTTCGCCTCGTGAAGCTATGCAAGGGTCCGGGAGAACCACGATCGCAACGAAGGGACTTCAACAAGGAGCTATAGAAGTGAAGGACCGATCTACAAAGGTTGTATTTCGTATTCACTTAATCGTAAACATAGTTTACTTGCATATGAAACCCTAATTTTCTAGCAACGATCTTGTTTAGGGTTATTCGGCACGGCTAAAATTTTAAACGGACATGTTTGATGCTTCCTTAAACCTTATTAGAGTGCCTAGTAACCCTTCAGACCTATACCGGTAGGACAGTCTTACTCAAGATGATAGTATGCTATCTGGTTTATCTTTATCCTCGTGTACTGCTTTAGGTGACCTTACAGGTCACTATTGCACGTTGATAGAGCCCTTAGGATTCATGCTTGACGGCCAGCAGTATGATGGCGATCATATACGTGGGAGCTGGGGTCTATAAGCACATCCTTAAAAGGTCCCTAGTCGTAGGAGTTTTCGAGACAGGGCATCGATACTCCAGAGTAGACTAGTGTATACAGTCGAGACCCCGACGAGGGGCGGTGGCCGGTCTCACAAGCCACTGGTGTCAGTTGGTTCACCTATGATGTATACAGGTGCTCGTTGGGTTATGAGTACACCGGACAGGACTCGCCGGGAACATGCTAGTTGGTCTTATACCTGACGTCAGATAGCAGTTCCCTGGTGACATGTGTACAGGTTAGTTCATCGACCTGAGATCGTCATTTGTCTCATGTGAGTTCCCACTGTACTTTGATTACTACCCTACCACGGCTCAAAGGAGTCGTGCAAACTGGTTTTAGTTAGGTACAGTCCCGAGCCACATGGAGGCAGTGAGCGGATCTGCAGGGGTTCGTCTCTCCCGGTATTGGGGGTGAGGTCGCGCTGTGTCTAGGAGAGCATTACACGAAGTCCTTAGCCAAGGCAGGAGATTTACTGGTAGGTATTCCAGTAATATCTCAGGGTGTTCTGGGTACACTCCGACATGACTTGTACCGCTTTTGGGGGTCTGACTTTTACCAACCCCCTAGGCCCGCCATGCGATGCTCATAGATGAACGGACCGGACTGTACGGATATTGTCACTGACAGGCTCAGTAGGGTGTCAGGATGAGTTCGCTCATCGACGTCCCTTTTGTTCAATACCTGGTAGCCCGTTACGTATGGCTAATACCTCTGACGTGCTAGTGGTTAAATCCACAGCCAAAGTATTGACGAGTCTTTAGAGTCCCCCAAAGACAGTTTCTCAAGTTTCGGCCAAAACGCTGTAGAGGCCGTATGGAGATATGGCAGGGTTCGATCATATACGTGCGGTATTGCACGGATCATGATCGGACAGTTAATACTAGCGGGCTTTGGTTTAAGCCGGATCCTAGTTTTGTACAGTGTAGATTTTGTCTCATTGTATTTGTATTCGGTCGGAATACAAATGCGGGTATGTATATACAGTCGCGGGGTTTTCCTGTAATTTATTACGGGATCGTTTTTCTGAAGTTGCCAGTTTGCATTCCGTTTCGGCCATATTTCTTTTGTTCCTTCTTTGGCTGAAATTTGGTGGAGGGGGTTATTTGTAATTGTGCATTTTATTATGGAGAAGACTTTTTTTTTGTGATGATAGCTTCATGATGGTTCAACCATCATTTGACTTCTTTATCCATCATTACTTGACTTTTTCTTGATGAGATGGTTGATGAGGATTGGACTTTTTGGTGTGACACATTTTCATCATGATCCCTTTTTCTCTCTCTTGTATTATGGTTCACTCCCTCCTTTTTTTTCTTTGATTGGGGCCGGCCACACAATAGGGAGCGGGGGCTGTCAAATTTTTGCTAAGGGGATTTGGTTCTCATTTGCTTGCTACAAAATTTCCCTAAGCCATCACAAAAGTTGATATCTCATTCCTCCACCAAAAATGGCAACTTCCTTAACCCCATTGAGACAAAAGAGTTCTACACTATCCTATAGCATTCTTGGACATGTCGACTCGCCAACTTCGTGCCCGAGTTGCCTCGGTCCATAGGTGGGAGCCCGAAAAAGAACCCGGCGATGTGGTGCCCTTCCGACGAGGAGATGAAGACCGAAGATTCCGCGGGGAGATCGGGATGACGACGAGAAGACCGAAGGACACGGATCGCTTGGTATATCTCTCTACCCATTCTCTAGTTCGCTAGCATTAGGTTAATGGCTCGATCTGGGTTTTAAAGTCCGCGGTAGCGCCGGTTCTAGTTTATAGAAAAGTTTTTGATTCCGCATTTTGGCTTCGGAAACACGGCCGGGGCGCTGCCGTGCACTTACATTGGTATCAGAGCCACGTCATTAACCTAGTCTAGCTTGCTCTAATGTGTTTACAAGTTCGATCGAACGGATTTTCCAAAAACCGTATTTTCAAGTCCAGTTTCTGTCGATTTTATTTAGTGCTCTAAAATTTTTTCTGGGCATGTCAAAAAATCGTGCAGGGTTTTTTAAGCATTCTGTGAAAATTTGGTAGCTCGATGGCACTGTTCCACCACGGAACTACGGCCAAACCCATGCATTGGCCGCGGTTCCGCCGCCATTTTAACTCCTTGATTCACCAAATTTCTACAGTAGCTATCTGACTTGGAAATAGGGTTTTTGGTATATTCTGTTTGGGCCCAGATTTATTTTGAGTGCTACAGTTGTGCTTAGGGCCCACTTCGGGAAATTTAGTCGATCGAAAATTTTAAACATGTTAATTCACAGTATTTACATTATATCTGCGACCGTGAATGTCATTTGATCGGTAAATCCTGTCTAACTGCTATAGCCCTTTTAGACGGATTTGCGAACGTGACATTCACGTTGATGTTCTGTGTTGTGCTGTGATGTTGCGGATTTGTGGTGGTGGATAGCCTGGTTACAATGGTAGTACAGTTTGGTTGTATATGTACATTTGATATTGCGGGGCGAGCGTCCGACATGTGGACTGCCGTCACTGCCTGTTTGTATATTATTCTTTTGGGGCACGACCGGGCTGAGGTCGATGTACCCGTTGTATGTATATTTTACTTTCTGTACTAGGATTACCCCGCGGTGGGGTGCACGGATAGCCGGGTTCTAGAGGGCAACGGGCCCGCATCTCATGTCTTTGAGACGGAGGGGGCTTCACTCTAGAATTGGTAGGCTATTCGCCGCGCTCGTAGGGGGTATAGGTTGACCCAAGGAGGGGTACCCAAGTTACCGGATTCCGTGAAGTGATGGGTGGTCCATTCACGTTGCTGAAGGGGCTGCCTCGCTTCAGGTTTTGGCGGGTAACTTGCCGCGCCCGTAGGGGTCTAGGATTTCATTGCACAGTTTATCCAAACGACCAGGGGAACGTCGGGTTTCAGTAGCGGCTCTATGAAACCCGGGGATCCCAGATATCTGTATTGTTCTGTGATACTTATTACATTTCTGTGATGTTGCATTTTATCACGCCTTGAGCGAATATTATATATTGATATATATACTAGTAGATGTTGTATATGTTTTGCATCCGCGCTAGTCCAGTCCCCGCTCTGTCGTTAGTTAAGTAACCTAACGGGTAATGACGGGACCCAGTGGCGAATGCGGATGGCATATACGTACATCATTATTTTCGTTCTTTATTGGTGTGATCAATTGATGGGACTGCATTGATTCGGATCAATGCAAGCTAAACAAACCTATTCTGATGTTGTTGGAACAATTTTCAAAAAGCTGTTATTGCAAGGACGTTCTCTTTTGTTTTGCACAGTGGTATTCGGTTATGAATATCCAGCACCTCAGTCGACGAGGCAAGGGCCGAGATCCCTTCACCGGGAGTGACCCCTTAGACAGAAGTTTGCGTCAGGGCAATAACTTCACTATAGCCGATTACTTTTGCTTTGCATCGAGGTATTCAGTTGGAATATCCTGCACCTCATTCTACGGGGAAAGAGCCGAGATCCCTTCACCAGGAGTGACCTCTTTAGCAATGGTTTTCGTCACTGTATTTTTATAAAAAGCTATCCGGTTCCTTCAACGATATCAAGTTCATTACGTTAAAGGTTTTTCGCCAAAAACCATTCGTAGCCCTCCGTCATTTCAGACGGGTAGCACGTAGTATTCATGCTATGTTTGTTGGCCTTCGTCAAGGCATAGTGTATGGTAGCTGCTTGTTACCTTTCTGCTGCATAGATAGATGCGTTGGTTTGGGACAGTCGTACTGCCTTGTTGGCCAAAGTCATGGGTAGGTAGGGTGGGTTTAAATTAACCTGTACAATGACGGGTAGAACTTGACATGTGACTTATGATTTGTTGACCTTCGTCAGGGTCATAGGAGCATGGGGTAAAAATCACATCGGGAGTTTCTAAAGAAACTAAAACTTGCCAGATATGCGCATACCTTCTGGAGTGTGATAACGTGAGTGGATTCCATCACGTTATCATGCGATGATAGTTGGATCCCGATTCCCACTGATGAGTTGGTTTACTCCTCTGGTGATCCCGACTAATTCTTCTTTCAGATTTGGAGGAGAATTTGATGTTACAGTGGGAGGTTTCCTGATTAGATAAAGTGATAACCATTCTGATCTAGGTTAGAGTGCACGCTGAGTGTTTCTTTTCTCTTTCTCTTTGGCAGCGACCATGACCCGACCCTAGACTATGACTCAGTGACCAAGATTAACCGAACCTTCTTAAACACTGGCTTTTGGATTGTCAGAGTTGCATACCTCAATGCCACTCCTATTTTTACCCTTTTCTCCAGGACACCCCGTATTATTACGAACATCCACTTCCATTGGATAAAACCATCGTATGGTTATATACGAACTCGAAGGAATTTATTCGAGGATGGTTTCCGGTTCTGGAGAAAACGGATAGGACTATTCAGCTGTCTTTTCCTTTTACCTTCTCTCAGATTGCGAGTGTTCCTTGGATTAGGACAACACACCTATTACGCTTATTGGATAGTATTCTTCCAAACCATAGGCTGGTGCCCAACGGTGGGGAATGAAGAAAACCAATTAGCCTAACGATGGTGTGCAGAAGGTATTAAGTAAAGACAAATAAAGGGATTAGTAAGAGGGCAAAGTAAATTGCGACTGCTATTCACAACCAAACCAAGTATTTCTTTGCCGATCCTATATCACCTTTGTATTTCTCCAGAATACTCCGTATCACTACGAAAATCCACAGTTTATTGGATACTCCATCGTATGGTTATATACGAACTCGAAAGGAACTTGTTCCAGTTCGGGGATGGATTCTGGTTCAGGAGAAATAGGAATAAGGTTTTATTCAGTTGCCTTTTATCCTCACCTTCTCTCGGGTTGCGAGTGCTCCTAGGATTAGGACAGTACACCCATTATGCTTATTGGATAGTCTTCTTCCAAACCATAGGCTGGTGCCGAACGGTAGGGAAGGAAGAAAACTATTTAGGCTAAGAGGGTGTACAGAAGGTAATGACTAAATACATATAAAGGGATTTGGAGAGATGGCAAAGAAATATACGGTTACAGTTGTGAATCTGGATAATGGAAGAGGCATTACTAGGAATACCCGGATACCCCTACGGAACATATTCATGTTTCAGTTTCCCTGTGTACTGTTAAAAGAAAACTGATTTCCCAATTAGCCCTTGCTCCAGGGTATGTATTTACCAGGTATGATTCTCACATCTGTATGGTTTTACAGATGATGAGTGGGAGTAAGTTATTGGGAATTAGGTGATCATCCTCATTATATCGGAATTCGTTGTAATTGGTGATATTTGAGGAAATCGCCTGGGTTGTTTGCCGGACGGCAAATATTTGGTTTTGAATATCCGTTGTAATGCACCAATTTCAAATTGATATATCTGTACGTCTATTTTTATAGAGTGGGATATAACTTTTTGAAATTATGTCGATGACATTTACCTATATCAGTTGATGGTTAGGTAAGGGGCATTAAATAGCGGTGTAATTCTTCTTAACCATAAGTACAGTTTTTAACCTACGACACACAGGGTTTGAGTTATTAGACTCAAGGGACTTATACAGAGTATTGTATGTTGTCCAGTGTCCATTAGGACAGAGGGGTTGGTACTCGTACTATATTCTGTTTACTTATGACTTCTCTAGTTCTTAGACAAGTGTTTCGTAGAGACACAAGGTCTAAGTTTTGAGAAGTTATAGGTATATGAATAATGTAGAGAACCAGGTATTGCAAGTATCAGGATTCTTCAAGGTGATCGAAGATGTAGATACTTGTGTATGGTATTCAGTTGATAGTAATGATTAAGAGAACTTGCTTCTCTTTCAGGTTACTCAAAATTGGAAGCACTCCTAAGTTGAGTAACGCTGATCGGCCTCCTTCCATTTAGTTGACATGCACTGGAGACAGCTGCATGATTTGAATCTGGTTCTAATTAAATCAGTGCCTCTGTTTCTATATTGGATATAGAACAGTTCATATCTTAACGATGTTAAGGTACGGGGAGTTGTCCGGCTTATGCTTAAAACCAGACTCTGGATAACTCAAGGCACGTTTCTGTAATGGCTGTTTGTGGGTTGACCCAGGCTATGACGAGGGTTGACTTTCTACCATCTGGAAGATCAATAGTGATATTGTTCTAGACTCGCCACAGTTTTAAGTAAAATGGATTTTTTTTTCAGAAAACAGAAGTGGAAGTATGGTGGAACTGGAAGTGATTCCAGAACCGCAAACGATTACCGAAAATTTGATAAGAACCTAAAGATTCAATCTTATTTGACATTCCATTGGCCACTCCGCAGATATGGTGGGTAACCTCAGGCACCCGAGAGGTACTCCGGTAGCCTCAAGGACGGTGACAGTGAGGTTCTTGTTTACCCAGACTTGCCATTGCTGTTGTTCCAGTCTGTGAGACCCGGCAAGAGGATGAGTATAGCGTCGTTCTAAACTAGCTTTAGAAGTGTACATCTATATGACTCTGCCAGAGGGTTGTCATAGTCAGTGGGAGCAGCGGAAGCATTGGTGGACAAGTAGCTTATGTCTATTTATGGACTAAAGCGGATATAGCGGAGATAGATCATCTATTTCTGATATGATAGTCATAGGTTTGACTTCATCAGAATAGGGGATGGATCTGTTAAGAAGGTAGTAGGGTGTAATGTCCTGGTATTTGGATAACATACACAGAGTAGGAAGTGAAATTCCTATACTATGGTCGGTTATACTTTGGTTGTCACACAGTGGTTTCTCCACATAGGACTTGGATATAATATCAGACATTCTGGTTACTAGATCTATGGTTTTAGATCTAGATTTGGGTGGTTTCCTAATCTGGGTACTTAGACAGCATTCTAAAGGTGTTTTAGAATGGACGACTCCTGGCATGGTAGTGTACCTGCAGGTGATGGAATCATCCGCTCTAAAGGTGTCTTACAGACTAAAGGGGAGAGGGATGTGCATGATTGGCAGATCACTTGCTTAGGCAATTGAGTTGATCATGAGATGTCAAGTACCACACCAAATGTTGTTTTTGCACTAGATGCAATAAGTTCAGATATTAATCCAATCCTGGAGAAACATTCGGAAGCAGTTTTAGAACATAAGTGGATGTTCTAGGGATATGATAACAACAGCCTCCTTCGGGGAATGGTTATCATTCCAGGCTTTCAAGGTGACCTGGATGACAGAGTGAATGTCAGAGTTGTAGTTTTCCCTCTGATGAGGGGCAGTATTTTGGACAGATGGTCCAAGGGGATACTGATTAAGTTCAGTTGTTGATACAGTCTAAGAAGTTTGGATTTGGAGTTCATTTATGAACTAGGTCCCATCAGATATCCAGACATATTCTAAGACAGGTATTGCTCATTTCGGGAGATGGTTTTCTCCGCGAACTTGAGATAAAGAGAGACATAGAAAGAAACATCTGAGCGGATCCACTCACTGAGGCTATTCATCGAACGCATTAGTTTCGCAAACAGGTTTTGTGAGACTGATTAGTAGAGGAGTTGGGTGTTCGGTGTCACACGGGCTGTGAGTATGCGACATCGCAATAATTAGCCTTGAGTGCAAGTGGGAGATTGTTGGAGATAGTGCCCTCAGAGTCAATTATTGGATCACAGGCACGTGATTGCAATGACTGAGGGAGGACCTATACCGGTAGGACAGTCTTACTCAAGATGATAGTATGCTATCTGGTTTATCTTTATCCTCGTATACTGCTTTAGGTGACCTTACAGGTCACTATTGCGCGTTGATAGAGCCCTTAGGATACATGCTTGACGGCCAGCAGTATGATGGCGATCATATACGTGGGAGCTGGGGTCTATAAGCACATCCTTAAAAGGTCCCTAGTCGTAGGAGTTTTCGAGACAGGGCATCGATACTCCAGAGTAGACTAGTGTATACAGTCGAGACCCCGACGAGGGGCGGTGGCCGGTCTCACAATCTACTGGTGTCAGTTGGTTCACCTAAGATGTATACAGGTGCTCGTTGGGTTATGAGTACACCGGACAGGACTCGCTGGGAACATGCTAGTTATTCTTATACCTGACGTCAGATAGCAGTTCCCTGGTGACATGTGTACAGGTTAGTTCATCGACCTGAGATCGTCATTTGTCTCGTGTGAGTTACCACTGTACTTTGATTACTACCCTACCACGGCTCAAAGGAGTCGTGCAAACAGGTTTTAGTTGGGTACAGTCCCGAGCCACATGGAGGCAGTGGGCGGATCTGCAGGGGTTCGTTTATCCCGGTATTGGGGGTGAGGTCGCGCTGTGTCTAGGAGAGCCATTACACGAAGTCCTTGGCCAAGGCAGGAGATTTACTGGTAGGTATTCCAGTAATATCTCAGGGTGTTCTGGGCTACACTCCGACACGACTTGTACCGCTTTTGGGGGTCTGACTTTTACCACCCCCCTAGGCCCGCCATGCGATGCTCATAGACGAACGGACCGGACTGTACGGATATTGTCACTGACAGGCTCAGTAGGGTGTCAGGATGAGTTCGCTTATCGACGTCCCTTTTTGTCAATACCTGGTAGCCCGTTACGTATGGCTAATACCTCTGACGTGCTAGTGGTTAAATCCACAGCCAAAGTATTGACGAGTCTTTAGAGTCCCCCACAGAAAGTTTCTCAAGTTTCGGGCGAAACGCTGTAGAGGCCGTATGGAGATATAGCAGGGTTCGATCATATACGTGCGGTATTGCACGGATCATGATCGGACGGTTAATACTAGCGGGCTTTGGTTTAAGCCGGATCCTAGTTTTGTACAGTGTAGATTTTGTCTCATTGCATTTGTATTCGGTCGGAATACAAATGCGGGTATGTATATACAGTCGCGGGGTTTTCCTGTAATTTATTACGGGATCGTTTTTCTGAAGTTGCCAGTTTGCATTCCGTTTCGGCCATTTTTCTTTTGTTCCTTCTTTGGCTAAAATTTGGTGGACGGGGTTATTTGCAATTGTGCATTTTATTTTGGAGAAGGCTTTTTTTTTTATGATAGCTTCATGATGGTGCAACCATCATTTGACTTCTTTATCCATCATTACTTGACTTTTGCTTGATGAGATGGTTGATGAGGATTGGACTTTTTGGTGTGACACATTTTCATCATGATCCCTTTTTCTCTCTCTTGTATTATGGTTCACTCCCTCCTTTTTTTTTCTTTGATTGGGGCCGGCCACACAATAGGGAGTGGGGGCTGTCAAATTTTTGCCAAGGGGATTTGGTTCTCATTTGCTTGCTACAAAAATTCCCTAAGCCATCACAAAAGTTGATATCTCATTCCTCCACCAAAAATGGCAACTTCCTTAACCCCATTGAGACAAAAGTGTTCTACACTATCCTACAGCATTCTTGGACACGTCGACTTGTCAACTTCGTGCCCGAGTTGCCTCGGTCCAGAGGTGGGAGCCCGTAAAAGAACCCGGCGATGTGGTGCCTTTCCGACGAGGAGATGAAGACCGGAGATTCCGCGGGGAGATCGGGATGATGACGAGAAGACCGAAGGACACGGATCGCTCGGTATATCTCTCTACCCATTCTCTAGTTCGCTAGCATTAGGTTAATGGTCTGATCCGGGTTTTAAAGTCCGCGGTAGCGCCGGTTCTAGTTTATAGAAAATTTTTTGATTCCGTATTTTGGCCTCGGAAAGACGGCCAGGGCGCTGCCGTGCACTTACACTAACAATAATGGTTAGGTTAATAAATATCTACAAGTAAAACAAAATTAGTGGACTTGGTCAATGGTTCCACAAGCTTCAACCATGCGACTAATTACCAACTAATTTTGATTAACTTTAGATAAATAAAACCATACCTTATCATAAGCTTGGTGTGAGTCTCATACACCCATGTCACATATGGCATCAAGCATGACACAAAAATCATGTACATAAATATATATCACATATATACTTTATGCACACACAAAGTGAGAAAAGATAAATCATAAGTGAGCATATATTAGTTAATGCATGTTAATATATCAAATATATAATTATACATTAAATTATCAAATCAACACTTGATTTAATAATCCGGCTATATCACATATAACCGACTAATATCTAATGTAACAACTTATCGAATCAACACTTGATCCGATAACCTAGCTATATCTCATATAACCGACCAATGTCACATATCACGAGAATAGAATGTGGTATCACATACGCGCATTAATCTTAGTCCCGCACATATCACATATGTGCTCCTACTTTGTTTCGCATGAACTAGGAAACCTCTGTGTAGGACTCTAAAGACTCGTCAATACGCCGGCAGTAGGTGATAATCATATCAAACACCCACAAGCCGCAAGCGGTCTGCTAAACGTAACAGCCACCCGGGTATTGAGCGATCAGAAGATCAACAAGCAAGCCTGCTCATACTCCTGCGAATCCAAACAGTAACACTACCGTACAGTCCGGTCTCTTCGTCTGATATGTCGCATATCTCGCCTGGGGGTGGTAAACATCAGACCCCAATAGCTTAATAAGTCATGCCAATGTGAGGCTCATAACGGGTCGAGAAACTACTGATAACACTTACCAGTAAATATCAGAAACAGCCCGGGTCAGGGACTTCCTGTTATATCCAATCGAGCACAGCGCAATATCAACCCCCAATACCGGGAGAGACAAAATCCCCTCCTATCGCTCATTGCCTCCATGTGACTCGGGACTGTACCCAAAAACCACCATTTTTCACATTCTATTGAACGTGGTTAGTTGGAAATCAAAGCACAGTGGGAATCACACAAGACTCTTTGACGATCTCGGTTCGACAGACTAACCTGTACTAGTGTCACCAGAGAACTGCCATCTGACGTGAGGTATAATACCATCTAGGAGTTCTCGGCGAGTCCGTCCAGTGTACCCAGTCTCCACTGAGCACCCATATATCATCTCTGATGTCAAACACCAAGGGATATGGGATCATCCATCGCCCATCTATATGGGTCGAGAAGCTATACGCTAGTCTACTCTGGTATATCGATGCCCCATCTCGATACACCCACGACTAGGGACTTTAAAGGATGTACTTACCGACTACCTTTGTCCCACTAGTATGATCCGCATCATAATCCAGGTAGTCAATTACACATCCTAAGGGTTTTATCAACATATAACAGAGAGACAATCAGTGTACATGTTAAGATAAAGAGTAACCAGTAGCATACTATCATGTCGAGCAAGAAAGTCCTCCCTATGTATGTCCAAGCATCCACTATAATATACATCATATGTACAATAATGGCCTCTAGGCCATACATATAACTAACAATCTCCCACTTGCACTAGGGCCATCATATAGCAGTGGTTGTAGTATCCCATACTCAACCATCCCATAAAAGTCTCTCTTGGGAAAATGCCTTCGTGAGTGGATCCTCCGTGTTGTCCTCTAATTCTACTCTCCTAACCTCGATCTCCCTGGAGATCAACCATCTCTATGATCAGGTGATACTACCTTAGAATATGTCTGGGTCACTGATGGGACGGGGGTTCCTAGGCCTAAGCCACAACTCCATTGTCACACAATGGTAGGAACAAAGTTCATCTCATGAACTTATATACACCCAGACTGCCTCTTTGGTAGCACCATTGGTAGCGATATATTCAGTCTTTATCGTCTAGTTTGCCACGGTATCTAGCTTGGAACCTGTTCATCACAGAATACTGCATTTTATACCGCCCATTCTTACGCTCGGTTGTTTATAGGTAGGTGCTTTTAATCCGTGTTTGTTACATATTTGCAGGATACATGTTCTCGGTTCTAAAACGGTGAAATTCATGGAAAACACGACAAAATCCGGGTTCCTGCCAACCACTGAGAAAACACGGTCTCCGCTCGTCATCCGTATGTTGCCAGATACCAGTTTAGGAAGACAAAATGTCAAATCAATGTCACCTTCATGCACAAGGCTCAATGGCAACAACAAGTTCCAAGAAATCTACGCGGAGCTCGAGGCAATCATGACAAAAGCATCCACAAAAGTCCACCTTTCCTCAATAGAAATTCTGGAAGAAATGTGAATGTATTTTCAGAAAATATATGTACCACACTGAAGAGGACAACAAACTAGGGACCCCGACCAAAGCCCACAGCCCAACACCACTAAAGGGCCGCGGATCCGCGGCCAATAGGGGGTATTGGCCGCGGATCCGCGGCCGTACAGGGGCCACAGGCAGAGAAATTTGAGGGGTATTTGTGTCTTTGTATATGTGTTCTGATGGTTGCCCTAGATCTTCATCTCCCTGCCTATAAATACAGCAGAACTGAGCTCAACCAAGGGTCCAATTTTGTGCCGTTGCCGGGGAGACGGTAACGTATTTGTTTTTTTGTTATTCGGGTTAATATTCTTTTTGTATATATATAAAAAAATAAAAAAATAAAAAAAAAATCATTTTGTTATTTTTGATCATTTTTGTGGGCAAGAGTGCAGATTTTTGCGGATTTGCAAACTGCGATTGTGGGAGCAAAGTGTACATTCAAAGCTAAGGTGATTGCAAAATACAGTGCCAAAGATCCGGGTAGTTTGACCCGCGCAAGCGAACTTTTCAAGCTTACCGGATTTGATTCAACGGGGGTTTCCTAACCCAAAACTTAACGGTACGTACTTTACTAACACCTTCTTCTCAAATCCGACGCTTCCAATATACTATTTTTTTTGCAGGATTCTTTGCAAGTTCGCTAGCAAACGCTAAAAATTGACTAACCCGTATTTGTTGCAGCGCCGCGCTTAAACTAAAAAACGATTGTTTGATTCTTTATAGAATTTTTTGAATTGCGCATTGCATACATTAATACGGACTTAAGGGCAAGCGAACCCCACAATATACGGTAAAGGATTTCATCACCTTTTCCGTGGCCCACAAATCACGAACTTGAGCATAATGTTTACCCGAACAAAATTTAAAAGAAACTAGACTTTAAGCCTTAAGGACTTCGCGCTCACTAGGAGAAGTTAACTGTGTTTAGAACCTTGCTTAACGGTATATTGTTTACGGGGTGTCTAGGAAAGTGTTAACGGCGAAACCGCCAAAAGAGAAAGGGTTATTTAATTAAGGAACTTCGCGAAAGCGTTGGAAAACCTCCCCTTATCTCTGCACTTACCTGGCCTCGTGATCAGTATATCTTGAGCCTGTTTCTCAACATAGTTTTACTTCGACAATCAAGTTCTGGAGCAGGTCTAGTTGACCTAGGTGAACCCTAGAACGATTAGGTGTGTGGTATTTTCGTGTCGTGATTGTTTTTGTCAATATTCTTTTTGTGTGTATATTTCATTCTTTTGTTAATATATTTCTATAAAAAATATATATATAAAAAAATCACATTCTTTTTCCCTCCTTTTCTCTTCCTTTCTTTCCTTTTCTCATCATATCATGGGTACCCCACCTCGCAAAACTCTTGCCGAACTTTGGTACCCACAACCAAACATTACATCTTACGGTTCTTGCTTTGGCCGAACATCGAACGACCCCTCCATGCCAAAAATTTCTTTGAAAGATCGGATAGACGCGTCTAGGACGAACAACTGGACCCCGCAATCCACTTCATATCAACCGTTTCAAACATTCACACCTTCTTGCGTTGATACCCCTTTTGAAAATCCAGTTGTAACCTCGAGACCTATGTCTATTGCTGAACGTATTGAACAATCTCGTAGCCGATCTTTCACTCCTTTCACCACTACAAATTCTTGGGATCAACAAGTCCATTCACCTTCTTATCCCAATGTTGATCCCACTCCTGTCCAGCCATTCAATTCCTACCAATCCTACCCTACTTTTGCACCTTCCCTAGACATTGCTTCAGAACAGCCTTTTGGGAGTTTTCAGTATCCAAACAACTTTGAATCTTTTACTGAAACCCCTTCACAACCAATGTCTAGTCTAGAACAGTCATTGGAAGACTTTAGGGTAGCGTCAAGCCAACAGATGATGGATTTGAATGCATCCATGACCGCCCTCATGCAACCTAGTGACCCGGTAGCTAGTTTTCAACTAGCTCCAACTTTTTCAATGTATGATGAGGCGGTAGGACAGGATGTGAATTTGAGTGGAGAGAGTGAGATGTACCCCCTTCCAAATCAAACCTACCCGTCCCAAATTGAGTCCCACAACTCCTGTTTTGAAAGTCTATCGAGTATCCCACATGATTTATCAATTGAAGATAGAATGATGAATGAGTTGTGCGACTTCGTAGTGTTTGATTTGCCCGATTGTGAAGGGTCCCTTCCAAGTGAAACCATACCTAATCCTTTTGACCTCTACACCTATATCTTAGAACCAGAATCGATTAATATCCATGCTTTTGATGAGGTGTCAGAGAATTTTGATTTTCACTTGATTGAGGATATTGACGCTGGGGATATTTTGGATGATGAACCCGTAGATTTGGCTGAGTTTGTCTCTTCAAATCATCATCCCGAGTCATTAAATGTTTTTCCCGAACCCCATATGCGTCCGGAAGTTGAAGAGAAGTGCATGGATGTGCTAAATTTTGAGGAGAATATTGAAGATAGTTTTGAGGATGAACCAGTTTTAATTGATGAGTCGGATTTTCCAATTCATCCTGTTCCTTTCACTGACTGTGTACACCCTCCAGAACCTTTAACCGATACCCTTCCTCAACCACTTCCCTCCATCCTTTCCATCGTTCCGACCTTCCAAGAACCCGTCTCACTTTCATTTACTATGTCTGGTTTACCAGGTTCGGCGTACCCATGGTTTCTCACGAACCTTGAGGGATTTAACCCCATTTCTCGACGGGTAAATATATTAGCACAATCGCTTTTCACACATCGGTCATCACAAATTGTGCTAATCTATTTACTCCATTTGCACCCTCAAGTTCGTATTCCACTTCTTTTTCCCTTCCGCCATTCTTCTTCCTCTCATATACCGAGACCATATCCCGCTTCTCTTCGCATACGGTCTCGCGTATTGTCCTTCTCTTTTCTCTACGCCTTCTTCCACCAACCTGTACATTATAGCGATAAAATCTTTGAATGGTTGGTGCTCACTTTTGGCCTGTGTAAGGCCTTGTATAGCTTGATACTGTTCTTTCCCCCTAAATCCTGAATTTCAACGCTTAACAGTGGAAACACTGTTTTACTTAAGTTTGGGGGGGACACTTTTTTGTATATATTTTTGTTTTCCTTTTTGTTTTGTATATAATTTGTTTCTAGGAAGCGCCGGCAATTTTAACCCTCTTGGTATAGCCTGACAGTGAGGGCACTGTCAAGTTTAAGTTTGGGGATGTGCTCGGTAAGCTTTCTTCCTTCGCATTCATATGTATATTTTGCATCTGCTTATTAAATCCATAAAATCCATAAAAATCTGAAAATTTTCTATAAATATAAAAACTTTTTTGTCAAGTTAGATTGTGGAAGAACTCTGATTCAACATTCGACGGTTTTTTTGTTTGAAAAAATAGGAATAACTAAATCTTATGTTTAGATTTTGAAAACCTGAAAGATAACTCTCCTTTGAAGTTAACTATAGCTGATATACGTCTTTACATCACACTACACGTGTCGTAAGATTTTGGGAATTAGATGACAAGTCTTTCATGTTTAAACTTTTAAACAGATAAATGATTTTCTGAGGATCAAATAGGTTTGTTCTGAAATAAGTAATGTCAAGAATAGTTTATGAAGTAAAGCGAATATGAAGGAATGTTATTGATGCCGTAATTGGAGCTAAGTCTGAAAAATAACCCATCTAAAACTTGATTGGAATGATTACACACCAAACCCACTAAACACGTCTTTTATCCAAAAAAATATTTGAACTGCCGGTTATACCTCCGTTCGTATTAAATCATCTGATTTTCACGACAAAACTGTCTTTTGTTTTTTGGACCTAGGTAACTTGAGTAATTAAGTCCGCTGGGGTGTTTCTACACCTAATGCCCTAAAACCAACTGGTTTGGGTGCATTGGCCCAAAGCTCGCTAAGAAGCCTAGAAAGTCCAGTTTTAAAACAAAGTCAAGCAAGTGTTCTCTCCGAGTTAAAATTCCTAACGGTTCTTTGTGTGAGAATAATCTTGATAAAAGACAGGCTTTTATAAAAATTTTAGCGGAGATATGAAGGTTTTATTCTATGATAAAGACTATTGCACGTTCACAGAGGTGTGTATGAAATGAAAACAAGAAAAAGGTGGAGTGAAAAATACGACTTAGTTTCCTGTTAAGGAAGATAGAAATTCTGTAGTTGAAACCTTACTGGAAAACGAAACTTGAAAAATTCTTAACTCTTTATAAAACTTATGTGATCCTTTTAAAATTGTTATCTGGGCTTTATCGTGCGACATGAATGCTTTAATCGATCCTTCTGGAACTTAACAACACTAATTGCACTGCACGTAAAGACATATAAAATCTGTAGTTAAATAAGAAGCGAGGTGTGAAAAATAAAGGTTCGATAGTCTAGACTTAGGATTATAGAATTGTTATTTTCTGAAACAAAAACTTTAGGGTTTGAATCTTAGTTATTGTACAAAACCAATTTGACCGGATTTTGTGGGTAATATCCGCTGAAAACCCTCAGGAGACAACACTCCTCCTACTAGGGACACCTAGAGGTTTAACGGCTTGTTGCACGCGCTCAGTGCAATCGCGTTCCCTGCGAAAGTGCGGTTAGGATTTTATTTTTGTGAATAATTGATTTTGCTCGGGACGAGCAAAAGTTAAGTTTGGGGGTATTTGTTCATCACAGAATACTGCATTTTATACCGCCCATTCTTACGCTCGGTTGTTTATAGGTAGGTGCTTTTAATCCGTGTTTGTTACATATTTGCAGGATACAGGTTCTCGGTTCTAAAACGGTGAAATTCATGGAAAACACGACAAAATCCGGGTTCCTGCCAACCACTGAGAAAACACGGTCTCCGCTCGTCATCCGTATGTTGCCAGATACCAGTTTAGGAAGACAAAATGTCAAATCAATGTCACCTTCATGCATAAGGCTCAATGGCAACAACAAGTTCCAAGAAATCTACGCGGAGCTCGAGGCAATCATGACAAAAGCATCCACAAAAGTCCACCTTTCCTCAACAGAAATTCTGGAAGAAATGTGAATGTATTTTCAGAAAATATATGTACCACACTGAAGAGGACAACAAACTAGGGACCCCGACCAAAGCCCACAGCCCAACACCACTAAAGGGCCGCGGATCCGCGGCCAATAGGGGGTATTGGCCGCGGATCCGCGGCCGTACAGGGGCCACAGGCAGAGAAATTTGGGGGGTATTTGTGTCTTTGTATATGTGTTCTGATGGTTGCCCAAGATCTTCATCTCCCTGCCTATAAATACAGCAGAACTGAGCTCAACCAAGGGTCCAATTTTGTGTCCACTCTTTTGTTGTTTTTTGTATAGTTTTTCTTCTTCTTCTTCATTCTTTTTCCATGAAAATTGTAGTGAGAGCTTTTTGAGTGGAGATCAATGAAGATGAGGGTTTTGTATCATTCTCTTGTGTTTCTTCTTCCCCTTGAGATTCTTGCTTTCTCTTGATCATTCAACCTCTTCATTGCGCTTGAATGGTTAAGGGTTAGTTATTGATCTCAAGGGTCGTATTTTCTCACGGGACTAGCACTTCATTTCACATACGTTCTCTACCCTTCCTTTGATCTTGCAACCTCTTGATTGAGCTTGCAAGTTTAAGGGTTGGCTATTGATCACATGCTTGTCTTGAGTCCTAGTTCCTTGTTCTTTTTACTCGCTTTTTATTACTCGCTTTTTATTACTCGCTTTTTATTACTTGCAATTTATTTCATGCACTTAAATTCCATGCACTTATATTCTTGTAATCTTTTCTTTTCTTTGTTCTTTTCTTTTTGCTCTCTTTTGTTCATTTTGTGAATGAATGTAATTATTATTGTTAAGAAGAAATACGATATTCTAAGTTAAAGATTTTCTTTTCTCTTTTCCTTTTCCCGTTATTTTCCATTGAACTCCGCCCAAACCATACGCAAGCGCTCCGTTAGGCACCCTACCCTGACAAGGTAACGGTGATTCCTAACCGCGACTGGTTGCGTTCGGTTTGGCCGGAGGCGAAAGCAAGAGACAAGAACGGAAGGACAAGGGTAAATAAGCCGTATTCCACGAATACCGCGCTTAAATCCCCTAATCCACGTTGTTGCCGATTGCTCTAGCTTCAATTGGTCAAGACTCGGCTCAAGGGTTTCGAGTACGGATTTCGTTAGCTTATAATCTCGTATCTTTTCTTAACAACTTTATACTTGCAAATAAACACATAGGTTAGAATCAAACTCATACAGATTCTTTATTGACTTGTCTAAGACAAGAAGGTAAAATACCACCATCTCCCTGTGGATCGACCCGTGCTCAACCGGCTAGCTGCATAGCGACACCGTCCTGATCGCGGTAAACTTTAGAACTCTTAAAACTCGACACGCCAAAAGCGTGCGATCAGAACCCTTCCAACATACCGTCCCTCCACTGAGGGTAAAGACAATGCCTGTGACTGACATTCAGTCGACCTTACCACCCTGGAAGCTATCCGGTGATTCTTTCCAGGATCGATTGATATCATCTCACTACACCTAGTGAGAATCCTAACATCCACTTAGATCTATCTCATAGATCCAAAACCCAGGATTTAGGATGTATCACCTTGATCCTTTATAGAGAATCCTTATGATAAGAGGAGATTGACCGAGTGTAGCATAGGAAACACCTTCCCTATCAAGAGTATGTCATCTACGTACAATACGAGGAAGACCACTATACTCTCTATTACCTTTTTGTATATACAAGGTTCATCTACCATTCTGATGAAGTCAAACGTTTTGACTACGACATCAAAACAGATGTTCCAACTCCACGATGCCTGCTTTAACACGTAAAGCAACTTGCACACGTTTCCACTGCTCCCACTGTCTAGGAAGCCCCCTGGCTGTGTACTTATAGACGCTCTCTTCTAAATCACTATTTAGAAAAGAAGTCATGACACCCAACCGCCAGATATCGTAGTCATGGTATGTAGCAATGGAAAGTAGGATCTGGATGGACTTAAGCATAGCCACTGGAGAAAAGTTTTCATCTTAATCCACGCCTAGTCCATGACGAAAACCTTTTACAACAAGTCTAGCTTTAAAAGTCTCAACTTTACCATCTACACCAAGTAATCTTCTCAAGATATACTTGATCCTGATGGGGATTTAACCCTTGAGATAAAGCAACCAAAGTCCATACTTTGTTGGTGTACATGGATTCTATTTCAGATCGCTTAGCATTCAGTCATTCTTACAGAGTCCCCACTCTTGATGGCCTGCTCGAAACTAGTTGGGTCATCATCTCATGATGCAATCTTCGCTCCCACTGTCATTGAGAAAACCGAAGAATCTCTCAGGAGGATGAGGAACCCTACCAGATCGGCGGAGAGGCTGAAGTTCGTTGGGAGCTATTAAATCCTTCGGTTCTACAAAATCACCAGCTGTAGTTTGTATAGCTGGAACTTATTCTAGTTCTTCCTCATGAACATAAATTTCTTTCCAAAATAAATTCCTTTTCTAAAAAAGGTGGTCATGCCGAGAAATAAAATACCTTTTGTTCCTCGGTGCGGTAGAAGATATACCCTTGCTAATACTTGGGATATCCAACAAACTTCCACAGAACTGACCTTGCCTCGAGCTTGTCCGGATTTTGCTTTTAGACATAGGCCGGAAAGCCCCAAATTTTAACTTACTTAAGAGATGGGCTCTTCCCATACTATATCACATATGGAGTGGTAGGCACCTGATTTGGCTGGAACCCTATTCAAAAGGTATGCAACTTCTCAAGTGCATAACTCCCTAAAAGGAAACAGGCAACTCAGTAGTACTCATCATAGAGCGCACCATATCTAATAGGGTGTTATTGCTCCACCCCGATACACCGACGTGCTGTGGTGTATATGGAGGAGTAATGCAGAGAAAGAATCTCATTCTCTTTTAGAATAGTCCAGGAATTCCATGCTCAAGTATTCTCCTCCCTGATCACATCAAAGGACATAATACTTATACCTGTTTTGGTTCTCTACTTCTAACTTATATTCTTTGAATTTCTCAGAAGTTTCAGACTTGTGTTTCAACAGAAACATATGTCCGAATCTTGAGAGATTATCAGTGAATGTAATGAAGTACAAAGAACCGGTCCTGGCATGTGTAGATAGGGGACCTACATACATCATCATATATCAATCCCAAGAGTTCACTAACTCTTTCTCTGTTTCCAGTAAACGGAGCTATGGTCATTTTATCTTTGTGACATGACTGGAAAGTTTAAATATGTATCTTAATGTAACTTAGCTAGTCGGGTCGCATTGATATGACCTAGTCTACAATATCTCAAGAAGGATTCGTTCATTTCTGAACTCTTCCTCTTGTGTGTGTTTTGTACGTTAAAAACTGTGGTTTGATTTAGAACGTATATGCTTTTAGATAACGTGCCTGATCCAATCAACTCTTGATATAGGAAATGTTCAAAACATAATCCATCAATACAAAATTATATCCTTCTTTACTAAATAAAAAGACTGATATGATGTTGTATATCAGGTTCGGTAGCTAATAACATTCGTTCAGAATCAATGTATTTGGTAATACAGGGTGATAACTGCCAACGACTTTGGCTGCAACAATTGCACCGTTTCCAACTCATAAAACTTTATCACCTATTCCCAGTTCTCTAGCTATCTGTAGCCCTTGTAACAAATTACATATATGGGATCCTGATCCGGTATCTTATACCCGAACGTAGAGGATACTGAGAAATAGTTCTCTGTAACTAACACAACTGAAGAAGATGCATCATCATGCACTTTCTTCGTTTGGGCGGCACGGGAATCCTGATAATCCCCTATCTCCTGCTCAGTCTTATAACAATTATAAGGTAGAGCGGGACCAACGTTCCCCAGCTCAGTATAACAAGCGGGTTCGGTTAATACATACATATGTTTATCTTGATTAAGGCATGACATAGTAGCTACCTGGAGTGAGAGAGAAGAAAACACTCAGCGTATGCTCTTGCAAGACCAGATTGGTTATTATTTTATCTAATCAGGATGGCTCCCACTGTTTTTATCAAATCTTCCTTCAAACCCTAAAAGGAAAGACTAGCCGGGATTAATTACACCCTACAAGTTCGCCAATATTTCGGCCAGGCCAGTGTTGGTACTTTGAGGGAGGTTCCCCGTGCTTTCGCACGGACCTAATTAAATAAACCTCGTTTTCCCATGTGCGTAACCCCGTTAACACCTTTCTAGACACATACTTGATCGACTAATTGTAATGTGTAAAACTCTCCCAGGAGTAATTCTTAATCGCAGTGGGTATCGGGATCCAACTATCTCATAGAAGGTATGCAATCTCATTGCAAATTTCAACACTTGAAATTCCCGATAATTTTGCCCCTAGCGCGGCTATGACCTTGACGCAAGCCAAACTACTCATAGTCCGCTAGTCAAGTTCAACCCGTATATTTATTGATTGAATTAAACCCACCCGTACGATCCTTGACGCAGGTTAAACTATGCCCTATGAATACTCTAATCTAATCGCATCTCATGCTGCAGATAAGTACTAATTTAGCTACCGTACACTACGCCTTGACGCAGGCCAAACTACTGTAGCACGAATACTAAAATAGCACTTATCTGAAATTACGGGGGGCTACGACAGGTTTTTAAGAAAACCTTTTATGTAATGAACTTGATATCGTAGTAGAATCAAATGATTTAAAATGGAGTGTTTTTGAGGCTTTTGCTAGTTTCGATAAAGAGGTCACTCCCGGTGAAGGGATTGTTGGATATAGTGCCCTCAAAGTCAATTATTGGATCGCAGGTACGTGATTGCAATGATTTAGGGAGGACCTATACCGATATGACTGTCTTACTCGAGATTATAGTATGCTATCTGGTTTGTCTTTATCATCGTATACATGCTTTAGTTCACTATTGCATGATGATAGAGCCCATAGGATTCTTGCTTGACTGCCAGCAGTATGATGGCGATCATATACGTGGGAGCTGGGGTCTATAAGCACATCCTTAAAGTGTTCCTAGTCGTGGGAGTTTCGAGACAGGGCATCGATACTCCAGGTAGACTAGTGTATACAGTCGAGACCCCAACGAGGGGCGGTGGTCGGTCTCACAAGCCACTGGTGTCAGTTGGTTCACCTAAGATGTATACAGGTGCTCATTAGGTTATGAGTACACCGGACAGGACTCGCCGGGAACATGCTAGTTGGTATTATACATATCGTCAGATAGCAGTTCCATGGTGACATGTGTACAGGTTAGTTTGTCGACCTGAGATCGTCATTTGTCTCGTGTGAGTTCCCACTGTGCTTAGATTACTACCCTACCACGCTCAAAGGAGACGTGCAAACAGGTTTTAGTTGGGTACAGTCCCGAGCCACATGGAGGCAGTGAGCGGATCGTCGGGGATTCGTCTCTCCCGGTATTGGGGGTTTATGTCGCACAGTGCACGGGTGGCCATCACTAGAAATCCTCGGTCGAGGTAGTGGAGAATTACTGATTTGGATCAATAGTTTCTCAGGAGATGATGGGCTTCATACCGACACGAATTATCGCGTTATTAGGGGTCTGACTTTATCCACCCCCCCTAGACTCGATATGCGATACTCTTTAGACGAACGGACCGGACTGTACGTATACTGTCACTATCAGGCTCAGTAGGGTTTCTGGATGAGTTCGCTCGTCAGCTTCCCTTCCAATCAATACATAGGCAACCGTTACGTACAGCTTGTACCTCTGACGTGCTAGTGGTTATACCTAGTGCCACTGTGTTGATGAGTCATTAGAGTCCCCCACAGACAGTTTCCTAAGTTCGGGCGAAATGTTGTAGAGGCCGTATGGTTTTTATAGCAGGGTTCGGAAAATGCACGTGCGTTTACGCACGTGTCATATTTCGGGCAGATAATACTGGTGGGCTTTGGTTTAAGCCGGATCCAAGTATTATACTGTGTAGATATAATATCTTTGTCTCAGTTGCATTTGTATTTAGTCGTACTACAAATGCGGGTATGTTTATACTGTTACGGGGTTATCCTGAAATTCATTTCGGGATCACTTTTGGAAGTTGCCAGTTTCCAGTTTTCTATCAGCCGTATTAAACATTCGGTTTAATACGGATTTATCTTTTCTTGATGAGTGTGGAAGGTTCTAGAAGTTTCTAGATGGTGACTAGGATGATGAGGTGGCTAGTGACTCATTAGTGCATTAATTGTTCAATTAATATTTTGATGACTAGGTTTATGATTCATTTGTTTGCATTAATGTTTTGTTCTAGGTGTAAGATGACACACTCTTCTCTTTAATGCTAATGGTCACTCTCCCTCCTCCTACACTCACCCCCACTTGCTCATATATGTGGCCGGCCATTCCTAGTGGGGAATATGGTTGCTTGAGAGTAAAAGATTATGATAGTTTTGGTATATAGAAATTAGATGTGATCAATTTCCAATTTACCCGATTCCAAAAGGCAACTTCATTAATCGTTCATCCATAGCTTTGGATGTAACGAGACAAAGTGTTCTACTCATTCTCTACATCAATCTTGGTCATCTCTTTTAGCAAATTTGATGATCGAGTTGCCTCGGTTCAGAGGCGGGAGACCGTTTAAAGATCCGTCGACGTGGTGCCACCTGGACGAGAAGACTGGAGATTCAGGAGATCGGAGCAGCCGCAACAAAGCGTGGGATGATGGTTGAAGACCGAAGGACTCGGATCGTTCGGTATAACATTTCTACCTACTTTGTTGTTTGTTAGTTTAGCTTTAATGGCAGATCCGGGTGATAGTACATGATAGCGCCAGTTGTAAAAGTTTTTTGTTCCGCATTTGGCGTCTGTTAGACGGCCGGGGCGCTACCGTGGACTGACAGTGGTATCAGAGCCTCACCATTAAACTTTACTAACTTGTGCTAACACGTTTAAAATATCGATCGAACGGATTTTCGAAAACTACAATTTTTCTGTGCAAAGTTTCTGTCGATTTTAAATCTGGCCTAAAAATTATTTTGAGCATCATAGAAAATTGTGCAGGTAATTCTAAGCAAACTGGTGAAATTTGGTCACGTGATCCCACAGAACGGCCGCGGATCCGCGGCCCAAACCAGTGTTTGGCCGCTTATCCGCCGCGCTTTTATGGGAACAGTGAGCCAAATTTCTACAGTATGTTCTACATGGCAAATTGTGGCTTTTGGAATATTTCTTTTGGGCCCATATTTTGTTACTATACAGCAGATGTACGTGGGGCCCACTTCGGGAAGTTTTGTCGATCGAAATTTTAAACTTGTTAGTATGCAGTGCTTATATTATATCTCTGACCGGGAATGTCATTTGAGCGGTAAATTGCGTCTAATTGCTAAAGTTCTTTTAGACGAATTTGCGAACGTGACATTCGCGTTGATGTTCTGTGTTGTGCTGTGATGTTGCGGATTTGTCGTGGTGGATAGCAGTGTGCAATGGTAGTGCCGTTTGAATTTATTTGTACATTTGTTATTGCGGGGCGAGCGTCCAACATGTGGACTGCCGTCACTGCTTGTTTGTATAATATTCTTTTTGGGGCACGACCGGGCTGAGTTCGATGTACCCATTGTACATATTTTTATTTCTGTACTAGGTTTACCCCGCGATGGAGTGCACGGATAGCCGGGTTCTGGAGGGAAACGGGTCCGTATCTCATGGCTTTGAGAGGCAGAGGGGCCTCACTCTAGAATTGGCAGACTATTCGCCGCACTCGTAGGGGGTACAGGTTGACCCAAGGAGGGGTGCCCAATTTACCGGATTCCGTGAAGTGCCGGGTGGTCCATTCACTTTGCTGTAGGGGGATGCCTCGCTTCAGGTTTTGGCGGGTAACTTGCCGCACCCGTAGGGGTCTAGGTTTCATTGCACAGGCTATCCACACGACCAAGGGAATGTCGGGTTTCAGTAGCGGCTATGTGAAACCCGGGAATCCCAGATTATCTGTATTGTTCTGTGATGCTTATTACTTTTCTGTAATGTTGCATTTATTACGTCTGGAGCGATTAATGTATATTGGTATATATACTATTAGATGTTGTATATGTTTTACACCCGCGCTAGTCCAGTCCCCGCTCTGTCGTTAGTTAAGTAACCTAACGGGTGATGACGGGACCCAGTGACGAATGCGTTTGGCATATACGTACATTTTATTTTCGTTCTTTTCTGGTGTGATTAATTGATGGGACTGCATTGATTCTTATCAATGCAAGGATAAAACAAACCTATATTTGATGTTGTTGGAACAATTTTAAAAAGTGTTATTACAAAGACGTTTCCTTTTGTTATGCATAGTGATATTCGGATGGAATATCCTGCACCTCATTCGACGAGGCAAGGGCTGATATCCCTTCACCAGGAGAGACCCCTTAGGCAGAAGCTTGCGTCAGGGTAATAACTTCATTATAGTCGATTACAAGTTGCTTTGCATCATGGTATTCAGTTAGAATATCCTGCACCTCATTCCACGAGGAAAGAGCCGAGATCCCTTCACCGGGAGTGGCCTCTTTAGCAAAAGGTTTTCGCCACTATATCTTTATAAAAAGCTATCAAGTTCCTTCAACGAGATCAAGTTCATTACGTTAAAGGTTTTTCGCCAAAAACCAGCCGTAGCCCTCCGTCATTTCTTATGGATAGTCAGTAGTATTCAAGCTATGTTTGTTGACTAAAGTCAAGGCATAGTGTTTGGTAGCTGCTGAATATTCATCTGTTGCATAGATAGATGTGTTGGTTTGGGACAGTCGTATTACCTTGTTGACTAAAGTCAAGGGTATGTACGGGTGGGTTCAAATCAACCTGGATAATGACGGGTAGAACTTGACATGTGACTTATGATTTGTTGACTAAAGTCAAGGTCATAAGAGCATGAGGCAAAAATCATATCGGGAGTTTTTTTTAAAGAAACTGAAACTTGCCAAGTATGCGCATACCTTCTGGAGTGTGATAACTTGAGTGGCTTCCATCAAGCTATCATGCAATGATAGTTGGATCCCGATTCTCACTGATGAGTTGGTTTACTCTTCGGGTGATCCCAACTAATTCTTCTTTCGGGTTTGGAGGAGAATTTGAGAGTACAGTGGGAGGTTTCCTGATTAGATAAAGTGATAACCATTCTGATCTAGGTTAGAGTGCACGCAGAGTGTTTCTTTTCTCTCTCTCTTTGGCAGCGACCTTTGACCGACCCTAGACTATGACTCAGTGACCAAGTTGACCGAACCTTCTTAAAATACTGGCTTTTAGATTGTCTATGTTGCATAAGTCATTGCCACTCCTTCTTTTACCTTTTGGATTTCTCAGAACACCCCATATTACTACGGACATCCACTTCCATTGGATAGATCCATCGTATGGTTATATACGAACTCGGAGGGACTTCTTCGAGGATGGATCCAGGTTCAGGAGAAATAGAATTGGTTTATTCAGTTGTCTTTTATTATCACCTTCTCTCAGGTTGCGAGGGCTCCTTGGTTTAGGAGAGTACACCTATTACGCCTATTGGATAGTCTTCTTCCAAACCATAGGTAGGTGCCGAAAGGTAGGGAATGAAGAAAACCAATTAGCCAAAGTAGGGTGTGCAGAAGGTAATAAGTAAAGACAAAATAAAGGGATTAGAAAGAGGGCAAAGTAAATTGCGACTGCTATCATTCACGACCAAACCATGTACTTCATCGCCACTCCTATTTCACCTTTGCCTTTTTCCCCCAATTCGGGAGAAATTGAATAAGATATTATTCAGTTGTCTTTTATCATCACCTTCTCTCAAGTTACGAGTACTCCTTGGATTAGGAGGGTACACCTATTATGCTTACTGGATAGTCTTCTTCCAAACCATAGGCTGGTACCGAACGGTAGGGAAAGAAGAAAACCATTTAGCCTAACGATGGTGTACAGAAGGTAACGACTAAAGACAAATAAAGGGATTTGGAGAGATGGCAAAGAAATATACGGTTATAGTCATGAATAGGATTAATGGAAGAGGCATTACTAAGAATACCAGGATACCCCTACGAAACATTTTCATGTTTCAGTGCATTGTGATCAGTCGTAAATACTGCATTTCTAACACGGCAATTTCCCTACCTTTTGCATTCATGTATAGGTATCCGGTATTCATATCGCACATATTAGCAAAACACAAGTAAAATACTGGATTACTTGTACTGTATACTAAAACCGGAACTTTTAGGGAAATTGTGTGTTTTTCATGGCATCGCATCACCCTTGTATTGCGCAACTCTTGTCTTGGGGTCTAATGCAGGAAATTCCAGAAGCAGAGTCCAAATTGGGAAAAGAACTGATAAAAAATACGCCAACTCAAAGGCTGAAGATCTGGTAGCAACACAGAAGCCCAAAGAGAATTTAAAATATCAGAACAAGGCCCACCAGGAAGCCCAAGAGTTACCATAAAAAAATAAAGCACCAAGGCCACTAAAGGACCGCGGATCCGCGGCCCAAATCCCCTTGGCGCCGCGGATCCGTGGCAGTTTGATGACGTCAGCAGCTCAATTTTTCCCATGTGCCTAATAATAACTGCCAAAGCTTCCAGAAGACCCCAGAAGCTCCACGTGGCGCATCTAGAAGGCTCGGCGTAACAAACTATTTCTAGAAGACTCTTTTGGAGGGAAATTCAAATATTGGCTAACTAACTTGTGGAGGCAAAATTCAAATTCAAATCCTAGATCTAGGGTTTTGGGAGTCTATAAAAGAGAGCCTAGAGCTAGGGTGAAAAGTTGTTCAAGAATTCATTCATCTTCTTCCACCCACAAGTTTAGTGACAAAGCTTGTGCCAAACCTCAATCCCAACCCCAATTCAAAATCAAGACCAAGATCCCGAGAGCAATTCAAGCAAGAGAGCCTTCAACCTTTAGAAGCGACGCCGGATTCCAACGGAGCAAGAGATCCACGCCGATCCGCGACTCAAGGAGCCGAGCGAAGCCGAAATCGACGATCTAGTTCCTTTCTTTTGTAAATTCAAGAGAGTTGTAACGAAATTTGTCGATAAATAAATGTGAATTTTCTATATTCTTGCTTATCTTTTAATTCAAGCATAATGATTAGATCTCAATTTTTGATTGTGTTTGTGATCATGATGTTTGAGTAATCTCCGCTCGTGTAGGAGTTGTGACGATCTTTAGATGATGATGATTTAGATATTTTTACAATTCTTAAATCCTATAATGTTTGGAAATTCTAGTGAATCAAATGATTAATAACATAGTTTCGAGATGATGCTTTCTTGATCGTGATCACTCGAAACTAGGGAACAACTATTGACCATTTGATTAACTAGAAGCTAGAATTTGAATGCGATCCATCGAAAGGACAAAAGATGAGTTGCGAAATCCCTAATTTCCTCGCACGATCCTTAAACCTCGATGAATTTGCATCGATCTAGTACCAATTCGTTAAAGGATAAGAATGAGTAATCATTAGATCTCATCACATCTATAGATCCGATCTACTCCTACGAGCTATACTTCTAATCTTGATTGTTGGTTGGAAATTATCACACATCTCAATTCTTGTTTTTAATGTTTCTTTTAGATCTAGATTTTTCTTATTCTTGATCTTCAATTACAAATCATGAATTGTTTTCTTTTCTTTTCCTTAAATTTTCAACTCATCTAATTCGGAAATTGAACGGATTACACTTTCCCTGTGGACGATCCGCACTCGCTAACGATCTACATCCGACACCGTAGTTGATTGCGGTCAAATAATTTTTGGTTGTGATTTCTAAATACAATTTTCTATAAACCAACACACAACGGAAAATCGTTCCAATCAAAATGGCACCGTTGCCGGGGATCGTGTGCTATTTGTTCATTTTTTGAAATTTGAGTTGAAAAGTTTATTCCATCAATTTTTTTAGATCAAAACTCGCGCAAAACACTAAACGAGTTGTTGTGGTTAATTACAAGGAAATCTGGAGCTTGCTGTGCACTTGGAAAATTATTGAAGAATTCCAGAGGACCAAGGAAGTGATCAGGAGCTCTCTGGAAAAATTTTGTGCAGTGAACAGTGAAAACCGCGGCGGAATCGCGGCTTAAGGAGCTTGTTGCGGCGGAACCGCGGCTGTCTTGAGGCTTCTCTGTACGAAAATTTCTCAGGTGCTTTCTAACTTTCTTATCTCCTTCCTCATCTGCTCCAATTAACAATTTGTTGCAGGCTTCTTTGCAAAAACATCGCAGCGCCGCAAAAAGCAAAATAAATTGTGCTTGTTTTTGATTTTTTGGTTGTTTGCATAATTTATACGGATATTAAGGGGCACGGCCAAATCCAGATTAGGTGGGGAGTTCATTACCCTTCCTAAGCCCCAAAAATCATAAACCTGCATCCGCATTACCCTCATTAATTAAAAAATATCTAGAGATGACTCTAAGGACCGTCGCGCTCACTTGGGATAGAAGAAGGCCGTGGGTAATTCATTGCTTATCCGCGTTTCTTTTTGTGGTGTCTAAGGCAAGTGTGTCAAAGGCTAGTGGTTACTTAATTAGGCCCACTACTTACGTAGTGGAGAACCTCCCACTTACCTGGCACTTACCTGGCCACAGGAGAAACAAAGAGGCAGTGGAGGATTTTATCTTACGACTTGTCTTTTGGAAGTTAGGAGCGGTCTAGAGATTGGACCTAGGTGACCATAAATTTTAGGGTTGCTTGTTGCATTTGTTGTGATCGCATCATCTTTTCAAAATCCGTATCATTTTTCAAAACAAACACCGCATTCACTTCATTCCCCTAATTATAAATCACGCTGCCACTTGTACTAACCCTTTTTAGTGCAAGATAGGCTGGACACGGGATTCTAGTGCCCGACTTGTCCGCGTCCCCTCGATCGACTCCGAAGTCGGTATTTCTCCATTTACCTTTCTTTTACCTACCACCACACCAACACCGATGGATCAGTCTCCATCAAACCTCTTTACCGCTGCTCTGCCGCCGTCCGTTGGTGCGCAGAATCCTCCCCGCATCTCTCTCCAAGAGAGGTGCTACCCTTTGCGAGGTCCTCTCTCGACCTGCTTATCCATTCCACCAGCCAATCGGGATAACTTTGAGATTAAGCCCCAGTACATCAACCTTCTACCCAAATTCCACGGTCTCGAGACTGAAGACGCTTACGTTTTCATTACCAAATTTGAAAACGTATGCGCAATGATGGGTACATCATAACTTTCTGTGGATGCCATGCGTCTACGACTTCTTCCATTTACCTTGTGCGATATAGCCGAGAAGTGGCTGTATAACACCACCGCACATTCCATCACGAATTGGGAAGAATTCGTTGCGGCATTCCTTAAGAAATTCTACCCTATGCAAAAGACAGCTCAAATCCGTAGCGAACTATATCAATTCTCCCAGCTCCCAGCTGAACCATTCTCAAAATGCTTTGAACGATTCAAGGATCTTTTGGTTCAATGTCCACATCACGGCATCCCGAGATGGGATCTTTGCCGAATCATATATGAGGGCATTAACCCTACCACTAAACAAAACCTTGAAAACATGTGTCAAGGCACCTTTATGACCAAGGATGATGGGGAAGCTTGGAGATATTTAGAAGAGTTCGCTGAAAAGTCACTTCAGTGGGAGACTGGAACCCAGCCATCGAGTAGGGTGGAGTAAACCAAATAGACGTGTCCATAGGTGTTCGAGCTGAGATGGCAGCAATGCAAAAGAAGCTCGACGCTATGGAACACAAATTTTTAGCAGCCTCCCTGAACCCAATGTCGCTCCCCAAAACTGTTTGTGGGTGCTGTTCTGATCCTTCTCACTTGACGGAAGAATGTCCATTAAACTCTCAGTTTCGAGGTCTCGAGCATACCAATGCCGCATTTCAAAGACCTAGAAACGACCCTTTTTCTTCCACATATAATCAGGGTTGGAGGAATCACCCGAATTTTGCTTGGAACCAATCTCAAAACACGGTTCCAAACCCTAATCAATTCCAACGGGTCCCTCCACCATAACAGCTTCAACTCACCCAGCACCCCTACCAGTCACAAAATTTCCAAAACCAGGTCAACACTCCTGCACCGTCTAATCCTATGCAGTCGACCTGTTCTGACGAGTTCTCTCAAGTCGCTCAAACCATGAAATCACTCATGTCAAATTTCATGGAAGTGTCGGCCGAGGTTAAGTCTTCCGTTGGTGAGATAAAGAAAAACTCAGCGTCCCAAGCTGAGAGTATCAAAATGATGGAAGCTGAGATTGCACGACTTAAGGCCGAAATGAGTGCAAGAGAGAAAGGGAAACTCCCAGCTCAACCTTTACCCAATCCTGGCTATTCACATCATGTGAATGCAATCACCACGTTGAGATCTGGGAGAGTGTTGGATAACCATGTTGGGGAAGAAGTTGATGATATTGAAAATCCTATCAACACCCCGGCTGAGACCTTTCCTCACACGCACACTTCTACGTCTGATTCATGTTCTTCTACCCCACCGCCTTCTCACGAGCCTATTCTCCACTTCCCACTAGGCTCGACACCTCAGCCCACCTCTTCTATCCCTCCACAGACGATCCCCACTCCTCTTTCGGGATCACGTCTACCCCCACTTCCTTCTCCTATGATGGACCCAGCGCTCATTGCTAAAGCACCTTACCCGAACCGATTAAGGGCTAACAAATCGAGTCCACATATGGAGAAAATTATGGAAATGTTCAAACAGGTTAACATCAACATCCCTCTCCTAGATGCGATTCAACAAGTCCCCGCTTATGCGAAAATTCTTAAGGACTTGTGCACTAGGAAGAGGAAGACTCAAGTGCCAAAGAAGGTCTTCATGTCCAATAACATTAGCACTGCTTTTATACCTCCGCTACCAAAGAAACGTAAGGACCCAGGATGTCCTACGATATCGATTTCTATTGGGGATAAACACATCAACCGTGCTCTTTTAGACCTTGGCGCAAGTGTTAACCTTCTTCCTTTCTCAGTCTATGAGCAACTAGGGATCGGAGAGTTGAAACCAGCCCATTGCACTCTCCAGATGACTGACCGATCAATCACCAAACCTAGGGGTGAACTGGAGGATGTGTTAATAAAAATCGGGGAATTCGTATTCCCTGTGGATTTTATTGTACTTGATACACAGCCTGTAGCGAACCCACGGAATCAAATTCCGGTGATTTTAGGTCGCCCCTTTTTGGCCACTTCCAACGCTATCATCAACTGTCGTAATGGCTCTATGACCCTATCCTTCGGGAATAGGTCAATAGAGCTGAACATTTACAAGTTGGGAAGTGTACCCTCCGAACCTACTGCTCATGTCTGTTCTGTCGACTTAATGGATGTCGACAGCAGCGAATTTGATGATCCTCCTGATACCGATCTTGACTCTTTTCATACGTTATTGTTTGACCCAACTATGTATCATACACATACGGACTCTTCCACCGAGATGTCCGGGTCAACAACTAACACCGATTATGAACTGCTTTTAGAGTCTGAAGATCACCCCGCACTTTGTGATGACATTATTCTTCGGGGTATTGATGAAACTTTTGAGGAGATCTTCGTTGATGAACTCGCATTTCTGAATAACACGGGTGTTGAGATGAATCATGTCCCACTCACTGAAATTGAACCTCCACCCCTTCTTCTGAATTGTAAAAAGAATGCGAGTAATCCATCACATTCACTGCATCGTCTCTCCAAAATGAGACGCACACACATTCTGTTCCACCACTTACCCTTTCCCCACTTCTTCTTCCACCAACCCGAGCACTGCATTGATAAAATCTTCGAATGGTTGGTGTTGATTTTCGGTCTTTGCACAGCTTGGCATCGACCACTGATTTTTGACCCCCTAATGTGATTTTCAAAAGATTAACATTGCATAACTCAAGTTTGGGGGGGGGGGTATATTTTCTGGCTCTTGAAAAGAAAATTTTTACAAAAATTTTAAGCCAAGAATAAGTTTGGGGGAGGGTCTTCGCTTATATATTTTTCCCCCACTAATAAATTCCTCCCAGACTTACAGGTTTTTCGAGGTTTAGTAGATGGCAACAGTGAGGACACTGTTGAAAACAAGTTTGGGGGAGGTTTGTGCTTAGTTTTGCATCATTTGCATATCATTCGCATAAGCACAAAACATTTCTTTAAAAACCCATAAAAATATAAAAATTTTCAAAACCCATAAAAATTTTGTGTAAATATTTTTCTTTTGGCTCATCATTTTTTGTAAATAATTTTTCAAAACCCATTAAAACCTAAAAAAATTTAAAATTTTTCAAAATCCATAAAAATATAAAAATTCAAAAAATTTCAAAAATCATAAAAATTTTAAATTTTCAAAAATATAAAAATATTTAATATTTAAGATAATAAAAGATTAGATAGTGAACAATTACATCCATGAGATTAGAAAAATTTAAGAAAACCAAGGAAATTAGAAGTTTTCTTATACGAACTAGTAATAAGTAGTTATGAGCCGTTGTCCCAAGGGTTAGTAGGATGGAGGAAGTCACTAATCTGAGGATAAAAATAAGTCTGAAAAATAGTTTCTATTCTGGAAAACCAAACATTTTGAACGTTGATACCCTGCTATTCGCACTTACACACGTCTTAAAGCCCGGGATAGTAGAGGATACCTTGAAATGGTCTTGTCTTAAAGCCGATGTATGAAGGAAAAAAAATGAAGAAAGTGGTGAGAAAAAAAAATGGACACTGGTTTTGTTATCACCAAGGGCAATAAAAAAAAAATATATATATATAGCGAGGGTGCCTTTTCACCTAGTGCCCTAAGGCCAACTGGTCTGGGAGTCACTGCTATACCTGAGGTGGTGCAAGACGAGGAGAATACACCAAATAAGCAAGCACATGAGTAATCGGTCGGTTAATACCTCAAGAAGTATTAACGATCGCATGAAAGTGTGTAAGTACATCTAGTTAAAAAGTACTGAGGCTAATGGTCAAGAGTATGATAGCTTGAATTGAATTCTCCGGGTGTAGGGATGTCCTTTACACACACGCAGGGTGATATGATCGATGTTTGGAATAAAGATAGGAATGAAGAATAAGACGATGTTTTATTGAGGGAGGACGTGATTTCTAACATCTTTTCATGACCATTAAGATAGGGCTCATGACAACCGAAAAGCTAGCTTAGTTGGAAACCCTAATTTTCAAGGCTTTTCTTTTATAATTCTTTTCTTTAAATGTAATATTCATGATCTTCCTTTTATTATTGGATTTTGTGGGTGCAATCCGCTGAAAACCCTCAGGAGACAACACTCCTTCTACTAGAGACACCTAGAGGTTTAAAGGCTTGTTGCACGTGCTCAGTGCAATCGTGTTGCCTATGAAAGTGTGCTTTTCTCTTTCTTTATTTTCTCCTTCTCTTTTTAATAAAACAATTCGATCGAGACGATCGAAAATAAGTTTGGGGGAATTTGATCAGTCCAAAATACTGCATTTCTAACACGGCAATTTCCTTACCTTTTGCATTCATGTATAGGTATCCGGTATTCATATTGCACATATTAGCAAAACACATGTAAAATACTGGATTACTTGTACTGTATACTAAAACCGGCACTTTTAGGGAAATTGTGTGTTTTTCATGGCATCGCATCACCCTTGTATTGCACAACTCTTGTCTTGGGGTCTAATGCAGGAAATTTCAGAAGCAGAGTCCAAATTGGGAAAAGAACTGATAAAAAATACGCCAACTCAAAGGCTGAAGATCTGGTAGCAACACAGAGGCCCAAAGAGAATTTAAAATATCAGAACAAGGCCCACCAGGAAGCCTAAGAGTTACCATAAAAAAATAAAGCACCAAGGCCACTAAAGGACCGCGGATCCGCGGCCCAAACCCCCTTGGCGCCGCGGATCCGCGGCGGTTTGATGACGTCAGCAGCTCAATTTTTCCCATGTGCCTAATAATAACTGTCAAAGCTTCCAGAAGACCCCAGAAGCTCCACGTGGCGCATCTAGAAGGCTCGGCGTAACAAACTATTTCTAGAAGACTCTTTTGGAGGGAAATTCAAATATTGGCTAACTAACTTGTGGAGGGAAAATTCAAATTCAAATCCTAGATCTAGGGTTTTGGGAGTCTATAAAAGAGAGCCTAGAGCTAGGGTGAAAAGTTGTTCAAGAATTCATTCATCTTCTTCCACGCACAAGTTTAGTGACAAAGCTTGTGCCAAACCTCAATCCCAACCCCAATTCAAAATCAAGACCAAGATCCCGAGAGCAATTCAAGCAAGAGAGCCTTCAACCTTTAGAAGCGACGCCGGATTCCAACGGAGCAAGAGATCCATGCCGATCCGTGACTCAAGGAGCCGAGCGAAGCCGAAATCGACGATCTAGTTCCTTCCTTTTGTAAATTCAAGAGAGTTGTAACGAAATTTGTCGATAAATAAATGTGAATTTTCTATATTCTTGCTTATCTTTTAATTCAAGCATAATGATTAGATCTCAATTTGTGATTGTGTTTGTGATCATGATGTTTGAGTAATCTCCGCTCGTGTAGGAGTTGTGACGATCTTTAGATGATGATGATTTAGATATTTTTACAATTCTTAAATCCTATAATGTTTGGAAATTCTAGTGAATCAAATGATTAATAACCTAGTTTCGAGATGATGCTTTCTTGATCGTGATCACTCGAAACTAGGGAACAACTATTGACCATTTGATTAACTAGAAGCTAGAATTTGAATGCGATCCATCGAAAGGACAAAGGATGAGTTGCGAAATCCCTAATTTCCTCGCACGATCCTTAAACCTCGATGAATTTGCATCGATCTAGTACCAATTCGTTAAAGGATAAGAATGAGTAATCATTAGATCTCATCACATCTATAGATCCGATCTACTCCTACGAGCCATACTTCTAATCTTGATTGTTGGTTGGAAATTATCACACATCTCAATTCTTGTTTTTAATGTTTCTTTTAGATCTAGATTTTTCTTATTCTTGATCTTCAATTACAAATCATGAATTGTTTTCTTTTCTTTTCCTTAAATTTTCAACTCATCTAATTCGGAAATTGAACGGATTACACTTTCCCTGTGAACGATCCGCACTCGCTAACGATCTACATCCGACACCGTAGTTGATTGCGGTCAAATAATTTTTGGTTGTGATTTCTAAATACAATTTTCTATAAACCAACACACAACGAAAAATCGTTCCAATCACATTGTTAAAGGAAAACTGATTTCCCGATTAGATACTTACTCCAGGGTATGTATTTACCACGTTTCATTCTCATATCTGTATTGTTTTACAGATGATGAGTGGGAGTAAGTCATTGGGAATTAGGAGATTATCCTCATTATATCAGAATTTGTTGTAATTGGTGATATTTGAGGAAATCGCCTGGGTACAGTTTTCAACCTACGACGCACAGGTTTTGAGTTATTCAACTCAGCGGACTTATACAGAGTATTGTATGTTGTCCAGTGTCCGTCAGGGCAAAAGGGTAGGTCCTAGTACTCTGTTCTATTTACTTGTAACTTCTCTAGTTTTTAGACAAGTGTTTCGTAGAAATACAATGTCTAAGTTATGAGAAGTTATAGGTATAAGAATAAAGTAGAGAACCAGGTGTCGCAAGTATCGGGATTCTTCAAATAAATCGAAGATGTAGATTCTTGTTATTGGTATTCAGATGATAGTAATGATTTTGAGAAACTTGTTTCTCTTTCAGGTTACTCATAATTGGATGGATTCCTAAGTTGAGTAATGCTGATTAGCCTCTCTCCATTAAGTTTATATGCACCGGAGACAGTTGCATGATTAGAATCTGGTTCCAATTAAATAAGTGCTAAATGTTTCTATATTGGATATAGAATGGTTCATATCTTAACGATGTTAAGGTAAGGGGAGTTGTCCAGCTTATGCTTAAAACCAGACACTGGATAACTCAAGGCACGTTTCTGTAATGGCAGTTTGTGGGTTGACCCTGGCTTTGACGAGGGTTGATTTTCTACCATCTGGAAGATCAATAGTGATATTGTTCTTGACTCGCCACAGTTTTAGTAAAATGGACTTTTTCAGAAAACAGTAGTGGGAGTATGGTAGAAATGGAAGTGATTCCAGAACCGCAAACGATTACAGAAAATTTAATAGGACCTATATATTCAATCAGGTTTGACATTCTAATAGCCACTCCGCAGATATGGTGGGTAACCTCAGACACCCGAGAGGTACTCCGGTAGCCTCAAGGACAGTGACAGGGAGGTTCTTGTTTACCCAGACTTGACACTACTGTTGTTCCAGGCTATGAGACCCGGCAGGAGGATAAGTATAGCGTCGTTCTAAACTAGCTTTAGAAGTGTACGTATATATTATTCTGCCATAGGGTTGTCGTAGTCAGTGGGAGCAGCAGAAGCATAGTGGGCAAGTAGCTTAAGTCTATTAATAGACTGGAGCAGATATAGCGGAGATAGATCATCTATTTTTGATGTGACAGTCATTGATTTGACTTCATCAGAATAGGGGATGGATCTGTAAGAAGGTAGTGGGGTGTGATGTCCGGGTATTTGGATGACATACACGGAGTAGGAAGTAAAATTCATATACTACGATCGGTTGTACTATGGTCGTCACACAATTGTTTCTCCAGACAGGATATGGATATAATATCAGACATTGTGGTTAATAGATCTATGGTTTTAGATCTAGATTTGGGTAGTTTCCCAATGTGGGTACTTTGACAATATTCTAATAGTATTTTAGAATAGATGACTCCTGGCATGGTGGTGTACCTGCAGGTGATGGAGTCACCCTCTCTAAAGGTGTCTTACTGACTAAAGGGGAGAGGGATGTGCATGATTGACAGATCACTTGGTTAGGCAATTGAGTCAATCGTGAGATGTCAAATACCACACCAGATGTTGTTTTTGCACTAGATACGATAATTTTATATTAATCCAATCCTGAAGAAACATAAGAAAGCAGTTTTAGAACATAAGTGAATGTTCTATGGATTTGATGACGGCAGCCTCCTTCGGGAGACGGTTATCATTCCAGGCTTCCAAGGTGACCTGGATGACAGAGTGATTGTCAGAGTTATAGTTATCCTTCTGATGAGGGACAGTATTATGGACAGGTGGTCCAAGAGGATACTGTGGGAGGCCTGGTGCTGGATACTGAGTAGGTTCAGTGATTAACAGTCTAAGAAGTTTGGATTTGAAGTTCATTTATGAACTAGGTTCCATCAGATATCCAGACATATTCTAAGACAGGTATTACTCAATTCGGGAGATGGCATTCTCCGCGAACTTGAGATTAAGAGAGACATAGAAAGAAACATCAGGGCGGATCCACTCACTAAGGCTATTTCTCGAACACAATAGTTTTACAAACGAGCTTTGTGAAACTGATTAGTAGAGGAGTTGGATGTTCGGTATCACACGGGCTGTGAGTATGCGACATCGCAATAATTAGCCTTAAGTGCAAGTGGGAGATTGTTGGATATAGTGCCCTCAAAGACAATTATTGGATCGCAGGTACGTGATTGCAATGATTGAGGGAGGACCTATACCGATATGACTGTCTTACTCGAGATGATAGTATGCTATCTGGTTTGTCTTTATCATCGTATACATGCTTTAGTTCACTATTGCATGATGGTAGAGCCCATAGGATTCTTGCTTGACTGCCAGCAGTATGATGGCGATCATATACGTGGGAGCTGGGGTCTATAAGCACATCCTTAAAGTGTTCCTAGTCGTGGGAGTTTCGAGACAGGGCATCGATACTCCAGAGTAGACTAGTGAATACAGTCGAGACCCCGACGAGGGGCGGTGGCCGGTCTCACAAGCCACTGGTGTCAGTTGGTTCACATAAGATGTATACAGGTGCTCATTAGGTAATGAGTACACCGGACAGGACTCGCCGGGAACATGCTAGTTGGTATTATACATATCGTCAGATAGCAGTTCCATGGTGACATGTGTACAGGTTAGTTTGTCGACCGGAGATCGTCATTTGTCTCGTATGAGTTCCCACTGTGCTTAGATTACTACCCCACCACACTCAAAGGAGACGTGCAAACATGTTTTAGTTGGGTACAGTCCCGAGCCACATGGAGGCAGTGAGCGGATCGTCGGGGATTCGTCTCTCCCGGTATTGAGGGTTGATGTTGCACAGTGCATGGGTGGCCATCACTAGAAATCCTCGGCCGAGGTAGTGGAGAATTACTGATTTGGATCAGTAGTTTCTCAGGAGGTGATGGGCTTCATACCGACACGAATTATCGCGTTATTAGGGGTCTGACTTTATCCACCCCCCTAGACTCGATATGCGATACTCTTTAGACGAACGGACCGGACTGTACGGATATTGTCACTGTCAGGCTCAGTAGGGTTTCTGGATGAGTTCGCTCGTCAGCTTCCCTTCCAATCAATACATAGGCAACCGTTACGTACAGCTTGTACCTCTGACGTGCTAGTGGTTATACCCAGTGCCAGTGTGTTGATGAGTCATTAGAGTCCCCCACAGATAGTTTACCAAGTTCGGGCAAAATGTTGTAGAGGCCGGATGGTTTTTATTGCAGGGTTCGTAAAATGCACGTGCGTTTACGCACGTGTCATATTTCGGGCAGATAATACTGGTGGGCTTTGGTTTAAGCCGGATCCGAGTATTATACTGTGTAGATATAATATCTTTGTCTCAGTTGCATTTTTATTCAGTCGTAATACAAATGCGGGTATGTTTATACTGTTACGGGGTTATCCTAAAATTCGTTTCGGGATCACTTTTGGAAGTTGCCAGTTTCCAGTTTTCTATCAGCCGTATTAAACATTCGGTTTAATACGGATTTATCTTTTCTTGATGAGTGTGGAAGGTTCTAGAAATTTCTAGATGGTGACTAGGATGATGAGGTGGCTAGTGACTCATTAGTGTATTAATTGTTCAATTAATGTTTTGATGACTAGGTTTATGATTCATTTGTTTGCATTAATGTTTTGTGCAAGGTGTAAGATGACACACTCTTCTCTTTAATGCTAATGGTCACTCTCCCTCCTCCTACACTCACCCCCCCTTGCTTATATATGTGGCCGGCCATTCCTAGTGGGGAATATGGTTGCGTGAGAGTAAAAGATTATGATAGTTTTGGTATATAGAAATTAGATGTGATCAATTTCCAATTTACCCGATTCCAAAAGGCAACTTCATTAACCGTTCATCCATAGCTTTGGATGTAACGATACAAAGTGTTCTACTCATTCTCTACATCAATCTTGGTCATCTCTTTTAGCAAACTTGATGATCGAGTTGCCTTGGTTCAGAGGCGGGAGCCCGTTTAAAGATCCGTCGACATGGTGCCACCTGGACGAGATGACTGGAGATTCAGGAAATCGGAGCAGCCGCAACAAAGCGTGGGATGATGGTTGAAGACCGAAGGACTCGGATCGTTCGGTATAACATTTCTACCCACTTTGTAGTTTGTTAGTTTAGCTTTAATGGCAGATCCGGGTGATAGTACACGATAGCGCCAGTTGTAAAAGTTTTTTGTTCCGCATTTGGCGTCTGTTAAAAGGCCGGGGCGCTACCGTGGACTTACTGGGATCTCGGCTCTTTCCTCGTCGAATGAGGTGCAGGATATTCATAATACCACTATGCAAAGCAAGAACTAGAAAAGCAATCAAAAGACAAAACCGAGGGTTGTAGCATCTGCCAGTTATTGCTAAAGAGGTCACTTCCGGTGAAGGGATCTCGGCTCTTTCCTTATCGAATAAGGTGCTGGATATTCTACAAGGAATACCGCTATGCAAAGCAATAACTAGAGCTACCTGTTTTTGAAAATTCGATTCCACAATATGTTTAGGTTTATTTTCTTTCAAAAATCTCATTAATGAAGTCCCATCATTTAAGTTACCTAAACATCATAGATAAATACAACGTACGCTTATGCCATCCGCATTCGCCACGGAGTCCTGTCATTCACCGTTAGGTTAGGTAACTAACGGCAGAGCGGGGCAGGGCTAGCGCGGGTGAAAAACATAAGCAACGTCTACAATATATCACATATATTATATACAGTATCTATCTCATCATATAAAGTGATCACATCACAAAATATCGCAGCAGAAATCAATATATGAAATATTGGATATTCTAGGATTTCCGGGTTTTATATTAAGCCTGTATAAAACACGGATTCCACGGTCGTGATGAATAGCCAGACCCACATCCTAAGACCCCTACGAGAGCGGCAAGCAACCCTACCAATTCTAGAGTTAGGAGACCCGGACTCGACTCCTTGAGATGGTCTCCCACTGGACTCTAGAACCCGGTTACTTGTGCTCCCCTCCTCGGGTCTATCCTAATGCGGAAAAGTAATTAATATACATCAAAGGTGACATCTTCCTCAACCCGGAAGTGCCCCAATAAAAGAATATTACATACAAGTTTTTACATGAATGAAAATGAAAAACTCCCATCTCACATAAAAAAAACCAGCTATTCAAACACGACGATCCAATATAACATATCACAGCAACACGTAACATCACATGTCATCAACGTAAGTAAATATGCGTATCCCAATTGTCGTTGACATATAGCAACGAAACCGGCGATAAACCACATATTACACTTACGGTTGCAGAAAAGAAAGTGAAAAACTATAACAATTGGAATCCGCAACCACCTTAGACATTATAAACCTAATGTATCTCATACTTTGGATTTCATGCCTAACCAAATGAATTCCTTAGACATCGCATGCTTAACAATTATAAACCCCACATTTTAGTCTCGATATTGAAAACACTTTCCAATAAACAGTCGGGTAATTCAACAAGATTCCCGAAATCCTGATCGAATGCTCGTCGGAAACTTTAGTAGACGGCCGCACCCCCGATACCATCAACGAAGTGCACTAAGGCGGAACACCGTGGCCGCGAGCACCCGAACGTATGCTTTTGGCGACGGGGTTCTCCTACAGTCTCTTGATCGTAGTTATGGGGCATGGCTATCTAGTAAGGTTACCTAGCAAGTATCCACATACACTACGTAATTGCGACGGACATTTGATCCACATCAAAATTCCGTGGCAACCGATCAAATGAGACTAAACTGCTAGATTTATAAAATTCAAACTAGTTATCACATAACTAATTATGTAGATTCTAAATATTGTATCACAATCACAGATAGCTAGACGATATTAAACTTTTTGATCGAATAATCAAACACCCAAACTTTCTCAAAGAGCTCAATACTTGAGCGGAGTTCAAAGAGTACCCAGAACATGCCACGGCTCCTGTGAACCATCCGTAGAAAGGCTGACCCATGCCTCACTGTTGGGATTACTTAGCACCCTACTGAGTTTTTAAGACATCAAGCATGCCAATTTCAAATTTTCAAGAGTGCTAAAGAACCATAACTTAGGATCTAGATAGAGTAAATAGACGAAATAAAGCATGTAATCTACCATTACACTAAGTGAATGAGGAATACAACCTTTGTAGACTGGTCCTTCACTTCTAAAGCTCCGTGTAGTAGTCTATTTGCTAAGAGTGTTAATCTCCCAAACTCTAGTATGGTTTCCCTTGGAGAAATGAACAAGCTTGCTCGAAGTCTTCGAGGCCGAAGATGATCTACGTCGAGGAGACTCAAACCCAAGCTACCTCTTCACTAGGTGATGAACTTTGTGAAGAGAACATCCTAAACTAAATGTCAAGTAGTAGAGGATGATGGAGTAGGAAATGGGCTCACTTTAGATTTTATTTTCTCATTCTTCATATTTCATGGAGCTAGAAAGCTTGAAGAAAGAGATGAAGAAAGCAACCATAAAAAATGAAGCTAGTGAAGAATTATCAACCATGGGTGAGTTAATATCCTATATTAACCCTTGTAGAGACTAAACCATAGCTAATGTAATGGTTGGGTTAAAAAATATCTTAAGTAAAAACAAAATTAGTGGACTTGGTCAATGGTTCTACAAGCTTCTCAAAGCTTCAACCATTAATCCAATTTCCAACTAATTTTGATTAACTTTAAATAAATAAAACCCTTCATTACATGTGGCATGGTGTGAGTTTCATACACCCATGTCATGTGTATCAACAAGCATGACACAAAACATTGTACACTAATATATATCACATATATACTTAATGCACAATCAAGTGAGAAAAGAAATCTTAAGTGAGCTAATACTAGTTAATGTAAATTAATATATCAAATATATAATTATACATTAGATTATTAAATCAACACTTGATTTAATAATCCGGCTATATCACATATAACCGACTAATATCATGTGTATCAATTTATCGAATCAACACATGATTCGATAACCCGGCTGTATCTCATATAACTGACCGATGACACAAATCGCGAGAATAGAATACGGTATCACATACACGTATTAATCTCGGTCCCGCACATATCTCATATGTGCTCCTACTTCGTTTCTCCTGAGCCAGGAAACCTCTGTGTAGGACTCTAAAGACTCGTTAATACGCCGGCAGTAGGTGATGATCATATCAAACACCCACAAGCCGCCAGAGGCCTGCTAAACGTAACGGCCACCCGGGTATTGAGCGATCAGAAGATCAACAAGCAAGCCTGCTCATACTCCTGCGAATCCAATCAGTAACACTACCGTACAGTCCGGTCTCTTCGTCTGATATGTCGCATATCTCGCCTAGGGGTGGTAAACGTCAGACCCCAATAGCTTGATAAGTCATGCCGATATAAGGTCCATAACGGTCAAGAAACTACTGATAACGGTTATCAGTAAATCTCATCTACCCTGGTCAGGGATTTCAGTTATGGCCAATCGAGCACAGCGCAACATCAACCCCCAATACTGGGAGAGACGAATCCCCTCCTATCGCTCACTGCCTCCATGTGACTTGGGACTGTACCCAAAAACCACCTATTTACACGACTCAGTAGAGCCGTTGTAGGGTGGAAATCAAAGCACGGTGGGAGACACACAAGACTCTATAACGATCTCGGGTCGACAGACTAACCTGTACCAGTGTCACCAGAGAACTGCTATCTGACGTGAGGTATAATACCATCTAGGAGTTCTCGGCGAGTCCGTTCAGTGTACTCAGTCTCCACTGAGCACCCGTATACCATCTCTGATGCCAAACACCAATAGATATGGGATCATCCATCGCCCATCACATAGGTCGAGAAGATATACGCTAATCTACTCTGAAATATCGATGCCCCGTTTCGATATTCCCACGACTAGGAATATTGAAGGATGAACTCATGGACCACCCAGGCCCCACTAGTATGATCTGCATCATAATCCTGGTAGTCAAGTACACATCCTAAGGGCTTTATCAACATGTAACAGAGAGACAATAAGTGTACATGTTAAGATAAAGAGCAACAGATAGCATACTATCACGTCGAGCGAGAAAGTCCTCCCTATATATGTCCCAGCATCCACTATGATATACATCTCATGTACAATAATGGCCTCTAGGGCATACATACAACTAACAATCTCCCACTTGCACTCAGGCCAGTAGTTGTAGTATAGCATACCCAACGTCCTATAAAAGTCTCTCGCAGGAAAGGCCTCAGTGAGTGGATCTGTCGTGTTAACCTCTGAGTCTACTCTCCTAACCTCGATCTCTTGGAGATCAGCCATCTCCATGATCAGGTGATACAGCCTTAGAATATCTCTGGGTCACTGATAGAACCGGGGTTCCTAGGCCAAAGCCACACCTCCATTGTCACACAATGGTGGGAACCTAGTTCATCTCATGAACAAATATACACCCAGACTGCCTCTTTGGTAGCATCGTTGATAGCGATATATCCAGCCTTTATCATCTAGTTTGCCCCGGTATCTAGCTTGGAACTCTTCCAACATACCGTCCCTCCACTGAGGTAAAAGACAATGCCTATGACTGAATTTCAGTCGTCCTTACCACCTTGGAAGCTATCCTGTGATTCTCCCCAGGATCGATTGATACCATCTCACTACACCTAGTGAAAATCCTAACATCCACTTAGATCTATCTCATAGATCCAAAAACCAGGATTTAGTAGGTATCACCTAGATCCAACATGGAGAATCAATGTGATAAGAGGAGATTGACCGAGTGTAGCATAGGAAATACCTTTCCTATCAAAAGTATGTCATCCACGTATAATACGAGGAAGACCACCTTACTCTCTACTACCTTTTTGTACATACAAGGTTCATCTATCATTTTGATGAAGTCAAACGCTTTGACTATCACATCAAAACTGTTCCAACTCCGTGATGCCTGCTTTAACCCGTCACATCAAAATGCTTTGACTATCACAACCACTGATAATATACATCATATGTACAATAATGGCCTCTAGGCCATACATATAACTAACAATCTCCCACTTGCACTAGGGCCATCATATAGCAGTGGTTGTAGTATCCCATACTCAACCATCCCATAAAAGTCTCTCTTGGGAAAATGCCTTCGTGAGTGGATCCTCCGTGTTGTCCTCTAATTCTACTCTCCTAACCTCGATCTCCCTGGAGATCAACCATCTCTATGATCAGGTGATACTACCTTAGAATATGTCTGGATCACTGATAGGACGGGGGTTCCTAGGCCTAAGCCACAACTCCATTGTCACACAATGGTAGGAACAAAGTTCATCTCATGAACTTATATACACCCAGACTGCCTCTTTGGTAGCACCGTTGGTAGCGATGTATTCAGTCTTTATCGTCTAGTTTGCCACGGTATCTAGCTTGGAACCCTTCCAACATACCGTCCCTCCACTGAGGGTAAAGACAATGCCTGTGACTGACATTCAGTCGACCTTACCACCCTGGAAGCTATCCGGTGATTCTTTCCAGGATCGATTGATATCATCTCACTACACCTAGTGAGAATCCTAACATCCACTTAGATCTATCTCATAGATCCAAAACTCAGGATTTAGGATGTATCACCTTGATCCTTTATGGAGAATCCTTATAATAATAGGAGATTGACCGAGTGTAGCATAGGAAACACCTTCCCTATCAAGAGTATGTCATCTACGTACAATACGAGGAAGAACACTATACTCTCTATTACCTTTTTGTATATACAAGGTTCATCTACCATTCTGATGAAGTCAAACGCTTTGACTACCACATCAAAACAGATGTTCCAACTCCACGATGCCTGCTTTAACCCGTAAAGCAACTTGCACACGTTTCCGCTGCTCCCACTGTCTAGGAAGCCCCCTGGCTGTGTACTTATGACGCTCTCTTCTAAATCACTATTTAGAAAAGAAGTCATGACACCCAACCGCCAGATATCGTAGTCATGGTATGTAGCAATAGAAAGTAGGATCTGGATGGACTTAAGCATAGCCACTGGAGAAAAGTTTTCATCTTAATCCATGCCTAGTCCATGACGAAAACCTTTTACAACAAGTCTAGCTTTAAAAGTCTCAACTTTACCATCTACACCAAGTAATCTTCTCAAGATATACTTGCTCCTGATGGGGATTTAACCCTTCAGATATAGCAATCAAAGTCCATACTTTGTTGGTGTATATAGATTCTATCTCAGATTGCTTAGCATCCTGCCATTCTTACAGAGTCCCCACTCTTGATGGCCTGCTTGAAACTAGTCGGGTCATCATCTCATGATGCAATCCTTGCTCCCACTGTCATCGAGAAACCGAAGTATCTCTCAGGCGGATGAGGAACCCCTTTAGATCGGCGGAGAGGCCGAGGTTCGTCGGGGACTATTGAATCCTTTGGTTCTACCAAATCATTAGCTGTAGTTTGTATAGCTGGAACTCCTTCCAGTTCTACAGAACTGACCTTGCATCGAGCTTGTCCGGACTTCGCTTTTAGACATAGGCCGGACAACCCCAAATCTTAACTTGCTTAAGACATGGGCTCTTCCCATACCATATCTCATATGGAGTGGTAGGCACTGATTTGATTGGAACCCAATTCAATAGGTATGCAGCTTCTTAAGTGCATAACTCCCAAAAAAGAAACAGGTAACTCAGTAGTGCTCATTATAGAGCGCACCATATCATATAGGGTGTGATTGCTCCGCCCCGATATACCGTTGTGCTGTGGTGTATACGGAGGAGTGGTGCTGAGGGAGAATCTCATTCTCCTTTAGAATAGTCCAAGAATTCCATGCACAAGTATTCCCCTCCCTGATCTCATCATAGGACATAATACTTATACCCGTTTTGGTTCTCTACTTCTAACTTATATTCTTTGAATTTCTCAAAATCATCAGACATGTGTTTCAACAGGAACATGTGTCCGAATCTTGAGAGATCATCAGTGAATGTAAGCAATCAAAGTCTATACTTTGTTGGTGTATATTGATTCCATGTCAGATCGCTTAGCATCCAACCATTCTTACAGAGTCCCCGCTCATGATAGCCTGCTCGAAACTAGTCGGGTCATCATCTCATGATGCAATCCTCGCTCCCACTGTCATCGAGAAAACCGTAGTATCTCTCAGGCGAATGAGGAACCCTACCAAATCGGCGGAGAGGCTGAGGTTCGTCGGGAACTATTGAATCCTTCGGTTCTACCAAATCATGAGCTATAGTTTGTATAGCTGGAACTCCTTATAGTTCTACCTCATGACCACAAATTTCTTTCCAAAATAAATTCATTTTCCTAAAAAGGTGGCATGCCGAGAAATAAAACACATTTTGTTTCTCGGTGTGGTAGAAGATATTCCCTTGCGAATGCTTGGGATATCCTACAAACTTCCACAGAACCGACCTTGTCTCGAACCTGTCCGGATTTTTCTTTTGACATACGCCGGACAACCCTAAATCTTAACTTGCTTAAGACATGAGCTCTTCCCATACCATATCGCATATGGAGTGGTAGGCACTAATTTGATTGAAACCCAATTCAATAGGTATGCTGCTTCCTTAAACGCATAACCCCTAAAGGAAATAGGCAACTCAGTAGTACTCATCATAGAGCGCACCATATCTAATAGGGTATGATTGCTCCGCCCCGATACACCGTTGTGCTAAGGTGTATTCGGAGGAGTAATGCTGAGAGAGAATCTCATTCTCCTTTTGAAATGGTCCAGGAATTCCATGCACTAGTATTCTCCTCCCTGATCACATCAAAGGATATAATACTTATACCAGTTTTGGTTCTCTACTTCGGACTTATATTCATTGAATTTCTCAAAAGCTTCAGGCTTGTGTTTCAACAAGAATACATGTCCGAATCCTGAGAGATAATCAGTGAATATAATGAAGTACAAAGAACCAGTCCAGGTATGTGTAGACAGGGGACAACATACATCATCATGTATCAGTCCCAAGAGTTCATTAACTCTGTTTCAAGTAAACGGAGCTATGGTCATCTTATCTTTGTGACATGACTGGCAAGTTTCATAAGATGTAAATTCAAACTAATATAAATATGCATCTTAATGTAACTTAGCAAGTCGGGTCTCATTGATATGACCTAGTCTGCAATGCCTCAAGAAGGATTCGTCCATTTCTAAACTCTTCCTCATTGATATGCCTAAGTAAGTGATCTGTCAATCATGCACATCCCTCTCCCCTTTAGTCTGTAAGACACCTTTAGAGAGGGTGACTCTATCACCTGCAGGTACAGCACCATGCCAGGAGTCATCCATTCTAAAATACCTTTAGAATACTGTCTAAGTACCCAGATTGGGACACAACCCAAATCTAGATCTAAAACCATAGATCTAGTAACCAGAATGTCTGATATTATATCCATATCCTGTGTGGAGAAACTACTGTGTGACAACCACAGTATAACCAATCGTAGTGTAGGAATTTCACTTCCTACTATGTGTATGTCATCCAAATACTAGGACATCACACCCTACTACCTTCTTAACAGATCCACCTCTTATTCTGATGAAGTCAAAGCCCATGACTGTCACATCAAAAATAGATGATCTATCTCCGCTATATCTGCTTTAGTCTATAAATAGACACAAGCTACTTGTCCACTTTGTTTTCGCTGCTCCCACTGACTACAACAACCCTCTGGCAGAATCATTTACACGTATACTTCTAAAGCTAGTTTAGAACAACGCTATACTCATCCTCCTGCCGGGTCTCATAGTCTAGAATAGTAGTAATGGCAAGTCTGGGTAAATAAGAACCTCCCTGTTACCGTCTTTGAGAATACCGAAGTACCTCTCGGGCGTCTGAGGTTACCCACCATATCTGCGGAGTGGCTAATAGAATATCAATCCTGATTGAATCTTTTGGTCCTATTAAATTTTCAGTAATCGTCTGTGGTACTGGAATCGCTTCCAGTTCTACCATACTCCCACTATTGTTTTCTGAAAAAGTCCATTTTACTAAAACTGTGGCGAGTCAAGAACAATATCACTATTGATCTTCCAGATGGTAGAAAGCTAACCCTCGTTATAGCCCGGGTTAACCCACAAACTGCTATTACAGAAGAAACGTGCCTTGAGTTATCCAGAGTCCGGTTTTAAGCATAAGCCGGACAACTCCCCGTACCTTAACATCGTTAAGATATGAACCATTCTATATATAATAAAGAAACAGAGGCACAGATTTAATTGGAACCAGATTTAAATCATGCAGCTATTTCCAGTGCATGTCAACTAAATGGAGAGAGGCCGATCAACATTACTCAACTTAGGAGTGCATCCAATTATGAGTAAGCTAAAAGAGAAACAAGTTTCTCAAAAACCATTACTATCAACTGAATACCAAACACAAGTATCTACATCTTCGATCACCTTGAAGAATCCCGATACTTGCGACACCTGGTTCTCTACTTATTCTTGTACCTATAACTTCTCAAAACTTAGACCTTGTATTTCTACGAAACACCTGTCTAAAACTTGAGAAGTCATAAGTAAACTGAATATAGTACAAGGACCAACCCCTTTGTCCTAATGGACACTGGACAACATACAATACTCTATGAGTCCCCTGAGTTGAATAACTCAAACCATGTGCATCGTAGGTTGAAAACTGTACTACGGTTATGAAGAATTACACCGTTGTTGAATGCTCCTTACCTAACCATCAACTGATATAGGTAAATGTCATCGACATAATTTCAAAAAAGTTATATCTCACTTTATCGAATAAACGTACAGATATATCAGTTTGAAATTGGTGCATAACAACGGATATTCAAAACCAAAAATTTGCCGTCCGGCAAAAACCCAGGCGATTTCCTCAAATATCACCAATTACAACGAATTCCGATATAATGAGGATGATCACCTAATTCCCAATAACTTACTCACACTCATCATCTGTAAAACCATACAGATGTGAGAATCATACCTGGTAAATACATACCCTGGAGCAAGGATCTAATTGGGAAATCAGTTTTTAATTAACAACGCATAGTGAAACTGAAACATGAAAATGTTTCGAAGGGGTATCCTGGTATTCCTAGTAATGCCTCTTCCATTATCCAGATTCATGACTATAACCGTATATTTCGTTGTCATCTCTCCAAATCCCTTTATTTGTCTTTAGTCGTTACCTTCTATACACCATCATTAGACTTAATGGTTTTCTTCCTTCCCTATCGTTTGGCACCAGTCTATGGTTTGGAAGAAGACTATCCAATAAGCGTAATAGGTGTACTCTCCTAATGCTAGGAGTACTCGCAACCTGAGAGAAGGTGATGATAAAAGTCAACAGAATAAACCTTATTCTATTTCTCCTGAACCGGAGAAACGCAAAGGTGAAACAGGAGTGGCGATGATATACTCGGTTCGGTCATGAATGATAGCAGTCACATTTACTTTTCCCTCTTTCTAATCCCTTTATTTGACTTTACTTATTACCTACTGTACACCACACTTAGGCTAATTGGTTTTCTTCATTCCCTACTTTTCGGCGCCTGCCTATGGTTTGAAAGAAGACTACCCAATAAGCGTAATAGGTGTCCCTCACAACCTGAGAGAAGGTAAAAAGAAAAGACAACTGAATAATCCTATTCAATCTCTCCAGAACCAGAATCCATCCTCGAATCTGGAACAAGTTCCTTCGAGTTTGTATATAACCATACGATGGATTTATCCAATGGAAGTGGATGTTCATAGTGATACGAGGTGTTCTTGTCACGACCCGAAATAGCACGTGACTGGCACTTGAATCATATGAAGTCTACAGGACCCCATCTAATCCAAGTAAGCCAAAAACCCAGAAATCTAAAACCATTTTAAGGAGTAAATAAAGAAAACTGGTTTTTAAGAAGTAGGAAAACATGTTTTAAAACAAGGGTTTTTAAATAACATAAGCCAAATATGCATTTTAAAAATCACATGTCTTTTCTGAAAATTCCGGCAGAGTTTCCTTTGTAAATACTGGCCCCGAACGGGGTACAACATGAATAATATATATACAGTGATAAAAGGCATCCCCAAGCGGGAGCTAGCTCTTCGTCAATCAACGGTCACAACCACGCAAGAAATATAATATACAACGCCAAAGGGCGAGGATCAAAACTCAAAGGAAAACTCAAAATCAGCATGAAAACCATAATACTACAACGCGCGACTCTAAGGTCGAAATAATACAAAACTGGTTTTCGAAGTCTGAAATAATATACAAGTTTGGTTGATGGAATTACTAGATACAACTGAATAATACATATACAATGGTGGTTCTGATGCAAAAGAACCCACCTACCAATGCAATCACCCAGAAAGGAAGCAGTGTGCCAGAAAAGCAGCAATAGTATCTGTACGGCAAAACCTGCAAGAACTGTGGCACAACGGGGGTGAGTTGCCAACTCATGAATAGAAAACATCGCAGAGTAGAAATCGTATGCATGACACAATCCTAGGTCAATACGATAATTATATATAAACCTCAATGAATATGTCTGAAGCATGGTAAGGTGGAAATATAACATCTATACATAAGTGTAGTGTCAAGTGCTCGTGCCGGTGCCTCAGGTAATAACATATCATAAATGTCAATATATGTATATGGAAATCGTCCACGTATCACAAAATGACAATAAGCATCATGCGTGTAAATATCATAAACATATGCATGGAAGTATGAGGATGTAAATCAACATGTGTCGTTCGCGACATATCAAAACCATGGAACCTGAGTGTCAAGCATCGACACTCGAAAACATCATGAAACCTGTGCCTAGCATCGGCACGTAAATCCTCATATATCGGGCTCCGTCAGTCTCGATTGGCCCATATCATCTCTCAACTCCGGTCGGTATCCTCCGGATATCCACCGAGCTCAAATACAATAACCGATAGGTACTCGCCACCCTGCTAGGCTCATCGTCTACTCCACGAAAAACATTTCTCGCCCCGGGGAACCATACCGGGTCCACCATGAACCCGTAAACGGATCATCCAACTCCTCGAATTGGGTTTCAAGCACACGTCTCAGAACCGAGAAAACGCATGGTGGACGCACTGAAATATCATATCAAGAGTAACCGGGTTTTTAAAACAATACATACTCTCTTTTGAAATACCCACGGTTCCCAAATCCAGAAATATCATGGAAACAACATATCTCAATACGTATAATCATAAAGCATGATGTATGCGACGTATAAAAGAATGTAAGCATATCAGTATGTCATGCAACTTGGAATAGTAATATGCACACATTGAGGGAAACCGCTCTTTTATAATGAATACATTTTTAAGATATATCTTGTGGTTCCCAAATCTCCAAATCAAGACAGAATCATCTATGTATGTGCAAATACATATGTATGCAAGTATAAGTGTACAATAGGTATGTACATAAGTATGCCATGCAAGGGATCATATCCTGAATGCAACAGTACTACAGTGTAGTGACATGGCAATTATCGATGATGAAGTGTGTGAGCCGGCAAGCAGGTGTACGTGGAACATATGCATCATCGATAATGGTGCTGGTGTCCTAACAGCATGAGTTTAATATAACAATAACCAATTTCATATGCAATGCGATGCAAATAACAAGAATATGCAGGAATCGACTAATAAATGCAACAGTGATGAATCTGCATCAATATAAAAAGTCATACAGTTTGCCATTTGAAATAAGACGAATCTGGGTTTTTAGTAAAATAAGGGCTACGGTGTTTTTTTTTAGAAAAGATGCGTCTTTTTAAAAATATCCGTAGAATCCCTTTTCCTGTCTTTAAAATACTCCTGATTTGTTAGTTTTTGAAATAGGTATGACATCAACCTAGCCTAACATCTACTAGCAAAACTACAGTTCTAACTAACAAGTCAACCAGGAGGGGTATGGAAACCACCTAAATCTGAGTCGATATATATATATATATATATATATATATATATATATATATAAGTATAATAGTCGGTGATCCCGCCTCAAAGGTACCGCGTACGATACAATATCATATGACATCCTCGAGTCATAAGTGCGGATCTATCATCAATATAAAACTCGTACGGTAAATCATCGTACGGCATCCCAAAATCTGGGTACGAGTCAATATCACATTCCTCTCATCAATTATCAGGTATCCTTATCATCATATCTCATGATCTGGGGTACTGATCTAAGTCTAGTACAATCGACACCATCTATATAAATATATGCGCGTGTATGAAAACACGCCTAAAAGCCCGCTATAATCTCATGTCGTATCCCAAATACGAATCACATCATATCACCGATATCATGGCGCTATGCCCAATATCATCGACTCATCTCCAAATGTCATCCACTATCCTCATCATCCAGGTATAAGTATAACAGATAAGCAAGTGTGTGTGTGGGGGGGTGTAAACCTATTCTAGGATTCGCAACTAGGGAAACTATACTAGTTTACTTCTAAAACCTAATCTATCCATAGTACACTTAATCACATCTAGAATATGTATGACTCACATAAGCTATCATATATATATATATATATATATATATATATATATATATATATATAGTATACTAGTCATCGAACTGCGGGGGTGCTATACGCCATCCACCCGACTTCCCCCGTAGATATAATCTACTCACCTTGATCTTGTTTGCCGATGTCGATGTCGCCACATCTTCTTCATCGTCTCGAATCGTCGTGGGGGTACCTACATGTCACACGTATCGCATCACATTAAAACCAAATCGAAGACGAAACGATACACGAAAACCAAAACGATACGCTTAAAAGCCTATAGGTTAGAACCTATGGACCACGCCTTCAAAATCACCAATCAACACCTGATATAGATGTACAAACGTTAAGTGATCGAATACAATACCAAATATCCAAAACTTGAATTCAAACATACGCAAAACATAAGGCAACAACTTATAAAAGTGTTCCCAGATTTTGTCTCAGGTGAAAACAGGGTAAGCAAACAAGTCTAGGGTGTAGTATATGATGTATATGAGCTACTGGAATAACCCCGACACCCTACCACACCAGGTGGCCGGCCCCTACACCTAGAATTCCGGCCAGGCCGGTTTGGGAAAGGAATTGGGTTGTCGTTTGGTCAGGGTGGTCTCATATGGTCTCAAATTGGTCACTGGAGTTGTTTACTTTTCAAGTTTTAGTCTCGGGTCACTCCAGATTTCTCTGCACCCACTAAGTTCTCACAAAACCCGACATTTCAGTTTCTGTAAATCCGTATTTTTGTTTTCAGGTTTGCTAGGTCTGGGTTTTGGGCAATTGGGGTGCTTAGGGTCATAACTAAAGTCCAATTACATAACCACAACTCAAGAATCCCACAACCCTCTCTAGAAATCTTCAAACTTTACCAAACTTCGCCAAAACGATTTTAAACTTGAAATGAGGCTAAAGCACTTGAAACACTACAATAATTGTGAAAGGGTTTACCTCATTTAGCTCCCATGAATCCTCACAGCGCCAAAATGAAGACTTTCTTGGTCCATTGGGTAGTTAGGAGGCTTGTGCACCTTTTTTTGTGAAGTGGGAATGAGGTTTTGGAGTGTTTTTCATGGAGTTTTTGTGGCTTGAAGATAGAGGAGGAGGAGGAGGCAGCAGCAGCAGCAGCACAAGGGGAGAGGGAGAGAGGAAATGATGAAGAGAGATGAGAGAAGCAAGAGAATGGTCAAGGTCAAATACCCCCCTCACCTTTCCCTCTCATGCCCATGCCTATATATTCTATTCATTCTTTTTCTTTTCTTTTCTTTTCTTTTCCCCTCTCTTATAAATCAATAACCATGATATAAAACATGTAGGAAAGCCAAAAGAACATGTAACAAGTGAAAAAAAAATATGGTGCATGTTTTGCACAAATATGCTAAAAATCCGATTAGCGATTTTTAATCGCGATTAGCACTAAATTAGTGTCAAACTAATCATAAAAACTTAAAATTTGCATAATTCACATAAAACACCCTCTTTCTAGTGATTTCTATAATTTTCCAAATTTCCCCCCATTTATCGGTATTTAATTATACCGAAATATTAAAATATTCATTAAAATTAATATTAAATTCTAAAAATTCCCAAAAATAATATTTTATTTTTCTGAAATGTTACAATCTTCCCCCCTTAAAGAAATTCGGTCCCCGAATTTAATTTAAAACCCCTCAAATACTAGAACATTTCAGTAAAAGTCTAAGACGTCGGGATTCCGAAATCATCAATACATAAAACGCATCATAGAGCAATGCATGCGAATGAACAATGAGCAGATAACTCAAAATCGAAACTCCGTCAAGCATCCCGCAATCATCAGAGTTATGGTAAAGACACAAATGTCAAATTCAAAACAAAACCAATACGATATATATATATATATATATCAAAGTTATACATGTAGACATCGAATCTATACATGTAAATAACTGAAGAAATGCATGCCAAATCTTTTTAAGTCGCTGTGCAATGAGCATAACACTGCACAGTGGCGGACGTCTATTATAAGAAAATAACCATATATGTATATATCTTTTTTTTAATAGGTACATTCCGTCGTTTTGAAAACAATTTAGAAGGGTTTCCTTGTTTTAAACGTTTCGTGTCATATCAGACACGTAGGTAAATACTGAGACTATAGCCCGCCTTTTGGAAATCCCTTCGATAACTATCAATGCATGCAAAATATATCCAGGTACTGTCCTCTGACTAGTCCTGCTCAGTACGAAAACAAATAGAAATATCATAAAAACGTACTGCTCCATAAGAAATCAATCCCAAAATGTATATAAGAATACCCTGTGCGTCTGGTGCGCACGGAAATAAAAATCCATATATGTGCCATACATATGCACAGAAACAACGTCTAGGTGCAACGGGTGTGCACGAAATATCTATCATAGGCAACGTGTGTGCCTGGCAGCAAAATCAGGTGCATCTGACATGCACGAAGAATCCCAATTTAGTGCATCTGGTGTGCACCAAAATCGCATCTCAAAACATGCGCTCAACACACGCGAAAATCCAAATCAAATGCACGGAGTGCAAGAAATCAACATCAATATCAGAATAAAAATCGACGGTATACAATACGGATCAATCAAAATCAGGTATACCGCGGTATATAAGCTCACAACCATGTGCATCAGTGATCAGTCGAAAATAATGTATTTTTAACACATCAATTTCCCTATCATTTGCATTCATCTAAAGGTATTCAGGTTAAGTATAGCACATATTAGCAAAACAGTCGTAAAATACCAGATTACATGTGTTATACTTTAAAACTGACATTTCGAGGGAAATTGAGTGTTTATCATGGCATCGCATCATCCTTGTATAGCGCAACACTTGTTTCGAAATCTGTGCAGGAAATTCCAGGAGGAAAAGCCAAATCAGTGAAAAATGCTGTTAAAAATACGCCAACTCAAAGACTTGAGAGCTGGTAGTAATCTAGAAGGAATTGTGAGAATCAACATATCAGAAAAATACCAAGAATTCATCAGGAAGCAGCAATGGAAATATGAAGCCCTAAAGCCCTCACGTGACCACGGATCCGCAGCCGGAGCAGGCACGTGCCGCGGATCCGCGGCCGTATTGACACGTCATCATCAAATCTCCACTGCAGAATGCTTCTCTCAATGCCTACACCTCATCAAGCTATGTCAAATTCCAGAATTCTCCAGAGTCTTCTGCCAGATCAGCAAGCTCCTTGTTCAAGCTAAACTTCCAAGCATCCAAAGCAAGCTTCTCACTTAACAAACTAAACCTAGAAGCTTCTCCCTAACCTCCAAGCTTATGAAGGAAGCTAAAGCCTAACTAACTACTTCTAGAGGCTTCTACCTAACTACCAAGCTTACAAGGGAAGCTAATCTAATCCTAGGTTACAAAGGAAGCTAATCATTCTTAAGGCTATAAAAGGAACTCTAAGGCCTCACTTCTAAGGTTGTTCAATAATTGGATCCTCAATTCCCAATACAAGTTGAGTGACACGACTTGTAAACCCTAATCCCCAATTAAAAATCCAAAGCCAAAATCAAGAACTTCGAGTACCAAATCAAGCATGAAGCCTTCGATCCTTTAGAAAGAGACGCCGGACTTCATCGGAGCAAGTGATCCAACGAGATCCGCGACTCAAGGAGACGAGCGAAGCCGAAATCAACGATCGAGTTCCCTCCTCAATTTCTTGTAGTTTTTAAGCGAAGTGTAACAAATTGTTGATAAATAAAGGTGAAGATCTTTAATCTTGCTTTCTTTTAATTCTTGCATCATGATTAGATCTCAATTCTTGATTGTGTTCTTTGAGATGATGTTTGAGTAAAACTCCGCTCGTGGAGGAATCGAGACGATCAATAGATGATGATGATTAGATCTTGAAACGATTCTTAATTCCTATAAGTTTTGTAAATTCTAGTGAATCGAATGATCGATAACCTAGTTTCGAGCGAGATGTTTTCTTGATTATTTTTGCTCTTGACTAGAGATCAATGATCGGTAATTCGATTAACTAGAAGCTAGATTTTGAATGAGATTTATCGAAAGGACAAAAGATGAGATGAAGAAACCTTAGTTTCTTTTAAAGATCCTTAAACCTCGATTAATCGTCATCGATCTAGTATCAATTCATTAATGGATAAGAAAACCTAATCACTAGTTTTCATCACATCTATAGATCCGATCGATTCCGACGAGCCTCACTTCGAATCTTGATATTTGGCTTGGAAATCATAAATTCTCAATTCTTGATTTTAAATGTCTTCTTGTTTTTATATCTATATAATTCTTGAACTTCAATTTTATAAATCATGAATTGTTATTTCTCTTTTCTTTAAATTTTGACTCATCTAATTCGAATTACGAACGATTACACTTTCCCTGTGGACGATCCGCACTTACTAACGCGCTACAAATCGACACCGTTATTGATTGCGGTCAAATATTTTTGGTTGTGATTTCTATACATTTTCTTATATACACACCGGAAAAAGTATCAATCAAATGGCGCCGTTGCCGGGGATTGTGCGCTAATTCGTTCGTTTTTGAAATTTGAGTTGAAAACTTTATTCCATCATAATTTTTAGATCAAATTCACGCAAAACACTAATCAATTCGTTGTAATTTGTTGCGAGGAAATCTGGAATCATTGGAGCTGGAGGAAAATTATTCTGATCATTCCAGAGAGCTCAGGAGGCAAACAGGAACAGTACCAAAAATTTTTTGTGCAGTGATCTTTTGAACCTACCGCGTTTCTGCGGCAATAGCAAGCTCCAGCCGCGGATCCGCGGCAAGTTGACTTCACCTCTGCACGAAAAGTCTCTGGTATTTTCTTGACTTTCTTATCTTCTTCTCGGTCTGCTCCAATAACAATTTACTGCAGGTTTCTTTGCAAATAAATCGCAGCGCCGCAAAAAGCAATAAAATTGTGCGTGTTTTGATTTTTGGTTGTTTGCATATTAATACGGAATTTAAGGGGCACGGCCAAATCCAGATTAGGTGGGGAGTTCATTACCCTTCCTAATCCCTGAAAATCACAAACTTGCATCCGCATTACCCTCATTAACTAAAAGAAATCTAGAGATGACTCTAAGGACCGTCGCGCTCACTTAGGACAGAAGAAGGCCGTGGGTAATTCATTGCTTATCCGCGTTTCTTTTGTGGTGTCTGAGGCAAGTGTGTCTAAGGCAAGTGGTTACTTAATTAGGCCCACTACTTACGTAGTGGAGAACCTCCCACTTACCTGGCCACAGGAGAGACAAAGAGGCAGTGGAGGATTTATCCTGCGACTTGTCTTTTGGAAGTTAGGAGCGGTCTAGAGACTTGACCTAGGTGACCACTAGACTTAGGGTTTTCTTGTTACATTTGTTGTGATTTGCATCATTTTTTCAAAAATCCGTATATTTTTCAAAACAAACACCACATTCATTTCCCCTAATTATATCTACGATGCCACTTGTACTAACCCTTTTTAGTACAAGATAGGCTGGACACAGGATTCTAGTGCCCGTTTAGTCCGCGTTCCCCCGATCGACTCTGAAGTCGGTATTTCTATATTTACCTCTTCTTTACCCACCACCACACCCACTTCGATGGATCCTTCTCCATCGAATTTCTTTACCACTAATCTGCCGCCGTCCGTAGGTGCGCAGAATTCACCCCGCATCTCTCTCCAAGAGAGGTGCTATCCTATGCGAGATCCTCTTTCGACCTGTCTATCCATTCCACCAGCCAACGGGGACAATTTTGAAATAAAACCCCAATACATCAACCTTCTACCCAAATATCACGGTCTCGAGTATGAAGACGCATATGTCTTTATCACCAAATTTGAAAATGTATGCGCAATGATGGGTACTTCACAGCTTTCTGTGGATGCTATGCGTCTTCGTCTTCTCCCATTGACCTTGTGCGGTATAGCCGAGAAGTGGCTGTATAACACTACCGCACGTTCCATTTCGAACTGGGAAGAATTCGTAAAAGCATTCCTAAAGAAATTCTACCCGAATCATAAGACGGCTCGAGTCCGTAGCGAAATCAATCAATTCACCCAGCTTCCAAATGAAACATTCTCGAAGTGTCTTGAACGCTTTAAGGATCTGTTAGTTCAATGTCCACATCACGGAATCCCTAGATGGGATCTGTGCAGAATCATATATGAGGGCATTAATCCTAACACAAAACAGACCCTTGAATTAATGTGTCAAGGCAACTTCATGACCAAAGACGATGGGGAAGCCTGGAAATACCTAGAAGATTTCGCTGAAAAATCTTTACAGTGGAAGGGTGTGAGTCAATCGTCTAGGGCTGGCAATAACCAATCGGAAGTTTCCATAGGAGTTAGAGCTGACATTTCAGCTATGCAAAAGAAACTCGAGACTATGGAAAACAAATTTTTAGCCGCCGCCCTAAAGCAAATGTCACTCTCCAAAACTGTATGTGGATGTTGTTCTGATCCTTCTCATTTGACGGAAGAATGTCCACGAAATTCTCCGTTTCAAGGTCATGAGCATATCAATTCTGCTTTTCAAGGACCTAGAAACGATCCATATTCTTCCACATATAATCAGGGTTGGAGGAATCACCCTAATTTTGCTTGGAACCAATCACAATCTCAAAACACGGTTCCAATGCAAAACAATTTCCAAAGGGTCCCTCCACCACAACAGCAACCACTTCAATTGAGTCAGCACCCCTTCCAAGCACAAAACTTTCAAAATCCGGTCAACACACCTGCACCGTCTAATCCTTTGCAGTTGATCGGTACTGATGAATCCTCTTCATTCATGAATTTGCTTTTAACAATAAAGACTTCCGTCGATGATATAAAGAGAAACTCCACTTCTCAAAGCAAGACTATTAAATCGATGGAAGAAGAAATTGCACGATTAAAAGCTGAAATGAGTGCAAGAGAGAAAGGAAAACTTCCAGCTCAACCCCTACCCAATCATGGCTATTCACATCATGTGAATGCAATCATGTTGAGATCTGGAAGAGTGCTTGACAATCACGTTGGGGAAGAGATTGATGACACTGAAAAATCTATCGATGATACCCCGGCTGAGACTTTTCCGTCCACTTCTACTTCTAATTCTGACCCCAATTCTTCTACCCCACCACCTTCTTCTGAGCCTATTCTCCGTTTTCCCCAAGGCTCGACACCTCATCCCACACAGAAAACGATCCCCACTCCTATTCTTATATCGTTTCCACCCACACGATCTTCTCCAGTGTTGGACCCTGATCTTATTGCTCAAGCTCCTTATCCAAATCGGTTAAGGGGAACACATTGAGTCCACAAATGGAGAAGATCACTGAAATCCTGAAACAGGTTAACATCAACATCCCTCTTCTAGATGCAATCCAATAAGTCCCCGCTTATGCGAATGTTCTTAAAGGCTTGTGCACTAGAAAGAGGAAGACTCAAGTGCCCAAGAAGATATTCATGGCAAAGCCTGTAGACACGGCTTTCCCCCAGCAATTACCGAGGAAACGTAAGGATCCTGGATATCCTACTATTTCCATTTCTATCGGGGAGAAACACATCAACCGTGCTCTACTGGACCTTGGCGCAAGTGTTAACTTGCTTCCTTTCTCGGTCTATGAGCAGTTAGGGATCGGAGAGTTGAAACCAGCCCATTGCACTCTCCAGATGGCTGACCGATCAAGCACCAAACCTAGGGGTGAACTGGAGGATGTGTTAATAAAAATCGGGGAATTTATATTCCCTGTAGACTTTATTGTAATTGATACACAGCCTGTAGCGAACCCACGGAATCAAATTCCGGTGATTTTGTAAGCCCGCGGGGGCGCCCCGGCCCTCGATCCGACGCCGGAAACGCGGAAACAAAAACTTTGCAAAACTTGCAACCGGCACCACCGCGCACTTTTCACCCGGATCGGTCCATTAACCTAGCTAACTAGCAAACAAGAAACGAGTAGAGAAGCTATACCAAGCGATCCGTGTCCTTCGGTCTTCGTCTCCACTCCGATCTCCTGCGGAATGTTCGTCACCTCCTCGCTCGTCGGAAAAGCACCACGTAGCCAGAATCTTTTACGGGCTCCCACCTCTTGACCGAGGCAACTCGGGCGCGAAGTTGGCTAGCCGACGCGTCCAAGACTTGCTATAGAATAGTGTAGAATGCTTGTCTCTTTTGGGGTTAGAAATTGCCATGGATGTGGAGGTGAGGAGAAGTGAGCTATGAAACTTTGATGCAACATGAGAATGAGAATAATTTTCCACCAACATCAAAAATGAATTCTCTCTCTTTTTCTCCTCACCCCTCAAGTGGTCGGCCCCTCTCATCTAGTGGGTTGGAAAAAGATGATAGAATAACTCAATAAGAAAAAGAAAAGATAATGCAAGAATAAATCCACACTCTTCTCACAATTCAATCCACTTCAATCTTTTCATTTCCAATCTAATAAATGCAATGGAAATGGACAAGAAAAGCATCTCATGATGAGGAAGCTACAATATGCAAGGAAGCCCTCCACTATAAGTTATTTGCGAACTGCAAATAACCCCTCCAACGAAAGTCCGGCCGTGAAGGAACAAAGGAAAACCGGCCGGAACGGAATGCAAACTGGCAACTTCAGAAAACTGATCCCGTAATAAATTACAGGAAAACCCCGCTTCTGCAAATACATGCCCGCATTTGTATTCCTACTGAACACAAATGCAAAGAAACAAAATCTACACTATCTAATACTAGGATCCGGCTTAAGCCAAAGCCGGCTAGTAAAAACCGTCCGATCATGATCCGTGCAATACCGCACGTATCTGATCGAACCCTGTCATATCTCCATACGGCCTCTACAGCGTTTCGCCCGAAACCTGAGTAACTGAGTGTGGTGGACTCTAAAGACTCATCAATACTATGGCTGTGGATTTAACCACTAGCACGTCAGAGGTATAAGCCAGTACGTAACGGGCTACCAGATATTGACCAAAAGGGACGTCGATGAGCGAACTCATCCTGACACCCTACTAAGCCTGTCAGTGACAATATCCGTACAGTCCGATCCGTTCGTCTATGAGCATCGCATGGCGGGCCTAGGGGTTGGTAAAAGTCAGACCCCCAAAAGCGGTACAAGTCGTGTCGGAGTGTAGCCCAGAACACCCTGAGATACTACTGGAATACCTACCAGCAAATCTCATGCCTTGGCCAAGGACTTTTCATGTTCTGGCTCTCCTCGACACAGCGCGACCTCACCCCCAATACCGGGGGAGACGAACCCCTGCAGATCTGCTCACTGCCTCCATGTGGCTCGGGACTGTACCCAACTAAAACCTGTTTGCACGACTCCTTTGAGCCGTGGTAGGGTAGTAATCAAAGCACAGTGGGAACTCACACGAGACAAATGACGATCTCAGGTCGATGAACTAACCTGTACACATGTCACCAGGGAACTGCTATCTGACGTCTGGTATAATCCCAACTAGCAGGTTCCCGGGGAGTCCTGTCCGGTGTACTCATAACCCAATGAGCACCTGTATACATCTTAGGTGAACCAACTGACACCAGTGGCTTGTGAGACCGGCCACCGCCCCTCGTCAGGGTCTCGACTGTATACACTAGTCTACTCTGGAGAATCGATGCCCTGTCTCGAAACTCCCACGACTAGGGACCTTTTAAGGATGTGCTTATAGACTCCAGCTCTCACTTATATGATCGCCCTCATACTGCTGGTAGTCAAGCAAGAATCCTAGGGGCTCTATCAACGTGCAATAGCGACTCGTAAGGTCACCTAAAGCAGTACACGATGATAAAGGTAAACCAGATAGCATACTATCATCTTGAGTAAGACTGTCCTACTGGGATAGGTCCTCCCTCAATCATTGCAATCACGTGCCTGTGATCCAATAATTGACTCTGAGGGCACTATCTCCAACAATCTCCCACTTGCACTCAAGGCTAATTATTGCGATGTCGCATACTCACAGCCCGTGTGATACCGAACACCCAATTCCTCTACTAGTCAGTCTCACAAAGCTCGTTTGCGAAACTATTGCGTTCGAGGAATAGCCTCAGTGAGTGGATCCGCTCTGATGTTTCTTTCTATGTCTCTCTTTATCTCAAGTTCGCAGAGAAAACCATCTCCCGAAATGAGCAATACCTGTCTTAGAATGTGTCTGGATATCTGATGGGACCTAGCTCATAAATGAACTCCAAATCCAAACTTCTTTAGACTGTATCGTCAACTGAACTTAATCAGTATCCTGCGCCATGCCTTCCCTCAGTATCCACCTGGACTATCTGTCCAAAATACTGCCCCTCGGCAAAGGGAAAACTATAACTCTGACAGCCACTCTGCCATCCAGGTCACCTTGGAAGCCTGAAATGATAACTGTCTCCCAAAGGAGAATGCTGTTATCATATACCTAGAACATCCACTTATGTTCTAAAACTGCTTCCGATTGTTTCTCCAGGATTGGATCAATATCTACTTATTGCATCTACTGCAAGAACAACATCTGGTGTGGTACTTGACATCTCATGATTGACTCAATTGCCTAAGCAAGTGATCTGCTAATCATGCACATCCCTCTCCCCTTTAGTCTGTAAGACACCTTTAGAGAGGGTGACTCCATCACCTGCAGGTATACTACCGTGCCAGGAGTCGTCCATTCTAAATACTCATAGAATGCTGTCAAAGTACCCAGATTGGGAAACCACCCAAATCTAGATCTAAAACCATAGATCTAGTGACCAGAATGTCTGATATAATATCCAAGTCCTGTGTGGAGAAACCACTGTGTGACGACCAAAGTATAACCGATCGTAGTATAGGAATATCACTTCCTACTCTGTGTATGTCATCAAATACCAGGACATCACACCCTACTACCTTCTTAACAGATCCATCCCCTATTCTGATGAAGTCAAACCTATGACTGTCACATCAGAAATAGATGATCTATCTCCGCTATATTTGCTTTAGTCTATAAATAGACATAAGCCTGATGTCCACCAATGCTTCCGCTGATCCCACTGACTACGACAACCCTCTGGCAGAGTCATATAGACATGCACTTCTAAAACTAGTTTAGAACGACGCTATACTCATCCTCCTGCCGGGTCTCACAGTCTGGAACAACAGCAATGGCAAGTCTGGGTAAACAAGAACCTCCCTGCCACCGTCCTTGAGCATACCGAAGTACCTCTCGAGTGTCTGAGGTTACCCACCATATTTGCGGAGTGGCCAATGGAATGTCAAACCAGATTGAATCCCTAGTTTCTTATCAAATCTTCAGTAATCGTTTGCGGTTCTGGAATCACTTCCAGTTCTACCATACTCCCACTACTGTTTTCTGAAAAAATCCATTTTTAATTAAAACTGTGGCGAGTCAAGAACAATATCACTATTGATCTTCCAGATGGTAGAAAATCAACCCTCGTCATAGCCCGGGTCAACCCACAAACAGCCATTACAGAAACGTGCCTTGAGTTATCCGGAGTCTGGTTTTGCATAAGCCAGACAACTCCCCGTATCTTAAGAATGTCAAGATATGAACTGTTCTATATTCAATATAGAAACAGAGGCACTGATTTAATTGAACCAGATTCAAATCATACAGCTGTCACCAGTGCATGTCAACTAAAAGGAAGGAGGCCGATCAGCGTTACTCAACTTAGGAATATTTCCAATTATGAGTAACCTGAAAGAGAAGCAAGTTCTCTTAAACATTACTATCAACTGAATACCATCCACAAGTATCTACATCTTCGATCACCTTGAAGAATCCCGATACTTGCAATACCTGGTTCTCTACTTTATTCTTATACCCATAACTTCTCAAAACTTGGACCTTGTGTTTCTACCAAACACTTGTCTAAGAACCAGAGAAGTCATAAGTAAACAGAATATAGTACGAGGACCAACCCCTCTGTCCTCATGGACACTGGACAATATACAATACTCTGTATAAGTCCCCTGAGTCTAGTGACTCATTCACTGTGTTTCGTAGGTTGAAAACTGTACTTATGGTTATGAAGAATTACACCGCTGTTCAATGCTCATTACCTAACCATCCACTGATATAGGTAAATGTCATGGACATAATCTCAAAAAGGTATATCTCACTCTATAAAAATAGACGTACAGATATATCAATTTGAAATTGGTGCATAACAACGGATATTCAAAACCAAATATTTGCCGACCGGCAAACAACCCAGGGGCTTCCTCAAATATCACCAATTCCAACGAATCCCGATATAATGAGGATGGTCACCTAATTCCCAATAACTTACTCCCACTCATCATCTGTAAAACCATACAGATGTGAGAATCCATCCTGGTAAATACGTACCCTGGAGCAAGTGTCTAATCGGGAAATCAGTTTTCTATTAACAGTACACAGTGAAACTGAAACATTGAAATGTTTCGATCGGGTATCCCGGTATTCCTAGTAATGCCTCTTCCATCATCCAGATTCACGACTGTAACCTTATAATTCTTTGCCACCTCTCCAAATCCCTTTATATGTGTTTAGTCATTACCTTCTGCACACCCCTTTAGGCCAAATGGTTTTCTTCCTTCCCTACCGTTCGGCACCAGCCTATGGTTTGGAAGAAGACTATCCAATAAGCATAAAGGGTGTACTTTCCTAATCCTAGGAGCACTCGCAACGCGAGAGAAGGTGAAGATAAAAGACACCTGAATGTACTTTATTCCTATTTCTCCTGAACCAGGATCCATCCCCGAACTGGAACAAGTTCCTTTCGAGTTCGTATATAACCATACGATGGATTATCCAATAAACTGGGATCTTCGTAATGATACGGAGTGTCCTGGAGAAATACAAAGGTGATTTAGGATTGGCGAAGAAGTACTTGGTTTGGTCGTGAATAGCAGTCGCAATTTACTTTGCCCTCTTACTAATCCCTTGCTTTGTCTGAACTTAATACCTTCTGTACACCGTTTTAAGCTAATTGGTTTTCTTCATTCCCTACCGGTCGGCTCCTGCCTATGGTTTGGAAGAAGACTATCCAATTTGCGTAATAGGTGTACTATCTCCTAAACCAAGGAGTACTCGCAATCTGAGAGAGAAGGTAAAAGGAAAAGACAACTGAATAATCCTATTCGTTTTCTCCAGAACCGGAAACCATCTTCGAATTCCTTCGAGTTCGTATATAACCATACGATGGTTTTGTCCAATGGAAGTGGACGTTCGTAGTAATACGGGGTGTCCTGGAGAAAAGGGTAAAAGTAGGAGTGGTAATGAGGTTTGCAACTCTGACAATCCAAAAGCCAGTGTTAAGAAGGTTCGGTCAACTTGGTCACTGAGTCATAGTCTAGGGTCGGGTCAATGGTCGCTGCCAAAAAGAGAGAGAAAAGAAACACTCAGCGTGCACTCTAACCTAGATCAGAATGGTTATCACTTTATCTAATCTGGAAACCTCCCACTGTAACGTCAAATTCTTCCCCAAACCTGAAAGAAGAATTAGCCGGGATCACCCGAGGAGTAAACCAACTCATCAGTGGGAATCGGGATCCAACTATCATCGCATGATAACGTGACGGAATCCGCTCACGTTATCACACTCCAGAAGGTATGCGCATATCTGGCAAGTTTCAGTACTTTTGAAACTCCCGATGTGGATTTTTGCCCCATGCTCTTATGACCTTGACGAAGGCCAACAAATCATAAGTCACATGTCAAGTTCTACCCATCATTGTCCAGGTTAATTTGAACCCACCCGTACAAGCCCTTGACGAAGGCCAACAAGGCTATACGACTGTCCCAAACCAACGCATCTATCTATGCAACAGAAAGGCAACAAGCAGCTACCATACACTATGCCTTGACGAAGGCCAACAAACATAGCATGAATACTACGTGCTACCCGTCTGAAACGACGGAGGGCTACGAATGGTTTCTGGCGAAAACCTTTAACGTAATGAACTTGAAATCGTCGAAGGAACGGATAACTTTATAAAAATATAGTGACGAAAACCTTTGCTAAAGAGGTCACTCACGGTGAAGGGATCTCGGCTCTTTCCCCGTAGAATGAGGTGCAGGATATTCCAACTGAATACCACGATGCAAAGCAAAAGTAATCGGCTATAGTGAAGTTATTGCCCTGACGCAAACTTCTGTCCAAGGGGTCACTCCCGGTGAAAGGATCTCGGCCCTTGCCTCGTCGACTGAGGAGCAGGATATTCATAACCGAATACCTCTGTGCAAAACAAAAGAGAACGTCCTTGCAATAACAGCTTTTTGAAAAATTGTTCCAACAACATCTGAATAGGTTTGTTTAGCTTGCATTGATCCGAATCAACGCAGTCCCATCAATTGATCACACCAATAAAGAACGAAAATAATGATGTACGTATATGCCATTCGCATTCGCCACTGGGTCCCGTCATCACCCGTTAGGTTAGCTAACTAACGACAGAGCGGGGACTGGACTAGCGCGGATGAAAAACATATACAACATCTACTAGTATATATATAATATATAATTTTCGCTCAAGGCATGATAAAAATGCAGCAACACAGAAATGTATAGCAACACAGATCAATACAGATATCTGGGATCCCCGGGTTTCACAGAGCCGCTGCTGAAACCCGACGTTCCCCTGGTCGTGTGGATAGCCTGTGCAATGAGAATCCTAGACCCCTACGGGCGCGGCAAGTTACCCACGAAAACCTGAAGCGAGGCAGCCCCCTTCAGCAACGTGAATGGACCACCCGGCACTTCACGGAATCCGGTAACTTGGGCACCCCTCCTGGGTCAACCTGTACCCCTACGAGTGCGGCGAATAGCCCGCCAATTCTAGAGTAAAGCCCCCTCCGTCTCAATGCCATGAGATGCGGGCTTGTTGCCCTCTAGAACCCGGCTATCCGTGCACCCCTCCTTGGGGTAATCCTAGTACAGAAAGTAAAATATACATACAACGGGTACATCGACCGCAACCTGGTCGGGCCCCATAATAATCATACAAACAGGCAGTGACGGCAGTCCACATGTCGGACGCTCGCCCCGCAATATCAAATGTACATATAAAACAAAACTGTACTATATTGCAACCAGGCTATCCCCCACGACCGATCCGCAACAACACAGCACAACACAGAACATCAACGTGAATGTCACGTTCGCAAATCCGTCTAAAAGAGCTATAGCAGATAGACTGGATTTACCGATCAAGTGACATTCACGGTCGCAGATATAATGTAAATACTGTGAACTGGCATGTTTAAAATTTCTGATCGAACAAATTTATCAAAGTGGGCCCCGATTCCGCCGCGATTTTAACTGATCAGCATGCCAAATTTTTCCAGAGGGCTTTAGACTTGGAAATAGGGGTTTTGGGACATTCTTATGAGAAAAGGGATTGATTAGTTTTTGATAAGATTTGGATGTGAGATAATTTGATCTTATCTTCACATATTGTTATGTCATTTTATTTTTTCTCTCTCCAATCTTATTCTTGAGAGAGAGGGGCCGGCCATTCTTTTTTGGGGAGGGAGATGAGAGGATCAATTTTCTAGTGGTGGAAATATATCATCTCATTTTTATGCTTGCTTGAAAAAGGATTACACACATCACTCCATAGCTTATTCTCTTACAGATTTTAGGTCGGCCCTTTTTGGCCACTTCCAATGCTATCATCAACTGTCGTAATGGCTCTATGACCCTATCCTTCGGGAATAGGTCAATTGAGCTGAACATTTACAAGTTGGGAAGTGTACCCTCTGAACCTACTGCTCAGGTCTGTTCTGTCAACTTAATGGATGTCGACAGCAGCGAATTTGATGATCCTCATGATACCGATCTAGACTCTTTTCATATGTTGTTGTTTGACCCAACTATGTATCATACACATACGGACTCTTCCACCGAGATGTCCGGCTCAACAACTAACACTGATTATGAAATGCTTTTAGAGTCTGAAGATCACCCCGTGCTTTATGATGACATTATTCTTCGGGGTATTGATGAGACTTTTGAGGAGATCTTCGCTGATGAACTCGCATTTTTGAATGACACGGGTGTTGAGATGAATCATCTCCAAAACAATGAAATTGAACCTCCACCCATTCTTCTGAACTGTGAAAAGAATGCGAGTAATCCATCGCATTCACTGCATCGTCTCTCCAAAATGAGACGCACACACATTCTATTCCACCACTTACCTTTTCCCCACTTCTTCTTCCACCAACCAGAGCACTACATTGATAAAAATTTTGAATGGTTGGTGTTAACCTTCGGTCTTTGCAAAGCTTGGCATCGACCAATGATTTTTGACCCCCTCATGTGATTTTCAAAGATTAACATTGTTTAATTCAATTTTGGGGGGGTACAATCTGGCTCTTGATAAGAAAAAATTTTACACAAAAAGATGAGCCAAAAATAAGTTTGGGGGAGGATTTTCACTTAAATATTTTTCCCCCATTAATAAATTTCCTCCCAAGCTTACAGGTTTTTCGAGATATAGCGGATGACAACAGTGAGGACACTGTTGAAAATAAGTTTGGGGGGGTTGTGCTTATTTGCGCATCATTTGCATCATACTTTGCATAAGCACAAAACATTTTTTGAAAACCTATAAAAATTTAAAAAAATTCAAAAAATAAAAATATTTTTGTACATAAATAAGATAATAAAAGATTAGATAGTGAAAAATTACATCCAAAACATTGGAAAAATTTAAGAAAACCTAGAAAATTAGAAGTTTTCTTATACGAACTAGTAATAAGTAGTTATGAGCCGTTGTCCCAAGGGTTAGTAAGATGAAAGAAGTCACAATCTGAGGATAAAAATAAGTCTAAAAAATAGTTCCTATTCTGGAAGCCAAACATTTTGAACGTTGATACCCTACTATACGCACTTACACACGTCTTGAAACTCGGGATAGTAGAGGATACCTTGAAATGCTCTTGTCTAAAAGCCAAAAGTATGAAGCAAATAAAATAAATGAATAAAATATAAAGTGGTGAGAAAAATGAACACTGGTTTTGTTATCGCCAAGGCAGCAATAAAAAAATATAGCGAGGGTGCCTCTTCACCTAGTGCCTTAGACCAACTGGTCTGGGAGTCACTGCTAAGCCTTAGGTGGTGCAAGACGAGGAAAAACACCAAATAAGCAAGCACATGAGTAATCGGTCGGTTAGTACCTCAAGAAGTATTAACGGTCGCATGAAAGTGTGTGAGCAAATTCATCTAAATATTCATTAATTAAAAAGTACTGAGGCAGATGGACAAGAGTATGATAGCTTGAATTGAATTCTCCGGGTGTAGGGATGTCTTTTACACACACGTAGGATTATATGATTGATGTTTGGAAGAAAGATAGGAATGAAGAATAAAGACGATGTTTTATTGAGGGGTTATATGATTTCTAAAATCTTTTCATGACTATTAAGATAGGGCTCATGACAACTGAAAAGCTAGCATAGTTGGAAACCCTAATTTTCAAAGTCTTTCTTTTACAATTCTTATATTTAAATGTAATATTCACGGTCTTCCTTTTATTATCGGATTTTGTGGGTGCAATCCGCTGAAAAACCCTCAGGAGACAACACTCCTCCGACTAGAGACACCTAGAGGTTTAAAGGCTTGTTGCACGTGCTCAGTGCAATCGTGTTGCCTACGAAAGTGTGCTAGTTAGTTTTTCTCTTTCTTTATTTTTCTCCTTCTCTTTTTAATAAAACAGTTCGCTCGAGACGACCGAAAATAAGTTTGGGGGAATTTGATCAGTCGAAAATAATGTATTTTTAACACGTCAATTTTCCTATCATTTGCATTCATCTAAAGGTATTCAGGTTAAGTATAGCACATATTAGCAAAACAGTCGTAAAATACCAGATTACATGTGTTATACTTTAAAACTGACATTTCGAGGGAAATTGAGTGTTTATCATGGCATCACATCATCCTTGTATAGCGCAACACTTGTTTCGAAGTCTGTGCAGGAAATTCCAGGAGGAAAAGCCAAATCAGTGAAAAATGCTGTTAAAAATACGCCAACTCAAAGACTTGAGAGCTGGTAGTAATCTAGAAGGAATTGTGAGAATCAACATATCAGAAAAATACGAAGAATTCATCAGGAAGAAGCAATGGAAATATGAAGCCCTAAAGCCCTCACGTGACCGCGGATCCGCGGCCGGAGCAGGCACGTGCCGCGGATCCGCGGCCGTATTGACACGTCATCATCAAATCTCCACTGCAGAATGCTTCTCTCAATGCCTACACCTCATCAAGCTATGTCAAATTCCAGAATTCTCCAGAGTCTTCTGCTAGATCAGCAAGCTCCTTGTTCAAGCTAAACTTCCAAGCTTCCAAAGCAAGCTTCTCACTTAACAAACTAAACGTAGAAGCTTCTCCCTAACCTCCAAGGTTATGAAGGAAGCTAAAGCCTAACTAACTATTTCTAGAGGCTTCTACCTAACTACCAAGCTTACAAGGGAAGCTAATCTAATCCTAGCTTACAAAGGAAGCTAATCATTCTTAAGGCTATAAAAGGAATCCTAAGGCCTCATTTCTAAGGTTGTTCAATAATTGGATCCTCAATTCCCAATACAAGTTGAGTGACATGACTTGTAAACCCTAATTCCCAATTAAAAATCCAAAGCCAAAATCAAGAACTTCGAGTACCAAATCAAGCATGAAGCCTTCGATCCTTTAGAAAGCGACGCCGGACTTCATCAGAGCAAGTGATCCAACGAGATCCGCAACTCAAGGAGATGAGCGAAGCCGAAATCAACGATCGAGTTCCCTCCTCAATTTCTTATAGTTTTTGAGCGAAGTGTAACAAATTGTTGATAAATAAAGGTGAAGCTCTTTAATCTTGCTTTCTTTTAATTCTTGCATCATGATTAGATCTCAATTCTTGATTGTGTTCTTTGAGATGATGTTTGAGTAAAACTCCGCTCGTGGAGGAATCGAGACGATCAATAGATGATGATGATTAGATCTTGAAACGATTCTTAATTCCTATAAGTTTTGTAAATTCTAGTGAATCGAATGATCGATAACCTAGTTTCGAGCGAGATACTTTCTTGATTATTTTCGCTCTTGACTAGAGATCAATGATCGGTAATTCGATTAACTAGAAGCTAGATTTTGAATGAGATTTATCGAAAGGACAAAGGATGAGATGAAGAAACCTTAGTTTCTTCGAAAGATCCTTAAATCTCGATTAATCGTCATCGATCTAGTAGCAATTCATTAATGGATAAGAAAACGTAATCACTAGTTTTCATCACATCTATAGATCCGATCGACTCCTACGAGCCGCACTTCGAATCTTGATATTTGGCTTGGAAATCATAAATTCTCAATTCTTGATTTTAAATGTCTTCTTGTTTTTAGATCTAGATAATTCTTGAACTTCAATTTTATAAATCATGAATTGTTCTTTCTCTTTCCTTTAAATTTCGACTCATCTAATTCGAATTACGAACGATTACACTTTCCATGTGGACGATCCGCACTTACTAACGCGCTACAAATCGACACCGTTATTGATTGCGGTCAAATATTTTTGGTTGTGATTTCTATACATTTTCTTATATACACACCGGAAAATGTATCAATCAATCAGCGTGCACAAATCAAATCAAAACACTAAAAGTGCATGAAAACTATGCTGGAAGCGTAAATCAAATCACCGGCATAAAATAGGCATGAAATCACAATCAATACCTCAAGCGTAATAACTATGCGCAAAATATAAATACCCAGTAGGTGCAACCATGGTGCATGAAAACAAATATCTTGGAACTCGATCATCAAAACTAAATCATGCGACAATTTGCCCAAAATACCGAAATCCAAGGTGACGGATACGTGATAATCGAATCACCAAATCACAAATCATAAATACCGTCGTCGATATTTCCTCCTTCGCAGTCGAGGAGATGTCGGAGCATCCAATGCTAGCAGCGCAAGATATCTACTTGCCTCTTGCTCACGGTCTGGCGTCATCTGTCTCCGGGCCCTTATCTTCTCTGTAGATTACCAATCTCGCAATCAATCGCTCATCGGCCCTGTCAGGTGTACTAACGGGGACGATTCCGTCCTGGCACTTCTCTGGTCATCTCTCGGTCAATCCTTACGACTACTCGTAAAGCAGCACGTCATTGGCGCCGACCTCTGGTCCTCTGAATGCACATCACACATCTGCTCCTGGGTGCAAATCTTATTGCAGCAGTGTCCTGGAAGGAATCCTGCTCAAGGTCTCTTCCAATCTCGCCTATGCCGAACTGTACGGAGGCTGGTACTCTTGCATAATATTTTCTCGCTCTCTGGACATCTGCGTCCTCAGCACGGCATTTTCTCGGAAATTGGTCGCATCCAAACGCCTCTGTAGACATATCTCATCTCTGATGTCAGCGGAGTGGAACGCCATCTCGTCGAAATCTCGTGCGAACTCTTTACTTCACTCTGCTCCAATGTCGACTGATTCGGACTCGTCTTCTTGTGGCTGCATGGACTGCGCTCCAACGGCTATACTCGTATCTGGAGTCTCCCAAGCAATGCATCCCATCACATGATATCCGAAAGATATCGAACCTTTCGATCGATTCGTCAAAACCTCATGATCCCCCAAGAGCTCAACATCTTGGGTACAGTTTAATAGTATCAAGTACATACCACAGCATCGGGGTAAGCGAACGAACCACATGTCCTAGTCAGTCATCCTCGGGTGACTAGCGACCTTTCATCATATCTCTAAGTATATGCTCATGCTGCAGTAGCTCCAACATCTGGGCGATAACTCGTCATTTGCAGCAACAACTGGCTCATTCTGCTATACGCTGAACAACGCCTCAATCATCATGAATAAGCGATATATCAATGGTCATCACATTCTAGCTGGCCTCTAGCAGTAGACTGATCCTCTGGTGCCGATCAACGCATCCAGGAAATCTCGTAAAAGAGATCTGTCAAACGCACATGGCACGAAAACGCAATAAAACGAAGCCTCTATGCAATCGTACGTCTTTGGAATCCCGCCCTGGTCAGTCCTCGTTCGTGACGAGCTCATGCTGACGCAACTCTATCCGTAGCTCTCTCTTCCCGTGTAATCGTGGCAGCAAAATCGTAACCAACATCGATGAGGATAGATCATAGGAATGAATATAATATTGTGCAAGGAAATGTACATCCTAAGGTTTCTTAAGCGGAGTAGCGTATCGTAAGTATGCCGCAGAACATACGTACGGTACGTCACTCTACTCAAGCTACCTACTCCATCAACCAAGGGTCATCCTACGCGACGAAAGTTCGGGTATAATACCGCCTCGACTAAGTCTAAGTTCCGTAAGGTAAAGCCTAAGTTCCGTATATATATAAACGCTCTAGGCTCCGCATAGTCAAACTTAGACTCGAACCAAGGTTAACATAACGCTCTGATACCAACTTTTTCATGACCCGAAATATCACGTGACTGGCACTTGAATCATATAAAGTCTATAGGACACCATCTAATCCAAGTAAGCCAAAAGCCAAGAAATCTAAAACCATTTTAAGGAGTAAATAAAGAAAACTGGTTTTTAAGAAGTAGGAAAACATGTTTTAAAACAAGGGTTTTTAAATAACATAAGTCGAATATGCATTTTAAAAATCACATGTCTTTTCTGAAAATTCCGGCAGAGTTTCCATTGTAAATACTGGCCACGAACGGGGTCCAACCTGAATAATATATTTGCAATGATAAAAGGCAACCCCAAGCGGGAGCTAGCTCTTCGTAAATCGACGGTCACAACCACGCAAGCAATATAATATACAACGCCAAAGGGCGAGGATCAAAATTCAAAAGAAAACTCAAAATCAGCATGAAAACCATAATACTACAACGCGCGACTCTAAAATCGAAATAATACAAAACTGGTTTTCTAAGTCTGAAACAATATACAAGTTTGGTTGATGGAATTACTAGATACAACTGAATAATACATATACAATGGTGGTTCTGATGCAAAAGAACCCAACTACCAATGCAATCACCCAGAAAGGAAGCAGTGTGCCAGAAAAGTCGTAATGAAACCTGTACGGCAAAACCTGCAAGAACTGTGGCACAACGGGGGTGAGTTGCCAACTCGTGAATAGAAAACATCGCAGAGTAGAAATCGTATGCATGACACAATCCTAGGTCAATGCGATCAATATATATAAACCTCAATGAATAAGTCTGAAGCATGGTAAGATGGAAATATAACATCTATACATAAGTGTAGTGCCAAGTGCTCGTGCCGGTGCCTCAGGTAATAACATATCATAAATGTCAATATATATATGTGGAAATCGTCCACGTGTCACCTAATGACAATAAGCATCATGCGTGTAAATATTATAAACATATGCATGGAAGTATGAGGATGTAAACCAACATGTGTCGCTCGCGACATATCAAAATCATGGAACCTGAGTGTCAAGCATCGACACTCGAAAACATTATGAAACCAGTGCCTAGCATCGGCACGTAAATCCTCATATATCGGGCTCCGTCGGTCTGGATTGGCCCATATCATCTCTCAACTCCGGTCGGTATCCTCTGTATATCCGCCGAGCTCAAATACAATCACCGGTAGGTACTCGCCACCCTGCCAGGCTCATCGTCTGCTCCACGAAAAACATTTCTCGCCCTGGGGAACCATACCGGGTCCACCATGAACCCACAAACGGATCATCCAACTCCTCGAATCGGGTTTCAAGCACACGTCTCAGAACCGAGAAAACGCATGGTGGACGCACTAAAATATCATATCAAGGGTAACCGGGTTTTTAAAATAATACATACTCTCTTTTGAAATACCCACGGTTCCCAAATCCAGAAATATCATGGAAACAACATATCTCAATGCGTATAATCATAAAGCATGAAGTATACGACGTATAAAAGAATGTAAGCATATCAGTATGTCATGCAACTTGGAATAGTAATATGCACACATTGAGGGAAACCGCTCTTTTATAATGAATACAGTTTTAAGATATATCTTGTGGTTCCCAAATCTCCAAATCAAGACAGAATCATCTATGTATGTGCAAATACATATGTATGCAAGTATGGGTGTACAATAACTATGTGCACAAGTATTCCATGCAAGGAATCATATCCTGAATGCAACAGTACTATAGTGTAGTGACATGGCAATTATCGATGATGAAGTGTGTGAGCCGGCAAGCAGGTGTACGTGGAACATATGCATCATCGATAATGGTGCTGGTGTCCTAATAGCATGAGTTTAATATAACAATAACCATTTGCACATGCAATGCGATGCAAATAACAAGAATATGCAGGAATCGACTAATAAATGCAACAGTGACGAATCTGCATCAATATAAAAAGTCATACAGTTTGTCATTTGAAATAAGACGAATCGGGGTTTTTAGTAAAATAAGGGCTACGGTGTTTTTTTAATAGAAAAGATGTGTCTTTTGAAAATATCCGTAGAATCTCTTTGCCTGTCTTTAAAATACTCCCGATTCATTAGTTTTTTAAATAGGTATGACATCAACCTAACCTAACATCTACTAGCAAAACTACAGTTCTAACTAACAAGTCAACCAGGAGGGGTATAGAAACCACCTAAATCTGAGTCGATATATATATATATATATAAGTATAATAGTCGGTGATCCCACCTCAAAAGTATCGCGTACGATACAATATCATATGACATCCTCGAGTCATGAGTGCGGATCTATCATCAATATAAAACTCGTACGGTAAATCATCGTACGGCATCCCAAAAGCTAGGTACGGGTCAATATCACATTCCTCTCATCAATTAACAGGTATCCTTATTATCATATCTCATGATCTGGGGTACTAATCTAAGTCTAGTATAATCGACACCATCTATATAAATATATGCGCGTGTATGAAAACACGCCTAAAAGCCCGCTAAAATCTCATGTCGTATCCCAAATACGAATCACATCATATCACCGATATCATGGCGCTATGCCCAATATCATCGACTCATCTCCAAATGTCATCCACTATCCTCATCATCCAGGTATAAGTATAACAGATAAGCAAGTGTGTGTGTGTGTGTAAACCTATTCTAGGGTTCGCAACTAGGGAAACTATACTAGTTTACTTCTAAAACCTAATCTATCCATAGTACACTTAATCACATCTAGAATATCCATGACACACATAAGCTATCATATATATATAGTATATATAGTATACTAGTCATCGAACTGCGGGAGTGCTATATGCCATCCACCCGACTTCCCCCGTAGATATAATCTACTCACCTTGATCTTGTTTGCCGATGTCGATGTCGCCACATCTTCTTCATCGTCTCGAATCGTCGTGGGGGTACCTACATGTCACACGTATCGCATTGCATTAAAACCAAATCGAAGACGAAACGACACACGAAAACCAAAACGATACGCTTAAAAGCCTATAGGTTAGAACCTATGGACCACGCCTTCAAAATCACCAATCAACACCTGATATAGACGTACAAACGTCAAGTGATTGAATACAATACCAAATATCCAAAACTTGAATTCAAACATATGCAAAACATAAGGCAACAACTTATAAATTCCCAGATTTTGTCTCAGGTGAAAACAGGGTAAGCAAACAAGTCTAGAGTGTAGTAAATGATGTATATGAGCTACTGGAACAACCCCGACACCCTACCACACCAGGTGGCCGGCCCCTACTCCTAGAATTCCGGCCAAGCCAGTTTGGGAAAGGAATTGGGTTGTCGTTTGGTCAGGATGGTCTCACATGGTCTCAAATTGGTCACTAGAGTTGTTTACTTTTCAAGTTTTGGTCTCGGGTCACTCCAGATTTCTCTGCACCCACTAAGTTCTCACAAAACCCGACATTTCAGTTTCTATAAATCTGTATTTTGGTTTTCAGGTTAGCTAGGTCTGGGTTTTGGGCAATTGGGGTGTTTAGGGTCACAACTAAAGTCCAATTACACAACCACAACTCAAGAATCCCACAACCCTCTCTAGAATTCTTCAAACTTTACCAAACTTCGCCAAAACAATTTTAAACTTGAAATGAGGCTAAAGCACTTGAAACACTACAATAATTGTGAAAGGGTTTACCTCATTTAGCTCTCATGAATCCTCACAGCGCCAAAATGAAGACTTTCTTGGTCCATTAGGTAGCTAGGGGGCTTGTGCACCTTTTTTTGTAAAGTGGGAATGAGGTTTTGGAGTGTTTTTCATGGAGTTTTTGTGGCTTGAAGATGGAGGAGGAGGGGGAGGCAGCAGCAGCAACACAAGGGGAGAGGGAGAGAGGAAATGATGGAGAGAGATGAGAGAAGCAAGAGAATGGTCAAAGTCAAATACCCCCCTCACATTTCTCTCTCATGACCATGCATATATATTCTATTCTTTCTTTTTCTTTTCTTTTCTTTTCCAACCATGATATAAAATATGTAGGAAATCCATAAGAACATGTAACAAGTGAAAAAAAAATATGGTGCATGTTTTGCACAAATATGCTAAAAATCCGATTAGCGATTTTTAATCGCGATTAGCACTAAATTAATGTCAAACTAATCATAAAAACTTAAAATTTGCATAATTCACATAAAACACTCTCTTTCTAGTAATTTCTATAATTTTCCAATTTTTTCCCCATTTATCGGTATTTAATTATACCGAAATATTAAAATATTCATTAAAATTAATATTAAATTCTAAAAATTCCCAAAAATAATATTTTATTTTTCTGAAATGTTACAGTTCTGGAGAAATGCAAAAGGTAAAAGAAGGAGTGGCAATGATGTATGCAACTCAGACAATCCAAAAGCCAGTGTTTTAAGAAAGTTCGGTCAACTTGGTTATTGAGTCATGGTCTAGGGTCGGGCCATAATCGCTGCCAAAGAGAGAGAGAAAAGAAATACTCTGTGTGCACTCTAACCTAGATCAGAATGGTTATCACTTTATCTAATCAGAAAACCTCCCACTGTATCCTTAAATTCTCCTCCAAACCTAAAAGAAGAATTAGTCGGGATCACCCGAGGAGTAAACTAACTCATCAGTGGGAATCGGGATCCAACTATCATCGCATGATAACGTGATGGAATCCACTCATGTTATCACACTCCAGAAGGTATGCGCATGCCTGGCAAGTTTCCTGTATATTTGAAACTCCCGATGTGATTTTTACCCCATACTCTTATGACCTTGACTGAGGCTAACAAATCATAAGTCACATGTCAAGTTCTACCCGTCATTGTCCAGGTTAATTTGAACCCACCCATACAAGACCTTGAATTGTAACATTTCAGAAAAATAAAATATTATTTTTGACAATTTTTATAATTAAATAATAAATATATTGAATATTTTAATATTGCGGTATAATTAAATACCGATAAATTGGGAAAAATTTGGAAAATTATAGAAATTACTAAAATGAAGGTGTTTTATGAGATTTAAGCAAATTATAAATTTTTATGATTAATTATTTTCCGTTTTAATGCTGATCGTGATTAAATATCGCTAATCGCGAATTAAGCTTGTTTTGTGCATGACATGCACCGTGTCGTATTTTACACTTGTGTTACATTTTATAACCATCGTTTCAATTGGGATTTATGTGTTTGGTTTTAAAAAATGAAATGAGAAGAAAAGATAAAGAAAAGAAAAGAATAGAATAGAATATGAAGCATGGGCAAGTGAGAGAGTGTGAAGGGTCAAGAGAGAACCATGCCGATTTGTCCCCCTCATTTTCTTCATCTCTTTCTCTCTCCCTTTCACTCCATGGCTGCCTCTCCCTCTCCCCTTTCCTCTTCATCCTCAAAACACCTCATTTCCCACCTCAAAACACCTCACTCCTTTCATTAAAATCATGCACAGGCTTCTCACAAACCCTTTGGACCAAGAAAAATCGGATTTTGAAGACTTGGGGCAAATCAAGAAAATTCTTAGAAAATTCTTGAGTTGCCAAATGAGGTATTCTCTTAACCATTAGCATAATGTTTCCATTGCTTTTACATCCATGTTTGATTAGAACCGATTTAGTGTCGTTTAGTGAGGTTTGGAAATTTCTAGTTAGGGTTTGAGGAATTCTTGAGTTGTGATGTGTAATTGAGGCTTAGAGTGACCTTAGACCCCTGTAGGGATTTTATAGTGGGATAAATAGTAGACTAAAACCCTGCAACACGAACCTAGAAACCCCGATACCGTATTTTTCTGGATTCTGTGATGAGAAAATTGAATCTGCTAACACTCGGGGACCTAGAAAATTATTTAGCAAACACTGAGAGATAAGCAAGCACCCAGGAAGCTTTACCGAAAACCCTAGCCCCTCTTCCCCTACTTGGCCGCAGTTCTATTCTTCCTGGCCGCAATTTGCGGCCAGGCTAAGGAAGAATCCCTTCGTGTTGGTTCCATGGCTCCTTTAGCAGTAAATTAGGCCACTCATGTATGCAAAATTGGCTAGTTTGGCCTGGGATACAATCTGGGACTAAATTCATGAGTTGCTGTTTTGATTCAGGGTTATATTTTTCGTATTTTGGATTCTGGATTCTAGTATTTGTGTTTTACCTCGATCACTGGACGCTTGTACGACGATATCGAGGGTTGTTTGGTGGTTTGAAAGGCGTAGTCCATAGGTTCTAAACTATAGGCTTTTAGCGTGTCGTTTTGGTTTTGATTTGGATTTTAACGCGATACGATACGTTGTGACATGTAGGTACCCCCATGTGGACTTCGGGACGACAAGCAAGTGTAGGGTTCCTATCGACGGCAGCAAGGTTTCGGGAGGCATCGTCCATGCCATTTTCAAAATATTGCCGTTAAAAGGAACTCCAAACAAGAATCGATAACTAGAAAACAATACGGAAACGAATGTAAACCATTTTACATCTAAGTGAAATTGAAATACAACCTTTGTAGATCGGTCCTTCACTTCAAAAGCTCCTTGTAGTAGTCCCTTCGCTGCAATCATCGAACTCCCGGACTCTTGGACGGCTCCATGAGAAGATACCAACGCTCTTGCTTGAAGTCTTCGAGGCCGAAGATGATTTACGTCGAGGGGATACGAACTCAAGCTACTGCTTCACCAAAGTGAAGCAAACACCCTATACTAAAGTGCTAATCTAGTAGAGGATGGTGAAATAGGAAGTGGGCTCACTTTAGAATTTCTTTTCTCACATTACTTTCTCACTTTTATCAAACCCTAGCAAACTTTTCTTTTGGAGGAAGAAGATGAAGAAAGAAGAAGGATAATGAGCTTAATCCAAAGTGAGATCGTAAACCATGGGTGAGTGAGTATCATATACAAACTCATGTAGAGACATAACCATGGCTAATTGTAATGGTTAGGTTACTAAATATCTTAAGTAAAAAAAAACCAATGGACTTAGTCAATGCATCCACTAGCATCCACTAGCTTCATGCATTAAACTAATATTCCACTAATTTTATTTTTACTTTAAATATTAAAACCCAATATCACAAATGGCATGGTGTAAGTCTTATACACCCATGTATGTTATATCAACAACCATGATACAAAAAGAGAACACAATTTAATCAATGCACATCAATATATATCACATATATATTACATGTACAGATAAGTGAGAAAAGAATGCTTAAGTGAGCCAATGTTAGTTAATGTAAATTAGTATATCAAACATACAATTATACACTAAATTATCAAATCAACACTTGATTTAATAATCCGGCTATATCTCATATAACCGACTAACACTCCAATGTATCGACTTATCGAATCAACCCTTGATTCGATAACCCGGCTATATCGCATATAACCGACCGATACAAAAGTCGCGAGAATAGAATACGGTATCACATACACGTATTATTCTCGGTCCCGTACATATCACATATGCGCTCCTATTTCATTTTGCCTGAGCCAGTAAAACCTCTATGTAGGACTCTAAAGACTCGTCAATAGGCCGGCAGTAGGTGATGATCACATCAAGCACCCATAAGCCGTCAGCGGTCATAGCTGGACGTAACAGCTACCCGGGTATTGAGCGATCAGAAGATCAGCAAGCAAGCCCGCTCTAACTCCTGCAAAAGCCTGACAGTGACACAACCGTACAATCTGGTCTCCTCATCTGATATGTCGCATATCAAGTCTAGGGGTGGTAAACGTCAGACCCCAATAACCGATAATTCATGCCGATATGAGGCTCATAATGGGTCGAGAAACTACTGGTAACACTTACCAGTAAATCTCTAAACCAGCCCTGGCCAGGGACTTCCTTGTTATGGCCAATCGAGTACAGCACAACATCAACCCCCAATACCGGGAGAGACGAAACCCTTCCTATCACTCATTACCTCCATATGACTCGGGACTGTATCCAAAAACCACCATTTTGCATGCCCTCTTGGACGTGGTAAGGTGGAAATCAAATCACAGTGGGAATCACAAAAGACTCTATGACGATCTCGGGTCTACAGACTAACTTGTACCAGTGTCACCAGAGAACTGCCATCTGACATGAGGTATAATACCATCTAGGAGTTCTCGGCGAGTCCGTCCAGTGTACCAAGTCTCCACTGAGCACCCGTATATCATCTCTGATGTCAAACACCAATGGATATCATCCATCGCCCATCTATATGGGTCGAGAAGCTATACGCTAGTCTACTCTGGTATATCGATGCCCCGTCTCGATACACCCACGACTAGGGACCTTAAATGATGTACTTATGGACTACTATGGCCCCACTAGTATGATCTGCATCATAGTCCTGGTAGTCAAGTACACATCCTAAGGGCTTTACCAACATGTAACAGAGAGACAATCAGTGTACATGTTAAGGTAAAGAGTAACCAGATAGCATACTATCATGTCGAGCAAGAAATTCCTCCCTATTTATGTCCAAGCATCCACTACAATATACATCTCATGTATAGTAATGGCCTCTAGGGCATACATATAACTAACAATCTCTCACTTGCAATAGGGTCATCTGATAGCAGTGGTTGTAGTATCACATACTCAGCCATCCCTTAAAAGTCTCTCTCTGGGAAAATGCCTTTGTGAGTGGATCCACCGTGTTGTTCTCTGAGTCTACTCTCCTAACCTCGATCCCCTGGAGATCAACCATCTCCATGATCAGGTGATATTGCCTTAGAATATGTCTGGATCACTGATGAGACGGGCGTTCCTAGGCATAAGCCACAACCCCATTGTCACACAATGGTAGGAACGAAGTTCATCTCATGAACTAATATACACTCAGACTGCCTCTTTGGTAGCATCTTAGGTAGCGATGTGTCCAGCCTTTATCGCCTAGTATGCCACGGTATCTAGCTTGGAACTCTTCCAACATCCATCTCTCTACTGAGGGTAAAGACAATGCCTGTGACTGACATTCAGTCGACCTTATCATCCTGGAAGCTATCCAGTGATTCTCCCCAGGATCGATTGATATCATCTCACTACACCTAGTGAGAATCCTAATATCCATTTAGATCTATCACATAGATCCAAAAACCCTGGATTTAGAAGGTATCACCTTGATCCTATATGGAGAATCAATGTGATAAGAGGAGATTGACCGAGTGTAGCATAGGAAACTCCTTCCCTATCAAGAGTATGTCATCCACGTACAATACGAGGAATACCACCTTACTCTCTACTACCTTTTTGTATATACAAGGTTCATCTACCATTTTGATGAAGTCAAACTCTTTGACTACCATATCAAAACAGATGTTCGAACTCCGCGATGCCTGATTTAACCCATAAGGCAACTTGCACACGTTTCCGCTGCTCCCACTGTCTACGAAGCCCTCTGGTTGCGTACTTATAGACGCTCTCTTCTAAATCACTATTTAGAAAAACAGTCATGACACCCAACCGCCAGATATCGTAGTCATGGTATATAGCAATGGCAAGTAGGATCAGGATGGACTTAAGCATAGCTACCAGAAAAAAGGTTTCATCTTAAACCACACCTGGTCGATGACGAGAACCTTTTACAACAAGTCTAGGTTTGAAAGTCTCAACTTTTCCATCAACACCAAGTAATCTTCTCAAGATATACTTGCTCCTGATGGGGATTTAACCCTTCAGATATAGCAACCAAAGTCCATACTTTGTTGGTGTACATAAATTCCATCTCAGATCGCTTAGCATCCAGCCATTCTTATAGAGTCCCCACTCATGATGGCCTGCTCGAAACTAGTTGGGTCATCATCTCATGATGCAATCCTCGCTTCCACTGTCATAGAGAAACCAAAGTATCTCTCAGGTGGGTGAGGAACCCTACCAGATCGGCGGAGAGGCTGAGATTCGTTGGGAGCTATTGAATCCTCCGGTTCTACCAAATCATCAGCTGTAGTTTGTATAGCTGTAACTCCTTCCAGTTCTACCTCATGACAACTAATTTGTTTCCAAGATAAATTCCTTTTCTAAAAAGGTGGCATGCCGAGAAATAAAACACCTTTTGTTCCTCGGTGCGGTAGAAGATATTCCTTTGCGAATGCTTGGGATATCCAACAAACTTCCACAGAACTGACCTTGCCTCGAGCTTGTCCGGATTTTTCTTTTAGACATAGGTCGAAAACCCCCAAATCTTAACTTACTTAAGAGATGGGCTATTCTCATACCATATCACATATGGAGAGGTAGGCACCTGATTTGGTTGGAACGCCATTCAATAAGTATGCAGCTTCTCAAGTGCATAACCCCCAAAAGGAAATAAGCAACTCAGTAGTACTCATCATAGAGCACACCATATCACATAGGGTGCAATTGCTCCACCCCGATACACCGACGTGCTGTGGTGTATACGGAGGAGTAATGCTGAGAGAGAATCTCATTCTCCTTTAGAATAGTCCAGGAATTCCGTGCTCAAGTATTCTCCTCCTTGATCTCATCAAAGGACATAATACTTATACCCATTTTGGTTCTCTACTTCTGACTTATATTCATTGAGTTTCTCAAAAGTTTCAGACTTGTGTTTCAACAGGAACGTATGTCTGAACCATGAGAGATCATCAGTGAATGTATTGAAGTACAAAGAACCAGTCCTGGCATGTGTAGACAGGGGACTTACATACATCATCATGTATTAATCCCAAGAGTTCACTAACTCTTTCTCTGTTTTCAGTAAACAGAGCTATGGTCATATTATATTTGTGACATGACTGGAAAGTTTCATAAGATGTAAATTCAAACTGATTTAAATATGCATCTTTATGTAACTTCAGCTAGTCGTGTCGCATTGATATGACCTAGTCTACAATGCCTCAAGAAGGATTCGTTCATTTTTGAACTCTTCCTCTTCTGTGTGTTTTGTACGTTAAGAATTGTGGTTTGATTTAGAAAGTATATGATTTTAGATAACGTGCCTGAACCGATCAACTCTTGATATAGGAAATGTTCAAAACATTATCCAACAATACAAAATTATATCCTTCATTACTAAATAAAGAGACTGATATGATGTTGTATATCAGGTTCGGTATCTAATAACATTCGTTCAGAATCAATGTATTTGGTAATACAGGGTGATAACTGCCAACACCTTGGCTGCAACAATTGCACCGTTTCCAACTCTTAAAAAATTTTATCACTCGTTCTCAGTTCTCTACCTGTCTGTAGCCCATGTAACAGATTACATATATGGGATCCTGATCCGGTATCTCATACCCAGGACGTAGAGGATACTGAGAAACAGTTCTTGGTAATGAACACACCCGAAGAAGATGCATCATCATGCACTTTCTTCGTTTGGGCGGCACGGTAATCCTGGTAATCCGCTATTTCCTGCTCGGTCTTATAACAATTATAAGTTGGAGCGGGACCAACGTTTCCCAGCGCAGTATAACAAGCAGGTTCAGTCAATATATCCATATTATTATCTTGATTAAGGCGTGACATGGCCGCTACCTGGAGAGAGAGAGAAGAAAATACTCTGCGTGCGCTCTTGCAAGATCAGATTGGTTATTATTTTATCTAATCAGGATGGCTCCCACTGTTTTTATCAAATCTTCCTTCAAATCCTAAAAAGAAAGACTAGCCGGGATTAATTACACCCTACAAGTTCGCCAATCTTTCAGCCAGGCCAGTGCCGGTACTTTGAGGGAGGTTCCCCATGTTTTCACACGGACCTAATTAAAATAAATCTCGTTTTCCCAGTGGCGTAACCCCGTTGACACCTTTCTAGACACATACTTGATCGGCTAATTGTAAAGTGTAAAACTCTCCCATGAGTAACTCTTACTCGCAGTGGGTATCGGGATCCAACCATCTCATAGAAGGTATGCAATCTTATTGCAAATTTCAACACTTGAAATTCCCGATAATTTTGCCCCTAGCAACCTATGACCTTGACGAAGGCCAACAAACCATAGACAGCTAGTCAAGTTCAACCCGTACATTTCTTGATTGAATTAAACCCACCCGCACGACCCTTGACGAAGGCCAACAAATTCGCACGACTACCCTAACTCAATCTGCATCATATGCATAAGCAGACAAGCATAAATAGCTACCACACACTACGCCTTGACAAAGGCCAACAAACATAGCACGAATACTACGAAGTACTTATCTGAAATGACGGAGGGCTACGATAGGTTTTTAAGAAAACCTTTTGCGTAATGAACTTTATATCGTTGTAGAATCGAGTGATTTTGAAAAGGAGTGTTTTTTAGGCTTTTACTAGTTTTGCTAAAGAGGTCACTCCCGGTGAAGGGATCTCGGCTCTTTCCTTATCGAATAAGGTGCAGGATATTTCACAAATACCACTATGCAAAGCAAAAACTATAGAAGCAATCAAAAGACAAACCGAGTTTGTAGCATCTGCCAGTTATTGCTAAAGAGGTCACTTCCAGTGAAGGGATCTCGGCTCTTTCCTTATCGAATAAGGTGCTGAATATTCTACAAGGAATACCGCTATGCAAACCAAAAACTAGAGCTACCAGTTTTTTAAAACAAGTTTCTGCAACATCTTTAGGTTTCTTTCTCTTTCATTAATCTCATTAATAAAGTCTCATCATTTTAAGTCACCTAAACATCACAGATAAATACAACGTACTCTTATGCCATCCATATTCGCATCGATGTCCCCTCGTGCACCGTTAGGTTAGGTAACTAACGGCAGAGCGGGGCAGTGCTAGCATGGGTGTAAAACATAAGCAACGTCTATATAATATATCATATATACTATATATTGTATCTATCACAACATATCAAATGATCACATCACAGATATCGCAGCAGAAGAAAACTATGAAATATTGGATATACTAGAAGGTCCGTGTTTTATTTTGAGCCCCTATAAAACACGAATTCCACTGTCGCGATGAATAGCCAAACCCACATCCCTAGACCCCTACGAGAGCGGCAAGCAACCCTACCAATTCTAGAGTTAGGAGACCCAGACTCGACTCCTCGAGTTAGTCTCCTACTGGACTCTAGAACCCGGTTACTTGTGCTCTCCTTCTTGGGTCTATCCTAATGCGGAAAAGTAAATAATATACATCAATGGTGACATCAACCTCAACCCGGAAGTGCCCCAATAAAAGAATATTACATACATTGAATTTTACATGAATGAAAATAAAAACTCTCATCTCACATAAAACCCCCGGCTATTCAAAACGCGACGATCCAATATAACATATACAACAACACATAACATCGCATATCATCAACGTAAGTAAATATGTGTATCCCAATTGTCGTTGACATATAGCAACGAAACCGGCGATACACCATATATTACACTTACGGTCGCAGAAAAAACTAGACGATGTTAAACATTCCGATCGAATCAACAAACACCCACAATTACCCAGAAAGCTCAACACTTGAGCGTAGTTTAAAGTTATTCAGCATACGCCACAGTACCAATGGACCAGCCGTAGAAGGGCAAACCCAAGCCTCATTTGTGGCGCCACTAACTACGGTAAACCCTAAGGTTTTGTCGCAGTTCGGTGGTAACATCTCGAGTTAGGGTTTCATTCTTCTAGATAGTCCATCGAATAACTTGCATGATCTTTGAATGCTTTTTAACTACGGGAAAAATCCAACATTTGGAAATTTTCCCGGCAAGGGTTAAAGCGTGTATTTGACATCCGATTGAACTTTTTAACAACGTCTAAAGTAACCCGAAAACAGTTAAAATTACGACTACGAAACACTACGAGTTGCCATTGCATTAAGTTAATCATCACATGAAAAAGTAGCAAAAATAAACAACACCTGAAATACCAAAACCTAGAGCCCAGAGCATGGAAAAAATTTAGACCCATTTCCTCACTGCGATGCCGGCCTCCTCGGATTCTATGCCCATGTGCTCGGTCCAAATCCGAGCACAGGGTCCCCAATTTTTCCCATGTTCATATAATTGCTCATAGATGATTCTGCACTTGTTTGAAAAATTTTCGGAGCTTGTTTTAAAATCGACAGAAACATGGATTTGGGATTTCAAGTTTCGGAGTTCATTTCGTATTCGTAATCTAACAATATCCGTATAATTTTCTAGCTAGTCTCTGATACCACTGTAGGGTTCCTATCGACGGCAGCAAGGTTTCGGGAGGCATCGTCCATGCCATTTTCAAAAATTTGTCGTTAAAAGGAACTCCAAACAAGAATCGATAACTAGAAAACAATACGGATACGAATGTAAATCATTTTACATCTAAGTGAAATAGAAATACAACCTTTGTAGATCAGTCCTTCACTTCAAAAGCTTCTTGTAGTAGTCCCTTCGCTGCAATCATCGAACTCCCGGACTCTTGGACGGCTCCATGAGAAGATAGCAACGGTCTTGCTTAAAGTCTTCGAGGCCGAAAATGATCTACGTCGAGGGGATACGAACTCAAGCTACTGCTTCACCAAAGTGAAGCAAACGCCCTATACTAAAGTGCTAATCTAGTAGAGGATGGTGAAATAGGAAGTGGGCTCACTTTAGAATTTCTTTTCTCACATTACTTTCTCACTTTTATCAAACCCTAGCAAGCTTTTCTTTTGGAAGAAGAAGATGAAGAAAGAAGAAGGATAATGAGCTTAATCAAAAGTGAGATCGTAAACCATGGGTGAGTGAGTATCATATACAAACTCATGTAGAGACATATCCATGGCTAATTGTGATGGTTAGGTTACTAAATATCTTAAGTAAAACAAAACCAATGGACTTAGTCAATGCATCCACAAGCTTCCACTAGCTTCATGCATTAAACTAATATTCCACTTTTGTTTTTACTTTAAATATTAAAACCCAATATCACAAATGGCATGGTGTAAGTCTTATACACCCATGTATGTTATATCAACAACCATGATACAAAAAGAGAACACAATTTAATCGATACACATCAATATATATCACATATATATTACATGTACACATAAGTGAGAAAAGAATGCTTAAGTGAGCCAATGTTAGTTAATGTAAATTAGTATATCAAATATACAATTATACACTAAATTATCAAATCAACACTTGATTTAATAATCCGGCTATATCTCATATAACCGACTAACACTCCAATGTATCGACTTATCGAATCAACCCTTGATTCGATAACCCGGCTATATCGCATATAACCGACCGATACAAAAGTCGCGAGAATAGAATACGGTATCATATACACGCATTATTCTCAGTCCCGCACATATCACATATGCGCTCCTATTTCGTTTTGCCAGAGCCAGTAAAACCTCTATGTGGGACTCTAAAGACTCGTCAATACGCCGGCAGTAGGTGATGATCACATCAAGCACCCACAAGCCGTCAGCGGTAATAGCTGGACGTAACAGCTACCCGGGTATTGAGCGATCAGAAGATCAGCAAGCAAGCCCGCTCTAACTCCTGCAAAAGCCTGACAGTGACACTACCGTACAGTCCGGTCTCCACGTCTGATATGTCGGATATCAAGTCTAGGGGTGGTAAACGTCAGACCCCAATAACCAATAAGTCATGCCGATATGAGACTCCTAACGGGTCGAGAAACTACTGGTAACACTTACCAGTAAATCTCTAAACCACCCCTGGCCAGGGACTTCCCTGTTATGGCCAATCGAGCATAGCGCAACATCAACCCCCAATACCGGGAAGATGAAACCCCTCATATCGCTCATTTCCTCCATGTGACTCGGGACTGTACCCAAAAACCACCGTTTTGCACGCCTTCTTAGACATGGTAAGGTGGAAATCAAAGCAAAGTGGGAATCACACAAGACTCTATGACGATCTCGGGTCTACAGACTAACCTGTACCAGTGTCACCAGAGAACTGCCATCTGACGTGAGGTATAATACCATCTAGGAGTTCTCGGCGAGTCTGTCCAGTGTACCCAGTCTCCACTGAGCACCCGTATATCATCTCTGATGTCCAACACCAATGGATATGGGATCATCCATCGCCCATCTATATGGGTCGAGAAGCTATACGCTAGTCTACTCTGGTATATCGATGCCCCATCTCGATACACCCACGACTAGGGACCTTAAAGGATGTACTTATGGACTACCATGGCCCCACTAGTATGATCTGCATCATAGTCCTGGTAGTCAAGTACACATCCTAAGGGCTTTACCAACATGTAACAGAGAGACAATCAATGTACACGTTAAAGTAAAGCGTAACCAGATAGCATACTATGATATCGAGCAAGAAAGTCCTCCCTATATATGTCCAAGCATCCACTACAATATACATCTCATGTATAGTAATGGCCTCTAGGGCATTCATATAACTAACAACAAGCGGGTGGTGACGTCGGCAACGGCTAGCGAAGAGCAAGGTGAGTAGATATATATCTACGGGGGAAGTCGGGTGGATGACGAGTAGCACCCCCGCAGTTCGTAGTGTAGTGTATGGATATATTATATGAGATTATGATTATCTAGATAGACTTTGGGAGTCTTGGATAATTTTAGTATAATTGGATGATAGCGTCATTAGTTAGTTAGTCGCGGACCTTAGAATAAGGTTTACACCCACACGCACACACGCACATGTTTACATTGTTTTACTTGTGCGGTTATAGGGAGATGTGTATGTATATACACACACACACACACACATGGATGATAAGGATTGTACATAGTATTTGGAGATGAGTCGATGGGATTGGGCATGGTGCCATGAGATCGGTGATATGATGTGGTTCGTATTATGAGATACGATATGAGATTTTAGCGGGCCTTTAGGCGTGTGCTTTCATACACGCACATATATGCAGATGGTATCAGTTTGTACTAGACTTAGATCAGTACCCCCCAGTTCATGAGATATGATGATAAGGATACCAGATAAATGATGAGATGAATGTGATATTTGACCCGTACCCATATTGGGATGCCGTACGATGGATTTACCATACGAGCTTTATATTGATGATAGATCTGCACTCTTAGCTCGAGGATGTCATGTTATTTATTGTATCGTATGTGATACTATTGAGCCGGGATCACCGACTATTATATTTAAGTGTATCGACTTAGATTTAGGTGGTTTCCTTACCTTTTCTATTAGCCTGTAGTTTATGTATAGATGTTAGACAAGACTCGAGTCATACCTATTTCAAAACTAACGAATCGTGAGTATTTTAAGGATAGGCCAAGGGATTCTACGGATATTTTCAAAAGACGCATCTTTTCCTAAAAACACCGTAGCCCTTATTTTTCTAAACACCACGATTCGTGTTATTTCAAATGGCAAAACTGTATGACATATATATATATATTGATGTAGATTTTTCACTGTTGTGTTTATTATTCATTTTCCGCATATTCTTCCTATTCGCATCGCATCGCATTGCATGTTTAAATGTGTTTATTGTTATATTAAACCCATGCTTTCAGAACACCAGCACCATTATCGATGATACGTATGTTTCACGTACACCTGCTTGCCGGCTCACACACTTCATCATCGATAATTGCCATGTCACTACACAGTAGGATTGTTGCATCAGGATATGACTCCTTGCATGACATACTTGTGTACATACATATTGTACACCCATACTTGCGTACACACATATTGTACACCCATGCTTGCATACATACACATGTGCACATGCATAGATGATTCTGGCTTGATTTTAGAGATTTGGGAACCGCATGATATATTTTTAAACCGGATTCATTTAAAGAGCGGTTTTCCCTCGATATGTGCATATTATTGTTTTATGTTGCATGATATACTGATATGCTTACATTTCTATTATATGTCGCATACATCATGCTTTATGATTATACGCATTGAGATATGTTGTTTCCATAATATTTCTGGATTTGAGAACCGTGGTTATTTCAAAAGAAAGTTTGTATTGTTTTAAAAAACCCGGTTTCTCTTGATATGATATTTCAGTGCGTCCACCATGCGATTTCTCGGTTCTGAGATGTGTGATATGTGAAACTCGATTCGAGGAGACGGATGATCCGTTTGCGGGTTCATGGTGGACCCGGTATGGTTCTCCGGGGCGAGAATGTTTTTCGTGGAGTAGACGATGAGCCTAGAAGGGTGGCGAGTACCTACTGGTGATTGGTTGGACCCGGCGGTTATCCGGAGGATACCGACCGGAGTCGAGAGATGGATATGGGCCGACCCGTTCTGCCGGAGCCCGCGGGCCGATCCCGCAGACGGAGCCCGAGATATATGAGGATTTAAGTGTCGATGTTGGACACTCAGGTGCCATGATTTTGATGTGTCGCGAGGAATACACGTTGATTTATATCCTCATACTTCCATGCATATGCTTTTATGATATTTACATACATGATGTTGTGATGTCAGTGGTTGACACGTGGACGGGATCCACATGCATACATACTTTGATTTTATGGTTGGATGATATCCACATGCTGTTAGGCATTGTTTACCATTGTTGGCACATATGATGACCCGGTCACCCTAGATATCATAGTATTACCTTTATGATATAGTTGACCTAGGAGTCGTTGTTTATTCGATTTCTGCTCTGTGATGTTTTCTACTCACGAGTTGGCAACTCACCCCCGTTGTGCCACGGTTTCTTGCAGGTTTTGCCATACAAGTTCGTTGCGGCTTTGCTGGCACACTGTCCTTTTCCGGATGATTGCTTGGTAGGTGGGTTCACTCGCATCATGACCGCCATTGTACTTCATTTATTTCAGTTGTATCTAAAAACTTCATCAACCAGACTTGTATATTATTTCAGACTTAGAAAACCAGTTGTTTATTATTTCGACCTTAGAGTCGCGCGTTGTATTATTATGGGTTTTCTTGATATTTTGAGTTTCCTTTTGAGTTTTTGATACTCGCCCTTCGACGTTGTATATTATATTGCTTGCGTGGTTGTGACCGTCAATTGACGAAGAGCTAGCTCCCGCTTAGGGATTCCTTTTATCATTGTGCATATATTATTCATGTTGTACCCCATTCGGGGCCAGTATTTACAAAGGAAACTCTGCCGAAATTTTCAGAAAAGACTTGGGATTTTAAAAATGCATACTTCGACTTATGTTATTAAAACCACCTGTTTTAAAACAAGTTTTCTTCACTTCTTCCTTAAAATGGTTTAGATTTCTGTGATTTTTGGCTTACTTGAATTAGATGGGGTCCTATAGACTTCATATGATTCAAGTGCTAGTCACGTGCCATTTCGGGTCATGACATGAATAAGGGCTAACAAGGCTGTACGACTGTCCCAAACCAACGCATCTATCTATGCAACAAAAAAGTAACAAGTAGCTACCATATACTATGCCTTGACTAAGGCCAACAAACATAGCATGAATACTAAGTGCTACCCGTCTGAAATGACGGAGGGCTACGAATGGTTTTTGGCGAAAAACCTTTAACGTAATGAACTTGATATCGTTGAAGGAACCGGATAGCTTTTTACAAATATATAGCGACGAAAAACTTTGCTAAAGAGGTCACTCCCGGTGAAGGGATCTCGGCTCTTTTCTCGTGGAATGAGGTGCAGGATATTCCAAACTGAATACCGCGATGCAAAGCAAAAAGTAATCGACTATAGTGAAGTAATTACCCTGACGCAAACCTCTGCCCAAGGGGTCACTCCCGGTGAAGAGATCTCGGCCCTTGCCTCGTCGAATGAGGTGCTGGATATTCATAACTGAATACCTCTGTGCAAAACAAAAGAGAACGTCCTTGTAATAACAGCTTTTTTTGAAAAATGTTCCAACAACATCAGTCAGGCCTGTTTTCTTTGCATTGATCTGAATCAACGCAGTCCCATCAATTAATCACACCAGAAAAGAACGAAAATAAAATGTACGTATATGCCATCCGCATTCGCCACTGGGTCTCGTCATCACCCGTTAGGTTACTTAACTAACGACAGAGCGGGGATTGGACTAGCGTGGGTGTAAAACATATACAACATCTACTAGTATATATATCAATATACAATAATTGCTCCAGGCGTGATAAATTCCACATCACAGAAAATTAATAAGCATCACAGAACAATACAGATAAGCTGGGATCCCCGGGTTTCATTGAGCCACAAGTGAAACCCGACGTTCCTCTGGTCGTGTGGATAGCCTGTGCAATGAAAACCTAGACCCCTACGAGTGCGGCAAGTTACCCGCCAAAACCTGAAGTAAGGCAGCCCCCTTCAGCAAAGTGAATGGACCACCCAGCACTTCACGGAATCCGGTAACTTGAGCACCCCTCATTGGGTCAACCTGTACCCCCTACGAGTGCGGCGAATAGCCCCCCAGTTCTAGAGTGATGCCCCCTCCTTCTCAACGCCATGAGATGCGGACCCGTTGCCCTCTAGAACCCGGCTATCCGTGCACTCCATCGCGGAGTAATCCTGGTACAGAAAAGAAAATATGTACAACGGGTACATCGACCTCAACCCGGTTGTGCCCCAAAAGAATAATATACAAACAGGCAGTGACGGCAGTTCACATGTCGGACGCTCGTCCCGCAATATCAAATGTATAAATAAATCCAAACTGCACTACCATTGCTTGCAAGCTATCCACCACGACAAATCCGCAACAACACAGCACAACATAGAATATCAACGTGAATGTCACGTTCGCAAACCCGTCTAAAAGGACTATAGCAATTAGACAAGATTTACCGCTCGAATGAAATTCACGGTCGCAGATAGTAATGTAATGCATGCAAACATTAAACAATGTTAGAAAATATCGACTTCGAAATAACCCCCGAATATCCCCAAACAACCTGATAAAACTATATCCAAAATGGGCTAAACAAACAACACCACTCCAAACTGGGCTAAACAAACAACACCACTGCACCAACATTACAGAGACTAAACCACACTGCAAAGATCAAGCCCAAAGCTCAAACCAAGGCCGGCCTCCTCGTATTTTAAGCCTACGTCGCCGGTCCAAATTTTGAGTTAGGGGTTCGTGTTTGTAGTGTGTTCTAGTGGTCATCTAAGTAGTCTTCTGCAGTTGTTTAAATAATTTTAGAAGACACTTTAAAATTCAACAGAAACTGCAATGTATCGGGTGATGTTTCGGGTCTGTTTCGGTTTCGATTCTTTAACATTGTCTAAACCAACTAGTAAACGGTTAATAGTTTGGCTCTGATACCATGTAAGTCTACGGTAGCGCCCCGGCCGTCAATCCGAGGCCAAATGTGGAATAAAACTTTTCAAAACTGGCACTAACGTAACCTTAAAACCCGGATCGTTCCATTAACCGTAAACTAGTATACTACAAAGATGTTAGAATGGCTATACCGATCGATCTGTGTCCTTCGGTCTTTAGCCACAATCCTTAGCTCCTCGCGGCATCTCCGATCTTGCTCGATCTCCGGTCTCCTCGTCGATGTGGCACCACGTCAAAGGAATCTTTATACAGGCTCCCGCTTCAAACCGAAGCAACTCGGACATGAAGTTTGCTAGCTGACATGTCCAAGATTGAAGTAGAGAGAAGTGTGAATATTTTGTCTCAATACACCCTAGGATTCTCATCACATGAGAGAGATAGGGTGAAGGTTGAAGAAGATGCAATTGGTTTGAAGAGTGTGAGCTCAAGAGAATATCAAGAGAGAAAGAACCAAGCCCCAAAAAATGTCATGGCTGCCCTCTCTCTCTTGTGTGATGATATTATGAGGTTTTTGTGTTTAAAAACAAAGAAAAGATATATCACAAAATATCCCTACAAAACCCTCAAAATATCTCACCCATGACAAAGCTCATTAATCTAACATGACTCACTATATGACTCATTACCATGAGTCATTAGTGAACATGCTAGAATAATGACTCATCAATATGAGTCACACTTTCCAAATCCAAATATACATTTAAACCAAAATATTTAACAAAAAGAAATCTATCTTCTAAAGTAATCTTGTAATGAATTACAAGAATACCCCTCACCTGTAAATACATACCTGCATCCGTATTCCGACTGAATACGAATACTATGAGACTAAAATATTCCAACACAATATAATACTAGGATCTAGCTTAAACCAAAGCCCACTAGTATTATCCGTCTGAATCATGACACGTGCACAAGTGCATGTGTATGTTCGAACCCTGCCATAAAACCATACGGCCTCTACAACGTTTCGCCCGAACTTGGGAAACTTTCTGTGGAGGACTCTAAAGACTCGTCAATACGCTGGCAGTGGGTTTAACCACAAGCACGTCAGTGGCACTAGTTGTGCGTAACGGCTGTCCAGGTATTGAGCAAAAGGGAGGCTGACGAACGAACTCATCCTGAAACACTACTGAGCCTATCCGTGACAATATCTGTACAGTCCGGTCCGTTCGTCTATGAGTATCGCATATCGGGCCTAGGGGGCTGGTAAACGTCAGACCCCCAATAGCGGTATAAGTCGTGTCGGAGTGTATCCTAGAACACCCTGAGATACTACTGGAATACATACCAGTAAATCTCGCTTGCCGTGGCCAGGGACTTTGTGTAATGGCTCTCCAGACACAGCACGATCTCACCCCCAATACCGGGAGAGACGAATCCCCTGCCGATCCGCTCACTGCCTCCATGTGGCTCGGGACTGTACCCAACTAAAACTTGTTTGCACGACTCTTTTGAGCCATGGTAGGGTAGTAATCAAAGCACAGTGGGAACTCACAGAAGACAAATGACGATCTCAGGTCGATAGACTAACCTGTACACATGTCACCAAGAAACTGCTGTCTAACAACAGGTATAATACCAACTAGCAGGTTCCCGACGTGTCCGTCCCGTGTACTCATAACCCAATGAGGACCTATATACATCTTAGGTGAACCAACTGACACCAATGGCTTGTGAGACCGGCCACCGCCCCTCGTCAGGGTCTCGATTGTATACACTAGTCTACTCTGGAGTATCGATGCCCAGTCTCGAAACTCCCTCGACTAGGGACACCTTAAGGATGTGCTTATAAACTACCCAACTCTCACGTATATGATCGCCATCATACTGCTGGTAGTCAAGAACGAATCCTAAGGGCTCTATCAACGTGTAATAGTGATTTGTAATGTCACCTAAAGCATGTACACGATGATAAAGACAAACCAGATAGCATACTATCATCTCGAGTAAGACTATCCTACCGGTATAGGTCCTCCCTCAATCATTGCAATCATGTGCCTGTGATCCAATAATTGACTTTGAGGGCACTATATCCAACAAGTTTATGTTCACCTCTTCTAGGGGGACAGCTTGCTCATGTCCGCGCCCGTCCACTTCTACTTAATCGTTTTCGTAAGGCACAGCCCGCCGATGCCCATTTGTCTGAAATTCTTGAGCATGTTCGGCTGGGTAAAGATTCGGAGTTCTTGATTGATGACCACGGTATGCTACATTACGGGACTCGCTTATGTGTACCAGATACTGATGGGTAGAGACGCAAGATCCTAGTGCAGGCACATCAGTCAGCTTTCAGTGTTCACCCAAGTTCCACCAAGATGTAATGCGACTTGAAAGATAGTTACTGGTAGGCAGAGATGAAGAGTGAAGTTTCGGATTTCGTTTTGAAGTGCCTGACTTGTTAGCGAGCTAAGGTTGAGCATTTGAGACCGGCAGGAGAGTTGCAATCTTTAACCGTTCCAGAGTGGGAATGGAAGCAGATCTCCATGAATTTTATTGTAGTGTCTACCCAGGTCTAGACAGGGTGTGACTCCATTTGGGTGATTGTTGTCCGGTTATGCTCAGTTTTCTCAGTTGTTCTTCGATAAGTTTGTGTATTTGCATGGAGTTCCTTCATGCGTTGTATCCAATAAAGGCACCCTGTTCGCTAGCCGTCTTTGGCAGAAGCTTCAGGAAGCCTTGGGTACTGGTTGAGCTTTAGCTCCGCTTTCCATCCGCGGGCCGATGGTCAGTCAGAGCGGACTATACAGACTCTGGAGGATATGCTTCGTGTGTGCATGCTTAATTTTGTTGGCAGTTGGGATCGTCACTTGCCATTGATAGAATTCTTCTATAATAACAGTTATCGGGAAACGTTTCAGATGGCAACTTTTAGGCTTTGTATGGTAGGTTGTGTCGATCGCCAGTCTGTTTTACCGACTCTGCGAGAGAAGGATTTTGGACCCCAACTAGTCAAGAGACTTCGGAGAAGATCTAGTTGGTTCAGGACAGGATGAGAGCAGCACAGTGCAGACAGAAGTCTTATGCCGACCGTCGTTGTCGCAGACTTGAGTTCGCAGTGGGAGATCATGTATTCCTACGGATTTTTCCGATGAATGGCGTGTTGATTTTTGGGAAGCTTAGTCCCATATTGTAGGTCCTTTTGAGATCCTCGAGCGAGTTAGTATCGTTGCCTATCGTTGGCACTTCCGCCCAGATTTCGGATGTTCACCCCGTATTCCTTGTGTCGATACTTCGCAAATACTTTCATGACCCATCTCACATGATTTAGCACCAGACCATTCAATTAGGACGCGATTTTTCGTTCACCAAGCGGCCGATAGTTATGTTGGATCGCAGGTGGAGAAATTTCGGTCAAAGGTCTAGCTATCTGTAAAGGTTCTTTGGCGTAGCCCGTCTAGTGAGGAGATCACTTGGGAGGCTGCGAGCGAGATGTGGAAGATTTGCACTCACCTCTTTGAAGGTACGCATAGTAAGAATTTTAAATTCGGGGACGAATTTCTATAAGGGGGAGATTGTAACACCTTAGAATGCGATTAGTGTTAATTAGGCGATATTGCGGGTTTTTGGTAAAAAGGTTTACCAAAATAGCTTTCTCGCATTTTAGTTAGATTAATCAATATTTAATTATTATTTGTTTTGGGTCACACACGCTTGTGCATGTTAACATGGGGGGGTTGTTTAGTGTTAACCTTGTTTAGTGGACATGACACTTTAAACTAATCCATGCACTGTTTAACCTTAACCTTGCACTAGATATTTGTGTGAGATATTTCCTTTTGTTTTTGGAATGGAGGGAGGTGGCAAGGTGACTCATGGGAGGAGTCATGCTTGTAAGGTTACTAGGCACTATCACAAGGGTCTATAAGGCATCAACCATGCCGAATTTAAATTTTTCAAGTGCCGAACAACCTAAAGCGGGGATCTTTGCTAGATAATTAGGGTTAACAAAGCATGTAAACAACTTTACATCTAAGAGAAAGGGATTACAACCTTTGTAGTCCGTTCCTTCGCTTCATAAGCTCCGAGTAGTAGTCCCTTCGCAGCGATCCATGAACTTCTGGACTCTAAAGAGGCTCCACAAGCCGAACGATCCATGCTTGCTTGAAGTCTTCCTTTTCGAAGATGATCTACCTTGAAGAATCTTTAACCCAAGCTTACACTTCACTAAACAACTTATTAGAGAAGTGAACACCCTAATCTAAGTGGCTAGAATATATGAGGATGATGAAGTAGGAATTTAGCTCTCTTTAATTTTCAATTTCTCACACTAAATCATCACAAACATAAAAGCTAGTAAGCTTTTCAAGGAGGAAGAAGAAGATGAAACCTTTTGTGATGAATAATGAATTATTGTTATGTTTACAAATGCAACCTTGAGTTAATAATGAATGGCTTAACCATTGTAGAGAATAAACCATGGTAAAGGGTTTGGGTTGGGTTAAGAAATATCTTCACAAAATATCTAAGCTTAAAACAAAATAAAGCTTCTAGAAGCTTCATGAAAAAGCTAACCCAAATGCTAACCCAGATCAAACCCTAACTTGTTTAATCTCCACAAATCATGTTGCATTTGTAACCCTAACTTGTTACAATATTATATATCACATATATAATATATTTTTGTAACAAAAGAAAATAATACAATTAACATATATCGCATATATATCAATGTATTATCCGGTGAGAAAATGAATCAATAAAGCGAGCTTTTATTAGTTAACGTAATGTAATAGATCACATATATAATTATACATTAAATCATCGAATCATCACTTGATCCGACAATCTGGCTATATCGCATATAACCGACTAATATAACATGTACCGATTCATCGAATCAACACTTGATCCGATGACCCGGCTATATCACATATACCCGGCCGATATCATATATCGCGAGAATAGAATACGGTATCTCATATCGTATTAGTCTCGGTTCCACACATATCACATATGTTCTCCTACTCCGTTTTGCCTGAGCTAGGAAACCTCTGTGTAGGACTCTAAAGAATCATCAATACGCCGGCAGTAGGTGATGATCATATCAAACACCCACAAGCTGTAAGCGGTCAGCTAAACGTAACAGCCACCCAGGTATTGATCGATCAGAAGATCAACAAGCAAGCCTGTACATTCTCCTGTGAATTCAATCAGTAACACTACCGTACAGTCCGGTCTCTTCGTCTGATATATTGCATATCTAGTCTAGGAGTGGTAAACGTCAGACCCCAGTAACCGATAAGTCGTGTTGATGTGAGGCTCATAACAGGTCGATAACCTACTGATAACACTTACCAGTAGTACTCTATATCATCCCTGGCCAGGGACTTCCAGTTATAGCCAATCGAACACAGCACAACATCAACTCCCTATACCGGGAGAGACGAATCCCCTCCTATCGCTCATTGCCTCCATGTGATTCGGGACTGTACCCAAAAGCCACCGTTTTGCACGCCCTCTTGGACGTGGTAAGGTGGAAATCAAAGCACAGTGGGAATAACACAAGACTCTATGACGATCTCGGGTCTACAGACTAACCTGTACTAGTGTCACCGGAGAACTGCCATGTGACGTGAGGTATAATACCATCTGGGAGTTCTCTGCGAGTCCATTCAGTGTACCCAGTCTCCACTGAGCACCCGTACACCATCTCTGATGTCAAACACCAATGGATATGGGATCATCCATCGCCCATCATATGGGTCAAGATGCGTATACGCTAGTCTACTCTGGTGTATCGATGCCCTGTCTCGATATACTCTCGACTAGGAACAGTTATAGGATGTACGCGTTGACTACCCTGGCCCCACTAGTATGATCTCATCATAGTCCCAGTAGTCGAGTACATATCCTAAGGGCTTTATCAACATGTGAGAGCAAGACAGTAAACTAATACAAGTCAACATGTTACGAGAAAGTGAAACCAAATAGCATACTATTATGTCGAGCAAGAAAGTCCTCTCTATATATATACAAGCATCCACTATAATATACATCATATGTACAGTAATGGCCTCTAGGGCATATACATAACTAACAATGCTTGCATTTATGATGGAGAGGGAGAGAGTAAGTGTATGGGTGCACTTACCCTACACTCACCCTCTCATCTCTATCTCATTCCACTCTCTCTCATTCTTATCTCACTATCTATTTCTCAATTATTCTTCATCTCCTCTTCACTCAAACTGAAACCTTCACTAATTCTTCACTAAATCTTGCTAAACCTTCACAAAACATCACCAAATCACTTCCCAAGTCTTGTTTTAGCCTCTAGGATCCCTTGGAACTTGAAAAGCTAGGATCTTTGTGCATGTGTGGTTAGGTAATGATCTCAAACTATTAAGTAGGTGTTTTTAATGTTGTGTAGCTTATTAGTTTCAGTTTAGAACACTAAAGATATCGTTTTAGTGCACATATCGTATTTTGGTTTAGTTTTTGGTCTCGGATGAATATGCTATCAAACCAGGTGTTTGTTTGAAAAGTTCCCATCACAGTGACCTAGTGTTGTGACCTACATGCTACCCTAAAAATCTGAGACTATTCCCTTCCAAGTCGGCCGCAATTTTATTGCTTCTGGCCACAATTTGCGGCCAGATTGGGGAGTGTTGGGTTGTGTTTTGTTCTAGGGGTCTCTGGGGTTGTATGTGGCCTTGTGGAACTTGCAACTTTCACCAATTGTTTGTATAGAAAAATCTGGGATCACTTTTCTTGTTTCTAGTGTTTTGACTACGCGCATTACGTTATCCGACACGGTTCGTGTTCTTGTATAGCTGTTGCTCTTGGGTTGGTTTCGTAGTGTCGCTACGCACGTTAGCCACTAAACGAACACTTACGAGTTTGATTGGAGTTGGTGCGTCAGTCAAACGTAGTTTGTACGTGTTATTAGTCGATTGCTAATATGCACTTGTTATGTTGTTATATGATTTTAGGGTCGCAGACGGGAGCTTCGGACGCTGCGAAGAAGGGAAAGCAAGTGGTTGGCTTTACTTAGCCCAAGATTATCGGTGAGTAGATTTAACATCTACAGGGGAATCGCCCGCATGGCGTTATGCGTTTGGGCTAGATTTAATGACATGATTATTAGTTATAAATATATAGACATTGATTATGCATGTGTACCACTGTTGTGTATCTCATTTCCTATTGCATATGGACATAGTATTAATGATACACAACACCATTATTGACGGTTCATGTTACACGAGCACTAATTGTATGCCACACACACTCCGTTGATAATTGCCATGACACGCACAACCCATATACATATGTGATATTGTATTGGTTAGGGATATTGAGACATGATCCTTATTTCCATTGTGCATATGAAATATAGCATACCTGTATACCTACATGCTTACATATATGCCTTGCTATACCTACATGTTTACATATATACCTATATGGTATTACATCATTATTGATAGGTATATACCCATACCCTGCTATAGCTACATGTACATCATGCATACATACTTACATGTACACCCACATACCTTGCTATAGATATATGTTCACCTTTATATAATGTTGCATGGACTTTGGAGAAAGAAACCGCATGATATATTTAATAACTTGATGCATTTAAATATCGGTTTTTCCTTGATATGCTCATATTACTGTTTTATGTTGCATATATTATATTTCATGGATTACGCATTTAGATATGGATTTCATATGATGTTTTCTGGATTTGAGGACCGTGGTATTTCATGAAATTATGCATTGTTTGAAAAATTCGGTTTCTCTTGATATGATATTTCGATGCGTCGACCATGAGATTTCTCGGTTCTGAGATTTGTGTTATAAACCCGATGTGAGGAGTTGGATGAGGCCGTGTGCGGGTACATGGTGGGGCTTGGAGGTATCCCGAGGCAAGAAGATCGCAGATAATGGCGTTGAGCCCGAGGCAGGGGAGTACTACTTTACCGGTGATAGTATTTGGACTCGGCGGATATCTGGAGGATACCGACCGGAGTTATGTATGGACATGCTTTGTGGATTGCGAGTGTTGGACACTCAGATTCCATGAGATGTATGAACATGAGGGCCGGTCCTGGTAACGGCGCCTGACAGATGAGTATTTACGTGTCGATACTGGACACTAGTTTTCATGATGTTTTCAGGTGTCGATGTTGGACACTCAGGTTCCATGAGACTTACAGGATATGAGGACCGATCTGAGGATGCAATGCCTTCGGTATTAGGATTTGGAGTGTCATTGATGGATACTAGTCTCTCCACGATGAGGATTCCGTGAGGATGACATGTTTTATCCCATACTCAGCATTTATCTGATATGCATTGCTTCATGTATTAGTAGTACCTAATAGAGTGCCTTTCATGACTGTTGCATATAAATATTACCATTTATTGCTATCAGTTTGCATGTGATAGATTATCGCAGTACGTGCATACCTGTGATTACCTGCATATGTTATTTACTATTCACGAGTTGGCAACTCACCCCCGTTGTGCCATAGTGTTTTGCAGGTTGTCCCTCAGAGCAGTCGCGGTAGGGCTTCTTCTTATCGTATCATCTTTTGCAGCGGATACCACTATGGCTGACTATGAGCAGTTTCTCTATAGGTGGGTTTTGCGGTTATCCGATGATGCTCATTGTATATCTTATTGTATCCAGTACTCTCTATCTACTACTTCATGTATTGACTTAGAGACGAGATGTGAGGACGATATTGTATATTATTTTGTGACTTTGGATTTCTTTTATGCTGTTGTCATTTTATATCGTCCATTTCTTCGCTACGGCATCGTATATCTTCTTGTGGTGGTTGTTTCCGCCTTTGGGTGTGGATTTGCTTTCGTTTGGGGATGCTTTACTTATATCTTATGTTGTACCCTTTTCGGGGCTAGTTTTTACAAAGGAGGGGCTGCCAAATTTTTTTAAAAGGAAGTAAATTTGGACTTTAAAGAATTTTTACTTGAGATTCCCAAAAGCTTTTAACAATGTTCTTATCACTTACTACTTTTGATGGTTTAGATTGCTAGGTTTTTGGCTTACTTAGATTGCGTTACGCCTGTAGACGTTACATGGTTAAAGGCCGTCACGTGCCAAATTTCGGGTCGTGACACCATACGGCCTCTATATCGCTTCACCTAAACCAGGAAAACCTATGTGTGGGACTCTAAAGACTCTACAGTACGATGGGAGTGGGTTTAATCACAAGCACGTCGGTGGCACTGCTGTACGTAACGGCTACCCAGGTACCTGTCTAAAAGAAGGCCGACGAGCAAACTCATTCGAACTTCTACTGAGCCTATCCGTGACAATCTCCGTACAGTCGGGTCTGTTCGTCTGAGAGTATCGCATGCCGAGTTTAGGCGGTGGAAAACGTCAGACCCTTAATAACCTGACAAGTCGTGCCGATGTGGCCCAAGACCATCCGAGAATCTACTGATCTACCTATCAGTAATTCTTAATCTGCCCTGACCAGGGACTTATGGTGTTGGCCAATCGAACATAGCACGATATCGACTCCCTATATCGGGAGAAATGAATCCCTAATAATCGCTCACTGCCTCCATATGGCTCGAGACTGTACCTAACTAAAACCTGTTTGCATGACTCAGTAGAGCTGTGGTAGGGTAGTAATCAAAGCACAGTGGGAACTCATAAGAAACAAATGACGACCTCAGGTCAACAGACTATTTATACTCATGTCACCAGAGAACTTCTATCTGACGATTGGTATAATACCATTTAGCCAGTTCTCGGTGGGTCCGTCCACTGTAATCACCCCCAGTGAGCACTTGTATATGATCTTAGGTGCCAAAGACCAATGGCCGTGGGACCAACCACCGCCCCTCGTCGGGGTGTAGAAACGTATACACCAGTCTACTCTGGAGTATCGATGCCCTGTCTCGATACTCCTACGACAAGGGACATTTAAAGATGTGCTTATAGACTACCCAGCCCCCATATGTATGATTGCCATAATAACGCTGGTAGTCAAGCAATGATCATCTAGGCTTTATCAACATGTATTAACGATACGTAATAACAAGTAAAACATATGCATATGTTAAGATAAAGACAAACCAAATAGCATACTATCATATCGAGCAAGATTTTCCTTTACATACATATGTCCAAGTATCCACTTGTATATATATACAAAAATGGTCTCTTGGGCATACATATCCAACACGAAGCGTACATAGGTTAGAACCTATGGCCAACGTATGCCAAAATGACAAAATACCTCCCGACGTCGACGTACGAACGTCGAACGACCAAGTCAAGACATAAAAATCTGAAAACCTAGTTTCAAAAATTGCAAAACTTTGCCAAAACTAAGTCAAAATGCTCCCGAATTTTGGCACAGGTAGTTTGGGACAAAACTAAGAATACAGCGGCTAAGTTATCAAGTGTGTGAGCTATAGACCAAACCCTAAATCCTAACTCAACATCATGACATTAAATTGCGGCCAATGGGATTAAATCTATGGTTTTGGTGAAGTGTTAAGGGCTCAGGCTTCTATGGTGGTCTTCTACTGGTCCTAGCACCTAATAATAACCTCTATTTATTTTTCAGAGCATCCAAGTTGCTCCAGATTTGAATTGAACAACACAACTCTAGAAAACCAAGTTTAAAAACCGTAAAATATCGTAAAAAGCTACATAAAACACCTCCAGATTTTTACTCAGGAAATCTGGTACAATTTAGCATATAAAATATGCTTGTATATCATGTAAAACACCTACCGGACAAACCCCGACAACCACATCAACAGTTGAACAATTTGCGGTCCAACCAGTGAGTTAGGATCTCGTTTTTGGGGTGGGGTCTCCTAGTGGTCTAAATAGGTCAAATCTATATGCTAAATATTTTGCAGAGATCCTGAACTACTCCAGATTCCGTTTGAATACAAAAACACAACAAAAAACCTAGTTTTCATGGCAAGAACTTTAAAAACTTAATGAGGTGTGGATATTTTACCTTATGCAAGAGATTTGAAGTGGTGATCAATCTTGTAGGATGCCATTGGAGAACATGGGGACTTGAAACTTGATCTAGCTTGAGTTCTTGATCACTTGGAGTATGAAATGGTGTTTGTGAATGTGAGGATTTTATGATGTTGAGTAAGTGAGAGAGTGTGTATGAGGAGGGGACAACCATGGGAGAGGTGAGAGAGTTGGAAGAGTGTGAAGGTGAGAATATGAGAGAATAAGAGTCAATTGAGGAGAGATTGAAGAGGAGAAATAGGAAGGTATGGGGATGAGCATGGTGTGCCCATACTCTCATATCCTCTCTCTCTCTCTCTCTCTCTCTCTCCCCCCCCCCCCCTCCCCTCCACTATTCTAATATGATAAACAAATATATATGTAGCCATACCATATTTTGAAACCTAAATGAAATCCTAATCACCTTGTTAAACTCTTGTTAACTTGTCATGGCACCCTAAGTGCAAATTTAGGAGAATCAATACGAGTTTTAGTTAAAGGTTAGTATATACCATTATTTTAAAACCAATTAAGGAAAACTCAATTAACAAATGTCCTCATAATTATAAATTCATTTTATTTCCAATTAATCCCAAAAATAAAGCTATATGTAATTATACTCATTTATGAAAACGCAAATCCATACTCGGTATAATATCCATAAAACTCATTATTTTATTATTTAAATCCCAAAATAGTATTTACTATTTTTCTGAAATATTACATATCATCATCAAATATCATGGGTCCATCATCGACACTCAAATATCTTAATCTCATCATGTGTCCATCATCAAATATCATTGCAAGACGCTTCACTCTGGCAGATTGAGGTATGCCCTTCCTCTTTACCACTGTCTCATATCATCGGGCAGCCTTCAAAGCAAAATCATGGGTTGGGAAATCCCATGTAGCTAATGCAACTTGGATTTCCGGATCCAACCCTTGCTGAAATCTTCTAGCTCTGATCTCAGCAGTCGGTATGAGATGGGCCGCAAACTTGTTACGGTCTTGTGTTAGCTGTGTAGTATGTGATATAAAATCGAATATTGAGACATATCTTACCTACTGAGCATGGTAAACTCAGTATCATACTCATCTACAGATTTGGTCCACATTGAACCTTGTTGCAGATGGATGAACTGATGTTCCATATCAAAGCGGGCAGTCTCAGGGAAGTACTTTGCATCGAACATGTCACGGAAAGTCTTCCATTCGATAGGTTGGTCAGGACGGCTTTCTTCCGCCTTCTACCAAACCCGTGCATTATCGGTGAGCTGCAGCTTTGCAACTCGAACCCAAGCAATCTCTGGCACTTGTACTGCTGCCAGGTCATCTTCAACGCTTTGAGCCCATTCCTTCGCTTCCAGAGGGCTCTCTTTTTCCGAAAAGTTCTTAGGGTGCAGTGCCCGGAATTGCTTCACTCCGGGTGCTTCCGCTTCTGGACGGTTCAAGAGAATAGCAGTCTGCTGCTGCTGTCCTTCCAGGAGGATGCGGATCGCCTCAAGCAAAACCGTATGCTCATTGATCGGAGCAGCTACGACAGGTGTAAGTGGTAGTGGTGGGGGAGTGTTGTTGACATTCATGCTAGTGTTGTTTGGAGAATCCATAATCTTGAAAGAAAAATTTGGGTTAGGATAGATTCAAAATATATGGAATTGGAAGATTCAAGGAATTTGAATTGTAAAGAATGTTTTCAGTTACTGGTTCTTGTGTTATATTACTTAGGTTGTCCATACAGTGCTGAACTGCATGGTAGGGTTCCATACAGCTTGACCTGCATGGGCCACCAACAAAACCTGTCACGCCCTGCTTCCCAATGTACGAGCAGAGGACGCGACTGGCCGCTACGTATTTACTCTGAAGTAAACATGCTAAGCGTATCTAAGCAATATAAGTAAAATGCACAAGAGACAAAGACAATAGTTATAATTGAACAGCAACTTTATTTATTAACATTCTTTTTTCAATACATCTGAAAAGTAAATACATAGAATGGAAAGTGATGCCTAAACAGTGGTATAACAGAAATGAAAAATACTGAAATGAAATGTACAAGTAACTAGAGCTCCGGGTCGAAAACTAACTGGTCCAAATCCTCGCTGGTGGGCTCAATCTCCTGAAGGTCCGATCCACCTGACAACATTCCAAAGAAAAAAGTGAAGGAATGTCGTCAGCGAACAATCGCTCGGTAATCCCCAAAGATAAGGGAGAAGTAGAATAGACAGAGAGAGAATGTAGCTTTTAAAGTTGTATTATATTGTTAACGCTGTTGTTTGTAGCTTGGTACAGAAGATGTCCGTGTATACGAGAGGAGTCTCACTAGACCAGAGACTACGGTATATGGAGTACAAGGCTCCGTCGATAATACCACGGAACAATGGCATGGATGTAATTACATCTTAAGTGACCACCTCGTTCCACCTTTAACATATTCCGTACCAGTCTACCCTTTATAAACCCCGCGATGTCTTGATTGTATTGAATTGTAAATTGTATTGTCTTATATTATAGATTGTATAGATGGATGACTTGCCGGAACCATGATATCAGTAAATGGATGTAACTGGAGAATCATGTAGATGGATGTATATCCATGGTTCGGTTCAGTCAATATAGATTGATTAGATTGAACAGATTGAATATATAGATTCATGGATTCATGTTGAATTGTAGTTTGATACTTGAATCATATTCAAGTCAGATTGATTATATTGAGATTCAGTCTGAATCAGACAATTAGAACAGAAATTGAATCCTGAATTAGGTTTTGGTGTTATCGGTAACCGCTGCACATGGACGGCAGGATTTGTGTCTTTTTCAAAGACGATTACCGTGTTGATAACACCGTTTGTTAAGTTGTCTACCTTAAATAGGCAAGCACCCATATCTCCGGCTCTCTGAGGCTCAAGAGACTGGTCCCACTTAAACCTATGTTTACTAGGGTTCTTATTGTAATTTAGTATAACTTGAGGGGGGTTTATGTAAAAATAATTTTGTATAATTTTCAAAATACACCTCAAGTATTTTATTATCATCTTTAAAGTTTTCGTTGATGTATATTTTATCATTGTGACATTTCTAGTGAATAAAACCTATTTTTCATAATATATGGTATTTATTTGTAATATTGGAATTGTATGGTATTTTCTTGTAAATGAAATGTTTTTCTTGAATTTTGGAAATGTGAAATATTATAAATATTAAAATAGATATTTTGATATTAATTAAATATATATTTATTTATTAAAAATAAAAGTTTTATTTATAATAGAAATCACATTTTCTAAAGAAAATTGTATTTTTAAATCTTTCGAGACCGTATGCTCCTTGCGGAGGTCTGCATCTCGCACTACTAAGCCTGAGAATGTGCGATAATCCGCACCATCCTGAATGGGTTTCCCGAAATGGGTTGTAGCGGCACATTGCAAAGATTTGTCAAAAATACACATCTTGTAGAAAATGGTTTTTATATGTCGGAGGTAGTTATGTGTAAAATCTTATTTTCCCAAAACTATGTTCCCAAATATTATCGTTCTATGTTACATATGAGTGTTGTGAGGAGGTAGATCATTACCTCGTGAGTTTTCTAAAGTTAGCATGGTTAAAAGGTATAAACATGTCGATATGAAACATAAAGGTATTTTACTGTAAAAGTGGAATAAAAATTGCTACGATTATCATTTTAATGTCATACTTATTCTATTGTCTTAGTTAATGAGTATTAAACAATATATATCAAAGTTGTAGGTTTGTTATTAAGAAAATATTGTATTTTTGAAAGAAAAGAAAATCGGAAGCCGGATTACTCTGCTTCCGACACGTTTTAAGGATTAAGAATTTGAGAATAGTAAAAGAGAGAGAGAAGGAGGAGGAATTAGGGTTTAGAGTTAAGAGAAGAGGAAGAGGAAGATTGGGGAAACACCGGTGCATCGTTTCGTCGCCTGAAACTCCTCGGATCGTCGTCGGAAGTTCGTCGGAGCTTCGCCCTTTGCTAACTCCACTTGCACACAAAAAGTCTTGAAAATTTTCTTGAGAGTTTGGGCAGAGATTTGAGAGTGAGGGGGTGATTTAAGGTGTGGTATTTATATAAAAAAATTAGGGTTTAGGGTAATAAAAATGTGTATTAAAAATTTGTATTAAAAAATGGATTAAATGGGGGTTTTAATTTGCTCTGTAAATGTGCAGGGAAATTAAATAATACAGGGGTTATGGAGTAGGCCAAAGGTTTCAGAGGAAAGAAGAAAAAATGGGATCAGGCCGAGTTGACCCGGCGGCGCCGGCCGAGTCAACCGTTCCTCCGGCCCGAGTCGGCCGAGTCGGGGTCCATCTTCTTTCCACGTGTCCCCGACGCTTCGCCTACTGCAGTGGACTCGTTTGTTTTATATGTGACTCTTGGTTTTACGGGTTATGCACATGTAGACTCTTGGGCTTCTAAAAAGATTAAAAGAATTTTAAATAAAAATAATGTGTGGCTGATGGGATTTGAACTCTGGTTCTTTGGTTCAGCAGTGCAAGGTCTTACCAATGAGCTACAAGCTCTTTCTTGTTGTTCAAAAGCAAAACAAATTTATAACTTGTGCTCAGGCTCAAGTACCCCTTTTTGTATTTTTGAAAAAATTGTACAGAAAGTTTAGGGTTGTTACATTCTACCCTCCTTAAAAAAAAATTTGTCCTCGAAATTTGTAAAAGGAAAGTGTAACGGATTTAAGGAAAGTTTGGTGATAGGACTATTAGTAGTGTATAAAAAATATGTGAAGGAATGAAAGAATGCGAAAGGTTTGAAAAGAGTTGAGGAAATTACCAAGGTTACCCATGTCTACGGCCTCTGTTTCTTCGGCCGCTAAAAGGAAAGCCTGACACCAGGGTATTCCTCCTAGCTGGGGGAACATTCCTCTGTCCTTGGGGAATATTTCTCTGCCCTCGAGGCATGTCCCTCAGTGCCTGATGGAATTGGCGAGTAGGCTGTGCAGGTGGTGGAGCAGGGAATGCAAGGCGAGGTGCAGGAGCCTGGATAGCATGCCGCTGTGGGTAGTTGGTAGGTGTGTGATATGGGCTGCGTCTATAAGGACAGTTTCCAATTCCGTGATTGGATGCGCCACAAACTAAGAATGGGCCTTTTGCGCGCCTACAGTCCTTCCATAAATGTCCTTCCGTCTTGCAATAAAAGCAAAAATTGGGATTTGGCTGGTTTTTTATTTCTTCCGATCTCCTGGGTTCAACAGTTGACCTTGAAGAGGCTCCTCCTGCCATCTGAGTGGCAGGATGCTTCACTCCGGCAGATTGAGGTTTGCCATTCCTCTTTACCACTGCCTCATATCATCGGGCAACCTTCAAAGCCAAATCATGGGTTAGGAAATCCCCTGTAGCTAATGCAGCTTGGATTTCCAGGTCCAACCCTTGCTGAAATCTTCTAGCTCTGATCTCAGCAGTCGATATGAAACGGGCCACAAACCTGTTACGGTCTTGTGTTAGCTGTGTAGTATGTGATATAAAATCGAACATTGAGACATATCTTACCTACTGAGCATGGTAAACTCAGCATCATACTCATCTACAGATTTGGTCCACATTGAACCTTGTTGCAGATGGATGAACTTATGTTCCATATCAAAGCGGGCAGTCTCAAGGAAGTACTTTGCATCGAACATGTCACGGAAAGTCTTCCATTCGATAGGTTGGTCAAGACGGCTTTCTTCCGCCTTCTACCAAACCGTGCATTATCGGTGAGTTGCAGCTTTGTAACTCGAACCCAAGCAATCTCTGGCACTTGTGCTGCTGCCAGGTCATTTTCAACGCTTTGAGCCCATTCCTCCGCTTCCAGAGGGTTCTCTTTTCCCGAAAAGTTCTTGGGTTGCAGTGCCCGGAATTGCTTCACTCCGGGTGCTTCCGCTTCTGGACGGTTCAAGAGAATAGCAGTCTGCTTCTGCTATACTTCCAGGAGGCTGCGGATCGCCTCAAGCAAAACCGTATGCTCATTAATCGGAGCAGCTACGGCAGGTGGTAGTGGTAGTGGTGGAGGAGTGTTGTTGACATTCGTACTGGTGTTGTTTGGAGAATCCATAACCTTGAAAGAAAAATTTGGGTTAGGATAGATTCAAAATATATGGAATTAGAAGATTCAAGGAATTTGAATTGTAAAGAATGTTTTCAGTTGCTGGTTCTTGTGTTATATTGCTTAGGTTGTCCATCCAGTGTTGAACTGCATAGTAGGGTTCCATATAGCTTGACATGCATGGGCCACCAACAAAACCTGCCACGCCCTACTTCCCAGTTTACGGGCAGAGAACGCGACAGGCCACTACGTATTTACTCTGAAGTAAACACGCTAAGCGTATCTAAGCAATATAAGTAAAATGCACAAGAGATAATAGATATAATTGAACAGCAACTTTATTTATTAACATTCTTTTTACAATACATCTGAAAAGTAAATACATGGAATGGAAAGCGATGCCTAAACAGTGGCATAACAGAAATGAAAAATACTGAAATGAAATGTACAAGTAACTAGAGCTCCGGGTCGAAAGCTAACTGGTCTAAATCCTCGCTGGTGGGCTCGATCTCCTGAAGGTCCGATCCACCTGACAATATTCCAAAGAAGGAGAAGGAATGTCGTCAGCGAACAATCGCTCGGTAAGTCCCAAATATAAGGGAGAAGTAGAATAGACAGAGAGAGAATGTAGCTTTTTAAGTTGTATTATATTGTTAACGCTGTTGTTTGTAGCTTGGTACAGAAGATGCCAGTGTGTACGAGAGGAGTCTCACTAGACCGGAGACTACGGTATATGGAGTACAAGGCTCCGTCGATAATACCATGGAACAAGAGCATGGATGTAATTACGTCTTAACTGACCACCTCGTGCCAGCTTTAACATATTCCGTACCAGTCTACCCCTTTATAAACCCCGCGATGTCTTGATTGTATTGAATTGTAAATTGTATTGTCTTATATTATAGATTGTATAGATGGATGATTTGCCGGAACCATGATATCGGTAAATGGATGTAACTGGAGAACCATGTAGATGGATGTATATCTATGGTTCGGTTCAGTCAATATAGATTAATTAGATTGAATATATAGATTCATGGATTCATGTTGAATTGTAGTTTGATACTTGAATCATATTCAAGTCAGATTGATTATATTGAGACTCAGTCTGAGTCAGACAATTAGAAAAGAAATTGAATCCTGAATTAGGTTTTGGTGTTATCGGTAACTGCTGCACATGGACGACAGGATTTGTGTCTTTTTCAAAGACGATTACCGTGTTGATAACACCGTTTGTTAAGTTTTCTACCTTAAATAGGCAAGCATCCATATCTCCGGCTCCCTGAGGCTCAAGAGACTGGTCCCGCTTAAACCTATGTTTACTAGGGTCCTTATTGTAATTTTGGTATAACTTGAGGGGGGTTTATGTAAAATTAATTTTGTATAATTTTCAAAATACACCTCAAGTATTTTATTATCGTCTTTAAAGTTTTTGTTGATGTATATTTTATCATTGTGACATTTCTAGTGAATAAAACCTATTTTTAATAATATATGGTATTTATTTGTAATATTGGAATTGTATGTTATTTTCTTGTAAATAAGATGTTTTTCTTGAATTTTGGAAATGTGAAATATTATAAATATTAAAAATCGATATTTTGATATTAATTATATATATATATATATATTTATTAAAAATATAAGTTTTATTTATAATAGAAATCACATTTTCTAAAGAAAATTGTATTTTTAAAAATCTTTCGAGACCGTATGCTCCTTGCGGAGGTCTGCATCTCGCACTACTAAGCCCGAGGATGTGCGATAATCCGTACCATCCCGAACGGGTTCCCGGAAATGGGTTGTAGCGGCACATTGCAAAGATTTGTCAAAAATACACATCTTGTAGAAAATGGTTTTTATAAGTCGGAGCTAGTTACGTGTAAAATCGTATTTTTCCCAAAACTATGTTCACAAATATCATCGTACTATGTTACATATGAGTGTTGTAAGGGGGTAGGTCATTACCTCATGAGTTTTCTAAAGCTAGCATGGTTAAAAGGTATAAACATGTCGATATGAAAAATAAAGGTATTTTATTGTAAAAGTGGAATAAAACTTGCGACGATTATCATTTTAATGTCAAACTTATTCTATTATCTTAGTTAATGAGTATTAAACAATATATATCAAAGTTGTAGGTTTGTTATTAAGAAAATGTTGTATTTTTGAAAGAAAAGAGAATCGGAAGCCGGATCACTCCGCTTCCGACACGTTTTAAGGATTAAGAATTTGAGAATAGTAAAAGAGAGAGAGAGAAGGAGGACTTACGGGTTTAGGGTCAAGAGAAGAGGAAGAGGAAGATTGGGAAAACACCGGTACGTCATTTCATCGCCGGAAACTCCTCGGATCGTCGTCGGAAGTTCGTCAGAGCTTCGCCCTTTGCTAACTCAACTTGCACACAAAAAGTCTTGAGAATTTTCTTGAGAGTTTAGACAGAGATTTGAAAGTGATGGGGGTGATTTGAGGTGTGTTATTTATAGGAAAAATTAGGGTTTAGGGTAATGAAAGAGTGTATTAAAAAATTGTATTAAAAAATGGATTAAATAGGGGTTTTAATTTGCTCTGTAAATGTGCAGGGAAATTAAATAATATAGTGGTTATGGGGTAGGCCAAAGGTTTCAGAAGAAAGAAGAAAAATGGGATCGGGCCGAGTTGACCCAGCGGCGCCGGCCGAGTCAACCGTTCCGCCGGCCCGAGTGGCCGAGTCAGGGTCCATCTTCTTGCCACGTGTCCCCGATGCTTCGCCTACTGCAGTGGACTCGTTTGTTTTATGTGTGACTCTTGGTTTTACGGGTTATGCACGTGTAGACTCTTGGGCTTCTAAAAAGATTAAAAGAATTTTAAATAAAAATAATGTGTGGCTGATGGGATTTGAACTCTGGTGCTTTGGTTCAGCAGTTCAAGGTCTTACTAATGAGCTACAAGTTCCTTCTTGCTGTTCGAAAGCAAAACAAATTTATAACTTATGCTCAGAATCAAGTACCCCTTTCTGTATTTTTGAAAAAATTGTACAGAAAGTTTAGGGTTGTTACATCAATTGTTATGATAATAATATAATACATTCAATAATGGTCAGTATGAACATCTATTCTACGTACGCAAACATAACACTGATCATACTATGATATGTAAAGCATGGAAAGTACCATTCGTATCATTAATCATACTAATATATATAAAGCATGGCAATTACTAGTAATGTGTATATGTCCTAGCATGTATGTGTCATGGCAGTTATTAATAATGTGTACATGTAGCATGTGAATCTGTGTTGGTGTCGTATAGTAATCATTAGTAATTATGCAAGTGTCCTAGCAATTGTGTTTGCAAAAATTATAGCAAAGGAAAGGAAATATAGCATTGGTACACTGAGCATATGATATATGAATTATAATGATTAAGAAGTGTTAAAAACGGTATTGTAAACTAAGAATATTATACGTGAATTATAATGACTAAGATGTGTTCATAAGCATTTTGGTTTTGGGGGTGCTATACGCCATCCACCCGATTTCCCCTTTGTAGATGTTAATCTACTCATCGAACGTGGCTCGAACTAATCAAAACCCACGACCGCCTTACCCTTTCTTTCCACCTCGGGGGTCTCCGCAATCGACCCTAAATACGTAGAGATTAGTCAAGAAGGGCAGAAAACAAAACATCAAGCAGAAGAGAAAACATATCAAATAAATGAACGTCAGATATCTGATGACCAAGTTTCAGATGTCTGAAAAACTTAACACAAGAGTTCTAGAGCTCGGGTAGACGTCTGAAGCACAAGTTGCAGACGTCTGCCCAAGAACCCAAAGAAAACCCATATAAATGGCAGACGTCTGTATCTTCAACCGCAGACGTCTGACCAAGAAAATCAATAAAAACAGAAAGCTCACAGACGTCTGAAGCTCTGAGCTCAAACGACTGATGCTCAAAACTGCAGGTTCGAAAGCTGAAAATTTGTAAATCCTTAAGAATCCAAACTTTTGCATAAAAATACCCTTTACTAACAAAAATAAGTTGTAATCGCCAAGAAAACCATACTGGTTCTAACACTACTAGTTGTTCATGTAAGTCCACGTTACCCGTCCCGGTTCTTTCGGGCTTGCGGAAATGGTGAAAAACGATTTTTTTTCGGTGATGGTAACATGGACTCTAGAATAGGATCTTTGCTAAATAAACTATCTAACAACCTAACTAAGAGTTTAACTACTATGTTAGGGGTTATACCTTAACTTGAACTCCTTCTCTTCGACTTCTTGTGGTGATCGGATCGGCCTCACCTCGTCATCTCCTTGTGTCGAAGATGGATCCACCCGAAAGCTTCTACCTTTGGCTCCAACCTCAATCTAGAGGAAACTAGAATACTTGGCTTGCTAGACCTTGTACACTAGGATGAGTAGAGAAGTGTTTTGGGTTTTATCTCTATGGTTCTTGTTTCTCAACTCATGAGACAATAGAACCATGAGCTAGAGAGAGAGCAAGAGGAAGAGGAGAGCTTTGATGAGAGAGAGAGCAAGAGGAAGAGGAGAGGTTTGATGAGAGAGAAAGCAAATGATAGAATGAGTGAAGACCTTTGCAACCATTCTCTCATAATACAAAATAATCATAATAATAATAATAATTGAGTATTATGTGATGGTTCATGAATGGCATTATCATTTCATGCACTCATTTTGTAAAGAATAACAAGCAAGCAAAAGTCTTAGCCATGAAATGATAGCCATTGTAATGATGATGGTCAACAAGTCCAATTTAGTCAACAAAGTCAACAAGTCAACAAGGCCAAACTTTCAACCCAACCATGACACAATAATACTTAATTAATATTATTATTAATCATATTTCTTATCCTCATTAGGGTTTAGAAAAGGTCAACAGTCAACAACCCTAATGAGAATTCTCTGCCTCTGTCTCGGTCAACCGTGCATACACACCTGCATCCGCGTTCCGGGGAACACGAATACAAACGAGATAAAACCAATCCCAAAACGTATACTAGGACCTGGCTTAAACCAAAGCCCGCTAGTAATAACTGCCCAGACACTAAACGTGCACAAGTGCACGGATGTGACCGAACCCTGTCGCAAAACCATGCGACCTCTACTCTTTTTGCCCAAAGACGAATAGCTCTCTGTGTGGGACTCTAAAAACTCGACACTATGCTGGCAGTGGGTTTAACCACAGGCCGCAAGCGGTACTAGCTGTATGTAACGGTCCCCAGGTAGATGCCGATAAGAAGACTGATGAGGTGAACCCATCCGAACTCCTACTGAGCCTGAATGTGACAGTCTCCGTATAGTCCGGTCTGTTCGTCTGAAAATATCGCATGGCGGGCCGAGGGGGCGGTAAACGTCAGTCCCCTAATAGCGGTATAAGTCGTGTCGGAGTGTAGCCCAGAACACCCTGAGATAACACTGGATAACCTACCAGTATATCTCGCTTGCCCTGGCCAGGGACTTTGTGTAATGGCTCTCCTAAACACAGCGCGATATCAACCCCCAATACCGGGAGAGGCGAATTCTGTCTAACCGTCACTGCCTCCAAGTGCTTCGGGACTGCACCCAACTACTACCTGTTTGCACGACTCCTTTGAGCCGTGGTAGGGTAGTAATCAAAGTACAGTGGGAACACACTCGAGGCGAAGTGACAGTGTCAAGTCAGCGGACTAAGCTGTACTCATGTCACCTGGGAACTGATAACTGACGATAGGTATAGTACCAACCAACAGTTCCCGACGAGTCCTGTCCAGTGTACTCGTAACCTAACGAGCACCCGCATACTATCTCAAGTACGACGTACTAACGGATGTGGGACAGACCGTCTCCCCTGCTGGGATGAGAAGCGCATACGCTAGTCTACTCCGGAGTATCGATGCCCTGTCTCGATAGTCCTATGACTAGGGACCTGTATAAGGATGTGCTTGTGGATTACCCAGCCCCCACGAGTGTGACTGCCATCACAACGCTGGTAATCAAGCAAAGATCCTAAGGGCTCCACTAATGTGTATAGGTGATATACTAAAAGAAACACATGTACACATTAAAGTAGAAACAAACCAAGTAGCATACTACTATTTTGAGCAAGATTGTCTATACAACTGTGAATATCCCAAGCTTCCATTAAGTAATATACAAACTAGTATGATACAGTAATAGCCTCTAGGGCACATACACTAACAGTTCACTTTAAAAATCAAATTTTGAAAGAGTTAAACCATATAAAAAAAAATATTTTTATGTAAAGAAATAGCCTTTTCATGCAAAACTCTTGAGAATTGAGACCAAAAGATTTACCTTGGAAGATTTGAGCAAAAGAGGAGATTCAAGGCTTGCATGGAGCTACCTGAACACTTGATGAAGGCTTCTACTTGATGAACTTGGGAGAGAGATAACTATAGTGGAGAAGAGTTAAGTTTTAGGGTTGGGATTTGAGATTATGAGAGTCAGAGCTTAAGAGAGTGTGAGAGAAAGCTTGAGAGAGAAGAAGAAATGAGGTGGAGGAAAATAAGAGGAATGAGAGAATGAGATGATAAAGGAGAGGGATATGGGCATATAGGGAAGGGGAGCACATGCTAAAAAAAATGAAAAAGAAAAAATTGTTGATTTTTCTTTAAATAAGATTGAATGGATACATAGGCACATACAAATTATGAAAACCCAAATTAATAAATACTATCATCTTTATAAAACTCATTATATCATTAATAAAATTCGAAAATAAACCTTTAAATTTTTTGAAATGTTACAGAATCCATGTTGAAAGATGTTGCTGGAGATAATAAGCAGGCAGGTGGAGTATCAGGTGACAATGATCCGATGGAGATGCAGTTTTCTGGCGCTCATAAGGATACAGATACTGAAGCACAATTTCAGTCTATTGATGCAGAGGTGGACTGTAACAACTCCAATTTTAGTGTACATAAAATTCATTTAAACTTAATGTATACTTGGGGTATTTACAATTCCTGTGAGTACTATAAGAATTTGTTTTGCTTTTGAACAACAAGAAAGAGATTGTAGCTCACTGGTAAGACCTTGCATTGCTGAACCAAAGCACCAGAGTTCAAATCCCATCAGCCACATTATATTTTTATTTTGTTTTCTTTTAATCTTTTAGAAGCCCAAGAGTATATACGTGTACAACCCGTAAAACCAAGAGTCACAGCCTAAACAAATATGCACACGAGGCTAGATCAAGTATCAGGGACACGTGGCACAAATACGAGCCCCCAACTCGGTGACTCGGGCCGGCGAACTCGTTGACTCGGCCGGCGTCGCCGGTCCGAATTGGACCAAACCCTAATTTTCTTCAACCCTGGCGACTCTTGGACTCCCCCATAACTCCTGTATTATTTTTTTCTTGCACATTTACAAAGCATATTAAAACACACATTTAATCCATTTTAATACAAATTTTTAATACACCCTTTCACTACCCTAAAACCCTAATTTTTTCTATAAATACCACCCTCAAATCACCCCTCCTCACTCCCAAATCCCTGTCCAAACTCTCAAGAAAATTCCCAAGTCTTTTGTGTGCAAGTGGAGTTACAAAAAGGGCGAAGCTCCGACGAACTACCGGCGACAACTCAAGGAGTTTCCGACGACGAAACGACGCACCAGCAACTCCCACCTCTTCTTCTTTCTCTACTATATCAAATCATCCAGTAAGTCCCTACTTCTCCTTATTTTCTCTATTCTAAAAACATTCAAAACTAAAACCCGACGGAAGCGGAGTTAGTCTGACTTCCGATTTGGTTTTCTTTAAAAACTAAAAAATTTCTTAAACAAGATACCTTCATATCATCACATATTTTTCATTAAATATTAATAAATATTTTTAACAAGTTTCATCACAAAAGATTGCTATATTCACCTTTTATCGCAATTTTACATTGAAATACCACAAACTTTAGTTTCCGACATAAACTCTATAATACCTTTATACCTTTAGAAAACTCATGATGTAATGACCTACCTCCTCACAACACACATACCTAACATAGCACGATGGAATTTGGGAACATAGATTTGGGAAAATACGACTTTACATATAACTACCTTCAACTTATAAAACCTTTTCTATAAGAAGTGTATTTAACAAATCTTTGCAATTGCGCCTCTACAACCCAATTTAGGGAACCCGTTCGAGATGGTGCGGATTATCGCACATCCTCGGTCTTAGTAGAGTGAGATGCAGACCTCCGCAAGGAGCATACGATCTCGAAAGATTTTTTTTAAAACATTTTTCTTTAGAAAATGTGATTTCTATTATAAATAAAACTTATATTTTTAATAAATAAATATATATATAATTAATATCAAAATATCTATTTATAATATTCCACATTTCCAAAATCTAAGAAAAAAACATTCCATTTACAAGAAAATACCATACAATTCCAATATTTCAAATAAATACCTTATATTACGAAATTAGGTTATATTCACTAGAAATTTCACATTAAATAAAAGAAACATCTATGAAAACTCTAAAGACGATGATTAAATACTTGAGGTATATTTTGAAAGTATAACAAAACTATTTTACATAAAACCCCTCAAGTTATACTAAATTACAATAAGGACCCTAATAAACATAGGTTTAAGCGGAACCAGTCTCTTGAGCCTTAGAGAGCGCGAGATATGGGTGCTTGCCTATTTAAGGTAGACAATCTAAACAACGGTGTTATCAACACGGTAATTATCTTGGAAAAAGACACAAATCCTGCCGTCCATGTGCAACAGTTACCAATAACACCAAAACCTAATTCAGGATTCAATTTCTTTTCTAATTGTCTGACTCAGACCGAGTCTCAATATAATCAATCTGACTTGAATATGATTCAAGTATGGAACTACAAAACTATAATTTAATATGAATCCATATATATTCAATCTGTTCAATCTATATTGACTGAACCGAACCATGGATATACATCCATCTACATGATTCTCCAGTTACATTCATTTACTGATATCATGGTTCCGGCAAGTCATCAATCTATATAAATTAAGACAATACAATACAAATAATACAATCAAGACATCGCGGGGTTTATAAGGGTTAGATGGGTACGGAAGGTGTTAGAAGTGGCATGAGACAGCAACCATAAAGACACCTGACCTGAATTCAATTGCCGTTGTACCGTGGCTGAACGGTTCCTTGTACTCCATATCCCGTAGTCTCTAGCCTAGTGAGACTCCTCTCGTATACACTGGCCTCTTCTGTACCAAGCTACAAACAACAGCGTTAACACTAAATACAATATTATAACAATATTCTCTCTTTTCTGTCTATTCCGTTCTTGTCTATTTACAGGACTTACCGAGCGATTTGTTCGCTGACGACATTCTCTTTCTTTTCTTTGCAATGTCGTCAGGTGATTCGGACCTTCAGGAGATCAATCCCACCATCGAAGACTTGGATCAGCTAGCCTTCGACCCGGAGCTCTAGTTACTTGTACATTTCATTTCAGTATTTCCATTTCTGTTATGCTACTGTTTAGGCAGTGCTTTCATTCCATGTATTTACTTTTCAGTTGTATTGTAAAAAGAGTGTTTAATAAATAAAATTGTTGTTCATTTACATCTTGTCTCTTGTGTACATTACATTTTATATTGCTTAGATACGCTTAGCGTGTTTACTTCTGAGTAAATACGTAGCGGCCTCGTCGCGTCCTCCACCCGTATACTGGGAAGCGGGGCGTGACATGGACGGACAAAATACGGAGACAGATGGTAAGAACCAACCCCAACATGACCCACAGACAATGGCATTAAGGAGATCATCACATATACATAAAGCACCAATCAGGTGAGGTTTTGAAAATATGCTCGCATATGCTTTAGTCATTGAAAGCGGAGATCTCAGCTCATATTAGGAGGTCATTGGGTAAGAGGATAGGGATCGGTGGATTTTTGCGATGAAAGAGGAGATGGAGTCACTTCAATAGAACGGTATGTAGAATCTGATTGAGCTACCGAAAGGAAAAAGAGCTATTGGCTACAAGTGGGTATTCAGAAAAATGGATAATGAACAAAACAAGGAACGATTAGTTATGAAGGGTTTTGCTCAGAAGGAGGGGATTGACTACAATGAGATTTTCTCGCATGTAGTCAAGCATACTTCTATTTGAATTTTGTTGGCAAAGGTAGCTGCTCAAGATTTAGAGTTGGAGCAAATGGACGTGAAAAAGGCATTTCTGTATAGTGAGTTGGAAGCGACAATTTTCATGAGGCAACCTGAAGAATTTGTAGAGCCCGGCAAGGAGGATCATATATGTGAACTCAAGCGGTCTCTATATGGGTTGAAGCAGTCTCGCAGGCAGTGGTACAAGCGCTTCGATTTTTTTATAAGAAAGACCAACTACTCTTAATGTGAGTATGACAGCTGCATGTACTCGAAGAGGCTTAAGGATGGTTCGTCGATATATCTACTCCTATATGTCGATGACATGTTGATCGCTGTGAAGAGTATGGCTGAAATAAAGGCGCTCAAAACTTCATTGAGTGCAGAATTTGACATGAAGAATTTAGGTGAAGCAAAGAAGATTCTTAGGATAGAGATTATTCATTATTCGAGACAGGAAGGCTGCAAAGCTGTAACTATCCTAAAGAAGGTATATTGAGAAGGTATTAGAGAGATTCAACATGAAGGACTCAAGACTGGTGACTACCCCTATTGCCGGTCATTTCAATCTATCCTCCAAGGAGTTTTCGAAATCAACACAGGAAAAGGAAAAGATGTCTCGGGTACCATATGCAAGTGCGGTGGGATCGCTAATGTACTGTCACGACCCAAAATTTAGTTCGGGACCGTGTTGGAGATAGTGCCCTCAGAGTCAATTATTGGATCACAGGCACGTGATTGCAATGATTGAGGGAGGACCTATACCGGTAGGACAGTCTTACTCAAGATGATAATATGCTATCTGGTTTATCTTTATCATCGTGTACTGCTTTAGGTGACCTTACAGGTCACTATTGCACGTTGATAGAGCCCCTGGGATTCTCGCTTGACTACCAGCAGTATGAGGGCGATCATATACGTGGGAGCTGGGGTCTATAAGCACATCCTTAAAAGGTCCCTAGTCGTGGGAGTTTGGAGACGGGGCATCGATACTCCAGAGTAGACTAGTGTATACAGTCGAGACCCCGACGAGGGGCGGTGGCCGATCTCACAAGCCACTGGTGTCAGTTGGATCACCTAAGATGTATACAGGTGCTCATTGGGTTATGAGTACACCGGACAGGACTCGCCGGGAACCTGCTAGTTGGTATTATACCTGACGTCAGATAGCAGTTCCCTGGTGACATGTGGACAGGTTAGTTCATCGACCTGAGATCGTCATTTGTCTCGTGTGAGTTCCCACTGTGCTTTGATTACTACCCTACCATGGCTCAAAGGAGTTGTGCAAACAGGTTTTAGTTGGGTACAGTCCCGAGCCACATGGAGGCAGTGAGCGGATCGTCAGGGGTTCGTCTCTCCCGGTATTGGGGGTGAGGTCGCGCTGTGTCTAGGAGAGCCATTACACAAAGCCCTCGGCCAAGGCAGGAGATTTACTGGTAGGCATTCCAGTAGTATCTCAGGGTGTTCTGGGCTACACTCCGACATGACTTGTACCGCTTTTGGGGGTCTGACTTTTACCAACCCTCTAGGCCCGCCATGCGATACTCATAGACGAACGGACCGGACTGTACGGATATTGTCACTGACAGGCTCAGTGGGGTGTCAGGATGAGTTCGCTCATTGACGTCCCTTTTGGTCAATACCTGGTAGCCCGTTACGTATAGGCTAATACCTCTGACGTGCTAGTGGTTAAATCCACAACCAAAGTATTGACGAGTCTTTAGAGTCCCCCACAGACCGTTTTCTCAAGTTTCGGGCGAAACGCTGTAGAGGCCGTATGGAGATATGGCAGGGTTCGATTATATACGTGCGGTATTGCACGGATCATGATCGAACGGATAATACTAGCGGGCTTTGGTTTAAGCCGGATCCTAGTATTGTACAGTGTAGATTTTGTCTCTTTGCATTTGTATTCAGTGGGAATACAAATGCGGGTATGTATATACAGTCGTGGGGTTTTCCTGTAATTTATTACGGGATCAGTTTTCTGAAGTTGCCAGTTTGTATTCCGTTCCGGCCAGTTTTCCTTTGTTCCTTCACGGCCGGACTTTTGTGATGAGAAGGGCTAATTTGCAAGTTTGCAAATTAGCTATTGTGGAGGGGGTTTCTTGTATATTGAGGCATTATGATAGAAATAGCATCTTTGCTTTTTTCTTCATAATGGCTTACATTAAATGTGATAGATGATGAAAGGATTTTGATTTAGAAATTGGTGTGACTATATTTCCTTGGTATCACCCATTTCTTTAGGGTTACCTCCATTCTCCCCTTGTGCTCACCCCCCTTATATATTCTCCTTGATTATGATGGACGGCCACTTGAGAGAGTGTGAGGGGCAATTTCATTTGATGAGGGAAATTTGTTGTTCTCATTTTGCTTGCTACATATATTCATCAACCTCTCTCCAAAGTTTATTCTCTCCTCCATCTAAAAAGGCAACTTCACTACCCGTAAGAGACAAAGCATTCTACACTTATCCTACAGCACCCTTGGGCATATCGGCTCGCCAACTTCATGCCCGAGTTGCCTCGGTCCAGAGGTGGGAGCCCGTAAAAGAACCCGGCGATGTGGTGCCCGTTCCGACGAGGAAATGAAGACCGGAGATTCCGCGAGGAGATCGGAGTGGAGGCGAAGATCGAAGGACACGGATCGCTCAGTATAGCCTTCTATCCCGTCTCTTGTTAGCTAGCATTAGGTTAATGGTTACGATCCGGGTTTTTAGGATGTGGTAGTGCCGGTTTAAAGTCAAGAAAAATTTTCGTTTCCGCATTTTGGCCTCGGATAGACGGCCGGGGCGCTAACGTAGTCCTACATGGTATCAGAGCCACGCCATTAACCTAGTCTAGCTTGCTCTATCATGTTTACAAGTTCGATCGAACGGATTTTCCAAAAACCGCGTTTCCATGTCGTACTTTCTGTCGAATTTTTCTGTGCTTTAAAAATTATTTGGTACATTGGAAAATTACGTTCAGGGTTTTTTATGAATTCTGTGAAAATTTGGTAGGCTGATATTACTGCAGCGCGGCGGATCAGCGGCCAAAACCACGTTTTGGACGCGGATCCACCGCCGTTCTGTGGCCAAACTGTACCAAATTTTTACAGTGGGCTTCTGACATGAAAATAGGGTTTCTGGTATATTATTTTTGGGCCCAGATGTTTTTGAGTGCTACAGGTTTGCTTAGGGGCCTACTTCGGGAAATTTTGTCGATCGAAAATTTTAAACATGTTAGTTCACAGTATTTACATTATATCTGCGACCGTGAATGTCACTTGATCGGTAAATCCTGTCTAACTGCTATAGCCCTTTTAGACGGATTTGTGAACGTGACATTCACGTTGATGTTCTGTGTTGTGCTGTGATGTTGCGGATTGTCGTGGTGGATAGCCTGGATGCAATGGTTGTACAGTTTGGTTTATTATGTACATTTGATATTGCAGGGCGAGCGCCCGACATGTGGACTTCCGTCACTGCCTGTTTGTATATTATTCTTTTGGGGCACGACCGGGCTGAGGTCGATGTACCCGTTGTATGTATATTTTACTTTCTGTACTAGGATTACCCCACGGTGGGGTGCACGGGTAGCCGGGTTCTAGAGGACAATGGGCCCGCATCTCATGGCTTTGAGACGGAAGGGGCTTTACTCTAGAATTGGCGGGCTATTCGCCGCACTCGTAAGGGGTACAGGTTGACCCAAGGAGGGGTGCTCAAGTAACCAGATTCCGTGAAGTGTTGGGTAGTCCATTCACGTTGTTGAAGGAGGCTGCCTCGCTTCAGGTTTTGGCGGGTAACTTGCCGCGCCCGTAGGGGTCTAGGATTTCATTGCACAGGCTATCCACATGACCAGGGGAACGTCGGGTTTCAGCAGCAGCTCTGTGAAACCCGGGGATCCCAGATATCTGTATTGTTCTGTGATGCTTGTTACATTTCTGTGATGTTGCATTTTATCACGCCTTGAGCGAATATTATATATTGATATATATATATATATACTAGTAGATGTTGTATATGTTTTGCGTCCGCGCTAGTCCAGTCCCCGCTCTGTCGTTAGTTAAGTAACCTAACGGGTGATGACGGGACCCAGTGGCGAATGCGAATGGCATATACGTACATCATTATTTTCGTTCTTTATTGGTGTGATCAATTGATGGGACTGCGTTGATTCGGATCAATGCAAGCTAAACAAACCTATTCAGATGTTGTTGGAACAATTTTTCAAAAAGCTGTTATTGCAAGGACGTTCTCTTTTGTTTTGCACAGTGGTATTCGGTTATGAATATCCAGCACCTCAGTCGACGAGGCAAGGGCCGAGATCCCTTCACCGGGAGTGACCCCTTGGACAGAAGTTTGCGTCAGGGTAATAACTTCACTATAGCCGATTGCCTTTTTGCTTTGCATCGTGGTATTCAGTTGGATTATCCTGCACCTCATTCTACGGGGAAAGAGCCGAGATCCCTTCACCGGGAGTGACCTCTTTAGAAAAAGGTTTTTGTCACTATATTTTTATAAAAAGTTATCCAGTTCCTTCAACGATATCAAGTTCATTACGTTAAAGGTTTTTCGCCAAAAACCAGCCGTAGCCCTCCGTCATTTCAGATTACTATTGCTTAGTATTCGTGCTACGTATGTCGTGCATGTAAGTCCACGTTGCCCACCCCGGTGCTTACGGGGAGGCGGAAAACGGAATAAAAATCAAATTTTTATCAACTTAGGCAACATGGACTAGACAAAGAAGGATCTTTGCTAAACAAAAACAAGCTAAAGCTAACTAGAAACTAGCTAAGTGTTGGAAAGGTTATACCTAGGGCTTTATGTCCTTCTCTCCTTGCTCCTTGGAGTAGTGGAAAGAGGTCACCTTTGTTGTCTTCTCACGTCGAAGAAAGATCCACCCGAAAGGCTCAACCTTTGGCTTCAACTCCAAGCTAGAAGTAACTAGGGTGCAAGAAGTGCTAATCCTTGAACCCTAGATGAGAGTAGAGATTATCAAGAAGGGGTTTTTCTCAAGCTCAAGTGTTTCTCAACACATGAGAGGGGAGAGCTTGAGGGAGAGGAAGAACAAGAGAGAGAAAGTGAATAATAGAATGAGAGAATAATAACCATTCTCACATATATGTGTGAATTATTTTAATTAGATAATTAGTGAGATAATTATCATGGCTTAATCAAGACATGACCATTATCATTTCATATTTAATGCTAATTGCAAGGATCAAAGAGCATCTTTTATATGGAATGATGATGGTCAATATGTCAACTAAGGTCAACAAGTCAAGATAGTCAAATGGTCAACAACCATAACCATGCACAATTATATTAAACTAATATCAATTAACCATAATTCACACATAAGCATTAGGGTTAATAAAATGACAATAGTCATTAACCCTAATCAAAGTCCTCTCCCTCTGTCTCAAGCAACTGTGCATACGCACCCGTATTCGTGATCCGAGGAACACGAATACAATGAGATAAAACCAATCCCAAATCATATACTAGGATCTGGCTTAAACCAAAGCCCGCTAGTATAAGCTGTCCGGACAGCAAACGTGCACAAGTGAGCGGATATGAACGAACCCTGTCGCAAAACCATGCGACATCTACTCATTTTGCCTAAAGGCGAATAGCTCTCTATGTGGGACTCTAAAGACTCGACACTACGCTGGCAGTGGGTTTAACCACAGACCGTAAGCGGCACTAGCTGTACGTAACGGTCCCCAGGTAGATGCCGATAAGAAGACTGACGAGGTGAACCCCATCTGAACTCCTACTGAGCCTGTATGTGACAGTCTCCGTACAGTCCAGTCTGTTCGTCTGATATATCGCATGGCGGGCCTAGGGGGGCGATGAACGTCAGTCCCCTAATAGCGGTACAAGTCGTGTCGGAGTGTAGCCCGGAACACCCTGAGATAACACTGGAAACCTACCAGAATATCTCGCTTGCCCTGGCCAGGGACTACTCGTGTAATGGCTCTCCTGGACACAGCGCGATGTCAACCCCTAATACCGGGAGAGACGAATCTTGTCTAACCGTCACTGCCTCCAAGTGCTTCGGGACTGCACCCAAAAACTACCTGTTTGCACGACTCCTTTGAGCCGTGGTAGGGTAGTAATCAAAGTGCAATGGGAACACACTCGAGGCGAAGTGACAGTGTCAAGTCAGCGGACTAAGCTGTACTCATGTCACCTGGGAACTGATAACTAACGATAGGTATAATACCAACCAACAGTCCCCGACGAGTCCTGTCCAGTGTACTCGTAACCTAACGAGCACCCTCATACTATCTCAAGTACGACGTACTGATGGCTGTGGGACAGACCGTCTCCCACACTGGGATGAGAAGCGCATACGCTAGTCTACTCCGGAGTATCGATGCCCTGTCTCGATAGTCCAACGACTAGGGACCTGTATAAGGATGTGCTTATAGATCACCCAGCTCCCACGAGTGTGAGCGCCATCACAACGCTGGTAATCAAGCAAAGATCCTAAGGGCTCTACTAATATGTATATCAGCGATATGCTAAAAGAAACACATGCACATATTAAAGCAGAGACAAACCAAGTAGCATACTACCATTTCGAGCAAGATTGTACATACAACTGTGAATATCCCAAGCTTCCATCAAGTAATATACAAACTAGTATGATACAGTAATGGCCTCTAGGGCATATACACTAACAATCTCCCACTTGCACTAAGGCCATGTACTGGCGTATCGAAGACCTATCATCTCGATCAGCCGCTCGAACTGAGTCTGGGGCAAGGCCTTGGTGAATGGATCTGATGTGTTATCTTCTGAAGCAACCTTCCGAACCTCGATCTCCTGGCGATCCACGATCTCCCTGATCAGGTGATACCGCCTCAAGATGTGTCTGGATTTCTGATGGGACCTGGGTTCCTTTGCTTAAGCTATAGCCCCGTTGTTGTCACAATACAGAGGTATTTGGTCAACAATGGACGGAACCACCTGAAGTTCTTTCAAGAACTTCCTCATCCAGACAGCTTCTTTTGCGGCATCAGATGCAGCGATGTATTCCGCTTCCATAGTCGAGTCAGCAACGGTTTCCTGTTTGGAACTCTTCCAACACACCGCCCCTCCATTGAGGGTGAAGACAAAACCCGACATGGACTTGGAATCATCCTTGTCACTCTGGAAGCTGGAGTCAGCAAAGGCCTCAATCTGGAGGTCTTTTCCGCCATACACCAAGAACATCTCCTTAGTCCTTCTCAGGTACTTGAGAATGTTCTTTACTGCTATCCAATGTTTCTCCCCAGGGTTTGACTGATACCTGCTTACCACACTCAGTGCATAAGCCACATCTGGTCTGGTACACAACATCGCATACATTATAGAGCCTACCGCAGAAGCGTAGGGTATAATAGACATGCGATCCCTCTCCAAATCAGTCTTGGGAGACATCTCTTTGGAGAGGGTGATCCCGTGACAAGCCGGTAGACTACCGCGCTTGGAATCTTCCATACTGAATCTCTTCAGTATGGTGTCGATGTACCTGGACTGCGAAAGTCCTAATATCCTCTTGGATCTGTCACGGTAGATCCGGATACCCAGAATGTATGAGGCATCACCCAGGTCTTTCATGGAGAACCTGTGTGACAAGAACCCCTTGACAGATTGTAGCATAGGAATGTCATTTCCTATTAAGAGAATGTCATCCACGTATAAAACGAGGAATACTACAGTTCTCGCTACAAATCTACAATAGATGCATGGTTCAACTGGATTTTTGATAAAGCCAAATTCCTTGACCTTCTCATCAAAACAGATGTTCCAACTCCGCGATGCCTGCTTTAGTCCATAAATGGACTTCAGCAACTTGCACACCTTTCCGCTGCTCCCACTCTGAATGAAACCCTCTGGCTGGTCCATATAGACACACTCCTCTAAATGTCCATTTAGAAAAGCTGTATTTACGTCCATCTGCCAAATCTCATAATCGTGGAAGGCAGCAATGGCAAGAAGGATCCGAATAGATTTCAGCATAGCTACTGGAGAAAAGGTTTCGTCATAGTCCAAACCAGGTCGCTGACGAAAACCCTTTGCAACCAGTCTAGCTTTATAGGTCTCAACCTGTCCATCTACACCAATCTTCCTTTTGAAGATCCACTTGCATCCTACGGGTTTTACCCCATCTGGAGCAATGTCCAACGTCCATACTTTGTTGGTGTACATGGACTCCATTTCGGTCCGCAGTGCATCCAGCCATTTTACCGAGTCGACGCTCTGAATGGCTTGCTGGAAGCTAGTAGGCTCATCACAATCTATGATGCAATCCTCTCTATCCCCGTCAATGAGAAAACCGTAGTATCTCTCGGGCGGATGAGACTGCCTACTACTCCTGCGGAGTGGCATGGGAATGTCCTGATATTTCGAACCCTCTGGTTCTACTAAGCTTTCAGTAATAGCTTGTGGTTCTGGAATTTCTTCCAGTTCTATTGCGCTCCCACTTATTTCTTTTTCTAAGAACTGATGTTCCAGAAAATGGGCATTACGAGAAACAAGGACTTTTTGTTCCTCTGCGTAATAGAAAAGATACCCCCTGGAGTTCTTTGGGTATCCCACAAACTTGCACAGTACTGAGCGTGCCTCGAGCTTGTCCGCATGCTGCTTTTTGACATAAGCTGGACATCCCCAAATCTTCAGGTATTGAAGATAGGGTTTCTTCCCACTCCATAACTCATATGGTGTGGTAGGCACAGTCTTAGTGGGAACTCGGTTCAAAAGGTATGCAGCTGATTCTAGCGCATATCCCCAGAACGATCGCGGCAACTCAGCGTTACTCATCATGGACCGTACCATATCCAATAGGGTTCGGTTCTGTCTCTCCGATACACCGTTATATTGCGGAGTGTATGGAGGAGTAAGCTGAGAGAGAATTCCATTCTCTTTTAAGTAACCCAGGAACTCGGCACTCAAGTATTCACCACCTCGATCAGATCTTAGTGCCTTGATACTTTTGCCTGTTTGTTTTTCTACTTCATTCTTATATTCCTGGAACTTTTCAAAAGCTTCGGATTTATGCTTCATCAAGAAGACATGTCCGAACCTTGAGAAATCATCCGTAAAAGTAATGAAGTAAGAATAACCGCTTCGCGCATGTGTAGACATTGGACCGCACACGTTGCTGTGTACGAGTCCCAAGAGCTCGCTTGCTCTTTCTCCGTGTCCAGTTAACGGAGTCTTTGTCATCTTTCCTTTGAGACAGGATTGACAAGTTGCATACGATTAATATTCGAACAGATCCAAATATCCTTCTGCATGTAACTTAGTCAACCTTCTCTCATTGATGTAACCCAGTCTACAATGCCACAAGAAAGTTTTATTAATTTCTGGAGACTTTCTTTTGTGTGTATTCTGGACATTGAAAATCTGTGGTTGGTTTAATACGTATATACCGTTGTTCAATGTACCTGACCCAATCAAAACTTGATTAAGGTGAATGTTCACTACATTACTTACAAATGCAAATTCATAACCTTCTTTAGATAATAAAAATACAGAAATGATATTACAAGATGCATTTGGTACATAATAACAACTACGCAAAACCAAAAAGTGTCCATCCGACAATCCCAGGTGATAGTCCCCCACGGCCTCAGCATCCATGCTAGCACCGTTTGCAACTCTGAGGGTCATGTCACCTGCCTTCAAAACTCTACGCTTTCTCAACGCCTGCAATGAATTACAGATATGAGATCCTGATCCGGTATCCAATACCCAGGATGTAGAGTTTATTGATAGACAGTTTTCAATAACATACACACCTGAAGCTGAAGCTGCAACTCGCTTCAAATCCTGTATTCTGGCCTTCCAAGCCTTGCAATCCTGTTTCCAGTGACCACTTTTGTGACAATAGAAGCATTCTTCCTTCCCTACCATCTTTCCCGCTATCTTTGTTGCTTTTCCTTTTCCCTTCGTATCCACTTTACTGACACCGTCTCTTGGTTTGGCGGGGGCTTTCTTCTTCTTACCCTTGGCTTTCGCCCTGGATCTAGAAGAGGAAGATCCTCCTACAAACAAAGTGGATGTCTCCCTACCTTTCTATAGGGTGCCCTCAGCACTCCTCAACATGTTCAGAAGTTCGGAAAGTTCCACCTCCTTTCCTTGCATGTTGAAGTTAAGGATAAACTGGGCGTAAGTGGAAGGAAGGGACTGGAGAATCAAATCAGTATAGAGTTCATTCTCCAACGTGGTCCCAAGGTCCGCGAGCTCCTCTATGTAGCCAATCATCTTAAGCACGTGTTCCGCTACCGATGATCCGACGGCCAACATTGCCGAAAACAACTTCTTCGACACTTCGTATCTGGCGATACGAGACTGCTCTCCATACAGTTCTTTTGTATGAAGAAATATGGACTCTAGGTCCATATTCTCGTGCCTCCTCTGATGTTCGTTGTCCATCGAGGCTAGTACGAGGCATTTGGCCTTCGCGCAATCTATCTCCCATGTCTTACGGATTTCCTTATCCGCGACGCTGGAGGTGGGACCTGGGACAGGGGGAGCTTTGGTGGTAAGGACATACCCCAACTTGTCGTAAGTGATTGCCATCTTGACATTCCTGAGCCAATCTTTGTAGTTTGGCCCTGTCAATATGTTTTTATTTAGTAATAACTTAAGTCCGGTCATGTTGAATGGTTGCTGCAATTAGGAGAGAGAAAAGAAACACTTTAGCATGATGCTCTTGCAAGTTTAGAGTGGTTTTTAATTTGTCTAAACTGGATGGCTCCCACTGTCTCTCGAATCCCTTCTCAAACCGTAAAGAAAGGATTAGTCAGGATCAATCCCACCGTACAATACTTGCTTAACCGTTCAGCCAGGCCAGTGTCGGTACTTCGAGGGAGGTTTTCCAACGCTTTCGCGAAGTTCCTTAATTAAGTAACCTCTTTTCCCTGTGGGTATAGCCCCGCTAACACCTTTCTAGACACCTACTAGGTTTATAGCATTGATCGTTAAGTGAGAGTTTTCCCGAGGAGTAGCATATACTCACAGTAGGATCGGGATCCAAATATCATTGCGTGATAAAACCGAAGGAATCCTACCAGAATTATCACACTCCAAATGGTATGCAGCGCTAGCAAGTTTCAGTGCTTATGAAACTCCCGATGTGGATTTTTTGCCCATGCTCTTATGACCTTGGCGTGAGGTCAAAATGTCATAAGTCACATGTTAAGTTCTTCCCATCATTATCCCGGTTAATTTGAACCCACCCGTACCTACCCTTGACGTAGGCCAAAATGGCAGTACGACTGTCTCAAACCAACGCATTCTATCTATGCAACAGATAAATATCCGGCAGCTACCAATCACTATGCCTTGGCGTGAGGTCAAAATACATAGCTTGAATACTACCGAATATTTAACTGAAATGATGGAGGGCTACGAATGGTTTTGGCGAAACCGTGAATGTAGTGAACTTGATATAATCGATGGAACGAGATAGATTTTAAAAAGAGTGGTATCAGAGCCTAACTAAATATAAACTAGCTAGGTAGTAAAGTGTATAGAAGTTCAATCGGAAAAAATCGAAAAACAGAATACAGGCTCAGTAGGAGTTCAGATGGAGTTCACCTCGTCAGTCTTCTTATCGGTACAAGTCGTGTCGGAATATAGCCCAGAACACCCTGAGATAACACTAGAAACCTACCAGTATATCTCGCTTGCCCTGGCCAGGGACTACTTGTGTAATGGCTCTCCTAGACACAGCGCGATGTCAACCCCCAATACCGGGAGAGACGAATCCTGTCTAACCGTCACTGCCTCCAAGTGCTTCGGGACTGCACCCAAAAACTACCTGTTTGCACGACTCCTTTAAGCCGTGGTAGGGTAGTAATCAAAGTGCAGTGGGAACACACTCGAGGCGAAGTGACAGTGTCAAGTCAGCGGACTAAGCTGTACTCATGTCACCTGGGAACTGATAACTGACGATAGGTATAATACCAACCAACAGTTCCCGACGAGTCCTGTCCAGTGTACTCGTAACCTAACGAGCACCCGTATACTATCTCAAGTACGACATACTGACGGCTGTGGGACAGACCGTCTCCCACACTTGGATGAGAAGCGCATACGCTAGTCTACTCCGGAGTATCGATACCCTGTCTCGATAGTCCAACGACTAGGGACCTGTATAAGGATGTGCTTATGGATTACCCAGCTCCCACGAGTGTGAGAGCCATCACAACGCTGGTAATCAAGCAAAGATCCTAAGGGCTCTACTAATATGTATATCAGCGATATGGTAAAAGAAACACATGCACATATTAAAGCAGAGACAAACCAAGTAGCATACTACCATTTCGAGCAAGATTGTATATACAACTGTGAATATCCCAAGCTTCCATCAAGTAATATACAAACTAGTATGATACAGTAATGGCCTCTAGGGCATATACACTAACAGTGCATTGCCGAGGCATAGTGTTCGGTAGCTCTGCAATGCTTTTCTGTCGCATGGATATGTGGATTGGTTAGTACAGTCGTACGGTTATGTTGGCATTGTCAAGGACTCGTACAGGTGGGTTTAACGCAATCAAGATAATGACGGGTTGAACTTGACTAGGACTCTTTGATATGTTGGCATTGTCAAGGTCACTTGGGTCCTAGGGGTAAAAATCACATCGGGAGTTTCTAAAGAAATCGAAACTTGTCAGGCATGTGCATACCTTCTAGAGTGTGATATCGTGAATGGATTCCGTCACGTTATCATGCGATGATAGGTGGATCCCGATTCCCACTGATGAGTTGGTTTACTCCTCGGGTGATCCCGACTAATTCTTCTTTCAGGTTTGGAGGAGAATTTGAGGTTACAGTGGGAGATTTCCTGATTAGATAAAGTGATAACCATTCTGATCTAGGTTAGAGTGCACGCTGAGTGTTTCTTTTCTCTCTCTCTTTGGCAGCGACCATGACCTGACCCTTGACTATGACTCAGTGACCAAGTTGACCGAACCTTCTTATAAGACTGGCTTTTGGATTGTCAGAGTTGCATACCTCATTGCCACTCCTACTTTTACCCTTTTCTCCAAGACACCCCGTATCACTACGAAGATCCACAGTTATTTGGATACTCCATCGTATGGTTATATACGAACTCGAAAGGAACTTGTTCCAGTTCGGGGTTGGATTCTGGTTCAGGAGAAATAGGAATAAGGTTTATTCAGGTATCTTTTTTCTTTACCTTCTCTCGTGTTGCGAGTGCTCCTAGGATTAGGACAGTACACCCATTATGCTTATTGGATAGTCTTCTTCCAAACCATAGGCTGGTGCCGAACGGTAGGGAAGGAAGAAAACCATCTAGCCTAAGAGGGTGTACAGAAGGTAATGACTAAAGACATATAAAGGGATTTGGAGAGATGGCAAAGAATTATATGGTTACAGTTGTGAATCTGGATAATGGAAGAGGCATTACTAGGAATACCAAGATACCCCATCGAAACATTTCAATGTTTCAGTTTCACTGTGTACTGTTAAAAGAAAACTGATTTCCCGATTGTCCTTACTCCAGGGTATGTATTTACCGGGTATGATTCTCACATCTGTATGGTTTTACAGATGATAAGTGGGAGTAAGTTATTGGGAATTAGGTGATCATCCTCATTATATCGGAATTCGTTGTAATTGGTGATATTTGAGGAAGTCACCTGGGTTGTTTGCCGGACGGCAAATATTTGGTTTTGAATATCCGCTGTTATGCACCAATTTCAAATTGATATATCTGTACGTCTATTTTTATAGAGTGAGATATACCTTTTTGAAATTATGTCTATGACATTTACCTATATCAGTGGATGGTTAGGTAAGGAGCATTAAACAGCGGTGTAATTCTTCATAACCATAGTACAGTTTTCAACCTACGACACACAGGGAATGGGTTATCAGACTCAAGGGACTTATAAAGAGTATTGTATGTTGTCCAGTGTCCATTAGGACAGAGGGGTTGGTACTCGTACTATATTCTGTTTACTTGTGACTTCTCTAGTTCTTAGACATGTGTTTCGTAGAAATGCAGGGTCCAAGTTTTGAGAAGTTATAGGTATAAGAGTAAAGTAGAGAACCAGGTATTGCAAGTATCGGGATTCTTCAAGGTGATCGAAGATGTAGATACTTGTGTGTGGTATTCAGTTAATAGTAATGATTAAGAGAACTTGCTTCTCTTTCAGGTTACTAATAATTGGAAGTACTCCTAAGTTGAGTAATGTTGATCGGCCTCTCTCCATTTAGTTGACATGCACTAGAGACAGCTGCATGATTTGAATCTGGTTCAATTAAATCAGTGCCTCTGTTTCTATATTGGATATAGAACAGTTCATATCTTAACGATGTTAAGGTACGGGGAGTTGTCCAGCTTATGCTTAAAACCAGACTCTGGATAACTCAAGGCACGTTTCTGTAATGGCTGTTTGTGGGTTGACCCAGGCTATGACGAGGGTTGACTTTCTACCATCTGGAAGATCAATAGTGATATTGTTCTTGACTCGCCACAGTTTTAACAAAAATGGATTTTTTTCAGAAAACAGTAGTGGGAGTATGGTAGAACTGGAAGTGATTCCAGAACCGCAAACGATTACTGAAAATTTGATAAGAACCTAAAGATTCAATCTGGTTTGACATTCCATTAGCCACTCCGCAGATATGGAGGGTAACCTCAGGCGCTCGAGAGGTACTTCGGTATGCTCAAGGACGGTGGCAGGAAGGTTCTTGTTTACCCAGACTTGCCATTGCTGTTGTTCCAGACTGTGAGACCCAGCAGGAGGATGAGTATAGCGTCGTTCTAAACTAGCTTTAGAAGTGCACGTGTATATGACTCTGCCAGAGGGTTGTCGTAGTCAGTGGGAGCAGCGGAAGCATGGTGGACAAGTGGCTTATGTCTATTTATAGACTAAAGCAGATATAGCGAAGATAGATCATCTATTTCTGATGTGACAGTCATGGGTTTAACTTCATCAGAATAGGGGATGGATCTGTTAAGAAGGTAATAGGGTGTGATGTCTTGGTATTTGGATGACATACACATAGTAGGAAGTGAAATTCCTATACTACGATCGGTTATACTTTGGTTGTCACACAGTAGTTTCTCCACATAGGACTTGGATTTCATATCAGGCATTCTGGTTACTAGATCTAGATTTAGGAATTGTCCCAATCATGGTACTTAGACAACATTCTGAAGGTATTTAGAATGGACGACTCCTGGCATGGTGGTGTACCTGAAGGTGATGGAGTCACCCTCTCTAAAGGTGTCTTACAGACTAAAGGGGAGAGGGATATGCATGATTGGCAGATCACTTGCTTAGGCAATTGAGTCAATCATGAGATGTCAAGTACCACACCAGATGTTGTTTTTGCAGTAGATGCAATAAGATATTGATCCAATCCTGGAGAAACATTCGGAAGCGGTTTTAGAACATAAGTGCATGTTCTAGGGAAATGATAACGGCAGCCTCCTTTGGGAGACAGTTATCATTCCAGGCTTCCAAGATGACCTGGAAGACAGAGTGATTGTCAGAGTTATAGTTTTCTCTCTGGCGAGGGACAGTATCTGGACAGGTGGTCCAGGTAGATACCGAGGGAAGGCATGGCGCAGGATACTGATTAAGTTCAGATGACGATACAGTCTAAGAAGTTTGGATTTGGAGTTCATTTATGAACTAGGTCCCATCAGATATCCAGACATATTCTAAGATAGGTATTGCTCATTTCGGGAGATGGTTTTCTCCGCGAACTTGAGATAAAGAGAGACATAGAAAGAAACATCACAGCGGATCCACTCACTAAGGCTATTCCTCGAACGCAATAGTTTCGCAAACGAGCTTTGTGAGACTGACTAGTAGAGGAGTTGGGTGATCGGTATCACACGGGCTGTGAGTATGCGACATCGCAATAATTAGCCTTGAGTGCAAGTGGGAGATTGTTGGAGATAGTGCCCTCAGAGTCAATTATTGGATCACAGGCACGTGATTGCAATGATTGAGGGAGGACCTATACCGGTAGGACAGTCTTACTCAAGATGATAGTATGCTATCTGGTTTATCTTTATCATCGTGTACTGCTTTAGGTGACCTTACAGGTCACTATTGCACGTTGATAGAGCCCCTAGGATTCTCGCTTGACTACCAGCAGTATGAGGGCGATCATATACGTGGGACCTGGGGTCTATAAGCACATCCTTAAAAGGTTCCTAGTCGTGGGAGTTTCGAGACAGGGCATCGATACTCCAGAGTAGACTAGTGTATACAGTCGAGACCCCGATGAGGGGCGGTGGCCGGTCTCACAAGCCACTGGTGTCAGTTGGATCACCTAAGATGTATACAGGTGCTCATTGGGTTATGAGTACACCGGACAGGACTCGCCGGGAACCTGCTAGTTGGTATTATACCTGACGTCAGATAGCAGTTCCCTGGTGACATGTGTACAGGTTAGTTCATCGACCTGAGATCGTCATTTGTCTCGTGTGAGTTCCCTCTGTGCTTTGATTACTACCCTACCACGGCTCAAAGGAGTTGTGCAAACAGGTTTTAGTTGGGTACAGTCCCGAGCCACATGGAGGCAGTGAGCGGATCGTCAGGGGTTCGTCTCTCCCGGTATTGGGGGTGAGGTCGCGCTGTGTCTAGGAGAGCCATTACATAAAGCCCTCGGCCGAGGCAGGAGATTTACTGGTAGGCATTCCAGTAGTATCTCAGGGTGTTCTGGGCTACACTCCGACACGACTTGTACCGCTTTTGGGGGTCTGACTTTTACCAACCCCCTAGGCCCGCCATGCGATACTCATAGACGAACGGACCGGACTGTACGGATATTGTCACTGACAGGCTCAGTGGGGTGTCAGGATGAGTTCGCTCATCGACGTCCCTTTTGGTCAATACCTGGTAGCCCGTTACGTATAGGCTAATACCTCTGACGTGCTAGTGGTTAAATCCACAACCAAAGTATTGACGAGTCTTTAGAGTCCCCCACAGACCGTTTTCTCAAGTTTCGGGCGAAACGCTGTAGAGGCCGTATGGAGATATGGCAGGGTTCGATCATATACGTGCGGTATTGCACGGATCATGATCGAACGGATAATACTAGCGGGCTTTGGTTTAAGCCGGATCCTAGTATTGTACAGTGTAGATTTTGTCTCTTTGCGTTTGTATTCAGTAGGAATACAAATGCGGGTATGTATATACAGTCGCGGGGTTTTCCTGTAATTTATTACGAGATCGGTTTTCTGAAGTTGCCAGTTTGTATTCCGTTCCGGCCAGTTTTCCTTTGTTCCTTCACGGCCGGACTTTTGTGATGAGAAGGGCTAATTTGCAAGTTTGCAAATTAGCTATTGTGGAGGGGGTTTCTTATATATTGAGGCATTATGATAGAAATAACATCTTTGCTTTTTTCTTCATAATGGCTTGCATTAAATGTGATGGATGATGAAAGGATTTTGATTTAGAAATTGGTGTGACTATATTTCCTTGGTATCACCCATTTCTTTAGGGTTACCTCCATTCTCCCCTTGTGCTCACCCCCCTTGTATATTCTCCTTGATTATCATGGCCGGCCACTTGAGAGAATGTGAGGGGCAATTTCATTTGATGAGGGAAATTTGTTGTTCTCATTTTGCTTGCTACATATATTCATCAATCTCTCTCCAAAGTTTATTCTCTCCTCCATCTAAAAAGGCAACTTCACTACCCGTAAGAGACAAAGCATTCTACACTTATCCTACAGCACCCTTGGGCACGTCGGCTCGCCAACTTCGTTCCCGAGTTGCCTCGGTCCAGAGGTAGGAGCCCGTAAAAGAACCCGGCGATGTGGTGCCCATTCCGACGAGGAAATGAAGACCGGAGATTCCGCGAGGAGATCGGAGTGGAAGCGAAGACCGAAGGACACGGATCGCTCGGTATAGCCTTCTATCCCGTCTCTTGTTAGCTAGCATTAGGTTAATGGTTACGATCCAGGTTTTTAGGATGCGGTAGTGCCGGTTTAAAGTCAAGAAAAATTTTCTTTTCCGCATTTTGGCCTCGGATAGACGGCTGGGGCGCTAACGTAGTCCTACAGACCGGTACCTAAATCACGCAACGTCTAAAGGCGTAACGTAACTTAAGTAAGCCGAAGCCCAGAAAGCTAAACCTTTTTAAAGAAAATAAAAGAGGTGAAGTTTTGAAATAAAGGTATGATAAAATCAAACGTTTTCTTAAATGCATAGATAATGGAACATGAAAATGCAAGTGGATTATACTAGTTGAAAAACATGTTTCGTCTTTTAAAAATCTGGGCAGTATGATTGGTCTAGAAATTCAAGACTGTGTCGTGTAACTCGAATGAATTTCTTTGTGTCGGTATTTAGAAAATGAATAAAATTCACAATCAAAGAATTATATTTGACCGCAATCAACTACGGTGTTGGATGTAGATTGTAAGTGAGTGCGGATCGTCCACAGGGATTGTGCGATTCGTTTTTATGTTTGATTTGTTTGAATTGAAAAGTTAATCGAAAAGAAAAGAAAACATGATTCAAGATTTTATCGATTGATTCAGGTGTCACTAGTCTAATCAAGAATCAAGAAAATGATAAACAATCGAGAATTGGGTTTCGATGATATTTCCAACCAAATGTCAAGAATCTAAATGAGGCTCGCAGGAATCGATTGGATCTATAGACGTGATGTAATCTCAAGATATCGTGTTCTTGTCCTTCGAAGAATTGATACTAGATCGATGATGATCGACGAGAGTTAGGGCTTTCTCGTGAAACTAGGGTTTCATCATTTAACCCTTGTTCTTTCGTCGATATCATTCACATTCTATCCTCTAGCAATTTCAAGAGACGATCGTAACTCCCCAATTTCGAGCGATATCAATCAAGAAAGCATCGCAACAAAATTAGGTCGTTGATTCTTGAACTTGCTAGGGTTTACAAAACTCGTAGGAATCAAGAATCGTTTTCAGATATATTACATCATCATTCTATTGATCGTCTCGACTCCTCAACGAGCGGAGTATTACTCAAACATCACAACAAGAACTACAACTACAAATTGAGATCGAATCATGATGCAAGAATTTAAAGAAAACAAGATAAAAGAATTTCACCTTTTTATTTATATCAACAATTTGATTACAGTCGCTCAAGAACTACAAGAGGAAGAACTAGATTGTCGATTTGGCTTCGCTTTTCTCCGTGAGTCGTGGATCGGCTTGGACCACTTGCTCTGTTGAAAATCGGCTTCGCTCCTAAAAGATTGAAGGGCTTCTTGCTTGATTTGGTACTCGGGAATCTTGGCTTTGGATTGGAATTAGGGTTAGGGTTTCACACAAGTCTTGTCACTAGACTTGTGGAAGAAGAAGATGAAGAAAGAGGTAAAAGATTTAAGAAGTAGAGATTGAATGTCTCTAGATTGATACTAGATTGGCTCCAATGATGGATCTTGGATCCCTTTTTAACCCTAGGTCTAGGCTTCTATTTATACACTTCCTAAACCCTAGGTCTAGGTTTGAAATTACAATTCCCTCCAAAAGTTTGTTGAGGAGCTTCTAGAATTAGTTTGTTAGAAGCTAGCTTAGGCTTTAAGCTAGGATTAATTAAGCTTATAAACCCTAGTTTGCTGAACTGGCAGAAGTCTCTGGAGTCTTCTGGAATTTGACATGTCTTTCTGAGCTTCTGGAAGTGAGGTAAGAGTTGTGCACCAAATATTTAGGGCTGACGTGGCATATCCGCCGCGGAACCGCGGTGCAAGCCGGCTCCGGCCGCGGTTCCGCGGCCATGTGTTGGCTTCATGTCTTGGTTCTTCTGGTGTGGTCTTGGGCTAACATTTGGGGCTTTATCTGATGTGTTGATTTGTGTTTTGCATTTTGAATTGCTACCAGAACTGAAATCATTGAGTTGGCGTAATGTTTGATCAGCACCATGTAAATTTTTGGCTTTACTTCTGGGTTTTCCTGCACAGATCTCAAAACAAGTGTTGCGCAATATAGGGATGATGCGATGCCATGAAATGCAGTCAATTTCCTTTATAGTGCCGGTTTTAGAGTCTAACACATGCAATCTGATAATTAACGGCTGATTTGCTAATATGTGAAATATGAATACCGTACACTTCTAAATGAATGCAAATGATAGGAAAATTGCCGGTTAAGAGATGCAGTATTTTCGACTGATCAAATTCCCCCAAACTTATTTTCGATCGTCTCGAGCGAACTGTTTTATTAAAAAGAGAAGGAGAAAATAAAGAAAGAGAAAAACTAACTAGCACACTTTCGTAGGCAACACGATTCCACTGAGCACGTGCAACAAGCCTTTAAACCTCTAGGTATCCCTAGTAGGAGGAGTGTTGTCTCCTGAGGGTTTTCAGCGGATTGCACCCACAAAATCCAATAAAAGAAAGATCATGAATATTACATTTAAAGAAAAGAATTGTAAAAGAAAAGCTTTGAAAATTTGGGTTTCCAACTAAGCTAGCTTTTCAGTTGTCATGAGCCCTATCTTAATGGTCATGAAAAAATGTTAGAAATCACGTCCTCCCTCAATAAAACATCGTCTTATTTTTCATTCCTATCTTTCTTCCAAACATCGATCATATAACCCTGCGTGTGTGTAAAGACATCCCTACACCCGGAGAATTCAATTCAAGCTATCATACTCTTGCCCATCAGTCTCAGTACTTTTTAATTAAAGAATATTTAGATGAGATTGCTCACACACTTTCATGCGACCGTTAATACTTCTTGAGGTACTAACCGACCGATTACTCCTGTGCTTGCTTACTTGGTGTATTTTCCTCGTCTTGCACTACCTCAGGCATAGCAGTGACTCCCAGACCAGTTGGCCTTAGGGCACTAGGTGAAGAAGCACCCTCGCTATATATTTTTTATTGCCCTTGGTGATAACAAAACCAGTGTCCATTTTTCTCACCACTTTATATTTTCTTCACTTCATTTTTTTATTTCCTTCATACTTTTAGCTTTAAGACAAGAGCATTTCAAGGTATCCTCTACTATCCCAGGCTTTAAGACGTGTGTAAGTGCGAATAGCAGGGTATCAACGTTCAAAATGTTTGGCTTCCAGAATAGAAACTATTTTTCAGACTTATTTTTATCCTCAGATTAGTGACGTCTTTCATCTTACTAACCCTTGGGACAACGGCTCATAACTACTTATTACTAGTTCGTATAAGAAAACTTCTAATTTTCTTGGTTTTCTTAAATTTTTCTAATCTTATGGATGTAATTTTTTTTTCACTATCTAAACTTTCATTATCTTATTTATGTACAAAAACTGTTTAAATGTGAAAATATTTTTATATTTTGAAAATTTTAAATTTTTATGGATTTTTAAATTTATATAAGTTTTTAAAGAAATGTTTTGTGCTTATGCAAATGATATGCAAATGATGCAAAAATAAGCACAAACCTCCCCCAAACTTGTTTTCAACAGTGTCATCACTGTTGCCAACAGCTATATCTACAAAACCTGTAAGTCTGGGAGGAATTATTAGTGGGGGCAAAATATATAAGTGAAGAGCTTCCCCCAAACTTACTCTTTTCACTCACCTTCATTCAAAAGATGATGCAGTGATATGCAGGACATGAAGGTGAGACGGAGGAATTTTAATCCAAATAAACTGGCTCCTGTAAGAACAGGAGCTCCTCCGTAGGGTCAGTGAAAAAATACGGCTTTAGTCTATGTCCATTCACTTTGAAAAATGTGTCGTTTTTAACATTTTCTACTTCTACTGCCCCGTGCGGGTATACAGACCGCACAACAAAAGGTCCCTTCCACCGAGATCGGAGCTTACCCGCGTGAAGGTGTAATCGTGAATCATAAAGAAGGACTTGTTGACCTTGTGAAAATGTTTTCCTCAAAATGTTTTTATCGTGAAAAACCTTAGTCCTATTCTTTATGATCACAGCGTTATCATAAGCTTCATCGCGGAGTTCGCTTAGCTCATTTAGTTGCAGCTTCCGAAAGTTGCAGGCTTGGTTTAGATCAAAATTTATTTCCTTAATAGCCCACAATGCTTTATGCTCAATCTCGACGGGTAAATGACATGCTTTTCCAAACACTATCCTATATGGAGACATTCCTAGGTCGGTTTTATATGCAGTTCGGAATGCCCAAAGAGCATCCGTCAGTTTGGTCGACCAATCTTTTCTATTTTTAGCAACAGTCTTCTCCAGGATAAGTTTGATTTGTCTGTTTGAGATTTCAGCCTGCCCGCTTGTTTGGGGATGATAGGGTGTAGAAAGTCGGTGGTTGATTGAGTATTTCCGCATCAAAGTCTCGAAAGACCTGTTGCAGAAATGTGTCCCGTTATCGCTAATAATAGCGCATGGGTGTCCAAATCGCGAAAAGATATTCTCTTTCAAGAACTTAATAACAACTTTCCTGTCATTAGTGCGACATGGAATGATTTCAACCCACTTTGAGACATAATCAACCGCCAGCAGTATGTACAAATTCCCAAAGGAGTTGGGAAAAGGACCCATACAATCAATGCCCCAAACATCGAATATTTCAACAACCAGAATGGGTTGCTGAGGCATTTCATTTCTCTGGGAGATTCTACCCGTGTACTGACATTGTGTACAGGTTTTGCAATAGTCAAATGCGTCCTTGAATGAGGTCGGCCAATAAAATCCACATTGCAAAACCTTCTCCGCCGTCTTTTTAGGACCAAAGTGACCCCCACAGGCCTAATCATGACAAAAAGAAAGAACACTCTTGAACTCTTCTTTCGGGACACACCGGCGGATGATTTGATCAGGACAATACTTAAACAAGTATGGATCATCCCAGTAAAAGTGTTTTACTTGGGATAAAAAGCGGTATTTGTCCTATTTTGACCAATTGCTTGGTATAAGTCCCGTGACAAGATAGTTCACAATATCCCTGAACCATGGTTCATTGGATACGCTCAAGAGTTGTTCGTCAGGGAACGAGTCATTGATCGGCAGGGTCACAGGGGAAGAAGAGATGCGTGAAAGATGGTCAGCTACTACGTTTTCACATCCTTTCTTATCTTTGATAACAAGATCAAACGCTTATAACAGAAGGATCCAACGTATTAGTCGACCTTTTGCATCTTTCTTCGCCAGAAGATGTTTTAAAGCGGAATGGTCAGTATACATAACTATAGGTGAGCCAATTAAGTAAGGCCTGAATTTTTCTAATGCAAATACAACCGCTAAAAGTTCTTTTTCAGTGGTTGTATAATTGATTTGAGCATCATTCAGGGTCTTGCTTGCATATTATATCACGTATGGCATCTTTTCGATGTGCTGTCCTAAGACTGCACCTACTGCAAAATCAGATGCGTCACACATCAGCTCAAAGGGGTAGTCCCAGTTTGGTGATGATAGCACGGGGGCTGAAGTGAGTGAGTGTTTAAGTGAGTCGAAAGCTGTCTCACAGTCCGAGTCAAAATGGAAGGTTGTATCCTTAGCCAGGAGAAGAGTTAAAGGTCTAGCAATTTTGCTAAAGTCCTTAATAAATCTCCTATAAAAGCCCGCATGGCCAAGGAAGGATCGAATATCTTTGACGCTTTTGGGATGAGGGAGGTTTTGAATGACATCTATCTTAGCTCTGTCAACCTCAATGCCTTTCTGTGAAATGACATGTCCAAGAACAATTCCTTCTTGGACCATAAAATGGCATTTTTCCCAGTTCAAAGTCAAGTTCTTCTCTTTGCAACGAGTAAGAACAGCGTCAAGATTCGATAGGCAATCGGAAAAAGAGTCTCGTCCATAAAGATCTCCAAGAAATTCTCTACCATATCAGAGAATATCCCCATCATACACCGCTGAAAGGTAGCGGGAGCATTGCATAACCCAAAGGGCATGCGACTGTAAGCAAAGGTACCAAAAGGACAAGTAAAAGTGGTTTTATCTTGATCCTTTTTGGCGATAGGGACCTGATTATAGCCTGAGTATCCGTCCATAAAACAATAATACTCTCGTCCCGCTAAGCGTTCCAGCATTTGATCAATGAATGGTAGAGGAAAGTGGTCTTTCCTTGTGGCAGCATTGAGTTTTCTATAATCGATGCATACACGCCACCCAGTTTGGGCGCGTGTCTGAATCAACTCATTCGCCTCATTGGTTATAACAGTGATGCCGGATTTCTTAGGAACGACATGTATAGGACTCACCCATTGGCTATCGGAGATGGGGTATATAATACCATTATCTAAGCATTTGACGATCTCTTTCATCACAGCTTCCTTCATGACGGGATTCAACCGTCTCTGTAGTTCTCGGGTTGGTCTGGCATCATCCATCACATGTATATGATGTTCAACTATCAAGAGACTAATCCCTTTGATGTCCGCCATACTCCAACCAAACGCCTCTTTGTTAGATCTCAATACCGATAAAAATGCATTCTCTTGCTCTAATGCTAGAGAAGCGGATATTATAACCGGTAAAGACTCCTTCTCACCTAAATAAGCATAATTCAGATGAGAAGGTAAAATTTTGAGATCTAATTCAGGCGGAGAAATGATAGAAGGAGGGATCATTGAGTGATTTTTGGATTTACAAATAAGCTCAGAGCCTGTGAAAGATACAGACTCGGGTGGAGAAAAGTCAGATGTGCAGGACTCAAGTGTAGGTAAAGTGTCCTCACTAAGATCTTGTGTAAAGTCAAACAGAGATGTGGTAATGTCATCGAGATCAGTAAAGCAAAGTTCCTCAGCTCCACAACTATCGGGAGCGATCTCGTGGACAGAGCACACATCTAAAATATGAGCAGAGGGTTCTGATGGCTGACTTCCAACTTTGTAGATATTTAGCTCAATGGTCATATTTCCAAATGATAAATTCATTGAACCGTTTCTACAGTTTATAACAACGTTGGAAGTGGCAAGGAAAGGACGACCCAGAATCACCGGGATTTGGCCCCGGGGGTTTGCTACAGGCTGTGTGTCGAGCACAATGAAGTCTACAGGGAAAACAAATTCCCTGACCTTTATCAACACATCCTCTAGTTCACCCCTTGGTTTGGTGATTGAACGGTCTGCCATTTGGAGAGTGCAGTGAGCAGGTTTCAGCTCTCCAATCCCTAATTGCTCATATACAGAATATAGAAGGAGGTTAACACTTGCGCCAAGGTCTAAAAGAGCACGATTTATGTTTTTACCCCCAATAGAAATCGATATTGTAGGACATCCTGGGTCCTTTCGTTTCTTTGGTAGCTGGGGAATAAAAGCAGTGCTAATATTATTAGACATAAAGACTTTCTTCGGCACTTGAGTCTTCCTCTTCCTAGTGAACAAGTCCTTAAGAATTTTCGCATAAGCGGGGACCTGTTGAATCGCATCTAGGAGAGGGATGTTGATATTAACCTGTTTGAACATTTCCATAATTTTCTCCATATGAGGACTCGTTCTATTACCCCTTAACCGATTCGGGTAAGGAGCTTTCGCAATAAGCGCCGGGTCCATCATAGGAGAAGGAAGAGGGGGTAGACGAGGTCCCAAAAGAGGTGTGGGGACCGTCTGTGGAGAACTATAAGGGTTGGGTTGAGGTGTCGAGCCTAGTGGGAAATGGAGAATAGGCTCTCGAGAAGATGGTGGGTTAGAAGAAGGATCAGAATTAGAAGTGTGTGTGTGAGGAAAGGTCTCAGCCGGGGTGTTAATGATAGGATTTTCAATATCATCAATACCTTCCCCGACATGATTGTTCAGCACTCTTCCCGATCTCAACGTTGTGACGACATTTACATTGTAATGCCCAGGATTCTGTAGGGGTTGAGAGGGAAGTTTCCCTTTTTCTCTCGCACTCATCTCGGCTTTAAGTCGAGCTATTTCAGCTTCCATCGATCTGATACTCTCAGCTTGGGACGCTGAGTTTTTCTTTATCTCACTGACGGAAGATCTAACCTCAGTCGAAACCTCTATGAAATTTGATAAAAGTGATTTCATAGTTTGAGTGAATTGAGAGAATTCGTCAGAACAGGACAACTGCATAGGATTAGACTGTGCAGGAGTGTTGACCTAGTTTTGTAAATTTTGTGACTGGTAGGGATGCTAAGTGATTTGAAGTGGTTGCTGTTGTAGTGGAAGAGCCCTTTGAAAATTATTTTGGCTTGGAACCATGTTTTGAGATTGTTGTTGGTTCCAAGCAAAGTTCGGGTGATTCCTCCAACCCTGATTATACGTGGAAGAATATGGATCGTTTCTAGGTCTTTGAAATGCGGCATTGGTATGCTCTTAACCTTGAAACGGAGAATTAAGTGGACATTCTTCCGTCAAATGAGAAGGATCAGAACAACATCTACATACAGTTTTGGAGAGTGACATTTGATTTAGGGCGGCAGCTAAAAATTTGTTTTCCATATTGTCGAATTTCTTGTGTAAAGCTGAAATTTCAGCTCTAACTCCTACGGAAACATCCGATTGGTTATTTCCCCCCCCCCCTACACGATTGACTCACACCCTCCCACTGTAAAGATTTTTCAGCGAAATTTTCTAGGAATTTCCAGGCTTCCCCATCATCTTTGGTCATGAAGTTGCCTTGACACATTAATTCAAGGGTCTGCTTTGTGTTAGGATTAATGCCCTCATAAATGATTCGGCACAGATCCCATCTGGGGATTCCGTGATGAGGACATTGAACTAACAGATCCTTAAAGCGTTCAAGACATTGTGAAAATGTTTCATTTGGAAGCTGGGTGATTGATTGATTTCGCTGCGGACTCGAGCTGTTTTATGATGTGGGTAGAATTTCTTAAGGAATGCTTTGACAAATTCTTCCCAATTTGAGATGGAATGTGCGGTAGTGTTATACAGCCACTTCTCGGCTATATCGCACAAGGTAAATGGGAGAAGACGTAGACGCATAGCATCCATAGAAAGCTGTGAGGTACCCATCATTGCGCATACATTTTCAAATTTGGTGATAAAGGCATATGCGTCTTCAGACTCGAGACCGTGAAATTTTGGTAGAAGGTTGATGCATTGGGGTTTAATTTCAAAATTTTCCCCGTTGGCTGGTGGAATGGAGAGACAGGTCGAAAGAGGACCTCGTGTAGGATAGCACCTTTCTTGGAGAGAGATGCGAGGTGGGTTCTGCGCACCAACGGACGGCGGCAGAGTAGTGGTAAAGAAATTCAATGGAGATGGATCCATCGATGTGAGTGTGGTGGTGGGTAAAGAAGAGGTAAATGTAGAAATACCGACTTTAGGGTCGATCGAAGGAAACGCGGACTAAACGGGCACTAGAATCCCGTGTCCAGCCTATCTTGCACTAAAAAGGGTTAGTACAAGTGGCAGCGTGACTTATAATTAGGGGAAATGATATGATTGGTGTTTGTTTTGAAAAATATACGGATTTTTGAAAAGATGATGCAAATCACAACAAATGCAACAAGAAACCCTAAAATCTAGTGGTCACCTAGGTCAAAACTCTAGACCGCTCCTAACTGCCAAAAGACAAGTCGCAGGATAAATCCTCCACTGCCTCTTTGTCTATCCTGTGGCCAGGTAAGTGAGAGGTTCTCCACTACGTAAGTAGTGGGCCTAACTAAGTAACCACTAGCCTTCGACACACTTGCCTTAGACACCATAAAAGAAACGCGGATAAGCAATGAATTACCCACGGCCTTCTCTTGTCCTAAGTGAGTGCGACGGTCCTTAGAGTCATCTCTAGATATTTTTTAGTTAATGAGGGTAAATGCGGATGCAAGTTTGTGATTTTTGGGGCTTAAGAAGGGTAATGAACTCCCCACCTAATCTGGATTTGGCCGTGCCCCTTAATTTCCGTATTTAGAATGCAAACAACCAAGAAACAAAAACATGCACAAATTTAATTTTGCAATTTGCGAGCTGCGATTATTTGCAAAGAAGCCTGCAGAAATTTGTTAGTTGGAGCAGAGAAAGGAGAAGAGAAGAAAGATAGAAGTTACCTGAGGAAAAATTGCACAGAGATCCCTCTAGCAGGCCGCAGTTCCGCCGCAATTACTGGCTAATGCCGCTCTTCCGCGGTCGTTTCAAGGGAACACTGCACCAAATTTCACCAGGGAGCTTCTGTAGACTCCCTTAGCTCTCTGGTATATTCTAAAAAATTTCTTCAATTGCACAACAGCTCCAGATTTTCTTGCAATGAACCACAACAAATCGTTTAGGGTTTTGTACGAATTTTGATCTTAAAATAACAATGGAATAAATCTTTCAATTCAAATTTCAATATAAAACGAATTAGCGCGTAATCCCAGGCAACGGCGCCATTTGATTGGTCTAGAAATTCAAGACTGTGTCGTGTAACTTGAATGAATTTTTTTGTGTCGGTATTTAGAAAATGAATAAAATTCACAATCAAAGAATTATATTTGACCGCAATCAACTACGGTGTCGGATGTAGATTGTAAGTGACTGCGGATCGTCCACAGGGATTGTGCGATTCGTTTTTATGTTTGATTTGTTTGAATTGAAAAGTTAATCGAAAAGAAAAGAAAACATGATTCAAGATTTTATCGATTGATTCAGGTGTCACTAGTCTAATCAAGAATCAAGAAAATGATAAACAATCGAGAATTGGGTTTCATTGATATTTCCTACCAAATGTCAAGAATCTAAATGAGGCTCGCAGGAATCGATCGGATCTATAGACGTGATGTAATCTCAAGATATCGTGTTCTTGTCCTTCGAAGAATTGATACTAGATCGATGATGATCGACGAGAGTTAGGGCTTTCTCGTGGAACTAGGGTTTCATCATTTAATCCTTGGTCTTTCGTCGATATCATTCACATTCTAGCCTCTAGCAATTTCAAGAAACGATCGTAACTCCCCAATTTCGAGCGATATCAATCAAGAAAGCATCGCAACAAAATTAGGTCGTCATTTCATGAACTTGCTAGGGTTTACAAAACTCGTAGGAATCAAGAATCGTTTTCAGATATATTACATCATCATTCTATTGATCGTCTCGACTCCTCAACGAGCGGAGTATTACTCAAACATCACAACAAGAACTACAACTACAAATTGAGATCGAATCATGATGCAAGAATTTAAAGAAAACAAGATAAAAGAATTTCACCTTTTATTTATATCAACAATTTGATTACAGTCACTCAAGAACTACAAGAGGAAGAACTAGATTGTCGATTTGGCTTCGCTTTTCTCCGTGAGTCGTGGATCGGCTTGGACCACTTGCTCTGTTGAAGATCGGCTTCGCTCCTAAAAGATTGAAGGGCTTCTTGCTTGATTTGGTACTCGGGAATCTTGGCTTTGGATTGGAATTAGGGTTAGAGTTTCACACAAGTCTTGTCACTAGACTTGTGGAAGAAGAAGATGAAGAAAGAGGTAAAAGATTTAAGAAGTAAAGATTGAATGGCTCTAGATTGATACTAGATTGGCTCCAATGATGGATCTTGGATCCCTTTTTAATCCTAGGTCTAGGCTTCTATTTATAGACTTCCTAAACCCTAGGTCTAGGTTTGAAATTACAATTCCCTCCAAAAGTTTGTTGAGGAGCTTCTAGAATTAGTTTGTTAGGAGCTAGCTTAGGCTTTAAGCTAGGATTAATTAAGCTTATAAACCCTAGTTTGCTGAACTGGCAGAAGTCTCTGGAGTCTTCTGGAATTTGACATGTCTTTCTGAGCTTCTGGAAGTGAGGTAAGAGTTGTGCACCAAATATTTAGGGCTGACGTGGCATATCCGCCGCGGAACCGCGGCGCAAGACGGCTCCGGCCGCGGTTCCGCGGCCATGTGTTGGCTTCATGTCTTGGTTCTTCTGGTGTGGTCTTGGGCTAACATTTGGGGCTTTATCTGATGTGTTGATTTGTGTTTTGCATTTTGAATTGCTACCAGAACTGAAATCATTGAGTTGGCGTAATGTTTGATCAGCACTATGTAAATTTTTGGCTTTACTTCTGGGTTTTCCTGCACAGATCTCAAAACAAGTGTTGCGCAATATAGGGATGATGCGATGCCTTGAAATGCAGTCAATTTCCTTTATAGCGCCGGTTTTAGAGTCTAACACATGCAATCTGATATTTAACGGCTGATTTGCTAATATGTGAAATATGAATACCGTACACTTCTAAATGAATGCAAATGATAGGAAAATTGCCGGTTAAGAGATGCAGTATTTTCGACTGATCACAGCACCTCCCTTGTATACTTTGATCCAAAACCACATATGCATAATAACAATAAAGGCATCCCCAAGCAGGAGCAAGCTCTTCGCCAATCAGCGGAATCACAACTACGCAAGACTGAAATATAAGTATACGACGCCCAACGGCGAAGATCAACCTAAGGGATAATGAATAAAGCAAGACATCAACCCACCAAGCGAACATATAACCCATCGCTCTAAGTCCCGCAACCACAAGTCTTGCTGAGTCTTACTATTTATACAAATACTAGTTTCTGATTGATGGAGTTGACAAGATACAATAGGAATAATAATACAAGAGTGGCACGGTCCAATATGTCCTACCTACCAAAGAAAATCATCCGAATACAAGCTGTGTGCCAGCGATACCGCTACTGATCCATACGGTCAACCTGCAAGAACTGTGGCACAACCGGGGTGAGTTGCCAACTCGTGAGTAGAAAACATCAACAGGTAGAAATCGAATAAAACAACGACTCCTAGGTCAACTATATCATAAAGGTAATACTATGATATCTAGGGTGACCGTATCCGCTTATATGCCAACAATATAATCAATGCCTGTGTGCATGTGGATATCTTCCACGTGTCCATCAATAACACAACAACATCATGGAACATGAGTGTCCAACATCGACACTCGAAACATCATGAAAGCATATGCATGTAAATATAAGGTTATCAACCAACGTGTGTCCATCAACGACACATCAAAATCATGAAACCTGAGTGTCCAACATCGACACTCGAAACATCATGAAACCCGTGTCCAGCATCGACACGTAAATCCTTATATCTCGGGCTCCGTCGGTCCGGATCAGCCCACGGGCTCCGTCGGTCCGGATCGGCCCATATCCATCTCACGACTCCGGTCGGTATCCTCCGGATAACCGCCGAGTCCAAATACTATCACCGGTAGGTAGTGCTTGTAAGTCCATATTGCGACCCCCGGTTCTTACGGGGAGGCGGAAACGGTATAAAAAACAAATTTTTATCGCAAGAGGCAACATGGACTAAACAAGGTCGGGATCGTGTCTAAACTAAACTAGCAAACTTGCTAAAGAGACTTAGCTACTCGGATGAAGGTTATACCTAAACTTGAACTCCTTCTTCTTCAAACCTTGTAGAGGTTGATGGTTCTTGCCTCGTAGCCTTCTTCCGTCGAAGATGGATCCACCTCGAAGGTTCAACCTTTGGGCTCTTTCTCGAACTTGGAGTGAACTAGGATTTCCGGCTTGATAAACCTTGAACCCTAGAGAGAGTAGAGAGTGTCTAGGGGTTGTTTTCTTTTCAAGGTGAAGGATTCTCAACACATGAGAAGGAATCACCTTGAGCTTGAGGAAGAAGAAGATGAAGTGAGGAGAGAGAAGCTAAATGAGATAATGAGCTATCTTTTTCTTTCTTGCAACCATAATGCCAAAAGAAAAAGAATTATCTAAATAATAATAATTCAAAATAAGAATAGTTGATGGTAATTTGGAATGACCACTATCATGCTTCATTAAATGAAATGTAAGCATGAATCAAGGAGGATCTTTACAAAGCATGATGGTGGTCAACATTCAACCATGGTCAACAAGTCAACCATGGTCAACAAGTCAACAAAATCAACCATAACATAATTCTCATTTAATTACTATTATTAATAGATAATCCATAAATCCATTAGGGTTTGGAAAATGATAACTGTCAATTGTGCATACGCGCCCGTTCCGAAACCCTAATGAAAGTCATCTTCCTCCTCCTCAAATAACTGTGCATACACACCTGCATTCTTGTTCCGAGGAACATGAATACTAAGAGATAAAAGCAACCCCAAAACATATACCAGTATCCGGCTCAAACCAGAGCCAGCTGGCAATATCCGTCCGGACTCCAAACGTGCACAAGTGCGCGGATGAGAACGAACCCTGTCGCAAAACCATGCGACCTCTACTCTGTTTTGCCCAGAGGCGAATACCCTCTGTGTGGGACTCTAAAGACTCGACACTACGCTGGCAGTGGGTTTAACCACAGACCGCAAGCGGCACTAGCTGTGCGTAACGGTCCCCAGGTAGATGCCGACAAGAAGGCTGACGAGGTGAAACCCCATCTGTACTCCTACTGAGTCTGAATGTGACAGTCTCCGTACAGTCCGGTCTGTTCGTCTGATACATCGCATGTCGGGCCTAGGGGGCGGTAAAACGTCAGTCCCCCAATAGCGGTACAAGTCGTGTCGGAGTGAAGCCCAAAACACCCTGAGATAACACTGGAACCTACCAGTATATCTCGCTTGCCCTGGCCAGGGACTACTCGTGTAATGACTCTTCTAGACACAGCGCGATGTCAACCCCCAATACCGGGAGAGACGAATCCTGTCTAACCGGCACTGCCTCCAAGTGCTTCGGGACTGCACCCAACCACCACCTGTTTGCACGACTCCTTTGAGCCGTGGTAGGGTAGTGATCAAAGTGCAGTGGGAATACACTCGAGGCGAAGTGCCAGTGTCAAGTCAGCGGACTAAGCTGTACTCATGTCACCTGGGAACTGATGACTGACGATAGGTATAATACCAACCTGTCAGTTCCCGACGAGTCCTGTCCAGTGTACTCGTAACCTAACGAGCACCCGTATACTATCTCTAGTACGACGTACTGATGGCTGTGGGACAGACCATCTCCCACACTGGGATGAGAAGCGCATACGCTAGTCTACTCCGGAGTATCGATGCCCTGTCTCGATAGTCCTGCGACTAGGGACCTGTATAAGGATGTGCTTATAGATTACCCAGCCCCCACTAGTGTGACTGCCATCACAACGCTGGTAATCAAGCAAAGATCCTAAGGGCTCCACTAATGCGTATAAGTGATATAGTAAAATAAACACAAGTACACATTGAAGTAGAAACAAACCAAGTAGCATACTACTATATTGAGCAAGATTGTTTATACAAGGTGAATATCCCAAGCTTCCATTAAGTAATATACAAACTAGTATGATACAGTAATGGCCTCTAGGGCATATACACTAACAGTGCTCCCTCTGCCAGGCTCATCGGCTACTCCACGACAAATATTTCTTGCCCCGGGGTACCTTACCAAGTCCACCATGTACTCGCAGACGGTGCCTACCGCTCCTCGAATCGGGTTTCACATACCAAACTCAGAACCGAGAAAACTCATGGTGGACGTCTCGAAATATCATATCAAGAGAAATCGGGTTTTTAAAACAATACATACTTTCTTTTGAAATATAACTGCGGTTCTCAAATCCAGAATCTCATGAAAACAGCAACTCAATGCGTATAATCATAAAGCATGATGTATGCAACATAGAACAGAAACGTGAGCATATCAAGTATATCATGCGACATAGTATAGTGATGTGAGCATAGCAAGTATATCATGCAACATAGCATAATGATGTGAGCATAGCAAGTATATCATGCCAACGAGTCATGTGACAGTACTGAACAATTAAGAGTAATAGCATGATGTAGCAATTCTACTGTGTAAGTGACATAGCAATTATTGATGATGAAAGTGTGTGAGCCGGCAATCTGTGTAAGTGTAACATACACATCATCGATAATTGTGTAGGTGTACTAGCATAGGTATATGTAATGCAATGCGAATATCATGAACGAACCATAAAGTACATCGTACGAAAAATGTTATAGAGTATACGTATCTAATCTAACATCTACGTAAAGGCTAAACTAAGCGGTGTAGACAGGGATTAGATATCTATAACATCTCCGAGTCGGTGAATCTATCAATCGGCATCCATCCTCACAACATCACGTACGGTATAATCCTCGTACGGCATCCTCTAGTCAAGGGTATGGATCAATCATCCGGTAAACTATCGCGTGCGGCGACAACAAACAGAATTGGGATTCTATCGACCTATACAACAATGAGGCTACGGATCTAAAGTCTCGTACGACATCTCACTCATCATTCACATAATTATATATATATACCTATATCTTAGGTCACATCCGTATCAATCTCATATCAGGGGACCGACAAAGGTATCAATTATCTCATAGCGCCTCGCATTCGCAACGACATATCAAACTAAGTCATCATATCTCATCGTACTCATTTCATCACATCAATATCGCACATCAAGTCATCTTATTAATTTCATGTCGTATTTATCGACCTCATAACATGCCCACTATAATCTCATACTAATTCTCTTGCAACTACATATGTATATATCGTGATTCACATTCACGTTTCATATCCTTATATATCAATTCGAGACATCCTTTCTATCACATCATTTCATACTAAACCATTAACTATAACCTTAAGTCGTGGCATATCTTGTCTCCAAACTATAAATCACATATTAATATTTGCGGGGGTGTTATACGCCATCCACCCGACTTCCCCCATAGATATAAATCTACACACCTGCGGAACTCCTTGTTCAGCCATAGTCGATGTGCTTCGTCGTCTCGGAATCCATGCGAAGGTACCTACAATAAATACACAGTCGCAATGCTATTAAAATCAAGTCCGAAAAACCGATACGGCACATGGTGCGCTCATAGGTTAGAACCTATAACCTACGTATGCAAAAACAACCAAACAACTCTCGTTGTTGACGTACAAACATCCAACGACCCAATAAAATATCAAATACCAAAACCAAGAATTCTAATATCAGAAAAAATAACCAAAACCACCCCAATATGCTCCAAGATTTTAGCTCAGGTAATCTGGGACAAAACAAAAAAATACAGTAGCTATGTTATAAGGTATGTGAGCTACAGGAAAAACCCCAACACCAATGCCCAAATTTTGGCCGACCTAACTGCTACAGTAACCGTCCCCGTCGGCCCCACCTTGGAATTTGGGTCTCGTCTTCTCGTGGTGATCTCCTATTGGTATAACTAGATTAATGTATATGTTTGATTTTTTTATAAAGGTCCCGGGTTGCTCCAGATTCCCTGTAGACCTCCAAAAATATCATAAAACTGACATGGAAAGTTTCTAAGTTCGTGTATTGGGTTCGATTCTATGGCCCAGGTCAGGAAAATCATCACTAAGGTTCTACAACACTCACTACATAACACAAGTCCACACAATCACCCAAACCCTCTCTTGGAAATTCCAAACATCACTAATCAACATCGATTTAACTCTAAACTAACAATAGGATAAACTAAACACAATAACTTAACTAAAGTCTAGAATTATACCTCATTTAGCAACTCAAGAATTTTCTTGAGTTGCTCAAAGTCTTCAAAATCCAACTTTGAAAGGTCCAATGGGTTTGAAGAGAGGTGGGGTCATTTTTAATGAAGGGAGTATAGGGTTTTAGTGAAGGAATTGAGATGATACATGGAGGTGAAGGTGGAGGAAGCAAGAGGATGATGAGGTTGAAGAAAACAATGGAGGGTAAATGAAGGGGCAGCCCTCTCTCTCTCTCTCTTACTCACTCTCTTTCTTATTCTCACCCCTCGCAAGCCCATGTCTCACTCTCTCTCTCCAATAATTCTTTTTCTTACCTTTTCTCCTTTTCCTTTTAAAACCAAATATCAAAAAATACCAATGAAACAACATACAACTAAATGCAATATGTTATGGTGCACTAACCATGGAAAAATATAGAAACACGGATTTGGCATAATCGCGATTAGTAGTGCACTAATCAATTTTTATTTAAACTGCATATAATTAATTATAAAAATGCCAAATCCAATAAATATATTTTTAAATGGATAAATCATTTTAATCTCTAATTATTTCACAAATATTGGTATATATTTATACCATTTTACGAAAACCCCAAATTCGCAAATCGGGTAGTTTTCGCAAAATATATTATTTTAATATTAAATTCCAAAAATAATATTTTATATTTTCTGAAATGTTACAATCTTCCCCCCCTTAAATAAATTCGGTCCCCGAATTTAAATTTAAATCCCCAAATACTAAAACATTTCAATAATCAGCTCAAATCACGGGGCTCCGAAATCACGGAAGATATAAAAATACCACAGTGCATCGTGTGCGCCTGGAAACGAGTATGAAACTCAAAATCGAACTCCGTCAAGCGTCACGCAATCATCGGAGTTACAATGGAGATACAGATCTTGAAATCCACTACTGAAATCTAATATACACTAGTCGAATACTATAATACGTATATAGTACGCATCCTTGGAAAAATCTCCTAAAACTGAATAAAACATATGCAAAATCTTTTCTGAATCGCCGTGTGATGCATAACTCACGGCACAAGTGATGGACGCTCATTTGTAAAGTAGTAAATATACCTATATATGTTTTTGCTCAAATTATACGTCCCGCCTTTTGAAATATCCAGGAGGTTTTCTTTGTAAAATTTCGTGTCACTCACGGACACGTAGGAAATAGCGAGACTACAGCTCCTTTTTAAAAACCTCTTGTTAAACTTTTAATACATGCAAAGTACTCAGGTGTTGTCCTCAGATCAATCATGTTCGGCTATTATATAATATAATGCCTATCATGAAAACAAAGTGTTCAAGAGAAAAATCAGCCTTGAAAGGCATATCCAACAATCACGTGCGTCTGGTGCGCATGGAAATCAAAGTCAAATTCAAGAGCTACGAATGTGCACAAAACCAAACTAAGTGCAATGGGTGTGCACGAAAGTATTTGTCCAGTGCAACGGATGTGCACGACAATAATATCAAGTGATCTATAGTACATGAAAATCTCAACCCAGTGTAACTAACATGCACGAATGAAAATCCCAATCGAGTGCATCCGGTGTGCACAAAATCACATCTCATATCATGCGCCCAACATGTGCGAAAATTCAAATCAAGTGCATCTGTCATGCACGAATGAAATCTAAATCAAGTGCATCCAACATGCACGAATAAAAAATCTAAATCAAGTGCATCCGGTGCGCACAAAATCCCACACTATGCGCCTAATATGCGCAAAATCCAACCCAAGCGCGTCAGGTCCATCTAAAGCATCTAGTGCAGTAGCATACATGAAAACGAACGTCAAGTGCAACGCGCCCAAAAACATAAATCTGGTGAAAACAATGCTCAAAGACATAAATCAGGTGCAACCGATGTACGGAGTATAAGTCTAGTGCAACCAATGCACGAAATACAAATCGGGTGCAACAAGTGCACAGATAACTCATCGATATATCAAATGCTCACAAAAACAACACCGAGCATGCCAAGGTGTATTAAAATCATAAGCGTGTGCAACTGTGTGCACAAAATCCATCCCAATGCACTGCAAGCATATATAAGCTATACCGAGTGCAAAAACCAAATCGATCGCGTATCACATGCACAAAATCAAATCGATAGTATCAAAATCCATAATCATAAGTACGTATAGCCAAGGCACAAAATCAATATCAAGTGCAACAGATATGCAGAAATCGCAAACCGATGTAGCGGTGTATAAACATAAATCAAGTGCAATAACTGTGCACAAAAGAAAATATCCAATAGGTGCAGCCATGGTGCACGAACACAATATCATGAAACTTAATCATCAAAGCTCAAATCCAAGCGATATAAGCGTGATACTCGGATCACAAACGCAAATCACAACAAATGATATTGAGGTACACGTCCTACAATGTTGAAAAATACCGGTGCGCCCAAAACTGGCAGAGCAAGAACATCCGCTTGCCTCCTGCTCACGGTCTGGCGTCCTCTGTCTCTGGGTCCTCATTTTCTCTGTGGATTACCAATCTCGCAATCCATCGGATCGTCGTCCCGGTCAGTTGTACTAACGGAAACGATTCCGCTCTGACACTCCGCTGGTCATCTCTCGGCCAATTAGTATGACCACTCATAAAGCAGCATGTCACTGGCGTCGGCCTCTGGCCCTATGAATACACGTGACACAACTGACCTTGGGTGTAAATCATATCGCAGCAGTATCCTGGAAGGAACCTGCTCAAGGTCTCTTCCAATCTCGCTTATGCCGAACTATACGGAGGCTGGTACTCTTACATAATCTTTTCTCGTTTTTCAAATCTGCGTTCTCAGCACAGCATTTCCTCGGAAACTGGCTGTATCCCAACGTCTCTGTATACATATCAGATCTCTAATCTCAACGGGGAGTAACAACAGCTCGTTAACATCTAGCACGAACTTCTTGTTCCACTCATCTTTATTATCGTCCACTTCGACGTCACGTCATGCTATCTGTGTACTGCAATTGTTTTCGGCTACAGTCAATCCGGAGTCTCTCACACGGACTCAAAATTATGAACTCGGTAGCTTCAGCACTCTGTAAAAGATATATAGCCGAACACGTCCTCGGGAACTCATCCCAAACATCGGAGGAATATTCTTTATTCATCCGTTCTCGATCAACTCGCAACGCATCTGGGTGAGGTCCTCTATCCGAAGCTGGTCAACTTACTAATCTCCTATCAGATCATCCAACGAACAACTTCATCTCTGAATCGATCTACTCTAGATCTGAATAAGATTCTCCATACTGGAAATCTTCAACTCAACTGAGCCTGCATCGGTGCATCAAATCAGATGAATCATCTTAGTCGCTCAACTCAACTCAAGATAGACTAGCTATCTACTGTTGCATCTCTGCCTGAAAGCTCCAGCGATCTCAACTCATAAGCTCTGGAAGCGACATCCCATCAATCTCAGCAACAGCTGGGTCATCTGTCTGCAAGGTAGATGACATCACAATCCCAGAGGTAGGTTGTACATCAACAGTCCTCTCAATCTGGCAGCCTCTAACAATGAACCGATCATCCGGTGCAAAACCGAAAACTCGCCTCTAACGAGAGGTCACAACACAAACACTAAATCGATATGTTCCCATGTCACCAGAAAACACGATGGTCAGTCCTCGTCCATGATGAGCTCGCCCTGACCGCATCACTAGCAGCAGCTCAATCTGCGCTCCAACCATGGTGACAGAAACCTCAAGCATGTATCAATGAAGATAGATCAAAGGAACGAAAGGAATCAACAGATCCAGAATGGGTACATGATCATAAGGAGGAACGGAATCAATGAGAGTATGATCATTGGAACGAATAGAATCAAGGATCTCAAATGGACGTATAATCACGGGAAAGAAGAGAATCGCAGATCTCAAGATATGTACATTCTAAGGTCACTTAAGCGGGGTATCATATCGTAAGTATGCCGCGGAACATACGCACGGTATGTCACTCTACTTGAGTTACCTACTCCATCAATCAGGGTCAACCTATGTAATGATAGTTCGGGTCTAATACCCCCCTGTTCAAGTCTAAGTTCCGTAAGGTCAAGCCTAGGTTCCGAAATAGATTACGCCCCAGACTCCACATAGTCAAACCTAGACTCGAACCAAGGTTAAACCTAATGCTCTGATACCAACTTTGTCACGGCCCGAAATTTAGTTCGTGACCAGCACCTAAATCACGCAACGTCTAAAGGCGTAACATAATTTAAGTAAGCCGAAGCCCAGAAATCTAAACCTTTTTAAAGAAAATAAAAGAGGTGAAGTTTTGAAATAAAGGTATGATGAAATCAAACGTTTTCTTAAATGCATAGATAATAGAACATGAAAATTCAAGTGGATTATACTAATTGAAAAACATGTTTCGTCTTTTAAAAATTTGGGCAGCACCTCCCTTGTATATTTTGATCCAAAACCACATATAAATAATAACAATAAAGGCATCCCCAAGCAGGAGCTAGCTCTTCGCCAATCGAAGGAATCACAACCACGCCAGACAGAAATATAAGTATACGATGCCCAACGGCGAAGATCAACACAGGGGATAATGAATAAAGCAAGACATCAACCCACCAAGGGAACAAATAACCCATCGCTCTAAGTCTCGCAACCACAAGTCTTTCTAAGTCTTAGTACTTATACAAATACTAGTTTCTTATTGATGGAGTTGACTAGATACAACAGGAATAATAATACAAGAGTGGCACGATCCAATATGTCCTACCTACTAAAGCAAATCACCCGAATGCAAGCTGTGTGCCAGCAATACCGCTACTGATCCAGACGGTCAACCTACAAGAACTGTGGCACAAGGGGGGTTAGTTGCCAACCAGTGAGTAGAAAACATCAACAGGTAGAAATCGAATAAAACGACTCCTAGGTCAACTATATCATAAAGGTAATACTATGATATCTAGGGTGACCGTATCTTCCTATATGCCAACAATATAATTAATGCCTGTGTGCATATGGATATCATCCACGTGTCCATCAATGACACAACAACATCATGGAACCTAAGTGTCCAATATCGACACTCGAAACATCATGAAAGCATATGCATGTAAATATGAGGATATCAACCAACGTGTGTCCATCAACGACACATCAAAATCATGGAACCTGAGTGTCCAACATCGACACACGAAACATCATGAAACCCGTGTCCAGTATTGACACGTAAATCCTCATATCTCGGGCTCCATCGCTCCGGATCGTCCCACGGGCTCCGTCGGTCCGGATCGACCCATATCCATCTCACGACTCCGGTCGGTATCCTCCGGATAACCGCCGAGTCTAAATACTATCACCGGAAGGTAGTGCTCTCTCTGCCAAGCTCATCGGCTACTCCACGAAAAACATTTCTTGCCCCGGGGTACCTTACCGGGTCCACCGTGTACCCGCAGACGGTGCCTACTGCTCCTCGAATCGGGTTTCACATACCAATCCCTGAACCGAGAAAACTCATGGTGGACGTCTCGAAATATCATATCAAGAGAAACCGGGTTTTTAAAACAATACATACTTTCTTTTTAAATATAACAGCGGTTCTCTAATCCTGAATCTCATGAAAATAGCATCTCAATGCGTATAATCATAAAGCATGATGTATGCAACATAGAACAGAAATGTGAGCATATCAAGTATATCATGCGACATAGTATAGTGATGTAAGCATAGCAAGTATATCATGTAACATAGCATAATGATGTGAGCATAGCAAGTATATCATGCCAACGAGTCATGTGACGGTACTGAACAATTAAGAGTAATAGCATGATGTAGCAATTCTACTGTGTAAGTGACATAGCAATTATCGATGATGAAAGTGTATGAGCCAGCAATCTGTGTAAGTGTAACATACACATCATCGATAATTGTGTAGGTGTACTAGTACAGGTATATGTAATGCAATGAGAATATCATGAACGAACCATAAAGTACATCGTAAGCAAAATGTTATAGGGTATACGTATCTAATCTAACCTCTACGTAAAGGCTAAATTAAGCGCTGTAGACAGGGATTAGATATCTATAATATCTTCGAGTCGGTGAATCTATCAATCAGCAACCAGTCTCAAAACATCACGTACGGTATAATCCTCATACGGCATCCTCTAGTCAAGGGTATGGATCAATCATCCGGTAAAGTATCGCGTGCGGCGACAACAAACAGAACTGGGATTCTATCGACCTATACAACAATGATGGTACTGATCTAAACTCTCGTACGATATCTCACTCATCATTCACATAATTATATATATATATATACCTATATCTCAGGTCACATCCGTATCAATCTCATATCAGGGGACCGACAAAGGTATCAATTATCTCATATCGCCTCGCATCCGCAACGACATATCAAACTAAGTCATCATATCTCATCGTATACTCTTTTCACCACATCTATATCTCACATCAAGTCATCTTATTAATTTCATGTCGTATTTATCGACCTCATAACATGCCACTATAATCTCATACTGATTCTTTTGCAACTACATATGTATATATCGTGATTCACATTCACATTTCATATCCTTATATATCAATTCGAGACATCCTTTCTATCACATCATTTCACACTAAACCATTAACTATAACCTTAAGTCGTGGCATATCTTGTCTCCAAACTATAAATCACATATCAATATTTGCGGGGGTGCTATACGCTATCCACCCGACTTTCCCCGTAGATATAAATCTACTCACCTGCGGAACTCCTTGTTCAGCCGTAGTCGATGTGCTTCGTCGTCTCGGAATCCACGTGAAGGTACCTACAATAAATACACAGTCGCAACACTATTAAAATTAAGTCTGGAAAACCGATACGGCATACGGTGCGCTCATAGGTTAGAACCTATAGCCTACGCATGCAAAAACAACCAAACAACCCTCGTCGTTGATGTGCAAACATCCAACAACCCAATACAATATCAAATACCAAAACCAAGAATTCCAATATCAGAAAAAATAACCAAAACCACCCCAATATGCTCCCAGATTTTAGCTCAGGTAATCTGGGACAAAATAAAATATACAGTAGCTATGTTATAAGGTATGTGAGCTACAGGAAAAACCCCAACACCAATGCCCAAATTTTGGCTGGCCTAACTGCTACAGTAACCGCACCGTCGGCCCCACCTTGGAATTTGGGTCTCGTCTTCTCGTGGTGGTCTCCTATTGGTCTAACTAGGTTAATGTATATGTTTGATTTTTTTATAAAGGTCCTGGGTTGCTCCAGATTCCCTATAGACTTCCAAAAATATCACAAAACCGACACGAAAAGTTTCTAAGTTCGTGTATTGGGTTCGATTCTATGGCCCAGGTCAGGAAAATCATCACTAAGGTTCTACAACACTCACTACATAACACAAGTCCACACAATCACCAAAACCCTCTCTTGGAAATTCCAAACTTCACTAATTAACATCGATTTAACTCTAAACTAACAATAGGATAAACTAAACACAATAACTTAACTAAAGTCTAGAATTATACCTCATTTGGCAACTCAAGAATTTTCTTGAGTTGCTCAAGTCTTCAAAATCCAACTTTGAAAGGTCCAATGGGTTTGAAGAAAGGTGGGGATCATTTTTAATGAAGGAAGTATAGGTTTTAGTGAAGGAATTGAGATGATACATGGAGATGAAGGTGGAGGAAGTAAGAGGATGATGAGGTTGAAGAAAACAATGGAGGGGAAATGAAGGGGCAGCCCCCCCTCTCTCTCTCATCCTCACTCTCTTTCTTATTCTCACCCCCTCACCAGCCCATGCCTCACTCTCTCTCCAATAATTCTCTTTCTTACCTTTTCTCTTTTTCTTTTTAAAACCAAATATCAACAAATTCCAATGAAACAACATACAACCAAATCCAACATGTTATGGTGCACTAACCATGAAAAATGTAGAAATACGGATTTGGCTTTAATCGCGATTAGTAGTGCACTAATCAATTTTTATTTAAATTGCATATAATTAATTATAAAAATGCCAAATCCAATAAATATATTTTTAAATGGATAAATCATTTTAATCTCCAATTATTTCACAATTATTGGTATATATTTATACCATTTTACGAAAATTCCAAATTCGCAAATCGGGTAGTTTTCGCGAAATATATTATTTTAATATTAAATTCCAAAAATAATATTTTATATTTTCTGAAATGTTACATGTACATTATAGTTTGCACACGTCCAGACATATCGTATGTAGTAAGTCTGGTTAGCCGATACATGTCAAATCCAGGATAGCTCCATTAAGAAGCTGTAAAGTGGATACTTCAAAATCTAAAAGGAGCTAAAGATCTCGGTTTATTTTTTCATAAGTTAGAACATAAGTCAAGCCAGTTGCAAGTATACGTAGATGCGGATTACGCTGGTGACTTAGACAAGAGAAAATCTCTTACAGGCTATATATATACAGTTGAAGAATCTCCAATCAGTTGGAAGTTGACACTTCAGCATACCGTGGCGCTATCAACGACGGAGTCGGAATATATGACTACAGTGGAAGCATATAAGGAAGCCTTGTGGTTAAAGGGCTTAGTTGGCAAGTTCGGATTCGATAAGGAGTCAATTCTTTTGGTTTGTGACAGTTAAAGTGTCATTCACTTGGAAAAGAATCAGGTATATCACAGTCGAACTAACCACATCGACGTGCGGTATCACAAGATAAGGGAATGGGTCGAAAAGGAGATCGATTTGATCAAAATCGATACTAAGGTAAATCCGGAGGACATGCTGATGAAGGTTATTCCTACGGAGAAGTTAAAGCCAGCCTTGGTTTCTATTCAGGTACTTAAATATGAGAAAAGGTGACCTCGGTAGGAAGGTCGCATCAGTTTCGCAGTTCTGGTTAAAAACCGTGACAACACCAGTTTCGCAGTTCTGGGGAATGATTGTGATAGTTCGCGATTTCAAGGTTTGAAGTTGTGCCAGCAAAGGAAATGGGGAAAATAACTAAGGCGACTCTAAAGGATACAAGACAAGGGCGACAAGTTTTCAATGTGTCTATAAGGATATACATAGATTGTTGTGAAGGATGTCTTGTATATCGAGACTGTTCGTACATCCAGAGAAGAGCCAGATGTCTGGAGTAATAAGCTTCAGACGTCTGGCAATAAAGTCTAGATTTCCATAGGAGGCCTAGACGGCTGAGCTATGAGAGTTAGATATTTGGCTATGCTCTGGCCAGACACACTAAGGGGCACAGACGTCTCAGGGTCAGACGTCGCAACGCTCTGCTCCTCAAGCAGAGAAAGCGCAGATGTCTGCCCTATAGGTTCAAACGTCTGCCTTACAGATAAGCGCAAATTTTAGTTCGAGATTTATCTCAAAAAATCAGTTTCTGGGTGGCAGTTTCATAATTTTTAGGATTTTATTGTAACTCAGATTTGTATGGGCTATATATAGGATTTTAGGGTTAAGGTTTAAAGTAGCTAGACGGCTCTACTGCTCCATAAGGGATCAAGACGAAGGCCATTACGGGATTGTATTGATAATAAGGTTAAGGGAGGCGAGAGATGGCTCCAAAAGGAATTAAGACGATCATAAGGAGAGATTTGAAAGATAAGAAGATCTTGTTGGAAATCATAAAGGAAAGGGTTATTGCAGTTCTCTGTAAGGCTTTTTGATTCTTGAAACTTCTAATAAAGTTCTCCCTTTTTCTCCCCAAATCTCTTGTGTTACTTGATTTGCGTTTGTTTTAGTTTTGTTATTCATTTTAAAGGGATCTTAGTTTAGATTCATAAGGGTTGGTTCTCTCATCCATTGCGCGCACTCCTAACAAGAATAAGGGAAAGGCTTTTGATCCAATCAAACACATTGCATGCATCACCTTGGATGTGGATTGAGGATAAAGTCACCACTGCATGCTTGATCGCATGTAGGATACCAATAGCTTCCGCAACAACTGGGTCAAATGACTCCACAAATCCTGATTTTAGAAAAACTAATTTACCTTCCAAACTACGGCCTAGCCTATAACCCCCCCCCCCCCCCCCCCCGCCGAGCCAGATGATCGGACTGAAGCATCAACAAAGGTCGTTATCTCAAAAGTCTCGTTCCCCTTCCATGAATGGACATCTGAAGTAGATGTGCCTTGGAAGATGGCTTCACATCTACTCTTCCAAATATTCCATGCCATATAAAAACATTTGCTGCTAAAGATATCTTCATTCGTAGAATCATCATCGATCCATTTATTGAATTTGAAATCAAGGCTCGCATTCGAGCAATGAGCCCAATCAAGATTTGCTGCTGACCAACAAGCCTATGCGAATTTACATTGGAGGAGCATGTGACTTATTGATTCAGGCTCTTCATGACAAAGATGGCAAGAGGGGGTGATAGAATGGATTATGTTTGCACAATTCAGGTTAGTCGGGAGAGAATTAGTCAAGCATCACCAAAGAAAATGTTTCACCCTTGGTGATATAGTGATGGAGGTCATTTTCGGGTCTCCCTCAGATGTTGTCTTCCGTCGATCTCCCGGTGGATTTGGAAGGTGATATCCTGTTGCGTGCGGGTCTCAATGGGTTTTGAGGAGATTGGTGATTTGAGGAGTTTAACGCCGAATACCTGCAAAAAAGTCTCGGGGTGGTTTGGTATCACCGAGGACCCTCCGACGATCAAGTTAGTATGAGATCCGAGCAGAGTAACGGATAAGTGGAATAAAAAATGGCTTACTTGACCCCTCTGTGATGGGGGTTTATATAGTGGCAGCAGCACGCAGCAGCAGGTGCAAGAATCTCGTAAGCAGTTACGCTCCCGACGTCACGCCCGCGTAAAGAGCGGATCGCCCATTAATGGGGATCGTGATGGCGTGGAATATGGGATGTTGCTGGCGGAGAATCTGCACATGACGAGATTTGCGGAGCGGCGGTTACTCCTGTGAGTGGTGGAATTGGTCGGTCGGAGGACCGAGGAAGATGGCCTCGTCTGGGGGGCTCGGGAACGAGCGAGAGGGCCGAGGAGTCTTGGTCCTGAGGCAGCTCGGGGTGAGTTGAGAGGCCGAGGAGGCCAAATTTCAGGGGGCTCTGAGGTGAGCCAGCTTGTGCTTGCAGGTCGGGTACAGGGGTGGCCTGGTCGGCCCTTGTGGCCCTTTCTTCTGAGTTCTGGGACACGTCATCCACCACGTGTCCTGATCTTGGAGACCGCCAATATTGAGTATCATCATTAGCCCCCCACTCTTGTCCCGACCAACTAGCGGGTGGGTCAGGAGTGGACTGCCGGGCCGCCCGGGGTGAGCTCCCTCCTAAAGTTTCATCGGGACGCATCCCCGGGCTGTCAGCTGTCTTTTCTGCCAGCGAATCAGAGCGAGATCACTGCATTTAAGGAAGGTGCGCCGGTTCGTGCATCCTTCCACTGAAGCGATGGTCCATGTGTCGAGCGTCGGTTGGCCGACGCGACGTGTGCAGACCTGCGGCGTCTGACGGGGCGCGGTCCAGTGTGGGAACGACAAGTGGAGAAATCGGAGCCGTTGGATGCGAGGAGGCGCTTTGGTGGGAGATGAAGGGCGCCGTTGGATGAGGTTGCTTGCAGTGGAAAATAGGGGTGGGGCCCGTTCCAGGGCCCTTACTCCTTCATATTTCCCCGTTCTAAGTCCTGGTTGCTCGGCGCTCGTCTTCTCTCTTCCGCTTTCGTTTCCCGAGGATCCCTCTTCTCAAGATTAAATGTCTTCCTTTGTAGAGTCAGTAGATGTTGTATTAGTAGATTCTAGGGACCCTTTAGTTGAGCCTGAGTCCTCCTGGGTAGTAGGGGTCGGATCCTCTCCCCGGGATCGTGCGGCGGGGGCAGGCCCCAGGGATGAGGCGGTAGATACTGCCCCCGGCGCCTCGTGTTGGGTGAGGCATGAGGACAAGCTCGCCAATGCTCCGGCTCGCTTCCACATCCCCTCACGTTATACGCTTCGTCTGGCCAAAAGAGAGAGAGGGCAGACCAAGTGCGGGATAGGGAGATCGCCCTATACTTAGAAGCCTTTTGGGGTGGAATGCGCATGCCCTTCTCTCCCGAGGTCGTCAAAGCGCTGAACTTCTTCGGATTAGCCCATGGCCAACTAGTGCCGAATTCATGGAGGATTCTCCTCGGGTTCCTGATCCGCCTGAAGCTACAGGCGGTTCCTTTCATCCTTTCCCTCCTCGATTCTTCCCTCATTTTCAAAAATCATCCTGGGGGTCGAGCGGGCGACCCGAGGTGGGTCTACCTCTCCTTTAGAAAGCGACAGGGGGGCGCCGCCGGGACATGGGTTGTGGCTCTGCTAAGAAGAAGTTCTTCTATTCACGACTGGAAGAAGAAGTTCTTCTTCGTCTTGCCTCCAGAGGGCGAGGACTGGCCCGTGCCTACCAAGTGGTCGAGGGAAAAATTCTTGCCGGGGAACCAGTCCAATGACCCCGCCGCGGTGAGGGTGGCGTCGTGGGAGCCCATCCCTCGATTCGACGTGCTGCTATCTGAGAGGGTCCTGAGTTGGGCCGGGCTCAGCCCCGTTGAGTTCGTCGGTAAGTTAGGCTTGCTTTTGGCTTTTATATTGCTCATGTCACTGACTTCTTTGCATTTGGTTTGTGCAGGACCCAACGATATGGACGAGCTTCGAACTTCCATGCGTCGGCCGAGTAAGGTCATAAAGGCTGGGGGCGCCAGCTCTTCTCGTGCGAAGCCTGCCCCTGCTCCCTCTCCTCCGGTGGCCGCGTCCCGTGATCGTTCGGGGGCGGATCCCGATCCGGGGCTGAGCAGAGCGCCGGGCCGAAAGTGGGACCGAATTCTGGAGGACCCGGCCTCGGAGGAGGAGATTGGCTCCCCATTGGAGCCGCTTAAGAGGTCTTCCCGGAGGTCTTCCCGGGGCCCGCTCTCGCCGATCATGGTGGAGGGGGGCCTCCAGTTCGCGGTGCCCTCGGGGCTATCAGTCGCAGATAGCCTGCTTCACGACATAGAGAAGTCGGCAGGGGGTAGGATCCCCGGGGGAACCTTCAGGGCCCAGATGGCGTCCATCGCCTAGGAGTCCATGCAGGTAAGCGTTTGGTTTTTTGTGAGATTCGGTGCCTCCTTCATTTTTCTGATCTATTTCCTATCTTTCAGGTTCTCCAGCACGTTGCCCTCGCCCTACGCATGGAGGCCGAGGTGATAGCCCCGGCGATGAAGGCCACGGGCCAGCTCGCCTCGCTGGAAGAGAGCTCCAAACGGGAGCTGGAGGCAGTGATGGCGAGGGTTGCCGCCCTGGAGGGCAAGGTGGAGGCCGGGAAACGGGAGGTTGCCCGGTACCGCGAGGCCGCCGTGGCTGTCGAGGCCAAGCTTGAGGACGCTCAGGTGCTTGCTGGCAACCTGAAGAAGACGGTGAAGACCCTCCGGAAGGAGCTGGAGGCAGCGGCCGAGTCGGCGAAGTCGGCCGACCTGAGAGCGGCGAAGTTGGCCGACCTCTCGGCGGCGAAGGCAGTGGAGGGCTACAAGAAGTCGAAGGACTTCTATGATGACCTGGCCATGGCCACAACCCTCATCTGGCACGAGGCCCTCGACGCTGTTAAGGCCCGGATGCCGGAGTTCGCCGATGAAGAGCTCCGGGCCGAGTACCCCCTCACGAACGCCGAGGAGAAGGGGAAAGATATTCCTGATGAAGAAGTCACCGCGGACCCTGCTCGGCCCATGGTGAATGTCGAGGATCCCGAGGTCGCGCCCGGCCCCGAGGCCTAAAGCCCCCGTCTTCCTCCTTCTTTTATTTTGTTGCTTTTGTAATTTTTGTAAGCCTCATGGCAGTTTGTAAGGCTGGGGAGCCCAAAATACCCTTTGTAAAGACTTTGCCTTCAGTAATAAAACCCATTTTTTCTTTCTTTGGTTTGCACTTTATCTTTTGTTCGTGAAAAATGCTCGTAAAATTTCCCTTCTTGCACTGTTGGGCTTCCATGTCAGGTCGGCTATTTGTCTTTACTCGTAAAATTTCTCTTCTTGCACTGTTGGGCTTCCATGTCAGGTCGGCTATTTGTCTAGCGATCGTTCGTCGAGTTGATTTCGATTACTTGCCAAGCGTGCCAAGCGCTGCTGAGAAGGAGGCGTCTCCATGGCCCCGAAGTCGAGGGGATATCGCTCGAGATTTGGATAGACCTGATGCCCCTTGTTGGTGGCTCAGATCCTCTGCATGTGATGGGCAGAGGGTTGTCCGCCGTATTTGTGGAAGCTGCTCGGTTGCCCCTTGGCGAGGGCTTCTGATTTCTGGCGCTGCGAGCAACGACCACTAGCTGGGGATGGTCGAGCGAGGGTCGGGCTCAACTGCCTCTGGGAGGACTTTGGGTCCTTAGCGTTGGAGGGGCTGTAAGAAGCCCACTAAAGACGACCGGGCAGTGAAGCTGCACGGTTGCCACTTGGCGAGGGCTTTGATCTTTGGCGTCGTGGGTAGGCAACTACAAGCCTGGGACGACCGAGCGGGGTAGTTGCTCGGATGCCTCTTGCGAGGGCTTCGATCCCTGGCGTCATGGGTAGGGAGCTACCAGCCGGAATTGACCGAGCAAGGCAGCCGCTCAGTTGCCTCTTGCGAGGGCTTTGATCCTTCAGGACGGGGACCGATTAGGGTTACTGCCTGGTGCCTCTTGGCGAGGGCTTTTGTCCTGAAGGATAGCCGAGTGAGGGATCCTCGGGCTCGACTGCCTCTGGGAGGGCTTTCTGATCCCTGGCGTTGCGGTAGGGAAGCTACCCGCCAAGGATAACCGAACAGGGATGACCGAGCAGGGATGACCGGGCAGTGAAGCTGCATGGTTGCCTCTTGGCGAGGGCTTTGATCTCCGGCGTTGTGGGTAGGCAACTACCAGCCTGGGATGACCGAGCGGGGTAGCCGCTCGGATGCCTCTTGCGAGGGCTTCGATCCCTGGGGTCATGGGTAGGGAGCTACCAGCCGAAGATGACCGAGCAGGGTATCTTCCCGGTTGCCTCTTACGAGGGCTTTGATCCTTCCGGACAGGAACCGAGCAAGGTTACCGCCCAGTGCCTCTTGGCGAGGACTTTGATCCCTGTCAGTTGTGGTAGGAAGCTACCAGCCGGGGATAGCCGAGCAAGGACTCGACTGCCTCTGGGAGGACTTTGGTCCTTGGCACGGGAGGGGCTGTAAGAAGCCTACCAAGGACCCTTGGCCGGGCAGGGTTACTGCCTGGTGCCTCTTGGCGAGGGCTTTTGTCCTGAAGGATAGCCGAGCGATGGATCCTCGGTCTCGACTGCCTCTGGGAGGGCTTTCTGATCCCGGGCGTTGCGGTAGGGAAGCTACCCGCCAGGGATAGCCGAGCGACGGTCGGGCTCGATTGCCTCTGGGAGGACTTTCTGATCCCTGGCGTTGCGGTAGGAAAACTACCCATCAGGGATAGCCGAGCGAAGGTCGGGATCGACTGCCTCTGGGAGGACATTATGATCCCTGGCGTTGCGGTAGGAAAGCTACCCGCCAGGGAGAACTGAGCAGGGTAGCTGCCGGGTCGCCTCTTGGTGAGGGCTTTGATCCCTGGCGTTGCGAGTAAGGAAGCTACCGTCCAGGGATAGTGATTGATATGGGATTTTGCTTATGCGTTTTAAAATCAAAATTAAGAATACCGCAATCAAGAATGGTGTCGCTTGGTAGCTTGCCGGTTGAATACGGGTCGGTCCACAGGGATTACGTGTATTTTCTAGTTGTTCTAACGAATCAATTCCTATTGTGGTAGGTTTGATTTTTAATAAAAACTGAAGTTGAGTTTGATTAGGATTAAAACCTTGCTAGGGTTAGGATTAGGTTAGTTTGGAAAGTCAATTATTTCTCACCGCTTTCTTTGTCCTAATTAAGAACTTTTAGGTGTTAAGGTAATAGTTAACAAAGGGGATTAGCACGATCGGGAAGAAACTAGGTTTCTTCCCTTTGGTCCTTGTCCGTCCTTTCTTAACTCTTAGCCCTAACCTCCATGAAAATCATACACAACCGGTCTTTAACTATGGTATCACCGCTACCTCGTGGGATAAGGTGCCGTAGTGAGCGGTGTGTGTATGTATGCATAGAGTCCTACTTTAAAATGTATAATAGGCAAAAAAAGGGTGAGAGATTTTCATCTCTCAAACCTTCCCCAAACCTAACCCTAACAAGTGAGGAACTACTCACTCATTAGGGAATTAATAAACAAGTTCATTTTTATGGTTTTAATTTAATAACTACGGCAGATAAAAAAATTGCAGATAAATAACTAGGGCAGAAAAGAAATTAAAATAACTAAGGCAAGATAAAGAAAAACTTACTTTTTTTATTGATGCAGTCTTCGACAATTACAAGGAATAAAAATTCTAAACTAGGAATTAAAAAGAGGCATGCTCAAAAAAGAGTAGTAGGGTTCCTATTTATAGAGAATAGAAAGCCTAGGGTTTACATCTGATCCATATCTAGAATTATAAAAATACTCTAAGAAAACCGGGTTAATGCACCGACTCCACCGACACACACCGACACGTACCGACACGTGCACAGCACGGCCGCGGATCCGCGGCCATGTGATGGGCTTGCTGGCTCAATTTTCTAAGGCTTCTTTCTGTTGCTATTTGCTTCTGTTTTCTTCACTTGGTTCTTCAGACTCTTTTCTAGTTTCTTCCAGATTTCTATAGTGCGGAAATGTTGTGGACTTTTACCGTTCGCTTCATGTTGAAGTCTTGAATCATGTGCTGCCTTCATGCTTTGTGAAATCGAACTGTTTGCTGATTTTCGTTTGTCCCTCAAACTGTAGGCGGCAAGACAAAAATTCTTCTATTTGTTGTTCATAGTCTCACTTTTGTAGCGTTTTTTCACCATTTTCACAGTATTGTTCCGAGAACCTGTAACCTGCAACTATTTAGCAGACATGGATCAAAAGAACCTATTTAGTTGCAAAATGATTAAGAATGGGGAATATAATAATGCAGAATTATGAGATGAACAAATACCCCCAAACTTATCTTTTGCTCGTCTCGAGCAAAACTAGTTTATCCTCGAAAAAGCCTAACCTCACTTTCGCAGGGAAACGCGATTGCACTGAGCTCGTGCAACAAGCCGTTAAACCTCTAGATGTCCCTAGTAGGAAGAATGTTGTCTCCTGAGGGTTTTCAGCGAATACTACCCACAAAATCCTATCAATTTGGCCTATTGACTTTTATTCTTCAATTCGGTGTTCTAGCAAGAAATTCTATTATCTTTAACTCAGAAATTATCAACCCATATTTTTCACGGTTCCTTATCATTTAACTTAAGAATGTATATGTTCTGTAAAATTATTTACCTTTTAGCATCTTTTGAGTTTTCCTTCTAAGGTTCCATCTCAACTTAGGAATTTTTATCATCTCTACTAAAGATATAAGTCCTATTTTTCATTCCTATCTTTCATCCAAACCCCAATCATATACCCCTACGTGTGTGTATGTATCACCCCTACACTTGGAAATTCAATTCAAGCTATTATACTCTTGTCCATCATCCAAAGTACTTTTAGTTGGTGAATTTTCATTTTGAAATTGCTCACACATCCTTCATGCGACCGTTAATACTTCTTGAGGTACTAACGACCGATTACAAAATGTGTTGGCGCATTAAGGCGTAATTCCTCATCTTGTAATACCTAAGGCTTTAGCAGTGACTCCCAAACCAGTTGGTCTAAGGCACTAGGTGATAAAGCACCCTCGCTATATATATATATATATTTTTTTTACGCAGCCTTAAGTGATTACAAAAACCAGTGTTCATTTTTTATCTCTTTATTCACACTTATAATTTTATTTTCCTTCATACTAAGGATTTTAGACAAGAGCATTTCAAGGTCTCATCTACTATTCCAAGTTTCAAGGTTCGTGTTTGTGCAAGTTGTAGAGTATATATTTTCAGATTTTGGACGTAAGGTTCGGAATTATTTTTCAGACTTGCACTTTAATAAAAATTTCAATACTCCTCCTTTATTTTAACTTAGCCCAAGAAGTGAACTCAAAATTTGCCTATTTCTAAGTAAACTATAAGAACATATATTTTCTACCGTTAAATTTTAAGAAAGGTTATTTTTAGGGTTTTTAATTTACTAAGTCTAGGATCTAGTTTTTCCTAGCTGGTTAACCATCTTGTCAAACTTAAGTCAATTATGGCCAAAATTGAATTTTTTAATTTTTAAAAAATTTTAGTTTTTATTTGATTTTTTCTTTTTATATTTTTTTTCATTTTCATATTTTCAATTTTTATAATTTTTTTATAAGGATGCAATGCAGAATTAAACATGCAAAAGAAAAAGAAAAAGAATATATACAAAAATTTTATTAAAAAATTTAAAAAAAAATATGCAATGCAATGATAACTATTTACAACCACCACCTCCCCCAAACTTACCAAAAGCAGTGCCCTCACTGCTCGACCCCACGTCACCCCCTTGAGCGTGAATGGGAACGCTCCTCCCTAGCTAGCAGGGTTCTTACCCCTTACTCTACCTCTACCAAACGCCTATCATGCTCCCTCATCATCCCCCTCAATTCGTCAATCCCCCTAATGGCTCTTCTCATTCATTGTGCATGTTCTAAGGGGGTGAGCTCTCCCTCGCTCGTGGTCGAGCTGGAGCTAGATGTTCTGGAGGGCACGTGTTCCGCCGGTTCAGTTCGTGACCAAACATCAGTTAAGCGTGTATAGGACGTAGATACGCCCTCAATGAGAGGCCTGACGGGTATACCTCCATGCATGTAAAATTCAAATTCCTCCACAGGGAGGAAATGGCGACACAGTTGTGTCACTAGCATGGGGCATGGGTAGTTCGCGGCCCTTTTGCCCGCACCAATTGAGTTCAGTAAAACCGTGCACATATCGAATCTAGGGTTCCTAGTCATAAGTGTGTGCACGATATGCAGTAATGGGGTGAAAAATGTGGTGTTATGGGAACTTCCAAAAATATTTTTTTGTGCCCACCGGCACACAGTTAAAACGTTAGCGAAAAGGGTTCTCGCTTGGATTCCTTTCCTTGGTTCCCTCGAGCAATCATTACCCATTAAGGGCATGTAATTTTCAAACTGAAGTGGTTGATCATGAAAAGGTATCCTAGGGATTAAAGTGACTTCATGTGTGAAGTCTCTATCAACAATTATCTCCCTATCACCCCCACAGTAATTTGATAAAGCCATATTGGGCGAGACAGCCGTCTTCCATGCACTCGTAAAAACGAGTGACTAGATCTGGAAGGGCATAAGAATTTGGGTGATTATAGATCAAAAAATTCCAGCCCCTACGTGCGATTTCATTAGCAAAGTAACTCCCATATATCGTGTGTGAAAAGATCTGTGAGAAATCACGCTCTAACTGCATACTTGGTGCCATCACAGATAATGTACAGATCTAAAAAATTTAACAGAGAGGAGTAGTAGAAATCGAACCTCCTCTGAAAGATTCAGAGGGTGACGTGGCAGGGGAGCGGCGGAAGCGCGGCGGAATGTAGGTTCCTGCGGCGGTTGGGTGGCGCGGCGAAGAGTTCTCTCTGCAAAAACTGCGGCGGCGGCTAGGGTTTGAGGAGAGATGATAAAATTAGGGTTAAGAAACAGCGAGGGTCGGGGTCTTATTTATAGGGGGAAGTGTTTTGGTCATTTGCAAAAAAACCCTCTCAAAAAGAGGAATTTATTTGCAAATAAAATTTTATTTTTATTAAATCTAGAAATTTACAAAAATACCCAAAAAAATATTTTCAAATTTTTAATTTTTTAGGTTATTTTATATTTATATAATTACAAATGATACATACCCCCAAACTTGTTTGAAACAATGTTTTGGCTAGATGATCGAAAATTTGGGGGTAGATAGAGGAAGATCAGTCAGTATAAATCGGCTCCTGCAAAAACAGGAGCTCCTCCGACGGGTCCGCAGTGAGGAACGGTTTAAGTCGATGTCCGTTTACTTTAAACAGTATACCGTCCTCCAGATTTTCTAGATCTGCCGCACCGTGCGGATATACGGTGCGTATCATAAATGGCCCTTTCCATCGAGATTTGAGCTTGGCGGGATGGACATGTAACCGAGTATCGTAAAGCAAAACCTGTTGACCAGGTTCGAAAGTCTTGCGCATAAGGTGTTTGTCGTGGAACACCTTCGTTCGGTTTTTAACAATTACCGCGTTCTCATAGGTCTCATCCCGCAGCTCGTCTAATTCATTCAATTGCAGTTTTCTATTGCTGCATGCATCTCCCAAGGATAAGTTCAACTCTTTAATCGCCCAAAATGCCATGTGCTCTATTTCAACTGGAAGGTGGCAATCCTTCCCATAAACAAGCCTGTATGGAGACATGCCAAGATCGGTCTTATAGGCAGTACGGAATGCCCATAGTGCATCAATCAGTTTTGATGACCAATCTTTACGGGTTTTGGAAACCGTTTTCTCCAATATTTGTTTAATCTGCCGATTCAAAATTTCGGCTTGCCCACAAGTTTGGGGATGATATGGCGTTGACAGTTTGTGAGTAATAGAGTATTTGCGCATTAAAGACTCGAAAGTCCTATTACAAAAGTGAGATCCATTATCACTTATAATCGCGCGAGGATGCCCAAACCGAGAAAACATGTTTTCTTTAAGAAATCTAACGACAACCTTGTTGTCATTCGTTCGGCTGGGCACAGCCTCGACCCATTTTGAAACATAGTCAACAGCAAGTAGAATGTACATGTTCCCAAAAGAATTGGGAAATGGTCCCATGAAGTCTATTCCCCAAACATCAAAATTCTTAACAACCAAAATTGGTTGGAGCGGCATTTCATTTCTCCGAGATATCCGGCACAAGTGTTGGCACCGGGAGCATGTCTTGCAGTATTCGTATGCATATTTAAAAATTCGTAACCAGTAGAAGCCACACTGCAAGATTTTTTCTGCTGTCTTTTTGGGGCCAAAATGCCCGCCATACGCTTGATCGTGGCAGAATGACAGCACGCTCTTGAACTCGTTGTCGGGGACACACCGACGAATGATTTGGTCGGAACAGTATTTAAAGAGATACGATTCATCCCAGTAAAAATGTTTTACTTGGGACAGGAATTGGAGTCTGTCCTGATTCGACCAATCGTTTGGTATCAGTTCGGTGGCCAAATAATTTACGATATCAGCGAACCAAGGTTCGCATGACACGGTTAAGAGCTGCTCATCGGGAAAAACATCTTTGATAGGAATTTCAAGTGTAGGCGAAGAAGGAAGTCATGAAAGGTGGTCGGCGACTACGTTTTCACATCCTCTCTTGTCTCTTATGACAAGATCAAACTCTTATAGCAAGAGGATCGAACGTATCAGCCGAGATTTAGCATCCTTCTTCGCGAAAAGATGGCGATGAGCTGAGTGGTCCGTGTAAACTATGACTGGAGAGCCGATTAAATAGAGCCTGAACTTTTCTAGTGCAAACACAACGGCTAAGAATTCTTTTTCAGTTGTTGTGTAATTCAATTGGTCCTCATTTAATGTTCGGCTAGCGTAATAAATTATGTGCGGCATCTTATTAATGTGTTGTCCAAGGACAGCACCAATGGCAAAATCAGATGCATCGCACATAATTTCAAATGGATGCGTCCAGTCGGGAGATGAAAGAATGGACGCAGAAATAAGTGAGTGTTTCAATGACTCGAACGCCTTCATGCAGGTTGAGTCAAAATCAAAAGTTGTGTCCTTGGCCAACAAAAGAGTCAAGGGTCTAGCTATCTTGCTAAAATCCATGATGAACCGTCTATAGAAACCGGCATGGACAAGGAAGGCTCGGATGTCTTTGACGCACTTGGGAGGAGGAAGATTGGAAATGACTTCAATCTTGGCTTTATCAACCTCAATTCCGTTTTGCGAGATGATATGCCCTAAGACAATACCCTCTCGTACCATAAAGTGGCACTTCTCCGAACTTAAAGTGAGGTTCTTATCCCTACAGCGGGTAAGAACTGCGTCTAAGTGTAGCAAACACTCATCAAAGGAGTCGCCGAAAATGGAGAAATCATCCATAAAAATCTCCAAAAAATTTTCCACCATGTCTGAAAAGATCCGCATCATACACCGCTGGAAAGTAGCGGGTGCATTGCATAACCAAAAGGGCATGCGACGGTAAGCGAATGTACCGAAAGGACAAGTAAATGTGGTCTTGTCTTGATCCTTTTTGGCGATGGGAACTTGATTATAGCCGGAGTAGCCATCCAAAAAGCAGTAAAATTCATGCCCAGCCAATCGTTCTAGCATTTGGTCAATAAAAGGTAACGGAAAGTGGTCTTTCCGTGTCGCGGCGTTGAGTTTTCGATAATCGATGCAAACTCGCCACCCAGTTTGGGTGCGAGTAGGTATTAACTCATTCGCCTCATTGGTTATTGTAGGGTTCCTAGGCACTCTAGTGAGGTCTCTCAAGGCATCGAACATGCCAAATTAAAAAATTCTAGGTGCCGGAAACCCTAAACTACGGATCGATGGCTAGATGTCTAGGCGAAAAGATAACTAGGTAACAATTAACTAAGGGAATACGGAAATACAACCTTTGTAGATCCGGTGCTCCACCTCCATAGCTCCGCAACGAAGTCGTCTCCGCTGTCCAAAAGAAATCCGGGCTCTAAAGTCGGCTTCGTCGGAGAGAAAGCGAGCTAGGTCGTCGATGTCCATGCCGAAGATGATCTACGTCGAGGCATCGCTAAATTAAGCTCCACCTTCACCAAACCCTAAAATCTTGTGAAGGAAACACACTCTACTTCTTGGCAAGAGGTAGAGGATGAAGAAATAGGATGTGGGTAAACTTTGGAATTGGATTTCTCACTCAATTCCATCAATCACCATTGATGACCTCAAGGTTTTCTTCTTGAGTTCAAGGAAGAAGAAGAAGAAAAGATATGATAAGATTAATTCTAAAATGAAAAGAATAAATCATTCTTATCATCTTAGAACCATGGTTTAGTGTAGAGAATTAATCATGGTTGAGTGGTATGGTTATGGTTAAGGATGAGATAAGAATGGTGGACTAAGTCAAAGCTTCATGAAGCTTTAGCTAAACAACAAATGAAGCCACCATTCTTTTCTCTTTCTTTTATTCATTTATCAAAAATAAATGGATAACTAAATAAGATAAATGAATAACAAATAATAAACCCTAACCATATCATTAACCAAGGTTTAATACTTTACACTTAACCAAAAAGCATGCATCATCAAACATGATACAAGCAAGTGCACAAAATCATATCACATATATAATGCGCACAACCCGAGTGAGAAAATCCATTTAAAGTGAACCGATACTAGTTAATGCAAAGTAATATATCAAATATATAATTATGCATTAAATCATTAAATCAACACTTGATTGAATGACCCGGTCATGTCGAACACAACCGACTAGTATATAATGTATCGGCTTATCAAATAAACCTTTGATTCGATAACTAGGGTATATCACATATAACCTAATCGATACATTCATCGCGAGAATGGAATACGGTATCACATACACGCATTATTCTAGGTCCCGCATATATCTCATATGCGCTCCTATTTCGTTTCGCTTGAGCCAGGAAACCTCTGTGTAGGACTCTAAAGACTCGTCAATACGCAGGCAGCAGATGATGATCATATCAAACATCCACAAGCCGCAAGCGGTCTGCCAAACGTAACGGCCACCCGGGTATTGAGCGATCTGAAGATCGACGAGCAAGCCCGCTCACACTCCAGTGAATCCGACCAGTAACACTACCGTACAGTCCGGTCTGATCGTCTGATATGTCGCATATATTGCCTAGGGATGGTAAACGTCAGACCCCAATAGCTCGATAAGTCGTGTCGATATGAGGTCTATAACACTTCGAGAAACTACTGGTAACACTTACCAGTAAATCTCAACAACCCTGGCCAGGGATTTCCTGCTATAGCCAATCGAACACAGCGCAACATCAACCCCCTATACCGGGAGAGACGAATCCCCTCCTATCGCTCATTGCCTCTATGTGACTCGGGACTGTACCCAAAAACCACCGTTTTGCACGCCCTCTTGGACGTGGTAAGATGGAAATCAAAGCACAGTGGGAACCACACAAGACTCTATGACGATCTCGGGTCAACAGACTACTCTGTACCAGTGTCACCAGAGAACTGCCATCTGACGTGAGGTATAATACCATCTGGGAGTTCTCGGCGAGTCCGTCCAGTGTACCCAGTCTCTACTGAGCACCCGTATATCATCTCCGATGTCAAACACCAATGGATATGGGATCATCCATCGCCCATCTGTATGGGTCGAGAAGGCACACGCTAGTCTACTCTGGTATATCGATGCCCCGTCTCGATACACCCACGACTAGGGACTTTGAAGGATGTACTTATAGACTACCATATCCCCACTAGTATGATCCGCATCATAGTCCAGGTAGTCAAGTACACATCCTAAGGGCTTTACCAACATGTAACAGAGAGACAATCAGTGTACACGTTAAGGTAAAGAGCAACCAGATAGCATACTATCATGTCGAGCAAGAAAGTCCTCCCTATATATGTCCCAGCATCCACTACAATATACATCCAATGTACAGTAATGGCCTCTAGGGCATACATATAACTAACAATCTCCCACTTGCACTAGGGCCATCTGTAGCAGTGGTTGTAGTATCTCATACTCAACCATCCCATAAAAGTCTCTCTCTGGGAATAGGCCTTCGTGAGTGGATCCGCTGCGTTATCCTCTAAGTCTGCTCTCCTTGCCTCGATCACTCTGGAGATCAACCATCTCCACGATCAGGTGATACTGCCTTAGAATAAGTCTGGATCACTGATGGGACCGGCGTTCCTTGGCATAAGCCACAACTCCATTGTCTCACAATGGTAGGAACATAGTTCATCTCATGAACCATTATACATCCAAACATCCTCTTTAGTAGCATCATAAGTAGCGATGTATCCAGCCTTTATCGTCTAGTATGTCACGGTATCTAGCTTGGAACTCTTCCAACATACCGTCCCTTTACTGAGGGTAAAGACAATGCCTGCGACTGACATTCAGTCGTCTTTATCACCCTGGAACACTTCCAGTGATTCTCCCCAGGATCACTTGATACCATCTCACTACAACTAGTGAGAATCCTAACATCCAATTAAATCTATCTCATAGATCCAAAACTCAGGATTAAGGAGGTATCACTTTGATCCTATATGGAGAATCTTTGTGATAAGCGGAGATTGATCGAGCGTAGCATAAGAAACTCCTTTCTTATCAAGAGTATGTCATCCACGTACTCTACGAGGATCACCACCATACTCCCTACTACCTTTTTGTTTATACAAGGTTCATCTACTATTTTAATGATGTCAAACTCTTTGACTATTTCATCAAAACAGATGTTCCAACTCCGCGATGCCTGCTTTATCCTATAAAGCATCTTGCACACGTTTCCGCTGCTCCCACTGTCTACGAAGCCCTCTGGCTATGTACTTATAGACACTCTCTTCTAAACATCATTTAGAAAAGCTGTCATGACACCCAACCACCAGATATCATAGTCATGGTATGTAGCCGTGATAAGTAGGATCTGGATGGACTTAAGCATAGATCCTTAGAAAAAGTTTCAACATAATCCATACCTGGTCAATGATGCAAACCTTTAACAAGTCTAGCTTTGAAAGTCTCAACTTTTCCATGTACACCAAGTAATCTTCTCAAGATATACTTGCTCCTGATGGGGATTTAACCCTTCAGATATAGCAACCAAAGTCCATACTTTTTTGGTGTATAAGGATTCCATCTCAGATCGCTAAGCATCCAGCCATTCTTACAGAGTCCCTACTCTTGATGGCCAGCTCGAAACTAGTTGGGTCATCATCTCATGATGCAATCCTTGCTCCCACTGTCATAGAGAAACCGAAGTATCTCTCAGGTGGGTGAGGAACCCTACTAGATCGGCGGAGAGGCTGAGGTTCGTTGGTATCTACTGAATCCTCTGGTTGTACCAAATCATCTGCTGTAGTTTGTATAGCTGGAACATTTCCAGTTCTACATAACAGACCTCGCCTCGAGCTTGTCCAGATTTTGCTTTTAGACATAGTCCGGACAACCCCAAATCTTAACTAACTTAAGATATGGGCTCTTCCCCTTCCATATCACATATGAATTGGTAGGCACTGATTTGATTCGAACCCTATTCAATAGGTATGCAGCTTCATAAGTGCATAACTCCCAAAAGGAAACAGGTAACTCAGTAGTACTCATCATAGAGCACACCATATCAAATAGGATGTATCTGCTCCGCCCCGATATACCATCGTGCTATGGTGTATACGGAGGAGTAATGCTGAGAGAGAGAATCTCATTCTCCTTTAGAATAGTCCAGGAATTCCATGCACAAGTATTCTCCTCCTTGATCACATCAAAGGACATAATACTTATACCCGTATTTTGGTTCTCTACTTCTAACTTATATTCTGTGAATATCTCAAAAGGTTCGGACTTGTGTTTCAACAAGAACATATGTCTGAATCTAAAAAGATCATCAGAGAACGTAATGAAGTATAAAGAACCAATCCTGGTATGTGTAGACAGGAGACCTACATACATCAACATGTATCATCCCAAGAGTTCACTAACTCTTTCTCTGTTTCCAATAAACAGAGCTATGGTCATCTTATCTTTGTGACATGACTGGCGAGTTTCACAAGATGTAAATTCAAACAGATTTAAATATGCATCTAAATGTAACTCCAGCTAGTCAGGTCGCATTGATATGACCTAGTCTACAATACCTCAAGAAGGAATGGTTCAAATCTGAACTCTTCCTCTTGTGTGTGTTCTATATACCAAGAACTGTAGTTTGATTTAGAACATCAATACTTTTAGATAACGTGCCTGAACCGATCAACTTTTGATATAGGAAATGTTCAAAACATTATCCAACAATACAAAATATTATCATTTCTTTACTAATAAAGAGACAGATATGATTTTGTATATCAGGTTCGGTATCTAATAACATACGTTCAGAATCAATGCATTACAATACAGGGTGACAGTGACCAACAGACTTGGCTGCAACACTTGCCCCGTTTTCTGCCTCATGAAACTTATCACCCGTTCTCAGTTTTTCTACCCTTTTGTAGCCCTATGTAACATCTTACATATCTGGGATCCTGATCCGGTATCATATACCAAGGATGCAGAGGATACTGAGAAACAATTCTGTATAATGAACACACCCGAAGATGATGCATCAGCATGCACTCTCTTCGTTTGGGCGGCACGGGAAATCTGGTATTCCCCAAATTCCTGCTCTGTCTTATAACAATTATAAGTTGGAACGGGACCAACGTTCCCCAGCTCAGTATAATAAGCTGGTTCGGTCAATATTCCGTATTATTATCTTGATTAAGGCGTGATATGGTCGCTACCAGGAGAGAGAGAAGAAAACACTCAGCGTGCGCTCTGTCAAGAATAGATTGGTTATTATTTTATCTAATCAGGATGGCTCCCACTGCTTTTTATCAAATCTTCCTTCAAACCCTAAAAGGAAAGACTAGCCGGGATTAATTACACACTACACGTTCGCCAATCTTTCAGCCAGGCCAGTGTCGGTACTTTGAGGGAGGTCCCCCGTGCTTTCGCACGAACCTAATTAATGTAAACCTCGTTTTCCCAGAGGCGTAACCCCGTTGACACCTTTCTAGACACCTACTTGATCGGCTAATTGTAATGTATAAAACTCTCCCAGGAGTAACTCTTACTCGCAGCGGGTATCGGGATCCAACTATCTCATAGAAGTTTGCAATCTCATTGCAAATTTCAACACTTGAAATTCCCGATAATATTTTGCCCCTAACCTCCTATGACCTTGACAAAGGCCAACAAACCATAGGATGCTAGTCAAGTTCAACCCGTCATTTCTTGATCGAAATAAACCCACCCGCACGGCCCTTGACAAAGGCCAACAAGGTCGCATGACTACCCTAATCCAATCTGCATCATATGCATAAACAGATAAGCACCAGCCAGCTACCGCACACTGCGCCTTGACAAAGGCCAACAAACGCAGCACGAATACTAACTACTACTTATCTGAAATGACGGAGGGCTACGACAGGTTTTTCTGAAAACCTATTGCGTAATGAACTTGATATCGTTGTAGAGTCAAATGATTTTAAAATGGAGTGCTTTTGAGGCTTTTCTAGTTTTGCTAAAGGAGTCACTCCTGGTGAAGGGATCGTCGGTCATTTCCTCGTCGAATGAGGTGCGGGATATATCATATATATCACTGTGCAAAGCAAAAACACTTAAAAGCAATCAAAATACAAACCGAGTGTGTAGCATCTGCCAGTTATTGCTAAAGGAGTCACTCCCGGTGAAGGGATCTCGGTCCTTTCCTTATCGAATAAGGTGCAGGATATATCGCATATACCACTGTGCAAAGCAAGAACTGTAGCTACCTGTTTTATTTTGAAATTCGATTCTACAATATCTTAGGTTTCTTTTATTTCATTAATCACATTAATGAAGTCCCATCATTTAATTACCTAAACATCACAGATAAATACGACGTACACTTATGCCATCCGCATTCGCCTCGATGTCCCCTCGTGCACCGTTAGGTTAGGTAACTAACGACAGAGCGGGGCAGGGCTAGCGCGGGTGTAAAACATAAGTAACGTCTATATAATATATCATATATACTATATACTGTATCTATCACAGAACATCACATGATCACATCACAGATATCGCAGCAGAAGAATCATATGAAATATTGGATATACTAGGACGTCCGTGTTTTCAATACGAGCCAGTATAAAATACGGATTCCACGGTCATGATGAATAGCCAAACCCACACCCCTAGACCCCTACGAGAGCGGCAAGCAACCCTACCAATTCTGGAGTTAGGAGACCCGGTCTCGACTCCTCGAGTCGGTCTCCCACTGGACTCCAGAACCCGGTTACTTGTGCTCCCCTCCTTGGGTCTATCCTAGTGCGGAAAAGTAAATAATATACAAACGGTGACTACTTCCGCTACCTGGAAGCGCCCCAAATAAAAGAATATTACATACAAGTTTTTACATGAATGAAAATGAAAAACACTCATCTCACATAAAACCCCCCGGCTATTCAAACATGACGATCCAATATAACATATCCAGCAACACATAACATCACATGTCATCAACGTAAGTAAATATGTGCATCCCAATTGTCGTTGACATATAGCAACGAAACCGGCGATTTCACATATTACACTTACGGTCACAGAAAAGAAAGTGTAAAACTACAACAGTTGGAATCCGCACCACCTCAGACATCACATGCCTGACCAAATGAATCACTTAGACATCGCATGCCTAACAATTATAAACCCCGCATTTTAGTCTCAAAATCGAAAACACTTTTCAATACCAAGTCGGGTAATTCAACAAGATTCCCGACATCCTGATCGAATACTCATCGCAAACTTTAGTAGGCGGCCGCACCCCCGATACCGTCGACGAAGTGCACCAAGGCGGAACACCGCTGCCGCGAGCACCCGGACGGATGCTTTCGGCGACGGGGTTCTCCTACAGTCACTTGGTCGGGGCTATGGAGTGAAGCTGTCTATTAAGTTTACCGGCGAATATCCGCGTACGCTACGTGATTGCGACGGACTTTTGATCACATCAAAATTCCGTGGCAACCTATCAAGTGAGACTAAACTGCTACGTTTATAACATTCATTCAGTTATCTCATAACTTATTGTGAATTCCAATTATTGTATCCCATTCCAGATAAACAGAAAATGTTAAACTTTTCGATCGAACAATCGAACACCCAAGTTTTCCCAATACAGATCAACACATGAAATAAGTCTAACAACATTCAGTTCGTGCCTCAGTACCAACGGTCCAGCCGTAGAAGGGTCAAGCCAACGCCTCACATGTGGCACGCCGTACTGCCCCAAACCCGAAGGTTCAAAGGGCAGTTCAAGACGGTCACATAATCGAGTTAAGGTTTGTTGTCTTCTAGATGGTCCATCGCGTTACTTGCACTACTTAGAACGTCGTTAAACTTCGGAAAAATCCAACACTTGGAAATTTCCCGACAGGGGAAAAGTTGGGCATTTATATCCGGTCGAACTTTTTAACATATTCTAAAATTTATCCGGAAAGCCACACAGACAAAATTTGATATTCCGATCGAAACTCCGAAACCCCAAAACCACCTCTGAAAATTCAACTGTATAATAAATATTAAAATATCCCAGGAAAACCAGAACAGAATACGGAGAATTACTGTGCAAACAATACCTCACAAAACGACAAATCGGCCGCGCTTCCGCCGCACGAGCCATGCTCGTGCCGCGGAAGGGCGGTGGGAAAGTGGAATCAGGTCCACGAATTTTACAGTAATTCTTAGAAAACCCTGCTTGACTTTCTGGACATTTTTAATCTTGAAAAATCCACAATTTTAAAATCTGGACAGAGAGCATGTTAGGTTTGGGTTTTTGGGTTCGTTCGGACTTCAATTTCCGTCTGGACTTCGCCTAAGGCTCTAGCTAGGCTCTGATACCACTGTAGGGTTCCTAGGCACTCTAGTGAGGTCTCTCAAGGCATCGAACATGCCAAATTAAAAAATTCTAGGTGCCGGAAACCCTAAACTACGGATCGATGGCTAGATGTCTAGGCGAAAAGATAACTAGGTAACAATTAACTAAGGGAATACGGAAATACAACCTTTGTAGATCCGGTGCTCCACCTCCATAGCTCCGCAACGAAGTCGTCTCCGCTGTCCAAAAGAAATCCGGGCTCTAAAGTCGGCTTCGTCGGAGAGAAAGCGAGCTAGGTCGTCGATGTCCATGCCGAAGATGATCTACGTCGAGGCATCGCTAAATCAAGCTCCACCTTCACCAAACCCTAAAATCTTGTGAAGGAAACACACTCTACTTCTTGGCAAGAGGTAGAGGATGAAGAAATAGGATGTGGGTAAACTTTGGAAATGGATTTCTCACTCAATTCCATCAATCACCATTGATGACCTCAAGGTTTTCTTCTTGAGTTCAAGGAAGAAGAAGAAGAAAAGATATGATAAGATTAATTCTAAAATGAAAAGAATAAATCATTCTTATCATCTTAGAACCATGGTTTAGTGTAGAGAATTAATCATGGTTGAGTGGTATGGTTATGGTTAAGGATGAGATAAGAATGGTGGACTAAGTCAAAGCTTCATGAAGCTTTAGCTAAACAACAAATGAAGCCACCATTCTTTTCTCTTTCTTTTATTCATTTATCAAAAATAAATGGATAACTAAATAAGATAAATGAATAACAAATAATAAACCCTAACCATATCATTAACCAAGGTTTAATACTTTACACTTAACCAAAAAGCATGCATCATCAAACATGATACAAGCAAGTGCACAAAATCATATCACATATATAATGCGCACAACCCGAGTGAGAAAATCCATTTAAAGTGAACCGATACTAGTTAATGCAAAGTAATATATCAAATATATAATTATGCATTAAATCATTAAATCAACACTTGATTGAATGACCCGGTCATGTCGAACACAACCGACTAGTATATAATGTATCGGCTTATCAAATCAACCTTTGATTCGATAACTAGGGTATATCGCATATAACCTAATCGATACATTCATCGCGAGAATGGAATACGGTATCACATACACGCATTATTCTCGGTCCCGCACATATCTCATATGCGCTCCTATTTCGTTTCGCTTGAGCCAGGAAACCTCTGTGTAGGACTCTAAAGACTCGTCAATACGCCGGCAGCAGATGATGATCATATCAAACATCCACAAGCCGCAAGCGGTCTGCCAAACGTAACGGCCACCCGGGTATTGAGCGATCTGAAGATCGACGAGCAAGCCCGCTCACACTCCAGTGAATCCGACCAGTAACACTACCGTACAGTCCGGTCTGATCGTCTGATATGTCGCATATATTGCCTAGGGGTGGTAAACGTCAGACCCCAATAGCTCGATAAGTCGTGTCGATATGAGGTCTATAACACTTCGAGAAACTACTGGTAACACTTACCAGTAAATCTCAACAACCCTGGCCAGGGATTTCCTGCTATAGCCAATCGAACACAGCGCAACATCAACCCCCTATACCGGGAGAGACGAATCCCCTCCTATCGCTCATTGCCTCCATGTGACTCGGGACTGTACCCAAAAACCACCGTTTTGCACGCCCTCTTGGACGTGGTAAGATGGAAATCAAAGCACAGTAGGAACCACACAAGACTCTATGACGATCTCGGGTCAACAGACTACTCTGTACCAGTGTCACCAGAGAACTGCCATCTGACGTGAGGTATAATACCATCTGGGAGTTCTCGGCGAGTCCGTCCAGTGTACCCAGTCTCTACTGAGCACCCGTATATCATCTCCGATGTCAAACACCAATGGATATGGGATCATCCATCGCCCATCTGTATGGGTCGAGAAGGCACACGCTAGTCTACTCTGGTATATCGATGCCCCGTCTCGATACACCCACGACTAGGGACTTTGAAGGATGTACTTATAGACTACCATGTCCCCACTAGTATGATCCGCATCATAGTCCAGGTAGTCAAGTACACATCCTAAGGGCTTTACCAACATGTAACAGAGAGACAATCAGTGTACACGTTAAGGTAAAGAGCAACCAGATAGCATACTATCATGTCGAGCAAGAAAGTCCTCCCTATATATGTCCCAGCATCCACTACAATATACATCCAATGTACAGTAATGGCCTCTAGGGCATACATATAACTAACAGTTATGACCATTATGCCCGATTTCTTTGGGACAACATGAATGGGGCTAACCCACTGGCTATCAGAGATAGGGTAAATGATACCACTATCATGATATTTTACAATCTCCTTTTTAACAGCCTTCTTTATTATGGGGTTGAGGCGTCTCTGTGGATCCCTTACTGGCTTGGCATCATCCATCATATGTATATGATGTTCAACTATGAGGGGACTAATCCCCTTGATGTCTGCCATAGTCCAGCCAAAAGCTTGCCGGTTATTTTATAAGACCATTAAAAGGGCTTTCTCTTGCTCGAGGGCTGGAGATGCCGATATGGTAACAGGAAGGGTCTCATTCTCACCTAGGTAAGCGTATTTAAGGTGAGACGGCAACAGCTTGAGTTCAAGTTTTGGAGGTGAAACAATTGAAGGTAAATTGGTGAAACTGTCTCGAACTCGAAGGATTCCATCAATGGTTCAAAGCGAGTATAAGCAACCGAGTCGGATGGTTCAGCTAACTCATCCGAAAAATCAAAGGACTCAAACTCGGGTGGTGAGTCTTCAAAATCGTCGAAAAAAGTGAAACACTCGTAATCGTTATCGGGTGTAAAAGCTGTGTCAGATTCAAGGAGGAACGCACTATTGGCATCAAAACTGCTGTGATCGAACAGAAATTTTTCGAGCTCACAGTCCTCCTGCGTGATCTCTTGGATCGAGCAAACATCAAGTATACTAGCATTAGGCTCGGAGGGCTGATTCCCCAACTTAAAAATGTCGAGTTCAATTATCATATTTCCAAAAGATAAGTTCATCGAACCATTTCGACAATTGATCACCGCATTAGAAGTCGCAAGGAATGGTCGACCGAGTATCACCGGAATTTGACTCCGGGGGTTAGCTACAGGCTGTGTGTCCATAACAATGAAATCAACGGGGAAAATGAAGTCCCCTACTTTGATCAACACATCCTCTAACTCACCCCTAAAATGGGTGATGGATCGGTCGGCCATTTGGAGAGTACAATGTGTGGGTTTAAGCTCTCCAACGCCTAATTGTTCATATACTTAATAGGGTAGCAAATTAACACTAGCACCAAGATCTAAAAGTGCTCGATTGATGTTCTTATCCCCAATTGTTATTGAAATTGTAGGACAGCCAGGGTCCTTATGTTTTTGGGGTAAAGGTTGGGTAAGAGCATCACTTACAGTACTAGCCATGAAAACTTTCTTGGGTACCTGTGACTTCCTCTTCTTGGTGCATAAGTCCTTTAAGATTTTAGCGTAAGAAGGGACTTGTTGGATTGCATCCAAGAGAGGTATGTTAATGCTAACTTGTTTGAATAACTCCACAATCTTCTCCATTTGTGGAGTTTTTTTATTGGATCTCAACCTGTTTGGAAATGGAACATTTTAAAAATTTGTTGAGTCCAATGTTTGTGGAGTAGATTGCGGAGTTGGAACAGATCCCGGTGTTGGTGTTTTCGTGAAGTGAGATGTGGGTCCGTTCGAATTAGAAGAAGTAGAGCCTTGTGAAGAATGAAGAACAGGCTCTGACGAAGAAGATGAAGAAGAAGAAGAAGCGGCGGCCGGGGTGTCATCACTAATGCCCACATTATTGTGCAACACTCTTCCAGATCTCAACGTGGTCACAGCATTTACATTATGATTTTGCTGTTCATAAGCAACATGTGCGTTGTGTGTGTGACCGGGATTTGGCAGTGGTTGAGACGGAAGCTTTCTCTTTTCTCGCTCGCTTAACGCAGCATTTAGTTGTGCAATTTGGACCTCAATTGATTTGATGCTCTGATCATGTGAAGCACTGTGTTGCACCAAAAACTGAATGGAATTCTCCAACCTTGCTGAAAATTGTGTAGATTATTTTAAAAACGCATCCAAACTTCGTTCTAGCGAGGAAACCTTATCGTTATTCGGCTGAACAAAATTTTTTTGAGGATAAGAGTTGTTGGGTACAAAATTGTTCATTTGGTTTGGGTAAGGTTGGGGATGGAAAGGTTGCTGATATTGAGTTTGTTGAGGGGCTTGTTGTTGTGGAGGAGGCCTTTGAAAGTTGTTGTTACCTTGGAATTGTTGTTGATTTTGATTCCAAGCAAAATTTGGGTGGCTCCTCCAACCAGGATTATAAGTTGAAGAGTACGGATCATTTCTTTATCTTTGCTGAAAAGCAGCATTGACTTGATCATGTCCTTGAACAGGTGGATTGTAAGGACACTCTTCAGTAAGATGGGACGGATCCGAACAACAAGCGCAAACTGTGCGTGGGGGTAAAGCAGGGGCAGGAGAAAGCGATGAGAATTTGCTCTCAATTGCTTCTAGTTTTTTCGTGAGTGCAGCCATTTCGGCCTTCATTGCAATCGACATATCAAGTTGATATATGCCTGCCCTAGACTGACCTGATGAAGTAGATGAGGTAGTCTTAGTGCTTTCCCACTGAAGTGTTTGTTCAGCAAGATCGTCAAGAAATTGCCAAGCTTCCTCGCTAGATTTTGTAAGAAAGTGACCTTGACAAATGGTTTCCAACAACTGCTTAGTTGCTGGGTTCAGTCCTTCGTATAAAGTTTGGAAAAGTTGCCAATTCTCGATACCGTGGTGAGGGCACTGAACAAGTAGGTCTTTAAATCTTTCAAAACACTTCCAAAAAGGTTCGGAAGGAAGCTGGGAAAATTGAATAATTTCGTTGGGAATTCTCGCGGTCTTGTAGTGTGGGTAAAACTTTTTTAGAAAAGCCTTAACAAACTCTTCCCAATTTTTTATGGAGTGTGATGCTGTGCTATATAACCATTTTTCGGCTAGGTCACATAAAGTGAATGGAATGATACGTAGCCTTATAGCATCATCAGAAAGTTGTGTGGTATTCATCATTGCGCAAACATTCTGGAACTTGTTAATGAAGATGTAGGCATCTTCGGATTCCAGCCCGTGAAATTTGGGCAACATGTTGATGAAGTGGGGTTTAATTTCAAAGTTATCCCCATTAGCCGGTGGAAGTGAAAGACAAGTGGGAAGTGCGGTGCGGATGGGATAGAAAAGATCCTGTAGCGCGATTCGTTGGGGCGCTTCGACAGGAGGGTGTGGTGGGTTATTCGCACCTAGTGGAGGTGGAATCAGTCCCGCAGGTAAGGGGTTGTTAGGATTGAATCCCGACATCTCCTTAGAAGATGATGAATATGAAGATGAAGGTAAAGAAGTGGGTGGAATTTCGACTTCGGAGTCGAAAGTGTCGTCAGTCGGCACTAACGAGACATGGACTAAATGGACGCTAGTGTCCCTAGTCCAACTGGACATACACTAAAGAGGGATAGTGTAGTCAAAAAGTAAAAACAGAAAGTGGGGGTAAGAAAATGTTAGTGAAAGAAAATGGGGTGCAGTTGATTTCTAGCGACAAATTGGCAAGTTTTTTTTAAAAATTTTCTGTTTTGTGTTTTTTTTTATAAGGAGTTTTTGCTAAAGATTTTTATAAGAAGCTTAGACACACGTTCAAGCAATCACAATATGCACAATCAAGCCTAGATTTAGGGTCTCCTAGGTCAACTAGACTGCTCCTAACTGTTCCAAAGGGCAAGTTGTGAGCTCCTCAAATCGCCTCTTCACCGCCAATTGTGTCCAGGTAAGCACAAGTAAAGAAAGGAGGAATCCGCTCACGAATCACCGTGAGACGGGCCTTTTAAAATTACATTTCCCACTTGTCTAGCCTAGGCACCACAAAGTCTGGTTTACATAAACGACCGATGCCTACAACTATTCTTTTGTCCTAATGAGCACGACAGTCCTTATAGGCTGAGTCTAATCTTTTTTAATTAACTCGATGGTTGATGCGAATGCTTTTTGTGATTTTTGGGGTCCTAGGAAGGGTAATGAAATCCCCACCCAATCTGGATTGGTGTAATTGCCCCTTAAAAGTCAGTTTTAAAAATGCAAAGCAGTAAACACACAAAACACTTGCCAAAAAAAAAATTATTGTGGCGCAAAGGATCCTACACAACATCAAGTTATTGGAGAAGGGAGAGAAGTTTTTACTCAAAGAACCCTGCAGGAAAATTTTTCAGAGGACTACAGAGGGCAGAGGGGAGGAAAAGAATACTTACAGAGAAGATTTGGATAGCTGACGTCACCAGACCGCGGCGGATCCGCGGTCAAAATCGCAGTTTCGCGGCGGTACCGCGGTTGAACAATTGATTCAGGCCTCCAAACTTTTTCTGTTTCTCTGTTGTGGTTCTCCTCTGTTTGTTCAGATCTGCTATTTGTTGTTTTGCTCTCTGAATTTTTCCAGATCTGAATCTGTTCGTCTCTCCGATCCTGCACAATTCACACGAAAACCCTTCAAAAAATAACAAGATGATAAATTTTTATATTTTAAAATTTTCAATTTTTATGATTTTTCAATTTTTTAATTAACCCGAAATTACAAAAAGAAAATAACTACGCCATCCCCGGCAACGGCGCCATTTGATTGATATGGGATTTTGCTTATGCGTTTTAAAATCAAAATTAAGAATACCGCAATCAAGAACGGTGTCTCTTGGTAGCTAACCGGTTGAATACGGATCGGTCCACAGGGATTACGTGTATTTTCTAGTTGTTCTAACGAGTCAATTCCTATTGTGGTAGGTTTGATTTTTAATAAAAACTGAAGTTGAGTTTGATTAGGATTAAAACCTTGCTAGGGTTAGGATTAGGTTAGTTTGGAAAGTCAATTATTTCTCACCGCTTTCTTTGCTCTAATTAAGAACTTTTAGGTGTTAAGGTAATAGTTAACAAAGGGGATTAGCACGATCGGGAAGAAACTAGGTTTCTTCCCTTTGGTCCTTGTCCGTCCTTTCTTAACTCTTAGCCCTAACCTCTATGGAAATCATACACAACCGGTCTCTAACTAAGGTATCACCGCTACCTCGTGGGATAGGGTGCCTTACTGAGCGGTGTGTGTATGTATGCATAGAGCCCTACTTTAAAATGTATAACGGGCAAGAAAGGGGTGAGAGATTTTCATCTCTCAAATCTTCCCCAAACCTAACCCTAACAAGTGAGGAACTACTCACTCATTAGGGAATTGATAAACAAGTTCATTTTTATGGTTTTAATTTAATAACTACGGCAGATAAAAAATTTGCAGATAAATAACTAGGGCAGAAAAGAAATTAAAATAACTAAAGCAAGATAAAGAAAAACTTACTTTTTTTATTGATGCACTCTTCGACAATTACAAGGAATAAAAATTCTAAACTAGGAATTAAAAAGAGGTATGCTCCAAAAAGAGCAGTAGGGTTCCTATTTATAGAGAATAGAAAGCCTAGGGTTTACATCTGATCCATATCTAGAATTACAAAAATACCCTAAGAAATCTGGGTCAATGCACCGACTCCACCGACACGCACCGACACGTGCACAGCACGGCCGCGGATCCGCGGCCATATGCCTTGTTTGGCCGCGGATCCGCGGCCATGTGATGGGCTTGCTGGCTCAATTTTCTAGGTCTTCTTTCTGTTGCTATTTGCTTCTGTTTTCTTTACTTGGTTCTTCAGACTCTTTTCTAGTTTCTTCCAGATTTCCACAGTGCAGAAATGTTGTGGACTTTTACTGTTCGCTTCATGTTGAAGTCTTGAATCATGTGCTGCCTTCATGCTTTGTGAAATCGAACTGTTTGCTGATCTTCGTTTGTCCCTCAAAGTGTAGGCGGCATGACAAAGATTCTTCTATTTGTTGGTCGTAGTCTCACTTTTGTAGCGTTTTTTCACCATTTTCACTGTATTGTTCCGAGAACCTGTAATCTGCAACTATTTAGCAGACATGGATCAAAAGAACCTATTTATTTGCAAAATGATTAAGAATGGGGAATATAATAATGCAGAATTATGAGATGAACAGATAGCTGAGCAGAGAAGCCGCTTAGCTGCCTCTACGGAGGACTTTGATCCTTAGCGTTGGAGGGGCCTGAGGAGGCCGGCTAAGGATAACCGGGCAGGGTAGCTGCTCGGCCGAATCTTCATGAGGTTTTCGCCCGACCATCCAGTTGCAGGTATGGGGAACAGGAACGGTCGCGGCAGGTGTGCGCGTAACATGCGCATTGAATGTGGGGGGAGGCGAAGCGCCAGGATCGCGTCGCTCCTATTCCGTCAGAGAAGGCTCGATGATCGCCGCGCGGCAGCGACTTCTTAGGCGAGAGCGGGCGACCGTTGAGTTCCATTGGGGCGCAGCGGGCTATATAAGGCTGAAGAAGCACTAGTCCTTCCTTTCCTCGCAAACAGAGCGTCGAGAATGTAGGACTTCTCCTTTACCATCCCCGAGATCATCCACTTCGAAGACGTATACCTCTATGACCAGAACTGCACCGAGGACACGGTGCAGTTGGTATATGGGAGCATCGAGGACCACTTCGGCCGGCTGCTCCCTCGACGCTCCTCCCTGCTGCAGCTGCTGATGTACTCCATCTGGAGGGCGTCGCCGGGGCTTTACAACCCCCTGTCCGAGCAGCTCTATGACGAGGCCGTGGGCAAGCTGCGGTCTCTGAGGCACTTCGGCTTGATCTCCGCGAACCGGCTGGCTCGCTCGGAGGCGCTCGTTCGCGAGTGCTACGAGTTGAGGCTCGGGGTCAACGCGCGCGGGGGGAACCGAGGGCAGAGGTTGGATCTCGCGAGGTCTCGGCTGGCGGAGATCTTTACCGAGTATCATGAGCAGTGCTCTCTGCAGCCCATTCCCCCGCTGTTGTAATTTTCTTTTTCTTTTTGTATGTATGGGTGAGGAGCCCATAATACCCCTTTTTTGAATAAATAAGATCTTTCCTTCTTTTTCGCAATGTTCCGTTGATCTTTATTAAATTAACAATGGACCCTAGGAAGAGTTTACATTGCCCCAAAATAAAAGTACATGCTAATAGATGACCTTATTAGCGTGGCCCGAGCTCCCCGGAGGCTTGTTGGTCTTCGTGCTCAGCACCGGGTACGGGGCTTCCTGAGCGCCGGACTGGTCATCTGCCAAGGCGAGCATGATCTGGCCGATGGTCAGCTCGGCGGGAGTGGGACGCTGCTTCTACTCGCAGTCAGCCTGCCGTTTGTCCCTTAAGTAGGCGGCGAGGTGCCCCGATCGGATGAGCTCCTCGATGTAGTTCCGGAGTTGCTTACAATCCTTCGTGGCGTGGCCCAGCGTCCGGTGGAAGGCGCAGTAAGGGCCCCGGGTTTGTTTCGAGGCCTGACGCGGGATTGGAGGGAACTTGAAGAACCCCTCGTCTTGGGCCTCCTCTAGTAACACTGCGAGGGAGACGTTGAGTGGGGTGTACTCCTGGAACTTCGGGTGATAGGGCTGCTGACGCTCCGGCCTTTCTTCCCGAGCCATTTTCTTCTGGTCGGACTGTTCTGCTCGGGGGAGGTTCGCGTTCACCTCGGACGCGCTCGGTCCACGCCTTGACCTCGGCCATGGTCTTAGGTTGTGCCAACGCAAAGGAGCGCAACCACTCCTTGTGCCTAAGACCAGATCTGAACGCCGTGATGACAGCCTCGTCCCGGTGCTCGGGGACCTCAAGGAGGGCGTTGTAGAAGAGGGTGATGTAAGCCTTGAACGTCTCCTTGTCCCCGCTCTTAATTGTGAAGAGGTAGTCGACCGTGCGCTTCTGCCGACGGTTCCCAACGAAGTGGCCGAGGAACTGAGTAGCCAGCTCATCGAAGGTCGAGGTTGAGTGAGGCCCGAGTCCTCGGAACTAGTCCCGACCAGAGCGGATGAGGGTGGCTGGGAATGCCCTGCACTAGGCGGCGTCGGAATGGTCCTGGAAGCTCATCCCCGCGGTGAAAGCATCCAAATGGTCTTTGGGATCGGTTTTCCCGTCGAACAGAGAGACCTTCGGGGGCTTGTTGCGCGAGGAGACGTGAACAGCAAGCATTCCCTCGGTAAATGGCTTGGTGAGCGAGTCGGTGGCGTACTTAGCCCCGTCGCCCGAGAGGTTACCTTCCCGGCGCATGCCCTCGATCTTCTTTTCGAGGGCATCGAGTCGACCGCGGTACCCCGAGGATTTAGCGTCTTGTGATACCTGGCCTCTGCTGTGGGAGACCTCCGTCTGGGCGCGGCCCCGGTTCCTCTCGATGAGGTCCCTCAGATCCTCGGGCGAGGTGGCCCTTGAGCCGTCGTGGCGATCCCTCTCTGTGCGACCACGTCGAGAGAGGGGGTGTCGATCATGCCTGTTGACAGGAGAGGTGACCGACATCTCCTCAGGGGGGGTAAGGGTTGCGAGGAGGCTTGAGGCGAGGCGCTCCGGCGGCGGATCTTGGTGTGGAGCCGTGGGGAGCCCAGCGGGCCTCAAGGAGTATCGGCCCGTGGGATCTGTGGCCGAGGGTCGTAGCCTGCTGATGATCAGCCGTGCCGACGAGGGCAGAGCCTTCTGGAGGCGGAGGAGCGGCGATCTGGGCCCCTGGTCCGGCCGTCTGGACGCGGACGAGCGCCTCCACGAGAGATTATAGCCGATCTATTCGGCTAGCGAGGGCGTTGATGATGGTCGCTGGGGGAGGTTCATCCGCGCCTCCGGTGAGGGGAAGGCGGCGGCTGGTACCTGGATCTTCAGGGTGGTCGCTCGCCATGTGGACGGAGATCAGAAGGCCAACTTTGTTTTGTGGAGTTTGCGTTTTCCACAGACGGCGCCAACTGATGGAGGTCCTTTTCGGGTCTCCCTCAAATGTTGTCTTCCGTCGATCTCCCGGTGGATTTGGAAGGTGATCTCCTGTTGTGTGCGGGTCTCAATGGGTTTTGAGGAAATTGATGATTTGAGGAGTTTAACGTCGAATACCTGCAAAAAAGTCCCGAGGTGGTTTGGTATCACCAAGGACCCTCCGACGATCAAGTTAGTACGAGATCCGAGCAAAGTAACGGCTAAGCGGAATAAAAAATGGCTTACTTGACCCCTCTGTGATGGGGATTTATATAGTGGCAGCAGCAGGCGCGAGAATCTCGCCGGCGGTTACGCTCCCGACGTCACGCCCACGTAAAGAGCGGATCGCCCATTAATGGGGATCGTGAAGGCGTGGAACGTGGGATGTTGCTGGCGGAGAATCTGCGCGTGGCGAGATTTGTGGAGCGGCGGTTACGCCTATGAGTGGTGGAATTGGTCGGTCGGAGGACCGAGGAAGATGGCCTCGGCTGGGGGCTCGGGAACGAGCGAGAGGGCCGAGGAGTCTTGGTCCTGAGACTGCTCGGGGTGAGCTGAGAGGCCGAGGAGGCCAAATTTCAGGGGGCTCTGAGGTGAGCCAGCTTGTGCTTGCAGGTCAGGTACAAGGGTGGCCTGGTTGGCCATTTCTTCTGAGTTCTGGGACATGTCATCCGCCACGTGTCCTGATCTTGGAGACCGCCAATATTGAGCATCATCATATAGTCTTCTTGCTCCAAATTCTTTGAAGAACAGATTTGATATCACAAGGTATCGAGGGATTCACAGCGAAAGCATTGCGCAAAAATTTATAGCATGATTTTGAGGTAAAGCGTCCATCTACAGAAGGAAGCCAAAGAAATTTGTCTTTGTCGTCAGGCTCGTAGATGTTGATAAGAGTTGATAGAATATTTACGGCAATAGACTCTTCAAATGTTTGAACTATAAGCTCGGCTTTCCATTGAGAGGTGGTAGGATCAATAAGATCTTTAACATGACTCATAGAGACGTCCCAAGATGGAGGTTGTGATATAGTACCGTTCATGGTTGGGATCCTCTATCTTTGAATATGTGAATCTTATCACCGTTATGTATTGCCCATGCCAGAGTTCTCTAGCAAAATGTTGAGTGGAATGAATTCCTCTCCATATGTGTGAACATGGATAACGGAGAGATATGATGACCAGGGAAATACTTTGCTTTCATATGTAGTAAAACAGATCAAAATAATGTTAAATTAAGGATGTCTGGAATTTACAGTATTTGAATTAACAATTAAACAATTTTCATTCCGAATTATACTAGAGAAAGGAGCGAAGCTTTCAATTTAAATTTCATTGTGCATCACAAGTTATGAAATTTTGGGAGTGTACATAATCAAGTATGGTTCATCAATCGCCACCTCCAGGCTTGTCAACCCACATCATTGCGTCATGGTTGTCCCTCGCCGCAGTTGCCATCGTAATCCCTCATATCAGGGACATCGATCGTTACCATCATGCCACCTCCATTTCTCTCATCGTCATTGTCTTCATCGCCATATATGACATTCCATTGACCCTTCCCGCCACTGTTGGTGTTGTCAACCCTAGCAGTCATCATCACTGTTGCATTGATCCTTGCAGTGTCATTGACCATTGTCGACCTTTGCGTGTGGCCGTCGTCAACAATGCCAACCCTTGCCGCCAAGTGGCCCTTGCCATAGCCCTTTTTGGCAGCGGCGGCAACGCTGCCACCACCATTGTTGCCGCTTGTGGCTCTTGGTATGTAGTGAACGTTGGTATCGTCCCTCTCTGTTGTCAATCCCTCCACTGTTGTTGAGCCTCATCGTTACCGCCGTCATTAACCATTGCTGTCGCCATCATCTACCATTTTCTGTCACGACCTACTTCGTAACATCACCTTCTTCAGCCCTCCTTAGCACTCCAGCATCAACCTTGTCTTTGCCATAGCCACCGTCGCCATTGCTGATCATCTCCATTGTTGTGGTCGTTCTTCCCACAATCGCTATCACTGTTGATCCTTAATGTCATTGTTATCCTTGTCTTGCCTGCCAAGCCTACACGCTTTCCTATTAAATTGTAAATGGATTTAGGATAAAACAAATAGATAATAACTTTACTAAAACCACAGTTATGTAGTTTTTTACTTCAAGAGTTGAAAATTAGTAAATATCTGTTTAGAAAAGTTTCCAAGAAAAGAAGGATGCAAACATCAGATCTTTAATATGTTTAGTTTATACACTTGAAATCTGGCGTGGGAAGATGATTCTTCTATGTATCACCACATTTGTCCTTTGTCCGGTCATGAAAGAGAAATGGGATCACAGACCCACAAAGCCGTCCGAAAGATGTGCTCTAAAATTCTAATCTCTTTCTCTTTCGTAACAGACTGCAATGCATCCAGTACATGGAATAATTCTAGGAGGAAAGAATGGTATAATATTCCTCACATCCGTTTAAGAAACAAACATGCATGAATACAATCACATATCCACCATGTGATTCCAGTCCATCCTTTGATTTCTCTTCTTCCACCCCAACTTCTTCTGCCATCTCGCAATACAAAATTATTTATTTATTATTTTGCCAAACATTAGTATTGCTTTTTATCGTCTTGAATAAGAAAATTCATGTCACATTGGGGCATTTTGGAACCACACACAAGTAATTAGAGGGAAAATGGCCATATTATGCATCATATGCTAACATTAGGGTAAATATTCCATCTTGAACTTCATCAGTATCTTTATGTCTGCCTAAAATTGTATATAAGAGGAACATATATAAGATATAAAAGATGCCACAATCTATTCCTTTCCCAATGAAATGAAAAGAAAAGAAACGAAACTATATTCATCCTCTCCAAACATGATAGTGGTTAGAAGATTGGAAGATTGAATTTGTTACATAGATATTGTGATTATTGACTTTTTGCTTTAGGCTTGTGTTTAATTATGGGTTCACTCCAGTAATAAAATCATATATACAACTTACACAAACAAATTAAGTGTAAAGTTTTGAAATGAGTTAGATGGACATGATGATCATCACACTATTATAGCAAATTATCCTATCTAATGTATCAAAGAACATGGGGAACCCACATGTTTTGTGTCAAATATTTAAGCTGGCCATCTGATCAACATTTAAGGAGCTGGCAACATTTTATTTTTTACTTTTTGCTAATCAAGCTTAAGAGGCTATCAGATACTTGCATCTCTCATTGACAAAAAAATAAGGAGCCTTTGCAACCCACAGGCACATTTCTTTCCCTGTTGATAAGAAAGCAATATTAACTCGATCAATTTTATTGAGATAAATCACCTCAATTTATACACCTCATAACATAACAAACTAATAACTAATAATCGTAACAATCTAACACACAAATCATAATCTTAACAATATAAATCACAACTCATCTGATTTATGATAACCATATTATCTAATACGGTTATATTCAAATATCTCATAATTTAACACTTGTAAATGCTTGAGGCTCTTCAATCACGTCCTTGATTCATCAAGCACTCCGCATCTTCCTACAGATGGTGTTGGATGGGTTATCCTATAATAATGCATTGATGATCAACAAAGAATCGCCCTCAATCCATAATTTAGGTTGAGGGAATCGCTACATTGCTTCCGCCACCCCATGCCAGAGTCCCTGTAGCTCAGTCTCAATTACACTTCAAACTTACAACGCCCAAGTACGCAGCCATAAGAATGATCTGGTTTGTGGACAAATAATGAAAGCACAAGCACTTTTATTTTAGGACACACCTCCATCGAAATTGATTTCGATTTCATCTATATCCTCAAGTGCTTGCAAGTATCTGTTACAAGATGGATCAACATGCACCCCCCTATTTCTCGACTCAATTGCTACCGGAAGCTTCCTATGAACAAACTTCCATATGAAACACGTCAATTTAGGGGCCACATCAAGTCTCCAAATCACATATTATTTGATAGCTGCAAGCCTCCTTTACAGAATATCCTAAAGCCAACATTGGCTTTCCGCTGCGTATTATCTGAACAGTCAACGGACGAGCCCAGCATTGTATTCTCTCGGCCATAGCCGGATGAAACAAGGTTTGAAGCCTTTCTAAGTTCCACTCCCTATCAGCAATCAAATCACAAACCCTTAATCCTTCATTTATCATATCAACTTTAGCTGGCAACATTACCAATTTGATCAACAACCCACATCTATTTATAAAACTAACTAGATATGAATTGTGTGTTTTGTGTGCATAGGTTAGTGCATACGGGGCCAGTATCAAAAAAATTTAAAAAAAATATGAATTGTGTATATTTTGGAAATACACCAAGCAACCGCCACATATTTGGAATTACTTGGCAGGATAGAAGGAATCCTGGATAATTAATTTTAAGCTTAATTCCATTTTTTTTTTACCAAAACTCTTTCTCGCAAGAAAATACCAAAAGACTGCCAAAATTAGAAGAAACTACTAAGTAAGGACATGTCAGCTAGTTCCACGTCACCGCGTGACTTGCCACGTCATCATAAAAATTCTAAAATTCCATAATTACTCTTCTTCATCATCTCACACCGACCCTAGGCCCGCCACCGCTACCAACCTCCCTTTTCTCCATCGGTGTTATCCTCGTCGTTACCGCCCTATAATCTCATTGTCACTGTCCTCATCTTCTGATGTTCATCTCCATCTTCCTTTCGATCCAATCCTAACCTAACCCAAATCATCTCCTTTTTTCAATCCAATCGTAACCTAACCCAAAGCCCCCTCTCCCAATGTCACCGCCATCCTCGTTGGCGCCACGCTCCTCTCGCCGTCACCGTCTCTTTGTCGCCTTTCTTTTCTCTAATTCTAATCTAATCCAAACCCTAGCCACACCCTATCTTAGCCTCGTTGCCTCCCTCGACATCGCCGCCTCCACCACTCCCGCTATTGGCCACCTCCTCCCCCACCTTCCTCAGCGTTGCTTGCCAATAATTCTTTAGATAAAATAATTAATTTAATCAACTGATTGGAAGGGAAAACATGTCATTTCCTATGTAAATTACTCGCGGTGGTTTCTCATAATTTTGGAAATTTTAGTGGTTTCTCACCAAAGAGAGGAACCAATTTTCGGGAATTAATCCTAAATTTTACAGGTCAGTATTGTGGTAAAGTCTCTTCGCAATTGAACAAGAGGTCTAAGATTCAAACACAGCTTGCAACAGGTTACAACCTTTTTATATATAAAAAAATGTATCATTGCAGCCTAGTAAAATCTCTTTGCGGCTGAGCAAGAGATCTACTTCTAAAACCTACATGCATCAGGTTACCATCTACTCTTCCAAAATTTTAAAAAAAAAAAAAAAAACTAAAGGGTAGTATTGGTATTAATAAATACTAATAAACTAAACATATATGGGGACATGCCATATATACACAAGTTTCCATTTAAGCATATTCCATTTGACATATAATAGAAACCCCAAAACGAATCTAACTAACGTTGCATGTAAGAAATATTTCTTCACTCTCTTTGTGCCTAAACATTCACATATATAGCTAGAATTAAAAAAACTGTGGCCGGCGAATGATTTATGATACAAAACAGATAGTTTGTTAATTTCTCAGCGAGCTGTGGTCGACTCAGAACCGATTTCATCACCAAAGAATATGAGCTAATATTGAGCAAGCTGGGAAATTCAAACCCAGCGCTAAAAATGGTCAGAAAGAATTGATGATAAACTGATTAGAATAGCATGTTGATATATAACTTGGAAAAGATGCTGTCCAAAATGAACAGTAAAACCAAATAAAAAGGTTTATGTATGACCTTCACAAACCACCATCAAAAAACAATATTTTCAAAAACAACCAATAAACCTTTCCGTTGACTAAAAACAACCATCCGTTAGGTTGACCATGATTCAACACTGGTTAGAAATTAACCATGGTTAAACAAGTCATTGTCCTAAATACCCTCTCCTTCCTCTCAATCCTAATATTATCTTCCCTAAAATACTGAAATAGCAACCTCTCCTTCCTCTCAATCCTGAGATCTTCCAAGACCCTTGCAAATCAACCACCAAAATAACTACTTTCTTCAATCCCCTCACTCTCTCTCAACCTCCTCTCCTCCCACCTCAACCCCCTCTCTCCTCCCCCTCTACAGTCGCAATCAAATTCATTCAAGCTTTTCCATCAATTGTTCATAGTGACAAGATAATTTTAGAACAGGTTTATAATATCATCTCCGACAGGTGATCGAATCAATAGGCGCAATCTCAATCCGATTGCCTTATCGGCACTTGAAAGAGACGGCTAGAGCTCATTGAATTGGATGGCACGATGCGAGTGATTCGACCAGCGTTCCGATCTCATCGCCCTCAGCTGCAGTGTATAATTCATAAATCACCATCGAGATCTTCATCATCAACATCATCAGCTGATCTGAAGAATCAGGGCATCCAATCAGAGATTGAGCATGAAAACGCTAGTTTTTTGTTGCAATGTGAGATGTTAATTTGGAGACTTTATTTTGGAGGCTTGAATTTGGAAAGTTTATTAGCATATGAGAAGCAGCAGAAAATTTGTTGTTGCTGCTGCAGCCGCCCCTTAAAGAAACAGGAGGAGGGGGGATATGGGTTTTTTTTAAGAGAGGTTATAGCCATTGGAGGGACAACAGTCTTTTTGCCCCTCCTACAGCTCTACATAACAGAGTTAGCTCCCATCTTAACCTTATGGTTGTATTTAGTTGTTACAAGTTTTTGTGGTTGTTTTTAAAAATATTGTTTTTTTATGATTGTTTTTAAAAATATGAGATTTTTAAAAAAAAAACCAAATGGTTGTTCCCACATAAAGATGAATATAGAGAAGATATTTAATCTATCAGCAAACTAGGTAAGGTATTCGTGAGAAATGCTCTGATGGCAGACAATAAATTGGTTCAACAACAAAAGGCGGGAAAAAGAAAGAAAGAAAAGAAATGTTGCTACAAAAGATTTTGCAAAGTAATTGTTTAGTTTTAAGCAATCTGTTCTGAGATCCCTATTAATAAACATGATAATATCGCTGACAGAAAAGAAAACCTACGAGCAACCAAACCTGGGTCTCTATTTAGAATAAACTAAATTTAATAAAGTATCAACACAAGCCATCATGCCCTCCCTGGAGCAGGGTAACAACAGTACAGAATGCCCTAGTAAAACTGGATAAGAATCAGCGATGACATGTATCACACAACAAACGTACCTTTTGAGCTTGCAACAGCCAAAGTATCTTTTCGCACACAAGTCCTGCAAGGTATGAGTCCACGTGGGTAAAGAAGAATCTCTAATAAAGCAGGGCTTGAGCATCTTTTGCAACACACTTATGTATGTATGGCCATTTTTCTCAAGCTCAACTCATCCTTCACGTGGTAATTAACGATCTATATTCTGCCTCGTCTAGACATCCTTGATCTCTCAAAACGCCCACTATTGAATCAACATCGTCCATCTTATTCTGCTCCTTGCAGAGTGCCATTATATTTGCTACATTCACAGGTTTCGGCCTCCATTTACTTACAGCTTTATATGACGACGCTGCTTCTACCATACACGACACAGCCTTGGAAATTTCCTTTTCCTTAATATATCCTTCTGCTAGAATCTCCCATGTTATTGGTTTTGGCTTCCCGCCTTTCTCAATCAAACGGTCAAGAAGCGCCCTGGCCTTGTAAACGAGCCCCTGTCTCGCATACCAACCCATAACAATGTTGCAGATCCTGGGATCATAGTTCGATGCAGTAGACAGCCATTCATCATATATAGCCTCTGCGCTATCAATATCCCCCAACCTAACCAAAGATGCGAGCATCGTTTGATAGCCCAAATTCAAAACACTAGGAAAGCTTGACTTGTACCAATTCCAAATCCGAAATAATTCTTCCTTCTTTCCTAGGCTGCTATAATACCCTAGGAGATACTTGAAGGGAGTCCGGTCCCTACCTGTAACTCAAAGCTCAACCTCCTTTAAGCAAGTCTCAGCCTTTTCAAAGTTACCAGCTTTAATGTACATGGTAGCGAGTGTACTGTAAGTGGTCCAGTTTGGATGGACAGTGTTGTCAGAAATCAACCTCTCCATCACTCTCTCCATCTCCTCTATACCTTCCATGGCTGCACAATTTGTTATCCAGATATTATAGGAGTACAGGTCAAATACGACATTCTTCTCCTTCATCTCATTTATGGTCGCATTAACTTTGTCGTGTTCTTCGAGATTCATATATAGAGTCATCATCACATTATAAGGAAGTGCATCAATTACATACCCTTTGGCTTTCATAGTCCCAAGGAGGGCCTCTGCTTTTTCTCTCATCCTAGACTGCACAAAAGCATTTAGAAGAGCACCATATGTGCGTTTGTCCTTTAGTTCTTCGGAAAGCGTTAAAAAGTAATCTTCCGCATGTGGGATGCTGTGCACTTTAGAGATAAGATCCAACTGGATTGCCATGTCACTGGAGGTAAATACAAATTGGTTTCCCTGAGCAATCATCCATTCATAAACCTGAGAATATATATTAGTTTGGGGGAAATTTTATGTAGCAAATTCAAAGAATAGAAAACAGAAAGATACACTGGAGTTGTAATTGTGTCCTTTAATTTATTTTAGAAATGCCCCATATTTTCTTTGGGATTCATTCCATAGAATTGCAACTAACCTTATAAATGGAATTTACTCAACAAATTAACCTTTTGATTTTAATCAATAAACTTTAAGCACATTCATTTGATACAACTTTACGGGCTGTTTGATTAGCAACAAGAAAGAAACGCAGCATTTGTTGCAGACAACAAAGGGTCATGTAACATCTGTTGCAAATAAAAAGTTCTAGATCCGGTTTGGTTGTTATCAACTTTTGGCACGCATATGTTAATTACCATGGACACAATTCTCAACATTTGTGTTGGAGAAATAGCCTCAGTGAATGGATCTGCTATAATATTCCAACTTCCTCTCTCTATATCTCAACTTCGCGGAGATTAACAATCTCTCAAACTGAGCGATACCCCGCCTCAAGAATTTGTCCGAGTACTTGATGGACCAAAATCATAAATGAACTTTATCCAATAAACTTCTTGGGTTGTATTCTCTGTTGAGTCATAGCCAGTATCCAACACCATGCCTACCTCAGTATCCCTATTGGAACCATATCCAATATACTGCTCCTCCGAAATGGGTAAACTCAAAACCCTGATAATATTTCGGTCATCCAGATCACCTTGAAAACCTGAACCGATAACCGCCTTCTGAAGGAGGCTACCGTTATGATATACCTAGAACATCCTCTTATGTTCTTAATGGCTTTCTTTTATTTCTCCAGGATTGAATTAATATCCGCTTACTACAGCAAGTGCAAAAACATCTGGTTTTGTACATGACATAATATGATTGACTCAATTGCCTAAGCAAGTGATACGTCATTCATGCAAGTCCCTCTCATTATCAGTCTAAAAGACATCTCTTTAAAAAGGGTGGCTCCATCACCTGCGGATACACCACCACGCCAGGAGTCGTCCATTCTAAACCACTTTTAGAATGGTGTCTAAGTATCCGGATTGAGACACTTCCCAAATCTAGATCTGGTCACCAGAATTGCTGATATCTTATCCAGATCCTATGTGGAGAAATATCTATGACAACCAAAGTTTGACCGATTGTAATATAGGAACATCATTTCCCATCAGAAGTATATCATCCAAATCTCAAAAGAGTACTCCCTACACCTTTCTTACTAAGTTCATCTGTTGTTTTGATGAAGTCAATCACTGTCACATCAAATCAGATAATACGTCTCTGCTATTCTTGCTTCAGTCTATAAATAGACATACCCAGCTTGCACACCTTCCGCTGCTCCCACAGACTACGATAACCCTCTAGCAGAGTCGTATACACACGCACTTCTAAATTCTTATTTAGAACTTGCAAGATATCATAATCATAAATAGCAGCAGTGGCAAGTTATATCCGTATGGACTTCAGCGTAGACACTGAAATAAAAGTTTCATCACAGTCCACACCGGGTATTTAATGAAAAACCTTTTACTACAGGTCTAGCCTTATTAGGTTACCAACTTCCACCTGTACTGATCTCGAAAGATCTACTTGCTCCTAATGTGTTTTACCCTTTCAGGAGCACCCAACAAATTCCATAATTTGCTGAAGTGTATGGAGTCCAACTTGGAAATAATGCATATGGTCACCTGAAAGTTATCACTTCCTATGACATGTTGATTACTAGTAGGGCCATCATAACCATGATGCTGACCTCCCTGTCACCGTCTACGAGAAAACCGAAGTATCTCTCGGGTAATCGAAGTTACCTATTAAAATCTGCGAAGTGGCTAAGGTTTGTCAATTCCAATTGAATCCTCAGGTTCTACTAAATTTTCAGTAACTGTTTGTGGTTCTAAAATCACTTCCAGTTCTACCATACTCCAACTAGTTTGTTTTGCAAAAAGATTCCTTTTATAAAAAGATGGCGAATCAAGAACAATTTAACTATTGATCTTAAAAATGGTAGAAGAGAAACCCTTGCGAATACTTGGGATAACCCACAAACTGCCATTATTAAAATGTGCCTTGAGTTTGTCTGAATTATACTTTTAAACAAAAAATCGGATAACTCCATATCTTAATATCCTTAAGATCTGTTATCATTCCATGTCCATATAGAATCTAAGGCACTAATTTAGATGGAACCATATTCAATCAGCATACAGCTGTTTCCATTGTATATCATAAATGGCAAAAGATCATGCAGCATTCTCATCATGGGGCGCACACGCAGATAAGCAATCTAAGAGAGAATCAAATTCTCAATATTACTACGACGGAATATCTAGAATAAGTATCTGCATCTTCGATCACTTCAAAGAATCATGATACTTCCAACGTATGGTTTTCTACTTTATTCTTGTACCTATAAACTTCTCAAAAATTTGGACATTGTATTTCAACGAATGTGTCTATAAGACCAGAGAACTTATAAGTTACCTGAATGAAATAAGAGTACCAACACCTTGTCCCGAAGGACACTGGACAGCATATATTTTCATATATAAACCCCAAGAGTTCAATAACTCGAACTCCGTGTATTCCAAGTTGAAGACTGTATTTGGGTCAATAATGTCTTACACCGTTGTTCAATGTACCTTACCTTATCCTCAATTGGTAAAGGTAAATGTTTAGAACACAATTTTCAAAAAGTTATATCCCACTTTATAAAAATAAAGATACGGATATATCATTTTAAAAATTGGTGGAAAACAACGGTTATTCAATACCAAATATTTGTCGTAAAACCAGATGATTTAATTCAATATCACCAATTGATACGAATTTCGATATTGAGTATCAAATTGCCCATTTCCCAATATTCTACTCCTACTCAGCATTTGCAATGTCATATAGATGTGAGATTCTAATCTGGTATATATATACCTTGGAGTAGGAATCAATTGGGAAAACGGTTTTCAATTATATCAGCGAAATTCTGAAACATAAATGTTACAAGGGGTGGCCGGATATTCCTAGTAATATCTCTTCCACTATCTAGATTCATGACATTAGTAGTAATTTACATTGCCCTCACTTCAATCCTTTTATATGTCTCTACTTATTACCTTCTGTACACCACACTTAGGCTAGTTGATTTTCTTTCTTCGCTATCTTTCGACACCAGCCTATAGTTTAGAAGACTATCCAATAAGCGTAATAGATATACTCTCCTAATACAAGAAGCTCTCGTAACCTGAGAGAAAATGAAGGAAAAAGACAACCGGATAATACAATTCAATTTCTTCAGAACCAGTGGCCATTCTCGACTAAAGTAACTTCTTCGAGTTCGTATGTAACTATACGATGGCTTTTCCAAACAATATGGATCATTGTAGTGATAAAGAGTGTTCTGGAGAAAAACAAAGAAATGTAGGAGTAGCAGAAATATATGAGACTTCTGTCGTGAACCGTGACAACCTAAAGCCAAAGTCTGTAAAAGGTTCGGTCAACTTGGACTATGAGTTTTAGTTTAAGGTAAATCATGGATCACTGCCAGAGAGAAAAGAAACACTCAGCGTGCACTCTATCAAGATTAGATTGGCTTATCACTTTATCTAATCAGGATGGCTCCCACTATATCCTCGAATTCTCCTTCAAACCCTAAAAGGAGAACTAGTCGGGATTATGTACATCTTACAAGTTCGCTAACCGTTCGCCAAGATCGGTGTTGGTACTCCGAGAGAGGTCCCCCGTGCTTTCACGCATTGACCCAATTTAATAATCCTGTTTCCGCAGATGCGTAAGCTCGTTAACACTTTCTAGACACCTAATAGGTTAGCTAATTGTGAAGTGAAAATCTTCCGAGAAGTAAAACCTACTCATCAGTGGGAGTCAGGACCCAACTATCATTGTGAAAACTTTGACGAAAACCGACCAAAATTACCACTCCAGAAGGTATGCACATACTTGACAAGTTTCCCTTATGTTTGAAACTCTCAATATAGTTTTTGCCCCATGCGGCTTATGACCTTGATAAAGGCCAACAAATCATAAGTCGCAAATCAAGTTCAACCTGTCATTATCTTGATTAATTTAGACCCGCCCGTATAAGCCCTTAACGAAGGCCAACAAGGCTATACGACTGTCCTAGATAATGACATCTCTATGCACAGATAAACACCTAGCCACCGTACACTACGCTTTGACAAAGGCCAACAAATGCAGCATGAATACGAGATACCACTCATCTGAAATGACGTAGGGCTACGGCTGGTTTTTGACGAACCTTTAACATAATGAACTTGATATCGTTGAAAGAACTCGAGTAGCTTTTGAAAAAGGAGTGATTTAAGCTCCGCATTTTAAAACAAGTAATTTTGAAGAAAAGCGAATGTCATAGTAACATAAACTTTTGCTTAAGAGCAAACTCCCCGTGAAGGGATCAAGACTCTTCTCATCGAATGAAGTGCAGGATATTCCTAACCGAATACCTTTATGCAAAGCAAAAGAATATAACTATACGTTTTAAAATTTGGTTCCGACAACACATTCAGTTTTGTTTTCCGTGCATATAATGCAGTCCCGTCATTGCAAGTTTCTAAGTCACACCAGAAACAACCAAAATAGCATGCTTTTATATACCATCCTCATTCGCCACGGGGTTCCGGGTATTCACCGTAAGGTTACTTAACTTACGGTAGGACGGGAACTAGCTAGCGCGGATGCAAAACATATAGAAACGTCCAATATATCATCACAGGCATGCAGCAAACAATATGGAATAGCGGATAAACTAAGAGCCCCGCGTTTCATTTGAGCCGCAAATGAGACCCGACGTTCTCCGGTCGTGTGGATAGCCTGTACAATATCGATCCTAGACCCCTATAAATACGGCAAGCAACCTTCCAATTCTAGAAACTGGATAACTCGCCCTCAATATCATGAGTCGGTCACCCGTCGTTTTCTAGAATCCGATAACTTGGGCACTCCTCCGCAGGTAGATCCTATAACCTCTCCAAGTGTGGCGAGCAACCAGCCAATTCTAAAGCAAGACGGCCCAGTCTCAAACACCATGAGACGGACACCTACCGCACTCCAGAACCCCAATACTCGAGCACTTTTCCTGGGTTAATCCTAGTACAGAAATGAAATATATATACAATGGTAAGTATTGACCGCATCCTGATCGACCCCAATAAAAGAATATACATAATAAGGAAACAGCGGCCACAAGTTGGAGCTCGTTCCGAACAAATGAATACAACATTATAAATCAAAACTGTACAAGCAAATCGCACGAGGGGCTATCCAACACGACAATCCGGCTAAACCATTACAAGATATATATACAACACAGAACAAGCAACACCACAATATGTGCAACCCCGTCTAATCGAACATATAGCAATTAGACGGCGTTTAACACATTCAAAGACACGAAAAACATGACCATATAATTCATCACCCGCGAAGCTCACACTCGAAATTCCAATCAAAGAAAATCGAGTGCACTCCGCCATCCAAACAATCTATTCTTTTTGCCAAAATCTCGAGTCCGAATGACCCCAAATACGCTCGAATGCTCGATAGGGCGCTCAAGCGCAACCCTAGAAAGGCTTAGGGCCTTAAGGAGGGTTCCCCTTGTCCGAGACTACCACGAGGCGGTCTCCGGAAGGGAACGGAACCAGAGAGCACCACCAAGGTGCTCTTGGGTTCACACAGCTCCAAGGCCACCAAGTGGTGGTCTATAGGGAGTTGGGGACCTTCCTAGGCCCTCGGGGACACCACGGGGTCCCCCGATCCGACTCACAGGTTCTCGGTCCAAACCAAAAACCCGCGAGGATCGGAAAACCGCAAAAACATGGATTTTGGACAGCATTATTGAAGCGGTTTCAGCCACGAAAAATCAGCCACATGGTTCGAAATACAGTTTGGAAAATGACTTCACGAACCTCAACAGGTCGCCCTAGATCCTTGATGGAGTCCCCGTTCCAAAACGAGAGCTGCGGGGATCGAGTTTATGCATGAAAAACGAGTTTGTGGCTGATCCAAAACAACGACATGGCTGAAATCAAAAAACGGTTCTGTGCTTCATAAAACAGCCCCTATACTCGATGTAGTTATGAAAAATTAGCTTCCCAAGACACTACTGGTCACCATCGAAACTCTACGGAGTTTCCGTTCCAAAACGAGAGCTTCGGAGATCAAAAACAAGCGGGAAAAACTAAGTATAGTGGTTGTCCAAAAAACTGCAGTTTCGAATAATGGAGTTTGCGACGATTTATTCAGTCATGCAAGCAAGTTTTGGTGTATGGTAGGCTCTGATACCACTGTAGGGTTCCCTAAGGCTCAGGAGCGCAGCGGAGGCAAGAGGCAACAAAAAAAATCGAGCGAACTCGAGAGAACCGCAACCATATAATCGTCCAAACACCTAAACTAGCAAACTAAATATGCAAGTTTGAAAACATACAACCTTTGATGCGTCTTCATATACTCCAATGGTGAACTTGGACTCCTCGTCGGCTCCTTGAGATGTAGAAACGAACTTGGTGAAGACCTCCCATGCCGAAGATATCCATCCGAAGGAAACCGATCCAAGGTCCAACCGACGCTCCAAGCTTGCTAGAAATGGAGCGAGGGTGATGTAGGGATTTTTCCAGTAAACTTTTTCTCTCATTTCAAAGCTCAAAAGAGCAATGGAGGAAGAAGGAGATGAGCGCTCTCATCATGAAAATGGCTAAGTGTTTCAAGAGAGTAGAATGAGTGAATGGGTTCATATTTTTCTAACCATCTTAGAAAATGTGACATAATTTTTTATAATAAATAATTGAAACTCATCCCTCTCTATATGCTCTCAACCATACACAAAGCCACCTTATTACCTTGAATATTCATAAATAAATATTCGTAAATGAGGTGTCCTTCTAGAAGGTATTCCATATAAAAACATAATACATCCCCCGGTATACGTATCGCTACATATACGTGTATCCGTATAAAAAACGAATAACCAAACGAAAGAAATGAATAGTGAACGATAGTACTAGAATATATATATATAATTATTAAATCACATCTTGATTTAGATTTAATAAGTCGGTTAGTATTATCAACCGTCCGATTAAACTTTGTGTAGCCTGTACACATATTTAATCGGACACCTAAATGTACCAACGTACGGTCTCTACATCCGTTTCCTTAATCGGAAAAACCCTCAGTGTGGGACTCTAAAAACTCGACAATACGCTGGCAGTGATTACTGGATAAATCAATAACCACAAACACGTCAGTGGCACTAGCTGTACGTAACAGCTACCCAGGTATATGCTGAAAGGGAAGTCGACAATCAAGTCCGTATGTACCCTACTGAGCTTGAATGTGACAATCTCCGTACAGTCCGGTCTCTTTGTCTACGAGTATCACATACCGGATCTAGAGGGTGGATAACATCAAACCCCTAATAACCCGATAAGTCGTGCCGGAGTCAAGCTCATCACCAACCGAGAAACTACTAAACTCCTATTAGTAAATCTCATCCACCGTAACCATGAATTTATGGTGATGGCCAACCGAGCACAGCGGGGCATCGACTTCTAATATCAGGAGCGGCGACTCTCTGACAATCGCTCATTGCCTCCATGTGGCTCGGGACTGTACCCAATTAAAACATGTTTGCACGCCTCCTTTGAGCCATAATAGGGTAGTAATCTAAGTACAGTGAGAACTCACACAAGACAAGTAACGATCTCAGGTCAAATGACTAATCTGTACTCATGTCACTAGAAAACTGCTATTTGACGATGGATATAATACCATCTAGAAGTTCTCGGTAAGTCCGTCCGGTTTACTCACCTTCAGTGACACTTGTATACTATCTTAGGTGACGCAACACCAATGGCTTATGAGACCGGCCACCGCCCATCGTCGAGGTCTAGAAACGTATACACTAGTCTACTCCGGAATATCGGTGCACAGTCTCGATACTCCTTCGACCATGGACAATTAAATAAGTGCTTATGGGCTACCCAGCTCTCCCGTATATGATCGCCATCATAATGCTGGTAGTCAAGCAAGAATCCTTCAGGTTTCATCATTATGTATTAGCGACACGTAATAACAAGTAAAACGTATACACATAATAATAAAGACAAACCAAATAGCATATTATCATCTCGAGTAAAACTGTTCTATCTATATATGTCCTCCTTCAATTATCATAATTGTCTACCTGCAATTATAATAATTGCCTTGAGAGCACTATATCCAACACATATTACCAACGCTATCGCTTTCAACATTGGCTTCATCATTCTGTGTAGAGTCAATCCTCGACCGCATTTTCATTTTTTCCCTTCTTCATTTTCTACCACACGAGGACGTGTTGTTGAACTTGAAGCACTTGATGCGCTACATATTGCTGCCACTTCTCGCTTTGAGGTGCTAAACCTTGTTTGCATTAGAAGGAAACTCAACCATTCTTATATGAGTTCCTTTCTTATGAAGGCTTCTATCTCACCATAAAGACTTGTACCGTCGAAAAGCCAAGCTCATGCCTTATTGAGCTCAAGGCTTCATAGCCTCCTCTATATTATTTTGATAAACAAAGGCGTGATCACTCAAACTATTATTTGATTGGGCAACCGCCCTCTTTAATAATAGCTTTTGCAGTTGAATTTTTAATTATTGACAACCATTCCATTATCTCTTGTTGCCTCACATGCGTAGGTATAGATTTTTGTCACCAAAATGTTAAGAATAGCAACAACGTCATCAAAAAAAGGTATAAAAGGCTAATTAATTGGCAACTTAAATATTTTCGGCCAGCAATAGCTTCGAGAAAGATTAAATGGGTCTATTATTATGCATGCATAATGCATAATCAATCCTATACATACTACAACCACCTTTACAGTGTAAACTACCTACCCGATAAAAAGACAGTAAGCTTAGTACTAGTAGCCAAAATAGACATACAAAATAAAGGACGAATTCTTTATCTTTTCACCCTATCTTCATGCTTCTAACTTAGAGTTTAAGGTTGCTTTTGAGAGATATTCTAGAGAGAGTGCACCATAAAAGATCAAGTGAAGGCACAAAGCCCTTACTTGGCTGCTACTTCAAGCATATCAGATGAAGCTTTTGTTTGCATCCCATCTACAACTTCTAACACGTAAAATTTCAAGGAAAACATATAAATTTAATATAAAATACTATAAATAGATAGAAAATTTTAGTTCATGACTAGACTGTTTTTTTTAAGTTTTATTGACGTTATTGTTGAGCATTTAAGTTACTTATGATATCTATATTTATAGTATAAAATATGATGCTATATCAAGAGATAATAATTTTTTTTATTCTTATGGTATATACAACACTTGTGGAATTGAATATTTTTTAATATATAATTGCATGCATTGATTTAGTAGAATTGTAGCACTTTAAAATTTATAGTAATTTAGAATGTTTTTAACTAGTTATTAATTTCTATAAAACTTTTGACCACCGTCTAACCAATAGGAAGATACGATATGGAGTGTTGACTTTTTGTTGGTGAGGCAAGGGGTCTAAAATATAAAACACATTTATATAGAATCTAGCTTAAGAAAATTACAGGTTTGGTCCTAAAATTACTCCATGGCCCCGACTGATACAAAGAACAATAAATGTTTCCATAGCTTGAAAGAAGAAGAGTACAAGAAAAAAAAGCCCACAAGCAACTATTCTTATCATCCTAATTCTCTCACGCGGCATTATCGATATTTTGGAAAGCCGACTCTAGGCATCTAGACGATTTTCCACTTAAACGGCCTATTATTCTCATCTCCTTTTGCTTGAACTTATACTCTTTTCTTATTTAATGCCGGAATATTATAGCATATAAGCATTGTTTTAGTAATTATATAAATTAATGACTAGTAACTAACACTTCAATCCAATGTCAGATATCGGCGTCATATTTGCCAGAAGATTTTCGTATCAGATATCATGATATTTCGGATTCACGGTTTTGTATTATAAATGTCATTATTATAACTTTTTTGACAAAAATGTCGTAGATATATCTAAAATAAATTTTTTGCTTTATTAAATGAATTTTTTCCTCAATGGCTTAATGGTAGAATGATCGGATACCAAGCAATCGGTTGTAGGTTCAATTCCTACTTAGTCGTTAGTCTCTTTATCTTTATTCGCATTCTCAAGCAAAGCTAGTACTTTTTCATTGACATTCGCGGAAACATGAACACATGCAGTGTTCTAAATTTCGGATGTCGGTGTCGTGTCGGCGCGAAAATTTTGATGTTGGATATCATATATCGTGAAATGTCGGGTGGTATTATCAAACATCAGGTTCTACATTTTTAAAATGTAAACGTCATTTATATAACTTATTTTTTGAAAAATAATTAACTTATTCAGATTTTTGGTTTTCCTAAATTTATATTTTTCTCAATAACTCAATAATAGAGCAGTCGTCTATGAAACGAGGGAGATAAAACGAGCTTCCTGCAAATTAAGTTGGTATAAATGGACTGGATTATTTACAAAACCCAAAAAAGAAAATTATCCTCAAATTTTCCCCCTCATAACAGTAAATAGGGCTTAAACGCTGACCAGGGTTGTAAAAAACGCTACGCGAAGCTGAGTATCCGGGGTACCGCCGAACCGCCTAGACGTCGTCTAAGCGGTTTTTTAAATTTTAGGTAAAATTATATTTGATATATATACATATTGAGATTTCAGCAATATATTGACACTTCAGCATAGAAAATAGCAATATATTGAAATTTCAGCAGTAGAAAAATAAGTATATTGATAATTTAGTATGATAACCCTAAAATATTGATATTTTAACAGTAAAAGTCGGCAAAAATTAAATTGAGCTATACAATTCAAAAATTATTCAAAAAAAGGGAATAAAATTGACCGACTTTTATTTCATTAAGTATGAATTTGGATCAGGTATGGTGAAAAGAGAACAAGCTCGACCCATGATGCTTCAAAAAAGACTAATTTTTATTCTATTAATTGGGCCGAGTCCGCTTAGACGCCCGCTTAAATAGGCTAGACGGCTTAAGCGCTTATTAAACGCTTAAGCCGTTTAATTAAACCGCCTAGAGCTGAAGCGGAGCGGCTACGCACCGTTTCCGTCTAGGCGGCCGCTTTTTAGAACACTGACGCCGACATAACGACATTTTGGCCGAAATCACGAAATGCCAACCGACATTCACCAAATATCATTAACCGAATTTTGTGTCTGTGTCATTTTCTTCCCAAAATCGATATTTCGGTGATGTCAACCGTCATTTATAACACTAATCACATGTGCTAAGACCTACGACACCTTTTATACCCGTCAAATGTTTAAGTCTACTTGTTCCGGCATGAACCTTCTTACAAAAAGTGCATAAACTTTTTTCGGTTAATTAGGATTCATTCTTTCCCCATAATTCTAACATGAATCGGTACCATTTTCTTTGGTTGAATAGAAGTTTCAGATAAAGTTATGGTCTACAAATAAAATTAACAGTTGCTTTAGAATTAACATACGATACAATTTTAACATAGCAAAATTAGATTAAATTAAAAATACTTTGGTCATGGGCATATCAAAAATTTAATTATGAACATACTTTAGAATTTTGAACTATCTTGAAACCAATAAACTCAAATTTAAAACAAGAAAAGAGCCTCGACTTTGATTCAGGGTTTAAAAACAAAGGGGGTCTCGACTTCAACTCAAATCTCTAACAGAATGGGGATCTTGACTTTGAGAGGGAGTTAGATCGCTTTATAAGTATGTAAATATTTCTTTTTCCTACAATATTCTTAGATTTGTTTAGTTAATTAATCAATAATCACAGGAATATTTCTGTAATGATTAATTGATATTATCGCATTATTTTTGTTCAATTGATGTGAAATCAGAGTTACCACAAATCGTTAAATCCATATCGAACTGCAATTTGGATCAGGCGATCCATGCCAGATCGGGAAAATTGGCATTCCAATGATGGTAAAGATTGAAAAAAGATCAAAAAATTCTTTAGATTGAAAGAAACTTACCTTTATTACACCGATAATCTTTGATGGTTATTAAAGTTGATATATCCATTGAAATATCTCGCCATGATACTTCGATCTCAATGGAGTTGGAGATGCCGCCACCGCCGCTTGGAGTTCTCAGAATCACAGCAGACACGACCTCAAAATCACGAGTTTTTTGAATGTTTATTCCTTACGGTTTTCTCTAAAGGCGAAGGCTCTGAAGTGGTCAAAGGAAAGAAACTTGAGGGTTAGGATTTTGAGAAAAGAGGGTTTTATTGATAGTCAAACCAGTTTGGATAAGTTAGGAGACCCGGCTCATTTTAACTTAAGTCAAATGGGTATTGGATCTAGTTTGGTTTAAATTGATACAAACCATTTAAGTTTAAGTTAAATTGGTCTAGACTCATCCCAACATAATCCAAATCCGACCTGAACTTAAAATCTAGGGCTAGCATAAAGTTCACCTAGCCACCAAACTAAAATATTGCGGTATCAAAAAAAATATTTACTTAAGAAAGAAAGATTTTAAAATCTATTTTAAAGTAGAATCAAAATGTTTGCCTAAACCAGAAAAGATTTTTGAAAATCTGCTTTAAAGAATTGGAATTAAAATATTCGTCTGAAAGAAAAAGGATGCTTAAATAAATTTTAAATTAGTTTAAAAGAATTTAAAATAGATAATGAGAGATATATCCAAATAATTTGTTTTTGACAATCAAAAAAATTCTTTTAGAAAATATACTAAAATATACATGGACACTAAAAGAAATATATCAAAATATTCATTTATTAAAATCAAGATATTTCTTTTTAAAAAGGAAAATATACTATGAGAACTAAAAAATTTTACTGATATTAAAAGTGTTTAAAAAATATATAGATATTTATCATGTAGATAGTAAAAGATCTTTTAAATAGTCTCCATATTTAAATTATATCAAAATGATTTGTATCTAATCTATCAAAGTGCTGTATATTATAATTTTCTCTTTTAAATTTGTGTAACACTACAACTTTAAAATTACAAAGATAAAACAATTCAATTATGCGTTTCTTTCCCATTGCATAAGCCATGTCGTTTCGTAAACGATCACGAGTAGAAGTCATATCTGATTCTAACGATGAAGAGAGAACGACGATGGTATATTCTTCTTCAGAGAGTGACGATGAACTTGTTGAAATTATCGAAACACTCAGTGATTCTATTTCTAATGCGACCAACGAAACATCGGCTCTGGAAATTCATCATCGGCGATTTAAAGAAAGTGTCAACGCCAACCTCTTCTTGCTGAAGTTACTATTATGGAAACCGAAGAGCAGAATCATGGACGTGCAAGCATTGTGAAGTAGTTTACAAGAGCACCTATTATCGAATAGGTACGCAATTTTTCGGTCCTCTACCGGGAAAATAATCGGATATTAAAGAATGCCCAGCAACAATGAAGAATTGGTCTGAATTTGATGGAATTCGAAAGAAATGGCAGGATGCAGAAAGAGAAGGTGTTTCTTCTTCATTAAAATATTCGAAACTTACATGTGGAAAACCTAATTCAAGTAAAACCACCTTGAGGCAGCATTTAGTGTGATGGAAAGGCATGACGTTGATGTCACTATTGTAAAAGCCTTGAGTGCTAACTGAATCCCATTTAATGTTCTTCAAAATTCTAAATTTCACCAAATGGTTTCCGTCATAAATAATGGACCAAAAGGATACAAAACTCCTTCATTTGAAAAGTCTTGAATCTTTTTATTAGATGAAGTAAAAAAGAAATATTGAAAAAGATTTATGTATTTTCAATTATTTCAGATTGGTAACATAAAGTACTATCCTCTCAAAGATGTTATAACTACAAATAGCCGGGTGTAATGTTTTTGTATGCAGAAGATTATTCAGGAGTATAGAAGTCTGGAAAAAAATATTGAGGAGTTATTGTTGAAAACTAATGATGAAATTGGACCATCTAATATGATTCAAGTTGTGGCCAACAATGCCGCGAATTTCAAGGTTGCTAGAAGGGAGGTTGAAAAAGTACATCCGCGTATTTTTTGGTCTCCTTGTGTAGTTCATACCCTTAATTTAATTTTTAAAGACTTGGCTATTTTTAGAACTCAGTCTAAACTAGAATTACTAAAAGTAGCTAAAATTAGATTTGAATCTCATTATATTTTATTAAAACGTTTTGTTGATGTAAAAAGGGCTTTGGTTACAACAATAGTATTAAATTCATGAAAAGAATGGTTGAAGTGCGGCGATGATAGAACAAAAGATATGGAGGCTTTTGTTACTCATCAAATTTTAAGTCATGATTTTTGGGAGGAGGTGCAAAATAAATAGCAATTACACAACCAGTCTTTAAGCTTATAAGGTTTTGTGATAAAGAATTGCAACTTATAGGAGAAATATATGAGAATGGATAATATGCTAGGAGAGATCAATGATTCTTTGATAAGTAAAAAGCATTGGGATGCTTATGCGCAAATTGAACAAATTGTGTTTACTATTTGGGGGAAAATGAACATCTCAATGCATTGTCTTGGTTTTGCTTTATCACCGAGATATTATGATATTGACACATGATTCGAATATCTTAATATCTCGATGATAAAGCAAAAACCCAAGACAATGCATTAGGATGTTCAATTTTTCCCATTTAGTCAACACAATCTGTTCAATTTGCATATAAGTATACATATGCTTGTTATTTATCAAAGCATCCTTGATCTCTCCGAGCATATTATCCATACCCTCATATATATCTCCCATATGTGGCCCTTCTTTATCACAAAACATCAAAAGTTTAGACTGGATGTGTAATTGCTATTATGTTTTGCACATCTTCCCAAAAATCATCACTTAAAATTTGATGAGTAACAAGACCCCTATATCTTTTTTTTTCTATCATCACCACACTTCAATCATTCTTTCCATGAATTTAATACTACTGGTATAGCCAAAGCCTCTTTTACATCAACTAAACGTTTTAATAAAATATAATGAGATGCAAATCTAGTTTTCGCAAATTTTAGCAATTCTAGTTTAGACTGAGTTTTAAAAATAGCTAATACATGCTGATGATTTTTAATATAATTTACAATCAGTTTTACAGTCTTGTATGTCTCTAATAATCAATCAAATGCAGAAGCCTAAGTCTTTAAAAATTAAATTAAAGGTATGAACTACAAGACAAAAAATATGGGGATGTATCTTTTCAACCACCCTTCCGACAACCTTGCAATTTGCAGCATTGTCAGTCATAACTTAAATCACATTACATGGTCCAATTTCATCAATAGCTTTCAACAATACCTCTGCAATATTTTTTCCAGGCTTCTCTACTCCTAAATAATCTTTTCCATAAAAAAACATTGCATCCCGGCTATTTGTAGCTATAACATTTATGAGAGTATTGTACGTTATGTTAGACCACCCATCTGAAATAATTGAAACTCCATCAATGTGACAAGGGGCAGAGACAAGGAGCGGGCTGGGACCTGGGCCCTCGCAGGATTTTCGCCGGAGTATGACCCCCAGAGCTTTGTAAGTGGTCATGGCCCTTGCAAATCTCTAGCACGGCCCCAGCAAGGCAGCAACAACACAGAAAGAGGATGAAGAGTTGATGACGAGGCAACCAAGAGCCAACAACGGAGAGAGAGCAGGCGGCCACAACAATGCGGTGAAAGAGGGGATGAAGACGAGGCTGATTTGGGGATAAATTTAGGGTTTGGGTATTGGGTTGTTGGACTTGGGCCCATAACTTGTTAATTGTTATGCAATAAGTCAAAAAACTAAAACCAAATATCTATTTATTAAACCCAATAACCATCTCATTATTTCTAATTCCCAACTCTCTCTCTCTCGATGAGTCGTGCCTCGGTGAAGGCTCGATCTCACTCTGTCTCTCAGAGTTCTCTCCTCGTAACTCTTTTTATAGTTTCTATGATGAAGTTATCTATTGCCAACGATCCATGAAGGGTTGGAAACTTCAATTTCTCAATCTTGCATTGCATCTTCTATTTGGGTAAGCATTACTAATCTATTTAGTTCAATAATTATGGTTAATTTGATTGTTACTTTTGTTGGCTATAGTGCCCTCAAGGCAATTATCGTAGTCGCAGACAGGTGATTACGATGATTGAGAGAGGACCTATACCGATAGAACAGTCTTACTCGAGATGATAATATGCTATCTAGTTTGTCTTTATCATCATGTACATGTTGATAGAGCCCATAAAATTCTTGCTTGACTACCGGTATTATGATGGCGATCATATACGTGGGAGCTGAGGGTCTATAAGCACATCCTTAAATGTTCCTAGTCGTGGGAGTATCGAGACTGTGCATCGATACTCCAGTGTAGACTTATCTAGACCCTGACGAGGGGCGGTGGTCGGTCTCACAAGCCATTGGTGTCAGTTGTTCACCTAAGATAGTATATAGGTGCTCATTGGGTTATGAGTACACTGGACGGACTTGTCGGGAACATACTAGTTGGTATTATACCTATTGTCAGATAGTAGTTCCCTGGTAACATGTGTACAGATTAGTCTGTCGACCTGAGATCGTCATTTGTCTCGTGTGAGTTCCCACTGTGCTTTGATTACTACCCTACCACGGCTCAAAAGAGTCGTGCAAATAGGTTTTAGTTGGATACAGTCCCGAGCCACATGGAGGCAGTGAGCGGATCATCGGGGATTCGTCTCTTCCGGTATTGGGGGTTGATGTCGCGCAGTGCACGGGTGGCCATCACCAGAAATCCTCGGCCACGGTATACGAGAATTACCGATCCAGGATCGATAGTTTCTCAGGTGGTGATGGGTTACACACCGACACGAATTATCGCGTTATTAGGGGTCTGACTTTATCCACCCCCTAGACTCGATGTGCGATACTCTTAGACGAACAGACCGGACCGTACGGATATTGTCACTGTCAGGCTCAGTAGGGTTTCAGGATGAGTTCGCTCGTCGGCCTCCCTTTCGCTCAATACATGGGTAGCCGTTACGTACAGATAGTGTCACTGACATGCTTGTGGTTAAACTCACTGCCAGCGTATTGACGAGTCTTTAGAGTCCCATACAGAGGGTTTTCCTGATTCGGGCGAAACGTTGTAGAAGCCGTATAGTTTTATGGCAGGGTTCGATCATATACGTACACTTGTGCACGGATCATGATCGAACGGATAATACTAGTGGACTTTGGTTTAAACCGGATCATAGTATTAGATTGTTGGAATACTTTCGTCTCGTTGCATTCGTATTCAGTCGGAATACGGATGCGGGTATGTATATACGGATGAGGGGTATTCTTATAATTCGTTACGAGTTTGCTTTTGGAGTTGTCATTTCTTGTTTTGGTTTTAAACATTTATTTTTTAATGTTTAAAATTTGTTATGTGAATTGTGTGAGTACTTGTTTTTGCTTGCATAGAAAATTTTTGGGCTTGGAAATTTCGTAGCCATGCTTTGCATTAATGAGGCATGGGCTCACTTGGTACTTAGTGAGCATTTATTGTTGAATGGTAAAGCATAGGCACTTGACTTTTGTGGAGGTGGCTGTGGATTTGTGTGCGGATTTTTCATGAGTTAATTAATCCATCACATATATTCTCAACTCTACACTAACGCGCTTCCATCACATATATTCTCAACCCTACACTAACACCGTACACTACACCACCATGAAAAATACACGGAGGTTGAATATATGTAATGGATTAATTAACTCATGAAAAATCCACACGCAAATCCACAGCCACCTCCACAAAAGTCAAGTGCACATACCTCACCATTTCAACAATAAATGCTCACTAAATACCAAGTGAACCCATGCCTCATTAATGCAAAGCATAGCCACGAAATTTCCAAGCCCAAAAATTTTCTATACAAGCAAAAACAAGTATTCACACAATTCACATAACACATTTTAAACATTAAAAAATAAATGTTTAAAACCAAAACAAGAAATGGCAACTCCAAAAGCAAACTCGTAACGAATTACAAGAATACACATCATCCGTATATACATACCCGCATCCGTATTCCGACTGAATACGAATGCAACGAGACGAAAATATTCCAACAATCTAATACTAGGATCCGGCGTAAACCAAATCCAACTAGTATTATCTGTCCGATCATGATCCGTGCACAAGTGCACGTATATGATCGAACCCTGCCATAAAACCATACGGCCTCTACAACGTTTCGCCCGAATCAGGGAAACCCTCAGTGTGGGACTCTAAAGACTCGTCAATACGCTGGCAGTGGGTTTAACCACAAGCACGTCAGTGGCACTAGCTGTACGTAACGGCTACCCAGGTATTGAGCGAAAGGGAGGCCGACGAGCGAACTCATCCTGTAACCCTACTGAGCCTGACAGTGACAATATCCGTACAGTCCGGTATGTTCATCTAAGAGTATAGCATATCGAGTCTAGGGGGTGGATAAAGTCAGACCCCTAATAACGCGATAATTCGTGTCGTTGTGTAACCATCACCATTTGAGAAACTATAGATCCTGGATCGGTAATTCTCGTATACCGCGGCCGAGGATTTCTGGTGATGACCACCCGTGCATTGCGCGACATCAACCCCTAATACCGGGAAAGACGAATCCCCGACGATCCGCTCACTGCCTCCATGTGGCTCGGGACTGTACCCAACTAAAAACTGTTTGCAGGACTCCTTTGAGCCGTTGTAGGGTAGTAATCAAAGCACAGTGGGAACTCACACGAGACAAATGACGATCTCAGGTCGACAGACTAACATGTACACATGTCACCAGGGAACTGCTATCTGACAATAGGTATAATACCAACTAGCATGTTCCCGGCGAATCCGTCTAGTGTACTCATAACCCAATGAGCACCTGTATACTATCTTAAGTAAACAACTGACACCAATGGCTTGTGAGACCGGCCACCGTCCCCCATCAGGGTCTAGATAAGTATACACTAGTCTACACTGGAGTATCGATGCACAGTCTCGATACTCCCACGACTAGGGACATTTAAGAATGTGCTTATAGACGCCCAGCTCCCACGTATATGATCGCCATCATAATGCTGGTAGTCAAGCAAGAATTCTATGGGCTCTATCAACATGTACATGATGTTAAAGACAAACCAGATAGCATACTATCATCCCGAGTAAGATTGTTCTATCGGTATAGGTCCTCCCTCAATCATTATAATCACCTGCCTACGACTGCGATAATTGCCTTGAGAGCACTATAGCCAACAATCTCCCACTTGCACTTAAGGCCAATTATTGTGATGTCGCATACTCACAGTCCGTGCGATACCGAACACCCAACTTCTCTACTAATCAGTCTCACAAAGCCTGTTTGTGAAATTAATGTGTTCGAGAAATAGCCTCAGTGAGTGGATCCGCTCTAATGTTTCTTTCTATATCTCTCTATATCTCGACTTCGCGGAGAAAGCTATCTCCCGAAATGAGCAATACCTATCTTGGAATTTGTCTGGATATCTGATGGAACCCAGATCACAAATGAACTCCAAATCCAGCAAATTTCCTAGACTGCGTCATCCACTGAATTTAACAGTATCATGCGCCATGCCTTTCCTCAGTATCAGCTTGGACCACCTGTCAAACTGTAACGTCTTCAAAATAATAAAATATGATTTTTGGGAAATTTTATAATTTAATATTATTTTAATGAATATTTTAATATTCTGGTATAATTAAATACAGATAAATGGGGAAAAATTATGGAAAATTCTAAAATAAGGTATTTTAAGGAATTGCCTCGTTTTCTGTGCATGCCCCCATTTCCTCTAGTTTTGACCCTGAGTATGTCTAGTTTTGACTGATTCCATCTGGGGTGAAATCTGGGTTGATTTTCCTATGTTGGTGTATAATTTGGGACTTGTTTTAGCATGGATTTTGGTATTTGGTGATTCATTCCTGTCGGGTGGCGTTTGGACGTCAACGACAAGTGGATTTTGATTGTGTTTACATGCGAGTCGATAGGTTTTTACCTATGCGGGTAGCGTGTGCTATTTTGGTTTCCGATGTGATTTTCATGTGCTTTAGCATTGTGATATACTTATAGGTACCCCGCGTGATGTTGAGGCAAAGGAGGTGAAGATAGCGACATCGGCTTTGGCACACGAGAAGCAATGTGAGTAGATTTATATCTACGGGGAGAAGTCGGGTGGATGGCGTATAGCACCCCCGCAGTCCGTGGTGATGTATACGAATACGTATACACACGAATATTTATTATGTGTTGTTTAGGGTTATTGATGGTAATAATGATATTTTGATGATCAGAATATATTGGTTTAGTATAGTGCGAACCCTAGAGTAGTGGTTGCACTCACACATACATTTACACACATACTTGCATTCATTCTTTCATTTATTAGAGTGCATATGATGGTGCGTATATCTACACATGGGTATGGGACTATGTGTTTATATACGGGATTTGAGGATGATACGTGGTTTGAGATGATACTTGATGTGAGGCCGTGAGATCGGCGATGTGACATAGCTTGTCTTCGAGGTGCGATATGATAGTTTTAGCGGGCCTTTGGACATTTGCTTTACCCGCATTCATATTTTTATAGATGGTATCGATTTGTACTAGACTTAGAGTAGTACCCCAGATTATGCGATCTGATGATAGTGATACCTGATATGTGATGAGGTACTGTGACATTGACCCCTACCCAGCTATTGGGATGCCGTACGACGATCTACCGTACGAGCCGATATTGATGATAGATCCGAACTCATGACTCGAGGATATCTTACGATATGTTATTGAGGTGGGATCACCGACTATCATATCTATATATATTGACTCAGATTAGGTGGTTTCTTACCCCTCCTGTCTAGATTACTTAGTAGACATTAGACTGGACCGAGTCATACCTATTTCAAACTAACGAATCGGGGATATTTTAAAGATAGGCAGAAGGGTCATACGGATATTTTCAAATGATGTATCTTTTCTTAAAACACCGTAGCCCTTGTTTTTCCAAAAGCCCTGATTCGTCTTATTTCAAATGGCACCCCTGCATGACTTGTACAGATTGGTGTAGATTCTTTACTTCTGCGTTGATTATTCGATTCCGCATATTCATGCTATTTGCATTGCATCGCTTGTACTGTGGTTATATTTCAGTCATGCTGCTAGGACACCAGCACCATTATCGATGATGCATATGTTCCACGTACACTTGTTGCCGGCTCACACACTCATTATCGATAATTGCCATGTCACTACACTGTAGTACTATTGCATTCAGTATATGATCCTTGCATGACATGATGATATGCATACCTTCCTTTACATGTCGCATACTTCATGCTTTTGATTATACGCATTGAGATATGTTGTTTCTATGATATTTCTGGATTTGGAAACCGAGAGTGTTTCAAAAGAGAATATGTCATTGCTTTAAAAACCCGGTTACCCTTGATATGATATTTCAGTGCGTCCACCATGTGTTTTCTCGGTGCTGAGAGCGACATGTGAAACCCGAATCGAGGAGTGGATGAGCCGATTGCGGGTACATGGTGGACCCGGTATGGTTCCCCTCGGCAAGATGATCTATGGGCTTTGCCGATTGAGCCTGGAGGCGGGCGAGTACCTACCGGTGATTGGTTGGACCTGGCGGTTATCCGGAGGATACTGACCAGAGTCGATGGATAGATTTGGGTTCCTGCCGTGGCCGAGGGCCGATACCGCAGACAGAGCCCGCGGGCTGATCCGGACTGACGGAGCCCGATATATGAGGATTTATGTGCCGATGCTGGGCACAGTTTTCATGATGTTTTCGAGTGCCGATGCTGGGCACTCCGGTTCCATGATTTTGACGTGTCGCGAGGGACACGGGTGGGTTATATCCTCATATTTCCATGCACAGGTTTCATGATATTTACTTGCATGATGGTTATTGTCATTGGGTGACGAGTGGACGGGATCCACGTGTGTGCAGATTTGATTACATTGATCATACCTCATATTCATGACATGCTATTACCTGAGGCACTAGCACGAGCACTTGGCATTACACTCATGTAGAGATTACATTGCCAGTTTAGCATGCTTCAGCTTTATTCATATTGAGGTTTATTTATATCTGATCGTATTGACCTAGGATGGGTCAAGCATTCGATCTCTGCTTGTAGATATTTTCTATTCACGAGTTGGCAACTCACCCCCGTTGTGCCCCAGTCCTTGCAGGTTTTTGCCGTACAGATTCCATAGCGGCATTTCTGGCACACTGCTTCCTTATGAGTGACTTGCTTGGATAGGTGGGTTCTTTTGTATCAGAACCGCCATTGTTCATGTATCATTTATTGTATCTAGAATTTCCATCAACCAAAACTTGTTTATTGTTTCAGACTTAGAAAACAGTGTTGTTTTATTTCGACCTTAGAGTCGCGCTAGTAGTATTACGGTTTTCTGGCTGTTTTGAGTTTCTTTTTTTGGGGTTTTGATCCTCGCCCTTTGGCGTTGTATATTATTATTGCTTGCGTGGTTGTGACCGTCGATGGACGAAGAGCTAGCTCCCGCTTGGGGATGCCTTTTATCATTTCATATATATTATTCTTGTTGTACCCCGTTCGGAGCCAGTTTTTACAAAGGAAACTCTGCCGAAATTTTCAGGAAAGGTTACACATTTTTAAAAAATGCATATTCGGCTTAGTTATTTAAAAACTTTGATTTCCAAACATGATTTCCTTACTTTTCAAAAACAGTTTTCCTTATTTACTCTTTAAATAGTTTTAGATTGCTGGGCTTTTGGCTTACTTGGATCAGATGGGGTCTTATAGACTTCATATGGTTCAAGGGCCAGTCACGTGCTCTTTCGGGTCGTGACACAAACATACTGTCCCTCAGAAGAGGGAAAAACTATAACTCCGACAGCCACTCTGTCATCCAGGTCACCTTGGAAGCTTGAAATGATAACCGTCTCGTGAAGGAGGCTGTCGTTACCATATCCCTAGAACATCTACTTATGTTCAAAACTGCTTCCCAACGTTTCTCCAGGATTGGATTAATATATGTTTATTACAGCTAGTGCAAAAACATCTGGTGTAGTACTTGACATTTCATGATTAACTCAATTGCCTGTGATATGCTAATCATGCAGATCCCCCTCCTCTTTAGTCTGTATGACACCTTTAGAGAGGGTGACTCCATCACCTGCAGTTACACCACCATGCCAGGAGTCGTCCATTCTAAAACACTTTAGAATAGTGTCAAGTACCCAAATTGGGATACTTTCCAAATCTAGATCTAGAACTATAGATCTAGTAACCATAAAATCTGATATTATATCCATATCCTACGTGGAGAAACAACTGTGTGACAACCTATAACCGATCGTAGTATAGGAATTTCACTTCCTATAAAGTGCATGGCATCCCAAATACCAGGACATCACACCCTACTACCTTCTTACCAGATCCATCTCCTATTCTGATGAAGTCAAAGTATATGACTGTCACATCAAAAATAGATGATCCATTTCCGCTATACCTGCTTTAGTTTATAAATAGACATAAGCTACTTGCTCACTATGCTTCCGCTGCTCCCACTGACTACAACAACCCTCTGGCTGAGTCATATACACGTGCACTTCTAAAGCTAGTTTAGAACGACGATATACTCATCCTCCTGCCGGGTCTTATAGTCTAGAACAGCAGCAATGGCAAGTCTGGGTAAACAAGAACCTTCCTGTCACCGTCTCTGAGAAGACCGAAATAACTCCCGGGTGGCTGAGGTTACCCACCAAATCTGCGGAGTGGCTAATGGAATGTCGAGTCCAATTGAATCTTTAGGTTCTATTAAATTTTCAGTAATCATTTGCGGTTCTGGAATCACTTCCAGTTCTACCATACTCCCACTTCTGTTTTCTGGAAAAAAAATCTATTTTACTAAAACTGTGGCGAGTCAAGAACAATATAACTATTGATATTCCTGATGGTAGAAAGTTAACCCTCGTCAAAGTCCGGGATAACCCACAAACGGCCATTACTGAAACGTGCCTTGAGTTTGTCCAGATTCTGGTTTTAATCAACAGTCGGACAACTCCCTATATTTTAACATCGGTAAGATACAAATTGATTCTATATACCATATAGAAATAAAGGCACTAATTTTATTGGAACCAGATTCAAAATCATGCAGCTGCCTCCAGTGCATATCAACCAAATGGAATGAGGCCAATCGGCATTACTCAACTAGGAGTGCATCCATATATGAGTAACCCGAAGGAGGAGCAAGTTCTCAAAAACATTACTATCAACGGAATACCAAACACAAGTATCTTCATCTTCGACTACTTCGAAGAATCCTGATGCTTGTAACAAATGGTTCTCTATTTTATTCTTATACCTATAACTTCTCAATATATGGACCTTGCATTTCAACGAAATGCTTGTCTAGAACTGGAGAAGTTATGAGTAAACTTAATATAGTACGGGTACCAACCCCATTGTCCTAATGGACACTGGACAACATACAATACTTTGTACAAGTCCCCTGAGTTCAATAACTCAAACCTTCTGCGTCGTAGGTTGAAAAATGTACCATGGTTAAGAAGAATTACACCGTTGTTGAATGCACCTTACCTAACCATCAACTGATATAGGTAAATGTCACCGACATAATTTCAAAAAGTTATATCTCACTTTATAAAATAAACGTACAGATATATCGGTTTGAAATTGGTGTATAACAACAGATATTCAAAACCAAATATTTGCCGTCAGGCAAAAACCAGATGATTTCCTCAAATATCACCAATTACAACGAATTCCGATATAATGAGGATCTAATCACCCAATTCCCAATATCTTACTCACTCACCATCTGTAATAACATACAGATGTGAGAAACTGATCTGGTAAATACATACCCTGAAGTTAGATTCCAATTGGGAAAACAGTTTTCAATTAACATCGCACAGTGAAACTGAAACATGAAAAATGTTTCGAAGGGGTATCTGGGTATTCCTAGTAATGCCTCTTCCACTATCAGGATTCATAACAGTAACCATATACTTATCTGCCATCACTTCAATCCCTTTATTATGTCTTTACTTATTACCTTCTGTACATCTTCTTTAGGCTAATTAGTTTTCTTCCTTCCCTATCTTTCGGCACCAGCCTAAGGTTTGGAAGAAGACTATCCAATAAGCGTAATAGGTATACTCTCCTAATCCTAGAAGCCCTCGCAACCTGAGAGAAGGTAAAAGGGAAAAGACAACTGAACAATCCTATTCAATCTCTCCAGAACCAGAATCCATCCTCGAATAAGTTCCTTCGAGTTCGTATGTAACTATACGATGGATTTATCCAATGGAAGTGGATGTTTGTAGTGATACGAGGTGTTCTGGAGAAATGCAAAGGTGATATAGAAGTGGCAAGGATATATGCGACACCGTGACATTTTAAAAACCAAAGTGTTTTAAGAAGGTTCAGTTAACTTGGTTCATGAGTTTTCGTCTAAGGTCGGGCCATGGTCGCTGTCTCTGAGAGAGAGAGAAAAACATTCATCGTGCACTCTAACCTAGATCAGAATGGTTAATCACTTTATCTAATCAGGATGGCTCCCACTGTTTCCTCGAATTTTCCTTCTAAACCCAAAAAGGAGAATTAGTCGGATCATCAAAAATCACCCGAGGAGTAATACCTACTCATCAGTGGGAATCGGGATCCAATTATCATCGCATGATAACTTGATGGAAATCACTCAAGTCACCACACTCCAGAAGGTATGCGCAAGCCTGGCATGTTTCCTGTATGTTTGAAACTCCCGATGTGTGATTTTACCCCAAGCGGTTTATGACCTTGACAAAGGCCAACAAATCATAAACCACAAGTCAAGTTCAACCCGTTATTATCCTGGATTACTCTAGACCCACCCGTACAAACCCTTGACAAAGGCCAACACGGTTATATGGCTGTCCTAGATAATCGCATCTCTATGCAACAGACAAGCAATATCTAGCTACCGCACACTACGCCTTGACAAAGGCCAACAAACGCAGCACGAATACTAGGTACTACCTGAAAGAAATGACGGAGGGCTACGGCTGGTTTTTGGCGAAAAACCTTTAACGTAATGAAATTGATATCGTTGAAAGAACCTGATAGCTTTTATAAATATATAGTGGCGAAAACCTTTGCTAAAGAGGTCACTCCCGGTGAAGGGATCTCGGCTCTTTCCTCGTCGAATGAGATGCAGGATATTCCAAACTGTATACCACGATGCAAAGCAAAAATAATCGACTATAGTGAAGTTATTACGTTGACGCAAATTTTTACTCAAGGGGTCACTCCTGATGAGGGGATCTCGGCCCTTGCCTCGTCGAATGAGGTGCTGGATATTCATAACCGAATACCACTGTGCAAAGCAAAAGCGTACGTCTGTAATGTCGGTTTTTAAAATTAGTTCCAACAACATCAAATAGATTTGTTTCCCTTGCATTGATCAGAATCAACGCAATCCCATCAATTAACATATCACACCAGAAAAGAACGAAAAATAAAATGTACGTATATGCCATCCGCATTCGCTACTGGGTCCCGTCATCACCCGTTAAGTTAACTAACGACAGAGCCGGGACTGGACTAGCACGGGTGCAAAACATATACAACATCTACTAGTATATATAAATATATATATATATAACATTCGTCCCAGGCATGATATAAGCAACATCACAGAAACATCACAAAAGCAACACAAAATGAAACACAGAATGGTGGATAATCTTGGAGCCCCGGGTTTCACTTAAGCCGCAAATGAGACCCGACGTTCTCTGTCGTGTGGATAGCCTGTGCAATGAAACCTAAACCCCTACGAGCGCGGCAAGTTACCCGCCAAAATCAGAAGTGAGGCAACCCCTTTCAACAACATGAATAGGTCACCCAGCACTTCACGGAATCCGGTAACTTGAGCACCCCTCCTTGGGTCAACCTATACCCCTACGAGTGCGGCGAATAGCCCGCCAATTCTAGAGTAAGGTCCCCTCCATCTCAACGCCATGAGATGCAGACCCGTTACCCTCTAGAACCCGGCTATTCGTGCACTCCACCGCGGGGTAATCCTAGTACAAAAAAGAAAATAATATACAAAGGTGACATCGACCTCAACCCGGTCGTGCCCCAAACAAATAATATACAAACTGGCAGTGACAGCAGTCCACATGTCGGACGCTCGCCCCGCAATATCAAATGTACAAATGAAACTATAGAATACTAACATTGCACCCAAGCTATCCACCACGACGATCCAACCACAACACAGCACAACGCTGAATATCAACGTGAATGTCACGTTCGCAAACCCGTCTAAAAGACATATAGCAATTAGACGAGTTGTACCGATCGAATGACATTCACGGTCGCAGATATTAATGCATGTACTGTTAAACGCACACTTAAAATTTCGATCGACTAAATTTCCCAAATTGGCCCCAAGTGCAACTCCAGCACTCAAACAGAAATCTAGGCCAAAACCAAGTATCACAAAAATCACAATTCCATGTAAAAGAGCTACAGTAAAAATTTGGTGCTCCGTTGCTACTAAACAACCGCGGAACCGCCGCGAATAGGGGTTAAATGCGGCGTTTCCGCGGCTCTTTAGAAGCATCATGAGCTCAAATTTTTTGTGTACTCCTAGAAAAGCCTGCACGGATTTTTAAGCCTCTGGAAAATATTTTTGACCACATTTGAAAATCGGCAGAAATTGGCAAAAAATAAAATCGTGATTTCGGAAATTTTGTTCGATCGATCTTTTAAGCGCGTCTAAACAAGCTAGTAAGGGGTTAAGGGTTGGCTCTGATACCATGTTGGTTTACGGCAGCGCCCCGGCCATCAAAACGTGGCCAAATGCGGAACAAAAATTTAATAAACCGACGCTACCATGACCCGATGCCCAGATCTACCATTAACCCTACACCAGCTAAATGTAAAAAGGAGTTAGATAGTTATACCGATCGATCTGTGTACTTCGGTCTTCAATCTCTTCCCAAGCTCCTCGCGGCTGCCCCCAAACAAGCTCGCGGTCCGGTCTCCCTCGTCGAAGACGATCCACCTCGAGGATTCCTAATATGGGCTCCTGCTTCACATCCTTGGCAACTTCATTTTCCTCCACCCATCTCCTTGGGTGCCTTGAGACAAAGTATTCACACACTATCTCTACTTCATCTTGGACATGTCGGCTAGCAAACATCATGTCCGAATTGCTTCGGTTTGAAGCGGGGGCCCGTATTAGGAATCCTCGAGGTGGATCGTCTTCGACGAGGGAGACCGGAGGGCGAGCTTGTTTGGGGGCAGCCGCGAGGAGCTTGGAAAGAGATTGAAGACCGAAGACCACGGATCGATCGGTATAACCACCTAACTCCTTTTTACATTTAGCTAATGTAGGCTTAATGGTAGATCCGGGCATCGGGTCATGGTAGCGCCGGTTTATTAAATTTTTATTCCGCATTTGGCGACGTTTTGATAGCCGGGACGCTGCCGTAACCCAACAACTTTATCCCCAATTTATATTAGGGTTTAGTTTTCAAAAATTTGTATATGACATGTTAAAAATTAAGGTTTCAATGTTTTTAAGGTTTAGACTTCAATTTTGATCAAGTTTGTTTAGTTTATTGTTTAAATGATGTAATCCATGAATTTATCTATGTTTATACAAAAATAATTTTTAAGGAATGAATTAATATTTGTATAGTTTTAAAATAGATATCTATTTGAGTAAAAATTAAGGGTTATCGATGAATTTTAATTATTGTATAATTTTGAAATTTAGGTTAAAGCATGAACAAATCGAAAACCATCAACTCATTCTTCAAACGAAAGACGTAGTCAACACTTCCCTCTTCTTCAAATATTGATCCTCCTCCAAATCCTACTGTCGTTATTTTTTCTTCTAAACATTTGCGAATTGAGAATGAAATCAATACACTTCCTTCCCTTCAAATTATCGAGCGTGATACGGGTTTGCGGTTTCAAATATGGGGACATCCGGTTAATCAACATGATGAAATACGACGAGCCTATATTAAACCCAGACCTTATCAACACAAGCTTTCCGTGTATCCGTCCTCCGGAGTACACAATCACAAATTCCAACCCGCTTGGTTTGAAAATTTTCCTTCTTGGTTGGAGTATTTCCCTAGCAAGGATGTCGTTTATTGCTTACCATGCTATGTATTCAATAAAAGACCTAGTGGGTGTTTTGGTTCAAGTACATTCACAATAGAAAATTTTCATGATTAGCAAAGGGTGAATGAAAACGATTGTGCCTTTCTAACTCATGTAGGAAAGGATCATTGCTCTCCACATACATTGCCTTAAAAAGTTGCTTGGATTTGATGGCTCAATCCATTCATATTGATAAAGTGGTGGAAAGACAAACTTCTCATCAAATTGTATGTAATCATTTGCGTCTTGAAGCTTCAATCGACGCTTTACGATATTGTGCATTTCAAGCAATCGCTTTTCGAGGTCACGATGAACAATGAATGTCTAGATTCAATCAATAGCGGTAATTTCATTGAGATGATAAAATAACTTACGAAATATAACCAAGTAAATGAAGTTGTTCTAGAAAATGCTCCGGAAAATGTTAAGCATACCTCCTTATGATTCAAAAAGAGATTCTATCTATTATTTCTAATATGGTGCAAAATGAAATTCGCAAAGAAATTGGCGATGCTAAATTTTGTATTATAGTAGATGAATCTAAAATGAAGTAAATGCCCATCGTGATAAGATTCGTGGATAGTGAAGGATTCATGCGAGAGCGTTTTTTTGGATCTTGCGCATGTTACAACTACAAGCACACAAACTCTAAAAGATGAGATCACTACTGTTCTTGCTCGATTCAATCTTAGTATTCAAAATATGTGAGACCAGGGATATGGTGGCGCAAGCAATATACGGGGCGAATGTAGAGGATTAAAACCTTTATTCCTTGATGAATGCCCATATGCGTACTATGTGCATTGCTTTGCACATAAACTTCAATTAGCACTAGTTGCGACGTTGCCGGAAGTAAAGCCAATACACAATTTTTTTAATGAGTCGTGTACATAATTAATACTATCGATGCCGACAAGAATACATCCAACATATGATTGATCTTAGTGAACTTAAGACCGACTCTGAAGCTAATCAAGTCCGTACACTGCAATGATCCGGAGATACTAGATGGTCATCTCATTTTTCTTCTGTTTGCAGTGATATAAGAATGTTCAGTGCAACTTGCACGGTTTTGCTTGATATCAGTGATCATGGTTCTACGGCATCTGCTCAACGTGGAGATGTCGAAGCCGCTTTAAAAAAGATGAAAGCATTTGAATTTATTTTCATCTTACATCTTTTATGAAAGAAGTTTTGGGAATTACCCATATTCTCTGTCAATACTTGCAAAATCAATCTCAAGATATATTAAATGCTATGAATCCCGTGTCCTCTTCAAAAATTCTCATTCAAAAATTAAAAGAAACGAAATGGAATGATTTCTTCCATAAAGTTATATCATTTTGTGAGAAAAATGAGATTGAAGTTCCTAATATGAGTGCAAGATACAATGATAGACGCTCTCGGGCTTCACGAAATGCTATTACTATAGAACATCGTTATCGAGTTGATATTTTTACTCCTACTATAGAATCCGAATTGCAATAGTTAAATAGTCGATTTAACAAGGACTCTATGGAACTACTACGTCTTAGCTTGGCTTCAGATTCGAAAGCTAATTATAGTTCGTCCAATATTTACGATATATGTGCGCTTGTCGAAAAATTCTATCCTCAAGATTTCACAAAGCAAGAGATCTATTTATTGAGAACTCCATTGCAACATTATGATCTTGATGTACGCGCTCATAAAGATTTGTAAAATTTATCTAGAATTTCTGAGCTATGTCGAGGATTGGTGAAAACCAAAAAGTCCAAAACTTTTTATACAATTGATAGACTGATTCGTCTTATTTTGACCCTTCTAGTTTCGACGGCAACTACCGAACGGTCAATTTCTGCTATGAAACTCGTCAAAACAAGACTTCGAAGCAAGATGGAGGATGATTTTCTCGCAAATTGTTTGATTTTGTACATTAAGAGAGAAATAACTAAAAAGTTTGAAAACCATATGATTATAGATGAGTTTTATGTAGTAAAAAATCGTCGTGCATAATTAAAGTAGCGAACTATGTTTTATTTTGCCCTTTTGTGGATATCACTTCAAATATAGACCTAATTTTTATGTGATTGGATTGAGTAATGAAAGAATCAATTTTTGTCAATTGTCTTAAAATATTATTTTTAGTTATATATTATCTAAGCGTTTTTTCCTTAACATGTGATGTAATTTATGTTAATATATTATTGGGCCCCTGCTCACTCCGATTCATGGCTCCGCCTCTTGAGTGTGCCATGTGTCGTTAATAGGAGCTAAATCTTTTCAATATTTCACTTCATCTAATAACGAGGTTCTAGACTTCTCAAATGAAGGAGTTTTGTATCCTTTTGTTCCAGTATTATGGCAGAAACCATTTGGTGACACTCGGGATTTCGAAGAAAATTAAATGGGCTCCCGTTAGCGCACAAGGCTTTTACGATAGCGGCCAACGTTTTAAATGTCAAATATCGGAATTGTATCGAGCTAATACTTCATATTGCCTATATGGATGATATATCAGACGATATCGCTATATCGGCCGATATTATATTGGTTTTATCGTATCGTAAGTGGTCCCAAAACAATATATCGGACGATATGACTGATATTTAAATTACTGATAGCGGTATCAACGCCATGCCTTTCCATAGCACTAAATGCTACTTCAAGGGGTGTTTTACTTGAATTAGGTTTTCCTCGTGAAAGCTTCGAAGGTATTAATGAAGAAAAAACGGCTCTTTCTGCATCTTGCACTTTCTTTCGAATTCTATCAAATTCGGACCGATTCTTCAATATTGCTGGACGTGATCCGATTTTTTTCTTGTAGAGGACCGGAAAAATACGTATGGATTCGAGAATAGGTGCTCTTGTAAAGTAGTTTGCAATGCTTGCACGTCAAGATTTTGCTCTTGGATTTTTTCAGCAGCCGCTCCCATTAACTTCAGTAAGAAAAAGTTTGGCGTGGACACTTTCTTTAAGTTGCCCACGATAAATTTCCGAAGCCGATGTTTCGTTGGTCGCATTAGGAATAGAATCACAAAGTGCTTCGATATTTTTAGCAAGTGCATAGTCAACTATCAGAAGAAAAATATATCATCGGCATTCTCTCTTCATCGCTAGAATCAAATGGGACTTCTACTCGTGATCTTTTGCCAAACGGCATGGCTTATGAAATGGGAAAGAAGATGGAAAAGAAAAGCATAATTGAATTGTTTTATCATTGTAATTTTAAGATTGTAGTGTTATACAATTTTAGAAGAGAAAATTATAATATATGGTACTTTGATAGATTAGATACAAATAATTTTGATATGATTTAACTATAAAAACTATTTTAAAAATCTTTTATTATCAACATGATAAATATCTATATCTTTTTTAAGCACATTTACTTTCAGTAAAAAAAATTAGGTCTCATAGTATATTTTTCTTTTTTGAAAGAAATGTTTTGATCTAATAAACGAATATTTTGATATATTTCTTTTAGTATCCATATATATTTTAGTATCTTTTCTAAAAGAATTTTTTTGATTCCAAAAATACAAACTTTTTGGATATATATCTCTCATTATCTATTTTAAATTCTTTGAAACCGATTTAAAATTTTATTTTAGCATCCTTTTCCTTTCAAACGAATATTTTGATTCCAATTCTTAGAAGCAGATTTTCAAAAATCTTTTGTGGTTTAGGCAAACATTTTGATTCTAATTCTTTAAAATAGATTTTTAAAATCTTTTAGTATCTTTTTTTCTTATGCAAATATTTTTTCATACCGCTATATTTTAGTTTGGTGGCTAGAACTTATGCTAGCTCTATATTTTAAGTTCGGGTCGGGTTTGGATCAGGTTGGGATGAATCCAAACCCATTTAACTTAAACTTAAATGGTTTGGATCAGTTTAAACCAAACCCGATCCAATACCCAAGTTAAAATAGGCTGAGTCTCCTAACTTACCCAAACCCATCTGACTATCAATAAAATCATTTTTTCTCAAAACCCTAGCCCTAAATTCCTCTCCTTCAACTGTGGCTTCTTCTGTTGTGATTGCGAGAACTCCAAGCGGCGGCGGCTCCATTGAGATCGAAGTATCATGGCGAGATACTTCAATGGATATATCAACTTCAACAACCATCAGATTATTAGTGGAATACAAGTTTCTTTGCAATCATTTTTTACCATCAACGAAACGCCAAATTTCCCAATCCGGCACAGTGGCCATCCGTGGTTGGGATCGTCCATTCCAAATCGTAATTCGCTATGGATTTAGTGATTTGTGGTAATTCTGGATTAATACTTAAATTTTTGTTAATAAATAGTTTATAGTTGGTGGATGACATATATATATATATATAGATATATACGAGGAAACGGGTTATCAGCTAGCTAGCAGGTATTTAACCGTCAGCTAGCTTATTACATAGTCCAATCCGACCGTCAAATAGACGATCAGCTCCGGCCACCTTATTCCACACATGGAGTGATCTCTGTGTATGAAATTTTAATCGATATGATGCATTTCAGGTGATGGATCAAGCATTTAAAAAATAAACGGCTGTTAAACACAATAAAAATGTCATATATTAGGGACACTTGATTGATGACATAAATGGTGTCAAAGTAATTAAAATTTTATACACAGATTTTATACACATATATAGTACGACTATGCTCTTATCGGTAAGATATATAGAGAGAGAATAATGAAGAAAAGAGGCCCTATGAGGCTTTTTCGTTAGGTGACATCAAATATCTATCCTCCACGATTTTTTCGACAATCGGCACCCATCATCATCTTTATCATGTAAGATGTGGATACACCAAATTTTATATGATTCCATCACTTTTTCACTATTGAATTAGCAATGTAAGTTCTATTGTCGGTAAACCGTTAATTTTGCACCCACTAAATCAACGGTGAAAAAGTGATGGAATCACGTGAAATTTGTTGTATCCACATCTTATATAATAAAGATGATGGGTGTCGATTGTCGAAAAAATTCATGGAGGGTGCATTTTTTCGACGCCGTAGGAGGAAATTCCCTCCTATGGCACTTTTCCTCCATTATCCTTATATATATTTACACACGCATGCAAATCCTACATATTTCTTAACCATTAGATTTGCTTTAGGATGTGTAATATCAATAATGTGATTAATGAGAAACATAAGAGATTCTTTTCCATAATTGCTAGCACACATCCCAAGTTAATCCAATGATAAAGAAATGGGTCAAATCTTACCGATAGAAGCATAGTCGTACTGTGTGTGTTCTAGGTTCCAAAGACCAAACAAATGATAAATTGATATTGAGGAAGTTGGAAGAAGTATTGTGTAACAATAAGATCGATGGATCGAAGATTAACAGGTATAATGAACTTCTTAGTAAGTTATCCCAATTAACTTCTTTCTCTATTGACACGCCATCCAAGACCCCGATGCCGACTGCTTGTATAAGCAACTTAAAAAGGTCATCGAGAAAGGGGGAGAGGAAAGTTGAAGCATAGCTAATGCTTCTTTATTTTTTAATGAGAAGCCTTCATATATTACAAGTGGAGCCTTTCAGTTGTTTGGCTGTGTACTCCCTGTCCACGTATCTCAAAATAACACTATTTCATCTTCCTATCCTGGCCTAGTACCATGATAATGCACCTATCGAGCAACCTCTTTCGGTTTAAAATGTCCAGCAAGGCTAGCATCAGAACCTCAATTAACTAACATTTGCATATTTTTGAAACCTAAATGTGCTTAGGGAATAAGAGTTGTGCACCAAAAAATGCATATAAAGCGTGAAATGCCCCATTCAATAGCCTGGTTGCAATTACTTGCTCCAGCACATTGACCTTCTCATCAGCATGGTCCAAAGCAAAGAGGATAATGAGTTCCTCGAAGGATTTCATGCGATGGCCCTCACCTCGTCCCTACAAAGAGTTCTGGGTATTTGAAAATATTCTTCAAAAGTCTTAAATTTAATTTCCCTTTGGAGCCTTCATTTAGTGTTGGTTATGGTAACCTATTCAAGATCACAAATTTAACCTTATATATGAAATGCTCTTAACCAATTTTCCACAAGAGCAACACCACCATGTAATCTACCTTGCTAGGATTATCAATGAAGAACTCAGCCACTAATGTAAAAATGAATCAGTGCATCAAAAATAGTAAAATTGTACCTCAAGGGCGAGTTTGTAGCGGCGGAATCTCCTCAACTCTTTAGCGACCCTGCAAAGAAGCCATTTGGAGAGCTTCTTATCCTCCTCCGCCTCGCACTGATCCAAGACGACGCCAGCACCAAGATTAGGGTTCCCCATGGTAGAGATCCTGCGAAACAAAGAGCTCCACTTCAACGCCGGCCGCTTCTCGTAATCCACAGTCCCATGGCCATGGACCTGAGAAATCGAGCACCGGGCCGGCTCGGACCGGCTCCGTTCGCATCGGAGAACGGGAGCAGGGAAGCGAAAAGGGATGGAGATTCGAGACGAGGAGGAGGAGGAGGAGGAAAAATTGAGCGGTGGAATCAGAGGAGAGACAGTTGAATTGGCGATTTGAAGCGGCATTGCCAGGTGTGGAGAAATGGGAGAATTAGGGTTTTCTTGGAATTAAGGAATGATGATTGAGAAAGAATATCTTAGGGTTTTGGTGTGGAGATATGTGGCGAGAGAAGAATAAGAGGATAGAAACTTGAACTTTGCTAAGGAGGCTTTTCCTCTCAGTGCCTTCGTCTTTTATTCCATGCTAGCCGATGTAAGGTTTTGGTTTAACTAACATGGTAACATAACACAGAAAACTCTCCGAGATAAATAAAAACCCCATAAAAGAAAATTAAGTCATGTTCCATCCAACTGTATATCATAATAAATTTCAATAGAGGGTTTTGTTTCTGCAAACACTATAGAAAGTGTCAAGAAACGTTAGGTACCATCAAGTATGGTAAAACAAAAGATAGTTATGAATTACAAATTTAGCAAGACAGCTATACTTCTCTCTAGTAATCTAGCTATCCACTTTTTCCTATATCGAAATCTTTCGTTGCATTCAAATCATATCCTCTTACGAACATACCAACAAATTGAGCAATCGGATACAAGGGTCATTTAAAGCTCATATTTAGAAGACTATCTTAAATTTAGGTTTTGATGCTAATCCACTTCGAGATCCTCTTTCTTCTACCCAATATCTTGTATCCCCACCCCTAAAATGTTAGTGCCGAAGAATTCAAAGAAAAGAGGAAGAGGTACAATCGTTTTTAGATAAAACTAATCGTAGGAGGATATGGTACAGTTCGAAATAGTTATGGGATAACAACAATAACATAAACCGGAGGCTTTGGTGAAATGATCTTAAATCCAACCAATTGTATCATAAAATAGAAAACCATTTCAAGACAGCGTGGTTAAGCGACGGTCTTTTAACCAGTGGTAAAGTCTCTTTAAAAAAAAGTTAGCCTAGGGAATCCCCCATTAAATCAGCTCTTTATTAAATCAGGCATTATCAAAAGACAATTTATTCTTAAACATATGCACAATTTAAAATCAAAGATATCAGTTACATACAAAATTGTAAAAAAAAATTAATATCTATCGCTCTTCGACAAACCAAAAAATTACACACGACTTTTCCTCTCTTCAACCAAAGACCTCAAACTTCAAGAATCCCCCTCCCCCTCATCCCTCCTCCCTCAAAACCCCTCCTCCAACAACAGCAGCAGCAGACAAAAACAAGGAACTCCTCCAGATCTATCAAAAAAGAAAACGATGCGCAGCTACGGCGCAATGCTCCGGCCATCTCATCTCGCCTCCTCGGCCAAATCCAAGCTCCGATCAACAAAAAAGGCCCTCTCAAGATTCGGCCGCCCCCAATCCTTCTCGTGTCCCGCGAACCTCTCATCGATCCTCCCGCGGATCAAGCGGAACCTATCCTATTTCAAGATCTACTACTCGGTCCTGCTGTGGGTCTCCCTCCTGCTGTCCCTCGCCGCGCATCACAAGGCCACCATGCTCTTCTTGATGGCGGCGTCCAAGGTCGCCCTTTTCTACGAGGTCCTGATGAAGGCGGTGCCGAGCACGTGGAGGGTGGTGAGGCGGGTGCTGGATCGGAGGCTGGTGGTGGGTGTGTTCCTGGGTGCGGTCGTGGTGGAGCTGGCGGTGACGGGGGCGGTGGCGAGGCTGGGTGTGGCGATGGGTGTTGGGGTCCCCTTGGTCTTGATGCACGCCGTGTTTAGAGACGGGGAGGATCTGGTTGCTGCTGGCGGGTCGGATCTGCAGATGAAGGAAGGGGATCCGGATCCGATTGGGGAGAAGAAGGTGGTTGCGGATCTGGAGGTGGTTTCTTCACGCGGTGACTGATAGATTTTTTGTTTTAGGTTTTTTATTTTTAATTTAATTTTGAAATACTATGTTGATTTAGGATATATTGGATTATGAAAAAGAATGGAAATTTGTATACGTAGAGATGTTCCAACAAGTTTGGAAATTAAATGGAAAATGATAAAAACCTTAGATTTCATTTTTTTGTCTTCGTTGCATATAGTCTTTATTCTGGGTATAGAAGGAAGAGTATTGCTATTTTTTTGGTAAATTTTGTAGAGCGCCTTATAAGGGTTGTTTGTTTCATGAACTAGAGATTTTAGTGTGGAGTCAAGGGGTCAACAATTTTTAAAGTCTCCTCGGATTTAGAGCCGTAGGTTTGTTTCTTTAAGTGGAATTATTGGAATTATTGAGCAGAGAGTGCGAACTCTTTTTTTATCCCAACTCTTGGTTTGAGGCTTGTCATATGGCGTTTTTAGTAATAAAAAAATAAAATAGATATGATTATCTCTCATAGATATTTTTACTTTAATATTTATTAATACAACATATTAATATGTGATTGCGGCGACATGGTTTATTCTCACCATAAGTGTTCAAACTGCATCATTTTTTCAACTCCAAAAAACCACTCAATCTCCAAACAAATAAAAAACTTCCATAATTTTGCTGCTCAAAAGTACAAAAAACTTCAAACAATCGACTTCATACTCAAGGGAATATAAAATTCTTGAGTCCTGACGCAAAGTACAGCCAAATTTTTGGGACCTAATTTGCCAAACAAGCCGTTAAGGGTTTTCACGACAACAATTTTGGAGTTTTAAAATGCCATGAACCTTCATTGAATTGGTAAGGTTGAATGAATATTTTAAATTTCTTTTAAGGACTTTTTACTAAATGGTCCCTTAAAACTTGGCTAATTACTAACACCCTCGACATACTTGATAATTACTATTTACTCTCCCAAAACGCTTTTTTCTGTGGGTCTTAAGGTTCCAAAGCATTGCAATAGGCCGCTCTCTTTTCTCAATCACCATCTTTAAGGTTCCGCTATCGGGGACTAATAGCTACGCTGCCAAGGTAACCAATGCATCGGCAAACTGATTCGTCTCGCGGGTTACAAAGCGGAAGGTGACTTCATCAAACTCCTTGATGAATTCTTCCAGATGATTATGATATGGGATCAACTTCTCGTCTTTTGTCTAATACCGTCCGTTGATTTGATAAATGACGAGGAAGGAATCACCGTAGATATCTAGGACTTTGACTCCTTATTCGAGACGTCTATTTAAGGAATGGGATTTTTAAGAAAGTGCGTTCTCATATAGCTGGCATTTCTCATTTCCAGAGACGCAAATCGACATCGATTTGAAGAAATATCTTATCTCATAGAGTAAACAAGGGATGTACGCACTAGCGCGAAAGCCGTTGCGCGCCAGCACAAGTTTATATATAATGTTTCTTGCTGCGAAAAGATCTTCATTGGTCCTCAGCAACCCCAAAGGTAAATAATTACTAAAAGGTCCCCCGACTTACTAAAAATATTATCTTTCTTTTATTCGGTTAGACATCTAACGGAGAAATGTCGAGGCTAGGGTTTTATATAAACCCCCAAACCCTTCCCCTACATCTAAAATCTCCGAGTTCAACCCCAAATCAAAATTATGGCTAGGGATTTGCTCTATAAACTCAATTTGTCATGGAAACATAATTTTCTTTCTCAACCTTCTCTTCCCATACGCTAGTGGAATATAAATATGATCATATTCGCAAGCTAAAGATAAATGAAAAACTTAAATCGAAGGGAGATAAGTCGAAAGTAATTGGGGAGAGAACTTTGAAATAGGAAAAAAGATCGATTTTGGAACGAAGCCAAGAGTATATGAGGAGGTATTAAAAAATTTCTAACGGTGACAATATCTTTGGATGCAAATCTTGGAGGGGGACAAAAATGTAAGAATTTAAAAGTTTTGGGGAGTAAATAGTAATTATTAAGTATTAGGGGGGGCTTTTAGTAATTAGCCAAGTTTGAAAGACAATTTAGTAAAAAAATCCTTCTTTTTAACCGGCCCGTAAGGCTTAACCGAAGCACACAACATACACACACATCCAGGGCGGCCATGAATTTGCCCCGAAAACGTTAAATTGTGGCCACTTTCTCTCCTGTGGATCAAATCTTGAACTCTTCCCAAAAGTGAAAGTGTCGTATCAGTTGAGCTATTTAGGCGTGGCGAATGAGGCAAGCAGGGTCGACTCGCCTGTCAGGCGAGGCGAGTTGGATTCGTATAGCCGGACAGGCGAGGGGAGGCAAATCGCCTGACCCTAAAACTCAAACCCACTCGCCTCGCTGACTCATCTGGACGAGTCGCAAGGCGAGGCAAGTTCGGCAAGTCGAGCGAGTTAATCGCTTGTTTTTTTATAAAAAATTAAAATAAAATGACTCGAAAAAAATAAAATACAAATAAATAGACTAAAATAAATGAAAATTAAACTGAAATTTTCATTGATATAAATCAAATTACAATAAAATGATACAATTTGCTTTTTTACATTAGAGATTGGATCTACTCGGGCTGTCTATGTATCCCTTTTAATATTAAGCTCAATGAAAGAGAATCAGGCTTACGTAGTTCTTTTTGAAAGTGTATTCTAGCATCACCATAAGGCCAATACAAGCATCAAGCATGCTATTTTAAAAAAATTTAGGTGCTAAGCTACACTAGCCTAGGATCTAACTAGATTATTAGGGTTTATATGAACATATAGCAATTCTATACTAAGAGATGGAGACTACAACCTTTGTAGACCAAGTCCTTCTCTTCTAAAACTCCGGGTAGTAGTTCCTACGACTTTTCATAGCTGCACTTGAAGAAGGATCGAGCTTGCTTCGCGACCTTCGTGTCGAAGATGATCCATCCGAAGTTCCTCTAGGTTAAGCTACCTCTTCACTAATCTAGTATGAGTGAAGTAAATAATCCAGTCTAAAGTGCTAATCTAGACTAGAATGATGAAGTATGGGTTTTAGCTCACTAAGTAAGCTCTAAAGTCCTAGGGTTCACAACTCATGTGATGGTTAGGACTTTGGAGGAGGAGGATAAAAAGATGGAGAGAGCTAAGGAATGAGCTAGCTTCTTGTGTTGTATGTAGAATGGCTCAATGAAAACCTCACTTATTGAAGCATGGAATATCTCTTAATATAAAATAGCTACCATACTTCAATAGTGAAGCCAAACTAATAAAAAATTACATGAGCCGTGTTTCACACCCATGCCACAAATATCTCTCCTTTTCCACCTCATTTTTCTATTTTCTCAAAATAGAAAATCCATGCTCATAACACACACACACACATATAGAGAATAATGGAGGAAAGAGGCCATATGAGGGAATTTCCTCCTATGGCCTCGAAAATATACACCCTCCCTCATTTTTTCCGACGATCGGCACCCACCATCTTCATCATTATCATCTAAGATGTGGGTACACCAAATTTCATGTGATTCTACAACATTTTCACCGTTATTTTAGTGGGTTCAAAATTAACGGTCTACCGACAATATAACTTTTTACATTGCTAAATCAACGGTGAAAAGTTGTAGAATCACATGAAATTTGGTGTACCCACATCTTAGATGATAACGATGAAGATGGTGGGTGCCGATCGTCGAAAAAATGATGGAGGGGGTATTTTTTCGACGCTATAGGAGGAAATTCCCTCCTATAGCATCTTTCCTCCATTATTCTCATATATATATGAGGTTAATGGAGGAAAGAGGCCATAAGAGAGAATTTCCTTCTATGACATCGAAAAAATACACTCTCCCTCATTTTTTCCGACGATCGACACCCGCCATCTTTTTCGTCAGCATCTAAGATGTGGGTACACCAAATTTCATATGATTCTACAACATTTTCACCGTTGATTTAGTGGGTTCAAAATTAACGGTTTACCGACAATAGAACTTTTTACATTGCTAAATCAACGGTGAAAAAATTGTAGAATCACATGAAATTTGGTGTACCCACATCTTAGATGATAACGATGAAGATGGTGGGTGCCGATCGGCCGAAAAAATGAGGGAGGGTGTATTTTTCGACGCCATAGGAGGAAATTCCCTCCTATGGTATCTTTCCTCCATTATTCTCTCTCTATATATATATATCACACACACACACATACACATATTAATATATTAAGAGAAGAAAATAATTAGTAAGCAATAATATTAGTTAATATATAATTATATCAAATATAATATATATCAAATTATTAAATCAACACTTGATTTAATAATCCGGTTATATCACATATAACCGACTAATATCATTTATCTGTATATCACATTATTAAATCAACACTTGATTCAATAATCCGGTTATATCACATATAACCTAACTGATATCAAATGTCGCCAGATTAGAATACAGTATCTCATACTTGTATTTAATCAGGCTCCCGTACATATCAATATATGTGCCCTGCTTCGTTTCGCTTGAACTATGAAACCTCTGTGTGGGACTCTAAAAACTCGTTAATACTCCAGCAGTAGGTAATGATCACATCAGTTACCCATAAGCCGTCAGCGGTACTAGCTGGACGTAACGGTTACCCAGGTATTGAGCGATTAGAAGATTAACAAGCAAGCTTGTCCAAACTCCCATGAAGCATATAAGTAACACTTACCATACAGTCCGGTCTCTTCTGATATGTCGCTATTAGTTATATGTATTCCCCAGAGGCCATTACTATACATGTGATGTATATTGTAGTGGATGCTTGGAAATATATAGGGATGACTTTCTTGCTCGACATGATAATATACTATCTGGTTGCACTTTATCTTAACATGTACACTTATTGTCTTTCTATTACATGTTGATAATGTTGGATATATGTATGCCCTAGAGGCCATTATATGATAGTGGATGTATTTATACATGTATATATATATTCAGTGTACATTCTTGCTCGACATGATAGTATGCTATCTGGTTTTTCTTTATCTGACATGTTGATTTGATCATGCTTTTATTCATTCACACGTGTTGATAAAGCCCTGAGGATATAGGCTTGACTACTGTGATTATGATGGAGATCATACTAGTGGGACATCTGTAGTTTATAAGCATATCCTGAAATGTCCCTAGTCGCAGGTATATCGAGACAGGGCATCGATATACCAGAGTAGACTAGCGTATATGATAATAGACCCATATGATGGGCAATGGATATTCCCACATTCATCGATGTTTGACATCGAGATCGTATACGGGTGCTCAGTGGTGACTGGGTACACTGGACGGACTCACCGAGAACTCCTATATGGAATTATATCTATCGTCGGATAGCAGTTCTCAGGTGACACTGGTGCAGGTTAGTCTGTAGACCCGAGATCGTCATAGAGTCTTGTGTGTTCTCCCACTGTACTTTGATTACCACCCTACCACGGCTCTACTGAGTCATGCAAACAGGTGGCCGTTGGGTACAGTCCCGAGACACACGAAGGCAATGAGCGATAGGAGGGGTTTTCGTCTCTCCCGGTATTGGGAGTTGATTCTGTATTGTGCTCGATTGGCTATATCAGTAAGTCCCTGGCCAGGGCTGTTGAGATTTACTGATAAGTGTTATTAGTAGTTTCTCGATCTGTTATAGACCATTCATCGGCACGACTTATTGAGTTATTGGGGTCGACGTTACCATCCCTAGACTCGATATGCAGCATATCTGACGAAGAGACCGGACTGTACGGTAGTGTTGCCGGTTGGCTCGACGGGAGTTGTGACAGGTTCGCTTGTTTTCTTCTGATCGCTCAATACCTGGGTGGCCGTTACGTTTGGCTAACCGCTTGCGGCTTGTAGGTATTTGATATGATCATTACCTACTGCCGGCGTATTGACGAGTCTTAGAGTCCCATAATGAAGTTTCCTGGCTCAGGCAAAAAGATGTGGTGTGCATATGAGATATGCGCGGGGACCCGATTAAATACGGATAAATGATACCGTATATTAATCAGGCATTTTCTATTGGTCGGGTCGTATGTAATATGACCGGTTTGCAAAATCAAGTGTTGATTTAACAAATAACTTTTAGATTAATTCTTTAATTAAACTCTTTTTCCATTTTTGTATGCATGCATGTATGCACATGATGATGTGCATGGACACATACATACATACATACATTGTATCATGGTTGTTGATACATGTTTGGTGGCAATGCAAGACTTATATTGTAGAATTATCTATTTATTTATCATTTAGAAAAAGAGAAAGGATAATTCACACAAGGTTTATGTTTATCATCTTTGACCATGCTTCAACCACCTTTTAACCTTGGGTTAATTATCCTTTTGTCTTTTAACCCATTTGATAAAAATCTAGATGATTCTAACCATGGTTGAAGTGAGAAAGGATTAATATAGATTATTCTTTTCTCATTTCAATAATTCACTCTCTCATAACATTTCCTTTTGTGAGAAAGCTTAGCCACCATCTTCTTCTTCCTCTCTTGATAATTTCTTTAAGTGAGGTTGATAAAAAGAAAGAGTTTTGATTATAGAATACAAACCACATCATCATACTACACACATCTAGCCCATTTGTGTAGGGTGTTTGCTCTATTTCATTCACATATCGAGTAAAGCAAGGAGCTTTGGGCAAAAGAGCTTCGGGTGGATCGTCGTGGACCTAGAGGATTTCAAGCGAACCTTTTTCCAACCCTTAAGTAGCCAAGGAGTCTAGCTTAGGGAGCTACAAAGGTTGTACTCTCAAAACCCTAGTTTTTCTACTTGTGATGATGTCAATGTAATGAAACCCTAAATTTCTAGTGATGATTCTTTGTATGTTCACTTAGCACCTTAAAAATTTGATTTTGGCACATGTGATGCTTCCAAACCCTTCATGAGGTGTTAGGTAAACCTAACATTGGTATCAGAGCTTTAGGCGACGCTTTAGCGAAGTTAAAACTCCGATCGAACCAAAAATACGGATTTTTAACCCTTCTCTGGACAATTTTTTAAAACTTTGTTTTTTCAGTATTAAAAATACTTTAAAAATTCAGCTGGCAAATATAAGAATTACTGTAAAAAACGAAGCAATAAACCTTACATTCCGCCGCGGAACCGCGGCCAGAACTTGCTTGGGCCGCGGATCTGCGACCGTACAGATGAATCATTGCCTCGTTTTCACATAGTAATGTTCCTACCTGCTTGTATACATTTTTGGGTATTTTTAATCTGCCTCAAGTGTTGAGTGTTCTGGAGATTATTTTGGATTCGTTGATTCGATCGGAATATTTAATTTCGAATTATTTTCGGGTAATTTAGAAAGTATTAAAAAGCTCGAACGGATATCATTAACTCACTTTTTCCTGGCACGAAAAATTTTCAAGTGTTGAATTTTTTCTCGAGTTTAAATCTTTCGAAAATACGTGCAAGTTTTGTGGTGGACCCTCTAGAAGAACACAAACCTTAACTCGATTATGTGACCGTCTGAACTGTCTCTAAACCTTAGTGTTTGGGGCAGTACGGCGTGCCAAATGTGAGGCGTTGGCTTGACCCTTCTACGGCTGGACCGCTGCTACTGTGACAACTTCCGGGATTTTTGAACTCCGCTCTAGTGTTGAGCTTTAGGAAATTTTGGGTATTTGATTATTTGATCGGAAAGTTTAATACTGTCTATTTATCTGGAATGTGATACAATATGTGGAATTCATATAGTTAGGTATGAAATGCGAAGTATGTGATATTTCGGATTTACGATGTCTAAAAGGAATGTGGATTCCAAATGTTGTAGTTTTACACTTTCTTTTCTGTGACCGTAAGTGTAGTTTGTCGCTTATCGCCGTTTTCGTTGCTATACATCAACGACAATCGGGGTACGCATACTTACTTACGTTGATGATATATGATATTATGTGTTGCTGAGATATGATGTGCAGGATTGTCGCGATTGAATAGCCGGGTTTTTTTTATGTGAGATGTGAGTTTTATTTTCATTCATGTAAAATTCAAATGTAATGCAATATTCTTTTATTTGGGGCACTTCCGGGTTGAGGTTGATGTCACCGGTGTTGTATAATATTTACTTTTCCGCATTAGGATAGACCCAAGGAGGGGAGCACAAGTGACCGGGTTCTGGGGTTCAGTGGGAGGCCATTTCGAGGAGTCGAGACCGGGTCTCCTAAACTCTAGGATTGGTAGGGTCGCCTGCCGCTCTCGTAGGGGTCTAGGGGTGTGGGCTTGGCTATTCATCGCGACTGTGGAATTCGTATTTTCTATTGTTGGCTAAATACTAAATACGGACGTCCTAGTATATCCCACATTATATCTGTGTTTCTGTTGCCTGTGTTCTGTGATATCTTAGACGAATGATATATTATATATGAGATATATAGCAGGCGTTGCTTATGTTTTACACCCGCGTAGTCCCGTCCCGGTATGCCGTTAGTTAAGTAACCTAACGGTGCATAACGGAACATTGCGGGTAATGCGAATGGCATAAGCGTACGTTGTATTTTCGTTTCTTTTCTGTGATTGGCTTAAGGACTTAAATGATGGGACTACATTAATATGATTAATGTAAAGAAAATAAACCTAAAAATATGTTGTAGAATCGGATTTGAAAACCACTCGGCTCTTTATGAAAAAGCTACATTTCAAAATTGCGGAGCTCAAGCCACTCCTTTTGAAAACCATTTGATTCTACGACGATATCAAGTTCAAAGCGTTAAAGATTTTCTTAAAAATCATCCGCAACCCTCCGTCATTTTAGGAAGTAGAGTACTTAGTATTCGTGCTAAGTTTGTTGACTATAGTTAAGGCGTAGTGTAGGGTAGCTAAGTGATGTCTTCCTACACTGCATATGATGCAGATTAATTAGGATATTCATGCGACTTTGTTGACCATAGTTAAGGGTCATATGAGTGGGTCTAATTAATCAAGAAATGACGGGTAGAACTTGACCGGTACTTATGATTTGTTGACCATAGTTAAGGTCATAAGTACTAGGGGTAAAAACCGCATCGGGAATTTCAAGTGTTGAGATTTGCAATGAGATTGCATACCTTCCATATGATGGTTGGATCCCGATCCCACTGTGGGCAATAGTTGCTCCCAGGAGAGTTTTGCAGTTTACAATTAGCTAACCCATTAGGTGTCTAGAAAGGTGTTAACGGGGCTACGCCTCTGGAAAAACGAGGTTTACTTTAATTACGTCGGTGCGAAAGCACGGTGAACCTCCCTCAAGTACGGACACTGGCCTGGCTGAACGGTTAGCGAAGTTGTAGATTGTAATTAATCCTGGCTAGTTTTCTTTTTAAGGTTTGAAAGAAAAACTTGATTAAAGCAGTGAGAGACATCGATTAGACAAGATAATAACCAATCTGATCTTTGCAAGAGCTTTCGCTGAGTGTATTCTTTTCTCTCTCTTAATGGCAGATACCAATGACTAGACTCAAGCTTCTACTAGATAAAAATAAACTGAATGAGACCAATTATAAAGACTGGCTGAGGAATCTGAAAATTGCCTTGACTTATGATAAAGTGTCATATGTCCTCACGGCTCCAGCCCCGCCCGTCCCAGGTCTAAAATCCTCAGTTGCGGATAAAGAAGTCCGCAAGACATGGTACGCTGACTGTACCACGGCCAAATGCCTCGCGCTCGCATCGATGGACAACACACATCAAAAGCAGCATGAGAATATGGACATTCAAGCCATATTCCTCCATACAAAGGAGTTGTATGGAGAGCAATCCCGCGTATTACGATACGAAGCATCAAAGAAATTGTTCCAGATGCGAATGGCCCCTGGCACACCAGTAGGAGACCATGTTCTGAAGATGATAGCTCTCATAGAAGAGCTTGAGGACCTTGGATGGACAATAGACAATGAACAATATACTGATATTATTCTGCAGTCCCTCCCCTCCACCTTTGCTCAATTCACAGTTAACTTCAACATGCACAACATGGAGAAGGAACTACCTGAACTCCTTAATATGTTAAGGAGTGCAGAGAGCACGCTGAAATCAGTGAAAACTCCCGTTTTGAGTGTTGGGCAATCTTCCTCTTCTCGCCCAAAGGCTAAGGCCAAGGGAAAGAAAAAGAAGAAGCCCACCAATCCTAGGGGTGGAGTTAAAAAGGTTAAGGGGAAGGACAAGTCCAAAGCTGGAGAATCGGGGAAAGGGGAATGTTTTCACTGCCACAAAACAGGACATTGGAAGCGCAACTGCACGGAGTACTTAAATATCAAGAAGAAGCATGGGGATGCTTCCGCTTCAGGTGAATTTGTGACAGAAAACTGTTTTTCCAATAAACTCTGCTTCCTGGGTATTAGATACCGGTTCAGGTTCTCACATTTGCAATTCTATGCAGGGGCTGAGAAATAGCAAGGTTTTGAAGACAGGTGACCATACTCTCCGCGTTGGAAATGGTTCCAATGTACATACAGTCACAGTGGGAGAGTATCACTTGGGGTTGCCATCTGGGTGTATATTGGTTTTGAACCCATGTTATTTTGTACCAAGTATGCTTTGTAATATAATATATGTTTCTTTGTTAGACAATGAAAGATATAATTTTGTATTGCAGAACAATGTTATGAACATTCACCTGAATCAAATGTTGGTTGGGTATGGTACGCTTAATAACGGGATATACGTCCTAAATCAACACACAGTTTTCAGCATACAACACACTAATAAAAGAAAACTTTCAGAAATAAATGAAGCTTTTTTTTGGCACTGTAGACTTGGTCATATTAACGAAACGAGACTAAACAAGTTACACAAAGATGGATATTTAAACTCTTTTGAATATAAATCTTATGCGACTTGCCAGTCTTGTATCAAGGGTAAAATGACCAAAACTCCGTTTACCGGACACGGAGAAAGAGCTACTGAGCTCCTAGGCCTCATACATAGTGATGTATGTGGGCCAATATCTACACAGGCTAGAGGCGGTTTTTCATACTTCATTACTTTCACTGACGATTTCTCAAGATTCGGTCATGTATTTTTATTAAAGCACAAATCCGAAGCTTTCGAGAAATTCACTGAATATAAACAAGAAGTAGAAAAACAAACCGGCTTGAGTATCAAGATGCTTCTATCAGATCGAGGTGGGGAGTACCTCAGTACAGAATTTGCAAACTTCCTAAAAGAGAATGAGATTCTCTCTCAGCTCACTCCTCCTTACACACCACAGCACAACGGTGTGTCTGAACGACGGAATAGGACCCTATTAGATATGGTCCGATCCATGATGAGTGATGCTGAGTTACCCGTCTCATTTTGGGGGCATGCATTGGAGACTGCAGCATTTCTACTAAACAGGGTCCCAACCAAAACCGTGTCTACCATACCATATGAGATATGGCATGGGAAGATACCATCTCTTAAGAGAATTAAGATTTGGGGTTGCCCGGCCTATGTTAAAAAGCAGAATCCGAACAAACTCGAGACACGGTCGGTCATGTGTAACTTTGTGGGATATCCAAGGAACTCTTATGGATATCTATTCTACCACAAGGAGGAAAAAAAGGTGTTTGTTTCTCAGTATGCCACATTCTTAGAAAAAGAGTTTTTCACAGATAAAGATGATGGAAATGTGGTGGATCTAGAAGAGGTTCTAGAGACACAAACTACAAATGACGACTTGGTTGAACCGGCTGTTGCAATAGAAACTGAGGAACCTCGGCCATTCCGTAGGTCTGGTAGGACTTCTCGCCTACCGGAGAGGTACTACGGTTTCCTCATTGATGGTGACAGAGAAGACTGCATCATGGACGATAATGATCCTACCAGCTTTCAGCAAGCTATCACGAGTGGAGACTCTGTGAAGTGGCTGGATGCCATGAGATCCGAAATGGAGTCTATGTACACCAAAAAAGTATGGACCTTGGACGATGTACCCCCTGGGGTAAAACCTGTGGGGTGCAAATGGATCTTTAAAAGAAAGATTGGTGTAGATGGGCAGGTAGAGACCTATAAGGCAAGACTTGTGGCGAAGGGTTTTCGTCAAAGACCAGGTTTGGACTATGACGAGACTTTTTCTCCCGCAGCCATGCTTAAATCCATTCGGATCCTACTTGCTATTGCTGCTCACTACGACTATGAAATCTGGCAGATAGACGTTAAAACGGCATTTCTAAATGGAAATTTGGAAGAATGCGTTTATATGGATCAGCCAAAGGGCTTCATTGACAGTGGGAGCAGCGGGAAAGCATGTAAATTGCTTAAATCCATATATGGGTTAAAGCAGGCATCACGGAGTTGGAACATCTGTTTCGATGATGTTATCAAAGAGTTTGATTTCATCAAAAATCCAGATGAACCTTGTGTTTATAAGAAGGCTGTAGGGAGAGCTGTCACATTCCTCGTATTGTACGTGGATGACATTCTTCTGATAGGAAATGATATTCCTATGTTGCAGTCGGTCGAATCTTTCTTATCACTAAGGTTCTCCATGAAGGACCTGGGTGATGCCACATACATTCTGGGCATTAGGATCTATAGGGATAGATCCAAGAGGTTATTGGGATTGTCCCAAACCAGGTACATCAACACCATCCTAAAAAGGTTTAGTATGGAAGACTCCAAGCGGGGTGCCTTACCCGCTTGCTATGGGGTCACTCTCTCCAAGGACTCTTGCCCAAAGACCGATGAAGAGAGAGCTCGCATGAGCATTATACCCTATGCTTCGGCAGTAGGATCTATAATGTATGCGATGATATGTACACGCCCAGATGTAGCTTATGCACTTAGTGTTGTAAGCAGGTATCAATCCAACCCAGGGGATAATCACTGGATAGCTGTGAAGAACATTCTTAAGTACTTGCGAAAGACTAAAGAATTGTTCTTGGTGTATGGTAATGGAGATCTCCAAATGGAGGCCTTTACCGATTCGAGCTTCCAGAGCGATAAGGATGACAGCAAATCTATCTCTGGGTTTGTATTTACCCTCAATGGAGGGGTGGTAAGTTGGAAGAGTTCCAAACAGGATACCGTTGCAGACTCTACGATGGAGGCTGAGTACATTGCTGCGAATGATGCCGCCAAGGAAGCCGTCTGGATGAGGAAGTTCGTCTCGGAGCTAGGAGTAGTTCCAACCATTATTGATCCAATACCATTGTATTGTGATAATAATGGGGCTATGGCGTTAGCCAAGGAGCCCAGGTCCCATCAGCGATCCAGACACATCCTGAGGTGTTTTCATTTGATCCAAGAGATTGTAGATCGCCGCGAGATCGAGATTAGGAGAGTAGATACAAAGAATAACACCGCGGATCCATTCACCAAGGCTCTCCCTCAGCCGCAGCATGAGCGACTTTTTAAGATGTTGGGTATGAGATACGCCAATAACTGGCCTTGGTACAAGTGGGAGATTGTTGGATATATGTATACCCTAGAGGCCATTATATGATAGTGGATGTATTTATACATGTATATATATATTCAGTGTACATTCTTGCTCGACATGATAGTAAGCTATCTGGTTCTTCTTTATCTGATATGTTGATTTGATCATGCTTTTATTCATTCACACATGTTGATAAAGCCCTGAGGATATAGGCTTGACTACTGTGATTATGATGGAGATCATACCAGTGGGACATCTGTAGTTTATAAGGATATCCTGAAATGTCCCTAGTCGCAGGTATATCGAGACGGGACATCGATATACCAGAGTAGACTAGCGTATATGATACTAGACCCATATGATGGGCGATGGATGTTCCCACATTCATCGATGTTTGACATCAAGATCGTATACGGGTGCTCAATGGTGACTGGGTACACTGGACGGACTCACCGAGAACTCCTATATGGAATTATATCTATCGTCGGATAGCAGTTCTCAGGTGACACTGGTGCAGGTTAGTCTGTAGACCCGAGATCGTCATAGAGTCTTGTGTGTTCTCCTACTGTACTTTGATTACCACCCTACCACGGCTCTACTGAGTCGTGCAAACAGGTGGTCGTTGGGTACAGTCCCGAGACACACGAAGGCAATGAGCGATAGGAGGGGTTTTCGTCTCTCCCGGTATTGGGAGTTGATGTTGTGCTGTGCTCGATTGGCTATATCAGTATGTCCCTGGCCAGGGCTGTTGAGATTTACTGATAAGTGTTATTAGTAGTTTCTCGATCTGTTATAGACCATTCATCGGCACAACTTATTGAGTTATTGGGGTCGACGTTACCATCCCTAGACTCGATATGCAGCATATCTGACGAAGAGACCGGACTGTACGGTAGTGTTGCCGGTTGGCTCGACGGGAGTTGTGACAGGTTCGCTTGTTTTCTTCTGATCGCTCAATATCCGGGTGGCCGTTACGTTTGGCTGACCGCTTGCGGCTTGTAGGTATTTGATATGATCATTACCTACTGCCGGCGTAATGACGAGTCTTAGAGTCCCACAATGAAGTTTCCTGGCTCAGGAAAAAAAATGTGGTGTGCATATGAGATATGCGCGGGGACCCGATTAAATACGGATATATGATACCGTATATTAATCAGGCATTTTCTATTGGTCGGGTCGTATGCGATATGACCGGTTTGCAAAATCAAGTGTTGATTTAACAAATGACTTTTAGATTAATTCTTTAATTAAACTCTTTTTCCATTTTTGTATGCATGCATGTATGCACATGATGATGTGCATGGACACATACATACATACATTGTATCATGGTTGTTGATACATGTTTGGTGGCAATGCAAGACTTATATTGTAGAATTATCTATTTATTTATCATTTAGAAAAAGAGAAAGGATAATTCACACAAGGTTTATGTTTATCATCTTTGACCATGCTTCAACCACCTTTTAACCTTGGGTTAATTATCCTTTTGTCTTTTAACCCATTTGATAAAAATCTAGATGATTCTAACCATGGTTGAAGTGAGAAAGGATTAATATAGATTATTCTTTTCTCATTTCAATAATTCACTCTCTCATAACATTTCCTTTTGTGAGAAAGCTTAGCCACCATCTTCTTCTTCCTCTCTTGATAATTTCTTTAAGTGAGGTTGATAAAAAGAAAGAGTTTTGATTATAGAATACAAACCACATTATCATACTACACATATCTAGCCCATTTGTGTAGGGTGTTGGCTCTACTTCATTCACATATCGAGTAAAGCAAGGAGCTTTGGGCAAAGAAGCTTCGGGTGGATCGTCGTGGACCTAGAGGATCTCAAGCGAACCTTTTTCCAACCCTCAAGTAGCCAAGGAGTCTAGCGTAGGGAGCTACAAAGGTTGTACTCTCAAAACCCTAGTTTTTCTACTTGTGATGATGTCAATGTAATGAAACCCTAAATTTCTAGTGATGATTCTTTGTATGTTCACTTAGCACCTTAAAAATTTGATTTTGGCACATGTGATGCTTCCAAACCCTTCATGAGGTGCTAGGTAAACCTAACAGATAAAGCCCTTAGGATGAGTACTTGACTACCAGGATTATGATGCAGATCATACTAGTGGGGACATAGGTAGTCGGTAAGTACATCCTTCAAATGTTCCTAGTCGTGGGAGTATCGAGACAGGGCATCGATACTCCAGAGTAGACTAGCGTATACGCTTCTCGACCCATGTGATGGGCGATGGATGATCCCATATCCATTGGTGTTTGACATCAGAGATGGTATACGAGTGCTTAGTGGAGAATGGGTACACTTGACGGACTCGCTGAGAACTCCTAGATGGTATTATACCTATCGTCGGATAGCAGTTCTCTGGTGACACTGGTACAGGTTAGTCTGTAGACCCGAGATCGTCATAGAGTCTTGTGTGATTCCCACTGTGCTTTGATTTCCACCATACCACGGTCAAGAGATCGTGCAAAAAGGTGGTTTTTGGGTACAGTCCCGAGTCACATGGAGGCAATGAGAGATATGAGGGGTTTCGTCTCTCCCGGTATTGGGAGTTGATGTTGCGCTATGCTCGATTGGCCATAACAGGAAATCCCTGGTTAGGGTTGCTGAGATCTACTGGTAAGTGTTATCAGTAGTTTCTCGAACCGTTATGGACCTTGCATTGGTATGACTTATCAGGCTATTGGGGTCTGACGTTGTAACATTTTGAAAATTAGAAATAAATAAAATTAATTAATTAAATAATAAAAGGTTAAATTAAAAAGTTATGAAAACCAAATAAGACAATTTCATAAGATGTATGTAAAACAATTTAAATTAAAATTTTAGTATGCAACATAAATAAATTATAAGGGTTTTAATATAAAAATTTAGCTTCATTTAAAAGAAAAATAGTGTTATATAATAACATAGTTAGTGAAGGGTCTTTGTGTAAAAAGTTTAGGAATTTATGCAAATGGGAATTGATTAAGGGTGTAAGAGTAAAAAGGGGTAAATTAGGATTATGTTCAGAATATTATCCAAGAAATAATTCATTTTGGAAAAAGAAAACCAATTCCATATCATCCTCTCATGCACAACACACTCCCCATACCTCCTCCTTGCATGAAACCACCACATCTTTCTTGGTGACACCTCCTCCAACACGTCATCCTTCCTATCACCACATATATCATGTGTTCAGATCAGTTGGCTAGTTAAAATCTGAAATTTTAAGGAAAAAGAAAAACAAAAGCAAGAACAAAATAAAGAAGAACAAAAGAAAAGAGAAGTGAGAAGGAGAAAATGGCTAAGGAGTTCCAACATCAAGCTAGGATAAGGAGTTGGTGTATCTTGGAGGGTGTTCTTCCAGCAAATTACTTGAAGGTAAAATTCTTAATCACAATAGAAATTTAGATTCTGAAACTAGTTCAATTTGAAATGAAAATTTCTATAATATCGTATTTTAGTCAAAACTAGGCTCTGTTTTAAATCTGCTGTAGTTTAGAGGAAAATTAACTTAACAAAATAGTGCCCCAATGATGTATGTTAGACCTAGAACAACACATAGAAACACGAACCAAGGGGATCGATTTTGGGCCTGTGACATAAGGGCAGATTTCGGCGTCGCCGGACTTGTAGGAAGCTTGGGAGTTTTGGCTAGTTGGGTAGGTTTCCGTGTAGGATTCTGGTCATTTTGGTATTATTTAAATAAGTTAGTTTAACTGTATATAAAATCTGGAAGCTAATATCGGAAAAGATATAAAAAAACTCCAAATACGACACGATTAAAACGTATCGCGATTTTTTTTCTGCCGCGATGCAGAATAGGGTTAAAATCCAGAAAGGTTATGTGTATGATAGCTTGAAATAATCATATACAATAAAACTGGTACATAGAAACGTGTGTTTGTATATTCGCCGTGTCGGAATAACCGTTTCCTTATATAAGTTAATTTTCGATTTAAATACGGGAGCTTCGGAGGCCGCAAGGAAAGGAAAAGGATTGGCGATTCCTGAGTAGATACGACATATTTCTGGTGAGTAGATTTACATCTACGGGAAAAGTCGGGTGGATGGCGTATAGCACCCCCGCAACCTTATAACTATTATTATGATATCTACTTAAGATTAGTTGTTCGTCAAAGCATTGATATGGTATTGCATCTTGTATACCTTCCTTTTGCATAAAGTTTCACATGTAGTTTTTAAATGAGATATACGTGATATTTGATCCGTATGATATGGATATGATTTGATGAGTTTGTACGAGGGATTATACCGTACTTAAAATAATACGGATATAGCGATATGATGAGCTATAACACAAGAGTTTATACGTATCGGAAATGATGCACCTTGTATGCCGAATAACGGCTAATTTATTCTTTGACTCGTAGAGATAGATTATGTTCTGTTTTAGGAGGTAATTTTGGTATGGGCTATATTATTCTAAAAACCACGGTTCGTTGCATTTTAAATAAACTATCAGGATGCGTGCCAATTTCTAAAACAAACATTTTTAAAAAATCTAAGACAACGTCCTTGTTTCAAACTTAACGTTCCGATCATTTCTAAAGAAAATGGTATAGATCATAATCAGTAATTACAATAAGTACATTTAGATTATATTATCTATAATATATGTTTCTGCGTTACGCACGCTCTGATAGAACACTGCACAAATACCAATGAGTACTATGCTGCACAAGCACGTAAATATATATTACAGTACACCTCATTGGTACTGCCATGTCACTGTAGAATCGTTCTGATATATATGTGTTAATATATAGATTGTTACACCGTAGAACACTTACACAAATACTAATGATTTCCATGTTGCACGAGCACAGACGCATATGCTACACTACACACCATTAGTAGTGCCATGACACATTAGAATTGAAACCATTATGTTATGTGATATGATTACGTAGTCGTTTGTTATTCATGCTGTAGTACTATAGATGCTGTATTTGATTTCTTGGGATTTCTGAGTATTTTTACTCCTGATGATATGTATAGCGGTGGTATGAGACACTGTTATATATATACATATATAATATATCATCAATACAACCTATGCAAGTTTCTTATTGCTCACTTGATATTTTTATATGATGAGTAAATGTCCACCCGGAGATTTGTGTTTTCTGATTTGGATATCTGGACCGATTCGGTGGGTATACGGTTACGGATTTACAATTTTATCCAGACTGAGTCGGTGGGGAAACAGTTGGATACCTGGTGGACCCGGTCGAGACCGAGAGGCAGGATAGCCGCATTTGAGGCGGGGGAGCCTAACGAGGTGACTCGATTCCGGAGATAGAAATGGGTACGGCAGATATACAGGGGATACTGACCGGGGTTCGATTAGGTACGACAGATATCCAGGGGATACTGATCGTAGCCAGGATATCGGGTGGCGATCATCTGTTGAGACGATGTCAACGGTATCTGTTTTTTTTACGTGTCGATGCTGGACACAAGAGATTGCGGATTTCGATGTCGATGCTGGACATCTATATGTATATTGATGTGATCATTATCATGAGGTACACAGTTAGATATGTATATATTGGATTCCACCAGGATTGATCCGGGGGACAGTACCTGCATATATTTGTACAGACATTCATAGACAAAAAGGGAATTCCAATACGGATAATAGATTCATGATTTTGATTCATATGACATTGAGATATTATACTTGTGATTGCATGATATTTAGTATTGTACATTTGCATATCATATAGTATATCGATACAGATGTTGATAGTACTATACTTATGACCTAGGTATCGTCATGCATTTCGATTTCTAGCTTTAGATGTACTTTTATTCACTGAGTTGGCAACTCATCCCCGTTGTGCCATAGTTTCTGGCAGGTTTTACCGCGTGGATTATCAGCGGTTTGGGCACACATTCTTTTAGGGATTGATGGGTAAGTGAGTTTTTATTGTATCCTACTCACTTTTGATTATTCATATATTCTTGTATCTAGTGGAAACTCCATCAACTTAGAAATGATATATTATAGACTTAGAAGCGAGGATTAGAGTGGTGTCTTGAGTTGTCGCACCCTTTGGAGTCGACTTCTGCTTTAGATTGATTGATTGCTCCACCGTTTGGACGTGGAGACTAGCTTCCGTTGGGGTGCTATTTTATTATGTTGTATCGTTTTTTTTATAAAAATGCAAAGGAGGTGATGACAAGTTTCAAAACGTCATAAATGCTTTTCAACATACTTAGTTAAATTTAGATGTTATTTTAACTTGATTTTATCAGATGATTATTTAAACCTCACCTCCAATATCTTCAAAAGGGGTTTAGATTCTGGGTTTCGGCTTACTTAGATTACGTCGATGTCTTTTGATGTCACGTGTTTTAAGTGCCGGTCACGTTCCATATTTGGGTCGTGACAAAGTTGGTATCAGAGCGTTTGGTTTAACCTTTGTTCGAGTCTAGGTTGACTATATGGAGTCTGAGAATACATTTTGTTACTTGGGCTTGACCTTATAGGACTTAGACTTGACTTTGGGGGTCTTATACCCGAACTTTCGTTATATAGGATGACCTTTGTTGATGGAGTAGGTACTAAGTAGAGTGACGTACCGTACATATGTTCTGCGTCATATTTACGATATGATACTCCGCCTAAGATACCTTAGGATTTATATCTTGAGATCTTCCTTCTATTCTTTCCGTTGATCTATCTTCGTCAGTCCATGATTGGTTATTCGATCATCATGTTATGTGGGCCGCGAGGTGGTACAGTTAGAGATACGGTCAGAGCAGACTTGTCTGGGACAAGGACTGACTGGGGTGACTTTTTGATGATATAGAGATACGTCGTTCATTCATATATGATCGAGTTTAAATTGTGGGGCAAGTTTCTTCAGGGTCCGCACCAGATGGTAAAATCATTGTTAGAGCTCAGGCAGACTTGAGACTTGATGTTTTCCCCTTTCCGAAAATCATGGTGTTGGGTACTGTTCAGATAGCAGTATTAATCTTTGCTAAGATTATTGAGATGTTAATTCCGGAGTTCATGAAGTTAAAGATTGACGAGGTTACAAGTGTAGATGGATCAGCAGGATTCATAGTCATTCAGGTGTGCGATGGTTAGTATTTTTAAATCCATTGTGGCGCTTCGATACAAGATTGGTGAAGTTGATGTACTTCTTTCAATAGAGCTTGTTCAGACCAGATGCAAGTAGTTCAAGAAGGAGAACGTGTAGTAAGCTTTTCTCCGACAAATTGGGACGAGTCTTCGAAGGTGGAATTAGCCAGAATTTTTCAGGGTATCAGCAGTAACAGATAAATTTTCCAAGTGTGCTATCTGGCTAGATAGTGTAGATTTCTTGGGTCACATAGTTGCAAGAGATGGGATACGTATAGACCCAAAGAAGATAGAAGCAGTACAACACTGGCCCAGACCTGTGTCAGTTATAGGGGTTCGAAGTTTCTTCGGTCTGGCCGGTTATTACAGACATTTTGTGCAGGATTTTCTCGGATCGCTGCACCGTTGACCGGATTGACTATGAAGGAAATTCCATTTCTTTGGACATATGCATGTGAACAGAGTTTCCAGCAGTTAGAGACTCGATTGACGACGGCACCTGTCTTATCGTTACCTTCCGGGTCAGGTGGGTTGTGGTATATTGTGATACCTCTCGAGTGGGTTTAGGCTGTGTATTGATGAAGCATGGTAGGGTAGTAGCTTATGCTTCTCGGCAGTTGAAGAGACACGAGCAGAACTACCCCCCTCATGAATTGGAGATGGCTGCTGTAGTATTCGCACTGAAGATTTGGAGGCATTACTTGTACGGTGATTCGTGTCAAATCTTCACAGATCATAAGAGCTTAAAGTATATTTTCAGCAGAGGGATCTGAACCTAAGGCAGCTTAGGTGAATGGAACTCGTGAAGGATTACGATTGTGAGATCTTGTATCATCCAGGCAAAGCAAATGTTGTAGCAGATGCCTTGAGTCGCAGGACTGGAAGTAGCTTATCTCATCTGCGCATCTTACAGAGGCAGTCTTCTAAAGACTGGCAGATTTTATATGATAGTCGTGTACAGTTCGAGTTCGCATCGACAGGAGGGCAGTTAACGCATGTTCGCATCGTCCTCAGTTATTGGATCGTATTCTGGAGACATAGCCGCAGAGGCTCGTATGTCAGAGATTTTGGATCAGGTTAGGCAGGGCAGAGAGTCGGAGTTTGTGATTGATGACAGTGGAGTATTACGTTTTAGGACCCGTCTTTATGTGCCAGAGTCGGATGGACTGAGACGTGGGATCTTAGAGGAGGCCCTTAGATCAACCTACAGTATTCATCCTAGTTCCGCCAAGATGTATCATGACTTGAGGGATGTTTATTGGTGGGAAGGAATTGAAGAGGGATGTTGTGGAGTTTTCTTCAAGGTGCTTGATTTGTCAGCAAGTCAAGGCAGAAGATGCTTGATTTGTCAGCAAGTCAAGGCAGAGCACCAGAGGCCGGCTGGAGAATTGCAACCCTTACCCATTCCGGAGTGGAAATGGGAACAGATTTCCATGGATTTCCTTGTGGGACTACCCAGGACTAGCAGAGGGTATGATTCCATTTGGGTGATTGTAGATAGATTGATAAAGGCAGCTCACTTTCTTCCGGTGAAGACGACGTATGGGTTACACAGTATGCTCAGATTTATATTGACGAGATGATATAATTGCATGGAGTTCTAACGAGCATAGTGTCAGATAAGGGTACCCAGTTTACTAACAGTCTATGGCAGAAACTTCAAGAAGCTCTTGGTACACAATGGAATTTTTGTACATCTTTTCACCCACAGACAGATGGTCAGTCAGAGCGGACCATTCAGACTTTAGAGGATATGCTTCGAGCTTGCAGCCTTGATTTCGGTGGTAGTTGGGATCGCCACCTACCTTTGATAGAATTCTCATACAACAATCGTTTTCAGGAGACGATCCAGATGGCATCCTTTGAAGCTTTGTATAGAAGGAAATGTCGATCGTTTGTTTGCTGGACGGAACTAAGCGAGAGTAGTATTTTGGGACAGAATGAGAGCGGCCCAGTGCAAACATAAATCATATGCAGATCGACGACATCGTAAACCCAAGTTTGATGTGGGAGACCGTGTGTTCCTCGTATGTCTCCGATGAACGCGAGGATGCGATGCGAAAGAGTTTTCCACATCTTTTAGATGGTATGTCTAGTTAATTTTTAAATTCGGGGACCGAATTTTCTTAAGGGGGGAATACTGTAACGTTTTGAAAATTAGAAATAAATAAAATTAATTAATTAAATAATAAAAGGTTAAATTAAAATGTTATTAAAACCAAATAAGACGATTTCATAAGATGTATGTAAAACAATTTAAATTAAAATTTTAGTATGCAACATAAATAAATTATAAGGGTTTTAATGTAAAAATTTAGCTTCATTTTAAAGAAAAATAGTGTTATATAATAACATAGTTACTAAGGGTCTTTGTGTAAAAAGTTTAGGAATTTGTGCAAATGGGAATTGATTAAGGGTGTAAGGGTAAAAAGGAAATTAGGATTATGTTCAGAATATTATCCAAGAAATAATTCATTTTGGAAAAAAAAACCAATTCCATATCATCCTCTCATGCACAACACACTCCCCACACCTCCTCCTTGCATGAAACCACCACATCTTGCTTGGTGACACCTCATCCTTCCTATCACCACATATATATGTGTTCAGATCAGTTGGCTAGTTAAAATCTAAAATTTTAAGGAAAAAGAAAAACAAAAGCAAGAACAAAACAAAGAAGAACAAAAGAAAAGAGAAGTGAGAAGGAGAAAATTGCTAAGGAGTTCCAACATCAAGCTAGGATAAGGAGTTGGTGTATCTTGGAGGGTGTTCTTCCAGCAAATTACTTGAAGGTAAAATTCTTAATCACAATAGAAATTTAGATTCTGAAACTAGTTCAATTTGAAATGAAAATTTCTATAATATCGTATTTTAGTCAAAACTAGGCTCTGTTTTGAATCTGCTGTAGTTTAGAGGAAAATTAACTTAACAAAATAGTGCCCCAATGATGTATGTTAGACCCAGAACAACCTATAGAAACACGAACCAAGGGGATCGGTTTTGGGTCGGCGACATACGGGCAGATTCCGGCGTCGCCGGACTTGTAAGAAGCTTGGGAGTTTTGGCTAGTTGGGTAGGTTTCTGTGTAGGATTCTGGCCATTTTGGTATTATTTAAACAAGTTAGTTTAACTGTATATAAAATCTGGAAGCTAATATCGGAAAAGATATAAAAAAAGCTCAAAATACGACACGGTTAAAACGTATCGCGATTTGTTTTCTGCCGCGATGCAGAATAGGGTTAAAATCCAGAAAGGTTATGTGTATGATAGCTTGAAATAAGCATATACAATATAATTGGTACGTAGAAACGTGTGTTTGTATATTCGCCGTGTCGGAATAACCGTTTTCTTATATAAGTTAATTTTCGATATTAGATTTAAATACGGGAACTTCGGAGGCCGCGAGGAAAGGAAAAGGATTGGTGATTCCTGAGTAGATACGACATATTTCTGGTGAGTAGATTTACATCTACGGGGAAAGTCGGGTGGATGGCGTATAGCACCCCCGCAACCTTATAACTATTATTATGATATCTACTTAAGATTAGTTGTTCGTCAAAGCATTGATATGGTATTGCATCTTGTATACCTTCCTTTTGCATAAAATTTCACATGTAGTTTTTAAATGAGATATACGTGATATTTGATCCGTATGGTATGGATATGATTTGATGAGTTTGTATGAGAGATTATGCCGTACTTAAGATAATATGGATATAGCGATATGATGAGCTATAATACAAGAGTTTATACGTATCGGAAATGATGCACCTTGTATGCCGAATAACGACTAATTTATTCTTTGACTCGTAGAGATAGATTATGTTCTGTTTTAGGAGGTAATTCTGGTATGAGCTATATTATTCTAAAAACCACGGTTCGTTGCATTTTAAATAAACTATCAGGATGCGTGCCAATTTCTAAAACAAACATTTTTAAAAAATCTAAGACAACGTCCTTGTTTCAAACTTAACGTTCCGATCATTTCTAAAGAAAATGGTATAGATCATAATCAGTAATTACAATAAGTACATTTAGATTATATTATCTATAATATATGTTTCTGCGTTACGCACACTCTGATAGAATACTGCACAAATACCAATGAGTACTATGCTGCACAAGCACGTAAATATATATTACAGTACACCTCATTGGTACTGCCATGTCACTGTAGAATCGTTCTGATATATATGTGTTAATATATAGATTGTTACACCGTAGAACACTTGCACAAATACTAATGATTTCCATGTTGCACGAACACAGACGCATATGCTACACTACACACCATTAGTAGTGCCATGACACATTAGAATTGAAACTATTATGTTATGTGATATGATTACGTAGTCATTTCTTATTCATGCTGTAGTACTATAGATGCTGTAATTGATTTCTTGGGATTTCTGAGTATTTTTACTCCTGATGATATATATAGCGGTGGTATGGGACACTGTTATATATATACATATATAATATATCATCAATACAACCTATGCAAGTTTCTTATTGCTCACTTGATATTTTTATATGATGAGTAAATGTCCACCAGGAGATTTGTGTTTTCTGATTTGGATATCCGGACTGAGTCGGTGGGTATACGGTTATAGATTTACAATTTTATCCAGACTGAGTCGGTGGGGAAACAGTTGAATACCTGGTGGACCCGGTCGAGACCGAGGGGCAGGATAGCCGCATTTGAGGCGGGGGAGCCTAACTAGGTGACTCAATTTCGGAGATAGAAATGAGCACGGCAGATATCCAGGGGATATCGACCGGGGTTCGATTAGGTACGACAGATATCCAGGGGATACTGATCGTAGCCAGGATATTGGGTGGCGATCATCTGTTGAGACGATGTCGACGGTATTTGTTTTTTTTTACGTGTCGATGCTGGACACAAAAGATTGCGGATTTCGATGTCGATGCTGGACATATATATGTATATTGATGTGATCATTATTATGAGGTACACAGTTAGATATGTATATATTGGATTCCACCAGGACTGATCCGGGGGACAGTACCTGCATATATTTGTACAGACATTCATAGACAAAAAGGGAATTCCAATACGGATAATAGATTCATGATTTTGATTCATATGACATTGAAATATTATACTTGTGATTACATGATATTTAGTATTGTACATTTGCATATCATATAGTATATCGATACAGATGTTGATAGTACCATACTTATGACCTAGGTATCGTCATGCATTTCGATTTTTAGCTTTAGATGTACTTTTATTCACTGAGTTGGCAACTCATCCCTGTTGTGCCATAGTTTCTTGCAGGTTTTACCGCGTGGATTATCAGCGGTTTGGACACACATTCTTTTGGGGATTGATGGGTAAGTGAGTTTTTATTGTTTCCTACTCACTCTTGATTATTCATATATTCTTGTATCTAGTGGAAACTCCATCAACTTAGAAATGATATATTATGCACTTAGAAGCGAGGATTAGAGTGGTGTCTTGAGTTGTCGCACTCTTTGGAGTCGACTTCTGCTTTAGATTGATTGGTTGCTCCACCGTTTGGATGTGGAGACTAGCTTCCGTTGGGGTGCTATTTTATTATGTTGTATCGGTTTTTTTTATAAAAATGCAAAGGAGGTGATGACAAGTTTCAAAACGTCATAAATGCTTTTCAACATACTTAGTTAAATTTAGATGTTATTTTAACTTGATTTTATTAGATGATTATTTAAACCTCACCTCCAATATCTTCAAAAAGGGTTTAGATTCCGGGTTTCGGCTTACTTAGATTACGTCGATGTCTTTTGATGTCACGTGTTTTAAGTGCCGGTCACGTGCCATATTTGGGTCGTGACAGACGTTATTCCACCCCCAGGCTGTGATAGGCGACATATCTGACGAAGAGACCGGACTGTACGATAGTGTTACTGATTGAATTTGCAGGAGTACGAGCAGACTTGCTTGTTGATCTTCTGATCGCTCAATACCCAGGTGGCCGTCACGTTTAGCAGACCGCTTGCGGCTTGTGGGTGTTTAATATGACCATCCCCGACTGCCGGCGTATTGACGAGTCTTTAGAGTCCTACACAGAGATTTCCTGGTTCTTGCGAAACGGAGTAGGAGCGCATATGTGATATGTGCGGGACCGAGATTAATACGAGCATGTGATACCGTATTCTATTCTCGCGACTTGTGATATTGGTTGTTATATGTGATATAGCCAGGTTATCGGATCAAGTGTTGATTCGATAAGTTGTTACATTTGATATTAGTCGGTTATACAGAATATAGCCGGATTATTAAATCAAGTGTTGATTTAATAATTTAATGTATAATTATATATTTGATATATTATATTACATTAACTAATATTAGCTCACATAAGTATTCATTTTTCTCACTTATGATACATTGATATATATATATGATATATGCTAAATGTATTGTTTTCTTTTTGCACAAAATATATATGTGATATATATTGTTGTGTCATGCAAGATTACACATGCAACATGTTTGTATGAGACTCACACCATGCTAGGTTAATGCTAGGCTTTTATTAGTTTTAAGTAATTCAAACATTTGGAATTAGTCATGAATGAGCTTGGAGAAGCTAGTAGAACATTGACTTAGTCCACTTGTTTGTCTAGCTTAAGATATTTGTTAACCCAACTCTTAATGTTTAGCCTTGGTTTATTCTCTACAAGGGTTTGGCATGACATATACCAACCATGGTTGCATTTCTAACCTCATGAGATTATTTCTCTTCATCACTTTCATTTCATCTTCTTCGTGCTCTTTGAAGCTCTCTTGATTTTCATGAAGTGATGAAATTGAGTGAGAAAATAAAAACTAAAGTGAGCCCACTTCCTACTTCATCATCCTCTACTATAAGCCATTTAGTTTAGGGTGTTTATTTCACTAATTTCACCAATAGTGAAGAGATATCATGAGCTCGAGTCTTCTCGACGTAGATCATCTTCGGCTTCGAAGACATTGAGCAAGGTTGTTCTTTTCTTCAAGTGAACCCTCTCTAGAGTCCGGGAGTTCACCATTCGCAGCGAAGGGACTACAACATGAAGCTTTAGAAGTGAAGGACCGGTCTACAAAGGTTGTATTCCGCATTCACTTTGTATGTAAAGTAGTTTACATGTTTATTCGTCGGATTTTCTAGTTACGATTCTAGGCTTAGGGTTAGCTAGCAAGGCAATTTTTTTAAATTAACATGAACGATACCTTCCGAAACCTTGCTGTCGTGCTAGGAAACCCAATAGTCGCATATCGAGTCTAGGGGTGGAATCGTTAGACCCCAGTAACTTGATAAGTCATGCTGATTTGTGGCTCATAACGGTTCGAGAAACTACTGATAACACTTACCAGTAAATCTCATCAGCCCTGGCCAGGGACTTACTGTTATAGCCAATCGAGCATAGCGCAACATCAACTCCCAATACCGGGAGAGACGAAACCCCTCCTATCGCTCACTGCCTCCACGTGACTCGGGATTGTACCCAAAATCCACCTGTTTACACGACTCCTTTGAGCCGTGGTAGGGAGAAAATCAAAGCACGGTGAGAACCACACAAGACACCATGACGATATCGGGTCTACAGGCTAACCTGTACCACTGTCACCAGAGAACTGCTATCCGACGATAGGTATAGTATCATCTAGGAGTTCTCGGCGAGTCTTGTTCGGTGTACCCATTCTCTAATGAGCACCTGTGTACAATCTTTGATGTCAAACACCAATGGTTATGGGATCAATCATCTCCCCCTACAGGGTCAAGAAACGTACACACTAGTCTACTCTGGAATATCGATGTCCTGTCTCGATACTCCTTCGACTAGGAACAATTAAAGGATGTGCTTGTGGACTACACAAGTCCCAGTAGTATGATCCGCATCACAGTCTCGATAGTCAAGCTAACATCTTAAGGGCTTTATCAACATGTATCAGAGAGATAGTATAATAATACAAGTGTACATATTAAGATAAAGAGCAACCAGATAGCATACTATCATGTCGAGCAAGAAAGTCCTCTATATATATGTCCAAGCATCCACTATATCATACAATAATGGCCTCTAGGGCATACATATTCCTAACACTTTTTCTACTCTTACTCTTGGTCCTTACTACTCATTGCTGCCGGTTGTAGTTCCTCTTTCGGTATTTGACTTTTCCGATCCTGTAAGCTCCTCAGGTAGATAATTCGAGTCCAAACTGATTTGATTTTGCTTCTCGACAGCTGCTGCTTCCCAATCTTGCGAACAAATCATGCATTCCATGGTGTCGTACGCCAAACTGCATCTCTACTCACTTAATATCCTGTCACCTGTACTAAAATCACTTTCCGACGCTACTGTAGATACTGCGATTGTTAGTAAATCACGAGCCATTGTAGAAAGCACGGGATACAAATGTCTGTGCCTTTTTCACCAGGCTAAAACATCAATCTCATCTATAGTATAATCTACATCTAACTCAGTTTGTAAATATATTGTTAATTTATTTAAAGATGACGATGACGAGGCCACAGGACCTCATGCCCTTTTCAACTGCTGTATAAGTGCAAAGACTGGAGTCGAAGAACGTGAACTGGTTGTGGTCGGTACTCTAGTTCTACCCATAGAAGATCTGCAACATATAAATCAAACACTTTCATTTAATGTACGTTTAACGATATTAATATAAGCATCAATATCTAAAGCATGTACCGTGCATTTATAGAACCCTTGTAAAAGAGTCTCCAAACCTTCTAATTTAATCCTAGGGTCCATTATTGAACACAATTGTAACGTCTGCGTTTTGTGTATACCTTAATAAAATTTTCATATTATTTTCTTTCGTATTTTCGTACCTATTTTAGTATTCCTTTATGTAGGAAAAGTTTTGTTTAAGTAATTCTAAAATTTAAATATGATTTTTAGTATTTTGGAATAATTTTTTTAGAAAAGAAATACAAATTTTTATAAACAGTTTTATTTACAAAATGAGTTCTTAACCAGACCTTGGCCCAAAGGGCCCAAGCCCAAAACCCACTTCCTTTTATTTTAAACCAAAACAGTTTTTGATTTTTTATTAATAATGATTAATTTGATATTGATTGTTATTAATTAGTATTAATTGTGTTTTAATTGGATTATTTGGTATTAATTGTCATTAACTATAATTGATTGGGATGTTTTTTAAAATCAATATCAAAACCCTTTATAACCCTAACCTAATCCATCTCCTTCTCTCATTTTCCTTTTCTCTCTCTCTATGCATCTCATCTCTCTCTCTCCCCTTAAATATCAAGGCCGAGCTCCACCCCCTTCCTTGCAACCCGAGAACCAACCTCCAAACACCCTTATTAACTCAAGCCTTCTCATCTCCTACACCACTTGTTGGATATAGTGCCTTTAAGGCAATTATTGTAATTGTAGGTAAACAATTATGGTAATTGAAGGAGGACCTATACGGTTAGAACAGTTTTACTCGAGATGATAGTATGTTATCTGGTTTATCTTTATCATATTTGTGTATACGTTTTATTATGTATCACTAAGACATAATGGTAAAGCCCGTAGGATCTTTACTTGACTACCGGTATTATGATGGTGATCATGTTATGAGAGCTGGATAGTCTATAAGCACATCCTTAAATATCCCTAGTCATAAGAGTATCGAGACTGGGTATCGATATTCCAGAGTAGACTAGTGTATTCGTTTCTAGACCCCAACAAGAGGCGGTGGAATGTCTCATAGCTATTGGTGTGATGCACCTAAGATTTTATACAGGTGCTCACTAGAGGTGGATACACCGGACAGACTCGCCGATAACTTCTAGATAGTACTATACCTATCATCAGATAGCAGTTCTCTGGTGACATGAGTACATGTAATTTGTTGACCTAAGATTGTCATTTGTCTCGTGTGAGTTCCCACTGTACTTAGATTACTACCCTACCATAGCTCTATTGAGTTGTGCAAACAGATTTTAGTTGGGTACAGTCCCGAGCCACATGGAGGCAGTAAGCAATCGTCAGGGATTCGTCTCTCCCAGTATAGGGAGTCGATGTCACGCTGTGTTCGGTTGGCTATCACTATAAATCCCTGACCAGGGTGGATGAGATTTACTGATAGGAGATCGGTAGTTTCTCAATGGATGATGAGCTTGACACCGGCATGACTTATCGGGTTTTAGGGGTCTGGCGTTATCCACCCCTAGACCCGGTATGCGATACTCTTAGACGAAAAGACCGGACTGTACGGAGATTGTCACTTACATGCTCTGTAAGGATACGGACGAGCTTGCTTGTTGACCTTCCTTTCGTTCAATACCTAGGTAGCCGTTACGTACAGCTAGTGTCGCTGACGTGCTTGTGGTTAAACCCGCTGCCAGCATATTGTCGAGTCTTTAGAGTCCCACACAGAGAGTTTTTCAGTTCAGGCGAATTGATGTAATGTGCGTATTACGGGTGTTCGATAACATACGTGTACTTGAGAAACGTACTTTAATCAGACGTTTTGATGATACTAGCAGGTTTGAAAGATAGCCGGATTCTATATGTGAGCTAGTGTTATATCTCTCATTTTCTCTTTTTTGGTATTCGTATTTTTATACGAATACGCGTATTTGTATTTTGATACAAATACAGGTATTTATACGAATACGAGTATTTATTTGAATACGGGTATCTGTATCTTGATTCAAATACAAGTATTTGTACCAATACGGTATTTGTATTTTGATACAAATACGGGTATTTGTACGAATATGGATATATGTATTTTGATACATATTTGGTTGTATGTGCGCGCGCGCGCGCACATACATTTGGCTGTATGTGCTTGTGTGTATGTATATGTGTATGTATGAAAAGGATATGTGAAGATGATTGATTCAAACACATTCTTCTTCTCTCTTCTCTCTTGAGTTTGGCTTCCAACCAGAAAAGAAAAAGAAAAAAAGAGAGAATCTAAGAGATTACTATACTAAATCACCTTCACAATCCATTCCTAGCAGGTTTAGTTTTTGAGTAGCTTCACTTGATATGCTAGTGTGAAGCTATAGCTTGTTTTCGGATTTCCTCGGATGGATCATCTTCGATAAGGTCGATCGGCTTGCAAATTTGTTCCCGATGACTTCGGAGAATAGCTAGAGTCCATGGAGTTTCGTAGGGATCTTCCGCGATTAGGAGGACACACTAAAAAGGTAGCTAGCCCCTTAACCATGTATGTTTGTTATGCTAGTTTAGTATTTGGAAACGATTGTATGGTTTTGGTCGCTAGAGCTTGCATAAAAGTTTTTGTTTTTGCTTTCGTCTTCGCCGCGTGTCTTGTGGCGTGAGCACTAGGGACCTAACAGCAATATCAGAGCCAAACCAAACACTAGAACTTGTATTAGATGATGTTTTAGCTTCGAGACCGAAAACTTGACCCGATCGAGTTTCTAAAACTAAGTTTTTGTTCGTTTTTGAAAGTCTCTGAAATTTTTTTGAAGTATGCCAGAGGACACCTGTTTTAACTAGAAAACTTGGCACAAAATACGAGGCCAGGAAGCCATACTCTGGCCGCCGAAATATTCACTTTGGCTACAATTGGCGGCCAAGTTGTGGGGTCCTGCCTCTAATTTTGTGCAGGGGCTTGGTTGTTAGGAAACTTGATTTTTAGGACCATTCGTTTTGCCCTAGGTTTCCGTTAATGTTATTGTTGGGAATTCACCCGCGCGCGTAAACGCGTATGTTTTGTAAACGGATATGAAATAAAGGAAACGGAATGCGCACACGATATCGTTCTCGTTTTAATATTTATAAACCGCAAGTGTACGGCGCGTTGTAGCAAGCCAGCAAGTACGGGTCAATCCGCAGGGAATTGTGATTAGGTATTGTGATTTAAGGTTCAACAAATTAATGAATTGTTTGGTTGTCACAAAAAATATAAAAGAATACGAAAACAAGAAAACAAGGAAAACGAGTTAAGAAAGAATGGTTGCGGCCTTGGTTCGGAAGGTTGAATCGCGACGATTCCCTCGACGCTCCCTTGTTCATGAGTTGTTCGTTCTCGCGTTGATCCCGACATGAAACACGACTTATCGAAGTGGTTGCGAGGCACAAGTTGTTAAATTCCGATATTCTCCATAATCACAAAATGAGTCCGTTTGTTCACTTACTGTTTGTATGTCCGTGCTTGAGGTATCAATGCTAAGTACAAGTCTTAACAAGCATACATCAACAACAAAAACACAAAATAGTTAGTGAGAGTAAATAGTATTGGTGTTAACTCTGCTAAGGGTTTGTGATGGTATACGGTATATGAAAGCCGGGGGTCTGTCAAGCTCTCGGTCATAAAATACCGTATCCAAACTTAGCAAACTTAACATAAAAAATGGATTCTAACTTAAACATTGTTAAATAGGGAAGGGGAGTGAATATGGTATATGAAGAGGTTACAAGTAACCATGGTTTCAAAATACCATATCACATCAATATATAAAACAATCCTTAAGTTATAATCGTATAGTTAAGCACATTAAATATAAACAAGAGGTGGAGAAGGCAAAAAGCCTTTCATCTCACTTCCTCACCAATACCACGACCAAAGAAAAGATTAGTTAAGCATGATGAATAAAAAAACAAAGCAAGTAAATAAAAGAAACAACAATGCAATATATTAACACTTGAGAGAAGAGATACAAGATTTTTGGTAATTTATTCAACCTCCTTAATGAAGATCTCCAAAGAAAGCTTCAAGAAGGAAGAAGAAGAAGAAACCAATTGAAGCCGACTCAACACTCAAGCTAAACCAAAAACAAAACAAACTAAGAAAAACTATGAGAATAGATGAGAATGAGAGAATGAGAGAGTATGAGAGAGTGCCTTCCTTGCTCACTGGTTCTACTTTTATAGGAACCAAAGAAAAATAAATAAACAATAAAAATAAGATGACATGGCAGTAAGGGAGGGCCCACAGAAATTTGGTGCACTTTGGGGGAAGGGGGGCCGAGCTCACCGGTTTTGGTGAGCATGTGCTCGGCCAAATTCCGAGCACTTGGTCTCGTGCTCATTGTGTGGTCTTGTGTCTCTTCCAACATCACTCTGGTGTTGTTTGTTTGGTCTAAAATAACCTGGTTTGTATGCAGAGAATTGGAGGGAACACAATAACACACATCACATCAAAACTTTTTAGCATTAAAACGCATATCCCCCTATGTGCCCACTTCATCATGTCTTGTGCCATGGGCAGCCCCACCTAGGTCCAAGAACCAAAGAGCTATGTGTACACTTGTGTTGTGTTGGACCAAAAAATGTGTACACATGATTATTTGCAAAAGAGCTCTTCGGATATCGGTCGTTTTTCTGTTCCGTCTGCAGTGTCAGCTCCCAAACGTCATATCCGTGATTTTGAGTGTGTTTTCAGTCTTTTATCACGAACACCTGTAATCTGTAATTCTGAGCAGACACTGGTTAATAGTACCGATATATACAAAAATAGATAACGAATGAGGGTATTAAAATGCAATTTTCCGTGATGAACAAATACCCCCAAACTTATCTATTGCTCGTCCCGAGCAATACAAAAAATCCCAGCCTCACTTTCGTAGGGAACGCGATTGCACTGAGCATGTGCAATAAGCCGTTAAACCTCTAGGTGTCCCTAGTAGGAGGAGTGTTGTCTCCTGAGGGTTTTCAGCGGATTACACCTACAAATTCCAGTCAAGTTAGCGTTGCGCGGAAACTGTTGATTCTAATCTTAAGGTTAAGAATCAAAGTTAGAAGTTCTATTACCCAAGTCAGAAACGTTAAACCTTATTTTTCACTCCTCACAATTTGTTTAACATAATCTAATACGCGTCTTTACGTGATTGTGCGGGTAGTGTCCATAAGTTTTAAGAACATTGATTAGGGTCATCATGTCATAATTACAGACCAGGATAAACTTCTGAATGATCACACGAGTTTGAAAGGAGTTAAGATTTTCTCAAGTTTTATTCTCCAGTTAGGTTTCAAGTCAGAATATTAAATCATTTTTAACAGAGAACCTAAGTCTTATTTTTCACTCCTACCTTTTACCTGTTTTTGCACATACACACCTTTCGTTATCGTGCAAAACGTCTTTATAAATACAAACCTTCATATCTCCGCGAAAAACTGTTTTTAATAGAAAATTCGTCTCTGCCAAGATTATTCTCCCACAAAGAACCGTTAGGACTTTTAACTCGGAGAGAACACTTGCTTAGCTTGTTTTATCTGGCGATTGGAAACTTAGCGATGTTTGGGTCAATGACTCCCAAACCAGATGGTTTTAGGGCATCAGGTGTGGAGACACCCCAAGGACTTAATTACCCAAGTTACCAAGGCCATAAAACAAAAGACTCATTTTATTTTAAATAATTTTGCACTCAGTGAAAATGGAGATATAGCCAGCTTTTCCTTTTAAATCAGAAGACGTTACAAGTGATAAGGTGTGTAATTACTCCAACAAGGTTTCAGATGGGATATTTTTCAGACTTATAGTTTATGTTAACCTCAATAATATCCTTCATATCCACCTTACTTTATGAACTATTCTTGATTTTACTTAACTCATCACAAATATGTTTGATCCTAAAGATATTTATCAATTTTTAAAAGTTTATAGACATGTGTGACTATCATCAAATTCTCAAAAACATACGACACGTGTAAGTGATATAAAAGACGTATATCAGCTATGGTTAAACATAAAGGAGGGTTATTTTTCGAGTTGTCGGTCTCATAAAGAGGATTTAGCTATTTCAAACTTATCAACCGAACCGACAGACTTCGAATCTAAATTCCCCCACTAGCTAATATGAAAAAGTTTTTATATTTTTAGAATTTTTTTTCAATTTTTATGGGTTTTTTTTAATATGTATGCAATGCAGAATATACAATATACACATGATGCAGCAAAATAAATGCAGTGCTCACCCCCAAACTTAAGTTTTACGATATCCTCATCGTTGCCCCCGTCTCCGGTAGCTAGACTTAGATATCAGGGTGAGAATTTTATTTAAAGAAAAAGAAAAAACCTAAGACTAATTACAACATATACATGTTAAAAGATTGTGTTAGTTCAGAAATTAATACCAGCCATTTAAAATTTTTGTTAATATAATGTAGTGGCTGGTAAAAGAATATGTATATACAAAAGAAAAAGAAAAAGAAAAGGTATAAGTTAGATATTAGTGAAGTGCATGGGTGTGTAAAAGTAGGGATCAGAAGACGCTGAAGGTGAAGACGAAGTTTTGAAGAGGAAAAAGAATTGTTGTTGAATGAATTGAATTTTCAAGAAGTATATATAGAGTTTCAAAGTCAGGTTGTTGGAGATAGTGCCCTCATAGTCAATTATTGGATCACAGGTACGTGATTGCAATGATTGCGGAGGACCTATACCGGTAGGACAGTCTTACTCGAAATGATAGTATGCTATCTGGTTTGCCTTTATCAGTCGTGTACATGATCAGGTGACTGATTACATGTTACACTTTGATAGAGCCCTTAGGATCTTGCTTTACTACCAACAGTATGATGGCGATCATATACGTGAGAGTTGGGTAGTTTATACGCATATCCTTAATTGTGGTCCCTAGTCGTGGGAGTTTCGAGATAGGGCATCGATACTCCGGAGTAGACTAGTGTGTACAGTCGAGACCCCGACGAGGGGAGGTGGCCGGTCTCACAAGCCACTGGTGTTAGTTGGATCACCTAAGATGTATACAGGTGCTCATTGGGTTATGAGTACACCGGACAAGACTCCCCGGGAATCTGCTAGTTAGTATTATATCTACCGTCAGATAGCAGTTCCCTGGTGACATGTGTACAGGTTAGTTCATCGACCTGAGGTCGTCATTTGTCTCGTGTGAGTTCCCACTGTGCTTTAATTTCTACCCTACCACGGCTCAAAGGAGTCGTGCAAACAGGTAGCTTTTGGGTACAGTCCCGAGCCATATGGAGGCACGTGAGCGGATCGGCAGGGGATTCGTCTCTCCCGGTATTGGGGGCGAGGTCGTGCTGTGTCTAGGAGAGCCATTACATAAAGTCCATGGCCATGGCAGGAGATTTACTGGTAGGTACTCCAGTAGTATCTCAGGGTGTTATTGGGCTTCACTCCGACACGACTTATACTGCTATTGGGGGTCTGACGTTACTAGCCCCCTAGGCAGATATGCGATACTCATAGACGAACGGACCGGACTGTATATACATTGTCACTGTTAGGCTCAGTAGGGTTTTCCGGATGAGTGCGCTCATCGGCATCCCTTGAGGTCAGTCCATGGGCAGCCGTTACGCATTGCTAGTGCCGCTGACGGTTTGTGGTTAAACCCACTGCCAGGGTACTGACGAGTTATTAGAGTCCCCCACAGACAGTTTCCGAAGTTCGGGCGAAACGTTGTAGAGGCCGTATGGTTTTATGGCAGGGTTCGGAAAATGCACGTGCGTTTACGCACGTGTTATTTTTCGGGCAGATGATACTGGTCGGCTTTGGTTTAAGCCGGATCCGAGTATTATATTGAGTAGGTATAATATCTTTGTCTCAGTTGCATTTGTATTCGGTCGTAATACAAATGCGGGTATATTTATACAGTTTCGGGGTTATCCTAAAAGTCGTTTCAGGATCACTTTTGGAAGTTGCCAGTTTCCAGTTTTCTATCAGCCGTCTTTTAACATTCGGTTAAAGACGGATTTATCTTTTCTTGGATGGGAGAGAGTCATGCTTCTAGAAGGTTCTAGATGATGACTAGGCTTCATGACTCATTAGTGCATTAATGGTTTTTTGATGATGTGTTTAATGACTCATGCTTTGATATTAATTGTTTTGTTTTCCTTAGGATATTTGTTCATAATATCTTTTGCTTAAGGTTACCCTCTTTCTCCTACGGTCACCCCCCCTCTTGCTATAAGAGGCCGGCCCCCCTCTCTCTCTCTCACTTGAGTTTTTCATGGTTGTAAAAAGATATGATAGTATTTGGGGTGCATGGAATTTTACAGTTCATTTCATTCCATCACCCAATTCCCTCGGCAACTTCATTAACCGATCGTCCACGGTTTTGGACGAAGTGAGACAAAGTCATCTACTCAATCTCTACATCATTCTTGGTCGTCTCTTTTAGCAAACTTGACGATCGAGTTGCCTCAAGTCAGAGGCGGGAGCCCGTTTAAAGAATCGTCGACGTGGTGCCACCTCGACGAGGAGATCGGAGATCGACGAGATCGGAGCAGCCGCAACGGAGCGTGGGATGATGGTTGAAGAACGAAGGACTCGGATCGTTCGGTATAACCTTTCTACACTCTTTACAGTTTGTTAGTTTAGCAATAATGGCAGATCCGGGTTAAAGTATACGATAGCGCCAGTTAAAAGTTTTTGTTCCGCATTTTGGCGTCTGTAGACGGCCGGGGCGCTACCGTAGACTTACAGTGGTATCAGAGCCTCACCATTTTGCTATACTAACTTATGCTAACGCGTTTAAAACATCGATCCGACCGGAATTCAAAAATCACATTTTTACAATATGACAGTTTCTGTTGATTTTAAACGGTGTCCTAAAAATATTTCACATATCTCAGAAAACTGTGCAGGCTTTTCTAAGAACCACGACGAAATTTGGGGACTTGACTCCACCAAACAGCCGCGGAAACGCGGCCAAACCCATGGTTTGGCCGTGCATCCGCGGCCAAACCCATGGTTTGGCCGCGCATCCGCGGCCACGTGGTGAGCACATGCTCCCAAATTTTGTCAGTGGGTTCTTCTCTGGATTTTGTGGTTTTTGGTAAATATCGTTTTGGCCCAGATTTTTTTACTGTTCACCAGTAAGTCGTGGGGCCCACTTTTTGATATTTGGTCGATCGAAATTTAAACATGTTAGTTTACAGTCCTTACATTATATCTCCGACCGGGAATGTCATTTGATCGGTAAACCGCGTCTGATTGCTATAGTTCTTTTAGACGGGTTTGCGAACGTGACATTCGCGTTGATGTTCTGTGTTGTGCTGTGATGTTGCGGATTTGTCGTGGTGGATAGCAGTGTGCAATGATAGTGCAGGTTGAGTTTATTTGTACATTTGATATTGCGGGGCGAGCGTCCAACATATGGACTGCCGTCACTGCCTGTTGTATAATATTCTTTTGGGGCACGACTAGGTTGCGGTCGATGTACCTATTGTACTATTTTTCATTTCTGTACTAGGTTTTGCCCCGCGACAGAGTGCACGGATAGCCGGGTTCTGGGGGGCAACGGGTCCGCATCTCATGGCTTTGAGAGGCAGAGGGGTCCCACTCTAGAATTGGCAGACTATTCGCCGCACTCGTAGGGGGTACAGGTTGACCCAAGGAGGGGTGTCCAAGATTACCGGATTCCGTGAAGTGCTGGGTGGTCCATTCACTATGCTGTAGGGGGCTGCCTCGCTTCAGGTTTTGGCGGGTAACTTGCCGCACCCGTAGGGGTCTAGGTTTCATTGCACAGGCTATCCACATGACAGGGGAACGTCGAGTTTCAGCAGCGGCTCTGTGAAACTCGGGGATCCCAGATTATCTGTATTGTTCTGTGATGCTTATTACTTTTCTGTAATGTTGCATATTATCACGCCTGGAGCGATTATTGTATATTGGTTTATATACTATTAGATGTTGTATATGTTTTACACCCGCGCTAGTCCAGTCCCCGCTCTGTCGTTAGTTAAGTAACCTAACGGGTGATGACGGGACCCAGTGACGAATGCGGATGGCATATACGTACATTTTATTTTCGTTCTTTTCTGGTGTGATAATTGATGGGACTGCGTTGATTTTGATCAATGCAAAGTAAAACAAACCTGTTTGCAGTTGTTGGAACAAATTTAAAAAATGTTGTTGCAAAGACGTTTTCTTTTGTTATGCATAGCGGTATTCAGTGGAATATCCTGCACCTCATTCGACGGGGCAAGGGCCGATATCCCTTCACCGGGACTGACCCCTTGAGCAGAAGTTTGCGTCGGAGTAATAACTTCACTATAGTCGATTACAAGTTGCTTTGCATAGCGATATTCAGTGGAATATCCTGCACCTCATTCCACGAGGAAAGAGCCGAGATCCCTTCATCGGGAATGACCTCTTTAGCAAAAGGTTTTCGCCACTATATTTTAAAAAGCTATCAGGTTCCTTCAGCGATATCAAGTTCACTACGTTAAAGGTTTTTCGCCAAAAACCAGTCGTAGCCCTCCGTCACTTCTTTTGGGTATTCAGTAGTATTCAAGCTATGTATTTTGACCAACGCCAAGGCATAGTGTTTGGTAGCTGCTGGGTATTCAATTGTTGCATAGATAGATGAGTTAGTTTGGGACAGTCGTTCTGCCATTTTGGCCAACGTCAAGGGCATGTGCGGGTGGGTTCAAATTGACAAGATAGTGATGGGTAGAACTTGGCATGTGACTTATGACATTTTGACCAACGCCAAGGTTATAAGAGCATGGGGCAAAAATCATATCGGGAGTTTCTAAAGAAACTGAAACTTGCCAAGTATGCGCATACCTTCTGGAGTATGAGTAACGTGGATGCATTCCATCACGTTATCATGCGATGAGAGTTGGATCCCGATTCCCACTGATGAGTTGGTTTACTCTTCGGGTGATCCCGATTGATTCTTCTTTAGGTTTGGAGGAGAATTTGACAGGACAGTGGGAGGTTTTCGGATTAGATAAAGTGATGACCATTCTGATCTAGGTTAGAGTGCACGCAGAGTGTTTCTTTTCTCTCTCTCTTTGGCAGCGACCTTTGACCGACCCTAGACTATGACTCAGTGACCAGGTTGACCGAACCTTCTTAATATACTGGCTTTTGGATTGTCTGAGTTGCATAAATCATTGCCACTCCTTCTTTTACCCTTTGCATTTCTCAGAACACCCGTATTACTACGGATATCCACTTCCATTGGATAGATCCATCGTATGGTTATATACGAACTCGAAGGGACTTCTTCGAGGATGGATCCAGGTTCAGGAGAAATAGAATTGGTTTATTCAGTTGTCTTTTATTATCACCTTCTCTCAAGTTGCGAGAGCTCCTTGGTTTAGGAGAGTACACCTATTACGCTTATTGGATAGTCTTATTCCAAACCATAGGCTGGTGCCGAAAGGTAGGGAATGAAGAAAACCAATTAGCCTAAGTAGGGTGTGCAGAAGGTAATATGTAAAGACAAAATAAAGGGATTAGAAAGAGGGCAAAGTAAATTGCGACTGTTATCATTCACGACCAAAACCGCGTACTTCATCGCCACTCCTAATTCACCTCTAAAAAGAATAAGGTATTATTCAGTTGTCTTTTATCATCACCTTCTCTCGAGATGCGAGTACTCCTTGGTTTAGGAGGGTACACCTATTATGCTTACTGGATAGTCTTCTTCCAAACCATAGGCTGGTGCCGAACGGTAGGGAAGGAAGAAAACCATTTAGCCTAACGATGGTGTACAGAAGGTAACGACTAAAGACAAATAAAGGGATTTGGAGAGATGGCAATAAAATATACGGTTGAAGTCATGAATTGGAATATGGAAGAGGCATTGCTATGAATACCAGGATACCCCTACGAAACATTTTCATGTTTCAGTGCATTGTTAAAGAAAAACCTGTTTTCCCAATTAGACACTTACTCCAAGGGTATGTATTTACCAGGTTTCATTCTCATATCTGTATGGTTTTACAGATGATGAGTGGGAGTAAGATATTGGGAATTAGGTGATCATCCTCATTATATCGGAATTCGTTGTAATTGGTGATATTTGAGGAAATCGCCAGGGTACAGTTTTCCACCTACAACGTACAGGTTTTGAGTTGTTTAACTCAGTGGACTTATACAGAGTATTGTATGTTGTCCAAGTGTCCATCAGGACAAAGGGGTAGGTCCTCGTACTATGTTCTATTTACTTATAACTTCTCTAGTATTTAGACGAGTGTTTCGTAGAAATACAAGGTCTAAGTTTTGAGAAGTTGTCGGTATAAGAATAAAGTAGAGAACCAGGTATCACAAGTATCGGGATTCTTCAAAGAGATCGAAGATGTAGATTCTTGTGATTGGTATTCAGATGATAGTGATGGTTTTAAGAAACGTATTTCTCTTTCAGGTTACTCATAATTGGATGGATTCCTAAGTTGAGTAATGCTGATTAGCCTCTTTCCATTAAGAAGATATGCACTGGAGACAGCTGCATGATTTGAATATGGTTCCAATTAAATAAGTGCCAAAGTTTCTGTATTGGATATAGAATGGATCGTACCTTAAAAGAAATTAAGGTACGGGGAGTTGTCCAGCTTATGCTTAAAACCAGACTCTGGATAACTCAGGGCACGTTTCTGTAGTGGCTGTTTGTGGGTTGACCCTGGCTACGACGAGGGTTGATATTCTACCATTTGGAAGATCAATAGTGATATTGTTCTTGACTCGCCACAGTTTTAGTAAAATGGATCTTTTTCAGAAAACAGTAGTGGGAGTATGGTAGAACTGGAAGTGATTCTAGAACCGCGAACGATTACGGAAAATTTAATAGGACCTATACATTCAATCAGGTTTGACATTCCAATAGCCACTCCGCAGGTATGGTAGATAACCTCAGACGCCCGAGAGGTACTTCGGTAGCCTCAGAGACGGTGACAGGGAGGTTCTTATCTACCAAGACTTGACACTACTGTTGTTCCAGGATATGAGACCCGGTAGGAGGGTTGTCGTAGTCAGTGGGAGCAGCGGAAGCATAGTAGGCAAGATGCTTATATCTATTTATAGACTTGAGCAGTTATAGCGGAGATAGATCATCTAATTTTGATATGACAGTCATGGTTTTGACTTCAATCAGAATAGGGGATGGATCAGTTAAAGAAGGTAATAGGGTGTGATGTCATGGTATATGGATGACATACACAGAGTAGGAAGTAAAATTCCTATACTATGATCGGTTGAACTGTGGTCGTCACACAGTTGTTTCTCCAGACAGGATATGGATATAATATTTGACATTCTGGTTTCTAGATCTATGGTTTTAGATCTGGATTTGGGTAGTTTCCCAATGTGGGTATTTTGACAGATATTCTAATGGTTTTTAGAATAGTTGACTCCTAGCATGGTGGTGTACCTGCAGGTGATGGAGTCACCTTCTCTAAAGGTGTCGTATAGACTAAAGGGGAGAGGGATGTGCATGATTGGCAGATCACTTGCTGAGGCAATTGAGTCAATCATGAGATGTCAAGTACCACACCAGATGTTGTTTTTGCACTAGATGCGATAAGTTTGTATTAATCCAATCCTGGAGAAACATAAGGAAGCAGTTTTAGAACATAAGTACATGTTCTACGGATTTGATGACGGCAGCCTCCTTCGGGAGACGGTTATCATTCCAAGCTTCAAAGGTGACATGGTTGACAGAGTGATTGTCAGAGTTATAGTTTTTCCCTCTGACGAAGAGGGACAGTATTATGGACAGGTGGTCCAAGAGGATACTGTGGGTGGCATGGTGCCGGATACTGATTAGGTTCAGTGATCGATACAGTCTAAGAAGTTTGGATTTAGAGTTCATTTATGAACTAGGTCCCATCAGATATCCAGACATATTCTAAGACAGGTATTACTCAATTCGGGAGATGGCTTTCTCCGTGAATTTGAGATTAAGAGAGATATAGAAAGAAACTTCTAGGCGGATCCACTCACTAAGGCTATTTCTCGAACACAATAGTTTTACAAACGGGCTTTGTGAAACTGATTAGTAGAGGAGTTGGATGTTCGGTTTCACACGGGCTGTGAGTAGTCGACATCGCAATAATTAGCCTTGAGTGAAAGTGGGAGATTGTTGGAGATAGTGCCCTCATAGTCAATTATTGGATCACAGGTACGTGATTGCAATGATTGCGGAGGACCTATACCGGTAGGACAGTCTTACTCGAAATGATAGTATGCTATCTGGTTTGCCTTTATCAGTCGTGTACATGATCAGGTGACTGATTACATGTTACACTTTGATAGAGCCCTTAGGATCTTGCTTTATCACCAACAGTATGATGGCGATCATATACGTGAGAGTTGGGTAGTTTATACGCATATCCTTAATTGTGGTCCCTAGTCGTGGGAGTTTCGAGACAGGGCATCGATACTCCGGAGTAGACTAGTGTGTACAGTCGAGACCCCGACGAGGGGCGGTGGCCGGTCTCACAAGCCACTGGTGTCAGTTGTATCACCTAAGATGTATACAGGTGCTCATTGGGTTATGAGTACACCGGACAGGACTCGCCGGGAATCTGCTAGTTAGTATTATATCTACCGTCAGATAGCAGTTCCCTGGTGACATGTGTACAGGTTAGTTCATCGACCTGAGGTCGTCATTTGTCTCGTGTGAGCTCCCACTGTGCTTTGATTTCTACCCTACCACGGCTCAAAGGAGTCGTGCAAACAGGTAGCTTTTGGGTACAGTCCCGAGCCATATGGAGGCACGTGAGCGGATCGGCAGGGGATTCGTCTCTCCCGGTATTGGGGGCGAGGTCGTGCTGTGTCTAGGAGAGCCATTACACAAAGTCCATGGCCATGGCAGGAGATTTACTGGTAGGTACTCCAGTAGTATCTCAGGGTGTTATTGGGCTTCACTCCGACACGACTTATACTGCTATTGGGGGTCTGACGTTACTAGCCCCCTAGGCAGATATGCGATACTCATAGACGAACGGACCGGACTGTATATACATTGTCACTGTTAGGCTCAGTAGGGTTTTCCGGATGAGTGCGCTCATCGGCATCCCTTGAGGTCAGTCCATGGGCAGCCGTTACGCATTGCTAGTGCCGCTGACGGTTTGTGGTTAAACCCACTGCCAGGGTACTGACGAGTTATTAGAGTCCCCCACAGACAGTTTCCGAAGTTCGGGCGAAACGTTGTAGAGGCCGTATGGTTTTATGGCAGGGTTCGGAAAATGCACGTGCGTTTACGCACGTGTTATTTTTCGGGCAGATGATACTGGTCGGCTTTGGTTTAAGCCGGATCCGAGTATTATATTGAGTAGGTATAATATCTTTGTCTCAGTTGCATTTGTATTCGGTCGTAATACAAATGCGGGTATATTTATACAGTTTCGGGGTTATCCTGAAATTCGTTTCAGGATCACTTTTGGAAGTTGCCAGTTTTCAGTTTTCTATCAGCCGTCTTTTAACATTCGGTTAAAGACGGATTTATCTTTTCTTGGATGAGAGAGAGTCATGCTTCTAGAAGGTTCTAGATGATGACTAGGCTTCATGACTCATTAGTGCATTAATGGTTTTTTGATGATGTGTTTAATGACTCATGCTTTGATATTAATGGTTTTGTTTTCCTTAGGATATTTGTTCATAATATCTTTTGCTTAAGGTTACCCTCTTTCTCCTACGGTCACCCCCCCTCTTGCTATAAGAGGCCGGCCCCCCTCTCTCTCTCTCACTTGAGTTTTTCATGGTTGTAAAAAGATATGATAGTATTTGGGGTGCATGGAATTTTACAGTTCATTTCATTCCATCACCCAATTCCCTCGGCAACTTCATTAACCGATCGTCCACGGTTTTGGACGAAGTGAGACAAAGTCATCTACTCAATCTCTACATCATTCTTGGTCGTCTCTTTTAGCAAACTTGACGATCGAGTTGCCTCAAGTCAGAGGCGGGAGCCCGTTTAAAGAATCGTCGACGTGGTGCCACCTCGACGAGGAGATCGGAGATCGACGAGATCGGAGCAGCCGCAACGGAGCGTGGGATGATGGTTGAAGAACGAAGGACTCGGATCGTTCGGTATAGCCTTTCTACACTCTTTACAGTTTGTTAGTTTAGCAATAATGGCAGATCCGGGTTAAAGTATACGATAGCGCCAGTTAAAAGTTTTTGTTCCGCATTTTGGCGTCTGTAGACGGCCGGGGCGCTACCGTAGACTTACAGGTTCGTTCAAAAACTGGAGTTCATCCGCAAAAAGTTCAGCAAAAGAAAGGTTTTTAGGATGTTCCCAAATGGATCCTTACTCAAACTCACCAAGTATATCTAGCTCATCCGCAAAAATTTCCTCAAAACTTGATATGAAAGAATATTCTTAAATGTTGTCTTCCACCCTATAATCTACCACAATTCTATTCTTATTGCTACAACTCACAATTCCCAATACAATATTGCCCTCATCACATTCACAAATGGGTAGGTTCATGTCATCTAAAAAAGTAAGTTCCCACCCTAACGTTTCTTCCGAAACAATATCACTAGGTGATACAAAAATTGTGGGTTCCTGATCATTGATCTCTTCTGACAATCCATCCAAACCATACCCGACAAATTCACAAGGTTCCTCCACTAAAATTGGAATGCAAAAATTAGGCGGAGGCTTTTCTTGTGCGTCCATACAACACTTAGTCAATTCAGTTGCATCGTCATCTATGAAATCATCAAAATTCAATTGATCGCTAATGTCACTCGGGTGACTTCCTAGATGACAGATATTAACACTATTGGGTTCCGATTGACTGTGTTCACTCCCTAGAATCCTCACAGCTAAATGTTTCGTGTGTTCCTTTATTCTAGCCAATGATTGTGCTTGAGCAAGAAACAATTGCTCAGACTGCTGTATGCACAGGGCTAGTGTAGAAGCTGTTTGATTCTCGACTGCAGTCATTACTTTAACACCTTTCTCTAGAGCGGTCAACCTAGCATCCATCTCACTATCAAACCCTAATGATGGTTCAATTGTTTCAGGTTGGAGGGGTTGTGATGGTGGTGATGCTAGAACTGTCAATCTGTCGACCTCTTTCTCTAAATGTTTAATCATATGGTCTATGGTTGAAGTTGGACTGGGTTCAAGAGTGTTAGGTGGGTGACCGTTATCAAAAAATTAGGACGGTTGGTCACCCCCTAGAAAAGAACAATTATCATGAATGTGGGAAGAATTTTGGCAATTTAAACAAATGGATTGGAACTGAGCATAAACAAAAGAATAAGAATCGTGAAAAATCGAATTAAATTGTGTGTCACCCATATTAACAAGAATTTCACAATTGTCACAAAAATAAAGAATATCACACCCCTTAGCAGTCTATGTTATTCTAAGTCAACTAGACCTGCTTAAGAACCTGATTGACGAAGTAAAACTGTATCGAGAAATAGGCTCAAGATATACTGATCACGAAGCCAGGTAAGTGCAAGAGATAAGGGGAGTTTTTCCAACGCTTTCGCGAGGTTTCTTAATTAGATAACCCTTTCTCTTTTGGCGATTGCGCCTTGAACACTTGCCTAGATACCCCGTAAACGATATATCGTTAAGAAAAGTTCTAAACACAGTTAACTTCTCCTAATGAGCGTGAAGTCCTTAGAGTCAAAGTTCTAATTGATTTTAAATTACTGGGGGTATGCAAGAATGCAGTTTTGTGATTTGTGGGCTACGGAGAAAAGGTGATGAAATCCTTTACCGTATCTTGTTTGGTCATTTTTGCCCTTAATTCTGTATTAAGATGCAATGCGCAATCAATTAAAGAATTTAAGAAATCAAGCAATTTAAGCAATTCTTTTTCTGTTTAAGTTTAAGCGCTGCAACAAATACGGTTAGTTCTCTGTTCAATTGGCGGCAAGTTTGTGCGAAGAATCCTGCAGAAGATAGAAATATTGGACCGCGTCGGATTTGAGAAGAGTGTGTTAGGAAATACGTACCAATGTGTGATTTGGTTAAAAACCTCTTTGAAAGTGATCCGAGTTTTTGATTGTTTGCTTGCGCGGATCAAACTACCCGGATCTTTGGCACTGTACTTCGCTAACGTCTTGCAATTGCATTTGAGCCTCGCTCCGCACGATCGCTGGTCGTAATTCCTTAAAAACCTGAAATGTCGGAAAATACGATATTTAGTGTCAAAAAGCGATATATGTGCCCCAATTCCTGCACACTTAAAATTAGAAAAATCAAACAATACCACTAGAACACTGACAACACACTGGAGACAACTCAAAAAGAAAAAAATCACAAAAACCATCATTTGGCCGACGAGCTCGGATTTCCCCTTATTGTTGCCGGCCAAGTGATGCTTGTTTGTGTTGGAATTTTGTGTGGCGCCTCCAAACTATGTTAGTATTATATTGGTCTTACTTGATTTTTCAGTTGAATCACAGAGTGCAATCTGGTATGAAGGACAAAGAACTAAATGAAAAGAATGTCGTATTGTTAGTTTTTGAAAAATTTGAGTTAGTAGTTAGTTTTGTTAGTAAGAACCAAAAATACCAATTCCTAATACTACCAACTCCCCGGCAACGGCGCCAAAAACTTGTTGGGAATTCACTCGTGCACGCAAACATGTATATTTTGTAAACGGATATGAAATGAAGGAAACGGAATGCGCACACGAGATCGTTCTCGTTTTAATATTTATAAACCGCAAGTGCACGCGCGTTGTAGCAAGCCGACAAGTACGGGTCGGTCCGCAGGGAATTGTGATTAGGTATTGTGATTTAAGGTTCAACAAATTAATTAATTGTTTGGTTGTCACAAAAATATAAAAGAATACGAAAACAAGAAAATAAGGAAAACGAGTTAAGAAAGAATGGTTGCAGCCTTGGTTCGGAAGGTTGAATCGCGACGATTCCCTCGACGCTCCATTGTTCATGAGTTGTTCGTTCTCGCGTTGATCCCGGCATGAAGCACGACTTGTCGAAGCGGTTGCGAGGCACAAGTCGTCAAATTCCGATATTCTCCATAATCACGAAATGAGTCCGTTTGTTCACTTACCGTTTGAATGTCCGCGCTTGAGGTATCAATGCTAAGTACAAGTCTTAACAAGCATATGTCAACAACAAAAACACAAAGTAGTTAGTGAGAGCAAATAGTATTGGTGTTAACTCTGCTAAGGGTTTGTGATGGTATACGGTATATGAAAGCCGGGGTTCTGTCAAGCTCTCGGTCACAAAATGCCGTATCCAAACTTAGCAAACTTAACACCAAAAATGGATTCTAACTTAAACATTGTTAAATAGGGAAGGGGAGTGAATATGGTATATGAAGAGGTTACTGTTCCCCCAATCAGAGCAAGGCTCTGTTTGAATTTTGAAAATTCAAATTTTGAAGCAACGTTTCGGTTCCCGTGCGCTGCGCGCAATGCGCCACGTGTCAGAAGTTGACACGACAGCACAACGCCCAAGGCGATACGTAAAGATCAGAGCAAGGCTCTTCAAAAACATAAGTAACACTTAACTGCGCAAGCGCACGGCAGCGCGACACGTGTCAGCGCAGTTGCGCAAGCGCAACTGCGCAAGCGCACGGCAGCGCGACACGTGTCTGCGCAGTTGCGCAAGCGCAACTGCGCAAGCGCAACTGCGCAAGCGCACGGCTGCGCGACACGTGTCTGCGCAGGTGCGCAAGCGCTGTTGCGCAAGCGCCTCACTGCGCGACACGTGTCTGCGCAGTTGCGCAATCGCTGTTGCGCAAGCGCCTTACTGCGCGACACGTGTCACGCGCTGGTGAGTTGCGCAACAACAGAATGAAGATTTAAGGAAATCTTTTCTGTTCTTGTTAAAACAAGAAGATTTCTTCTGTAAAACAGGGGCCTTTGGATCAAAGATCCAACGGTGGGGAAAATTCCCCGAATCACTCAGAAAAGATCCTTTTAACAAATTTAACTGATCTTTGAGCACTATAAAAGAACCCCAGACCCCATTTCAAAGAGATAGACAATTAGAGATAGACAATTGGATAAAAAAAAAGAGAACTCTTGAGAATTTCTGGAGAACACAAAAAAGAAGGTAAGAAAAAGAAACCTTGGAGATAAGAGAAAATTCTCTTAAAGAATAGATCATTGATCTAGAAAACAAGATCAGTGATCTTCAATAGATAAATAAATAAATAAAAATAATAAAAATAGTGCCTTGCACTTGCTATGAACCTCTGGTTCTCTGAAACAGAAAGAAAGAAAAGATTTCTTTCTTTTCTTTTCTTTGATCTAAATTTAGATCAAGAAATTAAAAAGTGCTCTGCACTTCTTTTCCTGAATCTAAAAGATTCTTGGTGCTTTGCACAAATGCAATGCATTATTTGAAGGGCTAGGCCCAAATCAAAAAGACCTAGCAGGTCAAAATAGATTGCAAAGCAATAAAAGGGCTGGGCCCAAATAAAATTGATGCTCTGCATCCCTATTGGGCAAAGCCCAAATAAAAGCAAAAGAAATGCAAAAGCAATGGACTTAGCCCAATCGTGGCCATAAGTCCTTAAATTAAATTGAATGAGCAAAATGGCTCTCCTAAATCGATTTACTCCGGTTCGAGGGTACATCTCCGAACTCCTTTGACATCCATCGTTGTAATTCCTCAACGACGTCAAAGAGGTGACGGGTCCCAACGACCACACACCCATATGGACTGCGGGGTCCTTAAACTCGTGGACCGAGACGTCCTTAAACTAACATTGGACCGAAACGTCCCTAAACTAACATCGGACCGAGACGTCCTTAAACTAACATCGGACCGAAACGTCCCTAAACTAATATTGGACCGAGACGTCCTTAAACTAACATCGGACCGAAACGTCCCTAAACTAACATCGGACCGAAACGTCCCTAAACTAATATCGGACCGGGACGTCCTTAAACTAATAATGGACCACCACGTCCCTAAACTGGCGATGGACCACCACGTCCCTAAACTGGCACAATAGAGCCCGAACGCTCTTTCGCCGGATCTAAACGGTCCCGTTTAAGTCGATCTTAGCCCCAAACACGGCTAACGTATCCTTAAACATCCACATGGATTATAAAACTCCCAATCAACTCTGGTTCGAGGGTACATCTCCGAGCTCCTCTGATGCATGTCGTTGTAATCCTTCAACGACGTCAGAGAGGTGACGAGTCCCGATGGCCATACATTAAATTAATCACTACGTCATGTCGATCTTAGTCCAAAACAGGACTAACGTATCCTTGACAAACATTTAAGTTGATCTTAGCCGCAACATGACTAATGTATCCTTAAACTAAAACACCAAACCCAAATCTAAGTAAACACGGATTTGGACTAATCCACGTCCTACGGGCGACGGCATTACTCAGTCCCCGTATACAATCCACGGGCAACCACAAACAAAACAAACACACACGACACGAAGTGAAATTCTGGAGAAGGAGAAAGTTGTTACCGCGATGCGGTAGCGTAATTAACTGCAGGGGCTTGCGCCTGCAGGGAAGAGCGTCCCCACAATCAAAAACCCCTCACCCTGAGGGGGAATCTGACGAAGTCTGCTACATCGTCCGCATCCGTCTAAACCTCTGATACACGGTGCCATAAATCAACCTGGCATCTTCGGAGAGATAGACGGATAAAACCAAATAGCATCTGCCCCGAACCTCAGGCATGGACGCGAAGTCCAGGCCGCCGCTCGGAGGGGAACAGATTCTGGCACGCCCGGTGGGACCTCTTCCTCTTTCCACTCCACACTTCGTGTGTCGTCTCCGCGAACCAATCGCGGTTTGTTAAATGGTTGTCTTCGGATTTCAAGTTGCTAAGATTTGGTCTTTTACCTGGCCCAGAATTCAAGATTCAATGGCCACCAACTGCACCAACTGCTCGAAATGCCACTGCAACGGACGCTCCACCTCACCGAGAGGTGTAACATATGGGCCCCAAGCGGCCTCTTTCCTCACTCTGCCGGTTGAACAGGTGACCCAGGCCACCACTGGCCTGTTTTTCGGGACCATGGTCCCACTTACAAGCTTCTCTATGCCGATATCCGCACCGGAAGCGAACAAGAAGTCGGTGTTCGACCGGCTCACTGCTACCACGGCCCCTGTCAACGGGTCGTCCGCTGCCAAACCGACAGCCTCCGTTTTCACCAGGCTAGGTCAGAACTATAAAGTGGCCGTCCCAAAGAGGGCAACGGCCGCTGCTTTGGAAGTCGTTAAAGCGGCTTCTCCCATCAGAGAGTCGGTCTTCACAAGATTGACGGTTCCCACTCCTCCCCCAGCTGGTCAAAAGGCATCAGTCTTCGATAGGCTGACATCGGCAGTTACCCCACACTCAAACAGGGGGCAACAAGAAACCATCTCGATTTCCGAGCCAGTCCCAACGGCTCGTCGTGCGCGACGTCGCCATTGGCGACGAGTAAGGAAAGCAGGGGGCAACTCCCCCTCAGGGCTAACCCCACCTGCTCCAGTGGTGGAGGTCAACGCTGCTGTTCCAACTGGGAACAGCTTTGAATTGCTGAGGAAGGTGAGAAAGAACTCTCCAATTGCTACATTGAAAAGATCTCCTCCGCTTATGGAGAAAGCTCCGGAGACAAAGCAGGAACAGTCCCCTCAACGGCTGTCGTCAAAAATTTATAAAGTTTGGCGGAGGGTTCAAGACTCCGTGATTGACCCAGACCACTTTCATCGCCAGAAAAAGGCAAAGGTGGAAAAGGAGAAAAACCGCCCCATTAAACAGCAGGGGGCAACAAATGCTAGGATGCCCACTTCAACGGCTCCTTCAACCTCAAAGGTCCACAAAGGAAAAAGGCCAGAGAAATCTCCCGTGACACTGACAAAGTTTAAAAGCGGTGAACCTAAACGCCCCAAGTCAGGGGGCATAACAGTTCATACGGTTTATATGGCTTCTGGAAAAGAAGAAAGTCGTACTTCTACGGGTCACCGACCGCTTACCCGATCAGTGACCAAGGCTCAGGAGCAGCAACAAAAGCTCCAGGAGATGATGACTACAATGGCTGCACTCACGGAGCCAAAAGAGAACCCTGAGACGTCCTTAGATGAACGCCAAGAGGAAGAGACCGACGCCGAGTTCCTCCGCCGAGTACTGGAAAAGAGAGACAAAGAGGCTGCTGAACAAGCAGCCAATATACAGCGCATGGGCCTCCTCTTCCAGGACATGATAGGGATGATGATACAACAAGATCCCCCGACTGAAGAACCACCGATTGTCCTTGGGGATGATAGGGGAGAGACATCAAACCCTAAGCCCGTTCTATCAACGGCTAAAGAGGATACAATCTTTAAAACTGATCTGGACGAATATATAGCCCAGCAAATAAAGGTTCATCACGCGGCCGAAGCAGCCGGCCACGTCGTAAAAACGGGGAGACCGTATCCAGGCTGGTATGACCAAATCAAATACCCGTCGGGTTACACAATTCCCAAGTTTCATGTCTACAAAGGGACCGGCAATCCCCATCAACATGTTGCCCAGTTCAGGGCGCTTTGCGGTAACACCGGCGGCGACGACAAGCTTTTGCTTCGCCAGTTCGTTGGAAGCCTATCAGATACGGCGTTCGAATGGTATTCTGAGCTCCACAACGACTCTATTAAAACCTTTGCGGAGATGGAGCTGCTCTTCACCCAACGTTTTGCAAGTGCCAGTGAGCGTACCCCGATGACGGCGCTGATTAACGCCAGGGTAAAACCCGGCGAGACGTGGGTTCAGTACGCTATACGGTGGCGTAATCTATGGTCGAAGTGTGAACAGCGCATAGAAGAAGCCCCTGCGGTGGGAATGTTTGTTGGAACCCTTGATCCACAAGCAACCATTTCACAGTTTATGATGTTCTTCAAGCCGACTTCCTTCCAGGCTTTGATCGACAAATTAGCGCAGATGGACCAGATGGGCCATAAACCCCCTCTCCCGAAGCCGGACTCCCGAAACGATAAAGGAAAGGGAAAAGCGATCATTGTCGCTAATGCCCAACAACAACCGAGTGACTCGAAGCCGGTTGCTCGTCCAAACAATACACGCCCATACGTACCCCTTGAGGACAGGATGGGACGTCCTTACTCCTTCCCCCGCGATAAAACAAGGAGGCTATTCGAGCTGGCGTTGCGCAACAGACTCATAAGTTTGCCAGATCCAAAATGCCCGTTGCAACCAAGTGATGTCAACGAGACTAATTACTGCCCGTATCATCGAGTGCTAGGACATCCGATCGAAGACTGTTACGTTTTCAAAAATTGGCTTGAAAACCAGTACCGTCAGGGCAAATTTGCGCTATCCGACAAATGGAAGGTGAATCCCCTGCAGCCCTACACCTCTAAAGGGATGAATACGCCGGGGGCAACATGCTCCGTCATTGAGGAAGCTCCTTGGGAGGTTGTATTATCAGCCAAAACGAGGAGAATGCTAAATGATCTTCAGACCTGTCCAGCGGTCAAGTGGAAGAACCCCTTGGAACCGCAGGTTATTGAGGGGATGTTGAAGCCACGTCCGACTCCGAGGACCGATGGTGGTAGTTCAAGCGTTCATAGTCAGCCGTCAAAATCTTCTAAAAAGAAGAAGAAGAAATCTAAGAAGCCCGTGAAGCCTGGCGACAAGCGCACGGACTTACAAAAGCAAATCGACGCACTGGATGAATACAACCAAAAGGCGCGGACTCCCATTACGCTCCAAGATTTCCTTGATCACGTCTTTCAAAAAGAAGATGGGGGAGAAAGTTCATCGGATGAATCCGAGGAATATGTGGCGAGCTGTCATATGATATCCCATTCGACCACGAACGATGAAGGGATTTCTGGCACTAAAACGCTGGGGGCAAATACTGAGTCAAGGGTTCCGGAGTTATCAATCGAAATGATTGACGCGTTTCTTAGTGAAGCTCGACTGAAAAGTAAAGCTGATCGAGAGCGCGAGACGGCTATATTCGAAAGGGCCAAGCGCCAGCGACTTGAGGAAAGAGCTGAGATGATCCTGTTGGAGAAAAATGCCTCCACCGCTGACAAAAGCCAATTCAAGATAAAAAAGAGGTTTGCTAAGGCCATATCGATGGGCATGAAGCTACCATCCTCTGAAGGAAAAATGACTGGTGTGGTAGAAATGCACCCCTCTTATTGCTTATATCATCAGAAGGTCTCGCATCCCACTCAAGAATGCAAGGCTTTCGATAGATGGTGGCAAGGATACGTCGCTAATCAACAACGCTTTAAACGGGAAAAGCGTAAAATTCGTCGGGAGCAAAGAAACACGACTAAAGAGCTTGAAAGAACTGCCGGCAATTGTCACATGGTTAACACTACCGGGTCACAAGTGCCTACATTTGGGAGCGACTCTGATGAGGAGCTAGAACTTGCCCCTCTCTTTAAAGAGTCAACTTCGGGAAAAGAAGAGGAGCCAGTGGTTTGCGAAAATATCCGGCTGCGGAATCGGACACTGCCTGAAAAGAACCTCGGACCCTCGAATAGAAAAGATAAAGGGAAAGAAAAGGTCTCTGAAGACATCGTCTTAGATGACCAAGTTCTGGAAGAACTAAACGCCGAAAACCCGCCGAAGAGGAATAAAGTGGATTACAATGTCTTGGCGCATCTGAGAAAGCTACCCTCACAACTCAGCATTCTCGATGCCCTATTACTATCAAAAGAGGCGAGGGATTCTTTGATTAAGGCCCTACAAGATCCGGACCAATTCCAAGCTTTCCTGGCCGAACAAAAGATGAAGGATGAATTGGAAGAGGTGCACATAGCCGACGTTGCTTTCGGCGATGAAGACCTTCTCCTCGGGACGCGCGAACACAATCGTCCCCTTTATGTCTCAGGATACTGCCATGACATAAAGATAGGTAAAATCTTGGTCGATAACGGATCGTCTGTCAATTTACTCAATATGCGGGTGTTAAAAGAAATTTGCATGAGCGTCCAACACCTCGCCCGGGACAAGATCACTATCTCCGGTTTCGACTCTCAATCCTCAAAGACTCTTGGATCTGTGATATTGACGCTACGCTTCGGGTTGCTCGTCACAGACATCAAATTCCATGTTATAGACGCCAAGACGTGCTACAATGCTCTGCTCGGCCGACCATGGCTACACGAGTACAATATCATCCCTTCTACACAGCATCAGTGCATGAAGTATTCTAGGGATGGCCTCGAGTACACTGTGGCGGGAGAGTTGAATCCGTTTTCCGTGAATGAAGTTCGCAAGTATGAAGATGCCAAATACTTCTTACCGAGTTTCGAAGACACGGAAAGGTGTCACAAACCGGAGAACAAAACTAACGCCACCATCCCTGTCTTCGGCAGTGACACCGAGGAGGAGGAGGATATAATTTATTCAGGTCCATCCCAATTCACCAGGCCAGGACCATCCGTTCCTTCATTGATCTTCGGTAGTGATTCAGAGGATGAAGTTCATGCTGTATTCCCTGCTCGGCCTTCAATACGGGTTTCCGCTGATGAAGAGCGAAGTCTGCAGATAACCATGGTGCCGCTTGAACATTACAAAGAACTGGATGCACTCGACACTAACAGCGTAGAGGAATTGCAGACATTCTATATCCCTCCCGGACGAAAAGGCGAGAAGGCAATCCTATTCTACCGTTCTGAAGAAAACAAGGTGGAAAAAGAAATTTGGCATGGCGCGGATCCTACGCTCGATAGGCTTCAGCCTATCCGTCTTCCCAGATATTATACCGAAGGTTTGAAGAAACTGCTGAAACGCCAGGGGATATCCTTCACACAGACCGTTAGAAAGGCCAAATTCTATGACAAGGTCTGGAACGTTCCCGGGACTCAATGCAAACTGCCTAACGGGAGAATAGAAACAAAAGGGCTTGGGTACATCCGGTCAAAGAAACAGGAGCTAGTAAACAGCTGTTATGTTATGTATGAATTCGATGAAGAGGCGAACGCTCAATGGGAGGACGCTAATCCTGAGCCAGCAAAAGTTCCTGATGCAAAACCGCCCAGTCCATCATTTGAAGACCAGATGGGCAAACTTATAAGGAATGCGGGTCAAAAAGCCCGAGATGATCACAATCGTGAAATGGCAATCTATGAGAAAGCCAAGACACAGCGCCTCCTTCAACAGGCGGTGAAGGATGAAAATGCCGCTCCTTATCAACCTGCTACAAAAAGGTTCGACGCGAAAGCAAAAATAAGTCGAAAGGCAAGAAAGGCGCTCGACAACCACAAAGCAGAGCTAATAGGCCACGCATCCGAGAGTCGAGCGTTATTGACCTAGCCCTCATGAAGAAAATGGGTCGAGCATACTCATTTCCTCGGAACAAAACAAGGAAAATACTTAATCTTGCTCTAAAACATCAAATGCTTACACTGCCAGAGTCTAAACACCCTGAGCAAGCGGGCGAAGTCTCCAACCCGAATTATTGCTCTTACCATCGAGTAGTAGGGCATCCGCTTGAAGATTGCTTCACCTTTAAGAATTGGGTTGAGGACCAATATCAGCTTGGCAAATTCGCGTTGTCTGACAACTGGAGGGTAGCGCCGCCGCAAAAGCACGAACCCGAAAACACAAGGATGGAACCAACTCCGCATTGGGATTGGCAGAAAATTCGCACTTGCCACGTGGTAACAATATTAAAAGAAGAGTCCGAGGACATGAACAGCCTTCTTTGGTGCTTTGAAAACAGCAGCGATGAGGTAATCTCAGAATTTCCCCCAGCTCCGAAAGAACTGGAGGATGGAATACATACCACTGCAGATAACCTCAGGAAAATGGAGTTGGGGACGCTAAACGATCCGCGGCCGACATTTTTCAGTGAGCTACTGTCTGAAGAGAGGGTGGCTGCATTAAAGGACGTCCTCATACAGCATAAAGATTGCTTCGCATGGAACTATTCCGAGATGCCAGGACTAGATCCAGAAGTTGCTGTACATAGACTGGCGATATCCCCGGGTGTCAAGCCAATTAAGCAAGCGCCGAGGAGAATGCGGCTCGAGCTCGAAATGAGCATCAACGCCGAAGTCAAAAAGCTGATAGACTCTGGCTTTATCCAAGAAGTTCAATACCCCGAATGGATTGCTAATATCGTTCCAGTAATGAAGAAAAATGGGACGGTGCGCGTATGCGTGGACTTTCGGGATCTCAACAAAGCTTGCCCGAAGGATGATTTCCCAGTACCAGTCACCGAACTAATGATAGACAATACGTCCACACATGAGATTTTCTCCTTCATGGACGGCTCGTCGGGGTATAACCAGATAAAGATGCATCCCGAAGACCAGAAGCATACTGCTTTCAGGACTCCTCTGGGTATATTCTGCTACAAGGTGATGCCCTTCGGTTTAAAGAATGCCGGTGCCACTTATCAAAGGGCCATGACAAAGATCTTCGATGACCTTATACACGAAATCGTTGAATGCTATATCGACGATCTCGTGGTTAAAAGCAAATCATACGAGGAACATCTCGAGCATCTGAAGACTGTATTTCAACGCCTTCGGCAATACAACTTGAAGATGAATCCTCTTAAATGTGCGTTCGGGGTTTCCTCGGGCAAATTCCTAGGATTCGTTGTTCGACACCGAGGTATTGAAATAGATCCGTCAAAGATTAAAGCGATCATGGAAATGCCTCCGCCGAGGACTCTCAAACAGCTGCGGTCTCTCCAAGGGAAACTCGCATACATACGGCGATTTATAGCCAACCTTTCAGGAAAATGCCGTCCTTACAGTCACCTGATGAAGAAGGGAACCCCATTCGTTTGGGATCAAAAATGCCAAGGCGCACTAGACGAGATCAAGCAATACCTGAAGAACCCGCCGGTGTTGGCTGCTCCGGTTAAGGGGAAGCCTCTCATTCTTTATACAACCGCCCTCGAAGGTTCTTTAGGCGCATTATGGGCACAAGAGAACGATCAAGGGAAAGAAAGAGCACTCTACTACTTAAGTCGAGTTCTGCTGGGGGCAGAAAGCAACTATTCTCCCATTGAAAAACACTGCCTGGCGTTGATCTTCGCAATAACAAAGCTTAGACATTACGCATTAGCGCACGAAGTCCATCTTATTTCAAAGGTGGACCCTCTCAAATATCTAATGTCAAAAGCCATACTGACGGGACGACTCGCTAAATGGGCCCTGCTCTTGATGGAATTTTCGATAACGTATCGACCCCTCAAGGCAGTGAAGGGTCAGGCCATAGCCGACTTCCTTGCTGAGCACCCGATACCTGCCGATTCTCCCCTGAATTGCTATTTGCCAGACAAGCATGCGTTTGACGCAATCGACGGTGGTGATACCCGTTGGGAGCTTTATTTCGATGGAGCATCTTCCATGAAGAAGCACAAACAAAGTACGTCAATGACCAAATCAGGAGTAGGCCTTATCTTCATGACCCCTCAAGGAGGAATAATGCGCTTCGCCTTCTCCTTAACAGAGCCGAGAACGAATAATGAAGCTGAATATGAAGCTTTGATAGCAGGCCTCGAGATCGCCATTGACATGGGAATTGAGAACCTCCTCATATATGGGGACTCCCAGCTAGTCGTCAGTCAAGTGAACGGCGATTACCAAACATGCAAACCGGAATTGATAAAATACGGTGAAAAGGTGCAACAACTGCTTACCCAAATTCCCTCCTATACTTTGGAAAGCATACCGCGAGCGGAAAACAGCAAAGCGGACGCACTGGCCAAACTTGCTAAAGAATTGGCTGACGAGAACCTCGATGACGTTAGAATCGTGATACAAAGCCGTCGAGTGCTCGCCCCAGCAGAAATACCTCCAGAATCATATAAAGAAAAGGGAGCAACTGAGCAGGCGACCCTACAAATAAATGATCATGAGAAGACCGAAGACTGGAGAGAAGTCTTCACAGATTACTTCAAGTTCCACCGAATGCCTGAGGAAGCGTCCATAATACATCAGCTCGTGAAACGAGCTCTGTCTTTCGCCTTCGTCAACGATACTCTATACAAGAGGTCATTCGATTCTCTGTGGCTGAGATGCCTAGGACCTGACGAAGCGAGAAGGGTCGTCCAAGAGGTTCACGACGGACTCTGCGGTTCCCACCAAGTAGGCCCTAAGATGAAGTTGAAGATAAAACGGATGGGCTACTACTGGCCCACGATGATGCAGGATTGCCTGGAATACGCGAGGCAATGTCATTCATGCCAAATTCATGGGGACTTCATCCATCAGCATCCCAATCCATTGCATCCAACAGTGGCTAGTTGGCCATTCGAAATGTGGGGAACTGACATAGTCGGCCCCATCGAACCAGCATCGTCCAAGGGACATCGTTTCATCTTGGCGATGACTGATTACTTCTCCAAATGGGCAGAGGCGGTACCGTTGAGGGAAGTGAAGACGGAGAACATCCTCCATTTCTTCAAAACGCATGTCATATACCGGTTTGGAACCCCGAGAAGAATCATCTCTGATAATGGGCCAGCCTACCGAAGTCATAAAATTAGCCGCTTCGCACACAGCACAATATAGACTGGAGATATTCCTCAGTTTATAATCCGCGAGCTAACGGTCTAGCTGAGGCCTTCAACAAGACCTTGACGAAGATCATGAAGAAAGCAGTGTCATGAAATAAGAGAGATTGGCACGAAAGATTGCAAGAGGCTCTTTGGGCGTATCGAACTACATTTAAAACGGCCATAAACACAACGCCGTACGCGTTGGTATTTGGGACGGAAGCAGTACTCCCTCTCGAGATAGAATTACCCTCTCTACGAGTGGCAGTCCACTACGAGCTGACAGACGAAGAAAATGCTCACCTTCGGTTTGAAGAGCTTGACGCCCTTGATGAAATCCGGCTTCTAGCACAACAAAATCTGGAAGCTTATAAAGCAAAGATGACGCGCTCATATGAAAGACTGACCCGACCGAGGACATTCCGCCAAGGCGAACTCGTGCTAGTGGTCAAAAGGCCTATGATCCCCAATCGCGCCAAGCGGGGAAAATTCGAGCCAAACTATGAAGGCCCGTACATCATAGATAAAGTTTACCAGGGTGGGGCCTATCTACTCATGGGCATGCATGGTGAAAGGCCTTTCAGGCCGATAAACGGTCGCTTCCTAAAGAGATACTACGCTTAATGAGCCACAACCTAGGTCAATGATGGATGACGACCACTAAGTCCGCTCGCTATCTTCCTAAGCTCAAGCTTCATAAAGAATAGCCAACCTTCTCGACAATGGACCGAAATGTCCTTAAACTAATAGCAGACCGAAACGTCTTTAAACTAATACCGCAGCATCCTTAGGCTGACGAGATATAAAAAAAAACATATAAAAACAAAATAAAATAAACGGTATGTCCATAAGCAAAAAGGGCACGGATGAAAACCCGAAAGGGCTCCGTGAGTAAAAAACAGCAGGGCTGCCGGCGAGTGTTCGTGAAAACCCGAAAGGGCGCGACCTCGTTTAAAAAAAAACAAAAGAGAAAAAGAAAATAAAAAAAACGGTATGTCCATAAGCAAAATGGGCACGGATGAAAACCCGAAAGGGCTCCGTGAGTAAAAACAACAGGACTACCGGCGAATGTTTGTGAAAACCCGAAAGGGCGCAACTTCGTTAAAGAACCCTTATAGAGTCCTCTCGACCTTGTAAGGAGAAACCACCCGCGTGAGATCCTTACGACTCACAAAGGAGCAACACACTTAGGGATCCCTACGATTCCTAAGGAGAAAATACACTTGCGAGATCCTCACGACTCGTAAGGAGAACTCTCTTATGGGACCCTCACAGCTCATAGGATTTGAAAGTCTTAAGTCACAGAGACCTAAACCTGTGCTTAAGCAAACCCCCACAAACTTCTAATATTGCCCTACAAGTGGCTCAGTATTGACCCTTGTATACAATCCACGGGCGCGAATAAACATTTCCCTAACTAAGTCCCATCTGGAACTAGGGATATGTTTGCATGGTAAACAACCCTTGTAAATCCTCTCGACTTACAAGGAGAAAACCCTCCTGTAGGATCCTTACGACTTACAGAGGAACAAAACACTTAGGAACCCTCATGATTCCTAAGGAGAAAATACACCTACGAGATCCTCACGACTTGTAGGGAGAAATAGCTTTGTGAGACCCTTACGGCTCATGAAGTCAAAAGCCTTAGTCGACAGGACCTTAACCCTGGTCGCTAAGCCTCCTTTGTTCCACAACGACAGAGGCAAGTGATGATTCGCTCCTGGTAATATCCCAGTTGCAGCGGTGCTGATGCCGAAATCGGTGTCCAATTTCAGGTTTACGGCAAAAGCCAGTAGGCCGCTCATGCATACGAAATAGCCGAAATGGTAGGGCAACTTGCAAAAAAAAAAGCAGCAAGTAAAAATATATGCATGAAGAAATAGCCGAAATGATTGGGCAACTCGCAATAAAAAGCAGCGGGTAAAAATAAAATAAAAAGCCGAAATGATTGGGCACCGCGAAAAATAGCCGAAATGATCGGGCAATCGCGACCTTCGCGATATAAAAGCTGAAATGATAGAGCATCGCGGAAATAAAATAAAATAAAAAGAAGAAATGATAAAACTTTGGCCCTACAGTTAAGATCACATCGATCCCTGTATACAATCCAAGGGCGTAAACAAAGAATGGACCATACTTTCCCAGCGGATTCCGTCAGACGACGAACCCCAAACCTCACCGGTTCATTTCAACCGAAGAAGCCAATGACTTCAGCAAAATTCCTCGACTCATGGATACAAACACTCCTTGACGAGAGCCTTCTGATCCGCGTCGACCCGCAGAGTCACCAGTGCCTCCGTAGGAATCCTCGACTCGTTTCAAACCTCAAGGAAACAAATAATCCTTGGCGCTTGGGAAACAAATAATCCCTGGCAAAATTCCTCGACTCACGGATACAAACACTCCTTGACGAGAGCCTTCTGATCCGCGTCGACCCGCAGAGTCACCAGTGCCTCCGTAGGAATCCTCGACTCGTTTCAAACCCCAAGGAAACAAATAATCCTTGGCGCTCGGGAAACAAATAATCCCTGGCAAAATTCCTCGACTCACGGATACAAACACTCCTTGACGAGAGCCTTCTGATCCGCGTCGACCCGTAGAGCCACCAGTGCCTCCGTAGGAATCCTCGACTCGTTTCAAACCCCAAGGAAACAAATAATCCTTGGCGCTTGGGAAACAAATAATCCCTGGCAAAATTCCTCGACTCACGGATACAAACACTCCTTGACGAGAGCCTTCTGATCCGCGTCGACCCGCAGAGCCACCAGAGCCCCCGTGGGAACCCTCGACTCGTTTCAAACCCCAAGGAAACAAATAATCCTTGGCGCTTGGGAAACAAATAATCCCTGGCAAAATTCCTCGACTCACGGATACAAACACTCCTTGACGAGAGCCTCCTGATCCGCGTCGACCCGCAGAGCCACCAGAGCCCCCGTGGGAACCCTCGACTCGTTTCAAACCCCAAGGAAACAAATAATCCTTGGCGCTTGGGAAACAAATAATCCCTGGCAAAATTCCTCGACTCACGGATACAAACACTCCTTGACTAGAGCCTTCTGATCCGCGTCGACCCGCAGAGCCACCAGTGCCTCCGCAGGAACCCTCGACTCGTTTCAAACCCCAAGGAAACAAATACTCCTTGGCGCTTGGGAAACAAATAATCCCTAGCAAACTCCTCGACTCACGGATACAAACACTCCGTGATGAGAGCTTCTTAACTCATGTCAACTGTTCCGCTACAACTGCAGACAGATCCCCGATTCATCTTAATTTGTAAGAAGAAGTCTCAGACAGCAAGGAAAGCTTGCTTTTTGAGCAATGGGGCCCTGCAAGTCAATCCAAACTGGTCTCTTGCATACTATTCACGGGTCTCACTCTCCGAAGTCGAATTTCGACGAAGAGGGAAATAACCACTTACGAATCCTCTCGACTCGTAAGAGGGAAAATTCTCTTATAAGATCCTTACGACTTATAAGAGAAAACCATACTTAGGAATCCTCACGATTCCTAAGGAGAAAATCCACCTACGAGATCCTTTTGATCCGTAGGGAGAAAAGTCTCTATGAGACCCTCACGGCTTATAGAGTTGAAAAGCCTTAGGCAGCAGATCTGAACCTGCGGCCTAAGCCATCGTTATTTCTTAAGAAGGTCGAGATACTCGTCCTAATCGCCCGTCAATCATGGTTACTAAGGTGGCATACTGATAATAAAAGAAAGAAAAGACGGAGAAATGACACAAGACATTACAAAAATGTGCATCTTTTATTCATAAATATTGATTGAGTACAGGATACATCGTGCTAAAGAATAAAAAATATATACATGTACTTTACAAAGACAAATGATACAAGGAGAATTATTGGGAAGGAAGCGTCTTGCATAGATGTAGCAATCGCTCGCATATGTCCTTCCATGCTTTCTCTTGGTCAGCTACCACCGCCAGCTCTGCCTCCACTTGGGCTCGTTGCTGCAGGACCGACGCAAGCTGCTCCCTGATGACCTGATAGGCAGCTTCCCGACTTGGGATATTGCGCTCAGCTACGTCAAGCTTCCGCTTCAAGTTTAGCCCGTGGGAGATGCGCTCCAAGAGACGCTCAAAGATAGTCTTCACTTGGGCAGCATTTGCCTCAACCTCAGCGCGCAGATGGGCCGTTTCGTTCGAGGTCTTCTGGCATTCCCTTAGTCTTAAAGCTGCTTCTTGCTCCAAGTGGCGGGAGTGCGAAGTGCTTTGCTCGAGCCAAGCTGTACGTTGGGTGCTCAGGGCTAAAACTTCGGAAGAAGGGCGCGTCGACTCCAGCCGGTATAGACAGGCCTCAATCTCCCTGCAATGATTAACCCAAGATCCGACGACGCCTTCGTTATGAAAATTTACGAGCGCCGCCAACATTGGATTAACCTCCACAGCGAAATCTACAGCAGAAGGGAGGGCGTCCATGTTGAGCTCTTCGATGTACCCGCTCAGCATGCCCAAACTCATCACAGCACCCTTTGAAGACGGGCGTTTCAAGAAAGGGCCTGCCGGTGGAAGGACGCGAGACTCAAAAGAGACCGGAGCCGGAACAATAGCTGCAAAACAAAATATGGTTAAACAATGGTTCAAGAGATGTTTAAGGGTTACCAAAAAAGGAATTTGCTAAACCAGCAGCAACAGACGGCAAAGCTGGAAGGGCCGGTAGCGCGGCAGGTCTTGCATCCCCTCCTTCGATTTGTGGCACTGCGATAAAGAAAGGGAAAAGTCAGAAATCATTCAATTACTAGAAAAAAGGGGATGAACAAAGATATTGTAGTGAACGTACACTCACCAGCGCCACTGGAGGGAGAAGCAAGTTCGGATGGGAAGGAGAAGTGTGGGAGCAACACTTGATATAGATGATCAAAGAGCACTCCTGAAAAGATGCGGTGGTATGGCGTTAGTCCATGAACTACACGTTTAAAAGATTAACTTGTGAGTTGCAAATCCATACCTTCCAACATCCGCGATGGCACGAGGGAAGACGGGGAAGTGACCACCGCCAAAGCAGTAGTTGACGGTGCTCCCTCAAGCAATGGAGCGTCGGCACTGGCCGCACCTGCAAAGACAAGCTTGTTAGAAGAGATCACAAGATATATAAAAAAGGGGGGAAACGATAGTAACCCGAAACTTACCCGACGAACTGCCAGCCGAGACTGAGGCAATTCCTTCCTCCATTGACATCAGGCCACCACCCGTAGCCTCGTCACCCGACTCGATGGGAACCGTTGTTGTGCTCGCAAGCCCTGGAGATGGCAAGGAACCATACGCGGGGAGGGCTATGATTGGGGTATTGCCAGATTCCAGAGAAGGAGCGGCTGGCTCGTCCTCAGGAATCGTGGCCACCTCACCCGCTACTCCTTCGGGTCCTGCGGTCACAGTTGTCTTGTCCACCGTCGCCGCGAGGTCTCCAGCCTCAAGCGCCTCCCCCTCTACCGCCTTCGGCTCGGTTAACACAATCATCTCATCTGCTGCCACTTCAGGTGCGGCATCAATGACCCTCTCGGCGGCGGACCCTTCAACTTCTGTTTCAGGTACCATAGCCCTGACGACGGTGCTCATTGTCGGCTCGGGTTCGGCAAGTGCCGTTTCCTCCATTCCCCTGGGTTCGACGGTCTCCGCCTCCCCCTCAGTCAGACTAGGCCCTGCAAGATGAAACGCATATGAGCCAATGGCTTTATAATTCTTACAACAAAGTTTTGAAAGAAATGTTACCTGAAGAGGACTTGTCGTTTGCACTCCGAGCCGCACGCGCCACTTGCCTCTGAGCAGTAGACAGGGCGGCAGGGGCCTTTTCGGAAGGAGTGTCAGCATGAGGAATAGTGCTAGGGCCCGCTCCCGTGGCCAAAGCAGCTCTACTCGTCTCTGCTTCGGAAGGAGTGTCGGCACAAGGAATAGTACTAGGGCCCGCTCCCGCAGCCAGAGCAGCTCTACGCGCCTTTGCTGCATGTCTCAGCCGCTTCCGCTCCTCCCGAGCCGTTGAGACGGATGCCACTAGAGCTTCCCTAATTGAGGTGTCCTCGTCCGTGAATAGGGAGGCCTCTAGTTTTTTCAGGGCATCCCTCGTCGTTTTGTCAAGCTGAGGCTCTTGCGGCAACTTCGACGAAGCTGGGACTTCGGTAACAGGCTCAGGAAGGATCCCCGCGTCAACTGATATAACCTCTGCAAGGAAACAAAAGAAGGTTAGGTTGACCATCAGAGAAGATGACAAACTTTCCTTATGAAAGGGAAAAGGGTGGGACATACCAATGCCTGCTGGGACACGCTTCTTCTCCTCCTCCTGGAAGGTATTCAAGGAGGCAGCAATAGCCTCTTAAGTAGAAATGCCTGTTGAGAACGAAGCAAATATTAGCTAAAGATAATAATAAAAATGCAGTAAAATGACAAATAAAGCGTCTGATGATTACCAGACTCAGCGAGTTTGCTTAACATCGCCTCAAGCCTCACCGATCGCTCCGAAGCTGCAATGGCGGCAGTTAAATTGGTGTCCTCAGGGTCCACCACAAAACCCTCATTGCTGCCATACTCACATATGGCCTCGGCAGGAGAAGCCGCAGGCTTTGAGCTTAGGATCGCATCGAGGGAAAGGGCGGACTTCTTCTTTTTCTGCTGTCCACCAGCTTTAGATCCACCCGGAGAGGATTTGCGCTTGGCAGCCACTTTAGGGCGGCGAGTCCCGATCTCTGCCCCTCCGCCAGATCCTGGTGATACCACATTAACCGTCTTCGTGGGAGCACGGGGCGCCGGCGGTGCATCCACCATAGTGGGCAATGGCAATCCACGCGGGGGACTCAACACGCGCGGTCGGTCAACTCTGGCATCTTTTATCAGGGGGATGACCTGGATCCTTGGCTGTAAGGGAGCCTTGCGATCACCGCCAGGAGGCGCAGCCCTACGGTCGACCAGCAGGCGTTTCTCCATTAAGATGATTGGGCCCATAGCATGCGCATACCAGGCTACATATGGATGGATTATTTTAGGGACACAGCTAGGCTCACTGATAAAAAAATAGGAGCCTGTATTGAGCCGGGTGAAATGATGCATCGCATTCCTTACCCCTTCTGGGCCGACTGCGGGTGTTTCCAGAAAGGCTTCCAACGGGATCCCTTGATTGTAGCTCGATTGTCGGGCAAATCGATGTGGGTTATACCTCATAAAGAGAGCCGTCTCATTCTGCCTAAATACTAGGTAACCCGGCCGAATGGAGTAAAGATGGAGGATTTCCCGAGCCTTCAGTACAGAAGCCCCGCCTTTAAAGTCATCACGCAGAGGCACCACTGATTTGGTGGTCTCTGAGCCTATGGTTATGACCTTATCCACAAAGGAAACCTTCGCTCCGACCAGATGTGGACGAAGGAGCAACCCTCTAGACTCCCGCGGTGCTGGAACCACAATTGAAGCCCCAACCAACCGCATGACTCTCGGGAGTCTGTATTTCTCGAAGAGCGGAGGAGTCTTGTGGGCACCAAACACTCCTCGCACGTGCATCTCCATCCAAGAAATAAAATAGTGCATCGGGAAGTTGGCAGGCTGTACCCCAGGTTCACTAGCGTCCGCCACTACGCTAAGTCCATTGTAAAGGTAAGCCAATCCGGCGATCCCTACCGATAACTGCAAACCGGCCACCATTCGATGCGCCGGGTAAAAGACAGAGGACCGCATGAGGCGTGGGTGCATGAGAAGCGCGAAGCTGCATAGCCACAGACCCAAGAACCCTACGAAAAAAGTCTCCTCGTCCATGCCAGGAACGGCGATCTCTGAGAAAGGGACACTGGCAGTGCCGGGGAGATAAAAATCTCGCTGCTCATTTTTCGATGAAGGTCGGCGGTCCAAGCCGAAACCAAAGGGGTCAGCAAGCTGAGCAAACTTCTCGCCCTGCTCTGATAGGAACTCTGGGCGGATAAAACGAGCAATGAAATCCGCGAAACTGACGCCCCGGTCGCCCGATTCCAAATGGAGTTCCTCATAAATCTCCAACACCTTCACCAAGCCTGGGTGCTGATGCTGAATGGCATTTTCCGGAGTTAAGTCAAATACAACCTGCTTGGTGGCAAAGACGTACTCATCAGGAGGAAGCAGCTCTTCGTAGTGCTCCCCCCTCACTGGTAGACCTGAAATCTCAACAAATTCTTCCAAAGAGATGGAGACTTCCCTATCCGCTGTCAAGAAGGTGTGGGTGGGGATATTCCATTGTTTAATAAAGGCCTTTATCCACCACGTTGGAGGAGAGGGATACTCGAAAAGCGAAATGTAGACGGCCGAATATAAACCAATCTTTGTTAGATGAGTCCTTTTCGTCGATAAGATGTACCGGGCCCATTGCAGGTATCCGGCAAGCGGTCGCGGGATCAGTCCAATATTATAAGCCTGTCCCCAAGGGCGTGCTTCACCCTGACAGATTCGCCTCCCCAAAATATCTATAGCCGGCGGCGGCTGCACCGGAATGGCGCCAATGGCAGGCTGGAGGAGATCATCAGAATTCCAATTTTTAACCTCCACGGCATACTCCACCGGGGGCTTGTCCGCATAAGGGATCGTAACTATGGGCTCAGAGGGCGAAGCGGAGCTGAAGCTGCGGCGGCCTTGGATGATTTGGCTGTACCACCTTCCCCACAGGTGAAGTCTCTTGCACTCAGGATCGTGATCTCTAATCAAGGCGAACACCACCCGGTCCACTGGTGCATGTGGGAACCCTCCTTCTGAGCGAACAAAAGGGAAAGACAAATCTTCAGACATGTTTCCTGTAAAAAAAAAAACGTTAGTGTTCCAATGCTTCACATTTCAAAGGCCTACATCACACTACAATGCAGTGGGTAGGGGACCAAAGGGGGACCCACAAAATCAAGATGATGGCGCATCATTTGATAAGACAGTCCCATCATTGGATGAGACTGTCAGTCAATAAAAAAGACCCCCAAGAGAATATCCTCATTGGGGGGGAATCCCTAGAGACAAGGAGAAAATCTCCTCTTTTTAGAGCAAAGCTCTGTCACAGAGTGACATTTGTCAAACTCTGGTCTCAAAGGAATAAAACTTCTTAAAAAAGAGCCTAGCACTGTAGTAGTAATGAAAAATTATAACTCCTAAGAATTAAAATTTTAGGGATCTTAAAGATCCATGAAAACTTTTAGGAGTTCTCTATTTGATCTATGAGCAGGGCTCTGTTCATGGGTTAAAACCCAGGAACAAGATCTCCGTAAATTTTTGAGAGCAAGGCTCTGTGGATGAAACCCCAAAGGGGTCTTCTTTAGATCAAAGATCTATGAGAGCAAGGCTCTGTTGAAGAAACCCCAAAGGGGTTTTTCTTTAGATCAAAGATCTACAAGAGCAAGGCTCTGTTAATTAAAATTAATTTAAATTAATTTTTACCTAAGAGTGATTCTAAGTTCTGAACTTCAAAGTTCTTGGGAAGAAGCAAGAGCAAGGCTCTAAAAGTTTTTAAGCAAGAGCAAGGCTCTGAATCAAAGTTCTTGAAACGGTGAAATTTTTTAAGGACCAAGGGTCTCATTTATAGACGCATGCGTCTCTCCACCTGACCTCTATGATCCAATGGTCGGGATCTTGCCACCGCTGCACTAACGTGCACGCCACGTGAGCGCAACGGTGGGGGGGCATTTGTTCCCCCAATCAGAGCAAGGCTTTGTTTGAATTTTGAAAATTCAAATTTTGAAGCAACGCTTCGGTTCCCGTACGCTGCGCCACGTGTCAGAAGTTGACACTGCAGCACAACGCCCAAGGCGATACGTAAAGATCAGAGCAAGGCTCTTCAAAAACATAAGTAACACTTAACTGCGCAAGCACACGGCAGCGCGACACGTGTCTGCGCAGTTGCGCAAGCGCAACTGCGCAAGCGCACGGCAGCGCGACACGTGTCTGCGCAGTTGCGCAAGCGCAACTGCGCAAGCTCACGGCTGCGCGACACGTGTCTGCGCAGGTGCGCAAGCGCTGTTGCGCAAGCGCCTCACTGCGCGACACGTGTCTGCGCAGTTGCGCAATCGCTGTTGCGCAAGCGCCTTACTGCGCGACACGTGTCACGCGCTGGTGAGTTGCGCAACAACAGAATGAAGATTTAAGGAAATCTTTTCTGTTCTTGTTAAAACAAGAAGATTTTTTCTGTAAAACAGGGGCCTTTGGATCAAAGATCCAACGGTGGGGAAAATTCCCCGAATCACTCAGAAAAGATCCTTTTAACAAATTTAATTGATCTTTGAGCACTATAAAAGAACCCCAGACCCCATTTCAAAGAGATAGACAATTGGAGATAGACAATTGGATAAAAAAAAAAAGAGAACTCTTGAGAATTTCTGGAGAACACAAAAAAGAAGGTAAGAAAAAAAAACCTTGGAGATAAGAGAAAATTCTCTTAAAGAATAGATCATTGATCTAGAAAACAAGATCAATGATCTTCAATAGATAAATAAATAAATAAAAATAATAAAAATAGTGCCTTGCACTTGCTATGAACCTCTGGTTCTCTGAAACAGAAAGAAAGAAAAGATTTCTTTCTTTTCTTTTCTTTGATCTAAATTTAGATCAAGAAATTAAAAAGTGCTCTGCACTTCTTTTCCTGAATCTAAAAGATTCTTGGTGCTTTGCACAAATGCAATGCATTATTTGAAGGGCTAGGCCTAAATCAAAAAGACCTAGCAGGTCAAAATAGATTGCAAAGCAATAAAAGGGCTGGGCCCAAATAAAATTGATGCTCTGCATCCTTATTGGGCAAAGCCCAAATAAAAGCAAAAGAAATGCAAAAGCAATGGACTTAGCCCAATCGTGGCCATAAGTCCTTAAATTAAATTGACTGAGCAAAATGGCTCTCCTAAATCGATTTACGTCCGGTTCGAGGGTACATCTCCGAACTCCTTTGACATCTATCGTTGTAATTCCTCAACGACGTCAAAGAGGTGACGGGTCCCAACGACCACACACCCATATGGACTGCGGGGTCCTTAAACTCGTGGACCGAGACGTCCTTAAACTAACATTGGACCGAAACGTCCCTAAACTAATATCGGACCGAGACGTCCTTAAACTAACATCGGACCGAAACGTCCCTAAACTAATATTGGACCGAGACGTCCTTAAACTAACATTGGACCGAAACGTCCCTAAACTAATATCGGACCGAAACGTCCCTAAACTAATATCGGACCGGGACGTCCTTAAACTGGCGATGGACCACCACGTCCTTAAACTGGCGATGGACCACCACGTCCTTAAACTGGCACAATAGAGCCCGAACGCTCTTTTGCCGGATCTAAACGGTCCCGTTTAAGTCGATCTTAGCCCCAAACACGGCTAACGTATCCTTAAACATCCACATGGATTATAAAACTCCCAATCAACTCTGGTTCGAGGGTACATCTCCGAGCTCCTCTGATACATGTCGTTGTAATCCTTCAACGACGTCAGAGAGGTGACGAGTCCCGATGGCCATACATTAAATTAATCACTACGTCAAGTCGATCTTAGTCCAAAACAGGACTAACGTATCCTTGACGAACGTTTAAGTTGATCTTAGCCGCAACGTGACTAATGTATCCTTAAACTAAAACACCAAACCCAAATCTAAGTAAACACGGATTTGGACTAATCCACGTCCTACGGGCGACGGCATTACTCAGTCCCCGTAGACAATCCACGGGCAACCACAAACAAAACAAACACACACGACACGAAGTGAAATTCTGGAGAAGGAGAAAGTTGTTACCGCGATGCGGTAGCGTAATTAACTGCTGGGGCTTGCGCCTGCAGGGAAGAGCGTCCCCACAATCAAAAACCCCTCACCCTGAGGGGGAATCTGACGAAGTCTGCTACATCGGCCGCATCCGTCTAAACCTCTGATACACGGTGCCATAAATCAACCTGGCATCTTCGGAGAGATAGATGGATAAAACCAAATAGCATCTGCCCCGAACCTCAGGCACGGACGCGAAGTCCAGGCCGCTGTTCGGAGGGGAACAGTTACAAGTAACCATGGTTTCAGAATACCATATCACATCAATATATAAAACAATCCTTAAGTTATAATCGTATAGTTAAGCACATTAAACATAAAAAAGAGGTGGAGGAGGCAAAAAGCCTTTCATCTCACTTCCTCATCAATACCACGACCAAAGAAAAGATTAGTTAAGCATGATGAATAAAAAAACAAAGCAAGTAAAGAAAAGAAACAACAATGCAATATATTAACACTTGAGAGAAGAGATACAAGATTTTTGGTAATTTATTCAACCTCCTTAATGAAGATCTCCAAAGAAAGCTTCAAGAGGGAAGAAGAAGAAGAAACCAATTGAAGCCCACTCAACACTCAAGCTAAACCAAAAACAAAACAAACTAAGAAAAACTATGAGAATAGATGAGAATGAGAGAATGAGAGAGTATGAGAGAGTGCCTTCCTTGCTCACTGGTTCTGCTTTTATAGGCACCAAAGAAAAATAAACAAACAATAAAAATAAGGTGACATGGCAGCAAGGGAGGGCCCACAGAAATTTGGTGCACTTTGGGGAAAGGAGGGCCGAGCTCACCGGTTTTGGTGAGCATGTGCTAGGCCAAATTCTGAGTACTTGGTCTCGTGCTCATTGTGTGGTCTTGTGTCTCTTCCAACATCACTCTGGTGCTGTTTGTTTGGTCTAAAATAACCTGGTTTGTATACAGAGAATTGGAGGGAACACAATGCCACACATCACATCAAAACTTTTTAGCATTAAAACTCATGTCCCCCCATATGCCCACTTCATCATGTCTTGTGCTATGGGCAGCCCCACCTAGGTCCAAGAACCAAAGAGCTGTGTGTACACTTGTGTTGTGTTGGACCAAAAAATGTGTACACATGATTATTTGCAAAAGAGCTCTTCGGATATCGGTCGTTTTTCTATTCCGTATGCAGTGTCAGCTCCCAAACGTCATATCCGTGATTTTGAGTGTGTTTCTAGTCTTTTATCACGAACACCTGTAATCTGTAATTCTGAGCAGACACTGGTTAATAGTACCGATATATACAAAAATAGATAACGAATGAGGGTATTAAAATGCAGTTTTCCGTGATGAACAGTTTTCTTTGCATTGGGGCAACACAAATGAATTTTCGGTCAAAGTTTTAACATCATTTATGATCCGTATTTTTGTTTTTGTGTTGGAAAACATCGTCTAATTGCTATATGTTCGATTAGACGAGGTTGCACACTGGTTACTTATGATGTTGGTTTGGATATATATATTATGATGGTTTAGCCGGATTATCGTGACGGATAGCCCTCGTGCGATATGTTTGTACAGTTTTATGTTGCTGTATATTCTTTTATTCGGAACGAGCGGCCGGATTGTGGTCGTCGTTGCCACATGATATATATTCTTTTATTAAAGACACGTCCAGGATGCGAGCGTTGTTGCCTTTGTATATATTTCTTTCCTGAACTAGGATAAACCCGGGAGAAATGCTCAAGTAGCCGGGTTCTAGAGTGCGGTAGGTGGCCATCTCATGGTGTTTGAGACTGGGCCGCCTCGCTCTAGAATTGGCAGGTTTCTCACCATACTTGTAGGGGTTGTAGGTTGACCCACAGAGGAGTGCTCAAGTTACCGGATTCCAAGAAGTGTCGGGTAGCCTACTCATGATATTGAGTGTGGGTTGTCTCACTTCTAGAATTGGAGGGTAACTTGCCACACTCGTAGGGGTCTTGGTTCGATATTGTACGGGCTCTCTACTGTTAGTTGTATGTATGCCCTAGAGGCCATTATTGTACATATGATGTATATTATAGTGGATGCTTGGACATATATAGAGAGGACTTTTTTACTCAATATGATAGTATGCTATCTGGTTGCTCTTTATCTTAACATGTAGACCTGTATTGTGATACTGTCTTGCTCTCACATGTTGATAAAGCCCTTAGGATGTACTTGACTACCAGAATTATGATGCAGATCATACTAGGGGGGTAGGGTAGTCCACAAGTACATCCTTTAATTGTTCCTAGTCGAGGGTGTATCGAGACGGGGCATCGATATTCCAGAGTAGACTAGCGTATACGCTTCTTGACCCATTTGATGGGCGATGGATGATCCCATTTCTATTGGTGTTTGGCATCAAAGATGGTATACGGGTGCTCAGTGGAGACTGGGTACACTGAATATGACCCGCCGAGAACCCCCAGATGGTATTATACCTGACGTCAGATAGCAGTTCTCAGGTGACACTGGTACAGGTTAGTCTGTAGATCCGAGACTGTCATTGAGTCTTGTGTGATTCCCACCGTGCTTTGATTTCCACCTTACCACGTTCAAAACGGTGGTTTTTGGGTACAGTCCCGAGTCACATGGAGGCAATGAGCGATAGGAGGGGATTCGTCTCTCCCGGTATTAGGGGTTGATGTTGCGCTGTGCTCGATTGGCCATAACAGGATGTCCCTGGCCAGGGATGATACGGAGATTTACTGGTAAATGTTATCAGTAGTTTCTTGACCCGTTATGAGCCTCACATCGGCATGACTTATCAAGTTACCGGGGTCTGACGTTTACCACCCCTAGACTAGATATGCGACATATCAGATGAAGAGACCGGACTGTACGGTAGTGTTGCTGTTGGATTCACAGGAGTATGGACAACCTTGGTTTTTGATCTTCTGATCGCTCAATACCCAGATAGCCGTTATGTCTAGCTAGTACCACTGACGGCTTGTGGGTGACTGATATGCTCATCACCTACTGCCGGCAGATTGACGAGTCACTAGAGTCCTACACAGAGGTTTTCTAGTGTTTGTTATATGTATGCCCTAGAGGACATTATTATACATATGATGTATATTATAGTGGATGCTTGGACATATATAGAGAGAACTTTCTTGCTCGACATGATAGTATGCTATCTGGTTACCTTTATCTTAACATGTAGACTGGTATTTATACTGTCTTGCTCTCACATGTTGATAAAGCCCTTAGGATATGTACTTGACTACCAGGACTATGATGGAGATCATACTAGTGGGGCCAGGGTAGTTCATAAGTATATCCTTTAATTGTTCCTAGTCGAGGGAATATCGAGACAGGGCATCGATATTCCAGAGTAGACTAGCGTATGCGCTTCTTGACCCATATGATGGGCGATGGATGATCCCACATCCATTGGTGTTTAACATCAGAGATGGTATACGGGTGCTCAGTCGAGACTGGGTACACTGAACAGGACTCGTCGAGGACTCCTATGTGGTAGTATACCTATCGTCAGATAGCAGTCCTATGGTAACACTGGTACAGGTTAGTCTGTAGACCCGAGATCGTCATAGAGTCTTGTGTGGCTCCCACCGTGCTTTGATTTCCTCCCTACCACGCTCAAGAGGAGTTGTGCAAACATGTGGATTTTAGGTACAGTCCTGAGTCATATGGAGGCAATGAGCGATAGGAGGGGTTTCGTCTCTCCCGGTATTGGGGGTTGATGCTGCGCTATGCTCGATTGGCTATAACTGGAAGTCCCTGGCCAGGACTGCTGCCGAGATTTACTGATAAGTGTTATCAGTGGTTTCTCGAACCGTTATAGGCCAGACATCGGCATGACTTATCACGTTACTAGGGTCTAACGATTTCCACCCCAAGACATGATATGCGACATATCAAACGAAGAGACCGGACTGTACGGAAGTGTTACTGATAGGCTTCATGGAGACTATGGACATGCTTGCTCATTGATCTTCATATCGCTCAATACCCGGGTAGCCGTTACGTCCAGCTAGTACCGCTGACGGCTTGTAGGTGACTGATGTGATCATCACCTACTGCTGGCGTATTGACGAGTCTTTAGAGTCCCACACAGAAGTTCCCTGGTTCAAGCGAAACGAAGTAGGGTGATATGTGTGTGGGCCTGATTAAATACGAGTATGTGATACCGTATTGTAATCCGGCAGTCATCTGTTATCGGTTCGGTTATATGTGATATAACCAGTTTGTCGAATCAAGTGTTGATTCGATAATGTGATATACAGATAAATGATATTAGTCGGTCATATATAATATAACCGGATTATTAGATCAAGTGTTGATTTAATAATGTGATATAAATTATATGTGATATAATTATATATTAACTAATATCATTAGCTCACTAATTATTCTTCATTAAATATATATATTAATATATATATATATATATATAATAATAATGAAGCATGGCATTTAAATTTCTATTTTGGGAAATTAGAAATGAGGTGGAAAATGACGCATGGTTGCAAGCATGTGATTTTCATTTGTTTATTCTTCTTGACTCGCTATTCAAGCATGGTTGCAATTTTATATTGCATAATTCCGTGCTTGAATGAGTGAGGGGTCAAGAGTTGCCATTCATTCTTGCTCATTCTCAACACTTAGCCATTTTTTGTTGAGTTTCTCCCATGGTGGCTCTCTAGCTTCTTTTGCCTCCTCTTGTCATGGTTCAAACTTCAACCCTCACATGTGATGTGAATCATGAAACTTGAACACAAACTTGTGAGCTCTTTACATCCCCTACTTCACCATCCTACACTTGACTAGCGATCAAGTGTAGCGTGTTTCTTACGCTAAAGTGTTTAGTGTAATAGCTAGCTTGAATTGAAGGGACTTCGCATGGATCATCTTCGGTACGAAGGTCATCGGAGGAAGCCTCTTCAAAGTCTCAAGAGAAGTCTAGTGGAGTCGCGGGACTACTACACGGAGCAAGTGAAGAGAAGGACCGTCATTATTGTACATATGATGTATATTATAGTGGATGCTTGGACATATATAGAGAGGTCTTTCTTGCTCGACATGATAGTATGCTATCTGGTTACCTTTATCTTAACATGTAGATTGGTATTTATACCGTCTTGCTCTCACATGTTGATAAAGCCCTTAGGATATGTACTTGACTACCAGGACTATGATGGAGATCATACTAGTGGGGCCAGGGTAGTTCACAAGTATATCCTTTAATTGTTCCTAGTCGAGGGAATATCGAGACAGGGCATCGATATTCCAGAGTAGACTAGCGTATGCGCTTCTTGTTCCATATGATGGGCGATGGATGATCCCACATCCATTGGTGTTTGACATCAGAGATGGTATACGGGTGCTCAGTAGAGACTGGGTACACTGAACAGGACTCGTCGAGGACTCCTATGTGGTAGTATACCTATCGTCAGATAGCAGTCCTCTGGTGACACTGGTACAGGTTAGTCTGTAAACCCGAGATCGTCATAGAGTCTTGTGTGGCTCCCACTGTGCTTTGATTTCCTCCCTACCATGCTCAAGAGGAGTTGTGCAAACAGGTGGATTTTAGGTACAGTCCTGAGTCATATGGAGGCAATGAGCGGTAGGAGGGGTTTCGTCTCTCCCGGTATTGGGGGTTGATGCTGCGCTATGCTCGATTGGCTATAACTGGAAGTCCCTGGCCAGGACTGCTGCCGAGATTTACTGATAAGTGTTATCAGTAGTTTCTCGAACCGTTATAGGCCAGACATCGGGATGACTTATCACGTTACTAGGGTCTAAAGATTTCCACCCCTAGACATGATATGCGACATATCAGACGAAGAGACCGGACTGTACGGAAGTGTTACTGATAGGCTTCATGGAGACTATGGACAGGCTTTCTTATTGATCTTCATATCGCTCAATACCCGGGTAGCCGTTACGTCCAGCTAGTACCGCTGACGGCTTGTAGGTGACTGATGTGATCATCACCTACTGCTGGCGTATTGACGAGTCTTTAGAATCCCACACAAAAGTTCCCTGGTTCAAGCGAAACGAAGTAGAACACATATGTGATATGTGTGTGGGCCTGATTAAATACGAGTATGTGATACCGTATTGTAATCTGGAAGTCATCTGTTATCGGTTCGGTTATATGTGATATAACCAGTTTGTCGAATCAAGTGTTGATTCGATAATGTGATATACAGATAAATGATATTAGTCGGTCATATATAATATAACCGGATTATTAGATCAAGTGTTGATTTAATAATGTGATATAAATTATATGTGATATAATTATATATTAACTAATATCATTAGCTCACTAATTATTCTTCATTAAATATATATATATATATATATATAATAATGAAGCATGGGATTTAAATTTCTATTTTGGGAAATTAGAAATGAGGTGGAAAATGAAGCATGGTTGCAAGCATGGGATTTTCATTTGTATATTCTTCTTGACTCGCTATTCAAGCATGGTTGCAATTTTTATTGCATAATTCCATGCTTGAATGAGTGAGGGGTCAAGAGTTGCCATTCATTCTTGCTCATTCTCAACACTTAGCCATATTTTGTTGAGTTTCTCCCATGGTTGCTCTCTAGCTTCTTCTGCCTCCTCTTGTCATGGTTCATGCTTCAACCCTCACATGTGATGTGAATCATGAAGCTTGAACACAAACTTGTGAGCTCTTTACATCTCCTACTTCACCATCCTACACTTGACTAGCGATTAAGTGTAGCGTGTTTCTTACGCTAAAGTGTTTAGTGTAATAGCTAGCTTGAATTGAAGGGACTTCGCATGGATCATCTTTGTCACGAAGGTCATCGGAGGAAGCCTTTTCAAAGTCTCAAGAGAAGTCTAGTGGAGTCGCGGGACTACTACACGGAGCAAGTGAAGAGAAGGACCGTCATTATTGTACATATGATGTATATTATAGTGGATGCTTGGACATATATAGAGAGGAATTTCTTGCTCGACATGATAGTATGCTATCCGGTTACCTTTATCTTAACATGTAGACTGGTATTTATACCGTCTTGCTCTCACATGTTGATAAAGCCCTTAGGATATGTACTTGACTACCAGGACTATGATGGAGATCATACTAGTGGGGCCAGGGTAGTTCACAAGTATATCCTTTAATTGTTCCTAGTCGAGGGAATATCTGTTAGTTGTATGTATGCCCTATAGGCCAGTATTGTACATATGATGTATATTATATTGGATGCTTGGACATATATAGAGATGACTTTCTTGCTCGATATGATAGTATGCTATCTGGTTGCTCTTTATCTTAACATGTATACTTGTCTCTTTATACTGTCTTAGAGTTACATGTTGGTAAAGCCCTTAGGATGTGTACTTGACTACCTGGGCTATGATGCGGATCATACTAGTGGGGATATGGTAGTCCATAAGTACATCCTTCAAGGTCCCTAGTCGTGGGTGTATCGAGACGGGGCATCGAATACACCAGTGTAGACTAGCGTATACGCTTCTCGACCCATGAGATGGGCGATGGATGATCCCATATCCATTGGTGTTTGACATCAGAGATGGTATACGGGTGCTCAGTGGAGACTGGGTACACTGGACGGACTCGCCGAGAACTCCCAGATGGTATTATACCTCACGTCAGATGGCAGTTCTCAGGTGACACTTGTGCAGGTTAGTCTGTAGACCCGAGATCGTCATAGAGTCTTGTGTGATTCCTACTGTGCTTTGATTTCTACCTTACCGCGTCCATGAGGGCATGTAAAACGGTAGTTTTTGGGTACAGTCCCGAGTCACATGGAGGCAATGAGCGATAGGAGGGGTTTCGTCTCTCCCGGTATTGGGGGTTGATGTTGCACTGTGCTCGATTGGCCGTAACAGGGAAGTCCCTGGCCAGGGCTGATTGGAGATTTACTGGTAAGTGTTACCAGTAGTTTCTCGACCCGTTATGAGCCTCACATCGGCACGACTTATCATTTATTTGGGTCTGACGTTTACCACCCCTAGACTTGATATGCGACATATCAGACGAGGAGACCAGACTGTATGGGAAGTGTTGCCGATTGGCTCGATGGGAGTTATAGCAGGTTCGCTTGTTCTCTTCTGATCGCTCAATACCCGGGTGGCCGTTACGTTTAGCTGACCGCTTGCGGCTTGGGGGTGCTTGATATGATCATCACCCACTGCCGGCGTATTGACGAGTCTTAGAGTCCCACAATGGAGTTTCTTAGTCCAGGCGAAACGTTGTGGTGCGCGTATGCGATATGCGCATGGACCCGATTAAAATGCGCGTATAGGATACCGTATATTGATCGGGTGGCTTGCTTTTGGTGGGGTCATATGTGATATGGCCGGATTGATAAATCAAGTGTTGATTTATCGTTTAACCATTAGTTTCTCACTTGAAATCCTTTCTTGAGTTTGATGTATGCAAGCATGCATGTATGCTTTCCTTATAGATTCATGCACATATGAATGTACATACACACACATACATACATACATCCTTCATGGTTGTACATACATGAAAATGGTGGCAATATAAGACTCACACCATGGTTGGATTTATATATGATATATTATTGCATTTGATTTAAAATAAAAGAAAAGAAAAGGATAATTCATGGATGCTTTCTACACTCTTCTTGACCTAACCATTCTCACCCACCCTTTGACCATGGATTACTTTTCCTCTTGTGTTTTTAACTCAAATTCAATAATATCTTAACCATGGTTTGATATGAGAAGTGGAAAATATATATTGATATATTTTCTATTTTTCTTTTTGGAGTTGAACTTATCTTCTTCTCAAAAAGCCATCATCTTCTTCTTCCTCTCTCATTTTGCTCTCTAGATTTTTGTAGTGAGAAATATACTTATCAAGTTGGGTTTTTGAAGTGAGAAAAGCCACTACAACATCATTCTACACAAGTTTAGCCCACTTGTTTAGAGTGTTATCTTCCTTTCTTCTCTTGAAAAAGCAAAGTTGCAAGCTTGGACTAGGAGCTTCGGGTGGATCGTCGTGGACACTAGGAGACTTCAAGCGAACCCTCCTTCAATTCTCAAGTGGCCAAGGAGTATAGATTAGGGAGCTACAAAGGTTGTACTCTCAAAACTCTAGCATTTCTTTCATGAGATGATGTGTGAAATTTGAAACCCTAATTTTTCTAGGAACGATCCGATGTTTGTTAACTTAGCACCCTAAAAATTCCATCTTTGTGACATGTGATGCTTCCAAACTCTACATAGGGTGCTAGGTAAACCTTTCATTGGTATCAGAGCCGACCTAGAACATTAGGCGACACTTTAACGAAGCAAAAACTCCGATCGAACCGTAATACGGCTTTTTAGAACCCTCTCTGGACATTTTTCCGAACCTGGTTATTTTCAGAATTAAAAATATGTAAAAAATAGAGCAGGGAATTATAAGAAATACTGTGAAAAATGAAACCCTAATTCGCCTATACCACCGCGGAACCGCGGCCGTACAGAGCCTTTAAGGTTTCATTTTTGGTACAGTGTGTTCATGTCTGCTTGTAGATGGTTTTGGGTACTTTTAATCTGAATTTTAGTACTTATATTCTGGAGATGGTTTTGGACTCGTCGATTCGATCGGAATTTTCATTTCATGACTTTTCCGGATAAATTAGAAAGTATTGAAGTGTTTGAACGAGTATCATTTGCTCACTTTTTACGGGGTTTAAATATTTTGGATATATGTGCAAGTTTTGTGGTGGACCCTCTAGAAGACAACAAACCTTAACTCGATTATGTGACCGTCTCGAACTGCCCTTTGAACCTTAGGGTTTGGGGCAGTACGACGTGCCACATGTGAGGCGTTGGCTTGACCCTTCTACGGCTGGACCGCTACTACCGTGTCACACTCCGGGTTTTTGAACTCCGCTCAAGTGTTGAGCTTTAGGGAATCTTGGGTATTTGATCGATCGTTCGAAAACTTTAATACTGTCTATTTATCTGGAATGTGATGCAATGTGTGGAATTCATATTACTAGACATGAAATACGAAGTATGTGATATTTCGCATTTATGATGTCTAAAGAGAATGTGGATTCCAGATATTGCAGTCTTATACTTTCTTTTCTGTGGCCGTAAGTGTAGTATGTCGATATCGCCGGTTTCGTTGCTATACGTCAACGACAATCGGGGTACGCATACTTATTTACGTTGATGATATGAGATATTATGTGTTGCTGAGATATGATGTGCAGGATTGTCGCGATTGAATAGCCGGGGGGTTTTATGTGAGATGAGAGTTTTATATTTTCATTCATGTAAATTCAAATGTAATGTAATATTCTTTTATTTGAGGCACTTCCGGGTTGAGGTCGATGCCACCAGTGTTGTATATTATTTATTTTTCCGCATTAGGATGGACCCAAGGAGGGGAGCACAGGTGACCGGGTTCTGGGGAACAGTGGGAGGCCATCTCGAGGAGTCGAGACCGGGTCTCCTAAACTCCAGAATTGGTAGGGTCGCTTGCCGCTCTCGTAGGGGTCCAGGGTGTGGGCTTGGCTATTCATCGCGACAGTGGAATCCGTATTTTCTATTGTTGGCTAAATACTAAATACGGACGTCCTAGTATATCCCACATTATATCTATATTTCTGCTGCGATATCTGTGATGTGATCATTTGATATGTTCTGATGGATACAGTATATAGTATATATGATATATTATATAGATGTTACTTATGTTTTACACCCGCACTAGCCCTGCCCTGCTCTGTCGTTAGTTACCTAACCTAACGGTGCACGAGGGGACATCGAGGCGAATGCGGATGGCATAAGTGTACGTCGTATTTATCTGTGATGTTTAGGTGAGTTAAATGATGGGACTTCATTAATGTGATTAATGAAAGAAAAGAAACCTAAAAGATGTTGTAGAATCAAATTTTAATAAAAAGGGTAGCTACAATTTTGCTTTGCATAATGGTATATATGATATACCCTGCACCTTATTCGATGAGGAAAGAGCCGAGATCCCTTCACCGGGAGTGACCTCTTTAGCAAAACTGGTAGATGCTACAAAACTCGGTTTGGTTTTTGATTGCTTTTTGGAGTTTTTGCTTTGCACAGTGATGTATATGATATATCCTGCACCTTATTCCATAAGGAAAGAGCCGAGATCCCTTCACCGGGAGTGACCTCTTTAGCAAAACTAATAAAAGCCTCAAAATCACTCCATTTCAAAATTCATATGATTCTACGACGATATCAAGTTCATTACGCAATAGGTTTTCAGAAAAACCCGTCGTAGCCCTCCGTCATTTCAGATAAGAACTGTTTAGTATCCGTGCTGCGTTTGTTGGCCTTTGTCAAGGCGTAGTGTACGGTAGCTAAATGGTGCTTATCTGCTTATGCATATGATGCAGATTATTTTGGGGTAGTCGTACGACCTTGTTGGCCTTTGTCAAGGGTCGTGCGGGTGGGTTTGATTCAATCAAGAAATGACGGGTTGAACTTGACTAACATCCTATGATTTGTTGGCCTTTGTCAAGGTCATAGGGGTTAGGGGAAAAATATTATCGGGAATTTCAAGTGTTGAAATTTGCAATGAGATTGCATACCTTCTATGAGATAGTTGGATCCCGATACCCACTACGAGTAATTGTTACTCCCGGGAGAGTTTTACACAGGACAATTAGCCGATCAAGTAGGTGTCTAGAAAGGCGTCAACGGGGTTACGCCTATGGGAAAATGAGGTTTACTTTAATTAGGTCCGTGCGAAAGCACGGGAAACCTCCCTCAAAGTACCGACACTGGCCTGGCTGAAAGATCGGCGAAGTTGTAGGGTGTAATTAATCCCGGCTAGTCTTTCCTTTTAGGGTTTGAAGGAAGATTTGATAAAAACAGTGGGAGCCATCCTGATTAGATAAGATAATAACCAATCTGATCTTGCAAGAGCATACGCTAAAGTGTTTTCTTCTCTCTCTCTCCAGGTAGCGACCATGTCATGCCTTAATCAAGATAATAATATGGATGTATTGACCGAACCCTTATGTTATACTGTGCTGGGGAACGTTGGTTCCGTTCTTTCTTATAAGAGTTATAGGACTGAACATGACATAGGGGAATACCAGGATTCCCATACCACCCGAATGAAGAAAGTACATGATGATGCATTTTCTTCGGGTGTGTTCGTTACAGAGAACTGTTTCTCCATTTGCCCTACGTCTTGGGTATTAGATACCGGGTCAGGATCCCATATATGTAATCAGTTACATGGGCTTAGGAAAGGTAGAGAACTTGGAGAAGGTGATAAAAACATAAGGGTTGGAAATGGTGCAATTGTTGCAGCTAAGACCGTCGGGGAATATCACCTTGTATTGCCAACAGGTAATACATTGATTCTGAACGAATGCTATTACATGCCGAACCTGATATGCAACATTATATCGGTTTCTTTGTTGAGTAAAGAGGGATATAATTTTGCATTACAGGATAATGTTATGAACATTTTCCTTAACCAAAAGTTGGTTGGATCAGGCACGTTGTGCAATGGCATTTATGTTCTAAATCAATCAACAGTTCTGAGTATAACAAACACACACAAGAGGAAGAGTTCAGAACTGAACGAATCCTTCTTGTGGCATTGTAGACTGGGTCACATCAATGCGACACGACTAGCTAAGTTGCATAAGGATGGATATTTAAATCCGTTTGAATTTTCATCATATGACACTTGCCAGTCATGTCTCAAAGGCAAGATGACCAAAACTCCATTTACGGGACACGGAGAAAGAGTTACGGAACTCTTGGGACTGGCGCGTAGTGATGTATGCGGTCCAATGTCTACACATGCCAGGAATGGTTCTGTGTACTTCATTACATTCACTGACGATCTCTCTAGATTCGGATATGTGTTCCTGATGAAACACAAGTCTGAAGCTTTTGAGAAATTTAGAGAATACAAACAAGAAGTTGATAACCAAACCGGAAAAAGTATTAAAATCCTACGATCTGATCGAGGAGGTGAATACTTGAGCAATGAATTCCTGGACTTCCTAAAAGAGAATGGGATTCTCTCTCAGCTGATTCCTCCATATACACCACAGCACAACGGTGTATCTGAACGGAGGAACTGCACCCTATTAGATATGGTGCGCTCTATGATGAGCACAGCTGAGTTACCTATTTCCTTCTGAAGGTATGCGCTGGAAACTGCGGCATACCTATTGAATCAAGTTCCATCTAAATCTGTACCTACCACACAATATGAGATATGGAGTGGGAAGAGACCATGTCTTAAACGTGTTAAGATATGGGGTTGTCCGGCCTATGTTAAAACGCAAAATCCGGACAAACTCGAGGCACGGTCAGTTCTATGCAAGTTTGTGGGATATCCCAAACATTCACATGGATATCTTTTCTACCATACTGAGGAACAAAAAGTGTTTGTTTCTCGACATGCCACCTTTTTAGAAAAGGAATTTCTTACACAAGAAATTAGTGGCGACCAGGTAGAACTGGAAGAAATTCCGGCTACACAAACTCAAACTGAAGATTTAATGGAACCAGAGGATTCAGTAGCTCCCAACGAACCTCAGCCTCTCCGCCGATCTAGTAGGGTTCCTCGCCAACCTGAGAGATACTACGGTTTTCTCATGGACGGTGGGAGCGAGGATTGCATCATGGAGGATGATGACCCAACTAGCTTCGAGCAGGCCATCACGAGTGGGGACTCAGTGAAATGGCTGGATGCAATGCGGTCCGAGATGGAATCCATGTACACCAACCAAGTATGGACTTTGGAAGTTGCTCCTGAAGGGGTAAAACCCAATGGGAGCAAGTGGATCTTCAAGAAAAAACATGGTGTAGATGGGAAAGTGGAGACTTTCAAAGCTAGACTTGTTGCAAAGGGTTTTCGTCAAAGACCAGGTGTGGACTATGACGAAACCTTTTCTCCAGTGGCTATGCTTAAATCCATCCGGATCATGCTTGCCATCGCTGCATATCATGACTATAAAATCTGGCAAATGGATGTTAAGACCGCCTTTCTAAACTGTGATTTAGAAGAGTGCGTGTACATGACTCAGCCAGAGGGCTTCGTAGACAGTGGGAGCAGCGGGAAGGTGTGCAAGCTGCTTAAATCCATTTATGGATTAAAGCAAGCATCGCGGAGTTGGAACATCTGCTTTGACGTCGTTATCAAAGAGTTTGATTTCGTCAAAAATGTAGATGAACCTTGTATCTACAAGAAGGTGGCAGAGAGTAAGGTTGTCTTCCTCGTATTGTACGTGGACGACATACTCTTGATAGGAAATGACATTCCTATGCTGCAATCGGTCAAGCTCTTCTTATCACAAAGATTCTCAATGAAAGATCTTGGTGATGCCTCCTGCATATTGGGAATAAGGATCTATAGAGATAGATCCAAACGGATATTGGGATTGTCCCAATCCAGGTACATTGACACCATACTAAAGAGGTTTAGTATGGAAGAATCCAAGCGTGGGAACTTACCCACGATCTCTGGAGTCACTATCTCCAAAGAGATGTCTCCCAAGACTGATTTGGAGAGAGCTCGCATGCAAGGGATACCCTATGCTTCGGCTGTAGGCTCTATCATGTACGCGATGCTATGTACCAGACCCGATGTAGCATACTCACTAAGTGTAGTGAGCAGGTATCAAGCTGATCCTGGAGAGAGTCACAGGACAGCTGTGAAGAGCATTCTCAAGTACTTACGAAGGACTAAAGAGATGCTCTTGGTGTATGGTAACGGAGAACTCCAAGTGGAGTCCTTTACCGATTCGAGCTTCCAGAGTGATAAGGACGACTCTAAGTCGCAGTCGGGATTTGTCTTAACCCTTTACGGAGGGGCGGTTAGCTGGAAGAGTTCCAAGCAGGAAACCGTGGCAGACTCGACGATGGAGGCTGAATACATCGCTGCCAACGATGCTGCCAAAGAGGCTGTCTGGATCAAGAAGTTCATTACTGAACTTGGAGTGGTTCCATCCATTGAGCATCCATTACCTTTGTATTGTGATAACAATGGAGCGGTGGCTTTGGCCAAGGAACCCAGGTCCCATCAGCGATCCAGGCATATTCTGAGGCGGTATTACCTGATCCGGGAGATAGTTGATCGCCGGGAGATCGAGGTCAGGAGGGTTGACACGAAGAATAACACAGCGGATCCACTCACGAAGGCCATTCCCCAGACACAGTTTGAGAGACTCTCCGGGATGCTCGGTATGCGATACTACAGCAACTGGCCCTAGTGCAAGTGGGAGATTGTTAGTTGTATGTATGCCCTAGAGACCAGTATTGTACAGATGATGTATATTATATTGGATGCTTGGACATATATAGAGATGACTTTCTTGCTCGATATGATAGTATGCTATCTGGTTGCTCTTTATCTTAACATGTATACTTGTCTCTTTATACTGTCTTAGAGTTACATGTTGGTAAAGCCCTTAGGATGTGTACTTGACTACCTGGACTATGATGCAGATCATACTATTGGGGACATGGTAGTCCATAAGTACATCCTTCAAGGTCCCTAGTCGTGGGTGTATCGAGACGGGGCATCGAATACACCAGTGTAGACTAGCGTATACGCTTCTCGACCCATGAGATGGGCGATGGATGATCCCATATCCATTGGTGTTTGACATCAGAGATGGTATACAGGTGCTCAGTGGAGACTGGGTACACTGGACGGACTCGCCGAGAACTCCCAGATGGTATTATACCTCACGTCAGATGGCAGTTCTCAGGTGACACTTGTGCAGGTTAGTCTGTAGACCCGAGATCGTCATAGAGTCTTGTGTGATTCCCACTGTGCTTTGATATCCACCTTACCACGTCCATGAGGGCGTGCAAAACGGTAGTTTTTGGATACAGTCCTGAGTCACATGGAGGCAATGAGCGATAGGAGGGGTTTCGTCTCTCCCGGTATTGGGGGTTGATGTTACACTGTGCTCGATTGGCCGTAACAGGGAAGTCCCTGGCTAGGGCTGATTGGAGATTTACTGGTAAGTGTTACCAATAGTTTCTCGACCCGTTATGAGCCTCACATCGGCACGACTTATCAGTTATTGGGGTCTGACGTTTACCACCTCTAGACTTGATATGCGACATATCAGACGAGGAGGCCGGACTGTACGGGAAGTGTTGCCGATTGGCTCGACGGGAGTTGTAGCAGGTTCGCTTGTTCTCTTCTGATCGCTCAATACCCGGGTGGCCGTTACGTTTAGCTGACCGCTTGCGTCTTGGGGGTGCTTGATATGATCATCACCCACTGCCGGCGTATTGACGAGTCTTAGAGTCCCACAATGGAGTTTCTTAGTCCAGGCGAAACGTTGTGGTGCGCGTATGCGATATGCGCATGGACCGGATTAAAATGCGCGTATAGGATACCGTATATTGATCGGGTGGCTTGCTTTTGGTGGGGTCATATGTGATATGGCCGGATTGATAAATCAAGTGTTGATTTATCGTTTAACTATTAGTTTCTCACTTGAAATCCTTTCTTGAGTTTGATGGATGTATGCATGCATGTATGCTTTCTTTATAGATTCATGCACATATGGATGTACATACACACACACATACATACATACATCCTTCATGGTTGTACATACATGAAAATGGTGGCAATATAAGACTCACACCATGGTTGGATTTATATATGATATATTATTGCATTTGATTTAAAACAAAAGAAAAGAAAAGGATAATTCATGGATGCTTTCTACACTCTTCTTGACCTAACCATTCTCATCCACCCTTTGACCATGGATTACTTTTCCTCTTGTGTTTTTAACTCAAATTCAATAATATCTTAACCATGGTTTGATATGAGAAGTGGAAAATATATATTGATATATTTTCTATTTTTCATTTTGGAGTTGAACTTATCTTCTTCTCAAAAAGCCATCATCTTCTTCTTCCTCTCTCATTTTGCTCTCTAGATTTTTGTAGTGAGCAATATACTTATCAAGTTGGGTTTTTGAAGTGAGAAAAGCCACCACAACATCATTCTACACAAGTTTAGCCCACTTGTTTAGAGTGTTATCTTCCTTTCTTCTCTTGAAAAAGCGAAGTTGCAAGCTTGGACTAGGAGCTTCGGGTGGATCGTCGTGGACACTAGGAGACTTCAAGCGAACCCTCCTCCAATTCTCAAGTGGCTAAGGAGTCTAGCTTATGGAGCTACAAAGGTTGTACTCTCAAAATCCTAGCATTTCTTTCATGAGATGATGTGTGAAATTTGAAACCCTAATTTTTCTAGGAACGATCCGATGTTTGTTAACTTAGCTCCCTAAAAATTCCATCTTTGTGACATGTGATGCTTCCAAACTCTACATAGGGTGCTAGGTAAACCTTTCAATATCGAGACAAGGCATCGATATTCCAGAGTAGACTAGCGTATGCGCTTCTTGACCCATATGATGGGCGATGGATGATCCCATATCCATTGGTGTTTGACATCAGAGATGGTATACAGGTGCTCAGTGGAGACTGGGTACACTGAACAGGACTCGTCGAGGACTCCTATGTGGTAGTATACCTATCGTCAGATAGCAGTCCTCTAGTGACACTGGTACAGGTTAGTCTGTAGACCCGAGATCGTCATAGAGTCTTGTGTGGCTCCCACTGTGCTTTGATTTCCTCCCTACCACGCTCAATAGGAGTTGTGCAAACAGGTGGATTTTAGGTACAGTCCTGAGTCATATGGAAGCAATGAGCGATAGGAGGGGTTTCGTCTCTCCCGGTATCGGGGGTTGATGCCGCGCTATGCTCGATTGGCTATAACTGGAAGTCCCTGGTCAGGACTGCTGCCGAGATTTACTGATAAGTTTTATCAGTAGTTTCTCGAACCGTTATAGGCCAGACATCGGCATGACTTATCACGTTACTAGGGTCTAACGATTTCCACCCCTAGACATGATATGCGACATATCAGACGAAGGGACCGGACTGTACGGAAGTGTTACCGATAGGCTTCATGGAGACTATGGACAGGCTTGCTTGTTGATCTTCATATCGCTCAATACCCGGATAGCCGTTACGTCCAGCTAGTACCGCTGACGGCTTGTAGGTGACTGATGTGATCATCACCTACTGCTGACGTATTGACGAGTCTTTAGAGTCCCACACAGAAGTTCCCTGGTTCAAGCAAAACGAACTAGGACACATATGCGATATGTGTGTAGGCCTGATTAAATACGAGTATGTGATACCGTATTGTAATCTGGCAGTCATCTGTTATCGGTTCGGTTATATGTGATATAACCAGTTTGTCGAATCAAGTGTTGATTCGATAATATGATATACAGATAAATGATATTAGTCGGTCATATATAATATAACCGGATTATTAGATCAAGTGTTGATTTAATAATGTGATATAAATTATATGTGATATAATTATATATTAACTAATATCATTAGCTCACTAATTATTCTTCATTAAATATATATATATATATATATAATAATAATAATAATAATAATGAAGCATGGCATTTAAATTTCTATTTTGGGAAATTATAAATGAGGTGGAAAATGAAGCATGGTTGCAAGCATGGGATTTTCATTTGTTTATTCTTCTTGACATACTATTCAAGCATGGTTACAATTTTATATTGCATAATTCCATGCTTGAATGAGTGAGGGGTCAAGAGTTGCCATTCATTCTTGCTCATTCTCAACACTTAGCCATTTTTTGTTGAGTTTCTCCCATGGTTGCTCTTTAGCTTCTTCTGCCTCCTCTTGTCATGGTTCAAGCTTCAACCTTCACATGTGATGTGAATCATGAAGCTTGAACACAAACTTGTGAGCTCTTTACATCCCCTACTTCACCATCCTACACTTGACTAGCGATCAAGTGTAGCGCGTTTCTTACGCTAAAGTGTTTAGTGTAATAGCTAGCTTGAATTGAAGGGACTTCGCATGGATCATCTTCGGCACGAAGGTCATCGGAGGAAGCCTCTTCAAAGTCTCAAGAGAAGTCTAGTGGAGTCGCGGGACTACTACACGGAGTAAGTGAAGAGAATGACCGTCTACAAAGGTTGTATTCTTGTTCTCTTGATGTAAAAGTAGTTTACATTAGCTATTGTCTAAATCTCTAGTTAAAGATTCTAAGTTTAGGGTTCGTTAGCATGGCAATTTTTTGAAAACGGCATGGACGTTGCCTCCCGAAAGCTTACTGTCATGCTAGGGAACCCAACAGTGGTATCAGAGCCAAGTTAAAGATTTAGACAATGTTTGTTAAATTACGAAACTGAAACGACTCCTAAACTGAAACACGGAAAACTGGTTTCTGTCGATTTTTAAAAGTGCTCGAAATTTTTTCCAAACAACTGCAGAATGTTGTATGTGATATTACATGAACACTGGAGAAATTTGAGGCAATTCTGTGAAATTTTGGCCGGCCACAACCCCCCCATCTCGGCCCAAATCTGAGCAAACCCCTTCAATTTTTTTCAGTATTCCAGTGACTGGGTTTTGGTGTTTCAGGTGTTGTTTGTTTTTGCCTAATTTTCATGTGATGATAACTTTCTACAAAGGCAACTCGGAGTGTTTCGTAGTCGTAATTCTAACAGTTTTTCGAGTTACTTTAAACGGTGTTAAAAAGTTCGAACGGATATCAAATATCCATTTTAACCCTCCCCGGAAATTTTCCAAGTGTTGGATTTTTTCTTAGTTTAAAACTTTCAGAAAATCATGCAAGCGATACTGTAGACCCTCTAGAAGAACAAAACCTTAACTCGATTATGTGACCGTCAGAACCACCACTAAACCCTAGGGTTTATGCTAGTTTAGCGGTGCCACATGTGAGGCATTGGTTGACCCTTCTACGGCTGGTTCATAGGAGCTGTGGCATGTACTGAGTAATTTTAAACTACGCTCAAGTGTTGAGCTTTTTGGGTAATTTTAGGTGTTTGTTGATTCGATCGGAATGTTTAATATCGTCTAGCTATTTGATGACATATGATATTATGTGTTGCTTGGATATGTTATATTGGATCGTCATGTTTTGAATAGCCGGGGGGTTTTATGTGAGATGAGAGTTTTTATTTTCATTCATGTAAAATTCAATGTAGGTAATATTGTTTTATTGGGGCACTTCCGGGTTGAGGATGATGTCACCATTGTTGTATATTAATTACTTTTGCACATTAGGACAGACCCAAGGAGGGGAGCACAAGCAACCGGGTTCTAGAGTTCAGTGGGAGACCATCTCGAGGAGTCGAGTCCGGGTCTCCTAACTCCAAAATTGGTAGGGTTGCTTGCCGCTCTCGTAGGGGTCTAGGGATGTGGGTTTGGCTATTCATCACGACCGTGGAATCCGTCTTTTATACTGGCTTAACTTAAAACACAGAATTCCTAGTATATCCAATATTTCATATGTTATCTTCTGCTGCTGATATTCTGTGATGTGATCACTTTATATGTACATTGTATTTTCGTTTCTTCTGGGATGCTTAGGAAGCTTTATTGATGGGACTTCATTAATGAGATTAATGAAAGAAAAGAAACCTAAAGATGTTGTAGAATCAAATTTTCAAAAAGGGTAGGTCTAGTTTTTGCTTATGCATAGCGGTATTAATTGTAGAATATCCAGCACCTTATTCGATAAGGAAAGAACTGAGATCCCTTCACCGGGAGTGACCTCTTTAGTGAAACTAACAAATGCTACAACTCACTCGGTTTAGTTTTTGATTGCTTCTATAGTTCTTGCTTTTCATAGCGGTATTCCTTGTAGAATATCCAACACCTCATTCGATGAGGAAAGAGCCGAGATCCCTTCACCGGGAGTGACCTCTTTAACAGAACTAGTAAAAGCCTAAAAAACACTCCTTTTCAAAATCAATCGATTCTGCAACGATATCAAGTTCACTACGCAAAAGGTTTTCTTAAAACCTGTCGTAGCCCTCCGTCATTTCAGATAGGTACTACTTAGTATTCGTGCTACGTTTGTTGACTATGTTAAGGTGTAGTGTGCGGTAGCTCATTAGTGCTTATCTGCTAAAGCATGAGATGCGATTGGACTAGGATAGGCGTGCGACTTTGTTGACTATGTTAAGGGTCTTACGGGTGGGTTTAATTCAATCGGGAAATGACGGGTTGAACTTGGCTAGCGCTTATGATTTGTTGACTATGTTAAGGTCATAAGTTGCTAGGGACAAAAGAATTATCGGGAATTTCAAGTGTTGAAATTTGCAATGAGATTGCATACCTTCTATGAGATAGTTGGATCCCGATACCCACTGTGAGTAAGAGTTACTCCTGAGAGAGTTTTACACATCACAATTAGCCAATCAAGTAGGTTTCTAGAAAGGTTTTAACGGGGTCACGCCCCTGGGAAAACGAGGTTTATTTTAATTAGGTCCGTACGAAAACACGGGGAACCTCCTTTCAAAGTACCGGCACAGGCCTGGCTGAAAAATTGGCGAATTTGTAAGGTATAATTAATCCCGGCTAGTCTTACCTTTTAGGGTTTGAAAGAAGATTTGATAAACACAGTGGGAGACGTCCTGATTAGATAAGATAATAACCAATATAATCTTGCAAAGAGCGCACGCAAAGTGATTATCCTTCTCTCTCTCCTAGTAGCGACCAATGACACGCCTTAATAAAGATAATAATATGGATGTACTGACCGAACCCGCTTGTTATACTGAGCAGGGGAACGTTGGTTCCGTTCCAACTTATAACTGTTATAAGTCCGAGCAGAAAATAGGGGAATATCCAGATTCCCACGCCACCCAGACGAAGAATAAGCATGTTGATGCATCTTCTTCGGGTGTGTTAGTTACAGAGAACTGTTTCTCAGTACACTCTACGTCCTGGGTATTTGATACCGAATCAGGATCCCGCATATGTAATATATTACATAGGCTACAGAAAGGTAGAGAACTGGGAAATGGTGATATATCTCTAAGTGTTAGAGAATGGTGCAAGTGTTGCAACCAAATCAATTGGCAGATACCACCTTGTATTACCAAATACATTGGTTCTGAACTAATGTTATTATATACCGAACCTGATATATAACATTACATCAGTTTCTTTATTAAGTTAAAGAAGGATATAATTTTGTATTGGCGGATAATGTTGTGAACGTTTTCCTTAATCAAGAGTTGATTAGATCATGCACGTTATATAATAGCATATAAGTTCTAAATCAAACCATAGTTCAAAGTATATAGAACACACACAAGAGGAGTAGTTCAGAAATGAACGAATCCTTCTTGTGGCATTGTAGACTAGGTTATATCGATGCGACACGACTAGCTAAATTACATAAGGAAGAATATGAGAATCTGTTCGAATTTTCATCTTATGATACTTGCCAGTCTTGTCTCAAAGGTAAAATGACCAATACTCCGTTTACTGGAAACAAAGAAAGAGTTATTGAACTCTTGGAATGCATACATGATGATATATACGGTCCTATGTCTACAGATGCTAAGGTTGGTTCTTCGTACTTCATTATATTCACTGATCTTCTCTCAGGATTCGGACATATGTTCCTGTTTAAACACAAGTCTGAAACTTTTGAGAAATTCAAGGAATATAAGCTTGAAGTTAAGAACTGGACGGGTAGAAGTATTAAGTCCTTCGATGTGATCAAGGAGGAGAATACTTCGGCATGGAGTTCCTGAAGTTTCTAAAAGGAGAATGGGATTCTCTCTCAGCTTACTCCTTCGAATACACCACAGCACAACGGTGTATCGGGACGGAGGTATCGCAACCTATGAGATATGGCGTGCTCTATGATGAGTATTGTTGAGTTACCTGTTTCCTTTTGAAGTTATGCACTTGAGAAGCTGCATACCTATTGAATGGGGGTCCATCCAAATCAGTGCCTACCACTCTATATGAGATATGGAATGGGAAGAGATCATGTTTTAAACGAGTAAAGATATGGGATTGTCCGGCCTATGTTGAAAGGCAGAATCCGGACAGGCTCGAGGTAAGGTCAGTTCTGTATAAGTTTGTTGGATATCCCGAACATTCGCGAGGGTATATCTTCTACCTAACTGAGGAGCAAAAGGTGTTTTATTTCTCAGCATGCCACCTTTTTGGAAAAAAGGAATTTCTTGGGAAAAAATTTGTGGACATGAGGTAGAACTGGAAGTTATTCCAGCTTGACAAACTAACAGCTGATGATTTGGTAAAACCAAAGGATTCAACAGTCTCCAACGAACTTCAGCCTCTCCGCGAATCTGGTAGGGTTCCTCATCCACTTGAGAGATACTATGGTCTTCTTGGTGATAGTGGGAGCGAGAATTGTATCATGGTAGATGATGTCCCAACTAGTTTCGAGCAGGCGATCAAGAGTAGGGACTCTGTAAGAATGACTGGATGCTAAGCGATCTGAGATGGAATCTATGTACACCAACAATGTATGGACTTTGGTTGCTATATCTGAAGGGTTAAACCCCCATCAGGAGCAAGTATATCTTGAGAAGATTACTTGGTGTAAATGGAAAAATTGAGACTTTCAACGCTAGATTTGTTGTAAAAGATTCTCGTCATCGACCAGGCGTGGTTTATGATGAAACCTTTTCTACAGTAGCTATGCTTAAGTCCATCCAGATCCTACTTGCCATTGCTACATACCATGACTACGATATCTAGCGGTTGGGTGTCATGACTGCTTTTTCTAAATACTAATTTAGAAGAAAGCGTCTATAAGTACACAGCTAGAGGGCTTCGTAGACAGTGGGAGCAGCGGAAACATGTGCAAGTTGCTTTACAGGTTAAAGCAGGCATCGCGGAGTTGTAACGTCTGTTTTGATGTGGTAGTCAAAAAGTTTGACTTCATCAAAATGGTAGATGAACCTTGTACACACAAGAAGGTTGTAGAGAGTAAGGCGGTCTTTTACGTATTGTACGTAGATGACATACTCTTGATAAGAAATGGTTTCCTATGCTACACTCGGTCAAGCTCCTCTTATCACGATGATTCTCCATAGAAAGATCTGGATGATACTACTACATCGTGTGGATTATGATCTATGATGATAGATCTAAGTGGATGTTGAGAGTGTTCCAAATCCAGGTACATTAACACCATACTAAAGGGGTTTAGTATGGAGGTTTCTAAGTGTGGTGGTTCGCCCACTTACTCAGGAATCACTCTCTCCAAAAAGATGTCTCCCGACAATGATTTGAAGAGAGCTCGCGTGCAAGGGATATCCTATGCTTCGGCGGTAGGCTCTATCATGTATGCGATGTTATGTACCAAACTAGATGTAGCTGACTCACTGAGAGTAGTGATCAGGAATCAATCGGATCTTGGCAGAATCACTGGACAGCTGTGGAGGACATTCTTAAGTACTTGAGAAGCACTAAAAGAATGCTCTTGGTTCGAGCTTCCATAGTGATAAGGTCGACTAAAAGTTAGTCACATCCATTTTCTTTACCCTCAGTGGAGGGACGGTATGTTGGAAGAGTTCCAAGCTAGACACTGTGACATACTAGACGATAAAGGCCAATTATATCGCTACCAACGATGCTACCAAAGAGGCTGTTTGGATGAATATGGTTCATATAATGAACCTGGTTCCTACTATTGGGCATCCAATACCTGTGTATTAGGATGACAATGGAGCTGTAGTTTTGGCCTAGGAACCCTGGTCCCGTCAGCGATTCAGACATATTCTTAGACAGTATCACCTGATCAGGGAGATAGTTGATCTCCGGAAGATCGAGGTCATGAGAGTTAACACAGAGGATAACACAGCGGATCCACTCACTGAGGTAATTCCCCAGATGCTATTCGAAGAGACTTTTGGGACGTTGGGTACGAGATACTACAACAACTGGCCTTAGTGCAAGTAGAAGATTTTGTATGCTCTAGAGGCTGTTATTATACATATGATGTATATTATAGTGGATGCTTGGACATATATAGAGAGGACTTTCTTGCTCGACATGATAGTATGCTATCTGGTTACCTTTATCTTAACATGTAGACAGGTATTTATACTATCTTGCTCTCACATGTTGATAAAGCCCTTAGGATATGTACTTGACTACCAGGACTATGATGGAGATCATACTAGTGGGGCCAGGGTAGTTCACAAGTACATCCTTTAATTGTTCCTAGTCGAGAGAATATCGAGACAGGGCATCGATATTCCAGAGTAGACTAGCGTATGCGCTTCTTGACCCATATGATGGGCGATGGATGATCCCACATCCATTGGTGTTTGACATCAGAGATGGTATACGGGTGCTCAGTGGAGACTGGGTACACTGAACAGGACTCGTCGAGGACTCCTATGTGGTAGTATACCTATCGTCAGATAGCAGTCCTCTGGTGACACTGGTACAGGTTAGTCAGTAGACCCAAGATCGTTATAGAGTCTTGTGTGGCTCCCACTGTGCTTTGATTTCCTCCCTGCCACGCTCAAGAGGAGTTGTGCAAACAGGTGGATTTTGGGTACAGTCCCGAGTCATATGGAGGCAATGAGCGATAGGAGGGGTTTCGTCTCTCCCGGTATTGGGGGTTGATGTTGCGCTATGCTCGATTGGCTAGAACTGGAAGTCCCTGGCCAGGACTGCTGCCGAGATTTACTGATAAGTGTTATCAGTAGTTTCTCGAACCATTACAGGCCAGACATCGGCATGACTTATCACGTTACTAGGGTCTAACGATTTCCACCCCTAGACATGATATGCGACATATCAGACGAAGAGACCGGACTATACGGAAGTGTCACTGATAGGGTTCATGGAGACTATGGACAGGCTTGCTTGTTGATCTTCATATCGCTCAATACCCGGGTAGCCGTTACGTCCAGCTAGTACCGCTGACGGCTTATAGGTGACTGACGTGATCATCACCTACTGCTGACGTATTGACGAGTCTTTAGAGTCCCACACAGAAGTTCCCTGGTTCAAGCGAAACGAAGTAGGACACATATGTGATATGTGTGTGGGCCTGATTAAATACGAGTATGTGATACCGTATTGTAATCTGACAGTCATCTGTTATCGGTTCGGTTATATGTGATATAACCAGTTTTTCGAATCAAGTGTTGATTCGATAATGTGATATACAGATAAATGATATTAGTCGGTCATATATAATATAACCGGATTATTAGATTAAGTATTGATTTAATAATGTGATATAAATTATATGTGATATAATTATATATTAACTAATATCATTAGCTCACTAATTATTCTTCATTAAATATATATTAATATATATGATATATATATATATATATAATAATGAAGCATGGCATTTAAATTTCTATTTTGGGAAATTATAAATGAGGTGGAAAATGAAGCATGGTTGCAAGCATGAGATTTTCATTTGTTTATTCTTCTTGACTTACTATTCAAGTATGGTTGCAATTTTATATTGCATAATTCCATGCTTGAATGAGTGAGGGTTCAAGAGTTGCCATTCATTCTTGCTCATTCTCAACACTTAGCCATTTTTTGTTGAGTTTCTCTCATGGTTGCTCTCTAGCTTCTTCCTCCTCCTCTTGTCATAGTTCAAGCTTCAACCCTCATATGTGATATGAATCATGAAGCTTGAACACAAACTTGTGAGCTCTTTACATCCCCTACTTTACCATCCTACACTTGACTAGAGATCAAGTGTAGCGTGTTTCTTACGCTAAAGTGTTTAGTGTAATAGCTAGCTTGAATTGGAGGGACTTCGCGTGGATAATCTTCGGCACGAAGGTCATCGGAGGAAGCCTCTTCAAAGTCTCAAGAGAAGCCTAGTGGAGTCGCGGGACTACTACACGGAGCAAGTGAAGAGAAGGACCATCTACAAAGGTTGTATTCTTGTTATCTTGATGTAAAAGTAGTTTACATTAGCTATTGTCTAAATCTCTAGTTAAAGATTCTAAGTTTAGAGTTCGTTAGCATGGCAATTTTTTGAAAACGGCATGGACGATGCCTCCCGGAACCTTGCTGTCGTGCTAGGTAACCCAACACCTAGCTCATGCGAAACGAAGTAGGGCACATATGTGATATGTACGGGACCGAGATTAATACGTGTATATGATACCGTATTCCAATCTCGCGATACAGGTTATATGTGATGTAATCGGATTGTTGAATCAAGTGTTGATTCAATGATATGTTATATGTGATATACATATAAATGATATTAGTCGGTTGTATGCGTTACAGCCGGATTATTAAATCAAGTGTTGATTTAATAATTTAATATGTAATTATATATTTGATATATTAAATATACATTAACTAATATTAGCTTACTTAAGAATTTCTTTTCTCATTATACATTTAATATATATGTGATATATGTTAATGTATTTATTTTGTGTCATGCTTGATGATACATTATACATGGGTGTATGAGACTCACACCACACTTAAGATAATGTGGGTAATTATTTATTTAGGGATAAACAAAATTAGGTGGAAATTAGTCATGGCTTGAAGCTTGGAGAAGCTTGTGGAAATCATTGACTTAGTCCACTAATTTTGTTTTACTCTAGATATTTATTAACCTAACCATTATCTTTAGCCATGGTAAAGTCTCTACATGAGTTATATATGATATTTTCTCACCCATGATTCATGAGTTGATCACTTATTCATTTTCTTCATCTCTTCCATTTTTGCTCTCTAGCTTTGAGTGAAAAAAGAAAAGAAAGAGAGAAAAATTGTTCTAAAGTGAGCAAAATTCCTACTTCACCAATCTATACCAAACTAGCCATTTAGTATAGGTTGTTTCTTCACTAGTTTATCAATTAGTGAAGGGATAGCTTGAGTTAGAGATTCTTCGATGTAGATCATCTTCAGCCTTGAGGACTCTTGAGCAAGCTCATTCCTTTCACCTAGTGGAGCCAAAGGAAAGTCCGGGACACCACTACTTGGAGCAAAATGGACTACTACACGGAGCTTTAGAAGTGAAGGACCGGTCTACAAATGTTGTACTCCTATTTCACTTAGTGTAAAGTTGTTTACATGTTAGTTATAACCCTAATTCTCTAGTTAGATCCTCATTCCGGGTTGCTTAGCACTCTAGGTTTTTTAAAATTGCATGTTAGATGCCTTGGAAAACATAGTGAGGGTGCTAAGGAACCCAGCATCTACACGACCAGAGAACGATTGTTTTTCGTTTGCGGCTCAAATGAAACACAGGGCTCCTAGTTTATCAGCTATTCTATATTGATTATCGCATGCCTGTGATGTGTATTACTTACTTATGATATATATATATATATATATATATATATATATATATATTTATATATATATTATAGATGCTTCTATATGTTTTGCATCCGCGCTAGCCCTATCCCCGCTCTACCGTAAGTTAAGTAACCTTATGGTTAAGACCCGGGATCCCGTGGCGAATGTGGATGGCATATAAAGCATCCTATTTTAGTTGTTTCGGTTGTGGCTAAAAACTTAAATGATGGGATCACATTATGTGTTTAATGCAAGGAAAATATGTTAGTTGTATGTAAGCCCTAGAGGCCATTATTGTACATGATTGTATATTATAGTGGATACTTGGACATATATAGAGAGGACTTTCTTACTCGACATGATAGTATGCTATCAGGTTACTCTTTATCTTAACATGTATACTTGTATCTTTATATTGTCTCTCTGTTACATGTTGATAAAGCCCTTAGGATGTGTACTTGACTACCAGGACTATGATGGAGATCATACTAGTGGGGCCATGGCAGTCCATAAGTTCATCCTTTAATTGTTCCTAGTCGTGGGAGTATCGAGACAGGGCATCGATATTCCAGAGTAAACTAGTGTGTACGTTTCTTGACCCTGTATGGGGCGATGGATGATCCCACATCCATTGGTGTTTGACATCAAAGATTGTACACAGGTCTCATTGGAGAATGGGTACACCGAACAGGACTCGTCGAGAACTCCTAGATGATATTATACCTATCATCAGATAGCAGTTCTCTGGTGACACTGGTACAGGTTAGTCTGTAGACCCGAGATTGTCATAGAGTCTTCTGTGATTTCCACTGTGCTTTGATTTCCACCATACCACGCTCAAGAGAGCATGCAAACAGGTGGATTTTGGGTACAGTCCCGAATCACATGGAGGCAATAAGCGATAAGAGGGGTTTTGTTTCTCCCGGTATTGGGGGTTGATGTTGCGCTATGCTCGATTGGCTATAACAGGAAGTCCCTGGGCAGGGCTGATGATGAGATTTACTGGTAAGTGTTATCAGTAGTTTCTCGACCCGTTATGAGCCTCACATCGGCATGACTTATCAAGTTATTGGGGTCTGACGTTTACCATCCCCAGACTCGATATGCGACATATCAGACGAAGAGACCGGACTGTACGGTATTGTTACTTACTGGATTCACGGGAGTTTGGACAAGCTTGCTTGTTGATCTTCTGATCGCTCAATACCTAGGTAGTCGTTACGTCCAGCTAGTACCGCCGACGGCTTGTGGGTAACTGATATGATCATTACCTACTGTTGGCGTATTGACGAGTCCTTAGAGTCCTACACAAAGGTTTTCTGGCTCAAGCGAAACAATGTAGGGCACATATATGATATGTGCGGGACTGAGATTAATACGTTTATGTGATACCGTATTCTAATCTCGCGATATATAATATCAGTCGGTTATATGAGATATAGCCGGGTTATTGAATCAAGTGTTGATTCGATAAGTTGATATAAATGATATTAGTCGGTTATATGTGATATAGCCGGATTATTAAATCAAGTGTTGATTTAATAATTTAATATATAATTATATATTTTATATATTAATATATATTAACTAATATTAGCCCACTTAATAATTTTTTTCTACAAATACATTTAAATATATATGTGATATATATTAATGTATTTAATTTTGTGGCATGTTTGATGATACATTGGACTTGGGTGTATGAGACTTATACCAAACTAAAGATAATTTGGGTGATTAATTATTACGAGAAAAATCAAAATTAGGTGGAAATTAGCATAGCTAAAGATACTTGTGGAAGTATGTAGAAGCCTTGACTTTAGTCCACTAATTTTGTTTTACTCTAGATATTTATTAACCCAACCATTATGTTTAGCCATGGTTAAGTCTCTACAAATATCACTTATGATATTTTCTCACCATGGTTGGTCACTTGTTCATTTTCTTCATCTCCTTTTCTCTCTCTAGCTTTTGAGTGAGGTGAAAAAGAAAAAGAGAGAATTAATTCTAAAGTGAGCAAAATTCCTACTTCATCAATTTATACCAAACTAGCCATTAAGTATAGGTTGTTTACTTCACTAATTCCTCAACTAGTGAAGAGGTAGCTTGAGTTAGAGATTCTTCGACGTAGATCATCTTCGGCCTCGAAGATCCTTAAGCAAGCTCGTTCCTTTCGCCTAGTGGAGCCTAAGAAGAGTTCGGGGGACCACTGCTTGGAGTTAAGGGACTACTACACGGAGTTTTAGAAGTGAAGGACCGATCTATAAAGGTTGTATTCTTATTTCACTTAGTATAAAGTTGTTTACTTGCTTTAGAAACCCTAATTCTCTAGTTAGATCCTTGGTTCGGGTTTCTTAGCACTCTAGATTTTTGAAATTGCATACTTGATGCTTATCGAAACCTAGTGAGTGTGCTAAGTGAACCCAGCAAAATAAACCTAAATGATGTTGTCGAAACCAATTTTTAAAACAACTCGGTTTTCTTCAAAACCATTCGGTTTTCTACAAAACCAATTGTTTTAAAAGCGGAGCCTAAACCACACCTTTTCAAAGACACTCGAGTTTCTTCAACGATGTCAAGTTCATTATGTTAAAGGGTTTTTTTTGCAAAAAACCAGCCGTAGCCCTCTGTCATTTCCTATGAGTAGTGCTTAGTATTCGTGTTACTTTTGTTTGTAGGGTTGCTAGGCACGCGCACAAGGGTCTACGAGGCATCAACCATGCCCGATTAAAAATTTAGCCGTGCCGAACAACCCGAATACGGATCTTTAAACTAGAGATTAGGCGAAAACAAATATGTTAAACTCTTTAACACTAAGTGAGAGAGATTACAACCTTTGTCGATCCGGTCCTTCACTTCATATCCTCCGTGTTGTGGTCCCTTCGCTGCGATCAACGGGATCCGGACTCTCGAGAGGTTCCACGAAGAGAAAGATGCAACCTTTGCTTCCGATCTTCGATACTAAGATGATCTACCTTGAAGTTCCGTTAACACAAGCTAACACTCATGAAATGATGTGAACACCCTCATCTAAATGGCAAGGGAAGATGAGGATGATGAAGTAGGATTTTTTCTCTCTTTATTTATCTTTTTCTCATATTTATTCATCACTTTGGAAAAATCTAGCAAGCTTTTTCATGAAGAGAATGAAGGAAGAAGAAGATGAATATGATGAATTCCTTTTGTGATGAATAGAAAAAGAAGATAATGATTAATAATGCAACCATGGTTAACATAACCTTTCTAGAGAATTAACCAAGGGTTAGGGTTTGGGTTGAGTTAAGAATGAGTCACACACAAATATCTTTATCATGACAAAATGAAAAGCTTCTAGAATCAACTAGAAGACTTAACCTTAATCCAAACCCTAATCATGTTTAAACTCCACAAATCATGTTGCATTAGTTATCATATCATGTTACAATATTATATATCACATATATAATATTTATTGTAACCAAATAAAATAATACAATTAACATATATCGCATATATATCAATGTATTACCCGAGTGAGAAAAAGAATCTTTTAGTGAGCAAATATTAGTTAATGTAATTTAATATATCATATATATTATTATACATTAAATTATCGAATCAACACTTGATCCGACAATCCGGCTATATCGCATATAACCGACTAATATTTATCCGTACCGATTCATCGAATCAACACTTGATCCGATGACCCGGCTGATATCAAATATCCCGAGAATAGAATACGGTATCTTATATCGCATTATCCTCGGTCCCGCACATATCACATATGTGCTCCTACTCCGTTTTGCCTGAGCCAAGAAACCTCTGTGTAGGACTCTAAAGAATCGTCAATACGCCGGCAGTAGGTGGTGATCATATCAAATACCCACAAGCTGCAAGCGGTCAGCTAAACGTAACAGCTACCCAGGTATTGAGCGCTCAGAAGATCAACAAGCAAGCCTGTACATTCTCCTGTGAATCCAAACAGTAACACTCCCGTACAGTCCGGTCTCGTCGTCTGATATGTTGCATATCTCGCCTAGGGGTGGTAAACGTCAGACCCCAGTAACTCGATAAGTCGTGTCGATATAAGGTCTATAACAGTTCGAGAAACTATTGATAACACTTACCAGTAAATCTCAGCAACCCTGGCCAGGGATTTCCGGTTATAGCCAATCGAACACAGCACAACATCAACTCCCTATACCGGGAGAGACGAATCCCCTCCTATTGCTCATTGCCTCCATGTGATTCGGGACTGTACCCAAAAGCCACCTTTTTGCACGCCCTCTTGGACGTGGTATGATGGAAATCAAAGCACAGTGGGAATCACACAAGACTCTATGACGATCTCGGGTCAACAGACTACTCTGTACCAGTGTCACCGGAGAACTGCCATCTGACGTATGGTATAATACCATCTGGGAGTTCTCGGCGAGTCCGTCCAGTGTACCCAGTCTCCACTGAGCACCCGTACACCATCCTTGATGTCAAACACTGATGGATATGGGATCATCCATCGCCCATCATATGGGTTAAGATGCGTATACGCTAGTCTACTCTGGTGTATCGATGCCCTGTCTTGATACACCCTCGACTAGGAACAGTTATAGGATGTACTCGTCGACTACCGTGGCCCCACTAGTATGATCTCATCATAGTCCCAGTAGTCGAGTACATATCCTAAGGGCTTTATCAACATGTAATATAGAGACAATCAGAGTACATGTTAAGATAAAGTACAACCAGATAGCATACTATCATGTCGAGCAAGAAAGTCCTCCCTATATATGTCCTAGCATCCACTACAATATACATCGTATGTACAGTAATGGCCTCTAGGGAATACATATAAGTAACAATCTCCCACTTGCACTAGGGCCATCTGTTATGGTATCGCATACCCAACAATTAGCTGCGGTTGTAGTATCTCATACTCAACCATCCCGTAAGAGTCTCTACTGGGAAAAAGGCCTTTGTGAGTGGATCCGCGCTGTTGTCCTCTGTGTCTACTCTCCTAACCTCGATCTCCCTGGAGATCAACCATCTCCATGATCAGGTGATACTGCCCAAGAATTATATCTGGATTTCTGATGGGACGGGCGCTGGCATAAGCCACAACTCCATTGTCTCACAATGGTAGGAACGAAGTTCATCTTATGAACTTATATATATCCAGACTGCCTCTTTGGTAGCATCCTTGGTAACGATGTATCTTTCCTTTAATCTTCTAGTATGTCACGGTATCTATCTTGGAACTCTTCCAACATACCGTCCCTCTACTGAGGGTAAAGACAATGCCTGCGACTGACATTCAGTCGTCCTTATCACCGTGGAACCTTTCCAGTGATTCTCCCCAAGATCGATTGATACCATCTCACTACAACTAGTGAGAATCCTAACATCCAATTAGATCTATCTCATAGATCCAAAACCCAGGATTTAGGAGGTATCACTTTGATCCTATATGGAGAATCCTTGTGATAAGTGGAGATTGACCGAGCGTAGCATAGGAAACTCCTTCCCTATCAAGAGTATGTCATCCACGTACTCTACGAGGATCACCACCATACTCTCTACTACCTTTTTGTATATACAAGGTTCATCTACCATTTTGATGAAGTCAAACTCTTTGACTACCACATCAAAACAAATGTTCCAACTCCGCGATGCCTGCTTTATCATATAAAGCATCTTGCACACGTTTCCGCTGCTCCCACTGTCTACGAAGCCCTCTGGCTGTGTACTTATAGACGCTATCTTCTAAAACATCATTTAGAAAAGCTGTCATGACACCCAACCACCAGATATCGTAGTCATGGTATGTAGCCATGTCAAGTAGGATCTGGATGGACTTAAGCATAGCTTTGAAAGTCTCAACTTTTCCATGTACACCAAGTAATCTTCTCAAGATATACTTGCTCCTGATGGGGATTTAACCCTTTAGATAAAGCAACCAAAGTCCATACTTTGTCGGTGTATAAGGATTCCATCTCAGATCGATAAGCATCCAGCCATTCTTACAGAGTCCCACTTCTGATGGCCAGCCCGAAACTAGTTGGGTCATCATCTCATGATGCAATCCTCGCTCCCACTGTCATAGAGAAACCAAAGTATCTCTCAGGTGGGTGAGGAACCCTACTAGATCGGCGGAGAGGCTGAGGTTCGTTGGAAACTATTGAATCCTTTGGTTCTACCAAATTATCAGCTGCAGTTCGTATAGCTGGAACCTTTCCAGTTCTACATAACAGACCTTGCCTCGAGCTTGTCCGGATTTTTCTTTTAGACATAGGCCGAACAACCCCAAATCTTAACCAACTTAAGATATGGGCTCTTCCCTTTCCATATCACATATGAAGTGGTAGGCAACTGATTTGATTTGAACCCTATTCAATAGGTATGCAGCTTCTCAAGTGCATAACTCCCAACAGGAAACTCAGTAGTACTCATCATAGAGCACACCATATCACATAGGGTGCTATTGCTCCGCCCCGAAATACCATCGTGCTATGGTGTATACGAAGGAGTAATGCTGAGAGAGAATCTCATTCTCCTTTAGAATAGTCCAGGAATTCCGTGCTCAAGTATTCTCCTCCTTGATCTCATCAAAGGACATAATACTTATACCCGTATTTTGGTTCTCTACTTATAACTTATATTCTGTGAATATCTCAAAAGGTTGGGACTTGTGTTTCAGCAGGAACATATGTCTGAATCTTGAGAGATCATCAGAGAATGTAATGAAGTACAAAAAACCGGTCTTGGCATGTGTAGACAGGAGACTTTCATACATCAGCATGTATCAATCCCAAGAGTTCACTAACTCTTTCTCTGTTTCCAATAAACAGAGCTATGGTCATCTTATCTTTGTGACATGACCGGCAAGTTTCACAAGATGTAAATTCAAACTAATTTAAATATGCATCTATATGTAACTTAGCTAGTCGGGTCGCATTGATATGAACTAGTCTACAATACCTCAAGAAGGATTCGTTTATTTCTGAACTCTTCCTCTTGTGTGTGTTCCGTATACTAAGAACTGTAGTTTGATTTAGAACATCAATGCTTTTAGATAACGTGCCTGAACCGATCAACTCTTGATATAGGAAATATTCAAAACATTATCCAACAATACAAAATTATATCCTTTCTTTACTAATAAAGAGACTGATATGATGTTGTACATCAGGTTCGGTATCTAATAACATTTGTTCAGAATCAATGTATTCTGGTAATACAGGGTGATAGTGACCAACAGACTTGGCTGCAACACTTGCACCGTTTTCTGTCTCATGAAACTAATCACCCGTTCTCAGTTCTCTACCTATCTGTAGCCTATGTAACAGATTACATATACGGGATCCTGATCCGGTATCACATACCCAGGACGTAAAGGATACTGAGAAACAGTTCTCTGTAATGAACACACCCGAAGATGATGCATCAACATGCACTTTCTTCGTTTGGGCGGCACGGGAAATCTGGAATTCCCCAATCTCCTGCTCTGTCTCATAACAATTATAAGTTGGAGCGGGACCAACGTTCCCCAGCTCAGTATAACAAGCGGGTTCGGTCAATAATCCGTATTATTATCTTGATTAAGGCGTGATATGGTCGCTACCTGGAGAGAGAGAGAAGAAAACACTCAGCGTATGCTCTTGCAAGATTAGATTGGTTATCTAATATATCTAATCAGGATGTCTCCCACTGTTTTAATCAAATCTTCCTTCAAACCCTAAAAGGAAAGACTAGCCGGGATTAATCACACGCTACAAGTTCGCCAATCTTTCAGCCAGGCCAGTGTCGGTACTTTGAGGGAGGTCCCCCATGCTTTCGCACGAACCTAATTAAGTAAACCTCGTTTTCCCAGGGGCGTTACCCCGTTAACACCTTTCTAGACACCTACTTGATCGGCTAATTGTAATGTGTAAAACTCTCCCAGGAGTAACTCTTACTCGCAGCGGGTATCGGGATCCAACTATCTCATAGAAGGTATGCAATCTCATTGCAAATTTCAACACTTGAAATTCCCAATAATATTTTTCCCCTAGTGACTTATGACCTTAACTATGGTCAACAAATCATAAGCACTAGTCAAGTTCTATCCGTCATTTCTTGATTAATTAGACCCACCCACATGACCCTTAACTAAGGTCAACAAAGTCATATGACTGTCCTAACTAATCGCATCATATGCTATATAGGAAGACATCACTTAGCTACCGTACACTGTGCCTTAACTATGGTCAACAAACACAGCACGAATACTAAGTACTCTACTTCCTAAAATGACGGAGGGTTACGACAGGTTTTTAAGAAAACCTATTGCGTAATGAACTTGATATCGTTGTAGAATCGAGTGATTTTAAATGGAGTGTTTTTGAGGCTTTTTCTAGTTTTGCTAAAGGGGTCACTCCCGGTGAAGGGATCGTCGGCCCTTTCCTCATCGAATAAGGTACGGGATATATCATATATATCACTGTGCAAAGCAGAAACTATAGAAGCAATCAAAATACAAACCGAGAGTTGTAGCATTTGCCAGTTATTGCTAAAGGAGTCACTCCCGGTGAAGGGATCTCGGTCCTTTCCCTATCGAATAAGGTGCAGGATGTTCTACAAGGAACACCGCTATGCAAAGCAAGAACTAGAGCTACCAGTTTTTAAACAAGTTTCTACAACATCTTAGGTTTATTTTATTTCATTAATCTCATTAATGAAGTCCCATTTTATTATGCTTCCCAAGCATCTCTTTTGAAACGAAATCTGCAATATAACATATATCTCATATATATAATATAAACATTCGTCACAGGCAATAATATGATCTCATCACAGAACATTGCAGCAGAAGAACATATATGAAATATTGGATATACTAGGACGTCCGTGTTTTTAATACGAACCTGTATAAAACACGGATTCCACGGCCGCGATGAATAGCCAAACCCACATCCCTAGACCCCTACGAGAGCGGCAAGTAACACTGCCAATTCTAGGGTTAGGAGACCCTGTCTCGACTCCTCGAGATGGTCTCCCACTGGACCCTAGAAACCGATTACTTGTGCTCCCCTCCTTGGGTCTACCTAATGCGGAAAAGTAAATAATATACAACGGTGACATCTTCCGCTACCTGGAAGTACCCCAATAAAAGAATATTACATACAAATGAATTTTACATGAATGAAAAAGAAAAAACTCTCATCTCACATAAAACCCCCGGCTATTCAAACGCGACGATCCAATACAACATATCACAGCAACACATAATATCTCATATCATCAACGTAAGCAAGTATGCGTATCCCGATTGTCGTTGATGTATAGCAACGAAGCCGGCGATACACCACATACTACGCTTACGGTCACAGAAAAGAAAGTGTAAAACTACAACAGTTGGAATCCGCAACCTCCTTAGACATCGCATGCCTAACCAAATGAATTCCTTAGACATCACATGCCTAACAATTATAAACCCCGCATTTTAGTCTCATTATCGAAAACTCTTTTCAATATCAAGTCGGGCAATTCAACAAGATTCCCGACGTCCTGATCGAATGCTCGTCGCAAACTTTAGTAGACGGCCGCACCCCCGGATGCCGTCGACAAAGTGCACTAAGGCGGAACACCGCTGCCGCAAGCACCCGAACGGATGCTTTTGGCAACGGGGTTCTCCTACAGTCACTTGGTCGAGGCTATGGAGCGTAGCTGTCTATTAAGTTTACCCGGCGAGTATCCGCGTACGCTGCGTGATTGCGACGGACTTTTGATCACATCAAAATTCCGTGGCAACCGATCATTTGAGACTAAACTGGTATGTTTATAATATTCAAATCAGTTATCTCATAACTACCTGTGGATTCCAAATATTGTATCACATTCCAGATAAATAGAAAAAGTTAAACTTTCCGATCGAATCATCAAACACCCAAGATTTCCCCAATGTATCTCAACACTTGAAATCAGTTTAAAAACATCCATCACATGCCACAGTACCAATGGTCCAGCCGTAGAAGGGTCAAGCCAACGCCTCACATGTGGCACGCCGTACTGCCCCAAACCCTAAGGTTCAAAAGGCAGTCTAAGACGGTCACATAATCGAGTTAAGGTTTGTTGTCTTCTAGAGGGTCCACCGCGTTACTTGCACGACTTAGAACGTTCTTAAACACAAGGAAAAATCCAACTTTTGAAAAATTTTCCGACAGGGGAAAAAGTGAGTTATTGATATCCGTTCGAACTTTTTAACAGTTTCTAAAAATTATCCGGAAAACCACATAGACAAAATTAGACATCCCGGTCGAAACATCGAATCCCCAAAACAACCCCAGAAAAACTCAACTGTTGAGTAAAATATAAAAATTTCCAGAAGACTCAGCACTTCAAGACAAGAATTACCGTGCAAGCCACGTGGTGTAACTCAGCAAAGTGGCCGCGGAACCGCCGCGAAACGCAGGGTTTGGCCGCGGTTCCGCGCCTCGTTTGTCGAGTTAGCATCACGTGCTTCACAGTAACTCATAGAATTCCCTGTTGAATTTTTTGGCAATTTTTAATTCACAAAAAACCAAAGTTTCAGAAAATTTCCAGAGAAGGGGTTATATCGGGTTTTCCGGGTTCGATCGGACTTTAAACTTCGTCTAGACTTCGCCTAAAGCTCTAGCTTGGCTCTGATACCACTGTAGGGTTGCTAGGCACGCGCACAAGGGTCTACGAGGCATCAACCATGCCCGATTAAAAATTTAGCCGTGCCGAACAACCCGAATACGGATCTTTAAACTAGAGATTAGGCGAAAACAAATATGTTAAACTCTTTAACACTAAGTGAGAGAGATTACAACCTTTGTCGATCCGGTCCTTCACTTCATATGCTCCGTGTTGTGGTCCCTTCGCTGCGATCATCGGGATCCGGACTCTCGAGAGGTTCCACGAAGAGAAAGATGCAACCTTTGCTTCCGATCTTCGATACTAAGATGATCTACCTTTAAGTTCCGTTAACACAAGCTAACACTCATGAAATGATGTGAACACCCTCATCTAAATGGCAAGGGAAGATGAGGATGATGAAGTAGGATTTTTTCTCTCTTTATTTATCTTTTTCTCATATTTATTCATTACTTTGGAAAAATCTAGCAAGCTTTTTCATGAAGAGAATGAAGGAAGAAGAAGATGAATATGATGAATTCCTTTTGTGATGAATAGAAAAAGAAGATAATGATTAATAATGCAACCATGGTTAACATAACCTTTCTAGAGAATTAACCAAGGGTTAGGGTTTGGGTTGAGTTAAGAATGAGTCACACACAAATATCTTTATCATGACAAAATGAAAAGCTTCTAGAATCAACTAGAAGACTTAACCCTAATCCAAACCCTAATCATGTTTAAACTCCACAAATCATGTTGCATTAGTTATCATATCATATTACAATATTATATATCACATATATAATATTTATTTTAACCAAATAAAATAATACAATTAACATATATCGCATATATATCAATGTATTACCCGAGTGAGAAAAAGAATCTTTTAGTGAGCAAATATTAGTTAATGTAATTTAATATATCATATATATTATTATACATTAAATTATCGAATCAACACTTGATCCGATAATCCGGCTATATCGCATATAACCGACTAATATTTATCCGTACCGATTCATCGAATCAACACTTGATCCGATGACCCGGCTGATATCAAATATCGTGAGAATAGAATACGGTATCTTATATCGCATTATCCTCGGTCCCGCACATATCACATATGTGCTCCTACTCCGTTTTGCCTGAGCCAAGAAACCTCTGTGTAGGACTCTAAAGAATCGTCAATACGCCGGCAGTAGGTGGTGATCATATCAAACACCCACAAGCTGCAAGCGGTCAGCTAAACGTAACAGCTACCCAGGTATTGAGCGCTCAGAAGATCAACAAGCAAGCCTGTACATTCTCCTGTGAATCCAAACAGTAACACTCCCATACAGTCCGGTCTCGTCGTCTGATATGTTGCATATCTCGCCTAGGGGTGGTAAACGTCAGACCCCAGTAGCTCGATAAGTCGTGTCGATATAAGGTCTATAACAGTTCGAGAAACTACTGATAACACTTACCAGTAAATCTCAGCAACCCTGGCCAGGGATTTCCGGTTATAGCCAATCGAACACAGCACGACATCAACTCCTTATACCGGGAGAGATGAATCCCCTCCTATCGCTCATTGCCTCCATGTGATTCGGGACTGTACCCAAAAGCCACCTTTTTGCACGCCCTCTTGGACGTGGTATGATGGAAATCAAAGCACGGTGGGAATCACACAAGACTCTATGACGATCTCGGGTCAACAGACTACTCTGTACCAGTGTCACCGGAGAACTGCCATCTGACGTATGGTATAATACCATCTGGGAGTTCTCGGCGAGTCCGTCCAGTGTACCCAGTCTCCACTGAGCACCCGTACACCATCCTTGATGTCAAACACCGATGGATATGGGATCATCCATCGCCCATCATATGGGTCAAGATGCATATACGCTAGTCTACTCTGGTGTATCGATGCCCTGTCTTGATACACCCTCGACTAGGAACAGTTATAGGATGTACTCGTCGACTACCGTGGCCCCACTAGTATGATCTCATCATAGTCCCAGTAGTCGAGTACATATCCTAAGGGCTTTATCAACATGTAATATAGAGACAATCAGAGTACATGTTAAGATAAAGTACAACCAGATAGCATACTATCATGTCGAGCAAGAAAGTCCTCCCTATATATGTCATAGCATCCACTACAATATACATCGTATGTACAGTAATGGCCTCTAGGGCATACATATAACTAACATTGTTGACTTTGTTAAGGCGTAGTGTACGGTAGCTAAGTATTGCTTATTTGTAGCATGTGATGCGATTAACTAGGACAGTCGTACGACTTGGTTGACCTTGTTAAGGTTTGTACGGGTGGGTTTATGATAATCAAGATAATGACGGGTTGAACTTGACTAGCGGCTTATGACTTGTTGACCTTATTAAGGTCATAGGCCGTTAGGGGTAAAAGCCATATCGGGAGTTTCAAATATAAGGGAAATTTGTTAAGTTTGTGCATACCTTCTGGAGTATAATGATTTTGGTTGGCTTCCATTAAGGTTATCACACGATGATAGTTGGGTCCCAATTCCCACTGATGAGTAGGTATTACTCCCTGGAGAGTTTCACTTCATAACTAACTAACCCATTAGGTGTCTAGAAAGATATTAATGGGGCCATGCCTTTGAGAAAACGAAGTTATTTAATTAAGTCCATGCGAAAGCACGGGGAGCCTCCCTCGGAGTATCAACACTGGCATGGCTGAACGGTTAGCGAACTTGTAAGGTGTAAATAATCCCAACTAGTTCTCCTTTTAGGGTTTGAAGTAGAATTCGAGGAAACCGTGGGAGCCATCTTGATTAGATAAAATAATTAACCAATCTAATCTTGATAGAGTGTGTTAGATATGTATGCCCCAGAGGCCTTCATTGTATAGGATACTAGGGATATGTATGTACAGGACAATCTTGCTCGATATGATAGTACGCTATTTGATTTGTCTTTATCTTAACATGTAATGTGTTTTACTTAGTATTTCATATCTTGTATACATGTTGATAAAGTCCGTAGGATTTTTGCTTGACTACCAGCGTTGCGATGACAATCATACTTGTAGAAACTGGGTAGTCGATAGGCACATCCTTAAAGTGTCTCTAGTCGTAGGAGTATTGAGACTGGGCATCGATACTCCAGAGTAGACTAGTGTATACATATCTAGACCCTAATGAGGGGCGATGGATTGGTCTCGCAGCCATTGGTGAGGTGCACCTAAGATTGTATACAGGTGCTCACTGGGGGTGAGTACACCGGACGGACTCGCCGAGGACTGGCTAAATGGTATTATACCTAGCCTCAGATAATAGTTCTCTAGTGACATGAGTGCAGATAGTCTATTGACCTGAGGTCGTCATTTGTCTCGTGTGAGTTTCCACTATACTTTGATTACTACTCTACCACGGCCCTACTGAGTCGTACAAACAGGTTTTAGTTGGGTACAGTCCCGAGCTACATGGAGGCAGTGAGCGACTGTTGGGAACTCGTCTATCCCGGTATAGGGAGTCGATGTCGCGCTGTGATCAGTTGGTCAACACCATAAGTCCTTGGCCAGGGCGGATTGAGAATTAATGGTAGTTGGACCAGTAGATTCTCGGATGGTCTTAAGCCACACCGACATGACTTGTCTGGTTATTAGGGATCTAACGTTTTCCACCCCCTAGACCTGGCCTGCGATACTCTCAGACGAACAGACCGGACTGCACGGAGATTGTCACGGACAGGCTCAGTAGGGGTTCGGATGAGTTCGCTCGTCGACCTTCTTTTTTGACAGATACTTGGGTAGCCGTTACGTACAGCTAGTGCTGCTGACAGACTTATGGTTAAACCCACTGCCAGAATACTGTCGAGTCTTTAGAGTCCCACATAGAGTGTTTCCCTGGTTCAGGCGAAACGATGTAGAGGCCGTACGGTTTTACGGCAGGGTTCCGATCATATACGTGTACTGGCTACACGAATATTGTTCGGACGGATAATACCAGTGGGGTTTGGTTTAAACCGGATCCTAGTATTATATTTTTGGATTATTATTATCTCATTGTATTCGTATTTTTCGGAATACGAATATGGATATGTATATAAGGTGAGGGCATTCTTGTAATTTCACAAGACATGCTTCTAGAAGAAGACACCTCATTATTAGATTTATCTATTTGTGGAAATAGATTATTGAGGTGGAAAATGGAGATATTTTTGGTATGGGTGAAGCATGGCTAGTTTTTTTTATTACCTTTGACTTTACTATTCAAGTATGGGTCATTATTTTCTATTGAAAATATTGCATGCTTGATTATTGGGGATGACTAAGCCATTCCTCACTTACCACAATACAAGACTTGAGCTCATTTTGTGTTTGTTCATTCTCTCTCCATTTTCCCTCTCCTCCTTCTTCCTCAAGTCCTAACCCTCACATGTGTTGTGAATCCTAGAGCTCTTGAGATAAAATACTCCATTCATCTTTCTCTACATCTTCTAAGTTGTCTAGTCTAATAAACTAGACATCTTAGTTACCTCATACTTGAGGTTGAAACTTGAACCATAGGCACTCGGGTGGATCATCTTCGACAAAGAAGAAACCGACGAACGAATTCCATTCAAGCTTTCTAGGAGCCAAGAAGAGGAGAAGAAGATTCAAACTAAAACCAAAGAGCTAAGAAGAAAAAAAGAAGACCTGAAGGACTAGATCAACGAGGTATAAACTCTCACTGAGTAGTTAGAACCTCTTTGTAGTTAGTCGTAGCTAGTTATGGTTTAATTAAGATCCTGAGTTGTCTTGATCGATGTTGCGAAGCCACTCTTTTGAAATAGAAAAAATCATTTTTTGTGTATTCCACCTCCCCGCGGACTCGCGGGGTGCGCGACATTGACTTACACTGGTATCCGAACCACTTAAACCTTAACTAGTTAGCTAGCAAGTAGTTAGAACTTCGATCGTCAGAAAAATTACCCGAAATTGCATTTCCACGTCATGCTTGCTGTCGATTTTCAAAACTGCTCAGAAAATTATTTCAGTGAGCTTAAAATTACATTCAGGCTTTTGTAAGAACACAGAAAAAAATTGAGCTTGTAATCGCCCAAGACCACCGCGGAACCGCGACCAAACTCACTGTTTAGTCGCGGATCCGGGGCCGAGTCAAGACCGATTCGCTCCGATTTTTTTCCTGTGGGTATTTATATAAGAAATATGATTTCTTGCATATTTGGTTTCTACCCAGTATTGTTTATGTACTGATTTGTACATGGGGTAGACACGGAAAATATTTTCGATCAAAATTCTAAGTTACTTGGCTAATATGGGTTTTCTGTGTTTGTATATATATGTTGCTAAATGTATGCTAATTGCTATACGTCGATTAGTGAGGGTTGCACATATCTGTTATTTGGTGATGGTTTATGTATATGGAGTATTGGATCTCGTGAATGAATAGCCGGGTGTTCACACCAGAATATTGCATTTAATACCATCCATTTTTCTGCTTGTTTGTTTATAGGCAGGTGCTTTTGATCCGTATTTGCTACATATTTACAGGTTATAGGTTCCCAGTCCAAAATAACGGAAATCATACAAAATCTCCACAATTATGCCAAAATCCAGAACATCTGCCACAAACAGATAAAATCCGGGTTCCGGTCATCCGTATCCGTCCAGTACCGCTTACCAGTTCAAGAGAAAAGACAAATAACAGTGGTCATCTGTGTCTCGGTCAAGCACAAAGCATGAGATGGGCAGCACAAAATTCAACAGATGCGCGGAGCTCGAGGGAGATAAAGGTCAAATGAATTAAAAGTGAAGCCATTTTGGACTGTTGAAAATCTGAAGCTATCTTGGAACAATTTTGCAATTTTGGACTTGTAAAACAGAAGAACAATACAACACATGGAAGCCCAGAAAAAACGATACCCCAATTCCACAAAACGGCGGCGGAACCGCCGCCAAATGTGGGTTTTTGCGGCGGTTCCTCAGCTGTGTTGTGTCATCTCTTGACCGTCTTTTGGGGTTAGTTTGGTAATAATGTAAGGGCTCAGAATATGGCCCTAAGGTTTCAGTTCTCTGCTTATAAATACTCTAGTATTGAGCCCAACCCAAAAGTCATCTTCTTTATTAGATTTTAGTGTAAATTAGTTTGTATTTTTTCTTCTTCATCATCTTTTCTCCATGAAAGTGTAGTGTGAGCTCTTGAGTGGAACTTTAATGAAGATGAGGGTTATTTTTTATTAACTTGTATCTTTACTTTTCTTGTCTTGTAATTTTAATTTCTTAGTGTAACTTTATTTGTTGTTGTTAAGTAGTTGTTGTTTTTCTTTTCTTGTTTTGTTTTCCATTTCTTCTTATCCGTATTTTTCTCAAGCCATGATACTCTATAGAGTCCCTTGCTTAGGTAAGGGCCCAAGTAGTTAGCTCGCTACCATTTCGTTAAACCGTATTTTTTCCCCTTTCTTTCTTTTCTTCCTTCTTGTTTTGTTTTTATTTTTATTTAAATGTGTGAATAATTTCCAAACTTGTTTGGGGCTAAGGAAGATTAGTATGAGGGACGGAAAAATCCCTTGTGTTTCTCTTCGCCAAACATCCTAAAATGAACCTAGACCAAACAAACACAACCCCCTCACTTAGGCACGCTATACGTGATATATAGCCGTGACCTAAGTCGAGAAGTCCTTTAGGCGCACTACAACCTGACATGTAGTTGTGACCTAATTGGATACATGGTTGCGTATGTTTGGCTTAGGATTGAAAATAAGCGCACGTAGCAGACGAACAAGGGGCACTAGGAATGGATTTAGCGTTGTTAAACTTGCATAAACTCATTCCTATGTCCTCCTAATCCCCACTACTTTCTATTATCCCAATATCATTTTAAGAATGGTAAAAGAAAAGCACAAAACTAATTCTAACTCTATTAACCAACCATAACTCTAATAAGTTTACTTTAACATAAATACGAACATGTAGGATATAATTGAATATAAACATAAACATTTTTTAATTTACTCGTCTAAGACAAGAACAGACATACAACCATCTCCCTGTGGACGACCCGTGCTCAACCGGCTAGCTGCAAAGCGACACCGTCTTGATTGCGGTAAGTATAGAACATGTAGAACGCATTGCAGAAATCTGTAACAATCAAATGGCGCCGTTGCCGGGGAGACGGTAACGTATTTCTTTCTTGTTATTCGGGTTAATATTTTTTTTGTATATATATAAAAACTAAATAAATATAATAAAAACTATTTTGTTATTTTTTTTGATATTTTTTGTGCAAGTATGAAGGCAAATCTGGAGCAAGTACAGTAATCTATTAAAGAAACAAAGAATTGGAAACTGGAGTACAGAATAAGGGGAGTGCACAGAGAAAAATTGAAGACTCATTTCAACATTTCCACCGCAGAACCGCGGTCAAACCTAGGGGATTGCGGCAGTTTAGCGGTCCTATTGTGGCTTTTAAGCCTGAAATTTTTTTCACCCCTTCTACTTCTCTAAACACCTCTGTAAACTCTAATGTACTGTCTTTTCTGCAGATTTCTTTGCACAAATTGCGCCGCCGCCAAATAAATTTTTTGTTGTTTTAGATTTTGTTTGTTTATCGCTTTGCATATAATAATACGGACATTAAGGGGCTTGAACACCAATTAAGATTGGGTGGGAATTTTATCACCCTTCCTAAGACCCCACAAATCATAAAAAGCATACGCATCATCTTGAGTTAATAAAAAAAATCTAGACCAACCCTTTAAGGACTTGTCACGCTCATTTAGGACAAGTGAAATTTGCATGGAATCAGTCGTTTATCTAAACTTGACTTTGTGGTGCCTAGGTTAGACAAGTGAGGAGGTAATTTTAAAGGCTCGTCTCATGTTGATTCGTGAGCGGAACCCTCCTTACCTCACTTGTGCTTACCTGGTCACAATTGGCAGTGAAAAGGCGATTCGAGAGTTATCCTACAACTTGTCACTTGAAAGTCTAGGAGCGGTCTAGTTGGACTTTGAAGACCCTAGATCTAGATGTTATTTGTGCATATTGTGATTGTGATTACACTTGTGTATAGTTTAGTCCCATAATTCCGTATTTTTTCAAAAAAAAACAGACAAACAATTTCAAAATCTCCAAAAACAACAACAAAAAGAAAAAAATATAAAAATTCACCCACCATCCATCCTCCCTACCTTTTCACTCTTTTCGTAACATGGATACCCCAAAACGACCAACTCTTGCTGAACTTTGGTACCCACAACCAGACATTTCTTCATACGGTTCTTACTTTGGTCGAACTTCGAACGATTCATCCATACCCAAAATTTCTTTGAGAGATCGGATAGATGAATCTAGGACCAACAATTGGATACCGAACTCCACTTCGTATCAACCATATCAAACTTTCACACTTTCTCATGTTGATACCCCTTTTGAGAGTCATGTTGCGACTCCGAAACCCATGTCCATTGCTGACAGAATTGAAAAATCCCGTAACCGATCTTTAATTCCTTTCACCACTTCAAATTCGTTAGGACAACGTTTCCAATCACCTTCTTATCATCATGTTGATACTAATCTTGTCCATCCATTCGATTCCTATCAATTTTACCCAACTTTTGAACCTTCCCTAGACATTGCTTCTGATCATCAGTATAGGAGTTTCACGTATCCAAACGAGTTTGAATCTTTACAGAAATCCCTTCACAACCCATGTCTAGTCTTGAACAGTCATTGAAAGAATTTTGAGTAGCATCGTGCCAACAGATGGTAGATTTGAATGCGTCCATGGCCGCCCTCATACAACCTAACGAACTGGCAGCTAGATTCGAATTAGCTCCGAATTTTCCAATGTATGATGAGGCGATAGGACAATTTGAGGATTTGAGTAGTGAGAGTGAGCGGTACACCCTTCCAAATCAAACCTACCCGTTTCAAATTGAATTCCACAACTCTAGTTTCGACAATCTATCAAGTGTCCCAAATGATTCACCAATTGAAGATAGAATGTTTGATGAGTTGTGTGACTTTGTAGTGTTTGATTTTCACGATTGTGAAGGGTCTATTTCAAGTGAAACTACACACAATCCCGTTGATCTCTACACCTCCATCATAGAACCACATGTTGGATATAGTGCCCTCAAAGTCAACTATTGGATCGCAGGTACGTGATTGCAATGATTGAGGGAGGACCTATACCGGTAGGACAGTATTACTCGAGATGATAGTATGCTATCTGGTTTGCCTTTATCATCGTGTACAGCTTTAGGTGACTGTTCACTATTACACGTTGATAGAGCCCTTAGGATCCTTCTTGACTACCAACAGTATGATGGCGATCATATACGTGAGAGTAGGGTAGTCTATAAGCACATCCTTAAAAGTGGTCCCTAGTCGTAGGAGTTTCGAGACAGGGCATCGATACTCCAGAGTAGACTAATGTATACAGTCGAGACCCCGACGAGGGGCGGTGGCTGGTCTCACAAGCCACTGGTGTCAGTTGGATCACCTAAGATGTATACAGGTGCTCATTGGGTTATGAGTACACCGGACAGGACTCGCCGGGAACCTGCTAGTTGGTATTATACCTAGCGTCAGATAGCAGTTCCCTGGTGACATGTGTACATGTTAGTTCATCGACCTGAGGTCGTCATTTGTCTCGTGTGAGTTCCCACTGTGCTTTGATTTCTGCCCTACCACGGCTCAAAGGAGTCGTCCAAACAGGTCTTTTTTGGGTACAGTCCCGAGCCACATGGAGGCAAGTGAGCAGATCGGCAGGGGATTCGTCTCTCCCGGTATTGGGGGTGAGATCGTGCTGTGTCTAGGAGAGACATTACACCAAGTCCTTGGCCAAGGCAGGTGAGAATTACTGGTAAGTATTCCAGTAGTTTCTCAGGGTGTTCAGGGCTACTCTCCGACACAACTTATACCGCTTTTGGGGGTCTGACGTTACCAGCCCCCTAAGCCCGATATGCGATACTCATAGACGAACGGACCGGACTGTATGTATATTGTCACTGATAGGCTCAGTAGGGTTCAGGATGAGTTCGCTCATCGGCTTCCCTTGAGGTCAGTACATGGGCAGCCGTTACGCACAGCTAGTGCCGCTGACGTGCTTGTGGTTAAACCCACTGCCAGGGTACTGACGAGTCTTTAGAGTCCCCCACAGATAGTTTCCCAAGTTCGGGCGAAACGTTGTAGAGGCCGTATGGTTTTATGGCAGGGTTCGAAAATTGCACGTGCATTTGTGCACGTGTCATATTTCGGACAGATAATACTGGTGGGCTTTGGTTTAAGCCGGATCCATGTATTATATTGAGTCGGAATATTTTAGTCTCTCGTATTCGTATTCGGTCGGAATACGGATACAGGTATGTATATACAGGTGAGGGGTATTCTCGTAATCCGTTACGAGAATATTTTAGAAGATGCATTTCTTTTTGGATTAATCATTTTGGTTTAAATGATTAATTGGTTTTAGAAAGGGTGACTCATTCTTGGTGACTCATTTCTTCTAGCATGTTCCTTAGTGACTCATGCTAATGAGTCACTAAGTGAGTCATGATAGTATTAATGAGGTTTGTTTTGGGTGTGATATTTTAGGGTTAAGTTGGAGATATTTTTATAGGATATTTTCCTTGATATTTCATCTTAGAACCTTATATATATCGTCACCAAAAGTTTTGAGCAGCCAAGGGTTTTCTTTGTGCTTGGTTATTTTGCTCACTAGTTTTTCTTGAGTTCACCATTTCCAATCCATAGCATCTTCTTCTACCTCCACCCTATCCCTCTCATGTGATGAGAACCCTAGGGTGTTCGAGACAAAGTATTCTACTCATTCTCTATTTCATCTTGGTCATATCTTTTAGCAGACTTGATGACCGAGTTGCCTCGGTATAGAGGCGGGAGCCCGTTTAAAGATCCGTTGACATGGTGCCATCTCAATGAGGAGACGAGAGATCGGAGTTGCCGCGAGGAGCATGGGATGATGGCTAAAGACCGAAGGACTCGGATCGATCGGTATAGCCTTTCTAGCTCTTTACAGTTTGTTAGTTTAGCGTTAATGGTAAGATCCGGGTTATAGTATGTGATAGCGCCAGTTATAAAAGTTTTTGTTCCACGTTTGGCGTTAGAATGACGGCCGGGGCGCTACCGTAGACTTACACCACAATTGATTGAAATCCATGCTTTTTATGAGGTGTCTAAGAAATTTAACTTTCACTTGATTGAGAATATCGACACTAAGAATATTTTGGATGATGAACCCGCAATTTTGGATGAGTTTTTCTCACCAATTCATCATGTTCTTTCACTTCCGTGTGGACATCATCCCAAACCATTAGCTGTATTTCCCGAACTCTATATGCGTCTAGATATTGATGATGATAAATGCATGAATGAGCTAATTTTGGAGGAGAATTTTGAGGATAGCATTAAGGATGAAGCAGTTTTACTAGATGAGTCAGATTTTCCAATTCATCATGTCCCTTCCATTGACTGTGACCACCCTCCCGAACGTTTAACCGATACCATTCCTCGATCACTTCCTTCCATCCTTTCCATCATTCCCACTTTGCAAGACACCGTATCACCTACATTTCCTATGTATGGTTTACCAAATTCGGTCGACCCATGTTTTCTTACGAATCTTATAAGGACGTTTTCTTTTGTTTTGCACAGTGGTATTCAGTTGGAATATCCTGCACCTCATTCGACGAGGTAAGGGCCGATATCCCTTCACCGGGAGTGACCCCTTGGCCAGAGGTTTGCATCAGGGTAATAACTTCACTATAGTCGATTACATGTTGCTTTGTATCACGGTATTCAGTTGGAATATCCTGCACCTCATTCCACGAGGAAAGAGCCGAGATCCCTTCACCGGGAGTGACCTCTTTAGCAAAGGTTTTCGCCACTATATTTTTATAAAAAGCTTTCAGGTTCCTTCAACGAGATCAAGTTCGTTACGTTAAAGGTTTTTCACCAAAAACCAGCCGTAGCCCTCCGTCATTTCATTTGGGTATTCAGTAGTATTCAAGCTATGTATTTTGACCAACGCCAAGGCATATTGTTTTGTAGCTGCTGGGTATTCATCTGTTGCATAGATAGATGAGTTAGTTTGGGGCAGTCGTTCTGCCATTTGGCCAACGTCAGGGGCATGTGCGGATGGGTTCAAATTGACAAGATAATGATGGGTAGAACTTGACATGTGACTTATGGCACTTTGGCCAATGTCAAGGTCATAAGAGCATGGGGCAAAAATTATATCGGGAGTTTATAAAGAAACTGAAACTTGCCAGGCTTGTGCATACCTTCTAGAGTGTGATAACATGAGTGGATTCCTTCATGTTATCATGCGATGAGAGTTGGATCCCGATTCCCACTGATGAGTTGGTTTACTCTTCGGGTGATCCCGATTGATTCTTCTTTCAGGTTTGGAGGAGAATTTGACAGTACAGTGGGAGGTTTCCTGATTAAATAAAGTGATAACCATTTTGATCTAGGTTAGAGTGCACGCAAAGTGTTTCTTTTCTCTCTCTCTTTGGCTGCGACCATTGACCGACCCTAGACTATGACTCAGTGACCAAGTTGACCAAACCTTCTTAAAATACTGGCTTTTTGGATTGTCTAAGTTGCATAAGTCATTACCGCTCCTTCTTTTACCCTTTGAATTTCTCAGAACACCTCATATCACTACGAACATCCACTTCCATTGGATAGATCCATCGTATGGTTATATACGAACTCGAAGGGACTTCTTCGGGGATGGATCAAGGTTCAGGAGAAATTGAATTGGTTTATTCAGTTGTCTTTTATTATCACCTTCTCTCAGGTTGCGAGGGCTCCTTGGTTGAGGAGAGTACACCTATTACGCTTATTGGATAGTCTTCTTCCAAACCATAGGCAGGTGCCGAAAGGTAGGGAATGAAGAAAACCAATTAGCCTAAGTAGGATGTACAGAAGGTAATAAGTAAAGACAAAATAAAGGGATTAGAAAGAGAGCAAAGTAAATTGCGACTGCTATCATTCACGACCAAGCCGCGTACTTCATCGCCACTCCTACTTCACCTTTGCTTTTTTCCCCAGTTCGGGAGAAATAGAATAAGGTATTATTCAGTTGACTTTTATCATCACCTTCTCTCAGGTTGCGAAGGCTCCTTAGTTTAGGAGAGTACACCTATTATGCTTACTGGATAGTCTTCTTCCAAACCATAGGCTGGTGCCGAACGGTAGAGAAGGAAGAAAACCACTTAGCCTAAAGGGGTGTACAGAAGGTAATGAATAAAGACAAATAAAGAGATTTGGAGAGATGGCAAAGAAATATACGGTTACAGTCATGAATTGGATTATGGAAGAGGCATTACTAGGAATACCAGGATACCCCTTCGAAACATTTTCATGTTTCAGTTTCACTATGCATTGTTAAAGGAAAACTGTTTTCCCGATTAGATACTTACTCCAGGGTATGTATTTACCAGGTATGATTCTCACATCTGTATGGTTTTACAGATGCTGAGTGGGAGTAAGTTATTGGAAATATGGTGATCATCCTCATTATATCGGAATTCGTTGTAATTGGTGATATTTGAGGAAATCGCCTGGGTTTTTGCCGGACAGCAAGTATTTGGTTTTGAGTATTTGTTGTTGTGCACCAATTTCAAACTGATATATCTGTACGTTTATTTTTATAAAGTGAGATATAACTTTTTGAAATTATGTCCATGGCATTTACCTATATCAGTTGACGATTGGGTAAGGAGCATTGAACATCGGAGTAGTTCTTAAACCATAAGTACAGTTTTCAATCTACGATGCACAGGTTTTGAGTTATTCGACTCAGGGGACTCATACAGAGTATTGTATGCTGTCCAGTGTCCATTAGGACAAAGGGGTTGGTCCTCGTACTATGTTCTGTTTACTTGTGACTTCTCTAGTTTTTAGACAAGTGTTTCGTAGAAATACAATGTCTAAGTTTTGAGAAGTTATAGGTATATGATTAAAGTAGAGAACCAGGTGTCGCAAGTATCGGGATTCTTCAAAGAGATCGAAGATGTAGATACTTGTGATTGGTTTTTAGTTGATAGTAATGGTTTTGAGAAGCTTGTTTCTCTTTCAGGTTACTCATAATTGGATGTATTCCTAAGTTGAGTAATGCTGATTAGCCCTTTTCCATTAAGCTGATATGCACTGGAGACAGCTGCATGATTAGAATCTGGTTCCAATTAAATAAGTGCCAAAGTTTCTATATTGGATATAGAATGGTTCATATCTTAACGATGTTAAGGTACGGAGAGTTGTCCGGCTTATGATTAAAACCAGACTCTGGATAACTCAAGGCACGTTTCTGTAATGGCAGTTTGTGGGTTGACCCAGGCTATGACGAGGGTTAACTTTCTACCATCTGGAAGATCAATAGTGATATTGTTCTTGACTCGCCACAGTTTTAGTAAAATGGATTTTTTCAGAAAACAGTAGTGGGAGTATGGTAGAACTGGAAGTGATTCCAGAACAGCAAACGATTACGGAAAATTTAATAGGACCTAAAGATTCAATCAGTTTTGACATTCCATTAGCCACTCTGCAGATATAGTGGGTAACCTCAGACACCCGAGAGGTACTCCGGTAGCCTCAAGGACGGTGACAAGGAGGTTCTTGTTTACCCAGACTTGACACTACTGTTGTTCCAGGCTATGAGACCAGGCAGGAGGTTAAGTATAGCGTCGTTCTAAACTAGCTTTAGAAGTGCACGTATATATTATTCTGCCAGAGGGTTGTTGTGGTCAGTGGGAGCAGCGGAAGCATAGTGGGCAAGTAGCTTATGTCTATTTATAGACTAGAGCAAATATAGCGGAGATAGATCATCTAGTTCTGATGTGACAGTCATGGGTTTGACTTCATCAGAATAGGGGATGGATCTTTTAAGAAGGTAGTAGGGCGTGATATCCTGGTATTTGGATGACATACACAGAGTAGGAAGTAAAATTCCTATACTACGATCGGTTATACTTTGGTTGTCACACAGTTGTTTCTCCACAAAGGATATGGATATAATATCTGACATTCTGGTTACTAGATCTATGGTTTTAGATCTAGATTTGGGTAGTTTCCCAATGTAGGTACTTTGACAGTATTCTAAAAGTATTTAGAATAGATGACTCCTGGCATGGTGGTGTACCTGCAGGTGATGGAGTTTCCCTCTCTAAAGGTGTCTTATAGACTAAAGGGGAGAAGGATGTGCATGATTGGCATATCACTTGCTTAGGCAATTGAGTCGATCATGAGATGTCAAGTACCACATCCGATGTTGTTTTTGCACTAGATGCAATAAGTTTATATTAATCCAATCCTGGAGAAACATTCGGAAGCAGTTTTAGAACATAAGTGCATGTTCTACGGATTTGATGACGGCAGCCTCCTTCGGAGACGGTTATCATTCCAGGCTTCCAAAGGTGACATGGGTGACAGAATGATTGTCAGAGTTATAGTTTTCCCTCTGACTCGAGAGGCAGTATTATGGACAGGTGGTCCAAGAGGATACTGTGGGAGACATGGTGCAGGATACTGATTAGGTTCAGTTGTCAATACAATCTAAGAAGTTTGGATTTGGAGTTCATTTATGAACTAGGTCCCATCAGATATCCAGACATATTCTAAGACAGGTATTACTCAATTCGGGAGATGGCTTTCTCTGCGAACTTGAGATTAAGAGAGACATAGAAAGAAACATCAGGGCGGATCCACTCGCTGAGGCTATTTCTCGAACACAAGAGTTTTACAGACGAGCTTTGTGAAACTATTTAGTAGAGGAGTTGGGTGTTCGGTATCACACAGGCTGTGAGTATGCGACATCGCAATAATTAGCCTTAAGTGCAAGTGGGAGTTTATTGGATATAGTGCCCTCAAAGTCAATTATTGGATCGCAGGTACGTGATTGCAATGATTGAGGGAGGACCTATACCGGTAGGATAGTCATACTCGAGATGATAGTATGATATCTGGTTTGCCTTTATCATCGTGTACAGCTTTAGGTGACTGTTCACTATTACACGTTGATAGAGCCCTTAGGATCCTTCTTGACTACCAACAGTATGATGGTGATCATATACATGAGAGTTGGGTAGTCTATAAGCACATTCTTAAAAGTGGTCCCTAGTCGTAGGAGTTTCGAGACAGGGCATCGATACTCCAGAGTAGACTAGTGTATACAGTCGAGACCCCGACGAGGGGCGGTGGCTGGTCTCACAAGCCACTGGTGTCAGTTGGATCACCTAAGATGTATACAGGTGCTCATTAGGTTATGAGTACACCGGACAGGACTCGCCGGGAACCTTCTAGTTGGTATTATACCTAGCGTCAGATAGCAGTTCCCTGGTGACATGTGTACATGTTAGTTCATCGACCTGAGGTCGTCATTTGTCTCGTGTGAGTTCCCACTGTGCTTTGATTTCTACCCTACCACGGCTCAAAGGAGTCGTGCAAACAGATCTTTTGGGGGTACAGTCCCGAGCCACATGGAGGCAAGTGAGCGGATCGGCAGGGGATTCGTCTCTCCCAGTATTGGGGGTGAGATCGTGCTGTGTCTAGGAGAGCCATTACACCAAGTCCTTGGCCAAGGCAGGTGAGAATTACTGGTAAGTATTCCAGTAGTTTCTCAGGGTGTTCAGGGCTACTCTCCAACACAACTTATACCGCTTTTGGGGGTCTGACGTTACCAGCCCCCTAGGCCCGATATGCGATACTCATAGACGAACGGACCGGACTGTATGTATATTGTCACTGATAGGTTCAGTAGGGTTCAGGATGAGTTCGCTCATCGGCTTCCCTTGAGGTCAGTACATGGGCAGCCGTTACGCACAGCTAGTGCCGCTGACGTGCTTGTGGTTAAACCCACTGCCAGGGTACTGACGAGTCTTTAGAGTCCCCCACAGATAGTTTCCCAAGTTCGGGCGAAACGTTGTAGAGGCTGTATGGTTTTATGGCAGGGTTCGAAAATTGCACGTGCATTTGTGCACGTGTCATATTTCGGATAGATAATACTGGTGGGCTTTGGTTTAAGCCGGATCCATGTATTATATTGAGTCGGAATATTTTAGTCTCTCGTATTCGTATTCGGTCGGAATACGGATACAGGTATGTATATACAGGTGAGGGGTATTCTCGTAATCCGTTACGAGAATATTTTAGAAGATGTATTTCCTTTTGGATTAATCATTTTGGTTTAAATGATTAATTGGTTTTGGAAAGGGTGACTCATTCTTGGTGACTCATTTCTTCTAGCATGTTCCTTAGTGACTCATGCTAATGAGTCACTAAGTGAGTCATGATAGTATTAATGAAGTTTGTTTTGGGTGTGATATTTTAGGGTTAAGTTGGAGATATTTTTATAGGATATTTTCCTTGATATTTCATCTTAGAACTTTATATATATCATCACCAAAAGTTTTGGGCAGCCAAGGGTTTTCTTTGTGCTTGGTTATTTTGCTCACTAATTCTTCTTGAGTTCACCATTTCCAATCCATAGCATCTTCTTCTACCTCCACCTTATCCCTCTCATGTGATGAGAACCCTAGGGTGTTCGAGACAAAGTATTCTACTCATTCTGTATTTCATCTTGGTCATCTCTTTTAGCAGAGTTGATGACCGAGTTGCCTCGGTATAGAGGTGTGAGCCCGTTTAAAGATCCGTTGACGTGGTGCCACCTCGATGAGGAGACGAGAGATCGGAGTTGCCGCGAGGAGCGTGGGGTGATGGCTAAAGACCGAAGGACTCGGATCGATCGGTATAGCCTTTCTAGCTCTTTATAGTTTGTTAGTTTAGCGTTAATGGCAAGATCCGGGTTATAGTATGCGATAGCGCCAGTTATAAAAGTTTTTGTTCCGCGTTTGGCGTCAGAATGACCGCCGGGGCGCTGCCGTAGACTTACACCACAATTGATTGAAATCCATGCTTTTGATGAGGTGTCTAAGAAATTTAACTTTCACTTGATTGAGGATATCGACACTGAGAATATTTTGATTGATGAACCCGCAGTTTTGGATGAGTTTTTCTCACCAATTCATCATGTCCTTTCACTTTCGTGTGGACATCATCCCAAACCATTAGCTGTATTTCCCGAACTCTATATGCGTCTAGATATTGATGATGATAAATGCATGAATGAGCTAATTTTGGAGGAGAATTTTGAGGATAGCATTAAGGATGAAGCAGTTTTACTAGATGAGTCAGATTTTCCAATTCATCATGTCCCTTCCATTGACTGTGACCACCATCCCGAACGTTTAACCTATATCATTCCTCGATCACTTCCTTCCATCCTCTCCATCATTCCCACTTTGCAAGACACCGTATCACCTACATTTCCTATGTATGGTTTACCAAATTCGGTCGACCCATGTTTTCTTACGAATCTTGAAAGGTTTGACCCCATTTCTCGATATGTTGATAGATTAGTACAATCCATTTTTTCACTTTGATCATTACAAATTGTACTAATTTATTCACTCCATTTCCACCCTCAAGTTCGTATTCCATTTCTTTTTCCCCTCCGCCATTCATCTCCTCTACCAAGACCGTATCTCGCTTCTATCCACACACGGTCTCGTGGATTCTGCATTTCTTTCCTTTACGCATTCTTCCACCAACCCGGGATTATCACGATAAATTTTTTGAATGGTTGGTGTTAACTTTTGGCCTGTGTAAGGCCTTTTATAGATTGATATTATTCTCCCCCCAACTCTGAACTCCACCGCTTAAACAGTGGAAACACTGTTTCACTTAAGTTTGGGGGGGCCTTTTTTGTGTATATATATTTTGTTTCCCTTTTCTTTTATAAAAAAAAATATGGGAGCACCGACAGTTTTGACCCCCTTGGTGTAGCATGATAGTGAGGGCACTATCAAGTATAAGTTTGGGAGTGTGCTCGGTAATCTTTCTACCTTTGCATTCATGTGTATATTTTGTATTTGCATACTTTTTAAAAACCCACAAAAACTGAATTTTTTTTCAAAAAATATAAAAACTTTATCGTCAAGTTAGCTAGTAGGGTAATTTAGATTTTTATTCCGAAAATTTAGTTGATACGTTAGAAATAACTAAATCTTAGGCTTAGAAATTGAAAACCCTAAAATAACCCTCCTTCTGTTTAATCTTGGTAAATATACACCCTTGCAGCTTTTTTAGAAGTAGGTAATTTTGAGTTTAGTTCTTGAGTTAAGTCGAGATGAAGGGAAAGTATTGAAAGCTTTATTGAATGATATGTCTGAAAAATAGTTCCTATTCTTAAGTCCAAATTCAGAAAGTATATACCCTACAAACTGCACTTACACGCATATTGAAACTTGGGATAGTAGAGCATACCTAGAAATACTCTTGTTTGAAAGCCTAGTATAAAAGAAAAAAACGGTATTTAAAGCTAACCATCAAAAGAGCATCGTTGAAAAATATATCCGGTCTTGAAAAGAAAAATAAAGAAATAAATATAATAAATAAATTACAAGACATGAAAACTTCTTTTTACGCTTTAAGTTCACAAATTCAGTAATTGGTTGTTTAGTGTCTTAGGAACCAGTAATAGTCGCATGAAAGATGTGTGAGCAAATCCGTCCATCATTAATGAAAAGAAGTAGTATTAGGTATTAGGGCAGGGATACTATAGCTTGAATTGAATTCTTGAGTGTAGGGGTGATAATTTACACACATGTGGGGGTATACGATCGATGTTTGGAGAAAAGATAGGGATGAAGAATAAGACTTATGTTTTCCGTAAAGATGATAAAAATTCCGGATTAGAGACTGCACTTTAGAAAGAAAACTCAAGAGAAACCGAGATCTTTCTAAACTGTAAAACGTATAGGATCTTAGGTTGAATAAATAGGATATGTGAAAAATAAGGGATGGATATTTCGAACCTAGGATGATAGAATTTCTAACTTTGATACTAAACCGTAGGATTAGAGTTGACGTTATCTTATGAAACTAGCTTGACGAGATTTTATGGGTAGTATCCGCTGAAAACCCTCAGGAGACAATACTCCTCCTACTAGGGGCACCTAGAGGTTTAACGGCTTGTTGCACGCGCTAAGTGCAACCGTGATGCCTACGAAAGTGAGCTTAGGAATTTTTGAAAATAATTGGTTTTGCTCAGGACGAGCAAAAGATAAGTTTGAGGGTATTTGTTCACACCGCAATATTGCATTTAATACCGCCCATTTTTCTGCTCGTTTATTTATAGGCACGTGCTTTTGATCCGTATTTGCTACATATTTACAGGGTACAGGTTTCCAGTCCAAAATAACGCAAATCATACAAAATCTCTACAGTTAAGTCAAAATCCAGAACATCTGCCGCAGACAGATAAAATCCGGGTTCCGGTCATTCGTATCCATCCGGTACCGCTTACCAGTTCAGGAGAAAAGACAAATAACAGTGGTCATCTGTGTCTCGGTCAAGCACAAAGCATGAGATGGGCAGCACAAAATTCAACAGATGCACGGAGCTCGAGGGAAATAAAGGTCAAATGAATTAAAAGTGAAGCCATTTTGGACTGTTGAAAATCTGAAGCTATCTTGGAACTATTTTGCAATTTTGGACTTGTAAAATAGAAGAACAATACAACACATGGAAGCCCAGAAAAAACGAGACCCCAATTCCACAAAACGGCGGCGGAACCGCCGCCAAATGTGGGTTTTTGCGGCGGTTCCTCAGCTGTGTTGTGTCATCTCTTGACCGTCTTTTGGGGTTAGTTTGGTAATAATGTAAGGGCTCAGAATATGGCCCTAGGGTTTCAGTTCTCTGCTTATAAATACTCTAGTATTGAGCCCAACCCAAAAGTCATCTTCTTTATTAGATTTTAGTGTAAATTAGTTTTTATTTCTTCTTCTTCATCTTTCTTCCATGAAAGTGTAGTGAGAGCTCTTGAGTGAAACTTTAATGAAAATGAGGGTTGTTTTTTATTAACTTGAATCTTTAGTTTTCTTGTCTTGTAATTTTAATTTCTTAGTGTAACTTTATTTTTTGTTGTTAAGTAGTTGTTGTTTTTCTTTTCTTGTTTTGTTTTTCATTTCTTCTTATTCGTATTTTTCTCAAGCCATGATACTCTATGGAGTCCCTTGCTTAGGTGAGGGCCCAACTAGTTAGCTTGCTACCATTTTGTAAAACTGTATTTTTTTTCCTTTCTTTCTTTTCTTCCTTCTTGTTTTGTTTTTATTTTCATTTAAATGTGTAAATAATTTCCACACTTGTTAGGGGCAAAGGAAGGTTAGTATGAGAGACGGAAAAATCCCTTGTGCTTCTCTTCACCAAACATCCTAAAATGAACCTAGACCAAACAAACACAACCCCCTCACTTAGGCGCGCTATACGTGACATATAGCCGTAACCTAAGTCGAGAAGTCCTTTGGGCGCACTACAACGTGACATATAGTTGTGACCTAATTAAATACATGGTTGTATATATTTGGCCTAGGGTTGGAAATAAGCGCACGTAGCGAACGGACAAGGGTCACAAGGAATGGATTTAGCGTTGGAAAGCTTGCTTAAACTCGCAAATCTCATTCCTATGTCCTCCTAATCCCCGTTACTTTTTATTATCCCAACATCATTTTAAGAATGGCAAAAGAAAAACACAAGACTAACCTGACTCTACTAACCAACCATAACCCTAACAAGTTTACTTGAACATAAATACGAACGCGGAGGATAGAATTGAACATAAACTTATACATTCTTTAATTGACTCGTCTAAGATAAGAACGGACATACACCCATCTCCCTATGGACGACCCGTGCTCAACCGGCTAGCTACAAAGTGACACCGTCTTGATTGCGGTAAGTATAGAACACGTAGAACGCATAGCAGAAATCTGTAACAATCATCGGGAGATGTGAGAAGAGTGTTTTATTTTCTTTCATTCATGTAAATTTGTAAATTGTAATATTATTTTTGCGGGGCACATCCGAGTTGACCTTGTAGCCACCGCTGTATTATTTCATTTACTTTTCTTGCACCTAAGATAGACCCAAGGTGGGGTGCACAAAGTACCAGGTTCTTGAAGTGCTGAGTGGCCTACTCATTTTATTGAAGGAGGTTGCTTCACTTCGGGAATTTGGTGGGTAGTTTTCCGTACCCGTAGGGGTCTAGAGTGGGGTTTTGGCTATTCATCACGACCGTGAAATCCGTGTTTCATTATAGGCTAAAACGAAACACAGAAATCCTAGTATATCCAATATATTCATCTGTGATTCTGTGATCTGGAATGTTTATTATCTCGTGAGACGAATGACTATATATATATTATATATAATAAATGTTGCTTATGTTTTGCACCCGCGCTGGTCCAGCCTCCGCTCTGCCGTTAGTTAAGTAACCTAACGGTGCATAACGGGGCCCCGTGGCAAATGCAGATGGCATAAGCGTAAGTTCTATTTTCGTTTCTTTTCTGCAATGATAAGGTTAATTGATGGGACCACATTAATTTTGATTAATGCAAAGGATATAAACCTAAAATCTGATGTCGTTGGAACAATTACAAAACCACTCGGTTTTCTTCAAAAAGAAACTTTTAAAAGCGGAGCTTAAACCACTCCTTTTCAAAAGCTATTCGGTTCCTTCGACTATATTAAGTTCATTACCTTAAAGGTTTTCGCCAAAACCAGCCGTAGCCCTCTGTCATTTTAGACATGTATCTACTAGTATTTATGCTATGTGTTTTGACCTTCGCCAAGACATAGTGTTTGGTAGCTAGTGGATACTTATCTGTGGCATAGATAGATGCATTAATCTAGGACATACGTACAGCTGTTTTGATCTTCGTGAAGGGCTTGTACGAATGGGTCTAGATTAATCTGGACAGTGACGGGTTGAATTTGATTTGCGACTTATGATATTTTGACCTTCGTCAATGTAACACCCAGCCCTTTTATACCAAAATCCGTATTGTGTTACTTTATAATTTTATTTATTTTATTTATAATTCTATTTCTTCTAAACCCCATTTTTCTTTTAACCCCAAGCCCATCCCTTTTTCTCATTCTATTCTTTGATTTTCCATTCATAGCCCGGCCCTTTCTTTTCTTATCTACTTTTGTTTTATTCCTTACCCCAGCACTATTTTTCCAGCCCAGCCCGTTCCCATTTAATTTATTTCCCCAATTTTTCTAGCAGCCCAGTGCCTCAGCCCACCCTCTTTTCATTTGTAAATTAATTAAAATCTTTGGCCGGCCCGCTTTCTTTTCCCCAAATTAATTCTTTTCCTTTTATTTTCTGGCCCGGCCTACTCAAATTCCCCAGCAGCCCGCTTCAGCTCTCACCCTCAACCCGCGCCGCTTCAACCCGACCAGCACCTACAGTGCGTCTCCCCCAACGGCTCTTTCCTATTTTCCCGCCCACGCCACTGTTTCCTCTTCCGTCGCCTCCGCCCTCGCTCGCGCGAACATTACCCCACGCGCTCCTCTCTCTAACCCCGTCGCCCTCATCCTCTCTTTCTCTTCTCTCAAAACTCTCAATCACTCTCTCCCCTCCTCTATTTCCTTCCTCATCCTCTCGCGAACCCACTGCAGTTCCCAACTCCGTTCATCCCACCGACGACGACGACCGCCTCGTACTCCCCCTCGCTCACTCCTCCTCACAAATCCAAGTCACCACCCTTCCTTTCTCCACTTCACCGAGTCCCCTGCACTCCGACCCCCACCTCACCTGCAACCCGACGAACCCATCATCGTCGACGAGCTCGCTTCTCCAACCACCACCTTCTTCCCCTCTCACCGCAGCTCCTCTACGTCACCACCTCCCCTTCTCCTCCTCTCTTCCTCCGCCAAGCTCGCTGTACACCCGAGCTCCAACTCACTCGACCACCGAGCCTTTCCCGTGGCCACCGCTCCCATCTCGACCCCCACCTACACTCAACGCGGCGAGCCTCCACCGACTTGAACCACCTTGTCGACACCCTTCACCCTCCTCCTCGTCATCATCATCACCGTCGCCATCTTCCCCTCTCTCTTCCTCTGCTCTCTCTCTCTCTCTCAGTTCTCTCACTCTCTCTCTCTCTCTCAGTTTTTTCTCTCTCTCTCTCACAGTTTTCCCCCCCTCTCTCAGTTATCTCTATCTCTCTCTCTTATTTCTCTCTCTCTCTCTCTAACACTCTCTCCATCGACCACCACCCTCGCCGTCAAGACCCCAGTAACCAAGCCATCGCTGCCATACTCAAGCTCCTAGCCTAGCCCAAGCTCCGAGGCCGAGCCAAGATCGAGCCGAGGCCCAATCTTGCTGTGTGTTCCTTACCACTGCTGCTGTATAATCCCGTGACGTGTCCAGGCAAGTCCCCACATTCTACATGCTACTTATTATTAATTACAAATTATAATTGTATGTACATCCCATGTTTTGCCTTGTGTTAAATATTACAACGTAACTGTTCGATACGTGTTCTCATAGGAAATTATCATTTAACTTGACGGAACTAAATATTATTGTTTGGCCCGTATGGCTGTGGACCTAATGTGTGAATTTCGTTGGATAATATGACCGATAATGACTAAAACAACTACCCCCAAGTTTACTAGTAAAACTGAAACTTTATTGTACCTGAAAACCGTTAAATTCACCATAAATCATATACATACTATAATGGTGCGTTCGAAGGCTCAAATCGAATCCGACTCGACGAACTTTAACCCTATTCAGGTTTAGAATAGTTTCTGTACTTAAATGGTGTCGATATTTGGATCGGAGTGCGACTCTGGACTGCAGTCCAGAGCGACTCCAGTTGTTGCTTGCTGTTCCGTAATGGATACCACAGGATTTCCTTAACTCGTAGGTGGCGGAACTCCGCTGTTTATTATAGATAAATCTGTTAGCTAGACAACACAATTGATTTCATTCTGTTTCGTTACCATTTGTTATTTATTCTGTAATTTAAAAGATCGGGACGCATAACAGTCCCAACAGAATCAGAACTGACATACTAGTGTTAAACAGTGTATAACTCCTAACGTACAGATGCGATCGAAGGTCCGTCTGTTGCGTTGAAAACCTTACTGAAAACCCTAGATTTCATTCAACTGTAGCGTCGCTAAACTCTGATCCAAATTGGGATTAAAATGCGTTGCGAAATGGATTTCTGATTCTGAAACCAGATTTCCAGCCGTGAACGCTTAAAATGAAATGGCTATAAATAATGACTTTGGAACCCGATTGGCTTGAAACTAAATTCGATGGACGGACAACTGAACATACTAAGTATTACCTGTTTATCGTTTCTCTAAACTATACACGTACGTTTCATGATAAATCGTGCAAGTGATAAAATACTGTTTCATAACATCCTAATCATGCTTATATATTGTTCATGTATCATATCATATCCATATCATGGTATTGATAACCTAGTGATATCGTGCATTTACCCAGTGTTAGATTTTAGTGATGATTGTGGCAAGTATGTCAGTGATCGTGTATCTGTGAATAAGTGAAAGTGATACGTACTTGTGCACAATCAGTGACCCTATTATTCTATTGCATTGTCGACGTCTGTGGGATGCATGTACGTGTGACTATAAGTGGTATGGGACACTTATAGAAGCGCTTGCACGGGTGTCGCAGATAAGGCATCCGACACTGCCATTTATCTTAGGTATTAGTCGGGATGTGCTTGATGGAGGTCCTGCCTCCAGCTCTTGCGCAGACTTGTCACAGACCGATTGGTATTTAGGGTTATGGTTGGCGTTTGATGTAGATCACGGGGCGTGGGGTAGTTTAAGTGTGAGTTCAACAGAATCTCGGGAGTTCCATGCCGGCTTATATATTTAGGGAGATATATGGAGATTTACAGGGTATGTGATATTCACCATGATATACATGTTACATGTTGGGCCCGTGGTCCCTTGCCCTTGGGTTCTACCCTTGGGTGGAGGACACTCACGAGTGGTTGACTCTCACACTTGGACTGACGATAGGCTTAGTGACCTGTACAGTGAGACTTAGAGACTGATAGGGATACTGGCATTGTTATACCTTACATACTGTGTTGACACTCGTGGCATGTTGTTCTACTGCTTTTACTGTTCCGCTGCATTGATTACCGCATATTCATATCCATGTTGTCATTGATTTATTGTTTCACATATCGGTTACTACTGTAGAGTTGTCACATGATTTATATATATTATATTGCTATTGTGTCGCTCTGACGACCTGAGTATGCATGCTCAGTGTGAGGAGAAGATTTAGCCTGGACCAGAACTAGACGTACATCACAGACTTCTTGACTTGCCATTCCGAGTTACATTCGTTTGTTCCACTTCAGGTCAGTCTTTACATTGTTTCTTTCAGTTACTGCATTTCTCATTACCTGCGCATCATTTACTGTTTACCATGAAAAACTAAAAGCCGAAGTGTGACTACGGCAGGACATTTCCTTGACCGTAGGAGCATGGCTGGCCTTGTCTACCCCTCGTATTCCGTATTTTGGGAAGCGGGGCGTGACATGGTTTAGTTGGTATCAGAGCCCAGGTTTTGCTTCGATTGGGATTGCAGTTTTCCGTGTATTGCTTGGCAATCTAAGACATCTTTCGGTCTAGGTTGTAAACTTGTCATTCTTGATCCATATTCACATCGTGTATTCAGCTATCCTTTCGCTAGGGTTCCAGGTGACTTGGCAAAGTTTCGTGGTTGTAATTGTGAACTACACCACGATTACACTACCATACTCTGTTTAAGTGACTTGAAGTCATACAGTTGTTTTTCCCCACTTGTAATAAATTCATCATCTCTGATATTCTTGAGTCTTTGACCTATCCATATTATATCTTGATTCGTATAGCTTGTGACTTATATCATCCTCAAAATTTGTTGTTCCAGGATCATGTCTTCCAACGACTCTTCATCTGTATCCGCTCCCCAGAATCAGACCATTGAGATTCTGAGTGCACTGCAAGGTCTAAAGGAAGCCCAGGAGCGAACAAACGACTTGTTGGCTGAAGGACTGAGAAGGCAGATGAATCAGGCACCAGCGGCTGTCTCCAATCATAAAGGGATCCCGTTAGACAAGGAAAAGAGAAGAAGATGAAACGCCAATTTGTTTCCCCGCGACAGAAACAGCAGAAGACCCCATGTTGTGGGTATTGTAAAAGGCCAGGACATCTTCAGAGGGATTGTCACCGTGCCCAAGGGAAATGTCTGATATGCGGGTCCAACAAACATCTCATCAACGGCTGCCCAGAAAGGAAAGAACTACAGGGAGAAGACTCGACCACACTCCCCACTTCAGCCAAGTGAGGATTACTGCGTAGTTCGAATTTTGAGGATAAGGCGGACCTAACACAGGTTTCAACTCGAGTGACAAGAATGCAGCGGCCTAGCAATCAAAGAAGAATTTTTTGTTTTCTAATTTCAGCATTATGTTGCCATTCCTTTTATGAATATTTCTTTCCAATTGAAATCTTGTATCCGTTGAATTATTAGTGAATGAAATAAAAACTTTGAATCGTAGTATATGTATTATTCTCTTGTCTTTTCCCCCCTTATTCATACTATTCAATGTCACTGCATTATTATCCTGATTTTCGACTCCTGCCATCGCATATCTTTCTATACTTCGTACACTTAGCTATTCTTCTTGATGTATTCCATTGTCTAATCATGACTCTTTTCTTTCAGGCCATGGCCCACCCTGGAGCAGCGCCGCATCTAGATGAGAATGCACAGTCATGCGTTTCCTTAGGCCGCAGATTGATGAGTTCTGACGATGAGATCAACGGTCCTCAGGTCGATTTCGTAAACAACGATTCAGAGGACGAAGGAGCAGCCGCCCCAGAGTTTGACGTGATAGGCGATTCCAATGAAGAGGAAGAAGACCCTGAAGAGAACCCGATAGAGGAAGACCCCGAGGAAGAACCGATAGAAGAAAATCCAGTGGAGGAAAATCCCATGGAAGAGAATCCAGAAGAAAAGAATCACTTGGAGTCAGACCTCGATGAAGAAGCTCCAGCCGAGGAAGCAGGACCAGATGGACAAGAGCCTACTGTGGAAGAACTCCCAATGGCGGCCCCCGCGAGGCGCTATGGAAATGGACGCCCCTACCTGAGTGCACGAGCCTACCGCAACATACTGAATCTCCACAACCGCGACTGACGGAATCTCTTTTGATGTTGTCTTCTTCTGGCCAAATAAAACTGTGTATAGTTTAGGGCCACCTTTCTTCTTTGAGAATGTTTGGTTTGGAATCTTTTGAAATGAAATAAATTGCTGAGTTCACAAATCCTTCGATCTTCTTAATTCGCGTGCTGCTTGGTTATTCCTTATATACAATTATTCTTCCTAATGAGATCTGTCCACCTCTACTCCTTACTTTGCCTTAACCCTCACTCAGGTTAACCAGCACCACACCCGATCTTCTAGAGGTCCACCCTTCATCCCTCGTCTGTGCCCCGTTTGAGATCCTTCTGGGAGGAGAACATTTCTTGTGAAACTTCCGAGTTCGCTAACCCTTCAAATTCTTGATTCATGGGATGTACCGACCGTTATCCTCCCCATATTTTCCCCTTATAGTCCTTTGTTGCTCACCCTTACTTCCTGTGCTGACCTGATCCCAATCCCCTTGATCCTCAGCCTAAAGCCGCCATACTCCGACCTTCTGAATGAGCCACCTTCCCTTGTAATCGTTACCCTAGCTAGCCCTATACCTCTTTGTGTTTTTCCTGTTACCCTAACTATATTTAGGGACTTTATCGTTCGAAAATTTGGTTTTCAGTATTTTGTATTTATCGAAGAGTGTGTGTTATTGACTAATTAGTTTTATGTATTGTAAGCACACTACTATTATCTTCAGTATTCAGTAGCGCAACCTTACACCACGCATACTTTTGGTCCATGCTTCTTAATTTCACTATACCGGTTTTCTAAAATATTTTAAACCTATTTTATCGATACATTATCCTAAAATGTTTTAACCTACCGACTAATTTTCACTACTTTATTATCGTTACTTTATTTTCGGGTTTTGTGGCTATGATTACTATTATAAATGGTTGAACCTTATATTTATTTTTCTGCTTACTTTTGATAAGCTTAGATGTGCACATATTTGAGTTTCGACTTTTACCGAATACACTTTGATTATTATTATTCGTTATTGTTACCTACATTCTCGTATACTTGTAGTTGCCCTTATAGTGTTCCTGCATTATACCTTTTAGGCCTATCCTTTGTATGTGGTTCTTATATATATACATATATATATATATGCACCTTCAAAACTTTGTCTACCCGATTTTTTTTTGTAAATCAACATGTATTAGTGTTCGATACGATAACTCTTCGCTTATTATTTATAGCTTGTTGTTTCTTTTAAATTTCGAGGACGAAATTTTTGTAAGGGTGGTATGATGTAACACCCAGTCCTTTTATACCAAAATCCGTATTGTGTTACTTTATAATTTTATTTATTTTATTTATAATTCTATTTCTTCTAAACCTCATTTTTCTTTTAACCCCAAGCCCATCCCTTTTTCTCATTCTATTCTTTGATTTTCCATTCATAGCCCGGCCCTTTCTTTTCTTATCTACTTTTGTTTTATTCCTTACCCCAGCACTATTTTTCCAGCCCAGCCCGTTCCTATTTAATTTATTTCCCCAATTTTTCTAGCAGCCCAGTGCCTCAGCCCACCCTCTTTTCATTTGTAAATTAATTAAAATCTTTGGCCGGCCCGCTTTCTTTTTCCCAAATTAATTCTTTTCCTTTTATTTTCTGGCCCGGCCCACTCAATTTCCCCAGCAGCCCGCTTCAGCTCTCACCCTCAACCCGCGCCGCTTCGACCCGACCCGCACCTACAGTGCGTCTCCCCCAACGGCTCTTTCCTATTTTCCCGCCCACGCCACCGTTTCCTCTTCCGTCGCCTCCGCCCTGCTCGCGCGAACGTTACCCCACGCACTCCTCTCTCTAACCCCGTCGCCCTCATCCTCTCTTTCTCTTCTCTAAAAACTCTCAATCACTCTCTCCCCTCCTCTCTTTCCTTCCTCCTCCTCTCGCGAACCCACTGCAGTTCCCAACTCCGTTCATCCCACCGACGACGACGACCACCTCGTACTCCCCCTCGCTCACTCCTCCTCACAAATCCAAGCCACCATCCTTCCTTTCTCCACATCACCGAGTCCCCTGCACTCCGACTCCCACCTCACCTGCAACCCGACGAACCCATCATCGTCGACGAGCTCGCTTCTCCAACCACCACCTTCTTCCCCTCTCACCGCAGCTCCTCTACGTCACCACCTCCCCTGCTCCTCCTCTCTTCCTCCGCCAAGCTCGCTGCACACCCGAGCTCCAACTCACTCGACCACCGAGCCTTTCCTATGGACACCGCTCCCATCTCGACCCCCACCTGCACTCAACGCGGCGAGCCTCCACCGACTTGAACCACCTTGTCGACACCCTTCACCCTCCTCGTCATCATCATCACCGTCGCCATCTTCCCCTCTCTTTTCCTCTGCTCTCTCTCTCTCTCTCTCTCAGTTTTCTCTCTCTCTCTCTCACAATTTTCCCTCTCTCTCTCAGTTATCTCTATCTCTCTCTCTTATTTCTCTCTCTCTCTCTAACACTCTCTCCATCGACCACCACCCTCGCCGTCAAGACCCCAGTAACCAAGCCATCGCTGCCATACTCAAGCTCCTAGCCTAGCCCAAGCTCCGAGGCCGAGCCAAGATCGAGCTGAGGCCCAATCTTGCTGTGTGTTCCTTACCACTGCTGCTGTATAATCCCGTGACGTGTCCAGGCAAGTCCCCACTTGCTACATGCTACTTATTATTAATTACAAATTATAATTGTATGTACATCCCATGTTTTGCCTTGTGTTAAATATTACAACGTAACTGTTCGATGCGTGTTCTCATAGGAAATTATCATTTAACTTGACGGAACTAAATATTATTGTTTGGCCCGTATGGCTGTGGACCTAATGTGTGAATTTCGTTGGATAATATGACCGATAATGACTAAAACAACTACCCCCAAGTTTACTAGTAAAACCGAAACTTTATTGTACCTGAAAACCGTTAAATTCACCATAAATCATATACATACTATAATGGTGCGTTCGAGGGCTCAAATCGAATCTGACTCGACGAAATTTAACCCTATTCAGGTTTAGAATAGTTTCTGTACTTAAATGGTGTCGATATTTGGATCGGAGTGCGACTCTGGACTGCAGTCCAGAGCGACTCCAGTTGTTGCTTGCTGTTCCGTAATGGGTACCACAGGATTTCCTTAACTCTTAGGTGGCGGAACTCTGCTGTTTATTATAGATAAATCTGTTAGTTAGACAACACAATTGATTTCATTCTGTTTCGTTACCATTTGTTATTTATTCTGTAATTTAAAAGATCGGGACGCATAACAGTCCCAACAGAATCAGAACTGACATACTAGTGTTAAACAGTGTATAACTCCTAACATACAGACGCGATCGAAGGTCCGTCTGTTGCGTTGAAAACCTTACTGAAAATTCTAGATTTCATTCAACTGTAGCGTCGCTAAAATCTGATCCCAATTGAGATTAAAATGCGTTGCGAAACGGATTTCTGATTCTGAAACCAGATTTCCAGCCGTGAACGCTTAAAATGAAATGGCTATAAATAATGACTTTGGAACCCGATTGGCTTGAAACTAAATTCGATGGACGGACAACTGAACATACTAAGTATTACCTGTTTATCGTTTCGCTAAACTATACACGTACGTTTCATGATAAATCGTGCAAGCGATAAAATACTGTTTCATAACATCCTAATCATGCTTATATACTGTTCACGTATCATATCATACCCATATCATTGTATTGATAACCTAGTGATATCGTGCATTTACCCAGTGTTAGATTTTAGTGATGATTGTGGCAAGTACGTCAGTGATCGTGTATCCATGAATAAGTGAAAGTGATACGTACTTATGCACAATCAGTGACCCTATTATTCTATTGCATTGTCGACGTCTGTGGGATGCATGTACGTGTGACTATAAGTGGTATGGGACACTTATAGAAGCGCTTGCACGGGTGTCGCAGATAAGGCATCAGACACTGCCATTTATCTTAGGTATTAGTCGGGATGTGCTTGATGGAGGTCCTGCCTCCAGCTCTTGCGCAGACTTGTCACAGACCGATTGGTATTTAGGGTTATGGTTGGCGTTTGATGTAGATCACGGGGCGTGGGGTAGTTTAAGTGTGAGTTCAACAGAATCTTGGGAGTCCCATGCCGGCTTATATATTTAGGGAGATATGTGGAGATTTACAGGGTATGTGATATTCACCGTGATATACATGTTACATGTTGGGCCCGTGGTCCCTTGCCCTTGGTTTCTACCCTTGGGTGGAGGACACTCACGAGTGGTTGACTCTCACACTTGGACTGACGATAGGCTTAGTGACCTGTACAGTGAGACTTAGAGACTGATAGGGATACTGGCATTGTTATACCTTACATACTGTGTTGACACTCGTGGCATGTTGTTCTACTGCTTTTACTGTTCCGCTGCATTGATTACCGCATATTCATATCCATGTTGTCATTGATTTATTGTTACACATATCGGTTACTACTGTAGAGTTGTCACATGATTTATATATATTATATTGCTATTGTGTCTCTCTGACGACCTGAGTATGCATGCTCAGTGTGAGGAGAAGATTTAGCCTGGACCAGAACTAGACGTACATCACAGACTTCTTGACTTGCCATTCCGAGTTACATTCGTTTGTTCCACTTCAGGTCAGTCTTTACATTGTTTCTTTCAGTTACTGCATTTCTCATTACCTGCGCATCATTTACTGTTTACCATGAAAAACTAGAAGCCGAAGTGTGACTACGGCAGGACATTTCCTTGACCGTAGGAGCATGGCTGGCCTTGTCTACCCCTCGTATTCCGTATTTTGGGAAGCGGGGCGTGACAATCAAGGTTATAAGCGTTTGGGGAAAAAATCACATCGGGAGTTTCAAACATAAAGGAAACTTGCTAGTGCTGCATACCTTCTTGAGTGTGGTGTTTTTGGTAGGCTTCCTTCAAATTCATCACACAATGATAGTTGGGTCCTGATCCTACTGTGTGTATCTGCTACTCTTCAGGAAATTTTTTCACTTAACAATCAATACTATAAACCAAGTAGGTACCTAGAACAGTGTTAGCGGGGCTACGTCTCCAGGAAAAAGAGGTTATGTAATTAAGGAACTTCGCGAAAGCGTTGGAAAACCTCCCTCGAAGTATCGACACTAGCCTAGCCAAAAGGTTAAGCAAGTATTGTGACATGCGATTAATCCTGACTAATTCTTCTTTAGGGTTTGAAGAAGAATTCGAGAAAACAGTGGGAGCCATCCTGTTTAGATAAACTAATAACCAATCTAAACTTATAAGAGCATATGCTGATTGTTTCTTTTCCCTCTCTCCTAATTGCAGCGACCATGACGGGACTTAAGCTAATACTAGATAAAAATAAGCTCGATGGGCCAAACTATAAAGACTAGCCGAGGAATGTCCATATGGCCCTTACATATGATAAGGTCACATACGTCCTCATGGCGAAAGCTCCCTCTGTTCATCGTCCAGAATCCTCGGCCGCGGACATTGAGGTCCGTAAGACCTGGAATCTTGATTGCGCAAAAGCCAAGTGCCTCGTACTGGGCTCCATGGATAATGAACATCAGAGGCGGCACGAGAAGATGGACCTTGCTTCCATCTTCCTCCATACCAAAGAATTATATGCAGAGCAATCTCGTATCGCAAGATATGAGACCTAGAAGAAACTGTTTCAAGCGAGGTTGACTATCGGATCATCTGTTGAGGACCACGCCCTGAAGATGATTTCTTTCATTGAAGAGCTCGAGGACCTCGGAACTACGTTGGAGAACGAGTTGTACATCGACTTGATTCTACAGTCCCTTCCCTCCACCTATGCCCAGTTCATATAGAATTTCAATATAAATAGTATGGAAGTTTCATTTCCTGAGTTCCTCAATATGTTGAGGATGGCATAGGGCACCTTGAAGAAAACCAAGGAAACGCCCGCTCTGTTTATTGGGAATCTTCTGCTAAATCCAAGGCTAAGGCCAAGGGGAAGAAGAAGAAGACCCCCACCAAACTGAGGGGAGGTGTGCAGAAGGTGCAGAGAAAGGTAAAGGAAAAGATAGGGGGCAGCCACAAAGGAAGAGCGCTTATATTGTCGGAAAAATGGACATTGGAAGAAGGACCGTAGGGCCCTCAAGGCCAGAGATCTGGACACGAAGCAAGTTGTGGATTCGGCTTTAGGTGTGTCCGTGATTGAAAACCGCTTCTCTATAAACTCTACTTCCTGGGTATTGGATACCGGATCAGGATCTCACATTTGTAATTCTTTGCAGGCGCTGAGAAGCCGTAGAGTTTTGAGGAAAGGTGATATGACCCTCAGGGTTGGCAACGGAGCCAGTGTGGACACTGTTGCAGTAGGAGAATATCACCTAGGATTGACGAGTGGACATATTTTGTTATTGCGTAACTGCTTTTGTGTACCCAGTATGGTGTGAAATATTATATCAGTATCTTTATTATCAAACGAAGGAAATAATTTTGCACTTGTAAGTAATGAAATAAACATTCACCTAAATCATGAAATGGTTGGGTCGGATACACTTAGTAACGGAATATACATTCTCAGTCAATATCAAGTTTTCAATGTTCAAAACACACTAAAAAGAAAGGCTTCAGAATCAAACCAAGCTTTCTTATGGCATTGTAGACTTGGTCATATCAATAAAACACGACCATCTAAGTTACATAAAAAAGGATACTTAGATCCGTTTGAGTATCAATCATATGCAACTTGTCAATCATGAATCAAAGGAAAGATGGCAAAAACTCCATTCACTGGACACGGAGAAAGAGCCACTGAGCTCCTGGGACTCATACACAACGACGTGTGTGGGCCAATGTCTACACATGCAAGAAGTAGTTATTCCTACTTCATTACTTTTACAGATGATTTATCAAGGTATGGACATATATTCTTAATGAAACATAAATTCGAGGCCTTTGAGAAATTCAAAGAGTATAAGAATGAAGCGGAAAAGCAATCCGGCAAAAGTATCAAGATGCTTTGATTCGATCGGGATGGTGAATACTTAAGTGCCGAGTTCCTGGAATATTTAAAAGAGAATGGAATTCTCTCTCATCTTACTCCTCCATACATACTACAACACAACGGTGTATCAAAAAGACGGAATCACATTTTACTTGATATGGTGCGTTACATGATGAGTAATGCTGAGTTGCCGCCCTCCTTATGGGGTTATGCACTGGAAGCTACTGCATACCTATTGAAAAAGGTTCCAACTAAGTCTGTGCCTATCACTCCATATGAAATATGGAGTGGGAAGAAACCATGTCTTAAGTATCTGAAGATATGGGGTTGTCATGCCTTTGTCTAAAAGGTTCATCCGGACAAACTCGAGGCATGTTCAGTATTGTGTAAGTTTGTGGGATACCCCAGGAATTCTAGGTGGTATTATTTTTATCACGCTGAGGAACAAAAGGTCTTTGTTTCTCATCATGTCCGCTTCATGGAAACTCAATTTCTTGAAAAAGAGATAAGTAGGAGCGTAATAGAGCTGGAAGAAATTCCAGAACCATAAACTATTATTGAAAACTTAGTAGAACCTAAGATCTCAATGGAACAGGACGTACCCATGCCACTCTGCAGATCTAGTAGGCAGTCTCATCCGCCAGAGAGATACTACGGTTTTCTCGTAGATGGGAATCGAGAGGATTGCATCATCGACGATGATAAGCCGATAGCAAGCCACCACGAGTAAAGACTCGGTGAAGTGGATGAATGTTATGTGATCCGAGATGGAGTCCATGTACACAAACCAAGTTTGGACTTTGGATTTTGCTCCTACTAGTGTAAAATCCGTAGGATGCAAATGGATCTTCAAAAAGAAGATCAGTGTAAATGGTCAGGTAGAAACCTACAAAGCTAGACTTGTTGCTAAATGTTTTCATCAAAGACCAGGATTGGACCATGACGAAACTTTTTCACCAGTGGCTATGCTTAAATCCATTCGGATCCTACTTGCCATTGCTGCCTTCCATGACTATGACATCTGACAGATGGATGTAAAAACCGCTTTTTTAAATGGAAGTTTAGAAGAGTGTGCTTTTATGGATCAATCAGAGGGTTTCGTACACAGTGGGAGCAGCGGAAAGGTGTGCAAGTTGCTTAAATCCATTTATGGATTAAAGCAGACATCGCGGAATTGGAACATCTGCTTTGATGAGACGGTCGGGGAATTTGACTTTATCAAAAATGTAGATGAACCTTATATTTATAAAAAGATTGTAGGGAGAACCATAGTATTCCTCGTTTTATACGTTGATGACATTCTCCTGATAGGAAATGATATTCTTATGCTACAATCGGCCAAGCTGTTCTTGTCACAGAAGTTCTCTATGAAAGACCTGGGTAATGTTTCGTACATTCTGGGGATTAAGATCTATCATGACAGATCTAAAAGAATGTTGGGACTTTCACAATCGAGGTACATTGACACCGTACTAAAGAGGTTTAGTATGGAAGATTCTAAGCGCGGCAATTTGCCCGCTTGTCATGGAATCACCCTCTCCAAAAAGATGTCTCTCAAGACTAACGAGGAGAGGGCTCGCATGAGCATAGTACCCTACGCTTTGGCGATAGGGTCGATAATGTATGCAATGTTATGTACCAGACCAGATGTAGCTTACGCATTTAGCATGGTAAGCAGGTATCAGTCCAACCCCGGTGAGAAACATTGGATAGCAGTAAAGAACATTCTTAAGTACCTAAGAAGGACTAAGGAGATGTTCTTGGTGTACGGTAATGGGGACCTCCAGATCGAGGCTTTTACCGACTCTGGCTTCCAAAGTAACAAGGATGACTCTAAATCTATCTCAGGTTATGTGTTTACTCTCAACGGAGGGGCGGTCTGTTGGAAGAGTTCCAAACAAGACACCGTAGTAGTCTTGACGATGGAGGCTGAGTACATCGCTGCTAGCGATGCTGCAAAAGAGACTGTCTGGATGAGGAAGTTCGTTTCTGAACTTCAGGTGGTTCCATCCATTACTAATCCAATATCTTTGTATTGCGATAACAATGGAGCCATGGTTTTGGAAAAGGAACTACGGTCCCATCAGAAATCCAGACATATCTTAAGGCGGTATCACCTGATCAGGGAGATCGTAGATCGCCAGGAGATCGAGGTGCGGAGAGTAGATACAAAGGAAAACATGGCAGATCCATTCACTAAGGCCACCCCTCAAGTCCAGTTCGAGAGAATGTTCGAGATGTTGGGCATGCGGTACGCCAGCAACTGGCTCTAGTGCAGACAGTGGGTACTTATTGCGCCAATTACAGGCCTTAGTGCAAGTAGGAGATTGTTGGATATGTATGCCCTAAAGGCCTTCATTGTATAGGATGCTAGGGATATGTATGTACAGGACAATATTGCTCGATATGATAGTACGCTATTGGGTTTGTCTTTATCTTAACATGTGATGTGTTTTATTTAGTATTTCATATCTTGTATACATATTGATAAAGCCCGTAGGATCTTTGCCTGACTACCGGCATTGTGATGGCAATCATATTTGTGGGAGCTGGGTAGTCAATAGGCACATCCTTAAAGTGTCCCTAGTCGTACGAGTATCGAGACTAGGCATCGATACTCCAGAGTAGACTAGTGTATAAATATCTAGACCCTGACGAGGGGCGATGGGTTGGTCCCGCAGCCATTGGTGAGGTGCACCTAAGATTGTATACATGTGCTCACTGGGGGTAAGTACACCGGCCGGACTCGCCGAGGATTGGTTAGATGGTATTATATCTAGCATCATATAGCAGTTCTCTTATGACATGAGTGCAGATAGTCTCGGATGGTCTTGTCTAGGGCAGATTGAGAATTACTGGTAGTTGGACTAGTAGATTCTCGGATGGTCTTGAGCCACACCGACATAACTTGTCTGGTTATTAAGGGTCTGACATTTTCCACCCCCTAGACTCGGCATGCGATACTCTCAGACGAACAAACCGGACTGCATGTAGATTGTCACGGACATGCTCAGTAGGGGTTCAGATGAGTTCGCTCGTCGGCCTTCTTTTTCGACAGATACCTGGGTAGCCGTTACGTACAGCTAGTGCCGCTGATGGACTTATGGTTAACCCCACTGCCAGCATACTGTCGAGTCTTTAGAGCCCCACACAGAGGGTTTCCCTGGTTTAGGCGAAATGATGTAGAGGCCGTATGGTTTTACGGCAGGGTTTCGATCATATACGTGTACTGGCTACACGAATGTTGTTCGGACGGATAATACTAGTGGGCTTTGGTTTAAGCCGGATCCTAGTATTATATTTTTATATTATTATTGTTTCATTGTATTCGTATTTTTAGGAATACGAATACGGGTATGTATATACGGTGAGGGCATTCTTGTAATTTCACAAGACATGCTTCTAGAAAGAGACACCTCATTATTAGATTTATCTATTTGTTGAAATAGATTAATGAGGTGGAAAATGGAGATATTTGTGGTATGGGTGAAGCATAGCTAGTTGATTTGTTTATTGCCTTGACTTTACTATTCAAGCATGGGTCATTATTTTCTATTGAAAATATTGCATGCTTGATTATTGTGGATGACAAAGCCATTCCTCACTTATCACAACAAAAGACTTGAGCTCATTTTGTGTTTGTTCATTATCTCTCCATTTTTCCTCTCCTCCTTCCTCAAGCCCCAACCCTCACATGTGTTGTGAATCCTAGGGCTCTTGAGATAAAATACTCCATTCATCTTTCTCTACATCTTCTAAGTTGTCTAGTCTAGCAAACTAGACATCTTAGTTACCTCACACTTGAGGTTGAAGATTGAACCATAGGCTCTCGGATCGATCATCTTCGACAAAGAGGAGACCGACGATCGAGTTCCATTCAAGCTTTCTAGGAGCCAAGAAGAGGAGAAGAAGATTTAAACTCGAACCAAGGAGCTAAGAAGAAAACAAGCAGACCCGAAGGACTAGATCAACGAGGTATAAACTCTCACCGAGTAGTTAGTTGTAGCTAGTTATAGTTTAATTAAGATCCTGAGTTGTCTTGGTCGATGTTGTGAAGCCACTCTTTTGAAATAGAAAAAATCGTTTTTTGTGTATTCCGCCTCCCCACGGACTTTCGTAGTGCGCGACATTGACTTATAGAGTGCACGCTAAGTGTTTCCTTTCTCTCTCTTTTTGGCAGCGACCGTGACTAACCTTAAACTAAAACTCATAAACCATGTTAACTGAACCTTTACAAACTTTGGTTTTGGATTGTCATGATTCACGACAAAGTCACATATATCCCTGCCACTCCTACTTTACCCTTTGCCTTCTCCAGAATACACTTTATCACTACGGAGATCCATATTGGTTGGAATGACCATCTCGTATAGTTACATACGAACTCGAAGAAGTTGCTTTAGTCGAGGATGGTCATAGGTTCTGGAGAAAATTGAATTGGATAATTCTGTTGTCTCTTCTTCTTCACCTTCTTTTTAGTTGAGAGCTCCTTATGAAGGAGGATACACCAGTTACGCTTGATGGATAGTCCTCTTTCAAATCTTAGGCTGGTTCCAAAAGATGGGAAAGAAAGAAAACCAACTAGTCTAAGTATGGTGTACAGAAGATAAGTTGTAGAGATATATAAAGGGACTGAAGTGAGGGCAAACCAAATTGCAACTACTCTCGTAAATCTGAGCAATGGAAGAGACATTACTAGGAATACCCGGCCATCCCCTGGAACATTTTAATGTTTCAGTTTTTCCTGTATAGTTTTAATTGAAAACTATTTTTCCCTATTAATTCTGACTCCAGGGTATGTATATACCGGATTAGAATCTCACATCTGTATAGCGTTACAGATACTGAGAAAAAGTAGATTATTTGTCACGACCCGGAATTGGCACGTGACCGGCACTTGAATCACATGAAGTTTATAGGACCCCACCGTAACCCAAGTAAGCCGAAAGCCCAGAAATCTAAACATTTTTAGGAAAATAATGAAGGTGAAGTTTTGAAATAAAGATATAATGAAATCAAGTTCTTTCTTTTTAAAGTATATATAAGATTCGTTTAAATGTAAGCGAATTATATGCTATAATTTGAAAACGTTTTCGTCATTTGAAATTTGGACAACACCTCCTTTATAAATTTTGATAAAAACAAGTACATAATAAATTATAATATGGCATCCCCAAGCAGGAGCTAGCTCTTCGCCAATTGGCGGAATCACAACCACACAATATGAATATACGAAGCCCAATGCGAAGATTAACACAGAAAAGAATGTAAAGAAAACCAAAATATCATCAAACCCAAAATAAAGAATAATACACGCATCTCGCTCTAAGTCTGAAAGAATATACAAGTCTCTAGTTTTTAAGTCTACCAAATATACATAGTCTGGTTGATGGAGTTTTTAACTAGATACAATGAAATATAAAAGTATACAAGGGTGGTTACATGCTGAACTGTAACCCACCTACCAAAGCAAATCACCCGGAAAGGAGTAGTGTGCCAGCAAGCCGCTGCTGATCCGAGCGGTCGATCCTGCAAGAAAACTATGGCACAACAGAGGTGAGTTGCCAACTCATGATTAGAAAACATCATCAGGTAGAAATCGAATGTATGACGATCTCCTAGGTTATACAGTAATATAATAATATAATGCCGTGTGGTAACGAGGGTGGCCGTGTATACATAAGTATAATAACAATAATATCGTGCCTGTGTCAAAATATGGTATCATGTCATATGTGTCATATGTATGTATATATATATATATATATTATCCAACGTGTGTCCATCAACGACACATCAAATCATCATAAAACCTGAGTGCCCAACATCAACACTTGAAATTATAATAAAACCCGTGTCCAACATCGACACGTAAATCTTCATATCTCAGGCACTATCTCATCAGATCGGTCCTCATATCCATTTGTCTCATATCACTCCGGTCGGTATCCTTCGAATATCCGCTGAGTCCAAAACTGTCACCGGTAGGTAGTGTTCCCCTGTCGGGCTCAACGCCTTCTATACGATTTTCTTGCCCCGGGGTACCATACTGGGTCCACCATGTACCCACAGACGGTGACTCTCCACTCGTCGAATCAGGTAATCATCATAGCTCAGCACCGAGAAAACTCATGGTGGACGTTGAAATATCATATCAAGAGAAACCGCGTTTTTAAAACAATCATAAGTATTTAAAATGTATCCGCGGTTTCTCAAATCCAGAAAATCTCATGAAAACAGAATCTCATAATCATGTAACAATGATGAAACTGTAGGGTTACCTAGCATGACAACAAGGTTTCGGGAGGCATCGTCCATGCCATTTTCAAAAAATTGCCATGCTACATAACCCTAACCCCAGAATCTAAACATGAGAATTAGACAATACAACATGTAAACAACTTTTCATCTAAGTGAATATGGAATACAACCTTTGTAGACCGGTCCATCACTTCAAATGCTCCGTGCAGAAGTCCCTTCGCTCTAAGTAGTGGTAATCCGGACTCTCCGTAGACTCCACTAGTCGAAATTAACGAGCTTGCTCAATGATCTTCAAGACCGAAGATGATGTACTTTGAGGAGACTCTAACTCAAGCCACCTCCTCACTAATGGATGATTTAGTGAAGCAAACAACCTACACTATATGGGTAATATGGTATAGATTGATGAAGTAGGAATTTAGCTCACTTTAGAATATTTTTCCTCACTTTCTTTTCACCTCAAGAAAACTCAAGTAAAGAAAAAAAGGATGAAGAAGATGAAGCATCAATGTGAACCATGGGTGAGAAAAATATCTAATATAAACCCTTGTAGAGACTTTACTAAAGCCAAGGTAATGGTTAGGTTAAATAATATCTAGAGTAAAACAAAAGTTAGTGGAGATTAGGTCATGGTTTCCACAAGCTTCTCCAAGCTTCACAACCATGCTAATTTTCACCTATTTTTGCTTTTCTCTAAATAATTAAAACCTCACATTATCTTAGTTTAGATGTGAGTCTCTACACCCAAGTTCCATGTATCATCAAGCATGATACATTTATCAAAATACATTATATATATATATATATATATATATATATATATCATATATGTATATATATAAAATGTAAATGAAGAAAAGAAAATTCTTAAGTGAGCTAATTTTAGTTAATGTAAACTAGTATATCAAATATACAATTATACATTAAATTATCAAATCAACACTTGATTTAATAATCCGGGTATATCACATATAATCAACTAATATCATATTATCAACTTATCGAATCAACACTTGATTCAATAACTCGGCTATATTACATATAACCGACCAATACAATTATCGCGAGATTAGAATACGGTATCACATACTCGTACCAATCTCGGTCCCACACAATCACATATGTGCTCCTACTTCGTTTCACCTGAGCTAGGAAATCTCTGTGTAAGACTCTAAAGACTTGTCAATACGCCGGCAGTAGGTGATGATCATATCAAGCACCCACAAGACGTCGGCGGTACTACCTGGACGTAATGGCTACCCGGGTATTGAGCGATCAGAAGATCAATAAGCAAGCCTGCTCATTCTCCTGTAAAGCCTGTCAGTAACACTACCGTACAGTCCGGTCTCTTTGTATGATATGTCGCATATCCAGTCTATGGGTGGTAAACGTCAGACCCCAGTAACCGATAAGTCGTGCCGATGTGAGGCTCATAACGGGTCGAGAAACTACTGATAACACTTACCAGTAGATCTCCATATCAGCCCTGGCCAGGGACTTTTTGTTATAGCCAATCGAGTACTGCGCAACATCAACCCCCAATACCGAGAGAGACGAATCCCCTCCTATCGCTCATTGCCTCCATGTGATTCGGGACTGTACCCAAAAGCCACCGTTTTGCACGTTCTCTTGAACATGGTAAGGTGGAAATCAAAGCACAGTGGGAATCACACAAGACTCTATGACGATCTCGGGTCTACAGACTAACCTGTACCAGTGTCACCGGAGAACTGCTATCTGACGATAGGTATAATACCAACTAGGAGTTCTCGGCGAGTCCGTTCAGTGTACCCAGTCTCCACTGAGCACCCGTATACCATTTTTGATGTCAAACACCAATGGATGTGGGATCATCCATCGCCCATCATATGGGTCAAGAAGCGTATACGTTAGTCTACTCTGAAATATCGATACCCAGTCTCGATACACCCTCGACTAGGAACATTTAAAGGATGTACTTGTGGACTATCCTAGCCCCACTAGTATGATCTCCATCATAGTCCTGGTAGTCAAGTACACATCCTAAGGGCTTTATCAACATGTGAGAGCAAGACAGTATCACAATACAAGTCTACGTGTTAAGACAAAGAGCAACCAGATAGCATACCATCATGTCGAGCATGAAAGCCCTCTCTATATATGTCCAAGCATCCACTATAATATACATCATATGTACAATAATGGCCTCTAGGGCATACACATAACTAACAATCTCCCACTTGCACTAAGGCCAGTTGTTGTAGTATCTCATACCCAATATTCCGAAGAGTCTCTCAAATTGTATCTGGGTATGTCCTTTGTGAGTGGATCCGCTGTGTTGTTCTTCGTGTCAACTCGCCTGACCTCGATCTCTCGGCGATCAACTATCTCCCGGATCAGGTGATACCGCCTCAGAATATGCCTGGATCGCTGATGGGACCTGGGTTCCTTAGCCAAAGCCACAGCTCCATTATTATCACAATACAAAGGTATTGGATGCTCGATGGACGGAACCACACCAAGTTCATTTATGAACTTCTTCATCCAGACAGCCTCTTTGGCAGTATCGTTGGAAGCGATGTACCATCGTCGAGTCTACTACGGTTTCCTGCTTTGAACTTTTCCAACAAACCGCCCCTCCATTGAGGGTGAAGATAAATCCCGAGACCGACTTAGAGTCGTCCTTATCACTCTGGAAGCTCGAATCGGTAAAGGACTCCACTTGGAGTTCACCGTTACCATACACCAAGAATATCTCTTTAGTTATTCTCAAGTACTTGAGAATATTCTTCACAGCTGTTCAGTGATTCTCTCCTGAATCCGCTTGATACCTACTCACTACACTTAGTGAGTATGCTACATCGGGTCTGGTACATAACATCGCGTACATGATAGAGCCTACTGCTGAAGCATAGGGTATCCCTTGCATGCGAGCTCTCTCCAAATCAGTCTTGGGAGACATATCTTTGGAGAGAGTGAGTCCTGAGATCGTGGGTAAATTCCCACGTTTGGAATCTTCCATACTAAACTTCTTTAGTATGGTGTCAATGTACCTGGATTGGGATAATCCCAGTATCCATTTAGATCTATCTCTATAGATCTTAATCTCCAAGATGTAGGAGGCATCACCTAAATCTTTCATTGAGAATCTATGTGATAAGAAGAGCTTGACTGAGTGCAGCATAGGAACATCATTTCCTATCAAGATTATGTCATCCACGTATAATACGAGGAAGACGACCTTACTCTCTGCCACCTTTTTGTATATACAAGGTTTATCTATATTTTTGATGAAGTCAAACTCTTTGACTACCACATCAAAATAGACGTTCCAACTCCGCGATGCCTGCTTTAACCCGTAGATGGATTTAAGAAGCTTGCACACCTTTCCGCTGCTCGCACTGTCTACGAAGCCCTCTGGCTGAGTCATGTACACGCTCTCTTCTAAATCACCATTTAGAAAGACGGTCTTAACATCCATTTGCCAGATTTCGTAGTCATGATATGCAGCAATGGCAAGCAGGATCCGGATGGACTTAAGCATAGCCACTGGAGAAAAGGTTTCATCATAATCCACATCTGGTCGTTGACGAAAACCTTTTGTAATAAGTCTAGCTTTGAAAGTCTCAACTTTTCCATCTACACCAAATTTTTTTTGAAGATCCGCTTGCTCCCGATGGGTTTTACCCCTTCAGGAGCATCTTCTAATGTCCATATTTTGTTGGTGTACATGGATTCCATCTCAGATCGCATTGCATCCAGCCATTTCACAGAGTCCCCACTCGTGACGGCCTGCTCGAAACTAGTTGGGCCATCATCTTCCATGATGCAATCCTCGCTCCCACCATCAATGAGAAAACCGTAGTATCTCTCAGGTGGATGAGGAACCCTACTAGATCGGCGGAGAGGCTGAGGTTTGTTGGGAGCTATTGAATCCTCTGGTTCCACTAAATCATCAGTTGTAGTCTGTGCTGCTGGAACTTCTTCCAGTTCTATCTCTGTAACAACCCTAATTTTCCTATATAAATTTTTTCAAAATCCATAAAGGGGTATTTTGGCCTGAACACAAGATATAAGTAATTATTTTGCTTTTTAATTATAAGTTAAAAGAATGTAACAACTCCATTTTTAATGTACAAAAATTTGCTTTAAAATTAATGTATACTTGGGGTATTTACATTTACTGTTATTACTTTAAGTAATTAATTAGCTCGATAATTACAAGAAAGAGCATGTAGCTCATTGGTAATACCTTGCATTGCTGAACCAAGCCACCAGAGTTTAAATCCCATACCCCACATTATTTTTAATATTGTTTTTATTTTTAACCTTTAGAATACCAAGAGTTTACACGTGCATATCTCACAAAAACCACCACTACACCCAAAGATGTAACATTTCTAGCGGGTAGATGAACCGTCGGGGGGAATCCTGGCGGCCTGACTCGGCCGACTCAGTTCTCCGACCGAGTCACGGCCGAGTCAGCCGATTCCGGCGACGACCCCAACATAAAAGTTGTGTCTTTTCATATTCCCTATACACCTGCAAAATTTCAGCCTCAGACCATTTCCAGAGCTCTTTTAAAACCCCAATTACTCCAATTTTAATACATTTTTAATACATTTTATCATATTTTTCATTTTAACATTTCATCTACCCTAACCCTAGCCTACCCTATAAATACACCCCCTATCCTCTACCCTCTTACCCCAAAATCCTAAGTCCACTCTCTCAAAAATTTTCCAAGAGTCGTGTACTTTGAAAACAAGCTCGAGGCGAAGCTCCCACGAATTCCCGGCGGAACTTCCACCGACCGTTTTAAGGAACTACCGGCGACGACGCAATACATCGGCGATCCCTCTAGTTCCCTCTCACTCCTTGTTTAATCTAAAACCCGCAAGTCCCTTTCTATCTCTCTTTTCCATTCTCAAAATATGAAATTACAAAACCCGACGGAATCGGAGCAAATCCGATTTCCGATTCGGTTTTCTATAAAATTCCACTTCTCACCAATACAATCATACCTAAACTTCCTCATGTTGACTATTGAACACTAATCAAACAATTTGATCAAGTTTCGTCACATGAAATGATAGCTTTTTCAATTTATCGTATTTTTCACTTAAATACCACATTGTTTCAATCCTTCATTTAACCCCATCAAACTTGCTATACATTTAAAGTAGATCACGAGGTAACGGCCTACCTCCTCACACACTCATATGCAACACCCCCGAGAATCTAGAATACGAGAAAATAAACATTTTCATTTAAATACCATATATTTAATAAAACCATTTCTAAAAGATTTAGTTTTGATACACTTTTTAAAGAAGTACCACTTATTATGAAAAATACGATAAGTTGTAGACATCGGTCGTTTATCTAAACCTGACTTTGTGGTGTCTAGGCTAGACAGGTGAGAAAGGTAACTTTAAAAGGCCCGACTCACGGTGATTCGTGAACGGATCCCTCCTTTCCTCACTTGTACTTACCTGGCCACAATTGGCGGTGAAGAGGCGATTTGAGACATCTCACAACTTGTCGTCTGGATCAGTAGGAATAGACTAGTTGACTTAGGAGAATCTAGATCATACAATACGGAAAATATACACCATTAGAAATAAATACCATTTACTTCATAAAACCGTTTTCTAAAGGATTTAGTATTTATAATCTTTGCAAAGCGCCGCTACAACCCACTTTGGGGAACCCGTTTGGGATGGTGCAGTTTATCGCACATCCTCGGGTTTAGTAGTGCGGGATTCAGACCTCCGCAAGGAGCATTCGGTCTCAAAAGATTTAAAATACGACATCTTAAGAAAATGAGATTTCTAGAATATAAAATATTTATTAAAATTATTTTTTGTATAAATATATGTATATTTATCATTAAAATATCTATTTTGTTAAGATATAAATATTCCACCTTTTTCTAAAAATCACAAGAATCAATTTTACATTAAAATACCATAAATTCCACATAATTCAATATTACAAATAAATACCTTTATTTATGAAACTAGAATATTTTCACTAGAAATATCCCAATATAAAATCCATCTTCATTACAACTCTAAAGACGAATAATGAATACTTGAGGTGTATTTTGAAAAGTATATAAAAAGTATTTTTACATAAAATCCCCTCAAGTTTAACAAATTACCCTAAGGACCCTAGCAATTATAGGTTTAAGAAATAATCAAGACTTCGATTTACATTTCTAATTGTATGACTCGGGTTTGAGTCTGATTAATCTGATTTGAATATGATTCAAGTCAATCTACAATTTACAATCTTCAACATGAATCCATGAATCCAATTATCAATCTATACGACTTGACTGAACCGAATCATGGATATACATTCCATTTACATGGTTCTCCAGTTATTCCACTTACATAATTCTGCGGATACATCCGTTTACTGATATCATGGTTTCGGTCAGTTTTACAATTATACACTCAATTCAATTTATATTACAAAACAATACAAATAAAACACTACGGGGTTTAAGGGGTAGATTGGTACGGAAGGTGTTAAAAGTGGCACGAGGCGGTAAGATTAAGACACCTAACCTATATTCCGTTGCTGTTGTACCGTGGCTTAACGGTTCCTTGTACATTCCATTTGCCTGGTCTCTAGCATATAGAGACCCCTCTCGTATACACTGGCATCCTTTTGTAACGAGGCTACAAACAACAGCGGTAACACAAAATTACAACAAGATAATACAACTTTAAAAGATACCTTCTTATTCTGTCTATTATACTTTCCTCTTATCTTTGGGACTTACCCAGCGACCTGTTCGCTGGCGACATTCTATTTCCTTCTTCTTTGAATGTCGTCAGGTGGTTTGGACCCGGCAGAGATCGAGCCATCTGCAGAAGACTTGGAGCAGTTTGCTGAAGAACCAGAGCTCTAGTTTCATTGTACATTTTCCATTCAGTACTTTTCATTTCCTGTTATGCCATTGTTTAGGCATCGTTTTATTTCAGTTGTATTTCCTTTTCATGCATTGTACAAAAGAATGTTAATAAATAAAAGTTATTGTTTTTATTATGTCTTGTCTCTTGTATATTTACTTTTATATTGCTTAGATACGCTTAGCGTATGTACTTCTGAGTATATACGTAGCGGACCAGTCGCGTCCCCTTCGCCGTACACCGGGAAGCGGGGCGTGGCAACCTCATTGCTTCTAATTTCTTTCATAAGAAAACCCTTTTCTAAAAAGGTGGCATGTCGAGAAACAAACACCTTTTGATCCTCGGAGTGGTAGAAGATATACCCTCGCGAATGTTTGGGATATCCAATAAACTTACACAGAACCGACCTTACCTCGAGCTTGTCCGGATTTTGTGTCTTCACATAGGCCGGACAACCCCATATTTGAATAAAATTAAGATATAGCCTCTTCCCATTCCATATCTTATATGGAGTGGTAGGCACTGATTTGGTTGGAACTCTATTCAATAGGTATGCTGCCGTCTCAAGCGCATAATCCCAAAAGGAAATAGGTAACTCAGCGGTGCTCATCATAGAGCGCACCATATCTAATAGGGTGCGATTCCTTCGTTCCGATACACCGTTGTGTTGTGGTGTATACGGAGGAGTAAGCTGAGAGAGAATCCCATTCTCTTTTAGATAGTCCAGGAACTCATTGCTCAAGTATTCTCCTCCTCGATCAGATCGAAGGATTTTTATACTTTTACCCGTCTGGTTCTCAACTTCATACTTATATTCTTTGAATTTCTTACAAGCTTCAGACTTGTGTTTCAACAGGAACACATGTTCGTATCTTGAGAGATCTTCAGTGAATGTAATGAAGTACGAGGAACCATTCCTGGCATGTGTAGACATGTGACTGCATACATCACTATGTATGAGTCCTAAAAGTTCCGTAACTCTTTCTCCGTGTCCAGTAAACGGAGTTTTGGTCATCTTGCCTTTGAGACAAGACTAGCAAGTTTCATAAGATGAAAATTCGAACGGATTCAAATATCCATCCTTATGTAACTTAGCTAGTCGTGTCGCATTGATATGACATAGTCTACAATGCCATAAGAAGGATTCGTTCATTTCTGAACTCTTCCTCTTATGTGTGTTTTGTATGTTAAGAACCGTGGTTTGATTTAGAACGTATATACCATTATTTAACGAGCCTGATCCAATCAACTTTTGATTCAGAAAAATATTCATAACATTATCATGTACTACAAAATTATATCCTTTTTTACTTAATAAAGAAACTGATATAAGATTGCATATCAGGTTCGGTATGTAATAGCATTCGTTCAGAATCAATGTATTACCATTTGGTAATACAAGGTGATATTCGCTAACTGTTTTGGCTGCAACATTTGCACCATTCCTTACTCTTACGGAATGATCACCCATTCCCAGTTCTCTACCTTTTCTAAGCCCATGTAACATATTACATATGTGGGATCCCGATCCGGTATCTAATACTCAGGACGTAGAGTGCACTGAGAAACAGTTCTCTGTAACTAACACACCCGAAGAAGATGCATCAACATGCTTATTCTTCGTTTGGGTGGCGTGGGAATCCGGATATACCCATATTCCCTGCTCGGACTTATAACAATATAAGTTGGAGCGGAACCAACATTTCTCTGCTCAGTATAACAAGCGGGTTCGGTCAATACATCCATATTATTATCTTGATTAGGGTTGACATGGTCGCTACCTGGAGAGAGAGAGAGAAGAAAACACTTAAGCGTATGCTCTTGCAAGATTAGAATGGTTATTATCTTATCTAATCAGGATGGCTCCTACTGTTTTTATCAAATCTTCCTTCAAACCCTAAAAGGCAAGACTAATCGGGATTAATTACACCTTACAAGTTCGCCAATCTTTCAGCCAGGCCAGTGTCGGTACTTTGAGGGAGGTTCTCCGTGCTTTCGCACGGACCTAATTAAAATAAACCTTGTTTTCCCAGGGGCGTAACCCCGTTAATATCTTTCTAGACACCTACTTGATTGGCTAATTGTGATGTGTAAAACTCTCTAAGGAGTAACTCTTACTCGCAGTGGGTATCGGGAACCAACCATCTCATAGAAGGTATGCAATCTCATTGCAAATTTCAACACTTGAAATTCCCGATAATAGTTTTTACCCCTAGCGTCCTATGACCTTGACGGAGGCCAAACTACCCATAGGGTGCTAGTAAAGTTCAACCCGTTCATTTCTTAATTGAGTTAGACCCACCCGCACGACCCTTGACGGAGGCTAAACAACGCCGTATGAATACCCTAATCCAATCACATCTTATGCTGCAGATAAGTACTAATCAGCTACCATATACTACGTCTTGACGGAGGCCAAACTACCGTAGCACGAATACTAAATATTACTTATCTGAAATGTAGGAGGGCTACGTCAGGTTTTTAAGAAAACCTTTTGCGTAATGAACTTGATATCATTGCGGAATCGAGTGATTTTGAAAAGGAGTGTTTTTTAGGATTTTAGTAGTTTTTCTAAAGAGGTCACTCCCGGTGAAGGGATCTCGGCTCTTTCCTCATCGAATAAGGTGTATGATATTTCACAAATACCACTATGCAAAGCAAGAACTAGAGAAGCAATCAAAAAACAAAACCGAGTAGGTTGTAGTATCTGCTAGCTTTTGCTAAAGAGGTCACTCCCGGTGAAGGGATCTCGGCTCTTTCCTTATCGAATAAGGTGCCGGATATTCTACAAGGAATACCGCTATGCAAAGCAAAAACTAGAGCTACCCTTTTTGAAAATTTGATTCCACAACATCCTTTTTTAGGTTTCTTTCTTTTTTTATTAATCTCATTAATAAAGTCCCATCATTTATTCTTCCTAAGCATCACAGAAGAAACGAAAATACAACGTACGCTTATACCATCCGCATTCGCCATAGTGTCCCGTTATACACCGTTAGGTTACTTAACTAACGGCATAGCGGAGCGGGACTAGCACGGGTGCAAAACATAAGCAACGTTTATTATATATCATATATATAATAATAAAGCATTCGTCTCACGCAGATAAAGTGATCACATCACAGAATATCAGCAACAGAAGATAACATATGAAATATTGGATATATTAGGATTTCCGTGTTTTAAATTAAGCCAGTATAAAACACGGATTCCACGGTCGCGATGAATAGCCAAACCCACATCCCTAGACCCCTATGAGAGCGGCATGCAACCCTACCAATTCTAGAGTTAGGAGACCCGGACTTGACTCTTCGAGATGGTCTCCCACTGGACTCTAGAACCCGGTTACTTATGCTCCCCACCTTGGGTTTATCCTAATGCGGAAAAGTAAATAATATACAACAGTGGTAACATCATCCTCAACCTGGAAGTGCCCCAATAAAAGAATATTACATACAAGTTTTTACATGAATGAACATGAAAAACTCTCATCTCACATAAAAAACCTCGGCTATTCAAAACACGACGATCTAATATAACATATCACAATAGCACATAAAATCACCTGTCATCAACGTAAGTATATATGCGTATCACAATTGTCGTTGACATATAGCAACGAAAATGGCGATACACCACATATTACACTTACGGTCGCAGAAAAGAAAATGTCAAACCACAACATTTGGAATCCACAATCACCTTAGACATCATAAACCCGAATATCACATATTTCAGATTTCATGCCTAACAATATGAATTCCAAATATTGTATCACATTCCACAAATAGCTAGACGATATTAAACATTCCGATCGAATCAATAAACACCCAAAATTTCCCAAAGAGCTCAACACTTGAGCGCAGTTTAAAAATACCCAGAACATGCTACAGTACCTATAGACCAACCGTAAAAGGGACAACCCTTGCCTCACCTATGGCATCGCGGAACTACCGCAAACTCTAGAGTTTGGCGGCGGTTCTTACGGTCATAGAATCGAGTTAGGGTTTCGTTCTTCTAGAAGGTCCATCGCATTACTTGCATGATTTTTGAATGTTCTTTAATTTGGAAAAATCCAACTCTTGGAAAATTTCCTTCGAGGGAAAAGTTGGGTTATTGATATCCGTTTGAACTTTTTAACGCCATCTAAATAACCCGAAACAATGTTAGAATTACGACTACGAAACACTCTGAATTGCCTTTATAGAAAATTAACATCTCATGCAATTTTAGAAAAAACAAGCAACACCTGAAACACCAAAACCCAGAGACCAGAACACAGAACAAAAACGAACCCCAAAAGCTTCATCAGGGCCGGCCAGCTCGGAAATTATGTGAATGTCGCCGGGTCAAATCCAGCCAATTGTGTTCGTTTTTGTCCAGTGTTCATGTTACATCTCATGTAACATTCTGCAGTTGCTTAAAAAATTTTCTAGGCCTTTTAAAAATCGACAGAAACTAGATTTCAATGTTTCAAGTTACGGAGTAGTTTCGGTTTCGTAATCTAACAAATATCGTCTAATTCTCTAGCTTGGCCCTGATACCACTGTAGAGTTACCTAGCATGACAGCAAGGTTTCGGGAGGTATCATCCATGCCATTTTCAAAAAATTGCCATACTACATAACCCTAACCCTAAAATCTAAACTTGAGAATTAGACAATACAACATGTAAACAACTTTACATCTAAGTGAATATGGAATACAACCTTTGTAGACCGGTCCATCACTTCAAATGCTCCATGTAGAAGTCCTTTCGCTCCAAATAGTGGTGATCCGGACTCTCCGTAGGCTCCACTAGTCGAAATGAACGAGCTTGCTCAATGATCTTCGAGGCCGAAAATGATCTACTTTGAGGAGACTCTAACTCAAGCTACCTCCTCACTAATGGATGATTTAATAAAGCAAACAACCTACACTATATGGCTAATATGGTATAGATTGATGAAGTAGGAATTTAGGTCACTTTAGAATTTTTTCCTCACTTTCTTTTCACCTCAAGAAAACTCAAGTAAAGAAAAAAAGGATGAAGAAGATGAAGCATCAATGTAAACCATGAGTGAGAAAAATATCTAATATAAACCCTTGTAGAGACTTAACTAAAGCCAAGGTAATGGTTAGGTTAAATAATATCCAGAGTAAAACAAAAGTCAGTAGAGATTAGGTCAAGATTTCCACAAGCTTCTCCAAGCTTCACAACCATGCTAATTTCCACCTATTTTTGCTTTTCTCTAAATAATTAAAACCTCACATTATCTTAGTTTAGATGTGAGTCTCTACACCCAAGTTCCATGTATCATCAAGCATGATACATTTATCAAAATACATTAAATAAATATATATATATATATATATATGTGTATATATATATGTATGTATATATGTGTGTGTGTATATATGTGTGTGTATGTGTGTGTGTGTGTGTGTATAATGAAAATGAAGAAAAGAAAATTCTTAAGTGAGCTAATTTTAGTTAATGTAAACTAGTATATCAAATATACAATTATACATTAAATTATCAAATCAACACTTGATTTAATAATCCGGCTATATCATATATAACCGACTAATATCATATGTATCAACTTATCGAATCAACACTTGATTCGATAACTCGGCTATATCAAATATAACCGACCGATACAATTATCGCGAGATTGGAATACGGTATCACATACTCGTACCAATCTCGGTCCCGCACATATCACATATGTGCTCCTACTTCGTTTTGCCTGAGCCAAGAAATCTCTGTGTAGGACTCTAAAGACTCGTCAATACGTCGGCAGTAGGTGATGATCATATCAAGCGCCCACAAGCCGTCAGCGGTACTAGCTGGACGTAATGGCTACCCGGGTATTGAGCGATCAGAAGATCAACAAGCAAGCCTGCTCATTCTCCTGTAAAGCCTGTCAGTAACACTACCGTATAGTCCGGTCTCTTCGTATGATATGTCGCATATCCAGTCTAGGGGTGGTAAACGTCAGACCCCAGTAACCGATAAGTAGTGTCGATGCGAGGCTCATAACGGGTCGAGAAACTACTGATAATACTTACCAGTAGATCTCCATATCAGCCCTGGCCAGGGACTTCCTGTTATAGCCAATCGAGCACTGCGCAACATCAACCCCCAATACCGAGAGAGACGAATTCTCTCCTATTGCTCATTGCCTCCATTTGATTCGGGACTGTATCCAAAAGCCACTGTTTTGCACGTTCTCTTAAATGTGGTAAGGTGGAAATCAAAGCACAGTGGGAATCATACAAGACTCTATGACGATCTCGGGTCTACAGACTATCCTGTACCAGTGTCACCAGAGAACTGCTATCTGACGATAGGTATAATACCAACTAGGAGTTCTCAGCGAGTCCGTTCAGTGTATCCAGTCTCCACTGAGCACACGTATACCATTTTTGATGTCAAACACCAATGGATGTGGGATCATCCATCACCCATCATATGGGTCAAGAAGCGTATACGCTAGTCTACTCTGGAATATCGATGCCCTGTCTCGATACACTCTCGACTAGGGACATTTAACGGATGTACTTGTGGACTACGCTGGCCCCACTAGAATGAGCTCCATCATAGTCCTGGTAGTCAAGTACACATCCTAAGGGTTTTATCAACATGTGAGAGCAAGACAATATCACTTAGTCTACATGTTAAGACAAAGAGCAACCGGATAGCATACTATCATGTTTATTCATTCCTCTAGGGCATATATATAACTAACAGAAGGTAATAAGTAAAGACAAGTAAAGGGATCAGAAAGAGGGCAAAGTAAATTGCGACTGTTATTCACGACCAAACCAAGTATTTCATCGCCACTCCTACTTCACCTTTGTATTTCTCTAGAACACCCCGTATCATTACGAAGATCCACAGTTATTTGGATAATGCATCGTATGGTTATATACGAACTCGAAGGAACTTGTTCCAGTTTGGGGATGGATTCTGGTTCAGGAGAAATAAGAATGAGGTTTATTCAGTTGTCTTTTATCTTTACCTTCTCTCGCGTTGCGAGTGCTCCTAGGATTAGGAGAGTACACCCATTATGCTTATTGGATAGTCTTCTTCCAAACCATAGGCTAGTGCCGAACGGTAGGGAAGGAAGAAAACCATTTAGCCTAAAGGGGTGTATAGAAGGTAATGACTAAAGACGTATAAAGGGATTTGGAGAGATGACAAAGAAATATACGGTTACAGTCATGAATCTGGATAATGGAAGAGGCATTACTAGGAATACCAGAATACCCCTTCGAAACATTTTCATGTTTCAGTCTCACTGTGTATTGTTAAAAGAAAATTGATTTCCCAATTAGCCCTTGGTCCAGGGTATGTATTTACCAGGTTGATTCTCACATCTGTATGGTTTTACAGATGATGAGTGGGAGTAAGTTATTGGGAATTGGTTGATCATCCTCATTATATCGGGATTCGTTGTAATTGGTGATATTTGAGGAAATCGCCTGGGTTATTTGCCGGACGGCAAATATTTGGTTTTGAATATCCGTTGTTATGCACCAATTTTAAATTGATATATCTGTACGTTTATTTTTATAAAGTGAGATATAACTTTTTGAAATTATGTCCATGACATTTACCTATATCAGTGGATGGTTAGGTAAGGAGCATTAAACAGCGATGTAATTCTTCTTAACCATAAGTACAGTTTTCAACCTACGACACACAAGGAATGGGTTGTTAGACTCAGGGGACTTTTACAGAATATTGTATGTTGTCCTGTGTCCATTAGGACAGAGGGGTTGGTACTCGTACTATATTCTGTTTACTTGTGACTTCTCTAGTTCTTAGACATGTGTTTCGTAGAAATGCAAGGTCTAAGTTTAGAGAAGTTATAGGTATAAGAATAAAGTAGAGAACCAGGTGTTGCAAGTATCAAGATTCTTCAAGGTAATCGAAGATGTAGATATTTGTATATGGTATTTAGTTGATAGTAATGATTTTGAGAAACTTGTTTCTCTTTCAGGTTACTCATATCTGGATGCATTCCTAAGTTGAGTAACGTTGTTCGGCCTCCTTTCATTTAGTTGACATGTACTGGAGACAGCTGCATGATTTGAATCTGGTTCCAATTAAATCAGTTCCTCTGTTTCTATATTAGATATAGAACGATTCATATCTTAACGATGTTTAAGTACGGGGAGTTGTCCGGCTTATGCTTAAAACCAGAATCTGGATAACTCAAGGCACGTTTCTGTAATGGCTGTTTGTGGGTTGACCCGGGCTATGACGAGGGTTAACTTTCTACCATCTGGAAGATCAATAGTGATATTGTTCTAGACTCGCCACAGTTTTGATAAAAATGGATTTTTTTAGAAAAGCAGTAGTGGGAGTATGGTAGAACTGGAAGTGATTCCAGAACCACAGACGATTACTGAAAATTTAATAGGACCTAAAGATTCAATCTGGATTGTCATTCCATAAGCTACTCCGCAGATATGTAGGGTGACCTCAAGCACCCGAGAGGTACTCCGGTATCCTCAAGGACGGTGACAGGGAGGTTCTTGTTTACCCAGACTCGACACTACTATTGTTCCAGGCTATGAGACCCGGCAAGAGGATGAGTATAACGTCATTCTAAACTAGCTTTAGAAGTGCACGTATATATGACTCTGCCAGAGGGTTGTCGTAGTCAGTGGGAGCAGCGGAAGCATAGTGGACAAGTAGGTTATGTCTATGGACTAAAGCAGATATAGCAGAGAAAGATCATCTATTTTTGATGTGACAGTCATGGACTTTGACTTCATCAGAATAGAAGATGGATCTGTTAAAAAGGTAGTAGTGTGTGATGTCCTGGTATTTGGATGACATACACAGAGTAGGAAGTGAAATTCCTATACTACGATCGGTTATACTTTGGTTGTCACACAATAGTTTCTCCACATAGGATATAGATAAAATATCAGACATTCTGGTTACTAGATCTATGGTTTTAGATCTAGATTTGGGTAGTTTCCCAATCTGAGTACTTAGACATCATTCTACAGATATTTTAGAATGGACGACTCCTGGCACGGTAGTTTACTTGGAGGTGACAGAGTCACCCTCTCTAAAGTGTCTTACAGATTAAAGGGGAGAGGGATGTGCATGATTGACATATCACTTGCTTAGGCAATTGAGTCAATCACGAGATGTCAAGTACCACACCAGATGTTGGTTTTGCACTAGATGTAATAAGTTGATATTGATCCAATCCTGGAGAAACATTCGGAAGCAGTTTTAGAACATAAGTGGATGTTCTAGGGATATGATAACGACAGCCTCTTTCGGGAGACGGCTATCATTCCAGGCTTCCAAGGTGACCTGGATGACAGAGTGACTGTCAGAGTTATAGTTTTCCCTCTGACGAGGGGCAGTTGTTTGGACAGGAGGTCCAAGCGGACACTGAGGGAGGCATGGCGCAGGATACTGATTAAGTTCAGTTGACGATACAGTCTAAGAAGTTTGGATTTGGAGTTTATTTATGAACTAGGTCCCATCAGATATCCAGACATATTCTAAGACAGGTATTGCTCATTTCGGGAGATGACTTTCTCCGCGAACTTGAGATAAAGAGAGACATAGAAAGAAACATCAGGGCGGATCCACTCACTGAGGCTATTCATCAGACACAATAGTTTCGCAAACGGGGTTTGTGAGACTAATCAGTAGAGGAGTTGGGTGTTCGGTATCACACGGTCTGTGAGTATACGACATCGCAATAATTAGCCTTGAGTGCAAGTGGGAGATTGTTGGATATAGTGCCCTCAAAGTCAATTATTGAATCGCAGGCACGTGATTGCAATGATTGAGGGAGGACCTATACCGGTAGGACAGTCTTACTCAAGATGATAGTATGCTATCTGGTTTATCTTTATCATCGTGTACATGATTTAGGTGATATTACAATTCACTATTACACATTGATAGAGCCCTTAGGATTCTTGCTTGACGGCCAGCAGTATGATGGTGATCATATACGTGGGAGCTGGGGTCTATAAGCACATCCTTAAAAGGTCCCTAGTTGAGGGAGTTTCGAGACAGGGCATCGATACTCCATAGTAGACTAGTGTATACGGGTCGAGACCCCGACGAGGGGAGGTGGCTGGTCTCACAAGCCATTGGTGTCTGTTGGTTCACCTAAGACGTATACAGGTGCTCATTGGGTTATGAGTACACTGGACAGGACTCGCCAGGAACATGCTAGTTGGTTTTATACCTAGCGTCAGATAGCAGTCCCCTGGTGACATGTGTACATGTTAGTTCATCGACCTGATATCGTCATTTGTCTCGTGTGAGTTCCCACTGTGCTTTGATTACTACCCTACCACGGCTCAAAGGAGTCGTGCAAACAGGTTTTAGTTGGGTACAGTCCCGAGCCACATGGAGGCAGTGAGCGGATCGGCAGGGGTTTCGTCTCTCCCGGTATTGGGGGTGAGATCACGCTGTGTCTAGGAGAGCCATTATACGAAGTCCTTGACCAAGGAAGGAGATTTACTGGTAGGTATTCCAGTAGTATCTCAGGGTATTCTGGGCTACACCCCGATACAACTTGTATCGCTTTTGGGGGTCTGACTTTTACCAATCTCCTAGGCCCGACATGCGATGCTCATAGACGAACGGACCGGACTGTACGGATATTGTCACTTACTGGCTCAGTAGGGTGTCAGGATGAGTTCTTTCATCGACCTCCCTTTTGGTCAATACCTGGTAGCCCGTTACGTACGGCTAGTACCACTGACGTGCTAGTGGTTAAATCCACAGCCAAAGTATTGATGAGTCTTTAGAGTCCCCCACAGACAGTTTCTCAAGTTTCGGGCGAAACGTTGTAGAGGCCGTATGGTATTATGGCAGGGTTCGATCATATACGTGCAGTCGTGCAAGGATCCTGATCGGACGGATCATACTAGTGGGATTTGGTTTAAGCCGGATCTTAGTATTAGATTTGTTGGATTACTTTAGTCTCATTGCTTTCGCATTCAGTCGGAATGCGGATGCAGGTATGTATATACAGGTGAGGGGTATCCTTATGATCCGTCACGAGTTTACTTTGGTAGATGCCATTCTCTTTTTATTGTTGTAAACATTTGGATTAATGTTTACAAATGGAAATTGTGATCTTAAGTCATCATGAAGAGCATTAAATGTGGCATGTGCATGTTTAGTGACTCATGGTCTTATTTTTTGTGCATGTCATCTTTTCTTGATTGATTAGTGTGTTGAATTGATGTGAGGAGAGAGGGAGGGCAGCCACTAGTTATTGGGTTTGCTCTTGTATTTTCATTCTAGTGCTCTCTCATTTTAATTCAACACAATAACAAAAGCTCTTCATCTTTTTCTTCTCTTGAGCTCACCATTTCCTCTCCAATGGCATCATCTTCAACCTCCATCCATGCACTCTCATGTGTTGAGAATCAATGGATGCTTGAGACAAAGTAATCACACATATTCTCTACATCACCTTGGACACGTCGGCTAGCAAACTTCGTGTCCGAGTTGCTTCGGACGAAGCGGGAGCCTGTAAAAAGACTCATTGATGTGGTGCCCTTTCCGACGAGGAGACCGGAGATCGGAGATGCCGCGAGGAGCTTGGGATGGTGGCCAAAGACCGAAGGACACAGATCAATCGGTATAGCCACTCTTACTTCTTGTAGTTAGCTAGTTTAGCGTTAATGGTTCGATCCGGGTAAAAGACTACGATAGCGCCGGTTTCAAGTTTATGAAAAAGTTTTTGTTTCCGCATTTTGGCCTCGGATTGACGGCCGGAGCGCTACCGTAGACTTACATATATATCGCCTCATATCATCATATCATATCATATCAACTTGTTTCATCGTATCAGATCATATCCTCATCATATCGTATCATGTTGTAAATATATGTAGTTATATAATTTCATGAGTAGATATAGATCATAGGCTAAGAACTAGTACTAGAGATATGTCATTCTACTAATATACTACTATCACCTATAATATTCTAGAAACACTATTAGCTAAGTATTCGTATCCTAAGTATATATATTCATATATACCCTAATACTACGGTTGCGGGGGTACTATATGCCATCCACCCGACTTCCCCCGTAGATGTACATCTACTCACCTACAATGCTTCGCTCTAGTCGATCCCGACGGATGCCTTGTTCTCCTTCGTCGTCCCGAAAGTCTACGCGCTTGTACCTACAAATCAAGTTCATAACCAAAATCTAATGAAAACCGGAATCGAATTTCATAAAAAACCATATCCAAAACCGATACGACAAGCGAAAGGCACATAGGTTAGAACCTATGGTCAACGTATGCTAAAACAATAAAACAACCCCTGAAGTCGACATACGAACATCAAACGACCGAGTCAAAACTCAAATATCAAAAGTCAAGTTTTCAAAAGTCGCAAAACATCGCCAGAACTCAAGTAAAACAACTCTAAATTTTCTTAAGATAGAATTAGACTTTTTTTGCATATAGGGCATGTCTAGTTATCTAATGAGTGAGCTACAGATCAAGTTTCAGACCCTATCTACAAAATTGGGCCGAAATTTGCGGCCAAATCGAATAAAACGGCGGCCAAGAATGGAAGGTAGGGGCTCGGGCTTCTAGGGTAGCTTCCTATATATCTGCATATCTCAATGTATCTGCTATTTAATTTTCAGAGTCTCTTAGTAATATCAGATTCAAATTGATCATCAATATCTCCATAAAACCAACATCGGAAATTTCTAAGTTCGTCTTTGAACCTTCTAAGCTCATTTTAATCAAGGCTACCATTACTACTAGGCCAGTAGTCACTCTCTACATCCTCCACTACAAGTTTTATCCACTAAAGATCACCCTAGAAAATTCTAAGTTCATAAAACATAACCTATTTAACTTTAAACTATAATATGTGGTTAGGAAACTTAAAAACTAGTCTAAAGGTGAGTGTTTTACCTAAAAAAGCAACTCAAGAAATTTCTAAGACAACCAAGGTTGCTCCAAACTAGAACTTGATCACTCCATGTTGCTTGTGATGAGATGAAGAACATTTTTTGTGAAGTGTTTGTGATATTTTGAGTTGATTCTGAAGGTGGTTTCAAGGTGACAGTGAGGGTGGTGGAGGAGGTGGAGAAAGAAGAAGACGAAGAAAAGGAAATGAGATGAAGGGAGGAAATGAAGAAAAGAAGGGCTTTAAGTTATAGCCATGGCTCCCCCTCTCACTCTTTCTCACTCTCCCTCTCATTAAATGCACCATGTCTTCATGTTTCTTTGTCTCCCATTTTCATTTCTATTTTTTTCTTTATTTTTATTTAAATAAAACATAGAAACCACGACAAATAAAGAAGGGGAAACATGCAAATAACATGTCATGTACACAAGTATGGTTAACAATTTAAAACATGGTTTAGTATAGTAATTAGCAAAGTACTAATCAAGTTTTAACATTCGACTTGTATGTAAATAAATATATATTAATTTGTAAAATGCCCAAATCAAATAATACTTTCATAATTAATAATTTATTTTAAATTCTAATTATTTTCCAGAATATAGGTATATAATCATACCATTCTACGAAAACTCAAATCTATATGGTATAATATCCGTGAAATTTATTATTTTATTATTTAAATTCCAAAAATAATATTTTATATTTTCTAAAATGTTACATTATTGGGAATGGATGACTTGATTCTCAATATCGAAATTCGTAGCAATTGGTGATATGAGATTAAATCATTTGGTTTTGCCTAACGGCAAATATTGGGTTTTGAATAACCTTTGTTATGCATCAATTTTAAAATGATATGTCCGTATCTTTATTTTATAAAGTGGGATATAATTTTTTAAAAATTGTGTTCTAAACATTTACTTTTATCAGTTGAAGATAAGATAAGATGCATTGAATAACGGTATCGACGTTCTTAACCAAAATTCAGTTTTCAACTTACAATACATGGAATTGAGTTAGTATACTCTTGAGACTTATACATGGCAATGTATGTTGTCCGGTGTCCTTAAGGACAGGGGGATGGTACTCTTACTTCATTCCGTTTTATCTATGATTTCTCTAGTTTTAGACATGCATTCGTTGAAATGCCAAGTCCAAAAATTTTGAGAAGTTCATAGGTATAAGAATAAAGTAGAGAACCATATGTTGGAAGTATCAAGATTATTCAAAGTGATCGAAAATATAGATACTTATGCTAGGTATTCCGTCATAGTAATATTGAGAATATTGTTTCTCTCACTGGTTACTTATCTGTGGGTACGCTCCTTGATGAGTAATGTTGTATGCCTTTTTCCATTTAGATTATATGCACTGGAAATAGCTGCATACCAATTGAATATGGTTTCATCTAAATTAGTGCCTTTGATTCCATATGGACATAGACTGGTAGCATATCTTGAGGATATTAAGATATAGAGTTATCCAGTTTCTGTTTAAAAACAGAATCCGAACATACTCAAGGCACGTTTCAGTAATGGCAGTTTGTGGGTTATCCCAAGCATTAGCAAGGGTTTTAACTTCTACCATTTTCAAGATCAAAAGTTGATTTGTTCTTGACTCGCCACCTATTTTTATAAAACATGACTTCTTTGCAAAAGAAATTAGTGGAGTATGGTAGAACTGTAAGGCATTCCAGAACCACAAACGATTACTGAAAATTTAGTAGAATCTAAGAATTCAATTGGACCCGACAAATTGTTAGTCACTCCGTAGATTTTTGTAGGTGACCTCAGCCACCCGAGAAACGCTTTGGTTTTCTCGTATACGGTGATAGGGAGGTTAGCATCATGATGATGATGACCCTACTTGCAACCGCTGCTATTCATGACCATGAGATCTGACAGGTGGATGAGTATAACGTGTTTCTAAATGGGAATTTAGAAGTGCACGTGTATATGACTCTGCCAGAGGGTTATCATAGTCGGTAGAAGCAGCAGAAAGTGTCCAAGTTACTTATGTCTATTTATAGACTAAAGCAGGCATTGCGGAGTCAGATCATCTGTTTTGATGTGAGAGTCAATTTGTTTGACTTTATCAAAACAACAGATGGACCTGGTAAAAAAAATGTAGGGAGTAATTTAAATGATATACTCCTATATGATATACTCCTAATAAGAAGTAATGTTCCTATATTACAATCGGTCAAACTATGGTTGTCACGGAGGGAAGCAATGAAGAATAGAGGATTTCCTCCTATGGCGTCGGAAAAATGCAATCTCTTTGATTTTTTTCGACGATCGGCATACATCACCTCCATCTTTATCATCTAAGATGTGGATACACCAAATTTCATGTGATTATATAATTTTTTCACCGTTGATTTAGTTGGTGCAAAATTAATGGTTTACCGACAATAAAACTTTTTACATTGCTAATTCAACGGTGAAAAAGGGATGGAATCATATGAAATTTGGTGTATGCGCATCTTAGATGATAACGATGATGATGATGATGGATGCAGATCGTCGGAAAAAATGGTGGAAGTTGTATTTTTCCGACGCCATAGGAAGAAATCCCCTCCTATAGCCTCTTTCCTCCATTATTCTCTCTCTGTATACACACACACACTTCAAGCTTTTAAGCTTCATTCAAGCTTTTGTTTCTCCCATTCTACCCCTTCCATTCAATTTATTTACCATTTTCCTAAGTTGAAATGTCATCAAACTCTATTTTGTCTTTTTTAAATAAAATTGGTGAGCCTATATTTTTTTTTGGTATTTCCATTTAGACCTTTGGTTCATATATTTGAGCTCAAATTATCTTTTTCTATGGAAAATTAGCCGTAGCCTCCGTTTTTCTTGAGTAATTCCATTTAGACCCTTAGTTCAGATATTTGAACTCAATTTTGAACTCGGCAAGTTAGATTTAGCCCTCGGTTTTTTTTGGAGATTTCCATCCGGATCCTTGGCTTAAATATTTCCAATTGGTTGGAATTGTCAAACTTTCCAATCACCCCTTCACATTCTTGCATGGTTCCAACTGATCACTTGAGTAAATCATGAGCTTAGAAAATTACATGTAGCTCCCAATCATAATGATAGCACTTGACTGTATATTCATGTTTTCAATTAAAATATTTGATTGCTACTGGTATGTTTAAGCAATTCTTTTGATAACTAAATATAGCTTAATGCTTACTAATTATTATGAATAAAAATAATTCTTCTTCTCACTTCGTGCCATTTTTATCGAGAATAAGAAGTGAAATCCCAAGATCTCTTCCTTATAAAACTTTCATTTGAACTGATCAAACTCATTTTTAGCAGTATGCAGAAAATTTAGTTCAGACCCTTATTTTACTTGAAATTTTCATTTGGACTTTGGCTCAAGGGTTTGTAATTAGATTTGATTTAAACATATTATAGTGTACTCTTGCATGACAATTTTAAATATTAATATGCAACAATTTCTTACGGACTAAACTTTTATCATGTATAAGCATCATTACACGATATAACATTTGGCTTGATATAATTTATGGTTAAACTTCCATCCACGAATATGCACTGGTCTCTTGCTAGTAAGCTTATAAAATCATTCATATATACTCCCTCCTGTTTGGAAAATGGGAGCGTAAACAGATTGCCACCAATCAACTATTTCTTCAACACTGAATATATTAATAGACAGCCATTTTGTGCGTCATCGCAACATAAAGATCAAGATAATTTTCTGTAATTTGCCTTTATCAAACTGAATATTTCTTCAAAGGACAAACTCCTTCAAACACAATTTGTTTATATTTTCAAACCCTCTCCACCGAGAATTTGAGGAAGTCTTGAAATATCTTTTAAGATTATTTACGAATGGCACAACACATGAATTTTAATTTTGGCTCAATTTACTCATTGACGTTTGATCTTCTTTATTTAGGTTATTAAGCATGGTAATTGATAACATTTAAACTTGGGAAATTATGATTGGATATTAATTTGGCAGCGCTCTCATGAGAAGATTTTGCATATGGGCATGATGTGGCCGTTTTGTCTTTTGAATATAACTTGGTTATAAAATCAAGTGCAAATTGTTGTAAGGCTCTACTTTTTATGAATCTTTTTAGGAAGGTTTGGATAGAAAAGTACCAAAAAGTTTGGAATCTAAAGAAAACTAACATGAGTCATGGCTTACGTTCAATCCTCAACGATGCTAACTTTACATATTAATGCCCAGTTCGGAACAAGATTTTTAAACCCATGGCTTTTGATCGAGTTAAAATAAATCTACGGTTTGCCTACATGCGGACTGTGGTTTGTGATGAGTCTCAATATCGGTGATCTCCCAGATCGTGACACGTGGCAGATGACGTGTCCCGAAACTTACAAGAAAGGACCTACAGTGGCCGATCAGACCATTCCTATGCCCGTCCTACAAACAACCGTTGGCTCACCTCCGAGCCCCCTGCACAATCGGCCTCCTCGGCCCTCTTAGCTCGTCTCCGGGCTACCGCAGAACCAAGATACCTCGGCCATCCGTTCGTCCCCGAGCCTCCCGCCAAGCTCACCTTCCTCGGTCTCATCGACCGACCAACGGCACCTACCACAGGGGCAACCGCTTCACCTCCGCGAATCACGCCATGCGCTAGATATCCGCCGGCCACGTCCCGCATTCCACGCCATCACGATCCCCCATTAACGAGCATGTCTCGTCATTAATGGAAGATCTCGCCCATCACGCGGGCGTGACGCCGGGACCGTAATGGCCGGCGTGATTCTCGCGCCTGTCTGCATGTTGCCACCACTATATAAACCCTTTCTCAGACGGTTCAAGTAAGTGATTTTCTCCTCACTAGGTCGTTACTCTACTCAAATATCCGGTCTAACTTGATTGTCGGAGGGTCTTCGGTGGAACAACCATCCCGGGACTTCCTTGCAGGTAGCTCGGCCTCAAATACCTCAAACCCATTGAGATCCACACGCTTCAGGAGTCAATCTCCAACCTAATCTCAGTCGTCCATCGTCGCCAACGGCAAATCTACGGAAGGTGACATCTTTGTAAGTACACGACGGCGCCCCGGCCTCCATCCCGAGGCCAAGTGCGGAAGCGGTGATTTACTTTGATTTTTCGAACTTAGAAACCGGCACCACCGCGCACTATAAACCCGGATCGTGCCATTAAACTAGTCCTAGCTATCTAGAGAGGGAGTAGAGAAGTATACCAAGCGATCCGTGTCCTTCAGTCTTCGTCTCCACTCCGATCTCCCGCGGAAACTCCGTTCAACTCCTCCTCGTCGGAAAGGGCACCACGTAGCCGGAATCTTTTATGGGCTCCCACCTCTGGACCGAGGAAACTCGGGCGCGAAGTTGGCTAGCCGACGCGTCCAAGATTTGCTGTAGAATAGTGTAGTAGCCATTGTCTCTTTGAGGGTTTGAAGTTGCCTTGATGGAGGGATAGAAGGAATGAACTTTGGAGAGGTGAGAAGGGTTATGTGAGCAAGCCAAATTGAGATGTATCAATTTCCCTCTTACCAAAAATGAAACCTCTCTCATTCTCACAAAATGTGGCCGGCCCCCCTCTTGGAAATATGGTGGAGAATCAAATCAAGAAGGGAGGTGAGTGTAGGATAGCTCAAGGGTGACCATAACCAAAAGCAATGATAACAATATCATATCAACCTTCATCTCATTTCTAATCACAAATAAAGCAAAGAATGGATGGAAAAAGAATCTCATCATGATGCCACATAATGCAAGAAAACCCCTCCACAAATTGTTATTTGCACACTTGCAAATAACCCCCCTCCATCGGAAAGTCCGGCCGTGAAGGAACAAAAGAAAACCGGCCGGAACGGAATGCAAACTGGCAACTTCAGAAAACTGATCCCGTAATAAATTACAGGAAAACCCCGCTACTGCATATACATGCCCGCATTTGTATTCCCACTGAACACAAATGCAAAGAGACAATATCTACACTATCTAATACTAGGATCCGGCTTAAGCCAAAGCCGGCTAGTAAAAACCGTCCGATCACGATCCGTGCAATACCGCACGTATCTGATCGAACCCTGCCATATCTCCATACGGCCTCTACAGTGTTTCGCCCGAAACTTGAGTAACTGTGTGTGTGGTGGACTCTAAAGACTCGTCAATACTATGGCTGTGGATTTAACCACTAGCACGTCAGAGGTATTAGCCATACAGGACGGGCCACCAGCTATTGACCAAAAGGGACGTCGATGAGCGAACTCATCCTGACACCCTACTGAGCCTGTCAGTGACAATATCCGTACAGTCCGGTCCGTTCGTCTATGAGTATCGCATGGCGGGCCTAGGGGGTTGGTAAAAGTCAGACCCCCAAAAGCGGTACAAGTCGTGTCGGAGTGTAGCCCAGAACACCCTGAGATACTACTGGAATACCTACCAGTAAATCTCCTGCCTCGGCCGAGGGCTTTGTGTAATGGCTCTCCTAGACACAGCGCGACCTCACCCCCAAGACCGGGAGAGACGAACCCCTGAAGATCCGCTCACTGCCTCCATGTGGCTCGGGACTGTACCCAACTAAAACCTGTTTGCACGTCTCCTTTGAGCGTGGTAGGGTAGTAATCAAAGTACAGTGGGAACTCACACGAGACAAATGACGATCCCCAGGTCGATGAACTAACCTGTACACATGTCACCAGGGAACTGCTATCTGACGTCAGGTATAAGACCAACTAGCATGTTCCCGGCGAGTCCTGTCCGGTGTACTCATAACCCAATGAGCACCTGTATACATCTTAGGTGAACCAACTGACACCAGTGGCTTGTGAAACCGGCCACCGCCCCTCGTCGGGGTCTCGACTGTATACACTAGTCTACTCTGGAGTATCGATGCCCTGTCTCGAAACTCCCACGACTAGGGACCTTTTAAGGATGTGCTTATAGACCCCAGATCCCACTTATATGATTGCCCTCATACTGCTGGTGGTCAAGCAAGAATCCTAGGGGCTCTATCAACGTGCAATAGTGACCTGTCAGGTCACCTAGAGCAGTACACGATGATAAAGGTAAACCAGATAGCATACTATCATCTCGAGTAAGACTGTCCTACCGGGATAGGTCCTCCCTCAATCATTGCAATCACGTGCTTGTGATCCAATAATTGACTCTGAGGGCACTATCTCCAACAATCTCCCACTTGCACTCATGGCTAATTATTGCGATGTCGCATACTCACAGCCCGTGTGATACCGAACACCCAACTCCTCTACTAGTCAGTCTCACAAAACTCGTTTGCGAAACTATTGTGTTCGAGAAATAGCCTCAGTGAGTGGATCCGCTTTGATGTTTCTTTCTATGACTCTCTATATCTCAAGTTCGCGGAGAAACCCATCTCCCGAAAAGAGCAATACCTGTCTTAGAATGTGTCTGGATGTCTGATGGGACCTAGCTCATAAATGAACTCCAAATCCAAACTTCTTAGACTGTATCGTCAACTGAACTTAATCAGTATCCTGCACCATGCCTCCCTCAGTATTGCCTTGGACCACCTGTCCAAAATACTGCCCCTTGTCAAAAGGAAAAACTAAAACTCTGACAACCTTCTTGTCGTCCAGATCACCTTGGAAGCCTGGAATGATAACTGTCTCCCGTATGAGGCTGTTGTTATCATATCCCTAGAACATCCACTTATGTTCTAAAACTGCTTCCGACTGTTTCTCCAGGATTGGATCAATGTCAACTTATTGCATCTAGTGCAAGAACAACATCTGGTGTGGTACTTGACATCTCATGATTGACTCAATTGTCTAAGCAAGTGATCTACCAATCATGCACATCCCTCTCCTCTTTAGTCTGTAAAACACCTTTAGAGAGGGTGACTCCATCACCTGCAGGTACACTACCGTGCCAGGAGTCGTCCATTCCAAATACTCTTAGAATGCTGTCTAAGTACCCTTAATTGGGAAACCACCCAAATCTAGATCTAAAACCATAGATCTAGTAACCAGTATGTCTGATATAATGTCCAAGTCCCATGTGGAGAAACCACTGTGTGACGACCAAAGTATAACCGATTGTAGTATAGGAATATCACTTCCTACTCTGTGTATGTCATCCAAATACCAGGATATTACACCCTACTACCTTCTCAACAGATCCATCCCCTATTCTGACGAAGTCAAACCTATGACTGTCACGTCAGAAATTGATGATCTATCTCCGTCATATCTGCTTTAGTCTATAAATAAACATAAGCCACTTGTCCACCAATGCTTCTGCTGCTCCCACTGACTACGACAACCCTCTGGCAGAGTCATATAGACGTACACTTCTAAAGCCAGTTCAGAACGACGCTATACTCATCCTCCTGCCGGGTCTCATAGCCTGGAACAACAGCAATGGCAAGTGTGGGTAAACAAGAACTTCCCTGTCACCGTCCTTGAGGCTACCGGAGTACCTCTCGGGTGCCTGAAGTTACCCACCTTATCTGCGGAGTGGCCAATGGAATGTCAAACCAGATTGAATCTTTAGGTTCCTTATCAAATCTTCAGTAATCGTTTGCGGTTCTGGAATCACTTCCAGTTCTACCATACTCCCACTTCTGTTTTCTGAAAATATCCATTTTTATTAAAACTGTGGCGAGTCTAGAACAATATCACTATTGATCTTCCAGATGGTAGAAAGTCAACCCTCGTCATAGCCTGGGTCAACCCACAAACAGCCATTACAGAAATGTGCCTTGAGTTATCCAGAGTCTGGTTTTAAGCATAAGCCGGACAACTCCCCGTACCTTAACAACGTTAAGATATGAACTGTTCTATATCCAATATAGAACCAGAGGCACTGATTTAATTGAACCGGATTCAAATCATGCAGCTGTCTCGAGTGCATGTCAACTAAATGGAAAAAGGCCGATCAGCGTCACTCAACTTAGGAATGCTTCCAATTATGAGTAACCCGAAAGAGAAGCAAGTTCTCTTAATCATTACTATCAACTGAATACCATACACAAGTATCTACATTTTCGATCACTTTGAAGAATCCCGATACTTGCAATACCTGGTTCTCTACTTTATTCAAATACCTATAACTTCTCAAAATTCAAACCCTGTGTTTCCACGAAACACCTGTCTAAAAACTAGAGAAGTCATAAGTAAAACGAATATAGTACGAGAACCAACCCCTCTGTCCTCATGGACGCTGGACAACATACAATATTCTGTATAAGTCCCTTGAGTCTGATAACTCATTCACTGTGTGTTGTAGGTTGAAAACTGTACTTATGGTTAAGAAGAATTACACCGCTGTTTAATGCTCCTTACCTAACCATCCACTGATATAGGTAAATGTCACAGACATAATTTCAAAAAGATATATCTCACTCTATAAAAATAGACGTACAGATATATCAATTTGAAATTGATGCATAACAGCGGATATTCAAAACCAAATATTTGCCGACCGGCAAACGGTCCAGGTGACTTCCTCAAATATCACCGATTACTACGAATCCCGATATAATGAGGATGATCACCTAATTCCCACTAACCTACTCCCACTCATCATCTGTAAAACCATACAGATGTGAGAATCATACCTGGTAAATGCATACCCTGGAGTAAGGACTAATTGGGAAATCAGTTTTCCTTTAACAGTACACAGTGAAACTGAAACATTAAAATATTTCGATGGGGTATCCCGGTATTCCTAATAATGCCTCTTCCAGATTCACGACTGTAACCGTATAATTCTTTGCCACCTCTCCAAATCCCTTTATATGTTTTTAGTCATTACCTTCTGCACACCCCTTAGGCCAAATGGTTTTCTTCCTTTCCTACCGTTCGGCACCAGCCTATGGTTTGGAAGAAGACTATCTAATAAGCATAATGGGTGTATTGTCCTAATCCTAGGAACACTCGCAAAGCGAGAGAAGGTAAAGATAAAAGACAACCGAATAAACCTTATTCCTATTTCTCCTGAACCAGAATCCATCCCCGAACTGGAACAAGTTCCTTTCAAGTTCGTATATAACCATACGATGGAATATCCAATAAACTGTGGATCTTCGTAGTGATACGGAGTGTCCTGGAGAAATACAAAGGTGATTAAGGATTGGCGAAGAATTATTTGGTTTGGTCGTGAATAGCAGTCGCAATTTACTTTGCCCTCTTACTAATCCCTTGCTTTGTCTTAACTTAATACCTTCTGTACACCATCGTTAGGCAAATTGGTTTTCCTCATTCCCCACCGTTCGGCACCAGCCTAAGGTTTGGAAGAAGACTATCCAATTTGCGTAATAGGTGTACTATCTCCTAAACCAAGGAGTACTCATAATCTGAGAGAAGGTAAAATGAAAAGACGACTGAATAGTCCTATCCGTTTTCTCCAGAACCGGAAACCATCCTCGAATAAATTCCTTCGAGTTCGTATCTAACCATACGATGGTTTTGTCCAATGGAAGTGGACGTTCGTAGTAATACGGGGTGTCCTGGAGAAAAGGGTAAAAGTAGGAGTGGCAATGAGGTTCGCAACTCTGACAATCCAAAAGCCAGTGTTTAAGAAAGTTCGGTCAACTTGGTCACTGAGTCATAGTCTTAGGGTCGGGTCAATGGTCGCTGCCAGAGAGAGAGAAAAGAAACACTCAGCGTGCACTCTAACCTAGATCAGAATGGTTACCAATTTATCTAATCTAGAAACCTCCCACTGTACCGTCAAATTCTCCTCCAAACCTAAAAGAAGAATTAGTCGGGATCACCCGAGGAGTAAACCAACTCATTAGTGGGAATCGGGATCCAACTATCATCGCATGATAACGTGACGGAATCAGCTCACGGTGTCACACTCCAGAAGGTATGCGCATATCTGGCAAGTTTCAGTTCTTTTGAAACTCCCGATATGGATTTTTGCCCCATGCTCTTATGACCTTGACTTTGGCCAACATATCATAAGTCACATGTCAAGTTCTACCCGTCATTATCCAGGTTAATTTGAACCCACCCGTACCTACCCTTAACTTTGGCCAAAATGGCAGTACGACTGTCCCAAACCAACGCATTTATCTATGCTGCATATGAATACCCAACAACTACCAAACACTGTGCCTTGACTTTGGCCAACATACACAGCTTGAATACTATTGACTATCCATATGAAACGACGGAGGGCTACGAATGGTTTCTGGCGAAAACCTTTAACGTAATGAACTTGATATCGTTGAAGGAACTGATAGCTTTTAAAAATATAGTGACGAAAACCTTTGCTAAAGAGGTCACTCCCGGTGAAGGGATCTCGGCTCTTTCCCCGTAGAATGAGGTGCAGGATATTCCAACTGAATACCACGATGCAAAGCAAAAGTAATCGTCTATAGTGAAGTTATTGCCCTGACGCAAACTTTTGTCCAAGGGGTCACTCCCGGTGAAGGGATCTCGGCCCTTGCCTCGTCGACTGAGGAGCAGGATATTCCAACCGAATACCACTGTGCAAAACAAAAGAGAACGCTCTTGCAATAACAGCTTTTTGAAAAAGTGTTCCAACAACATCAGAATAGGTTTGCTTTTAACTTGCATTGATCCGAATCAACGCAGTCCCATCAATTTATCACACCACAAGGAACGAAAATAATATGACGTACGTATACGCCATCCGCATTCGCCACTGGGTCCCGTCATTACCCGTTAGGTTAGCTAACTAACGACAGAGCGGGGACTGGACTAGCGCGGATGCAAAACATATACAACATCTACTAATATATATATACCAATATATAATATTTCGCTCAAGGCGTGATAAAATGCAACATCACAGAAATGTACAGCATCACAGAACAATACAGATATCTGGGATCCCCGGGTTTCACAGAGCCACTACTGAAACCCGACGTTCCCCTGGTCGTGTGGATAGCCTGTGCAATGAAATCCTAGACCCCTACGGGCGCGGCAAGTTACCCGCCAAAACCTGAAGCGAGGCAGCCCCCTTCAGCAACGTGAATGGACCACCCAGCACTTCACGGAATCCGGTAACTTGGGCACCCCTCCTGGGTCAACCTGTACCCCCTACGAGTGCGGCGAATAGCTCGCCAATTCTAGAGTGAAGCCCCCTCCGTCTCAATGCCATGAGATGCGGGCTTGTTGCCCTCTAGAACCCGGCTATCCGTGCACCCCTCCTTGGGGTAATCCTAGTACAGAATGTAAAATATACATACAACGGGTACATCGACCGCAACCTGGCCGTGCCCCAAAATAATAATACAAACAGGCAGTGACGGCAGTCCACATGTCGGACGCTCGCCCCGCAATATCAAATGTACATAATATAACAAAACTGTACTACCACTGCAACCAGGCTATCCTCCACGACCGATCCGCAACATCACAGCAAAATCACAGAACATCAACGTGAATGTCACGTTCGCAAATCCGTCTAACCGGGCTATAGCAGTTAGACAGGATTTACCGATCAAGTGACATTCACGGTCGCAGATATAATGTAAATACTGTGAACTAATGTGTTTAAAATATCCGATCGATCAAATTTTACCAAGTGGGCCCCCAAACAATACTGTAGCACTCACAGAAATTCTAGGCCCAAACAAAGTATACCAAACCCCCTATTTTCAGCCCACAGGCCCACTGCAAAATAATGATGACATGAATCCACATTCCTGCGGCGGAACCGCGGCCAACGAGGGGTTATGGCCGTGGTTCCGCGGTCGTACGGAAGGATCAGGGCACCAAATTTTTCCAGTGTTCTTAGGACTTTCAATAAATCACTTTTCTACAACCTGAAAATTTTTTCGAGACAAAAATATTTCGACAGAAACTGATGCATGAGAAAAACACGGTTTTGGAATTTTTGTTCGATCGGAAATGTAAAACACATTTGACAAAGCTAGACTATGTTAATGGCGAGGCTCTGATACCAATGTAACTGCACGGCGGCGCCCCGGCCTCCATCCCGAGGCCAAGTGCGGAAGCGGTGATTTACTTTGATTTTTCGAGCTTAGAAACCGGCACCACCGCGCACTATAAACCCGGATCGTGCCATTAAACTAGTCCTAGCTATCTAGAGAGGGGGGTACAGAAGTATACCAAGCGATCCGTGTCCTTCGGTCTTCGTCTCCACTCCGATCTCCCGCGGAAACTCCGTTCAACTCCTCCTCGTCGGAAAGGGCACCACGTAGCCGGAATCTTTTACGGGCTCCCACCTCTGGACCGAGGAAACTCGGGCGCGAAGTTGGCTAGCCGACGCGTCCAAGATTTGCTGTAGAATAGTGTAGTAGCCATTGTCTCTTTGAGGGTTTGAAGTTGCCTTGATGGAGGGATAGAAGGAATGAACTTTGGAGAGGTGAGAAGGGTTATGTGAGCAAGCCAAATTGAGATGTATCAATTTCCCTCTTACCAAAAATGAAACCTCTCTCATTCTCACAAAATGTGGCCGGCCCCCCTCTTGGAAATATGGTGGAGAATCAAATCAAGAAGGGAGGTGAGTGTAGGATAGCTCAAGGGTGACCATAACCAAAAGCAATGATAACAATATCATATCAACCTTCATCTCATTTCTAATCACAAATAAAGCAAAGAATGGATGGAAAAAGAATCTCATCATGATGCCACATAATGCAAGAAAACCCCTCCACAAATTGTTATTTGCACACTTGCAAATAACCCCCCTCCATCGGAAAGTCCGGCCGTGAAGGAACAAAAGAAAACCGGCCGGAACGGAATGCAAACTGGCAACTTCAGAAAACTGATCCCGTAATAAATTACAGGAAAACCCCGCTACTGCATATACATGCCCGCATTTGTATTCCCACTGAACACAAATGCAAAGAGACAATATCTACACTATCTAATACTAGGATCCGGCTTAAGTCAAAGCCGGCTAGTAAAAACCGTCCGATCACGATCCGTGCAATACCGCACGTATCTGATCGAACCCTGCCATATCTCCATACGGCCTCTACAGCGTTTCGCCCGAAACTTGAGTAACTGTGTGTGTGGTGGACTCTAAAGACTCGTCAATACTATGGCTGTGGATTTAACCACTAGCACGTCAGAGGTATTAGCCATACAGGACGGGCCACCAGCTATTGACCAAAAGGGACGTCGATGAGCGAACTCATCCTGACACCCTACTGAGCCTGTCAGTGACAATATCCGTACAGTCCGGTCCGTTCGTCTATGAGTATCGCATGGCGGGCCTAGGGGGTTGGTAAAAGTCAAACCCCTAAAAGCGGTACAAGTCGTGTCGGAGTGTAGCCCAGAACACCCTGAGATACTACTGGAATACCTACCAGTAAATCTCCTGCCTCGGCCGAGGGCTTCGTGTAATGGCTCTCCTAGACACAGCGCGACCTCACCCCCAATACCGGGAGAGACGAACTCCTGAAGATCCGCTCACTGCCTCCATGTGGCTCGGGACTGTACCCAACTAAAACCTGTTTGCACGTCTCCTTTGAGCGTGGTAGGGTAGTAATCAAAGTACAGTGGGAACTCACACGAGACAAATGACGATCCCCAGGTCGATGAATTAACCTGTACACATGTCACCAGGGAACTGCTATCTGACGTCAGGTATAAGACCAACTAGCATGTTCCCGGCGAGTCCTGTCCGGTGTACTCATAACTCAATGAGCACCTGTATACATCTTAGGTGAACCAACTGACACCAGTGGCTTGTGAGACCGGCCACCGCCCCTCGTCGGGGTCTCGACTGTATACACTAGTCTACTCTGGAGTATCGATGCCCTGTCTCGAAACTCCCACGACTAGGGGCCTTTTAAGGATGTGCTTATAGACCCCAGATCCCACTTATATGATCGCCCTCATACTGCTGGTGGTCAAGCAAGAATCCTAGGAGCTCTATCAACGTGCAATAGTGACCTGTCAGGTCACCTAGAGCAGTACACGATGATAAAGGTAAACCAGATAGCATACTATCATCTCGAGAAAGACTGTCTTACCGGGATAGGTCCTCCCACAATCATTGCAATCACGTGCCTGTGATCCAATAATTGACTCTGAGGGCACTATCTCCAACAATCTTGACGTGATTCCATATCCGTCAGCTGGCGCCGTCTGTGGGAATGATCTTGACCTCACTGAATAAATTTCATCTTCCGATCTCCATTCAATGGCGAGCAATCACCGCGACGATCCAAGCACTAGCCGCCGCCTCCCTCACAACGGAGGCGCGGACGAATCTCCTCCCCTGAACTCCATCAACGCCCTAGCCGTCCGGATAGATCGACTCGCATCCGTCGTGGATGCGCTCGTCCGTGTCCTAACGGCAGGGCAAGCTCCCCATGTCGCCGCTCCCCTACCTCAGGACAGGGACCCCAACCGAGGGAGAGAAGACTCCGCTCGCGTCGGCACCGCCGACCACCGCCTCGCTGCCTCCTACGGCCGCAGATCTCCCGGGCCAACATATTCCATGACCTACTGGGCGTCCCACAGTTCAACACCAAGGTCCGTCGCCAGAGCGCCTCACCCCGAGCCCGTTCGTGCCCCTGTCCCTCCTGAGGAGATGTCTGTCTGCTCGCCTCCTCCCAGGCATGACCGACACCCCCTCCCTCGACGGGATCACGCGGACGGGACTCGTCACGGCAGCTTGAAGACTACCTCGCCAGGGGACCTAAGGAACCTCATCGAGAGGAACCGGGGCCGCGGCCAGACACAGGTCTCTAACAGCATGGGTCAAAGATCAGAACGTGCCGAATCGTTGGGATACCACGGCCGACTCGACGCCTTCGAAAAGAAGATCGAGGGTATGCATCGGGAAGGTCATCACTCGAGCGACGGGACTAAGTACGCCATCGACTCGTTCACCAAGCCCTTCACCGAGGAGCTGCTCGCCGTCCATGTCTCCTCCCGGAACAAGCCCCCAAAGGTCTCTCTCTTCGACGGTAAGTCTGACCCGAAGGACCATTTGTACGCATTCACCATAGGAATGAGCTTCCAAGACAACTCCGACGCCGCCTAATGCCGAGCTTTCCCGGCCACGCTTATCCACTCCGGACGAGACTGGTTCCAAGAACTCACGCCGCGCTCGATCTCAACCTTCGACGAGCTAGCCACCCAATTCCTCGGCCACTTCGTTGGGAACAGACGGCAGAAACGGACCATCGACCATCTCTTCACAATCAAGATCGGGGACAAAGAAACGTTCAAAGGGTACGCCACCCGCTCTACAACGCCCTTTTCGAGGTCCCAGAACACCAGGACGAGATGGTCATTACAGCACTTAGGTCTGGTCTTAGGCACAAGGAGTGGTTACGCTCTTTTGCATTAGCGCAACCTAAGACCATGGCCGAGGTAAAGGCCTGGACCGAGCGTAAGATCCAGCTCGAGTCCGAGGTGAACGCAAATCTCCCCGGGGCAGAGCTAACTGACCAAAAGAAAAGGGCGAGGGAAGAGAGAAAGAGACTTGAGCGGCCAAAGCCCTACTCCCCGAAGTTTCAGGAGTACACCCAACTCAACGTCTCCCAAACGGTACTGCTAGAAGAAGCTAAGGGCGAGGGGTTCTTCAAGCTCCCCCCGATCTCGCGCATGGCGGCAAAGAGCACCCGGGGCCCCTACTGTGGTTTCCACAGGTCTTAAGGCCACTCCACAGAGAGCTGTAAGCAGCTCCGAGACTACATCGAGGATCTCATCCGTTCGGGTCACCTGGCAGCATACTTGCGGGACAAGCGGCAAGCTGACCGCGAGCAGGAGCAGCGTCCCCCTCCCGGCGAGTTGACAATCGGCCAAATTATGGTCATGGCGTCGGGGGTACGTCGAGTACCTACGAGGCTCGGCACCCCACGCCGGTCGTGGAGGCCAACAACCATCCGAGAATGAAGGCCAGGGAGATCGAGTCGATCATTTTTTACGGCCTTACACCGCCAAGAAGCTCAAACCGTACCAATAAAAAGAACATCTATTAGCATGCACTTCTTTTACTAAGGCAATGTAAACTTTTCTCAAGATCTTTCTGTTTATAGAATAATAAGAAGGGATCAATAAAACATTGTAAACAGAAGAGTTGTGTTTATTCAAAAGGGTACTATAGGCTCCTCAGCCGTACACCGAAAAAGAAAAATTACAGTAGCGGGGGAAGGGGGTGCAGAGAATATTGCTCGTGATATTCCGAGGATATTTCCGCCAGCCGAGCCCTCGCGGCCTCAGACCTCTGCTTCTGAAGCCGCCCGCGAACGTCGGCATCACGCCTCAATTGATAGCACTCAAGGATGAGCGCCACCGAGCGATCCCGCCGACCCGTGGAGATCAGGACGAAGCACCGGAAAGACTTTAGCTTACCAACCGCCTCGTCCTTCAGCTGTTCGGACAAGGGGTTGTAGAGCCCCGGCGATGCCCTCCAAATGGAGTATATCAACAGCTGGAGCAGAGGGGAGCTTCGGGGAAGCAGTCGGCCAAAATGATCCTCGATGCGGCCTATCACTAACCGCACCGTGTCTTCGGTGCAGTGCTGATCGTAGAGGTACACGTCCTCGAAGTTTACGATGTCAGAAATGGTAAAAGGGAAGTCCACCATCCTTACGTTTTTGATGCGAAGGAAAGGGTGATCAACGCTCCCTACGTTTTATAGCCCACAATGCCCAGGAGTCCAACAGTCGCTCGTTCCACCCACAACTGTACCGCCACACGGCAGACACCGAGCCTTTCCCTGCGAAATCGAAACGACGCGGCTCTGGCACTTCGCCTCCCCTCTGTGCTCATGACGCGTGTCACCCGCAACTGTCCCTCTTCCCGATACTCATACCGGTAAGGTCAAACAGGACCTCACAAATCAATCGGGCAGCAGCCCTGTTTGGTTATCCCTGGCTGGTAGCTCCCTAACAGCGACGCCAAGGATCAAAGCCCTCGCCAAGAGGCACCGGGCAGAAACCCTGCTTGGCCCATCCTTAAGGATCAAAGCCCTCGCCAAGAGGCACCTGGCAGTAACCATGCTCGGACCGTCCTTAAGGATCAAAGCCCTCGCCAATAGGCAACTGAGAAGCTTCACTGCTCGGTCAATCCTTAGCAGGCCTCTTACGGCCCCTCCCGTGCTAAGGATCGAAGCCCTCACCAAGAGACAACCGGGATCGCCCTTTCTCGGTTATCCCTGGCTGGTAGTTCCCTACCTCACGACGCCAGGGATCAAACCCCTCACCAAGAGGCAACTGAGCAGCTTCACCGCTCGGTTAATCCTATGCAGGTCTCTTACGGCCCCTCCCGCGCTAAGGATCGAAGCCCTCATCAAGAGGCAACCGGGCTCGCCCTTGGTCGGTTATCCGTGGCTGGTAGTTCCATACCTTATGACGCCAGGGATCAAAGCCCTCGCCAAGAGGCACCGGGCAGTAACCCTGCTCGGCCCCTCCTTAAGGATCAAAGCCCTTGCTCACCGCCGAAAACAGAGACGGAACCGCATAGGTCGTCTTGCCTGAATTTCGGGGCAGATTCTATTTGGTTTTATCCGTCCACCTCTCCGAAGATGCCAAGTCGATTTATGGCACCGTGCATCGGAGTTTTGGACAGATGCGACCGATATTGTAGACTTCGTCTGATTCCCACTCATTGTGAGGGGTTTTTGATTGTGGGGACGCTCTTCTCTGCAGGCACAAGCCTCTGCAGTTAATTATGCTATCGCATCGCGGTAACTACTTTCTCCTTCTCCAGATGGTCATTTCGTGTCGTGTGTGTTTGGTTTGTTTTTGGTTGCCCGTGGATTGTATATGGAGACTAATTTATATTGTCGCCCGTAGGGCGTTGATTAGTCCAGATCCGTATTTTCTTAGATTTGGGTTTGGGTTGGGTTTAAGGATCGTTAATCTCATTTGAGACTAAGATCAACTTAAACGTTTTTTAAGGATACGTTAGTCTAATTTTAGACTAAGCTCTACTTAACAGGATCGTTTAGATCCAACAAAAGAGCATTTGGGCTCTATTGTTTTAGTTTAGGGACATTGCGGTCCATAAGTTTAAAGGCATCATAGTCCAATTTAAAGACATTATAGTTTATGGGGGTTTAATTTAGGGACATTGCAGTCCATAAGTTTAAGGACATCATAGTCCATGAGTTTAGGGACCTCATAGTCCGTGGTAGTTTAGAGACATCATTGTCTGTAAAGTTTAAGGATATCATAGTCAGTGAGTTTGAGGACCCCACAGTCCGTAAAGTTTAAGGACATCACAGTCCATGAGTTTAAGGACCCCACAGTCCGTGGAATGTCTGGTTGTCGGGACCCGTCATCTCTCTGAAGACGTTGAAGGATTACAACGACAAATATCAGAGGAATGAAGAAAAGTACCCTTGAACCAATATTGGTTGGGAGATCTGTAGTCCAATTTGGGACTAAGATCAAAGATTTATGAGCGTATGGGCTCAATTAATCTGAATTAGGGATCTATGGCCAACTTGGGCTCGGCCCATTCAGTTAAAATATTGGATATTTAATTAGGCTCAGTCCTTTTTCATTTAACAATGCTGAGTATTGGTTTGGGTTCTGACAATCGTTTTTGTATTTTATTTAGTGCTGAGCACTCATTATAGCTCTGGGGCTTTATTTAAAGAACGGTTTATGTTCCCTCAGCGCACACGTGAGGAGCACGTGGTGCGTTTGGCGCTGAGCACCAGTCAATGAGCGCAAAGCACTTCTGTTAAGTAGCGCACACGTGAGGAGCATGTGGAGCGCTTGGTTCTGAGTGCCAGTCAATGAAAGCAGAGCGCTTCTGTTAAGTAGAGTACACGTGAGGAGCACGTAGAGCGCTTGGTGCTGAGCGCCAGTCAATGAACGCAGAGCGCTTCTGTTAAGTAGCGCACACGTGAGGAGCACATGGCGCGCTTGGCGATGAGCACTAGTCAATGAGCGCAAAGTGCTTCTGTTAAGTAGCGCACACGTGAGGAGCATGTGGCGCTCTTGGCGCTGGTCACCAGATTTGGAGCGCTAAGGCGCTTCTTATGAAGTAACGCACACGTGAGGAGCACGTGGCGCACTTGGCGCTGAGCGCCAGACAATGGGCGCTGATCGCTTCTGATCAATTTTGTGATCTGAGAAATAAGTTCTCGCTTACAAGAGACTTTGTCTCATGGTTCTAAGAACAAAGTTCTTATTTTTATAGGATATGTTACAATCTCTCCTATTTTCTTTTGTGAAAGACTTTGTCTTTATAAATCTATGATCTGAAGAGAATGAAATTCTTCTCCCCCTTTTTTATGATGAGATGCTATGATCTGTTTTTGTGAAAGACCTCTGTCTTATAGATCTATGATCTGAAAAAGAACTATGTTCTTCTTCCTTGATGAGATGTTTTTTATCTCTCTGTTTTTACCTTGAAGAAAAGTTCTTCTTCTTAGAGCTTGCTCTTTTCTTTTAAATTTCTCAAAGCTTGTGGAGGTTCCTCTCTGCAAGACTTGAAGTCTTGGGGCCTTTATATAGTGGAGGCTGATCAGTTAAGGCAATATTTTTTTGATTGATTTGGGGATATTTCCCCACAATTGGATCTTTGATCCTAGGGCTTCTGTTTTACAGAAAACATCTTTTTTGTTATTAACAAGATTGGGAAATTATTTTCTCATACAGATATTACTCTGTATCTTGGTAATTTTTTATCACCATTGGATCTTTGATCCAATGGTGCTCTGATTTACAGAACACAATCTTTCTTGTTTGGAAAGATTCTGAGGAGTATTTCCTTAACAGAATCTTATTTTGGTAATTTGATAATTTATCATCTCCGTTGGATCTTTGAGATCCAACGGTGGAGAATATTTAGTTCTAGCGCTTGGCGCTCTTGTGCCTTGCACGTGAGCACTGCCTTAGAGTCTTTGACTCTTAGCGCTGGCGCACTTGGCGCGAGCGCTCTCGTGCTTTGCACGTGAGCGCTGCCTCAGAGTCTTTGACTCTTAGCGCTGGCGCTCTTGGCGTTAGCGCTCTCGTGCTTTGCATGTGAGTGCAGCCTCAGAGTTTTTGACTCTTAGCGCTGGCGCTCTTGGCGTTAGCGCTCTCGTGCTTTGCATGTGAGCGCTGCCTCAAATTCTTTGACTCTTGGCGCTGGCGCTCTTGGCGCTGGCGCTCTCGTGCTTTGCATGTGAGGTGCTACCTCAGTGAGGTGCTGCCTCAGAGTCTTTGACTCTTGGCGCTTGGCGCTCTCATGCTTTGCACGTGAGGCGCTGCCTCAGAGTCTTTGACTCTTGGCGCTAAGACATTTGTTACATTCTTTGCATGTGGAGTTTTTCCCTATATTTTTTATTTTATTGTTATTATTTTATAAGGGAGAAAGTTTTGAGCCAAAATTTTAGCGGGAACAAATGCCCCCCACTACTTTGCCCACGTAAGTATGTACGTGGGTGAAGTAGTGCAGAGTTATGCATAGCCACAGAATTGAGGGCTTATGAGACACGTTTAGGGTCCTTGCAGCCTAAGACTTTCTCATCTTCATGAGTCGTAAGGGTTTCAAGAAGGTTTTTTTCTCCCTAAGAGTCGAGAGGATCTTTTAGGTGCATATTCTCCCTAGAAATCGTGAGGATTTCTAAGTGTTCATCGCTTCCGTGAGTCGTAAGGATCTCACTCAGGTATTTTTCCCTACGAATTGTGAGGACCCGTAAGTAGCTTCTTTATTTTAGTGGCATGTAATTTTGGCAGATGTGGCCCGTAGATAGTCCAACTTGACCTCCTTGTAGGGCAGCGATGGCTTAGGAAACAGGTTTGGATCTGCCGCCTAAGACTTTTTAACTTTATGAGCCATGAGGGTCTCATAAAGACTTTTTCTCCCTACGAGCCGTGGGGACCTCGTAGGTGTGTTTTCTCCTTAGGAATCGTGAGGATTCCTAAGTGCGTTTTCTCTTGAGAGTCGTAAGGATCTCATAAGAGAGTTTTCTCCCTTACAAGTCGAGACGCTCATAAGTGGTTGACGAGTTGGCCTTTTTCCGAGTCGAAGCACTGCTCCGACGAGGAGGTCATTGGTTGACGTATAGGCAGGGTCATGGGATGGCGTATTTCCACGACGGGGTCAGTTGCTGACGTATTTCCGAGGCGGGGTCATGGGATGATGTATTTCCGCGACGGGGTCAATTGCTGACGTGTCTCCGCGACAGGGTCATTTGATGACGTATTTCCCTGACGGGGTAATTGGCTGATGTATTTCCGAGATGGGTTCATTTGCTGACGTGTTTCCGCGATGGGGTCATTTGATGACGTATTTCCGCGACGGGGTCATTTGCTGACGTGTTTCCGCGACGGGGTCATGGGCTGACGTATTTCCGCGACGGGATCATTTGAGGACGCATTTCTGCGATGGGGTCATTGGCCGACGTATTTCCGCGACGGGGTCATTGGCTGACGTATTTCCGCGACGGGGTCATTTGATGACCTGTTTCCGCGACGGGGTCATTGGCTGACATATTTCCGCAACGGGGTCATTGGATGACGTGTTTCCGCGACGGGGTCATTGGCTGACGTATTTCTGCGATGGGGTCATTGGATGACGTATTGCCGAGACGGGGTCATTTGCTGACGTGTTTCCGCGACGGGGTCATTGGCTGACGTATTTCCGAGACGGGGTCATTGGATGACGTATTTCCGAGACGGGGTCATTTGCTGACGTGTTTCCGCGACGGGGTCATTGGCTGTCGTATTTCCGAGACTTGGTCATTGGATGACGTATTTCCGAGACAGGGTCATTTGATGACGTATTTCCTTGACGGGGTCATTAGCTAACGTATTTCCGAGACGTGGTCATTTGATGACGTATTTCCGCGACGGGGTCATTGGATGACGTGTTTCCGCGACGGGGTCATTTGATGACGTGTTTCCGCGACAGGGTCATTGGCTGACGTATTTCCGCAACGGGGTCATTGGATGACGTATTTCCGAGACGGGGTCATTTGCTGACGTGTTTCCGCGACGGGGTCATTGGCCGACGTATTTCCGCGATGGGGTCATTGGATGACGTATTTCCGAGACGGGGTCATTTCCTAACGTGTTTCCGCGACGGGGTCATAGGCTGACGTATTTCCGAGACGGGGTCATCGGCTGATGATTGTTATGAAAAGAGTGTATGTTTGTAGTTTTTAACCACAATCAGAACGATGTCGCGAGTAGCTAGACCGAGGTGAGTACGGGTCGTCCTCTGGGAAACGTGGAACCTTTTACTCTTACTTTAGATGTGTTGAAAGAGGGGAGGAAATAAGAATTTTGTGAAAATGGTTTCTAGATCTACGTTAAACAAGATTGTAAAATATAGATCTAGATTATTTTAAAGATGTAGTTAATATAATAAGAGGGCTTGTAGGGCTCGTTAGGATTTAGTAGTTATGGACGATTAATTAAAAGTTACCCTTTTTATCCATTAATAGATTTAGAACTAGAACGACGGTGATGCATGTAGATTAGGGTTTCTGGAGGGAAAAGGAATCCCACTCTTAACCCTCATCTCGACACGGAACTCCGTTCATATCTAGCCTTTACCAAAACAATCATTAATCTAATCTCTAATCGCGGTCGGAACTAGCAAAGAATTGCTAGCGCGCCCGATTAGGATGTTAATGATTCTTTTTGATAAAGTTCCTAAACTTTATAGGACTTAAAAAGGTTTAATTATTTTCATCGTTCATTAGCCTACCCTAATCCTACGAACCCTAACAAGCGGAGAATTACTCGCGCATGTTGGGAGAAGAAGATGAAAAGAAAGAGAGGGAAAACATAATGTAAAAAAAACAATTAAATAAAACAACTACCTTTATTAATCAACTTCTTCAAACTACACTTTTAATCCATAGAAAATAATTACAACTAGTTGCTTCTCGATCTTTCCTAAGGAGGTAATTGAACAGTCGATGATCAGCCTGGATGCGTGAGCGTCGGGAGCTTCGTGATCTCTTCGGCTTGATGGCTTTTCCAAGAGGCTCTCGGTGCCTTTTTATAGTGCAAACCCAGAATATTATTGTTGAAAAGTTGGTAAAATTCATCAGTTATCAATCTCCCAAAATCTTGCACTCTATCTCCCTTAAATTGCGGCGGATCCGCGGCCTAAGGGGGGTTTTGGCCACGGATCCGCGCTCAAGGGTGGGGATAATTTGATGATTTTTCTTTTGCTTTCATCTGGTGACATTTGGCAATCCTAGGCATCTTCATATTTCAGAAATCTTCTCTCGGTTGCTTCCAGACTTGGTCTCCAAGTTTGCTTCTTAATTTGGCAAGATTTCTTCAACAGCTTGATTTCTTTGATATATTCTGCATAACAACTTGGAAAATTCTGCACAACAACTCAAATAAGATTTTAGTAGACTTTGTTCTACTAGGATTAGGTCAATAATATTTGCATATATTTTCCTACCAAAATGATAATTAAAATATATTAACACATGGAAAATAATGTTTTTACACATAAACCCTCATATGTATAATATATTATAATAAAGTCCTTTTTTAATATAAAAATGGTAGGAAAAATGTACTACAAATGTGCAGTTTTATCGACTGAACAAATACCCCCAAACTTATCTTTGATCGTCCCGAGCAAACTAGTTTATTCAAGAGGAGAAAAAGAAAGGAGAAAACTAAGCACACTTTCGTAGGTAGACACGATTGCACTGAGCACGTGCAACAAGCCGTTAAACCTCTAGGTGTCCCTAGTAGGAGGAGTGTTGTCTCCTGAGGGTTTTCAGCGGATTACACCCACAAAATTCTATAACAAAAGAAAGATGGTGAAATTTACATATAAAGATAAGAACCATAAAAGAAAGGCCTTGAAAAGAAGAGTTTCCAACTATACTAGCTTTTCAGTTATCATGAGCCCTATCTTAATAGTCATGAAAAAATGTTAGAAATCACATCATCCCTCAATAAAACATCGTCTTTATTTTTCATTCCTACCTTTCATCCAAACATTGATCATATAACCCCACGTGTGTGTAAAGAACATCCCTACACTCGGAGAATACAATTCAAGCTATCATACTCTTGTCCATCTACCTCAGTATTTTTTTTAATTTGGTGAATATTTAGGGTTGCTCACACACTTTCATGCGACCGTTAATACTTCTTGAGGTACTAACCGACCGATTACTCATGTGCTTGCAGATTAAGTGATAATATTTTCCTCGTCTTGCACCTCCTAAGGCTTAGCAGTGACTCCTAGACCAGTTGGCCTTAGGGCACTAGGTGAAGAGGCACCCTCGCTATATTTTTTTTATTGCTGCCTCGGCGATACAAAACCAGTGTTCATTTTTTTCTTTTCACCATTTTTATATTTTCTTCATTTTTTTTCACTTCCTTCATAGTTTGGCTTTTAGACAAGAGCATTTCAAGGTATCCTCTACTATCCCGAGTTTCAAGACGTGTGTATGTGCATATAGTAGGGTATCAACATTCAAATGTTTGGCTTCCAGAATAGAAACTATTTTTCAGACTTATTTTTATCCTCAGATTAGTGACTTCCTTCATCTTACTAACCCTTGGGACAACAGCTCATAACTACTTATTACTAGTTCGTTTAAGAAAACTTCTAATTTTCTTGGTTTTCTTAAACTATTCCTATCTTTTGGATGTAATTTTTCACTTTCTACTCTCTTGTTATAATTTTTTTTTTAATTTTTGAAAATGTTGTGCTTATGCAAAATATGATGCAAATTGATGTGTAAATAAGCACAAACCTCCCCCAAACCTGTTTACAGCAGTGTCCTCACTGATGTCATCCGTTAAGCTCAAAAAACCTGTAGACTTGGGAGGAAATTATTAATGGGGGCAAGAATATATGAAAGTGAAAATCCTCCCCCAAACTTATTTTAGGCTCACAATTTTATAAAAATCATTTTCTTTCAAGAGCCAAAATATACCACCCCTCCCCCAAACTTGAGTTAAACAATTTTAATCTTTTAAAATCACATGAGGGGGTCAAGGTTATTGGTCAATGACAAGCTTTGCAAAGACCGAAGGTCAATACCAACCATTCAAAAATTTTATCGATGAAGCACCAAGGTTGGTGGAAGAACATGTCACCTTTTGACGTGAAGAAGTGGGGAGGTGACAAGAGGTGTATTGGAAAAGGATTGTGTCTCAATTTGGAGAGACGACACAATGATAGTAATGATGGATTACTCGCATTATCATGATTGTCCAAAAGAGGGGGTGGAGGTCCAATTTCTTCATCTCAACACCCGTGTCTTGTAAAAATGCGAGTTCATCAGCGAAAATTTCCTCAAAGCTTTCATCAATACCCCGAAGAATAATGTCATCAGAAAAAATGGGGGGATCGTCCGACTCTATAAAAAGTTCCTCATCAGCGTTAGATGTTGACCCGGACAACTCGATGGAAGAGTAAATGGTTGGGTCAAACAACGACATATGAAAAGAGTCAGAATCATGAGGTTGATCAAATTCGCTGCTGTCGATATCCATTAATTCGACAGAATGCACATGAGCATAGGGTTCGGAGGGTTCACTTCCCAACTTGTAAATATTAAGCTCAATTGACTTCTTTCCAAAGGATAGGGTCATAGAGCCGTTTCTACAATTAATTACTGCGTTGGAAGTGGCAAAAAAGGGTCGACCGAGTATCACCAGGATTTGATTGCGTGGGTTTGCTACAGGTTGTGTATCTATAACGATAAAGTCCACAGGGAATATGAATTCCCCGACTTTGATTAACACATCCTCTAACTCACCCCTAGGTTGGGTGATAGATCGATCGGCCATCTGAAGAGTGCAATGCGCAGGTTTTAACTCTCCGATCCCTAATTGCTCATACACAGAATACGGAAGCAAGTTAACACTAGTACCAAGATCGAGTAGAGCACGATTAATATTTTTACCCCCAATGGAAATAGAAATTGTAGGACTTCCGGGGTCCTTTCGTTTCTTGGGAAGTTGTTGTGTAAAAGCTGTGCTCACATTACTCGCAAGGAAAACTTTTTTAGGTACTTGAACTTTTCTCTTCCTAGTGCACAAGTCCTTTAGGATTTTCGCATATGACGGAACTTGTTGAATAGCATCTAGGAGAGGAATGTTTATGTTAACTTGCTTAAAAATTTCCACAATCTTCTCCATTTGTGGACTTGGTCTGTTGCCCCTCAACCTGTTTGGATAAGGTGCTTGATCAATAAGTTTTGGGTCCAACGTTTGTGGAGAAGACTGTGGGGATGGATTCGATCCCAAAACTGGAGTGGGAATCGACTTAGATGGATTTGGCGAAATGGGCGAAGGGTTCGAGCCTTGGGGAAAACGGAGAATAGGCTAGGGTGAAGGTGGGAGACTAGACGAATTAGGGGAAGAAGAAGAAGAAGCTGGGGTATCATTGGTGTCACTATCATCACATTACTCACTCACTCGGTCATTCAGCACTTTTCTCGATCTCAACGTAGTAATGGCATTCACATTATGACTTTGTGAATGGCCAGGATTCGGTAGGGGTTGAGATGGGAGTTTCCCTTTCTCTCTCGCACTCATTGCGGCGTTTAACTGTGCGATTTGGTTTTCTATTGATTTAATACTCTCACCATGGGAGGAGGAGTTTTTCGTTAGGGTATCAATAGAAGACCTTATCTCAGCCGAATTTTGCATGGATTGTTTCATGAACATATCCAAAGTTTGTGCAAGTGAGTTGTCAGTACCGGCCACTTGTGGTGTAGAAATATTGGCCGGATTTTGGAAATTTTGTGACTGAAAGGGGGGCTGATTCTGTGGTTGTGGTTGCTGTGGAGGAGGTCTTTGATAATTACTTTGTTGGTTTTGATTCCAAGCAAAGTTAGGATGATTCCTCCATCCTTGATTATATGTGGAAGAAGAAGGATCATTTCTAGGTCGCTACTGAAAAGCAGCATTAGCTTGAAACGATGCATTCATAGGACATTCTTCCGTTAAGTGTGATGGATCCGAACAGCAACCACAGACAGTCTTAGGAAGCGTGACCTGATTTAGAGAGAATGTTGAGAACTTGTTTTCAATAGCATCGATTTTCTTCTGTATCGCTGCCATTTCGGCTTTCACTGCGATAGAAACATCGAGCTGGTGAATACCTCCCTTAGTTGAAGGTGGTCTTACGCTTTCCCACTGCAACGTGTGTTCAGCAAGGTCTTCCAGATATTTCCATGCTTCACCGTCATCTTTAGACATGAAATTGCATTGACACATTGTTTCAAGCATCTGCTTTGTCGCTGGATTAATGCCCTCATATATAATCCGACATAAATCCCATCTTTGTATTCCGTGATGGGGGCATTGGACAAGCAGATCTTTGAAACGTTCAAAGCACTTCCAAAATGGTTCATTGGGAAGCTGGGTGAACTGGTTGATCTCGCTCCTAACATGTGCAGTCTTATGATTTGGGTAAAACTTCTTAAGAAATGCTACGACGAATTCATCCCAATTAGTGATAGAGTGTGCGGCAGTATTGTAAAGCCATTTTTCTGCCAAGTCGCACAATGTGAATGGGAGAAGACGTAAGCGCATAGCATCTAAAGTCAATTGTGAAGTACCCATCATTGCGCATACGTTTTCGAATTTGGTGATGAAAACGTACGCGTCTTCCGACTCAAGCCCGTGAAATTTGGGCAGCAGATTGATGTAGTGGGGTTTAATTTCGAAATTATCCCCGTTAGGTGGTGGAAGAGATAGACAAGTGGGAAGAGGACCACGAATAGGATAGCATCTCTCTTGGAGAGAGATGCGCGGTGGATTCTGCGCACCTTCGGGCGGTGGCAGCGTGGTGTTATAATCTGATGGAGTGTCGTCCATCTCGGTTGATGTGGTGTGTGGTGGGGGAAAAGAAGATGAAGAAGTACCGACTTCGGCGTCGATAGCAGGAACGCGGACAAGACGGGCACTAGGATCCCGTGTCCAGCCGAGCATGCATTAAGCGGGTTTAGTGTAAGTGGCAGCGTGTGTGTGATTTTAAAATTGGCTTGTTTTTGAAAAAGCGGGACTCAGGACAAATCACCCTAAGATGCACAAGCAACCCTAGAACTAAGGTTACCTAGGTCCAGTCTCTAGACCGCTCCTAGACTTCCAAAGGACAAGCCGCAAGATCAATCCTCTACCGCCTCCGTACTACCCTTGTAGCCAGATAAGTGCCAGGTAAGTGGGAAGGAACCACGTCGTGGGCCTAATTAAAAACCACTAGCCTTTGTCACACTTGTCTAGGCACTACAAAAGTAATGCAGATAAACGATAGATTACCCACGACCTTCCTCTGTCCTTATTGAGCGCGACAGTCCTTAGAGTCTGGTCTAGATATTTTTTAAATTAATGAAGGGTTGATGCAGATGCTCGGTTTGTGATTTGTGGGGCTTAGGAAGGGTGATGAAATCCCCACCTAATCTTGATTTGGTCTTTGCCCCTTAGAGTCCGTATTAAAATATGCAAAACAAAACCAATCACAAAACTTTTGCAAAAAGATTTTTGAGCGGCGCAATTTTGCAAAGAATCCTGCAGAAAATAGATTTTATTGGATTTGGGGAGAGAGAGAAGGAGTTAAGAAAGATACCAGAGAAGATTTATTCCCTAATTCCTCCAACTTGCCGCGGTTCCGCCGCAGAATGGGTGCTTTTGCCGCGGTTCCGCCGCGTGGCAGAAGGAACAGTTGATGAAACTTTTTGTATGGCTCCTTTGCTCCTCTGGATCTCTAAAAATGTCTCAGTTTCCTATTTTCCTCAAGTTTGTGACTCCAGATTTCCTCGCAAAAATTCACACAATAATCGTTAAATATACAATTTGCAGTTTTGTGTTAATAATGATATGACTCGTCAAAGAATTCAACACAAATAGTAAAAATAAAAAATTACGCACGTATCCCCGGCAACGGCGCCATTTGATTGTTACGAAAAGAGTGTATGTTTGTAGTTTTTAACCGCAATCAGAACGGTGTCGCGAGTAGCTAGACCGAGGTGAGTACGGGTCGTCCTCTGGGAAACGTGGAACCTTTTACTCTTACTTTAGATGTGTTGAAAGAGGGGAGGAAATAAGAATTTTGTGAAAATGGTTTCTAGATCTACGTTAAACAAGATTGTAAAATATAGATCTAGATTATTTTAAAGATGTAGTTAATATAATAAGAGGGCTTGTAGGGCTCGTTAGGATTTAGTAGTTATGGACGATTAATTAAAAGTTACCCTTTTTATCCATTAATAGATTTAGAACTAGAACGACGGTGATGCGTGTAGATTAAGGTTTCTGGAGGGAAAAGGAATCCCACTCTTAACCCTCATCTCGACACGGAACTCCGTTCATATCTAGCCTTTACCAAAACAATCATTAATCTAATCTCTAATCGCGGTCGGAACTAGCAAAGAATTGCTAGCGCGCCCGATTAGGATGTTAATGATTCTTTTTGATAAAGTTCCTAAACTTTATAGGACGTAAAAAGGGTTTAATTATTTTCATCGTTCATTAGCCTACCCTAATCCTACGAACCCTAACAAGCGGAGAATTACTCGCGCATATTGGGAGAAGAAGATGAAAAGAAAGAGAGGGAAAACATAATGTAAAAAAAACAATTAAATAAAACAGCTACCTTTATTAATCGACTTCTTCAAACTACACTTTTAATCCATAGAAAATAATTACAACTAGTTGCTTCTCGATCTTTCCTAAGGAGGTAATTGAACAGTCGATGATCAGCCTGGATGCGTGAGCGTCGGGAGCTTCGTGATCTCTTCGGCTTGATGGCTTTTCCAAGAGGCTCTCGGTGCCTTTTTATAGTGCAAACCCAGAATATTATTGTTGAAAAGTTGGTAAAATTCATCAGTTATCAATCTCCCAAAATCTTGCACTCTATCTCCCTTAAATTGCGGCGGATCCGCGGCCTAAGGGGGGTTTTGGCCGCGGATCCGCGCTCAAGGGTGGGGATAATTTGATGATTTTTCTTGTGCTTTCATCTGGTGACATTTGGCAATCCTAGGCATCTTCATATTTCAGAAATCTTCTCTCGGTTGCTTCCAGACTTGGTCTCCAAGTTTGCTTCTTAATTTGGCAAGATTTCTTCAACAGCTTGATTTCTTTGATATATTCTGCATAACAACTTGGAAAATTCTGCACAACAACTCAAATAAGATTTTAGTAGACTTTGTTCTACTAGGATTAGGTCAATAATATTTGCATACATTTTCCTACCAAAATGATAATTAAAATATATTAACACATGGAAAATAATGTTTTTACACATAAACCCTCCTATGTATAATATATTATAATAAAGTCCTTTTTTAATATAAAAATGGTAGGAAAAATGTACTACAAATGTGCAGTTTTATCGACTGAACAGCTGACGTATTTCCGAGACGAGGTCATTTGATGACGTATTTCCGCGACGGGGTCATTTGCTGACGTGTTTCCGTGACGGGGTCATTGGCTGACGTATTTCCGCGACAGGGTCATTAGATGACGTATTTCCGAGACGGGGTCATTTGCTGACGTGTTTCCGCGACAGGGTCATTGGCTGACGTATTTCCGAGACGGGGTCATTAGATGACTCTAAGTTGTCTGCGAACCGTAGAGTCTTGGAACTGGGGATTTTGCTGTGACTCCGATTAGTGGCATCGCATCCGTATCTTGCTGGAATGAGGAGGAACACCGTTGTTGGTCTCTAGGTTGTAGATGTGACCGTCGAGATTTGGATCAAGGGGCTTTGCCATAGCTACGCTTCGTTGCGACCCTGAGGTCGATCGTTGGAGTTGAGAAGTAATGCCGTGGTGATCTTTTGGGATGCAGATGTTGCCGTCGAGATCTGGCTCTCCCTTTAATAGAGTCTGTTGGGACATGCGGTTCCCTTTTCGTTTATGCCCATGGATTATATACAGGGGTCAGTATGGACTCACCTGAAGGGCAAAAGTTTCATTTTTTTGTTTATTTCCTCGATGCTCTATCATTTCAGCCTTTTATATCGCGAAAGTCACGATTGCCCAATCATTTCGGCTATTCTTTTTACTCGCTGCTTTTTTATTGCGAGTTGCCCGGCTGTTTTTGTATGCATATATTTTACTTGCTGATTTTGTTGCAAGTTGCCCTATCATTTCGTCTATTTCATATGCATTTGTGGCTCGCTGACTTTTCGCCGTGAGTTTAGGATTTGGGATCTGATACCGATTTAGGCATCAGCATCGCTACAACTGGGATATGGCCAGGAGCGAATTATCATTTTCCTTTGTCGGTTCGAACAAAGGTGGCTTAGCAAATAGGGTTAAGATCCTGTCGACTAAGTCTTTTGATTTCATGAGCCGTTCGTGAGGATCTCGTAGGTGTGTGTTCTCCTTAGAATTCGTGGGGACTTCTAAGTGCGTTTTCTCTTGAGAATCGTAAGGATCTCACAAGAGCATTTTCTCCTTACAAGTCGAGAGGACCTACAAGTGTTGTTCACCAAATAGGGGAATTTCACACCATTGATGAAACTGGGTGGAGGAAACGTTTATTTATGCTCGTGGATTGTATACAAGGGTCAGTATTGAACCGCTTGTAGGGCAGCCTGTGGGTTGTGATGGCTTAAGAACAGGTTCAGATCCCTGTAATTTAAGGCTTTTGAATCCTACGAGCCGTGAGGGTCTCATAGGGGAATTCTCTTCACGAGTCGTGAGGATCTCGTAAGTGTAACTTCTCCTTAGGAATCATGGGGATTCCTAAGTGTGTTGCTCCTTTGTGAGTCGTAAGGATCTCACGCAGGTATTTTCTCCTTACAAGGTCGAGAGGACCTTGCAAGTGCCTTTTAACTAGATTGCGCCCTTTCAGGTTTTCACAAAATTCGCCGGTAGCCTCGCCGTTTTTACTCACAGAGCCCTTTCGGGTTTTCATCCGTGCCTATTTCACTTCTGGACGTACCGTTTTTTTTTTGCGTCAGCTCTAGGATGCTGCGGTTTGTAGTAGTTTAACGACGTTTCGGTCAGTCGTTAGTTTTAGGATATTGCGGTCCATCGTCGCCATTTTGGAGACAACAGTTTCGCTGGATACTACTTATAGAGTTTGGGCTTGGGAAGATAGCGAGCGGACATAGGCATCGTCATCTATCGTTGACGTAGGCCGTGTCTCGTCAGGCGTAGTATTTTTTCAGGAACCGGCCGTTTATTGGCCTGAAGGGTCTTTCGCCATGCATATTCATGAGCAAGTAAGCCCCACCATGGTAGACTTTGTTTATGATGTACAGGCCTTCATAATTTGGCTCGAACTTCCCTCGTTTTGCACGATTGGGGATCATAGGTCTCTTGACCACTTGCACGAGTTCTCCTTGGCGGAATGTCCTCGGCCTAATCAATCTTTCATATCAGCGCGTCATTTTCACTTTGTAAGCCTCCAAGTTTTGCCGTGCCATGAGTCGAGCTTCATCGAGGGCGTCGAGCACCTCGAACCGAAGATGAGCATTTTCTTCGCTTGTCAGTTCGTAATGAACTGCCACTCGTAGAGATGGTAGCTCTATCTCCAAGGGAAATACCGCTTCTGCGTCGAATACCAATGCATACAGCGTTGTATTTATGGCCGTTTTGAACGTGGTCCGATACGCCCAGAGAGTTTCATGCAATCTCTCGTGCCAATCTCTTCTATTTCCGGACACCATCTTCTTTATGATCTTCGTCAAGGTCTTGTTGAAGGCCTCAGCTAGACCGTTAGCTCGGGGATTATAGACCGAAGAGTATCTCCAGTCTATATTATGTTGCTGTGCGAAGCGGCTGATTTTGTGACTTCTGTAGGCTGGCCCTTTATCAGAGATAATCCATCGCGGAGTGTCGAACCGATAGATGACGTATGTCTTGAAGAAGTGGAGAATATTCTCCGTCTTCACTTCTCTTAGCGGCATGGCTTCTGCCTACTTAGAGAAGTAATCGATTGTCGCCAATATGAACCGATGTCCTCTGGACGATGCTGGTTCGATGGGCCCGATTATGTCAGTTCCCTACATTTCGAACGGCTAGCTAGCCACCGTTGGGTGTAGCGGATTTGGATGATGGTGGATGAAGTCCCCGTGAATTTGGCACGAGTGGCACTTCTTCGCGTATTCGAGACAGTCCTGAATCATCGTGGGCCAATAGTAGCCCATCCTTTTGATCTTCAGCATCATCTTCGGACCGGCTTGATGAGAACCGCAGAGTCCGTCGTGAGTTTCTTGGACGACTCTCTTTGCTTCTTCCGGCCCCAGGCATCTTAGCCATAGAGAGTCGAACGATCTCTTATACAGAGTATCATTGACGAAGGAGAAAGATAGAGCTCGTTTCATGAGCTGATGTCTTGAGGATGCATCTTCAGGTGTTCGTCGGGATTTGAAGTTGTCTATAAAGACTTCTCTCCAATCCTTAGCCTTTTTCTGGTCTTTTATTTGTAAGGCCGTTGGTTTGGTCACTTCTTTTTCTTCAGGCGACTCCGGAGATATTTCTGCTGATGCAAGAACCCGATGGCATTGCACAACGATCCTCACGTCATCGAAGTTTTCGTCAGTTAGTTCTTTAGCGAGTTTGGCTAATGCATCCGCTTTGCTATTTTCCGCACGCGGTATGCTTTCCAGGGCGTAGGCAGGGATTTGAGTCAGCAATTGTTGTACTCTCTCGCCGCACTTCACCAACTCTGGTTTGCACGTTTGATAGTCACCGTTTACTTGGCTAACGACCAGTTGGGAGTCTCTGTATATGAGGAGGTTTTCAATTCCCATGTCGACAGCGATCTCAAGACCTGCTATCAAAGCTTCATATTCGGCTTCATTGTTCGTCCTCGGCTCTGTTAAGGAGAAGGCAAAGCGCATTATCCCTCCTTGTGGAGTCACAAAGATGAGGCCTACCCCAGATTTGATTATGGGGGAGTTGTGCTTTCGCTTCTTCATGGAAGATGCCCCGTCGAAGTAGAGTTCCCATCGGGTATCACTCTCTCTTCTCTCCCCGTCAATCGTGTCAAACGCGTGCTCATCCGGCAACTCGCAATTTAGGGGTGAATCGGCAGGTATCGGATGCTCAACAAGGAAGTCGACGATAACCTGGCCTTTTACTGCCTTGAAGGGACGATAAGTTATCGAGAACTCCATCAAGAGCAGGGCCTATTTAGCGAGTCGTCCTGTCAGTATGGCTCTTGACATCAAATACTTGAGAGGATCCACTTTTGATATGAGATGGACCTCATGCGCCAAAGCATAGTGTCTGAGCTTCGTTACCCCGAAGATTAACGCCAGGCAGTGTTTTTCGATAGGGGAGTAGTTGTTTTCTGCCCCCAGGAGAACTCAACTCAAATAGTAGAGGGCTCTCTCCTTCCCTTGGTCGTTCTCCTGTGCCCATAGCGCGCCTAAAGAACCTTTAAGGGCTATTGTGTACAGGATGAGCGGCTTTCCCTTGACCGGAGCGGTTAGTACCGGCGGATTCTGTAGGTATTGCTTGATTTCGTCGAGTGCACTCTGGCATTTTCGATCTCTAACGGACGGGTTCCCCTTCTTCATTAGGTGACTGTAGGGGCGGCATTTGCCGGAGAGCTTAGCTATGAACCGTCGGATGTAGGCGAGCTTTCCTTGGAGAGACCGCAGTTGCTTGAGAGTTCTTGGCAGAGGCATTTCAATGATCGCCTTGATCTTTAACGGGTCTATTTCGATACCCCGATGTCGTATGATGAATCCTAGGAATTTGCCGGAGGAAACTCCGAACGCGCATTTGAGAGGGTTCATCTTCAGATTGTATTTCCGAAGACGTTAGAACACTATCTTCAGATTCTCCCAATGCTCCTCGTGCGATTTGCTTTTTACCATAAGGTCGTCAATATAGCACTCGATGATTTCGTGTATGAGGTCATCGAAAATCTTCGTCATGGCCCTCTGATAGGTGGCGCCAGCGTTCTTCAGACCAAAAGGCATCACTTTGTAGCAGAATATGCCCAAAGGGGTCCGGAAAGCGGTATGCTTCTGATCTTCGGGATGCATCTTTATTTGATTATACCTTGATGAGCCGTCCATGAAGGAGAAAACTTCGTGGGTGGACGTGTTGTCTATCATCAGCTCGGTAACTGGTACAGGAAAATCATCCTTCGGGCAAGCTTTGTTGAGATCCAGAAAGTCCACGCATATGCTCACCGTCCCATTTTTCTTCATCACTGGGACGATGTTGGCAATCCAGTCAGGGTATTGCACTTCTCAGACGAAGCCGGAGTCGATTAGCTTCTTGACCTCGGCGTTGATGCTCATTTCAAGTTCGAGCCGCATTCTTCTCGGTGCTTGCTTGACTGGCTTGACGTCCGGAGAAATTGCCAATTTGTGCACAGCTACTTCTGGATCTAGTCCCGGCATTTTGGAGTAGTTCCATGCGAAACAGTCTTTATACTGCATGAGCACGTCTTTGAGCATAGCCACCTTTTCTTCAGACAACAGCTCACTGACGAACATCGGCCGCGGATCACTTGCCGTCCCCAAGTCGATTTTCCTGAGGTTATCCGCAGTAGTATGTATCCCATCTTCCAATTCTTTTGGTGCTGGTGGAAACTCTGAGATCACCTCGTCATCATCGTTTTCGAAGCACCAGGGGAGGTCGGCCATATCCTCGCGTACTCATTCTCCTGACAACGTTATCGCGTGACAGGTACGAGATCTCTTCCAAGACCGATGTTGATCGGGATCTACTTTCGCTGCATACGTGGCTTTCGGTTCATGCTTCTGTGGCGGGGTTACCCTCCAACTGCTGGATAGAGCGAACCCGCCTTACTGATACTGGTCTTCTACCCAGTTTTTAAATGTGAAGCAGTCTTCGAGAGGATGTCCTATCGCTCGATGATAGGAGCAATAATCCGGGTGAGAGACCTCGTCTGCTTGCTCGGGGTATTTGGATTCCGGGAGCGTAATCATTTGATGTTTCATGACAAGACCGAATATCTTCCTTGTCTTGTCTTGGGGAAAAGAATATGCTCGACCCATCTTCTTTATGAGAGACAAATCGCGCCCCTCAATTCTCGATCGCGTGGCTTCTTAGACCCGCTTTGCCACTGTCGAACATCTTTTCCGTTCTTTAGCTTGTTTTTGCCTCTGCGTCGGATCTTCCGTATGACGGGCTGGCGACGAAAGGCATCGTCATTCTTCGTAGCCTGCTGAAGGAGGCCATGCGTCCTGGCTTTCTCGTAAATGGCCATTCCACGGTTATGGTCATCCCGGACCTTTTGACCCGCTTTCCTTATTAGATTTTCCATCTGTTCCTCAAACGACGGACTCGGCATTTTTCTGGCAGGATCTTGTTCCGGTTCAACCGCAGCGTCTTCTAACAGAGCATCCCCTTCTTCATCGAAGTCATGTATAACGTAGCAGCCATAGATTCTTTCCCGTTTCTTGGATTGAACATATCCAAGCCCGATCGTTTCCATTCTCCCGTTGGGCAATTTTCGCTGAGTTCCGGGGACGATCTTGATCCTGTTGTAGAATTAGCTTGTCGAGCAATCTATTTGATGGGTACGCCTTGGCGCCTTAACAGCCTTTTTAATCCTTCTGTGTAGTATCTGGGCAGATGGATGGGCTGAAGCCTGTCAAGTATGGAATCGGCACCATGCCAGATTTCTTTCTCCACTTTGATTTCCGCTGATCGATAAAAGAGGATCGCTTTTTCATCTTTTCGCCTGGGAGGGACGTAGAACATCTGCAGTTCTTGCACACTATAGGTATCAAGTGCGTCGAGCTCTTTGTAATGCTTTTGCGGAACCGTGGAGATTTGCAAGCTCCGTTTATCGCCAGTGAAGGCTTGTATTGATGGCCGAACAGAAAATACTGCATTGGCCTCAGCTTCAGAGTCGTTGCCGAAGACCAACATGAGGGTAGAAGGTCCCGGTTTGTTGCATTGGGGTGGCCCCGAATAGACTATCTCTTCTTCCTCCTCGGTATCGCTCCCGAAGACCGGAATGGTGGTGATAGCTTTATGCTTATTCTCCGGTTTATAGCATCTTTCTGTGTCTTCAAAGTCTGGTAAGAAATACTTTGCATCTTCGTACTTTCGGACTTCATTCACGAAGAATGGGTTCAGCTCCCCTGTCACGTACTCAAGACCATCTTTGAAATACTTCATACACTGATGTTGTGTAGAAGGGATGATGTTGTACTCGTGCAATCAAGGCCTGCCGAGCAAGGCGTTGTAGCATGACTTGGCATCAATGACATGAAATTTGATGTCAGTGACGAGCAGCCCAAAGCGTAACGTCAGTATCACAGACCCGAGTGCCCATGATGACTGGAAGTCGAACCCGGAGATAGTGATCTTATCCCGAGCGAGGTGTTGAACGCTCATGCAGATTTCTTTTAGTACCCTCACATTTAGGAGATTGACAGAAGACCCGTTGTCAACTAGAATCTTCCCTATCGTGATGTCATGGTAGTATCCGGTGACATACAGGGGACGGTTGTGCTCGCATGTCCCGAGGAGGAGGTCTTCATCGCCGAAAGTGACGTCAGCAGTGTGCACTTCTTCCAGCTCGTCCTTCATCTTTTCTTCGGTAAGGAAAGCTTGGAACTGCTCGGGCTCTTGTAGTGCCTTGATCAAAGAATCTCTCGCCACTTTAGATAGCTGAAGGGCATCGAGAATGCTTAGCTGCGAGGGTATCTTCCTCAAGTGTGCCAGAACGTTGTAATCCACCTTGTTTTTCTTAGGCGGATCCTTGGCTGCTAGCTCTTCGACAATTCGATCATTGAGGGCGATATCTTCAGGGACTTTTTCTTTCCCTTTATCTTTTTTGTTCAATCCCTTGTTTGTGGGTCCGAAATTCTTTTCGGGTAACGTGCGATTATGCAGCTGAATGTTCTTGCAGGTCTTCATCTCTTCTGTTTCGGAGATGGATTCTTTGAAGAGAGGGCCGAGGGCTATTTCTTCATCAGAATCGCTCACGAAGGTGAGAACTTGCGATCCCCCGGAATCAACCATGTGGCAGTTGCCGTCAGTTCTTTTGCGCTCATCTGTCATGCTCTTCTGCTCTCGACGCGTTTTGCGCTTCATTCGCTTGAAATGTTGCCGATGAGCAACGTATCTCTGCCACCAATTCTTGAAGGCCATGCATTCCTCGGTAGGGCGTGTGATCCTCCGATGGTATATGCAGTAGTTTGGATGTGCATCTAGTCTGTCGAGGAACGTATTTTCTGAAGTGTCTTCTTTGGAAGGTAGCAACTTCATTCCCTTCGACAGGGCTTTAGCGAATTGCTTCCTTGTCTTAAACTTGCTTTTGCTGGCGGCAGAAGTGCTTCCATCCGGTTGGGGTACTTCAACCCTTTTGTCCAGCCGCCGGCGTTAGGCTTTTTCAAATATGGCCATTTCGCGCTCTCGATCAGCTTTGTAAGTCGACGTTAGACACCCCACATGATGCGGGGAAGCGGAATAGGTAAAACAATCATTTTGTTTAAGTTAACATCGACTAACTTTACGGATCTTTGTTAAACCCTTACTAACAACTATCTAGAAGTGATTAACTACTATGATAGATGATTATACCTCAAGATTGTAGTCCTTCTTGTTCTTGTTGTTCACCTCCTCGTCGGCCTCCTTGATGTGATAGAAGATCCACCCGAGAGTTCCTTCTCCAAGCTTTAATCTCTCACTTGAGGTAACTAGGTGGCTATGATTGCTAATCAAGGTAACCTAGAGGATATAGAGATGGATTAGGGATCGATTAGTCTTGCTAACCCTTGGGATCTCAACACATGAGAGGATTAGGGTTAGGTCTTTGAAGAGAGAGAGCTTGAGGAGAGAGAATGTGTAAGTGATAATGAATTGAAAATATAACTCATTATGTATATAATGAAGCATAATAATTATCAAATAAATAAAATAGATAATTACAACCATGCTTCATTTAATACAAATGAATGAATCATCTCATGAGTCATTAAGCAATAAATGCTTCATTAACTCATTTGGATGAATCACTCCATGAGTCACAAATTCAATTAATGCAAATTCCACCTAAGCTCTCCACCTCATCTTTCTTCTAGAAGCTTCTCGAGTAATTATGAGAATGCCCCTCCCATCCGTGAAAACACGGAAAATCTGAGACTGTATAAATCCAATAATCCAAAACTAGAATTTGGCTTAAACTAAAGCCCGCTAGTAAAATCTGTCCGAACATCATACGTGCACAAGTACATGTATATGTCCGAACCTTGTCGTAAAACCATACGACCTCTATATCGTTTCGCCTGAAGCAGGGAAACTCTCTGTGTGGGACTCTAAAGACTCGACACTACGCTGGCAGTGGGTTTAACCACAGGCCGCAAGCGGTACTAGCTGTACTTAACGGTCCCCAGGTAGATGTTGATAAGAAGGCCGATGAGGAAACCCATCCGAACTCCTACTGAGCCTGATGTGACAATCTCCGCACAGTCCGGTCTGTTCGTCTAAGACTATCGCATATCGGGCCTAGGGGGCGGCAAGCGTCAGTCCCCTAAAAGCGGTATAAGTTGTGTCGGAGTGAAGCCCATTACACCTTGAGAAGCTACTGGGAAACCTACCAGTAAATCTCGTTTGCCCAGGCCAGGGACTTTGCGTAATGGCTCTCCAAACACAGCGCAATATCAACTCCCAATACCGGGAGAGACGAATCCTTTCTAACTGCCACTACCTCCAAGTGCTTCGGGACTGCACCCAACTGCTACCTGTTTGCACGACTCCTTTGAGTCGTGGTAGGGTAGCATCTAAGAACAGTGGGAACACACTCGAGACGAAGCAGCAGTGTCAAGTCTGCGGACTATGCTGTACTCATGTCACCTGGGAACTGTTAACTGACGACGAGTATAATACCAACCAACAGTTCCCTGTGAGTCCAGTCCGGTGTACCCGTAACCCAACGAGCACCTGTATACTATCTCCAGTACAACGTACGAATGGCTGTGGGACAGACCATTTCCCCTGCTGGGATGAGAAGCGTACACACTAGTCTACTCTGGAGTATCGATACCCTGTCTTGATAATCCTATGACTAGGGACCTGAAAAAGGATGTGCTTGTAGACTATCCAGCCCCCACTAGTGTGACTGCCATCACAACGCTGGTAGTCAAGCAAGATCCTATGGGCTCTATCAATATGTATTCGCGATATGTTAAAAGAAACATATACACATATTAAGATAGATATAAACCAAGTAGCATACTATTATGTTGAGCGAGACTGTTAATATAACTGTGAATATCCCAAGCTTCCATTAAGTAATATACAAACCAGTATGATACAATAATGGCTCTTAGGGCATATACACAAACAATCTCCCACTTGCAATAGGGCCATGTACTGGCGTATCGAAGACCTATCATCTCGAGTAGCCTCTCGAACTGTATCTGAGGTAAGGCCTTTGTGAATGGATCTGCAGTGTTCTCCTCTGTAGCAACTCTCCGGACCTCGATCTCCTGGCGATCTATGATCTCCCTGATCAGGTGATACAGCCTTAAGATGTGTCTGGACTTCTGATGGGACCTGGGTTCCTTCGCTAAAGCTATAGCGCCGTTGTTGTCACAATACAACGGTATTGGATCAGCAATGGTAGGAACCACCTGAAGTTCTGTTAGGAACTTCTTCATACAGGCTGCTTCTTTTGCGGCATCGCAAGCAGCGATATACTCCGCTTCCATCGTCGAGTCAGCAACGGTGTCCTGCTTGGAACTCTTCCAGCACACCGCCCCTCCATTGAGGGTAAAGACATAACCTGACATGGACTTGGAGTCATCCTTGTCACTCTGGAAGCTGGAGTCAGCAAAAGCCTCGATCTGGAGGTCTTTTCCGCCGTAAACCAAGAACATATCCTTAGTCCTTCTCAGGTACTTGAGAATGTTCTTTACTGCTATCCAGTGCTTCTCCCCTGGGTCTGACTGATACCGGCTTACCACGCTCAGTGCGTAAGCTACATCCGGTCTAGTGCACAACATCGCATACATTATAGAGCCTACCGCAGAAGCGTAGGGTATAATCGACATGTGATCCCTTTCCAAATCAGTCTTGGGAGACATCTCTTTGAAGAGGGTGATTCCGTGATAAGCCGGTAAATTACCGCGCTTAGAATCTTCCATACCGAATCTTTTCAGTATAGTATTGATATACCTGGACTGCGAAAGTCCAACCATCCTCTTAGATCTATCACGATAGATCTGGATCCCCAAAATGTAAGAGGCATCACCCAGGTCTTTCATGGAGAACCTGTGTGACAAGAATCCTTTGACAGATTGTAGCATAGAAATGTCATTTCCTATCAAGAGAATGTCATCCACGTACAAGACGAGGAATACGACAGTTCGTGCTACAATTTTATTATATATGCATGGTTCATCTGGATTTTTGATAAAGTCATATTCCTTGACCGTTTCATCAAAATGGATGTTCCAACTCCGCGATTCCTGCTTTAGTCCATAAATGGACTTAAGCAACTTGCACACTTTCCCGCTGCTCCCACTCTGATTGAAACCTTCTGGCTGATCCATATAGACGCATTCTTCTAAATTACAATTTAGAAAAGACGTCTTTACGTCCATCTGCCAGATCTCATAATCATGGAAGGCGGCAATGGCAAGAAGGATCCGAATGGATTTGAGCATAGCCACTGGAGAAAAAGTTTCGTCATAGTCCAAACCAGGTCTTTGACGAAAACCCTTTGCAACAAGTCTAGCCTTATAGGTTTCCACCTGTCCATCTACACCAATCTTTTTCTTGAAGATCCACTTGCAACCTATGGGTTTTACCCCATCTGGAGCAAAGTCCAAAGTCCATACTTTGTTGGTGTACATGGACTCCATTTCGGTCCGCATTGCATCCAGCCATCTTACCGAGTCGACGCTCTGGATGGCCTGCTGGAAGCAAGTAGGTTCATCATTCTCAATGACGCAATCCTCTCTATCCTCGTCTATGAGAAAACCGTAGTATCTCTCAGGCGGATGAGACGGCCTACTACTCCTGCGGAGGGGTGCGGGAATGTCCTGTTCTTCTTGAACTTCTGGTTCTACCAAACTTTCAGCAGTAGTTTGTGGTTCAGGAATTTCTTCCAGTTCTATTGCGCTCCCACTTGTTTCCTTTTCTAAAAACTGATGTTCTAGAAAATGGGCATTACGAGAAACAAAAACCTTTTGTTCCTCTGCGTAATAGAAAAAATACCCCTTGGAGTTCTTTGGATATCCCACAAACTTACACTATACTGAGCGTGCCTTGAGTTTGTCCGCATCCTGCTTTTTAACAAAAGATGGACATCCCCCTATCTTCAGATACTGAAGATAGGGTTTCATCCCACTCCACATCTGATATAGCGTGGTAAGCACAGTCTTGGTAGGAACCCTGTTCAAAAGATATGCAGCTGATTCTAGTGCATAACCCCAGAAAGATCGCGGTAACTCAGCATTACTCATCATGGAACGTACCATATCCAATATGGTTCGGTTCCGTCTTTCCGATATACCGTTATGCTGTGGAGTGTATGGAGGAGTAAGCTGAGAGAGAATTCCATTCTCTTTTAGGTAACCCAGGAACTCGGCACTTAAGTATTCACCACCTCGATCAGATCTCAGTGTCTTGATACTTTTGCCGGTTTGGTTTTCTACTTCATTCTTATATTCTTGGAATTTCTCAAAGGCTTCGGATTTATGTTTTATTAAGAAAATGAATCCATACCTAGAGTAATCATCCGTAAAAGTAATGAAATATGAAAAACCGCCTCTTGCATGTGTAGACATTGGACCACATACATCGCCGTGTATGAGTCCTAAGAGCTCGCTCTCTCTTACTCCATGTCCAGTTAATGGAGTCTTTATCATCTTTCCTTTAAGACATGATTGACAAGTGGTATAAGATTGATATTTGAACGGATCCAAATATCCTTCTCTATGTAACTTAGTTAACCTTGTCTCATTGATGTGACCTAGTCTACAATGCCATAAGAAAGCCTGATTTATATCTGGAGACTTTCTTTTTAGTGTGTTCTGGACATTGAAAATCTGTAATTGGTTTAACACGTATATACCGTTATCTAGTGTACCGGACCCAATCAAATCATGATTAAGATGGATGTTAACAATATCGCTTACAAACGTGAAATCATAACCTTCTTTTGATAACAACGATACTGATATGATATTACACGTTAAACTGGGTACACAAAAACAGTTGCGCAAAACCAAAATATGTCCACTCGTCAATCTAAGGTGATAATCCCCTATGGACACAGCACCCACGCTAGCTCCGTTAGTAACCTGGAGGGTCATATCACCAACCTTCAGCACTCTACGGTTTCTCAGTGCCTGCAATGAATTGAATATATGATATCTTAATCCGGTATCCAATACCCAGGAAGTAGAGTTGATTGACAGACAATTTTCAATTACAAACACACCTGAAGTCGAAGCCACAGCTTGCTTCGGGTCCTGGTTCTTGGCAATCCAAGCTTTGCAATCTTTCTTCCAATGGCCTTTCCTACGACAGTGGAAGCACTCGTCCTTTGCCACTACTGGCACCGCAACCTTTGCCTTTCCCTTGGCTTCCATCTTACCAACACCACCACTCGGTTTGATAGCGACCTTCTTCTTCCTTCCTTTGGCCCTTGCCTTGGACCTGGAAGAGGAAGCACCGCGAACAAACATAGTGGGTGTTTCCCTTGCCTTTTGGAAGGTGCCCTCTGCACTCCTCAACATGTTAAGGAGTTCTGGAAGTTCAATTTCTTTACCTTGAATGTTAAAATTCAAGATAAACTGGGCGTAGGTGGAAGGAAGAGACTGGAGAATCAAGTCTGTATACAGCTCGTTCTCTAATGTTGTTCCGAGGTCTGCTGTCACGCCCCGCTTCCCGGTGTACGGCGAAGGAGACGCGACGAGGTCCGCTACGTATGTACTCAGAAGTACATATGCTAAGCGTATCTAAGCAATATGAAAGTAAATCACAAGAGACAAGGGATAAAGAAATAATAGCAATTTTATTAATAACATTCTTTTGTACAATGTATGAAAAGTAAATACAACTGAAATGAAAAGCGATGCCTAAACAGTGGCATAACAGAAAATGAAAATACTGAATAGAACAAGGTACAATATCTAGAGCTCGGGGTCTTCGTGAGAATGCTCCAAGTCTTCACCGGTGGGCTCGATCTCTGCTGGGTCCAAAGCACCCGACGACATTCAAAGAAGAAAGAAATAGAATGTCGTCAGCGAACAGGTCGCTCGGTAAGTCCCAAAGATAAGGAAGAACTAGAAAGACAGAATAAGAGTATTTTCTAAAGTATTATGTTGTAGAATATTATGGAATATTGTGTTAACGTTGTTGTTTGTAGCTTGGTACAGAAGGATGCCAGTGTATACGAGAGGGGTCTCTATATGCTAGAGACCAGGGCAAACGGAATGTACAAGGAACCGTTAAGCCACGGTACAACAGCAACGGAATATAGGTTAGGTGTCTTAATCTGACCACCTCGTGCCACCTTTAACACCTTCTGTACCAATCTACCCCTTAAACCCCGTAGTGTTTTGATAGTATTGTTGTATTGTATTGTGTAAGTTGGATGACCGACCAAAACCATGATATCAGTAAACATGTTGTAACTGCATAATCAGGTAAATGGAATAACGGAATAATGGATGTATAGCCATGGTTTGATTCAGTCAAGTTGTATAGATTGTTAACTGGATTCTGGGATTCATGTATTCATATTGAGTTGGAATATTAAAGAATATAGATTGACTTGAATCATATTCAAGTCAGAAATAATCAGACTCAAACCCGAGTCAGACTAAAAGAAATGTATGTCGAGGTTCCATATTTGTTAGGGTCCTTATTGTAAATTATAAAACTTGAGGAGGTTTTATGTAAAAAGTACTTTTGTATAGTTTTCAAGATACACCTCAAGTATTTATTATTCGTCTTTATAGTTATAATGAGTGTGATTTATTTTGTGATATTTCTAGTGAAAATATCCTAATTATATAAATAAAGGTATTAATTTATGATATTGATTTATTTGAAATTCATGGTATTTTAATGTAACTTTTAATCTTGTAATTTTTAGGAAAAGGTGGAAACTTTATCTTATAATAAAATAGGTGTTTAACTGATAAATATACATATGTTTATACAAGAATAATTTTTAATAAATATTTATTTTCCAAAAATCTCATTTTCATAAATGTCGTATTCTAAACCTTTCGAGACCGAATGCTCCTCGCGGAGGTCTGAATCTCGCACTACTAAGCCCGAGGGTGCACGATAAACCGTACAATCCCTAACGAGTTCCCCAAAGGTGGGTTGTAGTGGCGCTTTGCAAAGATTTATAAATACTAATCATTTAGAAAACGGTTTTATAAAAAAATAAGGTATTTATTTGTAAAAGGGTGTAAATTTCCGTATTTTAGATTTTAGGGTTTCCTAAGCCAACTAGCCTATTTCTAAATGGTCTAAACGACACGTCATTAGAAGCCTCAAATCACCTTTTCACAGCCAATTGCGGCCAGGTAAGTGTCAGGTGAGTGGGAGGCTCTCCACCACAAGTAGTGGTCCTAATTAAGTAACCACTCGCCTTAGACACACTTGCCTAGACACCATAAAGTCAGGTTTAGATAAACGATCGATGTCCATGACATATCGTATTTTCCTATTAAAAGATTTTGTTTTAAAATTGTATACAACTTAGAACTTTCAGAAAAGGTTTATAAAGAAAATGGTATTTTAATGTAAAGTCTTGTATTATCGTATTCTAAGTTTTGATGATATCAATTAGGGTTGTATTTGCGCGTGTGTGGAGGTAGGTCATTATCTCGTGATCTATTTTAAGGTATAGCATTGTTAAAGGGTTAAATGTGAAAACTAAACATTGTGGTATTTAAGTGAAAGAAATACGATAAATGGAAACGTTATCATTTCATGTGAGAAACTTTATCCAAATTGATTTTTAAGTGATTAGTAGTCAACATGAATATGTTTAAGCATTATGGAATTAGTGACAAGTGAGTTTTGATAGAAAACCGAATCGGAAATCGGTTTGTTCCGATTTCCGTCGGGTTTTAAAAAGTCGTATTATTATGAAGGTAAAGAAAGGTAGAAAAGGGGACTTATGGGTTTGGACAACGCTAGAGAGTGCTAGGAATGTAGTGGGTTTGTCGGTGCGTCGAAACGTCTTGAAGAGTCCTAGTACGATCGCCGGGATTTCGCCGTCGATTTCGGCAGCGCTTCGCCTTTCGCTCGTTTTCTAACGTACCGAGTTCTCTTGAAATTTTTAGAGAGTGGACTTAGGAATGTAGGGTAAGAGGGTAGAGGGTATGGAGGTTTATATAGGGTTAGGCTAGGGTTAGGGTTTTTAATAAAAAAAATTATAAAAAATATACAAATTTATTAAACATAGGAGTAAAAGGGATTTATTGGCTAAATGATAACCGATCCAAGCATTTAGAGTATGCAGGAGGGTGGACCAGGTCAAGACCCAACTTTTCTCTGTTGGCGACTCGGTCGTCCGGCCAAGTCCTGCCGGCGGCGCCGGACCGAGTCGGCCGAGTCGCCGGCCGGCGGCGCCGAGTCGGGCCGAGTCGGGTGTCCATTGGCTGGGGATTCTTCGGGGGTACAATTTGGTATATTTACTTTTTGTTGTCCAGTACATATTTTGAGAGTTATGGCCCTTTTACCGTTAACTTCCAAAAAAAATTAAAACAAAATAAATACAAAAATAATGTGGGGCATGGGATTTGAACTCCGGTGGCTTGGTTCAGCAGTGCAAGGTATTACCAATGAGCTACAAGCTCCTTCTTGTAATTATTGTGGGAAAATAACTACTTAAAGTGGTAACAGCAACATTAAATACCCCAAGTACACTTTAATTTTAAAACAATTTTATGTACACTAAAAATGGAATTATTTAAAAACAAAATAATTACTTGTATATATATTGTGCTCAGATTAAAATACTCCTTTATGGATTTTTAAAAATTTTAACAAAAAATTTTGTATAGAAAAAGTGTATAGGAAAATTAGGGTTGTTACATCTGCGAGCTCTTCAATATAGCCAATCATCTTAAGGACATGTTCCCCTACAGATGATCCGGCGGCCATCCTCGACTGAAACAAGTTCTTCGAGGTCTCGTATCTAGCTATACGAGATTGCTCTCCATACAGTTCCCTTGGTGTGGAGAAATATGGATTCTAGATCCATATTCTCGTGCCTCCTCAGATGTTCATTATTCATAGAGGCAAGCACGATGCACTTGGCTTTCACGCAGTCTAACTCCCAGGTCTTGCAGATTTCCTTATCCGCGACACTGGATTCAGGACCTGGGACGGTAGGGGCCTTTGTAGTAAGGACATACCCCAATTTGTCATAGGTAATAGCCATCTTAATATTCTGGAACCAATCTTTATAGTTTGGCCCTGTCAAAATATTTTTATCTAATAATAACTTAAGGCCTGTCATGTTCTAGGTCGCTGCAATGAGAGAGAGAGGGAACACTTTAGCATGATACTCTTGCAAGTTTAGAGTGGTTTTTAGTTTATCTAAACAGGATGGCTCCCACTGTCTCTCGAATCCCTCCTCAAACCATAAAGGAAGAACTAGTGAGGACTATTCTCACCGTACAATACTTGCTTAACCATTCAGCCAGGCCGGTGTCGGAACTTCGAGGGAGGTTTTACGACTCTTTCACGAAGTTCCTTAATTAAATAACCTCTTTTCTCCGAGGGCGTAGCCCCGCTGACATCTTTCTCGACACCTACTTGGTTTATAGCATTGATCGTTAAGTGACGAATCTCCTGATGAGTAGCGGATACTCACAGTAGGATCGGGATCCAAATATCATCGTGTGATAAAGCTGAAGGAATCCTACCAAAATTATCACACTCCAAATGGTATGCAACTCTTAGCAAATTTCAGTTTCTTTAGAAATTCCCGATGTGGATTTTTGCCCCATGCTCTTATGAACTTGGCGTTGATCAAAATGTCATAAGTCACATGTCAAGTTCTACCCATCATTATCTGGTTAATTTGAACCCACCCGTACATACCCCTGACGTTGGCCAAATGATAGCACGACTGTCCCAAACTAACTCATCTATCTATGCAACAAATGAATACCCAGCAGCTACCAAACACTATGCCTTGGCGTTGGTCAAAATACATAGCTTGAATACTACTGAATACCCAAATGAAATGACGGAGGGCTACGAATGGTTTTGGCGAAACCGGGAACGTAGTGAACTTGATATGATCGAAGGAACCTGATAGCTTTTAAAAGGAGTGGTTTAAGCTCCGCAATTAAAAAAATATCTTCTGTTTTAAAATAACCGAGTGGTTTCTTTTAAACCGTTCCAACGATTCTACTTTGGTTTATTTTTTTGCATTAATATAATGCGTCCCATCAATTAACCTATCATTGCAGAAAACAACGAAAATACAACGTCCTCTTATGCCATCCGCATTCGCCACTGGGCCCCACCATTCACCCGTTAGGTTACTTAACTAACGACGGAGCGGGGGCTGGGCTAGCGTCGGTGCAAAACATAAATGACGCCTACTAGATATCATATATAGATATTGTACATTCGTCAGACGCAATAATAGGCATTCCAGTTCACAGATGAACATATTGGATTTTCTACGAATCCACATTCCTTTTGAGCCTGCAAAGAAAGACGGATTACACAGTCGCGATGAATAGCCAAAACCCCACCCTAGACCCCTACGGGTACGGCAAACTACCCTCCTAGTACCCGAAGTAAAGCGGTCTCCCTCAACGACGTGAGTAGGCCACTAAACACTTCAAAGTACCCGGTAGTTGGTCCACCCCACCTTGGGTCTATCCTAAGAGTAGATAACGGTAAATGAAATAATACAACGGTAGCTACAACCTCAACCCGGATGTGCCCCGCAAAAGAATATTACAACAAATTACAATTTACATTTGAATGAAAGAAACACTTGTTTCACATCTCCGGCTATCCATTCACGACAATCCAACAAGTCCACAATCACAAACCAGTAAAAACCATTACAGAAATGTGCAACCCCCTGCTAACCGACATACTAGCAGTTAGGGGAGGTTTACGAACACATTAAACACAACACGGATATAATCAAGTTAGCCAAACATCTTAGAATTTCGATCAAACAACACTAATGAATCTACTCCAAACAATTCTATGTGCACATAAAACCTGAGCAAAAACAAATTATCCCTGAAAACATAAAATCAACACAGAAGAATAACTTAGCAAATTTGGGTTGACTCGGAGTCAACTCGGCCGCGGATCCGCGGCCGATCGCTTGGATCGGCGGCGGTTCCGCGGTGGTATGGCCGATTCACAGTCCTAAATTTCTTCACAATTCTTAAAATTCCTTGCTTGTATTTTTAAGGGTCCCTGAAAAATTTTTAGACCCTGTTTTAAAAACGGCAGAAACTATGTGAAAACGTCGAATTTTCGGATTCGTTTGCGATCGAATTTCTAACGACTTTGCTAATATGTTTGTTATGGTTTAGCTAGGCTCTGATACCACTGTAAGTCGACGTTAGACACCCCACATGATGTGGGGAGGCGGAATAGGTAAAACAATCATTTTGTTTAAGTTAATATCGACTAACTTTACGGATCTTTGCTAAACCCTAACTAACAACTATCTAGAAGTGATTAACTACTATGATAGATGATTATACCTCAAGATTCTAGTCCTTCTTGTTCTTGTTGTTCACCTTCTCGTCGGCCTCCTCGATGTGATAGAAGATCCACCCGAGAGTTCCTTCTCCAAGCTTTAACCTCTCACTTGAGATAACTAGGTGGCTATGATTGCTAATCAAGGTAACCTAGAGGATATAGAGATGGATTAGGGATCTATTAGTCTTGCTAACCCTTGGGATCTCAACACATGAGAGGATTAAGGTTAGGTCTTTGAAGAGAGAGAGCTTGAGAAGAGAGAATGTGTAAGTGATAATGAATTGAAAATATAACTCATTATGTATATAATGAAGCATAATAATTATCAAATAAATAAAATAGATAATTACAACCATGCTTCATTTAATACAAATGAATGAATCATCTCATGAGTCATTAAGCAATAAATGCTTCATTAACTCATTTGGATGAATCACTCCATGAGTCACAAATTCAATTAATGCAAATTCTGTAAGTCCACGTTGCGACCCCCGGTTCTTCCGGGGAGGCGGAAACGGTATAAAATCAAAATTTTAACGCAAGAGGCAACATGGACTAAGCTAGGTCGGGATCTTTACCTAAACTAAAACTAGCATACTAAGCTAAAGATATTTAGCTACTCGGATGAAGATGGTTATACCTAAACTTGAACTCCTTCTCTTCAAGCTCTGATGGTGGTTCGAAGGCTCCTTCTCGTTGTCTCCGTACGCCGAAGATAGATCCACTTGAAAGCTCCAACCTTTAGCTCCTTCTTCGTTCTTTGAAGAAACTAGTTCACTTGGTTTGCTAAACCTAGTGAACTAGAATGAGTAGAGATGATTTAGAATGGGATTTTATCTATGGTTCTTGATTCTCAACTCATGAGACAAGAGAACCATAGATCAAGAGAGGGAGCAAGAGGTTGAGGGTGAGAGCAAGAGGAGAGCTCAAGAACAAGAGAGAGAATGAGCAAGAAAGAATGAGCAACTCTTTTGTCTCTCACCCTCTCATAATCCAAAGTAATCATAACTCATCATATTAACAAAAGTCTTATGTGATGGTAGAAGCAACCATAAGCTTATCATGTCATGCACTCATTTTACTTAAATGAACAAGCAAGTAAAAGTCTTTGGCATGAAATGATAGCCATGGTTATCATGATGGTCAACTAGTCAAGCCTAGTCAACCGGTCAACAAAGTCAACAAGTCAACAAAAGTCAACAAGTCAACAAAGTCAACAACCAAGTCACCATAATACTTAATTAATATAATAGTTAATCACATATCATATTCTCATTAGGGTTGAGCAAAAAGTCAAAAAGTCAACGGTCAACTGTCAACAACCCTAATGAGAATCCGCTGTCTGTGCCTCCCTGTCAACTGTGCATACACACCCGCATCCGCGTTCCGAGGAACACGAATGCAAACTGGATAAATCCAATCCCATAAGGTACACTAGGATCTGGCTTAAACCAAAGCCCGCTAGTGTAAACTGTCCGGACACTGTACGTGCACAAGTGCACGGATGTGACCGAACCCTGTCGCAAAACCATGCGACCTGTCGCAATACCATGCGACCTCTACTCTTTTGCCTAAAGGCGAAAAGCTTTCTGTGTGGGACTCTAAAGACTCGACACTACGCTGGCAGTGGGTTTAACCACAGACCGCAAGCGGCACTAGCTGTGCGTAACGGTCCCCAGGTAATGCCGACAAGAAGACCGACGAGGCGAAACCCATCTGAACTCCTACTGAGCCTGAGTGTGACATTCTCCGTACAGTCCGGTCTGTTCGTCTGATACATCGCATGGCGGGCCTAGGGGGCGGTAAACGTCAGTCCCCCAATAGCGGTACAAGTCGTGCCGGAGCGAAGCCCAAAACACCCTGAGATAACACTGGAAACCTACCAGTATATCTCGTTTGCCCTGGCCAGGGACTACTCGTGTAATGGCTCTCCTAGACACAGCGCGATGTCAACCCCCAATACCGGGAGAGACGAATCCTGTCTAACCGTCACTGCCTCCAAGTGCTTCGGGACTGCACCCAACCACCACCTGTTTGCACGACTCCTTTGAGCCGTGGTAGGGTAGTGATCAAAGTACAGTGGGAACACACCCGAGGCGAAGTGACAGTGTCAAGTCAGCGGACTAAGCTGTACTCATGTCACCTGGGAACTGATAACTGACGATAGGTATAATACCAACTGGTCAGTTCCCGACGAGTCCTGTCCAGTGTACCCGTAACCTAACGGGCACCCGCATACTATCTCAAGTACGACGTACTGACGGCTGTGGGACAGACCGTCTCCCACACTGGGATGAGAAGCGCATGCGCTGGTCTACTCCGGAGTATCGATGCCCTGTCTCGATAGTCCTGCGACCAGGGACCTGCATAAGGATGTGCTTCTAGATTACCCAGCCCCACTAGTGTGACGGCCATCACATCGCTGGTAATCAAGCAAAGATCCTAAGGGCTCCACTAATGTGTATAAGCAATATACAAAGATAAACACATGTACACATTGAAGTAGAAATAAACCAAGTAGCATACTACTATTTTGAGCAAGATTGTATATACAAGGTGAATATCCCAAGCTTCCATTAAGTAATATACATACTAGTATGATACAGTAATGGCCTCTAGGGCATATACACTAACAATCTCCCACTTGCACTAAGGCCATGTACTGGCGTATCGAAGACCTATCATCTCGATCAGCCGCTCGAACTGAGTCTGGGGTAGGGCCTTGGTGAATGGATCTGCAGTGTTGTCTTCCGAAGCGACTCTCCGAACCTCGATCTCCTGGCGATCCACGATCTCCCTGATCAGGTGATACCGCCTCAAGATGTGCCTGGATCTCTGATGGGACCTGGGTTCCTTCGCTAAAGCTATAGCCCCGTTGTTGTCGCAATACAGAGGTATTGGATCAACAATGGACGGAACCACCTGAAGTTCTTTCAAGAACTTCCTTATCCAGACAGCTTCTTTTGCGGCATCAGATGCAGCGATGTATTCCGCTTCCATCGTCGAGTCTGCAACGGTTTCCTGTTTGGAACTCTTCCAACACACCGCCCCTCCATTGAGGGTAAAGACAAAACCCGACATGGACTTGGAATCATCCTTGTCACTCTGGAAGCTGGAGTCAGCAAAGGCCTCGATCTGGAGGTCTTTTCCGCCATACACCAAGAACATCTCCTTAGTCCTTCTCAGGTACTTGAGAATGTTCTTTACCGCTCGCCAGTGTTTCTCCCCAGGGTTAGACTGATACCGGCTTACCACACTCAGTGCATAAGCTACATCCGGTCTGGTACACAACATCGCATACATTATAGAGCCTACCGCAGAAGCGTAGGGTATAATAGACATGCGATCCCTCTCCAAATCAGTCTTGGGAGACATCTCTTTAGAGAGGGTGATCCCGTGACAAGCCGGTAGGTTACCGCGCTTGGAATCTTCCATACTGAATCTCTTCAGTATGGTGTCGATGTACCTGGACTGTGAAAGTCCTAATATCCTCTTGGATCTGTCACGGTAGATCCGGATACCCAGAATGTATGAGGCATCACCCAGGTCTTTCATGGAGAACCTGTGTGACAAGAACCCCTTGACAGATTGTAGCGTAGGAATGTCATTTCCTATTAAGAGAATGTCATCCACGTATAAAACGAGGAATACTGCAGTTCTCGCTACAAATCTACTATAGATGCATGGTTCATCTGGATTTTTGATAAAGCCAAATTCTTTGACCGTCTCATCAAAGCAGATGTTCCAACTCCGCGATGCCTGCTTTAGTCCATAGATAGACTTAAGCAACTTGCACACCTTTCCGCTGCTCCCACTCTGAATGAAACCCTCCGGCTGGTCCATATAGACACACTCCTCTAAATTTCCATTTAGAAAAGCTGTCTTTACGTCCATTTGCCAAATCTCATAATCGTGGAAGGCAGCAATGGCAAGAAGGATCCGAATGGATTTCAGCATGGCTACTGGAGAGAAGGTTTCGTCATAGTCCAAGCCAGGTCTTTGACGAAAACCTTTTGCTACCAGCCTAGCTTTATAGGTCTCAACCTGTCCATCTACACCAATCTTCCTTTTGAAGATCCACTTGCATCCTACGGGTTTTACCCCGTCTGGAGCAATGTCCAACGTCCATACCTTGTTGGTGTACATGGACTCCATTTCGGTCCGCATTGCATCCAGCCATTTCACTGAGTCAACGCTCTGAACGGCTTGCTGGAAGCTAGTAGGCTCATCATAATCTATGATGCAATCTTCTCTATCCCCGTCTATGAGAAAACCGTAGTATCTCTCGGGCGGATGAGACTGCCTACTACTTCTGCGGAGCGGCGTAGGAATGTCCTGTTCTTCCGAACCCTCTGGTTCCACTAAACTTTCAGTAATAGTCCGTGGTTCTGGAATCTCTTCCAGTTCTACTGCGCTCCCACTTATTTCCTTTTCTATGAACTGGTGTTCTAGAAAGTGGGCATGTCGAGAAACAAGAACTTTTTGTTCCTCTTCGCAGTAGAAGAAATATCCCTTGGAATTCTTTGGATATCCCACAAACTTGCACAGTACTGAGCGTGCCTCGAGCTTGTCCGCATGCTGCTTTTTGACAAAAGCTGGACTTCCCCATATCTTAATATGATTAAGATGGGGTCTCTTCCCACACCACATCTCAAATGGCGTAGTAGGCACAGTCTTAGTGGGAACTCGGTTCAAAAGGTATGCGGCTGATTCTAGCGCATATCCCCAGAATGATCGCGGCAACTCAGCGTTACTCATCATGGACCGAACCATATCCAATAGGGTTCGGTTCCGTCTCTCCGATACACCGTTATGTTGCGGGGTGTATGGAGGAGTAAGCTGAGAGAGAATTCCGTTCTCTTTTAAGTAATTCAGGAATTCGGCACTTAAGTATTCTCCACCTCGATCCGATCTTAGAATCTTAATACTTTTGCCGGTCTGTTTCTCTACTTCATTCTTATACTCCTGGAATTTTCCAAAGGCCTCGGACTTATGTTTCATTAAGAAGACATAACCGTACCTTGAGAAGTCATCCGTAAAAGTAATGAAGTAAGAATGTCCGCTTCGGGCATGTGTAGACATTGGACCGCACACGTCACTGTGTACGAGTCCCAAGAGCTCGCTCGCTCTTACTCCATGTCCAGTAAACGGAGTCTTTGTCATCTTTCCTTTGAGACAGGATTGACAAGTGGCATACGACTGATATTCGAACGCATTCAAATACCCTTCTGTATGTAACTTCGTCAACCTTCTCTCATTGATGTGACCCAATCTACAATGCCATAAGAAAGTCTGATTTATTTCTGGAGACTTTCTTTTGTGTGTATTCTGAACATTAAAAATCTGTGGTTGGTTTAACACGTATATACCATTACTCAAAGTACCTGACCCAATCAAAGCTTGATTAAGGTGAATGTTCACAACATTACTTACAAACGCAAATTCATAACCTTCTTTAGAAACTAAAGATACAGAAATGATATTACAAGTTGCGTTGGGTACAAAAAAGCAATTACGCAAAACCAAAACATGTCCATCTGACATTCCCAGGTGATAGTCCCCCACGGCTTTAGCATCCATGCTAGCTCCGTTCGCAACTCTGAGGGTCATGTCACCTGCCTTCAAAACCCTACGGTTTCTCAACGCCTGCAAAGAATTACAGATATGAGATCCTGATCCGGTATCCAATACCCAGGAAGTAGAGTTTATTGAAAGACAGTTTTCAATAACATACACACCTGAAGCTGAAGCTGCAACCTGCTTCAATTCCTGTGTTCTGGCCTTCCAGGCCCTGCAATCATTCTTCCAGTGTCCTTTCTTATGACAATAGAAGCATTCTTCCTTATCCACAAGCTTCCCCGCTATTTTTGTTGCTTTACCTTTTCCCTTCGTATCCACTTTACTTACACCGCCCCTTGGTTTGGCGGGGGCCTTCTTCTTCTTTCCCTTGGCTTTCGCCTTGGACCTAGAAGAAGATGATCCTCCTACAAACAAAGTGGATGTATCCCTACCTTTCTGTAGGGTGCCCTCTGCGCTCCTCAGCATGTTGAGGAGCTCTGATAGTTCAACCTCTTTTTCTTGTAGGTTGAAGTTCAGTATAAACTGGGCGTAAGTGGAAGGAAGGGACTGGAGAACTATATCCGTATATAGCTCACTCTCCAATGTGATCCCTAGGTCAGCGAGCTCCTCAATGAAGCCGATCATCTTTAGCACGTGCTCGGCTACTGATGATCCGACGGCCATTCTTGTCGAAAATAACTTTTTCGACGCTTCGTATCTTGCGATACGAGATTGCTCTCCATACAGTTCTTTTGTATGGAGCAATATGGATTCCATGTCCATATTCTCATGCCTCCTCTGATGTTCGTTGTCCATCGAGGCAAGCAGGAGGCACTTGGCCTTTGCGCTATCAATCTCCCAAGTCTTGCGGATTTCCTTATCCGCGACACTGGAAGTTGGACCAGGGACAGGGGGAGCTTTGGTGGTAAGAAGATACCCCAGCTTGTCATAAGTGATTGCTATCTTGACATTCCTGAGCCAATCTTTGTAGTTTGGCCCTGTCAGTTTGTTTTTATCTAGGAGTAACTTAAGTCCAGTCATGTTGAATGGTCGCTGCAATTTGGAGAGAAGAGGAAAACACTCAGCATGATGCTCTTGCAAGTTTAGAATGGTTTTTAGTTTGTCTAAACAGGATGGCTCCCACTGTTTCTCGAATCCCTCCTCAAACCATAAAGGAAGAATTAGTCAGGATCAATCCCACCGTACAATACTTGCTTAACCGTTCGGCCAGGCTGGTGTCGGTACTTCGAGGGAGGTTTTCCAACGCTTTCGCGAAGTTCCTTAATTAAAGAACCTCTTTTCCCTGGGGGCATAGCCCCGCTAACACCTTTCTAGGCACCTACTAGGTTTATAGCATTGATCGTTAAGTGAGAAATTTCCCGAGGAGTAGCATGTACTCACAGTAGGATCGGGATCTAAATATCATTGCGTGACGAAACTGAAGGAATCCTACCAGAATCATCACACTCCAAATGGTATGCAAATCTAGCAAGTTTCAGTACTTATGAAACTCCCGATGTGGATTTTTGCCCCATGCTCTTATGACCTTGACTTTGGCCAAAATATCATAAGTCACATGTCAAGTTCTACCCGTCATTATCCAGGTTAATTTGGATCCATCCGTACCTACCCTTGACTTTGGCCAAAATGGCAGTACGACTGTCCCAAACCAACGCATCTATCTATGCTACACATGAACACCCAATAGCTACCAATCACTGTGCCTTGACTTTGGCCAACATACACAGCTTGAATACTATTGACTATTCATGCGAAACGACGGAGGGCTACGAATGGTTTTGGCAAAACCGTGAACGTAGTGAACTTGATTTAGTCGATGGAATGAGATAGCTTTTAAATGGAGTGGCTCAAACTCCGTATTTTAAAAGTTTGTTTTGAAAAGAACCGAGTGGTTTTTCGAAAGTGTTCCAACGACTTTAACTTGGTTTATTATCTTGCATTAGTTCTTTTAATGCGTGATATTCTTGCATTAGTTCTTTTAATGCGTCCCATCATTTAATCCTACCATTGCAGAAAACAACCAAAATATGACGTACGCTTATGCCATTCGCATTCGCCACTGGGCCCCGTCATTACCCGTTAGGTTACTTAACTAACGACAGAGCGGGGGCTGGGCTAGCGCGTCTGTAAAACATAAGCAACGCCTAAATAGAAAGCAATGATAGACATTTCAGATCACAGATAAATACATTGGATATACTAGGAATCTGTAATTTGTACGAGCCTGTAACAAAAACTGATTACACGGTCACGGTGAATAGCCAATACCCCACCCAAGACCCCTACGAGTGCGGCAAACTACCCGCCAAGTACCCGAAGCGTAGCAACCTCCCTCATCACCATGAGTAGGCCACTCGACACTTCGGCATACCCGGTAGTTTGTGCACCCCTCCATGGGTCTATCCTAGAAGCAAAAACAGTAAAAAGAAATTATACAATGACGGCTACAACCCCGACCCGGTTGTGCGGCCATACAAATAATTATTACATCAATTTACAAATTTACATGAATTGCAAGAAAAGAAAACTCTCGTCTCACAACCCCCGGCTATTCACCCGCGACAATCCAACATATTTATATACACATTCCAGCACATTACAGATCATGTATAACTCCGACTAATCGACTTATAGCGATTAGCCGACGTTCAATACATGCAAACAACACAGATATAACCATCATAGTCAAAGTGCAGTGAAGTTCGGAAAAATACGGAATTATAGGACCCCAAAAGGAAATTTCTTTTCTGGAAAATCTGGGCACATATAATATATCTCAAAAATCCCAAAACCAACACAGACACACACTGCACGAAAAACGATGCACTGAAGACGACAAACCGCGGCGCTTCCGCGGCACATGCCTACCTCGTGCGGCGGAAGCGCGGCGGCTTGAACGAATTAGTGGGTCGTTTTTCATGGGTGTTCTAACAAAACCCTGAGCCGAATTTAGGAGTATAAAGTTTTTCATTTTGACCAGAAAAAATTTCAACAGAAACTCAGTTTTTGTAAAAGTTTGGTTTTTGGATTTTTCCGGTTCCGAACTTCGTTACACTTCACTACCAAGCTAGTTTAAGTTTAGTTAGGCTCTGATACCACTGTAAGTCCACGTTGCGACCCCCGGTTCTTCCGGGGAGGCGGAAACGGTATAAAATCAAAATTTTAACGCAAGAGGCAACATGGACTAAGCTAGGTCGGGATCTTTACCTAAACTAAAACTAGCATACTAAGCTAAAGATATTTAGCTACTCGGATGAAGATGGTTATACCTAAACTTGAACTCCTTCTCTTCAAGCTCTGATGGTGGTTCGAAGGCTCCTTCTCGTTGTCTCCGTACGCCGAAGATAGATCCACTTGAAAGCTCCAACCTTTAGCTCCTTCTTCGTTCTTTGAAGAAACTAGTTCACTTGGTTTGCTAAACCTAGTGAACTAGAATGAGTAGAGATGATTTAGAATGGGATTTTATCTATGGTTCTTGATTCTCAACTCATGAGACAAGAGAACCATAGATCAAGAGAGGGAGCAAGAGGTTGAGGGTGAGAGCAAGAGGAGAGCTCAAGAACAAGAGAGAGAATGAGCAAGAAAGAATGAGCAACTCTTTTGTCTCTCACCCTCTCATAATCCAAAGTAATCATAACTCATCATATTAACAAAAGTCTTATGTGATGGTAGAAGCAACCATAAGCTTATCATGTCATGCACTCATTTTACTTAAATGAACAAGCAAGTAAAAGTCTTTGGCATGAAATGATAGCCATGGTTATCATGATGGTCAACTAGTCAAGCCTAGTCAACCGGTCAACAAAGTCAACAAGTCAACAAAAGTCAACAAGTCAACAAAGTCAACAACCAAGTCACCATAATACTTAATTAATATAATAGTTAATCACATATCATATTCTCATTAGGGTTGAGCAAAAAGTCAAAAAGTCAACGGTCAACTGTCAACAACCCTAATGAGAATCCGCTGTCTGTGCCTCCCTGTCAACTGTGCATACACACCCGCATCCGCGTTCCGAGGAACACGAATGCAAACTGGATAAATCCAATCCCATAAGGTACACTAGGATCTGGCTTAAACCAAAGCCCGCTAGTGTAAACTGTCCGGACACTGTACGTGCACAAGTGCACGGATGTGACCGAACCCTGTCGCAAAACCATGCGACCTGTCGCAATACCATGCGACCTCTACTCTTTTGCCTAAAGGCGAAAAGCTTTCTGTGTGGGACTCTAAAGACTCGACACTACGCTGGCAGTGGGTTTAACCACAGACCGCAAGCGGCACTAGCTGTGCGTAACGGTCCCCAGGTAATGCCGACAAGAAGACCGACGAGGCGAAACCCATCTGAACTCCTACTGAGCCTGAGTGTGACATTCTCCGTACAGTCCGGTCTGTTCGTCTGATACATCGCATGGCGGGCCTAGGGGGCGGTAAACGTCAGTCTCCCAATAGCGGTACAAGTCGTGCCGGAGCGAAGCCCAAAACACCCTGAGATAACACTGGAAACCTACCAGTATATCTCGTTTGCCCTGGCCAGGGACTACTCGTGTAATGGCTCTCCTAGACACAGCGCGATGTCAACCCCCAATACCGGGAGAGACGAATCCTGTCTAACCGTCACTGCCTCCAAGTGCTTCGGGACTGCACCCAACCACCACCTGTTTGCACGACTCCTTTGAGCCGTGGTAGGGTAGTGATCAAAGTACAGTGGGAACACACCCGAGGCGAAGTGACAGTGTCAAGTCAGCGGACTAAGCTGTACTCATGTCACCTGGGAACTGATAACTGACGATAGGTATAATACCAACTGGTCAGTTCCCGACGAGTCCTGTCCAGTGTACCCGTAACCTAACGGGCACCCGCATACTATCTCAAGTACGACGTACTGACGGCTGTGGGACAGACCGTCTCCCACACTGGGATGAGAAGCGCATGCGCTGGTCTACTCCGGAGTATCGATGCCCTGTCTCGATAGTCCTGCGACCAGGGACCTGCATAAGGATGTGCTTCTAGATTACCCAGCCCCACTAGTGTGACGGCCATCACATCGCTGGTAATCAAGCAAAGATCCTAAGGGCTCCACTAATGTGTATAAGTAATATACAAAGATAAACACATGTACACATTGAAGTAGAAATAAACCAAGTAGCATACTACTATTTTGAGCAAGATTGTATATACAAGGTGAATATCCCAAGCTTCCATTAAGTAATATACATACTAGTATGATACAGTAATGGCCTCTAGGGCATATACACTAACAAATTCCACCTAAGCTCTCCACCTCATCTTTCTTCTAGAAGCTTCTCGAGTAATTACGAGAATGCCCCTCCCATTCGTGAAAACACGGAAAATCTGAGACTGTATAAATCCAATAATCCAAAACTAGAATCTGGCTTAAACTAAAGCCCGCTAGTAAAATCTGTCCGAACATCATACGTGCACAAGTACACGTATATGTCCTAATCTTGTCGTAAAACCATACGACCTCTATATCGTTTCGCCTGAAGCAGGAAAACTCTCTGTGTGGGACTCTAAAGACTCGACACTACGCTGGCAGTGGGTTTAACCACAGGCCGCAAGCGGTACTAGCTGTACGTAACGGTCCCCAGGTAGATGTCGATAAGAAGGCCGATGAGGAAACCCATCCGAACTCCTACTGAGCCTGATGTGACAATCTCCGTACAGTCCGGTCTGTTCGTCTAAGACTATCGCATATCGGGCCTAGGGGGCGGCAAGCGTCAGTCCCCTAAAAGCGGTATAAGTTGTGTCGGGGTGAAGCCCATTACACCTTGAGAAGCTACTGGGAAACCTACCAGTAAATCTCATTTGCCCAGGCCAGGGACTTTGCGTAATGGCTCTCCAAACACAGCGCGATATCAACTCCGAATACCGGGAGAGACGAATCCTTTCTAACTGCCACTGCCTCCAAGTGCTTCGGGACTGCACCCAACTGCTACCTGTTTGCACGACTCCTTTGAGTCGTGGTAGGGTAGCAATCTAAGAACAGTGGGAACACACTCGAGACGAAGCAGCAGTGTCAAGTCTGCGGACTATGCTGTACTCATGTCACCTGGGAACTGTTAACTGACGACGGGTATAATACCAACCAACAGTTCCCTGCGAGTCCAGTCCGGTGTACCCGTAACCTAACGAACACCTGTATACTATCTTCAGTACAACGTACTAATGGTTGTGGGACAGACCATTTCCCCTGCTGGGATGAGAAGCGTACACACTAGTCTACTCTGGAGTATCGATGCCCTGTCTCGATAATCCTACGACTAGGGACCTGAAAAAGGATTTGCTTGTAGACTACCCAGCCCCCACTAGTGTGACTGCCATCACAACGCTGGTAGTCAAGAAAGATCCTATGGGCTCTATCAATATGTATTCGCGATATATTAAAAGAAACATATACACATATTAAGATAGATATAAACCAAGTAGCATACTATTATGTTGAGCGAGACTGTTAATATAACTGTGAATATCCCAAGCTTCCATTAAGTAATATACAAACTAATATGATACAATAATGGCTCCTAGGGCATATACACTAACAAGCTTTGCTCCTTTGATAGACCTCGTTCTGCAACATGTCAATCATCTCGTCTAACGGTTCTAGGAGTTCCGGTTCGGGATCTGCCCCCAGTTTCTTTGCATCAGGAGCTTCTTTGTCATTTATCGAGTGAGAGATAATGTGGCAGCTTGCCACATAGTCTTCAGGCCCTTCTGAAGAATCGTCTCCTTCGTCAGCGTCAGCGTCTTCATTCTTAAGAACATGCTTAAAGAATTCCTCCAATGTGATTGGGGTCTGTGCCCTCTGGTTATATTCTTCCAGTGCATCGATGTATTTCTGCAGACCTGTACGGCTATCGTCGGGTTGGACAGGCTTCTTGGCCTTCTTCTTTTTCTTTAAAGACTTTGGAGGCTTGACTTGAATGTTTTGTCCACCCTCACCAACTTTCAGCGTTGGGCGCGGCTTCAACATTCCCTCGATGATCTTGGGTTCTAGCGGGCTCTTCCACCTAATCGCAGGGCATGTTTGGAGATCTTTCAGCATTCTCTTCGTTTTGGCTTAAAGAGCGACCTCCCATGGAGCTTCTTCTATAAAAGAGCATGATGCCCCCGGCGTGTCCATCTTTTTAGGAGTGTGTGGCTGGGGCGGGCTCACCTTCCAATTCTCAGACAGCGCGAATTTGCCCTGTTGGTATTGGTCCTCAATCTAGCCTTTGAAGACGAAGCAATCTTCAATTGGATGGCCTATTACTCGGTGATAGGGGCAATAATTAGGATTATTGGCATCGCCGGGCTGCAATAGACGTCTCGGGTCCGGCAGATTGATGAGCCTATTGCGTATCGCCAGTTCGAACAGTCTTTTTGTTTTCTCCTGCGGAAACGAGTAAGGACGTCTTAACTTTTTGTTGAGGAATTGATGTCTATCACTTTGGCGATCAGCTAGTTTTGGACTACTCGGCTGCTGTTGAGCATTGGCGATGAAGGTCGCTTTCCCCTTCCCCTTTTCGTTTCGAGGCTCCATTTTCGAGGAAGACGGTCTATGGCCCATCTGGTCCATTTGGGCCAGTTTGTCGATCAAGGCCTGGAAAGCGGTCGGCTTGAAGAACATCATGAATTGAGAAATGGTCGCCTGAGGGTCAGGGGTCCCTACGAACATGCCCACGGCTGGAGCTTCCTCTATGCGCTGTTCACATTTTGACCATAGATTTCGCCATCGAATGGCGTATTGAACCAAGGTTTCTCCTGGCTTCACCCTGCCATTGATGAGTGCCGTGATCGGGGTGCGTTCACTAGCATTTGCGAAACGCTGGGTGAACAGCAACTCCGTTTCTGCAAACGTCTTGATAGAGTCATTCGGGAGCTCGAAATACCACTCGAATGCTGTCTCCGACAAGCTGCCAATGAATTGGCGAAGCAGTACCTTATCGTCACCTCCGGTGTTGCCGCACAGAGCCCTGAACTGAGAGACATGTTGGTGGGGATTGCCTGTTCCCTTGTATACGTGGAACTTAGGGATTGTGTATCCCGGTGGGTACTTTATTTGATCGTACCAACCCGGATAGGGTCGCCCAGTCTTGACGATTTGGCCGGCCGCTTCGCTCACCTGATGAGCTCGTATCTGTTGAGCTATATGATCATCCAGGGCGGCTTTAGAGATCGTCTCCTCTTTGGCTGCTGATAGAGCCGGAAGAGGGTTCGATGTCTCCCCTCTGTCGTCTTCAAGGATTATTGGAGGGTCTTCAGCTGGGGGATCCGTCTGGATCATCATACCGACCATGTCTTGGAATAGTAGCGCCATTTGTTTTATGTTGGCTGCTTGTTTCGCGGCCTCTTTATCTTTCCTCTCGAGCATTCTTCGGAGGAATTCGGCATCAGTTTCCTGTTCTTGGCGCTGCTCTGACGATGTCTCTAGGCTTGCTTTTGGCCCGGTGAGTGCAGCCATAGTTGTCAGCATCTCCTGGAGCTTTTGCTTTTGTTGCTCCTGAGCCTTTGTCACTGATCGTGTGAGCGGTCGATGACCCGTAGAAGCACGACATTCCTCTTTTCCGGAAGCCATATAAACAGTATGCACTACCATGCCCCAAAACTTGGGGCGTTTAGGTTCAATGTCCTTGCGATTCGTCAAAGACCCAGGGATGTTCTCCGGCCTTCTCCTTTTATGAGCGGTAGAAATTGAGGGGGCCGTTGCAGCGGGCACCCAAGTAGACGACACCTTCTGTGGTACAATAGGGTGGTCCTTCTCTTGCCGAACTTTCATCTTCTTTGGTCGACGGGAGTAATCTTAGCTGATCACCGAGTCTTGGACCTGTCGCCAGACCTTGTGAATTTTAGAGGACAGCCGCTGAGGGGGCTGCTCCAGCTTTGTCTTTGTAGCATTCTTCACAGGTGGAGGAGATCTTTTCAACACGGCGGTTGGGAAGTTCTTGCCCACCCTCCTAAGCGGCTCAAAACTGTTCCCAGTAGGAACAGCAGCGTCAATTTCCGCCGTCGGAGCTGGTGGAGTTAGTCCAGAAGGGGAACTGCCCCCAGCTTTACTCACTTAGCGCCAGTAGAGAAGTCGAGCATGTCTTGCAGACGGTATTGGCTCAGCTATGGGGGTGGCTTCATCATGCCCCTGCTCTGGTGGAGGGTTGCTTCCGGTGTCAGCCTCTTGAAGACTGATGTCCGCTGAGGAGAAACATCCAACTTATCGAAGACTGGCTTTTGAGCAGGGGAAGCAACTTTGGTGATCTCGCCTGAAGCGGGAGTTGGAGCGGACAGTCTAGCGAAGACCATCCCCTTAGCAGGAGAAGCCGCTTTGACGACTTCAGAAGCAGGAATGGCTATCCGCTTCGGGATAACCCCTTCAGGTATAGCGGGCTTCTTCATTGACCCGTTGGAGCTTTGGCTCAGTCGGTTAAAGACTGAGGCGTTGGATTTGGGCGACCCGTTGAGAGGGGCCGCGGTAGTCGTAAGCCGATCAAAGACCGACTTTTTCGGAGCTTCTTGCGACGGCAGTGGGGCGTTGAAGCTCATTGGTGGGAGCATGGTCCCGAAGAATAGCCCAGTGGTGGCTTGCGTCACTTGTTCCACTGGCATCGTAAAAAGGGAGGCCGCTTGAGGCCCATAGGTCACTCCTCTGACAGGGACGGAGTGGGAGTTGTTGCAGTTGGTGCATTTGAAACCCATTGATCTTCTTTTTTCTGCACGGAGCAAGACACCAAATCTTAGTACCTCGAATCCAGGGGCAATCATAGCAAACCGCGATTCGTTCGCGAAACACGACACACGAAGTGTGGAGTGGAAAGAGGAAAAGGTCCCACCGGGTGTGCCAGAATCTGTTCACCGCCGAAAATAGAGACGAAACCGCGTAGGTCGTCTTGCCTGAATTTAGGGGCAGATGCTATTTGGTTTTATCCGTTCACCTCTCCGAAGATGCCAAGTTGATTTATGGCACCGTGCATCGGAGATTTGGACAGATGCGGCCGATATAGCAGACTTCGTCAGATTCCCCCTCATTGTGAGGGGTTTTTGATTGTAGGAACGCTCTTCCCTGCAGGCGCAAGCCCCTGCAGTTAATTACGCTACCGCATCGCGGTAACCACTTTCTCTTTCTCCAGATGGTCACTTCGTGTCGTATGTGTTTGTTTTGTTTTTGGTTGCCCGTGGATTGTATATGGAGACTAATTTATGTTGTCATCCGTAGGGCGTGGATTAGTCCAAATCCGTATTTTCTTCGATTTGGGTTTGGGTTAGGTTTAAGGATCGTTAATCTCATTTGAGACTAAGATTAACTTAAACGTTTGTTAAGGATACGTTAGTCTAATTTTAGACTAAGATCTACTTAACAGGACGTTTAGATCCAACAAAAGTGCATTTGGGCTCTATTATTTTAGTTTAGGGATATTGCGGTCCATAAATTTAAGGACATCATAGTCCAGTTTAAAGACGTCATAGTCTATGAGGGTTTAGTTTAGGGACGTTGCGGTCCATAAGTTTAAGGATATCATAGTCCATGAGTTTAGGGACCTCATAGTCCGTGGTAGTTTAGAGACATCATAGTTTGTAAAGTTTAAGGACATCATAGTCCGTGAGTTTGAGGACCCCACAGTCCATAAAGTTTAAGGACATCATAGTCCATGAGTTTAAGGACCCCACAGTCCGTGGAATGTCTGGTTGTCAGGACCCGTCATTTCTCTGAAGACGTTGAAGGATTACAACGACAAATATCAGAGGAATGAAAAGATGTACCCTTGAACCAATATTGGTTGGGAGATCTGTAGTCCAATTTAGGACTAAGATCAAAGATTTATGAGCGTATGGGCTCAATTAATCTGAATTAGGGATCTATGGCCAACTTGGGCTTGGCCCATTCAGTTAAAATGTTGGACATTTAATTAGGCTCGGTCCTTTTTCATTTAACAATGCTGAGCATTGGTTTGGGTCGTGACAACCATTTTTGTCTTTTATTGAGTGTTGAGCACTCATTATAGCTCCGGAGATTTATTTAAAGAACGATTTATGTTCCCTCCACGCACACGTGAGGAGCACGTGGTGCGCTTGGTGCTGAGCACCAGTCAATGAGCGCAGAACGCTTCTGTTAAGTAGCGCACACGTGAGGAGAGCGTGGCGCGCTTGGCGCTGAGCGCCAGTCAATGAGCGCAGAGCACTTCTGTTAAGTAGCGAACACGTGAGGAGCACGTGGCGCGCTAAGAGATGAGCGCCAGTCAATGAGCGCAGAGCGCTTCTGTTAAGTAGCGCACACATGAGGAGCACATGGCGCACTTAGCACTGGTCACCAGATTTGGAGCGCTAAGGCGCTTATTATGAAGTAACGCACACGTGAGGAGTACGTGGCGCACTTGGCGCTGAGCGCCAGACAATGAGCGCAGAGCGCTTCTGATCAATTTTGTGATCTGAGAAATAAGTTCTCGCTTACAAGAGAGTTTGTCTCATGGTTCTAAGAACAAAGTTCTTATTTTTATAGGAGATGTTACAATCTCTCCTATTTTCTTTTGTGAATGATTTTATCTTTGTAGATCTATGATCTGAATAGAATGAAATTCTTCTCCCCCCTTTTATGATGAGATGCTATGATCTCTTTTTGTGAAAGACCTCTGTCTTATAGATTTATGATCTGAAAAAAAACTATGTTCTTCTTTCTTGATGAGATGTATTTTATCTCTCTGTTTTTACCTTGAAAAAAGTTCTTCTTCTCAGAGCTTGCTCTTTTCTTTTAAATTTCTCAAAGTTTGTGGGGGGTTCCTCTCTGCAAGACTTGAAGTCTTGAAGCCTCTATATAGTGGAGGCTGATCAGTTAAGACAATCTTTTTCTGATTGATTTGGGGATATTTCCCCACCATTGAATCTTTGATCCTAGGGTTTCTGTTTTACAGAAGACATTTTTCTTGTTATTAACAAGATTGGGAAATTATTTTCCCATACAGAGATTACTCTGTATCTTGGTGATTTTTAATCACCATTGGATCTTTGATCTAACGGTGCTCTGATTTACAGAGCACAATCTTTCTTGTTTGGAAAGATTCTGAGGAGTATTTCCTTAACAGAATCTTATTATGGTAATTTGATGATTTATCATCCGTTGGATCTTTGAGTTCCAACGGTGGAGAATATTTAGTTCTAGCGCTTGGCGCTCTTGTACCTTGCACGTGAGTACTGCCTCAGAGTCTTTGACTCTTAACGCCGGCACACTTGGCGCGAGCGCTCTCGTGCTTTGCACGTAAGCGCTGCCTCAGAGTTTTTGACTCTTAGCGCTGGCGCTCTTGGAGTTAGCGCTCTCGTGCTTTGCATATGAGCGCTGCCTCAGAGTCTTTGACTCTTGGCGCTGGCGCTCTCATGCTTTGCACGTGAGGTGCTGCCTCAGAGTCTTTGACTCTTGGCGCTTGGCGCTCTCGTGCTTTGCACGTGAGGCGCTTCCTTTGAGTGTTTTAACTCTTGGCGCGGAGAAATTTGTTACATTCTTTGCATCTGGAGTTTTTCCCTTTATTTTTTATTTTATTGTTAGTATTTTATAAAGGGGAAGTTTTGAGCCAAAATTTTGGTAAGAACAGCCCTCGCCAAGAGACATGGGGCAGCAACCCTGCTCGGCCCATCCTTAGTAGGCCCCCTACGGCCCCTCCCGCGCTAAGGATCAAAGCCCTCATCAAAAGGCAATCGGGTAGCAACCCTGTTCGGTTATCCCTGGCTAGTAGTTCCCTACCCGCGACGCCAGGGATCAAAGCCTTCGCCAAGAGGCACCGGGCAGTAACCCTGCTCGGCCCGTCCTTAAGAATCAAAGCCCTCTCCAAGAGGTAACAGGGCTCACCCTTGCTCGGTTATCCCTGGCTGGTAGTTTCCTACCCTATGACGCCAGGGATCAAAGCCCTCGCCAAGAGGCAACTGAGCAGCTTCACTGCTCGGTCAATCCTTAGCAGGCCTCTTACGACCCCTCCCGCGCTAAGGATCGAAGCCCTCACCAAGAGGCAACCGGCCTCGCCCTTACTCGGTTATCCCTAGCTGGTAGTTCCCTACCCCACGACGCCACAGATCAAAGCCCTCGCCAAGAGGCAACCGGGATCGCCCTTGCTCGGTTATCCTTGGCTGGTAGTTACCTACCCCACGACGCCAGTGATCAAAGCCCTCGCCAGAGGAAACTGAGTGGCTTCACTACTCGGTCAATCCTTAACAGGCCTCTTACGGCCCCTCCCGCGCTAAGGATCGAAGCCCTCACCAAGAGGCAACCGGGCTCGCCCTTGCTCGGTTATCCCTAGCTGGTAGTTTCCTACCTCACGACGCCAGGGATCAAAGCCCTCGCCAAGAGGCAACTGAGCAGCTTCACCACTCGGTCAATCCTTAGCAGGCCTCCACCCGGTCCTCAAGGGCAGCAACCCTCTCCGTCGCTGCCCCCGGCTCTTGCCTTAAGCTCTCCTCCCGCAAGGAGGACTCACCTGCGGCCCACGTCGCCGAAACAATCTCCTCGTCCTCCATGTGGACGACGAGGGCGACGTGCTGGAGGACCTGAAGAAAGAAAGAAGGGCAAAAAAGTGAGGGAAGCACTGCACGGCCTCTTGAGCTATCGCCGCCATTTGGGCCCGGAGAGTTCCTCGAGGGACCCTGCCTCCGGCCGACCTCTCCATATCCGAGAGCAGGCTGTCGGGGACGGAAAGCCCCGAGGGCACCTCGAAGCGAAGCTCCCCATCGTCCACTAGGATCGGGGAAGCCGGGGAGTGGGAGAACCCTCCTCGTCTTCCACCTCGGGGTTCCGAGGCTCTTGCGCCCGAGCACGCTTTCGAACCGGCGCACGACTAGACTCGGGGGCCCGGGGCTCACTTGGGCACCTGGGTGAAAGGGCCACCGGCGGGGCCGGAACGCACGGCGGGCGAGAAGGGCCAGCGCCTTTAGACTTCTTCCCCCTCTTCACGTCGGTCACTGCCGCGCGGAACTTGCTCATATCCATTGGTCCTTCATAAGACAAAAATACGAGGAGTCAGCGATGCCAGGAAAATAGAAAAAATGCACAAGTCTAAACAGGTCGCCTGAGAGTTCCCAACTTACTCGTGTACTCGGCAGGGCTGAGCCCAGTCCAACTGAGGACCCGCTCAGACAGCAGCACGTCAACCCGAGGGAGGGGCTCCCACTTTGACACCGCTACCGCGTCGGGATCATTCGACCGCCCCATCCACGGACAGCTGGCCCTTTGCCACAGGGTGGACACGGGCCAATCCTCACCCTCGAACGGCGCGATAAAGAAAAACTTTCTCTTCCATTCATGAATGGAAGAAGGTACTACGACAATCCCCGACCCGGCAGCATCCCCCCGTTGTTTTCTAAAGGAAATATATACCCAGCTCGGCTCGCCCTTGCGAGCGCCGGGATGGTTTTTGTAGCAAAGGGAGGAAACAAGAAGGCTTAGGCTGAAAGGGATCTGACTCAATCTCAACCGGACCAGAAACCCGAGGAGATCTTCCAGGAGTTCGGTACCAGCTGGCCCGGGCTAACCCAAAACAGTTCAACGCTGCAATCACCTTGGGGGTGAAGGGCAGATGCAACCCGGCCCAAAAGGCCTCCAGGTACAGAGCAATCTCATTGCTCCGTACCTGGTTTGCCCTCTCCACCTCCTCGGCCAGCCGAAGTGAATAGCAGGGAGGAATAAGGAAACGAGTCTTGATGTTAACAAGCTCCTCCGCACGTCTCAGTGAGGACCGTACACCAAGAACACCCGAGACCTGTGCTCTGGGGACCACCCCCGTCGCACGACCCCGGGAAGCATTACCAACCCTAGCTTCCCGGGAGGACTCCGACTCAGAAGAGGAAGCTCCAGAAGATTCCCTAGAATCTACCCGGACGACATCTACAGACTCCTCAGAAGAAGACATCTAACCTGATGGAGAGGAGTCCTCGAACGAGAAAACGCAGAGATCCGACCTAAAAAGGAGAGCGCCGAGCTAACAAGACTCTGGACGAGGAAATTATGAATAGGTATGGGCCCTAATGCGGACCCCACCCCTATTTATAGCTGCCGGCGTACGCATCCAACGGCGACAGTCATCTCCCGCCAAAATGGCTCATAGCATTCAACGGCCACCATCGCTCCACCTGTCGCACGGGCATTGGTCGTACCCTAACGGACGCCGGAAATCTGTGACCCGTCGCGTCATCCAACTAGCGCCAAACACGTAGGCTGTCGCTTCGATGAACGTACACACGATCCGGCGCTTCCTCTTTAATGCAAAATATGGCCCCTGATCCGCTGACGTCATCAAGAAAATACAGCTGATTGCCCGGGAGAACACGCCCCGGCGATATCTTCGAAAAGGAGCTCACCTCGGATGACCCGGCAGACCACTCTCGACCCGACCCGCTCACGGGTCGGGACGAGAGTGGGGGGATAATGATGAGGCTCAATATCGGTGATCTCCCAGATCGTGACACGTGGTAAATGACGTGTCCCGAAGCTTACAAGAAAGGACCTACAGTGGTCGACCAAACCACTCATATGCCCGTCGTACAAACAACCGTTGGCTCACCTCCGAGCCCGCTGCGCAATCGGCCTCCTCGGCCCTCTCAGCTCGTCTCCGGGCTACCGCAGAACCAAGATACCTCGGCCATCTGCTCGTCCCCGAGCCTCCCGCCGAGCTCACCTTCCTCGGTCTCATCGACCGACCAACGTCACCTACCACAGGCGTAACCGCCTCACCTCCGCGAATCTCGCCATGCGTGAGATATCCGCCGGCCACGTCCCTCGTTCCACGCCATCACGATCCCCCATTAACAAGCCTGTCTCGTCATTAATGGGAGATCTCTCCTATCACGCGGCGTGACGCCGGGACCGTAACGGCCGGCGTGATTCTCGTGCCTGCCTGCCTGTTGCCACCACTATATAAACCCCTCTCTCAGACGGTTCAAGTAAGTGATTTTCTCCTCACTAGGCCGTTACTCTGCTCAAATATCCGGTCTAACTTGATCGTCGGAGGGTCTTCGGTGGTACAAGCATCCCGGGACTTCCTTGCAGGTAGCTCGGCCTCAACCACCTCAAACCCATTGAGATCCACACGCTTCAGGAGTCAACCTCCAACCTAATCTCAGTCGTCCATTGTCGCCAACGGTAGATCTACGGAAGGTAAGATCTTGACGTGATTCCACATCCGTCAGTTTGGAATTGGGGTTTCGTTAAGTTTAGAGTCGTGTGAAAACATAGTTTACGAAACTAAGATTTGTTCAGCTTAACTTATCTTTGAGAGAGAGAGACGACACAAAATTTTCTAAAACTCCACTCTTTTTGGAGTTTAGAAAAATGGGATTACAAGCAATTGGTCAAACGAGCCACAGTTTTAATATTTGACGTTCAGCATCGAACCCCTACGAAACCAGGGTTTCAGAAACCTTAATCCACTTTGCCAAGCAGGTCCTAAATAATCCTTTTGATAATTGCAATTAATTTAAATTAAATAATTGATGACTTTTTAACATAATTATTAATTAAATTTAATGGCGGCTGCGAGAAATCTTGTGAAAAACACGATCGCCCTGCCAGTGGAAGGCTTTCTAAATGAAAGAAATTCCGAATCGGCTTTCTCTACGAAGAAGGGAGCACATAGGCTAGGGCTGCTTAAGCTATGTTTAGTAGTGAATTGTTGTTGTCTCAGCTTCAAATACAACATATATACCTTCTAGATTTTAAAACATATCCAATTAGATTTGATCTATGTTATCAAATTACCATCAGAAAAGAAGTTATGTTATCTGAAACTTCTTTTCATGCATTGATCGATATTTTACAAATTGAATTTTCATGCCCATTTTATAGTTTGCTTGTTGATGAACAAGATTTTTCACTTTGCAGCATTTTAGCTGAGGAGAGGAGTTGTATGATCTTCAGTAACCAATTTTCAAATCATCAACTACTTCCAACATTGTGGGAAGTGCTGTTGGCGGTTAGCAAAGGAACCAAATAAAATCTAATAGAATAAATCAATATGTAAGAAATGATAGATGTCGGTGGTGAAGCCGTTGTTTAAGACATTTATATTTTATTCATTTTAAGGCAGTTCGTGTTTCCGCAGCACGAAACTTGTGTTTAATACCCATCAATGAAAAAAGTCGTTTTTAGACATAATTTTTATGAGGAATATTTGGATAGACATCAATTTGTAGGAAATATTATTTCCCTGATTTTTTGGACATCTGATTCCCTCGGAGTCCTAAAATTATGGGGAGTACTATTTAAGTTAAATAAACATGTGGATATTTTGTGGAAATGTAGATTCCACTCTGAATCATCATGGGATTAAGTTGTAACTTAAGATGAAAATTAATTAAGAATCAATGGCAATAAAAAACAAGACTGGCTATCTTAAAACTCAAGGTTTGGGCATTCGGTTGAAAAATTACACAAAATTTAAAATCGGTACCATGTCACCCTCATATAATTAAGTTGGCATGTCATTAAGAAATTCAAAAAGAAAACCTAAAATCCCCTCTCTTCTTCACTCTCCATCTTCTCTAATCCCAATTCCAACCCCACACTACTCATTCCTCCATCCGTCGTCAGCGCCATAACAACCGTCAAACCTTGCTCCCAACGCCGGATAATCGCCACCCTCGCATCTTCGGCCTAAACCACCAACTCTTTTCTCTCATCCTTCTACTTTCCCAACAAACCCAACTCTGTCATCTTCTCCCTCCTCCAAACTCCGTCGTTCATCCTCCTCCTCCACATCCCTCCTCACTGATCAAACCCTCACCTCCTAACTCCTAACTCCATCTCATCTCAACCCTTTGCCTTCCACCTGCACTTATGCGCCCAGCACCCTTTGCCACTCCAGTCTCCTCTCTCTCCATCATCTTCTTCCTTTCTTCAACATTAACCTGACACCTTCTCCACCATTGTCCTTCTCTTGACGTCCACCTCCTCCACCAATGTACTAATAAATCAAAATTGGAATTATCCACAAAAAAACTATGGTAGAGCAGTCAGCTTTTTTTTATCACCGAAAAGCTAAGCAGGTATGCAAGCCGGTCCTGAGGTCCAGCCAGTTTGCTGAGTAGACTCACTCTACCGAGGGGCAACAAAGAAGGCTAGGGCTGCTTAAGCTATACATTTCCTTTTCTCCAAACGAAACCGTCAGTTTTCAGCTAGATCTCTCTTTATGAAATTAAAGTAACAAAGAAAACAATATAAACCACGAGCATTTCGGTTTTTTTTTCCACTTAGGGAACCAGAAAGTTATGCGGAAAATCCTATATAAAATAGAAAATCATATTGCTACCGGTTTCTAGACGTTTGTCTACTCAAACTAGAGGCTGGGAAGCTGGAGAGGCTCTCTTCTCCGTCTTCAACAACTCCGCTCCCTGCTGATGAATGTTTATGATTCCATGGATGGTAGAGGAGTTGTGCCTCTGGTGCGTTGAGGAGCAGGCCATGGTCGAAGCCGATATCATCATTATCAGTGACTTGGAAAGAGCAAAGCATGGAGGTCCGTTCTGGAGGCGATGCGAAAATCGTTCTTGGACTAAAGCAAGTATCGTCATTGCCAACAAAGTCCGAGTATGTGTCTGTGGGGACTGGATTTGTACCTCTGCCACCAGACTTGGCCACTCTTTTCAGGCTTGGCTCTGAAATTTAGAACACGGCAACATAAAGATATTATTTCCCGTCCGAGCAAAACTATATATTTCTCCCAATGCTTATATTCCAACTTTTTCAAAGGAAAATTTGAGGATTTGTCTTGTAAGATAAATCTTGGAAGCATGACGAAAAAGCTGCCCCAAAATGACATCGACTTAGGATACATATACACCTCTTGTTTCAAGACCATGGAGATTACATTCTGAATTCAATGTGAAACCTTTCTTCTGGTCGACCCATATGGTTTATCAAGGCGCTAACTTTTTGTAAGATATATTCAGGAAATAACAGAAACTATCAACTTTTTGTTAGATACATACCATTCACCCACTGATAAATGTTGTAAACTGTAAAATGTTCCATTTATGGAAAGAAAAACAATTAATGTTGCAACTGTCGAACAAGTATCAAAATCACATTTAAACTGGAGCAAGAATGTTTTTATGCTATGGAGAAGATGAAATGTCACATAAGCCCAAATATAATGAATAGCCGACTATTCAAGTCAAATGCATACAAAATTTCCCGATGCAACTCCATAGGAACATTAATCTATTTTTAAACATATATCACACGCGAGTGGGCACACACGCACGCATGTGCATGTACACATTTCACCAAAACTTAATAAATTTGGAGGGACCAAAATCAAAATCTAGTTCTTGAACCATCGGTCGAACGCAAATATTGCTGCATCATTTGACATAGCACATGCTCTTCTTCCTGCTAGGATATACCTCCTTACTGTAGTTTGCCTCATCATTATTCAATATCCTTTTGTAACGGAGGATCAATTTCCTACTGAATGTCTTTCTGGTAAGCTGCCCAGCTACACACATATTCATATTTTTGGATGCCTGTTATGTTATATTTTTATATGACCACAACAAAACTTCTGGTCAATAAGTTGAATATGTTTGTCATGGATGATCCCAAACATAAAGGTTACATTTGTTCAATTCCCAAAGAGCGGCACTTAAGAATGTTAGCAAAGTAACCTTTGTCGAGGATCAATCATTATGTACTCGTATCGATTATCCCTTTGCTCTTCCTAAGTTCAACATTTCTTCTCTCAAGTTCTTAATACTCTCTTTGAATTCCTCAAACCTCTTGCTGACTCCAAACACTGAATTTTCTTCTCAGATGCCTCGACTCCCTTTTTGAAGGATTTAATATCACATTTATTACAATAATTGAAAGAAAGTTGTAGTAGATCCATCAGTTACCGACTCCCTATTCTTGTCGTCAAACGCATGCTCCATTTTGTTTAACATTCTTCTCCTAATCGACAACACACAACCATGGCTAGTATAGCTTCTCTTGTAGTCATTCACTCTCGTCAAGGGTACTTCAATCCACTAACAAAATCACTTAAGCGCAACAACAAGCCATAGCTGAGGAATTATAGGCCCTCGCTTGCATTGATACCTGAGTGCTTGTTTCCTTAGTCCTTACCTGCTAACACTCATCCTATCATCTATAAATGATGACCAATTTAGTGCGACAAGGCTCAACTAGTTGCACATAGATTTGAACAGCAGGTTTTTGACCATGATAAGAAGAATTTTTCACATGGGTCACATAACTAGTGTAGGCACCCTGCTTGCACTGTCGTCCATTAACGAGCTTTATTTCATCTAGATGTCAAGAATGCTTTTCACTATGGGGTTCTTACAAAAAAAAGGATTATATGAATCCCCTACCAGGACTTTGGATCCTCCTCAGACGGTTTGATATTTGTATGGTTCCCTTTATATATGAACTCAAACAAGCCCTTCATGCTTGGTTGGGTGTTTCCTTCAGACATGTGCTCTCTTGGTTTCCCTTGGCGTTTCTTGATCAGCATTAATGGGCGGTCATACTAAAAAACCAATGATCTTTTTTCCCCCTTGATACGAGTCATTTGTAGGTTTTCTTTTAAGTATTGCGATAATACCAGCGCCATTCAAATTCCATCTGATTTAGCAAAAACAAAGCTCACCAAACATATCAATTGGGATGCATATTCACTCCATACCATCATATAGAAAAAGGCCATATCTCCTTACGTTCATTCCCTCAGAATCACAATGCACTGATTTTGCTAGGGATCTACAAAAGCAGGCACAGAACTAGATTTTTTTATAATCCGAACTGGGTCTGAGATGTGTAAAATGGTAGCGTGTATGACAAGTTTGGATATATGTATATGATAGAAAATGACCGCATATTATACATTAGCATAGTTGCAATATTATTACTATCTAGTATATCTATCACCATGCATACTTTGGGGACTGGCATTGAACACTATCTATCACATTGTACAACATCTGGACCCATCTTCTCGACCATGTTTACACAACCCATTTTGGAAGCTTGGTGGAATCCATTTATCATGTATGGTCTTTTTTCTTGACAACTCTATATATCTATCATTTTATCTTCTAGTCCCTAAACTTCACCATGATTGAGACGGCTGAAGGCTACCTTTTCGACATTGATTTAATTTATTCTTTATGCCATACACCATTTAAAGCAACTTCGATCTCCTTGATTAATTGTCTCAGAAAGATGGGTCATACACCTGTGACCGATGATACTCTTTTGTTCCTAATCCTTTTTCCACAAGTTCACCCATAATGCTTTAGGCCTTTGCATATTTCTATACCTTCTATTCTTGTAGTTATTGTTTGACTTTCGACCAACCTATCCTCCGTATTACTCACACCTCTACATATGTGCTTATTGGTCTAATCTTGTTTGCCTATTCTTCACTCCTAACATGCACATCTTGTTCATTTGGAGTCCCACCCTCTTTATTCTAAATATCCAAACCATAACAGTAACAAACTTGTCTCCAAGAATCAATTAAAATTACAAATGCATGGGTCCATAACAAAACATATTTGAGATAACAAACTTCTATATGCCTAAAATCACAAATAATTGTGCTGACGACTTAGGAATTGGCACGCCTGCTAAGTTGTCCTCTTTCTTTATCATAAGGGCTTAAAAAGAACATTTAACTAAGAACATGGATGCTACTTCCATGAGTCCTGCCTAACATTGGTATAAACTTTCTCACCCTAATGCAGTTCACAGACAACAAACTAAATTACGATCATTCAAGGCTATAAAGCATAGATAAAACTTACTATGCGAAATTATTTATCTACCTAGTATTACAAGTTCATTTCCCATAAGGCCTACACAGTTTGGGGTCGAATGAATGGTAAGAGAGTACAAAATCAGTCAGATTACTATCTGGTTCCTTCTGCACTAGCATATTATATATATTCATATTACCTGTTAAATCACATTACAGTTAAAATACAATACTCTAGTTGAGAATAATGGAGGACAAAGGGCCTAGGAGGGAAACCCTCCTTTGGCGTCTCAAAAAGTCATCTCTCCACCGTTTTTTCCAATGATCGGCACAGTTCATCTTTATCTTCATCGTTTAATATGTACATAAACAAAATTTCATGTGATTCTAACACTTCTTCGCCGTTGTTCTAGTGATGTAAAAATGATATTATCGAAAAACTGTTAATCCACTAAATCAAAGGTGAAAAAGTGTTAGAATCACATGAAATTTGGTGTGTTTACATCTTAGACGATAAAGATGAAGATGATGGCGGGTGTTGATCGTCAAAATAAACGGTGGATGATTGATTTTTATCAACGCCATAGGAGGAAATTCCCTCCTAGGGCCTTCGTCCTTCATTATTCTCTTAGGGATATCTCCAAAGATGGGGAAACATTGTTCAATGAAATTCACGAGTAAACTTGCAGTAGCACAAACAGAGAGTTTGGAGATAGTTTCGGTTTATTTGCAAGATATGAAATTAATAACCATGGCACTTCCACTGTGCAAAGAGGGATACATTTAAACAAAGACCATGTAAACATAGCATATAAAGAGAATGTTTGCATACGATTTGACTTGTAAGGATACCCCAGCACCAAAAGACTAACAGTGTAACACACTGATCCCTTGGGAGTATGCATGCCCATTTCAAATTATACCGATAGTCTCATGCAAAACAAGTAACTCTATGGCACCTACAATCACTTATAAGATGAGAACAAAATAATTAAACAACGGTTTGAATTGCTTTAAATAATCTTATTAACAATTTGACCAGAAGACACAAAAGTTTATTGAACAGATCAAGTTAACAACAAAAAGACGAGGATATAAAACAGAGAAAATAAAGGCGGAATATAAGTAGTTCAACAAATTTATGAGCCTTAAGACATCTAAAATTGACCGACCTGGAACATGCAGATTTTGGGTGTCCCTGCTCCTCTTGAGGGGAGTGAACTTAGAATGAATATCATAATTCGAACCAGATGGTCTTTCCATTTCTCCAGTATTATGTTTGTTTCTTCTAATGTCCTAAGAGAAAGCAATTGAAAGATCAGTTGGAAGCTGAAACAAACTAATTTTCAATTCATTAACGAACCCAGCAAGCATGGAAAGTCTAAGAAACCAAATTGATGGCTCTACCAAAGTGTTACAGAAAACCACAAACATTGCACGATGTTTCATACCTTTATTTTTCTATAGTGTTCATCGCATGAAGACCTTGAAAAGTTCTGTAATGCAAGTATCTTCAAAGTCCTATACTCTTCAGCATTTGTTCCCGAAATGTATGACTCAAAAATTCCTTCTTGAAGTAGTTGCTGGAAATATGATAAGGTCTCTTCAAACTGGGGACTATTAAACATGGTTCTAAGGCTGCAATGTGCATCAAAGAGATATCAAACCAGATGTTAACATAATATTCACTTATATGGTTAATTCATCAATATATAGAAAAAAGATGGTGAAATTGCCTGTCGGGATATTTAGCAGTATCTGTAGAAGGTAAATATTTCATCAGCCGCTGTTGTTCCTCATTTGTGGTGCGAGTCATTAACACCTCAAAGTTGGCAATATTCTATTTCAAAATTTCCAACAGGTTAGCTTCTTTGTGTAAAATGAAATAAGAACAAGCACATCTCAACAAAATAAGTGAATAAATTCTGGGGGAAATATGATGTAGAATTTCGACGGTCATGCGAAGGAGACATAAGAGAATCAAGTCATACTTTCAGATCAGTGAAACCAAGCGGTGAATCTCTGTCTTGAAGGATATGTAATTCATCTGTGTAAAAATTATCCCTGTAGAAATAAAAATGAAAGGCTTTAGCCATGTTAAAAAAATTGTTTGTGCATGACTAGTATATAACATGTTTCAGGAAAGTAAGCCATTCAATTTAATAAACATTAACCTTAGAAAATTGAATTAAAAAGCACCTTTCTACATGCCCCTTTTCCACTTGTGCGATAGACTTCTTGAATTTTTCGCCAACAGCTGGAAAATTTGTTCCTTTATTTTCACGATTTACAGGAAAGGATGTTGAACCTGAATGACCTTCATTGGTTATGTACGACTTGTTACTAATTGAACGTGAGCTTGCTTCTGATTCCTCTTCTGCGGATTTTGAATTTGGATATCTAAGGAGAATACTTCCACTGCGTATCTCAAAAGAACCCATGGGTGTTTCGCTTTCATAAAGAAGATCCTCTTCTGGAGATGAAAGGTGAGATGATTGTTGTTCGTACATAATAGCATATAGGTCTTGCGTGAGCTTCTCGAGAGGAGATGGCTCAGAAGGAACGGTATATGTCCTTTTCTTGGATGGAACTTGTGACTCCCAGACATTGGATTGAGCCGAACCTGTAACACAAGAGATCAAGTCAAATTTTGAGGACTAGATGACTACTGAGAATGAAGCACATCTTTTATAATTGAAGAATAAGAAATACTTTAGAAACGTGAAGTTTTAGATAACCGTAACTGTATAAAACAAACTTATATTGCAATTTATGTGTCCACATCATACATGCTATGTCAAGGAATGCTAGTTGACATATGCTCTAACAAAGAAAATATATGTTGATAGGGAAAAATAAACACCAACAGTGGAAAGAAAGTGGCGATATCATTGTAACATATTCAGCATCCATGTAATATCTGGATCAAAGACTCAAACGAGGATGTGTTAGGTACCAAGAAGGGGGAAAAAAAAGACTTCCAATGTAGCAACAAAATTGATCCTACAAAAACTAATCTTTTTTTTTTATATTCTAAACAAAAATGTCACACATCCTATATCTGATTATTGTGAGTATCGAATTTAATCCGATTAGTATCAACTATCACCATATGCATGAGGTTTCTTTGATTTAAGCCAGTAAGAATCAGCATCCTACGACTAATAAAACATCTACTTCCCTAGGAAGAAACTCTACATAGGCTGTGTGAGCGTATCCTATTTCGATGGCATCACCGCATCAAGTTGAAGCATGCCACTCAAGAAATCTTGTTTCCTCGTATTATTCCCTGCTCTTATATGGTATAATAAGTGAAGAAACCTCTATTTGCCGATTGTTCTCACAAGAGAGGAATCTAAGCGCCTGCTTGATTTATAGGTGAGGCGACTCCACAGTCACATCAAGGTCCTTGACTGAGGTAAAGGAGCCACCTAGGCTACTTATTTGCAAAGGCGTCTCCACAGTCACATCAAGGTCCTTGACTGAGGTAAAGGTGCCACCTAGGCGACTTATTTGCAAAGGCAGACACCTCGAAGAAGAAACACCTTGCCTCTTTGTTTATCTAGTTTTTTTGCTAATGAATAGATAGCTCTAATGGCAATAGTCCCTAAAAAAGATAACGTGGTGGAGTTGAGAGAAGAAACAAGTGTCTCGTAGGTAGAATGATGTGATCAAAGATATATATGACAGAGCAATTACTAGTTACTATGGTGAAAATAAGTGGATGGAAGATAGAATCATTCTCTATCATCATAGGCTTACAACATGGGTGATTATGAAGTCCTTATCTATTTGTATTAACAATGAACTTATTATATGTCCCATAATGCTTGTTATAAATGATAATATTTTAGTTGCTGAGTTGAAAAAATCAAATTAAAGGTAGAGATGAGTTTTAGAATCTTAGGGTTTAGAACTAACAATATATGGTAGTTAACTTAGTCAAACTATACGAGAAAACTACCATATGGCATGATCAAAATAATACTGAACATAATCAAGAGGAAATATTTTATCGGCTTCATTTAATGAAGAGTTCACATATAAATATATAGTCATAGACCACCTCTCATATTTTAACTGTTCTAACAACACAATATATTCATAACTAATATCCAGTAACTAATTATATTCATAACACTTTTCGCAAGCTATAGCATAGATGTCAATCATGCCAAATTTGGACAGAAGACGAGCGAAAACCGATCGAGGAAGAGGTTTGGTAAGGATGTCCACTAGTTGAGTAGAAGAAATATATTGGAGTGCAACCATCTTCTCTGTCACCTTGTCACGAATGAAGTGGCAATCTATTTCGATATGCTTGGTCCGCTCATGGAAAATTGGATTCTCAGCAATGCGGATCGCGGTCTTGTTATCAAGGAAGAGTATAGTCGGAAGAAAAGAAGGAACCCCAAGATCTGTCGGAAGAGAGATAAGCCACACCAACTCAGCAACTGCATGCGCCATAGATCTATACTCAGCCTCTGCAGATGAACGAGCCACTATATTTTGCTTCTTACTCCTCCACGTAACCAAGTTTCCTTCCAAGAAAACACAATAGCCACTTGTAAAACGACGATCATCAATGGGTCCAGTAAAATCAGCATTCGCTGTAAACGACAACTTAGATGATGGTTTTAAAGAAGCTCTTGTCCTGAAGAACCTTTGATAGATATGAGAATATGCTCAACTGCCTTAAAATGATAAGTCAAAGGATTCTGCATATACCGACTCACTATGCTAACGGCAAAGGCAATGTCAGGACGAGTGACAGTGAGATAAATAAGCTTCCCAACTAGACATCGATATCGTCCTGGGTCAGATAGTGGGGATCCGAGGGAAGGCTCAATCGAGATAGCTTGACTAAGAAATATATAGGAGTGTTTGCTGGTTTATATCTCAGAAATCCTGTTTTGGATAGAAGATCAAGTGCATACTTGCGTTGAGAGAACTGTAATCTACCAGAATTATGTGATACTTCAATTCCAAGGAAATATCTAAATGGCCCAAGGTCCTTGGTATGGAAGTGTGAAACCAAATATTCTTTCATCTTGGAGATACCAACAGAATCATCTCCACCAATAATAATATCCACATATACCAACACAATAACACTGCCCTGAGCACAACTATATGTAAAGAGGGATGTGTCGGCGCGACTGCGTTCGAAACCAATCTGTCGTAGAACTGTACTAAACTTTTCAAATCAGACACGAGGTGACTGCTTCAACCAATATAACGATTTATGTAGAAAACAAACCATAGACTCTCCCGGCCGCTCAAAACCAGGAGGCTGCTGCATATAAATAGTCTGTGAAAAATCGCCATTAAGAAAGGCATTCTTCATATCAAGCTGATGAAATGGTCATGCCTTAGAAACAGCTAAGGATATAAGAATACGAACCGAGGTCAATTTGGCAACTGGCGAAAAAGTCTCAATATAATTCAAACCATACTGCTGGGTACAAACTTTGGCCACTAATCGAGCTTTGAGACAGTCAATCGTCCCATCTGGATTATGCTTGACAACAAAGACCTATCGACGGCTAACAATCTTCTTATCTGAAGGCGGGGGTACCAATTTCCAAGTTTGATTAGAGCGCAGTGCGGCAATCTCTTCTAATACAGACACATGTCAATCTGAGTGCCGAAGAGCTTTCTGAACAGAGAAAGGAAGAGTGATGGCAGACAAGGAAGAAATAAACCAACGAGCAGATGATACCAATCTATGATAGGAAAAAAATTAAAAATTGGATATGCAGTGGTACATGAACGCTTACCCTTGCATAAGGCAATAGGAAAAAAGAGATCTACTGAAGGCAGCGACGGTTAAGAATCAGGAACAGTGGACTGTATAGGAGTACCTGCAGAAGAATAGTTAGAAGAAGCGTTGGTGGGAGAGGGTTGGGCAATTTTCTTACGGCGGTGATACACCTATGGATAAGAGACTAAAGGTTAAAAACTAGGGCTCACATGTTGAACAGACGAATCAAGCTCTGAGGAAGATAGGCGAAGAACAGAAATATGAGTGGGGCTTTTAACATGTAGTGGAAAATAGGCTTGATCTTCTAAAAATGTCACATTAAAAGAAGTACAAACTTTAGATGTGGTAGGGTAAAAGCAAACATACCCTTTTTGGGATCGTGAGTAATCTACAGATACCATATGGGTAGCTCTAGAATCAAGTTTATCAATATAAGGACCTAAAATATGAGGATAGTATAGACAACTAAACATCTTAGGAGGAAAAAGAAAAGAGTTGCCCTGTGGAAAAAATAGAGAAATGAGACTAGTTTCCTACGACCGGAAAAGGCATGCGATTGATATAAAAACAAACAGTTAAGACCGTAAAATTTGACAATCGTTTAGGGATATGCATATGCAAAACACGAGAACAAGCTATCTCAAGCAAATGTCGGTTCTTCCGTTCAGTCAGCTAGGACCGCAAAATTTCACAATCGTTTAGGGACATGCATATGCAAAACATGAGAATGAGCTACTTCAAGCAAATCCCATTTTGCTGGGGAGTAAGAACATGAAGTTTGATGCAATATGCCATGGGTCTGACAAAATGCAGTAAACTACATGCTAATATACTCCTTAATATTATTTGAAAGAAAAACCTTTACCGAAACATCAAATTGATTAGTAATCTCAGCTACGAAGATTTTAAAGGCAAACAAAAGTTCATACCTATTATGCAGAAAATACAACCAAGTCATACATGAATGATCATCGATAAAAGTCACAAAATATCTATATAACCAAACACATTAGGAAATTTAAAAGGACCCAAAATATCGGAGTAAACGAACGCAAAGGGTAACTCGTGTTTTTTATTGACTGGAGGAAAAGAGGATCTATAGTGTTTACCAAAAATACAGGATTCACAACTGAACTCTGATAAATAAAAAGAGGGCAGCATAGTACGTAAAGAAGAAAGAGGGTGACTAAGTCTTCAATACCACTGGTTAGTAGAGGCAGCTGCAGACGTACTGGGAAAATGATCAATGTAGTACAGTTCATTCTGTTCATGCCCCCCCACCATTTCGCTGCTTCGTCAGAAGTTCTTGTATCACAAAATGAGAGGGATAAAATGTTACGGGGCAGTTAAAATTATTTGTAAGCTGAAAATAGAAAGCAAGTTTTGTTTTAAAAATGGTATAATTAAAGCATTTTTGAGGTGCAAAGATGAAGTGAGCGATAAATCAGCAAAGCCAGAAACATGCGTGGTATTACCATCAGCTATAGAAATAAGCTTGTGAGGGCTAAATGCAAGATCAGACAGTCCATCATGAGACGTGTGATCTGAGGCGCCGAAATCAGCGACTCACGAATTAGAATGAGAAAGAAACGATAAACCTGATGGAGTAGAAAGGTTGGCAGAAGCTATAGAAGAGAGAAAACGACGCAACTGACCCCACTCAGCACTGGATAAAGGTAAATGGACGGTAGAAGAGGAAGGTCGGTCAGTAGCAACTGGTGTGGATGTCTGGCGATCTGTAAGTATATCATCAGGGTAGCCATGCTTCTGTGAACACTAGTCTTCGCGATGATTAGTGTCACCACAATAAGCACAATAAAGGCCGGCATGGAGACGTCTATGGGAACCACGACCACGAGCAGTTATAGAGGGACGACCACGTGACGTCTTACGGCCATCAGAGACCGAATCAGAATCCATAATGAATGGCGCAGAAGTAAATCACGAGAGAGTAAGATTGTCTAAAACCAAAACGTGTACAAGCGTAAAGAACTTAGAGCAAGATGATCGAATAGATCGTCATTAACCGAGGAGAGCGGAGACGACTGTTGCCATGCGGCTGTTGACGGGGGCTAGGACTTGGGTTCGAGAGGGCTGCGATTGGCATGGAGCGGCAGAAATTACCGCAACATCAGCGAAGTACTGCAGTGAAGTACTGTAGCTCAGAAAATACTATAGCACCGAAAATGCCGTAGCGCCGAAAAATACTGTAGCAAATACACTGCAGCGTTGAAAATACTGTAGCAACTTCACTGCAGCAAAATACTATAGCGTCGAAAATACTGTAGCATGTTACTGTAGCGGTGGAAGGGACTGCAATGGAGAGGAAGGCCGCTAGGGCTAGAGGATTAGGATTAGGATTTGGGAAAGAGGATTAGAGTTTACGTTTTGGGAAATTAGAATTTCCTCTCAATGCTTTTCGAGGCTCTGATACTATGAAAATAATCAAAAGAAAATATTTTATTGGCTTTCATTTAGTGAAAAGTTCATATACAAATATATGGAGAGTCAAAGATCACTTCTCATATTTTAACCGATCTAATAACTCAATATACTCATAACTAATATCTAGTTACTAATTATATTCATAACACTCCCCGCAAGCTCGAGCGTAGATGTCAATCACGCCAAACTTGAACAGAAGACGAGCGAAAACCGGTCAAGAAAGAGTTTTGGTAAGGATATCTGCTAATTGAGTAGAAGAAGAAACATGTTGGAGTGCAACCACCACGTGACAACCACTATCACTTTTCTTGGTGTGGTCACGTGTAAAGTACGAGAAGATTTACGTGCAACCATCACTTTTTCATGGTGTGGTTGTCACGTGCAAAGTACGAGAAGAGTTATGTGCAACCATCACTTTTTCTTGGTGTGGTTGTCACATGGAGGATCGAGCCATTGGCTCTAATATCATGTAAGAGTTTAGAGTATTTAAAGTTGAGACAGTGATGCGTTTTATATAGGTACACATGGGCCTTTGATATAACTGGGTTCCAACAATAAGACTCAAGCCTTGTTGAGCTTTGACCCATCCTATATGTTATACTCATGTGTTTCTTTTGTTGTTTCCAATGTAGGACTATCTTTAAAGTAACATCATTTGGTTTTTTACTTTCAACAAATACATATGACTGGTTATTTTCATTATATATGATTGTTGGAATAGTTTAGAATATATTGTTATTAGGATACATCGTACCATGATGCTTGGATATCAAGTAATTGTAATATCTATATAATGAGATCATTGATCATATAATAAAGTATCTATAAATCTTTTCTTTTTTAACGTTTAACATGGTATCTGAGAGGGTCTCCTAAACCCTAACCCTAATCCTCAAAAAAAATTAGCCACCTCCAGCCCCTTTCCTTCGCCTGTGCCTCATCTTCCTGGCCCGCGCCTCGCCTCCAGATCCTCGTCTTCTGTCCTCATCCTCGATCCTCGATCGCCTCTATCTCCAGCGACTCGTCCTAGATCCCCGATCGTCTCTGTCTCCAGCGACTCCCTCCCTTGTCTCGCCTCCAGATCCATCCGAACCGCCTCCAGATCCATCCGGACCGCCTCCAAATCCTATAGCCCTCAACTACTTAGTGATGACTTGATCTTGCGTAAGTATCTTTCTCTCATTCTTTATGTGCTAAATCTGCACTTTCTATTTTTTACTCTCTTTGCGTGCGACGTTCAATATGACGGGCAACAAGATTGATCCTCCTGCTTCCAATTACAAAACGGTTATCTGTGTAACTACCTTGACTCTCTCTGGCTCTAATAATTTTTTGGATTAGACGCACGCCATTGAACGAGCACTCAAAAGTAGGGCCTTCATCACTATCTTGTTCAGGAAGCTCCATCAACCTCGATGCGCAGTATTCCTCTTGGTCTCAAAATGACAGCAAAGTTTGCACTTGGCTTACAAACCTAATGGAGCCCGGCTGTTATCGGGCTATTATGTATCTCCCTACTGCGAAGGAGATGTGGTTCCATATCAAATCTCTTTACTCGTTGGAAGATAGCCATTAGCAGCTATATAGTATCTTCAATGAAGTTACTCCGAATGATGATCTACATGCCTTTGGGACCCGGTTCTGGGGGTTTCTAGAAAAATGGAACATGTATCAACCCATCTTCTTTGATCCGACCGTTATCAAGAGTCAGCATGAATATTTTATTAGGACTCTTTATTTGGCTAAGATGAAGGCTCACTTGGATGGAGTTTGCTCCTTTCTTCTCTCTCATGGCGATACGCCTACCCTCCTGAATAGTATTCTCGCTGCTACTTATCGTGTCTCTCCACCAGGCGCTTCTACAGTGGAAGCTCCATCTTCTGGTCTTGTTGCTCAGGGCCACGGCCGAGGCTTTCCCTTGGTCGTGGCCGTGCTCCTATTGGTACTCGGGGTCGTGGAGGACAGGGTCACGACCGTGGTCGTGGTTTTCTTTCTTGCGCACATTGCGGTCGTATCAACTATATAGATCAATTCTGCTAAGAGAAACATGGCTATCCAAATCAGACTCCTACTGCCCGACAAAGTACGACCTCCATCCACAGCAGCCTAACCGCCAGCATCATCATCCTCGCATATCTCTCCTGAAGACTTACATCTTTCCTGAAGACTTACATCACCTACAACGTATTTTCTCTTATATCTCTATTACCAACTTAATCACATCAGGTATATCTCTACTATCTCAGTCAAACCCTTAGGTTCTTTACTCCGGAACTTCAGACCACATGACTCATGCTGATTCTAGCTTTGTGTTTTTCATTTCTCATAAATTCATTTTCATTGCCAATGGAGATGTCCTTTCTGTTCGTGATTATACCAATATTGATGCGGCATCTTCCTTACCGCTTAAAAATGCTGTAGTTGTTCCTTCACTTCGTACAAATCTTTTATCTGTTCGTCGCCTTAACAATAATTTCAACTGTTTAATAACTTTCTCTTCTAATAACTTTGTGATCCAGACAACCAAATGAAGGAGTAGATTGGTGAGGATAAAGAAGTTAATAGCTTGTACTACTTGGATGTGCCACCTTCCACATTTGCTGCCGTTTCTACCATTTGCTGGCATCAACGTCTTGGACATCCACCTCTTCCTATGCTACGTACCATATTACCCGATTTCTCTTTATCTGATTTTTCATGCGAGTCATGTATTTTAGGAAAACATTTTTGTTCCTCTTTTCCTTCAGTTAATAAACGTAGTTTTTCGATATTTGAGTTAGTCCATTCTGACATTTGGGGTCCTTACAAATATACTAGCATATTTGGCTACAAATATTTTGTCACTTTTATTGATGATCGCTCTAGAATGATATGGCTGTTTCTTTTATGTGATCGATGTAAATTACTGTATTAAAAATATTTATTAATGAAATGGTTAATCAGTTTAATACGTCTATTAAAATTCTAAGAACTGATAATGCAAAAGAATACATGAGTCGTATTTTTCAAACTCTTTGTCAATCCCGTGGGATTATTCATAAAACTTTCTGCTCATACACACAACAAAATAACATTGCTGAAAGAAAAACCGCCACTTGCTTAACATTGCTCATTCTATTATGCTTAAATGCATGTCTTAAAACGCCTTTGGAATTTTGCTTTACTTACTGCATGTTTTTTATTAATCGCATACTTTCCACGATTCTTCAAAACCAAACACCATTCTTTATTTTATTTCCCAACCAAGATCTTTTTCCCATTCTTCCTAAAATATTTGGGTGTGTTTGCTACGTTCATAATCACCGATTAATTCACGACAAATTGGATTCTAGGGTTGTCAAACATATATTTGTTGGTTATTCTAGACTCAAAAAGGTTATGTTTGCCTGATTTCTTCTACATCCACTGTCGTAGTCTCTAGTGATGCCGCCTTTCTTGAGGATCGGCCCTTTTATCCCAGCAAAAAGTCCTCACATAACACCGTCACTTCCTATACCTCCTAATGACCAACCAATGCAAAATGAATTTACTACCGTCAAAGTTCCTCATCCTCCTCCTCCTCGTCCGGTTACGCAGGTCTATAGTTGTCGAAAAAAACAGTGATAGATTCAACATCACTATTGAAGCTCCTCCTCCATATATACAGCCGGAAGCTGACGAGCCTTCACCTCTCCCTCCTTCTGATCGTTTGTCCGACGACTTACCAATTGCTCTTCGCAAAGATAAACGAATATGCACTACTTCTCATCCTCTTGCTTCATTAATTTCATATCGTCTTACTCTAACTCTATGTCAGTTTGTCTTTTCCTTGTCTGCTTTTTCCCTTTCTAACTCTGTTCAGAAAACTATGAGTCATCCAGATTGGCATAGGGTTATGATAGAAGAGTTGTGGGCAATGATGTCTAATCACACTTCGGATCTAGTCAGCCTTTCTTCACAGAAAAAGATAGTTGGTTGCCAGTGGATCTTTACTATCAAATATAATCCTGATGGCATTGTATCTCGTTTGAAGGCCTGCCTTGTTGTCGAATGTTATACTCAGCAATACGGTTTCGACTATACTGAGACTTTTTTCCAGTGGCCAAACTCACTACTGTTCGTGATTTGATCTCTCTTGCGGTTACCCGCGATTGACCTCTATATTAGCTCAACGTTAAGAATGCCTTCCTCAATGGTGACCTTTTCAAGATGGTTTATATGCAGCAGCCTCCTAGTTTTGAGCGTGGGGGGAGTCTTGTGTATGTCATCTTAAAAAATCTATCTATGGCCTAAAACAATCTTCTCGGGCATGGTTCGATAAATTCAGCATGGTCCTTAAAAAGATAAATTTCACAAGAAACTCGACAGATTCATCTATTTTATACATTAGACAGAAAGAAGGAATGGTTAATTCTTCTTATTATGTTGATGAAATAATCATCACGGGAGATGATTCCAAAGGTATATCTAAAATCAAAACTCATTTGGCCTCACATTTTCACACCAAAGATCTTGGTCTTCTATGGTACTTTCTTGGTACATAGGTATCTCGAAATAAGAGATCATTATTTCTCTCACAGCGGAAGTATACTCTTGATCTTCTTAAAGAAACAAGATTTCTTGGTTATTGCCCCGTTGATACTCCCATGGATACAAGAATAAAACTCTCTCGCATTCTCCGTTACTTAAAGCGTGCACCTGGGCAAAATCTTCTTTATAAACCCTGTTCTAATTTGTCTCTTATAGCCTATGTTGATACCGATTTTGCCGGATCCGTGGATGATCGTCGCTCCACAAGTGGATTTTGTGTTTTCTTTGTGGGGAATCTAGTTACCTGGCGCAGTAAGAAGAAAAATGTTGTTGCACTCACATCAGCTGAGGCTGAATATAGGGCTATGACCCATGTCGTCTCAGAATTGACGTGGCTCTCCACATTGCTTCAAGATCTCGGTATTAGTTCTACAATACCAGCATCCTTGTTCTGTGACAATAAAACTGCAATTCATATTTCAGAGAATCCAGTGTTTCATGAACGCAAAAAAAAACACATTGAAGTGGATTGCCACTTCATTCGGGAGAAAATTATTTAAAAAGTCAATCTCTATCATGTTTCTACTCATGCACAGATTTCAGATATTTTGACGATATCTCTTCCAAGACCCGCATTCGTTCATCTATTGTCCAAGTTATGCATCATGATATCTATGCTCCAGTTTAAGAGGGAGTGTTGGAATAATTTAGCATATATTGTTATTAGGGTATATCGTACCATGATGCTTGAGCATCAAATAATTGTAATTTCTATATAAAGAGACCATTGTGACGATAATTGTAATTCCTATAAATCTTCTCTTTTAACGTTTAACAAGGATCAAATATACATTGTGACAATGGCAAGGCCAGGATGACGTGGTTCATTATTATAAAAAAAGCGAAAGGAAAAAACAAGATATATAAGAAGAGAGGTGTTTACGAAGTATCATGTGAATTAAAATGTCCATAATTTGAATAGAAAAGCTCTATGAAACGGATATAAAACCATCTTACTTTGTGTCAGAATATCGAACAATTGGAAAACAACAATGAACTAAGAAGAGTTTGGCTGAAATGAAAATATTATAATGAAATGAGTGAAAATTCTCTTTAAAAAAAAGGATAAACAATGAACGGATACATAAGAAGCTATAGGTAGATCCAATAGATGAAAAACTTGGGCAAGAACCGAGTTGGCTTGGACTCCAGCATACAACAAACGGCGGTAAATATTTCAGTTAGACAGAGTGACATGACATACTTCTAATTATTTGAGCAACCAGGACTAAAACTAGTCCTAAATGAACATGGATGAATCCATTACAAAAGATGTGTAATTGTAAAATTAATAGAGGAGGTAGGCCCTTGACAGAACAGAATGGAAGAGAATGATTCATGTAGCCAACACCAAAAGTATGGGAAGAAGACTTTTTGTTGTCATTGTCGTCGTGATTAATAACTAGAGTAATTCTAGCATGTGCAAAATTAATCATTGGGCTACTAATGTACTTTCAAATAATAGAAAGGATTGGACCTGTCAAATCACTTGCTTCAGTGGTTCCAAAATGTGCACAACTTTCCGCATACGATGTCACTGATCCAGAGCAAGACCGATTGCTCATATCCCCCTCCATAACTTTTTTGATGTTTTGGTCAGAACATGGCATTTCACGTTCATTCTTCACAGCACCGCAACTTTGCTTAATTTTCTGCAGTTTCTTCTCTTTTGGCTTGAAAGGTATACTTTTGGGTTTAGAAACTTTAATATCTTCCTCCGCGATTAAGTCACGAGCATGCAGCGGGGTGTAATTATATAAGGAACCCTTTGTTCTCCACCTTGAACCACATGCATTGCAGAGAACAGGCTTATCAGGTGGTCCATTCCGCCAGAGAGGAGTACCTGTTGCAACATTTAAAACCAGCAATTAAGAAGTCAACTTAATATCATATGTATTAGAACATATGAAAGCGATGGCATACAACTTTAAGATACCGTCTTAACATTTTGTTCTCTAGTTCCGAATCAGAGACGCAAGAGGTTGGTCATATTGAACCAAATCAAACTTATATGAGATGTAACCTTGTCTCAACACAAGAAATAAGAACCATTCCAAGTTTCCAACATACCCAAAAAGCGAGAAAGATTGTGTGCAGTTAAGGATGTCGTCTTAATGTTATTCTTTGGTTCCAAAACAGAGATGCAAAACGAGGTTGTTCATATAGATCTATTTCAAAACTCTATAACCTGCATCACTATCTCATAGCTCTGAACAACAAAGACCGATGTGCACTTGCTACCAAATGATATTAGCAGAACTAAATTGTTTATTCTTTCATGTTAAGATGTTCATAATAATTTTTTTTGAAGAAAGATGTCCATAATATTTGGTTATATTTGGCATCACTATCAAGGTGCACCAAGGTGATAGTGTGTCCAATTCAGCCAACAGTAAACCTTCCTCTTATACGTACATGATCGACCGCATTGAGGGCAAAATAAGCAAACTAGACCACAGCAAGTATACTTTCTTTGTTGTGGACTTCATTAATATTTGTTTTGTCACTTTCCTACCCTACATTGTGACATATCAATTTTAGAGCAAACAATTAACGAACAAGTTGGTTAATTTTTTGAATGAACACCGGGTTGGAATTACAACAAAATATAACTACTGAATATCTGAATGTCTAGCAGGAAACTTTCTATTGTGAATCTGAATTCGTGCCCTTGTCAGTGTCAATTGCATATCGGGCACAGCATTAACTTCTTTTTTCTTGCCATTTTGTGTACAGATTGTAGAATTTGTTTTGGCATTTGCACGTCTGGGCTTCAAGAATTTTTTGATGTCAAGCATTAATGGTGAACAAAAAAGAAAATCGAGGGAAAAGGGTAGGGAAAGCAAACATAATATGATTGAGTTGGTTGCTCATATAGACCAAAAGATGGAACTGGATATATTAAACCAAGAAAGGTTCACTTGATGCTACTGGTACCTAATAAGAATAGAGCCATTGAGAGAAGAGATTGGAGAAGATGGAGAAAAAGATAATGGTTTCTCGCTCCATCGTACACTAGTTACAAATTATATGTGTGAAGGTTACTCCAAGGAAATACTTGGCATTGGCAATAATGTTGATTCCCAAAACGCAAGGACATAGTTTCAAGTTCGTTCAATGAAGAAAGGAAACTACTAGAGGCAATATAATTCAACAGAAGATTATAGATTTCTCTACACACTACTCTAGTCTCTAGCCATGTGTAAGAACTTCCACGGTAATAGGACACTAAATGGAAGATAATTTTATCCATGCAGCTAAGACTTCGGATTGAAAAATAGCCAGGATAAGTGATTCTGAAGCGCACTTAATAAAATCCAAGTGGTGGCACTGTTGCAAAGCCTAGGTTTAGCACGACGTATATCTCTCCGTACATTTTGTGATGGATTACAAGCACCCTAATGGAAAGATTATGACTAAACATGAAGTGTATTTAGATCCTCTCCTCAGTTCATGCACAAGATGAACACCAGCTGCCCGACCTAATTGATAGCAACAATCCAACAAGGAATCACTCTAAGCAAGTGACCCTTTGAATACCATGTTAGACAAAAGAAGAATGGAGGAACAAGCTAAATATACCCCCACCACATTTGCATTCATGAGATACTATAATTTCACAACATTTTCGGGCATCAGTTAAGCTGGAAATCCTTTCTTCATCATTGGTTACACAAAACATACGAATTTGTTCGTATCAACGGGCTTGAAACAAGAAGCAAGAAAAGGGTAATAAAACCACCATTGTTCTTTCCTGTTATACAGATTCACAATATAACATTGACTATTAGCCATCATCAAGAGATCACTCGGTCTCATAGGAACATTTTAATAAATTTTACCAAGCAAGACCTTAACTCATTCAGATATATATTGGTTCAGTATTCTCTCCGGATTTAAATTTTTCAGCACAAAGAAACTGATTGAGGAGAAGTAGCAACAATCTCAGAAGATAGATGTCTTCTTCCTGAACAACATCCCAATCCTAAAAACCAATTTACAAAAATCATAACTTTGCGAAATAAGTTACATAAATAACATTAAGAACCAAAAAAAATTAAAAATTAAAAATAAAAGGAAAATTAAAACAAAGAGCAAATGCTCACTTGTGATACCACAATGACAGCAAGGTCCATGCTTCCCCATGCTTCTCAACCTCCCACTCCCTCTTCTTAATCAAAAAGAAAAATCACCACAAAAAATTAGGGGGAAAAAACCCAGTTCCTTTTCTGAATCAAAAACTTAACAAAATCAGGAGGAAAAAAGTGTAAACTATAATATTTTTTGAAAGGCTTTAAGAAAAATTATCAATGGGTTTGAGAGGCTTCTCGAGTGAAACCTAAAGAGGGTTTTAGTGAAGCATCGCAGAAAAACCACAGTTGTAATTTTGTTCTTCTATCTCCAGTCTTTGGAACCAAAAAAACAAAGAGTTGAAAAAAAAAATTAGAAATTTTGAAGGAAAAAATCAATAAAGAGGAAAGGGGTTGAGAATAAAGAAGTTTTTTTTCAGGTCTTTGATAACCTTTTAGGATGGGATTTGTAAAATCCAATGGAATGAGGAGAAGACCATTGGAAGAATCAAAATTAATGGGAGGGGAAAGGGAGAGGAGAAGGAGAACAGGTAAGGAGGAGCCTTCTCTTTTTAATATTGTATTATTAATTTTCTTTCTCTTGTAATTGTTTCTCTCCATATATGTTGATGTTGGACTCAGTGTATGTTGAATAAATTTGGACTAAGTGGACCCGCTCATCTGATATTTTTTTGGGTGTTAATTGCTAAGACCGGTGTTTCACCAGCTTTGTACTGTACCAAATTACATTTCTCGCTCCACTTAGATATCCTAATGAGCAAATCTTATAGATTTTATTTAAAATAGTGATAGATTTGATGGTCAACTGAATAAAACAAAGTATTAACGGTTTTTTTAAGGGTATATAAGTGTAGCGAATAAATTATTAAGATTTATAAGTGCAAGGTAGATGAAACATTGTTGTATTATTTAGCAATTAACTCTTTTATTTTGGATAAATTGTCAACAAGAAAAACCGATAGGTTTACCTGCTGACAAAAAAAAATGGCCCCGAAACGCTAGTCAAAAACCCCCCGAATAGGTTTTTAGTTGTCAAAAACTCCCTGCGGTATCTGTATAGTTGCATGCTATATCTAGTTATTATGCAATGTCTATTCAGGTGCATCTTATATTTATGCATTTGCCCGTGACATGTATGACCCATTTAGCTATAACAGACAACTATACAAATATTGCATGAAATTTTCCAGAGGGATTTTGTCAACCGTTTTGAGGCCAGGGATTTTTTGTCGACCGGAAATCCTACCTGGGGGGTTTTGACAATTTACCCTTTTATTTTTATGATAAATTTTATAAAACATCATCGAACTTTCGGGATTTTCTGGGATAGCACCGTCATGAACCCATTTTGGAAGCTATCTTTGGTTTGGTCATCTTCGTCAAAATATATTATATAGTTCATTTTGGGTTGTTCAGTCCTCGTACAAGGTCATTTTGGGATTATGCAAACTGCTCGTATCTTAAAAGAGTTAGCAAAACTAACATATTTATATAGCATTTTAAAGGGGTACATGGCATTTTTAGAGTTTGATGGTGCTATCTCAAGAACCTTGAATATTCGATTTGATGGTGCTTTATATGACTTATCCTTATTTTTATTTCTTCTATCTTGTATGGGTAAATTGCTATATAATCCTCCAAAGAGTTTGTCCTGCTGCACTTTAACACCTTACTGATTTTTTACTTGGAGTATAAATACCCTTGAAAACACTTTGTCTCTAGTTAACTACCGTAAGCTAACCTCTAGGTACTCTGCATGTGATTATCTAATCCGATTATAAGTTATATAAGATTAGGAAAAGATGATGATCTTATTTTATGAATGGTGGTTAATTTGAGGTCAAGTGAGGATATGTAATTTAGCAACTGAGTATTATTTATATGCAGAGTGATGATGCTCAGTACTGGGGACTCCCCAGATCATGACACGTGGTGGATGACGTGTCCCAAAGCTTACGAGAAAGGAGCATGAACGGTATATTGGAAGCATACCCCAGGCCTTCCTCCCGAGTGAGGATATGTAATTTAGCAACTGAGTATTATTTATATGCAGAGTGATGATGCTCAGTACTGGGGACTCCCCAGATCATGACACGTGGTGGATGACGTGTCCCAAAGCTTACGAGAAAGGAGCATGAACGGTATATTGGAAGCATACCCCAGGCCTTCCTCCCGAGGATGTTCCCGACCTACGGTGGCCTTCCAGACCACTCCTATGCTCGTCTTACAAACAACCATTGGCTCGCCTCCTAGCCCTCCCGCATACTGAGCTTCCTCAACCCACCTAGCTCGCCTCCGAGCTATCACAGAACCAAGCTTGCTCGGCCTCCCGCTCACCTCCGGGCATCCTGCCGAGCTCATCCTCCTCGGTATTACCGAATGACCAACAGCACAGATCACAGGCGTCTCCACCATGGCTCCGCGAATCTTGCCAGACGCGAGATATCCGCCGCCCACGATCCCGCGTTCCACGACATCCCGTTCCCCCCATTAACGAGCGTATCTCGTCATTAATGGGGAATCCCGCCTTTCACGCAGGCGTAACGCCAGGGGCATAACGGCCGGCGTGAATCTCGCGCCCGCCAACCCATGGCTGCCACTATATAAACCCCTCTCTCAGACGACTCAGGTAAGGCATTCTGACCCCAATAGGCCGTTACTCTGCCCAAATACCTCGGCTTACTTGATCGTCGGAGGGTCCACGGTGGTACAACCATCCCGGGACTTCTTTGCAGGTAGCTCGGCTTCATTCCCAAATCAAGCCCACTGAGATCCGCACGCATCAAGAGGCAACCCTCAAATCCAATCTCAGTCATTCATCAACGCTCGCAGCAGATCAACGGAAGACAACATCTGAAGGAGGTCCTGAGCTCCATCAGCTGGAGCCGTCTGTGGGAAAGAAAGTTCTACTCAACAAAGTTGGTCTTCCGATCTCGAACCCATGGCGAGCGATCATCGCGATGATCCAAGCACTAGCCGCCGGCCTCCCTACAACAGAGGCGCGGACGGATCCCCTCCTCCCCCGAACGCCATTCACGCACTGTCTGCGCGGATAAATCGGCTCGCGTCCGTCGTGGATGCGCTTGTCCGTGTCCAAACGGCGGGACAAGCTCCCCAAGTCGCCGCTCCCCCACCTCGGGAGCGACACATAGGGAGAGAGGACACCGCCCGCACCGGCACATCCAAGCACTGCCTCGCTATCCCCGTGGCAACCAATTCGATGACCCGGTGGGTACCTCACAGCTCGATGCCGAGGCCTTATGAAAGAGAGCCCCACCCTGAGCCCCATCGCACTCCTGTCCCTCCTGAGGAGGTGTCGGTCAACTCGCCTGCTCCCAGGCATGGCTGGCGCCTACTCCCTCGACAGGGTCGCGTGGACGGGACTCACCACGGTAGCTCGAGGACGACCTCGCCTGGGGACCTGAGGAACCTCATTGAATGGTACCGGAACCGGCGCCAGGCGCAGGTCGCCGGCAGCAGGGGCCATAAATCCGAGCATGCAGAATTCTCAGGATACCACAACCGACTCGATGCCCTCGAAAAGAAAATCGAGGGTACACATCGGGAGAGTCGTCCTTCAAGCGATGGGGCTAGATACGCCGCCGACTCGCTTACGAGGCCCTTCACCGAAGAGTTGCTCACTGTCTACGTCTCCTCCAGGAACAAGCCCCCGAAGGTATCCCTCTTCGATGGAAAGTCTGATCCGAAAGACTGCTTGGATGCGTTCATGGCAGGGATGAGCTTCCAGGACAACTCCGACGCCGCGCAATGCCGGGCATTCACCGCTACTCTCATCCGTTCTAGATGAGACTGGTTCCGAGGACTCACGCCACGCTCCATCTCTACCTTCGATGAGCTGGCCACCCAGTTCCTCGGCCACTTCGTCGGGAACAGACAGCAAAAGCGGACTGTTGATCATCTCTTCATTATAAAGAGCGGGGACAAAGAATCCTTCAAAGGACACGTCACCCGCTTCTACAACGCCCTCCTTGAGGTCCCAGAGCACCGGGACGAGACGGTCATCACGGCCCTTAGGTCGGGTCTCAGGCACAAGGAGTGGCTCCGCTCCTTTGCATTGGCGCAACCTAAGACCATGGCCGAGGTAAAAGCATGGACTGAACAAGAGATCCAGCTCGAGTCTGAGGTGAACGCGAACCTACCTTGGATAGACCAGACCGATCAGAAGAAGAGGGCAAGAGAGGATAAAAAGAAGATTGAGCGGCCAAAGCCCTACTCCCCAAAGTTCCAGGAGTATACCCCGCTCAACATCTCTCAGACAGAGCTGTTGGAGGAGGCGAAGAGCGAGAGATTCTTCAAGCTCCCCCCGGTCAACCATAAAGCGGCCAAACGGACACGAGGCCCCTATTGCGCTTTCCACAGGTCGCATGGACACCCTACCGAGAACTGCAAACAGCTCTGAGACTACATCCAGGAGTTAATCCGCTCGGGGCACCTGGCAAGATACTTGCGGGATAAGCGACAAGCCGACCGAGAACAAGAGCACCACCCCTCCCGGCGAGTTGACGATCAGCTAAATCATGGTTGTATCAGCAGAGGGTGCGCCTGGGGCCGATGAGACACGACGCCCCTTTCCGGTCGAAGAGACTAGCAGCCAACCCAGAAAGAGGGTCAAAGCAGCCGAGCCCATCATTTTTACCGACGAGGGCCTCTACGGGATATCCCTGCCGCACAACGACCCTCTGGTAATCACCGCACGGGTCCACCGTTACGAAGTGCAAAGGATATTGGTTGACTCGGAAAGCTCGGCAGATATGCTCTTCTATGATTGCTTGCTATGTATGGGACTTACCTTGTTGGACCTGAGGCCGACTGCCCACATCTTGTTGGGGTTCACCAACCACTCCATCCCGGCAGAAGGGGTGGTCACCCTCTTGCTTAACATTAGGGAGACAGGCCATACGCGTACCGTGCCTGTGGAGTTCATCATCGCCAGAATTCAATCAGCCTACAATATCCTCCTGGGATGCCTAACGCTGAATTCCCTCCTGGCCCAGATATCGACCTACCACCTAGCAATCAAGTTTCCCCTCGACCAAGGTGGGATAGGTCGGGCTTACGGGAACCAGCAAACCGTGAAGATTTGCTTCACAGCAACATCGATGCCCGAGGAGAGAAACGAAGATCTTGAGAGCACGGATGAATTCAGGGGATCTTTGGATACTCGGGATGAGCATAAAGAGATCCGAGGAGCTCTGATGGAGCCGCTAACAGAAGTCCCCCTCATCGATGGGGACAATGGACGAACCGTCCAAATCGAGTCACTCTTAACGGGAGCTCGGCGCGACGACTTGATCCGCTTCCTCAGAGGAAACTCCGACATGTTCGCCTGGGCACCCGCCGACATGCCCGGGATCGACCCCAAAATCACATAAACTCGGGGTCGACCCGGCGGTCCGACCCGTCAGGCAGAAGAAACGAAGCTTCGCCCCGATCAAGCAAGGAGCGATCGAGGACGAGGTTGACAGGATGCTCGCAGCCAATTTCATTCGGAACGTGGCTTACTCGGAGTGGTTGGCGAATGTGGTCATAGTTAAAAAGGCAAGCGGGAAGTGGCGCATGTGCTTCGACTTCACTGACCTCAACAAGGCCTGCCCGAAAGACAACTATCCCCTCCCTCGGATAGATCAGCTCGTCGATAGTTCGGCAGGCCACAAGCTACTCAGCTTTATAAACGCCTTCTCCGGCTACAACCAGATCCGTATGAATCCGGCAGACGAAGAGCTCACCGCATTCCCAACAGACCGGGGGGTATACTGCTATAAAGTGATGCCTTTCAACCTAAAAAACGCTGGGGCTATGTACCAACGCTTGGTCAACAGGATGTTTAAGCCTCATATCGGCAGGAACATGGAGGTTTACGTCGACGACATACTCGTCAAATCGACCTCGTCATATCAGCACGCCAAAGATCTGGGCAAGGCTATCGACGTCCTCCGTGAATATAAAATGAAACTAAACCCCGCCAAGTGCGCATTCGGGGTCACCAGTGGAAAGTTCCTCGGATTCATAGTTACCTACCGAGGAATCAAGGCTAACCCGGAGAAAATCAACGCCGTCATCAACATGGCCGCGCCCAAGACCAACGTTGAAATCGTGCGACTCACAGGGATGGTAGCCGCTCTGAGTCGTTTCATGTTAAGATCCGGGGAAAAGTGCCTCCCGTTCTTCAAAGCTCTGAGGAAGATCCCAAGGTTCGAATGGTCTGAGGAGTGCCAGATCGCCTTCGAGCAATTGAAAGTGCACCTGGAAACTCCCCCGCTACTCACCCGGCTAGTTGAGTGAGATGAGCTATCACTGTACCTGGCGGTGTCCGATCAATCTGCAGGTTCGGTGCTCGTCCGAGTAGTTGAGGGAGTCTAAAGGCCGGTCTACTATGTAAGCCACGTCTTCAAGGACGCGAAAACAAGGTACCCGGCCATAGAGAAGATTGTTTTAGCACTCATCGTGGCCTCGAGGAAATTACGGCACTATTTCCAGGCGCACACCATCCTCGTCCTCACTGAACGCCCTTTAGGGACTATTCTCGCCCCCCCCGAGTCTTCTGGTCATTTGGAGAAGTAGAGGTGGGAGTTGTCCCAATTCGACATCAAATACCGCCCGAGGCAAGCTATCAAGGCACAAGTCCTGGCCGATTTTGTCGTCGAATGCACTATCCCTAACATGGAGGCAGTGCCCGTGCCGGTCCCCGGATATCAACCCTCGATCGATGAGAGGCCCGACTCCATCCCCGATTGGGTCCTTTATGTCAACGGGTCATCAACCGAGGAAGGCTGTGGTGCCGGCCTCATCATTCGGGGCCCAAACGAGGCAGAGATGGAGTATTCTTTGAAGCTCAGGTTCAAAGCCTTAAACAACGCAGCAGAGTATGAGGCTCTGCTCGCTGGACTGCGGATCGCCTCCGGAGTGGGCTGAAGAAGATCTGAATCCATAGCGACTCCGCTCTGGCCGTCGGCCAAGTGATCGGCCGTTTCGAAGCACGGGAGCCCCTGATGGTGAAGTATTTAGCCGAGGTAAGAAGGCTGCGAAAGGACTTCGATGAAGTTCAAGTGGAGCAGATCCCCCGGCACCTAAACGCCCAGGCCAACGCCCTGAGCAAGATCGCTTCCTCCTACTCGGCCAACAACAAGAGAAGTATCCTCTTCGAGGTCTTGCCACGGCCCAGCATAGAAGATAGAGCGACATCGCTCCAAGTTTACACAGCTCGAGAAGAGGGCCAAGATTGGAGGAAGCCCATCGTGGAATTCCTTAAGGAAGGTATGCTCCCCGGAGATCGTGGGGAGGCCCGCCCCTTCGAGCCAAATCCCGCCATTTCGTCTGGAGCAATGGGAACCTCTACAAAAAATCCTTCACTCAACCCCTACTTCGGTGCGTCGACCTCCACGAAGCCGACTATGTCCTCCGTGAGGTCCACGAAGGGGTTGGAGGGGCATATCAAGGGGCCTGCACCTTAGTCCAGAAGACACTCCTCCAAGGGTATTATTGGCCGACCATCTATCATGACGCTTAGAAGCTCGTCAGAAGGTGCAAGAGTTACCAACTCCACGGCAGCATACCCCGCCTTCCGGCTACCGAACTGACTACCCTGACCTCTCTATGGCCGTTTGCCTAGTGAGGAATGGACATGATAGGACAACTCCATACAGGTACGGGCGGGCATAAATACATCCTCGTAGCGGTGGACTACTTTACGAAGTGGATCGAGGCCGTCCCCATCAGAAAACCGGACTCTACCATGACTATCAAATTCCTGCAGAACAACGTAATATTCCGGTTCGGGATCTCGAGGTGTATTCTCACCGACCATAGGACAAATTTCGAAAATGAAAGAGTTAAAGGGTTCTACAGCGAATACCATATACTGATGAAGTTCGCTGCAGTCGCGCACCCCCAGTGCAACGGGCAAGACGAGGTCGCTAACAGGGACGCCATTCGAGGACTTTGAGCTCGCCTGGAAGGACGATAGGGCAGTTGGGTCGACGAATTACCTCGGGTCATATGGGCCTTGCGCACATCGAAAACGACCCCTACCGGAGAGACCCCATTCAGCCTATGCTATAGTACCGAGGCGATGGTCCCAGCAGTGATCGGGCTGCCTAGTTACAGGGTCGAGTACTTCGATGACGAAGCAAACACCTCGGCCCTCCGTTCTAATTTGGACGTCTTGCTGGAGAAGCGGGACCGGGCACAGATCAGAGCTGCTGTTTATCAACGACAGACTGCCCGCTACTACAACGCTCGGGTCAAGCATCGCTCCTTCAAGACCAGAGATTTGGTCCTAAGACGGAACGAGTTTGTTGATCAGGGAAAATTGCATAAGTTTTCTCTGAAGTGGGATGGCCCCTTTCTCGTTTCCGGAATTTTTCTCGGCGGGGCCTACCGCTTTCACCAAAGCGATGTAAATTTTTCTAAGTTCTCTTTTAATAATAAGAATAAACTTCCCCTATGTGTTTTCCCCTTCCTCGGTTCAAAGTTCACGAATTTCGTTTCACGGAGTTACCCAAATGCACCCAGGAGACAAAGAGGAAACCATAAAACGTCGCAAAAAAGAGAGCTTTATTTATTTATCAAAAGGTATTGTGGGCTCCACAGCCATACATAGAAATCAAAATTACAACAGAGGAGGAACGGGGTCAAGGAAACACTGCTGGTGATACTCTCTGGAGATCTCCGCCAGCCGAGCCCTTGCCTCTACAGCCCGCTCCCGTTGATGCTGCCCACGAACTCGGGACGCCACGGAAACGCCAGGCCCTTCATCTGCCGAGCCCTGGCTCGTGGCCTGTCTCTTTTGAAGCACTCCAAAATAAGGGCCACAGATCGGTCGTGCCTAGTCTTCGAGCTGAGGCCGATGATTTAGATCGTACGCACTTTGTCGAGCGCCTCGTCCAGCAGCTCTTCGGAGAGGGGGCTGTACAGCCCCGGGGACCTCTTCCAGATTGCGTACATCAGCAATTGAAGGAGGGACGACCGACGAGGAAGAAGACGGCAGACGTGGTCCTCGATGTGTTGGACCGCACCCCGGAACCTTTCCTCAGAAATGGACTAGTCGTACAGGTAGACATCATCGGGAGTGATGATCTCGTCGATCGCGTAGATACGCCCGGCCATCTCAGAAAAGCGATGCTGAAACAAGCCCATCTCCTTCTCTATTTATAGCCTCCACAGAATCCCCAAGAGTCCAAATTTGTGCACGCATGGGCGCGAATCCAGGGATTCGCTCAATTATTCCACTACCATACCGCCACGTAGCGGATATCCCGTATTTCTCGGCAAATCGAAGTCGGAACGACACGGATCTTATAACACCTCGCCCCACCTATGCGTTCCTGCCACGTGCCGCTCGCGATGGTCACTCTCCCCGATATTCACACATCTCGGAAGGTCGGGTAGAGCCTCGCAACACCGAGCAGCTGCCCTGCTCGGTCCATCCTTAGCGGGTAAATTCTTACCCATCTACGCTAAGGATCAAAGCCCTCGCCAAGAGGCAACCGAGCAGCTTCCCTGCTCGGTCCATCCTTAGTGGGTAAATTCTTACCCATCTATGCTAAGGATCAAAGCCCTCGCCAAGAGGCCACCGAGCAGCTACCCTGCTCGGTCCATCCATGGCTGGTAGTTCACTACCTACCGACGCCAAGGATCAAAGCCCTCGCCAAGAGGCAACCGAGCAGCTTCCCTGCTCGGTCCATCCTTAGCGGGTAAATTCTTACCCATCTACGCGAAAGATCATAGCCCTTGCCCAGAGGCAACCGAGCAGCTTCCCTGCTCTGTCTATCCTTAGCGAGTAACTTCTTACCCATCTATGCTAAGGATCAAAGCCCTCGCCAAGAGGCAACCGAGCAATTTCCCTGCTCGGTCCATCCTTAGCGGGTAAATTCTTACTCATCTAGGCTAAGGATCAAAGCCCTCGCCAAGAGGCCACTGAGCAGCTACCCTGCTCAGTCCATCCATGGCTGGTAGTTCACTACCCACCGATACCAAGGATCAAAGCCCTCGCCAAGAGGCAACCAAGCAACTGCCCTGCTCGGTCCATCCTTACCGGGTAAATTCTTACCCATCTACGCTAATGATCAAAGCCCTCACCAAGAGGCAACCGAGCAGCTTCCCTGCTCGGTCTATCCTTAGCGGGTAACTTCTTACCCATCTAAGCTAAGGATCAAAGCCTTCGCCAAGAAGCCACCGAGCAGCTACCCTGCTCGGTCCATCCATGGCTAGTAGTTCACTACCTACCGATGCCAAGGATCAAAGCCTTCGCCAAGAGGTAACCGAGCAGCTTCCCTGCTCGGTCTATCCTTAGCGAGTAACTTCTTATCCATCTACGTTAAGGATCAAAGTCTTCGCCAAGAGACAACCGAGCAACTACCCTGCTCGTCCATCCATGGCTGGTAGTTACTACCCACCGACGCCAAGGATCAAAGCCCTCATCTAGAGGCCACCGAGCAGCTTCCCTGCTCGGTCCATCCTTAGTGGGTAACTCCCTACTCATCTGTGCTAAAGGTCAGAAGTCCTCAACCTCGGCGACGCCGGCCGATCTTAAGAGCGGTGGTCGCTGGTCCAACTCGACGTATCTTCAATGAGCGATTGCCACCTCGACTTCGGGGCCACAAGGACGCCGATCTTACACCGGCCTTTATACACTTCAAATAATTGGATTTAACTCGACGCGCGATCGCCAACTAAAGGGCCTGCCGCCAACTTAGCGTTCATCAGGCAAGAAAAATGAAGACATTACCACGAAATGAAAACATTGCCACATAGATTTCTGTAAAAGGGCTTTATTTACAACTCGGGAGTCTTTACAAAGGTATTGTAGGCTCCTCAGCCTTACAAAATCGCCCGAAGGCTTACAAAATTCCAAGAAGAAAACAAAAAATATACAAAAAGAGGGCAGGGAGACTTAGGCCTCAGGGCCGGGAAGGACTTCAACATGCTCCGCGGCCACCTCGGGAGCCAGGGTGACTGCTTGAGGGTCGGCGCCCACTGCAGGAGCTTCGGCACTGGGAACCGGGGTGACCGCCTTCTCCCCGATGCCCCCACCAGGGGCCTTCCCCCCAGCGACGCTTCCGCTGGCATCCCCCCGCACCTCACCCTCGAGGGGGTACTCGAGCCGGAGCTTAGCGTCGGGAAACTCCGGCATCAGCGCCTTGACGGCGTCGAGGGCATCATGCCAGACAAGGGCCGAGGCTTCGGCGGGGTTGGCGTAGAATTGATCCGACGTCCTGTAGCTCTCCACTGCCTTCATGGCCCGGAGGTTGGCACGCCTCATTGCTTCCTTCATCGTCTTGTTTTCCCTCTTGAGGATGTCCCGCATCCTCTTCTGAGTGGCGGTGAGCACCCTAGCATCCTCCAACTTGGCCTCAACGGCCTTGTTGGACTCCATCAAAACTCTGATGGTCTCTCGGAAGCCGGCGTTCACCTGACCCCCGGCTGCCACCCGGTCTTCAAGGGCGACAATCCTCTCCTTCGCCTCACGTAGCTCTCGGCTCAAGCCCTCCTCCTACTAGGAAAACTCTCCAGCGATCTGCATCACCGGGGCAATTTTCTCGTGCTCCATGTTGACAACGAGGGCGCAGTGCTGGAGGACCTGAGGGAAACAAAAGGAGGGGTTAAAAAGGCACCCGATCCTATGAATAAAAAGTACTTAATAAAAGCCCAAGTGGGAGGCGGACACTGACCTACACGGCCTCCTGGGCTATGGCCGCTATTTGGGCCTTGAGGGTCCCCCCGGGGATTTTGTCCCCAGTCGACCTTTCTATTTCCGAGAGCATGCTATCGGCGATAGCAAGCCCCGAGGGCACCTTGATGCGAAGATCCCCTTCATCCACGAAGATCGGGGAAGACGGGGAACGAGGCACCATCCTATGGCGCCTCTTGAGGAGGGGCGCGGGAGGATCGGCCTCGCCTCCCACCTCCAAAACTCGGTGTTCCTGCTCCTGAGCGTGTTTGCGGCTCTACTCGCGGCCGGCCTCCGAGGCCCGGGGCGTGCTGGAGCCCTGGCCGAAGCGGCCGCCGACGGAGCCGGGCTCGCAGTGGGGCGTGACGGGCCGGTGCCTCCGGCCTTCCTCCCTTTCTTCTCGGCCAGGGCAGCCCGGAATTTAGATCGGTCCATCGGCTCTGCAAAAAAAGCGAAAATACAAAGAAGGGGTTAGTAATGCCAGAAAGAATAGAAGAATACACAAGTCTAAACAGGTCACCTAAGCTCCCAACTTACCCGCAAACTGAGTGGGGCTGAGCCCGGCCCAACTGAGGGTCTGCTCGGACAGCAACACATTGGCCCGATGGACGGGCTCCCACTCCGACACTGCCACCGCATCGGGATCGTACGACCGCCTCACCCGCGGGCAGTTGTCCCTGTGCCACTGGACAGGCACATTCCAATCCTCACCCTCGGGTGTCCCGACAAACAAGAACTTCTCCTTCCATTCATGAATGGAAGAAGGTACCGATACGACCCCCGACCCGGCCGCCCCTCCTCTGTGTTTTCTAAAAGAAACGTATACACAGCTATGCTCGTCCTTACGAGTGCCAGGATGATTTTTATAGCAGAGGGACGAAAGGAGAAGGTTCAGGCTGAAGGGGATCTCCTGCAGTCTCAACCGGACCAGAAACCCGAAGAGAATCCTCCACGAGTTTGGCACTAGCTGGCCCGGGGCTAATTGAAAGCAATGCAACGCCGCGCTAACCTCAGGGGAGAAGGGCAGACGCATTCCGGCTCAAAAGGCTTCTAAGTACAAGGTAATCTCCTTGCCCCATACCGGGTCTGCCCTCTCTTCCTCCCCAGCCAAGTGAAGCGAGTAGCCGGGAGGAATATGGAAGCGAGCCCGGACCGTGGTGAGCTCGTCCACGTGCCTAAGGAGGGAAGACGCATCATGGACACTCTGGACACGCGCCTTGGGGACCGTCCCCACCGCGCGACCCCGGGTGGCCTGACTAACCGTAACTCCCTGGGGGGATTCCGACTCGGACGAAGAAGAAGAAGAAGAAGAAGAAGAGGAAGAAGCGTCAGAAGACTCCCTAGACTCTACCTCTACTATCTCAACAGATTCCTCAAATGAAGACATCTAACCTCAGCGAAGGAAGGAGACGCCCGAGGAAAGAACGCAAGAAATCCGACCTAAAGGGGAGAGCGCCGAGCTAACACACAAAGGGCTGAGGAAATTATAGCGAAGTGTGTACCATGGGGGGATCCCACCTCTATTTATAGCAGTCGATGAACAAATCCTACGGCACCGATCGTCTCCCGCCAAAACAACACTTCGTATTCAACGGCCATCAACGTTCCACCTGTCGCATATGCATTGGGCGCGTCCCGTCAAGCGCGAAGAACACCGGCGGCCCGTCACGTCAGCCAACCAGCGCCGAACACGTGGCCTGGAATTTTGGCGAACGTACGTCTGAATCGGCGCTTCCTCTTTAATGCACGATCTCCCCCCTGATCCGCTGACGTCATCGAAAAAAATACGACTAATTGCCCGGGAATCTGCGCCGACGATGTCTTCAAATAAGAACTTGGTCCAGGTGACCGATCAGACCACTCCCGACCTGACCCATGAATAGGTCGGTCCGAGAGTAGGGGGCTAATGATGATGCTCGGTACTGGGAACTCCCCAGATCATGACACGTGGCAGATGACGTGTCCCAAAGCTTACGAGAAAGGAGCACGAACGGTACATTGAAAGTATACCCCGGGCCTTCCTCCCGAGAATGTTCCCGACCTTCGGTAGCCTTCCAGACCACTCCTATGCTCGGTTACAAACAACCATTGGCTCGCCTCTAAGCCCTCCCGCATGCTGAGCTTCCTCAGCCCACCTAGCTCACCTCCGAGCTATCACAGAACCAAGCTTGCTCGGCCTCCCGCCCGCCTCCTGGCCTCCCGCCGAGCTCATCCTCCTCGGTATCACCGACCGACCAACAGCACAGATCACAGGCGTCTCCGCCACGGCTCCGCAAATCTCGCTAGACGCGAGATATCCGCCGCCCGCGATCACGCATTCCACGCCATCGCGTTCCCCCCATTAACGAGCGTATCTCGTCATTAATGGGGGATCCCGCCTTTCACGCAGGCATAACGCCAGGGGCGTAACGGCCGGCGTGAATCTCGTGCCCGCCAGCCCATAGCTACCACTATATAAACGCCTCTCTCAGACGACTCGGGTAAGGCATTCTGACCCCAATAGGCCGTCACTCTGCCCAAATACCTCGACTAACTTGATCGTCGGAGGGTCCATGGTGGTACAACCACCCCGGGACTTCTTTGCAGGTAGCTCGGCTTCATTCCTAAATCAAGCCCACTGAGATCCGCATGCATCAAGAGGCAACCTTCAAATCCAATCTCAGTCATTCATCAACGCTCGCAGCAGATCAACGGAAGACTACATCTGAAGGAGGTCCTGAGCTCCATCACAGAGAAAATTCATTAAGTTATTAAAGAGTAACATGGATGAAACTATAGAGGATTATTTCGCAAATTCCCCTTCTTAATATTTCCCCCATATATATATATATATATATATATATATATATATGAGAATAATGGAGGAAAGAGATCATAGGAGGGAATTTCCTCCTATGGTTTCGAAAAAACACATCGTCCATCGTGTTTTTCGACAATCGGAATGCATCAACTTCATCGTTATCATCTAAGATGTGGGTAACCAAATTTCATGTGATTCTACAACTTTTTCACCGTTGATTTAGCAATGTAAAAAGTTCTATTGTCGATAAACCGTTAATTTTGAACCCACTAATTCAACAGTGAAAAAGTTGTAGAATCACATGAAATTTGGTGTACCCACATCTTAGATGATAACGATGAAGATGATGTATTCCGATCGTCAGAAAACACGATGGAGGGTGTGTTTTTTCGACACGGAGGAAATTCCCTCCTATGGCATATTTCCTCCATTATTCTCTCTCTCTCTCTCTCTCTCTCTATATATATATATATATATATATATATATATATATATATATATATACATATTTGGTGTTGTTGGGTGCATAGCTTTCCCTTCGTTGGTGTAGTGGGAGAATGGACGGTGAAGAGGAATATTACATATTTATCCTGCTGACCTTGTTCCTTTATGTTGATAATATTCAAAATCTTTTGGATAGAAGGGAAAGTGGGAGCAAAAAAGACAAGGGGAAAAGCAAGAAATTATCAAACTCTCCAATTTTTTAGCAAATAAAGAATAGAGAAAATAGACGAAAATTGAGTAGGGGAGGGTTTATTTTTATAATTTGTTTGTAAATAAAAATGACTAATGTAGAATTCTGGATAATAATTAATTAACAAAAATCATTTTTATTATTATTCTTGCTATTTTTATTTTATTTAATTTTCTTTTATTCCCATATATGATATATCCTTGTTGACACAAAAAAAAAGAAAGAAAGAGGAGGGGTCGGGCGCCCCCTATCGGGTGGCTCTACCCGACTGAGCCCAAACGGGCTCAGGAGGCATTTGTGGGCCCATATATATATATATATATATATATATATATATATATATATATATATGCAAACACGCTTTGGTTAGAGATCTACCTCTCTTTTTTTGCCTAGAAAAAAAGATAAAAAAGGAGAACACACTTTGATTAGAGATCTACCTCTCTTTTTTTGCCTAGAAAAAAAGATAAAAAAAGGAGAAAAATCCTCACTCCTCAAGCCTCCACATCATCAACTTTAAAGAAAAAGATAAAACCAAAAATTAAAAGTTCCTCTATCTCATTTTTTCAAAATTTAAAGAAAAAAACTCATCTTCTAAAGCATCCTTCTCATCTAAGAAAAAGACAAAAATAATAATGCATTCAAATGAAAATTTACACATAAACCCTCATTGTTTATAAATTTTCATTCTCACTAATGAAATGTTAAATTCAAATGAAAAGAAGAAGAAAAAAAGAAAAGTCCTCAATTCTTAGGCCATCTACATCATATCTCTCTCTTTTAGCAAAAAAAATTAATTGTTTATATGTAGAACCCTCTACATCTCCCCCTCTCTCTCATCCCAAAAATACTAGAATCCTCTACATCTTTCTTTCTCTCTTTTCTTCCAAAAAAATAATTAATTTTTTAATTATTAGAACCCTCTACATCTCTCTCTTCTTCCAAAAAATAATTAATTTTCAAATTAACACGTGCAAAACATGTGTATAAATTCTAGTGTGTGTGTGAGAATAATGAAGGAAATGCATCGTAGGAGGAAAATTCCTCCTATGGCGTCGAAAATACACCCTTTATAATTTTTTTCGACGATCGACACCCATCATCTCTATCTTTATCATATAAGATGTGGATATACCAAATTTCATATGATTCCACAACTTTTTCACCGTTGATTTAGTGGGTGCAAAATTAACGGTTAACCAACAATAGAACTTATTGCTAATTCAACGGTGAAAAAGCGATAAAATCACATGAAATTTGGTGTTTCCACATCTTAGATAACGAAGATGTAGATGATGGGTGCCGATCGTCGAATAAAATGGTGGAGGGTATAGTTTTTTGACGCCGCCTGGCGAAAAAGCCTCGCAGGGCCTCTTTTCTTCATTACTCTCTCTCTCTCTCTCTCTCTCTCTATATATATATATATATATATACACACACACACACACACACACACAAAGAAAAAGAGGTATGAGGTGGCGGCACTTTTTCAAAAAGGGCCCATTAAAGCGGTACGTGAGCTGGGTTCAGAACGTCGTGAGACAGTTCGGTCCATATCCGGTGCGGGATTTCCCGCGGCGCAGCAGTTCTTCCATACGAACGGGCTTTTGAGATTTCTCTTGAGTCAAGTGTCGGGGTGTTGAGTGAACCACGTAACGTGTCGTTTACGTCTTCTGGTTAGTTCACGTTAAGTAAGAGTTGTTATATGTGAGAGTTGTTTTTTGTATCAAACCCGTGTTTTTTAGCTATTTCACAAGAAATGAGGAGCCACTCTGCCAAATCTGCCTGCCTACCGCATGAACCCATCGGAGTATGCCGAGCTCAAGCAACAGGTAGATGAACTACTGGAGAAGGGTTTCATTCGCGGAATTATGAGCCCTTGCGGAAATGTTGTTTGCGGGCCTTGGTCAGTGTAAGATCTTGCGCCAAAGAGAACCTCTTAGATAGCTAAGTAGCCACTTGTGATGGAGGAATCAATTTCTTATTTGCTGAATCTAAAAACTCTACGGAACCCCTTTGGACGATTGCTCTGTGCTTGTCGGTATCTTTCGTTCTTCCGGCAAGGACCAATTCCGCCTAAGGCCATGATCGAGTCCCACCTCAGCACACACCTACCCCATATATTTCACTGATCCAAACCTGTCAATCTAATCTACATATTATGAAACCCCTATGAACAAAAAATCTTGAGATTTCAAGAGCTCTTGCATGTCCATCAAGCGACTGTAGTTTTCCTATACCGATAAGTCATTAATTTTTCTATTCATTTGATGAATGCGTTATAGGTCTTTATATATCGAGATTTGTATATAAGCATTTATGATATGTAGATCAAGATGGCCGGCTTGAATCGGCGAAAAATATGGAGGATATGTGTGTTTGAGGCGAGGGCCCGTTTTTGAAAAAGGGGCCACCACCTCATATCCCCGGACTAAAGTAGGCATCGCGGAGATGGATCATCTACTTTGATATAATAGTCAAAGTGTTTGATTTCATCAAAGTAATAGATGAACCTGGTATTTGTAAGAAGGATGTAGGGAGTATGGTTGTATTTGTCATGGTATATGTGGATGATATCCTCCTAATAGGAAATGATGTTCCTATACTACAATTTGGTCAAGCTATAGTTGTCACAGATGTTTCTTCATATAGGATCTAGATTACATATCAAATCATTCTGGGGAATGGATCTATAGAGATAGATCTAGGAGGATTTAGAGATTGTCCCAATCCGGGTATTTTGACACCATTCTAAAGAGATTTAGAATAGACGACTCCGAGCATGGTAGTATACCTGCATAAAAGAGAGTCTCCCTCTCTGAAGAGATGTTTTCTAGACTGATGAGAAGAGGGACTTGCATGAATGACATTCCATACTTTTTGAAAGTGGGTCAATCATGTGATGTCATGTACCAGACCAGATGTGGCTTATGCACAAGTTATAATAAGCAGATATCAGTCCAATCCTGGAGAAGCATAGAATAAAAGTTAAGAACATATGTGGATGTTCTTGGTAATAAGGATGACAAAATGTCTATCATGAGTTATAAGTTTAACCTCTTATGAGGAGCAGTATGTTGGAAGGGGTTCCAAACAGGATACCGAGGTAGACATGATGCTGGGTGTTGAGAATTTCTTAGCAAAGGATACAACCTAAGAAATTGTTTGGATTAATATGTTCATTTCTGAACTTAATCCCATCAGTTATCTTACGAATTATAAGGCAAAGTATCACTCGATTCGGGTGATAGTTGATCTCCGCGAGATTGAGATAAAGAGAGATGGAATAAGAAACATTATAAACGGATCCACTCATTAAGGCTATTTCTCAATTACAGTTTGCATAACTATTACTAGAGAAGTTGGGTAAGGGGATACCGCAATAATTGGCCTTAAGTTTAAGTGTAAGATTGTTGAATATAGGTGCCTTTAAGGCAATTATTGGATTTATACAAAGACCTATATAGGAGAGAACATTCTTACTTGAAATGATAATATGCTATCTGGTTTGTCTTTATCATTATACGAATTGCTTGTTATTACACATCGCTAAATACATAATGATAAAGCCCTTAGGAATTTTCTTAACTTTCAGGATTATGATGAAGATCATACTAGTGGGGCCTGAATAGTCCACAAGCACATTCTTAAATGTTCTTAGTCATGGAGTATCGAGATTGGGCATCGATACTATTGAGTAGACTAGTGTTTACGTTTATTGACCCGGTTGGAAGCCGATAATTGATCCCATAACTATTATTGTTTGACACCAAGGATTGTATGCATGTGCTCATTGGAGAATGAGTTTCACTGAATGGACTCGCAGAGAACTCCTAGATGGTAGTATACATACTGTCAGATAGCAGTTCTCTGGTGACAAAAATACATGGTAGTATTCTGATCGAAGATTGCCATAATGTCTTGTGTGTGTTCTCACTATATTTTGATTACTACCCTACCACGACTTTAAAGATTCATGAAAACAGGTTTTAGTTTGGAATAGTCCCAAAGCACACGGAGGTAGTGAGCGGTCGAGAGAATTCGTCTCTCCTGGTATAAGGAGTTGATGTTGCGCTGTACTTGATCAACTATAACCATAAGTTCCTGGCCAAGAAGGTTGAGATAAACTGTCACAGGTTGTCAGTTGTATCTCAGGTGGTTATGAGCATCGGATTAGCATGACTTATCAGGGTTATTGGGGGTCTGATAGATTCCATCCTCCAGACCCAATATGCGACACTATCAGACGAAGAGACCATACTGTACGATGACTTTTACTGATAAGCTCTGCAGGGTACGGACGAGCTTGCTTGTCGGTCTTTCTTTCGTTCAATACCTGGATAGCTGTTATGTACAACTAGTGCCATTGACGTGCTTATGAGTTATGGATGTGATACAATAACTCACTGCCAGCGTATTGTCGAGTCCTTAGAGTCCCACACAGAGGGTTTACCAGTTCTAGCGAAATGATGTAGTGCACGTACGGCGGTACGTGCGGAAGTCCGATTAAACACATGTATGTGATAACATGTGTATTAATCGGATGAATGATAATACTAGCCGGCTTATGATTAAGCCAGGTCATTAAATCAAGTTATACGTGCGGAAGTCCGATTAAACACATGTATGTGATAACATGTGTATTAATCGGATGAATGATAATACTAGCCGGCTTATGATTAAGCCAGGTCATTAAATCAAGTTTTGATTTAATGATATATGTGTGTGTGTGTGTGAGAGAGATGATGCATAAATATACTAGTATTATATTATTCTCACACTCTCTTTCTTATATTACAACTTATGCTATGTAACATGTCATATTCATGTTAAATGGTATGTGCATGGTTAATTATATGTGTAATATTATTACATATATAATTAATCATTTTCACTTTATTTTCTTCATTGCATGTCATGAATAAGTGATGGGAGCTTGCATGCCACACACTCACTTATTCATAACACATGGATGAGTAAGGTGGAATAAATGATATGAGAAGGGTTATTCTCATTTTCATTACACAAGTGTTCATTCTTCATGAGACTTTCTCTCTCATCCTAAACATAAAGAAAAGAAAAGAATAGAGAGTAAAAGAGAGAGAGTTAGAGAGCAAGAAAGTCGTCTACATCCCTTCCTCATGCTATCTAGCAAATAGCATAAGCAAGTTTCTTCAGTTGCAAGAGTTTCATGTGGAGATGAAGCTAGAGCAGCAAATCTTCGACGTGGATCATTTTCGACAAGGGATATCGATATTCAAGCTTGATCCGGAGGACTCGGAGTCTAACCGGATTCCACTACAGCCGAGGAAATCACGCTTTAAAGGTTGTAATCGCTCAAAACCTTTTTCTTGTTATGTATTTGTTATTGTTTTTGTGCATGGATAATCTTGGGACTTCGGATGCTTGTGCGATATTTTTTGAAAATCGTTGTTTTTCATTCTACAAAGGTCTGCTCGTGTAGCGACCGGCGCACAAGTTTTCTAAATGTCGCCAAATTGGTGTGTGACCAATTCAACAAGGTTGCATATTAGTTTCTGTGATGTTGGCGTGATATTGAATGGTTTGGTTTGGATCGTCGTGACGAATAGCCCCTCGGGTGTTTGAATGTAAAATATGATGCATGTAATTCATTTATTCAGGACGAGCGGCCGGTTTGTGGTCGTCGTTGCTGGTACATGTATTATTCTTTTATTGAGACACAATCAGGTTGAGATCGACGTTGCCGCTTGATGTATATTTTTACATTTTAGGTTTATCCGCGGAGAAGCGATCGGGCCGTCGGATCCTAGAATGCTGTAGGTGGCCGCTTCAAGGAGTTGAGGGCCGGGTCGATCGTTCTAGGATTGGCGGGTGGTTCACCACGCTTTTGGGGTACAGGATATACCCGCGGAGGAGTGCTCGAGTCACCAGATTCTAGAAAGCGTCGGGTGGCCCCCATGTAAGTGGACGGGGGTTAGGGCATGACACTCATGGCCGCGGCGGAAATTGGATAACAATTTTTTTTCCAACATAACCCCAAACCACTACACCAGGATCAACAAGTACTGTAACGTGTAAACTAGAAATATCAAGAGAGCAATGAGAGGGGAGCTACAACTTTTATAGTATCTCATATGTTCCAATAGATAACTTGAACTCTAGCTAGACCTTGCGAGCTTTCAGATGCGCCCACAAGTGTAACATTTCAGAAATATAAAATATTATTTTTAGAATTTAAATAATAAAATAATAAATTTCACGAAAACTATACGAGTATCAATTTGAGTTTTCGTAGAATGGTATAATTATATATCTATATTTTGGAAAATATGTGGAAATTAATATGAATTATTAATTATGAAGGCATTTATTGGATTTGGACATTTTATAAATTATTATACAATTGTTTACATACAAGTTTATGTTAAACTTGATTAGTATATTGCTAATCATGCATTAAACCAAATCCATTTTTGTTAAACCATGTTTAATGTGTCATGACATGTAACTTTGTGATTTTGATTTGTATTATTGATTTGTATTATGGTTTTGTATTTGTAAAGAAAAGAGAAAAAGAAAAAAAAAGAGATGAGACAAGATGGGGGGACAAAAAAACAATATGGTATAGGCTCAAGGAGGAGAGAGAGAGGAGACATGGTTACTAACCACGACTTCTTCATTCTTGATCATCTTCATCTCCATCACCCTCAACCACCATGAAACCATCCCCAAAACTTCATCAAAACTAGACAAAACCTTCACTAAAATTGTTCCTCGCCTCATCCTACACCTCATGGAATGATCAAGTTTTAGTTTTGAGCATCTCAGGCCATCTTGGAATTTTTTCAATTGCTCCATGAGATAAAACATTCACTTCTTACCAAGTTATTAAGTCTTTTAACCTCCTACATGTGCTTAGAGCTCAAAAGTGCATGATTAGTGAACTTAGAAAATTCTAGGGTGAGGATTAGGGGGTAAAACTTATAGTTGTGATTAGTAGAGGGTTTAGGAAGTGCTTACAAGACCTTTAGTGATAAGTGAGGGTGATATAGTGGAGAAATTCTCGGATTCGACGAACTTAGAATTTTCCGATATCGGGTTTTTGTTGAATTGTGATGATCAAATAGAATCTGCAATGACTCAAGAACTCTGAAAAATATTTTGCAGATACAGTAGGATGTATAGGCTATTTGGAAGATACCATAGAAACCCGAGCCCTCAACCCCCATACGTGGCTCCTAAAATAATCCATATGGCCGCAATTTGTGGCCTGACCTTAGAATTAGGCTTTGGTTCTTGGTACATAACTCAAACATCTGATATCCAGGCCTACCCTATATGCAGAATGTCCTAATTTCACCCTAGGTAAAATCTGGTAGTGTTTTACTAGGTTGCTGATTTCGTTTTGCGACTTTTGAAGACTAAGTTTTTGATATTTGAGTTTTGACTCGGTCGTTTGACGTTTGTATGTCAATGTCGGGAGTTGTTTGGTTTTTCTTGCATGCGTGGACCATAAGTTCTAACCTATGTGCGTTTTGCGTGCCGTATAGGTTTTCGGATTCGATTTTGATTTCATTACGATGTGCATTGAATTGTAGGTACCTTCGCGTGGACTTCCCGGACGACGAAGGAGAGCAAAGCGTTCATCGACTTCGGTTAGAGCAAGGTTAGTATGTGGGTAGATGTATATCCACGGAGGAAGTCGGATGGATGGCGTATAGCACCCCCGCAACCATAGTACTAAGAGATCAGATAATTAGTATAAATATAGATATTTAGATGTGTATACCCAGCTAATAGGGTTCTGGGATACTATAAACCATAGTAGTGTACGTGTAGGAAAGTATGTTCCTAGTTCCAGTTTTCTTAGTCCATGAGACTTAGGTACTTATGCTTATATATATATTTATAACCATGAGGATAATTGCGAGATGATATGATGAGATGAGGACATGATGAAACAAGATGACACGAGTCGATATGTTTGATATGAGGATACGAGGCGATATATATATACAGACACATATATATATACATATATATATATACATATATACATATATATATACATATATACATACATATATATATACATATATACATACATATATATATATATGCTAAGATATGATATGAGGTGATATATATGATGTTATGAGATAATATGATGTACGTAACCATAGATCCGTACTTTGATTTGTTGATACCGTACGATGTATTATACCGTACGTGATATGATGTGGATGAATCGTCAACACACACATATATATATCGACTCGAGGAATATGACTTTAGACCACTTAAGTAGATAATAGGATACATTTTGAACCATACCTATTTTCAAACTAACGAATCGTTAGGCGCTTTAAATGACAACCTCAAGAAATGCTACGGATTTTCAAATGGTATCTCTTTTTCAAAAACACCGTAGCCCCATTTTCAAAAACTATGATTCGTATTATTTAAACTATAACCGTATGGTTCATATGTCGTTACGTTTTTGATACCGTTCATGTTTACACTGTATTATTTTCCTTGCGACATACGTGCTATGTTCCCGGTACTTATCTGGTATGATTTCGTCTGCTAGGACATGCGCACCATTACCGATGATGCGCATGTTGCACGTACACAAACTTGCCGGCTCACACACATCATCGGTAATTGCCATGCCACGTACACATTAGAAAATGCTATATTGCTGTATTGTTCCCTAAATTGTAGTATTATAATTATTGTTTAGTACTCATTACTGTACATGCTAGTTTAGATATTGCACTTTCTTATCCAGTTACATGACATGCTTATATGAAAATATCGGTTATACTTTACAGTATGTTCTGTGCTTGCATTTACTGTTCCATCATGGTTATATGATTATGAGATTCTGTCTTCATAAGATTGTTGGATTTGAGAACCACAGATATATTTTTAAAGTTTTATGATTGTTTTAAAACGCTGTTTCTCTTGATATATATTTCAATGTCCACCATAAGATTTCTCGGTTCTGAGCTATGATACTACCCGATTCGAGGAGTGAGGAGGCACCGTCTGCGGGTACATGGTGGACCCGGTACGGTATCCCGGGACAAGAAGATCATATAGAGAGACATTATGCCCGGCAGGGGAATATTACCTACCGGTGATGGTATTGGACTCGGCAGATATCCGTAGAATACTGATCGGAGTGATTGAGACAGATGGATATGAGGGCCGATCCGATGAGACGACGCCTGAGATATGTTGATTTACGTATCGATGCTGGATATAGGTTTTATGATGATTTCGAGTGTCAATGTTGGACACTCAGGTTTCATGATGATTTGATGTGTCGTTGATGGACACACGCTGGATGATATATGTATATATTTACGTATGACACAGATGATTTGGTATTATATACTGATACTGGCACACCATTGTTATTTTTACACATATGTATACATGATCACCCTAGATACCACACAATATGATGTTTTATATTACAGTATGACCTAGGAGATCGTTATACATTCGGTTTCTACCTGCTGATATTTTCTACTGACTAGTTGGCAACTCACCTCCGTTGTGCCATAGTTTTCTTACAGGATTGACCGCACGGATTCAGTAGCGACTTGCTGGTACACAACTTTCTTCTGGGTGATTTGCGTTGGTAGGTTGGGTACACTTAGATCGTGACCACCATTTATATATATTACTATTCAGTTGTACCTTGTTAAAAGCTCCATCAACCAGACTATGTATATTTGGTAGACCTAGACACCAAACTTGTATATTCTTTGAGATTTAGAGCGAGATGGGTGTATTGTTCTTTATTTTGAGCTTGATGATGTCTTGGTCTTATTTATTTTCTCTCTGTGATTGATCTTCGTCTTAGGCGTCGTATATTTTTATTTTGTGTGGTTATGATTCCGCCGATTGGCAAAGAGCTAGCTTCCACTTGGGGATGTCTATATTATTGTTGTGGTGTATTGGTTTTGGATCAAAATTTACCAAGGAGGTGCTGCCCAAATTTCAAATGACGAAAATATTTCCAACTATAGTATACAACTCACTTGTATTTCCATATGTCGTTACTTATACTTTTAAAGAAAGAACTTGATTGCGTTACACCTTTATTTCAAAATTTCACCTCCATTATTTTCCTAAAAAAAAATTAGATTTCTGGACTTTCGGCTTATTTGGGTTATAGTGGGGTCCTATAGACTTCATGTGATTCAAGTGCCAGTCACGTTCCAATTCTGGGTTGTGACAACAAGCCGACTGTCTCGTCATAGATGATCCGCGGTGAAGGTGGCATGCCCAAAACTCTATACTCATCATCAAGTAAACAAACTCGCTTTACAAACTCGCTAGGTGGTAGGGAGAGACGATGTGGTTAATGAGTAGTCTCTGGAATCTTATTTCCCTTACTATGGCAACAATTGCCATTAAAGCAGAGAGCTTGAGCTCTCATTTTTGGAGGAAGAAGATGAAGAAAATTATGATGGCTACTAAAAGAATTATATCTTATCTGTTTAATACCATGTCATATATGTAATGAAAAATAACTCTCCTTCTCTTTCATGTGTGTTGTCACACACTAAAGAGAGAGGAAGGGCCCCACCATTCATGTTATCATAATAAATAATATATATACATTAATACACGCACACATAACATAAAAGAGTGGGATTTAATATATATATATATATATATATATATATTAAATAAGTATTAGTATATGTATCCCATACACATACACATCATGTATCACATACATGATAAGCCATCATTTCTTCTTAGTATCATATACTGTAGAGAGTGCGTGTATCATATACACTATACTAGAAACTTCATCATAAATACATTTATCAAGTCAACACTTAACTTGATATTCCGGTTTTTAAACTGGCTAGTATAACAGTTGTCCGATTAAATGCGTATATCCAATATACATATTTAATCGAACTCATGCACGTATCTCTATATGCACGCTACATCGCATTTTGCCCGGGCATGCACTTTCGTTGTGGGACTCTAAAGACCTGTCAATTCACTGGCAGTAGGTTATACATGATCACATCCGATTGAATCTGAAGCACTTTCAGATTCAACCCCCTCTCGGGTTAACCCATAAGATCGTCAGTGGCACTATCTGTACGTAACGGCTATCTAGGTATGATCAAGATATAGGCAGGTTGATGAGCAAACTCATCCGGACCCGACAAAGTCTATAAGTGACAGTCACCGTTTAGTCCGATCTCTTTGTCAAAGAGTATTGCATACTGGGTCTAGGGGGTGGAATCTGTCAGACCCCCAATAATCCGATAAGTCGTGCTGACTGAGAACTCATAACCAAAGAGATACAACTGGTAACACTGACCAGTTTATCTTTACTTCCATGGCCATAGACTTCTGGTTGTAGTCGTGTCCTGCACAGTGTGATATCGACTCCCAATACCGGGAGTGATGAATTCTTTCGACCGCTCACTGCCTTCATGTGATTCGAGAATGTACCCAACTAAAATCTATTTGCATGACTCAATAGAGTTGTGGTAGGATAGTAATCTAAATACAGTAGGAACACACACAAGACACTATGGCGATCTCAGGTCTAGGGACTATCCTGTACTCATGTCACCAGAGAACTACTATGTAACAATTGGTATGTAGGGTTCCTCGGCACTCATACAAGGGTTTATAAGGCATCAACCATGTCCGGATAAAAATTTAGACGTGCCGAACAACCCAAAGCCGGGATCTTTGCTAGATTATTAGGGTTTCACATGCAAGTAAATATCTTTACAACTAAGTGAAATTGAAATACAACCTTTGTAGATCGGTCCTTCACTTCATAAGCTCCTTGTAGTAGTCCCTTCGCTGCGATCATGGTGCTTCCGGACTCTCGGACGGCTCCATGAGAAGATGGCAACGGTTTTGCTTGAAGTCTTCAAGGCCGAAGATGATCTACGTCGAGGGAATACGAACTCAAGCTACCACTTCATTAAAGTGAAGCAAACACCCTATACTAAAGTGCTAATCTAGTAAAGGATGGAGAAATATGAAATGGGTACACTTTAGAATTTCTTTTCTCACTATATTTCTCTCTCTTTATCAAACCCTAGCAAGCTTTTGAAGGAGGAAGAAGATGAGCTCAAGAAAAATGAGAATCAAAAACTAATCAAGAGAGAGAGTGAACCATGGGTGAGTTTATATCATATATTAACTCATGTAGAGACATAACCATGGCTATATTATAATGGTTAGGTTAATTAATATCTCAAGTAAAACAAAACTAGTAGACTGAGTCAATGCAACCCTAAGCTTCATGAAGCTTCATGCATGTGAGCTCATCATCCACTAATTTTAGAATTACTTTAAATATAAAAACCTAACACTATAATTAGTATGGTATAAGTCTTATACACCCATGTAAGTTGTATCAACAACCATGATACAAAATGAACACAAATAAATATAAATCACATATATATTAAGTTGTGCATAAGTGAGAAAAACAAATGCTTAAGTGAACCAATGTTAGTTAGTGTAAATTAGTATATCACATATACAATTATACACTAAATTATTAAATCAACACTTGACTTAATAATCCGGTTATATCACATATAACCGACTAACATCCAATGTATCGACTTATCGAATCAACCCTTGATTCGATAACCTGGTTATATCACATATAACCGATCGATACAAACATCGCGAGAATAGAATACGGTATCACATACTCGCATTATTCTCGGTCCCTCACATATCATATATGCGCTCCTATTTCATTTTTCCTGAGCCAGTAAAACCTCTATGTAGGACTCTAAAGACTCGTCAATACGCCGGCAGTAGGTGATGATCATATCAAGCACCCATAAGCCGTCAGTGGTACTAGCTGGACGTAACGGCTACCCGGGTATTGAGCGATCAGAAGATCAGCAAGCAAGCCCGCTCCAACTCCTGTAAAAAGCCAGACAGTTATTAGTTATATGTATGTCCTAGAGGCCATTACTGTACATGTGATGTATATTGTAGTGGATGCTTGGACATATATATGGAGGACTTTCTTGCTCAACATGATAGTATGCTATCTGGTTGCTCTTTATCTTAACATGTACTCTGATAGTCTCTATGTTACATGTTGATAAAGCCCTTAGGATATGTACTCGACTACTGGGACTATGATGAGATCATACTAGTGGGGCCACGGTAGTCGACGAGTACATCCTATCACTGTTCCTAGTCGAGGGTATATCGAGACAGGGCATCGATACACCAGAGTAGACTAGCTTATACGCATTTTGACCCATATGATGGGCGATGGATAATCCCATATCCATCGGTGTATGACATCAAGGATGGTGTACGGGTGCTCAGTAGAGACTGGGTACACTGAACGGACTCGCCGAGAACTCCCAGATGGTATTATACCTCACGTCAGATGGCAGTTCTCTGTTGACACTGGTACAGGTTAGTCTGTAGACACGAGATCGTCATAGAGTCTTGTGTGATTCCCACTGTGCTTTGATTTCCATCATACCACGTCCAAGAGGGCGTGCAAAAAGGTGGCTTTTGGGTACAGTCCCGAATCACATGGAGGCAATGAGCGATAGGAGGGGTTTCGTCTCTCCCGGTATAGGGAGATGATGTTGCGCTGTGTTCGATTGGCTATAACTGGAAATCCCTGGTCAAGATTGTTGAGATTTACTGGTAAGTGTTATCCGTAGTTTCTCGAAATGTTATAGACCTCATATCGACACGACTTATCAAGCTACTGGGGTCTGACGTTTACCACCCCTAGGCGAGATATGCGACATATCAGACGAAGAGACCGGACTGTACGGGAGTGTTACTGATTGGATTCGCAGGAGAATGTACAGGCTTTCTTGTTGATCTTCTGATCGCTCAATACCTGGGTAGCTGTTACGTTTAGCTGACCGCTTGCAGCTTGTGGGTGTTTGATATGATCATCACCTACTGCCGGCGTATTGACGATTCTTTAGAGTCCTACACAGAGGTTTCCTGGCTCAGGCAAAACGGAGTAGGAGCACATATGTGATATGTGCGGGACCGAGAATAATACGATATGAGATACTGTATTCTATTCTCCTGATATGAGATATCGGCCGGGTATATGTGATATAGCTAGGTCATCGGATCAAGTGTTGATTCGATGAAATGGTACATGTTATATTAGTCGGTTATATGTAATATAGCCGGGTTATCGGATCAAGTGTTGATTCGATAATTTAATGTATATTATATATGAGATATATTATATTGCATTAACTAATATAAGCTCGCTTTATTGATTCATTTTCTCACGGGATAATACATTGATATATATGCGATATATGTTAATTGTATTATTTTCTTTTGTTACAAAATATATTGTATATGTGATATATAATATTGTAACATGTTAGGGTTAAAAATTTAACAATGGTTTAGGGTTTAAACTTGGTTAGGGTTTGGATTAGGGTTAGCTTTTGCATGAAGCTTCCATGAAGCTTTGACTTTGTTTTTTTGCTAGATATTTTGTTAACCCAATCCAAATCATTAACTCTAGTTAATTCTCTACAAGGGTTAACTCCTTCATGCTTAACCCTTGTTTAGATTTGTAACCACTACAATAATTCATTATTCATCACAAAAGGATTGAGCTCTTCTTCTTGCTTCTTCTTCTTGGTTGAAAAAGCTTCACTAGCTTTTTCAATGGTGATGTTTATATGTGAGAATATGAAAACAAAAGAGAGCAAAATTCCTACTTCATCATCCTCATCTATTCTAGCCACTTAGATTAGGGTGTTTGCTTTGCTAATACTTGATTAGTCTAGCAAGAGCTTGGGTTTGAGATTTTTCAAGGTAGATCATTTTGGATTAGTGATGTTTTCAAGCAAGGTGCATCATTCTCTTCATGGAGCCTCTCGAGAGTCGGGAACATGATGATCGCAGCGAAGGGACCTCAACACGGAGCTTATGAAGTGAAGGACCGGATCTACAAAGGTTGTAATCCCTCTCACTTAGTGTTAAAGTGTTTAACATGCTTGTTTTCGCCTAATCTCTAGTATAAAGATCTTGTTAAGGGTTGTTCGGCACGGCTAAATTTTAAATCGGGCATGGTTGATGCCTCGTAGACCCTTGTGGCAGTGCCAAGCATCCCTACAGCGGTATCAGAGCCAAGCTAGAGTTTAGGCGAAGTCTAGGCGAAGTTTAAAGTCCGATCGAACCCGGAAACCCCGATATATACCCTTCTCTGGAAATTTTCTAAAATTATGATTTTTTCTGTATTAAAAATGCTCAAAAAATCAGCAGGGAAATACAAGAGCTACTATGAAACACATGCCCCAAATACCACTAAAGTGCCGTGGAACCGCGGCCGTACCATGGCTTTGGCGGCGGTTCCACGGCCAAATAGTAGACTTATTTTTCACTGTTTGCACAGTAACCTCCGTATGTGTTTCCTGATTCTTCTGGGAATTTTTAATTTATACTCAAGAGTTGAGTTTTCTGGGTTGTATTGGGGTCTCGTCGATTCGATCGGATAATTTAACTTTGTTTAGTTTGTCCGGATAATTTTAGAAACTGTTAAAAAGTTCGAACGGATATCAATAACTTACTTTTTCCCCTGCCGGAAAATTTCCAAGTGTTGGATTTTTCCGTAGTTTAAGAACGTTCTAAGTCGTGCAAGTAACGCGGTGGACCCTCTAGAAGACGACAAACCTTAACTCGATTATGTGACCGTCTTGAACTGCCTCTAAACCTTAGGGTTTGTGGCAGTACGGCGTGCCACATGTGAGGCGTTGGCTTGACCCTTCTACGGCTAGACCATTGGTACTGTGGCATGTGATGGATGTTTTAAAATTAATTTCAAGTGTTGAGAACTTTTTGGGAAAACTTGGGTGTTTGATTATTCGATCGGAAAGTTTAACATTGTCCATTTATCTGGAATGTGATACAATATTTGGAATCCACAAGTAGTTATGAGATAACTAATTTGAATGTTGTATATTTAGCAGTTCAGTCTCAGATGATCGGTTGCCACGGAATTTTGATGTGATCAAAAGTCCGTCGCAATCACGTAGCGTACGCGGATACTCGCCGGGTAAACTTAATAGAAAGCCACGCCCCATAGCCCCGACCAAGTGACTGTAGGAGAACCCCGTCGCCAAAAGCATCCGTTCGGGTGCTCGCGGCAGCGATGTTCCGCCTTAGTGCACTTCGTCGACGGCATCTGGGGGTGCGGCCGTCTACTAAAGTTTGCGACCAGCATTCGATCAGAATATCGGGAATCTTGTTGAATTGTCCGACTAGATATTGAAAAGTGTTTTCGATATAGAGACTAAAATGCAGGTTTTATAATTGTTAGGCATGCGATGTCTAAGGAATTCATTTGGTTAGGCATGAGATGTCTAAGAAGGTTGCGGATTCCAACTGTTGTAGTTTTATACTTTCTTTTCTGCGACCATAAGTGTAATATGTGGTGTATCGCCGGTTTCGTTGCTATACATCAACGACAATTGGGATACGCATATTTACTTACGTTGATGATATGAGATATTATTTGTTGCTGTGATATGTTATATTGGATCGTCGCGTTCTGAATAGCCGGGGTTTTTATGTGAGATGAGAGATTTTCTTTTCATTCATGTAAAATTCATTTGTATGTAATATTCTTTTATTAGGGCACTTCTGGGCTGAGGATGATGTCACCATTGTATATTATTTACTTTTCCGCATTAGGTAGACCCAAGGCGGGGAGCACAAGTAACCGGGTTCTAGGGTCCAGTGGGAGACCATCTCGAGGAGTCGAGACCGGGTCTCCTAACCCTAGAATTGGCAGTGTTGCTTGCCGCTCTCGTATGGGTCTAGGGATGTGGGTTTGGCTATTCATCGCGACCGTGGAATCCGTGTTTTATACAGGCTCATATTAAAAACACGGACCTCCTAGTATATCCAATATTTCATATATGTTCTTCTGCTGCAATGTTCTGTGATGAGATCATATTACTGCTTGAGACGAATGTTTATATTGTATATATGAGATATATATTATATATTGTTGATTTCGTTTCATATCTGATGCTTGTGAAGCATATTAAAATGGGACTTCATTAATGAGATTAATGAAAATAAAAGAAAGCTAAAGATGTTGTAGAAACTTGTTTAAAAACTGGTAGCTCTAGTTCTTGTTTTGCATAGCGGTGTTCCTTGTAGAACATCCAGCACCTTATTCGATAAGGAAAGAGCCGAGATCCTTTCACCGGGAGTGACATCTTTAGCGAAACTAGCAGATGCTACAAACTCGGTTTGTCTTTTGATTGCTTCTATAGTTCTTGCTTTGCATAGTGGTATTTTTGAAATATCCTGCACCTTATTCGATGAGGAAAGAGCCGACGATCCCTTCACCGGGAGTGACCTTTTTAGCAAAACTAGAAAAGCCTAAAAAACACTCCATTCAAAATCACTCGATTCTACAATGATATAAAGTTCATTACGCAAAGGGTTTTCTTAAAAACCTGTCGTAGCCCTCCGTCATTTCAGACAAGTAGTTTTTAGTATTCGTGCTGCGTTTGTTGACTTAGTCAAGGCGTAGTGTGCGGTAGCTAATTAGTGCTTATCTGCAAAGCATATGATGCGATTGGATTAGGGTAGTCGTGCGGCCTTGTTGACTTAGTCAAGGGTCGTGCGGGTGGGTTTAATTCAATCGGGAAATGACGGGTTGAACTTTACTTGCGGTCTATGGTTTGTTGACTTAGTCAAGGTCATAGATCGCTTGGGGCAAAATATTATTGGGAATTTCAAGTGTTGAAATTTGCAATGAAATTGCATATCTTCTATGAGATAGTTGGATCCCGATACCCACTGCGAGTAAGAGTTACTCCCGGGAGAGTTTTACACATTACAATTAGCCGATCAAGTAGGTGTCTAGAAAGGTGTTAACGGGGTTACGCCCCTGGGAAAACGAGGTTTATTTTAATTAGGTTCGTGCGAAAGCACGGGGAACCTCCCTCAAAGTACCCGGCACTGGCTTGGCTGAAAGATTGGTGAACTTATAGGGTGTAATTAATCCCGGCTAGTCTTTCCTTTTAGGGTTTGAAGAAAGATTTGACTAAAACAGTGGGAGACATCCTGATTAGATAAATTGATAACCAATCTAATCTTGCAAGAGCGCACGCTGAGTGTTTTCTTCTCTCTCTCTCCAGGTAGCGACCATATCACGCCTTAATCAAGATAATAATACGGATGTATTGACCGAACCCGCTTGTTATACTACGATAAGGAACGTTGGTCCCGCTCCAACTTATAAATGTTATAAGACTGAGTAGGAAATTGGGGATTACCAGAATTCCCGTGCCGCCCAAACGAAGAAAGTGCATGCTGATGCATCTTCTTCGGGCGTGTTCATTACAGAGAACTGTTTCTCAGTATCCTTTACGTCCTGGGTATGAGATACCGGATCAAGATCCCACATATGTAATTTGTTATATAGGCTACAGATAGGTAGAGAACTGAGAACGGGTGATAAGTTTCAAGAGTTAGAAAGGATGCAAGTGTTGCAGCCAAGTCTGTTGGCAGTTATCACCCTGTATTACCAGAATACATTGATTCTGAACGAATGTTATTAGATACCGAACCTGATATACAACATCATATCAGTCTCTTTATTAGTGAAGAAGGATATAATTTTGTATTGTTGGATATTGTTTTGAACATTTCCTATATCAAGTGTTGATCGGTTCAGGCACGTTATCTAAAAGCATATACATTCTAAATCAAACTACAGTTCTTAACGTACAGAACACACACAAGAGGAAGAGTTCAGAAATGAAAAAATCCTTCTTGAGGTATTGTAGACTAGGTCACATCAATGCGACCCGACAAGCTAAGTTACATTTAGATGCATATTTAAATTAGTTTGAATTTACATCTTGTGAAACTTGCCGGTCATGTCACAAAGATAAGATGACCACAACTCTGTTTATTGGAAACAGGGAAAGAGTTAATGAACTCTTGGGATTGATACATGCTGATGTATGAAGGTCCCCTGTCTTCACATGCCAAGACCGGTTCTCTGTACTTCATTACATTCACTGATGATCTCTCAAGATTTAGACATATGTTCCTGTTGAAACACAAGTCCAAAACTTTTGATATAATCACAGAATATAAGTTAGAAGTAGAGAACCAACACGGGTATAAGTATTATGTCCTTTGATGAGATTAAGGAAGAGAATACTTAAGCACGGAATTCCTGGACTATTCTAAAGAAGAATGAGATTCTCTCTCAGCATTACTCCTCCGTATACACCATAGCACGATGGTATATCGGGGCGGAGCAATCACACCCTATGTGATATGGTGTGCTCTATGATGAGTACTACTGAGTTGCCTATTCCCTATTGGGAGTTATGCACTTGTGAAGCTGCATACCTATTGAATAGGGTTCAAATCAAATCAGTTGCCTACCACTTCATATGTGATATGGAATGGGAAGAGCCCATATCTTAAGTATGTTACGATTTGAGGTTGTCCAGCTTATGTCTAAAAGCATAGTCCGGACAAGCTCGAGGCAAAGTCAGTTTTGTAGAAGTTTGTTGGATATCCCAAGCATTCGCAAGGGAATATCTTCTACCTAACCAAGGAACAAAAGATGTTTTGTTTCTCAGCATGCCACCTTTGTGAAAGGGAATTTCTTGTGAGGAAATTAGTGGTCATGAGGTAGAACTGGAAAAAGTTCCAGCTATACAAACTATAGCTGATGATTTGGTAAAACCAAAGGATTCAATAGTAACCAACGAACCTCAGCCTCTCCGCTGATCTAGTAGGGTTCCTTACCCACCTGAGAGATACTTCGGTTTCTTTATGACAGTGGGAACAAAGATTGCATCATGAGATGATGACCCAACTAATTTCGAGCTGGCCATCAGGAGTGGGACTCTGTAAGAATGGCTGGATGCTTAGCGATCTGAGATGGAATCCTTATACACTAACAAAGTATGGACTTTGGTTGCTTTATCTAAAGGGTTAAATCCCCATCAGGAGCAAGTATATCTTGAGAAGATTACTTGGTGTACATGGAAAAGTTGAGACTTTCAAAGCTATGCTTAAGTCCATTCAGATCCTGCTTGCCACAGCTACATACCATGACTACGATATCCGACGGTTGGGTGTCATGACTGCTTTTCTAAATGATGATTTAGAAATGAGCGTCTATAAGTACACAGCCAGAGGGCTTCGTAGACAGTGGAAGCAGCGGAAACGTGTGCAGGATGTTTTATGTGATAAAGCAGGCATCGCGGAGTTGGAACATCTGTTTTGATGTAGTAGTCAAAGAGTTTGACTTCATCAAAATGGTAGATGAACTTTGTATATACAAAAAGGTAGTAGGGAGTATGGTGGTGATCCTCGTAGAGTACGTGGATGACATACTCTTGATAAGGAAGGAGTTTCCTATGCTACGCTCGGTCAATCTCCGCTTATCACAAAGATTCTCCATATAGGATCAAAGTGATACTTCCTAAATCCTGGTTTTGGGTCTATGAGATAGATCTAATTGGATGTTAGGATTCTCACTAGTTGTAGTGAGATGGTATCAATCGATCCTGGGGAGAATCACTGGAAAGGTTCCAGGGTGATAAGGACGACTGAATGTCAGTCGCAGGCATTGTCTTTACCCTCAGTGGAGGGACGGTATGTTGGAAGAGTTCCAAGCTAGATACCGTGACTTACTAGACGATTAAAGGCAACATACATCGTTACCAAGGATTCTACCAAAGAGGCAGTCTGGATAAATATAAGTTCATGAGATGAACTTTGTTCCTACCATTGTGTGACAATGGAGTTGTGGCTTATGCCTAGGAACCCCCGTCCCATCAGAGATCCAGACATATTCTTAGGCAGTATCACCTGATCATGGAGATGGTTGATCTCCAGGGAGATCGAGGTTAGGAGAGTAGACACAGAGGACAACAGCGCGGATCCACTCACAAAGGCCTATTTCCCAGTAGAGACTTTTATGGGATGGTTGAGTATGAGATACTTCAACCACAACTAATTGTTGGGTATGCGATACCACTACAGATGGCCCTAGTGCAAGTGGGAGATTGTTAGTTATATGTATGCCCTAGAGGCCATTACTGTACATGCGATGTATATTATAGTGGATGCTTGGACATATATATGGAGGACTTTCTTGCTCGACATGATAGTATGCTATCTGGTTGCTCTATATCTTAACATGTATTCTGATAGTCTCTATGTTACATGTTAATAAAGCCCTTAGGATATGTACTCGACTACTGGGACTATGATGAGATCATACTAGTGGGGCCACGGTAGTCGACGAGTACATCCTATAACTGTTCCTAGTCGAGGGTATATCGAGACAGGGCATCGATACACCAGAGTAGACTAGCGTATACACATCTTGACCCATATGATGGGCGATGGATGATCCCATATCCATCGGTGTATGACATCAAGGATGGTGTACGGGTGCTCAGTAGAGACTGGGTACACTGAACGGACTCGCCGAGAACTCCCAGATGGTATTATACCTCACATCAGATGGCAGTTCTATGGTGACACTGGTACAGGTTAGTCTGTAGACACGAGATCGTCATAGAGTCTTGTGTGATTTCCACTGTGCTTTGATTTCCATCATACCACGTCCAAGAGGGCGTGCAAAAAGGTGGCTTTTGGGTACAGTCCCGAATCACATGGAGGCAATGAGCGATAGGAGGGGTTTCGTCTCTCCCGGTATAGGGAGATGATGTTGCGTTGTGTTCGATTGGCTATAACTGGAAATCCCTGGTCAAGATTGTTGAGATTTACTGGTAAGTGTTATCCGTAGTTTCTCGAAATGTTATAGACCTCATATCGACACGACTTATCAAGCTACTGGGGTCTGACGTTTACCACCCCTAGGCGAGATATGCGACATATCAGACGAAGAGACCGGACTGTACGGGAGTGTTACTGATTGGATTCGCAGGAGAATATACAGGCTTTCTTGTTGATCTTTTGATCGCTCAATACCTGGGTAGCTATTACGTTTAGCTGACCGCTTGCAGCTTGTGGGTGTTTGATATGATCATCACCTACTGCCGGCGTATTAACGATTCTTTAGAGTCCTACACAGAGGTTTCCTGGCTCAGGCAACACGGAGTAGGAGCACATATGTGATATGTACGGGACCGAGAATAATACGATATGAGATACTGTATTCTATTCTCGTGATATGAGATATCGGCCGGGTATATGTGATATAGCCGGGTCATCGGATCAAGTGTTGATTCGATGAAATTATACATGTTATATTAGTCGGTTATATGTAATATAGACGGGTTATCGGATCAAGTGTTGATTCGATAATTTAATATATATTATATATGAGATATATTACATTGCATTAACTAATATAAGCTCGCTTTATTGATTCATTTTCTCATGGGATAATACATTGATATATATGCGATATATGTTAATTGTATTATTTTCTTTTGTTACAAAATATATTGTATATGTGATATATAATATTGTAATATTTTAGGGTTACAAATTTAACAATGGTTTAAGGTTTAAACTTGGTTAGGGTTTGGATTAGGGTTAGCTTTTGCATGAAGCTTCATGAAGCTTTGACTTTGTTTTTTTGCTAGATATTTTGTTAACCCAATCCAAACCATTAACTCTAGTTAATTCTCTACAAGGGTTAACTCCTTCATGCTTAACCCTTGGTTAGATTTGTAACCACTACAATAATTCATTATTCATCACAAAAGGATTGAGCTCTTCTTCTTGCTTCTTCTTCTTGGTTGAAAAAGCTTCACTAGCTTTTTCAATGGTGATGTTTATATCTGAGAATATGAAAACAAAAGAGAGCAAAATTCCTACTTCATCATCCTCATCTATTCTAGCCGCTTAGATTAGGGTGTTTGCTTTGCTAATACTTGATTAGTCTAGCAAGAGCTTGGGTTTGAGATTTTTCAAGGTAGATCATCTTGGATTAGTGAAGTTTTCAAGCAAGGTGCATCATTCTCTTCATGGAGCCTCTCGAGAGTCGGGAACATGATGATCGCAGCGAAGGGACCTCAACACGGAGCTTATGAAGTGAAGGACCGGATCTACAAAGGTTGTAATCCCTCTCACTTAGTGTTAAAGTGTTTAACATGCTTGTTTTCGCCTAATCTCTAGTATAAAGATCTTGTTAAGGGTTGTTCGGCGCGGCTAAATTTTAAATCGGGCATGGTTGATTCCTCGTAGACCCTTGTGGCAGTGCCAAGCATCCCTACAACAGTGACACTACCGTACAGTCCGGTCTCCTCGTCTGATATTTCTCATATCAAGTCTAGGGGTGGTAAACGTCAGACCCCAATAACCGATAAGTCATGCTGATGCGAGGCTCATAACGAGTCGAGAAACTACTGGTAACACTTACCAGTAAATCTCTAAACCAGCCCTGGCCAGGGACTTCCCTGTTATGGCCAATCGAGCATAGCGCAACATCAACCCCCAATACCGGGAGAGACGAAACCCCTCTTATCGCTCATTGCCTCCATGTGACTAGGGACTGTACCCAAAAACCACCGTTTTGCATGCCCTCTTGGACGTGGTAAGGTGGAAATCAAAGCACAGTGGGAATCACACAAGACTCTATGGCGATCTCGGGTCTACAGACTAACCTGTACCAGTGTCACCAGAGAACTGCCATCTGACGTGATGTATAATACCATCTAGGAGTTCTCGGCGAGTCCATCCAGTGTACCCAGTCTCTACTGAGCACCCGTATATCATCTCTGATGTCAAACACCAATGGATATGGGATCATCCATCGCCCATCTATATGGATCGAGAAGGTATACGCTAGTCTACTCTGGTATATCGATGCCCTGTCTCGATACACCCACGACTAGGGACATTAAAGGATGTACTTATGGACTACTCTGTCCCTACTAGTATGATCTGCATCATAGTCCAGGTAGTCAAGTACACATCTTAAGGGCTTTACCAACATGTAACAGAGAGACAATCAGTGTACACGTTAAGGTAAAGAGTAACCAGATAGCATACTATCATGTCGAGCAAGAAAGTCCTCCTTATATATGTCCAAGCATCCACTAGAATATACATCTCATGTATAGTAATAGCCTCTAGGGCATACATATAACTAACAATCTCCTACTTGCACCAGGGCCATCTGATAACAGTGGTTGTAGTATCTCATACTCAACCATCCCATAAAAGTCTCTCTCTAGGAAAAGGCCTTTGTGAGTGGATCCGCCGTGTTGTCCTCTGAGTCTACTCTCCTGACCTCGATCCCCTGGAGATCAACCATCTCCATGATCGGGTGACACTGCCTTAGAATATGTCTGGATCACTGATGGGACGGGCGTTCCTAGGCATAAGCCACAACTCCATTGTCACACAATGGTAGGAACGAGTTCATCTCATGAACTAATATACACCCAGACTGCCTCTTTGGTAGCATCTTTGGTAGCGATGTATCCAGCCTTTATCGTCTAGTATGCCACGGTATCTAGCTTGGAACTCTTCCAACATATCGTCCCTTTACTGAGGGTAAAGACAATGCCTATGACTGACATTTAGTCGACCTTATCACCTTGGAAGCTATCCAGTGATTCTCCCCAGGATCGATTGATACTATCTCACTACACCTAGTGAGAACCCTAACATCCACTTAAATCTATCTCATAGATCCAAAATCCAGGATTTAGGAGGTATCATCTTGATCCTATATGGAGAATCATTGTGATAAGAGGAGATTGAGCGAGCGTAGTATACGAAACTCCTTCCCTATCAAGAGCATGTCATCTACGTACTATACGGGGATCACTTCCATACTCCCTACTTCCCTTTTATATATACAAGGTTTATCTACCATTTTGATGAAGTCAAACTCTTTGACTATCACATCAAAACAGATGTTCCAACTCCGCGATGCCTGCTATAACCTGTAAAGCAACTTGCACACGTTTCCGCTTCTCCCACTGTCTATGAAGCCCTCTGGCTGTGTACTTATAGACGCTCTCTTCTAAATTACTATTTAGAACAGTAATCATGACACCCAACCGCCAGATATTATAGTCATGGTATGTAGCAATGGCAAGTAGGATCTGGATGGACTTAACCATAGGCATTAGAAAAGGTTTCATCATTATCCACACCTGGTTTATGACGACAACCTTTCGCATCAAGTCTTAGCTTTGAAAGTCTCAACTCTTCTATGTACACCAAGTAATCTTCTCAAGATATACTTGCTCCTAATGGGGATTCAACCCTTTAGATATAGCAACCAAAGTCCATACTTTGTTGGTGTACATAGATTCCATCTCAGATCGCATAACATCCAACCATTCTTATAGAGTCCCCACTCTTGATGGCCTGCTCGAAACTAGTTGGGTCATCATCTCATGATGCAGTCCTTGCTCCCACTGTCATAGGGAAACCAAAGTATCTCTCAGGTGGGTGAGGAATCCTACCAGATCGGCGGAGAGGCTGAGGTTCGTTGGGAACTATTGAAACCACCGGTTCTACCAAATTATCAGCTGCAGTTTGTATAGCTGGAACTCCTTCCAGTTCTACCTCATGACCACTAATTTCTTCATAAGAAATCCTTTTTTCCAAAAAGGTGGCATGCCGAGAAATAAAACAATTTTGTTCCTCGGTACGGTAGAAGATATTCCCTTGCGAATGCTTGAGATATCCAACAAATTTCTACAGAACTGACCTTGCCTTGAGCTTGTCCGTATTTTGCTTTTAGACATAGGCTGGACAACCCCAAATCTTAATCGACTTAAGAGATGGGCTCTTCCCATACCATATCTCATATGGAGTGGTAGGCATCTGATTTGGTTGAAACGCCATTCAATAGGCATGCAGCTTCTCAAGTGCATCACCCCCAAAAGGAAATAGGCAACTCAGTAATACTCATCATAGAGCGCACCATATCTCATAGGGTGCAATTGCTCCGCCCCGATACACCGACGTGCTGTGGTGTATGCGGAGGAGTAATGCTGAGAGAGAATCTCATTCTCCTTTAGAATAGTCCAGGAATTCCGCGCTCAAGTATTCTCCTCTTTGATTTCATCAAAGTACATAATACTTATACCTGTTTTGGTTCTCTACTTCTAACTTACATTCCTTGAATATCTTAAAAGGTTCAGACTTGTGTTTCAACAGGAACATATGTCCGAATCTTGAGAGATCATCAATGAATGTAATAAAGTACAGAGAACCGGTCCTGACATGTATAGACAGGGGACTCACATACATCATCATGTATCAATCCCAAGAGTTCACTAACTCTTTTTCTGTTTCCAATAAACGGAGCTATGGTCATCTTATCTATGTGACATGACTGGCAAGTTTCACAAGATGTAAATTCAAACTGATTTAAATATGCATCTTAATGTAACTTCAGCTAGTCGGGTCGCATTGATATGACCTAGTCTATAATGCCTCAGGAAGGATTCGTTCATTTCTGAACTCTTCCTCTTGTGTGTGTTCCATACGTTAAGAACTGTGGTTTGATTTAGAACGTATATGCTTTTAGATAGCATGTTTGAACCGATCAACTCTTGATATAGGAAATGTTCAAAACATTATCCAACAATACAAAATTATATCCTTCTTTACAAAATAAAGAGACTGATATGATATTGTATATCAGGTTCGGTATCTAATAACATTTGTTCAGAATCAATGTATTTCGGTAATACAGGGTGATAACTGCCAATGTCTTGGCTACAAAAATTGCACTGTTTCCAACACTTGAAATTTTTATCACCTGTTCTCAGTTCTCTACCTATCTGTAGCCTATGTAACATATTACATATGTGGGATCCTGATCCGGTATCTCATACCCAGGACGTAGAGGTCACTGAGAAACAGTTCTCGGTAATGAATACACCCGAAGAAGATGCATCAGTATGCACTTTCTTCGTTTGGGCGGCACAGGAATCCTGGTAATCCCCTATTTCCTGCTCGGTCTTATAACAATTATAAGTTGGAGCGGGACCAACGTTCCCCAGCACAGTATAACACACGGGTTCGGTCAATACATCCATATTATTATCTTTGATTAAGGCGTGACATGGTCGCTACCTGGAGAGAGAGTGAAGAAAACACTCTGCGGGCACTCTTGCAAGATCAGATTGGTTATGATTTTATCTAATCGGGATGGCTCCCACTGTTTTTATCAAATCTTCCTTCAAACCCTAAAAGTAAAGACTAGCCGGGATTAATTACAACCTACAATTTCGCCAATCTTTCAGCCAGGCCAGTGTCGGTACTTTGAGGGAGGTTCCCCGTGCTTTCGCATGGACCTAATTAAAATAAACCTCGTTTTCCCAGAGGCGTAACCCCGTTGACACCTTTCTAGATACCTACTTGATCGGCTAATTGTAATGTGTAAAACTCTCCCAGGAGTAACAATTACTCGCAGTGGGTATCGGGATCCAACTATCTTATAGAAGGTATGCAATCTCATTGCAAATTTCAACACTTGAAATTCCCGATAATTTTGCCCCAAGCATCCCATGACCTTGACGGAGGTCAACAAACCACAGGGTGCAAGTCAAGTTCAACCCGTCATTTCTTGATTGAATCAAACCCACCCGCACGACCCTTGACGGAGGTCAACAAGGTCGTACGACTACCCTAATCCAATCTGCATCATATGCATAAGCAGATAAATACTAGTTAGCTACCGCACACTACGCCTTGACGAAGGTCAACAAACGTAGCACGAATACTAAGTAGGACTTATCTGAAATGACGGAGGGCTACGACAGGTTTTTCTGAAAACCTATTGCGTAATGAACTTGATATCGTTGTAGAATCGTGTGAAATTTTGAAAAGGAGTGTTTTTGAGGCTTTCACTAGTTTTGCTAAAGAGGTCATTCCCGGTGAAGGTATCTCGGCTCTTTCATCATCGAATAAGGTGCAGGACATATCATATATATCACTATGCAAAGCAAAACTCTAAAAGCAATCAAAAGACAAACTGAGTGTCGTAGCATCTGCCAGTTTTGCTAAAGAGGTCACTTCCGGTGAAGGGATCTCGGCTCTTTCCTCATCGAATAAGGTGCAGGATATATCATATATATCGCTATGCAAAGCAATAAACTGTAGCTACCCTTTTTTTTAAAAAAAAATTGATTCTACAACATCTTTTAGGTTTTTTTTCTTTCATTAATCATATTAATGAAGTCCCATCATTTAAGTCACCTAAACATCACAGATAAATACGACGCACACTTATGCCATCCGCATTCGCCTCGATGTCCCCTCGTGCACCGTTAGGTTAGGTTACTAACGGCAGAGCGGGGCAGGGCTAGCGCGGGCGTAAAACATAAGTAATGTCTATATAATATATCATATATACTATATACAGTATCCATCTCAACATATCAAATGATCACATCACAGATATCGCAGCAGAAGAATCATATGAAATAATGGATATACTAGGAGGTCCGTGTTTTATTTTGAGTCTCTATAAAACATGGATTCCACGGTCGCGATGAATAGCCAAACCCACACCCCTAGACCCCTACGAGAGCGGCAAGCAACCCTACCAATTCTAGAGTTAGGAGACCCGGACTCGACTCCTCGAGTTCGTCTCCCACTGGACTCTAGAACCCAGTTACTTGTGCTCTCCTCCTTGGGTCTACTTAATGCGGAAAAGTAAATAATATACAATGGTGACATCATCCTCATCCCGGAAGTGCCCCAATAAAAGAATATTACATACAATGAATTTTACATGAATGAAAATAAAAACCCTCATCTCATATAAAACCCCCGGCTATTCAAAACACGACGATCCAATATAACATATCATAGCAACACATAATATCTCATATTATCAACATAAGCAAGCATGCGTATCCCGACTGTCGTTGATGTATAGCACCGAAGCCGGCGATACACCACACACTACGCTTACGGTCACAGAAAAGAAAGTGTAAAACTACAACATTTGGAATCCACAATCCCTTTAGACATCGTAAATCTGAAATATCACATACTTCGCATTTCATGCCTAACTATATGAATTCCACATATTATATCACATTCCAGATAAATAGACAGTATTAAACTTTCCGATCGAATAATCAAATACCCAAGATTTCCTTAATAGCTCAACACTTGAGCGGAGTTTAAAAAATTCCAGAATAAGTCACAGTACCAATGGTCCAGCCATAGAAGGGTCAAGCCAACGCCTCACATGTGGCAACGCCGTACTGCCCCAAACCCTAAGGTTAGAAACGGTTCAGACGGTCACATAATCGAGTTAAGGTTTGTGTTCTTCTAGAGGGTCCATCGCGTTACTTGCACGTTTTTCCGAAAGATTTAAACTCAAGAAAAATTCAACACTTGAAAGTTTTTCGTGTCGAGAAAAAGTGAGTTAATGATATCCGTTCAAACATTTTAATACTTTCTAAATTATCCGGAAAAAGAACAAAATTAAACTTTCCGATCGAATCAACGAATTCAAAATAATCCCCAGAACACTCAACACTTGAGTAAGATTAAAAACACCCAGAAAAATGCAGGAACATCTACGGATATTACTGTGCCAAAACCAAAGCCCAATTCTCCTGTACGGCCGCGGATCCGCGGCGCAAGCAAGGTATTGCCGCGGTTCCGCGGCGGTTTGTAAGAATTACATGCTCGTTTTTCACAGTATATCTTATAATTCCCTGCTGGTTTTTAAAGTATTTTTAATACAGAAAAAATCACATTTTAAAAAAATTTCCAGAGAGGGGGTCTATTTTGTCGTATCGGGGTTCGATCGGAATTTTAACTTCGTAAACACGTCGCCTAATGCTCTAGCTAGGCTCTGTTACCACTGTAGGGTTCCTCGGCACTCATACAAGGGTTTATAAGGCATCAACCATGCCCGGATAAAAATTTAGACGTGCTGAACAACCCAAAGCCGTGATCTTTGCTAGATTATTAGGGTTTCACATGCAAGTAAACATCTTTACAACTAAGTGAAATCGAAATACAACCTTTGTAAATCGGTTCTTCACTTCATAAGCTCCTTGTAGTAGTCCCTTCGCTGCGATCATGGTGCTTCCGGACTCTCGGACGGCTCCATGAGAAGACGGCAACGGTTTTGCTTGAAGTCTTCGAGGCCAAAGATGATCTACGTCGTGGGAATATGAACTCAAGCTACCACTTCACTAAAGTGAAGCAAACACCCTATACTAAAGTGCTAATCTAGTAGAGGATGGAGAAAGATGAAATGGGTACACTTTAGAATTTCTTTTCTCACTATATTTCTCTCTCTTTATCAAACCCTAGCAAGCTTTTGAAGGAGGAAGAAGATGAGCTCAAGAAAAATGAGAATCAAAAACTAATCAAGAGAGAGAGTGAACCATGTGTGAGTTTATATCATATATTAACTCATGTAGAGACATAACCATGGCTACATTATAATGGTTAGGTTAATTAATATCTCAAGTAAAACAAAACTAGTAGACTGAGTCAATGCAACCCTAAGCTTCATGAAGCTTTATGCATGTGAGCTCATCATCCACTAATTTTAGAATTACTTTAAATTTAAAAACCTAACACTATAATTAATACGGTATAAGTCTTATACACCCATGTAAGTTGTATCAACAACCATGATACAAAATGAACACAAATAAATATATATCACATATATATTAAGTTGTGCACAAGTGAGAAAAACAAATGCTTAAGTGAACCAATGTTAGTTAGTGTAAATTAGTATATCACATATACAATTATACACTAAATTATTAAATCAACACTTGACTTAATAATCCGGTTATATCACATATAACCGACTAACATCCAATGTATCGACTTATCGAATCAACCTTTGATTCGATAACCTGGTTATATCACATATAACCGATCGATACAAATATCGCGAGAATAGAATACGGTATCACATACTCGCATTATTCTCGGTCCTGCACATATCACATATGCGCTCCTATTTCATTTTGCCTGAGCCAGTAAAACCTCTATATAGGACTCTAAAGACTCGTCAATACGCCGGCAGTAGGTGATGATCATATCAAATACCCACAAGCCGTCAGCGGTACTAGCTGGACGTAACGGCTACCCGAGTATTGAGCGATCAGAAGATCAGCAAGCAAACCCGCTCCAACTCCTGCAAAAAGCCTGACAGTGACACTACCGTACAGTCCGGTCTCCTCGTCTGATATGTCGCATATCAAGTCTATGGGTGGTAAATGTCAGACCCCAATAACCGATAAGTCATGTTGATGCGAGGCTCATAACGGGTCGAGAAACTACTGGTAACACTTACCAGTAAATCTCTAAACCAGCCCTGGCCAGGGACTTCCCTGTTATGGCCAATCGAGCATAGCGCAACATCAACCCCCAATACCAGGAAAGATGATGTTGGAGATAGTGCCCTCAGAGTCAATTATTGGATCACAGGCACGTGATTGCAATGATTGAGGGAGGACCTATCCCGATAGGACAGTCTTACTCGAGATGATAGTATGCTATCTGGTTTATCTTTATCATCGTGTACTGCTTTAGGTGACCTGACATGTCGCTATTACACGTTGATAGAGCCCCTAGGATTCTTGCTTGACCACCAGCAGTATGATGGCGATCATATACGTGGGAGCTGGTAGTCTATAAGCACATCCTTAAAAGGTCCCTAGTCGTAGGAGTTTCGAGACAGGGCATCGATACTCCATTAGTAGACTAGTGTATACAGTCGAGACCCCGACGAGGGGCGGTGGCCGGTCTCACAAGCCACTGGTGTCAGTTGGTTCACCTAAGATGTATACAGGTGCTCATTGGGTTATGAGTACACCGGACAGGACTCGCCGGGAACCTGCTAGTTGGTCTTATACCAGATGTCAGATAGCAGTTCCCTGGTGACATGTGTACAGGTTAGTTCATCGACCTGAGATCGTCATTTGTCTCGTGTGAGTTCCCACTGTGCTTTGATTACTACCCTACCACGGCTCAAAAGAGTCGTGCAAACAGGTTTTAGTTGGGTACAGTCCCGAGCCACATGGAGGCAGTGAGCGGATCTTCAGGGGTTCGTCTCTCCCGGTATTGGGGGTGAGGTCGCGCTGTGTCTAGGAGAGCCATTACGCAAAGCCCTCGGCCGAGGCAGGAGATTTACTGGTAGGTATTCCAGTAGTATCTCAGGGCGTTCTGGGCTACACTCCGACACGACTTGTACCGCTTTTGGGGGTCTGACTTTTACCAACCCCCTAGGCCCGACATGCGATACTCATAGACGAACGGACCAGACTGTACGGATATTGTCACTGACAGGCTCAGTAGGGTGTCAGGATGAGTTCGCTCATCGACGTCCCTTTTGGTCAATAGCTGGTGGCCCGTCATGTATTGGCTTATACCTCTGACGTGCTAGTGGTTAAATCCACAGCCATAGTATTGACGAGTCTTTAGAGTCCACCACACTTTCAGTTACTCAAGCTTTCGGGCGAAACGCTGTAGAGGCCGTATGGAGATATGGCAGGGTCCGATCAGATACGTGCGGTATTGCACGGATCAGGATCGGACGGATATTACTAGCCGGCTTTGGTTTAAGCCGGATCCTAGTTTAGTACAGTGTAGATTTTGTCTCATTGCATTTGTATCCGGTCGGAATACAGATGCAGGTGTGTATGCACAGTATCGGGGTTTTCCTGTAATTTATTACGGGACCAGTTTTCTGGAGTTGCCAGTTTGCATTCCGTTCCGGCCGGTTTTCCTTTGTTCTTTCCCGGCCGGACTTTTCCGATGGAGGGTGTTATTTGCAAGTTTGCAAATAACACATTGTGGAGGGGTTTCTTGCAAATATATTAATTATGAAAGCATTTTTTTATTCCTTTCTTTTCTATCATCATTTCTTGTAAAAGGTGATTAGGATTGATTTGTGTTTGATGTGAGTTTTGTTATCATTATGTTTGGCTATGGTCACCCCTTGCTTTTACTACCATTACCTTCCTTCTAAGGTTGTGGTTTTTGTATTGCTTCCTCCACCATTCTCATTTGGACATGGTAGAACTCACTTGAGAGAAAAGAAGATGAGAGTTTCATTCTTGAGAGTGTGGCATTCTTGATCTCATTTTCATGCTAGAAAAATGCAAGCACCATTTTTCTTATCTTGATTCCTCCATCATCTTCAAAGGCAACAAAACCCCAAATGAGACATAGCTTCAACCCTACACATTCTACAGCAAATCTTGGACGCGTCGGCTAGCCTACTTCGCGCCCGAGTTGCCTCGGTATTGAGGTGGGAGCCCGTAAAAGATACAGGCGATGTGGTGCCCTTCCGGCGAGGAGGCGACGATATGGAGACTGGACTTTCCGCGGGAGATCGGGACGATGAAGAGAAGACCGGAGGACTCGGATCACTTGGTATACTTCTCTTCCCATCTCTTGTTAGCTAGCATTAGGTTAATGGTTAACGATCCGGGTTTTATTGTCCGCGGTAGCGCCAGTTTCCAAGTAAGGAAAATTTTTGATTCCGCATTTTGGCCTCGGTAAGACGGCCGGGGCGCAACATGGTATCAGAGCCACGCCATTAACCTAGTCTAGCTTGCTCTAACGTGTTTACAAGTTCGATCGATCGGATTTTCCAAAAACCACATTTCCATGTCCCACTTTCTGTCGATTTTTTCCTTGCTCTAAAAATTATTTGGTACATTGGAAAATTACGTGCAGGGTTTTTTATGAATTCTGGGAAAATTTGGTACGCTGATGTTACTGTTGCGCGGCGGTTTAGCGGCCAAAACCACGTTTTGGCCGCGGAACCGCCGCCTTTTTGTGGCCAAACCGTACTAAATTTCTACAGTGGTTTACTGACATGAAAATAGGGTTTCTGGTATATTCTTTTTGGGCCCAGATGTTTTTGAGTGCTACAGTTGTGCTTGGGGCCCACTTCGGAAAATTCAGTCGATCTAAAATTTTAAACATGTTAGTTCACAGTATTTACATTATATCTGCGACCGTGAATGTCACTCGATCGGTAAATCCAGTCTATCTGCTATAGCCCTTTTAGACGGATTTGCGAACGTGATATTCACGTTGATGTTCTGTGTTGTGCTGTGATGTTGCGGATCTGTCGTGGTGGATAGCCTGGATGCAATGGTAGTACAATTTGTTGTATTATGTACATTTGATATTGCGGGGCGAGCGTCCGACATGTGGACTGCCGTTACTGCCTGTTTGTATTATTCTTTTGGGGCACGACCTGGTTGCGGTCGATGTACCCGTTGTATGTATATTTTACTTTCTGTACTAGGATTACCCCGCAGAGGGGTGCACGGATAGCCGGGTTCTAGAGGGCAACGGGCCCGCATCTCATGGCATTGAGACGGAGGGGGCTTCACTCTAGGATTGGCGGGCTATTCGCCGCACTCGTAGGGGGTACAGGTTGACCCAGGAGGGGTGCCCAAGTTACCGGATTCCGTGAAGTGCTGGGTGGTCCATTCACGGTGCTGGAGGGGACTGCCTCGCTTCAGGTCTTGGCGGGTGACTTGCCGCGCCCATAGGGGTCTAGGATTTCATTGCACAGGCTATCCACACGACCAGGGGAACGTCGGGTTTCAGTAGCGGCTCTATGAAACCCGGGGATCCCAGATATCTGTATTGTTCTGTGATGCTGTACATTTCTGTGATGTTGCATTTTATCACGCCTTGAGCGAAATATAATATATTGGTATATATATTAGTAGATGTTGTATATGTTTTACATCCGCGCTAGTCCAGTCCCCGCTCTGTCGTTAGTTAGCTAACCTAACGGGTAATGCCGGGACCCAGTGGCGAATGCGGATGGCATATACGGACATCAGTATATTTTCGTTCTTTGTGGTGTGATCCAATGATGGGACTGCGTTGATTCGGATCAACGCAAGTTATAAACAAACCTATTCTGATGTTGTTGGAACAATTTTTCAAAAAGCTGTTATTGCAAGGACGTTCACCTTTGTTTTGCATCGTGGTATTCAGTTGGAATATCCTGCTCCTTAGTCGACGAGGCAAGGGCCGAGATCCCTTCACCGGGAGTGACCCCTTGGACAGAAGTTTGCGTCAGGGTAATAACTTCACTATAGCCGATTACTTTTGCTTTGCATCGTGGTATTCAGTTGGAATATCCTGCACCTCATTCTACGAGGAAAGAGCCGAGATCCCTTCACCGGGAGTGACCTCTTTAGCAAAGGTTTTCGTCACTATATTTTTATAAAAGGCTATGCAGTTCCTTCAACGATATCAAGTTCATTACGTTAAAGGTTTTTCGCCAAAAACCAGCCGTAGCCCTCCGTCATTTCCTACAGGTATTATTTAGTATTCGTGCTGCGTTTGTTGACCTAGTCAAGACGTAGTGTTCGGTAGCTAAGTGGTACTTGTTTGTTGCATAAGTGGGATTGGTTAGGACAGTCGTGCGGCCTTGTTGACCTAGTCAAGGGCACGTACGGGTGGGTTTAATGCAATCCAGAATAATGACGGGTTGAACTTGACTAGCGGTTTATGGTTTGTTGACCTAGTCAAGGTCATAAACCGCTTGGGGTAAAAATCACATCGGTAGTTTCAAAAGAACTGAAACTTGCCAGGCATGCGCATACCTTCTGGAGTGTGGTGACTTGAGTGGATTCCGTCAAGTTATCATGCGATGATAGTTGGATCCCGATTCCCACTGATGAGTTAGTTTACTCCTCGGGTGACCCCGACTAATTCTTCTTTCAGGTTTGGAGGAGAATTTGAGGTACAGTGGGAGGTTTCCTGATTAGATAAATTGGTAACCATTCTGATCTAGGTTAGAGTGCACGCTGAGTGTTTCTTTTCTCTCTCTCTGGCAGCGACCATTGACCCGACCCTAAGACTATGACTCAGTAACCAAGTTGACCGAACCTTCTTAACACTGGCTTTTGGATTGTCAGAGTTGCAAACCTCATTGCCACTCCTACTTTTACCCTTTTCTCCAGGACACCCCGTATTACTACGAACGTCCACTTCCATTGGACAAAACCATCGTATGGTTATATACGAACTCGAAGGACTTCGAGGATGGTTTCTGGTTCTGGAGAAAACGAATAGGATTATTCAGTTGTCTTTTCCTTTTACCTTCTCTCAGGTTGCGAGTACTCCTTGGTTTAGGAGATAGTACACCTATTACGCAAATTGGATAGTCTTCTTCCAAACCTTAGGCTGGTGCCGACCGGTAGGGAATGAAGAAAACCAATTAGCATAACGATGGTGTGCAGAAGGTATTAAGTTAAGACAAAGCAAGGGATTAGTAAGAGGGCAAAGTAAATTGCGACTGCTATTCACGACCGAACCAAGTATTTCTTCGCCAATCCTAATTCACCTTTGTATTTCTCCAGGACACTCCGTATCACTACGAAGATCCACAGTTTATTTGGATACTCCATCGTATGGTTATATACGAACTCGAAAGGAACTTGTTCCAGTTCGGGGATGGATTCTGGTTCAGGAGAAATAGGAATAAGGTTTATTCGGTTGTCTTTTATCTTCACCTTCTCTCGCTTTGCGAGTGCTCCTAGGATTAGGACAGTACACCTTTTATGCTTATTGGATAGTCTTCTTCCAAACCATAGGCTGGTGCCGAACGGTAGGGAAGGAAGAAAACCATTTGGCCTAAAGGGGTGTGCAGACGGTAATGACTAAAGACATATAAAGGGATTTGGACAGATGGCAAAGAGATATACGGTTACAGTTGTGAATCTGGATAATGGAAGAGGCATTACTAAGAATACCGGAATACCCCACCGAAACATTTCAATGTTTCAGTTTCACTGTGTAATGTTAAAAGAAAACTGATTTCCCGATTAGATACTTACTCCAGGGTATGTATTTACCAGGTATGATTCTCACATCTGTATGGTTTTACAGATGATGAGTGGGAGTAAGTTATTGGGAATAGGGTGATCATCCTCATTATATCGGGATTCGTTGTAATCGGTGATATTTGAGGAGATCATCTGGGCTGTTTGCCGGTCGGCAAATATTTGGTTTTGAATATCCGCTGTTGTGCACCAATTTCAAATTGATATATCTGTACGTCTATTTTCATAGAGTGAGATATACCTTTTGATATTATGTCGATGACATTTACCTATATCAGTGGATGGTTAGGTAAGGAGCATTAAACAGCGGTGTAATTCTTCTTAACCATAAGTACAGTTTTCAACCTACGACGCACAGTGAAAGAGTTGTTAGACTCAGCGGACTTATACAGAGTATTGTATGTTGTCCAGTGTCCATTAGGACAGAGGGGTTGGTCCTCATACTATATTCTGTTTACTTTTAACTTCTCTAGTTCTTAGACATGTGTTTCGTAGGAACACATGGTCTAAGTTTTGAGGAGTTATAGGTATTTGAATAGAGTAGAGAACCAGGTGTAGCAAGTATCGGGATTCTTCAAAGTGATCGAAGATGTAGATACTTGTGTATGGTGTTCAGTTGATAGTAATGATTAAGAGAACTAGCTTCTCTTTCAGGTTACTCATAATTGGAAACATTCCTAAGTTGAGTAACGCTGATCGGCCTCCTTCCATTTAGTTGACATGCACTGGAGACAGCTGCATGATTTGAATCTGGTTCAATTAAATCAGTGCCTCTGTTTCTATATTGGATATAGAACAGTTCATATCTTGACATTGTTAAGGTACGGGGAGTTGTCCGGCTTATGATTAAAACCAGACATTGGACAACTCAAGGTACGTTTCTGTAATGGCTGTTTGTGGGTTGACCCAGGCTATGACGAGGGTTGATTTTTTACCATCTGGCAGATCAATAGAAATATTGTTCTAGACTCGCCACAGTTTTATTAAAAATGGTTTTTTCAAAAACAGTAGTGGGAGTATGGTAGAACTGGAAGTGATTCCAGAACCGCAAACGATTACTGAAGATTTGATAAGGAACCTAAAGATTCAATCTGGTTTGACATTCCATTGGACACTCCGCAGATAAGGTGGGTAACTTCAGGCACCCGAGAGGTGCTCCGGTAGCCTCGAGGACGGTGACAGGGAAGTTCTTGTTTACCCACACTTGCCATTGCTGTTGTTCCAGGCTGCGAGACCCGGCAGGAGGATGAGTATAGCGTCGTTCTGAACTAGCTTCGGAAGTGTACGTGTATATGACTCTGCCAGAGGGTTGTCGTAGTCAGTGGGAGCAGCGGAAGCATTGGTGGACAGGTAGCTTATGTCTACTTATAGAATAAAGCGAATGTAGCTGAGATGGATCATCTATTTTTGACGTGACAGTCATAGGTTTGACTTCATCAGAATAGGGGATGGATCTGTTGAGAAGGTAGTAGGGTGTGATATCCGGGATTTGGATGACATACACAGAGTAGGAAAAGAAACTCCTATACTACGATCGGTTATACTTTGGTCGTCACACAGTGGTTTCTCCACAAAGGACTTGGATATTATATCAGACATTCTGGTTACTGGATCTATGGTTTTAGATCTAGATTTGGGTAGTTTCCCAATCTGGGTACCTTGACAGCATTCTATGAGTATTTAGAATGGACGACTCCTGGCACGGTAGTGTACCTGCAGGTGATGGAGTCACCCTCTCTAAAGGTGTCTTACAGACTAAAGGGGAGAGGGATACGCATGATTGACAGATCACTTGCTTAGGCAATTGAGTCAATCATGAGATGTCAAGTACCATACCAGATGTTGTTCTTGCAGTAGATGCAATAAGTTGATATTAATCCAATCCTGGAGAAACAATCGGAAGCAGTTTTAGGACATAAGTGCGTGTTCTAGGGATGCGATAACGACAACCTCTTTTAGGAGACGGTTATCACTCCAGGCTTCCAAGGTGACATGGATGGCAGAGTGGCTGTCAGAGTTATAGTTTTCCCTCTGACAAGGGGCAGTATATTGGACATGTGGTCCGGGTGGATACTGAGGGAAAGGCATGGCGCAGGATACTGATTAAGTTCAGTTGACGATACAGTCTAAGAAGTCTGTATTTGGAGTTCATTTATGAACTAGGTCCCATCAGACATCCAGACGTTCCAAGACAGGTATTGCTCATTTCGGGAGATGGCTTTCTCCGCGAACTTGAGATATAGAGAGACATAGAAAGAAACTTCTCTGCGGATCCACTCACTGAGGCTATTCCTTAAACGCAATAGTTTCGCAAACGGGTTTTGTGAGACTGACTAGTAGAGGAGTTGGGTGTTCGGTATCACACGGGCTGTGAGTATGCGACATCGCAATAATTAGCCTTGAGTGCAAGTGGGAGATTGTTGGAGATAGTGCCTTCAGAGTCAATTATTGGATCACAGGCACGTGATTGCAATGATTGAGGGAGGACCTATCCCGATAGGACAGTCTTACTCGAGATGATAGTATGCTATCTGGTTTATCTTTATCATCGTGTACTGCTTTAGGTGACCTGACATGTCGCTATTACACGTTGATAGAGCCCCTAGGATTCTTGCTTGACCACCAGCAGTATGATGGCGATCATATACGTGGGAGCTGGTAGTCTATAAGCACATCCTTAAAAGGTCCCTAGTCGTAGGAGTTTCGAGACAGGGCATCGATACTCCATTAGTAGACTAGTGTATACAGTCGAGACCCCGACGAGGGGTGGTGGCCGGTCTCACAAGCCACTGGTGTCAGTTGGTTCACCTAAGATGTATACAGGTGCTCATTGGGTTATGAGTACACCGGACAGGACTCGCCGGGAACCTGCTAGTTGGTCTTATACCAGATGTCAGATAGCAGTTCCCTGGTGACATGTGTACAGGTTAGTTCATCGACCTGAGATCGTCATTTGTCTCGTGTGAGTTCCCACTGTGCTTTGATTACTACCCTACCACGGCTCAAAGGAGTCGTGCAAACAGGTTTTAGTTGGGTACAGTCCCGAGCCACATGGAGGCAGTGAGCGGATCTTCAGGGGTTCGTCTCTCCCGGTATTGGGGGTGAGGTCGCGCTGTGTCTAGGAGAGCCATTACGCAAAGCCCTCGGCCGAGGCAGGAGATTTACTGGTAGGTATTCCAGTAGTATCTCAGGGCGTTCTGGGCTACACTCCGACACGACTTGTACCGCTTTTGGGGGTCTGACTTTTACCAACCCCCTAGGCCCGACATGCGATACTCATAGACGAACGGACCAGACTGTACGGATATTGTCACTGACAGGCTCAGTAGGGTGTCAGGATGAGTTCGCTCATCGACGTCCCTTTTGGTCAATAGCTGGTGGCCCGTCACATATTGGCTTATACCTCTGACGTGCTAGTGGTTAAATCCACAACCATAGTATTGACGAGTCTTTAGAGTCCACCATACTTTCAGTTACTCAAGCTTTCGGGCGAAACGCTGTAGAGGCCGTATGGAGATATGGCAGGGTCCGATCAGATACGTGCGGTATTGCACGGATCAGGATCGGACGGATATTACTAGCCGGCTTTGGTTTAAGCCGGATCCTAGTTTAGTACAGTGTAGATTTTGTCTCATTGCATTTGTATCCGGTCGGAATACAGATGCAGGTGTGTATGCACAGTATCAGGGTTTTCCTGTAATTTATTACGGGACCAGTTTTCTGGAGTTGCCAGTTTGCATTCCGTTCCGGCCGATTTTCCTTTGTTCTTTCCCGGCCGGACTTTTCCGATGGAAGGTGTTATTTGCAAGTTTGCAAATAACACATTGTGGAGGGGTTTCTTGCAAATATATTAATTATGAAAGTATCTTTTTTATTCCTTTCTTTTCTATCATCATTTCTTGTAAAAGGTGATTAGGATTGATTTGTGTTTGATGTGAGTTTTGTTATCATTATGTTTGGCTATGGTCACCCCTTGCTTTTACTACCATTACCTTCCTTCTAAGGTTGTGGTTTTTGTATTGCTTCCTCCACCATTCTCATTTGGACATGGTAGAACTCACTTGAGAGAAAAGAAGATGAGAGTTTCATTCTTGAGAGTGTGGCATTCTTGATCTCATTTTCATGCTAGAAAAATGCAAGCACCATTTTTTTTATCTTGATTCCTCCATCATCTTCAAAGGCAACAAAACCCCAAATGAGACATAGCTTCAACCCTACACATTCTACAGCAAATCTTGGACGCGTCGGCTAGCCTACTTCGCGCCCGAGTTGCCTCGGTATTGAGGTGGGAGCCCGTAAAAGATACAGGCGATGTGGTGCACTTCCGGCGAGGAGGCGACGATATGGAGACTGGACTTTCCGCGGGAGATCGGGACGATGAAGAGAAGACCGGAGGACTCGGATCACTTGGTATACTTCTCTTCCCATCTCTTGTTAGCTAGCATTAGGTTAATGGTTAACGATCCGGGTTTTATTGTCCGCGGTAGCGCCAGTTTCCAAGTAAGGAAAATTTTTGATTCCGCATTTTGGCCTCGGTAAGATGGCCGGGGCGCTGCCGTGGCGCAACAGATGAAACCCCTCCTATCGCTCATTGCCTCCATGTGACTCGGGACTGTACCCAAAAACCACCGTTTTGCACGCCCTCTTGGACGTAGTAAGGTGGAAATCAAAGCACAGTGAGAATCACACAAGACTCTATGACGATCTCGGGTCTACAGACTAACCTGTACCAGTGTCACCAGAGAACTGCCATCTGACGTGAGATATAATACCATCTGGGAGTTCTCGGCGAGTCCATCCAGTGTACCCAGTCTCTACTGAGCACCCGTATATCATCTCTGATGTCATACACCAATGGATATGGGATCATCCATCGCCCATCTATATGGACCGAGAAGGTATACGCTAGTCTACTCTGGTATATTGATGCCCTGTCTCGATACACCCACGACTAGGGACATTAAAGGATGTACTTATGGACTACTCTGTCCCCACTAGTATGATCTGCATCATAGTCCAGGTAGTCAAGTACACATCCTAAGGGCTTTACCAACATGTAACAGAGAGACAATCAGTGTACACGTTAAGGTAAAGAGTAACCAGATAGCATACTATCATGTCGAGCAAGAAAGTCCTCCCTATATATGTCCAAGCATCCACTAGAATATACATCTCATGTATAGTAATGGTCTCTAGGGCATACATATAACTAACATGGTATAATACTATCTAGGAGTTCTCGGCGAGTCCATCTAGTATAACTCATCTAATGAGAATCTGTATAAAATCATTGGTGTCAAACAACAATGGTTATGGGATCAGCCATCGCCCTGTACAGGGTCATGAAACATATACACTAGTCTAAACTGGGATACCAATGCCCAGTCTCGATATTCCTACGACTAGGGACATTTAAGGATGTACTTATAAACTACCTTGTTGTTGGTTCCTAGTACCTTCGCCGCTAACCCATGACCAATACGGAATTCAAAAACAAAAATTTCGTAGCCTTAGAAACTAAATCCCAAGAATCGAACCAAACACCTAAACTAGAAACAACAACAACATAGAAATCAATACCTTTGTAGCGTCCTCATTTGCTCCAATTGGGTTGGACTTTAGCATGCTCTCAAGAGTTTCGGGTCGCGTTTGCAAACCGGTCCTCCTTTGCCGAAGATGATCCACCCGAGAGAACCGATCCAAGTTTTGGCTTCACATAGTGAAGCAACCAATGCTCCAAGCTCGCTAGGAATGGAGAGTGGGGATGCAGAAATTTTCCACTATCCTTTTCTTTCAAATCTAAGCTCAAGAGAGCAAGTATAGAAGAAGGAGAAGGAGGTGACGAAAAATAGAAATGAGCAAGTTAAGAAGACATGAGAGAATGAATGAAAGAAGGGAAGAAAAGAATGGCTTCATGTTCTTTTTGCAACCATACAAATAAAAATCTCAAAAAATTTGTAATAAAATAAAGAAGCCCATTCCTCTTTACATGTCTTCAACCATGCTCAATGACACCTCACCCTCCACCTCATTTTACGAATATTCATAAATGAATATTCATAAATAAGGTGTTCATCTTCTAGAACAAATTCCATATAAATATGGAATACAACCCGGTATACGTATCGAAATACATATACGCGTATCCGTATAAAAATAAAAATAGCCAAGAGAGAATGAATAGTGAACAATAATACTAGAATACATATATTAAAATATATATATATATATATATATATAAATTATTAAATTAAAACTTGATTTAATAATCCGGCTTAATCCTGAGCCGCTAGTATTATCAACCGCCCGATTAAAGTCCGTGTAGCCTGTACACATATTTAATCGGACTCCTGTATGTACCAACATACGTCATCTATATCATATCGTCTGAACTGGAAAAACTCTCTGTGTGAGACTCTAAAGACTCGTCAATATGCTGGCAGTGGGTTTAACCACAAGCACGTCAGCGGCACTAGCTATACGTAACGGCTACCCAGGTATTGAGCGAAAGGAAGGCCGACAAGCAAACTCATCCATACCCCTACTGAGCCTGTCTGTGACAATCTCCGTACAGTCCGGTTTGTTTGTCTCAGAGTATCGCATATTGGGTTTAGGGGGTGGATAAAGTCAGACCTCTAATAACGCGATATTTCGTGTCGGTGTGAAGCTCATCACCTACTGAGAAACTACTGATCCAAATCAGTAATTCTCATCCACCTTGGCCAAGGATTTCTAGTGATGGCCACCCGTGCACAACACGATATCTACTCCCAATACCAAAAGAGATGAATTCCCGATGATCCGCTCACTGCTTCCATGTGACTTAGGACTGTACCCAACTAAAACCTGTTTGCATGACTCTTTTGAGCCATGGTAGGGTAGTAATCAAAGCACAGTAGAAACTCACATATGACAAATGATGATCTCAGGTCGACAGACTAACTTGTACTCATGTCACCTGAGAGCTGCTATCTGACAATAGGTATAATACCATCTAGCATGTTCCCGGCGAGTCCGTCCAGTGTAACTCATAACCTAATAAGCATTTGTATACTATATTTGGTTACTAACTGACACCAATGGATGTGAGACCGGCCATCGCCCCTTCTCGGGGTCAAGAAACGCATACACTAGTCTACTCCGGAGTATTGATGCCCAGTCTCGATACTCACTCGACTAAGGACATTTAAGGATGTGCTTATGGACCACCCAGCTCCCACGTATTTGATCGCCATCATAATACTGGTAGTCAAGCAAGAATTCTATGGGCTCTATCAACATGTAATAGTGATATGTAATAGCACACAATATATGTATATGATGATAAAGTCAAACCAGATAGTATACTATCATTTCGAGTAAGACTGTTTTACCCGTATAGGTCCTCCCTCAATCATCATAATTACTTGCTTGCGATTACAATAATTGCCTTGAGGGCACTATATCCAACAATCTCCCACTTGCACTTAAGGCTAATTATTACGGTGTCGCATACCCACAGCCCGTGTGTCACTGAATACCCAACTTCTCTACTAATCAATTTCGCAAATCATGTTTGCGAGATATCCGCGTTCAAGAAATAGCCTCAGTGAGTTGATCCGATCCAATTCTATCTTTATCTCTCTATATCTTAATTTCGCGGAGAAAGACTATCTTCCGAAATGAGCGATATCTGTTTTAGAATTTGTCTGGATATCTAATGGAACCAAGTTCATAAATGAACTCCAAATCCTACAAAACTTCATAGACCGTATCTTTCACTGAATTTAATCAGTATCCTGTGCCATGCCTTCCTCAGTATTTTCTTGGACCCCCTGTCTAACATACTGTCCCTCATAAGAGGGTAAACTTTAACTCTCATAGCCACTCTGTCATCCACGCCACCTTGGAAGCCTAAAATAATAACCTCCTCTATGAAGGAGACTGCCATTACCATATACCAAAAATATCCTCTTATGTTCATAATTGCTTCCCAATGTTTCTCTAGAATTGGATTAATATCTGCTTATTGCAGCAAGTGCAAAAACAATATCTGGTGTGGTACTTGACAAAGCATGATTAACTCAATTGCCTAAGCAAGTGATATGTCATTCATGCAAATCTCTCTCTTCATCGGTCTAGAAGACATCTCTTTAGAGAGAGTCCATCACCTACGGGTACACCACCATGCCAGGAGTTGTCCATTCTAAAACACTTTTGAAAAGTGTCAAAGTACCCGAATTATGACACTTCCTAAATCTAGATCTAAAACCACGGATCTAGTCACCAGAATCCCTGATATTTAGTTCAGATCTTATGTGAAGAAACACCTATGACAACCACAGTATAACCGATTGTAGTATATGATCATCACTTCCTATCAAGAAGTACGTCATCCAAATACCAGAACATCACTCCCTACTACCTTTTTACCAGGTCCATCTGTTATTCTGATGAAATCAAACTCTATGACCGTCACATCAAAAACAAATGATTTATCTCCTCTATATTTTCTTTAGTCTATATTTAGACATAAGGTACTGGCCTACCACACTTCCGCTGCTTCTACTGACTACAACAACCCTCTGGCAGAGTCATATACACGTATACTTCTAAAGCTAATTTAGAACGACGTTATAGTCATCCACCTGCCAGATCTTATAGTCTAGGACAGTAGTAGTAGCAAGCTTGGGTCATCAAAACCTTCCTGTCATAGTCTTTGAGGAGACCGAAGTACCTCTTGGGTGGCTGAGATTACCCACCAAATCTGCGGAGTGGCTAATGGATTGTCGAATCCAGTTGAATCCTTAGGTTCTACTAAATTTTCAGTAACCGTTTGTGGTTCTGGAATTACTTCTAGTTCTATCATACTTCCACTAATGTTTTCTGAAAAGAATACATTTTAATAAAAATATGGAGAGTCAAGAACAACATTACTATTGATCCTACAAATGGTAGAAAGTTAACCCTCGTCAAAACCCGGTATAACCCATAAATTGCCATTATTGAAACGTGCCTTGAGTTTATCCGAATTCTGGTTTTAAGAATAAGCCAGACAACTCCATATACCTTAACATTGTTAAGATATGAATCCATTCTATATCCAATATAGAAACAAATATATTAATTTAATTGGAACCAGATTCAAAAAACATGCAGCTATTTCCTGTGCATATCGACTAAATGGAAGAAGGTCATGCAACATTACTCATCAAGAAGCGCACCCACGGATGAGTAACCTGAGAGAGAAGTAAGTTCTCAAATATATTACTTACGACAGAATACCTAGTATAAGTATCTATATCTTCGATCACCTCGAAAAATCCTGATACTTCCAATGCATGGTTCTGTACTTTATTCTTATACCTATAACTTCTCAAAATTTGGACCTTGTATTTCAACAAAATGCGTGTCTAAAACTAAAGAAATCATAAGTAAACTGAATATAGTACGAGTACCAACCCTTGTCCTAATAGAAATCGGACAACATACCATTCTTTGTATTAGTCTTCTGAGTTTAATAACTCGAACCCTGTACGTTGTAAGTTGAAAACTGTATTATGGTTAAGAAAAAATACACCGTTATTGAATGCACCTTACCTAATCATCAACTGATAAAGATAAATGCCATGAATATAATTTCAAAAAATTATATCTCACTTTATAATGTACATATATATCAATTTGAAATGGGTGCATAACAATGGATATTCAAAACCAAATATTTGCCGTTAGGCAAAATCCAGGTGATTTCCTCAAATATCACCAATTACAAATAATTCTGATATTAAGGATCTAATCACCCAATTCCCAATATTCTACTCTAACTTAGCATCTGTAAAGCCATACAGATGTGAGAATCAATTCTGGTAAATACATATTCTGGAGTCAGAATCTAATTGGCAAAGCAATTTTCAATTAACACCGTATAGTAAAACTGAAACATGAAAATGTTTCGAGGGGGTGGCTGGGTATTCCTAGTAATACCTCTTCCACTATCCGGATTCATAACAGTAGTTGCAAATTTTCTTGCCCCACTCCAATCCCTTTATATGTCTTTACTTCTTACCTTCTGTATACCACACTTAGGTTAATTGGTTTTCTTCTTTCTCTATCTTTCGGCACCTGCCTAAGATTTGGAAGAAGACTATTCAATAAGCGTAATATGTGTACTCTCATAATACTAGGAGCCCTTGCAACCTGAGAGAAGGGAAAAAGAAAAGACAACCAAATGATTTTATTCAATTTCTCCAGAACCGGAATCCATTCTCAAACTGGAACAAGTTTTTTCGAGTTTGTATGTAACTATACGATGGCATACCCAAGAAATATGGATCTTCGTAGTGATATTGGGGTGGTATGGAGAAATGCAAAGGGGAAGTAGGAGTGACAGGGATATATGTGACTTTGTCGTGAATCATGATAATCCAAAAGCCAAAGCGTGTAAGAAACTTCGATTAACTTGGTTCATGAGTTTTAGTTTAAGGTCAGGTTATGGTCGCTGCCAAAGAGAGAGAGAAAAGAAACACTCAGCACACACTCTAATCAAGATTAGATTGGTTAATCACTTTATCAAATATGGATGACTCCTACCGTTTCCTCGAATTGTCCTTCAAACCCTAAGAGGTGAATTAGTCGGGATCATCTGAAAATCATCCGAGGAGTAACACCTACTCATCGGTGGGAATCGAGACCCAACTATCATCACATGAAAGCCGACCAAAATCACTACACTCCAGAAGGTATGTACATACTTGGCAAGTTTCCTTTATATTTGAAACCCCCGATATGGTTTTTGCCCCTAGGACTTAAGTGACATTGACACAGTCAACATATCAAAGGGTCCTAGTCAAGTTCAACCAGTCATTATCTTGATTGCATTAAACCCACCCGCATAATTGTTACGACCCGGAAATGGCACATGACCGGCACTTGGATCACGTGAAGTCTATAGGACCCCACCGTAACCCAAGTAAGCCGAAAACCCAGAAATCTAAATCTTTTTAGTAAAATAGCGGAGGTGGAGTTTTAAAAAAAGGGTAAAAAAATGCAATCAAGTTCTCTTTTTAAGGTATATATAAAGTTCGTTTGAAATGCAAGTGAATTATATACTATAATTTGAAAACGTTTTCATGATTTGAAATTTGGGCAGCACCTCTTTTATAAATTTTAATCCAAAACCAGTACATAACAAGTATAATATAGGCATCCCTAAGCGAGAGCTAGCTCTTCTCCAATTGGCGGAAACATAACCACGCAAGTAAAATATACAACGCTTAAGGTGAAGATCAAACACAGAAGAAAATAAAGATAACCAAAATATTATCAAATCCATTATAAGAATATATACAAGTCACGACTCTAAGTCAGAAAGAATATACAAGTCTCTGGTTTGTAAGTCTACCAAATATACACAGTCTGGTTGATGAAGCTTTTAAGCAGATACAAAAAAATATAAGAGTATACAAGGGTGGTTACACTCTGAACTGTAACCCACCTACCCAAGCAATCACCCCAGCAAGCCACTACTGATCTAAACGGTTAATCCTGCAAGAAAACTATGGCACAATGGGGGTGAGTTGCCAACTAGTGAGTAAAAGACATTAGCAGGTAGAAATCAAATGTACGGCGGTCTCCTAAGTCATACAATAATACAATAATATAATGCCGTGTGGTAACGAGGGTGATCATGTATACATAAGTATAATAATAATATCGCGCCTGTGGTAATATATGGTACCATCTCATCTGTGTCATATATATGTATATATATATGTATCATCTAACGTGTGTCCATCAACGACACATCAAATCATCATAAAACTTGAGTGTCCAGCATCGACACTCGAAATCGCCATAAAACATGTGTCCAGCATCGACACGTAAATCCTCCTATCTCAGACGCCGTATCATCGGATCGACCATCATATCCATCTGTCTCATAACACTCCGATCGGTATCCTCCGGATATCCGCCGAGTCCATTACTGTCACCAGTAGGTAGTGTTCCCTTGTCAGGCTCAACGCCTTTTTATACGATCTTCTTGCCCCGGGGTAATGTACCGGGTCCACCATGTACCTGTAGATGGTGACTCCACACTCTTTGAATCGGGTAATCATTATAGCTCAGCACCGAGAAATCTCATGGTGGACGTTGAAATATCATATCAAGAGAAACCGTGTTTTTTAAATAATCATAAGTTTTTAAAATATATTTGCGGTTTCTCAAATTCAGAAATCTCATGAAAACAGAATCTTATAAGCATGTAGTAATAATGAAACAATATGTACAGGCACAGAACAATACTATAATGCACAACAAGTGTGTTTATATAAGCGTGTCGTGTGGCAAGGTAAAGAAAGTACAATATCTACAATAATATACGGTATTGTGTACTAATTAGTAACTAAAATGCTAACAAGTTATAAGGTGATACGGTGACGTAGCGATTTCTAAAGTGTACGTGGCATGGCAATTACTGATGATATGTGTGTGAGCCGGCAAGTAAGTGTACGTGTAACATATGCATCATCGGTAATGATGCTTGTGTCCTAGTAAACGAAGTCACGTACAGATAGGGTATAAAGCGTATTCGGAAATAAGAAATCGTAGCGCAAGTGTAAATAGAATCAAGAAATCGTAAACGCGAACAGTATAAAAATACGCAACTATGTAGGAACCATACAGCTATAGTTTCAAATAGTACGAATCGTTGTTTTTGGAAAAATAGGGGCTACGATGTTTTTGAAAAGATACCATTTAAATAAGCTATAGCGTCCCTATAAGTTATTATTTCAAAACGCATAACAATTTGTTAGTTTTGAAAATAGGCATGGCTCTAAATATATCGTAATATCTACTTAAGGATTTTAACCAATATTTCTTGAGTCGATATATATATATATAACTCGGCGATTCATCCTCATCGTATCGCGTACGGTATAATCTATCGTACGATATCATCAATCAAATAGTACGGATCTAGATTCACGTACATCATCTCATCAAAACACCTCGTGTCATATCATATTATATATATCGCCTCATATCATCATATCAAATCATATCGACTCAAATCATCAAATCAGATCATATCCTCATCTTATCGTGTCATATTGTAAAATATAAATATATTTATATACTTCAATAGTAGATATAGTTCATAGGTTAAAGAATAGCACTATGGGCATGTCATTCTACTAGTATACTACTATCGCATATAATATTATAGAAACCCTATTAGCTAGGTATTCATATCCTAATTACACACACACATACCCTAATACTACGGTTACGGGGGTGCTATACGCCATCCACCCGACTTCCCCTGTAGATATATATCTACTCACCTATAATGCCTCGCTCTAGTCGATCCCGACAGATGCCTTGCCTCCTTCATCGTCTCGAGAGTCCATCCGCTTGTACCTACAATCAAAACATATCGTATCATATAAAAATCCAAATCGAAAACCGATATGACAAGCGAAGGGCACATAGGTTAGAACCTATGGTCCACTCGTGCTAGAACAACAAAACAACCCCCGACGTTGACGTACGAATGTCAAACGACCGAGTCAAAACTCAAATATCAAAAACCAAGTTTTCAAAAGTCGCAAAACATAAGCAGAAACTTAGTAAAATGCTCCCAGATTTTTGTATACGCAAAATTGGAAAAAATTGCATATACCAGAGGTCTAATTAGAGTCTTAGAGAGCCCCCGACAAAAGTCTACACCCTAACTCCCTAGATGACCCACAATTTGCGATCATTATGAATATTTTGGCGGCTAATACATGGTGGATTGGGCTCGGGCTTCTAGGTTGGTTTCTTATTGGTCTGCACATCTTACTATATCTGCTAATAAATTTTCAGAGTCGAGTCATCCTAGATTCTAATTGATCACCATAAGTTCAACAAAACCGACATCGAAAAATTTTAAACTCAAGTTTAAAACTTCTAATCTCATTTGAACTGAGGATACAACCACTACTAGGCCAGTAAACACTCTCTAAACCCCCTACTACATCACCACTACAAGTTCCACTCACTAATTCTCACCCTAGAATTTTTCAAGATCACAAAACCTAAATTTTTTAACTCTAAACTAATACATGAGGTTAGAAAACCTAAATTCTTGTTTAAAAGTGAAAATATTATCTCATGAGGCAACTTAAGAAAATTCCTAGGTGGCCAAAGTTGCTCAAAATTAGAACTTGATCTCACCATGATGTGTAGGATGAGCTTGTGAACATTTTTTGTGAAAGCTAGGTGGTGTTTTGAAATGGTTTTAAGGCTGTTTGTGGGGGTGGTAGTGAGGGTTTGTGAGAGGAGATCAAGAAAAGGGGAAGAAGAAATGAATAAGAGAAAGAGAGAAGGAAGAGAGAAGGAGGAGATGAATGGCTAATATTAGCCATGCATCAATAATTCCTTCATTTATTGCACCATCATATCATGTCTTTTCTTTTTTTATTTTTATTTGAGTAAAACATAGAAACCATGAAAAATAAAGAAAGGAAAATATGCAGAAAATATGTCATGTACACAAGTATGGTTAACAATTTAAAACATGGTTTGGTGTAGTAATTAGCAAAGTACTAATCAAGTTTAACATTCAACTTGTATGCAAATAAATATATATTAATTTGTAAAATGCCCAAATCAAATAATTGCTTTCATAATTGATAATTTATTTAAATTCCAATTATTTTCCATAAATATAGGTATATAACTATACCATTCTACGAAAACTCAAATCTATACTCGTATAATATCTGTAATATTTGTTATTTTATTATTTAAATCCAAAAATATTATTTTATAATTTCTGAAATGTTACAATAATACCCTTGATATAGTCAAAATGGTTATACGTCTGTCCTAACCAATCGCATCTAATACTTCAGAAAAGCACTACATAGCTACCGAAAACTATGCCTTGACACAGTCAACATACGCAGCACGAATACTAAGCAATACTAATCTGAAATGACGGAGGGCTACGTCTTGTTTTTGGCGAAAAACCTTTAACGTAATGAACTTGATATCGTTGAAGGAACTCTTTCCTCATCGAATGAGGTGCAGGATATTCCTATTTGAATATCTCGATGCAAAGCAAAAGGAAACGCCTATAGTTTTCAAATTTGGTCCCGACACAGAAAGCGATTCATGCTTACTATAAATGGTGACATAGAGAAAAAAAAGGTCAGTAGCCGATAGCTAATGTCACTAGCCTGAATTTCTTTATCTACTTGAAAGCTGATAAGAGTACGGTTTCTTCAAAAAGGTTTACCCTGAGTCCGAGTTAGCTGTTCTAGTTCTAGTTCAGGACAGGCATCCAAAGCTCGACAACAACCCTCTTTCTCTTTCATTGCCTAGTTAACCAATTCCGCTTTTCTGTCCCATTGACAATCGTCCACAGGTTCAGTTGCTCAAGCAAGAATTCCATCCTTGACTTCCATTGTACATGACACCATTCAACCTATCCCCAACACTCATATAGGTTTGTTTTCCTTGTATTAATCAGAATTAATGTAGTCCCATCAATTAAATATATCATGCCAGAAAGAAACGAAAATAGTCACGTACATATATGCCATCCACATTCGCCACAGGGTACAGGGTCTTCACTGTAAGGTTACTTAACTTACGGCAGGGCGGGGACATGACTAGCATGGATGCAAAACATATATAGCGTCTACTAGATACATATATAATATATATGAACATTCGTCTCACGCATGATATCAAGTAATATCATAGAAACATCATATCAGAAGCAAATATAGTATGGAAATGCGGATAATCTATGAAAAGCACATTTCAATGGAGCCAAATATGAAATGAAATTTTCCGGTCATGTGGATAGCCCGTAGTATCAGACCCTAGACCCCTACGAGTGCGAAAAGCAACCTGCTAATCCCAGAAGTGAGGCAACCCCAATCAACGAAGTGAGTGGGCCACCCAACACTTTCTAAATCGGGTGACTTGGGCACCCTTCCGCGGGTCAAACCTATACCCCTTATGAGTATGGCAAATAGCCCGCCAATTCTAGAGTAAGGCACCCCGGTCTCAATGCCAAGAGATGGAGGCCTGTTGCCTTCTAGAACTCAGCTATTCAAGCACTCAGCCGCGAGGTAATCCTAATGCATGTAATGGAAACCTGAATATACAACGGTGACTACGTCCACAACCTGAGAGCCCCCAAAGAATAATACAAGCCGCGATGACAGCAGTCCACATGTTGGACGCTCGCCACGCAATATGAATATACATTACATCATAGAGAATAGCATCTAATACTACATACACCGGGCTATCCATCACGACAAATCCAACATAACCATAACCAAGCAATATCCATCACAGAACATGCAAACTTACGAGTATTAATTCCGTAACCCCGTCAAATTGATACGTATAGTAATTAGACGACGTTTTACCAAACATTATGATACACTCAACCATCATAAAGTATAAGACAATCGAATAATGCACACAAATATCCAACACTTCAATTTTCCAAAACACTGAAAATCAAGTGTGCTAAAAACCGGTAAAAATTCCATGCTAAAAACCATTCCGGGAGGTTGAAATGTGCTCGGATTGATCCAAAAGTTTGTGGAGGGCACCGATACAAAATTAGAGTTGACCCGGACCCACCTAAGGGGTATTTACCCCCTTAGGCCATCCTAAGGTGGCCAGGGAGGTAGGCAGACCCGAAACTGCCTTGTGAGGCAGTTCTCGGGTTCCCACCCACCCAAGGCCACCTTTAGGTGGTCTCGGGGGTGTGGGCCCTCCCTAGGTCCCCTTGGAACTTTCCCAGGGTTCCCACACACCTCCCTGGTACTTCTCGGTCCAAACTGAGAGCCCGTGGGGAGTTAAAATATCAAGATAGCATGAAAAAGTTACTGGTTTTGTTGCAGTTTTTGCGAGGCAAAAACCGGCGAGATTCAGAAGTCGTAACGATCTAGTTTAGGGTGTTTGGGTGGTTCTGATACCATTGTTGGTTCCTAGTATCTTCGCCGCTAACCTGTGGCCAATGAAGAATTCAAATTTTTTTTGTGGCACTAGAAACTAAATCCCAAGAATCGAACCAAACACCTAAACTAGAAACAACAATAAGATAGAAATCATAATTTTTGTAGCGTCTTCATTTGCTCTAATTGGGTTGGACTCTAGCATGCTTTTAAAAGCTCCAGGTCGCGTTTGCAATTCGATCCTCCTTCGCCGAAGATGATCCATCCGAGAGAACCGATCCAAGCTCCGGCTCACCTAGTGAAGCAACTAACGCTCCAAGCTCGCTAGGAATGGGGAGTGGGGATGTAGGAATTTTCCACTATCTATTTCTTTCAAATCTAAGCTCAAGAGAGCAAGTGTAGAAGAAGGAGGAGGAGGTGAGAAAAAATAGCCATGAGCAAGTCAAGAAGGCATGAGAGAATGTGTCACGATCCAAATTAGGAACGCGACCGGCACTTAAATCACACAACGTCTAAACGCGTAATGTAATTCAAGTAAGCCGAAAACCCAGAAATCTAAACCATAAAAGATAGAGTGATAAAACATTAGTTAAAAACATTTAAAATCTCAAGTTAAAAATCTCAAAACTTAAATTTATTTTCTTAAAAATTTCGACAGTATCTCCTTTGTAAAAACTAGCCCCAAATGGGTACAAAACATAGAATAAAAAGGCACCCCCAATGGGAGCAACTCACGCCTAAAGGCAGAACACAATCACAACAGGTAAATATACGACACCGTAGCAAAGAAATAAGAAATTAAGAAGTGAAAATAGCATAATAAGAGGTAAAATATCATCGCAGCATGAAATAAAAACCGGCTCACACGAGCACGACAACCAGAAGCACAAATAATATACAAATACCGAATCTCCTAGTCTCGTCTCTAAGTCAAACACATGTAAGTGGTAGATGGAGAGTACTAGATACAAAATAAGATGTACAAGCGGAAATATATTTATACCCGCACAAAAACCCACCTACAAAAGGTCTCACACCCAACAGTAGCGGTATCCACTGAAAATGATGCAATAAAGAGTCCTGCCGCAACTACACTGAGGGTCAACCCTGCAAATCACCGTGGCACTATGGGGGTGAGTTGCCAACTTATGAGAAGTAAATAACATCGTACAGGTATTCTCATGCATGGACGATAAACAACCAATCCTACGTATGCAGTCATGATAGCATATGTACAATAATATGAGATGCGGCATAATCCAAATCAAGGTACAACATCGAGGTACAATGACTATGAATATAGAGTATATCATAAAAGTCCTGAGTGTGGGATAAAAATAGAATCCTCATCAATAAATCATCATCATGGAAATCCAGTGTTGATTGATCTGTTTAAAAGTGTGTTCGTAAAGTATCCGCAATCAAGACGGTGTCTCTAGTAGCTAGCCGCGATGAGTACGGGTCGTCCGCAGGGAAACGTGAACCTTTATCTTGCTTTAGATGATTTGATAGAAGAAAGAGGATTGATTGTAGTTATAGATATACTACGGATGTAAGATTTATAAAGAAAAGGCTTGTAGGGTTCATAGGACTTAGTAGTAATGGATAACTAATTAAAAATGACTCCTTTTATCTTTTAATAGTTTAAAACTAGATAGATAGTGATGAATATAAATTAGGGTTCTTTTGGAAGAAACTAGCGTTTCCCCACTCTTAACCCTTGTCCTTGCATTGATCTCTATTCATGTCTAGCCTTTACCAAAACAAGTGTTGAACAGATCAAGAATCGTGGTCGTAACTAGCAATAGATTGGTAGCACGCCCGATTAGGATGTTAATATTTGTTTTGCTAAAATTTATAAACTTTAAAATGTATAAAAGAGGTTAAATGACTTTATCATCCATTGATCTACCCTAGCCTACGAACCCTACCAAGCTAGGAATTACTCGCGCATGGTTTGAGATAGAAGAAAGGATGAAGAAGAAAACATGATTAAGATGCAGAAATAAGATGCAGAAATAAAATGCAGAAATTAAATGCAGAAAGTAAATACGAAAAGACTAATAAAAAGACTACGTTTATTAATCAACTATTGCACACAACTCTCCATACAAAGTAGATTACAAAGAACCTTAGTTTTTGTTCTCGCTCACTCTTTTGTTGGAGGTTGATGACTAGCTGATAATCACCTGGATGCGTGGATCGCTTTGGACTTCTTGATCACTTCGGATTGATGATTTTTTATGTGAAGCTCTTGGTCCCTTAAATAGTCACAGAAGCTAGAAACCCTAGTTGCCAGATGTTAGGATATGCTAATACGATCTCACACACCAAATCTCAAATCCTACAGCCACAAAGGGGCCGCGGATCCACTACGAATATATGTATTTGGCCGCCCATCTGCGGCGGAATAGTGAGATCAGGTCTTAGGATTTTCTATGGTCTCTGGTGTTGACATTTGTAGATCTCTTCGATGTCTGGAATTTGGAAATCTTACTCTGAGTCTTTGCCATTACTAGATCTTATATTTTCCCTCAATATTTCGGCAGATTTGATTTCGACATCTCGGATCTTTTGATCTTCAGATCTGAGCTAATATCTGCACAATATCTCAAGTCATAGTGTTAGTAATATTTGTTATTATTTTGAGATATTATCCTAACCATTTGTATGATAAATATTTTAAGAATATTTATTAGAATTATTTGATATGATATGCATATTTTAATTACTAATATTCTATATAAATATTATATGCATGTATTTTCCCTCATTATGTTAATTATAATGTAGAAACATATGATAATAAACTTTTTACACATAAACCCTCATATGTTCTATAATTACAATAAACACCTTTTAGAACTCAACAATAGTGGGGAAAATAACCATTCAAATGTGCAATATTTCAGACTAATCAAATACCCCCAAACTTAATTTTGATCGTCCCGAGCAAACTAGTAATTAAAGAGAAGAAGAAGAAAAAGAAAAACCTAACACACTGTCGTAGGCAACACGATTGCACTAAGCACATGCAACAAGCCTTTAAACTTCTAGGTGTCCCTAGTCGGAGGAGTGTTATCTCCTAAGGGTTTTCAGCGGATTACACCCATAAAATCCCATAATAAAAGAAAGATGATGAAAATTACATACAAAGATAAAGAACATATAAAACAAAGAACTTGAAAATAAAAGTTTCAAATTACACTAGCTTCTTAGTAGTCATGAGCCCTATCTTAATAGTCATGAAAAGATCTCAGAAATCACATCATCCTTTAATAAAACTTCGCCTTTAGTCTTCCTCCCTACCTTTCTTCCAAATATCGATCATATACCCCTATGTGTATGTAAAAGACATCCCTACACTTAGAGAATTCAATTCAAGCTATCATACTCTTGTCCATCTTCCTTAGTACTTTTTAGTCGGTGAATATTTCAGATGGAATTGCTCACACATTTTTCATGCGACCGTTAATACTTCTTGAGATACTAACCAACCGATTACTGAATGTGCTCACTTATTAAGGCGTAATTAGCAATATCGTCGCCTTGCAACACGTAAGGCTTAGTAGTGGCTCCCAAATCAGTTGGTCTAAGGCACTAGGTGATAAATCACCCTCACTATATTTTTTTTATGCTGCCTTAAGTAATTACAAACCAGTGTTCATTTTTCTTCACAATTTTATTTATTTATTTTTGTTTATATATTTATTTTCCTTCATACTAAGGCTTTTAGACAAGAGCATTTCAAGGCGTCCTCTACTATCCCAAGTTTCAAGATGTGTGCAAGTGCATATAGTAGGATATCAACGTTCAGATGTTTGGACTCAAAAATAAGGACTATTTTTTAGACTTATTTTTATCCGCAGATTAGTAATTTCCTTCATCATACTAACCCTTGAGACAACAGCTCATGACTACCTATTACTATTTTCATTTTAAAACATCTAATTTTCTTGCTTTTCTTAAAGCTCTTCCTATCTTTCATATGTATTTTTCACTTTCTAACTTTCATTATCAATTTTTTTGTGCTTTTATATAGTATAATGCAAAAAATGGTTCGTGAATAAGCCCAAACCTCCCCCAAACCTATTTGCAGCAGTGTTCTCACCGATGTTAAGCTTAAAACCTGTAGACTTGGGAGAAAAAGTTAGTAATGGGGACAAAAATTAATGACAGTGAAAACCTCCCCCAAAGTTATTTTTGGCTTACAATTTTGTAAAAATTTATTTTTATTCAAGAGCCAAAATATTTCTCCCCACCAAACTTGAGTAAAACAGTATTAAGCATTTAAAATTATAAGGGGTTAAAGTTATTGGTCTATGCAAAACTTTAGAAAGACCAAAAGTCAACACCAACCATTCGAATATTTTATCAATATAACACAATGGTTGGTGGAAGATTATAGATGTGAAGAAGTGGGGAGATAGGAGGCGTAATCGATCGGGTTTACGTCTCGGTTGGTAGAGACAAAATGGTGATGGTGCACTATGTTCACACTAGAATATTACATTTAATACCGCCCATTCTTATGCTCGTTTGTTTAGAGGTAGGTGCTTTTAATCCGTATTTTGCTACATATTTACAGTCTACAGGTTCCTAGTCCAAAATAACGCAAATGATACAAAATCTCCACTGTTACGCCAAAATCCAGAACATCTGTTGCCAGCAGATAAAAGCCGGGTTCCGATCATCCGTATCCGTCCAGTGCCGCGTACCAGTTTCAGAGACAAGACAAATGACAATGGTCATTCGTGTCTCGGACAAGCACAAAGCACGAGAGGGGCAACACAAAGCACGAGGGAGGCAGCACAAGAATCAATGGGTGCACGGAGCTCGAGGGAGAAAGGTCAAATCAATCAAAAGTGAAGCTATGTTTGGACTGTGCAGATCTGAAGAAATTGTGAAGGCATTTTGCAATTTGGGACATGTAGAACATCATAAGATAGCAACATAAGGAAACCCAGAAAATCCGAGATCCCAATTCCACAAAACCGCGGCGGAACCGCCGCCAAATGTGGGTTTTCGAGGCGGATCCGCCGCGGTTTCGTGTCATCATATGACCAAATTTTAGGGGTAGTTGGGTCATTACATTTAGGGCCAAAATGTTGCCCTAGGGTTTCAGCATGCAGCCTATAAATAGCCCAGTTTTGTGCCAAGCCAAGGTCTTCTTCATGTTTTCTTTTCATGCCTCTTTTTGTTAGGATTTAGTTTAGCTTCTTCTTCTTCTTCTTCATGTCTTCCTCCATTGAAATGTAGTGAGAGCATTGAGTGGGTGATGAAATGAAGATGAGGGTTATTTTTCTTATCTTGTATTTTTATTTCATTGTATTGTAATTTAATTTCTAGTGTAACTTTATTATTTGTTGTTAATTAGTTGTTATTTCTTTTCTTGCTCTTTTCCTTCTCTTCTTTTTTCCGTATTATTTTCAAGCGATGATACTCGACGGAGTTCCTTGCTAAGGAGAGGACCCAAAAGTTAGCTTGCGCTATTTGTAAAACCGTATTTTCCTTTTCTCTCTTTTCTTCCTTCTTGTTTTGTTTTGTTTTCTTTTATAATGTGTGAATAATTTCCCAGTTGTTAAGGCTAAGGAAGGTGGTATGAGGGACGGAGAAATCCCTTGTGCTTCTCTTCGCCAAACATCTTGAAACGAACCCCGACCAAACAAATGCAACCCCCTCACTTAGGCGCGCTATACGTGACATATAGCCGTGACCTAAGTTGAGAAGTCCTTTAAGCGCACTACAACGTGACATGTAGTTGTGACTTAATTGGATACATGGTTGCGGGTGTTTGGCCGAGGGTTGGAAATAAGAGTATTTAGCGGACGGACAAGGGGCACTAGGAATGGATTTAGCGTTGGAAAGCTCGCTTAAACTTGCAAATCCAATTCCTATGTCCTCCTAATTCTCGCTACTTTTGATCATCCCAACACCTTTTAAGAATGGCAAAAGACAAGCACAAGACTAATCCTAACTCTACTAACCAACCTTAACCTTAACAAGCTTACTTGAACATAAAATACGAACACTTAGGATAGAATTGAACAAACATATACACATTCTTTATTGACTCGTCTAAAACTCGAATGGACATATAACCATCTCCCTGCGGATCGACCCATGCTCAACCGGCTAGCTGCAAAGCGACACCGTCCTGATCGCGGTTATAAATTTTGAACTTTGAACTCCGACACGCCAAAAGCGTGCGATCAAATGGCGCCGTTGCCGGGGAGACGGTAACGTATTTTCTTTCTTGTTATTCGGGTTAATATTCTTTTTGTATATATATAAAATTATAAATATAAATATAAAATAAAATCCTTTTGTTATTTTTGATAATTTTTGTGTGCAAGTGTGCAGGCTAATCTGGAGCAAGTACAGTAATCCAATCAAGAAACAGAGGTTTTTATTATGGTGTACAGAGAAGGGAACGTGTATTGACCTAAGTTTCAGGTGCCAGATCATCAATTTGACCGCGGAACCACGGTCAAAGAGGGGATTCCGCGGCGGTTCCGCGGTCATATTGAGGCTTCTGAGCCCCAAATTTTTTCTGCCCTTTCTCTTTCCTCTAGTTCCCTCTTTGAATTCCACTATACTGTATTTTCTGCAGGTATCTTTGCACAGAATTGCTCCGCCGCAAAATAAATTTTTGTTGTTTTAGATTTTTGTTTGTTTACGCGCTTTGCATATATTAATACGGACTTTAAGGGGTTATAACACTAATTCAGATTGGGTGGGGATTTCATCACCCTTCCTAAGACCCCACAAATCACTAATTGCATATGCATTACCTTGAGCTAATAAAAAATATCTAGACCAAACCTATAAGGACCTGTCGCGCTCATTTAGGACAAGTGAAGGTTGCGGGGAATCGGTCGTTTATCTAAACATGACTTTGTGGTGCCTAGGTTAGACAAGTGAGGAGGTAATTTTAAAAGGCCCGTCTCACGGTGATTCGTGAGCGGAACCCTCCTTACCTCACTTGTGCTTACCTGGCCACAATTGGCAGTGAAGAGGCGATTCGAGGGTTATCCTGCAACTTGTCGCTTGGAAGTCTAGGAGCGGTCTAGTTGGACTTTGAAGACCCTAGCTCTAGGTGTGTTTATGCATATTGTGATTGTGATTGTGCTTGTATAAATTTTATCCCATAATTTCGTATTCTTTCAAACAAACAATTTCAAAAACTCCAAAAACAAACATTTTATAAAAAAATAAAAAAAAATAAAAAAAATAATATATATATATATATAAAAAGAATCCACATTCTTTTTCCTCCTTTTTCTTCTCTTCATATCATGGGTACTCCACCTAGAAAAACTCTTGCCGAACTTTGGTACGCACAACCAGACATAACTTCCTACGGTTCTTGCTTTGGCCGAACTTTGAACGACCCCTCCATGTCTAAAATCTCTTTGAAAGATCGGACAGACGCGTCTAGGACGAACATTTGACTCCGCAATCCACTTCGTATCAACCATTTCAAACATTCACCCCTTCTTACGTTGATACTCATTTTTCAAGTCCGGTTGAAACTCTGAAACCATTGTCTATTGCTGAACACATTGAACAATCTCGTAGCCGATCTTTCACTCCTTTCACCACTACAACTTCTTTTGATCAACAATACCATTCACCTTCTTATCCAAACGTTGATCATCATCCTGTCCAACCATTCAATTCCTATAATTCCTACCCAACTTTTGCACCTTCCCTAGACATTGCTTCTATACAGAATTTTGGGGGTTTCCAGTATCCAAACAACTTCGAATCTTTTACTGAAACCCCTTCACAACCTATGTCTAGTCTGGAACAGTCATTGGAAGACTTTCGGGTAGCGTCGTACCAACAGATGATGGATTTGAATGCGTCCATGGCTGCCCTCATACAACCTAGTGACCCGGTAGCTAGTTTTCAACTAGCTCCAAATTTTCCAATGTTTGATGAGGCGGTTGGACAGATGGAGAATTTGAGTAGTGAGAGTGAGCTGTACACCCTTCCAAATCAAACCTACCAGTCCCCAATTGAATCCCACAACTTTGATTCTGAATGTCTATCATGTGTCCTAAATAAATTATCAATTGAAGATAGAATTTTTAATGAGTTGTGCGACTTTGTAGTATTTGATTTACCCGATTGTGAAGGTACCATTCCAATTGAAACTAATCCTAAACCTTTAGACCTCTACACCTCCATCTTAGAACCAGAATCGATTGAAATCCATGCTTTTGATGAGGAGTCTGAGAATATTAATTTTCACTTGATTGAGGATATTGACGCTGGGAATATTTTGGATGATGAACCCATAGATTTGGCTGAGTTTTTCTCTTCAATTCATCATCCCGAGTCATTAAATGTTTTTCCCGAACCCCATATGCGTCTGGATTTTGAGGATAAATGCATGGATGTGCTTAACTTTGAGGAGAATTTTGAGGATATTTTTGAGGATGAAACAGTTCTTGTTGATGAGTCGGATTTTCCAATTCATCCTATCCCTTTCATTGACTGTGTACACCCTCATGAACCTTTAACCGATAACCTTCCTCAATCACTTACCTCCATCCTTTCCATCGTTCCGACCTTGCAAGACACCGTATCATTTTCACTTCCTGTGTCTGGTTTACCAAGTTCGGCTTACCCATGATTTCTCACGAATCTTGAGGGATTTGACCCCATTTCCCGACGGGTTGATAGATTAGCACAATCACTTTTTACACATCATTCATCACATATTGTGCTAATCTATTTACTCCATTTTCATCCTCAAGTTCGTATTTCACTTCTTTCTCCCTTCCGCCATTCTTCTTCTTATATACCGAGACCGTATACCACTTCTATCTCCATACGGTCTCGCGTATTCTCCATCTCTTTTCTCTACGCATTCTTTCACCAACCGCCGATTTATAACGATAAGATCTTTGAATGGTTGGTGCTCACTTTTGGTCTGTGTAAGGCCTTGTATAGCTTGATACTGTTCTCTTTCCCCCCTAATCCTGAACTTCAATGCTTAACAGTGGAAACACTGTTTTACTTAAGTTTGGGGGGAGGAACCTTTTTGTGTATATATTTTTGTTTTGTTTTTCGTTTTGTAAAAAAAAAAAAATTTTTTTTAGGGAGCGCCGATAATTTTGACCCTCTTGGTGTAGCCTGACAGTGAGGGCATTGTCAAGTTTAAGTTTGGGGGTGTGCTCGGTAATCTTTCTTCCTTCGCATTCATTTGTATATTCTGTATTTGCATACCTTATTTAAAAAAGCCATAAAAAATCGAAAATTTTCCAAAATATAAAAACTTTGTCGTCAAGTTAGCTAATAGGGTAACTTAGATTTTTATTCTAAAGGTTTAGTTGATATGTTAGAAATAACTAAATTCTAGGCTTAGGAATTGAAAATCCTAAAAATAACCCTCATTCTGTTTAAACTTGGTGATTATACGTCCTTACAGTTTTTTTTATAGAAGTAGGTAATCTTGAGTTCAGTTCTTGAGTTAAGTTAAGATGAGGGGAAAGTATTGAAGCTTTACTGAAGGATAAGTCTGAAAAATAGTTTCTTTTCTTGAGTTCAAATTTAGAAAGTATGCACCCTACAAACTGCACTTACACGCACCTTGAAACTTGGGATAGTAGAGGATACCTAGAAATACTCTTGCCTGAAAGCCTAGTATGAAAGAAAAAAACGGTATTTAAAGCTAAACACCAAAAGAGCATATTGAAAAATATATCCAGTCTTGAAAAAGAAAAAGAAAAAGAAAAAGAAAAAGAAATAAAGTCAAGACCTGGAAATTGCTAATTACGCTTAAAGCTCACGCATTCAGTAATCGGCCGTTAGTGCCTCAAGAAGCATTAATAGTCGCATGAAAGGTGTGTGAGCAACACCGTCCATCATTAATGAAAATAAGTAGTATTAGGTATCATGGCAAGGGTATTATAGCTTGAATTGAATTCTTGAGTGTAGGGGTGCAAATTTACACACACGTAGGGGTATACAATCGATGTTTGGATAAAATATAAAAATAAAAGATAAGACTTATGTTTTCTGTAAAGTTGATAAAAATCCTTGATTTAAGACCACACTGTTAGAAGGAAAACTCAGGAGAACCAACATCTTTCTAAACTTTTTTGGAACGTATAGGATCTAAAGTTAAATAGATAGGAGGCGTGAAAAATAAGGGTTGGATATTTCTAACTTAGGATGATAGAATTTCTAACATAAATACTGAACTGTAGGAGTAGAATCGATGTTAACTTATGACACTAGCTTGACGGGATTTTATGGGTAGTATCCGCTGAAAACCCTTAGGAGACAACACTCCTCCTACTAGGGACACCTAGAGGTTTAATGATTTGTTGCACAAGCTCAGTGCAATCGTGTTCCCTGCGAAAGTGAGGTTAGGACTTTTTGTGAATAATTGGTTTTGCTCGGGACGAGCAAAATTTAAGTTTGGGGGTATTTGTTCACACTAGAATCTTATATTTAATACCGCCCATTCTTATGCTCGTTTGTTTATAGGTAGGTGCTTTTAATCCGTGTTTTGCTATGTAAGTCCACGTTGCCAACCCCGGTTCTTGCGGGGAGGTGGAAACGGTATAAAAAACAAATTTTTAGCGCACTAGGCAACATGAACTAACAAAAGTCGGGATCTTTTCTAAACAAAACTAGCAACCAAGCCAAAGAGAGTTAGCTACTCGGAAAAGATGTTATACCTCACTTGAACTCTTTCTTCTTGAACTCTTTGTAGAGGTTGGATGGTGCTTTCCTTGTCGCCTTCTTTTGTCAAAGATGGATCCACCTGAGGGTTCAACCTTGGGCTCCTTTCTCGAACTTTGAGAGAACTAAGGTCTTTGGCTTGCCAGACCTTCAACCCTAGAGTGAGTAGAGAGTGGTTTAGAGTATTTTATCTCAAGGAGAGGTTTCTCAACACATGAGAATGGATCTCCTTGAACTAGAGGAGGAGGAAGAAGAAGAGAGGAGAGAGAATGGTTATGATAGAATGAAATGGTTTTTTACAACCATGACAATATCTAGTGAATTATCAAATTAATAAAATTAATCTAACTGAAAAGTTGATGGAAGGTTTGATAAGACTATTATCATTTCATATTAAATGGTTTTGCTAGAATCAAAGAGTATCTTTGATGTGTAATGATGATAGTCAATATTTCAACCATGGTCAACAAGTCAACCTTGGTCAACATGTCAACAAACCCAACCATGACACATTTTCATTTAATTAATATTATTAATTGATAATTCACAAATTCATTAGGGTTTGGAAAAAGACGACTGTCAACTGTGCATACACACCCGTTCCAAAACCCTAATGAAAATCCTCTTCCTCCGCCTCAATTATCTGTGCATACACACCCGCATTCGTGTTCCGAGGAACATGAATACTATGAGATAAAACTAACCCCAAAACATATACTAGGATCTGGCTCAAACCAGAGCCCGCTAGTAATATCCGTCCGGACTCCAAACGTGCACAAGTGCGCGAATGAGAACGAACCTTATCGCAAAACCATACGACCTCTACTCTGTTTTGCCCAAAGGCGAATAGCCCTCTGTGTGGGACTCTAAAGACTCGACACTACGCTGGCAGTGGATTTAATCACAGACCGCAAGCGGCACTAGCTGTACGTAACGGTCCCCAGGTAGATGCCGATAAGAAGACTGATGAGGTGAACCCCATCTGAACTCCTACTGAGCCTGAATGTGATAGTCTCCATACAGTCCGGTCTGTTCGTCTGATACATCGCATGGCGGGTCTAGGGGGGCAGTAAACGTCAGTCCCCTAATAGCGGCACAAGTCGTGTTGGAGTGAAGCCCAGAACACCCTAAGATAACACTGGAAACCTACCAGTATATCTCGCTTGCCCTGGCCAGGGAATACTCGTGTAATGGCCCTCCTAGACACAGCACGATGTCAACCCCCAATACCGGGAGAGACGAATCCCGTCTAACCGTCACTGCCTCCAAGTGCTTCGGGACTGCACCCAACTACTACCTGTTTGCACGACTCCTTTGAGCCGTGGTAGGGTAGTGATCAAAGTGCAGTGGGAACACACTCGAGGAGAAGTGACAGTGTCAAGTCAGCGGACTAAACTGTACTCATGTCACCTGGGAACTGATAACTGACGATAGGTATAATACCAACCAACAGTTCCCGACGAGTCCTGTCCAGTGTACTCGTAACCTAACGAGCACCCGCATACTATCTCAAGTACGATGTACTGACGGCTGTGGGACAGACCGTCTCCCACGCTGGGATGAGAAGCGCATACGCTAGTCTACTCCGGAGTATCGATGCCCTGTCTCGATAGTCCAACGACTAGGGACCTGTATAAGGATGTGCTTATGGATTACCCAGCCCCCACGAGTGTGAGCGCCATCACAACGCTGGTAATCAAGCAAAGATCCTAAGGGCTCTACTAATATGTATATAAGCGATATGCTAAAAGAAACACATGCACATATTGAAGTAGAGACAAACCAAGTAGCATACTACCATTTCGAGCAAGATTGTATATACAACTGTGAATATCCCAAGCTTCCATCAAGTAATATACATACTAGTATGATACAGTAATGGCCTCTAGGGCATATATACTAACAATCTCCCACTTGCACTAAGGCCATGTACTGGCGTATCGAAGACCTATCATCTCGATCAGCCGCTCGAACTGAGTCTGGGGCAAGGCCTTGGTGAATGGATCTGTAGTGTTATCTTCTGAAGCAACCTTCCGAACCTCGATCTCCTGGCGATCCACGATCTCCCTGATCAGGTGATACTGCCTTAAGATGTGTCTGGATTTCTGATGGGACCTGGGTTCCTTCGCTAAAGCTATAGCCCCGTTGTTGTCACAATACAGAGGTATTGGGTCAACAATGGACGGAACCACCTGAAGTTCTTTCAAGAACTTCCTTATCCAGACAGCTTCTTTTACGGCATCAGATGCAGCGATGTATTCCGCTTCCATAGTCGAGTCAGTAACGGTTTCCTGTTTGGAGCTCTTCCAACACACCGCCCCTCCATTGAGGGTAAAGACAAAACCCGACATGGACTTGGAATCATCCTTGTCACTCTGGAAGCTGGATCAGCAAAGGCCTCAATCTGGAGGTCTTTTCCGCCATACTTCAAGAACATCTCCTTAGTCCTTCTTAGGTACTTGAGAATGTTCTTTACCGCTATCTAATGTTTCTCCCCAGGGTTTGACTGATACCTGCTTACCACACTCAGTGCATAAGCCACATCTAGTCTGGTACACAACATCGCATACATTATAGAGCCTACCGCAGAACCGTAGGGTATAATAGACATGCGATCCCTCTCCAAATCAGTCTTGGGAGACATCTCTTTGGAGAGGGTGATCCCGTGACAAGCCGGTAGATTACCGCGCTTGGAATCTTCCATACTGAATCTCTTCAGTATGGTGTCGATGTTCCTGGACTGTGAAAGTCCTGATATCCTCTTGGATCTGTCACGGTAGATCCGGATACCCAGAATGTATGAGGCATCACCCAGGTCTTTCATGGAGAACCTGTGTGACAAGAACCCCTTGACAGATTGTAGCATAGGAATGTCATTTCCTATTAAGACTGTAGGGTTCCTAGGCACTCTAGTGAGGTCTCACAAGGCATCGGACATGCCAATTTCAAAAATTCTGGTGCCGAGAAACTCTAATGTACGGATCGTTTGCTAGAAATCTAGGCGAAACATAACTAGTTAACACTTAACTAATGAGAATACGGAAATACAACCTTTGTAGATCCGGTGCTCCACCTCCATAGCTCCGCAACGAGGTCCTCTCCGCTGTCCAAATCAAATCCGGGCTCAAGCGTCGGCTTCGTCGGAGAATGGGCAAGCTAGGTCGTCGATGTCCATGCCGAAGATGATCTACGTCGAGGCATCGCTAAATCAAGCTCCAACTTCACCAAGTCAAGAAACTTGTGAAGTAAACACACTCTACTACTTGGCAAGAGGTAGAGGATGAAGAAATAGGAAGTGGGTAGACTTTAGATTTGGATTTCTCACTCTAATTCTCACTTTGCCATTAAAGCTAGTGAAGCTTTTTCTTGAAGTGAAGAAGAAGAAGATGAAGAATATGATAAGTTCCATTTGATAAATAGAAAATAATACAATACTTATCATAATCTTTACCTTAGTTAAGTGTAGAGAATTGACTAAGGTTGGGTTGATGGTTAGGGTTAAGGATGAGAACAAAAAAGTCATCAAGTCAAAGCTTCATGAAGCTTTAACATAAAACAAAAGAAGCCACCATTCATTTATCTTCCAATTTATTAAAAATGAATAAATAAATAAGATGAATGAATAAGTAAAACCCTAATCAACAATTTAACCTTGGTTTAATTCTTTATACTTAACCATAAAACATGTATCATCAATCATGATACAATCAAGTGCACAAAATCATATCGCATATGCAATGCGCACAACCGAGCGAGAAAATCCATTTAAAGTGAACCGATACTAGTTAATGCAAAGTAATATATCAAATATATAATTATGCATTAAATCATTAAATCAACACTTGATTTAACGATCCGGTCATGTCGCACATAACCGACTGGTATCATTAGTAACAACTTATCGAATCAACACTTGATCCGATAACCCGGCTATATCGCATATAACCGATCAATGTCACATCACGAGAATCGAATACAGTATCACATACCGTATTATTCTCGGTCCCGCACATATCTCATATGCGCTCCTATTTCGTTTCGCTTGAGCCAGGAAACCTCTGTGTAGGACTCTAAAGACTCGTCAATACGCCGGCAGCAGATGATGATCATATCAAACACCCACAAGCCGCAAGCGGTCTGCTAAACGTAACGGCCACCCGGGTATTGAGTGATCTGAAGATCGACGAGCAAGCCCGCTCACACTCCAGTGAATCCGACCAGTAACACTACCGTACAGTCCGGTCTGATCGTCTGATATGTCGCATATCTCGCCTAGGGGTGGTAAACGTCAGACCCCAATAGCTCGATAAGTCGTGTCGATATGAGGTCTATAACAATTCGAGAAACTACTGGTAACACTTACCAGTAAATCTCAGCAACCCTGGCCAGGGATTTCCTGTTATAGCCAATCGAACACAGCGCAACATCAACTCCCTATACCGGGAGAGACGAATCCCCTCCTATCGCTCATTGCCTCCATGTGACTCGGGACTGTACCCAAAAACCACCGTTTTGCACGCCCTCTTGGACGTGGTAAGATGGAAATCAAAGCACAGTGGGAACCACACAAGACTCTATGACGATCTCGGGTCAACAGACTACTCTGTACCAGTGTCACCAGAGAACTGCCATCTGACGTGAGGTATAATACCATCTGGGAGTTCTCGGCGAGTCCGTCCAGTGTACCCAGTCTCTACTGAGCACCCGTATATCATCTCCGATGTCAAACACCAATGGATATGGGATCATCCATCGCCCATCTGTATGGGTCGAGAAGATACACGCTAGTCTACTCTGGTATATCGATGCCCCATCTCGATACACCCACGACTAGGGACTTTGAAGGATGTACTTATGGACTACCACGTCCCCACTAGTATGATCCGCATCATAGTCCAGATAGTCAAGTACACATCCTAAGGGCTTTACCAACATGTAACAGAGAGACAATCAGTGCACACGTTAAGGTAAAGAGTAACCAGATAGCATACTATCATGTCGAGCAAGAAAGTCTTCCCTATATATGTCCCAGCATCCACTACAATATACATCCTATGTACAGTAATGGCCTCTAGGGCATACATATAACTAACAATCTCCCACTTGCACTAGGGCCATCTGTAGCAGTGGTTGTAGTATCTCATACTCAACCATCCCATAAAAGTCTCTCTCTGGGAATAGGCCTTCGTGAGTGGATCCGCTGCGTTATCCTCTAAGTCTACTCTCCTTGCCTCGATCACTCTGGAGATCAACCATCTCCACGATCAGGTGATACTGCCTTAGAATAAGTCTGGATCACTGATGGGACCGGCGTTCCTTGGCATAAGCCACAACTCCATTGTCTCACAATGGTAGGAACATAGTTCATCTCATGAACCATTATACATCCAAACAGCCTCTTTGGTAGCATCTTAAGTAGCGATGTATCCTGCCTTTATCGTCTAGTATGTCACGGTATCTAGCTTGTAACTCTTCCAACATACCGTCCCTTTACTGAGGGTAAAGACAATGCCTGCGACTGACATTCAGTCGTCTTTATCACCCTGGAACCCTTCCAGCGATTCTCCCCAGGATCGCTTGATACCATCTCACTACAACTAGTGAGAATCCTAACATCCAATTAAATCTATCTCATAGATCCAAAACTCAGGATTAGGAGGTATCACTTTGATCCTATATGGAGAATTATTGTGATAAACGGAGATTGATTGAGCGTAGCATAAGAAACTCCTTTCTTATCAAGAGTATGTCATCCACGTACTCTACGAGGATCACCACCATACTCCCTACTACCTTTTTGTATATACAAGGTTCATCTATCATTTTGATGATGTCAACTTCCTTGACTAATCCATCAAACAGATGTTCCAACTCCGCGATGCCTGCTTTATCAGATAAAACATCTTGCACACGTTTCCGCTGCTCCCACTGTTTACGAAGCCCTCTGGCTGTGTACTTATAGACTCACTCTTCTAAATCATTATTTAGAAAAGCAGTCATGGCACCCAACCGCCAGATATCGTAGTCATGGTATGTAGCCGTGGCAAGTAGGATCTGGATGGACTTAAGCATAGGTATTTGAAAAGGTTTCATCATTATCCACGCCTGGTTGATGACGAAAACCTTTAACAAGTCTAGCTTTGAAAGTCTCAACTTTTCCATGTACACCAAGTAATCTTCTCAAGATTTACTTGCTCCTGATGGGGATTTAACCCTTCAGATATAGCAACTAAAGTCCATACTTTGTTGGTGTATAAGGATTCCATCTCAGATCACTAAGCATCCAGCCATTCTTACAGAGTCTTACTCCTGATGGCCAGCTCGAAGCTAGTTGGGTCATCATCTCATGATGCAATCCTCGCTCCTACTGTCATAGAGAAACCAAAGTATCTCTCAGGTGGGTGAGGAACCCTACTAGATCGGCGGAGAGGCTGAGGTTCGTTGGTTTCTACTGAAATCCTTTGGTTCTACCAAATCAGCTGCTGTCATTTGTATAGCTGGAACCTTTCCAGTTGTACTTAACAGACCTTGCCTCGAGCTTGTCCGGATTTTGCTTTTAGACATAGGCCGGACAACCCCAAATCTTAACTAACTTAAGATATGGGCTCTTCCCCTTCTATATCACATATGAAGTGGTAGGCACTGATTTGATTCGAATCCTAGTCAATAGGTATGCAACTTCTCAAGTGCATAACCCCCTAAGGAAAAGGTAACTCAGTAGTACTCATCATAGAGCACACCATATCAAATAGGGTGTGATTGCTCCGCCCCGATATACCATCTTGCTATGGTGTATACGGAGGAGTAATGCTGAGAGAGAATCTCATTCTCCTTTAGAATAGTCCAGGAATTCGTGCTCAAGTATTCTCCTCCTTGATCACATCAAAGGACATAATACTTATACCCGTATTTTGGTTCTCTACTTCTAACTTATATTATGTGAATATCTCAAAAGGTTCGGACTTGTGTTTCAACAAGAACATATGTCTGAATCTAAAGAGATCATCAGAGAACGTAATGAAGTATAAAGAACCAGTCTTGGCATGTGTAGACATGGGACCTACATACATCAACATGTATCATCCCAAGAGTTCACTAACTCTTTCTATGTTTCCAATAAACATAGCTATGGTCATCTTATCTTTGTGACATGACTGGCGAGTTTTACAAGATGTAAATTCAAACAGATTTAAATATGCATCTAAATGTAACTCCAGCTAGTCAGGTCGCATTGATATGACCTAGTCTACAATACCTCAAGAAGGAATGGTTCATTTCTGAACTCTTCCTCTTGTGTGTGTTCTATATACCAAGAACTGTAGTTTGATTTAGAACATCATGCTTTTAGATAACGTGCCTGAACCGATCAACTTTTGATATAGGAAATGTTCAAAACATTATCCAACAATACGAAATTTTATCGTTTCTTTACTAATAAAGAGATAGATATGATTTTGTATATCAGGTTCGGTATCTAATAACATTCGTTCAGAATCAATGTATTACAATACAGGGTGACAGTGACCAACAGACTTGGCTGCAACACTTGCCCCGTTTTCTGCCTCATGAAATTTATCACCCGTTCTCAGTTTTTCTACCCTTTTGTAGCCCTATGTAACATCTTACATATCTGGGATCATGATCCGGTATCATATACCAGGATGCGGAGGATACTGAGAAACAGTTCTGTATAATGAACACACCCGAAGATGATGCATCAGCATGCACTCTCTTCGTTTGGGCGGCACGGGAAATCTGGTATTCCCCAATTTCCTGCTCTGTCTTATAACAATTATAAGTTGGAGCGGGACCAACGTTCCCCAGCTCAGTATAAAAAGCGGTTTGGTCAATAATCCGTATTATTATCTTGATTAAGGCGTGATATGGTCGCTACCAGGAGAGAGAGAGAAGAAAACACTCAGCGTGCGCTCTTGCAAGAATAGATGGTTTTATTTTATCTAATCAGGATGGCTCCCACTGCTTTTTATCAAATCTTCCTTCAAACCCTAAAAGGAAAGACTAGCCGGGATTAATTACACACTACAAGTTCGCCAATCTTTCAGCCAGGCCAGTGTCGGTACTTTGAGGGAGGTCCCCCGTGCTTTCGCACAGAACCTAATTAATGTAAACCTCGTTTTCCCAGAGGCGTAACCCCGTTGACACCTTTCTAGACACCTACTTGATCGGCTAATTGTAATGTATAAAACTCTCCCAGGAGTAACTCTTACTCGCAGCGGGTATCGGGATCCAACTATCTCATAGAAGGTATGCAATCTCATTGCAAATTTCAACACTTGAAATTCCCGATAATATTTTGCCCCTAACGTGCTATGACCTTGACGAAAGCCAACAAACCATAGCCCGCTAGTCAAGTTCAACCCGTCATTTCCTGATTGAATTAAACCCACCCGCACGACCCTTGACGAAAGCCAACAAAGCCGCACGACTACCTAATCCAATCGCATCGTATGCTAGCAGATAAGCAGCATATAGCTACCGCACACTGCACCTTGACGAAAGCCAACAAATGCAGCACGAATACTATATACAACTTATCTGAAATGACGGAGGGCTACGACAGGTTTTTCTGAAACCTATTGCGTAATGAACTTGATATCGTTGTAGAATCAAATGAAGTTTAAAATGGAGTGCTTTTGAGGCTTTTCTAGTTTTGCTAAAGGAGTCACTCCCGGTGAAGGGATCGTCGGTCCTTTCCTTATCGAATAAGGTGCGGGATATATCATATATATCACTGTGCAAAGCAAAAACACTTAAAAGCAATCAAAAGACAAACCGAGGGTGTAGCATCTACCAGTTATTGCTAAAGGAGTCACTCCCGGTGAAGGATCTCGGTCCTTTCCTTATCGAATAAGGTGCTGGATATATCGCATATACCGCTGTGCAAAGCAAAAACTGTAGCTACCTGTTTTATTTTGAAATTCGATTCTACAACATCTTAGGTTTCTTTTATTTCATTAATCACATTAATGAAGTCCCATCATTTAAGTACCTAAACATCACAGATAAATACGACGTACACTTATGCCATCCGCATTCGCCTCGATGTCCCCTCGTGCACCGTTAGGTTAGGTAACTAACGACAGAGCGGGGCAGGGCTAGCGCGGGTGTAAAACATAAGTAATGGCTATATAATATATCATATATACTATATATTGTATCTATCACAGAACATCACATGATCACATCACAGATATCGCAGCAGAAGAAACATATGAAATATTGGATATACTAGGACGTCCGTGTTTTCAATACGAGCCAGTATAAAACACGGATTCCACGGTCGCGATGAATAGCCAAACCCACACCCCTAGACCCCTACGAGAGCGGCAAATAACCCTACCAATTCTAGAGTTAGGAGACCCGGACTCGACTCCTCGAGTTGGTCTCCATCTGGACTCCAGAACCCGGTTACTTGTGCCCTCCTCCTTGGGTCTATCCTAGTGCGGAAAAGTAAATAATATACAAACGGTGACAACTTCCGCAACCTGGAAGCGCCCCAATAAAAAGAATATTACATACAAGTTTTTACATGAATGATAATGAAAAACACTCATCTCACATAAAAAACCCGGCTATTCATACACGACGATCCAATATTACATATCCAGCAACACATAACATCACATGTCATCAACGTAAGTAAATATGTCCATCCCAATTGTCGTTGACATATAGCAACGAAACCGGCGATATCACATATTACACTTATGGTCACAGAAAGAAAGTGTAAAACTACAACAGTTGGAATCCGCAACCACCTCAGACATCGCATGCCTGACCAAATGAATACCTTAGACATCGCATGCCTAACAATTATAAACCCCGCATTTTAGTCTCAAAATCGAAAACACTTTTCAATATTAAGTCGGGCAATTCAACAGGATTCCCGACATCCTGATCGAATGCTCGTTGCAAACTTCAGTAGACGGCCGCACCCCCGATACCGTCGACGAAGTGCACCAAGGCGGAACACCGCTGCCCGCTAGCACCCGGACGGATGCTTTTGGCGACAGGGTTCTCCTACAGTCACTTGGTCGGGGCTATGGAGTGAGGCTGTCTATTAAGTTTACCCGGCGAGTATCCGCGTACGCTACGTGATTGCGATGGACTTTTGATCACATCAAAATTCCGTGGCAACCGATCAAGTGAGACTAAACCGCTAGATTTATAACATTCATTCAGTTATCACATAACTATTGTGAATTCCATTATTGTATCCCATTCCAGATAAACAGAAAATGTTAAACTTTTCGATCGAACAATCGAACACCCAAGTTTTCCCGATACAGATCAACACATGAAATAAGTCTAACAACATTCAGTTCGTACCTCAGTACCAACGGTCCAGCCGTAGAAGGGTCAAGCCAACGCCTCACATGTGGCACGCCGTACTGCCCCAAACCCGAAGGTTCAAAGGGCAGTTCAAGACGGTCACATAATCGAGTTAAGGTTTGTTGTCTTCTAGAGGGTCCATCGCGTTACTTGCACTACTTAGAACGTCGTTAAACTACGGAAAAATCCAACACTTGGAAATTTCCCGACAGGGGAAAAATTGGGTATTTATATCCGGTCGAACTTTTAACATATTCTAAAATTTATCCGGAAAGCCACACAGACAAAATTTGATACTCCGATCGATATACCGAATCCCCAAAACAATTCCAGAATACTCATCTGTATAATAAATATAAAAATATCCCAGGAAAATCAGCACAGAAATCTGAGAATTACTGTGAAAACAAAAAGCACAAAACGACAAAATTGGCCGCGCTTCCGCCGCACGAGCCATGCTCGTGCCGCGGAAGGCGGTGGGAAAGTCGAATTAAGCCCACGAAATTTACAGTAATTCTTAGAAAACCCTGCTTTATTTTCTGGATATTTTTAATCTTGAATAAACCACAATTTTAAAATCTGGACAGAGAGCATGTAAGGTTTGGGATTTCGGGTTCGTTCGGACTTCAATTTCCGTCTGGACTTCGCCTAAGGCTCTAGCTGGGCTCTGATACCACTGTAGGGTTCCTAGGCACTCTAGTGAGGTCTCACAAGGCATCGGACATGCAATTTCAAAATTCTGGTGCCGAGAAACTCTAATGTACGGATCGTTTGCTAGAAATCTAGGCGAAACATAACTAGTTAACACTTAACTAATGAGAATACGGAAATACAACCTTTGTAGATTCGGTGCTCCACCTCCATAGCTCCGCAACGAGGTCCTCTCCGCTGTCCAAATCAAATCCGGGCTCAAGCGTCGGCTTCGTCGGAGAATGGGCAAGCTAGGTCGTCGATGTCCATAGCCGAAGATGATCTACGTCGAGGCATCGCTAAATCAAGCTCCAACTTCACCAAGTCAAGAAACTTGTGAAGTAAACACACTCTACTACTTGGCAAGAGGTAGAGGATGAAGAAATAGGAAGTGGGTAGACTTTAGATTTGGATTTCTCACTCTAATTCTCACTTTGCCATTAAAGCTAGTGAAGCTTTTTCTTGAAGTGAAGAAGAAGAAGATGAAGAATATGATAAGTTCCATTTGATAAATAGAAAATAATACAATACTTATCATAATCTTTACCTTAGTTAAGTGTAGAGAATTGACTAAGGTTGGGTTGATGGTTAGGGTTAAGGATGAGAACAAAAAAGTCATCAAGTCAAAGCTTCATGAAGCTTTAACATAAAACAAAGAAGCCACCATTCATTTATCTTCCAATTTATTAAAAATGAATAAATAAATAAGATGAATGAATAAGTAAAACCCTAATCAACAATTTAACCTTGGTTTAATTCTTTACACTTAACCATAAAACATGTATCATCAATCATGATACAATCAAGTGCACAAAATCATATCGCATATGCAATGGGCACAACCGAGCGAGAAAATCCATTTAAAGTGAACCGATACTAGTTAATGCAAAGTAATATATCAAATATATAATTATGCATTAAATCATTAAATCAACACTTGATTTAACGATCCGGTCATGTCGCACATAACCGACTGGTATCATTAGTAACAACTTATCGAATCAACACTTGATCCGATAACCCGGCTATATCGCATATAACCGATCAATGTCACATCGCGAGAATCGAATACAGTATCACATACCGTATTATTCTCGTCCCGCACATATCTCATATGCGCTCCTATTTCGTTTCGCTTGAGCCAGGAAACCTCTGTGTAGGACTCTAAAGACTCCGTCAATACGCCGGCAGCAGATGATGATCATATCAAACACCCCATAAGCCGCAAGCGGTCTGCTAAACATAACGGCCACCCGGGTATTGAGCGATCTGAAGATCGACGAGCAAGCCCGCTCACACTCCAGTGAATCCGACCAGTAACACTACCGTACAGTCCGGTCTGATCGTCTGATATGTCGCATATCTCGTCTAGGGGTGGTAAACGTCAGACCCCAATAGCTCGATAAGTCGTGTCGATATGAGGTCTATAACAATTCGAGAAACTACTGGTAACACTTACCAGTAAATCTCAGCAACCCTGGCCAGGGATTTCCTGTTATAGCCAATCGAACACAGCGCAACATCAACTCCTATACCGGGAGAGACGAATCCCCTCCTATCGCTCATTGCCTCCATGTGACTCGGGACTGTACCCAAAAACCACCATTTTGCACGCCCTCTTGACGTGGTAAGATGGAAATCAAAGCACAGTGGGAACCACACAAGACTCTATGACGATCTCGGGTCAACAGACTACTCTGTACCAGTGTCACCAGAGAACTGCCATCTGACGTGAGGTATAATACCATCTGGGAGTTCTCGGCGAGTCCGTCCAGTGTACCCAGTCTCTACTGAGCACCCGTATATCATCTCCGATGTCAAACACCAATGGATATGGGATCATCCATCGCCCATCTGTATGGGTCGAGAAGATACACGCTAGTCTACTCTGGTATATCGATGCCCATCTCGATACACCCACGACTAGGGACTTTGAAGGATGTACTTATGGACTACCACGTCCCCACTAGTATGATCCACATCATAGTCCAGATAGTCAAGTACACATCCTAAGGGCTTTACCAACATGTAACAGAGAGACAATCAGTGCACACGTTAAGGTAAAGAGTAACCAGATAGCATACTATCATGTCGAGAAAGAAAGTCTTCCCTATATATGTCCCAGCATCCACTACAATATACATCCTATGTACAGTAATGGCCTCTAGGGCATACATATAACTATCAAAGAGAATGTCATCCACGTATAAAACGAGGAATACTACAGTTCTCGCTACAAATCTACAATAGATGCATGGTTCATCTGGATTTTTGATAAAGCCAAATTCCTTGACCGTCTCATCAAAACAGATGTTCCAACTCCGCGATGCCTGCTTAGTCCATAAATGGACTTAAGCAACTTGCACACCTTTCCGCTGCTCCCACTCTGAATGAAACCCTCTGGCTGGTCCATATAGACACACTCCTCTAAATATCCATTTAGAAAAGCGGTCTTTACGTCCATCTGCCAAATCTCATAATCGTGGAAGGCAGCGATGGCAAGAAGTATCCGAATGGATTTCAGCATAGCTACTGGAGAAAAGGTTTCGTCATAGTCCAAACCAGGTCGCTGACAAAAACCCTTTGCAACCAGTCTAGCTTTATAGGTCTCAACCTGTCCATCTACACCAATCTTCTTTTTGAAGATCCACTTGCATCCTACGGATTTTACCCCATCTGGAGCACTGTCCAACGTCCATACTTTGTTGGTGTACATGGACTCTATTTCGGTCCGCATTGCATCCAGCCATTTTACCGAGTCGACGCTCTGAATGGCTTGTTGGAAGCTAGTAGGCTCATCACAATCTATGATGCAATCCTCTCTATCCCCGTCAATGAGAAAACCGTAGTATCTCTCGGGCGGATGAGACTGCCTACTACTCCTGCGGAGTGGCGTGGGAATGTCCTGATCTTTCGAACCCTCTGGTTCTACTAAGCTTTCAGTAATAGCTTGTGGTTCTGGAATTTCATCCAGTTCTATTGCGCTCCCACTTATTTCTTTTTCTAAGAACTGATGTTCCAGAAAATGGGCATTACGAGAAACAAGGACTTTTTGTTCCTCTGCGTAATAGAAAAGATACCCCCCTGGAGTTCTTTGGTATCCCACAAACTTGCACAGTACTGAGCGTGCCTCTAGTTTGTCTGTATGCTGCTTTTTGACATAAGCTGGACATCCCCAAATCTTCAGGTATTGAAGATAGGGTTTTTTCCCCTCCATAACTCATATGGTGTGGTAGGCACAGTCTTAGTGGGAACTCGGTTCAAAAGGTATGCAGCTGATTCTAGAGCATATCCCCAGAACGATCGCGGTAACTCAGCGTTACTCATCATGGACCGTACCATATCCAATAGGGTTCAGTTCCGTCTCTCCGATACACCGTTATGTTGCGGAGTGTATGGAGGAATAAGCTGAGAGAGAATTCCATTATCTTTTAAGTACCCAGGAACTCGGCACTCAAGTATTCTCCACCTCGATCAGATCTTAGTGTCTTGATACTTTTGCCTGTTTGTTTTTCTACTTCATTCTTGTATTCCTGGAATTTCTCAAAAGCTTCGGATTTATGCTTCATTAAGAAGACATGTCCGAATCTTGAAAATCATCCGTAAAAGTAATGAAGTAAGAATAACCGCTTCGTACATGTGTAGACATTGGACCCGCACACGTCGCTGTGTATGAGTCCCAAGAGCTCGCTCGCTCTTACTCCGTATCCAGTGAACGGAGTCTTTGTCATCTTTCCTTTGAGACAGATTGACAAGTTGCATACGATTGATATTCGAACGGATCCAAATATCCTTCTGCATGTAACTTAGTCAACCTTCTCTCATTGATGTGACCCAGTCTACAATGCCATAAGAAAGTTTTATTGATTTCGGAGACTTTCTTTTGTTTGTATTCTGGACATTGAAAATCTGTGGTTGGTTTAATACGTATATACCGTTGTTCAATGTACCTGACCCAATCAATACTTGATTAAGGTGAATGTTCACTACATTACTTACAAATGCAAATTCATAACCTTCTTTAGATAATAAAGATACAGAAATGATATTACAGGTTGCATTTGGTACAAAATAACAACTACGTAAAACCAAAAAGTGTCCATCCGACAATCCCAGGTGATAGTCCCCCACGGCCTCAGCATCCATGCTAGCTCCGTTTGCAACTCTGAGGGTCATGTCACCTGCCTTCAAAACTCTACGCTTTCTCAACGCCTGCAAAGAATTACAGTTATGAGATCTTAATCCGGTATCCAATACCCAGGATGTAGAGTTTATTGATAGACAGTTTTCAATAACATACACACCTGAAGCTGAAGCCGCAACTCGCTTCAGATCCTGGGTTCTGGCCTTCCAAGCCTTGCAATCCTGTTTCCAGTGTCCACTTTTGTGACAATAGAAACATTCTTCCTTCCCCACCAGCTTTCCCGCTACTTTTGTTGCCTTTCCTTTTCCCTTTGTATCCACTTTACTGACACCGCCTCTTGGTTTGGCAGGGGCTTTCTTCTTCTTACCCTTAGCTTTCGCCCTGGATCTAGAAGAGGAAGATCCTCCTACAAACAAAGTGGATGTCTCCCTACCTTTCTGTAGGGTGCCCTTAGCACTCCTCAACATGTTCAGAAGTTCGGAAAGTTCAACCTCCTTTCCTTGCATGTTGAAGTTAAGGATAAACTGGGCGTAAGTGGAAGGAAGGGACTGGAGAATCAAATCAGTATAGAGTTCATTCTCCAACGTGGTCCCAAGGTCCGCGAGCTCCTCTATGTAGCCAATCATCTTAAGCACGTGTTCCGCTACCGATGATCCGACGGCCAATCTTGCCGAAAAAAGCTTCTTCGACACTTCGTATCTTGCGATACGAGACTGCTCTCCATACAGTTCTTTTGTATGGAGAAATATGGACTCTAGGTCCATATTCTCATGCCTCCTCTGATGTTCGTTGTCCATCGAGGCAAGCACGAGGCATTTGGCCTTCGCGCAATCGATCTCCCATGTCTTACGGATTTCTTTATCCGCGATGCTGGAGGTGGGACCCGGGACAGGGGGAGTTTTGGTGGTAAGGATATACCCCAACTTGTCGTAAGTGATTGCCATCTTGACATTCCTGAGCCAATCTTTGTAGTTTGGCCCTGTCAGTATGTTTTTATCTAGTAATAACTTAAGTCCGGTCATGTTGAATGGTCGCTGCAATTAGGAGAGAGAAAAAAAACACTTTAGCATGATGCTCTTGCAAGTTTAGAGTGGTTTTTAGTTTGTCTAAACAGGATGGCTCCCACTGTCTCTCGAATCCCTTCTCAAACCGTAAAGAAAGAATTAGTTGGGATCGATCTCACCGTATAATACTTGCTTAACCGTTCAGCCAGGCCAGTGTCGGTACTTCGAGGGAGGTTTTCCAACGCTTTCGCGAAGTTCCTTAATTTAAGAACCTCTTTTCCCTGGGGGCGTAGCCCTGCTAACACCTTTCTAGACACCTACTAGGTTTATAGCATTGATCGTTAAGTGAGAGTTTTCTCGAGGAGTAGCATATACTCACAGTAGGATCGGGATCCAAATATCATCGTGTGATAAAACCGAAGGAATCCTACCAGAATCATCACACTCCAAATGGTATGCAGCGCTAGCAAGTTTTAGTGCTTATGAAACTCCCGATGTGGATTTTTGCCCCATGCTCTTATGACCTTGGCGTGAGGTCAAAATGTCATAAGTCACATGTCAAGTTCTTCCCATCATTATCCTGGTTAATTTGAACCCACCCGTACCTACCCTTGACGTAGGCCAAAATGGCAGTACGACTGTCTCAAACCAACGCATTCTATCTATGCAACAGATAAATATCCGGCAGCTACCAATCACTATGCCTTGGCGTGAGGTCAAAATACATAGCTTGAATACTACCGAACATTTAACTGAAATGATGGAGGGCTACGAATGGTTTTGGCGAAACCGTGAACGTAGTGAACTTGATATAATCGATGGAACGAGATAGCTTTTAAAAGGAGTGGTTTTCAAAGTGTTCCAATCGACTTTTACTTGGTTTATTTTCTTGCATTAGTTCTTTTAATGCGTCCCATCATTTAATCCTACCATTGCAGAAAACAACCAAAATATGACGTACGCTTATGCCATTCGCATTCGCCACGGGGCCCCGTCATCACCCGTTAGGTTACTTAACTAACGATAGAGCAGGGGCTGGGCTAGCGCGGCTGTAAAACATAAGCAACGCATAAATAGTTATTATATATAAATATATAGCAATGATAGACATTACAGATCACAGATGAATACATTGGATATACTAGGAATCCGCAATCCGTTCCTGCAACAAAAAGCGGATTACACGGTCACGGTGAATAGCCAATACCCCACCCAAGACCCCTACGGGTGCGGCAAACTACCCGCCAAGTACCCGAAGCGAAGAAACCTCCCTCAACTCCGTGAGTAGGCCACTCGGCACTTCGAGATACCCGGTAGTTTGTGCACCCCTCCATGGGTCTATCCTAGGAGCAAAAACAGTAAAAAGAATTATACAATGACGGCTACAACCCCGACCCGGTTGTGCGGCCATATAAATAATATTATATCAATTTACATATTACATGAATGAAAGAAAAAGAAACACTCATCTCACATCCACCCCGGCTATTCACCCGCGACAATCCAACGCATTCATATACACAAACCATCATCAAACACAGATCACAGATATGTACAACCCCCACTAATCGACATATAGCGATTAGCCGACGTTCAATACATATAAACATCACAGATATAACCGATTAGTCAAAGTATAGTGAAGTTCGATCAAAAATACGGATTTATAGGCCCCCAAATACAAATTTCTTTTCTGGAAAATCTGGGCTGAAATAAACCATCTTAAAAATCCTAAAACCACAACCTAAGAACACTGCACCAAACTCGGTCATAATCCGAGTCAAAACGGCCGCGGTTCCGCGGCAATGGGTATACTTTTGCCGCGGAACCGCCGCGCTTTGAAAAGATCACTCGACCGTTTTTGGTGGGCTTCTTCACAAAACCCTGAGATGATTTTTGGAGTATGACTTTTTATTTTTAGAGCAGAAAAAATTTTAACAGAAACTTAGGATTTTGCATGTCGTAGTTTTGCGATTTTTCCGATCGAACTTCTATACACTTTACTACCTAGCTAGTTTATGTTTAGTTAGGCTCTGATACCACTGTAAGTCCACGTTGCCAACCCCGGTTCTTGCGGGGAGGCGGAAACGGTATAAAAACAAATTTTTAGCGCACTAGGAAACATGGACTAACAAAAGTCGGGATCTTTTCTAAACAAAACTAGCTACCAAGCTAAAGAGAGTTAGCTACCCGGAAAAGATGTTATACCTCACTTGAACTCCTTCTTCTTGAACTCTTTGTAGAGGTTGGATGGTGCTTTCTTTGTCGCCTTCTTTCGTCAAAGATGGATCCACCTGAGGGTTCAACCTTGGGCTCCTTTCTCGAACTTTGAGAGAACTAAGGTCTTTGGCTTGCCAGACCTTCAACCCTAGAGTGAGTAGAGAGTGGTTTAGAGTATTTTATCTCAAGGAGAGGTTTCTCAACATATGAGAATGGATCTCCTTGAACTAGAGGAGGAGGAAGAAGAAGAGAGGAGAGAGAATGGTTATGATAGAATGAAATGGTTTTTTACAACCATGACAATATCTAGTGAATTATCAAATTAATAAAATTAATCTAAATGAAAAGTTGATGGAAGGTTTGATAAGACTATTATCATTTCACATTAAATGGTTTTGCTAGAATCAAAGAGTATCTTTGATGTGTAATGATGATAGTCAATATTTCAACCATGGTCAACATGTCAACAAACCCAACCATGACACATTTTCATTTAATTAATATTATTAATTGATAATTCACAAATTCATTAGGGTTTGGAAAAAGATGGCTGTCAACTGAGCATACACACCCGTTCCGAAACCCTAATGAAAATCCTCTTCCTCCGCCTCAATTATCTGTGCATACACACCCGCATTCGTGTTCCGAGGAACATGAATACTATGAGATAAAACTAACCCCAAAACATATACTGGGATCTGGCTCAAACCAGAGCCCGCTAGTAATATCCGTCCGGACTCCAAACGTGCACAAGTGCGCGGATGAGAACGAACCTTGTTGCAAAACCATGCGACCTCTACTCTGTTTTGCCCAAAGGCGAATAACCCTCTGTGTGGAACTTTAAAGACTCGACACTACGCTGGCAGTGGGTTTAACTACAGACCGCAAGCGGCACTAGCTGTACGTAACGGTCCCTAGGTAGATGCCGATAAGAAGACTGACGAGGTGAACCCCATCTGAACTCCTACTGAGCCTGAATGTGACAGTCTCCGTACAGTCCGGTCTGTTCGTCTAATACATCGCATGGCGGGCCTAGGGGGGCGGTAAACGTCAGTCCCCTAATAGCGGTACAAGTCGTGTCGGAGTGAAGCCCAGAACACCCTAAGATAACACTGGAAACCTACCAGTATATCTCGCTTGCCCTGGCCAGGGACTACTCGTGTAATGGCTCTCCTAGACACAGCGCGATGTCAACCCCCAATACCGGGAGAGACGAATCCCGTCTAACCGTCACTGCCTCCAAGTTCTTCGGGACTGCACCCAACTACTACCTGTTTGCACGACTCCTTTGAGCCATGGTAGGGTAGTGATCGAAGTGTAGTGGGAACACACTCGAGGCGAAGTGACAGTGTCAAGTCAGCGGACTAAGCTGTACTCATGTCACTTGGGAACTGATAACCGACGATAGGTATAATACCAACCAACAGTTCCCGATGAGTCCTGTCCAGTGTACTCGTAACCTAACGAGCACCCGCATACTATCTCAAGTACGACGTACTGACGGCTGTGGGACAGACCGTCTCCCATGCTGGGATGAGAAGCGCATACGCTAGTTTACTCCGGAGTATCGATGCCCTGTCTCGATAGTCCAACAACTAGGGACATTTATAAGGATGTGCTTATGGATTACCCAGCCCCCACGAGTGTGAGCGCCATCACAACGCTGGTAATCAAGCAAAGATTCTAAGGGCTCTACTAATATGTATATAAGCGATATGCTAAAAGAAACACATGCACATATTGAAGTAGAGACAAACCAAGTAGCATACTACCATTTCGAGCAAGATTGTATATACAACTGTGAATATCCCAAGCTTCCATCAAGTAATATACATACTAGTATGATACAGTAATGGCCTCTAGGGCATATACACGAACATGCTACATATTTACAGTCTACAGGTTCCTAGTCCAAAATAACGTAAATGATACAAAATCTCCACTGTTACGCCAAAATCCAGAACATCTGTTGCCAGCAGATAAAAGCCGGGTTCCGATCATCCATATCCGTCCAGTGCCGCATACCAGTTCCAGAGACAAGACAAATGACAGGGGTCATTCGTGTCTCGGACAAGCACAAAGCACGAGAGGGGCAGCACAAAGCACGAGGGAGACAACACAAGAATCAATGGGTGCGCGTAGCTCGAGGGAGAAAGGTCAAATCAATCAAAAGTGAAGCTATATTTGGTCTGTGCAGATCTGAAGAAATTGTGAAGGTATTTTGCAATTTGGGACATGTAGAACATCATAAGATAGCAACACAAGGAAACCCAGAAAATCCGAGATCCCAATTCCACAAAACCGCGGAGGAACCGCCGCCAAATGTGGGTTTTCGCGGTGGATCCTCCGTGGTTTCGTGTCATCATATGACCAAATTTTAGGGGTAGTTAGGTCATTACATTTAGGGCCAGAATGTTGCCCTAGGGTTTCAGCATGCAGCCTACAAATAGCCCAGTTTTGTGCCAAGCCAAGGTCTTCTTCATGTCTTCTTTTCATGCCTCTTTTTGTTAGGATTTAGTTAAGCTTCTTCTTCTTCTTCTTCATATCTTCCTCCATTAAAATGTAGTGAGAGCATTGAGTGGGTGATGAAATGAAGATGAGGGTTATTTTTCTTATCTTGTATTTTTATTTCATTGTATTGTAATTTAATTTCTAGTGTAACTTTATTATTTGTTGTTAATTAGTTGTTATTTCTTTTCTTGCTCTTTTCCTTCTCTTCTCTTTTCCGTATTATTTTCAAGCGATGATACTCGACGGAGTTCCTTGCTAAGGTGAGGACCCAAAAGTTAGCTTGCGCCATTTGTAAAACCGTATTTTCCTTTTCTCTCTTTTCTTCCTTCTTGTTTTGTTTTGTTTTCTTTTATAATGTGTGAATAATTTCCCACTTGTTAAGGCTAAGGAAGGTGGTATGAGGGACGGAGAAATCCCTTGTGCTTCTCTTCGCCAAACATCTTGAAACGAACCCCGACCAAACAAATGCAACCCTATCACTTAGGCGCGCTATACGTGACATATACCCGTGACCTAAGTTGAGAAGTCCTTTAAGCGCACTACAACGTGACATGTAGTTGTGACTTAATTGGGTACATGGTTGCGGGTGTTTGGCCGAGGGTTGGAAATAAGAGTATTTAGCGGACGGACAAGGGGCACTAGGAATGGATTTAGCGTTGGAAAGCTCTCTTAAACTTGCAAATCCCATTCCTATGTCCTCCTAATCCCCGCTACTTTCGATCATCCCAACACCTTTTTAAGAATGACAAAAGACAAGCACAAGACTAATCCTAACTCTACTAACCAACCTTAACCTTAATAAGCTTACTTGAACATAAAATACGAACACTTAGGATAGAATTGAACAAACATATATACATTCTTTATTGACTCGTCTAAAACTCGAACGGACATATAACCATCTCCCTACGGATCGACCCGTGCTCAACCGGCTAGCTACAAAGCGACACCGTCCTGATCGCGGTTATAAATTTAGAACTTTGAACTCCGACACGCCAAAAGCGTGCGATCACACTACTTGCATTCTCATTCATGATAAGAAGAAGGGGCAGCAGTTCAACTTCTTTGGGTAGGGGTTGATTCATCAAAACTCTCATGTCTTCTAGGAATGTGAGTTCTTTTGCAAAAATATCTTCAAAATTTTTATCAAGATTCTGAATGATAATCTCATCGGTAAGGAAGTTATGAAACTCGGATATCTCGACTAAATCATTTGACAAGTTAAAGGGTTCGGACTTAGATGTGGACTTGTCGACAGAAGGGTCTTCACTTGTATAATAAATAGTAGGATCAAACAATAACGCACTAGTGGCGTCGAGATCAGAATTGTGAAGCTCCTCAAATTCGCAACTGTCGGAAGCTATCTTTTCGATAGAACATACATGAGCATAGGGTTCGGATGGTTGACTTCCTAACTTGTAGATGTTAAGCTCAATTGTCATCTTCCCAAAGGACAGGTTCATTGAACCGTTATGACAATTGATTATCGCGTTTGAAGTTATTAGGAAAGGCCGACCTAGAATCACTGGAATTTGGTTCCGTAGGTTCGCTACAGGCTATGTATCTATAACTATAAAGTCCATAGGGAATATAAATTCCCCGACTTTGATTAACACGTCCTCTAGATCATCCCGAGGTTGGATGATAGATCGATTGGCCATCTGGAGAGTGCAATGTGTAGGTTTCAACTCTCCTATGCCTAATTGCTCATAAACAGAATACGAAAACAAGTTAACACTAGTACCTAAGTCGAGTAGAGCACGATTGATACTTTTACCCTCAATAGTTATAGATATTGTCGGACGACTGGGGTCTTTACGTTTCGTGGGCACCAATTGGATAAGAGAATTGCTCATATTACTCGCTAAGAAAACCTTTTTAGGTACTTGAGTTTTCCTCTTCCTAGTGCACAAGTCCTTTAAAATTTTCGTATAGGATGGAACTTGTTTGATAGCATCTAGGAGAGAAATATTTATGTTAACTTGCATAAAAATGTCTACAATCTTCTCCATTTGGGGACTTGGTCTGTTGGCCCTCAACCTATATGGAAAAGAAGCTTTATCAATAAGGGTTGGGTCCAACTTTTGAGAAGAAGTTTGTGGGGATGGAATGGATCCTAAAATTGGATTTGAGATAGTTGTAGATGGTAATTCCTTCAAGGAAGTGGGATGAGGATTCAAGCCTAGTGGGAAATTGAGAATAGGCTCGGAAGAAGATGGTGGACTAGACGAAGTAGGATTAGAAGTAGTAGTCGGGGTTTCATCTGATTCATCCCCAACAACTTGTTTACCCATATTGTTATTCAACACTCTTCCCGATATCAACGTAGTTACGGTACTCACATTATGATTTTGAAGGATGATATTCGCGTTTTGTGAGTGGCCGGGTTTTAGTAGAGATTGAGATGGAAGTCTCCCTTTCTTTCTCTCGCTCATCGCGACATTTAACTGTGCAAGTTGTGCTTTTATCGATTTTATGCTTTCACTGTGGGAAGCAGTGTGTTGCACTAATGTTTGGATAGAAGATGTTAAATTTGTCGTCGTTTAGGTCTATTGTTTAATGAACATTTCTAAGTTACGTTCGAGCGCAGAGGTTTTATCGGTATCGGCCGTTGAAATATTATTAGAAGGATCCAAGTTGTTGGCCGGGTTTTGAAAAAATTGCGGTTGAAAGGGGTGCTGATTTTGTTGTGGTGCCTGTTGTTGTTGTGGGGGAGGATTTTAATAGTTGCTTAGAAACTGGTTTTGATTTGAGTTTGGTTTTGGTTCCAAGCAAAATTAGGATGATTTCTCCATCCCTGATTGTATGTGGAAGAATAAGGATATATTCTAGATCATTGATGAAAAGCAGCATTAGTTTGATCTTGACCTTGAAATGGAGGATTTAAAGGACATTCTTCCGTTAAATGTGATGGGTCAGAACAGCAACCACACACGGTTTTGGGGAGCGTAACTTGGTTTAGGGAGGTAGACGAGAATTCGTTTTTGATAGCATCGAGTTTCTTTTGCATCGCGGCCATTTCGGCTTTTACTGCGATGAAAATATCGAGATGATGAATACCTGCCCTAGATGAAGATGAAGTTGGTCTAATGCTTTCCCACTGTAAGGTTTGTTCGGCGAGATCTTCTGGGAATTGCCAAGCTTCACCATCCTCTTTAGACATGAAATGGCAATGAAAAATGGTTTCAAGCATTTGTTTCGTGGTAGGATTAACACCTTCATATATAATTTAACAAAGTTTCCATCTATTAATTCCGTGATGGGGCATTGTAGAAGATCTTTAAACCGTTAAAAGAATTTCCAGAATGGTTCGTTGGGAAGTTGGGTAAACTGGTTAATCTCACTTCGAACACGGGTAGTTTTATGATTGGGATAAAATTTCTTAAGGAATGCTATAACGAATTCATTCCATTTGGCGATAGAATGTGCGGCAGTGCTATAAAGCCATTTTTGTGCTAGGTCGCACAAGGTAAAAGGGAGAAGACGTAATCGCATAGTATTCCCTGAAAGTTGGGTTGCGCCCAACATTGCACATACATTCTCGAATTTGGTTATGAAAACATATGCGTCTTCGGATTCAAGCCCGTGAAATTTGGGCAATAGGTTGATGAAGTGGGGTTTAGTTTCGAAATTATCCCTATTGGCTGGTGGAATAGACAGACAAGTATAAAGGGGTCCACGCATGGGGTAGCATCTTTCTTGGAGAGAGATGCATGGTGGATTCTGCGCACCTATGGGTGGTGACAGGGTGGTTTCGTTAAATCCCGATGGAGAACTGTCCATTTCGGAAGATGTGGTGGGTAGAGGGGAAATAGAAGATGAAGAAGTACCTATTTTGGAGTCGATAGCAGAAATACGGACAAGACGGGCACTAGAATCCCGTGTCCAGCCGATCATGCACTAAGCGGGTTTAGCGCACGTGGTAGCGTGTGTTGTCACGACCCGCAGGGTACGGAACGTGACTGGCACTTAAGTTTACGAAACGTCTAAAGGCGTCCGTAAAATAAGTAAGCCAAGCCCAGAAAACAAAACCAATGAAGCAAAAGAGTGAAGAAAACCCAATCATTTGAAAGCAAGTTTATCAAATAAGTCATGTAAAACCCTATCTTTTAAAACAATACTAATTTTTCCGAAAATTTCGGCAGAGTCTCCTTTGTAAATACTGGCCCCCAAAAATGGGTACAACAAGAATATATGTAAAACCAACAAATAAGGCATCCCCAAGCGGGAGCTAGCTCTTCGCCATACGGCGGTCACAAATCCCACGCAATGTAAATGACAACAAGCATAATAATCATAAGGAAGCATGAAAAAAAGTAGCATGTCGGCTCAAGTGAGCTCGACCCCAAAATACAGCATAAAATCCACAAACCTCACAGTCTCATCTCTAGGTCAAATATACAATAATCTGGTAGAAACAGTAGATGGAGTACACTAGATACAAGAATATACAAGGTGGTACAAAAAAATAACATAACCCACCTATGAGCAAATCTCGAGCTCAGGCAAAAGAGGCAAAAGACAAGTGCGCCCGCCGCTACTGAACTGACGGAGCGGACCTGCAAAAGACTGTGGCACAACGGGGGTGAGTTGCCAACTCGTGAGTAATAAATAACATCTACAAAGGCTATCGTATGCATGCACACAAGCATCCTAGCATCTATAATACAGGTAAGACTGGATGCACTAGCAGGTGTGTATATAACATCAGTGTACTAATATGTATGCAACATGAATATCTGAGGTCTCAATAGGTATATATAAGAAATATTTTATCTCTTTTTGTTTTTGAAACTCTTTTAGAATGCCAGCATAATGTCAATGAATCGACGAAAATCGGTGTCCAGCAACGACACCCAAAAAGCTGTCTCAAATCTCATAAATCCATGTCATAGTGTCTCTGGCCTCAGCCATCCGGCTGACCCATCTCAGTATCAATATATCATCCTCTCGCGGCCCCGGTCGGTATTCTCTGGATATCCGCCGTGCCCAATGAAGTCACCGGTAGGTAATCCGTCCCCTGCCAGGCTCAACGTCATCACCACATTCCTCTTGCCCCGGGGTACCTTACCGGGCCCACCATGTACCCGTGCCGGTTCCTCCACTCCTCGACACGGATTTCCAAATCCACAGCAAACTCATGGTGGACGACACTTACATCACTAGAAAACCGCAATTTTACATATTTTAAAAATATAATAAGTTTAGAAATTTTGCGGCTTTCCCCCGAAATCCAGCAATATCATAAAATCTCCAGAAATCCACATAAGTGCATATATCAATGATAATGAATGCGTATGATATCAATAATCAAGTTGCGATGTGTGATTAATATATTAAGCATGAACAATTAATATGATGAAGTACATGCACATGAATTAGCAATACTACGGTTTCATTTTTAAGGAATTAAAGGCAATAGTACCAGTTTAAGTATCAATTAGTAAAAGGTTTCAATTTAAAAGTTATCTAGTGTGGTGGCATGGCAATTACCAGGGTGTGTGTGTAAACATGAATAGTGCTCGTGCTGCATATAAAAACCTGGTAATGGTGCATGTGTCCTACAATTGAGTTTGCGTATATGGATATAACATATTGATCTAATTGCAGCAATTATCATGCCAGTATTATTATTCTAATGTCACAAGTGATTATCCAATTTACTATTTTCCAGTTTACTAAATCTATCGGGCGACTTGCGCCATCCAAACGATCGTCCCCCGTAGATGTTAAATCTACTCACAGGGATCCCTGGCTAGCTGTGTCCAATCACCGCCTTTCCCTTTCGCGCCGCGTCTGACGTTTCCGCGACCGAACCTGGAATTTACATCAATACCAGACATAAGGTTACATATCAAGAATGACGCAAAACCCCAACGAAACAACTAAAGTTCGCTAGCTAGGTACAACGTGCACAAGGTGCGCGGACACACGCGAAAATCGCAAAAACTGCCGAAAAACGCCGATTTGGGTCGCCCGGCAAAACTAAAACCCGACTACCCAAAAACCGCACTCACGCATCCTAAAAGTCGTAGGACAAGCCATTACAATCATCAAGATATCAAAAATAGTCCATCACATAATTTATATAAAAATCTAGTAAGCATATACAAACCAAAAAATCGGTGCAACGTCGCCGATTTGCGACAAAACGACTACAATCAAGCATACTCACCCAAGCACACTACAAGCAATCCACACACACTAATTACAACATATTAACCATGCTCCAAAACCTATATTCCACAACCAAACCCTTTCTTGATTTTTAAAAATAGCAATTGCAAATCAAAATCCACACTTGAAAAACTTAATTTAACACTACAAAAGCCCACTTAAGGAAATTAACCTCTTAGGTTAGGTTAGCAAAACACTAGATATCAATTTAGGTTCAATTAACTAAATAATGCTTTCTAAAACTTAATCAACTCACTAATCATGTTTCAAATACCATTTCCATACAAAAACCTTTTCTTGAAAATCCTAAAAAGCAAATTTCACACTTCTAAATTTAACCAAATTAGCATAATTGGAAACTATATAAACAAGTTAACCATATAAATTAGTTAATTAACAACTAGATTAACTACAAAACAACTTAATTAATTATCATGGCTTCAAAACCCTAATTTAAACAAACTACTCTTTTAAACTAGATTAGAAATAAGCTAACTTTTAACACTAACCATACAATTAAAGGAATTTTTAGCAAAAGAAAGCAACTTGATGAGAATTATACCTCTTGATCAATGGATCAAGCAAGAGAATTTGCTCCAATTGATGGCCTCAACACCAAGGTCCAAGCAAGAATGGCTAAGGATAATGATAGCATAAGGATTTTTGTTTGGATTTTTGAATTAAATCATGGATTTTGATGTATTTCTTGAAGAAATTGAAGAAAAATGAAAAGAAAAGAGAGGAAGAAGAGGGTGTGCAGGAATTTCGGCCAGAATGAGGTATGGGGGAGGGTGTGGGCAAGTGGGGAAAGTCATGGTCAAGTCCACAAAAGTCAATGTATCATACATTATCCATTTTAATTAAAATAATACCATAAACTATCAAATTAACTCAAGAAAGAAACCAAGAAGAGAGAGGCCAGAAATTTCTGGTCTCACACAAGGTGGGGCTGTCCTAGGGCTGAGGAAAAAGAGAGAGGGGTTTTACAAAAGAAATTTTATGCAAAAAGGCCCCCTACAACTCAAAAATTGCAAGTTTTAGCCCAAAATTCAATAATTTCGTTTCAAATCATAAAAATTTGAAAAAAATCAAAATAAATTACTAAAAATTCATGTTATCACTAGAATATAATTATCATAATTTTAGAGATTAAAATTAGCCCGGAAAAATTTGTATTTATCGCTTATTTAATGTATTTTCTTACCGGCTTAAAATAATATTAAAAAAATGAAAAATAGGGAAAAAATTTTAAATGACCAAAATTTCATAATTAACTCATTAGTCACTAAAAACAAGTAATTACCTATCCATTTAAGGTATAATTAGCCCTAAACTGCAAAATAACAAGAAAGACGGTTTTCGGAAAAATACCGAATTTTCACCGAATTTCAGGAAAACACCAAAACGACTTTTCAAGACGCTACAATCTTCCCCCCTTAAAGAAATTCGGTCCCCGAATTTAAAAATATAGCTACGCGTACCTTCGAAGAGATGGGGATATTTCTTCCTCATCTCGCCCTCGGTCTCCCAGGTAACCTCCTCGCTGCTCGGGCTACGCCAAAGGACCTTGACGGTTGGTATAATCTTCGACCTCAACTTCTTCACCTGCCGATCCAGGATGGCCACCGGCTGCTCTGCAAAGGAAAGGTCGCGCGCTAGCTGGACTGTCGGGTGTTGAATCGCATGCGAAGGGTCGTGAAGGTACTTGCGGAGCATCGAAACATGAAAAACGGGGTGAACATCGGGAAAGCTGGGTGGAAGAGCCAAACGATATGCAACAGCGCCGACACGCTCGAGGATCTCGAAGGGACCTACGAATCTAGGGCTAAGCTTCCCCTTTCGCCCAAAACGCATCACGCCCTTCATCGGAGAGACCCTCAGAAAAACATGGTCGCCAACTGCGAACTCTAATCTGCGACGGCGCCTGTCAGCATACGATTTTTGCCTGCTCTGAGCCGCTCTCATCCGGTCTCGGATCAACTGTATCTTCGCTGTCGTCTCCTCAACAAGCTGCGGCCCCAAAATGCTGCTCTCGCTGAGCTCTGTCCAACAAACGGGCGATCTGCATCTCCTCCCATACAATGCCTCGAAAGGTGCCATCTGAATAGAATCCTGGAAGCTGTTGTTGTAGGAGAACTCCACTAGAGGTAAATGACGATCCCAGCTACCACCAAAGTCTAAAACGCACGCTCTGAGCATGTCCTCGAGTGTCTGAATGGTCCGCTCTGACTGTCCGTCTGTCTACGGATGAAACGCTGTGCTGAAGCTCAAACGAGTGCCCAAAGCCTCCTGAAGTCTCTGCCAAAGTCGGCTGGTGAACTGAGTGCCTCGATCTGACACGATACAAGTCGGTACGCCATGTAGTCGCACGATCTCGTCAATATAGAGCTGAGCATACTCAGCGAAGCTGAAAGTCGTCTTCACTGGAAGGAAGTGAGCCGCTTTCGTCAATCTATCCACGATCACCCAGATGGAGTCGTACCCTCGACTGGTCCTGGGTAGACCCACAACGAAATCCATCGAAATCTGCTCCCATTTCCACTCTGGAATGGGTAACGGCTGCAGCTCTCCTGCGGGCCTCTGGTGCTTGGCCTTGACTTGCTGACAAGTCAGGCATCTCGAAACGAACTCCGCAATGTCCCTCTTCATCCCGTCCCACCAGTAGGTCTCTCTCATATCATGGTACATCTTGGTGGAACCAGGGTGGACACTATACACTGATCGGTGTGCCTCCTCAAGAATGTCGCGCCGCAATCCATCAGTATCTGGTACGCACAGTCTAGATCCATATCGTAAAATCCCCTGATCGTCAACCACGAACTCGGAAAATCTGCCCTGTCCCATCTGTGCCATGATCTCTGAGCAACAGTCGTCACTACGCTGTGCCTCATATATACGGTCAAGCAACTGTGGGCGTGCACGAACATACGCGAGCTGTCCCCCTGTCTGAGTGAACTCGAACTCAACTCGGCTGTCGCATAACATCTGTCAATCTGCTGACGACTGCCTCTGCACTGCGCGCAAAAAGGATAGACTACCCCCGGGCCTCCTACTCAACGCATCTGCCACCACATTTGCCTTGCCGGGGTGATATAAGATCTCGCAGTCGTAGTCTTTCACCAACTCCATCCAACGACGCTGTCTGAGGTTCAGGTCTCGCTGCTGAAATATGTACTTTAAACTCTTATGATCGGTGAATATCTGACAAGACTCGCCGTAAAGGTAATGTCGCCAAATCTTCAGTGCAAAGACCACTGCAGCCATCTCCAAATCATGAGTGGGGTAGTTCTGTTCATGCTTCTTCAACTGCCGAGAAGCATAAGCGATCACCCGGCCATGCTGCATCAATACGCATCCTAATCCCACTCGCGAAGCATCACAGTAGACAACAAATCCGCCTGATCCCGAAGGCAAAGATAATACCGGCGCCGTAGTCAAACATGTCCGCAGCTGCTGAAAACTGCGCTCGCACTCCTCCGTCCAGACGAAAGGAACTCCCTTCCGGGTTAAACCGGTCAACGGTGCAGCTATACGGGAGAAGTCCTGAACAAAACGCCTGTAGTAGCCCGCCAAGCCTAGAAAACTACGGATCTCAGTAACCGATGTAGGTCGGGGCCACTGCTGAACAGCCTCAATCTTCTTCGGGTCCACACAAATGCCGTCTCTCGTAACCACGTGACCCAAGAATCCGACGCTGTCCAGCCAGAATGCACACTTGGAGAACTTCGCGAACAGCTGGTGCTCCCTCAGAGTCTGTAACGTAATCCGCAAGTGCTGCTCATGCTCCTCTCTGCTCCGGGAGTACACCAAGATATCGTCGATAAATACGATGATGAACAAGTCAAGATACGGCCTGAATGTACGGTTCATCAAATCCATAAATGCAGCTGGGGCGTTGGTGAGTCCGAACGACATCACCAAAAACTCGTAGTGGCCGTAGCGCGTGCGGAAAGCTGTCCTCGGTATATCTTCCTGTCGAACTCGCAGCTGATGGTATCCTGATCGCAAGTCGATCCTCGAAAAATACCCCGCACCCTGAAGCTGGTCGAACAAATCATCAATGCGCGGCAACGGATATCTGTTCCTAACGGTAACTTTGTTCAGCTGGCGGTAGTCGATACATAAGCGCAAACTTCCATCCTTCTTCTTGACAAACAGGACCGGAGCACCCCACGGAGAAACACTAGGTCGAATAAGCCCCTTATCTAACAAATCCTGCAACTGATCCTTCAGCTCTCGAAGCTCTGCCGGGGCCATCCGATAAGGTGGTATAGAAATAGGCCCCGAACCGGGAATCAAATCAATGCAGAACTCAACATCGCGCTCAGGCGGTAGCCCAGGCAGCTCATCAGGGAAAACATCAGGGAACTCACAAACTACCGGGACCCGGTCCAACGGAACATCTGCAGCTCGAGTATCATAAATAGACGCTAAGAATCCCTGACATCCCTTCCGCAAGAGCTGACCAGCGCGAAGAGACGAAATTAAGCTGGGAAGGGCGACACTGCGGTCTCCCTGAATAACAAGGACTGGCTCTCCTGGAAAGCTAAATCTGACTTCCTTCTCACGGCAGTCCACCGAAGCATAACAAGTGGATAGCCAATCCATGCCCAGAAGCACATCAAAGTCCAACATATCGAGGAATATCAAATCAACTGATGAATCCCTCTCCCCGATACGAACGGAACACAAACGAAAAACAAACCGAGCGACAAACGACTCGCCTACCGGAGTAACAACAACAAGCGGCTGATCTAACGACGACGACTCACGGCCCAACATCGGTGCAAAGTGTGTAGAGACGTACGAATGTGTGGAACCTGGGTCGAATAATACCCGTGCGTCGAAAGAACAAACTGGCAAGGTACCTGTCACAACGGCATTGGATGCCTGCGCATCCTGCGGTGTCAAAGCAAAAACTCGGGCCTGTCCTCCACCGATAGCGGGCTGACCTCGACCTCGGCCTCTGCCTCCTCGTCCTCTCTGAACAGGACCGCCACGTCCACGGCCTCTCGGTGCACCTAACTGGCGTGGAGCATCGCCTGGGGTAGGAAGTAGGGCTCTCTGAGGAGGGGATGGTGATGGTGGTAGGGTCACATGCGGAACTGTCGCTGCTCCCTGTCGTCTCACTGGACAGTCTCTGACAAGATGGTGCAAACTCCCGCACCCAAAACATCCTGGCGACGACTGCTGCCCCTGGGAATAAGAACCATATAACTGTCCCCGCCCAAATCCTCTGCCAGGCCTATCTCTCGGAAAGAATCTGGCGCGCTGCCTCTGAGGCGGTACATCGGTGCGCATCCTCTTCGGCCCAGAAACGGCCGAAGTCTGTGATATGCGTGCCTCCATCCGCAATCCCGTATCCCTAGCCGCTGAATAAGTGTCGTAGTGCTGGGCGCCAATGGCAAGATATAGCTGGGCATCAAGTCCCTGTACGAACCTCTTCACCATCTTCTCCTCGGTATCCACCAAATACTGAGCATATCGGGATAACTGTGTAAACTGGATGTCATACTCAGACACCGTCATCCCAGGTGTCTTGACTAAGGCCTCGAAGCTACGAGCTCTGGCGTCACGAACGCTCTCTGGAAGGAAACGGGCTAGAAAGACCGCTGTAAACTCGGCCCAAGTCATAGGCGGTAGGTCTGCAGCTCGACCTCTCAAGACTGACTCCCACCATGTCTGCGCGAGACCCTCTAGTCGGAAACTCGCAAGCTCTACCCATCGATCATCCGAACATCTCAGCGAACGGCAGATCCTGGCTAAACTGTCAAGGAACGTCTGTGGGTCCTCTGCTGCCTCGGTGCCGGTGAATACTGGAGGTCTCAGCCTCATGAAATCCTGTAGTGAAACTGGAATGGCCACGGTGGTAGTAGTAGGAGCAGGTATCATGGTCGTCTGTGAGGTAGTAGGTACGTCATCCGGCCTCGGTGTACGACTGGCTGCAACTAGGGATCCTATCATCTGACGCAGCTCCTGCATGCCTCCCATCATCTGTCGCAACTCCTCCATACCGGTCTCGAGCCTATCCATACGGCCTGGGGAAGGTGGATCGGTCTGTCCCTGCGGCGTAGGCATACCACCCTGCTCAGTCCTAGTCTCGGACGAGCCAGCTCGAATCTCGTCTCTGGCGGCAGCCCTCTGTGCCCTCGTAGCCTTCGGCGGCATAGTGGCTGTTACAGGAAAACGGATAGTAAGGACAGTGCAACAGGATCATAGGATACACGGAATTGAAGAAGGAAATTTCCAAGCAAGTATCCTAAAGTCACTTAGGCGGAGTATCGTATCGTAAGTATGCCGCGGACATACGCACGCTACGTTACCCTGCTTAAGTCACTTACTCCATCTACCAAGGGTCATCCTACACTCACAAAGGTAAACCTATCGCTCTGATACCAACTTTGTCACGACCCGCAGGGTACGGAACGTGACTGGCACTTAAGTTTACGAAACGTCTAAAGGCGTCCGTAAAATAAGTAAGCCAAGCCCAGAAAACAAAACCAATGAAGCAAAAGAGTGAAGAAAACCCAATCATTTGAAAGCAAGTTTATCAAATAAGTCATGTAAAACCCTATCTTTTAAAACAATACTAATTTTTCCGAAAATTTCGGCAGAGTCTCCTTTGTAAATACTGGCCCCCAAAAATGGGTACAACAAGAATATATGTAAAACCAACAAATAAGGCATCCCCAAGCGGGAGCTAGCTCTTCGCCATACGGCGGTCACAAATCCCACGCAATGTAAATGACAACAAGCATAATAATCATAAGGAAGCATGAAAAAAAGTAGCATGTCGGCTCAAGTGAGCTCGACCCCAAAATACAGCATAAAATCCACAAACCTCACAGTCTCATCTCTAGGTCAAATATACAATAATCTGGTAGAAACAGTAGATGGAGTACACTAGATACAAGAATATACAAGGTGGTACAAAAAAATAACATAACCCACCTATGAGCAAATCTCGAGCTCAGGCAAAAGAGGCAAAAGACAAGTGCGCCCGCCGCTACTGAACTGACGGAGCGGACCTGCAAAAGACTGTGGCACAACGGGGGTGAGTTGCCAACTCGTGAGTAATAAATAACATCTACAAAGGCTATCGTATGCATGCACACAAGCATCCTAGCATCTATAATACAGGTAAGACTGGATGCACTAGCAGGTGTGTATATAACATCAGTGTACTAATATGTATGCAACATGAATATCTGAGGTCTCAATAGGTATATATAAGAAATATTTTATCTCTTTTTGTTTTTGAAACTCTTTTAGAATGCCAGCATAATGTCAATGAATCGACGAAAATCGGTGTCCAGCAACGACACCCAAAAAGCTGTCTCAAATCTCATAAATCCATGTCATAGTGTCTCTGGCCTCAGCCATCCGGCTGACCCATCTCAGTATCAATATATCATCCTCTCGCGGCCCCGGTCGGTATTCTCTGGATATCCGCCGTGCCCAATGAAGTCACCGGTAGGTAATCCGTCCCCTGCCAGGCTCAACGTCATCACCACATTCCTCTTGCCCCGGGGTACCTTACCGGGCCCACCATGTACCCGTGCCGGTTCCTCCACTCCTCGACACGGATTTCCAAATCCACAGCAAACTCATGGTGGACGACACTTACATCACTAGAAAACCGCAATTTTACATATTTTAAAAATATAATAAGTTTAGAAATTTTGCGGCTTTCCCCCGAAATCCAGCAATATCATAAAATCTCCAGAAATCCACATAAGTGCATATATCAATGATAATGAATGCGTATGATATCAATAATCAAGTTGCGATGTGTGATTAATATATTAAGCATGAACAATTAATATGATGAAGTACATGCACATGAATTAGCAATACTACGGTTTCATTTTTAAGGAATTAAAGGCAATAGTACCAGTTTAAGTATCAATTAGTAAAAGGTTTCAATTTAAAAGTTATCTAGTGTGGTGGCATGGCAATTACCAGGGTGTGTGTGTAAACATGAATAGTGCTCGTGCTGCATATAAAAACCTGGTAATGGTGCATGTGTCCTACAATTGAGTTTGCGTATATGGATATAACATATTGATCTAATTGCAGCAATTATCATGCCAGTATTATTATTCTAATGTCACAAGTGATTATCCAATTTACTATTTTCCAGTTTACTAAATCTATCGGGCGACTTGCGCCATCCAAACGATCGTCCCCCGTAGATGTTAAATCTACTCACAGGGATCCCTGGCTAGCTGTGTCCAATCACCGCCTTTCCCTTTCGCGCCGCGTCTGACGTTTCCGCGACCGAACCTGGAATTTACATCAATACCAGACATAAGGTTACATATCAAGAATGACGCAAAACCCCAACGAAACAACTAAAGTTCGCTAGCTAGGTACAACGTGCACAAGGTGCGCGGACACACGCGAAAATCGCAAAAACTGCCGAAAAACGCCGATTTGGGTCGCCCGGCAAAACTAAAACCCGACTACCCAAAAACCGCACTCACGCATCCTAAAAGTCGTAGGACAAGCCATTACAATCATCAAGATATCAAAAATAGTCCATCACATAATTTATATAAAAATCTAGTAAGCATATACAAACCAAAAAATCGGTGCAACGTCGCCGATTTGCGACAAAACGACTACAATCAAGCATACTCACCCAAGCACACTACAAGCAATCCACACACACTAATTACAACATATTAACCATGCTCCAAAACCTATATTCCACAACCAAACCCTTTCTTGATTTTTAAAAATAGCAATTGCAAATCAAAATCCACACTTGAAAAACTTAATTTAACACTACAAAAGCCCACTTAAGGAAATTAACCTCTTAGGTTAGGTTAGCAAAACACTAGATATCAATTTAGGTTCAATTAACTAAATAATGCTTTCTAAAACTTAATCAACTCACTAATCATGTTTCAAATACCATTTCCATACAAAAACCTTTTCTTGAAAATCCTAAAAAGCAAATTTCACACTTCTAAATTTAACCAAATTAGCATAATTGGAAACTATATAAACAAGTTAACCATATAAATTAGTTAATTAACAACTAGATTAACTACAAAACAACTTAATTAATTATCATGGCTTCAAAACCCTAATTTAAACAAACTACTCTTTTAAACTAGATTAGAAATAAGCTAACTTTTAACACTAACCATACAATTAAAGGAATTTTTAGCAAAAGAAAGCAACTTGATGAGAATTATACCTCTTGATCAATGGATCAAGCAAGAGAATTTGCTCCAATTGATGGCCTCAACACCAAGGTCCAAGCAAGAATGGCTAAGGATAATGATAGCATAAGGATTTTTGTTTGGATTTTTGAATTAAATCATGGATTTTGATGTATTTCTTGAAGAAATTGAAGAAAAATGAAAAGAAAAGAGAGGAAGAAGAGGGTGTGCAGGAATTTCGGCCAGAATGAGGTATGGGGGAGGGTGTGGGCAAGTGGGGAAAGTCATGGTCAAGTCCACAAAAGTCAATGTATCATACATTATCCATTTTAATTAAAATAATACCATAAACTATCAAATTAACTCAAGAAAGAAACCAAGAAGAGAGAGGCCAGAAATTTCTGGTCTCACACAAGGTGGGGCTGTCCTAGGGCTGAGGAAAAAGAGAGAGGGGTTTTACAAAAGAAATTTTATGCAAAAAGGCCCCCTACAACTCAAAAATTGCAAGTTTTAGCCCAAAATTCAATAATTTCGTTTCAAATCATAAAAATTTGAAAAAAATCAAAATAAATTACTAAAAATTCATGTTATCACTAGAATATAATTATCATAATTTTAGAGATTAAAATTAGCCCGGAAAAATTTGTATTTATCGCTTATTTAATGTATTTTCTTACCGGCTTAAAATAATATTAAAAAAATGAAAAATAGGGAAAAAATTTTAAATGACCAAAATTTCATAATTAACTCATTAGTCACTAAAAACAAGTAATTACCTATCCATTTAAGGTATAATTAGCCCTAAACTGCAAAATAACAAGAAAGACGGTTTTCGGAAAAATACCGAATTTTCACCGAATTTCAGGAAAACACCAAAACGACTTTTCAAGACGCTACATGTGTGAGAATGATTTTTAGAAGGTTTATTTTGAAAAAAGTCAGACTTAAGGCTTGACTCAACAAATCACAAAATGCACAATCAAACCATGGAACTAGGGTCTAAGTCAAGTCACTAGACCGCTCCTAGACTTCCAAAGGACAAGTCGCAGGATCAATCCTCTACCATCTCTTTATCCCTCTTGTGGCCAGGTAAGTGCCAGGTAAGTGGGAGGTATATGCTATACGAATCACCGAAAATAGAGGGCCTAATTAAGTAACCACTTTCCTTAGTCACACTTGCCTAGACACCATAAGAGAGATGCAGATAAGCGATAGATTACCCACGACTCTCCTCTATCCTAATTGAGCACGACAGTCCTTAGAGACCTGGTATATATATTTTTTAATTAATGTAGGGTGAAAGTATGCTCGTTTTGTGATTTGTGGGGCTAAGGAAGGGTGATGAAATCCCCACCTAATCTGTATTTGGGTTATTGTCTCTTAATGTCCGGTTAAGATTTGCACAAACAAACCGATATCAAAACACGTAAAAAGATTTTTGGACGGCGATATTTGTAAAGAATCCTGCAGTCAAAGATCAGATTATTGGATTTTATAGGAGAGAGAAAGATATTAGGAGATTACCTGAAAATTTTGGCGCCGCAATTCCTCCACTCCGCCACAGTTCCGCCGCAAAATGCTTGTTCCCGCCGCGATTTAGTAGGGTTGGTTGCCAAAATTTCTTCAGTGCTCCCCTCTGCTCCTCTGGGCTATCTTGAAAGTCTCTGAATCTTTGTTTCCTTACTCCAGTTACTCCAGATTCTCTTGCAAAACTTGTACAATAATTGTTAAATACACAAGATGTGGTTTTGATTCTCGTTTGTAATATGTTTACTGGATTTTATAAGAAATTAACCCGAATAACAAGAAAAAAATTACAGCCGTTTCCCCGGCAACGGCGCCATTTGATTGATCTGTTTAAAAGTGTGTTCTTAAAGTAACCGCAATCAAGACGGTGTCGCTAGTAGCTAGCCTCGATGAGTACGGGTCGTCCGTAGGGAAACGTAAACCTTTATTTTGCTTTAGACGAGTTGATAGAAGAAGGAGGATTGGTTGTAGTTACGGATATACTACGGATGTAAGATTTATAAAGAAGAGGAGGGTTCATAGAACTTAGTAGTAATGGATGACTAATAAAAATGACTCCTTTTATCTTTTAATAGTTTAAAACTAGATCGATAGTGATGAATGTAGATTAGGGTTCTTTTGGAAGAAATTAGGGTTTCCCCACTCTTAACTCTTGTCCTTGTATTGATCTCTATTCATGTCTAGCCTTTTCCAAAACAAATGTTGAACCGTTCTCGAATCGTGGTCATGACTAGCAATAGATTGGTAGCGCGCCCGATTAGGATATTAACATTTATTTTGCTAAAGTTTATAAACTTTAAAATGTATAAAAGAGATTAAATGATTTTATCATCCATTGATCTACCCTAGCCTACGAACCCTACCAAGTTAGGAATTACTCGCTCATGGTTTGAGATAGAAGAAAGGATGAAGAAGAAAACATGATTAAGATACAGAAATAAAATGCAGAAAGTAAATGCAAAAAGATTAATAAAAGACTTTCTTTATTTATCAACTATTGCATACAATTCTCCGTACACAGTAGATTACAAAGAACCCTAGTTTTTGCTCTCGCTCTCTCTTTTGTTGGAGGTAGATGACTAGCTGATGATTACCTGGATGCGTGGATCGCTTTGGACCTCTTGATCACTTCGGATTGATGATTTTTGATGTGAAGCTCTCGGTCCCTTAAATAGTCACAGAAGCTAGAAACCCTAATTGCCAGATGTTAGGATATGCTAATACGATCTCACACATCAAATCTTAAATCTTATGGCCACAAAAGGGCCATGGATCCACCGCGAATATATGCATTTAGCCACCCAACCGCGGCGGAATAATGTGATCAGGTCTTGGGATTTTCTGTGGTCTCTGGTGTTGACATTTGTAGATCTCTTCGATGTCTGGATTCTGGAAATCTTATTCTGAGTCTCTACCGTTGCTAGATCTTATATTTTCCTTCAATATTTCGGAAGATTTGATTCCGACATCTCGGATCTTTTGATCTCCAGATTTGAGCTAATATCTGCACAATATCTTAATTCATAGTGTTAGTAATATTTGTTATTATTTTGAGATATTATCCTAAACATTTGTATGATACAATATTTTAAGAATATTGATTATAATTATTTGATATGATATGCATATTTTAATTACTAATATTCTATATAAATATTATATGCATGTATTTTCCTTCATTATGTTAATTATAATGTAGAAACATATGATAATAAACTTTTTACACATAAACCCTCATATGTTCTATAATTGCAATAAACACCTTTTAGAACTCAACAATAGTGGGGAAAATAACCATTCAAACATGCAATATTTCAGACTATTCAGGTGTCCATCAACGACACCCAAAATCCCAATATCTCAGGCGCCGTCACTATGATCGGCTTTCATATCCATCTCATTATATAAATTCGAACGGTATCCTCTGGATGTCCGCCGAGTTTTCATACAATCACCGGTAGGTAGTGCTCCCCCTTCCAGGCACATCATCTATATCTCGAGCTTCTTGCCCCGGGGCATCTTACCGGGTCCACCATGTACCTGCAGATGGCTCGTCCACCTCCTCGAATCGGGTACTCGAAAAGCTCAGAACCGAGAAAACTCATGGTGGACACAATAACCATATCAAGGAAAAACCGCACATTTTAAATATTTCAAGTTTTCAAAATGTACCTTGCGATTTCCCGAATCCACAAAACAGAAATCTCATGAAAACATCATATGAGATAAATCACTAAAGCAATGTATGCATGATGCAAATCATGATGCGTACTAGTACCAGAATCGTTATCTAACTATCAATAATGAATGCGGTATAATATATATTTATCTATGGCAGTTTCTATAGTGTGCGTACATGGCAATTACCAACGGTGTGTGTGGCATATAAATGCTCGTGCAAACATAAACCATTAGTAATGGTGCAGTGCCCTATTAATGATATGTCGATGTACAACAGGTAATAGGATATACAAAATGATACTCATGCACAATCAATATATATATATATATATATATATATATATATATATATCTATATATAAGCATATCATACAAGGTTATATCACTTGAATCTAGCCTTCGGCGCTTAACGCCATACAGGCGATTCCCCGTAGATGTTAAATCTACTCACAGGACGATATCGAGCTAAGTGAATCCGATCACCTCCTTCCCCTTCTTAGCTGCGTCCGAAGTCCCTGCCTGTGATCCTAATATCACACAAAACCAATACTCATGAAATTAGTAAACTTACGATAACACACGGACACAAACGACAACTAACGAATCGACTCCCATAAGCTATCAAGCGTTAGCTTAGCGGGCTAAACGTGTGCAGCGACATCCTAACCCAAACATACGGCTGTAAAACGCATGAAACACTTAAACAAAAGTCGGATAAATCCGTATCGCACCTAGTCGAAACGCTTGAATTATAGAAAAAGCAAGCAATTAGCTTCCAGATTTTACCTACAGATTATATAGGAAAAACAAAGTATACCAAATATCCTATATAACCCACAGAGAGCTACCTACAAAAACCCAACACCCAATACCACTAAAAACTAGCGGCGCAGGGAAATTGGTGACTCTCGCCGGTCGAAAAGTGAAAGGTTGGGTCCAGACTTCTAGGGTATACACAAGGCTCTAACATTATTCTACTGTATTGTTAGATTTAATTATAGATCAACGTAACGATAGCAGATTCAACAGAAGCTCCTATATAAACAAAAATACCATTTTAACACTAAACTTAAAATATAAAGGTGTTTTACTGAAAATAATTAACCAACCAACTTCCTTAGAGCCTAAACAAGGGTTAAAGATCACTACCTCACCAAAACTTGAGAAAAACCCTAACCTTCCAAGCTCCAAGTCACCACAAGAGGGTTAAACATGATTTGTGAAGGGTTTAGTGAGGTTTGATGAAGATTTGGCTCAAGGTTAGTGGTGAAAACAAGGATCAAGTGAAGGTTTTTCTTTTGTGAAGAAGAAGAAGAAAAATGATAGAGAGAGAGTGTTGAGGGATTATGAAAGAGTGAGAGGGTGAGGGTGACATGAGAGCCATGCTCTTCTTCTCTCCTCATTAAATGCTCCCATGCTTTGTCCCCCCAATGCTCCCATGCCTCATCATTCCATTTCTTTTCTCTTTCTTCATTTTAAAATAAAACCTATACTTAAAATAAATATGTATACATATATATAGGATGCCATAATAGGTTAAGTGCCATGGCTAACAAAGCATGGTTAACACATACTTGACTCTAGATTAACATGCACATGTGTGTGCAAGTACAAAAATAATTTAATAAAATATTAATTAATTATAATAAAATATGTGAAAACAATTATTGGTTAAATTTTATTAAAAACCCACATTATATAGATTAATTAACTCTAATCGCATTCTAAGATGTTACAATCTTCCCCCTTAAAAAAAATACGGTCTCCGAATTTAAAAATCTTACCATGCATACCTTCGAAGAGATGAGGGAATTTCTTCCACATCTCGCTCTCGGCTTTCCATATGACCTCCTCGCTGTTTGGGTCATGCCACAGAACCTTCACTGACGGCAAGACCCTTGACCGAAGTGTTATGAATATATATGCCCTAGAGGCCATTATTGTATGGTATAGTGGATGCTTGGACATATATATATAGGAATTTCTTGCTCGACATGATAGTATGCTATATGGTTGCTCTTTATCTTATCATGTACACATGTATTATTATACTGTCTCTCTGATACATGTTGATAAAGCTCTTAGGATGTTTACTTGACTACCAGGACTATGATGCGGATCATACAACTGGGACTTGTGTAGTCCATAAGAACATCCTTTAACAGTTCCTAGTCGAGGGAGTATTGAGACAGGGCATCGATATTCCAGAGTAGACTAGTGTGTACGTTTCTTGACCCTGTAGGGGGCGATGGTTGATTCCATAACCATTGGTGTTTGACATAAAAGATTGTACATAGGTGCTCATTAACGTATGGGTACACCGAACAGGACTCGCCAAGAAATACTAGTTGGTACTATACCTATCGTCAGATAGCAGTTCTCTGGTGACACTGGTACAGGTTAGTCTGTAGACCTGAGATCGTCATAGAGTCTTGTGTGGTTCCCACTGTGCTTTGATTTCCTCCCTACCACGGCTCAAAGAGTCATGCAAACATGTGGATTTTGGGTACAGTCCCGAGTCATATGGAGGCAATGAGTGATAGGAGGGGTTTCGTCTCTCCCGATATAGGGAGTTGATGTTGCGCTATACTTGATTGGCTATAACAGTAAGTCCCTAGCCAGGGCTGATGAGATTTACTGGTAAGTGTTATCAGTAGTTTCTAGAAACGTTATGAGCCATATATCGGCATGACTTATCAAGTTACTGGGGTCTGACGATTCCACCCCTAGACTTGATATGCGGCATATCAGACGAAAAGACCGGACTGTACGGTAAGTGTTACTTATAGGCTTCATGGGAGTTTGGACACGCTTACTTATTGATCTTCTATTCGCTCAATACCTGGGTAGCCGTTACGTCCAGCTAGTACCGCTGACGGCTTGTGGGTAACTGATGTGATCATTACCCACTGCTGGCGTATTGACGAGTCTTTAGAGTCCCACACAAAAATTTCCTAGTTCAAGCAAAACGAAGTAGGGCACATATGCTGATATGTGTAGGGCCTAATTAAATACGAGTATGTGATACCGTATTCTAATCTGGCGGTTATTTGATATCAGTTAGGTTATATGTGATATGACCGGATTATTGAATCAAGTTTTGATTTAATAATATGATATATATTTATATTTGATATAATTATATATTAACTAATATTATAGCTCATATATATATATTATATGAGGCATGGTATAGATTTTCTATTTTGGGAAAATAGAAAATGAGGTGGAAAATGGGGAGATATTTATGGTATGGTGCAAGTCATGGCTTGTTTATTTGTTTATCATTTATCCATCACGATTGAAGAATGGTTGTGAATTATTATTTGATAATAATTCATGTTTCAATAATAGAGGGGATACACTTGAGCCATTACACACTTGATCATTTTCTTGAGTTGATTTTCTTTAGCTCTCTCTATTGTTCTTCTTCTTCCTCCATCAAGCTCTACTCTTTTCCATGTGTTGGAAAATAAAGAGTTAGAGAAACCTAGTGAGCTTAGAACCCCTAATTCACTATCCTTGTTTAGATTAGCACTCTAAACTAGTGTATTTTCTTCACTAATGAGAGTTTAGTGAAGAGGTAGCTTGGATTAGGGAAGCTTCGGATGGATCATCTTCGGCACGAAGATCACAAAGGAAGTTCGTACCATCTTCAAGTGGAGCTACGAGGAGTCATAGAGACTACAACTCGAAGCTTTAGAAGAGAAGGACTCGGTCTTCAAAGGTTGTTGCCTCTATCTCTTAGTGTAAAGTTTATGATATCATGCTAAAACTCTAATCATCTAGTTAAGATCTTTGAATAGTGTATCTTAGCACCCCAATTTTTTGAAAATAGCACGCTAGATGCTTGTGAAAACCCAGTGGTGGTGCTAGGGTACACTTTCATGGTATTAGATCCAAGCTAGAAGATTATATGATGTTAGATGAATTACAAAACCGAAACAGCTCCGAAAACCGAAACCTAAAACCCTAGTTTCTGTCAATTTTAAAACGTTCTCTAAAATTTTTTTAAATAAGTACAGAATGTTGCATGTGATGTAACTAGAACACCATAGAAATTCAAGGCCAAAACTCCAAAATTGACCCGGCGAGATCACCAAAATTCCCGGCCTGGCCGGCCCCCTGTTCATTTTTGGGTCTCGAATATTTTTTGTGTTCTCTGTGCTAAGGTTCATGGTTTCAGGTTATGTTTGATTAGCCCAGTTTGCATGTGATGTTAACTTTGCTATTTGGGCTATTTGGAGTGTTTCGCATTCGCAATTTTAACGTCGTCTCTGGTTTAAGTTTGATATATGATACAATATCTGGAATCCACATTTAATTAGTTTTGTGAAAACTAGTTTGTAATTATAAATCTAGCATTTTAGTCTCGGTTGATCGATTGCCACGGAGTTTCGATTTGGATCAAAACTCCATCGCAATTGTGTATAGTACGCGAACACCAAGTCGGGAATCTTGTTGAATTATCCGACTGCTTATTGAAAAGAGTTTTCAATTTGAAACTAAAATGCAAGGTTTGTAGGTTAGGGATGAAATTTGGCACATGAGATATTCCGGGTTTATGATGTCTAAGGTATTTGCGGATTCTAAATATTGTAGTTTTTCATTTCTTTTCTGTGACCATAAGTGTAATATGTGGTGTATCCCCGATCTCATTGCTATATGTCAACGAAATTCGGGATACGTATATTTACTTATGTTGATTATATGTAATGTTATGTGTTGCTGTGATATGTTATATTGGATCGTCGTGATTGAATAGTCAGGGTTTTTTTTGCGTGAGATGAGAGTTTTTGTTTTCAATTTTCATTCATGTAAAAAATGTATGTAATATTCTTTTATTGGGACACTTCCGGGTCGAGGATGATGTCACCATTGATGTATATTATTTACTTTTGATAGACCCAAGGCGGGGAGTGCAAGTAACCGGGTTCTAGAGTCCAGTGGGAGAACATTTTGTAGGGTTCCTGGGCACACTCATGAGGTTCCACAAGGCATCAACCATGCCAAAATCAAATTTTTATGTGCCTAACAACCCTAATCTAGATCGATTACTAGAGGTAAGGCGAAACTATAAGCAAGCAAACAACTTTACTAATAAGCGAAAAGGATTACAACCTTTGTAGATCCGGTCCTTCACTTCTAAAGCTCCGTGTTGACGTCCCTTCACTGCGATCATCGGGATCCCGGACCCTAGCGTTGGTTTCATCGGAAAAATGAGCGGGCTAGGTCGTTGACTTCGAGGCCGAAGATGATCTACGTCGGGGAGACTCAAACTCAAGCTATTCCTTCACTTGGTCAAAAACTTTATGAAGAGACCACTCTATACTACATGGCAAGTAGTAGAGGATGAAGAAATAGGAAGTGGGATCACTTTAGAATTATTTTTCTCACACTTTTTCTCATGGCACCATTGAAGCTAGCAAGCTTTTTGATAGAGCTTGATGAAGAAGAAGAAGAAGAAAGAATAATCAATCATCTCATCCAAAAGAAAGCTTACCTATTTAATTATGGCACCATGGTTGAGTTAATCCCTCATGCTTAACTCATGTAGAGAATTGACCAAGGCATTAGGTTAAGGGTTAGGTTAAAGAATTATCAAGAGAAATGACAAAAGAGTGGACTTTGTCAAACTTTCTCCAAGCTTCTTCAAGCTTGACAACTATGACCAAGTTTAATTCTTTTGTTAAATCTTAAGATAAAACAATAACCCTAATCTTAAACCTAATCTTGGTATAAGTCTCATACACACATCTTGTATGTATCATCAAACATGATACAAACATATGTACACAAATATATATCATATATATACACTTATGCACAAACTAGTGAGAAAACAATTCTTAAGTGAACTAATACTAGTTAATGTAAAGTAATATATCAAATATATAATTATACATTAAATTATTAAATCAACACTTGATTTAACGATCCGGTCATAACCGACTAATATCATGTGTAACAACTTATCGAATCAACACTTGATCCGATAACCCGGCTATATCGCATACAACCGATCAATGTCACGAATCACGAGAATAGAATACGGTATCTCATATCATATTAATCTCGGTCCTGCACATATCACATATGCGCTCCTACTCCGTTTCGCTTGAGCCAGGAAACCCCTGTGTAGGACTCTAAAGACTCGTCAATACGCCGGCAGTAGGTGATGATCATATCAAACACCCACAAGCCGCAAGTGATCTGCTAAACGTAACGGCCACCTGGGTATTGAGCGATCAGAAGATCAACGAGCAAGCCTGCTCACACTCCTGCGAATCCAACCAGTAACACTTACCGCACCGTCCGGTCTGTTTGTCTGATATGTTGCATATCTCGCCTAGGGGTGGTAAACGTCAGACCCCAGTGGCTCGATAAGTCATGCTGATGTAAGGTCCATAACAAGCATGAAACTACTGATAACACTTACCAGTAAATCAGTGCAACCCTGGCCAGGGATTTCCAGTTATGGCCAGTCGAGCATAGCGCAACATCAACCCCCAATACCGGGAGAGACGAATCCCCTCTTATCGCTCATTGCCTCCATGTGAATCGGGACTGTACCCAAAAACCACCTGTTTGCACGACTCAGTAGAGCCGTGGTAGGGTAGAAATCAAAGCACAGTGGGAGACACACAAGACTCTATGACGATTTCGGGTCAACAGACTAAGCTGTACTAGTGTCACCAGAGAACCGCCATCTGACGTGAGGTATAATACCATATAGGAGTTCTCGGCGAGTCCGTTCAGTGTACCCAGTCACCACTGAGCACCCGCATACCATCTCTGATGTCAAACACCAATGGATATGGGATCATCCATCGCCCATCACATGGGTCGAGAAGATATACGCTAGTCTACTCTGGAATATCGATGCCCCGTCTCGATATTCCCACGACTAGGAACATTGAAGGATGTACTCATGGACTACCCAGGCCCCACTAGTATGATCTACATCATAGTCCTGGAAGTCGAGTACATATCCTAAGGGCTTTATCAACATGTAACAGAGAGACAATAAGTATACATGTTAAGATAAAGAGCAACCAGATAGCGTACTATCATGTCGAGCAATAAAGTCCTACCTATATATTTCCTAGCATCCACTACAATATACATCTCATGTACAGTAATGGCCTCTAGAGCATACATATAACTAACAATCTCCCACTTGCACTAGGGCCATCTGTAGCAGTGGTTGCAGTATCTCATACTCAACCATCCCATAAAAGTCTCTCTCTAGGAAAAGGCCTTTGTAAGTGGATCCGCCGTGTTGTCCTCTGAGTCTACTCTCCTAACCTTGATCACCCTGGAGATCAACTATCTCCATGATCAGGTGATGCTGCCTCAGAATATGTCTGGGTCACTGATGGGACCGGGGTTCCTGGGCCAAAGCCACACTTTCATTGTCACACAATGGTAGGAACCTAGTTCGTCTCATGAACTAATATACACCCAAACTTCCTCTTTGGTAGTATCATTGATAGCGATGTCACCAGCCTTTATCGACTAGTTTGCCACGGTATATAGCTTGGAACTCTTCCAACTTACCGTCCCTCTACTGAGGGTAAAGACAATGCCTGCGACTGACATTTAGTCGTCCTTATCACCCTGGAACCTTCCAGTAATTCTCCCCAGGATCGATTGATACCATCTTACTACACCTAGTGAGAATCCTAATATCCATTTAGATCTATCGCATAGATCCATAACCCAGGATTTAGGAGGTATCACTTTGATCCTATATGGAGAATCCATGTGATAAGAGGAGATTGACTGAGCGTAGCATAGGAAACTCTTTTCCTATTAAGAGTATGTTATCCACGTACTCTACGAGGATCACCACCTTACTCTCTACTACCTTTTTGTATATACAGGGTTCATCTACTATTTTGATGAAGTCAAACACTTTGACTACCACATCAAAATAGACGTTCCAACTCCACGATGCCTGCTTTAATCTGTAAAGCAACTTGCACACGTTTCCGCTGCTCTCACTGTTTACGAAGCCCTCTGGCTGTGTTCTTATAGACGTTCTCTTCTAAATCAGTATTTAGAAAAGCAGTCATGACACCTAACCACCAGATATCGTAGTCATGGTATGTAGCAATGTTAAGTAGGATCCGGATGGACTTAAGCATAGCCACTGGAAAAAGGTTTCATCATTATCCACGCATGGTCGATGATGAAAACCATTAACAAGTCTAGCTTTGAAAGTCTCAACTTTTCCATCTACACCAAGTAATCTTCTCAAGATATACTTGCTCCTGATGGGGATTTAACCCTTTAGATATAGCATCCAAAGTCCATACTTTGTTGGTGTACATGGATTCTATCTCAGATCACTAAGCATCCAGCCATTCTTACAGAGTCTCCACTCTTGATGGCCTGTTCGAAACTAGTTGGGTCATCATCTTATGATGCAATCCTCGCTCCCACTGTCATCGAGAAACTGAAGTGTCTCTCAGGCGGATGAGGAACCCTACTAGATCGGCGGAGAGGCTGAGGTTCGTCGGAGACTATTGAATCCTTTGGTTCTATCAAATCATCAGCTGTAGTTTGTATAACTGGAAATCTTTTCAGTTCTACAGAACTGACCTTGCCTCGATCTTGTCCGGATTTTGCTTTTTACATAGGCCGGACAATCCCAAATCTTAATTTACTTAAGAGATGGGCTTTTCCCATACCATATCTCATATGGAGTGGTAGGCATTGATTTGATTGGAATCCAATTCAATAGGTATGCAACTTCTTAAGTGCAGAACCCCCAAAAGGAAATATATAACTCAGTAGTACTCATCATAGAGTGCACCATATCATATAGGGTGTGATTGCTCCGCCCCGATACATCGACGTGTTGTGGTGTATACGGAGGAATAATGCTGAGAGAGAATCTCATTCTCCTTTAGAATAGTCCAGGAATCCCGTGCTCAAGTATTCTCCTCCCTGATCACATCAAAGGACATAATACTTATACCCGTTTTTGGTTCTCTACTTCTAACTTATATTCGGTGATTATCTCAAAAGTTTTGGACTTGTGTTTCAACTGGAACATATGTCTGAATCTATAGAGATCATCAGTGAATGTAATGAAGTACAAAGAACCAGTCCTGGCATATGTAGACTGGGGACCTCTATACATCACTATGTATCAGTCCCAAGAGTTCACTAACTCTTTCTCTGTTTCCCGTAAACGGAGCTATGGTCATCATATCTTTGTGACATGACTGGCAAGTTTCATAAGATGTAAATTTAAACTGATTAAAATATGCAACTAAATGTAACTTAGCTAGTCGGGTCGCATTGATATGACCTAGTCTACAATGCTTCAAGAAGAATTCGTTCATTTCTGAACTCTTCCTCTCGTGTGTGTTCTGTATACTAAGAACTGTAGTTTGATTTAGAACGTATATGCTTTTAGATAACGTGCCTGAACCGATCAACTCTTGATATAGGATATGTGCAAAACATTATCCAACAATACAAAATTATATCCTTCTTTAGTAAATAAAAAGACTGATATGATGTTGTATATCAGGTTCGGTATCTAATTGTTAGTTATATGTATGCCCTGGAGGCCATTACTGTACATTGGATGTATATTGTAGTGGATGCTGGGACATATATAGGGAGGACTTTCTTGCTCGACATGATAGTATGCTATCTGGTTCCTCTTTACCTTAATGTGTACACTGATTGTCTCTCTGTTACATGTTGGTAAAGCCCTTAGGATGTGTACTTGACTACCTGGACTATGATGCGGATCATACTAGTGGGGACATGGTAGTCCATAAGTACATCCTTCAAAGTCCCTAGTCGTGGGTGTATCGAGATGGGGCATCGATATACCAGAGTAGACTAGCGTGTACCTTCTCGACCCATACAGATGGGCGATGGATGATCCCATATCCATTGGTGTTTGACATCAGGGATGATATACGGGTGCTCAGTGGAGACTGGGTACACTGTATGGACTCGCCGAGAACTCCCAGATGGTATTATACCTCACGTCAGATGGCAGTTCTCTGGTGACACTGGTACAGAGTAGTCTGTTGACCCGAGATCGTCATAGAGTCTTGTATGGTTCCCACTGTGCTTTGATTTCCATCTTACCACGTCCAAGAGGGCGTGCAAAACGGTGGTTTTTGGGTACAGTCCCGAGTCACATGGAGGCAATGAGCGATAGGAGGGGATTCGTCTCTCCCGGTATAGGGAGTTGATGTTGCGCAGTGTTCGATTGGCTATAACAGGAAATCCCTGGCCAGGGTTGCTGAGATTTACTGGTAAGTGTTACCGGTAGTTTCTCGAATTGTTATAGACCTCATATCGACACGACTTATCGAGCTATTGGGGTCTGACGTTTACCACCCCTAGGCAAGATATGCGACATATCAGACGATCAGACCGGACTGTACGGTAGTGTTACTGGTTGGATTCACTGGAGTGTGAGCGGGCTTGCTCGTCGATCTTCTGATCGCTCAATACCCGGGTGGCCGTTACGTTTAGCAGACCGCTTGCGGCTTGTGGGTGTTTGATATGATCATCATCTGCTGCCGGCGTATTGACGAGTCTTTAGAGTCCTACACAGAGGTTTCCTGGCTCAAGCGAAACGAAATAGGAGCGCATATGAGATATGTGCGGGACCGAGAATAATACGTGTATGTATACCGTATTCTATTCTCGCGATGAATGTATCGAATGGTTGTATGCGATATAACCTAGTTATCGAATCAAGGATTGATTCGATAAACCGATACATTGGATACTAGTCGGTTATATGTGATATGACCGGATCGTTAAATCAAGTGTTGATTTAATGATTTAATGTATAATTATATATTTGATATATTACTTTGCATTAACTAGTATCGGTTCACTTTAAATGGATATTCTCACTCGGGTGTGCGCATTGCATATGCGATATGATTTTGTGCACATGATTGTATCATGTTTGATGATACATTCTTTTTGGTTAAGTGTAAAGTATTAAACTATGGTTAAGTGGATGATTAGGGTTTTTACTTATTCATTTATTTGTTTATTTATTCATTTTTTGGCAAAAGGAAAATGGTGGCTAATTTGGATTTATGTTGAAGCTTCATGAAGCTTTGACTTAGTCACCATTTTTGTCTTCATACCTAACCTAACCATTCACTTAACTTGAGTTTAGTCTCTACACTTAACCATGGTTGATTATGATAAGTATTCTTTTAATTTCTATTTTCTAATTAACTTATCATAACAATTTCTATCTTCTTCTTCCTTTCTTCACTTGAAGAAACCAAGCTCCATCAATGGTGATTGATGGAAATGAGTGAGAAATCCAATTCTAAAGTCTACCCACTTCCTATTTCTTCATCCTCTACCTCTTGCCAAGTAGTAGAGTGTGTTTTCTTCACAAGTTTCTTGACTTGGTGAAGTCGGAGCTTGATTTAGCGATGCCTCGACGTAGATCATCTTCGGCATGGACATCGATGACCTAGCCCGTCCATTCTCCGATGAAGCCGACGCTAGAGCCCGGGACTTGTTATGGACAGCGAGGAGACTTCATTACGGAGCTATGGAGGTGGAGAACCGGATCTACAAAGGTTGTATTTCCGTATCTCTTAGTTAAGTGTTAACTAGTTTATTGTGTCGCCTAAATATCTAGCCGACGATCCGTAGTCGGGTCTCTCGGCACCCATAAAATTTTATATTGGCATGTTCGATGCCTTGTGAGACCTCTATAGGGTGCCTAGGAACCCTTCACTGGTATCAGAGCCTAGCTAGAGCCTTAGGCGAAGTCTAGACGGAATTTGAACTCCGATCGAATCAAAACCAAAACCCTAAAATTGCTCTCTGTCCTTTTTTGAAAATTGTGGATTTTTCAATATTAAAAATATGCAGAAAATCAAGCAGGGTTTTTTATGAAATACTGTGAAAAATGGAGACCTAACTCCGTCATAACGGCGCGGAACCGCGGCCTAAGCCCACGTGGCGCGGCGGTTCCGCGACAATACTGTTGACTCTTTGACTCCTTTTTGCACAGTAATTCCTATTTTAATATGCTGAGTTTTCTGGGAATTTTTAATATGCAGTAAACAGATGAGTATTTTGGGGTTGTATTGGGAATCGTTGATTCGATCGGATTATCGAGTTTTGTCTATGTGTTTTTCCGGATATATTTTTTGAATATGTTAAAAAGTTCGACCGGATATAAATACCCAATTTTTCCCCTGTCGGGAAATTTCCAAGTGTTGGATTTTTCCGTAGTTTAACGACGTTCTAAGTAGTGCAAGTAACGCGATGGACCCTCTAGAAGACAACAAACCTTAACTCGATTATGTGACCGTCTTGAACTGCCCTTTGAACCTTCGGGTTTGGGGCAGTACGGCGTGCCACATGTGAGGCGTTGGCTTGACCCTTCTACGGCTGGACCGTTGGTACTGAGGCACGAACTGAATGTTGTTAGACTTATTTCATGTGTTGAGCTGTATCGGGAAAACTTGGGTGTTCGAATATTCGATCGGAAAGTTTAACATTTTCTGTTTATTCGGAATGTGATACAACAATTGGAATTCATAAAAGTTATGTGATAACTGGATGAATGTTATAAACATAGTAATTTAGTCTCACTTGATCGGTTGCCACGGAATTTTGATGCGATCAAAAGTCCGTCGCAACCACGTAGCGTACGCGGATACTCGCCGGGTAAACTTAATAGACAGCTACACCCCATAGCCCCGACCAAGTGACTGTAGGAGAACCCCGTCGCCGAAAGCATCCGTTCGGGTGCTCGCGGCAGCGGTGTTCCGCCTTGGTGCACTTCATCGACGGTATTAGGGGTGCGGCCGTCTACTGAAGTTTGCGACGAGCATTCGATCAGTTTTTTGGGAATCCTGTTGAATTGCCCGACTTGATATTGAAAAGAGTTTTTGATATAGAGACTAAAATGCGGGGTTTATAATTGTTAGGCATGCGATGTCTAAGTAATTCATTTGGTCAGGCATGCGATGTCTGAGGTGGTTGCGGATTCCAACTGTTGTAGTTTTACACTTTCTTTTCTGTGACCGTAAGTGTAATATGTGATATCGCCGGTTTCGTTGCTATATGTCAACGACAATTGGGATGCGCATATTTACTTACGTTGATGACATGTGATGTTATGTGTTACTGGATATGTTATATTGGATCGTCTTGTTCGAATAGCCGGGTTTTTTTATGTGAGATGAGTGTTTTTCATTTTCATTCATGTAAAAACTTGTATGTAATCTTCTTTTATTGGGGCACTTCCAGGTTGCGGAAGATGTCACCGTTTGTAAATTATTTACTTTTCCGCACTAGGATAGACCCAAGGAGGAGGGCACAAGTAACCGGGTTCTGGAGTCCAGTGGGAGACCAACTCGAGGAGTCGAGTCCGGGTCTCCTAACTCTAGAATTGGTAGGGTTGCTTGCCGCTCTCGTAGGGGTCTAGGGGTGTGGGTTTGGCTATTCATCACGACCGTGGAATCCGTGTTTTATACTGGCTCGTATTGAAAACACGGACGTCCTAGTATATCCAATATTTCATATAATTCTTCTGCTGCGATATCTGTGATGTGATCATGTGATGTTCTGTGATAGATACAGAATATAGTATATATATGATATATTATATAGCCGTTACTTATGTTTTACACCCGTGCTAGCCCTGCCCCGCTCTGCCGTTAGTTACCAAACCTAACGGTGCACGAGGGGACATCGAGGCGAATGCGGATGGCATAAGTGTACGTCGTATTTATCTGTGATGTTTAGGTATTTATATGATGGGACTTCATTAATGAGATTAATGAAATAAAAGAAACCTAAGATGTTGTAGAATCGAATTTCAAAATAAAACAGGTAGCTACAGTTCTTGCTTTGCACAGCGGTATATATGATATATCCTGCACCTTATTCGATAAGGAAAGGACCGAGATCCCTTCACCGGGAGTGACTCCTTTAGCAATAACTGGCAGATGCTACAACCCTCGGTTTGTCTTTTGATTGCTTTTAAGTGTTTTTGCTTTGCACAGTGATATATATGATATATCCCGCACCTCATTCGACGAGGAAAGGACCGACGATCCCTTCACCGGGAGTGACTCCTTTAGCAAAACTAGAAAAGCCTAAAAAACATTCCATTTTAAAATCATTTGATTCTACAACGATATCAAGTTCATTACGCAATAGGTTTTCAGAAAAACCTGTCGTAGCCCTCCGTCATTTCAGATAAGTTGTATATAGTATTCGTGCTGCATTTGTTGGCTTTCGTCAAGGTGCAGTGTGCGGTAGCTATATGCTGCTTATCTGCTAGCATACGATGCGATTGGATTAGGGTAGTCGTGCGGCTTTGTTGGCTTTCGTCAAGGGTCGTGCAGGTGGGTTTAATTCAATCAGGAAATGACGGGTTGAACTTGACTAGCGGGCTATGGTTTGTTGGCTTTCGTCAAGGTCATAGCACGTTAGGGGCAAAATATTATCGGGAATTTCAAGTGTTGAGATTTGCAATGAGATTGCATACCTTCTATGAGATAGTTGGATCCCGATACCCGCTGCGAGTAAGTGTTACTCCTGGGAGAGTTTTATACATTACAATTAGACGATCAAGTAGGTGTCTAGAAAGGTGTCAACGGGGTTACGCCTCTGGGAAAACGAGGTTTACATTAATTAGGTTCGTGCGTAAGCACGGGGGACCTCCCTCAAAGTACCGACACTGGCCTGGCTGAAAGATTGGCGAACTTGTAGTGTGTAATTAATCCCGGCTAGTCTTTCCTTTTAGGGTTTGAAGGAAGATTTGATAAAAAGCAGTGGGAGCCATCCTGATTAGATAAAATAATAACCAATCTATTCTTGCAGAGCGCACGCTGAGTGTTTTCTTCTCTCTCTCTCCTGGTAGCGACCATGTCACGCCTTAATCAAGATAATAATACGGATTATTGACCGAACCCGCTTGTTTTACTGAGCTGGGGAACGTTGGTCCCGCTCCAACTTATAATTGTTATAAGACAGAGCAGGAAATTGGGGAATACCAGATTTCCCCTGCCGCCCAAACGAAGAGAGTGCATGTTGATGCATCATCTTCGGGTGTGTTCATTATACAGAACTGTTTCTCAGTATCCTCCGCATCCTGGGTATATGATACCGGATCAGGATCCCAGATATGTAATCTGTTACATAGGGCTACAAAAGGGTAGAAAAACTGAGAACGGGTGATAAGTTTCATGAGGCAGAAAACGGGGCAAGTGTTGCAGCCAAGTCTGTTGGTCACTGTCACCCTGTATTGTAATACATTGATTCTGAACGAATGTTATTAGATACCGAACCTGATATACAAAATCATATCTGTCTCTTTATTAGTAAAGAAACGATAAAATTTCGTATTGTTGGATAATGTTTTGAACATTTCCTATATCAAAAGTTGATCGGTTCAGGCACGTTGTCTAAAAGCATTGACGTTCTAAATCAAACTACAGTTCTTAGTATATGGAACACACATAAGAGGAAGAGTTCAGAAATGAACGGATCCTTCTTAAGGTATTGTAGACTAGGTCATATCAATGTGACCCGACTAGCTAGAGTTACATAAAGATGCATATTTAAATTAGTTTGAATTTACATCTTGTGAAACTCGCCAGTCATGTCACAAAGATAAGATGACCACAGCTCTGTTTATTGGAAACAGAGAAAGAGTTAATGAACTCTTGGGATTGATACATGTTAATGTATGTAGGTCCCCTGTCTACACATGCCAGGACTGGTTCTTTATACTTCATTACGTTCTCTGATGATCTCTTTAGATTCAGACATATGTTCCTATTGAAACACAAGTCCGAACCTTTTGAGATAATCACAGAATATAAGTTAGAAGTAGAGAACCAAAATACGGGTATAAGTATTATGTCCTTTGATGTGATCAAGGAGGAGAATACTTAAGCATGGAATTCCTGGATAATTCTAAAGGAGAATGAGATTCTCTCTCAGCATTACTCCTCCGAATACACCATAACACGATGGTATATCGGGGCGGAGCAATCACACCCTATATGATAAGGTGTGCTCTACTACTGAGTTACCTTTTTCCTTAAGGGAGTTGTGCACTTAAGAAGCTGCATACCTATTGAATAGGGTTCCAATCAAATCAGTTGCCTACCATTTCATATGTGATATGGAAAGGGAAGAGCCCATGTCTTAAGCTAGTTAAGATTTGGGGTTGTCCGGCTTTGTCTAAAAGAAAAATCCGGACAAGCTCGAGGCAAGATCTGTTATGTAGAACTGGAAATGTTCCAGCTATGCAAATTGCAGCTGATGATTTGACAGAACCAAAGGATTCAGTAGATTCCAACGAACCTCAGCCTCTCCGCCGATCTAGTAGGGTTCCTCACCCACCTGAGAGATACTTCGGTTTCTCTATGACAGTGGGAGCGAGGATTACATCATGAGATGATGACCCAACTAGTTTCGAGCTGGCCATCAGGAGTGAGACTCTGTGAGAATGGCTGGATGTTTATCGATCTGAGATGGAATCCTTATACACCAACAAAGTATGGACTTTAGTTGCTATATCTGAAGGGTTAAATCCCCATCAGGAGCAAGTATATCTTGAGAAGATTACTTGGTGTACATGGAAAAGTTGAGACTTTCAAAGCTAGACTTGTTAAAAGTTTGCATCATTGATCAGCTGTGGATAATGATGAAACCTTTTCAAGTAGCTATGCTTAAGTCCATCCAGATCCTACTTGCCACGGCTACATACCATGACTACGATATCTGGCGGTTGGGTGCCATGGCTACTTTTCTAAATATTGATTTAGAAGAGAATGTCTGTAAGTACACATCCAGAGGGCTTCGTAAACAGTGGGAGCAGCGGAAACGTGTGCAAGATGTTTTATATGATAAAGCAGGCATCGCGGAGTTGGAACGTCTGTTTTGATGTAGTAGTCAAAGAGTTTGACATCATCAAAATGGTAGATGAACCTTGTATAAACAAAAGGGTAGTAGGGAGTATGGTGGTGATCCTCGTAGAGTACGTGGATGACATACTCTTGATAAGAAAGGAGTTTCTTATGCTACGCTCGATCAATCTCCGTTTATCACAAAGATTCTCCGTGTAGGATCAAAATGATACCTCCTAAATCCTGAGTTTTGGATCTATGAGATAGATTTAATTGGATGTTAGGATTCTCACTAGTTGTAGTGAGATGATATCAATCGATCCTGGGGAGAATCACTGGAAGGGTTCCAGGGTGATAAAGACGACTGAATGTCAGTCGCAGGCATTGTCTTTACCCTAAGTAAAGGGACGGTATGTTGGAAGACTTCCAAGCTAGATACCGTGGCATACTAGACGATAAAGGCAGGATACATCGCTACTTAAGATGCTACCAAAGAGGCTGTTTGGGTGTATAATGGTTCATGAGATGAACTACGTTCCTACCATTGTGAGACAATGGAGTTGTGGCTTATGCCAAGGAACGCCGGTCCCATCAGAGATCCAGACTTTTTCTAAGGCAGTATCGCCTGATCATGGAGATGGTTGATCTCCAGAGTGATCGAGGTAAGGAGAGAAGACTCAGAGGATAACACGGCGGATCCACTCACGAAGGCCTATTCCCAGAGAGAGACTTTTATGGGATGGTTGAGTATGAGATACTACAACCACTGCTACAGATGGCCCTAGTGCAAGTGGGAGATTGTTAGTTATATGTATGCCCTAGAGGCCATTACTGTACATTGGATGTATATTGTAGTGGATGCTGGGACATATATAGGGAGGACTTTATTGCTCGACATGATAGTATTCTATCTGGTTACTCTTTACCTTAACGTGTACACTGATTGTCTCTCTGTTACATGTTGGTAAAGCCCTTAGGATGTGTACTTGAATACCTGGACTATGATGCGGATCATACTAGTGGGGACATGGTAGTCCATAAGTACATCCTTCAAAGTCCCTAGTCGTAGGTGTATCGAGATGGGGCATCGATATACCAGAGTAGACTAGCGTGTACCTTCTCGACCCATACAGATGGGCGATGGATGATCCCATATCCATCGGTGTTTGACATCAGAGATGATATACGGGTGCTCAGTAGAGTCTGGGTACACTGGACGGACTCGCCGAGAACTCCCAGATGGTATTATACCTCACGTCAGATGGCAGTTCTCTGGTGACACTGGTACAGAGTAGTCTGTTGACCCGAGATCGTCATAGAGTCTTGTGTGGTTCCCACTGTGCTTTGATTTCCATCTTACCACATCCAAGAGGGCGTGCAAAACGGTGGTTTTTGGGTACAGTCCCGAGTCACATGGAGGCAATGAGCGATAGGAGGGGATTCGTCTCTCCCGGTATAGGGAGTTGATGTTGCGCAGTGTTCGATTGGCTATAACAGGAAATCCCTGGCCAGGGTTGCTGAGATTTACTGGTAAGTGTTACCGGTAGTTTCTCGAATTGTTATAGACCTCATATCGACACGACTTATCGAGCTATTGGGGTCTGACGTTTACCACCCCTAGGCAAGATATACGACATATCAGACGATCAGACCGGACTGTACGGTAGTGTTACTGGTTGGATTCACTGGAGTGTGAGCGGACTTGCTCGTCGATCTTCTGATCGCTCAATACCCGGGTGGCCGTTACGTTTAGCAGACCGCTTGCGGCTTGTGGGTGTTTGATATGATCATCATCTGCTGCCGGCGTATTGACGAGTCTTTAGAGTCCTACACAGAGGTTTCCTGGCTCAAGCGAAACGAAATAGGAGCGCATATGAGATATGTGCGGGACCGAGAATAATACGTGTATGTGATACCGTATTCTATTCTCGCGATGAATGTATCGAATGGTTGTATGCGATATAACCTAGTTATCAAATCAAGGATTGATTCGATAAACCGATACATTGGATACTAGTCGGTTATATGTGATATGACCGGATCGTTAAATCAAGTGTTGATTTAATGATTTAATGTATAATTATATATTTGATATATTACTTTGCATTAACTAGTATCGGTTCACTTTAAATGGATATTTTCACTCGGGTGTGCGCATTGCATATGCGATATGATTTTGTGCACATGATTGTATCATGTTTGATGATACATTCTTTTTGGTTAAGTGTAAAGTATTAAACTATGGTTAAGTGGATGATTAGGGTTTTTACTTATTCATTTATTTGTTTATTTATTCATTTTTTGGCAAAAGGAAAATGGTGGCTAATTTGGATTTATGTTGAAGCTTCATGAAGCTTTGACTTAGTCACCATTTTTATCTTCATACCTAACCTAACCATTCACTTAACTTGAGTTTAGTCTCTACACTTAACCATGGTTGATTATGATAAGTATTCTTTTAATTTCTATTTTCTAATTAACTTATCATAACAATTTCTATCTTCTTCTTCTTTTCTTCACTTGAAGAAAGCAAGCTCCATCAATGGTGATTGATGGAAATGAGTGAGAAATCCAATTCTAAAGTCTACCCACTTCCTATTTCTTCATCCTCTACCTCTTGCCAAGTAGTAGAGTGTGTTTTCTTCACAAGTTTCTTGACTTGGTGAAGTCGGAGCTTGATTTAGCGATGCCTCGACGTAGATCATCTTCGGCATGGACATCGATGACCTAGCCCGTCCATTCTCCGATGAAGCCGACACTAGAGCCCGGGACTTGTTATGGACAGCGAGGAGACTTCATTGCGGAGCTATGGAGGTGGAGAACCGGATCTACAAAGGTTGTATTTCCATATCTCTTAGTTAAGTGTTAACTAGTTTATTGTGTCGCCTAAATATCTAGCCGACGATCCGTAGTCGGGTTTCTCGGCACCCATAAAATTTTATATTGGCATGTTCGATGCCTTGCGAGACCTCTATAGGGTGCCTAGGAACCCTTCACTAATAACATTCATTCAGAATCAATGTATTTGGAAACACAGGGTGATAGTGACCAACAGACTTGGCTGGAACACTTGCACCATTTTCTGTCTCATGAAACTTTTCACCCGTTCTCAGTTCTCTACCTTTCTGTAGCCCATGTAACAGATTACATATGCGGGATCCTGATCCGGTATCTCATACCCAGGACGTAGAGGATACAGAGAAACAGTTCTTTGTAATGAACACACCCGAAGAAGATGCTGTAAGTCCATGTCACGCACCCCATGAACTTGCGGGGAGGCGGAATATATGAAAAACGATTATCAAAGCTTCGTAACACGGACTTAAGCACATGAATCGTTTCTAAACCATTGCTAACAAACTACTAGAGGTTTAACTACTCGGATACGAAGTTATACCTTACGTTACTTGTCCTTCGGGTCTTCATCGCTGTCATCCACTCCTCGTAGGCTCCTTGGAACATCGGCACCTCAATGGCCTCCTCGAATCAAAGACGATCCACCTGAAAGCTCCTACGCCAAGCTTAATCTCAAACTTGAGATAACTAGGTTTCTTAAAGTGCTAATCTAAGCTACCTAGGGGATATAGAGTGAGGTTATGGATGTATTAGTCTAGCTAACCCTTGATCTCAACTCATGAGAGGTTAGGGTTAGGGTTTGAAGAGAGAGTGAGCTTGAGGAGAGAGAAGGTGAGAATGATAATGAGAATGAATAATGAACTCATATGAATATAACAACCATAACAATTAATCAAATAAATAATATAAATGATTAATCATCATGGTTGATGCATTCACCTTTGTGTGATTCATCATATGACTCATTAACTCATTAATGAATCATTTAATGCTAAGGATGAATCACACAAATGAGTCATTAAGCATTTAATGCTCATGCCACCTTAACCCCTTAGTCACCACTCTTCTAGAAGCTTCCCGACAAATTACGAGAACGCCCCTCCAATCCGTGAAAACACGGAAAAACTTTAGACTGTATAAATCCAATAACCCGATACTAGAATCTGGCTTAAACCAAAGCCGGCTAGTAAAAACTGTCCGAAAAGTCGTACGTGCGTAAACACACGTACGCATCCGAACCCTTGTCGTAAAACCATACGACCTCTATATCGTTTCGCCTGGAGCATGGAAACTCTCTGTGTGGGACTCTAAAGACTCGACACTACGCTAGCAGTGGGTTTAACCACAGACCGCAAGCGGCACTAGCTGTACGTAACGGTCCCCAGGTAGATGTCGATAAGAAGGACGATGAGGAAAACCATTCGAACCCCTACTGAGCCTGATGTGATAATCTCCGTACAGTCCGATCTGTTCGTCTAAGACTATCGCATATCAAGCCTATGGGCGGCAAGCGTCAGTCCCCTAATAGCTGTATAAGTCGTGTCGGAGCGAAGTCCATTACACCCTTAGAAGCTACTGGAACCTACCAGTACATCTCGCTTGCCCTGGCCAGGGACTTTGCGTAATGTCTCTCTGACACAGCGCAATATCAACTCCCAATACCTGGAGAGACGAATCCTATCTAACCGCCATTGCCTCCAAGTGCTCGGGACTGCACCCAACTGCTACCTGTTTGCACGACTCCTTTGAGCCGTGGTAGGGTAGCAATCTAAGAACAGTGGGACACACTTGAGGCGAAGTAGCAGTGTCAAGTCAGCGGACTATGCTGTACTCATGTCACCTGGGAACTGTTAATTGACGATGGGTATAATACCAACCAATCAGTTTCCTGCGAGTCCTGTCCGGTGTACCCATAACCTAACGAGCACCTGTATACTATCTCCAGTACGACGTACTGATGGCTGTGGGACAGACCATCTCCCCAACTGGGATAAGAAGCGTATACACTTAGTTTACTCTAGAATATCGATGCCCTATCTTGATAATCCAACGACCAGGGACCTGTATAGGATGTTGCTTACAGACTACCCTTCCCCCACTAGTGTGACTGCCATCACGACGCTGGTAATCAAGCAAAGATCCTATGGGCTCTACTAATATGTATAAGTGATACGCTACAAGAAACATATGCACATATTAAAGTAGACACATACCAAGTAACATACTACCATTTTTAGCAAGACTGTTAGATTCAACTGTGAATATCCCAAGCTTCCATTAAGTAATATACAACCTAGTATGATACAATAATGGCCCCTAGGGCATATACACTAACAATCTTCCACTTGCACTAGGGTCATGAGCTGGCATATCGTAGACCTATCATCTCGAATAGCCTCTCGAACCGCGTCTGAGGAAGGGCCTTTGTGAATGGATCAGCAATGTTATTCTCCGTCTCTACTCTCTTTACCTCGATCTCCTGGCGATCTACGATCTCCCTGATCAGGTGATACCGCCTTAAGATGTGTCTGGACTTTTGATGGGACTTGGGTTCCTTTGCTAAAGCTATAGCGCCATTGTTGTCACAATACAGAGGTATTGGACCAACACTGGTAGGAACCACCTGAAGTTCTGTGAGGAACTTCTTCATCCAGACTGCTTCTTTTGCGGCATCGCAAGCAGCTATGTACTCCGCTTCCATTGTTGAGTCAGCAACGGTCTCCTGCTTGGAACTTTTCCAACAGACCGCCCCTCCATTGAGGGTAAAGACATAACCCAACATGGATTTGGAGTCATCCTTGTCACTCTGGAAGCCGGAGTCGGCAAAAGCCTCTATCTGGAGGTCTTTTCCGCCATATACCAAGAACATCTCCTTAGTCCTCCTCAGGTACTTGAGAATGTTCTTTACTGCTATCCAGTGCTTCTCCCATGGGTTTGCTTGATACCGGCTTACTACGCTCAATGCGTATGCTACATCTGGTCTGGTACATAACATCGCATACATTATAGAGCCTACCGCAGAAGCGTAGGGTATAATCGACATGCGATCCCTTTCCAAATCAGTCTTGGGAGACATCTCTTTGGAGAGGGTGATTCCGTGACAAGCCGGTAGGTTACCGTGTTTAGAATCATCCATACTGAATCTTTTCACTATGGTGTCTATGTACCTGGACTGTGAAAGTCCCAACATCCTCCGGATCCCCAGAATGTAGGTGGCATCACCCAGGTCTTTCATGGAGAATTTATGTGACAAAAATCTTTTGACTGACTGTAACATAGGAATATCATTTCCTATTAGGAGAATGTCATCCACGTACAAGACGAGGAATACAACAGCTCTCCCTATAATCTTACTGTATATGCATGGTTCATCTGGATTTTTGATAAAGTCAAAATCTTTGACAGCATCATCAAAACAGATATTCCAACTCTGCGATGCCTGCTTTAGTCCATAAATGGACTTAAGCAGCTTGCATACTTTACCACTGCTCCCACTCTGAATGAATCCCTCTTGCTGATCCATATAGACGCTCTCTTCTAAATTACTATTTAGAAAGGCCGTCTTTACGTCCATCTGCCAGATTTCATAATCGTGGAAGGCAGCAATAGCAAGAAGGACCCGAATAGATTTAAGCATAGCCACTGGAGAAAAGGTTTCGTCATAGTCCAAACCAGGTCTTTGACGGAAACCCTTTGCAACAAGTCTAACCTTATAGGTTTCAACCTGTCTATCTACACAAATTTTCTTTTTGAAGATCCATTTGCATCCTATGGGTTTTACCCCATCTGGAGCAATGTCCAAAGTCCATACTTTGTTAGTGTACATGTACTCCATTTCGGTCCGCATTGCATCCAGCCATTTTACTGAGTCACCGCTCTGAATGGCTTGCTAGAAGCTAGTAGGCTCATCATAGTCAATAGTGCAATCCTCTCTATCCCCGTCTATGAGAAAACCGTAGTATCTCTCGGGCGGATGAGATTGCCTACTACTCCTACGGAGTGGTGTAGAAATGTCCAATTCTTCTTGAACTATTGGTTCTACCATACTTTCAGTTGTAGTTTATGGTTCTGGAATTTCTTCCAGTTCTATTTCGCTCCCACTTGTTTCCTTTTCTACAAACCGATGTTCTAGAAAATGGGCATTACGAGAAACAAAAACCTTTTGTTCCTCTGCGTAATAGAAATAATATCCTTTGGAATTCTTCGGATATCCCACAAACTTACACTGTACTGATCGTGCCTCGAGCTTGTCCACATGCTGCTTTTTAACAAAAGCTGGACATCCCCATATCATCAGATGCTGAAGATGGGGTTTCTTTCCACTCCATATTTGATATGGCGTGGTAGGCACAGTCTTGGTAGGAGCCAAGTTTAGAAGATATGCTGCTGATTCTAGCGCATAACCCCAGAATGATCGTTGTAACTCAGCCTTACTCATCATGGAACGAACCATATCCAATAAGGTTCGATTCCTCCTTTCTGATACACCGTTGTGTTGTGGTGTGTATGGAGGAGTAAGCTGAGAGAGAATTCCATTCTCTTTTAAGTAACCCAGGAACTCGGCACTTAAGTATTCACCACCTCGATCAGATCTCAGTGTCTTGATACTTTTGCCTGTTTGTTTTTCTACTTCATTCTTGTATTCTTGGAATTTCTCAAAGGCCTCGGATTTATGCTTCATCAAGAAGATATATCCATACCTAGAGAAATCATCCGTAAAAGTAATGAAGTAGGAATAACCACCTCGCGCATGTGTAGACATTGGACCGCACACGTCACTGTGTACGAGTCCTAAGAGCTCGCTTGCTCTTACTCCGTGTCCAGTAAACGGAGTTTTTGTCATCTTTCCTATGAGACAAGATTCACAAGTAGCATAAGATTGATATTCGAACGGATTCAAATATCCTTCTCTATGTAACTTAGTTAACCTTCTTTCATTGATGTGACCCAGTCTACAATGCCATAAGAAAGCCTGATTTAATTTCGGAGACTTTCTTTTAAGTGTGTCTTGGACACTGAAAATCTGAGCTTGATTTAATACGTATATCCCGTTTTTTAATGTACCCGACCCAATCATAACTTGATTTAGGTGGATGAGTACTACATCGCTTACGAATGTAAAATCATATCCCTCTCTCGAAAGTGAGGATACTGATATGATATTACAAGTCATACTAGGTACATACAGACAGTTACGTAGAATCAATATCTGCCCACTTGTCAAACCTAGGCGATATTCTCCTACGGATTCAGCGTCCACGCTCATTCCGTTTGCAACTCTGAGAGACCAATCACCTATTTTTATAACTTTACATACAGTTCTCTATTACAAACACACCCGAAGTCGAAGCCACAACGTGCTTCGTATCCTGGCTACTGGCTTCAAAAGCCCTGCAATCTTTCTGCCTATGCTCAATCCCATAACAATAGGAACGTCCCTTTTTTACTATATCCAGTCCTGAAACTTTTGCCCTTCTCTTTCTTTCTACTTCCCTGGTTTCCTTCAGGGTAGAAGGTAGAGACTGTAGAATCAGGTCAGTATCTGACCCGTTCTCCGACGTGGTCTTCAGGTCCTTGAGCTCTTCAATATAGCTAGTCATTGTAAGGACGTTATCCCCTACAGATGACTCGTCAGCTAACCTCGCTTGAATTAATTCGTTCGAGGTTTCATATCTTGTGATATGAGATTGCTCTCCATATAAATCTTTGTTATAGAGAAAGATGGAAACTAAGTCCATCTTCTCGTGCTGCTTCTGGTATACACCATCAACTGAAGCTAACATGAGGTACTTAGCTTTCGCTTTATCTTTTTCCCTTGTCTGACGGATATCCATATCCACGACAGTGGAAACTAGACCTGGGACGGCGGGATCTTGAGTAGTAATAGGGTGGTCCAGCTTGTCATAGGCAATGGACATCTGGACAGACTTTTGCCACTCATATAAGTAAGATTCAGTCAATTTATTATCTAGATGTAACCTAGTCGTGGTCACAAGGTCGCTGCAATTAAGAGAGAGAAGAAAATACTATTAGCATGATGCTCTTGCAAGTTTAGAGTGGTTTAATTTATCTAAACAGGATGGCTCCCACTGTTTCTCGAATCCCTCCTCAAACCATAAAAGAAGAATTAGCCAGGACTATTCTCACCGTACAATTCTTGCTTAACCGTTCAGCCAGGTCAGTGTCAATACTTCGAGGGAGGTTTTCCAACGCTTTCGCGAAGTTCGTTAATTAAATAACCTCTTTTCTCTGGGGGCGTAACCCCGCTGACACCTTTCTAGGCACCTACTTGGTTTATAGCATTGATCGTTAAGTGACGAATCTCCTGATAAGTAGTATATACTCACAGTAGGATCGGGATCCAAAATATCATCGTATGATAATGTTGAAGGAATCCTACCAACATTCATCAAACTCCAAAATGGTATGCTCTCACTGCAAATTTCAGTTTCTTTAGAAATTCCCGATATAAATTTTTGCCCCATGCTCTTATGACCTTGGCTTTGGTCAAAATGTCATAAGTCACATGTCAAGTTCTACCCATCATTATCCAGGTTAATTTGAACCCATCCGTACATACCCCTGACTTTGGTCAAATGATAATACGACTGTCCCAAACTAACTCATCTAACTATGCAACAAATGAATACCCAGCAGCTACCAAACACTATGCCTTGACTTTGGCCAAAATACATAGCTTGAATACTACTGAATACCCAAATGAAATGACGGAGGGCTACGAATGGTTTTGGCAAAAACCGTGAACGTAGTGAACTTGATATAATCGAAGGAACCTGATTGCTTTTTAAAAGAAGTGGTTAAAGCTCCGCAATTAAAAAATTCTGCTCTTTTAAAATAACCGAGTGGTTTCTTTTAAATTTGTTCCAACGATTAAACTTTGGTTTATTTTCTTTGCATTATAATAATGCGTCCCATCATTTATCCTATCATTGCAGAAAACAACGAAAATACCACGTCCTCTTATGCCATCCGCATTCACCACGGGGTCCCGTCATCACCCGTTAGGTTACTTAACTAACGACAGAGCGGGGGCTGGGCTAGTGTGGGTGTAAAACATAAGTGACGTCTAATAGCTATCATATATAGATATTGTATATTCGTCAGACGCAATAATAAGCATTCCAGATCACAGATGAACTTTATTAGATTTATTAGTAATCCGCATTTGCTTTGAGCCTGCAATAAAAGACGGATTACACAGTTATGATGAATAGCCATTACCCCACCTTAGACCCCTACGGGTACGGAAAACTACCCGCCAAGTACCCGAAGTGAAGCGATCTCCCTCAATGACGTGAGTAGGCCACTAAACACTTCAACGTACCCGGTAGTTTGTGTACCCCGCCTTGGGTTTATCCTAGAAGAAAAAACAGTAAAAAGAAATAATACAACGGTGGCTACAACCGCAACCTGGATGTGCCCCGCAAAAGGATATTACATCATATTACATTTACATCGAATGAATGAATATTAAACACATCTCAAACCCCGGCTAATCATCACAACATTCCAATCAAGTCCATATACACAAACAGTAAACATTACAGAAATGTGCAACCCCCTGCCAACCGACATACTAGCAGTCAGGGGAGGTTTACGAACACATTAAACATTACAGATAAAAACCCAATTAGCAAATATCTTAGAACATCGATCGAATACCATATTCCGTGTCTACCCCAAAAGCAAACCTGTACTGAAGAAACGTGGGTAGAAACAGAACATACTAGAAAACAAAAAACCAAAAATAATGAATTTCAGAGCAAATCCGAGTCAACTCGGAGTTGACTCGGCCGCGGATCCGCGGCCAAAAGCACCATTTGGCCGCAGTTCCGCGGTTGTCAAGTCGAGTTGAGCCCTCGTATTTTCCCAGAATTCATTAAATTCCCTGCTGTGAATTTTAAGGTATGTCAAATATTTTTTCAGACACTTTTAAAATTAACAGAAACTTAGGGTTTCGAATTTTTGTTTTCGTGTTTTTCTGTCGATCGAACTTCTAATCAGTTGCTAACAAGCTAGTAATGGTTTAGTTGGCTCTGATACCACTGTAAGTCCATGTCACGCACCCCACGAACTTGCGGGGACGCGGAATATATGAAAAACGATTATCAAAGCTTCGTAACACGGACTTGAGCGCATGAATCGTTTCTAAACCATTGCTAACAAACTACTAGAGGTTTAACTACTCGGATACGAAGTTATACCTCACGTTACTTGTCCTTCGGGTCTTCATCGCTGTCATCCACTCCTCGTAGTCTCCTTGGAACATCGGCACCTCAACGGTCTCCTCGAATCAAAGACGATCCACCTGAAAGCTCCTACGCCAAGCTTAATCTCAAACTTGAGATAACTAAGTTGCTTAAAGTGCCAATCTAAGCTACCTAGGGGATATAGAGTGTGGTTATGGATGTATTAGTCTAGATAACCCTTGATCTCAACTCATGAGAGGTTAGGGTTAGGGTTTGAAGAGAGAGTGAGCTTGAGGAGAGAGATGGTGAGAATGATAATGAGAATGAATAATGAACTCATATGAATATAACAACCATAACAATTAATCAAATAAATAATATAAATGATTAATCATCATGGTTGATGCATTCACCTTTGTGTGATTCATCATATGACTCATTAACTCATTAATGAATCATTTAATGCTAAGGATGAATCACACAAATGAGTCATTAAGCATTTAATTCTCATGCCACCTTAACCCCTTAGTCACCACTCTTCTAGAAGCTTCCCGACAAATTACGAGAATGCCCCTCCAATCCGTGAAAACACGGAAAAACTTTAGACTGTATAAATCCAATAACCCGATATTAGAATCTGGCTTAAACCAAAGCCGGCTAGTAAAAACTGTCCGAAAAGTCGTACGTGTGTAAACACACGTACGCATCCGAACCCTTGTCGTAAAACCATACGACCTCTATATCGTTTCGCCTGGAGCAAGGAAACTTTCTGTTGGAGATAGTGCCCTCAGAGTCAATTATTGGATCACAGGCACGTGATTGCAATGATTGAGGGAAGACCTATTCCGGTAGGACAGTCTTACTCAAGATGATAGTATGCTATCTGGTTTATCTTTATCATCGTGTACTGCTTTAGGTGACCTGACAGGTCGCTATTACACGTTGATAGAGCCCCTAGGATTCTTGCTTGACTGCCAGCAGTATGAGGGCGATCATATACGTGGGAGCTGGTAGTCTATAAGCACATCCTTAAAAGGTCCCTAGTCGTGGGAGTTTTGAGACAGGGCATCGATACTTCGGAGTAGACTAGTGTATACAGTCGAGACCCTGACGAGGGGCGGTGGCCGGTCTCACAAGCCACTGGTGTCAGTTGGTTCACCTAAGATGTATACAGGTGCTCATTGGGTTATGAGTACACTGGACAGGACTCGCCGGGAACATGCTAGTTGGTCTTATACCAGACGTCAGATAGCAGTTCCCTGGTGACATGTGTACAGGTTAGTTCATCGACCTGAGGATCGTCATTTGTCTCGTATGAGTTCCCACTGTACTTTGATTACTACCCTACCACGCTCAAAGGAGACGTGCAAACAGGTTTTAGTTGGGTACAGTCCCGAGCCATATGGAGGCAGTGAGCGGATCTTCAGGGGTTCGTCTCTCCCGGTATTGGGGGTGAGGTCACGCTGTGTCTAGGAGAGCCATTACACAAAGCCTTCGGCCGAGGCAGGAGATTTACTGGTAGGTATTCCAGTAGTATCTCAGGGTGTTCTGGGCTACACTCCGACACGACTTGTACCGCTTTTGGGGGTCTGACTTTTACCAACCCCTAGGCCCGCCATGCGATGCTCATAGACGAATGGACCGGACTGTACGGATATTGTCACTGACAGGCTCAGTAGGGTGTCAGGATGAGTTCGCTCATCGACGTCCCTTTTTGTCAATACCTGGTAGCCCGTTACGTATAGGCTAATACCTCTGACGTGCTAGTGGTTAAATCCACAACCAAAGTATTGACGAGTCTTTAGAGTCCCTCACAGACAGTTACTCAAGTTTCTCGCGAAACGCTGTAGAGGCCGTATGGAGATATGGCAGGGTTCGATCAGATACGTGTAGTCATGCACGGATCATGATCGGACGGCTAATACTAGCGGGCTTTGGTTTAAGCCAGATCCTAGTATTGTAAAGTATAGATTTTGTCTCATTGCATTTGTATTCGGTCGGAATACAAATGCGGGTATGTATATACAGTAGCAGGGTTTTCCTGTAATTTATTATGGGATCAGTTTTATGAAGTTGCCAGTTTGTTTTCCGTCTCGGCCATATTTCTTTGTATCTTTCATTGGCTGAAGATTGGTGGGGGAGGGATTATTTGCATTTGTGCAAATAAGCATTTTGGAGGGTTGTCTTTGCACATTGTAGTGTCATGATGGTTGCACCATCCCTTGACTTCTTGACTTCTTCATGATTGCTTGACTTTGGAGTAATGATAATGGTTGGTGGAGTGTGGGTTTGTTTTTGTGATCATTTCTTTTCAGATAACATTTGATCTCTCTCTTGCATTATTGTTGCTCTCTCTCTCACACATACACACACCCTCTCATTTTCACTCTCTCCATGCATGGCCGGCTACATAGAGGGAGGGGGTTGTCCAAAATTTCTATGGGGGAATTTTGTTCTTTTCATTCTACAAAATTGCCAAGTTCCTCTACAAAAGTTTATATATCATTTCCTCCACCAAAAGGCAACTTCCTACAACCCCAAATGAGACATAGCACTATACTATTTTACAGCAAATCTTGGGCACGTCGACTCGCCAACTTCGTGCCCGAGTTGCCTCGGTCCAGAGGTGGGAGCCCGTAAAAGAAGCCGGCGAAGTGGTGCCCTTCCGAGGGGGAGTTGAAGACCGGAGATTCCGCGGGGAGATCGGGACGACGACGAGAAGACCGAAGGACACGGATCGCTCGGTATATCTCTCTACCCTTTCTCTTGTTAGCTAGGACTAGATTAATGGCACGATCCAGGATTTTTGTGCGTGGTGGTGCCGGTTTATAAGTTTGTAAAAAGTTTCGTTTCCGCATTCCGACGTCGGATTGACGGCCGGGGCGCCGCCGTGCACTTACATTGGTATCAAAGCCACGCCATTAACCTAGTCTAGCTTGCACTAGTATGTATAAAGCTTCGATCGAACAAATATTCTAAAACCGTATTTTTCATGTGCATCAGTTTCTGTCGAATTTTTTTTGGCTCCAAAAATTTTTCAGGTTATTGCAGAATGATGTGCAGGGAATTCTAAGCCTTCTATAAAAATTTGGTCTCGTGATCTCACTACCCCACCGCGGAACCGCGGCCAAACCCATGCTTGGGCCGCGGTTTCGCCGCGACTTTCACTGTTCAGTGTACTAAAATTTTACAGAATGCTCCTGAGTTGAAAATGGGGTTTTTGGAAAGTTCTTTTTGGGCCCAGATTTTCTGTAAGTGCTACAATAGTGCTTGGGGCCCACTTGGGTAAATTTGATCGATCAAAAATTTTAAACACATTAGTTCATAGTATTTACATTATATCTGCGACCGTGAATGTCACTTGATCGGTAAATCCTGTCTAACTGCTATAGCCCGGTTAGACGGATTTACGAACGTGACATTCACGTTGATGTTCTGTGTTGTGCTGTGATGTTGCGGATTGGTCATGGGGGATAGCCTGGATGCAATACTAGTACAGTTTTTTGTTGTATTATGTACATTTGTTATTGCGGGGCGAGCGCCCGACATGTGAATGCCGTCACTGCCTGTTTGTATTATTCTTTTGGGGTACGACCGGGTCGAGGTCGATGTACCCATTGTATGTATATTTTACTTTCTGTACTAGGATTACCCCATGGAGGGGTGCACGGATAGCCGAGTTCTAGAGGGAAACAAGCCCGCATCTCATGGCATTGAGACAGAGGGGGCTTTACTCTAGAATTGGCGGGCTATTCGCCGCACTCGTAGGGGGTACAGGTTGACCCAGGAGGGGTGCCCAAGTTACCGGATTCCGTGAAGTGCCGGGTGGTCCATTCACGTTGCTGAAGGGGGCTGCCTCGCTTCAGGTTTTGGCGGGTAACTTACCGCGCCCGTAGGGGTCTTGGATTTCATTGCACAGGCTATCCACACGACCAGGGGAACGTCGGGTTTCAGTAGCAGCTCTGTGAAACCCGGGGATCCCAGATATCTGTATTGTTCTGTGATGCTGTACATTTCTGTGATGTTGCATTTTTATCACGCCTTGAGCGAAAATTATATATTATATATATACTAGTAGATATTGTATATGTTTTGCATCCGCGCTAGTCCAGGCCCCGCTCTGTCGTTAGTTAACTAACCTAACGGGTAATGATGGGACCCAGTGGCGAATGCGGATGGCATATACGTACGTCATTATTTTCGTTCTTTATTGGTGTGATCAATTGATGGGACTGTGTTGATTCGGATCAATGCAAGTTAAACAAACCTAATCTGATGTTGTTGGAACACTTTTCAAAAAGCTGTTATTGCAAGGACGTTCTCTTTTGTTTTGCATCGTGGTATTCAGTTGGAATATCCTGCTCCTCAGTCGACGAGGCAAGGGCCGAGATCCCTTCACTGGGAGTGACCCCTTGGACAAAAGTTTGCGTCAGGGCAATAACTTCACTATAGCCGATTACTTTTGCTTTGCATCGTGGTATTCAGTTGGAATATCCTGCACCTCATTCTACGGGGAAAGAGCCGAGATCCCTTCACCGGGAGTGACCTCCTTAGCAAAGGTTTTCGTCACTATATTTTTTTAAAAGCTATCCGGTTCCTTCAACGATATCAAGTTCATTACGTTAAAGGTTTTCGCCAGAAACCATTCGTAGCCCTCCGTCGTTTCACATGGATAGTCAATCAGTATTCAAGCTATGCTTGTTGGCCAAAGTCAAGGCATAGTGATTGGTAGCTATTGGGTATTCATATGCAGCATAGATAGATGCATTGGTTTGGGGCAGTCGTATAGCCTTGTTGGCCAAAGTCAAGGGCTTGTACGGGCGGGCTCAAATTAACCTGGACAATGACGGGTAGAACTTGACACGTGACTTATGATATGTTAGCCTTCGTCAAGGTCATAAGAGCATGGGGCAAAAATCCATATCGGGAGTTTCTAAAGAAACTGAAACTTTCCAGATATGCGCATACCTTCTGGAGTGTGATGACGTGAGCGGATTCCGTCACGTTATCATGCGATGATAGTTGGATCCCGATTTCCATTGATGAGTTGGTTTACTCCTCGGGTGACCCCGACTAATTCTTCTTTCAGGTTTGGAGGAGAATTTGACGTTACAGTGGAAGGTTTCCAGATTAGATAAATTGGTAACCATTCTGATCTAGGTTAGAGTGCACGCTGAGTGTTTCTTTTCTCTCTCTCTTTGGCAGCGACCATTGACCCGACCCTAGACTATGACTCAGTGACCAAGTTAACCGAACCTTCTTAAACACTGGCTTTTGGATTGTCAGAGTTGCAAACCTCATTGCCACTCCTACTTTTACCCTTTTCTCCAGGACACCCCGTATTACTACGAACGTCCACTTCCATTGGACAAAACCATCGTATGGTTATATACGAACTCGAAGGAATTTATTCGAGGATGGTTTCCGGTTCTGGAGAAAACGAATAGGTTTATTCAGTTGTCTTTTCTTTTTACCTTCTCTCAGGTTGCGAGTACTCCTTGGTTTAGGAGATAGTACACCTATTACGCAAATTGGAGAGTCTTCTTCCAAACCTTAGGCTGGTGCCGACCGGTAGGGAATGAAGAAAACTAATTAGCCTAACAATGGTGTACAGAAGGTATTATGTAAAGACAAAGAAAGGGATTAGAAGGAGGGCAAAGTAAATTGCGACTGCTATTCACGACCAAACCAAGTATTTCTTCGCCAATCCTAAATCACCTTTGTATTTCTCCATGACACTCCGTATCACTACGAAGATCCACAATTTATTGGATACTCCATCGTATGGTTATATACGAACTCGAAAGGAACTTGTTCCAGTTCGGGGATGGATTCTGGTTTAGGAGAAATATGAATAAGGTTTATTCGGTTGTCTTTTATCTTCATCTTCTCTCGCATTGCGAGTGCTCCTAGGACTAGGACAGTACACCCATTATGCTTATTGGATAGTCTTCTTCCAAACCATAGGCTGGTGCCGAACGGTAGGGAAGGAAGAAAACCATTTGGCCTAAAGGGGTGTACAGAAGATAATGACTAAAGACATATAAAGGGATTTGGAGAGGTGGAAAAGAATTATACGGTTACGGTCGTGAATCTGGATAATGGAAGAGGCATTACTAGGAATACCCGGATACCCCATTGAAACATTTCAATGTTTCAGTTTCACTGTGTACTGTTAAAGGAAAACTGATTTCCCAATTAGACATTTGCTCCAGGATATGTATTTACCAGGTTTGATTCTCACATCTGTATCGTTTTACAGATGATGAGTGGGAGTAAGTTATTGGGAATTAGGTGATTGTCCTCATTATATCAGGATTCGTTGTAATTGGTGATATTTGAGGAACTCACCTGGGTTGTTTGCCGGACGGCAAATATTTGGTTTTGAATATCCGTTGTTATGCATCAATTTCAAATTGATATATCTGTACGTCTATTTTTATAGAGTGAGATATACCTTTTTGATATTATGTCTATGACATTTACCTATATCAGTAGATGGTTAGGTAAGGAGCATTAAACAGCGGTGTAATTCTTCTTAACCATAAGTACAGTTTTCAACCTGCGACACACGGGGAGTGAGTTATTAAACTCAAGGGACTTATACAGAGTATTGTATGTTGTCCAGTGTCCATTAGGACAGAGGGGTTGGTCCTCGTACTATATTCGGTTTACTTATGACTTCTCTAGTTTTTAGACAGGTGTTTCGTAGAAACACAAGGTCCGAATTTTGAGAAGTTATAGGTATATGAATAAAGTAGAGAACCAGGTATTACAAGTATCGGGATTCTTCAAGGTGATCGAAGATCTAGATACTTGTGTATGGTATTCAGTTAAATAGTAATGATTTTGAGAAACTTGTTTCTCTTTCAGGTTACTCATAATAGGAAGCATTCCTAAGTTGAGTAACGCTGATCGGCCTCCTTCCATTTAGTTAACATGCACTGGAGACAGCTGCATGATTTGAATCTGGTTCAATTAAATCAGTGCCTCTGTTTCTGTATTGGATATAGAACAGTTCATATCTTAACGATGTTAAGGTACGGGGAGTTATCCGGCTTATGCTTAAAACCAGACTCTGGATAACTCAAGGCACGTTTCTGTAATGGCTGTTTGTGGGTTGACCCAGGCTATGACGAGGGTTAACTTTCTACCATCTGGAAGATCAATAGTGATATTGTTCTTGACTCGCCACAGTTTTAACAAAAATGGAATTTTTCAGAAAACAGTAGTGGGAGTATGGTAGAACTGGAAGTGATTCCAGAACCGCAAACGATTACTGAAAATTTGATAAGAACCTAAAGATTCAATCTGGTTTGACATTCCATTGGCCACTCCGCAGATAAGGTGGGTAACCTCAGCCACTCGAGAGGTACTTCGGTATGCTCAAGAACGGTGGAAGGGAGGTTCTTGTTTACCCAGACTTGCCATTGCTGTTGTTCCAGGCTGCGAGACCCGGCAGGAGGATGAGTATAGCGTCGTTCTAAACTGGCTTTAGAAGTGTATATCTATATGACTCTGCCAGAGGGTTGTCGTGGTCAGTGGGAGCAGCGGAAGCATTGGTGGACAAGTGACTTATGTCTATTTATAGACTAAAGCAGATGTAGCGGAGTTAGATCATCTATTTCTGATGTGAGAGTCATAGGTTTGACTTCATCAGAATAGGGGATGGATCTGTTAAGAAGGTAGTAGGGTGTGTTGTCATGGTATTTGGATGACATACACAAAGCAGGAAAAGAAACTCCTATAATACAATCGGTTATACTTTGGTTGTCACACAGTGGTTTCTCCACATGGGACTTAGATATAATATCAAGACATTCTGGTTACTGGATCTATGGTTTTAGATCTAGATTTGGGTGGTATTCCAATCTGGGTACTTAGACAGCATTCTAAAAGTATTTAGAATGGACGACTCCTGGCACGGTAGTATACCTGCAGGTGATGGAGTCACCTTCTCTAAAGGTGTCTTACAGATTAAAGGGGAGAGGGATGTGCATGATTGGCAGATCACTTGCTTAGGCAATTAAGTCAATCATGAGATGTCAAGTACCACACCAGAGGTTGTTTTTGCACGAGATGCAATAAGTTGATATTGATCTAATCCTGTAGAAACAGTCGGAAGCAGTTTTAGAACATAAGTGGATGTTCTAGGGATATGATAACGACAGCCTCATTCGGGAGACAGTTATCATTCCAGGCTTCCAAGTTGACCTGGATGACAGAGAGGTTATCAGAGTTATAGTTTTCCTTCTGACGAAGGGCAGTATTTTGGACAGGTGGTCCAAGGGGATACTGAGGGAGGCATGGCGCAGGATACTGATTAAGTTCAGTTGACGATACAGACTAAGAAGTTTGGATTTGGAGTTCATTTATGAGCTAGGTCCCATCAGATATCCAGACATACTCTAAGACAGGTATTGCTTATTTCGGGAGATGGCTTTCTCCGCGAACTTGAGATTAAGAGAGACATAGAAAGAAACATTAGAGCGGATCCACTCACTGAGGCTATTCCTCGAACGCAATAGTTTCGCAAACGGGTTTTGTGAGACTGACTAGTAGAGGAGTTGGGTGTTCGGTATCACACAGGCTGTGAGTATGCGACATCGCAATAATTAGCCTTGAGTGCAAGTGGGAGATTGTTGGAGATAGTGCCCTCAGAGTCAATTATTGGATCACAGGCACGTGATTGCAATGATTGAGAGAGGACCTATTCCGGTAGGACAGTCTTACTCAAGATGATAGTATGCTATCTGGTTTATCTTTATCATCGTGTACTGCTTTAGGTGACCTGACAGGTCGCTATTACACGTTGATAGAGCCCCTAGGATTCTTGCTTGACTGCCAGCAGTATGAGGGCGATCATATACGTGGGAGCTGGTAGTCTATAAGCACATCCTTAAAAGGTCCCTAGTCGTGGGAGTTTCGAGACAGGGCATCGATAATCCGGAGTAGACTAGTGTATACAGTCGAGACCCCAACGAGGGGCGGTGGCCGGTCTCACAAGCCACTGGTGTCAGTTGGTTCACATAAGATGTATACAGGTGCTCATTGGGTTATGAGTACACCGGACAGGACTCACCGGGAACATGCTAGTTGGTCTTATACCAGACGTCAGATAGCAGTTCCCTGGTGACATGTGTACAGGTTAGTTCATCGACTTGAGGATCGTCATTTGTCTCGTGTGAGTTCCCACTATACTTTGATTACTACCCTACCACGCTCAAAGGAGACGTGCAAACAGGTTTTAGTTGGGTACAGTCCCGAGCCACATGGAGGCAGTGAGCGGATCTTCAGGGGTTCGTCTCTCCCGGTATTGGGGGTGAGGTCGCACTGTGTCTAGGAGAGCCATTACACAAAGCCCTCGGCCGAGGCAGGAGATTTACTGGTAGGTATTCCAGTAGTATCTCAGGGTGTTCTGGGCTACACTCCGACACGACTTGTACCGCTTTTGGGGGTCTGACTTTTACCAACCCCCTAGGCCCGCCATGCGATGCTCATAGACTAACGGACCGAACTGTACGGATATTGTCACTGACAGGCTCAGTAGGCTGTCAGGATGAGTTCGCTCATCGACGTCCCTTTTTATCAATACCCGGTAGCTCGTTACGTATAGGCTAATACCTCTGATGTGCTAGTGGTTAATGTTAGTTATGTATATGCCCTAGAGGCCATTGTTGTACATATGATGTATATTATAATGGATGCTTGGATATATATAGAGATGGCTTTCTTGCTCGTCATGATAGTATGCTATTTGGTTTCACTTTATCTTAGCATGTTGACTTGTATTGGTTTACTGTTTTACTCTCACATGTTGATAAGGCCCTTAGGATCTGTACTCGACTACTGGGACTATGATGAGATCATACTAGTGGGGCCGCGGTAGTCGATTAGTACATCCTATAACTGTTCCTAGTCGAGGGTATATCGAGACAGGGCATCGATACACCAGAGTAGACTAGCGTATACGCATCTTGACCCATATGATGGGTGATGGATGATCCCATATCCATCGGTGTTTGACATCAGAGATGGTGTACGGGTGCTCAGTGGAGACTGGGTACACTGGACGGACTCGCTGAGAACTCCCAGATGGTGATATACCACACGTCAGATGGCAGTTCTCCGGTGACACTGGTACAGGGTAGTCTGTAGACCCGAGATCGTCATAGAGTCTTGTGTGATTCCCACTGTGCTTTGATTTCCACCTTACCACGTCCAAGAGAGCGTGCAAAACGGTGGCTTTTGGGTACAGTCCCGAATCACATGGAGGCAATGAGCGATAGGAGGGGATTCGTCTCTCCCGGTATAGGGAGTTGATGTTGTGCTGTGTTCGATTGGCTATAACTGGAAGTCCCTGGCCAGGGCTGATATAGAGATTTACTGGTAAGTGTTACTAGTAGTTTCTCGACCCGTTATGAGCCACACATCGACGCGACTTATCGGTTACTGGGGTCTGACGTATACCACCCCTAGACTTGATATGCGACATATCAGACGAACAGACCGGACTGTGCGGGAGTGTTACTGATTAGATTCACAGGAGAACGCACAGGCTAGCTTGTTGATCTTCTGATCGCTCAATACCTGGGTGGCTGTTACGTTTAGCTGACCGCTTGCAGCTTGTGGGTGTTTGATATGATCATCACCTGCTACCGGCGTATTGATGATTCTTTAGAGTCCTACACAGAGGTTTCTTGGCTCAGGAAAAACGGAGTAGAGGCGCATATGTGATATGTGCAGGAACGAGGATAATGCGATATGAGATACCGTATTATATTCTCGCGATATTTAGATATGAACCGGGACATCGGATCAAGTGTTGATTCGATGAATCGGTACATAATATATTAGTCGGTAATATTCGATATGGCCGGATCATCGAATCAAGTGTTGATTCGATGATTTAATGTATAATAATATATATGATATATTGTATTACATTATCTAATATTGGCTCGCTTTATTATTTCATTTTCTCACTGGATGATACGTTGATATATATGCGATATATGTTAATTGTATTATTTTCTTTTGTTGCAAATATATAATATATATGTGATATATATTATTGTGACATGATATGATTAATTGTTAAACATGTTTAAGGATGATTAATTGAGGTTAGGGTTTGATCAGGGTTAGATGCTTCATGCACCTTCTAGAAGCATTTTCTTTTGTCATTGTTAAGATATTTTTGGATGACACATTTTTAACCCAACCAAACCCTAACTCTAGTTTATTCTCTACACAATCTTAGCCACTCATCCTTGATCATGGTTTATATATCAATCATATACATTTCTTTCTATTCATCACAAAAGGATTAATCTTATTATCATTTCCATTATCATCTTCTTCTTCTCTCTTGAAAAAAGCTTACTAGAAATTCTTTATGTGATGAATAAATATGAGAAAATGATTTAAAAAGAAAGCAAAAATACCACTCTCTCATCCTCATCTCATCCTCATCTCATCTAGCCCATGAGATTAGTGTGTTCATCTCTTTAGAGTGAGAAAGCTTGAGTCTTTGCAACTTCGACGTAGATCATCGGAGATTTGGAACACTTCAAGCTAGCATGGATCGTTCGAGTCGTGGAGCCTCTCATGAGTCCGGGAGATCGTGGATCGCGGCAAAGGGACTTCTACTCGGAGCTTGTGAAGCGAAGGAGCGGACTACAAAAGTTGTAATCCCTCACACTTAGATAAAAGTTATCATCTTGCATGTTAAACCCTAATAATCTAGCAAAGATCCCGGCTTTGGGTTGTTCGGCACGTCTAAATTTTTATCCGGGCATGTTTGATTCCTTATGAACCTTCACAACAGTGCCTAGGAACCTTTCAGTTAAATCCACAACCAAAGTATTGACGAGTCTTTAGAGTCCCCCACAGACAGTTGCTCAAGTTTCGGGCGAAACGCTGTAGAGGCCGTATGGAGATATGGCAGGGTTCGATCAGATACGTGCGGTATTGCACGGATCATGATCGGACGGTTAATACTAGCGGGCTTTGGTTTAAGCCGGATCCTAGTATTGTAAAGTATAGATTTTGTCTTATTGCATTTGTATTCGGTCGGAATACAAATGCGGGTATGTATATACAGTAGTGGGGTTTTCCTGTAATTTATTACGGGATCAGTTTTATGAAGTTGCCAGTTTGTTTTCCGTTTCGGCCATATTTCTTTGTATCTTTCATTGGCTGAAGATTGGTGGAGGATGTTAGTGATATGTATGCCCTAGAGGCCATTACTGTACATAGGATGTATATTGTAGTGGATGCTGGGACATATATATGGAGGACTTTCTTGCTCGACATGATAGTATGCTATCTGGTTGCTCTTTACCTTAACGTGTATACTGATTGTCTCTCTGTTATATGTTGGTAAAGCCCTTAGGATGTGTACTTGACTATCTGGACTATGATGCGGATCATACTAGTGGGGACATGGTAGTCCATAAGTACATCCTTCAAAGTCCCTAGTCGTGGGTGTATCGAGATGGGGCATCGATATACCAGAGTAGACTAGCGTGTACCTTCTCGACCCATACAGATGGGCGATGGATGATCCCATATCCATCGGTGTTTGACATCAGAGATGATATACGGGTGCTCAGTAGAGACTGGGTACACTGGACGGACTCGCCGAGAACTCCCAGATGGTATTATACCTTACGTGAGATGGCAGTTCTCTGGTGACACTGGTACAGAGTAGTCTGTTGACCCGAGATCGTCATAGAGTCTTGTGTGGTTCCCACTGTGCTTTGATTTCCACCTTACCACGTCCAAGAGGGCGTGCAAAACGGTGGCTTTTGGGTGCAGTCCCGAATCACATGGAGGCAATGAGCGATAGGAGGGGATTCGTCTCTCCCGGTATAGGGAGTTGGTGTTGTACTGTGTTCGATTGGCTATAACCGGAAATCTCTGGCCAGGGTTGCTGAGATTTACTGGTAAGTGTTACCAGTAGTTTCTCGAACTGTTATAGACCTCATATCGACACGACTTATCGAGCTATTGGGGTCTGACGTTTACCACCCCTAGGCGAGAAATGCGACATATCAGACGACGAGACCGGACTGTACGGTAGTGTTACTGGTTGGATTCACTGGAGTGTGAGCGGGCTTGCTCGTCGATCTTCTGATCGCTCAATACCCGGGTGGCCGTTACGTTTAGCAGACCGCTTGCGGCTTGTGGGTGCTTGATATGATCATCATCTGCTGCCGGCGTATTGACGAGTCTTTAGAGTCCTACACAGAGGTTTCCTAGCTCAAGCGAAACGAAATAGGAGCGCATATGAGATATGTGCGGGACCGAGAATAATGCGTGTATGTGATACCGTATTCTATTCTCGCGATGAATGTATCGAATGGTTGTATGCGATATAACCTAGTTATCGATTCAAGCATTGATTCGATAAGACGATACATTGAATATTAGTCGGTTATATGCGATATGACCGGGTCGTTAAATCAAGTGTTGATTTAATGATTTAATGCATAATTATATATTTGATATATTACTTTGCATTAACTAGTAATGGTTCACTTTAAATGGGTTTTCTCACTTCATGTGCACATTGTATATGTGATATAGTTTTGTGCACTTGAATGCATCATGTTTGATGATACATGATAGTTTGGTGTATGGTTTAAACCATGGTTGGTCAATGGTTAGGGTTTCTTATGCTTCATTTACTTATTCTTTTATTTATTCATTGATTTGTGAAAGAAATAGAATGGTGGCCAATTTTGGATTATCCTTGAAGCTTCATGAAGCTTTGAAATGGTTGACCATTTTGTTTCTTTCTCTAACCCTAACCATACAACTTAACCTAAGTTAATTCTCTACACCTAACTAGGGTTGGATTATGATAAGTATTGATTGATTTTCTATTTTACAAAATAACTTATCATATTCTTTCTTCTTCTTCTTCATCTTCTTCATTGAAGAAAGCTTCACTTCATCAATGGTGACTTGATGAAATGAGTGAGAAATCCAATTCTAAAGTGAACCCACTTCCTATTTCTTCATCCTCTACCTCTTGCCAAGTAGTAGAGTGTATTTTCTTCACAAGTTTCATGACTTGGTGAAGTGGGAGCTTGATCTAGTGATGCCTCGACGTAGATCATCTTCGGCATGAAGCCGACGACCTTGCCCGCCCATTTCTCCGTTGAAGCCGACGCTTGAGCCTAGGATTTCATTTGGACAGTGGAGAGGACTTCATTACGGAGCCGTGGAGGTGGTGGACCGGATCTACAAAGGTTGTATTTCCGTTCACTTAGTTAATTTGTTAACTAGTTGCTTGATTCGCCTAAACTTCTAGCCGACGATCCGTATTAGGGTTTCTCGGCACCCGTTAAATTTGAAATTAGCATGGTTGATGCCTTGTGAGACCTCACTAGAGTGCCTAGGAACCTTTCATTGGTATCAGAGCCTAGCTAGAGCTTTAGGCGAAGTCTAGACGGAATTAGAACTCCGATCGAACCAAAACCCGAACCCGAAACATGCTCTCTGGACTTTTTCTAAAAACTGGGTTTTTTCCAGATTAAAAATTCTTAAAAAATTCAGCAGGGAATTCTAAGAATTACGATGCAAAATTTTTCGAGTGAAGCTTCCAGAGTGCGGCGGAACCGCGGCATAAGCCCTACTTATGCGGCGGTTCCGCGGCCACATTATTAGATTGTCCTATAATTTTTGTACAGTAATTCATTATTTATGGTGCTGGATTTTCTGGGATTTTTTAATATTTATTCAAGAGTTGAATTTTCTGGGGTTGTTTTGGGGATTCGGTGTTTCGATCGGAGTATCAGATTTTGTCTATGTGGCTTTCCGGATAATTTTTGAATATGTTAAAAAGTTCGACCGGATATAAATACACACTTTTTCCCCTGTCGGGAAATTTCCAAGTGTTGGATCTTTCCGTAGTTTAACGACGTTCTAAGTAGTGCAAGTAACGCGATGGTCCCTCTAGAAGACAACAAACCTTAACTCGATTATGTGACCATCTTGAACTGCCCTTTGAACCTTCGGGTTTGGGGCAGTACGGCGTGCCACATGTGAGGCGTTGGCATGACCCTTATATGGCTGGACCGTTGGTACTGAGGCATGAACATAATGTTTTTAGACTTATTTCATGTGTTGATCTGTATCGGGAAAACTTGGGTGTTTGAATGTTCGATCGGAAAGTTTAACATTTTCTAATTATCTGGAATGGCATACAATAATTGGAATTCACAAATAGTTATGAGATAACTAAATGAATGTTATAAACATAGCAGTTTAGTCTCACTTGATCGGTTGCCACGGAATTTTGATGTGATCAAAAGTCCGTCGCAATCACGTAGCGTACGCGGATACTCGCCGGGTAAACTTAATAGACAGCTACACCCCATAGCCCCGACCAAGTAACTGTAGGAGAACCCCGTCGCCGAAAGCATCCGTTCGGGTGCTCCCGGTAGCGGTGTTCCGCCTTGGTGCACTTCGTCGACGGCGTCGGGGGTGCGGCCGCCTACTGAAGTTTGCGACGAGCATTCGATCAGGATGTCGGGAATCTTGTTGAATTGCCCGACTTGATATTGAAAAGTGTTTTCGATAATGAGACTAAAATGCGGGGTTTATAATTGTTAGGCATGTGATGTCTAAGGAATTCATTTGGTCTGGCATGCGATGTCTGAGGAGGTTGCAGATTCCAACTGTTGTAGTTTTACACTTTCTTTTCTTTGACCGTAAGTGTAATATGTGATATAGCCGGTTTCGTTGCTATATGTCAACGACAATTGGGATACGCATGTTTACTTACGTTGATGACATGTGATGTTATATGTTGCTGGATATGTTATATTGGATCGTCGTGTTTGAATAGCCGGGTTTTTTTTATGTGAGATGGGTGTTTTTTTTATTTTCATTCATGTAAAAACTTGTATGTAATATTCTTTTATTGGGGAACTTCCAGGTTGCGGAAGATGTCACCTTTTGTATATTATTTACTTTTCCGCATTAGGATAGACCTAAGGAGGGGAGCACAAGTAACCGGGTTCTGGGGTCCAGTGGGAGACCAACTCGAGGAGTCGAGTCCGGGTCTCCTAACCCTAGAATTGGCAGGGTTGCTTGCCGCTCTCGTAGGGGTCTAGGGGTGTGGGATTGGCTATTCATCACGAACGTGGAATCCGTGTTTTATACTGGCTCGTATTGAAAACACGGACGTCCTAGTATATCCAATATTTCATATGTTTCTTCTGCTGCAATATCTGTGATGTGATCATGTGATGTTCTGTGATAGATGCAGTATATAGTATATATGATATATTATATAGGCGTTACTTATGTTTTACACCCGCGCTAGCCCTGCCACGCTCTGCCGTTAGTTACCTAACCTAACGGTGCATGAGGGGACATCGAGGCGAATGCGGATGGCATAAGTGTACGTCGTATTTATCTGTGATGTTTAGGTACTTAAATGATGGGACTTCATTAATGAGATTAATGAAATAAAAGAAACCTAAGATGTTGTAGAATCGAATTTCAAAATAAAACAGGTAGCTACAGTTCTTGCTTTGCACAGCGGTATATGTGATATATCCTGCACCTTATTCGATAAGGAAAGGACCGAGATCCCTTCACCGGGAGTGACTCCTTTAACAATAACTGGCAGATGCTACACACTCGGTTTGTCTTTTGATTGCTTTTAAGAGTTTTTGATTTGCACAGTGATATATATGATATATCCCGCACCTCATTCGACGAGGAAAGGACCGACGATCCCTTCACCGGGAGTGACTCCTTTAGCAAAACTAGAAAAACCTCAAAGACACTCCATTTCGAAATTCATTCGATCCTACAACGATATCAAGTTCATTACGCAATAGGTTTCAGAAAAACCTGTCGTAGCCCTCCGTCATTTCAGATAAGTCCTGTTTAGTATTCGTGCTACGTTTGTTGACCTTATCAAGGCGCAGTGTGCGGTAGCTAACCAGTATTTATCTGTTTATGCATATGATGCAGATTGGGTTAGGGTAGTCGTGCAGCCTTGTTGACCTTGTCAAAGGTCGTGCGGGTGGGTTTGATTCAATCAAGAAATGACGGGTTGAACTTGACTTGCGGTCTATGGTTTGTTGACCTTGTCAAGGTCATAGATCGTTCGGGGAAAAATATTATCGGGAATTTCAAGTGTTGAAATTTGCAATGAGATTGCATACCTTCTATGAGATAGTTGGATCCCGATACCCGCTGCGAGTAAGAGTTACTCCTGGGAGAGTTTTATACATTACAATTAGCCGATCAAGTAGGTGTCTAGAAAGGTGTTAACGAGGTTACGCCTCTGGGAAAACGAGGTTTACATTAATTAGGTTCGTGCGAAAGCACGGGGGACCTCCCTCAAAGTACCGACACTGGCCTGGCTGAAAGATTGGCGAACTTGTAGTGTGTAATTAATCCCGGCTAGTCTTTCCTTTTAGGGTTTGAAGGAAGATTTGATAAAAAGCAGTGGGAGCCATCCTGATTCGATAAAATAATAACCAATCTATTCTTGCAAGAGCGCACGCTGAGTGTTTTCTTCTCTCTCTCTCCAGGTAGCGACCATATCACGTCTTAATCAAGATAATAATACGGATATATTGACCGAACCCGCTTGTTATACTGAGCTGGGGAACGTTGGTCCCGCTCCAACTTATAATTGTTATAAGACAGAGCAAGAAATTGGGGATTGCCAGAATTCCCGTGCCGCCCAAAACGAAGAGAGTGCATGTTGATGCATCATCTTCGGGTGTGTTCGTTACACAGAACTGTTTCTCAGTATCCTCTGAATCCTGGGTATATGATACCGGATCAGGATCCCAGATATGTAATCTGTTACATAGGGCTGCAAAAGGGTAGAAAAACTGAGAACGGGTGATAAGTTTCATGAGGCAGAAAACGGGGCAAGTGTTGCATCCAAGTCTGTTGGTCACTGTCACCCTGTATTACCAATACATTGATTCTGAACGAATGTTATTAGATACCGAACCTGATATACAAAATCATGTCAGTCTCTTTATAAGTAAAGAAATGATAAAATTTTGTATTGCTGGATAATGTTTTGAACATTTCCTATATCAAAAGTTGATCGGTTCAGGCACGTTATCTAAAAGCATTAATGTTCTAAATCAAACTACAGTTCTTAGTATATGGAACACACACAAGAGGAAGAGTTCAGAAATGAACGAATTCTTCTTGAGGTATTGTAGACTAGGTCAGATCAATGTGACCCGACTAGCTAAAGTTTCATAAAGATGCATATTTAAATTAGTTTGAATTTACATCTTGTGAAACTTGCCAGTCATGTCACAGAGATAAGATGACCATAGCTCCGTTTACTGGAAACAGAGAAAGAGTTAATGAACTCTTGGGACTGATACATGATGATGTATGTAAGGTCTCCTGTCTACAGATGCCAGGACTGATTCTTTATACTTCATTATATTCTCTGATAATCTCTCAAGATTCAGTCATATGTTCCTATTGAAACATGAGTCCGAACCTTTTGAGATATTCACAGAATATAAGCGAGAAGTAGAAAACAAAATACGGGTAAAAGTATTATGTCCTTTGATGAGATCAAGGAGGAGAATACTTATGCATAGAATTTCTGGACTATTCTAAAGGAGAATGAGATTCTCTCTCAGCATTACTCCTCCGTATACACCATTGCACGATGGTATGTCGGGGCGGAGCAGATACACCCTATTTGATATGGTGTGCTCTATGATGAGTACTACTGAGTTACCTTTTTCCTTAGGGGGTTATGCACTTGAGAAGTTGCATACCTATTGAATAGGGTTCCAATCAAATCAGTTGCCTACCGCTTCATATGTGATATGGAATGGGAAGAGCCCAAGTCTTAAGTTAGTTAAGATTTGGGGTTGTCCGGCCTATGTCTAAAAGCAAAATCCGGACACGCTCGAGGCAAGGTCTGTTAAGTAGAACTGGAAAGGTTCCAGCTATACAAACTGCAGCTGATGATTTGATAGAACCAAAGGATTCAATAGATTCCAACGAACCTCAGCCTCTCTACCGATCTAGTAGGGTTCCTCACCCACCTGAGAGATACTTCGGTTTCTCTATGACAGTGGGAGCGAGGATTGCATCATGAGATGATGACCCAACTAGTTTCGAGCTGGCCATCAGGAGTGTGACTCTGTAAGAATGGCTGGATGCTTATCGATCTGAAATGGAATCCTTATACACCAACAAAGTATGGACTTTAGTTGCTATATCTGAAGGGTTAAATCCCCATCAGGAGCAAGTATATCTTGAGAAGATTACTTGGTGTAGATGGAAAAGTTGAGACTTTCAAAGCTAGACTTGTTAAAAGTTTGCATCATTGACCAGGTGTGGATAATGATGAAACCTTTTCAAGTAGCTATGCTTAAGTCCATCCAGATCCTACTTGTCACGGCTACATACCATGACTACGATATCTGGTGGTTGGGTGTCATGACTGCTTTTCTAAATGATGTTTTAGAAGAGTGCGTCTATAAGTACACAGCCAGAGGGCTTCATAGACAGTGGGAGCAGCGGAAACGTGTGCAAGATGCTTTATAGGATTAAAGCAGGCATCGCGGAGTTGGAACATCTGTTTTGATGGATTAGTCAAAGAGTTTGACATCATCAAAATGGTAGATGAACCTTGTATAAACAAAAAGGTAGTAGGGAGTATGGTGGTGATCCTCGTAGTGTACGTGGATGACATACTCTTGATAAGAAAGGAGTTTCTTATGCTACGCTCGATCAATCTCCGTTTATCACAAAGATTCTCCGTGTAGGATCAAAATGATACCTCCTAAATCCTGAGTTTTGGATCTATGAGATAGATTTAATTGGATGTTAGGATTCTCACTAGTTGTAGTGAGATGATATCAAACGATTCTGGGGAGAATCACTGGAAGGGTTCCAGGGTGATAAAGACGACTGAATGTCAGTCACGGGCATTGTCTTTACCCTCAGTAAAGGGACGGTATGTTGGAAGAGTTCCAAGCTAGATACCGTGGCATACTAGACGATAAAGGCTGGATACATTGCTACTTAAGATGCTACCAAAGAGGCTGTTTGGGTGTATATTGGTTCATGAGATGAACTACATTCCTCCCATTGTGAGACAATGGAGTTGTGGCTTATGCCAAGGAACGCCGGTCCCATCAGTGATCCAGACATATTCTAAGGCAGTATCACCTGATCATGGAGATAGTTGATCTCCAAGGTGATCAAGGTTGGGAGACCGGACTCAGAGGATAACACGGCGGATCCACTCACGAAGGCCTATTTCCAGAGAGAGACTTTTATGGGATGGTTGAGTATGAGATACTACAACCACTGCTACAGATGGCCCTAGTGCAAGTGGGAGATTGTTAGTGATATGTATGCCCTAGAGGCCATTACTGTACATAGGATGTATATTTTAGTGGATGCTGGGACATATATAGGGAGGACTTTCTTGCTCGACATGATAGTATGCTATCTGGTTACTCTTTACCTTAACGTGTATACTGATTGTCTCTCTGTTACATGTTGGTAAAGCCCTTAGGATGTGTACTTGACTATCTGGACTATGATGCGGATCATACTAGTGGGGACATGATAGTCCATAAGTACATCCTTCAAAGTCCCTAGTCGTGGGTGTATCGAGATGGGGCATCGATATACCAGAGTAGACTAGCGTGTACCTTCTCGACCCATATAGATGGGCGATGGATGATCCCATATCCATCGGTGTTTGACATCAGAGATGATATACGGGTGCTCAGTAGAGTCTGGGTACACTGGACGGACTCGCCGAGAACTCCCAGATGGTATTATACCTTACGTCAGATGGCAGTTCTCTGGTGACACTGGTACAGAGTAGTCTGTTGACCCGAGATCGTCATAGAGTCTTGTGTGGTTCCCACTGTGCTTTGATTTCCACCTTACCACATCCAAGAGGGCGTGCAAAACGGTGGCTTTTGGGTACAGTCCCGAATCACATGGAGGCAATGAGCGATAGGAGGGGATTCGTCTTTCCCGGTATAGGGAGTTGATGTTGCACTGTGTTCGATTGGCTATAACCGGAAATCCCTGGCCAGGGTTGCTGAGATTTACTGGTAAGTGTTACCAGTAGTTTCTCGAACTGTTATAGACCTCATATCGACACGAGTTATCGAGCTATTGGGGTCTGACGTTTACCACCCCTAGGCGAGATATGCGACATATCAGACGACGAGACCGGACTGTACGGTAGTGTTACTGGTTGGATTCATTGGAGTGTGAGCGTGCTTGCTCGTCGATCTTCTGATCGCTCAATACCCGGGTGGCCGTTACGTTTAGCAGACCGTTTGCGGCTTGTGGGTGCTTGATATGATCATCATCTGCTGCCGGCGTATTGACGAGTCTTTAGAGTCCTACACAGAGGTTTCCTGGCTCAAGCGAAACGAAATAGGAGCGCATATGAGATATGTGCGGGACCGAGAATAATGCGTGTATGTGATACCGTATTCTATTCTCGCGATGAATGTATCGAATGGTTGTATGCGATATAACCTAGTTATCGATTCAAGCATTGATTCGATAAGACGATACATTGAATATTAGTCGGTTATATGCGATATGACCGGGTCGTTAAATAAAGTGTTGATTTAATGATTTAATGCATAATTATATATTTGATATATTACTTTGCATTAACTTGTAATGGTTCACTTTAAATGGGTTTTCTCACTTCATGTGCACATTGTATATGTGATATAGTTTTGTGCACTTGAATGCATCATGTTTGATGATACATGATAGTTTGGTGTATGGTTTAAACCATGGTTGGTCAATGGTTAGGGTTTCTTATGCTTCATTTACTTATTCTTTTATTTATTCATTGATTTTTGAAAGAAATAGAATGGTGGCCAATTTTGGATTATCCTTGAAGCTTCATGAAGCTTTGAAATGGTTGACCATTTTGTTTCTTTCTCTAACCCTAACCATACAACCTAACCTAAGTTAATTCTCTACACCTAACTAGGGTTGGATTATGATAAGTATTGATTGATTTTCTATTTTACAAAATAACTTATCATATTCTTTCTTCTTCTTCTTCATCTTCTTCAATGAAGAAAGCTTCACTTCATCAATGGTGACTTGATGAAATGAGTGAGAAATCCAATTCTAAAGTGAACCCACTTCCTATTTCTTCATCCTATACCTCTTGCCAAGTAGTAGAGTGTGTTTTCTTCACAAGTTTCATGACTTGGTGAAGTGGGAGCTTGATCTAGTGGTGCCTCGACGTAGATCATCTTCGGCACGAAGCCGACGACCTTGCCCGCCCATTTCTCCGATGAAGCCGATGCTTGAGCCCGGGATTTCATTTGGACAGCGGAGAGGACTTCATTACGGAGCCGTGGAGGTGGAGGACCGGATCTACAAAGGTTGTATTTCCGTTCACTTAGTTAATTTGTTAACTAGTTGCTTGATTCGCCTAAACTTCTAGCCGACGATCCGTATTAGGGTTTCTCGGCACCCGTTAAATTTGAAATTGGCATGGTTGATGCCTTGTGAGACCTCACTAGTGTGCCTAGGAACCTTTCAGAGGAGGGCTTATTTGTATTTGTGCAAATAATCATTTTGAAGGGTTGTCTTTGCACATTGTAGTGTCATGTCCCATGACTTCTTGACTTCTTCATGATTGCTTGACTTTGGATTAATGATAATGGTTGGTGGAGTGTGGGTTTGTTTTTGTGATCATTTCTTTTCATGATAACATTTGATCTCTCTCTTGCATTATTGTTGCTCTCTCTCTCACACATACACACACCCTCTCATTTTCACTCTCTCCATGCATGGCCGGCCACATAGAGGGAGGGGGCTGTCCAAAATTTCTATGGGGGAATTTTGTTCTTTTCATGCTACAAAATTCCCAAGTTCCTCTACAAAAGTTTATATATCATTTTCTCCACCAAAAGGCAACTTCCTACAACCCCAAATGAGACATAGCACTACACTATTCTACAGCAAATCTTGGGCACGTCGACTCGCCAACTTCGTGCCCGAGTTGCCTCGGTCCAGAGGTGGGAGCCCGTAAAAGAAGCCGGCGAAGTGGTGCCCTTTCGAGGAGGAGTTGAAGACCGGAGATTCCGCGGGGAGATCGGGACGACGACGAGAAGACCGAAGGACACGGATCGCTCGGTATATCTCTCTACCCTTTCTCTTGTTAGCTAGGACTAGATTAATGGCACGATCCGGGATTTTTGTACGCGGTGGTGCCGGTTTATAAGTTCGTAAAAAGTTTCGTTTCCGCATTCCGGCGTCGGATTGACGGCCGGGGCGCCGCCGTGCACTTACACTCTCTGTATAGGACTCTAAAGACTCGGCACTACGCTGGCAGTGGGTTTAACCACAGACCGCAAGTGGCACTAGCTGTACGTAACGGTCCCCAGGTAGATGTCGATAAGAAGGACGATGAGGAAAATCATCCGAACCCCTACTGAGCCTGATGTGACAATCTCCGTACAGTCCGGTCTGTTCGTCTAAGACTATCGCATATCAAGCCTAGGGGGCGGCAAGCGTCAGTCCCCTAATAGCTGTATAAGTCGTGTCGGAGTGAAGCCCATTACATCCTGAGAAGCTACTGGAACCTACCAGTACATCTCGCTTGCCCTGGCCAGGGACTTTGCGTAATGGATCTCTGACATAGCGCGATATCAACTCCCAATACCGGGAGAGACGAATCCTATTTAACCGCCACTGCCTCCAAGTGCTCGGGACTGCACCCAACTGCTACCTGTTTGCATGACTCCTTTGAGCCGTGGTAGGGTAGCAATCTAAGAACAGTGAGACACACTCGAGGCGAAGTAGCAGTGTCAAGTTAGCGGACTATGCTGTACTCATGTCACATGGGAACTATTAACTGACGATGGGTATAATACCAACCAATCAGTTTCCTGCGAGTCCTGTCCGGTGTACCCGTAACCTAACGAGCACCTGTATACTATCTCCAGTACGACGTACTGATAGCTGTGGGACAGACTATCTCCCCAACTGGGATGAGAAGCGTATACACTTAGTCTACTCCGGAATATCGATGCCCTATCTTGAAAATCCAACGACCAGGGACCTATATAGGATGTTGCTTACAGACTGCCCAGCCCCCACAAGTGTGACTGCCATCACGACGCTGGTAATCAAGCAAAGATCCTATGGGCTCTACTAATATGTATAAGTGATACGCTACAAGAAACATATGCACATATTAAAGTAGACACAAACCAAGTAGCATACTACTATTTTTAGCAAGACTGTTATATACAACTGTGAATATCCCAAGCTTCCATTAAGTAATATACAACCTAGTATGATACAATAATGGCCCCTAGGGCATATACACTAACAGATGCATCATCATGCACTTTCTTCGTTTGGGCGGCATGGGAATCGTGGTATTCCCCTAATTCATGCTCGGTCTTATAACAATTATAAGTTGGAGCGGGACCAACGTTCCCCAGCTCAGTAAAACAAGTGGGTTTGGTCAATACATCCATATTATTATCTTGATTAAGGCGTGACATGGTCGCTACCTGGAGAGAGAGAGAAGAAAACACTCTGCGTGCGCTCTTGCAAGATTAGATTGGTTATATATTTTATCTAATCAGGATGGCTCCCACTGTTTTAATCAAATCCTCCTTCAAACCCTAAAAGGAAAGACTAGACGGGATTAATTACACTCTACAAGTTCGCCAATTTTTCAGCCAGGTCAGTGCCGGTACTTTGAGGGAGGTTCCCCGTGCTCTCGCACGGACCTAATTAAAGTAAACCTCGTTTTCCCAGGGGCGTAACCCCGTTGACACCTTTCTAGACACCTACTTGATCGACTAATAGTAAAGTGCAAAACTCTCCCAGGAGTAACAATTACTCGCAGTGGGTATCGGGATCCAACTATCATATAGAAGGTATGCAATCTCATTGCAAATTTCAACACTTGAAACTCCCGATAAAGGTTTTTACCCCTAGCACTTATGACCTTAACTATGGTCAACAAATCATAAGCACTAGTCAAGTTCTACCCGTCATTTCATGATTAATTAGACCCACCCACATGACCCTTAACTAAGGTCAACAAAGTCACGCGACTGTCCTAACTAATCGAATCATATGCGGTGTAGGAAGACATCACTTAGCTACCGTACACTGTGCCTTGACTATGGTCAACAAACACAGCACGAATACTAAGTACTCTACTTCCTAAAATGATGGAGGGTTGCGGATGGTTTTATGAAAACCTTTAACGCTTTGAACTTGATCTCGTTGCGGAATCAAATGGTTTTAAAAATGGAGTGCTATTGAGGCTTTTACTAGCTTCGCTAAAGAGGTCACTCCCGGTGAAGGGATCTCGGCTCTTTCCTCGTCAAATAAGGTGCAGGATATTCACAATACCACTATACAAAGCAAAAACTAGAAAAGCAGTCAACAGAAAAACCGAAGGTTGTAGCATCTGCTAATTATTGCTAAAGAGGTCACTCCCGGTGAAGGGATCGTCGGCTCTTTCCATATCGAATAAGGTGCTGGATGTTCTACAAGGAACACCGCTATGCAAAGCAACAACTAGAGCTACCTAATTTTATATTTGAAATTCGATTCCACAACATCTTTTAGGTTTATTTTCTTTCATTAATCTCATTAATGAATGTTCCATCATTTAAGTCCACCTAATCATCACAGATAAATACAACGTAGACTTATGCCATCCACATTCGCCTCGATGTCCCGTCTGCACCGTTAGGTTAAGTAACTAACGGTAGAGCAGGGAAGGGCTAGCGCGGGTGTAAAATATAAGCAACGTCTATATAATATATCATATATACTATATACTATATCTATCTTAACAAATCACATGATCACATCACAGATAACGCAGCAGAAAATATCATATGAAATATTGGATATACTAGGACGTCCGTATTTTATTTTGAGCCTATATAAAACACGGATTCCACGGTCGTTATGAATAGCCAATCCCACACCCTAGACCCCTACGAGAGCGGCAAGCAACCCTACCAATTCTAGAGTTAGGAGACCCGGACTCGACTCCTCGAGATGGTCTCCCACTGGATCCTAGAACCCGGTTACTTATGCTCCCCGCCTTGGGTCTATCCTAATACGGAAAAGTAAATAATATACAAATGGTGACATCGACCTCAACCCGGAAGTGCCCCAATAAAAGAATATTACATACAATGAATTTTACATGAATGAAAAAAGAAAAACACCCATCTCACATAAAAACCCCGGGCTATTCAAACACGACGATCCAATATAATATATCCAGCAACACATAACATCACATGTCATCAACGTAAGTAAATATGCGCATCCCAATTGTCGTTGACATATAGCAACGAAACCGGCGATATCACATATTACACTTATGGTCGCAGAAAAGAAAGTGTAAAACTACAACAGTTGGAATCCGCAACCTCTTTAGACATCGCATGCCTAATCAAATGAATTCCTTAGACATCGCATGCCTAACAATTATAAACCCCGCATTTTAGTCTCATTATCGAAAACTCTTTTCAATATCAAGTCGGGCAATTCAACAAGATTCCCGACATTCAGAACGAATGCTGGTCGCAAACTTTAGTAGACGGCCGCACCCCCGATACCGTCGACGAAGTGCACTAAGGCGGAACACCGCTGCCGCGAGCACCCGAACGGATGCTTTTGGCGACGGGGTTCTCCTACAGTCACTTGGTCGGGGCTATGTGGTGTAGCTGTCTATTAAGTTTACCCGGCGAGTATCCGCGTACGCAACGTGATTGCGACGGACTTTTGATCACATCAAAATTCCGTGGCAACCAATCAAGCGAGACTAAGCTGCTAGATTTATAACATTCAAAATAGTTATCTCATAACTTCTTGTGGATTCCAAATATTGTATCACATTCCAGATAAGTAGACAATGTTAAACTTTCCGATCGAATAATCAAACACCCAAGTTTTCCCGAAAAGCTCAACACTTGAGGGGAGTTTAAAAAACATCAATTTCATGCCACAGTACCAACGGTCCAGCCGTAGAAGGGTCAAGCCAATGCCTCACATGTGGCACGCCGTACTGCCTCAAACCCTAAAGTTCAAAAGGCAGTTCAAGACGGTCACATAATCGAGTTTAGATTTGTTGTCTTCTAGAAGGTACATCGCGTTACTTGCACTACTTAGACGTTCTTAAACTACGGAAAAAATCCAACACTTGGAAATTTTTCGGGTCGGGAAAAAGTGAATTATTGATATCCGGTCGAACATTTTAACACGTTCTAAAATACCCGGAAAAACAAAATAAACAAAGTTAAAATATCCGATCAAACCAACGAGTCCCCAATACACCCCAGAAAACTCAACTGTTGAGTATAAATTAAAAATTCCCAGAAGAAACAGGAAACACCTACGGGGATAACTGTAGAAACAGAAGTGCCTAATCATCACATACGGACGCGGAACCGCCGCAATAAGTAGGGTGGGGCCGCGGTTCCGCGGCGATACTGTAGACTTAGGTTGTCGTTTTCTGCAGTATTCCTTAGAATTACCTGCTCTATTTTCTGAGCATTTTTAATTAGGATAAATCCACTGTTTTAAAAAATGTACAGAGAGGGGTGTAGTTTAGGGTTTCGGGGTTTGATCGGGTTTCTAACTTCGTCAACACTTCGCCTAAAGCTCTAGCTAGGCTCTGATACCATGTTGGTCAGGCAGCCACCCCATCCAATGGGGTCGCCGTGGCACCAACGGGTCCCTCAGCTGCTACTTTTTACGCATGCCCCCTCGCGAGGACTACAACCCGCCGGAACATCTTCCGGTCTCGGGACACCCTGGGGGTAAGAGCCTATGCTTCGCCACACTGTCATACAGTGAGAACCCCCCATAGGTCGACATCCAATGCCGAGTAGCTTTGATACCACTGTAGGGTTCCTAGGCACACTCATGAGGTTCCACAAGGCATCAACCATGCCAAAATCAAATTTTTATGTGCCTAACAACCCTAATCTAGATCGATTACTAGAGGTAAGGCGAAACTATAAGCAATCAAACAACTTTACTAATAAGTGAAAAGGATTACAACCTTTGTAGATCCGGTCCTTCACTTCTAAAGCTCCGTGTTGACGTCCCTTCGCTTCGATCATCGGGATCCCGGACCCTAGCGTTGGTTTCATCGGAAAAATGAGCGGGCTAGGTCGTTGACTTCGAGGCCGAAGATGATCTACGCCGGGGAGACTCAAACTCAAGCTATTCCTTCACTTGGTCAAAAACTTTGTGAAGAGAACACCCTATACTACATGGCAAGTAGTAGAGGATGAATAAATAGGAAGTTGGCTCACTTTAGAATTGTTTTTCTCACACTTTTTCTCATGGCACCATTGAAGCTAGCAAGCTTTTTGATAGAGCTTGATGAAGAAGAAGAAGAAAGAATAATCAATCATCTCATCCAAAAGAAAGCTTATGTATTTAATTATGGCACCATGGTTGAGTTAAGCCCTCATGCTTAACTCATGTAGAGAATTGACCAAGGCATTAGGTTAAGGGTTAGGTTAAAGAATTATCAAGAGAAATGACAAAAGAGTGGACTTTGTCAAAGTTTCTCCAAGCTTCTTCAAGCTTGACAACTTTGACCAAGTTTAATTCTTTTGTTAAATCTTAAGATAAAACAATAACCCTAATCTTAAACCTAATCTTGGTATAAGTCTCATACACACATCTTGTATGTATCATCAAACATGATACAAACATATGTACACAAATATATATCATATATACACTTATGCACAAACTAGTGAGAAAACAATTCTTAAGTGAACCAATACTAGTTAATGTAAAGTAATATATCAAATATATAATTATACATTAAATCATTAAATCAACACTTGATTTAACGATCCGGTCATAACCGACTAATATCATGCGTAACAACTTATCGAATCAACACTTGATCCGATAACCCTGCTATATTGCATACAACCGATTAATGTCACGAATCGCGAGAATAGAATACGGTATCTCATATCGTATTAATTTCGGTCCCGCACATATCACATATGCGCTCCTACTCCGTTTCGCTTGAGCCAGGAAACCCCTGTGTAGGACTCTAAAGACTCGTCAATACGCCGGCAGTAGGTGATCATATCAAACACCCACAAGCCGCAAGCGGTCTGCTAAACGTAATGGTCACCCGGGTATTGAGCGATCAGAAGATCAACGGGCAAGCCTACTCACACTCCTGCGAATCCAACCAGTAATACTTACCGCACAGTCCGGTCTGTTCGTCTGATATGTTGCATATCTCGCCTAAGGGTGGTAAACGTCAGACCCCAGTAGCTCGATAAGTCATGCCGATGTAAGGTCCATAACAAACATGAAACTACTGATAACACTTACCAGTAAATCAGTGCAACCCTGGCCAGGGATTTCCAGTTATGGCCAGTCGAGCATAGCGCAACATCAACCCCCAATACCGGGAGAGACGAATCCCCTCCTATCGCTCATTGCCTCCATGTGAATCGGGACTGTACCCAAAAACCACCTGTTTGCACAACTCAGTAGAGCCGTGGTAGGGTGGAAATCAAAGCACAGTGGGAGACACACAAGACTCTATGACGATCTCGGATCAACAGACTAAGCTGTACCAGTGTCACCAGAGAACTGCCATCTGACGTGAGGTATAATACCATCTGGGAGTTCTCGGCGAGTCCGTTCAGTGTACCCAGTCACCACTGAGCACCCGCATAACATCTCTGATGTCAAACACCAATGGATATGGGATCATCCATCGCCCATCACATGGGTCGAGAAGATATACGCTAGTCTACTCTGGAATATCGATACCCCGTCTCGATATTCCAACGACTAGGAACATTAAAGGATGTACTCATGGACTACCCAGGCCCCACTAGTATGATCTACATCATAGTCCTGGAAGTCGAGTACATATCCTAAGGGCTTTATCAACATGTAACAGAGAGACAATAAGTATACATGTTAAGATAAAGAGCAACCAGATAGCGTACTATCATGTCGAGCAAGAAAGTCCTACCTATATATGTCCTAGCATCCACTACAATATACATCTCATGTATAGTAATGGCCTCTAGGGCATAAATATAACTAACACATTTCGAGGAGTCGAGTCCGGGTCTCATAACTCTAGAATTGGCAGGGTTGCTTACCGCTCTCATAGGGGTCTAGGGATATGGGTTTGGCTATTCATCATAACCGTGGAATCTATGTTTTTCATTACTTGTTGAATTTAAAACACAGACCTCCTAGTATATCCAATATTTCATATGTTGACTACTGCTGCTTGGTTCTGTGATGTGATCATATAACTACGTGAGACGAATGCTATATATATATGATATATATAATAAACGTTGCTTATGTTTTGCACCCGCACTAGTCCAGCCCCCGCTCTGCCGTTAGTTAAGTAACCTAACGGTGCATGACGGGGCCCCGTGGCGAATACAGATGGCATAAGTGTACGTTCTATTTTCGTTTCTTTTTTGTGATGTTTAAGGAAACATAATTGATGGGACTTCATTAATGAGATTAATAGAAAGAAAAGAAACCTAAAGATGTTGTAGAATCAAAATTTTCAAAAAGGTAGCTCTAGTTCTTACTTTTCATAGTGTTATTCCTTGATGAATATCCAACACCTCATTCGATGAGGAAAGAGCCGAGATCCCTCCATCGGGAGTAACCTCTTTAGCAAAACTAGCAAATGCTACAACCCACTTGGTTTAGTTTTGATAGCTTCTCTAGTTCTTGCTTTGCATAGTGATTTCCTTGATGAATATCCAGCACCTCATTCGATGAGGAAAGAGCCGAGATTCATTCACCGGGAGTGATCTCTTTAGCAAAACGAGCGAATCCTACCACTCACTCAGTTTGTTTTTGAAAACTACTCGATTTTAAAAGTGGAGATTAAACTACTCCTTTTCAAAATCACTAGATTCTACAATAATATCAAGTTTATTACGTTAAAGGTTTTCTTCAAAACCATTCGTAGCCCTCCGTCATTTTAGATAAGTGCTATTTAGTATTCGTGCTGCGTTTGTTCACCTTGTCAAGGCGTCATGTGCGGTAGCTGATTAGTGTTTATCTGCCGCATGTGATGCGATTGGATTAGAGTAGTCGTACGACCTTGTTGACCATAGTTAAGGGTCGTGCGGGTGGGTTTAATTCAATCACGAAATGATGGGTTGAACTTGGCTAGCGCTTATGATTTGTTAACCATAGTTAAGGTCATAAGTTGCTAGGGGTAAAAACAGATATTGGGAATCTCAAGTGTTGAAATTTGCAATGAGATTGCATACCTTCTATGAGATAGTTGGATCCCGATACCCACTGGGAGTAAGAGTTACTCCTGGGAGAGTTTTCCACTTTATAATTATTGATCCAGTAGGTGTCTAAGAAAGGTGTTAACAGGGTTATGCCCCTGCGGAAACGATATTATTTAATTAGTTTCATGCGAAAGCATGGAGATGCTTCCTCGAAGTACCAATACGTGCCTGGCTGACCGATTGGCGAACATGTAGAATGATGTTTGTATCTTGGTATATGTGTTGTTGAACGTCGTCTAATTGCTATATGTTTGATTAGATGGGGTTGCATATTTGCTTATGTGGCATGTTCTGTGACATATATCTCTGTGATAGTTTAGATGGATTATCATGTTGGATAGCCCTACGTTCGATTACTTGTTCAGTTTTGATTTATAATGTTGTATTCATTTGTTTGGGATGAGCTCCAACTTGCGGCCACCGTTTCCATATTATGTATATTCTTTTATTGGGGCATGACCAGGATGCTTTCGATGTCACCACTGTATATTTTTCATTTTCGTACTAGAATTACCCCGTGGAGCAGCACATGAGTAACCATATTCCAGAATTCAGAGGGTGGACATCTCATAGAGTTAACAGTGTGCTGCCTATTTCTAGGATTGGTAGGTAGCTCGCCGTGCTCGTAAGAGGTTAGGATCAATGATGTATGGGCTATCCACTGTTAGTTATGTATATGCCCTAGAGGCCATTATTGTACATATGATGAATATTATAGTGGATGCTTGGATATATATAGAGAGGACTTTCTTGCTCGACATGATAGTATGCTATTTGGTTTCACTTTATCTTAACATGTTGACTTATATTAGTTTACTGTCTTGCTCTCACATGTTGATAAAGCCCTTAGGATATGTACTCGACTACTGGGACTATGATGAGATCATACTAGTGGGGCCAGGGTAGTCAATGAGTACATCCTATAACTGTTCCCAGTCGAGGGTGTATTGAGACAGGGCATCGATACACCAGAGTAGACTAGCGTATACGCATCTTGACCCATATGATGGGCGATGGATGATCCTATATCCATCGGTGTTTGACATCAAAGATGGTGTATGGATGCTCAGTGGAGACTGGGTACACTGGACGGACTCGCCAAGAACTCCCAGATGGTATTATAGCTCGCGTCAGATAGCAGTTCTCCGGTGACATTGGTACAGGTTAGTCTGTAGACTCGAGATCGTCATAGAGTCTTGTGTGATTCCCACTGTGCTTTGATTTCCACCTTACCACGTCCAAGAGGGCGTGCAAAACGGTGGCTTTTAGGTACAATCCCGAATCACATGGAGGCAACGAGCGATAGGAGGGGATTCGTCTCCCCCGGTATAGGGAGTTGATGTTGTGCTGTGTTCGATTGGCTATAACTGGAAGTCCCTGGCCAGGGCGGATATAGAGTACTACTTGTAAGTGTTATCAGTAGGTTCTCGACCTGTTATGAGCCTCACATCGACACGACTTATCGGTTACCGGAGTCTGACGTTTACCACCCCTAAACTAGATATGCAACATATCAGACGAAGAGACCGGACTGTACGATAGTGTTACTGATTGGATTCACAGGAGAATGTACAGGCTTGCTTGTTGATCTTCTGATCGCTCAATACTTGGGTGGCTGTTACGTTTAGCTGACTGCTTGCAGCTTGTGGGTGTTTGATATGATCATCACCTGCTGCCGGCGTATTGACGATTCTTTAGAGTCCTATACAGAGGTTTCTTGGCTCAGGCAAAACGGAGTAGGAGCACATATGTGATATGTGCGTAACCGAGGATAATACGATATGAGTTACCTTATTCTATTGTCGCGATATATGATATCGGCCGGGTATATGCGATATAGCCGGGTCATCGGATCAAGTGTTGATTCGATCGGTACATGTTATATTAGTCGGTTATATTCGATATAGCCGGATTGTCGGATCAAGTGTTGATTCGATAATTTAATGTATAATTATATATGTGATATATTACATTACATTAACTAATATAAGCTCGCTTTATTGATTCATTTTCTCACCGGATAATATATTGATATATATGCGATATATGTTAATTGTATTATTTTCTTTTGTTGCAAAAATATATTATATATGTGATATATAATATTGTAACAAGTTATGATTAAAAATACAATATGATTTGTGGAGATTAAACATGGTTAGGGTTTGATTTGGGTTAGCTTTTTCATGAAGCTTCTAGAAGCTTTATTTTTGTTTTAAGCTAAGATATTTTGTGTTGATATTTTGGAGATATTATTTAACCCAACCCAAACCCTTAACTCTAGTCAATTCTCTACATGAGTTAATACTTGATATTATTAACTCAAGGTTGTTTTGTAACAATAGAAACAATTTCATTATTCATCACAAAAGACTTCATCTTCTTCTTCCTCCTTGAAAAGCTTACTAACTTTTGGTTTTGTGATGATTTAGTGTGAGAAATTGATAATAAAAGAGAGCTAAATTCTTACTTCATCATTCTTATCTATTCTAGCCACTTATATTAGGGTGTTCACTTCACTAATACTTGATTAGAGAAGTGAGAGCTTGAGTTAAAAATTTTTCAAGGCAGATCATCTTCGAAAAAGAAGTCTTCAAGCAAGAATGGATCATTCGACTTGTGGAGCCTCTCTTGAGTCCGAGAGATCATGGATCGCGGTGAAGGGACTACTACTCGGAGCTTATGAAGCGAAGGAACGGACTACAAAGGTTGTAATCCCTTTCTCTTAGATGTAAAGATATTTACATGTTTTGTTAACCCTAATTATCTAGCAAAGATCCTCGCTTTAGGTTGTTCGGCACTTGAAAATTTTAAATATGGCATGGTTGATGCCATATAGACCCTTGTGACAGTGCCTAGTAACCCTACTGTAACAACCCTAATTTTCTTATACACTTTTTTCTATACAAATTTTTAAATTAATTTTTTTCAAAATCCATAAAGGAGTATTTTAACCTGAGCACAATATATAAGTAATTATTTTGTTTTTAAATAACTCCATTTTTATTGTACATAAAATTGTTTTAAAATTAAAGTATACTTGGGGTATTTAATGTTACTGTTACCACTTTAAGTAATTATTTCACACCATAATTACAAGAAGGAGCTTGTAGCTCATTGGTAATACCTTGCACTGCTGAACCAAGCCATCAGAGTTCAAATCTCATACCCCACATTATTTTTAATATTGATTTTTTTAAAACCTTTAGAATACCAAGAGTTTACACGTGCATATCTCACAAACACCCCACTACACCCAAATATGTAACACTTCCATGAGTTAGATGAACCGTCGGGGGGGGGGATCCTGGCCGCCGGACTCGGCTGGGAATCGACCAACTCCGCCTCGACTCGGCCGACTCAGTGCTCCGACCGAGTCACGGCTGAGTCACCCCCGAGTCGGCCGATTCCGGCGACGGCCACAACATGAAAGTTGTGTCTTTTCATATTCCCTATGCACCTGCAAAATTTCAGCCTCAGATCACTTCCAGAGCTCTTTAAAAACCCCAATTACTCCACTTTTAATACATTTTTATTACATTTGATCACATTTTTATTTTTAACTTTTCATCTACCCTAACCCTAGCCTAACCCTATAAATACCAACCCTACACACTACCCTCTCACCCCCAAAATCTTGAGCCACTCTCTCAATTTTTTTTCCAAGAAGTGTGTACGTTGAAAACAAGTTCGCGGCGAAGCTCCGACGAAATTCCGGCGGGAATTCCGGCGACGTTTTTAGAAACAACCGGCGACGAAGCAACGCCTCAGCAACTCCTTTAGTTCCCCTACACTCCTTAGTATAGATCGAAACCCGTAAGTCCCATTCTATCCCCCTTTCTATTTCTCTAAAAATACGAAATTACGAAACCCAATGGAATCGGAACAAATCCGATTTCCGATTCGTTTTTCTATAAAATTTCACTTCTAATCAATTCAAACATGTCTAAATATCTTTATCATAATTATTAAACTTGTAAAAATCAATTTGAATAAGTTTTTACACATGAAATGATAACCTTTTTAACTTACCGTATTTTTTTCACTTTAATACCATCATGTTTCAATTTCACATTTAACCCGTTAATATTGCTATACCTTAAAATAGATCACGAGATAATGACCTACCTCCTCACACACATATATGCAACCATAATACGCTATCTTGAAAACTCCTAATACGATAGAACAAGATTTTACATTAAAATACCATTTCCTTAATAAAACCTTTTATAAAAGTTTAGGTTTGATACATTTGTTTAAACAATATCTTTAATAGGAAAAAATACGATAAGTTGTGGACATCAATCGTTTATCTAAACCTGACTTTGTGGTGTCTAGGCAAGTGTGTCTAAGGCAAGTGGTTACTTAATTAGGGCCACTACTTGTAGTGGAGAGCCTCCCACTTACCTGGCACTTACTTGGCCGCAATTGGCGGTGAAGAGGCGATTTGAGGCTTCTAACGACTTGTCGTTTAAACCTTTTAGAAATAGGCTAGTTGGCTTAGGAAACCCTGGAATCTAAAATACGGAAAATTACACTTTGCAAATAAATACCTTTTACTTTATAAAACCGTTTTCTAAAGGATTAGTATTTTACAATCTTGGCAAAGCGCCGCTACAACCCATCTTTGGGGAACACGTTCGGGATCGTGCGGTTTATCGCGCACCCTCGGGCTTGTAGTGCGAGATTCAGACCTCCGCAAGGAGCATTCGGTCTCGAAAGGTTTAAAATACGACATTTCAAGAAAATGAGATTTTTGGAATATAAAATATTTATTAAAACTATTTTTGTATAAATATATATATATTTATCATTTAAATATCTATTTTATTATAATATAAATATTCCACCTTTTTCTAAAAATCACAAGAATAAATTTTACACTAAAATACCATGAACTTCAAATAATCAATATTACAGATAAATACCCTTATTTATAAAACTAGAATATTTTCACTAGAAATTTCACAACATAAAATCCACCCTCATTACAACTCTAAAGACGAACAATAAATACTTGAGGTGTATTTTGAAAAGTATATAAAAGTATTTTTACATAAAACCCCCTCAAGTTTTATAAATTACCCTAATGACCCTAGCAATTATAAGACTTCGATTCACATTCCTGATTGTCTGACTCGGGTTTGAGTCTGATTAATCTGACTTGAATAGTCAATTTATAATTTACAAGTTTCCAATTCAAAATGAACACATGAATCCATGAATACAATTATCAATTTATACAATTTGATTGAACCGAACCATGGATATATATATTCCTTTTACATGATTCTCAGTATTCCATTTACATGACTCTACGGTTATAACCGTTTCCTGATATCATGGTTTCGGTCAGTCAGTCAATCAATCATGCAATCAATACAATTTTACAAGATAACAATATAAACAAGACATCGCGGGGTTTAAGGGGTAGATAGGTACGGAAGATGTTAAAAGTGGCACGGGATGGTCAGATTTAAGACACCTAACATGAATCCAATTGCCGTTGTTCCGGGCCTTCTAACGGAGCCTTGTACTCTATATTCCGTTTTCCCTGGTCTCTAGCATATAGAGACCCCTCTCGTATACACTGGCATTCTTCAGTACCAAGCTACAAACAACAGCGTTAATACAATATTACAATAATATAATACAACATTAAAAGCTACTCTCTCTCTCCTACTCTTTGTTTATTGCTCCCCTATCTTTGGGACTTACCGAGCGACCTGTTCGCTGACGACATTCTATTTATTTCTTCTTTGAATGTCGTCAGGTGGTTTGGACCCGGCGGAGATCGAGCCATCTTAAGAAGACTTGGAGAAGTTTGCCGAAGACCCTGCACTTTAGTTCGTTGTACACCTTTCCATTTCAGTACTTTTTTTCATATCTGTTATGCCATTGTTTAGGCATCGCTTTATTCCATGTATTTACTTTTCCATGCATTGTACAAAAGAATGTTAATAAATAAAGTTGCTGTTCAGTTCATATCTTTTGTCTCTTGTGTATTTACTTTATATATCTTAGATACGCTTAGCGTATGTACTTCTGAGTATATACGTAGCGGACCTCGTCGCGTCCCCTTCGCCGTACACTGAGAAGCGGGGCGTGACACCTACAGTGGTATCAGAGCCTAGCTAGAGCTTTAGGTAACGTGTATACGAAGTTAAAAGTCCGATCGAACCACGAAATGTCAATTTTGACCCCCTCTCCGGAAATTTTTTTAAAAGGTGGTTTTTTAATTATTAAAAATACTCAGAAAATTAAGCAGGTGATTCTATGGATAACTGTGAAATACGAGCTCCTAACTCGCTTAAGTCGCCGCGGAACCACGGCAATACCATGCTTTGCGCGGCGGTTCCGCGGCCGTACTTGGGTGTCACGGAAAGTAGTTTCTTGGGTTCATCCGTATGTATTACTACATGCTTCTGGGATTTTTTAATATTACTTAAGTTTTGAGTTTTCTGGAGATCTTTTGAATTCGTTGATTCGATCGGAAAGTTTAACATCGTTTAGTTTTTCGGGTAATTTAGAACGTGTTAAAAGATTCGAACGGATATCAATAACTCATTTTTTTCATGATGGAAAACTTTCAAGTGTTGAATTTTTCTCGAGTTTGAAACTTTCGGAAAAACATGCAAGCATTTCTGTGGACCCTCTAGAAGACCGTAACCTTAACTCGATTATGTGACCGTCAAAACTGCCACTGAACCCTAGGGTTTGTGGTAGTTTAGCGTTGCCACATGTGAGGCGTTGGTTTGACCCTTCTACAGCTGTTCATTGGGGCTGTGACATGTTATGGGATTTTTGAACTCTGCTCAAGTGTTGAGCTATTTGGGAAATCTTGGCTGTTTGATTATTCGATCGGAAAGTTTAACTTTTCTATTTATCTGGAATGTGATACAATATCTGGAATTCAAATAGTTAGGCATGAAATGCGAAGTATGTGATATTTCGGATTTAAGATGTCTAAAGTGATTGTGGATTCCAAATGTTGTAGTTTTACACTTTCTTTTCTGTGACCGTAAGCGTAGTATGTGGTGTATCGCCGGATTCATTGCTATACATCAACGACAATCGGGATACGCATACTTTCTTACGTTGATGATATGAGATATTATGTGTTGCTGTAATATGTTATATTGGATCGTTGTGTTCTGAATAGCCGGGGGTTTTATGTGAGATGAGAGTTTTTATTTTCATTCATGTAAAATTCATTGTATGTAATATTCTTTTATTGGTGCACTTCAGGGTTGAGGTTGATGTCACCATTGTATATTATTTACTTTTCCGCATTAGGTAGACCCGAGGAGGGGAGCACAAGTAACCGGGTTCTAGGGTCCAGTGGGAGGCCATCTCGAGGAGTCGAGACCGGGTCTCCTAACCCTAGAATTGGCAGTGTTGCTTGACGCTCTCGTAGGGGTCTAGGGATGTGGGTTTGGCTATTTATCGAGACCGTGGAATCCGTGTTTTATACAGGCTCAAAATAAAACACGGACGTTCTAGTATATCCAATATTTCATATGTTATCTTCTGCTGCAATGTTCTGTGATGAGATCGTATTACTTCCTGAGACGAATGCTTATACTATATATATATGTTGATATATAAATATTACTGCTTTCGTTTCTTCTGTGATGCTTAGGAAGCATAACTGATGGGATTTATTAATGAGATTAATAAAAGAAAAGAAACCTAAAAGATGTTGTAGAATCAAATTTTCAAAAAGGGTAGCTACAGTTTTTGCTTTGCACAGCGGTATATATGATATACCCTGCACCTTATTCGATGAAGAAAGAGCCGAGATCCCTTCACCGGGAGTTACCTCTTTAGCAAAACTGGCAAATGCTACAAACTCACGGTTTAGTTTTTAATTGCTTCTATAGTTCTTGCTTTGCACCGTGGTATATATGATATAACCTGCACCTTATTCGATGAGGAAAGAGCCGAGATCCCTTCACCGGGAGTGGTCTCTTTAGCGAAACTAGAAAAGCCTCAAAAACACTCCTTTTCAAAATCACCCGTTTCTACAACGATATCAAGTTCATTACGCTCATGGTTTTCTGAAAAACCTGCGTAGCCCTCTAACATTTCAGATAAGTAATACTTAGTATTCGTGCTACGTTTGTTACCTTTCGTCAAGGCGTAGTGTGCGGTAGCTAACTATTGCTTATCTGCAGCATATGATGCGATTGAGTTAGGGTAGTCGTACGGCTTTGTTGGCTTTCGTCAAGGGTCGTGCGGGTGGGTTTAATTCAATCAAGAAATGTACGGGTTGAACTTGACTAGCGCACTATGGTTTGTTGGCATTCGTCAAGGTCATAGCACGTTAGGGGTAAAAGCATTATCGGGAATTTCAAGTGTTGAAATTTGCAATGAGATTTCATACTTTCTATGAGATAGTTGGATCCCGATACCCACTGAGAGTAAGAGTTACTCCTGGGAGAATTTTACACAGGACAATTAGCCGATCAAGTAGGTGTCTAGAAAGGTGTTAACGGGGTTATACCTCTGGGAAAACGAGGTTTATTTTAATTAGGTCCGTGCGAAAGCATGGGGAACCTCCCTCAAAGTACCAACACTGATCTGGCTGAAAGATTGGCGAACTTGTAAGGTGTAATTAATCCCGGCTAATATTACCTTTTAGGGTTTGAAGGAAGATTTGATAAAAACAGTGGGAGACATCCTGATTAGATAAGATAATAACCAATCTAATCTTGAAAGAGCATACGCTAAAGTGTTTTCTTCTCTCTCTTTCCAGGTAGCGACCATGTCAGGCCTTAATCAAGATAATAATATTGATGTATTGACTGAACCCGCTTATTATACTGAGCAGGGGAACGTTGGTCCCGTTCTTTCTTATAAGTGTTATAAGACTGAGCAGGAAATAGGAGAATATCTGGATTCTCACACCGCCCAAACCAAGAACAAGCATGTTGATGCATCTTCTTCGGGTGTGTTTGTTATCGAGAACTGTTTCTCAGTTTACTCTATGTCCTGGGTATTAGATACCGGATCGGGATCCCACATATGTAATATGTTACGTGGGCTACGTAAAGGTAGAGAACTGGGAATAGGTGATCATTCCGTAAGAGTAAGGAATGGTGCAGATATTGCAGCCAATGCAGTTGGCGAATATCACCTTCTATTACTAGGTAGTAATACATTGATTCTGAACGAATGCTATTATATACCGAACATGATGTGCAACGTTATATCAGTTTCTTTATTGAGTAAAGAAGGGTATAATTTTGTAATACAGGATAATATTATGAACATCTTCCTAAATCAAAAGTTGATTGGATCAGGCTCGTTACATAATGGCATATACATTCTCAATCAAACTACAATCCTTAATAGACAAAACACACACAAGAGGAAGAGTTCAGAAATGAACGAATCCTTCTTGTGGTATTGTAGACTTGGTCATATCAATGCGACACGACTAGCAAACTTACATAAGGATGGATATCTGAATACGTTCGACTTATCATCTTATGAAACTTGCAAGTCATGTCTCAAAGGCAAAATGACCAAAACTCCGTTTAGTGGACACGGAGTAAGAGTTATAGAACTCTTAGGACTGATATATAGTGATGTATGTGGTCCAATGTCTACACATGCTAGGAACGGTTCTTCCTACTTCATTACATTCACTGACGATCTCTCAAGATACGGACATGTGTTCCTGATGAAACACAAGTCTGAAGCTTTTGAGAAATTCAGGGAATATAAGCACGAAGTAGAGAACCAAACGGGCAAAAGTATTAAGATCCTTCGATCTGATCGAGGAGGAGAATACTTGAGCAATGAGTTCCTAGACTATCTAAAAGAGAATGGGATTCTCTCTCTGCTTATTCCTCCCTATACACCACAGCACAACAGTGTATCGATGCGGAGGAATCGCACCCTATTAGATATGGTGCGCTCTATGATGAGCAATGCTGAGTTGTCTATTTCCTTCTGGGGGTATGCGCTTGAGACATCCATACACCTATTGAATATGGTTCCTACCAAATCAGTGCCAACCACTCCATATGAGATGTGGAAGGGGAAGAGACCATCTCTTAAGTATGTTAAGATATGGGGTTGTCCGGCCTATGTCAAAAAGCACAATCCGGAAAAACTCGAGGCAAGGTCTGTCCTATGTGTTAGTTATGTATATGCCCTAGAGGCCATTATTGTACATATGATGTATATTATAGTGGATGCTTGGATAAATATAGAGAGGAATTTCTTGCTCGACAAAATAGTATGCTATTTGGTTTCACTTTGTCTTAACATGTTGACTTGTATTAGTTTACTGTCTTGCTCTCACATGTTGATAAAGCCCTTAGGATATGTACTCGACTACTGGGACTATGATGAGATCATACTAGTGGGGCCAGGGTAGTCAACGAGCACATCCTATAACTGTTCCTAGTCGAGGGTGTGTCGAGACAGGGCATCGATACACCAGAGTAGACTAGCGAATACGCATCTTGACCTATATGTTGGGCGATGGATGATCCCATATCCATCGATGTTTGACATCAAAGATGGTGTACGGGTGCTCAGTGGAGACTGCGTACATTGGACGCACTCGCCGAGAACTCCCAGATGGTATTATACCTCACGTCAGATGGCAGTTCTCTGGTGACACTAGTACAGGTTAGTCTGTAAACCCGAGATCGTCATAAAGTCTTGTGTGGTTCCCACTATGCTTTGATTTCCACCTTACCATGTCCAAGAGGGCGTGCAAAATGGTGGCTTTTGGGTACAGTCCCGAATCACATGGAGGCAATGAGCGATAGGAAGGGTTTCGTCTCTCCCGGTATAGGGAGTTGATGTTGTGCTGTGTTCGATTGGCTATAACTGGAAGTCCCTGGCCAGGGCGGATATAGAGTACTACTGGTAAGTGTTATCAGTAGGTTCTCGACCTGTTATGAGCCTCACATCGACACGACTTATCGGTTACTGGGGTCTGATGTTTATCACCCCTAGACTAGATATGCAACATATCAGACGAAGAGACCGGACTGTACGGTAGTGTTACTGATTGGATTCACAGGAGAATGTACAGGCTTGCTTGTTGATCTTATGATTGCTCAATACCTGGGTGGCTGTTACATTTAGCTGACCGCTTGCAGATTTTAGGTGTTTGATATGATCATCATCCACTGTCGGCGTATTGACGATTCTTTAGAGTCCTACACAGAGGTTTCTTGGCTCAGGCAAAACTGAGTAGGAGCACATATGTGATATGTGCGGGACCAAGAATAATACGATATGAGATACCGTATTCTATTCTCGCGATATATGATATCGGCCAGGTATATGTGATATAGCCGGGTCATCGGATCAAGTGTTGATTCGATAAATCGGTACATGTTATATTAGTCGGTTATATGCGATATAGCCGGATTGTCGGATCAAGTGTTGATTCGATAATTTAATGTATAATTATATATGCGATATATTACATTATATTAACTAATAATAGCTCGCTTTATTGATTCATTTTCTCACCGGTTAATACATTGATATATATGCGATATATGTTAATTGTATTATTTTCTTTTGTTACAAAAATATATTATATATGTGATATATAATATTGTAACAAGTTAGGGTTACAAATGCAACATGATTTGTGGAGATTAAACATAGTTAGGGTTTGATTTGGGTTAGCTTTTTCATGATGGTTCTAGAAGTTTTGTTTTGTTTTAAGCAAAGATATTTTGTGTTGATATTTGTGGTGATATTTCCTAACCCAATCCAAACCCTTTACCCTCGTTAAATCTCTACAATGGTTAAGCCTTTCTTTACTTAAACATGGGTTGCAATTGTAGCCATGACAATAATTCATTATTCATCACAAATACTTTTCTTCTTCTTCTTCCTCTTGAAAAGCTTGCTAGCCTTTTGCAAGTGATGAATAAAAAGTGAGAAATTGAAATAAAAAGAGAGCTAAATTCCTACATCATCATCCTCTTCTATTCTAACCACTTAGATTAGGGTGTTCACTTCCCTAATACTTGATTAGAGAAGTGAGAGCTTAGGTTAAAGATTCTTCAAGGTAGATCATCTTCGAAAAGGAAGACTTCAAGCAAGAATGGATCATTCGACTTGTGGAGACTGTCTTGAGTCCGGGGGATCATGGATCGCGGCTAAGGGACTACTACTCGGAGGTTATGAAGCGAAGGAACGGACTACAAAGGATGTAATCCCTTTCTCTTAGATGTAAAGATGTTTATATGCGTTGTTAACCCTAATTATCTAGCAAAGATCGTCGCTTTAGGTTGTTCGGCACTTGAAATTTTTAAATTCGGCATGGTTGATGCCTTGTAGACCCTTGTGAAAATGCCTCATAACCCTACAGTGGTATCAGAGCCTAGCTAGAGCATTAGGCGACGTGTATACGCAGTTAAAAGTCCGATCGAACCCCGAAATGTCAATTTTGACCCCCTCTCTGGAATTTTTTTTAAAATGTGGTTTTTTCAACATTAAAAATACTCAAAAAACCAAGCAGGTAATTGTATGGATTACTGTGAAATATGAGTCACTGTAGCCCTTAAGTCACCGCGGAACCACGGCCTTACCATGCTTTTGGCGGCGGTTCCGCGGCAGTACTTGGGTGTCAGTGATAGATATTTCTGGGGTTAATCCGTAGGTATTACTAAATGCTTCTGGGAATTTTTAATATTACTCAAGTGTTGAGTTTTCTGGAGATCTTTTGAATTCGTTGATTCGATCGGAAAGTTTAACATCGTTTAGTTTTTTGGGTAATTTAGAACGTGTTAAAAGATTCGAACGGATATCAATAACTCATTTTTTTCATGACGGAAAACTTTCAAGTGTTGAAGTTTTCTCGAGTTTGAAAATTTCGGAAAAACATGCAAGCATATCTGTGGACCCTCTAGAAGAATGTAACCTTAACTCGATTATGTGACCGTCAAAACTGCCACTGAACCCTAGGGTTTGTGGTAGTTTAGCGTTGCCACATGTGAGGCGTTGGTTTGACCCTTCTACGGCTGGTTCATTTGGGCTGTGACATGTTCTGGGATTTTTGAACTCTGCTCAAGTGTTGAGCTATTTGGGAAACTTTGGCTGTTTGATTATTCGATCGGAAAATTTAACATTGTCTATTTATATGGAATGCGATACAATATGTGGAATTCATATAGTTAGGCATGAAATGCGAAGTATGTGATATTTCGGATTTAAGATGTCTAAAGTGATTGTGGATTCCAAATGTTGTAGTTTTACACTTTCTTTTCTGTGACCGTAAGCGTAGTATGTGGTGTATCGCCGGCTTCGTTGCTATACATCAACGACAATCGGGATACACATACTTGCTTACGTTGATGATATGAGATATTATGTGTTGCTGTGATTTGTTATATTGGATCGTCGTGTTCTAAATAGCCGGGGGTTTTATGTGAGATGAGGGTTTTAATTTTCATTCATGTAAAATTCATTTGTATGTAATATTCTTTTATTGGGGCACTTCCAGGTTGAGGATGTTATCACCATTGTATATTATTTACTTTTCCGCATTAGGTAGACCCAAGGAGGAGAGCACAAGTAACCGGGTTCTCGGGTACAGTAGGAGGTCATCTCGAGGAGTCGAGACCGGGTCTCCTAACCCTAGAATTAGCAGAGTTTCTTTCCGCTCTCGTAGGGGTCTAGGGATGTGGGTTTGGCTATTCATCGCGACCGTGGAATTCGTGTTTTATACAGGCTCGAAATAAAACACGGACGTCCTAGTATATCCAATATTTCATATGTTATCTTCTGCTGCAATGTTCTGTGATGAGATCATATTACTGCCTGAGACGAATGCTTATACTATATATATATGTTGATATATAAATATTACTGCTTTCGTTTCTTCTGTGATGCTTAGGAAGCATAACTGATGGGATTTATTAATGAGATTAATAAAAGAAAAGAAACCTAAAAGATGTTATAGAATCAAAACTTTATAAAAAGGGTAGCTACAGTCTTGCTTTGCACATCGGTATATATGATATACCCTGCACCTTATTCAATGAGGAAAGAGCCGAGATCCTTTCATCGGGAGTGACCTCTTTAGCAAAACTGACAGATGCTACAAACTCGCGGTTTAGTTTTTGACTGCTTCTATAATTCTTGCTTTGCACCATGGTATATATGATATACCCTGCACCTTATTCGATGAGGAAAGAGTCGAGATCCCTTCACCGGGAGTGACCTCTTTAGCGAAACTGGAATATCCTCAAAAACACTCCTTTTCAAAATCACTTGTTTCTACAACGATATCAAGTTCATTACGCTCATGGTTTTCTGAAAAACCTGCGTAGCCCTCCGTCATTTCAGATAAGTACTACTTTGTATTCGTGCTACGTTTGTTGACTATGTTAAGGCATAGTGTACGGTAGCTAATTAGTGCATATCTGTTAATACATGAGATGTGATTGGATTAAGGTAGTTGTACGACTTTATTGACTATGTTAAGGGTCGTACAGGTGGGTTTAATTCAATTGGTAAATGACGGATTGAACATGGCTAGCAATTATGATTTGTTGACTATGTTAAGGTCATAAGTTGCTAGGGGCAAAAGCATTATCGGGAATTTCAAGTGTTGAAATTTGCAATGAGATTGCATACCTTCTATGAGATAGTTGGATCCCGATACCCACTGAGAGTAAGAGTTACTCCTGGGAGAATTTTACACAGGACAATTAGCCGATCTAGTAGGTGTCTAGAAAGGTGTTAACGGGGTATGCCTCGGGAAAAATGAGGTTTATTTTAATTAGGTCCGTGCGAAAGCACGGGGAACCTCCCTCAAAGTACCAACACTGATCTGGCTGAAAGATTGGCGAACTTGTAAGGTGTAATTAATCCCGACTAGTCTTTCCTTTTAGGGTTTGAAGGAAGATTTGATAAAAACAGTGGGAGACATCCTGATTAGATAAGATGATAACCAATCTAATCTTGAAAGAGCATACGCTAAAGTGTTTTATTCTCTCTCTCTCCAGGTAGCGACAAAGTCAGGCCTTAATCAAGATAATAACATGGATGTATTGACTGAACCCGCTTATTATACTGAGCAGGGGAACGTTGGTCCCGTTCTTTCTTATAAGTGTTATAAGACTGAGCAGGAAATAGGAGAAAATATGGATTCTCAAGACACCCAAACGAAGAAGAAGCATGTTGATACATCTTCTTCGAGTGTGTTAGTTATCGAGAACTGTTTCTCAGTTCAGTCTACGTCCTGGGTATTAGATACCGGATCGGGATCCCACATATATAATATGTTACGTGGGCTACGTAAAGGTAGAGAACTGGGAATGGGTGATCATTCTGTAAGAGTAGGGAATGGTGCAGATGTTGCAGCCAAGGTTGTTGGCGAATATCACCATGTATTACCAAGTAGTAATACATTGATTCTGAACGAATGCTATTATATACCGAACATGATATGCAACGTTATATCAGTTTCTTTATTGAGTAAATAAGGATATAATTTTGTAATATAGGATAATCTTATGAACATCTTCCTAAATCAAAAGTTGATTGGATCAGGCTCGTTACATAATGGCATATACATTCTCAATCAAACTACAGTCCTTAATATACAAAACACACACAAGAGGAAGAGTTCAGAAATGAACGAATCCTTCTTGTGGTATTGTAGACTTGGTCATATCAATGCGACACGACTAGAAAACTTACATAAGGATGGATATCTGAATACGTTCGACTTATCATCTTATGAAACTTGCAAGTCATGTCTCAAAGGCAAAATGACCAAAACTCCGTTTAGTGGACACGGAGTAAGAGTTATAGAACTCTTAGGACTAATATATAGTGATGTATGTGGTCCAATGTCTACACATGCCAGGAACGGTTCTTCCTACTTCATTACATTCACTGACGATCTCTCAAGATACGGACATGTGTTCCTAATGAAACACAAGTCTGAAACTTTTGAGAAATTCAGGGAATATAAGCACGAAGTAGAGAACCAAACGGGCAAAAGTATTAAGATCCTTCGATCTGATCGAGGAGGAGAATACTTGAGCAATGAGTTCCTAGACTATCTAAAAGAGAATGGGATTCTCTCTCAGCTTACTCCTCCTTATAGACTACAGCACAACGGTGTATCAGAGCGGAGGAATTGCACCCTATTAGATATGGTGCGCTCTATGATGAGCACTGCCGAGTTACCTATTTCCTTCTGGGGTTATGCGCTTGAGACAACAGCATACCTATTGAATCAAGTTCCATCTAAATCTGTACCTACCACACCATATGAGATATGGAGTGGGAAGAGACCGTATCTTAAACGCGTTAAGATACGGGGTTGTCCGGCCTATGTCAAAAGGAAAAATCCAGACAAACTCGAGGCACGATCAGTTCTTTGCAAGTTTGTGGGATATCCTAAGAATTCATAAGGATATTTTTTCTACCATGTTGAAGAACAAAAAGTGTTTGTTTCTCGATATGCCACCTTTTTAGAAAAGGAATTTCTTGTTAAAGAAATTAGTGGCGAAGAGGTCGAGCTAGAAAAGGTTCCAGCACCACAAACTATAACTGAAGATTTAGTGGAACCAAATGATTCAGTAGTTCCCAACGAACCTCAGCCTCTCCGCCGATCTAGTAGAGTTTCTCATCCACCTGAGAGATACTACGGTTTTCTCGTTGATGGTGGGAGCGAGGATTGCATCATGGAAGATGATGACCCAACTAGCTTCGAGCAGGCCATCACGAGTGGGGACTCTATGAAATGGCTGGATGCAATGCGATCTGAGATGGAATCCATGTACACCAACAAAGTATGGACTTTGGAAGTTTCTCCTGAAGGGGTAAAACCCATTGGGAGCAGGTGGATCTTTAAGAAGAAACTTGGTGTAGATGGAAAAGTTGAGATTTTCAAAGCTAGACTTGTTGCAAAGGGTTTTCGTCAACGACCAGGTGTGGATTATGACGAAACCTTTTCTCCAGTAGCTATGCTTAAGTCCATCTGGATCTTACTTGCCATTGCTGCATACCATGACTACGAAATATGGCAGATGGATGTTAAGACCGTCTTTCTAAATGGTGATTTAGAATAGAGCGTGTACATGACTCAGCCAGAGGGCTTCGTAGACAGTGGGAGCAGCAGAAAAGTGTGCAAGCTGCTTAAATCCATCTACGGGTTAAAGCAAGCATTGCGGTGTTGGAACATCTGTTTTGATGTTGTAGTCAAAGAGTTTGACTTCATCAAAAACGTAGATGAACCTTGTATATATAAGAAGGTTGCAGAGAGTAAGGTTGTCTTCCTCGTATTGTACATCGATGACATAATCTTGATAGGAAATAATGTTCCTATGCTGCAATCGGTCAAGCTCTTCTTATCACAAAGATTCTCAATAAAAGATCTAGGTGATGCCTCCGGCATACTGGGAATTATGATCTATAGAGATAGATCTAAACGGATACTGGGATTGTCCCAATCCAGGTATATTGACACCATACTAAAGAGGTTTAGTATGGAAGAATCCAAGCATGGGAACCTACCCACGATCTCTGGACTCACTCTCTCCAAAGAGATGTCTCTCAAGACTGATTTCGAAAGAGCTCGCATGCAAGGGATACCCTATGCTTCGGCAGTAGGCTCTATCATGTATGCGATGCTATGTACCAGACCCGATGTAGCATACTCACTAAGTGTAGTGAGTAGGTATCAAGCAGATCCTGGAGAGAGTTACTGGATAGCTGTGAAGAACATTCTCAAGTACTTGAGAAGGACTAAAGAGATGTTCTTGGTGTATCGTAACGGAGAACTCCAGGTGGAGTCCTTTACCGATTCGAGCTTCCAAAGTGATAAGGATGACTCTAAGTCGCATTCGGGATTTGTCTTTACCCTCAATGGAGGGGTGGTGTGTTGGAAGAGTTCCAAACAGGAAACCGTTGCAGACTCGACGATGGAGGCTGAATACATCGCTGCCAACGATGCTGCCAAAGAGGCTGTCTGGATGAAGAAGTTCATCACTGAACTTGGTGTGGTTCCGTCCAATGAGCATCCAATACCTTTGTATTATGATAACAATGGAGATGTGGCTTTGGCCAAAGAACCCAGGTCCCATCAGAAGTCCAGACATATTCTAAGGCGGTATCACCTGATCCGGGAGATAGTTGATCGCCGGGAGATCAAGGTCAGGAGAGTTGATACGAAGGACAACACTGCGGATCCATTCACAAAGGCCATTCCCCAGATACATTTTGAGAGACTCTTCGGGATGTTAGGTATGAGATACTACAACAGCCGGCCTTAGTGCAAGTGAGAGATTGTTAGTTATGTATATGCCCTGGAGGCCATTATTGTACATATGATGTATATTATAGTGGATGCTTGGATATATATAGAGAGGACTTTCTTGCTTGACATAATAGTATGCTATTTGGTTTCACTTTGTCTTAACATGTTGACTTGTATTAGTTTAGTGTCTTGCTCTCACATGTTGATAAAGCCCTTAGGATATGTACTCGACTACTGGGACTATGATGAGATCAAACTAGTGGGGCCAGGGTAGCTAACGAGCACATCCTATAACTGTTCCTAGTCGAGGGTGTGTCGAGGCAGGGCATCGATACACCAGAGTAGACTAGAGTATACGCATCTTGACCCATATGATGGGCGATGGATGATCCCATATCTATTGGTGTTTGACATCAAATATGGTGTATGGGTGCTCAGTGGAGACTGAGTGCACTGGACGGACTTGCCGAGAACTCCCAGATGGTATTATACCTCACGTCAGATGGAAGTTCTCTGGTGACACTGGTACAGGTTAGTCTCTAGACCCGAGATCGTCATAGAGTCTTGTGTGGTTTCCACTGTGCTTTGATTTCCACCTTACCACGTCCAAGAGGGCGTGCAAAACGGTGGCTTTTGGGTACAGTCCCGAATCACATGGAGGCAATGAGCGATAGGAGGGGTTTCGTCTCTCCTGGTATAGGGAGTTGATGTTGTGCTGTGTTCGATTGGCTATAACTGGAAGTCCCTGGCCAGGACGGATATAGAGTACTACTGGTAAGTGTTATCAGTAGGTTCTCGACCTGTTATGAGCCTCACATCGACACGACTTATCGGTTAATGGGGTCTGACGTTTACCACCCCTAGACTAGATATGCAACATATCAGACGAAGTGACCGGACTGTACGGTAGTGTTACTGATTGGATTCACAGGAGAATGTACAGGCTTGCTTGTTGATCTTCTGATCGCTCAATACCTGGGTAGCTGTTACGTTTAGCTGACCGCTTGCAACTTATGGGTGTTTGATATGATCATCATCCACTGCCCGCGTATTGACGATTCTTTAGAGTCCTACACATAGGTTTCTTGGCTCAGGCAAAACGGAGTGGGAGTACATATGTGATATGTGCGGGACCGAGAATAATACGATATGAGATACCTTAATCTATTCTCGCGATATATGATATCGGCCGGGTATATGTGATATAGCCGGGTCATCGGATCAAGTGTTGATTCGATGACCCGGTACATGTTATATTAGTCGGTTATATTCGATATAGCCGGATTGTCGGATCAAGCGTTGATTTGATAATTTAATGTATAATTATATATGCGATATATTACATTACATTAACTAATAATAGCTCGCTTTATTGATTCATTTTCTCACCGGTTAATACATTGATATATATATATGCGATATATGTTAATTGTATTATTTTCTTTTGTTATAAAAATATATTATATATGTGATATATAATATTGTAACAAGTTAGGGTTACAAATGCGACATGATTTATAGAGATTAAACATAGTTAGGGTTTGATATGGATTAGCTTTTTCATGATGCTTCTAGAAGCTTTGTTTTGTTTTAAGCAAAGATATTTTGTGTTGATATTTGTGGAGATATTTCCTAACCCAACCCAAACCCTTTACCCCAGTTAAATCTCTACAATGGTTAAGCCTTTCTTTACTTAACCATGGGTTGCAATTGTAACCATGACAATAATTCATTATTCATCACAAATACTTTTCTTCTTCTTCTTCCTCTTGAAAAGCTTGCTAGCCTTTTGCAAGTGATGAATAAAAAGTGAGAAATTAAAATAAAAAGAGAGCTAAATTCCAACTTCATCATCCTCATCTATTCTAGCCACTTAGATTAGGGTGTTCACTTCCTTAATACTTGATTAGAGAAGTGAGAGCTTGGGTAAAAGATTCTTCATGGTAGATCATCTTCGAAAAGGAAGACTTCAAGCAAGAATGGATTATTCGACTTGTGGAGCCTCTCTTGAGTCCGGGGGATCATGGATCGCAGCGAAGGGACTACTACTCGGAGCTTATGAAGCGAAGGAATGGACCACAAAGGTTGTAATCCTTTTCTCTTAGATGTAAAGATGTTTACATGCTTTGTTAACCCTAATTATCTAGCAAAGATCCTCTCTATAGGTTGTTCGGCACTTGAAATTTTTAAATTCGGCATGGTTGATGACTTGTAGACCCTTGTGAAAGTGCCTAGTAACCCTACACCATGTAACTTTGTAGGATATCCTGAGAACTCACAAGGGTATATCTTCTACCAAACTGAGGAACAAAAGGTGTTTGTTTCTCGACATGCCACCTTTTTAGAAAAGGAATTTCTTGCAAAGGAAATTAGTGGCAATGAGGTAGAACTGGAAGAAGTTCCAGTAACACAAACTACGACAGATGATTTAGTGGAACCAGAGGATTCAGTAGTTCCCGACGAACCCCAGCCTCTCTGCCGATCTAGTAGGGTTTCTCGTCCACCAGAGAGATACTACGGTTTTCTCGTTGATGGTGGGAGCGAGGATTGCATCATGGAAGATGATGACCCGACTAGCTTCGAGCAGGCCATCACAAGTGGGGACTCTGTGAACCGGCTGGATGCAATGCGATCTAAGATGGAATCCATGTACACCAACAAAGTATGGACTTTGGAAGTTGCTCCTGAAGGGGTAAAACCATTGGGAGCAAGTGGATCTTTAAGAAGAAACTTGGTGTAGATAGAAAAGTTGAGACTTTCAAAGCTATACTTGTTGCAAAGGGTTTTCATCAACGACCAGGTGTGGATTATGACGAAACCTTTTCTCCAGTGGCTATGCTTAAGTCCATCCGGATCCTACTTGCCATTGCTGCATACCATGACTACGAAATCTGGCAGATGGATGTTAAGACCGCCTTTATAAATGGTGATTTAGAATTGAGCGTGTACATGACTCAGCCATAGGGCTTCGTAGACAGTGGGTGCAGCAGAAAAGTGTGCAAGCTGCTTAAATCCATTTACGGGTTAAAGCAGACATCACGGAGTTGGAACATCTGCTTTGATGTTGTAGTCAAAGAGTTTGACTTCATCAAAAACGTAGATGAACCTTGTATATATAAGAAGGTTGTAGAGAGTAAGGTTGTCTTCCTCGTATTGTACGTCGATGACATACTCTTGATAGGAAATGATATTCCAATGCTGCAATCGGTCAAGCTCTTCTTATCACAAAGATTCTCAATGAAAGATCTAGGTGATGCCTCCTGCATTTTGGGAATTATGATTTATAGAGATAGATCTAAAAGGATACTGGGATTGTCCCAATCCAGGTACATTGACACCATACTAAAGATGTTTAGTATGGAAGAATCCAAGCGTAGGAACTTACCCACGATCTCTGGACTCACTCTCTCCAAAGAGAAGTCTCCCAAGACTGATTTGGAAAGAGCTCGCATGCAAGGGATACCCTATGCTTCGGCAGTAGGCTCTATCATGTACGTGATGCTATGTACCAGACCCGATGTAGCATACTCACTAAGTGTAGTGAGTAGGTATCAAGCAGATCCGGGAGAGAGTCACTGGATAGCTGTGAAGAACATTCTTAAGTACTTGAGAAGGACTAAGGAGATATTCTTGGTGTATGGTAACGGAGAACTCCAAGTGGATTCCTTTACCGATTCAAGCTTCCAAAGTGATAAGGACGACTCTAAGTCGCACTCGGGATATGTCTTTACCCTCAATGGAGGGGCGGTGTGTTGGAAAAGTTCTAAACAGGAAACCGTTGCAGACTCGACGATGGAGGCTGAATACATCGTTGCAACGATGCTGCCAAAGAGGCTGTCTGGATGAAGAAGTTCATCACTGAACTTGGTGTAGTTCCGTCCATTGAGCATTCAATACCTTTGTATTGTGATAACAATAGAGCTGTGGCTTTGGCCAAGGAACCCAGGCCCCATCAGAAGTCCAGACATATTCTGAGGCGGTATTACCTGATCCGGGAGATAGTTGATCGCCGTGAGATCGAGGTCAGGAGAGTTGATACAAAGGACAACACTGCGGATCCACTTACGAAGGCTATACCCCAGATACAATTTGAGAGACTCTTCGGGATGCTGGGTATGAGATACTACAACAGCTGGCCTTAGTGCAAGTGGGAGATTGTTAGTTATGTATATGCCCTAGAGGCCATTATTGTACATATGATGTATATTATAGTGGATGCTTGGATATATATAGAGAGGACTTTCTTGCTCGACATGATAGTATGCTATTTGGTTTCACTTTATCTTAACATGTTGACTTATATTAGTTTACTGTCTTGCTCTCACATGTTGATAAAGCCCTTAGGATATGTACTCGACTACTAGGACTATGATGAGATCATACTAGTGGGGCAAGGGTAGTCAACGAGCACATCCTATAACTATTCCTAGTTGAGGGTGTATCGAGACAGGGCATCAATACACCAGAGTAGGCTAGCGTATACGCATCTTGACCCATATGATGGGCGATGAATGATCCCATATCCATCGGTGTTTGACATCAAAGATAGTGTACGGGTGCTCTGTGGAGACTGGGTACACTGGACGGACTCGCCGAGAACTCCCAGATGGTATTATACCTCACGTCAGATGGTAGTTCTCCGGAGACACTGGTACAGGTTAGTCTGTAGACCCAAAATCGTCATAGAGTCTTGTGTGATTCCCACTGTGCTTTGATTTCCACCTTACCACGTCCAAGGGGGCATGCAAAACGGTAGCTTTTGGGTACAGTCCCGAATCACATGGAGGCAATGAGCGATAGGAGGGGATTCGTCTCTCCCGGTATAGGGAGTTGATATTGTGCTGTGTTCGATTGGCTATAACTGGAAGTCCCTGGCCAGGGCGGATATAGAGTACTACTGGTAAGTGTTATCAGTGGGTTCTCGACCTGTTATGAGCCTCAAATCGACACGACTTATCGGTTACTGGGGTCTGACGTTTACCACCTGATTGGTAAAGTTTTTGCGTGCTTAGTTAATTACCGCAATCAAGACGGTTTCTCTTGTAGCTAGCCGGTTGAGTACGGGTCGTCCGCAGGGAGATGGGAATCTTTTTCTATGTGCTTTAACGAGTTAAGTCCAAATGTCCAGGTTTGTTTTGATATTAACTATGTGCTAAAATGATATATAAAGAGAGCTTGTTAGGGTTAGGATTAGGTTAGTTTGAGTTAGGAGTCGCTTACTTCTTTCGTTGCCACTCTTAATATCGGTGTTACGGTAATCGGCAACAACGGGGATTAGCACGACTAGGAAGGAACTTGCGAGTATAAGCTAGGCTTTCCAACGCATAAGTTCTTCCTTTTGGTGCTTGTCCGTCCGTTCTTGGTTCTTAGCCTTAACCTCCGGTTAATTCAACCACAACCGGTCTCACTAAGGAATCACCGCTATCATGTAGGATAGGGTGCCGTAGGGAGCGGATTGTGGTTCAATTAACGGGAGTCTGAATTAAGATGTTGGACAAGAAAAGAGTGAGAGAGATTTCCTTCTCTCAAACTTTCCTTATCCTACCCTAACAAGTATGAAAAATACTCACCCATTATAAGAAAAAGAAAATAAAACAAAAGGAGGAAGATAGAAAGAAAGAGGTTAGAAAATTACAACTAGCTATTTGAGACCTCACTTTGGCAAGGATCAAGCTTAAGCATCATTGTTGTTTAAGGATAAAGAAAAAGAGAACAAGAAAGAAACAAGCAACAAATAACAACAACTAGATTAGCAAATGAAAAATGCAAGCAATTATAATTAACAATAAGACAAGCATGGTAACAAAGAGAACTCTTTATTCATCACTTCACTCACAAAAGCTCACTACAAGGTTTTAATGGAGAAGAGATGAGAAGAGGAAGAAGAACAACAACATGTATTCTAAAATCTAAATAAAAGAATAAGCACACTTCACTTGGCATTGTTCTGGGCTATTTATAGGATGGAAACTGAAAATCTAGGGCAACAATCTGTCCCTACATGAAATGCCAAAACTGCCCCTGAAAATTCTCCTTCTTCCGAGTCAATACCGCCGCGGTTCCGCGTCCTAAGCGCGCTTATGCCGCGGAACCGCGGCCATTAAGTGGAATTAGCCCTTCGTGTTTTGTGGTTTTTCCTGGTTTTCTATGTCCTTCAGTCTGGTATATGATTTTTCTCAGAAGCTCTTCACAATTTTTCCAGAATTTCAGCAAATCAAAAGGTGATTTGATGTGGATCTTTTGCCATGATTTTTCTTGAGCTCCGCGTAGATATGTTGGATCTTGTGTTGACATTGAGCTTTGTGCATGAAAATGACATCGATTTTCCATTTTGCGTATGCGACAACATACGGATAGAGAGCGGAGACCCGTGTTTTATCTGTGGTTGGCAGTAATCCGGAATTTGTCATGATTTTCCATGAATTTCACTGTTTAGAGCTGAGAACCTGTATCCTGCAATTGACTAGAAAACACGGCTCAAGAGTACCTACCGATAAGCAATGTGATAAAAATTGGGTGGTATAAAAATGCAAAAATCTTATATGAACAAATACCCCTAAACTTATCCTTTGCTCGTCCCGAGCAAAGCCAATTTATTCACAAAAAATTCCTAACCTCACTTTCGCAGGGAACGCGATTGCACTGAGCATGTGCAACAAGCCGTTAAACCTCTAGGTGTCCCTAATAGGAGGAGTGTTGTCTCCTGAGGGTTTTCAGCGGATACTACCCACAAAATCCGGTCAAGCTAGTTTTGCAAAATAACTATGATTCAAACCCTAAGGTTTTGTTTCAGAAAATAACAATTCTATGATCCTAAGTCTAGACTATCGAACCCTTATTTTTCACACCTCGCTTCTTTTTTAACTAAAGATTTTATATGTCTTTACGTGCAGTGCAAATAGTGTTGTTAAGTTCCTGAAGGATCGATTAAAGTCATCATGTCACACAATAAAGCCCAGATAAAAATTTTAAAAGGATTGATTGTTGGAATTTTCCTGTTGTGTAGTATGAATCAACTCAAAGGTCTCCTAAAATGGTACCATTTGATTGAAACTGTTTCTTGTGTCGGTATTCAGAAAATTTATAAAGAACTTCACAACCAAAAAATATTTTGACCGCAATCAAACTACGGTGTTGGATGTAGTTTTTAAGTGAGTGCGGATCGTCCACAGGGATTGCACGATTCGTTTTTATGATATGCTTGAATTGAAAACTTAATTGACAAGAAAAGAAAACATAATTCAAGAATTTATCAATTGATTCAGGTGTCACGATGTTTAATCAAGAATCAAGAACTGATAAACAATCAAGAATTGGGTTTCGATAATATTTCCAATCAACAGTCAAGAATCTAAAAGGGGCTCGTAGGAATCGATCGGATTCGATAGACGTGATGTAATCTAATGATATCGTGTTCGTGTCCTTCGAAGGATTGATACTAGATCGATGATCATCGACAAGAGTTAGGGTTTTCTCGTGAAACTAGGGTTTCATCTTATCCCTTGTTCTGTTGTCGATATCATTCACATTCTAGCCTCTAGCAATTTCAAGAAACGATCCTAACTCCCCAATTCGAGCGATATCATTCAAGAAAGCATCGTAACGAAATGGGTTGTCGGTTCTTGAACTTGCTAGGGTTTACAAAACTTGTAGGAATCAAAAATCGATTAAAGCTATGTTACATCATCATTCTATTGACCGTCTCGACTCCTTGACGAGCGGAGTTTTATTCACACATCACCACACAGAAAATATTTACGAATTGTAAAGATATCATGATGCAGAAATTAAAGAAAACAAGATAAAAGAATATCACATTTATTTATCTCAACAATTTTGATTACATTCGCTTCAAGAACTACAAGAGGAAGAATCTAGATTGTTGATCGGGCGTCGCTCGGCTTCTTGAGTCGTGGATCGGCTCGGATCGCTTGCTCCGTTGAAGATCGGCTCCGCTCCTAGAGGTTGAAGTGCTTCTTGCTTAATGGGTACTCGGGATCTTGGCTTTTGGAGTTGGAATTAGGGTTAGGGTTTCACACAAGCCCTGTCACTGGACTTGTGGAAGAAGAAGATGAAGAGAGAGATAGATTGGGGATAGATTAACTAATTGGATGAATAATTCCCAAGGTTCCTTTATTTTACAATGAGCTTAGGGTCTTATTTATAGAGCACCCAAACCCTAGGTTTAGGTTTGAAATGATAGTTCCCTCCAAAAGTTTGTTGAGTCTTCTAGAAGATAGTTTGTTAGGAGCTAGCTTAGGGTTTAAGCTAGGGTTTAGGGGAAAGTTCTAGAATGATAGGCTAGTTTAGTGTAGATCAAAGTGTTTGCTGATCTGGTAGAAGTCCCTGGAGTCTTCTAGAAAATGTCATGCTTTTCTGAACTGTAGCCACTGAGAGAAGCAACTTGGGCCAAATTTGAGGAGATAACTTCATCAATAGGCCGCGGATCCGCGGCACAAGCAGGCTATGGCCGCGGATCCTTGAGGGTCTTGGGCTTTGTGCTTTCTGGAGTGGTCTTGTACTGATGTTTGTAGCTTTCTTTGATATGTTGATTTGTGATTGCTCCTTTGGGTTGATACCAGATTTGAAGTTAGTGAGTTGGCGTATATTTGAGCGGTATAAATTTGAGCGAGCTTCTCCTTTTCCTGCACAGACTTCGAAACACGGGTTGCGACATATAGAAATATTGCGATGCCATGCAATGCAGTCAATTTCCCTGGAAATGCTGGTTTTAAGGTCTAATACATGTAATCTAATAATCTGTGATAGATTTGCTAATATGTGAAATACGGATACCGAACACTTCTATATGAATGCAAATGATGAGGAAATTGCCGGTTAAAATATGCAATATTTTCGATTGATCAAATACCCCCAAACTTAATTTCGATCGTCTCGAGCGAATGTTTTATTAAAAAGAGAAGGAGAAAATAAAGAAAGAGAAAAACTAACTAGCACACTTTCGTAGGCAACACGATTGCACTGAGCACGTGCAACAAGCCTTTAAACCTCTAGGTGTCCCTAGTAGGAGGAGTGTTGTCTCCTGAGGGTTTTCAGCGGATTGCACCCACAAAATCCAATAATAAAAGCAAGATCATGAATATTACATTTAAAGAAAAGAATCGTAAAAGAAAAGCCTTGAAAATTAGGGTTTCCAACTAAGCTAGCTTTTCGGTTGTCATGAGCCCTATCTTAATGGTCATGAAAAGATGTCAGAAATCACGTCCTCCCTCAATAAAACATCGTCTTATTCTTCATTCCTATCTTTCTTCCAAACATCGATCATATCACCCTGCGTGTGTGTAAAGAACATCCCTACACCCGGAGAATTCAATTCAAGCTATCATACTCTTGCCCATCAGCCTCAGTACTTTTTAATTAATGAATATTTAGATGAGATTGCTCACACACTTTCATGCGATCGTTAATACTTCTTGAGGTACTAACCGACCGATTACTCTTGTGCTTTCTTACTTGGTGTATTTTCCTCGTCTTGCACCACCTCAGGCATAGCAGTGACTCCCAGACCAGTTGGCCTTAGGACACTAGGTGAAGAAGCACCCTCGCTATACATTTTTATTGCCCTCGGTGATAACTAAACCAGTGTCCATTTTTCTCACCACTTTATATCTTTATTCATTTTTTTCTTTTTATTTCCTTCATACATCAGCTTTAAGACAAGAGCATTTCAAGGTATCCTCTACTATCCCAGGCTTTAAGACGTGTGTAAGTGCGAATAGCAGGGTATCAACATTCAAAATGTTTGGCTTCCAGAATAGAAACTATTTTTCAGACTTATTTTTATCCTCAGATTAGTGACGTCTTTCATCTTACTAACCCTTGGGACAACGGCTCATAACTACTTATTACTAGTTCGTATAAGAAAACTTCTAATTTTCTTAGTTTTCTTAAATTTTTCTAATCTCATGGATGTAATTTTTCACTATCTAAACTTTCATTATCTTATTTATGTACAAAAATTATTTTTATAATTTTGAATTTTTTTAAATTTTTATGGTTTTCAAAAAAAATGTTTTGTGCTTATGCAAATGATATGCAAATGATGCGAAAATAAGCACAAACCTCCCCCAAACTTGTTTTCAACAGTGTCCTCACTGTTGCCTTCTGCTAAATCTCGAAAAACCTATAAGCTTGGGAGGAATTTATTAGTAGGGGCAAAATATTTAAGTGAAGATCCTCCCCCAAACTTATTTTTGGCTCAAATTTTTGTAAAATTTTCTTTTCAAGAGCCAGAAAAAATATCCCCCCCAAACTTGAGTTATGCAATGTTAAACTTTGAAAATCACAAGAGGGGGTCAAAAATCAGTGGTCGATGCCAAGCTTTGCAAAGACCGAATGTCAACACCAACCATTCAAAAATTTTATCAATGCAGTGCTCGGGTTGGTGGAAGAAGAAGTGGGGAAAAGGTAAGTGGTGGAATAGAATGTGTGTGCGTCTCATTTTGGAGAGACGATGCAGTGTATGTGATGGATTACTCGCATTCTTTTTACATTTCAGAAGAAGGGGTGGAGGTTCAATTTCATTGATTTGGATATGATTCGTCTCAACACCCGTGCTTTTTAGAAATGCGAGTTCATCAGCGAAAATCTCCTCAAAAGTTTCATCTATACCCCGAAGAATAATGTCATCACAAGGTGCGGGGTGATCTTCAGACTCTAGGAACAATTCATAATCAGTGTTAATTGTTGACCCGGACATCTCGGTGGGAGAGTCCGTATGTGTATGATACATAGTTGGGTCAAACAACAACGTATGAAAAGAGTCAAGATCAGTATCAGGAGGATTATCTAATTCGCTGCTGTCGACATCCATTAAGTCGACAGAACAGACCTGAGCAGTAGGTTCAGAGGGTACACTTCCTAACTTGTAAATGTTCATCTCAATTGTCCTATTCCCGAAGGATAGGGTCATAGAACCGTTACGACAATTGATGATAGCATTGGAAGTGGCCAAAAAGGGGCGACCTAAAATCACCGGAATTTGATTCCGTGAGTTCGCTACAGGCTGTGTATCAATTACAATAAAGTCTACAGGGAAGATAAATTCCCCGATTTTTATTAACACATCCTCTAGTTCACCCCTAGGTCTGGTGATTGATCGGTCAGCCATCTGGAGAGTGCAAGGAGATGGTTTCAACTCTCCGATTCCTAACTGCTCATAAACTGAGAAAGGAAGCAGGTTAACACTTGCCCCAAGATCTAGTAGAGCACGGTTAATGTGTTTCTCCCCAATAGAGATGGAAATCGTAGGATATCCAGGATCCTTACGTTTCCTCGGTAATTGCTGGGGGAAAGCCGTGTCTAATGTCTTTGCCATGAATATCTTCTTAAGCATTTGTTTCTTTCTCTTTCTAGCGCAAAAATCTTTAAGAACTTTTGCATATGCAGGGACTTGTTGGATAGCATCTAGAAGAGGGATATTGATGTTAACCTGTTTAAACATCTCAGTGATCTTCTCCATTTGTGGACTTGGTGTGTTAGCCCTTAACCGATTAGGATAAGGTGCTTTAGCAATAAGCGCTGGGTCCATCATAGGAGAAGGAAGTGTGTGTGGAACCGATCCCAGAATAGAAGTGGGGATCGTCCGTGGAGGGGTAAAAGAGGTGGGCTGTAGTGGCGAGCCTTTTGGGAAATGGAGAATAGGCTCGGAAGAAGATGGTGGGGTAGAAGAACTGGGGTCAGAAGTGTGTGTGTGAGGAAAGGTCTCAGCCGGGGTGTTGATATGATTTTCAGTATCATCAACTTCTTCCCCAACATGATTGTCAAGCACTCTTCCAGATCTCAACGTGGTGATTGCATTCAAATGATGTGAATAACCAGGATTGGGTAAGGGTTGAGCTGGAAGTTTCCCTTTCTCTCTTTCACTCATTTCGGCTTTTAATCGTGCAATTTCTTCTTCCATCGATTTAATACTCTCGCTTTGGGACGTAGAGTTTTTCTCAATTTTATCGACAGAAGATTTCATTTCAGCCGAAACTTGCATGATATTTGTTAGGATCAAATTCATGTATTGTGCAAAAGAAGAGGATTCATCAGTTCCGGTCAACTGTAAAGGACTAGACAGTGTAGGTGTGTTGACCTGATTTTGAAAATTATGTGCTTGAAAGGGGTGCTGACTCAATTGAAGTTGTGGCTGCTGTTGTGGCGGAGGGACCCTTTGAAAATTGTTTTGGTTTGGAACCGTGTTTTGTGATTGTGATTGGTTCCAAGCAAAATTAGGGTGATTCCTCCAACCCTGATTATATGTGGAAGAAAAAGGATCGTTTCTCGGTCTTTGAAATGTGGCATTGGTATGCTCACGACCTTGAAACGGACATTCTTCCGTCAAGTGAGACGGATCAGAACAGCAGCCACATACAGTTTTGGAAAGTGACATTTGATTAAGGGAGGCAGCTAAAAGTTTGTTTTCCATAGTCTCGAGTTTCTTTTGTATAGCTGAAATGTCAGCTCTAACTCCTATGGAAACATCCGATTGGTTATTGCCACTCCTAAATGATGGACTTTCCCACTGTAAGGACTTTTCAGCGAACTCTTCTAAATATCGCCAAGCTTCCCCATCATCCTTAGACATGAAGGTACCTTGACACATGTTTTCAAGGCTCTGTTTAGTGTTAGGGTTACTGCCCTCATATATGATTCGGCAAATCTCCCATCTCGGGATGCCGTGATGAGGACATTGAACCAATAGATCCTTGAAACGTTCAAAGCATTTAGAGAATGGTTCAGCGGGGAGCTAGGAAAATTGATTCAGTTCGCTACGGATTGGAGCTGTCTTTTGGATTGGGTAAAATTTCTTAAGGAATGCAGCGACGAATTCTTCCCAATTCGTAATAGAATGTGCGGTAGTGTTAGATAGCCACTTCTCGGCTATATCGCACAATGTAAATGGAAGAAGTCGTAGACGCATCGCATCCACTGAAAGTTGTGACGTACCCATCATTGCGCATACGTTTTCAAATTTGGTAATGAAAACGTAAGCGTCCTCAGTCTCGAGTCCGTGGTATTTGGGTAAAAGATTGATATACTGGGGCTTAATTTCAAAGTTATCCCCATTGGCTGGTGGTGTGGATAAGCAGGTCGAAAGAGGACCTCAATGTGGATAGCACCTCTCCTGGAGAGAAATGCGGGGTGGATTCTGCGCACCAACGGACGGCGGCAGATTAGGGTTAAAGAAGTTTGATGGATTCGGGTCCATCGGTGTGGGTGTGGTAGTAGGTAAAGAAAAGGTAAATGGAGAAATATCGACTTCGGAGTCGATAAGGGGTACGCGGACTAAACGGGCACTAGAATCCCGTGTCCAGCCTATCTTGTACTAAAAGGGTTAGTACAAGTGGCAGCGTTGGCTTATAATTAGGGGTAAATGAATGCGGTGTTTGCTTTTGAAAAAGGGACGGATTTTTAGAAAATGATGCGACAAAACAAATGCAGCACACAAACCCTAGAATCTAGTGGTCACCTAGGTCCGGCTTTAGACCGCTCCTAACTACCAAAAGACAAGTCGCAGGATCAATCCTCCACTGCCTCTTTGTCCCCCTGTGGCCGGATAAGTGCCAGGTAAGTGGGAAGGTACTCCACTACGTAAGTAGTGGGCCTAATTAAAAACCACTAGCCTTAGACACACTCGCCTTAGGCACCACAAGAAAACGCGGATAATCAATGAATTACCCACGGCCTTCTCCTGTCCTAATTGAGCGCGACAGTCCTTAGAGTCATCTCTAGATTTCTTTTAGTTAATGTGGGTCAATGCGGATGCAAGTTTGGTGATTTTCGGGGCCTAGGAAGGGTAATGAATTCCCCACCTAATTTGGATTTGGCCGTGCCCCTTAGTATCCGTATTTATAATGCAAAACAACCAAAAAACAAAATCACGCACAATTTACTTTTGCAATTTGTGAGCTGCGATTATTTGCAAAGAATCCTGCAGCAAAGTGTTAATTGGAGCTAAAAAGAGGAGAGGGGAGAGAGCAAGAAGTTACCTGCTGCAAAGATACTGTAGAGATCACCTCAACATGCCGCGGTTCCGCCGCAGATGGTGGGTATTGGCCGCGCTTCCGCGGTCCTCTGGTGGGTTTACTGCACAAGTTTTCTTCAGGGAGCTTATCTTGGCTCTCTCAGCTCTCTGGTATATTCCAAAAATTTTTTCCACAGCGCAGAATGCTCCAGATCACCTTGCAATCAATCACAACACACGTATAAGAGTTTGTATGAATTTTGATTTCAAGAAGTAAAATGTAATAATTCTTTCAATTCAAACTATAAAATGAAACGAATTAGCGAGCGATCCCCGGCAACGACGCCATTTTGATTGTTGGATTTTCCTGTTGTGTAGTATGAATCAACTCAAAGGTCTCCTAAAACGGTACCATTTGATTGAAACTGTTTCTTGTGTCGGTATTCAGAAAATTTATAAAGAACTTCACAACCAAAAAATATTTTGACCGCAATCAAACTACGGTGTCGGATGTAGTTTGTAAGTGAGTGCGGATCGTCCACAGGGATTGCACGATTCGTTTTTATGATATGCTTGAATTGAAAACTTAATTGACAAGAAAAGAAAACATGATTCAAGAATTTATCAATTGATTCAGGTGTCACGATGTTTAATCAAGAATCAAGAACTGATAAACAATCAAGAATTGGGTTTCGATAATATTTCCAATCAACAGTCAAGAATCTAAAAGGGGCTCGTAGGAATCGATCGGATTCGATAGACGTGATGTAATCTAATGATATCGTGTTCGTGTCCTTCGAAGGATTGATACTAGATCGATGATCATCGACAAGAGTTAGGGTTTTCTCGTGAAACTAGGGTTTCATCTTATCCCTTGTTCTGTTGTCGATATCATTCACATTCTAGCCTCTAGCAATTTCAAGAAACGATCCTAACTCCCCAATTCGAGCGATATCATTCAAGAAAGCATCGTAACGAAATGGGTTGTCGGTTCTTGAACTTGCTAGGGTTTACAAAACTTGTAGGAATCAAGAATCGATTAAAGCTATGTTACATCATCATTCTATTGACCGTCTCGACTCCTTGACAAGCGGAGTTTTATTCACACATCACTACACAGAAAATATTTACGAATTGTAAAGATATCATGATGTGGAAATTAAAGAAAACAAGATAAAAGAATATCACCTTTATTTATCTCAACAATTTTGATTACATTCGCTTCAAGAACTACAAGAGGAAGAATCTAGATTGTTGATCGGGCGTCGCTCGGCTTCTTGAGTCGTGGATCGGCTCGGATCGCTTGCTCCGTTGAAGATCGGCTCCGCTCCTAGAGGTTGAAGTGCTTCTTGCTTAATGGGTACTCGGGATCTTGGCTTTTGGAGTTGGAATTAGGGTTAGGGTTTCACACAAGCCCTGTCACTAGACTTATGGAAGAAGAAGATGAAGAGAGAGATAGATTGGGGATAGATTCACTAATTGGATGAATAATTCCCAAGGTTCCTTTATTTTACAATGAGCTTAGGGTCTTATTTATAGAGCACCCAAACCCTAGGTTTAGGTTTGAAATGGTAGTTCCCTCCAAAAGTTTGTTGAGTCTTCTAGAAGATAGTTTGTTAGGAGCTAGCTTAGGGTTTAAGCTAGGGTTTAGGGGAAAGTTCTAGAATGATAGGCTAGTTTAGTGTAGATCAAAGTGTTTGCTGATCTGGTAGAAGTCCCTGGAGTCTTCTAGAAAATGTCATGCTTTTCTGAACTGTAGCCACTGAGAGAAGCAACTTGGGCCAAATTTGAGGAGATGACTTCATCAATAGGCCGCGGATCCGCGGCACAAGCAGGCTATGGCCGCGGATCCGCGGCTCCTTGAGGGTCTTGGGCTTTGTGCTTTCTGGAGTGGTCTTGTACTGATGTTTGTAGCTTTCTTTGATATGTTGATTTGTGATTGCTCCTTTGGGTTGATACCAGATTTGAAGTTAGTGAGTTGGCGTATATTTGAGCGGTATAAATTTGAGCGAGCTTCTCATTTTCCTGCACAGACTTCGAAACACGGGTTGCGACATATAGAAATATTGCGATGCCATGCAATGCAGTCAATTTCCCTAGAAATGCCGGTTTTAAGGTCTAATACATGTAAACTGATAATCTGTGATAGATTTGCTAATATGTGAAATACGGATACCGAACACTTCTATATGAATGCAAATGATGAGGAAATTGCTGGTTAAAATATGCAATATTTTCGACTGATCAAGGATCACATAAGTTTTATAAAGAGTTAAGTATTTTTCAAGTTTCGTTTTCCAGTAAAGTTTCAACTTCAGAATTTCTATCTTCCCTAACAGGAAACCAGGTCTTATTTTTCACTCCACCTTTTTCTTGTTTTCATTTCATACACACCTCTGTGAATGTGCAATAGTCTTTATCATAGAATAAAACCTTCATATCTCCGCTAGAAATATTTTTTTATAAAAACCTGTCTTTTGTCAAGATTTTTCTCACAAAGAACCGTTAGGAATTTTAACTCGGAGAGAACACTTGCTTGACTTTGTTTTAATCCGGACTTTCTAGGCTTCTTAATGAGCTTTGGGCCAATGCACCCAAACCAGTTGGCTTTAGGGCATTAGGTGTAGAAACACCCCGGCGGACTTAATTACTCAAGTTATCTAGGTCCAAAAACAAAAGACAATTTAGCGTGAAAATCATGATGATTCAATGCGAACGGAGATATAACCGGCAGTTCAATTATTTTTTGGATAAAAGACGTGTTTAGTGGGTTCGGTGTGTAATCATTCCAATCAAGTTCCAGATGGGTTATTTTTCAGACGTAGTTCAACTTAAGGCATCAATAACATTCCTTCATATTCACTTTACTTCATAAACTATTCTTGATATTACTTATTTCAGAACAAACCTATTAGATCCTCAGAAAATCATTTATCCATTTAAAAGTTTTTAGACATAAAAGACTTGTCATCTAATTTCCAGAACTCACGACACGTGTAGTGTGATGTAAAGACGTATATCAGCTATAGTTAACTTCAAAGGAGAGTTATCTTTCAGGTTTTCAAAATCTAAAAATAAGATTTAGTTATTCTTATCTTATCAAACAAAACCGTCGAAATGTTGAATCAGAGTTCTCCCACTAGCTAACTTGACAGAAAAGTGTTTATGTTTTTTAAAATTCTCTGATTTTTATGGATTTTATGGATTTTAATATGCAGATGCAAAATATACATATGAATGCGAAGGTTAGAAATGCGTACCGAGTGTACCCCCAAACTTAAACTGGACAGTGTCCTCACCGTCATTGCATGAAGAGAACATTTGAAGGGTCAAAATTGTCGGTTAGATAAACACAATTTTTTTTTGTTTTTGTTTTTAAAGAAAAGAAGAATAGAAAAAAAATGGAAAAGAATATCCACAAATATATACAAAATGGTATATACATACCCCCAAACTTATTTGGAACAGTGTCCACTGTTCTTGGCTGGATAACCGAAGTTTGGTGATAGGCAGAGGAAGATTATGCAGGGTAAACCGGCTCCTGTAAGACCAGGAGCTCCTCTGTTGGTTCGGCGCTAAGGTACGGTTTAAGTCGGTGTCCGTTTACTTTGAAAAATGAACCGTCCTTTGGATTCTCCAAATCCACAGCGCCATGCGGATACACATTCCACACAAAATACGGCCCTTTCCAGTGAGATCTGAGCTTTCCTGGATGGAAGTGTAGCCGGGTGTCGTAAAGCAGTACCTGTTGACCAGGTACGAAAGTTTTGCGCAAAAGGTGTTTATCGTGAAACACCTTCGTTCGGTTCTTAACGACAATCGCGTTATCGTAAGACTCATCCCTAAGCTCGCTCAATTCGTTCAACTGCAGCTTCCGATGGCTGCCCACATCTTCGAGAGACAGATTCAGCTCCTTTATCGTCCAAAATACGCGATGCTCTATTTCCACAGGGAGGTGGCAAGCCTTTCTGTACACAAGCCGATAGGGAGACATACCAAGATCGGTCTTATAAGCAGTTCGAAATGCCCAAAGGGCATCAGTGAGTTTCAGCGACCAATCCTTACGGTTCTTGAAAACCGTCTTCTCCAGTATCTGCTTGATCTGCCGATTTGAAACTACGGCTTGCCCACAGGTTTGGAGGTGGTAGGGCGTAGATAGATTATGATTAATGGAATATTTTCGCATCAAGGCCTCGAAAGTCTTATTGCAGAAATGAGTTCCATTGTCGCTAATGATCGCTCGGGGGTGCCCAAAACGGGAGAAAATGTTTTCTTTAAGAAACCTAACGACAACCTTGTTGTCGTTAGTCCGGCTGGGCACAGCCTCGACCCACTTAGAGACGTAATCAACAGTGAGAAGGATGTACAAGTTCCCGAAAGAGCTGGGAAACGGCCCCATGAAATCTATCCCCCAAACGTCGAAAATCTCCACAACCAAGATTGGTTGGAGCGGCATCTCGTACCTCCGGGATATCCGGCCCAAGTGTTGGCACCGGGAGCAAGTCTTGCAATTGTCATGAGCGTCTTTGAAGGGTTGTGGCCAGTAGAAACCACATTGCAAGATCTTCTCAGCTGTCTTTCTGGGGCCAAAATGCCAGCCACATGCTTGATCGTGGCAAAATGACAGCACACTCTTGAATTCATCGTCAGGGACACACCGACGAATAATCTGGTCGGGACAGTACTTGAACAGATAGGGTTCGTCCCAGTAAAAGTGTTTTACTTAGGATAAGAATCGAAGTCTGTCCTGACTTGACCATTCAGTCGGTAGTAGCCCTGTGGCCGAATAGTTCACAATATCTGCGAACCAGGGTTCGCAAGATACTGTCAAGAGCTGTTCATCCGGAAAAACGTCGTTGATCGGAAGTTGAGACGACGGCGAAGAAGGAAGTCGTGAGAGATGGTCGGCGACTACATTTTCACATCCTCTTTTATCCTTGATGACAAGGTCAAACTCTTGAAGCAAGAGGATCCAACGTATTAGCCGAGATTTTGCATCTTTCTTCGCAAAAAGATGGCGCAAAGCAGAATGGTCTGTGTAGACAATGACTGAAGAGCCGATGAGGTAGGGCCTGAACTTTTCTAAAGCAAATACAACAGCTAAGAATTCCTTCTCAGTTGTTGTATAATTAAGTTGGGCGTCGTTCAGGGTTCGGCTAACATAATAGATTACATGCGGCATCTTGTTGATGTGTTGTCCAAGGACAGCACCAATGGAAAAGTCGGATGCATCGCACATAATCTCAAATGGGTGCGTCCAGTCAGGTGAAGAAAGAACGGGAGCAGAAGTGAGTGAGCTTTTTAATGACTTGAACGCAGTCACACAGCTCGAGTTGAAGTCGAATGGCGTGTCCTTGGCCAGCAAAAGAGTCAAGGGCCTAGCAATCTTGCTAAAGTCCTTGATGAACCGTCTATAGAAACCGGCATGGCCAAGGAAGGCTCGGATGTCTCTGACGCATCTGGGAGGAGGGAGATTGGAAATGACCTCAATCTTCGCTTTGTCAACCTCTATGCCATTTTGCGAAATGATATGTCCTAACACAATACCTTCGCGCACCATGAAGTGGCACTTCTCCCAATTCAAAGTGAGGTTCTTGTCCTTACATCGGGTAAGGACAGCGTCAAGATGCAGCAGACACTCGTTAAAGGAATCACCGAAGATGGAGAAATCGTCCATGAAGATCTACAGAAATTTTTCCACCATGTCTGAGAAGATTCCCATCATACACCGCTGGAAGGTAGCGGGCGCATTGCATAACCCAAAGGGCATGCGACGATATGCAAACGTGCCGAAAGGACAAGTGAATATAGTCTTATCCTGGTCTTTTTCGGCGATGGGAATCTGATTATAGCCGGAGTAGCCATTAAGAAAGCAGTAGTACTCGTGTACGGCCAATCGTTCAAGTATTTGGTCAATGAAAGGTAGCGGAAAGTGGTCCTTCCGCGTTGCGGCGTTGAGTTTTCTGTAATCGATGCATACTCGCCACCCAGTTTGGGTGCGAGTAGGGATTAACTCGTTCGCCTCATTAGTGATGACCGTTATGCCTGATTTCTTGGGGACAACGTGAATGGGGCTAACCCACTGGCTATCAGAGATAGGGTAAATAATACCACTATCCAGACACTTTACGATTTCCTTTTTCACAGCCTCCTTCATGACTGGGTTGAGTCGCCTTTGTGGATCCCTGGCTGGTTTGGCATCATCCATCAGATGAATGTGATATTCAATGATCAGGGGACTAATCCCCTTGATGTCCGCCATGGACCAGCCAAAAGCTTGCCTATTGCTGTGAAAGACCATAAGAAGGGCTTTCTCTTGCTCTGGAGCTAGAGAAGCCAAGATGATAACAGGGAGGGTCTCGTTCTCACCCAAGTAAGCGTACTTAAGGTGAGACGGCAAAGGCTTGAGTTCGAGCGTTGGAGGTGAAACGATTGAAGGAAAGATTGGTGAAAAGGTCTCTAACTCAAAGGATTCTAGCAAAGGTTCAAAACGAGTGTAAACGACCGAGTTGGATGGTTTAGGTAACTCATCCGAAAATTCGAAGGATTCAAACTTGGGTGGTGAGTGGCTAAGATCGTTCGAGAAAGTGAAACACTCGTAGTCATTGTCGGGCGCAGAAACAGCAGCAGGTTCGAAGAGGAACGCACTAGTGGCGTTAAGGTTATCGTGATCGAACAAAAACTCCTCGAATTCACACTCTTCTGGGGTGATCTCCTGGATTGAGCAAACGTCTAGTATATGAGCATTAGGTTCGGTGGGCTGATTCCCCAACCTAAAAATGTTGAGTTCAATTATCATGTTTCCAAAAGATAAGTTCATCGAACCATTGCAACAATTGATCACAACATTTGAGATTGCAAGGAATGGGCGACCGAGTATCACTGGAATTTGATTCCGGGGGTTAGCTACAGGCTGTGTGTCTAATACAATGAAGTCAACGGGGAATATGAAGTCCCCAACCTTGATTAACACATCCTTTAGCTCACCCCTAGGATGGGCGATTGATCGGTCGGCCATTTGGAGAGTACAGTGTGTGGGTTTCAGCTCTCCTACACCTAGTTGCTCATATACTGAGTACGGAAGCAGGTTAACACTGGCACCAAGATCTAATAGTGCACGGTTGATGTTCTTATCCCCAATGGTAATAGAAATCGTAGGACAGCCAGGGTCCTTCCGTTTTTGAGGTAAAGATTGGGTAAGAGCATCACTCACAGCACTAGCCAAGAAAACTTTCTTGGGTACCTGAGATTTCCTCTTTTTCGTGCATAAGTCCTTTAAGATTTTCGCGTAGGATGGGACTTGTTGGATAGCATCTAAAAGGGGAATGTTGATGTTAACCTGCTTAAACAACTCCAGAATCTTCTCCATTTGTGGATTTTGTTTATTGGACCTCAACCGGTTTGGAAATGGAACATTTTTAAAATTGGTTGAGTCCAATGCTTGTGGAGGAGATTGTGGAGTTGGAACGGATCCCAGAGCTGGTGTTTTCGTGGAGTGAGAAGTGGGTCCATTCAGAGCAGAAGAAGAAGAAGAAGAAGAAGAAGAAGAAGAGCCTTTTGAAGAATGAAGAATAGGCTCAGAAGACGAGGAAGGAGAAGAAGAAGAAGCGGCCGGGGTGTCATTATCCTCAATTGTTGTGCCGATGTTGTTGTGCAGCATCCTTCCCGATCTCAATGTAGTCACGGCACTCACATTATGGTTCTGTTGTTCAAGAGCAACATGTACATTATGTGGGTGACCGGGATTTGGGAGTGGTTGAGATGGAAGCTTCCCCTTTTCTCGCTCGCTTAACGCCGCATTCAACTGTGCAATCTGGGCTTCGATGGTCTTGATGCTTTGCCCGTGTGCAGCAGTGTGTTGCACCAAAGACTGAATAGACGACTGGATGTTGGCGGTGGATTGTGTCGATTATTTAACGAACGCCTCCAGACATTGTTCTAGCGAGGAAACCTTATCGTTGTTTGACGGAACAAAGTTGTTTTGCGGAAAAGAATTGTTGGGTGCAAAGTTGTTCGTTTGATTTTGAAAAGGTTGGGGCTGGAAGGGCTGTTGAAACTGATGTTGAGTTTGTTGTTGCGCTTGTTGTTGCGGAGGAGGAGGCCTCTGGAAATTGTTGCCTTGGAATTAATGCTGATTCTGATTCCAGGTGAAATTGGGGTGGTTCCTCCAACCGGGATTGTAGGTGGAAGAGTATGGATCATTTCTCGGTCTTTGCTGAAATGCAGCATTAACCTGATCCTATCCTTGAGATGGTGGATTGTAAGTACACTCTTCGGTTAAGTGAGAAGGATCGGAACAACAAGCACAAATGGTACGAAGGGGAAGAACAGGAGCAGGAGTAGGAGATGAAAATTTGCTCTCTATCGCTTCAAGTTTTCTCGTTATTGCAGCCATTTCAGCTTTCATCGCAATAGAGACATCAAGTTGGTGAATTCCTACCCTAGACTGACCAGTAGAAGTGGAGGAAGAAGAAGAAGAAGTTGGTCTGGTGCTCTCCCATTGAAGCGTTTGTTCCGCAAGGTCGTCGAAGAATTGCCATGCTTCCTCGTCAGATTTTGATAGGAAGTGGCCCTGACAAATGGTTTCCAACAACTGCTTGGTTGCTGGATTCAGGCCCTCGTATAAGGTTTGGCAAAGTTGCCATTTCTCGATACCATGGTGAGGGCACTGAACAAAAAGGTCTTTATACCGGTCAAAGCACTTCCAGAAGGGTTCAGTAGGAAGCTGAGAGAATTGGTTGATTTCGTTACGGATCCTTGCGGTTTTATGATTCGGATAGAATTTCTTGAGAAACGCTTTCACAAACTCGTCCCAACTGGTTATGGAGTGGGAAGCAGTGTTATACAGCCACTTTTCAGCAAGATCGCACAAAGTGAACGGAATGACCCGTATCCGTATAGCATCGTCCGACAGCTGGGTAGTTTTCATCATGGCACAAACATTTTGGAACTTGTTGATGAAGATATAGGCATCTTCAGATTCAAGCCCATGAAATTTCGGAAGCATGTTAATGAAGTGGGGCTTAATTTCAAAATTATCCCCATTGGCCGGTGGAAGGGAAAGACAGGTGGGAAGTGCAGAACGGGTGGGATAGAAATGATCCTGGAGCGCGATTCGCTGTGGCGCTACAACAGGCGGTGGTGGTGGGTTATTCGCATCCATAGGAGGTGGAATCAATCCCGGGGGAGTCAAAGAGATGTTTGGATTAAATCCTGACATCGCGGAAGAAGAGGTTGGTGATGGTGAAGGTGAGGATGTATGAACAGAATTCCGGTCAACGTCGGAGTTGGCCGGCAAAGGTAAGGGTGAAAGAGGCGTGGACGGAGTCTCGACGTCTGAGTCGATCGCGTAGTCGGTAGCGACTAAGGTAACGCGGACTAGGCGGGCGCTAGTGTCCTGAGTCCAAGCGGACATACACTAAACGAGTTTAGTATAGTCAAAGCGAAGAAGGTGAGGGTAAGAAAACGTCAATGGAGAAACACGATGGGAGATGGTTGAAAAAAAATGGATTCTGGTGACAAAGGGCAAGTTTTTATAAAAGTTTTTGTTTTGTGTGTTTTTTTAGAAAGAGCTTTACAGAAATATGTACGGACTTACGGCTTCAAGCAATCACAAACAAGATATGCACAATCACACCTAGATCTAGGGTCACCTAGGTCAGCTAGACATCTCCTAACTGTTCCAAAGGGCTAGAAATAGGACCTCAAACCGCCTCTTCTCCGCCAATTGCGGCCAGGTAAGTGCCAGGTAAGTGGGAGGCTCCCCACTACGTAAGTAGTGGTCCTAATTAAGTAACCACTTGCCTTGGACACACTTGCCTAGACACCGCAATGTCAGGATAGGATAAACGGCCGATGCCTGTAACTAGTCCTCTGTCCTATTGAGCGCGAAGTCCTTAGGGCTAAGTCTAGTATTTTTTAATTAAACAATGGTCAATGCATATTCTTTTTATGATTTCTGGGGTCCTAGGAAGGGTGATGAAATCCCCACCCAATCTGGATTGGTTTCAAGCCCCTTAAAGTCCGTATTAATATATGCAAAGCAGTAACAATCAACTGCAATCAATTTTTATTTTTTAGCGCGGCGCAAAGAATCCTGCACAAAAACAATTTATTGGAAGGGGGAAGAGAATTTGCGCAAAGAATGTTGCAGAAAACACAGTTCAGTGGAGTTCAGAGGAGTGGGGGAGAGGAGAGAGAGACTTACAGAAAATTTGGCACCCTGAAGGCACCAAACGGCCGCGGTTCCGCGGCATAAGCTTACTTATGCCGCGGTTCCGCGGTCGGTAAGTGGAGTTGGCCTTTTAGCTTCCTTGACTGTGCTGTCTTGTGTGTCCTCTTCTTTTCTGGAGCTCCTGAATATTTATTTGCTCACTGGATCTTCTCCAGAATTTTATAGTAGACCGTTGGCTCCGTCTTGATCCGTTGCGGTGTAGCCGCGAGATATGGGTCTAACTTCCCACGTCTTTGGCACTGAACTCGACCGTCTTTTTATCTTGCACACTTGCACAAAAACTAATAAAAAATAACAAGATGATTTTTTTACAATGTATATTTTTTTTTGTTTTTCGGTTAGATTTATATTCACAAATTAACCCGAAATTACACAAAGAAATAAACTACTGTCTCCCCGGCAATGGAGCCATTTGATTGGTAAAGTTTTTGCGTGCTTAGTTAATTACCGCAATCAAGACGGTTTCGCTTGTAGCTAGCCGGTTGAGTACGAGTCGTCCGCAGGGAGATGGGAATCTTTTTCTATGTGCTTTAACGAGTTAAGTCCAAATGTCCAGGTTTGTTTTGAGATTAACTATGTGCTAAAATGATATATAAAGAGAGCTTGTTAGGGTTAGTATTAGGTTAGTTTGAGTTAAGAGTCGCTCACTTCTTTCGTTGCCACTCTTAATATCGGTGTTACGGTAATCGGCAACAACGGGGATTAGCACGACTAGGAAGGAACTTGCGAGTATAAGCTAGGCTTTCCAACGCATAAGTTCTTCCTTTGGGTGCTTGTCCGTCCATTCTTGGCTCTTAGCCTTAACCTCCGGTTAATTCAACCACAACCGGTCTCACTAAGGAATCACCGCTATCATGTAGGATAGGGTGCCGTAGGGAGCGGATTGTGGTTCAATTAACTGGAGTCCGAATTAAGATGTTGGGCAAGAAAAGAGTGAGAGAGATTTCCTTCTCTCAAACTTTCCTTATCCTACCCTAACAAGTATGAAAACTACTCACCCATTATAAGAAAAAGAAAATAAAATAAAAGGAGGAAGATAGAAAGAAAGAGGTTAGAAGATTACAACTAGCTATTTGAGACCTCACTTTGGCAAGGATCAAGCTTAAGCATCATTGTTGTTTAAGGATAAAGAAAAAGAGAACAAGAAAGAAACAAACAACAAATAACAACTAGATTAGCAAATGAAAAATGCAAGCAATTATAATTAACAATAAGACAAGCATGGTAACAAAGAGAACTTTTTATTCATCACTTCACTCACAAAAGCTCACTACAAGGTTTTAATGGAGAAGAGATGAGAAGAGGAAGAAGAACAACATGTATTCTAAAATCTAAATACAAGAATAAGCACACTTCACTTGGCATTTTTCTGGGCTATTTATAGGAAGGAAACTGAAAATCTAGGGCAACAATCTGTCCCTACATGAAATGCCAAAACTGCCCCTGAAAATTCTCCTTCTTCCGAGTCAATACCGCCGTGGTTCCGCGGCCTAAGCGCGCTTATGCCGCGGAACCGTGGCCATTAAGTGGAATTAGCCCCTCGTGTTTTAAGGTTTTTCCTGGTTTTCTATGTCCTTCAGTCTGGTATATGATTTTTCTCAGAAGCTCTTCACAATTTTTCCAGAATTTCAGCAAATCAAAAGGTGATTTGATGTGGATCTTTTGCCATGATTTTTCTTGAGCTCCGCGTAGATATGTTGGATCTTGTGTTGACATTGAGCTTTTTGCATGAAAATGACATCGATTTGCCATTTTGTCCCTTAGACTGGTGTGCGGCAACATACGGATAGAGAGCGGAGACCAGTGTTTTATCTATGGTTGGCAGTAATCCGGAATTTGTCGTGCTTTTCCATGAATTTCACTGTTTAGAGCTGAGAACTTGTATCCTGCAATTGACTAGAAAACACGACTCAAGAGTACCTACCGATAAGCAATGTGATAAAAATTGGGTGGTATAAAAATGCAAAAATCTGATATGAACACCACCCCTAGACTAGATATGCAACATATCAAACGAAGAGACCGGACTGTACGGTAGTGTTACTGATTGGATTCACAGGAGAATGTACATGCTTGCTTGTTGATCTTCTGATCGCTCAATACCTGGGTGGCTGTTACGTTTAGCTGACCGCTTGCTGCTTGTGGGTGTTTGATATGATCATCACCCACTGCCGGCGTATTGGCGATTCTTTAGAGTCCTACACAGAGGTTTCTTGGCTCAGGGAAAACGGAGTAGGAGCACATATGTGATATGTGTGTGACCGAGGATAATACGATATGAGATACCGTATTCTATTCTCACGATATATGATATCGGCAGGGTATATGTGATATTGCCGGGTCATCGGATCAAGTGTTGATTCGATCAGTAAATGTTATATTAGTCGGTTATATTCGATATAGCCGGATTGTCGGATCAAGTGTTGATTCGATAATTTAATGTATAATTATATATGTGATATATTACATTACATTAACTAATATAAGCTCGCTTTATTGATTCATTTTCTCACCGGATAATACATTGATATATATGTGATATATTTTAATTGTATTATTTTCTTTTGTTGCAAAAATATATTATATATGTGATATATAATATTGTAACAAGTTATGATTACAAATACAACATGATTTGTGGAGATTAAACATGGTTAGGGTTTGATTTGGGTTAGCTTTTTCATGAAGTTTCTAGAAGCTTTATTTTTGTTTTAAGCTAAGATATTTTGTGTTGATATTTTGGAGATATTATTTAACCCAACCCAAACCCTTAACTCTAGTCAATTATCTACATGAGTTAATACTTGATATTATTAACTCAACGTTGTTTTGTAACAATAGAAACAATTTTATTATTCATCACAAAAGACTTCATCTTCTTCTTCCTCCTTGAAAAGCTTACTAGCTTTTTGTTTTGTGATGATTTAGTATGAGAAATTGATAATAAAAGAGAGCTAAATTCCTACTTCATCATCCTCATCTATTCTAGCCACTTAGATTAGGATGTTCACGTCCCTAATACTTGATTAGAGAAGTGAGAGCTTAGGTTAAAGATTCTTCAAGGTAGATCATCTTCGAAAAGGAAGACTTCAAGTAAGAATGGATCATTCGACTTGTGGAGACTTTCTTAAGTCCGGGGGATCATGGACCGTGGCGAAGGGACTACTACTCGGAGCTTATTAAGCGAAGGAATGGACTACAAAAGCTGTAATCCCTTTCTCTTAGATGTAAAGATGTTTATATGTTTTGTTAACCCTAATTATCTAGCAAAAATCCTCGCTTTAGGTTGTTCGGCACTTGAAAATTTTAAATATGGCATGGTTGATGCCTTATAGACCCTTGTGACAGTGCCTAGTAACCCTACATCCACATGACTGGAGAATGTCGCAGTTTATTTGCGGCTCAAATGAAACGCGAGGTTCCTAATTTATCTGCTATTCCATATTGTTTGCTACATGCCTGTGATGTTGATATATATATATATATATATATATGTATATATAGTAGATGCGTCTATATATTTTGCATTCGTGCTAGGGTTCAAAATCAATGTATTACCAGTTGGCAATATAAGGTGATATTCGCCAATAGTTTCGGCAGGAACAATTGCTCCATTCCCTACTCTGAGAGACATATCACCCTTTCTCGGTTCTCTACTTTTCTTTAACCCAGGTAATAGATTACAAATGTGGGATCTTGATCCGGTATCTAATATCCAGGACGCAGAGCAGACTGAGAAACAGTTCTTAATAACTAACACACTCGAAGAAAATGCATGAGAATGCTCCTTCTTCATTAGGGTTGCATGGAAATCCTTGCAATCCCATATTACTTGCCCAAACTTATGACAGTTGTCATAAGATAGAGCGGAACAAACGTTCCCCAGCTCAGTATATTAAGCGGGTTCGATCAATACATCCATGATATTATCTTGATTAAGGCGTGACATGGTCGCTACCTGGAGAGAGAAAGAAGAAAACACTTTACCGTATGCTCTTGCAAGATTAGTTAATTATTATCTTATCTAATCAGGATGGTTCCCACTGTTTTTATCAAACCATCCTTCAAATCCTAAAAGGTAAGATTAGCCGGGATTAATTACACCCTACAAGTTCGCTAATCGGTCAGCCAGGCTCGTGTTGGTACTCCGAGGGAGTCCCCCCGTGCTTTCTGTTAGTGATATATGTCCTAGAGGCCATTATTATATCATACTGGTTTGTATATTACTTTATGGAAGCTTGGGATATTCACAGTTGTATTAACAGTCTTGCTCAAAATGGTAGTATGCTACCTGGTTTGTTTCTACCTCAATATGTGCATGTGTTTCTTTTAGCATATCACTTATACATATTGGTAGAGCCCTTAGGATCTTTGCTTGATTACCAGCGTGTGATGGCAGTCACACTAGTGAGGGCTGGGTAGTTTATAAGCACATCCTTATACAGGTCCCTAGTCGTTTTATCGAGACGGAGCATTGATACTCCAGAGTAGACTAGTGTATACGGTTCTCATCCCAGCAGGGAAAATGGTCTGTCCCACAGCCATTAGTATGTCGTACTAGAGATAGTATTAAGGTGCTCATTGGGTTATGAGTACATTGGACATGACTCGTTGGGAGCTGCTGGTGAGTATTATACCTATCGTCGGTAGCAGTTCCTAGGTGACATGAGTACAGCTTAGTCCGTTAACTTGAAACTGCTACTTCGCCTCAGGTGTGTTCCTACTGTTCTTAGATTACTACCCTACCATGGCTCAAAGGAGTCATGCAAATAGGTAGTAGTTGGGTGCATTCCCGAAGCACTTGGAGGCAGTGGCGGTTAGATAGGATTCATCTCTTCCGGTATTGGGGGTTGATATCGCGCTGTGTTCGGAAATCCATTACATAAAGTCCCTGGACAGGGCAAGCGAGATTTACTGGTAGGTACTCCAGTAGTTTCTCTGGGTGTTTTGGGCTATTCTCCGACATGACTTGTTGCGCTATTAGGGTCTGACGATCACCACCCCCTAGACCCGATATGCGATACTCTTAGACGAACAGACCGGACTGTACAGAGATTGTCACAGATAGGCTCAGTAGGAGTTCGGATGAGTTGGCTCATCGGCCTTCTTATTGACATATACCTGGGTAGCCGTTACATGCAGCCAGTATCGCTTGCGGCTTGTGGTTAAATCCACTGCCAGCGTAGTGTCGAGTCTTTAGAGTCATACACAGAGGGTTCCCTGCATCGGGAAAAAGATGTAGAGGCCGTATGGTTTTATGGCAGGGCTTCGATCGCATACGTGCACTTGTGCACGTACGATGTTCGGGCGGATAATTCTAGTGGGCTTTGGTTTAAGCCGTATCCTAATATTATATTGATGGATTATTTTCGTCTCTTTTGTATTCGTATTCTTCGGAATGCGGATATGGGTATGCATATACGGATGAGGGGCATTCTCGTAATTTCCTCGAGAAAGCTTCTAGAAGGAGACACCTCATTAGGGTTTTATTTCTTTTTGATTAAAGATTAATGAGGTGGAGATATTTTTTAAATGAAGCATGGCACTTGGTTACCCATTGTTATGACTCACCACTTAGATATTTTGAAGCATGCTTGATATTTTGGAGAGATATTTATCTCATCAATTATTAACATGCTTCATTATTCTTGACTTGAGCCTTCTTCATTCTAAGCTCACTTCTTCACTAGCTTTTCCTCAAGCTTCTTCTTCTTCCTCTAAACGCTAAATGTCTGATGAGTTGAGAAATCTAGGGTATTAAGAGACAAAGTAATCCATCAACACTCTCTACATCATCTAGGTCATCTAGTTTAGCGAACTAGGTGTCATAGTTACCTCGGATTTGAGGTTGGAGCTCGGACTATAGACTCTCGGGTAGATCGTCTTTGACTCGAGGAGGCCGACGAGGAGGTATTTATCCGTTATGATCCTCGGAGCTTATGACGAGGAGGAGGACAACAAAGAAGACCCGAAGGACATATAACGTGAGGTATAACTTCTTTCCGAGTAGTTAACCTCATAACAAGTTTAGCTAGTTAGGGTTTAGCATCGATCCTGGAGTTCAAGTCGGTGTTGCGGGCTTTGAAAAATTGTTTTTTAAATATTTTGCCTCCCCACGGACCCGCGGGGTGCACGACATCGACTTATAGTGGTATCAAAGCCTATTAAACCTTTACTAGCTAGTTAGCAAGTTATTAGAACTTCGATCGTCGGAAAAACATGAAAACAAAACACCCGCACCCTCAAGTTTCTGTCGATTTTTAAACCGTCAAAACAAATTATTTCAGAGCAATGAAAATTCAGTGCAGGGTATTATAAGAACACCCAAGAAAAACGAGTCGGTGAATCACCAAGACGGCCGTGGAAGCACGGCGGAACGGTGCGTTCCGCCGCGGTTCCACGGCCGAGTCGGGGCCGATTCAACTCGTTCTTCTTCTGTTGTTATAGTTTTGGGTGTATTATTCTCTGGTATATTTGGTTTCTACCCAGTATGTTTTGTGTGCTGGTTTGCACTTGGGGTAGACAGAAATTAGTTTTCGATCGAAATTCTAAGTTATATACTAGTCGGGTTTTATCTGTGTTGTGATATATGTGTTCGTAAACTTTAGCTAATTGCTATATATCGGTTAGTTTGGGGTTGCACATATCTGTGATGTTGGTTTGTGTATATGAACTTATTGGATCGTCGTGGATGAATATCCGGGGATGTGAGATGAGAGTTTTCTTTCATTCGATGTAAATTGTAAAGTGATGTAATATTATTTTGCTGGGCACATTCGGGTTGAGGTTGTAGCCACTGTTGTATTATTTCTTTTACTGTTTTCTGCTCCTAGGATAGACCCAAGGTGGGGTGCACAAACTACCGGGTTCTTTGAAGTACCGAGTGGCCTACTCACTTTGCTGAGGGAGGTTGCTTTACTTTAGGAATTTGGCGGGTAGTTTGCCGCACCCATAGGGGTCTGGGGTGGGGTTTCGCTATTCATCACGACCGTGGAATCCGTCTTTCGTTACAGGCTTAAACAAAACGCGGAATTCCTAGTATATCCAATATGTTCATCTGTGATCTGGAATGTCTATTATTGCGTGAGACGAATGATTATTATATATATATGTTATATAATAGACGTTGCTTATATTTTGCATCCACACTAGTCCAGCCCCCAGCTCTGGCGTTAGTTAAGTAACCTAATGGTGTAAGACGGGGCCCAGTGGCGAATACGGATGGCATAAGCGTACGTCATATTTTCGTTTCCTTCTGTGAGATAGGTGTAAATGATAGGACTGCATTAGATTAATGCAAAGCAAACAATCCAAAGCAGAATCGTTGGAACACTTTTAAAACCACTCGGTTTTTCAAAACAGAAACTTTTAAAAATGCGGAGCTTAAACCAGTCCTTTAAAAGCTATCAGGTTCCTTCGATTATATCAAATTCACTACGTTCACAGTTTTTCCAAAACCAGTCGTAGCCCTCCGTCATTTCAGTTGGGTATTCAGTAGTATTCAAGCTATGTATTTTGACCTTTGCCAGGGCATAGTGATTGGTAGCTGCTGAGTATTCATCTGTAGTATAGATAGATGCATTGGTTTGGGATAGTCGTACTACTATTTTGGCCTTCGTCAAGGGTATATACGGGTGGGTTCAAATTAACCTGGACAATAGCAGGTAGAACTTGACATGTGACTTATGATACGCTGGCCTTCGTCAAGGTCATAAGAGCATGGGGCAAAAATCCACATCGGGAGTTTCTAAAGAAACTGAAACTTGCCAGTGTTGCATACCATTTGGAGTGTGGTAATGTTGGTAGGTTTCCTTCTGGATTATAACACAATGTTATTTGGATCCCGAGCCTACTGTGAGTATCCGCTACTCCTCGGGAGATTTTTCACTTAACGATCAATGCTATAAACCAAGTAGGTGTCTAGAACAGTGTTAGCGAGGCTACGCCTCTAGGGAAAATAGGTTATTTAATTAAAGAACTTTGCGAAAGCGTCGTAAAACCTCTCTCGAATTACCGACACTAGCCTGGCTGAACGGTTAAGCAAGAATTGTACGGTTAGATTAATCTTGACTAATTCTTCTTTTATGGTTTGAGAAAGGATTCGAGAGACAGTGGGAGCCATCCTGTTTAGATAAACTAAAAACCAATCTAAGTTTGCAAGAGCATCATGCTAAGTGTTTCTTTTCACTCTCCTAATTGCAGCGACCAGATGACCAAGATGAGGTTACAACTAGATAATAAAATGACTGAACTACACTCTATTGATTGGAAAAGGTTTTTCCAGATGTCCATTACCTATGACAAGATGGACCAACTCATTACTACTCAAGCCCCCGCCGTCCCAGGTCCAGGTTTCACCATCGCGGATGTTGATATCCGTAAGACAAGGAAAAGAGACAGTATGAATGCCAAGTGACTCGTGTTGGCCTCAGTAGATGGTGTAAACCAGAGGCAGCATGAGAAGATGGACTTAGTTTCCATCTTCCTCCATAACAAAGATTCATATGGAGAGCAATCTCGTATCATAAGATATGAGACCTCAAAGAAATTGTTTCAAATGAGGTTGGCTATCGTGTCATCTGTAAGGGACAACGTCCTTACGATGACTAGCTATATAGATGAGCTCACGGACCTGGAGACAACGTTGGAGAACCAGTTATATGATGACTTGATTCTACAGTCCCTACCTTCTACTTACACCCTGAAGGAAACCAGGGAGACACCCGCTCTGCTTATTGGAGAATCTTCCTCTTCTAGATCTAAGGTGAAAGCCAAGGGTGAGAAGAAGACCTCCACAAAGCCAATAGGTGGTGTCAGTAAGGTAGAGGGACAGGGAAGGGCAAATGTTTCAGGGCTAACAGTAGGGAAGGAGGGATTTTCCTATTGTCACCGGAAAGGACATTGGCAGAAAGAATGCAGGGCTTGGAAAGCCAGAAGCCAGGATTCGAAGCATGTTGTGGCTTCGGCTTCGAGTGTGTTTATAATTGAAAACTGTATGTCAATTAACTCTACTTTCTGGGTACTAGATACCGGATCGGGATCTCATATCTGTAATTCATTACATGCTTTGAGAAACCGTAGAGTTATCAGGGAAGGTGATATGACTCTCAGGGTTGCTAACGGAAAGAGCGTGGACGCTGTATCCGTAGAGGAATGTCACCTAGGATTGATAAGTGGGCAGATATTTATTCTACGTAACTGTTTGTATGTACCTAGTCTAGCTTGTAATATCATATCTGTATCTTTACTTTCTAAGGAATGATATGATTTTACATTTGCAAGCGATGTGGTCCATATTCACCTAAATCAAAGTTTGATTGGGTCAGGTACATTAGATAACGGTATATACGTATTAAATCAAGCCCAGGTTTTCAACATCCAGAACACACTTAAAAGAAAGTCTCCAGAATTAAATCTGACTTTCTTATGGCATTGTAGACTGGGCCACATCAATGAAACACGATTGAAAAAGTTACATAGAGAGGGATATTTGGATCTGTTCGAAAATCAGTCTTATGCAACTTGTCAATCTTGTCTCAAAGGAAAGATGACAAAGACTCCGTTCACTGGACACGGAGTAAGAGCGAGCTCGCTCTTGGGACTCATACACAATGATGTGTATGGTCCAATGTCTACACATGTGCGAAGTGGTTATTCCTATTTCATTACTTTTACGGATGATTTCTCTAGGTATGGACATGTCTTCTTGATGAAACATAAATCCGAAGCCTTTGAGAAATTTCGGGAATATAAGAATGAAGTGGAAAAACAAACAGGAAAATGTATCAAAACACTGAGATCTGATTGAGGTGGTGAATACTTAAGTGCTGAGTTCCTGGATTACCTGAAAGAGAATGGAATTCTCTATCAGCTTACTCCTCCATACACACCTCAACACAACGGTGTATCGGAAAGGCGGAATCGTACCCTATTGGATATGGTACGATCCATGATGAGTAATGCTGAGTTACCGTGATCTTTCTGGGGTATGCACTAGAATCAGCTGCATATCTTTTGACCAAGGTTCCTACCAAGACTGTGCCTACCACACCATATCAGATATGGAGTGGAAACCCTATCTTCAGTATCAGAAGATATGTGGATGTCCAACTTTTGTCAAAAAGCAGCATGCGGACAAGCTCGATGCATGCTCAGTACTGTGTATGTTTATGGGATATCCAAAGGACTCCAGGGGGTATCTTTTCTATTACGCAGAGGAACAAAAGGTTTTTGTTTAAGTAACTAGTAGGCAGTCTCATCCACCCGAGAGATACTACGGTTTTCTCATAGACGGGGATTGAGAGGATTGCATCATCGACGATGATGGTCCAACTAGCTTCCAGCAGGCCATTCAGAGAAGAGACTCAGTAAAATGGTTGGATGCAATGCGGACCGAAATGGAGTCCATGTACACCAACAAAGTATAGACTTTGGACATTGCTCCAGAAGGGGTAAAACCCGTAGGCTGCAAATGGATCTTCAGAAAGAAGATTATTGTAGATGGACAGGTTGAAACCTATAAGGCTAGACTTGTTGCAAAAGGTTTTCTTCAAAGACCTGGTTTGGATTATGATGAAACCTTTTCTCCAGTGGCTATGCTCAAATCCATTCGGATCCTTCTTGCTATTGCTGCCTTCCACGATTATGAGATCAGGCTGATGGACGTAAAGTCGGCTTTTCTAAATGGAAATTTGGAAGAGTGTGTCTATATAGATCAGCCAGAGGGTTTCATTCAGAGCGGGAGCAGCGGGAAAGTGTGCAAGTTGCTTAAGTCCATTTATGGACTAAAGCAGGCATCGCGGAGTTGGAACATCTTTTGATGAGACGGTCAAAGAATTCGACTTTATCAAAAATCCAGATGAACAATACATATATAGTAAGATTGTAGGGAGAACTGTGGTATTCCTTGTCTTGTACATGGATGACATTCTCTTGATAGGAAATGACATTCTTATGCTACAATCAGTCAAAGGATTCTTGTCACAAAGGTTCTCCATGAATGACCTGGGTGATGCCTCCTACACTTTAGGGATCCAGATCTATCGTGATAGATATAAGAGGATGTTGGGACTTTCGCAGTCCAGATACATCGACACCATACTGAAAAGGTTTAGTATGGAAGATTCAAAGCGCGGTAATCTACCGGCTTGTCACAGAATCACTCTCTCCAAAGAGATGTCTCCCAAGACTGATTTGGAATGGCTCGCATGACATCTATACCCTACGCTTCTGCGGTAGACTCTATAATGTATGCGATGTTGTGTACCGGACCAGATGTTGCTTACGCACTAAGCGTGGTAATCCGGTATCAGTCAAACCCAGGGGAGAAGCACCGGATAGCATTAAAGAACATTCTCAAGTACCTGAGAAGGACTAAGGAGATGTTCTTGGTCTATGGCGGAAAAGACCTCCAGATCGAGGCCTTTGCTGACTCCAGCTTCCAGAGTGACAAGGATGACTCCAAGTCCATGTCGGGTTATGTCTTTACCCTCAATGGAGGGGCGGTTTGTTGGAAGAGCTCCAAGAAGGACACCGTTGCTGACTCGATGATAGAAGTGGAGTATATAGCTTCTTGTGATGCCGCGAAAGAAGCAGTCTGGATGAGGAAGTTCCTAACAGAACTTCAGGTGGTTCTGTTCATTTTAGATCCAATAACTCTGTATTGTGACAACAACGGCGCTATAGCTTTAGCGAAGGAACCCAGGTCCCATCAGAAGTCCAGACATATCTTGAGGCGGTACCACCTGATCAGGGAGATCGTTGATCGCCGGGAAATCGAGGTGAGGAGAGTAGATACGGAGAATAACACTGCAGATCCACTCACAAAGGCCATCCCTCAGACAAAGTTCGAGAGGCTAATCGAGATGATAGGTCTGCGATATGCCAATACATGGCCTTAGTGAAAGTGGGAGATTGTTAGTGATATATGCCCTAGAGGCCATTATTATATCATACTGGTTTGTATATTACTTAATGAAAGCTTGGGATATTCACATTTATATTAACAGTCTTGCTCAAAATGGTAAGATGCTACCTGGTTTGTTTCTACATCAATATATGCATGTGTTTCTTTTAGCATATCGCTTATACATATTGGTAGAGCCCTTAGGATCTTTGCATAATTACCAGCGTTGTGATGGCAGTCATACTAGTGGGGGCTGGGTAGTCTATAAGAACATCCTTATACAAGTCCCTAGTCATTGGATTATCGAGACGGGGCATCGATACTCCAGAGTAGACTAGTGTATACGCTTCTCATCCCAGCAGGGGAAATGGTCTGTCCCATAACCATTAGTATGTCGTACTGGAGATAGTATGCAGGTGCTCATTGGGTTATGAGTACACTGGACAAGACTCGTTGGGAGCTGCTGGTGGGTATTTACCTATCGTCGGGTAGCAGTTCCCAGGTAACATGAGTACAGCTTAGTCCGTTGACTTGATACTGCTACTTCGCTTCAGGTGTGTTCCCACTGTTCTTAGATTACTACCCTACCACGGCTCAAAGGAGTCATGGAAACAAGTAGTAGTTGGGTGCAGTCCCTGTAGGGTTACTTGGCACTGTCACAAGGGTCTACAAGGCATCAACCATGCCCGATTTAAAATTTAGACGTGCCGAACAACCTAAAGCGATGATCTTTACTAGATAATTAGGGTTAAACATGCAAGTAAACATCTTTAAAACTAAGAGAGAGGGATTACAGCCTTTGTAGTCCGCTTCTTCGCTTCATAAGCTCCGAGTAGTAGTACCTTCGCCGCGATCCATGATCCCGGACTCAAGAGAAGCTCCACAAGCCGAACGATCCATGCTTGCTTGAAGTCTTCCTTTTCGAAGATGATCTACCTTGAAGTTTCTTTAACTCAAGCTTTCACTTTTCTAATCAAGTATTAATGAAGTGAACACCCTAATGTAATTGGCTAGATTAGATGAGGATGATGAAGTAGGAATTATGCTCTCTTTTATTTTCAAGATCTTACACTAATTCATCACAAAATCAAAAAGCTAAAAAGCTTTCATGAAGGAAGAAGAAGATGATTTCTTTTGTGATGAATAACGAAAAGTTACTATGCTTACAAATAAACCTTGAGTTAATAATATGAAGCATTAACTTATGTAGAGAGTTTACTAGGGTTAAGGGTTTGGGTTGGGTTAAATAATATCTCCAAAATATCAACACATAATATCTTTGCTTAAAACAAAACAAAAGCTTCTAGAAGCTTCAAGAAAAGACTAACCCAAATCAAACCATAACCATATTTAATCTCCACTAATCATGTTGCATTTGTAAACATAACTTGTTACAATATTATATATCATATATATAATATATTTTTGTAACAAAAGAAAATAATACAATTAACATATATCGCATATATATTAATGTATTACCCGGTGAGAAAATGAATCAATAAAGCGAGCCAATATTAGATAATGTAATGTAACATATCACATATATAATTATACATTAAATTATCGAATGAACACTTGATCCGACAATCCGGCTATTTCTCAAATAACCGACTAATATTATCTGTATCAGTTCATCAAATCAACATTTGATCCGATGACCCGGCTATATCACATATACCTGGTCGATATCTAATATCGCGAGAATAGAATATGATATCTCATATCGTATTATCCTTGGTCCTGCACACATCACATATGTACTCCTACTCCGTTTTGCCTGAGTCAAGAAACCTCTGTGTAGGACTCTAAAGAATCGTCACTACGCCGGCAGTAGGTGATGATCATATCAAACACCCACAAGCTGCAAGCGGTCAGCTAAATGTAACAGCCACCCAGATATTGAGCGATCAGAAGATCAACAAGCAAGCCTGTACATTCTCCTGTGAATCAAGTCAGTAACTCTACCGTACAGTCCGGTCTCTTCGTCTAATATGTTGCATATCTAGTCCAGGGGTGGTAAACGTCAGACCCCAGTAACCGATAAGTTGTGTCGATGTGAGGCTCATAACAGGTCGAGAACCTACTGATAACACGTACCAGTAGTACTCAATATCCGCCCTGGCCAGGGACTTCCAGTTTTAGCCAATCGAACACAGCACAATATCAACTCCCTATACCGGGAGAGACGAAACCCCTCCTATCGCTCATTGCCTCTATGCGATTCGGGACTGTACCCAAAAGCCACCGTTTTGCACGCCCTCTTGGACGTGATATGATGGAAATCAAAGCACAGTGGGAATCACACAAGACTCTATGACGATCTCGGGTCTACAGACTAACCTGTACCAGTGTCACCAGAGAACTGCCATCTAACGTGAGGTATAATACCATCTGGGAGTTCTCGGGGAGTCCGTCCAGTGTACCCAGTCTCCACTGAGCACTCATACCCCATCTTTGATGTCAAACATCGATGGATATGAGATCATCCATCGCCCATCATATGGGTCAAAATGTGTATACGCTAGTCTACTCTGGTGTATCGATGCCCTGTCTCGATACACCCTCAACTAGGAACAATTATAGGATGTACTCATAGACTACCGTGGCCCTACTAGTATGATCTCATCATAGTCCCAGTAGTCGAGTATATTTCCTAAGGGCTTTATCAACACGTGAGAGCAAGACAGTAAACTAATATAAGTCAACATGTTAAGACAAAGCGAAACCAAATAGCATACTATCATGTCGAGCAAGAAAGTCCTCTCTCTATATATATCCAAGCATCCATTATAATATACATCATATGTACAATAATGGCCTCTAGGGCATATATATAACTAACAATCTCCCACTTGCACTAAGGCCAGCTGTTGTAGTATCTCATACCTAACATCCCGAATAATCTCTCAAATTGAATCTGGGGTATGGCCTTCGTGAGTGGATCCGCAGTGTTTTCCTTCGTATCAACTCTCCTGACCTCGATCTCCCGACGATCAGCTATCTCCCGGATCAGGTGATACCGCCTCAGAATATGTCTGGACTTCTGATAGGACCTGGGATCCTTGGCCAAAGCCACAGCTTCATTGTTATCACAATGCAAAGGTATTGGATGCTCAATGGATGGAACCACACCAAGTTCAGTAATGAACTTCTTCATCCAGACATCCTCTTTTGCAGCATTGTTGGCAGCGATGTATTCAGCCTCCATCGTCGAGTCTGCAACGGTTTCCTATTTGGAACTCTTCCAACACACCGCCCCTCCATTGAGGGTAAAGACAAATCCCGAGTGCGATTTATAGTCGTCCTTATCACTTTGGAAGCTCGAATCGGTAAAGGACTCCACCTGGAGTTCTCCGTTACCATACACCAAGAACATCTCCTTATTTCTTCTCAAGTACTTGAGAATGTTCTTCACAGCTATCCAGTGACTCTCTCCAGGATCTGCTTGATACCTACTCACTACACTTAGTGAGTATGCTACATCGGGTCTGGTATATTGCATCGCATAAATGATAGAGCCTTCTGCCGAAGCATAGGGTATACCTTGCATGCGAGCTCTTTCCAAATCAGTCTTGGGAGACATCTCTTTGGAGAGAGTGAGTCCAGAGATCATGGGTAGGTTCCCACACTTGGATTCTTCCATACTAAACCTCTTTAGTATGGTGTCAATGTACCTGGATTGGGACAATCCCAATATCCGTTTAGATCTATCTCTATATATCATAATTCCCAGTATGCAGGAGGCATCACCTAGATCTTTCATTGAGAAAATTTGTGACAAGAAGAGCTTGACCGATTGCAGCATAGGAATATCATTTCCTATCAAGTGTATGTCATCCATGTACAATACAAGGAAGACAACCTTACTCTCTGCAACCTTCTTATATATACAAGGTTCATCTACGTTTTTTATGAACTCAAACTCTTTGACTACAACATCAAAGCAGATTTTCTAACTCCGCGATGCCTGCTTTAACCCGTAGATGGATTTAAGCAGCTTGCACACCTTTCCGCTGCTCCCATTATCTACGAAGCCCTCTGGCTGAGTCATGTACACGCACTCTTCTAAATCACCATTTAGAAAGGCGGTCTTAACATCCATCTGCCATATTTCGTAGTCATGGTATGCAGCAATGGCAAGTAAGATCCGGATGGACTTAAGCATAGCCACTGGAGAAAAGGTTTCGTCATAATCCACACCTGGTCGTTGACGAAAACCCTTTGCAACAAGTCTAGCTTTGAAAATCTTAACTTTTCCATCTACACCAAGTTTCTTCTTAAAGATCCATTTGCTCCCAATGGGTTTTACCCCTTCAGGAGCAACTTCCAAAGTCCATACTTTGTTGGTGTACATTGATTCCATCTCAGATCGCATTGCATCCAGCCATTTCACAGAGTCACCACTCGTGATGGCCTGCTCAAAACTAGTCGGGTCATCATCTTCCTTGATGCAATCTGAAAGGTTCCTAGGCACACTATAGAGGTCTCACAAGGCATCAACCATGAAAATTTGAAATTTTATGGGTGCCGAGAAACCCTAATACGGATCGTTGACTAGAAATCTAGGCGAAATACGAATCTAGTGAACAATTTAACTAAGATCAGAAGCTACAACCTTTGTAGATCCGGATATCCACTTCCTTAGCTCCACGTAGGCGTCCTCTCACTGTCCATCTTGAATCCCGAACTCAATCGTCGGTTTCATCAGGAAAATGGGCGGACTAGGTCGTCGGCTTCGTGCCGAAGATGATCTACGTCGAGGCATCACAAGTTCAAGCTCCAACTTCACCAAGTTGTGAAACTTGTGAAGAAAACACCCAAAACAACTTGGCAAGAGGTAGAGGGTGAAGAAATAGGAGGTGGGTTCACTTTAGAATTGGATTTCTCACTTGTTTGCTCAAGTTACCATTGATGAAGTCAAGGTTTTTCTTGAAGAAGAAGAAGGAGAAGATGAAGAATATGATAAGTTTCTTATTTAAAAAAGAAACTAATATGAATACTTATCATATCCTAACCATAGTCAAGTGTAGAGAGTAAACTAGGGTTAGTTGGAATGGTTAGGGTTAAGGATGGGATAAGAATGGTGGACTAAGTCAAAGCTTCATGAAGCTTCAATAAGAAACAAAGAAAACCACCATTCTCATCTTTTTCTTTTCCAAATAAATAAATAAAAAAATAAATTAATAAATAAATGAAAAAGAAAAACCCTAAACATCAACTTAACCATGGTATAATTCTATACACTTAACCAAATGAGCAAGTATCATCAAACATGATACAAACATGTGCACAAAAGTATATCACATATACAACTTGCACATCAAGTGAGAAAATCCATTTAAAGTGAACCAATACTAGTTAATGCAAAGTAATATATCAAATATATAATTATACATTAAATCAACACTTGATTTAACGATCCGGTCATATCGCATACAACTGACTAGTATCCTATGTATCGTCTTATCGAATCAATCCTTGATTCGATATCTAGGTTATATCGTATATAACCAATCGATACATTCATCGCGAGAATGAAATGCGGTATCACATACACGCATTATTCTCGGTCCCGCACATATCTCATATGCGCTCCTATTTCGTTTCGCTTGAGCCAGGAAAGCTCTGTGTAGGACTCTAAAGACTCGTCAATACGCCGGTAGCAGATGATGATCATATCAAGCACCCACAAGCTGCAAGCGGTCTGCTAAACGTAACGGCCATCCGGGTATTGAGTGATCAGAAGATCGACGAGCCAGCCCGCTCACACTCCTGTGAATCCATCCAGTAACACTTACCGTACAGTCCGGTCTGTTCGTCTGATATGTCGCATATCAAATCTAGGGGTGGTAAACGTCAGACCCCAATAACCGATAAGTCGTGCCGATGTGAGGCTCATAACGGGTCGAGAAACTACTGGTAACACTTACCAGCAAATCTCTGATCAGCCCTGGCCAGGGACTTCCCTGTTACGGCCAATCGAGCACAGCGCAACATCAACCCCCAATACCGGGAGAGACGAAACCCCTCCTATCGCTCATTGTCTCCATGTGACTCGGGACTGTACCCAAAGACCACCGTTTTGCACGCCCTCATGGACGTGGTAAGGTGGAGATCAAAGCACAGTGGGAATCACACAAGACTCTATGACGATCTTGGGTCTTCAGACTAACCTGTACAAGTGTCACCTGAGAACTGCCATCTGACGTGAGGTATAATACCATCTGGGAGTTCTCGGCGAGTCCGTCCAGTGTACCCAGTCTCCACTGAGCACCCGTATACCATCTCTGATGTCAAACATCAATGGATATGGGATCATCCATCGCCCATCTCATGGGTCGAGAACCGTATACGCTAGTCTACACTGGTATATCGATGCCCCGTCTCGATACACCTATGACTTGGGACCTTAAAGGATGTACCTATGGACTACCATGTCCCCACTAGTATGATCTGTATCATAGTCCAGGTAGTCAAGTACACATCCTAAGGGCTTTACCAACATATAACTATAAGACAGTATAAAGAGACAAGTGTACATGTTAAGATAAAGAGCAACCAGATAGCATACTATCATATCGAGCAAGAAATTCATCTCTATATATGTCAAAGCATCCAATATAATATACATCATCTGTACAATACTTGCCTCTAGGGCATACATACAACTAACAATCTCCTACTTGCACTAGGGCCAGCTGCTGTAGTATCGCATACCGAGCATCCCGAAGAGTCTCTCAAACTGTATCTGGGGAATGGCCTTCGTGAGTGGATCCGCCGTGTTGTTCTTCGTGTCAACCCTCCTGACCTCGATCTCCCGGCGATCAACTATCTCCCGGATCAGGTGATACCGCCTCAGAATATGCCTGGATCGCTGATGGGACCTGGGTTCCTTGGCCAAAGCCACCGCTCCATTGTTATCGCAATACAAAGGTATTGGATGCTCAATGGATGAAACCACTCCAAGTTCAGTAATGAACTTCTTGATCCAGACAGCCTCTTTGGCAGCATCGTTGGCAGCGATGTATTCAGCCTCCATCGTCGAGTCTGGCACGGTTTCCTGCTTGGAACTCTTCCAGCTAACTGCCCCTCCGTAAAGGGTAAAGACAAATCCCGACTGCGACTTAGAGTCGTCCTTATCACTCTGGAAGCTCGAATCGGTAAAGGACTCCACTTGGAGTTCTCGGTTACCATACACCAAGAGCATCTTTTTAGTCCTTTGTAAGTACTTGAGAATGCTCTTCACAGCTGTCCAGTGACTCTCTCCAGGATCAGCTTGATACCTGCTCACTACACTTAGTGAGTATGCAACATCGGGTCTGGTACATAGCATCGCGTACATGATAGAGCCTACAGCCGAAGCATAGGGTATCCCTTGCATGCGAGCTCTCTCCAAATCAGTCTTGGGAGACATCTCTTTGGAGAGAGTGACTCCAGAGATCGTGGGCAAGTTCCCACGCTTGGATTCTTCTATACTAAACCTCTTTAGTATGGTGTCAATGTACCTGGATTGGGACAATCTCAATATCCTTTTGGATCTATCTCTATAGATCCTGATTCCCAATATGCAGGAGGCATCACCAAGATCTTTCATTGAGAATCTTTATGATAAGAAGAGCTTGACCGATTGCAGCATAGGAATATCATTTCCTATCAAGAGTATGTCGTCCACGTACAATACGAGGAAGACAACCTTACTCTCTGCCACCTTTTTGTAGATACAAGGTTCATCTGGATTTTTGACGAAATCAAACTCTTTGATAACGACGTCAAAGCAGATGTTCCAACTCCGCGATGCTTGCTTTAATCCATAAATGGATTTAAGCAGCTTGCACACCTTCCCGCTGCTTCCACTATCTACGAAGCCCTCTGGCTGAGTCATGTATACGCACTCTTCTAAATCACCATTTAGAAAGGCGGTCTTAACATCCATTTGCCAGATTTTGTAATCATGATATGCAGCGATGGCAAGCATGATCCGGATGGATTTAAGCATAGCCACTGGAGAAAAGGTTTCATCATAGTCCACACCTGGTCTTTGACGAAAACCTTTTGCAACAAGTCTAGCTTTGAAAGTCTCCACTTTCCCATCTACACCAATTTTCTTCTTGAAGATCCACTTGCTCCCAATGGGTTTTACCTCTTCAGGAGCAACTTCCAAAGTCCATACTTTGTTGGTGTACATGGATTCCATTTCGGACCGCATAGCATCCATCCATTTCACTGAGTCCCCACTCGTGATGGCCTGCTCAAAGCTAGTTGGGTCATCATCCTCCATGATGCAATCCTCGCTCCCACCATCCATGAGAAAACCGTAGTATCTCTCAGGTGGGAGAGGAACCCTACTAGATCGGCGGAGAGGCTGAGGTTCGTCGGGTGCTACTGAATGCTCTGGTTCCACTAAATCTTCTGTTGTGTTTTGTTCAGCTGGAACCTCTTCCAGTTCTACCTCAGAGCCACTAATTTCTTTTGCAAGAAATTCCTTTTCTAAAAAGGTGGCATATTGAGCAACATATACTCTTTGTTCCTCACTGTGGTAGAAGATATACCCTCGCGAATGTTTGGGATATCCAACAAATTTACACAAAACAGATCTTGCCTCGAGTTTGTGCGGTTTTTGTCTTTTGACATAGGCCGGGCAACCCCATATCTTTATAAAATTAAGATATGGTCTCTTCCCTTCCCATATCTCATATGGTGTGGTAGGCACAGATTTGGTGGGAACCCTGTTCAGTAGGTATGTTGCTGTTTCCAGTGCATATCCCCAGAAGGAAACAGGTAACTCAGCTACACTCATCATAGAGCGCACCATATCTAATAGGGTGCGGTTTCTCCGCTCCGATACACCGTTGTGCTGTGGTGTATATGGAGGAGTTAGCTGAGAGAGAATCCCATTCTCTTTTAGGAAGTCCAGGAATTCAATGCTCAAGTATTCTCCTCCTCGATCAGATCGTAGGATTTTAATACTTTTTCCGGTTTGGTTCTCAACTTCTTGTTTATATTCTCTAAATTTCTCAAAAGCTTCTGATTTGTGTTTCATCAGGAACACATACCCGAACCTAGAGAGATCGTCAGTGAATGTAATGAAGTACGAAGAACCATCCCTGGCATGCGTAGACATGGGACCGCATACATCACTATGTATAAGTCCCAAGAGTTTGGTAACTCTTTCTCCGTGTCCCGTAAACGGAGTTTTGGTCATCTTGCCTTTGAGACATGACTGGCAAGTGTCATAAGATGAAAATTCAAACGGATTTAAATATCCATCCTTATGAAACTTAGCCAGTCGTGTCGCATTGATGTGACCCAGTCTACAATGCCACATGAAGAATTCGTTCAGTTCTGAACTTTTCCTCTTGTGTGTGTTTGTTATGCTCAGAACTGTTGATTGATTTAGAACATAAATGTCATTGCACAACGTGCCTGATCCAACCAACTTTTGGTTACGGAAAATGTTCATAACATTGTCCTGTAATACAAAATTATATCCCTCTTTACTCAACAAAGAAACCGATATAATGTTGCATATCAGGTTTGGCATATAATAGCATTCGTTCAGAACCAATGTATTACCAGTTGGTAATACAAGGTGATATTCCCCGACAGTCTTAGCTGCAACAATTGCACCATTTCCAACTCTAATGTCTTTATCACCTTCTCCAAGTTCTCTACCTTTCCTAAGCCCATGTAACTGATTACATATATGGGATCCTGACCCGGTATCTAATACCCAGGACGTAGGGCAAATGGAGAAACAGTTCTCTGTAACGAACACACCTGAAGAAAATGCATCAACATGTACTCTCTTCATTCGGGTGGCATGGGAATCCTGGTATTCCCCTATATCCTGTTCATTCCTATAACTCTTATAAGAAAGAATGGAACCAACGTTCCCCAGCACAGTATAACATGCGGGTTCGGTCAATACATCCATATTATTATCTTCATTAGGGCATGAAATGGTCGCTACCTGGAGAGAGAGAGAAGAAAACACTTTAGCGTATGCTCATGCAAGATCAGATTGGTTATTATCTTATCTAATCAGGATGGCTCCCACTGGTTTTTATCAAATCTTCCTTCAAACCCTAAAAGGAAAGACTAGCCGGGATTAATTACACACTACAAGTTCGCCAATCTTTCAGCCAGGACAGTGTCGGTACTTTGAGGGAGGTCCCCCGTGCTTTCGCACGAACCTAATTAATGTAAACCTCGTTTTCCCAGAGGCGTAACCTCGTTGACACCTTTCTAGACACCTACTTGATCGGCTAATTGCAATGTGCAAAACTCTCCCAGGAGTAACTCTTACTCGCAGTGGGTATCGGGATCCAACTATCTCATAGAAGGTATGCAATCTCATTGCAAATTTCAACACTTGAAATTCCCGATAATATTTTGACCCAAGCATCCTATGACCTTGACGGAGGTCAACAAACCACAGGGTGCAAGTCAAGTTCAACCCGTCATTTCTTGATTGAATCAAACCCACCCGCACGACCCTTGACGGAGGTCAACAAGGTCGTACGACTACCCTAATCCAATCTGCATCATATGCATAAACAGATAAATACTAGTTAGCTACCGCACACTACGCCTCTCCGTAGGTCAACAAACGTAGCACGAATACTAAGTAGGATTTATCTGAAATGACGGAGGGCTACGCCAGGTTTTTCTGAAAACCTATTGCGTAATGAACTTGATATCGTTGTAGAATCAAATGAAGTTTTGAAATGGAGTGATTTTGAGGCTTTTCTAGTTTTGCTAAAAGGGTCACTCCCGGTGAAGGGATCGTCGGCCCTTTCCTCGTCGAATGAGGTGCGGGATATATCATATATATCACTGTGCAAAGTAAAAACTCTTAAAAGCAATCAATAACCAAACCGAGTGTGTAGCATCTGCCAGTTATTGCTAAAGGAGTCACTCCTGGTGAAGGGATCACGGTTCTTTCCTCATCGAATAAGGTGCGGGATATATCATATATATCGCTGTGCAAAGCAAGAACTGTAGCTACCTTTTTTATTTAAAATTTGATTCCACAACATCTTAGGTTTCTTTTCTTTCATTAATCACATTAATGAAGTCCCATCATTTATGTACCTAAACATCACAAATAAATACGACGTACACTTATGCCATCCGCATTCGCCTCGATGTCCCCTCGTGCACCGTTAGGTTAGGTAACTAACGGCAGAGCGGGGCAGGGCTAGTACGGGTGTAAAACATAAGTAACGTCTATATAATATATCATATATACTATATACTGTATCCATCACAGAACATCACATGATCACATCACAGATATCGCAGCAGAAGAAACATATGAAAATTGGATATACTAGGACGTCCGTGTTTTCAATACGAGCCAGTATAAAACACGGATTCCATGGTCGTGATGAATAGCCAATCCCACACCCCTAGACCCCTATGAGAGCGGCAAGCAACCCTACTAATCTAGGGTTAGGAGACCCGGACTCGACTCCTCGAGATGGTCTCCCACTGGACCCTAGAACCCGGTTACTTATGCTCCCCTCCTTGGGTCTATCCTAATGCGGAAAAGTAAATAATATACAAGAGGTGACAGCTTCCGCTACCTGGAAGTGTCCCAAATAAAAGAATATTACATACAAGTTTTTACATGAATGAAAATGAAAAACACTCATTTCACATAAAAACCCCGGCTATTCGAACACGACGATCCAATATAACATATCCAGCAACACATAACATCACATGTCATCAACGTAAGTAAATATGCGCATCCTAATTGTCGTTGACATATAGCAACGAAACCGGCGATATCACATATTACACTTACGGTCACAGAAAAGAAAGTGTAAAACTACAACAGTTGGAATCCGCAACCTCTTTAGACATCGCATGCCTAATCAAATGAATTATTTAGACATCACATGCCTAACAATTATAAACCCCGCAGTTTAGTCTCATTATCGAAAACTCTTTTCAATATCAAGTGAAACTAAACCGCTAGATTTATAACATTCATTCAGTTATCTCATAACTGTTTGTGAATTCCAATTGTTGTATCACATTCCAGATAAACAGAAAATGTTAAACTTTCCGATCGAACAGTCGAACACCCAAGTTTTCCCGATACAGATCAACACATGAAACAAGTCTAAAAACATTTAGTTCGTGCCTCAGTAGCAACGGTCCAGCCGTAGAAGGGTCAAGCCAACGCCTCACATGTGGCACGCCGTACTGCCCCAAACCCGAAGGTTCAAAGGGCAGTTCAAGACGGTCACATAATCGAGTTAAGGTTTGTTGTCTTCTAGAGGGTCCATCGCGTTACTTGCACTACTTAGAACGTCTTTAAACCTCGGAAAAATCCAACACTTGGAAATTTCCCGGCAGGGGAAAATTTGGGTATTTATATCCGGTCGAACTTTTTAACATATTCAAAAATTATCCGGAAAAAACACACTGACAAAATTAGACAATCCGATCGATACACCGAGTCCCCATTACAACCCAAAAAATTCAACTCTTGAAAAAATATTAAAAATTCCCAGGAAAACCAGCACTGGAAACTACTAATTACTGTGCAAAATTCATTAAACAAAGAGACTTTTAGACCGCGGAACCGCCGCCTAAGCCAGCTTATGCGGCGGATCCGCGGCGGTTTAATGGATACAGGAGCTCGAATTTCACAGTAACTCTTAGATATTCCTGCTGGTTTTTATGCATATTTTTAATCTTGAAAAAACCATGATTTTAAAAAAAGTCCAGAGAGCCGTTTAAAATCGGGGTTTCGGGTCGATCGGACTTCTAACTCCGTCTAGACTTCGCCTAAGGCTCTAGATAGGCTCTGATACCAGTGAAAGGTTCCTAGGCACACTATAGAGGTCTCACAAGGCATCAACCATGCCAATTTCAAATTTTATGGGTGCCGAGAAACCCTAATACGGATCGTTGACTAGAAATCTAGGCGAAATACGAATCTAGTTAACAATTTAACTAAAGATCAGAAGCTACAACCTTTGTAGATCCGGATATCCACTTCCTTAGCTCCACGTAGGCGTCCTCTCACTATCCATCTTGAATCCCGAACTCAATCGTCGGCTTCATCGGGAAAATGGGCGGACTAGGTCGTCGGCTTCGTGCCGAAGATGATCTACGTCGAGGCATCACAAGTTCAAGCTCCAACTTCACCAAGTTGTGAAACTTGTGAAGAAAACACCCAAAACAACTTGGCAAGAGGTAGAGTGTGAAGAAATAGGAGGTGGGTTCACTTTAGAATTGGATTTCTCACTTGTTTGCTCAAGTTACCATTGAAGAAGTCAAGGTTTTTCTTGAAGAAGAAGAAGGAGAAGATGAAGAATATGATAAGTTTCTTATTTAAAAAAGAAACTAATATGAATACTTATCATATCCTAACCATAGTCAAGTGTAGAGAGTAAACTAGGGTTAGTTGGAATGGTTAGGGTTAAGGATGAGATAAGAATGGTGGACTAAGTCAAAGCTTCATGAAGCTTCAATAAGAAACAAAGAAAGCCACCATTCTCATCTTTTTCTTTTCCAAATAAATAAATAAACAAATAAATAAATAAATAAATGAAAAAGAAAAACCCTAAACATCAACTTAACCATGGTATAATTCTATACACTTAACCAAATGAGCAAGTATCATCAAACATGATACAAACATGTGCACAAAAGTATATCACATATACAACTTGCACATCAAGTGAGAAAATCCATTTAAAGTGAACCAATACTAGTTAATGCAAAGTAATATATCAAATATATAATTATACATTAAATCATTAAATCAACACTTGATTTAACGATCCGGTCATATCGCATATAACTGACTAGTATCCTATGTATCGTCTTATCGAATCAATCCTTGATTCGATATCTAGGTTATATCGTATATAACCAATCAATACATTCATCGCGAGAATGAAATGTGGTATCACATACACGCATTATTCTCGGTCCCGCACATATCTCATATGCGCTCCTATTTCGTTTCGCTTGAGCCAGGAAAGCTCTGTGTAGGACTCTAAAGACTCGTCAATACGCCGGTAGCAGATGATGATCATATCAAGCACCCACAAGCCGCAAACGGTCTGCTAAACGTAACGGCCATCCGGGTATTTAGCGATCAGAAGATCGACGAGCCAGCCCGCTCACACTCCTGTGAATCCATCCAGTAACACTTACCGTACAGTCCGGTCTGTTCGTCTGATATGTCGCATATCAAATCTAGGGGTGGTAAATGTCAGACCCCAATAACCGATAAGTCATGCCGATGTGAGGCTCATAACGGGTCGAGAAACTACTGGTAACACTTACCAGCAAATCTCTGATCAGCCCTGGCCAGGCACTTCCCTGTTATGGCCAATCGAGCACAGCGCAACATCAACCCCCAATACCGGGAGAGACGAAACCCCTCCTATCGCTCATTGCCTCCATGTGACTCGGGACTGTACCCAAAGACCACCGTTTTGCATGCCCTCATGGACGTGGTAAGGTGGAGATCAAAGCACAGTGGGAATCACACAAGACTCTATGACGATCTCGGGTCTTCAGACTAACCTGCACAAGTGTCACCTGAGAACTGCCATCTGACGTGAGGTATAATACCATCTGGGAGTTCTCGGCGAGTCCGTCCAGTGTACCCAGTCTCCACTGAGCACCCGTATACCATCTCTGATGTCAAACACCAATGGATATGGGATCATCCATCGCCCATATCATGGGTCGAGAAGCGTATACGCTAGTCTACACTGGTATATCGATGCCCCGTCTCGATACACCTACGACTAGGGACCTTAAAGGATGTACCTATGGACTACCATGTCCCCATTAGTATGATCTGTATCATAGTCCAGGTAGTCAAGTACACATCCTGAGGGCTTTACCAACATGTAACTATAAGACAGTATAAAGAGACAAGTGTACATGTTAAGATAAAGAGCAACCAGATAGTATACTATCATATCGAGCAAGAAAGTCATCTCTATATATTTCCAAGCATCCAATATAATATACATCATCTGTACAATACTGTCCTCTAGGGCATACATACAACTAACACAATCCTCGCTCTCACCATCAAGGAGAAAACCGTAGTCTCTCTCAGGTGGATGAGAAACCTTACTAGATCAGCGGAGAGGCTGAGGTTCGTTGGGAACTACTGAATCCTCTGGTTCCACTAAATCTTTTGTCGTAGTTTGTGTTGCTGGAACTTCTTCCAGTTCTACCTCAGAGCCACTAATCTCTTTTGCAAGAAATTCCTTTTCTAAAAAGGTGGCGTGCCGAGAAATAAATACCTTTTGTTCCTCGGTATGGTAGAAGATATGCCCTCGCGAATGTTTGGGATATCCAATAAACTTACGCAGAATAGACCTTGCCCCGAGCTTGTCCGGATTTTGTGTTTTCACATATGCCGGACAACCCAATATCCTAACATAATTAAGATATGGTCTCTGTCCTTTCCATATCTCATATGGAGTGGTTGGCACAGATTTGGTGGGAACCATATTCAATAGGTCTGCAGCTGTCTCCAGTGCATATCCCCAGAAGGAAATAGGTAACTCAGCTGTACTCATCATAGAGCACACCATATCTAATAGGGTGCGATTCCTCCGCTCTGATACACCGTTGTGCTGTGGTGTATAAGGAGGAGTAAGCTGAGAGAGAATCCTATTCTCTTTTAGATAATCTAGGAACTCGTTGCTTAAGTATTCTCCTCTTCGATCAGATCGAAGGATCTTAATACTTTTGCCCGTTTGGTTCTCTACTTCGTACTTATATTCTCTGAATTTCTCAAAAGCTTCAGACTTGTGTATCATCAGGAACACATGTCCGAATCTTAAGAGATCGTCAGTGAATGTAATGAAGTAAGAAGAACCGTTCCTGGCATGTGTAGACATAGGACCGCATACATCACTATGTACCAGTCTTAAGAGTTCCTCAACTCTTTCTCCGTGTCTACTAAACGGAGTTTTGGTCATTTTGCCTTTGAGACATGAATGGCAAGTTTCATAAGATGATAATTCGAACGGATTCAAATATCCATCCTTATATAACTTAGCTAGCTGTGTCGCATTGATATGAACAAGTCTACAATGCCATAAGTAGGATTCATTCATTTCTGAACTTTTCCTCTTTTGTGTGTTTTGTATATTTAGGGCTGTAGTTTGATTGAGAACGTATATGCCATTATTTAACGAGCCTGATCCAATCAACTTTTGATTTAGGAAGATGTTCATAACATTATCCTGTATTACAAAATTATATCCTTCTTTACTTAATAAAGAAACTGATATAATGTTGCACATCATGTTCGGTATATAATAGCACTCGTTCAGAATCAATGTACTACCATTTGGTAATACTAGGTGATATTCGCCAACTGCTTTGGGTGCAATATTTGCACCATTCCCTACTTGTACGGAATGTTCACCCTTTCCCAGTTCTCTACCTTTACGTAGCCCATGTAACAAATTACATATGTGGGATTCTGATCCGGTATCTAATACCCAGGACATAGGGTGAACTGAGAAACAGTTCTCAATAACTAACACACCCGAAGAAGATGCATCAACATGCTTATTCTTCGTTTGGGCAGTGTGAGAATCCAGATATTCTCCTATTTCCTGCTCAGTCTTATAACACTTATAAGAAAGAACGGGACCAACATTCCCCTGCTCAGTATAATAAGCGGGTTCAGTCAATACATCCATATTATTATCTTGATTAAAGCCTGACATGGTCGCAACCTGGAGAGAGAGAGAGAAGGAAACACTTTAGCGTATGCTCTTGCAAGATTAGATTGGTTATTATCTTATCTAATCAGGATGTCTCCCACTGTTTTTATCAAATCTTCCTTCAAACCCTAAAAGGTAAGATTAGCTGGGATTAATTACACCCTACAAGTTCGTCAATCATTAAGCCAGATCAGTGTTGGTACTTTGAGGGAGGTTCCTCGTGCTTTCGCACGGACCTAATTAAAATAAACCTCATTTTTCCAGAGGCATAACCTCGTTAACACCTTTCTAGACACCTACTTGATCGGCTAATTGTCCTGTGTAAAATTCTCCCAGGAGTAACTCTTACTCGCAGTGGGTATTGGGATCCAACTATCTCATAGGAGGTATGCAATCTCATTGCAAATTTCAACACTTGAAATTCCCAATAATGCTTTTACCCCTAGCGTCCTATGGCCTTGACGCAGGCCAACAAACCATAGTCTGCTAGTCAAGTTCAACCCGTACATTTCTTGATTGAATTAAACCCACCCGCACGACCCTTGACGCAGGCCAACAAAGTCGTACGACTACCCTAATCCAATCACATCTCATGTTGCAGATAAGTACTAGTTAGCTACCGCTCACTACGCCTTGACACAGGCCAACAAACGTAGTACGAATACTAAGTAATATCTATCTGAAATGTCAGAGTGCTACGCAGGTTTTTTAGAAAACCATGAGCGTAAAGAACTTGATATCGTTGTAGAAACAAGTGATTTTGAAAAAGGAGTGTTTTTGAGGCTTTTCTAGTTCGCTAAAGCGGTCACTCCCGGTGAAGGGATCTCGGCTCTTTCCTCATCGAATAAGGTGCAGGGTATATCATATATACCGCTATGCAAAGCAAGAACTATAGAAGCTGTCAAAAAAAAAACCGCGAGTTTGTAGCATCTGCCAGTTTAGCTAAAGAGGTCACTTCCGGTGAAGGGCTCTCGGCTCTTTCCTCATCGAATAAGGTGCAGGGTATATCATATATACCGCTATGCAAAGCAAAACTGTAGCTACCCCTTTTTATAAAGTTTTGATTCTACAACATCTTTTAGGTTTCTTTTCTTTTATTAATCTCATTAATAGATCCCATCAGTTAATGCTTCCTAAGCATCACAGAAGAAACGAAAGCAGTAATATTTATATATCAACATATATATATAGTATAAGCATTCGTCTCAGGCAGTAATATGATCTCATCACAGAACATTGCGGCAGAAGATAATATATGAAATATTGGATATACCAGGACGTCCGTGTTTTATATCGAGCCTTTATAAAACACGAATTCCACGGTCGCGATGAATAGCCAAACCCACATCCCCGGACCCCTACGAGAGCGGCAAGCAACACTGCCAATTCTAGGGTTAGGAGACCCGGTCTCGACTCCTCGAAATGGCCTCCCATTGTACCCTAGAACCCGGTTACTTGTGCTCCCCTCCTTGGGTCTACCTAATGCGAAAAAGTAAATAATATACAATGATGACAACAACCTCAACCCGGAAGTGCCCCAATAAAAGAATATTACATACAAATGAATTTTACATGAATGAAAATAAAAACTCTTATCTCACATAAAACCCCCGGCTATTCAGAACACGACGATCCAATACAACATATCACAGTAATACATAATATCTCATATCATCAACGTAAGAAAGTATGCGTATCCCGATCTTCGTTGATGTATAGCAACGAAGCCGGCGATACACCACATACTACGCTTACGGTCACAGGAAAGAAAGTGTAAAACTATAACATTTGGAATCCACAATCACTTTAGACATCTTAAATCCGAAATATCACATACTTCGCATTTCATACCTAACTATATGAATTCCACATATTGTATCACATTTCAGATAAATAGACAATATTAAACTTTCCGATAGAATAATCAAACACCGAAGAATTCCCAAATAGCTCAACACTTGAGCGGAGTTCAAAAATCCTAGAACATTTCACCGCCCCAATGAACTAGCCGTAGAAGGGTCAAACCAACGCCTCACATGTGGCAACGCTAAACTACCACAAACCCAAGGGTTCAGTGGAAGTTTTGACGGTCACATAATCGAGTTAAGGTTACGTTCTTCTAGAGGGTCCACAGATATGCTTGCATGTTTTTCCGAAAGATTCAAACTCAAGAAAAATTCAACACTTGAAAGTTTTTCGTGTCGGGAAAAAGTGAGTTATTGATATCCGTTCAAACATTTTAACACGTTCTAAATTATCCGGAAAACACTTAAACGAAGTTAAACTTTCCGATCGAATCAACGAATACAAAAGATCTCCAGAAAACTCAACACTTGAGTAGAATTACAAATTCCCAGAAACATGCAAAAGTACCTATGGATGTTACTGTGTAAAAAGCTAACCCTAATACTCCTGTACGGCCGCGGAACCGCCGCGTAAGGCATGGTATTGCCGCGGTTTTGCGGCGCTTTAAGGCAATTAGGATGTCGTTTTTCACAGTAATCCTTAGAATTCCCTGCTTAATTTTCTGAGTATTTTTAATACAGAAAAAATCAATATTTTAAAAAAATTCCAGAGAGGGGTTCAAAACCGACGTTTCGGGGTTCGATCAGACTTTTAACTTCATATACACGTCGCCTAATACTCTAGCTTGGCTCTGATACCACTGAAGGGTTACTAGGCACTGTCACAAGGGTCTATAAGGCATCAACCATGCCCGATTTAAAATTTAGATGTGCCGAACAACCTAAAGCGAGGTTCTTCGCTAGATAATTAGGGTTAAACATGCAAGTAAACATCTTTACAACTAAGAGAGAGGGATTACAACCTTTGTAGTCCGCTCCTTCGCTTCATAAGCTCCGAGTAGTTGTCCCTTCGCCGCGATCCATGATCTCCCGGACTCAAGAGAGGCTCCACAAGCCGAACAATCCATGCTTGCTTGAAGTCTTCCTTTTCGAAGATGATCCACCTTGAAGTTTCTTTAACTCAAGCTCTCACTTTTATAATCAAGTATTAATGAAGTGAACACCCTAATGTAATTGGCTAGATTAGATGAGGATGATGAAGTAGGAATTATGCTCTCTTTTATTTTCAAGATCTCACACTAATTCATCACAAAATCAAAAAGCTAGAAAGCTTTCATGAAGGAAGAAGAAGATGATTTCTTTTGTGATGAATAATGAAAAGCTACTATGCTTACAAATGAACCTTGAGTTAATAATATGAAGCATTAACTTATGTAGAGAATTTACTAGGGTTAAGTGTTTAGGTTGGGTTAAATAATATCTCCAAAATATCAACACATAATATCTTTGCTTAAAACAAAACAAAAGCTTCTAGAATCTTCAAGAAAAGACTAACCCAAATCAAACCTTAACCATGTTTAATCTCCACTAATCATGTTGAATTTGTAAACATAACTTATTACAATATTATATATCACATATATAATATATTTTTGTAACAAAAGAAAATAATACAATTAACATATATCGCATATATATCAATGTATTACCCAGTGAGAAAATGAATCAATAAAGCGAGCCAATATTAGATAATGTAATGTAACATATCACATATATAATTATACATTAAATCATCGAATCAACACTTGATCCGACAATCCGGCTATTTCTCAAATAACCGACTAATATTATCTGTATCAGTTCATCGAATCAACACTTGATCCGATGACCCGGCTATATCACATATACCTGGCCGATATCTAATATCGCAAGAATAGAATACGGTATCTCATATCGTATTATCCTCGGTCCTGCACACATCACATATGTGCTCCTACTCCGTTTTGCCTGAGTCAAAAAACCTCTGTGTAGGACTCTAAAGAATCGTCAATACGCCGGCAGTAGGTGATGATCATGTCAAACACCCACAAGCTGCAAGCGGTCAGCTAAACGTAATAGCCACCCAGGTATTGAGCGATCAAAAGATCAACAAGCAAGCCTGTACATTCTCCTGTGAATCCAGTCAGTAACACTACCGTACAGTCCGGTCTCTTCGTCTAATATGTTGCATATCTAGTCTAGGGGTGGTAAACGTCAGACCCCAGTAACCGATAAGTCGTGTCTATGTGAGGCTCATAACAGGTCGAGAACCTACTGATAACACTTACCAGTAGTACTCAATATCCTCCCTGGCTAGGGACTCCAGTTATAGCCAATCCAACACAGCACAACATCAACTCCCTATACCGGGAGAGACGAAACCCTTCCTATCGCTCATTACCTTCATGCGATTCAGGACTGTACCCAAAAGCCATCGTTTTGCACGCCCTCTTGGACGTGGTATGATGGAAATCAAAGCACAGTGGGAATCACACAAGAGTCTATGACGATCTCGGGTCTACAGACTAACCTGTACCAGTGTCACCAAAGAACTGCCATCTGACGTGAGGTATAATACCATATGGGAGTTCTCGGCGAGTCCGTCCAGTGTACCCAGTCTCCACTGAGCACCCATACACCATCTTTGATTTCAAACACCGATGGATATGGGATCATCCATCGCCCATCATATGGGTCAAGATGCGTATATGCTAGTCTACTCTGGTATATCGATGCCCTGTCTCGATACACCCTCGACTAGGAACAATTATAGGATATACTCATAGACTACCGTGGCCCTACTAGTATGATCTCATCATAGTCCCAGTAGTCGAGTACATTTCCTAAGGGCTTTATCAACATGTGAGAGCAAGAGAGTAAACTAATATAAGTCAACATGTTAAGACAAAACGAAACCAAATAGCATACTATCATGTCGAGCAAGAAAGTCCTCTCTATATATATCCAAGCATCCATTATAATATACATCATATGTACAACAATGGCCTCTAGGGAATATATATAACTAACAGTCCCGAAGCACTTGGAGGCAGTGGCGATCAGATAGGATTCGTCTCTCCCGGTATTGGGGGTTGATATCGCGCTGTGTTCTGAAGCCATTACACAAAGTCCCTGGCCTGGGCAAGCGAGATTTACAGGTAGGTATTCCAGTAGTTTCTCTGCTGGGTTCGCTTACCACCCTAATGGATTTCGGCACGTATCAAGTATGCTATTTTAAAAATTATAGGGTGCCGAGCGAGCCCGAACCAAGGATCTAATTAGAGAATTTGTGTTTTTATAACTTGTAAATAAACTTTACACTAAGTGATGGAGGAATACAACCTTTGTAGACCGGTCCTTTGCTTCTAAAGCTCTGTGCAGTAGTCTCTTTGCTCAAAATAGTGGTGTCCCGGACTCTCCTTAGGCTCCACTAGGAAAAAGGAACGAGCTTGCTCAAAGATCTTCGAGGCAAAAGATGATCTACGTCGAAGAATCGTTAACTCAAGCTACTTCTTCACTAATTGATGAATTAGTGAAGCAAACAACCTATACTAAATGGCTAGTTTGGTATAGATTGATGAAGTAGGAATTTTACTCACTTTAGAATTATTTTTCTCCTTTTCTTTTTCTTCTCACTTGAAAGCTAGAGAGCAATGGAGGAGATGAAGAAGTGATCTCAAGTGATCAAGTTATGAACCATGGGTAAGAAAATATCTCATATATCTCTTGGAGAGACTTAACCATGGCTAAAGATAATGGTTAGGTTAATAAATAACTAGAGTAAAACAAAATTAGTGGACCAAGTCAAGGCTTCTACATGCATCCACAAGCATCTTAAACCATGGCAATTTCCATCTAATTTTGATTTTTCCCTTAATAATTAATTACCCAAATTCTCTTTAGTTAGGTATGAGTATCATACACCCAAGTCCAATGTATCATCTAGAATGACACAAAATAAATACAATAATATATATCACATATATATTTAAATGTATTTGGAGAAAACATTTTCTTAAGTGAGCTAATATTAGTTAATGTATATTAATATATCAAATAAATAATTATACATTAAATTATTAAATCAACACTTGATTTAATAACCCGACAGTATTGCATACAACTGACTAATATCATTTAATAAATTATTAAATCAACACTTGATTCAATAATATGGTTATATAACATATAACCTATATCGCGAGATTAGAATACGGTATCACATACACGTATCAATCTCGGTCCCGCACATATCACATACATGCCCTACTTCGTTTCGCATGAGCTAGGAAACCTCCGTGTAGGATTCTAATGACTCGTCAATACGCCGACAGTAGGTGATGATCATATCAGTCACCCACAAGCCGTCAACGGTACTAGCTGGACGTAATGGCTATCCGGGTATTGAGCGATCAGAAGATCAACAAGCAAACTTGTTCATACTGTCGTGAATCCAATAAGTAACACTACCGTACAGTCCGGTCTGTTCGTCTGATATGTCGCATATCGAGTCTGGGGGTGGTAAACTTCAGACCCCAATAACTTGATAAGTCATGCCGATGTGAGGCTCATAACGGGTCGAGAAACTACTGATAACACTTACCGGTAAATCTTAGTATCATCCCTGGCCAGGGACTTCCTGTTATGGCCAATCGAGCATAACGTAACATCAACCCCCAATACCGGGAGAGACGAATCCCCTCCTATCGCTCATTGCCTTCATGTGACTCGGGACTGTACCCAAAAAACACCGTTTTGCATACTTTCTTGAACGTGGTAAGGTGGAAATCAAAGCAGAGTGGGAATCACACAGACTCTATGACGATCTTGGGTCTACAGACTAACCTGTACCAGTGTCACCAGAGAACCACTATCTGACATTTGGTATATTACCATTTAGGAGTTCTCGGTGAGTCCTGTTCGGTGTGCCCAGTCTCTACTGAGCACCCGTATACAATCTTTGATGTCAAACACCAATGGATATGGGATCATCCATCGTCCATCAAATGGGTCAAGAAATGTATACGCTAGTCTACTCTGAAATATCGATGCCCCGTCTAGATGTAGGGTTCCTAGGCACTCTTGTGAAGGTTCATAAGGCATCAAACATGCCCGGATTAAATTTTAGACGTGCCGAACAACCCAAAGCCGGGATCTTTGCTAGATTATTAGGGTTTAACATGTAATTAGATAACTTTTATCTAAGTGTGAGGGATTACAACCTTTGTAGTCCGCTCCTTCACTTCACAAGCTCCGAGTAGAAGTCCCTTTGCCGCGATCCACGATCTCCCGGACTCATGAGAGGCTCCATGACTCGAACGATCCATTCTAGCTCGTCGTATTCCAAATCTCCGATGATCTACCTCGAGGTTGCTTCGACTCAAGCTTTCTCACTCTTAAAGAAGAGAACACACTAATCTCAAGGGCTAGATGAGATGAGGATGAGAGAGTAGTGATTTAGCTTTCTTTTTATATCATTTTCTCATAATCTTTCATCACATAAGAATTTTCAAGAGAGCTTCTTCTTTCAAGAGAGAAGAAGAAGATGATAATGGAAAAAGAATAATGATCATTTTCTTTTCTTTTGTGATGAATAGAAATATAAACATATGATTTAATTATTAACCATGGTCAAGGATGAATGGATGAGAATGTGTAGAGAAACAACTAGGGTTAGGGTTTGGTTAAGTTAAAAATGTGTCATCCAAAATATCTTTACAAATGACAAAAGAAAATTGCTTCTAGAAAGAACTTGAAGCAACTAAACCCAATCAAACCCTAACCTCAATTAATCATCCTTGAACATGTTTAACAATTAATCATATCATGTCACAATAATATATATCACATATATATTATATATTTGCAACAAAAGAAAATAATACAATTAACATATATCGCATATATATCAATGTATCATCCACTGAGAAAATGAAATAATAAAGTAAGCCAATATTAGTTAATATAATAATATATCATATATATTATTATATATTAAATCATCGAATCAACACTTGATCCGACGATCCGGCTATATCGAATATAACCGGCTAATATATCATGTACCGATTCATCGAATCAACACTTGATCCGATGACCCGATTCATATCCATAAATCGCGAGAATATAATACGGTATCCCATATCGCATTATTCTCGCTCCTGCGCATATCACATATGTGCCACTACTCTGTTTCGCCTGAGCCAAGAAACCTCTGTGTAGGACTCTAAAGAATCGTCAATACGCCGGTAGCAGGTGATGATCATATCAAACACCCACAAGCTGCAAGCGGTCAGCTAAACGTAACAGCCACCCAGGTATTGAGCGATCAGAAGATCAACAAGCTAGCCTGTGCGTTCTCCTGTGAATCCAACCAGTAACACTCCCGTACAGTCCGGTCTGTTCGTCTGATATGTCGCATATCAAGTCTAGGGGTGGTATACGTCAGACCCCAGTAACCGATAAGTCGTGTCGATGTATGGCTCATAACGGGTCGAGAAACTACTAGTAACACTTACCAGTAAATCTCTATATCAGCCCTGGCCAGGGACTTCCAGTTATAGCCAATCGAACACAGCACAACATCAACTCCCTATACCGGAGAGACGAATCCCCTCCTATCGCTCATTGCCTCCATGTGATTCGGGACTGTACCCAAAAGCCACCGTTTTGCACGCCCTCTTGGACGTGGTAAGGTGGAAATCAAAGCACAGTGGGAATCACACAAGACTCTATGACGATCTCGGGTCTTCAGACTACCCTGTACCTGTGTCACCGGAGAACTGCCATCTGACGTGTGGTATATCACCATCTGGGAGTTCTCGGCGAGTCCGTCCAGTGTACCCAGTCTCCACTGAGCACCTGTACACCATCTCTGATGTCAAACACCGATGGATATGGGATCATCCATCACCCATCATATGGGTCAAGATGCGTATACGCTAGTCTACTCTGGTGTATCGATGCCCTGTCTCGATATACCCTCGACTAGGAACAGTTATAGGATGTACTCATCGACTACCGCGGCCCCACTAGTATGACCTCATCATAGTCCCAGTAGTCGAGTACAGATCCTAAGGGCTTTATCAACATGTGAGAGTAAAACAGTAAACCAATACAAGTCAACATGTTAAGATAAAGTGAAACCAAATAGCATACTATCATGACGAGCAAGAAAGTCTTCTCTATATATAACCAAGCATCCATTATAATATACATCATATGTACAACAATGGCCTCTAGGGCATATACATAACTAACAATCTCCCACTTGCACTAAGGCCAGCTGCTGTAGTATCTCATACCTAGCATCCTGAATAATCTCTCAAACTGTATCTGGGGAATAGCCTTCGTGAATGGATCCGCAGTGTTGTCCTTCGTATCTACTCTCCTGACCTCGATCTCCCGGCGATCGACTATCTCCCTGATCAGGTGATACCGCCTCAGAATGTGTCTGGACTTCTGATGGGACCTGGGTTCCTTGGCTAACGCCACAGCTCCATTGTTATCGCAATACAGAGGTATTGGATGCTCAATGGATGGAACCACACCAAGTTCACTAATGAACTTCTTGATCCAGACAGCTTCTTTGGCAGCATCGTTGGCAGCGATGTATTCAGCCTCCATCGTTGAGTCTGCAACGGTATCCTGTTTGGAACTCTTCCAACATACCGCCCCTCCATTGAGGGTAAAGACAAAACCCGAATGCGACTTCGAGTCGTCCTTATCACTTTGGAAGCTGGAATCGGTAAAGGACTCCACCTGGAGTTCTCCGTTACCATACACCAAGAACATCTCCTTAGTCCTTCGTAAGTGCTTGAGAATGTTCTTCACTGCTGTCCAATGACTCTCTCCAGGATCTGCTTGATACCGACTCACTACACTTAGTGAGTATGCTACATCGGGTCTGGTACATAGCATCGCATACATGATAGAGCCTACTGCCGAAGCATAGGGTATCCCTTGCATGCGAGCTCTCTCCAAATCAGTCTTGGGAGACATCTCTTTGGAGAGAGTGAGTCCAGATATCGTGGGCTGATTCCCACGGTTGGATTCTTCCATACTAAACCTCTTTAGTATGGTGTCAATGTACCTGGATTGGGACAATCCCAGTATCTGTTTAGATCTATCTCTATAGATCATGATTCCCAATATGCAGGAGGCATCACCTAGATCTTTCATTGAGAATCTCTGTGATAAGAAGAGCTTGACTGATTGCAGCATAGGAATATCATTTCCTATCAAGAGTATGTCATCCACGTACAATACGAGGAAGACTACCTTACCCTCTGCCACCTTCTTATAGATACAAGGTTCATCTATATTTTTGATGAAGTCGAACTCTTTGACTACAACATCAAAACAGATGTTCCAACTCCGCGATGCTTGCTTTAACCCATAAATGGATTTAAGCAGCTTGCACACCTTTCCGCTGCTCCCACTATCTACGAAGCCCTCTGGCTGAGTCATGTACACGCACTCTTCTAAATCACCGTTTAGAAAGGCGGTCTTAACATCCATTTGCCAGATTTCGTAGTCATGGTATGCAGCAATGGCAAGTAAGATCCGGATGGACTTAAGCATAGCCACTGGAGAAAAGGTTTCGTCATAATCCACACCTGGACGTTGACGAAAACCCTTTGCTACAAGTCTAGCTTTGAAAGTATCAACTTTTCCATCTACACCAAATTTCTTTTTAAAGATCCACTTGCTCCCAATGGGTTTTACCCCTTCAGGAGCATTTTCCAAAGTCCATACTTTGTTGGTGTACATGGATTCCATCTCAGATCGCATTGCATCCAGCCATTTCACAGAGTCACCACTCGTGATGGCCTGCTCGAAACTAGTCGGTTCATCATCATCCATGATGCAATCCTCGCTTCCACCATCAATGAGAAAACCGTAGTATCTCTCAGGTGGATGAGAAACCCTACTAGATCTGCGGAGAGGCTGGGGTTCGTCGGGTACTACTGAATCCTCTGGTTCCACTAAATCATCTGTTGTACTTTGTTCTGCTGAAACTTCTTCCAGTTCTACCTCAGAGCCACTAATCTCTTTTGCAAGAAATTCCTTTTCTAAAAAGGTGGCGTGTTGAGCAACAAACACTCTTTGTTCCTCACTGTGGTAGAAAATATACCCTCGTGAATGCTTGGGATATCCAATAAACTTACATAAAACAGATCTTGCCTCGGGTTTGTCCGGGTTTCGTCTTTTGACATAAGCCGGGCAACCCCATATCTTAACAAAATTAAGATATGGTCTCTTCCCTTCCCATATCTCATATGGGGTGGTAGGCACAGATTTGGTAGGAACTTTATTCAGTATGTATCTGCTGTCTCAAGCGCATACCCCCAGAAGGAAATAGGTAACTCAGCAGTGCTCATCATCGAGCGCACCATATCTAATAGGGTGCGATTCCTCCGCTCCGATACACCGTTGTGCTGTGGTGTATAAGGAGGAGTAAGCTGAGAGAGAATCCCATTCTCTTTTAGATAATCTAGGAACTCACCACTTAAGTATTCACCTCCTCGATCAGATCGAAGAATCTTAATACTTTTGCCCGTTTGATTTTCTACTTCGTGCTTATATTCTCTGAATTTCTCAAAAGCTTCAGATTTGTGTTTCATCAGGAACACATATCCGAATCTTGAGAGATCGTCAGTGAATGTAATGAAGTAGGAAGAACCGTTCCTGGCATGCGTAGACATGGGACCGCATACATCACTATGTACCGGTCCTAAGAGTTCGGTAACTCTTTCTCCGTGTCCACTAAACGGAGCTTTGGTCATTTTTCCTTTGAGACATGAATGGCAAGTATCATAAGATGATAATTCGAACGGATTCAAATAACCATCCTTATGTAACTTAGCCAGTCGTGTCGCATTGATATGACCAAGTCTACAATGCCACAAGTAGGATTCGTTCATATCTGAACTTTTCCCCTTGTGTGTGTTTTGTATATTCAGGACTGTATTCTGATTTAGAATGAATATGCCATTATGTAACGAGCCTGATGCAATCAACTTTTGATCTAGGAATATGTTCATAACATTATCCTGTACTACAAAATTATATCCCTCTTTACTCAATAAAGAAACTGATATAATGTTGCACATCATGTTCGGTATATAATAGCACTCATTTAGAATCAGTGTATTGCGACTTGGCAATACAAGGTGATATTCGCCAACTGCTTTGGCTACAATACTTGCACCGTTCCCTACTTGAACGGAATGATCACCTTTTCCCAGTTCTCTACCTTTACGTAGCCCATGTAACTGTTTACATATGTGGGATCCTGATCCGGTATCTAATACCCAGGACGTAGGGTGAACTGAGAAACAGTTCTCAATAACTAACACACCTGAAGAAGATGCATCAACATGCATGTTCTTTTGGGCGGCGTGAGAATCTAGATATTCTCCTGTTTTCTGTTCAATCTTATAACTCTTATAAGAAAGAACGGGTTCAACATTCCCTTGCTCAGTACAATAATTAGGTTCAGTCAATACATCCATATTATTATCTTGATTATGGCCTGAAATGGTCGCTACCTGGAGAGAGAGAGAAGAAAACACTTTAGCGTATGCTCTTGCAAGATTAGATTGGTTATTATCTTATCTAATCAGGATGTCTCCCACTGTTTTTATCAAATCTACCTTAAAACCCTAAAAGGTAAGATTAGCCGGGATTAATTACACCCTACAATTTCGTCAATCTTTCAGCCAGATCAGTGTCGGTACTTTGAGGGAGGTTCCCCGTGCTTTCGCACGGACCTAATTAGTAAACCTCGTTTTCCCAGAGGCGTAACCTCGTTAACACTTTTCTAGACACCTACTTGATCGGCTAGTTGTCTTGTGTAAAACTCTCCCAGGAGTAACTCTTACTCGCAGTGGGTATCAGGATCCAACTATCTCATAGGAGGTATGCAATCTCATTGCAAATTTCAACACTTGAAATTCCCGATAATGCTTTTGCTCCTAGTGTCCTATGACCTTGACGGAGGTCAACAAACCATAGGCTACTAGTCAAGTTCAACCTGTCATTTCTTGATTGAATTAAACCCACCCGCACGACCCTTGACGGAGGTCAACAAGGCCGTACGACTACCCTAATCCAATCTACATCATATGCATAAGCAGGTAAATACTAATCAGCTACCGCACACTACGCCTTGACGGAGGTCAACAAACGTAGCACGAATACTAACTAGTCTTTATCTGAAATGACGGAGGGCTACGCAGGTTTTTCAGAAAACCCTGAGCGTAATGAACTTGATATCGTCGTAGAATCGAGTAATTTTGAAAAGGAGTGTTTTGAGGCTTTTCTTAGTTTCGCTAAAGGGGTCACTCCCGGTGAAGGGATCGTCGGCCCTTTCCTCATCGAATAAGGTGCAGGATATATCGCATATATCACTGTGCAAAGCAAAACACTAAAAGCAATCAAAAGACAAACCGCGTTTTGTAGCATCTGCCAGTTTCGCTAAAGGAGTCACTCCCGGTGAAGGGATCTCGGTCCTTTCCTCATCGAATAAGGTACAGGACATATCGTATATATCACTGTGCAAAGCAAAACTGTAGCTACCCTTTTTTATAAAGTTTTTGATTCTACAACATCTTTAGGTTTCTTTTCTTTTATTAATCTCATTAATAAAAATCCCATCAGCTTATGCTTCCTAAGCATCACAGAAGAAACGAAAGCAGTAATATTTATATATCATCATATATATATAGTATAAGCAATCGTCTCAGGCAGTAATATGATCTCATCACAGAACATTGCAGCAGAAGAACATATATGAAATATTGGATATACTAGGACGTCCGTGTTTTCAATACGAGCCTGTATAAAACACGGATTCCACGGTCGCGACGAATAGCCAAACCCACATCCCAAGACCCCTACGAGAGCGGCAAGTAACACTGCCAATTCTAGGGTTAGGAGACCCGGTCTCGACTCCTCGAGATGGCCTCCCACTGGACCCTAGAACCCGGTTACTTGTGCTCCCCTCCTTGGGTCTACCTAATGCGGAAAAGTAAATAATATACACTGGTGACAGCAACCGCAACCTGGAAGTGCCCCAAATAAAAGAATATTACATTACAAAAGAATTTTACATGAATGAAAATAAAAAACCCTCATCTCACATAAAACCCCCGGCTATTCTGATCGCGACGATCCAATATAACATATCACAGCAACACATAATATCTCATATCATCAACGTAAGCAAGTATGCGTATCCCGATTGTCGTTGATGTATAGCAACGAAGCCGGCGATACACCACATACTACGCTTACGGTCACAGAAAAGAAAGTGTAAAACTACAATATTTGGAATCCACAATCACTTTAGACATCGTAAATCCGAAATATCACATACTTCGTATTTCATGCCTAACTCTATGAATTCCACATATTGTATCACATTCCAGATAAATGTACGGTATTAAACTATTTGAACAGATAATCAAACACCCAAAATTTCCCGAAGTGCTCAACTCTTGAGCGGAGTTCAAATAATCCCAGAATATGTCACAGTACCAGTGATCCAGCCGTAGAAGGGCCAAGCCAACGCCTCACATGTGGCACGCCGTACTGCCCCAAACCCGAAGGTTCAAAAGGCAGTTCAAGACGGTCACATAATCGAGTTAAGGTTTGCTGTCTTCTAGAGGGTCCACCGCTTAACTTGTACAATTTTCCGAAAGATTTAAACCCAAATAAATTTCAACACTTGAAAGTTTGCCGTACCGGGAAACAGTAAGTTAATGATATCCGTTCAAATAGTTTAACAGTTTCTAAATATCCGGAAAGAAATACGAATTTAAAATTTCCGATCGAGTCTACTATTACAAAACAAACCCCAGAATTTTAAACACCTGGAAAAGAATAAAAATATCCAGAATGGTCAGCAAGTACCTTCGGGAATTACCATCAAAGCCACGTGTCAAGTTTTCACTGTTCCGCCGCGGAAGCGCCGCGCAAGCCATGCTTGCGCCGCTCTTCCGCCGCCGTTTGGTCGAATTAGGGTCTCGGGTTTTATGGTAATTCTTAGATTTCTCTGCTGATTTTTTTACATATTTTTAATTCAGAAAAATCCCAAAATTTAAAAAATTTCCAGAGAGGGGTCAAGTTTCGTCGTTTCGGGTTCGATCGGAGTTTTAACTTCGTAAACACATCGCCTAATGCTCTAGCTAGGCTCTGATACCACTGTAGGGTTCCTAGGCACTCTTGTGAAGGTTCATAAGGCATCAAACATGCCCGGATTAAATTTTAGACGTGCCGAACAACCCAAAGCCGGGATCTTTGCTAGATTATTAGGGTTTAACATATAATTAGATAACATTTATCTAAGTGTGAGGGATTACAACCTTTGTTGTCCGCTCCTTCACTTCACAAGCTCCGAGTAGAAGTCCCTTTGCCGTGATCCACGATCTCCCGGACTCATGAGAGGCTCCACGACTCGAACGATCCATTCTAGCTCGTCGTATTCCAAATCTCCGATGATCTACCTCGAGGTTGCTTCGACTCAAGCTTTCTCACTCTTAAAGAAGAGAACACACTAATCTCAAGGGCTAGATGAGATGAGGATGAGAGAGTAGTGATTTAGCTTTCTTTTTATATCATTTTCTCATAATCTTTCATCACATAAGAATTTTCAAGAGAGCTTCTTCTTTCAAGAGAGAAGAAGAAGATGATAATGGAAAAAGAATAATGATCATTTTCTTTTCTTTTGTGATGAATAGAAATATAAACATATGATTTAATTATTAACCATGGTCAAGGATGAATGGATGAGAATGGGTAGAGAAACAACTAGGGTTAGGGTTTGGTTAAGTTAAAAATGTGTCATCCAAAATATCTTTACAAATGACAAAAGAAAATTGCTTCTAGAAAGAACTTGAAGCAACTAAACCCAATCAAACCCTAACCTCAATTAATCATCCTTAAACATGTTTAACAATTAATCATATCATGTCACAATAATATATATCACATATATATTATATTTTTGCAACAAAAGAAAATAATACAATTAACATATATCGCATATATATCAATGTATCATCCACTGAGAAAATGAAATAATAAAGTAAGCCAATATTAGTTAATATAATAATATATCATATATATTATTATATATTAAATCATCGAATCAACACTTGATCCGACGATCCGGCTATATCGAATATAACCGGCTAATATATCATGTACCGATTCATCGAATCAACACTTGATCCGATGACCCGATTCATATCCATAAATCGCGAGAATATAATACGGTATCCCATATCGCATTATTCTCGCTCCTGCGCATATCACATATGTGCCACTACTCTGTTTCGCCTGAGCCAAGAAACCTCTGTGTAGGACTCTAAAGAATCGTCAATACGCCGGTAGCAGGTGATGATCATATCAAACACCCACAAGCTGCAAGCGGTCAGCTAAACGTAACAGCCACCCAGGTATTGAGCGATCAGAAGATCAACAAGCTAGCCTGTGCGTTCTCCTGTGAATCCAACCAGTAACACTCCCGTACAGTCCGGTCTGTTCGTCTGATATGTCGCATATCAAGTCTAGGGGTGGTATACGTCAGACCCCAGTAACCGATAAGTCGTGTCGATGTATGGCTCATAACGGGTCGAGAAACTACTAGTAACACTTACCAGTAAATCTCTATATCAGCCCTGGCCAGGGACTTCCAGTTATAGCCAATCGAACACAGCACAACATCAACTCCCTATACCGGGAGAGACGAATCCCCTCCTATCGCTCATTGCCTCCATGTGATTCGGGACTGTACCCAAAAGCCACCGTTTTGCACGCCCTCTTGGACGTGGTAAGGTGGAAATCAAAGCACAGTGGGAATCACACAAGACTCTATGACGATCTCGGGTCTTCAGACTACCCTGTACCTGTGTCACCGGAGAACTGCCATCTGACGTGTGGTATATCACTATCTGGGAGTTCTCGGCGAGTCCGTCCAGTGTACCCAGTCTCCACTGAGCACCCGTACACCATCTCTGATGTTAAACACCGATGGATATGGGATCATCCATCACCCATCATATGGGTCAAGATGCGTATACGCTAGTCTACTCTGGTGTATCGATGCCCTGTCTCGATATACCCTCGACTAGGAACAGTTATAGGATGTACTCATCGACTACCGTGGCCCCACTAGTATGACCTCATCATAGTCCCAGTAGTCGAGTACAGATCCTAAGGGCTTTATCAACATGTGAGAGTAAAACAGTAAACCAATACAAGTCAACATGTTAAGATAAAGTGAAACCAAATAGCATACTATCATGACGAGCAAGAAAGTCTTCTCTATATATAACCAAGCATCCATTATAATATATATCATATGTACAACAATGGCCTCTAGGGCATATACATAACTAACACTAGATACACCTACGACTAGGAAAATTTAAAGGATGAACTTGTGGTCTACCCTTGCCCCACTAGTATGATCTGAATCATAATCCCGGTAGTCAAGTACACATCTTAAGGGCTTTACCAACATGTGAGAGCAAGACAGTATCATAATACTAGTTTACATGTTAAGATAAAGAGTAACCAGATAGCATACTATCATATCGAGCAAGAAAGTCCTCCCTATATATGTCCAAGCATCCATTATAATATACAATCATGTACAATAATGGCCTCTAGGGCATATGTACAACTAACAATCTCCCACTTGCACTAAGGCTAGTTGTTGTAGTATCTCATACCCAACATCCCGAAGAGTCTCTCAAATTGTATATGGGGAATGTCCTTCATGAGTGTATCCGCCGTGTTATTCTTCATGTCAACTCTCTTGACCTCGATCTCCCGACGATCAACTATCTCCTGGATCAGGTGATACCGCCTCAGAATATGCCTGGATCGCTGATGGGACCTGGGTTCCTTGGCTAAACCCACAGCTCCATTGTTATCACAATACAAAGATATCGGATGCCCGATGGATGGAACCACTCCAAGTTTAGATATGAACGTCTTCATCCAGACAGTCTCTTTGGCGGCATCGTTGGCAGCGATATATTCAGCCTCCATCGTCGAGTCTACCATGGTATCTTTCTTAGAACTCATCCAACATACCGCCCCTCCATTGAGGGTGAAGAAAAAACCCGAGACTGTCTTACAATCGAACTTATCACTCTGGAAGCTCGAATCGGTAAAGGACTCTATTTGGAGTTCACCGTTACCATAGACCAAGAACATATCTTTAGTCCTTCTCAAGTACTTAAGAATGTTCTTCATAGCTGTCCAGTGATTCTCCTCAGGATCCAATTGATACTTGCTTACAACACTAAGTGCATACACTACATCCGGTTGGGTACATAACATCGCATACATGATGGACCCGACTGCCGAAGCATAGGGTATACCTTGTATGTGAGCCCTCTCCAAATTAATCTCAGTGGACATCTCTTTGGAGAGAGTGATTCCAGAGATCGTGAGTAAATTCCCACGCTTGGAATCTTCTATACTAAACCTCTTTAGTATGTGTCAATGTACCTAGATTAGGACAATCCCATCATCCGTTTAGATCTATCTCTATAGATCTTAATCCCCAGGATGTAAGAGGCATCACCCAGATCCTTTATGGAGAATCTTTGTGATAAGAAGAGCTTGACTGAGTGCAGCGTACGAACATCATTTCCTATCAAGAGTATTACATTCACGTACAATACGAGGAATACGACCTTACTCTCTGCAACCTTCTTGTATACACAAGGTTCATTGATTGAATCGTTTCCGTGTCGTGTTTTGAAAAGTGCAAAGATCACAACCAAAGAAATTTGTAAATCGCAATCAATTAACGGTGTCTTTTGTAGGTTCATTTAGCGAGTGCGGATCGTCTACAGAGAAAGTGTGAATTTTTTCGAAATCGTTTTAGTTGAGTTGAAAATAAAAGATAAAAGAAAATGATTCAATATTTGTGAGATTTTAGTTTCAAGAATATAAAGAAATAGATATAAAATCAAGAATTAATAAAGATCAAGAAAATGTCCAAACCAATTGAATTCTCAAGATTTGTAAAGTAGCTTGTAGGAATCGATCAAATAAGTAGTGATCATGAAAACTAAAGATTACGAAATCTTATCTATTGAGGATTTGTTGCTAGATCGGTGACGATCAACGAGATTTAGGGATCTATTGAAGAAACTAGGGTTTCTCCTTCACCATCCCTTGTCCTTTCATTGATTATCATTCAAATTCTAGCCTCTAGCCAATTAAATCATCGATCGTTGTTCTCTAATTTGGAGCGAAAACATTCAAGAAAGCGATCTCGCTCAAATTAGGTCTTCGATGATTCAATTTCCTAAAGTTTACAAAACTCATAAGACTTAAGAATCGTTCAAGAATTTCATCATCATCTACCTATTCTCTCGATTCTGCTACAAGCGGAGATTTCACTCACACATCATGAAAAAGGAAAGAATCAAGAATCGATAACCTTTCATAATGCAAGAATGTAAAGAAAAGAAAGATTTGTTATTTTCACCTTTATTAATCGATGATTAGGTACAATTAACTCAAGTCGAGATTAGAAGATTTGAGGAGGTAACTAAATCCTCGAAATTAGCTTCACATCGATCTTCTTGAGTGGCGGATCGTCGTGGATCTCTTGCTCGGATGATGATCGGCGTTGCGAAAAAGGCTCGTTGAAGGCTTGCTTGAGTCGCTTCTCGATGAATCTTGATTTGGCTTTGGATTTGAATTTGGGCTAGGGTTTTGATTACAAGTTGTGTCACTCAACTTGTGTTTGGAATTATTGAACAACCTTTATAATGAAGCCATATGTATCTTTTTATAGTTTTTCCTCTATCTTCTCCTAGAAGCTTGGTTATTATGAGGCTTGCATAGGAAGCTAGGTAGCTTCCAAGCTTATACTAGAAGATTGGCTGTTGTAGAGAAGCTTCTGGAAATTTCTAGGGGCTTTGAAGCGTCTTGAAGAAGTTTGGTCGTTAAAAGAGAGCCTCTGCAAAAAGTTTCCATCGCCGACGAGTCGAATTGGCCGCGGATCCGCGGAGGATCGGCTTGACTCGGCCGCGGATCCGCGGCCGTTTGATGGAGTCAGTGCATGGAATCTACAGGGTTGTTTCATGTTGGCTTTATGGCACTTTTCTGATGTCTGGAATCCTATAGTTATTTCTTGTTTACTTCCAGATCTCAAGTCTTTGACTTGCTGTATTTATCGGTGCTTTTTAGCAGTTCTAGTTCTTTGACCTGAAGAATTTCTGCACAAAATCTTGAGACAAGTGTTGAGATATACAAAAATCATGCGTGTAGTAATAAACACTCAATTTCCCTCTAGAATGTCGATTATAACTATAACACAGGGTATTTGGTATTTTCCAGATGAATTCGTAATTTGTATTATATTTATAATAAATAGCTTTATAAGAGCACTAAGAGTAGGGAAATTGACGTGTTGGGAATGCAATATTTTTTGACTGATCAAATTTCCCTAAACTTAATTTTGGTCGTCTCGAGCAAACATCTTTTATTTTTAAGAGAAGGAGAAAATAAAGAAAAAGAAAAACCAACTAGCACATTTTCGTAGGCAACACGATTGCACTGAGCACGTGCAACAAGCCTTTAAACCTCTAGGTGTCCCTAGTAGGAGAAATGTTGTTTCCTGAGGGTTTTCAGCGGATTGCACCCACAGAATCCTATAATAAAAGGAAGACTGTGAAAGTTACATATAAAGATAAGAATTGTAAAAGAAAGATTTTGAAAATTAGAGTTTCCAACTACACTAGCATTTCAGTTGTCATGAGCCCTATCTTAATAGTCATGGAAAGATATTAGAAATCACATCATCCCTCAATAAAACATCGTCTTTATCCTTCATTCCTATCTTTCTTCCAAACATCAATCATATACCCCTACGTGTGTGTAAAGAACATCCATACACTCGGAGAATTCAATTCAAGCTATTATACTCTTGTCCATCTACCTTAGTACTTTTTAAATGGTGAATATTTAGATGGATTCGCTCACACATTTTTCATGCGACCGTTAATACTTCTTGAGGTACTAATCGACTGATTACTCATGTGCTTGCTGATTAGGTGTATTTAATATTTTCCTCGTCTTGCAACACCTAAGGCTTAGCAGTGACTCCCAAACCAGTTGGTCTAAGGCACTAGGTGATAAAGCACCCTCGCTATATTTTTTTATTGCTGCCCTGGTGTTTACAAAACCAGTGGTCATTTTTCTACACCATTTTATCTTTTATTCTTCATAATTTTTATTTTCTTCGTACTTTGGCTTTTAGACAAGAGCATTTCAAGGTATCCCTACTATCCCGAGTTTCAAGACGTGTGTAAGTGCGTATAGTAGGGTATCAACATTCAAATGTTTGGCTTCCAGAATATGAACTATTTTTCAGACTTATTTTTATCATCAGATTAGTGACTTCTTTCATCTTACTAACCCTTGGAACAACGACTCATAACTACTTATTTAGTTCCGTTTAAGAAAACTTCTAACTTTCTAGGTTTTCTTAAATTTTTCTAATCTTTTAAATGTAATTTTTCACTATCTAATCTTTTATTATAAAATTAAATATTAGATATTTTTATTTTTATTTTTTTATGTGTGTTTTGTGCTTATGCAAAGTGATATGCAAATGATGCGCAAATAAGCACAAACCTCCCCCAAACCTGTTTTCAACAGTGTCCTCACTGTTGCTATCTGTTAAAGCTCAGAAGTCTGTAAACGTGACAAAATTGTTAAAGGGAACATGAAATATGATCATGAAAATCTCCCCCAAACTTATTCTTTTATTTATGTACAAAATTTTATTATTTTATTATTATTTTTTTTATATTTTTTTATATTTTTGTAAAATGTATGTACAAGTTGACTCACTTCTATTCTAAAGATGTGACAAAATTACCAAGTCATGGAGGTGATGTAGAGGAAAATCAGCCATTATAAAGCGGCTCCTGTAGAAACAGGAGCTCCTCCGAGGGGTCAGTGGAAAAATACGGTTTTAGTCTATGTCCATTTACTTTAAAAATTGTATCGTTTTCAATATTTTCAACCTCAACTGCCCCATGCGGGTATACATACCGTACAACAAAAGGTCATTTCCACCGAGATTTTAGCTTACCCGCATGAAGATGGAGATGTGAATCATAAAGAAGGACTTGTTGACCAGGTGTAAAATTTATTCTCAGAATGTTTTTGTCGTGAAATACCTTAGTCCGGTTCTTTACAATTACATCATCGCGGAGTTTGCTTAGCTCATTTAATTGCAGCTTCCGAAATTTGCATGCTTGATGTAAGTCAAAGTTCAGTTCTTTAATGGCCCACAATGTTTTGTGCTCAATTTCGACTGGAAGGTGACAAGCCTTTCCAAACACTAGACGATATGGAGACATACCTAGATCAGTTTTATAAGCAGTACGGAATGCCCAAAGAGCATCCGTCAATTTGGTTGACCAATCTTTTCGATTTTTAGAAACAGTTTTCTCCAAAATTTGTTTGATTTGTCTGTTTGAAATCTCAGCTTGCCCGCTCGTTTGGGGATGATAGGGTGTAGAAAGTTTGTGGTTGATTGCATATTTCCGCATCAAAGTCTCGAAAGAACGATTGCAGAAATGCGTCCCGTTATCGCTAATGATAGCACGTGGGTGCCCAAATCGCGAAAAGATGTTTTCTTTTAAGAACTTAATGACAACATTTTTTTCATTAGTGCGACAAGGAATAACTTCCACCCATTTCGAGACGTAATCAACCGCAAGAAATATGTACAAATTCCCAAAAGAGTTGGGAAAAGGACCCATAAAGTCAATACCCCAAAATATCAAAAATTTCAACCACTAAGATGGGTTGAAGTGGCATCTCATTTCTCCGGGAAATCCTACCCGTGTGTTGACACCATGGACAGGTTTTGCAATGATCAAATGCATCTTTGAACAAAGTCGGCCAGTAAAAGCCGCATTGCAAAACCGTCTCCGCCGTCTTTCGAGGACCAAAGTGACCCCTACATGCCTGATCATGACAAAAAGATAGAACACTCTTGAATTCATCATTAGAGACACATCGGCGAATGATCTGATCAGGACAATATATAAACAGATATGGTTCATCCCAGTAAAAATGTTTTACTTAGGATAGAAATCGATATTTGTCCTGTTTCGACCATTCGTGAGGAATAATTCCCGTAGCAAGATAATTCATAATATCCTCGAACCAATGCTCGTCGGATACATTCAAGAGTTGTTCGTCTGGAAAAGAATTATTGATCGGCAGGGTCACAGGTGAAGAAGAGATGCGCGAAAAATGGTCGGCTACCACGTTTTCATATCCTTTCTTATCTTTAATAACAAGATCAAATTCTTGTAATAGAAGGATCCAACGTATTAGCCCACCCTTAACATCCTTCTTCGCCAAAAGATATTTCAAGGCGGAGTGGTCAGTGTACACAACAATTAGTGAGCCAATCAATTAAGGCCTGAAATTTTCTAATGCAAATACAACCGCCAAAAGTTCTTTTTCGGTAGTTGTATAGTTAATTTGAGCATCATTCAGAGTCTTACTTGCATAATAAATCACGTGTGGCATCTTTTCAATGTGTTGTCCTAAGATTGCACCAACTGCAAAATCTGATGCATCACACATATGCTCAAAAGGGTGGTTCCAATCTGGAGATGATAAAATGGGGGCTGTAATAAAAGAGTGTTTAAGTAAGTCAAATACAGCCTCACAATCCGAGTCAAAGTGAAAGATTGTGTCCTTGGCCAAGAGAAGAGTTAAGGGTCTAGCAATTTTGCTAAAATCCTTATTGAATCTCCGATAAAAGCCTGTATGGCCAAGAAAGGATCGTATATCCTTGACGCATTTTGGATGAGGAAGGTTTTGAATGACATCTATTTTAGCTCTGTCAACCTCAATGCCTTTCCGTGAAATCACATGTCCAAGCACAATTCCCTCTTAGACCATGAAATGGCATTTTTCCCAATTCAAGGTTAAGTTCTTCTCTTTACAATGAGTAAGAACTGCGTCAAGATGAGATAGGCAGTCAGAAAAAGAATCTCCGAATATCGAGAAATCGTCCGTGAAAATCTCCAGAAAATTCTTGACCATGTCTGAGAATATCCCCATCATACACTGCTGAAATGTAGCGGGAGCATTGCATAACCCAAAGGGCATGCGTCTATAACCAAAAGTACCAAAAGGATAAGTAAATGTGGTTTAGTCTTGATCCTTTTCGGCAATAGGGACCTGGTTATAGCAAGAGTATCCATCCATGAAGCAATAGTATTCACGTCCAGCTAAGCGTTCCAGCATCTGGTCAATGAAAGGTAGAGGAAAGTGGTCTTTCCTCGTTGCGGTATTGTGTTTTCTATAATCAATACATACACGCCACCCAGTTTGAGCACGTGTCAGGATTAACTCATTTGCCTCATTTGTTATGACCGTGATACCGGATTTCTTAGGGACTACATGAATTGGACTTACCCATTGGCTATCATAGATTGGGTAAATGATACCACTGTCAAGGCATTTGACGATTTCTTTCTTCACTGCATCCTTCATGATGGGGTTTAACCATCTCTGTGGTTCTCGGGTTGGTTTGGCTTCATCCATCAGATGTATATGATGTTCAACAATCAAGAGACTAATCCCTTTGATGTCAGCCATAGTCCAACCAAACGCCTGGCTATTAGATCTCAATACCGTCAAAAGAGCATTCTCTTGCTCTAAGGCTAGAGAAGCTGATATGATAGCAGGTAAAGACTCATTCTCACCTAAATATGCATATTTAAGATGAGAAGGTAATAATTTGAGATCTAATGTCGGCGGAGAAGCTATAGAAGGTAGGGTCAGCGAATGATATTCAGATTCACGAAGAAACTCGTAGCCTGCAAAAGATACAGACTCGGAAGGTGAAGAGTTACAAAGTTCAGACTCAAGAGTGGAAAGAGTGTCCTCACTAAGATGTGCAAGATCAAACATTGATGTGCTAGTGTCGCCGAGATTTTCAAAACAAAGTTCATCAACTTCGCAACTTTCGGGAGCAATCTCGTGGACAAAATTGACATCAAGTATGTGAGCAGAGGGTTCAGACGGCTGACTTCTAATTTTATAGATGTTCAATTCAATTGTCATTTTTCCAAAAGATAGGTTCATAAAACCGTTTCGACAATTAATGACAGCATTAGAAGTGGCAAGGAATGGTTGACCCAGAATCACCGGAATTTAGTTCTGTGGGTTTGCTACAGGTTGTGTATCGAGAACAATAAAGTCCACAGGGAATATAAATTCCCCGAATTTTATCAACACATCCTCCAGTTCACCCCTAGGTTTGGTGATTGAACGCTCTGCCATTGGAGAGCGCAATGAGCTGGTTTCAACTCTCCAATCCCTAACTGCTCGTAAACAGAATATGGAAGCAGGTTAACACTTGCGCCAAGGTCAAGTAAAGCACGGTTAATGTTTTTACCCCCAATAGAAATCGAGATTGTAGGATATGCAGGGTCCTTACGTTTCTTTGGTAATTGTGGGGTAAAAGCAGTGCTAACATTATTTGTCATGAAGACCTTTTTGGGCACTTGAGTCTTCCTCTTCCTAGTGCACAAGTCTTTAAGAATTTTCGTATAAGACGGAACTTGTTGTATAGCATCTAGGAGAGGGATGTTGATGTTAACCTGTTTAAACATTTCCATAATCTTTTCCATATATGGACTCAATTTGTTACCCCTTAACCGATTCAGATAAGGGGCTTTAGCAATAATAGCTGGGTCCAACATTGGAGAAGGTGGTGTGTGTGGAACCGATCCTAGAATAGAAGTGCGGAACGTCTTTGGTGGATAGAAGAAATATGCCGAAGGTTCGAGCCTTGAGGAAAACGAAGAATAGGCTCGCAAGAAGGTGGTGGGGTAGACGGACAAGGGTCAGAAGTAGAAGTAGATGTGGAAGTGGAAGGAAAAGTGGAAGTGAAAGCCGGGGTGTTATTGATTAATTCTTCATGATTATCAATCTCTTTCCCGACTTGATTACTCAGCACTCTTCCAGATCTCAACGTTGTAATGGCATTCATATTATAGTGTTGTGAATGTCCAGGATTCGGTAGGGGTTGAGACGGAAGTTTCCCTTTCTCTCTAGCACTCATTTCGGCATTTAATCGAGCAATTTGTGCTTCCATCGATTTAATACTCTCACTTTGGGAGTCGGAGTTTTTCTGGATCTTATCGAGGGAAGACTTAAATTTAGCCAACATTTGAATGGACTGTTTCATAAACATTTCAAAAGTTCGTTCAAGTGAAGAGGAATTATCAGTACCGGTCAACTGCAAAGGATTACACGGTGCAGATGTGTTGATCGGATTTTGAAAGTTTTGTGATTGGTAGGGGTGCTGACTCATTTGAAGTGGTTGCTGTTGTGGTGGAGGACGCCTTTGAACATTATTTTGGTTTGGAACCATGTTTTGAGTTTGTGATTGGTTCCAAGCAAAGTTAGGGTGATTCCTCCAGCCCTGATTATAAGTGGAAGAATACGGATCATTTCTAGGTTTTTGTTGAAAAGCAGCATTGGTCTGCTCTTGACTTTGAAACGGAGAATTTAAAGGACATTCTTCCGTGAGATGTGATGGATCAGAATAGCATCCACAGACAGTTTTGGGGAGTGACATCTGATTTAGGGAGGCTACTAAAAATTTATGTTCCATAACTTCGAGTTTCTTTTGCATTGCTGTTATTTCAGCTCTAATTTCTATGGAAACATCAAGTTGATAAATACCACCCCTAGACAATGACCGGTTTACACTTTCCCACTGTAATGTTTTCTCAGTGAAATCTTCTAAAAATCTCCAGGCTTCACCATCATCTTTATTCATTAAGGTGCCTTGACACATGGATTCAAGGGTCTGTTTTGTTATAGGATTAATGCCCTTATATATGATTCTGCACAAATCCCATCTAGGAATTCCATGATAAGGACATTGAACTAACAAATCCTTGAAGCGTTCAAAACACTTCGAGAATGGTTCATTTGGAAGCTGGGTAAATTGATTTATTTCGCTACGGACTCGAGCTGTCTTATGATTAGGGTAGAATTTCTTTAGGAAAGCTGTTACAAATTCTCCCTAATTTGAAATAGAATGTGTGGCTGTGTTATAAAGCCACTTCTTGTCTATATCACACAAAGTGAATGGGATAAGACGTAATCTCATAGCATCCACAGAAAGCTGTGAAGTACCTATCATAGCGCATATATTTTCAAATTTGGTACTAAAGACATATGCGTCTTCAGACTCAAGGCCGTGATATTTTGGTAGAAGATTGATGTATTGAGGTTTTATTTCAAAATTATCCCCATTGGATGGTGGAATGGTAAGACATGTCGAAAGAGGACCTCGCATAGGGTAGCATCTCTCTTGGAGAGAGATGCGGGGCGGATTCTGCGCACCTGCGGACGGTGGAAGAGTAGTGTTAAAGAAGTTCGATGGAGAACCGTCTATCGAAGTGGATGTGGTAGTGGGTGAAGAAAAAGTAGATGTAGAATTACCGACTTCGGAGTCGATAGGAGAAACGTGGACAAGACGGGCACTAGAATCCTGTGTCCAGCCGAGCATGCACTAAATGGTTTAGCACAAGTGGTAGCGTTGTGATAATTAGAGAAAAATTGATTTGGTGTTTGTTTTGAAAAAGATGTATTTCTGAAAAATTCACACAAACAATGCACAAGCAACTCTAAATCTAATGGTCACCTAGGTCAAGTCTCTAGACCGCTCCTAGACTTCCAGAAGACAAGTCGCAAGATAGATCCTCTACTGCCTCTTTATTCCTTCTGTTGCCAGGTAAGTGGGAGGTTCTCCATCACGTAAGTAGTGGGCCTAATTAAGTAACCACTTGCCTTAGACACACTTGCCTTAGACACCACAAAAGAAACGCGGATAAGCAATAGTTACCCATGACCTTCTTCTATCCTAAATGAGCGCGACGGTCCTTAGAGTCTTGTCTAGTTATTTTTTAGTTAATGAGGGTGATGCGGATACAAGTTTGTGATTTTTGGGGCTTAGGAAGGGTAATGAAATCCCCACATAATCTGAATTTGGTCTTTTACCCCTTAATTTCCGTGTTAAAATATGCAAACAACCAAGATCAAACACGCAACAAATTTTCTTTTTAGCGGCGCTGTGAATTTTGCAAAGAAACCTGCAGAAATTGGTTATTGGACAGAGCAGGGAAGAAATAAGAAAGTCAGAGATTCACTTAGAAATTTTGAAGCACTAAAACAGCTATGAAGCCGCGGTTCCACCGTAAGAACACCAGTAATACTGCGGATCCGCCGCGATATGGAGAGATCCCTGCACAAAAATTTCAGCAACTGCTCCTATTGACTCACTGAACTTTCTGAGATGCTCTGAAAATTTTTCCTCTCGCTCCAAAGATTCCAGATCTCCTTGCAACAATTCACAACAATTCGTTAAGCACTTGATGCGAATTTTGATCTAAAAATTCTGATGGAATAATAAATTTTTCCAACTCAAATTACAAAAACGAAGAAATTAGCACACGATCCCCGGCAACGGTGCCATTTGATTGAATCGTTTCCGTGTCATGTTTTGAAAAGAGCAAAGATCATAACCAAAGAAATTTGTAAACCGCAATCAATTAACGGTGTCTTTTGTAGGTTCATTTAGCGAGTGCGGATCGTCCACAGAGAAAGTGTGAATTTGTTCGAAATCGTTTTAGTTGAGTTGAAAATAAAAGATAAAAGAAAATGATTCAATATTTGTGAGATTTTAGTTTTAAGAATATAAAGAAATAGATCTAAAATCAAGAATTAATAAAGATCAAGAAAATATCCAAACCAGTTGAATTCTCAAGATTTGTAAAGTAGCTTGTAGGAATCGATCAAATAAGTAGTGATCATGAAAACTACAGATTACGAAATCTTATCTATTGAGGATTTGTTGCTAGATCGATGACGATCAACGGTGTTTAGGGATCTATTGAAGAAACTAGGGTTTCTCCTTCACCATCCCTTGTCCTTTCATTGATTATCATTCAAATTCTAGCCTCTAGCCAATTAAATCACCGATCGTTGTTCTCTAATTTGGAGCGAAAACATTCAAGAAAGCGATCTCTCTCAAATTAGGTCTTCGATAATTCAATTTCCTAAAATTTACAAAACTCATAAGACTTAAGAATCGTTTAAGAATTTCATCATCATCATCTACCTATTCTCTCGATTCCGCTACAAGCAGAGATTTCACTCACACATCATGAAAAAGGAAAGAATCAAGAATCGATAATCTTTCATAATGAAAGAATGTAAAGAAAAGCAAGATTTGTAATTTTCACCTTTATTAATCGATGATCAGGTACAATTCACTCAAGTCGAGGTTACAAGATTTGAGGAGCTAACTAAATCGTCGAAATTAGCTTCGCATCGATCTTCTTGAGTCGCGGATCGTCGTGGATCTCTTGCTCGGATGATGATTGGCGTTGCGAAAAAAACTCGTTGAAGGCTTGCTTGAGTCGCTTCTCGATGAATCTTGATTTGGCTTTGGATTTGAATTTGGGCTAGGGTTTTGATTACAAGTTGTGTCACTCAACTTGTATTTGGAATTATTGAACAACCTTTGTAATGAAGTCATAGGTCCCCTTTTATAGTTTTTCCTCTATCTTCTCCTAGAAGCTTGGTTGTTATGAGGCTTGCATAGGAAGCTAGGTAGGTACCAAGCTTACACTAGAAGATTGGCTGTTGTAGAGAACCTTCTGGAGATTTCTAGGGACATTGAAGCGTCATGAAGAAGTTTGGCCGTTAAAAGAGAGACTATACAAAAAGTTTCCACCGCTGACGAGTCGAATTGGCACGGATCCGCGGTGAATCGGCCCGACTCGGCCGCGAATCCGCGGCCGTTTGATGGAGTCAGTGCATGGAATCTTCAGGGCTGTTTCATGTTGGCTTTTTGGCACTTTTCTGATGTCTGGAATCCTATAGTTATTTCTTATTTACTGCCAGGTCTCAAATCTTTGACTTGCTGTACTTATCGGTGCTTTTTAGCAGTTCCAGTTCTTTGACCTGAAGAATTTCTGCACAAAATCTTGAGACAAGTGTTGAGATATACAAAAATCATGCGTGTAGTAATAAACACTCAATTTCCCTCTAGAATGTCGATCATAACTATAACACAGGGTATTTGGTATTTTCCAGATGAATTCGTAATCTGTGTTATATTTATAATAAACACCTTTATAAGAGCAATAAGAGTAGGGAAATTGACGTGTTGAGAATGCAATATTTTTCGACTGATCATTCATTATGTTTTTAATGAAGTCAAACTCTTTGACTGCCACATTAAAACAGATGTTCCAACTCCGTGATGCCTGCTTTAACCCGTAGATTGATTTAAGAAGATTGCACACCTTCCTGCTGCTCCCACTATCTACGAAACGCTCTGGCTGAGTCATGTACACGCTCTCTTCTAAATCACCATTCAGAAAAGCGGTCTTGACGTCCATCTGCCAGATTTCGTAGTTATGGTATGCAGCGGTGGCAAGTAGGATTCAGATGGACTTAAGCATAGCCACTGGAGAAAATGTTTCTTCATAATCGACACCTGGCCGTTGACGAAAACCTTTTGCAAAAAGTCTAGCTTTGAAAGTCTCAACTTTTCCATCTATACCAAGTTTCTTCTTAAAGATTCACTTGCTCCCAATGGGTTTTACCCTTTTGGGAGAAACTTCTAAAGCCCATACTTTGTTGGTGTACATGGATTCCATCTCAGACCGCATTGCATCCAGCCATTTCACAGAGTCCCCACTCGTGATGGCCTGCTCGAAGCTAGTTGGGTCATCATCTTCCATGATGCAATCCTCGCTCCCACCATCAATGAGAAAACTCCAGCATCTCTCAGGTGGATGAGGAACCCTACTAGATTGGCGGAGAGGCCGAGGTTTGTCGGGAACTATTGAATCCTCTGGTTCCACCAAATCTTCCGTTGAAGTTTGTATAGCTGGAACTTCTTCCATTCCTACGTCTTTACCACTAATTTCTTTTTCAAGAAATTCCTTTTCTAAAAAGGTGGCATTACGAGAAACAAACACCTTTTGTTCCTCGGTGTGGTAGAAGATATATCCACATGAGTTTTTGGAATATTCTACAAACTTACACAGAACTGACCTTGGCTTGAACTTGTCCGGATTTTGCGTTTTAAGATAAGCCGTACAACCCCATATCTTAATATAATTAAGACACGGCCTCTTCCCCTTCCATTTCTCATATGGAGTGGTAGGCATAGATTTGGTAGGGACCATATTCAATATGTGTATGGTTGTCTCAAGCGCATAACCCCAAAAGGAAATAGGCAACTCAGCAATACTCATCATAGAGCGCACCATATCTAATAGGGTGCGATTCCGCCGCTCCGACACACCGTTGTGCTGTGGTGTATATAGAGTAGTAAGCTGAGAGAGAATCCCATTCTCTTTTAAATACTCCAGGAACTCCGTGCTTAAGTATTCTCTTCCCCGATCAGATCGAAGAATTTTAATACTTTTACCCGTTTGGTTCTCTACTTCGCATTTATATTCTTTGAATTTCTCAAAAGCTTTAGACTTGTGTTTCAACAGGAACACATGTCCGTATCTTGAGAGATCATCAGTGAATGTAATGAAGTATGAAGAACCATTCCTGGCATGTGTAGATATAGGACAGCATACATCACTATGTATGAGTCCCAAGAGTTATGTAGCTCTTTCTCCGTGTCCAGTAAACGGAGTTTTGGTCGTTTTGCTTTTGAGACATGACTGGCAGGTTTCATAAGAAATAAATTTGAACGGATTCAAATATCCATCCTTATATAACTTAGCTAGTCGTGTCGCATTGATATGATCTAGTCTACAATGCCATAAGAAGGATTCGTTCATTTCTGAACTTTTCCTCTTGTGTGTGTTCTGTACGTTGAGAACTGTCGTTTGATTTAGAACGTATATGCCATTACAGAACGTGCCTGATCCAATCAACTTTTGATTTAGGAAAATGTTCATAACATTATCCTGTAATACAAAATTATATCCTTCTTTAGTTAATAAAGATACTGATATAATATTACATATCAGGTTCGGTATGTAATAACATTCGTTCAGAATCAATATATTACCACTTGGTAATACAAGGTGATAATCGCCAACAATTTTGGCTGCAACAATTGCACCATTTCCTACTCTTATATCCTTATCACCCAATCCCAGTTCTCTACCTCTTTTAAGCCCATGTAATAGATTACATATGTGGGATCCTGATCCGGTATCTAATACCCAGGATGTAGAGCATACTGAGAAACAGTTCTCGGTAACAAACACACCCGAAGAAGATGCATCAACATGCTCATTCTTCATTTGGGTGGTGTTAGTGATATATGCCCTAGAGGCCATTATTTTATCAGACTGGATTGTATATTACTTAATGGGAGCTTCGGATATTCACGAATATAGTAACAATCTTGCTTAAAATGGTAGTATACTACCTGGTTTGTTTCTACCTCAATATGTGCATGTGTTTTCTTAGCATATCTCTTATACATATTGGTAGAGCCCTTAAGATTTTTGCCTGATTACCAGCGTTGTGATAGCAGTCACACTAGTGGGGGCTGGGTAGTCTATAAGCACATCCTATACATGTCCCTAGTCGTAGGATTATCGAGATGGGGCATCGATACTCTATAGTAGACTAGTGTATACGCTTCTCATCCCAGCAGGGAAGATGGTCTGTCCCACAGCCATCAGTACGTCGTACTGGAGATAGTATGCAGGTGCTCATTAGGTTATGAGTACAATGGACAGGACTCGTCAGGAACTGTTGGTGGGTATTATACCTGTCGTCGGGTAGCAGTTCCCAGGTGACATGAGTACAGCTTAGTCCGTCGACTTGACACTGTTGCTTCGCCTCGAGTGTGTTCCCATTGTACTTTGATTACTACCCTACCACGGCTTAAAGGAGTCATGCAAACAGGTAGTAGTTGGGTGCAGTCCCGAAGCACTTGGAGGCAGTGGCGGTTAGATAGGATTCGTCTCTCCCAGTATTGGGGGTTGATATCGTGCTGTGTTCGAAAGGCCATTACACAAAGTTCGTGGCCAAGGCAAGCGAGATTTACTGGTAGGTACTCCAGTAGTTTCTCAGGGTGTTTTGGGCTATTCTCCGACATGACTTATTGCGCAACTAGGGGTTTAACGATTACCACCCCTCTAGGCCCAATATGCGATACTTTTAGACGAACAGACCGGACTATACAGAGATTGTCACATACAGGCTCAGAAGGAGTTTGGATGAGTTAGCTCATCGGCCTTCTTATCGACACATACCTCAGTAGCCGTTACGTGCAGCTAGTACCGCTTGCGGCTTGTGGTTAAACCCACTGCAAGCGTAGTGTCGAGTCTTCAGAGTCCCATATAGAGAGTTTCCCTGCACCGGGAAAAATGTGTAGAGGCCGTATGGTTTTACGGCAGGGCTTCGATCACTTACGTGTACTTGTACACATATGATCAGGCGGATAATACTAGTGGGCTTTGGTTTAAGCCGGATCCTAGTATCATATTGATGGATTGTTTCGTCTCTTTGTATTCGTGTTCTTCTAAATGCGGATGTGGGTATGTATATACGGATGAGGGGTATTCTCGTAATTCCTCGGGATTGGCTTCTAGAAGGGGGACACCAATTAGGGTTTTATTCTTTTTTGGATTAAACTAAATAGGTGGAGGAAATGAGGTGGATTTGAGCATTGAACCTAGCATGGCTACTTGGTGACTCATGGTCATGAGTCACCACAAGATATTTGTAAGGATTTTTTGATATTTTATTATGATATTTATCTCATAAAATATCTTATTTTCTTCATTCTATCTCAAGTCAAACTTTTCTCAAGTCTTCTTCTTGAGCTCATGCTTCACTAGCCTTTCTTCTTGTCTTCTTCTTCTTCCTCTAAACCCTAAAAGCTCTCATGTGTTGAGAATCCTAGAGTTCCAAGAGACAAAGCACTCCATCTTCATACTCTACACCATCTAGGACTTCTAGTTTAGCAAACTAGAAGCCGTAGTTATCTCGGATTTGAGGTAGGAGTTCGGACTATAGACTCTCGGGTGGATCGTCTTTGACTCGAGGAGGCCGTCGAGGTTGATACGATCCGTTATGATCATTGGAGCCGACGAAGAGTGGAGGACAGCGATGAAGACCTGAAGGACTTGAATCGTGAGGTATAACTTCGTATCATAGTAGTTAAACCTCATGAAGTTTGCTAGCTATAGTTTATGTTCGATCCTTGGTTCTAGTCAGTGTTGCGAAACCCGTAAAAATCATTTTTTGCAATTTTTGCCTCACCGAGAACACGTGGGGTGCACGGCATCGACTTACAGTGGTATCAGAGCCTCTCATAAACTTTAGATAGCTTGTAGCGACGTTAGAAATTCGCCGTTTTTGTCGCGCAAAAACTGCCGAAAAACAGTTTCCAAAATTGATGTTTTGAGTTGTTTGCACACCCCGCGGGCTCACGGTTTAAACCGAGAAGCTGCAAGGTGGAGCGTGCGTACCCCGAAGACCCTTCAGGGGGGCGAACGGCTGGGCCCACTCCCCAAGACCACCACAAGGTGGTCTTGGCGGTGGGGACCCGAAACTGCCCCACCCTGGGCAGTTTCGGGCCTGCCTCACCCCCTTGGCCACCTCGTGGTGGCATCAGGGGTAGGATACCCTCTCTAGACCCCCTGACTTGAAGTTAATTTCGTGCTCTAACTTCCCGCGAAGGTTCGGGCGCGTTTTGTTTTGATTCGGACTTCCGAATTGGCTTAAAATGATCGTTTTTTGAACTTTAGCTCACTGGATTTTCAAGTTTTGGAAAATTGGTTAAGTTTGCTAATTGTGTGCAGAATTCTAATGTCGTAGTTACTTTACAAGATTTGTGATGTGTATATGTGTTTAGATATGTCGACTAATTGCTATACGTCGATTAGTCGGGCTTGCACATATCTGTGATGATGTTATGTTGGTTTGCGTATATGAACTTGTTGGATCGTCGTGGATGATTAGACGGGGATGAGATATGAGGGTTTTCATTCTTTCATTCGATGTAAAATTTATAAAGTGATGTAATATTATTTTGCGGGGCACATCCGGGTTGAGGTTGTAGCCACCGTTGTATTATTTCTTTTACTGTTTTTGCTCCTAGGATAGACCCAAGGTGGGGTGCACAAACTAACGGGTACTTTGAAGTGCCGAGTGGCCTACTCACTTTTTTGAGGGAGGTTGCTTCACTTCGGGTATTTGGTGGGTAGTCTGCCGCACCCGTAGGGGTCTAGTGTGGGGTTTGGCTATTCATCACGACCGTGGAATCTGTCTTTCGTTACAGGCTCAAACGAAACGCGGAGTTTCTAATATATCCAATATGTTCATCTGTGATCTGAAATGCCTATTATTGCGTGAGACGAATGTATATATTTATATATGATATCTAGTAGGCGTTGCTTATGTTTTGCATCTGCGCTAGTCCAGAGCCCGCTCTGTCGTTAGTTAAGTAACCTAACGGGTGATGACGGGGGCCAGTGGCGAATGCGGATGGCATAAGTGGACGTGATATTTTTGTCTTTTTCTGTGATGATAGGTGTATATGATGGGACTGCATTACATTAATGCAAAGCAAACAAACCAAAGCTGAATCGTTGGAACAAATTTTAAAAACCACTTGGTTATTTTAAAACAGGAGACTTTTAAATGCGGAGCTTAAACCACTCCTTTTAAAAGCTATCAGGTTCCTTCGATTATATCAAGTTCACTACGTTCACGGTCTCGCCAAAACCATTCGCAGCCCTCCGTCATTTCATATGAATATTCAATAGTATTCAAGCTATGTTTGTTGACCTTCGTCAAGGCATAGTGATTGGTAGCTGCTGGGTGTTCATATGTAGCATAGATAGATGCGTTGGTTTGGGACAGTCGTATTACCTTATTGACCTTCGTCAAGGGTATATACGGGTGGGTTCAAATTAACCTGGACAATGATGGGTAGAACTTGACATGTGACTTATGATTTGTTGACCTTCGTCAAGGTCATAAGAGCATGGGGCAAAAATCAACATCAGAAGTTTCTAAGGAAACTGAAACTTGCTAGAGTTGCATACCATTTGGAGTGTGATAATGTTGGTAGGATTCCATCAGGATTATCACACAATGATATTTGGATCCCAATCCTACTGTGAGTATCCGCTACTCCTCGGGAGATTCTTTGCTTAATGATCAATGCTATAAACCAAGTAGGTGTCTAGAACAGTGTTAGCGGGGCCACGCCTACAGGGAAAAGAGGTTATTTAATTAAGGAACTTCACGAAAGCGTCTTAAAACCTCCCTCGAAGTACCGACACCAGCCTGGCTGAACGGTTAAACAAGTATTGTACGGTGAGATTAATCCTGACTAATTCTTCTTTTATGGTTTGAGAAAGGATTCGAGAAATAGTGGGAGCCATCCTGTTTAGATAAATTAAAAACCAATCTAAACTTGCTAGAACATCATGCTGAGTATTTTCTTCTTTCTCTCATAATTGCAGCGACCAGGTGACCAGATTAGGTTACAGTTGACTGAGTTATACTATATTGACCGGCAAAGGTTTGTCCAGATGTCCATTACCTATGAAAAGCTGGACCACCTCATTACTACTCAAGCCCCGCCATCCCAGGTCCAGTTTCCACCGTCACGGATAAGGATATCCGTAAGACAAGGGAATAAGACTGTGCGATTGCCAAGTGCCTCGTGTTGGCCTCAGTTGATGGTGTATACCAGAGGCAGCACGAGAATATGGACTTAGTTTCTATCTTCCTCCATAACAAAGTTTTATATGGAGAGCAATCTCGTATCGCAAGATATGATACCTCGAAGGAATTGCTTCAAGCGAGGTTGGCTGTCGGATCATCTGTAGGGGACCACGTCCCTATAATGATTAGCTATATTAAAAAGCTCACGGACCTGGAGATCTCGTTGGAGAACGAGTCATATCCTGACTTGATTCTATAGTCCCTACCTCCTACTTAGCCCAGGGGAAGAAAGGTATACTTCCAGTTAAGAGAACACTGAAGGAAACCAGGGAGATGCCCGCTTTGCTTATTAAGGAATCTTCCTCTTCTGGATCTAAGGCAGATGCCAAGGGTGAGAAGAAGAAGACCTCCACAAAGCCGATAGGCGGTGTCGGTAAGGTAGAAGAAAAGGGAAGGGCAAAAGTTTCGGGTTAACAGTAGGGAAGGAGGGATGTTCCTATTGTTACAGGAAAGGGCATTGCCAGAAGGGATGCAGGGCTTGGAAAGCCAGAATCCAGGATTCGAAGCACGTTGTGGCTTCGACTTCGGGTGTGTTTGTGATTGAAAACAGTTTGTCAATTAACTCTACTTCCTGGGTACAAGATACCGGATCAGGATCTCATATCTGTAATTCATTACAAGCTTTGAGAAACCGTAGAGTTATCAAGGCAGGTGATATGACTCTCAGGGTTACTAACGGAATGAGCGTGGATGCTGTATCCGTAGGGTATATCATCTGTAAGTGCACGGCATCGCCCCGGCCGTCTGAATGAGTCCAAAATGCGGAATATGAAACTTTTCTTTAACTTAGAACCGGCGCTACCGCGTACTTTGAAACCCGGATCGGGCCATTAAACTACTCCTAGCTAACTAGATAAGGGGTAGAGAGATATACCGAGCGATCCGTGTCCTTCGGTCTTCTCGTCGTCATCCCGATCTCCCCGCGGAATCTCCGGTCTTCACCTCCTCGTTGGAAAGGGCACCACATCGCCGGGTTCTTTTACGGGCTCCCACCTCTGGACCGAGGCAACTCGGGCACGAAGTTGGCGAGTCGACGTGTCCAAGAATGCTGTAGGCTATACGTAGATTACCATATCTCTAAAGGGGTATTAGAAGTTGCCTTTTTGGGTGGAGGAATGAGATATCAACTTTTTGCAATGAACTAGGGAATTTTTGTAGCATGAATAGAACAAAATTCCCACACACCAATTTTGGACCGCCCACACAAGAATGGTCGACCATCTTTATTGGAGAATAAGAGAGAGAGCAAAGTCAAGAGGGGGGGAAGCAATAATGCAAACAAAAGAAAAGGTGATGATGAGGAATAATCATCACAACAAAAACCTCACTCCAAAACCCATCATTCATCTCATCATAAAAGTCAAGCAATGATTAATCAAGGAAGTCAAAGGATGGTGGAACCATCATGAACCACCATCTTACAAGAAACACCCTCCACTTTGCTAATTTGCACATTTGCAAACAAGCCCCCCTCCACCAATTTTCAGCCAAGGAAAGAAATAAAGGAAAATGGCCGAAACGGAAAGCAAACTGGCAACTTCAGAAAAACGATCCCGTAATAAATTACAAGAAAACCCCACGACTGTATATACATACCCGCATTTGTATTCCGATCGAATACAAATGCAATGAGACAAAATCTACACTGTACAATACTAGGATCCGGCTAAAACCAAAGCCCGCTAGTATTATCCGTCCGATCATGATCCATGCAATACCGCACGTATATGATCGAACCCTGCTATATCTCCATACAGCCTCTACAACGTTTCGCCGTAAACTTGAGAAACGGTCTATGGGGGACTCTAAAGACTCGTCAACACTTTGGTTGTGGATTTAACCACAAGCACGTCAGAGGTATTAGCCATACGTAACGGGCTACCAGGTATTGACCAAAAGGGACGTCAATGAGCGAACTCATCCTGACACCCTACTGATCCTGTCAGTGACAATATCCATACAGTTCGGTCCGTTCGTCTATGAGCATCGCATGGCGGGTCTAGGGGTTGGTAAAAGTCAGACCCCCAAAAGCGGTACAAGTCGTGTCGGAGTGTAGCCCAGAACACCCTGAGATACTACTGGAATACCTACCAGTAAATCCCCTGCCTTGGCCAAGGACTTCATGTAATGGCTCTCCTAGACACAGCGCGACCTCACCCCCAATACCGGGAGAGACGAACCCCTGCAGATCCGCTTATTGCCTCCATGTGGTTCGGGACTGTACCCTACTAAAACTTGTTTGCACGACTCCTTTGAGTGTGGTAGGGTAGTAATCAAAGTACAGTGGGAACTCACACGAGACAAATGACGATCTTAGGTCGATGAACTAACCTGTACACATGTCACCAGGGAACTGCTATCTGACGTCTGGTATAAGACCAACTAGCATGTTCCCGGCGAGTCCTGTCCGGTGTACTCATAACCCAATGAGCACCTGTATACATCTTAAGTGAACCAACTGACACCAGTGGTTTGTGAGACCGGCCACCGCCCCTCGTCGGGGTCTCGACTGTATACACTAGTCTACTCTGGAGCATCGATGCCCTGTCTCGAAACTCTCTCGACTAGGGACCTTTTAAGGATGTGCTTATAGACCCCAGCTCCTACGTATATGATCGCCCTCATACTGCTGCCAGTCAAGCAAGAATCCTAAGGGCTCTATCAACGTGCCATAGTGACCTGTAAGGTCACCTGAAACAGTACACGATGATAAAGATAAACCAGATAACATACTATCATCTTGAGTAAGACTGTCCTATCGGTATAGGTCCTCCCTCAATCATTGCAATCACGTGCCTGTGATCCAATAATTGACTCTGAGGGCACTATCTCCAACATCATCTAGAATTGACAAGTGGGCAGATATTGATTCTACGTAACTGTTTGTGTGTACCAAGTCTAGTTTGTAAGTGATGTGGTTCATATCCACCTAAATCAAAGTTTGATTGGGTCAGGTACACTAGAGGATAGTATATATTGAATCAAACTCAGGTTTTCAAACGTCCAGAACACACTTAAAAGAAAGTCTCCAGAATTAAATAAAACTTTCTTATGGCATTGTAGACAGGGTCACATCAATGAAACACGGTTGATGAAGTTACATAGAGAGGGATATTTGGATCCGTTCGAATATCAATCTTATGCAACTTGTCAATCTTGTCTCATAAGAAAGATGACAAAGACTCCGTTCACTGGACACGGAGTAAGAGAGAGAGAACTCTTGGGACTCATAAACAGCGACATGTGTAGTCCAACATCTACAGATGCACGAAGTGGTTTTTCCTATTTCATTACTTTTACGGATAATTTCTCTAGGTTATGTCACGACCCGAAGGTACGGAACGTGACTGGTACTTTAATTACGAAACGTCTCAAGGCGTAACGTAATCTAAGTAAGCCAAAGCCCAGAAATCTAAACCATTTAAAGAAATAGAGTGAAGGAAAACTTAACTTAAAAAGATAATTTTTGTAAAATAAAGTCACCTTAAAACATTTTAATGCATCAGATTTCCTAAAAATTTCGGCAGAGTCTCCTTTGTAAATACTGGCCCCCAAACGGGTACAACACATGAAAATATATATAAATAATGAATAAAGGCATCCCCAAGCGGGAGCTAGCTCTTCGCCAAAGGTGGAATCACAACCACAAGCAATATGTATATCATAAAGTGCGAAATAAACATATAAAAGCACGATAATAAGAAAACAACACGTCGACTCAAGTGAGCTCGACCCCAGAGAAAATAACACACATATACTAATCTCACTGCCTGTCACGACCCGCAGGGTACGGAACGTGACCGGCACTTAAGTTACGAAACGTCTCAAGACATCCGTAAAATAAGTAAGCCAAAGCCCAGAAAACAAAACCAATCAAGCAAAAGAGTGAAGAGAACCCAATCAATTGAAAGCGAGTTTATCAAATAAGTCATGTAAAACCCTTTTTAAAAACAATACCAATTTTTCCGAAAATTTTGGCAGAGTCTCCTTTGTAAATACTGGCCCCCAAAATGGGTACAACAAGAATATATATGAATCCAACGAAATAGGGCATCCCCAAGCGGGAGCTAGCTCTTCGCCACAAGGCGGTCACAAATCCCACGCAATATAAAATGACGACATGCGAAATAATCATAATGAAGCATAAGAAAAACAGCATGTCGACTCAAGTGAGTTCGACCCCAAAATACAGCATAAAAGTCCACAAACCTCACAGTCTCATCTTTAGGTCAATATACAATAATACTGGTAGATACAGTAGATGGAGTGCACTAGATACAAAGAATATACAAGGTGGTACAAAAATAATGATATAACCCACCTAAGAGCAAAACCTCGAGTCCAGGCAAAGGAGGCAAAAGAACAAGTGCGCCCGTCGCTACTGTACTGACGGAGCGGACCTGCAAAAGGCTGTGGCACAACGGGGGTGAGTTGCCAACTCGTGAGTAATAAATAACATCTACAAAGGCTATCGTATGCATGCACACAAGCATCCTAGCATCTAAAATACAGGTATGACTGGATGCACTAGCAGGTGTGTATACAACATCAGTGTACTAATATGTATGCAACATGAATATCTGAGGTCTCAATAGGTATATATAAGAAACATTTTATCTCTTTTTGTTTTTGAAACTCTTTTAGAATGCCAGCATAAAACTTAAAGAATCGACGAGAACCGGTGTCCAGCAACGACACCTAAGAGCTGTCTCAAATCTCATAAATCCATGTCATAGTGTCTCTGGCCTCAGCCATCCGGCTGACCCATCTTAATATCAATATCTCATCCTCTCGCGGCCCCGGTCGGTATCCTCTGGATATCCGCCGTGCCCAATGAAGTCACCGGTAGGTAATCCGTCCCCTGCTAGGCTCATCGTCAGCACCACGAGCTTCTTGCCCCGGGGTACCCTACCGGGCCCACCATGTACCCGAGACGGTTCATCCAACTCCTCGAAACGGGTCTCAAAAACCACAGCAAACTCATGGTGGACGACACTTACATCACTAGAAAACCGCAATTTACATATTTTAAAAATATAATAAGTTTAGAAATTTTGCGGCTTTCCCCCGAAATCCAGAATATCACAAAATCTCAAGAAATCCTCATAACTGCATATGCCAATGATAATGAATGCATATGGTGTCAATAATCAAGTTGCGATGTATGATTGATAGATTAGGCGTGAACAATTAATATGATGAAGTACATGCACATAAATAGCAATTCTACGATTTCATTTTAAGGAATTAAAGCAATAGCGTAAGTTTAAGTATCAATTAGTAAAAGGGTTCAATTTAAAGGTTATCTAATGTGGTGGCATGGCAATTACCAGGGTGTGTGTGTGTAAGCATGAAAAGTGCTCGTGCTGCATATAAAAACCCTGGCAATGGTGCAGGTGTCCTATAAAATGGTTTCGTATAGGTATGTCAATATAGGGCATGAATGTAGCAAATAATCATACAAGTATTACACCCCTAATTACTAACATTACTAAGAATCTTTTAAGTTACTAAAACTATCGGGCGGCTCGCGCCATCCAACGATAGTCCCCCGTAGATGTTACATCTACTCACTGGAATCCCTAGCTAGCTGTGTCCAATCACCGCTTTCCCCTTTCGTGCCGCGTCTGACGTCTCCGCGACCGAACCTGGAATTTACATCAATACCAAACATAAGGTCACATATCAAGACTGACGCAAAACCCAAACGAAAATACTAATGTTCACTAGCTAGGTACAACGTGCACAAGGTGCGCGGAACATACGCGAAAATCGCAAAAACTGCCAAAAAACGCCGATTTGGTCGCCCGACAAAACTAAAACCCGACTACTCAAAAATCCGCACTCACGCATCCTAAACGTCATAGGATAACTCAAAAATATCATCAAGATCTCGCAAATAGTTCATCACAATAATTTAATAAAAACTAGTAAGCACAAAACTTGCTAATTTGGTGCAACATCGAAAATTAAAGATAAGGTTATCACAATCCAACACAAATATCCAACCACACAACTAGTTAGCCACAATCACATAACTCCAACTCATTTACCATGCTTCAAAACCATTTTCCAAACACAACCCTTTCATGATTTTTTTTTATTAGCAATTGCAATTAAAAAACCATACTAGAAAAACTTAACTAACACTAATTTCAAACCCAATAGCAAGTTCACCTCTTAGATTTAGGTTAGCAAAACACTAGATAGCAAAGTAAATTAATTAACCTAATAATGGATTTCTAAACCCTAATTACAACTCAAGCCATGAACTATAAAAAAAAACTAAATTAGAATTTAGCACAAAATTTAACTCTAATCAATTTAATTTAAGGAATTTAACCACAAGTGTTAATTGGGTCAAGATTATACCTCCAATTCTAGAGATCTAGCAAGATAATTTGCCTTCAAAGATGGCCCCCTAGCCTCCAAGATCCATGCAAGAATGTCTAAGGAGAAGCATGAAGAATGGGTTTGGAATTGTGAGGTTTAATTGGATTTTTGAAGCATTTGGGGATTTCTTTTTTGTTTGATGCAAAGGAGGTGGAAACAATGGAGTGGAATGGAGTGGGGGGGGGGGCTGCAGATTCGGCAGCAAGGGGAATGGGGGGGGGGAGTGTGTGTGTGTACTAGTGTTATTTCTTTTTCCTTTCCAAGTCAACACCATACTTTAATTAATGTATAAAATTCAACCCATAATATTCATCACATGAAATGAAATGGAGCAAATGGAGGGGGGGAATCCTGCAGGTGGGCTCGGCCCATGGGAGAAAAGGGAAAATGTGAGAGGTTGTAAAAAAGGAAAACAAGCAAAAAGGCCCCCCACAAATTCATATTTGCAAGCTTAAGTTTAAATAATTATATTTTTGTTTTCCATAATAAAAATTAGTAAAAACTTAAAATAAAATACTGAAAATTTATGTTACAACTAGATTTTAATTAACATAATTTTAAAGATTAAAATTAGCCCCGAAAAATTTGTATTTATCGCTAATTTAATGTATTTTCTTACCGGCTTAAAATAATATAAAAAAATTGAAAAATAGGGAAAAATTTTTAAATGACCAAAATTTAATAAGTAACTCATTAGCTACTAAAAACAAGCAATTACCTATCCATTTTAGGTATAATTAGCCCTAAACTTCAAAATAACAAAAAAGACGGTTTTCGGAAAAATACCGAATTTTCACCGATTTTCAGGAAAACACCAAAACGACTTTTCAAGACGCTACAATCTTCCCCCCTTAAAGAAATTCGGTCCCCGAATATAAAAATATAACTACGCGTATCTTCGAAGAGATGGGGATATTTCTTCCTCATCTCGCCCTCGGTCTCCCAGGTAACCTCCTCGCTGCTCGGGCTACGCCAAAGGACCTTGACAGTTGGTATAATCTTCGATCTCAACTTCTTCACCTGCCGATCCAGGATGGCCACCGGCTGCTCTGCAAAAGAAGGTCGCGCTCTAGCTGGACTGTCGGGTGCTGAATCGCATGCGAAGGGTCGTGAAGGTACTTGCGGAGCATCGAAACATGGAAGACGGGATGAACATCGGGAAAGCTGGGAGGAAGAGCCAAACGATATGCAACAGCGCCAACCCGCTCGAGGATCTCGAAGGGACCTACAAATCTAGGGCTAAGCTTCCCCTTTTGCCCAAAACGCATCACGCCCTTCATAGGAGAGACTTTCAGAAAAACATGGTCGCCAACTGCGAACTCTAATCTGCGACGGCGCCTGTCTGCATAGGATTTCTGTCTGCTCTGAGCTGCCCTCATCCGGTCTCGAATCAACTGTATCTTCGCTGTCGTCTCCTCAACAAGCTGCGGCCCCAAAATGCTGCTCTCGCTGAGCTCTGTCCAACAGACGGGCGATCTGCATCTCCTCCCATACAATGCCTTGAAAGGTGCCATCTGAATAGTATCCTGGAAGCTGTTGTTGTAGGAGAACTCCACTAGAGGTAAATGATGATCCCAGCTACCACCAAAGTCTAAAACGCACGCTCTGAGCATGTCCTCGAGAGTCTGAATGGTCCGCTCTGACTGTCCGTCGGTCTGCGGATGAAATGCTGTGCTGAAGCTCAAACGAGTGCCCAAAGCCTCCTGGAGTCTCTGCCATAGTCGGCTGGTAAACTGAGTGCCTCGATCTGACACGATACAAGTCGGTACGCCATGTAGTCGCACGATCTCGTCAATATAGAGCTGAGCATACCGAGCGAAGCTGAAAGTGGTCTTCACTGGTAGGAAGTGAGCCGCTTTCGTCAATCTATCCACGATCACCCAGATGGAGTCGTACCCTCGACTGGTCCTGGGTAGACGCACAACGAAATCCATCGAAATCTGCTCCCATTTCCACTCTGGAATGGGTAACGGCTGTAGCTCTCCTGCGGGCCTCTCGTGCTCGGCCTTGACATGCTGACAAGTCAGGCATCTCGAAACGAACTCCGCAATGTCCCTCTTCATCCCATCCCACCAGTAGGTCTCTCTCATATCATGGTACATCTTGGTGGAACCGGGGTGGACACTATACACTGATCGGTGTGCCTCCTCAAGAATGTCGCGCCGCAATCCATCAGCATCTGGTACGCACAGTCTAGATCCATATCGTAAAATCCCCTGATCGTCAATCACGGACTCTGAAAATCTGCCCTGTCCCATCTGTGCCATCATCTCTGAGCAACGGTCGTCACTGCGCTGTGCTTCATATATACGGTCAAGCAACTGTGGGCGATTTCAGAGCACGCCCACAGTTACTTGACCGTATCTATGAGGCACAGTCCGGCGATGCCCGTACATTAGAGATTATTGAGCAGATTCGGCAGGGCAGAGTTTCTGAGTTCGTGATTGACGATCAGGGGATACTTCGATTTGGGACTCGACAATGCGTGCCAGATTCAGAGGGACTGAGGCGTGATATTCTCGAGGAGGCATATAGATCAGTATACAGTGTTCACCCAGGTTCCACCAAGATGTACCGTGATTTGAGAGAGGTTTACTGGTGGGACGGGATGAAGAAGGATATTACAGACTTTGTGTCGAGATGCCTGACTTGTCAGCAAGTCAAGGACGAGCACCAGAGGCCAGCCGGCGAGTTACGGCCTTTGCCCATCCCTGAGTGGAAGTGGGAGCAGGTCTCCATGGACTTTATTGTGGGTCTACCCAGGACCAGTCGAGGGTATGACTCTATTTGGGTGATTGTGGATCGACTGACGAAAGCGGCTCACTTCTTGCCGGTAAAGACCACTTTTGGATTTTCTCAGTACGCCCAGGTTTATATTGATGAGATAGTGCGACTGCATGGCGTTCCGACTTGCATCGTGTCCGACCGTGGCACCCAGTTTACCAGCCGATTGTGGCAGAAACTTCAGGAAGCTTTGGGCACCCGATTGAGTTTTAGCACAGCCTTTCATCCTCAGACTGACGGTCAGTCGGAGCGTACGATTCAGACTCTTGAGGACATGCTCAGATCTTGTGTTTTAGATTTCGGTGGTAGCTGGGTCGTCATTTGCCTTTGATCGAGTTTTACTACAATAATAGCTTCCAGGAGACGATTCAGATGGCACCTTTTGAGGCTTTATATGGGAGGAGATGTCGATCGCCTATATGTTGGACAGAGCTCAGGGAGAGCAGTATTTTGGGGCCGCAGATCGTACAGGAGACGACCAAGAAGATACAACTGATTCGGGACAGGATGAGAGCGGCACAGAGCAGGCAGAAATCATATGCTGACAGGCGCCGTCGCCGACTCGAGTTCGCTGTTGGCGATCATGTTTTCCTGGAGGTCTCTCCGACGAAAGGTGTGATGAGATTTGGGCGGAAAGGGAAACTGAGTCCTAGATATGTTGGTCCTTTCGAGATCCTAGAGCGTGTTGGTCCGGTCGCTTATCGGTTAGCTCTTCCGCCCAGCTTCCCCGATGTTCACCCCGTATTCCATGTCTCGATGCTCCGCAAATACCTTCATGATCCTTCCCAGGCGATTCAGCACCAGAAGATCCAGCTAGAGCGTGATCTCTCTTTCACCGAGCAGCCGGTGGTCATTTTGGATCGGCAGGTGAAGAAATTGAGGTCGAAGGTTATACCGTCCGTCAAGGTCCTTTGGCGTGGCCCAAACAGCGAGGAGGTCACCTGGGAGACCGAGGTCGAGATGAGGAAGAGATATCCCCATCTTTTTGAAGGTACGCGTAGTTAAATTTTAAATTCGGGGACCGAATTTCTTTAAGGGGGGAAGATTGTAACCCTTCGAAAATCGTTTAGGCAGTTTTTCGGTAATCGGCAATTTTTCGGCTTTTTCCGTAAAAATGTCAAAATAGGTGTTTTCATTGTAGAACTAATTATACAAAATTTAGACAAGATATTACTATAATTTTGTCACTAAAATGTCACTTATAATTTTCTAGTTAAATAAAAAAAAATTTCGTAATTAATTATTTTTTTTATTATTTTAAGCCTTTTTAAATACATTAAATTAGTGATAAATACAAATTTAATTAGGTAAATTTCTTAATTAGGAGTCTTTATAAGCTAAAATATGGTGTTAATAAAATTATATCATGTCTTGCAAACTTTTGGTTTTATGGTGGGAAAATTATGAATAAAATGATGAAAAAGGGGTTTTTTTGGAAAAAGTTGAAATGAAAAGCATTAAATGATATCATATGATGTTTGTTTGACCTAGAAACTTCTTCAAAATTTCCCCACTTCCTCCTCTACCTGCAGCCGACCCCAAATCCTGCTGAAACCCTCTCTTCTCACTTCAATTTTGCTTCTTTTTCTAGCTAAAATCCATTAAAAATTCATATTTTTCCATCTCCATTCAAAGCAAAACCCTAATCCTTTCTCTCTTCAACCCTAATTTGTTTGAGAACTTGATGAAAGGAGGCTTCTTGGTGACTTGATCATGCTAGGATTCAATTGGTGAGGTAAAAATTCTAAACTAGTTTGCTAACTTGTAGTTTATTTGTGCTAAAATCTAATTTTTAAGTATTAATTTAGTGTAAATCCTGGTTCATGAAAAATCAAGAGAAGGTTTTGATTTTTAAAAATTAGGATTTGTAGCATAATGGTTGGATTATGTTAGGGATGGTTATCTAATTGATTAGAATGGTTAATGGTGTAATTATATGCTCGCTAAATCGACAAAATATCGATGTTTGCATTGATTCGGCGTTGAATTTGCTTGCTAGATTTTTACGAAAAATAGAATGCGTTCAATTTGCGTTAGGTTAGCAATATTATTAGCTTCGTATAGGATTATTAGAATGCGCGAACGCGGGGTTTCGTCTAGTCGGGTTGTAGTTTAGTCGATTTTCCCGAAATGACAATTCTAGTTTAACAATTAGCGATTTTCGTGCGTTTTTCCGCGCACCGAGTGCATGCTATGATTAATACGAGAGCGTGGATAATTGTATGTTGTGACTTGCATTGTGTTAGGTTTTGTAATCTTATGCTTGGTATTGTGCAAATATAGGATCGGTCGGGGAAACATCGGACACGGCGCGAAAAGGCAAGGCGGTGGCCGGATCGGATTAGCGGAGATTTCAGGTGAGTAGATGTATTCATCTATGGGGGAATCGTCTGGATGGCGCGATGCGCCCTCCCTAGTTAGGATTACCCTACTTTTTGCAAGATTATATTGTTAGCTAGCTTATCCATTCATGTACACTGCATACCCTTATAGTTAATAATATACTAGTTTGCATGGATATTCATATGCACATATGCGATAACACTTCGTAGGGCACGAACACCATTACCATTGGCATCTGTTGCATGCGCACTATTCATGTGACACACACGACTTTGGTAATTGACATGCCACGTGCACGATAGAACCTGTTTATCCTAATATCGTCACCTGCATTCATACTTGATATATGAAACTGCATCGCATGCATATATCTCGCATCATCATCATATTTGCATAGAAATCTAGCCAAAATTCACATCATATACATTGATATCATAGACATTTATCATATATAACATGTGGACACTATGATTTTCTTGATGATTTCAGTTTTTCTGCGATTTCTGGATTTTTGGGGAAAACCGCAAGAATTTAACAAAACCTTATATTTATCATTTCAAAACAAAGTTACGGTTTTCTCGTGATGTATGTGTCGTCCACCATGAGTTTTCATGTTTTCTGTTGGATTTCGAGACCCGATTCGAGGAGTGGATGAACCGTCTCGGGTACATGGTGGGCCCGGTATGGTACCCCGGGGCAAGAAGATCGAGTTGTAGACGATGAGCCTGGCAGGGGAAGACTACCTACCGGTGATGTCTGGCGCGGCGGATATCCTGAGGGTACCGACCGTTGTCGTGAGATTTATGATATGGGCCGATCCGGACTGACGGAGCCCAATATTGAGACAGATATGATTCCTATTTGGTGTCGATGCTTGACACGGGTTTTCAGAGGATTTCTTGATGATATTTAGCTATTATGCAGACATTCATTTTCTAAAAGTTAAGAATGCAGTAACTTTAACATTTAAAACACTTAAAGAGTTAGAAAAGATATTGCATACATGTGCATGCATACTGGAGTTATTATATCACATATGGACATACATGTTGTTCCGTATTGCGTGCATTCTTACGATTGCCTTACTAGATGTTATATTCTACTCACGAGCTGGCAACTCACCCCCGTTGTGCCTCAGTGTCTTGCAGGTCGGACCCGTCAGTCTTGTAGCGGCGGGCTATCTTGTCATCAGTTCCTTTTGCTCAGACTCGCGACATCGCCCGTAGGTGGGTTGCGAGTATACTTTATTTCTTTTTGCTTTATCATTCTATCTAGTATTCTCCATCTACCACTTGTATTGTATATGCGACCTAGTGATGAGACTGAGAGATTTGTATATTTGTGGTTTCTTTTGGGCCGAGCTCACTTGAGCCGGCGTTGTGTTTTCTGATATTTTGGGTTTCTTTTATGCTCTTTTTCTTGATATTACTATTATATTGCATGTGGTTGTGATCCGCCTTGGGAGAAGAGCTAGCTCCCGCTTGGGGATGCCATTTTTATGTTTACAGGTTTATTATCTTGTTGTACCCATTTTGGGGGATAGAAAATACAGGGGAGACTCTGCCGAAATTTTCAGAAATTTTTGATGTTTTTTTCTTTTTGGATTCTATGCAACTTAAATGATTTTAAAACCGTTTTCATTAAAGGTTTTCCTTCACTCTCTTTTGATTCTGGTTTAGATTTTCTGGGCTTTGGCTGACTTAGGTTACGGTACGCCTTTAGACGTCTCGTAATCTAAGTGCCAGTTACGTTCCGTACTTTCGGGTCGTGACAAAGTTGGTATCAGAGCGTAGGTTTTACCTTTCTGAGTGTAGGACGGCCTTGGTAGATGGAGTAGGTGACTTAAGCAGAGTGGCGTAGCGTGGGTATGGTCCGCGGCATACTTACGATACGGTACTCCGCCTAAGTGACCTTAGGACATAATTGCTTGTATTTCCTTTCTTGATTCCTTGCATTCCTTGATTCAATTGCAATGATCTTATCAGTCCTTTTTCTTATTCTAGATTCGATGCCGCCAAAGACTACGAGAGCTCAGCGGGCTGCCGCTAGGGATGAGATTCGAGCGGGCTCGTCTGAGCCGAAGATCGAGCGGGAGGATACGCCTACCCCTCAGGGTCATACTGATCCGCCTTATCCAGACCGTATTGCCAGATTAGAAGCCGGTATGCAAGAGTTGCGGCAGATGATGGGATCTTTAGTTGAGTCCAGCCGGGCACAGAGATCCGAGGACGTTCCTTCCACCGCACAGACCACGATCGTACCTGCTGCACAGATGGTCACTCCTGCTGCTACTACGGAGACTATCCCTGTTTCACTACAGGAGTTCATGAGATTGAGACCTCCAGCTTTTACCGGTACAGATGCGACAGAGGACCCACAGGCATTTCTTGATAGGATGGCTCGGATTTGCCGTTCGTTGAGGTGTTCTGATGACAGACTGGTGGAGTTTGCGAGTTTTCGTCTGGTGGGTCTTGCCCAGACATGGTACGACTCAGTAGAGAGAGGCCGAGCTGCAGGTCTGCCTTCTATGACCTGGGATGAGTTTACATCTGCATTTCTTGCCCGTTTTCTTCCGGAGAGTGTCCGAGATGCTCGCGCCCGTAGTTTTGAGTCTTTGCGCAAGACTCTTGGGATGACGGTGTCGGAGTATGATATACAGTGTACCCAGTTGTCTCGATATGCTCCGTACCTAGTCGACACAGAAGAGAAGAGAATAAAGAGGTTTGTGCGAGGGCTTGATACACAGCTATTCCTTGCCATCGGCACGCAGCACTTCGATACATACGCAGCCGCGATGGATGCAGCCTTACTTTTGGAGGAGCGTATTTCTGAGACTCCGGTCGTTTCTGGGCCGAAGAGGATCCGTACTGATACGCCAGCTCAGCGGCAGATGGGCAGACACCGCGATAGATTATTTCCGGGAGATGGTGGAGGCAGAGAATTGAGACGAGGTCGGTTATTTGGTTCATATCCACAGACCCAGCAGTCGTCTCCAGGATGTTTTCGGTGCGGGAGTCAGTACCACCATGTCAGAGACTGTACCATGGGACGCCAGGGTGCGGCGACAGTCCCGCATGTGACTTTACCACCCTCACCACCTTCTCAGAGAGCTTTACTTCCTACTCCTGATGATGCTTCACGCCAGTCAGATGCTTCTAGAGGCCGTGGGCGTGGCGGTCCGGTTCAGAGAGGACGAGGCGACAGAGGCAGGGGTAGAGGCCGAGGTAGAGGCAGAGGACAGCCAGCTATTAGTGGTGGACAGGCCCGAGTGTTCGCATTGACTCCTCAGGATGCACAGGCATCCAATGCCGTCGTGACAGGTACTCTGCCAGAATGTTCTTTTGATGCACGGGTATTATTTGACCCAGGCTCCACACATTCCTATGTTTCCACGTATTTTGCACCGAGGTTGGGCCGAGAGTCATCTCCGTTAGATCAGCCGCTTGTCGTTACTACCCCGGTAGGCGAGTCTTTTGTTGCCCGTTTCGTATACCGATCATGTTCCGTTCGTATCGGGGAGAGAGATTCTTCAGTTGATTTGATTCTCCTCGATATGCTAGACTTTAACGTTCTTCTTGGTATGGACTGGCTAGCCACCTGTTATGCATCTGTGGACTGCCGTGAAAAAGCAGTCAGATTCAGTTTTCCTGGTGAGCCGGTACTTATTATTCAGGGAGATCGTAGCGCTACCCTTCCCAGCTTGATTTCTTCTCTTCGCGCTGGTCAGCTCTTGAGAAAAGGGTGTCAGGGATTCTTAGCTTATGTTTGTGATACTAGCTCCACAGAGGTTCCTTTTGACCAGGTCCCTATTGTGAGAGAGTTCCCTGATGTTTTCCCTGACGAGCTGCCTGGTCTGCCACCAGAGCGCGAGATTGAGTTCTGTATTGACTTGATCCCTGGCACATGGCCTATCTCTATACCGCCTTATCGGATGGCCCCGGCGGAGCTGAGAGAGCTAAAGGATCAGTTACAGGACTTGCTAGATAAAGGGCTTATCCGACCGAGTGTGTCCCCTTGGGGTGCTCCCGTCTTGTTTGTTAAGAAGAAGGACGGAAGTATGCGTTTATGCATTGATTATCGTCAGCTGAACCGGGTTACTGTGCGGAACAGGTATCCCCTACCCCGCATTGATGACTTATTTGATCAGCTCCAGGGTGCAGGGTTTTTCTCGAAGGTTGATTTACGGTCAGGTTATCACCAGTTCCGAGTTCGGAAGGAGGATATTCCGAAGACCGCCTTCCGTACTCGATATGGTCATTATGAGTTCTTGGTGATGTCGTTCGGGCTCACCAATGCCCCGGCAGCGTTTATGGATTTGATGAATCGTGTATTCAGGCCGTATCTCGATCAGTTCATGATTGTGTTCATTGACGACATCTTGGTTTATTCTCGGAGCCGGGAGGAACATGAGCAGCACTTACGTATCACATTGCAGATTTTGAGGGAGCATCAGCTGTTCGCCAAATTTTCCAAGTGCGCATTCTGGCTAGACAGTGTCGATTTCTTGGGTCATGTGGTGACGAGAGACGGTATTTGTGTGGACCCGAAAAAGATCGAGGCAGTTCAGCGTTGGCCTAGACCAGTATCAGTTACAGAGGTTCGCAGCTTTCTAGGTTTGGCCGGCTATTATCGACGTTTTGTCCAGGATTTCTCCCGCATTGCTGCACCGTTGACCGGGTTCACCCGGAAGGGGGTTCCTTTTGATTGGACCCAGGCATGTGAGGATAGCTTCCAGCAGTTGAAGACTCGTCTGACTACTGCACCAGTGTTAGCATTGCCTTCAGGATCAGGCGGGTTCGTGGTATATTGTGATGCTTCTCGAGTGGGGCTGGGATGTGTATTGATGCAGCACGACAGACTTATCGCGTATGCTTCTCGGCAGCTAAGGAAACACGAGCAGAACTACCCCACCCATGATTTAGAGATGGCTGCAGTGGTATTTGCACTTAAGATCTGGAGACATTACCTATACGGTGAGTCGTGCCAGATATTCACTGGCCACAAGAGTTTGAAGTATATCTTCCAGCAGCGAGATCTGAACCTGAGACAGCGCCGTTGGATGGAGTTGGTGAAGGATTATGACTGCGAGATTTTATACCATCCGGGCAAGGCGAATGTGGTGGCAGATGCTTTGAGTAGGAGGCCCGGAGGTAGCTTATCTTGTTTGAGCGCAGTGCAGATGCAGTCGACGGCGGATTGGCAGGTGTTATGTGACAGCAGAGTGCAGTTCGAGTTTACTCCTACGGGGGGACAGCTGGCCCATTTCAGAGCACGCCCACAGTTACTTGACCGTATCTATGAGGCACAGTCCGGCGATGCCCGTACATTAGAGATTATTGAGCAGATTCGGCAGGGCAGAGTTTCTGAGTTCGTGATTGACGATCAGGGGATACTTCGATTTGGGACTCGACTATGCGTGCCAGATTCAGAGGGACTGAGGCGTGATATTCTCGAGGAGGCACATAGATCAGTATACAGTGTTCACCCAGGTTCCACCAAGATGTACCGTGATTTGAGAGAGGTTTACTGGTGGGACGGGATGAAGAAGGATATTACAGACTTTGTGTCGAGATGCCTGACTTGTCAGTAAGTCAAGGCCGAGCACCAGAGGCCAGCCGGCGAGTTACAGCCTTTGCCCATCCCTGAGTGGAAGTGGGAGCAGGTCTCCATGGACTTTATTGTGGGTCTACCCAGGACCAGTCGAGGGTATGACTCTATTTGGGTGATTGTGGATCGACTGACGAAAGCGGCTCACTTCTTGCCGGTAAAGACCACTTTTGGATTTTCTCAGTACGCCCAGGTTTATATTGATGAGATAGTGCGACTGCATGGCGTTCCGACTTGCATCGTGTCCGACCGTGGCACCCAGTTTACCAGCTGATTGTGGCAGAAACTTCAGGAAGCATTGGGCACCCGATTGAGTTTTAGCACAGCCTTTCATCCTCAGACTGACGGTCAGTCGGAGCGTACGATTCAGACTCTTGAGGACATGCTCAGATCTTGTGTTTTAGATTTCGGTGGTAGCTGGGATCGTCATTTGCCTTTGATCGAGTTTTACTACAATAATAGCTTCCAGGAGACGATTCAGATGGCACATTTTGAGGCTTTATATGGGAGGAGATGTCGATCGCCTATATGTTGGACAGAGCTCAGGGAGAGCAGTATTTTGGGGCCGCAGATCGTACAGGAGACGACCGAGAAGATACGGCTGATTCGGGACAGGATGAGAGCGGCACAGAGGAGGCAGAAATCATATGCTGACAGGCGCCGTCACCGACTCGAGTTCGCTGTTGGCGATCATGTTTTCCTGAAGGTCTCTCCGACGAAAGGTGTGATGAGATTTGGGCGGAAAGGGAAACTGAGTCCTAGATATGTTGGTCCTTTCGAGATCCTAGAGCGTGTTGGTCCGGTCGCTTATCGGTTAGCTCTTCCGCCCAGCTTCCCCGATGTTTATCCCGTATTCCATGTCTCGATGCTCCGCAAGTACCTTCATGATCCTTCCCAGGCGATTCAGCACCAGATGATCCAGCTAGAGCGTGATCTCTCTTTCACCGAGCAGCCGGTGGTCATTTTGGATCGGCAGGTGAAGAAATTGAGGTCGAAGGTTATACCGTCCGTCAAGGTCCTTTGGCGTGGCCCAAACAGCGAGGAGGTCACCTGGGAGACCGAGGTCGAGATGAGGAAGAGATATCCCCATCTTTTTGAAGGTACGCGTAGTTAAATTTTAAATTCGGGGACCGAATTTCTTTAAGGGGGGAAGATTGTAACCCTTCGAAAATCGTTTAGGCAGTTTTTCGGTAATCGGCAATTTTTCGGCTTTTTCCGTAAAAAAGTCAAAATAGGTGTTTTTCATTGTAGAACTAATTATACAAAATTTAGACAAGATATTACTATAATTTTGTCACTAAAATGTCACTTATAATTTTCTAGTTAAATAAATTTTTTTTCGTAATTAATTATTTTTTTTATTATTTTAAGCCTTTTTAAATACATTAAATTAGTGATAAATACAAATTTAATTAGGTAAATTTCTTAATTAGGAGTATTTATAAGCTAAAATATGGTGTTAATAAAATTATATCATGTCTTGCAAACTTTTGGTTTTATGGTGGGAAAATTATGAAAAAAATGATGAAAAAGGGGTTTTTTTGGAAAAAGTTGAAATGAAAAGCATTAAATGATATCATATGATGTTTGTTTGACCTAGAAACTTCTTCAAAATTTCCCCACTTCCTCCTCTACCTGCAGCCGACCCCAAATCCTGCTGAAACCCTCTCTTCTCACTTCAATTTTGCTTCTTTTTCTAGCTAAAATCCATTAAAAATTCACATTTTTCCATCTCCATTCAAAGCAAAACCCTAATCCTTTCTCTCTTCAACCCTAATTTGTTTGAGAACTTGATGAAAGGAGGCTTCTTGGTGACTTGATCATGCTAGGATTCAATTGGTGAGGTAAAAATTCTAAACTAGTTTGCTAACTTATAGTTTATTTGTGCTAAAATCTAATTTTTAAGTATTAATTTAGTGTAAATCCTTGTTCATGAAAAATCAAGAGAAGGTTTTGATATTTAAAAATTAGGTTTGTAGCATAATGGTTGGATTATGTTAGGGATGGTTATCTAATTGATTAGAATGGTTAATGGTGTAATTATATGCTCGCTAAATCGACAAAATATCGATGTTTGCATTGATTCGGCGTTGAATTTGCTTGCTAGATTTTACGAAAAATAGAATGCGTTCAATTTGCGTTAGGTTAGCAATATTATTAGCTTCGTATAGGATTATTAGAATGCGCGAACGCGGGGTTTCGTCTAGTCGGGTTGTAGTTTAGTCGATTTTCCCGAAATGACAATTCTAGTTTAACGATTAGCGATTTTCGTGCGTTTTTCCGCGCACCGAGTGCATGCTATGATTAATACGAGAGCGTGGATAATTGTATGTTGTGACTTGCATTGTGTTAGGTTTTGTAATCTTATGCTTGGTATTGTGCAAATATAGGATCGGTCGGGGAAACATCGGACACGGCGCGAAAAGGCAAGGCGGTGGCCGGATCGGATTAGCGGAGATTTCAGGTGAGTAGATGTATTCATCTATGGGGGAATCGTCTGGATGGCGCGATGCGCCCCCCTAGTTAGGATTACCCTACTTTTTGCAAGATTATATTGTTAGCTAGCTTATCCATTCATGTACACTGCATATCCTTATAGTTAATAATATGCTAGTTTGCATGGATATTCATATGCACATATGCGATAACACTTCGTAGGGCACGAACACCATTACCATTGGCATCTGTTGCACGTGCACTATTCATGTGAAACACACGCCTTTGGTAATTGACATGCCACGTGCACGATAGAACCTGTTTATCTTAATATCGTCACCTGCATTCATACTTGATATATGAAACTGCATCGCATGCATATATCTCGCATCATCATCATATTTGCATAGAACTCTAGCCAAAATTCACATCATATACATTGATATCATAGAAATTTATCATATATAACATGTGGACACTATGATTTTCTTGATGATTTCAGTTTTTCTGCGATTTCTGGAATTTTGGGGAAAACCGCAAGAATTTAACAAAACCTTATATTTATCATTTCAAAACAAAGTTGCGGTTTTCTCGTGATGTATGTGTCGTCCACCATGAGTTTTCATGTTTTCTGTTGGATTTCGAGACCCGATTCGAGGAGTGGATGAACCGTCTCGGGTACATGGTGGGCCCGGTATGGTACCCCGGGGCAAGAAGATCGAGTTGTAGACGATGAGCCTGGCAGGGGAAGACTACCTACCGGTGATGTCTGGCGTGGCGGATATCCTGAGGGTACCGACCGTTGTCGTGAGATTTATGATATGGGCCGATCCGGACTGACGGAGCCCGATATTGAGACAGATATGATTCCTATTTGGTGTCGATGCTTGACACGGGTTTTCAGAGGATTTCTTGATGATATTTAGCTATTATGCAGACATTCATTTTCTAAAAGTTAAGAATGCAGTAAGTTTAACATTTAAAATACTTAAAGAGTTAGAAAAGATATTGCATACATGTGCATGCATACTGGAGTTATTATATCACATATGGACATACATGTTGTTCCGTATTGCGTGCATTCTTACGATTGCCTTACTAGATGTTATATTCTACTCACGAGTTGGCAACTCACCCCCGTTGTGCCTCAGTGTCTTGCAGGTCGGACCCGTCAGTCTTGTAGCGGCGGGCTATCTTGTCATCAGTTCCTTTTGCTCAGACTCGCGACATCGCCCGTAGGTGGGTTGCGAGTATACTTTATTTCTTTTTGCTTTATCATTCTATCTAGTATTCTCCATCTACCACTTGTATTGTATATGCGACCTAGTGATGAGACTGAGAGATTTGTATATTTGTGGTTTCTTTTGGGCCGAGCTCACTTGAGTCGGCGTTGTGTTTTCTGATATTTTGGGTTTCTTTTATGCTCTTTTTCTTGATATTACTATTATATTGCATGTGGTTGTGATCCGCCTTGGGCGAAGAGCTAGCTCCCGCTTGGGGATGCCATTTTTATGTTTACAGGTTTATTATCTTGTTGTACCCATTTTGGGGGATAGAAAATACAGGGGAGACTGCCGAAATTTTCAGAAATTTTTGATGTTTTTTTTTTTGGATTCTATGCAACTTAAATGATTTTAAAACCGTTTTCATTAAAGGTTTTCCTTCACTCTCTTTTGATTCTGGTTTAGATTTTCTGGGCTTTGGCTGACTTAGGTTACGGTACGCCTTTAGACGTCTCGTAATCTAAGTGCCAGTTATGTTCCGTACTTTCGGGTCGTGATAAATACGCATCCTAATCCCACTCGCGAAGTATCACAGTAGACCACAAATCCGCCTGATCCCGAAGGCAAAGATAATACCGGCGCCGTAGTCAAACAAGTCCGTAGCTGCTGAAAACTGCGCTCGCACTCCTCTGTCCAAGCGAAAGGAACTCCCTTCCGGGTCAAACCGGTCAAAGGTGCAGCTATACGGGAGAAGTCCTGAACAAAACGCCTGTAGTAGACTGCCAGGCCTAGAAAACTACGGATCTCAGTAACCGATGTAGGTCGGGGCCACTGCTGAATAGCCTCAATCTTCTTCGGGTCCACACATATGCCGTCTCTCGTAACCACGTGACCCAAGAATCCGACGCTGTCCAGCCAGAATGCACACTTGGAGAACTTTGCGAACAGCTGGTGCTCCCTCAGAGTCTGTAACGTAATCTGCAAGTGCTGCTCGTGCTCCTCTCTGCTACGGGAGTACACCAAGATATCGTCGATAAACACGATGATGAACAAGTCAAGATACGGCCTGAATGTACGGTTCATCAAATCCATGAATGCTGCTGGGGCGTTGGTGAGACCGAACGACATCACCAAAAACTCGTAGTGGCCATAGCGCGTGCGGAAAGCTGTCCTCGGTATATCCTCCTGTCGAACCCGCAGCTGATGGTATCCTGATCGCAAGTCGATCCTCGAAAAATACCCCGCACCCTGAAGCTGGTCGAACAAATCATCAATGCGCGGCAACGGATACCTGTTCCGAACGGTAACTTTGTTCAGATGGCGGTAGTCGAAACATAAGCGCAAACTTCCATCCTTCTTCTTGACAAACAGGACCGGAGCACCCCACGGAGAAACACTAGGTCGAATAAGCCCCTTATCTAACAAATCCTGCAACTGATCCTTCAGCTCTCGAAGCTCTGCCGAGGCCATCCGATAAGGCGGTATAGAAATAGGCCCCGAGCCGGGAATCAAATCAATGCAGAACTCAACATCGCGCTCAGGCGGTAGCCCAGGTAGCTCATCAGGGAAAACATCAGGGAACTCACAAACTACCGGGACCCGGTCCAACGGAACCTCTGCAGCTTGAGTATCACAAATATACGCTAAGAATCCCTGACATCCCTTCCGCAAGAGCTGACCAGCGCGAAGAGACGAAATTAAGCTGGGAAGGGTGACACTGCGGTCTCCCCGAATAACAAGGACTGGCTCTCCCGGAAAGCTAAATATGACTGCCTTCTCACGGCAGTCCACCGAAGCATAACAAGTGGCTAACCAATCCATGCCCAGAAGCACATCAAAGTCCAACATATCGAGGAGAATCAAATCAACCGATGAATCCCTCTCCCCGATACGAACGGAACACAAACGAAAAACAAAACGAGCGACAAACGACTCGCCTACCAGAGTAACAACAACAAGCGGATGATCTAACGACGACGACTCACAGCCCAGCATCGGTGCAAAGTGTGTAGAGACGTACGAATGTGTGGAACCTGGGTCAAATAATACCCGCGCGTCAAAAGAGCAAACTGGCAAGGTACCTGTCACAACGGCATTGGATGCCTGCGCATCCTGCGGTGTCAAAGCAAATACTCGGGCCTGTCCTCCACCGATAGCGGGCTGACCTCGACCTCGGCCTCTGCCTCCTCGTTCTCTCTGAACAGGACCGCCGCGTCCACGGCCTCTGGGTGCACCTAACTGGCGTGGAGTATCGCCTGTGGTAGGAAGTAGGGCTCTCTGAGGAGGGGGTGGTGATGGTGGTAGGGTCACATGCGGAACTGTCGCTGCTCCTGTCGTCTCGCTGGACAGTCTCTGACAAGATGGTGCAGACTCCCGCACCCAAAACACGCCTGGCGACGACTGTTGCCCCTGGGGATAAGAACCATATAACTGTCCCGCCCAAATCCTCTCCCAGGCCTATCTCTCGGAAAGAATCTGGCGCGCTGCCTCTGAGACGGTACATCGGTGCGAATCCTCTTCGGCCCAGAAACGGCCGAAGTCTGTGATATGCGTGCCTCCATCCGCAATGCCGTATCCATAGCAGCTGAAATAAGTGTCGTAGTGCTGGGCGCCAATGGCAAGATATAGCTGGGCATCAAGTCCCTGTACGAACCTCTTCACCATCTTCTCCTCGGTATCCACCAAATACTGAGCATATCGGGATAACTGTGTAAACTGGATGTCATACTCAGACACCGTCATCCCAGGTGTCTTGACTAAGGCCTCGAAGCTACGAGCTCTGGCGTCACGAACGCTCTCTGGAAGGAAACGGGCTAGAAAGACCCGCTGTAAACTCGACCCAAGTCATAGGCGGTAGACCTGCAGCTCGACCTCTCAAGACTGACTCCCACCATGTCTGCGCGAGACCCTCTAGTCGGAAACTCGTAAGCTCTACCCATCGATCATCCGAACATCTCAGCGAACGACAGATCCTGGCTAAACTGTCAAGGAACGTCTATGGGTCCTCCGCTGCCTCGGTGCCGGTGAATACTGGAGGTCTCAGCCTCATGAAATCCTGTAGTGAAACCGGAATGGCCACGGTTGGTAGTAGTAGGAGCAGGTATCATGGTCGTCTATGATGTAGTGGGTACGTCCATCCGGCCTCGGTGTACGACTGGCTGCGACTAGGGGATCCTACCATCTGACGTAGCTCCTGCATGCCTCCCATCATCTGTCGCAACTCCTCCATACCAGTCTCGAGCCTATCCATACGGTCTGGGGAAGGTGGATCGGTCTGTCCCTGCGGCTGTAGGCATACCACCCTGCTCAGTCCTAGTCTCGGACGAGCCAGCTCGAATCTCGTCTCTGGCGGCGGCCCTCTGTGCCCTCGTAGCCTTCGGCGGCATAGTGGCTGTCACAGGAAAACGGATAGTAAGAACAGTGCAATAGGATCATAGGATACACGGAATTGAAGAAGAATTTTTCAAGCAAGTATATCCTAAAGTCACTTAGGCGGAGTACCGTATCGTAAGTATGCCGCAGGACATACACACGCTACGTTACCCCTACTTAAGTCACTTACTCCATCTACCAAGGGTCATCCTACACCCAAAAAGGTAAAACCTCGCTCTGATACCAACTTTGTCACGACCCGTAGGGTACGGAACGTGACCGGCACTTAAGTTACGAAACGTCTCAAGACATCCGTAAAATAAGTAAGCCAAAGCCCAGAAAACAAAACCAATTAAGCAAAAGAGTGAAGAGAACCCAATCAATGAAAGCGAGTTTATCAAATAAGTCATGTAAAACCCTTTTTAAAAACAATACCAATTTTTCCGAAAATTTCGGCAGAGTCTCCTTTGTAAATACAGGCCCCCAAAATGGGTACAACAAGAATATATATGAATCCAACGAAATAGGGCATCCCCAAGCGGGAGCTAGCTCTTCGCCACAAGGCGGTCACAAATCCCACGCAATATAAAATGACGACATGTGAAATAATCATAATGAAGCATAAGAAAAACAGCATGTCGACTCAAGTGAGTTCGACCCCAAAATACAGCATAAAAGTCCACAAACCTCACAGTCTCATCTCTAGGTCAATATACAATAATACTGGTAGATACAGTATATGGAGTGCACTAGATACAAAGAATATACAAGGTGGTACAAAAATAATGATATAACCCACCTAAGAGCAAAACCTCGAGTCCAGGCAAAGGAGGCAAAAGAACAAGTGCGCCCGCCGCTACTGTACTGACGGAGCAGGACCTGCAAAAGGCTCTGTGCACAACGGGGGGTGAGTTGCCAACTCGTGAGTAATAAATAACATCTACAAAGGCTATCGTATGCATGCACACAAGCATCTAGCATCTAAAATACAGGTATGACTGGATGCACTAGCAGGTGTATATACAACATCAGTGTACTAATATGTATGCAACATGAATATCTGAGGTCTCAATAGGTATATATAAGAAACATTTTATCTCTTTTTGTTTTTGAAACTCTTTTAGAATGCCAGCATAAAACTCAAAGAATCGACGAGAACCGGTGTCCAGCAACGACACCTAAAAGCTGTCTCAAATCTCATAAATCCATGTCATAGTGTCTCTGGCCTCAGCCATCCGGCTGACCCATCTCAATATCAATATCTCATCCTCTCGCGGCCCACGGTCGGTATCCTCTGGATATCCGCCGTGGCCCAATGAAGTCACCGGTAGGTAATCCGTCCCCTGCCAGGCTCATCGTCAGCACCACGAGCTTCTTGCCCCGGGGGTACCCTACCGGGCCCACCATGTATCCGAGACGGTTCATCCAACTCCTCGAAACGGGTCTAAAAAACCACAGCAAACTCATGGTGGACGACACTTACATCACTAGAAAACAGCAATTTACATATTTTAAAAATATAATAAGTTTAGAATTTTGTGGCTTTCCCCGAAATCCAGAATATCACAAAATCTCAAGAAATCCTCATAACTGCATATGCCAATGATAATGAATGCATATGGTGTCAATAATCAAGTTGCGATGTATGATTGTAGTAGATTAGTGCGTGAACAATTAATATGATGAAGTACATGCACATAAATAGCAATCTACGATTTCATTTTAAGGAATTAAAGCAATAGCGTAAGTTTAAGTATCAATTAGTAAAAGGGTTCAATTTAAAGGTTATCTAATGTGGTGGCATGAAAATTACCAGGGTGTGTGTGTAAGCATGAAAAGTGCTCGTGCTGCATATAAAAACCCTGGCAATGGTGCAGGTGTCCTATAAAATGGTTTCGTATAGGTATGTCAATATAGGGCATGAATGTAGCAAATAATCATACAAGTATTACACCCCTAATTACTAACATTACTAAGAATCTTTTAAGTTACTAAAACTATCGGGCGGCTCGCGCCATCCAACGATAGTTCCCCCGTAGATGTTACATTCTACTCACCGGAATCCCTAGCTAGCTGTGTCCAATCACCGCTTTCCCCTTTCGTGCCGCGTCTGACGTCTCCGCGACCGAACCTGGAATTTACATCAATACCAAACATAAGGTTACATATCAAGACTGACGGCAAAACCCAAACGAAAATACTAATGTTCACTAGCTAGGTACAACGTGCACAAGGTGCGCGAAACATACGCGAAAATCGCAAAAACTGCAAAAACGCCGATTTGGTCGTCCGGCAAAACTAAAACCCGACTACTCAAAAATCCGCACTCACGCATCCTAAACGTCATAGGATAACTCAAAAATATCATCAAGATCTCGCAAATAGTTCATCACAATAATTTAATAAAAATTAGTAAGCACAAAACTTGCTAATTTGGTAGCAAACATCGAAATTAAAGATAAGGTTATCACAATCCAACACAAACATCCAACCACACAACTAGTTAGCCACAATCACATAACTCCAACTCATTTACCATGCTTCGAAACCATTTTCCAAACACACCCTTTCATGATTTTTTATTTTTTAGCAATTGCAATTAAAAAACCATACTAGAAAAACTTAACTAACACTAATTTCAACCCAATAGCAAGTTCACCTCTAGATTTAGGTTAGCAAAACACTAGATAGCAAAGTAAATTAATTAACCTAATAATGGATTTCTAAACCCTAATTACAACTCAAGCCCATGAACTATAAAAAAAAACTAAATTAGAATTTAGCACAAAATTTAACTCTAATCAATTTAATTTAAGGAATTTAACCACAAGTGTTAATTGGGTCAAGATTATACCTCCAATTCTAGAGATCTAGCAAGATAATTTGCCTTCAAAGATGGCCCCCTAGCCTCCAGATCCATGCAAGAATGTCTAAGGAGAAGCATGAAGAATGGGTTTGGAATTGTGAGGTTTAATTGGATTTTTGAAGCATTTGGGGATTTCTTTTTTGTTTGATGCAAAGGAGGTGGAAACAATGGAGTGGAATGGAGTGGGGGGGGGGGCTGCAGATTCGGCAGCAAGGGGAATGGGAGGGAGTGTGTGTGTGTACTAGTGTTATTTCTTTTTCCTTTCCAAGTCAACACCATACTTTAATTAATGTATAAAATTCAACCATAATATTCATCACATGAAAATGAAATGGAGCAAATGGAGGGGGGGAATCCTGCAGGTGGGCTCAGGCCCATTGGGAGAAAAGGGGAAAATGTGAGAGGTTGTAAAAAAAGAAAACAAGCAAAAAGGCCCCCCACAAATTCATATTTGCAAGCTTAAGTTTAAATAATTATATTTTTGTTTTCCATAATAAAAAATTAGTAAAAACTTAAAATAAAATACTGAAAATTTATGTTACAAACTAGATTTAATTAACATAATTTTAAAGATTAAATTAGCCCAGAAAAATTTGTATTTATCGCTTTAATGTATTTTCTTACCGGCTTAAAATAATATAAAAAAATTGAAAAATAGGGAAAAAAATTTTAAATGACCAAAATTTAAAAAGTAACTCATTAGCTACAAAAAACAAGCAATTACCTATCCATTTTAGGTATATATTAGCCCTAAACTGCAAAATAACAAAAAAGACGGTTTTCCGAAAAAATACCGAATTTTCACCGATTTTCAGTAAACACCAAAACGACTTTTCAAGACGCTAACACTGCCACACCTCTAGGTCACATGTACAATGGTAGAAATAGTAAGTACGGTAGATGGAGTATACTAGATACAAATGATACACAAAGTGGGAATAAAAGTATCTTCGCAACCCACCTACGAGCAAAGCCACAATTCTAAGCGAAAGTGTTGGGATACCTACAACGGCAGCAAGGTTTCGGGTGGCATCTCTCATGCCAATTTCAAATTTTGGCCCATTATAGATAACCCTGAACATAAGAACTTTAACTAGAGAATCAAACAAAACTAGCATGTTAACACTTTAATATATAAGAGTTAGGGATTACAACCTTTGTAGTCCGTTCCTTCACTTCATAAGCTCCGTGTTGAGGTCCCTTCGCTGCGATCATCAAGTACCCGTACTCTAGAGAGGCTCCATGAAGAGAAAGATGCAACCTTGCTTCCAATCTTCAAAAACTAAGATGATCTACCTCGAAAAAACACTAACCCAAGCTCTTGCTTCACTAATCATGTATTAGTAAAGCAAACACCCTAATCTATGTGGCTAGAATAGATGAGGATAATGAAGTAGGAATTTCTCTCTCTTTTGTTCTCAATTTCTCACAAAATATCCATCACTAATGAAAAGCTAGAAAGCTTTCAAGAGAGGAAGAAGAAGAAGAATTTCTTTTGTGATGAATAATGAATTAATTGTTGAGGTTAGAAATGCAACCTAGGGTTAAGCAAGACATGCTTAACCCTTGTAGAGACTTTACCATGGGTTAAGGTTTGGGTTGGGTTAACAAATATCTCTCCAAAATATCAAAGAAAATTGGACAAAGTCAAAGCTTCAAGAAGCTTCCACAAAGCTCATCCAAAACAATAACCCTAATCCAAACCCTAATATAGTTAAGTCTCAAAACCATTGTTGCATTTGTAACCCTAACATGTTACAATATTATATATCACATATATAATATATATAGTAACAAAATAAAATAATACAATTAACATATATCGCATATACATCAATGTATTATCCAAGTGAGAAAAAGAATCTTTAAGTGAGCTTATATTAGTTAATGTAATGTAATATATCAAATATATAATTATACATTAAATTATTGAATCAACACTTGATCCGATAATCCGGCTATTTCATAAATAACCGACTAATATAAAATGTATCAGTTCATCGAATCAACACTTGATCCGATGACCCGGCCATATCACATATACCCGGCCGATATCACATATCGCGAGAATCGAATACGGTATCACATACACGTATTATTCTATGTCCCGCACATATCACATATGTGCTCCTACTTCATTTTTCCTGAGCCAGGAAACCTCTGTGTAGGACTCTAAAGAATCGTCAATACGCCAGCAGTAGGTGATGATCATATCAAACACCCACAAGCTGCAAGCGGTCAGCTAAACGTAACAGCCACCCAGGTATTGAGCAATCAGAAGATCAACAAGCAAGCCTGTACATTCTCCTGTGAATCCAACCAGTAACACTCCTGTACAGTCCGGTCTCTTCGTCTGATATGTCGCATATCTAGTCTAGGGGTGGTAAACGTCAGACCCTAGTAACCGATAAGTCGTGTCTATATGAGGTCCATAACAGTTCGAGAAACCACTGATAACACTTACCAGTAAATCTCAGCAACCCTGGCCAGGGATTTCCAGTTATAGCCAATCGAACACAGCGCAACATCAACTCCTAATACCGGGAGAGACGAAACCCCTCCTATCGCTCATTGCCTCCATGTGATTCGGGACTGTACCCAAAAGCCACCGTTTTGCACGTTCTTTTGAATGTGGTAAGGTGGAAATCAAAGCACAGTGGGAATCCCACAAGACTCTATGACGATCTCGGGTCTACAGACTAACATGTACCAGTGTCACCAGAGAACTGCCATCTGACGTGAGGTATAATACCATCTGGGAGTTCTCGGCGAGTACGTCTAGTGTACCCAGTCTCTACTGAGCACCCGTATACTGTCTCTGATGTCAAACACCAATGGATATGGGATCATCCATCGCCCATCTACATGGGTCAAGAAGTTATACGTTAGTCTACTCTGGTATATCGATGCCCTGTCTTGATACACCTACGACTAGGAACATTTGAAGGATGTACTTAGCGACTACACTGTCCCCACTAGTATGATCTACATCATAGTCCTGGTAGTCAAGTACTTATCCTTAGGGCTTTATCAACATGTAACATAGAGACAATCAGAGTACATGTTAAGATAAAGAGCAACCAGATAGCATACTATCATGTCGAGCAAGAAAGTCCTCCATATATATGTCTAAGCGTCCACTACAATATACATCGTATGTACAGTAATGGCCTCTTGGGCATACATATCACTAACAATCTCCCACTTGCACTAGGGCCATCTGTTGTGGTATCTCATACCCAACAATCAGCTGTGGTTGAAATATCTCATACTCAACCATCCCATAAAATTCTCTACTGAGAAATAGGCCTTTATGAGTGGATCCGCGCCGTTGTCCTCTGTGTCTACTCTCCTAACCTCGATCTCCCTGGAGATCAACCATCTCCATGATCAGGTAATACTGCCTAAGAATATATCTGGATCTCTGATGGGATGGGGGTTCCTAGGCATAAGCCACAACTCCATTGTCACAGAATGGTAGGAACGAAGTTCATCTCATGAACTTATATATATCCAGACTGCCTCTTTAGTAGTATCCTTGGTAACGATGTATCTAGCCTTTAATCGTCTAGTTTGCCACAGTATCTAGTTTGGAACTCTTCCAACATACCGTCCCTCTACTGAGGGTAAAGACAATGCTTGTGACTGACATTTAGTCGACCTTACCACCCCGGAAGCTTTCCAGTGATTCTCCCCAGGATCGATTGATACCATCTTACTGCACCTAGTGAGAATCCTAACATCCAATTAGATCTATCTCATAGATCCAAAATCTAGGATTTAGGAGGTATCACCTTGATCCTCTATGGAGAATCCTTGTGATAAGAGGAGATTGATCGAGCGTAGCATAAGAAACTTCTTTCCTATCAAGAGTATGTTATCCACGTACTATACGAGGATCACCACCATACACCCTACTACCGTTTTGTATATACTAGGTTCATCTACCATTTTAATGAAGTCAAACTCTTTGACCACCACATCAAAACAGACGTTCCAACTCCGCGATGCCTGATTTATCCCATAAAACATCTTGCAAACGTTTCCGCTGCTCCCACTGTTTACGAAGCCCTCTGGCTGTGTACTTATATACACTCTTTTCTAAATCACTATTTAGAAAAGCAGTCCTGACACCCAACCGCCAGATATCGTATTCATGGTATGTAGTAATGGCAAGTAGGATCTGGATGGACTTAAGCATTGCTTTGAAAGTCTCAACTATTCCATGTACACCAAGTAATCTTCTCAAGATATACTTTCTCCTGATAGGGATTTAACCCTTCAGATAAAGAAACCAAAGTCCATACTTTGTTGGTGTATATGGATTCCATCTCAGATCGCTAAGCATCCAACCATTCTTACAGAGTCCCCACTCTTGATGGCCTGCTCGAAACTAGTTGGGTCATCATCTCATGATGCAATCCTCGCTCCCACTGTCATAGAGAAAACCGAAGTATCTCTCAGGTGTATGAGGAACCCTACTAGATCGGCGGAGAGGCTAAGGTTCGTTGGAAACTATTGAATCCTCCGGTTCTACCAAATCATCAGCTGCAGTTTGTATAGCTGGAACTCCTTCCAGTTCTTCTTCATGACCACTAATTCCTTCACAAGAAATTCCCTTTTTCTCAAAAAGGTGGCATGCCGAGAAATAAAACACCTTTTGTTCCTCGGTTCGGTAGAAGATATTCCCTTGCGAATGGTTGGGATATCCAACAAACTTCCACAGAACTGACCTTGCCTCGAGCTTGTCCAGATTTTGCTTTTAGATATTGGCCGGACAACCCCAAATCTTAAGATCCTTAAGAGATAGGCTATTCCCATACCATATCGCATATGGAGTGGTAGGCACCTGATTTGGTTGGAACCCTATTCATGTAAGTCTACGCTAGCGCCCTGGCCGTCTACAGACGCCAAATGCGGAACAAAAACTTTTTAACTGGCGCTATCGTGTACTTTAACCCGGATCTGCCATTATTGCTAAACTAACAAACTGTAAAGAGTGTAGAAAGGTTATACCGAACGATCCAAGTCCTTCGTTCTTTAACCATCATCCCACGCTCCGTTGCGGCTGCTCTGATCTCTTCGATCTCCGATATCCTCGTCGAGGTGGCACCACGTCGACGATTCTTTAAACGGGCTCCCGCCTCTGACTCGAGGCAACTCGGTCGTCAAGTTTGCTAAAAGAGACGACCGAGAATGATGTAGAGAATGAGTAGATGACTTTGTCTCACTTCGTCCAAATCCGTGGACGATCGGTTAATTAAGTTGCCGAAGGAATCGGGTGATGGAATGAAATGAGCTTTGAATTCCATACACCGAAAACTATCATAATCTTTTGCAAATGAAACATCAAGTGAAGTAGAGAGAGAGGAGGGGGCCGGCCACTTATAGGAGTGGGGGGTGAGTGTAGGAGGAGGGGGAGGTAACCATAGGATAAAAGATCAAGAGAAAATATCTTAAGCTTAACAAAAAACAATAATGAAAACAATGACTCATATCCTTAGTCATCCTTTCATTAAAAGCAACCAATTAAAACACAACACCAATTAACCTAGTCACCACCTTCTAGAACCTACTAGAAGCATGACTCACCCTCATCCAAGAAAAGATAAATCCATCTTTAACCGAATATTAAAAGACGGCTGATAGAAAACAGGAAACTGGTAACTTCCAAAAGTGATCCTGAAACGACTTTCAGGATAACCCCGAAACTGTATAAATATACCCGCATTTGTATTACGACCGAATACAAATGCAACTGAGACAAAGATATTATATCTACTCAATATAATACTTGGATCCGGCTTAAACCAAAGCCGACCAGTATCATCTGCCCGAAAAATAACACGTGCGTAAACGCACGTGCATTTTCCGAACCCTGCCATAAAACCATACGGCCTCTACAACGTTTCGCCCGAACTTGGGAAACTGTCTGTGGGGGACTCTAATGACTCGTCAGTACCCTGGCAGTGGGTTTAACCACAAACCGTCAGCGGCACTAGCAATGCGTAACGGCTGCCCATGGACTGACCTCAAGGGAGGCTGATGAGCGAACTCGTCCAGAAACCCTACTGAGCCTAACAGTGACAATGTATATACAGTCCGGTCCGTTCGTCTATGAGTATCGCATATCTGCCTAGGGGGCTAGTAACGTCAGACCCCCAATAGCAGTATAAGTCGTGTCGGAGTGAAGCCCAATAACACCCTGAGATACTACTGGAGTACCTACCAGTAAATCTCCTACCGCGGCCGTGGGCTTTGTGTAATGGCTCTCCTAGACACAGCACGATCTCGCCCCCAATACCGGGAGAGACGAATCCCCTGCCGATCCGCTCATGTGCCTCCATATGGCTCGGGACTGTATCCAAAATCTACCTGTTTGCACGACTCCTTTGAGCCGTGGTAGGGTAGAAATCAAAGCACAGTGGGAACTCACACGAGACAAGTGACGACCTCAGGTCGATGAACTAACCTGTACACATGTCACCAGGGAACTGCTATCTGACGATAGATATAGTACTAACTAGCAGATTCCCGGCGAGTCCTGTCCGGTGTACTCATAACCCAATGAGCACCTGTATACATCTTAGGTGATCCAACTGACACCAGTGGCTTGTGAGACCGGCCACCACCCCTCGTCGTGGTCTCGACTGTACACACTAGTCTACTCCGGGGTATCGATGCCCTGTCTCGAAACTCCCACGACTAGGGACCACAATTAAGGATATGCATATAAACTACCCAACTCTCACGTATATGATCGCCATCATACTGTTGGTAGTAAAGCAAGATCCTAAGGGCTCTATCAAAGTGTAACATGTAATCAGTCACCTGAATATGTACACGACTGATAAAGGCAAACCAGATAGCATACTATCATCTCGAGTGAGACTGTCCTACCGGTATAGGTCCTCCGCAATCATTGCAATCACGTACCTGCGATCCAATAATTGACTATGAGGGCACTATCTCCAACAATCTCCCACTTGCACTCAAGGCTAATTATTGCAATGTCGACTACTCACAGCCCGTGTGAAACCGAACATCCAACTCCTCTACTAATCAGTTTCACAAAGCCCGTTTGTAAAACTATTGTGTTCGAGAAATAGCCTCAGTGAGTGGATCCGCCTAGATGTTTCTTTCTATATCTCTCTTAATCTCAAATTCACGGAGAAAGCCATCTCCTGAATCGAGTAATACCTGTCTTAGAATATGTCCGGATATCTGATGGGACCTAGTTCATAAATGAACTCCAAATCCAAACTTCTTAGACTGTATCGATCACTGAACCTAATCAGTATCCTGCACCATGCCTCCCACAGTATTCTCTTGGACCACCTGTCCATAATACCGTCCCTCGTCAGAGGGAAAACTATAACTCTGACAATCACTCTGTCATCCATGTCACCTTTGAAGCTTGGAATGATAACCGTCTCCCGAAGGTGGCTGCCGTCATCAAATCCGTAGAACATGCACTTATGTTCTAAAACTGCTTCCTTATGTTTCTCCAGGATTGGATTAATATAAACTCATCGCATCTAGTGCAAAAACAACATCTGGTGTGGTACTTGACATCTCACGATTGACTCAATTGCCTAAGCAAGTGATCTGTCAATCATGCACATCCCTCTCCTCTTTAGTCTATACGACACCTTTAGAGAGGGTGGCTCCATCACCTGCAGGTACGCCACCATGCTAGGAGTCATCTATTCTAAAAACCATTAGAATACTGTCAAAGTACCTACATTGGGAAACTACCCAAAACCAGATCTAAAACCATAGATCTAGAAACCAGAATGTCAAATATTATATCCATATCCTGTCTGGAGAAACAACTGTGTGACGACCACAGTACAACCGATCGTAGTATAGGAATTTTACTTCCTACTCTGTGTATGTCATTAAATACCATGACATCACACCCTACTACCTTCTTAATAGATCCATCCCTTATTCTGATTGAAGTCAAAACCCATGACGGTCACATCAAAAATAGATGATCTATCTCCGCTATAACTGCTCTAGTCTATAAATAGACATAAGCTACTTGCCCACCATGCTTCCGTTGCTCCCACTGACTACGACAACCCTCCTACCGGGTCTCATAACCTGAAACAACAGTAGTGTCAAGTCTGGGTAGATAAGAACCTCCCTGTCACCATCCTTGAGGCTACCGGAGTACCTCTTGGGTGTCTGAGGTTACCCATCATATCTGCGGAGTGGCTATTGGAATGTCAAACCTGATTGAATATATAGGTCCTATTAAATTTTCTGTAATCGTTTGCGGTTCTGGAATCACTTCCAGTTCTACCATACTCCCACGACTGTTTTCTGAAAAAATCCATTTTTACTAAAACTGTGGCAAGTCAAGAACAATATCACTATTGATCTTCCAAATGGTAGAATATCAACCCTCGTCATAGCCAGGGTCAAACCACAAACAGCCATTACAGAAACGTGCCCTGAGTTATCCAGAGTCTGGTTTTAAGCATAAGCTGGACAACTCCCCGTACCTTAACATCTTTTAAGGTACGAACTATTCTATATCCAATATAGAAACTTTGGCACTTATTTAATTGGAACCAGATTCAAATCATGCAGCTGTCTCCAGTGCATATCATCTTAATGGAAAGAGGCTAATCAGCATTACTCAACTTAGGAATCCATCCAATTATGAGTAACCTGAAAGAGAAACACGTTTCTCAAAACCATCACTATCATCTGAATACCAATCACAAGAATCTACATCTTCGATCTCTTTGAAGAATCCCGATACTTGTGACACCTGGTTCTCTACTTTATTCTTATACCCACAACTTCTCAAAACTTAGACCTTGTATTTCCACGAAACACTCGTCTAAATACTAGAGAAGTTATAAGTAAACAGAACATAGTACGGGGACCTACCCCTTTGTCCTGATGGACACTGGACAACATACAATACTCTGTATAAGTCCGCTGAGTTAAACAACTCAAAACCTGTGCGTCGTAGGTTGAAAACAGTACCCTGGCGATTTCCTCAAATATCACCAATTACAACGAATTCCGATATAATGAGGATAATCACCTAATTCCCAATAACTTACTCCCACTCATCATCTGTAAAACCATACAGATATGAGAATGAAACCTGGTAAATACATACCCTTGGAGTAAGTATCTCATCGGGAAAACAGTTTTTCCTTTAACAATGCAGTGAAACATGAAAATGTTTCGTAGTGGTATCCTGGTATTCATAGTAATGCCTCTTCCATAATCCAATTCATGACTTCAACCGTATATTTTATTGCCATCTCTTCAAATCCCTTTATTTGTCTTTAGTCGTTACCTTCTGTACACCATCGTTAGGCTAAATGGTTTTCTTCCTTCCCTACCGTTCGGCACCAGCCTATGGTTTGGAAGAAGACTATCCAGTAAGCATAATAGGTATACCCTCCTAAACCAAGGAGTACTCGTATCTTGAGAGAAGGTGATGATAAAAGACAACTGAATAATACCTTATTCCTTTAAAGGTGAAATAGGAGTGGCGATGAAGTACGCGGTTTTGGTCGTGAATGATATCAGTCGCAATTTACTTTGCCCTCTTTCTAATCCCTTTATTTTGTCTTTACATATTACCTTCTGCACACCCTACTTAGGCTAATTGGTTTTCTTCATTCCCTACCTTTCGACACCTGCCTATGGTTTGGAATAAGACTATCCAATAAGCGTAATAAGTGTACTCTCCTAAACCAAGGAGCTCTCGCAATCTGAGAGAAGGTGATAATAAAAGACAACTGAATAAACCAATTCTTTTTCTCCTGAATCTTGATCCATCCTCGAAGAAGTCCTTTTGAGTTCGTATATAACCATACGTTGGATCTATCCAATGGAAGTGGATATCCGTAGTAATACGGGTGTTCTGAGAAATTCAAAGGGTAAAAGAAGGAGTGGCAATGACTTATGCAACATAGACAATCCAAAAGCCAGTATTTCAAGAAGGTTCGGTCAACTTGGTCACTGAGTCAAAGTCTAGGGTCGGTCAAAGGTCGATGCCAAAGAGAGAGAGAAAAGAAACACTCTGCGTGCACTCTAACCTAGATCAGAATGGTTATCACTTTATCTAATCTGGAAACCTCCCACTGTCCTGTCAAATTCTCCTCCAAACCTAAAGAAGAATCAATCGGGATCACCCGAAGAGTAAACCAACTCATCAGTGGGAATCGGGATCCAACTCTCATCGCATGATAACGTGATGGAATGCATCCACGTTACTCATACTCCAGAAGGTATGGGCATACTTGGCAAGTTTCAGTTTCTTTAGAAACTCCCGATAAGATTTTTGCCCCATGCTCTTATAACCTTGGCTTTGGTCAAAATGTCATAAGTCACATGCCAAGTTCTACCCGTCACTATCTTGTCAATTTGAACCCACCCGCACATGCCCCTGACTTTGGCCAATCGGCAGAACGACTGTCCCAAACTAACTCATCTATCTATGCAACAATTGAATACCCAGCAGCTACCAAACACTATGCCTTAACTTTGGCTAAAATACATAGCTTGAATACTACTGAATACTCAAAAGAAGTGACGGAGGGCTACGGCTGGTTTTTGGCGAAAAACCTTTAACGTAGTGAACTTGATATCGCTGAAGGAACCTGATAGCTTTTTAAAATATAGTGGCGAAAACCTTTTGCTAAAGAGGTCACTCCCGGTGAAGGGATCTCGGCTCTTTCCTCATGGAATGAGGTGCAGGATATTCCACTGAATACCGCGGTGCAAAGCAACTTGTAATCGACTATAGTGAAGTTATTACCCTGATGCAAACTTCTGCCCAAGGGGGCAGTCCCGGTGAAGGGATATCGGCCCTTGCCCCGTCGAATGAGGTGCAGGATATTCCACTGAATACCGCTATGCATAACAAAAGGAAACGTCTTTGTAATAACACTTTTTAAATTTGTTCCAACAACTAAAAACAGGTTTGTTTTACTTTGCATTGATCAGAATCAACGCAGTCCCATCAATCAATCACACCAGAAAAGAACGAAAATAAAATGTACGTATATGCCATCCGCATTCGTCACTGGGTCCCGTCATCACCCGTTAGGTTACTTAACTAACGACAGAGCGGGGACTGGACTAGCGCGGGTGTAAAACATATACAACATCTAATAGTATATAAACCAATATACAATAATCGCTCCAGGCGTGATAATATACAACATTACAGAAAAGTAATAAGCATCACAGAACAATACAGATAATCTGGGATCCCCGGGTTTCACAGAGCCGCTGCTGAAACCCGACGTTCCCCTGTCATGTGGATAGCCTGTGCAATGAAACCTAGACCCCTACGGGTGCGGCAAGTTACCCGCCAAAACCTGAAGCGAGGCAGCCCCCTACAGCATAGTAAATGGACCACCCAGCGCTTCACGGAATCCGGTAATCTTGGGCACCCCTCCTTGGGTCAACCTGTACCCCCTACGAGTGCGGCGAATAGTCTGCCAATTCTAGAGTGGGACCCCTCTGCCTCTCATAGCCATGAGAGGCGGACCCGTTGCCCCTCAGAACCCGGCTATCCGTGCACTCCGCCGCGGGGCAAAACCTAGTACAGTAATGAAAAATAGTACAACAGGTACATCGACCGCAACCTGGTCGTGCCCCAAAAGAATATTATACAACAGGCAGTGACGGCAGTCCACATGTTGGACGCTCGCCCCGCAATATCAAATGTACAAATAAACTCAAACTGTACAACCATTGCACACTGCTATCCACCACGACAAATCCGCAACATCACAGCACAACACAGAACATCAACGCGAATGTCATGTTCGCAAACCCGTCTAAAAGAACTATAGCAATCAGACGCGGTTTACCGATCAAATGACATTCCCGGTCGGAGATATAATGTAAGCACTGTAAACTAACATGTTTAAATTTCGATCGAAAAAATATCACAAAGTGGGCGCCACGCAAATCTGCTGAACAGTAATAAAATCTGGGCCCAAAAGATATATACCAAAAACCCCAATTTCCAACATAGAATCCACTGTAGAAAATTGAGTGAGTGATCTCACTTTCATGCGGCGGATCCGCGGCAAACCCTGGCTTGGGCCGTGGATCCACGGCGGAACAGTGGAATCACTTCCTCGAATTTCTACAGTCTTCCTAAAAAACCCTGCTTGATTTTCTGGTATGGTCAAAATGACATTTTGACCAGTTTGAAAATTAACAGAAACTGTCAAATTGAAAAATTGCGATTTTTGATTTCCGGTTCGATCGATATTTTAAACGCGTTAGCACAAGTTAGTATAGCAAAATGTTGAGGCTCTGATACCACTGTAAGTCTACGCTAGCTCCCCGGCCGTCTCCAGACGCCAAATGCGGAACAAAAACTTTTTAACTGGCGCTATCGTATACTTTAACCCGGATCTGCCATTATTGCTAAACTAACAAACTGTAAATAGTGTAGAAAGGTTATACCGAACGATCCAAGTCCTTCGTTCTTTAACCATCATCCCACGCTCCGTTGCGGCTGCTCCGATCTCGTCGATCTCCGATATCCTCGTCGAGGTGGCACCACGTCGACGATTCTTTAAACGGGCTCCCGCCTCTGACTCGAGACAACTCGGTCGTCAAGTTTGCTAAAAGAGACGACCAAGAATGATGTAGAGAATGAGTAGATGACTTTGTCTCACTTCGTCCAAATCTGTGGACGATCGGTTAATGAAGTTACCGAGGGAATCGGGTGATGGAATGAAATGAGCTTCGAATTCTATACACCGAAAACTATCATAATCTTTTGCAAATGAAACATCAAGTGAAGTAGAGAGAGAGGAGGGGGCCGGCCACTTATAGGAGTGGGGGGGTGAGTGTAGGAGGAGGGGGAGGTAACCATAGGATAAAAGATCAAGAGAAAATATCTTAAGCTTAACAAAAAACAATAATGAAAACAATGACTCATATCCTTAGTCATCCTTTCATTAAAAGCAACCAATTAAAACAAACACCAATTAACCTAGTCACCACCTTCTAGAACCTACTAGAAGCATGACTCACCCTCATCCAAGAAAAGATAAATCCGTCTTTAACCGAATGTTAAAAGACGGCTGATAGAAAATAGGAAACTGGCAACTTCCAAAAGTGATCCTGAAACGACTTTCAGGATAATCCCGAAACTGTATAAATATACCCGCATTTGTATTACAACCGAATACAAATGCAACTGAGACAAAGATATTATATCTACTCAATATAATACTTGGATCTGGCTTAAACCAAAGCCGACCAGTATCATCTGCCCGAAAAATAACACGTGCGTAAACGCACGTGCATTTTCCGACTCCTGCCATAAAACCATACGGCCTCTACAACGTTTCGTCCGAACTTGGGAAACTGTCTGTGGGGGACTCTAATGACTCGTCAGTACCCTGGCAGTGGGTTTAACCACAAACCGTCAGCGGCACTAGCAATGCGTAACGGCTGCCCATAGACTGACCTCAAGGGAGGCTGATGAGCGAACTCATCCAGGAACCCTACTGAGCCTAACAGTGACAATGTATATACAGTCCGGTCCGTTCGTCTATGAGTATCGCATATCTGCCTAGGGGGCTAGTAACGTCAGACCCCCAATAGCAGTATAAGTCGTGTCGGAGTGAAGCCCAATAACACCCTGAGATACTACTGGAGTACCTACCAGTAAATCTCCTGCCACGGCCGTGGGCTTTGTGTAATGGCTCTCCTAGACACAGCACGATCTCGCCCCCAATACCGGGAGAGACGAATCCCCTGCCGATCCGCTCACGTGCCTCCATATGGCTCGGGACTGTACCCAAAAACTACCTGTTTGCACGACTCCTTTGAGCCGTGGTAGGGTAGAAATCAAAGCACAGTGGGAACTCACACGAGACAAATGACGACCTCAGGTCGATGAACTAACCTGTACACATGTCACCAGGGAACTGCTATCTGACGATAGATATAGTACTAACTAGCAGATTCCCGGCGAGTCTTGTCCGGTGTACTCATAACCCAATGAGCACCTGTATACATCTTAGGTGATCCAACTGACACCAGTGGCTTGTGAGACCGGCCACCGCCCCTCGTCGTGGTCTCGACTGTACACACTAGTCTACTCCGGAGTATCGATGCCCTGTCTCGAAACTCCCACGACTAGGGACCACAATTAAGGATATGCATATAAACTACCCAACTCTCACGTATATGATCGCCATCATACTGTTGGTAGTAAAGCAAGATCTTAAGGGCTCTATCAAAGTGTAACATGTAATCAGTCACCTGAACATGTACACGATTGATAAAGGCAAACCAGATAGCATACTATCATCTCGAGTGAGACTGTCCTACCGGTATAGGTCCTCCGCAATCATTGCAATCACGTACCTGCGATCCAATAATTGACTATGAGGGCACTATCTCCAACAATTCAATAGGTATGCAGCTTCACAAGTGCATAACCCCCAAAAGTAAATAGACAAGTCAGTAGTACTCATCATACATCACACCTTATCACATAGGGTGAGATTGCTCCGCCCCGATATACCGACGTGCTGTGGTGTATCCGGAGGAGTAATGCTGAGAGAGAATCTCATTTTCCTTAAGAATAGTCCAGGATTTCTGTGCTCAAGTATTCTCCTCCCTGATCTCATCAAAGGACATAATACTTATACCCATTTTGGTTCTTTACTTCTAACTTATATTCATTGAATTTCTCAAAAGGTTTAGACTTTTGTTTCAACAGGAACATATGTTCGAATCTTGAGAGATCATCAATGAATGTAATGAAGTACAAAGAACCGGTCCTGGAATGTGTAGACAGGGGACCTTACATACATCATCATGTATTAATCCCAAGAGTTCACTAACTCTTTCTCTATTTCCAATAAACGGAGCTATGGTCATCTTATCTTTGTGACATGACTGGAAAGTTTCACAAGATGTAAATTCAAACTAATTTAAATATGCATCTGTATGTAACTTCAGCTAGTCGGGTCACATTGATATGACCTAGTCTACAATACCTCAAGAAGGATTTTTTCATTTCTGAACTCTTCCTCTTGTGTGCGTTCTGTACGTTAGGAACTGTGGTTTGATTTAGAACGTATATGCTTTTAGATAACGTGCCTGAACCGATCAACTCTTGATATAGGAAATGTTCAAAACATTATCCAACAATACAAAATTATATCTTTCTTTACTAAATAAAGATTTTGATATGATGTTGTATATCAGGTTCGATATCTAATAACATTCGTTCAAAATCAATGTATTTGGTAATATAGGGTGATAACTGCCAACAGACTTGGCTGCAACTCTTGCACCATTTTTAACTCTTAAAACTTATCACCCTTTCTCAGTTCTCTACCTATCTGTAGCCCATGTGACAAATTACATATGTGGGATCCTGATCCGGTATCTCATACCCAGGACGTAAAGGATACTGAAAAACAGTTCTTGGTAATGAACACACCCGAAGAAGATGCTTCATCATACACTTTCTTCGTTTGGGTGGCATGGGAATTCTGGTAATCCCCTATTCCTGCTCAGTCTTATAACATTTATAAGTTGGAGTGGGACCAACATTCCCTAGCGCAGTATAACAAGTGGGTTCGGTCAATACATCCGTATTATTATCTTGATTAAGGCGTGACATGGTCGCTACCAGGAGAGAGAGAGAAGAAAACACTCAGCGTATGCTCTTGCAAGATTAGATTGGTTATTTATTTATCTAATCAGGATGGCTCCCGCTGTTTTAGTCAAATCTTCCTTCAAACCCTAAAAGGAAAGACTAGCTGGGATTAATTACACCTTACAAGTTCGTCAATCTTTCAGCCAGGCCAGTTCCCTAATTAAAATAAACCTCGTTTTCTCAAGGGCGTAACCCCGTTGACACCTTTCTAGACACCTACTTGATCGGCTAATTGTAATGTGTAGAACTCTCCCAGGAGTAACTCTTACTCGCAGTGGATATCGGGATCCAACTATCTCATAGGAGGTATGCAATCTCATTGCAAATTTCAACACTTGAAATTCCCGATAATATTTTGCCCCTAACCTCCTATGACCTTGACAAAGGCCAACAAACCATAGGATGCTAGTCAAGTCAAACCCGTCATTTCCTGATTGAATTAAACCCACCCGCACGACCCTTGACAAGGGCCAATAAGGTCGCATGACTACCCTAACTCAATCGCATCATATGCTTGTACAGATAAACTGTAATCAGCTACCGCACACTACGTCTTGACAAATGCCAACAAACGCAGAACGAATACTAACTATTACTTATCTGAAATGACGGAGGGCTACGACAGGTTTTTATGAAAACCTTTTGCGTAATGAACTCGATATCGTTGTAGAATCAAATGATTTAAATGGAGTGTTTTTTAGGCCTTTGCTAGTTTTGCTAAAGAGGCCACTCCCGGTGAAGGGATCGTCGGCTCTTTCCTTATCGAATAAGGTGCAGGATATTTCATAAATACCACTATGCAAAGCAAAAACTAGAAAAGAAATCAAAAGACAAAACCGAAGTTGTAGCATCTGCCAATTATTGCTAAAGAGGTCACTCCCGGTGAAGGGACCTTGGCTCTTTTCTCATCGAATAAGGTGTTGGATGTTCTACAAGGAACACCGCCATGCAAAGCATCAACTAAAGCTACCTGTATTTGAAAATTTGATTCCACAATATCTTTAGGTTTCTTTTATTTCATTAATCTCATTAATGAAGTCCCATCTTTTAAGTTTACCTAAACATCACAGATAAATACAATGTATGCTTATGCCATCCGCATTCGCCTCGATGTCCCCTCGTACACCGTTAGGTTAGATAACTAACGGCAGAGCGGGGCAGTGCTAGCATGGGTGTAAAACATAAGCAACATCTATATAATATATCACATATACTATATACAGTATCTATCTCAACATATCAAATGATCACATCACAGATATCGCAATAGAAGAAACATATGAAATATTGGATATACTAGGAGGTCCGTATTTTAATGCGAGTCTGTATAAAACATGGATTCCACGGTCGCGATGAACAGCCAATCCCAAAACCCTAGACCCCTATGAGATTGTCAAGTAACCCTACCAGTTCTAGAGTTAGGAGACCCGGTCTCGACTCCCCGAGATGGTCTCCCACTGGACCCTAAAACCCGGTTACTTGTGCTCCCCGCCTTGGGTCTGTCCTAAAAGTAAATAATATACAATGGTGACATCATCCTCAACCTGGAAGTGCCCCAATAAAAGAATATTACATATAATGAATTTTACACGAATGAAAATAAAAAACTCTCATCTCACATAAAACCCCCGGCTATTCAAAATACGACGATCCAATATAATATATCACAGCAACACATAACATCACATGTCATCAATTGAAGTAAATATACGTATCCCAATTCTCATTGATGTATAGCAACGAAACCGGCGATACACCACATATTACACTTACGGTTCCAGAAAAGAATGTGTAAAACTACAACAATTGGAATCCGCAACTTCCTTAGACATCACATGCCTAACCAAATCAATTCCTTAGACATCGCATGTCTAACAATTATAAACCCCGCATTTTAGTCTCGATCTCGAAAACACTTTTCAATATCAAGTCGGGCAATTCAATAAGATCCCCGACATCCTGATCGAATGCTCGTCAGAAACTTTAGTAGACGGCCGCACCCCCGATGCCTTCGACGAAGTGCATTAAGGCGGAACATCGCTGTCGCGAGCACCCGAACGGATGCTTTTGGCGACAGGGTTCTCCTACAGTCACTTGGTCGGGGCTATGGGGCGTGGCTATTTATTAAGTTTATCCGGCGAGTATCCGCGTACGCTACGTGATTGCGACAGACTTTTGATCGCATCAAATCCCATGGCAACCGATCAACTGAGACTAAAGTGCTAGATTTATAACATTCAAATTAGTTATCTCATAATTACATGTGGATTCCAAATATTGTATCACATTACAGAAAAAGTTAGACGATATTAAATATTCCGATCGAATCAACAAACACCCAAAATTTCCCTATTTGCTTAACACTTGAACTTAGTTTAAAAGCATCCATCACATGCCACAGTACTAATGGACCAGCCGTAGAAGGGTCAAACCAACGCCTCACATGTGGCAACACAGAACTAACACAAACCCTAGGGTTTAGAGGCGATTCTGACGGTCACATAATCGAGTTAAGGTTTTCGTTTTTCTAGAGGGTCCATCGCGTTACTTGCACGGCTTTGAATGTTCTTTAACTAAGGAAAAATCCAACACTTGGAAATTTTCCGGCAGGGGAAAAAGTGAGTTATTGATATCCGTTCGAATCATTTAACACTGTCTAAACAAACCGAAACAAAGCTAGAATTACGAATACGAAACACTCCGAATTAGTTAATGCAGTAAATTAACATCACATGCAATTTTAGCAAAAATAAACAACACAAAAAATACCAAACCCCAGAGACTTGAACATGACCCAAACCAGGAGCCCAGAATATACTGGGGGCCCGGCCTGCTCGGATTTCATGGCCATGTAATCGGCCAAAATCCGACCAGGGGGGATGGAGTTTGGTCCATGTTCATAAAGTATTTTATACAATCTTCTGCACATGTTTGAAAATTTTTTATACTCCAGAAATAATTCGACAGAAACTAGGGTTTGATATCGGGTGTTTCGGAGTTGTTTTGGTTTTGTAATCCTACACTTATCCGTCTAATTCTCTAGCTAGGCTCTGACACCACTTTTGGGAAACCTACAACGACAGCAAGGTTTCGGGTGGCATCTCTCATGCCAATTTCAAATTTTGCCATTATAGATAACCCTAAACATAGGAACTTTAACTAGAGAATCAAACAAAACTAGCATATTAACACTTTAACATCTAAGAGTTAGGGATTACAACCTTTGTAGTCCGTTCTTTCATTTTATAAGCTCCGTGTTGAGGTCCCTTCATTGCGATCATCAAGTACCCGGACTCTAGAGAGGCTCCATGAAGACAAAGATGCAACCTTGCTTCCAATCTTCAAAAACTAAGATGATCTACCTTGAAGAAACACTAACCCAAGCTCTTGCTTCACTAATCATGTATTAGTAAAGCAAACACTCTAATCTAAGTGGCTAGAATAGATGAGGATGATGAAGTAGGAATTTTGCTCTCTTTTGTTTTCTATTTCTCACAAAATATCCATCACTAATGAAAAGCTAGAAAGCTTTCAAGAGAGGAAGAAGAAGAAGAATTTCTTTTGTGATGAATAATGAATTAATTGTTGAGGTTAGAAATGCAACCTAGGGTTAAGCATGACATGCATAACCCTTGTAGAGACTTTACCCTTGGTTAAGGTTTGGGTTGGGTTAACAAACATCTCTCCAAAATATCAAAGAAAAATGGACAAAGTCAAAGCTTCAAGAAGCTTCCACAAAGCTCATCCAAAACAATAACCCTGATCCAAACCCTAATATGGTTAAGTCTCAAAACCTTTGTTTCATTTGTAACCCTAACATTTTACAATATTATATATCACATATATAATATATATAGTAACAAAATAAAATAATACAATTAACATATATCGCATATACATCAATGTATTATCCAAGTGAGAAAAAGAATTTTTAAGTGAGCTTATATTAGTTAATGTAATGTAATATATCAAATATATAATTATATATTAAATTATCGAATCAACACTTGATTCGATAATCCGGCTATTTCACAAATAACCGACTAATATAAAATGTATCAGTTCATCGAATCAACACTTGATCCGATGACTCGGCCATATCACATATACCCGGCCGATTTCACATATCGCGAGAATCGAATACGGTATCACATACACGTATTATTCTCGGTCCCGTAAATATCACATATGTGCTCCTACTCCGTTTTGCCTGAGCCAGGAAACCTCTGTGTAGGACTCTAAAAAATCGTCAATACGCCAGCAGTAGGTGATGATCATATCAAACACCCATAAGCTGCAAGCGGTCAGCTAAACGTAACAGCCACCCAGGTATTGAGCAATCAGAAGATCAACAAGCAAGACTATACATTCTCCTGTGAATCCAACCAGTAACACTCCCGTACAGTTCGGTCTCTTCGTCTGATATGTCGCATATCTAGTCTAGGGGTGGTAAACGTCAGACCCCAGTAACCGATAAGTCGTGTCGATATGAGGTCCATAACAGTTCGAGAAACTAATGATAACACTTACCAGTAAATCTCAGCAACCCTGGCTAGGGATTTCCAGTTTTAGCCAATCGAACACAGCGCAACATCAACTCCCAATACCGGGAGAGACGAAACCCCTCCTATCGCTCATTGCCTCCATGTGATTCGGGACTGTACCTAAAAGCCACCGTTTTGCATGTTCTCTTGAACATGGTAAGGTGGAAATCAAAGAACAGTGGGAATCACACAAGGCTCTATGACGATCTCGGGTCTACAGACTAACCTGTACCAGTGTCACCAGAGAACTGTCATCTGACGTGAGGTATAATACCATCTGCGAGTTCTCGGCGAGTCCGTCCAGTGTACCCAGCCTCCACTGAGCACCCATATACTGTCTTTGATGTCAAACACCAATGGATATGGGATCATCCATCGCCCATCTACATGGGTCGAGAAGCTATACGCTAGTCTACTCTGGTATATCGATGCCCTGTCTCGTTACACCAATAACTAGGAACATTTGAAGGATGTACTTAGCGACTACATTGTCCCCACTAGAATGATCTACATCATAGTCCTGGTAGTCAAGTACTCATCCTAAGGGCTTTATCAACATGTAACATAGAGACAATCAGAGTACATGTTAAGATAAAGAGCAACCAGATAGCATACTATCATGTCGAGCAAGAAAGTCCTCCATATATATGTCCAAGCATCCACTACAATATACATCGTATGTACAGTAATGGCCTCTAGGGCATACATATCACTAACAGAAAGAAGCAAAATAAGTAGTACACCCGCCGCTACTATGCTGACGGGTCGGACCTGCAAGATAATACTGTGGCACAACGGAGGTGAGTTGCCAACTCCTGAGTAGTAAGTAACATCAAATAAGGTTATCGTAAGCATGCACGCAAATATGTCACAACCTACATATACCGATATGATTCGGTGCACTAGTATGTATGCAACATGAATGCATAATCAACACGAAACCTGAATACATTTGGTACGAGAAAATCTGTATTCTTTTCTTAGTAAAACCCTTGTGAAATAACTGAAGTATCATCAATGAAAACCACAGAAATCTGTGTCAAGCATCGACACAAAATATGTATATCTCAATGTCTCAATATCTCAATATCTCGGGCTCCGTCAGTCCGGATCGGCCCATATCATCAATCTCACGACTATGGTTCATCGTCTACAACTCGAGCTTCTTGCACCGGGGTACCATACCGGGCCCACCATGTACCCGAAACGGTTCATCTTACTCCTCGAACTGGGTCTTGAAAACCAACAGAATCAGAAAAACTCATGGTGCACGACACATACATCATATCACAAGACTACCGCAACTTGCATTTTAAAATGATAACAAGTTTATAAAATTCTTGCGGTTTCCCCAAAAATCCAGAAATCTCATAATACTGAAATCCTCGATAAGAATCACAATATATAAACATGCCAGTGAGATAGATGTCTATGATATCAATAACATGCGATGCATGACTAGAAAAACTATGTATGATTGATGATGCAGTGAGTTATATATATATGACTAGCAATCCTATATATCTATCCTGATGAAATGAATATACAACTACCAGCTTACATAACATATATAACGCAAATAGTTTAGATACTAATTTAAGCAAGTTCTATAGTGTCTGTGGCATAGCAATTATTAAAGGCGTGTGTGTTCGCAAGAATAGTGTACATGCGGCATGAACCAATGGTAATGATGCAGTGTCCTATAAGATAATATCCTGAGTATATATAAGATGATGCAATGCAATGAAATGAATGACTAGGAGACTACGCATATAAATATAAGCACTATTAGTAATCCTAACTATCGGGCGCCTCGCGCCATCCAGACGATCTCCCCATAGATGTGTACATCTACTCATCGAGACGCCTCGGCTAATCTGATACGATCTCCGCCCTGTTTAACCGTGCCACGTCCGACGCCTTTACACCCGATCCTAGAATCGCACACAAGTAAATAAGAAGATAGATATAAATAGTCTCGGACACAACGATACAAGTCAACCATGCGCACTAACTAGACGCGCACACATTTGGTGCACAAAACGCACTCGCGACAACGCCACAAACCACAACTAGGGTCGTTTTACGTGACAACTACCATGCCTAGAACCTAATCTCACCGATCGCGCATTCATGACACCCTAAATATTTTAGAAATTAGGTAGTAATCATCAAAACCTCAAACTCAATTAAAAGCTATTTATTCCGAAAACTTAGTAAGCAACAATTTCCATTTTAGTTCAAAGTTAGATGTTTTAGAAATTCTAATGGCCACATTGTTCACTTAATCTTAATTAGGTCACACAAATATTGACTAGATTTTAATCTCACCTATTTATGTTAATCGTAAAAATTTACTTTGCAAAATTACATAATTTGGACAATTTAAAGTAACAATTTGCAAATTAACAACTAGACTAGATTTTTCAAGTCTTAAGATTTTAAACTACATATTGGAAACATAATCAAATGATAAAAAGCCTAACTTGAACCCAAAACCTTCTCTTGAAATTTCAAACTTGCAATTAGAACCATATTTAAACACCTAAATAATTTAAATTGAAGTAATTAATCAACAAGTAACCATAAGGTTAAGACTTATACCTCAAAAATGTGGAGATCTAACATGCAACTTGGCCTCCCAAAATGGTTTCTTGCTTCAAGATTCCAAGCTAGTTTGGCCAAAAAAAAATGGATGAAGATTTAACTATACTTTAGTGAGAATTTGTGTGGATTTTTGATGTAAAAAAATGATGATTTTTGAGTTGGAAATGAGGTGGAGAAAATGGGATGGGGCAGCCATGGTTTCGGCCAAAAGGAAATGAGGGGAGAGAGAGTGAGGTGTGTGTGTAGAAACATCCCCCCTTCATATCATATATTAACTCATTTTCATAATTATTCTATTTTCTACTTAATTTTTTCCCCCTAGAATTATCTAGAACTATGGAGAAAAATGAGAGAGAGGGAACATGTTACAATCTTAGTATTAAGTGGTCATGGTTTACTAAAATAAGATTAACCCATTCTCATGGTAATTAACACTAATAAAATGTATAAGTGGAAGCTTATAATAATATTTAAAATAATTAATTAAGGAAAAATATTTAAGTAAACTAACAATTTATAAGTGACTAAATAAATACTAAATACTAGCAATTACATAGTTAAAATAGGTGTATTTAAGTCTATGTGGAAAAATAATTATATCTTGGTTTTTACGGAAAACACAAGTTATTTTACCGATTATCGGAAAAATCACCTAAACGATTTTTAAAACGTTACAATCTTCCCCCTTAAAGAAATTCGGTCCCCGAATTTAAAATCTAACTACGCTTATCCTCGAAGAGATGGGAATAGTTCTCTCTCATCTCATCCTCGGCTTCCACGAGACCTCTTCGCCGCTCGACCACGCCAAAGAACCATTACGGTCGGTATGTACTCGGACCTCGGTTTCTTCACCTCCCGATCTAGAATGACTATCGTCTGCTCGGTGAAAAAAAGATTGCACTCCAGCTGGATCGTCTGATGCTGTATCATGTGAGAGGGGTCATGAAGGTACTTGCGGAGAATCGATACATAAAACAAGGGGCGAACATCTAGAAAGCCAGGTGGAAGAGCCAAATGATAAGCAACCGTACCGATACTCTCGAGATCTCGAAAGAACCCACATATCTGGAACTAAGCCTTCCTTCCTTTCCGAATCTCAACACGCCCTTTATTGGAGAAACTCTTAAGAAAACATGATCGCCTACTGTAAACTCAAGTCTGCGCCGACGTCGGTCTGCATAAGATTTCTGCCTGCTCTGGGCCGCTCTCATCCTTTCTTAAATCAGCTGGATCTTCTCAGTTGTCTCCTGCACAATTTGCGGCCCTAAAAATACTGCTCTCACTGAGCTCTATCCAACATATGGGCGATCGACATCTCCTCCCCTATAATGCCCCGAGGGGTGCCATCTGAATCGTCTCCTGGAAGTTGTTATTATAGAAAAACTTTATCAAGGGCAAATGGCGATCCCTGCTGCCACCGAAATCTAGAACGCAAGTTCGGAGCATGTCCTCAAGAATCTGAATGGTCCGCTCTGATTGACCATCAGTCTACGGATAGAAAGCTGTACTGAAACTCAATCGGGTGTCCAAAGTCTCTTAAAGTTTCTATAATAGTCGGCTGGTGAACTGGGTGCCCTTTTGGACACAATACAAGTCGGAACGCCATGTAGTCGCACCATCTCATCAACATGAATCTGAGCATACTGAACGAATCCGAAAATGGTCCTTACTGGCAGAAAGTGAGCTGCTTTCGTCAATCGGTCTACGATCCCTCAAATAGAGTCATACTCTCGACTGGTCCTAGGTAGACCCACAATAAGATCCATAGAGATCTGCTCCCATTTCCACTCCAGAAAGGGCAAAGATTGTAATTCTCCTGCTGACCCCTGATGCTCGGCCTTAACTTGCTGACAAGTCAGCATCTCGAAACAAAATCTATGACATCTCTCTTCATCTTTTCACACCAATAGACATCTCTTAAGTCATAATACATCTTGGTGGAACCCGGATGAACACTATATACTGACTGATGCGCCTCCTCAGAATCTCGCGTCTCAGTCCCTCAGAATCTGGCACGCACAGTCGAGTCCTAAATCGTAGCACTCCTTGATCATCAATCACGAACTCTGAATCTCTGCCCTGTCGAACTTTCTCCATGATCTCTGACAAACGAACGTCATCGGACTGTGCCTCACGAATATGATCAAATAACCATGGATGTGCACGGACACGGGAAAGTTGTCCCCCGGTCGACGTAAACTCGCACTGTACTCGGCTGTCACAAAGAATCTGCTAATCTGCCGTGGACTGTCTCTGAACTGTGCTCAAACAAGAAAAGCTACCTCCAGACCTCTGACTTAAAGCATCTGCCACAACATTCGCCTTGCCCGGACGATAAAGAATTTCGTAGTCATAGTCTTTCACTAGCTCCATCGATCGGCGCTGTCTCAATTTCAAATCTCGCTGCTGAAAGTTGTAGTGTCTCCATACCATAAGTGTAACAATCACTGCAGCCATTTCTAAGTCATGCGTGGGATAGTTCTGCTCGTGCTTCTTCATCTGCCGAGAAGCATTGCAAAACCAACAAAACCGTCTGATCTTGAAGGCAAAAATAATATTGGCTCCATAGTCAAACGAGTCTTTAACTGCCGAAAGCTCTGCTCATATGCCTCGGTCCAAAGAAAAGAAACTCCTTTCCGGGTCAACCCGGTCAACGTTGCAGCTATACGAGAAAAATTCTAACAAAGCGTCGATAATATCCGGCCAAACTCAAAAAGTTGCGAACCTCCGTTACTGGTACAGGTCTGGGCCAGTGCTGAACGGCCTCGATCTTCTTCGGTTCCATACGTACCATCTCTCATAATGATGCGACCCAAGAAGTCAACACCATCCAATCGGAAAACACACTTGAATAATTTAGCGAATAGCTGGTGTTCCCTCAAAGTCTGTAACGAAATCCTCAATTACTGTCCAGGCTCCACCCGGCTCCAAAAGTACACTAAGACGTCCTCAATGAACATGATGATAAACTGATCAAGAACAGCCTGGATATTCGGTTCATCTAATCCATAAATGCTGCTGGGGCATTGGTGAGCTCGAACGACATCACCAAGAACTCATAATGCCCGTAACGTGTGCGAAAAGCAGTATTCGGAACATCATCCTCTCGAACTCACAACTGGTAGTAACCTGACCGCAAGTCAATCTTCAAGAAATTTCCTGCACCCTGGAACTAATCAAATAAATCATCGATGCGAGGTAAGGGTTATTTGTTCCTCACAGTAGCCCAATTCAACTGATGAAAATCGATGCACAAACACAAACTTTCGTCTTTCTTCTTGACGAACAGGACAAGAGCTTCCCAAGGTGACGCACTCGGACGAACAAGCCCTTTATCTCACAAATCTTGTAACTGATCCTTCAGTTCTTTATGCTCCGCCGGGTCCATCCAATATGGCGGTATAGCAAAAGGCTCCATGCCAGAAATTAAGTCAAAGCAGAACCTAATATCACGCTCTGGCGACAAACCAAGCAACTTTTCTGGAAAGGCATCTTAAAATTTCCTCACAATCGGGACCTGGTCCAACGAGACCTCTGCGGCTCTAACATCATAAACATACGCTAAGAATCCCTGGCATCCTTTCCTCAAGAGCTGACTAGCATGAAGAGAAGAAATCAAACTGGGAAGGGTGGCGCTACAGTCTCCCCGAAAAACAAGAATTGGCTCACCCGGAAAACTAAATCTGACTGCCTTCTTGCGGCAATCCACGGATGCATAACACGTGGCTAACCAATCCAAGCCTAGAAGAACTTCTAAGTCCAACAAATCGAGAAGAATCAAATTGACAGAAAAATCCCTATCTCCGATACGAACAAAACAAACACGAATGAAAACATTTCGAGCGACAAAAGATTAGCCTACGGAAGAAATCACAACAAGCGGCTGATTTAGCAAGGACTAATATCGGATAAACCTCGATACAAAATATGTGGATATCATTTCAAATGACACCAGAAAGAAATACGCATCGGAAGAAAACACCGAAAGAATACCTGTCACAACGGCGTCTATCTAATCGCATTTGAGCTGGTATACCAGTACAATTTCGCTTCGATCCAGAAACGACTGAAGTCTCAGAAATGCGCTCCTCCAACAGTAAGGTTGCGTTCATTTCCACGGCGTAAGTGTCAAAATGCTGGGCACCAATAGCAAGAAATAACTGCATGTCCAATCTCCACACGAACCTCTTTATCCGTTTCTCTTCAGTGTCCACCAGATAAGGAGCATATCGGACCGCTGAGTAAACTAAATGTCGTACTCGGACACTGTCATCCCTGGAGTCTTGCGCAAAGACTCAAAACTATGAGCTCGGCCATCTCGAACGCTCTTCGAAAGGAAAAGAGCAAGAAATACAGCTATGAACTCATCCCAAGTCATAGGAAGTAGACCTGTAGCTTGGCCTCTCTCAACCGACTCGCACCACGTCTGAGCAAGACCCTCTAGACGAAAACTCACAAGCTCAACCCATATCTCGTCAGAACATCTCTATGAACGACAAATCCTAGCTATCCTGTCGAGGAATGTCTGCAGATCCTCCGCCGCATCTGTGTCGGTAAAAACTGGAGGCTTCAACCTCAAAAACTCCTGTAAGGATACGAAAATAATCTCGGTAACAACAGAAGCAGCTGCCTGAGCAGCAGGTATAATCACAGTCCTTGAAATAGGAGGGACATCATCGGCTCTCGGAGCTCGGCTAACCCCAACTAATAATCCAACCATCTGTCACAAGTCCTGAATACTCGACTCCAGCCTAGCCATCCGTCCTGGAAAAGGCGGACCGATCTGTCCCTGAGGGGTAAGCGTACGGCCCTAATCGGTCCTCGTCTCAAACGAGCCTACTCTAATCTCATCTCTGGTGGCAGCCCACTGGCCCTCGTAGTCTCCTGCGGCATAGTGGCTGGAACAAGAAACATGATTGATAGGAATATTGCGATCAAATCAAGGGTTTCCAGAATCAAGAAAGGAAATACAAGCAAATATATATATATCCTAAGGTCACTTAGGCGGAGTACTGTATCGTAAGTATGCCGTGGAACATACACACGCTACGTCACTCTGCTTAAGTCACCTACTCCATCTACCAAGGGTCATCCTACACTCAGAAAGGTAAAACCTAACGCTCTGATACCAATTTTGTCACGACCCGAAGGTACTGAACGTGACTGGTACTTAAATTATGAAACGTCTCAAGGCGTAACGTAATCTAAGTAAGCCAAAACCCAGAAATCTAAACCATTTAAAGAAATAGAGTGAAGGAAAACTTAACTTAAAAAGATAATTTTTGTAAAATAAAGTCACCTTAAAACATTTTAATGCATCAAATTTCTCGAAAATTTCGGCAGAGTCTTCTTTGTAAATACCGGCCCCCAAACGGGTACAACACATGAAAATACATATAAATAATGAATAAAGGCATCCCCAAGCGGGAGCTAGCTCTTCGCTAAAGGCGGAATCACAACCACAAGCAATATGTATATCATAAAGTGCGAAATAAACATATAAAAGCATGATAATAAGAAAACAACACATCGGCTCAAGTGAGCTCGACCCCAGAGAAAACAACACACATATACTAATCTCACTGCCACACCTCTAGGTCACATGTATAATGGTAGAAATAGTAAGTACGGTAGATGGAGTATACTATATACAAATGATACACAAAGTGGGAATAAAAGTATCCTCGCACCCACCTACGAGCAAAGCCTCAAGTCCAAGCGAAAGAAGCAAAAGAAGTAGTACGCCCGCCGCTACTATGCTGATGGGTCGGACCTGCAAGATAATACTGTGGCACAATGGGTGTGAGTTGCCAACTCGTGAGTAGTAAGTAACATCTAATAAGACTATCGTAAGCATGCACACAAATACGTCACAACCTACATATACCAATTGATGCGGTGCACTAGTATGTATGCAAAATGAATGCATAATCAACACGAAACCTGAATACATTTGGTACGAGAAAATTTGTATTCTTATCTTAGTAAAACTCCTGTTAAATAACTGAAGTATCATCAATGAAAACCACAGAAATCCGTGTCAAGTATCGACACAAAATATGTATATCTCAATGTCTCAATATCTCAATGCCTCAATATTTCAATATCCTATGTCACGTCTCGAAAGTACGGAACATGACCGGCACTTAAACTACGAAACGTCTCGAGGCGTACGTAATCTAAGTAAGCCGAAAACCCAGAAATTCAAACCAAGAAAAGTAGTAGAGTGAAGGAAAACCAATTAAAATCAAGTAGTTTTAATAGCATAGGCTGAATTATCCATTTTTAAAAACATCAAATATTTCCTGAAAATTTCGGCAGAGTCTCCTTTGTAAATACTGGCCCCCAAACGGGATACAACATGAATAGTATACGAAATCAATAAAAGGAATCCCCAAGCGGGAGCTAGCTCTTCGTCAATCGACGGTCACAACCACACAAGCAATATAATATACAACGCCAAGGGCGAGAATCAAAACTCAAAGGAAACTCAAAACAACAAGAAATCCATAGAAATATAACGCGCGACTCTAAGGTAAAAAAAAATAACATCACTGGTCTCTATCTCAAAAATAAATACATGTTTGGTTGATGGAATTTACTAGATACAACTGAATAATATTATACAAAGTAATATGATGGGTACGATACCAATAAACCCACCTACTAGCAAGTCACCCGAAAGAAACAGTGCCAGCAAAGCCGTAATGAAACCTGTACGGCAAAACCTGCAAGAAACTGCGGCACAACGAGGGTGAGTTGCCAACTTGTGAGTAGAAAAACATCTACGAATAGAAATCGCATGAACAACACAATCGTAGGTCATATGATCATAATATATCCTCAAATATATAACATGTAGCCTATAACAATGGCTAGGGTAAATATCTAACCCGAGCGTAATCCCATATGCCCGTGTCAGTGCCTCAGGTAGCAATATATCATATGGATGATGTATGAATGCATGAAACAGAATGCATGTACTAAAGAAACCGTTTTCATAATTTAGTGAGATTTCCTTTGTATTTTTAAAATGAGGTATCACAATTGAAATCAGCATAAACAGTGTCTAGTATCGACACAAACATAAATCTCAATGTCTGAAAATCTCAGGCTCCGGCTATCCGGACTGGCCTGTATCATCAAATCTCAGTACCTCAATATCTCGAAATCTCAATGTCTCAATCTCAATATCTAGGGCGCCGTCAGTCCAGACCGGCCCCTACCATCCATCTCAAGACCATGACGGTATCCTCCGGATATCCGACGCGTCGGGTAAAATCACCGGTAGGTAGTCTCCCCCTGCCAGGCTCACATCGTCATCACCATGCGCTTCTTGCCCCGGGGTACCTTACTGGGTCCACCATGTACCCGAAACGGTTCCTCCACTCCTCGAACTTGGGTCTCACATGTCGCTCTCAGCACCGAGAAAACACATGGTGGACGCACTGAAATATCATATCAAGGTTAACTGGGTTTTTTAAACAATTACATATTCTCTTTTGAAATACCCACGGTTCCCAAATCCAGTAATCTCATGAAAATCCGAATCCAAATCCTCAATAGCATCTAAACAGTGAATATAGGCATGAAAATCCATGAATGCGGCACAACAGTGAATAATAACATGCATGAAGTAGCAGGCAATAACTACAATGTCTAAACTAGCATATAAGACAAGTACACTAATATCATGTCTAAATTATTAGCTAACAACCTATGTCAATGAAATAGTATTTTCTAAAGTGTTCGCGACATGGCAATTACCGATGAAGATGTGTGTGAGCCGGCAATTAAGTGTACATGGTACATACGCATCATCGGTAATGGTGCTGGTGTCCTAACAGTATGGTATCAACAATAGAATATGAATCATAATATGAGCATGCGATGCGGAGCGAACAGCAATAATGAGCGGGAGCTAAATACTAGACACAATGATAACAAATCTGCATTTAATGTAATATGAGTCATACAGCTACACTAAACTATAGGGCTGAGCTAACAAGCTGAACTAAAGGTAAGGAAACCGCCTAACACCTGAGTCGATACATATGTATATATATATTAGTCGGTGATCTCGCCTCGATAATATCACATCCGATACCATATCTATAATCAATATTCCTAAGTCAAGAGTGCGGATCAAACATCAATATATAGCTCGTACGTAAATCCGTCGTACGGCATCCCAAATCTGGGTACGGGTCAATATCACATTATTCATCTGGTATCCTCTTTATCGAAGATCATAATCTGGGTACTGATCTACGTCTAGTACGATACTAATATCATCAATATAGTCATGATCTGACTGCTGATCTACAGCCTCATACAAACCGATATCATCATCATATATCGTCATAAAGAGGTATACATCGCCTAATGCGACCTATTATGAATATCTTAACATATCTTATCTCATATCACGATCACATGTCAACCATTCAATATATAACACTATTCACATGTATCGTCGTCCCAAGATCCACTATAACATCAGGACGTATCTCAAGTACGAATCCTGCCATATCACCGTTCTCGCAGTCTCAATCACATCTTATCGACTCATCTCAAATCCCAAATACTATCCTCAAATCCAGTATGTGAACACATAGTCCCATACCCATGTGAACACATAACAATATAACCCCATATAAGCACATATGAAAGAAGAATGTATGCAAGTATGGGTGTGTGTGTGTGTGTAAATGTGGTGCAATCTCTACTCTAGGGTTTCGCAACACTAAACCTATCCAATCACACCTAAAATCTATTTTTATCATCAATAAACTCAACAATATATAATCAATATATATGTGTGTATACGTATTCGTATACATCACCGCGAACTGCGGGGGTTCTATACGCCATCCACCCGACTTCTCCCCATAGATATAAATCTACTCACCCGGTCCTCGCTCGCCGGTGCCGACGTCGCCACGCGCTTGCTTGTCGTCTCGAAGTCCAGATGGGGTACCTAAATATCATAACGCACCGTATCGCATTAAAATCCGACTCATGACCAAAACGACACATGAATCCCACATAGGTCAAAACCTATGGTTGCTTTTATAAATCAACCCAAAAACCCTCGACGTCGGCGTACAAACGCCAAACCATAGAGAAAAACCCAAACACACTCATTTGCACAATCACAAGCGCTAATTATAGTATAAAATAGGTTAAAATTCACAAAAACCTCAAACTCACTTTAAAAGCCATTATTCCGAAAATCTAGCAAGCAAAAATTTACCTTTTTAGTATAAAACTCGATGTTTAAACAAATCTAGCGGCCGCAATATCCACTCAATATCATAACCAAGTCATATTACCATTCCAATAATTTATTCTCATCAAAATATATATATATATATATATTTACAAAACCTAGTTAACAAAATTAGCACAATTTTCCATTTTAGCTCAAAACTTGGTGTTTTAATCAACTTTAACTATTTTAACAATTCTAGTGGCTAAAATGTTCACTAAATAACTTAATTAAGTCGCCCAAACCCAAACTAAATTTTAAACTCACTAATTATAATAGATCTAAAAAAACTAGTTTGCAATTAGCTTAATTAGAATAATTTAGATGTAGAAATTAGCAAATTTAGCACTTAGATTACACTTTGCATGACTTAGCATGTTAACTACACTATACAATCATAAACAATGTTAAAAACTCTCACTTGATTACTCTCACTTGATTTTAAAAACCCAATTCTAAAATTTCCAAACCCTAACTTTAAAATTTAAAACTAGCAATTCCACCAATTTAACACTTGAATACAATAGATTATCATAATTAAACAACAATTTAGCCATAAGGTTAAGAATTTACCCCACAATTATCTTGAGATCTAACAAGAATCTAGACCTCCAATTTGAAATCCTTGCAGCAAGATCCATGCTATAGGGGCTAAGGAAAAATGGATAGGAGCTTGATTTGGATTTTGGGATTTTTTTGTAGGGATTTTGAGGCAAAAATGGGAGATTTTTGATGAGGAAAGAGAGGAAGAAATGGAGGGGCTGAAGCAAGGGGGCTCGGCCAGGTGAGATGGGGAAGTGTGGGAGTATGTGAGGTGGGGACAAGTTCAAGTAGGGAAAGTCCAAGTCCACCAAGTCAAAACCCATACTCCTTTTACCAATTTCTTTCATTCTTTTGTTCTCTTTTCTTTGTTTTTGTGAGATGAGGGGCCCAAGATGTTGGGCTGTCAAGGGGGCTCGGCCAAAACTGTTGGGGATGGGTGTGGGTTTTGTTTGGGTGAGAAAAAAATGATAAATGTTGTACCCCACTTCCATTTACACTAATTTCACCAAAAAAGCCTTTTTTCTTCGATAATTTCTAACACCGTTTGGTAGTTTCATTTTGTTCCAAAAACCACATGCTAAAATTTTGTTTAATTTGCTATGATGCACAAAATTTGTTTCAACCCATTCCAATTTGTAATTTTCCCTAATTAAATGTATTAGTGACGGCTTAAAATAATATTAAAATAATTAATTTCGGAAAAAAATTCAGAAAATTTGAAATTTCACCAGTGGCTCAATAAACACCAAATACTAGTAATTACATAGCTAGAATATGTATATTTAATTTTATAATAAAGATATTTGTATTTTGACTTTTTGCAGAAACCCCCCTTATTTTACCGATTTTCCGAAATTTCACCGAAACGATTTTCAAAACATTACAATCTTCCCCCCTTAAAGAAATTCGGTCCCCGAATTTAAATTAAAACTCCCCCCCAAATACTAAAACATCAAAGAAAAACCATTAAGTCGTCGGGGCTCCGAAATCATAAATACATAAAACAAATCGTAGCGCAGCGCATGCGCATGAAAAATAAGCATATAACTCAAAATCAAAACTCCGTCAAGCATCCCGCGATCATCGGAATCATGGTAAAGACGCAAATGTCAAATCCAATGCAAAACCAATATGATATAACTCGAAACTATACATGTAAATATCAAATCTATATATGTAAATATCTGAAGGAAATGCATGCCAAATCTTTTAAATTCACTGTGCAATGCGCATAACACTGCACAGTGGTGGACGTCTATGATAAGAAAATAACCATATAGATATATACCTTTTGTTTAAAATGTACGTTCCGCCGTGTTGGGAAACAATTTAGAAGGGTTTCCTTGTTTTAAATGTTTCGTGTCATATCAGACACGTAGGTAAATACTGAGACTTATAGCTCGCTTTTTGGAATTCCCTTCGATAGCTATCAATGCATGAAAAATATATTCAGGTACTGTCCTCTGACTAGTCCTGCTCAGTACGAAAACACATAGCAAATAGCATAAAAACGTACTTCTCTATAAGAAATCAATCCCAAAATATGCATATGAATACTACGTGCGTCTGGTGCGCACGGAAATCGAAATCCATGAATGTGCCATACATGCGCACAGAAACAACATCTAAGTGCATCGGGTGTGCACACCACATCTGTCATAGTAAACGTGTGTGCCTGAAAGCAAAACAGGTGCATTTGACACGCACAAAGAATCTCGATTTAGTGCATCTAGTGTGCACCAAAATTGCGTCTCAAAACATGCGCTCAACATGCGCGAAAATCTAAATCAGGTGCATCCATCATGCAAGAAATCATGAAATCCAATATTAAGCACCGAACATGCGCAAAATCCAATCAGGTGCGCAAAACAATATCGATCATCGCAATCGAAATCGAAGTCCAGTGCATCTAAGTGCACAAAATGCGTACCACTGCACTACAAGCATATGTGAACTATACCGAGTGCAAAAGCCAAATCATATGCGTATATACGCACAAATCAACTCAACTGTATGAAATCCATATAATCACAAACATGAGAAACCAAGGCACAAAAAATATCTCAAGTGCAACAACTGTGCAAAAATCATAAATACTCAGTAGGTGCAACCATGGTGCATGAAAACAAATATCATGAAACTCAATCATCAAAATCAATCATGCGAATAGATCGCCCAAAATACCGAAATCGGTTATGGCGGAATAGTCCCGCTCAAGCACATCCTCCAAGAATCTCTGGCCAACTGTCGTGGTCACTCATAGCATGTCTCGTCGACGATCCTGAAATCTGGCCTGCTGGTGTGCGTATCATGACCATTCCTGGGTCCAAGTCTTCTCGTAATTCATTCCAGAAAGGTCCTGTCGAGGTCTCTCCCAAATCTCGTCTCTGCCGAACTGTTCGGAAGTCATCGTCCTTTACTGTATCTGTTTATCGTTCCAGAACGGCTGCATACGCATCGCGACTGCTTTTGGAAGGTATATCCAAGTACGATGCCTCGGCATGCGTATCGCATCTCTGATGTCGGCAGAGTGGAACGTCATCTTATCCAGATCTTGTAAGAACCTCTTACTCCACCATTCCCTAATGTCGACTGCTTCGGACTCGTCTCGTCGTGGCTGCATGGTCTGAGCTCCAACGGCTATCCTCGTATCTGAAGTCTCCCAAGAAGTGCATCTCACCACCTAGCATCCGAATGAAGTCGAACCATTCGATCGATTTGTCAAAACCTCATAATCCCCCAAGTGCTCAACATCTTGGGTACAGTTTAATAGTATCGAGTACGTACCACAGCATCGACGGTCCAGCCGTAGAAGGGCAAACCCAAGCCTCACTAATGGTGCCGCGGAACTGTCGCAAACCTTAAGGTTCAAAGGCTTTCACACGGTCATTAAGTCGAGTTAGGGTTTCATTCTTCTAGAGGGTCCATAGAATTTCCTGCATGCTCTTCCGAATACTTTAAACTTGGAATAATAGGTTTCTGACATTCGATCGTCTCTGTCGAATCTCATCGTCTCCGCGTGAAGTCGTCTCTAGCTGGAATCAATCTATCTGATGACCTCGCATCGGGGTAGGCGAACGAACCACATGTCCTAGTCATTCATCCTCGGGTGACTAGCGATCTTCTATCATCTCTTAGTATAACTCGTACTGCAATAGCTCCAACATCTGGGGCGATATCTCGTCGTTTGCAGCAGCAACTGGCTCACTCGTCTGCACGCTGAACAGTGCCTCAATTATCATGAATAAGCAATATATCAACGTTCATCAAAATCTGGTTGGCCTCTATCATTGGCTCAATCCTCTGCACGTCCGAGTAATCTCATACAGCGATCCATCAAACGCTCGTGGCGCGAAAACACAATAAAAAGACACATCTCTACAATCGTGTGTCGTCGGAATTATGCCCTGGTCAGTCCTTGTTTGTGACGAGCTTGTACTGACCGCAACTCTAGCCGTAGCTCTCCCTGCCAGTAATCATGGTAGCAAAACCATAACTGGTACCGATGAGGCTAGATCAGGAATGAATATAATACTGAGCAAAGAAATGTACATCCTAAGGCTTCTTAAGTGGAGTAGCGTATCGTAAGTATGCCGCGGAACATACCCATGGTACGTCACTCTACTTTAGTCACCTATTCCATCAACCAAGGGTCATCCTACGCTCCGAAGGTAAAACCTAATGCTCTGATACCAACTTTGTCACGTCCCGAAAGTACGGAACATGACCGGCACTTAAACTACGAAACGTCTCGAGGCGTACGTAATCTAAGTATGCCGAAAACCCAGAAATCCAAACCAAGAAAAGTAGTAGAGTGAAGGAAAACCAATTAAAATCAAGTAGTTTTAATAGCATAGGCCGAATTATGCGTTTTTAAAAACATCAAATATTTCATGAAAATTTCGGCAGAGTCTCCTTTGTAAATACTGGCCCCCAAACGGGATACAACATGAATAGTATACGAAATCAATAGAAGGCATCCCCAAGCGGGAGCTAGCTCTTCGTCAATCGACGGTCACAACCACACAAGCAATATAATATAAAACGCCAAGGGTGAGAATCAAAACTCAAAGGAAACTCAAAACAACAAGAAATCCACAGAAATATAACGCGCGACTCTAAGGTAAAAAAAATAACATCATTGATCTCTATCTCAAAAATAAATACATGTTTGGTTGATGGAATTTACTAGATACAACTGAATAATATTATACAAAGTAATATGATTGGTACGATACCAATAAACCCACCTACTAGCAAGTCACCCGAAAGAAACAGTGCCAGCAAAGCCGTAATGAAACCTGTACGGCAAAACCTGCAAGAAACTATGGCACAACGGGGGTGAGTTGCCAACTCGTGAATAGAAAAACATCTACGAACAGAAATCGCATGAACAACGCAATCCTAGGTCATATGATCATAATATATCCTCAAATATATAACATGCAGCCTATAATAATGGCTAGGGTAAATATCTAACCCGAGCGTAATCCCATGTGCCCGCGTCAGTGCCTCAGGTAGCAATATATCATATGGATGATGTATGAATGCATGAAACAGAATGCATGTACTAAAGAAACTGCTTTCATAATTTAGTGAGATTTCCTTTCTATTTTTAAAATAAGGTATCATAATTGAAATCAGCATAAACAGTGTCTAGCATCGACACAAACATAAATCTCAATGTCTCAAAATCTCAGGCTCCGGCTATCCGGACTGGCCTGTATCATCAAATCTCAGTACCTCAATATCTCGAAATCTCAATGTCTCAATCTCAATATCTAGGGCGCCGTCAGTCCAGACCGGCCCCTACCATCTATCTCAAGACCAAGACGGTATCCTCCGGATATCCGACGCGTCGGGTAAAATCACCGGTAGGTAGTCTCCCCTTGCTAGGCTCACATCATCATCACCACGCGCTTCTTGCCCCGGGGTACCTTACCGGGTCCACCATGTACCCGAAACGGTTCCTCCACTCCTCGAACTCGGGTCTCACATGTCGCTCTCAGCACCGAGAAAACACATGGTGGATGCACTGAAATATCATATCAAGGGTAACCTGGTTTTTAAAACAATTACATATTCTCTTTTGAAATACCCACGGTTCCCAAATCCAGAAATCTCATGAAAATCCGAATCCAAATCCTCAATAGCATGTAAACAGTGAATATAGGCATGAAAATCCATGAATGCGGCACAACAGTGAATAATAACATGCATGAAGTAGCAGGCAGTAACTACAATGTCTAAACTAGCATATAAGGTAAGTACACTAATATCATGTCTAAACTATTAGCTAACAACCTATGTCAATGAAATAGTATTTTCTAAAGTGTTCGTGACATGGCAATTACCGATGAAGATGTGTGTGAGCCGGCAAGTAAGTGTACGTGGTACATACGCGTCATCGGTAATAGTGCTGGTGTCCTAACAGCATGGTATCAACAATAGAATATGAATCATAATATAAGCATGCGATGCGGAGCGAACAACAATAATGACCGGGAGCTAAATACTAGACACAATGATAAAAAATCTGCATTTAATGTAATATGAGTCATACAGCTACACTAAACTATAGGGCTGAGCTAACAAGCTGAACTAAAGGTAAGGAAACCGCCTAACACCTGAGTCGATACATATGTATATATATTAGTGTAAGTCCATGTTACCCGTCTTCGGTTCTTTGGGGTTGCGGAAATGTTGAAAAACAATTTTTCTTTTGGGGGTAACATGGACTCAAAATACGGATCTTTGTTAAAAAACAATCTAACAACCTAACTAGGAGTTTTACCTACTCGGTTAGGGGGTGATACCTTAACTTGAACTCCTTCTCTTCGACTCCTTGTAGTGGTCGGATGGTTCTCTCCTCGTTGTCTCCTTGTACCGAAGATGGATCCACCTGAAAGCTTCTACCTTTAGCTCTAACCTCAATCTAGAGGAAACTAGAACACTTGGTTTGCTAGACCTTGTATACTAGGATGAGTAGAGAAGTGTTTTGGGTTTTATCTCTAAGGAAATGGTTCTCAACTCATGAGAGGGAGTTTCCTTGAGCTAGAGAGAGAGCAAGAGGAAGAGGGAGAGCTTGAGGATGAGAGAGAATGAGAATGATAGAATGAGCAAGAATTTTCCCACCTTAACTCTCATAATCCAAAATAATCATAACAAATAATAATAATTGAGTATTATGTGATGGTTCATATCATATCAAAAGGCAATATCATTTCATGCACTCATTTTGTAAAGTATAACAAGCAAGCAAAAGTCTTTGCCATGAAATGATAGCCATTGTAATGATGATGGTCAACAAGTCCAACCTAGTTAACCCGTCAACAAAGTCAACAAGTCAACAAAGTCAACCTTTCAACCCAACCATGGCACAATAATACTTAATTAATATTATCATTAATCATATTTCTAATTCTCATTAGGGTTTAGCAAAAGTCAACAGTCAACAACCCTAATGAGAATCCTCTGCCTCTGTCTTTGTCAACCGTGGATACACACCCGCATCCGCGTTCCGAGGAACACGAATACAAACGAGATAAAACCAATCCCAAAACGTACACTAGGATCTGGCTAAACCCTGAATGTGCCAATCTTCACCTGAACTCCTACTGAGCCTGAATGTGACAATCTGCGTACAGTCTGGTTTGTTCGTCTCAGAATATCGCATGGCGGGCCTAGGGGGCGGTAAACGTTAGTCCCCTAATAGCGGTACAAGTCGTGTCGGAGTATAGCCCAGAACACCCTGAGATAATACTGGAAACCTACCAGTATATCTCGCTTGCCCTGGCCAGGGACTTTGTGTAATGGCTCTCCTAGACACAGCGCGATATCAACCCCCAATACCGGGAGAGGCGAATCCTGTCTAACCGTCACTGCCTTTAAGTGCTTCGGGACTGCACCCAACTACTACCTGTTTGCACGACTCCTTTGAGCCGTGGTAGTAATCAAAGTACAGTGGGAACACACTCGAGGCGAAGTGACAGTGTCAAGTCAGTGGACTAAGCTGTACTCATGTCACCTGGGAACTGATAACTGACGATAGGTATAGTACCAACCAACAGTTCCCGACGAGTCCTGTCCAGTGTACTCGTAACCTAACGAGCACCCGCATACTATCTCAAGTACGATGTACTGACGGCTGTGGGACAGACCGTTTCCCATGCTGGGATGAGAAGCGCATACGCTAGTCTACTCCAGAGTATCGATGCCCTTTCTCGATAGTCCTACGACTAGGGACCTGCATAAGGATGTGCTTGTGGATTACCCAGCCCCCACGAGTGTGGCTGCCATCACAATGCTGGTAATCAAGCAAAGATCCTAAGGGCTCCACTAATGTGTATAGGCGATATGTTAAAATAAACACATGTACACACATTGAAGTAGAGACAAACCAAGTAGCATACTACTATTTTGAGCAAGATTGTCTATACAAAGGTGAATATCCCAAGCTTCCATTAAGTAATATACAAACTAGTATGATACAGTAATGGTTCATCTAGATTTTTGATAAAGCCAAATTCTTTGACCATTTCATCAAAACAGATGTTCCAACTCCGTGATGCCTGCTTTAGTCCATAGATGGACTTAAGCAACTTGCACACCTTTCCGCTGCTCCTACTCTGAATGAAACCCTCTGGCTTGTCCATATAGGCACACTCCTGTAAATTTCCATTTAGAAAAGCGGTCTTTACGTCCATCTGCCAAATCTCATAATCGTGGAAGGCAGCAATGGCAAGAAGGATCCGAATGGATTTCAGCATAGCCACTGGAGAAAAGGTTTCGTCATAGTCCAAACCAGGTCTTTGACGGAAACCCTTTGCAACAAGTCTAGCCTTATAGGTCTCAACCCATCCATCTACACCAATCTTCTTTTTGAAGATCCACTTGCATCCTACGGGTTTTACCCCATCTGGAGCAACGTCCAACGTCCATACTTTGTTGGTGTACATGGACTCCATTTCGGTCCGCATTGTATCCAGCCATTTTACCGAGTCAACGCTCTGAATGGCCTGCTGGAAGCTAGTCGGCTCATCACTATCAATGATGCAATCCTCTCTATCCCCGTCTATGAGAAAACCGTAGTATCTCTCGGGCGGATGAGACTGCCTACTACTCCTGCGGAGCGGCGCAGGAATGTCCTAATCTTTCGAACCCTCTGGTTCTACTAAGCTTTCAGTAATAGCTCGTGGTTCTGGAATTTCTTCCAGTTCTATTGCGCTCCCACTTATCTGATTTTCCAAAAAATCAGTTTCCAAGAAGTGGGCATGATGAGAAACAAAAACCTTTTGTTCCTCTTCGCAATAGAAGAAATATCCCTTGGAGTTCTTTGGATATCCCACAAACTTGCACTGTACTGAGCGTGCCTCGAGTTTGTCCGCATGCTGCTTTTTGACAAAAGCTGGACATCCCCATATCTTAATGTGCTTAAGATAGGGTTTCTTTCCACACCATATATGATATGGTGTGGTAGACACAGTCTTAGTTGGAACTCGGTTCAAAAGGTATGCAGCTGATTCTAGTGCATATCCCCAGAATGATCGCGGTAACTCAGCGTTACTCATCATGGAACGTAACATATCTAATAGGGTCCGGTTCCATCTCTCCGATACACCGTTATGTTGCGAAGTGTATAGAGGAGTAAGCTGAGAGAGAATTCCATTCTCTTTTAGGAAATCCAGGAACTCGGCACTCAAGTATTCACCACCTCGATCAGATCTCAGTGTCTTGATACTTTTGCCGGTTTGTTTTTATACTTCATTCTTATAATCCTGGAATTTTCCAAAGGCTTCGGATTTATGTTTCATTAAGAAGACATATTCGTACCTTGAAAAGTCATCCGTAAAATTAATGAAGTAAGAATAACTGCTTCGCGCATGTGTAGACATTGGACCGCACACGTCGCTGTGTACGAGTCCCAAGAGCTCGCTCGCTCTTACTCCGTGTCCAGTGAACAGAGTCTCTGTCATCTTTCCTTTGAGACAGGATTGACAAGTTGCATATGATTGATATTCGAACGGATCCAAATATCCTTCTGTATGTAACTTCGTCAACCTTCTCTCATTGATGTGACCCAGTCTACAATGCCATAAGAAAGCCTGATTTGTTTCCGGAGACTTTCTTTTGTGTGTATTCTGGACATTGAAAATCTGTGGTTGGTTTAATACATATATACCATTCCTTAATGTACCTGACCCAATCAAAACTTGATTAAGGTGAATGTTTACAACATTGCTTACAAATGCAAATTCATAAGCTTATTTAGATAATAAAGATACAGATATGATATTACAAGTTGCATTGGGTACAAAATAACAATCACGCAAAACTAAAACGTGTCCATCTAACAATCCCAGGTGATAGTCCCCCACGGACTCAGCATCTATGCCAGCTCCGTTTGCAACTCTAAGGGTCATATCACCTGCCTTCAAAACCCTATGCTTTCTCAGTGCCTGCAAAGAATTGCAGATATGAGATCCTGATCCGGTATCTAATACCCAGGAAGTAGAGTTTATTGATAGACAGCTTTCAATAACATACACACCTGAAGCCGAAGCCGCAACTTGCTTTGGGTCCTGGTTTCTGGCCTTCCAAGCCCTGCAATACTTTTTCTAGTGTCCACTCTTGTGACAGTAAAAGCACTCTTCCTTCCCCACAAGCTTTTCCGCTACCTTTGTTGCCTTTGTTTTTCCCTTCGTATCCACTTTACTAACACCGCCGCTTGGTTTGGTGGGGGTTTTCTTCTTCTTTCCCTTGGCTTTCGCCTTGGACCTAGAAGAGGAAGATCCTCCTACAAACAAAGTGGATGTTTCCCTACCTTTCTGTAAGGTGCCCTCTGCACTCCTCAGCATGTTGAGGAGTTCTGAAAGTTCAACTTCTTTTTCTTACAAGTTGAAGTTCAGGATAAACTGGGCGTAAGTGGAAGGAAGGGACTGGAGAATCAAGTCCGTGTAGAGCTCGTTCTCTAACATGGTCCCAAGGTCCGCGAGCTCCTCAATGAAGCCAATCATCTTAAGCACGTGTTCCGCTACCGATGATCCTACGGCCAATCTCGCCGAAAACTGCTTTTTCGAGACTTCGTATCTGGCGATACGGGATTGCTCTCCATACAGTTCTTTTGTATGGAGAAATATGGATTCAAGGTCCATATTCTCGTGCTTCCTCTGATGTTCATTGTCCATAGAGGCAAGCACGAGGCACTGGGCTTCGCGCAGTCGATTTCCCAGATCTTACGGATTTCCTTATCCGCGACGCTGGTTTTGGGACCTGGGACAGGGGGAGCTTTAGTGGTAAGGAGATACCCCAACTTGTCATAAGTGATTGCCATTTTGACATTCCTGAGCCAATCTTTGTAGTTTGGCCCTGTCAGTATGTTTTTATCTAGTAGTAACTTAAGTCCAGTCATGATGTTTGGTCGCTGCAATTAGGAGAGAGAGAAGAAACACTTTAGCATGATGCTCTTGCAAGTTTAGAGTGGTTTTTAGTTTGTCTAAACAGGATGGCTCCCACTGTCTCTCGAATCCCTCCTCAAACCAAAAAGGAAGAATTAGTTGGGATCAATCTCACCGTACAGTACTTGCTTAACCGTTCAGCCAGGCCAGTGTTGGTACTTTGAGGGAGGTTTTCCAACGCTTTCTTAATTAAATAACCTATTTTCCCTGTGGGCGTAGCCCCGCTAACACCTTTCTAGACACCTACTTGGTTTATAGCATTGATCGTTAAGTGAGAAAGTTCCGGAGGAATAGCATATACTCACAGTAGGATCGGGATCCAAATATCATCGCGTGACAAAACTGAAGGAATCCTACCAGAATCATCATACTCCAAATGGTATGCAGCGCTAGAAAGTTTCAGTTTCTTTTGAAACTCCCGATGTGGATTTTTGCCCCATGCTCTTATGACCTTGACTTTGGCCAACAAATCATAAGTCACATGTCAAGTTCTACCCGTCATTCTCCAGGTTAATTTGAACACACCCGTACCTACCCTTGACTTTGGCCAACAAGGCAGTACGACTGTCCCAAACCAACACATCTATCTATGCTGCACATGAATACCCAATAGCTACCAATCACTATGCCCTGACTTTTACCAACAAACATATCTTGAATACTATTGACTATCCATGTGAAACGACGGAGGGCTACGAATGGTTTTGGCGAAACCGTGAACGTATTGAACTTGATATAATCGATGGAACGAGATAGCTTTTAAAAGGAGTGGTTTAAGCTCCGCGTTTAAAAGTTGTTTTTGAAAAGAAACCGAGTGGTTTTGAAAGTGTTCCAACGACTTAACTTTGGTTTATTTTCTTGCATTAATTTAATGCGTCCCATCATTTAATCCTACCATTGCAGAAAACAATGAAAATATGACGAACGCTTATGCCATCCTCATTCGCCACGGGGCCCCGTCATTACCCGTTAGGTTACTTAACTAACGACAGAGCGGGGGCTGGACTAGCGCGGATGCAAAACATAAGCAACGCCTAAATAGATATCATATATAGATATATACATTCGTCACATGCAATGATAGCCATTCCAGATCATAGATGAACACATTAGATATATTAGGAATCCGCATTCTGTACGAGCCTGTAACGAAGAGCGGATTACACGGTCGCGATGAATAGCCAAGACCCCACCCTAGACCACTACGGGTGCGGCAAACTACCCGCCAAGTACCCGAAGCGAAGCAACCTCCCTCAGCACCGTAAGTAGGCCACTCGGCACTTCGAGATACCCGGTAGTTTGTGCACCCCACCTTGGGTCTATCCTAAGAGCAAAAACAGTAAAAGAAATTATACAATGATGGCTACAACCCCATCCCGGTTATGCGGCCATATAAATAATATTACATCAATTACAAATTACATGAATTGAAAGAAAAAGAAAACTCTCATCTCACAACCCCCCGGCTATTCATCCGCAACAATCCAATGAATTCATATACACATACCATCAACATTACAGATCACAGATATGTATAACCCCCACTAATCGACGTATAGCGATTAGCAGACGTTCAATACATATATCACATCACATATATAAACCCGTTAGCTAAAGTCTTTAGAAGTTCGATCAAAATACGGATTTTTAACCACCCCAAAAACAAGTTTTGCTTCCTGTAAAATCTGGGCAGAAAAAACATATTGTAAAAATCCCAAAACACCCCCAGAAAAACACTGCAGGAAAATTGTGCCATGACCGAGTCAACTCGGCCTCGGATCCTCGGCGTGAGAACGCTCCTTCCGCGGTTCCACGGCGCCTTGACCGAGTTAGTGGACCATTTTTCTTGCTTGTTCTTTAAAAACCCTGAGCCGATTTTTAGTACATGATTTATTATTTTTTTGAACAGAAAACAAAATCGGCAGAAAGTTGATATTCCGGGCGTATTTTGTGACTTTTTCTCCGATCGAACTTCTAGTTACTTTGCTAACATGTTAGATAGTGTTTAACTAGGCTCTGATACCACTGTAAGTCCACGTTACCCGTCCCCGGTTCTTTGGGGTTGCGGAAATGGTGAAAACGATTTTTCTTTTGGGGGTAACATGGACTCAAAATATGGATCTTTGTTTAACAACTATCTAACAACCTAACTAGGAGTTTTACCTTCTCGGTTAGGGGGTTAAACCTTAACTTGAACTCCTTCTCTTTGACTCCTTGTGGTGGTCGGATGGTTCTCTCCTCGTCGTCTCCTTGTGCCGAAGATGGATCCACCTGAAAGCTTCTACCTTTGGTTCCAATCTCAATCTAGAGGAAACTAGAACACTTGGTTTGCTGGACCTTGTATACTAGGATGAGTAGATAAGTGTTTTGGGTTTTATCTCTAAGGAAATGGTTCTCAACTCATGAGAGGGAGTTTCCTTGAGCTAGAGAGAGCAAGAGGAAGAGGGAGAGTTTGAGGATGAGAGAGAATGAGAATGATAGAATGAGCAAGACTTTTTCCACCCTTGCTCTCATAATCCAAAATAATCATAACAAATAATAATAATTGAGTATTATGTGATGGTTCATATCATATCAAAAGGCAATATCATTTCATGCACTCATTTTGTAAAGTATAACAAGCAAGCAAAAGTCTTTGCCATGAAATGATAACCATTGTAATGATGATGGTCAACAAGTCCAACCTAGTCAACCGGTCAACAAAGTCAACAAGTCAACAAAGTCAACCTTTCAACCCAACCATGGCATAATAACACTTAATTAATATTATCATTAATCATATTTCTAATTCTCATTAGGGTTTAGCAAAAGTCAACAGTCAACAACCCTAATGAGAATCCTCTGCCTCTGTCTCTGTCAAACGTGCATACACACCCGCATCCGCGTTCCGAGGAACACGAATACAAACGAGATAAAACCAATCCCAAAACGTACACTAGGATCTGCCTTAAACCAAAACCCGCTAGTGATAACTGCCCGGACACTAAACGTGCACAAGTGCATGGATGTGACCGAACCCTATCGCAAAACCATGCGGCCACTACTCTTTTGCCTAAAGGCGAATAGCTCTCTGTGTGGGACTCTGAAGACTCGACACTACGCTGGCAGTGGGATTAACCACAGACCGCAAGCGGCACTAGCTGTGCGTAATGGCCCCCAGGTAGATGCCGATAAGAAAACGGACGAGGTGAAACCCATTTGAACTCCTACTGAGCCTGAATGTGACAATCTGCGTACAGTCCGGTCTGTTCGTCTGAGAATATCGCATGGCGGGCCTAGGGGGCGGTAAATGTTAGTCCCCTAATAGCGGTACAAGTCATGTCGGAGTGTAGCCCAGAACACCCTGAGATAACACTTGAAACTTACCAGTATATCTCGCTTGCCCTGGCCAGGGACTTTGTGTAATGGCTCTCCTAGACACAGCGCGATATCAACCCCCAATACCGGGAGAGACGAATCCTGTCTAACCATCACTGCCTCCAAGTGCTTCGGGACTGCACCCAACTACTACCTGTTTACACGACTCCTTTGAGCCGTGGTAGGGTAGTAATCAAAGTACAGTGGGAACACACTCGAGGCGAAGTGACAGTGTCAAGTCAGCGGACTAAGTCGTACTCATGTCACCTGGGAACTGATAACTGACGATAGGTATAGTACAGACCAACAGTTCCCGACGAGTCCTGGGGTATATGCCCTAGAGACCATTACTGTATCATACTAGTTTGTATATTACTTAATGGAAGCTTGGGATATTCACAGTTGTATATACAATCTTGCTCGAAATGGTAGTATGCTACTTGGTTTGTCTCTGCTTTAATATGTGCATGTGTTTCTTTTAGCATATTGCTGGTATACATATTAGTAGAGCCCTTAGGATCTTTGCTTGATTACCAGCGTTGTGATGGCGCTCGCACTCGTGGGAGCTGGGTAATCCATAAGCACATCCTTATACAGGACCCTGGTCGTTGGACTATCGAGACAGGGCATCGATACTCCGGAGTAGACTAGCGTATGCGCTTCTCATCCCAGTGTGGGAGACGGTCTGTCCCACAGCCGTTAGTACGTCGTACTTGGGATAGTATGCGGGTGCTCGTTAGGTTACGAGTACACTGGACAGGACTCGTCGGGAACTGTTGGTTGGTAATATACCTATCGTCAGTTATCAGTTCCCAGGTGACATGAGTACAGCTTAGTCCGCTGACTTGACACTGTCACTTTGCCTCGAGTGTGTTCCCACTGCACTTTGATTACTACCCTACCACGGATCAAAAGAGTCGTGCAAACAGGTAGTTTTTGGGTGCAGTCCCGAAGCACTTGGAGGCAGTGACGGTTAGACAGGATTCGTCTCTCCCGGTATTGGGGGTTGACATCGCGCTGTGTCCAGGAGAGCCATTACACGAGTAGTCCCTGGCCAGGGAAAGCGAGATATACTGGTAGGTTTCCAGTGTTCTCTCAGGGTGTTCTGGGCTACACTCCGACACGACTTGTACCGCTATTAGGGGACTGACGTTCACCGCCCCCTAGGCCCGCCATGCGATGTATCAGACGAACAGACCGGACTGTACGGAGACTGTCACATACAGGCTCAGTAGGAGTGCAGATGGGGTTCACCTCGTCAGTCTTCTTATCGACATCTACCTGGGGACCGTTACGTACAGCTAGTGCCGCTTGCGGTCTGTGGTTAAACCCACTGCCAGCGTAGTGTCGAGTCTTTAGAGTCCCACACAGAGAGCTATTCGCCTTTAGGAAAAAAGAGTAGAGGTCGCATGGTTTTGCAACAGGGTTCGTTCGCATCCGCGCACTTGTGCACGTTTGCTGTCCGGACAGTTTATACTAGCGGGCTTTGGTTTAAGCCGGATCCTAGTATATGATTTGAGATTGGTTTTTCTCTGTGTATTCGTGTTACTCGGATCACGAATGCGGGTGCGTATGCACAGTTGCTTGAGATTGAGGGAGAGGACCTTGTTTAGGGTTAATGACTATTGTCATTTTATTAACCCTATTGCTTTTGTGTGTATTATAGTTAATTGATAATTAGCTTAATAATTGTGCATGGTTGTTGTTGTTGACCATTTGACTTCATTGACTTGTTGACCTAGTTGACAACTTGACCATAATCATTTCATTTGGAAGATGCTCTTTGATCCTTGCAATTTGCATTAATATTGAAATGATAATGGTCATATCTTGATTAAACCATGACAATTTTCTAGCTAATTATTGAATTAAAATATTACACACATAATAGTGAGAATGGCTCACTAATAATTCATTCTCTCATATCATTTCTCTCTCTTGCTCATCCTCTCCCTCAAGCTCTCTCCCTCTCATGTGTTGAGAAACAAAAAGCTTGAGAAAAACCTTCACTTGATCTTCTCTACTCTCTTCTAGGGTTCAAGTCTTAGCATTTCTTGCACTCTAGTTACTCCTAGCTTGGAGTTGAAGCTAAAGGTCGAGGCTTTCGGGTGGATCCTTCTTTGATGGGAGAAGACAAGCAAGGTGACCTCTTTCTACCATTCCAAGGAGCAAGGAGAGAAGGACTTTGAGCTCAAGGTATAACCTTTCCATCACTTAGCTAGTTACTAGTTAGGGTTAGCTTGTTTTTGTTTAGCAAAGATCCTTAAAGCTTGGTCCATGTTGCCTATAGTTGATAAAAATCCAATTTTTATTATGTTTTCCGCCTCCCCGTAAGCACCGGGGTGGGCAACGTGGACTAACAGTGGTATCAGAGCCTAACTAAACATAAACTAGCTAAGTAGTAAAGTGTAACGAAGTTTCGAAACCGGAAAATCGAAAAACCAAACTCGCAAAACCCTAAGTTTCTGTTAATTTTTTTTATGGTCAAAATAAAATTTGTTATACACCTAAAATTATCTCAGGGTTTTGTGTAGAAAACCACCAAAGACGAACCAGAGAGGCGACCAAAGGGCCGCGGATCCGCGGCAATAGGAAGCTCTTGCCGCGGAACCGCGGCCGTCTTGTCCCCTCTCTGCTTCGATTTTGGTGCAGTGTGTTTCTGTGTTGGTTTTGGGATTTTTAGGATATGTTATATGTGCCCAGATTTTCCAGAACTAAAATTTACTTTTAGGGGCCTATAAATCTGTATTTTTTCGGAACTTCACTACACTTTAACTATATCGGTTATATCTGTGATGCTTGTATGTATTGAACGTCGGCTAATCGCTATAAGTCGATTAGTCGGGGTTATACATCTCTGTGATCTGTGATTGTTATTGGTTTGTGGATATGAATGGATTGGATTGTCGCTGGTGAATAGCCGGGGTGGATGTGAGATGAGCGTTATTTTTCTTTCATTCATTTGTAACATGTAAATTGATGTAATAATATTATTTGTATGGCCGCACAACCGGGTCGGGGTTGTAGCCGTCATTGTATAATTCTTTTTACTGTTTTTGCTCCTAGGATAGACCCATGGAGAGGGTGCACAAACTACCGGGTATCTCGAAGTGCCGAGTGGCCTACTCACGGTGGTGAGGGAGGTTGCTTCGCTTCGGGTGCTTGGCGGGTAGTTTGCCGCACCCGTAGGGGTCTTGGGTGGGGTATTGGCTATTCACCGCGACCGTGTAATCCGCTTTACGTTGCAGGCTCGAACGCATTGCGGATTCCTAGTATATCCAATGTATTCATCTGTGATCTGTAATGTCTATCATTGCTATATATTAATATATATAATAACTATTTAGGCGTTGCTTATGTTTTACAGCCGCGCTAGCCCAGCCCCCGCTCTGTCGTTAGTTAAGTAACCTAACGGGTGATGACGGGGCCCCGTGGCGAATGCGAATGGCATAAGCGTACGTCATATTTTGGTTGTTTTCTGCAATGGTAGGATTAAATGATGGGACGCATTAAAAGAACTAATGCAAGAAATAAACCAAGTAAAAGTCGATTGGAACACTTTGAAAACCACTCGGTTCTTTTCAAAACTAAACTTTTAAACGCGGAGCTTGAACCACTCCTTTTAAAAGATATCTCGTTCCATCGATTATATCAAGTTCACTACGTTCACGGTTTCGCCAAAACCATCCGTAGCCCTCCATCATTTCGGTTAAATATTCGGTAGTATTCAAGCTATGTATTTTGACCTCACGCCAAGGCATAGTGATTGGTAGCTGCCGGATATTTATCCGTTGCATAGATAGAATGCGTTGATTTGAGACAGTCGTACTGCCGTTTTGGCTTACGTCAAGGGTAGGTACGGGTGGGTTCAAATTAACCAGGATAATGATGGGAAGAACTTGACATGTGACTTATGACATTTTGACCTCACGCCAAGGTCATAAGAGCATGGGGCAAAAATCCACATCGGGAGTTTCATAAGTACTGAAACTTGCTAGCGTTGCATACCATTTGGAGTATGATAATTCTGGTAGGATTCCTTCGGTTTTATCACGCGATGATATTTGGATCCCGATCCTACTGTGAGTATATGCTACTCCTCGGGAAAACTCTCACTTAACGATCAATGCTATAAACCTAGTAGGTGCCTAGAAAGGTGTTAGCGGGGCTACGCCCACAGGGAAAAGAGGTTACTTAATTAAGGAACTTCGTGAAAGCGTTGGAAAACCTCCCTCGAAGTACCGACACTGGCCTGGCTGAACGGTTAAGCAAGTATTGTACGGTGAGAATGATCCCGGCTAATCCTTTTCTTTATGGTTTGAGAAGGGATTCGAGAAACAGTGGGAGCCATCCAGTTTAGACAAACTAAAAACCACTCTAAACTTGCAAGAGCATCATGCTAAAGTGTTTCTTTTCTCTCTCCTAATTGCAGCGACCATTCAACATGACCGGACTTAAGTTACTATTAGATAAAAATATATTGACAGGGCCAAACTACAAAGATTGGCTCAGGAATGTCAATATGGCTATCACTTATGACAAGCTGGGGTATATACTTACCACCAAAGCTCCCCCTGTCCCAGGTCCCACCTCCAGCGTCGCGAATGTAGAAATCCGTAAGACATGGGAGATAGATTGCGCGAGGGCCAGATGCCTCGTACTAGCCTCGATGGACAACGAACATCAGAGGAGGCACGAGAATATGGACCTAGAGTCCATATTTCTCCATACAAAAGAACTGTATGGAGAGCAGTCTCGTATCGCTAGATACGAAGTGTCGAAGAAGCTTTTTTCGGCAAGGTTGGCCGTCGGATCATCAGTAGCGGACCACGTGCTTAAGATGATCGGCTACATAGAGGAGCTCGCGGACCTTGGGACCACGTTGGAGAATGAACTCTATACCGATTTGATTCTCCGGTCCCTTCCTTCCACTTACGCCCAGTTCATTCTTAACTTCAACATGCAAGGAAAGGAGGTTGAACTTGCCGAACTTCTGAACATGTTGAGGACTGCTGAGGGCACCCAACAGAAGGGTAGGGAGACATCCACTTTGTTTGTAGGAGGATCTTCCTCTTCTAGGTCCAGGGCGAAAACCAAGGGCAAGAAGAAGAAAGCCCCCGCCAAACCAAGAGGCGGTGTCGGTAAAGTGGATACGAAGGGAAAAGGTAAAGCAACAAAAGTAGCGGGGAAGCTGGTGGGGAAGGAAGAATGCTTCTATTGTCACAAAAGTGGTCACTGGAAACAGGATTGCAAGGCTTGGAAAGCCAGAACACAGGATTTGAAGCGAGTTGCAGCTTCAGCTTCAGGTGTGTATGTTATTGAAAACTGTCTATCAATAAACTCTACATCCTGGGTATTGGATACCGGATCAGGATCTCATATCTGTAATTCTTTGCAGGCGTTGAGAAAGCGTAGAGTTTTGAAGGCAGGTGACATGACCCTCAGAGTTGCGAACGGTGCTAGCATGGATGCTGAGGCCGTGGGGGACTATCACCTGGGATTATCAGATGGACACTTTTTGGTTTTGCGTAGTTGTTATTATATACCAAATGCAACCTGTAATATCATTTCTGTATCTTTATTATCTAAAGAAGGTAATGAATTTGCATTTGTAAGTAATGTAGTGAACATTCACCTTAATCAAGTTTTGATTGGGTCAGGTACATTGAACAACGGTATATACGTTTTAAACCAACCACAAGTTTTCAATATCCAGAATACACACAAAAGAAAGTCTCCAGAAATTAATAAAACTTTCTTATGGCATTGTAGACTGGGTCACATCAATGAGAGAAGATTGACTAAGTTACATACTGAAGGATATTTAGATCCGTTCGAATATCAATCGTATGCAACTTGTCAATCTTGTCTCAAAGGAAAGATGACAAAGGCTCCGTTTTCTGGACACAGAGAAAGAGCCAGCGAGCTCTTGGGACTCGTACACAGCGACGTGTGCGGTCCAATGTCTACACATGCGCGAAGAGGTTTTTCTTACTTCATTACTTTTACGGATGATTTCTCAAGATTCGGACATGTCTTCTTAATGAAGCATAAATCCGAAGCTTTTGATAAGTTCCAGGAATATAAGAATGAAGTAGAAAAACAAACAGGCAAAAGTATCAAGATCCTAAGATCGGATCGAGGAGGAGAATACTTAAGTGCTGAATTCCTGAATTACTTAAAAGAGAATGGAATTCTCTCTCAGCTTACTCCTCCATACACTCCGCAACATAACGGTGTATCGGAGAGATGGAACCGAACCCTATTGGATATGGTACGGTCCATGATGAGTAACGCTGAGTTACCGCGATCGTTCTGGGGATATGCGCTAGAAACAGCTGCATATCTTTTGAACCGTGTTCCCACTAAGACTGTGCCTACCACACCATATGAGTTATGGAGTGGGAAGAAACCCTATCTTCAATACTTGAAGATTTGGGGATGTCCAGCTTATGTCAAAAAGTAGCATACGGACAAGCTCGAGGCACGCTCAGTACTGTGCAAGTTTGTGGGATACCCAAAGAACTCCAGGGGGTATCTTTTCTATTACGCAGAGGAACAAAAAGTCCTTGTTTCTCGTAATGCCCATTTTCTGGAACATCAGTTTTTAGAAAAATAAATAAGTGGGAGCGCAATAGAACTGGAAGAAATTCCAGAACCACAAACTATTACTGAAAGCTTACTGGAACCAGAAGGTTCAAAAGAACAGGACATTCCTACGCCACTCCGCAGGAGTAGTAGGCAGTCTCATCCGCCCGAGAGGTACTACGGTTTTCTCATTGACGGGGATAGAGAGGACTGCATCATAGATTGTGATGAGCCTACTAGCTTCCAGCAAGCCATTCAGAGCGTCGACTCGGTAAAATGGTTGGATGCAATGCGGACCGAGATGGAGTCCATGTACACCAACAAAGTATGGACGTTGGACATTGCTCCAGACGGGGTAAAACCCGTAGGATGCAAGTGGATCTTCAAAAGGAAGATTGGTGTAGATGGACAGGTTGAGACCTATAAAGCTAGACTGGTAGCAAAGGGTTTTCGTCAGCGACCTGGTTTGGACTATGACGAAACCTTTTCTCCAGTAGCTATGCTGAAATCCATTCGGATCCTTCTTGCCATCGCTGCTTTCCACGATTATGAGATTTGGCAGATGGACGTAAAGACAGCTTTTCTAAATGGTCATTTAGAGGAGTGTGTCTATATGGACCAGCCAGAGGGTTTCATTCAGGGTGGGAGCAGCGGAAAGGTGTGCAAGTTGCTCAAGTCCATTTATGGACTCAAGCAGGCATCGCGGAGTTGGAACATCTGTTTTGATGAGACGGTCAAAGAATTTGGCTTTATCAAAAATCCAGATGAACCATGCATCTATTGTAGATTTGTAGCGAGAACTGTAGTATTCCTCGTTTTATACGTGGATGACATTCTCTTAATAGGAAATGACATTCCTATGCTACAATCTGTCAAGGGGTTCTTGTCACACAGGTTCTCCATGAAAGACCTGGGCGATGCCTCATACATTCTGGGTATCCGGATCTACCGTGACAGATCCAAGAGGATATTAGGACTCTCACAGTCCAGGTACATCGACACCATACTGAAGAGATTCAGTATGGAAGATTCCAAGCGCGGTAATCTACCGGCTTGTCACGGGATCACCCTCTCCAAAGAGATGTCTCCCAAGACTAATTTGGAGAGGGATCGCATGTCTATTATACCCTACGCTTCTGCGGTAGGCTCTATAATGTATGCGATGTTGTGTACCAGACCGGATGTGGCTTATGCACTGAGTGTGGTAAGCAGGTATCAGTCAAACCCTGGGGAGAAACATTGGAAAGCAGTAAAGAACATTCTCAAGTACCTGAGAAGGACTAAGGAGATGTTCTTGGTGTATGGCGGAAAAGACCTGCAGATTGAGGCCTTTGCTGACTCCAGCTTCCAGAGTGACAAGGATGATTCCAAGTCCATGTCGGGTTTTGTCTTTACCCTCAATGGAGGGGCGGTGTGTTGGACGAGCTCCAAACAGGAAACCGTTGCTGACTCGACTATGGAAGCGGAATACATCGCTGCATCTGATGCCGCAAAAGAAGCTGTCTGGATGAGGAAGTTCTTGAAAGAACTTCAGGTGGTTCCGTCCATTGTTGACCCAATACCTCTGTATTGCGACAACAACGGGGCTATAGCTTTAGCGAAGGAACCCAGGTCCCATCAGAAATCCAGACACATCTTAAGGCGGTATCACCTGATCAGGGAGATCGTGGATCGCCAGGAGATCGAGGTCCGGAGAGTTGCATCAGAGGATAACACAGCAGATCCATTCACCAAGGCCTTGCCCCAGACTCAGTTCGAGCGGCTGATCGAGATGATAGGTCTTCGATACGCCAGTACATGGCCTTAGTGCAAGTGGGAGATTGTTAGTGTATATGCCCTAGAGGCCATTACTGTATCATACTAGTTTGTATATTACTTAATGGAAGCTTGGGATATTCACAGTTGTATATACAATCTTGCTCGAAATGGTAGTATGCTACTTGGTTTGTCTCTGCTTTAATATGTGCATGTGTTTCTTTTAGCATATTGCTGGTATACATATTAGTAGAGCCCTTAGGATCTTTGCTTGATTACCAGCGTTGTGATGGCGCTCGCACTCGTGGGAGCTGGGTAATCCATAAGCACATCCTTATACAGGTCCCTGGTCGTTGGACTATCGAGACAGGGCATCGATACTCCGGAGTAGACTAGCGTATGCGCTTCTCATCCCAGTGTGGGAGACGGTCTGTCCCACAGCCGTTAGTACGTCGTACTTGGGATAGTATGCGGGTGCTCGTTAGGTTACGAGTACACTGGACAGGACTCGTCGGGAACTGTTGGTTGGTAATATACCTATCGTCAGTTATCAGTTCCCAGGTGACATGAGTACAGCTTAGTCCGCTGACTTGACACTGTCACTTCGCCTCGAGTGTGTTCCCACTGCACTTTGATTACTACCCTACCACGGCTCAAAGGAGTCGTGCAAACAGGTAGTTTTTGGGTGCAGTCCCGAAGCACTTGGAGGCAGTGACGGTTAGACAGGATTCGTCTCTCCCGGTATTGGGGGTTGACATCTCGCTGTGTCCAGGAGAGCCATTACACGAGTAGTCCCTGGCCAGGGCAAGCGAGATATACTGGTAGGTTTCCAGTGTTATCTCAGGGTGTTCTGGGCTACACTCCGACACGACTTGTACCGCTATTAGGGTACTGACGTTCACCGCCCCCCTAGGCCCGCCATGCGATGTATCAGACGAACAGACCGGACTGTACGGAGACTGTCACATTCAGGCTCAGTAGGAGTGCAGATGGGGTTCACCTCGTCAGTCTTCTTATCGACATCTACCTGGGGACCGTTACGTACAGCTAGTGCCGCTTGCGGTCTGTGGTTAAACCCACTGCCAGCGTAGTGTCGAGTCTTTAGAGTCCCACACAGAGAGCTATTCGCCTTTAGGCAAAATGAGTAGAGGTCGCATGGTTTTGCGACAGGGTTCGTTCGCATCCGCGTACTTGTGCACGTTTGCTGTCCGGACAGTTTATACTAGCGGGCTTTGGTTTAAGCCGGATCCTAGTATATGATTTGAGATTGGTTTTTCTCTGTGTATTCGTGTTCCTCGGATCACGAATACGGGTGCGTATGCACAGTTGCTTGAGATTGAGGGAGAGGACCTTGTTTAGGGTTAATGACTATTGTCATTTTATTAACCCTATTGCTTTTGTGTGTATTATAGTTAATTGATAATTAGCTTAATAATTGTGCATGGTTGTTGTTGTTGACCATTTGACTTCATTGACTTGTTGACCTAGTTGACAACTTGACCATAATCATTTCATTTGGAAGATGCTCTTTGATCCTTGCAATTTGCATTAATATTGAAATGATAATGGTCATATCTTGATTAAACCATGACAATTTTCTAGCTAATTATTGAATTAAAATATTACACACATATTAGTGAGAATGGCTCACTAATAATTCATTCTCTCATATCATTTTCTCTCTCTTGCTCATCCTCTCCCTCAAGCTCTCTCCCTCTCATGTGTTGAGAAACAAAAAGCTTGAGAAAAACCTTCACTTGATCTTCTCTACTCTCTTCTAGGGTTCAAGTCTTAGCATTTCTTGCACTCTAGTTACTCCTAGCTTGGAGTTGAAGCTAAAGGTCGAGGCTTTCGGGTGGATCCTTCTTTGACGGGAGAAGAAAAGCAAGGTGACTTCTTTCTACCATTCCAAGGAGCAAGGAGAGAAGGACTTTGAGCTCAAGGTATAACCTTTCCATCACTTAGCTAGTTACTAGTTAGGGTTAGCTTGTTTTTGTTTAGCAAAGATCCTTAAAGCTTGGTCCATGTTGCCTATAGTTGATAAAAATCCAATTTTTATTATGTTTTCCGCCTCCCCGTAAGCACCGGGGTGGGCAACGTGGACTTACACTTTTGTCCTTAATGACAAGGTCAAATTCTTGAAGTAAGAAGATCCAACGTATCAACCGAGATTTCGCATCCTTCTTCGCAAAAAGATGTCGCAGAGCTGAATAGTCTGTATAGATAATGATTGGAGAGTCGATCAAGTAAGGCCTGAATTTTTCTAAAGCAAACACAACAGCCAAGAATTCTTTCTTAGTTGTTGTGTAATTCAGTTAGGCACCATTCAGGGGCCAGCTAGCGTAGTAGATTACGTGCGGCATTTTATCGATGTGCTGTCCTAGGACTGCTCCGATAGCAAAGTCGGATGCATCGCACATAATCTCAAAGGGATACATCCAGTCAGGTGAATAGAGAACGGGAGCAGAGGTGAGTGAACTTTTTAGTGATTCGAACGCAGTCACACAGCTCGAGTTGAAGTCGAATGTGGTATCCTTGGCCAGCAGAAGAGTCAAGGGTCTAACAATCTTGCTAAAGTCATTGATGAACTGTCTATAAAAACCGGCATGGCCAAGGAAAGCTCGGATATCTCGGATGCATCTGGGAGGAGGGAGATTGGAAATGACTTCAATCTTCGCTTTATCAACCTCAATGCCATTTTGCGAAATGATATGTCCTAGGACAATACCTTCGCATACCATGAAGTGGCACTTCTCCTAGTTTAAGGTGAGGTTTTTATCCTTACATCGGGTAAGGACAGCGTCGAGATGATGCAAACACTAGTCAAAGAAATTTCCAAAGATGGAGAAATCATCTATGAATATCTCCAAGAATTTCTCAACCATGTCAGAGAAAATTCCCATCATATACCGCTGGAAGGTAGCGGGAGCATTGCATAACCCAAAGGGCATGCGGGGATATGCAAACGTGCCGAAAGGACAGGTGAACGTGGTTTTGTCCTGGTCCTTCTCGGCGATGGGAATACGGTCGTAGCCAGAGTAGCCATCTAGAAAACAGTAGTACTCATGTCCAGCCAATCGTTCGAGCATTTGGTCAATGAATGGTAGCGGAAAGTGGTCCTTCCGCGTTGCGGCGTTGAGTTTTCTATAATCAATGCATACTCGCCACCCAGTCTGGGTGCGAGTAGGGATTAACTCCTTCGCCTCATTTGTGATGACCGTTATGCCTGACTTTTTGGGGACGACGTGTATAGGATTGACCCACTGGCTGTCTGAGATAGGGTAAATGATACCACTATCCAGACATTTGACGATCTCTTTTTCACAGCCTCCTTCATGACTGGATTTAGTCACCTCTGTGGATCCCTGGCTGGTTTGGCATCATCCATCATATGAATGTGATGTTCAACGATCAGGGGACTAATCCCCTTGATGTCCGCGATTGACCAGCCAAAAGCTTGCCGATTGCTTTGCAAAACCGTGAGAAAGGCTTCCTCCTACTCTGGAGCTAGAGAAGCCGAGATGATGACAGGGAGGGTCTCGTTCTCACCTAAGTAAGAATACTTGAGGTGAGACGGCAACGGCTTAAGTTCGAACGTTGGAGGTGAAACTGTTAGTTATATGTATGCCCTAGAGGCCATTACTGTACATACGATGTATATTGTAATAGATTCTTGGACATATATCGACATGATAGTGTGCTATCTAGTTGTACTTTATCTTAACATGGACTCTGATTGTCTCTATGTTACATGTTGATAAAGCCCTTAGGATATGTACTCGACTACTGGGACAATGATGAGATCATACTAGTGGGGCCACGGTAGTCGACAAGTACATCCTATAACTGTTCGTAGTCGAGGGTGTATCGAGACAGGGCATCGATACACCAGAGTAGACTAGCGTATACGCATCTTGACCCATATGATGGGCGATGGATGATCCCATATCCATCGGTGTTTGACATCAAGGATGGTATACGGGTGCTCAGTGGAGACTGGGTATACTGGACGGACTCGCCGAGAACTCCCAGATGGTATTATACCTCACGTCAGATGGCAGTTCTCCGGTGACACTGGTACAGAGTAGTCTGTTGACCCGAGATCGTCATAGAGTCTTGTTTGATTCCCACTGTGCTTTGATTTCCATCATACCACGTCCAAGAGGGCATGCAAAAAGGTGGCTTTTGGGTACAGTCTCGAATCACATGGAGGCAATGAGCGATAGGAGGGGATTCGTCTCTCCCGGTATAAGGAGTTGATGTTGTGCTGTGTTCGATTGGCTGTAACCGGAAATCCCTGGCCAGGGTTGCTGAGATTTACTGGTAGGTGTTATCAGTAGTTTCTCGAACTGTTATAGACCTCATATCGACACGACTTATCGAGCTACCGGGGTCTGACGTTTACCATCCCTAGGCGAGATATGCGACATATCAGACGACGAGACCGGACTGTACGGGAGTGTTACTGTTTGGATTCACAGGAGAATGTACAGGCTTGCTTGTTGATCTTCTGAGCGCTCAATACCTGGGTAGCTGTTACGTTTAGCTGACCGCTTGCAGCTTGTGGGTGTTTGATATGATCATCACCTACTGCCAGCGTATTGACGATTCTTTATAGTCCTATTCGGAGGTTTCTTGGCTCAGGCAAAACGGAGTAGGAGAACATATGTGATATGTGCGGGACCGAGGATAATACGATATAAGATACCGTATTCTATTCTCGCGATATTTGATATCAGCCGGGTCATCGGATCAAGTGTTGATTCGATGAATCGGTACGGATAAATATTAGTCGGTTATATGCGATATAGCTAGATTGTCGGATCAAGTGTTGATTCGATAATTTAATGTATAATAATATATATGATATATTAAATTACATTAACTAATATTAGCTCACTAAAAGATTCTTTTTCTCACTCGGGTAATACATTGATATATATGCGATATATGTTAATTGTATTATTTTTTGTTACGATAAATAATTTATATGTGATATATAATATTGTAACATGATATGATTACTAATGCAACATGTTTAGTGGAGATTAAACATGGTTAGGGTTTGATTAAGGTTATGCTTTTCTAGATGTTTTTAGAAGCTTTCTTTTTGTTTTGTGCAAAGATATTTGTTTAGATATTTTTGCACGATATTTCCTTAACCCAACCAAACCCCTTAACCCTAGTTCAATCTCTACAAAGGTTACTTGACCATGGTTGCATTATTCATCATAATTATCCTTTCATTATTCATCACAAAAGGATTGGATCACTATTCTTCTTCTTCTTCCAATTTTGCAAAGCTTTCTTGCTTTGATTTTGTGATGAAAAATAAGTGAGAATAAGAAAACAAATGAAAGGAAAAATCCTACTTCATCATCCTCATCTATCCTTGCCATTTAGATGAGGGTGTTCACTTCATATTATGAGTGTTAGCTTGTGTTAACGAAACTTCAAGGTAGATCATCTTTGTATCGAAGATCGGAAGCAAGACTGCATCTTTCTCTTCGTGGAACCTCTCGACAGTCCGGAACACGATGATCGCAGCGAAGGGACTTCAACATGGAGCTTTAGAAGTGAAGGACCGGATCTACAAAGGTTGTAATCCCTCTCACTTAGTGTTAAAGTGTTTAACATGCTTGTTTTTGCCTAAACCGTAGTTTAAAGATCCGGCTTTGGGTTGTTCGGCACGGCTAAAATTTTAATCGGGCATAGTTGATGCCTCGCAGACCCTTGTGCGCGTGCCTAACAACCCTACAGTGGTATCAGAGCCAAGCTAAAGCTTTAGGCGAAGTCTAGACGAAGTTTAAAGTCTGATCGAACCCGAAAACCCCGATATTTACCCCTCTCTGTACATTTTTCAAAAATGTGTTTTTTTATGAATTAAAAATGCTCAGAAAAACAAGCAGGAAAAACTAAGAATTACTGTGAAGTACGGTCCACTAAGTCGCTCACGTGACCGCGGAACCGCGGCCAAACCATGGTTTTGGCGGCGGTTCCGCGGCCAAAATTTGACTTAGTCCCTCATATTTTGTATATTTATTCTTAGGTCCTTTATTGTCATTTTGTTCTGGAAATTTTTTAATTCCACTCAAGTGTTGAGTTATCTAGGGTTTTATTGGGGACTCGTTGATTCGATTGGATAATTTAACTTCGTTTAGTTTTGTCCGGGTAATTTTTAGAAACTGTTAAAAAGTTCGAACGGATATCAATAACTCACTTTTTCCCCTGTCGGAAAATTTTCAAAAGTTGGATTTTTTCTTGTGATTGAAACTTTCGTAAAGTCATGCAAGTAACGCGGTGGACCCACCCTCTAGAAGACAACAAACCTTAAATCGATTATGTGACCGTCTTGAACTGCCTATAAACCTTAGGGTTTGGGGCAGTACGTCGTGCCACATGTGAGGCGTTGGCTTAACCCTTCTACGGCTGGACCATTGGTACTGTGGCATGTGATGGATGTTTTTAAACTGATTTCAGGTGTTGAGATATATTGGGGAAATCTTGGGTGTTTGATTATTCGATCGGAAAGTTTAACATTGTCTATTTATCTGGATTGTGATACAATATTTGGAATCCACAAGTAGTTATGAGATAATTAATTTGAATGTTGTAAATCTAGCAGTTCAGTCTCAGATGATCGGTTTCCACAGAATTTTGATGTGATCAAAAGTCCGTCACAATCACGTAGCGTACGCGGATACTCGCCGAGTAAACTAAATAGACGGCCACGCCCCATAGCCCCGACCAAGTGACTATAGGAGAACCCCGTCGCCAAAAGCATCCGTTCAGGTGCTCGTGGCAGCGGTGTTCCGCCTTAGTGCACTTCGTCGATGGCATCCGGGGGTGCGGCCGTCTACTAAAGTTTGCGACGAGCATTCGATCAAGATATCGGGAATCTTGTTGAATTTCCCGACTTGATATTGAAAAGAGTTTTCGATAATGAGACTAAAATGCGGGGTTTATAATTGTTAGGCATGCGATGTCTAAGAAATTCATTTGGTTAGGCATGCGATGTCTAAGGAGGTTGCGGATTCCAACTGTTGTAGTTTTACACTTTCTTTTCTGTGACCGTAAGCGTAGTATGTGGTGTATCGCCGGCTTCGTTGCTATACATCAACGACAATCGGGATACGCATACTTGCTTACGTTGATGATATGAGATATTATGTGTTGCTGTGATATGTTATATTGGATCGTCGCGTTTTGAATAGCCGGGGGTTTTATGTGAGATGAGAGTTTTTCTTTTTCATTCATGTAAAATTCATTTGTATGTAATATTCTTTTATTGGGGCACTTCCGGGCTGAGGATGATGTCACCGTTGTATATTATTTACTTTTCCGCATTAGGTAGACCCAAGTCGGGGAGCACAAGTAACCGGGTTCTAGGGTCCAGTGGGAGACCATCTCGAGGAGTCGAGACCGGGTCTCCTAACCCTAGAATTGGCAGTGTTGCTTTCCTCTCTCGTAGGGGTCTAGGGATGTGGGTTTGGCTATTCATCGCGACCGTGGAATCCGTGTTTTATACAGGCTTGTATTGAAAACACGGACATCCTAGTATATCCAATATTTCATATATGTTCTTCTGCTGCTATGTTCTGTGATGAGATCATATTACTGCCTGAGACGAATGTTTATATTATATATATGAGATATATGTTATATTGCAGATTTCGTTTCAAATGTGATGCTTGTGAAGCATAATAAAATGGGACTTCATTAATGAGATTAATGAAACTAAAAGAAACCTAAAGATGTTGTAGAAACTTGTTTAAAAACTGGTAGCTCTAGTTCTTGCTTTGCATAGCGGTGTTCCTTATAGAACATCCAGCACCTTATTCGATAAGGAAAGAGCCGAGATCCCTTCACCGGGAGTGACCTCTTTAGTGAAACTAGCAGATGCTACAAACTCGGTTTGTCTTTTGATTGCTTCTATAGTTCTTGCTTTGCATAGTGATATTTATGAAATATCCTGCACCTTATTCGATGAGGAAAGGGCCGACGATCCCTTCACCAGGAGTGACCCCTTTAGGAAAACTAGAAAAGCCTCAAAAACATTCCATTTAAAATCACTCGATTCTACAACGATATCATGTTCATTATGCAAAGGGTTTTCTAAAAAACCTGCCGTAGCCCTCCGTCATTTCAGATAAGTACTAGTTAGTATTCGTGCTGCGGTAGTTTGGCATACGTCAAGACGTAGTGTACGGTAGCTAACTAGTGCTTATCTGCTAGCATACGATGCGATTGGATTAGGGTATTCGTACGGTGTAGTTTGGCCTTCGTCAAGGGTCGTGCGGGTGGGTTTAATTCAATCAAGAAATGAACGGGTTGAACTTGACTAGCGGACTATGGGTAGTTTGGCCTTCGTCAAGGTCATAGGACTCTAGGGGTAAAATATTATTGGGAATTTCAAGTGTTGAAATTTGCAATGAGAATGCATACCTTCTATGAGATAGTTGGGCCCAGATACCCACTGCGAGTAAGAGTTACTCCTGGGAGAGTTTTACACATTTCAATTAGCCGATCAAGTAGATGTCTAGAAAGGTGTTAACGGGTTTACGTCCCTGGGAAAACGAGGTTTACTTTAATTAGGTCCGTGCGAAAGCACGGGGAACCTCCCTCAAAGTACCGACACTGGCCTGGCTGAAAGATTGGCGAACTAGTAGAGTGTAATTAATCCCGGTTAGTCTTTCCTTTTAGGTTTTGAAGGAAGATTTGACTAAAACAGTAGGAGACATCCTGATTAGATATTAGATAACCAATCTAATCTTACAAGAGCATACGCAGAGTGTTTTCTCTCTCTCTCCAGGTAGCGACCATATCACGCCTTAAACAAGATAATAATACGGATATATTGACCGAACCCGCTTGTTATACTGAGATGGAGAACGTTGGTCCCGCTCCAACTTATAATTGTTATAAGACAGAGCAGGAAATTGGGGAATACCAGATTTCCCGTGCCGCCCAAACGAAGAAAGTGCATGTTGATGCATCATCTTCGGGTGTGTTCATTACAGAGAACTGTTTCTCAGTATCTTTTACGTCCTGGGTATGTGATACTGGATCAGGATCCCGCATATGTAATCTGTTACATGGGCTACAGATAGGTAGAGAACTGAGAATGGGTGATAAGTTTCATGAGACAGAAAATGGTGCAAGTGTTGCAGCCAAGTCTGTTGGTCACTGTCACCCTGTATTACCAGAATACATTGATTCTGAACGAATGTTATTAGATACCGAACCTGATATACAATATCATATCAGTCTCTTTATTAGTAAAGAAAGGATATAATTTTGTATTGTTGGATAATTTTTTGAACATTTCCTATATCAAGAGTTGATCGGTTCAGGCACGTTATCTAAAAGCATTGACGTTCTAAATCAAACTACAGTTCTTAGTATACAGAACACACACGAGAGGAAGAGTTCAGAAATGAACGAATCCTTCTTGAGGTATTGTAGACTAGGTCATATCAATGCGACCCGACTAGCTAAGTTACATTTAGATGCATATTTAAATCTGTTTGAATTTACATCTTGTGAAACTTTCCGGTCATGTCACAAAGATAAGATGACCATAGCTCTGTTTATTGGAAACAGAGAAAGAGTTAGTGAACTCTTGGGATTGATACATGCTGATGTATGAAAGTCTCCCGTCTATACATGCCAAGATCGGTTCTTTGTACTTCATTACGTTCTCTGATGATCTCTCAAGATTCAGACATATGTTCCTGTTGAAATACAAGTCCGAACCTTTTGAGATATTCACAGATGTAAGTTAGAAGTAGAGAACCAAAATACGGGTATAAGTATTTTGTCCTTTGATGAGATCAATGAGGAGAATACTTGAGCACGGAATTCCTGGACTATTCTAAAGGAGAATGAGATTCTCTCTCAGCATTACTCCTCCGTATACACCACAGCACGTCGGTGTATCGGGGTGGAGCAATAGCACCCTATGTGATATGGTGTGCTCTACGATTAGTACTACTGAGTTTCCTATTTCCTTTTGGGAGTTATGCACTTGAGAAACTGCATACCTATTGAATAGGGTTCAAATCAAATCAGTTGCCTACCACTTCATATGTGATATGGAAAGGGAAGAGCCCATATCTTAAGTTTGTTAAGATTTGGGGTTGTCCGGACTATGTCTAAAAGCAAAATCCGGACAAGCTCGAGGCATGGTCTGTTATGTAGAACTGGAAATGTTCCAGCTATAGAAACTGTAGCTGATGATTTGGTAGAACCAAAGGATTCAATAGTTTTCAATGAACCTCGGCCTCTCCGCCGATCTAGTGGGGTTCCTCACCCACCTGAGAGATACTTCGGTTTCTCTATGATAGTGGGAGCGAGAATTGCATCATGAGATGATGACCCAACTAGTTTCGAGCTGGCCATCAGGAGTGAGACTCTGTAAGAATGGCTGGATGCTTATCGACCTGAGGTGGAATCCTTATACACCAACAAAGTATAGACTTTGGTTGCTTTATCTGAAGGGTTAAATCCCCATCAAGAGCAAGTATATCTTGAGAAGATTACTTGGTGGACATGGAAAAGTTGAGACTTTCAAAGCTATGCTTAAGTCCATCCAGATCATACTTGCCACGGCTACATACCATGACTACGATATCTGGTGGTTGGGTATCATGACTGCTTTTCTAAATGATGTTTTAGAAGATAGCGTCTACAAGTACACAGCCAGAGGGCTTCGTAGACAGTGAGAGCAGCGGAAACATGTGCAAGATGCTTTATAGGATAAAGCAGGCATCACGGAGCTGGAACATCTATTTTGATGTGGTAGTCAAAGAGTTTGACTTCATCAAAATGGTAGATGAACCTTGTATATACAAAAAGGTGGTAGAGACTATGGTGATGATCCTCGTAGAGTACGTGGATGACATACTCTTGATAGGGAAGGAGTTTCCTATGCTACGCTCGGTCAATCTCCGCTTATCACAAGGATTCTCCATAGAGGATCGAAGTTGATACCTCCTAAATCCTGGGTTTTGGATCTATGAGATAGATCTAATTGGATGTTAGGATTCTCACTAGTTGTAGTGAGATAGTATCAATCGATCCTGGAGAGAATCACTGGAAAGGTTCCAGGGTGATAAGGACGACTGAATGTCAGGCGCAGGCATTGTCTTTACCCTCAGTGGAGGGACGGTATGTTGGAAGAGTTCCAAGCTAGATACCGTGACTTACTAGATGATTAATGGCAAGATACATCGTTACCAAGGATGCTACCAAAGAGGCAGTCTGGATATATATAAGTTCATAAGATGAACTTCGTTCCTACCATTGTGTGACAATGGAGTTGTGGCTTTAGCCAAGGAACTACCGTCCCATCAGAAATCCAGATATAATTCTTTGGCAGTATCACCTGATCATGGAGATGGTTGATCTCCAAGGAGATCGAAGTTAGGAGAGAAGACACAGAGGAAAACAGCACGGATCCACTCACAAAGGCCTTTTTCCCAGTAGATACTTTTACGGGATGGTTGAGTATGAGATACTTCAACCGCAGCTAATTGTTGGGTATGTGATACCACAACAGATGGCCCTAGTGCAAGTGGGAGATTGTTAGTTATATGTATGCCCTAGAGGCCATTACTGTACATACGATGTATATTGTAATGGATGCTTGGACATATATAGGGAGGACTTTCTTGCTCGACATGTTGGTATGCTATCTGGTTGTACTTTATCTTAACATGTACTCTGATTGTCTCTATGTTACATGTTGATAAAGCCCTTAGGATATGCACTCGACTGCTGGGACTATGATGAGATCATACTAGTGGGGCCACGGTAGTCGACGAGTACATCCTATAACTGTTCCCAGTCGAGGGTGTATCGAGACAGGGCATCGATACACCAGAGTAGACTAGCATATACGCATCTTGACCCATATGATGGGCGATGGATGATCCCATATCCATCGGTGTTTGACATCAAGGATGGTGTACGGGTGCTCAGTGGAGACTGGGTACACTGGACGGACTCACCGAGAACTCCCAGATGGTATTATACCTCACGTCAGATGGCAGTTCTCCGGTGACACTGGTACAGAGTAGTCTATTGACCCGAGATCGTCATAGAGTCTTGTGTGATTCCCACTGTGCTTTGATTTCCATCATACCACGTCCAAGAGGGTGTGCAAAAAGGTGGCTTTTGGGTACAGTCCCGAATCACATGGAGGCAATGAGCGATAGGAGGGGATTAGTCTCTCCCGGTATAAGGAGTTGATGTTGTGCTGTGTTCGATTGGCTGTAACCGGAAATCCCTGGCCAGGGTTGCTGAGATTTACTGGTAAGTGTTATCAGTAGTTTCTCAAACTGTTATAGACCTCATATCGACACGACTTATCGAGCTACTGGGGTCTGACGTTTACTACCCCTAGGCGAGATATGCGACATATCAGACGACGAGACCGGACTGTACGGGAGTGTTACTGTTTGGATTCACAGGAGAATGTACAGGCTTGCTTGTTGATCTTCTGAGCGCTCAATACCTGGGTAGCTGTTACGTTTAGCTGACCGCTTGCAGCTTGTGGGTGTTTGATATGATCATCACTTACTGCCGGCGTATTGACGATTCTTTAGAGTCCTACACAGAGGTTTCTTGGCTCAGGCAAAACGGAGTAGGAGCACATATGTGATATGTGCGGGACCGAGGATAATACGATATAAGATACCGTATTCTATTCTCGCGATATTTGATATCAGCCGGGTCATCGGATCAAGTGTTGATTCGATGAATCGGTACGGATAAATATTAGTCGGTTATATGCGATATAGCTGGATTGTCGGATCAAGTGTTGATTCGATTATTTAATGTATAATAATATATATGATATATTAAATTACATTAACTAATATTAGCTCACTAAAAGATTCTTTTTCTCACTCGGGTAATACATTGATATATATGCGATATATGTTAATTGTATTATTTTTTGTTACGATAAATATTGTATATGTGATATATAATATTGTAACATGATATGATTACTAATGCAACATGTTTAGTGGAGATTAAACATGGTTAGGGTTTGATTAGGGTTAAGCTTTTCTAGATGTTTCTAGAAGCTTTCTTTTTGTTTTGTGCAAAGATATTTGTTTAGATATTTTTGCATGATATTTCCTTAACCCAACCACACCCCTTAACCCTAGTTCAATCTCTACAAAGGTTACTTGACCATGGTTGCATTATTCATCATAATTATCCTTTCATTATTCATCACAAAAGGATTGGATCACTATTCTTCTTCTTCTTCCCTTTTTTCAAAGCTTTCTTGCTTTGATTTTGTGATGAAAAATAAGTGAGAATAAGAAAATAAATGAGAGCAAAAATCCTACTTCATCATCCTCATCTATCCTTGCCATTTAGATGAGGGTGTTCACTTCATATTATGAGTGTTAGCTTGTGTTAACGAAACTTCAAGGTAGATCATCTTTGTATCGAAGATCGGAAGCAAGACTGCATCTTTCTCTTCGTGGAACCTCTCGAGAGTCCGGAACACGATGATCGCAGCGAAGGGACTTAAACACGGAGCTTTAGAAGTGAAGGACCGGATCTACAAAGGTTGTAATCCCTCTCACTTAGTGTTAAAGTGTTTAACATGCTTGTTTTCGCCTAAACCCTAGTTTAAAGATCCGGCTTTGGGTTGTTCGGCACGGCTAAAATTTTAATCGGGCATGGTTGATGTCTCGTAGACCCTTGTGCGCGTACCTAGCAACCCTACAGAAACGATTGAAGGAAAGATTGGAGAAAATGTCTCGAACTCAAAGGATTCTAATAGAGGCTCAAAACGAGTGTATGCGACCGAATTAGATGGTTCAGCTAACGCATTTGAAAATTTGAAAGATTCAAACTCGGGTGGCAACATGCTAAGATCGTTCGAAAACGTGAAACACTCATAATCATTGTCGGGAGCAGAAGTAGCAGCAGGTTCAAAGAGGAATGCACTAGTGGCGTCAAGATTGCTGTGATCGAATAAGAATTCCTCAAATTCACAGTCCTCGGGGGCGATCTCCTGGATCGAACAAACATCGAGTATATGAGCATTAGGTTTGGATGGATGATTCCCTAACCTAAAAATGTTGAGTTCAATTGTCATGTTTCCAAAAGATAGGTTCATCGAACCATTTCGACAACTGATCACAGCATTCGAGGTTGCAAGGAATGGGCGACCGAGTATCACCGGAATTTGATTCTGGGGGTTAGCTACAGGTTGTGTGTCTAAAACAATGAAGTCAACGGGGAATATGAAGTCCCCTACCTTTATTAACACATCCTCTAGCTCACCCCTAGGATGGGTGATAGATCGGTCGGCCATTTGTAGAGTACGGTGAGTGGATTTCAGCTCTCCTACACCTAGTTGCTCATAAACAGAATACGGAAGCAGATTAACACTGGCACCAAGATCCAAAAGTGCGCGGTTGATGTTCTTATCCCCAATGGTTATTGAAATCGTAGGACGGCCAGGGTCCTTCCATTTTTGAGGTAAAGCTTGGGTAAGAGCATCACTCATGGCACTAGCTAAGAAAACTTTCGTGGGTACCTGAGATTTCCTCTTCTTGGTGCACAAGTCCTTCAAGATTTTTGCGTAGGAAGGGACTTGTTTAACTGCATCTAAGAGGGGAATGTTAATGTTAACATGTTTAAACAACTCCAGAATCTTCTCCATTTGTGGATTTTGTTTATTGGACCTCAACCGGTTTGGAAATGGAACGTTTTTGAAATTGGTTGAGTCCAATGCTTGTGGAGGAGATTGTAGAGTTGGAACAGATCCCAGAACTGGAGTTTTAGTGGAGTGAGATGTGGGTCCGTTCGGAGTAGCGGAAGACGAAGGAGAGCCTTTTGAAGAATGGAGAATAGGCTCAGAAGACAAAGAAGAAGAAGAAGAAGAAGAAGCTGGGATGTCGTCATCTATCCGCGTGCCAGTGTTGTTGTGCAGCATTCTTCCAGATCTCAACGTAGTCACGGTACTCATATTATGGTTCTGTTGTTCAAGAGCAACATGTACATTGTGTGGGTGACCAGGATTTAGGAGTGGTTGAGATGGAAGCTTCCCTTTTTCTCGCTCACTTAACGTCGCATTCATCTGTGCAATCTGGGCTTCGATGGTCTTTATGCTTTGCCCGTGAGCAACGGTGTGTTGCACCGGAGACTGAATGGAAGACTGGATGTTGGCGGTGGATTGAGTCGATTGCTTTACAAACGCCTCCATACTCCGTTCTAGCGAGGAAACCTTATCGTTGTTTGACGGAACAAAGTTGTTTTGAGGAAAAGAATTGTTGGGTGCAAAGTTGTTCGTCTGATTTTGAAAAGATTGGGGTTGGAAGAGCTGCTGATATTGATGTTGAGTTTGTTGCTGAGCTTGTTGTTGAGGAGGAGGAGGCCTCTGGAAGTTGTTGTGGACATGGAATTGATGCTGGTTCTAATTCCAAGCGAAATTGGGGTGGTTCCTCTAACCGGGATTATAAATGGAAGAGTATGGATCATTTCTTGGTCTATGCTGAAATGCAGCATTGACCTGATCCGATCCTTGAGAAGGTGGGTTGTAAGGACACTCTTCGGTCAAATAGGATGGATCAAAACAACAAGCGCAGATGGTACGAGGGGGAAGAGTATGGGCAGGAGAAGGAGATGAGAATTTGCTCTCAATTGCTTCCAGTTTTCGCGTGATTGCTGCCATTTTGGCCTTCATTGCAATTGAGATATCGAGTTGATGAACTCCTCCCCTGGAGAGACCGGAAAAAGTAGAAGAAGTAGACGAAGTGTTCGGTCTTGTGCTTTCCCACTGAAGTGTCTGTTCTTCAAGATCGTCGAAGAATTGCCAAGCTTTCTCATCAGATTTGCATAGGATTGGCAAATGGTCTCCAGCAACTTCTTAGTTGCTGGATTCAAGCCCTCATATAAGGTTTAGCAAAGTTGTCATCTCTCAATACCGTGATAAGGGCACTGAATAAGAAGGCCTTTGTATCATTCAAAGCACTTCCAAAAAGGTTCAGTAGGAAGCTGGGAAATTGGTTGATTTCGTTTCGGATCCTCACGGTTTTGTGATTTAGGTAAAAAAATTTATGAAACGCTTTTACAAACTCATCCCAACTGGTTATGTAATGCGATGCGGTGCTATGCAGCCACTTCTCAGCAAGGTCACACAGAGTGAAAGGAATGACTCGTAGCCGTATAGCATCATCGGACAGTTGGGTTGTCTTCATCATTGCACAGACGTTCTGGAACTTGTTGATGAAGATGTAGGCGTCTTCGGATTCCAGCCCATGAAATTTGGGCAACATGTTGATGAAGTGAGGCTTAATTTCAAAATTATCCCCATTGGCCGGCGGAAGTGAAAGACGGGGTGGAAGTGCAGAGCGGGTAGGATAGAAACGATCCTGGAGCGCGATTCGCTGTGGCGCTTCAACAGGAGGTGGTTGCGGGTTATTCACACCCAAATAGGGTGGAATAAGTCCCGGGGCAGGTATAGGGATGTTAGGAGGAAATCCTGACATCTCAGAAGAAGAATTTGGTGATGGTGATGGTGAAGGTGAGGATATATGAATAGAATCCCAGTCAACGTCGGAGTTGGCCGATAAAGGTAAGGGTGAAAGAGGTGTAGAGGGAGTTTCGACTTCAGAGTCGATCGCGTAGTCGGTAGCGACTAACGTAACGCGGACTAGGAGGGCACTAGTGTCCCGAATCCAACCGGACATACACTAAACGAGTTTAGTATAGTCAAATCGTAGAAAGTGAGGGTAAGAAAACGTCAATGGAGAAATGCGGATGAGAAGTGGGTGAAATGGAATTCTGGCGACAAAGGGCAAGTTTTTATAAAAGTTTTTGTTTTGTTGTTTTTTTTAGAAAGAGTTTTGCAAAAATATGTACGGACTTATGGCACAATTTCAAACAATCACAGTCAAAATATGCACAATCATACCTAGAGCTATGGTTTTCAAAGTCCACTAGACTGCTCCTAACTGTTCCAAAGTGACAAGTTGTGAAATAACCCTCAAATTGTCTCTTCACTGCCAATTATGGCCAGGTAAGCATAAATGAGGAAAGGAGGGTTCCGCTCACGAATCACCGTGAGACGGGACTTTTAAAGTTACCTTTCTCACTTGTCTAGCCTAGGCACCACAAAGTCAAATTTAGATAAACGATCGAATGCATACAACCTTCCTCTGTCCTATTGAGCACGACGGTCCTTAGTTGGCTGAGTCTAGATATTTTTTATTAAGCTCAAAGGTAATGCGTATGCTTTTAGCGATTTTTGGGGTCTTAGGAAGGGTGATGAAATCCCCACCCAATCTGAATTGGTGTTATAGCCCTTTAAAGTCCGTATTATTTTTGCAAAACAGTAACAAACAAAAATCTAAAACACCTGCAAAAAATCTATTTGGCGGCGGCGCAAAGAATCCTGCACAAAAACAGTTTTATTGGAGAGGGGAAGAGAGTTTGTGCAAAGAATGCTGCAGACAGAATAGTTCAGTGGAGTTCAGAGGAGTGGAGAAGAGGATTGGAATACTCACAGAGGGATTTTGGTTGCTGACGTCAGAGTTTGACCGCGGTTCCGCGGTCAAACAGGCAATTCCGCCGCGGTACAGCCAGTTGGGAGCTTCAAATTCCTTCCCTGTGTCGAGTTAAGTCTCATCTTCCTGGTTAGAGCCCCTGAATCTTGATTTGGTCACTGAGTTTGCTCCAGAATTTTACAATAAACCGTGGTTCCGTCTTGATCCGTCGCGGTGTAGCCGCGAGATATGGGTCTAACTCCCCATGACTTTGGCACTGAACTTAACCTTCTTCCTATCCTGCACACTTGCATAAAAAAGAATCAAAAATAACAAGATGATTTTTACAGTATATATTTTTTTTGTTATATTTATATTCACAAATTAACCTGAAATTACACAAAGAAATAAACTACCGTCTCCCCCGCAACGGCGCCATTTGATTGCTAGAGTTTTTGCGTGCTTAGTTTTAATTACCGCAATCAAGACGGTTTCGCTTAGTAGCTAGCCGGTTGAGTACGGGTCGGTCCACAGAGAGATGGTAATCTTTTTATTAGTGTTTTAACGAGTTAAGTCCAATTTGTCCAGGTTTGTTTAGTTTCACTGTGTGCTAAAATATGTATAAAGAGAGCTTGTTAGGGTTAGGATTAGGTTAGTTTGAGTTAGGAGTCGCTCACTTCTTTCGTTACCACTCTTAATATCAGTGTTACGGTAATCGGCAACAACGGGGATTAGCACGACGAGGAAGGAAACTTGCGAGTATAAGCTAGGCTTTCCAACGCTTAGTTCCTTCCTTTTGGTCCTTGTCCGTCCGTTCTTGGCTCTTAGCCTCAACCTCCGGTTAATTCAACTACAACCAGTCTCACTAGGATATCACCGCTATCATGTAGAATAGGGTGCCATAGAGAGAGGATTGTGGTTCAATTAACGGGAGACCGAATTAAGATATTGGGCAAAGAAAAGAGAGAGAGATTTTCTTCTCTCAAACTTCCCTCATCCTACCCTAACAAGTGAGAAACTACCCACCCATTAAAAAGGAAAATAAAATAAAACAAGGAAAGAATGTAGAAAGAATTGGGTTAGAAAATCACAACTAGCTATTTGAGACCTTTCTTGGCAAGGTTCATACTTAAGCATCATTGTTGTAAGGATAAAGAAAAAAAGAGAAAAAGAAAGCAAACAAACAAATAACAACAACTACTTTAACGAATGAAAATTACAAGCAAATATAACAACACAATTACAAGACATGCATGTTAAAAAAAAAAGAACTCTTTTTTTTATTCATCATCACTCATGAAGCTCACTTACAATATCAATGGAGAAAGATGAAGAGGAAGAGGAAAATATGTACTCTTATCCTAAAATCTAATACAAAGAAAAGCACTCATTTACTTGGCTTGGAACTGGGCTATTTATAGGCAGATAAATGAAACCCTAGGGATACAATCTGAGCCCACACAAAATTACAAAACTACCCTGAAAATATGAGTCAACGCTGAGTTGACTCGGCCGCGGATCCGCGGCAGAAGTGCCATATTGGCCGCGGTTCCGCGGCCATGTAGTTGAATTGGAGGCTTGTATTTTCTGGGGTTCTCCATGTTGTTGTTCTCTTCTATTTGGTACACTTGGTTTCTCAGAATAACATCATTTTTCTTCCAGATTTTCAGCAGTCCAAAAAGGTGAAATGATGTGGACTTTTGCCTTGATTTTCTTGAGCTCCGCGTTGAAGTCTTGGACCTTGTGATGCCTCTTGTGCTTTGTGCATGAAAATGACCAATGATTTGCCATTTTGTCCCTCGAACTGGTATGCGGCATCATACGAATAGTGAGCGGAGACCCGTATTTATCTGTTGTTGGTCGTAGTCCTGAATTTGTTGCGACTTTTCAAGAATTTCACAGTTTAGAGCTGAAAACTTGTAACCTGCAATTATTTAGCAAACACGGATCAAAATTACCTACCTATATGCAATGTGATTAAGAATAAGCGGTATACAAATGCAAAAATCTGATATGAACACCCAGTCTCGAAACTCCCACGACTAGGGACACTTTAAGGATGAGCTTGTAGACCCCAGCACCCACGTATATGATCGCCATCATACTGCTGGCAGTCAAGCAAGAATCCTATGGGCTCTATCAACATATAATAGTGATCTGTAATGTCACCTGAAGTATGTACACGATAATAAAGAAAAACCAGATAGCATACTATCATCTCGAGTAAGACTGTTCTACCGGTAAAGGTCATCCCTCAATCATTGCAATCACATGCCTGTGATCCAATAATTGACTTGAGGGCGCTATATCCAACAATCTCCCACTTGCACTTAAGGCTAATTATTGTGATGTCCCATACTCACAACCCGTGTGATACCGAACCCCAACTCCTTTACTAATCAGTTTCACAAAGCTCGTTTGCGAAACTATTGCGTTCGAGAAATAGCTTGAGTGAGTGGATCCGCTCTGATGTTTCTTTCTATGTCTCTCTTTATCTCAAGTTCGCGGAGAAAGCCATCTCCCGAAATGAGCAATACCTGTCTTAGAATATTTGGGACCGGGTTCACAAATGAACTCCAAATCCAACAAACTTCTTAGACTGTATCATCTACTGAATTAAATCAGTATCCAGTGCCATGCTACCCTCAGTATCCACTTGGACCACCTGTCCAAACTACCGCCCCTCGTCAGAGGGAAAACTATAACTCTGACAGTCACTTTGTCATCCAGGTCACCTTGGAAGCCTGGAATGATAACTTTCTCCCGAAGGAAGCTGCCGTTATCAAATCCCTAGAACATCCACTTATGTTCTAAAAACTGCTTCCGAACGTTTCTCCAGGATTGGATTAATATCTCAAGTTATTGCATCTAGTGCAAAAACAACATCTGGTGTGGTACTTGACATCTCATGATTGACTCAATTGCCTGAGCAAGTGATATGCCAATCATGCACATCCCTCTCCCATTTAGTCTGTAAGACACCTTTAGAGAGGGTGACTCCATCACCTGCAGGTACACCACCATGCCGGGAGTCTTCCATTCTAAAACACCTTTAGAATGTTGTATAAGTACCCGGATTGGGAAACTGCCTAAATCAAGATCTAAAACCATAGATCTAGTAACCAGAATGCCTGATATAATATCCAAATCCTATGTGGAGAAACTGCTGTATGACAACCACAGTATAACCGGTCGTAGTATAGGAATTTCACATCCTACTATGTTTATGCCATCCAAATACCAGGACATCACACCCTACTACCTTCTCAACAGATCCATCCGTTATTCTGATGAAATCAAAAAACCTATGACTGTCACATCAAAAATAGATGATCTATTTCCTCTATATCTGCTCTAGTCTATAAATAGACATAAACTACTTGTCCACTATGCTTCCGCTGCTCCCACTGACTACGACAACCCTCTGGCAGAGTCATATAAAAGTGCACTTCTAAAGCTAGTTTAGAACGACGCTATACTCATCCTCCTGCTGGGTCTCATAGTCTAGAACAGCAATAATGGCAAGTCTGGGTAAACAAGAACCTCCCTGGCACCGTCCTTGAGGCTACCGGAGTACCTCTCGGGTGCCTGAGGTTACCCACCATATCTGTGGAGTGGCTAATGGAATGTCAAACCTGATTGAATCATTAGGTTCTATTAAATTTTCTGCAATCGTTTGTGGTTCTGGAATCACTTCCGGTTCTACCATACTCCCACTACTGTTTTCTAAAAAATTCATTTTACTAAAACTGAAACTGTGGCGGGTCGAGAACAATATCACTATTGATCTTCCAGATGGTAGAAAACTATCCCTCGTCATAGCCTGGGATAACCCACAAACTGCCATTACAGAAACGTGCCTTGAGTTATCCAGAGTCTGGTTTTAAGTATAAGCCGGACAACTCCATATACCTTAACATCGTTAAGATATGATCCATTCTATATACAATATAGAAACAGAGGCACTGATTTAATTAGAACCAGATTCAAATCATGAAGCTGTCTCCAGTGCATGTCAACTAAATGGAAAGAGGCCGATCAGCATTACTCAACTTAAGAGTGCATCCAAACATGAGTAAGCTGAAAGAGAAACAAGTTTCTCAAAACCATTACTATCAACTGAATACCAAACACAAGTATCTACATCTTCGATCACCTTGAAGAATCCTGATACTTGCAACACCTGGTTCTCTACTTTATTCTTGTACCTATAACTTCTCAAAACTTGGACCTTGTATTTCTACGAAACACATGTCTAAAACTAGAGAAGTCACAAGTAAATAGAATATAGTACGAGGACCAACCCCTCTGTCCTAATGGACACTGGACAACATACAATACTTTGTATAAGTCTCCTGAGTTGAATAACTCAAACTCTGTGCATCGTAAGTTGAAAACTGTACTATGCTTATGAAGAATTACACCGCTGTTGAATGCTCCTTACCTAACCATCAACTGATATAGGTAAATGTCATGGACATAATTTCAAAAAGTTATATCTCACTTTATAAAATAAACGTACAGATATATCAGTTTGAAATTGGTGCATAACAACGGATATTCTAAACCAAATACTTGTCGTCCGGCAAAAACCCACGCGATTTTCTCAAATATCACCAATTACAACGAATTCCGATATACTGAGGATGATCACCTAATTCCCAATAACTTACTCCCTCTCATCATCTGTAAAACAATACAGATGTGAGAATCATACCTGGTAAATACATATCCTGGAGTAAGGATCTAATTGGAAAATCAGTTTTCAATTAACAACGCATAGTGAGACTGAAACATGAAAATGTTTCGAAGGGGTATCTGGGTATTCCTAGTAATGCGCCTCTTCCATTATCTAGATTCATGACTATAACCGTATATACGCGGTTTGGTCGTGAATGATAGCAGTCGCATTTTACTTTACTCTCTTTCCAATCCCTTTATTTGTCTTTACTTATTACCTTCTGTACACTACACTTAGGCTAATCGGTTTTCTTCATTCCCTACCTTTCGGCACCTGCCTATGGTTTGGAAGAAGACTATCCAATAAGCATAATAGGTGTACTCTCTCCTAATCCTAGGAGCCCTCATAACCTGAGAGAAGGTAAAAGGAAAAGACAACTGAATAGTCCTATTCATTCTCTCCAGAACCAGAATCCATCCTCGAAAGTTCCTTCGAGTTCGTATGTAATTATACGATGGATTTATCCAATGGAAGTGGATCTATGTAGTGATATGGAATGTTCCGGAGAAAAGCAAAGGGGTAAAAGAAGGAGTGGCAATGATGTATGCAACTCAAACAATCCAAAAGCCGGTGTTTTAAGAAAGTCCGGTTAACTTGGTTACTGAGTTGTAGTCTAAGGTCGGGACATGGTCGCTGCCAAAGAGAGAGAGAGAAAAAAACACTCTGCGTGCACTCTAACCTAGATTAGAATGGTTAATCACTTCATCTAATCAGGATGTCTCCCACTGTATCCTCAAATTCTCCTCCAAACCTGAAAGAAGAATTAGTCGGGATCACCCGAGGAGTAAACCAACTCATCAGTGGGAATCGGGATCCAACTATCATCGCATGATAACGTGATGGAATCCACTCACGTTATCACACTCCAGAAGGTATACGCATGCCTGGCAAGTTTCAGTTTCTTTAGAAACTCCCGATGTAATTTTTACCCCATGCTCTTATGATCTTGACGAAGGCCAATATATCATAAGTCACATGTCAAGTTCAACCCGTCATTGTCCAGGTTAATTTGAACCCACCCGTACATACCCTTGACGAAGGCCAAAATAGTAGTACGACTGTCCCAAACCAACGCATCTATCTATACAACAGAAAAGTAACAAATAGCAACCATACATTATGCCTTGACGAAGGCCAACATACATAGTATGAATACTAAGTGCTACCCATCTGAAATAACGGAGGGCTACGAATGGTTTTTGGCGAAAAACCTTTAACGTAATGAACTTGATATCGTTGAAGGAACCGGATAGCTTTTTATAAATATATAGTGGCGAAAACCATTGCTAAAGAGGTCACTCCCGGTGAAGGGATCTCGGCTTTTTCCCCGTATAATGAGGTGCAGGATATTCCAACTGAATACCACAATGCAAAGCAAAAGTAATCGACTATAGTGAAGTTGTTACCCTGACGCAAACCTCTGTCCAAGGGGTCACTCCCGATGAAGGGATCTCGGCCCTTGCCTCATCGAATGAGGTGCTGGATATTCATAACTGAATACCTCTGTGAAAAACAAAAGAGAACGTCCTTACAATAACAGCTTTTTGAAAATTGTTCCAACAACATCGAATAGGTTTTTTTTCCTTGCATTGATCTGAATCAATGCAGTCCCATCAATTAATCACACCACAAAACAACGAAAATATAATGTATGTATATGCCATCCGCATTCGCCACTCGGTCCCGTCATCACTCGTTAGGTTACTTAACTAACGACAGAGCGGGGACTGGACTAGCATGGGTGTAAAACATATACAACATCTACTAGTATATATATCAATATATAATAATCGCTCCAGGCATGATAAATGCAACATCACAGTAAGTAATAAGTATCACAGAACAATACAGATAATCTGGGAGCCCCGGGTTTCCTTTGAGCCACAACTGAAATCCGACGTTCCCCTGGTCGTGTGGATAGCCCATGCAATGAAAACCTAGACCCCTATGAGTGCGACAAGTTACCCGCCAAAACCAAAAGCAAGGCAGCCCCCTTCAGCAAAGTGAATAGACCACCCAGCACTTTACGGAATCCGGTAACTTGAGCACCTCAACATGGGTCAACCTGTACCCCCTACGTGTGCGGCGAATAGCCCGCTAATTCTAAAGTGAAGCCCCCTCCATCTCAAAGCCATGAGATGCGGTCCCGTTGCCCTCTAGAACCTGGCTATCCGTGCACTCCACCGCGGGGTAATCCTAGTACAGAAAAGAAAATATGTATAACGGGTACATCGACCTCAACCCGGTTGTGCCCCAAAAGAATAATATACAAACAGGCAGTGACGGCAGTCCACATGTCGGACGCTCGCCCCGCGATATCAAATGTACAAATAAATCCAAACCGCACTAACATTGCACGTAAGCTATCCACCACGACGAATCCGCAACAATACAGAACAACACAGAACATCAACGTGAATGTGACGTTCGCAAACTTGTCTAAAAGAGCTATAGCAATTAGACAAGTTGTACCGCTTGAATGACATTCACGGTCACAGATAGTAATATAAGTACTGTAAACTTACGCATTTTAAAGTTTTGATCGACAAAAACCATTTGTATTGGCCCCAAGTGCAATCCAGTACTCTAACAAGTCTGGGCCAAAAACAAAATATCCCAGAAATCATAATACCAAACAATAGAACTCCAGTAGAAATTTAGTGCACAGATTCCCAAATTCCGCCACGCAACCACTGAAAACATGTTTGTTCCGCCGCGGTTCCGCGGCCGTATTAGGGAATTGTGTCCCCAAATTTCTTATAGCTTCCTAGAAAACCCTGCACGAATTTTTGAGATGCTGGAAATTAATTCTTTTCCACTTTAAAAATCGACAGAAACAGGGTAAAATGGAATTGGGATTTTGGGATTTTTTCTCAATCGATCTTTTAACCATGTAAGAACAAGCTATTATGGGGTTAATGGCGTGGCTCTGATACCATGTAAGGCTATGCTAGCGTCCCAGCCGTCAATCTAAGACCAAACGCGGAACAAAAACTTTTCAAACTGGCGCTAACGTAACCCTAAAACCCGGCTCGTGCCATTAACCGTATGCTAGTAAACTGTAAAGAAGTTTAAGAGATTATACCGATAGATCCGTGTCCTTCGGTCTTCAATCTCTGTCCTTAGTATGTTGTGGCTGCCTCGACGAAGTTCGCTCTCCGGTCACGCTCGTCAAAGAGGACGCACGTCGAGGATTCTTTATACGGGCTCCCGCCTCAAAACCGAGGCAACTCAGACATCCAGTTTGCTAGCCTAGATGTCCAAGAATGAAGTAGAGAAAGTGTAGGATACTTTGTCTCAAGACACCCAAGTATTTGGGTGGAGGTAAATTGAAGTTGCCAAGTGAGAAAAATTTGTGAGCTCAAAGGAATTTTTGCAAATGAGAAAAGGGGCTCAGCCATTCTTCAAAAATGTTCTCTGAGGATTTCGAAAATGCTCACAGGCTATATTGGGAGTGGTGAGTGTAAGCAAAATGAAGTGATGAGTGTAAGCAAATGGATAAATTAATCCCCACAAGAAAATGCCAGCCAACACAAAAGATCTTTCATAAAATATCAACACCAAATACAAAACCAATTAATCCAAAGTGACACCTCACCCATTAGCCCATGCCCACGAAATGTGCTGGCAGGAAAGAAATTCCAGCAAGGAATCATGCCAAAAACAAAGCTCACAAAAAACACAATAATTAAACATTAATCAAAATGTTAAAAGTGGAAGAATGGAAAATGGCAACTTCAAAAGTAATCTTGTAACGAATTACAAGAATACCCCTCGTCCATATATACATACCCATCCATATTCCGACAGAATACGAATACAACGAGATGAAAATATTCCAACAATATAATACTAGGATCCGGCTTAAACCAAAGCCCACTAGTATTATCCGTCCGAAACATGACACGTGCACAAGTGCACGTGCATGTTCGAACCTTGCCATAAAACCATACGGCCTCTACAACGTTTCGCCCGAACTTGGGAAACTCTCTGTGTAGGACTCTAAAGACTCGTCAATACACTGGCGGTGGGTTTAACCACAAGCACGTCAGTAGTAGTAGCTGTATGTAACGGCTGCCCAGGTATTGAGCGAAAGGGAGGCCGACGAACGAACTCATCCTGAAACCCTACTGAGCCTATGTGTGACAATCTCCGTACAGTCCGGTCTGTTCTTCTATGAGTATCGCATATCGGGCCTAGGGGATGGTAAACGTCAGACCCCCAATAGCGGTATAAGTCGTGTCGGAGTGTAGCCCAGAACACCTTGAGAAACTACTGGAATACCTACCAGTAAATCTCACTTGCCTTGGCCAAGGACTTTGTGTAATGGCTCTCCAGACACAGCGCGATATCAACCCCTAATACCGGGAGAGACGAATCATGTCTAACCACCACTGCCTCCAAGTGCTTCGGGACTGCACCCAACTACTACCTTTTTGCACGACTCTTTTGAGTCGTGGTAGGGTAGCAATCAAAGAACAGTGAGAGCACACTTGAGGCAAAGTAGCAGTGTCAAGTCAACGGACTAAGCTGTACTCATGTCACCTGGGAACTGCTCCTGACGATAGGTATAGTACCAATCAGCAATACCCCTGCGAGTCCGTCCGGTGTACTCATAACCCAATGAGCACCTGTATACTATCTTAGGTGAACCAACTGACACCAATGGCTTGTGAGACCAGCCACCGCCCCTCGTCGGGGTCTCGATCCGTATACACTAGTCTACTCTCGGAGTATCGATGCCCAGTCTCAAAACTCCCACGACTAGGGACACTTTAAGGATGAGCTTGTAGACCCCAGCTCCCATGTAATAGTGATCTGTAATATCACCTGAAGCATGTACACGACGATAAAGACAAACCATATAGCATATTATCATCTCAAGTAAGACTGTTCTACCGATATAGGTCCTCCCTCAATCATTGCAATCATGTGTCTGTGATCCAATAATTGATTTGCGTGCACTATATCCAACACATCTCTATCATCATGTACATGTATTATGTGGTATTACAGATCACTATTACATGCTGATATTACCCATAGGATTCTTGCTTGACTACCAAGGTTATTGTGGTGATCACACTTGTGAGAAATGGGTAGTCTATAAGCAAATCCTTAAATGTCCCTAGTCGTAGGAATATCGAGACTGGGTTCAATATTCCAGAGTAGACTAGTGTATACGTTTCTTGACCCCGACAAGGGGTGATGGCCGGTCTCACAGCCATTGGTGTCAGTTAGTCACCAAAGATAGTATACATGTGCTCACTGAAAGTGAGCACACTGGACGGACTCACCGGGAACATGCTAAATGGTATTATACCTATTGTCAAATAGCAATTCTCAGGTGACATGAGTACAGGTTAATCTATCGACCTGAAATCGTCATTTTTCTCGTGTGAGTTCCCACTGTGCTTTGATTACTGCCCTACCACGGCTCAAAGGAGTCATACAAATAGGTTTTAGTTGGGTACAGTCCCAAGGCACATGGAGACAGTGAGGGGATCGCCAGCGATTCGTCTCTTTCGGTATTAGGGGTAGATGTCGCATGGTGTACAGGTGGCCATCACCAAAAATTCTTGGCCAAAGCGGACGAGAATTACTGATTTAGATCAGTGGTTTCTCAGTGAGGGGTGGGTTTCACACCGATACGAATTATCGCGTTATTAGGAGGTCTGACTTTATCCACCCGTCTAGACCTGATATGCGATACTCTCATACGAACAGACCGGACTATATGAAGATTGTCACAAACAGGCTCGGTAGGGATACGAATGAGTTTGCTCGTCGGCCTTCCTTTCGCTCAATACCTGGATAGCCGTTACATACAACTAGTACCACTGACGTGCTTATGGTTATAATCACTACCAGTGTATTTACGAGTCTTTAGAGTCCGACACAGAAGGTTTTCCTGGTTCAGGCAATATGATGTAAATGACGTATGTTGGTACATACAGGCGTCTGATTAAACATGTGCACAGGCTATACGGACTTTAATCAGACAGTTGGTAATACTAGCGGCTTAGGATTAATCCGGATTATTAAATCATGTTTTGATTTAATAATTTATATATATATTTTAATATATGTATTCTAGTATTATTATTCACTATTCATTTTCTCTCTTGGTTATTCGTATTTTTATATGAATACGCCTATATGTATTTCGATATGTAAACCGGATTGTATTCCGTATTTATACGGAATTTGTTTTAGAATATGGACACCTCATTTGTGAATATTCATTTATGAATATTCATAAAATGAGTTGGAGGGTGAGGTGGCATTGAGCATGGTTAAAGACATGTAGAGAAGAATGTGCTTCTTTATTTTATTACAAATTGTTATGAGATTTTTATTTGTATGGCTGCAAAAGAATATAAAGCCATTCTTTTCTATTCTTCGTTCTATCACTCTCTTATGTTCTTCAATACTTAATTTTCCTCACCTCCTCCTCCTCCTTATTTAGATGCTCTCTTGAGTTTTAGATTTGAGAGAAAATTATAGTGGAAAATTCCTACATCCCCAAACTCCATTCCAAATGAGCTTGGAGCGTCGGTTGCTTCACTAGGTGAAGCTGGAGTTTGGATTGGTCCTATCGGGTGGATCAACTTCAGCGAAAGAGGACAAGCTTGCAAGTACGATCCAGAGCTCTTGAGAGCATGCTAGATTCCAACCCAATTAGAGCAAATGAAGATACTACAAAGGTTGTGATTTCGACCGTCTTGTTATTCTAGTTTAGGTGTTTGGTTAGATTCTTGGGCGTTAGTTTCTAGTGCCGAGAAAAAAAAAATTTCGAATTCCGCATTGGCCTCGGGTTAGCGGAGAAGGCACTAGGAACCAATAAATCTCACCTCCAAATACGCCACGGATCATGGCCAGTAGATCTTCTAGGGTCGAGGAACGCCAGAGCGAGAGGATCGGGTCGAAGGAGAGAGAGATGATTGTTGGAGAGGTTGAGGAGACGGATAAGGAAGAGGAGGGAGATATGGAGGGAGGGGATGAAGCCGGTGAGCTGGAGGGCGTCGGTCACTACGGTGAGGAGTCGCAGGCGAAGGAGAGGCGATGGGATGAAATTTGAAGCGGAAGGAATTAGAGGCCGATGTAGTTGGGGCCTAATTTTGTCCATGCATATGTTTAAGTGTAGATTTATCAAGTAAGAGTTTGATAATATCATCACCTTGATTAATGGTTAGCACATGGTTGAGGGAAAATTCTACAGCTTGTCGGTCATATGATCACGGTCATGAGAGAGAGAAACAAGAGCACTAACCCAGAAATTTTCAATCTCTTTCTTTCTCCTACAAGGGTGTATTACATCCGTCACACTGAATAATTTCTCAGGGTTGAGGGGTATTATAGTCGGAAAAAAAATTCGACTGATATTAGTGTAAACACCCCTTCTTAAAGATTCAAATTAAACTTTAAGAGTTGTGATCTTATAGGTCCGGGTCTAAACTAAGCAATTCACGAACCCATGTAAAAAAACACAAAAATTGACGACCTGAGCCGTTCATCTTGATCAACACGGTAAGAAACATGGGTCTACTACATTTTATACGATTTCGAAACTTGATCCATTGATTGAAAATTTTCTATTATCGAGAAACCGTTAATTTTACAAATGTTGTATCTATAACAAATCTATAATAAACGATTACGAAATCGCACGAATTTTAGTATGATGTTGTGTTACGCCAATTAGATCAAGTTCACCAAAAGATCGTAGAAAAATATTCCAGATTTTCAATTATAGCGTGGGCTTACCGTTTGCTTTGTTTAGTTTAGTACTGGGCCCTGACAACTCTAAACTATAAATAACTCAAATTTCCTAATTCATCGTTATAACTAATTTTAGTGGTTTTTTTTAATCCAAAACCCCTAATAATTAAAATTGATAGAACAAAAAATAACCAAGAGCCATGCGTACGCTAAGAACATTTTGAAATTAACCCATAGATCAAAAATCAACGATAAACAAATTGCTCCATGAACCCAGATAACCAACCAAAGAGATCAATGTAAGCCAATGTCGCGCACCCTGCGGTTAGCGGGGAGGCGGAATTTTTAAAAACGATGATATTTGACTACGCAACACCGGCTAAAACTCTAGGATCTTTACTAAAACCTTAACTAGCTAATCTATCTAGAGGTTTAACTACTCTGTTAGAATGTTATACCTCCAAAATACGGTCCTTCGGGTCTTTTAGTGCTCCTCTTCAAGGCTCCTCGGTGATCGGATCGGGCTAGCTCCATCGGCCTTCTTGCGTCAAAGATGATCCACCGCGAGAGAATGTGCTCTAAGGTTCAACCTCTAAATGAGGTAACTAAGATAGATGGTTCGCTAAACCAACTAGCCTAGAAGATGTAGAAAGTCTAATGGATTGTTTAGTCTCACTAAACCCTTTGTTTCACAACATATGCGAGTGTAAGGGTTTAGTTCTTAAGGAAGAAAGAGATAGAGAAATCTCAAGAGAGAGCAAGAGGAGAGTAACTCAAGAAAATGAGCTCAAGAAATAAAAATGGCTAACGTATGAGAGCTCAATTATTCAAGCATGTAATAAAAAATAATAGAATAAAGCACCATGCTTGAATAGTGAGTCAAGACAAATAAAATAATCCATTAGCCATGCTTTACACTATGCCTCCAAAGTCTCCTCCATTTCCACCTTATTAATCCATTTAAGTAAATGGATAAAACCAATAATGAGGTGTCTTCTTCTAGAAGCATGCCGTACCAAATTACAAGAATGCATCTCACCGTATATACATACCCATATCCGTATTCCGAAAAATACGTATACACTGAGACGATAACAATCCAATAATACAATACTAGGATCCGGTTTAAACTAAAGCCCACTAATATTGTCCGCCCGATCAGTATCCGTGTACAAGTACACGTATGTGATCGAAGCCCTGCTGTAAAACCATACAGCGTCTACATCAATTGCCTGAAGCAGAGAAACTCTCTATGTGGGACTCTAAAGACTCGATAGTACGCTGGCAGTGGGTTTAACCACAAGCCGTCAGCAGTACTAGCTGCATGTAACGGCTACTCAGATATCTGTCGATAAGAAAGCCGATGAGCAAACTCATCCAGACTCCTACTGAGCCTATCGGTGATAATCTCCGTACAGTCCGGTCTGTTCGTTTGAAATAATCACATATCCTCCTAAGGGGATGGTAAACGTCAGACCCCTAACAACGTGATAAGTCATGCTGGAGGAGAGCCCAATACACTATGAGAAACTACTGGAGTACCTTACCAGTATTTCTCGACTGCCCTGGCCAGGGACTTTGTGTAATGGCTTTCCGAACACTGCGTGATATCAACCCCCAATACCAGGAGAGACGAATCCTATCTGATCGTTACTGTCTCCAAGTGCTTCGAGACTACACCCAACTACTACATGTTTGCATGACTCCTTTGAGCATGATAGGGTAGTAATCTAAGTGCAGTAGGAACACACTCGAGACGAAGTAGCAATGGCAAGTCAACAGACTAAGTTGTACTCATGCCACCTGGGAAATGCTACCTGATGATAGGTATAAACTAACCAGCAGTTCCCGACCAGTCCTGTCCAGTGTAACTCATAACCTAATGAGCACCTGCATACCAACTCCAGTACGGCGTACTAATGGCTGTGGGACAGACCATATCCCCTGCTGGGATGAAAAGCGTATACACTAGTCTACTCCGGAGTATCGATGCCCCGTCTCGATAATCCAACGACTAGGGACCTGTATAAGGATGTGCTTATAGACTACCCAGTCCCCATGAGTATGACTGCCACCACAACGCTGGTAGTCAAGCAAAGATCTTAAAGGCTCTATCAATATGTATAATATGCTAAAAGAAACGCATGCACATATTGAGGTAGAATCAAACCAGGTAGCATACTACCATTTTGAGCAAGACTGTTAATAAACTGTGAATATGCCAAGCTTCCAATATGTAATATACAATCCAGTATGATACAATAATGGCCTCTAGGACATATATCACTAACAATCTCCCACTTGCACTAAGGCCATGTATTAGCATATCGCAGACCTATAATCTCGATTGGCCGCTCGAACTGTGTTTGAGGGGTGGCCTTTGTGAGTGGATCTATAGTGTTTTTCTCTGTCTCTACTCTCCGCACCTCGATCTCCCGTCGATCAATGATCTCCTTGATCAGGTGGAACTGCCTTAGGATGTGTCTGGACTTCTGATGGGACCTCGGTTCTTTCGCCAAGCTATAGCGTTGTTGTTGTCATAATACAGCGGTATTGGATCAACAATGGATGGAACCACCTGATGCTCTGTCACGAACTTCCTGATCCAGACTGCTTCCTTCGCGGCATCACAGGCAGCAATATACTCTGCTTCCATAGTCGAGTCAGCAATGGTGTCCTGCTTGGAGCTCTTCCAAACAATCGCCCCTCCATTGAGGGTAAAGACATGACCCGACATGGACTTGGAGTCATCCTTGTCACTCTGGAAGCTGTAGTCGGCGAATGCCTCGATATAGAGGTCTTCCCTGCCGTACACCAAGAACATCTCCTTAGTCCTTCTCAGGTATTTAAGAATGTTCTTCACTGCTATCCAGTGCTTCTCCCCTGGGTTTGACTGATACCGGCTTACAACGCTCAGGGCGTATGCTACATCTGGTCTGGTACACAACATCACATATATTATAGAGCTTACCGCTGATGCGTAGGTTATAATAGACATGCGATCCCTTTCCAAATCAGTCTTGGGATACATCTCTTTGGAGAAGGTGATTTCGTGACAAGCCAGTAGATTACCGCGCTTAGAATCTTCTATACTGAATCGTTTCAGTATGGTGTCGATGTAACTTGACTGTGAGAGTCCCAACATCCATTTAGATCTGTCACGATAGATCTGGATCCCCCGAATGTAGGAGGCATCATCCAGGTCCTTCATAGAGAGCCTCTGTGACAAGAATCCCTTGACTGATTGTAATATAGGAATGTCATTTCCTATCAAGAGTATGTCATCCACATACAGGATGAGGAATAACACACTTCTCGCTACAATTTTACTATATATGCATGGTTCATCTGGATTTTTGATAAAGTCGAATTCCTTGACCGTCTCATCAAAACAGATGTTCCAACTCCGCGATGCCTGCTTTAGTCCATAAATAGACTTAAGCAACTTACACACTTTCCCGCTGCTCCCACTCTGAATAAAACCATCCGGCTGATCCATATAGATGCACTCTTCTAAATTTCCATTTAGAAAAGCGGTATTTACGTCCATCTGCCAGATCTCATAATCGTGGAAGGCAGCAATGGCAAGAAGGATCCGAATGGATTTGAGCATAGCCAATGGAGAAAAGGTTTTATCATGGTCCAAACCAGGTCTTTGACGAAAACCTTTTGCAACAAGTCTAGGCTTATAGGTTTCAACCTGTCCATCTACACCAATCTTCTTTCTGAAGATCCATTTGCAGCCTATGGGTTTTACCCCTTCTGGAGCAAAGTCCAAAGTCCATACTTTGTTGGTGTATATGGACTCCATTTCGGTCCGCATTGCATCCAGCCATTTTACTGAGTCTCTACTCTGAATGGCTTGCTGGAAGCTGGTTGGCTCATTATCGTCAACGATGCAATCCTCTCTATCCATGTCTATGAGAAAACCATAGTATCTCTCGGACGGGTGAGATAGCCTACTAGTTCTGTGGAGTGGCGCAGGTATGTCAGGTTCTTTCAAAACGTCTGGTTCCACCAAACTTTCAGTAATAGTTTGCGGTTCTGGAATTTCTTCCAGTTCTATTGCGCTTCCACTTATCTCATTTTCTAAAAATTGAGTTTCCAAAAAGTGGGCATGCCGAGAAACAAAACTTTTTGTTCTTCTGCGTAATAGAAAAGATACCCCCTGGAGTTCTTTAGGTATCCCACAAACTTACACAATACTGAGCGTGCCTCGAGCTTGTCCACATGCTGCTTTTTTACAAAAGCTGGACATCCCCATGTCTTAAGGTACTTAAGATAGGGTTTCTTCCCACTCCACATCTGATATGGTATGGTAGGCACTGATTTAGTAGGAACCTTTTTCAAAAGAAATGCAGCTGATTTTAGTGCATAGCCCCAGAAGGATCGCGGTAACTCAGCATTACTCATCATGGAACGAACCATATCCAATAGGGTTCTGTTTCGCCTTACTGATACACCGTTGTGCTGAGGTGTGTATGGAGGAGTAAGCCAAAAGAAAATTCCATTTTCTTTTAAGTTTCCTAGGAACTCGGCACTTAAGTATTCACCACCTCAATCAGATCTCGGTGTCTTGATACTTTTGCCGATTTGTTTTTCCACTTCATTCTTGTATTCCCGGAATTTCTCAAAAGCCTCGGATTTATGTTTCATTAAGAATACATGTACATACCTTAAGAAATTATCCGTAAAAGTAATGAAGTAGGAATAACCGCTTCTCGCATGTGTAGACATTGGACCACACATGTAAAGCTACGACAGCGCCCCGGCCGTCTTTCCGAGGCCAAATGCGGAACAAAAACTTTTCAAAACGGCGCTAACGTAACCCTAAACTATGGATCGTCCCATTAACCCTATACTAGTAAACTGTAATAAAGTTTGGAGAGATTATACCCATCGATCTGTGTCCTTCAGTCTTCAATCTCTGCGCCAAGCTCCTCGCGGCTGCCCCCGAACAAGCTCGCTCTCTGGTCTCTCTCGTCGAAGAAGAACCACATCGAGGATTAGTAATACGGGCTCCTGCTTCAAACCGAAGCAACTCGAACAACTAGTTTGCTAACCTAGGTACTCAAGAAGAAGTAGAGATAGTGTGTGATTACTTTGTCTCAATACACTCAACACATGAGAGGGATAGAGTGGAGGTTGAAGGTGATGCCCATGGTGGAAGTTGTGAGCTCAAGAAACTATCAAATGAGCAAGTATAGCAAATGAAAATGAGATGGCTCTCTCAAAAAGTGATGGCTGCCCCAATTAAGTGAGTGAGTGTTTTTGATATAATGTTGTGTGTTAATGAGCCTCACACACTCACAAAATATCTCTACACTCACACACTCACATAAATATCTCAGGCTCACTTGAAAATTTATTAGCCATGACAAAAAATGATTCATGCCAAGAATGAGTCACAAATTCTACCATTAAACATTTAAACTAAAATGTTTAATCAAGAAAAAGAAATGGCATCAACTAAAGTAATCTTGTAATGAATTACAAGAATACCCCTCATATATACATACCCGCATCCGCATTCCGACTGAATACGAATACTACGAGATGAAATTAATCCAACCAATCTAATACTAGGATCTGGCTTAAACCAAAGCCCACTTGTATGATCCGTCCGATCATGATCCATGCACGAGTGCACGTATATGATCGAACCCTGCCATAAAACCATACGGCCTCTACAACGTTTCGCCCGAACTAGGGAAACCCTCTGTGTGGGACTCTAAAGACTCATCAATACGCTGGCAGTAGGTTTAACCACAAGCACGTCAGTGGCACTAACTGTACGTAATGTCTACCCAGGTATTGAGCGAAAGGGTGGCCGACGAGCGAACTCATCCAAAAACCCTACTGAGCCTGACAGTGATAATATACGTATAGTCCGGTTCATTCGTCTATGAGTATCGCATATCGGGCCTAGGGGATGGTAAACGTCAGACCCCAATAGCGGTATAAGTCGTGTCGGCGTGTAGCCCAGAACACCCTGAGATACTAATGGAATACCTACCAGTAAATCTCACTTGCCTTGGCCAAGGACTTTGTGTAATGGCTCTCCAAACATAGCGCGATATCACCCCCAATACCGAGAGAGACGAATCCCCTGCCGATCCGCTCGTTGCGTCCATGTGGCTCGGGACTGTACCCAACTAAAACTTGTTTGCACAACTCCTTTGAGCCGTGGTAGGGTAGTAGTCAAAGCACAGTGGGAATTCACATGAGACAAATGACGATCTTAGGTCGATAGACTAACCTGTACACATGTCACCAGAGAACTGCTATCTGACGACAGGTATAATACCAACTAGCATGAACCCGGCGAGTCCGTCCGGTATACTCATAACCCAACGAGCACCTGTATACATCTTAGGTGAACCAACTGACACCAATGGCTTGTGAGACCGGCCACCGCCCCTCGTCGGAGTCTCGATCTGTATACACTAGTCTACTCTGGAGTATCGATGCCCTGTCTCGAAACTCCCTCGACTAGGGACACTTTAAGGATGTGCTTATAGACCCCGGCTCCCACGTATATGATCGCCATCATACTGCTGGCAGTCAAGCAAGAATCCTATAGGCTCTATCAATATGTAATAGTGATCTATAATGTCACGTAAAGCATGTACACGATGATAAAGACAAACCAGATAGCATACTATCATTTCGAGTAAGACTGTCCTACTGGTATAGGTCCTCCCTCAATCATTGCAATCATGTTCCTGCGATCCAATAATTGACTTTGAGAGCACTATAGCCAACAATCTCCCACTTGCACTTAAGGCTAATTATTGCGGTGTCGCATACTCATAGCCCGTGTGATACCGAACACCCAACTCCTCTACTAATCAGTTTCACAAAACTCGTTTGTAAAACTATTGCTTTCGAGAAATAGCCTCAGTGAGTGGATCCACCATGATGTTTCTTTCTATGTCTCTCTTTATCTCAAGTTCGCGGAGAAAGCCATCTCCCGAATTGAGCAATACCTGTCTTAGAATATGTCTGGATATCTGATGGGACCCAGTTCACAAATGAACTCCAAATCCAGCAAACTTCTTAGACTGTAACGTCAACTGAATTTAATCAGTATCCTGGGTCATGACTCCTTCAGTATCCGCTTGGACCACCTGTCCAAACTACTGCCCCTTGTCAAAGGGAAAATGTAACACCCTAGTTCATTTATACCAATTCCAGTTCCCGTATTTCTTTATTCGTGGTATTTTCTTGATTTATCGTATTTTGGGTGCGAATGGTATTTTACATTTTACATTGCATTCGACCCGACCCGCTTGCTTGAAACTTATTTGATTCATATTTATGAATCACCCTGAGTTGTTATGTAGACTTGTGCATTTTCAACTTTATCGCAAACTGGCATTTTATCTGACATGGCATCTTTTACCATATAACATTTTAAGTCACGTAAAATATTTTTAAAATACATTTCATAGCCTGCTTGATACCCCTAACCCCGTGGTAGCATCCACGCATTTTGTTCTCGTCCCGTTCAGTGAAACGGACGTGTTTGGATGGCTACGCACCCGTACGTGCATCCGTTCTTAGGGGTATGCATTTTTTTACCTGGGCATTCATTTTGAAATTTGGACGTTGCATATATTTTTCATATTTTAAATCTGAATTTTTGGACCCGACCCGGGCGTGTTTTGGAGTAAGTTTGTATTTGCCAAAATCTCAAAACGTACTAATATTATATTCTAATTCGTATATAACTGTTTATATAAGATTTTTAAACAAAATCAGCACATCCCTCTCTCTCTCCGTCTTCTTCTTCTTTTCTTTTTTCGCTGCCGCCCCAACCCACGCTCGAACCCACGCCGCGCTCGCCTCTCGCCACCGCCGATTAACTCGTAGGCCTCATCACCACCTTCCCGACCTCCTCACATCATCCTCTTCCCTCCTCGACCACCTCCTTTCCCACGAACCCGACCCATCGCCTCACCCATTTCCTCTGTCGCCGTCGCCGTCACCTTCACCGCTGGCGACCCTCATCGTCGTCCTCACCTCCCTTCTCTCTCATCCTCTTCCTCCTCCACTTCCATTCCTCTCTCCAACCTGGCAACCCACAACTACCACCAACCCGAGCCTGCAACCCATACCCGAAACCCGGCCGGCACCCTCACCGCCTACCTCCTCGCCCACACTCCTCGCCACCACCTTGTTGTCGACCTCTCCTCACCTTTCCCCTCTCTTCTTCCCGAGCTCATTAATCTCACCCTCTTCCACCTCACCTCCTCTTCTTTCCCCGATGAACCCCGATACCTCTGCAACTCACACCCGCACCTCGCCGCCGGCGATCTCTCATCCTCGCAGACACCTTCTCCTCTCCTTCTCTGCTCGACTTCCTTCTCCCCCTCTCTTTTCCCCTGCACACCCCGACGCCACTGTAAACCGACCCTAAGAAAACCCAAGAACCCGATCTTCGAACCCGACCTCGCCTGCAGTCCTCGTCGCCGCCGACCATCCTCGTCGGCCTCCCCTCATCACCAGCACCACCTCCATCTCCTCACCAACACCCCAGAGCCTTTTCTCCTGTGCAAGAACCCACTGCCTTTGCCTAACCCCACTGCCTTTTACCTTGCCGGAAAACCCTCGCCTGCATCCTCGCCGTCGACGGCCCATCGTCGACGTCACCCCCTCTTCTTCCTCTCTGAATCCTGAACACCATCGCTTAAGACCCCAGACCATTTCCTTTCTTCTCCTTTTCTTCTCTTTACTTCTTGGATTCTTGTTTTCCCGACGATCGCCGGAGCCGTGCCGCTGCCGACGATCCGAGCAACCCTGTAGACGTCCCCTACTTGCGTGATTACCTTCTTGCTGCGCCTGGACATGTCCCATGTGCACGTGTGGAGGTTGCAACATTTGCCGACATTGGACGCTGCGTGCGCATCCCGTATCGTGATCCGATCGAGACAAGTGAAACTTGCTACATGCTATTCATAATACTTTATACCTATTTGATTACATGTTAAACCTATAGATTTAATCCAATGTGTCATGTTACATTTTAACATTCGATGTCCATTTTATCATTTTAGATTCATAACTTGGAACATACCATGTTGCATTTTGATTTACTATACCTAATACCCACATCCGTATTTAAATCACCTAATAGCCCATAGTACTCTTTTTAAAATAGTATAACCTTGCAAACACCCGTCTGCATCCATCTCGTCTAGTATACATATTATTGCATCCATAGATCACTTGAATGTATAATATTGAAATATTAACATTCCACATTTGATAAATTGTAGTTTGATTAGTATTGGAACTTTAACTTTAACCCTAATCATAACTGTGCATCTATATGCCTTAATCTGTACCTGATTGCATATCACATTACAATGTTTCATTTTATTGTTCCAATAGTACCCCATGCTTGTTTTGTATACACATGCTTATGTTAGTTTGATCAGGAGCACCCACATGACATTTTGTGCACCCCTGACATGACTTGTTACACCTACTACTTGACACGACATGGTACCGTGCACCTCTTGATATGACATGATACCTGTATACTACCTGACTTGACCTGATGTACCATGGCTTTACCTGTTACCTGATCGTGTGACTAATGCCAACAAACCTGACCTATTGTCCCTATGGACATTTCCCGTTGTCTATCCAGACAAACCTGTACCTGCCTGATCCTGCATTGGCATTAGCTCCAGATTATTTAATACCTGACATGAACACATATAACCTGGGGGTATGGGGAAATCAATGATGAAACCTGACTTGTAACTCGACAGTTCGATACCTTTACTGATCAGTTTTAGAGGCTAGGCCAGTCTTGGGATGATACTGCTAACACCATCCATCGTTACCCACTACCTTTTTAGAGGCTAGGCCAGCCTTGGGATGATGTTGTTGACATCATTCATCGTTACCCCTTTTCCTTTTAGTGCCTAGCGTCATGTCTCGGTTTCAGCCCGAGAATCTTCACCGTGATCCCGGGCACGCACGGGATACTATTGAGTTACATCGATGATTCATCAAATTGATTTCAAAGACCTGAGAGTAGTTAACCCAATAGACCAGTTTAGATCACTCGCTACACATTACCCTCACTGTCCTTACTTATATTACAGTTATATCTGTTTTACTGTTCATACACATACCTGCATGTTTTCTACCCTGTTTATATTATTGCTTGATGTTATGACGCACTGACGTCTGGGTTTTGCATGGCCCAGATCCTCTACCTTTGTTGCAGACTGATCAGGAGTACTGCCGCTGTTAGACCGAGCGGTGAGAATCCTGTTGGTATCCAGTTTTACTTTCCTGGTGTTTTATTTATTGGATTTTTTACTTCCGCATATTATATTATTTCTTGACTCATTTATTCTGGATTATGGACATGTACTAGATAGTTTAGTTTACTTTCCTATTCTTGATATCTCTACAGCCGTAAGGTGACTGTGGAAGGATTTTTCCTATCCACATGTAGCATAGTTGGCTATGTCACGTGCCTATCTTAGCATACTCCGGGAAGCGGGGCATGACAGAAAACTACAACTCTGACAATCACTCTGTCATCCAGGTCACCTTGGAAGCCCGGAATGATAACCGTCTCCCGAAGGAGGCCACCGTTATCAAATCCCTAGAACATCCACTTATGTTCTAAAACTGCTTCCGAACGTTTCTCCAGGATTGGATCAATTTCAACTTATTGCATCTAGTGCAAAAACAACATATGGTGTGGTACTTGACATCTCATGATTGACTCAATTGCCTAAGCGAGTGATATGCCAATCATACACATCCCTCTCCCCTTTAGTCTGTAAGACACCTTTAGAGAGGGTGACTCCATCACCTGCAGGTACACCACCATGCCGGGAGTCTTCCATTCTAAAACACCTTTAGAATGCTGTATAAGTACCCGGATTGGGAAACTACCCAAATCTATATCTAAAACCATATATCTAGTAACCAGAATGCCTGATATAATATCCAAATCCTATGTGGAGAAACTACTGTGTGACAACCACAGTATAACCAATCGTAGAATAGGAATTTCACTTCCTACTATGTTTATGTCATCCAAATACCAGGACATCACACCCTACTACCTTCTCAACAGATCCATCCCCTATTCTGATGAAGTCAAAGCCCATGACTGTCACATCAAAAATAGATGATCTATCTCCACTATATCTGCTTTAGTCTATAAATAGACATAAGCTACTTGTCCACTATACTTCCGCTGCTCCCACTGACTACGACAACCCTCTGGCAGAGTCATATACACGTGCACTTCTAAAGCTAATTTAGAACGACGCTATACTCATCCTCCTGCCGGGTCTCATAGTCTAGAACAGCAGTAATGGTAAGTCTGGGTAAATAAGAACCTCCCTATCACCGTCTTTGAGAATACCGAAGTACCTCTCAGGCGCCTGAGGTTACCCACCATATCTGCTGAGTGGCTAATGGAATGTCAAACCTGATTGAATCTTTAAGTTCTTATTAAATTTTCAATAATCGTCTGTGGTTCTGGAATCACTTCCAGTTCTACCTTACTCCCATTACTGTTTTCCGAAAAAGTACATTTTACTAAAACTGTGGCGAGTCAAGAACAATATCACTATTTATCTTCCATATAGTAGAAAGTTAACCCTCGTCATAGCCTGGTTAACCCACAAACTGTCATTACTGAAACGTGCCTTGACTTATCCATAGTCTGGTTTTAAGCATAAGCCGGAAAACTCCATATACCTTAACATCGTTAAGATATGAGCCATTCTATATACAATATAGAAACAGAGACACTGATTTAATTGGAACCAGATTCAAATCATGCAGCTGTCTCCAGTGCATGTCAACTAAATGGAGAGAGGTCGATCAGCATTACTCAACTTAGGAGTGCATCCAGATATGAGTAACCTGAAAGAGAAGCAAGTTCTCAAAACCATTAGTATCAACTGAATACCAAACACAAGTGTCTACATCTTCGATCATCTTGAAGAATCCTAATACTTGCAACACGTGGTTCTCTACTTTATTCTTGTACCTATAACTTCTCAAAACTTGGACCTTGTATTTCTACGAAATATATGTCTAAAACTTGAGAAGTCACAAGTAAACAGAATATAGTACGAGAACACTGGACAACATACAATACTTTGTATAAGTCCCCTGAGTTGAATAACTCAAACCCTATGCGTCGTAGGTTGAAAATTGTACTAAGGTTATGAAGAATTACACCGCTGTTTAATGCTCCTTACCTAACCATCAACTGATATAGGTAAATGTCATGGACATAATTTCAAAAGATTATATCTCACTTTATGAAATAAACGTACAGATATATCAGTTTGAAATTGGTGCATAACAACGAATATTCAAAACCAAATATTTGTCGTTCGGCAAAAAACCCAGGCGATTTCCTCAAATATCACCAATTACAACGAATTCCGATATAATGAGGATGATCACATAATTCCCAATAACTTACTCCCACTCATCATCTGTAAAACCATATATATGTGAGAATCAAACTTGGTAAATACATACCCTGGAGTAAGGATCTAATTGGAAAATCAGTTTTCAATTAACAACGCATAGTGAAACTGAAATATGAAAATGTTTCGAAGGGGTATCCCGGTATTCCTAGTAATGCCTCTTCCATTATCAGATTCAAGACTGTAACCGTATATTTCTTTGCTATCTCTCCAAATCCCTTTATTTGTTTTTACTCATTACCTTCTGTACACCATCCTTAGGCTAAATGGTTTTCTTCCTTCCATAATATTCGGCACCGGCCTATGGTTTGGAAGAAGACTATCCAATAAGCGTAATAGGTATACTCTCCTAATCCTAGAAGCCCTCGCAACCTGAGAGAAGGTAAAGATAAAAGACAACTGAATAAACCTTATTCTTATTTTTCCTGAACCAGAATCCATCCTCGTACTGGAACAAGTTCCTTCGAGTTCGTATATAACCATACGATGGATTATCCAATAACTGTGGATCTTCGTAGTGATACGGGATGTTCTGGAGAAATGCAAAGATGAAATAGGAGTGGCGATGAAATACGTGGTTTGGCCGTGAATGATAGCAGTTGTATTTTACTTTGCCCTCTTTCTAATCCCTTTATTTGTCTTTACTTATTACCTTTTATACACCACACTTAGGCTAATTGGTTTTCTTCATTCCCCACCTTTCGGAACCTACCCATGGTTTGGAATAAGACTATCCAATAAGCGCAATAGGTGTACTGTCTCCTAATCCTAGGAGCCCTCACATCCTGAGAGAAGGTAAAAGGAAAAGACAACTGAATAGTCATATTCATTTTCTCCAAAACCAGAAACCATCCCCGAATTTGAAACAAGTTATTTCGAGTTCGTATGTAACTATATGATGGCCATATCCAATAAAAATGGGATCTGCATAGTGATACGGAATATTCCGGAGAAAAGCAAAGGGTAAAAGAAGGAGCGGAAATGATGTATGTAACTCAGACAATCCAAAAGCCAGTGCTTTAAGAAGGTTCGGTTAACTTGGTCACTAAGTCATAGTCTAGGGTTGGGCCATGGTCGCTGCCAAAGAGAGAGAGAAAAGAAACACTATGCTTGCACTCTAACCTAGATAAGAATGGTTAATCACTTTATCTAATCAGGATGTCTCCCACTGTAACCTGAAATTCTCCTCCAAACCTGAAAGAAGAATTAGTCGGGATCACCCGAGGAGTAAACCAACTCATCAGTGGAATCGGGATCCAACTATCATCGCATGATAACGTGATGGAATCCACTCACGTTATCACACTCCAGAAGGTATGCGCATGCCTAGCAAGTTTCCTGTATGTTTGAAACTCCCGATGTGATTTTTACCCCATGCTCTTATGACCTTGACGAAGGCCAACATATCATAAGTCACATGTCAAGTTCTACCCATCATCATCCAGGTTAATTTGAACCCACCCATACATACCCTTGACGAAGGCCAAAATAGTAGTACGACTGTCCCAAACCAACGCATCTATCTATGCAACAGAAAAGTAACAAATAGCTACCATACACTATGCCTTGACGAAGGCCAACATACATAGCATGAATACTAAGTGCTACTCGTCTGAAATGACGGAGGGATACGGATGGTTTTTGGCAAAAAGCCTTTAACGTAATGAACTTGATATCGTTAAAGGAACCGGATAGCTTTTATAAATATATAGTAGCGAAAACCTTTGCTAAAGAGGTCACTCCCGGTGAAGGAATCTTGGTTCTTTCCTCGTAGAATGAGGTGCTGGATATTCATAATGGAATACCGCGATGCAAAGAAAAAAGTAATCGACTATAGTGAAGTTATTACCCTGACGCAAACCTCTACCCAAGGGGTCACTCCCGGTGAAGGGATCTTGGCCCTAGCCTCGTAGAATGAGGTGATGGATATTCATAACCGAATACCACTGTGCAAAACAAAAGAGAACGTCATTGCAATGACAGCTTTTTGAAAATTGTTCCAATGACATCGAATAGGTCTGTTTTCCCTGCATTGATCAGAATCAATGCAGTCCCATCAATTGATCACACCACAAAAGAACGAAAATATGATGTACGTATATGCCATCCGCATTCGCCACTGGATCCCGTCATCACCCGTTAGGTTACTTAACTAACGACAGAGCGGGGACTGGACTAGCGCGAGTGTAAAACATATACAACATCTACTAGTATATATATAGCAATATACAATAATCGCTCCAGGCGTGATAAATGCAACATCACAGAAAAGTAATAAGCATCACAGAACAATACAGATAATCTGAGAGCCCCGGGTTTCCTTTGAGCCGCAACTGAAACCCGACGTTCCTCAGGTCGTGTGGATAGCTTGTGCAATGAAAACCTAGACCCCTATGAGTGTGGCAAGTTACCCGCCAAAACCAAAAGCGAGGCAGCCCCCTTCAGCAAAGTGAATGTACTACCCAGTACTTCACGGAATCCGGTAACTTGAGCACCCCACATTGGGTCAACCTGTACCCCCTACGAGTGCGGCGAATAGCTCACCAATTCTGGAGTGAGGCTCCTCCTTCTCAAAGCCATGAGATGCGGACCTGTTGCCCTCCAGAACCCGGCTATCCGTGCACTCCACCGCTGGGTAATCCTAGTACAGAAAAGAAAATATATACAACGGGTTATCAACCTCAACCCGGTCGTGCCCCAAAAGAATAATATACAAACAGGCAGTGACGGCAGTCCACATATCGGAAGCTCGCCCCGCGATATCAAATGAACAAATAATACTAAACTGTACTAACATTGCATCCAAGCTATCCACCACGACAATCCGCAACATCACAGCACAACACAGAACATCAACGTGAATGTCACGTTTGCAAACCCGTCTAAAAGAACTATAGCGATTAGACAAGTTGTACCGATCAAATGAAAATCACGGTCGCAGATAGAAATGTATGTACTGTAAACTTTAAACAATGTTAGATAATATCGAGTTTAAAATAACCCCGAAATAGCCCCAAACAACTAGATAAAACCATATCCAAACTGGACTAAGCAAACAATACCCCTGAACCAACATTCCAGAGACTAAACCACACTGCAAATTTCAAACCCAGAAGCCTCAAAGTGGCCTGCCTGCTCGGATGTTTGGCCAATGTGGCCGGTCCAAATTTTGAATTAGGGGCTCGTATTTGCAGTGTGTTCTAGTGGTCATTTCAGTAGCCTTCTGTAGTTGCTTAAATAATTTTTGAAGACACTAAAAAAATCGACAGAAACTGGAATGCTTTGGGTAGTGAATCGGAGTTGTTTCGGTTTCGATAGTTTAACATTGTCTAAACAAGCTAGCTAAGGGTTAATGGGTTGGCTTTGATACCATGTAAGGCTACGGCAGCGCCCCGGCCGTCTTTCTGAGGCCAAATGCGGAACAAAAACTTTTCAAAACGGCGCTAACGTAACCCTAAACTATGGATCGTCCCATTATCTTTATACTAGTATACTGTAAGAGAGTTTGGAGAGATTATACCGATCGATCCGTGTCCTTTGGTCTTCAATCTCTCCGCCAAGCTCCTCGCGGCTGCCCCCGAACAAGATTGCTCTCCGGTCTCTCTCATCGAAGACGAATCACATCGAGGATTAGTAATACGGGCTCCCGCTTCAAACCGAAACAACTCGAACAACTAGTTTGCTAACCTAGGTGCTCAAGATGAAGTAGAGATAGTGTGTGATTACTTTGTCTCAATACACTCTAGGATTCTCAACACATGAGAGGGATAAAGTGGAGGTTGAAGGTGATGCCCATGGTGGAAGTTGTGAGCACAAGAAACTATCAAATGAGCAAGCATAGAAAATGAAAATGAGATGGCTCTCTCAAAAAGTGATGGCTGCCCCAATTAAGTGAGTGAGTGTTTTTGAAATAATGTTGTGTGTTAATGAGCCTCACACACTCACAAAATATCTCTACACCTGCACACTCACATAAATATCTCTACACCCACACACTCACATAAATATCTAAGGCTCACTTGAAAATATCTTAGCCATGACAAAAAATGAGTCATGCCAAGAATGAGTCACAAATTCCACCATTAAACATTTAAACTAAAATGTTTAATCAAGAAAAAGAAATGGCATCAACTAAAGTAATCTTGTAATGAATTACAAGAATACCCCTCATCCGTATATACATACCCGCATCCGTATTCCGACTGAATACGAATACTACGAGACGAAAGTAATCCAACCAATCTAATACTAGGATCCGGCTTAAACCAAAGCCCACTAGTATGATCCGTCCGATCATGATCCGTGCACGAGTGCACGTTTATGATCGAACCCTGCCATAAAACCATACGGCCTATACAAAGTTTTGCCCAAACTAGGGAAACCCTCTGTGTGGGACTCTAAAGACTCGTCAATACGCTGGCAGTGGGTTTAATTACAAGCACGTCAGTAGCACTAGCTGTATGTTCATACCATAATATTGCATTATTATATTCCTCATTCTTATTCTTTTTACAAATAAACAGGTGCTTTTGACCTATGTCTGCTACTTAGTTACAGGTTACAGGTTCTTGGAGCTAAAACAGTGAAAAAGATAAAAGACGATGTAAAAGTGAGACTACGACCAACAAATAGAAGGATCTTGATCAAGCCTACACAAAGATCAGTTCACAAAGTACAAGGCAGCGCAAGGTCCAAGATTTCGTCTCGAAGCAACGGTTAAAATCCACTGCATTATTCACTGGAGATCTGGAAGAAACCTAGAAGCCCATTTGAGAAAAGTACTAAAGAAGAAGGAAGTACAAGTCAACAGAAGCCTGCCCAGAAAGTTTCAACACACAAGTACACAATTGGGTCGCGGAACAGCAGCCCAACCCCTGCTGCGGCCGCGGTTCCGCGGCCGTATAAAGCCCTTGATGGTCGAAAATTTTACCATAATTTCAAGACGGCGTTGAATGGTCTACCTTGGGGTATTTTGGTAAATGCATACATGCGGCAATTGTAAACCTAGGGCTTTCTATGTCCTATAAATAGAAGCCCAATTCCTTGTATTAGGCTATGCCTCCCTTCATTAATAAAATTCAGAATTCTTTTTGAAGAGTATCAATTTGTAAGTTCTTAATTTATTTTGCTGCCCTAGGTAATTTCTCTTCTTGCCCTAGTTAAATTTAATTCTTTGCCCTAGTTAGATAGTTAGATCTTTTATTCTCTGCCCTAGATAAATGTTCTTTAATTCCCTAATGAGTGAGTAGTCTCCTCGCTTGTTAGGGTTAGATTTGGGGAAGGTTTGAGAGATGAAGATCTCTCATCCCTTTCTTGCCCATCACATATAATTAATAGGACTCTATGCATACATGCACACACCGCTCCCTACGACACCATATCTCTCGAGGTAGTGGTGATACCGTAGTATAAAGGCCCGGTTGAGCGTGTTTTCCATGGAGGTTAGGGTAAGGATTGATAAAGGAAGGACAAGAACCTAGAGGAAGAAACATCATTCCGAATGGTTATAATCCCCTCTATTAATAATTACCATAACTCCTAAAAGATCTTAATATGGGTATAGAAAGCGGTGAGATTTATTGACTTTCCAAACTTAACCTAAACCTAACCCTAGCAAGATTTAGATCTAGATTAATTTAGTTTTTAGATTTAATCAATCCGGCTCCCATCGAAATTAACTCGTAAGAGCGATTAGGAAATTCACAACATCCCTGTGGACCGACCCGTACTCACCGTCTAGCTACCAAGCGACGCCGTTCTTGATTGCGGTTATAATTATTTTTGAGATAAATCAAATGGCGCCGTTGCCGGGGATTGCGTGTTATTTCCTTTTTGGGCTATGTCAAAGCAAAGGAAAAATATTGATATTTTTATTAGAGTATAAGTTTGAAAAATAGTTCCTAGCTTAAGTCTAAATTCGGAAAATGTATACCCTACAAATTGCACAAACATGCACCTTGAAACTTGGAATAGTAGAGGATACCTTGAAATGCTCTTGTCTAAAGTCCTTAGTACGATGAAAAATAAAATAAAATACAAGTGTGAATAAAGAGAAAAATGAACACTGTTTTTTGTGATTACTTAAGGCTGCGAAAATAGAAAAATATTTAGCGAGGGTGCTTCATCACCTAGTGAAAGGTTAGCCTAGCACCTCATGAAGGGTTTGGAAGCATCACATGAACCAAAGAATGAATTTTTATGGTGCTAAGTAAACTTACAAAGGATCTATCCTAGAAAAATTAGGGTTTCTAAATTTTTCACATCATCATATGAAAGAAATGCTAGGGTTTAGAGAGTACAACCTTTGTAGCTCCCTACGCTAGACTCCTCGGCTACTTGGGGTTTGAAATAGCTCCGCTTGAACTCTTCGAGGTCACCGATGATCCACCCGGAGTCCGCTTTGTCCAAGCTTGCAACTTTATCCGATCAAGTGAACGAAATCAAGCTTACACTCTAAACAAGTGGGCTAGACTTGTGTAGAATGGTGTTGTGGTTCTCTTTCTCACTTCAAAATCCAATCTTGATGAGTATATTGCTCACTACAAAGAACTAGAGAGCAAGTGAAGAAGGAGGAAGAAGATGATGGCTATTTTAGAAGAAGATAAGAATAACTCTTAAAAGAAAAATAGAAAATATATCAATATATATTTCTTATCTCTCATCTCAAACCATGGTTGAATCATTATTGAACTTGAGTTAAAACCCAAAAGGAAAAGTAATCCATGGTTAAATGGTGGGTGAGCATGGTTAGGTCAAGAAGAGTGTAGAAATCTTCCATGAATTATCCTTTCCTTTATCCATTTTGTTTTAACCAAAAATCAAATAATAATCCAAATAAAAACCCATGGTGTGAGTCTTATATTGCCACCATTTCCTTGTATAATCAACCATGATAGAATGATGTATGTATGCATGTGTGCATGCACATCCATGTGTGCATGAAACTAGAAAGAAAGAAAAACATACATGCATGCATACATCCATCCATCACAAGAAAGGATTTCTAGTGAGAAACTAATGGTTAAATGATAAATCAACACATGATTTATCAATCCGGTCATATCACATATGACCCAAACCAAAAGCAAACCGTCCGATCAATATACGGTATCCTATACGCGTATTTTAATCGGGTCCATGCGCATATCGCATACACGCACCACAACGTTTCGCCTGGACTAGGAAACTCCATTGTGGGACTCTGAGACTCGTCAATACGCCGACAGTGGGTGATGATCATATCAAGCACCCCCAAGCCGCAAGCGGTCAGCTAAACGTAACGGCCACCCGGGTATTGAGCGATCAAAAGAGAACAAGCGAACCTGCTACAACTCCCATCGAGCCAACCAGCAACACTTCCCGTACAGTCCTGTCTCCTCGTCTGATATGTCGCATATCAAGTGTAGGGGTGGTAAACGTCAGACCCCAATAACCGATAAGTCGTGCCGATGTGAGGCTCATAACGGTTCGAGAAACTACTGGTAACACTTACCAGCAAATCTCTGAATCAGCCCTGACCAGGGACTTCCCTGTTACGGCCAATCGATCACAGTGCAACATCAACCCGCAATACCGGGAGAGACGAAACCCCTCCTATCGCTTATTGCCTCCATGTGACTCAGGACTGTACCCAAAAACCACCGTTTTGCACGCCCTCATGGACGTGGTAAGGTGGAGATCAAAGCACAGTGGGAATCACACAAGACTCTATGACGATCTCAGGTCTACAGACTAACCTGCACAAGTGTCACCTGAGAACTGCCATCTGACGTGAGGTATAATACCATCTGGGAGTTCTCGGCGAGTCCGTCCAGTGTACCCAGTCTCCACTGAGCACCCGTATACCATCTCTGATGTCAAACACCAATGGATATGGGATCATCCATCGCCCATCTCATGGGTCGAGAAGCGTATACGTTAGTCTACACTGGTATATCGATGCCCCGTCTCGATACACCTACGACTAGGGACCTTGAAGGATGTACTTATGGACTACCATGTCCCCACTAGTATGATCTGCATCATAGTCCAGGTAGTCAAGTACACATCCTAAGGGCTTTACCAACATGTAACTATAAGACAGTTTAAAGAGACTAGTATACATGTTAAGATAAAGAGCAACCAGATAGCATACTATCATATCGAGCAAGAAAATCATCTCTATATATATGTCCAAGCATCCAATATAATATACATCATCTGTACAATACTGGCCTCTAGGGCATACATACAACTAACAATCTCCCACTTGCACTAGGGCCAGCTGCTGTAGTATCGCATACCGAGTATCCCGAAGAGTCTCTCAAACTGTATCTGGGGAATGGCCTTCGTGAGTGGATCCGCCGTGTTGTTCTTCGTGTCAACCCTCCTGGCCTCGATCTCCCGGCGATCAACTATCTCCCGGATCAGGTGATACCACCTCAGAATATGCCTGGATCGCTGATGGGACCTAGGTTCCTTGGCCAAAGCTACCGCTCTATTGTTATCGCAATACAAAGGTATTGGATGCTCAATGGATGGAACCACTCCAAGTTCAGTAATAAACTTCTTGATCCAGACAGCCTCTTTGGCAGCATCGTTGGCAGCGATGTATTCAACCTTCATCATCGAGTCTGCTACGGTTTCCTGCTTGGAACTCTTCCAGCTAACCGCCCCTCCGTAAAGGGTAAAGACAAATCCCGACTGCGACTTAGAGTCGTCCTTATCACTCTGGAAGCTCGAATCGGTAAAGGACTCCACTTGGAGTTCTCCGTTACCATACACCAAGAGCATCTCTTTAGTCCTTCATAAGTACTTGAGAATTCTCTTCACAGCTGTCCAGTGACTCTCTCCAGGATCAACTTGATACCTACTCACTACACTTAGTGGGTATGCTACATCGGGTCTGGTACATAGCATCGCGTACATGATAGAGCCTACAGCCGAAGCATAGGGTATCCCTTGCATGCGAGCTCTCTCCAAATCAGTCATGGGAGACATCTCTTTGGAGAGAGTGACTCCAGAGATCGTGGGTAAGTTCCTACGCTTGGATTCTTCCATACTAAACCTCTTTAGTATGGTGTCAATGTACCTGGATTGGGACAATCCCAATATCCGTTTGGATCTATCTCTATAGATCCTAATTCCCAATATGCAGGAGGCATCACCAAGATCTTTCATTAAGAATCTTTGTGATAAGAAGAGCTTGACCGATTGCAGTATAGGAGTATCATTTCCTATCAAGAGTATGTCGTCCACATACAATACGAGGAAGACAACCTTACTCTCTGCCACCTTCTTGTAGATACAAGGTTCATATGGGTTTTTGACGAAATCAAACTCTTTGATAACGACGTCAAAGCAGATGTTCCAACTCCGCGATGCTTGCTTTAATCCATAAATGGATTTAAGCAGCTTGCACACCTTCCCGCTGCTCCTACTGTCTACGAAGCCTTCTGGCTGAGTCATGTACATGCACTCTTCTAAATCACCGTTTAGAAAGGCGGTCTTAACATCCATTTGCCAGATTTCATAGTCATGATATGCAGCGATGGCAAGCATGATCCGGATGGATTTAAGCATAGCCACTGGAGAAAAGGTTTCGTCATAGTCCACACATGGTCTTTGACGAAAACCTTTTGCAACAAGTCTAGCTTTGAAAGTCTCCACTTTCCCATCTACACCAAGTTTTTTCTTGAAGATCCACTTGCTCCCAATGGGTTTTACCCCTTCAGGAGCAACTTCCAAAGTTCATACTTTGTTGGTGTACATGGATTCCATCTCGGACCGCATAGCATCCAGCCATTTCACTGAGTCCCTACTCGTGATGGCCTGCTCGAAGCTAGTTGGGTCATCATCCTCCATGATGCAATCCTCGCTCCCCCCATCCATGAGAAAACCGTAGTATCTCTCAGGTTGGCGAGGAACCCTACTAGATCGGCGGAGTGGCTGGGGTTCATTGGGAACTGCTGAATCCTCTGGTTCCACTAAATCTTCTGTTGTGGTTTGTTCAGCTGGAACCTCTTCCAGTTCTACCTCAGGGCCACTAATCTCTTTTGCAAGAAATTCCTTTTCTAAAAAGGTGGCATGTTGAGCAACAAATACTCTTTGTTCCTCACTGTGGTAGAAGATATACCCTCGTGAATGCTTGGGATATCCAACAAATTTACACAAAACAGACCTTGCCTCGAGTTTGTCCGGTTTTTGTCTTTTGACATAGGCCGGGCAACCCCATATCTTTATAAAATTAAGATATGGTCTCTTCCCCTCCCATATCTCATATGGGGTGGTAGGCACAGATTTGGTAGGAACCCTATTCAGCAGGTATGCAGCTGTTTCCAGTGCATATCCCCAGAAGGAAATAGGTAACTTAGCTACACTCATCATAGAGCGCACCATATCCAATAGGGTGCGGTTCCTCCGTTCTGATACACCGTTGTGTTGTGGTGTATATGGAGGAGTTAGCTGAGAGAGAATCCCATTCTCTTTTAGGAAGTCCAGGAATTCAATGCTCAAGTATTCACCTCTTTGATCAGATCGTAGGATTTTAATACTTTTTCCGGTTTGGTTCTCGACTTCTTGTTTATATTCTCTAAATTTCTCAAAAGCTTCTGATTTGTGTTTCATCAGGAACACATATCCGAATCTAGAGAGATCGTCAGTGAATGTAATGAAGTACGATGAACCATCCCTGGCATGTGTAGACATGGGACCGCATACATCACTATGTATTAGTCCCAAGAGTTCAGTAACTCTTTCTCCGTGTCCCGTAAACGGAGTTTTGGTCATCTTGCCTTTGAGACATGATTGGCAAGTGTAATAAGATGAAAATTCAAATGGATTCAAATATCCATCCTTATGCAACTTAGCCAGTCGTGTCGCATTTATATGACCGAGTCTACAATGCCACAAGAAGGATTCGTTCAGTTCTGAACTCTTCCTCTTGTGTGTTTGTTATACTCAGAACTGTTGATTGATTTAGAACATAAATGCCATTACATAACGTGCCTGATCCAACCAACTTTTGGTTACGGAAAATGTTCATAATATTATCCTGTAATACAAAACTATATCCCTCTTTACTCAACAAAGAAACCGATATAATGTTGCATATCAGGTTCGGCATGTAATAACATTCGTTCAGAACCAATGTATTACCAGTTGGTAATCCAAGGTGATATTCCCCGACAGTCTTAGCTGCAACAATTGCACCATTTCCAACTTTTATGTCTTTATTACCTTCTTCAAGTTCTCTACCTTTCCTAAGCCCATGTAACTGATTACATATATGGGATCCTGACCCGGTATCTAATACACAGGACGTAGGGCAAATGGAGAAACAGTTCTCTGTAACGAACACACCCGAAGAAAAAACATGTACTTTCTTCATTCGGGTGGCATGGGAATCCTGGTATTCCCCTATGTCCTGTTCATTCCTATAACTCTTATAAGAAAGAACGAAACCAACGTTCCCCGGCACAGTATAACTTGCGGGTTCGGTCAATACATACATATTATTATCTTGATTAAGGCATGACATGGTTACTACCTGGAGAGAGAGAGAAGAAAACACTTTAGCGTATGCTCTTGCAAGATCAGATTGGTTATTATCTTATCTAATCAGGATGGCTCCCACTGGTTTTTATCAAATCTTCCTTCAAACCCTAAAAGGAAAGACTAGCTGGGATTAATTACACCCTACAACTTCGCCGATCTTTCAGCCAGGCCAGTGTCGGTACTTTGAGGGAGGTTCCCCGTGCTTTCGCACGGACCTAATTAAAGTAAACCTCTTTTTCCCAGAGGCGTAACCCCGTTGACACCTTTCTAGACACCTACTTGATCGGCTAATTGTAATGTGTAAAACTCTCCCAGGAGTAACAATTACTCACAGTGGGTATCGGGATCCAACTATCTCATAGAAGATATGCAATCTCATTGCAAATTTCAACACTTGAAATTACCGATAATATTTTGCCCCATGCATCCTATGACCTTGACGGAGGTCAACAAACCACAGGGTGCAGGTCAAGTTCAACCCGTCATTTCTTGATTGAATCAAACCCACCCGCACGACCCTTGACGGAGGTCAACAAGGTCGTACGACTACCTTAATCCAATCTGCATCTCATGCATAAGCAGATAAATACTAGTTAGCTACCGCACACTACGCCTTGACGGAGGTCAACAAACGTAGCATGAATACTAAGTAGGATTTATCTGAAATGACGGAGGGCTACGACAGGTTTTTCTGAAAACCTATTGCGTAATGAACTTGATATCGTTGTAGAATCGAATGAATTTTGAAATGGAGTGTTCTTGAGGCTTTTCTAGTTTTGCTAAAGGGGTCACTCCCGGTGAAGGGATCGTCGGCCCTTTCCTCGTCGAATGAGGTGCGGGATATATCATATATATCACTGTGCAAAGCAGAAACTATAGAAGCAATCAAAAGACAAACCGAGTGTGTAGCATCTGCCAGTTATTGCTAAAGGGGTCACTCCCGGTGAAGGGATCTCGGTCCTTTCCTCATCGAATAAGGTGCAGTGTATATCATATATACCGCTATGCAAAGCAAAACTGTAGCTACCCTTTTTATTTAAAAATTTGATTCTACAACATCTATTAGGTTTCTTTTCTTTCATTAATCACATTAATGAAGTCCCATCATTTAAGTCACCTAAACATCACAGATAAATACGACGTATACTTATGCCATCCGCATTCGCCTCGATGTCCCCCCGTGCACCGTTAGGTTAAGTAACTAACGACAGAGCAGGGCAGGGCTAGTGCGGGTGTAAAACATAAGTAACGCCTATATAATATATCATATATACTATATACTGTATCCATCAGAACATATCAAATGATCACATCACAGATATCGCAGCAGAAACATAGATATAATGTGGGATATACTAGGACGTCCGTATTTAGTATTTAGCCAATAATAGAAAATACGGATTCCATAGTCGCGATGAATAGCCAAGCCCACACCCTGGACCCCTAAGAGAGCGGCAAGCGACCCTACCAATTCTGGAGTTTAGGAGACCCGGTCTCGACTCCTCGAGATGGCCTCCCACTGAACCCCAGAACCCAGTCACCCGTGCTCCCCTCCTTGGGTCCATCCTAATGCGGAAAAGTAAATAATATACAACACAGGTGGCATCGACCTCAACCCGGAAGTGCCCCAAATAAAAGAATATTACATTACATTTGAATTTACATGAATGAAAATATAAAACTCTCATCTCACATAAAAAACCCCCGGCTATTCAATCGCGACAATCCTTCACATCATATATCAGCAACACATAATATCTCATATCATCAACGTAAGTAAGTATGCATACCCCAATTGTCGTTGATGTATAGCAACGAAACCGGCGATATCGACATACTACACTTACGGTCACAGAAAAGAAAGTGTAAAACTGCAATATCTAGAATCCACATTCTCTTTAGACATCATAAATGCGAAATATCACATACCTCGTATTTCATGTCTTATAATATGAATTCCACACATTGCATCACATTCCAGATAATTAGACAGTATTAAAGTTTTCGAACGAACGATCAAATACCCAAGATTCACTAAAGCTCAACACTTGAGCGGAGTTCAAAAACTGGAGTGTGACACAGTAGTAGCGGTCCAGCCGTAGAAGGGTGAAGCCAACGCCTCACATGTGGCACGCCGTACTGCCCCAAACCCTAAGGTTCAAAGGGCAGTTCAAGACGGTCACATAATCGAGTTAAGGTTTGTTGTCTTCTAGAGGACCACCACAAAACTTGCACGTATTTCCAAAATATTTAAACCCCGTGAAAAATGAGCAAACGATACTCGTTCAAACACTTCAATACTTTCTAATTTATCCGGAAAAACCACGAAATGAAAATTCCGATCGAATCGACGAGTCCAAAACCAACTCCAGAATTTTTTAGCACTAAATACAGATTAAAAATACCCTAAAAAATATACTAGCAGAAGTAAGCATTACAGGATAAAAATTATACAGTGATTGAGGTGTACGGACGCGGAACCGCGGCCTAAGCAAGCTTAGGCCGCGTTTCCGCGGCAGAAAAGACTGTTCATCGAAATATTTTTATACCGTAATTCTTAGTTTTACCTGCTGAATTTTTTACATATTTTTAATTCTGAAAATAACCAGATTTTGAAAAAAGTCCAGAAAGCACCCAAAAAGCCGTATTTTCGGTTCGATCGGAGTTTTAACTTCGTAAAGGTGTCGCCTAATATTCTAGGTCGGCTCTGATACCAATGAAAGGTTAGCCTAGCACCTCATGAAGGGTTTGGAAGCATCACATGAACCAAAGAATGAATTTTTATGGTGCTAAGTAAACTTACAAAGGATCTATCCTAGAAAAATTAGGGTTTCTAAATTTTTCACATCATCATATGAAAGAAATGCTAGGGTTTAGAGAGTACAAACTTTGTAGCTCCCTACGCTAGACTCCTCGGCTACTTGGGGTTTGAAATAGCTCCGCTTGAACTCCTCGAGGTCATCGATGATCCACCCGGAGTCCGCTTTGTCCAAGCTTGCAACTTTATCCAATCAAGTGAACGAAATCAAGCTTACACTCTAAACAAGTGGGCTAGACTTGTGTAGAATGGTGTTGTGGTTCTCTTTCTCACTTCAAAATCCAATCTTGATGAGTATATTGCTCACTACAAAGAACTAGAGAGCAAGTGAAGAAGGAGGAAGAAGATGATGGCTATTTTAGAAGAAGATAAGAATAACTCTTAAAAGAAAAATAGAAAATATATCAATATATATTTCTTATCTCTCATCTCAAACCATGGTTGAATCATTATTGAACTTGAGTTAAAACCCAATAGGAAAAGTAATCCATGGTTAAATGGAGGGTGAGCATGGTTAGGTCAAGAAGAGTGTAGAAAGCTTCCATGAATTATCCTTTCCTTTATCCATTTTGTTTTAACCAAAAATCAAATAATAATCCAAATAAAAACCCATGGTGTGGGTCTTATATTGCCACCATTTCCTTGTATAATCAACCATGATAGAATGATGTATGTATGCATGTGTGCATGCACATCCATGTGTGCATGAAACTAGAAAGAAAGAAAAACATACATGCATGCATACATCCATCCATCACAAGAAAGGATTTCTAGTGAGAAACTAATGGTTAAATGATAAATCAACACTTGATTTATCAATCCGGTCATATCACATATGACCTAAACCAAAAGCAAACCGCCCGATCAATATACGGTATCCTATACGCGTATTTTAATTGGGTCCATGCGCATATCGCATACGCGCACCACAACGTTTCGCCTAGACTAGGAAACTCCATTGTGGGACTCTGAGACTCGTCAATACGCCGGCAGTGGGTGATGATCATATCAAGCATCCCCAAGCCGCAAGCGGTCAGCTAAACGTAACGGCCACCCGGGTATTGAGCGATCAGAAGAGAACAAGCGATCCTGCTACAACTCCCGTCGAGCCAACCGGCAACACTTCCCGTACAGTCCTGTCTCCTCGTCTGATATGTCGCATATCAAGTCTAGGGGTGGTAAACGTCAGACCCCAATAACCGATAAGTCGTGCCGATGTGAGGCTCATAACGGGTCGAGAAACTACCGGTAACACTTACCAGCAAATCTCTGAATCAGCCCTGGCCAGGGACTTCCCTGTTACGGCCAATCGAGCACAGTGCAACATCAACCCGCAATACCGGGAGAGACGAAACCCCACCTATCGCTCATTGCCTCCATGTGACTCGGGACTGTACCCAAAAACCACCGTTTTGCATGTCCTCATGGACGTGGTAAGGTGGAGATCAAAGCACAGTGGGAATCACACAAGACTCTATGACGATCTCGGGTCTACAGACTAACCTGCACAAGTGTCACCTGAGAACTGCCATCTGACGTGAGGTATAATACCATCTGGGAGTTCTCGGCGAGTCCGTCCAGTGTACCCAGTCTCCACTGAGCACCCGTATACCATCTCTGATGTCAAACACCAATGGATATGGGATCATCTATCGCCCATCTCATGGGTCGAGAAGCGTATACGCTAGTCTACACTGGTATATCGATGCCCCGTCTCGATACACCTACGACTAGGGACCTTAAAGGATGTACTTATGGACTACCATGTCCCCACTAGTATGATCTGCATCATAGTCCAGATAGTCAAGTACACATCCTAAGGGCTTTACCAACATTGTAACGTTTTAAAAATAATTAAATGAATAAAATTGTTTAAGTGAATTTTATGATTTTCGGTAAAGTAAAATGTATTTTTCATAAAACTAAACCGTGATTGTTTTTCATTATAATTTCAAAAATACCTATTTTAATTATGTAATTACTAGTAAATGGTGTTTATTTAGCCACTTATAAATTTTTAGTTTAATTAAATATTTTTCCTAAATTAATTATTTTAAATATTAACATAAGCTTTATTTTTACACTAAATTAGTGTAAATTACAAATTTGAATGGTTTTAATTAGTAAAAATGAACCATGGCATTTTAGAATTTAGTGTGTATCATGGAAAATTTATTTGCAAATTTTTCCTATTTTCTAGAGTTTTCTTGAGTTGCTATAGTAAAGAAATAAAAGAAAAATAAATAAATGCATGAAAAGACATAATGAAGTGATATTTTGGTGGAGACTTCTACACATTTTCTCACCCTCTTCTTTCTCTCCCTCACCTCCAAAAAAATGGCCGGCCTCACCCCCCATGGTAGCGCCCATTTTCCTCATTTTATTTTGCTCCAAAATTCATCAAAAATCCTTTAAAAATTCAATTAAAAATCCATAAAATCCTATTTATTTCCTACCCTTTATTCTTTGCTCATTTTTACATGGATTTTGGAGATGGAAAGCATGCATTTTGGAGGCTTATTTCATGTTTGGATTTCATGATTTGGAGGTATAAATTTCTTTCTTTTGATTTATTGTTATTAGATGTTCATTTAAGCTTAATTAGATTTAATATATTAATTCTATTTACTACTTTTAAAAATTCAAGTTAGGGTTTGTAAAAATTAAGTTGTGGTTTTATTAATTCATTAGGGTTATAATAACTAGATTAACACTTTTACAAATAGAAAATCATGCATAGTTGACATATTGCAAATTGTGATCCAAATTTGTTAAATTAAACCATTTTTTTATAAACTAGATTTCTACTTATAGTATATATAGGTGGAATAAAATTCCAATTGATGTTTATAACACTAGTGTGTGGTTTTAAAGAGGATATTAACTTGTTGATGGGATGAAAAACTCAAATTTGTTACTAGTTTTATTGATGATTGATAAATTGTGAAAAAATTGAAAATTTGTTAACTAGATTTTTGGAAATTCCTAAATAAATGAGATTAAAAATATAATTTATGGTTTCATTAAATCATTATCATCATGAATTGTGGTTTAATACATTAATTCATGCAAAATCATGTTTTGTGGTGGAATTATGGTATTTCGCTTGAAAATGTTGAAAATTGTTAAAAGTTGCAAACTAGAAATTTCAAATTAATACAAATTTGTGTAATAAAAATATAGTAACGGTTTGTATAGTCTAGTTATGCTATTTAATGAGTTTTATGACCATTGGTTTCATTTAAATGTCAAGTTTTGATGAAAAACGGTAAATTGGCATTTTCGGGCTTTACGAAATTGGACGGTTTGATGGATTTTAGGGTTTCGATGGATTTAATCATGTTTTATAATATAAGTAATGTGTTTTAAAACTACGAGTTATTTGTTGATGTTTATCTCGATCCATCGGAGTTTGTACGTCGATATCGAGCGATATTTGGTTCTTTTGCGTGGACGGGACATAGGTTTTAACCTATGCTTGTTCCTTGTATCGTTTGACTTTTGTATGCGATTCAGTTTACGATGCTATTTATATGTTTGCGTTTAGGTACCCCTCACGTGGACTACGGGCGATGAAGAGGAGGATGGCGACACCGTCTTCGGCAGACATGGACCAGGTGAGTAGATGTATATCTACGGGGGGAAGTCGGGTGGATGGCGTTTAGCACCCCCGCAACGTAGAATAGGAATAGTATTTATTGTCATTAGGAAACCAGATGTGACCCTAGATTCTTAATGAGTAGGGCCCTAGTAACGATCCTAGGCTGGACTAGACTGATTTAGGAAGACATATCAGAAGATGAATACCTTGGAAGAGGTTCGTAGGTTTCAGGTAGAAACACCCACACGCACACACTGAAACACGACATGGTGTATACGTGCATGTGTATATATATATAGGACGAGGTATAGGTATATATATATATATACAACACGTATATGGGATACATTGATCTGATATGATATCCGAGGTATGATGAAACAGTGTAACTGGGCTTGATGCCGAGATTCTTGGCTATACTGTCGTATTAAGTGTTAGCGGATCATTAGAGAATGAGATAATGAACATGTATACTTAAATTATAATGGGTGGTGATGATATTGAGGTGCATGGGACTCTAAAATAGTACCCAGACTGTAACTTGTGATTGATCACGATATGAGATATGTATGACTTGATTTCGACATCATATAGGTGTGACCTGATGTCGATATCATAGAGGTGTGACTTGAGGACGATATGATATCAGTATGACTTAATCACAATATGATACATATGACATGATATTTCTGAGGATAAACTAATGATGCTTATTATGATGGCAATGATATATGATTGATGTATGCGATCACGGTTTAGCACCTTGATCATGAGATGTGTTGATGATGACATTGTACTAATTATAAGACACCTAGGAGATACTTGACCCGTACCCCGATATTGGGATGTCGTACGATGGATTTTACCGTACGAGGCATAGATATGATGATTGATCCGCACTCTTGATTCGAGGAAGCCGTACTACGTACGTGACGCTATTGAGGCTGGATCGCCGACTATTAGAGATATTGATTCAGACCTAGGTAGACTCTTGTTTCTTAATGACTAGTTTCTTAGGTTTAGTTCCTTAGGAGGTTAGATGGACACTAGGTTAGGTTCGAGTCATATAGTGGTAGTGATAATTGTATATCAAATGAGTGGATAACACACATCCGTCTTTACTTTCACACTGTAATCATAATGTTGCATGTTCATACATATGTTGCTATAATCAGTATAAACTTTACCTGTTAGGACACCAGCACCATTACCGATGATGCGCATATACCACGCACACTTATTTGCCGGCTCACACACATCATCATCAGTAATTACTATGTCACGTACACTTTAGATCATATTATCTTTTATTGATAGAATCAGTTAACAACTAGATCGATATAATTTTGGGATTACTCTCAGATGTTAGTCTAGACATGGCATTTATTACTTAGACATTCATGCATTCATATTTTCATGTTATCATGCAGTATCATGGGCATATGCCGACACTTATCATATACTTACTCATGATTTTAAGATTTGGATTTCTGTGAGATTTCTGGATTTTTGGGGAAAACCGCAAGAATATATAAAAACATCTCTCTCTCTCCTCTTCTCTTTTTAAAATAAGTTGCGGTTTTCTCGTGATGTATGTGTCGTCCACCATGGGATTTCATGTTTTCTGTTGGATTTCGAGACCCGATTCGAGGAGTGGATGAACCGTCTCGGGTACATGGTGGGCCCGATATGGTACCCCGGGGCAAGAAGATCGAGTTGTAGACGATGAGCCTGGCAGTGGAAGGCTACCTACCGGTGATGTCTGGCGCGGCGGATATCCGGAGGATACCGACCGTTGTTGTGAGATTTGATGATATGGGCCGATCCGGACTGATGGAGCCCGAGATATTGAGACTATGAGACTTGAGATTTACATGTTTGTGTTGATGCTTGACATGGATTTCCATGGATTTCATTGTTGAGATTTCAGATCCCTATACACATTTTACTATGATAACCTCTAAAGATTTCTTATACAGATATATTTGGATTTCAGGATTGGTTACTTTACATTCATGGTGCATGCATATCCATTCATATGACATAGTACTATAGGAGGCACTGACACGAGCACGGAGTGTCTGCATTTACACGTAGTATTACCCTGTCATTACTAGATGATTGAGATATAGTAGTTTATTATTATGACCTAGGATAGCGTCGTGCATTCGATTTCTTTTCGTAGATTTCTTCTACTCACGAGTTGGCAACTCACCCCCGTTGTGCCAAATTTTATTACAGGTTCGATGTACAGGTTTCCCTTGCAGTTGCTGGCACATCATTTCATTCAGGGTGATTTACACGGTAGGTTGGTTCACTTGTATCTGGACCACCATTGTACTTTCATTCTTTCATTTGTATCTAGTAAGCTCCATCAACCATACTTGTTTTACTTGATAAGTTTATTGGACCAGTCTTTTATTTCGACCTTAGAGTCGCGCATGTATTATTCTGATTTGGTGGATTTGTTTTCTTTTGAGTTTTGAGCCTCTCCCTTTGGCGTTGTATATTATTGTGCTTGTTGTGGTTGTTTCCGTCTGTTGGCGTTGAGTTAGCTCCCGTTTGGGGATGCTTTCTATTGTTGTTTATGTATATTATACTTGTTGTACCCGTTTGGGGCCAGTTTTTACAAAGGAGACTCTGCCGAAATTTTTGGGAAAATTTGCTGATACTTTTAAACTTGTTTTCTTTTCCTTCTTCTTCTTCTTTTATGGTTTAGATTTCTGGGCTTCGGCTTACTTAGGTTACGTGGCGCCTCTAGACGCTTCGTAATCTAAGTGCCGGTCACGTTCCGTACTTTCGGGTCGTGACAAAGTTGGTATCAGAGTGCTAGGTTTAACCTTGTATAAGTCTAGGTAACCCTTGGTTGATAGAGCAGGCGATTTAGGTAGAGTAACGTACCGTGGGTATGGTCCGCGGCATACTTACGATACGCTACTCTGCTTAAGGAGCCTTAGGATGTACATTGTTTGCACCGTATTTCATTCGTTCCTTTGATCTATCTTCGCCGATATCGGATGGTAGTTTCTGTTACCACGGGCACACTGGCAGAGAGAGCTACGGCTCGAATGCGATAACCATTAGAGTATTGGTTATTCTTGAGGATTGAAGCATTGTTTAGCGTGCGGATGAAGGGTATTCACATGCCGTCCGGATGAAGTTAAAGGGTTCGAACGATTATCAGAAAACCATTTTCCCAAGTTTAAGGTATTCGGAATAACATGCAGGTATTTCGATGGACCCTCTAGAAGAATGAAACCCTAACTCGACATAATGACCACGAGAACGCCCTTGAACCTTAGGGTTTACGGTAGTTCCGTGGTGCCATTAGTGGGGCTTGGGTTTGCCCTTCTACGGCTGGATCATCGATGCTGGGGTATGTACCGGATATTTTTAAACTGTACTTGAGTGTTGAGCTCTCGGGGAATTATGGGATTTTGATGGATCGATCGAAAAGTTTAATGTAGTCCGGATATCAAGTGAAGGGATCGACTACGTGGGAGACTCTAGATATGAGTATTGCCGTTGGTAGTGCAGTCAGCAAACTTATGAAGAGACAAGTTTGAAGCAGCCGACATCAGAGGAAAGAGGCGTACATTGACGATAGTGTTTACGATTGTGATTTAGTGATTTGAATTCATATTTTCGTTGATTGGATTTTGGTATTTTGAGGACTTTGTTCTACGATTGGTATTTCATGTGTGTACCTTCATTACATTCATTTGTGTTTTATATATCAGTTGTATTGATGTTGTTTAGTACACACCCAGTACACTTGATTAGGTTTTATATATTTTGAGATTTTTGATTTGATTTCGTGCATAGGGGTCACACATGATTTTGACATATGTTTCGACCTAGTTTTCATGCATTTTTGTACTGTGATTTTGATTTTGATATTCGATTTATGTTTTCGTGCACCATGTGCACCTGATTAGGATTCTTGCGCATACTTGGCGCACTTGATGCGATTTTGTGCACACCAGATGCACTAAATCGGGGTTTTGTGCAGATTAGATGCACCTGATAGTGAGTCGTGCACGCCCGTTGCACTTGACAGATGTTTTGGTGCACACCTGTTGCACTTATTTTGTTTTTGTGTGTATTCATGGTATCTGTATTTGGTTTCGATTTCAGTGCGCACCGGACGCACATGATATTTTATTGATGTGATTGGGATTGATTTCAGTTTGAGCAGTATGTTTCATAATCATTATTATTTGATTTAGTAACCAGGCGGGACGTGTATGTTAAATAAAAGATATATATATATAGCTATTTTTTAAAAAAAATAAGCGTCCGCTACTTATGCCGTGACACGTGCATTGCACGACGATTTTCAAGAGTGGTTTTTGTATGCTTCTTTATTATGATGTTTAGGCGATTTTACTAGGATGTGAACTATATATAAGTTATAGATTGATGTATATTATGATGGTCTTCATATTGGGTTTTGATATTTTATTCTCTCCATAACTCCGATGATTGCGTAATGCTTGACGGAGTTGATTTTAGTTATGTATTGATGATTTCGGTGCCCCGATGATTTGAGTGTTTGCTAAGTGTTTTAGTATTTGGAAGTGGAGTTTTAATTTAAATTCGGGGACCGAATTTCTTAAAGGGGGAAAGATTGTAACGTTTTAAAAATAATTAAATGAATAAAATTGTTTAAGTGAATTTTATGATTTTCGGTAAAGTAAAATGTATTTTTCATAAAACTAAACCGTGATTGTTTTTCATTATAATTTCAAAAATACCTATTTTAATTATGTAATTACTAGTAAATGGTGTTTATTTAGCCACTTATAAATTTTTAGTTTAATTAAATATTTTTCCTAAATTAATTATTTTAAATATTAACATAAGCTTTATTTTTACACTAAATTAGTGTAAATTACAAATTTGAATGGTTTTAATTTGTAAAAATGAACCATGGCATTTTAGAATTTAGTGTGTATCATGCAAAATTTATTTGCAAATTTTTCCTATTTTCTAGAGTTTTCTTGAGTTGCTATAGTAAAGAAATAAAAGAAAAATAAATAAATGCATGAAAAGACATAATGAAGTGATATTTTGGTGGAGACTTCTACACATTTTCTCACCCTCTTCTTTCTCTCCCTCACCTCCAAAAAAATGGCCGGCCTCACCCCCCATGGTAGCCCCCATTTTCCTCATTTTATTTTTCTCCAAAATTCATCAAAAATCCTTTAAAAATTCAATTAAAAATCCACAAAATCCTATTTATTTCCTACCCTTTATTCTTTGCTCATTTTTACATGGATTTTGGAGATGGAAAGCATGCATTTTGGAGGCTTATTTCATGTTTGGATTTCATGATTTGGAGGTATAAATTTCTTTCTTTTGATTTATTGTTATTAGATGTTCATTTAAGCTTAATTAGATTTAATATATTAATTCTATTTACTACTTTTAAAAATTCAAGTTAGGATTTGTAAAAATTAAGTTGTGGTTTTATTAATTCATTAGGGTTATAATAACTAGATTAACACTTTTACAAATGGAAAATCATGCATAGTTGACATATTGCAAATTGTGATCCAAATTTGTTAAATTAAACCATTTTTTTATAAACTAGATTTCTACTTATAGTATATATAGGTGGAATAAAATTCCAATTGATGTTTATAACACTAGAGTGTGGTTTTAAAGAGGATATTAACTTGTTGAAGGGATGAAAAACTCAAATTTGTTACTAGTTTTATTGATGATTGATAAATTGTGAAAAAATTGAAAATTTGTTAACTAGATTTTTGGAAATTCCTAAATAAATGAGATTAAAAATATAATTTATGGTTTCATTATATCATTATCATCATGAATTATGGTTTAATACATTAATTCATGCAAAATCATGTTTTGTGGTGGAATTGTGGTATTTCGCTTGAAAATGTTGAAAATTGTTAAAGGTTGCAAACTAGAAATTTCAAATTAATACAAATTTGTGTAATAAAAATATAGTAACGGTTTGTATAGTCTAGTTATGCTATTTAATGAGTTTTATGACCATTGGTTTCATTTAAATGTCAAGTTTTGATGAAAAACGGTAAATTGGCATTTTCGGGTTTTACGAAATTGGACGGTTTGATGGATTTTAGGGTTTCGATGGATTTAATCATGTTTTATAATATAAGTAATGTGTTTTAAAACTACGAGTTATTTGTTGATGTTTATCTCGATCCATCGGAGTTTGTATGCCGATATCGAGCGATATTTGGTTCTTTTGCGTGGACGGGACATAGGTTTTAACCTATGCTTGTTCCTTGTATCGTTTGACTTTTGTATGTGATTCAGTTTACGATGCTATTTATATGTTTGCGTTTAGGTACCCCTCACGTGGACTACGGGCGATGAAGAGGAGGATGGCGACACCGTCTTCGGCAGACATAGACCAGGTGAGTAGATGTATATCTACGGGGGGAAGTCGGGTGGATGGCGTTTAGCACCCCCGCAACGTAGAATAGGAATAGTATTTATTGTCATTAGGAAACCAGATGTGACCCTAGATTCTTAATGAGTAGGGCCCTAGTAACGACCCTAGGCTGGACTAGACTGATTTAGGAAGACATATCAGAAGATGAATACCTTGGAAGAGGTTCGTAGGTTTCAGGTAGAAACACCCACACGCACACACTGAAACACGACATGGTGTATACGTGCATGTGTATATATATATAGGACGAGGTATAGGTATATATATATACAACACGTATATGGGATACATTGATCTGATATGATATCCGAGGTATGATGAAACAGTGTAACTGGGCTTGATGCCGAGATTCTTGGCTATACTGTTGTATTAAGTGTTAGCGGATCATTAGAGAATGAGATAATGAACATGTATACTTAAATTATAATGGGTGGTGATGATATTGAGGTACATGGGACTCTAAAATAGTACCCAGACTGTAACTTGTGATTGATCACGATATGAGATATGTATGACTTGATTTCGACATCATATAGGTGTGACCTGATGTCGATATCATAGAGGTGTGACTTGAGGACGATATGATATCAGTATGACTTAATCACAATATGATACATATGACATGATATTTCTGAGGATAAACTAATGATGCTTATTATGATGGCAATGATATATGATTGATGTATGCGATCACGGTTTAGCACCTTGATCATGAGATGTGTTGATGATGACATTATACTAATTATAAGACACCTAGGAGATACTTGACCCGTACCCCGATATTGGGATGTCGTACGATGGATTTTACCGTACGAGGCATAGATATGATGATAGATCCGCACTCTTGATTCGAGGAAGCCGTACTACGTACGTGACGCTATTGAGGCTGGATCGCCGACTATTAGAGATATTGATTCAGACCTAGGTAGACTCTTGTTTCTTAATGACTAGTTTCTTAGGTTTAGTTCCTTAGGAGGTTAGATGGACACTAGGTTAGGTTCGAGTCATATAGTGGTAGTGATAATTGTATATCAAATGAGTGGATAACACACATCCGTCTTTACTTTCACACTGTAATCATAATGTTGCATGTTCATACATATGTTGCTATAATCAGTATAAACTTTACCTGTTAGGACACCAGCACCATTACCGATGATGCGCATATACCACGCACACTTATTTGCCGGCTCACACACATCATCATCGGTAATTACTATGTCACGTACACTTTAGATCATATTATCTTTTATTGATAGAATCAGTTAACAACTAGATCGATATAATTTTGGGATTACTCTCAGATGTTAGTCTAGACATGGCATTTATTACTTAGACATTCATGCATTCATATTTTCATGTTATCATGCAGTATCATGGGCATATGCCGACACTTATCATATACTTACTCATGATTTTAAGATTTGGATTTCTGTGAGATTTCTGGATTTTTGGGGAAAACCGCAAGAATATATAAAAACATCTCTCTCTCTCCTCTTCTCTTTTTAAAATATGTTGGGGTTTTCTCGTGATGTATGTGTCGTCCACCATGGGATTTCATGTTTTCTGTTGGATTTCGAGACCCGATTCGAGGAGTGGATGAACCGTCTCGGATACATGGTGGGCCCGGTATGGTATCCCGGGGCAAGAAGATCGAGTTGTTGACGATGAGCCTGGCAGGGGAAGGCTACCTACCGGTGATGTCTGGCGCGGCGGATATCCGGAGGATACCGACCGTTGTCGTGAGATTTGATGATATGGGCCGATCCGGACTGATGGAGCCCGAGATATTGAGACTATGAGACTTGAGATTTACATGTTTGTGTCGATGCTTGACACGGATTTCCATGGATTTCATTGTTGAGATTTCAGATCCCTATACACATTTTACTATGATAACCTCTAAAGATTTCTTATACAGATATATTTGGATTTCAGGATTGGTTACTTTACATTCATGGTGCATGCATATCCATTCATATGACATAGTACTATAGGAGGCACTGACACGAGCACGGAGTGTCTGCATTTACACGTAGTATTACCCTGCCATTACTAGATGACTGAGATATAGTAGTTTATTATTATGACCTAGGATAGCGTCGTGCATTCGATTTCTTTTCGTAGATGTCTTCTACTCACGAGTTGGCAACTCACCCCCGTTGTGCCAAATTTTATTATAGGTTTGATGTACAGGTTTCCCTTGTTGTTGCTGGCACATCATTTCATTCAGGGTGATTTGCACGGTAGGTTGGTTCACTTGTATCTGGACCACCATTGTACTTTCATTCTTTCATTTGTATCTAGTAAGCTCCATCAACCATACTTGTTTTACTTGATAAGTTTATTGGACCAGTCTTTTATTTCGACCTTAGAGTCGCGCATGTATTATTCTGATTTGGTGGATTTGTTTTCTTTAGAGTTTTGAGCCTCGCCCTTTGGCGTTGTATATTATTGTGCTTGTTGTGGTTGTTTCCGCCTGTTGGCGTTGAGTTAGCTCCCGTTTGGGGATGCTTTTTATTGTTGTTTATGTATATTATACTTGTTGTACCCGTTTGGGGCCAGTTTTTACAAAGGAGACTCTGCCGAAATTTTTGGGAAAATTTGCTGATACTTTTAAACTTGTTTTCTTTTCCTTCTTCTTCTTTTATGGTTTAGATTTCTGGGCTTCGGCTTACTTAGGTTACGTGGCGCCTCTAGACGCTTCGTAATCTAAGTGCCGGTCACGTTCCGTACTTTCGGGTCGTGACAAACATGTAACTATAAGACAGTTTAAAGAGACTAGTATACATGTTAAGATAAAGAGCAACCAGATAGCATACTATCATATCAAGAAAGAAAGTCATCTCTATATATATGTCCAAGCATCCAATATAATATACATCATTTGTACAATACTGGCCTCTAGGGCATACATACAACTAACACCTAGTGCCTTAGACCAACTGGTTTGGGAGTCACTGCTAAAGCCTTAGGTGTTGCAAGACTAGGAGTTACGCTTTAATGTGCAAACACATCTTGTAAGCGGTTGTTGGTACCTCAAGTAGTATTAACAGTCGCATGAAGGATGTGTGAGCGAAAATCATATAAAAATTCACCTATTAAGTGCTTTGGACAACGGACAAGTGTATGATTGCTTGATTTGAATTTCCAAGTGTAGGAGTGATATATACACACACGTAGGGGTATGTGATTGGGGTTTAGATAAGAGATAGGAATGAAAAATAGAACTTGTATCTTTAGTAGAGATGATAAAAATTCCTAAGTTGAGATAGAACCCTAGAAGGAAAATTTAAGAGATGCCAAAAGCTAAGTAGGTCTGCAGAACATATATAATCTTAAGTTAAATGATGAGGAAGCATGAAGAATACGGGTGGATAATTTACGAGTCGAAGATAATAGACTTCCTTGTCAGAAAACCTAATTGGAAAATAAGAGTTAAATGGGCCGAATTGATAGGATTTTGTGGGTAGTATCCGCTGAAAACCCTCAGGAGACAACACTCCTCCTACTAGGGACACCTAGAGGTTTAACGGCTTGTTGCACGAGCTCAGTGCAATCGCGTTTCCCTGCGAAAGTGAGGTTAGGTTTTTGTCGAGAATAAAACTAGGATTGCTCGAGGACGAGCAAAAGATAAGTTTGGGGGTATTTGTTCATACCATAATATTGCATTATTATATTCCCCATTCTTATTCATTTTACAAATAAACAGGTGCTTTTGACCCATGTCTACTACTTAGTTACAGGTTACAGGTTCTTGGAGCTAAAACAGTGAAAAAGATAAAAGACGATGTAAAGGTGAGACTACGACCAACAAATAGAAGGATCTTGATCAAGCCTACATAAAGATCAGTTCACAAAGTACAAGGCAGCGCAAGGTCCAAGATTTCGTCTCGAAGCAACGGTTAAAATCCCTACATTATTCATTGGAGATCTGGAAGAAACCTAGAAGCCCATTTGAGAAAAGTACTAAAGAAGAAGGAAGTACAAGTCAACAGAAGCCGGCCCAGAAAGTTTCAACACACAAGTACACAATTGGGCCGCGGAACCGCGGCCCAACCCCTGCTGCGGCCGCGGTTCCGCGGCCGTATAAAGCCCTTGATGGTCAAAAATTTTACCATAATTTCAAGGCGGCGTTGAATGGTCTACCTAGGGGTATTTTGGTAAATGCAGACATGCGGCAATTGTAAACCTAGGGCTTTCTATGTCCTATAAATAGAAGCCCAATTCCTTGTATTAGGCTATGCCTCCCTTCATTAATAAAATTCAGAATTCTTTTTAGAGAGCATCAATTTGTAAGTTCTTAATTTATTTTGCTGCCCTAGGTAATTTCTCTTCTTGCCCTAGTTAAATTTAATTCTTTGCCCTAGTTAGATAGTTAGATCTTTTATTCTCTGCCCTAGATAAATGTTCTTCAATTCCCTAATGAGTGAGTAGTCTCCTCGCTTGTTAGGGTTAGATTTGGGGAAGGTTTGAGAGATGAAGATCTCTCATCCCTTTCTTGCCCATCACATATAATTAATAGGACTCTATGCATACATGCACACATCGCTCCCTATGGCACCATATCCCTCGAGGTAGCGGTGATACCGTAGTATAAAGGCCCTGTTGAGCATGTTTTCCATGGAGGTTAGGATAAGGATTGATAAAGGAAGGACAAGAACCTTGAGGAAGAAACATCTTTCCGAATGGTTCTAATCCCCTCTATTAATAATTACCATAACTCCTAAAAGATCTTAATATGGGTATAGAAAGCGGTGAGATTTATTGACTTTCCAAACTTAACCTAAACCTAACCCTAGCAAGATTTAGATCTAGATTAATTTAGTTTTTAGATTTAATCAATCCGGCTCCCATCGGAATTGTTAGTTATGTATATGCCCTAGAGGCCATTGTTGTACATATGATGTATATTATGATGGATGCTTAGATATATACAGAGAGGACTTTCTTGCTCGTCATGATAGTATGCTATTTGGTTTCACTTTATCTTAACATGTTGACTTGTATTGGTTTACTGTTTTTCTCTCACATGTTGATAAAGCCCTTAGGATCTGTACTCGACTACTGGGACTATGATGAGATCATACTAGTAGGGCCACGGTAGTCGATGGGTACATCCTATAACTGTTCCTAGTCGAGAGTATATCGAGACAGGGCATCGATACACCAGAGTAGACTATCGTATATGCATCTTGACCCATATGATGGGCGATGGATGATCCCATCTCCATCGGTGTTTGACATCAGAGATGGTGTACGGGTGCTCAGTGTAGACTGGGTACACTGGACGGACTCGCCGAGAACACCCAGATGGTGATATACCAAACGTCAGATGGCAGTTCTCCGGTGACACTGGTACAGGGTAGTCTGTAGACCCGAGATCGTCATAGAGTCTTGTGTGATTCCCACTGTGCTTTGATTTCCATCTTACCACGTCCAAGAGGGCGTGCAAAACGGTGGCTTTTGGGTACAGTCCCGAATCACATGGAGGCAATGAGTGATAGGAGGGGATTCGTCTCTCCCGGTATAGCGAGTTGCTGTTGTGCTATGTTCGATTGGCTATAACTGGAAGTCCCTGGCCAGGGCTGATATAGAGATTTACTGGTAAGTGTTACTAGTAGTTTCTCGACCCGTTATGAGCCACACATCAACACGACTTATCGGTTATTGGGGTCTGACGTTTACCACCCCTAGACTTGATATGCGACATATCGGACGAACAGACCGGACTGTACGGGAGTGTTACTGATTGGATTCACAGGAGAACGCACAGGCTAGCTTGTTGATCTTCTGATCGCTCAATACCTGGATGGCTGTTACGTTTAGCTGACCGCTTGCAGCTTGTGGGTGTTTGATATGATCATCACCTGCTACCGGCATATTGACGATTCTTTAGAGTCCTACACAGAGGTTTCTTGGCTCAGGAGAAACGGAGTAGAGGCATATATGTGATATGTGCAGGACTGAGAATAATGTGATATGAGATACCGTATTATATTCTCACGATATTTAGATATGAACCGGGATATCGGATCAAGTGTTGATTTGATGAATCGGTACATGATATATTAGTCGGTAATATTCGATATAGCCGGATCGTCGGATCAAGTGTTGATTCGATGATTTAATGTATAATAATATATATGATATATTGTATTACATTATCTAATATTGGCTCGCTTTATTATTTCATTTTCTCACTGGATAATACATTGATATATATGCGATATATGTTAATTGTATTATTTTCTTTTGTTGCAAATATATAATATATATGTGATATATATTATTGTGACATGATATGATTTATTATTAAACATGTTTAAGGATGATTAAATGGGATTAGGGTTTGATTAGGGTTAGCTTCTTCTTGCACATTCTAGAAGCTTTTCCTTTTGTCTTGGTTAAGATATTATGGTTGATATTTCTTGATGACTCATTTCTAACCTAACCAAACCCTAACTCTAGTTTATTCTCTACAAACTCTTAGCCTATCATCCTTGACCATGGTTCATATATCAATCATATAGATTTCTTTTCTATTCATCACAAAAGGATTATCATTTTCCATTATCATCTTCTTCTCTCTTGATTTTGAGCTCACTAGAAATTCTATTTGTGATGATAAATTGTGAGAAAGTGAATTAAAAAGAAAGCATAAATACTACTCCCTCATTCTCATCTCATCTAGCCCATGAGATTAGGGTGTTCATCTCTTTAGAATGAGAAAACTTGGGTTATTGCAACTTCGACGTAGATCATCAGAGATTCGGAACACTTCAAGCTAGCATGGATCGTTCGAGTCGTGGAGCCTCTCTTGAGTCCGGGAGATCATGGATCGCGGCGAAGGGACTTCTACTCGGAGCTTGTGAAGCGAAGGAGCGGACTACAAAGGTTGTAATCCCTCACACTTAGATAAAAAGATGTTATCTTGCTTGCTAAACCCTAATAATCTAGCAAAGATCCCGGCTTTGGATTGTTCGGCACGTCTAAATTTTTATCCGGGCATGTTTGATGCCTTATGAACCTTCACAAGAGTGCCTGGGAACCCTACAGTGGTATCAGAGCCTAGCTAGAGCATTAGACGACGTGTTTACGAAGTTAAAACTCCGATCGAACCCGAACCAACGAAAATAACCCCTTCTCTGGAAATTTTTCAAAATCTGGGATTTTTCTGAATTAAAAATACCTAAAAATAAGCAGGGAATTCTAAGAATTACCATGAAACACGGGCCCACAATTCCACTAAACCGCGGTGGAACCGCGGCGGGAACCTGCTTCCCGCGGCGGTTCCGCGGCCGATTTATGGGATTGTGACACGTGGCTTCATGGTAATATCTGTAGGTGCTTGTTGATGCTTCTGGGTATTTTTAAAATGACTTAAGTGTTGAGTAATCTGGGGTTTCTTTTGTAATCGTAGATTCGATCGGAAAATTTAAATTCGTTATTATTTCCGGATATTTAGAAACTGTTAAAATGTTCGAACGGATATCATTAACTCACTTTTTCCCGGCACGTAAAACTTTCAAGTGTTGAATTTTTATCGGGTTTAAATCTTTCGGAAAATTGTACAAGTCAAGCGGTGGACCCTCTAGAAGACAACAAACCTTAACTCGATTATGTGACCGTCTCGAACTGCCTTTTGAACCTTCGGGTTTGGGGCAGTACGGCGTGCCACATGTGAGGCGTTGGCTTGACCCTTCTACGGCTGGATCATCGGTATTGTGATAGTTTCTGGGATTATTTGAACTCCGCTCAAGTGTTGAGCTATTTAGGAAATTTTGGGTATTCGATTATGAAAGGTTCCTAGGCACCCTATAGAGGTCTCACAAGGCATCAACCATGCCAATTTACAAAAATTATGGTGCCGAGAAACCCTAATACGGATCGTCGGGTAGAATTCTAGGCGAAACAAGAATCTAGTTAACACTTTAACTAAAGGAGAGAGAGTACAACCTTTGTAGATCCGGATATCCACTTCCTTAGCTCCACGTAGGTGTGCTCTCGCTGTCCATCTCGAATCCTAGACTCAATCGTCGGCTTCATCGGGAAAACGAGCGGGCAATGTCGTCGGCTTCGTGCCGAAGATGATCTACGTCGAGGTTGCACAAGTTCAAGCTCCAACTTCACCAAGTTGTGAAACTTGTGAAGAAAACACCCAAAACAACTTGGCAAGAGGTAGAGGGTGAAGAAATAGGAGGTGGGTTCACTTTAGAATTGGATTTCTCACTTTAGATCTCAAGTTGCCATTGATGGCATCAAGCTTTCTATCTTGAAGAAGAAGGTCAAGAAGAAGAAAGAATATGATAAGTGTTGAATTAAAATGAAAAATAATTCAATACTTATCATAAGCAAACCATAGTTGAGTTTAGAGAATAGACCATGGTTAGTTGGATAGGTTAGGGTTAAGCATGAAGACAAGAATGGTTAAGAAGTCAAAGCTTCATGAAGCTTCAACTAAAAACAAACTTCTCCACCATTCTTATCTAAATCTTTTCCAAATAAATAAATGAACAAATAAATAAATAAATGAATATGCAAAACCCTAATTATCAAATTAACCATGGTTTAATTCTATATACTTAACTAAATTATCAAGTATCATCAAACATGATACAAATATGTGCACAAAAGTACATCATATATACTTCTTGCACATCGAGTGAGAAAATCCATATAAAGTGAACCAATACCAGTTAATGCAAAGTAATATATCAAATATATAATTATACATTAAATCATTAAATCAACACTTGATTCAATGATCCGGTCATGTCGCACATAACCGACTAGTATCCAATGTATCGACTTATCGAATCAATCTACGATTCGATAACTAGGTTATATCGCATATAACCAATCGAAACATTCATCGCGAGAATGAAATACGGTATCATATACACGCATTATTCTCGGTCCCGCACATATCTCATATGCGCTCCTATTTCGTTTTGCTTGAGCCAGGAAACCTCTGTGTAGGACTCTAAAGACTCGTCAATACGCCGGTAGCAGATGATGATCATATCAAGCACCCACAAGACGCAAGCGGTCTGCTAAACGTAACGGCCATCCGGGTATTGAGCGATCAGAAGATCGACGAGCTAGCCCGCTCACACTCCTGTGAATCCAACCAGTAACACTTACCGTACAGTCCGGTCTGTTCGTCTGATACGTCGCATATCAAGTCTAGGGGTGGTAAACGTCAGACCCCAATAACCGATAACTCGTGCCGATATAAGGCTCATAACGGGTCGAGAAACTACTGGTAACACTTACCAGCAAATCTCTGATCAGCCCTGGCCAGGGACTTCCCTGTTACGGCCAATCGAGCACAGCGCAACATCAACCCCCAATACCGGGAGAGACGAAACCCCTCCTATCGCTCATTGCCTCCATGTGACTCGGGACTGTACCCAAAGACCACCGTTTTGCACGCCCTCATGGACGTGGTAAGGTGGAGATCAAAGCACAGTGGGAATCACACAAGACTCTATGACGATCTCGGGTCTACAGACTAACCTGCACAAGTGTCACCTGAGAACTGCCATCTGACGTGAGGTATAATACCATCTGGGAGTTCTCGGTGAGTCCGTCCAGTATACCCAGTCTCCACTGAGCACCCGCATACCATCTCTGATGTCAAACACCAATGGATATGGGATCATCCATCGCCCATCTCATGGGTCGAGAGGCGTATACGCTAGTCTACTCTGGTATATCGATGCCCCGTCTCGATACACCCACGACTAGGGACCTTGAAGGATGTACTTATGGACTACCATGTCCCCACTAGTATGATCTGCATCATAGTCCATGTAGTCAAGTACACATTCTAAGGGCTTTACCAACATGTAGCTATAAGACAGTTTAGAGAGACAAGTGTACATGTTAAGATAAAGAGTAACCAGATAGCATACTATCATATCGAGCAAGAAAGCCATCTCTATATATTTCCAAGCATCCAATATAATATACATCATCTGTACAATACTGGCCTCTAGGGCATACATACAACTAACAATCTCCCACTTGCACTAGGGCCAGCTGCTGTAGTATCGCATACCGAGCATCCCGAAGAGTCTCTCAAACTGTATCTAGGGAATGGCCTTCATGAGTGGATCCGCCGAGTTGTTCTTCGTGTCAACCCTCCTGACCTCGATCTCCCGGCGATCAACTATCTCCCGGATCAGGTGATACCGCCTCAGAATATGCCTGGATCGCTGATGGGACCTGGGTTCCTTGGCCAAAGCCACCGCTCCATTGTTATCGCAATACAAAGGTATTGGATGCTCAATGGATGGAACCACTCCAAGTTCAGTAATGAACTTCTTGATCCAGACAGCCTCTTTGGTAGCATCGTTGGCAGCGATGTATTCAGCCTCCATCGTCGAGTCTGCCACGGTTTCCTGCTTGGAACTCTTCCAGCTAACCGCCCCTCCGTAAAGGGTAAAGACAAAGCCCGACTGCGACTTAGAGTCGTCCTTATCACTCTGGAAGCTCGAATCGGTAAAGGACTCCACTTGGAGCTCTCCGTTACCATACACCAAGAACATTTCTCTAGTCCTTCGCAAGTACTTGAGAATGCTCTTCACAGCTGTCCAGTGACTCTCTCCAGGATCAGCTTGATACCTGCTCACTACACTTAGTGAGTATGCTACATCGGGTCTGGTACATAGCATCGCATACATGATAGAGCCTACTGCCGAAGCATAGGGTATCCCTTACATGCGAGCTCTCTCCAAATCAGTCTTGGGAGACATCTCTTTGGAGAGAGTGACTCCAGAGATCGTGGGTAAGTTCCCACGCTTGGACTCTTCCATACTAAACCTCTTTAGTATGGTGTCAATATACCTGGATTGGGACAATCCCAAAATCCGTTTGGATCTATCTCTATAGATCCTAATTCCCAATATGCATGAGGCATCACCAAGATCTTTCATTGAGAATCTTTGTGATAAGAAGAGCTTGACCGATTGCAGCATAGGAATATCATTTCCTATCAAGAGTATGTTGTCCACGTACAATACGAGGAAGACAACCTTACTCTCTGCGACCTTCCTGTAGATACAAGGTTCATCTGGGTTTTTGACGAAATCAAACTCTTTGATAACGACGTCAAAGCAGATGTTCCAACACCGCGATGCTTGCTTTAATCCATAAATGGATTTAAGCAGCTTGCATACCTTTCCGCTGCTCTCACTGTCTACGAAGCCCTCTGGCTGAGTCATGTACACGCACTCTTCTAAATCACCGTTTAGAAAGGCGGTCTTAACATCCATTTGCCAGATTTCGTAATCATGATATGCAGCGATGGCAAGCATGATCCGGATGGATTTAAGCATAGCCACTGGAGAAAAGGTTTCGTCATAGTCCACACCTGGTCTTTGACGAAAACCCTTTGCTACAAGTCTAGCTTTGAAAGTCTCCACTTTCCCATCTACCCCAAGTTTTTTCTTGAAGATCCACTTGCTCCCAATGGGTTTTACCCCTTCAGGAGCAACTTCCAAAGTCCATACTTTGTTGGTGTACATGGAATCCATCTCAGACCGCATAGCATCCAGCCATTTCACTGAGTCCCCACTCGTGATGGCCTGCTCGAAGCTAGTTGGGTCATCATCCTCCATGATGCAATCCTCGCTCCCACCATCCATGAGAAAACCGTAGTATCTCTCAGGTGGGCGAGGAACCCTACTAGATCGGCGGAGAGGCTGAGGTTCATCGGGAGCTACTGAATCCTCTGGTTCAACCAAATCTTCTATTGTAGTCTGTATTGCTGGAAGCTCTTCCAGTTCTACCTCCTTGCCACTAATCTCTTTTTCAAGAAATTCCTTTTCTAAAAAGGTGGCATGTCGAGAAACAAACACTTTTTGTTCCTCAGTATGGTAAAAGATATACCCTCACGAATGTTTGGGATATCCAATAAACTTACACAGAATAGACCTTGCCGCGAGTTTGTCCGGATTTTACGTTTTTACATAGGCCGGACAACCCCATATCTTAACATAATTAAGACATGGTCTCTTTCCTTTCCATATCTCATATGGAGTGGTCGGCACGGTTTTGGTGGGAACCATATTCAATAGGTCTGCAGCTGTTTCCAGTGCATATCCCCAGAAGGAAATAGGTAACTCAGCTGTGCTCATCATAGAGCGCACCATATCTAATAAGGTGCGGTTCCTCCGTTCTGATACACCGTTGTGCTGTGGTGTATATGGAGGAGTCAGTTGAGAGAGAATCCCATTCTCTTTTAGGAAGTCCAGGAATTCATTGCTCAAGTATTCACCTCCTCGATCAGATCGTAGGATTTTAATACTTTTTCCGGTTTGGTTCTCAACTTCTTGTTTATATTCCCTAAATTTCTCAAAAGCTTCTGATTTGTGATTCATCTGGAACACATACCCGAACCTAGAGAGATCGTCAGTGAATGTAATGAAGTATGAAGAACCATCCCTGGCATGTGTAGACATGGGACCGCATACATCACTATGTATCAGTCCCAAGAGTTCGGTAACTCTTTCTCCGTGTCCCGTAAACGGAGTTTTGGTCATCTTGCCTTTGAGACATGACTGGCAAGTGTCATAAGATGAAAATTCAAACGGATTTAAATATCCATTTTTATGCAACTTGGCTAGTCGTGTCGCATTGATGTGACCCAGTCTACAATGCCACAAGAAGGATTCGTTGAGTTCAGAACTCTTCCTCTTGTGTGTGTTTGTTATGCTCAGAACTGTTGATTGATTTAGAACATAAATGCCATTGCATAACGTGCCTGATCCAACCAACTTTTGGTTACGGAAAATGTTCATAACATTGTCCTGTAATACAAAATTATATCCCTCTTTACTTAATAAAGAAACTGATATAATGTTGCATATCAGGTTCGGCATGTAATAGCATTCGTTCAGAACCAATGTATTACCAGTTGGTAATACAAGGTGATATTCCCCGACAGTTTTAGCTGCAAAAATTGCACCATTTCCAACTCTAATGTCTTTATCACCTTCTCCAAGTTCTCTACCTTTCCTAAGCCCATGTAACTGATTACATATATAGGATCCTGACCCGGTATCTAATACCCAGGACGTAGAGCAAATGGAGAAACAGTTCTCTGTAACGAACACACCCGAAGAAAATGCATCATCATGTACTTTCTTCATTCGGGTGGCATGGGAATCCTGGTATTCCCCTATATCCTGTTCATTCCTATAACTCTTATAAGAAAGAACGGAACCAACGTTCCCCAGCACAGTATAACATGCGGGTTCGGTCAATACATCCATATTATTATCTTGATTAAGGCATGAAATGGTCGCTACCTGGAGAGAGAGAGAAGAAAACACTTTAGCGTATGCTCGTGCAAGATCAGATTGGTTTTTATCTTATCTAATCAGGATGGCTCCCACTGCTTTTTATCAAATCTTCCTTCAAACCCTAAAAGGAAAGACTAGCCGGGATTAATTACACACTACAAGTTCGCCAATTTTTCAGCCAGGCCAGTGTCGGTACTTTGAGGGAGGTCCCCCGTGCTTTCGCACGAACCTAATTAATGTAAACCTCGTTTTCCCAGAGGCGTAACCTCGTTAACACCTTTCTAGACACCTACTTGATCGGCTAATTGCAATGTGTAAAACTCTCCCAGGAGTAACTCTTACTCGCAGTGGGTATCGGGATCCAACTATCTCATAGAAGGTATGCAATCTCATTGCAAATTTCAACACTTGAAATTCCCGATAATATTTTGCCCCTAGCGTCCTATGACCTTGACGCAGGCCAACAAACCATAGTGCGCTAGTCAAGTTCAACCCGTCATTTCCTGATTGAATTAAACCCACCCGTACGACCCTTGACGCAGGCCAACAAAGTCGCACGACTACCCTAATCCAATCTGCATCATATGCATAAGCAGATAAATACTAGTTAGCTACCGCACACTACGCCTTGACGCAGGCCAACAAACGTAGCACGAATACTAACTACTGCTCATCTGAAATGACGGAGGGCTACGCCAGGTTTTTCTGAAAACCATGAGCGTAATGAACTTGATATCGTTGTAGAATCAAATGAAGTTTTGAAATGGAGTGATTTTGAGGCTTTTCTAGTTTTGCTAAAGGAGTCACTCCCGGTGAAGGGATCTCGGTCCTTTCCTCGTCGAATGAGGTGCGGGATATATCATATATATCGTTGTGCAAAGCAAAAACCCAAAAGCAGTTAAAAGCAAACCGAGTGTGTAGCATCTGCCAGTTATTGCTAAAGGAGTCACTCCCGGTGAAGGGATCTCGGTCCTTTCCTCATCAAATAAGGTGCAGGGTATATCATATATACCGCTATGCAAAGCAAGAACTGTAGCTACCTGTTTTGTTTTAAAATTTGATTCTACAACATCTTAGGTTTCTTTCTTTTCATTAATCACATTAATGAAGTCCCATCATTTAAGTACCTAAACATCACAGATAGATATGACGTACACTTGTGCCATCCGCATTCGCCTCGATGTCCCCTCGTGCACCGTTAAGTTAGGTAACTAACGACAGAGCAGGGCAGGGCTAGCGCGGGTGTAAAACATAAGTAACGTCTATATAATATATCATATATACTATATACTATATCCATCACAGAACATCACATGATCACATCACAGATATCGCAGCAGAAGAAACATATGAAATATTGGATATACTAGGACGTCCGTGTTTTCAATACGAGCCAGTATAAAACACGGATTCCACGGTCGTGATGAATAGCCAATCCCACACCCCTAGACCCCTACGAGAGCGGCAAGCAACCCTGCCAATTCTAGGGTTAGGAGACCCGGACTCGACTCCTCGAGTTGGTCTCCCACTGGACCCCAGAACCCGGTTACTTGTGCTCCCCTCCTTGGGTCTATCCTAATGCGGAAAAGTAAATAATATACAAAAGGTGACAACTTCCGCTACCTGGAAGTGCCCCAAATAAAAGAATATTAGATACAAGTTTTTACATGAATGAAAATGAAAAACACTCATCTCACATAAAAAAACCCCGGCTATTCGAACACGACGATCCAATATAACATATCCAGCAACACATAACATCACAGGTCATCAACGTAAGTAAATATGCGCATCCCAATTGTCGTTGACATATAGCAACGAAACCGGCGATATCACATATTACACTTACGGTCACAGAAAAGAAAGTGTAAAACTACAACAATTGGAATCTGCAACTTCTTTAGACATCGCATGCCTAATCAAATGAAATACTTAGACATCACATGCCTAACAGATATAAATCCCGCATTTTAGTCTCATTATTGAAAACTCTTTTCAATATCATGTGGGACTAAACTGCTAGATTTATAACATTCATTCAGTTATCTCATAACTGTTTGTGAATTCCAATTTTTGTATCATATTCCAGATAAACAGAAAATGTTAAACTTTCCGATCGAACAGTCGAATACACAAGTTTTCCCGATACAGCTCAACACATGAAACAAGTCTAAAAACATTCAGTTCGCGCCTCAGTACCAACGGTCCAGCCGTAGAAGGGTCAAGCCAACGCCTCACATGTGGCACGCCGTACTGCCCCAAACCCGAAGGTTCAAAGGGCAGTTCAAGACGGTCACATAATCGAGTTAAGGTTTGTTGTCTTCTAGAGGGTCCATCGCGTTACTTGCACTACTTAGAACGTCTTTAAACTACGAAAAAATCCAACACTTGGAAATTCCCGACAGGGGAAAAATTGGGTATTTATATCCAGTCGAACTTTTTAACATATTCAAAAATTATTCGGAAATACACAAAGAAGAAATTTGATAATCCGATCGAAACACCGAATCCCCAAAACAACCCCAGAAAATTCAACTCTTGAATAAATATTAAAAATTCCCAGAAAATCCAACACCAGAAAAGAGGAATTACTGTGCAAACAGGAATTGATGATGTCACCATATGGCCGCGGTTCCGCCGCACTTTGGTGGATTCATGGGTACGGGTTTCACAGTAATTCTTACAATTCTCTGCTGATTTTTCTGCATATTTTAATGTGGAAAAATCCCAGATTTTAGAAAAAGTCCAGAGAGCATGTTTGGTTTAGGGTTTCGGGTTCGTTCGGGCTTCAAATTGCGTCTACGCATCGTCTAAGGCTCTAGCTAGGCTCTGATACCAGTGAAAGGTTCCTAGGCACCCTATAGAGGTCTCACAAGGCATCAACCATGCCAATTTACAAAAATTATGGTGCCGAGAAACCCTAATACGGATCGTCGGCTAGAATTCTAGGCGAAACAAGAATCTAGTTAACACTTTAACTAAAGGAGAGAGAGTACAACCTTTGTAGATCCGGATATCCACTTCCTTAGCTCCACGTAGGTGTGCTCTCGCTGTCCATCTCCAATCCTAGACTCACTCGTCGGCTTCATCGGGAAAACGAGCGGGCAATGTCGTCGGCTTCGTGCCGAAGATGATCTACGTCGAGGTTGCACAAGTTCAAGCTCCAACTTCACCAAGTTGTGAAACTTGTGAAGAAAACACCCAAAACAACTTGGCAAGAGGTAGAGGGTGAAGAAATAGGAGGTGGGTTCACTTTAGAATTGGATTTCTCACTTTAGATCTCAAGTTGCCATTGATGGCATCAAGCTTTCTATCTTGAAAAAGAAGGTCAAGAAGAAGAAAGAATATGATAAGTGTTGAATTAAAATGAAAAATAATTCAATACTTATCATAAGCAAACCATAGTTGAGTGTAGAGAATAGACCATGGTTAGTTGGATAGGTTAGGGTTAAGCATGAAGACAAGAATGGTTAAGAAGTCAAAGCTTCATGAAGCTTCAACTAAAAACAAACTTCTCCACCATTCTTATCTAAATCTTTTCCAAATAAATAAATGAACAAATAAATAAATAAATAAATATGCAAAACCCTAATTATCAAATTAACCATGGTTTAATTCTATATACTTAACTAAATTATCAAGTATCATCAAACATGATACAAATATGTGCACAAAAGTACATCATATATACTTCTTGCACATCGAGTGAGAAAATCCATATAAAGTGAACCAATACCAGTTAATGCAAAGTAATATATCAAATATATAATTATACATTAAATCATTAAATCAACACTTGATTCAATGATCCGGTCATGTCGCACATAACCGACTAGTATCCAATGTATCGACTTATCGAATCAATCTACGATTCGATAACTAGGTTATATCGCATATAACCAATCGAAACATTCATCGCGAGAATGAAATACGGTATCACATATACGCATTATTCTCGGTCCCGCACATATCTCATATGCGCTCCTATTTCGTTTCGCTTGAGCCAGGAAACCTCTGTGTAGGACTCTAAAGACTCGTCAATACGCCGGTAGCAGATGATGATCATATCAAGCACCCACAAGCCGCAAGCGGTCTGCTAAACGTAACGGCCATCCGGGTATTGAGCGATCAGAAGATCGACGAGCTAGCCCGCTCACACTCCTGTGAATCCAACCAGTAACACTTACCGTACAGTCCGGTCTGTTCGTCTGATACGTCGCATATCAAGTCTAGGGGTGGTAAACGTCAGACCCCAATAACCGATAAGTCGTGCCGATATGAGGCTCATAACGGGTCGAGAAACTACTGGTAACACTTACCAGCAAATCTCTGATCAGCCCTGGCCAGGGACTTCCCTGTTACGGCCAATCGAGCACAGCGCAACATCAACCCCCAATACCGGGAGAGACGAAACCCCTCCTATCGCTCATTGCCTCCATGTGACTCGGGACTGTACCCAAAGACCACCGTTTTGCACGCCCTCATGGACGTGGTAAGGTGGAGATCAAAGCACAGTGGGAATCACACAAGACTCTATGAAGATCTCGGGTCTACAGACTAACCTGCACAAGTGTCACCTGAGAACTGCCATCTGACGTGAGGTATAATACCATCTGGGAGTTCTCGGCGAGTCCGTCCAGTATACCCAGTCTCCACTGAGCACCCGCATACCATCTCTGATGTCAAACACCAATGGATATGGGATCATCCATCGCCCATCTCATGGGTCGAGAGGCGTAACGCTAGTCTACTCTGGTATATCGATGCCCCGTCTCGAAACACCCACGACTAGGGACCTTGAAGGATGTACTTATGGACTACCATGTCCCCACTAGTATGATCTGCATCATAGTCCAGGTAGTCAAGTACACATCCTAAGGGCTTTACCAACATGTAGCTATAAGACAGTTTAGAGAGACAAGTGTACATGTTAAGATAAAGAGTAACCAGATAGCATACTATCATATCGAGCAAGAAAGCCATCTCTATATATTTCCAAGCATCCAATATAATATACATCATCTGTACAATACTGGCCTCTAGGGCATACATACAACTAACAGATTATCTGTTCGGAAAGTTTAATACTGTCTATTTATCTGGAATGTGATACAATATGTGGAATTCATATAGTTAGGCATGAAATGCGAAGTATGTGATATTTCGGATTTACGATATCTAAAGTGATTGTGGATTCCAAATATTGTAGTTTTACACTTTCTTTTCTGTGACCGTAAGTTTAATATGTGATATCGCCGGTTTCGTTGCTATATGTCAACGACAATTGGGATGCGCATATTTACTTACGTTGATGATATGTGATATTATGTGTTGCTGTGATATGTTATATTGGATCGTCGTGTTCTGAATAGCCGGGGGTTTTATGTGAGATGAGGGTTTTTATTTTCATTCATGTAAAATTCATTTGTAATGTAATATTCATTTTTTTAGGGCACTTCCAGGTTGAGGTTGATGTCACCAGTGTATATTATTTACTTTTCCGCATTAGGTAGACCCAAGGAGGGGAGCACAAGTAACCGGGTTCTAGGGTCCAGTGGGAGGCCATCTCGAGGAGTCGAGACCGGGTCTCCTAACCCTAGAATTGGCAGTGTTACTTGCCACTCTCGTAGGGGTCTTGGGATGTGGGTTTGGCTATTCGTCGCGACCGTGGAATCCGTGTTTTATACAGGCTCGTATTGAAAACATGGACGTCCTAGTATATCCAATATTTCATATATGTTCTTCTGCTGCAATGTTCTGTGATGAGATCATATTACTGCCTGAGACGAATGTTTATACTATATATATATATATATATATATATATATATATATATATATATATATATATATATATATATTACTGCTTTCGTTTCTTCTGTGATGCTTAGGAAGCATAAGCTGATGAGATTTTATTAATGAGATTAATAAAAAGAAAAGAAACCTAAAGATGTTGTAGAATCAAAACTTTATAAAAAGGGTAGCTACAGTTTTGCTTTGCACAGTGATATATATGATATATCCTGCACCTTATTCGATGGGGAAAGAGCCGAGATCCCTTCACCGGGAGTGACCTCTTTAGCGAAACTGGCAGATGCTACAAAACGCGGTTTGTCTTTTGAATGCTTTTAGTGTTTTTCTTTGCACAGCGATATATATGATATATCCTGCACCTTATTCGATGAGGAAAGGGCCGACGATCCCTTCACCGGGAGTGACCCCTTTAGCAAAACTAAGAAAAGCCTAAAAAACACTCCTTTTCAAAAACACTCGATTCTACGACGATATCAAGTTCATTATGCTCGAGGTTTTCTGAAAAACCTGCGTAGCCCTCCGTCATTTCAGATAGAGACTAGTTAGTATTCGTGCTGCCTTTGTTGACCTTAGCCAATGCGTGGTGTACGGTAGCTAATTAGTATTTATCTGCTAAAACATGAGATGTGATTGAGTTAGGGTAGTCGTGCGACTTTGTTGACCTTAGCCAAGGGTCGTACGGGTGGGTTTAATTCAATCAGGAAATGACGGGTTGAACTTGACTAGCGCTTATGATTTGTTGACCTTAGCCAAGGTCATAAGTTGCTAGGGGTAAAAATATTATCGGGAATTTCAAGCGTTGAAATTTGCAATGAGATTGCATACCTCCTATGAGATAGTTGGATCCCGATACCCACTGCGAGTAAGAGTTACTCCTGGGAGAGTTTTACACAGGACAATTAGCCGATCAAGTAGGTGTCTAGAAAAGTGTTAACGGGGTTATGCCTCTGGGAAAACGAGGTTTACTTTAATTAGGTCCGTGCGAAAGCACGGGGAACCTCCCTCAAAGTACCGACACTGATCTGGCTGAAAGATTGACGAAATTGTAGGGTGTAATTAATCCCGGCTAATCTTACCTTTTAGGGTTTGAAGGTAGATTTGATAAAAACAGTGGGAGACATCCTGATTAGATAAGATAATAACCAATCTAATCTTGCAAGAGCATACGCTAAAGTGTTTTCTTCTCTCTCTCTCCAGGTAGCGACCATGTCAGGCCATAATCAAGATAATAATATGGATGTATTGACTGAACCCGCTTATTATACTGAGCAGGGGAACGTTGGACCCGTTCTTTCTTATAAGAGTTATAAGACTGAAAAGGGAATAGAAGAATATCTAGATTCTCAAGCCGCCCAAAAGAACATGCATATTGATGCATCTTCTTCAGGTGTGTTAGTTATTGAGAACTGTTTTTCAGTTCATCCTACGTTCTGGGTATTAGATACCGGATCAGGATCCTACATATGTAAATTGTTACATGGGCTACGTAAAGGTAGAGAACTGGGAAAAGGTGATCATTCCATTCAAGTAGGGAACGGTGCAAGTATTGCAGCCAAAGCAGTTGGCGAATATCACCTTGTATTGCCAAGTCGTAATACACTGATTCTAAATGAGTGCTATTATATACCGAACATGATGTGCAACATTATATCAGTTTCTTTATTAAGTAAAGAAGGATATAATTTTGTAGTAAAGGATAATGTTATGAACATATTCCTAGATCAAAAGTTGATTGCATCAGGCTCGTTACATAATGGCATATTCATTCTAAATCAGAATACAGTCCTCAATATACAAAACACACACAAGAGGAAAAGTTCAGAAATGAACGAATCCTTTTTGTGGCATTGTAGACTTGGTCATATCAATGCGACACGACTGGCTAAGTTACATAAGGATGGTTATTTGAATCCGTTCGAATTATCATCTTATGATACTTGTCATTCATGTCTCAAAGGAAAAATGACCAAAGCTCCGTTTAGTGGACACGGAGAAAGAGTTACAGAACTCTTAGGACTGATACATAGTGATGTATGCGGTCCCATGTCTACGCATGCCAGGAACGGTTCTTCCTACTTCATTACATTCACTGACGATCTCTCAAGATTCGGATATGTGTTCCTGATGAAACACAAGTCTGAAGCTTTTGAGAAATTCAGAGAATATAAGCACGAAGTAGAGAATCAAATGGGCAAAAGTATTAAGATTCTTCGATCTGATCGAGGAGGTGAATACTTAAGCAATGAGTTCCTAGATTATCTAAAAGAGAATGGGATTCTCTCTCAGCTTACTCCTCCTTATACACCACAGCACAACGGTGTATCGGAGCGGAGGAATCGCACCCTATTAGATATGGTGCGCTCTATGATGAGTACAGCTGAGTTATCTATTTCCTTCTGGGGGTATGCGCTGGAGACAGCCATATACCTATTGAAAAGAGTTCCAACTAAATCTGTGCCTACCACTCCATATGAGATATGGAATAGAAAGAGACCGTCTCTTAAAAGAGTTAAGATATGGGGTTGTCCGGCTTATGTTAAAAAGCAAAATCCGGACAAACTCGAGGCACGATCAGTTCTTTGTAAGTTTGTAGGATATCCAAGCAATTCGTATGGATATCTATTCTACCACGGTGAACAACAAAAGGTGTTTGTTGCTCAACATGCCACCTTTTTAGAAAAGGAATTTCTTACAAAAGAAATTAGTGGCGATGAGGTAGAGCTGGAAGAGGTTCCAGCAACACAAACTACAACTGAAGATTTAGTGGAACCAGAGGATTCAGTAGTACCCGACGAACCCCAGCCTCTCCGCCGATCTAGCAGGGTTTCTCATCCGCCTGAGAGATACTACGGTTTTCTCATTGATGGTGGAAGCGAGGATTGCATCATGGAAGATGATGACCCGACTAGTTTCGAGCAGGCCATCACGAGTGGTGACTCTGTGAAATGGCTGGATGTAATGCGATCTGAGATGGAATCCATGTACATCAATAAAGTATGGATTTTGGAAAATGCTCCTGAAGGGGTAAAACCAATTGGGAGCAAGTGGATTTTTAAAAGGAAATTTGGTGTAGATGGAAAAGTTGAGACTTTCAAAGCTAGGCTTGTAGCAAAGGGTTTTCGTCAACGACCAGGTGTGGATTATGACGAAACCTTTTCTCCAGTGGCTATGCTTAAGTCCATCCTGATCTTACTTGCCATTGCTGCATACCATGACTACGAAATCTGGCAAATGGATATTAAGACCGCCTTTCTAAACGGTGATTTAGAAGAGAGCGTGTACATGACTCAGCCAGAGGGCTTCGTAGATAGTGGGAGCAGCGGAAAGGTGTGCAAGCTGCTTAAATCCATTTATGGGTTAAAGCAAGCATCGCGGAGTTGGAACATCTGTTTTGATGTTGTAGTCAAAGAGTTTGACTTCATCAAAAATATAGATGAACCTTGTATCTATAAGAAGGTAGCAGAGGGTAAGGTTGTCTTCCTCGTATTGTACGTGGATGACATACTCTTGATAGGAAATGATATTCCTATGCTGCAATCAGTCAAGCTCTTCTTATCACAGAGATTCTCAATGAAAGATCTAGGTGATGCCTCCTGCATATTGGGAATCATGATCTATAGAGATAGATCTAAACGGATACTGGGATTGTCCCAATCCAGGTACATTGACACCATACTAAAGAGGTTTAGTATGGAAAAATCCAAGCGTGGGAACCAACCCACGATCTCTGGACTCACTCTCTCCAAAGAGATGTCTCCCAAGACTGATTTGGAGAGAGCTCGCATGCAAGGGATACCCTATGCTTCGGCAGTAGGCTCTATCATGTATGCGATGCTATATACCAGACCCGATGTAGCATACTCACTAAGTGTAGTGAGTCGGTATCAAGCAGATCCTGGAGAGAGTCACTGGACAGCTGTGAAGAACATTCTCAAGTACTTACGAAGGACTAAGGAGATGTTCTTGGTGTATGGTAACGGAGAACTCCAGGTGGAGTCCTTTACCGATTCCAGCTTCCAAAGTGATAAGGACGACTCTAAGTCACACTCGGGATTTGTCTTTACCCTCAATGGAGGGGCGGTATGTTGGAAGAGTTCCAAACAGGATACCGTTGCAGACTCGACGATGGAGGCTGAATACATCGCTGCTAACGATACTGCCAAAGAGGCTGTCTGGATCAAAAAGTTCATTAGTGAACTTGGAGTGGTTCCATCCATTGAGCATCCAATAGCTCTGTATTGCGATAACAATGGAGCTGTGGCTTTGGCCAAGGAACCCAGGTCCCATCAGAAGTCCAGACATATTCTGAGGTGGTATCACCTGATCAGGGAGATAGTTGATCACCGGGAGATCGAGGTCAGGAGAGTAGATACGAAGGACAACACTGCGGATCCATTCACGAAGGCTATTCCCCAGATACAGTTTGAGAGATTATTCGGGATGCTAGGTATGAGATACTACAGCAGCTGGCCTTAGTGCAAGTGGGAGATTGTTAGTTATGTATATGCCCTAGAGGCCATTGTTGTACATATGATGTATATTAAGATGGATGCTTAGATATATACAGAAAGGACTTTCTTGCTCGTCATGATAGTATGCTATTTAGTTTCACTTTATCTTAACATGTTGACTTGTATTGGTTTACTGTTTTTCTCTCACATGTTGATAAAGCCCTTAGGATCTGTACTCGACTACTGGGACTATGATGAGATCATACTAATGGGGCCACGGTAGTCGATGGGTACATCCTATAACTGTTCCTAGTCGAGGGTATATCGAGACAGGGCATCGATACACCAGAGTAGACTAGCGTATATGCATCTTGACCCATATGATGGGCGATGGATGATCCTATATCCATCGGTGTTTGATATCAGAGATGGAGTACGGGTGCTCAGTGTAGACTGGGTACACTGGACGGACTCGCCGAGAACTCCCAAATGGTGATATACCACACGTCAGATGGCAGTTCTCCGGTGACACTGGTACAGGGTAGTCTGTAGACCCGAGATCGTCATAGAGTCTTGTGTGATTCCCACTGTGCTTTGATTTCCACCTTACCACGTCCAAGAGGGCGTGCAAAACGGTGGCTTTTGGGTACAGTCCCGAATCACATGGAGGCAATGAGCGATAGGAGGGGATTCGTCTCTCCCGGTATAGCGAGTTGATGTTGTGCTGTGTTCGATTGGCTATAACTGGAAGTCCCTGGCCAGGGCTGATATAGAGATTTACTGGTAAGTGTTACTAGTAGTTTCTCGACCCGTTATGAGCCACACATCGACACGACTTATTGGTTATTGGGGTCTGACGTTTACCACCCCTAGACTTGATATGCGACATATCAGACGAACAGACCGGACTGTACGGGAGTGTTACTGATTGGATTCACAGGAGAACGCACAGGCTAGCTTGTTGATCTTCTGATCGTTCAATACCTGGATGGCTGTTACGTTTAGCTGACCGCTTGCAGCTTGTGGGTGTTTGATATGATCATCACCTGCTACCGGCGTATTGACGATTCGTTAGAGTCCTACACAGAGGTTTCTTGGCTCAGGCGAAACGGAGTAGAGGCACATATGTGATATGTGCAGGACCGAGAATAATGTGATATGAGATACCGTATTATATTCTCGCGATATTTAGATATGAACCGGGACATCGGATCAAGTGTTGATTTGATGAATCGGTACATGATATATTAGTCGGTAATATTCGATATAACCGGATCGTCGGATCAAGTGTTGATTCGATGATTTAATGTATAATAATATATATGATATATTGTATTACATTATCTAATATTGGCTCGCTTTATTATTTCATTTTCTCACTGGATAATACATTGATATATATGCGATATATGTTAATTGTATTATTTTCTTTTGTTGCAAATATATAATATATATGTGATATATATTATTGTGACATGATATGATTTATTATTAAACATGTTTAAGGATGATTAAATGGGATTAGGGTTTGATTAGGGTTAGCTTCTTCTTGCACATTCTAGAAGCTTTTCCTTTTGTCTTGGTTAAGATATTATGGTTGATATTTCTTGATGACTCATTTCTAACCTAACCAAATCCTAACTCTAGTTTATTCTTTACAAACTCTTAGCCTATCATCCTTGACCATGGTTGATATATTAATCATATAGATTTCTTTTCTATTCATCACAAAAGGATTATCATTTTCCATTATCATCTTCTTCTCTCTTGATTTTGAGCTCACTAGAAATTCCATTTGTGATGATAAATTGTGAGAAAGTGAATTAAAAAGAAAGCATAAATACTACTCCCTCATCCTCATCTCATCTAGCCCATGAGATTAGGGTGTTCATCTCTTTAGAGTGAGAAAGCTTGGGTTAGTGCAACTTCGACGTAGATCATCGGAGATTCGGAACACTTCAAGCTAGCATGGATCGTTCGAGTCGTGGAGCCTCTCTTGAGTCCGGGAGATCGTGGATCGCGGCGAAGGGACTTCTACTCGGAGCTTGTGAAGCGAAGGAGCGAACTACAAAGGTTGTAATCCTTCACACTTAGATAAAAAGATGTTATCTTGCTTGCTAAACCCTAATAATCTAGCAAAGATCCCGGCTTTGGGTTGTTCAGCACGTCTAAATTTTTATCCGGGCATGTTTGATGTCTTATGAACCTTCACAAGAGTGCCTAGGAACCCTACAGGAATTAACTCGTAAGAGCGATTAGGAAATTCACAACATCCCTTTGGACCGACCTGTACTCACCGGCTAGCTACCAAGCGATGCCGTTCTTGATTGCGGTTATAATTATTTTTGAGATAAATCACTGTACGTAACGTTTACCCAGGTATTGAGCGAAAGGGAGGCCGACGAGCGAACTCATTCAGAAACCCTATTGAGCCTGACAGTGACAATATCCGTACAGTCTAGTCCGTTCGTCTATGAGTATCGCATATCGGGCCTAGAGGGATGGTAAACGTCAGACCCCCAATAGCGGTATAAGTCGTGTCGGAGTGTAGCCCAGAACACCTTGAGATACTACTGGAATACCTACCAGTAAATCTCACTCGCCTTGGCCAGGAACTTTGTGTAATGGCTCTCCAAACACAGCGCGATATCACCCCCAATACCGGGAGAGACGAATCCCCTGCCGATCCGCTCACTCCCTCCATGTGGCTCGGGACTGTACCCAACTAAAACCTGTCTGCACGACTCCTTTGAGCCGTGGTAGGGTAGTAGTCAAAGCACAGTGGGAACTCACACGAGACAAATGACGATCTCAGGTCGATAGACTAACCTGTAAACATGTCACCAGGGAACTGCTATCTGATGACATGTATAATACCAACTAGCATGTTCCCGGCGAGTCCGTCCGGTGTACTCATAACCCAATGAGCACCTGTATATATCTTAGGTGAACCAACTGACACCAATAGCTTGTGAGACCGGCCACCGCCCCTCGTCGGGGTCTCGATCTGTATACACTAGTCTACTCTGGAGTATCGATGCCCTGTCTCGAAACTCCCTCGACTTGAGACACTTTAAGGATGTGCTTATAGACCCCAGCTCCTACGTATATGATCGCCATCATACTGCTGGAAGTCAAGCAAGAATCCTATGGGCTCTATCAATATGTAATAGTGATCTGTAATGTCACCTGAAGCATGTACATGATGATAAAGACAAACCAGATAGCATACTATCATCTCGAGTAAGACTGTCCTACCGGTATAGGTCCTCCCTCAATCATTGCAATCACGTGCCTGCGATCCAATGATTGACTTTGAGGGCACTATAGCCAACAACACACACATCGCTGTGTATGAGTCCTAAGAGCTCGCTCGCTCTTACTCCGTATCCAGTGAACGAAGTTTTTGTCATCTTTCTTTTGAGACATGATTGACAAATTGTATAAGATTGATATTCGAACGGATCCAAATATCCCTCTATATGTAACTTCGTCAACCGTGTTTCATTGATGTGACTCAGTCTACAATGCCACAAGAAAACCTGATTTAATTCCGGAGACTTTCTTTTAAGTGTGTTCTGGACGTTGAAAACCTGAGCTTGATTCAATACGTATATTCCGTTATCTAATGTACCTGACCCAATCAAATTTTGATTTAGGTGGATGTGTACTACATCGCTTACAAATGTAAAATCATATCCTTCTTTAGAAAGTAAAGATACGGATATGATATTACAGGCTAGACTAGGTACATACAAACAGTTACGTAAAATCAATATCTGTCCACTTGTCAATCGTAGGTGATATTTCCCTACGGATTCAGCGTCCACACTCATTCCGTTAGCAACTCTGAGAGTCATATCACATGCCTTGATAACTATACGGTTTCTCAAAACCTGTAATAAATTACAGATATGAGATCCTGATCTGGTATCTAGTACCCAGGAAGTAGAGTTAATAGATAGACAGTTTTCAATTACAAACACACTCGAAGCCGAAGCCACAACGTGGTTCGAATCCTGGCTTCTAGCTTTCCAAGTTCTGCAGTCCTTCTGACAATGTGCTTTCCTGTGACTAGAAAGACATGCCTCCTTTCCTACTACTAGCCCCGAAACTTTTGCCCTTCCCTTTTCCTCTACCTTACTGACACCGCTTATCGGCTTGGTGGAGGTCTTCTTCTTCTCTCCCTTGGCTTTCTCCTCGGATCTAGAAAAGGAAGATTCTCCAATAAGCAGAGCGGGTGTCTCCCTGAATTCTTTCAGGGTGCCCTCTGAGCTCCTCAATAAATTGAGGAGATTTGGAAGTGTAACTTCCTTCCTTTGCATTTTGCAATTCAAGATAAACTGGGCGTAAGTAGAAGGTAGGGACTGTAGAATCAAGCCAATGAATAACTCGTTCTCCAACGTGGTCCCATGGTCCGTGAGCTCTTTAATATAGCTAATCATCGTAAGGACGTGGTCTCCTACAGATAACCCGACAGCCAACCTCGCTTGAAGCAATATCTTCGAGGTCTCATATCTTGTGATACGAGATTGCTCTCCATATAAAACTTTGGTATGGAGGAAGATGGAAGCTAGGTCCATCTTCTCATGCTGCCTCTGGTTTTCACTATCCATGGAGGCTAACACGAGGCACTTGTCTCTCGCACAATCCTTTTCCCATGTCAGACGGATATCCATATCCCAGACGGTGGAACTTGGACCTGGGACGGGCGGGGGTTTTGTAGTAAGGAGGTAGTCTAGCTTGTCATAGGTATGTGCCATCTGGACATACCGTAGCCAATCAATATAGTTTGTCCCGGTCAAATTATTATAAAATAACCTATGTTCGGTCATAGTGGTCGCTGCAAATAGGAGAGAGAGAAGAAACACTTAGCATGATACTCTTGCAAGTTTAGATTGGTTATTAGTTTATCTAAACAGCATGGCTCCCACTATTTCCTCGAATCCTTCCTCAAACCATAAAAGAAGAATTAGTTAGGATTAATCTCACTTTTATAATTCTTGCTTAATCTTTCAGCCAGGCTAGTGTCGGTACTTCGAGGGAGGTTTTCCAACGCTTTCGCGAAGTTTCTTAATTACATAACCTCTTTTCCCTGGAGGCGTAACCCCGCTAACACCGTTCTAGACATCTACTTGGTCTATAGCATTGATTGTTTAGTGAAAAATATCCCGAAGAGTGGCTCATACTCAAAGTAGGATCGGGATCCAAATATCATTGTGTGATAACCAAGAAGGAAGCCTACCATGATTATCACACTCCAAATGGTATGCAACACCAGCAAGTTTCAGTACCTTAGAAACTCCCGATGTGGATTTTTTGCCCTATGCTCTTATGACCTTGACGAAGGCCAACATATCATAAGTCGCATGTCAAGTTCTACCCGTCATTATCTAGGTTAATTTGAACCCACCCGTACATACCCTTGACGAAGACCAACAAAGTAGTACGACTGTCCCAAACTAACGCATTTATCTATGCTACATATGAATACTCAGCAGCTACCAATCATTATGCCTTGGCAAAGGTCAAAATATATAGCTTGAATACTACTAAATATTCATATGGAATGACGGAGGGCTACGGATGGTTTTGGCGAAACCGTGAACGTAGTGAACTTGATATAGTCGAAGGAACCATGATAGCATTTTTTTAAAAAAGGAGTGGTTTAAGCTCCGTATTTAAAATTGCTTTTTGAAGAAAACCGAGTGGTTTTGAAATTGTTCCAACGATTAAATTTTGGATTGTTTTATCATTTTCATTAATCAATGTTAATGTGGTCCCATCATTCAGAACCTATCATTGCAATAAAAGAAACGAAAATACAACATACGCTTATGCCATCCGCATTTGCCACGGGGCCCCGTCATGCACCGTTAGGTTACTTAACTACCGGCAGAGCGGGGGATGGATTAGCGCGGGAGCAAAACATAAGCAATATTTATTTATATATATAATATATATATAGCCATTCGTCTCACATAATAATAGGCATTCCAGATCACAGATGAATATATTGGATATACTAGGAATTCCTCCTTTCGTTTAAGCCTGTAACGAAAAACGGATTCCACGGTCATGATGAATAGCCAAACCCCATCCCAGGCCCCTACGGGTGCGGTAAACTACCCGCCAAATTCCCGAAGCGAAGAAACCTCCCTCAGTAAAATGAGTAGGTCACTCGGCACTGCAAAGAACCCAGTAGTTTGTGCACCCCGCCTTAGGCTATCCTAGGAGCAGAAACGGTAAAAGAAATAATATACATCGGTGGCTACAACCTCAACCCGGATGTGCCTCGCAAAATAATATTACATCACTATTACAAATTACATGAATGAAAGAAAAGAAAACACTTTTCTCACATCCCCGGCTATTCCTCCATGGCGATCTAATAAAATTCATATACACAAACCATCAACACAGAGCACAGATATGTGCAACCCCCAACTAATCGACGTATAGCAATTAACGGAGGTTTACGAACACATATATCAAACACAGAAAGCCCAATTAGTTAAAGTATTTAGAATTTCGATCGATTAACTATTGAATCTACCCCGAGTACAACACTGTACACAAAAGATCCTGGGCAGAAACAAAATATCCTAAATATCACAACTCAACAAAAGGAATAAACAGGAAAAATTTGGACTGACTCGGCCTTGAATCGGCCGCGGAACGGCGGCAGAACGCTCTGTTCTGCCGCGGTTCCGCGGCGTTCTTGGCGATTCACGAGTCCAAATTTCTTCAGTTGTCTTAGAAAAGCCTGCACGTATTTTTAAAGCCCTTGAAAAGATTTTTGGACCTGTTTTGAAAATCGACAGAAACGTGAGTTTTCGGATAATATTTGGGATTTCATCGTCGATCTAATTTCGGGATTTCATCGTCGATCTAATTTCTAACACTTTGCTAACTAGCTAGTTAAGGTTTTGTAGGCTCTGATACCACTGTAAGCCGATGTCGCACACCCCGCAGTTAGCGGGGAGGCGGAATTTTAAAAAACGATGATATTTGACTACGCAACACCGGTTAAAACTTTAGTATCTTTACTAAAGTCTTAACTAGCTAATCTATTTAGAAGTTTAACTACTCTGTTAGAATGTTATACGTCCAAGATACGGTCCTTCGGGTCTTCTAGTGCTCCTCTCCAAGGCTCCTCGATGATCGGATCGGGCTAGCTCCATCGGCCTTCTTGCGACAAAGATGATCCACAGCGACAGAATGTGCTCCAAGTTTCAACCTCTAAAGGAGGTAACTAAGGTAGATGGTTCACTAAACCAACTAGCCTAGGAGATATAGAAAGTCTAATGGATTGTTTAATCTTATTAAACTCTTTGTTTCACAACACATGTGAGTGTAAGGGTTTAGTTCTTGAGGAAGAAGCAGATGGAGAAATCTCAAGAGAGAGCAACTCAAGAAAATGAGCTCAAGAAATAAAAATGGCTAATTTTGTAGCAAAGCGTACAGAATGGCTAATGTATAAGAGCTCAATTATTCAAGCATGCAATAAAAAATAATAGAATAAAGCACCATGCTTAAATAGTAGTTAAGACAAATAAAATAATCCCTTAGCCATGCTTTGCTCCATGCCTCCAAAGTCTCCTCCATTTCCACCTCATTAATCCATTTAAGTAAATGGATAAAACCAATAATGAGGTGGCTCCTTCTAGAAGCATACCTTGCCAAATTATAAGAATTCCCCTCACCGTATATAATACCCGTATCCGTATTCCAAAAAATATGAATACACTGAGACGATAACAATCCAATAATACAATACTAGGATCTGACTTAAACCAAAGCCCACTAGTATTGTCCGTCCGATCAGCATCCGTGTACAAGTACACGTATGTGATCGAAACCCTGCTGTAAAACTATACAGCGTCTACATCAATTGCCTGAAGAAGGGAAACTCTCTGTGTGTGACTCTAAAGACTCGACAGTACGCTGGCAGTGGGTTTAACCACAAGCCGTCAGTGGTACTAGCTGAACGTAACGGCTACCCAAATATCTGTCGATAAGAAGGCCGATGAGCAAACTCATCCAGACTCCTACTGTACCTATATGTGACAATCTCCGTACAGTCATGTCTATTCGTCTGAGATACTCGTATATCCGCCTAGGGGGGTGGTAAACATTAGACCCCTAACAACGTGATAAGTCGTGCCGGAGGAGAGCCCAATACACCATGAGAAATTCTAGAGTACCTTACCAGTATTTCTCGACTGCCCTGGCCAGGGACTTTGTGTAATGGCTTTCCGAACACTGCGCAATATTAACCCCCAATACCGGGAAAGACGAATCCTATTTGATCGCTACTTTCTCCAAGTGCTTCGGGACTACACCCAACTACTACCTGTTTGCACGACTCCTTTGAGCTTGGTAGGGTAGTAATCTAAGTGCAGTGGGAACACACTCGAGACGAAGTAGCGATGGCAAGTCAACGGACTAAGCTGTACTCATGCCATCTGGGAAATGCTACCTGACGATAGGTATAATACCATAATACCAACCAGCAGTTCCCGACGAGTTTTTTCCAGTGTAACTCATAACCTAATGAGCACCTGCATACCAACTCTAGTACGGCGTACTAATGATTGTGGGACAGACCATATCCCCTGCTGGGATGAGAAGTATATACACTAGTCTACTCCGGAGTATCGATACCCCGTCTCGATAATTCAACGACTAAAAAGCTGTATAAGGATGTGCTTATAGACTACCTAGTCCCCACGAGTGTGACTGCCATCACAACTCTGGTAGTCAAGCAAAGATCCTAAGGGATATACCAATATGTATAAGTTATATGCTAAAAGAAACGCATGCACATATTGAGGTAGAATCAAACCAGGTGGCATACTGCCATTTTGAGCAAGATTATTAATACAACTGTGAATATCGCAAGGTTCCAATATATAATATACAATCCAGTATGAAACAATAATGGCCTCTAAGGCATATATCGCAAACAATCAACCAATATGATTTCAATTCAAACCAGCACAGGCCCACATGGTATAAACAACACAACACAACCCCAAACACTGCAGTGTTCGCAATTACTAATTACAAGCAGCACAAGTAGTATTTATAGAAACTTACATCACAAAATGAACAACTCCAGAATTAAGGAATTTACGACAAGTCCTCTATTATTATGTATAAAAAAAAAATTGGGTTCATAGCTTGTTTTCAGCCATAGCAGCGAATAGGGTCGTTACAACCTTTCTCAGTCGACTGTCTAAAACCGAAACGGCCTCCTTTGGCAAGGTACTGCTGATGGTACTCCTCTGCCCTGTAGAATTTCTTTGCTGGAAGGATCTCCGTAACAATCTTTCTGTTCAAAGATTTCTGGTGCCTCTCCAGAGATTCTTTAGCCGCCTTCTCCTGTTCCGGCGTGTAGAAATATATCCCTGACCGATACTGAGTTCCTACATCACCCCCCTGCATTCAAACAACAACGGAGGGATTATATCTCCATGCACACATGCGCTTCACTGCAGGTTTCAATACAATTCAACCCCCTAAACTTGCAAAACTTGTACCAACTGTGAACTAGCAACGGTGAGAAGCAACTAATGTGGTGTTTAATGTATACTGTAATGCTTTGCATGGGCGCATGAAACATTACTGAAGGAATCTTTTATATTCTATAGCAATATAAGTTTCTTGCACAGAAAAAACAATAACTTTGAAAGCCTGGTGATAGGATTAGTTAGATGTTATCCATTGACCAAAGAAAGAAAAAAATGAAATTGGAATAGATAGGATTATTGACCTTATAGGAATCTATTATATTCTATAGCAATATAAGTTTCTTGCACAGAAAAAACAATAACTTTGAAAGCCGGGTGATAGGATTAGTTAGATGTTATCCATTGAGCAAAGAAAGAAAAAAAAATGAATTTGGAATAGATAGGATTATTGACCTAAACATATATATACTTTCAAAAAAACTCCAGTAATACACTTTGAAAAAATTCCCTTTAAAATTCCGTCAAAATATTAGACCATTTTGTTGTATTCTAATTATTTTAGTGTTCATGGAAAAAAATTAATTTGTGGTTTAATGCGGCTATATTGAAAAATCATTGCTTAATGCATTGTTCATTGTACTTTCAAATACAATTTTCAGGCTCCTTTTTGTCATCTAGCGGAAAATTCTGAGTAAGCCTCTCAGTTCTAAAATTTTGCCATGATTGCAAAATTTTGCAAATAAACTCCAGTAATATACTTTAGAAAAAAATCCCTTAAATTTCCATCAAAATATTTGGACATACTCTGATTATTTTGGTATTCGTAAAAGATTTTTAATTTGCGACTTACTTCGGCAATATTGGGAAATCGTTGGTTAATGCATTGTTCATTTTCCTATCAAATGCAATTTTCAATCTTTTGTCATCTAGCGGAAAATTATAAAGTCCCCCAGTTTCAAAAATTTTCCATGGTTACAAAATTTTGCAAACGAACTTCAGAAATACACTTTGAAATTCCGTCAAAATATTAGACCACGTAGATATATTCTGATTATTTTGGTGTCCGTGAAAAAAAATCATTTTCCGACTTACGGCGGTTATATTGGGAAAATGTTCTTTAACACATTGTTCATTTTGCTTTCAAACATACCAATGAAAAATTAGGTGTCCCCGCGCTTGCGCAGGGGATCCTGCTAGTGTGTGTGTGTAAAGCTAGCTTGGAATTTCCAAGCAAAATTGTCCTCATGTGGAAAATTATGGTAAAACCCCTCATTTTCCGTATATATATATATATATATATATATATATATATATATATATATAATGGAAGAAAGATGCCATAGAAGGAAATTTCCTCCTATGGCGTCGAAAAAGTACGTCCTCTTATTTTTTCCGACGATCGGCATCCATCATCTTCATCGTTATTATTTAAGATGTCGGTACACCAAATTTCATATGATTCTACAACTTTTTCACCGTTGATTTAGTGGGTTCAAAATTAACGGTTTAACGACGACAGAACTTTTTACATTGCTAAATCAACGGTGAAAAAGTTGTAGAATCATATGAAATTTGGTGTACCGACATCTTAGATGATAACGATGAAGAAGATGATTGCCGATCGTCGGAAAAAATGGACATAGATTTTAAATTATATCTTTTTATAGTTGGAGGCCCTCTTCCTCTTTTCACATAGCTTAAATAACTTAGCTCATGTCTTAGCTTCAATAAATCCATACACACACACATATATATATAATGGAAAAACGTGCCATATGGGGAATTTCCTCCTATGGCGTCAAAAAAATACACCCTCCATGATTTTTTTCAACGATCGGTACCCATCTTTATCATGTAAGATATGGATAAACCAAATTTCATATAATTCCATTAACTTATCACCGTTGATTTATTGGATGCAAAATTAACAGTTTACTGACAATAGAACTTTTTACGCTGCTAATTCAACGGTAAAAAGGTGGTAGAATCACGTGAAATTTGGTGTATCCACATCTTACATAATTAAGATGATGATGGGTGACGATCGTCGATAAAAATCATGGAGGATATAGATATTTGACGCCACCTAACGGAAAAGCCTTTTAAGGCCTCTTTTTCATTATTCTCTCTATAGAGAGAGAGTGCGAATCCGTTTGGGCAGGTTCGTGTTTTTTCAAATTCACGAACTTTTTTGTGTGACCTCTTTTCAACGATCCGTTCTGTCCAAGTTGTTCTACATGTTTTAGATAGTGTATGGATGAAAAATCACAACGAATGTAAGTGTTTTGTATGTGCAAAATGTATGGATTTATTTCAGCCGTGCAATTTTTAAAATTGTTAAACAAGGTTTTACACAAGCAAAACATTTCAATTCGATGTGATTTTTCATCCATACATAATCTAAAACGTGTAGAACATCTTGGACGATGCGGATCGTTGAAAGGTCACATGAAAAATTTCATGAATTTGAAAAACACAAACCCGCTCTAACGGATCCGTACTATATATATATATGAATGATCCATTGCAAACTGGTCTGCGTTTTTTAAAAACGGGAATTCTCAGTCTACGGCATATTTGAACGATACGAATCGTTCAAGTTGATCACTCTATCATCAAATATACGTGTATGAAAAATCAAAGGATTTGAAGACTTCTAACATATGTATCGGATGAAGTTTATGTTGCATTATCGAAATGCGTTCATTTTTGCACCCATCGATGCAGATGTTGGAGGTCTTCAAATCTTTTGATTTTTCATACACCTACATTTGAGGGTAGGTTGATCAACTTGAACGAATCGGATCGTTCAAATATGTTGTAGACCGAGAGTGTATATATATATAGCAGTGATCCATTGCGTTTTTTTTAAAAACAGGAACTCTCGGTCTACGACGTATTTGAACAATCCGATCCGTTCAAGTTGATATGGTATGTCTTAGTTAAGTTGTCTAGGTTGCGCTTAGTACATGAAATGGATGATTACCGGGAATTCTTGTATTTCCAGAAATGAGATGACCGGGCATCTAATTTTAAGGAATTTTGCATTAACGTGCTTGATATATTTTAATCATTCCCGGTAATATATGTATGTGCAACCGTCGACCAGCGATGAGGTCGAAAGGTCGGTAGATGACGACGAGGATGGTGATAAACGATCGATCGGCGGGGGGACGACGAACGATCGGTGAGGGGCCAACGGCCGGTCGGACGACGAACGATCGACTATCACCGGCGAACGGCCGATCGGCGGACGACGACGATAGGCAGTTGGGCCAGCCAGCGGTTGGCAAGGAAGACCGGCGGCAGATGGTCATGACTCATTTCATGTTAGGCGGGAATATTGAATGGCAATTTAGGATAGACACATATTTTGAGGGAATATGATTACCATGAAATGAGGTCATTTGATTACAATGATGATTCTATATTTCCGGAAATATCTTTTACACCTAAACAAGCGTGATAATATTTCATAGCACCTAGATTACCTTCTACCAAACACACCTCTAAGGTATGTGAGGAGGAAAGGGAACGGGGCCATTGTTTTGAAGTTATATCTTTTTATAGTTGGAGGCTACACCTCTAAGGTATGTGAGGAGGAAAGGGGACGGGGCCATTGTTTTTAAGTTATATCTTTTTATAGTTGGAAGCCCCTTCCTCTTTTCACATAGCTTAAATAACTTAGCTAAAGCCAAGGTTGCACGGTCACTTCTAACGGGTTACTGTATCTGTGTCCGACACGTATCGGACACCAACACTTGCAAGACACTTATACGATACGTATCGGTCGTGTTGTATATATGTCATATACATATCGTATGTGTTCAATGCATGTTATATGAGTATAAACATATTTATGAAATGTTATTAGCGTATAGCATGTTAGACTTGTTAATTTTTCCTTATTTTATATTGTCATAATAGTTTAATAGCCAATTTATCTTTATAAAATTATATATATAGTTGTACCCACACATCTTTTAAGATATTGTCGTGTCGCCGTATCGCATCGTGTCGTATCCGTGTCCATGCAACCTTAGCTAAGGCATATCTTAGCTCTATTAAACTCGTATATACATGTGTGCACGAGAATAATGGAAAAACAACAGGAATTTCCTCCTATGGCGTCGAAAAAACATCCTCCATGTTTTTTCCGACGATCGGCACCCATCTTTATTATGTAAGATGTGGAGAAACCAAATTTCATATGATTCCATTGCTTTTTCACCGTTGATTTATTGGATGCAAAATCAACGGTTTACTGATAATAGAACTTTTTACATTGCTAATTCAACGGTGAAAAGGCGGTGGAATCACGTGAAATTTGGTGTATCCACATTTTACATGATAAAGATGATGACGAGTGCCAATTGTCGAAAAAATCATGGAGGATATATATATTTAACGCCATCTAACCAAAAAGCCTCCAAGGGCCTCTTTTCTTCATTATTCTCTCTATATATACAGAGAGTGCGGATTCGTTAGAGCGAATTTGTGTTTTTTCACACGAATGTTTTCGTATGACCTTTCAACGATCCACTTCATCCAAATTATTCTACATGTCTTAAATAGTGTATGGATGAAAAATCATATTGAATAGAAGTATTTTGTATGTGCAAAATGTATGAATTTATTTCGGCCGTGCTGTTTTTAAAATTTTTAAACAAGATTTTACGCATGCAAACACTTCAATTCGATGTGATTTTTCATCCATACATAATCTAAAACGTGTAAAACATCTTTAGACAAAGCGGATCGTTGAAGGGCCACACGAAAAAATTCGTGAGTTTGAAAAACACGAACCCGCCCTAACAAATCCGTGCTATATATATATATATATATATATATATATATATATATGAGTGATCCATTGCAAACCGGTCTGCGTTTTTTAAAAACGGGAACTCTCGGTCTACGACATATTTAACGATCCGAACCGTTCAAGTTGATCACCTAGTGTATGGAAAATCAAAGGATTTGAAGACCTTTAAAATATGCATCATATAAAGTTTATGTTGCATTATCGAAATGCGTTCATTTTTTCACTCATCAATGCATAGGTTAGAGGTCTTCAAATTCTTTGATTTTTCACACACATATATTTAAAGGTAGAGTGATCACAACTTGAACGGATCGGAACGTTCAAATATGTCGTAGACCGAGAGTTCCCGTTTTTAAAAAATACGGACCGGTTTGCAACAGAGCACTCCTTTATATATATATATATATATATGTTGCAATTTTCAAGGCCTTTTTTGTCATATAGCGGGAAAATGTACGTAAGCCTCAGTTTCAAAATTTTATCGTGGTTGCAAAATTTTGCAAATAAACTCTAGTAATACACTTTGAAAAAAAATTTAAAATTTCGTCAAGATATTAGACCATTTGGATGTATTCTGATTATTTTGGTGTTCATGGAAAAATTTTAATTTGTGATTTAATACGACAATATTGGGAAATCGTTAATGCATTGTTCATTTTGCTTTCAAATGCAATTTTCAATCTCCCTTTTATTATCTAGCGGAAAATTCTAGGAACACCCTCAGTTTCAAAATTCTGTCATAATTGCAAAAAATTGCAAATAAACTCTAGTAATACGTTTTGAAAAAATTCCCTTAAAATTCCATCGAGGCATTAGACCATTTGGATGTGTTCCGATTTTTTTGATTCATGGACAATTTTTAATTTGTGACTTATTGCAGCTATATTTGGAAAAACGTTGCTTAATACATTGTCCATTTGGATGTATTCTGATTATTTTGGTGGTCATGGAAAGTTTTAAATTTGTGATTTCATACGGCTATATTGGGAAAATCGCTGCTTAATGAATTGTTCATTTTGCTTTTAAATGCAATTTTCATTCTCCTTTTTGTCATCTAATAGAAAATTGTAGGTGAGCCTCTCAATTTCAAAATTGTCATGGTTGCAAAATTTTGCAAATAAACTCCAGTAATACACTTCAAAAAATTCCATTAGAATATTAGTCCATTTAGATGTATTCCAACTATTTTTGGTGGTTTATGGAAAAATTTTAATTTGCGACTTACTGCGGTTATATTAGGAAAAGATTGCTCAACACATTGTTCATTTTACTTTCGAACATATAAATGAAAACTATTTTTGCACCGGCCCGTAAGCATAATTAAGCACACAACACACTCACGCACACCACACAAGCACACAACACACTCACGCACACCAACGAATTTGCCCTTTGCGGTCACTTCTCCTCTAGTGTTCCTAGAGTTCGAACCCCGCACTCTGTCCAAGAGGGAAAGTGCCTATATATAAATGAAAACTTGGTGTCTCTATGCTTGTGCGGGGGATCCTGCTAGTATTACTATAAACACAAGTTATAGCAAACAGAAAATCTAAAAAAGCTATGCCAACAGAAATTTTCGTCAATGATTTAATTATCTTTTGCTCATTTACCCAAATCTACGTCGTGCTCCGAAACACCATACAATCACCCACTTTAGCGAGAATCTCCTTACAATTTGCATTTTAAGAGAATCTTGGGATCATTTTCCCTATGTGACTTACCCCGACCTATGAACCTATTTTCATCCTCAATATACCTCTTCTTCCATCTTAGATGCTAGGTTTGACTGGATCATTTGGTAGCTGGTTTGATATAATCATGGCTTAGGTTTTAAGTGAAGGTTGGAAAAAGGCGATGTGGGAGAAGATGAAGGTTATGAATTAGTAACAGGTTTGTTGTTGGGGTTTAATTGGGTTGTGGGTTTAGCTTGTTAGTTTCCATTGATTGAGTTTTGCTTCAGAAGAGGAATGATTAAGGAAGATGCTAGACAAGTTGCAAATTAAGTTTATCAAGTTTTAATCTGGAGAGGATTAAGCTGATTAAATTAAGTTTTATACTTTAATTTAAACATGTGTTCAAAATCAGAAGACAAAATGCAACTTATAGGTTTAAGACTGCAAATACAAGAAGGATTGGATGAGTAAAAAACCAATCTGATTGAAATCGAATAGAAAAACAGAATTTTTTAGGAAGTCAGTTCGTTTTTTTTTTTTTTGCACTCAAGCCAGCTCGGTTTGGTCTTAATGGCTAAACCCTTGATTAACCAAATCAATCTAAAGTCCGTTGATTCTTTAGTTTAAACGGTTGAAAGATAGGTTTAGTACGAAAGGTTGCATATATGGATAAATACATAGGCGAGGAAACCCTAAACTCCTCTCATCGCAACTCATGACGGTGCCTCCATCTCCTCTTACCTCCTAGCAAGATTGTAAAAAGCGTTAGACGGAGCTGAGCATTTGAGGTACTGCCTAGCGTCAATCCGCCTAAGCGCCGTCTAGACGGTTTTTTTAATTTTAGATAAAATTATATTTAATATACATACATATTAAAAATTCAGCAACATATTGAAAATTCAGCAGTATATTGAAATTTCAGCAGTAGAAACAAAAATATATTGATAATTTAGCATGACAACCCATAACGTATTGATATTTTAACAATAAAAGTCAACAAAAGATAAATTTTAAGCTATATAGTTCAAAAATTATTCAGGAAAAAGGAACAAAATTGACTAACTTTTATTTCATTAAGTATGGATTTGGGTCATAATGGGTGAAAAGAAAATAAACCCGACTCATGATACTTCAAAAAAGGCTATTTTTTATTCCATTAAGTGGGCTTGGTCAGCTTAGGTACCCGCTTAAGCGGGCTGCATGACTTAAGCGCTTATTAAGCATTTAAGCTGCTTAATTAAACCGCTTAGGGCTGAAGCGAAGCAACTTCACACTGCTTCCACCTAGTCGGCTGCCTATACCGTTTTTTTAGAACACTGCCTCCTTGATTGCTTTCCCTCTTTCTTCACTTGATTTCATCATTTCAATTCTTCATCTAAATGTTGATCGTTCTCTCAATCGACGACAAAACCTCTCCTTCTCAACTTAAAATCTCTTTCTATTGCAATCTATTGTTCTAGATCTCTATTTTGATCCATTTATATGCTTACAACTTTTGATGAAAGGTAAATGTTTGAAAGTATTGGATGATGCTTAACTTGAATGGATTTATGGTATTCATTGAGTTAAACTATCTTGTGCCCTAATTATTTTTTTTGGTGATGTGATATCTTTGTTTTTCCTTATGATCTTCAACTCTTTCCTGGAACTGAAACCCTATCAAAATCTAAGTGATTCATTTCAGTTATGGTGTGGTTAGGTTTTGCAATCTATGTCGGTTCAATTTTGTTAAGACATAAACTGAACCGAAACGACCGACGCTCCGGCCTAGGAATTTTACTAAAATGTTCATCAAGTTGTAGAAGGATTTCGGTAATGTTAGTAACCGCATAGATTTATGGCTATTAGAAAAGACACGTAATGATTATTGGAGAAATTGTGCAACCACAAGGTCGTCGATGGTAAATAAGTGATTTATTTTTTCTATAAATTTCATTATGCTACAAGGATGCTTTAAATTCATTATTCTAATTTGATTAATATATAATAATGCTTTAATACATTATTCTAAATTCTTTATTATCCATAAATCGATCGTGCAAGATAAAAAATAGTGTTTTCCAATGACTCGTGACAAAACCTCACTACAGTTAGCATAACATGCACTTCTCGATATAATTAAATGGGAAATAACCGTACCTCTATAAACTTAAGTTTTAAATATTCAAGTTTTCAATGACCCATTGAGATGGATTTCAACTCCATGACTTCTGGTGATACATCTTATCGATGATCCGCATCATTCAAGTTGATATACACCCTCAAGTTGTATAAGGATGGAAAATTCCTGCTGTTTGAGATGTTTTACAGTACAAATATTGTTTTTAAAAAACACGCAGAGAAGTCAACATGTTCTAAACGTAAAGATTTTCAAGAGGTAAAAATTTGCATTCACACACTATTCGAGAGGTGTAGATCGACTTGAACAATGCAGATCATCTCTAGGATGTCCTGCTAAGAAGTTTTGAATTCTAAAAAACACGAACATGCTAAAAAGGATCAACTCTTCAAACACAACATGCACTTATAAATTGAATGGGAAATGTCTATTAATCATTAACTTCTTTTGTGTTGCCTAAGTTCCCAAAGACACTAACCAAAAGATAAGGCCTTTCACGAAATGAGATGATGGCCTTATTCAAATTTACGGATCCAAATCTTCTCCAATGCCTATGTCGCACTAAAGGGTCAAGTAAACTGCTACGAGCCATTGAATTTTATCAAATGGATGAGAAGCCTTAAGCATTAAAAAAATGGGACCCATAAAATGGCTTGAGCTTTTTTCTTCCTTCTGTCTCTAACCGATCTCTCTCCCTCTATCTGTCCATGCATTTGTGAACTCTTTCCTCACCCTGTCATGTTATTAACAGTAGCATCCACCATGGGATGGGCGTTTGGAACTTGGGTTCAAATCTCTCTTCTCTCATCTTTTCTTTGTGTTCTTCATTGTCCTTTTCATTCTAGACTTAACTCATTCCTAATTATAAGGATGTACAAAAATCATTCCTCGAATATTTTCTTAGGAAAAAAATTCTATATCCTCAAAATTTCTATCACTCAAATGGGAGGGCTCAAATCAATCGGTGACGATCACATGCAAAGAGGATTGGTAAGGACCTCAGAAATCAAAAGGTCCAATAAATAAATGGAAGAAATTGTTTGCTAGACCTTTTAATCTATAGAACCTATTGTCATTTAGGAAAAAATATAGTCATTAAATTTTTCAGAGCATATATTATAGGTTTCAAACCCACCGTTGCCGGTCCCAAGTCCGGATGAGAAAGAGTGAGGGTTGTGATAGGCTTGTGATAGCCAACGTAAAACTTTGTCACATTCTATGACATGAACCATAATAAGAATATCGTTGGGGCGTCCCCTACTCAGCGACGCGCTACATCGGATCCCGGGTGTAGTGTTAAGTATGCAAGGGCTTCTAGTTCGTCGTCCAGAAACGGCGCGCTACATCGGACCCCGGGTGTAGTGACAAATAAGCAAGGGTCGTCGTCCAGAAACGACGCGCTACATCGGTCCCCGGGTGTAGTGACAAATAAGCAAGGGTCGTCGTCCAGAAACGGCACGCTACATCGGACCCCGGGTGTAGTGACAAATAAGCAAGGGTTTCATAGGATCCGTCTAGCTTCCTGGAACATAGGTTCCCTTACGGGTAGACTAATAGAATTAGTGGATGTGATGATTAGGAGGAGAGTTGGTATTATGTGTTTGCAAGAAACTAAGTGGGTAGGTGAAAAGAGTAGAATCATAGAGCCTTGGGGTTATAAGTTTTGGTATACGGATAGAGATAAAAATCGTAATGGGGTAGGCATAATCATAGATAGACGGTTGCTTGAGAATGTAGTTGAGATTAGGAGAAAAGATGATAGAATTTTACTGGTTAAGCTTATTCTAGGTGGAGAGATCCTTAATGTTATTAGTGCTTATGCACCACAGAAAGGTCTTGATGACGCCAGTAAGCGTCTATTCTGGGAGGATTTAGATGAGATGGTGCAAAATATACCTAGTGGAGAAAAGTTATTTATTGGTGGTGATCTTAATGGACATGAAGGTACTAGTCGTAGTGGGTTTGATACTATCCATGAAGGTTTTGGTTTTGGACAAAAGAATGAAGTAGGCGACTCGATTCTAGATTTTGCCTTATCTTATGACTTGATCTTAGCAAACACCTGGTTTAGAAAAAGGGAGTCCCACCTTATCACTTTTAGGAGCGGATCAAGTGCTAGTCAAATATACTTTTTTCTGACGAGAAGAATAGATAGAGGTTGTTGTATCGACTGTAAGGTAGTGCCAGGTGAGAGTGTAACCACTCAACATAGACTTTTAGTTTTAGATTTTCGATTTAGAAGAGGACCTAGGAAGATTAGACGCAAGGTAGAGCCTAGAATTAAATGGTGGCGATTGAAAGAAGGTAACCAAAAGGTTTTTATAGATCGTATAGTCCAAGAAGCGGATTGGCAGTCGGAAGATGATTCAGACAAAACATGAAACAAAATGGCTAGTTGTATCAAGAAGGTAGCTAGAGATCTACTTGGTGAGTCGAGAGGTGGTGCTCCACCATCTAAAAACACATCATGGTGGAATGAAGAAGTAAAGGCTGCTATTAAAATTAAAGGGGATTCTTATAAAGATTTGAAAAAAAAGTAGAGATCTGGAGAGATTTGAGAAGTATAAAATGGCTAAAAAGGAAGTTAAGAAAGCTGTTCGGGAAGCTAAATCTAAGGTCTACAAGGAGGTGTATGAGAAATTAGACACTAAAGAGGCTGAAAATGATATGTACCGGATTGCTCGGATGCGGGAAAGGAAGACTAGAGACTTATGTGCGGTGAAGTGTGTCAAAAATGAAAATCAGAAGGTTTTGGTTCGAGATGAGGATATCAAGGAAAGATGAAGAGATTACTTTGACAAATTGTTCAATGAGAGCTTTACTAAGAATTTGGATGGACTTATCATTCAATCTCAAGATATAAACCGTGATTTCATGCGTAAAATAAGACTACCTGAGCTTAAAGAAGGTTTGAACAGAATGAGTTTAAGAAAAGCGGCTGGTCCTGACGGGATTCCTATCGAGATTTGGAGATGCTTAAGAGAAATAGACGTTGAATGGCTGACAGATCTGTTTAATAAGATTTGGCAGACAAAAAAGATACCAAATGAATGGAGGAAAAGTATCCTTGTACATATCTACAAGAACAAGGGTGACATTCAAAATTGCTCAAACTACCGTGAAATAAAACCTATGTGTCACACCATGAAACTTTGGAAGAGAGTGATTGAACACAGGCTAAGAAAGAATATTAAGATAACAGAGAACCAGTTTGGGTTCATGCCTGGACGATCGATGACAGAGGCTATTAATTTGCTTCGTCAACTTGTTGAGCGTTTTCGAAAGAGGAAAAGAGATTTGCATATGATATTTATTGATTTAGAAAAAGCGTACGACAAGATACCTAGAGAGGTATTATGGGGGACAATGATGAAGAAGGGGATCCCCGTCAAGTATATTGACATAATCAAGGATATGTACGATGGAGTAGTGGCAAATGTCAAAACTTGTGGCGGCTTAACGAGTGATTTTCCGATTATAATTGGTTTACATCAAGGATCTGCATTAAATCCATTCCTGTTTACCATCGTAATGGATGAGCTTACTAGAACTATCCAAGATGAGGTACCTTGGTGTATGCTATTCGTTGATGATATTGTTCTAGTAAATGAGACGAAAGCAGGGGTTAATGCCAAATTGGAATTATGCAGGCAAACATTGGAATCTCGGGGATTCAGATTGAGCAGGTCCAAGACAGCATATATGCATTGCAAATTTAGTAACCAGAGAAGTCAAAACCATATTGGTATAACATTAGAAGGGCAAGAGATATCACCGAGTGACCAGTTTAGATATTTAGGTTCCATCATCCAAAAGAATGGGGAGATCGATAGTGATGTTAATCAAAGGATCCAAGCTGGTTGGTTGAAATGAAGGAGTGCAACAGGGATTTTGTGTGATTGTAATTTTCCGTTAAAATTGAAAGGGAAGTTTTATCGGAGCGCTATTCGGCCTGCCTTATTATATGGTACAGAATGCTGGGCTCCTAAAAAGCATCATACACAGAAGATGCACGCAGCAGAGATGCGCATGTTTCGTTGGATGTGCGGAAACACTAGAAAAGATAAGGTGCGAAATGAGGATATTCGTGCAAAAGTTGGTGTAGCACCTGTGGAGGAGAAAATGCGGGAAAACCGGCTAAGATGGTTTAGTCATGTGCGACGCAGACCTATGGAAGCACCGGTTCGATGAATAGATACTCTCGATATGGACAATGACAAAAGAGCAAAAGAGAGACCGAAGAAAACATGGATGGAGGTGATACGAAACGATATGGTTGTCAAAGGACTCAATGAAAGTATATTGTTCGATAGGAGTGAGTGGAGACGGAGGATTCATGTGCTGGACCCGGCGTGATTCTCATGTTGGTTCATGTAGCCTACCCCATATGCTTGGGATAAAAGGCTCAGTTGTTGTTGTATATATTATAGGTTTCAAGAATTAACTCTTGGGGTCCAGATTTTATGAAGTTTACATTTAGAGAAATGGTTGAATGGGATCTCAATGAAATTGAGCTATTTAGAATATGTCGTGAAAATTTTAGACCTTTAAGATGGAGTTTATAGATCTCCAAGGAAAGATGCAAAAAAGATTGGGTGAGAGAGAATTGGGTGTGGGACTTTGTGTTCTCGCTCTCATTTTTTCTCTTTTTTAGGGTTGAAAGATCATCAGATTAATCAATAGACTCTCCTGTGCCAATTTGGCACCGGAGAATTAGCACTAGAGAGGATATGGATCCCAAATTACAATTGGCTTCTGTACATAGAAGAAGGCATACTAGATACATCACATCTAATCTTTCAATAGCAGGAAAACTCTCTGATTGGCCACTGCACTAGTATCATCAAACAAGAAGATGATTTAAGGGCATACCATTTGATCTTTTAAACTACTTAACAGGACTAGTATATTCAGTCTTCACCGTAAGTTTCATAATATCATTGTATATTTATGAAATATGCAGTTGCTTCAGCTCAAATACACAAAATTAAGGTGTAAGTTCAATGACATTGAGTATGCGATATAGTTTTGGTAGATTACATTGTTCTCTACTGAATAAAGAAAGGATACTAAGACGAGAATAAAATAGCAATAACAAAACAAGGGCGGAATCTTGATTATGCAATGATGTGTTATATGAAATGTTGAAAGTAAAAAAAAACAAATGATGGGACTTTTGTCCCATATTGGAAACAACAAAAGAAACACGTAGGAATAAAATATAAAATGAATCACACCTCAACAAGGCTTGAGTCTTATTGTTGGAACCCACTTATCATTAAAAACCCATGTGTAAAAGCCCATCACCCATCTAACTTTTTTCTAATTTTAAACTCTACTCTAATTTAAAAATAACTTTAATATGGTATCAGAGCCAATGGCTCGATCTAAACTCGACTCGGCAACACTACGAAGTGTTGTACTTTCCACATGACAACCCCACCAAAAAAAGTGATGGTCCCATGTGAGTGGGAGTTGTTGAGAGTAAAAAAAACAAATGATGGGATTTTAAAGACAGTCTCACATTGGAAACAACAAAAGAAACACATAGGTATAAAATATAAAATGGATCACACCTCAATAAAGTTTGAGTCTTATTGTTGGAACCCACTTATCATTAAAAGCCCATGTATAAATGCTCATCACTCCTCCAACTTATCTCCAATTTTAAACTCTACTTTACTTTTAAAATAACTTTAACATGAAAGATGTAAATTACATCTGAATGCTCCAAGCCATGGTTCACTCTAGTTTGCAACCTTGCTGGTTCCATTAAGGTTTCAATATAGATCCATCACTTCCGGATGAAGTTTCGGTTTCGGTTATTACCAAAACTTTGATATTCCTTTTACAACTTAGATCGAACTTGGAAACGACACTCCATGATCATTCATATACCATAGACTATCGTGATGGGTAATAAGGTTAGCAAAGGCCATACACAGTACTTCTTCATCTCTTGATCTTTATGACGTTGGGATTGCATACATTTATTGGGTAAAAAGATTTTTTTAACCAGGCTCCAAAACCATTCTAGGTCACTGACTGACACGAAGGAGTTACAGGGAAAATATATGTTTAGGACAAGAGCACAAAATTCAGATTTGAAAGATTTGAAAAGGTCAACAAACATTTCGAAGCCATTTCTTGTGACATGAGCAATCAAAGAGACAATGATATATTTCCCACGAAAGAATTTATGCTCAAAAAAATGGCAGGAAACATTAACTCCCCCACCCACCACCCCCATCCCCAAACAAAAAAACAAAACAAAACAAAACAAATATGTTACCTTCTCTGATTTAGGACTACTAGCATCTTTCACCCAAACATATTGTTTTGAGCCCAAATCCATATGTCGCAAGGCCGTTTTATGCTAGGCATTTCTCTACAAATTCATATAACATGTACTATCAGTTGTAAAGAATTCACGCCTCGTTTTAGTTTATAATATGTTGCACATTCAACAGGTGCAAAAAAGCTGAAATACCCCTTGCTCTCCGTGTGCTCCACAAAACTTTGTGTTCTTGTTGATGAGTTTGGATACATAGTTTAGTTAGTTCAACCTCTGTCCAGCCACAAGCAACCGGCAAAAACCCATACTTTTCACTTTTCAGCATATACCTCTGAGACAAACCTCTATGGAGCAGTATTCTACATATTTTTTTACCTGAAATCAACTATGGGGCATGCCAACTATGTGCTTGATCTGGTCAATTCCCCAATATTCAGGCTCCATAATTTTCCTCATATATAGTCTTATAGGCAACATACTCTAAAAATCCAAACTTCATAGACAAAGCATAACCTTTTTAAAACAACTCCAACTTCTCATCCAAGTCAACTTCCATTCCATACCATCAACTTGATCATTCTAACCAACCACGCCTAGCTCAATTGGTATAACTTTCCTCTCCAAAGTGAGGTCGCCAGTTTGATTTTGACAGGGTTGCATCCAAAAAAGGAAAAAAGAAAAACTTAACAAGGTTTTAAATATCAAACATCGGAATCATATCGGAATGAAGCTTCATATCATCTATATGGCCGATATATTATATCGGTTTTATCATATCGTAAGTGGTCCCAAAACGATATATCGACCGACATATTGTCCGACATGATCGATATTTGATTCATTGAAACTTAATCATTCTAAATTTCCTATAAAATAAATCTAAAACGACAAATATTCTTTGTTGTTCTCACTAGGCGTATTATCGGGGAACATGCTTTATTATAATTCCTACAAAAAACTATTAGAAGCTTCCAAAAATAATTTTCCCTTGGAAATTTATTTTTCTTACTACGATTACTTGTAAGATTGCCCCCCCCCCCTATGGACATATCCCAAACACTTCAAAAACACTGATTTAGCAATAAAACCTTTCCATCTGTGGCAGCCAAATTTTGCACAATGTCAGAAAGTTCACTATTTATCATCTCGAAGCAATTATATCAAAAAGAATCTAAATAAATACGCAACCTCTATGAGTAGTAGCACCAAGTTAATTGACACAAATACAATTATTTCGGTCGGTGTTTGAAATTCGAAGCGCCTTGGCGCCTCAGACCCCAAGCGAGGCTATCTGAGCTTTAGGCATGTAAGGCGAGGCTTTGAGGCAAGCATGTGAGTGAATTTTATTTAAAAATAAAAATAAATTTCATGTTAATTCACTCTCCTGTTTGTTTATGTATACTTGTTTTCTCCTTAATCACAGAGAAGTCTTCTATGCGAAGAGAATCGAACAAAAAATGATGAAAAAACTAGGTTTCTAATTCCAAGTAGAAAAACTCTTTTATTCCTTTCTTTCCCTAATCCTCATGCCAACCTAGCAAAATCTTATGGGTGGTTTAAACGTCTGTCGCCTCACTTCAATTAGGCGGTCGCCTTTTTAGTGGCTCTCTCTCTCTCTCTCGCCTCAGTTGATAGACAGGCTTCTTCGCCTTGATATCGCCTTTCAATTTTAAAACACTTTATTCCGGCATGCATTTCAAAGAGATATTTGATTTTGCTTCTAGCTAAAGCTCAAATGGAACGGCAGAAAAGGTATTGAAAGTACCTGTCGATTGAGAGTAGTAGGATCATGTCGCGCCCAGAAGGCATCAAGCAAGTCCTCGTACTTGCACTCCGTAGGATCGTACTGAACCCTGACGACCTCCGAGTGCTTGGTGGTCCCGGTGCACACGTCCTCGTAGGTGGGCATATGCACTACCCCCTGAGAGTAGCCGACCTCGGTCTTGGTGACGCCGGGGACACGCTGGAACCCCAGCTCGACGCCCCAGAAGCAACCGGCGCCGAACTGCGCGAACTCCTGCCCCGGCGCCGGCACGTCGTCGTCCGGCCCCTGCGCGATCGCCGCGGCCGCGGGGTCTGCCGACGCGGCGGCTCGGCCGAACCCTAGCTTCGAGAGCCAGCTCATGGGCCGGGTCGAAGGAAGCGAAGGGGAGAAGGAGATCGAGGGGGGTTTTTGGTTGAAAGGGAAAGAAGAAGATGAGAAGATTGATGAGGATTTTGTGTTGAGGGAGAGGGAGAGGAAGAGGGGGCGGGCTGAGGTTGTTATGATGAGGGGGGGCATGATTTTTGTTGGCCTGGGGATGAAGCTATTGGCTTCGTGGGTGGGTGGGAGAGATGCTCAAGTTTGCGCTTTGGATCCGTTGTGCAATCAGGTAAGGTTAGTGGAGCCAGGGGTGGTTAGTGGGTGACAATGCGCTGGGTGGATGAGTCTGCACCAGGTGTTTTCTTTGTGGTGGAGCTTTGGGTTAATGGAATTTTCTCGACCCATGATAACCTCACTTGTTTAAGAAATCATATGAAACACATTCGAAAGCTGTTTTCAATTTGGATGTGTCTATACCAAAATTCGGCTATACTCACCGAATCAGAATATATGCAGCTACACATGTTTGGTTCATTTTTTGAATGAAAATATGGCTGCAAACCAATAATGTGATTCAGCTAGCAGAAAACGTGGTGAGAAAAACGGCTCGATGAACAGACGTGGGTAAGACGGTAGGCCACTAAATTACGTCTTGGAGAGTGAGGTGGTCGTTGGCTAAACATGACGTAGGGAGCAACTGCGCTAGAGAAGAGTGTAACCGCTACTCCAAAAGTATAAATACCGAAAATCCAGAACAAATATGGATCCTCAATCACTCAATCAAACATGTTATCAAGTATCAATACCTTTGGCTCTCTTAGGAGTAACTTAATACAATTGATCGGTGCTATCGAAGGCCATGCCGGAGTAAAATGCAAGCCCTTCGTCGACAATTAACTCCTGCCATCTTGATGGTGTCGGCTGGAGACGAGGCCTCTGTCGTGGGTGAACACAAATTCCTCAATGATAGAATCCAGTCTCCGACACACATAAACATCCATGTTCTTGCAAAAGTCAAATCTTGGACGTATATAGTAAATACTTGCTTTTCTAAATATGTATTTTGGGTACACAATGAGAATGTTTGCATTCAGGATCCAACCGAAGTAGGTATAAGGGCATTTAGGTTTAAGTGTTCATGCGAGGCTCGTTTAGTTTAATGTTGGAAAACAAATAGAAACCTATCCAATGTTGTTGATTAAACATAACGAATCGAATCGTGTGATTGTTGTCCTTAAAAAACAGTTCCGAATGTCTCAAAGGATCTCTTGATGTACTAGGGCTACAGGGGCTATTTCTCCAAAATAATTCGAAGTCTTCAAACCTTGTGTACACTATTTGGTCCGGGTTCAGGAACTTACCAACTATTCAAAGTACTCGATGAGGTTTGAATTAAGAAGGTGATAGAAGAGAAGCTAGAAAAGATCGAGAGAGGAGAAGACTTTTTTCTGTATCTTTCCAACTGAGAAAAAATGAAAATAAAGGAATAATTAAGAGAATAATTGATTTCAAATTCATTTAGATACCTAATTGGGTGTGATAAAAAATAGTAAATAAACCGTTACCAAAATTCAATTACGAATTTATAGGTGTGGCGGATTGATGATGCCCATAAATGGGAATTTCTCATATCACGACACGTAACAGATGACGTGTCATCCACGTAAGCCCGCTAGATTCATGGGGGCTACGAAACTGGAATAAGTATGATACATTTGGGACATTCCTCGACGTCTCGCCTCCGAGATTGCACCCGACCTTTTAGAAGATCTCCCTGAAGTACGTTTTCCCTTCGGTTGACCGCCAGCCAATAGCTCGTCTCTGAGCTATCCTATAACTGAGACTCCTCAGCTCACTTGTTCGTCTCCGAGCTATCCTATATCTGAGATTCCTCGGTGTCCTTATTAGGCCGGGAGCATTGAGCCCGAGCGTCCTTATAACGGCTCCGCATATCTCGCCAAAACAAGATCTCCACCGCTCTATGTCCCGCATCCCATACTAGTGTATCTTGCCATTAATAGGCATATCCCACCATAAACGCGAACGTGACGTAGGGACATAACGGACGACGAGAATCTCGCATCGGCTCGCTCCATGCGGCCGCTACAAAAACCCCTCTTCCAGAAGACTCAGGTAACTCAAATTGAATCCAATACGTCGCTATTCTGCTCATTTATTCCTCGGCACTTACTTGATCGTCGGAGGGTCCTATAGCGGTTTCCTACACCGGGACTTCCTTTACAGGTTGCTCAGCGTCAACAACAACCCATTGAAATCCACATGCTCAGTCTTCCACAACAAATCTCAGTCATTCAGCCTCGCTGGCCGCAAGATTGACGGAGGACAATATCTGAAGGAGATTCTAACCTCCACCAGTTAGCGCCGTCTGTGGGAACAGTTTTCCACCCAAAAAAAGTTGATCTTCCGCCTTCGATTCGATGGCCAACGATCATCGCAACGAAGATCCCAGCATAAGCCATCCCATCCTCCGCAACGGAGGCGGGGACGGTTCTACTCCGCTTCCCAACGTCGTCGAAGCCTTATCTGCACGGATTGACAGACACACGCCGATGGTGGACGCGCTCGCCCATTTCCAAACGGTTGGCCACGCCTGCCAGACCGTCGCCTCTGCTCCCCGGAACAACGGTGTGCACGAGGCAGCAGAGGGGCGCGTTCAAGTCCTTGGCCTCGCTCGTGCCAATCTCGATATCACGGAACACCGGCATGCCAATTCCTGCAGTCGTGACCCCTATACGAGAAATTATTCTATAACTCGCTAGGCACCGGACAATCTGACACTGAGGTCTTGGAACCAACCAGATTATCGCTTCAACGCTCGCCGCGCTCCTTCGCCCTTCGAAGAGACGTCGGTCAGGTCACCTGATTCAAAGGAAGACAGACGTCACCATACTCATCGAGGCTGCGCACATGGCGCACGTCGGTACGAACTACGAAGGGTTCACCCCGAAGAACTAAGGAACATGATCGAGCGAAGCTGCTCCATCGTGCAAGCCCGAAGCAGAGACGGCAGGAACTCCCATTGTGGAGAATCCTCGGGGTACCAACAGCGAATCGAGGTCTTCGAGAAGAAAATTGAGGACATGCGGCTCGCACCTGTTCGCCCGGAGGATCGGCAAAATACTCCACAGATTCTCTCACGAGGTCCTTCACGGAGCAGTTACTAAGTTAGCGGGTCTCGTCTCGAAACAAACCGCCCAAGGTGGCCCTCTTCGACGGGAAGTCCGACCTAAAAGTCCACTTGGATATGTTTATAGCGGGCATGGGCTTCCAAGATAACTCGGACATGGCTCAAAGACGAGCCTTCCCCACCCCCTTCATCCGAGCCGAGCGAGATTGGTTTCATGACCTTACTGCGCGTTCAATCTCAACCTTCGATGAGCTGGCTACTCAGTTCCTCGGTCATTTCGTCGGCAACCGATGACAGAAGAGGACGGTCGACTATCTGTTCACCATCAAGAGCGAGGACAGGGAATCTTTTAAGGGTTACGTCACCCGGTTCTATAATGCCTTCCTAGAGGTACCCGAGCACCGAGATGAGACTGTCATCACCGCCTTAAGATCCGGTCTTAGACACAAAGAGTTATTTTGCATTAGCGCAACCTAAGACCATGGCCGAGGTAAAAGTCTGGACCGAGCGGGAGATCCAAATTGAATCTGAAGTGAACGCCAACCCTACCCGCGGGGATTAGACGGACCAAAAGAAATGGGACCGGGAAGAGAAGAAAAAGACTGACCGTCCCAAACCTTATTCTCCGAGGTTTCACGAGTACACTCCTCTAAATTTCTCTCAGGACGAGCTACCAAAGGAGGCAAAGGACGAGAGATTCTTCAAACTCCCGCCGATGATACAAAGGCTGGGTAAACGACTCTGCGGCCCATACTATGCCTTTCATCAGTCACAGGGACACCCGATCGAGAACTGCAAACAGCTCCGTGATTATATCGAGGAGCTGATCCGCTCTAGTCACCTAGCAAAGTACTACGAAACAAACGTCAAGCAGATCGAGAGAAAGCAGGCCAAACTCCAACTGGAGAGTTGATGGTCGAGCAGATCATGGTCGTCTCTATTGGCTCGACTCCGAGCAACGAAGACACCCTCCGTATCCGGCCGGTCATGACCTTAGGTGCTCCCTGTTAGTTATATGTATGCCCTAGAGGCCATTACTGTACATACGATGTATATTGTAGTGGATGTTTGGACATATATAGGGAGGACTTTCTTGCTCGACATGATAGTATGCTATCTAGTTACTCTTTACCTTAACGTGTATACTGATTGTCTCTCTGTTACATGTTGGTAAAGCCCTTAGGATGTGTACTTGACTACCTGGACTATGATGCGGATCATACTAGTGGGGACATGGTAGTCCATAAGTACATCCTTCAAGGTCCCTAGTCGTGGGTGTATCGAGACAGGGCATCGATGCACCAGAGTAGACTAGCGTAAACGCATCTTGACCCATGTGATGGGCGATGGATGATCCCATATCCATCGGTGTTTGACATCAAGGATGGTGTACGGGTGCTTAGTGGAGACTGGGTACACTGGACGGACTCGCCGAGAACTCCCAGATGGTATTATACCTCACGTCAGATGGCAGTTCTCTGGTGACACTGGTACAGCTTAGTCTGTTGACCCGAGATCGTCATAGAGTCTTGTGTGATTCCCACTGTGCTTTGATTTCTATCATACCAGGTCCAAGAGGGCGTGCAAAAAGGTGGTTTTTGGGTACAGTCCCGAATCACATGGAGGCAATGAGCGATAGGAGGGGATTCGTCTCTCCCGGTATAGGGAGTTGATGTTGCGCTGTGTTCGATTGGCTATAACCGGAAATCCTTGGCCAGGGTTGCTGAGATTTCCTGGTAAGTGTTACCAGTAGTTTCTCGAACTGTTATAGACCTCATATCGACACGACTTATCGAGCTACTGGGGTCTGACGTTTACCACCCCTAGGCGAGATATGCGACATATCAGACGACGAGACCGGACTGTACGGGAGTGTTACTGATTGGATTCACAGGAGAACTAGCGGGCTTGCTTGTTGATCTTCTGATCATTCAATACCCGGGTGGCCGTTACGTTTAGCAGACCGCTTGCGGCTTGTGGATGTTTGATATGATTGTTCCCCTCCGAACGGCGGCCGGGACGTTAGGACGTCCATGCCTGAGGTTCGGGGCAGATGCTATTTGGTTAGATCCGTCTATCTCTCCGAAGATGCCAAGTTGATTTATGGCACCCCGTATCGGAGGTTTAGACGGATGCGGACGATGTAGCAGACTTCGTCAGATTCCCCCTCAGGGTGAGGGGTTTTTGATTGTGGGGACGCTCTTCCCTGCAGGCGCAAGCCCCTGCAGTTAATTACGCTACCGCATCGCGGTAAAAACTTTCTCCTTCTCCAGAATTTCACTTCGTGTCGTGTGTGTTTGTTTTGTTTGCGGTTGCCCGTGGATTGTATACGGAGACTGAGTAATGTCGTCGCCCGTAGGACGTGGATTAGTCCAAATCCGTATTTACTTAGATTTGGGTTTGGTGTTTTTAGTTTAAGGATGCATTAGTCGCGTTGCGTCTAAGATCGACTTAAACATTCGTTAAGGATACGTTAGTCCTGTTTTAGACTAAGATCAACTTAACATCATGATTGATTTAATTATCCGGCCGTCGGGACTCGTCACCTCTCTGACGTCGTTGAGGGATTACAACGACAGGCGTCTGAGGAGTTCAGAGATGTACCCTTGAACCAAAGTTAATTTGGAGTTTTATTGTTTATTTAAATGTCTAAGGACACGTTAACCGTATTTGGGGTTAAGATCAACTTAGACGGGACCGTTTAGATCCAACAAAGGAGCATTTTGGCCCTATTGTGCCAGTTTAGGGATATGGCGGTCCATCGCCAGTTTTAGGGACGTGGTGGTCCATTATTAGTTTAGGGACATTTCGGTCCATCGCCAGTTTAAGGACGTAGTGGTCCATATTCCAGTTTAGAGACGTGGTGGTCCGTCGCCAGTTTAGGGACGTAGTGGTCCATTATTAGTTTAGGGACGTTTCGGTCCGTCGCCAGTTTAAGGACGTAGTGGTCCATATTCTAGTTTAGGGACGTGGTGGTCCGTCGCCAGTTTAGGGACGTAGTGGTCCATTATTAGTTTAGGGACGTTTCGGTCCGATATTAGTTTAGGGACGTTTCGGTCCGTTATTCTCATTTTGGAGTGAATATTAGTTTAAGGACGTTTCGGTCCAATATTAAATGAATGGTCGTTGGGACTCGTCACCTCTTTGACGTCGTTGAAGAATTACAACGACAGATGTCAAAGGAGTTCAGAGATGTACCCTCGAACCGGCCGTGACTTAGTTCATGAAAGGCGTTTAATTTAAGGACTTACAGCCAGGATTGGGTTAAGTCCAATTTTTATTTTAAGCTCTGCCCGATCAATCTAAACAGGGCTCTGCCTCTTTTTATTCTTGCAGTTTGATTTGGGCCAAGCCCTCAAGCATTTCCAAACAGGGCTCTGCCCTTTGTATGATTTGATTTGGGCCAGGCCCTCAAGAATTTTTCAAATGGGGCTCTGCCCTTTCATGATTTGATTTGGGCCAGGCCCTCAAGAATTTTTCAAATAGGGCTCTGCCCTTTCATTTCTGATTTGGGCCAGGCCCTTTTAAATAATGAGTTGCAGGAACTCAAGAATATTCTGATTGAAGAACAAAAGTGCTATGCACTTTTGATCTACATTTAGATCAAAAGAAAACAAGTTTTTCTTCTTGTTTTCTTTTCACAGAACCAAGGGTTCATATCAAGTGCAAGGCACTATTTATTATTCTTTTTCCTTTTTAGAACCAGGGGTTCATATCAAGTGCAAGGCACTATTTATTTTTTTATTTTCTGTTCTTCAGAAATTTTACCTTCTTCTTTTTTTTGTTCTTGATTAATCTTCAAGAGCTTTTTTTTTCAGAAGTTTATCCTTCTCTTGATGATTGATTCTCTGCCTTTTGAATGAGGCTTGGGGTCTTATTTATTGTGCCCACAAATTTGTTGGATTTGTTAACAAAATCTTTCCTGAATAATTTTGGGAATTTTCCCACCATTGGATCTTTGATCCAAGGGTTCCTGTTTTACAGGAGAACAGAAAAGATTTATCTAAATTTTTATTCAGTTGCTGCGCAACTCACCAGCGTGTGACACGTGTCACGCATCCGAGCGCTTGCGCAACTGCGCAGACACGTGTCACGCATCTGTGCGCTTGCGCAGCTGCGGCTGCGCAACTGCGCAGACACGTGTCGCGCATCTGTGCGCTTGCGCAGCTGCGACTGCGCAACTGCGCAGACACGTGTCACACATCTGTGCGCTTGCGCAGACACGTGTCGCGCATCGGTGCGTTTGCGCAGCTGCGACTGCGCAAATGCGCAGACACGTGTCACGCATCAGTGCGCTTGCGCAGACACGTGTCGCGCATCCGTGCGCTTGCGCAGTTGCGATTGCGCAACTGCGCAGACACGTGTCGTGCATCCATGCGCTTGCGCAGACACGTGTCGCGCTGCCATGCATTTGCGCAGTTAAGTCTTTAATTACGTTTTCTGAAGAGTCTTGCTCTGATGGGACGCACCGTCTCGGGCGTTACGCTGCCCATTCAGCTTCTGCCACGTGGCAAATTGCGCACTGCGCACGGAAACCGAAGCGTTGCTTCAAATTTTGAATTTTCAAAATTCAGTAGAGCCTTGCTCTGATTGGGGGAAACAGATGCCCCCCCACCGTTGTGCTTACGTGGCGTGACGTAAGCGCAACGGTGGCCAGGGTCAGTTGAAGGGGCGCAGGCGCCTATAAATAAGACCCTTGGTCTTTGTTAATCTCTTCATCATCTTCAAGATTTCTCATTTTCATAGCCTTGCTCTTGCCTTCAATAACTTCAGAGCCTTGCTCTTGCTTCCAAAGTTAGAACTTTTTAGAACAACTCAGGTAAAGAAATTAAACCTAAATTAAATTAAATTAATTTTAATTAATAGAGCCTTGCTCTCATAGATCTTTTGATCTAAGGAAAACCCCTTTGGGGTTTCACCAACAGAGCCTTGCTCTTAAGAACCTGTTTCAGGGCTCCTTAAACCATGAGCAGGGCTTTGCTTTTTTGGCAAAACATAGATCTTTTGATCTAAAAAAAAAAGAACTCTTAAGAGTTTTCATGGGTCTTTAAGATCCCAATTTTTTTAATTTTTAATTTTCAAAAATTAATTTCCTTTTGATGGATATTTCCATCATTATCACAGAGCCAAGCTCTTTTAAGGAATCTTGTTCCCCTGGAATCAGAGTTTGACATGTGTCACTCTGTGACAGAGCTTTGCTCTAAAAGAGGAGATTTTCTCTTTGTCTCCAGGGACTTCCCCACCAATGGGTGTATTCTATTGGGTCCTTTTTATGAATTGACAGTCCTATCCAATGATGGGATTGTCTTATTAAGTGATGTACATCACCCGGATTTTGTGGGTCCCCTTTTTGTCCCTTACCCACTGTATTACAGTGTGGAGCGAGGTTTTTATATATATACTTTTTTCTTAATGCCAAGCGTTAGGCCACTAATGATGTATATATACTTTATGCAGGAAGGATGTCTGACGACTTGTCTTTTCCCTTCGTTCGCTCAGAAGGAGGGTTCCCACACGCACCAGTGGACCGGGTAGTGTTCGCTTTGATTAAGGATCAAGATCCTGAATACAAGAGACTTCATCTATGGGGAAGGTGGTACAGTCAAATTATCCAAGGCCGCCGTAGTTTTAGTTCCGCCTCGCCTTCCGAACCCATAGTTACGATCCCCTATGCGGACAAACCCCCGGTGGAGTATGCCGTGGAGGTAAAAAATTGGAATGCAGATGACCTTCTCCAGCCTGCAATCGGCGCTATTCCGGTGCAGCCGCCGCCGGCCATAGATATTTTGGGAAGGCGAATTTGTCAGGGTGAAGCACGCCCTTGGGGACAGGCTTACAATCTTGGACTGAATCCGCGACCGCTTACCGGGTACCTGCCATGGGCTCGGTACATTTTAGCGGCGAAAAGAGCTCACCTGACGAAGATCGGCTTATACTCCGCCGTCTACGTTTCGCTTTTCGAATATCCTACTCCTCCAACGTGGTGGACAAAGGCTTTTATCGAACAATGGAATATCCCCACGCATACTTTCCTGACGGCGGATAGGGAAGTTTCCATTTCTCTAGAGGAGTTCGTTGAGCTTTCGGGTTTACCGGCGAGGGGAGAGCATTATGAGGAGCTGCTTCCTCCTGACGAGTACGTCTTTGCCACCAAGCAGGTGGTACTCGACTTAACTCCGGAAAATGCCATCCAGCATCAGCATCCGGGCCTGGTGAGGGTGTTGGAGATTTACGAGGAGCTTTATTTGGAATTGGGCGACCGAGGCGTTAGTTTCGCGGACTTCATTGCTCGCTTTATTCGCCCGGAATTTTTATCGGAGCAAGATGATAAGTTCGCTCAACTTTCTGACCCTTTTGGTTTCGGCCTGGACCGCCGGCCTTCATCAGAAATTGATCAGCGAAGTTTTTACCTCCCCGGCACTGCTAGCGTCCCTTTCTCAGAGATCGCCGTTCCCGGCATGGATGAGGAGACCTTCTTCATCGGGTTCTTAGGTCTGTGGCTGTGCAGCTTCGCGCTTCCCATGCACCCACGCCTTATGCGGTCTTCTGTATTTTACCCGGCGCATAGAATTGTGGCCGGTCTGCAGTTATCAGTGGGGATCGCCGGGTTGGCTTACCTCTACAATGGACTTAGCATAGCGGCGGACGCTAATGAACCTGGGGTACAGCCTGCTAACTTCCCGATGCACTACTTCACGTCTTGGATGGAGCTGCATGTTCGAGGAGTGTTCGGTGCCCATAAAACTCCTCCGTTCTTTGAGAGATTCAAACTTCCAAGAATCATACGATTGGTCGGGGCTTCCATCGTGTTTGCACCTCCGCGGGAGTCTAGAGGACTGCTTCTGCGTTCGCATCTAGTCGGGGCGAAGACCTCTTTGGTGGATAAGGTCATCACCATGGGTTCCGAGACCACTAAGTCGGTGGTGCCGCTGCGTGATGACTTTAAGGGCGGTGTTTCCGTGTTGAAGGCTCGAGAGATTCTTCACCTTTATTCCATTCGGCCGGGCTACTTGGTATTTAGGCAGAATGAAACGGCCCTCTTCATGAGGTATAACCCGCATCGATTTGCCCGGCAATCGAGTTATAACCAAGGGGTCCCATTGGAAGCCTTCTTGGGGACACCTGCAGTCGGTCTAGAGGGGGTACGGAATGCGATGCATCACTTCATCCGGCTAAATACAGGCTCTTACTTTTTCATCAGCGAGCCCAGCTGTACCCCCAAGATACTCAATTCGTATGTGGCCTGGTACGCGCACGCGATGGGACCAATCATCTTGATGGAGAAACGTCTATTGGTCGATCGTAGGGCTGCGCCTCCCGGCGGCAATCGCAAGGCTCCATTGCAGCCCAGGGTTCAGGTTATCCCTCCGACGAAAGAGGCTGGAGCCGATCGACCACGCGTGTTGGCCCCTCCGCGTGGACTGCCACTGCCCACTGCGGTGGATGCTCCAACGGTACCCCGTGCTCCGACAAAGACGGCTAAAGCGGCCTCGCCGGAGTCGGGTGTAGGAGCGGACATCGGGACTCGCCGCCCGAAAGTGACTGCCAAAACTGGCAAGCGCAAAGATGCTCCGAGTGGATCCAAGGCTGGTGGACAGAAGAAGAAGAAGTCCATCTTATCCCTTGACGCGATCCTTAACTTAGAACCCGCGGCTCATCCTGCCGAGACTATATGTGAGTACGGCAGCAATGAGGGTTTCGTGGTGGACCCTGAGGACACCAATCTAGCCGCTGCCATTGCAGCTTCGGAGCGATCAGCGAGGCTCGAAGCGATGTTAAGCAGACTCGCTGAATCAGGTAATCATCAGCCTCCTTATTTGTCATTTTATCCCACTTTTTATTACTATCTTTAGCTAATATTTGCCTCATTTTCAGCAGGTGGATCTACTGAACAGGCCATCGATGCCTCTCTGAAGACCTTCCAGGCGGAGGAGAAGAAGCGTGCCCTAGAAAGCGTTGGTATGTTTTACCTCGTTCTCTTTTATAAGGAAAGTTTGTTGTCTTTTTATGATAGTCGACCTAACCTTCTCTTGTTTCTTTACAGGGGTTGTATTAATCGGCGCAAGGACCCTTCCCAAGCCTGTCATCGGAGTCCCAGCTCCGTCGAAACTGCCGCAAGAGCCTCAGCTTGATAGCGCGACGAGGGATGCCTTGAAGGATTTAGAGGCATCCCTGTATACGGGCGAAGAAGCCTCCCTTAAGGAGGCCCTGGTGGCATCTGTCTCATCGGCTCGAGAGGAGCAGAAACGGTTTAGACGCGAAGCTAAGGCGCGCAGAGCTGCTTTGGCCGCAGGAGCGGGCCCTAGCACTATTCTTCACGATAATACTCCTTCTGAAGAGCCCCCTGTGGCCCTGTCTACTGCTCGTCGGCAAGTAGCGCGCGCGGTTCGGAGTGCCAATGACAAATCCACTTCAGGTAGTACTTCTTTCAGAATCTCGTCATACGAATTGTAGAGCTGTTGGCTTATACGTATTCCATTTCGTAGGGTCAAGTCCAACTGAGGGGGAGGCGGAGACGACCGTCGAGCCCAGGGGAGCGGAGGAAGCGGTACTCGCCGACCCCGAACCGACAGTGGACAACTTCGTCGAGGTCATGGAGCCTGGAGCCGAGATTGAGGAACCTACCGCGGAGCAGGTCATTGATGCCGTACCCGAAGTGGCGGCAGATGAGATGATTGTCTCAACCGAGCCGAAGGCGGTAGAGGGCGAGGTACTTGAGGCTGGGGACCTCGTGGTGCCGATGGACGGGACAGCTGTAATCGCTGATCCTGAGGGAACAGCAGGTGATGCGGCCATGATTCCTGAAGACGAGCTAGGTGCTCCTTCTCAGGAATCGGGCAATGTTCCTATCTTGGCCCTCCCTGCCTATGGTTCCCCGCCGCCTGCAGAGCTTGAGAGCGTAACAACGGTTCCCCTTGAGTCGGGTGACGAAGCTACAGGCGGTGGTCTTCTGTCAGTGGAGGAAGGGACTACCTCAGTTTCTGCTGGCAGCTCGTCAGGTGAATTTTCGAGTCACCAGCGTTTCCATTTTTTTTGTATATATCTTGTGATCTCTTCTAACAAGCTTGTTCTTGCAGGTGTGGCCAGTACCGATGCTCCATTGCTCGAGGGGGCACCATCAACTACTGCTTTGGCAATAGTTACCTCCCCGTCTTCCCTCGTGCCGTCACGGATGTTGGAAGGTAAGGATCCACGACTCATGCATTAATCTTTCAAAAATGTGGCTTTTGTACTAATGCTACACCATTGTGCCTTTTCAGGAGGGCTCTTTGATCATCTATATCAGGTGTTTCTCCCACACTTCTCCTTCCCATCCGAGCTCGCTTCTCCCTCTAAGGGTACCGGTAAGTGCCGTCTTGGTCTTTTTCGAGGGAATATAGGATCGTATCTGACTTTTCCTCTTCCTGACTGCAGTGCCTCAGATCGAAAGAGGGGATGCCGGGCCTGTGCTGCCACCGGCACTTCCGGCTTTGGCGTCCGTTGCGACTGGTACAGATATTCCTTTCCTCTTTTTATATGATCTTTCATTGACTTTTCGAATCATTGTTTGACCATGTTTCATTTTTTTGCAGCTATTGTCCCAGCTCCAGTTCCTTTTGAGTCTCATGTCCTCTCACCGGCGGGTCCTTTCTCACGACGCCCGTCTTCAAAGGGTGCTGTAATGAGCTTGGGTATGCTGAGCGGGTACATCGAAGAGCTCAACATGGATGTCCTTCCTTCGGCCGTAGATTTCGCTGTGGACGTTAACCCAATGTTGGCGGCGCTCGTAACTTTCCATAACGAAGGCGTCGTCGAATCGTGGGTTAACCACTGCAGAGAGATCGAAGCTCGCCTGTATCGGTTGGAGTCGACACGCCCTTCTCCCGAGGCTTTGGCCGCGAGCGCCGAACGGATAGCTTGGCTTGAGCAAAGCACCTCTTATCTCCGCCATTTGGAGCAGAAGGCAGCTTTACGGTTAAAGGCGCATCAGGAATCTTCAAACGCGACCGCTTGCCTTCGTGCCGAAGTTAGGACGAATGCTGCTGAGGTGAAAGCTGTCTTTGAAGGTCTTCTCAAACGTATATCTAATGGGCTAGCGCTGAAGCGGAAACTTGATGCTGCTGAGCGCGATGCCCAAGGCCAAGAAGCAGCTCATCAGGTTGTTGGGGAAGAGCTCGCATCCTTCACGCAACAGCGGGCTCAAGTAGAGGCGGAGCTGGCAATGGCAGCTGATCAGGAGAAGGCTTGGAAGGACGTATGCGAGCAATTGCTAGATCTGTGCAAGACGCTTCCTTCCCCATAATTCCCCTTGTATCATTTGTCTTTGTAAATTATATGTATATGTTTTTTTTTATCCTTTAGCACAATGTATCCTGTACTCAACCAATTTTTATGAATAAAAGATACACATTTTGTAATGTCTTGTGTCATTTCTCTGTCTTTCTTTTCTTTTATAATCAGTACGCCACCTTAATAACCATAATTGACGAACGATTGGGACGAGTATCCCGACCTTATTAAGAAATAACGATGGCTTAGGCCGCAGGTTCAGATCTGCTGCCTAAGATTTTTCAACTCTATAAGCCGTGAGGGTCTCATAGAGACTCTTCTCCCTACGGATCGAGAGGATCTCGCAGGTGAATTTTCTCCCTAGGAATCGTGAGGATTCCCAAGTGTGGTTTCCTCTCATAAGTCGGAAGGATCCTATAAGAGAATTTCTCCCTCTTACGAGTCGAGAGGGCTCGTAAGCGGTTGTTTCCCTCTTTGTCGAGAATCGACTTCAGAGAGTGAGACCCGTGGATAGTATGCAAGAGACCATTTAGGATTGACTTGCAGGATCCCATTGCCCCTCTTACGAGTCGAAAAAGGCTCGTAAGCGGTTGTTTCCCTCTTTGTCGAGAATCGACTTCAGAGAGTGAGGCCCGTGGATAGTATGCAAGAGACCATTTAGGATTGACTTGCAGGGTCCCATTTGTTCAGGAAGTAAGTTTTGAATCCTTACTGCCCAAGATGTGAGTCAAAGAAGCTCTCGTCATGGAGTGTTTGTATCCGTGAGTTGAGAAGTTTGCCGGGATTATTTGTTTCCCGAGCGCCAAGGATTATTTGTGTCCTTGGGGTTTGAAACGAGTCGAGCGTTCCTACGGAGACACTGGTGGCTCTGCGGGTCGACGCGGATCAGAAGGCTCTCGTCAAGGAGTGTTTGTATCCGTGAGTTGAGGAATTTGCCGGGATTATTTGTTTCCCGAGCGCCAAGGATTATTTGTGTCCTTGGGGTTTGAAACGAGTCGAGGGTTCCTACGGAGGCACTGGTGGCTCTGCGGGTCGACGCGGATCAGAGGGCTCTCGTCAAGGAGTGTTTGTATCCGTGAGTCGAGGAGTTTGCCGGGATTATTTGTTTCCCAAGCGCCAAGGATTATTTGTGTCCTTGGGGTTTGAAACGAGTCGAGGGTTCCTACGGAGGCACTGGTGGCTCTGCGGGTCGATGCGGATCAGAGGGCTCTCGTCAAGGAGTGTTTGTATCCGTGAGTCGAGGAATTTTCGTTGAAGTCATTGGCTTCTTCGGTTGAAATGAACCGTTGAGGTTTGGTTTCGTCGTTTGACGGAATCCGTTGGGGAGGTATGGTTTCTTCTTTGTTTACGCCCTTGGATTGTATACAGGGATCGATGTGATCTTAACTGTAGGGCCGAAGTTTTATCATTTCTTATTATTATTTTATTTTATTTTATTTTATTTCCGCGATGCTCTATCATTTCAGCTTTTATATCGCGAAGGTTGCGATTGCCCAAACATTTCGGCTATTTTTCGCGGTGCCCAATCATTTCGGCTTTTCATTATTTTGTTTTTTACTCGTTGCTCTTTATTACGAGTTGCCCGATCATTTCGGCTATTCTACATGCATACATTTTACTTGCTGTTTTTTATTGCAAGTTGCCCTATCATTTCGGCTATTTCGTATGCATGAGCGGTTTACCGGCTTTCGCCGTCAACCTGAAATTGGACATCGATTTCGGCATCAGCACCGCTGCGACTGGGATATTACCAGGAGCGAATCATCATTTGCTTCTATTGTTGTTGGACAAAGGAGGCTTAGCGACCGGGGTTAGGATCCCGTCGGCTAAGGCTTTTGACTTCATAAGCCGTAAGGGTCTCGTGAAGGTATTTCTCCCTACAAGTCGTGGGGATCTTGTAAGTGTGTTTTCTCCTTAGGAACCGTGAGGGTTCCTAAGTGTTTTGTTCTCCTGTAAGTCGTAAGGATCCTACAGGAAGGTTTTCTCCTCATAAATCGAGGGGATTTATAAGGGTTGTTTACCATACGAACGTATTCCCAGTCATGGATGGACTTTGGTTAGGGAAACGTTTATTCGCGCCCGTGGATTGTATACAAGGGTCAGTATTGAGCCACTTGTAGGGCAATATTGGAAGTTTGTGGGGGTTTGCTTAAGCACAGGTTTAGGTCTCTGTGACTTAAGACTTTCAAATCCTATGAGCCGTGAGGGTCCCATAAGAGAGTTCTCCTTACGAGTCGTGAGGATCTCGCAAGCGTATTTTCTCCTTAGGAATCGTGGGGATTCCTAAGTGCGTTGTTCCCTTATAAGTCGTAAGGATCTCACGCGGGTGGTTTCTCCTTACAGGGTCGAGAGGACTCCATAAGGGTTTTTTAACGAAGTTGCGCCCTTTCGGGTTTTCACAACATCCGCCGGTAGTCCTGCTGTTTTTACTCACGGAGCCCTTTCGGGTTTTCATCCGTGCCCATTCTGCTTATGGACTTACCGCTTTTTCTATTTTATTTTTATTTTTATTATTATTTTTTTATTTATTTTTATTCATCTCGTCAGCCTAAGGATGCCGCAGTATTAGTTTAAAGACGTTTTCGGTCTGCTATTAGTTTAAGGACATTTCGGTCCGTCACTGAGAGGGTTGGCTACTACTTATAAAGCCTGAGCCTAGGAAGATAGCGAGCGGACATAGTCGTCGTCATCTACCATTGACCTAGGCTGTGGCTCATTAAGCGTAGTATTTCTTTAGGAAGCGTCCGTTTATTGGCCTGAAAGGCCTTTCACCGTGCATGTCCATAAGTAGATAGGCCCCACCTTGGTAGACCTTATCAATGATATACGGTCCTTCATAGTTTGGCTCAAATTTTCCCCGCTTGGCGCGATTGGGGATCATGGGCCTTTTGACCACTAGCACGAGTTCGCCTTGGTGGAATGTCCTCGGGCGGCTCAATCTTTCATACGAGCGCGTCATCTTTGCTTTATAGGCTTCCAGATTTTGTTGTGCTAGAAGCCGGATTTCATCAAGGGCGTCAAGCTCTTCAAACCGAAGGTGAGCATTTTCTTCGTCTGTCAGCTCGTAGTGGACTGCCACTCGTAGAGAGGGTAATTCTATCTCGAGAGGGAGTACTGCTTCCGTCCCAAATACCAATGCGTATGGCGTTGTGTTTGTGGCCGTTTTAAACGTAGTCCGATACGCCCAAAGAGCCTCCTGCAATCTTTCGTGCCAATCTTTCTTATTTCGTGACACTGTTTTCTTTATGATCTTCGTCAAGGTCTTGTTGAAGGCTTCAGCTAGACCGTTAGCTCGCGGGTTATAAACTGAGGAATATCTCCAGTCTATATTGTGCTGCTGTGCGAAACGGCTAATTTTATGACTTCGATAGGCTGGCCCATTATCAGAAATGATTCTTCTCGGGGTCCCAAACCGGTAGATGACATGCGTTTTGAAGAAATGGAGGATGTTCTCCGTCTTTACTTCCCTCAACGGAACCGCCTCTGCCCATTTGGAAAAGTAATCAGTCGTCGCCAAGATGAAACGATGTCCCTTTGACGATGCTGGTTCGATGGGACCGACTATGTCAGTTCCCCACATTTCGAATGGCCAACTAGCCATTGTCGGATGCAGTGGATTGGGATGCTGATGGATGAAGTCCCCATGAATTTGGCATGGATGACATTGCCTCGCATATTCCAGGCAATCCTGCATCATCGTGGGCCAGTAGTAGCCCATCCGCTTTATCTTCAATTTCATCTTAGGGCCTGCTTGGTGGGAACCGCAGAGTCCGTCGTGAACTTCTTGGACGACCCTTCTCGCTTCGTCAGGTCCTAAGCATCTCAACCACAGAGAGTCGAATGACCTCTTGTATAGAGTATCATTGACGAAGGCGAAAGACAGAGCTCGTTTCGTGAGCTGATGTCTTGTGGACGCTTCTTCAGGTATTCGGTGGAACTTGAAATAGTCTATGAAGACTTCTCTCCAGTCCTCGGTATTTTCCCAGTCCTTTATTTGCAGGGTTGTCTCCTCTTTCGCTCCTTTTTCTTCAGACGATTTCGGAGATATTTCTGTTGGGGCGAGCACTCGACGGCTTTGTATCACGATTCTAACGTCATCGAGGTTCTCGTCAGCCAATTCTTTAGCAAGTTTGGCCAGTGCGTCCGCTTTGCTGTTTTCCGCACGCGGTATACTTTCCAAAGTGTAAGAGGGAATTTGGGTTAGCAGTTGCTGCACTTTTTCACCGTATTTTACCAATTCCGGTTTGCACGTTTGGTAGTCGCCGTTTACTTGACTAACGACCAGTTGGGAATCGCCGTATATGAGGAGATCTTCAATTCCCATGTCAATGGCGATCTCGAGGCCTGCTATCAGAGCTTCGTATTCGGCTTCATTGTTTGTTCTCGGCTCCGTTAGGGAGAAGGCGTAGCGCATTATTCCTCCTTGTGGAGTTATAAAGATGAGTCCTACCCCTGATTTAATTATAGGGGTACTTTGTTTGCGTTTCTTCATGGAAGATGCTCCATCGAAATAAAGCTCCCATCGAATATTATCGCCGTCGATCGCATCGAATGCATGTTCGTCTGGAAGATCGCAATTCAGAGGAGAATCGGCGGGTATCGGATGCTCAGCGAGGAAGTCGGCGATGGCCTGGCCTTTCACTGCCTTGAGAGGTTGATACGTTATCGAGAATTCCATCAAGAGCAGGGCCCATTTAGCGAGTCGTCCTGTCAATATGGCTTTTGACATTAGATATTTAAGAGGGTCCACTTTTGAAATCAGACGGACCTCGTGCGCCAACGCGTAGTGCCTAAGCTTTGTTATTGCGAAGATCAACGCCAGGCAGTGTTTTTCAATGGGAGAGTAGTTGCTTTCTGCCCCCAGCAGGACTCGACTTAAGTAGTAAAGTGCTCTTTCTTTCCCTTGATCGTTCTCTTGTGCCCATAATGCGCCTAAAGAACCTTCGAGGGCGGTTGTATAAAGAATAAGAGGCTTCCCCTTAACTGGAGCAGCCAACACCGGAGGGTTCTGCAGGTATTGCTTGATCTCATCCAGTGCGCCTTGGCATTTTTGGTCCCAAACAAATGGGGTTCCTTTCTTCATCAGGTGGCTGTAAGGACGGCATTTTCCTGAAAGGTTGGCTATGAATCGCCGTATATACGCGAGTTTCCCTTGGAGAGACCGCAGCTGTTTGAGAGTCCTCGGCGGAGGCATTTCCATGATCGCTTTGATCTTTGACGGATCTATTTCAATACCTCGGTGCCGAACGACGAATCCCAGGAACTTGCCCGAGGAAACCCCGAACGCACATTTAAGAGGATTCATCTTCAAGTTGTATTGCCGAAGGCGTTGAAATACAGTCTTCAGATGCTCGAGATGTTCCTCGTATGATTTGCTCTTGACCACGAGATCGTCGATATAGCATTCGACGATTTCGTGTATAAGGTCGTCGAAGATCTTCGTCATGGCCCTCTGATAAGTAGCACCGGCGTTTTTCAAACCGAAAGGCATCACTTTATAACAAAATATACCAAGCGGAGTCCTGAAGGCTGTGTGCTTCTGATCTTCAGGGTGCATTTTTATTTGATTATATCCCGATGAGCCATCCATGAAGGAGAAAACCTCGTGAGTGGATGTGTTGTCTATCATCAGTTCGGTGACTGGCACTGGAAAATCATCTTTTGGGCAGGCTTTATTGAGATCCCGGAAGTTTACGCATATGCGCACTGTCCCATTTTTCTTCATCACCGGGACAATGTTGGCGATCCATTCAGGGTATTGGACTTCTTGGATGAAGCCTGAATCTATCAGCTTTTTGACTTCGGCGTTGATGCTCATCTCAAGCTCGAGTCGCATTCTTCTCGGTGCTTGTTTGACTGGCTTGATGTCCGGGGATATCGCCAGTTTGTGCACAGCGATTTCTGGATCTAGTCCCGGCATTTCGGAATAGTTCCACGCGAAGCAATCTTTGTGCTGTAGAAGCACATCCTTTAATGCAGCCACCCTTTCTCCAGATAGCAGTTCGCTGATGAATGTCGGTCGCGGGTCATTTTCCGTCCCTAACTCAATTTTCTTGAGATTATCTGCAGTGGTATGGATTCCATCTTCCAGTTCTTTCGGAGCTGGGGGAAATTCTGAGATTACCTCATCGCTGCCGCTTTCAAAACACCAAGGGAGGTTGTTCATGTCCTCGGACCCTTCTTTTAGTATTGTTATCACATGGCAAGTGCAAATTTTCTGCCAATCCCAATGCGGAGTTGGTTTTATTCTTGTGTTTTCGGGCTCGTGCTTTTGCGGCGGCGCTACCCTCCAACTGTCAGACAACGCGAATTTGCCAAGCTGATATTGGTCCTCAACCCAATTCTTAAAGGTGAAGCAATCTTCAAGCGGATGCCCTACTACTCGATGGTAAAAGCAATACTTCGGGTTGGAGACCTCGCCTGCTTGTTCAGGGTGTTTAGACTCTGGCAACGTAAGCATTTGATGTTTTAGAGCGAGATCGAATATTTTCCTTGGTTTGTTCCGAGGAAAAGAGTATGCTCGACCCATTTTCTTCCCGAGGGCTAAGTCAATAACGCTCGATTCTCGGATGCGCGGCTTCTTAGCTCTGCTTTGTAGTTGTCGAGCGCCTCTCTTGCCTTTCGACTTGTTTTTGTTCTCGCGTCGAACCTCTTTTGTAGCAGGTTGACGAGGAGCGGCATCTTCGTTCTTTACTGCCTGTTGGAGGAGGCGCTGTGTCTTAGCTTTCTCATAAATTGCCATTTCACGATCGTGATCGTCTCGGGCTTTTTGACTCGCATCCCTTATAAGTTTGCTCATCTGGTCTTCAAACGATAGACTGGGCGGTTTTGTATTATGAACTTTTGTTGGCTCAGGATTAGCGTCCTCCCATTGAGCGTCCGCCTCTTCGTCGAAGTCATACATGGCATAACAGCTGTTTACTAGCTCCCGCTTCTTTGGCCGGATGTACCCAAGCCCTCTGGTTTCTACTTTCCCGTTAGGCAGTTTGCATTGGGTCCCGGGAATGTTCCAGACCTTGTCATAGAATTTGGCTTTTCTAACGGTCTGTGTGAAGGACATCCCTTGGCGTTTTAGCAGTTTCTTCAAACCTTCGGTATAATATCGGGGAAGACGGATAGGCTGAAGCCTGTCGAGCGTGGGATCCGCACCATGCCAAACTTCTTTTTCTACTTTGTTTTCTTCAGAACGGTAGAATAAGATTGCCTTCTCGCCTCTTCGACCGGGAGGGATATAGAATGTCTGCAATTCTTCTACGCTGTTGGTGTCGAGTACATCCAGTTCTTTGTAATGTTCAAGTGGCACCATGGTTATCTGCAGACTTCGCTCTTCATCGGCGGAGATCCGTATCGAAGGCCGAGCAGGAAATACAGCATGAACTTCATCCTCTGAATCACTACCGAAGATCAACGAAGGAACGGATGGTCCTGGCCTGGTAGATTGGGATGGACCTGAATAAATTATATCCTCCTCCTCGGTGTCACTGCCGAAGACAGGGATGGTGGCATTAGTTTTGTTCTCCGGTTTGTGACACCTTTCCGTGTCTTCGAAACTCGGCAAGAAGTATTTGGCATCTTCATACTTGCGAACTTCGTTCACGGAAAACGGATTCAACTCTCCGGCCACAGTGTACTCGAGGCCATCCCTGGAGTACTTCATGCACTGATGCTGTGTGGAAGGGATGATGTTGTACTCGTGTAGCCATGGTCAGCCGAGCAGAGCATTATAGCACGTCTTGGCATCTATAACATGGAATTTGATGTCTGTGACGAGCAACCCGAAGCGTAGCGTCAATATCACAGATCCAAGAGTCTTTGAGGATTGAGAGTCGAAACCGGAGATAATGATCTTGTCTCGGGCGAGGTGTTGGACACTCATGCAAATCTCCTTTAACACTCGTACGTTGAGTAAATTGACGGACGATCCGTTATCGACCAAGATTTTACCTATCTTTATGTCATGGCAGTATCCTGAGACATAAAGAGGGCGATTGTGTTCACACGTCCCGAGAAGAAGGTCTTCATCACCAAAAGCAACGTCGGCTGTGTGCACTTCTTCCAATTCGTCTTTCATCTTTTCTTCGGCCAAGAAGGCTTGGAACTGGTCCGGATCTTGTAGTGCCTTAATCAAAGAGTCTCTCGCCTCCTTTGATAGTAACAAGGCATCGAGGATGCTGAGTTGTGAGGGTAGCTTCCTCAGATGCGCTAAGACATTGTAATCCACTTTACTCCTCTTTGGCGGATTTTTGGCGGTTAACTCTTCCGCGACTTGGTCATCCAAAGTGATGTCTTCAGAGACCTTCTCTTTCCCTTTATCTTTTCTATTCGAGGGTCCGAGATTCTTTTCAGGCAGTGTCCGATTCCGCAGCTGTATATTTTCGCAAGACTTTGGTTCTTCTTCTTTTCCCGAAGTTGACTCTTTAAAGAGAGGGGCAATCTCTAGTTCCTCATCAGAGTCGCTCCCAAATGTAGGCACTTGTGACCTGGTAGTGTTAACCATGTGACAGTTGCCGGCAGTTCTTTCAAGCACTTTGATCGTGTTTCTTTGCTCCCGACGCACCTTGCGCTTTTCCCGTTTAAAGCGTTGTTGATTAGCGACGTATCCTTGCCACCATTTGTCGAACGCTTTGCACTCTTGGGTAGAATGTGAGACCTTCTGGTGATATAAGCAATAAGAGGGGCGCATTTCTACCACGCTAGTAACTTTTTCTTCTGAGGGTGGTAGCTTCATGCCCATCGATATGGCCTTAGCGAACTTCTTTTTTATCTTAAATTGGCTTTTGTCAGCGGTGGAGGCATTTTGCTCCAGTGGGATCATCTCAGCTCCTCCCTCAAGTCGCTGGCGCTTGGCCGTTTCGAATATCGCCATCTCGCGTTCTTGATCAGCTTTACTTTTCAATCGAGCTTCACTAAAAAACGCGTCAATCATTTCTATTGATAATTCCGGAACCCTTGACTCAGTATTTGCCCCCGGCGTTTTGGTGCCAGAAGTCCCTTCATCGTTCGAGGTCGAGTGAGAGATCATATGACAGCTTGCCACATCTCCGTCGGATTCATCCGATGAAGCTTCTTCCTCATCTTCTTTTTGAAAGACGTGATCAAGGAAATCTTGGAGCGTAATGGGAGTCCGCGCCTTTTGGTTATACTCGTCCAGTGCGTCAATCTGCTTCTGTAAGTCCGTCCGCTTGTCGCTAGGCTTCACGGGCTTCTTAGATTTCTTTTTCTTCTTTTTCGAAGATTTTGACGGCTGGTTATGGACGCTTGAACTACCGTCATCGGCCTTCGGAGTCGGACGTGGTTTCAACATCCCCTCAATAACCTGCGGCTCCAAGGGGTTCTTCCACTTGACCGCTGGACAGGTCTGCAGATCATTTAGCATTCTCCTCGTTTTGGCTGATAATACAACCTCCCAGGGAGCTTCTTCAATGACGGAGCATGTTGCCCTTGGCGTATTCGTTCCCTTATAGGTGTGGGGCTGCGGAGGATTCACCTTCCATTTGTCAGATAGCGCAAACTTGCCTTGACGGTACTGGTTTTCGAGCCAATTTTTGAACACGTAACAGTCTTCGATTGGATGTCCTAGCACTCGATGGTAAGGGAAATAATTAGGCTCGTTAACGTCACTTGGTTGTGACGGACGTTTTGGATCTGGCAGATTTATAAGCCTATTGCGCAATGCCAGCTCAAATAACCTCCTTGTTTTATCACGGGGGAAGGAGTAAGCACGTCCCATCCTGTCCTCAAGGGGTACGTATGGGCGCGTGTTATTTGGACGAGCAACCGGCTTCGAGTCGTTCGGTTGCTGTTGGGCATTAGCGACGATGATCGCTTTTCCCTTTCCTTTGTCGTTTCGAGAGTCGGGCTTCGGGAGAGGGGGTTTATGGCCCATCTGGTCCATCTGCGCCAATTTGTCGATCAAAGCCTGGAAAGAAGTTGGCTTGAAGAACATCATAAACTGCGAAATGGTTGCTTGTGGATCAAGGGTTCCAACAAACATTCCCACCGCAGGGGCTTCTTCTATACGCTGTTCACATTTAGACCATAAATTACGCCACCGTATAGCGTACTGGACCCATGTCTTGCCGGGCTTTACCCTGGCGTTAATCAGCGCCGTCATCGGAGTACGTTCGCTGGCGCTTGCAAAGCGTTGGGTGAAGAGCAGCTCCATCACTGCGAAGGTTTTAATGGAGTCGTTGGGGAGCTCTGAATACCACTCGAAAGCCGTATCTGATAAGCTTCCAACAAACTGGCGCAGCAAGAGCTTGTCGTCGCCTCCGGTGTTACCACAAAGCGCCCTGAATTGGGCAACATGTTGATGGGGATTGCCGGTCCCCTTATAGACATGAAACTTTGGAATTGTGTAACCTGGCGGGTATTTGATTTGGTCATACCAGCCCGGATATGGCCGCCCCGTTTTTACAACGTGGCCGGCTGCTTCGGCCGCGTGATGAACTTTTATCTGCTGGGCTATATATTCGTCCAGATCTGTTTTAGAGATTGTGTCTTCTTTAGCCGTCGATAGAACGGGCTGAGGGTTTGATGTTTCTCCCCTATCATCCCCAAGGACGATCGGGGGTTCTTCAGTCGGGGATTCTGGTTGTATCATCATCCCTATCATATCCTGGAATAGAAGGCCCATGCGCTGTATATTGGCTGCTTGTTCAGCAGCCTCTTGGTCTCTCCTTTCGAGCATTCGGCGAAGGAACTCGGCGTCGGTCTCTTCTTCTTGACGTTCATCTAAGGACGTCTCAGGATTCTCTTTTGGCCCCGTGAGTGCAGCCATTGTAGTCATCATCTCCTGGAGCTTTTGTTGCTGCTCCTGAGACTTGGTCACTGACCGGGTAAGCGGTCGGTGACCCATAGAAGTACGACTTTCTTCTTTCCCCGAAGCCATATAGACCGTATGAACTGTGATGCCCCCTGACTTGGGGCGTTTAGGTTCACCGTTCTTAGACTTTGTCAGCGTCATGGGAGCTTTTTCTGGCCTCTTCCTTTTATGGGCCTTTGAGGTTGAAGGAGCCGTTGAAGTGGGCATCCTAGCATTTGTTGCCCCCTGTTGTTTGGCGGGGCGGTTTTTGTCTTTTTCCACCCTTGCCCTGTTCTGGCGACGGAAGTGGTCTGAGTCAATCACGGAGTCTTGAACCCTCCGCCAAATTTTATAAACTTTTGCTGACAGCCGTTGAGGAGGCTGTTCCTGTTTCGTCTCCGGAGCTTTTTCCATGGGTGGAAGAGACTTTTTCAACGTAGCCACCGGGGAGTTCTTTCTCACCTTCCTCAGCATTTCAAAGCTGTTCCCAGTTGGAACAGCAGCATCGACCTCCACCACTGGAGCAGGTGGGGTTAGCCCTGAGGGGGAGTTGCCCCCTGCTTTCCTTATTCGCTGCCAATGGCGACGTCGCGCACGACGAGCCGCCGGGATCGGCTCGGAGATTGAGATGGTTTCTTGCTGCCCCCTGTTTGAGCGTGGGGTAACTGTTGATGTCAGCCTGTCGAAGACTGATGCCTTCTGACCAGCTGGGGGAGGAGTAGGAACCGTCAATCTCGTGAAGACTGACTCTCTGATAGAAGAAGCCGCTTTAACGACTTCCAAAGCAGCGGCCGTTGCCCTCTTTGGGACAGCCACCTTATAGTTCTGACCCAGCCTGGTGAAAATGGAGGTTGTTGGTCCAGTAACAGGCGACCCGCTGACAGGGGTCGCAGTAGCAGTGAGCCGGTCGAACACCGACTTCTTGTTCGCTTCCGGTGTGGGTATCGGCGCCGAGAAGCTTGTAGGTGGGACCATGGTCCCGAAGAACAAGCCGGTGGTGGCCTGAGTCAACTGGCCTACCGGCAGGGTCAGGAAGGAAGCTGCCTGGGGCCCATATGCTATACCTCTAGGTGAGGTGGTGCGTTCGTTGCAGTTGCACTTCGAGCAGTTGGTGCAGTTGGTGGCCATTGAATGCTTGAGTTCTGTACCAAACAAAAGACCAAATCTTAGCAACTTGAAATCCGAAGGCAATCATTTAACAAACCGCGATTGGTTCGCGAAGACGACACACGAAGTGTGGAGTGGAAAGAGGAAGAGGTCCCACCGGGCGTGCCAGAATCTGTTCCCCTCCGAACGGCGGCCGGGACGTTAGGACGTCCATGCCTGAGGTTCGGGGCAGATGCTATTTGGTTAGATCCGTCTATCTCTCCGAAGATGCCAAGTTGATTTATGGCACCCCGTATCGGAGGTTTAGACGGATGCGGACGATGTAGCAGACTTCGTCAGATTCCCCCTCAGGGTGAGGGGTTTTTGATTGTGGGGACGCTCTTCCCTGCAGGCGCAAGCCCCTGCAGTTAATTACGCTACCGCATCGCGGTAAAAACTTTCTCCTTCTCCAGAATTTCACTTCGTGTCGTGTGTGTTTGTTTTGTTTGCGGTTGCCCGTGGATTGTATACGGAGACTGAGTAATGTCGTCGCCCGTAGGACGTGGATTAGTCCAAATCCGTATTTACTTAGATTTGGGTTTGGTGTTTTTAGTTTAAGGATGCATTAGTCGCGTTGCGTCTAAGATCGACTTAAACATTCGTTAAGGATACGTTAGTCCTGTTTTAGACTAAGATCAACTTAACATCATGATTGATTTAATTATCCGGCCGTCGGGACTCGTCACCTCTCTAACGTCGTTGAGGGATTACAACGACAGGCGTCTGAGGAGTTCAGAGATGTACCCTTGAACCAAAGTTAATTTGGAGTTTTATTGTTTATTTAAATGTCTAAGGACACGTTAACCGTATTTGGGGTTAAGATCAACTTAGACGGGACCGTTTAGATCCAACAAAGGAGCATTTTGGCCCTATTGTGCCAGTTTAGGGATATGGCGGTCCATCGCCAGTTTTAGGGACGTGGTGGTCCATTATTAGTTTAGGGACATTTCGGTCCATCGCCAGTTTAAGGACGTAGTGGTCCATATTCCAGTTTAGAGACGTGGTGGTCCGTCGCCAGTTTAGGGACGTAGTGGTCCATTATTAGTTTAGGGACGTTTCGGTCCGTCGCCAGTTTAAGGACGTAGTGGTCCATATTCTAGTTTAGGGACGTGGTGGTCCGTCGCCAGTTTAGGGACGTAGTGGTCCATTATTAGTTTAGGGACGTTTCGGTCCGATATTAGTTTAGGGACGTTTCGGTCCGTTATTCTCATTTTGGAGTGAATATTAGTTTAAGGACGTTTCGGTCCAATATTAAATGAATGGTCGTTGGGACTCGTCACCTCTTTGACGTCGTTGAAGAATTACAACGACAGATGTCAAAGGAGTTCAGAGATGTACCCTCGAACCGGCCGTGACTTAGTTCATGAAAGGCGTTTAATTTAAGGACTTACAGCCAGGATTGGGTTAAGTCCAATTTTTATTTTAAGCTCTGCCCGATCAATCTAAACAGGGCTCTGCCTCTTTTTATTCTTGCAGTTTGATTTGGGCCAAGCCCTCAAGCATTTCCAAACAGGGCTCTGCCCTTTGTATGATTTGATTTGGGCCAGGCCCTCAAGAATTTTTCAAATGGGGCTCTGCCCTTTCATGATTTGATTTGGGCCAGGCCCTCAAGAATTTTTCAAATAGGGCTCTGCCCTTTCATTTCTGATTTGGGCCAGGCCCTTTTAAATAATGAGTTGCAGGAACTCAAGAATATTCTGATTGAAGAACAAAAGTGCTATGCACTTTTGATCTACATTTAGATCAAAAGAAAACAAGTTTTTCTTCTTGTTTTCTTTTCACAGAACCAAGGGTTCATATCAAGTGCAAGGCACTATTTATTATTCTTTTTCCTTTTTAGAACCAGGGGTTCATATCAAGTGCAAGGCACTATTTATTTTTTTATTTTCTGTTCTTCAGAAATTTTACCTTCTTCTTTTTTTTGTTCTTGATTAATCTTCAAGAGCTTTTTTTTTCCAGAAGTTTATCCTTCTCTTGATGATTGATTCTCTGCCTTTTGAATGAGGCTTGGGGTCTTATTTATAGTGCCCACAAATTTGTTGGATTTGTTAACAAAATCTTTCCTGAATAATTTTGGGAATTTTCCCACCATTGGATCTTTGATCCAAGGGTTCCTGTTTTACAGGAGAACAGAAAAGATTTATCTAAATCTTTATTCAGTTGCTGCGCAACTCACCAGCGTGTGACACGTGTCACGCATCCGAGCGCTTGCGCAGCTGCGACTGCGCAACTGCGCAGACACGTGTCGCGCATCTGTGCGCTTGCGCAGCTGCGACTGCGCAACTGCGCAGACACGTGTCGCGCATCTGTGCGCTTGCGCAGACACGTGTCGCGCATCGGTGCGTTTGCGCAGCTGCGACTGCGCAAATGCGCAGACACGTGTCACGCATCAGTGCGCTTGCGCAGACACGTGTCGCGCATCCGTGCGCTTACGCAGTTGCGATTGCGCAACTGCGCAGACACGTGTCGTGCATCCATGCGCTTGCGCAGACACGTGTCGCGCTGCCATGCATTTGCGCAGTTAAGTCTTTAATCACGTTTTCTGAAGAGCCTTGCTCTGATGGGACGCACCGTCTCGGGCGTTACGCTGCCCATTCAGCTTCTGCCACGTGGCAAATTGCGCACTGCGCACGGAAACCGAAGCGTTGCTTCAAATTTTGAATTTTCAAAATTCAGTAGAGCCTTGCTCTGATTGGGGGAAACAATGATCATCACCTACTGCCGGCGTATTGACGAGTCTTTAGAGTCCTACACAGGGGTTTCCTGGCTCAAGCGAAACGGAGTAGGAGCGCATACGTGATATGTGCGGGACCGAGATTGATACGATATGAGATACCGTATTCTATTCTCGCGATATGTGACATTGATCGGTTGTATGCGATATAGCCGGGTTATCGGATCAAGTGTTGATTCGATAAGTTGTTACTTTTGATATTAGTCGGTTATAGCCGGATTATTAAATCAAGAGTTGATTTAATAATTTAATGCATAATTATATATTTGATATATTACATTGCATTAACTAGTATTAGCTCACTTAAGATTCATTTTCTCACTAAATTGTGCACATTGTTTATATGTAATATATGCAAGTGCACATGTTTGTATCATGCTTGATGATACACACAAGATGGGTGTATGAGACTTGTACCAAGATTAGTTTTAAGATTAGGGTTATTCTTTTATCATAATATTTAACAAAAGGGTTAAACTTAGTCAAAGTAATCAAGCTTGAAGAAGCTTGAAGAAACTTTGACAAAGTCCACTCTTTTGTCTTTTGTCTTGATATTCTTTAACCCAACCCTTAACCTAATGCCTTGGTTAATTCTCTACATGAGTTAAGCATGAGGGCTTAACTCAACCATGGTGCCATTATTTATTGGATAAGTTTTCATTTGGATGGAGATAATTATTCTTTCTTCTTCTTCTTCTTCATCAAGCTCCATCCAAAAGCTTACTAGCTCCAATGGTGCCATGAGAAAAAGAGTGAGAAAATCAATTCTAAAGTGAGCCCACTTCCTACTTCTTCATCCTCTACCACTTGCCATGTAGTAGAGTGTGTTCTCTTTACAAAGTTCATGACCTAGTGAAGGAATAGCATGAGTTAGTGTCTCCCCGACGTAGATCATCTTTGGCCTCGAAGTCATCGTAGCAAGCACGTTCGTTCTTCTCGTGGAGCTTCTCTAGAGTCCGGAGTTCACGATCGCAGCGATGGGGACGTCTACACGGAGCTAATGAAGTGGAGGACCGGATCTACAAAGGTTGTAATCCCTATCACTAAGTAGTAAAGTAGTTTACTAGCTTATTGTTTCGCCTAATCTCTAGTTAACGATCTTGCATAGAGTTGTTAGGCACATAAAAATTTGATTTTGGCATGGTTGATGCCTTGTAGAACCTCTTGAGTGTGCCTAGTAACCCTACACTCCCCCTCTAAGAAGTGCAAGAAGGTTGCTCCCATCATCTTCATCGAGGAAGAGCTTCATGGCATATCCCCTCACAATGACCCCCTGGTGATCATGACCTGGGTAAATCGGTACGAAATCCGAAGAATTCTAATTGACTCGGGAAGCTCAGCGGATATTCTATTTTACGACTGTTTCCAGCGTACAGGGTTAAATCCGTCCGATCTCCAACCGATCTCGTATGTCCTCTCTGGGTTTACTAACCACTCCGTCCAAGCCGAGGGAATGATCACTCTCCCTTTCAATATTGGGGAGCCCGGAAGAACCCGAACCATGTCGATGAGTTTTTTCGTCGCCCGGGTTCCTTCATCTTATAACATCCTCTTAGGTCGCCCCACTTTAAATGCCCTCCAGGCTTAGATCTCGACCTACCACCCCGCGCTCAAGTTCCCTTTAGACGATGGAGGGATAGGTCGCACATACGGAGATCAGCAAATCGCTAAGTTGTGCCTCGCCACAACGGTGCCCGAGGATAAAGAAGTTGACCTATCCGAGGGACCGTGTGACCCTCGGAATCACTGGATACACGTGATGACGAGAAGGAGATCTGGGGTTCCCCAATGGAGGTCTTGTCCGAGGTCCCCCTCAAGGAGGGAGACAACAGCCGAACTGTACAGATCGACTCCCTCTTGACTGGGGAAATTCGAGACAACCTTATCCCGTTCCTCCGAAACAACTCCGACTTGTTTTCTTGGACTCCTGCGGACATGCTAGCAATCGACCCCAAGGTGATCTCCCACAAGCTTGGAATTGACTCAAAAGCCCGGCCGGTCCGACAAAAGAAAAGAAACTTCGCACCTGTCAAACAGAAGGCGGTCGAGGAGGAAGTACGGATGGCATAAGCGGACGTGTTTTTTTTCCGTTTCTCTCTGTGATGATAGGTGTAAATGATGGGATTGCATTATTAATGCAAAGAAAACAAACTAAAGCTGAATCATTGGAACAAATTTTAAAACCACTCAGTTTTTTCAAAATAGAAACTTTTAAATGCGGAGCTTAAACCACTCCTTTAAAAGCTATCAGGTTCCTTCGATTAAATCAAGTTCATTACGTTCACGGTTTCGCCAAAACCAGCCGTAGCCCTCCGTCATTTTAGTTGAATATTCAGTAGTATTCAAGCTATGTATTTTGACCTTGGCCAGGTATAATGATTGGTAGCTGCTGGATATTCATCTGTAGCATAGATAGATGCGTTGGTTTGGGACAGTCGTACTACTATTTTGGCCTTCGTCAAAGGTACGTACAGATGGGTTCAAATTAAGCTGGACAATGACGGGCGGAACTTCACATGTGACTTATGATATGTTGGCATTCGTCAAGGTCATAAGAGCATGGGGCAAAAATCCATATCGGGAGATTCTAAAGAAACTGAAACTTGCTAGTGCTGCATATCATTTGGAGTGTGATAATGTTGGTAGGATTTCTTCTGGATTATCACACAATGATATTTGGATCCCGATCCTACTGTGAGTATCCGCTACTCCTCGAGAGATTTTTCACTAACACAATCAATGCTATAAACCAAGTAGGTGTCTAGAACAGTGTTAGCGGAGCTACGCCTCTAGGGAAAAGAGGTTATGTAATTAAAAAAATTCGCGAAAGCGTTGGAAAACCTCCCTCGAAGTACCAACACCAGCCTGGCCGAAAGGTTAAGCAAGTATTGTAAAAGTGAGATTAATCATGACTAATTCTTCTTTTATGGTTTGAGGCAGGATTCGAGATACAGTAGGAGCCATCCTGTTTAGAAAAACTAAAAACCAATCTAAACTTACATGAGCATCATGCTAAGTGTTCTCTCTCCCTCTCCTAATTGCAGCGACCAGGTGACCTAACTTAGGTTACAGCTAGATAATAAACTGACCGAGTTATACTATATTGATTGGCAAAGGTTTGTCCAGATGTCCATTACCTATGACAAGCTAGACCACCTCATTATTACTCAAGCCCCCGGCATCCCAGGTCCAGATTCCACCGTCGCGGATGGTGATATCCGTAAGACAAAGGAAAAAGACAGTGTGAATGCCAAGTGCCTCGTGTTGGCCTCAGTAGATGGTGAAAACTAGAGGGAGCACGAGAAGATGGACTTAGTTTCTATCTTCCTCCATAACAAATATTTATATGGAGAGCAATCTCATATCGCAAGATATGAGACATCGAAAGAATTGCTTCAAGCGAGGTTGGCTGTCGGGTCATCTGTAGGGGACCACGTCCCTACAATGATCAGCTATATTGATAAGCTCACGGACTGGAGACCGCGTTGGAGAACGAGTCGAGTACTGACTTAATTCTACTGTCCCTACCTTATACTTACGCCCAGAGGAAGAAAATTATACTTCCAGTTGAGGGCACCCTGAAGGAAACCAGGGAGACACCCGCTCTGCTTATTAGGGAATCTCCCTCTTCTGGATCCAAAGCGAAAGCCAAGGATGAGAAGAAGAAGACCTCCACAAAGCCGATAGACGGTGTCAGTAAGGTAGAAAGAAAGGGCAAGGAAAAAGTTTTGGGGCTAACAGTAGGGAAGGAGGGATGTTCCCATTGTCATGGGAAAAGGCATTGGCAGAAGGAATGCAGGGCTTAGAAAGTCAGAATTCAGGATTCGAAGCACGTTGTGGCTTCGACTTCAGGTGTGTTTGTGATTGAAACTGTCTGTCAATTAACTCTACTTCCTGGGTACTAGATACCGGATCAGGATCTCATATCTGTAATTCATTACAGGCTTTGAGAAACCGTAGAGTTATCAGGGAAGGTGATATGACTCTCAGGGTTGCTAATGGAATGAGCATGGACGTTGTATCCGTAGAGGAATATCACCTAGGATTGACAAGTGGGCGGATATTGATTTTACGTAACTATTTGTGTGTACCTAGTCTAGCTTGTAATATCTTTACTTTCTAAGGAAGGATATGATTTTATATTTGTAGGCGATGTGGTCCACATCCACCTTAATCAGAGCTTGCTTGGGTCAGGTACACTAGAGGACGGTATATACGTATTAAATCAAACTCAGGTTTTCAACGTCCGGAACACACTTAAAAGAAAGTCTCCAGAATTAAATAAGGCTTTCTTATGGCATTATAGACTGGGTCACATCAATGAAACACGGTTGACGAAGTTAAATAGAGAGAGATATTTGGATCCGTTCGAATATCAGTCTTATGCAACCTGTCAATCATGTCTCATATGAAAGATGACAAAGACTCTGTTCACCGAACACGGAGTAAGAGCGAGCAAGCTCTTGGGACTCATACACAGCGACGTATGTGGTCCAATGTCTACACATGCACGAAGTGGTTATTCCTATTTCATTACTTTTACGGATGATTTCTCTTGGTATGGACATATTTTCTTGATGAAACATAAATCCGAGGCCTTTGAGAAATTCTGAGAATATAAGAATGAAGTGGAAAAACAAACAGGAAAAAGTATCAAGACACTGAGATCTGATCGAGGTAGTGAATACTTACGTGCCAAGTTCCTGGAATACCTGAAAGAGAATAGAATTCTCTCTCGGCTTACTCCTCCATACACACCTCAATACAACAGTGTATCGGAAAGGCGGAACAGAACTCTATTGGATATGGTACGTTCCATGATGAGTAATGCTAACTTGTCGCGCTTCTTCTGGGGTTATGCACTAGAATCAGCTGCATATCTTTTGAACAACGTTCCTACCAAGACTGTGCCTACCACACCATATCAGATGTGGAGTAGGAAGAAACCATATCTTTAGTATCTGAAGATATAGGGATATCCAGCTTTTGTAAAAAAGCAGTATGCGGACAAGCTCGAGGCACGCTCAGTACTGTGTAAGTTTGTGGGATATCCAAAGAACTCCAGGGGTATCTGTTCTATTACACAGAGGAACAAAAGATTTTTGTTTCTTGTCATGCCCACTTTTTGGAAAATCAATTTTTGGAAAAAGAAACTAGTGGGAACACAATAGAATTGGAAGAAATTCTAGAACCACAAGCTATTACTGAAAGCATGGTAGAACCAGAGGTTTCAAAAAAATAGAACATCCCCGCGCCACTCCACAGAACTAGTAGGCAGTCTCATCCGCCCGAGAGATACTAAAGTTTTCTCATAGATGGGGATATAGAGGATTGCATCATTGATAATGATGAGCCAACCAGCGTCCAGCAAGCCATTCAGAGCGGTGACTCGGTAAAATGGCTGGATGCAATGCGGACCGAGATGGAGTCCATGTACACCAACAAAGTATGAACTTTGGACATTGCTCCAGAAGGGGTAAAACCCGTAGGCTGCAAATGGATCTTCAGAAAGAAGATTGGTGTAGATGGGCAGGTTGAAACATATAAGGCTAGACTTGTTGCAAAAGGTTTTCGTCAAAGACCTGGTCTGGACTATGATGAAACCTTTTCTCCAGTGGCTATACTCAAATCCATTTGAATCCTTCTTTCTATTGCTGCCTTATACGATTATGAGATTTGGCAGATAGATGTAAAGACCGCTTTTCTAAATGGAAATTTGGAAGAGTGCATCTATATGGATCAGCCAGATGGTTTCATTCAGAGTGGGAGCAGCGGGAAAGTGTGCAAGTTGCTTAAGTCCATTTATGGACTAAAGCAGGCATCGCGGAGTTGGAACATCTGTTTTGATGAGACGGTCAAAGAATTCGACTTTATCAAAAATCCAGATGAACCATGCATCTATAGTAAGATTGTAGCGAGAACTGTGGTATTCCTCGTCTTGTACATGGATGACATTCTCTTGATAGGAAATGACATTCCTATACTACAATCAGTCAAAGGATTCTTGTCACAGAGGTTCTCCATGAAAGACTTAGGTGATGCCTCCTACATTCTAGAGATCCAGATCTATCATGATAGATCAAAGAGGATGTTAGGACTTTCGCAGTCCAGGTACATCGACACCATACTGTCACGACCCGAAGGTACGGAACGTGACTGACACTTAAATTACGAAACGTCTAAAGGCGTAACGTAATCTAAGTAAACCAAAGCCCAGAAATCTAAACCAAAATAGAAGTAGAGTGAAGGAAAACTTGTTAAAAGAAAACGATTTTTAACCAAAACAAATCGCATTAACATTTTATTAAAACAACAAAAATTTTCGAAAATTTCGGCAGAGTCTCCCTTGCAAATACTGGCCCCTAAACGGGTACAAACAAGAGAAATGCATAGATATCATGAATAAGGCATCCCCAAGCGGGAGATAGCTCTTCGCCAAAGGCGGATCACAACCACATTCAATGAATATATCAAATAATGCGAAATAAGTATAAAAGTATAAAAGCAGCCCGTCGGCTCAAGTGAGCATCGACACCAAACCACAAATACAAGTCTCAAATCTCACCGTCTAGTCCAATACACAAGGGTAGATGGAGTATACTAGATACAAAATAAAAATACACTGTGGGAGCAAAAACAAATCCTCCAAAACCCATCTGTGAGCAAGCTGCAAGCCGATACACCCGCCGCTACTGCGCTGACGGGTCAGACCTGCAAGACACTGTGGCACAACGGGGGTGAGTTACCAACTCGTGAGTAGTAAGTAACATCTAATAAGGCTATCGTAAGCATGCACGCAAATGCATCACAATCTACATATTCCGATATGATGCGATGCACTAGTATGTATGCAATATGAATGCATAACCAACATGAAATCTGAATATATTTGGTATGAGAAAATCTGTATTCTTATCTTCGTAAAACTTTTGTAAAATCACTGAGGTATCATCAATGAAATCATCAGAAATCCGTGTCAAGTATCGACACAAATACGAATATCACAATGTTTCAATATCTCAATGTCTCAATTTATCACTATCTCAATGTCTCAATATCTCGGGCTCTGTCAGTCCGGATCGGTCCATATCATCAAATCTCACGACTACGACGGTATCTTCCGGATATCTGCTGCGCCCGACATCATCGGTAGGTAGTCTTCCCCTGCCAGGCTCATCGTCTACAACTCGAGCTTCTTGTCCTGGGGTACCGTACCGGGCCTACCATGTATCCGAAACGGTTCATCCTACTCCTCGAATCGGGTCTCGAAAACCATCAGCAATCATGAAAACTCATGGTGGACGACACATATATCACGAGAAAACCGCAACTTGCATTTTAAAATGATAATAAGTTTTTTATAAAATTCTTGCAGTTTTCTCCAAAATCCAGAAATCTCATCAATACAGAAATCCTCAAAAGAATCACAATACATGATTATGTAGGAAAATGATAATGTCTATGATATCCATGTCATGAAATGCGATTATAACTAGAAAACTATGTATGAATGATGATGAAATGCGGTATATATACGGCTAGCAATCCTTAGTATTAATCTTGATGAGATGGAAAATACAACCACCAGTTTAAATATCATGTATGATGCGAATATTTTCGATACTAGTCTAAGCAGGTTCTATAATGTTCGTGACATAGCAATTACCAATGGCGTGAGTGTTCGCATAAATAGTGCACGTGCGACAGGAACCAATGGTAATGGTGCAAGTGTCCTATAAAATGATATCACATATATATCTATTTATATATATAACGATGCGATGCAATGAGATTGCTAACTAGGAACTTCGCATATAAAGTAAATATTTTAAATAATACTAAACCATCGGGCACCTCGCGCCATCCAGACGATCCCCCCATAGATGTATACATCTACTCACCAAGACGCATCGGCTAAACTGATCTGATCTCCGTCTGTCTTTCCGCGCCGCGTACGACATCTCTGCACCCGACCCTAGGATCGCACACAAGCAATAAAAGGAATAAATATATGAATAGTCGCGGAACAAACGACACAATTCAGTTACGTGCACCAACTAGACGCGCGCACACTTGGTGCACAGAACGCGCCCGTGACAACGCCACAACTACAACTAGGGTCGCTATACGTGAAAAACACCAAGCCTAAAACCCAAATAGCATCAATTGCGCGCTCACAACACTATAGATATTATATAAAATATGTTATAATTTATCAAAATCTCAAGCTTACCTTAAATCGATTTATTTAAAAAAAACTAGTAAGCGACCATTACCCGTTTTAATACAAATCTTGATGTTTTAACAATTCTAGTGACCAAAATGATAACTTAATATCTTAATTATGCCATACAAACTATTACTTAAATTTTATATCACCAATTTAATTAAATCCTAAAAATCTAGTTTGCAAAATTTCCTAATTTTAACAATTTTAAAGTAACACTGTACAAATTAACAACTAAACTAGATTTTGCATATTTAAAAATATTAAACCACTCATGAAAACCTTAATGATGTGCTAAAAACCCTAACTTAAAGTTATAACCCCTTTCTTGAATTTTAAATCTAAACATTAAAACCATAATTTAAACTCCTAAGTAGGCTAGATTGGAGTTCTTTAGCACAATTTAAACATGGGTTAGGATTATACCTCAACAAGTTTTGAGATCAACTTGCAAACTTAAGATTTCTTGGCCTTCCAAAGTGATCTCTTGCTCAAGATTCATGCTTGCTTATGATCAAGGAATTTTAATGAAGAAGTTGCTAGAATTAGTGTTGATTTTATTTTGGATTTTTTTTGATGCAAAATGAGAAATTTTTTAGAGGAAAAGAAGTGAACAAAAAAATGGGGCTGCCACAATGGGAGGCTCGGCCAACCCAAGAGAGAGAGAGAGAGAGATGTGTGGATATGTCTAGAAATGTCCATATTAATTACATCTTTCATTTTTCATTAATTTATTAATTTCTTTTGTGTTGAAATGAAAAGATGTTAAAGAGGAAGGGGGACTGGTGTGCTCGGCCACTAGGGGAAAATGGGTGTGTGTGTGGTTTTGTGAGTGTGGAAACTTCTTTATTTAATACCTCTTTTAACTCCTTTTTCTAATTATTTAATTTCCTTTAATAAAAATCCTAGAAAAGCCTAGAAATATAGAGATAACTAGTGAAGAAAAGAGCATGTTACACACTTGATTCCAATATGTCATGGTTCACATTTGTCCAATTGACCCATTCCAATTTGTAATTACCACTAATTAAATGTATAATTAAAAGCTTATAATATTATTTAAAATAATTAATTAAGGAAAAATATTTAAGTAAACTAATAATTTATAAGTGGCTAAAAAATACCAAATACTAGCAATTATATAGTTAAAATAGACATATTTAAGTCTATGATGAAAAATAATTATAGTTAAGTTTTACGAAAAATACGGTTTATTTTACCGATTATCAGAAAATTCACCTAAAGGATTTTATTTATTTATTTTTAAAACGTTACACATACCGAAAAGATTTAGTATGGAAGATTTAAAGCGCGGTAGTCTACCGGCTTGTCACAGAATCACCCTCTCCAAAGAGATGTCTCCCAAAACTGGCTTGGAAAGGGCTCGCATCACATCTATACCCTACGCTTTTGCGGTAGGCTCTATAATGTATGCGATGTTGTGTACCAGACCAGATGTTGCTTAAGCACTTAGCGTAGTAAGCCGGTATCTGTCAAACCCAGGGAAGAAGTACTGGGAAGAAGAGAGGAATATTCTCAAGTACCTAAGAAGGACTAAGGAGATGTTCTTGGTGTATGGCGGAAAAGACTTCTAGATCGAGGCTTTTTCCCGACTCCATCTTCTAGAGTGATAAGGATAACTCCAAGTCCATATCGAGTTATCTCTTTACCCTCAGTAGAGGGGCGGTCTGTTGGAAGAGCTCCAAGCAGGACACTGTTGCTGACTCGACGATGGAAGCGGAGTATATCGCTGCTTGTGATGCCGCAAAAGAGACAGTCTGGATGAGAAAGTTCTTAACTGAACTTCTAGTGGTTCCAACCATTGTTGATCCAATACCGCTGTATTGCGATAACAACGACGCTATAGCTTTAGCGAAGAAACCCAGGTCCCATCAGAGATCCAGACATATCTTGAGGCGGTACCATCTGATCAGGGAGATCGTTGATCGCCGGGAGATTGAGGTGAGGAGAGTAGATAGTAGATACGGAGAAAAACATTGCAGATCGACTCACATGGGCCATCCCTCAGACACAGTTCGAGAGGCTATTCGAGATGATAGGTCTACGATATGCCAATACATGGCCTTAGTGCAAGTGGGAGATTGCTAGTGTTATATGCTCTAGAGGCCATTATTGTATTATACTGGTTTGTATATTACTTAATGGAAGCTTGGGATATACACGGATATAGTAACAGTCATGCTCAAAATGGTAGTATGCTACCTGGTTTATTTCTACCTCAATATATGCATGTGTTTCTTTTAGCACATCGCTTATACATATTGGTAGAGCCCTTAGGATATTTGCCTGATTACCAGCGTTGTGATGGAAGTCACATTAGTGGGGGCTGAGTAGTCTATAAGCACATTCTATACAGGTCCCTAGTCGTAGGATTATCGAGACGGGGCATCGATACTCCAGAGTAGACCAGTGTATACGCTTCTCATCCCAGCAGGGGAAATAGTCTGTCCCACAGCCATTAGTACGTTGTACTGGAGATAGTATGCAGGTGTTCATTGGGTTATAAGTACACTGGACATGACTCGTAGGGAGCTTCTGGTGGGTGTTATACTTATCGTCGGGTAGCAGTTCCCAGGTGATATGAGTACAACTTAGTCCGTCGACTTGACACTGCTATTTCGCCTCGAGTGTGTTCCCACTGTTCTTAGATTACTACCCTACCATGACTCAAAGGAGTCATGCAAACAGGTAGTAGTTGGGTGTAGTCCCGAAGCACTTGGAGGCAATGGCCGTTATATAGGATTCGTCTCTCCTGGTATTGGGGGTTGATATCGCACTGTGTTTGGAAAGCCATTATACAAAGTCCTTTGCCAAGGCAAGCGAGATTTACTGGTAGGTGCTCCAGTAATTTCTCAGGGTGTTTTGGGCTACACTCCGACACGACTTATTAGGATATTAGAGGTCTGATGATTACCGCCCCTAGGCCCGATATGTGATACTCTTAGACGAACAGACCAGACTGTACAGAGATTGACACAGATAGGCTCAGTAGGAGTTCGGATGAGTTTGCTCATCGGCCTTCTTATCGATAGATACCTGGGTAGCCGTTACGTGCAGCTAGTACCGCTTGCAGCTTGTGGTTAACCCCACTGCCAGCGTAGTGTCGAGTATTTAGAGTCCTACACAGAGCGTTTCCCTGCATCGGGCAAAAGATGTAGAGGCCGCATGGTTTTACGGCAGGGTTTCGATCTCATACGTGTATTTGTGCACGTACGATGTTTGGGCGGATAATACTAGTGGGCTTTGGTTTAAGCCGGATCCTAGTATTATATTGATGGATTATTTTCGTCTCATTGTATTCGTATTTTTCGGAATACGGATACGGGTATATATATACGGTTGAGTGGCATTCTCGTAATTTACTCGAGAAAGCTTCAAGAAGGAGACATCTCATTAGGGTTTTTATCTTTTGATTAAAAGAATGATGAGGTGGAGGAAATGAGGTGGAGGTTTACAATAAATGAAGCATGGCTCTTGGTGACTCATGGCATGACTCACCTTTTAGATATTTTGTAAAGCATGCTTGATATTGGTTGAGATTTTTATCTCATCAATTATTGTATGCTTCATCTATTCATCACAAATAAGCCATCTTTATTCATAGCTCTCTCTACACTCTTACTTCTTCAAGTCTCCTTCTTTTTCCTCTAGCCTTTCATGTCTCATGTGTTGAAAAACCTAAGGCTAATAGAGATATACTAATCCATCTTCACTCTCTACATCACCTAAGTCATCTAGTTTAGCAAACTAGATGGCCTATTTACCTCGGATTTAAGGTTAGAGCTCGGACTATAGACTCTCGGGTGGATCGTCTTTGACTCGAGGAGGCCGACGAGGAAGCATTGATCCGTTACGATCCTCGGAACATATGACGAGGTAGAGGACAACAAAGAAGACCCGAAGGACATGTAACGTGAGGTATAACTTCCTATCCGAGTAGTTAACCTCATAGTAGTTTGCTAGTTAGGGTTTAGCATCGATCCTGGAGTTCAAGTCGGTGTTGCGACATCCGTAAAAATCGTTTTTTTATGTATTCTGCCTCCCCGCGAACCTGCGGGGTGCACGACATCGACTTACACTTCGGTCTTCTACAACCCTCTTTAGCTCCTAGGGATTGCGGATCGAATTTGGTTGCCGATCTTCCTTCATCGATGATGATCCACTCGAGGGAAACGACGCAGGCTCCAGCCTCGCCGAGCGAGGCAACCGATGCTCCAAGGTTGCTAGCAATGGAGAGTGGAGGTGTAGGAACGTCTCACTAAATTTTTTTTTCATATAACATGCCCAAATGAGCAACCCAAGAAGATGAAGAAGGAGGTGAGGAAACTAGTGTCATGAGCAACTCAAGAAATGGCTAAGTCTCACAAGAGAGTGTGAGTGTGTGTGAATCATGTGATGAATGAATCAATAATGGATGGATGGCATGTAGAGAAAAAAAGGCTAAGTCGTTTGCAACCATTCAACCAAAAATATCTCTTTCATTTTCCAATAAAATATACAAGAGCCATGCCTCACCATGCTCATGCCAACTCACCCCTCCACCTCATTTCCAAAATGATTTTCTAAAAAGGAAAATCATGTAATAAGGTGTCAATCTTCTAGAAACTATTCCGTATAAATATGGAATACAACTTGGTATACGTATCGAAATACATATACACGTATTCGTACAAAAATATGAACAGCCAAAAGAGAAAATGAATATTGAACAATAATACTAGAATACATACATACATGCATACATACATACATACATACATATATATATATATATATATATATAAATTATTAAATCAAAACCTGATTTAATAATCCGGCTTAATCCTAAGCCCCTAGTATTATCAACCTCCCGATTAAAGTCTATGTAGCATGTACATATATTTAATCGGACACCTGTATGTACCAACATACGTCATCTACACCATATCGCCTGAACCGTGAAAACTCTCAGTGTGGGACTCTAAAGACTCGTCAATACGCTGGCAGTGGGTTTAACCACAAGCACGTCAGCGGCACTAGCTATATGTAACGGCTACCCATGTATTGAGCGAAAGGAAGGCCGACGAGCAAACTCATCCGAACCCCTAGTGAGCCTGTCCGTGACAATCTCTATATAGTCCGGTCTATTCGTCTAAGAGTATCGCATGTCGGGTCTAGAGGGTGGATAAAGTCAGATCCCTAATAACGCGATATTTCGTGTCGGTATGAAGCCCATCACCCACTGAGAAACTACTGATCCAAATCAGTAATTCTCGACTACCCTGGCCAAGGATTTCTGGTGATGGCCACCCGTGCACAACGCGACATCAACCCCCAATATTAGGAGAGAGAATCCCCGACGATCCACTCACTGCCTCCATGTGGCTTGGGACTGTACCCAACTAAAACCTGTTTGCACGACTCCTTTAAGCCGTGGTAGGGTAGTAATCAAAGCACAGTGGGAACTCACATGAGACAAATGACGATCTCAGATCAACAGACTAACATGTACTCATGTCACCTAGGAACTGCAATCTGACAATAGGTATAATACCATCTAGCAGGTTCCCGGCGAGTCCGTCCAGTGTACTCATAATCCAATGAGCACTTGTATACTATCTTAGGTGACTAACTGACACCAATGGATTGTGAGACCGGCCACCGCCCTTCGTCGGGGTCTCGATAAGTATACACTAGTCTACTCCGGAGTATCGATGCCCAGTCTCGATACTCTCACGACTATGGACATTTAAGAATGTGCTTATAGGCCACCCAGCTCCCAGTTATATGATCGCCATCATAATGCTGGTAGTAAAGCAAGAATCCTATGGGCTCTATCAACATATAATAGTGACCTGTAATACTACATAATACTGTACATGATGATAAAGATAAACCAGATAGCATACTATCATCTCGAGTAAGACTATTCTACTGGTATAGGTCCTCCCTCAATCATCACAATCGCGTGCCTGCGATTCAATAATTTACTTGAGGGCACTATAGCCAACATGGAATACTCTCTGCAGCTCAACTTTAAGGCCTCAAACAACGCCGTGGAATATGAAGCCTTATTGGCCGGCCTATGAATTGCTTCGGGGTGGGTCTAAAGAAAATTAGAATTCACAGCGACTCCGTATTGGTCGTTGGCCAAGTGACCGGATGATTCGAAGCCCGGGAAGCTCTGAGGATGAAATACCTAGCCGAGGTAAAGAAGGCTACGGAAAAATTTTGACGAGGTTCAAGTGGAACAGGTTCCCCGGAGTATGAACGTCGAAGCAGATGCACTGAGCAAGCTTGCCTCCTCCTATTTGTCAAATAACAAGAGGAACATCCTCTTCAAAGTCCTGCCGTGACCCAACATCGAAAACAAAGAAGTGATACACCGGATCTACACCACTCAAGGGAGTATCCCGGATTGGAGAAAGCCTATAGTAGAGTTCCCTAAGGACCGAGTACTCCCTAAAGACCGAATCAAACCATGCCGGCTCCGCATGAAAGCTCGCTACTTCATATGGAGCAACGGAAACTTGTACAAAAAGTCATACCCCAGCCTCTACTTATTAGTTATATGTATGCCCTAGAGGAAATTACTGTACATGCGATGTATATTGTAGTGGATGCTTGGACATATATAAGGAGGACTTTCTTGCTCGACATGATAATATGCTATTTGGTTGCACTTTATCTTAACATGTACACTTATTGTCTCTCTATTACATGTTGATAAAGCCCTTAGGATGAGTACTTGACTACCAGGATTATGATGCAGATCATACTAGTGGGGACAGGGTAGTCGGTAAGTACATCCTTCAAATGTTCCTAGTCGTGGGAGTATCGAGACAGGGCATCGATACTCCAGAGTAGACTAGCGTATACGCTTCTCGACCCATATAATGGGTGATGGATGATCCCATATCCATTGGTGTTTGACATCAGAGATGGTATAAGTGGAGACTGGGTACATTGGACAGACTCGCCGAGAACTCCTAGATGGTATTATACCTATCGTCAGATAGCAGTTCTCTGGTGACACTGGTACAGGTTAGTCTGTCGACCCAAGATCGTCATAGAGTCTTGTGTGATTCCCACTGTGCTTTGATTTCAACCATACCACGTTCAAGAGATCGTACAAAAAGGTGATTTTTGGGTACAGTCCCGAGTCACATGGAGGCAATGAGCGATAGGAGGGGATTTCCTCTCTCCCGGTATTGGGGGTTGATGTTGCTCTATGTTCGATTGGACATAACAGGAAATCCCTGGTCAGGGTTGCTGAGATTTACTGATAAGTGTTATCAGTAGTTTCTTGAACCGTTATGGACCTTGCATCGGCATGACTTATCAGGCTATTGGGGTATGACGTTATACCATCCCCAGGCTGTGATATGCGACATATCTGACGAAGAGACCGGACTGTACGGTAGTGTTACTGATTGGATTCGCAGGAGTATGAGCATGCTTTGCTTGTTGATCTTCTGATCGCTCAATACCCGGGTGGCCGTTACATTTAGCAGACCGCTTGTCACGACCCAAAATTGGCCCGTGACGGCCCTAATACTACGCAACGCCCTAAGACGTAACGTAGCAAAAGAAAGCCAAAACCCAGAAGTCTAAACCATAAAAATACGGAAAAGATGATATAAGTTTTGAAACATTTGAAATCGCAACCCAAATTCTTTAAAAGTCTTATTTTCTTTCTTTAAAATTTTAGCAACACCCCCTTTTGAAAAAAACTAGCCCAGATGAATACAATACAAATATACGACGCCGTAGCGAAGAAATAAAGACAGTAGAGAGAAAGCTGTATAAAAAGACAACAAATCCACAACAATATACAAATACGTCCTCACCAAGTCTCTAAGTCCACAATACAATAGTAGATAGAGAGTACAAATACAACGAAGGTACAATAGGAAATACAGATAATCATCTAACCCACCTAAGCAAAAGGTACTGTGAGCTGATGCGGTATCTGTAGCAAAGGATGGTAGCTGGATAGCTGAATAGAAGAATAGCCTGCCTCGACTACTCTGGGGAACAACCTGAAACACCCGTGGCACAACGGGGGTGAGTTTCCAACTCGTGAATAGTATAAAATATATGCAGGTAATCGCAGGAATGCACGTACAGCATGAATCTAAGATATGCGATTACAGTAATAATATGTCATGCAAATACTGAAATAAGGAGAGTACACTAGCAGGTACAATCAATATGTGAAGCAATAGTAACATGACAATAGCATGCAATAACCATGCAAAAAGGATATGAGAATGTAGATATGCAACTATCATAAGGGTACACTAACAGGTACTGCCACTATATGAATCTGTGCATAAAAATAGGTAAGGGTGAGGTATAGGGTGGAATATGTCATTTCCACGGAAACCTGACATCGTGGCAGGATCACAATCCATCAAGACACTCAAATCCCAAATCCTCAAATCAGCCCCCACATTGGGCACTCACATCATATAAGTCTCACATCTTCTCAATGTACAATATCGAATAGCTCTCCTATATCTCGAATGTACAATTCAACAGTCTCACTCATATCCAATATCCAATGTCAATGAATCACCTATATCCCAAGTCGAATCTCAAGTAAGAATCTAACATCCTAAAGGTAAATACATAGAAATAAGTATGATGGGGGCAATACACATATATTAGCGTCCCATTCGACTAATATTGGTGTAAGGGTATATATAACAACGGCTAAATCCCCTGCTATATATACAAAAGGGGTTAGAGAAATATCATGAAAACAGTGTGCCAAGCATCGACACAGAAATCCTCGTATATCGGGCTCCGTCAGTCCGGATCGGCCTACGGGGTCCGTCTGCGGTGTCGGCCCTCGGCCCCGACAGTACAAATCATCCCGCATCCATCTATCGACTCTGGCCAGTATCCTCCGGACAACTGCCAGGTCCAACCAATCACCGGTAGGTACTCGCCCGCCTCCAGGCTCAATCGGCAAACCCATCGATCTTCTTGCCGAGGGGAACCATACCGGGCCCCACCATGTACTCTCATACGGCAACCACACCTCGTATGGAGTATATAATCAGCACCGATAAAACTCATGGGGGACGCTCAAATATCATATCAAGGAAACCGGGTTGTTCCATGTATGCATAATTTCATGAACTCCCGCGGTTCCCAAATCCCGAAAACATCATATAAAATCCAGATAAACAATGCGCAAATCCAGGAATAAATGTATGCGATATATCTGAATGCGAGCAGGTAAACAAAGCATATAGCTGAACCAGATGTATGCGAAATCAAGATAAGGTACAGCTAAGTAACATCAGTAAATGTAAATATGCGACAACAACTGAATATGTGTCTAACATACAGGTGTAGCAAAGTATAGGTATCTACCTATAGGAACTGATGTCGTATACCTCCCTGGGTATAAGTAACATATGTAGGAAATCCCTCCCGGTATAACTAAGATATCTAAAAGGTATACCTGTAGCTGTATCGCACGGTGTAAATGTACCTATCACTAAAGGTATGATACACTATAGGTATACCGGTAGCTAGATGTCATGTATGGTAAGAAATAGTAGCTATAAGGGGTAGTGTGTGACATGGCAAATATTGACGGTGTGTGTGTAGCATACATTCCGTGCTCGTGCAACATGAACCGTCAATAATGTGTGCAGTGTCCTACGGCTGCTAGTCACAGTATATAACTATATCAAGGAAATACAGTAAAGGCGCAATTCTACAATGACGTAGAATGTGCGACAGGTAATTGAATCCTAGCCCAGACGCATAACGCCATGCGGGCGATTCCCCTGTAGATGTTAAATCTACTCACCTACACTCCACGCTAGGTGAATCCTACCATCTGCTCCCCCCTGTAGTAGTGTCCGTAGTTCCTGCCTGCAAACCTGCAAATACGACATGAATATCACATATAAGCCAAAATATTCCGCGAAACGCGATATCGAACCAAAACGAGAAACTCGCGTCGCGAACTAAACGCGCGTGTGCACGATACGCTGAATCGTGTGTGTACGCGTCTAAAACCATCCCGACGCGTCGCGATACGCAGAAACCCAAACCTACTCACGTATCACGCGTGTCGCGAAGGTTTAGAAAAACGGCAAAATAGGTATTTGGTCCCAGATTTTTATACAGAGCTAAACTTACAAAAATATATACATCACAGAACCCTACACACTAGCAGACACCTACAGGACCAAACCCTAACCCAAACCCTACCCATCTGGCCGCAATTGGAGGCCAGAATGAAGGAATTGGCGGCCACAAGAAGGAATTTGGGGGTCGGGTTAAACCTGGGGTATCAGCACCTATCCACTATACTGCAGTCCTCTCAATTTCAAACTGAACTCATCGGGTCAAAAGCAGTTCCAGAAAACCTCAATTTTGCACAATACGATAAATTGCATCAATTAGAGAAACTGGTGGTATTTTAGTGCAATTGGGGTTAGACTAGGTTAAAATGGTCTCAATAACCCATTAACAACCTACTGAAACCAAATCACACCACACTAGCACAAGATTCCCACAAAACACCTCATATCGCACTAAAACGCACTAAAAACCACTAACCGATGCAAAACTACTCTAACCAAGCAAACTAGGGAGTAAGTTTAGGAAATATACCTCCTACTTAACCCTAGGGAGCTGAAGGAAGAAGAAGAGATGAAGGGAAGGGGCTGCACTTGGTGCTGTTGCTGTTGTGCTTGCTGTTGCTGTTGCTGAGCTGCTTGTTGCTGCTGCTGTTCTTTCTTCTGCTGCTGTTGCTATTGTTTTTGTTGTTGTTGTTGTTGTTGCTGCTGGGGCAGCTGCTGCTGCTGCAGCAAGTGTGAGTGAGTGAGTGTGTGTGTGTGTGGGTGTGAGAGTGAGATAATGAGAGAAAGACAAGAAAATGAGATAGAGAATGAGCACACACACAAAGACCCCTTTCTCACTCTCTCTTTCCTTATTAAATGAGCATGGCATGAGCCATGATGCCCATGCTTTCCCTCTCCCTCTCTCTCCCAAGTTCAACACAATAAACAAATAATAAAACCCTTTTAAAATTCATTTAATTAAAAACAACCATGACACTTAACAACCCATAACACCTAAACCAAACTTAACACTAGATTAAGCAATGGTTAAACCACAATTTACATCCTAGTTTACATGCACAAGTGTGTGTGTGCCTAACAAAATTCTAATAAAATACTCATTAAATAGGATAAAATATTTAAAACTTAATTTGGTAAACTTTTTATTAAAAACCACACATTAAAATATAATTAGCTACAAAACACATTCTAAGGTGTTACACCGCTTGCGGCTTGTGGGTATTTGATATGATCATTACCTACTGCTGGCGTATTGATGAGTCTTTAGAGTCTTACACAGAGGTTTCCTGGTTCATGCGAAACGAAGTAAGAGCACATATGTGATATATGCGGGACCGAGATTAATACGCGTGTGTGATACCGCATTCTATTCTTACGATATGTGATATCGGACGGTTATATGAGATATAGCCGGGTTATCGGATCAAGTGTTGATTCATATGATATTAGTCGGTTGTATATGATATAGCCGGATTATTAAATCAAGTGTTGATTTGATAATTTAATTTATAATTATATATTTGATATATTAACATACATTAACTAATATTTGCTCACTAAACATTTCTTTTTCTCACTTGTGTGCATATAGTATATATGTGATATATATTAATATACATTCTATTGTGTCATGCTTGATGCCACGTGCTACATGGATGATGAGACTTACACCATGCTTATAATAATGATGGGTTTTATTTATTTAAAGTAAATCAAATTAGTTGGTAATTAGTCACATGGTTGAAACTTGTAGAAGCTTGTGGAATCATTGACCAAGTCCACTAATTTTGTTTTACTTATAGATATTTATTAACCTAACCATTATTGTTTAGCCATAGTTTATTCTCTACATGAGTTAGTTTATGACACTAACTCACCCATGGTTGCTATTCTCACCTCATGAGTTTCATTTTCTCATCTCCACTTCATCTTCTTCTTCCTCATGAAAAATCTTGCTAGCTTTTGAAATGGTGAAAAAATATTGTGAGAAAAATAAATCTAATGTGAGCCCAATTCCTACTTCATCGTCCTCTACTATATTAGCCATTTAGTTTAGGTTGTTTGCTTCACTAATCTACCATTAGTGAAGAGGTAGCATGAGCTTGAGTCTCCTCGACGTAGATCATCTTCGGGCTCGAAGATTTCGAGCAAGCTTGCATGTGAACCCTTACTAGAGTTCGGGTGTTCACTACTTGGAGCGAATGGACTACTACATGGAGTTTTAGAAGTGAAGGACCGGTCTACAAAGATTATATTCCTCATTCACTTAGATATAAAATTGTTTGCATTGCTAGTTCGTCTAAATCTCTAGTTAAGATTCTAGGGTTAGGGTTCTTTAGTACGACAAAAATTTGAAAACGGCATAGACGATACCTCCCGAAACCAAGCGGCCGCCTAGGGAACCCTACAGTGGTATCAGAGCCATGCTAGAGATTTAAACAATGTTTGTAGGATTATGAAACTGAAACAACTTCGAAACACCCGATACACAATCCAAGTTTTTGTCGAATTTTAAATGGCCTCTAAAATTTTTTTTAGCAACTGCAGAATGTTGTATGGGATGTAACATGAACACCATAGAAATTTGAAGCAAATTGGTGTGAATATGGTCGGCCACACAGGCACAAAATCCGAGCTCACCGGTTCATCTGGGGCTTTTTGGCTTCAAATTTTTAGGGTGTTCCAGTCTCTGAGTTTTGGTGTTTCAGGTGTTGCTTGTTTTTGCTAAAATTGCATGTGATGTTAACTTTCTGTAAAGGCAATTCAGAGTGTTTCGTAGTCGTAATTCTAACAACTATTCGGGTTATTTAGACGACGTTAAGAAGTTTGAACGGATATCAATAACCCATTTTTTCCCTCGCTGGAAATTTTCCAAGAGTTGGATTTTTTCCAAGTTTAAAATCTTCAGAAAATTATGCAAGCGATTCTGTGGACCCTCTAGAAGAACGACACCCAAACTCGAATTTTTGGATCATAGAACCGCGGTCATGCCCTAGGGTTTGCGGCAGTTCCGCGGAAACATGAGTGAGGCATGGGTCAGCCCTTCTTCGGATGGTTCATAGGAGCTGTGGCATGTTTTGGGTACTTTTTAAACTCCGCTCAAGTGTTGAGCTCTTTGGGAAATTTTGGGTGTTTGTTTATTCGATCGAAAAGTTTAATATCGTCTAGCTATTTGTGATTGTGATACAATATTTGGAATCCACATAATTAGTTATGTGATAACTAGTTTGAATTTTTATAAATCTAGCAGCTTAGTCTCATTTGATCGGTTGCCACGGAATTTTGATAAGGATCAAAAGTCCGTTGCAATTACGTAGTGTACGCGGATACTCGCTGGGTAACCTTACTAGATAGCCACGCCCCATAGCCCCGACCAAGTGGCTGTAGGAGAACCCCGTCGCCAAAAGCATCTGTTCGGATGCTCGCGACCCCGGTGTTCCGCCTTAGTGCACTTCGTCGACGGCATCGGGGGTGCGGCCGTCTACTAAAGTTTCCGACGAGCAATCGATCAGGTTATCGGGAATTTTGTTGAATTACCCGAATGGTTATTGGAAAGTGTTTTCAATATCGAAACTAAAATGCGGGGTTTATAATTGTTAGGTATGTGATGTCTAAGGAATTCATTTGGTAAGGCATGAAATCCAAAGTATGTGATACATTGGGTTTATGATGTCTAAGGTGGTTGCAGATTCTAATTGTTGTAGTTTTTCACTTTTTTTTCTGCGACCGTAAGTATAATATGTGGTGTATCGCCAGTTTCGGTGCTATATGTCAACGACAATTGGGATATGCATATTTACTTACGTTGATGATATGTGATGTTATGTGTTACTGTGATATGTTATATTGGATCGTCGTGTTTGAATAGCCGGGTTTTTTAATGTGAGATGAGAGTTTTTCATTTTTCATTCATGTAAAAGCTTGTATGTAATATTCTTTTATCGGGGCACTTCTGGGTTGAGAATGATGTCACCATTGATGTATATTATTTACTTTTCCGCATTAGGATAGACCCAAGACGGGGAGCACAAGTAACCGGGTTCTAGGGTCAAGTGGGAGACAATCTCGAGGAGTCGAGACCGGGTCTCCTAACTATAAAATTGGGAGGGTTGCTTGCCGCTCTCATAGGGGTCTAGGATATGGGTTTGGCTATTCATCACGACCATGGAATCCGCGTTTTTTACTGGCTTAATTTAAAATACGGAATTCTTAGTATATCCAATATTTCATATGTGGTTCTTCTGCTGCTGATATTCTGTAATGTGAGCACTTGATATGTTGAGACGAATGCCTATATTATATATATGAGATATAATAAATATTGATGCTCTTGTTTCTTATATGATGCTTAGGAAGCATAATTGATGAGACTTCATTAATGAGATTAATGAAAAAAAAAACTAAAGATGTTGTAGAAACTTGTTTTAAAAAACTGGTAGCTCTACTTCTTTCTTTGCATAGCGGTATTCTTTGTAGAATATCCAGCACCTTATTTGATAAGGAAAGAGTCGAGATCCCTTCACCGGGAGTGACCTCTTTAGCGAAACTGGCAGATGCTACAACCCGCTCAGTTTGTCTTTTGATTGCTTCTATAGTTTTTGCTTTGTATAGTGGTATTTGTGAAATATCCTGCACCTTATTCGATAAGGAAAGAGCCGAAATCCCTTCACCGGCAGTGACCACTTTAGCAAAACTAGTAAAAGCCTAAAAAACACTCATTTTCAAAATCACTCGATTCTACAATGATATCAAGTTCATTACGCAAAAGGTTTTCTTAAAAACCTGTCACAGCCCTCCGTCATTTCAGATAAGTAGTATTTAGTATTCGTGCTATGGTAGTTTGACCTCCGTCAAGGCGTAATGTGCGGTAGCTAACTAGTGCTTATCTGCAGCATGAGATGCGATTGGATCAGTGTATTCGTACGGCGTAGTTTGGCCTCCATCAAGGGTCGTGTGGGTGGGTCTAATTCAATCAAGAAATGAACGGATTGAACTTGACAAGCACCCTATCGGTATTTTGGCCTCCGTCAAGGTCATAGGATGCCAGGGGTGAAAACTGTTATCGGGAATTTCAAATGTTGAAATTTGCAATGAGATTGCATACCTTCTATGAGATAGTTGGATCCCGATACCCACTGCGAGTATGAGTTACTCCTGGTTACACATTACAATTAGCCGATCAAGTAGGTGTCTAGAAAGGTGTTAACGGGGTTACGCCCGTGGGAAAACGAGGTTTATTTTAATTAGGTCCGTGAGAAAGCACGGGGAACCTCCCTCAAAGTACCGACACTGGCCTGGCCAAAAGGTTGGCGAACTTGTAGGGTGTAATTAATCCCGGCTAGTCTTATCTTTTAGGGTTGAAGGAAGATTTGATAAAAATAGTGGGAGACATCTTTATTAGATAAAATAATAACCAATCTGATCTTGCAAGAGCATACACTGAGTGTTTTCTTCTCTCTCCTGGTAGCGACCATGTCACGCCTTAATCAAGATAATAATATGGATGCATTGATCGAACCTGCTTATTATACGGAGCTGGAGAATATTGGTTCCGCTCTATCTTATAATTGTTATAAGTCCGAATAGGAAATAGGGGATTATCCGGATTCCTATGCCACCTAATCGAGGAATAATCATGTTGATGCATATTCTTCGGGTGTGTTCGTTACTAAGAACTGTTGCTCAGTTTGCTCTACATCCTAGGTATGAGATACCGGATCAGGATCCCATATATGTAAGAGTTACATAGGCTGCAGAAAGGTAGAGAACTGGGCTTGGGTGATATGTCTCTAAGTGTTAGAGAATGGTGCAATTGTTGCAGCCAAACTAGTTGGCAAATATCACCTTGTATTAATACGTTGATTCTGAACAAATGTTATTAGATACCGAACCTGATATACAACATTACATCAGTTTCTTTATTAAGTTAAATAAGGATATAATTCTGTATTGGAGGATAATGTTGTGAACATTTTCTGAATCAAGAGTTGATTGGATCGGGCACGTTATATAATAGCATATACGTTCTAAATCAAACTACAGTTCAAAGTATCTAGAACACACATAAGAGTAGTAGTTCAGAAATGAACGAATCCTTCTTGTGGTGTTGTAAACTAGGTCATATCAATGCAACATGACCGGCTAAGTTACATAAGGATGAATATGAGAATCTGTTCGAATTTTCATCTTATGATACTTGCCAGTCTTGTCGCAAAGGTAAAGTGATCAATACTCCGTTTACTGGAAACGGCGATAGAGTTACTGAACTCTTGGGATGGATACATGATGGTGTATACGGTCCTATGTCTACAAATACCAATGTTGGTTCTTCGTACTTCATTATATTCATTAATCTTCTCTCAGGATTCAGACATATGTTCCTGTTGAAACACAAGTCTGAAACTTTTGAGAAATTCAAGGAATATAAGCTTGAAGTTAAGAACCAGACGGGTAGAAGTATTAAAGTACTTCGATGTGATCGAGGAGGCGAATATTTGTGCATGGAGTTCCTGGAGTTTCTAAAAGGAGAATAGGATTCTCTCTTAGCTTACTCCTTCGAGTACACCACAGCACAACGGTGTATCGGGGCGGAGGTATCGCACCCTATGAGATATGGTGCGCTCTATGATGAGTACTGCTGAGTTACCTGTTTCCTTTTGATGTTATGCACTTGAGAAGCTGCATACCTATTGAATGGGGTTCCATCCAAATTAATGCCTACCTCTCTATATGAGATATGGTATGGGAAGAGACCATGTCTTAAACGAGTTAAGATATGGGGTTGTCCAGCCTATGTTGAAAAGCAAAATCCGGACAAGCTCGAGGCAAGGTTAATTCTGTATAAGTTTGTTAGGATATTCCAAACATATGCGAGGGAATATCTTCTACCAAACTGAGGAGTAAAAGGTGTTTTGTTTCTCAGCATGCCACTGTTAGTTATATGTATGCCCTAGAGGCCATTATTGTATATATGATGTATATTATAGTGGATGCTTGGACATACATAGGGAGGATTTTCTTGCTCGACATGATAGTATGCTATCCGGTTACTCTTTATCTTAACATGTACACTGATAGTCTCTCTGTTATATGTTGATAAAGCCTTTAGGATGTGCACTTGACTACCTAGATTATGATGTGGATCATACTAGTGGGACAAATGTAGTCCGTGAGTACATCCTTTAATGTTCCTAGTCGTGGGTGTATCGAAACAGGGCATCGATATACCAGAGTAGGATAGCGTATAGCTTCTCGACCCATGTAGATGGGCGATGGATGATCCCATATCCATTGGCTTTTGATATAAGAGATGGTATACGGGTGCTCAGTGGAGACTGGGTACACTGGACGGACTTGCCGAGAACTCCCAGAAGGTTTTATACCTCACGTCAGATGGTAGTTCTCTGGTGACACTGGTACAGGGTAGTCTGTCGACCCGAGATCATCATAGAGTCTTGTGTGATTCCCACTGTGCTTTGATTTCCACCATACCACTGTCAAGTGATCGTGAAAAACGGTGGTTTTTGGGTACAGTCCCGAGTTACATGGAGGCAATGAGCGATAGGAGGGGATTCGTCTCTCCCGGTATAGGGAGTTAATGTTGCGCTGTGCTCGATTGGCTATAACAGGAAGTCCCTGGCCAGGGTTGATTCGGAGATATACCAGTAAGTGTTATCAGTAGTTTCTCGACTCGTTATGAGCCTCACATCGGCACGACTTATCGAGTTATTGGGGTCTGACGTTTACCACCCCTAGACGAGATATGCGACATATCAGACGAATAGACCGGACTGTACGGTAGTGTTACTGATTGGATTCGCAGGAGTATGAGAAGGATTGCCTATTGATCTTCTGATCGCTCAATACCCTGGTGGCCGTTACGTTTAGCAGACTGCTTGCGGCTTGTGGGTGTTTGATATGATCATCACCAACTGCCGGCGTATTGACGAGTCTTTAGAGTTCTACACAAAGGTTTCCTGGCTCAAGCGAAACGGAGTAGGAGCACATATGTGATATGTGCAGGACCGAGATTAATACGATATGAGATACCGTATTCTATTCTCACGATTTGTGTTATCGGTCGGTTATATGAGATATAGCCGGGTTATCGAATCAAGTGTTGATTCGATAAGTTGATACACATGATATTAGTCGGTTATATGTGATATAGCCGGATTATTAAATCAAGTGTTGATTTGATAATCTAATGTATATTTATATATTTGATATATTAACATACATTAACTAATATTGTTTCACTTAAGATTTCTTTTCTCACTTGTTTTGTGCACATTGTATATATGTGATATATATTTGTGTACATGTTTTGTGTCATGCTTGATGATACATGCTTCATGGGTGTGTGTGTGACTTACACCATGCTAGATATAATTTAGGGTTTTTAATTTTCTAAGTAATTAAAAATTGGTTGGAAATTGATTAATGGATGAAGCTTTGAGAAGCTTGGATTTCGATTGACCAAGTCAACTAGTTTTGTTTTGCCTAAGATATTTATAAATCCAACCATTATAATTAGCCATGGTTAAGTCTCTACAAAGGTTAGTATATGATACTGACTCACCTTGGTTTTCCATTCTCTACTTGATTTTGATCATGAGAGTTTTCTTCATCTCCTTCCTCAAGCTTTCTAGCTTCAATGGAAATGAAGAAAAATAAGTGAGAAAATTATTTCTAAAGTGAGTAAAATTCCTACTTCATCATCCTCTACTATTAGCCATTTAGTATAGGGTGTTTGCTTCACTAATTCCACATTAGTGAAGGGGTAGCTTGGGTTAGTGTCTCCTCGACGTAGATCATCTTCGGCCTCGAAGACTTCGTGCAAGCTTGCTCATTTCTTCAGGAGAACCCTTTCTAGAGTTCGGGTGTTCATGATTTGCAGCGAAGGGACTACTACACAGAGCATTAGAAATGAAGGACCGGTCTACAAAGGTTGTATTTATCATTCACTTAGATGTAAAGGTGTTTACATTTCATATCGTCGGATTTTCTAGTAACGATTCTAGGGTTAGGGTTAGCTAGAACGGTAAATTTTTGAATTAGCATGGACGATGCCTCCCGAAACCTTGCTGCCGTGCTAGACAACCCTACAGTGGTATCAGATGTAAGTGCACGGCGGCGCCCCGGCCGTCAATCCGACGCCAGAATACGGAAGCGGTGCTTTACTTTAACTTTTTGAATCGGCACCACCACGCACAAGAATCCCGGATCGAGCCATTAATCTAGTCCTAGTTATCAAGAGAAGGGGTAGAGAGATATACCGAGCGATCTGTGTCCTTCGGTCTTCTCGTCGTCGTCCCGATCTCCCCGCGGAATCTCCGGTCTTCACCTCCTCGCCGGAAGGGCACCACGTGGCCGGCTTCTTTTACGGGCTCCCACCTCTTGACCGAGGCAACTCGGGCACGAAGCTGGCGAGTCGACGTGCCCAAGAGTTGCTGTAGAATAGTGTAGAACTCATGTCTCATTTGGGGTAGTGAAAGTTGCTATATGGAGGAGGAAATGAACTAAGCTTTTTGGAGATGGAGCAATGGGAATTTTGCAAGCCAAAAGAGATCAAAATTCCCCACTCTCAAAATTGGACAGCCCCATATCAAAAGTGGCCGGCCTCCTTGAGGAAAAAGAATGAGAAGTGAGTGAGGGAGTGGGCAATCAAGCAAGAGAGAGAAAAAGGGGTATCATGAAGAATAATGATTACAATCAAAACCCCACTCCATCACCTAATCATAACTTCCAAAAGTTAAGCCATCATGGAAAAAGAAAGTCAAGTAAGGTCAATGGATGGTGCACCATCATGATGCAACAATATGCAAAGACAACCCTCCAAAATTCTTATTTGCACAAATGCAAATTAGCCCTCCTCCACCAATTTTCGGCCAATGAAAGATACAAGGAATAATGGCCGAAACGGAAAGCAAACTGGCAACTCCAAAAAACTGATCCCGTAATAAATTACAGGAAAACCCCGCTACTGTATATACATACCCGCATTTGTATTCCGACCGAATACAAATGCAATGAGACAAAATCTACACTGTACTATACTAGGATCCGGCTTAAACCAAAGCCCGCTAGTATATACCGTCCGATCATGATCCGTGCAATACCGCACGTATCTGATCGAACCCTGCCATATCTCCATACGGCCTCTATAGCGTTTCGCCCGAAACTTGAGAAACTGGTCTGTGGGGGACTCTAAAGACTCGTCAACACGTTGGTTGTGGATTTAACCACTAGCACGTCAGAGGTATTAGCCTATACGTAACGGGCTACCAGGTATTGACCAAAAGGGACGTCGATGAGCGAACTCATCCTGACACCCTACTGAGCCTGTCAGTGACAATATCCGTACAGTCCGGTCCATTCGTCTATGAGCATCGCATAGCGGGCCTAGGGGGTTGGTAAAAGTCAGACCCCCAAAAGCGGTACAAGTCGTGTCGGAGTGTAGCCCAGAACACCCTGAGATACTACTGGAATACCTACCAGTAAATCTCCTGCCTTGGCCAAGGACTTTCATGTACTGGCTCTCCTAGACACAGCGCGACCTCACCCCCAATACCGGGAGAGACGAACCCCTGCAGATCCGCTCACTGCCTCCATGTGGCTCAGGACTGTACCCAACTAAAACCTGTTTGCACGTCTCCTTTGAGCGTGGTAGGGTAGTAATCAAAGTACAGTGGGAACTCACACGAGACAAATGACGATCTCAGGTCGATGAACTAACCTGTACACATGTCACCAGGGAACTGCTATCTGACGTCTGGTATAATCCCAACTAGCAGGTTCCCGGCAAGTCCTGTCTGGTGTACTCATAACCCAATGAGCACCTGTATACATCTTAGGTGAACCAACTGACACCAGTGGCTTGTGAGACCGGCCACCGCCCCTCGTCGGGGTCTCGACTATATACACTAGTCTACTCTGGAGTATCTATGCCCTGTCTCGAAACTCCCTCGACTAGGGACCTTTTAAGGATGTGCTTATAGACCCCAGCTCCCACGTATATGATCGCCCTCATACTGCTGGTAGTCAAGCAAGAATCCTAGGGGTTCTATCAACGTGCAATAGTGATCAGTAAAATCACCTAAAGCAGTACACGATGATAAAGGTAAACCAGATAGCATACTATCATCTTGAGTAAGGCTGTCCTACCGGGATAGGTCCTCCCTCAATCATTGCAATCACGTGCCTGTGATCCAATAATTGACTCTGATGGCACTATCTCCAACAATCTCCCACTTGCACTCAAGGCTAATTATTGCGATGTCGCATACTCACAGCCCGTGTGATACCGAACACCCAACTCCTCTACTAGTCAGTCTTACAAAACCCATTTGTGAAACTATTGCGTTCGAGGAATAGCCTCAGTGGGTGGATCCGCTCTGATGTTTCTTTCTATGTCTCTCTATATCTCAAGTTCGCGGAGAATGCCATCTCCCGAAATGAGCAATACTTGTCTTAGAATGTGTCTGGATATCTGATGGGACCTAGCTCATAAATGAACTCCAAATCCAAACTTCTTAGACCGTATCGTCAACTGAACTTAATCAGTATCCTGCGCCATGCCTCCCTCAGTATTTCCTTGGACCATCTGTCCAAAATATTGCCCCTCGTCAGATGGAAAGCTATAACTCTGACAACCTCCCTGTCGTCCAAGTCACCTTGGAAGCCTGGAATGATAACTGTCTCCCGAATGAGGCTGTCGTTATCATATTCCTAGAACATCCACTTATGTTCTAAAACTGCTTCCGACTGTTTCTCCAGGATTGGATCAATGTCAACTTATTGCATCTAGTGCAAAAACAACATCTGGTGTGGTACTTGATATCTCATGATTGACTCAATTGCCTAAGCAAGTGATCTGCCAATCATGCACATCCCTCTCCCCTTTAGTCTGTAAGACACCTTTAGAGAGGGTGACTCCATCACCTGCAGGTACACTACCGTGCCAGGAGTCGTCCATTCTAAATACTCTTAGAATGCTGTCTAAGTACCCTTAATTGGGAAACTACCGAAATCTAGATCTAAAACCATAGATCTAGTAACCAGTATGTCTGATATAATGTCTAAGTCCCATGTGGAGAAACCACTGTGTGACGACCAAAGTATAACCGATCGTAGTATAGGAATATCACTTCCTACTCTGTGTTTGTCATCCAAATACCAGGACATCACACCCTACTACCTTCTTAACAGATCCATCCCCTATTCTGATGAAGTCAAACCTATGACTGTCATGTCAGAAATAGATGATCTATCTCCGCTACATCCGCTTTAGTCTATAAATAGACATAAGCCACTTGTCCACCAATGCTTCCGATGCTCCCACTGACCACGACAACCCTCTGGCAGAGTCATATAGACGTACACTTCTAAAGCTAGTTTAGAACGACGCTATACTCATCCTCCTGCCGGGTCTCACGGTCTGGAACAACAGCAATGGCAAGTCTGGGTAAACAAGAACTTCCCTGTCACCGTCCTTGAGGCTAAGTACCTCTCGGGTGCCTGAAGTTACCCACCTTATCTGCGGAGTGGCCAATGGAATGTCAAACCAGATTGAATCTTTAGGTTCCTATCAAAATCTTCAGTAATCGTTTGTGGTTCTGGAATCACTTCCAGTTCTACCATACTCCCACTACTGTTTTCTGAAAAAATCCATTTTTATTAAAACTGTGGCGAGTCTAGAACAATATCACTATTGATCTTCCAAATGGTAGAAAGTCAACCCTCGTCATAGCCTGGGTCAACCCATAAACAACCATTACAGAAACATGCCTTGAGTTATCCAGAGTCTGGTTTTAAGCATAGGCCGGACAACTCCCCGTACCTTAACAATGTTAAGATATGAACTGTTTTATATCCAATATAGAAACAAAGGCACTGATTTAATTGAACCAGATTCAAATCATGCAGCTGTCTCCAGTGCATGTCAACTAAATGGAAGGAGGCCGATCAGCGTTACTCAACTTAGGAGTGCTTCCAATTACGAGTAACCTGAAAGAGAAGCAAGTTCTCTTAATCATTACTATCACCTGAATACCATCCGCAAGTATCTACATCTTCGATCACCTTGAAGAATCCCGATACTTGCAACATCTGGTTCTCTACTTTACTCTTATACCTATAACTTCTCAAAACTTGGACCCTGTGTTTCTACGAAACACCTGTCTAAGAACTAGAGAAGTTATAAGTAAACAGAATATAGTACGAGGACCAACCCCTCTGTCCTAATGGACACTGGACAGCATACAATCCTCTGTATAAGTCCTCTGAGTCTAACAACTCATTTCTTGTGTGTCCTAGGTTGAAAACTGTACTTATGGTTAAGAAGAATTACACCGTTGTTTAATGCTCCTTACCTAACTATCCACTGATATAGGTAAATGTCATCGACATAATTTCAAAAAGGTACATCTCACTCTATAAAAATAGACGTACAGATATATCAATTTGAAATTGGTGCATTATAACGGATATTCAAAACCAAATATTCGCCGTCCGGCAAACAACCCAGGTGACTTCCTCAAATATCACCAATTACAACGAATTCCGATATAATGAGGATGATCACCTAATTCCCAATAGCTTACTCCCACTCATCATCTGTAAAACAATACAGATGTGAGAATCATACCTGGTAAATACATACCCTGGAGCAAGTGTCAAATTGGGAAATCAGTTTTCTTTTAACAGTACGCAGTGAAACTGAAACATTGAAATGTTTCGATGGGGTATCCTGGTATTCCTAGTAATGCCTCTTCCATTATCCAAATTCACAACTGTAACCGTATAATTCTTTGCCATCTCTCCAAATCCCTTCATATGTCTTTAGTCATTACCTTCTGTACACCCCTTTAGGCCAAATGATTTTCTTCCTTTCCTACCGTTCGGCACCAGCCTATGGTTTGGAAGAAGACTATCCAATAAGCATAATGGGTGTACTGTCCTAATCCTAGGAGCACTCGCAATGCGAGAGAAGGTGAAGATAAAAGACAACCGAATAAACCTTATTCCTATTTCTCCTGAACCAGAATCCATCCCCGAACTGAAACAAGTTCCTTTCGAGTTCGTATATAACCATACGATGGAATATCCAATAAACTGTGGATCTTCGTAGTGATACGGAGTGTTCTGGAGAAATACAAAGGTGAAGTGGGAGTGGTAATGAAATACCTGGTTTGGTCGTGAATATCAGTCGCAATTTACTTTGCCATCTTACTAATCCCTTGATATATCTTTACTTAATACCTTCTGCACACCATCGTTATGCTAATTGGTTTTCTTCATTCCATACCGTTCGGCACCAGCCTAAGGTTTGGAAGAAGACTATCCAATTTGCGTAATAGGTGTACTATCTCTTAAACCAAGGAGTACTCGCCACCTGAGAGAAGGTAAAAGGAAAAGACAACTGAATAGTCCTGTTCGTTTTCTCCAGAACCGGAAACCATTCTCGAATAAATTCCTTCGAGTTCGTATATAACCATACGATGGTTTTGTCCAATGGAAGTGGATGTTCGTAGTGATACGGGGTGTCCTGGAGAAAAGGGTAAAGGTAGGAGTGGCAATGAGGTTTGCAACTCTGACAATCCAAAAGCCAGTGTTAAAGAAGGTTCGGTCAACTTGGTCACTGAGTCATAGTCTTAGGGTCGGGTCAATGGTCGCTGCCAGAGAGAGAAAAGAAACACTCAGCGTGCACTCTAACCTAGATCAGAATGGTTACCAATTTATCTAATCAGGAAACCTCCCACTGTACCGTCAAATTCTCCTCCAAACCTGAAAGAAGAATTAGTCGGGATCACCCGAGGAGTAAACCAACTCATCAGTAGGAATCGGGATCCAACTATCATTGCATGATAACGTGACGGACTTCGCTCACGTTATCACACTCCAGAAGGTATGCGCATATCTGGCAAGTTTCAGTTTCTTTAGAAACTCCCGATGTGATTTTTTCCCCATGCTCTTATGACCTTGACTTTGGCCAACATATCATAAGTCACATGTCAAGTTCTACCCGTCATTCTCCAGGTTAATTTGAGCCCACCCGTACATACCCTTGACTTTGGCCAAAATAGTAGTACGACTGCCCCAAACCAACGCATCTATCTATGCTGCATATGAATACCCAATAGCTACCAATCACTGTGCCTTGACTTTGGCCAACATACACAGCTTGAATACTATTGACCATCCATATGAAACGACGGAGGGCTACGAATGGTTTCTGGCGAAAACCTTTAACGTAATGAACTGGATATCGTTGAAGGAACGGATAGCTTTTAAAAATATAGTGACGAAAACCTTTGCTAAAGAGGTCACTCCCGGTGAAGGGATCTCGGCTCTTTCCCCGTAGAATACGGTGCAGGATATTCCAACTGAATACCACGATGCAAAGCAAAAGTAATCGGCTATAGTGAAGTTATTGCCCTGATGCAAACTTTTGTCCAAGGGGTCACTCCCGGTGAAGGGATCTCGGCCCTTGCCTCGTCGACTGAGGAGCAGGATATTCCAACTGGATACCACTGTGCAAAACAAAAGTGAACGTCCTTGAAATAACAGCTTTTTGAAAAATGTTCCAACAACATCAGATTAGGTTTGTTTAACTTGCATTGATCCGAATCAATGCAGTCCTATCAATTGATCACACCACAAAGAACGAAAATAATGACGTACGTATATGCCATCCGCATTCGCCACTGGGTCCCTTCATTACCCGTTAGGTTAGTTAACTAACGACAGAGCGGGGACTGGACTAGCGCGGATGCAAAACATATACAACATCTACTAGTATATATATAACATATAATTTTCGCTCAAGGCGTGATAAAATACAACATCACAGAAATGTAATAAGCATCACAGAACAATACAGATATCTGGGATCCCCGGATTTCACAGAGCCGCTACTGAAACCCGACGTTCCCCTGGTCGTGTGGATAGCCTGTGCAATGAAATCCTAGACCCCTACGGGCGCGGCAAGTTACCCGCCCAAACCTGAAGCGAGGCAGCCCCCTTCAGCAACGTGAATGGACCAACCAGCACTTCACGGAATCCGGTAACTTGGGCACCCCTCCTGGGTCAACCTGTACCCCCTACGAGTGCGGCGAATAGCCCGCCAATTCTAGAGTAAAGCCCCTTCCGTCTCAATGCCATGAGATGCGGGCCCGTTGCCCTCTAGAATCCGGCTATCCGTGCACCCCTCCTTGGGGTAATCCTAGTACAGAAAGTAAAATATACATACAACGGGTATATCGACCGCAACCTGGTCGTGCCCCAAAAGAATAATATACAAACGTGCAGTGACGACAGTCCACATGTCGGACGCTCGCCCCGCAATATCAAATGTACATAATACAATAAAAACTGTACTAGCATTGCATCCAGGCTATCCCCCACGATTAATCCGCAACAACACATCACAATCACAGAACATCAACGTGAATGTCACGTTCGCAAATCCGTCTAACCGGGCTATAGCAGTTAGACAGGATTTACCGATCGAGTGACATTCACGGTCGCAGATATAATGTAAATACTGTAAACTAATGTGTTTAAAATATTCGATCGATCAAATTTATCGAAGTGGGCCCCAAGCACTACTGCAGCACTCACAGAAAATCTGGGCCCAAAAAGAACATTCCAAAAACCCTATTTTCAAGTCAGGAGCTTTCTGCAAAATTTTGGTACACTGAACAGTGCAAGTCGCGGCGGAACCGTAGCCCAAGCATGGGTTTGGCCGCGGTTCCGCGGTGATGTAGTGTGTTCACGAGACCAAAATTTCACAGAATTCTTAGAATTCCCTGCACATCATTCTGCAACAACCTGAAAAAAATTTGGAGCTAAAAAAATTTCGACAGAAACTGATGCACATGAAAACGCGGTTTTTGGAATTTTGTTCGATCAGAAATGTAAACACACTAGACAAAGCTAGACTAGGTTAATGGCGAGGCTCTGATACCAGTGTAAGTGCACGGCGGCGCCCCGGCCGTCAATCCGACGCCAGAATGCGGAAGCGATACTTTACTTTAACTTTTTGAACCGGCACCACCGCGCACAAGAATCCCGGATCGGGCCATTAATCTAGTCCTAGCTATCAAGAGAAGGGGTAGAGAGATATACCGAGCGATCCGTGTCCTTCGGTCTTCTCGTCGTCGTCCCGATCTCCCCGCGGAATCTCCGGTCTTCACCTCCTCGCCGGAAGGGCACCACGTGGCCGGCTTCTTTTACGGGCTCCCACCTCTTGACCGAGGCAACTCGGGCACGAATCTGGCGAGTCGACGTGCCCAAGAGTTGCTGTAGAATAGTGTAGAACTCATGTCTCATTTGGGGTAGTGAAAGTTGCCATATGATGGAGGAAATGAACTAAGCTTTTTGGAGATGGAGCAATGGGAATTTTGCAAGCCAAAAGAGATCAAAATTCCCCACTCTCAAAATTGGACAGCCCCATATAAAGAGTGGCCGGCCTCCTTGAGGAAAAAGAATGAGAAGTGAGTGAGGGAGTGGGCAATCAAGCAAGAGAGAGAAAAAGGGGTATCATGAAGAATAATGATTACAATCAAAACCCCACTTCATCACCTAATCATAACTTCCAAAAGTCAAGCCATCATGGAAAAAGAAAGTCAAGTGAGGTCAATGGATAGTGCACCATTATGATGCAACAATATGCAAAGACAACCCTCCAAAATTCTTATTTGCACAAATGCAAATTAGCCCTCCTTCACCAATCTTCGGCCAATGAAAGATATAAGGAATAATGGCCGAAACGGAAAGCAAACTGGCAACTCCAAAAAACTGATCCCGTAATAAATTACAGGAAAACCCCGCTACTGTATATACATACTCGCATTTGTATTCCGACCGAATACAAATGCAATAAGACAAAATCTACACTGTACTATACTAGGATCTGGCTTAAACCAAAACCCGCTAGTATATACCGTCCGATCATGATCCGTGCAATACCGCACGTATCTGATCGAACCCTGCCATATCTCCATACGCCCTCTACAGCGTTTCGCCCGAAACTTGAGAAACTGGTCTGTGGGGGACTCTAAAGACTCGTCAACACGTTGGTTGTGGATTTAACCACTAGCACGTCAGAGGTATTAGCCTATACGTAACGGGCTACCAGGTATTGACCAAAAGGGACGTCGATGAGCGAACTCATCCTGACACCCTACTAAGCCTGTCAGTGACAATATCCGTACAGTCCGGTCCGTTCGTCTATAAGCATCACATGGCGGGCCTAGGGGGGTGGTAAAAGTCAGACCCCCAAAAGCGGTACAAGTCGTGTCGGAGTGTAGCCCAGAACACCCTGAGATACTACTGGAATACCTACCAGTAAATCTCCTGCCTTAGCCAAGGACTTTCATGTACTGGCTCTCCTAGACACAGCGCGACCTCACCCCCAATACCGGGAGAGACGAACCCCTGCAGATCCGCTCACTGCCTCCATGTGGCTCGGGACTGTACCCAACTAAAACCTGTTTGCACGTCTCCTTTGAGCGTGGTAGGGTAGTAATCAAAGTACAATGGGAACTCACACGAGACAAATGACGATCTCAGATCGATGAACTAACCTGTACACATGTCACCAGGGAACTGCTATCTGACGTCTGGTATAATCCCAACTAGCAGGTTCCCGGCGAGTCCTGTCCGGTGTACTTATAACCCAATGAGCACCTGTATACATCTTAGGTGAACCAACTGACACCAGTGGCTTGTGAGATCGGCCACCGCCCCTTGTCGGGGTCTCGACTGTATACACTAGTCTACTCTGGAGTATCGATGCCCTGTCTCGAAACTCCCTCGACTAGGGACCTTTTAAGGATGTGCTTATGACCTCAGCTCCCACGTATATGATCGCCCTCATACTGCTGGTAGTCAAGTAAGAATCCTAGGGGCTCTATCAACGTGCAATAGTGATCAGTAAAGTCACCTAAAACAGTACACGATGATAAAGGGAAACCAAATAGCATACTATCATCTTGAGTAAGACTGTCCTACCGGGATAGGTCCTCCCTCAATCATTGCAATCACGTGCCTGTGATCCAATAATTGACTTTGAGGGCACTATCTCCAACATCAGAGACATGCTAGAAAATTAGACAATATTTGTTAGATTACGAAACCGAAACGACTCCGAAACTTGAAACACTTGAACTTAGTTTCTGTCGATTTTAAAAAGTCTTCAAATTTTTTTTAAACAACTGCAGAATGTTATATGAGATATATCATGAAAACCATGGAAATTTCAAGGGGGTTGCTCGGAAATTGGCCGAGCACATTGAAGAAAATTTCGAGCAGGCCGGCCAAACAGTGGAGTTTTGATTTGAAATTTTCAGGGTGTTTCATTTTCTGGGTTTTGGTGTTTCAAGTGTTGTTTGTTTTTTCTAAGTTTGCATGTGATGTGATCTTACAGTATAGGCAATTCGGAGTGTTTCGTATTTGTAGTTTTAACATTGTTTCGGGTATTCGCTGTTAGTTATGTATATGCCCTAGAGGCTATTGTTGTACATATGATATATATTATAATAGATACTTGGATATATATAGAGAGGACTTACTTGCTCGACATGATAATATGCTATCTGGTTTCCACTTTGTATTAATATGTTGATTTGTATTAGTTTACTGTCTTGCTCTCACATGTTGATAAAGCCCTTGGGATATGTACTCGACTTCTAGGACTATGATGAGATCATACTGGTGGGGCCATGGTAGTCAAAGAGTGCATCCTATAACCGTTCTTAGTCGAGAGAGTATTGAGATAGGGCATCGATACTCCAGAGTAGACTAGCGTATACGCATCTTGACCCATATGATGGGCGATGGATGATCCCATATCCATCGGTGTTTGACATCAAAGATGGTGTACGGGTACTCAGTGGAGACTGGGTACACTGAACGGACTCGCCGAGAACTCCTGGATGGTATTATACTTATCGTCAGATAGCGGTTCTTCGGTGACACTGGTACAGGTTAGTCTGTAGACCCGAGATCGTCATAGAGTCTTGTGTGATTCCCACTGTGCTTTGATTTCCACCTTACCACGTCCAAGAGGGCGTGCAAAACGATGGCTTTTGGGTACAGTCCCGAATCACATGGAGGCAATGAGCGATAGGAGGGGTTTCGTCTCTCCCAGTATTGGGAGTTGATGTTGCGCTGTGTTCGATTGGCTATAACTGGAAGTCCCTGGCCAGGGCTGATATGGAGATTTACTGGTAAGAGTTATCAGTAGTTTATCGACCCGTTATGAGCCTTACATCGACACGACTTATCGGTTACTGGGGTCTGACATTTACCACCCCTAGACTAGATATGCGACATATCAGATGAAAAGACCGGACTGTATGGTAGTGTTGCTGATTGGATTCATAGGAGAATGTACAGGCTTGCTTGTTGATCTTCTGATCGCTCAATACCTGGGTGGCTGTTACGTTTAGCTGACCGTTTGCATCTTGTGGGTGTTTGATATGATCATCACCTACTGCCGGCGTATTGACGATTCTTTAGAGTCCTACACAGAGGTTTCCTGGCTCAGGCAAAACGGAGTAGGAGCACATATGCGATATGTGCAGGACCGAGAATAATACGATATGAGATACCGTATCTCTAATTGATGTGAAGATTAACCCGGATTCTTAAGCATCGTTGGATCATTTATCCAAGGTTTTTTTTAACAGAGTTAATATCTTTCTAGTTTTAGAAAGATATTAAAATTATCTCTTGTTAACAAGAAAAATCTTTCTATTTAAAAAAGATAGGGAAATATTTTCCCAAGTATAATTTAAGTTATACTGAAGTATGCGCTTCAAGGATTTGGCGCTTGTGCCACGTGCTTTGCACGTAGTGTAGCGCCAAACAAAACATTAGCGCATGATACACCTATGGCTGCATTGGCGCCTGATACACCTATGGCTGCATTAGCGCTACGTGCTTTGCACATGAGGCAGCGCCCAAGATGTTCTAAGACTTTACGTCAACTCCAGAGGCAAAAAGCTTAAGTTTTTTGTCGTGAAAATGTCTCATCAGGGAAAAGTAGCCAAACATGAGAAAGAGAAAGAGGAGACGAAGGCAAAGACGATTCACCAGAAGAGTAGTCTTTGTGTTTGTATGAAGAGACGAAGACAAATGTGAAGGGTAGTCATCCATAGATGATAAAGATGAAGGGATTTACCAAGAGCAGCCTCTGTGTTTATATGAGCATTGACATATGGGCGAGATGAGAGAGAATATAAAATGTACCGGCATTCTTGATCATTAATAAAAAGATTATCATGTTTGCCGCGTGGATGTACGTTGTTGATCGAACCACGTTAAATATTGGTATTGCGTGTTCGTATTTTTGCTCGTCTTCTTTGCATGCCTAACGAAAACCCTAACAGAAACACTTGGGTTGTATATGTCTCGGTGGGATCTTGTTGTCTCATTATTATTTTATTAATGAAGCAAGAGTGGAAACAAGGTTTACCTCAACAAAAAAACACATCCTTGCATAGTTCGTTTGCATTTGAGTCTATGAAGAGAAACTCTATTAATCTTCCTATTAATAAGTAAGAGATGGAAAACCTCGTTAGTTGAAATAATGGATATTGCTATTTGCTGGCATATCTCATTTCGCTTACCATTGAAAGCTTTTATTGGACTGGTAACTAAAAGTTCTATCTTATAAATAGCTACCAAACATTTTGAATTGTGAAAGAATATAAAGAAATTTGGTGGTAAATTAGCATGTCACAAGCAGCTTCTTAAGCAGCTTCGACACATTAGTGGGTCTAGTGCAACGGGCTCTAGTAGGGTTAAGCCCATATACCTAACAACTTCACCTCATGTGATTCAAACCTATAGCCATCCTAGATACTTCAAGTAGGTGTTGGTTTTAATGCTTTATTGTGAATCAAAGTTTTGACACTTTCATAAAGTTTTGAGTTTCTTTGATGAATTCTATATGTTTTGGCTTTAGAGAAGAAGGTTCTTTTAGTCTCACATTCGAAATGGGGTTGAGATTTCATGTGCTTATATATGAAGTCCCACTTTTATATGTTAAGTGTGTAACTAGAAGTAGTGATGGGCCCACGTTCACACAAGCAGAGTCCAAGCCAATGAGCGGCCGATCGAAAACCTTAATGTGCATATGCGCGTGTATATCATGCATAGAGGGTGCAAATCCCCGATTCAGGCCGTGCAAAATCTGGAAAGCCGTTTAACGGCTAGGAAAATAAGCAGGCCGATCCGAAAACCTTAGCGTGCATGTGCGCGTGTATATCACGCGCAGGGGTGCAAATCCCTGATTCGGACCGTGCAAAAATCTGGAAAGCCGTGTCACGGCTGGGAAAATGAGCGGGCCAATCCGAAAACCTTAGCGTGCATTTGCGGGTGTATATCGCGTGCATGGCGGTGCAAATTCCCTATCCGGGCCATGCAAATCTAGAAAATCCTCCTTCCGACAGAGAAGAAGGTAACATGTTGCATAGAAAATCAGAGAGGACTGAGATCTTTCCCCTACCTTTTCATCTCTCCAAAACCCAGTGATTTGAGTTTTCTGAATTCGTTTTTTGGGCACGTCTGTGATCGAATTAACTAGTCGGATCATCGAGTGCACGGCGTGAAGACTTACCTCGGAGGTTTCATTGTATCTTCGGCAAGGCTGTGATTTGAATTTTTGTTTTCAGGATTTTCTACCATTTATTTGATTCAGATAGTCGCCTTTGTTTTATTGCATCCAACATAACGATCATCTTAATTTTTACCTCCTAGGACCTTAAGAAGGTGTTAGTTCATTAATTCCGTGTTGTTTTTGAATTGATGGGCAAGAGGAGGAAAAGACGAAAGGGATTTTAAATTGCTTTCCACTTTCTTCTCATTTTAGGAAATAAAGTTTTCTTTGGCATTGTTCACGAAATGAAGTCGGTAAAGGTTTTTGTGGCAAAAAGGCTGAAAAAACGTCATTACAATTTATGCCGACAAACAAGTAAAACAAGAAGTGACACTCCATATCTTTATTTTACATTTCTTCTTTTACTTTTCGTCTATCAAGGATGCTTTTAAAAAATAGGAGACCAATCTAATTTATCAGGAGACATGGTGTCTATGTCTACAATATCTTATAATTTTAACTTAAAAATCTATATAGGCAAACTCCAAAATTATAGAACATGCTGCAGTAACTTTTTTTTCAATAAAAGAATTTAGAAAATGGGCAAATTCTTCCAAGGTATTCTTAATTTTAAGAAGTCAATCTCCTCACTCTATACAAATATTATACAATATCCTTTTCTTACCCATTTTTTTTAATTGTTACCCTTTCAAAATGTAGCAAATTTCTTTCTATCAAAAAAACTTGGTATTTACTTTTTATCCCCCAAACAAATAAGATACATCATTTTATCCCTTTACAATTTCCGTCAACTTTTAATGGCAAAACATCGGGTTTTTCTTTAAAATATCCCAAACTCTCTTCTATTTTGGAAATATTCAATCTTTTTCCTAAACTGAAATTAAGGTTTAGACTTCTGCTGCACCTTTCTCAAAATCAGCCATGAAATCATGAGCATTTTCAACATCCTTCTCTAGTTATAAAGCAGTTGAATGCTTCTGCGGCCTTAGTTGTTGTTTTCGCGTAAATGGTAAATCTAAAATCTACGGAGAAAATTTAAAGGTAAAGTTAACGGGGATTTTTCCGACGGAAATCATAAAAAGGATAAAACGGTGTATTTTATTAAATTTGTGGGGGGCAAAAACACCGAATTTTTGGAAATTAGAAAGGAATCTATCATGTTTGGAAGGACTGCAAAATTCAAATTTCAAACAATCATTGTATGGCAATATACGCACTTTCTCCAGATGCTAACATTTAAGCCATCAGTTTTTCAATTGATTTAAACCATGCAATATCCATCGCGTGCAAGAAACTAGTTTCTTTTTTTTCCCAATTAATGTAAGGGCTGCACACGGTACTAATCCCAACGATTCTCACCGCTTCCTTCATTTCCTTGTCTGCCACGCATTTTTCTCTCCGTCCTCATCGTCTTCCTCTCAAATGGGTTACTCTAATCCCTTCGCTCTCCTCGCCGACGTCGTCGCCGACGACGATCTCTCCCTTCTCATCTCCCATCATCACCACAAATCACCCAATAAATCAACCGCCAAATCCCCAAATCGACCGAAGAAGCTTCTCTCCGCCACTCAACCCACCGCCACCGCTCCACCGCCAAAGCCCCTCCCTCAATCGAAGCCAGGTAACAAATCCCTTACCCTAACCCTAATCGTAACCCTAATCTGACCTGTTCTAGGGTTGCTGACATCAGATCGCCGTTCCGACGACGCGGATAACGGCTGCGACCTCGAGAGCGGAGCCCGAAAGAAATTCAACGTGTCTGAGGATGGGGAGTTCGAGAAGCCATCGATTGGTGGTGGAGGAGGGCGATCGCATCATCGCGGCGGCCCTCGAAGGAGCTACCGGAGTGGGTCCCGCCTTATCTGCCGCACTGGGAGGGAGCACATCGATCGGGATGCCGAGGATCATCTCGTGACGATGAGCTCGAAGTATCGGATCTTCGATCGTCATAGTTCTTCGTTCCGCGGGTGGGTAATCGTTTCAATGAAATTTTTTTGGAGTTAATTTGAGTATTTTAGGTTAAATTTATGAATTTTTTTTGGCCTGAAGGAATGGGGTTAAGAGAGATGGATTCGGGCGCGGGAATTGGGGAACGATGGAGGACGAATGGCTGGAGGAGTGAGTTTTTAGATTGTTTACTGTTGATGAGTTCTTTTTTGATTTGGTTTGATTGTGATCTTAGAATTGTTATGGTAAATATAGGCATCAAACATGTAACGTGATTGAAGAGTCTGATCCTGGAATTGTCGAGGATGATTTGGATGTCGATCAGATTGATGAGGATGAATCTGAAGATAAGGTATGAGCTCTTTTTGGCCATGATTGGTCATGTTTTGCATGCTTTGGGTAATTTCAAGTTGAAAAGATTGCATTTGTCACATGGTTGTTTCATCCCCTGATATAATTTATTTCTACTTGTCTGATCTTATTGTAGTAATGTACCAGAATAGGTATTTATTACTAGTTAGAATACATGGGTTTTTTTAGAAAGAAGAATCAGACGAATGCATGCGACTTAGCTATACATGCGGTCCTTTGTGAACGAATGTGGCTTTCACTCCGTAAAAAAAAACTATTTCTTGTGTAGCTTATCTATGCACAATATCCCATTGCACATGTTTTTAGTATTAATATGTAATGGTTTTGCAATTTCTCTTCACCTTATCAGTATGTCAATTAAGTCTCATGGCGGTTCTTTGTCCAGTTGGATTTGCTTGAATTTATCTGGCTAGTTATGTATTTACTTTTGTTTAGAGGATTACCATTTTTTTGTTTACTAAGATTAGCAACAAGAAAATATTAGAGTATGTGGAAAAATGGAAACGCTCAGCATGCTAAAAAGATTCCTACATATGTATAGTTGCAACCTGTTCATCATACCTTAATGCACCTACTTTTAAGCTTATACATAGTTTTCGTACGATAACTTGTTTGCACACAGCAGTTAACTGCAGCTCATGATGTTTCCAACTGCGCTACAAAAACGGTTCATCATAAGCACAAGTAGTACGCGATAGTTTATCACAAGTAGTAGGTGGCTATTGTATATTTGTAACCACTTGTTTCTTTCTTTCCTCATCCTTATTCATGTCATGTTGCACAATCAACTACGTAAATAATTAGTATATTTTCAAGAGTTTAATGCACATCCTATCATTTCCTGGGTTATGGGTTGCACATAGTATACTGAAAATTGGTTTGGTTTGTGTAGTTTCATCCTTCTTAGCATCAAGGATTTTCATTCTCTGTATTGATTATGTAATATTTTGAATCCTGTTTCATCCCCTTAATATTAGATGACTCTAGAGGAGTATGAGAAGGTAATGGAGGAAAAAAAGAAAGCTCTGCAAGCAACGCTTCTGGAACTCTCTGCTAAGAGAAATAATGATGCAGACATCATTAAACAGGTGCTCTGATAGGATCAAAATTGTCACTTGTTACGAGTTTAAACCTGATGTCATTAACGTTTCTTTGTTTTCTTTGGGTTTGTAGAAGGAATCAGCAAAGGTGACAGATGATGAAGAATATATGGTTGACGACGTAAGTTACTACAAAAACCCTTTTAAGTGTTCCAATTTTTTTCACTGCTGCTAATGTGATTTAGGGTTGCAATAGCAAAAGAGTGACATTGGCTTATTCTTCCTTTCTGTTTGCATCTTGTTTTGCTACCCCTATCTAATTATTTTGCAATGGTCTTGCTTGTTCTTCTGTATGATTCTAATTCTAATTATCCTTGATTAACATATATGAAGCATTATTAGTGCAAAACTTTAGTAAATTTCGATCTATGCTCATCGTGTTTGATGATGAAGATGTTTCATTTCAGATCATTGACAAGTATGCTGAATGTCTAATGCATCTAAGTTGAATAGCTTGAGCAGTGTAAATTTTCCTCTTCATATGGGAGGTTGCAGGTTCGAGTTACAATTTTTCCCAGACCTGGCCGTGATATTTGTTTTATAAAAAATAAGAAGTGTTTTTGGAGAGAAAAAATTATCGCTTAGTTTTAGCTTGCACGTACATTTATTCAGTTGTATTTACCGTTGTCAAGCTCCTCCAATTATGGAGTTCACAGTAAACCAGGAGAAGATATTGTTATATTTATTTCGGTTCTTGATTTGATTAAAGGCCTCCAGTAAAAATAGGCTTGCAATCTGTGATTAGATGATGCTTCATCCTTATGGCCCTTATTCTTTATAGTCAAGGTCACTGACCAAAACTTCGAAGTTGTGGTGAGGGTTGAGGAATATATTTTTATACATGCTTGCACAAGTTAAAAACCCTTAATGTGGCTGGACTTGGGCCTTTGCGAATGGAGTAAATTTTTAGTGCGTTTCTTTTTAACATGCGTCTGGAGGGATTTGAACCCAGTTTTTTTATTTTTTTAATATAGATTTTGGATAAAGTTTCAAGTCTCTTCCACTGTACGAAAACTTCAAAGTTGCAGTGAGGATTGGCAGATATGTATTTATTCTAACACTTACTTTACATTGCTATTATTGCCTCTGACTGAAAAAGTTATATAACATGTTCAATGCTCAAGGCTAAGGAACAGTTGATAATTGTTTCTTGTATCCAAGGATAACAATGTAGGTAAGCAGGTATAGACTCTTAATAGTAAAATAAATATTGAGAGGATCACTAGTTCAAAAATGACTTCAGAAACTGACACATAGGGCCCATTCTTCTATATTATGAAGGAGTGGGGTCTGGGTCTGGGTGGCTGGTATCCTCTGTTTTCTTATGGTGTTAGTATGGGTAGGGACCATGGTATATCTCAAATTCAAAGAACTTTAATTCTCCCACCGGATCCAAGACTTGAAATGTTTCAGACTTGCTCAATATACCTATAAAGTAAACATTAAATATTGTGATCTGTGATCTTCATGTTACCATGAAGATGAATCCAAATTAGTCTCTCGACACTTAATCTGTGCAATTTAATTAGTTATTTATATATGATTCCTTTGCAAACATTTTTATTTACTTAGCTGCATATACTGCATTTCTTGGACCAAATTATGGACAAAAACTATTTTCCAATTCTTTTTGCATGAATTCTGATAATGACGCCTGGCAATGATTAGTTACTTATTTGTTTTCTTGGCTGTTTCAAAATTTTAGAGGTCTTCCTGCAATTTAGATTTTTTTCCTGTATTCTTTTTGTTTTTTTATTTTTGTAATGTGATGTTTATTTTGGCATTATAATGTGTAGCCAGGTGAACTAGCATATGCATACCATACTCAAATTTTTAGATTATGCACGTTTAAAAATTATCCATATTCTTACTGTGATCCAAAATTTATTGGTTTGCTATGTTGTAATTACTTGGCTCGTTGTTGTAGTTTGTGATGGTAGATGTCACTGAAGCAGAGGCTCCCAGCTCTGAAGCGTCCAAGAGTAAAGCTTGGAAATTCTTTGGATGAGGTGCATGGCCATCTTTCGGAGACATTCCCTATCATTTTATACTCCTTGTTTTGTAAATAAATCGACGTACATGATCCAAACAGGTTCACTTGTTCATATTCTGGTTCTATCTTGTTTAGTGGGAGAAGGGCATATGTTTTTAATGTTTGCTCTTCAAATAACAGGAATTTACAATTTACTATATTTAAGTAATCATGATCTGTGAATATTGTATATCAATGGTTTTTCATAATTAGCTTAATTTATGCCTTTCATATAAAATACTTGTGTAGCTAATGCTGTTGTGCTGTTGAATCTAAGATCAGGTCTCTTAACTCAGGTTTTGCCCCTTGCTGGTTTTTAGCAAATGAGTTGTGGTCACAAAAATTTATAGCTTAATTGAATATATTGTGTTTCCTGATATCATGTGCTTCTGGTAAAATTGCTTTTTTCGGTTGGGGAAAATCAACCCCCTTCTGGGATCGAATTTGTGATCTCTCACATTAGAGCAAAAATTGGTATCAACTGAGTTAAGATCAGTGGGCTTTTGGTAAATTTGTTGCTGGAAGTTCCTGAGACCTGTAAATAGTACACCATTTATGTCATGCAGGACAAATTATTCAGTATGCAACCGTGCATGTACAATCGGTTTTACTCTTGGACGTGATGCTTCGGCTACAAATGCATGCAACATAGCAATCAAGCTACCATAAGAGTTTCTCAAACCATTCCACTCCCACCTAATAAGAGTACTTGAAACCCCATGGTTTCTGTGTCCCAAACAAAACTGATTGGGAACTAATGCAGAGCATCAGTCATATGTGATTGTTTTTTCTTCATACTTTCAGCCATATGTACATTGCTCCACACCATCATCTGCCTTCACCCTCGGTCCTCATTTCCTATCACATATAAATATGAAGTATCCACATTGTTTTTCTAAAATGTAGGTCTAATTATGTAGCCCAATGCATATACTATAATACTGATCAAAAAGAAAGAAGAAAAAGTTAACTAAGGAACTAATACAGCTTCAGGATAAGGAAAAAACCTTTAATTTTTTTGTATTTTATTATAGAATAAGTAACTAGGCAACCTCACTCTCTATGTATCCAATGAGAATCTATGTAGACTACATGGATTCCACTGCACCGGTAAGTATTACTCTTTATTTTCTAAGAAACATTCAGTATACATCTAACTCGCAATATACACCAACGCCATTGTTTCACTGAAAATACATGTGCTATTTACCAAGACAAATTGAATGGTGAATATGAATGTACAGAAACCCTGTTATTATGAATCTAGAAATAAACAAACTACTACTATCATTAAGCCGACGCCAGTGGTTCCATCAACTCGCACTCGAAGTTTGTATGCTCCAAGAATGGTCCCAGCCTCACCAGTTTAGGGATCATCACATCATCCCTGATTCCGCAAACAAGAGGGTTGTCCCACTGCAGCAAAGACCCCACAAGGTTAGCTCGAGCAGTCAGCGGGAAAATCCGACCCCATCTCTCCTCACCATAACTTCTCAATGCTTTGCCCACTGAAGACTGCACGCGTGCACCGCCGCTTAAAGCAGCTGCAAGCTTTCCAGCGAGAACCACGGAATCCTCCAATGCACAGCAAGCGCCTTGCCCTAGATTTGGCGTCATCGGGTGCCATGCATCCCCGACAACCACGACATTGTTGCCTGTTGAAGCTGGTGGGCTAAAGCCAGGCCAGAGCCATCGGTCGACCAGCGGGGTTCTGATTACAACAGTGTCGGGAGTCTTTTGTATGACGTCTATGACCTCTGAAGGCCAGCCTTTTACGAGATTTAGTGCTTCCGTTTTTAGTATCGATGGATCGGTAATCCTCGGTCCTGTTTACAATTTTAGAAATGTCATTTTCCTTTATTAGAGATATATGGTAATCAGTGAAAATGTTATGGCAGGCATATTAGTTATTTCTTTGGAATGTGATATAAATAACCATTGATGAACTTGGCGAAAATCTCAAAGTTCAAGAAGAAGATGAAGAAAAACAATGTATGAACCACAAATTCTTGTAGTGCGACAAAAAGGATCCTAGCACAATGTTAGAAATTAGAATGGAAAAAAAAATCCAGTAGTTGTTTATGTTTTGTATGGTAAATTATGCTCAAAATGATATGTGCAAAGCTAGAAAAATAATTGTATCAGCAGGCTAATTTAAACTTAGACAATGTTGGCAATTTATATGACCGCCAAAGTTGCAGGCATATAGAAATGGCTGAAAGGGGCTTGCAGTGACCCAGCAGGCCCCGGCCTGGCCTCACCTATTGCGGGTGGTGTTCAGGGGGGTTAATTTCAAAATACCCTCTGGGCCCCACCCGCAATGAGTGAGGGCACTGCAGTCCAGGGCCTGCAGGGTCACTGCATGCCTCGATTGCTCTATAGAAATATCTTGATACTGAATGTACTAGATATCTGATGCCAAAACAACCTAGAACAAGCAAGATCGAAACCGTAGTCGCAGTACATAATAATTCTAATTTGAGAAAATTTGACTTTAGTAATGATAATGATCTCTAAATGGATTGAGGAAATTCAAGATCAAGGATTTTAACTTCAGCTACACAAAAATCACAGCACAATGAAAGCTACATATACAAATGAGTTTCATGAATAGACCTGGAGATGGGCTGTTGAAGCAGATGAACCAATAAACTTTTGTGGGTGAAACTGGAACAAAACCAGCACGCTGTCCTCTTCCATAAACATAGTTAACTTTCGGTTTAAACGGCTGGCCTTCGGGATAATTGGCGAGTCCTCGGAAGGCACAATGCCCGACATATCTTGGGTCCGAAAATCCCATCCACTTCGCCACTGGTGATCTTATGCCGTCACAGCCAATCACAGTCTGCTAAAAAATTGAATTAGAACACCTGGTAACAACTTTTCTGTTGAGCAACATGAACATCTCATTCAGAACACCTTCTTAAAGTTAAAAGAAGGATTTTAGTGCCGAAACCCAACACCTAAAGATCGAAATAAACCTGTAGAAAGGTGATTGCACTCCCTGAAGAATATCTGTTTGTAAGGGTGTGGATTACACATCATATTCAACACTTCTCCGTATATTTTGTTTGTCTAAAGTCGGGCATGAGTCATGACACGAGACCAGCAGTGTCGATTACAAATGTATTTGCTTGTAAAATATGTTGTGTATGTTCTAGTTATCTATGTGACTACATATGTAGCGATTATGTTTCATATCTTTAATGAAACTTGGTGGATTACCACTGTTTATATCCAAAACAAAAAAATTGCTGTGTATGTATTTCATGAATTACAGGGCCTAGTGCACAAACTTAATTAAAAAAAGCTAAGCACTTCCCTTCAACTAGCATCATAGTAATACCTCACTTATAGGCACAACAAGTTTAGTTTGATACCTTGGCTAGTATTCGGGATCCGTCTTCAAGTTCTAATAAAGTCCCGTCATCTCCTTTCTTCTCAAGACCTTTTAGCTTCGACATGTACGATATCGAATCTAATGGCAACCGACTCGCAAGAGTCTCGAGCAGTACTCTTCTCTCCACAGCTCGCACTTCTTGCCTTCAACCACATCATATCATTCCGTTACTTTAAAAATAGAAAGGACTCAACCATTCAATTTGATTAATTAAAATTTTCAATAAATTTAGTATATAATTTATTACCCAGACGCCTCTTCTGCAAATGAAAATGACCTGAGCTCTCTCCCATCCTCGGATCTCATCACCAGACTGCACACAGCTGATGCAAGAAATGTAAGAATTTTATAATTTATATTTCTTTAATCTATAAGGCATGATTCATAATATTATAATCTCATGTATATGCCAACATGAGTCTAGAGAAACATATCTTGATACCATGATTTGAAAAATAAGAATAAACCAATTCTATTGTTCTTTCTTGTCTACTCCATTTCCTTTAGAGTTTTCTTGATGGATAGAAAAACCAACTTAATTCACAAGTTTTGATCTCTTTCTCTCATTATTTATTGTGTAAGCAAAGACTCCTTTATATAACCCCTTCCATCAAGAGAGTTATAAATAGTTATTATATCTACTTGGTGGTTCCATAACAATAACCACTGAAAACTATCATGTGTTTCCATAATTATAACCACACAATTATATTATGCTCATATATCATGTATAATAGGATATTTAGAGTCATACATATGGTGTTATTTCTAACATTCTCCCACTTGACTCAAACTATCTTGTATATAACATCACTGTAACTACTTTATGGCCAATTGAATAGTTATACTTTAACGAGCAAAATAATTTGCCTTTAAGAAGCTTCATATATGTATATACAAATAACCTTATGAATGGTTAATATAACTATTCCGAGTCCAACTTAAAATTGCTCTAAAAGCTAAAAAAAATCACATGACTAATCTCACTTTATTAGTCATGTACAAAATACCAACAATATCCATATGTCTAGACGTACAAATATATAGATCATAAAAAATGACATACAACACTTAAATCCTTATGAGTCTCATATTTCTTACATAACTTATAAATGGAATGACACATAATACTTTACCCAATGGGTCACTTCATCTTTATGTGCTAAAAACCAAATGTGCTCATGAAATTGATCTATAATTTTAGAAAACTTATGTCAATATGCCTTTAATCTATTTTTTTATATACTATTGTTAGCAAACTAAGATTTGTCACGATATAGGATAAAGCCTTTAATATGTGTCAATCTCTTTAAGCCTTATGATAAATTTCTCAACCATAACACTTGTGAAAGCCTCATAGCAATATATAAATTTATTACATTACCTTCAAACATATTTCTTCATCATGAGTGGTTACAATTACATTTTTCTATAAGCTCATGCTTAAATCTTTCTTATTATCGAGAATATCTTTATTTCCAATGGCTCATCCAAAATATCCATATTTTGGACAAATTAAGTTTTATGAGTTAGTTAATAACGGGAGTGATCCACTTTAACTTTATCTTTTATGTCCTTAAGAAGGTAAAATAATTTCTCAAACTTTACGTACAAGAAAATTTACTCCCACTGAACTCGATATTCTTAAACATTATCATTGGATACATATGCAAAGATCACAAATAGGAATAAATTTATAATCAAGTCAATATATGTATCATTGCTATGATATCCTAAGTACACTAAAATAGACCAATATCTACTTTTATTAGTAAATTCAACCTTCCTGTGGACAGCGATGCTAAATGCATGAATCTACTAATTACAATATATAAAGATTAGCAATTTAGTACCAAAATAGAAATCTTTTTTCCTGTGGGCATAAGAACTCTCTATTCTAACATCCTTTAAGCCATCTTAATCCAAAAAGAAGAAAACTGCATAATAAGACTAAGAATGTCAGATAAATAATTTCATTTCTTGTGGGCATAAGAAACTTATATTCTAATATTTTTTTAATCTTTCTTATTTCAATTGAATCACATAAATAATCACTTTCTGTAGAGCCAAGTAATTATCTAAATGAAAATAATTGCAATATTAGATGCCATGTAAATACAAAAACAACTATATGCTAAGAAAACCATAATATACTAATATCACAAGAATTATGATGATGTGTTTACTCCTAAATCATAAGATAATTTAGTTATGAACGGCATCTAAACTTTAATCCATTATTTTAAATATATATGATGAAACTGTTAGTTATATGTATGCCCTAGAGGCCATTACTGTACATATGATGTATATTGTAGTGGATGCTGGGACATATATAGGGAGGACTTTCTTGCTCGACATGATAGTATGCTATCTGATTACTCTTTACCTTAACGTGTATACTGATTGTCTCTCTGTTTCATATTGGTAAAGCCCTTAGGATGTGTACTTGACTACCTGGACTATGATGCGGATCATACTAGTGGGGACATGGTAGTCCATAAGTACATCCTTCAAGGTCCCTAGTCGTGGGTGTATCGAGACGGGGCATCGATACACTAGAGTAGACTAGCGTATACCTTCTCGACCCATACAGATGGGCGATGGATGATCCCATATCCATTGGTGTTTGACATCAGAGATGATATACGGGTGCTCAGTAGAGACTGGGTACACTGGACGGACTCGACGAGAACTCCCAGATGGTATTATACCTCACGTCAGATGGCAGTTCTCTGGTGACACTGGTACAGGTTAGTCTGTAGACCCGAGATCGTCATAGAGTCTTGTGTGATTCCCACTGTGCTTTGATTTCCACCTTACCACGTCCAAGAGGGCGTGCAAAACGGTGGTTTTTGGGTACAGTCCCGAATCACATGGAGGCAATGAGCGATAGGAGGGGATTCGTCTCTCCCAGTATAGGGAGTTGATGTTGCGCTGTGTTCGATTGGCTATAACCGGAAATCCCTGGCCAGGGTTGCTGAGATTTACTGGTAAGTGTTACTAGTAGTTTCTCGAACTGTTATAGACCTCATATCGACACGACTTATCGAGCTATTGGGATCTGACGTTTACCACCCCTAGGCGAGATATGCGACATATCAGACGACGAGACCGGACTGTACGGTAAGTGTTACTGGTTGGATTCACAGGAGTGTGAGCGGGCTTGCTCGTCAATCTTCTGATCGCTCAATACCCGGGTGGTCGTTACGTTTAGCAGACCGCTTGCGGCTTGTGGGTGATTGATATGATCATCACCTGCTGCCGGCGTATTGACGAGTCTTTAGAGTCCTACACAGAGATTTCCTGGCTCAAGCGAAACGAAATAGGAGCGCATATGAGATATGTGCGGGACCGAGAATAATGCGTGTATGTGATACCGTATTATATTCTCGCGATGAATGTATCGATTGGTTGTATGTGATATAATCTAGTTATCGAATCAAGGATTGATTCGATAAGTCGATACATTGGATACTAGTCGGTTATATGCGACATGACCGGATCATTAAATCAAGTGTTGATTTAATGATTTAATGCATAATTATATATTTGATATATTACTTTGCATTAACTAGTATTGGTTCACTTTAAATGGATTTTCTCACTTGATATGCACATTGTATATATGATATATTTTTGTGCACTTGTTTGTATCATGTTTGATGATACATGCTCACTAGGGTTTGTGTAAAGATTAAACCATGGTTGTGTAATGGTTAGGGTTTTCATTTTCTTATTCATTTATTTATTTATTTTGTTTATTTATTTTGGAAAAGATAAAGAGAAAATGGTGGTTTTCTTTGTTTGTAGTTGAAGCTTCATGAAGCTTTGACTAAGTGACCATTTTGCCTCATGCTTAACCCTAAACCATTAAAACTAACCATGGTCTATTCTCTACACATAACCAAGGTTAGGATATGATAAGTATTGATATTATTTTTCTTTTTGAGATATACTTATCATATTCTATCATCTTCTTCTTCTTCTTCTTCAAGAAGAAAAGCTTGCAACCATCAATGGTGACTTGATGAAATGAGTGAGAAATCCAATTCTAAAGTGAACCCACTTCCTATTTCTTCATCCTCTACCACTTGCCAAGTAGTATAGGGTGTTTTCTTCATAAGTTTCTTGACTTGGTGAAGTTGGAGCTTGATCTTATGTTGTCTCGACGTAGATCATCTTCGGCATCGAAGCCGACGACCTAGCCCGCCCATTTCTCCGATGAAGCCGACGCTAGAGCCCGGGATCCGATGATCGCAGCGAGGAGACTTCATCGCGAAGCCATGGAGGTGGAGAACCGGATCTACAAAGGTTGTATTTCCGTTTACCCTATAGTAAAGTAGTTTACTAGTTCTTGTTTCGCCTAAAATTCTAGTTAACGATCTAGTCTAGGGTTTCTCGGCACCGTAAAATTTGAAATTGGCATGGTTGATGCCTTGTGAGACCTCATTAGTGTGCCTAAGAACCCTACAGTGGTATCAGAGCCTAGCTAGAGCCTTAGACGATGCGTAGACGGAGTTAGAAGTCCGATCGAACCAAAACCCAAACCCAAAAAATGCTCTCTGTACATTTTTGAAATTCGGGGATTTTTTAGAATTAAAAATATGCAGAAAACTAGGCAGGAATTTCTAAGAATTACTGTGAAGTTCGATCACTTGATTCCATTAAAGTGCGGCGGAACCGCGGCATTAGCATGCCTAATGCGGCGGTTCCGCGGCAACTTTGTCGCTTCTCCTATTGGTTTTCACACAGTAACTCTTATATTTTGTTCCTGTATTTTCTGGGAAATTTTATATCTAACTCAAGAGTTGAGTTTTCTGGGGTGTTTTGGAGCGTAGATGATTCGATCGGATTATCAGACTTTGTCTATGTGGCTTTCCGGATATTTTAGAATATGTTAAAAAGTTCGATCGGATGTAAATACCCAATTTTTCCCCTGCCGGAAAATTTCCAAGTGTTGGATTTTTCCGTGGTTTAAAGACGTCCTAAGTAGTGCAAGTAACGCGATGGACCCTCTAGAAGACAACAAACCTTAACTCGATTATATGACCGTCTTGAACTGCCCTTTGAACCTTCGGGTTTGGGGCAGTACGGCGTGCCACATGTGAGGCGTTGGCTTGACCCTTCTACGGCTGGACCGTTGGTACTGAGGCATGAAGTGAATGTTTTTAAACTTATTTCATGTGTTGAGCTGTTTCGGGAAAACTTGGGTGTTTGAATGTTCGATCGGAAAGTTTAACATTTTCTGTTTATCTGGAATGTGATACAATAATTGGAATTCACAAGTAGTTATGAGATAACTAATATGAATGTTATAAACACAGCACTTTAGTCTCAGTTGATCGGTTGCCACGGAATTTTGATGTGATCAAAAGTCCGTCGCAATCACGTAGTGTACGCGGATATTCGCCGATAAACTTAATAGACAGCTACACCCCTTAGCCCCGACCAAGTGACTGTAGGAGAACCCCGTCACCGAAAGCATCCGTTCGGGTGCTCGCGGCAGCGGTGTTCCGCCTTGGTGCACTTCGTCGACGACATCGGGGGTGCGGCCGCCTACTAAAGTTTGCGACGAGCATTCGATCAGGATGCCGGGAATCTTGTTGAATTGCCCGACTTGATATTGAAAAGTGTTTTCGATAATGAGACTAAAATGCGGGGTTTATAATTGTTAGGCATGCGATGTCTAAGGAATTCATTTGATTAGGCATGCGATGTCTAAAGAGGTTGCGGATTCCAACTGTTGTAGTTTTACACTTTCTTTTCTGTGACCGTAAGTGTAATATGTGATATCGCCGGTTTCGTTGCTATATGTCAACGACAATTGGGATGCGCATGTTTACTTACGTTGATGACAAATGATGTTATGTGTTGCTGGATATGTTATATTGGATCGTCGTGTTTGAATAGCCGGGGGTTTTTATGTGAGATGAGTGTTTTTCATTTTCATTCATATAAAAACTTATATGTAATATTCTTTTATTGGGGCACTTCCAGGTTGCGGAAGATGTCACCGTTTGTATATTATTTACTTTTCTGCACTAGGATAGACCCAAGAAGGGGAGCACAAGTAACCGAGTCCAGTGGGAGACCAACTCGAGGAGTCGAGTTCGGGTCTCCTAACTCTAGAATTGGTAGGGTTGCTTGCCGCTCTCGTAGGGGTCTAGGGGTATGGGTTTGGCTATTCATCGCGACCGTGGAATCCTTGTTTTATACTGGCTCGTATTGAAAACACGGACGTCCTAGTATATCCAATATTTCATATGATTCTTCTGCTGCGATATCTGTGATGTGATCATGTGATGTTCTGTGATAGATACAGTATATAGTATATATGATATATTATATAGGCGTTACTTATGTTTTGCACCCGCGCTAGCCCTGCCCCGCTCTGCCGTTAGTTACCTAACCTAACGGTGCACGAGGGGACATCGAGGTGAATGCGGATGGCATAAGTGTACATCGTATTTATCTGTGATGTTTAGGTACTTAAATGATGGGACTTCATTAATGTGATTAATGAAATAAAAGAAACCTAAGATGTTGTGGAATCGAATTTCAAAATAAAACAGGTAGCTACAGTTCTTGCTTTGCACAGCGGTATATATGATATATCCTGCACCTTATTCGATAAGGAAAGGACCGAGATCCCTTCACCGGGAGTGACTCCTTTAGCAATAACTGGCAGATGCTACACACTTGGTTTGTCTTTTGATTGCTTTTAAGAGTTCTGCTTTGCACAGTGATATATATGATATATCCCGCACCTCATTCGACGAGGAAAGGACCGACGATCCCTTCACCGGGAGTGACTCCTTTAGCAAAACTAGAAAAGCCTAAAAAACACTCCATTTCAAAATTCATTCGATCCTACAACGATATCAAGTTCATTACGCAATAGGTTTTCAGAAAAACCTGTCGTAGCCCTCTATCATTTCAGATAAGTCCTACTTAGTATTCGTGCTACGTTTGTTGGCCTGCGTCAAGACGTAGTGTGCGGTAGCTAACTAGTATTTATCTGCTTATGCATATGATGCAGATTGGATTAGGGTAGTCGTGCGACTTTGTTGGCCTGCGTCAAGGGTCGTGCGGGTGGGTTTAATTCAATCAGGAAATGACGGGTTGAACTTGACTAGCGGACTATGGTTTGTTGGCCTGCGTCAAGGTCATAGGACGCTAGGGGCAAAAAGATTATCGGGAATTTCAAGTGTTGAAATTTGCAATGAGATTGCATACCTTCTATGAGATAGTTGGATCCCGATACCCACTGCGAGTAAGAGTTACTCCTGGGAGAGTTTTACACATTACAATTAGCCGATCAAGTAGGTGTCTAGAAAGGTGTCAACGGGGTTACGTCTCTGGGAAAACGAGGTTTACATTAATTAGGTTCGTGCGAAAGCACGGGGGACCTCCCTCAAAGTACCGACACTGGCCTGGCTGAAAGATTGGCGAACTTGTAGCGTGTAATTAATCCCGGCTAGTCTTTCCTTTTAGGGTTTGAAGGAGGATTTGATAAAAACCAGTGGGAGCCATCCTGATTAGATAAAATAATAACCAATCTATTCTTGCAAGAGCGCACGCTGAGTGTTTTCTTCTCTCTCCAGGTAGCGACCATATCACGCCTTAATCAAGATAATAATACGGATGTATTGACCGAACCCGCTTGTTATACTGAGCTGGGGAACGTTGGTCCCGCTCCAACTTATAATTGTTATAAGACAGAGCAGGAAATTGGGGAATACCAGATTTCCCATGCCGCCCAAACGAAGAAAGTGCAGGAAGATGCATCTTCATCGGGTGTGTTCATTACAAAAAACTGTTTCTCAGTATCCTTTACGTCCTGGGTATTTGATACCGGATCAGGATCCCAGATATGTAATCTGTTACATAGGGCTACAGAAAGGTAGAGAACTGAGAACGGGTGATAAGTTTCATGAGGCAGAAAACGGGGCAAGTGTTGCAGCCAAGTCTGTTGGTCACTGTCACCCTGTATTACAAATACATTGATTCTGAATGAATGTTATTAGATACCGAATCTGATATACAAAATCATATCAGTCTCTTTATTAGTAAAGAAATGATAAAATTTTGTACTGTTGGATAATGTTTTGAACATTTCCTATATCAAAAGTTGATCGGTTCAGGCACGTTATCTAAAAGCATTGATGTTCTAAATCAAACTACAGCTCTTGGTATACAGAACACACACAAGAGGAAGAGTTCAGAAATGAACGAATCCTTCTCGAGGCATTGTAAACTAGGTCATATCAATGCGACCCGACTGGCTGAAGTTACATTTAGATGCATATTTAAATTAGTTTGAATTTATATCTTGTGAAACTTGCCAGTCATGTCACAGAGATAAGATGACCATAGCTCCGTTTATTGGAAACAGAGAAAGAGTTAGTGAACTATTGAGATTGATACATGTTGATGTATGTAAGGTCCCCTGTCTACACATGCCAAGATTGGTTCTTTGTACTTCATTACATTCTCTGATGATCTCTTTAGATTCAGACATATGTTCTTGTTGAAACACAAGTCCGAACCTTTTGAGATATTCACAGAATATAAGTTAGAAGTAGAGAACCAATACGGGTATAAGTATTATGTCCTTTGATGAGATCAGGGAGGAGAATACTTGAGCACGGAAATCCTGGACTATTCTAAAGGAGAATGAGATTCTCTCTCAGCATTACTCCTCAGAATACACCACAGCACAACGGTGTATCGGGGCGGAGCAGATACACCCTATTTGATATGGTGTGCTCTATGATGAGTACTACTGAGTTACCTTTTTCCTATTGGGTGTTATGCACTTGAGAAGTTGCATACCTATTGAATAAGGTTCCAATCAAATCAGCTGCCTACCGTTTCATATGTGATATGTAAAGGGAAGAGCCCATATCTTAAGTTAGTTAAGATTTGGGGTTGTCCGGCCTATGTCTAAAAGCAAAATCCGGACAAGCTCGAGGCAAGGTCTGTTATGTAGAACTGGAAATGTTCCAGCTATACAAACTGCAGCTGATGATTTGGCAGAACCAAAGGATTCAATAGCAACCAACGAACCTCAGCCTCTCCGCCGATCTAGTAGGGTTCCTCACCCACCTGAGAGATACTTCGGTTTCTCTATGACAGTGGGAGTGAGAATTGCATCATGAGATGATGACCCAACTAGTTTCGAGCTGGTCATCAGGAGTAGGACTCTGTAAGAATGGTTGGATGTTTATCGATCTGAGATGGAATCCTTATACACCAACAAAATATGGACTTTGGTTGCTTTATCTGAAGGGTTAAATCCCCATCAGGAGCAAGTATATCTTGAGAAGATTACTTGGTGTACATGGAAAAGTTAAGACTTTCAAAGCTAGACTTGTTAAAGGTTTGCATCATTGACCAGGTATGGATTATAATGAAACATTTTCTTAGTAGTTATGCTTAAGTCCATCCAGATCCTACTTGCCACGGCTACACACCATGACTACGATATCTGGTGGTTGGGTGTCATGACTACTTTTCTAAATATTGATTTAGAAGAGAGCGTCTATAAGTACACAGCCAGAGTGCTTCGTAAACAGTGGGAGCAACGGAAACGCGTGCAAGATGTTTTATGTGAAAAAGCAGGCATCGCGGAGTTGGAACGTCTGTTTTGATGTAGTAGTCAAAGAGTTTGATTTCATCAAAATGGTAGATGAACCTTGTATATAAAAAAAGGTAGTAGGGAGTATGGTGGTGATCCTCGTAGAGTACGTGGATGACATACTCTTGATAAGAAAGCAGTTTCCTATGCTACGCTCGGTCAATCTCCGATTATCACAATGATTCTCCATATAGGATCAAAGTGATACCTCCTAAATCCTGGGTTTTGGATCTATGAGATAGATCTAATTGGATATTAGGATACTCACTAGTTGTAGTGAGATGGTATCAATCGATCCTGGGGAGAATCACTGGAAAGGTTCCAGGGTGATAAAGACGACCGAATGTCAGTCACAGGCATTGTCTTTACCCTCAGTAAATGGACGGTATGTTGGAAGAGTTCCACGCTAGATACCGTGACATACTAGACGATAAAGGCTGGATACATCGCTACTTAAGATGCTACCAAAGAAGCAGTCTGGATGTATATTTGTTCATGAGATGAACTTAGTTCCTCCCATTGTGTGACAATGGGGTTGTGGCTTATGCCGAGGAACGTCCGTCCCATCAGTGATCCAGACATGTTCTAAGGCAGTATCACCTGATCATGGAGATGGTTGATCTCCAGGGTGATCGAGGTTAGGAGAGTAGACTCAGAGGACAACACGGCGAATCCACTCACGAAGGCCTATTCCCAGAAAGAGAGACTTTTATGGGATGGTTGAGTATGAGATACTACAACCACTGCTACAGATGGCCCTAGTGCAAGTGGGAGATTGTTAGTTATATGTATGCCCTAGAGGCCATTACTGTACATATGATGTATATTGTAGTGGATGCTGGGACATATATAGGGAGGACTTTCTTGCTCGACATGATAGTATGCTATCTGGTTACTCTTTACCTTAACGTGTATACTGATTGTCTCTCTGTTTCATATTGGTAAAGCCCTTAGGATGTGTACTTGACTACCTGGACTATGATGCGGATCATACTAGTGGGGACATGGTAGTCCATAAGTACATCCTTCAAGGTCCCTAGTCGTGGGTGTATCGAGACGGGGCATCGATACACCAGAGTAGACTAGCGTATACCTTCTCGACCCATACAGATGGGCGATGGATGATCCCATATCCATTGGTGTTTGACATCAGAGATGATATACGGGTGCTCAGTAGAGACTAAGTACACTGGACGGACTCGCCGAGAACTCCCAGATGGTATTATACCTCACGTCAGATGGCAGTTCTCTGGTGACACTGGTACAGGTTAGTCTGTAGACCCGAGATCGTCATAGAGTCTTGTGTGATTCCCACTGTGCTTTGATTTCCACCTTACCACGTCCAAGAGGGCGTGCAAAACGGTGGTTTTTGGGTACAGTCCCGAATCACATGGAGGCAATGAGCGATAGGAGGGGATTCGTCTCTCCCGGTATAGGGAGTTGATGTTGCGCTGTGTTCGATTGGCTATAACCGGAAATCCCTGGTCAGGGTTGCTGAGATTTACTGGTAAGTGTTACTAGTAGTTTCTCGAACTGTTATAGACCTCATATCGACACGACTTATCGAGCTATTGGGGTCTGACGTTTACCACCCCTAGGCGAGATATGCGACATATCAGACGACGAGACCGGACTGTACGGTAAGTGTTACTGGTTGGATTCACAGGAGTGTGAGCGGGCTTGCTCGTCGATCTTCTGATCGCTCAATACTCGGGTGGCCATTACGTTTAGCAGACCGCTTGCGGCTTGTGGGTGATTGATATGATCATCACCTGCTGCCGGCGTATTGACGAGTCTTTAGAGTCCTACACAGAGGTTTCCTGGCTCAAGCGAAACGAAATAGGAGCGCATATGAGATATGTGCGGGACCGAGAATAATGCGTGTATGTGATACCGTATTATATTCTCGCGATGAATGTATCGATTGGTTGTATGTGATATAACCTAGTTATCGAATCAAGGATTGATTCGATAAGTCGATACATTGGATCATTGAATCAAGTGTTGATTTAATGATTTAATGCATAATTATATATTTGATATATTACTTTGCATTAACTAGTATTGGTTCACTTTAAATGGATTTTCTCACTTGATATGCACATTGTATATATGATATATTTTTGTGCACTTGTTTGTATCATGTTTGATGATACATGCTCACTAGGGTTTGTGTAAAGATTAAACCATGGTTGTGTAATGGTTAGGGTTTTCATTTTCTTATTCATTTATTTATTTATTTTGTTTATTTATTTTGGAAAAGATAAAGAGAAAATTGTGGCTTTCTTTGTTTGTAGTTGAAGCTTCATGAAGCTTTGACTAAGTGACCATTTTGTCTCATGCTTAACCCCAAACCATTAAAACTAACCATGGTCTATTCTCTACACATAACCAAGGTTAGGATATGATAAGTATTCATATTATTTTTCTTTTTGAGATATACTTATCATATTCTATCATCTTCTTCTTCTTCTTCTTCAAGAAGAAAAGCTTGCAACCATCAATGGTGACTTGATGAAATGAGTGAGAAATTCAATTCTAAAGTGAACCCACTTCCTATTTCTTCATCCTCTACCACTTGCCAAGTAGTATAGGGTGTTTTCTTCACAAGTTTCTTGACTTGGTGAAGTTGGAGCTTGATCTTATGTTGTCTCGACGTAGATCATCTTCGGCATCGAAGCCGACGACCTAGCCCGCCCATTTCTCCGATGAAGCCGACGCTAGAGCCCGGGATCCGATGATCGCAGCGAGGAGACTTCATCGCGGAGCCATGGAGGTGGAGAACCGGATCTACAAAGGTTGTATTTCCGTTTACCCTATAGTAAAGTAGTTTACTAGTTCTTGTTTCGCCTAAAATTCTAGTTAACGATCTAGCCTAGGGTTTCTCGGCACCGTAAAATTTGAAATTGGTATGGTTGATGCCTTGTGAGACCTCATTAGTGTGCCTAGGAACCCTACAGAAACGATACATGTCCATAAAAACAATATTTATACTTGGTACGCAATAGTATAAATCGACAATATGTGTTTCGCATGAGAAATGATTTCCAACGAATGTTGGATCATCAAAAACGAATAAGTATTTCAAAAGATACTGTTACTTTAAGATATACATAATATATGGGAAACTTTATATAATTTGCAATACATAAAATTCACCAAATACCATGTATAATCCATATAATATCCATACAGGATAACTCTAACATGATTATAACATAATAAGCAGGTTATATGAATTATTTTCACCCAAACTTTTATGAAACTACTAAAAATAATTATAAAATAATAATCTTGTATAATGAATTTATGCTGTTACAAAACAGCCCCTGAAATTTGCAAAATGAATATTCTGGACTAATATGTAAATACTAAAATTTATTGCAACATTTGCAGTAAGACCCGTGAATTTAGTTTCTATTCAGATTTTTTACAAACAGATCCAAATAATTACGAAAATTACATTCTGTAATTGGAGAAAAATTATGAATAATTGCAAAACAGTCCAGAAATTTGCCTAAATAATTTAGATCTGAAAATTAACTAAGTAATAGATTTTGTCTATAAAAATAAATCAACTTTGCCTCTAATTAATACTAGAAAAAGATTTCAAAGAAGAATCAGAACACTATATATGGTATTCTAAGCTAGATGCTTACTGTCAAGCTAAGATTCGACTTCAATGGATAAAAGATATTCAAAAATATCATGCTCCCTTTCATTTTGAAAGCTGGTTAGAATTTTATTTTACAAAACATGAAATTTCTGAACCATTCAAAAAATCTGCTATTAATGTACAAACAAGTTTGTACAAGAAATGGCAACTTCAAGATGGCACTGTTATTACTGCTATCACTCCTCCCTTACAGACCTTGAAACTCCATTCCAAAGAAGGAGAAGTCATAGCTACACCTTTCAAAAAGGGTCGTGAAAGTATTGACCCTAGAGGAAATGATCAAGTTAATCTGGATGATATCAAGAAATTATATCACCAGAATAACTACTCCAATCAAGTTTTACACACAATTTCAACACAAATAGATTCCTTATCAACAAACATTAAGGCTATTTCAAAACCAACAAGTTCAACATTCCCTTACAGTACTTCTTTACCACATTTTCAACCAAGAAGTATTCCTAGAGCCTTAGAAAATAAGCTCACGTTAGAAAACGATTCATTATTATCTAGGTTAAATCAAACACTTGATTCAATTAACAAGAACCTTCCCGGTCCCTCAAAAATCAATAATATTGATACTATAGAAGATAAGAAAGAATCAGATTCGGATTCCTCATTATCTTCTGATTCATCTACACTTGATTCAATTAACAAGAACCTTCCCGGTCCCTCAAAAATCAACAATATTGACACTATAGAAGAAAATGAAGAATCGGATTCCTCATTAGAATCTAATTCCTCTGAAAACTCTGTAGTTCAATCCTCTGAAAACTCTGTAGTTCAACAAATCAATAAAGTTGAAAACGATATCTTACAAATTAATTCTGATCAAGATATTAATAAAATTGAAAGAGGAAAGAAACCAAATTTCAATAGACCTCGTAGAAATTGGAACAATAGTAGAACTAAAGACTACTATCCACGACCTACTCCTCCTGACATTATGTATGAAGAAAGAGCAAAATTCCATACGAAAGATTATGATGGAAATTCCATTTATGAATGGAATATTGATGGAAAAAGTGAGTATGAAATACTCAACACATTACAAGAAATGGGTATGGCCAAATTGGCATACAAAATGAAAAGATGTTCTGAACAAGATATTGCGAGTTTATTCTTAACTGGTTTTACTGGACAGTTAAAGTATTGGTGGGACAATGCTTTGACCTTGCAAGACAAAACAGCAATTCTTGAGCATACTATAGACGTAGAAAATGCCTAAGGAGAAATTACTACCCAAAACGATTCAAGTGATTTCCTCATAGTCACCATAGCTATGCACTTTGTAGGAAATCCTCAGGAAGAATTAGCTTCTTCAAAAATATTCCTTACTAACATTAGGTGTCCAACACTTAGTGACTTCAGATGGTACAAAGACATGTTTTTAACTCATGTTCTTAAACGAACAGACAGTACTGCACCATTCTGGAAAGAAAAATTCATTACTGGTTTACCAACTCTGTTTTCCCAAAGAATTATGATTAATTTACAAAAGGAAATGGGAACAGAACAGATTGATTTCACTTCAATGACCTTTGGTCAACTCTTTGCTTTTGTCAAAAAAGAAGCCCTTGCAGCTTGTCAAGAGCTTAAATTCCAAGCTAAATATGGCAGTAAGAGAAAAGAAATGGGATCTTTCTGTCAAGCTTTTGGGATTACTGGAATCAGTGCTCCTTCCACTAAAAGAAAGAAAAAATTCCTTCAAAAATCCTTTTCACAAAAAAGATATTCTAAGAAAAAGGAATATAAAGATGATTCCTTTTCCCCAAAGAAATTTAGGAGATTTAATAGAAAAAAGAATTCAAGTGATTTCAAGTGCTTTAAATGTGGCAAGAAAGGTCATATTGCTAGCAAATGTCGAAGCAAAGGAAAGATAAATGAAATCATTGATGGCATTTCTGATATTGAAGAAAACATCAGAAACAAGTTAAAAGACAGATTGAAAATCTATTCTGAGATCAATTATATTACTGACGATGATAATGGCAATTATGATTCCTCTAGTGAAAGTCAGGATGACTGTCACTGTAAACAGATTAATATGATTAAGTCTTCTACTGATAATAAGAAGATAAATTCTGATACAAAAGAATTCATCTTTGATATGATTCAACAATTACCTGATCCTATCAAACAAAAGAAACTTTTTGAAAGATTAAAATCTTTAATTTTGCAAGAAGATGAGAAGTTTAATATCATTCAACCTTTCAGTATATCAAAAGTTTTTGAAAAATATCCTATGAATCAAACCTCTGGTATTAAGTCCATCTCTACCAGAGAATTGCAAACAGAGATTCATATTCTAAAAGAAGAAGTCAAGTCTTTAAGACAGACTACTAACAATATAGAGATGAAAAATCTCTCTTTAGAAGCTCATATTGCAATTATTCAATCTAGACTTTCCAAAGGAAAAGAAACTTATCTAGAAGAAGAAGAAGAAACACTTATTCCTCCACAAGAAATAAATATTACCCCTACTCAACCTTCAGCTTCTCAATTCATTTCTACGATTGAGAAATTCCAATTTCAAAAGTGGTTAGTTCATCTAACTATTTCTATAGGAAACTTCAAACAAACCTTTGTTGCAATGTTAGACAGTGGTGCAGATCAAAGCTGCATCAGAGATGGTCTAATACCAACAAAATATTATAGTTTTACTAATGAAGTTCTTATAGCAGCCAACAACTCTCCTCTTCGAATCAAAGGAAAATTGACAAAAACCGAGATATGTAATCAAAACTACTGCTTTAAACATCAGTTCATTGTAGTAGAAAATCTCAATACTGATATTATTTTAGGTACTCCATTCCTTACTCAAATTTACCCTTTTGTTGTTGATAACAAAGGTATCAACACTAATATTATGGGTAATACTATACATTTTAGATTCTTGATTCCTGTTCGACAAAAGGAGTTAAATGCTTTGCAAAATAACTCCATTTATCAACATATCAATCTTATTCAAAGAAAGCAGAATAAGATAAATTTTCTCAAAGAAGATTTGTCTTATGCTCAAATTGAAAAACACTTACAATTACCCAGCACAAAACAAGAAATTCAACAGTTAGAAGATCTATTCAAAAGAGAAGTCTGTGCAGATCTTCCTAATGCTTTTTGGGAAAGAAGAAAACACATCGTTGAATTACCATATGAAAAGGAATTTTCAGAAAGAAATATTCCTACAAAGGCAAGACCCATTCAAATGAATCATGATCTATTAGAAGTTTGTAAAAAGGAAATTCAAACTCTTTTAGATAAAGAGCTGATACGGCCATCCAAATCACCTTGGAGCTGTGCAGCATTTTATGTCATGAATCAAGCAGAAAAGGAACGTGGTGTCCCTCGGCTTGTTATTAATTATAAACCTCTCAACAAGGTTCTTCAATGGATTCGTTACCCTATTCCAAATAAAAGAGATTTATTAAAACGTTTAAGCATTGCAAAAATCTTTTCAGAGTTTGACATGAAATCTGGCTTTTGGCAAATTCAAGTTGCTGAAAAAGACAGATACAAAACCGCTTTTACTGTACCCTTTGGCCATTACGAATGGAATATAATGCCTTTTGGACTCAAAAACGCCCCTTCAGAATTCCAAAGAATAATGAATGACATTCTGAATCCATATTCAAAGTTTATGATTGTTTATATTGATGATGTATTAGTTTTCTCTGAAAACATTGATCAACATACTATAAAGAAAAATGGCTTAGTTCTTTCAGCCACAAAAATGAAATTATTTCAAAACAATATTCGTTTTCTTGGACATTTCATAAATCAAGGTACTATTATTCCTATAAATCGAAGTATTGATTTTGCTGATAAATTATCCAGAAATCGTTGGGTTAACTTTGTGGATTATTTATACAGGATCCAAGTTACCATTGAGCATGTAAAAGGTACTGACAATTCATTACCAGACTTTTTGACTAGGGAATTTTTTACAGGAGAAATGGGTGATCCCAATTCAAAAGTTCGCACTTCAAAGGATTATGAGATGAAAAAATTGACAACAGCAACTTCATCAACAAACAAATTCCATATTCTCCAAGATTTCCCTGCTCTGACTTACTCATCAGTAGTAGAAAGCAAGAAACCTCAAAATTCAACTCCACAAGTTCAAACTTCTCCAAAAGATCAAGACAGCCCATATTTCACAAAATCTGGTGTTCAACACATCTGCTTGACCACCTTCAAAGAACCTCCCCACTACAACACACTTCAAATCTACACTCATCAATTATTCCCGCCAAACTCCTATTGGCTGGACGATCCCCTCAAAACTCAACAATTCTATGAGTTGATCTTAGTTGACTCTGGGTCAGCTGAAATCACTCATACTCCTGATAGAAAAACTCCTTCACTGATTTCTTATTCAAAATGTGTCATAAAGAAGGTTATTCTACCAAATGAATGGTCCAGCATCTGGACTACAAAAGAATTCTCAATTACCTACGTTCCCAAAGAATATACATACCAAGACTATCAAATGGCTTGGTTTCGAACCTTATTCTATAGACCATTCAATCATTCATGGTTCCTTACCTTCCATTCAAATTGTGCTGACAATGTTCCTATCTGGTTCTATGAATGGTGGCTACGTTTTGGCCCCGTTCCAGACATACTTCCACCTGTTGTTCTAAAGGCCTTCCAAACTTGGGTCCAAAGAACGGGAGGTGAACATTTCAAAAAGGCTTTCCTATTCCACAAATCCTTCAAAGTCCCATGGATATTTTGTTGGACATTTACATTATTCAAACACTACAACGGTGACTACCCTCTCAGTCTGGGTAGAGAATTCAAAGTCAAATGGTTGACCCGTTACACTCAAGATTACTGCAATGAGAAGGCAGTATTACATTACATTCAAACGGGAAAGAAACTTCAACAAGAAATTCAGCAAATTCCAAAAGAACCAGCAAAGCCTGAACCAAAAACTCCTGCAAAAGAAGTAAAGACTCAAAAGAAGGCAAAAGCAGTCATAGATTTCAACTCCTCAGATTCAGAGAATGATGATATGAAGATTTTTCTGGAGTTCCAAAAATTCAAAAAAATGCAGAAACAAATGAGAAGCTCAAAATCAAACTCCAAGCATTCCTCAGAAGGATCCTCTACTGATCCTATGGGAGGGCCTTGTGCTCAAGACCCTTTTGAAATGTAAATAAATAAATAAATAAATAAATAAAAAGTATATGTATATTATCTTATCTTTCTAGTGTTCTCTTCTCTGTAGTGAATGGTGACTACAGCTAGTCCGGAGCAAACGGCTACCGGTAAAGACTTATCAAATCCGTTTTAAAAAGGTTTGCTCCTAACCCAAAGGAGTATGGCTCTCAAACAGCCAATTTACTGGAGAAATAATTCTCCACAACAACGTCATATGTAGAACGGTTCAAATCTACATACTAGCCCAATCTCAAACGGTGGTTGGTAAAGGCATATTAAATCCGTTAATGGCTGCGGATTTGCCAAAAATTCGATTACTGAAGATTACTCTCAAAAGCAAGGACAGCTCAAAAGTAAAGATTCCTACTCAAAGATGCCAGCTCAAAAGAAGACGAAAGAGGTCTACTCAAAAGATGCCAGCTCAAAAGTAAAGATTCCTACTCAAAGATGCCAGCTCAAAAGAAGACAAAAGATGTCCACTCAAAGATGACAGCTCAAAAGGAAAAGAAAGATGCTTTCTCAAATAATTGAAGACAGACTCAACTATTCAAAAAAGGAAGGACAAGACATCTACTCATATAATTGAAGACAGACTCAACTATTCAAAAAAGAAAGGACAAGACATCTACTCATTGAAGACAGACTCAACTATTGAGAAAAGAAAGACAAGACAACACTAAAAGATTCGTGCTGATCCAAAGAGCATTCAAGTGGAGTATTCAAGTCTATATAAACGCAACTCATTCATGTAACAAGGCAGAGGTTTTTTGGAAAGGTTTTAGAGAGAGAGTTCAGACTTTGTAACTTTACTCTTTACTTCTGTATCCAAACACTCTCAATTCAAATAATAATCAAAGCCAGTTCTCATTCCATCTTCTTGTTTACCTCGTTTTATGATCCTGAACCCCTTATGGTATCAGAGCCAAGTGTTCTAGTAAATCCACTCTTCGTTGAGAGCAACGAGTGACCTATTCATAGTGAGTACCCGGAGCGTTGGTAAGACGTTGGTAAGCTCGTGAACCCGTTGGTAAGCCCGATAGAGTGCGTGGTGTTCCCGGTGGAGTGTTCCCGTTGTTCCCGGTCAAGGTATGATCTATGTCTAGTTCATAAAATTGTTATTGATGATGGCTGGTTTTATTAGAAAATTTTTCTCTGGTTCTGGAAGTAATTCAGGACACATAATACAAAGCAAAGAAGAGATGATTAATGAGGACTTTTCAAACTGGACTATTCCTAATGAAAATATTGAAAATATTTATAAAATTGGTACTTTTGATTTTAAAAGCGCTTTTAGCGTAAAAATTCATGAAGAGACTTTAAACATTCAAAATAAGTTTCAATCAATTCCTCTTTTATCTCATGTTTCTATACGAAAATATTTAGAAAAAGGATTTCGTTATATTTATTTTGGTATGATTCAAGTAGCAGTCAAACCACTTGCTCATATTGGCATAAACATTCCTGTTTACATGGCTTTACGTGATAAACGTTTGCGAAAATACAAATCGTCAATTTTAAGGGATCCAGGATCATAAAACGAGGTAAACAAGAAGATGGAATGAGAACTGGCTTTGATTATTATTTGAATTGAGAGTGTTTGGATACAGAAGTAAAGAGTAAAGTTACAAAGTCTGAACTCTCTCTCTAAAACCTTTCCAAAAAACCTCTGCCTTGTTGCATGAATGAGCTCTTCTTTAAATAGACTTGAATGCTCTTTGAGTTTGATTAGCACGAATCTTTTGAGTGGATGTCTTGTCTTGCTTTTTGAAAAGCTGAGTGGCCCATCGCCTTAGCTGTCTTCAATTATTTGAGTAGATGTCTTGTCCTTTCTTTTTTGAATAGTTGAGTCTGTCTTAAATTATTTGAGAAAGCATCTTTCTTTTTCTTTTGAGCTGTCATCTTTGAGTAGACATCTTTTGTCTTCTTTTGAGCTGGCATCTTTTGAGTAGATATCTTTTGTCTTCTTTTGAGCTGGCATCTTTTGAGTAGACATCTTTCGTCTTCTTTTGAGCTGGCATCTTTGAGTAGGAATCTTTACTTTTGAGCTGTCCTTGCTTTTGAGAGTAATCTTCAGTAATCGAATTTTTGGCAAATCCGCAGCCATTAACGGATTTAATATGCCTTTACCAACCACTGTTTGAGATTGGGCTAGTATGTAGATTTGAACCGTTCTACATATGACGTTGTTGTGGAGAATTACTTCTCCAGTAAATTGGCTGTTTGAGAGCCATACTCCTTTGGGTTAGGAGCAAACCTTTTTAAAACGGATTTGATAAGTCTTTACCGGTAGCCGTTTGCTCCGGACTAGCTGTAGTTACCATTCACTACAGAGAACACTAGAAAGATAAGATAAGAAGATAAGATATATATACACAATTTTTTTTTTTTTTATAATTCAAAAAGGTCTTGAGCACAAGGCCCTCCCATAGGATCAGTAGAGGATCCTTCTGAGGAATGCTTGGAGTTTGATTTTGAGCTTCTCATTTGTTTCTGCATTTTTTTGAATTTTTGGAACTCCAGAAAAATCTTCATATCATCATTCTCATTCTCTGAATCTGAAGAGTTGAAATCTATGACTGCTTTTGCCTTCTTTTGAGTCTTTACTTCTTTTGCAGGAGTTTTTGGTTCAGGCTTTGCTGGTTCTTTTGGAATTTGCTGAATTTCTTGTTGAAGTTTCTTTCCCGTTTGAATGTAATGTAATACTGCCTTCTCATTGCAGTAATCTTGAGTGTAACGGGTCCACCATTTGACTTTGAATTCTCTACCCAGACTGAGAGGGTAGTCACCGTTGTAGTGTTTGAATAATGTAAATGTCCAACAAAATATCCATGGGACTTTGAAGGATTTGTGGAATAGGAAAGCCTTTTTGAAATGTTCACCTCCCGTTCTTTGGACCCAAGTTTGGAAGGCCTTTAGAACAACAGGTGGAAGTATGTCTGGAACGGGGCCAAAACGTAGCCACCATTCATAGAACCAGATAGGAATATTGTCAGCACAATTTGAATGGAAGGTAAGGAACCATGAATGATTGAATGGCCTATAGAATAAGGTTCGAAACCAAGCCATTTGATAGTCTTGGTATGTATAACCTTTGGGAACGTAAGTAATTGAGAATTCTTTTGTAGTCCAGATGCTGGACCATTCATTTGGTAGAATAACCTTCTTTATGACACATTTTGAATAAGAAATCAGTGAAGGAGTTTTTCTATCAGGAGTATGAGTGATTTCAGCTGACCCAGAGTCAACTAAGATCAACTCATAGAATTGTTGAGTTTTGAGGGGATCGTCCAGCCAATAGGAGTTTGGCGGAAATAATTGATGAGTGTAGATTTGAAGTGTGTTGTAGTGGGGAGGTTCTTTGAAGGTGGTCAAGCAGATGTGTTGAACACCAGATTTTGTGAAATATGGGCTGTCTTGATCTTTTGGAGAAGTTTGAACTTGTGGAGTTGAATTTTGAGGTTTCTTGCTTTCTACTACTGATGAATAAGTCAGAGCAGGGAAATCTTGGAGAATATGGAATTTGTTTGTTGATGAAGTTGCTGTTGTCAATTTTTTCATCTCATAATCCTTTGAAGTGCGAACTTTTGAATTGGGATCACCCATTTCTCCTGTAAAAAATTCCCTAGTCAAAAAGTCTGGTAATGAATTGTCAGTACCTTTTACATGCTCAATGGTAACTTGGATCCTGCATAAATAATCCACAAAGTTAACCCAACGATTTCTGGATAATTTATCAGCAAAATCAATACTTTGATTTAAAGGAATAATAGTACCTTGATTTATGAAATGTCCAAGAAAACGAATATTGTTTTGAAATAATTTCATTTTTGTGGCCGAAAGAACTAAGCCATTTTTCTTTATAGTATGTTTAAAATGTTGATCAATGTTTTCAGAGAAAACTAATACATCATCAATATAAACAATCATAAACTTTGAATATGGATTCAGAATGTCATTCATTATTCTTTGGAATTCTGAAGGGGCGTTTTTGAGTCCAAAAGGCATTACATTCCATTCGTAATGGCCAAAGGGTACAGTAAAGGCGGTTTTGTATCTGTCTTTTTCAGCAACTTGAATTTGCCAAAAGCCAGATTTCATGTCAAACTTTGAAAAGATTTTTGCAATATTTAAACGTTTTAATAAATCTCTTTTATTTGGAATAGGGTAACGAATCCATTGAAGAACCTTGTTGAGAGGTTTATAATTAAGCCTAGGGACACCATGTTCCTTTTCTGCTTGATTCATGACATAAAATGCTGCACAGTTCCAAGGTGATTTGGATGGCCGTATTAGCTCTTTATCTAAAAGAGTTTGAATTTCTTTTTTACAAACTTCTAATAGATCATGATTCATTTGAATGGGTCTTGCCTTTGTAGGAATATTTCTTTCTGAAAATTCCTTTTCATATGGTAATTCAACGATGTGCCTTTTTCTTTCCCAAAAAGCATTAGGAAGATCTGCACAGACTTCTCTTTTGAATAGATCTTCTAAGCTTTGAATTTCTTGTTTTGTGCTGGGTAATTGTAGGTGTTCTTCAATTTGAGCATAAGACAAATCTTCTTTAAGAAAATTTATCTTATTCTGCTTCCTTTGAATAAGGTTGATATGTTGATATATGGAGTTATTTTGCAAAGCATTTAACTCCTTTTGTCGAACAGGAATCAGGAATCTAAAATGTATAGTATTACCCATAATGTTAGTGCTGATACCTTTGTTATCAACAACAAAAGGGTAAATTTGAGTAAGGAATGGAGTACCTAAAATAATATCAGTGTTGAGATTTTCTACTACAATAAACTGATGTTTAAAGCAGTAATTTTGATTACATATTTCGGTCTTTGTCAATTTTCCTTTGATTCGAAGAGGAGAGTTGTTGGCTGCTATAAGAACTTCATTAGTAAAACTATAGTATTTTGTTGGTATTAGACCATCTCTGATGCAGCTTTGATCTGCACCACTGTCTAACATTGCAACAAAGGTTTGTTTGAAGTTTCCTATAGAAATAGTTAGATGAACTAACCACTTTTGAAATTGGAATTTCTCAATTGTAGAAATGAATTGAGAAGCTGAAGGTTGAGTAGGGGTAATATTTATTTCTTGTGGAGGAATAAGTGTTTCTTCTTCTTCTTCTAGATAAGTTTCTTTTCCTTTGGAAAGTCTAGATTGAATAATTGCAATATGAGCTTCTAAAGAGAGATTTTTCATTTCTATATTGTTAGTAGTCTGTCTTAAAGACTTGACTTCTTCCTTAAGAATATGAATTTCAGTTTGCAATTCTCTGGTAGAGATGGACTTAATACCAGAGGTTTGATTCATAGGATATTTTTCAAAAACTTTTGATATACTGAAAGGTTGAATGATATTAAACTTCTCATCCTCTTGCAGAATTAAAGATTTTAATCTTTCGAAAAGTTCCTTTTGTTTGATAGGATCAGGTAATTGTTGAATTATATCAAAGATGAATTCTTTTGTACCAGAATTTATCTTCTTATTATCAGTAGAAGACTTAATCATATTAATCTGTTTACAGTGACAGTCATCCTGACTTTCACTAGAGGAATCATAATTGCCATTATCATCGTCAGTAATATAATTGATCTCAGAATAGATTTGCAATCTGTCTTTTAACTTGTTTCTGATATTTTCTTCAATATCAGAAATGCCATCAATGATTTCATTTATCTTTCCTTTGCTTCGACATTTGCTAGCAATATGACCTTTCCTGCCACATTTAAAGCACTTGAAATCACTTGAATTCTTTTTTCTATTAAATCTCCTAAATTTCTTTGGGGAAAATGAATCATCTTTATATTCCCTTTTCTTTGAATATCTTTTTTGTGAAAAAGATTTTTGAAGGAATTTTTTCTTTCTTTCAGTGGAAGGAGCACTGATTCCAGTAATTCCAAAATCTTGACAGAAAGATCCCATTTCTTTTCTCTTACTGCCATATTTAGCCTGGAATTTGAGTTCTTGGCAAGCTGCAAGGGCTTCTTTTTTGACAAAAGCAAAAAGTTGACCAAAGGTCATTGAAGTGAAATCAATCTGTTCTGTTCCCATTTCCTTTTGTAAATTAATCATAATTCTTTGGGAAAACAGAGTTGGTAAACCAGTAATGAATTTTTCTTTCCAGAATGGTGCAGTACTATCTGTTCGTTTAAGAACATGAGTCAAAAACATGTCTTTGTACCATCTGAAGTCACTAAGTGTTGGACACCTAATGTTAGTAAGGAATATCTTTGAAGAAGCTAATTCTTCTTGAGGATTTCCTACAAAGTGCATTGCTATGGTGACTATGAGGAAATCACTTGAATCGTTTTGGGTAGTAATTTCTCCTTGAGCATTTTCTACGTCTATAGTATGCTCAAGAATTGTTGTTTTGTCTTGCAAGGTCAAAGCATTGTCCCACCAATACTTTAACTGTCCAGTAAAACCAGTTATGAATAAACTTGCAATATCTTGTTCAGAACATCTTTTCATTTTGTATGCTAATTTGGCCATACCCATTTCTTGTAATGTGTTGAGTATTTCATACTCACTTTTTCCATCAATATTCCATTCATAAATGGAATTTCCATCATAATCTTTTGTATGAAATTTTGCTCTTTCTTCATACATAATGTCAGGAGGAGTAGGTCGTGGATAGTAGTCTTTAGTTCTACTATTGTTCCAATTTTTACGAGGTCTATTGAAATTTGGTTTTCTTTCTTTCCCAATTTTATTAATATCTTGATCAGAATTAATTTGTAAGATATCGTTTTCAACTTTATTGATCTGTTGAATTACAGAGTTGTCAGAGGAATCGGATTTTAATGAGGAATTTGAAGAATCTGATTCTTCGTTATCTTCTATAGTATCAATATTATTGATTTTTGAGGGACCGGGAAGGTTCTTGTTAATTGAATCAAGTGTAGATGAATCAGAAGATAATGAGGAATCCGAATCTGATTCTTTCTTATCTTCAATATTATTGATTTTTGAGGGACCGGGAAGGTTCTTGTTAATTGAATCAAGTGTTCGATTTAACCTAGATAATAATGAATCGTTTTCTAACGTGAGCTTATTTTCTAAGGCTCTAGGAATACTTCTTGGTTGAAAATGTGGTAAAGAAGTACTGTAAGGGAATGTTGAACTTGTTGGTTTTGAAATAACCTTAATGTTAGTAGATAAGGAATCTATTTGTGTTGAAATTGTGTGTAGAACTTGATTGGAGTAGTTATTCTGGTGATATAATTTCTTGATATCATCCAAATTAACTTGATCATTTCCTCTAGGGTCAATACTTTCACGACCCTTTTTGAAAGGTGTAGCTATGACTTCTCCTTCTTTGGAATGGAGTTTCAAGATCTGTAAGGGAGGAGTGATAGCAGTAATAATAGTGCCATCTTGAAGTTGCCATTTCTTGTACAAAGTTATTTGTACATTAATAGCAGATTTTTTGAATGGTTCAGAAATTTCATGTTTTGTAAAATAAAATTCTAACCAGCTTTCAAAATGAAAGGGAGCATGATATTTTTGAATATCTTTTATCCATTGAAGTCGAATCTTAGCTTGACAGTAAGCATCTAGCTTAGAATACCATATGTAGTGTTCTGATTCTTCTTTGAAATCTTTTTCTAGTTCTTCGATATCAATCTTAACACCAAGTTTAGTGATAACATTAATACCGTGGAATTCTCCATGCATCTGACTGGAATTAGGAGAATTATTAGGAGAAAAATTGAGTTCATTTGAAATGTCAGGAATAGGTGTTTGATTGTGAATCCTTATTGAAGGATCTTCTTGAAGAGAAGGAGTTTTTACTATGAAAGATCTAGATTCTCTAAATGAATTTCTAGGAATAGAGTAGGGTCTGACGGATCTCCTATTTTCATTGAGTGAGTTGAAACGAACCAGAACTGTACCATCTTGTTCTTCAACTATCTCTTGAATTTCTGTTCTCTCGAGATTTCTAGGTCTCTGAGGAACATCTATTTGAAAGGCTTCTGGAATGCTAATTTCATTCCATTTCAGACGTTTAGGAACAAAGGTCTTTGAATAGTCAGCATCAATTTGTAATAGTATTGTCTCATCGGTAAAGTTATTAATTAATTTGCATTTGGGATTAATAGCAGAACTCATTAATCTAAAGTAAATGCGATAAATAATAACAAACTGTTCTGCAAGTTTTTCAAATTCTTCTCCTTGCAGATGAGCATCGAGAATTAAGGAATTCATAATTAAAGGATCAGTTAATGAAACTGGAAAATTAGGAATACAATTGAAATAAATAGGACCATTACAAATATTAGTTTGAATCATACTTAAAATTGACGATTTGTATCTTCGCAAACGTTTATCACGTAAAGCCATGTAAACAGGAATGTCTATGCCAATATGAGCAAGTGGTTTGACTGCTACTTGAATCATACCAAAATGAATATAACGAAATCCTTTTTCTAAATATTTTCGTATAGAAATATGAGATAAAAAAGGAATTGATTGAAACTTATTTTGAATGCTCAAAGTCTCTTCATGAATTTTTACGCTAAAAGCGCTTTTGAAATCAAAAGTACCAATTTTGTAAATATTTTCAATATTTTCATTAGGAAGAGTCCAGTTTGAAAAGTCCTCATTAATCATCTCTTCTTTGCTTTGTATTATGTGTCCTGAATTACTTCCAGAACCAGAGAAAAATTTTCTAATAAAACCAGCCATCATCAATAGCAATTTTATGAACTAGACATAGATCATACCTTGACCGGGAACAACGGGAACACTCCACCGGGAACACCACGCACTCTATCGGGCTTACCAACGAGTTCACGAGCTTACCAACGTCTTACCAACGCTCACGATACTCACTATGAATAGGTCACTCGTTGCTCTCAACAAAGAGTGGATTTACTAGAACACTTGGCTCTGATACCATAAGGGGTTCAGGATCATTAAAACGAAGTAAACAAGAAGATGGAATGAGAACTGGGTTTGATATTATTTGAATTGAGAGTATTGGATACAGAAGTAAAGAGTAAAGTTTACAAAGTCTGAACTCTCTCTCTAAAACCTCTCCAAAAACCTCTGCCTTGTTACATGAATGAGTTCTTCTTTAAATAGACTTGAATGCTCTTTGAGTTTGATTAGCACGAATCTTTTGAGTGGATGTCTTGTCTTGCTTTTTGAAAAGCTGAGTCTGTCTTCAATTATTTGAGAAAGCATCTTTCTTTTCCTTTTGAGCTGTCATCTTTGAGTGGACATCTTTTGTCTTCTTTTGAGCTGGCATCTTTGAGTAGGAATCTTTTCTTTTGAGCTGGCATCTTTTGAGTAGACCTCTTTCGTCTTCTTTTGAGCTGGCATCTTTTGAGTAGACATCTTTTGTCTTCTTTTGAACTGGCATATTTTGAGTAGGAATCTTTTCTTTTGAGCTGGCATCTTTTGAGTAGATATCTTTCGTCTTCTTTTGAGCTGGCTTCTTTTGAAAATGGTTGCTTTTTAATTATTGAGGTGGAAGATCTATCATTGGATTTGCTGGTCCTTCAGATTGATCTTCTTCTCCGTCTTCTTGTCCATAGATATATGAGAATAGTTTTGTAGTATTGGATTCAGCTAATAATTCCAAAGTTGTTAAATCGACGTCTTTCAGATTTCTTCGGAATTTGAAATATTTTGTTTGATCATTGATGTTCTTGAAATCATATTGAGCTCTGAATCCTCCCAAGGGTATATGTAAAGAGGACATAGCTCTGAATCCTCCCAAGGGTATATGTAAAGAGGACATGATTATAATTCTTTCTACGGGATAGAAGATCCTGCCTTCTTGATGTGGGAATGTTGAAAATATTGTTAAGTAATATTTTCCTTCAGGGGCGAATTCTCTGATAGCGTTATAAATTTTTTCTCCGAAGAATTCAGGGATTCTGTCAAGAATAACAATTTCCCTAATCATACCTGCCCAATAAAAATCCTGAAGATTTTGTAATAAGTATGGCATCGCTCCTTCATTGAATGTAATATTCAAAAGTAAGGGCTGCAGATCGAAGAATTGAATTACTTCTTGAACAACATTGTTATGAGTGTACCACCTGTCTGTGACTGCATTCTTCTTCAGAATATTCTGGAGTTCTATGAGTTTATCATAATGTGATTTTTCTGCCATATCTTTGATTTTTCTTGGATCTCATAAGGAAGTTTTTCCAGGAAATTTTGTCGGAATGAATGACTTAATGTCATCCTTTTCTTGAATTGTAGGAAGGGAATAGGTTCCATCCTTAATTGTGCCTCCAAATGATAAATTATGTCATTCAATCTGGCAATTTCTTCGACATAATCTTCAATATCGTGAGTAACTGAAGAATAAGCTTCTTGAGTTTTTCTGGCCATCTCCTTGAAATAAAGATTTTCTTTCCTCAGCCTTTTAACCTGCAAATTAAAACGCTCATTTTCTTTTTTATACTCACTCATTTTATTGGAACTCTCATCCTCACTTATTTGAATTGGGGATCCCAGCGGATCTACTATGAATTTTGGTAAATCATCAACCATCAACGGATTTGAGATGTCTTTACCTTTTACCGTTTGAAAAGGACTAGGTTCATCATTTATTTTAATTGGTGATGAACTACCAACTTGAGATTTCAAGATCTCTATGAGCTTTAATTGCTCTTTGTTATGTTCGTCTTCCACAAAAAAGTTACGAACATTATTGTTTGAGAGCGAAAAATCCCTCAATGCTTCTTCAAGGTTGTAATAACCTTTCCATCTACAGTCTTTTCTGTTGCCGACTGTATTCATCAAGGAACCATAATTGATGTAGACTCCGGGCTTTGGGCCGTTGAAGAGTACATAATGAGTAAAATTCTTTGAAGTGGGCTTTGTAATAATTTTTGTAAAATAATATGTAAGAGCACTAAGAGCTTTTAATTTCTCTTGTGGTGTTCTTGCTATCCACAGTGCGTTAAGAATACACTGTTGTTGCTCATCAACTGATGATCCTTTTGCGACTTTATAAGATTTGTCGTCATTTGCTTGAAGTAAAGGGAGGGTAATCCTTCCGAACTTCATATTTTTGTTGCTGTTACCTTTGTGGCTACATTGAAACATATAAACAGAGTTAGAAGTAATAAACATCAGCTCCTGAATTATCTTTCCTTTTACATGCTCAATGGTAACTTGGATCCTGCATAAATAATCCACAAAGTTAACCCAACGATTTTTGGATAATTTATCAGCAAAATCAATACTTCGACTTATAGGAATAATAGTACCTTGATTTATGAAATGTCCAAGAAAACGAATATTGTTTTGAAATAATTTCATTTTTGTAGCTGAAAGAACTAAGCCATTTTTCTTTATAGTATGTTTAAAATGTTGATCAATGTTTTCAGAGAAAACTAATACATCATCAATATAAACAATCATAAACTTTGAATATGGATTCAGAATGTCATTCATTATTCTTTGGAATTCTGAAGGGGCGTTTTTGAGTCCAAAAGGCATTACATTCCATTCGTAATGGCCAAAGGGTACGGTAAAGGCGGTTTTGTATCTGTCTTTTTCAGCAACTTGAATTTGCCAAAAGCCAGATTTCATGTCAAACTTTGAAAAGATTTTTGCAATGCTTAAACGTTTTAATAAATCTCTTTTATTTGGAATAGGGTAACGAATCCATTGAAGAACCTTGTTGAGAGGTTTATAATTAATAACAAGCCTAGGGACACCACGTTCCTTTTCTGCTTGATTCATGACATAAAATGCTGCACAGCTCCAAGGTGATTTGGATGGCCGTATCAGCTCTTTATCTAAAAGAGTTTGAATTTCTTTTTTACAAACTTCTAATAGATCATGATTCATTTGAATGGGTCTTGCCTTTGTAGGAATATTTCTTTCTGAAAATTCCTTTTCATATGGTAATTCAACGATGTGCCTTTTTCTTTCCCAAAAAGCATTAGGAAGATCTGCACAGACTTCTCTTTTGAATAGATCTTCTAACTTTTGAATTTCTTGTTTTGTGCTGGGTAATTGTAGGTGTTCTTCAATTTGAGCATAAGACAAATCTTCTTTGAGAAAATTTATCTTATTCTGCTTTCTTTGAATAAGATTGATATGTTGATAAATGGAGTTATTTTGCAAAGCATTTAACTCCTTTTGTCGAATAGGAATCAAGAATCTAAAATGTATAGTATTACCCATAATATTAGTGTTGATACCTTTGTTATCAACAACAAAAGGGTAAATTTGAGTAAGCAATGGAGTACCTAAAATAATATCAGTGTTGAGATTTTCTACTACAATGAACTGATGTTTAAAGCAGTAGTTTTGATTACATATCTCGGTTTTTGTCAGCTTTCCTTTGATTCGAAGAGGAGAGTTGTTGGCTGCTATAAGAACTTCATTAGTAAAACTATAGTATTTTGTTGGTATTAGACCATCTCTGATGCAGCTTTGATCTGCACCACTGTCTAACATTGCAACAAAGGTTTGTTTGAAGTTTCCTATAGAAATAGTTAGATGAACTAACCACTTTTGAAATTGGAATTTCTCAATTGTAGAAATGAATTGAGAAGCTGAAGGTTGAGTAGGGGTAATATTTATTTCTTGTGGAGGAATAAGTGTTTCTTCTTCTTCTTCTAGATAAGTTTCTTTTCCTTTGGAAAGTCTAGATTGAATAATTGCAATATGAGCTTCTAAAGAGAGATTTTTCATTTCTATATTGTTAGTAGTCTGTCTTAAAGACTTGACTTCTTCCTTAAGAATATGAATTTCAGTTTGCAATTCTCTGGTAGAGATGGACTTAATACCAGAGGTTTGATTCATAGGATATTTTTCAAAAACTTTTGATATACTGAAAGGTTGAATGATATTAAACTTCTCATCCTCTTGCAGAATTAAAGATTTTAATCTTTCGAAAAGTTCCTTTTGTTTGATAGGATCAGGTAATTGTTGAATTATATCAAAGATGAATTCTTTTGTACCAGAATTTATCTTCTTATTATCAGTAGAAGACTTAATCATATTAATCTGTTTACAGTGACAGTCATCCTGACTTTCACTAGAGGAATCATAATTGCCATTATCATCGTCAGTAATATAATTGATCTCAGAATAGATTTGCAATCTGTCTTTTAACTTGTTTATGATATTTTCTTCAATATCAGAAATGCCATCAATGATTTCATTTATCTTTCCTTTGCTTCGACATTTGCTAGCAATATGACCTTTCCTGCCACATTTAAAGCACTTAAAATTACTTGAATTCTTTTTTCTATTAAATCTCCTAAATTTCTTTGGGGAAAATGAATCATCTTTATATTCCCTTTTCTTTGAATATCTTTTTTGTGAAAAAGATTTTTGAAGGAATTTTTTCTTTCTTTCAGTGGAAGGAGCACTGATTCCAGTAATTCCAAAAGCTTGACAGAAAGATCCCATTTCTTTTCTCTTACTGCCATATTTAGCCTGGAATTTGAGTTCTTGGCAAGCTGCAAGGGCTTCTTTTTTGACAAAAGCAAAAAGTTGACCAAAGGTCATTGAAGTGAAATCAATCTGTTCTGTTCCCATTTCCTTTTGTAAATTAATCATAATTCTTTGGGAAAACAGAGTTGGTAAACCAGTAATGAATTTTTCTTTCCAGAATGGTGCAGTACTATCTGTTCGTTTAAGAACATGAGTCAAAAACATGTTTTTGTACCATCTGAAGTCACTAAGTGTTGGACACCTAATGTTAGTAAGGAATATCTTTGAAGAAGCTAATTCTTCTTGAGGATTTCCTACAAAGTGCATTGCTATGGTGACTATGAGGAAATCACTTGAATCATTTTGGGTAGTAATTTCTCCTTGAGCATTTTCTACGTCTATAGTATGCTCAAGAATTGTTGTTTTGTCTTGCAAGGTCAAAGCATTGTCCCACCAATACTTTAACTGTCCAGTAAAACCAGTTATGAATAAACTTGCAATATCTTGTTCAGAACATCTTTTCATTTTGTATGCTAATTTGGCCATACCCATTTCTTGTAATGTGTTGAGTATTTCATACTCACTTTTTCCATCAATATTCCATTCATAAATGGAATTCCCATCATAATCTTTCGTATGGAATTTCGCTCTTTCTTCATACATAATGTCAGGAGGAGTAGGTCGTGGATAGTAGTCTTTAGTTCTACTATTGTTCCAATTTCTACGAGGTCTATTGAAATTTGGTTTCTTTCCTCTTTCAATTTTATTAATATCTTGATTAGAATTAATTTGTAAGATATCGTTTTCAACTTTATTGATCTGTTGAACTACAGAGTTTTCAGAGGATTGAACTACAGAGTTTTCAGAGGAATTAGATTCTAATGAGGAATCTGATTCTTCATTTTCTTCTATAGTGTCAATATTGTTGATTTTTTAGGGACCGGGAAGGTTCTTGTTAATTGAATCAAGTGTTTGATTTAACCTAGATAATAATGAATCGTTTTCTAACGTGAGCTTATTTTCTAAGACTCTAGGAATACTTCTTGGTTGAAAATGTGGTAAAGAAGTACTGTAAGTGAATGTTGAACTTGTTGGTTTTGAAATAGCCTTAATGTTAGTAGATAAGGAATCTATTTGTGTTGAAATTGTGTGTAAAACTTGATTGGAGTAGTTATTCTGGTGATATAATTTCTTGATATCATCCAAATTAACTTGATCATTTCCTCTAGGGTCAATACTTTCACGACCCTTTTTGAAAGGTGTAGCTATGACTTCTCCTTCTTTGGAATGGAGTTTCAAGGTCTGTAAGGGAGGAGTGATAGCAGTAATAATAGTGCCATCTTGAAGTTGCCATTTCTTGTACAAACTTGTTTGTACATTAATAGCAGATTTTTTGAATGGTTCAGAAATTTCATTTTTTGTAAAATAAAATTCTAACCAGCTTTCAAAATGAAAGGGAGCATGATATTTTTGAATATCCTTTATCCATTGAAGTCGAATCTTAGCTTGACAGTAAGCATCTAGCTTAGAATACCATGTGTAGTATTCTGATTCTTCTTTGAAATCTTTTTCAAGTTCTTCGATATCAATCTTAACACCAAGTTTAGTGATAACATTAATACCGTGGAATTCTCCATGCATCTGACTGGAATTAGGGGAATTATTAGGAGAAAAATTGAGTTCATTTGAAATGTCAGGAATAGGTGTTTGATTGTGAATCCTTATTGAAGGATCTTCTTGAAGAGAAGGAGTTTCTACTATAAAAGATCTAGATTCTCTAAATGAATTTCTAGGAATAGAGTAGGGTCTGACGGATCTCCTATTTTCATTGAGTGAGTTGAAACGAACCAGGACTGTACCATCTTGTTCTTCAACTATCTCTTGAATTTCTGTTCTCTCGAGATTTCTAGGTCTCTGAGGAACATCTATTTGAAAGGCTTCTGGAATGGTAATTTCATTCCATTTCAGGCGTTTAGGAACAAAGGTCTTTGAATAGTCAGCATCAATTTGTAATAGTATTGTCTCATCGGTAAAGTTATTAACTAATTTGCATTTGGGATTAATAGCAGAACTCATTAATCTAAAGTAAATGCGATAAATAATAACAAACTGTTCTGCAAGCTTTTCAAATTCTTCTCCTTGCAGATGAACATCGAGAATTAAGGAATTCATAATTAAAGGATCAGTTAATGAAACTGGAAAATTAGGAATACAATTGAAATAAATAGGACCATTACAAATATTAGTTTGAATCATACTTAAAATTGACGATTTGTATCTTCGCAATCGTTTATCACGTAAAGCCATGTAAACAGGAATGTCTATACCAATATGAGCAAGTGGTTTGACTGCTACTTGAATCATACCAAAATGAATATAACGAAATCCTTTTTCTAAATATTTTCTTATAGAAATATGAGATAAAAGAGGAATTGATTGAAACTTATTTTGAATGTTTAAAGTCTCTTCATGAATTTTTACGCTAAAAGCGCTTTTGAAATCAAAAGTACCAATTTTGTAAATATTTTCAATATTTTCATTAGGAAGAGTCCAGTTTGAAAAGTCCTCAAAAAACTGAGATATGTAATCAAAACTACTGCTTTAAACATCAGTTTATTGTGGTAGAAAATCTCAACACTGATATTATTTTAGGCACTCCATTCCTTACTCAAATTTACCCTTTTGTTGTTGATAACAAAGGTATCAGCACTAACATTATGGGTAATACTATACATGGGTAATTCTATCATCTTCTTCTTCTTCTTCTTCAAGAAGAAAAGCTTGCAACCATCAATGGTGACTTGATGAAATGAGTGAGAAATTCAATTCTAAAGTGAACCCACTTCCTATTTCTTCATCCTCTACCACTTGCCAAGTAGTATAGGGTGTTTTCTTCACAAGTTTCTTGACTTGGTGAAGTTGGAGCTTGATCTTATGTTGTCTCGACGTAGATCATCTTCGGCATCGAAGCCGACGACCTAGCCCGTCCATTTCTCCGATGAAGCCGACGCTAGAGCCCGGGATCCGATGATCGCAGCGAGGAGACTTCATCGCGGAGCCATGGAGGTGGAGAACCGGATCTACAAAGGTTGTATTTCCGTTTACCCTATAGTAAAGTAGTTTACTAGTTCTTGTTTCGCCTAAAATTCTAGTTAACGATCTAGTCTAGGGTTTCTCGGCACCGTAAAATTTGAAATTGGCATGGTTGATGCCTTGTGAGACCTCATTAGTGTGCCTAGGAACCCTACAGAAACGATACATGTCCATAAAAACAATATTTATACTTGGTACGCAATAGTATAAATCGACAATATGTGTTTCGCATGAGAAATGATTTCCAACGAATGTTGGATCATCAAAAACGAATAAGTATTTCAAAAGATACTGTTACTTTAAGATATACATAATATATGGGAAACTTTATATAATTTGCAATACATAAAATTCACCAAATACCATGTATAATCCATATAATATCCATACAGGATAACTCTAACATGATTATAACATAATAAGCAGGTTATATAAATTATTTTCACCCAAACTTTTATGAAACTACTAAAAATAATTATAAAATAATAATCTTGTATAATGAATTTATGCTGTTACAAAACAGCCCCTGAAATTTGCAAAATGAATATTCTGGACTAATATGTAAATACTAAAATTTATTGCAACATTTGCAGGAAGACCCGTGAATTTAGTTTCTATTCAGATTTTTTACAAACAGATCCAAATAATTACGAAAATTACATCTGTAATTGGAGAAAAATTATGAATAATTGCAAAACAGTCCAGAAATTTGCCTAAATAATTTAGATCTGAAAATTAACTAAGTAATAGATTTTGTCTATAAAAATAAATCAACTTTGCCTCTAATTAATTCATAAAATGTTTTAAACCATAAGTCAATTGATCAAGGAAATAAAAGATAATGGAATATCCAAACAAATTTGAATATACATAAAGATCAATAAACTTAATGAATTAATTGTAGGCTAGTCTCAAATAGAGTAGAGCATAAAAATATCATGCAAGGATTTAGAATGATACTCTCTCAAGAAAGTGGTCCACACCAACAATCAAAAAGTAGAGCTATCTTTTCCTTATTAATAATATATACAAGTTTCAAAACACCATTATCATATAGGCTTAACACGAAAATATGATCCATGTTAATCGTTTGGTAATTTTCCATTTCTATATCAATCATGAATAAAAATCATGAGCATTAACCATGGAAAACCATTGCTCTGATACCAATTGTAAGAATTTTATAATTTATATTTCTTTAATTTATATGGCATGATTCAAAATATTATAATCTCATGTACATGCCAACATGAGTCTAGAGAAATATACCTTGATACTATGATTTGAAAAATAAGAATAAACCAATTCCATTGTTTTTTCTTGCCTACTCCATTTCTTTTAGAGTTTCCTTGATGGATAGAAAAACCAACTTAATTCACAAGTTTTAATTATGTGTAGGCAAGTACTCCTTTATATAACACATTTCATCAAGAAGTTATGGAAACTAACACAAGGAGTTACTACCAAGTAGTTATAGAAACTACCAAGTAGTTATAGACAACCACTTTAATTTATGCTCAAAACTTTATATAAGAGGATATAGCCATTAAGGTATTATATCTAACACGAAAAATATGAAGAAAAAGAAAATGTAGAAACCCCTCACTTTTGCCTGAAAAACGTGTAGTTTGCCCCCTACTGACTCCAATGGCTATTATTTCCGTTAATTATTCCTAAAATACCCTTGAACTTCTATCATTTTTCTACTATTGTTTTATCAACTGTTGTAATTAACCGAGAACTATTTTGGGAATTAAAAATTATTGGAGACGGCAAAGTGCAGGTTTTTCAGACCAAGTGGGTAACTAAGTCTAAGTGTTAAAAAACTACCCTTGGATTTGGATGAATCTGCTCCTAAGCTCGTCTCCGACGCCGATGGCGTCCAGCACGCGCCATCCGTTCTTGAAAAGGGTAAGCGAGGTCCCTCCGGTGCGCAACGACTCCCCTTGCTCCAGAACCAGAGACCTAAAACCTAGCCTGAGATGGCAATCTCTGTAAATATCAGCAAGTAGGAGGGCAGAAGGAGAGAGAGGGAGGAGGGAGGGACCTAGTACTACCTGTGAAGGGAGAGAGCGGTGGCTAGGCCGGCGATTCCAGCACCGACGATGACGATATCTTCCTTCTTGGGATCTGATGATGATGATGATGATGATGATGCAGCAATGAAGGACCGGTTGTTTCTTTTGGCTTGGACAATTGTTGGTGCAGGTGATGATGAGAAAGAGAAGGAGAAGGGAACAAAAGAGGAGAGCATTGTTGTCGAAAAAGCCATTGATGTCTTCCCTTGTTGTTCTTGGATTGAGGAAGAGGAGGAACATAGAAAAAACAAGCAGTGGAGAGAGCAACAGCAAGGACTGTAGTTTTTCTTTGGGTAAAATGTCAAAAAAAAAAACCAAAAAAAACAAACAAACACGTTTTTCCATTGCCGGCCTTGCAACAGTAGTCAAAACTTTCCTAAAAAAGGTTTAGCTGTCAAAAAAACCCTTACATATGATATCTAGTAGTTCTCCGTGATATCTAAGCAGTAGCCGGCGATATCTGCCTGCAATATCTAGACAGTTGCCTGCGATATTTAAATAGTTTGTATGAATTGGTTAGATATAGCATGTTACTATGTAGATATTGCAGAAAAATTTATTGGGGGTTTTGACTACCGTTTCGAAGCCAGGGGATTTTGACAGCTGAAAAAGCGCTTATTTTTTTTTATTTTTTTTTTACAATTTACCCTTTTTCTTTTTAAACTTAGGTTATTTTGATATACCCCATCCAAAAATTTCATATTTCGATAAAACGATCAAAATTTGGAATACCACATCAAAAGGTTAAAATTAAACTAACAACACCACTTTAGTTAAGTTCTATCAGTTTTCCGTTAAACCGCCGTTAAATATACCCGTCAAAGGGATGACTATTCCTTAAGGGGCCTAACTTCAACATCTCTTTCTCTCTCACCCGCATGTTTTTCTCTTCCTCGTGCTAGTGCTGCCGCCTCATCAAACCTCTCTCCTCCCATTGTTTTCTTCAACTCTGCCTTTCCCCCTCCTTTCTCTCTCTCTCTCAATCTCTTTGTATCCTTTATATCTTGTTCACATTGTTTCATTTTTTGAGGTCGAGATGAGTAGAGATTGGAGAGATCTGGTAAGGAGATGAGACTGGATTTGGAATTGAGAAATGATTAAAAAGTAGTCAACAGGGGTAGGTAAGGACTTATGGACCCTAATTTAAGTCAGGTCTACTTGATTACTGTCACGTCCCACTTCCCAAAATACGAAAATTTCGGGACGTAACAAAACCAGCCATGCTACCTACGGTAAGGAAATATCCTCCCATAATCATATTACGGCTGTTTATCGATAATCAAGAACAATAATATAAATGTCTATCTCTAAACATATCCAATAGCCACAAACGATAACAGAAAATAGTAGCGGAAGCAATAAATATCCAAAGAATAACTAACCATCAATAAGAGCTATATCAGTGAGATGGTCCTCACTGATCGGTGATTCTGTCGAAGTACTCACATGCTAAGTCAAGTATCTGGGCCATACAAAACCCAGACGTCAGTGCGTCATAAATATCATGATAATAGTAATAACCAGAACAGTGTGTTATACAGGATGTCATATGCAAAATAAGGTATAAATAAACAAACAATCACAGATGTTATAACAGCATGATATAGGTATGTCACGTGTATCCTAAAGTCTGTGTTTCTAGGTTATCTATCATAACGGTATTTGAAACCAATTAATATAATTCTCATCATAACTCAATAGTATCTCGTGCGTGCTTGGGACCACGGTCAAGATTCTTGGGTCTGAATCTGAGACGTGCCGCTAGGCAGTAAAACAATGTCATGTACAGATGAATGATGTCAGCATCATCATTCCGGGGCCCGAAACCCGTATCGACTGATCAGTTTCTGAAAAGTAGTGAACTGTTGAGTTACAAGTCGGGTTTCATTATTGATTTTCCCTTTTCATCCAGGTTTCGTGTTCAAGTCAGATATCACTAGAATGTCTACCTAATACTAACACGGGAATAATCGTGATCAGCTCTTATCTAACAAGACAACAAGTCAGGTCAACCAGGATAATAGGTCAATATTGTTAGCATCAATAAGTATTACATGCAACATGTATTAACATGATAACAAAAATAGTACAGCCTGGCAGGTTACAAGCATGTCAAGGATAATATAATCATATCTTGTACAAGACCAAGATAATAGTTTTAACAAGGATAGCATATTCACTCCGATTAATAACTATAAAAGTGGTGTTGATTAACTATGCATAAGGCAGTTCCGTTCAGAAATTCAACATCACCCTGATTTGTAAAAGAACTTAAAAATAACAAACGTTTTCCAAAAGGGACGTGTCATATACCCAAGCAAAGATAATTCAATAAGATTTTCATTTTTATAAGTTAAAATATCTCAGGTTATTTCTACAAAAAGTTATGAACGTTCAAAATTGAAAGTTTGCTATTGGAATTTCCCTGGACAACAGTTTAGAGGTACTTTCATTTACATTTTAAATTATTTAAACAATTTATTTTTCTAATAAATATTTCACAGAGTTATAGTATTCTAAGTTAGCTTCGTAACAAACTAAAGAACATGTGATAATGATTTTTCTATGATTTATAATGATTTTTATAAGGTAAGGTGTACTGTAAATTCCAGATTTGTCGTATCCGCTTGGCGACAATGTTTCCTGTGTAAACTATAATATTTTCAAACTATATTTTGCATAACGTTATAAAATGCAAATTATAAACTAATTAATGATATACAGATTATATAGATATAAACGGTATAATGATAATAATAAGAAATATTACGACAATATATATATTTATAGATATAGTTATAGTACGTCGCAAGTTGTAAACTTGCATTAACTGTATATTATAAAACTGATCAATGTTAAATAACTACGGTGTATAAATTATATAGATGTAGTTGTATGATGATGATAATAATAGTACGACAACATATAAGTAAATTGCGTAAACCATAGCATGAAGCAAGTTGTAAACTTGACTCGAAACAAATGCGATGAGCGAAAGCAACACGACACTATACAAATCAACACCAAGTTTTGATGGCTCGGTTAAGATTCTAGGATGCGGCTGGAGTTGCGTCGGCGAGAATGGATGTGAGTTTGAAGAACGAAAAAGGAGAATATATAAATTGCCGAGGAAGAGATTTAGTTAGAGGGGAGAGAGGGATATGTTATATGGAGAGAGAGAGAAAGTTTTCTGTTTTATAAAATGTAAAGTATATAATAGTGTATATATATATATAGTATAGTTTATAAATATATATTATAATTTAATACTACTAAAGATAATATCAAACTACAGCCCGTCTCCACCAAAATCTCACAAAAAAATATTTTGGAAAAATAACACATATACGTAACCTTTTTAACCATAATACAAGAATATTATTTAAATATTTCATACCCCTTATTTAAGATTTTAAAAGGATTTAAATATATTTGAATCTAAGAAATATTTGGTATCCAGATTCTATTAGATTTAAGCGTAATAGAAAAAAGTCAAAATAAAATATGAGATGTTTAACCATATGATGGCAGTTAACAAATATAAATTATCCTTAACGTGTGACTACCAGTAGATATAAGCATATGATTTATATTATATATATATATATATATATATATATATATTATACTAGATTCACATGGATTTAGTTTACAGATAAATATTAATAAAATATAACCGTAAAGGGTTTCACAAATACGGGTCGGGTCGGATAACCATTTCTACTATTCAAATCAATCGCAACCCAAACAAACAAACAAACAAACAAACAGACAAACAAATAAATATAAAGTAAGATTTAAAATACCGATTAGTGTCATATGAACGTGCTAGAGTGTTACATTATATCTAACTACAAAAGAATTTCATCCTCGAAATTCACGAAACAGGAAAAGACAAGAACAATATGGATATGAGAAAAGAGACGTGGAAACTTTTGTCGAATCTCGTCTTCACGTTCCCAAGTAGATTCTCCATGCGAACGATTCCCTTACGAAACGAGTACTAAAGGGATTACTTTATTCTTCAGAATCTTTTCTCGTCAATCCATAATAGCCATCGGTTGCTCCACATAAATCAAATCCTCCCTTACAGTCAGTTCCGAATGATCTCGAACATGCGTCTCATCTCGAACATACTTACAGAGTTAAGATACATGAAACACGTCATGAACACCCACCAAGGATGGTGGTAAAGCCAATCGATAAGCCACATCTCCAATACGCTCAATGATATCGAAAGGCCTCACGAATCGAGAACTAAATTTGCCTCGACTACCAAATCGGATTACTTTCTAGTCGGTGATATTTTCAAGAACACAAGATCACTGATCAGTCGAAAATACTGAATCTTTTAACCGGCAATTTCCCTATCATTTGCATTCATTTATAAGTGTACGGTATTCATATTTCACATATTAGCAAATCAGTCGTTAAATATCAGATTACATGTGTTAGACTCTAAAACCGGCACTATAAAGGAAATTGACTGCATTTCATGGCATCGCATCATCCCTATATTGCGCAACACTTGTCTTGAGAAATTGTGCAGGAAAATCCGGAAGAAAAGCCAAAATTGTCATTTTGCTGATCAAACATTACGCCAACTCAAAGACCTGAGAGCTGGTAGCAATACAGAAGGAGTTACAATATTCACCATATCATAAGAAAGGCCCACAAGTCAGCCCAAATCAGCACCAGAAGTCCCAAGCCCCAAGCCTCCAACATGGCCGCGGAACCGCGGCGGGAGCCGGCTTGCGCCGCGGTTTCGCGGCGGTATTGCCACGTCAGCGCTCTATTTTCTGTACACAACTCTTCTCTCAGGGCCCACATTCATTTAAGATGCCTCAAATTCCAGAATTCTCTCGAAGGTTCTACTAGATCAGCAAAGATCATTAAGCAAAGCTAATCTTAATTAAGCTCCTAACAAACTATTTCTAGAAGCTCCCTCCTAACTAATCACATCTAGAAGCTTCTCCTCTAACTAACTTATGGAGGGAAATTCAAATCTCCTCAACAAACTTTTGGAGGGAAACTTAAAATTCAAATCCTAGATCTAGGGTTTGGTTGTCTATAAATAGGAACCTAGGTATAAGAGTTGAGGTTAATTTTCCATATTCCTAAATCTCTACTCATCATCTTCTTCCACAAGTCTAGTGACAATACTTGTGCGAAACTCTAACCCTAATTCCACTCCAAATTCAAGATCCCGAGTACCAAATCAAGCAAGAAGCCCTTCAACCTTTTAGGAGCGGAGCCGATCTCCAATCGAGCAAGTGATCCAAGCTGATCCACGACTCACGGAGCCGAGCGAAGCCAAATCGACGATCGAGTTCTTCCTCTTGTAGTTCTTGAGCGAATGTAATGAAATTGTTGATATAAATAAAAGGTGAAATTCTTTAATTTTGTTTTCTTTAAATTCTTGCATCATGATTCGATCTCAATTTGTAATTGTAGTTCTTATTGTGATGTTTGAGTAAAACTCCGCTCATCGAGGAGTCGAGACGATCAATAGAATGATGATGTGACAAATCTTAAAACGATTCTTAAGTCCTACGGGTTTTGTAAACCCTAGCAAGTTCAAGAATCGATGACCTAGTTTCGTTGCGATACTTTCTTGATTGTGATCGCTCGAAATTAGGGATCTACGATCGTTTCTTGAATTTACTAGAGGCTAGCATGTGAATGATATCGACGAATGAACAAGGGATAAATGATGAAACCCTAGTTTCACTAGAAATCCCTAATTCTCGTCGATCATCATCGATCTAGTATCAATTCATCGAAGGATGAGAATACGCCATCGTGAGATTGCATCACGTCTATAGATCCGATTGATTCCTACGAGCCTCATTTAGATTCTTGATATTTGGTTGGAAAAATCATCAAACTCTTAATTCTTGATTCTATCTTTTTCTTGTTATTAGATCTATATTTTCTAATTCTTGAACTTCAACTATAAATCATGAATTGTTTTGTTTTGTTTTCTTTAAAGTTTCGACTCATCTAATTCAAAAGAAGAACTATTACACTTTCCCTGTGGACGATCCGCACTCGCTAACGATCTACATCCGACACCGTAGTTGATTGCGGTCAAATATAATTCTTTGATTGTGATTCTATACATTTTCTTAAACCGACACACAAAGAAGTAATCAATCAAATGGCGCCGTTGCCGGGGATCATTTGATTTGATACACACATTAAGAATTCATTTCAATCAAATGGCGCCGTTGCCGGGGATCATTTGATTTGATTTACACAAACAAGAATTTCATACAATCAAATGGCGCGTTTGCCGGGGACAGTGCGCTAATTGTTCGTGTTTTGAAATTTGAGTTGAAAAATTTATTCCATTATAATTTTTAGATCTAAACTCGCACAAACCCTAATACGTGTTTTGTGATTTGATTGCGAGGAAATTTGGGATCATTGGAGCTGGAGAAATTTTTTTCTGAAAAATCCAGAGAGTTCAGGGGCTGAACAATAGCAGCCTCAAGAAAATTAGTGCAGTGATCTTGCTATAGTACCGCGGTTCCGCAGCACTAGGCGTCTCCCGCGGCGGAACCGCGGCGGTTTGACTTCCTCTCTGTACAAAACTTGCAGGTATACTCCTCTGCTTTCTTATCTCTCCCCTCATCTGCTCCAATTAACATTTTGTGCAGGTTTCTTTGCAAATATTCGCAGCGCGCAAATTGCAAAAATTAAATTGTGCTTGTTCTGATTTTTGTGGTTGTTTGCATAATTAATACGGATATTAAGGGGCAAAGACCAAATCCAGATTAGGTGGGGAGTTCATTACCCTTCCTGAGCCCCGAAAATCGCAAAACTTGCATCCGCATTTACCCTAATTAACTAAAAAATATCTAGAGATGACTCTAAGGACCGTCGCGCTCACTTAGGACAGAAGAAGGCCCTGGGTAATTCATTGCTTATCCGCGTTTTCTTGTGGTGTCTAAGGCAAGTGTGTCGAAGGCTAGTGGTTATTAATTAGGCCTACTACTTACGTAGTGGAGTACCTTCCCACTTACCTGGCACTTACCTGGCCACAGGGGGACAAAGAGACAGTGGAGGATTCTATCCTGCGACTTGTCTTTTGGCAGTTAGGAGCGGTCTAGAGATTTGACCTAGGTGACCAATAGAATTAGGGTTTTGCTTGCTGCATTTGTTGTGTTGCATCATATTTTCAAAAATCCGTTCAGTTTTCAAAACAAACACCGCATTCATATCATTTCCTCTAATTATAAATTCACTCTGCCACTTGTACTAACCCTTTTTAGTGCAAGATAGGCTGGACACGGGATTCTAGTGCCCGTTAAGTCCGCGTTTCCCTCATCGACCCAAAAGTCGGTATTTCTACATTTACCCTTTCTTTTACCCACCACCACACCCACATCGATGGATCCACCTCCATCGAATTTCTTTTCCACTAATCTGCCGCCGTCCGTTGGTGCGCAGAATCCACCTCGCATCTTTCTCCAAGAGAGGTGCTATCCAACACGAGGTCCCCTTTCCACCTGTCTTTCCATTCCACCAGCCAACGGGGAAAATTTTCAAATAAAACCCCAATACATCAACCTTCTACCAAAATTTCACGGTCTCGAGTCTGAAGACGCATATGTGTTTATCACGAAATTTGAAAATGTATGCGCAATGATGGGTACTTCACAGCTTTCTGTGGATGCTTTACGTCTTCGTCTTCTCCCATTCACTTTGTGCGATTTAGCCGAGAAGTGGCTATATAACACTACCGCACATTCCATTTCAAATTGGGACGAATTCGTCAAAGCATTCCTTAAGAAATTCTACCTACACCAAAAGACAGCTCGAGTTCGCAGCGAAATCGATCAATTCACCTAGCTTCCAAATGAAACATTTTCAAAATGTCTTGAACGCTTCAAGGATCTGTTAGTCCAATGTCCACATCACGGCATCCCGAGATGGGAACTGTGCCGAATCATTTATGAGGGCATTAATCCTAACACAAGACAGACCCTTGAATCCATGTGTCAAGGCAACTTCATGACCAAAGATGATGGGGAAGCCTGGAATTTTCTAGAAGATTTCGCTGAAAGATCTTTACAGTGGGAGGGTGTGAGTCAATCGTCTATGGATGGCAATGATATTTCCATAGGAATTAGAGCTGAAATTTTAGCTTTACACAAGAAATTTGACGCTATGGAAAACAAATTTTTAGCTGCCGCCCTAAGTCAAATGTCACTCTCCAAAACTGTATGTGGATGTTGTTATGATCCTTCTCACTTGACGGAAGAATGTCCGTTTCAAGGTCATGAGCATACCAATGCCGCATTTCAAAGACCTAGAAACGATCCATTTTCTTCCACATATAATCAGGGTTGGAGGAATCACCCAAATTTTGATTGGAACCAATCAAAATCTCAAAACACGGTTCCAACCCAAAACAATTTCCAAAGGGTCCCTCCACCACAACAGCATCCACCACTTCAATTGAGTCAGCACCCCTTTCAATCACAAAATTTCCAAAATCCGGTCAACACACCCGCACCATCTAGTCCTTTGCAGTTGACCGGGACTGATGAATCCTCTTCATTCATAAACTTGCTTCTAACAAATCTCATGCAAGTATCGGCTGAAATAAAGTCTTCTGTCGATAAAATTGAGAAAAACTCTGCGTCCCAAAGCGAGAGTATTAAATCGATGGAAGAAGAAATTGCACGATTAAAAGCCGAAATGAGTGCAAGAGAGAAAGGGAAACTTCCAGCTCAACCTCTACCCAATCCTGGCTATTCACATCCTGTAAATGCAATCACGTTGAGATCTGGAAGAGTGCTTGACAATCACGTTGGGGAAGAGTTTGATGATACAGATAAATCAATCAATAATACCCCGGCTGAGACCTTTCCTCACACACACACTTCTAGTTCTGATTCTTGTTCTTCTACCCCACCACCTTCTTCCGAGCCTATTCTTTGTTTCCCAAAAGGCTCGCCACTTCAGCCCACCTCTTTTACCCCTCCACGGACGATCCCCACTTCTATTTTGGGATCGGGTCCACACACACTTCCTTCTCCTATGATGGACCCAGCGCTTATTGCTAAAGCACCTTATCCTAATCGGTTAAGGGCTAACACACCGAATCCACATATGGAGAAGATTATGAACATTTTTAAGCAAGTTAATATCAACATCCCTCTTCTAGATGCTATCCAACAAGTTTCGTCCTATGCGAAAACTCTTAAGAACTTGTGCACTAGGAAGAGGAAGACTCAAGTGCCCAAGAAGATATTCATGGCAAAGACAGTAGACACAGCTTTCCCCCAACAATTACCAAGGAAACGTAAGGATCCTGGATATCCTACTATTTCCATTTCTATTGGGGAAAAACACATTAACCGTGCTCTACTAGACCTTGGCGCTAGTGTTAACTTGCTTCCATACTCAGTCTATGAGCAACTAGGGATCGGAGAGTTGAAGCCTTCAAGCATAACTCTCAAGATGGCTGACCGATCAATCACCAAACCTAGGGGTGAACTGGAGGATGTGTTAATAAAAATCGGGGAATTTATCTTCCCTGTGGACTTTATTATAATTGATACACAGCCTGTAGCGAACCCACGGAATCAAATTTCGGTGATTTTAGGTCGCCCCTTTTTGGCCACTTCCAATGCTATAATCAACTGTCGTAATGGTTCTATGACCCTATCCTTCGGGAATAGGTCAATTGAGCTAAACATTTACAAGTTGGGAAGTGTACCCTCCGAACCTATTGCTCAGGTATGTTCTGTCGACTTAATGGATGTCGACAGCAGCGAATTTGATGATCCTCCTGATATTGATCTAGACTCTTTTCATACGTTATTGTTTGACCAACTATGTATTATACACATACGGACTCTTCCACCGAGATGTCCGGGTCAACAATTAACACTGATTATGAACTGCTTTTAGATCTGAAGATCACTCCGCACTTTGTGATGACATTATTCATCGGGGTATTGATGGAACATTTGAGGAGATCTTCGCTGATGAACTCGCATTTTTGAATGACACGGGTGTTGAGATGAATCATGTCCCACTCACTGAAATTGAACCTCCACCCCTTTTTCTGAATTGTAAAAAGAATGCGAGTAATCCATCACATACACTGCATCGTCTCTCCAAAATGAGACGCACACACATTCTATTCCACCACTTAACCTTTCCCCACTTCTTCTTCCACCAACCAGAGCACTGCATTGATAAAATTTTTGAATGGTTGGTGTTAACGTTTGGTCTTTGCAATGCTTGGCATCGACCACTGATTTTTGACCCCCTCATGTGATTTTAAAAGATTAACATTGCATAACTCAAGTTTGGGAGGGGGGCATTTTTTCTGGCTCTTGAGAAGAAAATTTTACAAAATGATGAGCCAAAAATAAGTTTGGGAGAGGATCTTCACTTATATATTTTGCCCCCACTAATAAATTCCTCCCAAGCTTACAGGTTTTTCGAGATTTAGCAGATGGCAACAGTGAGGACACTGTTGAAAACAAGTTTGGGGGAGGTTTGTGCTTATTTTCGCATCATTTGCATAAGCACAAAACATTTTTGAAAACCTATAAAAATTTAAAATTTTTCGAAATATAAAAATATTTTTATACGTAAATAAGATAATGAAAGATTAGATAGTGAAAAATTACATCCATGAGATTAGAAAATTTAAGAAAACCAAGAAAATTGGAAGTTTTCTTATACGAACTAGTAATAAGTAGTTATGAGCCGTTGTCCCAAGGGTTAGTAAGATGAAGGACGTCACTAATCTGAGGATAAAAATAAGTCTGAAAAATAGTTTCTATTCTGGAAGCCAAACATTTTGAACGTTGATACCCTGCTATTCGCACTTACACACGTCTTAAAGCCTGGGATAGTAGAGGATACCTTGAAATGCTATTGTCTTAAAGCCAAAAGTATGAAGGAAATAAAAAAAATGAATAAAATATAAAGTGGTGAGAAAAATGGACACTGGTTTTTGTTATCTCCAAGGGCAATAAAAAAATATATAGCGAGGGTGCCTTTTCACCTAGTGCCCTAAGGCCAACTGGTCTGGGAGTCACTGCTATGCCTAAGGTGGTGCAAGACGAGGAAAATACACCAAGTAAGCAAACACAGGAGTAATCGGTCGGTTAGTACCTCAAGAAGTATTAACGGTCGCATGAAAGTGTGTGAGCAATCTCATCTAAATATTCATTAATTAAAAAGTACTGAGGCTGATGGGCAAGAGTATGATAGCTTGAATTGAATTCTCCGGGTGTAGGGATGTCCTTTACACACACGCAAGGTTATATGATCGATGTTTGGAAGAAAGATAGGAATGAAGAATAAGACGATGTTTTATTGAGGGAGGACGTGATTTCTGACATCTTTTCATGACCATTAAGATAGGGCTCATGACAACCGAAAAGCTAGCTTAGTTGGAAACCCTAATTTTCAAGGATTTTCTTTTACAATTATTTTCTTTAAATGTAAATTTCATGATCTGCCTTTTATTATTGGATTTTATGGGTGCAATCCGCTGAAAACCCTCAGGAGACAACACTCCTTCTACTAGGGACACCTAGAGGTTTAAAGGCTTGTTGCACGTGCTCAGTGCAATCGTGTTGCCTACGAAAGTGTGCTAATTAGTTTTTCTCTTTCTTTATTTTCTCCTTCTCTTTTTAATAAAACAGTTCGCTCGAGACGACCGAAAATAAGTTTGGGGGAATTTGATCAGTCGAAAATACTGAATCTTTTAACCGGCAATTTCCCTATCATTTGCATTCATTTATAAGTGTACGGTATTCATATTTCACATATTAGCAAATCAGTCGTTAAATATCAGATTACATGTGTTAGACTCTAAAACCGGCACTATAAAGGAAATTGACTGCATTTCATGGCATCGCATCATCCCTATATTGCGCAACACTTGTCTTGAGAAATTGTGCAGGAAAATCCAGAAGAAAAGCCAAAATTGTCATTTTGCTGATCAAACATTACGCCAACTCAAAGACCGGAGAGCTGGTAGCAATACAGAAGGAGTTACAATATTCACCATATCATAAGAAAGGCCCACAAGTCAGCCCAAATCAGCACCAGAAGTCCCAAGCCCCAAGCCTCCAACATGGCCGCGGAACCGCGGCGGGAGCCGGCTTGCGCCGCGGTTCCGCGGCGGTATTGCCACGTCAGCGCTCTATTTTCTGTGCACAACTCTTCTCTCAGGGCCCACATTCATTTAAGATGCCTCAAATTCTAGAATTCTCTCGAAGCTTCTACTAGATCAGCAAAGATCATTAAGCAAAGCTAATCTTAATTAAGCTCCTAAAAAACTACTTCTAGAAGCTCCCTCCTAACTAATCACATCTAGAAGCTTCTCCTCAACAAACTTTTGGAGGGAAATTCAAATCTCCTCAACAAACTTTTGGAGGGAAACTTAAAATTCAAATCCTAGATCTAGGGTTTGGTTGTTTATAAATAGGAACCTAGATCTAAGAGTTGAGGTTAATCTTCCATATTCCTAAATCTCTACTCATCATCTTCTTCCACAAGTCTAGTGACAAGACTTGTGCAAAACCCTAACCCTAATTCCACTCCAAATTCAAGATCCCGAGTACCAAATCAAGCAAGAAGCCCTTCAACTTTTTAGGAGCGGAGCCGATCTCCAATCGAGCAAGTGATCCAAGCCGATCCACGACTCACGGAGCCGAGCGAAGCCAAATCGACGATCGAGTTCTTCCTTTTGTAGTTCTTGAGCGAATGTAATGAAATTGTTGATATAAATAAAAGGTGAAATTCTTTAATCTTGTTTTCTTTAAATTCTTGCATCATGATTCGATCTCAATTTGTAATTGTAGTTCTTGTTGTGATGTTTGAGTAAAACTTCGCTCGTCGAGGAGTCGAGACGATCAATAGAATGATGATGTGACAAATCTTAAAACGATTCTTAAGTCCTACGGGTTTTGTAAACCCTAGCAAGTTCAAGAATCGATGACCTAGTTTCGTTGCGATGCTTTCTTGATTGTGATCGCTCGAAATTAGGGATCTACGATCGTTTCTTGAATTTACTAGAGGCTAGCATGTGAATGATATCGACGAATGAACAAGGGATAAATGATGAAACCCTAGTTTCACTAGAAATCCCTAATTCTCGTCGATCATCATCGATCTAGTATCAATTCATCGAAGGATGAGAATACGTCATCGTGAGATTGCATCACGTCTATAGATCTGATTGATTCCTACGAGCCTCATTTAGATTCTTGATATTTGCTTGGAAAAATCATCAAACTCTCAATTCTTGATTCTATCTTTTTCTTGTTATTAGATCTATATTTTCTAATTCTTGAACTTCAAATATAAATCATGAATTGTTTTGTTTTGTTTTCTTTAAAGTTTCGACTCATCTAATTCAAAAGACGAACTATTACACTTTCCCTGTGGACGATCCGCACTCGCTAACGATCTACATCCGACACCGTAGTTGATTGCGGTCAAATATAATTCTTTGATTGTGATTCTATACATTTTCTTAAACCGACACACAAAGAAGTAATCAATCAAATGGCGCCGTTGCCGGGGATCATTTGATTTGATACACACATCAAGAATTCATTTCAATCAATCATCAACAACAAACTCCAAAGGTCTTCTTCCAGTATCAGCCCAATTTTTCTGTCGATCTTGTGCCACCTTCATATGATCACGTATTAAGTTAATTTTCTCCACAGTTTGCACAATCAGTTCCGGTCCCAACAGTCTTCTTTTTCCAACATCATCCCATCATACTGGCAAGCGACACTTACAACCATACAATACTTCAAATGGAGCCATCTGTATAGTCGCCTGAAAACTGTTATTGTACAAGAACTCCACTAAATGTAAATGATCCTCCCACGAACCCTTGAAATCTAACTTGCAAGCTCTCAACATATCTTCAAGAGTCTGGATCGTTCTCTCGAACTGTCCATCTGTCTGAGAATGATAGGCTGTACTAAACTTCAAGCGAGTTCCCAAAATTTCTTGTAGACTCCTCCAAAAATGTGATAGGAACTGAGTGTCACGATCAGAAACAATACTCACCGGTACTCCATGCAATCTCACAATCTCCTTCATGTACCTCTCTACTTAAGCCTCCGTCGACTGACCAACTTGAAATGGTATAAAACGAGCAGCCTTGGTCAATCGATCGACAATCGCCCATACTACATTATTTCCCATTGAACTTCATGGTAAGGTTGTCACGAAATCCATGGTTATATGTTCCACTTCCATTGAAGAATTGGAAGTGGTTGCAACAAACCAGCTACTCTTTGATATTCATCATTGACTTGCTGACACACCAAGCACCTCGACACATAATGAATAATCTCTCTCTTCATGCCTTCCCACCAAAAATGTTGCCGTAAATCTCTATATATTTTCATGCCTCCTGGATGTACTGAATATGCGGAACTATGAGCCTCCTTCATGATTTTTTCACGAACTTCACCTTCAGGTATACACAAACGACTTCTATATCTTAAAGAACCATCTTCATGAATCAATAAATCCGTTCGAAGTCCGACTTCCACTTGTCCTCGAAATTTCTGCAATTTAGGATTGTGCAATTGTGCCACCTTAATGCTATCAATAAAGAATGACTGTACTTGCAAACGCATTAACTGTCCCGAAGAATCTGGTAGTATAAGTTCTAACTTGAATCTTTGAACATCTGTTATAATCTCCTTCTGTGCAACCAACATCCGTATTGCTGGCAACCGATTTAGAGCATCCAACACTACATTAACTTTCCCCGGATGGTATTTTAGATCAAGATCATAGTCGGCCATCAGCTCCAACCATCTACGCTGCTTTATGTTGAGCTCTTTCCATATGAACGCGTACCTTACGCTCTTGTGATTAGTAAACATCTCGACCTTTTCGCCTAATAAGTAGTGTCTCCAAATCTTTAACGCAAAAATAACTGTTGCTAGTTCTAAGTCATGAGTTTGCCAGTTCTTCTCATGAGTCTTCAACTGCCTCGATGCATAAGTTACATCCTTTCCATACTGCATCAAAACACATCCCAAGCCTTTCCCAAATGCGTCGCTATGAATAACTAATCCTCAGGAACCATCTGGCACTGTTAAAATATGAGCGGTTGTTAATCTTTGCTTCAGCACTTCAAAATTTGACGCACACTTCCCAGTCCAAACAAACGGTACCTCTTTTCGTGTTAGCTTGGTCAAGGGTTCTGCTATTCAAGCAAAGTTCTCCACAAATCTTCTATAGTATCCAGCAAGCCCAAGGAAACTTCTGATCTCCCCTACATTTTTTGGAATTGACCAATCATGAACAGCCGCAATCTTTTCAGGGTCAACTGCAATTCTATCTCCGGATACAACATGACCCAAAAGCTTCACTTTTTCAAACCAAAACTTGCACTTGCTCTTCTTAACATATAATTCTCCTTGTCTCAACGTCTGCGGTGTGACTCTCAAGTGTTCTTCATGCTCTTTTTTACTCCTCGAATAGACTAAAATATCGTCAATGAATACCATCACAAACTGATCTACAAATGGTGAAAAGATCCGGTTCATCAATTCCATAAATATCGCCGGTGTGTTAGTAACTCCAAATGGTATAACTAAATACTCATAATGCCTATATTGAGTTCGGAACACTGTCTTGCAAATGTCTTCTGCTTGCACCCAAACTTGGTGATACCCTGATCGCAAATCCAACTTCGAGAATACTCTCGTGCCACTGAGGTGATCGAATAATTCGCCTATGTGAGGAATTGGGTACTTATTCTTAATAGTCACCCAATTTAACTCTCGATAGTCGATGCACATCCTCCGTGTGCCATCTTTATTCTTGACTAAAACAACCGGAGCTCCCTATTGTGAACCACTACTGCGAATCCAACCCTTCTCTAATAATTTAGAAACTTGTCTCTTTATCTCTTCCAGTTCCACTGGTGACATCGGATAAAGGCCTTCAAATTTGCGCTGCTATAGGAATATGATCAATTACGAACTCTACATCTCGTTTTGACCATAAACCCGAGATGTCTTTGAACACATCCATGAAATTCCGAACTGGTATCAACGCTTTATCCGAAACTTGTCTACGAATTTCACCTTCCACAAACACAAACAGTTCCCTTCACCATGAATTTACAGGTCTGTTCAACGACTCATGGGTTAACAGCCAACCACACTTCCGCTGCGCTACTCTGATAAACTGAGGTGGGTTCATCAGAACTTCTTTAATCAAAACATCTTACATCTGATCGATCTTGAAGCGGTCTGTACTACTACAATCATCATATGCTCTCCTGTGTTTCTTCTTGTTCTTCGAAACACAGACGGACTGGTCACTACGGAACAAGGGGAAAGATATATCATGGTCGTTGGATTCAAGTTCGCGATAAGACATAAACTCGTAAGCAATGAAATCGAGAGAAGATGAGGTAGTACCACGAACATAAGTCATGAAAATGAATCAAAATAGTGTTGGGTTACGGCAGCGCCCCGGCCATCAAACCGTGGCCAAATACGGAACGAAAATTTACTAAACTGGCACTACCATTACCCGATGCCCGCATCTACCTTAAACCCTAAACTAGCAAGCTATATATATGAAGTTAGATGGTTATACCGAGTTGATCCGTGTCCTTCGCTCTTCAACCATCATCCCCAAACTCTTAGTGGATCCTTGATCGAGTTTGGTTGCCGGTCTTCCTCCATCTCTGATGATCCACCTGAGGGAAACGGCGCAAGCTTTAGCCTCGTCGAGCGAGGCAACCGACGCTCCAAGGTTGCTAGCAATGGAGAGTGGAGGTGTAGGAATGTGTCACTATAATTTTCCTCTCATCACAATGCTCAAGAGAGCAACTCAAGAAGATGAAGGAGGTGAGGAAACATGTGGCATGAGCAACTCAAGAAATGGCTAAGTGTTGAAGTGAGAATGCAAGCAAGCAAGTGAAGAAGCAACTCAAGAAAATGAGCAAGACCCCTACCAAAACTTGTGGCTGCCCCCCTCTCTCTCTTTCTCAATAATCCACACAAAAAATATCTCTTTTCCTTTTGCAATAAACAAATCAAGTCTCATGCCTCTCTACATGTCCAAGATCCATGCTCATGCCAACTCACCCTCCACCTCATTTCCTTATTTGATTTTCTAAAAAGAAAATCCAATAATAAGGTGGCCATCTTCTAGAAGCCATTCTGTATAAATACGGAATGCAACCCGGTACACGTATCGAAATACATATACGCGTATTCGTACAAAAATACGAATAGCCAAGAGAGAAAATGAATAGTGAACAATAATACTAGAATACATATACATAAATACATATATAAATTATTAAATCAAAACCTGATTTAATAATCCGGCTCAATCTTAAGCCGCTAGTATTATCAACCGTCCGATTAAAGTCTGTGCAGCATGTGCACATATTTAATCGGACACCTGTATGTTCCAACATACGTCATTTACACCATATCGCCTGAACCATGAAAACCCTCTGTGTGGGACTCTAAAGACTCGTCAATACGCTGGCAGTGGGTTTAACCACAAGCACGTCAGCGGCACTGGTTGTACGTAACGGCTACCCAGGTATTGAGTGAAAGGGAGGCCGACGAGCAAACTCATCCTGAACCCCTACTGAGCATGACAGTGACAATATCCGTACAGTCCAGTCTTTTCGTTAAAGAGTATCGCATATCGAGTCAAGGGGGGTGGATAAAGTCAGAACCCTAACAACGCGACATTTAGTGTCGGCATGAAGCCTATCACCACATGAGAAACTATCGATCCTGGATCGGTAATTCTCGTCCACCATGGCCATGGATTTCTGGTGATGGCCACCTGTGCACAACGCGACATCAACCCCCAATACTGGGAGAGGCGAATCCCCGATGATCTGATCACTGCCTCCATGTGGCTCGGGACTGTACCCAACTAAAACCTGTTTGCACGACTCCTTTGAGCCGTGGTAGGGTAGTAATCAAAGCACAGTGAAAACTCACACGAGACAAATGACGATCTCAGGTCGACAGACTAACCTGTACACATGTCACATAGGAACTGCTATATGACAATAGGTATAATACCAACTAGCACGTTCCCGGCGAGTACATCCAGTGTACTTATAACCCAATGAGCACCTGTATACTATCTTAGGTGAACAAATTAACACCAATGGCTTGTGAGACCTGGACACCGCCCCTCGTCGGGGTCTCGATCAGTATACACCAGTCTACACTGGAGTATCGATGCCCAGTCTCGATACTCCCATGACTAGGAACATTTAAGGATGTGCTTATAGACCCCTAGCTCCCACGTATATGATTGCCATCATAATGCCGGTAGTCAGGCAAGAATCCTATGGGCTCTATCAACATGTACATGATGATAAAGACAAACCAGATAGCATACTATCATCTTGAGTAAGACTGTTCTACCGGTATAGGTCCTCCCTTAATCATCATAATCACCTGCTTGCGATTATGATAATTGCCTTGAGGGCACTACAGCCAACCATCTCCCACTTGCACTTAAGGCTAATTATTGCGATGTCGCATACTCACAGCCCTTGTGATACCGAACACCTAACTTCTCTACTAATCAGTTTCGCAAAGCCCGTTTAAGAAACTATTGCATTCGAGAAATAGTCTCAGTGGGTGGATCCGCTTCAATGTTTCTTTCTGTATCTCTCTATATTTCAACTTCGCGGAGAAAGCTATCTCCCGAAATGAGCAATATCTGTTTTAGAATTTGTCTGGATATCTGATGGGACCCAGTTCACAAATGAACTCCAAATCCAGCAAACTTCTTAGACTGTATCATCTACTGAATTTAATCAGTATGCTGTGCCATACCTTCCACAGTATCCGCTTGGACCACCTGTCCAACATACTGCCCCTCAGAAGAGGAAAAACTATAACTCTGACAGTCACTCTGTCATCCATGTCACATTGGAAGCCTGAAATGATAACCGTCTCCTGAAGGAGGCTGCTGTTACCATATCCTTAGAACATCCATTTATGTTCATAAACTGCTTCCCAATGTTTTTCCAGGATTGGATTATCTGGTGTGGTACTTGACATTTCATGATTAACTCAATTGCCTAAGCAAGAGATATGCTAATCATGCAGATCTCTCTCCCCTTTAGTCTGTAAGACAAATTTAGAGAGGGTGACTCCATCACCTGCAGGTTGTCACGATCCGAAAAGTATGGAACATGACCGACACTTAAATTACGAAACGTCTCGAGGCGTACGTAATCTAAGTAAGCCAAAACCCAGAAATCAAAACCAAGGAAGAGTAGAGTGAAGGAAAAACCAATTTAAAGCAAATATTTTCTGAAAATTACGGCAGAGTCTCCTTTGTAAAAACTGGCCCCAAATGGGATACAACATGAATAGTATACGAAATGCAACAAAAAGGCATCCCCAAGCGGGAGCTAGCTCTTCGTCAATCGACGGCCACAACTACGCAAGCAATATAATATACAACGCCAAGGGCGAGGATTAAAACTCAAAGAGACTCAAAACATCAAGAAAACCCATGAATAATACAACGCGTGACTCTAAGGTCGAAAGAATAACAAATATGGTCTTCTAACTCTCTCAAATATACAATCTGGTTGATGGAGTTTCTAGATACAACTGAAATAGTAAATAACAATGGTGGTCCTGATACAAAGAACCCACCTACCAAAGCAATCACCCGGAAGGAACAGTGTGCCAACAAAGCCGCAATGAAACCTGTACGGCAAAACTTGCAAGGAACTGTGGCACAACGGGGGTGAGTTGCCAACTCGTGAGTAGAAAACATCTATGAGTAGAAATCGCATGCATAACGCTATCCTAGGTTATATTAGGTAATATCCTCAAAAAAAATCCTGGTCCAGCTATGTATAGTGTAATACTACATGCTCGTGTCAGTGCATCAGATAGCAACATATCAGATATATGATATATGAATGCATTACGAATGTAAACAGAATATATCATGAATGAAACAACTGTTTTCTTTAATCAATGAGATTTCTATATGTATATCAATCAAGTATCATTAATGAACGCAACAGAGAAATCAGTGTCAAGCATCGACACAAAACATAAGTCTCAGTATCATAGTATTAAATCTCAATCTCAAATCTCAAATATCAATATCTCAGGCATCCGTATCATCTACGGGATCGGCCCGCGGGCTCCGGCAGAACGGATCAGCCCATATCATCAATCTCACGGCCACGAACGGTATCCTCCGGATATCCTCCGCGCCAGGTAAAATCACCGGTAGGCAGTCTGCCCCTGCCGGGCTCATCGTCTACTACTCGAACTTCTTACCCCGGGGTACCATACCGGGTCCACCATGTACCCGCAGATGGTTCATCCAACTCCTCAAATCGGGTCTCGAAAACTATCTCAGAACTGAGAAAACATTATGGTGGACACTACTCATCATATCAAGGAAAAGCCGCATTTTTCTTTTTAAAATACATCATCAGTTATAAAACTTTCACATGCGGTTTCAAAATCCAGAAAATCTCAAGACGGATCCGAAAACATAAAATCATCATGTCAATGAAAGTGAAAACCGACATAATGTCCATAATACTGTATAACCAATGAATATATGAATGCATCTGATATCATGCAATGAATGCAATAGTTTAACTAGCATATGAAAACTATAACACATTGCAACATCAGCTATCAAGCTATGTCAATGAAATGGTATTTTCTAAAGTGTACGTAACATGGCAATTACCGATGATGATGTGTGTGAGCCGGCAAGTAAGTGTATGTGGAGCATACGCATCATCGGTAATGGTGCTGGTGTCCTGACAGCATGATTCATAAACACTAAATACACAATAAACATGCAATGAGACGATAACAATATGATAAATGGGAATGAGTAGTAATTGCAACAATAATATGCGGAACATGAATGATAGCGTAACAATAAGAAATCTACATTGCTACACCCATGTTATACTGATTTGTCGTTTGAAATAGTACGAATCGTGGCGTTTTGAAAATAAGGGCTACGGTGTTTTAAGAAAAGGTACGTCTTTTGAAATATCCGTAGTATCCATTGACATGTTTTAAAATCCCCACGATTCATTAGTTTTGGAAATAGGTATGACTTGGGTCCAGTCTAACATTTGCTAGGTAAACTACAGGTCTAACTAACAACCAATCGAAAGGGGTATGGAAACCACCTAGATCTGAGTCAATATATATATATATACACACACACACACACACACACACACACACACACACACACACATGCATAATAGTCGGTGATCCCGCCTCAATAATATCATGTACGAAACAACATATCATATGACATCCTCGAATCAAGAGTGCGGATCTATCGTCAATATATAGCTCGTACGGTAAATCTGTCGTACGGCCTCCCAAATCTGGGTACGGGTCAAATGTCACATCTATCATATTAATCATCTGGTATCCTCTTTATCAAATATCATGATCGGGGTACTGATCTACGTCTAGTACAATACTAATACCATTTATGAAATGCATGCGTGTGTATGAAAACACCACGCCTAAAGAACCCGCTAAAATATCATGTCGTATCTCAAATACGGACCATATCACATCACCGATCTCATGGCCTCAAGCCCAATCTCATCGACTCATCTCCAAATATCATACAATATCCTCAACATTCATGCATATGTATATGAATGTATATATGCATAGTCCCATACCCATGCGTATATACACATATACACATTCCCATATATGCACAAGAAAATGATATATGCAAGTGTATATGTGTGCCTGTATGTAAATCCTTACTCCAGGGTTTCGTGACTAAAAAATCCGCTAAAATCCTTTCTTCAATTCTCGCTAATCCTAAACTCATAAGCTCCTAAGGCTTCTCTTACTGGGTGTTCATATCTCATAATAACATATAAAAGTATATCGTTACCACATCACCTCATCCCTCATAACTTTGCGGGGGTGCTATACACCATCCACCCGACTTCCCCCGTAGATATAAATCTACTCACCTAATCTTCGCTCGCCGATGCCGACGCGCCACGCGCTTGCTCGTCGTCTTGAAGTCCATATGGGGGTACCTACAAGTCACAACGTATCGTATCGCATAAAAACCCAATTCGAAATCGAAACGGCATACGAAAACCAAATCGGCACGCGTATCACGCATAGGTCAAAACCTATCGCCTACGCATGCAAGATAGCCAAACCAACTCTCGATGTCGATGTACAAACGTCAAACCATTGAGAAAAACCCAAACACACCAATTGTGATTTCAAAACTCATTAATTATATAAGAAATAGGGTTTAATTCATCAAAACCATAAAATTAAACAAATCGTTTTATTTCCCAAAAACCTAGTTAGCACGAATTCCCATTTCGGTTCAAAACTTGATATTTTAACCAATCTACACATTTTAACGATTCTAATGGACAGAATGCTCATTAAACATCTTAATTAAGTCATACAAATCAATTTCATATTTTAATCTCATCAATTTGTATTTAAACAAAATTTCTAGTTTGCAAAGATATCAATTCTTTTAACATTTTTAAAACAAAATTCTCAATTCAACAACTAGACTAGGTTTTGCGTAGCCCTAAAGTGTACTACACATTATATTGCTAATGTGGTGATAAAAACCCTAACCATATTTTAAATTCTCAATTTTGAATTAATTACCAAAACCTAGTTTACAACTATATGTGATTTGGACAAATTACATATAACAAGTGCAATTTAATCAACCAAACTAGGTTTTACATACATTAAGATGTTAAACTAAACATTGCATCCCTAATGATATGATAAAAAAACCCTAATTGAAATCACAAACCCTTACTAGATTTTCCAAACATTCACTTAAACCCATATTATCAACTAATTATGTTTGATTAAAGTATTTAACATCACATTAAGAAAAAGGGTTAGAGTTATACCTTCACAAACCATGAGATTTAGCATGCAACATGACCTCCAAAATGCAAACTTTTCACCAAGATCCATGCTTGATAGGATAAGGTAAAATGTGTAGGAGTTGGATTTGAGTTTTAGCTTGAATTTTTTTGTGGATTTTGAAGCATTTTTTTGTGAATTTTTGATAAGAAATGAGAGGAGGGAACAAGGGGGCTGCTGCAGTTTGGGGAGGAGGGGGGCTCGGTGTAACATTTCAAAAAAAATAAAGTATTATTTTTGGGAATTTTCATAATTTAATATTAATTTTTAATGAATATTTTAATATTCGGTATAATTAAATACAGATAAATGGGGAAAATTCCGGAGAAAATTTTGGAAATTCTAAAATAGGGTATTTTGTGGAAATATGCCATTTTTAAGTTTTTATGGTTAAGTTATGATATTTTAGTGTTAAGCGCGATTAAAAATCGCTAATTGGGATTTTTGGCTTTTTGTGCAAAAATGTGCACATAACATTTTCCACACTTGTCTCATGTTATGGACTCATGATGGCTTAGGGTTAACCATGTCTAAATGAGGTTGATGGTTTAAACCAATTGGTTAGGTTAATGGGGTTATTTAAGGGTTGTTAGCTTTGTTTAAAGGTGATTAGGGTTAGAGTTGACCTTGTGTAGCAGAGAGGGTGAGCCATGATGGCTTGTGTGTGTGCTAACATTTATTAAGAGAGAGAGAGAGAGGTGGCTAGGGTGTGCCATGATCCATCCAATTCTTCAATATCCATTGTGTGCTCTTTCACACCCCCTCTCACTCATATCACTTCCTCTCATTTATCACATCTTCCCTCACACCTCTCACTCACACACATCACACCACTTCAAAAAAAAACATCAGCAGCAGTTGCATCATCCTAAACAACATCCCTAATATCAACACTTCAGCCCATTTGTATCAGCATCTGCAGCCACAGCAGCAACTCCATTTAAAACAACTCCACACCCTCATCAACCCTCAACTCAGCAGCCTCAGCAACACAAACACACCACAACTGAAACAACAACAGCCTCAGCAGTTGCAGCTGCAACAGAAACAAAAGAAAAACAAAAGGAATTTGCAAGCAGCAGCAGCTACTGAACCAGCATCAGCATCAGTTGTAACAGCAACTTCAGTCCAGAACTTCAGCAGCACCAACCCACTCCTCCTTCTTCCCTTCTTCTTCATCCTAGGACCCCTTGAGGTATAATCTCGCAACCCAACTCTTTCCTTGCTCAGATATGGTTAGTTAGCTGAAATTTAATGTTATTATGTAGATTAGTGCTAGTTTAGGAAAAATTGAGTGAGATTTGGCCAAGTGTTGGTTTTGATGGTTAGTGTAACCTTATTAGGTGTATTTGAGACCAGATTAACCAAGATTACCCCAGATTCCCAGTTAGTTACCTTAATGTTTCGACTTGGCGTATTTTATCGATTTTGTCGACTTTGTGGCCTTTCTAGAATCTGCTACAACCCGAGATACCCTAAAATAATTTTGACTTGGCAGTGAGATATGCAGGTAGATAGGAACCAATACCCAAAACCCTAGCCCCAACCACCTTCCTTTGGCCGCAGATATATTCCCCCTGGCCGCAATTTGCGGCCAGAGCTGAGGGAAACCCCCTCGTTTTTGGTGCACGGCTCTTTTACCTGTAAACTTGACCCTGGGTATGTCTAGTTTTGTCTGGTTCCAACCAGGGTAGAATCTGGGTTGATTTTCTTGAGTTGGCGCATGATTTACGACTTGTTTTCGTATGGATTTTTGGTATTCGATGATTCGTTCTGTCGGGTGGCGTTTGGACGTCAACGACAATGGATATTGGTTGTGTTTGCACCCGAGGCTATAGGTTTTTACCTATTGGCGTAACGTGCACCGTTTTGGTTTCCGACATGGTTTTCATGTGTTTTAGCGTGTGATATCCTTGTAGGTACCCCACGTGGCGTCGAAGCGTTGGAGATGCAAATGGCGACATCGGCACCGGCACACATAAGCAAGGTGAGTAGATTTATATCTACGGGGAGAAGTCGGGTGGATGGCGTATAGCACCCCCGCAGTCTGTGGTGATGTATACGGATGCGTATACACACTTACAAATATTATATGTTATTTGTGATTCATGATGATGTTTAAGATGGATATTGGTGTGTTGGATTGGTGAAAGGTTACGAAACCCTAGAGTAGTGGGTGCACTACACATACACACACACATACATACTTGCATACATCCTTGTTTCATATGTGGTTATGGGATTCTATATAGATATGTGTTCACATGGGTATGAGACTATGTGTTCACATACGGATTTGAGGATGATACTTGGGTTTGAGATAAATCGATGATATTTGATCCGAGATTATGATATCGGTGATATGGTAAAATTCATATTTGAGATACGTCTTGATGCTTTAGCAGATTTTGGGATGATGATGCCATAGGAATAGTGATATAAATATAAAATGATCGACATGTGATTATGTTACGAGATATGATATGATATGATATAACAAGATAATTATGATAGGCCGCATTCGGCGATGTTTACTCCTTGTGATGATATGTGATGATATCGATTTATACGAGACTGTCGATCAGTAGTCAGATCATAATTATAGTGATGATGTTAGCTTTGTACTAGACGTAGGTCAGTACCCGGATTATGATCTTTGATAAAGAGAATACCCGATGAGTGATATGACGAATGTGGTATTGACCCGTACCCAGATTTGGGGATGCCGTACGACGGATTTACGTATGAGCTATATTTTGATGTTTGATCCGCCCTCTTGACTTGGGAATAACCGATTATAGAGATATGGTATTGGATGTGATATTATTGAGGCGAGATCATCGACTATATATATATATATATATATGTATATGTATCGACTCAGAGGTTAGGCGGTTTCCCTTACCTACTGCTAGCTTTAGCTCAGCCTTATAGTGTTGTAGCTATATGACTCTTATGACATTAGATGCAGTTCAGCCATCATTGTGTTAGTATTTAGCTCCCGCACTTTATTATTGTTGCTTTGCACCGCATACTGTTGTGATTCATATTCCATTATTGATATCCTGCTGTTAGGACACCAGCACCATTACCGATGATGCGTATGTACCACGTACACTTATTTGCCGGCTCACACACATCTTCATCGGTAATTGCCATGTCACGAACACTTAGAAAATATTATTGCTTGACTTAGCTTGTTAGGTAGTAGTGACATGATATTAGTATGCTTTCCTTATATGCCAGCTTGACATTGTAGTTATTACTTGTCGCTTCATGCATACTGTTATTCATTATATGCTGCATTCATGGATTCTCATGCTTATATTCATGATTTCACATGCTATTGACGATTTGGATTCAGGTTTCCATGAGATTTTCTGGATTTGGGGGAAAACCGCAAAACATATATATAAACTGCTTTCTCTTTTTAATAAAAATGCGGTTTTCCCATGATGTATGAGTCGTCCACCATGAGTTTTGCTGATGGATTTCGAGACCCGATTCGAAGAGGCGGATGAACTGTTTCGAGTACATGGTGGGCCCGGTGCCTCTGGGGCAAGAAGATCGCAAGAGATGGCGTTGAGCCTGACAGGGGAGCACGACCGACCGGTGATATTACCCGACGCGTCGGATATCCGGAGGATACCGTCGTGGTCACGAGATGGATGGTAGGGGCCGGTCTGGACTGACGGCGCCCTAGATATTGTGATTGAGACATTGAGATTCTGAGATATTGAGGTACAGAGATTATGACACAGAGATATCGAGACATTGGGATTTATGTTTTGTACCGATGCTAGGCACTGTTTTATGCTGATTTCATTATGATACCTCATTTTAAAAATACAGAAATCTCACAGATTTATGAAAGCAGTTTTCTTCTGTACATGCATTCGGTTTCATGCATTCATACATCATCCATATGATACATTACCACCTGATGCACTGACACGGGCACATGGGATTATACTTGGGTTAGATATTTATCCTAGCCATTGTTATAGGTTGCTGGTTATATATTTGAGGATTATATATTATGATCGTATGACCTAGGATTGCGTCTTACATGCGATTTCTGTTCGTAGATCTTTTTCTACTCACGAGTTGACAACTCACCCCCGTTGTGCCCCAGTTTCTTGCAGGTGTTGCCGTACAGGTTTCATTACGGCTTTGCGGGCACTACTTCTTTCGGGTGACTTGCTAGTAGGTGGGTTATTTGTATCGTACCCATCATTATACATTGTATATTATATTTCAGTTGTATCTAGAAGTTCCATCAACCAAACATGTATTTGTTTGAGATAGAGACCAGTGATGTTTATTCTTTCGACCTTAGAGTCGCGCGTTATATTTCTGTGGATTTCGTGCTGTTTGAGTTTCCTTCTCTGTTTTGATCCTCGCCTTTAGGCGTTGTATATTATGTTGCAAACTGGTTGATTCTAAAATGGTTTTCCTACACTCTACTACTTTTCTTGGTTTGGATTTCTGGGCTCGGCTTACTTAGAGCACGTACGCCTTGAGACGTTCATAGCCTAAGTGCCGGTTATATTCCGTACTTTCGGGTCGTGACAATGTTGGTATCAGAGCGTTAGGTTTACCTTCGGAGCGTAGGATGACCTTTGGTTGATGGAATAGGTGACTAAAGTAGAGTGACGTACCGTGGGTATGTTCCGCGGCATATTTATGACACGCCACTTCACTTAAGAAGCCTTAGGATGTACATTTCTTTGCTCAGTATCATATTCATTCCTGATCTAGCCTCATCAGTACCGGTTATGGTTTTGCTGCCACGATTACGGGCAGAGAGAGCTACGGCTAGAGTTGCGGTCAGCATGAGCTCGTTACGAACGAGAACTGACCAGAGCGTAATTCCGGCGACACACGATGGCAGAGATGTATCTTTTGATCGTGTTTTTGCGCCACGAGCGTTGGATAGATCGCTGTATGAGATTACTCAGACCTGCAGATCAGCACCAGAGGATTGAGCCACTGACAGAGGCCAACCAGATTTTGATGATTGTGGATGTGCGGCTTATTCATGATGATTAAGGCACGGTTCAGCGTGCGGACGAGTGAGCCGATTGTTGCTGTGAACGACGGGATATCGCCCAGATGTTGGAGCTATTGCAGTACGAGATTGTACTAAGAGATGATAGAAGGTCGCTAGTCACCGAGGATGAAAGACTAGGACATGTGATTCGTTTACTACCCCGATGCGAGGTCATCAGATAGATTGATTCCGGCTAGAGACGACTTCACGTGGGACGTTGAGAGTCGACAGAGACGATCGAATGTCAGCAACCTATTATTCTAAGTCTAAAGTATTCGGAAAGACATGCAGGCAATTCTATGGTCCCTCTAGAAGAATGAAACCTTAACTCGACTTAATGACCGTGTGAAAGCCTTTGAACCTTAGGGTTTGCGGCAGTTCTGCGGCGCCATTAGTGAGGCTTGGGTTTGCCCTTCTACGGCTGGACCACCGATGCTGTGGTATGTACTCGATACTGTTAAACTGTACCCAAGATGTTGAGCTCTTGGGGGATTATGAGGTTTTGACGAATCGATCGGATGGCTCGACTTAATTCGGATGCTAGGTGGTGAGATGCATTTCTTGGGAGACTCCAGATACGAGGATAGCCGTTGGAGCTCAGTCCATGCAGCCACGACGAGACGAGTCCGAAGCAGTTGACATTAGAGAAAAGTGGAGTAAGAGGTTCGTACCAGATCTGGATAAGATGACGTTCCACTCCGCCGACATCAGAGATGCGATACGGGTGGCGCATAGGCCCCGCCGATTGAGGGTCGAGGCATAGTACTGAATATACCTTCCAGAAGGAGTCGCGATGAGTATGCAGCTGCTCCGGAACAAGAAGCAGATATAGTAAGGACGATGACTCCCGGACAACTGGCAGAGATGAGAATTTGAAGAGACCTTGAGCAGGATTCCTTCCAGGACACTGCTGCAATGATACTTGCACCCAAGATCAGATGTATCACGTGCATTCAGAGAGCCAGAGGCCGACGCCAGTGACATACTGCCTTACGAGTGGTCGCGATGATTGACCGAGAGAGGACCAGAGAGGGCCAGAACAGAATCGTCCCCGTTAGCACACCTGACAGGGCCGATGAGCTGATGGATCGTGAGGTTGGTAATCCACAGAGAAGACTTGGACCCAGGAGTGGTCATGTTACGCACACCAGCAGACCAGAGTTCAGGATCATCGGTGAGATATGCTATGAGTGACCACAACAGTTGCCAGAGATTCTTGGAGGATGCGCTTGAGCGGGACTATTCCGCCATACTTGATTTTGATGTTTTGGACGATTTATTCGCATGACTGATTTTGATGATTGAGTTTCATGATATTTGTCGCACCTGCTGAGTATTTATGATTTTTGCACAGTTGTTGCACTTGATATCGTTTTTGTGCCTTAGTTTCTCATGACTATGATTTTATGGGTTTCATACAGTGGAGTTGATTTTGTGCATATGTACGCACACGATTTGGTTTTTGCACTATGTATAGTTTGCATATGCTTGCAGTGCAGTGACATGTATTTTGTGCACTTGGATGCATTGGGCTTCGATTTCGAGGGTGATGCTCGATATTTTTTTTGTGCACTTTATGCACCTGATTGGATTTTGCGTGTGTTCGGCGCTTGATATTGGATTTCATGATTTCGTGCATGATGGATGCACCGGATTTGGGTTTTTCGCGCATGTTGGGCGCATGTTATGGGATGCAATTTTGGTGCACACCAGATGCACTAAATCGAGATTCTTCGTGCATGTCAGATGCACCTGTTTTTGCTGTCAGGCACACACGTTGCCCTGGACAGATGCTTCGTGCACACCCGTTGCACCTTGATGTTGTTTCTGTGCGCATATATGGCACATTCATGGATTTCAATTTCCGTGCGCACCAGACGCACGTGGTATTCATATGCACTTTTTGGGATTGGTTTCTTAAGGAGCAGTATGTTTTTGTGAGGTTTCATCATTGTTTTCGTACTGAGCAGGACTAGTCAGAGGACAGTGCCTGGATATATTTTGCATGCACTGATAGATTTCAAGGGATTTCCAAAAGCGAGCTATAGTCTCATTATTTACATATGTGTCCGATATGACACGAAATGTTTAAGACAGGGAACCCTTCTAAATTGTTTTCAAAACGGCGGATCGTGCGTACTAAAAAAAAGATATATACATATATGGCTATTTTCTTATAGAGACGTCCGCCACTGTGCAGTGTTATGCGCATTGTACATCGACTTTAAAGAATTTTGGCATGCATTTCCTTCATATATTTACATGTATAGTTCCGATTTCTAGCATATCGGTTTTGCCTTGGATTTGGCATTCGTGTTTTCACCTTGACTCCGATGATTGCGAGAGGATTGACGGATCTTTGATTTTGAGTTATCTGCTCGTTACTCATGCACATGTATTGCGCTATGATGCCTTTTATGTATTGATGATTTCGGAGCCCCGTTGACTTGGACATTTCATTGAAATGTTTTGGAATTTGGGGGTTTAAATTTAAATTCGGGGACCGAATTTCTTTAAGGGGGGAAGACTGTAACATTTCAAAAAAATAAAGTATTATTTTTGGGAATTTTCATAATTTAATATTAATTTTTAATGAATATTTTAATAGTCGGTATAATTAAATACTGATAAATAGGGAAAATTCCGGAGAAAATTTTGGAAATTCTAAAATAGGGTATTTTGTGGAAATATGTCATTTTAAAGTTTTTATGGTTAAGTTATGATATTTTAGTGTTAAGCGCGATTAAAAATCGCTAATTGGGATTTTTGGCTTTTTGTGCAAAAATGTGCACATAACATTTTCCACACTTGTCTCATGTTATGGACTCATGATGGCTTAGGGTTAACCATGTCTAAATGAGCTTGATGGTTTAAACCAATTGGTTAGGTTAGTGGGGTTATTTAAGGGCTGCTAGCTTTGTTTAAAGGTGATTAGGGTTAGAGTTGACCTTGTGTAGGAGAGAGGGTGAGCCATGATGGCTTGTGTGTGCGCTAACATTTATTAAGAGAGAGAGAGAGGTGGCTAGGTTGTGCCATGATCCATCCAATTCTTCAATATCCATTGTGTGCTCTTTCACACCCCCTCTCACCCATATCACTTCCTCTCATTTATCACATCTTCCCTCACACCTCTCACTCTCACACATCACACCACTTCAAAAAAAAACATCAGCAGCAGCTGCATCATCCTAAACAACAGCCCCAATATCAACACTTCAGCCCATTTGTATCAGCATCTACAGCCACAGCAGCAACTCCATTTAAAACAACTCCACACCCTCATCAACCCTCAACTCAGCAGCCTCAGCAACACAAACACACCACAACTGAAACAACAACAGCCTCAGCAGTTGCAGCTGCAACAGAAACAAAAGAAAAACAAAAGGAATTTGCAAGCAGCAGCAGCTACTGAACCAGCATCAGCATCAGTTGTAACAGCAACTTCAGTCCAGAACTTCAGCAGCACCAACCCACTCCTCCTTCTTCCCTTCTTCTTCATCCTAGGACCCCTTGAGGTATAATCTCGCAACCCAACTCTTTCCTTGCTCAGATATGGTTAGTTAGCTGAAATTTAATGTTATTATGTAGATTAGTGCTAGTTTAGGAAAAATTGAGTGAGATTTGGCCAAGTGTTGGTTTTGATGGTTAGTATAACCTTATTAGGTGTATTTGAGACCAGATTAACCAAGATTACCCCAGATTCCCAGTTAGTTACCTTAATGTTTCGACTTGGCGTATTTTATCGATTTTGTCGACTTTGTGGCCTTTCTAGAATCTGCTACAACCCGAGATACCCTAAAATAATTTTGACTTGGCAGTGAGATATGCAGGTAGATAGGAACCAATACCCAAAACCCTATCCCCAACCACCTTCCTTTGGCAGCAGATATATTCCCCCTTGCCACAATTTGCGACCAGAGCTGAAGAAAACCCCCTCGTTTTTGGTGCACGGCTCTTTTACCTGTAAACTTGACCCTGGGTATGTCTAGTTTTGTCTGGTTCCAACCAGGGTAGAATCTGGGTTGATTTTCTTGAGTTGGCGCATGATTTACGACTTGTTTTCGTATGGATTTTTGGTATTCGATGATTCGTTCTGTCGGGTGGCGTTTGGATGCCAACGACAGTGGATATTGGCTGTGTTTGCACGCGAGGCTATAGGTTTTTACCTATTGGCGTAACGTGCACCGTTTTGGTTTCCGACATGGTTTTCATGTGTTTTAGCGTGTGATATCCTTGTAGGTACCCCACGTGGCGTCGAAGCGTTGGAGATGCAAATGGCGACATTGGCACCGGCACACATAAGCAAGGTGAGTAGATTTATATCTATGGGGAGAAGTTGGGTGGATGGCGTATAGCACCCCCACAGTCTGTGGTGATGTATACGGATGCGTATACACACTTACAAATATTATATGTTATTTGTGATTCATGATGATGTTTAAGATGGATATTGGTGTGTTGGATTGGTGAATGGTTACAAAACCCTAGAGTAGTGGGTGCACTACACATACACACATACATACATACTTGCATACATCCTTATTTCATATGTGGTTATGGGATTCTATATAGATATGTGTTCACGTGGGTATGGGGCTATGTGTTCACATACGGATTTGAGGATGATACTTGGGTTTGAGATGAGTCGATGATATTTGATCCGAGATTATGATATCGGTGATATGGTAAAATTCATATTTGAGATACGTCTTGATGCTTTAGCAGATTTTAGGATGATGATGCCATAGGAATAGTGATATAAATATAAAATGATCGACATGTGATTATGTTACGAGATATGATATGATATGACAAGATAATTATGATAGGCCGCATTCGGCGATGTTTACTCCTTGTGATGATATGTGATGATATCGATTTATACGAGACTGTCGATCAGTAGTCAGATCATAATTATAGTGATGTTGTTAGCTTTGTACTAGACGTAGGTCAGTACCCGGATTATGATCTTTGATAAAGAGAATACCCGATGAGTGATATGACGAATGTGATATTGACCCGTACCCAGATTTGGGGATGCCGTACGACCGATTTACGTATGAGCTATATTTTGATGTTTGATCCGCCCTCTTGACTTGGGAATAACCGATTATAGAGATATGGTATCGGATGTGATATTATCGAGGCGGGATCACCGACTATATATATATATATATATATATATATATATATATATATATATATATATATAGACTCAGAGGTTAGGCGGTTTCCCTTACCTACTGTTACCTTTAGCTCAGCCTTATAGTGGTGTAGCTATATGACTCTTATGACATTAGATGCAGTTCAGCCATCATTGTGTTAGTATTCAGCTCCCGCACTTTATTATTGTTGCTCTGCACCGCATACTGTTGTGATTCATATTCCATTATTGATATCCTGCTGTCAGGACACCAGCACCATTACCGATGATGCGTATGTACCACATACACTTATTTGCCAGCTCACACACATCTTCATCGGTAATTGCCATGTCACGAACACTTAGAAAATATTATTGCTTGACTTAGCTTGTTAGCTAGTGGTGACATGATATTAGTATGCTTGCCTTATATGCCAGCTTGACATTGTAGTTATTACTTGTCGCTTCATGCATACTGTTATTCATTATATGCTGCATTCATGGATTCTCATGCTTATATTCATGATTTCACATACTATTGACGATTTGGATTCGGGTTTCCATGAGATTTTCTGGATTTGGGGGAAAACCGCAAAACATATATATAAACTGCTTTCTCTTTTTAATAAAAATGCGGTTTTCCTATCATGTATGAGTCGTCCACCATGAGTTTTGCTGATGGATTTCAAGAACCGATTCGAGGAGGCGGATGAACCGTTTCGGGTACATGGTGGGCCCGGTGCGGTACCCCGGGGCAAGAAGATCGCAGGAGATGGCGTTGAGACTGGCAGGGGAGCACGACCGACCGGTGATATTACCCGACGCGTCGGATATCCAGAGGATACCGTCGTGGTCACGAGATGGATGGTAGGGGCCAGTCTGGACTGACGGCGTCCTAGATATTGTGATCGAGACATTGAGATTCTGAGATATTGAGGTACAGAGATTATGACACAGAGATATCGAGACATTGGGATTTATGTTTTGTGCCGATGCTAGGCACTGTTTTATGCTGATTTCATTATAATACCTCATTTTAAAAATACAGAAATCTCACAGATTTATGAAAGCAGTTTTCTTCTGTACATGCATTCGGTTTCATGCATTCATACATCATCCATATGATACATTGCCACCTGATGCACTGACACGGGCACATGGGATTATACTTGGGTTAGATATTTACCCTAGCCATTGTTATAGGTTACTGGTTATATATTTGAGGATTATATATTATGATCGTATGACCTAGGATTGCGTCTTACATGCGATTTTTGTTCGTAGATCTTTTTATACTCACGAGTTGGCAACTTACCCCCGTTGTGCCCCAGTTTCTTGTAGGTGTTGCCGTACAGGTTTCATTACGGCTTTGCGGGCACTACTTCTTTCGGGTGACTTGCTAGTAGGTGGGTTATTTGTATCGTATCCATCATTATACATTGTATATTATATTTCAGTTGTATCTAGAAGTTCCATCAACCAAACATGTATTTATTTGAGATAGAGACCAGTGATGTTTATTCTTTCGACCTTAGAGTCGCGCGTTATATTTCTGTGCATTTCGTGCTGTTTGAGTTTCCTTCTCTGTTGTGATCCTCGCCTTTAGGCGTTGTATATTATGTTGCAAACTGGTTGATTTTAAAAAGGTTTTCCTACACTCTACTACTTTTCTTGGTTTGGATTTCTGGGCTCGGCTTACTTAGAGCACGTACGCCTTGAGACGTTCGTAGCCTAAGTGCCGGTCATGTTCCGTACTTTCGGGTCGTGACACTCGGCCAGCATGCGGGTGAGGGAGGAGAGAGAGTGAGGTTGGGAAAAGTCCAAGTCAACTAAAGAAACAAAAGCCCATACCTCATTTATCTAATTTCTTTCATTCCTTTGTTTTCTTTTCTTTCCAAATCTTCAAGTGGGGAAAAATGGGAGTGGGGGCAGCTTGGGCTGCTGATTTGGGGAGAGGAGAGAGGGTGTGGGTGAGTGTGGGTGAGGGAAAAATGATAAATGTTATACCCCAATATCTATTTACACTAATTTCACTATTTAAGCCTTTTTTCTTCGATATTTTCTAAAACCGTTTGACAGCTTCATTTCATTTAAAAAACAACATGTTAAAATTTTGTTTAATGTGTTATGATGCAAAAAATTTGTTTCAACTCATTCCAATTTGTATTTTTCCCTAATTAAATGTATTAGTGACGACTTAAAATAATATAAAAATAATTAATTTCAAATTTTTTTTCCAGAAAATGAGAAATTTTACCAGTGGCTCAATAAACACCAAGTACTAGCAATTATATAGCTAGAATATGTATATTTAAATTTATATTAAAAGATATTTATATTTTGACTTTTTACGGAAACTCCCCTTATTTTACCGATTTTTCCGAAATTTCACCGAAGCGATTTTCAAAACGTTACAAGGTGGACCACCATGCCAGGAGTCGTCTATTCTAAAATACCTTTAGAATAATGTCAAAGTACCCAGATTAGGATACTTCCCAAATCTAGATCTAAAATCATAGATCTAGTAACCAGAAACCCTGATATAATATCCATATCCTATGTGGAGAAACAACTTTGTGACAACCACAGTATAACCAATCGTAGTATAAGAATATCTCTTCCTATCAAGTGCATGTCATCCTAATACCTGGACATCACTCTCTACTACCTTCTTAGCAGATCCATCTCCTATTCTGATGAAATCAAAGCCTATGACTGTCACATCAAAAATAGATGATCTATTTCCGCTTTAACTGCTTTAGTTTATAAATAGACATAAGCTACTTGCCCACTATGCTTCCGCTGCTCCCACTGACTACAACAACTCTCTGGCAGAGTCATATACGCGTGCATTTCTAAAGCTAGTTTAGAACGATACTATACTCATCCTCCTGCCGGATCTTATAGTCTAGAACAGCAGCAACGACAAGTCTGGGTAAACAAGAACCTCCCTATCACCGTCATTGAGAAGACCGAAGTACCTCTCGGGTGCCTGAGGTTACCCACCAAATCTGCCGAGTGGCTAATGGAATGTTGAAACCAATTGAATCCTTAGGTTCTATTAAATCTTCAGTGATCGTTTGTGGTTCTGGAATCACTTCCAGTTATACCATACTCTCACTTCTGTTTTTCTGAAAAAATCCATTTTACTAAAACTGTGGCGAGTCAAGAACAATATAAATATTGATCTTCCTGATGGTAGAAATTTAACCTTCGTCAAAGCCTGGGATAACCCACAAACAGCCATTACTGAAACGTGCCTCGAGTTTATCCGGATTCTGGTTTTAAGCATCAGCCAGACAACTCCCTATACCTTAACATCGTTAAGATATAAATTGATTATATATATATCTAATATAGAAACAAAAGTACTAATTTAATTGGAACCAGATTCAAAATCATGCAGTTGTCTCCAGTGCATATCAACCAAATGGAAGTAGGCCATTCAACATTACTCATCTAAGAGTGCATCCATATATGAGTGACCTGAAAGAGAAGCAAGTTCTCAAAACCATTACAATCAATAGAATACCAAACACAAGTATCTACATCTTCGACTTCATCGAAGAATCCTGATACTTCCAACAAATGGTTCTCTACTTTATTCTTATACCTATAACTTCTCAATATCTGGACCTTGTATTTCAACGAAATACCTGTCTAAAATTAGAGAAGTCATGAGTAAACAGAATATAGTACGAGTACCAACCCCATTGTCCTAATGGACACCGGACAACATACAATACTTTGTATAAGTCCCCTGAGTTCAATAACTCAAACCCTGTGCATCATAGGTTGAAAAACTGTACTATAGTTAAGAAAAATTACACCGCTGTTGAATGCACTTTACCTAATCACCAACTGATATAGGTAAATATCATGGACATTATTTCAAAAAGTTATATATCACTTTATAAAATAAATGTACAGATATATCAGCTTGAAATAGGTGAATAACAATAGATATTCAAAATCAAATATTTGTCGTCTGGCAAAAACCAGATGATTTCCTCAAATATCACCAATTACAACGAATTCCGATATACAGAGGATCTAATCACCCAATTCCCAATATCTTACTCCCACTCACCATTTGTAATAACATACAAATGTGAGAAACTAATCCGGTAAATACATACCCTGAAGTTAGATTCCAATTGGGAAAACAGTTTTCAATTAACATCGCACGGGGAAACTGAAACATGAAAATGTTTCGAAGGGGTAACCGGGTATTCCTAGTAACGCCTCTTCCACTATTCTGATTCATGACAGTAACCATATACTTACCTGCCTTCACTCCAATCCCTTTATTATGTCTTTACTTATTACCTTCTGTACACCTTCTTTAGGCTAATTGGTTTTCTTCCTTCCCTACCCTTCAGCACCAGCCTAAGGTTTGGAAGAAGACTATCCAATAAGTGTAATAAGTGTACTCTCCTTATGCCAGGAGCCCTCACAACCTAAGAGAAGGTAATGGGAAAAGACACCTGAATAATGCTATTCAATTTTTCCTGAACAGGAAACCATCATCGAATCTGGAACGAATTCCTTCGAGTTCGTATGTAACTATACGATGGCATATCCAATAGAAGTGGATATCCGTAGTGACACAGAGTGTTCTGGAGAAATCCAAAGTGGATGTGGGAGTGGAAGGGGTATACACGGTTTTTGTCGTGAATGATAGCAGTCGCAATTTTCTTTGCCGTTATTCTAGTCCCTTTATATGTCTCTACTTATTACCTTCTGTACGCCACACTTAGGCTCAATTGATTTTCTTCCTTCCTTACCCTTCGGCACCTGCCTATGGTCTGAAGGAAGACTATCCAATAAGCTCAATAGGTGTACCCTCTTCTAATCCTAGGAGCCCTCACAACCTGAGAGAAGGTAAAGAGAAAAGACAACCGAATAATTCTATTCAATCTCTCCAGAACCAGAATCCATCCTCGAATCTGAAACAAGTTCCTTCGAGTTCGTATGTAACTATATGATGGATTTATCCAATAGGAGTGGATGTTCGTAGTAATACGGGGTGTTCTGAAGAAATGCAAAGGTGATTATAAGTGATAATGATATATGCGACATCGTGACATTCCAAAAGCCAAATTGTTTTGAGAAGGTTCGGTTAACTGGGTTCATGAGTTTTAGTCAAGGGTCTGGTCATGGTCGCTGCCACAGAGAGAGAGAGAGAGAGAGAGAGAGAGAGAGAGAGAAAAGAAACACTTAGCGTGCACTCTAATCCTAGATCAGAATGGTTAATCACTTTATCTAATTTGGATGGCTTCCACTGTTTCCTCGAATTCTCTTCCAAACCTAAAAGGAGAATTAGTCGGAATCACCCGAGGAGTAATCCTACTCATCAGTGGGAATCGGGATCTAACTATCATCACATGATAACTTGATAGAAGCCACTCAAGTCACCACACTCCAGAAGGTATGTGCAAGCCTGGCAAGTTTCCTGTATATTTGAATCTCTCGATATGATTTTTACCCCTAACGACCTATAACCTTGACGCTTGCCAACAAGTTATAGGCCACTAGTCAAGTTCAACCCGTCATTGTCCTGGATTAACTTGAACCCACCCGCACAAACCCTTGACGTTTGCCAACAAAGCTGTACGACTGTCCCGATCAATCGCATATCCATGCTACAAATAAGTATTATTCAACTACCGTACACTATGCCTTGACGCTTGCCAACAAATATAGCACGAATACCAAATAGTACTTATAAGAAATGACGGAGGGCTACGACTGGTTTTTGGCGAAAAACCTTTAACATAATGAACTTGATATCGTTGAAAGAACCAAGTGGTTTTACAAATTTATAGTGGCGAAAACTTTTGCTAAAGAGGTCACTCCCGGTGAAGGGATCTCGGCTCTTTCCTCGTCGAATGAGTGCAGGATATTCCAAACTGAATACCACGATGCAAAGCAAAAGAATCGATTGTAGTAAAGTTATTACGTTGACGCAAACTTCTGTCCAAGGGGTCACACCCGATGAAGGGATCTCGGCCCTTGCCTCGTGGATTGAGGTGCTGGATATTCATAACCGAATACCACTGTGCAAAGCAAAAGAGAACGTCTGTAATGTCAGTTTTTAAAAACTTGGTTCCAACAACATCATATAGGTTTGTTTTATCCTTGCATTGATAAGAATCAATGCAGTCACATCAATTAATCATACTAGAAAAGAACGAAAATAAAATGTACGTATATGCCATCCGCATTCGCCACTAGGTCCTGTCATCACCCGTTAGGTTACTTAACTAACGATAGAGCGGGGACTGAACTAGCGCGGGTGCAAAACATATGAAACATCTACTAGTATATATATAAATATATATAACAATTGTCCCAGGCATGATATAAAGCAACATCACAGAAGCATCACAGAAGTAACACAGAAAGGTAGATAATCTTGGAGCCCCGGGTTTCACTTGAGCTGCAAATGAGACCCGACGTTCCCTGTCATGTGGATAGCCTGTGCAATGATAACCTAGACCCCTATGAGCGTGACAAGTTACCCACCAAAACCAGAAGTGAGGCAACCCCCTTCAACAACGTGAATGGGACACCCAGCACTTCACGGAATCCGGTAACTTGAGCACCCCTCCGTAGGTCAACCTATACCCCTACGAGTGCAGCGAATAGCCTGCCAATTCTAGAGTAAGGTCCCCTCCGTCTCAACGCCATGAGATGCAGACCCGTTGCCCTATAGAACCTGGTTATTTGTGTACTCCACCGCGGGGTAATCCTAGTACAGAAAAGAAAATAATATACAAGGGTGATATCGACCTCAACCCGGTCGTGCCCCAAACAAATAATATACAAACTGGCAGTGACGGCAGTCCACATGTCGGACACTCGCCTCACAATATCAAATGTACAAATGAAACTAAACTGTACTAACATTGCACCCAAGATATCCACCACGACGATCCAACCAACATCACAGCACAACACATAACATCAACGTGAATGTCACGTTCACAAACCCGTCTAGAAGCACTATAGCAATTAGACAAGTTGTACCGATCTAATGACATTCATGGTCGTAGATAGTAATGTATGTACTGATAAACATTTAAACAGTGTTAAATTATCGACTTCGAAACACCCCGAATTTCCCCTGAACAAAAGACAACACTATATCCAAACTGGGCAAAACAAGAAATACCACTGAACCAAAATTCCAGAGACCAGACCACAACCAAAATTCCAAACCCAGATCCTCTGAAATAGCCGGCCAGCTCGGTTTTTTTGGCTATGTGCTCGGGTCATTTCAGGTGAAATTGGTTCGTATTTGAGGTGCAGTCTAGTGGTCATTTAAGTAGTCTTCTGCAGTTGCTAAAATAATTTTTTGAAGACTTTAAAAATCGACAGAGACTGGAATCTGCAGTGCACAGTTTTGGAATTGTTTCGATTTCAATACTTTAATATTGTCTAAACTAGCTAGCTAAGGGTTTAAAGGCTGGCTCTGATACCATGTTGGGTTACGGCAGTGCCCCGACCATCAAACCGTGGCAAAATGCGGAAAAAAAATTTACTAAACCGGCACTACCATTACCCGATTCCCGGATTTACCTTAGACCCTAAATTAGCAAGCTATATATAAGAAGTTATATGGTTATACCGAGTTGATCCGTGTCCTTCAGTCTTCAACCATCATCCCCAAGCTCTTAGTGGCTTCTTTATTGAGTTTGGTTGCGGGTCTTCCTCCATCTATGATGATCTACCTGAGGGAACCGGCGCAAGCTTTAGCCTCATCGAGCGAGGCAACTGATGCTCCAAGGTTTCTAGCAATGGAGAGTGGAGGTGTAGGAATGTGTCACTATAATTTTCCTCTCATCACAATGCTCAAGAGAGCAACTCAAGAAGATGAAGGAGGTGAGGAAACATGTGGCATGAGCAACTCAAGAAATGGCTAAGTGTTGAAGTGAGAATGCAAGCAAGCAAGTGAATAAGCAACTCAAGAAAATGAGCAAGACCCCCACCAAAACTTGTGGCTGCCCCCTTCTATCTCTTTCTCAATAATCCACACAAAAAATATCTCTTTTCCTTTTGCAATAAACAAATCAAGACCCATGCCTCTCTACATGTCCAAGACCCATGCTCATGCTAACTCACCCCTCCACTTCATTTCCTTATTTGATTCTCTAAAAAGAAAATCCAATAATGAGGTGGCCATCTTCTAGAAGCTATTCCGTATAAATACAGAATGCAACCTGGTACACGTATCGAAATACATATATGGGTATTCGTACAAAAATACGAATAGCCAAGAGAGAAAATGAATAGTGAACAATAATACTAGAATACATATATATAAATACATATATAAATTATTAAATCAAAACCTGATTTAATAATCCGGCTCAATCCTAAGTCGCTAGTATTATCAACCGTCCGATTAAAGTCTGTGCAGTATGTGCACATATTTAATCGGACACCTGTATGTACCAATATACGTCATCTACACCATATCGCCTGAACCGTGAAAACCCTCTCTGTGGGACTCTAAAGACTCGTCAATACGCTGGTAGTGGGTTTAACCACAAGCACGTCAGCGGCACTAGCTGTACGTAATGGCTACCCAGGTATTAAGCGAAAGGGAGGCCGACGAGCAAACTCATCCTGAACCCCTACTGAGCCTAACAGTGACAATATCCGTACAGTCCGGTCTGTTCGTCTAATAGTATCGCATATCGAGTCTACGGGGGTGGATAAAGTCAGACCCCTAACAACGCGACATTTAGTGTCAGCATGAAGCCCATCACAATCTGAGAAACTATCGATCCTGGATCAGTAATTCTTGTCCACCATGGCCATGGATTTCTGGTGATGGTCACCCGTGCACAACGCGACATCAACCCCCAATACTGGGAGAGGCGAATCCCCGACGATCCGATCACTGCCTCCATGTGGCTCGGGACTGTACCCAACTAAAACCTGTTTGCACGACTCCATTGAGCCATGATAGTGTGGTAATAAAAGTACAGTGGGAACTCACACGAGACAAATGACGATCTCAGGTCGACAGACTAACTTGTACACATGTCACCTGGGAACTGCTATTTGACAATAGATATAATACCAACTAGCACGTTCCCGGTGAGTCCGTCCAGTGTACTCATAACCCAATGAGAAGCTGTATACTATCTTAGGTGAACAAACTAACACCAATGTCTTGTGAGACCTGGCCTCCGCCCCTCTTCGGGGTCTCGATCAGTATACACTAGTCTACACTGGAGTATCGATGCCCAGTCTCGATACTCCCACGACTAGGGACATTTAAGGATGTGCTTATAGACCCCCAGCTCCCACGTATATGATCGCCATCAAAATGCTGGTAGTCAGGAAAGAATCCTATGAGCTCTATCAACATGTACATGATGATAAAGACAAACCAGATAGCATACTATCATCTCGAGTAAGACTGTTCTACCAGTATAGGTCCTCTCTCAATCATCATAATCACCTGTCTGCGATTACGATAATTGCCTTGAGGGCACTACAACCAACAAATAGGACTCCAGGTTACCTAAATAGAGTACCATATTGTAACTTTGCCATGGTACATAGTTACAATCACATAACTCCATTCAAGTCGCCTAAATCCTACTATCAAAATCGAAGGAATAAGAAGAGAGAAACAATAAGGTCTTCCCAACGAAGGCATAAGTGAATATGGCAGCAACGAGGGCTTCTTGGTAGATCCTGCAGACACTAATTTGGCTGCCGCCATTGCAGCTTCGGAGCGATCGGCGAGGCTCGAAGCGATGTTAAGTAAACTCGCTGAGTCAGGTAATCATCAGCCACTTTCTTCGTCATTTTATTGCACTTTTTATTATTATCCTTAACTAATATTCGCCCGATTTTCAACAGGTGTCTCTTCCGAAGAGGCTATTGCTGCCTCTTTGAAAACCTTCCAAGAGGAGGAGGAGAAGCGCGCTTTAGCAGGCGTTGGTATGTCCCACCCCTTTCTCTTTTATAAGGAAAGTTTGTCATCTTTTCTGATGGTCAACCTAACCTTCTTTCGTTTCTTTGCAGGGGTTATGTCAGTTGATGCGGGGATCCTTCCTGAGCCTGTTACTGAAGTCCCGGTCTCGTCGAGGCTGCTGGAGGGGCCTCGACTTGACAAGACGACGAGGGATGCCCTGAAAAATCTGGAGGCATCCCTATTCACGGACGAGGACTCCTCAATTAGAGAAGCCCTAGTGGCATCCGTCTCAACGGCTCGGGAGAAGCGAAAGCGGCTGAGACACGAAGCGAAGGCGCGCGAGCTGCTTTGGCCACGGGAGCAGGCCCTAGCACTATTCCTCGCGCTGACACTCCTTCTGAAGAGGCCCCTGTCGCCATATCTACTGCTTATAGGCAAGCGGCGCACGCGGCCCGAAGTGCAAACGATAAATCCTGTTCAGGTAGCATTTCTTTCAGAGCTTTGTTGTAAGAATTATAAAGCCATTGGCTCATATGCATTCCATCTTGCAGGGCCTAGTCCGACTGAGGGGGAGGCGGAGACCGTTGAACCCAGGGAAACAGCGGAAGCGGTGCCTGCCGAACCCGAGCCGACGGTGAGGCGCGTCGTTGGGGCCACGGGGCCTGAAACAGAGGTTGAGGGATCCGCCGCCGAGAGGGTCATTGATGCCGCACCTGAAGTGGCGGCAGATGAGATGATTGTCTTAAGCGAGCCGAGGGTAATGGTAGGTGTGGCGCTTGAGGCTGGAGACCTCGCGGCGACGGCGGACGAGACAATCGTGACCGCAGGACCCGAAGGAGTAGCGGGTGAGGTGGCCACAATTCCTGGGGATGAGCCAGCCGCTCTTTCTCTGGAATCTGGTAATACTCCAATCATAGCCCTCCCCGTGTATGGTTCCTTGCCGTCTCCAGGGCTTGCGAGCATAACAACGGTTCCCATCGAGTCGGGTGATGAGGCCACGGGCGGTGGTCTCATGTCAATGGAGGAGGGGATTGCTTCAGTTTCGGCTGGCAGCTCGTCGGGTAAATTTTGAGTTACCAGCGTTCTTCTTTTTATATATCTCGCGATCTCTTCTAACAAGTTTGTCTTTGCAGGTGCGGCCAGTGCCGTCGCTCCATTGCTCGAAGGAGCACCGTCAACTACTGCTTTGGCGGTGGTCACCTCCCCGCCTTCCCTTGTACCATCGCGGATGTTGGAAGGTATGGATTTATGACTCATGCGTTAATCTTTTAAACATGTAGTTTTTGTACTAACGTTATACCACTGTGCCCTTTCAGGAGTTCTCTTTGATCATTTATATCAAGTGTTGCTCCCACACTTCTCCTTCCCATCCGAACTCGCTTCTCCCTCTAGTGGCGCCGGTGAGTATACGTTCACTACAATGTCTTTATTTACCCCCTTTTTTAGGAATGGGATGATTTCTGACTTTTCCTTTTCCTTATTGCAGTGCCACAAATCGAAGGAGGGGATGCAAGACCTGCCACGCCACCGGCCCTTCCGGCTTTGCCGTCCGTTGCAGCTGGTATAGTAAATTTCCTTTTTGGTAACCCTTCAACATCTCTTGAATCATAGTTTGACCATGTTTTGTTTTGCAGCTATTGTTCCGGCTCCGGTCCCTTTTGAGTCTCGCGTCCTTTCACCGGCAGGCCCTTTCTTGAAATGTCCATCTTCAAAGGGTGCTGTGATGAGTTTGGGCATGCTGAGCGGGTACATCGAAGAGCTTAACATGGACGCTCTCCCTTCTGCCGTAGATTTTGCTGTGGAGGTTAACCCGATGTTGGCGGCGCTCGTAAATTTTCATAACGAAGGCGTCGTCGAATCTTGGGTTAATCACTGCAGGGAAATCGAGGCCTGTCTACATCGGCTAGAGTCGACGCGTCCTTCTCCCGAAGTTTTAGCCCTAAGCACCCAACGAACAGCTTGGCTCGAGCAAAGCACTTCTCACTTCCGCCATTTGGAGCAAGAAGCAGCTTTAAAACTAAGGGAATGCCAAAAGACCTCGAACGAAACGGCCCATCTACGTGCTGAGGTTGAAGCAAATGTTGCCCAAGTGAAGACTATCTTTGAGGGTCTCTTGGAGCGCATCTCCCATGGGCTAAACTTGAAGCGGAAGCTTGACGTAGCTGAGCGCAATACCCCAGGTCGGGAAGCTGTTTATCAAGTCGTCAGGGAGCAGCTTGCGTCTGCCTTGCAGCAACGAGCCCAAGTGGAGGCGAAGCTGGCGGTGGTAGCCAATCAAGAGAAGGCGTGGAAGGAAGTATGCGAGCAATTGCTAAATCTATGCAAGACGCTTCCTTCTCAGTAATGCTCCTTGTATCATTTGTACTTGTAGAATATATGTATATTTTTTTATTCTTTAGTACAATGTATCCTGTACTCGATCAATATTTATGAATAAAAGATACACATTTTTGTAATGTCCTGTGTCATTTCTCCGCCCTTTTCTTTCTTTTGTTGTCAGTGTGCCACCTTAGTAACCATGGTTGACGGATAATAGGGCATGCATCTTGACTTTCTTAAGAAATAGCGATGGCTTAAGCCGCAGGTTCAGATCTGCTGCCTAAGACTTTTCAACTCCATGATCCGTGAGGGTCTCAGAGAGACTTTTCTCCCTACGGATCGAGAGGATCTCGTAGGTGGGTTTTTCTCCTTAGGAATCGTGAGGATTCCTAAGTGTGTTTTCTCTTACAAGTCGTAAGGATCCTATAAGAGAATTTTTCCCTCTTACGAGTCGAGAGGACCCGTAAGCGGTTGTTTCCCTCCTTGTCGAAAATCGACTTCGGAGAGTGAGACCCGTGAATAGTATGCAAGAGACCATTTTGGATTGACTTGCAGGGCCCCATTGTTCAGGCAGCAAGTCTTTCAATCTTTGCTGCCCGAGACTTCATCTTGCAAGGTGGGACGAACCGGGAATTCTCTCGCGGAGACAGTGGTGGCTCTGCGAGTTGACGCGGGTCGGGAGGCTCTCGTCACGGAGTGTTTGTATCCGTGAGTCGAGGAATTTGCTAGGGATTATTTGTTTCCCAAGCGCCAAGGATTATTTGTTTCCTTGGGGTTCGAAACGAGTCGAGGGTTCCCACGGAGGCACTGGTGGCTCTGCGAGTCGACGCGAATCAGAAGGCTCTCGTCAAGGAGTGTTTGTATCCGTGAGTCGAGGAGTTTGCTAGGGATTATTTGTTTCCCAAGCGCCAAGGATTATTTGTTTCCTTGGGGTTTGAAACGAGTTGAGGGTTCCCACGGAGGCTCTGGTGGCTCTGTGAGTCGACGCGAATCAGAAGGCTCTCGTCAAGGAGTATTTGTATCCGTGAGTCGAGGAGTTTGCTAGGGATTATTTGTTTCCCAAGCGCCAAGGATTATTTGTTTCCTTGGGGTTTGAAACGAGTCGAGGGTTCCCACGGAGGCTCTGGTGGCTCTGCGAGTCGACGCGAATCAGAAGGCTCTCGTCAAGGAGTGTTTGTATCCGTGAGTCGAGGAGTTTGCTAGGGATTATTTGTTTCCCAAGCGCCAAGGATTATTTGTTTCCTTAGGGTTTGTGTAACATTTCAAAAAGATAAAATATTAATTTTGGGAATTTTTATAATTTAATATTATTTTATTGAATATTTTAATATTTTGGAATTATTAAATACAAATAAATGGGGAAAAATTATGGAAAATTATGGAAAATTCTAAAATAGGGTAAATTAGAGAATTATGACATTTTAAAGTTTTTGTGATTAGTTTGACACTAATTTAGTGCTAATCGCGATTAAAAATCGCTAATCGGTTTTTTAGCATTTTTGTGCGAAACATGCACATATCATTCTTTTTCATACTTGTGTTACATTTTTATTGCCATGAGTTGTTTTGGGGTTACTATTTATGTGAGAAAGGAATTTTGAGGAAAGAAAAGAAAAGGAAAAGAAATGGAAAAAAGGTTTTATATTAAAGAATGAGGTTTGGTGAGAGAGAGGTATGGGCACCATTGACTAAAGACTTAGCCATTTTTCTTCCCTTCATTTCCCTCCCTCTTCTCCTCTCTCCTGCTGCTGCTCCTCCCTCACTTCCCTCCCTCTTCAACTTCTCAAATCACCATGAAAACAAACTCAAAACCCTACCCCCATTTCACTAAAAAGATGCACAAGCTCAAGACCTACATGATGGACCAAGAAAGCATGGATTTTGGCCACTAGGGGCAACTCAAGAATTTTCTTGAGTTGCCAAATGAGATATTTACTTAACCATTAGCTTAGTTTTAGCATTACTTTTAACCTTATGTTAAGATTGAATCGATATCGGGTAATTTTGTGAACATGGGAAAAACCAAGTTAGGGTTTGAGGGAACTTTGTGTTGTACTGTGAAATTGAGCTCAGTAGAGGTTTTATAAACACCCTAGTGCTGGAATGGAGACCCTAACCCGAAGCTTAAACCCATAATACGGATTTTAGAAACCGATATCGGAGAATTTGTGAAATCTGTGCAGGGTATATTGAATCTGCTATCACCCGAGACATCCTAAATTAAAATTGATTGGACAGTGACATGTGCAGGCACCCAGGAAGCTACCACCAAGACCCCAGCCCCTACTTCCATTTCCAGGCCGCAAATTCCTCCATTCTGGCCGCAAATTGCGGCCATACCATGATGGAATTGGCTCGTTTTGGTTTTGGTGTTCCCTTATCTGTATATTAGGCCCCTGGTATACATAGAATTGTCTAATTGGACCTAGGGTGAAATCTGGAACATATTTCCTAAGTTGCTGTTTTGGATTCGTGTTTCCGTATTCCGTATTTTTAAGTCTGAATTTGTGTCTTGTGTTTTACCTCGACTATTTGGCGTTTATACGACGATATAGAGGATTTATTGATGGTTTTGAAGGCGTGCCATAGGTTCTAACCTATAGGCCTCTTATCGTATCGTTTTGGGTTTCGTGTGCCGTGTTAGCTTTGATTTGGTTTTAATGCGCATATACGATACTTTGATGTGTAGGTACCCCATGAAGACTTCGGGACGACAAGCAAGCGTGTGGCGACGTCCACAAATGAAGACGCAAGGTGAGTAGATTATATCTACTGGGGGAAGTCGGGTGGATGGCGTATAGAACCCCCGCAGTCTGTAGTGGTTATATTATATATGATAGTTAGGTGTATTATGGTTAGTGTAGGGTTAGAAGTGACTAGTGTAGTTCATAGTCGCGAACCCTAGAATAGAATTACACCTACACGCACACCCTTGCATATTACCTACTTACACGGTGTTAATGATGATATTGGATGACTTTGGAGATGAGTCGATGATATTGGGCTTTGTGCCGCGAGATCGGTGATGTGATATGATTCGTATTTGGGATACGAAATGTGATTCTTGCGGGTTTGGGATGTGTGTTTACCCCCGCATTCATACTTTGTAGATGGCATCAGTTGTACTAGACTTAGATCAGTACCCCAGCTTATGTGATACGATGATAGTGATACCTGAGATGTGATGAGATAGTGTGATATTGACCCGTACCCAGCTATTGGGATACCGTACGACGATTTACCGTACGAGCCTATATTGATGATAGATCCGCGCTCATGACTTGAGGATGTCATATAATATACTGTATCGTACGTGATATTATTGAGGCGGGATCACCGACTAGTATCTATATATATATCGACTCAGATGTTAGGCGGTTTCCTTACCTGTAGCTCAGCTTGTTAGTTCAGCCGTATAGTTTAGTGTAGTTGTTAGATTAGATTAGACTCCTACCTATTTCAAAACTAGTGGGTCGTGGGTATTTTAAAAGACAGGTCAAGGGATCTACGGATATTTCAAAAGGCGTATCTCTTCATAAAAAACACCGTAGCCCCTATTTTCAAAACCCCATGATTCGTGTTATTTCAAAAGGCACCATTTGTAGGACTTATATTAGATTAATGCAGATTAGTTATGGTTGCGTCTAGTTTCAGCTCCCACTCTTTTTTTGTGGTTCGCTTTGCATCGCATTCTTATATTATGTTTCATACTCCATTATTGATATCATGCTGATAGGACACCGGCACCGTTACCGATGATGCGTATGTACCACGTACACTTGCCGGCTCACACACATCTTCATCGGTAATTGCCATGTCACGTACACCTTAGAAAATATTATTGCTTGACATAGCCTATTAGCTAATAGTTTAGACATGATAGTAGTGTACCTTCCTTATATGTTAGTTTAGACATTGTAGTTATTACCTGCTACTTCATGCATACTGTTATTCATTGTTATGCCACATTCATGGATTCTCATGCATATATTCACTATTTTACGTGTTATTGAGGTTTTGGATTTGGATTTCCGTGAGATTTTCTGGATTTGGAGGAAAACCGCAAAAACACAAATAAACATTTTCTCTCTTTTAAAATAAAAAGTGCGGTTTTCCCATGATGTATGAGTCGTCCACCATGAGTTTGCTGATGGATTTGGAAACCCGATTCGAGGAGACGGATGAACCGTTTCGGGTACATGGTGGACCCGGTAAGGTACCCCGGGGCAAGAAGCGCGTGATGATGACGATGTGAGCCTGGCAGGGGAGCACTACCTACCGGTGATTTTACCCGACGCGTCGGATATCCGGAGGATACCGTCGTGGTCTTGAGATGGATGGCAGGGGCCGGTCTGGACTGACGGCGCCCTAGATATTGAGGTACAGAGACTGTGATACAGAGATATCGAGATATTGGGATTACGTTTTGTGCCGATGCTAGGTATGGTTTTATGCTGATTTCATTATGTTACCTCATTTTAAAAATACAAGGGAAATCTCACTAAATTATGAAAACAGTTTCTTCATGTACATGTATTCTGTTTTCATGCATTCATATCTCATTCTTATGTTATATTGCTACCTGAGGCACTGACACAGGCACATGAGATTACACTCGGGTTAGATATTTACCCTAGCCTTGTTATAGGCTGCATGTTATATATTGAGGATTTTGTACCGATCGTTTTGACCTAGGATTATGTCTTGCGTTCGGTTTCTGCTTGTAGATATTTTCTATTCACGAGTTGGCAACTCACCCCCGTTGTGCCACAGTTCTTGCAGGTTTTGCCGTACAGGTTTCATTGCGGCATTTCTGGCACATTGCTTCCTTGCGGGTGAATTGCATTTGGTAGGTGGTTTCTTTTGCATCAAGAACCACCATTGTACTCATATTATTCATTGTATCTAGAATTTCCATCAACCAAACCTGTATATTGTTTCAGACTCAGACTTTAGTGATGTATTATTTGGCCTTAGAGTCGCGCTCAGTAGTATTGCGGTTTTCATGCTTACTGTGTTTCTTTTGGATTTGATCCTCGCCTTTCGGCGTTGTATATTATATTGCATGTGTGGTTGTGACCGTCAATTGACGAAGAGCTAGCTCCCGCTTGGGGATGCCTTTTATCATTGTATATATGTTGTTCTTGTTGCACTCCGTTCGGGGCCAGTATTTACAAAAGAAACTCTGCCGAAATTTTTAGAAAAGACTTTACCTTTTAAAAATGCACATTCGGCTTAGTTATTTAAAAACCTTGACTTCAAACATGTTTTCCTTCACTTCTCTAAAAACCAGTTTTCTTTACTTACTCTTAAAATGGTTTTAGATTTCTGGGCTTTGGCTTGCTTGGATCAGATGGAGTCCTATAGACTTCATATGGTTTAAGGGCCAGTCACGTGCTCTTTCGGGTCGTGACAAAGTTGGTATCAGAGCGCTAGATTGACCTTGGTTCGAGTCTAAGTTTGACTATGTGGAGCCTAGGGCGTTTATATATACACGGAACTTAGGCTTGACCTTACGGAACTTAGACTTAGTCGAGGGGGTATTAGACCCGAACTTTCGTCGTATAGGATGACCCTTGGTTGATGGAATAGGTGACTAAAGTAGAGTGACGTACCGTGGGTATGTTCCGCGGCATACTTACGACACGCCACTCCGCTTAAGGAACCTTAGGATGTACATATTTTCGAGATCAGTGACTCTCTTCATATCCATGATTATACATCCATTTGAGATCCTCGATTCTATTAGTTTCATGATCATACCTTCATTGATGATGTTCCTTCTTATGATCATGTATCCATTCTGGATCTGTTGTTTCCTTTCTTGCCATTGATCTGCTCTCTTCAATACTCGATAGAGGTTCCTGTCGCCATGTTTGAGCGCAGTTTGGGCTGCTGCTAGGGTTACGGTCAGGGCGAGCTCGTCTGGTACGAGGGCCGACCATTGTGTTTTCTGGTGACATGGGAACATCTCGGGTTGGTATTGATGATTGGGACCTCTAGTAGAGGCGAGTGCTTGGCTTTGCACCGGATGATCGGGCCATTGTTAGAGCTGCCAGTTGAGAGAGGACTGTTGATGTACAGCATACCTCAGAGATTATGATGTCGCCTACCGTGCAGACAGATGGACCAGCTGTTGCTGAGATTGACAGGATGTCGCTTCCGAAGCTTACGAGCTGAGATTGTCGGAGCTTCCAGGCAGATATGAGACAGATGATAGCTAGTCTACCCGATTTGAGAGACGAAGGTGATTCGTCCGATTTATGCGCCGGAGCGGGCCCAGTTGAGTTGAAGATTTCCAGTGTGGAGAGTCTTACTCAGATCTAGAGCAGACCGATTCAGAGATGACCGCCAATGTATTGCCTTTCCTGGAGGATTGAGGCGCTGTTCGGCGTACAGGTGAATGAGCCAGTTGCTGCTGCAAATGACGAGATATCACCCAGATGGTTGGAACTACTGCAGCATGAGCTTATACTTAGAGATATGATGGACGGTCGCTAGTCACCTAAGGACTAATGACTAGGACATGTGGTTCGTTCGGTTACCGATGCGAGGTCATCAGATAGATTGTTTCCAGCTGGAGACGACTTCACGCAGATTCGTTGAGAGTCGATAGAGACGATCGAATGTCAGGAGCCCATTTTCCAAGTTTAAAGTATACGGAAAGACATGCAGGTGATTCTATGGACCCTCTAGAAGAATGAAACCCTAACTCGACTTAATGACCGTGTGAAAGCCTTTGAACCTTAGGGTTTGCGGAAGTTCCGCGGCGCCATTAGTGAGGCTTGGGTTTGCCCTTTTACGGCTGGACCACCGACGCTGTGGCATATACTCGATACTATTAAACTGTACTCAAGATGTTGATCTCTTGGGGGATTATAAGGTTCTGACGAGTCGATCGAATGTTTCGACATCATTCGGATATCATGTGATGGGATGCATTGCTTGGGAGACTCCAGATACGAGTATAGCCGTTGGAGCACAGTCCATGCAGCCACGATGAGCCGAGTCCAAATCAGTCGGCATTGAAGCAGAGTGAAGAAAAGATGTTCGCAAGAGATTTCGACGAGATGGCGTCCCACTCTGCTGACATCAGAGATGTGATACGCACCCAGAGGCGTTGTATATGGATATATCTTCCAGAATGAAGCGCGATAAGTATGCAGCCGTTCCGGAATAAGAATTAGCTTCAGCAATGGATGATGACTTCCGAGCAATCCGGAGGAATGAGATTTGAGAGAGAAACCTCGATAGGACCTTCCTGGAGAACGATACGAGAAGACCTAGACCCAGGAGTGGTCATGTTGCGTACACCCAGCAGGCCAGAGTTCGACATCGTCGACAAGTTAGTTGACCAGGTTCGGATAAAGGAACTTACCCAGATGCGTTGCGAATTGATCAAGGACGGACGAGTTTTGAGTATTCCTCCGATGGTCGGGACGCGTTCCCGAGGACCTGTTCGGCCAGACATATTCTATAGAATGGTGATGCTACAGAGTACGCGTTTTCGAGTCCGTGCGAGAGACTTCGGTTTGACCATGACCAAAAAAAAAAGTGTAGTGCGTAGATAACATGTCGTGACGTCGAAGTGGACGGAAATACAGACAAGCGGACAAGAGGTTCGTGCGAGACGCTGACGAGCTGTCATTACTTCCCCGTCGAGACCAGAGGTCAGATATGCTTACAGAGGCGTTGGGATACAACCAGATTCCGAGAAATGTTGTGCTGAGGACACAGATGTCCATTGAACAAAAAGAGATTATGCAAGAGAGCCAGCCTTCGTACAGTTCGGCATAGGCAAGATCGGAAGAGACCTTGAGCAGGATTCCTTCCAGGACATTGCTGCAATGATGCTTGCACCCAGGATCAGATGTGTGATGTGCATTCAGAGAGCCAGAGGCCGACGCCAGTGATATGCTACTTTATGAGTGGTCGTGAGGATTGACCGAGAGACGACCAGAGAAGTGCCAGAACGGAATCGTCCCCGTTAGCACACCTGACAGGGCTGATGAGCCGATTGATTGTGAGATAGGGATCCGCAGAGAAGATGAGGACCCAGAGTCAGAGGACGCCAGACCGTGAGCAAGAGGCAAGTAGATATCTTGCGCTGCTAGCATTGGATGCACTGACTCCTTCTCGACCTTGAAGGAGGAACTACCGACGACGGTATTTATGATTTGTGATTTTGTGATTCGATTATCACGTATCCGTCATTTTGGATTTCGGTATTTTGGGCGTTCTGTTTGCATGATTTAGTTTGATGACTGAGTTTCATGATATTTGTTTCATGCACCCACTGGATATTTATATTTTGCGCATAGTTATTACATTCGAGGTATTGATTGTGAATTCACGCCTATCTTATACAGTGATTTGATTTACACTTCCAGCAGAGTTTTCATGCACCTTTAATGTTTTGATATACGATTTTGGTGCACGCCAGATGCACTAAATCGAGATTCTTCGTGCATGTCACATGCACCTGATTTTTACTGTCAGGCACACACGTTGCCTACGACAGATGTTTCGTGCACACCAGTTGCACCTAGATGTTGTTTTGTACACCTGTTTGACACATATATGGATTTTGATTCCTTGCGCACCAGACGCACAGGATATTCTTATATATGCATTTTGGGGATTGATTTCTAGTAGAGCAGTACATTTTTATGATATTCTCTATGTATTGATGTTTTCGGAGCCCCGACAAATTGGATTATTACAGAAATTGTTTTAGTATTGGGGGTTTAAATTTAAATTCGGGGACCGAATTTCTTTAAGGGGGGTAGATTGTAACATTTCAAAAAGATAAAATATTAATTTTGGGAATTTTTATAATTTAATATTATTTTATTGAATATTTTAATATTTTGGAATTATTAAATACAAATAAATGGGAAAAAATTATGGAAAATTATGGAAAATTCTAAAATAGGGTAAATTAGAGAATTATGACATTTTAAAGTTTTTGTGATTAGTTTGACACTAATTTAGTGCTAATCGCGATTAAAAATCGCTAATCGGTTTTTTAGCATTTTTGTGCGAAACATGCACATATCATTCTTTTTCACACTTGTGTTACATTTTTATTGCCATGAGTTGTTTTGGGGTTACTATTTATGTGAGAAAGGAATTTTGAGGAAAGAAAAGAAAAGGAAAAGAAATGGAAAAAAGGTTTTATATTAAAGAATGAGGTTTGGTGAGAGAGAGGTATGGGCACCATTGACTAAAGACTTAGCCATTTTTCTTCCCTTCATTTCCCTCCCTCTTCTCCTCTCTCCTGCTGCTGCTCCTCCCTCACTTCCCTCCCTCTTCAACTTCTCAAATCACCATGAAAACAAACTCAAAACCCTACCCCCATTTCACTAAAAAGATGCACAAGCTCAAGACCTACATGATGGACCAAGAAAGCATGGATTTTGGCCACTAGGGGCAACTCAAGAATTTTCTTGAGTTGCCAAATGAGGTATTTACTTAACCATTAGCTTAGTTTTAGCATTACTTTTAACCTTATGTTAAGATTGAATCGATATCGGGTAATTTTGTGAACATGGGAAAAACCAAGTTAGGGTTTGAGGGAACTTTGTGTTGTACTGTGAAATTGAGCTCAGTAGAGGTTTTATAAACACCCTAGTGCTGGAATGGAGACGCTAACCCGAAGCTTAAAACCATAATACGGATTTTAGAAACCGATATCGGAGAATTTGTGAAATCTGTGCAGGGTATATTGAATCTGCTATCACCCGAGACATCCTAAATTAAAATTGATTGGACAGTGACATGTGCAGGCACCCAGGAAGCTACCACCAAGACCCCAGCCCCTACTTCCATTTCCAGGCCACAAATTCCTCCATTCTGGCCGCAAATTGCGGCCATACCATGATGGAATTGGCTCGTTTTGGTTTTGGTGTTCCCTTATCTGTATATTAGGCCCCTGGTATACATAGAATTGTCTAATTGGACCTAGGGTGAAATCTGGAACATATTTCCTAAGTTGCTGTTTTGGATTCGTGTTTCCGTATTCCGTATTTTTAAGTCTGAATTTGTGTCTTGTGTTTTACCTCGACTATTTGGCGTTTATACGACGATATAGAGGATTTATTGATGGTTTTGAAGGCGTGCCATAGGTTCTAACCTATAGGCCTCTTATCGTATCGTTTTGGGTTTCGTGTGCCGTGTTAGCTTTGATTTGGTTTTAATGCGCATATACGATACTTTGATGTGTAGGTACCCCATGAAGACTTCGGGATGACAAGCAAGCGTGTGGCGACGTCCACAAATGAAGACGCAAGGTGAGTATATTATATCTACTGGGGGAAGTCGGGTGGATGGCGTATAGAACCCCCGCAGTCCGTAGTGGTTATATTATATATGATAGTTAGGTGTATTATGGTTAGTGTAGGGTTAGAAGTGACTAGTGTAGTTCATAGTCGCGAACCCTAGAATAGAATTACACCTACACGCACACCCTTGCATATTACCTACTTACACGGTGTTAATGATGATATTGGATGACTTTGGAAATGAGTCGATGATATTGGGCTTTGTGCCGCGAGATCGGTGATGTGATATGATTCGTATTTGGGATACGAAATGTGATTCTTGCGGGTTTGGGATGTGTGTTTACCCCCGCATTCATACTTTGTAGATGGCATCGGTTGTACTAGACTTAGATCAGTACCCCAGCTTATGTGATACGATGATAGTGATACCTGAGATGTGATGAGATAGTGTGATATTGACCCGTACCCAGCTATTGGGATACCGTACGACGATTTACCGTACGAGCCTATATTGATGATAGATCCGCGCTCATGACTTGAGGATGTCATATGATATACTGTATCGTACGTGATATTATTGAGGCGGGATCACCGACTAGTATCTATATATATATCGACTCAGATGTTAGGCGGTTTCCTTACCTGTAGCTCAGCTTGTTAGTTCAGCCGTATAGTTTAGTGTAGTTGTTAGATTAGATTAGACTCCTACCTATTTCAAAACTAGTGGGTCGTGGGTATTTTAAAAGACAGGTCAAGGGATCTACGGATATTTCAAAAGGCGTATCTCTTCATAAAAAACACCGTAGCCCCTATTTTCAAAACCCCATGATTCGTGTTATTTCAAAAGGCACCATTTGTAGGACTTATATTAGATTAATGCAGATTAGTTATGGTTGCGTCTAGTTTCAGCTCCCACTCTTTTTTTGTGGTTCGCTTTGCATCGCATTCTTATATTATGTTTCATACTCCATTATTGATATCATGCTGATAGGACACCGGCACCGTTACCGATGATGCGTATGTACCACGTACACTTGCCGGCTCACACACATCTTCATCGGTAATTGCCATGTCACGTACACCTTAGAAAATATTATTGCTTGACATAGCCTATTAGCTAATAGTTTAGACATGATAGTAGTGTACCTTCCTTATATGTTAGTTTAGACATTGTAGTTATTACCTGCTACTTCATGCATACTGTTATTCATTGTTATGCCACATTCATGGATTCTCATGCATATATTCACTATTTTACGTGTTATTGAGGTTTTGGATTTGGATTTCCGTGAGATTTTCTGGATTTGGAGGAAAACCGCAAAAACACAAATAAACATTTTCTCTCTTTTAAAATAAAAAGTGCGGTTTTCCCATGATGTATGAGTCGTCCACCATGAGTTTGCTGATGGATTTGGAAACCCGATTCGAGGAGACGGATGAACCGTTTCGGGTACATGGTGGACCCGGTAAGGTACCCCGGGGCAAGAAGCGCGTGATGATGACGATGTGAGCCTGGCAGGGGAGCACTACCTACCGGTGATTTTACCCGACGCGTCGGATATCCGGAGGATACCGTCGTGGTCTTGAGATGGATGGCAGGGGCCGGTCTGGACTGACGGCGCCCTAGATATTGAGGTACAGAGACTGTGATACAGAGATATCGAGATATTGGGATTACGTTTTGTGCCGATGCTAGGTACGGTTTTATGCTGATTTCATTATGTTACCTCATTTTAAAAATACAAGGGAAATCTCACTAAATTATGAAAACAGTTTCTTCATGTACATGTATTCTGTTTTCATGCATTCATATCTCATTCTTATGTTATATTGCTACCTGAGGCACTGACACTGGCACATGAGATTACACTCGGGTTAGATATTTATCCTAGCCTTGTTATAGGCTGCATGTTATATATTGAGGATTTTGTACCGATCGTTTTGACCTAGGATTATGTCTTGCGTTCGGTTTCTGCTTGTAGATATTTTCTATTCACGAGTTGGCAACTCACCCCCGTTGTGCCACAGTTCTTGCAGGTTTTGCCGTACAGGTTTCATTGCGGCATTTCTGGCACATTGCTTCCTTGCGGGTGAATTGCATTTGGTAGGTGGTTTCTTTTGCATCAAGAACCACCATTGTACTCATATTATTCATTGTATCTAGAATTTCCATCAACCAAACCTGTATATTGTTTCAGACTCAGACTTTAGTGATGTATTATTTGGCCTTAGAGTCGCGCTCAGTAGTATTGCGGTTTTCATGCTTACTGTGTTTTTTTTGGATTTGATCCTCGCCTTTCGGCGTTGTATATTATATTGCATGTGTGGTTGTGACCGTCAATTGACGAAGAGCTAGCTCCCGCTTGGGGATGCCTTTTATCATTGTATATATGTTTTTCTTGTTGCACTCCGTTCGGGGCCAGTATTTACAAAAGAAACTCTGCCGAAATTTTTAGAAAAGACTTTACCTTTTAAAAATGCACATTCGGCTTAGTTATTTAAAAACCTTGACTTCAAACATGTTTTCCTTCACTTCTCTAAAAACCAGTTTTCTTTACTTATTCTTAAAATGGTTTTAGATTTCTGAGCTTTGGCTTGCTTGGATCAGATGGAGTCCTATAGACTTCATATGGTTTAAGGGCCAGTCACGTGCTCTTTCGGGTCGTGACAGTTTGAAACGAGTCGAGGGTTCCCACAGAGGCTCTGGTGGCTCTGCGAGTCGACGCGAATCAGAAGGCTCTCGTCAAGGAGTGTTAGTATCCGTGAGTCGAGGAGTTTGCTAGGGATTATTTGTTTCCCAAGTGCCAAGGATTATTTGTTTCCTTGGGGTTTGAAACGAGTCGAGGGTTCCCACGGAGGCTCTGGTGGCTCTGCGAGTCGACGCGAATCAGAAGGCTCTCGTCAAGGAGTGTTTGTATCCGTGAGTCGAGGAGTTTGCTGAAGTCACTGGCTTCTTCGGTTGAAATGAACCGTTGAGGTTTGGCTTCGTCGTCTGACGGAGTCCGCCGGGAAAGTATGGTTCTTTCTTTGTTTACGCCCTTGGATTGTATACAGGGATCGATGTGATCTTAACTGTAGGGCCAAAGTTTTATCATTTCTTCTTTTTATTTTATTTTATTTCCGCGATGCTCTATCATTTCAGCTTTTATATTGCGAAGGTCGCGACTGCCCAATCATTTCGGCTATTTTTCGCGGTGCCCAATCATTTCGGCTATTTATTTTATTTTTACTTGCTGCTTTTTATTGCGAGCTGCCCTATCATTTCGGCTATTTTGCATGCATACATTTTTACTTGCTGCTTTTTATTGCAAGTTGCCCTATCATGTCGGCCATTTCGTATGCATGTGCGGCCTATCGGCTTTTCGCCGTAAACCTGAAATTAGACACTGATTTCGGCATCAGCACCGCTACAACTGGGATATCGCCAGGAGCGAATCATCATTTGCCTCTGTCATTGTTGAACAAAGGAGGCTTAGCGACCAGGGTTAGGGTCCTGTCGGCTAAGGCTTTTGACCTTATAAGCCGTAAGGGTCTCACAAAGCTATTTCTCCCTACAAGTCGTGAGGATCTTATAGGTGTATTTTCTCCCTAGGAATCATGAGGGTTCCTAGGTGTATTGTTCCGCTGTAAGTCGTAAGGATCCTACAGGAGGGTTTTCTCCTTGCAAGTCGAGAGGATTTACAAGGGTTGTTTGCCATGGAAACATATCCCTAGTCTCGGATGAGACTTAGTTAGGGAAATATTTATTCGCGTCCGTGGATTGTATACAAGGGTCAGTATTGAGCCACTTGTAGGGCCGTATCGGAAGTTGTGGGGGTTGCTTAAGCACAGGTTTATGCCTCTGTGACTTAAGACTTTCAAATCTTATGAGCCGTGAGGGTCCCATAAGAGAGTTCTCCTTACGAGTCGTGAGGATCTCGCAAGTGTATTTTCTCCTTAGGAATCGTGGGGATACCTAAGTGTGTTGTTCCCTTGTGAGTCGTAAGGATCTCACGCAGGTGGTTTCTCCTTACAAGGTCGAGAGGACCCTATAAGTGTCTTTTAACGAGGTTGCGCCCTTTCGGGTTTTCACAAACACTCGCCGGTAGTCCTGCTATTTTTACTCACGGAGCCCTTTCAGGTTTTCATCCGTGCCCATTTTGCTTATGGACATACCTTTTTTTTATTATTCTTTTTATTTTTATATATTTTTTTAACGAGGCCGCGCCCTTTCGGGTTTTCACGAACATTTGCCGGTAGCCCTGCTGTTTTTACTCACGGAGCCCTTTCGGGTTTTCATCCATGCCCTTTTTGCTTATGGACATACCGTTTTTTTTATTCTTTTTATTTTTATATTTTTTTTATATCTTGTCAGCCTAAAGATGCTGCGGTAGTTGTTTAAAGACGTTTCGGTCTGCTATTAGTTTAAGGACATTTCGGTCCATCGTTAGTTTAAGGACGTTTCGGTCCGTCATGGAGAAGGCTGGCCACTGCTTAGAAAGCTTAAGCTTAGGAAGATAGCGAGCGAACATAGTCGTCGTCATCTATCGTTGACCTAGGCTGTGGCTCATTAAGCATATTATTTCTTTAGGAAGCGACCGTTTATCGGCCTGAAAGGCCTTTCACCGTGCATGTCCATGAGTAGATAGGCCCCACCCTGGTAGACCTTATCTATGATGTATGTGCCTTCATAGTTTGGCTCGAATTTTCCCCGCTTGGCGCGATTGGGGATCATAGGCCTTTTGACCACTAGCACGAGTTCGCCTTGGCGGAATGTCCTCGGTCGGGTCAATCTTTCATATGAGCGCGTCATCTTTGCTTTATAAGCTTCTAGATTTTGTTGCGCTATGAGCCGGGTTTCATCAAGGGCGTCAAGCTCCTCAAGCCGAAGGTGAGCATTTTCTTCGTCCGTCAGCTCGTAGTGGACTGCCATTCGTAGAGAGGGTAACTCTATCTTGAGGGGGAGTACTGCTTCTGTACCGAACACCAACGCGTACGGCGTTGTGTTCGTGGCCGTCTTGAATGTAGTTCGATATGCCCAAAGAGCTTCTTGCAGTCTTTCGTGCCAATCTTTCTTATTTCGGGACACCGTTTTCTTTATGATTTTTGTCAATGTCTTGTTGAAGGCTTCAGCTAGTCCATTGGCTCGCGGGTTATAAACCGAGGAATATCTCCAGTCTATATTATGCTGTTGCGCAAAGCGACTGATCTTGTGGCTTCTGTAAGCTGGCCCGTTATCGGAGATGATCCGTCCCGGAGTTCCAAATCGATATATGACTTGCATCTTGAAGAAGTGGAGGATATTTTCCGTCTTCACCTCTCTTAACGGTACTGCTTCTGCCCATTTAGAGAAGTAGTCGGTCGTCGCCAAGATGAAACGATGTCCCCTAGACGATGCTGGTTCGATAGGGCCAACTATGTCAGTCCCCCACATTTCGAATGGCCAGCTAGCCACCGTTGGATGTAGTGGATTTGGGTGCTGGTGGATGAAGTCCCTATGAATTTGGCATGAGTGGCGTTGCTTCGCATATTCGATGCAGTCCTGAATCATCGTGGGCCAGTAGTAGCCCATCCGTTTTATCTTCAACTTCATCTTAGGGCCAGCTTGATGAGAACCGCAGAGTCCGTCGTGAACTCCCTGGACGACTCTTTTCGCTTCGTCAGGTCCTAAGCATCTCAGCCACAAAGAATCAAATGACCTCTTGTAGAGAGTATCGTTGACGAAGGCGAAAGACAGGGCTCGTTTCACGAGCTGGAGTCTTGTGGACGCTTCTTCAGGCATTCGGTGGGACTTGAAGTAATCTATGAAGATTTCTCTCCAATCCTTGGTATTTTCCCAATCTTTTACTTGCAGGGTTGTCTGCTCGTTCGCTCCTTTTTCTTCGGATGATTCCAGAGATATTTGTGCTGGGGCAAGCACTCGACGGCTTTGTACCACGATTCTAACGTCATCGAGGTTCTCGTCAGCCAATTCTTTAGCAAGTTTGGCCAGCGCGTCCGCTTTGCTGTTTTCCGCGCGCGGTATGCTCTCCAAAGTATAGGAGGGAATCTGGGTTAGCAGTTGTTGCACCTTTTCACCGTATTTTACCAATTCCGGTTTTCATGTTTGGTAATCGCCTTTCACTTGACTGATGACTAGCTGGGAGTCCCCATATATGAGGAGGCTTTCAATTCCCATGTCAATGGTGATTTCGAGACCTGCTATCAAAGCTTCATATTCAGCTTCATTATTCGTTCTCGGCTCTGTTAAGGAGAAGGCGAAGCGCATTATTCCTCCTTGTGGGGTCACGAAGATAAGGCCTACTCCCGATTTGATCATTGACGTACTTTGTTTGTGCTTTTTCATGGAAGATGCTCCATCGAAATAAAGCTCCCAACGGGTATCACCACCGTCGATTGCGTCAAACGCATGCTTGTCTGGCAAATCGCAATTCAGGGGAGAATCGGCAGGTATCGGGTGTTCAGCAAGGAAGTCGGCTATAGCCTGACCCTTCACTGCCTTGAGGGGTCGATATGTTATCGAGAACTCCATTAAGAGCATGACCTATTTAGCGAGTCGTCCCGTCAATATGGCCTTTTACATTAGATATTTGAGAGGGTCCACCTTTGAAATGAGATGGACTTCATGCGCTAATGCGTAATGTCTAAGCTTTGTTATTGCGAAGATCAACGCCAGGCAGTGTTTTTCAATGGGGGAGTAATTGCTTTCTGCCCCCAGCAGAACCCGACTTAAGTAGTAGAGTGCTCTTTCCTTCCCCTAGTCATTCTCTTGTGCCCATAATGCGCCTAAGGAACCTTCGAGGGCGGTTGTATAAAGAATGAGAGGTTTTCCCTTAACCGGAGCAGCCAATACCGGCGGGTTCTGCAGGTATTGCTTGATCTCGTCTAGTGCGTCTTGGCATTTGTGATCCCAAACGAATGGGGTTCCCTTCTTCATCAGGTGACTGTAAGGACGACACTTTCCTGAAAGATTAGCGATAAACCGCCGAATGTATGCGAGCTTTCCTTGGAGAGATCGCAGCTGTTTAAGAGTTCTCGGCGGAGGCATTTCCATGATCGCCTTGATTTTAGACGGATCTATCTCAATACCTCGGTGTCGGACGATGAATCCCAGGAATTTGCCCGAGGAAACCCCGAACGCACATTTAAGAGGATTCATCTTCAAATTGTATTGCCGAAGGCGTTGAAATACGGTCTTCAAATGCTCGAGATGTTCTTCGTATGATTTGCTTTTAACCACGAGATCGTCGATATAGCATTCGACGATTTCGTGTATAAGGTCATCGAAGATCTTTGTCATGGCCCTTTGATAAGTGGCACCGGCATTCTTTAAACCGAAGGGCATCACTTTATAACAGAATATACCTAGAGGGGTCCTGAAGGCGGTGTGCTTCTGGTCTTCGGGATGCATCTTTATTTGATTATACCCTGACGAGCCGTCCATAAAGAAGAAAACCTCATGAGTGGACGTATTGTCTATCATCAGTTCGGTGACTGGCACTGGAAAATCGTCCTTCGGGCAAGCTTTATTAAGATCCTGGAAGTCTACGCATATGCGCACTGTTCCATTTTTCTTCATCACCGGGACGATGTTAGTGATCCATTCAGGGTATTGAACTTCCTGGATGAAGCCAGAGTCGATTAACTTTTTGACCTCGGTATTGATGCTCATCTCAAGCTCGAGTCGCATTCTTCTCGGCGCCTGTTTGACTGGCTTGATGTTCGGGGATATTGCTAGTCTATGTACAACAACTTCTGGATCTAGTCCCGGCATCTCGGAATAGTTCCATGCGAAGCAATCTTTATGCTGCACAAGGACGTCCTTTAACGCAGCCGCCCTCTCTTCAGACATCAGCTCGCTGACGAATGTCGGTCGCGGATCGTTTACCGTCCCCAACTCGATTTTCTTGAGGTTATCTGCAGTGGTATGTATTCCATCCTCCAGTTCTTTCGGAGCTGGGGGAAATTCTGAGATTACCTCATCATTGCTGTTTTCGAGGCACCAAGGAAGGCTGTCCATGTTCTCGGGTTCTCCTTTTAGTATTGTTATCATGTGACAGGTACGAATTCGCTTCCAGTGCCAATGTGGAACTGGTTTTTCTTTCGTGGCCTTGGGTTCGTGCTTTTGTGGTAGTGCTACCCTCCAGTTGTCGGACAGAGCGAATTTACCAAGCTGGTACTGATCTTCGACCCAATTCTTGAAGGTGAAGCAATCTTTAAGAGAATGACCTATCACTCGATGGTAAGAGCAATAGTCCGGGTGTGAGGCTTCGCCCGCTTGTTCGGGGTGTTTAGACTCCGGCAATATAAGCATTTGATGCTTTAGGGCAAGATCGAGTATCTTCTTCGTCTTTTCCCGAGGAAACGAGTATGCTCGACCCATTTTCTTCATGAGGGATAGATCAATAACGCTCGATTCCCGTTTGCGTGGCTTCTTAGCCCTGCTTTGTTGCTGTTGAGCGCCTCTTTGGCCTTTCGACTTGTTCCTGCCTCCGCGTCGAGCCCTTTTTGTATCAGGTTGACATGGGGCAGCATCTTCGTCTTTTACTGCCTGTTGAAGGAGGCGCTGCGTTTTGGCTTTCTCATAGATTGCCATTTCACGATTGTGATCATCTCGGACTTTTTGACCCGCTTCCCTTATGAGTTTGCCCATTTGTTCCTCGAACGACGGACTGGGCTCCTTTGCATCTGGAACTTTCACTGGCTTAGGATTAACGTCCTCCCGTTGAGCATCCGCTTCTTCGTCAAGGTCATACACGACGTAACAGCCATGTAGTAACTCTCACTTCTTTGACCGGATGTATCCAAGCCCTTTTGTTTCCATTCTCCCGTTAGGCAGCTTGCGTTGAGTCCCGGGAACATTCCAGACCCTGTCATAGAATTTGGCTTTTCGAACGGTCTGCTTGAAGGATATCCCCTGGCGTTTCAGTAGCTTTTTCAAACCTTCCGTATAATATCTGGGGAGACGGATAGGCTGAAGCCTGTCGAGCGTAGAATCCGCGCCATGCCAGATTTCTTTTTCTACCTTGGTTTCTTTGGAACGGTAGAATAGGATTGCCCTCTCGCCTTTTCGTCCGGGAGGGATATAAAATGTCTGCAATTCTTCCACGCTGTCGGTGTCGAGTGCATCCAGTTCTTTATAATGTTCAAGCGGCACCATGGCTATCTGCAGACTTCGCTCTTCATCAGCAGAAGCTCGTATTGAAAGCTGAGCAGGGAATACAGCATGGACTTCGTCCTCTGAGTCACTACCAAAGATCAGCGAAGGGGCGGATGGTCCCGGCTCGGTGTATTGGGGCGGACCCGAATAAACTATATCCTCCTCCTCCTCGGTATCGCTGCCGAAGACAGGGATGGTTGCGTTAGTTTTGTTCTCCGGCTTATGACACTTCTCCGTGTCTTCGAAATCCGGTAAGAAGTATTTGGCGTCTTCGTATTTGCGGACCTCGTTCACAGAGAACGGGTTCAGTTCTCCCGTCACGGTATACTCGAAACCATCCTTAAAATACTTCATACACTGATGTTGTGTAGAAGGGATGATGTTGTACTCGTGTAACCATGGTCGGCCGAGCAAAGCGTTGTAGCATGTCTTGGCGTCTATGACATGGAACTTAATGTCCGTGACGAGTAGCCCGAAGCATAGCGTCAGTATCACAGATCCAAGAGTCTTTGACGATTGGGAGTCGAACCCGGAGATGGTGATCTTGTCCCGAGCAAGGTGCTGGACGCTCATGCAGATTTCCTTCAACACCCGCACGTTGATGAGATTAACAGACGACCCATTATCGATTAGGATTTTGCCTATCTTTATATCATGGCAGTATCCTGAGACATAGAGAGGGCGATTGTGTTCGCGCGTCCCAAGGAGAAGGTCTTCATCGCCAAAAGCAACGTCGGCCGTGTGCGCTTCTTCCAACTCATCCTTCATCTTTTCTTCGGCCAGGAAGGCTTGGAACTGGTCCGGCTCTTGTAGCGCTTTAATCAAAGAATCCCTCGCCTCTTTTGATAGTAACAGGGCATCAAGAACGCTGAGTTGTGAGGGCAGCTTCCTCAGATGCGCCAAGACATTGTAATCCACCTTATTTATTTTCGGCGGATCCTTGGCGGTTAGCTTTTCCGCAACTTGGTCATCTAAAGTAATATCCTCAGAAACCTTTTCTTTCCCTTTATCTTTCTTGTTTAAGGGTCCGAGATTCTTTTCAGGTAACGTCCGATTGCGTAGCTGGATATTTTTGCAAATCTTTGGCTCTTCTTCCTTTCTTGAAGCGGACTCTTTAAAGAGAGGGGCAAGTTCTAGTTCTTCATCAGAATCACTCCCGAATGTAGGCACTTGTGACCCGCCAGTGTTAACCACGCGACAATCGCCGGTAGTTCTTTTAAGCTCTTCGGTCGTATCTCTTTGCTCTCGACGAGTTTTACGCTTTTCCCGCTTGAAGCGTTGTTGACGAGCAACATATCCTTGCCACCATTTATCGAAAGCTTTGCATTCTTGAGTGGGGTGCGAAACCTTCTGATGATATAAGCAAAAGGAGGGGTGCATTTCTATTTCACCAGTAATTTTTCCTTCAGAGGATGGTAGCTTCATGCCCATTGATGTGGCCTTAGCGAACCTTTTCTTTATCTTGAATTGGCTTTTGTCAACGGCGGAGGCGTTTTGCTCCAGCGGGATCGCCTCAGCTCTTTCATCAAGTCGCTGGCGCTTGGCCCTTTCAAATATAGCCATCTCGCGTACTCGATCAGCTTTGCTTTTCAGTCGAGCTTCGTTAAGGAACGCGTCAATCATTTCGACTGATAGCTCCGGAATTTTTGATTCAGTATCTGCCCCCAGCGCTTTAGTGCCGGAAGTCTCTTCATCGTTCGTGATCGAATGGGAGATCATATGGCAGCTCGCTACATATTCCTCGGATCCATCCGATGAACTTTCTCCCTCATCTTCTTCTTGAAAGACGTGATTGAGGAACTCTTGAAGCGTAATGGGAGTCCGTGCCTTTTGGTTGTATTCATCCAGCGCGTCAATTTGCTTTTGTAAGTCCGTGCGCTTGTCGCCAGGCTTCACGGGCTTCTTAGATTTCTTCTTCTTCTTTTTTGAAGATTTTGACGGCTGGCTGCGAGTGTTCGAGCCACCATCATCGGTCTTTGGAGTTGTACGCAGTTTCAACATCCCTTCAATGACCTGCGGTTCCAACGGGTTCTTCCACTTGATCGCTGGACATGTTTGAAGATCGTTTAGCATCCTCTTCGTCTTGGCTGATAATACAACCTCCCAAGGAGCTTCTTCAATGACGGAGCATGTTGCCCCCGGCGTATTCGTCCCCTTAGAGGTGTGGGGTTGCGGGGGATTCACCTTCCATTTGTCAGATAACGCGAACTTGCCCTGTCGGTACTGGTTCTCAAGCCAATTCTTGAAAACGTAGCAATCTTCGATCGGATGGCCTAGTACTCGATGATAAGGACAGTAGTTGGGTTCGTTGACGTCACTTGGTTGCAACGGACGTTTTGAATCCGGCAGATTTATGAGTCTGTTGCGCAACGCCAGCTCGAATAACCTCTTCGTTTTATCGCGAGGAAAGGAATAAGGACGTCCCATCCTATCCTCAAGGGGTACGTACGGGCGCATATTATTTTGACGAGCCACTGGCTTCGGGTCGCTTGGTTGTTGTTGAGCATTAGCGACGACGATCGCTTTTCCCTTCCCTTTGTCATTTCGGGAGTCCGGCCTTGGAAGAGGAGGTTTATGGTCCATTTGATCCATTTGCGCTAGTTTGTCAATCAACGCCTGGAAGGTAGTTGGCTTGAAAAACATCATAAATTGTGAGATGGTTGCTTGTGGATCGAGGGTTCCCACAAACATACCAACTGCGGGAGCTTCTTCAATGCGCTGCTCACACTTTGACCATAAATTCCGCCATCGTATAGCGTACTGAACCCACGTCTCGCCGGGTTTTACCCTGGCGTTAATCAGTGCCGTCATCGGGGTACGCTCACTGGCACTTGCAAAACGCTGAGTGAACAGCAGCTCCATCTCCGCGAAGGTTTTAATAGAGTCATTTGGGAGTTCAGAATACCATTCGAACGCCGTATCTGATAAACTTCCAACAAACTGGCGAAGCAATAGCTTGTCGTCACCGCCGGTGTTGCCGCAGAGCGCCCTGAACTGGGCAACATGTTGATGAGGATTGCCCGTCCCCTTGTAGACATGGAACTTAGGAATTGTATAACCTGGCGGGTACTTAATCTGATCGTACCAACCCGGATATGGCCGCCCCGTCTTTACGACCTGACCGGCTGCTTCGGTCGCCAGATGCACCCGTATTTTCTGGGCGATGTATTCATCCAAATCAGCTTTTGATATGGTATCCTCTTTAGCTGTGGATAGAGCCGGTGGAGGATTGGATGTCTCTCCCCTATCGTCTTCAAGAATGATCGGGGGATCTTCAGCAGGTGGATCTTGTTGAATCATCATACCCACCATATCCTGGAATAGGAGGGCCATTTTCTTTATGTTGGATGCCTGTTCCGTAGCTTCTTTATCTTTCTTCTCTAGCACGCGCCGAAGGAATTCGGCGTCCGTTTCTTGTTCTTGACGTTCTTCTGAGGATGTTTCCGGGGTTTCTTTCGGCTTTGTAAGTGCGGCCATAGCGTTCATCATTTCCTGGAGCTTCTGTTGCTGCTCCTGAGCCTTGGTCATTGACCGTGTAAGCGGTCTATGACCCGTGGATGTACGGCTGTCTTCTTTTCCCAATGCCATGTAAACCGTATGAACTGTTATGCCCCCTGACTTGGGGCGTTTAGGTTCACCATTTTTAACTTTTGCCGCTGACGTGGGGGTTTTCTCTGGCCTCCTTCTTTTGTGGGCCGTTGAGGTTGAAGGAACCATTGAAAGGGGCACCCTAGCAGCTGCTGTCCCCTGCTGTTTAATGGGACAACCCTTGTCTTTTTCCACCTTCGCCTTTTTCTGGTGACGAAAGTGACCTGGGTCAATCACAGAGTCTTGAACCCTTCGCCAAACTTTATAAATCCTTGAAGACAGCCGTTGAGGGGGCTGTTCTCGCTTCGTTTCTGGAACTCTCTCCGCAGGTGGAGGAGATCTCTTCAATGTAGCGATTGGAGAGTTCTTCCATACCCTCCTCAGCAGTTCAAAGCTGTTCCCAGTTGGAACAGCAGCGTCGACTTCCATTGCTGGAGCCGGTGGAGTTAGCCCTGAGGGGGAGTTGCCCCCTGCCTTTCTTACTCGTTGCCAATGGCGACGTCGAGCACGACGAGCAGTTGGGATTGGCTCAGCGACAGAGATAACTTCTTTTTGCCCCCTGTCTGAATGAGGCGCCGCCGGTGTTAACCTCTTAAAGACTGAGGTTGTTCCTTGCGGGGTAATATCCAATCTGTCAAAGACAGATCTTCGTGCAGGGGTAGGAGCAGGAATCATCAGTCTTGAAAATACTGACTCTTTAGCGGGAGAAGCCGCCTTAACGACTTCCGGAACAGCGGCCGTTGCCCTCTTTGGGATAGCCAATTTAGAGTTCTGATTCAGCCTGGTGAAAACAGAGGCTGTCGGTTTGGTAGCGGACGACCCGTTGACAGGGGTCGTGGTAGCAGTGAGCCGGTCGAACACCGACTTTTTGTTCACTTCCGGTGCAGGTATCGGCATAGAGAAGCTTGTAGGTGGGACCATGGTCCCGAAAAACAGGCCGGTGGTGGCCTGAGTCACCTGTTCTACCGGCAGAGCGAGGAAAGAGGCCGCTTGGGGCCCATATGTTACACCTCTAGGTGAGGTGGAGCGTCCGTTGCAGTGGTACTTCGCGCAGTTGGTGCAGTTAGAATCCATGGATGCTTGAGTTCTGCGCCAGACAAAAGACCAAATCTTAGCAACTTGAAATCCGAAGGCAACCATTTAACAAACCGCGATTGGTTCGCGAAGACGACACACGAAGTGTGGAGTGGAAAGAGGAAAAGGTCCCACCGGGCGTGCCAGAATCTGTTCCCCTCTGAAAGACGGCGCACAGGACCGCGATGTCCTGACGCTGAGATTCGGGGCAGATGCTATTTGGTTTTATCCGTCTACCTCTCCTAAGATGCCAAGTTGATTTATGGCACCGTGTATCGGAGGTTTAGACGGATACGGCCGATGTAGCAGACTTCGTCAGATTCCCCCTCGCTTGAGGGGTTTTTGATTGTGGGGACGCTCTTCCCTGCAGGCGCAAGCCCCTGCAGTTAATTACGCTACCGCATCGCGGTAACAACTTTCTCCTTCTCCAGAATTTCACTTCGTGTCGTGTGCGTTTGTTTTGTTTGTGGTTGCCCGTGGATTGTATACGGAGACTGAGTAATGCCGTCGCCCGTAGGACGTGGATTAGTCCAAATCCGTATTTACTTAGATTTGGGTTTGGTGTTTTTAGTTTAAGGATGCATTAGTCGCGTTGCGGCTAAGATCAACTTAAACGTTCGTTAAGGATACGTTAGTCCTATTTTAGACTAAGATCAACTTAACGTAGTAATTCATTTAATATATGGCCGTCAGGACTCGTCACCTCTCTGACGTCGTTGAAGGATTACAACGACACGTGTCAGAGGAGTTCAGAGATGTACCTTTGAACCAAAGTTGATTTGGAGTTTTATCATTCATTTAAATGTCTAAGGATACGTTAGCCGTATTTGGGGCTAAGATCAACTTAAACGGGACCGTTTAGATCCGGCAAAAGAGCATTTGGAGGCTCTATTGTTCCAGTTTAGAGACGTAGTGGTCCATTTTCCAGTTTAGGGACGTGGTGGTCCATCGCCAGTTTAGGGACGTTTCGGTTCGATATTAGTTTAAGGACGTTTCGGTCCGTCATTAGTTTAAGGACGTCTCGGTCCATCATTAGTTTAAGGACGTCTCGGTCCAATATTAGTTTAAGGACGTTTCGGTCCAATATTCGTTTAAGGACGTCTCGGTCCATCATTAGTTTAGGGACGTTCCGGTCCGATATTAGTTTAGGGACGTCTCGGTCCGATATTAGTTTAAGGACGTTTCGGTCCATCATTAGTTTAAGGACGTTTCGGTCCACGAGTTTAAGGACCCCGCAGTCCATATTGACGTATGTGGTCGTCGGGACCCGTCACCTCTCTGACGTCGTTGAATGATTACAATGACATGTGTCAGAGGAGTTCGGAGATGTACCCTCGAACCGGATATAAATTGACTTAGGAGAGAGAGAGAGCAATTATGCTCAGTCAATTTAATTTGAGGACTTACGGCCACGATTGGGCTAAGTCCAGTTCAGAATATTCAACACTTTTATTTGTTTTTTGGCCTATTAGGCCTGTGCTTGGGCTTGGCTCATTTTTAACAGTGCACAACATTAAATCTTGGTCTCTGTTGGACCTTTATTTAGGCTCTGCCCCTTTTAAGATAATGCATTGCATTATTTATTATTTTGTTTGGGCTCTGTCCATTTATAAATGATGCAGAGCATCAATTCTGTTTGGGTTCTGCCCTCTATAAAATGATGCAGAGCATCAATTTCATTTGGGCCCTCCCTTTTATTGCTCTGCAATTTAATTTGGGCCTGGCCCTTCAAGCAATGCATTGCATTGAGAATCTTCAAGAAACAGAAGTGCAGAGCACTTTTTAATCCTTTGATCTAAAGAAAAACAAGTTTTTTCTTCTTTTCTTGTTTCCTTATTTCAGAGAACCAAGGGTTCATAACAAGTGCAAGGCACTACTTCTTTTTTTATTTTATTTACTTATTTATTTATTTATTGAAGATCCATGATCTTGTTCTTAGATCAATGATCTGTTCCCAAGAGAATTTTCTCTTTTAAAGGTTTTACCTTTTTTTTGTGTTCTTCCAGAATTCTCAAGAGTTCTCTTTCTCTCTTCTTTCTTTTAGCAAGATGTTGATTCCTTCCTTTTGAAATGAGGTCTGGGGTCCTTTTTATAGTGCTCATAAATTAGTTAGATTTGTTACATAAATCTTTTTCTGAGTGATTTGGGGAATTTTCCCCACCGTTGGATCTTTGATCCAAAGGCCCCTGCCTTATACAAGAAAATCTTCTTGTTTTAACAAGATTTATTCTGTTTTGCGCAACTCCCCCAGTGAGTGACACGTGTCGCGCAGTGAAGCGCTTGCGCAACTGCGCAGACACGTGTCGCGCAGCGCAGCGCTTGCGCAACAGTGTTTGCGCAACTGCGCAGACACGTGTCGCGCAGCGGTGCGCTTGCGCAGTTGTGCTTGCGCAACTGCGCAGACACGTGTCACGCAGCGCAGCGCTTGCGCAACTGAGCATTGCTTTTGTTTTTTAAAGAGCCTTGCTCTGATTGGACGCACTACCTTGGGCGTTATGCTGGCGTGTCAACTTCTGACACGTGGCGCGTTGCGCGCAGCGCACGGGATCTGAAGCGTTGCTTCAAAAATTTGAATTTTCAAAATTCAAACAGAGCCTTGCTCTGATTGGGGAAACATAAGGAATCAGAAGGATTCTGAGATGGAAAGCCATTTCCAAATCGTCATGATAAAAGAGTTTAAGGGAAGGATAATATTCTAGAATTTGAATGACTAGACAATAATGTGGCAGGACATGTTCCTAAAATTCTGGGTCTTAAGGACAATGTATTGGGTACCATACCCAACTACAAATTGAACTAAGCCCATCTAACCTAAAACCTAGGCTCTGATACCAACAAAACCTTGTCACGCCCCACTTTCCAAAATACGAAAATTCCGGGACGTAACAAAACCAGCTATGCTACCTACAGTAAGCAAATATCATCTCATAGTCACATTACGACTGTCTATCAGTAATCAAGAACAATAATATAACTGTCTATCTCTAAACAATGTCATGTATAGATGAATGATGTCAGCATCATCATTCTGGGGCATGAACCTCGTATCGACTGACCAGTCTCTGGAAAGTAGTAAACTGTTGAATTACAAATCAGGTTTCATTATTGATTTCCCCTTTTCCTCCAGGTTTTGTGTTCAAGTCAGGAATCACTAGAATGTCTATCTAATGCTAACACATGAATAATCATGAGCAGGCCTTGTCTAGCAAGACAACAAATCAGGTCAATCAGGATAATATGTCAATATTGTTGGCATCAATAAGTATTACATGCAACAAGTATTAACATGATACAAAAATAGTACAGTCTGACAAGTTACAAGTATGTCAAGGATAACATAATCATATAATATATAAGACCAAGATAATAATATTAACATGGATTGCATATTAAATCTGATTAATTATAAATGTGGTGTTGATTAACCGTGCATAAGAAGATTCCGTTCAGAAATTCAGCGTCACCCTGATTTGTAAAATAGCTTAAAAATAACAAACGTCCTCCAAAAAGGGATGTGTCATATACTAAAACAAAGCTAATTCAATAAGGTATTCATTTTTATAAGTTAAAGTATCTCAGATTGTTCCTACAAAAAGTTATGAACGTTCAAAATTGAAAGTTTGCTGCTTGAATTTCCGTGGACAGCAGTTTAGAGGCACTTTCATTTACAGTTTACGTTATTTAAATAATTTATTTTGCAAGTAAATATTTCACAGAGTTATAGTATTTTAAGTTAGCTTCATAATGAACTAAAGAACATGTGCTAATGATTTCTTTATTATTTATAATGAATTTTATAAGGTAAGGTGTACAGTAAATTCTCGATTTGTCGTATTCGCTTGGCGACGACGTTTCATGTGTAAACTATAATATTTTCAAACTATATTTTTGTATAACGTTATAAAATGCAGATTATAAACTAATTAATGATATACGGATTATATAAATATAAATGGTATAATGAGACTAATAAGAAATATTACGATGATATATATATTTATAGATATAATTATGGTATATCGCAAGTTATAAACTTGCATACGCTGTATATTATAAAACTGATTAACGTTAAATAACTACGGTGTATAAATTATATAGATATAGTTTTATGATAATAATATTAGTACGACAACATATAAGTAAATTAAACCATAGCATATAGTAAGTTGTAAACTTGCCTTGAAACAAACACGACGAACGGAAGCAACACGACGCTTTTAGGATGCGGTTGGAGTTGCGTCGGCGGTGATGGATGTGGGCTTGAAGAACGAAGAAGAAGAATACATAAATTGATGAGGGAGAGATTTAGTTAGAGGAGAGAGAGAAAGAGATATGTTATATGGAAAGAGAGAGAGAAAGTATTCTGTTTTATAAACTGTAAAGTATATAATAGTGTGTGTGTACAGTATAGTTTATATTAGGTTATAAATATATATTATAGTTTAATACTACTAAAGATACTATCAAACTACACTCCGTCTCCACCAAAATCTCACAAAAATATATTTTGGAAAAATAATACATATACGTAACCTTTTTAACCATAATGCAAGAATATTATTTAAGATTTTAAAGGGATTTAAATATGTTTAAATCTAAGAAATATTTGGTAGTCAGATTCTATTAGATTTAAGCGTAATAGATAAAAGTCAAAATAAAATATGGGATACTTAACCATATGATTGCAGTTAACAAATATAAATTATCCTTAACGTGTGGCTATCAGAAGGTATGCTAAATCTACATGTTTCCTGTATATTTGAAACTCCCGATGTGGTTTTTACTGTTAGTGCATATGCCCTAGAGGCCATTACTGTATTATACTAGTTTGTATATTACTTAATGGAAGCTTGGGATATTTACCTTGTATAAACAATCTTGCTCAGTATAGTAGTATGCTATTTGGTTTATTTCTACTTCAATGTGTACATGTGTTTATTTTAGTATATCACCTATACACATTAGTGGAGCCCTTAGGATCTTTGCTTGATTACCAGCGTTGTGATGGCAGTCACACTAGTGGGGGCTGGGTAATCTATAAGAACATCCTTATACAGGTCCCTAGTCGCAGGACTATCGAGACAGGGCATCGATACTCCGGAGTAGACTAGCGTATGCGCTTCTCATCCCAGTGTGGGAGATGGTCTGTCCCATAGCCATCAGTACGTCGTACTGGAGATAGTATGCGGGTGCTCGTTGGGTTACGAGTACACTGGACAGGACTCGTCGGGAACTGTTGGTTGGTACTATACCTATCGTCAGTTATCAGTTCCCAGGTGACATGAGTACAGCTTAGTCCGCTGACTTGACACTGTCACTTCGCCTCGAGTGTGTTCCCACTGTACTTAGATTACTACCCTACCACGTCTCAAAGGAGTCGTGCAAACAGGTAGTAGTTGGGTGCAGTCCCGAAGCACTTGGAGGCAGTGACGGTTAGACAGGATTCGTCTCTCCCGGTATTGGGGGTTGACATCGCGCTGTGTCTAGGAGAGCCATTACACGAGTAGTCCCTGGCCAGGGCAAGCGAGATATACTGGTAGGTTTCCAGTGTTATCTCAGGGTGTTCTGGGCTTCACTCCGACACGACTTGTACCGCTATTACGGGACTGACGTTTACCGCCCCTAGGCCCGCCATGCGATGTATCAGACGAACAGACCGGACCGTATGGAGACTGTCACATTTAGGCTCAGTAGGAGTTCAGATGGGTTTCACCTCGTCAGTCTTCTTGTCGGCATCTACCTGGGGACCGTTATGCACAGCTAGTGCCGCTTGCGGTCTGTGGTTAAACCTACTGCCAGCGTAGTGTCGAGTCTTTAGAGTCCCACACAGAAAGCTATTCGCCTTTAGGCAAAAGAGTAGAGGTCGCATGGTTTTGCGACAGGTCGCATGGTTTTGCGACAGGGTTCGGTCACATCCGTGCACTTGTGCACGTACAGTGTCCGGACAGTTAACACTAGCGGGATTTGGTTTAAGCCAGATCCTAGTGTACGTTTTGGGATTGGTTTTTTCTAGTATGTATTCGTGTTCCTCGGAACGCGGATGCGGGTGTGTATGCACAGTTGACGGAGAGACAGAGGCAGAGGATTCTCATTAGGGTTGTTGACTGTTGACTTTTTGCTCAACCCTAATGAGAATATGATATATGATTAACAATAATATTAATTAAGTATTATAGTGACATGGTTGTTGAGGGGTTGACTTTGTTGACTTGTAGACTTTGTTGACCGGTTGACTAGGTTGGACTAGTTGACCATCATCATGACAATGGCTATCATTTCATGGAAAAGACTTTTGCTTGCTTGTTTCTCTTGTGCAAAATGAGTGCATGAAATGATATGGCTATTGTAGCTTAAACCATCACATAATACTTGATTGCTATGATTTGTGATGATGGCTTTGGATTATGAGAGCCAAGAGAGAAAAGTCTTGCTCATTCTCTCATTTCCTTTCTCTCTCTTGTGTTTGAGCTCTCATCCTCTTCCTCTTGCTCTCCCTCTCTCTAGTCTATGGTTCACTTGTCTCATGTGTTGAGAAGCAAGAACCATAGAGAAAAATCCAAACACACTCTCCTCTACTCACTCTAGTTCATAAGGTTTAGCAAACCGAGTGAACTAGTTTTTTCAAAGCTCGAAGAAGAAGCCAAAGGTAGAAGCTTTCAGGTGGATCGATCTTCGGCGCAAGGAGACGACGGAATGAAGCCGATCCGTACACCATCAAGAGTCAAAGACGAAGGAGTTCAAGAAAGAAAGGTATAACCCCCTAACCGAGTAGTTAACAACTCCTAGTTAGGTTGTTAGGTAGATAGTTTAACAAAGATCCGTTTTGAGTCCATGTTACCGCCTCTAGAAAATTGTTTTTCATCAAATTCCGCATGCCCGTAAGTACCGGAAGAGGTAGCATGGACTTACATTTACTCCTAGGACCCAAGTGACCTTGACTGAGCCAACATATCAAAGGATCCTAGTCAAGTTCAACCCATCATTATCTTGATTGCATTAGACCCACCCGTACGAGTCCTTGACTGAGCCAAAATGACTGCATGACTGTCCTAACCAATCGCATTATATGCTACAGAAAAATATTACATAGCTATCGAACACTACGCCTCGGCTGAGCATGAAATGCGTAGCATGAATACTGAGCAATACCAATCCGAAATGACGGAGGGCTACGGCTGGGTTTTAAGAGAAAAACCCATTAACGTAATGAACTTGATATCGTTGAAGGAACCTGAGCTGTTTTGAAAAGGAGTGGTTTAAGCTCCGCCTTTTTGAAAATTTCTGGTTTTAAAATAAACCGAGTAATCTAAAGTACAGACTTTTGCTCAAGAGGTCACTCCCCGCGAAGGGATCTCGGCTCTTGCCTCCTGGAATGAGGCGCTGGATATTCATGACCGAATACCACTATGCAAAGCGAAAGAATATAACTGTAGTTTTTCGAAATTTGTTCCAACAACATCTTTTAGGTTTATTTTCTTGCATTAATAAAAATTAATGCGGTCCCATCAGTTTAATCCTATCACACTAGAAAAGAAAGAAAATACGATGTACGTATATGCCATCCGCATTCACCACGGGGCCCCGTCATCACCCGTTAGGTTACTAAACTAACGACAGAGCGGAGGCTGGACTAGCGCGGGTGCAAAACATATACAACATCTACTAGTATATATATAAGTATATATAACATTCGTCCTAGGTATGATAATAAGCAACATCACAGAATCTCAGCCAACAATACAGAAAGGTGGATAATCTTGGAGCCCCGGGTTTCATTTGAGCCGCAAATAAAACCCGACGTTCCCGGTCTCGTGGATAGCCTATGCAATGAAAACCTGGACCCCTACGAGCGCGGCAAGTTACCTTCCAATCCAGAAGTGAGGCAACCCCTTCAACAAAGTGAATGGGCCACCCGGCACTTCACAGAATCCGGTAACTTGGGCGCCCCTCCGTGGGTCATCCTATACCCCCCACGAGTGCGGCGAATAGCCCGCCAATTCTAGAATGAAGCCCCCTCCGTCTCAACGCCATGAGATGCGGGCTTGTTGCCATCTAGAATCCGGCTATTCGTGCACTCCACCGTGGGGGTAATCCTAGTACAGAAAATGAAAATAATATGTACAAATGATGACATCGATCTCAACCCGGTCGTGCCCCAAATAAATAATATACAATCCGGCAAAGACGGCAGTCCATATGTCGGACGCTCGCCCCAAAATATGAATATACAAATGAGTATTAAACTGTACCACTAATATTTCACCACATGCTATCCACCACGACTATCTAACCACAATCACAGCACAAGCACAAAACATCAACGCGAATATCACGTTCGCAAACTCGTCTAAAAGGACATATAGCAGATAGACGGGTTTATCGATCAAATGACATTCATGGTCGCAGATGATAATCTAAGTACTAATAACAATTAAACAGTTGTTAAAAATCTAACGACTTCAAAACGCTCCAAATTGCCCCAAACTGAAAAACAACAGAAAATCAAACTTGGGCAGAAACTAGCAACACCTGAAACCTAAACTTCAAGAGACAGGAACACTGGCCAAAACTCGATGCAATACCCCTTAATAAAACCAAGCTCATCGGTTTTAAGGAGGTTATGGCCGGCCCAAAATGAAGGGAATCGTGTCGGTTTTGGTCAGTGTTCATCTCTCAGTGTAAAGAGCACTCTGCACTTGCTTAAAATGTTTTTTGAAGCCTTTAAAAAATCGACAGAAACTGCAGTTTGGTTTCAATGTTACGGAGTCGTTTCGGTTTCGTTGTTTTAACATTGTTTTAACTTGCTAGTGTAGGGTTTATGGGCTGGCTTTGATACCATGAAGGGTTACGCTAGCGCCCCGGCCAACTTCCGTGGCCAAATGCGGAACAAAACTTTGATAACGATACGAAACTTGGCGCTAGAATAAACCTAAACCGGATCTTACCGTAAGCCTAACTAGCATGTAAGGGTTCTATCTACTATGATAGAAAGTATACCTAAAGAAACCAAGTCCTTCGGGTCTTTGATCCTCTCCTTAAGCTCCTCGATGGAAGTATGGATCGTGCTTGAACTTCGGCTTCCTCGCGTCAATGATGATCCACCCGAGAGTGCCAACTAAGAGCTCCTACCTTCTAATTGAGGTAACTAGAATACTTATCTTGCTAATCTAAGTAGACTAGAGTGTGTAGAGAGTGATTATGGAATGCTTTGTCTTACTAACCCTAGGTTCCTCAACTCATGAGACAATTAGGGTTAGTTTGTAAAGAAGAGAGTAAGGAGAAGATGAGAGTGTAGAGTGAGCTCCTAAAATGAAGAATGGCTAAGTGATGGAGATAATAATGCATGCCACATAATATCTCCACAAATATCTAGATATTTTCATAAAATATCAATTATGGTAGAATAGTAAAACAACGAGTCATAACCTTAGCCATGCTTCATTTAATGAACTTGCACACCTCATTTCTCCACCTTATTAATCCATTAATAAAAATGGTAAATCATAATAATGAGGTGTCTTCTTCTAGAAGTATCTTGCACAATTACAAGAATACCCCTTACCGTATATACATACCCGTATCCGTATTCCAAAAAATACGAATACTAAAGAGACGAAAATAATCCATCAATATAATACTAGGATCCGTCTTAAGCCAAAGCCCGCTAGTATCATCCGCCCGAACATCATACGTGCATAAGTGTACATATGTGATCGAACCCTGCCGTAAAACCATATAGCCTCTACATCGTTTCGCCCGATGTAGGGAAACCCTATGTTTGGGACTCTAAAGACTCAACATTACGCTTGCAGTGGGTTTAACCACAAGAAAGTCAGCGGCACTAGCTGTACGTAACGACTACCCAGGTACCTGTCGAAAAGGAAGGCTGACGAGCAAACTTGTCTGAACTCCTACTGAGCCTATCCGTGACAATATCCGTACAGTCCGATCTCTTCGTCAAAGAGTATCGCATACCGGGTCTAGGGGGTGGTGAACGTCAGACCCTAATAACCTGATAAGTCGTGCTGATGTGGCTCAGGACCAATCCGGAAAACTACTGATCAATCTATCAGTAAATCCCTGCTGCCTTGGCCAAGGTCTTATGGTCCTGACCAATCGATCACTGTGCGATATCAGCTCCCAATACCGGGAGAGACGAATCCCCAACAATTGCTTACTGCCTCCATGTGGCTCGGGACCGTACCCAACCAAAAACTGTTTGCACGACTCAGTAGAGCCGTGGTAGGGTAGTGATCAAAGCCCAGTGGGAATTCATACGAGACAAATGCCGATCTCAGGTCCGAAGACCAACCTGTACACATGTCATCTGAGAACTTCCATCCGACGATAGGTATAGTACCATCTGAAAGTTCTCGGCGAGTCCGTCCAGTGTACTCACACCTAGTGAGCACCTGTATACGATCTTAGGTGCATCAGACCAATGGTTGTAGGACCAGCCATCCCTCGACGGGGCTAGAAACGTATACACTAGTCTACTCTGGAGTATCAATGCCCAGTCTCGATACTCACGCGACTAGAGACCTTTTAAGGATGTGCTTATGGACTACCCTGCTCCCACAAGTATGATCGCCATCACAACGCAGGTAGTCAAGCAAGATCCTACGGGCTTTATCAACATGTAACCGTAATATGTAATAACGAGTATGACATATGCCATGTTAAGATAAAGACAAACCATAATAGTATACTACCGTATCATGTCTTTATCAATATGTGCAAGCTATATATAACAACAATAGAAATAAATACACATATCTTGACAAAGACAAGTCAAACAATATACTATAAAACTGAGCAAGATTGTCCTGTACATACATATCCCTAACATCCATATGTATACATATACAATACTGGCCTCTAGGGCATATATATCCAACAATGCCTATCTTAGTATCCGTTTGGACCCCTGTCCAACATACTGCATCTCAAAGAAGGATAAACTTTAACTCTGACAGCCACTCTGTCATCCAGGTCATCTTGGAAGTCTGAAATGATAATTGCCTCCTAAAGGAGGCTGTCGTTACCATATACCAAGAACATTCTCTCAAGTTCATAACTGCTTCCCTATGTTTCTCTAGAATTGGATTAATATCTGTTTATTGCAACTAGTGCAAGAGCAATATCTGATGTGGTACTTGACATTTCATGATTGACTCAATTGCATAAGCATATGATATGTCAATCATGCAAATCCCTCCCCTCATCGTCCAGAGGACATCTCTTTATAGAGGGTGACTCCATTACCAGTGGGTACACCACCACGCTAGGAGTCGTCCATTCTAAAATGCTTTAGAATAGTGTAAAGTACCCGAATTGGGACACTTCCCAAATCTAGCTTAAAACAATAGATTTAGTCTTCAGAATATCTGATGTTTTATCCAGTTTTTTTGTGAAGAAACATCTGTGACAACCACGGTTGAATTGATCATAGTATAAGAACAACACTTCATATTAGGAGTATATCATCCAAAAACCAAGATAGTACTCCCTACACAGTCTTCTTACCAGGTCCATCTGTCATTTTTAATGAAGTCAAACACTATGACCGTCACATCAAAAATAGATGACCCTTCTCCGCTCTCCTTTCTTTAGTATGTAAATAGATATAAGCACCTTACCCACCACGCTTCCATTGCTCCCACTGACTACTACAACCCTCTGGCAGAGTCATATATACGTGCACTTCTAAATTCAATTTATAATGACGTTATAGTCATCCATCTGCCAAATCTCATAGTCTAGGACAACAATAGTGATAAGCTTGGGTCATCAAAACCTCCCTATCACCGTCTTTGAGAAGACCGAAGTACCTCTCAGGTGGCTGAAGTTATCCAGTAAATCTGCGGAGTGGCTAATGGATTTTCAAATCCAATTGAATCTTTAGGTTCTATTAAATATTCAGTAACCGTTTGTGGTTCTGGAATCACTTCCAGTTCTACTAAACTCTCATTAATGTTTTCTGAAAAGAATTCATTTTAAAAAAAGGTGGCCAGTCAAAAACAATATAACTATTGATCCTGTAGATGGTAAAATGTTAACCGTCGTCTAACCCCGGGATAACCCACAAACTACCAGTACTGAAAACGTGTCTTGAGTTTATCCGAATTCTGGTTTTAAGCATAAGCCGGAAAACTTCATATACCTTAACATTATGAAGATATGAATCCATTCTATATCCAATATAGAAACAAAGACACCAATTTAATTTGAACCAAATTAAAAAATCAGGCAGCTGTTTCCAGTGCACAGCCAAAGAGGAAAAGGATATACTATATTACTCATCAAGGAGCGCACACACGGATAAGTAACCTGAGAAATAAGTAAGTTCTCAAATATATTACTTACGACTGAATACCTAACATAAGTATCTACATCTTCGATCACCTTGAAAAATCCTGATACTTCCTGTTGGATATATGTATGCCCTAGAGGCCATTACATGTATAGTGGATGCTTGGACATGTATATATATATATATATATATATATATATATATATATATATATATATATATATATAGATGACTTTCTTGCTCGACATGATAGTATGCTATCTGGTTTGCTTTATCTTGACATGTTCATTTGATCATGCAATTTTTACTCATTTGGTACATGTTGATAAAGCCCTCAGAATATTTGCTTGACTACCGCGACCATGATGCGGATCATACTAGTGGGACACGTGTAGTTTATGAGCATATCCTTGAACTATTCCTAGTCGTGGATGTATCGAGACGGGGCAATGATATTCCAGAGTAGGCTAGCATATACCATTCTTGTCCCATATGATGGGCGATGGATGATCCCATATCCATATGGTGTGGTGACACCAAAGATTGTATGCGGGTGCTCAGTGGAGACTGGGTACACTGAACGGACTCGCCGAGAACTCCTATATGGTATTATATCTATCCTCGGATAGCAGTTCTCAGGTGACACTGGTACAGGTTAGTCTGTAGACCCAAGATCGTCATAGAGTCTTGTGTGTCCTCCCACTGTACTTTGATCTCCACCCTACCACGACTTTATTGAGTCATGCAAACAGGTGGATTTTGGGTACAGTCTCGAGGCACATGGAGGCAATGAGCGATAGGAGGGGTTTGGTCTCTCCCGGTATTGGGGGTTGATGTTGTGCTATGCCCGATTGGCTATAACAGGAAGTCCCTGGCCAGGGCTGCTGAGATTTACTGATAAGTGTAATCATTAGTTTCTCAATCTGTTGTGAGCCATACACCGGCATGACTTGTTGAGTTATTGGGGTCGACTATTCCATCCCTAGACTCGATATGCAATATATCTGATGAAGAGACCAGACTGTACGGTAAGTGTTGCCAGTTGGATCGACGAGAGATTTGACAGCTTTGCTGGTTTTCTTCTGATCGCTCAATACCCGGGTGGCCGTTACGTTTAGCTGACCGCTTGCGGCTTGTGGGTGTTTGATATGATCATCACCTGCTGCCGGCGTATTGACGAGTCTTAGAGTCCCACACAGGAGTTTCCTAGCTCAGGCGAAACGACGTGGTGTGCATATGAGATATGTGCGGGGACCCGATTAAATGTGAGTATGCGATACCGTATATTAATCGGGCGTTTTTCTATTGGTCGGGTCGCATGTGATATGACCGGTTTGTTAAATCAAGTGTTGATTTAACATTTGACTTTTAGTTCAATTCTTTATTTAAAACCCTTCTTTGTTGATGTATGCATACATGTATGCACATGATGATATGCATGGACACATACATGCATACATTGTATCATAGTTGTTGATACAAGGGAGATGGCAATGGAAGACTCACATGGTTCACTAATATATATATATATATATATATATATGTATGTATATATATATATATATATGTATGTATTTGTATTTGGATTAAAAAAAAGGAAATGAAAGTTAAATCATAAATGGGTTTTATTTTTCTACACTCTTCTTTTATTTAACCTTGCTTTGACCTATGGTTTAGTTTTCATTTGGACTTTAACCCAAATGCAAAATATCTAGATATTATTTTACTATGGTTTGAGATGAGAGAATGAAAATATATATATTTTCTTTTCTCATTTTTTCGTTAAGCTTGATCATTATCTTTTGACAAAAGCTTTTGCCATCTCCTTCTTCATCCTCCAAGCTCTCTTGATTTTTCTTTTGACTGAGGAAATAAAAAAGAAAGGGTTTTGATTAGAGAATACAGACCACATCATCATTCTACACCTCTCTAGCCCATTTGTGTAGGGTGTTTTGCTACACTTCTTTTAAAGATCAAGTTTAGCAAGGAGCTTTGGGCAAAGGGGTTTCGGGTGGATCATCGTGGACAAGGAAGCTTACTAGCAAGCCATTTCAAACTCTCGACGATCCTAGGAGTCAACACAAGAGGACTACAAAGGTTGTATTCCCTTCACTTAGTGTTAAAATGTTCTTCGTATGTGATACAAATATTGTTACCCTAAACATTCTAGTTAAGATTCATGGTTTGTTTGCTTTGCACCTCTCTAAATTTTAAAGTGGCATGAGTGATGCTTCCAAACCCTAGACTAGGTGCAAGGGAAACCCAACAATGGTATCAAAGCCAAGCTAGAATTTTAGACACGGTATAAAAACAATTACGAAAACTAAATCGACTCCAAAAATACGATATTATGAAATGCTAATTTGCTCTCTGGAAACTTCTTAAAAAGTCATTGAAAAATTATTTAAACAACTGCAGATGTCTGTTTGTGATATACTATGAACACACGTGAAATACAAGGCCCCGTGCTCGAAAAATGGCCGAGCACAACCCCCCAAAATCCGGCGTCGCCGGACCCCTGTGCTCCTTCCCACTTCGTATTTCACCTGTGCTCTGTACTGTAGGATTGGGGTTTCAGGTATTGTTTGTTTAGCTCAAATTTTCATGTGATGATTATTTTGATTAAGGGTTAATTCGTAGTGTTTCGTAGACGTATATTTTAACATTGTATAGCTAACCTTGACAATGTTTAACAGTTCGAACGAACTTCGAACCCCACATCTTGACCCCCGCTAAAATTTTCAAATGTTGTAATTTTCCTAAGTTAATTATATATTCAATAGTCGTGCAAGTATCCCTATGGACCCTCTAGAAAAATATAATAACCTTAACTCGATTCTATGCCCACGGTGTTAGGTTTACCTAGCACCCCATGAAGGGTTTAGAAGCATCACATGTGCCAAAATCAAATTTTTTAAGGTGCTAAGTGAACATACAAAGAATCATCACTAGAAATTTAGGATTTCATTACAAGGACATCATCACAAGTAGAAAAAGCTAGGGTTTTGAGAGTACAACCTTTGTAGCTCCCTACGCTAGACTCCTTGGCTACTTGAGGGTTGGAAAAAGGTTCGTTTGAGATCCTCTAGGTCCACGACGATCCACCCGAAGCTCCTTTGCCCAAAGCTCCTTGCTTTACCCGATATGTGAATGAAGTAGAGCAAACACCCTACACAAATGGGCTAGATGTGTGTAGTATGATGATGTGGTTTGTATTCTATAATCAAAACTCTTTCTTTTTGTCAACCTCACTCAAAGAAATTATCAAGAGAGGAAGAAGAAGATGGTCGCTAAGTTTTCTCACAAAAGAAAGTGTTATGAGAATGAATACTTGAAATGAGAAAAAGGATTAATCTATATTAATCCTTCTCACTTCAACCATGGTTAGAATCATCTAGATTTTTATCAAATGGGTTAAAGACAAAAGGATAATTAACTCAAGGTTAAATGGTGGTTGAAGCATGGTCAAAGATGATAAGTATAAACCTTGTGTGAATTATCCTCTCTCTTTTTCAAAATGATAAACATATAGATAATTCTACAATATAAGTCTTGCATTGCCACCAAATATGTATCAACAACCATGATACTATGTATGTATATATGTATCCATGCACATCATCATGTGCATACATGTATGCATACAAAAATAGAAAGAGAGTTTAACTAAAGAATTGATCTAAAAGTCATTTGTTAAATCAACACTTGATTTTGCAACCCGGTCATATCACATACGACCCGACCAATAGAAAATGCCCGATTAATATACGGTATCATATATCCGTATTTAATCGGGTCCCTGCGCATATCTCATATGCACACCACATCTTTTCGCCTGAGCCAGGAAACTTCATTGTGGGACTCTAAGACTCATCAATACGCCGGCAGTAGGTAATGATCATATCAAATACCTACAAGCCGCAAGCGGTCAGCTAAACATAACGGCCACCCGGGTATTGAGTGATCAGAAGAAAACAAACGAACCTGTCACAACTCCTGTCGAGCCAATCGGCAACACTACCGTACAGTCCGGTCTCTTCGTCAGATATGCTGCATATCGAGTCTAGGGATGGTAACGTCGACCCCAATAACTCAATAATTCGTGCCGATGAATGGTCTATAACAGATCGAGAAACTACTGATAACACTTATCAGTAAATCTCTACAGCCCTGGCCAGGGACTTACTGATATAGCCAATCGAGCATAGCACAACATTAACTCCCAATACTGGGAGAGACGAAACCTCTCCTATCGCTCATCGCCTTCGAGTGTCTCAGGACTGTACCCAATGGCCACCTGTTTGCACGACTTAGTAGAGCCGTGTTAGGGTGGCAATCAAAGTACAGTGGGAGAACACACAAGACTCTATGACGATCTCGGGTCTACAGACTAACCTGCACCAGTGTCACCTGAGAACTGCTATCCGACGATAGATATAATTCCATATAGAAGTTCTCGGTGAGTCCGTCCAGTGTACCCAGTCACCACTGAGCACCCGTATACGATCTCGATGTCAAACATCGATGAATGTGGGAATATCCATCGCCCATCATATGGGTCTAGTATCATATACGCTAGTCTACTCTGGTATATCGATGCCCTGTCTCAATATACCTACGACTAGGGACATTTCAGGATATGCTTATAAACTACAGATGTCCCACTAGTATGATCTCCATCATAGTCACAGTAGTCAAACCTATATCCTCAGGGCTTTATCAACATGTGTGAATGAATAAAAGCATGATCAAATCAACATGTCAGATAAAGAAGAACCAGATAGCATACTATCATGTCGAGCAAGAATGTACACTGAATACACACACACACATGTATAAATACATCCATTATCATATAATGGCCTCTAGGGCATATATATATCCAACAATCTCCCACTTGCACTAAGGCCAGTTATTGGCGTATCTCATACCCAACATCTCAAAAAGTCGCTCATGCTGCGGCTGAGGGATGGCCTTGGTGAATGGATCCGCGGTGTTATTCTTTGAATCTACTCTCCTAATCTCGATCTCGCGGCGATCTACAATCTCCCGGATCAAATGAAAACGCCTCAGGATGTGTCTGGATCGCTGATGGGACCTGGGCTCCTTGGCTAATGCCATAGCCCCATTATTATCACAATACAATGGTATTGGATCAATAATGGTTGGAACTACTCCTAGCTCCGAGACGAACTTCCGCATCCAGACGACTTCTTTGGCGGCATCATTCGCAGCAATGTACTCAGCTTCCATCGTAGAGTCTGCAACGGTATCCTGTTTGGAACTCTTCCAACTTACCGCCCCTCCATTGAGGGTAAATACAAACCCGGAGATAGATTTGCTGTCGTCCTTATAGCTCTGGAAGATCGAATCGGTAAAGGCCTCCATTTGGATATCTCCATTACCATACACCAAGAACAATTCTTTAGTCCTTCGCAAGTACTTAAGAATGTTCTTCACAGATATCCAGTGATTCTCCCCTGGGTTGGATTGATACCTGCTTACAACACTAAGTGCATAAGCTACATCAGGGCGTGTACATAACATCGCATACATTATAGATCCTACTGCCGAAGCATAGGGTATAATGCTCATGCGAGCTCTCTCTTCATCGGTCTTTGGGCAAGAGTCCTTGGAGAGAGTGACCCTATGGCAAGCGGGTAAGGTACCCCGCTTGGAGTCTTCCATACTAAACCTTTTTAGGATGGTGTTGATGTATCTGGTTTGGGACAATCACAATAACCTCTTGGATCTATCCCTATAGATCCTTATGCCCAGAATGTATATGGCATCACCCAGGTCCTTCATGGAGAACCTTAGTGATAAGAAAGATTTGACCGACTGTAGCATAGGAATGTCATTTCCTATCAGAAGAATGTCATCCACGTACAATACGAGGAATGTGACAGCTCTCCCTACAGCTTTCTTATAAACACAAGGTTCATCTGGATTTTTGATGAAATCAAACTCTTTGATAACATCATCGAATCTGATGTTCCAACTCCGTGATGCCTGCTTTAACTCATATATGGATTTAAGCAATCTACATGCTTTCCCGCTGCTCCCACTATCAATGAAGCCCTCTGGCTGATCCATATAAACGCATTCTTCTACATCTCCATTTAGAAATGCCGTTTTAACGTCCATCTGCCAGATTTCATAGTCGTAGTGAGAAGCAATAGCAAGTAGGATCCTAATGGATTTAAGCATTGCTACGGGCGAAAAAGTCTCGTCATAGTCCAATCCTGGTCTTTGACGAAAACCCTTCGCCACAAGTCTTGCCTTATAGGTCTCTACCTGCCCATCTACACCAATCTTTCTTTTAAAGATCCATTTGCACCCCACAGGTTTTACTCCAGGGGGTACAACGTCCAAATTCCATACTTTGTTGGTGTACATAGACTCCATTTCGGATCTCATGGCATCCAGCCACTTCACAGAGTCTCCACTCGTGATAGCTTGCTGAAAACTGATAGGATCATCATCCTCCATGATGCAGTCTTCTCTGTCACCATCAATGAGGAAACCGTAGTATCTCTCCGGTGGACGAGAAGTCCTACCAGACCTACGGAGTGGCCGAGGTTCCTCAGTTTCTATTGCAACAGTCGGTTCAACCAAGTCGTCATTTGTAGTTTGTGTCTCTAGAACCTCTTCTAGATCCACCACATTGCCATCATCTTTATCTGTGAAAAACTCTTTTTCTAAGAATGCGGCATACTGAGAAACAAACACCTTTTGTTCCTCCTTGTGGTAGATTAGATATCCATAAGAGTTCCTTGGATATCCCACAAAGTTACACATGACCGACCGTGTCTCGAGTTTGTCCGGATTCTGCTTTTTAACATAGGCCGGGCAACCCCAAATCTTAATTCTCTTAAGAGATGGTCTCTTCCCATGCCATATCTCATATGGCGTGGTAGACACGGTTTTGGTTGGAACCCTGTTCAGTAGAAACGCTGCAGTCTCCAATGCATGCCCCCAAAATGAGACAGGTAACTCAGCATCACTCATCATGGAACGAACCATATCTAATAGGGTCCGATTCCGTCGTTCAGACACACCGTTGTGCTGTGGTGTGTAAGGAGGAGTGAGCTGAGAGAGAAACCCATTCTCTTTTAGGAAGTTTGCAAATTCTGTACTGAGATACTCTCCACCTCGATCTGATCGAAGCATCTTGATACTCAAGCCGGTTTGTTTTTCTACTTCTTGTTTATATTCAATGAATTTCTCGAAAGCTTCGGATTTTTGCTTTAATAAAAATACATGACTGAATCTTGAGAAATCGTCAGTGAAAGTAATGAAGTATGAAAAACCGCCTCTAGCCTGTGTAGACATTGGCCCACATACATCACTATGTATGAGGCCTAGGAGCTCAGTAGCTCCTTCTCCATGTCCGGTAAACGGAGTTTTGGTCATTTTACCCTTGATACAAGACTGGCAAGTCGCATAAGATTTATATTCAAAAGAGTTTAAATATCCATCTTTGTGTAACTTGTTTAGTCTTGTTTCGTTAATATGACCAAGTCTACAGTGCCAAAGAAAAGCTTCATTTATTTCTGAAAGTTTTCTTTTATTAATGTGTTGTATGTTGAAAACTGTGTGTTGATTTAGGACGTATATTCCGTTATTAAGCGTACCATACCCAACCAACATTTGATTCAGGTGAATGTTCATAACATTGTTCTGCAATACAAAATTATATCCTTCATTGTCTAACAAAGAAACATATATTATATTACAAAGCATACTAGGTACAAAATAACATGGGTTCAAAACTAATATACACCCAGATGGCAACCCCAAGTGATACTCTCCCACTGCGACTGTATGTACATTGGAACCATTTCCAACACGGAGAGTGTGGTCACCTGTCTTCAAAACCTTGCTATTTCTCAGCCCCTGCATAGAATTGCAAATGTGAGAACCTGAACCGGTATCTAATACCCAGGAAGCAGAGTTTATTGAAAAACAGTTTTCTGTCACCTGAAGCGGAAGCATCCCCATGCTTCTTCTTGAGATTTAAGTACTCCGTGCAGTTGCGCTTCCAATGTCCTGTTTTTTGGCAATGAAAACATTCCCCTTTCCCCGATTCTCCAGCTTTGGACTTGTCCTTCCCCTTAACCTTTTTAACTCCACCCTTAGGATTGGTGGGCTTCTTCTTTTTCTTTCCCATGGACTTAGCCTTTGGGCGAGAAGAGGAAGATTGCCCAACACTCAAAATAGGAGTTTTCACTGATTTCAGTGTGCTCTCTGCACTCCTTAACATATTAAGGAGTTCAGGTAGTTCCTTCTCCATGTTGTGCATGTTGAAATTAACTAAGAATTGAGCAAAGGTGGAGGGGAGGGACTGCAGAATAATATCCGTATATTGTTCGTTGTCCATCGTCCATCCAAGGTCTTCAAGCTCTTCTATGAGAGCTATCATCTTCAGAACATGGTCTCCTACTGGTGTGCGAGGGGCCATTCGCATCTGAAACAGTTTCTTTCATGCTTCGTATCGTAATACGCGGGATTGCTCTCCATACAACTCCTTTGTATGGAGGAATATGTCATGAATGTCCATATTCTCGTGCTGCTTTTGATGTGTGTTATCCATCGATGCAAACGTGAGGCATTTGGCCGTGGCACAGTCAGCGTCCCTTGTCTTGCGGACTTCTTTGTCCGCAACTGAGGATTTTGGACCTGGGATGGGCGGGGCTGGACCCGTGAGGACATATGATACTTTATCATAAGTCAAGGCAATTTTCAGATTCCTCAGCCAGTCTTTATAATTGGTCCCATTCAGTTTATTTTTATCTAGTAGAAGCTTGAGTCCAGTCATTGGTATCTGCCATTAAGAGAGAGAAAAGAATACACTCAGCGAAAGCTCTTGAAAATATCAAATTGGTTATTATCTTATCTAATCGATGTCTCCCACTGCTTTAATCAAGTTTTTCTTTCAAACCTTTAAAAAGAAAACTAGCCAGGATTAATTACAGTCTACAACTTCGCTAACCGTTCAGCCAGGCCAGTGTCGGTACTTAAGGGAGGTTCCCCGTGCTTTCGCACGGACCTAATTAAAGTAAACCTCGTTTTTCCAGAGGCGTAGCCCCGTTAACACCTTTCTAGACACCTAATGGGTTAGCTAATTGTAAACTGCAAAACTCTCCTGGGAGCAACTATTGCCCACAGTGGGATTGGGATCCAACCATCATATGGAAGGTATGCAATCTCATTGCAAATTTCAACTATTGAAATTCCCGATGCGGTTTTTACCCCTAGAACCTATGACCTTAACTAAGGTCAACAAATCATAAGTACCAGTCAAGTTCTACCCGTCATTTCTTGATTAATTAGACCCACTCATATGACCCTTAAGTATGGTCAACAAAGTCGCATGAATGTCCTAATTAATCTGCATCATATGCAGTGTAGGAAGACATCACTTAACTACCATACACTATGCCTTAACTATAGTCAACAAACGTAGCACGAATACTAAGTACTCTACTTCCTAAAATGACGGAGGGTTGCAGATGATTTTTAAGAAAATCTTTAACGCTTTGAACTTGATATCGTCGTAGAATCAAATGGTTTTTCAAAAGGAGTGGCTTGAGCTCCGCAGTTTTGAAATGTAGCTTTTTCATAAAGAGCCGAGTGGTTTTCAAATCCGATTCTACAACATCTTTTTAGGTTTATTTTCTTTAAATTAATCATATTAATGTAGTCCCATCATTTAAGTCCTTAAGCCAGTCACAGAAAAGAAACGAAAATACAACGTACGCTTATGCCATCCGCATTCGCCGCAATGTTCCGTTATGCACCGTTAGGTTACTTAACTAACGGCATACCGGGACGGGACTAGCGCGGATGTAAAATATAAGCAACGTTTACTATATATCTTATATATAATATATCATTCATCTCAGATATCACATCACAGAATACAGGCAACAGAAACACAGATATGATGGGATATACTAGGACGTCCGTATTTAGTATCTAGCCAACAATAGAAAATACGGATTCCACAGTCGCGATGAATAGCCAAGCCTACACCCCTAGACCCCTACGAGAGCGGCAAGCGACCCTACCAATTCTGGAGTTTAGGAGACCCGGTCTCGACTCCTCGAGATGGCCTCCCACTGAACCCCAGAACCCGGTCACTTGTGCTCCCCTCCTTGGGTCTATCCTAATGCGGAAAAGTAAATAATATACAACACTGGTGACAACAACCTCAACCCGGAAGTGCCCCAAATAAAAGAATATTACATTACATTTGAATTTTACATGAATGAAAAGAAAACTCTCATCTCACATAAAACCCCCCGGCTATTCAATCGCGACAATCCTGCACATCATATCTCAGCAACACATAATATCATATATCATCAACATAAGTAAGTATGCATACAGCGATCGTCGTTGATGTATAGCAACGAAAACCGGCAATACAACTACATACTACACTTACGGTCACAGAAAAGAAAGTGTAAAACTACAACATTTGGAATCCACATTCTCTTTAGACATTGTAAATCCGAAATATCACATATTTCGCATTTCATGCCTAACTATATGAATTCCACATGTTGTATCACATTCCAGATAAATAGACATTATTAAACTTTCCGATCGAATAATCAAATACCCAAGATTTCCTGAATAGCTCAACACTTGAGCGGAGTTCAAAAATCCAGGAATGTGTCACAGTAGCAGCGGTCCAGCCGTAGAAGGTCAAGCCAACGCCTCATATGTGGCACGCCGTACTGCCCCAAACCCTAAGGTTTAGAGGCAGTTCAGACGGTCACATAATCGAGTTAAGGTTTGTGTTCTTCTAGAGGGTCCACCACTTAACTTGCACGTATTTCCGAAAGATTTAAACCCGAGAAAAAATCAATACTTGAAAATTTTTCGTGCCGGGAAAAAGTGAGTTAATGATATTCGTTCGAACATTTTAATACTTTCTAAATTATCCAAAAAAGACACGAAATTAAAATTCCGATCGAATCACCGAATCCAAAACAATCCCCAGAACATTCAACACTTGAATCAGATTAAAAATACCCAAAAATATCTACAAGCAGGTAGGAAGATTACTGTACAAAACCTGTAGGGTTCCTAGGCACACTCATGAGGTTCTACAACTGATCAACCATGCCAAAATCAAAATTTTATGTGCTGAGAAACCCTAATGAAGATCGTTAACTAGAGGATAGGCGAAAAACAGGCAAGCAAACTACTTTGCTACTAAGTGAAAGTGACTACAACCTTTGTAGATCCGGTGCTCCACCTCTTTAGCTCCGTGATGACGTCCCTCCGCTGCAATCATCGGATCCCGGACTCTAGCGATGGTTTCGTCGAAGAAATGATGGGACTAGGTCGTTGACTTCGATGCCGAAGATGATCTACGTCGAGGCAACTCAAACTCAAGCTCCATCTTCACTAGGTCATGAAACTTATGAAGATAACACCCTATACGACATGGCAAGTAGTAGAGAATGAAGAAATAGGAAGTGGGTTCACTTTGGATTTGGATTTCTCACTTGATTTCATCACTTGGAAATTTTCAAGAATGGTTTCTTCACTTGAAGAAGAAAATGAAGAAGAAGAAAGAAAATGAATTATCTTGAAAATAATAAATCAAGTGAATCTTATCATAATGCAACCATGGGTAAGTTTAACTCATGTAGAGAGCAAACCATAGTTTAGGTAATGGTTAGGTTTAAGGATAAAACAAAATGGTTAAGACTTTTCAAAGATGCCATGAAGCTTCATGAAGCTTTAAGCCAAAAATAAAGAAAAGCACCATTTTGTTTTTACAAAATGAATAAAGAAAATAAAACCCTAACCATTAACTAAACATGGTGTAAATCATGCACATACCCAAGTTTGCATGTATCATCAATCATGATACAAACTAGTGCACAAACATATATCATATATACAATGTGCACAATCAAGTGAGATAATCAATCTTAAGTGAACAATACTAGTCAATGTAAAGTAATATATCTAATATATAATTATACATTAAATCATTAAATCAACACTTGATTTAATGATCCGGTCATACTGCATATAACCGACTAATATCAAGTGTATCAATATATCGAATCAACATTTGATTCGGTAACCCGGCTATATCTTATATAACCGTCCGATGATACAAATCGCGAGAATAGAATTCAGTATCACATACTGGTATTATTCTCGGTCCCGCACATATCTCATATGCGCTCCTATTTCGTTTCGCTTGAGCCAGGAAACCTCTGTGTATGACTCTAAAGACTCGTCAATACGCCGGCAGTAGGTGATGATCATATCAAACACCCACAAGCCGCAAGCGGTCTGCTAAACGTAACGGCCACCCGGGTATTGAGCGATCAGAAGATCAACGAGCAAGCCCGCTCATACTCCTGTGAATCCAACCAGTAACACTTACCGTACAGTCCGGTCTATTCGTCTGATATGTCGCATATCTCGCCTAGGGGTGGTAAACGTCAAACCCCAGTAGCTTGATAAGTCATGCTGACGTAAGGTCCATAACAAGCGTGACACTACTGATAACTCCTACCAGTATTTCACAGCAACCCTGGCCAGGGATTTCCAGTTATGGCCAGTCGAGCATAGCGCAACATCAACCCCCAATACCGGGAGAGACGAATCCCCTCCTATCGCTCATTGCCTCCATGTGAATCGGGACTGTACCCAAAAACCACCTGTTTGCATGACTCAGTAGTTCCGTGGTAGGATGGAAATCAAAGCACAGTGGGAGACACACAAGACTCTATGACGATCTCGGGTCAACAGACTAAGCTGTACCAGTATCACCAGAGAACTGCCATCTGACGTAAGGTATAATACCATATGGGAGTTCTCGGCGAGTCCGTTCAGTGTACCCAGTCTCCACTGAGCACCCGCATACCATCTCTGATGTCAAACACCAATGGATATGGGATCATCCATCGCCCATCACATGGGTCGAGAAGATATACGCTAGTCTACTCTGGAATATCGATGCCCCGTCTCGATATTCCCACGACTAGAAACATTGAAGGATGTACTCATGGACTACCCAGGCTCCACTAGTATGATCTACATCATAGTCCTGAAAGTCGAGTACACATCCTAAGGGCTTTATCAACATGTAATAGAGAGACAACAAATATACATGTTAAGATAAAGAGTAACCAGATAGCGCACTATTATATCGAGCAAGAAAGTCCTACCAATATATGTCCCAGCATCCACTACAATATACATCCAATTTACAGTAATAGCCTCTAGGGCATACATATAAGTAACAATCTCCCACTTGCACTAGGGCCATCTGTAGCAGTGGTTGCAGTATCTAATACTCAACCATCCCGTAAAAGTCTCTCTCTGGGAAAAAGCCTTTGTGAGTGGATCCGCCGTGTTGTCCTCTGAGTCTACTCTCCTAACCTTGATCACCCTGGAGATCAACTATCTCCATGATCAGGTGATGCTGCCTCAGAATATGTCTGGGTCACTGATGGGACCAGGGTTCCTGGGCCAAAGCCACACTTCCATTGTCACACAATGGTAAGAACCTAGTTCATCTCATGAACCAATATACACCCAAACTGCCTCTTTGGTAGTATCTTTAATAGCGATGTTACCATCCTTTATCGTCTAGTTTGCCACGGTAACCAGCTTGGAACTCTTCCAACATACCGTCCCTTCACTGAGGGTAAAGACAATGCCTGCGACTGACATTCAGTCGTCCTTATCACCCTGGAACTTTTCCAGTGATTCTCCCCAGGATCGATTGATACTATCTTACTACACCTAGTGAGAATCCTAACATCCATTTAGATCTATCTTATAGATCCAAAACCCAGGATTTAGGAGGTATCACTTTGATCCTATATGGAGAATCCATGTGATAAGAGGAGATTGACCGTGCGTAGCATAAGACACTCTTTTCCTATCAAGAGTATGTTGTCCACGTACAATACGAGGATGACCACCTTACTCTCTACTATCGTTTTGTATATACAAGGTTCATCTACCATTTTGATGAAGTCAAACACTTTGACTATCTCATCAAAACATACGTTCCAACTCCGCGATGCCTGCTTTATTCTGTAAAGCAACTTGCACACGTTTCCGCTGCTCCCACTGTTTACGAAGCCCTCTGGCTGTGTTCTTATAGACGTTCTCTTCTAAATCATTATTTAGAAAAGCAGTCATGGCACCCAACCACCAAATATTGTTAGTTATATGTATGCCCTAGAGGCCATTACTGTACGTAGGATGTATATTGTAGTGGATGCTGGGACATATATAGGGAGGACTTTCTTGCTCGACATGATAGTATGCTATCTGGTTACTCTTTACCTTAACATGTATACTGATTGTCTCTCTGTTACATATTGGTAAAGCCCTTAGGATGTGTACTTGACTACCTGGACTATGATGCGGATCATACTAGTGGGGACATGGTAGTCCATAAGTACATCCTTCAAGGTCCCTAGTCGTGGGTGTATTGAGACGGGGCATCGATATACCAGAGTAGACTAGCGTATACTTTCTCGACCCATACAGATGGGCGATGGATGATCCCATATCCATTGGTGTTTGACATCAGAGATGATATACGGGTGCTCAGTGGAGACTGGGTACACTGGACGAACTCGCCGAGAACTCCCAGATGGTATTATACCTTACGTCAGATGGCAGTTCTCTGGTGACACTGGTACAGGTTAGTCTGTTGACCCGAGATCGTCATAGAGTCTTTTGTGATTCCCACTGTGCTTTCATTTCCACCTTACCACGTCCAAGAGGGCGTGCAAAACGGTGGCTTTTGGGTACAGTCCCGAATCACATGGAGGCAATGAGCGATAGGAGGGGATTCGTCTCTCCCGGTATAGGGAGTTGATGTTGCACTGTGTTCGATTGGCTATAACCGGAAATCCCTGGCCAGGGTTGCTGAGATGTACTGGTAAGGGTTATCAGTAGTTTCTCGAACTGTTATAGACCTCACATCGACACGACTTATAGAGCTATTGGGGTCTGACGTTTACCACCCCTAGGTAAGATATGCGACATATCAGACGATCAGACCGGACTGTACGGTAAGTGTTACTGGTTGGATTCACAGGAGTGTGAGCGGGCTTGCTCGTCGATCTTATGATCGCTCAATACCCGGGTGGCCGTTACGTTTAGCAGACCGCTTGCGGCTTGTGGGTGCTTGATATGATCATCATCTGCTGCCGGCGTATTGACGAGTCTTTAGAGTCCTACACAGAGGTTTCCTGGATCAAGCGAAACGAAATAGGAGCGCATATGAGATATGTGCGGGACCGAGAATAATGCTTGTATGTGATACCGTATTCTATTCTCGCGATTTGTATCATCGGCAGGTTATATGTGATATAGCCGGGTTACCGAATCAAGTGTTGATTCGATACATTGATACATCGGATATTAGCCGGTCATATGCGATATGACCGGATCGTTAAATCAAGTGTTGGTTTTATGATTTAATGCATAATTATATATTTGATATATTACTTTGCATTAACTAGTATTTGTTCACTTAAGATGGATTTTCTCACTTGATGTGCACATTGTGTATATGATATATTTTTGTGCACAAGATTGTATCATGTTTGATGATACATGCTAGTTTGGGTGTATGTTTGGTTTAAACCATGGTTGGTCAATGGTTAGGGTTTCACTTGATTTATTTTCTTATTTATTTATTTATTCATTAATTCTTTTTTGGGGCAAGAATGAAATGGTGGCTTAGTTTGTTTCTTTCTTGAAAGTTCATGAAGCTTTGAAGCTTTGACCATTTTGTCTCTTAGCCCTAAACCTAACCATTCAACCTAATTATAGTTTATTCTCTACACCTAACTATGGTTGCCATTATGATAAGTATCATATTATTTCTTGTTTTAAATATACTTATCATATTCTTTCTTCATCTTCTTCCTCTTTAACAAAGGAAGAAAGCTTGCCTCCATCAATGGCAACTTGAGAAAATGAGTGAGAAATCCAATTCTAAAGTGAACCCACTTCCTATTTCTTCATCCTCTACCACTTGCCAAGTAGTATAGGGTGTTTTCTTCATAAGTTTCATGGCTTGGTGAAGTTGGAGCTTGATCTTGTGTTGCCTCGACGTAGATCATCTTCGGCATCGAAGTCGACGACCTAGCCCGCCCATTTCTCCGATGAAGCCGACGCTAGAGTCTGGGATCCGATGATCGCAGCGAGGAGACATCATCACGGAGCTATGGAGGTGGAGGACCGGATCTACAAAGCTTGTATTTTCCGTTCACTCTTAGTTAAGTTGTTAACTAGTTATCGTTTTCGCTTAAACTCTAGTCAACGATCCGTATTAGGGTTTCTCGGCAATTGTAAAATTTGAAATTGGCATGGTTGATGCCTTGTGAGACCTCATTAGTGTGCCTAGGAACCCTACAGTGGTATCAGAGCCTAGCTAGAGCCTTAGGCGATGCGTAGACGGAGTTAGAAGTCCGATCGAACCGAAACCCTAACTCAAAAATGCTCTCTGTACTTTTTCTAAATACTGGGTCTTTTCCAGATTAAAAATGCTTAAAAAATTCAGCAGGACATTCTAAGAATTACGGTGCAAACACGAGCAAATGATACGCCTAAAGCGCGGCGGAACCGCGGCCAAAAAGTCTCTTCAGTCAACTATTTTTGCACAGTAACTTCTTTATTGTAATGCTGAGTTTTCTGGGAATTTTTAAAATTTACTCAAGAGTTGAGTTTTCTGGGTTGTATTGGGAGTTCGTAGATTCGATCAGATTATCAAACTTTGTCTATGTGTTTTCCGGATAATTTGTTGAATACGTTAAAAAGTTCGACCGGATATAAATACCTAATTTTTCCCCTGTCGGGAAATTTCCAAGTGTTGGATCTTTCCGTGGTTTAACAACGTTCTAAGTAGTGCAAGTAACACGATGGACCCTCTAGAAGACAACAAACCTTAACTCGATTATGTGACCGTCTTGAACTGCCCTTTGAACCTTCGGGTTTGGGGCAATACGGCGTGCCACATGTGAGGCGTTGGCTTGACCCTTCTACGGCTGGACCGTTGGTACTGAGGCATGAACTGGATGTTTTTTAAACCTATTTCATGTGTTGATTTGTTTCGGGAAAACTTGGGTGTTTGAATGTTCGATCGGAAAGTTTAACATTTTCTATTTATCTGGAATGTGATACAATATTTGGAATCCACAAGCAGTTATGTGATAACTGATTTGAATGTTATAAACATAGCACTTTAGTCTCACTTGATCGGTTGCCACGGAATTTTGATGCGATCAAAAGTCCGTCGCAATCACGTAGCGTACGCGGATACTCGCCGGATAAACTTAATAGACAGCTACACCCCATAGCCTCGACCAAGTGACTGTAGAAGAACCCCGTCACCGAAAGCATCCGTTCGGGTGCTCGCGGCAGTGGTGTTCCGCCTTGGTGCACTTCATCGACGGTATCGGGGGTGCGGCTGCCTACTAAAGTTTGCGACGAACATTCGATCAGTTTTTCGGGAATCTTGTTGAATTGCCCGACTTGATATTGAAAAGAGTTTTCGATAAAGAGACTAAAATGCGGGGTTTGTAATCGTTAGGCATGTGATGTCTAAGGAATTCATTTGATTAGACATGCGATGTCTATGCAGGTTGCGGATTCCAACTGTTGTAGTTTTACATTTTCTTTTCTGTGACCGTAAGTGTAATATGTGATATCTCCGGTTTCGTTGCTATATGTCAACGACAATTGGGATACGCATGTTTACTTACGTTGATGACATGTGATGTTATGTGCTGCTGGATATGTTATATTGGATCGTCGTGTTTGAATAGCCGGGGTTTTTTTTATGTGAGATGAGTGTTTTTCATTTTCATTCATGTAAAAACTTGTATGTAATATTCTTTTATTGGGGCACTTCCAGGTTGCGGAAGTTGTCACCGTTGATGTATATTATTTACTTTTCCGCACTAGGATAGACCCAAGGAGGAGGGCACAAGTAACCGGGTTCTGGAGTCCAGTGGGAGACCAACTTGTGGAGTCGAGTCCGGGTCTCCTAACTCTAGAATTGGTAGGGTTGCTTGCCGCTCTCGTAGGGGTCTAGGGGTGTGGGTTTGGCTATTCATCGCGACCGTAGAATCCGTGTTTTATACTGGCTCGTATTGAAAACACGGACGTCCTAGTATATCCAATATTTCATATGTTTCTTCTGCTGCGATATCTGTGATGTGATCATGTGATATGTTCTGTGATAGATACTGTATATAGTATATATGATATATTATATAGACGTTACTTATGTTTTACACCCGCGCTAGCCCTGCCCCGCTCTGCCGTTAGTTACCTAACCTAACGGTGCACGAGGGGACATCGAGGCGAATGCGGATGGCATAAGTGTACGTCGTATTTATCTGTGATGTTTAGGTATATTTTAAATGATGGGACTTCATTAATATGATTAATGAAAGTAAAAGAAACCTAAAGATGTTGTAGAATCGAATTTCAAAAATAAAACAGGTAGCTACAGTTCTTGCTTTGCACAGCGGTATATGTGATATATCCTGCACCTTATTCGATGAGGAAAGGACCGAGATCCCTTCACCAGGAGTGACTCCTTTAGCAATAACTGGCAGATGCTACACACTCGGTTTGTCTTTTGATTGCTTTTAAGAGTTTTTGCTTTGCACAGTGATATATATGATATATCCCGCACCTCATTCGACGAGGAAAGGGCCGACGATCCCTTCACCGGGAGTGACCCCTTTAGCAAAACTAGAAAAGCCTAAAAAACACTCCATTTTAAAATCATTTGATTCTGCAACGATATCAAGTTCATTACGCAATAGGTTTTCAGAAAAACCTGTCGTAGCCCTCCGTCATTTCAGATAAGTCCTACTTAGTATTCGTGCTACGTTTGTTGACCTCCGTCAAGGCATAGTGTGCGGTAGCTAACTAGTATTTATCTGCTTATGCATATGATGCAGATTGGGTTAGGGTAGTCGTATGGCCTTGTTGACCTCCGTCAAGGGTCATGCGGGTGGGTTTGATTCAATCAAGAAATGACGGGTTGAACTTGACTAGTAGCCTATGGTTTGTTGACCTCCGTCAAGGTCATAGGGTGCTAGGGGTAAAATTATCGTGAATTTCAAGTGTTGAAATTTGCAATGAGGTTGCATACCTTCTATGAGATAGTTGGATCCCGATACCCACTGCGAGTAATTGTTACTCCTAGGAGAGTTTTACACATTACAATTAGCCGATCAAGTAGGTGTCTAGAAAGGTGTCAACGGGGTTACGCCTCTAGGAAAACGAGGTTCACTGTAATTAGGTCCGTGCGAAAGCACGGGGAACCTCCCTCAAAGTACTGACACTGGCCTGGCTGAAAGATTGGCGAACTTGTAGCGTGTAATTAATCCTGGCTAGTCTTTCCTTTTAGGGTTTGAAGGAAGATTTGATAAAAAGCAGTGGGAGCCATCCTGATCAGATAAAATAAATAACCAATCTATTCTTGCAAGAGCGCACGCTGAGTGTTTTCTTCTCTCTCTCTCCAGGTAGCGACCATTTCACGCCTTAATCAAGATAATAATACGGATATATTGACCGAACCCACTTGTTATACTGAGCTGGGGAACGTTGGTCCCGCTCCAACTTATAATTGTTATAAGACAGAGCAGGAAATTGGGGAATACCAGATTTCCCATGCCGCCCAAACGAAGAAAGTACATATGATGCATCTTCTTCGGGTGTGTTCGTTACATAGAACTGTTTCTCAGTGTCCTTTACGTCCTGGGTATATGATACCGGATCAGGATCCCGCATATGTAATATGTTACATGGGCTACAGATAGGTTAAGAACTGAGAACGGGTGATAAGTTTCATGAGGCAGAAAACGGGGCAAGAGTTGCAGCCAAGTCTGTCGGTCACTGTCACCTTGTATTACCAATACATTGATTCTGAACGAATGTTATTAGATACCGAACCTGATATACAAAATCATATCAGTCTCTTTATTAGTAAAGAAATGATAAAATTTTGTATTGATGGATAATGTTTTGAACATTTCCTATATCAAAAGTTGATTGGTTCAGGCACGTTATCTAAAAGCATTGATGTTCTAAATCAAACTATAGTTCCTAGTATACGGAACACACACAAGAGGAATAGTTCAGAAATGAACAGATCCTTCTTGAGGAATTGTAGACTAGGTCAGATCAATGTGACCCGACTAGCTAAAGTTACATTTAGATGCATATTTAAATCAGTTTGAATTTACATCTTATGAAACTTGCCAGTCATGTCACAGAGATAAGATGACCATAGCTCCGTTTACTGGAAACAGAGAAAGAGTTAGTGAACTTTTGGGATTGATACATGTTGATGTATGTAGATCCCCTGTCTACACATGCCAAGACCGGTTCTTTGTACTTCATTACATTCTCTGATAATCTCTCGAGATTCAGACCTATGTTCCTGTTGAAACACAAGTCCGAACCTTTTGAGATATTCATAGAATATAAGTTAGAAGTAGAGAACCAAAATACGGGTAAAAGTATTATGTCCTTTGATGTGATCAAGGAGGAGAATACTTGAGCACGGAACTCCTGGACTATTTAAGAAGAATGAGATTCTCTCTCAGTATTACTCCTCTGAATACACCACAGCACAACGGTGTATCAGGGCGGAGCAATAACACCCTCTATCATATGGTGTGCTCTATGATGAGTATTACTGAGTTACCTATTTCCTTTAGGGAGTTATGCACTTGGGAAGTTGCATACCTATTGAATAGGGTTCAAATCAAATCAGTTGCCTACCACTTCATATGTGATATGGAAAGGGAAGAGCCCATATCTTAAGTTAGTTAAGATTTAGGGTTGTCCATCCTATGTCTGAAAAGCAAAATCCGGACAAGCTCGAGGCAAGATCTGTTATGTAGAACTGGAAATGTTCCAGCTATACAAACTGCAGCTGATGATTTGGTAGAACCGAAAGATTCAATAATAACCAACGAACCTCAGCCTCTCCGCCGATCTAGTAGGGTTCCTCACCCGCCTGAGAGATACTTTGGTTTCTCTATGACAGTGGGAGTGAGGATTGCATCATGAGATGATGACCCAACTAGTTTCGAGCTGGCCATCAGGAGTGGGACTCTGTAAGAATGGCTGGATGCTTAGCGATCTGAGATGGAATCCTTATACACCAACAAAGTATGGACTTTAGTTGCTATATCTGAAGGGTTAAATCCCCATCAGGAGCAAGTATATCTTGAGAAGATTACTTGGTGTACATGGAAAAGTTGAGGCTTTCAAAGCTAGACTTGTTAAAGGTTTGCATCATTGATCAGGTATGGATTATGTTGAAATCTTTTCTAAGGATCTATGCTTAAGTCCATCCAGATCCTACTTGACACGGCTACATATCATGACTACGATATCTGGTGGTTGGGTGCCATGACTCCTTTTCTAAATGATGTTTTAGAAGAGTGCGTCTATAAGTACACAGCCAGAGGGCCTCGTAGACAGTGGGAGCAGCGGAAACGTGTACAAGATGCTTTATAAGATTAAAGCATGCATCGCGGAGTTGGAACATCTGTTTTGATGAGATAGTCAAAGAGTTTGACATCATCAAAATGGTAGATGAACCTTGTATATACAAAAAGGTAGTAGGGAATATGGTGATGATCCTCGTAGAGTACATGGATGACATACTCTTGATAGGGAAGGAGTTTCCTAAGCTACGCTCGGTCAATCTCCGCTTATCATAATGATTCTCCATAAAGGATCAAAGTGATACCTACTAAATCTTGGGTTTTGGATCTATGAGATAGATCTAATTGGATATTAGGATACTCACTAGTTGTAGTGAGATGGTATCAATTGGTCCTGGGGAGAATCACTGGAAGTGTTCCAGGGTGATAAGGACGACTGAATGTTAGTCGCAGGCATTGTCTTTATCCTCAGTAAAGGGACGGTATGTTGGAAGAGTTCCAAGCTAGATACCGTGACTTACTAGACGATAAAGACTGGATACATCGCTACTTAAGATGCTACCAAAGAGGCAGTCTGGGTGTATATTAGTTCATGAGATGAACTTCGTTCCTCCCATTGTGTGACAATAGAGTTGTGGCTTATGCCAAGGAACACCCGTCCCATCAGTGATCCAGACATATTCTAAGGCAGTATCACCTGATCATAGAGATAGTTGATCTCCAGGGTGATCGAGGTTAGGAGAGTAGACTCAGAGGATAACACGGCGGATCCACTCACGAAGGCCTATTCCCAGAGAGAGACTTTTATGGGATGGTTGAGTATGAGATACTACAACCACTGCTACAGATGGCCCTAGTGCAAGTGGGAGATTGTTAGTTATATGTATGCCCTAGAGGCCATTACTGTACATAGGATGTATATTGTAGTGGATGCTGGGACATATATAGGGAGGACTTTCTTGCTCGACATGATAGTATGCTATCTGGTTACTCTTTACCTTAACGTGTATACTGATTGTCTCTCTGTTACATATTGGTAAAGCCCTTAGGATGTGTACTTGACTACCTGGACTATGATGCGGATCATACTAGTGGGGACATGGTAGTCCATAAGTACATCCTTCAAGGTCCCTAGTCGTGGGTGTATCGAGACGGGGCATCGATATACCAGAGTAGACTAGCGTATACCTTCTCGACCCATACAGATGGGCGATGGATGATCCCATATCCATTGGTGTTTGACATCAGAGATGATATACGGGTGCTCAGTGGAGACTGGGTACACTGGACGGACTCGCCGAGAACTCCCAGATGGTATTTGTAAGTCTACGCTAGCGTCCCGGCAGTCTACAGACGCCAAATGCGGAACAAAAACTTTTTAACTGGCGCTATCGTATACTTTAACCCGGATCTGCCATTATTGCTAAACTAACAAACTGTAAAGAGTGTAGAAAGGTTATACCGAACGATCCGAGTCCTTCGTTCTTCAACCATCATCCCACGCTCCGTTGCGGCTGCTCCGATCTCTTCGATCTCCGATATCTTCGTCGAGGTGGCACCACGTCGACGATTCTTTAAACGGGCTCCCGCCTCTGACTTGAGGCAACTCGATCGTCAAGTTTGCTAAAAGAGACGACCAAGAATGAGGTAGAGAATGAGTAGATGACTTTGTCTCACTTCGTCCAAGTCCGTGGACGATCGGTTAATGAAGTTGCCGTGGGAATCGGGTGATGGAATGAAATGAACTGTAAAATTCTATGCACCCCAAATACTATCATATCTTTTACAACCATATGAAATCATCAAGTAGTGAGAGAGAGAGAGAGGGGGCCGGCCTCATATATGGAGAGGGGGTGAGTGTAGGAGAAGGGGGGTGACCACAAGAATGATCCTTATCATAACAAAAGATCTTAAGCAATCCAAAAGATATTAATTAAAACCATGAGTCACAAAAACCTAGTCACCATTTAATAAATGCAAAGATGAGTCATGAACCTAGTCACCATCCTTGTCATCACTTCCAGAAACTTCTAGAACACTGACTCACCTCATCCAAGAAAAGATAAATCCGTCTTTAACCAAATGTTAAAAGACGGCTGATAGAAAACTGGAAACTGACAACTTCCAAAAGTGATCCTGAAACGAATTTCAGGACAACCCCGAAACTGTATAAATACACCCGCATTTGTATTACGACCGAATACAAATGCAACTGAGACAAAGATATTATACCTACTCAATATAATACTCGGATCCGGCTTAAACCAAAGCCGACCAGTATCATCTGCCCGAAAAATAACACGTGCGTAAACGCACGTGCATTTTCCGAACCCTGCCATAAAACCATACGGCCTCTACAACGTTTCGCCCGAACTTGGGAAACTTTCTGTGGGGGACTCTAATGACTCGTCAGTACCCTGGCAGTAGGTTTAACCACAAACCGTCAGCGGCACTAGCAATACGTAACGGCTGCCCATGGACTGACCTCAAGGGTGGCTGATGAGCGAACTCATCCAGAAACCCTACTGAGCCTAACAGTGACAATGTATATACAGTCCGGTCCGTTCGTCTATGAGTATCGCATATCTGCCTAGGGGGCTAGTAACGTCAGACCCCCAATAGCAGTATAAGTCGTGTCGGAGTGAAGCCCAATAACACCCTGAGATACTACTGGAGTACCTACCAGTAAATCTCCTGCCATGGCCATGGACTTTGTGTAATGGCTCTCCTAGACACAGTACGACCTCGCCCCCAATACCGGGAGAGACGAATCCCCTGCCGATCCGCTCACGTGCCTCCATATGGCTCGGGACCGTACCCAAAAACTACCTGTTTGCACGACTCCTTTGAGCCGTGGTAGGGTAGAAATCAAAGCACAGTGGGAACTCACACGAGACAAATGACGTCCTCAGGTCGATGAACTAACCTGTACACATGTCACCAGGGAACTGCTATCTGACGATAGATATAATACTAACTAGCAGATTCCTGGCGAGTCCTGTCCGGTGTACTCATAACCCAATGAGCACCTGTATACATCTTAGGTGATCCAACTGACACCAGTGGCTTGTGAGACCGGCCACCGCCCCTCGTCGGGGTCTCGACTGTACACACTAGTCTACTCCGGAGTATCGATGCCCTGTCTCGAAACTCCCACGACTAGGGACCACAATTAAGGATATGCGTATAAACCACCCAACTCTCACGTATATGATCGCCATCATACTGTTGGTGGTAAAGCAAGATCCTAAGGGCTCTATCAAAGTGTAACATGTAATCAGTCACCTGATCATGTACACGACTGATAAAGGCAAACCAGATAGCATACTATCATCTTGAGTAAGACTGTCCTACCGGTATAGGTCCTCCGCAATCATTGCAATCACGTACCTGCGATCCAATAATTGACTATGAGGGCACTATCTCCAACAATCTCCCACTTGCACTCAAGGCTAATTATTGCGATGTCGACTACTCACAGCCCGTGTGAAACCGAACATCCAACTCCTCTACTAATCAGTATCACAAAGCCCGTTTGTAAAACTATCGTGTTCGAGAAATAGCCTTAGTGAGTGGATCCGCCTAGAAGTTTCTTTCTATATCTCTCTTAATCTCAAATTCGCGGAGAAAGCCACCTCCCGAATTGAGTAATACCTGTCTTAGAATATGTCTGGATATCTGATGGGACCTAGTTCATAAATGAACTCCAAATCCAAACTTCTTAGACTGTATCGATCACTGAACCTAATCAGTATCTGGCACCATGCCACCCACAGTATCCTCTTGAACCATCTGTCCATAATACTGTCCCTCTTCGTCAGAGGGAAAAACTATAACTCTGACAATCTCTCTGTCAACCATGTCACCTTTGAAGCCTGGAATGATAACCGTCTCCCGAAGGAGGCTGCCGTCATCAAATCCGTAGAACATGTACTTATGTTCTAAAACCGCTTCCTTATGTTTCTCCAGGATTGGATTAATACAAACTTATTGCATCTAGTGCAAAACCAACATTTGGTGTGGTACTTGACATCTCATGATTGACTCAATTGCCTAAGCAAGTGATCTGCCAATCATGCACATCCCTCTCCCCTTTAGTCTATACGACACCTTTAGAGAGGGTGACTCCATCACCTACAGGTACACCACCATGCTAGGAGTCAACTATTCCAAAAACCATTAGAATATTTGTCAAAGTACCCACATTGGGAAACTACCCAAATCCAGATCTAAAGCCATAGATCCAGAAACCAGAATGTCAAATATTATATCCATATCCTGTCTGGAGAAACAACTGTGTGACGACCACTGTACAACCGATCGTAGTATAGGAATTTTATTTCCTACTCTGTGTATGTCATCCAGATACCATGACATCACACCCTACTGCCTTCGTAACAGATCCATCCCCTATTCTGATTGAAGTCAAACCCATGACTGTCACATCAAAACTAGATGATCTATCTCCGCTATAACTGCTCAAGTCTATAAATAGACATAAGCTACTTGCCCACTATGCTTCTGCTGCTCCCACTGACTACGACAACCCTCCTACCGGGTCTCATAACCTGGAACAACAGTAGTGTCAAGTCTTGGTAGATAAGAACCTCCCTGTCACCGTCCTTGAGCCTACCGAAGTACCTCTCGGGTGTCTAAGGTTACCTACCATATCTGCGGAGTGGCTATTGGAATGTCAAACCTGATTGAATATATAGGTCCTATTAAATTTTCCGTAATCGTTTGCGGTTCTGGAATCACTTCCAGTTCTACCATACTCCCACTACTGTTTTCTGAAAAAGATCCATTTTTACTAAAACTGTGGCGAGTCAAGAACAATATCACTATTGATCTTCCAAATGGTAGAATATCAACCCTCGTCATAGCCAGGGTCAACCCACAAACAGCCATTACAGAAACGTGCCCTGAGTTATCCAGAGTCTGGTTTTAAGCATAAGCTGGACAACTCCCCGTACCTTAACATCTTTTAAGGTACGAACTATTCTATATCCAATATAGAAACTTTGGCACTTATTTAATTGGAACCATATTCAAACCATGCACCTGTCTCCAGTGCATATCAACTTAATGGAAAGAGGCTTAATCAGCATTACTCAACTTAGGAATCCATCCAATTATGAGTAACCTGAAAGAGAAACACGTTTCTCAAAACCATCACTATCATCTGAATACCAATCACAAGAATCTACATCTTCGATCTCTTTGAAGAATTCCGATACTTGTGATACCTGGTTCTCTACTCTATTCTTATACCCACAACTTCTCAAAACTTAGACCTTGTATTTCTACGAAACACTCGTCTAAATACTAGAGAAGTTATAAGTAAATAGAACATAGTACGAGGACCTACCCCTTTGTCCTGATGGACACTGGACAATATACAATACTCTGTATAAGTCCGCTGAGTTAAACAACTCAAAACCTGTGCGTCGTAGGTTGAAAACTGTACCCTGGCGATTTCCTCAAATATCACCAATTACAACGAATTCCGATATAATGAGGATAATCACCTAATTCCCAATATCTTACTCCCACTCACCATCTGTAAAACCATACATATATGAGAATGAAACCTGGTAAATACATACCCTTGGAGTAAGTATCTAATTGGGAAAACAGTTTTCTTTAACAATGCACTGAAACATGAAAATGTTTCGTAGGGGTATCCTGGTATTCATAGTAATGCCTCTTCCATAATCCAATTCATGACTTCAACCGTATATTTTATTGCCATCTCTCCAAATCCCTTTATTTGTCTTTAGTCGTTACCTTCTGTACACCATCGTTAGGCTAAATGGTTTTCTTCCTTCCCTACCGTTCGGCACCAGCCTATGGTTTGGAAGAAGACTATCGAGTAAGCATAATAGGTGTACCCTCCTAAACCAAGGAGTACTCGCATCTCGAGAGAAGGTGATGATAAAAGACAACTGAATAATACCTTATTCTTTTAAAGGTGAAATAGGAGTTGCGATGAAGTACGCGGTTTTGGTCGTGAATGATATCAGTCGCAATTTACTTTGCCCTCTTTCTAATCCCTTTATTTTGTCTTTACATATTACCTTCTGCACACCCTACTTAGGCTAATTGGTTTTCTTCATTCCCTACCTTTCGGCACCAGCCTATGGTTTGGAATAAGACTATCCAATAAGCGTAATAGGTGTACTCTCCTAAACCAAGGAGCCCTCGCAACCTGAGAGAAGGTGATAATAAAAGACAACTGAATAAACCAATTCTATTTCTCTTGAACCTGGATCCATCCTCGAAGAAGTCCCTTCGAGTTCGTATATAACCATACGATGGATCTATCCAATGGAAGTGGATATCCGTAGTAATACGGGTGTTCTGAGAAATGCAAAGGGTAAAAGAAGGAGTGGCAATGACTTATGCAACATAGACAATCCAAAAGCCAGTATTTTAAGAAGGTTCGGTCAACTTGGTCACTGAGTCATAGTCTAGGGTCGGTCAAAGGTCGCTGCCAAAGAGAGAGAGAAAAGAAACACTCTGCGTGCACTCTAACCTAGATCGGAATGGTCATCACTTTATCTAATCCGGAAACCTCCTACTGTCCTGTCAAATTCTCCTCCAAACCTAAAGAAGAATCAATCGGGATCACCCGAAGAGTAAACCAACTCATCAGTGGGAATCGGGATCCAACTCTCATCACATGATAACGTGATGGAATGCATCCACGTTACTCATACTCCAGGAGGTATGCGCATACTTGGCAAGTTTCAGTTTCTTTAGAAACTCCCGATATGATTTTTGCCCCATGCTCTTATAACCCTGGCGTTAGGTCAAAATGTCATAAGTCACATGCCAAGTTCTACCCATCACTATCTTGTTAATTTGAACCCACCCGCACATGCCCTTGGCGTTAGGTCAAAATGGCAGAACGACCCAAACCAACTCATCTATCTATGCAACAATTGAATACCCAGCAGCTACCAAACACTATGCCTTGGCGTTGGTCAAAATACATAGCTTGAATACTACTGAATACCCAAAAGAAGTGATGGAGGGCTACGACTGGTTTTTGGCGAAAAACCTTTAACGTAGTGAACTTGATATCGCTGAAGGAACCTGATAGCTTTTTAAAATATAGTGGCGAAAATCTTTTGCTAAAGAGGTCACTCCTGGTAAAGGGATCTCGGCTCTTTCCTCGTGGAATGAGGTGCAGGATATTCCACTGAATACCGCTATGCAAAGCAACTTGTAATCGACTATAGTGAGTTATTACCCTGACGCAAACTTCTGCCCAAGGGGTCAGTCCCGGTGAAGGGATATCGGCCCTTGCCCCGTCGAATGAGGTGCAGGATATTCCACTGAATACCGCTATGCATAACAAAAGAAAACGTCTTTGCAATAACACTTTTTAAATTGTTCCAACAACTGCAAACAGGTTTGTTTTCCTTTGCATTGATCAGAATCAACGCAGTCCCATCAATAATCACACCAGAAAAGAACGAAAATAAAATGTACGTATATGCCATCCGCATTCGTCACTGGGTCCCGTCATCACCCGTTAGGTTACTTAACTAACGACAGAGCGGGGACTGGACTAGCGCGGGTGTAAAACATATACAACATCTAATAGTATATAAACCAATATACAATAATCGCTCCAGGCGTGTTAGTATGCAACATTACAGAAAAGTAATAAGCATCACAGAACAATACAGATAATCTGGGATCCCCGGGTTTCACAGAGCCACTGCTGAAACCCGACGTTCCCCTGTCGTGTGGATAGCCTGTGCAATGAAACCTAGACCCCTACGGGTGCGGCAAGTTATCCGCCAAAACCTGAAGCGAGGCAGCCCCCTACAGCAAAGTGAATGGACCACCCAGCACTTCACGGAATCCGGTAAGCTTGGGCACCCCTCCTTAGGTCAATCTGTACCCCCTACGAGTGCGGCGAATAGTCTGCCAATTCTAGAGTGGGACCCCTCTGCCTCTCAAAGCCATGAGATGCGGACCCGTTGCCCCCCAGAACCCGGCTATCCGTGCACTCCGTCGCGGGGCAAAACCTAGTACAGTAATGAAAAATAGTACAATAGGTACATCGACCGCAACCTGGTCGTGCCCCAAAAGAATATTATACAACAGGCAGTGACGCCAGTCCACAAGTTGGACGCTCGCCCCGCAATATCAAATGTACAAATAAACTCAAACTGTACTACCATTGCACACTGCTATCCACCACGACAAATCCGCAACATCACAGCACAACACAGAACATCAACGCGAATGTCACGTTCGCAAACCCGTCTAAAAGAACTATAGCAATCAGACGCGGTTTACCGATCAAATGACATTCCCGGTCGGAGATATAGTGTAAGCACTGTAAACTAACATGTTTAAATTTCGATCGACCAAATATCAAGAAGTGGGCCCCACGACTTACTGGTGAACAGTAACAAAACCTGGGCCCAAAAGATATATACCAAAAACCCCAAAATCCAACAGAGAACCCACTATACAAATTTGGGAGCATGAGCTCACCAAGTGGCCGCGGATGCGCGGCCAAACCATGGGTTTGGCCGCGTTTCCGCGCCAGTTTGGTGGAGTCACGTGCCCAAATTTGGTCGTGGTTCTTAGAAAAGCCTGCACAGATTTTTAAGACATGCAGAAAAATTTTAGGAGACCATTTAAAATCGACAGAAACTGTGAGCTTGGAATTTTGCAATTTTCGATTTCCGGTTCGATCGATGTTTTAAACGCGTTAGCACAAGTTAGCATAACAAAATGGTTAGGCTCTGATACCACTGTAAGTCTACGCTAGCGCCCCGGCAGTCTACAGACGCCAAATGCGGAACAAAAACTTTTTAACAGGCGCTATCGTATACTTTAACCCGGATCTGCCATTATTGCTAAACTAACAAACTGTAAAGAGTGTAGAAAGGTTATACCGAACGATCCGAGTCCTTCGTTCTTCAACCATCATCCCACGCTCCGTTGCGGCTGCTCCGATCTCGTCGATCTCCGATATCTTCGTCGAGGTGGCACCACGTCGACGATTCTTTAAACGGGCTCCCGCCTCTGACTTGAGGCAACTCGATCGTCAAGTTTGCTAAAAGAGACGACCAAGAATGAGGTAGAGAATGAGTAGATGAATTTGTCTCACTTCGTCCAAGTCCGTGGATGATCGGTTAATGAAGTTGCCGTGGGAATCGGGTGATGGAATGAAATGAACTGTAAAATTCCATGCACCCCAAATACTATCATATCTTTTACAACCATATGAAATCATCAAGTAGTGAGAGAGAGAGAGGGGGCCGGCCTCATATATGGAGAGGGGGTGAGTGTAGGAGAAGGGGGGTGACCACAAGAATGATCCTTATCATAACAAAAGATCTTAAGCAATCCAAAAGATATTAATTAAAACCATGAGTCACAAAAACCTAGTCACCATTTAATAAATGCAAAGATGAGTCATGAACCTAGTCACCATCCTTGTCATCACTTCCAGAAACTTCTAGAACACTGACTCACCTCATCCAAGAAAAGATAAATCCGTCTTTAACCAAATGTTAAAAGACGGCTGATAGAAAACTGGAAACTGACAACTTCCAAAAGTGATCCTGAAACGAATTTCAGGACAACCCCGAAACTGTATAAATACACCCGCATTTGTATTACGACCGAATACAAATGCAACTGAGACAAAGATATTATACCTACTCAATATAATACTCGGATCCGGCTTAAACCAAAGCCGACCAGTATCATCTGCCCGAAAAATAACACGTGCGTAAACGCACGTGCATTTTCCGAACCCTGCCATAAAACCATACGGCCTCTACAATGTTTCGCCCGAACTTGGGAAACTGTCTGTGGGGGACTCTAATGACTCGTCAGTACCCTGGCAGTGGGTTTAACCGCAAACCGTCAGCGGCACTAGCAATGCGTAACGGCTGCCCATGGACTGACCTCAAGGGTGGCTGATGAGCGAACTCATCCAGAAACCCTACTGAGCCTAACAGTGACAATGTATATACAGTCCGGTCCGTTCGTCTATGAGTATCGCATATCTGCCTAGGGGGCTAGTAACGTCAGACCCCCAATAGCAGTATAAGTCTTGTCGGAGTGAAGCCCAATAACACCCTGAGATACTACTGGAGTACCTACCAGTAAATCTCCTGCCATGGCCATGGACTTTGTGTAATGGCTCTCCTAGACACAGTACGACCTCGCCCCCAATACCGGGAGAGACGAATCCCCTGCCGATCCGCTCACGTGCCTCCATATGGCTCGGGACTGTACCCAAAAACTACCTGTTTGCACGACTCCTTTGAGCCGTGGTAGGGTAGAAATCAAAGCACAGTGGGAACTCACACGAGACAAATGACGTCCTCAGGTCGATGAACTAACCTGTACACATGTCACCAGGGAACTGCTATCTGACGATAGATATAGTACTAACTAGCAGATTCCCGGCGAGTCCTGTCCGGTGTACTCATAACCCAATGAGCACCTGTATACATCTTAGGTGATCCAACTGACACCAGAGGCTTGTGAGACCGGCCACCGCCCTTCGTCGGGGTCTCGACTGTACACACTAGTCTACTCCGGAGTATCGATGCCCTGTCTCGAAACTCCCACGACTAGGGACCACAATTAAGGATATGCGTATAAACCACCCAACTCTCACGTATATGATCGCCATCATACTGTTGGTGGTAAAGCAAGATCCTAAGGGCTCTATCAAAGTGTAACATGTAATCAGTCACCTGATCATGTACACGACTGATAAAGGCAAACCAGATAGCATACTATCATCTTGAGTAAGACTGTCCTACCGGTATAGGTCCTCCGCAATCATTGCAATCACGTACCTGCAATCCAATAATTGACTATGAGGGCACTATCTCCAACAGTATTATACCTTACGTCAGATGGCAGTTCTCTGGTGACACTGGTACAGGTTAGTCTGTTGACCTGAGATCGTCATAGAGTCTTTTGTGATTCCCACTGTGCTTTCATGTCCACCTTACCACGTCCAAGAGGGCGTGCAAAACGGTGGCTTTTGGGTACAGTCCCGAATCACATGGAGGCAATGAGCGATAGAGGGGATTCGTCTCTCCCGGTATAGGGAGTTGATGTTGCACTGTGTTCGATTGGCTATAACCAGAAATCCTTGGCCAGGGTTGCTGAGACGTACTGGTAAGAGTTATCAGTAGTTTCTCGAACTGTTATAGACCTCACATCGACACGACTTATCGAGCTATTGGGGTCTGACGTTTACCACCCCTAGGCAAGATATGCGACATATCAGACGATCAGACCGGACTGTACGGTAAGTATTACTGGTTGGATTCACAGGAGTGTGAGCGGGCTTGCTCGTCGATCTTATGATCGCTCAATACCCGGGTGGCCGTTACGTTTAGCAGACCGCTTGCGGCTTGTGGGTGCTTGATATGATCATCATCTGCTGCCGGCGTATTGACGAGTCTTTAGAGTCCTACACAGAGGTTTCCTGGATCAAGCGAAACGAAATAGGAGCGCATATGAGATATGTGCGGGACCGAGAATAATGCGTGTATGTGATACCGTATTCTATTCTCGCGATTTGTATCATCGGCAGGTTATATGTGATATAGCCGGGTTACCGAATCAAGTGTTGATTCGATACATTGATACATCGGATATTAGCCGGTCATATGCGATATGACCGGATCGTTATATCAAGTGTTGGTTTTATGATTTAATGCATAATTATATATTTGATATATTACTTTGCATTAACTAGTATTTGTTCACTTAAGATGGATTTTCTCACTTGATGTGCACATTGTGTATATGATATATTTTTGTGCACAAGATTGTATCATGTTTGATGATACATGCTAGTTTGGGTGTATGTTTGGTTTAAACCATGGTTGGTCAATGGTTAGGGTTTCACTTGATTTATTTGCTTATTTATTTATTTATTCATTAATTCTTTTTTGGGGCAAGAATGAAATGGTGGCTTAGTTTGTTTCTTTCTTGAAAGTTCATGAAGCTTTGAAGCTTTGACCATTTTGTCTCTTAGCCCTAAACCTAACCATTCAACCTAACTATAGTTTATTCTCTACACCTAACTATGGTTGCCATTATGATAAGTATCATATTATTTCTTGTTTTAAATATACTTATCATATTCTTTCTTCATCTTCTTCCTCTTTAACAAAGGAAGAAAGCTTGCCTCCATCAATGGCAACTTGAGAAAATGAGTGAGAAATCCAATTCTAAAGTGAACCCACTTCCTATTTCTTCATCCTCTACCACTTGCCAAGTAGTATAGGGTGTTTTCTTCACAAGTTTCATGGCTTGGTGAAGTTGGAGCTTGATCTTGTGTTGCCTCGAGGTAGATCATCTTCGGCATCGAAGTCGACGACCTAGCCCGCCCATTTCTCCGATGAAGCCGACGCTGGAGTCTGGGATCCGATGATCGCAGCGAGGAGACATCATCACGGAGCTATGGAGGTGGAGGACCGGATCTACAAAGGTTGTATTTTCCGTTCACTCTTAGTTAAGTTGTTAACTAGTTATCGTTTTCGCTTAAACTCTAGTCAACGATCCGTATTAGGGTTTCTCGGCACTTGTAAAATTTGAAATTGGCATGGTTGATGCCTTGTGAGACCTCATTAGTGTGCCTAGGAACCCTACAAATATCGTAGTCATGGGTGTAGCAATGGCAAGTAGGATCTGGATGGACTTAAGCATAGCCACTGGAAAAGGTTTCATCATTATCCACGCCTGGTCGATGACGAAAACCTTTAACAAGTCTAGCTTTGAAAGTCTCAACTTTTCCATCTACACCAAGTAATCTTTTCAAGATATACTTGCTCCTGATGGGGATTTAACCCTTCAGATATAGCAACCAAAGTCCATACTTTGTTGGTGTACATGGATTCCATTTCAGATCTCTAAGCATCCAGCCATTCTTACAGAGTCCCTACTCTCGATGGCCTACTCGAAACTAGTTGGGTCATCATCTTATGATGCATTCCTCGCTCCCACTGTCATCGAGAAACCGAAGTATCTCTCAGGCGGATGAGGAACCCTACCAGATCGGCGGAGAGGCTGAGGTTCGTCGTGGACTATTGAATCCTTTGGTTCTGTCAAATCATCAGCTGCAGTTTTGTATAGCTGGAACCTTTCCAATTCTACGGAACTGACCTTGCCTTGATTTTGTCCGGATTTTGCTTTTGACATAGGCCGGACAATCCCAAATCTTAACTTACTTAAGAGATGGCCTCTTCCTATACCATATCTTATATGGAGTGGTAGGCATTGATTTGATTTGAACCCTATTCAATAGGTATGCAGCTTCTTAAGTGCATAACCCCCAAAAGAAAACAGGTAACTCAGTAGTACTCATCATAGAGCGCACCATATCATATAGGGTGCGATTGCTCCGCCCCGATACACTATTCTGCTGTGGTGTATTCAGAGGAGTAATACTGAGAGAGAATCTCATTCTCCTTTAGAATAGTCCAAGAATTCCATGCACAAGTATTCTCCTCCCTGATCTCATCATAGGACATAATACTTATACCCGGTTTTTGGTTCTCTACTTCTAACTTATATTCTGTGAATATCTCAAAAGCTTCGAACTTATGTTTCAACAAGAACATATGGCTGAATCTTGAGAGATCATCAGAGAATGTAATGAAGTACAAAGAACTGGTCTAGGCATGTGTAGACAGGGGACCTTACATACATCATCATGTATCAGTCCCAAGAGTTTACTAACTCTTTCTCTGTTTCCAATAAACAGAGCTATGGTCATCTAATCTTTTTGACATGACTGGCAAGTTTTACAAGATGTAAATTCAAACTAATTTAAATATGCATCTAAATTTAACTTCAGCCAGTCGGGTCGCATTGATATGACCTAGTCTACAATGCCTCAAGAAGGATTCGTTCATTTCTGAACTCTTCCTCTTGTGTGTGTTCTGTATACTAGGAACTGTAGTTTGATTTAGAACGTCAATGCTTTTAGATAACGTGCCTGAACCGATCAACTTTTGAAATGTTCAAAACAATATTCAACAATAAAAAATTATATCCTTTCTTTACTAATAAAGAGACTGATATGATTTTGTATATCAGGTTCGGTATCTAATAGCATTTGTTCAGAATCAATGTATTTGGAAATACAGGGTGACAGTCACCAACAGACTTGGCAGCAACACTTGCACCGTTTTCTGTCTCATGAAACTTATCACCCGTTCTCAGTTCTCTACCTTTCTATAGCCCATATAACAGATTATGTATGCGGGATCCTGATCCGGTATCAAATACCGAGGACGTAGAGGATACTGAGAAACAGTTCTTTGTAATGAACACACCCGAAGGAGATGCATCTTATGCACTTTCTTCGTTTGGGCGGCATGGGAATCCTGGTATTCCCCTATTTCCTGCTCTGTCTTATAACAATTATAAGTTGGAGCGGGACCAACGTTCCCCAGCTCAGTATAACAAGCAGGTTCGGTCAATACATCCATATTATTATCTTGATTAAGGCATGATATGGTCGCTACCTGGAGAGAGAGAGAAGAAAATACTCTGCGTGCGCTCTTTCAAGATTAGATTGGTTATATATTTTATCTAATCAGGATGGCTCCCACTATTTTTATCAAATCTTCCCTCAAACTTTAAAAGGAAAGACTAGCCGGGATTAGTTACACTCTACAAGTTCGTCAATCTTTCAGCCAGGCTAGTGTCGGTACTTTGAGGGAGGTTCCCCGTGCTTTCGCACGGACCTAATTAAAGTAAACCTCGTTTTCCCAGGGGCGTAACCCCGTTGACACCTTTCTAGACACCTACTTGATCGGCTAATTGTAAAGTACAAAACTCTCCCAGGAGTATCAATTACTCGTAGTGGGTATCGGGATCCAACTATCATATAGAAGGTATGCAATCTCATTGCAAATTTCAACACTTGAAACTCCCGATAATGGTTTTTTACCCTTAGCACTTATGACCTTAACTATGGTCAACAAATCATAAGCACTAGTCAAGTTCTACCCGTCATTTCATGATTAATTAGACCCACTCACATGACCCATAACTAAGGTCAACAAAGTCACGCGACTGTCCTAACTAATCCCATCATATGCGGTGTAGGAAGACATCACTTAGCTACCGTACACTGTGCCTTGACTATGGTCAACAAACACAGCACGAATACTAAGTACTCTACTTCCTAAAATGACGGAGGGTTGCGGATGGTTTTTAATAAAACCTTTAACGCTTTGAACTTGATCTCGTTGCGGAATCAAATGGTTTTTAAATGGAGTGTTTTTGAGGCTTTTCTAGTTTTGCTAAAGGGGTCACTCCCGGTGAAGGGATCGTCGGCCCTTTCCTCATCGAATAAGGTGCAGGATATATCATATATACCGCTGTGCAAAGCAGAAACTATAGAAGCAATCAAAAGACAAACCAAGGGTTGTAGCATCTGCCAGTTATTGCTAAAGGGGTCACTCCCGGTGAAGGGATCGTCGGCCCTTTCCTCATCGAATAAGGTGCAGGATGTTCTACAAGGAACACCGCGATGCAAAGCAAGAACTGTAGCTACCTATTTTTGAGAAATTCAATTCCAAAACATCTTTTAGGTTTATTTTCTTTCATTAATCTCATTAATGAATGTCCCATCATTTAAGTCCACCTAAACATCACAGATAAATATAACGTACGCTTATGCCATCCGCATTCACCTCGATGTCCCGTCTGCACCGTTAGGTTAGGTAACTAACGCCAGAGCGAGGCAGGGCTAGCGCGGGTGTAAAACATAAGCAACGTCTATATAATATATCATATATACTATATACAATATCTATCTGAACATATCACATGATCACATCACAGATAACGCAGCAGAAAATATCATATGAAATATTGGATATACTAGGACGTCCGTGTTTTATTTTGAGCCTGTATAAAACACGGATTCCACGGTCGTGATGAATAGCCAATCCCACATCCCTAGACCCCTACGAGAGCGGCAAGCAACCCTACCAATTCTAGAGTTAGGAGACCCGGACTCGACTCCTCGAGATGGTCTCCCACTGGACCCTAGAACCCGGTTACTTGTGCTCCCCTCCTTGGGTCTATCCTAATGCGGAAAAGTAAATAATATACATCAACGGTGACATCTTCCGCAACCTGGAAGTGCCCCAATAAAAGAATATTAAATACAAGTTTTTACATGAATGAAAAAGAAAAACACTCATCTCACATAAAAACCCCCCGGCTATTCAAACACGACGATCCAATATAACATATCCAGCAACACATAACATCACATGTCATCAACGTAAGTAAATATGCGCATCCCAATTGTCGTTGACATATAGCAACGAAATCGGTGATATCACATATTACACTTACGGTCACAGAAAAGAATGTGTAAAATTACAATAGTTGGAATCCGCAACCTGCATAGACATCGCATGCCTAACCAAATGAATTCCTTAGACATCGCATGCCTAACAATTATAAACCCCGCATTTTATTCTCATTATCGAAAACTCTTTTCAATATCAAGTCGGGCAATTCAACAAGATTCCCGACATTTTGATCGAATGCTCGTCGCAAACTTCAGTAGACGGCCGCACCCCCGATACCGTCGACGAAGTGCACTAAGGCGGAACACCGCTGCCGCGAGCACCCGTACGGATGCTTTCGGCGACGGGGTTCTCCTACAGTCACTTGGTCGGGGTATGGGGCGTGGCTATCTATTAAGTTTACCGGCGAGTATCCGCGTACGCAACGTGATTGCGACGGACTTTTGATCGCATAAAAATTCCATGGCAACCGATCAAGTGAGACTAAACTGCTATGTTTATAACATTCAAATCAGTTATCTCATAACTACTTGTGGATTCCAAATATTGTATCACATTCCAGATAAATAGAAAATGTTAAACTTTCCGATCGATCAATCAAACACCCAAGTTTTCCCGAAACAGCTCAACACATGAAATAAGTTTAAAAACATTCACTTCATGCCACAGTACCAACGGTCCAGCCGTAGAAGGGTCAAGCCAACGCCTCACATGTGGCACGCCGTACTTCCCGAAACCCTAAGGTTCAAAGGGCAGTTCAAGACGGTCACATAATCGAGTTAAGGTTTGTTGTCTTCTAGAGGGTCCATCGCGTTACTTGCACTACTTAGAACGTTCTTCAACCACTGAAAAATCCAACACTTGGAAATTTCCCGGCAGGGGAAAAAGTGGGTATTTATATCCGGTCGAACATTTTAACAGTTTCTAAAATATCCGGAAAAACATAAACGAAGTTAAATTATCCGATCGAATTAACGAGTCCCCAATAAAACCCTAGAAAACTCAACATTTGAGTGGAATTAAAAAATTCCCAGAAAAAATGACAATAAAGGACCTAAGAATAAATATGTGAAGTTTGAGGGACTAAGTCACAATTTGGGCCGCGGTTCCGCGGTCATATTTTTGAGTTAGAGGTCCGTACTTCACAGTAATTCTTAGTTTTTCCTACTTAATTTTCTGAGCATTTTTAATTCACAAAAATCCACAGTTTAAAAAAATGTACAGAGAAGTGTTTTGATCGGGGTTTCGGGGTTCGATCGGATCTCTAACTTTGTCTACACTTCGCCTAAAGCTCAAGCTAGGCTCTGATACCACTGTAGGGTTCCTAGGCACACTCATGAAGTTCTACAACTGATCAACCATGCCAAAATCAAAATTTTATATGCTGAGAAACCCTAATGAAGATCGTTAACTAGAGGATAGGCGAAAAACAAGCAAGCAAACTACTTTGCTACTAAGTGAAAGTGATTACAACCTTTGTAGATCCGGTGCTCCACCTCTTTAGCTCCGTGATGATGTCCCTCCGCTGCGATCATCGGATCCCGGACTCTAGCGATGGTTTCGTCGAAGAAATGATCGGGCTAGGTCGTTGACTTCGATGCCGAAGATGATCTACGTCGAGGCAACTCAAACTCAAGCTCCATCTTCACTAGGTCATGAAACTTGTGAAGATAACACCCTATACGACATGGCAAGTGGTAGAGGATGAAGAAATATGAAGTGGGTTCACTTTGGATTTGGATTTCTCACTTGATTTCATCACTTGGAAATTTTCAAGAATGGTTTCTTCACTTGAAGAAGAAGATGAAGAAGAAGAAAGAAAATGAATTATCTTGAAAATAATAAATCAAGTGAATCTTATCATAATGCAACCATTGGTAAGTTTAACTCATGTAGAGAGCAAACCATAGTTTAGGTAATGGTTAGGTTTAAGGATAAAACAAAATGGTTAAGACTTTTCAAAGATGCCATGAAGCTTCATGAAGCTTTAAGCCAAAAATAAAGAAAAGAACCATTTTGTTTTTACAAAATGAATAAAGAAAATAAAACCCTAACCATTAACTAAACATGGTGTAAATCATGCACATACCCAAGTTTGCATGTATCATCAATCATGATACAAACTAGTGCACAAACATATATCATATATACAATGTGCACAATCAAGTGAGATAATCAATCTTAAGTGAACAATACTAGTCAATGTAAAGTAATATATCTAATATATAATTATACATTAAATCATTAAATCAACACTTGATTTAATGATCCGGTCATACTGCATATAACCGACTAATATCAAGTGTATCAATATATCGAATCAACATTTGATTCGGTAACCCGGCTATATCTTATATAACCGTCCGATGATACAAATCGCGAGAATAGAATTCAGTATCACATACCGGTATTATTCTCGGTCCCACACATATTTCATATGGGCTCCTATTTCGTTTCGCTTGAGCCAGGAAACCTCTGTGTAGGACTCTAAAGACTCGTCAATAAGCCGGCAGTAGGTGATGATCATATCAAACACCCACAAGCCGCAAGCGGTCTGCTAAACGTTACGGCCACCTGGGTATTGAGCGATCAGAAGATCAACGAGAAAGCCCGCTCACACTCATGTGAATCCAACCAGTAACACTTACCGTACAGTCCGGTCTGTTCGTCTGATATGTCGCATATCTCGCCTAGGGGTGGTAAACGTCAGACCCCAGTAGCTTGATAAGTCATGCCGACGTAAGGTCCATAACAAGCGTGGAACTACTGATAACTCTTACTAGTATATCACTGCAACCCTGGCCAGGGATTTCCAGTTATGGCCGGTCGAGCATAGCGCAACATTAACCCCCAATACCGGGAGAGACGAATCCCCTCCTATTGCTCATTGCCTCCATGTGAATCGGGACTGTACCCAAAAACCACCTGTTTGCATGACTCAGTAGAGCCGTGGTAGGGTGGAAATCAAAGCACAGTGGGAGACACACAAGACTCTATGACGATCTCGGGTCAACAGATTAAGCTGTACCAGTGTCACCAGAGAACTGCCATCTGACGTAAGGTATAATACCATCTGGGAGTTCTCGGCGAGTCCGTTCAGTGTACCCAGTCTCCACTGAGCACCCGCATACCATCTCTGATGTCAAACACCAATGGATATGGGATCATCCATCGCCCATCACATAGGTCGAGAAGATATACGCTAGTCTACTCTGGAATATCGATGCCCCGTCTCTATATTCCCACGACTAGGAACATTGAAGGATGTACGCATGGACTACCCAGGCTCCACTAGTATGATCTACATCATAGTCCTGAAAGTCGAGTACACATCCTAAGGGCTTTATCAACATGTAATAGAGAGACAACAAATATACATGTTAAGATAAAGAGTAACCAGATAGCGTACTATCATGTCGAGCAAGAAAGTCCTACCTATATATGTCTCAGCATCCACTACAATATACATCCAATGTACAGTAATAGTCTCTAGGGCATACATATAACTAACAAAACCGAGGTAATAACCCATCTGTACGGTCGCGGAGCCGCGGCCCAAGCAAGCTCTGGCCGCGGTTCCGCGGTGTCATGTACTGTTTATGGCTTCGATTTTTACAGTGTTGCTTAGATTTCCCTGCTGAATTTTTTAAGTATTTTTAATACTGGAAAAACACAGGTTTGATAAAATGTCCAGAGAAGGGTGAAAAATCCGTATTTTTGGTTCAATCGGAGTTTTAACTTCGTCAAAGCATCACCTAAAGCTCTAGCTTGGCTCTGATACCATTGTTAGGTTTACCTAGCACCCCATGAAGGGTTTGAAAGCATCACATGTGCCAAAATCAAATTTTTTAAGGTGCTAAGTGAACATACAAAGAATCATCACTAGAAATTTAGGGTTTCATTACAAGGACATCATCCTAAGTAGAAAAAGCTAGGGTTTTGAGAGTACAACCTTTGTAGCTCCTTACGCTAGACTCCTTGGTTACTTGAGGGTTGGAAAAAGGTTCGTTTGAGATCCTCTAGGTCCACGACGATCCACCTGAAGCTCCTTTGCCCAAAGCTCCTTGCTTTACTCGATATGTGAATGAAGTAGAGCAAACACCCTACACAAATGGGCTAGATGTGTGTAGTATGATGATGTGGTTTGTATTCTATAATCAAAACTCTTTCTTTTTGTCAACCTCACTCAAAGAAATTATCAAGAGAGGAAGAAGAAGATGGTGGCTAAGCTTTCTCACAAAAGAAAGTGTTATGAGAATGAATAATTGAAATGAGAAAAAGGATTAATCTATATTAATCCTTCTCACTTCAACCATGGTTAAAATCATCTAGATTTATATCAAATGGGTTAAAGACAAAAGGATAATTAACTCAAGGTTAAATGGTGGTTGAAGCATGGTCAAAGATGATAAGTATAAACCTTGTGTGAATTATCCTCTCTTTTTCAAAATGATAAACATATAGATAATTCTACAATATAAGTCTTGCATTGCCACAAAATATGTATCAACAACCATGATACTATGTATGTATATATGTATCCATGCACATCATCATGTGCATACATGTATGCATACAAAAATAGAAAGAGAGTTTAACTAAAGAATTGATCTAAAAGTCATTTGTTAAATCAACACTTGATTTTGCAAACCAGTCATATCACATACGACCCGACCAATAGAAAATGCCCGATTAATATACGGTATCATATATCCGTATTTAATCGGGTCCCCGCGCATATCTCATATGCACACCACATCTTTTCGCCTGAGCCAGGAAACTTCATTGTGGGACTCTAAGACTCGTAAATACGCCGGCAGTAGGTAATGATCATATCAAATGCCTACAAGCCGCAAGCGGTCAGCTAAACGTAACGGCCACCAGGGTATTGAGCGATCAGAAGAAAACAAGCGAACATGTCACAACTTCTGTCGAGCCAACCGGAAACACTACCGTACAGTCCGGTCTCTTCGTCAGATATGCTGCATATCGAGTCTAGGGATGGTAACGTCGACCCCAATAACTCAATAAGTTGTGCCGATGAATGGTCTATAACAGATCGAGAAACTACTAATAACATTTATCAGTAAATCTCTACAGCCCTGGCCAGGGACTTACTGATATAGCCAATCGAGCACAGCACAGCATCAACTCCCAATACCGGGAGAGACGAAACCCCTCCTATCGCTCATCGCCTTCGTGTGTCTCGGGACTGTACCCAACGGCCACCTGTTTGCACGACTCAGTAGAGCCGTGGTAGGGTGGAAATCAAAGTACAGTGGGAGAACACACAAGACTCTATGACGATCTCGGGTCTACAGACTAACCTGCACCAGTGTCACCTGAGAACTGCTATCCGAAGATAGATATATTTCCATATAGGAGTTCTCGGTGAGTCCGTCCAGTATACCCAGTCACCACTGAGCACCCGTATACGATCTCGATGTCAAACATCGATGAATGTGGGAACATCCATTGCCCATCATATGGGTCTAGTATCATATACGCTAGTCTACTCTGGTATATCGATGCCCCGTCTCGATATACCTAGGGACATTTCAGTATATGCTTATAAACTACAGATGTCCCACTAGTATGATCTCTATCATAATCACAGTAGTCAAGCCTATATCCTCAGGGCTTTATCAACATGTGTGAATGAATAAAAGCATGATCAAATCAACATGTCAGATAAAGAAGAACCGGATAGCATACTATCATGTCGAGGAAGAATGTACACTGAATATATATATATATATATATATATATATATACATGTATAAATACATCCACTATCATATAATGGCCTCTAGGGCATACATATATCCAACACACGGAACCGCGATCGAACCCTAGGGTTTGCCGCAGTTCCGTGGTGCCATAGGTGAGGCGTTGGATAACCACTTCTACGGCTGGTCCATAGACACTGTGGCACGATTTTTGAGTATTTTGATTTTTCTCAAGTGTTGAGCTCACGGGGTAATTTGTGGGTGTATGTTGATTCGATCGAAACGTTAAACATCGTCTTGATATATGTGAATGTGATAATTGCAATTGTTGTTTTTCACTTTCTTTTCTGCGACCGTAAGTGTAGTATGTGGTGTATCGCCGGTTTCGTTGCTATACATCAACGACAATCGGGGTACGCATACTTACTTACGTTGATGATATGTAATACTATGTGTTGCTGAGATATGATGTGCAGGATTGTCGCGATCGAATAGCCGGGTTTTTTTTATGTAAGATGAGAGTCTTTATTTGCATTCATGTAAAGATTAAATGTATGTAATATTCTTTTATTTGGGGCACTTCCGGGTTGAGGATGATATCACCATTATTGTATATTATTTACCTTTCCGCATTAGGATAGACCCAAGGAGGGGAGCACAAGTGACCGGGTTCTAGGCTTCAGTGGGAGGCCATCTTGAGGAGTCGAGAACAGGTCTCCTAAACTCTAGAATTGACAGGGTCACTTGACGCTCTCGTAGGGGTCTAGGGGTGTGGGCTTGGCTATTCATCGCGACCGTGAAATCCGTATTTTTTATTGCCGGCTGAATACAAAATACGGACCTCCTAGATGTCCTTTTATTTTCATATGTGCTTCTGCTGATTGATATTCTGTAATGAGATTACTTAGTATCTGAGACAAATGGATTATTATTATATATATGATATATAATAAACATTGCTTATGTTTTACACCTGCGCTAGTCCCGCTCCGCTATGCCGTTAGTTAAGTAACCTAATGGTGCATAACGGGACACTGTGGCCAATGCGGATGGCATATGTATACGTTCTATTTTCGTTTCTTTTCTGTGATGGCTTAGGAACTTAAATGATGGGACTACATTAATAAGATTAATGTAAAGAAAAAGAAACCTAAAGATGTTGTAGAATCGGGTTTGAAACTCACTCGGCCTTTTTATGAAAAATGCAAGTTTCAAAAGATGCGGAGTTTAAGCCACTCCTTTTCTAAACTATGTTGATTCTACAAACGAAATTAAGTTCAAAGCGTTAAAGGTTTTCATAAAAACCATCCGCAACCCTCCGTCATTTTTGGAAGCAGAGTACTTAGTATTCGTGCTACGTATGTTGATTATAGTCAAGGAGTAGTGTACGGTAGCTAAGTGATGTCTTCGTACAAAGCATATAATGCGATCAGTTAGGACATTCATGTGATTATGTTGATCAAAGTCAAGGGTCATATGGGTGGGTTTAGTTAATCTCGAAATGACGGGTAGAACTTGACTAGTGCTTATGATATATTGACCACAGTCAAGGTCATAAGCAGCTAGGGGTAAAAACCATATCGGGAGTTTCAAGAGTTGAAATTTGCAATGAGATTACATACCATCTATATGATGGTTGGATCCCGATCCCACTGTGAGTAAGAGTTACTCCCAGGTGAGTTTTGCACTTTACAATTAGCTAATCCAGTTGTAGACCTCAACGGGGTATGACCTCAGGGAAAACGAGGTTTATTTTAATTAGGTCCGTGCGAAAGCACGGGGAACCTCCCTCAAAATACCGACACTGGCCGGGCTGACCGGTTAGCGAAACTGTTGAATGTAATTAATCCTGGCTAGTTTCTTTTCAGGTTTTGAAAGAAAATTTGATAAAAGCAGTGGGAGACATCGATTAGATAAGATAATAACCAATCTAATTCTATGCAAGAGCATTTCGCTGAGTGTATTCTTTTCTCTCTCCTAATGGCAGATACCAATGACGGGACTTAAGCTTTTTTTAGAGAAAAACAAACTGACAGGACTGAATTATAAAGAATGGTTGAGGAACTTGAACATTGCACTCACATATAATAAAGTATCATATGTCCTCACCACCAAAGCCCCACCCGTCCCAGGACCCGAATCATCTGTTTCGGATACAGAGATCCGAAAAACATGGGATATTGATTGCAACATGGCCAAGTGACTCGCGCTTACTTCTATGGACAGTATCCATCAGAAACAGCACGAGAAGATGGATGTTCAATCCATCTTTCTTCATATAAAGGAGTTGTATGAAGAGCAATCTCGGACTTTACGATACGAGGCATCTCGAAAGTTGTTTCAGATGCGAATGGCCCCTGGTACATCAGTAGGAGAACATGTTCTGAAGATGATTGGTCTTATAGAAGAACTCGAGGAACTGGGATGGACCATGGATAATGAGCAATATACATATATTGTTCTACAGTCTCCCCCCCGCATTTGCTCCGTTCATTGTGAATTTCAACATGAACGATTTAGAGAAATCATTGCCTATACTTCTCAATATGTTGAAAAGTGCAGAGATCACGCTTAAGACAGCGAAAACTCCCGCTCTGCTTGCTGGGCCATCTTCTTCTTCCGTCCCAAAAGCTAAGGCCAAGGGAAAGAATAAGAAGAAACCCATCAAACCGAAAGGTGGAGTTCAAAAGGCGAAGGGGAAAGACAAATCTGGGGCTGCGGGAAGTGGAAAAGGAGAATGTTTTTACTTCCACAAGTCGGGACATTGGAAATGCAACTGTGCTGTGTATCTTGCTGATCTCAAGAAGAAGAAGCATGCTGATGCTTCCGCTTCAGGTGTGTTTGTAACTGAAAACTGTTTCTCAATAAACTATACATCTTGGGTATTAGATACCGGTTCTGGTTCTCACATCTGCAATTGTATGCAGGGATTGAGAAACAATAGAGTTTTGAAGAGTGGAGACCATACTCCGCGGGTTGGAAATTGTTCCAATGTACATGCTGTATCCGTAGGAGAGTATCATCTTGGGTTGCCTTCGGGTTGTATTTTGGTTTTGAACCCTTGTTATTTTGTACCTAGTATGCTATGTAATTTAATATCCGTTTCTTTGTTGGACAATGAAGGATATCATTTTGTGTTGCAGAATAATTTTATGAACATTAACTTGAATCAACAGTTGATTGGGTATGGTACATTAAATAACGGTATTTATGTCCTGAACCAACACACAGTTTTCAATATACAGCATACTAATAAAAGAAAATTTTCAGATATAAATGAAGCTTTTCTTTGGCATTGTAGACTTGTTCATATTAATGAAACAAGACTAAAGAAGCTACATAAAGATGGATATTTAAATTCCTTTGAATATAAATCTTATGCGACTTGTCGGTCCTGTATCAAAGGTAAAATGACCAAAACTCCATTTACTAGACACGGAGAAAGAGCTGTGGAACTCTTAAGCCTCATACATAGTGATGTATGTGGACCAATGTCTACACATGTTAGAGGCGGTTTTTCTTACTTTATTACTTTTACTGATGATTTCTCAAGATTCGGACACGTGTTTTTGTTTAAGCACAAATCCGAAGCTTTCGAGAAATTCAAGGAGTATAAACTTGAAGTAGAAAAACAAACAGGTTTGAGTATCAAGAAACTTCGATCAGATCGAGGTGGAGAGTATTTGAGTACAGAGTTTTCAGACTTCTTAAAAGAGAATGGGATTCTCTCTCAGCTCACTCCCCCTTACACACCATAGCACAATGGTGTATCAGAGCGGAGGAATCACACACTATTAGATATGGTACGATCCATGATGAGTAACGCTGAGTTACCGCTTTCCTTTTGGGGACACGCTTTGGAGACAACAATATCTCTGTTAAACAGGGTTCCAACCAAGGCCGTGTCTACCACTCCATATGAGATATGGTGTGGAAAGATACCATCTCTTAAAAGAGTTAGGATATGGGGTTGTCCTGCTTTTGTCAAAAAGCAGAATCCAGACAAACTCGAGACACGATTGGTCATGTGTAAATTTGTGGGATATCCAAAACATTCATATGGATATCTATTCTACCACAAGGAGGAATAAAAGGTATTTGTTTCTCAACATGCCACATTTTTGGAAAATGAAATTTTTACAAATAGTACCGATGGCAATGCGGTAGAACTAGAAGAGGTTCTGGAGACACAAATTACTCATGACGAATTGATTGAAACTGATGTTGCAGTAGAACTTCAAGAACCTCAGCCGCTTCGGAGATCTAGCAGAACTTCTCACCCACCGGAGAGATACTATGGGTTTCTCATTGATGGTGATAGAGAAGATTGCATCATGGATAATGATGACCCTACTAGTTTTCATCAAGCCATCACGAGTGGTGACTCAGTGAAGTGGCTGGAAGCCATGAGATCCGAAATAGAGTCCATGTACACCAACAAAGTATGGACTTTGGACGTTGCACCTCCTGAGATAAAACTCGTTGGGTGCAAATAGATCTTTAAGAGAATGATTGGTGTAGATGGACAGGTAGAGACCTTTAATGCAAGGCTTGTAGTGAAAGGTTTTCGTCAAAGACCAGGATTGGACTATGATGAAACTTTCTCTCCAGTAGCAATGCTTAAATCCATTCGGATCCTACTTGCTATTGCTGCTCACTACGATTATGAAATCTGGCAGATGGACGTAAAAACTGCATTTCTAAATGGTGATTTAGAAGAATGCGTTTTTATGGATCAGCCAGAGGGTTTCATTGACATTGGGAGCAGCGGGAGAGCATGTAGGTTGCTTAAATCCATTTATGGATTAAAGCAGGCCTCACGGAGCTGAAACATCTGCTTTGATGACACAATCAAAGAGTTTGATTTTATCAAAAATATAGATGAACCATGCATTTATAAGAAGATTGTAGGGTGTGCTGTCACATTCCTCGTATTGTACGTGGATGACATTCTCTTGATAGGAAATGATATTCCTATGATACAATCGGTCAAATTATTCTTATCAAAAAGGTTCTCCATGAAGGACCTGGGTGATGCCTCGTGCATTTTGGGCATAAGGATCTATAGAGATAGATCCAAGAGGTTATTGGGATTGTCCCAATCAAAGTACATTGACACCATCCTAAAAAGGTTTAGTATGAAAGATTCTAAGCGTGGTGCCTTGCCCGCTTGTCATGGAATCACTCTCTCCAAGGACTTCTGTCCGAAGACTGATGAAGAGAGAGCTTGCATGAGCATTATACCCTACGCTTCAGCCGTAGGATCTATAATGTATGCGATGTTATGTACTCGCCCAGATGTGGCTTATGCACTAGCTATAGTAAGCAGGTATCAATCCAACCCAGGGGAGAAATATTGGATAGCGGTGAAGAACATTCTTAAGTACTTGCGAAGGACTAATGAATTGTTCTTGGTGTATGGCAATGGGAATCTCCAAATGGAGGCCTTTACTGATTCCAGCTTCCAAAGTGATAAGGATGACGGCAAATCTATCTCAGGATTTGTATTTACCCTCAATGGAGGGGCGGTTAGTTGGAAGAGATCCAAACATGATACCGTTGCAGACTCAACGATGGAAGCTAAGTATATTGCTGCAAATGATGCTGCCAAGGAAGCCGTCTGGATGAAGAAGTTCGTCGCGGAACTAGGAGTAGTTCCAACCATTGTTAATCCAATACCATTGTATTATGATAATAATGGGGCTATGGCGTTAGCCAAAGAACCGAGGTCCCATCAGAAATCCAGACACATCCTAAGGCGATATCATTTGATCCGGGAGATAGTAGATTGCCACGAGATTGAGATTCGGAGAGTAGATATAAAGAATAACACCGCGGATCCACTCACCAAGGCCCTTCCACAGCCGCAGCATGAGCGACTTTTTAAGATGTTGGGGATGAGATACGCCAATAATTGGCCTTAGTGCAAGTGGGAGATTGTTGGATATACGTATGCCCTAGAGGCCATTATATGTATAGTGGATGCTTGGACATGTGTATGTGTGTGTATATAGATGACATTCTTGCTCGACATGATAGTATGCTATCTGGTTTACTTTATCTTGACATGTTCATTTGATCTTGCAATTTTTACTCATTTGGTACATGTTGATAAAGCCCTCAGGATATTTGCTTGACTACTGCGACTATGATGCGGATCATACTAGTGGGACACGTGTATTTTATGAGCATATCCTTGAACTGTTCTTAGTCGTGGGTGCATCGAGACGGGGCAACGATATTCCAGAGTAGACTAGCGTATACCATTCTTGTCCCATATGATGGGTGATGGATGATCCCATATCCATCTGATGTGGTGACACCAAAGATTGTATGTGGGTGCTCAGTGGAGACTGGGTACACAGAACGGACTCGCCGAGAACTCCTATGTGGTATTATATCTATCGTCGGATAGCAGTTCTCAGGTGACACTGGTACAGGTTAGTCTGTAGAGCCAAGATCGTCATAGAGTCTTGTGTGTCCTCCCACTGTACTTTGATCTCCACCCTACCACGGCTCTACTGAGTCGTGCAAACAGGTGGATTTTGGGTACAGTCTCGAGGCACATGGAGGCAATGAGCGATAGGAGGGGTTTGGTCTCTCCCGGTATTGGGGGTTGATGTTGTGCTATGCTCGATTGGCTATAACAGGAAGTCCCTGGCCAGGGATGCTGAGATTTACTGATAAGTGTTATCAGTAGTTTCTCGATCTGTTGTGAGCCATACACCAGCATGACTTGTTGAGTTATTTGGGTCGACGATTCCATCCTTAGACTCGATATGCAACATATATGACGAAGAGACCGGACTATACGGTAAGTGTTGCCAGTTGGCTCGACAGGAGTTTTGACAGGTTTGCTGGTTTTCTTCTGATCGCTCAATACCCGGGTGGCCGTCACGTTTAGCTGACCGCTTGCGGCTTATGGGTGTTTGATATGATCATTACCTGCTGCCGGCGTATTGACGAGTCTTAGAGTCACACATAGGAGTTTCCTAGCTCAGGCGAAACGATGTGGTGTGCATATGAGATATGTGCGGGGACCCGATTAAATGTGATTGTGTGATACCGTATATTAATCGGTCGTTTTTCTATTGATCGGGTCGCATGTGATATGACCGTTTTGTTAAATCAAGTATTAATTTAACATTTGTCTTTTAGTTCAATTCTTTATTTAAAACCCTTTCTTTGTTGATGTATGCATACATGTATGCACATGATGATGTGCATGGACACATACATGCATACATTGTATCATGGTTATTGATTCAAGGGAGATGGCAATGGAAGACTCATATGGTTCACTAATATATATATATATTTATATTTGTATTTGGATTAAAAAAATAGGAAATGAAAGTTAAATCATAAATGGGTTTTATTTTTCTACACTCTTCTTTCATACCTTGCTTTGACCCATGGTTTAGTTTTCATTTGGACTTTAACCCAAATGCAAAATATCTAGATATTATATTACCATGGTTTAAGATGAGAGAATGAAAATATATATATTTTCTTTTCTCATTTTTTCATCAAGCTTGATCATTATCTTTTGACAAAAGCTTTTGCCACCTCCTTCTTCATCCTCCAAGCTCTCTTGATTTTTCTTTTGAGTGAGGAAATAAAAAAGAAAGGGTTTTGATTAGAGAATACAAACCACCTCATCATTCTACACCTCTCTAGCCCATTTATGTAGGGTGTTTTGCTACACGTCTTTCAAAGATCAAGTTTAGTAAGGAGCTTTGGGCAAAGGGGCTTCGGGTGGATCATCGTGGAAAAGGAAGCTTACTAGCAGGCCATTTCAAACTCTCGACGATCCTACGAGTCAACATAAGACGACTACAAAGGTTGTATTCCCTTCACTTAGTGTTAAAATGTTCTTTGTATGTGATACAAATATTGTTACCCTAAACATTCTAGTTAAGATTCATGGTTTGTTTGCTTTGCACCTCTCTAAATTTTAAAGTGGCATGAGTGATGCTTCCAAACCCTAGACTTGGTGAAAAGGAAATCCAACACTTCCAACGCGTGGTTTTCTACTTTATTCTTATACCTATAACTTCTCAAAATTTGGACCTTGTATTTCAACGAAATGCGTGTCTAAAATCCAGAGAAGTCATAAGTAAATGGAATATAGTACGAGTACCAACCCCTTGTCCTAATGGATATTGGATAACATACAATACTTTGTACAAGTCCTCTGAGTTTAATAACTCAAACCCTATGTGTTGTAGATTGAAAACTGTATTATGCTTAAGAAGAATTACATCGTTATTGAATGCACCTTACCTAATCATCAACTGATAAAGGTAAATGTTTTAAACATGATTTTAAAAAGTTATATCTCACTTTATAAAATAAACATACAGATATATCAGTTTGAAATTGGTGCATATCAATGGATATTCAAAACCAAATATTTGCCTTTAGGCAAAACCCAGGTGAGTTTCTCAAATATCATCAATTACAAAGAATTCTGATTTTTGAGGATCTAATCATCCAATTCCCAATATTGTACTCCTACTCAGCATCTGTAATACTATACAGATGTGAGAACCAGTCTCATAAATACAAACTCTGGAGTAAGAATATAATTGGGAATGCAGTTTTCAATTAAAACCGCACAGTATAACTGAAACATGAAAATATTTCGAGGGGGTGGCCGGGTATTCCTAGTAATGCCTTTTCCAATACCAGACTCATAACATTAGTTATAATTTCCATTGCCCTTACTCCAATCCCTTTATATGTATTTTCTTCTTATTTTCTGTACACCATACTTAGGCTAATTGGTTTTCTTCTTTCCTTACCTTTCGACACCTATCTAAGGTTTGGAAGAAGACTATCTAATAAGCATAATAAGTGTACTCTCCTAATAGTAGGAGCCCTCGCAACCTGAGAGAAGGTAAAGAGAACAGACAACCGAATAATCCTATTCTATTTCCCCAGAACCGAAATCCATCCTCGAACTGAAATAAATTTCTATGAGTTCGTATGTTACTATATGTAATGGTTATATCCATTCTGTATGGATCTTCGTAATGATACGGAATGTTCTGGAGAAAGTAAAGGGTAAAGAAGGAATGACATAGATATATGTGACTTTATCGTGAATCATGACAAAACAAAACCAGTTTTGTAAAAAGATTTGGTCAACTTAGTTTATGAGTTTTAGTTTAAGGCTGGTCATGGTCGCTGCCACAAAGAGAGAGAGAGAAAAGAAATACTCAGCGTTCACTTTAACCTAAATTAGATTGGTTAATCACTTTATCTAATCTGGATGGCTCCCACTGTATTCTCGAATTCTCATTCAAACCCTAAAAGGAGAACTAGTCGGGATCATTTACATCTTACAAGTTCGCTAACTGTTCAGCTAGAACAGTGTTGGTACTCCAAGAGAGGCTCCCCATTCTTTCGCACGGACCTAATTAAATAACCCCATTTTCGCAGAGGAGTAATCTTATTAACACTTTCTAGAAACCTAATAGGTTAGCTAATTATGAAGTGAAAAAATCTCACGAGGAGTAATACCTACTCACAGTGAGAATTGGGACCTAACTATCACCGTGTGATGACTTGATAGAAGCCACTCAAGTCACCACACTCCAGAAGGTATGTGCATGCCTGGCAAGTTTCCTTTATGTTTGAAACTCCCGATATGGATTTTTACCCCAAGCGTCTTATGAGCTTGACGAATGCCAAAATATCATAAGTCGCAAGTCAAGTTCAACCAGTCATTGTCCTGATTAATCTAGACCCACCCGTACTAACCTTTGACGAAGGTCAAAATAGCTGTATAACTGTCTTAGATTAATGCATCTCTATGCGGTAGAAAAGTAACACATAGCTACCGTACACTATGCCTTGACGAAGGCCAAAATACATAGCATAAATACTAAGCGCTACCCATCTGAAATGACAGGGTGCTATGACTGGTTTTTGATGAAAAACCTTTAACGTAATGAACTTGATATCGTTGAAGGAACTCAAGTGTTTTTGCAAAGAAGTGGTTTAGACTCCATTTTTAAAACTAGTAATATAAACTTTTGCTTAAGAGCGAACTCCCCGTGAATGGATTAAGGCTCTTTCCTTATAGAATGAGGTGTAGGATATTTCTAACCGAATACCTCTATGCAAAGCAAAAGAATATAACTATGGTTTTGAAGAAAACCGAGTAGTTTTAAAAATTGGTTTCGACGACATCAATTAGGTTTGTTTTCCTTGCATTAAATCTATAATGTGATCCCATTGTTCCCTCATAAAAAAAAGAAGATGAGAGAAAGAAAGGGGGGAATTCCCCACTATTCGAGCCTCACGTGTTAAACACATGAGCGCCAATATAGCCTATATGAAAGGTATATAGGCGCTGCCATTAAAACTATAAGAAGGCTAAACAAGCCTCACGTGCCAACATGCGAGCGCCTATAAATAGGCACTGCAATTAAACTACAACTAGGTTAAACCAGACTCACGTGCCAACACGTGAATGCCTAGGCGCCACAATTAAACTACAAGTAGGCTAAACAAGCCTCACGTGCCAACATGTGAGCGCCTATAAATAGGCGCTGCAATTAAACTACAATTAGGCTAAACCAGCCTTACGTGCCAACACGTGAGCGCCTAAGCGCTGCAATTAAACCGCAAGCCTCACGTGTTAACACGTGAGGACACCTCCTTGCGTAGAATAAATTCTACTTAATAACTTAATAAACCATTGGATCAAGAATCCAACAGTGATTAAACATAGAATAAAATTCTATTGGAGAGAATATTTTCTGTTAAACAGAGAGTTAGTGGATCAAATATCCAAAATATTTCCTATATCTTCCTAAACAGAGAAAGATTATACTCCGTTAAACTGAGCACCCTTAGATTAAAAATCCAATAGTGATTAAAATGTCATTGATCGATAGAATTTTATTCTATATATGGGAGAATATCCCCAATCTTGTTAAAAACAAGAACAATATCTTCTATAAAAACAGAAGTCCTTGGATCAAAGATCCAACGGTGAGTAAAATTCCCCAAATCAATTCTGAAACCAATTAAATCAATAGGGATCTCTCAATGAAAGATTTTCTAAGAATTAAACAAACTTCTCTCCACTATATAAAGAGCCCGAGAATTCAAGTCTAAAAAAAAGGGGCGGGGGAGACACACATAGAGAGGGAAGACAGAAGTAGAGACAAAAAAAGAGAATTCGATTCTCAGCGAAGATTTGTTTCGTCAGAACATACTAGGTAAAAAGAAGAAAAAACACAGAGATTGTTCATTTCCTTCTTTGCCTCTCTAAGGGTTGAACCCTTCATACAAGAACTTAGTTCTTCTTCTGGTTAAGATTTGCAGAAGCAAATCTCTCCATAAGTCGAGAATTTAATTCTTATTGGGAAGATTCTGTCATGAAAATTCAAAGCCTAGGGGAAAGAATTGAGTCCAAAGAATTTAATTTTTACAAAAACATATAGGAATTTAATTCCTCTGAAAACTAGGGTTTAACCCTATATAAAGAATTTGATTCTTGCAAAAACAAGATTCTTCAGTCTAGACGATGATAATAATCTGAGACCTTCCAAACCCAAATCTCAATGACTAGAAATATCATTAATAAAAGATCAAGATCTCTAAGAAAACAGAAGGAAAGCCTGGGGATTCGTTAGTGTTTAACACTATAATGAGACCTCACATGTTTTCCACATGAGTTCCTCTAATGAACAACAAGAACGGCCTAGACTGCCTCACGTGTTTCCCACGCGAGTGCTTAAAAGAAAAGCAAGAAGCACTTCATAAGGCAGTCACGTGTTTTCCACAAGAGCCCTAACCAAGTGCTTAGCACTTATATAAAAAGGGGGAATAAAACCCAAAAGGCGGTGCCCATATTTAGGCCGCCTCACGTGTTGCACATGTGAGCGCCACGAGAACCAAGTGTTTACACTTATAAAAAAAGGGGGGAATAAAATCCAAAGAGCAGCGCCCCTATTTGGAGTGCCTCATGTGTTCACACGTGAGCGCCTTTAGAGTTCAGTATTTAACACCGATTCAGCGCCTCACATGGGATACACATGAGTGCTGCATATACCAGTGTTAAGTACTATTGGGTAACTATAGTGACCCAGACCTAGGCCAAATTGGTTAAGTTTTCCCAAGGTCAAAACCTCTTCGATTTCCAATCAACCGAGCCCCCTGTACTCATGATTCTCCAAACTGATCTTAGTCCCAAATATGACTATTGATCTTTCAATTGATGATATCCCAAATGATATTCATCTTATATCTACTAAGATAATTTTAGTCTCAAACATGACTAACGATTCCTAGGGTCATCATAACCCATTTCCCTCAAGTATGGGATTTGGTTTAAGGGTACATCTCTCCAAACCTCTGATATACGTTGTTGTAATTCTTTAATGTCTTCAGAGAGGTGGCGGGTCCCAACAACCAACAATTCTTCAGTGCATTCTAAAACCGTCTAAACCGACGTGCACACCTCAAATCAGACCGCATCCCATACTGGGTGCATTCCATATCACCTTGTTCATTCCGTCACGTAACAAATACACATGCGCGCAAGATGAACATATTAGACCACTACGTCCTTGTAAGTCCACGGTAGCGCCCCGGCCGTCTAACAGACGCCAAATGCGGAACAAAAACTTTTACAACTGGCGCTATCGCGTACTATAACCCGGATCTGCCATTAAAGCTAAACTAACAAAATACAAAGTGGGTAGAATTGTTATACCGAACGATTCGAGTCCTTCGGTCTTCAATCATCATCCCACGCTTTGTTGCAGCTGCTCTGATCTCCTGAATCTCCAGTCTTCTCGTCCAGGTGGCACCACGTCGACGGATCTTTAAACGGGCTCCCGCCTCTGAACCGAGGCAACTCGGTCGTCAAGTTTTCTAAAAGAGATGACCAAGATGAAGTAGAGAATGAGTATGATACTTTGTCTCAAGGCACCCAACGAATTGGGTGAAGGTAAATTGAAGTTGCCTTTTTGGAGTTGTGATGAAAATCTAGCAAAGGAATTTTTGCTATGAAAAAAAATGTGCATTCTTTTAAATGGCCGGCCACTTCTTTTGAGCACAAAATTGTGCTATGTGGAAATGTGTGTATCATTTCAAGTGGTGAGAATGAATAATATATATGAAGCCACACATCAATTAGTATATTAAATTCATATCCTAAGAATGGGGAGGGGGCCGGCCACACAAGAAGCTTGCTGGAAAGGGGGGTGACCACATCCACAAATATCACAAGAAAAATCTTAAGCACAAACAAAATCAATTAATGAAAGGGATGACTCATGAAAATGACTCATCAATCAACAAATGAAACCCATCCCCAAATTGATTTCGGCCATGACAAAGGGATGAGGGAAATGTGCCCAAAAAAGATATAACAACTTCAACCAATAATTAAGCACTAAAAATAATGTTTAATCCAACGGAGAAAAACTGGCAACTTCAAAAGGTAATCCCGTAACAAATTACAGGATTACCCCACAACAGTATATACATACCCGCATTTGTATTCCGGCCGAATACAAAATGCAACTGAGACAAAGATATTATATTTATACAGTATAATACTCGGATCCGGCTTAAACCAAAGCCTACCAGTATTTTCTGCCCGAAAAACGACACGTGCGAAAATGCACGTGCTTTTTCCGAACCTTGCCATAAACCCATACGGCCTCTACAACGTTTCGCCCGAACTTGGGAAAGTGTCTGTGGGGGACTCTAATGACTCATCAACACACTGGCACTGGGTATAACTACTAGCACGTCAGAGGTACAAGCTGCACGTAACGTTTTGCCTATGTATTGATTGGAAGGGAAGCTGACGAGCGAACTCATCTATAAACCCTACTGAGCCTGACAGTGACAATGTATATACAGTCCGGTCCATTCGTCTAAAGAATATCGCATATCGAGTCTAGGGGTGGATTAAGTCAGACCCCTAATAACGCGATAAATCGTGTCGGCATGAATCCCATCACCACCTGAGAAACTACTGATCCAAATCAGTAATTCTCCACTACCTCGGCCGAGAATTCCTAGTGATGGCCACCCGTGCACTGCGCGATATCAACCCCCAATACCGGGAGAGACGAATTCCCGACGATCCGCTCACTTGCCTCCAATATGGCTCGGGACTGTACCCAACTAAAACCTATTTGCACAACTCCTTTGAGCGTGGTAGGGTAGTAATCTAAGCACAGTGGGAACTCACACGAGACAAATGACGATCTCAGGTCAATGAACTAACCTGTACACATGTCACCAGGGAATTGCTATCTGACGATATGTATAATACCAACTAGCAGATTCCCGGCGAGTCCTGTCCGGTGTACTCATAACCTAATGAGCACCTGTATACATCTTAGGTGATCCAACTGACACCAGTGGCTTGTGAGACCTGCCACCGCCCCTCGTCGGGGTCTCGACTGTATACACTAGTCTACTCTGGAGTATCGATGACCTGTCTCGAAACTCCCATGACTAGGGACACTTTTAAGGATGTGCTTACAGACCCCAGCTCCCACGTATATGATCGCCATCATACTGCTGGCTGTCAAGCAGATCCTATGGGCTCTATCAATCATGCAATAGCAAACTAAAGCAAGTATACGATGATAAAGACAAACCAGATAGAATACTATCATCTTGAATAAGACTGTCATATCGGTATAGGTCCTGCCTCAATCATTGCAATCACGTACCTGTGATCCAATAATTGACTTTGAGGGCACTATCTCCAACAGTCCTTAAACTAGCAATGGACCGAAATATCTTTAAACTAATATTCGCCTCCAAAATGGCGATAATGGACTGAAATGTTCTTAAACTAATATTCGTCTCCAAAATGGTGTTACTGGACTGAAATGTCCTTAAACTAATATTCGCCTCCAAAATGGCGATAATGGACCAAGATGTCCTTAAACTAAAATAATAAAGCCCAAATGCTCTTCTGTTGGATCTGAAATAAAAATGATCCTGAAACCCCCGTTAAGTGGATCTTAGTCTCAAATTGGTCTAATGTATCCTTAACAAAAAACAAATCGAGCCCCAAATTGTAGGGTTACTTGGTAAGGCAGCAAGGTTTCAGGAGGTATCGTCCATGCCATTTTCAAAAATTTGCCAGACTAAACAACCCTAACCAAGAATCTTAACTAGAGATATAAACAAAACATCATGCAAACAACTTTGCAAGTCTAAGTGAATGCGGAATACAACCTTTGTAGACCGGTCCTTCAGTTCCAATACTCTGTGTAGAATGCCTTTCGCTGCAAGTTGTGATCTCCTAAACTCTTGAGAGGCTCCACAAGGTGAAAGATGCAAACTTGCTCAAAGTTTTCGAAGCCGAAGATGATCTACGTCGAGAAGACTCATGCTCATGCTACTTCTTCACTGAATTAGGGTTTAGTGAAGCAAACACTCTAAACTAAATGGCTAAATGTAGAGGATGATGAAGTAGGAAATGGGCTCTCTTTAGTTTCCTTTTTCTCACAATATTTTCTCACCATTTTCAAAAGCTAGAAAGCTTTTCATGAGGAAGAAGAAGCTCAAGTGAAGAATGAGAGAATGAAATCATGAGGTGAGAATATGAACCATGGGTGAGTTAGTGTTATGCACTAACTCATATAGAGACTTAACTAGGGTTAAGGATAATGGTTAGGTTTATAAATATCTCAAGGAAAACAAAAGAGTGGACTTGGTAAATGGTTATCCACAAGCTTCTACAAGCTTGTAGACATGCCAAATATTCACCATTTTTGAATTACCTTGAAAAATAAAAACCCTACATTATCTTAACTATATTGTAAGTCTCATACACCCATGTATCATGTATCATCAAGCATGACACAATAAAATGTACACTAATATATATCACATATATACTATATGCACACAAGTGAGAAAAAGAATACTTAGTGAGCAAATATTAGTTAATGTAAGTTAATATATCAACTATATAATTATATATTAAATTATCAAATCAACACTTGATTTAATAATCCGGCTATATCACATATAACCGACTAATATCATATGAATCGACTTATCGAATCAACACTTGATCCGATAACCCGGCTATATCTCATATAACCGACCGATATCACAAATTGCGAGAATAGAATGCGGTATCACATACACGCATTAATCTCTGTCCCGCACATATCACATATGTGCCCCTACTCCGTTTCACATGAACCAGGAAACCTCTATGTAGGACTCTAAAGACTCGTGAATATGTCGGCAGTAGGTGATGATCATATCAAACACCCATAAGCCGCAAGCGGTCCGCTAAACGTAATGGCCACCCGGGTATCGAGCGATCAGAAGATCAACAAACAATCCTGCTCATACTCCTGCGAATCCAATCAGTAACACTACCGTACAGTCTGGTCTCTTCGTCTGATATGTCGCATATCATAGCCTGGGGGTGGTATAACGTCAGACCCCAATAGCCTGATAAGTCATGCCGATGCAAGGTCCATAACGGTTCGAGAAACTACTGATAACACTTACCAGTAGATCTCAGCAACCCTTGCCAGGGATTTCATGTTATGGCCAATCGAGCATAGCGCAACATCAACCCTCAATACCGGGAGAGATGAATCCCCTCCTATCGCTCATTGCCTCCATGTGACTCGGGATTGTACCCAAAAACCACCATTTTGCACGGTCTCTTGACCGTGGTAAGGTGGAAATTAAAGCACAGTGGGAATCACACAAGACTCTATGACGATCTCGGGTCGACAGACTAACCTGTACCAGTGTCACCAGAGAACTTCTATCTGACGATAGGTATAATACCATCTAGGAGTTCTCGGCGAGTCCGTTCAGTGTACCCAGTCTCCACTGAGCACCCGTATACCTTCTATGATGTCAAACACCAATGGATATGGGATCATCCATCGCCCATCATATTGGTCGAGAAGCGCATACGCTAGTCTACTCTGGAGTATCGATGCCCTGTCTCGATACTCCTACGACTAGGAACAATTATAGGGTGTACTTATGGACTACCCTTAGCCCCACTAGTATGATCTCCATCATATTCCTGGTAGTCAAGTACACATCCTAAGGGCTTTATCAACATGTGAGAGCAAGACAGTATCATAATACAAATCTACATGTTAAGATAAAGAGCAACCAGATAGCATAGTATCATGTCGAGCAAGAAAGTCCTCCCTATATATGTCCAAGCATCCACTACAATATACATCACATGTACAGTAATGGCCTCTCGGGCATACATATAACTAACAATCTCCCACTTGCACTAAGGCCATCTGTTGTAGTATCCAATACCCAACAATTTAGCAGTGGTTGCAGTATCCCATACTCAACCATCCCAAAATCTCTCAAATAGTATTTGGGAAAGCAGGCCTTGGCGAGTGGATCCACCGTGTTAACATCAAAATCTACTCTCCTTACCTAGATCCCTTGGAGATCAACCATCTCCCTGATCAGGTGATACTTGCCTTAGAATATGTCTGGATCACTGATGGGACCGGCGTTCCTAGGCCAAAGCCACAATTCTATTGTTGTCACAATAACAGTTATTGGACACTCAATGGTAGGAACCTTGTTAAGAAATGTCCATACAGCCACTTTGGTGGTATCGTTGGTAGCAATGTATTCAGCCTTTATCGTCTAGTATGTCACGGTATCTAGCTTGGAACGCTTCCAACATACCGTCCCTCCACCGAGGGTAAAGACAATGCCTATGACTGACTTTCAGTCGTCCTTATTACTCTGGAAGCTCGAACCAAGAACTTTCTTTTAGTGCTTCTCAAGTACTTAATAATGTCCTCCACAGCTGTCCAGTGATTCTTCCAAGATCCGATTGATTCTTGATCACTACACCTAGTGGCCCATCTACATCTAGTCTGGATTCGGGACACTCCCAACGTCCACTTAGATCTATCATCATAGATAAAAAATAAGATGTAGTAGGTATCATCCAGATCTTCTATGGAGAATCCCCGTGATAAGAGGTGCTTGACCGAGTGTAGCATAGGAAACCATTTCCTATCAAGAGTATGTTATCCATGTACAATATATGGAAGACAACCTTACTCTCTACAACCTTCTTGTATATACAAGGTTCATCTACCATTTTGATGAAGTCAAACTCTTTGACTGCCACATCAAAACAGATGTTCCAACTCCACGATGCTTGCATTGATCCTGATGGACTTAAGAATAGCTTTGAAAGTCTTAACTTTTCCATTTACACCAAGAATCTTCTCAAGATCCATTTGCTCCTGATGGGTTTTACCCCTTTAGGTGCAACATGCAAAGTCATACTTTGTTGGTGTACATGGATTCCATCTTTGATCGCATAACATCTAGCCTTTACACAGAGTCACCACTCATGATGGTCTGCCTGAACCTGGTTGGGCCATCATCAATCATGATGCAATCCTCGCTCCCACTGTCACCGAGAAGACCGTAGTATCTCTCAAGTGGATGAGGAACCCTACCAGATTCGCGGAGAGGCTGAGGTTCGTTGGAGACTATTGAATTCTTTGGTTTCACCAAATCATCAGCTGTTAGTTTGTCAAGATGGAACAACTTCCAGTTTTACCTCATGTCTACAAATTTCTTTACAAGAAATTCCTTTTCTAAAAAGGCGGCATGCTGAGAAACAAAACATTAGATCGTTCACCTGCCGGAGCGCAACCTGGAACAAACAAAACAAGTTGCTTTACCAGCCGGTCTTAGATAAAGTGAAAGTGATGCCTCACCTCAATTCAAAGAGTTGTTATATAACATATGATTCTGAATCTATCACCGATAGCCAATGCTAACAAGCAATGGAAGAGAGATTTACAAAAAAAGGAATATGGGAAGACTTTCTTACTTGGTCGGCTAAACATTCATTTTTGCTCCTCAGAGTGGTAGAAGATATTCCCTCGCAAATGTATGGGATATCCTAACAAATTTATACAGAACTGACCTTGCCTCGAGCTTGTCCGAATTTTGCTTTTCAACATAGCCCGGACAACCCTATATCTTAACTCGTTTAAGACATGGCCTCTTCCCATTCTATATCTCATATGGAGTGGTAGGCACTGATTTGGACAAAACTCCATTCAATAGGTATGCAGCTTATCAAGTGCATAACACCCAAAAGGAAATAGGTAACTCAGCAGTACTCATCATAGAGCGCGCCATATCTCATATGGTGCGATACCTCTGCCCCGATACACTGTTGTGCTGTGGCGTATACGAAGGAGTAAGCTGAGAGAGAATCATATTCTCCTTTTAGAAACTCCAGGAACTTCATGCGCAAGTATTCTCATCCTCGATCACATCGAAGGACTTAATACTTCTACCCGTCTGGTTCTTAACTTCAAGCTTATATTCCTTGAATTTCTCAAAATTTTCAGACTTGTGTTTCAACAGGAACATATGTCCGAATCCTGAGAGATAATCAGTGAATATAATGAAGTACGAAGAACCAAGCCTGGCATTTGTAGACATAGGACCGAATACATCATCATGTATCCGTCCCAAGAGTTCAGTAACTCTTTCTGTTTCCAGTAAACGGAGTATAGGTCATTTTATCTTTGAGACAAGACTGGCAAGTATCATAAGATGAAAATTCGAACAGATTCTCATATTCATCCTTATGTAACTTAGCTGGTCGTGTCGCATTGATATAACCTAGTCTACAATGCCACAAGAAGGATTCATTTATTTATGTACTACTCCTCTTGTGTGTGTTCTATATACTTTGAACCGTGGTTTGATTTAGAACGTATATGCTATTATATAACGTGCCTGATCCAATCAACTCTTGATTCAGGAAAATGTTCACAACATTATCCTCCAATACATAATTATATCCTTCTTTAACTGAATAAAGAAACTGATGTAATATTGTATATCAGGTTCGACATGTAATAACATTTGTTCAGAATCAATGTATTAATACAAGGTGATATTTGCCAACTGACTTGGCTGCAACACTTGCACCCTTCTCTATACTTAGAGATATATCACCCATTCTCAGTTCTCTACCTATCTGTAGCCCATGTAATATATTACATATGCAGGATCCTGATCCGGTATCACATACCCAGGACGTAGAGGATACTGAGAAACAGTTCTCGGTAATGAACATACCCGAAGAAGATGCATCAACATGCACTTTCTTCGATTGGGTGGCTTGGGAATCCGGATATTCCCCTATTTCCTGCTCAGACTTATAACAATTATAAGAGAAAACCGGAACCAACGTTCCCCAGTTCAGTATAATAAGGAGGTTCGGTCAATGCATCCATATTATTATCTTGATTAAGGCGTGCCATGGTCGCTACCAGGAGAGAGAGAGAAGAAAACACTCTGCGTGCGCTCTTGCAAGGTTAGATTGGTTATTATTTTATCTAATCAGGATGGCTTCCACTATTTTTAGCAAATCTTCCTTCAAACCCTAAAAGGTAAGACTAGCCGGGATTAATTACATCCTACAAGTTCGCCAATCTTTTAGCCAAGCCAGTGTCGGTACTTTGAGGGAGGTTCCCCGTGCTTTCGCACGGACTTAATTAAAATAAACCTCGTTTTTCCAGGGGCTTAACCCCGTTAACACCTTTCTAGAAACCTACTTGATCGGCTAATTGTAATGTGTAAAACTCTCCCAGGAGTAACTCTTACTCGCAGTGGGTATCGGGATCCAACTATCTCATAGAAGGTATGCAATCTCATTGCAAATTTCAACACTTGAAATTCCCGATAAAAGTTTTTACCCCAAGCGTCCTATGACCTTGACGGAGGCTAAACTACCCATAGGGTGCTAGTCAAGTTCAACCCATCATTTCCTGATTGAATAAAACCCACCCGCACGACCCTTGACGGAGGCCAAACTACGCCGTACGAATACCCTAATCTAATTGCATCATATGCTTAAACAAATAAGCACTAATCAGCTACCGCACACTACGCCTTGACGGAGGCCAAACTACCGTAGCACGAATACTAAGTAGTACTTATTTGAAATGACGGAGGGCTACGCAGGTTTTTAAGAAAACCATGAGCATAATGAACTTGATATCGTTGTAGAATCGAGTGATTTGGAAAAAGGAGTGTTTTTGAGGCCTTTACTAGTTTTGCTAAAGAGGTCACTCCCGATGAAGGGATCTCGGCTCTTTCCTTATCGAATAAGGTGCAGAATATTTCACAAATACCACTATGCAAAGCAAAAACTATAAAAGCAATCAAAAGACAATCCGAGTTTGTAGCATCTGCTAGTTTCGCTAAAGAGGTCACTCCCGGTGAAGGGATCTCAGCTCTTTCCTTATCGAATAAGGTACTGGATATTCTACAAGGAATACTGCTATGCAAAGCAAGAACTAGAGCTACCAGTTTTTAAAACAAGTTTCTACAATATCTTTAGGTTTCTTTTATTTCTTTCATTTCTTTCATTAATCTCATTAATGAAGTCCCATCAAGTTTATGCTTCCCAAGTATCACATATGAAACGAAAGCAGCAATATTAATTATATCTAATATATATAATATAGGCATTCGTCTCAGAACATATCAAGTGATCACATCACAGAATATCAGCAGCAGAAGAATCACATATTAAATATTGGATATACTAGGATTTCCGTATTTAATATCAAGCCAGTAAAAAACACGGATTCCACGGTCGCGATGAATAGCCAAACCCACATCCCCAGACCCCTACGAAAGCGGCAAGCAACCCTCCCAATTCTAGAGTTAGGAGACCCGGTCTCTACTCCTCGAGATGGTCTCCCACTGGACCCTAGAACTCGGTTACTTATGCTCTCCGCCTTGGGCCTATCCTAATGCGGAAAAGTAAATAATATACATCAATGGTGACATCATCCTCAACCCGGAAGTGCCCCAATAAAAGAATATTACATACATGTTTTTACATGAATGAAAATGAAAAACTCTCATCTCACATAAAAACCCCCGGCTATTCAAAACACGACGATCCAATATAACATATCACAACAACACATAACATCACATGTCATCAAAGTAAATATGCGTATCCTAATTTTCGTTGACGTATAGCAACGAAACCGGCGATACACCGCATATTACACTTACGGTCGTAGAAAAGAAAGTGAAAAACTACAACAGTTGGAATCCGCAACCACCTTAGACATCATAAACCCAATGTATCACATACTTTGGATTTTATGCCTAACCAAATGAATTCCTTAGACATCACATGCCTAATAATTATAAACCCCGCATTTTAGTCTCAATATTGAAAACACTTTCCAATAGCCTGTCGGGTAATTCAACAAGATTCCCGATAACCTGATCGGATGCTCATCGGAAACTTTAGTAGACGGTCGCACCCCCGATGCCGTCGACGAAGTGCACTAAGGCGGAACACCGCTGCCGCGAGCACCCGAACCGATGCTTTTGGCGACGGGGTTCTCCTATAGTCACTTGGTCAGGGCTATGGGGCATGGCTATCTAGTAAGGTGACCCGGTGAGTATCCGCGTACACTACGTAATTGCGACGGACTTTTGATCACATCAAAATCCTGTGGCAACCGATCAATTGAGACTAACTTGATAGATTTATAAAATTCAAACTAGTTATCACATAACCAATTATGTGGATTCCAAATATTGTATCACAATCACAGATAGCTAGACGAAGTTAAACTTTTCGATCGAATAAGCAAACACCCAAACTTTCCCTAAGAGCTCAACACTTGAGCGGAGTTCAAAAAGTATACAGAAACTGCCACAGCTCCTATGAACCATCCGTAGAAGGGCCGACCCATGCCTCACTCATGTCGCCACGGAACTGCGGCAAACCCTAGGGTATCTCCGCGGTTCCGCGATCCAAAAAGTCAAGTTTGGGTATCGTTCTTCTAGAGGGTCCATCGAATCACTTGCATGATTTTCTGAAGATTTTAAACTCGGAAAAAATCCAACACTTGGAAAATTTCCAGCGGGGAAAAATTGGGTTATTAATATCCGTTCAAACTTTTTAACATCGTCTAAATAACCCGAATACATGTTAGGATTACGATTACGAAACACTCCGAGTTTCCTTTGCAAAAAGTTAACATCACATGCAAATTTAGCAAAAACAAACAACACCTGAAACACCAAAACCCAGAGACTGGAACACCGTGAAAATTTGAAGCCAAAACTCCCAAATTGGGCCGAGCTCGCCGGTTTTTGTGGTGATGTGGCCGGCCACTTTGAGGCCAAATGCCTTCAAATTTTCACAGTGTTCATGTTATATTTCATACAACATTCTGCAGTTGTTTAAAAAATTTTTAGAGCCCTTTAAAAATTCGACAGAAACTAGGTATTGGTGTTGCAAGTTTCGGAGTAGTTTCGGTTTCATAATCTAACAAACATTGTTTAAATCTCTAGCTTATCTTTGATACCACTGTAGGGTTACTTGGTAAGGCAGCAAGGTTTCGGGAGGCATCATCCATGCCATTTTCAAAAATTTGCCAAACTAAACAACCCTAACCAAGAATTTTAACTAGAGATATAAATAAAATATCATGCAAACATCTTTGCAAGTCTAAGTGAATGCGGAATACAGCCTTTATAGACCGGTCCTTCACTTCAAATGCTCTGTGTAGAAGTCCCTTCGCTGTAAGTTGTGATCTCCCAAACTGTTGAGAGGCTCCATAAGGTGAAAGATGCAAACTTGCTCGAAGTCTTCGAAGCCGAAGATGATCTACGTCAAGGAGACTTATGCTCATGCTACCTCTTCACTGAATTAGGGTTTAGTGAAGCAAACACCCAAAACTAAATGGCTAAAAGTAGAGGATGGTGAAGTAGGAAATGGGCTCTCTTTAGATTCCTTTTTCTCACAATATTTTCTTAACATTTTCAAAAGCTAGAAAGCTTTTCATGAGGAAGAAGAAGCTCAAGTGAAGAATGAGAGAATGAAATCATGAGGTGAGAATATGAACCATGGGTGAGTTAGTGTCATGCACTAACTCATGTAGAGACTTAACTAGGGTTGAGGATAATGGTTAGGTTTATAAATATCTCAAGGAAAACAAAAGAGTGGACTTGGTAAATGGTTATCCACAAGCTTCTACAAGCTTGTAGCCATGCCAAATATTCACCATTTTTGAATTACCTTGAAAAATAAAAACCCTACATTATCCTAACTATAGTGTAAGTCTCATGCACCCATATATCATGTATCATCAAGCATGACAAACTTTCTACATCCCTCCTAGGCAAAGAGGTGAAAAGGCAATCCTCTTCTATCAATCAACGGAGATCAGAGTGGAGAAAGAAGTCTGGCATGGTACCGAGTTTGCACTTGACATACTTCAACCATTCCGTCTACCCAGATATTACGCAGAGGGATTGAAAAGGCTATTAAGATGTCAAGGCGTATCCTTCAAACAAACCACTCGACAAGCCCAGTTCTACAATAAGATTTGGGGCATTCCTGGAACTCAGTGAAAGATGCCCGATAGGAGGATGGAGACAACTGGGCTTGGATATGTTCGGTCCAAGAAACAGGAGCAATTCTATTGCTGTTGCATTATAAATAACTCCGGTGAAAAAGGGAATTCTTTTCCAGATAGCGCTGACATTGAAAGGGAGCAAAATCCCGCTATAAGAACGTCAAGTCTGTCGTTCGAAGAGCAAGTTGAAAAGCTAATAAGGGAAGCCGGTCAAAAGGTTCGGGATGATCACAGCCGCGAAATGGCTATTTACGAAAAGGCCAGGACTCAGCGTCTTATTCAACAGTCTGCAGAAAAGGAAAATTACGATGCCCTTCACCCTCAACCCACTGTACGTTCTTGCTGTAAGTCAATGTCGCGCACCCCACGTGTTCGCGGGGAGGCGGAAATTGCAAAAATTGATTTTTACGGGCTTCGCAACACCGACTAGAACCAAGGATCGAACATAAACCTTAGCTAGCAAACTATATGAGATATAACTACTTGGAAAGAATGTTATACCTTATGATACAAGTCCTTCGGGTCTTCTCCGCTGTCCTCCTCGTCATCGTAGGCTCCAAGGATTGATCCGGATTGTGGCTTCCTCGTTGGCTTCCTCGAGTCAAAGAAGATCCACCCGAGAGTTTATAGTTCGAGCTCCGACCTCAAATCCGAGGTGACTAGGGAAACTAGCTTGCTAAACTAGATGGCCTAGGTGATGTAGAGAATGAAGATGGATTTATTTGTCTCTTGGAACCCTAGTTTACTCAACTCATAAGACCTTAAGGGTTTTTGATGTGAGGAAGAAGAAGAGAGCTAGCTTGAGGAAAGAGAAATGGTTTTTGATAATGATAATAAAAAATGAGATGGCTCACATGATATGACTACAAGCATGGCAAGAAAATATCTTACCCAAAATATCTAGTGCCACAAAATATCTCACAAGAAATATTTAGTCAAAGAGTCAAACCAAGTCAAGTGGTCAAACCAAGTCAAATGGTCAAACCAAGTCAAGTAGTCAATACAAGTAGCCATGCCACAATTATCATTTATAAATATAACAAATACTTTCCTCCACCTCATAATTGTTTTAATCAAGTCAATGGTTAAAACCCTGATGAGGTGACTCCTTCTATGCCCCTCTCATCTGTATATACATACCCGCATTCGTGTTCCGAAAAACACGAATACAAAGAGCCGAAACCGATCCGTCAATATAATACTAGGATCCGGCTTAAACCAATGCCCACTAGTATTATCCGTCCGAACATCATACGTGTACAAGTGCATGTACGTGATCGAAGCCCTGCTGTAAAACCAAACGCCCTCGACATCTTTCACCTGATGCAGGGAAACTTTCTGTGTGGGACTCTAAAGACCCAACACTACGCTGGCAGTGGGTTTAACCCCAAGCCGCAAGCGGTACTAGCTGCACGTAACGGCTACCCAGGTATCTGTCGATAAGAAGGCCGATGAGGAAACCGATCCGAACTCCTACTGAGTCTGAATGTGACAATCTCTGTAAAGTCCAGTCTGTTCGTCTAAGAGTATCTCATATCGGGCCTAGGGGGCGGTAATCGTCAGACCCCTAATAGTGCAATAAGTCATGCCGGAGTGTAGCCCAAAACACCCTGAGAAACTAATGGAATACCTACCAGTAAATCTCGCTTGCCCTAGCCAGGGACTTTGTGTAATGGCTCTCCGAACACAGCACGATATCAACCCCCAATACCGGGAGAGACGAATCCTATCTAACCGCCACTGCCTCCAAGTGCTTTGGGATTGCACCCAACTACTACCTGTTTGCACGACTCCTTTGAGCCATGGTAGGGTAGTAATCAATGTACAGTGGGAACACACTCGAGGCGAAGTAGCAGTGTCAAGTTGACGGACTAAGCTGTACTCATGTCACCTAGGAACTGCTACCCGACGATAGGTATAATACCAACCAACAGTTCCTGACAAGTCCTGTCCAGTGTACTCGTAACCTAACGAGCACCTGCATACTATCCCCAGTACGACGTATTAATGGCTGTGGGACATACCATCTCCCCTGCTGGGATGAAAAGCGTATACACTAGTCTACTCCGGAGTATCAATGCCCCGTCTCGATAATCCTACGACTAGGGACCTGTATAAGGATGTGCTTTTAGATTACCCAGCCCCCACTAGTGTGACTGCCATCACAACGCTGGTAATCAAGCAAAGATCCTAAGGGATATACTAATATATATAAGCGATATGCTAAAAGAAACACATGCACATATTGAAGTAGAAACAAACCAAGTAGCATACTACCATTTTGAGCAAGGCTGTCAATACAACTGCGAATATCCCAAGCTTTCATTAAGTAATATACAAATCAGTATGATACAATAATGGGTTCTAGGGCATACATCACTAACACTCGTGACAAGGAAAAAGCCCGACACAGAGGTAGAAACATGGTGGAGAACGAGAATGACATTCGAAAACAGCGAAGCGAATCTAAGAAGCCACGTGATCGAGTAAAAGTTAGCTGGAATCTGTCTTTTATGAAGAATATGGGTCGGAAATACTCTTTCTCCCAAGACAAGACAAGGAAAATATTCGACCTTGTCGTTAAGCATCAAATGATGACGCTCCCGGAACCTCGGTACCCCGAACTGATAAATGAGATTCATCACCCGGATTATTGCTCCTACCATCGAGCAATAGGACATCCCCTTGAGGACTACTTCACCTTCAAAGATTGGGTTGAAGATCAGTATTAACAAGGCAGGTTCACTTTATCCGACAGTTGGAGGGTGACCCCATCGCAAAAGCATGAGCCAAAGAGAACTTATATCGCAAAGGTTGGACCAGCTCAACCCCAAGAATGGAAGCGAACTCGTACTTGCCACTTGATAACACTCTCAAAGGAAGGAGAGCACGAGAATAAGGCTAACTCCTTCAAGTGCTTCGTAAATGAGGACGAGGAGGAGGCGATCTCAGAGTTTCCACTGGCACTAAAAGAGCTGGAGAATGGGATACACAATACGATGGACAACTTGAGAAAAATCGACTTAGGGACGGAAAATAAGATGAGGCCCACATTCGTTAGTGAGAAGCTATCTAAAACGCAGGTGGCCCCGTTAAAAGGCATGCTCATGAAATATAAAGACTGCTTCGCATGGAACCATTCCGAGATACCGGGTCTAGATCCAGAAATAGCAGTATATAGGCTGTCCATATCATCGGACATCAAGCCAGTCAAACAATCGCCAAGGAGAATGCGGCTCGAACTCGAGATGAGTATCAACGATGAAGCTAAGAAACTAATTGACTCCGACTTCATCTAGGAAGTTCAATACCCTGATTGGATCGCTAACATCGTTCCGTTGATGAAGAAAAATGGGACAGTACGCATCTGCATGGACTTTCGGGATCTCAACAAAACTTGTCCGAAGGATGACTTCCCAGTACCTGTTACCGAGTTGATGATCGACAACACGTCTACTCATGAAGTCTTCTCTTTCATGGATGGATCTTCAGGATACAACAAATAAAAATGCATCCTGAAGACCAAAAGCATACCGCCTTCCGGACTCCATTGGGTATATTCTGTTACAAGGTGATGCCCTTCGGTGTGAAGAACGCCGACACTACCAACCAGAGGGCCATGAATGCTACATGAAGACCTTGTGGTAAAAAGCAAATCTCATAAGGAGCATTGGGAACATCTAGATATAGTGTTCCAACGTCTTCGGAAGTATAATATGAAGATGAATCCTCTCAAATGCACGTTTGGAGTCTCCTGAAAATTCCTGGGATTCATCATACGGCACCGGTGTATCGAAATTGACCCTTCGAAGATTAAGGCGATTATGGAGATGCCCACACCGAGAACTCTCAAATAACTGCGGTCTCTCCAAGGAATGCTCGTGTATATCCGGTGGTTCATAGCCAACCTCTCTGGAAAATGCTGTCCCTACAGTCACGTGATAAAGAAGGGGACCCCGTTCATCTGGGATCATAGATGCCAGAATGCAATAGACGAAATCAAGCAATACCTGCAGAATCCGCCAGTACTGACTGCTTCGGTTAAGGGAAAGCCCCTCATTCTATACACAACAGCCCTTGAAGGTTCTTTAGGCATGCTATGGGCACAAGAGAATGACCAGGGAAAGGAGAGAGCTATGTACTATTTGAGTCGAGTTCTTCTGGGGGCAGAAAACAAATACTCTCCCATCGAAAAGCATTGTCTGGCACCGATTTTCGCAATAACGAAGCTCAGGCACTACGCCTTAGCACATGAGGTCCATCTCATATCGAAGGTGGATCCCCTTAAATATCTGATATCAAGGGCCATTCTAACAGGAAGGCTCACCAAATGGGCCCTCCTCTTGATGGAATTCTCGATAACGTATCGACCCCTCAAAGCGGCGAAAGGCCAAGCCATCGTCAACTTTCTCGCCGAGCATCAGATACTCGCCGACTCCCCCTTAAATTGTGAGTTGCCGGATGAACATGCGTTCGACGCAGTTGAAGGAGGGGAGGAAGAAAATGATGTCTGATGGGAACTCTACTTCGATGGAGCATCTTCCATGAAAAGACGGAAGCATAACACCCCTATAATCAAAGCTGGGGTGGGTCTCATCTTTGTGACTCCGCAAGGAGGGATACTGCGTTACGCCTTCTCCCTGATGGAGCCGAGGACATACAATGAAGCTGAATATGAAGCTTTGATTACAGGTCTCGAGATCGCCGTTGATATGGGAATTCAAGACCTCCTCATATATGGAGACTCCCAACTGATCGTTAGCCAAGTAAATGACGACTATCAAATGTGCAAGCCAGAGTTAATAAAGAATGGCGAAAGAGTGCAGCAGTTGCTGACACAAATTCCCTCCTACATCCTGGAGAGTATACCGCATGCGGAAAATAGCAAGGCGGATGCATTGGCCTAGCCGGCTAAGGAATTGGCCGACGAAGACCTCGATGACGTAAAGATTATCATGCAAAGTCGCAGGATTCTCGCGCCAGCAAAGATATATTCGGAGGATTTAACAGAGTCATCTGAAGAAAAGGAAACTACCAAACAAGCAGTCCTTCAAATAAAAGATGAAGAAAAGATCAAGGATTGGAGGGAAGTCTTCATAGACTATTTCAAATCCCACCGAACACCCGAAAACACGCTGTCAAGACATCATCTCATGAAACGGGTTTTGTCTTTTGCTTTCGCCAATGATACTCTATACAAAAGATCGCTTGACGGTTTGTGGCTAAGGTTCTTGTTGCCGCCACAAGTAAAAAGTGTTGTTCAAGAAACTCACGACGGAATCTGCGGTTCTCATCATGCCGGGCCAAAGATGAAGCTGAAGATTAAAAGAATATGCTATTATTGGCCAACAATGATTCAGGACTTCCTCGAATATGGGAAGCAGTGTCACTCGTGCCAAATTCATGGGGACTTCATCCACGAACACCTAAATCCACTACACCCAACGGTAGCTAGCTGGCCGTTCGAAATGAATGGAATCGACATAATTAGCCCCATCGAACCAGCATCATCCAAATGACACCGGTTCATACTGGCAACGACCAATTACTTTTCTAAGTGGGCAGAAGCAATACCACTAAGAGAAATGAAGATGGAGAATATTCTCTGTTTCTTCAAAACACATGTCATCTACCGGTTCGGCACTTCACGATGGATAATCTCGGATAATGGACCAGCCTACAGGAGCCATAAAATCAGCCGCTTTGCAGAACAACATAAAATAGACTGGAGATACTCTTCCGTCTACAATCCTTGCCAACGGTCCAGCTGAAGCTTTAACAAGACCTTGACCAAGATTATAAAGAAAATGGTGTTGAGAAAAAAAAAACGACTGGTACGAAAGGCAGCACGAAGCTCTCTGGACGTACCGGACGACATTCAAAACAGCCATGAATACGACCCCATACGTATTGGTATTCGGCACGGAAGCGGTCCTTCCTTTGGAAATAGAACTCCCTTCCGTCGAGAAGCGGTTCAATATGAACTGACAGATGAAGAAAACGCTCATCTCCGTCTTGAGGAGCTCGACGCCCTCGATGAAACTCGCCTTATAGCACAGCAAAATCTGGAGGCTTATAAAGCGAGGATGACGTAGTCATATGAAAAACTGACTAGGTCGAGAACATTCCGCCCAGGTGAACTCGTGCTAGTCGTCAAAAGATCTATGATCCCCAATCATGCAAAACAGGGGAAATTCGAGCCGAATTATGAGGGCCCGTACATCATAGACAAGGTCTACCAAGGTGGGGCCTACCTGCTCATGTATATGCATGACGAAAGACCCTTCCGGCCAATAAATGGCCGATTCTTCAAAAAATACTATGCCTAACGGGTTACGATTCAGATCAATGCTAGATGACGACGCCTGTGTCCGCTCGCTATCTTCCTGAATCAAAACCCTGAAAGTAGTTACCAGAAGATCCATTGCCTCGAAAATGGTAACAATGGACCACTAAATCCTTAAAATGGCAATGGACCGAGATGTCCCTAAATTAACAATAGATCGAGATTTCCCTAAACTAAAATTGGACCGGAATGTCCTAAAACTAGTGCGCCGCCTCTAACATGGCGATAATGGACCACTACATCCTTAAACTGGCTATAGACCGAGATATCCCTAAACTAACAATGGATCGAGATGTCCCTAAACTAACAATGGACCGGAATGTCCTAAAACTAGTGCGCCGCCTCAAACATGGTGCATCGCCCTAAATACGACAATATCCACCCTTGAGATCTGTGTTGCAATCGAAGTCTCAACAGCAAAAGTTGCAACTCAAGTACTACCAGCTACACAGCTACCGCAGCAATGAAGCCACTTCACAAGTCCCGTTGGCAAACAGATGGGTCGCAAAAAAAAGAAACGGTATGTCCACAAGCAAAATGGGCACGGATGAAAACCCGAAAGGGCGCCGTGAGTAAAAACAGCAGGGCTACCGGCGAGCTTATGAAAACCTGGAAGGACGCAATCTCATTTAAAAAAAGAAAAAAAAAACGGTGTGTCCACAAGCAAAATAGGCACGGATGAAAACCCGAAAGGGCGCCGTAAGTATAACCGGCAGGACTGCCAGCGAGTTTGCAAAAACCCGAATGTTAGTTATGTATATGCCCTAGAGGCCATTATTTTACATATGATGTATATTATAGTGGATGCTTGGATATATATAGAGAGGACTTTCTTGCTCAACATGATAGTATGCTATCTGGTTGCTCTTTGTCTTAACATGTAGACTTGTATTGTGATACCGTCTTGCTCTCACATGTTGATAAAGACCTTAGGATGTGTACTTGATGAAAGGTTCCTAGGCACTCTACTAAGGTCTCACAAGGCATCGGACATGCCAATTTTAAAATTTTGTGCCGAGAAACCCTAGACTACGGATCGTTGCTAGAACTTTAGGCGAAAAGAAAAGCTAGTTAAGACTTAACTATAAGTATACGGAAATTACAACCTTTGAAGATCCGGATATCCACCTCCACGGCTCCGCAACGAAGTCTCCTCGCTGTCCATCTTGAACCTTGGACTCTCGTGAAGGCTTCATCGGAGAAACGTGCGGAATAGGTCGTCGGCTTCGTGTCAAAGACGATCTACGTCGAGGTTGCACAAGCTCAAGCTCCGACTTCACAAAGTAGTGAAACTTGTGAAGAAAACACCCAAAACCACTTGGCAAGAGGTAGAGGATGAAGAAATAGGAGGTGGGTTCACTTTAGATTTGGATTTCTCTCACTAGATCTCAAGTTGCCATTAAAGTAGCAAGCTTGAAGAAGAAGAAGATGAAGATGGTTATGATAAGTTCTATTATAAAGAAATAGAAAAACAATACTTATCATAACTTAAACTAGGGTTATGTGTAGAGAATAAACCATGGTCATTTGAGTGGGTTAGGGTTAAGCATGAAAACAAGAATGGTTAGCAAAGTCAAAGCTTCATGAAGCTTCAACATAAAACAAATAAAGCCACCATTCTTATCTTAATCCATTTCAAATAATAAATAAACAAACAAATAAATAAATGAATATGCAAAACCCTAATTATCAAATTAACCATGGATTAATTCTATACACTTAACTAAATGATCAAGTATCATCAAACATGATACAAAAAATGCACAAAAGTATATCACATATACAATGTGCAATCCAAGTGAGAAAAATCCGTTTAAAGTGAACCAATACTAATTAATGCAAAGTAATATATCAAATATATAATCATACATTAAATCAACATTTGATTCAATGATCTGGTCATGTCGCACATGACCGACTAGTATTCAATGTATCGATTTATCGAATCAATGATTCGATAACTAGGTCATATCGAATATAACCAATCGAAAACATATATCGCGAGAATGAAATGCGGTATCACATACACGCATTATTCTCGGTCCTGCACATATCTCATATGCGCTCCTATTTCGTTTCGCTTAAACCAGGAAACCTCTGTGTAGGACTCTAAAGACTCGTCAATACGCCGGTAGCAGATGATGATCATATCAAGCACCCACAAGCCGCAAGCGGTCTGCTAAACGTAACGGCCACCCGGGTATTGAGCGATCAGAAGATCGACGAGCTAGCCCGCTCACACTCCTGCGAATCCGACCAGTAACACTTACCGTACAGTCCGGTCTCTTCGTCTGATATATCGCATATCAAGTCTAGGGGTGGTAAACGTCAGACCCCAATAACCCGATAAGTCGTGCCGATGTGAGGCTCGTAACGGGTCGAGAAACTACTGGTAACACTTACCAGCAAATCTCTGATCAGCCCTGGCCAGGGACTTCCCTGTTACGGCCAATCGAGCACAGCGCAACATCAACCCCCAATACCGGGAGAGACGAAACCCCTCCTATCGCTCATTGCCTCCATGTGACTCGGGACTGTACCCAAAGACCACCGTTTTGCACGCCCTCATAGACGTGGTAAGGTGGAGATCAAAGCACAGTAGGAATCACACAAGACTCTATGACGATCTCGGGTCTACAGACTAACCTGTACAAGTGTCACCTGAGAACTGCCATCTGACGTGAGGTATAATACCATCTGGGAGTTCTCGGCGAGTCCGTCCAGTGTACCCAGTCTCCACTGAGCACCCGTATACCATCTCTGATGTCAAACATCAATGGATATGGGATCATCCATCGCCCATCACATGGGTCGAGAAGCGTATACGCTAGTCTACTCTGGTATATCGATGCTCTGTCTCGATACACCCACGACTAGGGACCTTGAAGGATGTACTTATGGACTACCATGTCCCCACTAGTATGATCTGCATCATAGTCCAGGTAGTCAAGTACATATCCTAAGGGCTTTACCAACATGTAACTATAAGACAGTATAAAGAGACTAGTGTACATGTTAAGATAAAGAGTAACCAGATAGCATACTATCATATCGAGCAAGAAAGTCATCTCTATATATGTCCAAGCATCCAATATAATATACATCATCTGTACAATACTGGCCTCTAGGGCATACATACAACTAACAATCTCCCACTTGCACTAGGGCCAGCTGCTGTAGTATCGCATACCGAGCATCCCGAAGAGTCTCTCAAACTGTATCTGGGGAATGGCCTTCGTGAGTGGATCCGCCGTGTTGTTCTTCGTGTCAACTCTCCTGACCTCGATCTCCCGGCGATCAACTATCTCCCGGATCAGGTGATACCGCCTCAGAATATGCCTGGATCGCTGATGGGACCTGGGTTCCTTGGCCAAAGCCACCGCTCCATTGTTATCGCAATACAAAGGTATTGGATGCTCAATGGATGGAACCACTCCAAGTTCAGTAATGAACTTCTTGATCCAGACAGCCTCTTTGGCAGCATCATTGGCAGCGATGTATTCAGCCTCCATTGTCGAGTCTGCCACAGTTTCCTGCTTGGAACTCTTCCAGCTAACCGCCCCTCCGTAAAGGGTAAAGACAAAACCCGACTGCGACTTAGAGTCGTCCTTATCACTCTGGAAGCTCGAATCGGTAAAGGACTCCACTTGGAGTTCTCCGTTACCATACACCAAGAACATATCTCTAGTCCTTCGCAAGTACTTGAGAATGCTCTTCACAGCTGTCCAGTGACTCTCTCCAGGATCAGCTTGATACCTGCTCACTATACTTAGTGAGTATGCTACATCGGGTCTGGTACATAGCATCGCATACATGATAGAGCCTACTGCCGAAGCATAGGGTATTCCTTGCATGCGAGCTCTCTCCAAATCAGTCTTGGGAGACATCTCTTTGGAGAGAGTGACTCCAGAGATCGTGGGCAAGTTCCCACGCTTGGACTCTTCCATACTAAACCTCTTTAGTATGGTGTCAATGTACCTGGATTGGGACAATCCCAAAATCCGTTTGGATCTATCTCTATAGATCCTTATTCCCAATATGCAGGAGGCATCACCAAGATCTTTCATTGAGAATCTTTGTGATAAGAAGAGCTTGACCGATTGCAGCATAGGAATATCATTTCCTATCAAGAGTATGTCGTCCACGTAAAATACGAGGAAGACAACCTTACTCTCTGCTACCTTCTTGTAGATACAAGGTTCATATAGATTTTTGACGAAATCAAACTCTTTGATAACGACGTCAAAGCAGATGTTCCAACTCCGCGATGCTTGCTTTAATCCATAAATGGATTTAAGCAGCTTGCACACCTTCCCGCTGCTCCCACTGTCTACGAAGCCCTCTGGCTGAGTCATGTACACACACTCTTCTAAATCACCGTTTAGAAAGGCGGTCTTAACATCCATTTGCCAGATTTCGTAGTCATGATATGCAGCGATGGCAAGCATGATCCGGATGGATTTAAGCATAGCCACTGGAGAAAAGGTCTCGTCATAGTCCACACCTGGTCTTTGACGAAAACCCTTTGCTACAAGTCTAGCTTTGAAAGTCTCCACTTTCCCATCTACACCAAGTTTCTTCTTGAAGATCCACTTGCTCCCAATGGGTTTTACCCCTTCAGGAGCAACTTCCAAAGTCCATACTTTGTTGGTGTACATGGAATCCATCTCAGACCGCATTGCATCCAGCCATTTCACTGAGTCCCCACTCGTGATGGCCTGCTCGAAGCTAGTTGGGTCATCATCCTCCATGATGCAATCCTCGCTCCCACCATCCATGAGAAAACCGTAGTATCTCTCAGGTGGGCGAGGAACCCTACTAGATCGGCGGAGAGGCTGGGGTTCATCGGGAACTACGGAATCCTCTGGTTCAACCAAATCTTCTGTTGTAGTCTGTATTGCTGGAACCTCTTCCAGTTCTACCTCAATGCCACTTATCTGTTTCATAAGAAAACTTTTTTCTAAGAAAGTGGCATGTCGAGAAACAAACACCTTTTGTTCCTCGGGGTGGTAGAAGATATACCCTCGCGAATGTTTGGGATATCCAACAAACTTACATAGAACAGACCTTGCCTCGAGCTTGTCCGGATTTTGTGTTTTAACATAGGCCGGACAACCCCATATCTGAATAAAATTAAGACATGGTCTCTTGCCATTCCATATCTCATATGGAGTGGTAGGCACTGATTTGGTTGGAACTCTATTCAGTAGGTATGCAGCAGTCTCCAGTGCATATCCCCAGAAGGAGATAGGTAACTCAGCTGTACTCATCATAGAGCGCACCATATCTAATAGGGTGCGATTTCTCTACTCCGATACACCGTTGTGCTGTGGTGTATATGGAGGAGTCAGCTGAGAGAGAATCCCATTCTCTTTTAGGAAGTCCCGGAATTCATTGCTCAAGTATTCACCTCCTCGATCAGATCGTAGGATTTTAATACTTTTTCCGGTTTGGTTCTCAACTTCTTGTTTATATTCCCTAAATTTCTCAAAAGCTTCTGATTTGTGTTTCATCAGGAACACATATCCGAATCTAGAGAGATCGTCAGTGAATGTAATGAAGTACGAAGAACTATCCCTGGCATGTGTAGACATGGGACCGCATACATCACTATGTATCAGTCCCAAGAGTTCGGTAACTCTTTCTCCGTGTCCCGTAAACGGAGTTTTGGTCATCTTGCCTTTGAGACATGACTGGCAAGTGTCATAAGATGAAAATTAAAACGGATTTAAATATCCATCTTTATGCAACTTAGCAAGTCGTGTCGCATTGATGTGACCCAGTCTACAATGCCACAAGAAGGATTCGTTGAGTTCAGAACTCTTCCTCTTGTGTGTGTTTGTTATGCTCGGAACCGTTGATTGATTTAGAACATAAATTCCATTGCACAACGTGCCTGATCCAACCAACTTTTGGTTGCGGAAAATGTTCATAACATTGTCCTGTAATACAAAATTATATCCCTCTTTACTTAATAAAGAAACCGATATAATGTTGCATATCAGGTTCGGCATGTAATAACATTCGTTCAGAACCAATGTATTACCAGTTGGTAATACAAGGTGATATTACCCGACAGTCTTAGCTGCAACAATTGCACCATTTCCAACTCTAATGTCTTTATCACCTTCTCCAAGTTCTCTACCTTTCCTTAGCCCATGTAACTGATTACATATATGGGATCCCGACCCGGTATCCAATACCCAGGACGTAGAGCAAATAGAGAAACAGTTCTCAGTAACGAACACACCCGAAGAAAATGCATCAACATGTACTTTCTTCATTCGGGTGGCATGGGAATCCTGGCATTCCCCAATATCCTGTTCATTCCTATAACTCTTATAGGAAAGAACGGAACCAACGTTCCCCAGCACAGTATAACATGCGGGTTCGGTCAATACATCCATATTATTATCTTGATTAAGGCATGAACTGGTCGCTACCTGGAGAGAGAGAGAAGAAAACACTTTAGCGTATGCTCGTGCAAGATCAGATTGGTTATTATCTTATCTAATCAGGATGGCTCCCACTGCTTTTTATCAAATCTTCCTCCAAACCCTAAAAGGAAAGACTAGCCGGGATTAATTACACACTACAGGTTCGCCAATCTTTCAGCCAGGCCAGTGTCGGTACTTTGAGGGAGGTCCCCCGTGCTTTCGCACGAACCTAATTAATGTAAACCTCATTTTCCCAGAGGCGTAACCTCGTTAACACCTTTCTAGACACCTACTTGATCAGCTAATTGCAATGTGTAAAACTCTCCCAGGAGTAACTCTTACTCACAGTGGGTATCGGGATCCAACTATCTCATAGAAGGTATGCAATCTCATTGCAAATTTCAACACTTGAAATTCCCGATAATATTTTTCCCCTAGCGTCCTATGACCTTGACGGAGGCCAAACAACCCATAGTCCGCTAGTCAAGTTCAACCCGTCATTTCCTGATTGAATTAAACCCACCCGCACGACCCTTGACGGAGGCCAAACAACGCCGTACGAATACCCTAATCCAATCGCATCATATGCTAGCAGATAAGCATTAGTTAGCTACCGTACACTGCGCCTTGACGGAGGCCAAACTACCGCAGCACGAATACTAACTAATACTAATCTGAAATGACGGAGGGCTACGCAGGTTTTTCATAAAAACCATGAGCGTAATGAACTTGATATCGTTGTAGAATCAAATGATGTTTTGAAATGGAGTGATTTTGAGGCTTTTCTAGTTTTGCTAAAGGAGTCACTCCCGGTGAAGGGATCTCGGTCCTTTCCTCGTCGAATGAGGTGCAGGATATATCATATATATCGCTGTGCAAAGCAAAAACCCAAAAGCAGTCTAAAGCAAACCGAGTGTGTAGCATCTGCCAGTTATTGCTAAAGGAGTCACTCCCGGTGAAGGGATCTCGGTCCTTTCCTCATCGAATAAGGTGCAGGGTATATCATATATACCGCTATGCAAAGCAAGAACTGTAGCTACCTGTTTTATTTTAAAATTCGATTCTACAACATCTTAGGTTTCTTATCTTTCATTAATCACATTAATGAAGTCCCATCATTTAAATACCTAAACATCACAGATAGATATGACGTACACTTATGCCATCCGCATTCGCCTCGATGTCCTCTCGTGCACCGTTAGGTTAGGTAACTAACGACAGAGCAGGGCAGGGCTAGCGCGGGTGTAAAACATAAGTAACGTCTATATAATATATCATATATATCATATACTAAATCCATCACAGAATCGCATCACAGATATCGCAGCAGAATAATCATATGAAATATTGGATATACTAGGACGTCCGTGTTTTCAATATGAGCCAGTATAAAACACGGATTCCACGGTCGTAACGAATAGCCAATCCCACACCCCTAGACCCCTACGAGAGCGGCAAGCAACCCTGCCAATTCTAGGGTTAGGAGACCCGGACTCGACTCCTCGAGTTGGTCTCCCACTGGACCCCAGAACCTGGTTACTTGTGCTCCCCTCCTTGGGTCTATCCTAATGCGGAAAAGTAAATAATATACAAAGGGTGACATCTTCCGCTACCTGGAAGTGCCCCAAATAAAAGAATATTACATACAAGTTTTTACATGAATGAAAATGAAAAACACTCATCTCACATAAAAACCCCCGGCTATTCGAATACGACGATCCAATATAACATATCCAGCAACACATAACATCACATGTCATCAACGTAAGTAAGTATGCATACCCCAATTGTCGTTGACGTATAGCAACGAAACCGGCGATATGAACATACTACACTTACGGTCACAGAAAAGAAAGTGTAAAACTACAACAATTGGAATCCGCAACTCCTTTAGACATCGCATGCCTAACAGATATAAATCCCGCATTTTAGTCTCATTATCGAAAACTCTTTTCAATATCATATGGGACTAAACTGCTAAATTTATAACATTCATCCAGTTATCTCATAACTGTTTGTGAATTCCAATTATTGTATCACATTCCAGATAAACAGATAATGTTAAACTTTCCGATCGAACAGTCGAATACCCAAGTTTTCCCGATACAGTCCAACACATGAAATAAGTCTAGCAACATTCAGTTCGTGCCTCAGTACCAACGGTCCAGCCGTAGAAGGGTCAAGCCAACGCCTCACATGTGGCACGCCGTACTGCCCCAAACCCGAAGGTTCAAAGGGCAGTTCAAGACGGTCACATAATCGAGTTAAGGTTTGTTGTCTTCTAGAGGGTCCATCGCGTTACTTGCACTACTTAGAACGTCGTTAAACTACGGAAAAATCCAACACTTGGAAATTTCCCGACAGGGGAAAAATTGGGTATTTATATCCGGTCGAACTTTTTAACATATTCTGGAAATTATCCGGAAATACACAAAGACGAAATTTGATAACCCGAACGAATAATTGAATCCCCAAAGCAACCCCAAAATACTCTTCTGTAGAGTCACAATAAAAATACCCAGAAAACATAATCTCTGAATTCATGAATTACTGTGGAAAAATAACCAGACAATAGGATAGTACGGTCGCGGAACCGCCGCGCATGCATAGCTCGTGCCGCGGTTCCGCGGTGGAAAAGTTGAATCAGGCCCTCGAATTTCACAGTATTTCATATAAGACCCTGCATGATTTTCTGGACATTTTTAATTGACAAAAATCCAAAATTTCAGAAATTTTCCAGAGAGCACCTTGGAATTATAGTTTCGGGTTCGTTCGGACTTCAAACTCCGTCGGGACTTCGCCTAAGGCTCTAGCTAGGCTCTGATACCAGTGAAAGGTTCCTATACACTCTACTAAGGTCTCACAAGGCATCGGACATGCCAATTTTAAAATTTTGTGCCGAGAAACCCTAGACTACGGATCGTTGCTAGAACTTTAGGCGAAAAGAAAAGCTAGTTAAGACTTAACTATAAGTATACGGAAATTACAACCTTTGAAGATCCGGATATCCACCTCCATGGCTCCGCAACGAAGTCTCCTCGCTGTCCATCTTGAACCTTGGACTCTCGTGAAGGCTTCATCGGAGAAACGTGCGGAATAGGTCGTCGGCTTCGTGTCAAAGACGATCTACGTTGAGGTTGCACAAGCTCAAGCTCCGACTTCACAAAGTAGTGAAACTTGTGAAGAAAACACCCAAAACCACTTGGCAAGAGGTAGAGGATGAAGAAATAGGAGGTGGGTTCACTTTAGATTTGGATTTCTCTCACTAGATCTCAAGTTGCCATTAAAGTAGCAAGCTTGAAGAAGAAGAAGATGAAGATGGTTATGATAAGTTCTATTATAAAGAAATAGAAAAACAATACTTATCATAACTTAAACTAGGGTTAAGTGTAGAGAATAAACCATGGTCATTTGAGTGGGTTAGCGTTAAGCATGAAGACAAGAATGGTTAGCAAAGTCAAAGCTTCATGAAGCTTCAACATAAAACAAATAAAGCCACCATTCTTATCTTAATCCATTTCAAATAAATAAATAAACAAACAAATAAATAAATGAATATGCAAAACCCTAATTATCAAATTAACCATGGATTAATTCTATACACTTAACTAAATGATCAAGTATCATCAAACATGATACAAAAAGTGCACAAAAGTATATCACATATACAATGTGCAATCCAAGTGAGAAAAATCCGTTTAAAGTGAACCAATACTAGTTAATGCAAAGTAATATATCAAATATATAATCATACATTAAATCAACATTTGATTCAATGATCTGGTCATGTCGCACATGACCGACTAGTATTCAATGTATCGATTTATCGAATCAATGATTCGATAACTAGGTCATATCGAATATAACCAATCGAAAACATATATCGCGAGAATGAAATGCGGTATCACATACACGCATTATTCTCGGTCCTGCACATATCTCATATGCGCTCCTATTTCGTTTCGCTTAAACCAGGAAACCTCTGTGTAGGACTCTAAAGACTCGTCAATACGCCGGTAGCAGATGATGATCATATCAAGCACCCACAAGCCGCAAGCGGTCTGCTAAATGTAACGGCCACCTGGGTATTGAGCGATCAGAAGATCGATGAGCTAGCCCGCTCACACTCCTGCGAATCCGACCAGTAACACTTACCGTACAGTCCGGTCTCTTCGTCTGATATATCGCATATCAAGTCTAGGGGTGGTAAACGTCAGACCCCAATAACCCGATAAGTCGTACCGATGTGAGGCTCGTAACGGGTCGAGAAACTACTGGTAACACTTACCAGCAAATCTCTGATCAGCCCTGGCCAGGGACTTCCCTGTTACGGCCAATCGAGCACAGCGCAACATCAACCCCCAATACCGGGAGAGACGAAACCCCTCCTATCGCTCATTGCCTCCATGTGACTCGGGACTGTACCCAAAGACCACCGTTTTGCACGCCCTCATAGACGTGGTAAGGTGGAGATCAAAGCACAGTGGGAATCACACAAGACTCTATGACGATCTCGGGTCTACAGACTAACCTGTACAAGTGTCACCTGAGAACTGCCATCTGACGTGAGGTATAATACCATCTGGGAGTTCTCGGCGAGTCCGTCCAGTGTACCCAGTCTCCACTGAGCACCCGTATACCATCTCTGATGTCAAACATCAATGGATATGGGATCATCCATCGCCCATCACATCGGTCGAGAAGCGTATACGCTAGTCTACTCTGGTATATCGATGTCCTGTCTCGATACACCCACGACTAGGGACCTTGAAGGATGTACTTATGGACTACCATGTCCCCACTAGTATGATCTGCATCATAGTCCAGGTAGTCAAGTACATATCCTAAGGGCTTTACCAACATGTAACAATAAGACAGTATAAAGAGACTAGTGTACATGTTAAGATAAAGAGTAACCAGATAGCATACTATCATATCGAGCAAGAAAGTCATCTCTATATATGTCCAAGCATCCAATATAATATACATCATCTGTACAATACTGGCCTCTAGGGCATACATACAACTAACACTTGACTACTAGGACTATGATGGAGATCATACTAGTGGGGCAAGAGTAGTCCACAAGTATATCCTTTAATTGTTCCTAGTCAAGGGTGTATCGAGACAGGGCATCGATACTCCAGGGTAGACTAGCGTATACGCTTCTTGACCTATATGATGGGTGATGGATGATCCCACATCCATTGGTGTTTGACATTAAAGATGGTATACGGGTGCTCAGTGGAGACTGGGTAAACTGAACGGACTCACCGAGAACTCCTAGTTGGTATTATACCTATCGTCAGATAGCAGTTCTTTGGTGACACTGGTACATGTTAGTCTGTAGACCCGAGATCGTCATAGAGTCTTGTGTGATTTCCACTGTGCTTTGATTTTCACCTTACCATGTTCAAGAGAACATGAAAAACATTGGCTTTTAGGTATAGTCCTGACTCACATGGAGGCAATGAGCGATTGGAGGGGTTTCGTCTCTTCCGGTATTGGGGGTTGATGTTGCGCTGTGCTCGATTGGTTATAACAGGAAGTCCATGGCCAGGGCTGATATGGAGAACTACTGGTAAGTGTTATCAGTAGTTTCTCGACCCGTTATGAGCCTCACATCGGCATGACTTATCGGTTACTGGGTCTGACGATTACCACCCCTAGACTGGATATGCGACATATCGGACGAAGAGATCGGACTGTACGGTAGTGTTACTGACAGGCTTTACATGAGTATGAGCAGGCTTGCTTGTTGATCTTATGATCGCTCGATACCCGGGTAGCCGTTACGTCCAGCTAGTACCGCTGACGGCTTGTGGGTGCTTGATGTGATCATCACCTACTGCCGGCGTATTGACGAGTCTTTAGAGTCCTACACAGAAGTTTACTGGCGCAGGCAAAATGAAGTAGGGGCACATATGTGATATATGCGGGACCGAGATTAATACGAGTATGTGATACCGTATTCTATTCTCGCGATATTGGTATCGGTCGGTTATATGTGATGTAGCCGGGTTATCGAATCGAGTGTTGATTCGATAAGTTGATACATATGATATTAGTCGATTATATATGATATAGCCGGATTATTGAATCAAATGTTGATTTGATAATTTAATGTATAATTGTATATTTGATATACTAGTTTACATTAACTAATATTAGCTCACTTGTGCATTTCTTTTAATCACTATTGAACACTTAATATATATGTGATATATATTATGTGTCATACTTGATTATACATGCAACATGGGTGTATGAGATTTACACCATACTTGAGATATTATTAAGGTTTTTATTTATTTAAGTAATTCAAAATTGAGTGGAATTTGTCATGGTTAGAAGCTTGGAGAAGTTTTGGATGACCATTGACTTAGTCCACCAATTTTGTTTTTCCTTAGATATTTATGAACCTAACCATTATTTACAACTATGGTTATGTCTCTACAAAGGTTATATACGATATTTTCTCACCCATGGTTGCCATTCACTCTCTCAATTTTTATTTGCTTCATCTTCTTCAAGCTCAAGAGAGAGCTCTCTAGCTTTTGAGCAAGTGAGGAAAAATAGTGAGAAAAAGAATTGTAAAATGAGCAAAATTCCTACTTCATCATCCTCTACTGGATTAGTGATTTAGTTTAGGGTGTTAGCTTCACTAATCCCTAATTAGTGAACAGGTAGCTTGAGTTGGTTTCTCCTCGACGTAGATCATCTTCGGCTTTGAAGACTTCAAGCAAGTTTGCATCTTTCACCTTATGGAGCCTCTCAAGAGTTTGGCAGATCATTACTCGCAGCGAAAGAACTTCTACACGGAGCATTTGAAGTGAAGGAACGGTCTACAAAGGTTGTATTCCGCATTCACATTGTTGTAAAGTTGTTTATATATCGTTTCGTCTAAATCTTCAGTTATGATTCTAGGGTTAAGGTTAAGTAGCATGGAATTTTTTTGAAAATAGGATGGAAGATACCTCCCGAAACCTTGTTGTCGTACTAAGTAACCCTACAGTGGTATCAGAGCCAAGCTAGAGAATTAGACGATGTTTGTTAGATTATGAAACCGAAACTACTCCGTAACTTGAAACATTGAAATCAAGTTTCTGTCGAATTTTAAATGGGCTCTAAAATTTTTTTTAGCAAGTGCAGAATATTGTATGTGATATGACATGAACACAGAAGAAATTTGAGACAATTTGGCCGGATTTTGGCCAGCCACATGTAGAAAAAACTCGATCTGCTCGGTTTTTGTAAGGAATTTTGGCTTCAAATTTTTCTTGTGTTCCAGTCTTTGGGTTTTGGTATTTCAGGTGTTTCTTGTTTTTGCTAAATTTGCATATGATGTTATCTTTATGTAAAGGAAATTCAGAGTGTTTCATAGTCGTAATTCTAACATGTTTTCGGGTTATTTAGACGGTGTTAAAAAGTTCGAATGGATATCAAATACCCACTTTAACCCTCGCTGGAAATTTTTCAAGAGTTGGATTTTTCCCAAGTTAAAGAACATTCAAAAATCATGCAAGTAATTCGACCCTCTAGAAGAACGAAACCCTAACTCGATTTTATGACCGTAAGAACCGCCGCCAAATCCTAGGGTTTGCGGTAGTTCCGCGGCACCATAGATGAGGCAAGGGTTGACCCTTCTACGGCTGGTCCATAGGTACCGTGGCATATACTGAGTATTTTTAAACTACGCTCAAGTGTCAAGCACTTTGGGAAATTTTGGGTGTTTGTTGATTCGATCGGAATGTTTAACATCGTTTAGCTTTTTCTGGAATGTGATACCATATTTGGAATTCATATTTTTAGGCATGAAATCCGAAGTATGTGATATTTCGGGTTTATGATGTCTAAGGTGATTGTGGATTCCAAATGTTGTAGTTTGACATTTTCTTTTCTGCGACCGTAAGTGTAATATGTGATGTATCGCCAGTTTCGTTGCTATATGATAACAAAAATTAGGATACGCATATTTACTCACGTTGATGACATGTGATGTTATGTGTTGCTGTGATATGTTATATTGGATCGTCGTGTTTTGAATAGTCGGGGGTTTTATGTGAGATGAGAGTTTTTATTTTCATTCATGTAAAATTTATGGTATGTAATATTCTTTTATTAGGGCACATCCGGGATGAGGATGATGTCACCATCGATGTATATTATTTACTTTCCGCATTAGGATAGATCCAAGGTGGGGAGCACAAGTAACCGGGTTCTAGAGTCCAGTGGGAGACCATCTCGAGGAGTCGAGTCCGGGTCTCCTAACTCTAGAATTGGTAGGGTTTCTTGCCTCTCTCATAGGGGTCTAGGGATGTGGGTTTGGCTATTCATCACGACCGTGGAATCCGTGTTTTATACCGGCTTAATTTAAAACACAGAATTCCTAGTATATCCAATATTTCATATGTTATCTTCTGCTGCTGATATTCTGTGATGTGACCACTTTATATGTTTGAGACGAATGCTTTATTATTATATATATGATATATAATAAACGTTGCTTATGTTTTGCACCTGCGTTAGTCCCGTCTCGCTATGCCGTTAGTTAAGTAACCTAACGGTGCATAACGGGACACTGTGGCGAATGCGGATGGCATAAGCGTACGTTGTATTTTCGTTTTTTCTGTGATGCTTAGGAATCATAAATGATGGGACTTCATTAATGAGATTAATGAAAGAAAAGAAACCTAAAAGATGTTGTAGAATAAAATTTTCAAAAAGGGTAGCTCTAGTTTTTGATTTGCATAGAGGTATTCCTTGTAGAATATCCAGCACCTTATTCGATAAGGAAAGAGCCGAGATCCCTTCACCGGGAGTGACCTCTTTAGCAAAAGCTAGAAAATGCTACAACACTCGGTTTTGTTTTTGATTGCATCTATAGTTCTTGCTTTGCATAGCGGTATTCCTTGTAGAATATCCAACATCTTATTCGACAAGGAAAGAGCCGAGATCCCTTCACCGGGAGTGACCTCTTTAGCGAAACTAGTAAAAGCCTAAAAAACACCCCTTTTCAAAATCACCCGATTCTACAACGATATCAAGTTCATTACGCAAAAGGTTTTTGAAAACCCGTCGTAGCCCTCCGTCATTTCAGATAAGTACTACTTAGTATTCGTGCTACGTTTGTTGGCATGTGTCAAGGCGTAGTGTGCGGTAGCTAACTAGTGCTTATCTGTAATATAAGATGAGATTGGATTAGGGTAGTCATACGACTTTGTTGGCCTGTGTCAAGGGTCGTGCGGGTGGGTTTAATTCAATCAAGAAATGTACGGGTTGAACTTGACTAGCGGACTATGGTTTGTTGGCCTGCGTCAAGGTCATAGGACGCTAGGGGCAAAAGTATTATCGGGAATTTCAAGTGTTGAAATTTGCAATAAGATTGCATACTTTCTATGGGATAGTTGGATCCCGATACCCACTGCGAGTAAGAGTTATTCCTGGGAGAGTTTTACACATCACAATTAGCCGATCAAGTAGGTGTCTAGAAAGGTGTTAACGGGGTTACGTCCCTAGGAAAATGAGATTTATTTTAATTAGGTCCCTGCGAAAGCACGGGGAACCTCCCTCAAAGTACCGACACTGGCCTGGCTGAAAGATTGGCGAACTTGTAAGGTGTAATTAATCTCGGCTAGTCTTACCTTTTAGGATTTGAAGGAAGATTTGATAAAAATAGTGGGAGCCATCCTGATTAGATAAGATAATAACTAATCTAATCTTGCAAGAGCATACACTAAAGTGTTTTCTTCTCTCTCTCTCTCCAGGTAGCGACCATGTTAGGCCTTAATCAAGATAATAATATGGATGTATTGACCGAACCCGCTTGTTATACTGAGCAGGGGAACGTTGGTTCCGTTCTTTCTTATAAATGTTATAAGACTGAGCAGGAAATTGGGGAATATCCAGATTCCTATGCCGCCCAAACGAAGAATAAGCATGTTGATGCATCTTCTTCGGGTGTGTTAGTTATCGAGAACTGTTTCTCAGTGCACTCTATGTCCTGAGTATTAGATACCGGATCGGGATCCCACATATGTAATATGTTACATGGGCTAAGGAAAGGTAAAGAACTGGGAGAGGGTGATCATTCCGTAATAGTAGGGAATGGTGCAAATGTTGTAGCCAAAGCTGTTGGCGAACATCACCTTGTGTTGCCAAATGGTAATACATTGATTCTGAACGAATGCTATTACATACCGACCCTGATATGCAATCTTCTATCAGTTTCTTTATTATGTAAAGAAGGATATAATTTTGTAGTACAAGATAATGTTATGGACATCTTTTTGAATCAAAAGTTGATTGGATCAGGCTCGTTAAATAATGTCATATATGTTCTAAATCAAACCACAGTTCTTAACATACAAAACACACACAAGAGGAAGAGTTCAGAAATGAACGAATCCTTCTTGTGGCATTGTAGACTAGGTCATATCAATGCGACACGACTAGCTAAGTTACATAAAGATGGATATTTGAATCCGTTCGAATTTTCATCTTATGACACTTGCCAGTCATGTCTCAAAGGCAAAATGACCAAAACTCCGTTTAGTAGACTCGGAGAAAGAGTCACGGAACTCTTGGGATTGATACATAGTGATGTATGCGGTCCCATGTCTACACATGCCTGGAATGGTTCCTCGTACTTCATTACATTCACCGACGATCTCTCAAAATACGGACATGTGTTCCTGTTGAAACACAAATCTAAAGCTTTTGAGAAATTCAAAGAATATAAGCACGAAGTCGAGAACCAAACGGGTAAAAGTATTACAATCCTTCAATCTGATCGGGGAGGAGAATACTTGAGCAATGAGTTCCTGGACTATTTAAAAGAGAATGCGATTCTTTCTTAACTTACTACTCCGTATACACCACAACACAACGATGTATCGGAACGGAGGAATCACACCCTATTAGATATGGTGCGCTCTATGATGAGCACCGTTGAGTTACTTATTTCCTTTTAGGGATATGCACTGGAGACAGCTGCAGACCAATAGAATATGGTTCCCACCAAATCTGTGCCAACCACTCCATATGAGATATGGAAAGAAAAAAGACCATATCTTAATTATGTTAAGATATGGGGTTGTCCGGCATATGTGAAAACACAAAATCCAGACAAGCTTAAGGCAAGGTCTTTTCTGTGTAAATTTATTAGATATGCCAAACATTCACGAGGGTATACTTCTACCACATGGAGGAACAAAAAGTGTTTGTTTCTAGACATGCCATCTTTTTAGAAAAGGAATTTCTTGAAAAAGAAATTAGTGGCAAGGAGGTAGAACTGGAAGAGGTTCCAGCTATACAAACTATGACAGAAGATTTGGTAGAACCAGAGGATTCGATAGTTCCCAACGAACCTCGGCCACTCCGCCGATCTAGTAGGGTTCTTCATCCACCTGAGAGATACTACGGTTTTATCATTGATGGTGGGAGTGAGGATTGCATCATGGAAGATGATGACCCAACTAGCTTCGAGCAGGCCATCATGAGTGGGAACTCTATGAAATGGCTGGATGCAATGCGATCTGAGATGGAATCCATGTACACCAACAAAGTATGGACTTTGGAAGTTGCTCCTGAAGGGGTAAAACACATTGGGAGCAAATGGATCTTTAATAAGAAACTTAGTGTAGATGGGAAAGTTGAGACTTTCAAAGCTAGACTTGTTGCAAAAGGTTTTCGTCAACGACCAGGTGTGGATTATGATGAAACCCTTTCTCCAGTGGCTATGCTTAAGTCCATCCAGATCCTACTTGCCATCGCTGCATACCATGACTATGAAATTTGGCAAATGGATGTTAAGACCTCCTTTTTAAATGGTGATTTAGAAGAGTGCGTGTACATGACTCAGTCAGAGGGCTTCGTAGATAGTGGGTGCAGCGGAAAGGTGTGCAAGCTGCTTAAATACATCTACGGGTTAAAGCATGCATCGCGGAGTTGGAACATCTGTTTCGATGTGGTAGTCAAAGAGTTTGACTTCATCAAAACCGTAGATGAACCTTGTATATACAAGAAGGTGGCAGAAAGTAAGGTTTTCTTCCTCGTATTGTACGTGGATGACATACTTTTGATAGGAAATGATGTTCCTATGCTGCACTCGGTCAAGCTCTTCTTATCACATAGATTCTCAATGAAAGATCTAGGTGATGCCTCCTACATCTTGGGGATTAAGATCTATATAGATAGATCTAAACGGATACTGGGATTATCCTAATACAGGTACATTGACACCATACTAAAGAGCTTTAGTATGGAAGAATCCAAGCGTAGGAATTTACCTACGATCATAGGACTCACTCTCTCCAAAGAGATGTCTCCCAAGACTGATTTGGAGAGAGCTCGCATGCAAGGGATATCCTATATTTCGGCAGTAGGCTCTATCATGTACGCGATGCTATCTACCAGACCCGATCTAGCATACTCACTAATTGTAGTGAGTAGGTATCAAGAAGATCCAGGAGAGAGTCACTGGACATCTGTGAAGAACATTCTCAAGTACTTGAGAAGGACTAAAGAGATGTTCTTGGTGTATGGTAACGGAGAACTCCATGTGGAGTCCTTTACCGATTCGAGCTTCCAGAGTGATAAGGACGACTCTAAATCGGTCTCGGGATTTGTCTATACCCTCAATAGAGGGGCGATTTGTTGGAAGAGTTCCAAACAGGAAACCGTGGTAGACTCGACGATGGAGGCTGAATACATCGCTGCCAACGATGCTGCCAAAGAGGCTGTCTGGATGAAGAAGTTCATAAACGAACTTGGAGTGGTTCCGTCCATCGAGCATCTAATACCTTTGTATTGTGATAACAATGTAGCAGTGGATTTTTCCAAGGAACCCAGGTCCCATCAGCGATCCAGGCATATTCTGAGGTGGTATCCCCTGATCTGGGAGATAGTTGATTGCCGGGAGATCGAGGTCAGAAGAGTTGACACAAAGAACAACACAGCGGATCCACTCACGAAGGCCATACCCCAGATACAATTTGAGAGACTCTTCGGGATGTTGGGTATGAGATACTACAACAACTGGCCTTAGTGCAACTGGGAGATTGTTAGTTATATATATGCCCTAGAGGCCATTATTTTACATATGATGTATATTATTGTGGATGCTTGGATATATATAGAGAGGACTTTCTTACTCGACATGATAGTATGCTATATGGTTGCTTTTTGTCTTAACATGTAGACTTGTATTGTGATACCGTTTTGCTCTCACATGTTGATAAAGCCCTTAGAATGTGTACTTGACTACTAGGACTATGATGGAGATCATACTAGTGGGGCCAGGATAGTCCATAAGTACATCCATTAATTGTTCCTAGTCGAGGGTGTATCGAGACAGGGCATCGATACTTTAGGGTAGACTAGCGTATACGCTTCTTGACCCATATGATGGGCGATGGATGATCCCACATCCATTGATGTTTGACATCAAAGATGGTATGCGGGTGCTCAGTGGAGACTGGGTACACTGAACGGACTCGCTGAGAACTCCTAGTTGGTATTATACCTATCGTCAGATAGCAGTTCTCTGGTGACACTGGTATAGGTTAGTCTGTAGACCCAAGATCGTCATAGAGTCTTGTGTGATTCCCACTGTGCTTTTATTTCCACCTTACCACGTTCAAGAGAACGTGCAAAATGGTGGCTTTTGGGTACAGTCCTGAATCACATGGAGGCAATGAGCGATAGGAGGGGTTTCGTCTCTCCCGGTTGGGGGTTGATGTTGCGCTGTGCACGATTGGCTATAACAGGAAGTCACTGGCCAGGGATGATATGGAGATCTACTTGTAAGTGTTATCAGTAGTTTCTCGACCCATTATGAGCCTCACATCGGCATGGCTTATCGGCTTCTAGGGTCTGACGATTACCACCCCTATACTGGATATGCGACATATCAGACGAAGAAACTGGACTGTACGGTAGTGTTACTGATAGGCTTTATAGGAGTATGAACAGGCTTGCTTGTTGATCTTCTGATCGCTCAATACCCGGGTAGCTGTTATGTCCAGCTAGTACCGCTGACGGCTTGTGGGATCTTGATGGTAACATCACCTACTACCGGCGTGTTGACGAGTCTTTAGAGTCCTACACAGAGGTTTACTGGCTCAGGCAAAATGAAGTAGGAGCACATGTCACGACCCGAAATGGCACGTGACTGGCACTTGAATCATATGAAGTCTATAGGACCCCATCTAAACCATTTTAAGGAAAAAGTGAAGAAAACTTATTTAAAAGAAAGTGGTTTTCAAAACATAAGCCGAAGTATGCATTTTTAAAACATCATATTTTTTCCGAAAATTTCGGCAGAGTTTCCTTTGTAAATACTGGCCCCAAAAGGGGTACAAGCTGAAAAATATGAATAAAGGCGTCCCCAAGCGGGTGCTAGTTTTTCGTCAATTGACGGTCACAACCACGCAAGCAATATAATATAAAACGCCGAAGGGCGAGGATCAAAACTCAACAGGAAACTCAAAATCATCAAGATCTACCATAATAATACAACGCGTGACTCTGAGGTCGAAATAATATACAACTGGTCTTCTAAGTCTAATAAATATACAAGTCTGGTTGATGGAGTTACTAGATACAACTGAATAAATAAAAGGTACAATGGTGGTCACGATGCAAGTGAACCCACCTACCAAAACAATCACCCGGAAAGAAGCAGTATGCCAGCGAAGCAGTATGCCAGCAAAGCCGCCAAGAAAACCTGTACGGCAAAACCTGCAAGAAATTGTGGCACAACGGGGGTGAGTTGCCAACTCGTGAGTAGAAAACATCACCGAGCAGAAATCGTATGTATGACTCAATTCTAGGTCATACGATCATAATATCCTCAAATAATAATATGGCCTGAAGCATAATATAATTGCAAGGGTAAACATCTATACATAAGTGTAATCCTATGTGCTCGTGTCAGTGCCTCAGGTAGCAATATATCATAAATATGATGTATGAATGCATGAAAACAGAATGCATCTAAATGTTGAAACTGTTTTCTTATTTTAGTGAGATTTCTGTATAAAATCGAGTATCATCAATGAAATCATACAGAAAATTAGTATCAATCATCGAAACAAAATATTAATCTCAAATCTCGATATCTCAGGCTCCGGCTATCCGGAATGGCCTATATCATCAAATCTCAATATCTCAGGCTCTGGCTATCTGGACTGGCCTGTATCATCAAATATCAATATCTAGGGCTCTGGCTATCCGGACTGCCCTAAATACTCAAATAAAAGACCAAGTCGGTATCCTCCGGATATCCGGCGCGTCACAATAAAATCACCGGTCAGTAGTGCTCCCCTGTTTCAGGCTCAACGCCATCATCTGCGACCTTCTCGTCCCAGGGTACCGTACTGGGTCCACCATGCACCCATAGACGGTTGCTCCTCCTCCTCGAATCGGGTGTATGATATCGCTCAAGAGCCGAGAAAACTCATGGTGGACGTATCTCAATCATATCAGGAGAAAACCACAATTTTCTATCTTTTGAAAATGATAATCAGTTTATAAATCTTTACGGTTTCTCCAAATCCAGAAATCTCATGTAAATCTGAAATAACAATCTCAAGAGTAAATAATACTAAATACTGGGCTCCGGCAATCCGGACTGGCCCTATAATATTGCATGACAATGAATATATGAATGCATCTGATATCAAGCAAAGAATGCAATAATTAAAATAGCATATGGAAGAAATAACATATAGGAACTATCATCTAGCAAGCTATGTTAATGAAATAATGTTCTCTAAAGTGTACGTGACATAGCAATTACCGATGAAGATGTGTGTGAGCCGGCAAGCGAGTGTACGTGGAGCATACGCATCATCGGTAATGGTGCTGGTGTCCTGACAACAGGTTTCATCATTACTAACGAAAATACATATAAGCATGCAATGCAATGCGAACAACAGAATAAATGGAAAATGAATAGTAAATGCAACAATAAAGAAATATACATTCCTATATACGAGTCATACAGTTTTTGGTATCTGAAATCGCACGAATCGTGGTGTTTAGAAAATAGGGCTACGGTGTTTTTACGAAAAAGTACATCCTTTGAAATATCCGTAGTATCCCTTGGCCTGTCTTTAAAATACTCACGATTCGTTACTTTTGGAAATAAGTATGACTCGTGCTCAGTTTAACACCTACTAAGTAACTACAGGATTAAACTAACAAACTAGTCGAAAAGGGTAAGGAAATCCACTAAGTCTGAGTCGATTTATATATATCTAGTAGTCGGTGATCTCGCCTCAATAGTATCACGTACGATACAATATATAATATGACATCCTCGAGTCAAGAGTGCGGATCTATCATCATAATTATATCTCGTACGGTAAATCCATCGTACGGCATCCTAAATCTGGGTACGGGTCGAATATCACATTTATCTCATCATTTATCTGGTATCCTTATCATCATATATCATGAACTTGGGTACTGATCTAAGTCTAGTACAATACTGATACCATATACATAAATATATGCGTGTGTATGAAAACACATCGCCTAAAGATCCGCTATAATATCTTGTCGTATCTCATAATACGAACCAAATCACATCACCGATCTCGTGGCATCATGCCCAATCACATCGACTCATCTCCAAGTACCATGTACTATCCTCATTATCCATGTATATGTATACGTATATATATATACATAGTCCCATACCTATGTGTGTGTGTATATATATACATAACCCTATATACGCATAAGTAATATAAAATGTATGCGTGTGTGTGTGCGTGTACCTTATTCTAGGGTTTCTCAACTAAGAAGCTAAACTAAGTTACTTCTAATTATACTAAAACTAACCCATGAACACCTAAAACTTATCTGATAGTCTTTTAGTCTCACAATACATGTGTGTATATATAATATATATATCATATGCTACACTACGAACTGCGGAGGTGCTATACGTCATCCACCCGACTTCCCCTGTAGATATATATCTACTCACCTTGATCCTTGCTTGCCGAAGTCGATAACGCCACGCTCATCCTCGTTGCTCCAAGTCCATATGGGGGTACCTACACGTATCACATATAGTATTGTAAACCGAAATTGCACACGAAAACCAAAACGGCACGCGTATCACACATAGGTTAAAACCTATGGTCTACACATGCAAGAATGACCAAACAACACCCAAAATTGACGTGCAAACGTCAAGTGATCGAGATAAAACATAACATCCAAAAACTAAAGTCCTTAAAATCCATGAAACATAAGCAACAACTTAGAAAACTTGCTCCAGATTTATGTTCAGGTAAAATGGGGATAAACAAATAATACTGGGGTGTTGTATAGGAGGTATATGAGCCACAGAACAATTCCTAGCACCAAACTCCACGAAGTGGCCGACCACATCACCCCCAAATCCGGCGAGCTCAGCCATTCCAGGGAGTTAGGGTCTCGTACTTGCAGGGTGGCCTCCTAGTGTCAATTCTAGGTCTCATGGGTTGTTTTTTTTACTTGTAAATGTTCCAGGTTATACCAGATTCTCTGTAGGCACCTAATAGTCACAAAACCGACATTTGAATTATCAAAACACAAGTTTGGGTTTTCCATGTTTTAGTTCAGGTTTGGTCTGGGTTCTAGACACTATGGGAGGGGGAGGGTTTAAGGTCACCACTAAGCTCATTAGCACTATAACAACTCAAAAATCCCTCAAACCTCATCTAGGAATTTTCAAGGCTCACAAAACCTCACTTTAACACTTCTAAACATGTACACATGCTAAAGTGAATGAAATACTAAACTAATAGTGAAAGAATTACATCATTTGACAAACCCTAGAATCCCCTAGAGCTCAAAATCCAATTTTTCTTGGTCCAAAATTCTTGTAGTGAGCTTGTGCACACTTTTAGTGAAGGGAAAGTTGTGTTTTGGTGTGATATTAGTGGTGTTGTGAGGTTTGGGAGGAGGTGGAGGGAGAGGGTAGCCATGTGAAAGAGAAGAGGAGAGAGAATGATGAAGGAGGGAATGAAGGAACAAGGAAGCATGGTTCACTTGACCCCTCACCATCTCTCTCTCTCTCTCTCTCTCGCCCATACCTTATTGTTTATTCTTCTTCTTTTTCTTTTCTATTTTCCTTTCTTCTCTTTATCTTTTCTTTCCAAATTAAAAACAAAGCCATGCTAAAAAGAAAAGTCATGGTAGAAAATGTAAAAATGTGAAATATGACATGGTGCATGTCATTTGCACAAATCAAGCTTAATGCACGATTAGTGATATTTAATCGCGATTAGCATTAAAATGGAATATAATTAATCATAAAGAATTTATAATTTTCTTAAATCATAGAAATCCCTCCAAAATCACCATTAAATTTAATTTTCCAATATTTCCCTAACTATCAGTATTTAATTATACCGCATTATTAAAATATTCATAATATTTAGTATTTAATTATATAAATTCCCAAAAATAATATTTTATTTTTCTGAAATGTTACATCACATATATGATATGTGCGGGACCAAGATTAATACGAGTATGTGATACCGTATTCTATTCTCACGATATTGGTATCGGTCGGTTATATGTGATGTAGCCGGGTTATCGAATCAAGTGTTGATTCGATAAGTTGATACATATGATATTAGTCGGTTATATGTGATATAGCCGGATTATTGAACCAAGTGTTGATTTGATAATTTAACGTATACTTGTATATTTGATATACTAGTTTACATTAACTAATATTAGCTCACTTGTGCATTTCTTTTAATCACTATTGAACTCTTAATATATATGTGATATATATTATTGTGTCATGGTTGATTATACATGCAACATGGGTGTATGAGACTTACACCATACTTGAGATAATATTAATGTTTTTATTTATTTAAGTAATTCAAAATTGAGTGGAATTTGTCATGGTTAGAAGCTTGGAGAAGTTTTGGATGACCATTGACTTAGTCCACCAATTTTGTTTTTCCTTAGATATTTAATAACCTAACCATTATCTACAACCATGGTTATATCTCTACAAGGGTTATATGAGATATTTTCTCACCCATGGTTGCCATTCACTCTCTCATATTTTATTTGCTTCATCTTCTTCAAGCTCAAGAGAGAGCTTTCTAGCTTTTGAGCAAGTGAGGAAAAATAGTGAGAAAAGGAATTCTAAAGTGAGCAAAATTCCTACTTCATCATCCTCTACTAGATTAGCGATTTAGTTTAGGGTGTTAGGTTCACTAATTCCTAATTAGTTAAGAGATAGCTTGAGTTGGTGTCTCCTTGACATAGATCATCTTCGGCTTTGAAGACTTCAAGCAAAATTGCATCTTTCACCTTGTGGAGCTTCTCAAGAGTTCGGGAGATCATTACCCCTAACGAAGGGACTTCTACATGGAGCATTTGAAGTGAAGGACCGGTCTACAAAGGTTGTATTCTGCATTCATTTAGTTGTAAAGTTGTTTACATATCATTTCGTCTAAATCTTTAGTTAAGATTCTAGGGTTAGGGTTAAGTAGCATGGCAAATTTTTGAAAATGGTATGGACGATACCTCCCGAAATCTTGTTGTCGTGCTAAGTAACCCTACACCGAATAGGGCGCAAACCCGTAAAATAAAAAATTCGTGTGCACTTACAAGGTCCTCTCGACCTTGTGAGGAGACAATACCTACGTGAGATCCTTACGACTCACAAAGGAGCAACACACTTAGCAATCCTCATGATTCCTGAGGAGAAATTACACTTACGGGATACTCACGACTCGTAAGGAGAATTCCCCTTATGAGACCCTCACGGCTCATAAGATTCAAAAGCCTTAAGCTACAGCGATCTGAACCTGTTCTTAAGCCGTCATATTCCCAAAATTGCCCTACAAGCGGTCCAATATTGACCCTTATATACAATCCACGGGAATGAATAAATACTCCCTTACCAAGTTCTAACAATTGCGAGAAATATCCTATATGGTGAACGACACTTGTAAGTCCTCTCGACTTATAAGGAAAAACTACTCTTGTAAGATCCTTACGACTTGCAAGGGAAAATACCACTTAGGAGTCCTCACGACTTCTAGGGAGAGCCTACACCTACGAGATCCTCATGACTCATAGGGAGAAATAACTTTGTGAGACCCTTACGGCTCATAGAGTCGAAAAGCCTTCGTTAACAGGATCCTAACCCTGTTTACTAAGCCATCTTTGTTCAAATCAACAAAGGTAAATGATGATTCGCTACTAGCAATATTCCAGTGGTAGCGATGCTGATGCCTAAACGGGTGTCAAGGCAAATGATGATTCGTTCTTGACAATATTCTAGTCGCAGTGATGCTGATGCCAAGATTGGTATCAGATCTTAAATTCCATACTCGCAATAAAAATCAGCGATCAAAAAATATGCATATGAAACAGCCGAAATGTTTAGGCAACTCGCAATAAAAAGCAGCGAGTAAAAATATAAAATAGCTGAAATGATTAGGCACCGCGGTAAATAGCCTAAATGATTGGGCAATCGTGACTTTCGCGATATAAAATGCTGAAAAGATTGAGAATCGCGGAAATAAAATAAATAAAAAAAATAAAATTTCCTCTGCCCTGCAGGTGAGTCTACACTGACCCCTGTATACAATCCATGGGCATAAATGAAAAAAGGGAACCATATTTTACCGCCAGGCTCCGTCAAAGGGGAGCCAGATCTCGACGACAACATCCACAGTGTAGATATCAGTTCGGCGTTCATTCTCATTCCAGCAGGATGCAGACACAACGTCAACAAATGCTCCAAATAGCTGAAACAAAAAGGAGTGACGACAAAATCCCAGCTCCAACTCGACATTCTTCTCGTTACAACAGACGCAATGTCAACATAGGCTTGAAATAGCCGAAACAAAAAGGAGTGATGACAAAATCCCAACTCCAGCTCGACATTCTTCTCGCTACAGCAGATGCAATGTCAACAAAGACTCCTAGCAGCCGAAACAAAAATGAGTGAAAAACAGTGTAGTTCTTCACTGCGGAAGGCGTACGCAGGTGACCCGTCGCGGCAAAATCCCAACTCCAGCTCGACATTCTTCTTGTTACAGCAGACGCAATGTCAACAGAGGCTCCAAATAGCCAAATCAAATCGAAGCAACGACATATTCCAAGCTTCAGGGTCTCGACGGCAAGTCATATAAAGCCCAAGAGACTATCGGAGATCATCACACACTAGTACGGAGTGGTTATGACTCATCGGGGCTCCAAACTGAGCCCAACCTTAAGTAAAAAGCGACATGGCAAATTCCTCACGCTTGCTCTTCCGACGGTCATATAGCCTAAGGAGATTACTTGAAGACGTCTTGTCCAGCCCCCGAAGGGATCAGAGACACGACAGTCGTGGAGCTACTCGAACAATAACTTAAAAATTGCATATCGAGAAATACATCAGCCAACGCGACGGTACCACGGACGAAAGCCCTAATACCACAAAACCTAACGGACCTCTGTCGCAAAGAGCAGGGGTTATCTATATATAATGTTAGGATAAGTTTGCCTGTAAACCCAAGGGAGGTAAACTAAACAAGCTCCGAAATGAGTCCATAAACTAAACAAACTCCGAAATGAGTCCATAAACTAGAAACTCCGAAATGAGTGAATAAACTACAAACTCCGAAACGAGTACATAAACTAAAAACTTCAAAACGAGTGAATAAACTACAAACTCCGAAACGAGTACATAAACTAGAAACTCCGAAATGAGTGAATAAACTATAAACTCCGAGATGAGTGCGTAAACTAGAGACTCCGAAATGAGTGAATAAGTTACAAACTCCGCAATGAGTACATAAACTACTTTATGCCAAGTCAAGACATCGAAGGAAAGAGAAGTGCTAGTATGAAATGAAATACGTCTTTTATTCGTGAATTTATGTGAATACAAGATACTTTTATTCAGGGATCAAAATGAATACAAAAAGAAGAGAATATACAGCAACAAAAATTTCTAAGTCGGCGGACGGTTCAATTAGCCAGCAAGTTCGTCATTTTTCTGTTGGACTTCTGCTTCGAGCTCTATCAGTGCAGCAAGACGAGTCCCTGCCTGTGTCTGTTGATTCTTGTATGAAGCAAACTGACTCTCAAGCTCTTTCTCGGCGACCTTGTGGGCTTCAACCATCTCATATGTAAAAATAAAGGCTTTGTCAAGAGCCACCACCTCTATAATGTCTTCTTGAAGCACCCGTTAAATTTCGTATGCACTAGTGGTCTTGACAGTGAGCTGGGCTTGAAGCTCCCCTAAAGCCTTTGAAGCCAACTCCCTTGCCGAAATCTTCCGGTTAAGCCTTTTCTCGCACGACTGGAGATTTGCTGCACATCGTTCGATCTACCCATGCAGGCTCGCCTTTACAGACAAGATGTCGGAGAGAAGGCGTATGCATTCAATCCCATATAGACATGCCTCCACTCTGCAGCAGTACTCAACCCAGGTATGCACCAATGCTTCGTCATGATAGATGGCAAGAATAGATAAGGAAGCGTTGGCTTCAGCAGCGAATTCTTCGGCCGCGACAGAAGTACCAGCGCGAAGGTCTTCAACGAGAGCCTCCAATGAATAAATGCTCTATTTTTCCATCCTCTCAGACACGCATCGGGCATAAGGGCCCGGCGGCATGAAAATCTGGGACTCTAATGGAGTCAGGGCTGGAAAAGCTGTGAAGATATATATGAGGTCAGTTGTATTTCCAAATATAGAGTAAACAAAACGATGCTAAGGATAAAGTATCACTTACCAACAGTCATGCAAGGCGGGTTTGAGAGATCCTTAGGTCCATCAAGAATCTCAACTTCATCATCGGCTTACAGAATTGTGGTTTAAAATGAAGGGCATATCAGCATCATTATAAAAATATAAAACAAAAGGGTAAAAGATTACCGACCTTGGCCAGAAGAGAGCACTATGCTTTATGGAGGTATCGCTTGTGGGGCCGCCATGTCAAGTAAACGCTGAAAGGTTTTCCTCGGAGAAAGATCCACGATGGAAGCCACCAGCTCCCGCAATTCTGAGGGAAAGAAAGGTTCAGATACCGGAGGGGTCTTTAAACAAAATGTGTATGTGTATAAGATTACCTTCGATACTTCGCCTGCCCTAAACTGGAAGGATGGCAGCTTCAGCAGCATCCTATACACCTTCAGGTGCATCACTGAGGATATTTGTGAAATCTATAGCCGACATGGCAGTCTCCAATAGAGGGGAAAAAGCCGCCGCTGAAGGCCCCAAGGCGGGGATAACAGTTCAACATTCTCTTCTACACCCTCAGGTGCGTCACTAGTGATATCCATAGGATCTTTAGCCGACAAGACCACCTCTGATGGAGGAGTAGACGCTGAAGGGACAAAGCCATCATCGGAAGCTCCATAGTGGGGATAGTAGCTTCAGCGATCTCCTCTACACCCTCCGGTGTATCATGGGAGATATTCGTAGAATCCACATCCATGGCTTGATCTGGGCTCGAAATTACTCCCGCTGCAGAAGACCCTAAAAAATTTGTTTAAAAGATAATGCAACGTGAAAGTAATACAAATTATTTGCTGAAAAGGGCAAGAAATATATGTACCAATACCCAAGAAGCCTGAAGGATGTTCTGTTCGAGCCGCTGCACTTTTTTGTTCAGATGCACTCGTCGGGCTTCAATCGAAAATGGATCCCTACCCGCTTTCAAAGAAGCTTCATCTTCAGAGGCGTCCGACACTAGCTGTTTCAAATTATGTTCCCCTTCCAGCGTCAAAGGAATTATTGGCAACATGGCTGGAGCTGAATCGACATCATGAAATACGACAGCGGGAAGTTTTCCTCTCCCGGAGGGAACATTTTCAGCCTCGTCTTGTGAACACTTTAAAGCCTCGGCCAACTGCGCGGCCTCCTTAGCAGATGAACCAGGAAAGAGAAGAACGTCATCTGACTTCTGCGTAGATATCGACTTGTCCTGAATAAATGGCTCGGATTCAAGCAAAGTGTCAAGTAGGCGGGCGACCGATTTCTTTCTCCTTTTGGAGCCTATACTAACACAAGCGGAGGAGCGCTTCCTCCCATTTGGTGCTTTGGCATGGCGCTGCCCAACTTCGCCTTCGGTATCACCCTTTGGCGACACCACCGCTGGTGCTTTATCAGGAGCCTCTACCTCGGCTCTAGTACGTATCGGCATACCAGTAGTATGAGAGACTAATTCTATTGGAGTGGATTTAGGGATAAGAACCGTACCGTTGTCCCTCAGAGGAGGGCGAACAACCGACCGTGGCCGCAATGAAGAGCTGATAACTTGAGCTGGAGTAGGAGCTCTATACTCGATAAGCACCCATCTCTCTTCTGCGATGATGGGACTGACCCGATAGCGATACCATCCCATGAAGGGTCTTAGGGGCCTTGGAAGATAGTCAGGCTCCGGGATCAAGAAAAGAGAGCCCGTATTCAACCGCTTGAAGTGATGGATAACATAGCGGGCTACCTCTAGAGAGGGAGTAGGTTCAACTAGAAAGGCTTCAAGAGGGACGCCCTGGTTGTAGCCTAACTGCTGGGCGAAGCGATGCGGATTATACCACATAAAGAGGGCAATATTATTCCGGTGGAACACCAGATACCCTGGCCTGATTGAGTATAAGTGCATGATCTCTTTTTTCTTTAAAGCTAGAACCCCATTCTTTGATAAATCAAACAACTGTTGAACGGGTACCGAAGGAGCAGAAAAGACTTGATCGCTGAAGACCATCCCGCCTTCGTTTGAATACGGATTAAGTAATACGCACAAAGCCCCTAGCTGGGTTGGGTCAGGAGCGGAAGCATCAACCGGCCTCATAATCCGTGGGAATGTGTACAACTCATAGAAAGCAGCCCTCCGATGAGCGGCAAATGCCCATAACACGTGCATCTCGATCCATGGCATGAAGTAGTGGAGGGAGAAGTTCACGGTATCCGCACCTGGGTTCGAAGAATTGGCGGCAGTGCCTAACCCGTGATATAGATGCGACAATCCCGCAACACCAACAGCTAATCGCGCTCCTTCAGTTATGCGATGAGCAAGGTAGAAGACAGAGGCTCTCACGAAACGTCGATGCATCGGCATGGCGAACCAGCTAAGCCAGAGACTGATAAAGACGACAATGAAAGTTTCTTCGTCCATGCCAGGGGCCACGATCGCTTCAAAAGCCACGGCCAAAGAGTTTGGAATATAAAACTGTGGCATGTCTTCTTCTTTGGCCGGTAATTTCTTCAACCCGAATCCAAAAGGATCTTCAATTTTCGTGAATTTTGGAGCCTTCTTGGATAAGACATCCTCGCGGAGAAAGCAGGTAATGAAAGCGTCAAAAATGACACCTTGCCCTTCCGATGTCACGAACAGTTTTTCAAAAATACCCAGGGCCTTGACTAGACTCGGGTGCTTATGACAAACGACGTTCTCCGTCGTTAGGCCATCAAACATAGCGGGCGCCGTAGCAAAGACGTACTCATCATGTCACGACCCAAAAAAGGCACGTGACTGGCACTTGAATCATGTGAAGCCTATAGGACCCCACCTAATTCAAGTAAGCCAAAAGCCCAGAAATCTAAATCCTTTTTAAGGAAAAACTAGTGGAGGTGAAGTTTTGAAGGAATTGTATAATGAAATCAAGTTCTTTTTTTGAATACATAAGTAATAATAATATATGAAAACACAGTCTTTGTATCTAACTTGAAAACATTTTCGTCATTAAAAATTTAGGCAGCACCCCTTTGTATAACTTAACCCGAAAACGGTACAAATAATATAATATAAGGCATCCGCAAGAGGGAGCTAGCTCTTCGCCAATTGGCGGAAACAACCACCCAAGTAATGCAAATATACAACGCTGAAGGCGAGGATCAAAACTCAGGAAGAAAGTAAAGAAAACAGGCATCATCAAGAAAACCAGAAAACAATAACATATACATGAGCGTGACTCTAAGGCCGAAAGAATAAACAATAATAGTTTCTAAGCCTACTAAATATACATAGTTTGGTTAATGGAGCTTTTAACTAGATACAACTGAAATACAATAAACATACAATGGTGGCCACGATGCAAGTGAACCCACCTACCAAAGTAGTCACCCAGAAGGAAGTGGTGTGCCAGCGAACCCGCTACGGAACCTGTACGGCTAAACCTGCAAGAAACTGTGGCACAACGGGAGTAAGTTGCCAACTCGTAAGTAGAAGACATCACCGAGTAGAAACTGAATGTATGACTATCTCCTAGGTCATACAGTACAATACAATAATGGTAATAACACAGTAACAACGAGTAGCAGTATGAGTAATCATATAGGTCGATGTGTATGGTTAAGTACTCGTGTCCGTGTCATGAGGTAACTACATGTCATGTATGTTATGCATGAATGCAAATGCAGCAACAAGTGGGTGTGTCCAGCATCGACACATAAAATCATGAGAAAATCTGAGTGCCCAGTATCGACACTCGAAAGCATCAGGAAAACCGTGTCCATCAGCGACACAAAATCCTCATATATCTCGGGCTCCGTCTGTCCAGATCGGCCCATATCATTTGATCTCATGACTACGGTCGGTATTCTCCAGATATCCGCCGCGCCAAATATCACCGGTCGATGGTGCTCCCCTGCCGGGCTCAACGCCTTTCTATACGATATTTTTACCTCGGGGTACCGCGCCGGGTCCACCATGTACCCGCAGACGGTGCATCCTCCTCCTCGAATTGGGTATGTGTACACACGTGGCTTAAGAACTGAGAAATCTCATAGTGGACGCCACACATTAGATCACGAGAACCGTATTTTTCTTTTGAAAATTATAATCATGAGTTTATAAATATCACTTGCGGTTTCCTAAATCCAAAAATCACATGAATACGGAAATCTCTAAGAAGAATCACAATCTATGAGTATACAATGGGATAATAAATACCGACGTAAAGCCAATGATCAGTGCATAACTAGAATGTATGGATGCAAGTGCATGTGGCATCTATGTAAGAAATATAATGTCTACACTAGCATTTAAGATCTTGAGTGTTAAATAATACTACTTCTACAGATTGTCAGATTATATAAATGAAATAAAGGTTCTCTAGTGTGTATGTGGCATGGCAATTACCGATGATGTAGTCGGCGTGATAAGAAAATGTAAACATATTTCGAGTCGATATATCTAGTAGTCGGCGATCCAGCCTCATAGCATCATGTACGATATAATACATCGCACGACATCCTCGAGTCAAGAATGCGAATCAATCATCATATATACCCGTACGGTAATATCCATCATACGACATCCCCAAAATCGAGGGTACGGGTCAAATATCATATATATATCATCATTCGTATGGTATCATACATCGTACTATATCAAAATCATGGGTACGGATCTAAGGTCTCGTACAATCTATTATTTCATCGAGTCACATGTTATCGCATGTTTAGTATAAATCGCCCAACGATCCTTTAATATATCATATCATATATGGTGTCTTGACTCAATCACATATCATAACCTCACGGCATCATGCCCGATCATATCGACTTATAACCATTCAATATATACTATCCTCATCTCACGTGTGTATGTATGTATATATATATATATATATATATATATATATATATATATATATTCAAACACACACACATATATACGCATACACACATATATCATATAAGTGTGTGTATGTGCGCACGCGCTCGCGCGTGTGTGGGTGTATGTGGTAACGACATATAACCTAAGGTCTCCTAGAAACTCTATTTGGTAGGTATCTAGGTCTCGCATAAACATATATATAATATACGAAAGTCCTATCCTATGGTTGCGAGGGTGCTATACGCCATCCACCCGACTTCCCTCGTAGATATACATCTACTCACCTTCGATCCCTGCTTGCCGAAGTCGATGACGCCTTGCTCTCCTTGTCGTCTTGAAGTCCACACAAAGGTACCTATATATCAAAACACATCGTATCGCATAAAAATCATATTCGAAAACCGACACGTCAGGCGAAGTGCTCAAAAGTTAGGATCTGTAGCCTACGCATGCGAAAACAACAAAATAACCTTCGTCGTTGACGTACAAACGTCCAACGACCAAATCCAAATACCAAAAACCAAGTTTTAGAAATCGGAAAAACATTGCCAACATCAACTCAAAATGCTTCCAGATTTTTGCACAGGTAAAGTGGGACTAAACTAACAATACAGGGGTTAGGTTATGAGGAGTATGAGCTACAAGCCAAAACCCAATACCAGACTCCAAAATTTGGCCAGCGAGAAGTGCTATAGTAATGGGTTTCGCCGGCAAAATTTTTGTATTTTGTTCTCGTTCTTCTGTGGCGGTCTCCTAGTGGTCTAACTAGGTCAATGTAGTTGTTTGTTTTTCTTATAAGGGTCCCAAGTTGCTCCAGATTTCATCTGAGCATCAAAAATCAAAGAAAACCGACACGGGAAATTTCTGAGTTCATGTGCAGTGGGTTCTAGTCTCTGGCCTAGGTCCACAAATATCACTAAGGTCAAGCAAAACACCTACTACACCTTAATTACACTCCCACACTTCCAATCTTCCCCTAACCTCACCTTGGAATTTTCAAACACCACTAAACCACAATATATTAACTTTAAACTAAACTAGGATATAAGAAACACTAAAAACTAGACTAAAAGTGTAGGGATAGCTCATTTGGCAACTCAAGAATTTTCTTGAGTTGCCCAAAGTCCTCAAAGTTGCAACTTGATTCCTCCAAGGTGTTTGTGGTGAGCTAGTGGTCAATTTTTGTGAAGGGGGTATAAGGTTTTGTTTGAGCTTTGGGGGTGTCTTGAGGTAGTAGAAAAGGTGGAGGTAGAGGAATGAGGAGGAGAGAAAATGAAGAAGAAAGGAGATGAGGAAATGATGTGATGAAGGATGAAGGCAACTAAAGAAACGTGTAGAAGTTTCTCCATTTCTCTCTCTCTCTCTCATGGTCCCTATGCTTCATGTCACCCTCTTGTTGGGTTACGGCAGCGGCCCGACTATCAAACCATGGCCAAATACGGAACAAAAATTTTCAAATCTGGCGCTACCATTACCCGATGCCTGGATCCATCATAAACCCTATATTAGCAAGCTATAAAATGAGTTAGGAATGGTTATAATGAGTTGATCTGTTTCCTTCGGTCTTCAACCATCTTCCCAAGCTCCTAGAGGCTCCTTTGATCAAGCTTGGTCGCCGGTCTCCCTCCATCGAAGATGATCCACCCGAGGGATGTGGTCTTGGCTCTAGCTCCACATAATAGATGCAAGTGAAGCAACCAGGGTTTCTAGGATTCTACTCTAGAAAGCCTAGGATATAGTGAGTGTATGAACTTAGTGTAGGTCTATCTCATCTCATATCCTCTCATGTTTCTCAACTCATGAGAGGGTTGAGAGGAGGTGGAGAATGAAGGTGGAGGCAACCATGGAAAATCAAGAGAGGAGTCAAGCACAAATGGTGATGATGAGATCAAGAAAAACTCATGCTCAAAAATAATGAAGCTCCCATGAGAGAGAAAATCAAGCATGCTAGGTTTTCTAAAGCAATATCTTTTATTTTAAAAAACCACCCATACTTGAATAGTATGCACAAATGAATTAATAATTCATTTGTGTACACTATGCAAGCATGGTCATCACCATACTCCCCATTTTCCAAATTTCCACCTCATTTACCATTTTCTAAAAAATGGTCAAATCCAAAAATGAGGTGGACACCTTCTAGAATGTTTTTCGGATAACATACGGATTATATTCTACTGTATATACATACCTGCATTCGTACTGAAATACGAATACCCTAAGAGATAGAATAACACAAAGAACATAATACTAGAATAAACGTATCGAAATACATACACGTAAATTGTTAAATCAATACCTGATTTAATAATCCGGCTCAAACCCGAGCCAGCTAGTATTATCAACTGTCCGATCGAAAGTCCGGGTACAAAGTACATCAATCGATCGCAACCCTGCACGTTTCCAATACGGTTAATACATCATTTCGCCAGAACCAGGGAAACCTTCTGCGTGGGACTCTAAAGACTCGTTAATACGCCGGCAGTGGGTTTAACCACAAGCACGTCAGCGGCACTAGCTGTACGTAACGGCTACCCATGTATTGAGCGAAAGATAGGCCGAAGAGCAAACTCATCCAAACCCCTACTGAGCCTGACAGTGACAATATCCGTACAGTCCGGTCTGTTCGTCTAAGAGTATTGATCAGTCGAAAATAATGTATGTTTAACACGTCAATTTCCCTATCATTCGCATTCATCTAAAGGTATTCAGGTTAAGTATTGCACATATTAGCAAAACAGTTGTAAAATACCAGATTACCTGTGTTGTATACTAAAACCGACATTTTAAGGGAAATTGAGTGTTTATCATGCCATCTCATCATCCTTGTACAGCGCAACACTTGTTTCGAGAATCTGTGCAGGAAATTCCAGGAGAAAAGCCAAATCTGTGAAAATAATGCTGATAAAATACGCCAACTCAAAGACTTGAGAGCTGGCAGTGATTAGGGACTAATTATAAAATTCAACATATTAGCAAAATACCATGAAGTCAGCAGGAAGCTACACAGAGAAATTGAAGCACTAAGGCTCCTATTGGGCCGCGGATCCGCGGCCAGAGCAGGCATGCACCGCGGATCCGCGGTCACGTGAGGATGACGTCATCAAAGCTTAGCAGTAGAATACTTCTCTCAGTGCCTACACCTCATCAACATATGTCAAATTCCAGAATTCTCCAGAAGTTTCTGCCAGATCAGCAAAGCCCCTTGATCAAGCTAACCATGTTTAAGCTTCTCAAATAAGCTTCCCCCTTAACTACCTTAAAACCTAGAAGCTTCTCCCTAACCTCCTAGCTTAAGATGGAAGCTAAAGCCTAACTAACTACTTCTAGAGGCTTCTACCTAACTACCTAGCTTACAAGGGAAGCTAACCTAAACCTAGCTTCTTAAGGAAGCCAAAGCTAGTGGAAAGCTATAAAAGGAACCCTAAGGCCTCACTTTTAAGGTTGTTCAAGAGTTCAATCTTCAACCCCAACACAAGTTGAGTGACACAACTTGTACCTCCAAACCCTAACCCTAATTCCAATTCCAAAGCCAAGATCAAGAACTTCGAGTACCAAATCAAGCATGAAACCTTCGATCCTTTAGAAAGCGATGCCGGACTTCATCGGAGCAAGTGATCCAAGGAGATCCGCGACTCAAGGAGCCGAGCGAATCCAAAAAAAACGATCAAGTTTCTTACTCTTGTAGATTTCGAGAGATTTGTAACGAAATTGTTGATAAATAAAGGTGACAATTCTATATCTTACTTATCTTTTTAATTCAAGCATTATGATTCAATCTAAATTCTTGAATGTGCTCTTTGTGATAATGTTTGAGTAAAACTCCGCTCGTGAAGGATTCGAGATGATCAATAGATGATGATGATTAGATTCTTTTACAACTCTTAAGTCCTATAATGTTTGCAAATTCTTGAAAATCGAATGATCGACGATCTAGTTTCGATGCGAAATGCTTTCTTGATTATTTTCGCTCGGAACTAGAGTTCAACGATCGATTATTTAATTTACTAGAAGCTATCTTGTGAATGAGATTCATCGAAAGGATAAAGGATGAGATGAGGAAACCCTAGTTTCTTCGCAAGATCCTTAAACCTCGATAAATCGTCATCGATCTAGCTTCAATTCATTAATGGATAAGAGTATGTAATCATTAGATTTCATCACATCTAAAGGTTTAATAGACTCCTACGAGCTTCACTTCGAATCTTGATATTTGGTTTGGAAATCATAAATTCTCAATTATTGATTTTAATATTTTCTTGATTTAGACCTAAATTTTACTAATTCTTGAACTTCAATTATATAAATCATGAATTGTCTTTTCTCTTTTCTTTAAAATTTTGACTCATCTAATTCGAAATACGAACGATTACACTTTCCCTGTGGACGATCCGCACTTACTAACGCGCTACAAATCGACACCGTTATTGATTGCGGTCAAATAATTTTTGGTTGTAATTTCTATACACTTTCTACATACACACCGGAAAATCGAATCAATCAAATGGCGCCGTTGCTGGGGATAGTGCGCTAATTCGTTCATTTTTGAAATTTGAGTTAAAAAGTTTATTCCATTATAATTTTGAGATCGAAATTCGCGCAAAACACTAAACGATTCGTTGTGATTTGTGTAAGGAAATCTGGAGTCTGCTGAGCAATTGGAAAAATATTTGGAAAATTCCAGAGAGCTGAAGGAGTGAACAGAGGCTTGCTGTGAAATTTTTGTGCAGTGAACAATGAAAAGCGTCGCGGATCCGCGGTTTAAGGCTGTTGTTGCTGCGGAACCGCGGTTGAACTGTAGCCTCTCTGTACCATTTTTTCTCAGGTGAATTCTTACTTTCTTATCTCCTCCTCTGTCTGCTCCAATTAAAAATTTTCTGCAGGTTTCTTTGCAAAAATTCGCAGCGCTGCAAAAAGCAATAAAAATTGTGCGTGTTTTTGATTTCTTGGTTGTTTGCATATTAATACGGAAATTAAGGGGCACGGCCAAATCCAGATTAGGTGGGGAGTTCATTACCCTTCCTAAGCCCCAAAAATCATAAACTTGCATCCGCATTACCCTCATTAACTAAAAAAGATCTAGACATGACTCTAAGGACCGTCGCGCTCACTTAGGACAAGAGAAGGCCATGGGTAATTTATTGTTTATCCGCGTTTCTTTTGTGGTGTCTAAGGCAAGTGTGTCTAAGGAAAGTGGTTACTTAATTAGGCCCACTACTTACGTAGTGGAGAACCTCCCACTTACCTGGCACTTACCTGGCCACAGGAGAGACAAAGAGGCAGTGGAGGATTGATCCTGCGACTTGTCTTTTGGCAGTTAGGAGCGGTCTAGAGCTTTGACCTAGGTGACCTCTAGACTTAGGGTTGCTTGTTGCATTTGTTGTGATTTGCGTCATTTTTTCAAAAATCCGTATATTTTTCAAAACAAACACCACATTCATTCATTTCCCCTAATTATATTAACGCTGCCACTTGTACTAAACCCTTTTAGTGCAAGATAGGCTGGACACGGGATTCTAGTGCCTGTTTAGTCCGCGCCCCCCGATCGACTCCGAAGTCGGTATTTCTACATTTACCTTTTCTTTACCCACCACCTCACCCACATCGATGGATCCTTCTCCATCGAACTTCTTTACCACTAATCTGTCGCCGTCCGTAGATGCGCAGAATCCACCCCGCATCTCTCTCCAAGAGAGGTGCTATCCTATGCGAGGTCCTCTTTCGACCTGCTTATCCATTCCATCAGCCAACCGGGATAATTTTGAGATTAAACCCCAATACATCAACTTTCTACCAAAATTCCACGGTCTCGAGTCTGAAGACGCATATGTCTTTATCACCAAATTTGAAAATGTATGCGCAATGATGGGTACGTTATAACTTTCTGTGGATGCAATGCGTCTACGTCTTCTTCCATTTACCTTGTGTGATATAGCCGAGAAGTGGCTATATAACAATACCGCATATACCATTACGAATTGGGAAGAATTCGTTGCGGCATTCCTTAAGAAATTCTACCCTATGCAAAAGACAGCTCGAAGTGCTTTGAACGCTTCAAGGATCTTTTGGTTCAATGTCCACATCACGGCATCCCGAGATGGGATCTGTGCCGAATCATATATGAGGGCATTAACCCTACCACTAAACAGAACCTTGAAGCCATGTGTCAAGGCAATTTTATGACCAAGGATGATGAGGAAGCTTAGAAATTTTTAGAAGAGTTCGTTGAAAAATCCTTACAGTGGGAGAGTGGAACCCAGTCATCGTCTAGGGGTGGCGTACACCAAATTGATGTGTCCATAGGTGTTCGAGCTAAGATGGCAGCAATGCAAAAGAAGCTCGAGGCTATGGAACATAAATTTTTAGCAGCCTCCCTAAATCCGATGTCGCTCCCCAAAACTGTATGTCGATGCTGTTCTGATCCTTCTCATTTGACGGAAGAATGTCCACTAAATTCTCCATTTCAAGGTCACGAGCATACTAATGCCGCTTTTCAAGGACCTAGAAACGATCTATATTCTTCCACATATAATCAAGGTTGGAGGAATCACCCTAATTTTGCTTGGAACCAACAACAAAATCAAAACACGGTTCCAAACCAAAATAATTTCCAAAGGGCTCTTCCACCACAACAGCAACCACTTCAACTCACTCAGCACCCCTACCAGTCACAAAATTTTCAAAACCAGGTCAACACTCCTGCACCTTCTAATCCTTTGCAGTTGACCTGTTTTGACGATTTCTCTGCATTCACACAAACCATGAAATCACTCTTGTCAAATTTCATGGAAGTGTCGGCTGAGGTTAGGTCTTCTGTCAGTGAGATAAAGAAAAACTCAACGTCCCAACCTGAGAGTATCAGAACGATGGAAGCAGAAATTGCACGACTAAAAGCCGAAATGAGTGCTAGAGAAAAAGGGAAACTTCTGTCTCAACCCCTACCGAATCCTGGTCATTACAATGTAAATGCCATCACAACATTGAGATCAGGAAGAGTGCTGAATAATCATGTTGGGGAAGAGTTTGATGATACTGATAAATCTATCAATAACACCTCGGCTGAGACCTTTCCTCACACACACACTTCTACTTCTGATCCTTGTTCTTCTACCCCACCGCCTTCTCATGAACCTATTCTCCGTTTCCCTCTAGGCTCGACACCTCAGCCCACCTCTTCTATTCCTCCACAGACGATCCCCACTCCTATTCTGGGATCACGTCTACACACACCACCTTCTCCTATGATGGACCCAGCGTTTATTGCTAAAGCTCCTTATCCGAATCGGTTAAGGGGTAACAAATCGAGTCCACATATGGAGAAAATTATGGAAATGTTCAAACAGGTTAACATCAACATCCCTCTCCTAGATGCGATTCAATAAGTCCCCGCTTATGCGAAAATTCTTAAGGACTTGTGCACTAGGAAGAGGAAGACTCAAGTGCCAAAGAAGGTCTTCATGTCTGATAATGTTAGCACTGCTTTTATCCCACAACTACCAAAGATACGTAAGGACCCAGGATGTCCTACGATATCGATTTCTATTGGGGGTAAAAACATCAACCGTGCTCTTTTAGACCTTGGCGCAAGTGTTAACCTACTTCCATATTCTGTTTATGAGCAGCTAGGGATTGGAGAGTTGAAACCAGCTCACTGCACTCTTCAAATAGCAGACCGTTCAATCACCAAACCTAGGGGTGAACTAGAGGATGTGTTGATAAAACTCAGGGAATTTATATTCCCTGTGGACTTCATTGTTCTCGATACACAACCTGTAGCAAACCCACAGAGTCAAATTCCGGTGATTTTGGGTCGACCATTCCTTGCCACTTACAATGCTATCATTAACTGTAGAAACGGTTCAATGAACTTATCCTTTGGAAATATGACAATTGAACTGAACATCTACAAAATTGGAAGTCAGCCATCTGAACCCTCTGCTCATATACTTGATGTGTGCTCTGTCCACGAGATTGCTCCCGAAAGTTGATGAACTTTGCTTTGAAGATCTCGACGACACTACCACATCAATGTTTGATCTTACACATCTTAGCGAGGACACATTTTCCACGCTTGAGTCCGACACTCCTGACTCATCACCATCCGAGTCTGTATCTTATGCAGGCTATGAGCTTCTTTGTGACTCCGAAAATCATTCGATGATCCCACCTACTATTATTTCTCCGCCAGCATTAGATCTCAAACTTTTACCTTCTCATCTTAAATATGCATATTTAGGTGAGAATGAGTCTTTACCGGTTATCATATCCGCTTCTCTAGCATCAGAGCAAGAGAATGCACTTTTGACGGTATTGAGATCTAATAAGCAGGCGTTTGGTTGGACCATGGCGGACATCAAAGGGATTAGTCCCTTGATTGTTGAACATCATATACACTTGATGGATGATGCTAAACCAACCCGAGAACCACAGAGACGGTTGAACCCCGTCACGAAGGATGCGGTGAAGAAAGAGATCGTCAAATGCCTTCACAATGGTATTATTTACCCAATCTCCGATAGCCAATGGGTGAGTCCAATCCATGTCGTCCCTAAGAAATCTGGCATCACTGTCATTACCAATGAGGCAAATCAGTTAATTCAGACACGCGCCCAAACTGGATAGCGTGTATGTATTGATTACAGAAAACTCAATGCCGCTACGAGGAAAGACTACTTTCCTCTACCTTTCATTGATCAGATGCTGGAACGCTTAGCCGGACGTGAGTATTATTGCTTTATGGACGAATACTCTGGCTATAATCAGGTCCCCATTGCCAAAAAGGATCAAGATAAAACCACATTTACTTGTCCTTTTGGTACCTTTGCTTATAGACGCATGCCCTTTGGGTTATGCAATGCTCCCGCTATATTTCAGCGGTATATGATGGGGATATTCTCGGACATGGTCGAGAATTTTTTGGAGATTTTCATGGACGATTTCTCGATTTTCGGAGACTCTTTTTCTGACTGCCTATCGAATCTTGACGCAGTTCTTACTCGTTGCAAAGAGAAGAACTTAACCTTGAATTGGGAAAAATGCCATTTCATGGTCCAAGAGGGAATTGTGCTTGGACATGTTATTTCACGAAAAGGCATTGAGGTTGACAGAGCTAAGATAGATGTCATTCAAAACCTTTCTCATCCCAAAAGCATCAAGGATATCCGATCATTTCTTGGCCATGCGGGCTTTTACAGGAGATTCATTAAGGATTTTAGCAAAATTGCTAGACCCTTAACTCTTCTCTTGGCCAAGGATACGACCTTCCACTTTTATTCGGATTGTGAGGCAGCATTCGACTCACTCAAACACTCCCTCACTACAGCCCCCGTTCTATCGTCTCCAGATTGGGACCACCCTTTTGAGCTTATGTGTGATGCATCAGATTTTGCAGTTGGTGCAGTCTTAGGACATCACATTGAAAAGATGCCATACGTGATCTATTACGTAAGTAAGACCCTGAACGATGCTCAAATTAACTATACAACTACCAAAAAAGAACTTTTGGCGGTTGTATTTGCATTAGAAAAATTCAGGCCTTACTTGATTGGCTCACCAATAGTTGTGTACACTGACCACTCCGCCTTGAAACATCTTTTAGCGAAGAAGGATGCTAAAGGTAGGCTAATATGTTGGATCCTTCTATTACAAGAATTTGATCTTGTTATCAAAGATAAGAAAAGATGTGAAAACGTTGTAGCCGACCATCTTTCACGCATCTCTTCTTCACCCGTGACCCTGCCGATCAATGATTCTTTTCCGGACGAACAACTCTTGAATGTATCCGATGAACCTTGGTTCATGGATATTGTGAACTATCTTGTCACGGGACTGATACCCAGCGATTGGTCAAAACAGGACAAACATCGTTTTCTATCCCAAATAAAACACTTTTACTGGGATGAACCCTATCTGTTTATGTATTGTCCTGATCAGATCATTCGCCGGTGTGTCCCGAATGAGGAATTCAAGAGTTTTTTATCTTTTAGTCATGATCAGGCATGTGGGGGTCACTTCGGTCCTAGAAAGACGGCGGAGAAGGTTTTGCAATGCGGTTTTTATTGGCCGACTTTGTTCAAAGACGCATTTGATCATTGCAAAACCTGTACACAGTGTCAACACACGGGTAGGATTTCCCGGAGAAATGAGATGCCACAGCAACCCATCTTAGTGGTTGAAATTTTCGATGTTTGGGGCATTTGACTTTATGGGTCCCTTTCCCAACTCCATTGGGAATTTGTACATACTGCTTGCGGTTGATTACGTCTCAAAGTGGGTTGAAGCTATTCCTTGTCGCACTAATGACAAGAAGGTTGTCATTAAGTTCTTAAAAGAAAACATCTTTTCGCGATTTGGACACCCACGCGCTATTATTAGCGATAACGGGACACATTTCTGCAACAGGTCTTTCGAGACTTTGATGTGGAAATACGCAATCAACCACAAACTTTCGACACCCTATCATCCCCAAACAAGCGGGCAGGCTGAGATTTCGAATAGACAGATCAAACAAATCCTGGAGAAAACAGTTGCGAAGAATAGAAAAGATTGGTCGACCAAATTGACGGATGCTCTTTGGGCATTCCGAACTGCATATAAAACCGATCTAGGGATGTCTCCATATAGGTTAGTGTTTGGGAAGGCTTGTCACTTGCCAGTCGAGATTGAGCACAAAGCAATGTGGGCTATTAAAGAAATCAACCTTGACTTAAATCAAGCCTGCAATTTTCGGAAGCTGCAATTAAATGAGCTAAGCGAACTCCGCGATGAAGCTTATGATAACGCTGTAATTGTAAAGAATCGGACTAAGGTATTTCACGATAAAAACATTTTGAGGAAAACGTTTACACCTGGTCAACAAGTCCTTCTTTATGATTCACGACTACACCTTCACGCGGGAAAGCTACGATCTCGGTGGAAGGGACCTTTTGTTGTGCGGTCTGTAAAAATGGCACATTTTTCAAAGCGAATGGACATAGACTAAAGCCGTATTTTTCCACTGACCCCACGGAGGAGCTCCTGTTCTTACAGGAGCCATTTTATCTTGATTAAAATTCCTCCATGTCACCTCCGTGTCTTGTAAATTACTGCATCATCTTTTGAATGGAGGTGAGTGAATAGAATAAGTTTGGGGGAGGATCTTCACTTATATATTTTGCCCCCGCTAATAAATTTCCTCCCAGGCTTACAGGTTTTTGAGATCTAGCAGATGGAAACAGTGAGGACACTGTTGAAAACAAGTTTGGGGAAGGTTTGTGCTTATTTTCGCATCATTTGCATCATACTTTGCATAAGCACAAAACATTTGAAAACCTATAAAAATTTAAAAATTTTAAAAATAAAATAAAAAAATTTTGTACATAAATAAGATAATAAAAGATTAGATAGTGAAAAATTACATCCAAAAAATTGGAAAAATTTAAGAAAACCAAGAAAATTAGAAGTTTTCTTATACGAATTAGTAATAAGTAGTTATGAGCCGTTGTCCCAAGGGTTAGTAAGATGAAGGAAGTCACTAATCTGAGGATAAAAATAAGTCTGAAAAATAGTTCCTATTCTGGAAGCCAAACATTTTGAACGTTGATACCCTACTATTCGCACTTACACACGTCTTGAAACTCGGGATAGTAGAGGATACCTTGAAATGCTCTTGTCTAAAAGCCGATGTATCAAGGAAATAAAAAAAATGAATAAAATATAAAATGGTGAGAAAAATGAACACTGGTTTTGTTATCGCCAAGGCAGCAATAAAAAATTATAGCGAGGGTGCTTCTTCACCCAGTGCCTTAGACCAACTGGTCTGGGAGTCACTGCTAAGCCTTAGGTTGTGCAAGACGAGGAAAAACACCAAATAAGCAAGCACATGAGTAATCGGTCGGTTAGTACCTCAAGAAGTATTAACGGTCGCATGAAAGTGTGTGAGCAAATTCATCTAAATAGCCTTTAAATCCGTTTCGCTCGTAAAACTCGCTATTCATTAATTAAAAAGTACTGAGGCAGATGGACAAGAGTATGATAGCTTGAATTGAATTCTCCGGGTGTAGGGATGTCTATTACACATACGTAGGGTTATATGATCGATGTTTGGAAGAAAGATAGGAATGAAGAATAAAGACGATGTTTTATTGAGGGATGATGTGATTTCTGACATTTTTTCATGACTATTAAGATAGGGCTCATGACAACCGAAAAGCTAGCATAGTTGAAAACTCTAATTTTCAAAGTCATTCTTTTACGATTCTTATCTTTATATGTAACTTTCACGGTCTTCCTTTTATTATTGGATTTTGTGGGTGCAATCCGCTGAAAACCCTCAGGAGACAACACTCCTCCTACTAGGGACACCTAGAGGTTTAAAGGCTTGTTGCACGTGCTCAGTGCAATCGTGTTGCCTACGAAAGTATGCTAGTTAGTTTTCCTCTTTCTTTATTTTCTCCTTCTCTTTTTAATAAAAAACAGTTCGCTCGAGACGACCGAAAATAAGTTTGGGGGAATTTGATCAGTCGAAAATAATGTATTTTTAACACGTCAATTTCCCTATCATTCGCATTCATCTAAAGGTATTCAGGTTAAGTATTGCACAAATTAGCAAAACAGTCGTAAAATACCAGATTACCTGTGTTGTATACTAAAACCGACATTTTAAGGGAAATTGAGTGTTTATCATAGCATCACATCATCCTTGTACAGCGCAACACTTGTTTCGAGAATCTGTGCAGGAAATTCCAGGAGAAAAGCCAAATCTGTGAAAATAATGCTGATAAAATACGCCAACTCAAAGACTTGAGAGCTGGCAGTGATCAGGGACTAATTATAAAATTCAACATATCAGCAAAATACCATGAAGTTAGTAGGAAGCTACACAGTGAAATTGAAGCACTAAGGCTCCTATTGGGCCGCGGATCCGCAGCCGGAGCAGGCATGCGCCGTGGATCCGCGGTCACGTGAGGATGACGTCATCAAAGCTTAGCAGCAGAATACTTCTCTCAGTGCCTACACCTCATCAACCTATGTCAAATTCCAGAATTCTCCAGAAGTTTCTGCCAGATCAGCAAAGCCCCTTGATCAAGCTAACCATATTTAAGCTTCTCAAACAAGCTTCCCCGTTAACTACCTTAAAGCCTAGAAGCTTCTCCCTAACCTCCTAGCTTAAGATGGAAGCTAAAGCCTAACTAACTACTTCTAGAGGCTTCTACCTAACTACCTAGCTTACAAGGGAAGCTAACCTAAACCTAGCTTCTTAAGGAAGCCAAAGCTAGTGGAAAGCTATAAAAGGAACCCTAAGGCCTCACTTTTAAGGTTGTTCAAGAGTTCAATCTTCAACCCCAACACAAGTTGAGTGACACAACTTGTACCTCCAAACCCTAACCCTAATTCCAATTCCAAAGCCAAGATCAAGAACTTCGAGTACCTAATCAAGAATGAAGCCTTCGATCCTTTAGAAAGCGACGCCGGACTTCATCGGAGCAAGTGATCCAAGGAGATCCGCGACTTAAGGAGCTGAGCGAAGCCAAAATCGACAATCAAGTTTCTTACTCTTGTAGATTTTGAGAGATTTGTAACGAAATTGTTGATAAATAAAGGTGACAATTCTATATCTTGCTTATCTTTTTAATTCAAGCATTATGGTTCAATCGAAATTCTTGAATGTGCTCTTTGTGATAATGTTTGAGTAAAACTCCGCTCGTGAAGGAGTCGAGACGATCAATAGATGATGATGATTAGATTCTTTTACAACTCTTAAGTCCTATAATGTTTGCAAATTCTTGAAAATCGAATGATCGACGATCTAGTTTCGATGCAAAATGCTTTCTTGATTATTTTCGCTCGGAACTAGAGATCAACGATCGATTATTTGATTTACTAGAAGCTAGCTTGTGAATGAGATTCATCGAAAGGACAAAGGATGAGATTAGGAAACCCTAGTTTTTTCGCAAGATCCTTAAACCTCGATAAATCGTCATCGATCTAGCATCAATTCATTAATGGATAAGAGTATGTAATCATTAGATTTCATCACATCTGAAGGTTTAATCGACTCCTACGAGCTTCACTTCGAATCTTGATATTTGGTTTGGAAATCATAAATTCTCAATTCTTGATTTTAATATTTTCTTGATTTAGACCTAAATTTTACTAATTCTTGAACTTCATTTCTATAAATCTTGAATTGTCTTTTCTCTTTTCTTTAAAATTTTGACTCATCTAATTCGAAATACGAACGATTAAACTTTCCCTGTGGACGATCCGCACTTACTAACGCGCTACAAATCGACACCGTTATTGATTGCGGTCAAATAATTTTTGGTTGTGATTTCTATACACTTTCTACATACACACCGGAAAATCGAATCAATCAAGTATCACATATCGAGTCTAGGGGGGCGGATAAAGTCAGACCCCTACTGATGCGATAATTCATGTCGGTATGTAACCCATCACCACTTGAGAAAATATCGATCCTGGATCGGTAATTCTCGATTACCCCGGCCGAGGATCTTTGGTGATGGCCACCCGTGCACTGCGCGACATCAACCCCCAATACCGGGAGAGACGAATCCCCAACGATCCGCTCACTGCCTCTATGTGGCTCGGGACGGTACCCAACAAAAACCTGTTTGCACGACTCCTTTGAGCCGTGTAAGGTAGTAATCAAAGCACAGTTGGAACTCACATAAGACGAATGACGATCTCAGGTCGACAGATTAACCTGCACACATGTCACCTGGGAACTGCTATCTGACAATAGGTATAATACCAACTAGCATGTTCCCAGCGAGTCCGTCCAGTGTACTTATAACCCAATGAGCACCTGTATACTATCTTAGGTGAACAAACTAACACCAATGGCTTGTGAGTGTTAGTTATGTATATGCCCTAGAGGCCATTATTGTACATATGATGTATATTATAATGGATGCTTGGATATATATAGAGAGGACTTTCTTGCTCGTCATGATAGTATGCTATTTGGTATTCCTTTATCTTAACATGTTGACTTATATTAGTTTACTGTCTTACTCTCACATGTTGATAAAGCCCTTAGGATCTGTACTCGACTACTGGGACTATGATGAGATCATACTAGTGGGGCCACGGTAGTTGATGAGTACATCCTATAACTGTTCCTAGTCGAGGGTGTGTCGAGACAGGGCATCGATACACCAGTGTAAACTAGCGTATACGCATCTTGACCCATATGATGGGCGATGGATGATCCCATATCCATCGGTGTTTTGACATCAGAGATGGTGTACGGGTGCTCAGTAGAGACTGGGTACACTGGACGGACTCGCCGAGAACTCCCAGATGGTGATATACCACACGTTAGATGGCAGTTCTCCGGTGACACTGGTACAGGGTAGTCTGTAGACCCGAGATCGTCATAGAGTCTTGTGTGATTCCCATTGTGCTTTGATTTCCACCCTACCACATCCAAGAGGACGTGCAAAACGGTGGCTTTTGGGTGCAGTCCCGAATCACATGGAGGCAATGAGCGATAGGAGGGGATTCGTCTCTCCCGGTATAGGGAGTTGATGTTGTGCTGTATTCGATTGTCTATAACTGGAAGTCCCTGGCCAGAGCGGATATAGAGATTTACTGGTAAGTGTTACTAGTAGTTTCTCGACCTGTTATAAGCCTCACATCGACACGACTTATCGGTTACTGGGGTCTGACGTATACCACCCCTAGACTAGATATGCAACATATCAGACGAAGAGATCGGACTGTACGGGAGTGTTACTGATTGGATTCACAGGAGAATGTACAGGCTAGCTTGTTGATCTTCTGATCGCTCAATACCTGGGTGGCTGTTACGTTTAGCTGACCGCTTGCAGCTTGTGGGTGTTTGATATGATCATCACCTGCTACCGGCGTACTGACGATTCTTTAGAGTCCTACACAGAGGTTTCTTGACTCAGGCAAAATGGAGTAGGGGCACATATGTGATATGTGCACGACCGAGGATAATGCGATATGAGATACCGTATTATATTCTCGCGATATTTAGATATGAGCCGGGTCATCGGATCAAGTGTTGATTCGATGAATCGGTACATGATATATTAGTCGGTTATATTCGATATAGCCGGATTGTCGGATCAAGTGTTGATTCGATAATTTAATGTATAATAATATATATGATATATTGCATTACATTATCTAATATTGGCTCGCTTTATTATTTCATTTTCTCACCGGATAATGCATTGATATATATGCGATATATATTAATTGTATTATTTTCTTTTGTTACAAATATATAATATATATGTGATATATATTATTGTAACATGATATGATTACTAATGCAACATGTTTGGTGGAGATTAAACAAGGTTAGGGTTTGATTTGGGTTAGTTCATTCATGAACATTCTAGAGGGTTTTTCTTTTGTCATGAGAAAGATATTATGCTTGATATTTTCTTATGACTCATTGTTTAACCCAACCCAAACCCTAGCCCTAGTTAATTCTCTACATGAGTTAGCCTAGTCATGGTTGACCATGGTTACATTATTAATCATATATGTTTTCATTATTCATCACAAAAGGATTATGCATTATTTCTTCTTCTTCTTCAACCTTGAGCTTTGAGAAAGCTTACTAGGTTTTCATTTTGTGATGATTTCATGTGAGAATTTGATATAAAAGGAAAGCATAAATACTACTCCATCATCCTCATCTAATCTAGCTAGTTAGATTAGGGTGTTCACCTCATTAGAGTGAGAGAGCTTGAGTTATAGAAACTTCGAGGTAGATCATCGGAGAAAAGGAAGACTGCAAGCTAGCATGGATCGTTCGAGTTGTGGAGCCTCTCATGAGTCCGGGAGATCGTGGATCGCGGCGAAGGGACTTTTACTTAGAGCTTATGAAGCGAAGGAGCGGACTACAAAGGTTGTACTCCCTCACACTTAGTTGTAAAGATGTTTACTTGCATGTTAAACCCTAATAATCTAGCAAAGATCCCGGCTTTGGCTTGTTCGGCACGTCTAAAATTTTATTCGGGCATGGTTGATGCCTTTTGAACCCTTGTAAGAGTGCCTAGGAACCCTACAGTGGTATCAGAGCCTAGCTAGAGCATTAGGCGACGTGTATACGAAGTTAAAACTCCGATCGAACCCCGATATGACGAAATAGAACCCCTCTCTGGAAATTTTGTGAAATTGTGATTTTTTCTGCATTAAAAATACTTAAAAAAATCAGCAGGGAATTCAAAGAATTACCATGAAACACGAGCCTAAGATACCATTAATTCGCCGCGTAACCGCGGCAGGAACCTGCTTCCCGCGGCGGTTCCGCTGCCGAACTTTGGTATCTTAGACACGTGTCTTCATGGTAATATCCGTAGGTGCTTGTTGCTACTTCTGGGTATTTTTAATCTGACTCAAGTGTTGAGTGTTCTGGGGATTATTTTGAATTCGTTGATTCGATCGGAAAATTTAATTTCGTTCTGTTTTCCGGATAATTTAGAAACTGTTAAAATGTTCGAACGGATATCATTAACTCACTTTTTCCCGGCACGAAAAACTTTCAACTGTTGAATTTTTCTTGAGTTTAAATCTTTCGGAAAAACGTATAAGTAGCGCAGTGGTCCCTCTAGAAGAACACAAACCTTAACTCGATTATGTGACCGTCTGAACCGCCTCTAAACCTTAGGGTTTGGGGCAGTACGGCGTGCCACATGTGAGGCGTTGGCTTGACCCTTCTATGGCTGGACCATTGGTACTATGACATATTCTGGGATTATTTGAATTTAGCTCAAGTGTTGAGCTATTTAGGAAATCTTGGGTATTTGATTATTCGATCGGAAAGTTTAATACTGTCTATTTATCTGGAATGTGATACAATATGTGGAATTCATATAGTTAGGTATGAAATGCGAAGTATGTGATATTTCGGATTTACGATGTCTAAAGTGATTGTGGATTTCAAATGTTGTAGTTTTACAATTTCTTTTCTGTGACCGTAAGCGTAGTATGTGGTGCATCGCCGGCTTCGTTGCTATTCATCAACGACAATCGGGATACGCATACTTGCTTACGTTGATGATATGAGATATTATGTGTTGCTGTGATATGTTATATTGGATTGTCGTGTTCTGAATAGCCGGGGGTTTTATATGAGATGAGGTTTTTTTATTTTCATTCATGTAAAATTCATTTGTATGTAATATTCTTTTATTGGGGCACTTCCGGGATGAGGTTGATGTCACCAGTGTATATTATTTACTTTTCCGCATTAGGTAGACCCAAGGAGAGGGGACAAGTAACCGGGTTCTAGGGTCCAGTGGGAGGCCATCTCGAGGAGTCGAGACCGGGTCTCCTAACCCTAGAGTTGGCAGTGTTACTTGCCGCTCTCGTAGGGGTCTAGGGATGTGGGTTTGGCTATTCATCGCGACCGTGGAATCCGTGTTTTATACCGGCTCGTATTAAAAATACGGACATCCTAGTATATCCAATATTTCATATATGTTCTTCTGCTGCAATGTTCTATGATGAGATCATATTACCGCCTGTGACGAATGCTTATACTATATATATATATGCTGATATATATTACTGCTTTCGTTTCTTCTGTGATGCTTAGGAAGCATAAGCTGATGGGTTTTATTAATGAGATTAATAAAAAGAAAAGAAACCTAAAAGATGTTGTAGAATCAAAACTTTATAAAAAAGGGTAGCTACAGTTTTGCTTTGCATAGCGGTATATATGATATACCCTACACCTTATTCGATGAGGAAAGAGCCGAGGTCCCTTCACCGGGAGTGACCTCTTTAGCGAAATTGGCAGATGCTAAAAACTCACGGTTTAGTTTTTGACAGCTTATATAGTCTTGCTTTGCACAGTAGTATATATGATATATCCTGCACCTTATTCGATGGGGAAAGAGCCGAGATCCCTTCACCGGGAGTGACCTCTTTAGCGAAACTAGAAGCCTGAAAAACACTCCTTTTCAAAATCACTTGTTTCTACAACGATATCAAGTTCATTACGCAATAGGTTTTCTGAAAAACCTGTCGTAGCCCTCCGTCATTTCAGGTAAATCTTACTTAGTATTCGTGCTGCGTTTGTTGACCTTATCAAGGCACAGTGTACGGTAGCTAATTAATGTTTATCTGCTAAAACATGAGATGTGATTGGATTAGGGTATTCGTACGGCCTTATTGACCTTGTCAAGGGTCATGCGGGTAGGTTTAATTCAATCGTGAAATGACGGGTTGAACTTGACTTGCGATTTATGGTTTGTTGACCTTGTCAAGGTCATAGATCGCTAGGAGCAAAATATTATCGGGAATTTCAAGTGTTGAAATTTGCAATGAGATTGCATACCTTCTATGAGATAGATGGATCCTGATACCCACTACGAGTAAGAGTCACTCCTGGGAGAGTTTTACACAGGACAATTAGCCGATCAAGTAGGTGTCTAGAAAGGTGTTAACGGGGTTATGCCTCTGGGAAGACGATGTTTATTTTAATTAGGTCCGTACGAAAGCACGGGGAACCTCCCTCAAGTACCGACACTGATCTGGCTGAAAGATTGACGAAATTGTAGGGTGTAATTAATCCCGGCTAATCTTACCTTTTAGGGTTTGAAGGAGGATTTGATAAAAACAGTGGGAGATATCCTGATTAGATAAGATAATAACCAATCTAATCTTGCAAGAGCATACGCTAAAGTGTTTTCCTTCTCTCTCTCTCCAGGTGGCGACCGTGTCAGGACTTAATCAAGATAATAATATGGATGTATTGACTGAACCCGCTTATTATACTAAGCAGGGGATCGTTGGTCCCGTTCTTTCTTATAAGAGTTATAAGACTGAACAGGAAACAGAAGAATATCTGGATTCTCACGCCGCCCAAACGGAGAACATGCATGTTGATGCACCTTCTTCGGGTGTGTTAGTTATTGAGAACTGTTTCTTAGTTCACCCTACGTCCTGGGTATTAGATACCGGATCGGGATCCCACATATGTAAATTGTTACATGGGCTACGTAAAGGTAGAGAACTGGGAAAAGACGATCATTCCGTTCAAGTAGGTAATGGTGCAAGTATTGCAGCCAAACCAGTTGGCGAATATCACCTTGTATTACCAAGTCGTAATACACTGATTCTGAATGAGTGCTATTATATACCGAACATGATGTGCAACATTATATCAGTTTCTTTATTAAGTAAAGAAGGATATAATTTTGTAGTAAAGGATAATATTATGAACATATTCCTAGATCAAAAGTTGATCGGATCAGGCTCGTTACATAATGGCATATTCATTCTCAATCTAAATACAGTTCTTAATATACAAAACACACACAAGAGGAAGAGTTCAGAAATGAACGAATCCTTCTTGTGGCATTGTAGACTTGGTCATATCAATGCGACACGGCTAGCTAAGTTAGATAAGGATGGATATTTGAATCCGTTCGAATTATCATCTTATGATACTTGCCATTCATGTCTCAAAGGAAAAATGACCAAAACTCCGTTTAGTGGACACGGAGAAAGAGTTACGGAACTCTTAGGACTGATACATAGTGATGTATGCGGTCCCATGTCTATACACGCCAGGAACGGTTCTTCCTACTTCCTTACATTCACTGACGATCTCTCAAGATACGGACATGTGTTCCTGATGAAACACAAGTCTGAAGCTTTTGAGAAATTCAGAGAATATAAGCACGAAGTAGAGAACCAAACAGGCAAAAGTATTAAGATCCTTCGATCTGATCGAGGAGGAGAATACTTAAGCAATGCGTTCCTAGATTATCTAAAAGAGAATGGAATTCTCTCTCAGCTTACACCTTCCTATACACCACAGCACAACGGTGTATCGGAGCGGAGAAATCGCACCCTATTAGATATGGTGCGCTTTATGATGAGCAATGCCGAGTTACCTATTTCCTTCTGGGGTTATGCACTTGAGACAGCGTCATACCTATTGAATCAAGTTCCGTCTAAATCTGTACCTACCACACTGTAGGGTTGCTAGGCACACGCATAAGGGTCTACAAGGCACCAACCATGCACGATTAAAATTTTAGCCGTGCCGAACAACTCTAATACGGATCTTTAAACTAGGGTTTAGGCAAAAACTAGCAAGTTAACAACTTTAACTACAAGTGAAAGGGATTACAACCTTTGTAGATCCGGACCTTCACTTCATTAGCTCCGTGTAGACGTACCCATCGCTGCGATCATGAACTCCGGACTCTCGAGAAGCTCCACGAGAAGAACGAACGTGCTTGCTACGTTGACTTCGAGGCCGAAGATGATCTACGTCGGGGAGACACTAACTCAAGCTATTCCTTCACTAGGTCATAAACTTGGTGAAGAGAACACACTCTACTACATGGCAAGTGGTAGAGGATGAAGAAGTAGGAAGTGGGCTCACTTTAGAATTGATTTTCTCACTCTTTTTCTCATGGCACCATTGGAGCTAGTAAGCTTTTGGATGGAGCTTGATGAAGAAGAAGAAGAAAGAATATTATCCATCCAAATGAAAACTTATCCAATAAATAATGTAACCATGGGTGAGTTAAGCTATCATGCTTAACTCATGTAGAGAATTAACCAAAGCATTAGGTTAAAGGTTAGGTTAAAGAATATCAAAAGAAATGACAAAAGAGTGGACTTTGTCAAAGCTTCTCCAAGCTTCTTCAAGCTTGATTACGTTGACTAAGTTAAACCCTTTTGTTGAATCTTAAGATAAAAAAATAACCCTAATCTTTACCCTAATCTTGGTATGAGTCTCATACACCCAACTTTGATGTATCATCAAGCATGATACATACATGTACACTTGCATATATCACATATAAACAATGTGCACAAACTAGTGAGAAAATAAATCATAAGTGAGCTAATACTAGTTAATGCAATGTAATATATCAAATATATAATTATGCATTAAATTATTAAATCAACTCTTGATTTAATAATCCGGCTATAACCGACTAATATCAAAAATAACAACTTATCGAATCAACACTTGATCCGATAACCCGGCTATATCGCATACAACCGATCAATGTCACGAATCGCGAGATTAGAATACGGTATCTCATATCGTATTAATCTCGGTCCCGCACATATCACATATGTGCTCCTACTCCGTTTCGCTTGAGCCAGGAAACTCCTGTGTATGACTCTAAAGACTCGTCAATACGCCGGCAGTAGGTGATGATCATATCAAACACCCACAAGCCGCAAGCGGTGTGCTAAACGTAACGGCCACTCGGGTATTGAGCAATCAGAAGATCAAAAAGCAAGCCCGCTAGTTCTCCTGTGAATCCAATCAGTAACACTCCCGTACAGTCCGGTCTCGTCGTCTGATATGTCGCATATCTCGCCTAGGGGTGGTAAACGTCAGACCCCAATAGCTCGATAAGTCGTGTCGATATGAGGTCTATAACAGTTCGAGAAACTACTGGTAACACTTACCAGTAAATCTCAGCAACCCTGGCCAGGGATTTCCGGTTATAGCCAATCGAACACAGCACAACTTCAACTCCCTATACCGGGAGAGACGAATCCCCTTCTATCGCTCATTGCCTCCATGTGATTCGGGACTGTACCCAAAAACCACCGTTTTGCACGCCCTCTTGGACGTGGTAAGGTGGAAATCAAAGCACAGTAGGAATCACACAAGACTCTATGACGATCTCGGGTCAACAGACTACTCTGTACCAGTGTCACCGGAGAACTGCCATCTGACGTGAGGTATAATACCATCTGGGAGTTCTCGGCGAGTCCGTCCAGTGTACCCAGTCTCCACTGAGCACCCGTACACCATCCTTAATGTCAAACACCGATGGATATGGGATCATCCATCGCCCATCATATGGATCAAGATGCGTATACGCTAGTCTACTCTGGTGCATCGATGCCATGTCTCGATACACCCACGACTAGGGACCTTGAAGGATGTACTTATGGACTACCATGTCCCCACTAGTATGATCCGTATCATAGTCTAGGTAGTCAAGTACACATCCTAAGGGCTTTACCAACATGTAACAGAGAGACAATCAGTATACACGTTAAGGTAAAGAGTAACCAGATAGCATACTATCATGTCGAGCAAGAAAGTCCTCCCTATATATGTCCAAGCATCCACTACAATATACATCGTATGTACAGTAATGGCCTCTAGGGCAAACATATAACTAACAATCTCCCACTTTCACTAGGGCCATCTGATAACAGTGGTTGAAGTATCTCATACTCAACCATCCTATAAAAGTCTCTCTCTGGGAAAAGGCCTTTGTGAGTGGATCCGCCGTGTTGTCTTCTAAGTCTACTCTCCTGACCTCGATCCCCTGGTGATCAAACATCTCCATGATCAGGTGATACTACCTAAGAGTTATATTTGGATTTCTGATGGGACGGGCGTTCCTAGGAAACAGCCACAACTCCATTGTCACACAATGGTAGGAACGAAGTTGATCTCATGAACTTATATATATCCTGAATGCCTCTTTGGTAGCATCTTTGGTAGTGATGTATCTAGCCTTTATCGTCTAGTATGCCACGGTATCTAGCTTGGAACTCTTCCAACATACCGTCCCTCCACTGAGGGTAAAGACAATGCCTGCGACTGACATTCAGTCGTTCTTATCACCCTGGAACCTTTCCAGTGATTCTCCCCAGGATCGATTGATACCATCTCACTACATCTAGTGAGAATCCTAACATCCAATTAGATCTATCTCATAGATCCAAAACCCAGGATTTAGAAGGTATCACCTTGATCCTATATGGAGAATCCTTGTGATAAGCGGAGATTGACCGAGCGTAGCATAGGAAACTCCTTCCCTATAAGGAGTATGTCATCCACGTACTCTACGAGGATCACCACCATACTCCCTACTACTTTTTTGTATCTACAAGGTTCATCTACCATTTTGATGAAGTCAAACTCTTTGATTACCACATCAAAACAGATGTTCCAACTCCGCGATGCCTGCTTTATCACATAAAACATCTTGCTCACGTTTCCGCTGCTCCCACTGTCTACGAAGTCCTCTGGCTGTGTACTTATAGACGCTCTCTTCCAAATCATCATTTAGAAAAGCTGTCATGACACCCAACCGCCAGATATCGTAGTCATGGTATGTAGCCGTGGCAAGTAGGATCTGGATGGACTTAAGCATAGCTTTGAAAGTCTCAACTTTTCCATGTACACCAAGTAATCTTCTCAAGATATACTTGCTCCTGATGGGGATTTAACCCTTCAGATAAAGCAACCAAAGTCCATACTTTGTTGGTGTATAAGGATTCCATCTCAGATCGGTAAGCATCCAGCCATTCTTACAGAGTCTCACTCCTGATGGCCAGCTCAAAACTAGTTGGGTCATCATTTCATGATGCAATCCTCGCTCCCACTGTCATAGAGAAACCGAAGTATTTCTCAGGTGGGTGAGGAACCCTACTAGATCGGCAGAGAGGCTGAGGTTCGAAACTATTGAATCCTTTGGTTCTACCAAATCATTAGCTGTAGTTTGTATAGTTGCAACCTTTCCAGTTCTACATAACAGACCTTGCCTCGAGCTTGTCCGGATTTTGCTTTTAGACATAGGCCGGACAACCCCGAATCTTAACCAACTTAAGATATGGGCTCTTCCCTTTCCATATCACATATGAAGTGGTAGGCAACTAATTTGATTTGAACCCTATTCAATAGGTATGCAGCTTCTCAAGTGCATAACTCCCAAAAGGAAATAGGAAACTCAGTAGTACTCATCATAAAGCACACTATATCACATAGGGTGTGATTGCTCCGCCCCGATATACCATCGTGCTATGGTGTATACGGAGGAGTAATGCCGAGAGAGAATCTCATTCTCCTTTAGAATAGTCCAGGAATTCCGTGCTCAAGTATTCTCCTCCTTGATCTCATCAAAGGACATAATACTTATACCCGTATTTTGGTTCTCTACTTCCAACTTATATTCCGTGAATATCTCAAAAGGTTCGGACTTGTGTTTCAACAGGAACATATGTCTGAATCTAGAGAGATCATCAGAGAATGTAATGAAGTACAAAGAACCGGTCTTGGTATGTGTAGACAGAGGACATTCATACATCAGCATGTATCAATCCCAAGAGTTCAATAACTCTTTCTCTGTTTCCAACAAACAGAGCTATGGTCATCGTACCTTTGTGACGTGACCGACAAGTTTCACAAGATGTAAATTTAAACAGATTTAAATATGCATCTATATGTAACTTCAGCTAGTCGGGTCGCATTGATATGACCTAGTCTACAATGCCTCAAGAAGGATTCGTTCATTTCTGAACTCTTCCTTTTGCGTGTGTTCTGTATACTAAGAACTATAATTTGATTTAGAACGTCAATGCTTTTAGGTAACGTGCCTGAACCGATCAACTCTTGATATAGGAAATGTTCAAAACATTATCCAACAATTCAAAATTATATCCTTTCTTTACTAAAAAAAGACTGATATGATGTTGTATATCAGGTTCGGTATCTAATAACATTCGTTCAGATTCAATGTATTCTGGTAATACAGGGTGACAGTGACCAACAGACTTGGCTGCAACACTTGCACCGTTTTCTTTCTCATGAAACTTATCACCCGTTCTCAGTTCTCTACCTATCTGTAGCCCATGTAACAGATTACATATGCGGGATCCTGATCCGGTATCACATACCCAGGACGTAAAGGATACTGAGAAACAGTTCTATGTAATGAACACACCCGAAGATGATGCATCAGCATGCACTTTCTTCGTTTGGGCGGCATGGGAAATCTGGTATTCTCCAATTTCCTGCTCTGTCTTATAACAATTATAAGTTGGAGCGGGACCAACGTTCCCCAGCTCAGTATAACAAGCGGGTTCGGTCAATATATCCGTTTTATTATCTTGATTAAGACATGATATGGTCGCTACCTGGAGAGAGAGAGAAGAAAACACTCAGCGTATCCTCTTGCAAGATTAGATTGGTTATCTAATATATCTAATCAGGATGTCTCCCACTGTTTTAAACAAATCTTCCTTCAAACCCTAAAAGGAAAGACTTGCCGGGATTAATTACACGCTATAAGTTCGCCAATCTTTCAGCCAGGCCAGTGTCAGTATTTTGAGGGAGGTCCCCCGTGCTTTCGCACGAACCTAATTAATGTAAACCTCATTTTCCCAGAGGCGTAACCCCGTTAACACCTTTCTAGACACCTACTTGATCGGCTAATTGTAATGTGTAAAACTCTCCCAGGAGTAACTCTTACTCGCAGCGGGTATCGGGATCCAACTATCTCATAGAAGGTATGCAATCTCATTGCAAATTTCAACACTTGAAATTCATGATAATTTTGCCCCTAGCGTCCCATGACCTTGACGCAGGCCAACAAACCACAGTGCGCTAGTCAGGTTCAACCCGTCATTTCTTGATTGAATTAAACCCAACCGCACGACCCTTGATGCAGGCCAACAAAGTCGCATGACTACCCTAATCCAATCTGCATCATATGCATAAACAGATAAATACTAGTTAGCTACCGCACACTACGCCTTGACGCATGCCAACAAACGTAGCACGAATACTAAGTAGGACTTATCTGAAATGACGGAGGGCTACGACAGGTTTTTATGAAAACCCTTTGCGTAATGAACTTGATATCGTTGTAGAATCAAATGATTTTAAAATGGAGTGTTTTTGAGGCTTTTCTAGTTTTGCTAAAGGGGTCACTCCCGGTGAAGGGATCGTCGACCCTTTCCTCAACGAATAAGGTGCAGGATATATCATATATATCACTATGCAAAGCAAAATCACCAAAAGCAATCAAAATACAAACCGAGGGGTGTAGCATCTGCCAGTTATTGCTAAAGGGGTCACTCCACGTGAAGGGATCTCGGCCCTCTCCTTATCGAATAAGGTGCAGGATGTTCTACAAGGAACACCGCGATGCAAAGCAAGAACTGTAGCTACCTGTTTTTGAAAATTCGATTCCACAACATCTTTTAGGTTTCTTTTCTTTCATTAATCATATTAATGAAGTCCCTGTTAGTTATATGTATGCCCTAGAGGCCATTACTATACATAGGATGTATATTGTAGTGGATGCTTGGACATATATAGGGATGACTTTCTTGCTCGATATGATAGTATTCTATCTGGTTACTCTTTTACCTTAACGTGTACACTGATATTCTCTCTGTTACATGTTGGTAAAGCCCTTAGGATGTGTACTTGACTACCTGGACTATGATGCAGATCATACTAGTGGGGACATGGTAGTCCATAAGTACATCCTTCAAGGTCCCTAGTCGTGGGTATATCGAGACGGGGCATCGATATACCAGAGTAGACTAGCGTGTAGCTTCTCGACCCATACAGATGGGCGATGGATGATCCCATATCCATTGGTGTTTGACATCAGAGATGATATACGGGTGCTCAGTAGAGACTGGGTACACTGGACGGACTCGCCGAGAACTCCCAGATGGTATTATACCTTACGTCAGATGGCAGTTCTCTGGTGACACTGGTACAGGTTAGTCTGTAGACCCGAGATCGTCATAGAGTCTTGTGTGATTCCCACTGTGCTTTGATTTCCATCATACCACGTCCAAGAGGGCGTGCAAAAAGGTGGCTTTTGGGTACAGTGTCGAATCACATGGAGGCAATGAGCGATAGGAGGGGTTTCGTCTCTCCCGGTATAGGGAGTTGATGTTGCGCAGTGCTCGATTGGCTATAACAGGAAGTCCTTGGCCAAGGCAGCTTTAGGGATTTACTGGTAAGTGTTACCAGCAGTTTCTCGACCCGTTATGAGCCTCATATCGACACGACTTATCGAGTTATTGGGGTCTGACGCTTACCACCCCTAGACGAGATATGCGACATATCAGACGAACAGACCGGACTGTACGGTAGTGTTACTCGTTGGATTCACTGGAGTGTGAGCGGGCTTGCTCGTTGATCTTCTGATCGCTCAATACCCGGGTGGCCGTTACGTTTAGCAGACCGCTTGCGGCTTGTGGGTGTTTGATATGATCATCACCTGCTGCCGGCGTATTGACGAGTCTTTAGAGTCCTACACAGGGGTTTCCTTGCTCAAGCGAAACGAAATAGGAGCGCATATGAGATATGTGCGGGACCGAGGATAATACCAGTATGTGATACTGTATTCTATTCTCGCGATTTGTGACATTGATCGGTTGTATGCGATATAGCCGGGTTATCGGATCAAGTGTTGATTAGATAAGTTGTTACTATTGATATTAGTCGGTTATATGCGATATGACCGGATCATTAAATCAAGTGTTGATTTAATGATTTAATGTATAATTATATATTTGATATATTATTTTACATTAACTAGTATTGGTTCACTTAAGATTGATTTTCTCACTTGAAAGTGTACATTGTTTATATGTGATATATGCAAGTGTACATGTTTGTATCATGCTTGATGATACAAACAAGTTGTGTGTATGAGACTTGAACCATATCAAGGTTGGATTAGGGTTTATTATTTTCCTAAACAAATAACAAAAGAGAGTGACTTTGGTCAAAGTTATCAAGCTTCATGAAGCTTGATGAACATTGACAAAGTCAACTCTTTTGTCATTTGTTCAAGATATTAGCTAACCCAACCCTTAACCTTATGCTATGGTTAATTCTCTACATGAGTTAAGCATGAGAGCTTAACTCAACCATGGTGCCATGATTAAAAGGATAAGTGTTCATATTATTCTTTTAATTCATATGATATTCTTTCTTCTTCTTCATTTTCATCAAGCTTGAAAAAGCTTGCTAGCTCCAATGGCATCATGAGAAAAAGAGTGAGAAATCCAATTCTAAAGTGAACCCACTTCCTATTTCTTCATCCTCTACCACTTGCCATGTAGTATAGGGTGTTCTCTTCACAAAGTTTTCGACCGAGTGAAGGAATAGCTTGAGTTTGAGTCTCCCCGACGTAGATCATCTTCGGCCTCGAAGTCAATGACCTAGCCCGATCATTTCTCCGACGAAACCATCGCTAGAGTCCGGGATCCGACGATCGCAGCGGAGGGACGTCAACACGGAGCTAAAGAAATGGTGGAGAGGATCTACAAAGGTTGTAATCCCATTCACTAAGTAGCAAAGTCGTTTGCTTCATTACTTTTCGCCTTTACATCTAGTTAACGATCTTGCTAAGGGTTGTTCGGCACCTAGAAAATTTTTGTTTGGCATGGTTGATGCCTTGTGGAACCTCCTTAGTGTGCCTAGGAACCCTACAGTGGTATCAGAGCCTAGTTAGAGCCTTAGGCAAAGTGTAGACGATAGAAATCCGATCGAACCCGAAACCCTAATCCGAGACTACTCTCTGTACATTTTTTCAAAACCGGGAATTTTGTGAATTAAAAATATGCAGAAAAATAAGCAGGCTTTTATAAGAATTACTGTACAAAACGGGACCCATAAATCGTTCAAAGAGCCGCGGAAACGCGGCACGAGCATGGCTCGTGCGGCGCTTCCGCGGCCGTACGGTCGCTTCCTTCAGTTCTGTTTGCACAGTAATTCCTAACTTTGATTCCTGTATTTTCTGGGTATTTTTATTTTCTACTCAATAGTTGAGTTTTCTGGGATGTATTGGAGACTCGATGATTCGATCGGATTGTTTAGCTTTGTCTATAAGTTTTTCAAGATAATTTTAGAATATGTTAAAAAGTTCGACCGGATATAAATACCCACTTTTTCCCCTGTCGGGAAATTTCCAAGTGTTGGATCTTTCCATGCTTTAAAGACGTTCTGAGTAGTGCAAGTAACGCGATGGACCCTCTAGAAGACAACAAACCTTAACTCGATTATGTGACCGTCTTGAACTGCCCTTTGAACCTTCGGGTTTGGGGCAGTATGGCGTGCCACATGTGAGGCGTTGGCTTGACCCTTCTACGGCTGGATCGTTGGTACTGTGGCATGAAATGGATGTTTTTGAACTTATTTCAAGAGTTGAGCTGTTTCGGGAAAACTTGGGTGTTTGATTGTTCGAGCGAAAAGTTTAACATTTTCTATTTATCTGGAATGTGATACAATATTTGGAATTCACAAATAGTTATGAGATAACTAATATGAATGTTATAAACATAGCACTTTAGTCTCACTTGATCGGTTGCCACGGAATTTTGATGTGATCAAAAGTCCGTTGCAATCACGTAGCGTACGCGGATACTCGCCGGGTAAACTTAATAGACAGCCATACCCCACGGCCCCGACCAAGTGACTGTAGGAGAACCCCATTGCCGAAAGCATCCGTTCGGGTGTTCCGCCTTGGTGCACTTCGTCGACGGTATCGGGGGTGCGACCGCCTACTAAAGTTTGCGACGAGCATTCGATCAGTTTATCGGGAATCTTGTTGAATTGCCCGATTAGATATTGAAAAGTGTTTTCGATATAGAGACTAAAATGCGGGGTTTATAATTGTTAGGCATGTGATGTCTAAGAAATTCATTTGTTTAGGCATACGATGTCTAAGAAGGTTGCGGATTCCAACTGTTGTAGTTTTACACTTTCTTTTCTGTGACCGTAAGTGTAATATGTGATATCGCCGGTTTCGTTGCTATATGTCAACGACAATTGGGATGCGCACATTTACTTACGTTGATGACATGTGATGTTATGTGTTGCTGGATATGTTATATTGGATCGTCGCGTTATTGAATAGCCGGGGGTTTTATGTGAGATGAGAGTTTTTATTTTCATTCATGTAAAATTTATTGTATGTAATATTCTTTTATTGGGGCACTTCCAGGTAGCGGAAGATGTCACCCATTGTATATTATTTACTTTTCCGCACTAGGATAGACCCAAGGAGGAAGGCACAAGTAACCGGGTTCTGGAGTCCAGTGGGAGACCAACTCGAGGAGTCTAGTCCGGGTCTCTTAACTCTAGAATTGGTAGGGTTGCTTGCCGCTCTCGTAGGGGTCTAGGGGTGTGGGTTTTGGCTATTCATCGCGACCGTGGAATCCGTGTTTTATACTGGCTCGTATTAAAAACACGGACGTCCTAGTATATCCAATATTTCATATGATTCTTCTGCTGCGATATCTGTGATGTGATCATGTGATGTTCTGTGATAGATACAGTATATAGTATATATGATATATTATATAGACGTTACTTATGTTTTGCACTCGCGCTAGCCCTGCCCCGCTCTGCCGTTAGTTACCTAACCTAACGGTGCACGAGGGGACATCGAGGCGAATGCGGATGGCATAAGTGTATGTCGTATTTATCTGTGATGTTTAGGTGACTTACATGATGGGACTTCATTAATATGATTGATGAAAGAAAAGAAACCTAAAGATGTTGTGGAATCGAATTTTCAAAAACAGGTAGCTACAGTTCTTGCTTTGCATCGCGGTGTTCCTTGTAGAACATCCTGCACCTTATTCGATAAGGAAAGGACCGAGATCCCTTTACCGGGAGTGACTCCTTTAGCAATAACTGGCAGATGCTACAACTCTCGGTTTTTCTTTTGATTGCTTCTATAGTTTCTGCTTTGCACAGTGATGTATATGATATATCCTGCACCTCATTCGACGAGGAAAGGGCCGACGATCCCTTCACCGGGAGTGACCCCTTTAGGAAAACTAGAAAAGCCTCAAAAACACTCCATTTAAAATCATTTGATTCTACAACGATATCAAGTTCATTACGCAATAGGTTTTCAGAAAAACCTGTCGTAGCCCTCCGTCATTTCAGATAAGTACTACTTAGTATTCGTGCTGCGGTAGTTTGGCATTCGTCAAGGCGTAGTGTACGGTAGCTAACTAGTATTTATCTGCTTATGCATATGATGCATATTGGATTAGGGTATTCGTACGGCGTTGTTTGGCATTCGTCAAGGGTCGTGCGGGTGGGTTTAATTCAATCAAGAAATGTACGGGTTGAACTTGACTAGTGGACTATGGGTTGTTTGGCATTCGTCAAGGTCATAGAACACTAGGGGTAAAATATTATCGGGAATTTCAAGTGTTGAAATTTGCAATGAGATTGCATACCTTCTATGAGATAGTTGGATCCCGATACCCACTGCGAGTAATTGTTACTCCTGGGAGAGTTTTACACATTACAATTAGCCGATCAAGTAGGTGTCTAGAAAGGTGTCAACGGGGTTACGCCTCTGGGAAAACGAGGTTTACATTAATTAGGTTCGTGCGAAAGCACGGGGCACCTCCCTCAAAGTACCGACACTGGCCTGGCTGAAAGATTGGCGAACTTGTAGCGTGTAATTAATCCCGGCTAGTCTTTCCTTTTAGGGTTTGAAGGAAGATTTGATAAAAACAGTGGGAGCCATCCCGATTAGATAAAATAATAACCAATCTGATCTTGCAAGAGCGCACGCAGAGTGTTTTCTTCTCTCTCTCTCCTGGTAGCGACCATGTCACGCCTTAATCAAGATAATAAAACGGATATATTGACGAACCCGCTTGTTATACTGAGCTGGGGAACGTTGGTCCCGCTCCAACTTATAAATGTTATAAGACAGAGCAGGAATTAGGGGAATACCAGAATTCCCGTACCGCCCAAACGAAGAAAGTGCATATGATGCATCTCCTTCTGGTGTGTTCATTACAGAGAACTGTTTCTCAAATGTCCTTTACGTCCTGGGTATGTGATACCGGATCAGGATCCCGTATATGTAATATGTTACATGGGCTACAGAAAGGTAGAGAACTGAGAACGGGTGATAAGTTTCATGAGGCAGAAAACGGTGCAAGTGTTGCAGCCAGATCTGTTGGTCACTGTCACCCTGTATTACCAGAATACATTGATTCTGAACAAATGTTATTAGATACCGAACCTGATATACAAAATCATATCAGTCTCTTTATTAGATAAAGAAGGAAATAATTTTGTATTGTTGGATAATGTTTTGAACATTTCCTATATCAAAAGTTGATCGGTTCAGGCATGCTATCTAAAAGCATTGATGTTCTAAATCAAACTACAGTTCTAAGTATACGGAATACACACAAGAGGAAGAGTTCAGAAATGAATGAATCCTTCTTAAGGCATTGTATACTAGGTCATATCAATGCGACCCGACTAGCTGAAGTTACATTTAGATGCATATTTAAATCTGTTTGAATTTACATCTTATGAAACTTGCCAGTCATGTCACAGAGATAATATGACCATAACTCCGTTTATTGGAAACAGAGAAAGAGTTAGTAAACTCTTGGGATGATACATGTTGATGTATGTAGGTCCCCTGTCTACACATGCCAAGATTGGTTCTTTGTACTTCATTACATTCTTTGATAATCTCTTAAGATTCAGACATATGTTCCTGTTGAAACACAAGTCCGAACCTTTTGAGATATTCATAGAATATAAGTTAGAAGTAGAGAACCAAAATACGGGTATAAGTATTATGTCCTTTGATAAGATCAAGGAGAAGAATACTTGAGCACGGAAATCCTGGACTATTCTAAAGGAGAATAAGATTCTCTCTCAGCATTACTCCTCCGTATACACCATAGCACGATAGTATATCGGGGCGGAGCAATAACACCCTATGTGATATGGTGTGCTCTATGATGAGTACTACTGAGTTTCCTATTTCCTTTTAGGGAGTTATGCACTTCTGAAGTTGCATACCTATTGAATAGGGTTCCGATCAAATCAGATGCCTACCATTTCATATGAGATATGGAAAGGGAAGAGCCCATCTCTTAAGTCAGTTAAGATTTGGTGTTGTCCGGCCTATGTCTAAAAGCAAAATCCGGACAAGCTCGAGGCAAGGTCTGTTATATAGATCTGGAAAAGTTCCAGCTATACAAACTGAAGCAGATGATTTGGTAGAACCAAAGGATTCAATAGAAACCAACGAACCTCAGCCTCTCCGCCGATCTAGTAGGGTTCCTCACCCACCTGAGAGATACTTCGGTTTTCTCTATGACAGTGGGAGCGAGGATTGCATCATGAGATGATGACCCAACTAGTTTCGGGCTGGCCATCAGGAGTAGGACTCTGTAAGAATGGCTGGATGCTTATCGATCTGAGATGGAATCCTTATACACCAACAAAGTATGGACTTTGGTTGCTTTATCTGAAGGGTTAAATCCCCATCAGGAGCAAGTATATCTTGAGAAGATTACTTGGTGTACATGGAAAAGTTGAGACTTTCAAAGCTAGACTTGTTAAAAGTTTGCATCATTGACCAAGTATGGGTTATGATGAAACCTTTTCTAAGTAGCTATGCTTAAGTCCATCCAGATCCTACTTGCCACGGCTACATACCATGACTACGATATCTGGCGGTTGGGTGTCATGACTGATTTTCTAAATGTTGATTTGGAAGAGAGTGTCTATAAGTACACAGCCATAGGGCTTCGTAGATAGTGGGAGCAGCGGAAACGTGCGCAAGATGTTTTATGTGATAAAGCAGGCATCGCGTAGTTGGAACGTCTGTTTTGATGTGGTAGTCAAAGAGTTTGACTTCATCAAAATGGTAGATGAACTTGTATATACAAAAAGGTAGTAGAGAGTATGGTGGTGATTCTCGTAGAGTACGTGGATGACATACTCTTGATAGGGAAGGAGTTTCCTATGCTATGCTCGGTCAATCTCCGCTTATCACAAGGATTCTCCATATAGATCAAAATGATACCTCCTAAATCCTTGGTTTTGGATCTATGAGATAGATCTAATTCGATGTTAGGATACTCACTAGTTGTAGTGAGATGGTATCAATCGATCCTGGGGAGAATCACTGGAAAGGTTCCAGGGTGATAAGGACGACTGAATGTCAGTCGCAGGCATTGTCTATACCCTCAGTGGAGGGACGGTATATTGGAAGAGTTCCAAGCTAGATACCGTGACTTACTAGACGATTAAAGGCAAGATACATTGTTACCAAAGATACAACCAAAGAGGCAGTCTGGATATATATAAGTTCATGAGATGAACTTCGTTCCTACCATTGTGTGACAATGGAGTTATGGCTTTTGCCAAGGAACCCCCCGCAAGATGTTTTATGTGATAAAGCAGGCATCGCGGAGTTGGAACGTCTGTTTTGATGAGTTAGTCAAAGAGTTTGACATCATCAAAATGGTAGATGAACCTTGTATATACAAAAAGGTAGTAGGGAGTATGGTGGTGATCCTCGTAGAGTACGTGGATGACATACTCTTGATAGGGAAGAAGTTTCCTATGCTACGCTCGGTCAATATCTGCTTATCACAAAGATTCTCCATATAGGATAAAAGTGATACCTCCTAAATCCTTATTTTTGGATCTATGAGATAGATTTAAATGGATGTTAGGATACTCACAAGCTGTAGTGAGATGGTATCAATCGATCCTAGGGAGAATCACTGGAAAGGTTCCAGAGTGATAAAGACGACTGAATGTCAGTCGCATGCATTGTCTTTACCCTCAGTGGAGGGACGGTATGTTGGAAGAGTTCCAAGCTAGATACCGTGACATACTAGACGATTAAAGGCAAGATACGTCGTTACCAAAGATGCTACCAAAGAGGAAGTCTGGGTGTATATTAGTTCATGAGATGAACTTCGTTCCTCCCATTGTGTGACAATGGAGTTGTGGCTTATGCCAAGGAATGCCCGTTCCATCAGTGATCCAGGCATATTCTTAGGTAGTATCACCTGATCGTGGAGATGGTTGATCTCCAGGGGATCGAGGTTAGGAGAGTAGACTCGGAGGACAACACGGCGGATCCACTCACGAAAGGCCTTTTCCCAGAGAGAGACTTTTAAGGGATGGTTGAGTATGAGATACTACAACCACTGCTATCAGATGGCCCTAGTGCAAGTGGAAGATTGTTAGTTATATGTATGCCCTAGAGGCCATTACTATACATAGGATGTATATTGTAGTGGATGCTTGGACATATATAGGGATGACTTTCTTGCTCGATATGATAGTATGCTATCTGGTTACTCTTTTACCTTAACGTGTACACTGATTGTCTCTCTGTTACATGTTGGTAAAGCCCTTAGGATGTGTACTTGACTACCTGGACTATGATGCAGATCATACTAGTGGGGACATGGTAGTCCATAAGTACATCCTTCAAGGTCCCTAGTCGTGGGTGTATCGAGACGGGGCATCGATATACCAGAGTAGACTAGCGTGTAGCTTCTCGACCCATACAGATGGGCGATGGATGATCCCATATCCATTGGTGTTTGACATCAGAGATGATATACGGGTGCTCGTAGAGACTGGGTACACTGGACGGACTCGCCGAGAACTCCCAGATGGTATTATACCTTACGTCAGATGGCAGTTCTCTGGTGACACTGGTACAGGTTAGTCTGTAGACCCGAGATCGTCATAGAGTCTCGTGTGATTCGCACTGTGCTTTGATTTCCATCATACCACGTCCAAGAGGGCGTGCAAAAAGGTGGCTTTTGGGTACAGTCTCGAAACACATGGAGGCAATGAGCGATAGGAGGGGTTTCGTCTCTCCCGGTATAGGGAGTTGATGTTGCGCAGTGCTCGATTGGCTATAACAGGAAGTCCTTGGCCAAGGCAGCTTTAGGGATTTACTGGTAAGTGTTACCAGCAGTTTCTCGACCCGTTATGAGCCTCATATCGACACGACTTATCGAGTTATTGGGGTCTGACGTTTACCACCCCTAGACGAGATATGCGACATATCAGACGAACAGACCGGACTGTACGGTAGTGTTACTCGTTGGATTCACTGGAGTGTGAGCGGGCTTGCTCGTTGATCTTCTGATCGCTCAATACCCGGGTGGCCGTTACGTTTAGCAGACCGCTTGCGGCTTGTGGGTGTTTGATATGATCATCACCTGCTGCCGGCGTATTGACGAGTCTTTAGAGTCCTACACAGGGGTTTCCTTGCTCAAGCGAAACGAAATAGGAGCGCATAAGAGATATGTGCGGGACCGAGGATAATACCAGTATGTGATACTGTATTCTATTCTCGCGATTTATGACATTGATCGGTTGTATGCGATATAGCCGGGTTATCGGATCAAGTGTTGATTCGATAAGTTGTTACTATTGATATTAGTCGGTTATATGCGATATGACCGGATCATTAAATCAAGTGTTGATTTAATGATTTAATGTATAATTATATATTTGATATATTACTTTACATTAACTAGTATTGGTTCACTTAAGATTGATTTTCTCACTTGAAAGTATACATTGTTTATATGTGATATATGCAAGTGTACATGTTTGTATCAAGCTTGATGATACAAACAAGTTGTGTGTATGAGACTTGAACCATATCAAGGTTGGATTAGGGTTTATTATTTTCCTAAACAAATAACAAAAGAGAGTGACTTTGGTCAAAGTTATCAAGCTTCATGAAGCTTGATGAACATTGACAAAGTCAACTCTTTTGTCATTTGTTCAAGATATTAGCTAACCCAACCCTTAACCTTATGCTATGGTTAATTCTCTACATGAGTTAAGCATGAGGGCTTAACTCAACCATGGTGCCATGATTAAAAGGATAAGTGTTCATATTATTCTTTTAATTCATATGATATTCTTTCTTCTTCTTCATCTTCATCAAGCTTGAAAAAGCTTGCTAGCTCCAATGGCATCATGAGAAAAAGAGTGAGAAATCCAATTCTAAAGTGAACCCACTTCCTATTTCTACATCCTCTACCACTTTCCATGTAGTATAGGGTGTTCTCTTCACAAAGTTTTCGACCTAGTGAAGGAAAAGCTTGAGTTTGAGTCTCCCCGACGTAGATCATCTTCGGCCTCGAAGTCAATGACCTAGCCCGATCATTTCTCCGACGAAACCATCGCTAGAGTCCGGGATCCGACGATCGCAGCGGAGGGACGTCTACACGGAGCTAATGAAATGGTGGAGAGGATCTACAAAGGTTGTAATCCCTTTCACTAAGTAGCAAAGTCGTTTGCTTCATTACTTTTCGCCTTTACATCTAGTTAACGATCTTGCTAAGGGTTGTTCGGCACCTAGAAAATTTTTGTTTGGCATGGTTGATGCCTTGTGGAACCTCCTTAGTGTGCCTAGGAACCCTACAGTGGTATCAGAGCCTAGCTAGAGCCTTAGGCGAAATGTAGACGATGTTAGAAATCCGATCGAACCCGAAACCCTAATCCTAGACCACTCTCTGTACATTTTTTCAAAACTGGGAATCTTGTGAATTAAAAATATGCAGAAAAATAAGCAGGCTTTTATAAGAATTACTGTACAAAACGGGACCCATAAATCGTTCAAAGAGCCGCGGAAACGCGGCACGAGCATGGCTCGTGCGGCGCTTCCGCGGCCGTACGGTCGCTTCCTTCAGATCTGTTTGCACAGTAATTCCTAACTTTGATTCCTGTATTTTCGGGGTATTTTTATTTTCTACTCAACAGTTGAGTTTTCTGGGATGTATTGGAGACTTGATGATTCGATCGGATTGTTTAGCTTTGTCTATAAGTGTTTCCAGATAATTTTAGAATATGTTAAAAAGTTCGACCGGATATAAATACCCACTTTTTCCCCTGTCGGGAAATTTCCAAGTGTTGGATCTTTCCATGGTTTAAAAACGTTCTGAGTAGTGCAAGTAACGCGATGGACCCTCTAGAAGACAACAAACCTTAACTCGATTATGTGACCGTCTTGAACTGCCCTTTGAACCTTCGGGTTTGGGGCAGTACGGCGTGCCACATGTGAGGCGTTGGCTTGACCCTTCTACGGCTGGACCGTTGGTACTGTGGCATGAAATGGATGTTTTTGAACTTATTTCAAGAGTTGAGCTGTTTCGGGAAAACTTGGGTGTTTGATTGTTCGAGCGAAAAGTTTAACATTTTCTATTTATCTGGAATGTGATACAATATTTGGAATTCACAAATAGTTATGAGATAACTAATATGAATGTTATAAACATAGCACTTTAGTCTCACTTGATCGGTTGCCATGGAATTTTGATGTGATCAAAAGTCCGTTGCAATCACGTAGCGTACGCGGATACTCGCCGGGTAAACTTAATATACAGCCATACCCCATAGCCCCGACCAAGTGACTGTAGGAGAACCCCATTGCCGAAAGCATCCGTTCGGGTGCTCGCGGTAGCGGTGTTCCGCCTTGGTGCACTTCGTCGACGGTATCGGGGGTGCGACCGCCTACTAAAATTTGCGACGAGCATTCGATCAGTTTATCGGGAATCTTGTTGAATTGCCCGATTAGATATTGAAAAGTGTTTTCGATATAGAGACTAAAATGCGGGGTTTATAATTGTTAGGCATGTGATGTCTAAGAAATTCATTTGTTTAGGCATACGATGTCTAAGAAGGTTGCGGATTCCAACTGTTGTAGTTTTACACTTTCTTTTCTGTGACCGTAAGTGTAATATGTGATATCGCCGGTTTCGTTGCTATATGTCAACGACAATTGGGATGCGCACATTTACTTACGTTGATGACATGTGATGTTATGTGTTGCTGGATATGTTATATTGGATCGTCGCGTTATTGAATAGCCGGGGGTTTTATGTGAGATGAGAGTTTTTTTTTCATTCATGTAAAATTTACTGTATGTAATATTCTTTTATTGGGGCACTTCCAGGTAGCGGAAGATGTCACCCATTGTATATTATTTACTTTTCCGCACTAGGATAGACCCAAGGAGGAGGGCACAAGTAACCGGGTTCTGGAGTCCAGTGGGAGACCAACTCGAGGAGTCGAGTCCGGGTCTCCTAACTCTAGAATTGATAGGGTTGCTTGCCGCTCTCGTAGGGGTCTAGGGGTGTGGGTTTTGGCTATTCTTCGCGACCGTGGAATCCGTGTTTTATACTGGCTTGTATTAAAAACACGGACGTCCTAGTATATCCAATATTTCATATGATTCTTCTGCTGCGATATCTGTGATGTGATCATGTGATGTTCTGTGATAGATACAGTATATAGTATATATGATATATTATATAGACGTTACTTATGTTTTGCACTCGCGCTAGCCCTGCCCCGCTCTGCCGTTAGTTACCTAACCTAACGGTGCACGAGGGGACATCGAGGCGAATGCGGATGGCATAAGTGTATGTCGTATTTATCTGTGATGTTTAGGTGACTTACATGATGGGACTTTATTAATATGATTAATGAAAGAAAAGAAACCTAAAGATGTTGTGGAATCGAATTTTCAAAAACAGGTAGCTACAGTTCTTGCTTTGCATCGCGGTGTTCCTTGTAGAACATCCTGCACCTTATTCGATAAGGAAAATACCGAGATCCCTTCACCGGGATTGACTCCTTTAGCAATAACTGGCAGATGCTACAACTCTCGGTTTGTCTTTTGATTGCTTCTATAGTTTCTGCTTTGCACAGTGATGTATATGATATATCCTGCACCTCATTCGACGAGGAAAGGGCCGACGATCCCTTCACCGGGAGTGACCCCTTTAGCAAAACTAAAAAGCCTCAAAAACACTCCATTTAAAATCATTTGATTCTACAACGATATCAAGTTCATTACGCAATAGGTTTTCAGAAAAACCTGTCGTAGCCATCCGTCATTTCAGATAAGTACTACTTAGTATTCGTGCTGCGGTAGTTTGGCATTCGTCAAGGCGTAGTGTACGGTAGCTAACTAGTATTTATCTGCTTATGCATATGATGCAGATTGGATTAGGGTATTCGTACGGCGTTGTTTGGCATTCGTCAAGGGTCGTGCGGGTGGGTTTAATTCAATCAAGAAATGTACGTGTTGAACTTGACTAGTGGACTATGGGTTGTTTGGCATTCGTCAAGGTCATAGAACACTAGGGGTAAAATATTATCGGGAATTTCAAGTGTTGAAATTTGCAATGAGATTGCATACCTTCTATGAGATAGTTGGATCCCGATACCCACTGCGAGTAATTGTTACTCCTGGGAGAGTTTTACACATTACAATTAGCCGATCAAGTACGGCGTGCCACAAGTAGCCGATCAAGTAGCCGATCAAGTAGCCGATCAAGTAGTTTAAAAACATCCATTTCATGCCACAGTACCAACGGTCCAGCCGTAGAAGGGTCAAGCCAACGCCTCACATGTGGCACGCCGTACTGCCCCAAACCCTAAGGTTCAAAGGGAAGTTCAAGACGGTCACATAATCGAGTTAAGGTTTGTTGTCTTCTAGAGGGTCTATCGCGTTACTTGCAATACTTTGAACGTTCTTAAACTACGAAAAAATCCAACACTTGGACATTTCCCGACAGGGGAAAAAGTGGGTTATTTATATCCGGTCGAACTTTTTAACATGTTCTAAATTACCCCGAAAAACATAAACAAAGTTAAACAATCCGATCGAAACATCGAGTCCCCAATACACCCCAGATAACTCAACTCTTGAGTGTAATTTAAAAATTCTCAGAAAACACAGGAAATTCAGTTGGGCATTACTGTGCAGAGCACGTGACAAGAGTCACCTTTATGGCCGCGGAACCGCTGCGCAAGCCAGGGTGGCGCCGCGGTTCCGCGGCTCATTAGCCGACTTAGGGGCACGTGCTCCACAGTAACTCCTATAAAACCCTGTTGTATTTTTTGGATATTTTTAATTTGGAAAAATCCACTGTTTTAAAAATTGTACAGAGAGGGGTGTCGATTGGGGTTTCGGGGTTCGATCGAGTTTCTAACTTCGTCTACACTTCGCTTAAAGCTCTAGCTTGGCTTTGATACGACTGTAGGGTTGCTAGGTACACGCACAAGGGTCTACGAGGCATCAACCATGCCCTATTAAAATTTTAGCCGTGCCGAACAACTCTAATACGGATCTTTAAACTAGGGTTTAGGCGAAAACTAGCAAGTTAACAATTTTAACTACAAGTGAAAGGGATTACAACCTTTGTAGATCCGGTACTTCACTTCATTAGCTCCGTGTAGACGTCCTCATCGCTGCGAGCGTGAACTCCGGACTCTCGAGAAGCTCCACGAGAAGAACGAACGTGCTTGCTACGTTGACTTCGAGGCCGAAGATGATCTACGTCGGGGAGACACTAACTCAAGCTATTCCTTCACTAGGTCATAAACTTTGTGAAGAGAACAAACTCTACTACATGGAAAGTGGTAGAGGATGAAGAAGTAGGAAGTGGGCCCACTTTAGAATTGATTTTCTCACTCTTTTTCTCATGGCACCATTGGAGCTAGTAAGCTTTTGGATGGAGCTTGATGAAGAAGAAGAAGAAAGAATATTATCCATCCAAATGAAAACTTATCCAATAAATAATGTAACCATGGGTGAGTTAAGCTATCATGCTTAACTCATGTAGAGAATTAACCAAAGCATTAGGTTAAAGGTTAGGTTAAAGAATATCAAAAGAAATGACAAAAGAGTGGACTTTGTCAAAGCTTCTCCAAGCTTCTTCAAGCTTGATTACTTTGACTAAGTTAAACCCTTTTGTTAAATCTTAAGATAAAACAATAACCCTAATCTTTACCCTAATCTTGGTATGAGTCTCATACACCCAACTTTGATCATCAAGCATGATACAAACATGCACACTTGCATATATCACATATAAACAATGTGCACAAACTAGTGAGAAAATAAATCATAAGTGAGCTAATACTAGTTAATACAATGTAATATATCAAATATATAATTATGCATTAAATTATTAAATCAACTCTTGATTTAATAATTCGGCTATAACCGACTAATATCAAAAGTAACAACTTATCGAATTAACACTTGATCTGATAACCCGGCTATATCGCATACAACCGATCAATGTCATGAATCGCGAGAATAGAATACGGTATCTTATATCGTATTAATCTCGGTCCCGCACATATCACATATGTGCTCCTACTCCGTTTCACTTGAGCCAGGAAACCCCTGTGTAGGACTCTAAAGACTCGTCAATACGCCGGCAGTAGGTGATGATCATATCAAACACCCACAAGCCGCAAGCGGTGTGCTAAACGTAACGGCCACCCGGGTATTGAGCGATCAGAAGATCAACATGCAAGCCCGCTAGTTCTCCTACGAATCCAATCAGTAACGCTCCCGTACAGTCCGGTCTCGTCGTTTGATATGTCGCATATCTCGCCTAGGGGTGGTAAACGTCAGACCCCAATAGCTCGATAAGTCGTGTCGATATGAGGTCTATAACAGTTCGAGAAACTACTGGTAACACTTACCAGTAAATCTCAGCAACCCTGGCCAGGGATTTCCGGTTATAGCCAATCGAACACAGCACAACATCAACTCCCTATACCGGGAGAGACGAATCCCCTCCTATCGCTCTTTGCCTCCATATGATTCGGGACTGTACCCAAAAACCACCGTTTTGCACATCCTCTTGGACGTGGTAAGGTGGAAATCAAAGCACAGTGGGAATTACAGATCTCGGGTCAACAGACTACTCTGTACCAGTGTCACCGGAGAACTGCCATCTGACGTGAGGTATAATACCATCTAGGAGTTTTCGGCGAGTCCGTCCAGTGTACCCAGTCTCCACTGAGCACCCGTACACCATCCTTGATTTCAAACACCGATGGATATGGGATCATCCATCGCCCATCATATGGATCAAGATGCGTATACGCTAGTCTACTCTGGTGCATCGATGCCCTGTCTCGATACACCCACGACTAGGGACCTTGAAGGATGTACTTATAGACTACCATGTCCCCACTAGTATGATCCGTATCATAGTCTAGTTAGTCAAGTACACATCCTAAGGGCTTTACCAACATGTAACAGAGAGACAATCAGTATACACGTTAAGGTAAAGAGTAACCAGATAGCATACTATCATGTCGAGCAAGAAAGTCCTCCCTATATATGTCCAAGAATCCACTACAATATACATCGTATGTACAGTAATGGCCTCTAGGGCATACATATAAATAACACACACCATATGAGATATGGAGTGTGAAGAGACCGTATCTTAAACGAGTTAGGATATGGGGTTATCCGGCCTATGTCAAAAGGAAAAATCCGAACAAACTCGAGGCACGATCAGTTCTTTGCAAGTTTGTAGGATATCCGAAGAATTCTTATGGTTATTTTTTCTACCACAGTGAACAACAAAAGGTGTTTGTTGCTCAGCATGCCACCTTTTTAGAAAAGGAATTTCTTGTAAAAGAAATTAGTGGCGAAGCGGTAGAGCTGGAAGAGGTTCCAGCGGCACAAACTTCAACTGATGATTTAGTGGAACAAGAGGATTCAGTAGTACCCGACGAACCCCAGCCTCTCCGCCGATCTAGTAAGGTTTCTCATCCACCTGAGAGATACTATGGTTTTCTCATTGATGGTGGGAGCGAGGATTACATCATGGAAGATGATGACCCGACTAGTTTCGAGCAGGCCATCACGAGTGGCGACTCTGTGAAATGGCTGGATGCAATGCGATCTGAGATGGAATCCATGTATACCAACAAAGTATGGACTTTGGAAAATGCTCCTGAAGGGGTAAAACCCATTGGGAGAAAGTGGATCTTTAAAAAGAAAATTGGTGTAGATGGAAAAGTTGAGACTTTCAAAGCTAGACTTGTTGCAAAGGGTTTTCGTCAACGACCAGGTGTGGATTATGATGAAACCTTTTCTCCAGTGGCTATGCTTAAGTCCATCCGGATATTACTTGCCATTACTGCATACCATGACTACGAAATCTGGCAAATGGATGTTAAGACCGCCTTTCTAAACGGTGATTTAGAAGAGTGCGTGTACATGACTCAGCCAGAGGGCTTCGTAGATAGTAGGAGCAGCGGAAAGGTGTGCAAGCTGCTTAAATCCATTTATGGGTTAAAGCAAGCATCGCGGAGTTGGAACATCTGTTTTGATGTTGTAGTCAAAGAGTTTGACTTCATCAAAAATATAGATGAACCTTGTATTTATAAGAAGGTTGTATTCCTCGTATTGTACGTGGATGACATACTCTTGATAGGAAATGCTGTTCCTATGCTGCAATCAGTCAAGCTCTTCTTATCACAAAGATTCTCAATGAAAGATCTAGGTGATGCCTCCTGCATACTGGGAATTATGATCTATAGAGATAGATCTAAACGGATACTGGGATTGTCCCAATCCAGGTACATTGATACCATACTAAAGAGGTTTAGTATGGAAGAATCCAAGCGTGGGAACCTACCCACGATCTCTGGACTCACTCTCTCCAAAGAGATGTCTCCCAAGACTGATTTGGAAAGAGCTCGCATGCAAAGGATACCCTATGCTTCGGCAGTAGGCTCTATCATGTATGCGATGCTATGTACCAGACCCGATGTAGCATACTCACTAAGTGTAGTGAGTAGGTATCAAGCAGATCCTGGAGAGAGTCACTGGGTAGCTGTGAAGAACATTCTCAAGTACTTGCGAAGGACTAAAGAGATGTTCTTGGTGTATGGTAACGGAGAACTCCAGGTGGAGTCCTTTACCGATTCAAGCTTCCAAAGTGATAAGGACGACTCTAAGTCGCACTTGGGATTTGTCTTTACCCTTAATGGAGGGGCGGTATGTTGGAAGAGTTCCAAACAGGATACCGTTGCAGACTCGACGATGGAGGCTGAATACATCGCTACCAACGATGCTGCCAAAGAGGCTGTCTGGATAAAGAAGTTCATTAGTGAACTTGGTGTGGTTCCATCCATTGAACATCCAATACCTCTGTATTACAATAACAATGGAGCTGTGGCTTTGGCCAAGGAACCCAGGTCCTATCAAAAGTCCAGACATATTCTGAGGCGGTATCACCTGATCAGGGAGATAGTTGATCGCCGGGAGATCGAGGTCAGGAGAGTAGATACGAAGGACAACACTGCGGATCCACTCATGAAGGCCATTCCTCAGATACAGTTTGAGAGATTATTCGGGATGCTAGGTATGTGATACTACAGCAGCTGGCCTTAGTGCAAGTGGGAGATTGTTAGTTATGTATATGCCCTAAAGGCCATTGTTGTACATATGATGTATATTATAATGGATGCTTGGATATATATAGAAAGGACTTTCTTGCTCGTCATGATAGTATGCTATTTGGTATTCCTTTATCTTAACATGTTGACTTATATTAGTTTATTGTCTTACTCTCACATGTTGATAAAGCCCTTAGGATCTGTACTCGACTACTGGGACTATGATGAGATCATACTAGTGGGGCCACGGTAGTCGATGAGTACATCCTATAACTGTTCCTAGTCGAGGGTGTGTCGAGACAGGGCATCGATACACCAGTGTAGACTAGCGTATACGCATCTTGACCCATATGATGGGCGATAGATGATCCCATATCCATTGGTGTTTTGACATCAGAGATGGTGTACGGGTGCTCAGTAGAGACTGGGTACACTGGACGGACTCGCCGAGAACTCCCAGATGGTGATATACCGCACGTCAGATGGCAGTTCTCCGGTGACACTGGTACAGGGTAGTCTGTAGACCCGAGATCGTCATAGAGTCTTGTGTGATTCCCACTGTGCTTTGATTTCCACCCTACCACGTCCAAGAGGGCGTGCAAAACGGTGACTTTTGGGTGCAGTCCCGAATCACATGGAGGCAATGAGCGATAGGAGGGGATTCGTCTCTCCCGGTATAGGGAGTTGATGTTGTGCTGTGTTCGATTGGCTATAACTGGAAGTCCCTGGCCAGGGCGGATATAGAGATTTACTGGTAAGTGTTACTAGTAGTTTCTAGACCTGTTATAAGCCTCACATCGACACGACTTATCGGTTACTGGGGTCTGACGTATACCACCCCTAGACTAGATATGCAACATATCAGACGAAGAGACCAGACTGTTCGGGAGTGTTACTGATTGGACTCACAGGAGAATGTACAGGCTAGCTTGTTGATCTTCAGATCGCTCAATACCTGTGTGGCTGTTATGTTTAGCTGACCGTTTGCAGCTTATGGGTGTTTGATATGATCATCACATGCTACCGGCGTACTGACGATTCTTTAGAGTCCTACACAGAGGTTTCTTGACTCAGGCAAAACGAAGTAGGGGCACATATGTGATATGTGCACGACCGAGGATAATGCGATATGAGATACCGTATTATATTCTCGTGATATTTAGATATGAGCCGGGTCATCGGATCAAGTGTTGATTCGATGAATCGGTACATGATATATTAGTCGGTTATATTCGATATAGCCGGATTGTTGGATCAAGTGATAATTCGATAATTTAATGTATAATAATATATATGATATATTGCATTACATTATCTAATATTGGCTCGCTTTATTATTTCATTTTCTCACCGGATAATGCATTGATATATATGCGATATATATTAATTGTATTATTTTCTTTTGTTACAAAAATATAATATATATGTGATATATATTATTGTAACATGATATGATTACTAATGCAACATGTTTAGTGGAGATTAAATAAGGTTAGGGTTTGATTTGGGTTAGTTCATTCATGAACATTCTAGAAGGTTTTTCTTTTGTCATGAGAAAGATATTATGCTTGATATTTTCTTATGACTCATTGTTTAACCCAAACCAAACCCTAGCCCTAGTTAATTCTCTACATGAGTTAGCCTAGTCATGGTTGACCATGGTTACATTATTAATCATATATGTTTTCATTATTCATCACAAAAGGATTATGCATTATTTCTTCTTCTTCTTCTACCTTGAGCTTTGAGAAAGCTTACTAGGTTTTCATTTTGTGATGATTTCATGTGAGAATTTGATATAAAAGGAAAGCATAAATACTACTCCATCATCCTCATCTAATCTAGCCAATTAGATTAGGGTGTTCACCTCATTAGAGTGAGAGAGCTTGAGTTATAGAAACTTCGAGGTAGATCATCGGAGAAAAGGAAGACTACAAGCTAGCATGGATCATTCGAGTTGTGGAGCCTCTCATGAGTCCGGGAGATCGTGGATCGTGGCGAAGGGACTTCTACTCGGAGCTTATGAAGCGAAGGAGTGGACTACAAATGTTGTAATCCCTCACACTTAGTTGTAAAGATGTTTACTTGCATGTTAAACCCTAATAATCTAGCAACGATCCCGACTTTAGGTTGTTCGGCACGTCTAAAATTTTATTCGGGCATGGTTGATGCCTTATGAACTCTTGTAAGAGTTCGTAGGAACCCTACAGTGAGATCTGGCTACCGCCCCCGTCAGGGTCTCGATCAGTATACACTAGTCTACACTGGAGTATCGATGCCCAGTCTCGATACTCCCACGACTATGGACATTTAAGGATGTGCTTATAGACCATCCAGCTCTCACATATATGATCGCCATCATAATGCTGGTAGTCAAGCAAGAATCCTATGAGCTCTATCAACATGCAATCATGATGATAAAGACAAACCGATAGCATACTATCATCTCGAGTAAAACTGTGCTACCGATATAGGTCCTCCCTCAATCATCATAATCACCTGCCTACGACTACGATAATTGCCTTGAGGGCATTTTAGCCAATAATCTCCCACTTGCACTTAAGGCTAATTATTGCGATGTCGCATACTCACAGCCCATGTGATACCGAACACCCAACTTCTCTGCTAATCAATCTCACAAAGCCTGTTTGTGAAAATAATGTGTTCGAGAAATAGCCTCAGTGAGTGGATCCGCTCCAATGTTTCTTTCTATATCTCTCTATATCTCAACTTCACGGAGAAAGCTATGTTCTGAAATGAGCGATACCTGTCTTAGAATTTGTCTGGATATCTGATGGGACCCAGTTCAAAAATGAACTCCAAATCCAGCAAACTTCCTAGACTGTATCATCCACTGAATTTAATCAGTATCATGCGCCATGCCTTTCCTCAGTATCCGCTTGGACCACCTGTCCAACATACTGCCCCTGAAAAGAGGGAAAACTATAACTTTGACAGTCACTCTGCCATCCAGATCACTTTAGAAGCCTGAAATGATAACCGTCTCCTTATGGAGGATGCTGTTACCATATCCCTAGAACATCCACTTATGTTCATAAACAGCTTCCCAACGTTTCTCCAGGATTGGATTAATATATGTCTCTTGCAACTAGTGCTAAAACAATATCTGGTGTTGAACTTGACATCACATGATTGACTCAATTGCCTAAGAAAGTGATATGCCAATCATGCAAATCCCTCTCCCCTTTAGTCTGAAAGACATCCTTTAGAGAGGGTGACTCCATCACCTGCAGGTTCTTCACCATGCCAGGAGTCATCAATTCTAAAACACCTTTAGAATATTGTCAAGTACCCTAACTGGGACACTTCCCAAATTTAGATCTAAAATAATAGATCTAGTGACCAGAAACCCTGATATTATATCCATATCCTATGTAGAGAAACACCTTTATGACAACCACAGTATAACCGATCGTAGTATAGGAATTTCACTTCTTATAAAGTGCATGTCATCCCAAATACCAGGACATCACACCCTACTATCTTCTTACCAGATCCATCTCCTATTCTGATGAAGTCAAAACCTTATGACTGTTTCATAAAAATTAGATGATCCTTTTCCTCTATACTTGCTTTAGTATATAAATAGACATAAGCTACTTGCCCACCATGCTTCCGCTGCTCCCACTGACTACAACAACCCTCTAGCAGAGTCATATACACGTGCACTTCTAAACCTAGTTTAGAACGACGCTATACTCATCCTCCTGCCGGGTCTCATAATCTAGAACAGCATCAATGGCAAGTCTGGGTAAACAAGAACCTCTCTGTCACCGTCTCTGAGAAGACCGAAGTACCTCTCGGGTGCCTGAGTTAACCGACCAAATCTGCAGAGTGGATAATGGAACATCAAAACCAATTGAATCCTCAGGTTCTATTAAATCTTCAGTGATCGTTTGTGGTTCTGGAATCACTTCCAGTTCTACTATACTCCCACTTCTGTTTTCTGAAAAAATCCATTTTACTAAAACTGTGGCGAGTGAAGAAAAATATCATTATTGATCTTCCTGATGGTAGAAAGTTAACCCTCATCAAATCCCGGGAGAACCCACAAACTGCCATTACTAAAACGTGCCTCGAGTTTATCCGGATTCTGGTTTTAAGCATCAGCCGGACAACTCCCTATACCTTAACATCGTTAAGATATAAATTGATTATATATATATCCAATATATAAACAAAAGCACTAATTTAATTGGAACCAGATTCAAAATCATGCAGCTGTCTCCAGTGCATATCAACCAAATAGAAAGAGGCCAATCAGCATTACCCATCTAGGAGCACATCCATATACGACTAACCTGAAAGAGAAGAAAGTTCTCAAAACCATTACTACCAACGGAATACCAAACACAAGTATCTACATCTTTGACTACCTCGAAGAATCTTGATACTTCAAACAAATGGTTCTCTTCTTTATTCTTATACTTATAACTTCTCAAAATCTGGACCTTGTATTTCAACGAAATGCTTGTCTAGAACTGGAGAAGTCATGAGTAAACAGAATATAGTACGAGTACCAACCCCATTGTCCTAATGAACACTGGAAAACATACAATACTTTGTATAAGTCCGCTGAGTTCAATAACTCAAACCCTGTGCGTCGTAGGTTGAAAACTGTACTATGGTTAAGAAGAATTACACCGCTGTTGAATGGACCTTACCTAATCACCAACTGATATAGGTAAATGTCATAGACATAATATCAAAAATTTATATCTCACTTTATAAAATAAACGTACAGATATATCGGTTTGAAATTGGTGCATAACAACGGATATTCAAAACCAAATATTTGCCGTCAGGCAAAACCCAGATGATTTCCTTAAATATCACCAGTTACAACGAATTCCGATATAATGAGGATCTTATCACCCAATTCCAAATATCTTACTCCCACTCACCATCTGTAATAACATACAGTTGTGAGAAACTAATCTGGTAAATACATACCCTAGAGTTAGATTCCAATTGGGAAAACAGTTTTTAATTAATATCGCACAGTGAAATTGAAACATGAAAATGTTTCAAAGGGGTTAACTGGTATTCCTAGTAATGCCTCTTCCACTATCATTATTCATGACAGTAACCATATACTTACCTGCCCTCACTCCAATCCCTTTATTATGTCTTTACTTATTACCTTCTGTACACCACGTTTAGGATAATTGGTTTTCTTCCTTCCGTACCCTTCGGCACCAGCCTAAGGTTTGGAAGAAAACTATCCGATAAGCGTAATAGGTGTACTCTCCTAATACCAGGAGCCTTCGCAACCTGAGAGAAGGTAAAGGGAAAAGACAACTGAATAATCCCATTCTATTTCTCCTGAACCGAAAACCATCCTCGAATCTGGAACGAATTCCTTTGAGTTTATATGTAACTATATGATGGCATATCCAATAGGAGTGGATATCCGTAGTGATACAGAGTGTTCTGGTGAAATCCAAAGTGGATGTGGGAGTGGCAGGGGTATACACGGTTTTGTTGTGAATGATAGCAGTCGCAATACCCTTTTTCCCTTATTCTAATCCCTTTATATGTATGTACTTATTACCTTCTGTACACCACACTTGGGCTAATTGGTATTCTTCTTTCCCCACCTTTCGGCACCTGCCTGTGGTATAGAGGAAGACTATCTAATAAGCTCAATAGGTGTACCATCTTCTAATCCTAGGAGCCCTCACAATCTAAAAGAAGGCAAAGGGAAAAGACAACCGAATAATCCTATTCAATCTCTCCAGAACCAGAATCCATCCTCGAATCTGGAACAAGTTCCTTCGAGTTTGTATGTAACTATACGATGGATTTATCCAATAGGAGTAGATGTTCATAGTGATACGTGGTGTTCTGGAGAAATGCTAAGGTGATTTAAAAGTGGCAATGATATATGCGACACCGTTGTTTCCCCCAATCAGAGATCAAAGCTCTGTTCAAAATTTGAAATTTGAACTGAGGCAGCGCCTCACGTGCAAAGCATGAGAGCGCTAGCGCCAAGAGCGCCAGCGCCATAAGTTAAAGACCCCGAGGCAGCGCCTCACGTGCAATGCACGAGAACGTTGGTGCCAAAAGCGCCAGCGTCAAGAGTCAAAGACTCTGAAGCAGTGCCTAACATGCAGAGCACGAGAGCGCCAGCACTAGAACTAAATGTTCTCCACCATTGGATCGAAGATCAAACGAAGATGATAAATTATCAAAATTACAGAATTAAATTCTGTTGAAGAAATACTCCTCAAATCTTTCCGAACAAAAAAGATTGCGTTCTGTAAGTCAGAGCACCATTGGTCGGAACACAATCTTTTTTGTTCGGAAAATCTTTCCTCACGTGAGCGCTATTATAAAGAGTGCTTCGGTACTCTACGTGTGGCGCTCAGCGCCGAGCGCTCCACATGCCCCTCACGTGAGTGCTATTTTATAAAGAGCACTCTATAAATAGAGCTCAACGCCATAAAAAGTGTTCAACACTCAATAAAAAACAAAAAAGATGGGTGTCAGAACCTCAAATCAATGCTCAGTATTGTTGAACAAAAAGGGACTGAGCCCAAACAAATGTTCAACATCTTATTCAAAACTGAGTAGACTGAGCCCAAGTTGGCCACAAGTCCCTAATTTAGATCAACCAAAGCACATGTGCTCACAATCTCTTTAATTGGTTCTTAGTCCCAAACCTGACTACATATATCCCAACCCACATTGGTTCAAGGGTACATCTCTTCACACTTCTGATATGTGTCGTTGTAATTCTTCAACGTCTTCAGAGAGGTGGCGGGTCCTGACAACTAGAAACCCTATGGACTATGATGTCCTTAAACCATGGACCGCAATGTCCTTAAACTAATGATGGACTATGATGTCCTTAAACCATGGACTATGATGTCCTTAAACTCCACGGACTATGATGTCCTTAAACAATGGACCGCAATGTCCCAAAACTAATGAAGGACTGTAACGTCCCTAAACTAAACTCCACCGACTATGATGTCCCTAAACCCAATGGACCGTAACGTCCTTAAACTAAATTGATAGGGCCCAAATGCTCTTTCATTGGATCTAAATGATCATAAAACCTTGTTAAGTAGATCTTAGTCTAAAATTATACTAACGTATCCTTAACAAACATTTAAGTTGATCTTAATCTCAAACGAGGTTAACGAGCCTTAGATCCACCAAACCCAAATCTAAGAAAATATGGATTTGGACTAATTCCCACCCTACGGGCGACAACATAAATTAGTCTCCGTATACAATCCACAGGCAACCAAAAACAAAACAAACACACACGACACGAAGTGAACATCTGGAGAAAGAGAAAGTGGTTATCGTAACCCGATAACATAATTAACTGTAGGGGCTTGCACCTGCAGGGAAAAGTGTCCCCACAATAAAAAAAAACCCTCGTAAACGAGGGGGAATCTGACGGAGTCTGCTACAACGGCCACATCCATCCAAACCTCCGATAAACGGTGCCATAAATCAACTTGGCATCTTCGGAGAGGTGGACGGATAAATCCAAATAGCATCTGCCCCCAAAATTCAGGCCAGACGTCCCAACGTCCCGATCGTGTCTTTCAGCGGTGAACAGATTCTGACACCCCCGGTGGGACCTTTTCCTCTTTCCACTCCACACTTCGTATGTCGTGTTTCGCAAACAAATCGTGGTCTGATATGGTTGCTTGTGGATTCGAGGTACTAAGATTTGGTGTCTTGCTCCGTGCAGAAGAGAAGATGGCGTCAATAACTTCCAACTGCACCAACTGCAACAACAACTCCCGCTCCGTCCTATCTTGAGGAGTAACTTACGGGCCCTAAGTGGCCTCCATTTACGCAATGCCGGTGGAACAGGTGACACAGGCCACCACGGGATTTTTCTTCGGGACCATGCTCCCACCAATGAGCTTCAACGCTCCAGTGCCATCATAAGAAGCTCCGAAGAAGTCGGTCATTGATCGGCTTACAACTACCACGGCCCTTCTCAACGGGTCATCCAAGTCCAACGCCTCGGTCTTTAACAGACTAGGCCAAAGCTCAAGCAGGCCCATGAAGAATCCTGCAATACCTGAAGGAGTTATCCCGAAGAGGATAGCCATTCTAGCTCCGGTAAACGAAGTCATCAGAGGGGCTTCTTCTCCGGCTAAGGGGTCGGTCTTTGCAAGACTGGCCATCCCAATTCTTGCTTCGGGTGAGGTCGTTACAAATGTTTCCCCTGCCAAAAAGTCGGTCTTTACAAGATTGACCACTCCTACTCAGCGGACATCGGTCTTCGACAGGTTGACCCCAGTAGCCCTTCACTACAACAGGGGGCATGATGAAGCCACCCTCGTAACTGAGCCAATCCCATCTGCAAGACATGCTCGACGTCGCCACTGGCGCCGAGTAAGGAAAACTGGAGGCAACTCTCCCTCTGGACTGACTCCACCAGCTCCATTGGTGGAAATTGACACAGCTGTTCCAACTGGGAACAGCTTTGAGCCGCTCAGGAGGGTGCGCAAGAACTCTCCAACTGCCGTATTGAAGAGGTCTCTTCCACCTGCTAAAAATGTTACTGAAGCGAAGCAACAACCCTCTTAGCGGCTGTCCTCCAAAATCCACAGGGTCTGGCGAAGAGTCCAAGACTTTATGATCGACAATGACTACTCCCGCCGACAGAGGAAAATGAAAGTTCGGCATGAGGAGGACCATCCCGTCGCCGTACCGCGGAAAGTATCACCTGCAACAGCCCCCTCAACTTCGACTACCCATAAAAGGAGAAGGCCGGAGAAAATCCCCGTGCTTACGACAAATCTCAAGGGTACTGAACCCAAACGCCCCAAGTCTGGGGGCATGGTAGTGCACACAGTCTACATGGCTTCCGAAAAAGAGGAAAGCTGTGCTTCCGGGGGTCATCGACCACTTACACGAACAGTAATAAAGGCTCAGGAGCAACAACAGAAACTACATGAGATGCTGACAAAGATGGCTGCACTCACTGGGCAGAAAGAAATCCCGGAGGCATCGTCGGATCAACGCCAGGAGCAGGAAACCGACGCCGAGTTCCTCCGAAGAATGCTCGAAAAGAAAGATAAAGAGGCTGCGGAACAAGCGGCTAATATAAAACAGATGGCGCTGCTGTTCCAAGATATGGTAGGGATGATGATCCAACCGGACCCTCCAGCCAAAGATCCTCCAGTGATCATTGAAGACGACAGAAGGGAGACATCAAACCCTCTTCCGGCTTTATCAGTAGCCAGGGAGGAGTTGATCTTGAAAGTTGCGCTTGATGACTATATAGCTCAACAGATATGAGCTCATCCGGCAAATGAAGCTACTGGCCCAGTCGTCAGAACTGGGCGACCATATCCAGGCTGGTACGATCAGATTAAGTACCCACAGAGATATACGATCCTCAAATTTCACATGTATAAGAGGATATGCAATCCCCATCAGCACGTCGCTCAGTTCAGGGCTCTCTGCGGCAATACTGGAGGTGACGAAAAATTTCTACTTCACTAGCTCGTCGGCAGTTTAGCGGAGACAGCTTTTGAATGGTACTCAGAGCTTCCGAACGACTCCAGCAAAACATTCACAGAAATGGAGTTGTTATTCACCCAGCGTTTCGTAAGTGCCAGTGAACGCACCCCAATCACGGTATTGATCAATGCCAGGGTGAAGCCAGGAGAGACATGGGTTCAGTATGCAATTCGGTGGCGGAACCTATGGTCGAGATGCGAACAACGCATAGAAGAAGCTCCTGCCGTGGGCATGTTTGTGGGGACCCTGGATCCACAAGAAACTATATCCCAATTCGTGATGTTCTTCAAGACGACCACTTTTCAGGCCCTAATCGACAAGCTGGCCCAAATGGACCAGATGGGCCATAGACCGCCCTCCTCGAAAACGGAGCTTCAAAATGAGAAGGTGAAAGGTAAAGCGACCTTCGTCTCCAACGCTCAGCAACAACCGAGTGATCCGAAACCGGTTGCTCGCCAAGGCAACAAATCGCGATTCTTCAACGAGAAGTTGAGACGTCCTTACTCGTTTTCATGAGATAAAACGAGGAGACTGTTCGAACTAGCGGTGCGCAACAGGCTCATCACCCTGCTAGATCTGAAACGCCCACTGCAACGCGGTGACGTTAATAATCCCAATTACGGCCCCTACGACTGAATATTGGGCAATCCAATCGAAGATTGCTTCGTCTTCAAAAACTGGATTGAGGACCAGTACCAACAGGGCAAATTCATGCTGTTCGAAAACTGGAAAGTAAATCGGCCACAACCGCACGCTCCTAAAAAGATGGACATGTCGAGGGCATCATGCTCATTTATACAGGAAGCTCCATGGGAAGTTGTTCTTTCGGCTAAGACCAAAACAATGCTGAAGGATCTCCAAGCATGCCCAGCAATCAGGTGGAAAAACCCGCTAGAGCCTGAGATCATTGAGGGGATGCTGAAACAACGCCCAACACTGGGAGTTGGTAACGAAGGTCAAAATACCCAGGTCCAGCTGTCGAAGTCTTCGAAGAGCATGAAGAAGACCAAAATGCCCGTGCAGTCTGATGACAAACGTACGGATCGGTAAAAGCATATTGACGTGCTGGAAGAATATAACCAGAAGGCGCGAACTCCGGTCACACTCCAAGTGTTTCTCAGCCATATCCTTGAGAGCGGAGATAATGACAATGATGAGGGAGAAGACTCGTCAGAAGAACCTGAAGATTATACGGCAAGTTGACACATGATCTTTCATTCGTCGCTAAATAACGAACAAGCTCACACGGCATCAGAAGATAATGTAGAAGAGCCGGGGACAAGATCGGTGCTAAAATCCTTGGGACCGTCAGACGAGATGATCGACATGCTACTGAGCGAAGCCCGTCAGAAGAGCAAAGCTGATCAAGAGCATGAAATGGCCAAATTCGAAAGAGCCAGGCGGCGGCATCAAACTGAAGAAGTCATGGTAGAGATGAATCGCAAAGCGCTCCAACAAGATCGAAGCACGCCCGCGGCAGAAAAAATTAAGCTTAAGGTAAGGAAACGGTTCGCTAAATCCCTGTCAATGGGAATGAAGCTGCCATCTCCCAAAGGAAATAATCCTGGCAGCATATACCTTGACGAAAAGGATGTACATCCTAACTACTGCTTGTACCATCGAAGGGTTGCATACCTTACCGAAGAATGCATGGCCTTTAAAAAATGGTGGCAGGGATATGTTGCTCACCGACAACATTTTAAGCGGATGAAGCGCAAAACTCGTCGGGAGCAGAGAAACACGACAGATGAGCGCAAAAGAACTGCCGGCAACTGTCACATGGTTGATTCCGGGGGATCGCAAGTTCTCACCTTCGGAAGCGATTCTGATGAAGAAATAGCCCTCGGCCCTCTCTTTAAAGAATTCACCTCAGGAAAAGAGGAAGAGATGAAGAATTGTGAGAATATTCAGCTGCGCAATTGTACGTTGCCCGAAAATAATCTTAGACCTACAAATAAGGGATCGAACAAAAAAGATAAGGGGAAGGAAAAAGTACTTGAGGATATCGCCCTCGATGATCGAGTCGTTGAAGTGCTGACAGCCAAGGACCCGCCCAAGAAAAGCAAAGTGGATTACAATGTCCTATCACATCTGAGGAAGATACCCTCACAGTTAAGCATTTTGGATGCCCTTCTGCTGTCCAAAGAGGCACGAGATTCTCTGATCAAGGCATTACAGGAGCCCGGGCAGTTTCAAGATTTCATTGCCGAAGAAAAGATGAAGGACGAGCTGGAAGAAGTGCACACAGCCGACATCACCATTGGCGATGAAGATCTCCTCCTCGGAACGTGCGAGCACAATCGTCCCCTGTATGTCACCGGGTACTGCCATGAAATCAAGATAGGGAAGATCTTAGTTGACAACGGGTCCTCTGTCAACCTCCTGAATGTTAGGGTGTTAAAAGAAATCTGCATGAGCGTTCAGCACCTCGCTCGGGATAAATCACCATCTCCGGGTTTGACTCCCAGTCATCACAGACGCTCGGGTCTGTAATACTGACGTTACACTTTGGGCTGCTCGTCACTGACATCAAATTTCATGTCATTGACGCCAATACCTGCTACAACGCATTGCTCGACAGGCCTTGGTTACACGAGTACAACATCATCCCTTCTACACAACATCAGTGTATGAAGTATTTCAAAGATGCTCTTGAGTATACCGTGACGGGGGAACTAAACCCATTCTCCGTAAATGAAGTCCGAAAGTATGAAAATGCAAAGTATTTCCTACCATACTTTGAAGACACGGAAAGAAGCCATAAACCGGAGAATAAGCAAAAAGCTATCACCATTATTCCGGTCTCCGGGAGCGATACCGAGGAGGAAGAAGAGATAGTCTATTCGGGGCCGTCCCAATGCAACCGGCCTGGACCATCTATCCCTGTTCTGGTTTTTGGCAGTGACTCTGAAGACCAAGTCAACGCAGTATTCTCGGTCCATCCATCAATGCAGGCCCTTATCGAAGTTGATCAAAGTTTGCAAATCGCCATAGTTCCGTGACAGCACTACAAAGAGTTTGATGCGCTTCATACATATAGTGTGCAAGAGCTACAGACATTCTACGTTCCTCCCAGGCGAAGAGGTGAAAGGGCGATCCTATTCTACCGATCCACAAAGACTAAAGTCGAAAGAGAAGTCTGGCATGGTACCGATTTTGCGCTCGACAGGCTTCAACCTATTCGTCTACCCAGATACTACACGGAGGGATTAAAAAGGTTATTGAGATGCCAAGGTGTTAGTGTTTATGCCCTAGAGGCCATTACTGTATCATACTAGTTTGTATATTACTTAATGGAAGCTTGGGATATTCACAGTTTTATTGACAATCTTGCTAAAAATGGTAGTATGATACTTGGTTTGTTTCTACTTTAATATGTGCATATGTTTCTTTTAACATATCGCTTATACATATTAGTAGAGCCCTTAGGATCTTTGCTTGATTACCAGCGTTGTGATGGCAGTCATACTAGTGGGGGCTGGGTAGTCTGTAAGCACCCTCCTATACAGGTCCCTAGTCGTAGGATTATCGAGATGGGGCATCGATACTCCGGAGTAGACTGGTGTATACGCTTCTCATCCCAGCATGGGGAGATGGTCTGTCCCACAGCCATCAGTACGTCGTATTGGAGATAGTATGCAGGTGCTCGTTAGGTTACGAGTACACCGGACAGGACTCACCGGGAACTGCAGGTTGGTTCTATACCCATCGTCAGATAGCAGTTCCCAGGTGACATGAGTACAGCTTAGTCCATCGACTTGACACTGCTACTTCGCCTCGGGTGTGTTCCCACTGTACTTAGATTACTACCCTACCATGACTCAAATGAGTCGTGCAAACAGGTAGTAGTTGGGTGCAGTCCCGAAGCACTTGGAGGCAGTGGCGGTTAGACATGATTCGTCTCTCCCGGTATTGGGGGTTGATATCGCGCTGTGTATGGAGAGCCATTACGCAAAGTCCCTGGCTAGGGCAAACGAGATTTACTGGTAGGTTCCAGTAGTTTCTCAAGGTGTAATGGGCTTCACTCCGACACGACTTATACCGCTATTAGGGGTCTGACGTTTACCGCCCCCTAGGCCCAATATGCGATAGTCCTAGACGAACAGACCAGACTGTACGGAGATTGTCACATCAGGCTCAGTGGGAGTTCGGATGAGTTTCCTTATCGTCCTTCTTATCGACATCTAACTGGGGACCGTTACGTACAGCTAGTACCGCTTGCGGCCTATGGTTAAACCCACTGCCAGCGTAGTGTCAAATCTTTAGAATCCCACACAGAGAGTTTCCCTGCACCGGACAAAAGGTGTAGAGGCCGTATGGTTTAACGGCAGGGCCGCGATCACTTACGTACACTTGTGCACGTACTATGATCGGGCAGATAATACTAGCGGGCTTTGGTTTAATCCAGATTCTAGTATTATACAGATGGATTTATTCAGTCAAAGATTATCCGTGTTTTTCGGAAATACGGATGGGAGGGGCAGTCTTGTAATTTGTCGGGAAGCTTCTAGAAGGAGGTGACTCATTTGTGTTTATTTCTTTTGTGATTTAAACTAAATGAGGTGGAGGATGAGGTGTAAGTTTCAATAAATGATCCATGACTCATTAGGTGACTCATTAGATGATTCACCTTGTGAATTAAATGAAGCATGATGAATATTAGCTAGATATTTATTTTGATGATATTATTATGCTTCATGATATTAACAAATGAGAATATTTTATTTCATTATCACAAAACACTTCTCTCTCCTCAAGTCTTCATCTTCTTCCTCAAACCCTAAAAGCTTTCATGTGTTGAGAATCCTAGGGTTTAAAGTGACTAAGTAATCCATCTAAATACTCTACACTTTCTAAGACTTCTAGATTAGCAAACTAGAATCCGTAGTTATCTCAGATTCGAGATAGGAGCTCGGACTATAGACTCTCGGGTGGATCGTCTTTGACTCGAGGAGGCCGTTGAGGTTCCCATGTTCCATAGAGCCGACGAAGTGTGGAGGACAGCAATGAAGACCCGAAGGACAAGTAACGTGAGGTGTAACTTCGAATCAAAGTAGTTAAACTTCTCGTAGTTTGCTAGTAATGGTTTAGACATGATCCGTGTGCTCAAGTCCGTGTTACGAAGCTTTGATAATTGTTTTTCATATATTCCGTCTCCCCGTGAATACGTGGGGTGCGTGACATGGATTTACAGTGGTATCAGAGCCTACTAAACCTTTACTAGCTTGTTATCAACTTATTAGAACTTCGATCGTCGGAAAAACACGAAAATATAACCCCGCTTCCCTATAGTTTCTGTCGATTTTAAACTTGTCGAAAAAATTATTTCAGAAGTATGAAAATTCACAGTAGGGAATTTTAAGAATACTGGAGAAATACGAGTTGCTAACTCGGTGAGACGACCGCGGAAGCGCGGCGGATTGGTGCAATACGCCACGGATCCACGGCCGAGTCGATTCCGAGTTGACTCGTATTTAGACAATTTGTCTTATTTTTGGGTGTTCTGTTTTCCTGTATATTTTGTTTCTGCCCAGGTTTTTTTCAGTGCTGGCTTGCATTTGGGGTATACACGGAAAAAAGGTTGTCGATCGAAATTCTAAGTTATTTGCTAACCTGGTTTTATCTGTGATGTTTGATGTGTTCGTAAACCTCCTCTAATTGCTAGTATGTCGGTTAGTTGGAGGTTTCACATTTCTGTAATGGATATTGGTTTGTGGATATGAATTTCATTGGATGTCGTGGATGAATAGTCGGGGATGTGAGATGAGAGTTTTTATCTTTCATTCGATGTAAATTGTAATATGTTGTAATATTCTTTTGTGGGGCACATCCAGGTTGAGGTTGTAGCCACTGTTGTATTATTTCATTTACTGTTTTATGCTCTTAGGATAGACCCAAGATGGGGTGCACAAACTACCGGGTACTTTGAAGTGTTTAATGGCCTACTCACGTCGTTGAGGGAGACTGTTTCACTTCTGGTACTAGGCAGGTAGTTTGCCGCACCCGTAGGGGTCTAGGGTGGGGTTTGGCTATTCATCACGACCGTATAATCCGTCTTTTCTTGCAAGCTCGAACGAAACGCTGATTCCTAGTATATCCAATATGTTCATCTGTGATCTGGAATGCCTATTATTGTGTCTGACGAATGTACAATATCTATATATGATATCTAGTAGGCGTTGCTTATGTTTTGCATCCGCGCTAGCCCAGCCCCCGCTTTGTCATTAGTTAAATAACCTAACGGGTGAATGACGGGGCCCAGTGGCGAATGCGGATGGCATAAGCGGACGTTATATTTTCGTTGTTTTCTGCAATGATAGGATAAATGATGGGACGCATTATTTTAGTGCAAAGAAAACAAACCAAAGCTGAATCGTTGGAACAAATTTAAAAGAAACCACTCGGTTATTTTAAAAAGGGCAGAATTTTTAATTGCGGAGCTTTAACCACTCCTTTTAAAAAGCTATCAGGTTCCTTCGATTATATCAAGTTCACTACGTTCACGGTTTCTCCAAAACCATTCGTAGCCCTCCGTCATTTCATATGGATGGTCAGTAGTATTCAAGCTATGTTTGTTGGCCTTCGTCAAGGCATAGTGTTTGGTAGCTGCTGGGGTATTCATATGTAGCATAGATAGATGCGTTGGTTTGGGACAGTCGTATTACTTTGTTGGCCTTTGTCAAAGGTATGTATGGGTGGGTTCAAATTAACAAGGATAATGATGGGAAGAACTTGACATGTGACTTATCATTTGTTGGCCTTCGTCAAGGTCATAAGAGCATGGGGCAAAAATCCACATCGGGAGTTTCTAAAGAAACTGAAACTTGCTAGTGTTGCATACCATTTGGAGTTTGATAATGTTGGTAGGATTCCTTCAGCATTATCATACGATGATATCTGGATCCCGATCCTACTGTGAGTATATGCTACTCATCAGGAGATTCGTCACTTAACGATCAATACTATAAACCAAGTAGGTGTCTAGAACAGTGTCAGCGGGGATACACCTCCAGAGAAAAGAGGTTATTTATTTAAGGAACTTCGCGAAAGCGTCGTAAAACCTCCCTCAAAGTACCGACACTAGCCTGGCTGAATGGTTAAGCAAGTATTGTATGGTGAGATCAGTCCTGACTAATTCTTCTTTTATGGTTTAAGAAAGGATTCGAGAAACAGTGGGAGCCATCCAGTTTAGATAAACTAAAAACCAATCTAAACTTGCAAGAGCATCATGCTAAAGTGTTTTCTTCTCTCTCTCAACTGCAGCGACCATGTGACCATGACTAGGTTACATCTAGATAAGAAGTTGACTAAATCTGACTTTTATGACTGGCAAAGGTCTGTCCAGATGTCCATTGCCTATGACAAGCTGGACCACCCTATTAATACTCAAGCCCCTGCCGTCCTAGGTCCAGTTTCCACCATCGCGGATATAGATATCCGTCAGATAAGGGAAAAGGACAGTGCGAATGCCAAGTGCGTCGTGTTGGCTTCAGTAGATGGTGTATACCAGAAGCAGCACGAGAAGATGGACTCAGTTTCCATCTTCCTCCATAACAAAGATTTATATGGAGAGCAATCTTGTATCGCAAGATATGAGACCTCGAACGAATTGCTTTAAGCAAGGTTGGCTGTCGGGTCATCTGTAAGGGACGACGTCCTTACGATGACTAGCTATATTGATGAGCTCATGGACCTGGAGACCACATTAGGAAACAGGTCATATGCTGACTTATTTCCACAGTCCCTACCCTCTACTTACACCCTGAAAGAAACCAGGGAGACATCCGCTTTGCTTAATGGGGGACCTTCTTCTTCTGCATCCAGGGCGAAAGCAAAGGGTGAAAAGAGGAAAACCTCCACAAAGCCGATATACGGTGTCAGTGAAGTAGAAGGAAAGGGAAGAGCAAAAGTTTCGGGACTTGGTGTAGAGAAGGAATGATGTTCCTATTGTTATGGGAAGGGACATTGGCAGAAGGATTGCAGGGTTTTGGAAGCCAGTAGCCAGGATTCGAAGCATGTTGTGGCTTCGGCCTCGAGTGTGTTTGTAACTGAGAACTGTTTGTCAATTAACTCTACTTCCTGGGTACTAGATACCGGAGCAGGATCTCATATCTGTAATTCATTACATGCTTTGAGAAACCATAGAGTTATCAGGGTGGGCGATTTGTCTCTCAGAGTTGCGAACGGAATGAGCGTGGACGCTGAATCCGTGGGAGAATATCGCCTAGGTTTGACAAGTGGGCAGATATTGATTCTATGTAACTGTTTGTATGTACCTAGTTTGACTTGTAATATCATATCGGTATCCTCACTTTCTAGAGAGGGATATGATTTTACATTCGAAAGCGATGTGGTTCATATCCACCTAAATCAAGTTCTGATTGGGTCCGGTACATTAGATGACGGTATATACGTATTGAATCAAGCTCAGGTTTTCAATGTCCAGAACACACTTAAAAGAAAGTCTCCGAAAATAAATCAGGCTTTCTTATGGTATTGTAGACTAGGTCACATCAATGAAACGCGGTTGACTAAGTTATATAGAGAAGAATATTTGAATCCGTTCGAATATCAATCTTATGGTACTTATGAATCTTGTCTCATGGAAAAGATGACAAAGACTCCGTTTACAGGACACGGAGTAAGAGTGAGAGAGCTCTTAGGACTCATACACAGCGGTGTATATGGTCCAATATCTACACATGCGCGAGGTGGTTATTCCTACTTCATTACTTTTACGGATGATTTCTCTAGGTATGGACATATCTTCTTGATGAAGCTGTTAGTTATATGTATGCCCTAGAGGCCATTACTGTACATACGATGTATATTGCAATGGATGCTTGGACATATATAGGGAGGACTTTCTTGCTTGACATGATAGTATGCTATCTGGTTGTACTTTATCTTAACATGTACTCTTATTGTCTCTATGTTACATGTTGATAAAGCCCTTAGGATATGTACTCGACTACTGGGACTATGATGAGATCATACTAGTGGGGCTATGGTAGTCGACGAGTACAACCTATAACTGTTCCTACTCGATGGTGTATCGAGACAAGGCATCGATACACCAGAGTAGACTAGCGTATACGCATCTTGACCCATATGATGGGCGATGGATGATCCCATATCCATCGGTGTTTGACATCAAGGATGGTGTACGGGTGCTCAGTAGAGACTGGGTACACTGGACGGACTCGCCGAGAACTCCCAGATGGTATTATACCTCACGTCAGATGGCAGTTCTCCGGTGACACTGGTACAGAGTAGTCTGTTGACCCGAGATCGTCATAGAGTCTTGTGTGATTTCCAGTGTGCTTTGATTTCCATCATACCACGTCCAAGAGGGCGTGCAAAAAGATGGCTTTTGGATACAGTCCCGAATCACATGGAGGCAATGAGCGATAGGAGGGGATTCGTCTCTCCCGGTATAGGGAGTTGATGTTGTGCTGTGTTCGATTGGCTATAACCGGAAATCCCTGGCCAGGGTTGCTGAGATTTACTGGTAAGTGTTATCAGTAGTTTCTCGAACTGTTATAGACCTCATATCGACACGACTTATCGAGCTACCGGGGTCTGACGTTTACCACCCCTAAGCGAGATATGCAACATATCAGACGACGAGACCGGATTGTACGGGAGTGTTACTGTTTGGATTCACAGGAGAAGTTACAGGCTTGCTTGTTGATGTTCTGAGCGCTCAATACCTCGGTAGCTGTTACGTTTAGCTGACCGCTTGCAGCTTGTGGGTGTTTGATATGATCATCACCTACTGCCGGCGTATTGACGATTCTTTAGAGTCCTACACAGAGGTTTCTTGGCTCAGGAAAAACGGAGTAGGAGCATATATGTGATATGTGCGGGACCGAGGATAATGCGATATGTGATACCGTATTATATTCTCGCGATATTTGATATCAGCCGGGTCATCGGATCAAGTGTTGATTCGATGAATCGGTACTGATAAATATTAGTCGGTTATATGCGATATAGCCGGATTGTCGGATCAAGTGTTGATTCGATAATTTAATGTATAATAATATATGATATATTAAATTACATTATCTAATATTAGCTCACTAAAAGATTCTTTTTCTCACTCGGGTAATACATTGATATATATGCGATATATGTTAATTGTATTATTTTATTTGGTTACAATAAATATTATATATGTGATATATAATATTGTAACATGATATGATAACTAATGCAACATGTTTAGTGGAGTTTAAACATGATTAGGGTTTGGATTAGGGTTAAGCTTTCTAGATGATTCTAGAAGGTTTTGGTTTTGTTTTGTGAAAGATATTTTCAAGTGACTCATTCTTAACCTAACCCAAATCCTAGCCTTGGTTAATTCTCTACAAAGGCTTAGTCAACCATGGTTGTATTATTCATCATTATCTCCTTTGCATTATTCATCACAAAAGGAATTCAATCATTATTCATCTTCTTCTTCCTTCATTCTTTCATGAAAAAGCTTTCTAGATTTTTTTCAAGTGATGAATAAATGTGAGAAAAAGATAAATAAAGAGAGCAAAAATCCTACTTCATCATCCTCATCTTCCCTTGCCATTTAGATGAGGGTGTTCACATCATTTCATGAGTGTTAGCTTGTGTTAACGAAACTTCAAGGTAGATCATCTTTGTATCGAAGATCAGAAGCAAAGGTTGCATCTTTCTCTTCGTGGAACCTCTCGAGAGTCCGGAACCCGATGATCGCAGCGAAGGGACCACAACACGGAGCATATGAAGTGAAGGACCGGATCTACAAAGGTTGTAATCCCTCTCACTTAGTGTTAAATTTGTTAACATGTTAGTTTTTGCCTAATCTCTAGTTTAAAGATCCGTATTCGGGTTGTTCGGCACGGCTAATTTTTTAATCGGGCATGGTTGATGCCTCGTAGACCCTTGTGCGCGTGCATAGCAACCCTACAGTGGTATCAGAGACAAGCTAGAGCTTTAGGCGAAGTCTAAGCGAAGTTTAAAGTCCGATCGAACCCGGAAAACCCGATATACCCTAGTTTCTGGAAATTTTTCAAAACTGTGGTTTTTTCAAAATTAAAAATATCCAAAAATTACAGCAGGGAATTATATGAGTTACTGTGAAGCACGTGAGCGCAATTCGTCTAAAGCGCCGCGGAACCGCGGCCCCACCCCAGCATGTGCGGCGGTTCCGCGGCCATAAAGTCGATTCTTGGCACGTTCTTTGCACAGTAATTCTTATCTTTTAGTGCTGTATTTTCTGGGAATTTTTAATATTTATTCAACTGTTGAATTATCTGGGTTGTATTGGGGACTTAAAGATTCGATCGGATATTATAACTTTGTTTAGTTTGTCCGGATAATTTGTAGAAACTGTTAAAAAGTTCGAACGGATATCAATAACTCACTTCTTCCCCAGTCGGAAAATTTTTCAAAAGTTGGATTTTTTCTCGTGTTTAAGAACGTTCTAAGTCGTGCAAGTAACGCGGTGGACCCTCTAGAAGACAACAAACCTTAACTCGATTATGTGACCGTCTTGAACTACACCTTAGAGTTTGGGGCAGTACGGCGTGCCACATGTGAGGCGTTGGCTTGACCCTTCTACGGCTGGACCATTGGTACTGTGGCATGTGATGGATGTTTTTTAAACTGATTTCAAGTGTTGAGATATATTGGGGAAATCTTGGGTGTTTGATGATTCGATCGGAAAGTTTAACTTTGTCTATTTATCTGGAATGTGATACAATATTTGGAATCCACAGGTAGTTATGAGATAACTAATATGAATGTTATAAACACAACACTTTAGTCTCAAATGATCGGTTGCCACGGAATTTTGATTCGATCAAAAGTCAGTCGCAATCACGTAGTGTACGCGGATACTCGCCGGGTAAACTTAATAGACAGCCACGCCCCATAGCCCCGACCAAGTGACTGTAGGAGAACCCCGTCGCCGAAAGCATCCGTTCGGGTGCTCGCGGCAGTGGCGTTCCGCCTTAGTGCACTTCGTCAACGGCATCTGGGGGTGCGTCCGTCTACTAAAGTTTGCGACGAGCATTCGATCAGGTCGTCGGGAATCTTGTTGAATTGCCCGACTTGATATTGAAAAGAGTTTTCGATAATGAGACTAAAATGCGGGGTTTATAATTGTTAGGCATGTGATGTTTAAGGAATTCATTTGGTTAGGCATGCGATGTCTAAGGAGGTTGCGGATTCCAACTGTTGTAGTTTTACACTTTCTTTTCTGTGACCGTAAGCGTAGTATGTGGTGTATCGCCGGCTTCGTTGTTATACATCAACGACAATCGGGATACGCATACTTGCTTACGTTGATGATATGAGATATTATGTGTTGCTGTGATATGTTATATTGGATCGTCGCGTTTTGAATAGCCGGGGGTTTTATGTGAGATGAAAGTTTTTTCTTTTTCATTCTTGTAAAATTCATATGTATGTAATATTCTTTTATTGGGGCACTTCCAGGTAGCGGAAGATGTCACCGTTGTATATTATTTACTTTTCCGCATTAGGTAGACCCAAGGCGGGGAGCACAAGTAACCGGGTTCTAGGGTCCAGTGGGAGACCATCTCGAGGAGTCGAGACCGGGTCTCCTAACCCTAGAATTGGCAGTGTTACTTGCCGCTCTCGTAGGGGTCTAGGGATGTGGGTTTGGCTATTCATCGCGACCGTGGAATCCGTGTTTTATACAGGATCGTATTGAAAACACGGACGTCCTAGTATATCCAATATTTCATATATGTTCTTCTGCTGCAATGTTCTGTGATGAGATCATATTACTGCCTGAGACGAATGTTTATATTATATATATGAGATATATGTTATATTGCAGATTTCGTTTCAAAAGAGATGCTTGTGAAGCATAATAAAATGGGACTTCATTAATGTGATTAATGAAATAAAAGAAACCTAAGATGTTGTAGAAACTTGTTTAATAAAAACTGGTAGCTCTAGTTCTTGCTTTGCATAGCGGTGTTCCTTGTAGAACATCCAGCACCTTATTCGATAAGGAAAGGACCGAGATCCCTTCACCAGGAGTGACTCCTTTAGCAATAATTGGCAGATGCTACAAACTCGGTTTGTCTTTTGATTGCTTCTATAGTTCTTGCTTTGCACAGTGATATTTGTGAAATATCCTGCACCTTATTCGATGAGGAAAGGGCCGACGATCCCTTCACCGGGAGTGACCCCTTTAGCAAAACTAGAAAAGCCTCAAAAACACTCCATTTAAAATCACTCGATTCTACAACGATATCAAGTTCATTACGCAAAGGGTTTTCTTAAAAACCCGTCGTAGCCCTCCGTCATTTCAGATAAGTACTACTTAGTATTCGTGCTGCGGTAGTTTGGCATTCGTCAAGGCGTAGTGTACGGTAGCTAACTAGTGCTTATCTGCTAGCATACGATGCGATTGGATTAGGGTATTCGTACGGCGTTGTTTGGCATTCGTCAAGGATCGTGCGGGTGGGTTTAATTCAATCAAGAAATGTACGGGTTGAACTTGGCTAGCGGACTATGGGTGGTTTGGCATTCGTCAAGGTCATAGGACGCTAGGGGCAAAATATTATTGGGAATTTCAAGTGTTGAAATTTGCAATAAGATCGCATACCTTCTATGAGATAGTTGGGTCCCGATACCCACTGCGAGTAAGAGTTACTCCTGGGAGAGTTTTACACATTACAATTAGCCGATCAAGTAGGTGTCTAGAAAGGTGTTAACGGGGTTACGCCTCTGGGAAAACGAGGTTTACTTTAATTAGGTTCGTGCGAAAGCACGGGGGACCTCCCTCAAAGTACCGACACTGGCCTGGCTGAAAGATTAGCGAACTTGTAGCGTGTAATTAATCCCGGCTAGTCTTTCCTTTTAGGGTTTGAAGGAAGATTTGATTAAAATAGTGGGAGACATCCTGATTAGATATATTAGATAACCAATCTAATCTTGCAAGAGCATACGCTGAGTGTTTTCTTCTTTCTCTCTCCAGGTAGCGACCATATCACGCCTTAATCAAGATAATAATACGAATATATTGACCGAACCCGCTTGTTATACTGAGCTGGGGAACGTTGGTCCCGCTCCAACTTATAATTGTTATAAGACAGAGCAGGAAATTAGCGAATACCAGATTTCCCGTGCCGCCCAAACGAAGAAAGTGCATGCTGATGCATCTTTTTCTGGTGTGTTCATTACAGAGAACTGTTTCTCAGTATCCTTTACGTCCTGGGTATGTGATACCGGATCAGGATCCCATAGATGTAATCTGTTACATGGGCTACAGATAGGTAGAGAACTGAGAACGGGTGATTAGTTTCATGAGACAGAAAACGGTGCAAGTGTTGCAGCCAAGTCTGTTGGTCACTATCACCCTGTATTACCAGAATACATTGATTCTGAACGAATGTTATTAGATACCGAACCTGATATACAACATCATATCAATCTCTTTATTAGTAAAGAAATGATATAATTTTGTATTGTTGGATAATGTTTTGAACATTTCCTATATCAAGAGTTGATCGGTTCAGGCACGTTATCTAAAAGCATTGACGTTCTAAATCAAACTATAGTTCTTAGTATACAGAACACACACAAGAGGAAGAGTTCAGAAATGAACGAATCCTTCTTGAGGCATTGTAGACTAGGTCATATCAATGCGACCCGACTGGCTGAAGTTACATTTAGATGCATATTTAAATTAGTTTGAATTTACATCTTGTGAAACTTGCCGGTCATGTCACAAAGATAAGATGACCACAGCTCTGTTTATTGGAAACAGAGAAAGAGTTAGTGAACTCTTGGGATTGATACATGTTGATGTATGTAAGGTCCCCTGTCTACACATGCCAAGATCGGTTCTTTCTACTTCATTACATTCTCTGATAATCTCTCAAGATTCAGACATATGTTTCTGTTGAAACACAGGTCCGAACCTTTTGAGATATTCATAGAATCTAAATTAGAAGTAGAGAACCAAAATACGGGTAAAAGTATTATGTCCTATGATGTGATCAAGGAGGAGAATACTTAAGCACGGAATTCCTGGATTATTCTAAAGGAGAATGAGATTCTCTCTCAGCATTACTCCTTCGAATACACCATAGCACGTCGGTGTATTGGGACGGAGCAATAGCACCCTATGTGATATGGTGTGCTCTATGATGAGTTTCCTATTTCCTTTTGGGAGTTATGCACTTGAGAAGCTGCATACCTATTGAATAGGGTTCAAATCAAATCAGTTGCCTACCACTTCATATGTGATATGGAAAGGGAAGAGCCCATATCTTAAGTTTGTTAAGATTTGGGGTTGTCCGGCCTATGTCTAAAAGCAAAATCTGGACAAGCTCGAGGCAAGGTCTGTTATGTACAACTGGAATGGTTCCAGCTATACAAACTGCAGCTGATGATTTGGTAGAACCAAAGAATTCAATAGTTTCCAACGAACCTCAGCCTCTCCGCCGATCTAGTAGGGTTCCTCACCCACCTGAGAGATACTTCGGTTCTCTATGACAGTGGGAGCGAGGATTGCATCATGAGATGATGACCCAACTAGTTTCGAGCTGGCCATCAGGAGTGAGACTCTGTAAGAATGGCTGGATGCTTAGCGATCTGAGATGGAATCCTTATACACCAACAAAGTATGGACTTTAGTTGCTTTATCTGAAGGGTTAAATCCCTATCAGGAGCGAGTATATCTTGAGAAGATTACTTGGTGTACATGGAAAAGTTGAGACTTTCAAAGCAATGCTTAAGTCCATCCGGATCCTACTTGCCACGGCTACATACCATGACTACGATATCTGGTGGTTGGGTGTCATGACTGCTTTTCTAAATGATGTTTTAGAAGAGAACGTCTATAAGTACACAGCCAGAGGGCTTCGTAGACAGTGGGTGCAGCGGAAACGTGTACAAGATGTTTTATATGATAAAACAGGCATCGCGGAGTTGGAACATCTGTTTTGATGTGGTAGTCAAAGAGTTTGACTTCATCAAAATTGTAGATGAACCTTGTATATACAAAAAGGTAGTAGAGAGTATGGTGGTGATCCTCGTAGAGTACGTGGATGACATACTCTTGATAGGGAAAGAGTTTCCTATGCTACGCTCGGTCAATCTCCGCTTATCACAACGATTCTCCATATAGGATCAAAGCGATACCTCCTAAATCCTGTGTTTTGGATCTATGAGATAGATCTAATTAGATGTTAGGACTCTCACTAGTTATAGTGAGATGGTATCAATCGATCCTGTGGAGAATCACTGGAAAGGTTCCAGGGTGATAAGGACGACTGAATGTCAGTCGCAGGCATTGTCTTTACTCTCAGTGGAGGGACGGTATGTTGGAAGAGTTCCAAGCTAGATACCGTGACATACTAGACGATTAAAGGCAAGATACATCATTACCAAGGATACTACCAAAGAGGCAGTCTGGATATATATATATATAAGTTCATAAGATGAACTTCGTTCCTACCATTGTGTGACAATGAAGTTGTGGCTTTAGCCAAGGAACTACCGTCCCATCAGAAATCCAGATATAATTCTTAGGCAGTATCACCTGATCATGGAGATGGTTGATCTCCAAGGTGATCGAGGTTAGGAGAGTAGATACAGAGGACAACAGCGCGGATCCACTCACAAAGGCCTTTTTCCCAGTAGAGACTTTTATGGGATGGTTGAGTATGAGATACTTCAACCGCAGCTAATTGTTGGGTATGCGATACCACAACAGATGGCCCTAGTGCAAGTGGGAGATTGTTAGTTATATGTATGCCCTAGAGGCCATTACTGTACATACGATGTATATTGCAATGGATGCTTGGACATATATAGGGAGGACTTTCTTGCTCGACATGATAGTATGCTATCTGGTTGTACTTTATCTTAACATGTACTCTTATTGTCTCTATGTTACATGTTGATAAAGCCCTTAGGATATGTACTCGACTACTGGGACTATGATGAGATCATACTAGTGGGGCCATGGTAGTCGACGAGTACATCCTATAACTGTTCCTAGTCGAGGGTGTATCGAGACAGGGCATCGATACACCAGAGTAGACTAGCATATACGCATCTTGACCCATATGATGGGCGATGGATGATCCCATATCCATCGGTGTTTGACATCAAGGATGGTGTACGGGTGCTCAGTAGAGACTGGGTATACTGGACGGACTCACCGAGAACTCCCAGATGGTATTATACCTCACGTCAGATGGCAGTTCTCCGGTGACACTGGTACAGAGTAGTCTGTTGACCCGAGATCGTCATAGAGTCTTGTGTGATTCCCACTGTGCTTTGATTTCCATCATACCACGTCCAAGAGGACGTGCAAAAAGGTGGCTTTTGGGTACAGTCACGAATCACATGGAGGCAATGAGCGATAGGAGGGGATTCTTCTCTCCCGGTATAGGGTGTTGATGTTGTGCTGTGTTCGATTGGCTATAACCGGAAATCCCTGGCCAGGGTTGCTGAGATTTACTGGTAAGTGTTATCAGTAGTTTCTCGAACTGTTATAGACCTCATATCGACACGACTTATCGAGCTACTGGGGTCTGACGTTTACCACCCCTAGGCGAGATATGCAACATATCAAACGACGAGACCGGACTGTACGGGAGTGTTACTGTTTGGATTCACAGGAGAAGTTACAGGCTTGCTTGTTGATCTTCTGAGCGCTCAATACCTGGGTAGCTGTTACGTTTAGCTGACCGCTTGCAGCTTGTGGGTGTTTGATATGATCATCACCTACTGTCGTCGTATTGACGATTCTTTAGAGTCCTACACAGAGGTTTCTTGGCTCAGGCAAAACGGAGTATGAGCACATATGTGATATGTGCGGGACTGAGGATAATGCGATATGTGATACCGTATTATATTCTCGCGATATTTGATATCAGCCGGGTCATCGGATCAAGTGTTGATTCGATGAATCGGTACGGATAAATATTAGTCGGTTATATGCGATATAGCCGGATTGTCGGATCAAGTGTTGATTCGATAATTTAATGTATAATAATATATATGATATATTAAATTACATTATCTAATATTAGCTCACTAAAAGATTCTTTTTCTCACACGGGTAATACATTGATATATATGCGATATATGTTAATTGTATTATTTTATTTGGTTACAATAAATATTATATATGTGATATATAATATTGTAACATGATATGATAACTAATGCAACATGTTTAGTGGAGTTTAAACATGATTAGGGTTTGGATTAGGGTTAAGCTTTCTATATGATTCTAGAAGGTTTTGGTTTTGTTTTGTGAAAGATATTTTCAAGTGACTCATTCTTAACCTAACCCAAACCCTAGCCTTGGTTAATTCTCTACAAAGGTTTAGTCAACCATGGTTGCATTATTCATCATTATCTCCTTTGCATTATTCATCACAAAAGGAATTCAATCATTATTCATCTTCTTCTTCCTTCATTCTTTCATGAAAAAGCTTTCTAGATTTTTTTCAAGTGATGAATAAATGTGAGAAAAAGATAAATAAAGAGAGCAAAAATCCTACTTCATCATCCTCATCTTCCCTTGCCATTTAGATGAGGGTGTTCACATCATTTCATGAGTGTTAGCTTGTGTTAACGAAACTTCAAGGTAGATCATCTTTGTATCGAAGATCGGAAGCAAAGGTTGCATCTTTCTCTTCGTGGAACCTCTCGAGAGTCCGGAACCCGATGATCGCAGCGAAGGGGCCACAACACGGAGCATATGAAGTGAAAGACCGGATCTACAAAGGTTGTAATCCCTCTCACTTAGTGTTAAATTTGTTAACATGTTAGTTTTCGCCTAATCTCTAGTTTAAAGATCCGTATTCGGGTTGTTCGGCACGGTTAATGTTTTAATCAGGCATGGTTGATGCCTCGTAGACCCTTGTGCGCGTGCATAGCAACCCTACAGAAGCATAAATTCGAGTCCTTTGAGAAATTCCGGGAATACAAGAATGAAGTGGAAAACCAAACAGGCAAAAGTATCAAGACACTGAGATCTGATTGAGGTGGTGAATACTTAAGTGCCGAGTTCCTGGGTTACTTAAAAGAGAATGGAATTCTCTCTCAGCTTAATCCTCCATACACACCACAACACAACGGTGTATCAGAAAGGCGGAATCGAACCCTATTGGATATGGTTCGTTCCATGATGAGTAAGGCTGAGTTACCGCGATCTTTCTGGGGTTATGCACTAGAATCAGCTGCATATCTTTTGAACAAGATTCCAACCAAAACTGTGCCTACCACACCATATCAGATGTGGAGTGGGAAGAAACCCTATCTTCAGTACTTGAAGACATGGGGATGTCCAGCTTTTGTTAAAAAGCAGCATGCGGACAAGCTCGAGGAACGCTCAGTACAGTGTAAGTTTGTGGGATATCTAAAGAACTCCAAGGGGTATTATTTCTATTACGCAGAGGAACAAAAGGTTTTTGTTTCTCGTCATGCCCACTTCTTGGAAGCTGAATTTTTAGAAAATCAGAAGAGTGGGAGCGCAATAGAACTGGAAGAAATTCCGGAACCATAAGCTGTTACTGAAAGTATGGTAGAACCAGAAGTTTCAGAAGAAAGGGACATCCCAGCGCCTATCCGCAAAAGTAGTAGGCAGTCTCATCCGCCCGAGAGATACTACGATTTTCTCATAGACGGGGATAGAGAAGATTGTATCATTGATAATGATGACCCTACTAGCTTCCAGCAACCCATTCAGAGCGGCGACTCAGTAAGATGGCTGGATGCAATGCGGACCGAAATGGAGTCGATGTGCACTGACAAAGTATGGACTTTGGACATTGCTCTAGATGGGGTAAAACCCGTTGGATGCAAATGGATCTTCAGAAGGAAGATTGGTGTAGATGGATAGGTTGAAACCTATAAGGCTAGACTTGTAGCAAAGGGTTTTCGTCAAAGACCTGGTTTGGACTATGACGAAACCTTTTCTCCAGTGGCTATGCTCAAATCCATTTGTGTCCTTCTTTCCATTGCTGCCTTCCACGATTATGAGATCTGGCAGATGGACGTAAAGATGGCTTTTCTAAATGGTAATTTAGAAGAATGCGTTTATATGGATCAGCCAGTGGGAGCAGCGGTAAAGTGTGCAAGTTGCTTAAGTCCATTTGTGGACTAAAGAAGGCATCGCGGAGTTGGAACATCTGTTTTGATGATACTGTCAAAGAATTCGACTTTATCAAGAATCCAGATGAACCATGCATATACAGTAAGATTGTAGGGAGAGCTGTAGTATTCCTCGTCTTGTACGTGGATGACATTCTCCTAATAGGAAATGATATTCCTATGCTACAGTCAGTCAAAAGATTCTTGTCACAGAAGTTCTCCATGAAGGACCTGGGTGATGCCACCTACATTCTGGGGATCCAGATCTATCGTGATAGATCAAAAAGGATGTTGGGACTTTCGCAGTCCACGTACATAGACACCATACGCTTATGGAAATGCCTTCTCCAAGAACACTTCTCTCTACGCTTATGGAAATGCCTTCTCCCAAGACTGATTTGGAAAGGGATCGCATGTCTATTATACCCTACGCTTCTGCGGTAGGCTCTATAATGTATGCGATGTTATGTACCAGACCAGATGTAGCATACGCATTGAGCGTTGTAAGCTGGTATCAGGTAAACCCAGGGGAGAAGCACTGGATAGCAGTAAAGAACATTCTCAAGTACCTGAGAAGGACTAAGGAGATGTTCTTGGTGTATGGCGGAAAGGACCTCCAGATCGAGGCCTTTGCCGACTCCAGCTTCCAGAGTGACAAGGATGACTCCAAGCCCATGTCGGGTTATGTCTTTACCCTCAATGGAGGGGCAGTCTGTTGGAAGAGTCTAAGAAGGACACCGTTACTGACTCGACGATGGAAGCGGAGTACATAGCTTCTTGCGATGCCGCAAAAGAAGCTGTCTGGATGAAGAAGTTCCTCACAAAACTTCAGGTGGTTCCTACCAGTGTTGATCCAATACCTCTGTATTGCGACAACAATGGCGCTATAGCTTTAGCGAAGGAACCCAGGTCCCATCAGAAGTCCAGACACATCTTAAGGCAGTATCACCTGATCAGGGAGATCGTAGATCGCTGGGAGATCGAGGTGAAGAGAGTAGATATGGAGAATAACATTGCTGATCCATTCACAAAGGTCATTCCTCAGACGCAGTTCGAGAGGCTATTCGAGATGATAGGTCTGCGATATGCCAGTACATGGCCCTAGTGCAAGTGGGAGATTGTTAGTGTTTATGCCCTAGAGGCCATTACTGTATTATACTAGTTTGTATATTACTTAATGGAAGCTTGGGATATTCACAGTTGTATTGACAGTCTTGCTAAAAATGGTAGTATGCAGTATGCTACTTGGTTTGTTTCTACTTTAATATGTGCATATGTTTCTTTTAACATATCGCTTATACATATTAGTAGAGCTCTTAGGATCTTTGCTTGATTACCAGCGTTGTGATGGCAGTCACACTAGTGGGGCTGGGTAGTCTATAAGCAACATCCTATACAGGTCCCTAGTCATAGAATTATCGAGATGGGGCATCGATACTCCGGAGTAGACTGGTGTATACGCTTCTCATCCCAGCATGGGGAGATGGTCTGTCCCACATCCATCAGTACGTCGTACTGGAGATAGTATGCAGGTGCTCGTTAGGTTACAAGTACACCGGACAAGACTCGCCGGGAACTGCAGGTTGGTTCTATACCTATCGTCAGATAGCAGTTCCCAGTTGACATGAGTACTGCTTAGTCCGTCGACTTGACACTGCTACTTCGTCTCGGGTGTGTTCCCACTGTACTTAGATTACTACCCTACCACGACTCAAAGGAATCGTGCAAATAGGTAGTAGTTGGATGCAGTCCCGAAGCACTTGGAGGTAGTGGCGGTTAGACAGAATTTGTCTCTCCTGGTATTTGGGGTTGATATCGCGTTGTGTATGGAGAGCCATTACGCAAAGTCCCTGGCCAGGGCAAACGAGATTTACTGGTAGGTTCCTATAGTTTCTCAAGGTGTAATGGGCTTCACTCCAATACGACTTATACCGCTATTAGGGGTCTGACGTTTACCGCCCCCTAGGCCCGATATGTGATAGTCCTAGACAAACAGACCGGACTGTACGGAGATTTTCACATCAGGATGTGACTCAGTAGGAGTTCGGATGGGTTTCATCATCGTCCTTCTTATCGACATCTACCTTGGGACCGTTACGTACAGCCAGTACCGCTTGCGGCCTGTGGTTAAACCCACTGCCAGCGTAGTGTCGAGTCCTTAGAGTCCCACACAGAGAGTTTCCCTGCACTGGGCAAAAGGTGTAGAGGCCGTATGGTTTTACGGTAGGGCCGCGATCACTTACGTACACTTGTGCACGTACTATGATCGGGCAGATAATACTAGCGGGCTTTGGTTTAAGCCAGATTCTAGTATTATACAGATGGATTTATTCAGTCAAAGATTATCCATGTTTTTCGGAAATACGGATGGGAGGGGCAGTCTCGTAATTTGTCGGGAAGCTTCTAGAAGGAGGTGACTCATTTGTGTTTATTTCTTTTGTGATTTAAACTAAATGAGGTGGAGGATGAGGTGTAAGTTTCATTAGATGATTCACCTTGTGAATTAAATGAAGCATGATGAATATTAGCTAGATATTTATTTTGATGATATTATTATGCATCATGATATTCACAAATGAGAATAGTTCATTTCATTATCACAAAACACTTCTCTCTCCTCAAGTCTTCATCTTCTTCCTCAAACCCTAAAAGCTCTCATGAGTTGAGAATCCTACAGTTTAAAGTGACTAAGTAATCCATCTAAATACTCTACACCCTCTAGGACTTCTAGATTAGCAAACTAGAAGCCGCAGTTATCTCAGATTCGAGATAGGAGCTCGGACTATAGACTCTCGGGTGGATCGTCTTTGACTCGAGGAGGCCATTGAGGTGCCCATGTTCCATAGAGCCGACGAGGTGTGGAGGACAGCGATGAAGACCCGAAGGACAAGTAACGTGAGGTATAACTTTGAATCAGAGTAGTTAAACCTCTCGTAGTTTGCTAGTAATGGTTTAGACACGATCCGTGTGCTCAAGTCCGTGTTATGAAGCTTTGATAATTGTTTTTCATATATTCTGCCTCCCCGCGAACACGTGGGGTGCGTGACATGGACTTACACAAGGCGTACCTTTCAAACAGACTCCTCGACAAGCTCAGTTCTTCAACAGGATCTGGAACTTCCCCGGAACTCAGCAAAAATTGCCCAACGGAAAAATGGAAACGATTGGGCTTGGATATATCCGGCCCAAGAAATGGGAGCAATTTCATGACTGCTATTTCATAAATGATCTCGATGAAGAAGGGGATGCTGACGCTGAACCAGAATGAGATCCCGCCATAAAAATGCCGAGCCCGTCGTTTGAGGAACAGATTGACAAGCTAATCAGAAAAGCAGGTCAAAGGGTTCGGGATGACCACAGCCGCGAAATAGCCATTTACGAAAAAGCCAGGACGCAATGTGTCATTCAGTAGGCTACGGAGGATGACGATTCCTTTCACCCCCAACCCGCTGTGCACTCTCATGGCAAAAAGAAAGCCCGGCGCAGAAGCAATGGTAAGGTCAAGAACGGGGATAGCATTCCAAGAAGGAAAAATGGATCCAAAAGGCCACACAATCGAGAGAAGGTCAGCCGAAATCCATCACTGGTGAGGAAGATGAATCGGGAATATTTCTTTCATCGAGACAAGACAAAGAAGATATTCGACCTTGTCATGAAACATCAGATGATGACACTCCCGGAGTCTCGGCACCCCGATCAAGCAAACGAGGTTCATCACCCGGATTATTGCTCCTATCATCGAGCAGTAGGACATCCTTTTGGAAACTGCTTCACCTTCAAAAACTGGGTCGAAAACCAATATCAACTCGGCAGGTTCGCTCTATCCAACAGTTAGAGGGTAGTTGCACCGCAAGGGCATGTGCCTAAAGCAATGTATATGGCGAGAGTAGAGCCAGATCAACATCAGTTTTGGAAACGAACTCATACCTGTCACGTGATAACGATGTCGGAAAGAGGAATGCACAAGAATATGGATGACCACTCCTGGTACTTTGAAAATGAGGGGGAAGATGAGTTGATCTCAGAATTTCCACCGGCGCCAAAAGAATTGGAAAATGGAATACATACTACTGCGAACAACCTAAGGAAAATCGACTTGGGGACGGCAAACGACCCGCGACTAATGTTTGTCAGTGAGTTGCTGTCTAAAGAGCAGGTGGCTATGCTAAAAGATGTGCTCATGCAGTATAAAGACTGCTTCACATGGAACTACTCCGAGATGCCGGGGTTAGATCCAGAAATAGCGGTGCATAAATTGGCGATATCCCCGGACGTCAAGCCAATCAAACAAGCTTCAAGAAGGATGCAGCTCGAACTTGAATGAGTATCAACGCCGAAGTTAAGAAGCTAATCGACTCCGGCTTCATCCAAGAATTTCAATACCCTGACTAGATCGCTAACATTGTCCCAGTGATGAAGAAAAATGGGACGGTGCGCATCTGCGTAGACTTTCGGGGCCTCAACAAAGCCTGTCCGAAGGATGACTTTTCCGTACCGGTTACCGAGCTGATGATAGATAACACGTCCACTCATGAAGTCTTCTCCTTCATAGATGGATCGTCGGGGTACAATCAAATAAAAATGCATCCCGAATACCAGAAGCATACCGCTTTTCGGACTCCTCTGGGCATATTCTGCTACAAAGTGATGCCTTTCGGTCTAAAGAATGCGGGGGCTACCTACCAGAGGGCCATGACAAAGATCTTTGATGACCTCATACACCAGATTGTTGAATGTTATATTGACGACCTCGTGGTGAAAAGCAAATCTTATGAGGAGCACTGGGAGCATCTGAAGATAGTGTTCTAGCGCCTTCGGAAATACAACCTGAAGATGAACCCTCTGAAGTGCGCGTTCAGAGTTTCCTCAGGCAAATTCCTAGGATTCATCGTACGACATAGAGGCATCGAAATAGACCCGTCAAAGATCAAGACGATTATGGAAATGCCTTCTCCAAGAACTTTGAAACAATTGCGGTCTCTACAGCGGAAGCTCACAACATCCGACGATTCATAGCTAACCTCTCCGGAAAATGGCGTCCCTACAGTCACCTGATGAAGAAGAGAACCCCGTTCGTTTAGGATAGCAAATGCTAAAGCGCACTGGATGAAATCAAGCAATATCTGCAGAATCCGTCGGTATTGACCGCTCCGGTCAAGGGAAAGCCCCTCATTCTGTACACAACAGCCCTTGAAGGTTCTCTAGGCGCGCTATGGGCACAGGAGAATGACCAAGGGAAAGAGAGAGCCCTCTACTATTTGAGTCGAGTTCTCCTGGGGGCAGAAAACAACTACTCCCCTATTGGAAAACACTGCCTGGTGCTAATCTTCGCGATAACGAAGCTTCGACATTATGCTTTGGCACATGAGGTTCATCTCATATCAAAGGTAGATCCACTCAAATATCTGATGTCAAAAGCCATTCTAACAGGAAGGCTTGCTAAATGAGCCCTCCTCTTGATGGAGTTCTTGATAGTATATCGACCCCTCAAGGCGATAAAAGGGCAGGCCATCGCCGACTTCCTTGCTGAGCACTCGATACCTGGCGACTCCCTTTTAAATTGCGAACTGCCAGAAGAGCACGCGTTTGACACGATCAACGAGGAAAAAGGAGGGAGTGATACCCGATGGGAACTCTATTTTGATGGAGCATCTTCCATAAAAAAGCGACAACATAACACCCCTATAATCAAATTGGTGGTACGCCTTATCTTCGTGACTCCGCAAAGAGGGATAATGCGCTTTGCCTTTTCCCTAACAGAACCGAGGACAAACAATGAAGCAGAATATAAGGCTTTGATAGCAGGTCTTGAGATCGCTGTCGACATGGGAATCAAAAACCTCCTCATATACGGAGACTCCCAGCTGGTCGTTAGTCAAGTAAATGGCGACTATTAAAAGTGCAAACCAGAGTTGGTAAAGTACGGCGAGAGAGTGCAACAATTGCTGGCTCAAATCCCTTCTTACGTCTTAGAAAGCATACCGCGTGCGGAAAATAGCAAGGTGGATGCGTTAGCTAAACTCGCTAAAGAACTGGCTGACGAAAATCTTCCTGACGAAAGGATCATTGTACAAATCCGTCGGGTTCTTGCACGAGCGGAAATATCTCCGGAGCCGTCTAAAGAAAAGGAAGTGACCGAGGAAACAGCCATGCAAATTGAAGATCAAGAAAGAGCTAAGGATTGGAGAGAGGTCTTTATAGATTACTTCAAATCCCGTCGAACACCTGAAGATGCATCCTCAAGACATCAGCTCATGAAAAGAACTAGGTCTTTTGCCTTCGTCAATGATACTCTGTATAAGAGATCATTCGACTCTATGGCTGAGATGCCTAGGACCAGAAGAAGCAAGGAGAGTCATCTAAGAAACTCATGACGGATTCTACGGTTCTCATCAAGCCGGGCTAAAGATGAAGCTAAAGATCAAAAGAATGGGCTACTATTGGCCCACGATGATTCAGGACTGCCTTGACGTGAAGCAGTGTCACTCGTGCTAAATTCATAGAGACTTCATCCACTAGCATCCAAACCCGCTTCACCCAACAGTGGCTAGCTGGTCGTTCGAAATGTGGGGAACCGACATAATTGGGCCCATCGAACCAGTGTCATCCAAAGGACATCAGTTCATATTGGCGAAAAACGATTGCTTCTCTAAGTGGGCAGAAGCACTACCGCTAAGAGAAGTGAAGATGGAGAATATTCTCCATTTCTTCAAGACACACGTCATCTGTCGGTTCGGCACTCCGCGACGGATTATCTCCGACAATAGGCCGTCCTACAGAAGTCACAGAATCAGCCACTTCGCACAACAACATAATATAGACTGGAGATACTCTTCGGTCTATAATCCCTGAGCTAACGGTCTAGCTAAAGCTTTCAACAGAACCTTGACAAAGATCATAAAGAAGATGGTGTCAAAAAATAAAAAGGACTAGCACGAGAGACTGCATGAAGCTCTCTGGGCGTATCGAACTAGTTCAAAATGGCTACGAATACAACGCCCTATGCAATGGTATTCAGCGTGGAAGCGGTACTCCCCCTCGAGATAGAGCTACCTTCTCTACGAGTGGTGGTTCATTACGAGCTAACGGATGAAGAGAATGCTCATCTTCGTCTTGAAGAGCTCGACGCCCTCGATGAAACCCGTCTCATGGCACAGCAAAACCTAGAAGCTTATAAAGCATGGATGACGCGTTCATATGAAAGACAAACTAGGCCGAAAACATTCCGCCAAGGTGAACTCGTGCTAGTTGTCAAAAGACCTATGATCCCCCATCGTGCCAAACGGGGGAAATTCGAGCCGAACTATGAAGGCTCGTACATCATAGACAAGGTCTAACAAGGTAGGGCCTACCTACTCATGGATATGCATGGCGAAAGACCCATCAGGCTAATAAACGGCCGATTCCTTAAGAAATACTATGCCTGACGAGTCAAAACTCAGGTTAATGATAGATGACGACGCCTATGTCCACTCGCTATCTTCTTAAGTCAAGACTCTAAAAGTAGTATCCAACGATACCCTATCCCAGAACACGGAAGAACAATGGACCGAAACGTCCCTAAACTAACAACGGACCGTAATGTCCTTAAACTAGTTACGGACCGAAACGTCCCTAAACTAACAACGGACCAAAATGTCCTGAAACTAGCTATGGACCGAAACGTCTTTAAACTATTACGAACCGCAGCATCCTCAGGCTAACGCGGAAAAAAAAGGTACGTCCATAAGCAAAAGGGGCATGGATGAAAACCCGAAAGGGCTCCGTGAGTAAAAACAGCAGGGCTACCGGCGTGTTTGTGAAAACCTGAAAGGGTGCAGACTCGTAAAAAATTCATGCACAATTGCAAGGTCCTCTCGACCTTGTAAGGAGAAAATACCTGCCTGAGATCCTTACGACTCAAAAGGGAGCAACACACTTAGGGATCCCCACAATTCCTAGGGAGAAATTACACTTACGAGATCCCCATGACTCGTAAGGAGAATTCCCTTATGAGACCCTCATAGTTTATAGGATAAAAAAAGCCTTAAGCTACAGGGATCTGAGCCTGTTCTTAAGCCATCACATTCCCCAGTTTGCCCTACAAACGGTCCAATATTGGCCCTTGTATACAATCCACGGGCACAAATAACGTTCCCTCACCAAGTCCCACCAATGACTAGGAATGTCCTCATGTGGTGAAAAACACTTGTAAGTCCTATCAACTAGGAGAAAACACTCTTGTAAGATCCTTACAACTTATAAGAGAACATACACTTAGGAATCCCCACGACTCCTAAGGAGAAAACACATCTACGAGATCCTCACGACTCGTAGGGAGAAACATCTTTATGAGACCCTTACGGCTCATGAAGTCAAAAGCCTTAGTTGACAGGATCCTAACCCTGTTTGATAAGCCACCTTTGTTCGAATCGACAAAGGCAAATGATGATTCGCTCCTGGCAATACCCCAGTTGTAGCGATACTGATGCCTAAATTGGTAACAAATTCTAAGTCCTTTCACGGAAAATGATGATTCGTTCCTGGCAATATTCCAGTCGCAGCGATACTGATGGTAAGTTTGGTATCAGGTCTTGAGCGCCATACTCGCAACAAAATCAGCGAGCCAAAAATGCATATGAAATGGCCGAAATGATGGGGCAACTCGCAATAAAAATCAGCGAGTAAATATATCCATACAAAAATAGCCGAAATGATTAGGCAACTCGCAATAAAAAGCAGCGAGTAAAGAAAAAGAAAAAATAGCCGAAATGATTTGGCAATCGGGACTTTCACGATATAAAAAGCTGAAATGATAGAGCGTCGCGGACAGAAATAAAGAAAAAATGAAAGAATGAAACTTTTTCCCTACAGGTGAGTCCATATCGACCACCGTATACAATCCATGGGCATAAACGAAAAGGGAACCATATTTCCCTACCAGACTCTCTCAAAGGGAGAGTCAGATCTCGACGGTAACATCTACAACCTAGATATCAGTAACGACGTTTCTCCTTATTCCAGCAGGATACGGACGCGGCACCACCAATCAGAGCCACGACAAACTCCCTAGTTCCAAGACTCCACGGTTCACAGACAATCTAGTGTCAACCCTGACACCCCAGAAAACGGAGAAAGTCAACCAGACACCACAGAAAGTGGAGAAAGTCAACCTTGACACCGCAGAAAGCGGAGAAAGTCGACTCCGACACCGCAGAAAGCGGAGTAAGTCAACCCGGACACCGCAGAAAGCGGAGAAAGTCAACCCGGACACCGCAGAAAGCGGAGAAAGTCAACTCGGACACCGCAGAAAGCGGAGAAAGTCAACCCGACACCACATCAAGTAGAGAAAGTCAACCCTGACACCGCAGCAAGCGGAGAAAGTCGACCCTGACATCGCAGAAAGCGGAGAAAGTCAACTCTGACACCGCAGAAAGTGGAGAAAGTCAAACCCGACCCCCACATAAAGTGGAGAAAGTCAATCCCGACACCACAGAAAGCGGAGAAAGTCAACCCTAACACCACAGAAAGCGGAGAAAGTCAACCCCGACACCGCAGAAAGTGGTGAAAGTCAACCCCGACACCGCAGGAAATGGAGAAGTCAACCCTGAGAAAGTCAACCTCGACACCACAGAAAGCGGAGAAAGTCGACCCGACACCGCAGAAAGCGGAGAAAGTCGACCCGACACTACAGAAAGCGGAGAAAGTCAACCCGACACCGCAGAAAGCGGAGAAAGTCGACCCAGACGCCGTAGAAAGCGGAGAAAGTCAACCCTGACACTGTAGAAAGCAGAGAAAGTCGACCCTGACACCGCAGAAAGCAGAGAAAGTCGACCCCGACACCGCAGAAAGAGGAGAAAGTCGTCCCCGACACCACAGAAAGTGGAGAAAGTCAAACCCTGAAGAAAGTCAACCCTGACATCGCAGAAAGCGGATCCAGTCAACCAATAATCCTTCGATTCGTCTCGACTCATAGGGGAGAGACTTAGGCAATTGGGATAAGGACCTGTTTCCTAAGCACTGGGGCCCTACAAGCTGGCTCAAACTGACTCTTGTATACTATTCACGAGCCACACTCTCTAAAGTCGAATATCAACAAGGAGGGAAAAAACACTTACAAGTGCTCTCGACTTGTAAGGGGGAAAATTCTCTTGTGAGATCTTTCCGACTCTCAAGAGAAAACGCACTTAGCAGTCCTCACGACTCCTAAAGATAAAATACACCTACGGGATCCTCTCGACTCGTAAAGAGAAAAGTTTTTATGAGACCCTCACAGCTCATAAAGTGGAAAAGTCTTAGGTAGCAGACCTGAACCTGCTTCCTAAGCCATCGCTGCCCTACAAAGAGGTTAAGATGGACTGTTATTTACTATATACAGGTCATATTTGCTAAAGTAATATGCCAACGACACAGCTAAGAGAAGAAAGCGATAACAACAAAAAAATGTGTCTTTTATTCATGAATTCAATTGAGTACAAGATATATCATATAAAAAAAAGAATGAAAAGAATGAATGCATGTTATTCATAGATTACAAATTTTCAGTCGATACAAAGACGGCTATTGAGGAGGAGGCGTTTTCAACAAATTAGCAAGCTGTTCGCGCGGTCCTCTCAATCCTTTTTCGCAATCGGCCGCCGTGGCCAACTCCGCCTCAACTTGAGTCCGCTGCCGTAGACAGGACGAAAGCTTTTCATCAGTTTCTAGCAGGGCAGCTTTGCAGTCCTGCACGACCTGCTCGGTAGAGTCAAGTGTCCGCTTCAGCGTCAACCCATCCGAAATGCATCGCTGGAGATTGTCGAAGACAGCTTTTAACTGCGCAACATTCGCTTCAACCTCGGCGCGCAACTGGCCAGATTCGCTTGAAGCTACTTTATGTTCCTTTCGCTTCAGAGTCATCTATTGTTCAAAATGGCAGATGAAAGGAACACTACTCTCGATCCACGCAGCCCGCTGGGAGTTCAAAGCTGATACTTTAGGAGCGGGATGCTTGAGCTCAATCTCATCCAGGCAGGCCTCGATGTTTCTGCAGTAATTAACCCAAGACTCGACGACGCCTTCGTCATGGAAGTTCACGAGCATCGCCAGCATAGGATTAACCTCAGCAGCAAAATCTGCAGCGAATGCGATAGCCTCAGCGCCAAGATCCTCGACGAATTCTCTCAACATCCACAGGCTAGTCGCAGTGCCCCTAGAAGATGGGCGTTTAGCAAAGGGCCCTGCCAGCATTGGGATGCGAGACTCGAAGGGAGATAGAGCTGGTGTGATTGCTGTAAAACAAATTATGGTCAAATGTCGGCTCAAGAGGTAAAGAAAGTACACGAGCGATGGTGTCTACTATACCGACTGCAGCAGGTGGCAAAATTGGGAGTACCAGAGGCACAGCTGTTCCTTCACCTCCTCCATCGACCCGTGACGCTACATTCAATATGAAGAAGAATTAGCGATGACATGGCTACCCGTAAAAGAAAGGAATGGATGTCGGTTAAAAACTATACTCACCGAAACCAGCAGGTAGGGTGATTTCTGTCTGGAATGAGAAATGCAGGTTCATCACCTGATACAGATGATCAAAAAAGACTCCTGCAAAGTTGTGAAAATATACTGTCAGTACGAAAAGGATGATACCTACAATGAAATCGATAAATCGCGAAACATATACCTTCCAACAATCCAGAAGACATAGGAGAAGGCGACGGAACACAGCCGTCGTGGCGGTGACAAGGCGCTTCAGATGGAACGATCTCAGCGTTCACTGCATATACACTCAAAACAAACAAAATATCATCAGAGCTAGCTGAACGGGATTGAGAAATAAAAGAAAACAGTGACTCAAGACCTACCCGATAGGTCATCAGCCAAAACCACGATAAAAGCATCACCAGGCACAGCGGCTTCTTCGCTATCCTTCACTGGAATAGTTTCTGCGTCCGTGGCTTCATCCCCTGACTCGACAAGGGCCGTCGTGACACTCGCGATGCCCGCCGATACCAGGGAACCACAAGGGGAAAGAGCGGCGGTTTGGGTAGTCCCGGACTCTCTCTCTCAAGAGTAGCCACTTCGGGCTCTGTTGTCTCCATCGTCTCGCCTGCCATCTCATCGCCAGGACTTGGCCCTACAGGATATGGTGTATAAGAATTTGCAGATTGAGTTCTAATAAAAAGACCGGGAATTACGTTACCTTGCGAAAGATTCTGGGTTGTCTCCCGAGCCGCGCGCGCAACCTATCTATGGGCGGTAGACAGGGCGGCTAGAGCACCCTCTGAAGGAATAGCGACAGATGGAGTGGTGCTTGAGCCTGCCCCTACAGCCAAAGCGGCATCATGTTCCTTCGCTGCGCACTTCCTGCATTTCTTTTAGGTCTGAGCAGTGAGAAGCGATCTCCTTAAGACCTCTGTCAAAAGGACGCCATCGTCCGAACCAAGCTCTGCCTCTGGAGCCGTTACGGCGTCCGTCATAAGCTGCTTGAGCAAAGCCTCTTGCGGTAATACTAGGGGAGCTGGGGCCTCAATAGCTGGCTTTGGAAGCATCGCCACATCACCACGCGGGATCGGCACCGCACTCGGGATAACCTGATGTTAGTTGTATGTATGCCCTAGAGGCCAGTATTGTACAGATGATGTATATTATATTGGATGCTTGGACATATATAGAGAGGACTTTCTTGCTCGATATGATAGTATGCTATCTGGTTGCTCTTTATCTTAACATGTATACTTGTCTCTTGATACTGTCTTATAGTTACATGTTGGTAAAGCCCTTAGGATGTGTAGTTGACTACCTGGACTATGATGCAGATCATACTAGTGGACTATGATGCAGATCATACTAGTAGGGACAGAGTAGTCCATAAGTACATCCTTTAATGTTCCTAGTCGTAGGTGTATCGAGACAGGGCATCGATATACCAGAGTAGACTAGCGTATACGCTTCTCGACCCATGAGATGGGCGATGGATGATCCCATATCCATTGGTGTTTGACATCAGAGATGGTATACGGGTGCTCAGTGAAGACTTGGTACACTGGACGGACTCGCCGAGAACTCCCAGATGGTATTATACCTCACGTCAGATGGCAGTTCTCTGGCGACACTTGTGCAGGTTAGTCTGTAGACCCGAGATCGTCATAGAGTCTTGTGTGATTCCCACTGTGCTTTGATTTCCACCTTATCACGTCCAAAAGGGCATGGAAAACGGTGGTTTTTGGGTACAGTCTCGAGTCACATGGAGGCAATGAGCGATAGGAGGGGTTTCGTCTCTCCCGGTATTGGGGGTTGATGTTGCGCTGTGCTCGATTGGCCATAACAGGGAAGTCCCTGGCTTGGGCTGATTTAGAGATTTACTGGTAAGTGTTACCAGCAGTTTCTCGACCCGTTATGAGCCTCACATGGGCATGATTTATCGGTTATTGGGGTTTGACGTTTACCACCCCTAGACTTGATATGCGACATATCAGACGAGGAGACCGGACTGTACGGGAAGTGTTACCGTTAGGCTTTTACAGGAGTTGGAGCGAGCTTGCTTGCTGATCTTCTGATCGCTCAATACCCGGGTAGCCGTTACGTCCAGCTAGTACCGCTGACGGCTTGTGGGTGCTTGATATGATCATCACCTACTGCCGGCGTATTGACGAGTCTTTAGAGTCCTACATAGAGGTTTTATTGGCTCAGGAAAAACGAAATAGGAGCACGTATGTGATATGTGCGGGACCGAGAATAATGCGTGTATATGATACCGTATTCTATTCTCGCGACTTTTTGTATCGATCGGTTATTTGTGATATAGCCGGGTTATCGAATCAAGTGTTGATTCGATAAGTCGATGCATTGTATGTTAGTCGGTTATATGAGATATAACCGGATTATTAAGTCAAGTGTTGATTTAATAATTTAGTGTATAATTGTATATTAGATATACTAGTTTACATTAACTAACACTTGTTCACTTAAGGATTTTTCTCACATGTGCACAACTTTAATATATATATATATATATATATATATATGATATATATTAAAATGTGTTTTATTTTTGTATCATGGTTGATGATACACTTGACATGGGTGTACAAGACATACACCATTCTATTTTAAATGGTGGTTAATAATTATTTAAGGTAATTACAAATTAGTGGAATTTTTGTCACAAGCATGAAGCTTGTGGAAGTTTGTGGATGCTTTGACAAAGTCCACTAACTTTGTTTTACCTTAGATTTTTATTAACCTAACCATTTAGAATTAGCCATGGTAATGTCTCTACATGAGTTAGTATATGATACTCACTCACCATGGTTAGCTCACTCACTTGATCATTATCCTCATCCTTTTCTTTTGTTCATCTTCTTCTTCTTTGAGCAAAAGAGAAAAGGCTTGCTAGGGTTTAAAAAGGAGAGTGAAACTTTGTGAGAAATAAAATTCTAAAGATAACCCACTTCCTATTTCTCCATTCTCTACTAGACTAGCACTTTAGTTTAGGGTGTTTGCTTCACTAATTCTCTAGTTAGTGAAGTAGTAGCTTGAGTCGGTATTCCCTCGACGTAGATCATCTTCGGCCTCGAAGACTTCAAGCAAGGACGCATCTTTCGCCTCGTGAAGCCATGCAAGAGCCCGGGAGAACCATGATCGCAGCGAAGGGACAACGAAAAGGAGCTTTAGAAGTGAAGGACCGATCTACAAAGGTTATATTTCGTATTCACTTAGTAGTAAATGTCTTTTACTTGCATGTGAAACCCTAATTATCTAGCCAAGATCTTGTTTAGGGTCGTTAGGCACGGCTAAAATTTTAATCGGGCATGGTTGATGCCTTCTTAACCCATGTTAGAGTGCCTAGTAACCCTACAGCTGAGTCAAGGTAGTCCCTGCAATAAGATGAAAGTAAGGGTCAAATCATGAATGAAGAACGGAATGAAGACACAATGAGTTAAATTATACCAAGGCCCAAAGAAGCACGAATCCTCTCTTCCTCTTCGAATATTTTGAGGGAAGCCGCGAGAGCCTCTTCGGCAGAGATGCCTGTTGAAGTAGAAAGCATCAATAAAGGCATAATAATAAGGAAGGAATGAACGGGAAAAATACAACTGAAGCATACCTGACTTCGCGATGGTGATCAACGCCGCTTATTCGCGAACCAATCCCTCGGAGGCCATAAGGGCAGCTTGGAGATCCGTATCATCCGCAGGCGCGATGAATAACCCCTCATTGGTCCCATACTCGCACAAACCCTCGCTATAGGGAGCATGAGGCTCCTGGCCTAGTACGACATCGGCAGAAAATAGCGACTTCTTCTTCTTTTGTGAGCGAGCGCCGGCAGCTGATGACAGGAGCTTGCGCTTGGCGAGCAATTTTGGGCGATGAGTCCCGATCTCCGTACCCATGCCGGACTCAGGAGACGCTGCAGCTACCGCTTCCATAGGAACACGAGGTAGAGGCTTATCAGGAAAAGCGTGCGGGACCACAACCGCAGCAGCTTCTCTTAAAGAAGGACGAACAGTGGTCAGTCGCTTCAAAGGAACGACTGGATCACCAGCTGGGACAACACCCTTGCAATCGAGCAGTAATCGCTTTTCTTCCCTAATAACAGCACCCGTCGCATGCTGATACCATGCCACATATGCGTTCGAGATTTTCGGAACGCAGCTCGGCTCACTGATAAAAAAGCTGGACCCGGTGTTTAGCCACATGAAATGGTGCAGCGCACTACGGATACCCTTCTCTGAAGCAACCAGATCAGCTAAAAAGGCCTCTAGCGGGACACCCTGATCGTAGCATGACTGTTGAGCAAAATGGTGCGGGTTGTACCTCATGAATAGCGCCGAGTCATTCTGCCTGAACACCAAAAGGCCCGGCCTAATTGAGTACAGATACAGAATCTCCCGAGCCTTCAATATAGGGGCCCCGTCTTTGAATGTGTCGCGCAGCGGCTGCACCATTTTTGTGCATTCCTTTCCGATGGTTAAGACCTTATCGATGAAGGTCATGCTGTCCCTGACCATACGCGGGCGAAGGACCAAGCCCCGAGCCTCTCGTTTGGATGGATTTAAAGCAGAAGCGTCAACTAGGAACATGACCCGAGGAAAATTATAACTGTCGTAGAAACGGGGCCGCTTGTGGACTCCAAAAGTACCGAGCACATGAAGCTCGATCCACGAAATAAAATAATGCAGGGGGAGGTTTACGGGCTACACCCCCGGCTGAGTGGTGTCTGCCGCCAAGCTAAGGCCATGGTACAGGTGAGCCAGCCCAGCGATCCCGATGGCCACTCGCGTCCCGGAAACCATTCGGTGGGCAAAAGACTGACGACCTCATATAGCGAGGGTGCATCGGAAGCACAAACCAGTTCAACCACAAGCCAATAAACCCGAGGAAGAACGTCTTTTCATCGACGTCTGAAGCAGCAAGATCTGCGAAAGGGACGACCGGGGTATCCAGAATGAAGAAGTTTTTTAAATCTGCTTCCTTCATCGGCTGGTTATCCAAACTTAAACCAAACGGGTCGTCGAGTTTGGTGAATTTCGCAGCTTGTTTTGACAAAACTTCTGGATGAAGAAAGTGGGCGATGAAATCTGCGAAGCTGAACCCATGCTTTCTGGATTCGAGAAACAGACCCTCATAAATATTCAACACCTTGATCAGACCCGGGAATCGATGTTGAATAGCATTATCCGGAGTAAGACCCATCACCACTGATTTGATGGCGAAGATGTACTCGTCAGGAGGAAGTAGCTCCTCGTAATGTTCTCCCCTGACGGGTAAGCCGGAGATCTCCGCGAACTCCACCAAGGAGATTGAAACTTCCCGATCTGATTGAAGGAAGGTGTGAGTCAGGACATTCTATTGTTCCAAGAAAGTTTTGACCCACCATACAGGGGGCATGGAATACTGGAAGAGAGACGCATAAATCGCGGGGTACAACCCGAGCTTCAGCAGCAGTGATTTCTTGGCCGACAAGATGTATCGAGCCCACTGCAGATATCCGGCTGAATGGTGAGGAGTCAAGCCTATCATGTATGGTTGTCCCCAAGGGCATGACTCGCCTTGACATATACGACGCCCCAGAATATCTAAAGCTATCGGCGGTTGTACAGGTATCGAACCCATCGAGGGCTGGAGGCGTCCATCCATAATCCAGTTAACCTCCTCCACCGTGTAATTCACCTGGGGTGAGTCAGCATAATTAATGGCGGAGATTGGCTCTGAAGGCACCGCACAAGAGAAGCTGCATCGACCCCGGATGATTTGATTGTACCACGACCCCCATAGATAAAGAGATTTCTGCTCTGGGTCGTGATCTTTAATAAGCGTGAATACTTTCCTATCCACGGGCGCGTCAGCAAATGCACTCTCGGGACGAACAAATGGGAAAGAAGTATCAAAAGGCATAGTACCCGTGCGAAAAGAACAAGGATTAGCTGTCAATGCTACAGTCCAAATTCTGATACTTGGTACTTTAATTTGTACCACACTGCAATGCAGTGGAAAGGGACCAAGGGGGACCCACAGAATCAAGGTGACGGCTCATCATTGATGAGACATTCACTCATTAAAGAGGAGATCCTAAAAGAATTCTTATTTAATGAGAGGCTCATTGGGCCAAAGAGTTGAACTCTCTCGAGAGCAGCGCTCTGCAACAGAAATCACATCTGTCATTATGAGGGGAATAAAAACTCCCCAAGAATTCTAAAGAGCTATGCTCTGCGAAGAAGATGGAACAAGCCATCAGAACCCTAAAAAAGCAAAGCTTGTTATAGAGGTAAAACCCCAAGATCTTTAAAGATCTGAAATACGAATCTTAAAAACGCTAAGAGTTCTTCATTAATGGGTTAAAGAAATCCTAAAAAATATCTCTTTAGATCTATGATCTAAGAAAGAGCAAAGCTCTGTTAAGAAACCCTAAAAAAGGTCTCTTTAGATCTATGACCTAGGAAGAGAAAAACTCTGTTTTAATTAACGGTTTAAAGAAACCCTAAAAAAATATTTTTTTTATATCTATGATCTAGTAAGAGCAAAGCTCTGTTAATGGGGTCGAACATGATTCTTACCAAATTTTTGAACAAAGTTCTAACTTAAAAGAAGTTCTTTGGGCAGAGATCTATGCTCTGAAGAGAGAATTAAGTTCTCAGAAAAACAAGAAGGGATGAAGATGAACAGAAATCATCTCAAGGGCTAAAGGCCCTATTTATAGGCGCTGGAAGTCGATCCAACTTCCAAGTTGATCTAACGGTGGAAACGATGCCACCGCTGCACTCATGTGTGAGCCACGTGAGCACAATGATGGGGGGCATTTGTTTCCCCTAATCAGAGAGCAAAGCTCTTGTTCATACCAGAATATTGCATTTAATACCGCCCATTCTTATGCTCGTTTGTTTATAGGCAGGTGCTTTTAATCTGTGTTTGCTACATATTTACAGGCTACAGGTTCCTAGTCCAAAATAACGCAAATGATACAAAATCTCCACAGTTACGCTAAAATGTAGAACATCTGTTGCCAACAGATAAAAGCCGGGTTTCGGTCAACCGTATCCATCCAGTGCCGCGTACCAGTTCCAGAGACAAGAAAAATGACAGTGGTCATTCGTGTCTCGGACATGCACAGAGCACGAGGGGGCAGCACAAGAATCAATGGGTGCGCGGAGCTCGGGGAGATGAGGTCAAAAGTATGATTTTTTATGCCACTTTGGACTGTTGCAGATCTAAAGAAATTGTTGATGCAATTTGCAATTTGGAGCATGTAGAACAACAGAAGAAAGCAACACAAAAAAAACCAGAAAAAACGACAACCCAACTCGCTTAAAGAAGCGCGGATCCGCGGCCAAAATGGCCGATTCGCGGCGGATCCGCGGCCGAGTTGATTCAGTGTCAACTCGGATTTTGGGGGTAGTTTGGACATTTCATTTGAGCTCAGAATCTTGCCCTAAGGTTTTAGCACTCAGCCTATAAATAGCCCAGTTTTGTGCCAAGCCAAGGGTCATCTTTTCTTGCTTCTTTTTGTTAGGAATTAGTGTGGTGTTAGTTCTTCTTCTTCTTCTTCTTCTTCATGTATCTTCCATTAAAATGTAGTGAGAGCATTGAGTGGATGATGAATGAGGATGAGAGTTTGTTATTTTTATTATCTTGTAATTTTATTTCTTGCATTGTATTTTAATTTCTACTGTAACTTTTATTCTTATTGTTAAGTAGTTGTTGATATTTCTTTGCTTGTTTTATTTTCCTTCTCTTCTCTTTTCCGTATTATTTTCAAGCGATGATACTCGACGGAGTTTCTTGCTAAGGTGAGGACCCTAGAGTTAGCTTGCACCATTTGTAAAACCGTATTTTTCTTTTCTCTCTTTTCTTCCCCCTTGTTTTGTTTTATTTTCTTTTATAATGTGTGAATAATTCCACACTTGTTAAGGCTAAGGAAGGTGGTATGAGGGACGGAAAAATCTCTTGTGCTTCTCTTCGCCAAATATCTTGAAACGAACCCGACCAAACAAACACAACCCCCTCACTATACGTGACATGTAGTCGTGACCTAAGTCGAGAAGTCCTTTTAGCGCACTACAACGTGACATGTAGTTGTGACTTAATTGGATACATGGTTGTGGGTGTTTGGCCGAGGGTTGGAAATAAGCGTATTTAGAGGACGGACAAGGAGCACTAGGAATGGATTTAGCGTTGGAAAGCTTGCTTAAACTCGTAAATCCCATTCCTATGTCCTCCTAACCCCCGCTACTATCGATTATCCCAACATCGTCTTAAGAATGGCAAAAGAAAAGCACAAGACTAATCCTAACTCTACTAACCAATCTTAACCTTAACAAGCTTACTTGAACATAAATACGAACACTTAGGATAGAACTGAACATACACATATACATTCTTTATTGACTCGTCTAAAACACGAACGGACATACAACCATCTCCCTGCGAATCGACCCGTGCTCAACCGACTAGCTGCAAAGCGACACCGTCCTTGATCGCGGTTAACACTTTAGAACTTTGAACTATGACACGCCAAAAGCGTGCGATCAAATGGCGCCGTTGCCGGGGAGACGATAACGTATTTCTTTCTTGTTATTCGGGTTAATATTCTTTTTGTATATATATAAAATAAAATAAAAATAAATAAATATAACAAAAACCCTTTTTGTTATTTTTGATTTTTTGTGTGCAACTGTGCAGGCGATCTGGAGCAATTACAGTAATTGAATAAAAAAACAGAGGTTTTTATTAGGGTTTACAGAACAGGTGGTGTGCAGGACCAAAAGATACAGCCCCAACTCAGCAATTTGACGGCGGAACCGCGGTCAAAGTGTGGATTTCACGGCAGTTCCGCGGTCCTATTGTGGCTTCAGAGCCCAATTTTTTCTACACCTCTTCTCTTTCCTCTAGTCCCCTCTCTGAACTCTACTATACTATATTTTCTGCAGGTTTCTTTGCACAGATTGCGCTGCCGCCAAATAAATTTTTGTTATTTTAGATTTTGTTTGTTTACGCGCTTTGCATATAATAATACGGACTTTAAGGGGCTATAACTCCAATTCAGATTGGGTGGGGATTTCATCACCCTTCCTAAGACCCCACAAATCACTAATTGCATACGCATTACCTTAAGCTAATAAAAATATCTAGACCAAACCTATAAGGACTTGTCGTGCTCATTTAGGAAAAGTGAAGGTTGCGGGGAATAAGTCGTTTATCTAAACTTGACTTTGTGGTGCCTAGGCTAGACAATTGAGAAGGTAATTTTAAAAGGCCCGTCTTACGGTGATTCATGAGCGGAACCCTCCTTACCTCACTTGTGCTTACCTGGCCACAATTGGCAATGAAGAGATGATTCAAGGTTTATCTTGCAACTTGTCGCTTGGAAGTCTAGGAGCGGTCTAGTTGGACTTTGAAGACCCTAGCTCTAGGTGTGTTTGTGCATATTGTGATTGTGATTGTGCTTGAATAAAGTTTAGTCCCATAATTCCGTATTCTTTAAAAAAAAAACAATTTCAAAACTCTAAAAACCAACACGTTTTTTTGTTAATAAAAAAAATTTATAAAAAAAAACAATATATCTTCCCTCCCTCCCTACCTTTTCACATTTTTAACATGGGTACCCCACCTCGCAAAACTCTTGCCGAACTTTGGTACCCATAACCAGACATTACTTCTTACGTTTTTACTTTAGCCGAACTTCGAACGATCCATCCATGCCCGCAATTTCTTTGAGAGATCGGATAGACGTGTCTAGGGCTAGCAATTAGACATCGCATTCCACTTTGTATCAACCATTTCAAACTTTCACCCCTTCTCATGTTGATATCCCATCTGGGAGTCATGTTATGACTCCGACATCCATGTCCATTGCTGAACATATTGAACAATCTCGTAACCGATCTTTCACTCCTTTCACCACTTGGAATTCTTTTGATCAACAGTTTCAACCACCTTCTTATCATAACGTTAATCATCATCCTGTCCAACCATTCAATTCCTATAATTCATACCCAACTTTTGCACCTTGTCTAGACATTGCTTCTATACAGCCATTTGGGAGTTTCACATATCCAGATAACTTTGAATCTTTTACTGAAACCCTAGTTTGGAACAAGCATTAGAAGATTTTCGGGTAGCGTCATGCCAAGTGGAGGAAGTGAATGCGTCTATGGCCGCCCTCATACAACTTAAAGAACCGGTAGCTAGTTTCCAACTAGCTCTAAATTTTCCAATGTATGAGGCGATAGGACAGGTTGAGAATTTGAGCGGTAAGAGTAAGCAGTACACCCATCCAAATCAAACCTACCCATTACAAATTGAATCCCACAACTTTAGTTTTGAATGTCTATCGAGGGTCCCAAATGAATCACAAATAGCCGATAGAACGTTTGATGAGTTGTGCGACCTTGTAGTGTTTGATTTGCCCGATTGTGAAGGGTCCCTTTCGAGTGAAACCACACCTAACCATTTTGACCTCTACACCTCCATCTTAGAACCTGAATTGATTAATATCCATGCTTTTGATGAGGTGTCTGAGAAATTTGATTTTCATTTGATTGAGGATATCAACGCCGGGAATATTTCGGATGATGAACCCACAACTTTCGATGAGTTTGTCTCTCAAATTCATCATTTACTTTCACTTCCGTGTGGAAATCATCCCGAGTCATTAACTATCTTTCTCGAAATTCATATGCGTCTAGATATTGATGATACATGCATGGATGAGCTGATTTTTCAGGAGAACTTTGAGGATAGTTTAGAGGATGAAGCAGTTTTAGTTGATGAGTCGGATTTACCAATTCATCCCGTTCCCTTCATTGACTATGCACAACCTCCAGAACCTTTAACCGATACCCCTCCTTGATCACTTCCCTCGATCTTTTCCATCGTTCCGACCATGCAAGACACCGTATCACTTTCATATCTTATGTCTGGTCTACCAAGTTCGGCGTACCCATGTTTTCTCACGAATCTTGAGGAATTTGACCAAATTTCTCGCCATAGTGATAGATTAGTACAATCCATCTTTTCACATCGATCATTACAGAGTGTATTAATTTATTCAATCCATTTCCATCATCAAGTTCGTATTCCACTTTTTTTTCCCTTCCGCCATTCTTCTCCTCCATCGAGACTGGACGCCGCTTATATCCCCATATGGTCTCGCGTATTCTCCATTTCTTTCCTCACCGTATTCTTTCACCAACCTGCACATTATAGAGATAAAATTTTTGAATGGTTGGTGATCACTTTTGTCCTTTGTAAGGCCTTGTATAGCTTGATGCTGTGTTCTCTCCCCCCTAACTCTGAACTTTAATGCTTAAATAGTGGAAACACTGTTTCACTTAAGTTTGGGGGGAACATTTTTGTGTATATATTTTTGTTTTGTATAAAAAAATATTTTTAGGGAGTGCCGACAATTTTGACCCTCTTGGTGTAGCCTGACAGTGAGGGCACTGTCAAGTTTAAGTTTGGGGGTGTGCTCGATAAGCTTTCTTCCTTCGCATTCATTTGTATATTTTGCATTTGCATACTTATTTAAAAACCCACAAAAATCGAAAAAATTTCCAAAAATATAAATACTTTGTCGTCAAGTTAGCTAATAGGGCAACTGAGATTTTTATTCTGAAATTTTAGTTGATATGTTAGAAATAACTAAATTTTAGGCTTATGAATTGAAAATCCTAAAAATAGCCCTCATTCTGTTTAATTTTGGTAATTATACGTCCTTACAGTTTTTTTGAGAAATAGGTAATATTGAATTTAGTTTTTGAGTTAAGTCAAGATGAAGGGAAAGTATTGAAGTTTTACTAAAGGATAAGTCCGAAAAATATTTTCTATTCTTGAGTCCAAATTCAGAAAGTATATACCCTACAAACTGCACTTACACGCACCTTGAAACTTAGGATAGTAGAGGATATCTAGAAATACTTTTGTCTGAAAACCTAGTATGAAAGAAAAAACGGTATTTAAAACTAACCACCAAAAGAGCATCATTGAAAAAATATATATCCGGTCTTGAAAAAGAAAAAGAAAAAGAAAAAGAAAAGGAAAAATAAATAAAGTCAAGACTTGGAAACTGCTATTTACGCTTTAAGCTCACACATTCAGTAATCGGCTGTTAGTGCCTCAAGAAGCATTAACACTCGCAAAAAAAGTGTGTGAGCAACACCGTCCATAATTAATGAAAAGAAGTAGTATTAGGTATTAGGGCAAGGGTACTATAGCTTGAATTGAATTCTTAAGTGTAAGGGTGAAATAATACACACATGTAGGGGTATACAATCGATATTTGGAGGAAAGATAGAAATGAAGAATAAGACTTATGTTTTCTATAAAGCTGATAAAAATCTCTGATTTGAGACCGCACATTAGAAGGAAAACTCAGGAAAGACAAAGATCTTTCTAAACTGTAAAACGTATAGGATCTGGGGTTGAACAAATAGGAGGCGTGAAACATAAGGGTTGAATATTTCTAACTTAGGATAATAGAACTTCTAGCCTAAATACTAAACTGTAGGAGTAGAATCGACGTTAACTTATGAAACTAGCTTGACGGGATTTTGTGGGTAGTATCTGCTGAAAACCCTCAGAAGACAACACTCCTCCTACTAGGGACACCTAGAGGTTTAACGGCTTGTTGCACGAGCTCAGTGCAATCGCGTTCCTTGTGAAAGTGAGGTTAAGACTTTTTGTGAATAATTGATTTTGCTCAGCACGAGCAAAAGTTAAGTTTGGGGGTATTTGTTCATACCAGAATATTGCATTTAATACAGTCCATTCTTATGCTCGTTTGTTTATAGGCAGGTTCTTTTAATCTATGTTTGCTACATATTTACAGGCTACAGGTTCCTAATCCAAAATAACGCAAATGATACAAAATCTCCACAGTTACGCTAAAATGCAGAACATCTGTTGCCAACTGATAAAAGCTGGGTTCTGGTGATCCGTATCCGTCTAGTGCCACATACCAGTTCCAGAGACAAGAAAAATGACAGTGGTCATTCGTGTCTCGGACAAGCACAGAGCACGAGGGGGGCAGCACAAGAAGCAATAGGTGTGCGGAGCTCGAGGGAGATGAGTTCAAAAGTATTATTTTTGATGCCACTTTGGACTGTTGCAGATCTGAAGAAATTGTTGATGCAATTTGCAATTTGGAGCATGTAGAACAACAGAAGAAAGCAACACAAGAAAACCCAGAAAAAACGACAATCCAGCTCCCTTAAAGAAGCGCGGATCCGCGGCCAAAATGGCCGATTCGCGGCGGATCCGCGGCCGAGTTGACTCAGTGTCAACTCGGATTTTAGGGATAGTTTGGACATTTCATTTGGGCTCAGAATTTTGCCCTAGGGTTTCAGCACTCAGCTTATAAATAGCCCAGTTTTGTGCCAAGCCAAGTGTCTTCTTTTCATGCTTCTTTTTGTTAGGAATTAGTTCCTCTTCTTATTCTTCAAGTATTCTTCCATTAAAATGTAGTGAGAGCATTGAGTGGATGATGAATGAAGATGAGGGTTTGTTATTTTTATTATGTTGTAATTTTATTTCTTCCATTGTATTTTAATTTCTAGAGTAACTTTTATTCTTGTTGTTAAGTAGTTGTTGATATTTCTTTGCTTGTTTTATTTTCCTTCTCTTCTCTTTTCCGTATTATTTTCAAGCGATGATACTCGACGGAGTTCCTTGCTAAGGTGAGGACCCAAGAGTTAGCTTGCACCATTTGTAAAACCGTATTTTCCTTTTCTCTCTTTTATTCCTTCTTGTTTTGTTTTATTTTCTTTTATAATGTGTGAATAATTCCACACTTGTTAAGGCTAAGGGAGGTGGTATGAGGGAAGAAAAAATCCCTTGTGCTTCTCTTCGACAAATATCTTGAAACGAACCCTGACCAAACAAACGCAAACCCCTTACGTAAGTACGCTATACGTGACATGTAGCCATGACCTAAGTCAAGAAGTCCTTTAAGCGCACTACAACGTGACATGTAGTTGTGACTTAATTGGATACATGATTGCGGTTGTTTGGTCGAGGGTTGGAAATAAGCGTATTTAGCGGACGGACAAGGGGCACTAGGAATGGATTTAGCGTTGGAAAGCTTGCTTAAACTCGCAAATCCCATTCCTATGTCCTCCTAATCCCCGCTACTTTCGATTATCCCAATATCGTCTTAAGAATGGCAAAAGAAAAGCACAAAATCAATCCTAACTCTACTGACCAACCTTAACAAGATTACTTGAACATAAATACGAACACTTAGGATAGAACTGAACATACACATATACATTCTTTATTGACTCGTCTAAAACACGAACGGACATACAACCATCTCCCCGCGGATCGACCCGTGCTTAACCGGCTAGCTGTAAAGCGACACCGTCCTTGATCGCGGTTAACACTTTAGAACTTTGAACTACGACACGCCAAAAGCGTGCATTCAAAATTTAAAATTTGAACTGAGGCAGCGCCTCACGTACAAAGCACGAGAGCGCTAAGAGTCAAAGACTCTAAGGAAGCGCCTCACGTGCAAAGCACGAGAGCGCCAGCGCCATGAGTCAAAGACTCTGAGGCAGCGCCTCACGTGCAAAGCACGAGAGCGCCGGCGCCAAAAGTGCCCGCGCCAAGCGTCAAAGAATCTGAGGCAGCGTCTCACGTGCAAAGCACGATAGCGCCAGCGCTAGAACTAAATGTTCTCGACCATTGGATCAAAGATCCAACGAAGATGATAAATCATCAAAATTATAGAATTAAATACTGTTGAGGAAATACTCCTCAAATCTTTCCAAACAAGAAAGATTGCACTCTGTAAATCAGAGCACCGTTGGATCAAAGATCCAATGATGATTAAAAATCATCAAGATACAAAATAAGTTCTGTATGGGATAATATTTTCTCAATCTTGTTAATAACAAGAAAAATTTCTTCTGTAAAACAGAAGTCCTTGGATCAAAGATCCAACGGTGCATAAAATCTCCAAATCAATTAGAGATCTCTCAATGATAGATTTCCTTAACTAATTCAACAGATCAGCCTCCCCCTATATAAAGGACCTAAGATTTCGAGTCTGGTACAGAAGAACCCCCCTCCCATAAACTTCAAGTTCAATACAGAAAAGAAAGAGAGAAACCCCCTCGTAAGCATAAAAGAAAAGTGAATTTAATTATCCAGAGAGAAAAAACCTCCATATAAGTTTTAAATCGAAAGAAGAAGAACAGAAAAGCTTCCCAATAAAATTCAGAGTTCAAGGCGAGAACTACCTCTCTTCAAGATAGGGAAAAACAAAGAGATCATAGTATCTCCTCAGAAAAGAAGAACTTTGTTCTTGGATCCAGGAGACGAAGTCTCTCATAAAGAAAAACAAAGAGATCATAGTATCTCCTCAAAAAAGAAGAACATAGTTCTTGGATCTAGGAGACAAAGTCTCTCATAAAGAAAAATAAAGAGATCATAGCATATTCTGATAAAAGAAGAACTTAGTTCTTAAATCCAGGAGAAAAGTCTCTCATTAAGAAAAACAAAAGAGATCATGGCATCTCTTCTAAAAGAAGAACTTAGTTCTTAGATCCATGAGACAAAGTCTCTCATAAACGAGAATTTAATTCTCAGAGCACCGAACTGATCAGAATTGCCAAAAACAGTGCCTGGCGTTCAGCGCAAAGCGCTCCATGTGCTCCTCACGTGAGCTCTATTATAAAGAGCGCTTCAGTACTCCAGGTCTGGCGCTCAGCGCCAAGCGCTCCTCACATGAGCGCTATTATAAAGAGAGCTTCAGTACTCCAGGTCTGGCGCTCAGCGCCGAGCGCTCCACGTGCCCCTCACGTGAGCGCTATTTTATAAAGAGCGCTCTATAAATAGAGCTCAGCGCCATAAAAAGTGTTCAACACTCAATAAAAAATAAAAAAGAGGGGTGTCAGAACCTCAAATCAATGCTAAGCATTGTTGAACAAAAAGGGACTGAGCCCAAACAAATGTTCACCATCTTTCAAAACTGAGTGGATTAAGCCCAAATTGGCCACAAGTCCCCAATTCAGATCAACCAAGCACATGTGCTCACAATCTCTTTAATTAGTCTTAGTCCCAAACCTGACTACAGATCTCCTAACCCACATTGGTTCTAGGGTATATCTCTTCACACCTCTGATATGTGTCGTTGTAATTCTTTAACGTCTTTAGAGAGATGGCGGGTCCTGACAACCAGAAACTCTATGGACTATGATGTCCTTAAACCATGGACCGCAATGTCCTTAAACTAATGATGGACTATGATGTCCTTAAACCATGGACTATGATGTCCTTAAACTCCATGGACTATGATGTCCTTAAACAATGGAACGCAATGTCCCAAAACTAATGACGGGCCGTAACGTCCCTAAACTAAACTCTACGGACTATGATGTCCTTAAACTCCACGGACTATGATGTCCCTAAACCTAATGGACTGTAACGTCCTTAAACTAAATTGATAGGGCTCAAATGCTCTTTCATTGGATCTAAATGATCCTAAAACCTTATTAAGTAGATCTTAGTCTAAAATTAGACTAATGTATCCTTAACAAACATTTAAGTTGATCTTAATCTCAAACGAGATTAACAAGCCTTAAATCCACCAAACTCAAATCTAAGAAAATACGGATTTGGACTAATCCCCGCCCTACGGGCGACAACATAAATTAGTCTCCGTATACAATCCACGGGCAACCAAAAACAAAACAAACACACACGATACGAAGTGAATATCTGGATAAGGAGAAAGCGGTTATCGTAACCCGATAACATAATTAACTGCAGGGGTTTGCGTCTGCAGGGAAAAGCGTCCCCACAATTAAAAACCCCTCGCAAACGAGGGGGAATCTGACGAAGTCTGCTACAATGGCCGCATCCGTCTAAACCTCTGATATACGGTGCCATAAATCAACTTGGCATCTTCGGAAAGGTGGACGGATAAATCCAAATAGCATCAGCCCCCAAAATTCAGGCCAGACGTCCCAACATCCCGGTCGCGTCTTTCGGCGGTGAAAAACCGTGACATTCCGAAAGCCAAGGTGTTTTAAGAAGGTTCGGTTAACTAGGTTCATGAGTTTAGTCTAGGGTTAGGTCATGGTCGCTGCCAAAGAGAGAGAGAGAGAGAAAAGAAACACTCAACATGCACTCTAACTTAGATCAGAATGGTTAATTACTTTATCTAATCCGGATGGCTCCCACTGTTTCCTCGAATTCTTCTCCAAACCGAAAAGGAGAATTAGTCGGGATAATCTAAAATCACCCGAGGAGTAATCCTACTCATCAGTAGGAATTGAGATCTAACTATCATCGTATGATAACTTGATGGAATCCACTCAAATTACCACACTCCAGAAGGTATGCGCAAGCCTGGCAAGTTTCCTGTATGTTTGAAACTCCCGATGTGATTTTTACGCCAACTGGTTCATGACCTTGACAAAGGCCAACAAATCATAAACCACAAGTCAAGTTTAACCCGTCATTATCCAAAATTAACCTAGACCCACCCGTACTAACCCTTGACAAAGGTCAACAAGGTTATACGACTATCCTACATAATCGCAACACTAAGCAATAGACAAGCAATATCTAGCTACCGTACAGTACACCTTGACAAAGGCCAACAAACACAACATGAATACTAGGTACTACTCGAAAGAAATGACGGAGGGCTACGATTGGTTTTTGGCGAAAAACCTTTAACGTAATGAACTCGATATCGTTGAAGGAACCTAGTGGTTTTATAAATATATAGTGGCGAAAACTTTTGCTAAAGAGGTCACTCCCGGTGAACTGATCTCGGCTCTTTCCTCATCGAATGAGGTGCAGGATATTCCAAACTGAATACCACGATGCAAAGAAAAAATTGACTATAGTGAAGTTATTACGTTGACGCCAACTTTTACTCAAGAGGTCACACCCGATGAAGGGATCTCGGCCCTTGCCTCATCGAATGAGGTGCAGGATATTCCCAATCGAATACCTCTAGGCAAAGCAAAAGAGAACATTTGTAATGTTAGTTTTTAAAAACTTGGTTCCAACAACATCATATATAGGTTTGTTTTATCCTTGCATTGATCAGAATCAACGAAGTCCCATAAATTAATCACACCAGAAAAGAACGAAAATATATGATGTACGTATACGCCTTCCGCATTTGCCACTGGGTCCCGTCATCACCCGTTAAGTTACTTAACTAACGACAGAGCAGGGACTGGACTAGCGTGGGTGCAAAACATATACAACATCTACTAGTGTGTGTGTGTGTGTGTGTATAGATAACATTCGTCTCAGGCATGATATAACGCAACATCACAGAAGCATCACAGAAGCAACACAGAATGGTGGATAATCATGGAGCATCGGGTTTCACTTGAGCTGCAAATGAGACCCGACCTTCCCTGTCGTGTGGATAGCCTGTGCAATGAAAACCTAGACCCCTATGAGCACGACATGTTACCCGCCAAAACCAGAAGCGAGGCAACCCCAATCAACAACATGAATGGGCCACCCAACACTTCACGATATCCGGTAACTTGAGCACCACTCCGTGGGTCAACCTATACCTCCTACGAGTATAGCGAATAGCCCACCAATTCTAGAGTAAGGTCCCCTCCGTTTCAACGTCATGAGATGCGGACCCATGCCCTCTAGAACCCGGCTATTCGTGCACTCCTCCGCGGGGTAATTCTAGTACAAAAAGAAAATAATATACAAGGGTGACATCGACCTCAACCCGGTCGTTCCCCAAATAAATAATATACAAGCTGGCGGTGACGGTAGTCCACATGTCGGACGCTCGTCCCGCAATATCAAATATACAAATGAAACTAAACTGTACTAATATTGCACCCAAGATATCCACCACGACGATCCAACCACAACACAATACAACACAACACAGAACATCAACGTGAATGTCACGTTCGCAAACTCGTCAAAAAGAACATATAGCAATTAGACTAGTTGTACAGCTCTAACGACATTCATGGTTGCAGATAATAATGCATGTACTATAAACATTTAAACGGTGTTAAATTATCGACTTTGAAACACCCCGAATTGCCCCTGAACAAAAGATAACATAATTTCCAAAACGGGTAAAACAAGCAATACCACTGAACCTATATTCCAAACACTAGAGCACACCCAAAATACGAAGCCCAAACTCAAAAAAGGGCCAGCCAGCTCGGAATTTTATTGAATGTGGCCAGGTCGAAACTGGTGGAACGGGTTTGTATTTGGGGTATGTTCTAGTGGTCATATAAGTAGTCTTCTATAATTGCTAAATTTTTTTTTTGAAGACTTTAAAGTCGACAGAGACTGGAATGTGTAGTGCACTGTTTCGAGGTTGTTTCGGTTTCGATACATTATCATCATCTAAACAAGCTAGCTAAGGGTTTACGGGTTGGCTCTGATACCATGTTGGGTTACGGCAGCGCCCCGGCCATCAAACCGTTGCCAAATGCGGAACAAAAATTTTCAAAACTGGCGCTACCATTACCCAATGCCCGGATCTACCCTAAACCCTATACTAGCAAGCTATAAAATGAGTTAGGAATGGTTATACCGAGTTGATCCGTGTTCTTCATTCTTCAACCATCTTCCCAAGCTCCTAGAGGCTCCTTGATCAAGCTTGGTCGCCGGTCTCCCTCCATCGAAGATGATCCACCCGAGGGATGTAGTCTTGGCTCTAGCTCCACATAATAGATGCAAGTGAAGCAACTAGGGTTTCTAGAATGCTACTCTAGAAATCCTAGGATGTAGTGAGTGTATGAACTTAGTGTAGGTCTATCTCATCTCACCTCCTCTCATGTTTCTCAACTCATGAGAGGGTTGAGAGGAGGTGGAGAATGAATGCGGATGCAACCATGGAAAATCAAGAGAGGAGTCAAGCACAAATGGTGATGATGAGCTCAATAAAAACTCATGCTAAAAAATAATGAAGCTCCTACGAGAGAGAAAATCAAGCATGCTGGGTTTTGTAAAACAATATCTTTTACTTTAAAAAACCACCCATACTTGAATAGTATGCACAAATGAATTAATAATTCATTTGTGTACACTATGCAAGCATGGTCATCACCATACTCCCCATTTTCCAATTTCCACCTCATTTACCATTTTCTACAAAATGGTCAAATCCAAAAATGAGGTGGCCACCTTCTAGAATGTTTTCCGGATAAATTACGGATTATATTTTACTGTATATACATACCTGCATTTGTACCGAAATAAGAATACCCTAAGAGATAGAATAACACAAAGAACATAATACTAGAATATACGTATCGAAATACATATACGTAAATTGTTAAATCAATACCTGATTTAATAATCCGGCTCGAACCCGAGCCGGCTAGTATTATCAACTGTCTGATCGAAAGTCCGGGTATAAAGTACATCAATCGATCGCAACCCTGCATGTATCCAATACGGATACTATATCATTTCTCCAGAACCAAGGAAACCCTCTGTGTGGGACTCTAAAGACTCGACAATAGGCTGGCAGTGGGTTTAACCACAAGCATGTCAGTGGCATTAGCTGTACGTAACGACTACCCAGGTATTGAGCGAAAGGAAGGCCGACAAGAAAACTCATCCAAACTCCTACTGAGCCTGACAGAGACAATATCCGTACAGTCCGGTCTGTTCGTCTAAGAGTATCACATATCGAGTCTAGGGTGGTGGATAAAGTCAGACCCCTAATGACGCGATAATTCGTGTCTGTATATAACCCATCACCACCTGAGAAACTATCGATCCTGGATCGGTAATTCTCGATTACCCCGTACGAGGATTTCTGGTGATGGCCACCCGTGCACTGCGTGACATCAACCCCCAATACCGGGAGAGACGAATCCCCGACGATCCGCTCACTGCCTCTATGTGGCTCGGGACTGTACCCAACTAAAACCTCTTTGCACGACTCCTTTGAGCCGTGGTAGGATAGTAATCAAAGCACAGTGGGAACTCACATGAGACAAATGACGATCTCAGGTCGACAGACCAATCTGTACACATGTCACCTGGGAACTGCTATCTGATAATAGGTATAATACCAACTAGCATGTTCCCGGCGAGTCTGTCCAGTGTACTCATAACCCAATGAGCACCTGCATACTATCTTAGGTGAATAAACTAACACCAATGGCTTGTGAGATCTGGCAACCGCCCCTCGTCAGGGTCTCGATCAGTATACACTAGTCTACACTGGAGTATCGATGCCCAGTCTTGATACTCCCACGACTAGGGACATATAAGGATGTGCTTATGGACCATCCTGCTCTCACGTATATAATCGCCATCATAATGCTGTTAGTCAAGAAAGAATCCTATGGGCTCTATCAACATGCAATCGTGATGATAAAGACAAACCAGATAGCATACTATCATCTTGAGTAAGACTGTTCTACCGGTATAGGTCCTCCCTCAATCATCATAATCATCTGCCTGCGACTACGATAATTGCCTTAAGGGCACTATAGCCAACACCCCCCCTCTCTCTTTCTCTCTCTCTCTCTTATTTTACTATTTATTTTTATTTATTTTCTAATTGAAACCAAAATCAATAAGCAGCTAAACAAAACCTAGCCATGGTTCAAAAAAACGTGACAAATGTTTTGCAACCTAATTTGTTGCATGTCACATTCACAAACAAGATTAATGCATAATTAATGAAATATTAATCAAGTTTAGCATTAACATAGAATAAAATTAATTATTTAAAAATCTATAAATGCTCAACTCATATAATTTCTTTCAAAAAAATCAATAATTCAAATTAATTTTCCAAATATTTCCCAATTTATCGGTATATAATTATACCCTTTCATTAAAACTAGTTCTCATAATTAATAATATTAATGAAATTTATTATTTTAATTACTTAAATTTCAAAAATAATATTTTATTTTCCTGAAATGTTACACATCAGGAGGCAGTAACTCTTCGTAATGCTCTCCCCTGATCGCCAACCCTAAAATTTCATGAAACTCTTCCAGTGAGGTCGAAACTTCACGATCCCCTAGCAAGAACGTGTTCGTGGGAAGATTCCATTGGTTCAAGAAAGCCTTGACCCACCAGATGTGAGGAGCGCGATAGTAGAATAATGACGCATATACTGCTTGGTACAACCCAAACTTCTGCAGCCGTGCACCTTGGGCGGAGAGAATGTATCGAGCCTAAGAAAGGTAGCCCACTAGATGGCGCGGGGTAACGCCTACCTTATACACCTGCCCCCAGGGTCGAGCTTCAACCTGACATATCCGGCGTCCCAAGATATTAATGGCCATCATAGGTTGATTAGGTATCCCAGTCGTCGATGGCTCAAGCCGGCCCGTGGGGGTCCAATTAACCGCTTCCACCACATATGCCATGCACAGACGCTCTATAAATGACATCGAGCGGATAGGTTCCGTTGGCACTTCAAAAGTAAAGCTATGGTGGCCCCTGATGTTATGACCGTACCACACCCCCCACAAGAGAAGACTCATATGGTTCTTATCATGCATCCTAATCATTGCCAAAACTTCCTCGTCCGATGACGATTGCAGAAAAGCGACTTCCGAGCGAGTGTAAGGGAAGTCAGGAAGTGAGGTATTGTTCCTGAAATAAGAGAAAGAAAAACCCATTAAAAAAACGTGATGTTTGCTTCATAGGGCCACGGGCTGCAAAACCAATGGACCCCACAAAATCAATATGGCAGCTCACCATTGATGAAGCAAGATAATCATTGCGAGAATCAAAAAGGATTCTCATTAAATAGATGCTGGAGTTTAAAAAACTCTTAGCACCCTAAAAATTGTAGGGTTAGTATAGAACCTTAGCAAGGTTTAGGAAGGCATCACATATTCCATATTAAAATTTTTGGGGTGCTAAACAAACCCTAACCAAGATCTTAACGAAAGAATTAAGCAAACAAGCATGTTATACACTTTAACATGTAAAAGTTAGGGATTACAACCTTTGTAGTCCGTTCCTTCACTTATGAAGCTCCGTGTTGAGGTCCCTGCGCTGCGATCATCGAGTACCCGGACTCAAGAGAGGCTCCATGAAGAGAAAGATGCAAGCTTGCTTCCAATCCTCAACAACAAAGATGATCTACCTTGAAGAAACTCATGCCCAAGGTCTTGCTTTACTAATCAAGTATTAGCAAACCAAACACCCTAATCTAAGTGGCTAGAATAGATGAGGATGATGAAGTAGGAATTTATCTCTCATTTGTTTTCAATTTCTCACTCAAAATCATCACATAAGAAAAAGCTAGAAAGCTTTTCTCAAAGAAAGAAGAAGAAGAAATTACTTTGTGATGAATAATGAATTATTATTCTATGGTTACAATTGCAACCCATGGTTAAAAATGAAGACTTAACCCATGTAGAGAGTTAACTAGGGTAAAGGGTTTGGGTTGGGTTAATAAAATATCTACACAAAAATATCTTTGCTTAAAACAAAAAATAAAGCTTCTAGAAGCTTCATGAAAAAGCTAACCCAAATCAAACCCTAACTATGTTTAATCTCCACAAAACATGTTTCATTTGTAATCATAACTTGTTACAATAATATATATCACATATATAATATAAATTTTGTAACAAAATAAAATAATACAATTAACATATATCAATGTATTATCCAAGTGAGAAAAAGAATCTTTAAGTGAGATTATATTAGTTAATGTAATATAATAAATCAAATATATATAATTATACATTAAATTATCGAATCAACACTTGATCCGATAATCCGGCTATTTCATAAATAACCGACTAATATAATCTATATCAGTTCATCGAATCAACACTTGATCCGATGACCCGGCTATATCACATATACCCGGCCGATATCTTATATCGCGAGAATCTAATACGGTATCGCATACACGTATTATTCCCGGTCCCGCCCATATCACATATGTGCTCCTACTCCGTTTTTCCTGAGCTAGGAAACCTCTGTGTAGGACTCTGAAGAATCGTCAATACGCCGGCAGTAGGTGATGATCATATCAAACACCCACAAGCTGCAAGCGGCCAGCTAAACGTAACAGCCTCCCAGGTATTGAGCGATCAGAAGATCAACAAGCAAGCATGTACATTCTCCTGCGAATCCAATTAGTAACACTCCTATACAGTCCGGTCTCTTCGTCTGATATGTCGCATATCTCGCCTAGGGGTGGTAAACGTCAAACCCCAGTAGCTTGATAATTCGTGTAGATATGAGGTCCATAACAGTTCGAGAAACTACTGATAACACTTACCAGTAAATCTCAGCAACCCTGGCCAGGGATTTCCAGTTATAGCCAATCGAACACAGCGCAACATCAACTCCCTATACCGGGAGAGACGAAACCCCTCCTATTGCTCATTGCCTCCATGTGATTCGGGACTGTACCTAAAAGCCACCGTTTTGCACGCCCTCTTGGACTTCGTATGATGGAAATCAAAGCATAGTGGGAATCACACAAGACTCTATGACGATCTCGGGTCTACAGATTAACCTGTACCAGTGTCACCGGATAACTGCCATCTGACGTGAGGTATAATACCATCTGGGAGTTGTCGGCGAGCCCGTCCAGTGTACCCAGTCTCCACTGAGCACCCGTATACCTTCTCTGATGTCAAACACCAATGGATATGGGATCATCCATCGCCCATCATATGGGTCAAGAAGCGCATACGCTATTCTACTCTGAAGTGTCGATGCCCTGTCTCGGTACTCCCACGACTAGGAACATTTGAAGGATGTACTTAGCGACTACACTGTCCCCACTAGTATGATCTGAATCATAGTCCTGGTAGTCAAGTACTCATCCTAAGGGCTTTATCAACATGTAACATATAGACAATCAGAGTACATGTTAAGATAAAGAGCAACCTGATAGCATACTATCATGTTGAGCAAGAAAGTCCTCCCTATATATGTCCAAGCATCCACTACAATATACATCGTATGTACAGTAATGGCCTCTAGGGCATACATATTACTAACAATCTCCCACTTGCACTAGGGCCATCTGTTGTGGTATCGCATACCCAACAATCAGCTGTGGTTGAAGTATCTCATACTCTACCATCCCATAAAACTCTCTACTGGGAAATAGGCCTATGTGAGTGGATCCGCGCTGTTGTCCTCTGTGTCTACTCTCCTAATCTCGATCTCCCTGGAGATCAACCATCTCCATGATCAGGTGATACTGCCTAAGAATATGTCTGGATCTCTGATGGGACGGCGGTTCCTAGGCCTAAGCCACAACTCCATTGTCACACAATGGTAGGAACGAAGTTCATCTCATGAACTAAAATATATCCAGACTGCCTCTTTGGTAGCATCCTTGGTAACGATGTATCTTGCCTTTAATTATCTAGTAAGTCACGGTATCTAGCTTGGAACTCTTCCAACATACTGTCCCTACACTGAGGGTAAAGATAATGCTTGCGACTGACATTCAGTCGTCCTTATCACCCTGGAACCTTTCCAGTGATTCTCCCCAGGATTGATTGATACCATCTCACTACAACTAGTGAGAATCCTAACATCCAATTAGATCTATCCCATAGATTGATAACCCAGGATTTAGGAGGTATCACATTGATCCTATATGGAGTATCCATGTGATAAGAGGAGATTGACCGAGCGTAGCATAGGAAACTCTTCCCTATCAAGAGTATGTTATCCACGTACTATACGGGGATCATCACCATACTCCCTACTACCTTTTTGTATATACTTGGTTCATTTACCATTTTGATGAAGTCAAACTCTTTGACTTCTATATCAAAACGGACGTTCCAACTCCGCGATGCCTGATTTATCCCATAAAACATCTTGCACTCGTTTCCACTGCTCCCACTGTCTATGAAACCCTCTGGCTGTGTACTTATAGACGCTATCTTCCAAATCATCATTTAGAAAAGCAGTCATGACACCCAACCGCCAGATATCGTAGTCATGGTATGTAGCAGTGGCAAGTAGGATCTGGATGGACTTAAGCATAGCTTTGAAAGTCTTAACTTTTCCATGTACACCAAGTAATCTTCTCAAGATATACTTGCTCCTGATGGGGATTTAACCCTTCAGATAAAGTAACCAAAGTCCATACTTTGTTGGTATATAAGGATTCCATCTCAGATCGCTAAGCATCCAGCCATTCTTACAGAGTCCCCACTCCTGATGGCCTGCTCGAAACTAGTTGGGTTATCATCTCATGATTCAATCCTCGCTCCCACTGTCATAGAGAAACCGAAGTATCTCTCAGGTGGATGAGGAACCCTACCAGATCGGCGGAGAGGCTGAGGTTCGTTGGAAACTATTGAATCCTCCGGTTCTAACAAATCATCAGCTGCAGTTTGTTTTAGCTGGAACTACTTCCAGTTCTACGTTATGACCATTAATATCTTCACAAGAAATTCCCTTTCCAAAAGGTGGCATGCTGAGAAACAAAATATCTTTTGTTCCTCGGTTTGGTAGAAGATATTCCCTTGCGAATGCTTGGGATATCCAACAAACTTCCACAGAACTGTCCTTACCTCGATCTTGTCCGGATTTTTCTTTTGACATAGGCCGGACAATCCCAAATCTTAACTTCCTTAAGAGATGGGCTCTCCCCATACCATATCCCATATGGAGTGGTAGGCATCTGATTTGGTAGGAACCTTATTCAATAGGTATGCAACTTCTCAAGTGCATAACTCCCAAAAGGAAATAGGAAACTCAGTAGTACTTATCATAGAGCGCACCATATCTAATAGGGTGAGATTGCTCCGCCCCGATACACCAACATACTGTGGTGTATACGGAGGAGTAATGCTGAGAGAGAATCTCATTCTCCTTTAGAATAGTCCAGGAATTCCGTGCTCAAGTATTCTCCTCCTTGATCTCATCAAAGGATATAATACTTATACCCATTTTTGGTTCTCTACTTGTAACTTATATTCTGTGAATATCTCAAATGTTTCGGACTTGTGTTTTAACAGGAACGTATGTCTGAATCTTGAAAGATCATCAGTGAATGTAATGAAGTACAAAGAACCGGTCCTGGCATATGTAAATAGGGGACCTTACATACATCATCATATATCAATCCCAAGAGTTCACTAACTCTTTCTCTGTTTCCAATAAACAGAGCTCTGGTTATCTTATCTTTGTGACATGACCGATAAGTTTCACAAGATGTAAATTCAAACAAATTTAAATATGCATCTCTATGTAACTTAGCAAGTCGGGTCGCATTGATATGACCTAGTCTACAATGACTCAAGAAGGATTCGTTCATTTCTGAACTCTTCCTCTTTTGTGTGTTCTGTATATTAAGAACTGTGGTTTGATTTAGAACGTCTATGCTTTTAGATAACGTGCCTGAACCGATCAACTCTTGATATAGGAAATGTTCAAAACATTATCCATCAATACAAAATTATATCCTTTTTTACTTAAATAAAGATACTGATATGATATTGTATATCAGGTTCGGTATCTAATAGCATTTGTTCAGAATCATTGTATTTGGTAATACAGGGTGATAACTGCCAACAGACTTGGCTGCAACACTTGCATCATTTCCAACTCTTGAAATTTGTCACCGATTCTCAGTTCTCTACCTATCTGTAGCCCATGTAAAAGATTACATTTGCGGGATCCTGAACCGGTATCTCATACCCAGGACGTAAAGGATATTGAGAAACAGTTCTCGGTAATGAACACACCCGAAGAAGATACATCAGCATGTACTTTCTTCGTTTGGGCAGCAGGGGAATTCTGGTAATCCCCTATTTCCTGCTCTGTCTTATAACAATTATAAGTTGGAGCGGGACCAACGTTCCCCAGTGCATTATAACAAGCGGGTTCAGTCAATACATCCGTATTATTTTCTTGATTAAGGCGTGGCATGGTCGCTACCTAGAGAGAGAGAGAAGAAACCACTCAGCGTATGCTCTTGCAAGATTAGATTGGTTATTAATATATCTAATCAGGATGTCTCCCACTGTTTTAGTGAAATCTTCCTTCAAACCCTAAAAGGAAAGACTAGCCGGGATTAATTACACGCTACAAGTTCGCCAATCTTTCAGCCAGGCCAGTGTCGGTACTTTGAGGGAGGTTCCCCGTGCTTTCGCACGGACCTAATTAAAATAAACCTCGTTTTCCCAGAGGCATAACCCCGTTGACACCTTTCTAGACACCTACTTGATTGGCTAATTGTAATGTGTAAAACTCTCCCAGGAGTAACTCTTACTCTCAGCGGGTATCGGGATCCAACTATCTCATATAAGGTATGCAATCTCATTGCAAATTTCAACACTTGAAATTCCCAATAATATTTTGCCCCTAGCAACTTATGACCTTGGCTAAGGTCAACAAATCATAAGTGCTAGCCAAGTTCAACCCGTCATTTCCCGATTGAATTTGACCCACCCGCACAACCCTTGGCTAAGGTCAACAAAGTCGCATGACTACCTTAACTCAATCGCATCATATGCTTTGCAAATAAGTACTAATTAGCTACCGCATACTACGCCTTGGCTAAGGTCAACAAACGTAGCATGAATACTTACTAGTACTTATTTGAAATGACGGAGGGCTACGACAGGTTTTTAAGAAAACCCTTTGCGTAATGAACTTGATATCGTTGTAGAATCAAATGATTTAAATGGAGTGTTTTTGAGGCCTTTACTAGTTTTTCTAAAGAGGTCACTCCCGGTGAAGGGATCTCGGCTCTTTCCTTATCGAATAAGGTACAGGATATTCACATTACCACTATGCAAAGCAAAAACTAGAAAAGCAATCAAAAGACAAAACCGAGGGTTGTAGCATCTGCCAGTTATTGCTAAAGAGGTCATTCCCGGTGAAGGGATCTCGGCTCTTTCCTTATCGAATAAGGTGCTGGATGTTCTACAAGGAACACCGCTATGCAAATCAAGAACTAGAGCTACCGGTTTTTGAAAATTCGATTCCACAACATCTTTAGGTTTCTTTTAGTTTCATTAATCTCATTAATGAAGTCCCATTTTATTATGCTTCACAAGCACCACATTTGAAACGAAATCAATAATATATAATATATATCTCATATATATAATATAAACATTCGTCTCAGACAGTAATATGATCTCATCACAGAACATTGCAGCAGAAGATAACATATGAAATATTGGATATACTAGGACGTCCGTGTTTTACATCGAGCCAGTATAAAACACGGATTCCACGGTCGCGATGAATAGCCAAACCCACATCCCTAGACCCCTGCGAGAGCGGCAAGCAGCACTGCTAATTCTAGGGTTAAGAGACCCGGTCTCGACTCCTCGAGATGGCCTCCCACTGGACCCTAGAACCCGGTTACTTGTGCTCCCCTCCTTGGGTCTATCATAATGCGGAAAAGTAAATAATATACAATGGTGACATCATCCTCAACCCGGAAGTGCCCCAATAAAAGAATATTACATACATTGAATTTTACATGAATGAAAATAAAAACCCTTATCTCACATAAAACCCCCGGCTATTCAGAACACGACGATCCAATATAACATATCACAGCAACACATAATATCTCATATCATCAACGTAAGCAAGTATGTGTATCCCGATTGTTGTTGATGTATAGCAACGAAGCCGGCGATACACCACATACTACGCTTACGGTCATAGAAAAGAAAGTGTAAAACTACAACAGTTGGAATACGCAACCTCCTTAGACATCTCATGCCTAACCAAATGAATTCCTTAGACATCTCATGCCTAACAATTATAAACTCCGCATTTTAGTCTCAATATCGAAAACTCTTTTCAATATCAAGTCGGGAAATTCAACAAGATTCCCGACATCCTGATCGAATGCTCGTCGGAAACTTTAGTAGACGGCTGCACCCCCAGATGCCGTCGACGGAGTGCACTAAGGCGAAACACCGCTGCCGCGAGCACCGGAACGGATGCTTTTGGCGACGGGGTTCTCCTACAGTCACTTGGTCGGGGCTATGGGGCGTGGTTATCTATTAAGTTTACTGGACGAGTATCCGCGTATGCTACGTGATTGCGACGGACTTTTGATCACATCAAAATCCCGTGGCAACCGATCAAATAAGACTAAAAACTGCTAGATTTATAACATTCAATCTAGTTATCTCATAACTACTTGTGGATTCCAAATATTGTATCACATTCCAGATAAATAGACAATGTTAAACTTTTCGATCGAATAAACAAACACCCAAGATTTCCCTTTAGTTCTCAACACTTGAAATTAGTTTAAAAGCATCCATCACATGCAACAGTACCAATGGTCCAGCCGTAGAAGGGTCAAACCAACGCCTCACATGTAGCAACGCCGTACTGCCACAAACCCTAAGGTTTAGAGGCGGTTCAGACGGTCATATAATCGAGTTAAGTTTTTAGTTATTCTAGAGGGTCCACCGCGTTACTTGCACGACTGTGAATGTTCTTTAACTAAGAAAAAAAATCCAACACTTGGAAATTTTCCGGCAGGGGAAAAAGTGAGTTATTGATATCCGTTCGAACTTTTTAACACGTTCTAAATTAACCGGAAAAACTTGAACGAAGTCAAACTTTCCGATCGAATCAATGAGTTCCCAATATATCCCAGAAAGCTCAACACTTGAGTAGAATTAAAAATTCCCAGAAGCATGAAAAATCACCTAAGAATAAACCCCTGAAGTACAAGCCCCCAAATCCTAAAGTTAGCCGCGGAACCGCCGCCAAACGCATGGTTTGGCCGCGGTTCCGCGGTCTCTTGAGTGAATTGTAGCTTCGTACTTCACAGTAATTCTTAGAATTCCCTGCATGATTTTCCTAGTATTTTTAATATGAAAAATTTCAACTTTTGAAATTTTTTCCAGAAACTAGGATTTATCGGGGTTACGGAGTTCGATCGGACTTCAAACTTCGTCTAGACAACGCCTAATGCTCTAGCTTGGCTCTGATACAACTGTAGGGTTAGTATAACACCTTAGCAAGGTTTAGGAAGGCATCACACATGCCTTATTGAAATTTTTGGGATGCTAAACAAACCTTAACCAAGATCTTAACTAGAGAACTAAGCAAACAAGCATGTTAAACACTTTAACATGTTAGAGTTAGGGATTACAACCTTTTTAGTCCGTTCCTTCACTTCTAAAGCTCCGTGTTGAGATCCCTTCGCTGCGATTATCGAGTACCCGGACTCAAGAGAGGCTCCATGAAGAGAAAGATACAAGCTTGCTTCCAATCTTCAACAACAAAGATGATCTCTTGAAGAAACTCAAGCCCAAGCTCTTGCTTTACAAATCAAGTATTAGCAAAGAAAACACCCTAATCTAAGTGGCTAGAATAGATGAGGATGATGAAGTAGGAATTAAGCTCTCATTTGTTTTCAATTTCTCACTCGAAATCATCACATAAGAAAAAGCTAGAAAGCTTTTCTCAAAGGAAGAAGAAGAAGAAATTATTTTGTGATGAATAATGAATTATTATTCTATGGTTACAATTGCAACCCATGGTTAAGAATGAAGACTTAACCCATGTAGAGAGTTAACTAGGGTAAAGAGTTTGGGTTGGGTTAATAAAATATCTACACAAAAATATCTTTGCTTAAAACAAAAAAATAAAGCTTCTAGAAGCTTCATGAAAAAGCTAACCCAAATCAAACCCTAACTATGTTTAATCTCCACAAAACATGTTGCATTTGTAATCATAAGTTGTTAAAATATTATATATAATATATATTTTGTAACAAAATAAAATAATACAATTAACATATATCACATAATATCAATGTATTATCCAAGTGAGAAAAAGAATCTTTAAGTGAGCTTATATTAGTTAATATAATATAATATATCAAATATATATAATTATACATTAAATTATCGAATCAACACTTGATCCGATAATCCGGCCATTTGACAAATAACCGACTAATATAATCTGTATCAGTTCATCGAATCAACACTTGATCCGATGACCCGGCTATATCACATATACCCGGCCGATATCTCATATCGCGAGAATCTAATACGGTATCGCATACACGTATTATTCCCGGTCCCGCACATATCATATATGTGCTCCTACTCCGTTTTGCCTGAGCCAGGAAACCTCTGTGTAGGACTATAAAGAATCGTCAATACGCCGGCAGTAGGTGATGATCATATCAAACACCCACAAGCCGCAAGCAGTCAGCTAAACGTAACAGCCTCCCAGGTATTGAGCGATTAGAAGATCAACAAGCAAGCCTGTACATTCTCCCGCGAATCCAATCAGTAACACTCCCGTATAGTCCGGTCTCTTCGTCTGATATGTCGCATATCTTGCCTATGGGTGCTAAACGTCAGACCCAGTAGCTTGATAAGTCATGTCGATATGAGGTCCATAACAGTTCGAGAAACTACTGATAACACTTATCAGTAAATCTCAGCAACCCTGGCCAGGGATTTCCAGTTATAGCCAATCGAACACAGCGCAACATCAACTCCCTATACCGGGAGAGACAAAACCCCTCCTATCGCTCATTGCCTCCATGTGATTCGGGACTGTACCCAAAAGCCACCATTTTGCACGCCCTCTTAGACATGGTATGATGGAAATCAAAGCACAGTGGGAATCACACAAGACTCTATAACGATCTCGGGTCTACAGACTAACTTGTACCAGTGTCACCAGAGAACTTCCTGTAGGGTTACTAGGCACACGCACAAGGGTCTATAAGGCATCAACCATGCCCGATTTCAAATTTAGCCGTGCCGAACAACCCTAAAACAAGATCTTAGACTAGAGATTGGGCGAAAAAAAGCATGTAAACAGCTTTACATCTAAGAGATAGGGATTACAACCTTTGTAGTCCGTTCCTTCACTTCTAAAGCTCCGTGTTGTGGTCGCTTCGCTGCGATCATCAAGTTCCCGAACTCTAGAGAGGCTCCATGAAGAGAAAGATGCAAGCTTGCTTCCGATCTTCGATAACAAAGATGATCTACCTTGAAGTTTCTTTAACACAAGCTCTCACTCACTAAATGAAGTGAACACCCTAATCTAATTGGAAAGAATAGATTAGAATGATTAAGTAGGAATTTAGCTCTCATTTGTTTTCTTAATGTCACTCATTTTCATCACCTTTGAAAAAGCTAGAAAGCTTTTGAAGCAAGAAGAAGATCAAAATCCTTTTGTGATGAATAATGAATCAAGTGAGGTTAGAAATGCAACCATGGGTTAAGTATGAAGACTTAACCCATGTAGAGATTTTACTATGGTTAAAGGGTTGGGTTGGGTTAAAGAAATATCACAAAATATCAAGGTCAAAGCCAAAGCTTCAAGAAGCTTCTTGAAAGCTTCATGAATGTTTAACCCTAATCCAAACCCTAACCACAATTAAACTCCACAAAACATGTTGCGTTTATAACCACAATATGTTACAATATAATATATCACATATACAATATTTATTGTAACAAAATAAAATAATACAATTAACATATATCGCATATATATCAATGTATTACCCGAGTGAGAAAAAGAATCTTTTAGTAAGCTTATATTAGTTAATGTAATTTAATATATCAAATATATAATTATACATTAAATCATCGAATCAACACTTGATCCGACAATCCGTCTATTTCACAAATAACCGACTAATATAATCTGTATCAGTTCATCGAATCAACACTTGATCCGATGACCCGGCTATATCGCATATACCCGGCCGATATCTCATATCGAGAGAATATAATACGGTTTCACATACACGTATTGTTCTCAGTCCCGTACATATCTTATATGTGCTCCTACTCTGTTTTGCCTGAGCCAAGAAACCTCTGTGTCGGACTCTAAAGAATCGTCAATACGCCGGCAGTAGGTGATGATCATATCAAACACCCACAAGCTGCAAGCGGTCAGCTAAACGTAACAGCCACCCAGGTATTGAGCGCTCAGAAGATCAACAAGCAAGCCTGTACATTCTCCTGTGAATCCAGTCAGTAACACTCCCGTACAGTCCGGTCTCTTCGTCTGATATGTCGCATATCTCGCCTAGGGGTGGTAAACGTCAGACCCCAGTAGCTTGATAAGTCGTGTCGATATGAGGTCTATAACCGTTCGAGAAACTACTGATAACACTTACCAGTAAATCTCAGCAACCCTGGCCAGGGATTTCTAGTTATAGCCAATCGAACACATCACAACATCAACTCCCAATACCGGGAGAGACGAATCCCCTCCTATCGCTCATTGCTTCCATGTGATTCGGGACTGTACCCAAAAGACACCTTTTTGCACGCCCTCTTGGACGTGGTATGATGGAAATCAAAGCACAGTGGGAATCACACAAGACTCTATGACGATCTCGGGTCTACAGACTAACCTGTACCAGTGTCACCAGAGAACTGCCATCTGACGTGAAGTATAATACTATCTGGGAGTTCTCGGCGAGTCCGTCCAGTGTACCCATTCTCCACTGAGCACCCGTATACCTTCTCTGATGTCAAACGCCAATGGATATTGGAGCATCCATCGCCCATCATATGGGTTAAGAAGCGCATACGCTAGTCTACTCTGGAGTATCGATGCCCTGTCTCGGTACTCCCACGACTAGGAACATTTGAGGGATGTACTTGGCGACTACACTGTCCTCACTAGTATGATCCACATCATAGTCCTGGTAGTCAAGTTCTCATCCTAAGCGCTTTATCAACATGTAACATAGAGACAATCAAAGTACATGTTAAGATAAAGAGTAACCAGATAGCGTACTATCATGTCGAGCAAGAAAGTCCTCCTTATATATGTCCAAACATCCACTACAATATACATCGTATGTACAGTAATGGCCTCTAGGGCATACATATAACTAACAATCTCCCACTTGCACTAGGGCCATCTGTTGTGGTATCACATACCCAACAATTAGCTGTGGTTGAAGTATCTCATACTCAACCATCCCATAAAAATTCTCTACTGGGAAAAAGGCCTTTGTGAGTGGATCCGCGCTGTTGTCCTCTGTGTCTACTCTCCTAACCTCGATCTCCCTGAAGATCAACCATCTCCAAGATCAGGTGATACTGCCTAAGAATTATATCTGGATTTCAGATGGGACGGGGGTTCCTTGGCATAAGCCACAACTCCATTGTCACACAATGGTAGGAACGAAGTTCATCTCATGAACTTATATATATCCAGACTGCCTCTTTGGTATCATCAATGGTGACGATGTATCATGCCTTTAATCGTCTAGTAAGTCACGGTATCTAGCCTGGAACTCTTCCAACATACCGTCCCTCCACTGAGGGTAAAGACAATGCCTGCGACTGACATTCAGTCGTCCTTATCACCCTGGAACCTTTCCAGTGATTCTCCCCAAGATCGATTGATACCATCTCACTACAACTAGTGAGTATCTTAACATCCAATTAGATCTATCGCATAGATCCAAAACCGAGGATTTAGGAGGTATCACCTTGATCCTATATGGAGAATCCTAATGATAAGTGGAGATTGACCGAGTGTAGCATAGGAAACTCCTTCTCTATCAAGAGTATGTCATCCACTTACTCTACGAGGATCACCACCATACTCCCTACTACCTTTTTGTATATACAAGGTTCATCTACCATTTTGATAAAGTCAAACTCTCTGACTACTACATCAAAACAGACGTTCCAACTCCGCGATGCCTTCTTTATCACATAAAACATCTTGCACATGTTTCCGCTGCTGCCACTGTCTACGAAGCCCTCTGGCTGTGTACTTATACACGCTCTCTTCCAAATCAACATTTAGAAAAGCAATCATGACACCCAAGCGCCAGATATCGTAGTCATGGTATGTAGCCGTGGTAAGTAGGATCTGGATGGACTTAAGCATAGCTTTGAAAGTCTCAACTTTTCCATGTATACCAAATAATCTTCTCTAGATACACTTGCTCCTGATGGGGATTTAACCTTTCAGATAAAGCAACCAAAGTCTATACTTTGTTGGTGTATAAAGATTCCATCTCAGATCGCTAAGCATCCAGCCATTCTTACAGAGTCCTACTCCTGATGGCCAGCTCGAAACTAGTTGGGTCATCATCTCATGATGCAATCCTCGCTCCCACTGTAATAGAGAAAACTGAAGTATCTCTAAGGTGGGTGAGGAATCCTACTAGATCGGCGGAGAGGCTGAGGTTCGTTAGAATGTATTGAATCCTTTGGTTCTACCAAATCATCTGCTATAGTTTGTATAGCTGGAATTCCTTCCAGTTCTACCTCATGACCAATAATTTCTTCACAAGAAATTCCCTTTCACAAAGGTGGCTTGCTGAGAAACAAAACATCTTTTGTTCCTTGGTTTGGTAAAGATATTCCCTTGCGAATGCTTGAGATATCCAACAAACTTCCACAGAACTAACTTTACCTCGAGCTTGTCCGGATAATGCTTTTAGACATAGGCTGGACAACCCCAAATCTTAATAAGCTTAAGATATGGGCTCTTCCTATTCCATATCACATATGAAGTGGTAGGCAACTGATTTGATTTGAACCCTATTTAATAGGTATGCAGTTTCTCAAGTGCATGACTCCCAAAAGGAAATAGGCTACTCAGTAGTACTCATCATAGAGCACACCGTATCACATTGGGTGTAATTGCTCCGCCCCGATACACCGACGTGCTGTGGTGTATACGGAGGAGTAATGCTGAGAGAGAATCTCATTCTCCTTTAGAATAGTCCAGGAATTCCGTGCTCAAGTATTCTCCTCCTTGATCTCATCATAGGACATAATACTTATACCCGTTTTTGGTTCTCTACTTCTATCTTATATTCTGTGATTATCTCAAAAGTTTCGGACTTGTGTTTCAACAGGAACATATGTCTGAATCTTGAGAGATCATCAGTGAATGTAATGAAGTACAAAGAACCGGTCTTGGCATGTGTAGACAGGGGACCTTCATACATCAGCATGTATCAATCCCAAGAGTTTCACTAACTCTTTCTCTATGTCCAATAAACGGAGCTGTGGTCATCTTATCTCTGTGACATGACCGGCAAGTTTCACAAGATGTAAATTCAAACTAATTTAAATATGCATCTAGATGTAACTTCAGCTAGTCGGGTCGCATTGATATGACCTAGTTTACAATGCCTCAAGAAGGATCCGTTCATTTCTGAACCTTTCCTCTTGTGTATGTTCTGTACGTTAAGAATTGTGGTTTGATTTAGAACGTCTATGTTTTTAGATAACGTGCATGAACCGATCAACTCTTGATATAGGAAATGTTCAAAACATTATCCAACAAGACAAAATTATCTCCTTCTTTACTAATAAAGAGACTGATATCAGGTTCGGTATCTAATAACATTCGTTCAGAATCAATGTATTCTGGTAATACAGGGTGATAACTGCCAACAGACTTGGCTGCAACACTTGCATCATTTTCAACTCTTGAAACTTATCACCCGTTCTCAGTTCTCTACCTATCTGTAGCCCATGTAACAAATTACATTTACGGGATCCTGATCCGGTATCTCATACCCAAGACGTAAAGGATACTGAGAAACAGTTCTCGGTAATGAACACACCCGAAGAAGATGCATCAGCATGCACTTTCTTCGTTTGGGTGGCACGGGAATTCTGGTAATCCCCTATTTCCTGCTCTGTCTTATAACAATTATAAGTTGGAGCGGGACCAACGTTCCTTAGCGCAGTATAACAAGCGGGTTCGGTCAATACATCCGTATTATTATCTTGATTAAGGCGTGACATAGTCGCAACCAGGAGAGAGAGAGAAGAAAACACTCAGCGTGCGCTTTTACAAGATTTGGTTGGTTATCAATTTATCTAATCAGGATGTCTCCCACTGTTATAGTCAAATCTTCCTTCAAACCCTAAAAGGAAAGACTAGCCAGGATTAATTACACTCTACAAGTTCGCCAATCTTTCATCCAGGCCAGTGCCGGTACTTTGAGGGAGGTTCCCTGTGCTTTCGCACGGACCTAATTAAAATAAACCTCGTTTTTCCAGGGGCGTAACCCCGTTAACACCTTTCTAGACACCTACTTGATCGGCTAATTGTAATGTGTAAAACTCTTCCAAGAGTAACTCTTACTCACAGCGGGTATCGGGATCCAACTATCTCATAGAAGGTATGCAATCTAATTGCAAATTTCAACACTTGAAATTCCCAATAATATTTTACCCTTAGCGTCCTATGATCTTGACAGAGGTCAACAAACCATAGGCTACTAGTCAAGTTCAACCCGTCATTTCCTGATTGAAGTAAACCTACCCGCACGACCCTTGATAGAGGTCAACAAGGTCGCACGACTACCCTAAATCAATCACATCATATGTTTATACAGATAAGCACTAATCAGCTACCGCACACTACGCCTTGACAGAGGTCAACAAACGTAGTACGAATACTAACTATTACTTATCTGAAATGACGGAGGGCTACGACAGGTTTTTAATAAAACCCTTTGCATAATGAACTTGATATCGTTGTAGAATCGAGTGAATTTTGAATGGAGTGTTTTTTAGGCTTTTACTAGTTTTGCTAAAGAGGTCACTCCCAGTGAACAGATCGTCGGCTCTTTCCTCATCGAATAAGGTGCAGGATATTTCACAAATATCACTATGCAAAGCAAAAACTATAGAATCAATCAAAAGACAAACCGAGTTTGTAGCATCTGCTAGTTTCACTAAAGAGGTCACTCCCGGTGAAGGGATCTCGGCTCTTTCCTTATCGAATAAGGTGCTGGATGTTTTATAAGGAACACTGCTATGCAAAGCAAGAACTAGAGCTACCAGTTTTTAAACAAGTTTCTACAATATCTTTAGGTTTCTTTTATTTCATTAATCTCATTAATGAAGTCCCATTTTAATATGCTTCACAAGCATCACATTTGAAACGAAATCTGCAATATAACATATATCTCATATATATAATATAAACATTCGTCTCAGGCAGTAATATGATCTCATCACAGAACATTGCAGCAGAAGAACACATATGAAATATTGGATATACTAGGACGTCCGTGTTTTAATACGAGCCTATATAAAACACGGATTCCACGGTCGCGATGAATAGCCAAACCCACATCCCTAGACCCCTACGAGAGCGGCAAGCAACACTGCCAATTCTTTGGTTAGGAGACCCGGTCTCGACTTCTCGAGATGGTCTCCCACTGGACCCTAGAACCCGGTTACTTGTGCTCCCCGCCTTGGGTCTACCTAATGCGGAAAAGTAAATAATATACAATGGTGACATCATCCTCAGCCCTAAAGTGCCCCAATAAAAGAATATTACATACAAATGAATTTTACATGAATGAAAATAAAAACCCTCATCTCACATAAAAAAAACCCGGCTATTCAGAATACGACGATCCAATATAACATATCACAGCAACACATAATATCTCATATCATCAACGTAAGAAAGTATGCGTATCCAGATTGTCGTTGAGGTATAGCAATGAAGCCGGCGATACACAACATACTACGCTTACGGTCACAGAAAAGAAAGTGTAAAACTACAATAGTTGGAATCTGCAACCTCCTTAGACATCTCATGCCTAACCAAATGAATTCCTTAGACATCGCATGCCTAACAATTATAAACCCCGTATTTTAGTCTCAATATCGTAAACTCTTTTCAATATCAAGTCGGGCAATTCAACAAGATTCCCGACATTCTGATTGAATGCTCGTCGCAAACTTTAGTAGACGGCCGCACCCCCGGATGCCGTCGACGAAGTGCACTAAGGAGGAACACCGCTGCCGTGAGCACCCAAACGGATACTTTTGGCGACGGGGTTCTCCTACAGTCACTTGGTCGGGGCTATGGGGCGTGGCTATCTATTAAGTTTACCCGGCGAGTATCCACGTACGCTACGTGATTGCGACGGACTTTTGATCGCATCAAAATCCCGTGGCAACCGATCAACTGAGACTGAACTGCTAGATTTATAACATTCAAATTAGTTATCTCATAACTACTTGTGGATTCCAAATATTGTATCACATTCCAGATAAATAGATAATGTTAAACTTTCCGATCGAATAAACAAACAGCCAAGATTTCCCAAATAGCTCAACACTTGAGCGGAGTTCAAAAAGTATCCATCACATGCCACAGTACCAATGGTCCAGCCGTAGAAGGGTCAAGCCAACGCCTCACATGTGGCATGTCGTACTGCCCCAAACCCTAAGGTTCAGAGGCCGTTCAGACGGTCACATAATCGAGTTAAGGTTTGTGTTCTTCTAGAGGGTCCACCGCGTTACTTGCATGATTTTCCGGAAGTTTCAAATTCGAGAAAAAAATCCAACTTTTGAAAAACTTTCCGATAAGGGAAAAAGTGAGTTATTGATATCCGTTCGAACTTTTTAACACGTTCTAAAATTACCCGGGAAAAATTAAACGAAGTTAAACTTTCCGATCGAATCAACGAGCTCCCAATACAACCCAGAAAACTCAACACTTGAGTAAAAATTAAAAATTCCCAGAAGAATCAGGAAGTACAGACGGATATTACTGTGCCAAAAGAAAACCGTACTATTACTGTTTGGCCGCAGAACCGCCGCGCAAGCCATGGTACGGCCGCGGTTCCGCGGCGCTTTGATGGTGTCAGAGTCTTGTTTTTCACAGTAATTCCTAAAATACCCTGCTGATTTTTCTGAGTATTTTTAAAATGAAAAAATTAAGATATTTGAAAAATTTCCAAAAACTAGGGTTTTACGGGTATTCGGAGTTCGATCGGACTTTAAACTTCGCCTAGACTTCGCCTAAAGCTCTAGCTTGGCTCTGATACCACTGTAGGGTTACTAGGCATATGCACAAATGTCTATAAGGTATCAACCATGCCCGATTTCAAATTTAGCCGTGCCGAACAACCCTAAACCAAGATCTTAGACTAGAGATTAGACGAAACAAAGCATGTAAACAGATTTACATCTAAGAGATAGGGATTACAACCTTTGTAGTCCGTTCCTTCACTATTAAAGCTTCGTGTTGTGGTCCCTTCGCTGCGATCATTAAGTTCCCGAACATTAGAGAGGCTCCACGAAGAGAAAGATGTAAACTTGCTTCCGATCTTCGATAACAAAAATGATCTACCTTGAAGTTTCTTTAACACAAGCTCTCACTCACAAAATGAAGTGAACACTCTAATCTAATTGGCAAGAATAGATTAGGATGATGAAATAGGAATTTAGCTCTCATTTGTTTTGTTAATCTCACTCATTTTCATCACCTTTGAAAAAGCTAGAAAGCTTTTCAAGCAAGAAGAAGATCAAAATCCTTTTGTGATGAATAATGAATCAAGTGAGGTTAGAAATGCAACCATGGGTTAAGTATGAAGACTTAACCCATGTAGAGATTTTGCTATGGTTAAATGGTTGGGTTGGGTTAAAGAAATATCACAAAATATCACAAAATATCAAGGTCAAAGTCAAAGCTTCAAGAAGCTTCTTGAAAGCTTCATGAATGTTTAACCCTAATCCAAACCCTAACCACAATTAAACTCCAAAAAACATGTTGCGTTTATAACCACAATATGTTACAATATTATATATCACATATACAATATTTATTGTAACAAAATAAAATAACACAATTAACATATATCGCATATATATCAATGTATTATCCGAGTGAGAAAAAGAATCTTTTAGTGAGTTTATATTAGTTAATGTAATTTAATATATCAAATATATAATTTTACATTAAATCATCGAATCAACACTTGATCCGATAATCCGGCTATTTCATAAATAACCGACTAATATAATCTGTATCTGTTCATCGAATCAACACTTGATCCGATGACCCGGCTATATCGCATATACCCGGCCGATATCTCATATCGAGAGAATCTAATACGGTATCACATACACGTATTGTTCTCAGTCCCGCACATATCTCATATGTGCTCCTACTCCGTTTTGCCAGAGCCAAGAAACCTCTGTGTAGGACTCTAAAGAATCGTCAATACGCCGGCAGTAGGTGATGATCATATCAAACACCCACAAGCTGCAAGCGGTCAGCTAAACGTAACAGCCACCCAGGTTTTGAGCGCTCAGAAGATCAACAAGCAAGCCTATACATTCTCCTGTGAATCCAGTCAGTAACACGCCCGTACAGTCTGGTCTCTTCGTCTGATATGTCGCATATCTCGCCTAGGGGTGGTAAACGTCAGACCCTAGTAGCTTGATAAGTCATGTCGATATGAGGTCTATAACAGTTCGAGAAACTACTGATAACACTTACCAGTAAATCTCAGCAACCCTGGCCAGGGATTTCCAGTTATAGCCAATCGAACACAGCATAACATCAACTCCCTATACCGAGAGAGACGAATCCCCTCCTATCGCTCATTGCTTCCAAGTGATTCGGGACTATACCCAAAAGCCACCTTTTTGCACGCCCTCTTAGACGTGGTATGATGGAAATCAAAGCACAGTGGGAATCACACAAGACTCTATAACGATCTCGGGTCTACAGACTAACATGTACCAGTGTCACCAGAGAACTGCCATCTGACGTGAGGTATAATACCATCTGGGAGTTCTCGGCGAGTCCGTCCAGTGTACCCAGTCTCCACTGAGCACCCGTATACCTTCTCTGATGTCGAACACCAATGGATATAGGATCATCCATCGCCCATCATATGGGTCAAGAAGCGCATACGCTAGTCTACTCTGGAGTATCGATGCCCTGTCTCGGTACTCCCACGACTAGGAACATTTGAAGTATGTACTTGGCGACTACACTGTCCTCACTAGTATGATCTGCATCATAGTCCTGGTAGTCAAGTACTCATCCTAAGGGCTTTATCAACATTTAACATAGAGACAATTAGAGTACATGTTAAGATAAAGAGTAACCAGATAGCGTACTATCATATCGAGCAAGAAGGTCCTCCCTATATATGTCCAAGCATCCACTACAATATACATCGTATGTACAGTAATGGCCTCTAGGGCATACATAAAACTTACACTGCCATCTGACATGAGGTATAATACCATCTGGGAGTTCTCGGCGAGTCCGTCCAGTGTACCCAGTCTCCACTGAGCACCCGTATACCTTTTTTGATGTCAAACACCAATGGATATGGGATCATCCATCGCCCATTATATGGGTCAAGAAGCGCATACGCTAGTCTACTCTGGAGTATCGATGCCCTGTCTCGGTACTCCCACGACTAGGAACATTTGAAGGATGTACTTAGCGACTACACTGTCCCCACTAGTATGATCTGCATTATAGTCCTGGTAGTCAATTACTCATCCTAAGGGCTTTATCAACATGTAATATAGAGACAATCAGAATACATGTTAAGATAAAGAGCAACCAGATAGCATACTATCATGTTGAGCAAGAAAGTCCTCCCTATATATGTCCAAGCATCCACTACAATATATATCGTATGTACAGTAATGGCCTCTAGGGCATACATATTGCTAACAAAAATGATGAATGATGAAAATGACAAGTTCTGTTAAAATGCCCAACGAAGTTAAATCTATGAAAATGAGGTTAAAACTCTAAAAAGAAGATATGCTCAAGAGCACCAGGGAATAAATTTCCCAAAATGCCTCTAATGCTTTCTGAGCTATGCTCTTTAATGAGGAATCAAATTCCTATGAAACAATAGAATTAAATTCCAGAACCCCCATGATGGAAAAATGAAGAAACGAAATTAAATTCCAAAGATCCACAAAGATCAGAGGAGAAACGCCCGATCTCCGAAAACATCAAGGTTTACTACACAAAAAAAATTATGTCTTTTTGGATCTCTAAGAGACCAGTTCCAGAAAAGAGCAAAGCTCTTGCGATGGATTTAAAATCCAGAGAAAATTAGAGAAAAGGATTTCTTGTTCCTAAGAGACAAATGTCGTTCAAGATCGTTACCCAAAAGAGTTTTTTTTGACAGAGTTTAACTTTGAAATTTCAGCGGTTAGAGAACTAGGATCTGAAAGGAGAATTAAATTCTTAAAAGAAAGAATAAGGAAGAGATGAAGAAACAGTGGCCATCTCAAGGGCCAAGCCCTCGCATTTATAAGACATGATGGGAGCGGTTCATCTCCCCATTCCCCTAGGCAATCTAACGGCTGTAAAAGTGGACAGCGTTACACTCATACGCAAGCCACGTGAGAGTAACGCTATGGGGGCATTTGTTCGCTCATAAAAAAAAAGAAGATGAGAGAAAGAAAGGGGGAAATTCCCCACTATTCTAGCCTCATGTGTTAAACACGTGAGCGCCTATATGCAAGGCATATAGGCGCTGCCATTAAAACTATAAGAAGTCTAAACAAGCCTCACGTGCCAACACGTGAGCGCCTATAAATATGCGCTGCAATTAAACTACAACTAGGCTAAACCAGACTTACGTGCCAACACGTGAGCGTCTAGACGCTGCAATTAAACTATAAGTAGGCTAAACAAGCTTCACGTGCCAACACGTGAGCGCCTATAAATAGGCGCTGCAATTAAACTACAACTAGGCTAAACTAGCCTCACGTGCCAACATGTGAGCGCCTAAGTGCTGCAATTAAACCACAAGCCTCATGTGTTAACACGTGAGGACACTTCCTTGCGTAGAATTAAATTCTACTTAATAATTTAATAAACCATTGGATCAAGGATCCAACGGTGATTAAACATAGAATTAAATTCTATTGGAAAGAATATTTTCTGTTAAACAGAGAGTTAGTGGATCAAACATCCAAAATATTTCCTATATCTTCCTAAACAGAAAAAGATTATACTCTGTTAAACTGAGCATCCTTGGATTAAAAAATTCAATGGTGATTAAAATGTCATTGCTCGATAGAATTTTATTCTATATATAGGAGAATATCCCCAATCTTGTTAAAACCAAGAACAATATCTTCTATAAAAACAGAAGTCCTTGGATCAACGTGTAGGGTTGTATAGCACGATAGCAAGGTTTCGGGTTGTATCGTCCATGCCAAATTAAAATTTTGCCGCTCTAAATAACCCTAACCCTAGGTTCTTAACTAAAGAATCATACGGAATCGATAAAGCAAACAACTTTACTTCTAAGTGATAGGGATTACAACCTTTGTAGTCCATTCCTTCGCTTCATAAGCTCCAAGTTGTCGTCCCTTCGCTGCGATCATCAAGCTCCTGAACTCTAGAGAGGATCCATGAGGTGAATGATCCATGCTTGCTTGAAGTCTTCACAATCCAAGATGATCTACTTTGAGGAGACACAAACCCAAGCTATCTCTTCACTAATTAGGGATTAGTGAACCTAACACACTAATCTATATGGCTAGTATAGAAGAGAATGATGAAGTAGGAATTTTTGTAACATTTTGGAAAATTTTAAATATTAATTTATAATTTTAAATATGAATTTAAATAAAGTTTGTAAAGCGATATCACATATGACTTTTATTATCGGAATTGTATCTGTAAAAATGTTGGTATTTTGGTAATTACTAAGAAAAGATGTGATATCATAAATATGACATTTAATGTTTCTAAACATGACATAAGATGTTATTTATAAGATAATGGTATTTATGTGTTAAGATAAGTATTTCATTCTTTGTACATTTGAAATTAGTTTTTTTACACAAAAGGGTTTTAGTTATTGTATGTGTGGGTATATCTTAATCCAAAACTAAACCCTCACAACATCTCACCCTCACCATGATCTCCTCCCTCCACCTCCTACTTATTCATTTTACACCTCCACCTTTTCACTTGACACCTCTATCTCTCCATCTCCACCTCATGCATTCTCTACACACAAATTATAATCCTCATCCCATTTACACATACTCTTTTATCCTTTCTTAAACTGAAACAATACAATCTTCAACCCCAAAAAACTAAAAATATTTCTCAGTGTTCATACCAAAAGAAAAAGAGCAATGAATTCCTTCATCAAGTGTGCACTTCTCCAAACTTATGATACTACAAACCATAGATACTCCCACATACCATCCTTAAGTTGGTGTTCCTTTATGAATCATCTACATAGCTATATTACTTCCTTTCTTTTCAAATATCAAATCTGTTCCATATCTGTTTGTATGTGCAGTGATATAAAACAGTGTATTTTGTGATAATTAGCCTACAGATTTTGAATCTGGAACCACTAGGTGTAATCACTAGAAAATCCAGCAAGACCAAAAGTATAATGAGACTACTAGGAGGCACCACTTAAAACACGAACCCCAAATTCCACACTTGATCCGGCGAGATCACCCCCAAGTCCGGCGACGCCGGCCCCCTTGTGTCCTTTTGTGTTGGTTTTTCTTCTGTGGCCTATTTTGGGTAGATTATGGTCTCTAGTATTGTTTGTGTTATCAAAATATTTACACAGTAAAATCTGGGAATATTTTAGTAATGGTTTTATTAAATTTCAGATATTTATAATACGGAGTTTTCGTATTTCGATGCTGCAGCCAAACCGTTAATGTTTATACGTTAACGACAAATTATATTGACGTTTTGGGTTAAGTATACTGTAGGTTCTAACCTATGGATGCGTATCTAATTGTTTTGGTTTCTGATATGATATTTACGCTGATATTTCATAAATACGATTATAGGTACGATTTCGAGGATTTCCGAGACAAAGTTGGCGATATAGCAGCGTGGATTTTAGCAAGCTCCTTAAGTTGGTGAGTAGATTTACATCTACGGGGGAAGTCGGGTGGATGGCGTATAGCACCCCCGCAACCTTATAAATAGTATTATGATATTTAGTTAGTTTAGTATTTATTCAAGATATTGATATAGTATCGCATCTAGTATGTCCTTCATTTGCATAAAGTTTCATACATAGTTTTAAATGAGATACGTACGTGATGTTAGATCCGTACGACATGAATATGGTTTGATGGATTTGTACGAGGGATCATACCATACTTGAGATGATACAGATATAGTGATACTGTGAGGTATTATACGAGAAATTTTACGTATTGGAGATTCGTGTGCCGAATAAAGGCTAAGTTTTCCTTTGAACTCGTAGAGTTAGATTATATTCCGTTTTAGGATGTAATACTTGTGTGAGCTATATTATTTTAAAAACTACGATTCTTTCTCTTTTTAATGATAAAAGACAAGGATGCAATGCCAATTTTCAAAATGAATATCTATTTTTAACCTACGGCAGCTTCCTTATTTCAAAACCAATGTATCGTTTCATTTTCAAAGATAAGGGTATAGCTCATAGCAGGTAGTTATAGTTATCAATTACGCTTAGAATTACTTTACATGCTCACGTTATAAGTATCGATATTATACGTTTCCGTAAATACGAACACTCTGATTGAACACTGCACAACTATTAATGAGTACTATGCTTCACAAGCACGTACATATATGTTACACAACACCTCATTGGTACCGCCATGTCACTGTAGAACCGTTCTGTTATATAATGCGTATACATATATGTGTTAATATAAATAGCTTGTTACACCGTAGAACACTTGCATAAATACTAATGATTTCCATATTGCACGAGCACAGACGCGTATGCTACACTACACATCATTAGTAGTGCCATGACACAGTAGAATTGAGATCATTATGCCTATGTGATATAATTACGTAGTCTTTCTTTATTCCTGTTGTAAATTACGAATATTAGTACTATAGATGCTGTATTTGATCCTTATGGATTTTCTGGATATTTTACTCCTGATGATATATATCGGTGGTATGGGACACTGTTATATATATATATATCATCAATATAATCTATGCAAGTATTCTTATTCCTTACTTGATATTTTTGGATATGATGAGTTGGAGTCCACCATGAGTTTTGTGTTTTCTGATTTTATTCCGAACCGAGTGGGGTAGCTATACGGTTCCGGATTTGTTACTTATCCATATTGAGTGAGGTAACTATACAGCGGGATATATGGTGGACCCGGTTCGAGTCCGAGGGGCAGAATAGCCGCATTATAGGCAGTGAGCCTAATGAGGATACTCGATACCGGAGATAGAGATGAGCACGGCAGATATCCAGGGGATACTGACCGGGGTTCGATTGAGCACGGCGGATATCCAGGGGATACCGACCAGGCCAGGGATATCGGGTGGCGATCATCTATTGACGTGGTGTCGACGATATCTGCATTTACGTGTCGGTGATGGACACGATAGATTTCTGATTTTTGTGTGTCAATGCTGGACATCCATAGATATATATTGATATGTTGTTATCATGAGATATACAGTAGATTATGGTTACTGTAGCCGACCAGGACTGATCCGGGGGACAATACTTGTATATAGTTGTACGGGAATTCATATACAAAAAGGGATTTCAAATCGAGCTATAGCCTCATTATTTTGACGGGTCTGGTATGACTCTGAAATCTTTTAAATTGTAAACCTCTTGACACTATTCATTAAAATAGCATGACGTATATCTTAAATAAGATATCTATTATATTTCATACTATCATGTCTGCTTTATGCCGTGACATATCTATTTCCACGGCTATTTTAAAGAATAGGTTTATAGATCTATACTTTCGGTTATATTGGACTTATACTTAGATACAGGTCATTTACATTTGATATATTCTGTTTGGGATTGCATGATAATTAGTGTTGCATTATGATACATATGTATATCATATTATATTGGTACAGATTATGATAGTACTATACATATGACCTAGGTATCGTCGTGCATTTCGATTTCTACCTTTGGATGTACTTTTATTCACTGAGTTGGCAACTCATCCCTGTTGTGCCACAATTTATTGCAGGTTTACCGCTTGGATTATCAGCGGCTTTGGCACACATTTTTTTCGGTGATCACTTTGGGTAGGTGAGTTACTATTGTATCGTACTCACACTTGGTTATTCATATATTTTGTATCTAGCAAAACTCCATCAACTTAGAAATAGTATATTGTGGACTTAGAAGCGAGACTTAGAAGTTGTGTATGCTGTGCTGTCGCACTCGTTAGATTCAACTTTTTATATAGTTGTTTGGTTGCTCCGCCGTTTGGGCATGAAAGCTAGCTTCCATTGGGATGCTAATTTATTATCATACTATATTGGGTTTTATTTTGAAATTAACAAAGGAGGTGCTGCCGAATTTCAAATGACATAAATATTCTTTAAACATAATTAGTGAAAATCAAATGGTTATTTTAAATCAATTATTTATGATAATTATTTAAACTTCACCTCCAACATTTTCAAAAAGGTTTAGATTCCGGGTTTCGGCTTACTTGAACCGCGTTGACATCTTTAGATGTCACGTGATTTGAGTGCCGGTCACGTGCCACATTTGGGTCGTGACAATTTTACTCTCTTTAGTTTTATTTTTCTCACAATCTTTCATCACAAAAAAAATCTAGCAACCTTTTTGAGAGAAGAAGAAGATGAAGAAGTGATGAATGAATTATTGATGAGGTTAGAAATACAACCATGGGTTAAGAATGTCATGCTTAACCCTTGTAGAGACTAAACCATAGGGTAGGGTTAAAGCTTAGTTTAATAAATATCTTAGTAAATATCTAAAGAGTGGACTAAGTCAAGACAAAGAAATATCTCAACATTAATCCATAATTTAGAATTAACTAAAATAATTAAATCTAACCCTAATCCTAGCCATGGTGAGAATCTCATAAACCCTATTTGCATGTATAACCTAGCATGTAACAATTATACATATCACATATATATAATTTTGTAACAAAAGAAAAGAATACAATTAACATATATCACATATATGTTAAATATATCCAAAGTGAGAAAATGAAATACTTAAGTGAGCAAATATTAGTTAATGCAATTTAATATATCAAATATATATAATTATACATTAAATTATTAAATCAATACTTGATTTAATAATCCGGCTATATTACATATAACCGACTAATATAATATGTATCATTTTATCGAATCAATACTTGATCCGATAACCCGGCTATATCACATATACCCGGCCGATATCACATACCGCGATAATAGAATACGGTATCACATACACGTATTATTCTTGGTCCTGCACATATCACATATGTGCTCCTACTCCGTTTCGCCTGAGCCAGGAAACCTCTGTGTAGGACTCTAAAGACTCGTCAATACGCCGGCAGTGGGTGATGATCATATCAAACACTCACAAGCTGCAAGCGGTTAGCTAAACGTAACAGCCACCCTGGTATTAAGCGATTAGAAGATCAACAAGCAAGCCTGCTCACACTCCTGTGAATCCAATCAGTAACAATACCGTACAGTCCGGTCTCTTCGTCCGATATGTCGCATATCCAGTCTAGGGATGGTAAATGTCAGACCCCAGGAACCGATAAGTCGTGTCGATGTGAGGCTCATAACGGGTCGAGAAACTACTGATAACACTTACCAGTAGATATCCATATCATCCCTGGCCAGGGACTTCCAGTTATAGCCAATCGAACACAGCGCAACATCAACCCCAAATACCGGGAGAGATGAAACTACTCCTATCGCTTATTACCTCCATGTGATTCTGGACTGTACCCAAAAGCCAACGTTTTGCATGTTTTCATGAACGTGGTAAGGTGGAAATCAAAGCACAGTGGGAATCACACAAGACTCTATGACGATCTCAGGTCTACAGACTAACCTGTATCAGTGTCACCAGAGAACTGCTATCTGACGATAGGCATAATACCAGCTAGGAGTTCTCGGCGAGTCCGTTCAGTGTACCTAGTCTCCACTGAGCACCTATACACTACCTTTGATGTCAAACACCAATGGATGTGGGATCATCCATCGCCCATTATATGGGTCAAGATGCGTATACGCTAGTCTACTCTGGAGTATCGATGCCTTGTCTCGATACATGCGTATACCCTCGATTAGGAACAATTATAGGACGTACTCGTGGACTACCCTGGCCCCACTAGTATGATCTACATCATAGTCCTAATAGTCAAGTACATATCCTAAGGGCTTTATCAACATGTGAGAGTAAGACAGTAATACAATACAAGTCAGCATGTTTAGACAAAGTGAAACCAGATAGCATACTATCATGTCGAGCAAGAAAGTCCTCTCCATATATATCCAAGCATCCACTATAATACACATCATATGTACAACAATGGCCTCTAGGGCATATACATAACTAACAATCTCCCACTTGCACTATGGCCTTCTATTGTAGTATCTCATACCCAACATTCCGAAGAGTCTCTCAAATTATATCTGGGGTATGGCCTTCGTGAGTGGATCTGCGGTGTTGTTCTTCGTGTCAACTCTCCTGACCTTGATCTCGCGGCGATCAACTATCTCCCGGATCAGGTGATGCCGCCTCAGAATATGCCTGGATCTCTGATGGGACCTGGGTTCCTTGGCCAAAGCCACAGCTCCATTGTTATCATAATACAAAGGTATTGGATGTTCAATGGATAGAACCATTCCAAGTTTAGTTATGAACTTCTTTATCCAGACAGCCTCTTTGGCAGCATCGTTGGCAGCGATGTATTCAGTCTCCATCGTCGAGTCTGCCACGGTTTCCTGTTTGGAACTCTTCCAACAATCTAACCCTCCATTGAGGGTAAAGAAAAATCCCGAGTGCGACTTAGAGTCATCTTTATCAATTTGGAAGCTCGAATCGGTAAAGGACTCCACCTGGAGTTCTCCGTTACCATACACCAAGAACATCTCTTTAATCCTTCTTAAGTACTTGAGAATGTTCTTCACAGCTGTCCAGTGACTCTCTCCTGGATCTGCTTGATACCTACTCACTACACTTAGTGAGTATGCTACATTAGGTCCGGTACATAGCATCGCATACATGATAGAGCCTATTGCCGAAGCATAGGGTATCCCTTGCATCTGAGCTCTCTCCAAATCAGTCTTAGGAGACATCTCTTTAGAGAGAGTGAGTCCAGAGATCGTAGGTAAATTCCCACGCTTGGATTCTTCCATACTAAACTCTTTAGTATGGTTTCAATGTATCTGGATTGGGACAATCCCAGTATCCATTTAGTTCTATCTCTATAGATCTTAATCCCTAAGATGCAGGAGGCATCACCTAGATCTTTCATTGAGAATCTTTATGATAAGGAGAGCTTGACCGAGTGCAGCATAGGAACATCATTTCCTATCAAGAGTATGTCATCCACGTACAATACGAGGAAGACAACCTTACTCTCTGCCACCTTCTTATATATACAAGGTTCATCTACGTTCTTGATGAAGTCAAACTCTTTGACTACCATATCAAAACATATGTTCCAAATCCGCGATGCCTGCTTTAACCCGTAGATGGATTTAAGCAGCTTGCATACCTTTCCGCTGCTCCCACTGTCTACGAAGCCCTCTAGCTGAGTCATGTACATGCACTCCTCTAAATCACCATTTAGAAAGGCAGTCTGAACATCTATTTGCCAGATTTCGTAGTCATGGTATGCAGCAATGGCAAGTAGGATCCGGATGGACTTAAGCATAACCACTGGAGAAAAGCTTTCTTCATAATCCACACCTGGTCGTTGACGAAAACCTTTTGCAGCAAGTCTAGCTTTGAAAGTCTCAACTTTTCCATCTACACCAAGTTTCTTCTTAAAGATCCATTTGCTCCCAATGGGTTTTACCCCTTCAGGAGCAACTTCCAAAGTCCATACTTTGTTGGTGTACATGGATTCCATCTCAGATCGCATTGCATCCAACCATTTCACAAAGTCACCACTCGTGATGGCCTGCTCGAAACTAGTTGGGTCATCATCTTTCATGATGCAATCCTCGCTCCCACCATTAATGAGAAAACCTTAGTATCTCTCAGGTGGATGAGGAACCCTACTAGATCGGCAGAGAGGTTGAGGTTCGTTGGGAACTATCGAATCCTCTGGTTCCACTAAATCTTCAGTTGTAGTTTGTTCTGCTGGAACTTCTTCTAGCTCTACCTCTTCGCCACTAATTTCTTTTGCAAGAAATTCTTTTTCTAAAAAGGTGGCATGTTGAGCAACAAACACCTTTTGTTGTTCACCATGGTGAATAGATATCCATTCGAATGTTTAGGATATCCAACAAACATACAAAGAACCGATCGTGCCTCGATTTTGTCCGGATTTTGCCTTTTGACATAGGCTGGACAACCCCATATCTTAACTCGTTTAGGACATGGTCTCTTCCCACTTCATATCTTATATGGTGTGGTAGGTGCAGATTTTGATGGAACCTGATTCAATAGGTATGCTGCTGCTTCAAGTGCATAACCCCAAAAGGAAATAGGTAACTCAGCGGTGCTCATCATAGAACGCACCATATCTAATAGGGTGCGATTCCTCCGTTCCGATACACCATTGTGCTGTGGTGTATACTGTTGAGTAAGCTGAGAGAGAATCCCATTCTCTTTTAGATAGTCCCGGAACTCATGGCTCAAGTATTCTTCTCCTCGATCAGATCGAAAGATTTTAATACTATTACCCTTTTGGTTCTCAACTTCATGTTTATATTCTTTGAACTTCTCAAAAGCTTCAGACTTATGTTTCATCAGGAACACATGTCTGTATCTTGATAGATCGTCGGTGAATGTAATGAAGTATGAGGAACCATCCCTGGCATGCGTAGACATGGGACCACATACATCACTATGTATCAGTCCCAAGAGTTCCGTAACTCTTTCTCCGTATCCACTAAACGGAGTTTTGGTCATCTTGCCTTTGAGACATGACTGGCAAGTATCATAAGATGAAAATTCGAACGAATTCAAATATCCATCCTTATGTAACTTATCTAGTCGTGTCGCATTGATATGACCTAGTCTACAAACCACAAGAAGGATTCGTTTATTTCTGAACTCTTCCTCTTGTGTGTGTTTTGTACATTAAGAACTGTGGTTTAGTTTAGAACGTATATGCCATTATTTAACGAGCCTGATGCAATCAACTTTTGATTCAGGAAGATGTTCATAACATTATCCGGTACTACAAAATTATATCCTTCTTTACTCAATAAAGACACTGATATAAGATTGCATATCAGGGTCGGAATGTAATAGCATTCGTTCAGAATCAATGTATTACCATTTGGCAACACAAGGTGATATTCGCCAACTGCTTTAGCTGCAACATTTGCATCATTCCCTACTCTTATGGAATGATCACCCAGTCCCAGTTCCCTACCTTTCCTTAGCCCATGTAACATATTGCATATGTGGGATCCCGATCCGGCATCTAATACCCAGGACGTAGAGTGAACTGAGAAACAGTTCTCGATAACTAACACACCCGAAGAAGATGCATCAACATGCTTATTCTTCGTTTGGGCGGCGTGGGAGTCCGGATATGTCCCTATTCCCTGCTCAGTCTTATAACAATTATAAGAAAGAACGGAACCAACGTTCCCCTGCTCAGTATAACAAGCGGGTTCAGTCAATACATCCATATTATTATCTTGATTAAGGCCTGACATGGTCGCTACCTGGAAAGAGAGAAGAAAACACTTTAGCGTATGCTCTTACAAGATTAAATTGGTTTATTATCTTATCTAATCAGGATGGCTCCCACTGTTTTTATCAAATCTTCCTTCAAACCCAAAAAGGTAAGACTAGCTGGGATTAATTACACCTTCCAAGTTCGCCAATCTTTCAGCCAGGTCAGTGTTGGTAATTTCAGGGAGGTTCCCCGTGCTTTCGCACGGACCTAATTAAAATAAATATCGTTTTCCCAGAGGCATAACCCCGTTAACACCTTTCTAGACAACTACTTGATCAGCTAATTGTCATGTGTAAAACTCTCCCAGGAGTAACTCTTACTCGCAGCGGGTATCGGGATCCAACTATCTCATAGAAGGTATGCAATCTCATTGCAAATTTCAACACTTAAAATTCCCGATAATGCTTTTGCCTCTAGCATGCTATGACCTTGACAGAGGTCAACAAAGCATAGTGCACTAGTCAAGTTCAACCCGTCATTTCTTGATTGAATCAAACCCACCCGCACGACCCTTGACAGAGGTCAATAAGGTCGTACGACTACCCTAATCCAATCTCATCACATGTTTTACAGATAAGTACTAATCAGCTACCGCACACTACGCCTTGACAGAGGTCAACAAACGCAACACGAATACTAAATAATCTTTATCTGAAATGACAGAGGGCTACGACATGTTTTTATGAAAACCTTTTGCATAATGAACTTGATATCGTTGTAGAAACAAGTGATTTTAAAAAGGAGTGTTTTTGAGGCTTTTACTAGTTTCGCTAAAGAGGCCACTCCCGGTGAAGGGATCTCGGCTCTTTCCTTATCGAATAAGGTGCAGGATATTTCACAAATACCATTATGAAAAGCAAGAACTACAAAAGCAATCAAAAACAAAACCGAGTGAGTTGTAGCATCTACTAGTTTCGCTAAAGATGTCACTCCCGGTGAAGGGATCTAGGCTCTTTCCTTATCGAATAAGGTGCAGGATATTTCACAAATACCACTATACAAAGCAAAAACTAGAGCTACCATTTTTTGAAAATTTGATTCTACAACATCTTTTAGGTTTCTTTTTTTCATTAATCTCATTAACGAAGTCCCATCATTTATGCTTCCTAAGCATCACAGAAGAAATGAAAATACAACGTACGCTTATGCCATCCGCATTCGCCACAGTGTCCCGTTATGCACCGTTAGGTTACTTAACTAACGGCATACCGGGGCGGGACTAGCGCGGGTGCAAAACATAAGCAACGTTTATTATATATCATATATACAATAATAAAGCATTCGTCTCATGCATATAAAATGATTACATCACAGAATATCAGCAGCAGAAGATAACATATGAAATATTGGATATACTATGAGACCCGTGTTTTATTTTGATCTTGTATAAAATACGGATTCCACGGTCGCGATGAATAGCCAAACCCACATCCTTAGATCTTTACGAGAGTGGTAAGCAACCCAACCAATTCTAGGGTTAGGAGACCCGGTCTCGACTCCTCGAGATGGCCTCCCACTGGACCCTAGAATCCTGTTACTTATGCTCCCTCCTTGGGTGTATCCTAATGCGGAAAAGTAAATAATATAAAATGGTGACATCATCCTCAACCCGGAAGTGACCCAATAAAAGAATATTACATCAATGAATTTTACATGAATGAAAATAAAAACCCTTATATCACATAAAACCCTCAGTTATTCTAATCACGGCGATCCAATATAACATATCACAGCAACACATAACATCATATGTCATCAACGTAAGTAAATATGCGTATCCCAATTGTCGTTGATGTATAGCAACGAAACCGGCAATACACCACATATTACACTTACGGTCGCAGAAAAGAAAATGAAAAACTACAACATTTGGAATCCACAATCTCCTTAAACATCATAAACCCGAAATATCACATATTACGGATTTCATGCCTAACTATATGAATTCTACATATTGTATCACATTCCATAAAAAGCTAGACGACGTTAAACATTCCGATCGAATCAACATACACCCAAAATTTCCCAAAAAGCTCAACACTTGAGCGTAGTTTAAAAATACTCAGTACATGCCACAGTAGCAATGAACCAGCCTTAGAAGGGTCAACCAATGCCTCACCTGTGGCGCCGCAGAACTGTCGCAAACCCTAGGGTTTAGCGGCGGTTCTTACGTGCACAGAATCGAGTTAGGGTTTCGTTCTTCTAGAGGGTCCACCGCATTACTTGCACGATATTTGAATGTTCTTTAACTATGAAAAAATCCTACTCTTGGAAAATTTTCCGGCAAGGGTTAAAGTGGGTATTTGATATCCGATCAAACTTTTCAAAACTGTCTAAATAACCCGAAAAAAAACTAGAATTACCAATACGAAACACTCCGAATTGCCTCTGTAAAAAGATAACATCATATGCAAATTTAGCAAAAACAAACAACACTTGAAATACCAAACCCCAGAGACCGGAACACAGTGCAAATTTCAACGCAAAAAGCCCCAGGAAAACCGAGCTGGCCGGTCCAAACCTCATTGTGCTCGGCCTAATTCCGGCAAGGAGTGCTGAAATTTTCCTTGTGTTCATGTTGCATCTCATACAACATTCTGCAACTGTTTAAAAAAAAATTTGACTATCAGAAAATTCCGACAGAAATTAAGGTTCGTATTCGGATGTTTCGGAGTTGTTTCGGTTTCATAATCCTACATTATCCGTCTAATTCTCTAGCTAGGCTCTGATACCACTATAGGGTTGTATAGCACGGCAGCAAGAGTTCGGGTGGCATCGTCCATGCAAAATTAAAAATTTTCCATTCTAAATAACCCTAACCCTAGGTTCTTAACTAAAGAATCATAGGGAATCGATAAAGAAAACAACTTTACTTCTAAGTGATAGGGATTACAACCTTTGTAGTAAGTTCCTTCGCTTCATAAGCTCCAAGTTGTGGTCCCTTCGCTGCGATCATCAAGCTCCCGGACTTTAGAGAGGGTCTATGAGGTGAATGATCCATGCTTGTTTGAAGTCTTCATAATCCAAGATGATCTACTTTGAGGAGACACAAACCCAAGCTATCTCTTCACTAATTAGGAATTAGTGAAGCTGACATACTAATCTATATGGCTAGTGTAGAAGAGAATGATGAAGTAGGAATTTTACTCTCTTTAGTCTTCTTTTTCTCATAATCTTTCATCACAAAAAAAAAAATCTAGCAAGCTTTTTGAGAGAAGAAGAAGATGAAGAAGTGATGAATGAATTATAGATGAGGTTAGAAATGCAACCATGAGTTAAGAATGTCATGCTTAACCCTTGTAGAGACTAAACCATGGGATAGGGTTAAAGATTAGGTTAATAAATATCTTAGTAAATATCTAAAGAGTGGACTAAGTCAAGACAAAGAAATATCTCAACATTAATCCATAATTTAGAATTAACTAAAATAATTAAATCTAACCCTAATCCTAGCCATGGTGAGAATCTCATTAACCCTAGTTGCATGTATAACCTAGCATGTTACAATTATACATATCACATATATATAATTTTGTAACAAAAGAAAAGAATACAATAAACATATATCACATATATGTTAAATATATCCAAAGTGAGAAAATGAAATACTTAAGTGAGCAAATATTAGTTAATGCAATTTAATATATCAAATATATATAATTATACATTAAATTATTAAATCAATACTTGATTTAATAATCCGGCTATATTACATATAACCGACTAATATAATATGTATCATTTTATCGAATCAACACTTGATCCGATAACCCGGCTATATCACATATACCCGGCCGATATCACATATCGCGATAATAGAATATGGTATCACATACACGTATTATTCTTGGTCCTGCACATATCACATATGTGCTCCTACTCCGTTTCGCCTGTGCCAGGAAACCTCTGTGTAGGACTCTAAAGACTCGTCAATACGCCGACAGTGGGTGATGATCATATCAAACACGCACAAGCCGCAAGCGGTCAGCTAAACGTAACAGCCACCCGGGTATTGAGCGATCAGAAGATCAATAAGTAAGCCTGCTCACACTTCTGTGAATCCAATCAGTAACACAATCGTATAGTCTGGTCTCTTCGTCTGATATGTCGCATATCCAGTCTAGGGGTGGTAAACATCAGACCCCAGTAACCGATAAGTCGTGTCGATGTGAGGCTCATAACGGGTCGAGAAACTACTGATAACGCTTACCAGTAGATCTCCATATCATCCCTGGCCAGTGACATCCTGTTATAGCCAATCGAACACAGCGCAACATCAATCCCAAATACCGGGAGAGAAGAAACCCATCGTATTGCTCATTGCCTCCATGTGATTCAGGAATGTACCCAAAAGCCACCGTTTTGCACGTTTTCATGAACGTGGTAAGGTGGAAATCAAAGCACAGTAGGAATCACACAAGACTCTATGACGATCTCAGGTCTACAGACTAACCTGTACCAGTGTCACCAGGTAACTGCTATCTGACGATAGGTATAATACCAGCTAGGAGTTCTCGGTGAGTCCATTCAGTGTACCCAGTCTCCACTGAGCACCCGTACACCATCTTTCATGTCAAAGACCAATGGATGTGGGATCATCCATCGCCCATCATATGGGTCAAGATGCGTATACGCTAGTCTACTCTGGAGTATCGATGCCCTGTCTCGATACACCCTCGACTAGGAACAATTATAGGATGTACTCGTGGACTACCCTGGCCCCACTAGTATGATCTACATCATAGTCCCAGTAGTCAAGTACATATCCTAAGGGTTTTATCAACATGTGAGAGTAAGACAGTAATACAATACAAGTCAACATGTTTAGACAAAGTGAAATCAGATAGCATACTATCATGTCGAGCAAGAAAGTCCTCTCTATATATATCCAAGAATCCACTATAATATACATCATATGTACAACAATAGCCTCTAGGGCATATACATAACTAACACAAAGATCCAACGGTGGGTAAAATTCCCCAAACAATTTCTGAAACCAATTAAATCAATGGGGATATCTCAATAAGAGATTTTCTGAGAATTAAACAAACTTCTCTCCACTATATAAAGAGCCCGAGACTTCAAGTCTTAAAAAAGGGCGGGGGAGACACACACAGAGAGAGGGAAGAAAGAAGTAGAGACAAAAAAAAGAGAATTCGATTCTCAGCGAAGATCTGTTTCGTCAGAACATACAAGGTAAAAAGAAGAAAAAAACACAGAGATTGTTCCGTTCCTTCTTTGCCTCTCTAAGGGTGTAACCCTTCATACAAGAACTTAGTTATTCCTCTGGTTGGGATCTGCAGAAGCAAATATCTCCACAAGTTAAGAATTTAATTCTCATTGGGAAGATTATGTCATAAAGATTCAAAACCTAGGGGAAAGAACTGAGTCCAAAGAATTTAATTCTTATAAAAACATATGGGGATTTAATTCCTCTGAAAACTAGAGTTTAACCCTATATAAATAATTTGATTCTTGCAAAAACGAGATTCCTCAGTCCAGACGATGATAATAATCCGAGACCTTCCAAACCCAAATCCTAATGACTAGAAATGTCATTAATAAGAGATCAAAATCTCTAAGAAAATAGAAGGAAAGTCTGGGGATTCGTTAGTGTTTAACACTTTAATGAGACCTCATGTGTTTTCCACATGAGTGCCTCTAATGAACAACAAGGGGATTCGTTAGTGTTTAACACTATAATGATACCTCACGTGTTTTCTACATGAGTGCCTCTAATGAACAACAAGAACGGCCCAGACCGCCTCACGTGTTTCCCACGTGAGTGATTAAAAAAAACAAGAAGTGTTTCGTAAGGCAGTTGCAGGGTTGCTAGGCACTGTCACAAGGTTCTATAAGGCATCAACCATGCCCGATTTCAAATTTAGACGTGCCGAACAACCCTAATCAAGATCTTAGACTAGAGATTAGGCGAAACAAAGCAAGTAATAAAACTTTACTTCTAAGAGTTAGGGATTACAACTTTTATAGTCCGTTCCTTCACTTCTAAAGCTCCGTGTTGAGGTCCCTTCACTGCGATCATCGAGTACCCGGACTCTAGAGAGGCTCCATGAAGAGAAAGATGCAAGCTTGCTTCTGATCTTCATTAACAAAGATGATCTACCTTGAAGAAACTCAAGCCCAAGCTTTTGCTTCACTAATCATGTATTAGCAAAGCAAACACCCTAATCTAAGTGGCTAGAATAGATGAGGATGATGAAGTAGGAATTTAGCTCTCATTTGTTTTCAATTTCTCACACATTTTCATCACTAATGAAAAAGCTAGAAAAGCTTTTCAACAAAAAAAGAAGGAAGAAGAAGATGAATCTATCCTTTTGTGATGAATAATGAAATCTAGTGAGGTTACAAATACAACCATGGGTTAAGTATGATAACTTAACCTATGTTGAGACTTAACCATGGTGAAGGGTTGGGTTGGGTTAACAAATATCAACCAAAATATCTTTAGAAAATATCTTTAGTTAAAAACAAAAGCAAAGCTTCTAGAAGCTTCAAGAAGGTTTAACCCTAATCCAAACCCTAACCATGTTTAAACTCCACAAAACATGTTGCCTTTGTAACCTTAACTTGTTACAATTTAATATATCAAATATATAATTATACATTAAATTATCGAATCAACACTTGATCCGATAATCCGGCTATTTCACAAATAACCGGCTAATATAATATGTATCAGTTCATCGAATCAACACTTGATTCGATGACCCGGCTATATCACATATACCCGGCCGATATCTCATATCATGAGAATCTAATACGGTATCACATACACGTATTGTTCTCGGTCCCGCACATATCACATATGTACTCCTACTCCATTTTGCCCGAGCCAGGAAACCTCTGTGTAGGACTCTAAAGAACCGTCAATACGCCGGCAGTAGGTGATGATCATATCAAACACCCACAAGCTGCAAGCAGTCAGCTAAACGTAACAGCCACCCAGGTATTGAGCAATCAGAAGATCAACAAGCAAGCATGTACATTCTCCCGTGAATCCAACCAGTAACACTCTCGTACAGTCCGGTCTCTCAGTCTGATATGTCGCATATCTCGCCTAGGGGTGGTAAACGTCAGACCCCAGTAGCTTGATAAGTCGTGTCGATATGAGGTCCATAACAGTTCGAGAAACTACTGATAACACTTACCAGTAAATCTCAGCAACCCTGGCCAGGGATTTCCAGTTATAGCCAATCGAACACAGCGCAACATCAACTCCCTATACCGGGAGAGACGAAACCCCTCCTATCGCTCTTTGCCTCCATGTGATTCGGGACTGTACCCAAAAGCCACCTTTTTGCACGCCCTCTTGGACGTGGTATGATGGAAATCAAAGCACAGTGGGAATCACATAAGACTCTATGACGATCTTGGGTCTACAGACTAACCTGTGCCTGTGTCACCAGAGAACTGCCATCTGACGTGAGGTATAATACCATCTGGGAGTTCTCGGCGAGTCCGTCCAGTGTACCTAGTCTCCACTGAGCACCCGTGTACCTTCTCTGATGTCAAACATCAATGGATATGTGATCATCCATCGCCCATCATATGGGTCAAGAAGCGCATACGCTAGTCTACTCTGGAGTATCGATGCCCTGTCTCGGTACTCCCACGACTAGGAACATTTGAAGGATGTACTTGGCGACTACACTGTCCCCACTAGTATGATCTGCATCATAGTCCTGGTAGTCAAGTACTATCCTAAGGGCTTTATCAATATGTGATATAGAGACAATCAGAGTACATGTTAAGATAAAGAGTAACCAGACAGCATACTATCATGTCGAGCAAGAAAGTCCTCCCTATATATGTCCAAGCATCCACTACAATATACAACGTATGTACAGTAATGGCCTCTAGGGCATACATATAACTAACAATCTCCCACTTGCATTAGGGCCATCTGTTGTAGTATCTCATACCCAACAATAAGCTGTGGTTGAAGTATCTCATACTCAACCATCCCATAATAGTCTCTTCTGGGAAGTAAGCCTTTGTGAGTGGATCCGCGCTGTCGTCCACTGTGTCTACTCTCCTAACCTCAATATACCTGGAGATCAACCATCTCCATGATCAGGCGATACTGCCTAAGAATATGTCTGGATCTCTGATGGGACGGGGGTTCCTTGGCACAAGCCACAACTCCATTGTCACACAATGGCTGGAACGAAGTTCATCTCATGAACAAATTTATATACAGACTGCCTCTTTGGTAGCATCCTTGGTAACGATGTATCTTGCCTTTAATCGTCTAGTAAGTCACGGTATCTAGCTTGGAACTCTTCCAACATACCGTCCCTCCACCGAGGGTAAAGACAATGCCTGCGACTGACATTCAGTCGTTCTTATCACCCTGGAACCTTTCAAGTGATTCTCCCTAGGATCGATTGATACCATCTCACTACAACTTAGTGAGAATCCTAACATCCAATTAGATCTATCTCATAGATCCATAACCCAGGATTTAGGAGGTATCACCTTGATCCTATATAGAGAATCTTTGTGATAAGAGGAGATTGACCGAGCGTAGCATAGGAAACTCCTTCCCTATCAAGAGTATGTCATCCACGTACTATACGAGGATCACCACCGTACTCCCTACTACCTTTTTGTATATACAAGGTTCATCTACCATTTTGATGAAGTCAAACTTTTTGACTACCACATCAAAACAGACGTTCCAACTCCGCGATGCCTGATTTATCACATAAAACAACTTGCACACGTTTCCGCTGTTCCCACTGTCTACGAAGCCCTCTGGCTGTGTACCTATAGACGCTCTCTTCTAAATCAATATTTAGAAAAGCAGTCATGACACCCAATCGCCAGATATCGTAGTCATGGTATGTAGCCGTGGCAAGCAGGATCTGGATGGACTTAAGCATAGCTTTGAAAGTCTCAACCTTTCCATATACACCAAGTAATCTTCTCAAGATATACTTGCTCCTGATGGGGATTTAACCCTTCAGATAAAGCAACTAAAGTCCATACTTTGTTGGTGTACAAGGATTCCATCTCAGATCGGTAAGCATCCAGCCATTCTTATAGAGTCCCTACTTCTGATGGCCTGCTCGAAACTAGTTGGGTCATCATCTCATGATGCAATCCTCGCTTCCACTGTCATAGAGAAACCGAAGAATCTCTCAGGTGGATGAGGAACTCTACCAGATCGGCGGAGAGGCTGAGGTTCGTTGGAAATTATTGAATCCTCCGGGTTTACCAAATCATCAGCTGCAGTTTGTATAGCTGGAACTCCTTCCAGTTCTACCTCATGACCACTAATTTCTTCACAAGAATTTCCCTTTTTCTCAAAAAGTGGTATTCCGAGAAATAAAACATCTTTTGTTCCTCGGTGTGGTAGAAGATATTCCCTTGCTAATGCTTGGGATATCTAACAAACTTCCACAGATCTGACCTTGTCTCGAGCTTGTCCGGATTTTGCTTTTGACATAGGCCGGACAACCCCAAATCTTAACATCCTTAAGAGATGGGTCTTCCCATACCATATCACATATGGAGTGGTAGGCATCTGATTTGGTTGGAACCCTATTCAATAGGTATGCAACTTCTCAAGTGCATAACCCCAAAAGAAAATAGGCTACTCAGTAGTACTCATCATAGAGCACCCCATATCACATAGGGTGTGATTGCTCCTCCCCGATACACCGACGTGCTGTGGTGTATTTGGAGGAGTAATGCTGAGAGAGAATCTCATTCTCCTTTAGAATAGTCCAGGAATTCCGTGCTCAAGTATTCTCCTCCTTGATCTCATCAAAGGACATAATACTTTATACCCGTTTTTGGTTCTCTACTTCTAAATTATATTCTGTGATTATCTCAAAAGTTTTGGACTTATGTTTCAACAGGAACATATGCCTGAATATTGAGAGATCATTAGTGAATGTAATGAAGTACAAAGAACCGGTCTTGGCATGTGTAGATAGTGGACCTTCATACATCAGCATGTATCAATCCCAAGAGTTCACTAACTCTTTCTCTGTTTCCAATAAACGGAGTTGTGGTCATCTTATCTCTGTGACATGACCGGCAAGTTTCACAAGATGTAAATTCAAACTAATTTAAATATGCATCTAAATGTAACTTCAGCTAGTCGGGTCACATTGATATGACCTAGTCTACAATGCCTCAAGAAGGATTCGTTCATTTCTGAACTCTTCCTCTTGTGTGTGTTTTGTACGTTAAGAACTGTGGTTTGGTTTAGAACGTCTATGCTTTTAGATAACGTGCCTGAACCGATCAACTCTTGATATAGGAAATTTTCAAAATATTATCCAACAATACAAAATTATATCCTTCTTTACTAATAAAGAGACTGATATGATGTTGTATATCAGGTTCGGTATCTAATAACATTCGTTCAGAATCAATGTATTCTGGTAATACAGGGTGATAACTGCCAACAAACTTGGCTGCAACACTTGCATTATTTCCAACTCTTGAAACTTATCACCCGTTCTCAGTTCTCTACCTATCTGTAGCCCATGTAACAAATTACATTTGCGGGATCCTGATCCGGTATCTCATACCCAGGACGTAAAGGATACTGAGAAAAAGTTCTCGGTAATGAACACACCCGAAGAAGATGCATCAACATGCACTTTCTTCGTTTGGGTGGCACGGGAATTCTGGTAATCCTCTATTTCATACTCTGTCTTATAACAATTACAAGTTGGAGTGGGACCAACGTTCCCTAGCGCAGTATAACAAGCGGGTTCGGTCAATACATCCGTATTATTATCTTGATTAAGGCGTGACATGGTCGCTACCTGGAGAGAGATAGAAGAAAACACTCAGCGTATGCTCTTGCAAGATTAGATTGGTTATTAATATATCTAATCAGGATGTCTCCAACTGTTTTATTCAAATCTTCCTTCAAACCCTAAAAGGAAAGACTAGCCGGGATTAATTACACGCTACAAGTTCGCTAATCTTTCAGCCAGGCCAGTGCCGGTACTTTGAGGGAGGTTCCCCGCGCTTTCGCTCGGACCTAATTAAAATAAACCTCATTTTCCCAGGGGCGTAACCCCGTTGACACCTTTCTAGACACCTACTTGATCAGCTAATTGTAATGTGTAAAACTCTCCCAGGATTAACTCTTACTCGCAGTGGGTATCGGGATCCAACTATCTCATAGAAGGTATGTAATCTCATTGCAAATTTCAACACTTGAAATTCCTGATAATATTTTGCCCCGAGCGATCTATGACCTTGACAAGGTCAACAAACCATAGACCGCAAGTCAAGTTCAACCCGTCATTTCCCGATTGAATTAAACCTACCCGCATGACCCTTGACAAGGTCAACAAAGTTACACGACTACCCTAACTCAATCGCATCATATGCTTTTGCAGATAAGCATAAATAGCTACCGCTCACTACGCCTTGACAAGGTCAACAAACGCAGTACGAATACTATGAAGTACTTATCTGAAATGACGGAGGGCTACGACAGGTTTTTAAGAAAAACCTTTGCGTAATGAACTTGATATCGTTGTAGAATCGACTAATTTTAAAAGGAGTGATTTTTAGGCTTTTCTAGTTTCGCTAAAGAGGTCACTCCCGGTGAAGGGATCTCGGCTCTTTGTTCATCGAATAAGGTGCAGGATATTTCACAAATATCACTATGCAAAGCAAAAACAATAAAAACAATCAAAAGACAAACCGAGTTTGTAGCATCTGCTAGTTTCGCTAAAGAGGTCACTCCCGGTGAAGGGATCTCGGCTCTTTCCTTATCGAATAAGGTGCTGGATATTCTGCAAGGAATACCGCTATGCAAAGCAAGAACTAGAGCTACCAGTTTTTTAACAAGTTTCTACAACATCTTTAGGTTTCTTTTAGTTTCATTAATCTCATTAATGAAGTCCCATTTTATTATGCTTCACAAGCATCACATTTGAAACGAAAACAATAATATACAATATATATCTCATATATATAATATAAACATTCGTCTCAGGAAGTAATATGATCTCATCACAGAACATTGCAGCAGAAGATAACATATGAAATATTGGATATACTAGGATTTCCGTGTTTTATGCGAGCCTGTATAAAACGCGGATTCCACGGTCGCGATGAATAGCCAAATCCACATCCCTAGAACCCTACGAGAGCGGCAAGCAACACTGCCAATTCCAGGGTTAGGAGACCCGGTCTCGACTTCTCGAGATAGTCTCCCACTGGACCCTAGAACCCGGTTACTTGTGCTCCCCGCCTTGGGTCTACCTAATGCGGAAAAGTAAAAAATATACAATGGTGACATCATCCTCAGCCCGGAAGTGCCCCAATAAAAGAATATTACATACTATGAATTTTACATGAATGAAAAAGAAAAGCTCTCATCTCACATATAACCCCCGGCTATTCAAAACGCGAAGATCCAATATAACATATCACAGCAACACATAATATCTCATATCATCAACGTAAGCAAGTATGCGTATCCCGATTGTCGTTGATGTATAACAACGAAGTCGGCGATTGATTGAAAGAATTAAAGTTAACCGCAATCAAGACGGTGTCGCTATGCAGCTAGCCGGTTGAGCACGGGTCAATCCACAGGGAGATGGTTGTATTTCCGTTCTTATCTTAGACGAGTCAATAAAGAATTTGTATGTGTTTGTTCAAGTCTAACCTATGTGTATTATTTGAAAGTATGAAGTTGTTAAGAAAAAGATACGAAATTGTAAGCTAAAGAAATCCGTACTCAAAACCTTTGAGCCGAGTCTTGACCAATTGAAGCTAGAGCAATCGGCAACAACGTGGATTAGGGGATTTAAGCGCGGTATTCGTGGAATACGGCTTATTTACCCTTGTCCTTCCGTTCTTGTCTCTTGCTTTCGCCTCCGGCCAAACCGAACGCAACCGGTCGCGGTTAGGAATCACCGTTACCTTGGTAGGCTAGGGTGCCTAACGGAGCGCTTGCGTATCATTTGGGCGGAGTTCAATGGAAAATAACGGGAAAAGGAAATGAGCAAAGAAATCTTAACTTACAATACCGTATTTATTCTTAACAACGATAATTACAACCATTCACAAAAAGAACCAAAAAGAGCAAAAGAAAAGAAAAGATTACAAGTAAGTAAGTGCATGGAATTTAAGTGCAAGAAAGTAAAGCAAGAATGTAAAGCAAGTAATAAAAAGCAAGAAAGAAATAAGCAAGAAAATAATTACAAGAACACTAGAACTCAAGACAAGCATGGGATCAATAGCCAACCCTTAAACTTGCAAGCTCAATCAAAAGGTTGCAAGGTCAAGAGAAGGGTAAAGAACTCATGTGAAGTGAAGCACAAAAGAGAAGAGCTTTATTGATTCCATAATGATACAACCCTTGAGATCAATAACCAATCCTTAAACCTTCAAGCTCAATGAAGAGGTTGAAAGATCAAGAGAAGGCAAGGACCTCAAGGGGAAGCTAAGCAAAAGAATGATACAATGTATGGCAAAAATTGGACTCCTTCTCACTTACCCAATGGTTTCCATTTATAGGCAAAAGAACAAGACCTTTCCTTTAATTTGAATTTGAATGCATCCAAAATTTGGAGGGAAGTTTGAATTTTTGAATTTTTGAATCAACACTTTATGCATTGAATGCACCATACCCTCTCGTGCTCTGTGCTTGTCCCTCTCGTGCTTTGTGTTTGACCCTCTCGTGCTTTGTGCTGCCCCTCTCGTGCTTTGTGCTTGTCTGAGACATGAATGACCACTGTCATTTGTCTTGTCTCTGGAACAGGTACGCGGCACTGGATGGATACGGATGATCGAAACCCGGCTTTTATCTGCTGTCAACAGATGTTCTGTATTTGGCGTAACTGTGGAGATTTTGTCTTGATTTGCAATATTTGTACTGGAAACCTGTACTACGTAAATATGTAACAAACACGGATTAAAAGCACCTACCTATAAATACACGAGCATAAGAATGGGCGGTATAAAATGCAGTATTCTGTTATGAACGGCGATACACCACATACTACGCTTACGGTCACAGAAAAGAAAGTGTAAAACTACAACAGTTGGAATCCGCAACCTCCTTAGACATCTCATGCCTAACCAAATGAATTCCTTAGACATCGCATACCTAACAATTATAAACCCCGCATTTTAGTCTCAATATCGAAAACTCTTTTTAATATCAAGTCAGGCAATTCAACAAGATTCCCGACATCTTGATCGAATGCTCGTCGCAAACTTTAGTAGACGGCCGCACCCCCGGATGCCGTCGACGAAGTGCACTAAGGCGGAACACCGTTGCCGCGAGCACTCGAACGCATGCTTTTGGCGACGGGGTTCTCCTACAGTCACTTGGTCGGGGCTATGGGGCATGGCTATCTATTAAGTTTACCCAGCGAGTATCCGCGTACGCTACGTGATTGCGACGGACTTTTGATCACATCAAAATCCCGTGGCAACCGATCAAATGAGACTAAACTGCTAGATTTATAACATTCAAATTAGTTATCTCATAACTACTTGTGGATTCCAAATATTGCATCACATTCTAGATAAATAGACAATGTTAAACTTTCCGATCGAATAAACAAATATCCAAGATTTCCTAAATAGCTCAACACTTGAGCGGAGTTCAAAAAGTATCCATCACATACCACAGTACCGATGGTCCAGCCGTAGAAGGGTCAAACCAACGCCTCACATGTGGCAACGCCGTACTGCCCCAAACCCTAAGGTTTAGAGGCGGTTCATACGGTCACATAATCGAGTTAAGGTTTGTGTTCTTCTAGAGGGTCCACCGCGTTACTTGCACGACTTTGAATGTTCTTTAACTAAGGAAAAATCTAACACCTGGAAATTTTCCGGCAGGGGAAAAAGTGAGTTATTGATATCCGTTCGAACTTTTTAACATATTCTAAATTACCCGGAAAAAACTTAAACGAAGTTAAACTTTCCGATCGAATCAACGAATACAAAAGATCTCCAGTAAACTCAACACTTGAGCAGAATTAAAAATTCCCAGAAGCATACAGGAGTACCTACGGATGTTACTGTGCAAAAATCAAAACCTAATTCCATTGTTTGGCCGCGGAACCACCGCGCAAGGCAGGGAATTGCCGCGGTTCCGCGGCGCTTTAAAGGTATTATGGTCTCGTTTTTCACAGTAATTCCAATAATACCCTGCTTAATTTTCTGAGTATTTTTAATACAGAAAAAAATCAGCATTTTTAAAAATTTCCAGAGAGGGGTGTAAAATGGGGTTTCGGGGTTCGATCAGACTTTAAATTTCGTCTAGACTTCGCCTAAAACTCTAGCTTGGCTCTGATACCACTGCAGGGTTGCTAGGCACTGTCACAAGGTTCTATAAGGCATCAACCATGCCCGATTTAAAATTTAGACGTGCCGAACAAGCCTAACCAAGATCTTAGACTAGAGATTAGGCGAAACAAAGAAAGTAAACAACTTTACTTCTAAGAGTTAGGGATTACAACCTTTGTAGTCCGTTCCTTCACTTCTAAAGCTCCGTGTTAAGGTCCTTTCGCTGCGATCATCGAGTACCCGGACTCTAGAGTGGCTCCATGAAGAGAAAGATGCAAGCTTGCTTCCGATCTTCAATAACAAAGATGATCTACCTTGAAGAAACTCAAGCCCAAGCTTTTGCTTCACTAATCATGTATTAGCAAAGCAAACACCCTAATCTAAGTGGCTAGAATATATGAGGATGATGAAGTAGGAATTTAGCTTTCATTTGTTTTCAATTTCTCACTCATTTTCATCACTAATGAAAAAGCTAGAAAAGCTTTTCATCGAAAAAAAAGGAAGAAGAAGATTAATCTATCCTTTTGTGATGAATAATGAAATCTAGTGAGGTTAGAAATGCAACCATGGGTTAACTATGATAACTTAACCCATGTAGAGACGTAACCATGGTGAAGGGTTGGGTTGGGTTAACAAATATCAACCAAAATATCTTGAGAAAATATCTTTAGTTAAAAACAAAAGCAAAGCATCTAGAAGCTTCAAGAAGGTTTAACCCTAATTCAAACCCTAACCATGTTTAAACTCCATAAAACATGTTGCATTTGTAACCTTAACTTGTTACAATATTATATATCATAAATATATAATATATTTTGTAACAAAATAAAATAATACAATTAACATATAACACATATATATCAATGTTTTACCCGAGTGAGAAAAAGAATCTTTTAGTGAGTTTATATTAGTTAATGTAATTTAATACATCAAATATATAATTATACATTAAATTATCGAATCAACACTTGATCCGATAATCCGGCTATTTCATAAATAACCGACTAATATAATCTGTATCAGTTCATCGAATCAACACTTGATCCGATGACCCGGCTATATCACATATACCCGGCCGATATCTCATATCATGAGAATCTAATACGGTATCACATACACGTATTGTTCTCGGTCCCGCACATATCACATATGTGCTCCTACTCCGTTTTTCCCGAGCCAGGAAACCTCTGTGTAGGACTCTATAGAATCGTCAATACGCCGGCAGTAGGTGATGATCATATCAAACACCCACAAGCTGCAAGCGGTCAGCTAAACGTAACAGCCACCACGGTATTGAGCAATCAGAAGATCAACAAGCAAGCCTGTACATTCTCCCGTGAATCCAACCAGTAACACTCCCATACAGTCCGGTCTCTCCGTCTGATATGTCGCATATCTCGCCTAGGGGTGGTAAACGTCAGACCCCAGTAGCTTGATAAGTCGTGTCGATTTGAGGTCTATAACAGTTCGAGAAACTACTGATAACACTTACCAGTAAATCTCAGCAATCCTGGCCAGGGATTTCCAGTTATAGCCAATCGAACACAGCGCAACATCAACTCCTTATACCGGGAGAGACGAAACCCCTCCTATCTCTCATTGCCTCCATGTGATTCGGGACTGTACCCAAAAGCCACCTTTTTGCACGCCCTCTTGGACGTGGTATGATGGAAATCAAAGCACAATGGGAATCACACAAGAATCTATGACGATCTCGGGTCTACAGACTAACCTGTACCAGTGTCACCAGAGAACTGTCATCTGACGTGAGGTATAATACCATCTGGGAGTTCTCGGCAAGTCCGTCTAGTGTAGCCAGTCTCCACTGAGCACCCGTGTACCTTCTATGATGTCAAACACCAATGGATATGGGATCATCCATCGCCCATCATATGGGTCAAGAAGCGCATACGCTAGTCTACTCTGGATTATCGATGCCCTGTCTCGGTACTCCCACGACTAGGAACATTTGAAGGATGTACTTGGTGACTACACTGTCCCCACTAGTATGATCTGCATCATAGTCCTGGTAGTCAAGTGCTCATCCTAAGGGCTTTATCAACATGTGACATAGAGACAATCAGAGTACATGTTAAGATAAAGAGTAACCAGATAGCATACTATCATGTCGAGCAAGAAAGTCCTCCCAATATATGTCCAAGCATCCACTACAATATACAACGTATGTACAGTAATGGCCTCTAGGGCATACATATAACTAACAGCAGTCACGTGTTTTCCACGAGAGCCCTAACCATGTGCTTAGCACTTATATAAAAAGGGGGAATAAAACCCAAAAGGCAGTGCCCATATTTAGGACGCCTCACGTGTTGCACACGTGAGCGCCACGAGAACCAAGTGCTTAGCACATATACAAAAGGGAGGGAATAAAACCCAAAGAGCAGCACCCCTATTTGGAGTGCCTCACGTGTTCACATGTGAGCGCCTCCAGAGTTCAGTATTTAACACTGATTTAGCGGCTCACGTGGGATACACATGACTGCTGCATATACTAGTGTTTAGCACTGTTGGGTTACTATAGAGACCCAGACCTAGCCCAAATTGGCTAAGTTTTCCCAAGGTCAAAACCTTTTCGATTTCCAATCAACTGAACCCCTGTGCTCATGATTCCCCAAACTAATCTTCGTCCCAAATATGACTATTGTTCTTTCAATTGATGATATCCCAAATGATATTCATTTTATATGTCTTACGATAATTTTAGTCTCAAACATGATTAGCGATTCTTTGGGTCACTATAACCCGTTTCCTTCAAGTACGGGATTTGGTTTAAGGGCACATATCTCCACACCTCTGATATACGTCATTGTAATTCTTCAACATCTTCCGAGAGATGGCGAGTCCCGGCAACCAATAATTCTCCAGTGCATTTTCAAACCGTCCAAACTGATGTGTACACCTCAAATCAGACCGCATCCCATACTAGGTGCGTTCCATATCACCCTTGTTCATTCTGTCACGTAACAAATCCACGTGCGCGTAAGATGAACACACTGGACCACTACATCCTTAAATTGGCAATGGACCGAAATGTCCATAAACTAATATCGCCTCCAAAACGGCGATAATGGACCGAAATGTCCTTAAACTAATATTCGCCTCCAAAATGGCGATATTGGACCGAAACGTCCTTAAACTAAAATAATAGAGCCCAAATGCTCTTCTGTTGGATCTAAAATAAAAATGATCATGAAACCCCAATTAAGTGGATTTTAGTCTCAAATTGGACTAATGTATCCTTAACAAAAAACAAATCGAGCCCCAAATGCTCATATATATTTAAGTCGATCTTAATCTCAAAATAGATTAACGGTCCTTAAATAAAAATCCAAATCTAAAAATATACGGATTTGGACTAATCCATGCCCTACGGGCGACAACATATATTATTCTCCGTATACAATCCACGGGCAACCAAAACAAACAAAAACACACACGACGCGAAGTGAACTTCCGGAGCAGGAGAAAGTGGTTATCGCGATGTGGTAACGTAATTAACTGCATGGGCTTGCGCCTGCAGGGAAGAGCGTCCCTACAATCAAAAAACCCCTCGCAAACGAGGGGGAATCTGACGAAGTCTGCTACAACGGCCGCATCCGTCCAAACCTCCGATATACGGTGCTATAAATCAACTTGGTATCTTCGGATAGGTGGACGGGTAAATCCAAATAGCATCTGCCCCCAAAATTGAAGATAGACGTCCTAACGTCCCTGTCGCATCTTTCGGGTGAAAACCCATCAATTAATAATATCATACCAAAAGAAACGAAAATAGGCATGCACATATATTCCATCCGCATTCGCCATAGGGTCCTGTTGGATATAGGTGCCCTCAAAGAAATTATTACAATTGAAGAAGGACCTATATGGGAGAACGATCTTACTCAATGTTGGGGTTAAAAATTACACCCCGGTTGACCAAGTCAAAGTCAGTCAACCCACAGCCAAGTAGGCCCGAGCCCAACAAAGTGGGCCCAAACCCAAGTCAAGACCAAGCATGGAAAGGGCCGGCTCCATGCCAAAATGGAGGCAATAAATTAATTTAATTTAATTTTTTAGAAATAAATGTATGAAAAATGAGCAAGAAACCAAAATTTTGTAAGTCCCATGGTTTATGTGCAAAAAGAAATAAGCATGAGGTATGGGAAGGCACAAGTGCCATTTGGAAAATCCTAAGGGGCTATATGTAAAGTGTGTAGCCTATAAAAGGCAAACATGATGAGAAAATCAATTACAACTTTCATTCTCTCAAAAAATTCTAAGGTTCTATGTCACCTCCTTCCTCAAGATTTTAAACCTTCTTCTTTTCTTTTGAATTAAATCAAGAGTTTAACTCTTCCTTTTCCAAAAAGAAATAGTTTTTCACCATAAAACCCTTGAATAGGAGCTCGAATCTCCCATCAAATCTATAAAATGGGAGACTTTTGTTAGTTATATGTATACCCTAGAGGCCATTACTGTACATACGATGTATATAGTAATGGATGCTTGGACATATATAGGGAGGACTTTCTTGCTCGACATGATAGTACGCTATCTGGTTACTCTTTATCTTAACATGTACTCTGATTGTCTCTATGTTACTTATTGATAAAGCCCTTAGGATATGTACTCGACTACTGGGACTATGATGAGATCATACTAGTGGGGCCATGGTAGTCGACGAGTACATCCTATAACTGTTCCTAGTCGAGGGTGCATCGAGACAGGGCATCGATGCACCAGAGTAGACTAGCGTATACGCACCTTGACCCATATAATGGGCGATGGATGATCCCATATCCATCGGTGTTTGACATCAAGGATGGTGTATGGGTGCTCAGTAGAGACTGGGTACACTGGACGGACTCGCCGAGAACTCCCAGATGGTTTTATACCTCACGTCAGATGGCAGTTCTCCGGTGACACTGGTACAGAGTAGTCTGTTGACCCGAGATCATCATAGAGTCTTGTGTGATTCCCACTGTGCTTTGATTTCCATCATACCACATCCAAGAGGGCATGCAAAAAGGTGGTTTTTGGATACAGTCCCGAATCACATGGAGGCAATGAGCGATAGGAGGGGATTCGCCTCTCCCGGTATAGGGAGTTGATGTTGTGCTGTGTTCGATTGGCTATAGCTGGAAATCCCTGGCCAGGGTTGCTGAGATTTACTAGTAAGTGTTATCAGTAGTTTCTCGAACTATTATAGACCTCATATCGACACGACTTATCGAGCTACCGGGGTCTGACGTATACCACCCCTAGGTGAGATATGCGACATATCAGACGACGAGACCGGACTGTACGGGAGTGTTACTGATTGGATTCGCAGGAGAATGTACATGCTTGCTTATTGATCTTCTGATCGCTCAATACCTGGATGGCTGTTACATTTAGCTGACCGCTTGCAGCTTGTGGGTGTTTGATATGATCATCACCTACTGCCGGCGTATTGACGATTCTTTAGAGTCCTACACAGAGGTTTCTTGACTCAGGAAAAACGGAGTAGGGGCACATATGTGATATGTGCAGGACCGAGGATAATGCGATATGAGATACCGTATTATATTCTCGTGATATTTGATATCAGCCGGGTCATCGGATCAAGTGTTGATTCGATGAATCGGTAAATTATATATTAGTCGGTTATATGAGATATAGCCGGATTGTCGGATCAAGTGTTGATTCGATAATTTAATGTATAATTATATATTTGATATATTAAATTACATTAACTAATATAAGCTCACTAAAAGATTCTTTTTCTCACTCGAGTAATGCATTGATATATATGCGATATATGTTAATTGTGTTATTTTCTTTTGTTACAAAATATATTATATATGTGATATATAATATTGTAACATGTTAGGGTTATTAATACAACATGTTTAGTGGAGATTAAACGAGGTTAGGGTTTGATTAGGGTTAATCTTTTCTAGAACCTTCTAGAAGGTTTTATTTTTGTTTTGTGCAAAAATATTTGTGTAGATATTTTGCAAGATATTCTTTAACCCAACCCAAACCCTTAACCCTAGTTCAATCTCTACAAAGGTTAGATGAACCATGGTTGCAATTCTAACATTATCATAACTTTCATTATTCATCACAAAAGGATCACGATTTCTTCTTCTTCTTCCTTGATGCAAAGCTTTCTTGCTTTGCTTTTTTGAGATGAAAGTGAGTGAGAATAAGAAAACAAATGAGAGCAAAAATTCTACTTCATCATCCTCATCTACCCTTGCCATTTAGATGAGGGTGTTCACATTATTAGTGAGTGAAAGCTTGTGTTAAAGAAACTTCAAGGTAGATCATCTTTGTTATCGAAGATCGGAAGCAAGCTTGCATCTTTCTCTTCGTGGAGCCTCTCTAGAATCCGGATGCACGATGATCGCAGCGAAGGGACCACAACACAGAGCTTTAGAAGTGAAGGACAGGATCTACAAAGGTTGTAATCCCTTTCACTTAGTGTTAAAATGTTTAACATGCTTGTTTTCGCCTAATCTCTAGTCTAAGATCTTGGTTTAGTGTTGTTCGGCACGGTTAAATTTTAAATCGGGCATGGTTGATGCCATATAGACCCTTATGCGGGTGCCTAGCATCCCTACAACTTTTAATTCTCGCCCCTCTTTTCTCCAAGATCCAGCCAACAGAGAGGAGGAAGAAGGAGACTCATCTCCAAAAATCCCACTTCGGAAAGATCCAAGGCTCAAAAGAAGATACAACGCTCAAAGGAGAAGAAAGGGGTCCCCTTTCATCATCTCCGAAAATCTCTTAGGAGTTTATCCCTTAACAAGAATCTCTTCATTAGGAGTTTAACTCCATACCAATCTTTGAGAAACTCAACTCCAAAATCCAAATCTTCAAAAGATTTTAACTTCAAAAATCCAGATCATTTAGGAGTTTAACTCTACAAAAAAATTCCTCTTTTTAAGAGTTTAACACCAAAAGTCACTTCGGAGTTCAACTCCCAGTCCAGGGGCTAAGCCTTTTTTCCGCGGGCGTATAGTACCCACATGCAAGACGCGTGATCCGCTGGCGTCCAGCATCCACGCGCCATGCACGTGAACCGTTGGTGTCCAGCGCTCGCGTGCATGGCGTATGATCCGTTGGCGCTTGGCGCCCGCATGCAGAGCGCATGATCCGCTGGCACCTAATGCCCATGGACCATGCACGTGAACCGCTGGCGTCCAGTGCCTGCGTGCAGGACGCGTGAACCACTGGCGCCCAGCACCCGCGCGCCATGCACGTGGCCCATTGGCGCCTAGCGCCCGTGCGCCATCTCACGCGTCCTTAGGACGCACTTCATCCCTCTTTTTCCCACACGCTCCACACTCAAAAAACATCCCCGGTTAGAAAAAAATTTCTAACGGGGTGCTGCCCCGCACCCCGCAAGGGGGCTGCTACCCTCCCTTGACCCCCAGCCCACTATCCTGGTAGCAGTACCCCCGTAAACTCTGTGAGGCCCACGATATACCCAAAACCCCTCAAGACACACACATACGCACACTGCACATTGAGTTCGCATGACCAGTTAGACTCGTCAATCGGAGGTTCCCTCGCTCCAAAGACGAAGGGTAATTAATGGCAGCTTAGTCCGCGGCTGCCGGAGATTCGGATCCCCACAATCAATAAGCCCTAGCCTACCCTAGGCATAAGGAATCTGTATATGCCTGACAAGCGTGCGTATCCCTATCTCAATAGGGTGACAAAAAACACTCTACAGATTCTGGTATGCCCGATAAGACGTTTCTCTCCTCCTATATCTCGGGTCAAGTGTTCATATGAACTCATTTAACATATATACCAATATTTGTACTGATGTAATGCTTTTCCATGCAGCAATTAACTTTCAACGACGATGTCTTCTATGATGAATTCAGCTTTCGACGCGACCCTGATTCCCTACATGGTCAAGATTAATGCCTATGTAGTTCTTTCTGCAAGCCTCAGCCAGCAATGGAAGGAGCCACCCCGTCAATTTAGTTCCGTCATCATCTACCCATCGAAAGCGCTCATCTGGCAGAGGTCCCGGCAAACCAAGCGGCCAAACTGACCTCAAGGGGTAGGAGGCCGAACATTGTGGTTACCAAAGCATCCCACACTAAATGCAAATCCGTATTCGAACGACTCTACACTGTTCCGACTGGGGGCAAGGCCGTCAACACCAATGAAGCTACAAAGCATCCCAACAAGCTCAGACGATGCCCCTGACAATCACGCGAGTGGGTGCCTTCTCTAGGCTCTCTGTTCATCGGTCTACGGCGTCTTCCCGAAGAGTCGAAACCTCCTAAGTGCTCAAAACAGAAAGGTTGAGAAAGAAGTGGCTCACGTATCAAGCTAATAAGAGGGTCAGGATTCTGGCCAAGTGGAATCTTGTGAGGTTCCAAAAGCAGGATTACCCCGCGTCGATGGCTGAGTTGCCCGTAAAAGTCAGCAATTCCTTCGAACTTCTGAAGTGGGTTCAGAAAAACGCCGTGGTTGCTAGAATCAAGAAGACATCAGTCCGAACAATACTCCAAAAAGACGTGTCCCAGCCCGAATAGAGAAAGCATGAAACCGTCTCTTCAAGAGTCTGTCAGGTGCTTTGTTCCACGCGAAAACAGTGGGGCAAATTCAGAAAAGAGACGCCCGCACCACTCAAGAACTCGGTCAGGCCAACCATCTTCAATCGATTGTCAATTACCGAAACAGAAGGGCCACGACAGCGCTCCGCGAAATTAGTTGCCAATAATTAAAGGACGGTCGAAAATGTTCTCCACATGGTTTACATAGCAGGCACGCGTCCCAGCGACAACCTTCGCAGCAAAAACAAAGATGGGGATAACACATTCCAAGCCCAATCTGGCATGAATGTGGTTGTTGTTTCCCAAGATCCGCCACCTCTGCTGGACGAAGAAAACCCTCTCGATGAGGCCGATAGGCAGAAAGACCCCTTAGTCCATGTGGAGTAAAGCTCGGACAGCGAAGAAGAGCCGACTTTCCACGCCAGGACCGCAGAGCAGGAGCTGCTTCAAGAACTCCGAAATTAGCTCATGAGCAATGATAAAGAGATGGCCAAGCTTTACTCAAAAATTAATGACCTGACGAACGTTGTGATGCAGCACACGGCTCAAATTGCTCAGGCACCGTCCAATCATGCACAAGTCACTACTCATGAGCTAGGTGATAACAACCCGAAGCAATCGATACCTGTCCCCATGGGTCCAAGTTTAGGAGAGCCGCATGAAATTAGATGCCAATAATGAAAGGACGGTCGGATATGTTATCCACACACTCTAAATAGCAGGCACGCATTCCAGCGAAACCTTCGCAGCAAAAACAAGGATGAGGCCACCACATCCCAAGCCTATTCTGGCTTGAATGTGTTTGTTGTTTCCCAAGATCCGCCACCTCCGCTGGATGAAGAAAACCCTCTCATGAGGCCGATATGCAGAAAGACCCCTCAGTCCATGTGGAGTCAAGCTCGGACAGCGAAGAAGAGTCAACTTTCCGCCCTAGGACCGCAGAGCAGGAGCTGCTTTAAGAACTCCGAAAATAGCTCAGGAGCAAAGATAAAGAGATGGCCAAGCTTTACTCAAAAATTAACGATCTGAAAAATGTTGTGATGCAGTACACGGCTCAAATTACTCGGGCACCTTCCAATCAAGCACAAGTCTCTACTCATGAGCCGGGTGATAACAACCCAAAGCAACCGATGCCTTTCCCCATGGGTCTAAGTTTGGGCGAGCCGTACGAAAGACGACCACATTCCCCTTTTAGGGAAGCCTTGGCTTTGAATGGCACTATCCCGCTAACACAAGATCGGATAATTTATTTGGTCACCAGCAAAGTCAAAACATTGGTGGCCGAAACCGAGGCCTAAAAGGAAATTAGTAGCAGTGGGCGGCCATATCCCGTGTTGGATATATGTATGCCCTAGAGGCTATTATATGATAGTGGATGTATCTGTATGTGTGTATATATATTCAGAGGACATTCTTGCTCGACATGATAGTATGTTATCTGGTTGTACTTTATCTTGACATGTTCATTTGATCATGCATCTTACTCATTTGGTACATATTGATAAAGCCCTTAGGATATTTGCTTGACTACTGGGATTATGATGCTGATCATACCAGTGGGACATGTGTAGTTTATAAGCATATCCTTGAAATTTTCCTAGTCGTAGGTGTATCGAGGCGGGGCATCGATATTCCAGAGTAGACTAGCGTATACGTTACTTGACCCATATGATGGACGATGGATGATCCCATATCCATTAGTGTGGTGAATCCAAAGATCGTATACGGGTGCTCAGTGAGACTGGGTACAATGAACGGACTCACCGAAAACTCCTATGTGGTATTATATCTATCATTGGATAGCAGTTCTCAGGTGACACTGGTACAGGTTAGTCTGTAGACCCGAGATCGTCATAGAGTCTTGTGTGTTCTCCTACTGTACATTGATCTCCACCCTACCACGACTCTACTGAGTCGTGTAAACAGGTGTATTTTGGGTACAGTCCCGAGGCACATGGAGGCAATGAGCGATAGGAGGGGTTTCGTCTCTCCCAGTATTGGTGGTTGATGTTGCGCCATGCACGATTGGCTATAACAGGAAGTCCCTGGCCAGGGCTGATGAGATTTACTGATAAGTGTTATCAGTAGTTTCTCGATCTGTTATGAGCCATATACCTTCATGACTCATTAAGTTATTGGGGTCAACAATGCCATCCCTAGACTCGCTATGCAGCATATCTGACGAAGAGATCGGACTGTACGGTAAGTGTTGTCAGTTGGCTCGACGGGAGTTTTGACAGGTTCGTTTGCGTTTCTTCTGATCGCTTAATACCTGGGAGCCATTACGTACAGCTTGTTCCACTGACGGTTTGTGGGTATGTGATATGATCACTTCCTACTGCTAGCTATTGATGAGTCTTAGAGTCCCACAAAAGGGTTTCTTAGCTCAGGCGAATAGATTTTGGGTGCATATGGGATATGCGCGGGAGCTTGATTAAATGCATGTATTTGATACCGTATTTTAATTAGGCGCTTACTATTGGACAGTTCATATTATATATGACCGGGTTATTAAATCAAGTGTTGATTTAATATTAAGTCCATTAGCTCATTTATTAAAACATATTTCTTTATGATGCATGCATGAGTGTATGTATATGTTGATATGGATGCACACATGCAAACATACATGTGTTATGGTTGATAATACATTAGTGATGGCAATCCAAGACTCACATGATAACATATTTATATATTTTGATTATTGAGAAAAGCAAAATGGGAATAAAATCATGCTTGACTTTCTACACTCTTCTCTTGTGTTTACTAAAGTCAATACCATGGTTTTAGTAGCCCATGGTTTTGCTTAAACTCAAGTCTCAAAATATCTAGATATTTTATGACCATGGTTAAAGATGACATAATTCTCTCTCTCTTTGATTATGTTGATAATTCTCACTTGAGTCAAGTTTAGCCATTATCTCCATCTTCTTCCTCCTTCAAGCTCTCCAGGGTTTTAAACATGAGTGAAGAACATAAAAAGAAAAGGTTTTTGAGTGAGATCCGAACCCATATCACCAATCTATATTAGTCTAGCCCACTAGTGTAGGTTGTTTGCTCCACTTCTTCAAAGATCAAGTGAAGCTAAAAGATTGAACAAAGGGGCTCCGTGGTGGATCGTCGTGGACTTGAAAGGATTCAAGTGAACCGGTTCAAACCCTAGTTGATCCAATGAGTCACAAGATGAGGTCTACAAAGGTTGTATTACTTACCTATTTGTGTTAGACACTTGTTAGTATGTGATACTAGTTGTTGTTGCCCTAATTTTCTAGTTCGATCCATGGTTGGTATTGTTTAGCACCTCCAAAAATTTTATTATAGCATGTGTGGTGCAACCCAAACCCTAGGATGGTGCTAAGGAATCCTTACAGTAGTATCAGAGACAAGATAGAAACTTAAATGATGTTAGACAAATTACGAAACCGAAACAACTCTGAAATTACAATAAACCGAAACCCTTAAAATGCTCTATGTCGATTTTTAAATAGGCTCGAATTTTTTTTTAAGCAACTGCAGAAGTTTGCATATGATGCACTGAGAACACTGGAGAAAAACGAGGCCTATCCATTGGTTTTGAACCGTCTACATACCCATTTTTTTCGGCCTGGCCGGTTCATTTGCCTCCAAACTGCCTCGTTTTCCTTTGGTGCTCTGGTCTGTAGATTTTGGGGTTTTAGGTATTGTTTGTTTTGCCCAAAATTTCATGTGATGTTAATTTTGGTTAGGGGCTAATTCGGAGTATTTCGGAGTCGTAATTTTAAAATTGTTTTTGGTAACTTGGACGACGTTTAACAGTTCGAGCGAACATCAATCACCTCCTCATTGCTCTCGCTGGAAATTTTCCAAGTGTTGGAATTTTCCAAGTTAAAGATATTTGAAAGTTCATGCAAGTAACCCTATGGACCCTCTAGAGGAACGTAACCCTAACTCAATTCTATGATCATTGAACCGCGGCCAAACCTTAGGGTTTACCGTAGTTCCGTGGCGCCATAGGTGAGGCAAGGGTTGACCCTTATACGGTTGGTCCGTAGACCCTGTGGCACGTTTTGGATATTTTAACTTTGCTCAAGTGTTGAGCTCTCGGGGTAATTTGTGGGTGTTTGTTGATTCGATCGAAACATTTAACATCGTCTAGATATTTGTGAACGAGATACAATAATTGGAATCTACAATAATTAGTTTTGTGAAAAGTAATTAGTTGCGTGTAAATCTAACATTTTGGCCTCGGTTGGAATCGGGAATCTTGTTGAATTACCCGAATTCTTTTGAAAAGGTGTTTTCATAGTTGAGATCCAAATGTAAGATTTCCATTGTTAGGCATGAAATCCAGAATATGTGATAATCTGGGTTTATGATGTATAAATGCAGTGTTGATTCCAATTGTTGTAGTTTTTAACTTTCTTTTCTGCGACTGTAAGTGTAGTATGTGGTATATCGCCGGTTTCGTTGCTATACATCAACGACAATTGAGGTATGCATACTTACTTACGTTGATAATATGTGATATTATATGTAACTGAGATATAATGTACAGGATCATCGTGAATGAATGGCCGGGGGGTTTTATGTGAGATGAGAGTTTTTCTTTTCATTCATGTTAAATTCATTGTATGTAATATTCTTTTATTGAGGCACTTCTGGGTTGAGGATGATATCACCATTGTTGTATATAATTTATTTTTTTGCATTAAGATAGACCCAAGGAGGGGAGCACAAGTGACCGGGTTCTAGGGTTCGGTGTGAGGCCATCTCGAGGAGTAGATGCCGGGTCTCCTAAACTCTAGAATTGGTAGGGTCACTTACCGCTCTCGTAGGGATCTAAGAGTGTGGGCTTGGCTATTCATCGCGACCGTGGAATCCTTATTTTCTATTGTTGGCTAAATACAAAATATGGACCTCCTAGAATATCCCATATTTTCATATATGTGCTTCTACTGTTGATATTCTATGATGTGATCACTTTATATGCTGAAACGAATGATGTATTATATATATGATATATAATAAACGTTGCTTATGTTTTGCATCCACGCTAGTCCCGTCCCGCTATGCCGTTAGTTAAGTAACCTAACGGTACATAACGGGATACTGTGGCGAATACGGATGGCATAAACGTACGTTCTATTTTCGTTTCTATTCTGTAATAGCTTAAGGACTTAATGGGACTACATTAATAAGATTAATGTAAAGAAAAAGGAACCTAAAAAGTTGTTGTAGAATCGGATTTGAAACCTACTCGGTTTTTTGTGAAAAAGCAAGTTTTCAAAATGCAGAGTTTAAGCCACTCTTTTTAAAACCATTAGATTCTACAACGATATCAAGTTCAAAGCGTTAAAGGTTTTCTTAACAACCATTCGCGGCCCTCCGTCATTTTAGGAAGTAGAGTACTTAGTATTCATGCTGCGTATTTTGATTATAGTTAAGGCGCAGTGTACGGTAGCTAAGTGATGTCTTCCTACACAGCATATGATGTGATTAGTTAGAATATTCATATGATCATGTTGACTATAGTTAAGGGTCATATGGGTGGGTCCAGTTAATCACGAAATGACGGGAAGAACTTGACTAGTACTTATGATATGTTGACTATAGTTAAGGTCATGACTGCTAGGGGTAAAAACCATATCGGGAGTTTCAAGAGTTGAAATTTGCAATGAGATTGCATACCTTCTATGTGATAGTAGGATCCCGATCCCACTGTAAGCAAAAGTTGCTCCCGGGAGAGTTTTGCACTTTACAATCAGCATCGAGGTGGAGAGTATCTTAGTACAGAGTTTTCGAACTTTCTAAAAGAGAATGGAATTCTCTCTCAGCTCACTCCCCGTTACACACCACGGCACAACGGTGAGTCAGAGCGGCGGAATCGTACCCTATTAGATATGGTACGATCCATGATGAGTGATGCTGAGTTACCTCTCTCCTTTTGGAGGCATGCATTGGAGACTGCAGCTTTTCTGTTGAACAAAGTTCCAACCAAGACTTTGTCTACCACTCCATATGAGATATGGTATGGGAAGAGACCATCTCTTAAACGAGTTAAGATTTGGGGTTGTTCAGCTTTTGTTAAAAAGAAGAATCCATACAAACTCGAGACATGATCGATCAAGTGTTGATTTAATATGGTAGATCCGAAACATTCGTTTGGGTATCTTTTCTACCACAAGGAGGAACAAAAGGTGTTTGTTTCTCAGTATGCCGCATTTCTAGAAAATGAAAATTTTCCAATGATACTGATGGCAATGTGGTAGATCTAGAAAAGGTTCTAGAGATGCAAGTTACAAATGACGACTTGGTTGAACCTGATGTTGCAACAAAATCTTATGAACCTCAGCCACTCCGTAGATCTGGTAAGACTTCTCGCCCACCGGAGAGATACTATGGTTTTCTCATTGATGGTGATAGAGAAGATTGAATCATGGATGATGATGACCCTACCAATTTTCAGCAAGCTATCACGAGTGGTGACTCTGTGAAGTGGCTGGATGCCATGAGATCCGAAATGGAGTCTATGTACACCAACAAGTATGGACTTTGGATGTTGTGCCCTTTGGGGTAAAACCCGTAAAGTGCAAATGGATGTTTAAGAAAAAGATCGGTATAGATGGGTAGGAAGACACCTATAAGGCAAGGCTTGTGGCGAAAGGATTTTGTCAAAGACCAGGACTGGACTATGACGAAACCTTTTCTTCTGTAGCCATGCTTAAATCCATTCGGATCCTACTTGCTATTGCTGCTCACTACGACTATGAAATCTGACAGATGGACGTTAAAACGGTTTTTCTAAATGGTGATTTAGAAGAATGTGTTTATATGGATCATCCAGAGGGCTTCATTGACAGTAGGAGCAGCGGTAAAGCATGTAGGTTGCTTAAATTCATTTATGGATTAAAGCAGGCATGACGGAGTTAGAACATCTATTTTGATGACATTATCAAAGAGTTTGATTTCGTCAAAAATCCAGATGAACCTTGTGTTTATAAGAAGATTATAAGAAGTACAGTCACATTCCTCGTATTGTACATGGATGACATTCTTCTGATAGGAAACTATGTTCCTATGCTATAATCGGTCAAATTGTTCTTATCACAAAGGTTCTCTATGAAGGACCTGGGTGATGCCTCGTACATATTGGGCATGAAGATCTATAGGGATAGATCTAAATGGTTGTTGGGATTGTCCCAAACCAGGTACATTAACACCATCATAAAAAGGTTTAGTATAGAGGTCTCCAAGCAGGGTGCCTTGCCCGCTAGTCATGGAGTCACTCTCTCCAAGGACTTTTGCCCAAAGACTGATGAAGAGAGAGCCCGCATGAGCATTATACCCTATGCTTCAGCTGTAGAATATATAATATATGCGATGTTATGTACACGCCATGATGTAGATTATGCACTGGGTGTAGTAAGCAGGTATCAATCCAACCCAGGGGAGAATCACTGGATAGCTGTGAAGAACATTCTTAAGTACTTGCAAAGGACTAAAGAAATGTTCTTGGTGTATGGTAACGGGGATCTCCAAATGGAGGCCTTTACCGATTCGAGCTTCCAGAGTGATAAAGATGACAGCAAATCTATCTTAGGGTTTGTATTTACCCTCAATGGAGGGGAGGTATATTGGAAGAGTTCCAAACAGGATATCGTTGCAGACTCCACGATGGAAGCTGGGTATATTCCTTCAAATGATGCTGCCAAGAAAGCCGACTGGATGAGGAAGTTGATCTCGGAGCTAGCAGTAGTTCCAACCATTATTGATCCAATACCATTGTATTATGATAATAATGGGGCTATGGCATTGGCCAAAGAGCCCAGGTCCCATCAGCGATCCAGATACATTCTTAGGTGATATCATCTGATCCGGGAGATAGTTGATCGCCACGAGATCGAGATTCAGAGAGTAGATATAAAGTATAACACCACGGATCCACTCAACAAGGCCCTCCCTCTGCCGCAGCATGAGCGAATTTTTAAGATGTTGGGTATGAGATACGTAAATAATTGGCCTTAGTGCAAGTGTGAGATTGTTGGATATATGTATGCCCTAGAGGCTATTATATGATAGTGGATGTATCGGTATATGCATATATATATATATTCAGAGGACATTCTTGCTCGACATGATAGTATGTTATCTGGTTGTACTTTATCTTGACATGTTCATTTGATCATGCATCTTACTCATTTGGTATATGTTGAAAAAGCCCTTAGGATATTTGCTTGACTACTGGGATTATGATGCGGATCATACTAGTGGGACATGTGTATTTTATAAGCATATCCTTGAAATGTTCCTAGTCATGGGTGTATCGAGACGGGGCATCGATATTCCAGAGTAGACTAGCGTATACGTTACTTGACCCATATGATGGGCGATGGATGATCCCATATCCATATGTGTGGTGACACTAAAGACCGTATTCGGGTGCTCAGTGAGACTGGGTACACTGAACGGACTCGCCGAGAACTCCTATATGGTATAATATCTATCGTCGGATAACAGTTCTCAGGTGACACTAGTACAGGTTAGTCTGTGGACCCAAGATCGTCATAGAGTCTTGTGTGTCCTCCCACTGTACTTTGATCTCCACCCTACCACGGATCTACTGAGTCATGCAAACAGGTGGATTTTGGGTACAGTCCTGAGCCACATGGAGGCAATGAGCGATAGGAAGGGTTCCATCTCTCCCGGTATTGGGGTTTGATGCTGCGCCATGCACGATTGGCTATAACAGAAAGTCCCTGGCCAGGGCTGATGGGATTTACTGATAAGTGTTATCAGTAGTTTCTCGATATTATGAGCCATATACCGGCATGAATTATTGAGTTATTAGGGTCAACGATGCCATCCTTAGACTCGATATGCAGCATATCTAACGAAGAGATCGGACTGTACGGTAAGTGTTGCCAGTTGGCTCGACGGGAGTTTTGACAGGTTCTTTTGTGTTTCTTCTGATCGCTCAATACCTAGGAGCCGTTACGTATAGCTTGTACCACTGATGGTTTGTGGGTATTTGATATGATCACTGCCTACTAGTAGCAAATTGACGAGTCTTAGAGTCCCAAAAAGGGGTTTTCTAGCTCAGGCGAAAAGATGTGGGGTGCATATGGGATATGCACGGGAGCTCGATTAAATGCGTGTATTTGATACCGTATTTTAATCAGGCGTTTACTATTTGACAGGTCGTATGTGATATGACCGGGTTATTAAATCAAGTGTTGATTTAATATTAAGTCCATTAGCTCATTTATTAAAACCTATTTCTTTATGATGCATGCATGGTGTATGTATATGTTGATATGGATGCACACATGCAAGCATACATGTGTCATGGTTGATGATACATTGGTGATGGCAATGCAAGACTCACAAGGTAACATATTTATATATTTTGATTATTGAGAAAAGAAAAATGGGAATAAAATCATGCTTGACTTTCTACACTCTTCTCTTGTGTTGACTAAAGTCAATACCATGGTTTCATTGCCCATGGTTTTAGTAGCCCATGGTTTTGCTTAAACTCAAATCTCAAAATATCTAGATATTTTGTAACCATGGTTAAGGATGACATAATTCTCTCTCTCTCTTTTGATTATGTTGATAATTCTCACTTGAGTCAAGTTTAGCCATTATCTCCTTCTTCTTCCTCCTTCAAGCTCTCTAGGGTTTTAAAAGTGAGTGAAGAACATAAAAAGAAAAGGTTTTTGAGTAAGATCCAAACCCACATCACCAATCTATATTAGTCTAGCCCACTAGTGTAGGTTGTTTGCTCCACTTCTTCAAAGATCAAATGAAGCTAGGAGCTTGAGCAAAGGGACTCCGTGGTGGATCGTCGAGGACTTGAAAGGATTCAAGCGAACCAGTTCAAACCCTTGTTGATCCAAGGAGTCACAAGAGGGGGTCTAAAAAGGTTGTATTACTTACCTCTTTGTTTTAGACACTTGTTAGTATGTGATACTAGTTATTGTTACCCTAATTTTCTAGTTCGATTCATGGTTGGTATTGTTTAGCACCCCCTAAATTTTTATTATAGCATTTGTGATGCAACCCAAACCCTAGGATAGTGCTAAGGTGTCACGTCCCGAAAGTACGGAATATGACCGGCATTTAAACTACGAACGTCTCAAGGCGTACGTAATCTAAGTAAGCCGAAAACCCAGAAATCCAAACCAAGAAAAATAGTAGAGTGAAGGAAAACCAATTTAAAACAAGTAGTTTTAATAGCATAAGCCGAATTATGCGGTTTAAAAAAAAACATCAAATATTTCCCGAAAATTTCGGCAGAGTCTCCTTTGTAAATACTGGCTCCCAAACGGGATACAACATGAATAGTATACGAAATCAATAAAAAGGCATTCCCAAGCGGGAGCTAGCTCTTCGTCAATCGACGGTCACAAGCAATATAATATACAACGCCAACGGCGAGGATCAAAATTCAAAAGGAAACTCAAAACCAAAAGAATACCACAGAAATAAAACGCGCGACTCTAAGGTCGAAGGATAACATCACTGGTGTCTATCTCAAAAATAAATACATGTTTGGTTGATGGAACTTCTAGATACAACAGAGTAATAATATACAAGTTATAATGATGGGTACGATACAAATAAACCCACCTACTAGCAAGTCACCCGAACGAAACTATACCCGCAAAGCCGTAAAGAAACCTGTACGGCGAAACCTGCAAGAAACTGGGGCACAACGGGGGTGAGTTGCCAACTCGTGAATAGAAAAACATCTACGAACAGAAACCGCATGAACAACGCAAACCTAGGTCAACGATCATAATATACCCTCAAATATATAACATGCAGCCTATAACAATGGCTAGGGTAAATATCTAACCCGAGTGTAATCCCAGGTGCCCGTGTCAGTGCCTCAGGTAGCAATATATCATATGGATGATGTATGAATGCATGAAACAGAATGCATGTACTGATGAAAACTGTTGTCATAAATTAGTGAGATTTCTGTATCTTTTTTTAAAAAATAAGGTATCATAAATGAAATCAGCATAAACAGTGCCTAGCATCGACACAAAAAAGTATCCAAATCTCTCGATATCTCTGTGTCGCAATCTCTGCACCTCAATATCTCAAAATCTCTGTAATTCAATCTCACTATCTAGGGCGCCGTCAGTCCAGACCGGCCCCTACCATCCATCTCAAGAACACGACGGTATCCTCCGGATATCCGACGCGTCGGGTAAAATCACAGGTAGGTAGTGCTCCCCTGCCAGGCTCACATCGTCATCATCACGCGCTTCTTGCCCCGGGGTACCTTACCGGGTCCACCATGTACCCGAAACGGTTCATCCGTCTCCTCGAATCGGGTCTCGAAATCCATCAGCAAACTCATGGTGGACGACTCATACATCATGGGAAAACCGCACTTTTTATTTAAAAGAGAGGGAAGAAGCTTATACAAGTTTTGCGGTTTTCCCCCAAATCCAGAAAATCTCATAGAAATCCGAATCATCAAAAGCATGTAAAACCATGAATATAAGCATGAGCATCCATGAATATGGCATATAATGAATAACAGTATGCACGAAGTGACAAGTAACAACTACAATGTTTAAAACTAGCATATAATGCAAGCAACTAATCATCATGTCAAAACTACTAGTTAACAAGCTACATTAGGCGATAATATTTTCTAAGGTGTGCGTGACATGGCAATTACCGATGAAGATGTGTGTGAGCCGGCAAGCAAGTGTACGTGGTACATACGCATCATCGGTAATGGTGCTGGTGTCCTAACAGTATGATATCAACAATACAATAAGAAATTATAATATAAATATGCGATGCGGAGCGAGCAACCAAAATGAGCGGGAGCTAAATATTAAACAATGGTGCCATTTGAAATAACACGAATCGCGGGGTTTTGAAAATAGGGGCTACGGTGGTTTTTAAGAAAGGATACGTCTTTTGAAATATCCGTAGATCCCTTGACCTATCTTTTAAAATATCCACGATCCGCTAGTTTTGAAATAGGTAGGAGTCTAATCTAATCTAACAACTACACTAAACTATACGGCTGAACTAACAAGCTGAACTACAGGTAAGGAAGCCGCCTATCATCTGAGTCGATACATATACATACCTATATATATACAGTCGGTGATCCCGCCTCAATAATATCATATCCGATACCATATCTATAAGCAGGCATCCCAAGTCAAGAGTGTGGATCAATCATCAATATAGCTTGTACGTAAATCCGTCGTACGGCATCCCAAATCTGGGTACGGGTCAATATCACATTCATCATACTATTCACCTGGTATCCTCTTTATCAAATATCATGATCGGGGTACTGATCTACGCCTAGTACGATACCGATACCGCCTAAGTATGCATACACGTGTGTGAAACACTACGTCAAGAACCCGCTACAACGTCATGTCGTATCTCAAATACGAACCCTGCTATATCACCGATCTCACGGCCTCAAATCAAATCTCATCGACTCATCTTAAATCCCAAGTACTATCCTCATTATCCATGCATGTGTATATGAATGTACATATGCATAGTCCCATACCCACGCATATATACATATATACACATCCCAATCTGCGCACAAGAAAGTAAAGTATGCAAGTCTGTGTGTGCGTATGTGGGTATAACAACTACTCTAGGGTTTCGCAACTAACCCAAAGCTAATCCATGAACACCTAATCATAACATGAATAAACATTCTCGTATCATAAAACACCTATATAAACATATATATAAGCTACACTACGGACTGCGGGGGTGCTATACGCCATCCACCCGACTTCTCCCCGTAGATATAAATCTACTCACCTGGTCCTCGCTAGCCGGTGCCGACGTCGCCACACGCTTGCTTGTCGTCTCGAAGTCCACATGGGGTACCTACATATCATAACGCACCGTGTCGTATTAAAATCCAACTCATGACCCAAAACGACACGTGAATCCCACATAAGTCAAAACCTATGGTTGCTCTCACAAACCAACCCAAAAACCCTCGACGTCGGCGTGCAAACGCCCGACCATCGAGAAAAACCCAAGTACACTCATTTGCACATTCACGAATACTAATTTAAATATAGAATAGGTTAAAATTCACAAAAACCCCAAATTCACTTTAGAAGCCATTTTTCCGAAAATCTAGCAAGCAAAAATTACCCGTTTTAGTACAAAACTCGACGTTTAAATGAATGTAGCGGCCAATATACTTATTAAATATCTTAAATAAGTCATATAAACCATTCCTATAATTTATTCTCATCAATTTCCATAAATTCCAAAATTCTAGTTTACAATATACCCAAATTTTAACAATTTTATAGCAAAAATGCACAAATAACAATTTAGCTTGGATTTTCATGAACTAAATACATTAAACCACTCAATATAATATTTATAATGACATGAAACCTTAATTTGAATTTTATCTCACAAGAATATAATTATTTTAAAAACCTAGTTTACAAATTAGCATAATTAACACAATTTTAAACTAACCATTAACAACTAGCTACTAATCTTGTTTTAACATGTCATAAGAGCCTAAAAACATCACACAACCATAGTCTCATAACACAAAACCCTAATTAGATTTTCACAAACCCTAATCTAAATCTTCTCTTGCAAACCCACATCTTTCAATTAAACCATAAATTAGCACCTAATAAGCTTCATTAAGAAATTAAACCAATAATTGAACAATGGGTCAAAAGTTATACCTCACAACCATGAATCAAACTTGAAATCTAGACCTCCAATTTGAAATCCTTGCACCAAGATCCATGCTAAAGAAGATGAGGGAAAATGGGTAGGAGTCGGATTTGGATTTTAGCTTGATTTTTTATGGAATTTGGACATTTTTTTGAGGGGAAATGAGGTGGGGTTATGGGGGGAAAATCTGGACAGCAAGAAAGGGGGCTCGGCTGCATGTAGAGGGAAAGTGGAGAGAGAGGGAGGTGGGGAAAATGAAGCCTAGTCAACCTAGTCAAAGTCCACTCTCATTTCTACTTTTCCTTTTTCTTTTCTTTTCTTTTCTTTTCTTTTGCAACACAAGTGGGGAAAAGATTGATAGAGGGGCTGCTGAATTCAGCCAAGAGAAAAGATAAATGAGGGTGTGTGAGTTTGGGTATGGGTGTCGGGTGATGGAAAATGATAAATACTATACCCCCAAACATCCATTTACACTCCAAAAAAGCCTTTTTTCTTCAATAATTTCTAACACCGTTTGGCAGTTTCATTTCATTTCAAAAACCACATAATAAAATTTTGTTTAATGTATTATGATGCACAAAATTTGTTTCAACTCATTCCAATTTGTAATTTTCCCTAATTAAATGTATTAGTGACGGCTTAAAATAATATTAAAATAATTAATTTCGGAAAAATTTTCAGAAAATTTGAAATTTCACCAGTGGCTCAATAAACACCAAATACTAGCAATTACATAGCTAGAATATGTATATTTAATTTTATAATAAAGATATTTGCATTTTGACTTTTTACAGAAAACCCCCTTATTTTACCGTTTTTTCGAAATTTCATCGAAACGATTTTCAAAACGTTACATAAGGAATCCCTACATCCCGTACAATACGATCTGATCAAGTTTCCCAACGGCTATGTCATTCCTAAGTTCGGAAGATTTGACGGGACGGGAAATGCAAATCAGCACGTCACCCATTTTAAAGCATCGTGCGGAAATACAGGGGACAATGATACACTCCTTCTTCGTCAGTTTGTCAAAAGCTTAACCGGTGTCGCTTTCAACTGGTACGTGAGCATACTAGATGGATCCGTCAGTACTTTGTCTAAATAGAGTCTCTGTTTCGGCAAAGATTCATGAGTGTAAGTGATATAATCTCCATTGCTGATCTTATGAGGACCAAGCCGAGAAAGAACGAAAGCAGCACGGACTTTATCGCCCGACGGCGTAATCTCACGGTCAAGTGCGAACTGCTACTGGAACAGGACCAGTCCGTCAGCCTTCTTATTGGGAACCTCAGCAATTGGATGGTCCCATTCTTATGTATAGCAGGCCTCAAGACGTTTCAGGAGCTGACCAAGAGAGTTCAAATGTTGAAACACTCGAAGAAAGAGTCAACCCCGGACTCCCAGGGTGACAAGTCTTGGAAGAGCAGAAAAGACGACAACCGTAAAAGTGGGAGATCCAACAAGACCAACGCCTTCAATGCGTCTGACAATGAAGATAAGAGTAAGGCGGTCAGACAAAAAACAGATCGACCCCGAAAGCTTGTGTTAAGAGGAGATTGGCCTTCCCTAGAGGAGAAGAGGAATAAGGTTTACTCTTTTAGGAGGGACAAGGTCTGCAAGATATTCAAGGATGCCCTGAACAATGATCTACAATTTCCGGAGTCGAAGAGACATCACGAAACAAAAATGATCGACAATTCTCTGTATTGCCTTACCTTAGAGTAGTGAGCCATGCGATCAAGGATTGTTATATTTTCAAAGACTAGGTTGAGAAGCTGTACAAGACTGGGGAGATCGAGCTGTCTAAGAGTGTATTGGTGAACAATCAAGCAGCAACCGCCAACTTTATACAGACACAAGCTGAAGCCTTCCGGGAGCAGACAGCTGAACCCGCTATCCTGATAAATGAAACTTACTCATCGCAGCTTCTATGGAGCAAGCACATATATAAAAAGATGAAGAAGATGTTAAAACTACTTCAGAAAGAGCCCAGATTAGATTGGGAAGGGCAGAAGGAGCCCACCATGTAAGTCTATGGTAGCGCCCCGGCCGTCAATCCGAGGCCAAACGCGGAAACAAAAACTTTTATGAAACTGGCGCTAACGCAGACTTTTAACCGGATCGTACCATTAACACTAAACTAGCTAACTACTAAAATGATAGAATGGCTATACCGATCGATCCGTGTCCTTCGGTCTTTAGCCACCATCTTTAGCTCCTCGAAGCATCTTCGATCTCGCTCGATCACCGGTTTCCTCGTTGAAAGGGCACCACATCAAGAAGTCTTTTTACGGGCTCCCTCTTCAAACCGAAGCAATTCGGACATGAATTTTGCTAGCTGACATGTCCAAGATGAAGTAGATAATGTGTGTGATAACTTTGTCTCAAGCATCCATTGATTCTCAACACATGAGATTGTATGGATGGAAGTTGAAGATGAAGCCATGGTGGAAATTGTGAGGTAGAGAAGGAAGAAGAAGAAGAGCTAGACTTATTATTGTGTTGGAATGAAAAATGAGAGCACTAGTTAACTAAATCTCAAGACCAACCCCACTACTTGTGGCTGTCCATTCTCTCTCCACACATCATTTCAACACAATAATCAATCACAAATGTTGACATAGCACAAAAAATAAGACCATGAGTCATCACCCATGCACATGCCACATTAATTGCTCTTCATGATGATTTTCACTCACAATTTCCACCACTAAACATTTAAACCAAAATGTTTAATCCAAAATGAGAATAACAACATCTAAAGTAAACTCATGACGGATCACAAGGATACCCCTCACCTGTATATACATACCTGCATCCGCATTCTGACTAAATGCGAATGCAATGAGACTAAAGTAATCCAACAAATCTAATACTAGGATCTGGCTAAAACCAAAGCCCACTAGTATGATCCGTTTGATCATGATCCGTGAACAAGTGTACGTATATGATCGAACCATGCCATAATACCATACGGCCTCTACAACGTTTCGCCCGAACTTAGGAAACTTTCTATGGGGGACTCTAAATACTCGTCAATACGCTGGCAGTTGATTTAACCACAAGCACGTCAGTGGTACTAGCTGTACGTAACGGCTACCCATGTGTTGACCAAAAAGGGAGGCTGATGAGCGAACTCATCCAGAAACCTCTACTGAGCATGTCAGTGACAATATCTATACAGTCCAGTCTGTTCGTCTATGAGCATCGCATGTCGGGCCTAGGGGGCTGGTAAACGTCAGACCCCCAAAAGTTGTACAAGTCGTGTCGGAGTGTAGCCCAGAACACCTTGAGAGACTACTGGAATACTTACCAGTAAATCTCACTTACCTTGGCCAAGGACTTCGTGTAATGGCTCTCCTAGACACAGCGCGATCTCACCCCCAATACCGGGAGAGACGAAACCCCCGCCGATCTGCTCACTGCCTCCATGTGGCTCGGGACTGTACCCATCTAAAACCTGTTTGCAGGACTCCTTTAAGCCATGGTAGGGTAGTAATCAAAGCACAGTGGGAACTCACACGAGACAAATGACGATCTCAGATCGATAGACTAACCTGTACACATGTCACCAGAGAACTGCTATCTGACGCTAGGTATATCACCAACTAGCATGTTCCCGGCGAGTCTGTCCAGTGTACTCATAACCCAATGAGCACCTGTATACGTCTTAGGTAAACTAACTGACACCAATGGCTTGTGAAACCATCCACCGCCCCTCGTCGGGGTGTCGATCATATACACTAGTCTACTATCGGAGTATCGATGCCCAGTCTCGAAACTCCCACGACTAGGGACACTTTAAGGATGTGCTTATAGACTACCCAACTCTCACGTATATGATCGCCATCATACTGCTGGTAGTCAAGCAAGAATCCTGAGGGCTCTATCAATGTGTAATAGTGATCTGTAAGGTCACCTAAAGCATGTACACGATGATAAAGATAAAACAGATAGCATACTATCATCTCGAGTAGGATTGTCCTACTGGCATAGGTCCTCCCTCAATCATTGCAATCACTTGCCTGCGATCTAATAATTAATTTTGAGGGCACTATATCCAACAATCTCCCACTTGCACTCAAAGCTAATTATTGCGATGTCGCATACTCACAGCCCGTGTGATACCGAACACCCAATTCCTCTATTGATCAGTCTCACAAAGCCTGTTTGTGAAATTATTGCGTTCGAGAAATAGCCTCAGTTAGTGGATCCGCTCGGATGTTTCTTTCTATATCTATCTTTATCTCAATTTCGCGAAGAAAGCCATCTCCCGAAATGAGCAATATCTGTCTCAGAATATGTTTGGATATCTGATGGGACCCAGTTCACAAATGAACTCCAAACCCAGAAAACTTCTTAGACTGTATCGTCAACTGAATTTAATCAGGATCCTGCGCCATACCTCCCTCAGATCCGCTTGGACCACCTGTCCAAACTACTGCCCCTCTCAGAGGAAATTCTATAACTGTGACAGTCACTCTATCAACCAGGTCACCTTGGAAGCCTGGAATGATAACCATCTCCCGAAGGAGGCTGCCGTTATCAAATCCCTAGAACATTTACTTTTGTTCATAAGCTGCTATCGAACGTTTCTCCAGGATTGGATTAATATCTCAACTTATTGCATCTAGTGCTAAAACAACATCTGGTGTGGTACTTGACATCTCATGATTAACTCAATTGCCTAAGCAAGTGATATGCCAATCATGTACATCCCTCTCCCCTTTAGTCTGTAAGACACCTTTAGAGAGGGTGACTCCATCACCTGCAGGTACACTACCATGCCAGGAGCCATCCATTCTAAAACATCTTTAGAATACAGTCTAAGTACCCAAATTGGGAAACTACCCAAATCTATATCTAACACCATAGATCTAGTAACCAGAATGTCTGATATAATATCCATATTCTATGTGGAGAAACCACTGTGTGACAACCACAATATAACCGATCGTAGTATAGGAATGTCACTTCCTACAACGTGTATGTCATCGAATACCAGGACATCACACCCTACTACCTTCTCAACAGATCCATCCCCTATTCTGATGAAGTCAAAGCTCATGACTGTCACATCAAAAATAGATGATCTATCTCCGCTATATCTTCTTTAGTCTATAAACAGACATAAGTTACTTATCCACTATGCTTCCGCTGCTCCCACTGACTATAACAACCCTCTGGCAGAGTCGTGTACACGTGCACTTCTAAAGCTAGTTTAGAACAACGCTATACACATTCTCCTGCCGGGTTTCACAGTCTAGAACAGCAGCAATGGCAAATCTGGGTAAACAAGAACCTTCCTGTCACCGTCCTTGAGGCTACCGGAGTACTCTCGGGTGCCTGAGGTTACCCACCATATCTGCAGAGTGGCTAATGGAATGTCAAACCTGATTGAATCTTTAGGTCCTATTAAATTTTCAGTAATCGTTTGCGGCTCTGGAATCACTTCCAGTTCTACCATACTCCCACTACTGTTTTATGAAAAAGTCCATTTTCCTAAAACTGTAGCGAGTCAAGAACAATATCATTATTGATCTTCCAGATGGTAGAAAGTTAACCCTCGCCATAACCCGGGTTAACCCATAAACAGCCATTACAGAAATGTGCCTTGAGTTATCTAGAGTCTGGTTTTAAGCATAATCTAGACAACTCCATATATCTTAACATCGTTAAGATATGATCCATTCTATATACAATATAGAAATAGAGGCACTGATTTAATTGGAACCAGTATCAAATCATGCAGCTGTCTTCAGTGCAAGCCAACCAAGTAGAAGGAGGCCAATCAACATTACTCAACTAGGAGTGCATCCAAATATGAGTAACCTGAAAGAGAGAAGAAAGTTCTCAAAATCATTACTATCGACTGAATACCAAACACAAGTATCTACATCTTCGATCACCTTGAAGAATCTCGATACTTGCGACACCTGGTTCTCTACTTTATTCTTTTACCTATAACTTCTCAAAACATAGACCTTGTATTTCTACGAAACACTTGTCTAAAAACTAGAGAAGTCATAAGTAAACAGAATATAGTACGAGGACCAACCCCTCTGACCTAATGGACACTGGACAATATACAATGCTTTGTATAAGTCTCCTGAGTTGAATAACTCAAACCTTGTGCGTCGCATGTTGAAAACTGTACTATGGTTATGAAGAATTGCACCGCTGTCCTATTCTCCTTACCTAACCATCAACCGATATAGGTAAATGTCATGGACATAATTTCAAAAAGTTATATCTCACTTTATAAAATAAACGTACAGATATATCAATTTGAAATTGGTGCATAACAACGGATATTCAAAACCAAATATTTGTTGTCCGGCAAAAACCCAGGCGATTTTCTCAAATATCACCAATTACAACGAATCCCGATATAATGAGGATGATCATCTAATTCCCAATAACTTACTCCCACTCATCATCTGTAAAACCATACAGATGTGAGAATCATACCTGGTAAATACATACCCTGGAGTAAGGATCTAATTGGGAAATCAGTTTTCAATTAACAACGCATAGTGAAACTGAAACATGAATATGTTTCGAATGGGCATCCGGGTATTCCTAGTAATGCCTCTTCCATTATCAGATTCATGACTGTAACCGTATATTTCGTTGCCATCTCTCCAAATCCCTTTATTTGTCTTTACTCATTACCTTCTGTACACCATCGTTAGGCCAAATGGTTTTCTTCCTTCCCCATCGTTCGACACCAACCTATGGTTTGGAAGAAGACTATCCAATAAGCGTAATAGGTGTACTGTCCTAATTCTAGGAGCACTCGCAACCTGAGAAAAGGTAAAGATAAAAGACAACGGAATAAACTTTATACCTATTTCTCCTGAACCAGAATCCATCCTCGAACTGGAACAAGTTCCTTCGAGTTCGTATATAACCATACGATGGATTTATCCAATGGAAATGGATGTTCGTAATAATACGGGGTGTTCTGGAGAAATACAAAGGTGAAGTAGGAGTCGCGATGAAATATGTGGTTTGGTCGTGAATTATAGCAGTCGCAATTTACTTTGCCCTCTTTCTAATCCCTTTATTTGTCTTTACTTATTACCTTCTGTACACCACACTTAGGCTAATTGGTTTTCTTCATTCCCTACCTTTTGGCACCTGCCTATGGTTTGGAAGAAGATTATCCAATAAGCGTAATAGATGTACCCTCTCCTAATCCTAGGAGCCCTCACAACCCGAGAGAAGGTAAAAGGAAAAGACAACCGAATAATCCTATTCAATCTCTCCAGAATTAGAATCCATCCTCGAATCTGGAACATGTTCCTTCGAGTTCGTATATAACCATACGATGGATTTATCCAATGGAAGTGGATGTTCGTAATAATACGGAGTGTTCTTGGAGAAATGCAAAGGGTAAAAGAAGGAGTGGCAATGATGTATGCAACTCAGACAATCCAAAAGCCAATGTTTTAAGAAAGTTCAGTTAACTTGGTCACTGAGTCATAGTCTAGGGTCGAGACATGGTCGTTGCCAAAGAGAGAGAGAAAAGAAACACTCAACATGCACTCTAACCTAGATCAGAATAGTTAATCACTTTATCTAATCAGGATGTCTCCCACTGTATCCTCAAATTCTCCTCCAAACCTGAAAGAAGAATTAGTCGGGATCACCCGAGGAGTAAACCAACACATCAGTGGTAATTGGGATCCAACTATTATCGCATGATAACGTTATGGAATCCATTCACGTTATCACACTCCAGAAGGTATGCGGATGCCTGGCAAGTTTTAGTTTCTTTAGAAACTCCCGATGTGATTTTTACCCCATGCTCTTATGAACTTAACGAAGGCCAACATATCATAAGTCACATGTCAAGTTCTACCCGTCATCATCCGGGTTAATTTGAACCCACCCGTACATACCCTTGACGAAGGCCAAAATAGTAGTACGACTGTCCCAAACCAACGCATCTATCTATGCAATAGAAAAGTAACAAATAGCTACCATACACTATGCCTTGACGATTGCCAACATACATAGCATGAATAATAAGTGCTACCCGTCTGAAATGACGGAGGGCTACGAATGGTTTTTGGCGAAAAACCTTTAATGTAATGAACTTGATATCGTTGAAGGAACCGGATAGCTTTTTACAAAAATATAATAGCAGAAACCTTTGCTAAAGAGGTCACTCCCGGTGAAGGGATCTTGGCTCTTTCCTCGTTGAGTGAAGTGCAGGATATTCTAACTGCATACCGCGATGCAAAGGAAAAAGTAATCGACTATAGTGAAGTTATTACCCTGACGCAAACCTCTGCCCAAGGGGTCACTCCCGATAAAGGGATCTCGGCCCTTGCCTCATTGAATGAGGTGCTGGATATTCATAACCGATTACCTCTGTGCAAAACAAAAGAAAACGCCCTAGTAATAATAGCTTTTTGAAAATTGTTCCAACAACATCGAATAGGTTTTTTTCTTTGCATTGATCAAAATCAATGCAGTCCCATCAATTAATCACACCACAAAAGAATGAAAATATAATGTACGTATATGCCATCCGCACTCGCCCCTGGGTCCCGTCATCACCCGTTAGGTTACTTAATAACGATAGAGCGGGGACTGGACTAGCGCGGGTATACAACATATACAACATCTACTAGTATATATATCAATATATAATAATCGCTCCAGGCGTGATAAATGCAACATCACAGAAAAGTAATAAGCATCACAGAACAATACAGATAATCTGGGAGCCCCGGGTTTCATTGAGCCGCAAGTGAAACCCGACGTTCCCCTGGTCGTATGGATAGCCTGTGTAATGAAAACCTAGACCCCTACGAGTGCGTCAAGTTACCCGCCAAAAGCGAGGCAGCCCCCTTCAACAAAGTGAATGGACCACCCAACACTTCACGGAATCCGGTAACTTGAGCACCCCACCTTGCGTCAACTTATACCCCCTACGAGTGCGGCGAATAGCCTGCCAATTCTAGAATGAAGCCCCCTCCGTCTCAAAGCCATAAGATGGGGCACGTTGTCCTCTAGAACTCGGCTATCCGTGCACTCCACCGTGGGGTAATCCTAGTATAGAAAAGAAAATATATACAACGGGTACATCGACCTCAACCCGGTGTGCCCCAAAAGAATAATATACAAACAGGCAGTGACGGCAGTCCACATGTAGGACGCTCGCCCCGCGATATCAAATGTACAAATAAATCTAAACTGCACTATCATTGCACGCAATCTATCCACCACGACAAATCCGCAACATCACAGCACAACACAGAACATCAACGTGAATGTCACGTTCGCAAACCCGTTTAAAAGAGCTATAGCAATTAGACAAGATTTACCATTCGAATGACATTCACGGTCGCAGATAGAAATGTATTTACTGCAAACTTTAAACAATGTTAGAAAATATCGACTTCGAAATAACCCCCGAATAACCCCAAACAACTAGATAAAACCATATCCAAACTGGGCTAAACAAACAATACCACTGCACCAACTTTCCAGAGACAAGACCATACCCCAAAAATGAAACCTAAATGCCCTGAAATGGCCGGCCTCCTCGGATTTTTGGTGAAAGTGCTCGGCCAAAATCCGATGGATTGGTCTCGTGTTTGGGGTATGGTCAAGTGGTCATGTCAGTAGTCTTCTGCAGTTGTTTAAATAATTTTTGAAGACACTTTTAAAACAACAGAAACTGGAATGTGCAGGATATAGTTTGGGGCTGTTTCGATTTCGATACATTAACATTGTCTAAACAAGCTAGCTAAGAGTTAATGGGTGGCTCTAATACCATGTAAATCTATGGTAGCACCCCGGCCGTCAATCCGAGACCAAACACGGAAACAAAAACTTTTATGAAACTGGCGCTAACGCATACTTTTACCCGGATCGTACCATTAACACTAAACTAGCTAACTACTAAAATGATAGAATGACTATACCGATTGATCCGTGTCCTTCAGTCTTTAGCCACCATCTTTAGCTCCTCGCAGCATCTTTGATCTCGCTCGATCTCCGGTTTCCTCGTTGAAAGGGCACCACATCAAGAAGTCTTTTCACGGGCACCTGCTTCAAACCGAAGCAACTCGGACATAAAGTTTGATAGCCGATATGTCCAAGATGAAGTAGATAATGTGTGTGATAATTTTGTCTCAAGCATCCATTGATTCTCAACATATGAGATTGTATGGATGGAAGTTGAAGATGAATCCATGGTGGAAAATGTGAGCTAGAGAAGGAAGAAGAAGAAGAGCTAGACTTATTATTGTGTTTGAATGAAAAATGTGAGCACTAGTTAACTAAATCTCAAGACGAACCCCACTACTTGTGGCTGTCCATTCTCTCTCCATACATCATTTCAACACAATAATCAATCACAAATGTTGACATAGCACAAAAAATAAGACCATGAGTCATCACCCATGCACATGCCACATTAATTGCTCTTCATGATGATTTCTACTCATAATTTCCACCACTAAACATTTAAACCAAAATGTTTAATCCAAAAAGAGAATGGTAACCTCTAAAATAAACTCGTGACGGATCACAAGGATACCCCTCACCTGTATATACATACCTGCATCCGCATTCCGACTAAATGCGAATGCAATGAGACTAAAGTAATCTAACAAATCTAATACTAGGATCCGGCTTAAACCAAAGCCCACTAGTATGATCCGTCCGATCATGATCCGTGCACAAGTGTACGTATATGATCGAACCCTGCCATAGTACCATACGGCCTCTACAACGTTTCGCCCAAACATGGGAAACTTTCTGTGGGGGACTCTAAAGACTCGTCAATACGCTGGCAGTGGGTTTAACCACAAGCACGTCAGTGGTACTAGCTGTACGTAACGGCTACCCATGTATTGACCAAAAAGGGATGCTGATGAGTGAACTCGTCCAGAAACCCTTACTGAGCCTGTCTGACAATATCTGTACAGTCCGGTCCGTTCGTCTATGAGCATCGCATGTCAGGCCTAGGAGACTGGTAAACGTCAGACCCCCAAAAGTGGTACAAGTCGTGTCGGAGTGTAGCCCAGAACAGCCTGAGAAACTACTGGAATACCTACCAGTAAATCTCACTTTCCTTGGCCAAGGACTTCGTGTAATAGCTCTCTTAGGCACAGCGCGATCTCACCCCCAATACCGGGAGAGACGAAACCCCTGCCGATCTGCTCGCTGCCTCCATGTGGCTCGGGACTGTACCCAAGTAAAACCTGTTTGCACGACTCCTTTGAACCGTGGTAGGGTAGTAATCAAAGCACAGTGGGAACTCACATGAGACAAATAACGATCTCAAGTCGATAGACTAACCTGTACATATGTCACCAGGGAACTGCTATCTGACGCTAGGTATATCACCAAATAGCATGTTCCCGGCGAGTCCGTCCGGTGTACTCATAACCTAATGAGCACCTGTATACGTCTTAGGTAAACTAACTGACACCAATGGCTTGTGAGACCAGCCACCGCCCCTCATCGGGGTCTTGATCGTATACACTAGTCTACTATCGGAGTATCGATGCCCAGTCTCGAAACTCCCACGACTAGGAACACTTTAAGGATGTGCTTATAGACTGCCCAACTCTCACTTATATGATCGCCATCATACTGCTGGTAGTCAAGCAAGAATTCTAAGGGCTCTATCAATGTGTAATAGTGATCTGTACGGTCACCTAAAGCATGTACACGATGATAAAGATAAACAAGATAGCATACTATCATCTCGAGTAAGACTGTCCTACCGGCATAGGTCCTCCTTCAATCATTGTAATCACTGCCTGCGATCCAATAATTTACTTTGAGGGCACTATATCCAACACACCGTTCCCATTACCAATTCGGCTCGATCAAGTTCAAAATCCAAAAAGCTCAAGAAGAAGAAAAATGCTGCTCAACGCGAAAAATTTTCTGTAGGGAGATGGACAATTCAAAAACATATCGATTCCCTTGAAAACTATGAACAAAAAGAAAGAACCCTAATTCAATTGAAGGGGTTCTTCCCCATAGAAGCGGCTAAGATTCTGGAGGAGCTAGAAGAAAACTCCGATGACGAGATCCCTATAGTGACCTGCTACATCGTCCACCTTGGTAGCGACTCTGAGGAAGAACTTTGTTTTCTTGAAGAGGACGAGAAGATCGCCATGAAGGCCAACCAAATCCAGCTCAGAAGAGGCAAAACTCTACCGCCAAATCAAGGCAATGCCCCAAAAGGGAAGGAAAAACAAGTCGCTAATGAAGAAGATGGTGGAGAGCTTACTCATGAAGAATCGAGCCCTTCCCCAATGGACTATAATGTCTTGGCTCATCTCTGGAAGCTTTCGTCTCTCTTAAGCATTTATGATGCTCTGGTCCTATCCAATAAGCTCAGAGATGTTCTCATTCATGCCCTGCAAAACCCCGAGTGGTATCAGGTTCATTTCGTTGAAATTAATATGAAAGAGGCCTAGTATATACAGCCGCAGTTATATTTAAAGATAAAGACATGTTACTGGGAACAACTGAGCACAACCGACCGCTTTATGTGACAGGGTACAGCGATGGAGACCGAATTAATCGCATATTGATTGATCGGGGGTCCTCAGTGAACATCATGAACTTGCGAACTCTAAAGAGTTTGTCAATGGATTTCCGACACCTGTCAAGGGAAAGAATTGTCATTCAAGACTTCAATCGAAACTGCTAGCAAGTTCTGAGGTCCATAGCTCTGCCAATTAAATTTAGGGATTTGCAAACCGAAACTAAAATATACGTGATCGACGCCGACACGTCCTATAAGATTCTCCTGGGAAGGCCATGGCTTCACGATTACAGTATCGTTCCATCAACTCTCCATTAGTGCATTAAGTATACCAAAAATGGAGATGAAAGACGCGTTGACGGAGACATCCAGCCGTTCAGTATGCATGAAGTCCGATATGAAGATTCTCGGTACTTTGTGAACCTCCAAAGTGCTGAGCCATAGCTGAACAAAGATAGAACGACCCTGAAACTCAAAAGAAAATTGGAGCCGGCTGTCACTTTCAAAAGCAAAAACCCCCACGTGCGTCCGCATTTCGGCAGTGACACTGATGAGTCCGACGCTGGAAGTCCATCCTTCCGTAAAACTCGCCCTCATTTCGGTAGTGATACAGACGAGTTTGATATTGAAGGCACATCTGGCAACAAAATTCGCCCTCGTTTAGACAGCGACACTGATGAATCAGAGGAATAGGACCCGTCTTGCAACAACTGTACAGATTGGGATCTCATGAAAAAAGCAAAACTAAGAGAGACCTTCAAAATTACAGAAAGTTCCCTATCCATCACAAAGGTGCCGGAGCAGATGTGAAAAGAGCTCAATACATTGTCAGTCTCTACCGTGGACCAGCTGAAATCCTTCTATATTCCTGGAAGAAAGATTGGACAGAAGTGCATCCTGTTTTATAGGTCAAATCCTGTCGTGGACCCGGACGATTTGTCTGTCACATGCCTTCCATATGAAAGAGGCATAAGAGCCGTCCTAAACCCCAGATATTATGCACCCGAGATGCGGGAATATTTTAAAAAGGGTGGGTGTCGGCTACATCAAACAGACTCCAAAGCGAGGTTTTATGAAGGGCTATGGCATCTGCCTCAGGTCCGCTCACTCATCGATGGACGAATCCCAAACAGAAGGGGCATAGGTTTTATTCAAGTTGATGTCAGAGCATGCTACATGATCTATGTTAGTGAAGCCAGCGAAAGGTCAAATAACGATGACGAGCTAGCCGAGCCAGAAGAAGCCCCTCAAGAGCTCGAAGATGGCGGACAAGCAACCTTCGACGAGCTAACCGAGGTTGATTTGTGAACGCTCGATAATCCAAGGACGGCCTACATCAGCTCACTCTTGTCCGAGGAAATGAAAGAGCAGATAATTGCCCTACTGTATGAGTTCATCGACTGCTTCGTGTGGACGTAAAAAAATGCCTGGTCTCTCCCCTGAAGTGGCCATGCATAAGCTGGCTATTTCTCCTGATATCAAGCCAATCAAACAATCTCCTCGAAGAATGAGAAGGGAGCTAGAAGAAAAGGTCTTCGAGGAAACCAAGAAACTCTTCGCTGCCGGCTTCATCAAAGAAGAGAAATATACAAATTGGATCGCATACATCGTCCCAGTGAAAAAGAAGAATGGGCAGATTCAAGTCTATGTCGATTTCAGGGACCTGAAAAAAGTATGCCCTCAAGATGACTTCCCGCTACCGGCCATAGAAATGATAATCGACGATACCTCAAATTACGAGCTGTTCACCTTCATGGATGGCTCGTATGGATATAATCAGATCAAGATGTCGCCCGAGAATGAGAAACACACAGTATTTCGAACTCAGATCGGGATATACTGCTACAAGGTGATGTCATTCGGATTGAAGGATGTGGGCGCCACATATCAAAGGGAAATGACCAAAATCTTTAAAGACGTAATCCATAAAGTCGTCGAATGTTATGTTGATGATTTGGTTGTCAAGACTAAAGCCAAGGCTGATCATATCAAAGATCTTAGGACCGTTTTCACCCGAATGAGGAAACACGATATGAAGATGAATCCTATAAAGTGCGCTTTTTGCATGTCATTAAGAAAATTCTTAGGCTTCATAGTCTGACATCGGGGGATCGAAGTGGACCCATCAAAAATAAAGGCTATCATGGAGATGCATCCTCCAAAGAATCCGACACAGCTAATATCTTTTCAAGGCAAGCTCGGTTACAAACAAAGGTTCATCTCGTACCAATCGGGAAGATGCAGGCCCTTCTCGGAGCTCATGAAGAAAGAAGCTCCTTTCGCCTGGGATGCTGAATGTCAAGAAGCATTAAAAAATATCAAACAGTACCTGTTGCACCTTCTACTACATGTTGCTCCCATCCTAAATAAATCGTTGATTCTCTATACCGCCGCGTTAGATGAGTCACTCGGTGCGCTCCTTACCCAGAACAATGAGGAGGGAAAAGAAAATGCCCTCTACTAACTCAGTCGAACTTTAGTCGAGGCGGAACACAACTATTCTCCGATCGAAAAAGAAATGCCTGGCCCTGATATTCGCCGTAAAGAAGTTAAGACAGTATCTTCTCGCTCATCGAGTTATGCTGATCTCCAAGGTCGACTCGCTTAAACACTTAATGACCAAGGCAAGCCTAACCGGTAGAATGGCAAGATGGGCTATCATACTGTTTGAGTTCGACACCGTCTATACTCCTCAGAAAGTAGTATAAGGGCAACCCCTTACCGACTTTCTCGCTGCTCATATCGTACCAGAAGGGTCACCGCAAAATTGTGAGTTACTCGACAAACAAGTGTTGCACCTTAAGGATAACAAACCATGTTGGGAGCTCCACTTCAATGAATGATTGATCTTTATCTTCATGTGTATGTAAAATGTTTCACAACCAAAGAAATTTATACCGCAATCAATTGATGGTGTCTATTGTAGTTTCGTCGGTGAATGCGGATCGTCCACTGAGAAAGTGTGATTTGCTCGTTATTGTTTTAGTTGAGTTGAAAATTAAAGAATAAAGGAAAATGATTCAAAAATTGTGAAGTTTAGTTTCAAGAATCATCAAGAACTAGATCTAACATCAAGAAATACTAAAGATCAAGGAGATATCCAAATCAAATGAATTATCAAGATTTGTAAAGAGGCTTGTAGGAATCGATCCAATCGATAGTGATGATGAAGAATAATGATTACAAATTCTTATCTATTGAAGATTTGTTGCTAGATCGATGACGATCAACGAGGATTAGGGAACTATTGAAGAAACTAGGGTTTCTCCATCATCATCCCATGTCCTTTCGTTGATTATCATTCAAATTCTAGCCTCTAGGAAATTTAACCATCGATCGTTGATCTCTAATTTGGAGCGAAAACATTCAAGAAAGCATCTCGCTCAAAACTAGGTCATCGTTGATTCAATTTCTTAAAGTTTACAAAACTCATAAGACTTAAGAATCGTTCAAGAATTTAATCATCATCATCTATCTATTTTCTCGATTCCTCCACAAGCGGAGTTTTCACTCAAACATCATGAAAAAGAAAACAATTAAGAATTGATAACTCTTCATAATGCTCAAATGTAAAGAAAAGCAAGATCAAGAATTTTCACCTTTTATTTAATCGATGATTAGTTACAATACACTCAAAGACTAAAAGATTTGAGGAGGAACTAAATCATCGAACTAGCTTCGCATTGTCTTCTTGAGTCGCGGATCGTCGTGGATCTCTTGCTCGGATGAAGATCGGCGTTGCTTCAAAAGGCTCGTTGGATTCTTGCTCAATTTGGTACTCGATGAATCTTGATTTGGCTTTTGAATTGTATTTGAGGCTAGGGCTTTGGATCACAAGTTGTGTCACTCAACTTGTGTTTGGAATTGTTGAATAACCACTTCATGAAGCCTTAGGTGCCTTTTTATAGTGTTTCCCTTTAGCTTCCCCTAGAAGCTAAGTTTAGCTTCCCTTGGAAGCTTGGTTGTTATGAAGCTTGCATAAGAAGCTAGGTAGTTGTAGAGAAGCTTCTAGATTAAGGTAGTTAGCTAGCTTGTATGAGAAGCTTGGTAGGTATGAAGCTTGTACAAGAAGCTTGGCTGTTAGAAGAGAAGCTTCTGGAGAATTCGAGGGAGTTTAAAGCGTCTTGAAGAAGTTTGCCGTTGAAAAGAAGCCTCGTCAGAAACTTTCTGCCGCCAATGAGTCAACGCGGATCCGCGGCGGATCGGCCTGACTCGGCCGCGGATCCACGGCCGTATAGTGAGCTCTCTGGTTGAATTCTTCAGGGATATTTTGTGTTGACTTTTTGGAACTTTCCTGATATCTGGAATCTTATAATTCTTTCTAGTTCACTGCCAGATCTCAGGTCTTGGACTTGATGTATTTTATCAGCACTTTTATCAATTCCGGCTCTTTTACCTGGAGAATTTCCTGCACATAATCTCGAGACAAGTGTTTGATACACAAAGATCACGTATGCAATAATAAACACACAATTTCCCTCATAATGCTGGTCATAATGTATAACACATGTTATTTGGTATTTTGCAGACAAATTGCTAATATGTGCTATATTTATACCAAACACCTTTAGATGATTGCAAAGAGTAGGGAAATTGATGTGTTAAAAATGCAATATTTTCGATTGATCAAATTCCCCCAAACTTAATTTTGGTCGTCTCGAGCAAACTTGTTTTATTTAGAATGAGAAGGAGAAAATTTTATTAAGAAAAAGGAAAACTAACTATTACACTTTCGTAGGCAACACGATTGCACTTAGCACATGCAACAAGCCTTTAAACCTCTATGTCTCCCTAATAGGAGGAGTGTTGTTTCCTGAGGGTTTTCAGCGGATTGCACCCACAAAATCTAATAATAAAAGGAAGACCGTGAAAGTTACATATAAAGATAAGAATTGTAAAAGAAAAAACTTTGAAAATTAGAGTTTCCAACTATACTAGCTTTTCAGTTGTCACGAGCCATATCTTAATAGTCATGAAAAGATGTTAGAAATCACATCATCCCTCAATAAAACATCGTCTTTATTCTTCATCCCTACCTTTCTTCCAAACATCGATCATATACCCCTACGTGTGTGTAAATAACATCCCTACACTCGGAGAATTCAATTCAAGCTATCATACTCTTGTCCATCTACCTCAGTACTTTTTAATCGGTGAATATTTAGATAGGATTGCTCACACATTTTTCATGCGACCGTTAATACTTCTTGAGGTACTAACCGACCGATTACTCATGTGCTTGCTTATTAGGCGTATTAGTATTTTCCTCGTCTTGCACCACCTAAGGCTTAGCAGTGACTCCCAAACCAGTTGGTCTAAGGCACTAGGTGATGAAGCACCCTCGCTATATTTTTTTATTGATGCCTTGGTGATAACAAAACCGGTGTTCATTTTTCTTCACCATTTTATATTTTATTCATTTATTATTTCCTTCATACTTTGGCTTTTAGACAAGAGCATTTCAAGGTATCCTCTACTATCCCGAGTTTCAAGACATGTGTAAGTGCGTATAGTTGGGTATCAACATTCAAATGTTTGGCTTCCAGAATATGAACTATTTTTCAGACTTATTTTTATTCTCAGATTAATGACTTCTTTCATCTTACTAACCCTTGGGACAACGGCTCATAACTACTTATTACTAGTTCGTTTAAAAAAACTTCTAATTTTCTTGGTTTTCTTAAATTTTTCCAATCTTTTGGATGTAATTTTTCACTATCTAATCTTTTATTATCAAATTAAATATTAAATATTTTTATCTTTTGAAAATATTTTTTTAAAATTTTTATATGTTTTAAATGTTTTGTGCTTATGCAAAGTGATATGCAAATGATGCGTAAATAAGCACAAACCTCCCCCAAACTTGTTTTCAACAGTGTCCTCACTGTTGCCATCTGCTGGATCACAAAAACCTGTAAGCCTGGGAGGAAATTTATTAACGGGGGCAATAAATATGATCGTGAAAATCCTCCCCCAAACGTATTTTTTTCACTCACTTTCATTCTAAAGATGATATAGTATTTTACAAGACATGGAGGTGAGACGGAGGAATTTTAATCAAGATAAAGTGGCTCTTGTAAAAACAGGAGCTCCTCCGTGGGGTCAGTGGAAAAATACGGTTTTAATCTATGTCCATTTACTTTGAAAATAGTACCGTTTTCAACATTTTCAACCTCAACTGCCCCGTGCGGGTATACATACCGCATAACAAAAGGTCCTTTCCACCGAGATCGTAGCTTACCCGCATGAAGATGGAGTCGTGAATCATAAAGAAGGACTTGTTGACCAGGTGTAAAAGTTTTTCTCAAAATGTTTTTATCGTGAAATACCTTAGTCCGATTCTTTACAATCACAGCATTATCGTAAGCTTCATCGCGGAGTTCGCTTAGCTCGTTTAATTGCAACTTCCGAAAGTTGCAGGCTTGATTTAAGTCAAAGTTAAGTTCTCTAATGGCCCATATTGCTTTGTGCTCAATCTCGACCGGAAGGTGACAAGCCTTTCCATACACTAGTCTGTAAGGAGACATACCTAGATCGGTTTTATATGCAGTTCGGAATGCCCAAAGAGGATCCGTCAATTTGGTTGACCAATCTTTTCGATTTTTAGAAACTGTTTTCTCCAAAATTTGTTTGATTTGTCTGTTTGAAACCTCAGCTTGCCCACTCGTTTGGGGATGATAGGGTGTGGAAAGTTTGTGGTTAATTGCATATTTCCGCATCAAAGTCTCGAAAGACCTATTGCAGAAATGTGTCCCGTTATCGCTAATGATAGCACGTGGGTGTCTAAATCGCGAAAAGATGTTTTCTTTTAAGAACCTAATGACAACCTTTTTGTCATTAGTGCGACAAGGAATAGCTTCAACCCACTTCGAGACGTAATCAACCGCAAGCAATATGTACAAATTCCCAAAAGAGTTGGGAAAATGACCCATAAATTCCATACCCCCAAACGTCAAAAATTTCAACCACCAAGATGGGTTGAAGTGGCATTTCATTTCTCCGGGAAATCCTACTTGTGTGTTAACACCGTGCACAGGTTTTGCAATGATCAAATGCATCTTTGAACAAAGTCGGCCAATAGAAACCGCATTGCAAAACCTTCTCCGTCGTCTTTCGAGGACCGAAATGACCCCCACATGCCTGATCATGACAAAAGATAGAACACTCTTGAATTAATTATTAGGGACACACCTGCGAATGATCTGGTCAGGACAATACTTAAACAGATAGGGTTCATCCCAGTAAAAATGTTTTACTTGGGATAGAAATCAATGTTTGTCCTGTTTCGACCATTCGCGGGGAATAAGTCCCGTAGCAAGATAATTCACAATATCCTTGAACCAAGGTTCATCGGATACATTCAAGAGTTGTTCATCTGGAAAAGAATCATTGATCGGCAGGGTCACAGGTGAAGAAGAGATGCACGACAGATGGTCGGCTACAACGTTTTCACATTCTTTCTTATCTTTAATAACAAGATCAAATTCTTGTAATAGAAGGATCCAACGTATTAGCCTACCTTTAGCATCCTTCTTCGCCAAAAGATGTTTCAAGGCGGAGTGGTCAGTATACACAAAAATAGGTGAGCCAATCATGTAAGGCCTGAATTTTTCTAATGCGAATACAACTGCCAAATGTTCTTTTTCGGTAGCTGTATAGTTAATTTGAGTATCGTTCAGGGTCTTACTTGCATAATAGATCACGTGTGGTATCTTTTCAATGTGCTGTCCTAAGACTGCACCAACTGCAAAATCTGATGCATCACACATAAGCTCAAAAGGGTGGTTCCAATCTGGAGATGATAGAACGGGGGCTGTAGTGAGAGAGCGTTTGAGTGAGTCAAATGCTACCTCACAATTCGAGTCAAAGTGAAAGGTTGTGTCCTTGGCCAAGAGAAGAGTTAATGGTCTAGCAATTTTGCTAAAATCCTTAATGAATCTCCTGTAAAAGCCTGCATGGCCAAGAAAGGATCGTATATCCTTGACGCATTTGGGATGAGGAAGGTTTTGAATGACATCTATTTTAGCTTTGTCAACCTCAATGCCTTTTCGTGAAATAACATGTCCAAGCACAATTCCCTCTTGGACCATGAAATGGCTTTTTTCCCAATTCAAGGTTAAGTTCTTCTCTTTACAACGAGTAAGAACTGCGTCAAGATGAGATAGGCAGTCAGCAAAAGAATCTCTGAATATCGAGAAATCGTCCATGAAAATCTCCAGAAAATTCTCGACCATGTCCGAGAATATCCCCATCATACACCGCTGAAATGTCGCGGGAGCATTGCATAACCCAAAGGGCATGCGTCTATAAGCAAAACTACCAAATGGACAAGTAAATATGATTTTGTCTTGATCCTTTTTGGCAATAGGGACCTGGTTATAGCCAGAGTATCCGTCCATGATGCAGTAATATTCACGTCCAGCTAAGCGTTCTAACATCTGGTCAATGAAAGGTAGAGGAAATTGGTCTTTCCTCGTTGCGGCATTGAGTTTTCTAGAATCAATACATACACGCAACCCAGTTTGAACGCATGTCTGAATTAACTCATTAGCCTCATTTGTTATGACCGTAATGCCAGATTTCTTAGGAACGATATGAATTGGACTTACCCATTGGCTATCGGAGATTGGGTAAATGATACCATTGTCAAGGCATTTGACGATTTCTTTCTTCACTGCATCCTTCATGACGGGGTTTAACCGTCTCTGTGGTTCTCGGGTTGGCTTGGCTTCATCAATCAAATGTATATGATGTTCAACAATCAAGGGACTAATCCCTTTGATGTCAGCCATAGTCCAACCAAACGCCTGCCTATTAGATCTCAATACCGTCAAAAGCGCATTATCTTGCTCTGAGGCTAGAGAAGCGGATATGATCACGGGTAAAGACTCATTCTCACCTAAATATGCATATTTAAGATGAGAAGGTAAAAGTTTGAGATCTAATGCTGGCGGAGAAATTATAGAAGGTGGGGTCATTGAATGATATTCAGAGTCACAAAGAAGCTCGTAGCCTACAAAAGATACAGACTCGGAAGGAGATGAGTCAAGAGTGTCAGACTCAGGAGTGGAAAGAGTGTCCTCACTAAGATGTGCAAGATCAAACATTGATGTGCTAGTGTCATCGAGATCTTCAAAGCAAAGTTCATCAACTTCGCAGCTTTCGGGAGCAATCTCGTGGACAGAACAGACATCAAGTATGTGAGCAGAGGGTTCAGACGGTTGACTTCCAATTTTATAGATTTTCAATTCAATTGTCATTTTTCCAAAAGATAGGTTTATTGAACCATTTCGACAGTTAATGACAGTATTGGATGTGGCAAGGAATGGCCGACCCAAAATCACCTGAATTTAGTTCTGTGGGTTTACTACAGGCTGTGTATCAAGAACAATAAAGTCCACAGGGAATATAAATTCCCCGACTTTTATCAACACATCCTCTAGTTCACCCCTAGGTTTGGTGATTGAACGGTCTGTCATTTGGAGAGTGCAATGAGCTGGTTTTAACTCTCCAATCCCTAACTGCTCATAGACAGAATATGGAAGCAGGTTAACACTTGAGCCAAGGTCAAGTAAAGAACGGTTAATGTTTTTACCCCCAATAGAAATCGATATCGTAGGACATCCTGGGTCCTTACGTTTCTTTGGTAACTGTGGGGTAAAAGCAGTGCTAACATTATTTGTCATGAAAACCTTTTTGGGCACTTGAGTCTTCCTCTTCCTAGTGCACAAGTCTTTAAGAATTTTCGCATAAGCGGGGACTTGTTGAATAGCATCTAGAAGAGGGATGTTGATGTCAACCTGTTTGAACATTTCCAAAATCTTCTCTATATGTGGACTCGATTTATTTCCCCTTAACTGATTAGGATAAGGAGCTTTAGAAATAAGAGCTGGGTCCAACATTGGAGAAAGTAGTGTGTGTGGAACTGATCCCAGACTAGGAGTGGGGATCGTCTTTTGTGGACTAGAAGAGATATGCTGAGGTGTCGAGCCTTGGGGAAAACGAAGAATAGGCTCGCAAGAAGGTGGTGGGGTAGACAAAGTAGGATTAGAAGTAGAAGTGTGTGTGGAGGGAAAAGTCTCAGCCGAGGTATTATTGATAGATTTTTCATAATCATCAATCTCTTCCCCAACGTGATTGTTCAGCACTCTTCCAGATCTCAACGTTGTGATGGCATTCACATTCTAATGCCCAGGATTTGGTAGGGGTTGAGACAGAAGTTTCCCTTTCTCTCTAGCAGTCATTTCGGCTTTTAATTGTGCAATTTGTGCTTCCATCGCTTTAATACACTCACCTTGGGAGGCGGAGTTTTTCATTATGTCATCGACGGAAGACTTCATCTCAGCCGAAACCTGCATGAAATTTGTCAGAAGCAAATTCATGGTTTGTTCGAGTGAAGAGGAGTTATCTGAACCGACCGTTTGGAAAGAATTATTCCCAGGTACAGAATTTATGGCCGGATTTTGAAAAGTTTGTGTTTGGTAAGGGTGCTGACTTATTTGAAGTGGTTGCTGTTGTGGTGGAGGAACCCTTTGGAAATTGTTTTGGTTTGGAACCGTGTTTTGATTTTGTTGTTGATTCCAAGCAAAGTTAGGGTGATCCCTCCAACCCTGATTATAAGTGGAAGAATACGGATCATTTCTAGGTCTTTGTTGGAAATAAGCATTGGTATGCTCTTGACCTTGAAATGGAGAATTTAAAGGACATTCTTCCGTAAGATGAGATGGATCAGAACAACATCCACAGACAGTTTTGGAAAGTGACATCTGATTTAGGGAGGTTGCTAAAAATTTATGTTCCATAGCTTCGAGTTTCTTTTGCATTGCTGCCATTTCAGCTCTAACTCCTATGGAAACATCAATTTGGTGAATGCCACCCCCAGACGATGACTGGTTTACACTCTCCCACTGTAAAGATTTTTCAGCGAAATCTTCTAAAAATCTCCAAGCTTCACCATCATCTTTAGTCATTAAGGTGCCTTGACACATGGATTCAAGAGTCTGTTTTGTGGTAGGATTAATGCCCTCATATATGATTCTGCACAAATCCCATCTAGGAATTCCGTGATGAGGACAATGAACTAATAGATCCTTGAAGCGTTCAAAACACTTCGAGAATGGTTCATTTGGAAGCTGGGTAAATTGATTTATTTCGCTACGAACTCGAGCTGTTTTATGATTGGGGTAGAAATTCTTTAGGAAAGCTGCGACGAATTCATCCCAGTTTGAAATAGAATGTGCGGCTGTGTTATAAAGCCACTTTTCGGCTATATCTCACAAAGTGAATGGGAGAAGACGTAGATGCATAGCATCCACAGAAAGCTGTGAAGTACCCATCATAGCGCATACATTTTCAAATTTGGTAATAAAGACGTATGCGTCTTCAGACTCAAGACCGTGATATTTTGGTAGAAGATTGATGTATTGTGGTTTTATTTCAAAATTGTCCCCATTGGGTGGTGGAATGGTGAGACAGGTCGAAAGAGGACCTCGCATAGGGTAACATCTCTCTTGGAGAGAGATGCAGGGTGGATTCTGCGCACCTGCGGTCGGTGGCAGCGTAGTGTTAAAGAAGTTCGATGGAGAATTGTCCATCGAAGTGGGTGTGGTGGTGGGTGAAGAAAAAGTAGACGTAGAAATACTGACTTCGGAGTCGATAGGAAGAACGCGGACAAGACGGGCACTAGAGTCCTGTGTCCAGCCGAGCATGCACTAAATGGTTTAGTACAAGTGGCAGCGTTGTGATAATTAGAGAAAAGATGAGTTTGGTATTTGGTTTTGAAAAATGCGGATTTTTGAAAATTCAAATCACAAAAATGCACAAGCAAACATTGATCTAATGGTCACCTAGGTCAAGTCTCTAGACCGCTCCTAAACTTCCAAAAGACAAGTCGCAAGTTAGATCCTCTGCTGCCTCTTTGCCCCTCCTGTGGCTAGGTAAGTGATAGGTAAGTAGGAGGTTTTCCACTACGTAAGTAGTGGGCCTAATTAAGTAACCACTTGCCTTAGACACACTTGCCTTAGACACCACGAAAGAAACGCGGATAAGCAATAGATTACCCACGACCTTCTTCTGTCCTAAGTGAGCGCGACGGTCCTTAGAGTCATGTCTAGATATTTTTTAGTTAATGAGGATGATGCGGATGCAAGTTTGTGATTTTTGGGGCTTAGGAAAGGTAATGAACTACCCACCTAATCTGAATTTGGTCTTTGCCCCTTAATTTCCGTATTAAAAATGCAAACAATCAAGATCAAACACGCACAATTTTTTTTCTTTTGCGGCGCTGCAAATTTTTGCAAAGAATCCTGCAGAAATTGGTTAATGGAAAGAGCAGAGAGGAGATAAGAAAGACAGAAATTTACCTAAAAAATTTGGTGCAGTGAAGCAACTTTCCCGCCACGCTTCCGCCGCGATAAGCCTTCAAACGCCGCGGTTCCGCGGTCCGTTAATGAGATCCCTGCACAGAAATTGATGCATATGCTCCTGTACCTTCACTGAACTTCCTGAAATGATCTGAATATTTTTCCCTTTGTTCCGATGATTCCAGATTCCCTCGCAAAAATCACAACAAATCGTTAAGCGCTTGATGCGAATTTTGATCTAAAAATTCTGATGGAATAATAAATTTTTCAACTCAAATTACAAAAATGAACAAATTAGCGCACTATCCCCGGCAATAGCGCCATTTAATTGATCTTTATCTTCGTGTGTATGTAAAATGTTTCACAACCAAAGAAATTTATACCGCAATCAATTGACGGTGTCTATTGTAGTTTCGTCGGTGAATGCGGATCGTCCACTGAGAAAGTGTGATTTGCTCGTTATTGTTTTAGTTGAGTTGAAAATTAAAGAATAAAGGAAAATGATTCAAAAATTGTGAAGTTTAGTTTCAAGAATCATCAAGAACTAGATATAACATCAAGAAATACTAAAGATCAAGGAGATGTCCAAATCGAATGAATTATCAAGATTTGTAAAGCGGCTTGTAGGAATCGATCCAATCGATAGTGATGATGAAGAATAATGATTACAAATTCTTATCTATTGAAGATTTGTTGCTAGATCAATGACGATCAACGAGGATTAGAGAACTATTGAAGAAACTAGGGTTTCTCCATCATCATCCCTTGTCCTTTCGTTGATTATCATTCAAATTCTAGCCTCTAGGAAATTCAATCATCGATCGTTGATCTCTAATTTGGAGCGAAAATATTCAAGAAAGCATCTCGCTCAAAACTAGGTCATCGTTGATTCAATTTCCTAAAGTTTAAAAAACTCATAAGACTTAAGAATCCTTCAAGAATTTAATCATCATCATCTATCTATTTTCTCGATTCCTCCACAAGCGGAGTTTTCACTCAAACATCATGAAAAAGAAAACAATCAAGAATTGATAACTCTTCATAATGCTCAAATGTAAAGAAAAGCAAGATCAAGAATTTTCACCTTTTATTTAATCGATGATTAGTTACAATACACTCAAAGACTAAAAGATTTGAGGAGGAACTAAATCATCGAACTAGCTTCGCATCGTCTTCTTGAGTCGTGGATCGTTGTGGATCTCTTGCTCGGATGAAGATCGGCGATGCTTCAAAAGGCTCTTTGGATTCTTGCTCAATTTGGTACTCGATGAATCTTGATTTGGCTTTTGAATTGTATTTGAGGCTAGGGCTTTGGATCACAAGTTGTGTCACTCAACTTGTGTTTGGAATTGTTGAACAACCTCTTCATGAAGTCTTAGGTGCCTTTTTATAGTTTTCCCTTTAGCTTCCTCTAAAAGCTAGGTTTAGCTTCCCTTGGAAGCTTGGTTGTTATGAAGCTTGCATAGGAAGCTTGGTAGTTGTAGAGAAGCTTCTAGATTAAGATAGTTAGCTAGCTTGCATTAGAATCTTGGTAGGTATGAAGCTTGTACAAGAAGCTTGGCTGTTAGAAGAGAAGCTTCTGGAGAATTTGAGGGACTTTAAAGCGTCTTGAAGAAGTTTGCCGTTGAAAAGAAGCCTCGTCTAAAACTTTCTGCCGCCAATGAGTCAACGCAGCCGCGGATCCGCGGTGGATCGGCCTGACTCGGCCGCGGATCCACGGCCGTATAGTGAGCTCTCTGGTTGAATTCTTCAGGGATATTTTGTGTTGACATTTTTGAACTTTCCTGATGTCTGGAATCTTATAATTCTTTCTAGTTCATTGCCAGATCTCCGGTCTTGGACTTGATGTATTTTATCAGCACTTTTATCAATTCCGGCTCTTTTACCTGAAGAATTTCCTGCACATAATCTCGAGACAAGTGTTTGATACACAAAAGATCACGTATGCAATAATAAACACACAATTTCCCTCATAATGCTGGTTATAATGTATAACACATGTTATTTGGTATTTTGCAGACAAATTGCTAATATGTGCTATATTTATACCAAACACCTTTAGATAATTGCAAAGAGTAGGGAAATTGATGTGTTAAAAATGCAATATTTTCAACTGATCAATGAAGCCTCATCAATAAGGACCTCCAGCAAATCAAGCGTCCCGGAGATAAAGAAGGGATAGAATTGGTGTTCGTCACGCCATCAGGAGGAACCCTACGACCTTCCTTTGCTCTTACCGAGCCTCACACAAACAATGAGGCTGAGTACGAAGCTCTGATAGCTGGTCTGGAGCTCGCCATAGAAATAGAAATCCTTCGGTTGCGGGTTTACGATGACTCCCAGCTTGTCGTCAACCAAGTGAGCGGCGACTACAAGATAAATAAGCCCAAGTTAGCTCGATATAGAAACCGGGTGGTGGAACTCATGAAACAGTTCACTCACATTGAACTGATGAGAGCTCCTAGGGCGTTGAATGGGAAAGCCGACGTACTTGCTCGCCTAGCCAAAGAGCTGGCTGATCCTGAGATGGATGAAATTCTTATCACAGTCAGGAGCCGACAAATTCTACCCCCAGTCTCTTTACAAGAAGAGGAAAGCACATAAAAAAAGAGAAATCCTGACGAAGAAGTTCTGATCATTCAAGACGAGCCCGATTGGAGAAAGCCTTTCATAGAGTACCTCCGATACGACAAGCTGTCTGAAGAAAAATCTACGAGGGTTCGGCTGAAGAAGAGAGCTCTCTGATACTTGTTTGTAAATAATACGTTATACCGCAGATCATATGACCAACTCTGGCTCATGTGTCTTGTTGGGATTCGGTGCCCACACCGCAGAAACCGTGGCCGAGGAGAAAGCGAAAACAAAAGTTTAGTGAACACCGAACGCCCGTAAAACCCAAGTTTCGATCCATAGACCTAAACTAGCTAACTAAATGTGCAATGGTTGAGAAAATACAACCTTTGTCTCGTGTCCACCCAATTGTGGAAGACCCTTTCAAGCTTATAGCTGCCGGGATCATGCTTGAGAATCGACCACCCTTGCCGAAAATGATCCACCCGAGGTAATCCGGAGGAGGTTCTAACCGACGATCCATAGGATTTGATGGTCGGTGATGTAGGAATACTTCACTAAATTTTTCTCTCTAAAATCTATGCTCAAAATGAGAGCAAGAAGAAGAAGGAGAAGGAAAAGAGGAAGCAACCATGAAGCATGAGTTCAAGTGATGAATGAAAAACATCAAGTGTAGAAAATAATGAGAATGGGTTGCTTTTACAACCATGGTGCAATAGTGCACACAAATGATTTTATCATTTTAAAAGCACCAAGCCATACTTCTCTACATGCATGCACCTGCTTCATAACTCCTCCTTTACACCTCATGTTCTTTTATTTTTCTAAATAGAAAAATAAATATGAAGTGTCTTTCTTTTAGAAGCATTCCCGTATAAATACGGAATACTTCACCCGGTATATGTATCAATATACATACGCGTATCCGTATAAAAATATGGATAGCACCAAAGGAAAAAAATAAATAGTGAACAATAATACTAAAATATATGTATCAAAATACATACAAAAATTATTAAATAAAAACCTAATTTAATAATCCGGCTTAATCCTAAGCCGTCTAGTATTATCCACCGTCCGATTAAAGTCTATGTATCGCGTACACGTATTTAATCGGACCCCTGCACGTACCAATGTACGACTCCTATATCTGTCGCCTGAACCGGGAAAACTCTCTTTGTGGGACTCTAAAGACTCGACAATAAGCCGGTAGTGGGTTTAACTACAAGCGCGTCAGTGGTGATTGAAAGAATTAAAGTTAACCGCAATCAAGACGGTGTCGCTATGCAGCTAGCCGGTTGAGCACGGGTCGATCCACAGGGAGATGGTTGTATGTCCTTTCTTGTCTTAGATGAGTCAATAAAGAATTGTGTATATGTTTGTTCGATTCTAACCTATGTGTATTATTTGCAAGTATAAAGTTGTTAAGAAAAAGATACGAAATTGTAAGCTAAAGAAATCCGTACTCAAAACCTTTGAGCCGAGTCTTGACCAATTGAAGCTAAAGCAATCGGCAACAACGTGGATTAGGGGATTTAAGCGCGGTATTCGTGGAATACGGCTTATTTACCCTTGTCCTTCCGTTCTTGTCTCTTGCTTTCGCCTCCGGCCAAACCGAACGCAACCAGTCGCGGTTAGGAATCACCGTTACCTTGTTAGGGTAGGGTGCCTAACGGAGCGCTTGCGTATGGTTTGGGCGGAGTTCAATGGAAAATAACGGGAAAAAGAAATGAGAAAGAAGATATTAACTTACAATATCGTATTTCATCTTAACAATAATAATTACAACCATTCACAAAATGAACAAAAGAGAGCAAAAGAAAAGAACAAAGAAAAGAAAAGATTACAAGTATTAAGTGCATGAAATAAATTGCAAGAAAGAAAAGCAAGATAATAATAAGCAAGTAATAAAAAGCAATAAAAAGAACAAGAAAGTAGAACTCAAGACAAGCATGGGATCAATAGCCAACCCTTAAACTTGCAAGCTCAATCAAGAGGTTGCAAGATCAAGAGAAGGGTAGAGAACGCATGTGAATTGAAGCGCTAATTCCATAAGAAAATACGACCCTTGAGATCAATAACAAACTCTTAACCTTTCAAGCTCAATGAAGAGGTTGAAAGATCAAGAGAAAGCAAGAATCTCAAGGGGAAGAAGAAACAAAAGAGAATGATACAAAAGCCCTCATCTTCATTGATCTTCCACTCAAAAAGCTCCCACTACAATTTTCATGGAGAAAAGATGAAGAAGAAGAAGACTAAATCCTAACAAAAAGAAGAACAAAGAATGAACACCAAAAGCTTGGCAAGTTCTGGAGTATTTATAGGCAGGAAACTGAAATTCTAGGGCAACCATCAGAACACAAATAAAAAGACCAAAATACCCACAAAAGTTGGTCAGACAAGGAGGCAGTACGGCCGCGGTTCCGCGGCCAATACCCCCTATTGGCCGCGGATCCGCGGCCCTATGGTGGGATTAGGGTCTCTGTTTTCTTGTACTTCCCTGGTTCTGTATGCCCTTTATTCTGGTGTATGTATTTTCTCATCTTTTCTTCACGATTTTTCCAGAATTTCTGTTAAGGGAAAGGTGATTTGATGTGGACTTTTTGTCATGATTTCCTCGAGCTCCGCGTAGATTTCTTGGATCTTGTGCTGCCATTGAGCCTTGTGCATGAAAACGACAATCGATTTGCCATTTTGTCTCCTAAACTGGTGTGTGGCAACAGACGGATAAAGAGCGGAGATCCGTGTTTTATCTGTGAATGGCAGGAACCCAGATTTTGTCATGCTTTTCCATGATATTCACTGTTCAGAGCCGAGAACCTGTATTATGCAGTTATGTAGAAAACACTGATAAAAAGCACCTGCCTATAAACACACGAGCGGAAGAATGGGCGGTATAGAATGCAATATTCTGGTATGAACAAATACCCCCAAAATTAACTTTTGCTCGTCCCGAGCAAAACCAATTATTCACAAAAATAAAATCCTAACCGCACTTTCACAGGGAACGCGATTGCACTGAGCATGTGCAACAAGCCGTTAAACCCCTAGGTGTCCCTAGTAGGAGGAGTGTTGTCTCCTGAGGGTTTTCAGCGGATTACACCCACAAAATCCCGTCAAGCTAGTGTCATAAGTTAACATTGACTCTACTCCTACAATTTAGTATTTACGTTAGAAACTCTATCATCCTAAGTTAGAAATATCCAACCCTAATGCTTCACACCTCTAATCTATTTAACCTTAGATCATATACGTTCCAAAAAAAAGTTTAGAAAGATGTTGGTTCTCCTGAGTTTTCCATCTAAAGTGCGGCCTCAAATCAGGGATTTTTATCAACTTTACAGAAAACACAAGTCTTATTCTTTATTTCTATCTTTTATCCAAACATCGATTATATACCCCTACGTGTGTGTGTATTTGCACCCCTATACTCAAGAATTCAATTCAAGCTATAATACCCTTGTCCTAATACCTAATACTACTTCTTTTCATTAAGGATGGACGGATTTGCTCACACACCTTTCATGCGACTATTAATGCTTCTTGAGGCACTAACGGCCGATTACTGAATGTGTGAACATTAAAGCGTAAATAACAGTTTCCAGGTCTTGACTTTATTCTATTTTTTTTTCTTTTTCTTTTTCTTTTTCTTTTTCAAGACCGGATATATTTTTCACATGCACTTTTGGTGTTTAGCTTTAAATACCGTTTTTTCTTTCATACTAGGCTTTCAAGCAAGAGTATTTCTAGGTATCCTCTACTATCCCAAGTTTCAAGGTGTGTGTAAGTGCAGTTTGTAGGGTATATACTTTCTAAATTTGAACTCAAGAAAAAAACTATTTTTCAGACTTATCCTCCGGTAAAGCTTCAATACTTTCCCTTCTTCTTGACTTAACTCAAAAAACTGAACTCAAGATTACCTATTTCTCAAAAAAACTGTAAGGACGTATACTTACCAGAGTTAGACAGAATGAGGGTTATTTTTAGGGTATTCAATTCCTAAGCCTAGAATTTAGTTATTTCTAACATCTTAACTAAACTTTCGGAATAAAGATCTAAGTTACCCTATTAGCTAACTTGACGACAAAGTTTTTATATTTTTGGAAAATTTTCGATTTTTATGGGTTTTTAAATAAGGTATGCAAATGCAAAATATACAAATGAATGCGAAGGAAGAAAGCTTACCGAGCACACCCCCAAACTTAAACTTGACAGTGCCCTCACTGTCAGGCTATACCAAGAGGGTCAAAATTGCCGGTGCTCCCTAAAAGCGAATTATATACAACAAAGAAAACAAAAAATATATACAAAAAAGGAGTCCCCCCCAAACTTAAGTGAAACAGTGTTTCCACTGTTAAGCGTTGAAGTTCAGGATTAAGGGGGAAAGAACAGTATCAAGCTATACAAGGCCTTACACAGGCCAAAAGTGAGCACCAACCATTCAAAGATTTTATCGCTATAATGTACAGGTTGGTGGAAGAAGACGTACAGAAAAGAAAGGGAGAATACGCGAGACCGTATGCGAAGAGAAGCGGGATACGGTCTCGGTATATGAGAGGAAGAAGAATGGCGGAAGGGAAAAAGAAGTGGAATACGAACTTGAGGGTGCAAATGGAGTAAATAGATTAGCACAATTTGTGATGAGCGATGTGTAAAAAGCGATTGTGCTAATATATTTACCCGTCGAGAAATGGGGTCAAATCCCTCAAGATTCGTGAGAAACCATGGGTACGCCGAACTTGGTAAACCAGACAATGGAAATGGAAGTGATACGGTTTCTTGCCAGGTCGGAACGATGGAAATGATGGAGGGAAGTGGTTGAGGAAGGTTATCGGTTAAAGGTTCAGGAGGGTGTACACAGTCAGTGGAAGGGACAGGATGAATTGGAAAATCCGACTCATCAATTAAAACTGGTTCATCCTCAGTACTATCCTCAATATTCTCCTCAAAATTAAGCTCATCCATGCATATTTCATCAATATCCAGACGCATATGAGGTTCGGGAAAAACAGTTAATGACTCGGGATGATGAGTTGGAGAGAAAAATTCAGCTAAATCTATAGGTTCATCATCCAAAATATTCCCAGCGTCAATATCCTCAATCAAGTGAAAATCAAAATTCTCAGACACCTCATCAAAAGCATGGATTTCAATCAATTCAGGTTCTAAGATAGAGGTGTAGAGGTCAAAAGGATTGGGTGTGGTTTCACTTGGAAAGGTCCCTTCACAATCTGGTAAATCAAACACTACAAAGTCGCACAACTCATTCATCATTCTAACTTCAATTGATAAATCATGTGGGACACTCGATAGACTTTCAAAACAGGAGTTGTGGGATTCAAGTTGAAACGGGTAGGCTTGATTCGGAAGGGGGTACATCTCACTCTCTCCACTCAAATTCTCAGCCTGTCCTGCCGCCTCATCATACATTGGAAAATTAGGAGCTAGTTGAAAACTAGCTACCGGGTCAGTATGTTGTACAAGAGAGGCCATGGACGCATTCAAATCCATCATCTGTTGGCTTGACGCTACCCTAAAGTCTTCCAACGACTGTTCTAGACTAGACATTGGTTGTGAAGGGGTTTCAGTAAAAGATTCAAAGTTGTTTGGATACTGAAAACTCCCAAATGGCGGTTCTGATGCAATGTCTAGGGAAGGTGCAAAAGTAGGGTAGGATTGGTAGGAATTGAATGGCTGGACAGGAGCAGGATCAACATTTGGATAGGAAGGTGAATGGAATTGTTGATCCCAAAAATTTGTAGTGGTGAAAGGAGTGAAAGATCGGCTACGGGATTGTTCAATTTGTTCAGCAAGAGACATAAGTCTTGTGGCTACAACTGGACTTTCAAAAGGGGTATCAACGCAAGAAAGGGTGAATGTTTGAAACGGTTGATACGAAATGGATTGCGGGGTCCAGTTGTTCGTCCTAGACGCGTCTATCCGATCTTTCAAAGAAATTTTGGGCATGGAGGGGTCGTTCGAAGTTCGACCAAAACAAGAACCGTAGGAAGTTATGTCTGGTTGTGGGTACCAAAGTTCGGCAAGAGTTTTGCGAGGTGGAGTACCCATGATATGAAGAGAGAAAGAGAGAAAGGCAGAGAAAAGGAGGGAAAAAAGAATGTGATATTATTTTTTTTAGTTATTAAAAGAATGAAATATACACAAAAAAAATATGGACAAAAACAATCACGACACAAAAATACCACACACCTAATCGTTCTAAGGTTCACCTAGGTCAACTAGACCTGCTCCAGAACTTGATTGTCGAAGTAAAACTGTGTCGAGAAACGGGCTCAAGATACACTGATCACGAGGCCAGGTAAGTGCAGAGATAAGGGGAGGTTTTCCAACGCTTTCGCGAAGTTCCTTAATTAAATAACCCTTTCTCTTTTGGCGGTTGCGCCGTTAACACTTTCCTAGACACCCCGTAAACAATATACCGTTAAGCGAGGTTCTAAACACAGTTAACTTCTCCTAGTGAGCGCGAAGTCCTTAAGGCTTAAAGTCTAATTTCTTTTTAGAATTTGTGTGGGTAAACGTTATGCTCAAGTTCGTGATTTGTGGGCCACAGAAAAGGTGATGAAATCCTTTACCGTATATTATGGGGTTCGCTTGCCCTTAAGTCCGTATTAATGTATACAATGCGCAATTCAATAAAAATTCTATAAAGAATCAAACAATCGTTTTTTAGTTTAAGCACGGCACTGCAACAAATACGGGTTAGTCAATTTTTAGCGTTTGCTAGCGAACTTGCAAAGAATCCTGCAAAGAATAGTATATTGGATGCGTCGGATTTGAGAAGAAGGTGTTAGTAAAGTACGTACCGTTAAGTTTTTGGGTTAGGAAACCCCCGTTGAATCAAATCCGGTTGGTTTGGAAAGTTCGCTTGCACGGGTCAAACTACCCGGATCTTTGGCACTGTACTTCGTAATCACCTTAACATTGAACGTACACTTTGCTCCCACAATCGCAGTTTGCAAATCCGCAAAAATGTGCACTCTTGCCCACAAAGATTATCAAAAATAACAAAAAGATTGTTTTATTTATTTATTTTTTTTATTTTTTATTTATATGTACAAAAAGAATATTAACCCGAATAACAAGAAAGAAAATATGCTACCGTCTCCCCGGCAACTGCGCCATTTGATTGAAAGAATTAAAGTTAACCGCAATCAAGACGGTGTCGCTATGCAGCTAGCCGGTTGAGCACGGGTCGATCCACAGGGAGATGGTTGTATGTCCTTTCTTGTCTTAGACGAGTCAATAAAGAATTGTGTATATGTTTGTTCGATTCTAACCTATGTGTATTATTTGCAAGTATAAAATTGTTAAGAAAAAGATACGAAATTGTAAGCTAAAGAAATCCGTACTCAAAACCTTTGAGCCGAGTCTTGACCAATTGAAGCTAAAGCAATCGGCAACAACGTGGATTAGGGGATTTAAGCGCGGTATTCTTGGAATACGGCTTATTTACCCTTGTCCTTCCGTTCTTGTCTCTTGCTTTCGCCTCCGGCCAAACCGAACGCAACCGGTCGCGGTTAGGAATCACCGTTACCTTGTTAGGGTAGGGTGCCTAACGGAGCGCTTGCGTATGGTTTGGGCGGAGTTCAATGGAAAATAACGGGAAAAGAAAATGAGAAAGAAGATATTAACTTACAATACCGTATTTCATCTTAACAACAATAATTACAACCATTCACAAAATGAACAAAAGAGAGCAAAAGAAAAGAACAAAGAAAAGAAAAGATTACAAGTATTAAGTGCATGAATTTAAGTGCATGAAATAAATTGCAAGAAAGAAAAGCAAGATAATAATAAGCAAGTAATAAAAAGCAATAAAAAGAACAAGAAAGTAGAACTCAAGACAAGCATGGGATCAATAGCCAACCCTTAAATTTGCAAGCTCAATCAAGAGGTTGCAAGATCAAGAGAAGGGTAGAGAACGCATGTGAATTGAAGCGCTAATTCCATAAGAAAATACGACCCTTGAGATCAATAACAAACTCTTAACCTTTCAAGCTCAATGAAGAGGTTGAAAGATCAAGAGAAAGCAAGAATCTCAAGGGGAAGAAGAAACAAAAGAGAATGATACAAAAGCCCTCATCTTCATTGATCTTCCACTCAAAAAGCTCTCACTATAATTTTCATGGAGAAAAGTTGAAGAAGAAGAAGAAAAAGACTAAATCCTAACAAAAAGAAGAACAAAGAATGAACACCAAAAGCTTGGCATGTTCTGGAGTATTTATAGGCAGGAAACTGAAATTCTAGGGCAACCATCAGAACACAAATAAAAAGACCAAAATACCCAAAAAAGTTGGTCAGACAAGGAGGCAGTACGGCCGTGGTTCCGCGGCCAATACCCCCTATTGGCCGCGGATCCGCGGCCCTATGGTGGGATTAGGGTCTCTGTTTTCTTGTACTTCCCTGGTTCTGTATGCCCTTTATTCTGGTGTATGTATTTTCTCATCTTTTCTTCACGATTTTTCCAGAATTTCTGTTGAGGGAAAGGTGATTTGATGTGGACTTTTTGTCATGATTTCCTCGAGCTCCGCGTAGATTTCTTGGATCTTGTGCTGCCATTGAGCCTTGTGCATGAAAACGACAATCGATTTGCCATTTTGTCTCCTAAACTGGTGTGTGGCAACAGACGGATAAAGAGCGGAGATCCGTGTTTTATCTTTGAATGGCAGGAACCCGGATTTTGTCATGCTTTTCCATGATATTCACTGTTCAGAGCCGAGAACCTGTATTCTGCAGTTATGTAGAAAACACTGATAAAAAGCACCTGCCTATAAACACACGAGCGTAAGAATGGGCGGTATAGAATGCAATATTCTGGTATGAACAAGTGGCACTAGTTGTACGTAACGGCTACCCAGGTATTTGTCGAAAGGGGGTTGACAATCAAGTACGTCCTTACCCTACTGAGCCTGAATGTAACAATCTCCATACAGTCTAGTCTCTTCGTCAAAGAGTATCGCATATCGGGTCTAGGGGTGGATAATGTCATACCCCTACTAACCCGATAAGTCGTGTCTGAGTCAAGCTCATCACTAATAGAGATACTACTGATCAATTATCAGTAAATCTCATCTACCGTGGCCAAGGATTTCTTAGACAGAGGGAGCAGCGAAAAGGTGTGCAAGTTGCTTAAATCCATTTATGGATTAAAGCAAGTATCACGAAGTTGGAACATCTGCTTTGATGAGACAGTCAAAGAATTTGACTTTATTAAAAATGTAGATGAGCCATGCATTTATATGAAGATTGTAGGAGGAGCAGTAGTCTTCCTCATGCTGTACGTGGATGACATACTCCTAATACGGAATGATATCCCTATGATACAATCAGTCAAGCTCTTCTTGTCATAGAAGTTCTCCATGAAAGACTTGGGTGATGCCTCCTATATTCTGGGGATTAAGATCTATCGTGATAGGTCTTAAAGAATGTTGGGACTTTCACAGTCCAGGTGCATTGACACCATACTGAAGAGATTTAGTACGGAAGATTCCAAGCGTAGTAATTTACCCGCTTGTCACGGGATCGCCCTCTCCAAAGAGATGTCTCCAAATACTGATGAAGAGAGGGCTCGCATAAGCATTATAAACTACGCTTCGGCGGTAGGATCTATAATGTATGCGATGTTATGTACTAGACCAGACGTAGCTTACGCACTTAGTGTGGTAAGTAGGTATCAGTCAAACCCGGGAGAGAAGCATTGGATAGCAGTAAAGAATATTCTCAAGTACCTGAGAATGAATAAGGAGATGTTCTTGGTGTACGGTAATGGGGACATCCAGATCAAGGCTTTTACCGACTCAAGCTTCCAATGTGACAAAGATGACTCTAAATCTGTCTCGGGTTATGTGTTTACCCTCAATGGAGGGGCGGTGTGTTGGAAGAGTTCCAAACAAGATATCGTCATAGACTCAACGATAGAAGCTGAGTATATAGCTGCTAATGATGCCGCAAAAGAGACGGTCTGGATGAGGAAGTTCATTTCTGAACTTTAAGTGGTTCCGTCCATTGATAATCCAATACCCTTGTATTGCAATAACAATGGGGCTGTAGCTTTAGCAAAAGAACCAAGGTCCCATCAGAAATCTAGACACATCTTGAGGCGGTATCACTTGATCAGGGAGATAGTGGATTGTATGGAGATCAAGGTTCGGAGAGTGGACACAAAAGACAACACGGCGGATCCATTTACGAAGGCCTTACCTCAAGCACAGTTCGAATGGCTGTTCAAGATGTTGGGGATGCGTTATGCAAATAACAGGCCCTAGTGCAAGTGGGAGATTGTAGGATATATATGTGCCCTAGAGGCCATTATTTGTAATGGATACTATGGATATGTATATATATATATATAGGACAATCTTGCTCAAAATGATAGTATGCTATCTTGTTTGACTTTATCTTAACATATACGTATGTTCTACTTGTTATTACATACTACTTATACATGTTGATAAAGCCCGTAGGATATGCTTGACTACCAGCATTGTGATGGCAGTCATACTTGTGAGGCTGGGTAGTTTATAAGCATATCCTTAAAAGTGTCCATAATCGTTGGAATATCGAGATAAGGCATTGATATTCCAGAGTAGACTAGTGTATACGTTTCTAGACCCTGACAAGGGGTGATGGTTAGTCTCACAGCCATTGGTGTGTTTCACCTAAGATTGTATATAGGTGCTCACTGTGGGTGGGTACACTGGATGGACTCGCCGAGAACTGCTGGATGGTATTATACCTAACGTCAGATGGCAGTTATCGTGTGGTATGTGTACAGGTAGTCTGTAGACCTAAGATCATCATTTGTCTCATGTGAGTTTTCGCTGTACTTTGACTACTACCTTACCACGGCTCAAAGGAATCGTACAAACAGGTTTTAGTTGGGCACAGTCCCGAACCATATGGAGGCAGTGAGTGATTGTTAGGGATTCATCACTCCCGGTATAGGGAGTCGATGTCGCGCTGTGTTTGGTTGGTCAATGCCATATGCCCCTGGCCAGGGCATTTGAGAATTACTTATAGTTAGATCGGTAATTTCTCGGATGGTCTTGAGCAACACCAGAACAACTTATCAGGGTTAGTAGGGGTCTGACATTAACCATGTTGGGTTTCGGTGCCCACGCCGTGGAAACCGCGGTCGAGGAGAAAGCGAAAACAAAAATTTTAGCGAACACCGAACACCCGTAAAACCCAAGATTCGATCCATAGACCTAAACTAGCTAACTAAAAGTGCAATGGTTGAGAAAATACAACCTTTATCGTGTGTCCACCCAATTGTGGAAGACCACTCCAAGCTCGTAGGCGCTAGGATCACGCTTGAGAATCGACCGCCCTTGCCGAAGACGATCCACCCGAGGGAATCCGGAGGAGGCTCTAACCGACGATCCAGACTTGCTAGGTGTGGATGGTCGGTGACGTAGGAATACTTCACTAAATTTTTCTCTCTTTTTATCTCACGCTCATGAGAGCAAGAGAATGAAGAAGAAGGAGAAGATGGTGAGCATGAAGCAGCTATGGAGCATGAAGCTTATGTGTGGAATGAAGAAAAACATTATCAAAACTCAAATAATGATAAAAGAGAATGGCTACATATATTTCCTTTACAACCATGCATCAAATAGTGCACATAATAAATGCAAGCCATTCCTCATCACCATGCTCATGCCACCTCATTTCCAATTTGTTTTTCTAAAAAGAAAAACAAATATGAGGTGTCCTTCTTTTAGAAGTATTCCCGTATAAATACGGAATACTTCACCTGGTATATGTATTGCTACATATACGCGTATCCATATAAAAATACGGATAGCACCAAAGAGAAAAAATAAATAGTGAACAATAATGCTAAAATATATGTATCAAAATACATACACAAATTATTAAATCAAAACCTGATTTATAATCCGGCTTAATCCTAAGCCGGCTAGTATTATTAACTGCCCGATTAAAGTCCGTGTATCCTATACATGTATTTAATCATACCCCTGCACGTACCAACGTACGACTTCTACATCTGTCGCCTGAACCGGAAAAACCCTCTGTGTGGGACTCTAAAGACTTGACAATACGCTGGAAGTGGGTTTAACCACAAGCATGTCAGCGGTATTAGCTGTACGTAACAGCTACCCAGGTACTTGTCGAAAGGGAGGTCGACAACCAAGTGCGTCCTTCCCTACTGAGCCTGAATGTGATAATCTCCATACAGTCCGGTCTCTTCATCAAAGAGTATCACATATCGGGTCTAGGGGTGGATAATGTCAGACCCCTACTAACCCGATAAGTCGTGTCTGAGTCATGCTCATCACCAACAGAGATACTACTGATCAACTATCAGTAAATCTCATCCACCGTGGCCATGGATTTCTGGTGATAACCAACTGAACACATCGCGACATCAACTCCTAATATCAGGAGAGACGAATCCCTGACAGTCAACCACTACCTCCATGTGACTCAGAACTGTACCCAACTAAAACCTATTTGCACGACCCCTTTGAGCCGTAGTAGGGTAGTAATCAAAGTACAGCGGGAAATCACATGAGACAAATGAAGACTTCAGGTTAAAAGACTAACCTGTACTCATGCTATCTGAGAACTTCCATCTAACGATAGATATAATACCATCTAGATGCTCTCAGCGAGTCCGTCCAGTGTGCTCATCTCCAGTGAGCACCTATATACTATCTTAGGTGACACAACACCAATGGTTTGTGAGACCGGCCATCGCCCCTCGTCAGGGTCTAGAAGCATATACACTAGTCTACTCCAGAATATCGATGCCCAGTATCGATACTTCCATGACTAGGGATATTTAAGGATGTGTTTATGGACAACCCAGCTATCACATATATGATCGCCATCATAATGCTGGTTGTCAAGCAATAATCCTACGGGCTTCATCAATGATGAAGACAAATCAGATAGCATACTGTCATCTCGAGTAAGACTATTATTTCTGTCTTAGTTCTCCCTCAATTATCACAATCCCCTACTTGCAATTATAATAATTGCCTTGAGGGCACTATATTTAACATGTCTGTCATCGGCCGAAACCTAAAATGTCATGAAAGAAATTCACTCGGGCATCTATGGAGCTCACCAATCTAGCCCCAAAATGCGGCTTCAAATTAAACAGCTTGGGTATTACTGACCTACCATGATAAGGGATTGCGAAGAGCATGTAAAGAGGTGTCATCTCTGCCAAATTCATGGCGACTTCATTCACAAGCATCCAAATCCGCTGCATCCCACGGTGGCGTCATGGCCTTTCAATGTTTGGGGCACCGATATAGTTGGTCCAATTGATCCTCTGTTTGTTGGAGATAGTGCCCTCAGAGTAAATTATTGGATCGCAGGTACGTGATTGCAATGATTGCGGAGGACCTATACCAGTAGGACAGTCTTACTCGAGATGATAGTATGCTATCTGGTTTGCCTTTATCAGTCGTGTACATGTTCAGGTGACTGATTACATGTTACACTTTGATAGAGCCCTTAGGATCTTGCTTTACCACCAACTGTATGATGGCGATCATATACGTGAGAGTTGGGTGGTTTATACGCATATCCTTAATTGTGGTCCCTAGTCGTGGGAGTTTCGAGACAGGGCATCGATACTCCGGAGTAGACTAGTGTATACAGTCGAAACCCTGACGAGGGGCGGTGGCCGGTCTCACAAGCCACTGGTGTCAGTTGGATCACCTAAGATGTATACAGGTGCTCATTGGGTTATGAGTACACCGGACATGACTCGCCGGGAATCTGCTAGTTGGTATTATACATATCGTCAGATAGCAGTTCCCTAGTGACATGTGTACAGGTTAGTTCATCGACCTGAGGTCGTCATTTGTCTCGTGTGAGTTCCAACTGTGCTTTGATTTCTACCCTACCATGGCTCAAAGGAGTCGTGCAAACAGGTAGTTTTTGGGTACAGTCCCGAGCCACATGGAGGCACGTGAGCGGATCGGCAGGGGATTCGTCTCTCCCGGTATTGGGGGCGAGATCGTGCTGTGTCTAGGAGAGCCATTACACAAAGCCCACGGCCGTGGCAGGAGATTTACTGGTAGGTACTCCAGTAGTATCTCAGGGTGTTATTGGGCTACACTCCGACACGACTTATACTGCTATTGGGGGTCTGACGTTACTAGCCCCCTAGGCAGATATGCGATACTCATAGACGAACGGACCGGACTGTATATACATTGTCACTGTTAGGCTCAGTAGGGTTTCCGGGCGAGTTCGCTCATCGGCCTCCCTTGAGGTCAGTCCATGGGCAGCCGTTACGCATAGCTAGTGCCGCTGACGGTTTGTGGTTAAACCCACTGCCATGGTACTGACGAGTCATTAGAGTCCCCCACAGACAGTTTCCCAAGTTCGGGCGAAACGTTGTAGAGGCCGTATGGTTTTATGGCAGGGTTCGGAAAATGCACGTGCGTTTACGCACATGTCGGTTTTCGGACAGATGATACTGGTCGGCTTTGGTTTAAGCCGGATCCGAGTATTATATTGAGTAGATATAATATCTCTGTCTCTGTTGCATTTGTATTCGGTCGTAATACAAATGCGGGCATATTTATACAGTTACGGGGTTATCCTGAAAGTCGTTTCAGGATCACTTTTGGAAGTTGCCAGTTTCCAGTTTTCTATCAGCCGTCTTTTAACATTCGGTTAAAGACGGGTTTATCTTTTCTTGAGATGAGTGTGGGAGGTTCTAGAAGTTTCTAGAAGAGGTGACTAGGATGGTGACTCGGCTTCATGACTCATTTGTTTCATTCATTATGTTCACACTAGGTTTTAATGACTCATGCTTTAACATTAATGATTCTTGTTTAACCTTAGGATATTTGTTCATGATATTTATTCTTAAGGTCACCCTCTTTGCTCCTACCATCACCTCCCTCTTTGCATAAAAGTGGCCGGCCACCATTGTGTGTGAGAGAGAGAGATTGATTTCATTTTTGGTAAAAAGACTATGGTTTATGGTGCATGGAAATTTCATAGCCTCTTTCATTTCCATCACCCGATAAAAAATGGCAACTTCATTTACCGATCGTCCACGGCTTTGGACGAAGTGAGACAAAGTAATCTATTCATTCTCTACATCATTCTTGGTCGTCTCGTTTAGCAAACTTGACGACCGAGTTGCCTCGAGTCAGAGGCGGGAGCCCGTTTAAAGAATCGTCGACGTGGTGCCACCTGGACGAGCAGATCGGAGATCGAAGAGATCGGAGCAGCCGCAACGGAGCGTGGGATGATGGTTAAAGAACGAAGGACTCGGATCGTTCGGTATAACCTTTCTACACTCTTTACAGTTTGTTAGTTTAGCAATAATGGCAGATCCGGGTTAAAGTATACGATAGCGCTAGTTAAAAAGTTTTTATTCCGCATTTGGCGTCTGTAGACGGCCTGGGCGCTACCGTAGACTTACACTGTTATCCAAAATTTACCGGTTCATATTGACCGCAACTGACTACTTCTCTAGATGGGCTGAAGATGTCCCGCTAAAACAAGTCAAGGTAGAAGATATTCTAACGTTTTTCCGGCATAATATTTTATACTGCTTCGGTACACCTAGAAGAATCATTTCTGACAACGGGCCTGCTTTCAAGAGCTTCAAAGTCTCAAGGTTTGCCATACAACACAAGATAGACAGAAGATATTCCTCCATCTATAATCCAAGATCCAATGGGCTAGCCGAAGCCTTCAATAAAACTCTATGCAAGCTCCTGAGAAAAAATGTTTCAGCCAACAAAAGAGACTGGAATCTTAAGTTCTACGAGGCATTATGGGCATATCGTACCACGCACCGCACTCCAACTCAGTCCACTCCATGCTCACTACTCTTCGGAGTGAAGGCAAGCTTCCTCCTCGAAGTCAAAATTCTAAGTCTAAGGATGGCTGTCCAGCATGATTTGAGAGAGGAGGAAAACGTCCTCCTTCGGCTCGAAAAGCTCGACGCCCTCAAAGAAAAGAGGCTCATAGTACAACAAAATATGGAGCTGTACCCAGCCCAAATGTCACTGGCCTATGACAAGATGACCCGTCTCCATGCTTTCAAGGAAGGCGAATTGGTGTTGGTCCTCAAAAGTCCGATCATCCTCAATCGACATGCCAAGAGAAAATTCGAGCCAAACTGGAAAGGACCATACGTCATCGAGAAAGTGTTTGATGGAGGATCTTACCAGCCGATAAATATCGAGAGAGAAAAGCCCATGCCACCCTTCAATGGCCGATATCTCAAGAACTACTACGCGTGAATGCTCCAAGTCACAGACGAATTGAGCACACCAACCCTACGGTATGGATCATACATCCTGTAAAACCGTATACAATCCATAGGCACAAGCGACCCCTATCTCTCCAGAGTCCTACCAGCGACACTACATCTGAAATCCTACCGGCGATGAAGAAAAAAAAAGGAAAAAAAGAAGTAAAAAAAGGTAAGAGCAAAATGGGCATGGATGAAAACCCGAAAGAGCTCCGTAAGTAAAAACAGTAGGACTGCCGGTGAGTTTGTGAAAACCCGAAAGAGCGCAAACTCATGAAAAGAGATGAAATACAATCGCAAAGTCCTCTCGACCATATGAGGAGAAAATCCCGCGTGAGATCCTTATGACTCACAAAGAAGCAACACACTTAGGAATCCTCATGATTCCTAAGGAGAACATACACATGTGAGATCCTCTCGACTCGTAGGGAGAAAATGCTTTTATGAGACCCTTCGGCTCATAAAATTGAAAAGCCTTAGGTTATAGAGATCTAAACCTGCTCCTAAGCCATCGCTCCCCAATAGGCAATGGCAAATAATGAGTCGCTCCTTGCACTACGCTTCAGTATTAGCGGTGCTGATGCCGACCCAAAACTCAAACCCCAAGGTTTCCCAAAGGCAAATGATGAGTCGCTCCTGGCACTACGCTTCAGTGTTAACGGTGCTAATACCGACCCAAAACTCAAACTCCAAGTTTTCCCGAAAGCAAATGATGAGTCGCTCCTGGCACAATGCTTCAGTGTTAGCGGTGCTGATGCCGACCCAAAACTCAAACCCCAAGTTTTCCTAAAGGCAAATGATAAGTCTCTCATGGCACTACGCTTCAGTGTTAGCGGTGCTGATGCCGACCCAAAAACCAAATCCTAAGTCCTCCCGGGGCAAATGATGAGTTGCTCCTGTCATTATTCCAGTGCAGCAATGTCGATGCTAAACAAAATCCAAATTCCATGTTTTTCTCAAATTCAAACATCCCGCCAAATAAGCTAGAAATCAAACAGATCAAATCAATGTCCTACCTAGAAGCGCTTACAAGCTCAAAAGTCTTGCTAGACGGGTAGGGAACTCCCAAAACAAATCAAATCAAACAAATCAACCAATCACCTCCTCGGTAGAATCAAGCTCCACTTCAGAAACAAATCAATCCTGACAACACAGAAAGCGGAGCAAGTCAACTTCAACCCTTACACCGTAAGAAGTGGAGCAAGTCAAATCCAAATCCCGACACCGCAAAAAGCGGATCAGTCAAATCTAAACCCTGACACGCAAGAAGTGGAGCAAGTCAAATCAAGTATCAGCAGTCTAAGTCACAAAAATGGCATCACCGACCGTCCGAGTCGCAAAAATAGCAGCACCGACCGGCCAACTCACAACAATGGCATCACCGACCATCCAAGTCACAAAAATGGCAGCGCCGACCATCCAAGTCGCAAAAATGGCAGCACCGACTGTCCACGTCGCTAAAATGGGCAGCATCGACCCTCCACAGGGGACCAAACCAAATCAATCTCCATATAGAACAAGATCCATCAATTTCATGCACACAACACATACGCACGGTCTGCATTTATTGATGGGGGAATTTTGATGGGGTAAAAAATTAGACCCCGGTTGACCAAGTCAAAGTCAGTCAACCCCCAGCCAAGTAACCCGAGCATAAGCAAGTGGGCCTAAACCCAAGTTAAGACCAAGCATGGAAGGGGCCGGCTCCATGCCAAAAATGAGGCAATAAATTTTGTAAGCCCCATGTCTTATGTGCAAAAAGAAATAAGCACATGAGGTATGGGGAGGTACAAGTGCTGTTTGGAAAAGCCAAAGGGACTATATATAAAGTGTGTAGCCTACAAAAGGCAAACATGATGAAAAATCAATAACAACTTTCATTCTCTCAAAAAATTCTAGGGTTCTGTGCTTCCTTCTCCTTCCTCAAGGTTTTAAATCTTCTTCTTTTCTTTTGAATTAAATTAATAGTTTAACTCTTCCTTTTCCAAAAAGAAATAATTTTCACCATAAAACCCTTGAAGGGGAGCTCAGATCTCCCATCAAATCTCTAAAATGGGAGATTTTTAATTCTCACCCCCTTTTCTCCAAGATCTGGCATACAGAGAGGAGGAAGAAGGAGACTCATCTCCAAAAATCCCACTTCGGAAAGATCCAAAACTCAAGAGAAGATCCAGGGCTCAAAGGAGAAGAAAGGGGTCCCCTTTCATCATCTCCGAAAATCTCTTGGGAGTTTAACTCCGAACAAGAATCTCTTCTTTAGGAGTTTAACTCCAAACCAATTTTTGAGAAGCTCAACTCTAAGATCCAAATTATGGAAGGAGTTGAACTCCAAAAATCCAGATCTTTTAGGAGTTTAACTCCACAAAATGATCCCTTTTTTAGGAGATTAACTCCAAAAGTCACTCGGGAGTTCAACTCCCAGTCCATGGGCTAAACCCATTTTTCTGCGGGCGCCCAGCCCTCATGTACAGAGCACGTGATCCGCTGGCACCCGGCGCCCATGCGCCATGCATGTGAACCGCTGGCGCCCAACACCTGCATGTAGGGTGCGTCATCCGTTGGCGCCCAGCGACTACGCGCCATGCACGTGAACCATTGGCGCCCAGTGCCCGCATGCAGGGCGCATGGCCCGCTGGTGCCCAGCGCCTATATGCCATGCACGTCGCCCGCTGGCGCCCAACATCCACGCACGATCTCATGCATCCTTAGGACTCTCCTCACCCCTCTATTCCCCACATGCTCCACAGTCAAAACACATCATCCGTTAGAAAAAAATTTCTAATGGGGCGCTGTCCCCCACCCCGCAAGGGAGCTGCTAGCCCCCTTTGACCCCCAGCCCGCTATCCAGGTAGCGGGATCCCCATAAACTCTATGAGGTCCCCGATATACCCAAAACTCCTTAAGACACACACATACACACACTGCATATTGAGTTTGCATGATTATTCCATGGCAATCATTGTAGGGTTACTAGGCACACGCACAATGGTCTATATGGCATCAACCATGTCCGATTTAAAATTTAGTCGTGCCGAACAACCCTAAACCAAGATCTTAGACTAGAGATTAGGCGAAACAAAGCATGTTAAACACTTTAACATCTAAGAGTTTTGAATTACAATCTTTGTAGTCCGGTCCTTCACTTCATAAGCTCCGTGTTGTGGTCCCTTCGCTAAGATAATCAATTTCCGGACTCTCGAGAGGCTCCACGAAGAGAAAGATGCAAGCTTTCTTCCGATCTTCGATAACAAAGATGATCTACCTTGAAGTTTCATTAACACAAGCTCTCACTCACTAAATGAAGTGAACACCCTAATCTAAAATGGCAAGAATAGATTAGGATGATGAAGTAGGATTTTAGCTCTCATTTGTTTTCTATTTCTCACTCATTTTCATCAACAAAGAAAAAGCTATAAAGCTTTTCTTCAAGAACTCAAGGAAGAAGAAGAAGCATGAATCCTTTTGTGATGAATAATGAAAGTTATGATAAGGTTCGAAATGAAACCATGGTCAATATAACCCTTGTAGATATTTAACTAAGATTATAGGGTTGGGTTGGGTTAAACAAATATCTTGCAAAAATATCTAAACAAATATCTATGCACAAAACAAAACAAAACCTTCTAGAAGGTTCTAGAAATGATTAACCCAAATCAAACCCTAACCATGTTTAATCTCCACTAAATATGTTGCATTAATAACCTTAACATGTTACAATATTATATATCACATATACAATATTTATTGTAACAAAATAAAATAATACAATTAACATATATCGCATATATATCAATGTATTACCCGAGTGAGAAAAAGAATCTTTTAGTGAGCTAATATTAGTTAATGCAATTTAATATATCAAATATATAATTATACATTAAATTATCGAATCAACACTTTATCCGATAATCCGGCAATTTCACAAATAACCGACTAATATAATCTATATCAGTTCATCGAATCAACACTTGAGATCACCCGGCTATATCACATATACCCGGCCGATATCTCATATCGTGAGAATTTAATACGGTATCACATACATGTATAGTTCTCGGTCCCGCACATATCACATATGTGCTCCTACTCCATTTTGCCTGAGCCAAGAAACCTCTGTGTAGGACTCTAAAGAATCGTCAATACGCCGGCAGTAGGTGATGATCATATCAAACACCCACAAGCTGCAAGCGGTCAGCTAAACGTAACAGCCACCCAGGTATTGAGCGATCAGAAGATCAACAAGAAATCCTGTACTTTCTCCCGTGAATCTAATCAGTAACACTCCCGTACAGTCCGGTCTCTTCGTTCGATATGTCGCATATCTCGCCTAGGGGTGGTAAACGTCAGACCCCAGTAGCATGATAGGTCGTGTCGATATGAGGTCTATAACAATTCGAGAAACTACTGATAACACTTACCAGTAAATCTCAGCAACCCTGGCCAGGGATTTCCGGTTATAGCCAATCGAACACAGCGCAACATCAACTCCCTATACCGGGAGAGATGAATCCCCTCCTATCGCTCATTGCCTCCATGTGATTCGGGACTGTACCAAAAAGCCACCTTTTTGCACACCCTCTTGAACGTGGTATGATGGAAATCAAAGCACAGTGGCAATCACACAAGAATCTATGACGATCTCGGGTCTACAGACTACTCTGTACCAGTGTCACCAGAGAACTGCCATCTGACGTGAGGTATAATACCATCTGGGAGTTCTCGGCGAGTCTGTCCAGTATACCCAGTCTCCACTGAGCACCCGTATACCTTCTCTGATGTCAAACACCAATGGATATGACATCATCCATCGCCCATCATATGGGTCAAGAAGCGCATACGCTAGTCTACTCTGGTATATCGATGCCCTGTCTCGATACACCCTCGACTAGGACCAGTTATAGGATGTACTCATCGACTACCGTGGCCCCACTAGTATGATCTCATCATCGTCCCAGTAATCGAGTACAATCCTAAGGTCTTTATCAACATGTAACATAGAGACAATCAGAGTACATGTTAAGATAAAGAGCAACCAGATAGCGTACTATCATGTCGAGCAAGAAAGTCCTCCCTATATATGTCCAAGCATCGACTACAATATACATCGTATGTACAGTAATGGCCTCTAGGGCATACATATAACTAACAATCTCCCACTTTCACTCGGGCCATCTGTTGTGGTATAGCATAACTAACAATCAGCTGTGGTTGAAGTATCTCATACTCAACCATCCCATAAAAGTCTCTACTGCGAATTAGGCCTTTGTGACTGGATCCGCGCTATTGTCATCTGTTTCTACTCTCCTAACCTCGATCTCCCTGGAGATCAACCATCTCCATGATAAGGTGATATTGCCTAAGAATTATATCTGGATTTCTGATGGGACGGGGGTTCCTTGGCATAAGCCATAACTCCATTGTCACACAATGGTAAGAACGAAGTTCATCTCAGGAACTTATATATCCAGACTGCCTCTTTGGTAGCATCCTTAGTAACGATGTATCTTGCCTTTAATCGTCTAGTAAGTCACGGTATCTAGCTTGGAACTCTTCCAACATACCGTCCATCCACTGAGGGTAAAGACAATGCCTGCGACTGACATTCAGTCGTCCTTATCACCCTGGAACCATTTCCAGTTATTCTCCCTAGGATCGATTGATACCATCTCACTACAACTAGTGAGAATCCTAACATCCAATTAGATCTATCTCATAGATCCAAAACCCAGGATTTAGGAGGTATCACTTTGATCCTATATGGATAATCATTGTGATATGTGGAGATTGACCGAGCGTAGCATAGGAAACTCCTTCCCTATCAAGAGTATGTCATCCACGTACTCTACGAGGATCACCACCATACTCCCTACTACCTTTTTGTATATACAAGGTTCATCTACCATTTTGATGAAGTCAAACTCTTTGACTACCACATCAAAACAGATGTTCCAACTCCATGATGCCTGCTTTATCACATAAAATATCTTGCACACGTATCCACTGCTCCCACTGTCTACGAAGCCCTCTGGCTGTGTACTTATAGACGCTCTCTTCTAAATCATCATTTAGAAAAGCAGTCATGACACACAACCGCCAGATATCGTAGTCATGGTATGTAGCCGTGGTAAGTAGGATCTGGATGGACTTAAGCATAGCTTTGAAAGTCTCAACTTTTCCATGTACACCAAGTAATCTTCTCAAGATATACTTGCTCCTGATGGGTATTTAACCCTTCAGATAAAGCAACCAAAGTCCATACTTTGTTGGTGTATAAGGATTCCATCTCAGATCACTAAGCATCCAGCCATTCTTACAGAGTCCCACTCCTGATGGCCAGCTCGAAACTAGTTGGGTCATCATCTCATGATGCAATCCTCGCTCCCACTGTCATAGAGAAACCGAAGTATCTCTCAGGTGGGTGAGGAACCCTACTAGATCGGCGGAGAGGCTAAGGTTCCTTGGAAACTATTGAATGCTCCGGTTCTACCAAATCATCAGCTGCACTTTGTATAGCTGGAACTTCTTCCAGTTCTACCTCATGACCACTAATTTCTTTACAAGAAATTCCCTTTCACAAAGGTGGCATGCTGAGAAACAAAACAACTTTTGTTCCTCGGTTAGGTAGAAGATATTCCCTTGCGAATGCTTGGGATATCCAACAAATTTCCACAGATCTGACTTTGCCTCGAGCTTGTCCGGATTTTGCTTTTAGACATAGGCCGATCAACCCTAAATCTTAACTTACTTAAGATATGGGCTCTTCCCATTCCATATCACATATGAAGTGGTAGGCAACTGATTTGATTGGAACCCTATTCAATAGGTATGCAGCTTCTCAAGTGCATAACTCCCAAAAGGAAATAGGAAACTCAGTAGTACTCATCATAGAGCGCACCATATCTAATAGGGTGTGATTGCTCTGCACCGATACACTGACGTGTTGTGGTGTATATGGAGGAGTAATGCTGAGAGAGAATCTCATTCTCCTTTAGAATAGTCCAGGAATACCGTGCTCAAGTATTCTCCTCCTTGATCTCATCAAAGGACATAATACTTATACCCATTTTTGGTTCTCTACTTATAACTTATATTCTGTGAATATCTCAAAAGCTTCGGGCTTGTGTTTCAAAAGGAACACATGTGCGAATCCTGAGAGATCATCAGTGAATATAATAAAGTACAAAGAACCGGTCCTGGCATGTGTAGACATGGGACCTTCATACATCAGCATGTATCAATCCCAAGAGTTCACTAACTCTTTCTCTGTTTCCAATAAATGGAGCTGTGGTCATCTTATCTCTGTGACATAACTGGCAAGTTTCACAAGATGTAAATTCAAACTAATTTAAATATGCATCTATATGTAACTTCAACTAGTCGGGTCGCATTGATATGACCTAGTCTATAATGCCTCAAGAAGGATTCGTTCATTTCTGAACTCTTCCTCTTGTGTGTGTTCTGTATGTTAAGAACTGTGGTTTGATTTAGAACGTCTATGATTTTAGATAATGTGCCTGAACCGATCAACTCTTGATATAGGAAATGTTCAAAACATTATCCAACAATACAAAATTATATCCTTTCTTTACTAATAAAGAGACTGATATGATATTGTATATTAGGTTCGGTATCTAATAACATTCATTCAGAATCAATGTATTCTGATAATACAGGGTGATAACTGCCAACAGACTTGGCTGCAACACTTGCATCGTTTCCAACTCCTGAAACTGTAGGGTTACTAGGCACTCTAATAAGGTTCTACAATGCATCAACTGTTAGTTATATGTATGCCCTAGAGGCCATTACTATACATAGGATGTATATTGTAGTGGATGCTTGGACATATATAGGGATGACTTTCTTGCTCGATATGATAGTATGCTATCTGGTTACTCTTTATCTTAACGTGTACACTGATTGTCTCTCTATTACATGTTGGTAAAGCCCTTAGGATGTGTACTTGACTACCTGGACTATGATGCGGATCATACTAGTGGGGACATGGTAGTCCATAAGTACATCCTTCAAGGTCCCTAGTCGTGGGTGTATCGAGACGGTGCATCGATATACCAGAGTAGACTAGCGTGTACCTTCTCGACCCATACAGATGGGCGATGGATGATCCCATATCCATTGGTGTTTGACATCAGAGATGATATACGGGTGCTCTGTAGAGACTGGGTACACTGGACGGACTCGCCGAGAACTCCCAGATGGTATTATACCTTACGTCAGATGGCAGTTCTCTGGTGACACTGGTACAGGTTAGTCTGTAGACCCGAGATCATCATAGAGTCTTGTGTGATTCCCACTGTGCTTTGATTTCCATCATACTACGTCCAAGAGGGCGTGAAAAAAGGTGGCTTTTGGGTACAGTCCCGAATCACATGGAGGCAATGAGCGATAGGAGGGGTTTCGTCTCTCCCGGTATAGGGAGTTGATGTTGCGCAGTGCTCGATTGGCTATAACAGGAAGTCCTTGGCCAAGGAAGCTTTAGGGATTTACTGGTAAGTGTTACCAGTAGTTTCTCGACCCGTTATGAGCCTCATATCGACACGACTTATCGAGTTATTGGGGTCTGATGTTTACCACCCCTAGACGAGATATGAGACATATCAGACGAACAGACCGGACTGTACGGTAGTGTTACTCGTTGGATTCACTGGAGTGTGAGCGGGCTTGCTCGTTGATCTTCTGATCGCTCAATACCCGGGTGGCCGTTATGTTTAGCAGACCGCTTGCGGCTTGTGGGTGTTTGATATGATCATCACCTGCTGCCGGCGTATTGACGAGTCTTTAGAGTCCTACACAGGGGTTTCCTGGCTCAAGCGAAACGAAATAGGAGCGCATATAAGATATGTGCGGGACCGAGAATAATACCAGTATGTGATACTGTATTCTATTCTCGCGATTTGTGACATTGATCGGTTGTATGTGATATAGCCGGGTTATCGGATCAAGTGTTGATTCGATAAGTTGTTACTATAGATATCAGTCGGTTATATGCGATATGACCGAATCGTTAAATCAAGTGTTGATTTAATGATTTAATGTATAATTATATATTTGATATATTACTTTACATTAACTAGTATTGGTTCATTTAAGATTTGTTTTCTCACTTGAAAGTATACATTGTTTATATGTGATATATGCAAGTGTACATGTTTGTATCATGCTTGATGATACAAACAAGTTGTGTGTATGAGACTTGAACCATAACAAGGTTGAATTAGGGTTTACTATTTTCCTAAACAAATAACAAAAGAGAGTGACTTTGGTCAAAGTTATCAAGCTTCATGAAGCTTGATGAACATTGACAAAGTCAAATCTTTTGTCATTTGTTCAAGATATTAGCTAACCCAACCCTTAACCTTATGCTATGGTTAATTCTCTACATGAGTTAAGCATGAGGGCTTAACTTAACCATGGTGCCATGATTAAAAGGATAAGTGTTCATATTATTCTTTTAATGGATATGATATTCTTTCTTCTTCTTCATCTTCATCAAGCTTGAAAAAGCTTGCTAGCTCCAATGGCATCATGAGAAAAAGAGTGAGAAATCCAATTCTAAAGTGAACCCACTTCCTATTTCTTCATCCTCTACCACTTTCCATGTAGTATAGGGTGTTCTCTTCACAAAGTTTTCGACCGAGTGAAGGAATAGCTTGAGTTTGAGTCTCCCCGACGTAGATCATCTTCGGCCTCGAAGTCAATGACCTAGCCCGATCATTTCTCCGACGAAACCATTTCTAGAGTCCGGGATCCGATGATCGCAGTGGAGGGACGTCAACATGGAGCTAAAGAAGTGGTGGACCGGATCTACAAAGGTTGTAATCCCTTTCACTTAGTAGCAAAGTCGTTTGCTTCATTACTTTTCGCCTTTACATCTAGTTAACGATCTTGCTAAGGGTTGTTCGGCACCTAGAAAATTTTTGTTTGGCATGGTTGATGCCTTGTGAGACCTCCTTTGAGTGCCTAGGAACCCTACAGTAGTATCAGAGCCTAGCTAGAGCTTTAGGCGAAGTGTAGACGATGTTAGAAATCCGATCGAACCCCGAAACCCTAACTTTTAACCCTCTCTGGACATTTTCTGAAAATGAGGATTTTTCAAAATTAAAAATATCCAAAAAATATAGCAGGGTATTGTAAGAGTTACTGTGAAGCACGTGAGCATAAGTCCACCAAAGCAGCGCGGAACTGCGGCCCCACCCAAGCAATGTGCGGCGGTTCCGCGGCCAACAAGTTGGTTCTTCGCACGTGCTTTGCACAGTAATATCCTATATTGAGTGCTGTATTTTATGGGAATTTTTAAAGTTTGCTCAAGAGTTGAGTTTTCTGGGTTGCTTTGGGGAATCGATGATTCGATCGGATTGTTTAGCTTTGTCTATAAGTTTTTTCCAGCTAATTTTAGAATATGTTAAAAAGTTCGACCGGATATAAATACCCACTTTTTCCCCTGTAGGGAAATTTCCAAGTGTTGGATCTTTCCATGGTTTAAAGACGTTCTGAGTAGTGCAAGTAACGCGATGGACCCTCTAGAAGACAACAAACCTTAACTCGATTATGTGACCGTCTTGAACTGCCCTTTGAACCTTCGGGTTTGGGGCAGTACGGCGTGCCACATGTGAGGCGTTGGCTTGACCCTTCTACGGCTGGACCGTTGGTACTGTGGCATGAAGTGGATGTTTTTGAACTTATTTCGTATGTTGATCTGTATCGGGAAAACGTGGGTGTTTGAATGTTCGATCGGAAAGTTTAACATTTTCTATTTATCTAGAATGGGATACAACAATTGGAATTCACAAGTTGTTATGAGATAACTGATATGAATGTTATAAGCATAGCACTTTAGTCTCGATTGATCGGTTGCCGCGGAATTTTGATGTGATCAAAAGTCCGTTGCAATCACGTAGCGTACGCGGATACTCGCCGGGTAAACTTAATAGACAGCCATACCCCATAGCCCCGACCAAGTGACTTTAGGAGAACCCCGTCGCCGAAAGCATCCGTCCGGGTGCTCGTGGCAGCGGTGTTCCGCCTTGGTGCACTTCGTCGACAGCATAGGGGGTGCGGCCGTCTACTAAAGTTTGCGACGAGCATTCGATCAGTTTATCGGGAATCTTGTTGAATTGCCCGACTTGATATTGAAATGTGTTTTCGATAATGAGACTAAAATGCGGGGTTTATAATTGTTAGGCATGTGATGTCTAAAGAATTCATTTGATTAGGCATGCGATGTCTAAGAAGGTTGCGGATTCCAACTGTTGTAGTTTTACACTTTCTTTTCTGTGACCGTAAGTGTAATATGTGATATCGCCGGTTTCGTTGCTATATGTCAACGACAATTGGGATGCGCACATTTACTTACGTTGATGACATGTGATGTTATGTGTTGCTGGATATGTTATATTGGATCGTCGCGTTATTGAATAGCCGGGGGTTTTATGTGAGATGAGAGTTTTTATTTTCATTCATGTAAAATTAACTTGTATGTAATATTCTTTTATTGGGGCACTTCCAGGTAGCGGAAGATGTCACCCATTGTATATTATTTATTTTTCCGCACTAGGATAGACCCAAGGAGGAGGGCACAAGTAACCGGGTTCTAGAGTCTAGTGGGAGACCAACTCGAGGAGTCGAGTCCAGGTCTCCTAACTCTAGAATTGGTAGGGTTGCTTGCCGCTCTCGTAGGGGTCTAGGGGTGTGGGTTTTGGCTATTCATCGCGACCGTGGAATCCGTGTTTTATACTGGCTCGTATTAAAAACACGGACGTCCTAGTATATCCAATATTTCATATGATTCTTCTGCTGCGATATCTGTGATGTGATCATGTGATGTTCTGTGATAGATACAGTATATAATATATATGATATATTATATAGACGTTACTTATGTTTTGCACTCGCGCTAGCCCTGCCCTGCTCTGCCGTTAGTTACCTAACCTAACGGTGCACGAGAGGACATCGAGGCGAATGCGGATGGCATAAGTGTACGTCGTATTTATCTGTGATGATTAGGTACTTAAATGATGGGACTTCATTAATATGATTAATGAAAGAAAAGAAACCTAAAGATGTTATGGAATCGAATTTTCAAAAACAGGTAGCTACAGTTCTTGCTTTGCATCGCGGTGTTCCTTGTAGAACATCCTGCACCTTATTCGATAAGGAAAGGACCGAGATCCCTTCACCGGGAGTGACTCCTTTAGCAATAACTGGCAGATGCTACAACTCTCAGTTTGTCTTTTGATTGCTTCTATAGTTTCTGCTTTGCACAGTGATGTATATGATATATCCTGCACCTCATTCGACGAGGAAAGGGCCGACGATCCCTTCACCGGGAGTGACCCCTTTAGCAAAACTAGAAAAGCCTCAAAAACACTCCATTTAAAATCATTTGATTCTACAACGATATCAAGTTCATTACGCAAAAGGTTTTCAGAAAAACCTGTCGTAGCCCTCCGTCATTTCAGATATGTACTGGATAGTATTCGTGCTGCGTTTGTTGACCTCTGTCAAGGCATAGTGTGCGGTAGCTGATTAGCGCTTATCTGCATAAGCATATGATGTGATTGATTTAGGGTAGTCGTGCGACCTTCTTGACCTCTGTCAAGGGTCGTGCGGGTGGGTTTACTTCAATCAAGAAATGACGGGTTGAAATTGACTAGCAGCCTATGGTTTGTTGACCTCTGTTAAGGTCATAGGACGCTTGGGGCAAAATATTATTGGAAATTTCAAGTGTTGAAATTTGCAATGAGATTGCATACCTTCTATGAGATAGTTGGATCCCGATACCCACTGCGAGTAATTGTTACTCCTGGGAGAGTTTTACACATTATAATTAGCCGATCAAGTAGGTGTCTAGAAAGGTGTCAACGGGGTTACGCCTCTGGAAAAACGAGGTTTACATTAATTAGGTTCGTGCGAAAGCACGGGGCACCTCCCTCAAAGTACCGACACTGGCCTGGCTGAAAGATTGGCGAACTTGTAGCGTGTAATTAATCCTGGCTAGTCTTTCCTTTTAGGGTTTGAAGGAAGATTTGATAAAAACAGTGGGAACCATCCTGATTAGATAAAATAATAACCAATCTGATCTTGCAAGAGCGCACGCAGAGTGTTTTCTTCTCTCTCTCTCCTGGTAGCGACCATGTCACGTCTTAATCAAGATAATAAAACGGATATATTGACCTAACCCGCTTGTTATACTGAGTTGGGGAACGTTGGTCCCGCTCCAACTTATAAATGTTATAAGACAGAGCAGGAATTAGGGGATTACCAGAATTCCCGTGCCGCCCAAACGAAGAAAGTGCATACCGATGCATCATCTTCGGGTGTGTTCATTACAGAGAACTGTTTCTCAATGTCCTTTACGTCCTGGGTATATGATACCGCATCAGGATCCCGCATATGTAATCAGTTACATGGGCTACAGATAGGTAAAGAACTGAGAACGGGTGATAAGTTTCATGAGGCAGAAAACGGGGCAAGTGTTGCAGCCAAGTCTGTTGGTCACTGTCACCCTGTATTACCAGAATACATTGATTCTGAACAAATGTTATTAGATACCGAACCTGATATACAAAATCATATCAGTCTCTTTATTTAGATAAAGAAGCATATAATTTTGTATTGTTGGATAATGTTTTGAACATTTCCTATATCAAAAGTTGATCGGTTCAGGCACGTTATCTAAAAGCATTGATGTTCTAAATCAAACTACAGTTCTTTAGTATACAAAACACACACAAGAGGAAGAGTTCAGAAATGAACGAATCCTTCTTGAGGCATTGTAGACTAGGTCATATCAATTCGACCCGACTGGCTGAAGTTATATTTAGATGCATATTTAAATTAGTTTGAATTTACATCTTATGAAACGTGCCAGTCATGTCACAGAGATAAAATGACCATAGCTCCGTTTATTGGAAACAGAGAAAGAGTTAGTAAACTCTTGGGATGATACATGTTGATGTATGTAGGTCCCCAGTCTACACATGCCAAGACCGGTTCTTTGTACTTCATTACATTCTCTGATAATCTCTCGAGATTCAGACATATGTTCCTGTTGAAACACAAGTCCGAACCTTTTGAGATATTCACAGAATATAAGTTAGAAGTAGAGAACCAAAATACGGGTATAAGTATTATGTCCTTTGATGTGATCAAGGAGGAGAATACTTGAGCACGGAAATCCTGGACTATTCTAAAGGAGAATAAGCTTCTCTTTCAGCATTACTCCTCCGCATACACCATAGCATGATGGTATATTGAGGCGGAGCAATAACACCCTATGTGATATGGTGTGCTCTATGATGAGTACTACTGAGTTTCCTATTTCCTTTTAGGGAGTTATACACTTATGAAGTTGCATACCTATTGAATAGGGTTCCGATCAAATCAGATGCCTACCATTTCATATGAGATATGGAAAGGGAAGAGCCCATCTCTTAAGTCAGTTAAGATTTGGGGTTGTCCGGCCTATGTCTAAAAGCAAAATCCGGACAAGCTCGAGGCAAGGTCAGTTATATAGATCTGGAAAGGTTCTAGCTATACAAACTGAAGCAGATGATTTGGTAGAACCAAAGGATTCAATAGCAACCAACGAACCTCAGCCTCTCCGCCGATCTAGTAGGGTTCCTCACCCACCTGAGAGATACTTCGGTTTCTCTATGACAGTGGGAGCGAGGATTGCATCATGAGATGATGACCCAACTAGTTTCGGGCTGGCCATCAGGAGTAGGACTCTGTAAGAATGGCTGGATGCTTATCGATCTGAGATGGAATCCTTATACACCAACAAAGTATGGACTTTGGTTGCTTTATCTGAATGGTTAAATCCCCATCAGGAGCAAGTATATCTTGAGAAGATTACTTGGTGTACATGGAAAAGTTGAGACTTTCAAAGCTAGACTCGTTAAAGGTTTGCATAATAGACCAGTTGTGGCTAATGATGAAACCTTTTCTGGGGCCTATGCTTAAGTCCATCCAGATCCTACTTGCCACGGCTACATACCATGATTACGATATCTGGTGGTTGGGTGTCATGACTGCTTTTCTAAATATTGATTTAGAAGAGAACGTCTATAAGTACACAGCCAGATAGCTTCGTAGACAGTGGGAGCAGCAGAAACGTATGCAAGATGTTTTATATGATAAAACAGGCATCGCGGAGTTGGAACATCTATTTTGATGAGTTAGTCAAAGAGTTTGACATCATCAAAATGGTAGATGAACCTTGTATATACAAAAAGGTAGTAGGGAGTATGGTGGTGATCCTCGTAGAGTACGTGGATGACATACTCTTGATAGGGAAGGAGTTTCCTATGCTACGCTCGATCAATCTCCGCTTATCACTAGGATTCTCCATAAAGGATCAAAGTGATACCTACTAAATCCGGGGTTTTGGATCTATGAGATAGATCTAATTGGATGTTAGAATACTCACTAGTTGTAGTGAGAAGGTATCAATCGGTCCTGGGGAGAATCACTGGAAAGGTTCCAGAGTGATAAAGATGACTGAATGTCAGTCGCAGGCATTGTCTTTACCCTCAGTGGAGGGACGGTATGTTGGAAGAGTTCCAAGCAAGATACCGTGACATACTAGACGATTAAAGGCAAGATACATCATTACCAATGATACTACCAAAAAGGAAGTCTGGGTGTATATTAGTTCATGAGATGAACTTCGTTCCTCCCATTGTGTGACAATGGAGTTGTGGCTTATGCCAAGGAACGCCCATCCCATCAGTGATCTAGACATATTCTTAGGCAGTATCACCTGATCATGGAGATGGTTGATCTCCAGGGGATCGAGGTTAGGAGAGTAGACTCAGAGGACAACACGGCGGATCCACTCACAAAAGGCCTTTTCCCAGAGAGAGATTTTTATGGGATGGTTGAGTATGAGATACTACAACCACTGCTATCAGATGGCCCTAGTGCAAGTGGGAGATTGTTAGTTATATGTATGCCCTAGAGGCCATTACTATACATAGGATGTATATTGTAGTGGATGCTTGGACATATATAGGGATGACTTTCTTGCTCGATATGATAGTATGCTATATGGTTACTCTTTAGCTTAACGTGTACACTGATTGTCTCTCTGTTACATGTTGGTAAAGCCCTTAGGATGTGTACTTGACTACCTGGACTATGATGCGGATCATACTAGTGGGGACATGGTAGTCCATAAGTACATCCTTCAAGGTCCCTAGTCGTGGGTATATCGAGACGGGGCATCGATATATCAGAGTAGACTAGCGTGTACCTTCTCGACCCATACAGATGGGCGATGGATGATCCCATATCCATTGGTGTTTGACATCAGAGATGATATACGGGTGCTCAGTAGAGACTGGGTACACTGGACGGACTCGCCGAGAACTCCCAGATGGTATTATACTTTACGTCAGATGGCAGTTCTCTGGTGACACTGGTACAGGTTAGTCTGTAGACCAGAGATCGTCATAGAGTCTTGTGTGATTCCCACTGTGCTTTGATTTCCATCATACCACGTCCAAGAGGGCGTGCAAAAAGGTGGCTTTTGGGTACAGTCCCAAATCACATGGAGGCAATGAGCGATATGAGGAGTTTCGTCTCTCCCGGTATAGGGAGTTGATGTTGCGCAGTGCTCGATTGGCTATAACAGGAAGTCCTTGGCCAAGGCAGCTTTAGGGATTTACTGGTAAGTGTTACCAGTAGTTTCTCGACCCGTTATGAGCCTCATATCGACACGACTTATCGAGTTATTGGGGTCTGGCGTTTACCACCCCTAGACGAGATATGCGACATATCAGACGAACAGACCGGACTGTACGGTAGTGTTACTCGTTGGATTCACTGGAGTGTGAGCGGGCTTGCTCGTTGATCTTCTGATCGCTCAATATCCGGGTAGCCGTTACGTTTAGCAGACCGCTTGCGGCTTGTGGGTGTTTGATATGATCATCACCTGCTGCCGGCGTATTGACGAGTCTTGAGAGTCCTACACAGGGGTTTCCTGGCTCAAGCGAAACGAAATAGGAGCGCATATGAGATATGTGCGGGACCGAGAATAATACCAGTATGTGATATTGTATTCTATTCTCGCGATTTATGACATTGATCGGTTGAATTTGATATAGCCGGGTTATCGGATCAAGTGTTGATTCGATAAGTTGTTACTATAGATATCAGTCGGTTATATGCGATATGACCGGATCGTTAAATCAAGTGTTGATTTAATGATTTAATGTATAATTATATATTTGATATATTATTTTACATTAACTAGTATTGGTTCATTTAAGATTTGTTTTCTCACTTGAAAGTGTACATTGTTTATATGTGATATATGCAAGTGTACATGTTTGTATCATGCTTGATGATACAAACAAGTTGTGTGTATGAGACTTGAACCATAACAAGGTTGAATTAGGGTTTACTATTTTCCTAAACAAATAACAAAAGAGAGTGACTTTGGTCAAAGTTATCAAGCTTCATGAAGCTTGATGAACATTGACAAAGTCAACTCTTTTGTCATTTGTTCAAGATATTAGCTAACCCAACCCTTAACCTTATGCTATGGTTAATTCTCTACATGAGTTAAGCATGAAGGCTTAACTTAACCATGGTGCCATGATTAAAAGGATAAGTGTTCATATTATTCTTTTAATGGAAATGATATTCTTTCTTCTTCTTCATCTTCATCAAGCTTGAAAAAGCTTGCTAGCTCCAATGGCATCATGAGAAAAAGAGTGAGAAATCCAATTCTAAAGTGAACCCACTTCCTATTTCTTCATCCTCTACCACTTGCCATGTAGTATAGGGTGTTCTCTTCACAAAGTTTTCGACCGAGTGAAGGAATAGCTTGAGTTTGAGTGTCCCCGACGTAGATCATCTTCGTCCTCGAAGTCAATGACCTAGCCCGATCATTTCTCCGACGAAACCATTTCTAGAGTCCGGGATCCGATGATCGCAGTGGAGGGACGTCAACACGGAGCTAAAGAAGTGGTGGACCGGATCTACAAAGGTTGTAATCCCTTTCACTTAGTAGCAAAGTCGTTTGCTTCATTACTTTTCGCCTTTACATCTAGTTAACGATCTTGCTAAGGGTTGTTCGGCACCTAGAAAATTTTTGTTTGACATGGTTGATGCCTTGTGAGACCTCCTTTGAGTGCCTAGGAACCCTACATCAACCATGCCGGTTTAAAATTTTAGCCGTGCCTAATAACCCTAAACAAGATCGTTGCTAGAAAATTAGGGTTTCATATGCTAGTAAACTACGTTTACGACTAAGTGAATACGAAATACAACCTTTGTAGATCGGTCCTTCACTTCTATAGTTCCTTGTTGAAGTCCCTTCGCTGCGATCATGGTTCTCCCAGACCCTTGCATGGCTTCAAGAGGCGAAAGACGCGTCCTTGCTTGAAGTCTTCGAGGCCGAAGATGATCTACGTCGAGGGGATGCTAACTCAAGCTTCTACTTCACTAACTTGAGAATTAGTGAAGCAAACACCCTAAACTAAAGTGCTAGTCTAGTAGAGGATGGAGAAATAGGAAGTGGGTTCTCTTTAGAATTTTATTTCTCACAATCTTTCTCACTTTGGATCAAACCCTAACAAGCTTTTTCTTTTTAACAATGAAGAAGAAGATGAACAAAAGAAAGAGATGAGAATAATGATCAAGTGAGAAATCTAACCATGGTGAGTGAGTATCATATACTAACTCTTGTAGAGACATAACCATGGCTAATGCTTATGGTTGGGTTAACAAATATCCATGGTAAAAACAAACTTAGTGGACTTAGTCAATGGATCCACAAGCTTCCACAAGCATCATGCATTGTGCTAATCCTCCACTAATTTTGTAATTACATAAAATATAAAAACCCAACATAATAAATAGCATGGTGTAAGTCTCATACACCCAAGTCTTGTGTATCATCAACCATGATACAAAAAGAAAACACAATTTTAATATATATCACATATATATTAAAGTTGTGTACATGTGAGAAAAAACCTAAAGTGAACAAGTGTTAGTTAATGTTAACTAGTATATCAAATATACAATTATACAATAAATTATTAAATCAACACTTGACTTAATAATCCGGTCATATCATATATAACCGACTAACATCCAATGTATCGACTTATCGAATCAACACTTGATTCGATAACCCGGCTATATCATATATAACCGACCGATACAAAAAGTCGCGAGAATAGAATACGGTATCACATACACGCATTATTCTCGGTCCCGCACATATCACATACGTGCTCCTATTTCGTTTTGCCTGAGCCAGTAAAACCTCTATGTAGGACTCTAAAGACTCGTCAATACGCCGGCAGTAGGTGATGATCATATCAAGCACCCACAAGCCGTCAGCGGTACTAGCTGGACATAACGGCTACCTGGGTATTGAGCGATCAGAAGATCAGCAAGCAAGCCCGCTCCAACTCCTGTAAAAGCCTGCCGGTAACACTTCCCGTACAGTCCGGTCTCCTCGTCTGATATGTCGCATATCAAGTCTAGGGGTGGTAAACGTCAGACCCCACTAACCGATAAGTCGTGCCGATATGAGGCTTATAACGGGTCGAGAAACTACTGGTAACACTTACCAGTAAATCTCTAAATCGGCCCTGGCTAGGGACTTCCCTGTTACGGCCAATCGAGCACAGCGCAACATCAACCCCCAATACCGGGAGAGACGAAACCCCTCCTATCGCTCATTGCCTCCATATGACTCGGGACTGTACCCAAAAACCACCGTTTTGCACGCCCTCATGGACGTGGTAAAGTGGAAATCAAAGCACAGTGGGAATCACACAAGACTCTATGACGATCTCGGGTCTACAGACTAACCTGCACAAGTGTCACCAGAGAACTGCCATCTGACGTGAGGTATAATACCATCTGGGAGTTCTCGGCGAGTCCGTCAAGTGTACCCAGTCATCACTGAGCACCCGTATACCATCTCTGATATCAAACACCAATGGATATGGGATCATCCATCGCCCATCTCATGGGTCGAGAAGCGTATACGCTAGTCTACACTGGTATATCGATGCCCCGTCTCGATACACCTACGACTAGGGACCTTGAAGGATGTACTTATGGACTACCATGTCCCCTCTAGTATGATCCGCATCATAGTCCAGGTAGTCAAGTACACATCTTAAGGGCTTTACCAACATGTAACTTTAAGACAGTATAAAGAGACAAGTATACATGTTAAGATAAAGAGCAACCAGATAGCATACTATCATGTCGAGCAAGAAAGTCCTCTCTATATATGTCCAAGCATCCAATATAATATGCATCATCTGTACAATACTGGCCTCTAGGGCATACATACAACTAACAATCTTCCACTTGCACTAGGGCCAGCTGCTGTAGTATCGCATACCAAGCATCCCGAAGAGTCTCTCAAACTGTATCTGGGGAATGGCCTTCGTGAGTGGATCCGCAGTGTTGTTCTTCATGTCAACCCTCCTGACCTCGATCTCCCGGCGATCAACTATCTCCCGGATCAAGTGATACCGCCTCAGAATATGCCTGGATCGCTGATGGGACCTGGGTTCCTTGGCCAAATCCACCGCTCCATTGTTATCGCAATACAAAGGTATTGGATGCTCAATGGATGGAACCACTCCAAGTTCAGTAATGAACTTCTTGATCTAGACAGCCTCTTTGGCAGCATCGTTGGCAGCGATGTATTCAGCCTCCATCGTCGAGTCTGCCACGGTTTCCTTCTTGGAACTCTTCCAGCTAACCGCCCCTCCGTAAAGGGTAAAGACAAATCCCGACTACGACTTAGAGTCGTCCTTATCACTCTGGAAGCTCGAATCGGTAAAGGACTCCACTTGGAGTTCTCCGTTACCATACACCAAGAGCATCTCTTTAGTCCTTCGTAAGTACTTGAGAATGCTCTTCACAGCTGTCCAGTGACTCTTTCCAGGATCAGCTTGATACCTACTCACTACACTTAGTGAATATGCTACATCAGGTCTGGTACATAGCATCGCGTACATGATAGAGTCTACAGCCGAAGCATAGGGTATCCCTTGCATGCGAGCTCTCTCCAAATCAGTCTTGGGAGACATCTCTTTGGAGAGAGTGAGCCCTGAGATCGTGGGTAAAAACCCACGTTTGGACTCTTCCATACTAAACCTCTTTAGTATGGTGTCAATGTACCTGGATTGGGACAATCCCAATATCTTTTTAGATCTATCTCTATAGATCATAATTCTCAGTATGCAGGAGGCATCACCTAGATCTTTCATTGAGAATCTTTGTGATAAGAAGAGCTTGACCGATTGCAGCATAGGAATGTCATTTCCTATCAAGAGTATGTCGTCCACGTACAATACGAGGAAGACAACCTTACTCTCTGCCACCTTCTTGTAGATACAAGGTTCATCTACGCTTTTGACGAAATCAAACTCTTTGATAATGACGTCAAAGCAGATGTTCCAACTCCGCGATCCTTGCTTTAATCCATAAATGGATTTAAGCAGCTTGCACACCTTCCTGCTGCTCCCACTATCTACGAAGCCCTCTGGCTGAGTCATGTACACGCACTCTTCTAAATCACCATTTAGAAAGGCGGTCTTAACATCCATTTGCCAGATTTCGTAGTCATGATATGCAGCGATGGCAAGCATGATCCGGATGGATTTAAGCATAGCCACTGGAGAAAAGGTTTCATCATAGTCCACACCTGGTCTTTGACGAAAACCCTTTGCAACAAGTCTAGCTTTGAAAGTCTCCACTTTCCCATCTACACCAAGTTTTTTCTTGAAGATCCACTTGCTCCCAATGGGTTTTACCCCTTCAGGAGCATCTTCCAAAGTCCATACTTTGTTGGTGTACATGGATTCCATCTCGGACCGCATTGCATCCAGCAATTTCACTGAGTCCCCACTCGTGATGGCCTGCTCGAAGCTAGTTGGGTCATCATCAACCATGATGCAATCCTCGCTCCCACCATCCATGAGAAAACCGTAGTATCTCTCAGGTGGGTGAGGAACCCTACTAGATCGGCGGAGAAGCTGAGGTTCATTGGGAACTACCGAATCCTCCGGTTCCACTAAATCTTCAGTTTGAGTTTGTGTAGCCGAAATTTCATCCAGTTCTACCTCGTCGCCACTAATTTCTTTTGCAAGAAATTCCTTTTCTAAAAAGGTGGCATGTCGAGAAACAAACACCTTTTGTTCCTCGCTATGGTAAAAAAGATATCCATGTGAATGTTTGGGATATCCCACAAACTTGCATAAAACAGATCGTGCCTCGAGTTTGTCCGGATTTTGCCTTTTGACATAGGCCGGACAACCCCATATCTTAACTCGTTTAAGACATGGTCTCTTCCCACTCTATATCTCATATGGTGTGGTAGGTACAGATTTAGATGGAACTTGATTCAAAAGGTTTGATGCTGTCTCCAGCGCATACCCCAGAAGGAAATAGGTAACTCAGCTGTGCTCATCATAGAGCGCACCATATCTAATAGGGTGCGGTTCCTCCGTTCCGATACACCGTTGTGCTGTGGTGTATATGGAGGAGGTAGCTGAGAGAGAATCCCATTCTCTTTTAGGAAGTCCAGGAATTCATTGCTCAAGTATTCACCTCCTCGATCAGATCAAAGGATTTTAATACTTTTTCCGGTTTGGTTCTCGACTTCTTGTTTATATTGTCTAAATTTCTCAAAAGCTTCTGATTTGTGTTTCATCAGGAACACATACCCGAATCTAGAAAGATCGTCAGTGAATGTAATGAAGTACGCAGAACCATTCCTGGCATGTGTAGATATGGGGCCGCATACATCACTATGTACCAGTCCCAAGAGTTCCGTAACTCTCTCTCCGTGTCCCGTAAATGGAATTTTGGTCATCTTGCCTTTGAGACATGACTGGCAAGTGTCATAATATGAAAATTCAAACGGATTCAAATATCCATCCTTATGCAACTTAGCTAGTCGTGTCGCATTGATGTGACCCAGTCTACAATGCCACAAGAAGGATTCGTTCATTTCTGAACTCTTCCTCTTGTGTGTGTTTGTTATGCTCAGAACTGTTGATTGATTTAGAATATAAATGCCATTGCACAACGTGCCTGATCCAACCAACTTTTGGTTTAGAAAAATGTTCATAACATTATCCTGTAATACAAAATTATATCCCTCTTTACTCAACAAAGAAACCGATATAATGTTGCATATCAGGTTCGACATGTAATAGCATTCGTTCAAAATCAATGTATTACCAGTTGGCAATACAAGGTGATATTCCCCGACGGTTTTAGCTACAACAATTGCACCATTTCTAACCCTTATGTCTTTATCACCTTCTCCAAGTTCTCTACCTTTCCTAAGCCCATGTAACTGATTACATATATGGGATCCTGACCCGCTTATCTAATACCCAGGACGTAGAGGAAATGGAGAAACAGTTCTCTGTAATGAACACACCCGAAGAAAATGCATCAACATGTACTTTCTTCATTCGGGTGGCATGGGAATCCTGGTATTCCCCTATATCCTGTTCAGTCCTATAACTCTTATAAGAAAGAACAGAACCAACGTTCCCCAGCACAGTATAACATGCGGGTTCGGTCAATACATCCATATTATTATCTTGATTAAGGCATGATATGGTCGCTACCTGGAGAGAGAGAAGAAAACACTTTAGCGTATGCTCTTGCAAGATCAGATTGGTTATTATTTTATCTAATCAGGATGGCTCCCACTTTTTTTATCAAATCTTCCTTCAAACCCTAAAAGGAAAGACTAGCCGGGATTAATTACACCCTATAATTTCGCCAATCTTTCAGCCAGGCCAGTGTCGGTACTTTGAGGGAGGTTCCCCGTGCTTTCGCACGGACCTAATTAAAGTAAACCTCGTTTTCCCAGAGGCGTAACCCCGTTGACACCTTTCTAGACACCTACTTGATCGGCTAATTGTCCTGTGTAAAACTCTCCCAGGAGTAACAATTACTCGCAGTGGGTATCGGGATCCAACTATCTCATAGAAGGTATGCAATCTCATTGCGAATTTCAACAGTTGAAATTCCCGATAATATTTTGCCCATAACCCCTATGACCTTGACAAAGGCCAATAAATCATAGGATGCTAGTCAAGTTCAACCAGTCATTTCTTGATTCAATCAAACCCACCCGCACGACCTTTGACAAAGGCCAACAAGGTCGTACGACTACCTCAAAACAATCTACATCATATGCATAAGAAGATAAGCACTATTTAGCTACCGCACACTACGCCTTGACAAAGGCCAACAAATGCAGCACGAATACTAAATAGTTCTTATCTGAAATGACGGAGGGCTACGACAGGTTTTTCTGATAACTTATTGCGTAATGAACTTGATATCGTCGTAGAATCGAGTGAATTTTGAAATGGAGTGATTTTGAGGCTTTTATTAGTTTTGCTAAAGAGGTCACTCCCGGTGAAGGGATCTCGGCTCTTTCCTCATCGAATAAGGTGCAGGACATATCATATATATCACTATGTAAAGCAAAACTCCAAAAGCAATCAAAAACAAAACGAGTGTTGTAGCATCTGCCAGTTCTGCTAAAGGGGAAGGGATCTCGGCACTTTCCTCATCGAATAAGGTGTAGGATATATCATATATATCGCTTTGCAAAGCAGAAAACTGTAGCTACCCTTTTTGAAAATTTGATTCTACAACATCTTTTAGGTTTCTTTTATTTCATTAATCACATTAATGAAGTCCCATCATTTAAGTCACCTAAACATCACAGATAAATACGACGTACACTTATGCCATCCGCATTCGCCTCGATGTCCCCTCGTGCACTGTTAGGTTAGGTAACTAACGAGAGAGCGGGGCAGGGCTAGCGCGGGTGTAAAACATAAATAACGTCTATATAATATATCATATATACTATATACAGTATTTATCTCATCACATCACATGATCACATCACAGATATCACAGCAGAAGAAACATATGAAACATTGGATATACTAGGACGTCCGTGTTTTATTTTGAGCCTCTATAAAACACGGATTCCATGGTCGCGATGAATAGCCAAACCCACACCCCTAGACCCCTACGAGAGCGGCAAGCAACCCTTCCAATTCTAGAGTTAGGAGACCCGGACTCGACTCCTCGAGTTGGTCTCCCACTGGACTCCAGAACCCGGTTACTTGTGCTCTCCTCCTTGGGTCTATCCTAGTGCGGAAAAGTAAATAATATACTAATGGTGACATCGACCTCATCCCGGAAGTGCCCCAATAAAAGAATATTACATACATTTAATTATACATGAATGAAAATAAAAACTCTCATCTCACATAAAACCCCCGGCTATTCAGAACGTGACGATCCAATATAACATATCCAGCAACACATAATATCACATGTCATCAACGTAAGTAAATATACGTATCCCAATTGTCGTTGACATATAGCAACGAAACCGGCGATATAACATATTACACTTACGGTCACAGAAAAGAAAGTGTAAAACTACAACATTTGGAATCCATAATCTCTTTAGACATCGTAAATCCGAAATATCACATACTTTTCATTTCATACCTAACTGTATGAATTCCACATATTGTATCACATTCCAGATAAATAGACAGTATTAAACTTTCCGATCGAATAATCAAATACCCAAGATTTCCTAAATATCTCAACATTTGAGCTGAGTTCAAAAATTTCAGAATACGTCACAGTAGCAACGGTCCAGCCATAGAAGGGTCAAGCCAACGCCTCACATTTGGCACGCCGTACTGCCTCAAATCCTAAGGTTCAAAAGGCAGTTCAAGACGGTCACATAATCGAGTTAAGGTTTGTTGTCTTCTAGATGGTCCATCGCGTCACATGCACGTTTTTCCGAAAGATTTAAACCCGAGAAAAATTCATCACTTGAATGTTTTTCGTGCCGGGAAAAATTGAGTTAATGATATCCGTTCGAACATTTTAATACTTTCTAAATTATCCGGAATAACATAACAAAATTAAATTCTCCGATCGAATCGACGATTACAAAATAAACCCCAAAATACTCAACACTTGAGTCAGTTTAAAAATACCCAGAAAAATATAGGTATAGATACGAAGGTTACTGCATAAAATAATATTCATGATTCACTTTACCTACCGCGGAACCGCCGCCAATAGTGGGTTGGGACCGCGGTTCCGCGGCGGTTGTACGGAATTATAATCTCCTATTTTGTGGTAACCCTTAGAATTCCCTGCTGATTTTTTAGGCATTTTTAATTCAGAAAAAATCACATTTTTAGAAATTGTACAGAGAGGGGGTTAAATTGACGTATTCGGGTTCGTTCAGAGTTTTAACTTCGTTAACACATCGCCTAATGCTCTAGCTAGGCTCTGATACTACTGTAGGGTTACTAGGCACTCTAATAAGGTTCTACAATGCATCAACCATGCCCGTTTAAAATTTTAGCCGTGCCGAATAACCCTAAACAAGATCGTTGCTAGAAAATTAGGGTTTCATATGCTAGTAAACTACGTTTACGACTAAGTGAATACGAAATACAACCTTTGTAGATCGGTCCTTCACTTCTATATCTCCTTGTTGAAGTCCCGTCGCTGCGATCGTGGTTCTCCCGGACCCTTGCATGGCTTCAAGAGGCGAAAGACGCGTCCTTGCTTGAAGTCTTCGAGGCCGAAGATGATCTACGTCGAGGAGATGCCAACTCAAGATTCTACTTCACTAACTTGAGAATTAGTGAAGCAAACACCCTAAACTAAAGTGCTAGTCTAGTAGAGGATGGAGAAATAGGAAGTGGGTTCTCTTTAGAATTTTATTTTTCACAATCTTTCTCACTTTGGATCAAACCCTAACAAGCTTTTTCTTTTTAACAATGAAGAAGAAGATGAACAAAAGAAAGAGATGATGATAATGATCAAGTGAGAAAGCTAACCATGGTGAGTGAGTATCATATACTAACTCTTGTAGAGATATAACCATGGCTAATACTTATGGTTGGGTTAACAAATATCCATGGTAAAAACAAACTTAGTGGACTTAGTCAATGCATCCACAAGCTTCCACAAGCTTCATGCGTTGTGCTAATCCTCCACTAATTTTGTAATTACTTAAAATATAAAAACCCAACATAATAAATAGCATGGTGTAAGTCTCATACACCCAAGTCTTGTATATCATCAACCATGATACAAAAAGAAAACACAATTTTAATATATATCACATATATATTAAAGTTGTGTACATGTGAGAAAAAACCTAAAGTGAACAAGTGTTAGTTAATGTTAACTAGTATATCAAATATACAATTATACAATAAATTATTAAATCAACACTTGACTTAATAATCCGGTCATATCACATATAACCGACTAACATCCAATGTATCGACTTATCGAATCAACACTTGATTCGATAACCCGGCTATATCATATAACCGACCGATACAAAAAGTCGTGAGAATAGAATACGGTATCACATACACGCATTATTCTCGGTCCCACACATATCACATACGTGCTCCTATTTCGTTTTGCCTGAGCCAGTAAAACCTCTATGTAGGACTCTAAAGACTCGTCAATACGCCGGCAGTAGGTGATGATCATATCAAGCACCCACAAGCCGTCAGCGGTACTAGCTGGACGTAACGGCTACCCGGGTATTGAGCGATCAGAAGATCAGCAAGCAAGCCCGCTCCAACTCCTGTAAAAGCCTGCCGGTAACACTTCCCGTACAGTCCGGTCTCCTCGTCTGATATGTCGTATATCAAGTCTAGGGGTGGTAAACGTCAGACCCCAATAACCGATAACTCGTGCCGAGATAAGGCTCATAACGGGTCAAGAAACTACTGGTAACACTTACCAGTAAATCTCTAAATCAGCCCTGGCTAGGGACTTCCCTGTTACGGCCAATCGAGCACAGCGCAACATCAACCCCCAATACCGGGAGAGACGAAACCCCTCCTATCGTTCATTGCCTCCATGTGACTCGGGACTGTACCCAAAAACCACCATTTTGCACGCCTTCATGGACGTGGTAAGGTGGAAATCAAAGCACAGTGGGAATCACACAAGACTCTATGACGATCTCGGGTCTACAGACTAACCTGCACAAGTGTCACCAGAGAACTGCCATCTGACGTGATGTATAATACCATCTGGGAGTTCTCGGCGGGTCCGTCCAGTGTACCCAGTTATCACTGAGCACCCGTATACCATCTCTGATGTCAAACACCAATGGATATGGGATCATCCATCGCCCATCTCATGGGTCGAGAAGCGTATACGCTAGTCTACACTGGTATATCGATGCCCCGTCTCGATACACCTACGACTAGGGACCTTGAAGGATGTACTTATGGACTACCATGTCCCCACTAGTATGATCCGCATCATAGTCCAGGTAGTCAAGTACACATCCTAAGGGCTTTACCAACATGTAACTATAAGACAGTATAAAGAGACAAGTATACATGTTAAGATAAAGAGCAACCAGATAGCATACTATCATGTCGAGCAAGAAAGTCCTCTCTATATATGTCCAAGCATCCAATATAATATACATCATCTGTACAATACTGGCCTCTAGGGCATACATACAACTAACATAAACTTATCACCCATTCTCAGTTCTCTACCTATCTGTAGCCCATGTAACAAATTACATATGTGGGATCCTGATCCGGTATCTCATACCCAGGACGTAAAGGATACTGAGAAATAGTTCTCTGTAATGAACACACCCGAAGAAGATGCATCAGCATGCACTTTCTTCGTTTGGGCGGCACGGGAATTCTGGTAATCCCCAATTTCCTGCTCAGTCTTATAACAATTATAAGTTGGAGCGGGACCAACGTTCCTTAGCGCAGTATAACATGCGGGTTCGGTCAATACATCTGTATTATTATCTTGATTAAGGCGTGACATAGTCGCAACCAGGAGAGAGAGAGAATAAAACACTCAGCGTGCGCTTTTACAAGATTAGATTGGTTATCAATTTATCTAATCAGGATGTCTCCCACTGTTTTAGTCAAATTGTCCTTCAAACCCAAAAAAGAAAGACTAGCCGGGGTTAGTTACACCCTACAAGTTCATCAATCTTTCAGCCAGGCCAGTGCCGGTACTTTGAGGGAGGTTCCCCACGCTTTCGCACGGACCTAATTAAAATAAACCTCATTTTCCCAGGGGCGTAACCCCGTTAACACCTTTCTAGACACCTACTCGATCGGCTAATTGTAATGTGTAAAATTCTCTCAGGAGTAACTCTTACTCGCAGCGGGTATCGGGATCCAACTATCTCATTGAAGGTATGCAATCTCATTGCAAATTTCAACTCTTGAAATTCCCAATAATATTTTGCCCCAAGCGATCTATGAGCTTGACTAAGTCAACAAACCATAGACCGCAAGTAAAGTTCAACCCGTCATTTCCCGATTGAATTAAACCAATCCGCACGACCCTTGACTGAGTCAACAAGGCCACACGACTACCCTAATCCAATCGCATCATATGCTTTGCAGATAAGCACTAATCGGTGATCAGTCGAAAATACTGCATCTTTAAACCGGCATTTTCCCTATCATTTGCACTCATCTAGAAGTGTTCGGCATTCATAAAGCACATATAAGAAAAACAGTCGTAAAATATCAGATTGCATGTGTTAGACTTTAAAACCGGCACTATAAAGGAAATTGACTGTATTTCATAGCATGGCATCATTCCTATATATCGAAACTTGTGTTCGAAGTCTGTGCAGGAAATTACAGAAGATCGGTCAAATTTACAAACGAAGACTGTTAAAAAGACACCAACTCATGGATTTGGAATCTGGCAATGATCTAAAAAGAATTAAGAGATTCAACATATCAGAATGTACACTAAAAGACAGAACAAAGCAGCTGAAGAATAATGAAGCCCTAGCTCCACCATATGGCCGCAGAACCGCGGCCGGAGACGCCTTGCGCCGTGGTTCCGCGGCATCTTGGCCACGTCATCACCTCTGTTTCAGCCCATAACTCCTACCTCAGTGTGTGCACTTAAGAAAGCTACTTCAATCTCCAGACTACTCTATAACATTCTGCCAGATCAGCAAGTCATTGGGTTCTAAACTAAACACTATTATCTTCCTCAACAAGCTTCACTTAAACTCTATTAAGGATCTAGAACCTTCCCCCTAACCTCCTAGCTTAGGGGAGAAGCTAAGCCCTAACTAACTACTTCTAGAAGCCTCTCCCTATAACAAACTTTTGGAGGGAAAACTCAAATTTGAATTCCTAGACCTAGGGTTTGGAAAACCTATAAAAGGACCCCAAGGCTCTCTTGAAATGGAGAATCAATCCTTAGTTGTTCAATCTTTGGTGGTTAAAAGCCAATCAATCCTTAGTTGTTCAATCTTTGGTGGTTGAAAGCTAATCATTCTCTCTTCATCTTCCATCCACAAGTTGAGTGACACGACTCGTGCGAAACCCTAATCCAAAGCTCAAATTCAAGATCCTTTGAGTGCAATCCAAGCAAGTCTTCATCGATCCTTTAGAAGCGAAGTCGGACTTCAATGGAGCACGAGATCCAAGCCGATCCACGACTCAAGGAGCCGAGCGACGCAAGAATCGACGATCAAAGTTCCATCCTCTTGTAGTTCTTGAGAGTTGTAACTAAATTGTTGATATAATAAAGGTGAAGATTCTTTAAACTTGCTTATTTTCAATTCGAGCATTATGATTAGTATTCAATTCTTGAATGTATTCTTCGTGATGATGCTTGAGTAAAACTCCGCTCGTGGAGGAATCGAAACGATTATAGAATGATGATGTTGACGAATCTTTAACGTTTTCTTAAGTCTTATAACAATTGTAAATTCTTGAAAATCGAATGATCTAGATCGATGTGAATGCGTTCTTGATTCCTTTCGCACGATCTAGAGATCAACGATCGATCATCCGACTTTCAAGAAGCTATCTAGTGAATGTGATTCATCGAATGGACAAAGGATAGGATGAGGAACCCTAATTCTTCGCAAGATCCTTGATCCTCGATGAATTCTACATCGATTTAGCATCAACTTGTTAATGGATAAGAAATCGTATTCTTGAATCTTCATCACATCTACTATCGAATCGATTCCTACGAGCTATACTTCAAATCTTGAAACCTAAATCAATTGGAATTCTATCTCCCTTGATTCTTGATGTTTATCGTTTTATTGATTCTTGATTAGAATAGTTAATTCTTGAACTTCATCGATAAAAATCTTGAATCATTTTTGCTTTTCTTTACTTTTAAATTTTCGATTCAAACAAAACAAAATAAGAACGAATCACACAATCCCTGTAGACGATCCGCACTTACTAACGCGCTACAATCCGACACCGTTATTGATTGCGGTCAGAATATTTTTGGTTGTGATCTCTTTACAATTTTCTCTACTACACAACGAGAAATTCATTCAATCAAATGGCGCCGTTGCCGTGGATCATTTGATTTGATATACACAAACAAGAATTCAATCCAATCAAATGGCGCCGTTGCCGGGATCATTTGATTTGATATACACAAACAAGAATTCATTCAATCAAATGGCGCCGTTGCCGGGGATCGCGTGCTAATTCGTTCTATATTTGAAATTTGAATTGAAAGATTTATTCCATTACAATTTTGTTATCAAAATTCGCGCAAACACTAATACGAGTTGTTGTGATTTGTGCGAGGAAATCTGAAGCTTTCTGTGCAATTGAAAATTTTTTTGGAAATTTCCAGAGAGCTGGAGGAATCAACAGAAAGCTGCTGTTGAAATTTTGAACAGTGAGCAGTACCTACGACCGCCCTTCCACGGTCTGAGCCTCTTCCGGCGGTGGTTCCGCGCGTCGGTGAAGGGTTCTCAGTGCAAAAATTTCACAGTGAGCTTCTATCTTTCTTATCTTCTTCTCTGTCTGCTCCAAATAACAAATTTCTGCAGGCTTCTTTGCAAAAATCGCAGCGCCGCGCAAAAAGAAAAAATTAAATTGTTCTTGTTTTGATTTTTGTGGTTGTTTGCATAATTAATACGGACATTAAGGGGCAAAGACCAAATCCAGATTAGGTGGGGAGTTCATTACCCTTCCTAAGCCCCAAAAATCGCAAAATTTGCATCCGCATTGACCCTCATTAACTAAAAGAAATCTAGAGATGACTCTAAGGACCTTCGCACTCACTTAGGACAAGAGAAGGCCATGGGTAATTCATTGCTTATCCGCGTTTCTTTGTGGTGTCTAAGGCAAGTGTGTCGAAGGCTAGTGGTTATTAATTAGGCCCACTACTTACGTAGTGGAGTACCTTCCCACTTACCTGGCACTTACCTGGCCACAGGGGGACAAAGAGGCAGTGGAGGATTGATCCCGCGACTTGTCTTTTGGCAGTTAGGAGCGGTCTAGAGCCTGACCTAGGTGACCACTAGATTTAGGGTTTTGTGTGTTGCATTTATTGTGATCGCATCATTTTTTCAAAAAAATCCGTATCATTTTTCAAAACAAACACCGCATTCATTCATTCATTTCCCCTAATTATAAGTCACGCTGCCACTTGTACTAACCCTTTTTAGTGCAAGATAGGCTGGACACGGGAATCTAGTGCCCGTTAAGTCCGCGTTTCCCCGATCGACCCAAAAGTCGGTATTTCTATATTTACCCTTTCTTTACCCACCACCACACTCACATCGATAGATCCGTCTCCATCGAACTTCTTTATCAATACCCTGCCGCCGTCTGTTGGTGCGCAGAATCCACCTCGCATCTCTCTCCAAGAGAGGTGCTATCCTACACGAGGTCCCTTTTCCACCTGTCTTTCCATTCCACCAGCCAACGGGGAAAATTTTCAAATAAAACCCCAATACATCAACCTTCTACCAAAATTTCACGGTCTCGAGTCTGAGGACGCATACGTGTTTATCACGAAATTTGAAAATGTATACGCAATGATGGGTACCTCATAGCTGTCTGTGGATGCTATGCGTCTTCGTCTTCTCCCATTTACCTTGTGCGATATAGCCGAGAAGTGGCTGTATAACACTACCGCACATTCCATTTCAAATTGGGAAGAATTCGTCAAAGCATTCCTAAAGAAATTCTACCCACATCATAAAACAGCTCGAGTCCGTAGCGAAATAAATCAATTCACCCAGCTTCCAAATGAACCATTTTCAAAATGTCTTGAACGCTTCAAGGATCTGTTAGTCCAATGTCCACATCACGAAATCCCTAGATGGGAACTGTGCAGAATCATTTATGAGGGCATTAATCCTAACACAAGACAGACCCTTGAATCCATGTGTCAAGGCAACTTCATGACCAAAGATGATGGGGAAGCCTGGAAATTCCTAGAAGATTTCGTTGAAATATCTTTACAGTGGGAGGGTGTGAGTCAATCGTCTAGGGATGGCAATGATATTTCCATAGGAGTTAGAGCTGAAATTTCAGCTTTACACAAGAAATTCGACGCTATGGAAAACAAATTTTTAGCTGCCGTCCTAAATCAAATGTCATTCTCAAAAACTGTATGTGGATGTTGTTCTGATCCTTCTCACTTGACGGAAGAATTTCCGTTTCAAGGTCATGAGCATACCAATGCCGCATTTCAAAGACCTAGGAACGATCCATATTCTTCCACATATAATCAGGGTTGAAGGAATCACCCTAACTTTGCTTGGAACCAATCACAATCTCAAAACACGGTTCCAACCCAAAACAATTTCCAAAGGGTCCCTCCACCACAACAGCAACCACTTCCATTGAGTCAGCACCCCTACCAATCACAAAACTTCCAAAATCCGGCCAACACTTTTGCACCACATGAAAACTCTTTGCAATTGACCGGTACTGATAATACCTCTGCACTAGCACAAACCTTGGATACTTTCATGAAACAATACATCCAAAGGACGGCAAGTTTGCAATCTTCCGTCGAGAATGTGATGAAGATCATTGTCTCTCAAAATGAGAATATCAAATCGATGGAAGCACAAATTGCACAACTAAAAGCCGAAATGAGTGCAAGAGAGAAAGGGAAACTTCCAGCTTAACCTTTACCCAATCCTGACTATTCACATCTTGTGAATGCAATCACGTTGAGATATGGAAGAGTGCTTGACAATCACGTTGGGGAAGAGATTGATGACACTGAAAAATCTATCGATGATACCCCGGCTGAGACCTTTCCTTCCACTTCTACTTCTAATTCTAACCCCAGTTCGTCTACCCCCCCCCCACCTTCTTGCGAGCATATTCTTCATTTCCCACAAGGCTCTCCACCTCAGCCCATCTCTTCTAGTTCACAGAAAACGATCCCCATTTCTATTCTGAGATCGGGTCCACACACACTTCCTTCTCCTATGATGGACCCAGCGCTTATTGCTAAAGCATCTTATCCTAATCGGTTAAGGGGTAACACATCGAGTCCACATATGGAGAAGATTATGGACATGTTTAAACAAGTTAACATCAACATCCCTCTCCTAGATGCCATTCAACAAGTTCCGTCCTATGTGAAAACTCTTAAGAACTTGTGCACTAGGAAGAGGAAGACACAAGTGCCCAAGAAGATATTCATGGCAAAGACTGTAGACACGGCTTTCCCCCAGCAATTACCGAGAAAACGTAATGATCCTGGATATCCTACTATTTCCATTTCTATCGGGGAGAAACACATCAACCGTGCTCTACTTGACCTTGGCGCTAGTGTTAACTTGCTTCCATATTCAGTTTACGAGCAACTAGGTATCAGAGAGTTGAAGCCAACCCATTGCACTCTCCAGATGGCTGACCGATCAATCACCAAACCTAGGGGTGAACTAGAGGATGTGTTAATAAAAATTGGGGAATTTATATTCCCTGTGGACTTTATTGTAATTGATACACAGCCTGTTGCGAACCCACAGAATCAAATTACGGTGATTTTAGGTCGCCCCTTTTTGGCCACTTCCAACGATATCATCAACTGTCGTAATGGTTCTATGACCCTATCCTTCGGGAATAGGACAATAGAGCTGAACATTTACAAGTTGGGAAGTGTACCCTCCGAACCTACTGCTCAGGTCTGTTCTGTCGACTTAATGGATGTCGATAGCAGCGAATTTGATGATCCTCATGATACCGATCTAGACTCTTTTCATATGTTATTTGACCCAACGATGTATCATACACATACGGACTCTTCCACCGAGATGTCCGGGTCAACAACTAACACTGATTATGAACCGTTTTTGGAGTCTGAAGATCACCCCGCACTTTGTGACAACATTATTCTTCGGGGTATTGATGAAACTTTTGAGGAGATCTTCGCTGATGAACTCGCATTTTTGAATGACACGGGTGTTGAGATGAATCATCTCCAAATCAATGAAATTGAACCTGCACCCCTTCTTCTGAACTGTAAAAAGAATGCGAGTAATCCATTACATTCACTGCATCGTCTCTCCAAAATGAGACGCACACACATTCTATTCCACCACTTACCCTTTCCCCACTTCTTCCACCAACCAGAGCACTGCATTGATAAAATTTTCGAATGGTTGGTGTTAACATTCGATCTTTGCAAAGCTTGGCATCGACCATTGATTTTTTGACCCCCTCTTGTGATTTTCAAATATTAACATTGCTTAAGTTTGGGGGGTATAATTGGGCTCTTGAAAAGAAAATTTTTACAAAATTTTGAGCCAAAAATAAGTTTGGGGGAGGGTCTTCACTTAAATATTTTGCCCCCACTAATAAATTCCTCCCAAGCTTACAGGTTTTTCGAGATTTAGCTGATGGCAACAGTGAGGACACTGTTGAAAACAAGTTTGGGGGGGTTTGTACTTATTTTCGCATCATTTGCATATCATTTGCATAAGCACAAAACATTTTTTTCAAAACCTATAAAAATTTAAAAATTTTCAAAAAAAAATATATAAAAAAAAGATAAAAACATTTTTGTACATAAATAAGATAATAAAAGATTAGATAGTGAAAAATTACATCCATGAGATTAGAAAAAATTTAAGAAAACCAAGAAAATTAGAAGTTTTCTTATACGAACTAGAAATAAGTAGTATTAACGGTCCATTTTTGGCATAGCAGTGACTCCCAGACCAGTTGGCCTTAGGAGTTTTCTCATGTGCTTGCTTGCTTATACCAAAAAATTTAAAAGTTTTCTTATACCAAATAAGCAAGCACATGAGTAATCGGTCGGTTAGTACATCAAGAAGTATTAACGGTCGCATGAAAGTGTGTGAGCACATCTAAATATTCATTAATTAAAAAGTACTGAGGCTGATGGGCAAGAGTATGATAGCTTGAATTGAATTCTCTGGGTGTAGGGATGTTATTACACACACGTAGGGTGATATGATCGATGTTTGGAAGAAAGATAGGAATGAAGAATAAGACGATGTTTTATTGAGGGAGGACGTGATTTCTGACATCTTTTCATGACTATTAAGATAGGGCTCATGACAACCGAAAATCTAGCTTAGTTGGAAACCCTAATTTTCAAGGCTTTTCTTTTACAATTCTTGTCTTTAAATGTAATATTCATGATCTTTCTTTTATTATTGGATTTTGTGGGTGCAATCCGCTGAAAACCCTCAGGAGACAACACTCCTCCTACTAGGGACACCTAGAGCTTTAAAGGCTTGTTGCACGTGCTCAGTGCAATCGTGTTGCCTACGAAAGTGTGCTAGTTAGTTTTTCTCTTTCTTTATTTTCTCCTTCTCTTTTTAATAAAAAGTTCGCTCGAGACGATCGAAAATAAGTTTGGGGGAATTTGATCAGTCGAAAATACTGCATCTTTAAACCGGCATTTTCCCTATCATTTGCACTCATCTAGAAGTGTTCGACATTCATATAGCACATATTAGCAAAACAGTCGTAAAATATCAGATTGCATGTGTTAGACTTTAAAACCGGCACTATAATGGAAATTGACTGTATTTCATAGCATGGCATCATTCCTATATATCGCAACTTGTGTTCGAAGTCTGTGCAGGAAATTACAGAAGATTGGTCAAAGTTACAAACGAAGACTATTTAAAAGATACCAACTCATGGATTTGGAATCTGGCAATGATCTAAAAAGAATTAAGAGATTCAACATATCAGAATGTACACTAAAAGACAGAACAAAGCAGCTGAAGAATAATGAATCCCTAGATCCACCACATGGCCGCGGAACCGCGGCCGGAGACATCTTGCGCCGCAGTTCCGCGGCGTCTTGGCCACGTCATCACCTCTGTTTCAGCCCATAACTCCTACCTCAGTGTGTGCACTTCAGAAAGCTACTTCAATCTCCAGATTACTCCAGAACATTCTGCCAGATCAGCAAGTCATTGGGTTCTAAACTAAACACTCTTAGCTTCCTCAACAAACTTCACTTAAACTCTATTAAGGATCTAGAACCTTCCCCCTAACCTCCTAGCTTAGGGTAGAAGCTAAGCCCTAACTAACTACTTCTAGAAGCCTCTCCCTATAACAAACTTTTGGAGGGAAAACTCAAATTTGAATTCCTAGACCTACGGTTTGGAAAACCTATAAAAAGACCCCAAGGCTCTCATGAAATGGCGAATCAATCCTTAGTTGTTCAATCTTTGGTGGTTGAAAGCCAATCAATCATTAGTTGTTCAATCTTTGGTGGTTGAAAGCTAATCATTCTTTCTTCATCTTCCATCCACAAGTTGAGTGACACGACTCGTGCGAAACCCTAACCCTAATCCAAAGCTCAAATTCAAGATCCTTTGAGTGCAAGCCAAGCAAGTCTTCATCGATCCTTTAGAAGCGAAGCCGGACTTCAACGGAGCACGAGATCCAAGCCGATCCACGACTCAAGGAGCCGAGCGACGCAAGAATCGACGATCAAAGGTCCATCCTGTTGTAGTTCTTGAGAGTTGTAACTAAATTGTTGATATAATAAATGTGAAGATTCTTTAAACTTGCTTATTTTCAATTCGAGCATTATGATTAGTATTCAATTCTTGAATGTATTCTTCGTGATGATGCTTGAGTAAAACTCCGCTCGTGGAGGAATCGAAACGATTGTAGAATGATGATGTTGACGAATCTTTAACGTTTTCTTAAGTCTTATAACAATTGTAAATTCTTGAAAATCGAATGATCGATGATCTAGATCGATGCGAATGCGTTCTTGATTCCTTTCGCACAATCTAGAGATCAACGATCGATCATCCGACTTTCAAGAAGCTATCTAGTGAATGCGATTCATCGAATGGACAAAGGATAGGATGAGGAACCCTAATTCTTCGCAAGATCCTTGATCCTCGATGAATTCTACATCGATTTAGCATCAACTTGTTAATGGATAAGAAATCATATTCTTGAATCTTCATCACATCTACTATCGAATCGATTTCTACGAGCTATACTTCAAATCTTGAAACCTAAATCAATTGGAATTCTATCTCCCTTGATTCTTGATGTTTATCGTTTTATTGATTCTTGATTAGAATAGTTAATTCTTGAACTTCATCGATAAAAATCTTGAATCATTTTTGCTTTTCTTTACTTTTAAATTTTCGATTCAAACAAAACAAAATAAGAACGAATCGCACAATCCCTGTGGACGATCCGCACTTACTAACGCGCTACAATCCGACACCGTTATTGCGGTCAGAATATTTTTGGTTGTGATCTCTTTACAATTTTCTCTACTACACAACGAGAAATTCATTCAATCAAATGGCGCCGTTGCCGGGGATCATTTGATTTGATATACACAAACAAGAATTCAATCCAATCAATCAGCTACCGCACACTACGCCTTGACTAAGTCAACAAACGCAGCACGAATACTAAAAACTACTTATCTGAAATGACGGAGGGCTACGACAGATTTTTAAGAAAACCCTTTGCGTAATGAATTTTATATCGTTGTAGAATCGAGTGATTTTAAATGGAGTGTTTTTGAGGCTTTTCTAGTTTCGCTAAAGAGGTCACTCCCGGTGAAGGGATCGGTGGGTCTTTCCTTATCGAATAAGGTGCAGGATATTTCATAAATACCACTATGCAAAGCAAAAACTATAGAAGCAATCAAAAAACAAACCGTGTTTATAGCATCTGCTAGTTTCACTAAAGAGGTCACTCCCGGTGAAGGGATCTCGGCTCTTTCCTTATCGAATAAGGTGCTGGATGTTCTACAAGGAACACCGCTATGCAAAGCAAGAACTAGAGCTACCAGTTTTTAAACAAGTTTCTACAACATCTTTAGGTTTCTTTTAGTTTCATTAATCTCATTAATGAAGTCCCATTTTATTATGCTTCACAAGCATCTCATTTGAAACGAAATCTGCAATATACCCAGTCTCCACTGAGCACCCTATACCTTCTCTGATGTCAAACACCAATGGATATGAGATCATCCATCGCCCATCATATGGGTCAAGAAGCGCATACGCTAGTCTACTCTGGTGTATCGATGCCCTGTCTCGATACACCCTCGACTATGAACAGTTATAGGATGTACTCGTCGACTACCGTGGCCCCACTAGTATGATGTCATCATAGTCCCAGTAGTCGAGTACAATCCTAAGGGCTTTATCAACATGTAACATAGAGACAATCAGAGTACATGTTAAGATAAAGAGCAACCAGATAGCGTACTATCATGTCGAGCAAGAAAGTCCTCCCTATATATGTCCAAGCATCCACTACAATATACATCGTATGTACAGTAATGGCCTCTAGTGCATACATATAACTAACAATCATGCGGAAACATACACAAAACCATAAAACCCATCAATCGGAGGTTTCCTCGCTCCAAAGGTGAGGGATAATTAATAGCAGCTTAGTCCGTGGCTGCCGGAGATTCGGATCTCCACAATCAATAAACCCGAGCCTACCCTAGGCAGGGGGATCTATATGTTGGAGATAGTGCCCTCAGAGACCTATCCCGGTAGGACAGTCTTACTCGAGATAATAGTATGCTATCTGGTTTACCTTTATCATCGTGTACTGCTTTAGGTGACCTGACAGGTCGCTATTGCACGTTGATAGAGCCCCTAGGATTCTTGCTTGACTGCCAGCAGTATGAGGGCGATCATATACGTGGGAGCTGGTATTCTATAAGCACATCCTTAAAAGGTCCCTAGTCGTGTGAGTTTCGAGACAGGGCACCGATTCTCCAGAGTAGACTAGTGTATACAGTCGAGACCCCGACGAGGGGCGGTGGCCGGTCTCACAAGCCACTGGTGTCAGTTGGTTCACCTAAGATGTATATAGGTGCTCATTGGGTTATGAGTACACCGGACAGGACTCGCCGGGAACATGCTAGTTGGTCTTATACCTGACGTCAGATAGCAGTTCCCTGGTGACATGTGTACAGGTTAGTTCATCGACCTGAAGATCGTCATTTGTCTCGTGTGAGTTCCCACTGTGCTTTGATTACTACCCTACCACGGCTCAAAGGAATCGTGCAAACAGGTTTTAGTTGGGTACAGTCCCGAGCCACATGGAGGCAGTGAGCGGATCTTCAGGGGTTCGTCTCTCCCGGTATTGGGGGTGAGTTCGCGCTGTGTCTAGGAGAGCCATTACACGAAGTCCTTGGCCAAGGCAGGAGATTTACTGGTAGGTATTCCAGTAGTATCTCAGGGTGTTCTGGGCTACACTCTGACACGACTTGTACCACTTTTGGGGGTCTGACTTTTACCAACCCCCTAGGCCCGCCATGCGATGCTCATAGACGAATGGACCGGACTGTACGGATATTGTCACTGACAGGCTCAGTAGGGTGTCAGGATGAGTTCGCTCATCGACGTCCCTTTTGGTCAATAGCTGGTGGCCCGTCACGTATTGGCTTATACCTCTGACGTGCTAGTGGTTAAATCCACAGCCATAGTATTGACGAGTCTTTAGAGTCCACCACACTTACAGTTACTCAAGTTTCGGGCGAAACGCTGTAGAGGCCGTATGGAGATATGGCAGGGTCCGATCAGATACGTGCGGTATTGCACGGATCAGGATCGGACGGTTAGTACTAGAGGCCGTATAGATATATGGCAAGGTTCGATCGGATACGTGCGGTATTGCACGGATCAGGATCGAACGGATATTACTAGCCGGCTTTGGTTTAAGCCGGATCCTAGTATAGTACAGTGTAGATTTTGTCTCATTGCATTTGTATCCGGTCGGAATACAGATGCGGGTGTGTATGCACAGTATCGGGGTTTTCCTGTAATTTATTACGGGACCAGTTTTCTGGAGTTGCCAGTTTGCATTTCGTTCCGGCCGGTTTTCCTTTGTTCTTTCCCGGCCGGACTTTTCCGATGGAGGGGGTTATTTGCAAGTTTGCAAATAACATTTGTGGAAGGGGTATCTTGCATATTGGTGGCATCATGATAGTTTTTCATGATGAGATTCTTTTTCCTTCTTATCACTTGCTTTATGGTGATTAGAGTTGATTAGAGTTTGAGATGACATTGTTATCATGATCTTTGGATATGGTCACCCTTTCTCTTTTCCTACACTCACCTTCCTTCTTGTGTTGGTTTTTGTTCCTCCACCATTCTCACTTGATGAGAGAGGCTACACTTGAGAGACAAGGGGAGAGAGTTTTATTTTGAGCTTGTGGCATTTTTCTTGATCTCATTTTCATGCTAGGAAAAATGAAAGCACCATTTTTCCTTATCTTGATTCCTCCATCATCTTCAAAGGCAACAAAAACCCCAAATGAGACATAGCCTCTACACTACATTCTACAGCAAATCTTGGGCACGTCGACTTGTCAGCTTCGTGCCCGAGTTGCCTCGGTATAGAGGCGGGAGCCCGTAAAAGATGCAGGCGATGTGGTGCCCTTCCGGCGATGAGGCGACAACCGGAGTTTCCGCAGGAGATCGGGACGACGACGAGAAGACCGGAGGACTCGGATCACTCGGTATATCTCTAAACCGTCTTGTATTTAGCTAGGACTAGTTAATGGTTCGATCCGGGTGTTTAGTGCGCGGTGGTTCCGGTTTGCTAAGTTCGCAAAATTAAAGTTTATCACCGCTTCCGCATTTGGCCGTCGGACTGACGTCCGGGGCGCCGCCGTGCTCTTACACTATATACGCCTGACTAGCACGTGTATCCCTATTTCAATAGGGTGACGAAAAACACTCTACACTCGAGATAATACTATGCTATCTGGTTTGTCTTTATCTTTCATGTGATGCGTTTTATTTACTATAACGTATCGTTTAGACATGAGATAGAGCCCCAGGATTTTTCTTGACTACGGGGACGATGAGTAGTCAATAAGCACATCCTTAAATGTTCCTAGTCGTAGAAATACCGATACAGGGCATCAGTACTCCAGTTTAGACTAGTGTGTACGTTTTCTGACCTGGTTGTATGGCGATGGCTAATCCAATAGCTATTGGTGTTTGACATCGAAAATTGTATACATGTGCTCATTAGATGAGTTACACTGGACGGACTCACCGAGAACTCCTAGTTGGTAATATACCAATGTCAGGTAGCAGTTCCCTTATGACATTGGTACAGGGTAGTCCCTAGGACCTGAGATTGCCATAGTGTCTCATGTGTATTCCCACTATACTTAGACTTCTACCCTACCACAGCTTAAAAGAGTTGTGCAAACAAGTTTTCGTTGGGTATAGTCCCGAAGCACATAGAGGCAGTGAGTGGTCGAGGGTATTCGTCTCTCCTGGTATAGGGAGTTGATGTCGCACTGTGAATGACATGACTACAACCATAAGTCGATGGCCATCGCAGTGGAGATAAACTGATAAGTTTTGTCAGTTGTATCTCCAGTTGGTTATGAGTCCTCTGTCGCACGACTTATCAAGTTATTGGGGTCTGACAAATTCCAAACCCTAGACCCGATATGCTTTACTATTAGATGAAGAGACAGACTGTACGGTAGTATCACTGATAGACTTTGTAGAGTTCAGATGAGCTTGCTCGTTGACCTTCTTTCGTTCAATACCCAGGTAGCCGTTAGGTGAAGCTAGTATCGCTGATGTGCTTGTGGGATATGGATATGATCCTAACCTACTGCCAGCGTATTGTCGAGTTTTTAGAGTCCCACACAGAGGTTTTCCAGCACATACGAAACGATATAGAGCTCGTATAGGGATGCATGCAGGAGTTCGATTAAACACGTGTATTTGATACATGTATTTTAATCGGGTGTTTATTGATATTAGCCGGTATATATATGATATAGACAGATTATTAAATCAAGTGTTGATTTAATAATTAAATGTATATTTATATATTGATATATTAACTAATATCATGCTCACTTAATTATTTTCTTCTCTTTAAATTAATGTTTATATTTAATATAAATAATGAGACATGTATGCTGATACATGTATGATGGGAGTATAAGACTTATATGATAGAAATGAGTATGAGTCTTGGTTGTAGAATTCATGAGATAATTCTTTTTTAATGACTCATTTGTGTGAGCATTATTGGTTCATGACTCATTCTTGTTGCTTATCTTCTTCATGCTTATTTTTCCTCATCTTGATTTTTATTCAAGTGAGAAATGGAAAAGAAAAGAGAAAAATTAAGTGAGCTAATTATTCTATATCTCCTACTAATCATTTTTAGCAAGTTTAATTAGTGGGCTGCTTCATTTTGATGAGATCAATTTGAAACTAAAGCTTGTTTTGGAGTTATCTTAAGGTGGATCATCTTCGCCGAGGAGATAATTGAGAAAGCTTGTTCTAGGATTCATGGAGTTTAGCCAGAGTCCAAAGAGAGGTGGCTAACACGTTACAAAGGTTGTAGTCCACCAACTCTTATTTTTAGCTTATTAGTTTAGTCACAATTTTAGTAGTTTGGTTTAATTCTTGGTTTGGGTTTGCTATAGCTCTCTAAATTTTTAAAATTATCGCTTCCTCTATACTTTAAACCCTACTAGAGGTGTCTAGCATCACATCAATGGTATCAAAGCCACACTAAAAGATTACAACTTTTTTGGTGACTTTGGAATTCATGAAACCCAAAATTTTCAAAACTAGTTTTAAATATTTGCATGAAAAAACTTTCATTTTTGCTTGTGTCGGAGCTACCAGATTCTTGGTTTGGACCAAGAATTTAGAGTAGGCTCACGATAACCCGAACCCACCCAATTTGAGCTCGATTTTTCCCCAATTCAGGGCTAAACCGAGGCTGATTCAGCCGTGCATCGATGGCTGAATCAGCCACTGGATCAGACCCAATTTAGGGCTGATTCAGCCCTGATGTGGGGCTGATCCCGCCCCTGATTCGGCCCCGTTTTGGGGCCGAATCAAGGCTCATATAGTGTGGGGTTTTATGGGGTTCTCGGGGTTCCATTTAGCACAAAAATGAGGGGATTTTCATTGCCGGGATGAACTTGAAATTCAGTTTTTTGGAATTTCAAGTTAGCGATCTCATGGTTTATGAATTCTAACGTCATGGTTCAAATCGACTAATCAAAGTGTTTTATTTAGTAGGATCAAACACGGATACAATAAGGATATGCGTTGGTAAACGTCGCCTAATTTCTATATGATCATCTAGACGAGATTGCGCATTTGTTATTGTGATTGTTGTTAATATATGTTGATATATTGCATTGTTGGAATGTGTTGGATTGTCACGAAACGAATAGCCCCCGTGTGGAAGTGTGGTGTTGCGATAAGTGTTATTTCCATTCATGCTTATATCCATCTTGTATATTCATTTGTTAGGGACGAGCTCCAACTTGTGGTCGCCGTTTCCGTTATATGTATATTCTTTGTTTCGGGACTTAGCGGTTCACATGTGGCCGTAGTCACCATTTGAGGTATTATTATTTGTCGAGACATGATCAGGTTGCAATCGGTGTTGCCGTTGTATTATACAGGTTTAGGACTACCGTGCGGAGAAGTGCATAAGCAACCGAATTCTAGATTGCAGCGGGTGGCCATCTCAAGGAGTTGAGATCGGGTCGCTCGAGTCTAGAATTGGCAGGTTGCTTGCCATGCTTGTAGGGTGTATAGTATAGACCCACGGAGGAGTACTAAAGTCACCGAATTCGAGAAAGTGTCGGGTGGCCCACTCATGATGATGATGTTAGGTTGCCTCGTTTCTTAGGTTGGCTGATAGCTTGCCGCACTCGTAGGGGTCTGCTTTTTGCAGTGCAAAAGATGTTTACGCGACTGAGGAATGTCGCATTTCGTTTGTGGCTCGAACGAAAAGCGGGATTCTTAGGTGATCTGAATATTCCTATTCTATGATGTTCATTACTTGTGATATAATTACCTGCATGTGATGATGTTTATTGCTTGCCTGCAATGTTGATTATCTGCCTGCGATATTTCATATGATGATATATTGATATATGTGATATTATATGTATATATATATATATATATGATATATAAATAGATGCTATATACGTTTTGCACCCGCGCTAACCCTGCCCCCGCCCTACCGTAAGTTAAGTAACCTTACGGAGAAAATCCGGGGCCCTGTGGCGAATGCGGATGGCGTATATGTGCATTCTATTTTCTTTTCATGTTTTTCTGTGATTGTATGAGAAGATGCTAGGTAATGTGATTGTGGATGGCGTATATGTGCATTCTATTTTCTTTTCATGCTTTTCTGTGATTGTATGAGAAGATTCCGGGTAATGTGATTATCTATTTGATGGGATTGCATTGATTCGGATTAATGCAAAGATAATAAACCTAAAACACGTTGTAGGAACCAAATATCAAATATTATGGTGCTATAGTCGAATATTTTGTTTTGCACAAAGGTATTCTGTTAGGAATATCCTGCACCTCATTCGATGAGGGAAGAGCCTGTTGGATATGTATGCCCTAGAGGCCATTATTGTATATGTATACATATGTATGCTTGGACATATATATGTACAGTACAGTCTTGCTCGATATGATAGTATGCTATCTAGTTTGTCTTTATCTTAACATGTGCATATTTTACTTACTATTACATATCTTTTATACATGTTGATAAAACCCGTAAGATCAATGCTAGACTGCCTGCGTTGTGATGGCGATCATACTTGTGGGAGCTGGGTAGTCAGTACGCACATCCTTAAATGGTCCCTAGTCGTGGGAGTATCGAGACTGGGCATCGATATTCCGGAGTAGACTAGTGTATATGTTTCTAGACCCCGACGAGGGGCGATGGTTTGGTCCCGCAACCATTGGCTTTAGACCTAAGATCTTATACAGCTGCTCACTGGGGATGAGTACACCGGACGGACTTGCCGAGAACTTCCAGATGGTACTATACCTATCGTCAGATAGAAGTTCTCAGGTGACATGAGTACAGGTTAGTCTTCAGACCTGCGATCGGTATTTGTCTCGTGTGAGTTCCCACTGTGCTTTGATCACTACCCTACCACGGCTCTACTGAGTCGTGCAAACAGGTTTTGGTTGGGTACAGTCCCGAGCCACATGAAGGCAGTGAGCGATTGTCAGGGATTCGTCTCTCCCGGTATAGGGAGTCGATATCGCACTATGTTCGATTAGTCAGGACCATAAGACCTTGGTCAAGGAAGTTGGAATTTACTGATAGGCTGATCAGTAGTTTCTCGGATTGGTCCTGAGCTGTATCAGCATGAATTACCAGGCTATCAGGGTCTGACGTTTACCACCCCGTAGACCCGGTATGCGATACTCTCAGAAGAAGAGACCTGACTGTACGGAGATTTTCACAGATAGGCTTAGTAGGGATCCGAATGAGTTTGCTCATCGGCCTTCTTTTTTGACAGGTACCCGGGTAGCCGTTACGTACAGCTAGTGCCGCTGACATGCTTGTGATTATGGATTTATCCAGTAACTCACTGCCGGTGTACTGTTGAGTCTTTAGAGTCCCACACAGAGGGTTTCCCTGGTTCAGGCGAAATGATGTAGTAGCCGTATTGGATACGTGCAGGGTCTTGATCGATTGATGTACTTTTTACTCTGACTTTTGATCGGATAGTTGGTAATACTAGATGGCTCGGGTTTGAGCCGGATTATTAAATCGGGTATTGATTTAATAGTTTACATATATGTATTTCGATATGTATATTCTAGTATTATGTTCTTCGTGTTATTCTATCTCTTTAAGCATTCGTGTTTTTATCCGAATGCAGGTATGTATATACAGCAGACTGTAATCCATATTTTATTACAGATTACCTTCTAGAAGGTGGACACCTCATCATGGACTTTTCCATTTATTGATAGATGGAAATGAGGTGGAAATTAAGGAGAGGGAGGCATGGTGAGTGGCATGGCTTCAATAGTTCACAAATGAATTCTTTATTCATTTGTGGTTACTATTGAAGCATGGCTACACTTGTTTATTCATGAGAATTCATACACAAAACCTTAGTGTTGATTTTCTCTCTTATGCATGCTTCATAATTTCTTGAGCTCCCATTTTGCTTCACCCTCCTCCCTCTTTTTGAGTTTCCTCCACCTTCATCATCTTCTTCTTCATTACCCTTCTCATGAGTTGAGAAACAAGTGAAGAGGAGATAGCATAACATTTAGATCATCACACTACATCCTAGACTACTTTGTTTAGCAACCCAAGCTCTCTAGTTGCTCTACTTGATATATAGTGTGGAGCTAAAGCCATGGATCATATCCCTCAGGTGGATCATCTACGACAAACGAGGACCGGAGAGCAAGATCGATCGCAGAGAACCAAAGGAGCCAACAAAGAAGATCAAGCATGTTCAAGGTGGCCACTTGGAGCTAACGAAGAGGAAAGAAGACCGAAAGACTTGTATCGTTTGGTGAGACTTCTTTCATAGTAGATAGCACTAATTCTTTCGCTAGATAGGTTTATGAAAAGATCCGGTTCAAAGGTTATTCTAGTGCCATGTTCTAATCGTTAGAAAAAATTCTGTTCCACATTTGGCCATGGTAGTTGGCTGGGGCACTAGCGTAACCTTTCAGAGCCTTGATCCCCTCACCGAGAGTTCGCTCTAAATCAAAAATTTATGTTACTATAAATTTGCAAATTGTATAGCCGTAGTCTTTTGCTTTGCATCGAGATATTCAGTTAGGAATATCATGCATCTCATTCCATGAGGTAAGAGCTTTGATCCCTTCATGGGGAATCCTCACTTAAGCAATAGTCTACGTAACTATGAATATGAAAAACCACTCGGTTCCTATGATGAGATCAAGTTTATTACGTTAAAGGTTTCCTTCAAAACCACTCGTAGCCCTCTGTCATTTCAGGAAGTAGAATACTTAGTATTCGTGTCATGTTTGTTGACCTCCGTTAAGAAGTGATGTACGGTAGCTAAGTGATGTCTTCCCGTTAGTATAGTGATGCGATTAGCCGGGATAGTCACATAGCCTTTTTGACCTCCGTCAAGGGCTTATGCCAGTGGATTCGAGTTAATCAAAAAATGACGGGTAGAACTTGACTAGTGGCCTATGGTTTGTTGACCTTCATCAAGGTCATAGGTCGTCAGGGGTAAAAATAGATATCGGGAGTTTTAAGTGTTGAAACTTGTAATGAGATTGCATACCTTTTATCGAGTGGGTGACTTATTAGCCTCCATCAAGATTACTACGCCATGATATTTTGGATCCTAATTCCCACTGTGAGTAATAGTTACTCTCGGGATATGATCCCGACTAATTCTCCTTTTATGGTTTGAAGGAGGATTCGACTGAACATTGGGAGCCATCCTGATTAGATAAATATACCAATCTTATCTTGATAGAGTGCACGATGTGTGTTTATTTTCTCTCTTTGACAGCGACCTAAGACTAACCTTAAACTAAGAACTCGTAAACCAAGTTAACCGAACCCTTTTTACAATCAACTTCTTTGGAATGTCATGATTTCCTTTTTTCAAAACATTGTCGCATATGTCCTTACCCCTCCAACTTCCCCTTTTGCTTCCTCCAAAACACTTTGTATCTGATACAGAGATCCATAATATTTGGAAGGCCATCATATAGTTAGATATTGTAGGGTTACTAGGCACAGTCACAAGGGTCTATAAGGCATCAACCATGCCCGATTTAAAATTTAGACGTGCCGAACAACCCTAACCAAGATCTTAGACTAGAGATTAGACGATACAAAGCAAGTAAACAACTTTACTTCTAAGAGTTAGGGATTACAACCTTTGTAGTCCGTTCCTTCACTTCTAAAGCTCCGTGTTGAGGTCCCTTCGCTGCGATCATCGAGTATCCGGACTCAAGAGAGGCTCCATGAAGAGAAAGATGCAAGCTTGCTACCGATCTTCAATAACAAAGATGATCTACCTTGAAGAAACTCAAACCCAAGCTCTTGCTTTGCTAATCAAGTATTAGCAAAGCAAACACCCTAATCTAAGCGGCTAGAATAGATGAGGATGATGAAGTAGGAATTTAGCTCTCATTTGTTTTCAATTTCTCACTCATTATCATCACTTTGCAAAAAGCTAGAAAGCTTTTTATCAAAAAGGAAGAAGAAGAAGAAGCAAATCTCTTTGTGATGAATAATGAATCAAGTGTGATGTTAGAAATGCAACCATGGGTTAAGTATGAAGACTTAACCAATGTAGAGAATCAACTATGGTTAAAGGGTTGGGATGGGTAAAAGAAATATCTTTGCAAAATATCACAAAATATCAAGGTCGAAGTCAAAGCTTCAAGAAGCTTCTTGAAAGCTTCATGAAAGCTTAACCCTAATCCAAACCCTAACCATATTTCAACTTCACAAATCATGTTGCATTTATAACCACAACATGTTACAATATTATATATCACATATACAATATTTATTGTAACAAAATAAAATAATACAATTAACATATATCGCATATATATCAATGTATTACCCGAGTGAGAAAAAGAATCTTTAAGTGAGCTTATATTAGTTAATGTAATTTAATATATCAAATATATAATTATACTTTAAATTATCGAATCAACACTTGATCCGATAATCCGGCTATTTCATAAATAACCGACTAATATAATCTGTATCAGTTCATCGAATCAACACTTGATCCGATGACCCGGCTATATCACATATACCCGGCCGATATCTCATATCGCGAGAATCTAATACGGTATCGCATACTCGTATTATTCCCGGTCCTGCACATATCACATATGTGCTCCTACTCCATTTTGCCTGAACCAGGAAACCTCTGTGTAGGACTCTAAAGAATCGACAATACGCCGGCAGTAGGTGATGATCATATCAACCACCCACAAGCTGCAAGCGGTCAGCTAAACGTAACAGCCACCCAGGTATTGAGCAATTAGAAGATGAACAAGCAAGCTTGTACATTCTCCCGTGAATCCAACCAGTAACACTCCCGTACAGTCCGGTCTCTTCGTCTGATATGTCGTATATCTCGCCTATGGGTGGTAAACGTCAGACCCCAGTAGCTTGATAAGTCGTGTCGATATGAGGTCCATAACAGTTCGAGAAACTGCTGATAACACTTACCAGTAAATCTCAGCAACCCTGGCCAGGGATTTCCAGTTATAGCCAATCGAACGCTGCGCAACATCAACTCCCTATACCGGGAGAGACGAAACCCCTCCTATCGCTCATTGCCTCCATGTGATTCAGGAATGTACCCAAAAGCCACCTTTTTGCATGCCCTCTTGGACGTGGTATGATGGAAATCAAAGCACAGTGGGAATCACACAAGACTCTATGACGATCTCGGGTCTACAGACTAACCTGTACCAGTGTCACCAGAGAACTGCCATCTGACGTGAGGTATAATACCATTTGGGAGTTCTCTGCGAGTCTGGCCAGTGTACCCAGTCTCCACTAAGCACCCGTATACCTTCTCTGATATCAAACACCAATGGATATGGGATCATCCATCGCCCATCATATGGGTCAAGAAGCGCATACGCTAGTCTACTATGGAGTATCGATACCCTGTCTCGGCACTCCCACGATTAGGAACATTTGAAGGATGTACTTAGCGACTACTCTGTCCCCACTAGTATGATCTGCATCATAGTCCTGTTAGTCAAGTACTCATCCTAAGGGCTTTATCAACATGTGACATAAAGACAATCAGAGTACATGTTAAGATAAAGAGTAACCAGATAGCATACTATCATGTCGAGAAAGAAAGTCCTCCCTATATATGTCCAAGTATCCACTACAATATACATCGTATGTACAGTAATGGCCTCTAGGGCATACATATAACTAACAATCTCCCACTTGCACTAAGGCCATCTGTTGGGGTATCGCATACCCAACAATCAGCTATGGTCGAAGTATCTCATACTCAACCATCCCATAAAAGTCTCTACTGGGAATTAGGCCTTTGTGAGTGGATCCGCGCTGTTGTCCTCTGTGTCTACTCTCCTAACCTCGATCTACCTGGAGATCAACTATCTCCATGATCAGGTGATGCTGCCTAAGAATATGTCTGGATCTCTGATGGGACGGGGGTTCCTTGGCATAAGCCGCAACTCCATTGTCACACAATGGAAGGAACGAAGTTTATCTCATGAACTAAAATATATCCAGACTTTCTCTTTGGTAGCATGCTTGGTAACGATGTATCTTGCCTTTAATCGTCTAGTAAGTCATGGTATCTAGCTTGGAACTCTTCCAACATACCGTCCCTCCACTGAGGGTAAAGACAATGCCTGTCCTTATCACCCTGGATCCTTTCTAGTGATTCTCCCCAGGATCGATTGATACCTTCTCACTACAACTAGTGAGAATCCTAATATCTAATTAGATCTATCCCATAGATCCAAAACCCAGGATTTAGGAGGTATCGCCTTGATCCTATATGGAGAATCTTTGTGATAAGAGGAGGTTGACCGAGCGTAGCATAGGAAACTCCTTCCCTATCATAAGTATGTCATCCACGTACTCTACGAGGATCACCACCATACTCTCTACTACCTTTTTGTATATACAAGGTTCATCTACCAGTTTGATGAAGTCAAACTCTTTGACTACAACATCAAAACAGACGTTCCAACTCCACGATGCCTGATTTATCACATAAAACAACTTGCACACCTTTCCGCTGCTCCTACTGTCTATGAAGCCCTCTGGCTGTGTACTTATAGACGCTCTCTTCCAAATCACTATTTAGAAAAGCAGTCATGACACCCAACCGCCAGATATCGTAGTCATGGTGTGTAGCCGTGGCAAGTAGGATCTGGATGGACTTAAGCATAGCTTTAAAAGTCTCAACTTTTCCATGTACACCAAGTAATCTTCTCAAGATATACTTGCTCCTGGTGGGGATTTAACCCTTCAGATAAAGCAACCAAAGTCCATACTTTGTTGGTGTATAAGGATTCCATCTCAGATCGCTAAGCATCCAGCCATTCTCACAGAGTCCCCACTCCTGATGGCCTGCTCGAAACTAGTTGGGTCATCAGCTCATGAGGCAATCCTTGCTCCTACTGTCATAGAGAAACCGAAGCATCTCTCAGGTGGGTGAGGAACCCTACTAGATCGGCGGAGAGGCTGAGTTTCATTGGAAACTATTGAATCCTCCGGGTTTACCAAATCATCAGCTGCAGTTTGTATAGCTGGAACTCCTTCCAGTTCTACCTCATGACTACTAATTTCTTCACAAGAAATTCCCTTTCACAAAGGTGGCATGCTGAGAAACAAATACACCTTTTGTTCCCCAGTTTGGTAGAAGATATTCCCTTGCGAATGCTTGGGATATCCAACAAGCTTCCACAGAACTGTCATTGCCTCGAGCTTGTCCGGATTTTGCTTTTGACATAGGCCGGACAACCCCATATCTTAACTTCCTTAAGAGATGGGCTCTTCCCATACCATATCACATATGGAGTGGCAGGCATCTGATTTGATTGGAACATTATTCAATAGGTCTGCAACTTCACAAGTCCATAACTCCCAAAAGGAAATAGGCAACTGATTGAATACGAATTTCTCGTTGTGTATGTTTAGAAAATGTATATAGAAATCACAACCAAAAATATTTTGACCGCAATCAATAACGGTGTCGATTGTAGCGCGTTAGTAAGTGTGGATCGTCCACAGGGAAAGTGTAATCGTTCGTATTTCGAATTAGATGAGTCGAAAATTTAAAGAAAAGAAAAAATTCATGATTTAAAGAATTGAAGTTCAAGAATTAGTAAAATCTAGTCTAAATCAAAAAACAATAAAATCAAGAATTGAGAATTTGTGATGATTTCCAAATCAAATATCAAGAATCGAAGTGAGGCTCGTAGGAATCGATCGGATCTATAGATGTGATGAAATCTAGCGATTACATATTCTTATCCATCGATGAATTGATACTAGATCGATAATGATCAACGAGAATTAGGGATTTCTTGTGAAACTAGGGTTTCATCATCTATCCCTTGTTCCTTCGTCGATATCATTCACATTCTAGCCTCTAGTAAATTCAAGAATCGATCGTGGATCCCTAATTTCGAGCGATCACAATCAAGAAAGCATCGCAACGAAACTAGGTTTTCGATTCTTCAATTTGCTAGGGTTTACAAACTCGTAGGACTTAAGAATCGTTTTAAGATTTGTTACATCATCGGTCTATTCATCGTCTCGACTCCTTTACGAGCGGAGTTTTACTCAAACATCACAACAAGAACCACAATCACAAATTGAGATAGAATCATGATGCAAGAATTTAAAGAAAGAAAAATTAAAGAATTTCACCTTTTATTTATCAACAATTCCGTTACAATTCACTCAAGAACTACAAGAGGAAAGAACTCGATCGTCGATTTGGCTTCGCTCGTCTCCTTGAGTCGCGGATCGACTTGGATCACTTGCTCGATTGAAGATCAGCTCCACTCCTAAAAGGTTGAAGGCTTCTTGCTTGATTTGGTACTCGGGATCTTGAATTTGGCTTTGGAATTTGAATTAGGGTTTACAAGTTGTGTCACTCAACTTGTATTGAATTTGGGGGGGGGATTGAACAACCCAAAACCCTAGATCAAGGTTTTACTTTTATAAGCCTCTCAACCTTAGATCTAGAATTCCAATTTCAAATTTTCCTCCAAAATAAACCACTTTTCCCTCCAAAATGAACAACTTTTCCCTCCAAAATGAACCACCTCATTTGAATTTTCCCTCCAAAATGAACTACCTCATTTGAATTTTCCCTCCAAAATGAGATTGTTAGAAAGAATCTTCTAGAAGAAGTTTGTTGGAGGGAATATTCTAGAATGAGGTTTTTGCAAGGAGGCTTCTAGAAGAAGGTTGTTATAAAGACGCTTTTAGAAGAGGTTAGTTGGAGGGAGCTTCTAGAACTAATTTGTTAGGAGCTTAATCAAGATTAGCTTGCTTAATGATCTTTGCTGATCTGGCAGAAGCTTCGAGAGTTATGTAGACTTTGACATAGCTTTCTGAGGTGTACACACAGATAGAAAAATACTGGAGCAAATCTTTCTTGCTGACGTGGCAAGGTCGCCGCGGATCCGCGGCACGGGCCTGCTTAGGCCGCGGATCCGCGACCTAATAGGAGTATCAGTGCTTCATTTTTCCACTGTAGCTTTATGCTAGCTTTTGGATATTGTTCCGATATGTTGAATTTTACAATTCCTTCTGTATCAATGCCAGATCAAAGATCTTTGAGTCGGCATATTTTTGATCAGCTCTTTTCCCAATTTTGGCTTTGCTCCTGCAATTTCCTGCACAATTTCTCGAGACAAGAGTTGCGCTATACAAGAATGATGTGATGCCATGATAAACAATCAATTTCTCTCGAAATGCCGGTTTTAGAGTATAACACATGCAATCTGGTATTTTAGGGATGTTTTGCTAATATGTGCAATATGAATACCGAACACTTCTAGATGAGTGCAAATGATAGGGAAATTGACGTGTTAAAAATGCAGTATTTTCGACTGATCAAATTCCCCCAAACTTATTTTCGGTCGTCTCGTGCGAACTGTTTTATTAAAAAGAGAAGGAGAAAATAAAGAAAGAGAAAAACTAACTAGCACACTTTCGTAGGCAACACGATTGCACTGAGCACGTGCAACAAGCCTTTAAACCTCTAGGTGTCCCTAGTAGGAAGAGTGTTGTCTCCTGAGGGTTTTCAGCGGATTGCACCCACAAAATCCAATAATAAAAGGAAGACCGTGAAAGTTACATTTAAAGACAAGAATAGTAAAAGAAAGACTTTGAAAATTAGGGTTTCCAACTAAGCTAGCTTTTCGATTGTCATGAGCCCTATCTTAATAGTCATGAAAAGATGTTAGAAATCACATAACCCCTCAATAAAACATCGTCTTATTCTTCATTCCTATCTGTATTCCAAACATCGATCATATAACCCTGCGTGTGTGTAAAGGACATCCCTACACCCGGAGAATTCAATTCAAGCTATCATACTCTTGCTCATCTGCCTCAGTACTTTTTAATTAATGAATATTTAGATGAATTTGCTCACACACTTTAATGTGACCGTTAATACTTCTTGAGGTACTAACCGACCGATTACTCATGTGCTTGCTTATTTGGTGTTTTTCCTCGACTTGCACCACCTAAGGCTTAGCAGTGACTCCCAGACCAGTTGGCCTTAGGGCACTAGGTGAAGCGGCACCCTCGCTATATTTTTTTATTGCTGCCTTGGCGATAACAAAACCAGTGTTAATTTTTTTGCACCCTTTTATATTTTATTCAATTTTTTTTTATTACCTTCATACTTTGGCTTTTAGACAAGAGCATTTCAAGGTATCCTCTACTATCCCGGGTTTCAAGACGTGTGTAAGTGCGAATAGCAAGGTATCAATGTTCATGATGTTTGGCTTCCAGAATAGAAACTATTTTTCAGACTTATTTTTATCCTCAGATTAGTGACTTCCTTCATCTTACTAACCCTTGGGACAACGGCTCATAACTACTTATTACTAGTCCGTATAAGAAAACTTCTAATTTTCTTGGTTTTCTTAAATTCTTCCAATCTTTTGGATGTAATTTTTCACTATCTAATCTTTTATTATCTTATTTATGTACAAAAAAATATTTTTATAATTTTGAAATTTTTTAAATTTTTATAGGTTTTCAAAAATGTTTTGTGCTTATGCAAAGTATGATGCAAATGATGCGCAAATAAGCACAAACCTCCCCCAAACTTGTTTTCAACAGTGTCCTCACTGTTGCCATCCGCTAAATCTCGAAAAACCTGTAAGCTTGGGAGGAAATTTATTAACGGGGGCAAAATATTTAAGTGAAGATCCTTCCCCAAACTTATTTTTGGCTCAAAAAAATTTCTTTTCAAGAGCCCGATTATACCCCCTCCCCCCCAAACTTGAGTTAAGCCATGTTAATCTTTGAAAATCATATGAGGGGGTCAAAAATCAGTGGTCGATGCCAAGCTTTGCAAAGACCGTACATCAACACCAACCATTCGAAAATTTTATCAATACAGTGCTCGGGTTGGTGGAAGAAGAAGTGGGGAAAGGGTAAGTGGTGGAATAGAATGTGTGTGCGTCTCGTTTTGGAGAGACGATGCAGTGAATGTGATGGATTACTCGCATTCTTTTTACAATTCAGAAGAAGGGGTGGAGGTTCAATTTCATTGATTGGGAGATGATTCATCTCAACACCCGTGTCATTCAAAAATGCGAGTTCATCAGCGAAGATTTCCTCAAAAGTTCCATCAATACCCCGATGAATAATGTCATCACAAAGTGCGGGGTGATCTTCAGACTCTAAGAACGGTTCATAATCAGTGTTAGTTGTTGATCCGGACATCTCGGTGGAAGAGTCCGTATGTGTATGATACATAGTTGGGTCAAACAATAACATATGAAAAGAGTCAATATCAGTATCATGAGGATCATCAAATTCGCTGCTGTCGACATCCATTAAGTCGACAGAACAGACCTGAGCAGTAGGTTCGGAGGGTACACATCCCAACTTGTAAATGTTCAGCTCAATTGACCTATTCCCGAAAGATAGGGTCATAGAACCGTTACGACAGTTGATTATTGCATTGGAAGTGGCCAAAAAGGGGCGACCTAAAATCACCGGAATTTGATTCCGTGGGTTCGCTACAGGTTGTGTATCAAGTACAATAAAGTCCACAGGGAATACAAATTCCCCGATTTTTATTAACACATCCTCCAGTTCACCCCTTGGTTTGGTGATTGATCGGTCAGCCATTTGGAGAGTTATGCTCGAGGGCTTTAACACTCCGATACCTAGTTGCTCATAAACTGAATATGGAAGCAAGTTAACACTAGCGCCAAGGTCTAGTAGAGCACGGTTGATATGTTTTTCCCCAATAGAAATAGAAACAGTAGGACAGCCAGGGTCCTTACGTTTCCTCGGTAATTGCTGGGGGAAAGACGTATCTACTGTCTTTGCCATGAATATCTTCTTGGGCACTTGAGTCTTCCTCTTCTTAGTGAACAAGTTCTTAAGAGTTTTTGCATAGGACGGAACTTGTTGGATGGCATCTAGGAGAGGGATGTTGATGTTAACTTGCTTAAAAATGTCTATAATCTTCTCCATATGTGGACTCAATGTGTTAGCCCTTAACCGATTCGGATAAGGTGCTTTAGCAATAAGCGCTGGGGCCATCATAGGAGAAGGAAGTGTGTGTGGACCCGATCCCAGAATAGAAGTGGGGATCGTCGGTGGTAAACTAGAAGAGATGGGCTGAGGTGGCAAGCCTTATGGGAAACGGAGAATAGGCTCGTAAGAAGGCGGTGGGGTAGAAGAACTGGGGTCAGAATTAGAATTAGAAGTGGAAGGAAAGGTCTCAGCCGGGGTATCATCGATAGATTTTTCAGTGTCATCAAACTCTTCCCCAACGTGGTTGTCAAGCACTCTTCCAGATCTCAACGTGATTGCATTCACCAGATGTGAATAGCCAGGATTGGGTAAAGGTTGAGCTGGAAGTTTTCCTTTCTCTCTTGCACTCATTTCGGTTTTTAGTTGTGCAATTTGTGCTTCCATCAATTTGATATTCTCATTTTGAGAGACAATGACCTTCATCACATTCTCGACGGAAAATTGCAAACTTGCCGTCCCTTGGATGGATTGTTTCATGAAAGTATCCAAGGTTTGTGCTAGTGCAGAAGTATTATCTGTACCGGTCAATTGCAAAGAGTTTTCATGTGGTGCAAAAGTGTTGGCCGAATATTGGAAGTTTTGTGATTGGTAGGGGTGCTGACTCAATTTAAGTGGTTGCTGTTGTAGTGGAGGGACCCTTTGGAAATTATTTTGGTTTGGAACCGTGTTTTGAGTTTGTGATTGGTTCCAAGAAAAGTTAGGGTGATTCCTCCAATCCTGATTATATGTGGAAGAATATGGATCGTTCCTAGGTCTTTGAAATGCGGCATTGGTATGCTCATGACCTTGAAACTAAGAATTTAGTGGACATTCTTCCGTGAGATGTGACGGATCAGAACAACATCCACATACAGTTTTGGAGAGTGACATTTGATTTAGGGCGGCAGCTAAAAATTTGTTTTCCATAGCGTCGAATTTCTTCTGTAAAGCTGAAATTTCAGCTCTAACTCCTATGGAAACATCCGATTGGTTATTGCCACCCCTAAACAATGGACTCTCCCACTGTAAAGATTTTTCAGCGAAATCTTCTAAGTATTTCCAAGCTTCCCCATCATCTTTGGTCATGAAGTTGCCTTGACACATGGATTCAAGGGTCTGTCTTATGTTAAGATTAATGCCCTCATATATGATTCGGCACAGTTCCCATCTCGGGATTCCATGATGTGGACATTGGACTAACAGATCCTTGAAGCGTTCAAGACATTTTGAAAATGGTTCATTTGGAAGCTGGGTGAATTGATTTATTTCGCTACGGACTCGAGATGTCTTATGATGTGGGTAGAATTTCTTAAGGAATGCTTTGAGGAATTCTCCCCAGTTTGAAATGGAATGTGCGGTTGTGTTGTAAAGCCACTTCTCGGCTATATCGCACAAGGTAAATGGGAGAAGACGTAGACGCATAGTATCCATAGAAAGCTGTGAGGTACCCATCATTGCGCATACATTTTCAAATTTGGTGATAAAGGCATATGCGTCTTCAGACTCGAGACCGTGAAATTTTGGTAGAAGGTTGATGTATTGGGGTTTAATTTCAAAATTTTCCCCGTTGGCTGGTGGAATGGAAAGACAGGTGGAAAGGGGACCTCATGTAGGATAGCACCTCTCTTGGAGAGAGATGCGAGGTGGATTCTGCGCACCAACGGACGGCGGCAGAGTAGTGGTAAAGAAGTTCGATGGAGATGGATCCATCGATGTGGGTGTGGTGGTGGGTAAAGAAGAGGTAAATGTAGAAATACTGACTTTTGGGTCGATCGGGTGAACTTGGACAAGACAGGCACTAGAATCCCGTGTCTAGCCTATCTTGTACTAAAAAGGGTTAGTACAAGTGGCAGCGTGGCTTATAATTAGGGGAAATGAATGAATGCGGTGTTTGGTTTGAAAATATACGGATTTTTGAAAAAATGATGCGATCACAACAAATGCAACAAGCAAAACCCTAAAATCTAGTGGTCACCTAGGTCAAAGCTCTAGACCGCTCCTAACTGCCAAAAGACAAGTCGCAGGATAAATCCTCCACTGCCTCTTTGTCTCTCCTGTGGCCAGGTAAGTGCCAGGTAAGTGGGAGGTTCTCCACTACGTAAGTAGTGGGCCTAATTAAGTAACCACTAGCCTTCGACACACTTGCCTTAGACACCACAAAAGAAACACGGATAAGCAATGAATTACCCACGGCCTTCTCTTGTCCTAAATGAGCGCGACGGTCCTTAGAGTCATCTCTAGATCTTTTTTTAGTTAATGAGGGTAAATGCGGATGCAAGTTTGTGATTTTTGGGTCTTAGGAAGGGTAATGAACTCCCCACCTAATCTGGATTTGGTCTTGCCCCTTAATTTCCGTATTATTATGCAAACAACCAAGAAATCAAAAACACGCACAATTTATTTTGCTTTTTGCGGCGCTACGATTTATTTGCAAAGAAACCTGCAGAAAATTGTTATTTGGAGCAGATGAGGGGAGAGATAAGAAAGTTAGAAGTTACAGAGAAATTTTGGTGCAGGGATGACGTCAGCACGCGGCGGTTCCGCCGCGGGAGCTTGCTAATGCCGCGGAATCGCGGTGGAAGGAAGAGATCACTGCACAGAAAATTTACAGAGAGCTTCTGTTAACTCCTCAAGCTCTCGGGAATGCTCAGAAAAAATTTTCTCCAGCTCCAATGATTCTAGATTTCCTCGCAACAAATCACAACGAATCGGTTAGGGTTTGTGCGAATTTTGATCTAAAAATATAGATGGAATAAACTTTTCAACTCAAATTTCAAAATACGAACAATTAGCAAATAATCCCCGGCAACGGCGCGATTTGATTGAATACGATTTTCTCGTCGTGTATGTTTAGAAAATGTATATAGAAATCACAACCAAAAATATTTTGACCGCAATCAATAACGGTGTCGATTGTAGCACGTTAGTAAGTGTGGATCGTCCACAGGGAAAGTGTAATCGTTCGTATTTCGAATTAGATGAGTCGAAAATTTAAAGAAAAGAAAAGAAACAATTCATGATTTAAAGAATTGAAGTTCAAGAATTAGTAAAATCTAGTCTAAATCAAGAAACAATAAAATCAAGAATTGAGAATTTGTGATGATTTCCAAATCAAATATCAAGAATCGAAGTGAGGCTCGTAGGAATCGATCGGATCTATATATGTGATGAAATCTAGCGATTACATATTCTTATCCATCGATGAATTGATACTAGATCGATGATGATCAACGAGAATTAGGGATTTCTTGTGAAACTAGGGTTTCATCATCTATCCCTTGTTCCTTCGTCGATATCATTCACATTCTAGCCTCTAGTAAATTCAAGAATCGATCGTGGATCCCTAATTTCGAGCGATCACAATCAAGAAAGCATCGCAATGAAACTAGGTTGTCGATTCTTCAATTTGCTAGGGTTTACAAACTCGTAGGACTTAAGAATCGTTTTAAGATTTGTTACATCATCGGTCTATTGATCGTCTCAACTCCTTTACGAGCGGAGTTTTACTCAAACATCACAACAAGAACCACAATCACAAATTGAGATAGAATCATGATGCATGAATTTAAAGAAAGCAAAATTAAAGAATTTCACCTTTTATTTATCAACAATTCCGTTACAATTCACTCAAGAACTACAAGAGGAAAGAACTCGATCGTCGATTTGGCTTCGCTCGTCTCCTTGAGTCGCGGATCGGCTTGGATCACTTGCTCGATTGAAGATCGGCTCCGCTCCTAAAAGGTTGAAGGCTTCTTGCTTGATTTGGTACTCGGGATCTTGAATTTGGCTTTGGAATTTGAATTAGGGTTTACAAGTTGTGTTGCTCAACTTGTATTGAATTTGGAGGGGGGGATTGAACAACCCAAAACCCTAGATTAAGGTTTCCTTTTATAAGCCTCTCAACCTTAGATCTAGAATTCCAATTTCAAATTTCCCTCCAAAATGAACCACTTTTCCCTCCAAAATGAACAACTTTTCCCTCCAAAATGAACCACCTCATTTGAATTTTCCCTCCAAAATGAACTATCTCATTTGAATTTTCCCTCCAAAATAAGATTGTTAGAAAGAATCTTCTAGAAGAAGTTTGTTGGAGGGAATATTCTAGAATGAGGTTGTTACAAGGAGGCTTCTAGAAGAAGGTTGTTATAAGGAGGCTTTTAGAAGAGGTTAGTTGGAGGGAGCTTCTAGAACTAATTTATTAGGAGCTTAATCAAGATTAGCTTGCTTAATGATCTTTGCTGATCTGGCAGAAGCTTTGAGAGTTCTGTAGACTTTGACATAGCTTTCTGAGGTGTACAAACAGATAGAAAAATACTGGAGCAAATCTTTCTTGCTGACGTGGCTAGGTCGCCGCGGATCCGCGGCACGAGCCTGCTTGGGCCGCTGATCCGCGGCCCAATAGGAGTATCAGTGCTTCATTTTTCCATTGTGGATTTATGCTAGCTTTTGGATATTGTTCTGATATGTTGAATTTTACAATTCCTTCGGTATCAATGCCAGATCAAAGATCTTTGAGTTGGCGTATTTTTGATCAGCTTTTTTCCCAATTTTGGTTTTGCTCCTGCAATTTCCTGCACAATTTCTCGAGATAAGAGTTGCGCTATACAAGAATGATGCGATGCCATGATAAACAGTCAATTTCTCTCGAAATGTCGGTTTTAGAGTATAACACATGCAATCTGGTATTTTAGGGATGTTTTGCTAATATGTGCAATATGAATACCGATCACTTCTAGATGAATGCAAATGATAGGAAAATTGACGTGTTAAAAATGCAGTATTTTCGACCGATCAGCAACTCAGTAGTACTCATCATAGAGCACACCATATCATATAGGGTGCGATTGCTCCACCCCGATACACCGACGTGATGTGGTGTATTCGGAGGAATAATGCTGAGAGAGAATCTCATTCTCCTTTAGAATAGTCTAGGAATTCCGTGCTCAAGTATTCTCCTCCTTGATCTCATCAAAGGAAATAATACTTATACCCGTTTTTGGTTCTCTACTTCAAACTTATATTCATTGAATTTCTCAAAAGTTCCAGACTTGTGTTTCAACAGGAACATATGTCCGGATCTTGAGAGATAATCAGTGAATGTAATGAAGTACAAAAAACCGGTCCTGGCATATGTAGACAGGGGACTTTCAAACATCAGCATGTATCAAACCCAAGAGTTCACTAACTCTTTCTCTGTTTCTAATAAACGGAGCTGTGGTCATCTTATCTTTGTGACATGACTGGAAAGTTTTACAAGATGTAAATCCAAACTAATTTAAATATGCATCTTTATGTAATTTCAGCTAGTCGGGTCGCATTGATATGACCTAGTCTACAATGCCTCAAGGAGGATTCGTTCATTTCTGAACTCTTCCTCTTGTGTGTGTTCTGTACATTAAGAACTGTAGTTTGATTTAGAACGTCTATGCTTTAGATAACGTGCCTGAACCGATCAACTATTGATATAGGAAATGTTCAAAACATTATCCAACAATACAAAATTATATCCTTCTTTACTAATAAAGAGACTGATATGATGTTGTATATCAGGTTCGGTATCTAATAACATTTGTTCAGAATCAATGTATTCTGGTAATCTAGGGTGATAATTGCCAACAGACTTGGCTGCAACACTTGCATCATTTCCATCTCTTGAAACTTATCACCCGTTCTCAGTTCTCTACCTATCTGTAGCCCATGTAATAAATTACATTTGCGGGGATCCTGATCCGGTATCTCATACCCAGGACGTAAAGGATAATGAGAAACAGTTCTCGGTAATGAACATACCCAAAGATGATGCATCAACATGCACTTTCTTCATTTGGGTGGCACGGGAATTCTGGTAATCCCCTATTTCCTGCTCTGTCTTATAACAATTATAAGTTGGAGCAGAACCAACGTTCCTTAGCGCAGTATAACAAGCGAGTTCGGTCAATACATTCGTTTTATTATCTTGATTAAGGCGTGATATGGTCGCTACCTGGAGAGAGATAGAAGAAAACACTCAGCGTATGCTCTTGCAAGATTAGATTGGTTATTAATATATCTAATCAGGATGTCTCCCACTGTTTTAGTCAAATCTTTCTTTAAACGCTAAAAGGAAATACTAGCCGGGATTAATTACACCCTACAAGTTTGCCAATCTTTCAGCAAGGCCAGTACCGATACTTTGAGGGAGGTTCCCCGCGCTTTCGCACGGACCTAATTAAAATAAACCTCATTTTCCCAGAGGCTTAACCCCGTTGACACCTTTCTAGACACCTACTTGATCGGCAAAATGTAATGTTTAAAACTCTCCCAGGAGTAACTCTTACTCGCAGCGGGTATCGGGATCCAACTATCTCATAGAAGGTATGCAATCTCATTGCAAATTTCAACTCGTGAAATTCCCAATTATATTTTACCCCTAGCGTTCTATGACCTTGAAGAATGCCAAACAACCCATAGTCCGCTAGTCAAGTTCAACCCGTACATTTCTTGATTGAATTAAACCCACCCGCACGACCCTTGACGAATGCCAAACAACGCCGTACGAATACCCTAATCCAATCGCATCGTATGCTAGCAGATAAGCACTAGTTAGCTACCGTACATTACGCCTTGACGAATGCCATACTACCGCAGCACGAATACTAAGTAGTACTTATCTGAAATGACGGAGGGCTACGACAGGTTTTTAAGAAAACCCTTTGCGTGATGAACTTGATATCGTTGTAGAATCGAGTGATTTTAAATGGAATGTTTTTTAGGCCTTTTCTAGTTTTTCTAAAGAGGTCACTCCCGGTGAAGGGATCTCGGCTCTTTCCTCATCAAATAAGGTGCAGGATATTTCACAAATATCACTATGCAAAGCAAAAACTATAAAAACAATCAAAATACAAACCGAGTTTGTAGCATCTACTAGTTTCGCTAAAGAGGTCACTCCCGGTGAAGGGATCTCGGCTCTTTCCTTATCGAATAAGGTGTTGGATGTTCTACAAGGAACACCACTATGCAAAGCAAGAACTAGAGCTATCCGTTTTTTAGACAAGTTTCTACAGCATCCTTAGTGGGTTTTTTTCTTTCATTAATCTCATTAATGAAGTCCCATTTTATTATGCTTCACAAGCATCACATTTAAAAAGAAATCAACAATATATAATATATATCTCATATATATAATATAAACATTCGTCTCAGGCAGTAATATGATCTAATCACAGAACATTGCAGCAGAAGATAACATATGAAATATTGGATATACTAGGATTTCCGTGTTTTATGTGAGCATGTATAAAACACAGATTCCACGGTCGCGATGAATAGCCAAACCCGTATCCCTAGACCCCTACGAGAGCGGCAAGCAACTCTGCCAATTCTAGTGTTAGGAGACCCGGTCTCGACTCCTCGAGGTGGCCTCCCACTGGACCCTGAAACCCGGTTACTTGTGCTCCCCGTCTTGGGTCTACCTAATGCGGAAAAGTAAATAATATACAATGGTGACATCATCCTCAGCCCGGAAGTGCCCCAATAAAAGAATATTACATACAATGAATTTTACCTGAATGAAAATAAAAACCCTCATCTCACATAAAACCCCCGGCTATTCAAAACGCGACGATCCAATATAACATATCACAGCAACACATAACATCACATGTCATCAACGTAAGTAAATATGCGTATCCCAATTGTCGTTGATGTATAGTAACGAAACCGGTGATACACCACATATTACACTTACGGTCGCAGAAAATAAAGTGTAAAACTACAACAGTTGGAATCCGCAACCTTCTTAGACATCTCATGCCTAATCAAATGAATTCCTTAGACATCGCATGCCTAACAATTATAAACTCGGCATTTTAGTCTCAATATCGAAAACTCTTTTCAATATCAAGTCGGGCAATTCAACAAGATTCCCGACATCCTGATCGAATGCTCGTCGCAAACTTTAGTAGACGGCCGCACCCCCGGATGCCGTCGACGAAGTGCACTAAGGAGGAACACCGCTGCCGCGAGCACCCGAACGGATGCTTTTGGCGACGGGGTTCTCCTACAGTCACTTGGTCGGGGCTATGGGGCATGGCTATCTATTAAGTTTACCCGACGAGTATCCGCGTACGCTACGTGATTGTGACAGACTTTTGATCACATCAAAATCCCGTGGCAACCGATTAAATGAGACTAAACTGCTAGATTTATAACATTCAAATTAGTTATCTCATAACTACTTGTGGATTCCAAATATTGTATCACATTCCAGATAAATAGACAATGTTAAACTTTCCGATCGAATAAACAAATACCCAAGATTTCCCAAATAGCTCAACACTTGAGCGGAGTTCAAAAAGTATCCATCACATGCGACAGTACCAATGGTCCAACCGTAGAAGGGTCAAACAAATGCCTCACATGTGGCAACGCCGTACTGCCCCAAACCCTAAGGTTTAGAGGCGGTTCAGACGGTCACATAATCGAGTTAAGGTTTGTGTTCTTCTAGAGGGTCCACCGCGTTACTTGCACGACTGTGAATGTTCTTTAACTAAGGAAAAATCCAACACTTGGAAATTTTCCGGCAGGGGAAAAGGTGAGTTATTGATATCCGTTAGAACTTTTTAACACGATCTAAATTACCCGGAAAAAACTTAAACGAAGTCAAATTTTCCGATCGAATCAACGAATACAAAAGATCTCCAGAAAACTCAACACTTGAGTAGAATTAAAAATTCTCAGAAGCATGCATATATACCTACGGATGTTACTGTAAGAAAAACTAACCCTAATTCCCCTGAACGGCCGCGTAAGGCAGGGTATTGCCGCGGTTCCGTGGCGCTTTGAGAGAATTAAAAAGTTGTTTTTCACAGTAATCCTTAGAATTCCCTACTTAATTTTCTGAGTATTTTTAATACAGAAAAAATCAACATTTTAAAAAAATTCCAGAGAGGGGGTTTAATGCGATGTTTCGGGGTTCGATCGGACTTTAAACTTCGTCTAGACTTCGCCTAAAGCTCTAGCTTGTCTCTGATACTACTGTAGGGTTACTGGGCACAGTCACAAGGGTCTATAAGGCATCAACCATGCCCGATTTAAAATTTAGACGTGCCGAACAACCCTAACCAAGATCTTAGACTAGAGATTAGGCGAAACAAAGCAAGTAAACAACTTTACTTCTATAAGTTAGGGATTACAACCTTTGTAGTCCGTTCCTTCACTTCTAAAGCTCCGTGTTGAGGTCCCTTCGCTGCGATCATCAAGTACCCAGACTCAAGAAACACTCCATGAAGAGAAAGATGCAAGCTTGCTACCGATCTTCAATAACAAAGATGATCTACCTTGAAGAAACTCAAACCCAAACTCTTGCTTTGCTAAACAAGTATTAGAAAAGCAAACACCCAAATCTAAGCGGCTAGAATAGATGAGGATGATGAAGTAGGGATTTAGCTCTCATTTTTTTTCTATTTCTCACTCATTATCATCACTTTGCAAAAAGCTAGAAAGCTTTTTATCAAAAAGGAAGAAGAAGAAGCAGCAAATCTCTTTGTGATGAATAATGAATCAAGTGTGAGATTAGAAATGCAACCATGGGTTACGTATGAAGACTTAACCTATGTAGAGAATCAACTATGGTTAAAGGGTTGGGATGGGTAAAAGAAATATCTTTGCAAAATATCACAAAATATCAAGGTCAAAGTCAAAGCTTCTTGAAAGCTTCATGAAACTTAGCACTAATCCAAACCCTAACCATATTTAAACTCCACAAATCATGTTGCATTTATAACCACAACATGTTACAATATTATATATCATATATACAATATTTATTGTAACAAAATAAAATAATACAATTAACATATATCGCATATATATCAATGTATTACCCGAGTAAGAAAAAGAATCTTTAAGTGAGCGTATATTAGTTAATGTAATTTAATATATCAAATATATAATTATACATTAAATTATTGAATCAACACTTGATCCGATGATCCGGCTATTTCACAAATAACCGACTAATATAATCTGTATCAGTTCATCGAATCAACACTTGATCCGATGACCCGGCTATATCACATATACCCGGCCAATATCTCATATCGCGAGAATCTAATACGGTATCGCATACTCGTATTATTCCCGGTCCCGCACATATCACATATGTGCTCCTACTCCGTTTTGCTTGAGCCAGGAAACCTCTGTGTAGGACTCTAAAGAATCGTCAATACGCCGGCAGAAGGTGATGATCATATAAAACACCCACAAGCTGCAAGCGGTCAGCTAAACGTAACAGCCACCCAGGTATTGAGCAATCAGAAGATCAACAAGCAAGCCTATACATTCTCCCATGAATCCAACCAGTAACATTCCCGTACAGTCCGGTCTCTTCGTCTGATAAGTCGTGTCGATATGAGGTCCATAACAGTTCGAGAAACTACTGATAACACTTACCAGTAAATCTCAGCAACCCTGGCCAGGGATTTCCAGTTATAGCCAATCGAACACTGCGCAACATCAACTCCCTATATCGGGAGAGACGAAACCCCTCCTATCGCTCATTGCCTCCATGTGATTCGGGACTGTACCCAAAAGCCATCTTTTTGCACGCCTTCTTGGACGTGGTATGATGGAAATCAAAGCACAATTGGAATCACACAAGACTCTATGACGATCTCGGGTCTACAGACTAACCTGTACCAGTATCACCAGAGAACTTCCATCTGACGTGAAGTATAATACCATCTGGGAGTTCTCGGCGAGTCTGTCCAGTGTACCCAGTCTCTACTGAGCACCCGTATACCTTCTCTGATGTCAAACACCAATGGATATGGGATCATCCATCGTCTATCATATGAGTCAAGAAGCGCATACGCTAGTCTACTCTGGAGTATCGATGCCCTCTCTCGGCACTCCCACGACTAGGAACATTTGAAGGATGTACTTGGCGACTACTCTGTCCCCACTAGTATGATCTGCATCATGGTCATGTTAGTTAAGTACTCATCCTAAGGGCTTTATCAACATGTGACATAGAGACAATCAAAGTACATGTTAAGATAAAGAGTAACCAAATAGCATACTATCATGTCGAGCAAGAAAGTCCTCCCTATATATGTCCAAGCATCCACTACAATATACATCGTATGTACAGTAATAGCCTCTAGGGCATACATATAACTAACAGATATGAACTCAATGAAATTGTTTCTGTCGAGGATGGCCGCAAGTTCTGGAGAAAGTGAATTGTATATGATACAATTCATTTGTCTCTCCTCTCCACCTTTTTTCAAGTTTGAGAGCTCCTTAAATAAGGAGAATATACCAGTTGCGCTTGTTGGACAGTCTTCTTTCAATCCCGATACTGGAGCTGAAAGAAAGGGTAAGAAGAAAACCAACTAGCATAAGTTAGGTATATATGAGATAAGAAAAACAAACAATAATAAGGGACGAAGTGAGTTGAAAGGAAAATACAACTACTGTTATGACCCTGGGCAATAAAAGAGGCATTACTTGGAATACCTGGCCACCTCTTGAAACATTTTGATGTTTCATGGATCTTATGTGATTTTAATCGAAAACTATTTTCCAATTAATTCTGAATCCTGGGTATAAAGATACCGGATTAACATCCCATATTTGTAAGTTGTTACATATTCTGAGAAGGATTATATTATTGGAAAAAGGTGATTGATCCTCAATGTCGGATATCGGAGCAATTGTTGCTATTGGGGAAATCACCGGGTTTTGCCTTTAGGCAAACTTTTAGTTTTGAATATTTGTTATTATGCACCAACTTTTAAAAACTGATATATCTATCTCTTTATTTGATAATGGGATATAAATTTTCAAAAATTATGTTATAAACATTTGCCTTTATCATTTGATGATGGGTAAGGTGTATTGAAAAACAGGATGAACATTCTTAACCAAAATAAAGTTTTCAAATTACAACACACAGAGTATGAGTTAGTGAACTCATAAGGCTTGTACATAATGATGTATGTTGTCCGATTTCCATATAGACAGGGGGTTGGTATTCATACTTCGTTCCATTTTACTATAAGTTCTCTATTTTTAGACATGCATTCTTATTGAAATGCAAAGTCCAAAGATTTTGAGAAGTTCATAAAATAAAGGAATAAAGCAGAGAACCAAATGTTGGAAATATCTACATTCTTCGAAGTGTTCGAAAATGTGGATACTTATACTAGGTATTCCATAGTAATATAATCGAAAATTTAATTCTCTCTCAGATTGCTCATCCATAGGTGCGCTCCATGATGAGTAATGCTGAATCGCCTTTTTTCGATTAAGGGATGCACTAGAAATAGTTGCATATCAATTGATATCGGTTCCACCAAAATAAGTACCTCAAATTCTATATGTGATATAGAATGGGTTATCATCTTAAAATTGTTAAGATGTTTAGTTGTCCAGTTTATGCTTAAAATCAGAATCCGGATAAACTCAAGACATGATTCAGTAATGGCAGTTTGTGAGTTATCCTGGACATTGATAAAAGTTTAACTTTCTACCATTTTTGGGATCAAAAGTTGTTTTGTTCTCTACACGCCACCTTTTTAGAATATGAATTTCTTGTTAGAGGAATTAGTGGGAGTATGGTAGAACCTAAAAGTGATTCCAGAACCACAAATAGTTACTGAGGAATTAGTAAAACCTGGGGATTCAATTGACCCTAACAAATCTTAGCCCACTCTCCAGATTTAGTAGGTGATCTCAACCACCTGAGAGGTACTACGGTTTCCTCATTGAAGGTGATAGGGAGGTTTGCATCATATGATGATGACCCTACTAGTTATCAACAGGCCATGGGAAGTGGTGACTTCTAATTGATGGTTGAATGCTAAGTTATCCTAGTTGGACTACATGCACTGCAATAAAGTGTTGACTTTGTTGGGTGCTCCTGAAAGGGTAAAACCTATAAGGAGAAAGTAGAACTTTCTAGATCGGTGCAAATGGAAAGGTACTGACCTAATAAGGCTAGACTTGTAGTAAAAAATTTTCATCAAATACCCGTTGTAGATTGTGATGAAACCATTACTTCAGTATCTGTGTTGAAGTCCATACAGATAAAAGTTGCCAATGTTGTCTTTCATGACTATGATGTCTGGCATGTGGATGACTATAATATCTTTCTAAATTAGATTTAGAAATGTACATTTATATGACTCTGCCGGAGGGTTACCTTAGTCATTGGAGCAGCGGTAAGTATGCAAGTTGCTTAAGTCTATCTTTAGACTAAAGCAGGTATAGTGGAGAAGGATCATATGTTTTGATGATACGGTCAAAGCGTTTGACTTCATCAAAATGAGAGATGAACCTGATATTTGTAAGAAGGTGGTAGAAAGTGTTGTCAGATTCCTCACATGGTATGTGGATGACATAATCATGATAGGAAGTGATGTTCCTATGCTGCAAATCGGCAAAACAATGGTGATCACATGTGTTTTTCCATATAGAATATGGATATCAGTCCAATCCTAGAGAAAAATAGGGTATCAATGAAGAGCATTTGATGTTCTTAGAATATGGTAATGGAAACCTCCTGAAGAAGGTAGTTATCAATTCTAGCTTCTCATAGAAGACAGAGCGTTTGATGCGAGTTATAAGTTTACCTTCTTTTGAGGAACAGTATATTGGAAATTGTTCCAAGTGGGATATTAAGGTAGTCATGGAGCTAGATACTGATTGTGAATCAACAAAAGTATACCGCTTGAGAATGTTTGAATTCCTCAGCACCCAGCCTAGGGTTTGCAAGCATCACACATGCCACAACAAAAATTAAAGGGGGTGCTCAGCAATCAACCTAAAGATCATACTAGAAAACTAGGGTAACAAAACTTGTAATCCAACATTACAAAGAGAAGTGAATGAAAATACAACCTTTATAGATCCGGTCCTTCACTTCTAAAGCTCCGTGTTGACGTCCCTTCGCTGCGATCATCATAGTCCCGAACTCTAGAATGGATTTTCCCGGAGAAATGATCAAGCTAGCTCGTTGACTTCGAGGCCGAAAATGATCTATGTCGAAGTGACTCAAACTCAAGCTCCCTCTTCACTTGGTCAAGAACTTTGTGAAGAGAACACCCTAAACTAAATGGCAAGTAGTAGAGGATGATGAAATAGGAAATGGGTTCACTTTAGATTTTGATTTCTCACTTTATTTCTTCAGTTAGAAAAAATCTAGCAAGGTTTTCTTTTGGCTGAAGAAGAAGAAGAAGCAAGAATGATAACTCAAGTGAAGATAATTGTGATCAATTATGCAACCATGGGTGAGTTAGTATCATCCACTAACTCTTATAGAGATATAACCATGGTTTAAGTAAATGGTTTGGTTAATAAATATCTTAAGTAAAACAAAGTGAGTGGACTTTGTCAAAGATGCTTTAAGCTTCATGAAGCTTCAAGCCAAGACAAAGAAAGCCACCATTTTGAATTACAAAATAAATAAAAACCTTAACCATTATCTTAAATATGGTGTAAGTCATACACACACCCAAGTTTGCATGTATCATCAAGCATGTTACAATCATGGACACAAACATATATCACATATACATTATGTGCACATCAAGTGAGAAAAGCAATCTTAAGTGAACCAATACTAGTTAATGTAAAGTAATATATCAAATATATAATTATACATTAAATCATTAAATCAACACTTGATTTAATAATCCGGTCATATCGCATATAACCGACTAATCTCTAGTGTATCAATATATCGAATCAACACTTGATTCGGAAACCCGGCTATATCGCATATAACAGACCGATGATACAAATCGCGTGAATAGAACACGGTATCACATACACGTATTATTCTCGGTCCTGCACATATCTCATATGTGCTCCTATTTCATTTCGCTTGAGCTAGGAAACCTCTGTGTAGGACTCTAAAGACTCGTCAATACGCCGGCAGTAGGTGGTGATCATATCAGTCACCCACAAGCCGCAAGTGGTCTGCTAAACGTAACGGCCACCCGGGTATTAAGCGATCAGAAGATCAACGAGCAAGCCTGCCCACACTCCAGCGAATCCAATCAGTAACACTTACCGCACAGTCCGGTCTGCTCGTCTAATATGTCGCATATCTCGCCTAAGGGTGGTAAACATCAGACCCCAGTAGTTTGATAAGTCATGCCGATTTAAGGTCCATAACGAGTGTGAAACTACTGATAACACTTACCAGTAAATCACATCAAATCTGGCCAGGGATTTCCAGTTATGGCCAATCGAACATAGCGCAACATCAACCCCTAATACCGGGAGAAACGAATCCCCTCCTATCGCTCATTGCTTCCATGTGACTCAGGACTGTACCCAAAAACCACATGTTTACATGACTCAGTAGAGCCATGGTAGGGTGGAAATCAAAGTACAGTGGGAGACACACAAGACTCTATGACGATCTCGGGTCGACAGACTAAGCTGTACCGGTGTCACCGGAGAACTGTCATCTGACGTGAGGTATAATACCATCTGGGAGTTCTCGGCGAGTCCGTTCAGTGTACCCAGTCTCCACTGAGCATCCGCATACCATCTCTGATGTCAAACACCAATGGATATGGGATCATCCATCGCCCATCACATGGGTCGAGAAGATATACGCTAGTCTACTCTAGAATATCGATGCCCCGTCTCGATATTCCCACGACTAGGAACATTGAAGGATGTACTCATGGACTACCCAGGCCCCACTAGTATAATCTGCATCATAATCCTGGAAGTCGAGTACACATCCTAAGGGCTTTATCAACATGTAACAGAGAGACAGTAAGTATACATGTTAAGATAAAGAGCAACCAGATAGCGTACTATCATGTCGAGCAAGAAAGTCCTCCATATATATGTCCCAGCATCCACTACAATATACATCTCATGTACAATAATGGCCTCTAGGATATACATACAACTAACAATCTCCCACTTGCACTAGGGCCATCATATAACAGTGGTTGTAGTATCTCATACTCAACCATCCCATAAAAGTCTCTCTTTGGGAAAAGGCCTTTGTGAGTGGATCCACCATGTTGTCCTCTGAGTCTACTCTCCTAACCTCGATCTTCCTGAAGATCAGCTATCTCCATGATCAGGTGATACTGCCTTGGAATACGTCTGGGTCACTGATGGGACCATGGTTCCTGGGCCAAAGCCTCACCTCCATTGTCACATAATGGTAGGAACCTAGTTCATCTCAAGAGCTAATATACATCCAAACTGCCTCTTTGGTAGTATCTTTGATAGCGATGTCACCAGCCTTTATCGTCTAGTTTTCCACGGCATCTAGCTTGGAACTCTTTTAACATACCGTCCCTCCACTGAGGGTAAAGACAACACCTGCGACTGACATTCAGTCATCATTACCACCCTGGAAGCTATCCAGTGATTCTCCCCAGGATCGATTGATACCATCTCACTACACCTAGTGAGAATCCTAACATCCATTTAGATCTATCTCATAGATCCAAAACCCAGGATTTGGGAGTTATCACTTTGATCCAATATGGAGAATCCTTGTGATAAGAGGAGATTGACCATGCGTAGCATAGGAAACTCTTTTCCTATCAAGAGTATGTCGTCCACGTACAGTACAAGGAATACCACCATACTCTCTACTACCTTTTTGTATATACAAGGTTCATCTACCATTTTGATGAAGTCAAACTTTTTGACTACCACATCAAAACAGATGTTCCAACTCCACAATGCCTGCTTTATCCCATAAAGCATCTTGCACACATTTCCGCTGCTCCCACTATCTACGAAGCCCTCTGGCTGTGTACTTATAGACGTTCTCTCCAAAATCTATATTTAGAAAAGCAGCCATGACACCCAACCACCAGATATCGTAGTCATGGTATGTAGTAATGGCAAGTAGGATCCGGATGGACTTAAGCACAGCCACTGGAAAAAGTTTCATCATCATCCACGCCTGGTTAATGAAGAGAACCTTTAACAAGTCTAGCTTTGAAAGTCTCAACTTTTCCATCTACACCATGTAATCTTCTCAAGATATACTTGCTCTTGATGGGGATTTAACCCTTCAGATATAGCAACCAAAGTCCATACTTTGTTGGTGTACATGGATTCCATCTCAGATCACTAAGCATCCAGCCATTCTTACAGAGTCCCCACTCTTGATGGTCTGCTCGAAACTAATTGGGTCATCATCTCATGATGCAATCCTTGCTCCCGCTGTCATCGAGAAACCGAAGTATCTCTCGGGCAGATGAGGAACCCTACTAGATCGGCGGAGAGGCTGAGGTTCGTTGGGAACTATTGAATCCTTTGGTTCTACCAAATCATCAGCTATAGTTTGTATAGCTGGAACTCCTTCCAGTTCTACAGAACTGACCTTGCCTCGAGCTTGTCCGGATTTTGCTTTTGACATAGGCCGGAAAACCCCAATTCTTAACTTGCTTAAGACATGGGCTTTTCTCATACGATGTCTCATATGGAGTGGTAGGAATCAAATTTGGTTGGAACCTAATTCAATAGGTATGCAGCTTCCCCAAGAACATGACCCCCAAAAGGAAATAGGTAACTCAGTAGTACTCATCATAGAGCGCACCATATCTCATAGGGTGCGATTGCTCCGCCCAGATACACCATTGTGCTGTGGTGTATACGGAGGAGTAATGCTGAGAGAATCTCATTCTCCTTTAGAATAGTCCAGGATCTCCATGCCTCAGTATTCTCCTCCCTGATCACATCAAAGGACATAATACTTATACCTGGTTATGGTTCTCAACTTCTGACTTATATTCTATGAATTTCTCAAAAGGTTCAGATTTGTGTTTCAATAGGAACACATGTCCGAATCTTAGGAGATTATCAATGAATGTAATGAAGTACAAAGAACCAGTCCTGACATGTATAAACAGGGGACCTACATACATCACAATGTATCAGGCCCAAAAGTTTACTAACTCTTTCTCTGTTTCCAGTAAACGGAGCTATGGTCATCTTATCTTTGTGACATGACTGGCAAGTTTCACAAGATGTAAATTCAAATTGATTTAAATATGCATCTAAATGTAACTTAGCTAGTCGGGTCGTATTGATATGACCCAGTCTACAATGCCTCAAGAAGGATTCGTTCATTTCTGAATTCTTCCTCTTGTATGTGTTCTATACGTTAAGAACTGTGATTTGATTTAGAATGTATATGCTTTTAGATAACGTGCCTGAACCGATCAACCCTTGATATAGGAAATGTTCAAAACATTATCCATCAATACAAAATTATATCCTTCTTTACTAAATAAAGAGACTGATATGATGTTGTAGATCAGGTTCGGTATCTAATAACATTCGTTCAGAATCAATGTATTTGGTAATACAGGGTGATAACTGCCAACATCTTGGCTGCAACAATTGCACCATTTTCAACTCTTGAAACTTATCACCCGTTCTCAGTTCTCTACCTATCTGTAGCCCATTTAACAGATTACATATCTGGGATCCTGATCCGGTATCACATACCCAGGACATAGAGGATACTGAGAAACAGTTCTTTGTAATGAACATGTTGGGTTAACCTAGCACCTCATGAAGAGATTGGAAGCATCACATGTACCAAAGATTAAAATTTTAGGGTGCTAAGTTAACAAACAAAGAATCGTTCCTAGAATAATTAGGGTTTCAAAATTTGCATATCATCTCATGAAAGAAAAGCTAGGGTTTTGAGAGTACAATCTTTGTAGCTCCCTACGCTAGACTCCTCGGCTACTTGGGGTTTGGAAAAGGTCCGCTTGAACTCCTCTAGGTCACCGATGATCCATCCGGAGTCCGCTTTGTCCAAGCTAGCAACTTCGCAAGATCAAGAATGAAAATTGAAGCTAACACTCTAAACAAGTGGGCAAGACTTGTGTAGAATGATGTTGTGGTGGCTTTTCTCACTTCAAAATCCTAACTTGATGAGTATTTTGCTCACTTGAAAAATCTAGAGAGCAATGGAGGAAGGAGGAAGAAGTTGGTGGCCTTTTTGAATAAGAGAGAAGAAAAAAAACCTCTTCTAGAAAATGAAAATATATCTATATATATTTTATATCTCTCATCTCAAACCATAGTTGATCAAATAGGATATTATTGAACTTGAGTTAAAACCCAAAAGGAAAAGTAATCCATGGTTAAATGGTGGGTGAGCATGGTTAGGTCAAGAAGAGTGTAGAAAGCATCCATGAATTATCCTTTTCTTTTCTTTTGTTTTAAATCAAATTCAATAATAATTTATATATAAATCAAACCATGGTGTGAGTCTTATATTGCCACCATTTTCATGTATGTACAACCATGAAGGATGTATGTATGTATGTGTGTGTGTATGTACATCCATATGTGCATGAATCTATAAAGAAAGCATACATGCATGCATACATCCATCAAACTCAAGAAAGGATTTCAAGTGAGAAGCTAATGGTTAAATGATAAATCAACACTTGATTTATCAATCCGGTCATATCACATACGACCCCACCAAAAACAAGCCGCCCGATCAATATACGGTATCCTATACGCGCATTTTAACCGGGTCCATGCGCATATCCCATACGCGCACCACAACGTTTCGCTTGGACTAGGAAACTCCATTGTGGGACTCTATGAATCGTCAATAAGCCGGCAGTGGGTGATGATCATATCAAGCACCCCCAAGCCGCAAGCGGTCACTAAACGTAACGGCCACCCAAGTATTGAGCGATCAGAAGAGAACAAGCGAACCTGCTACAACTCCCGTCGAGCCAACCGGCAACACTACCGTGCAATCCGGTCTCCTCGTCTGATATGTCGCATATCAAGTCTATGGGTGGTAAACGTCAGACCCCAATAACCGATAAGTCGTGCCGATGTGAGGCTCATAACGGGTCGAGAAACTACTGGTAACACTTACCAGTAAATCTCTAATCAGCCCTGGCCAGGGACTTCCCTGTTACGGCCAATTGAGCACAGTGCAACATCAACCCCCAATACCGGGAGAGACGAAACCCCTCCTATCGCTCATTGCCTCCATGTGACTCGGGACTGTACCCAAAAACCACCCTTTTGCACGCCCTTGTGGACGTGGTAAGGTGAAAATCAAAGCACAGTGGGAATCACACAAGACTCTATGACGATCTCGGGTCTACAGACTAACCTGCACAAGTGTCACCTGAGAACTGCCATCTGACGTGAGGTATAATACCATCTGGGAGTTCTCGGCGAGTCCGTCCAGTGTACCCAGTCTCCACTGAGCACCCGTATACCATCTCTGATGTCAAACACCAATGGATATAGGATCATCCATCGCCCATCTCATGGGTCGAGAAGCGTATACGCTAGTCTACACTGGTATATCGATGCCCCGTCTCGATACACCCACGACTAGGGACCTTGAAGGATGTACTTATGGACTACCATGTCCCCACTAGTATGATCTGCATCATAGTTCAAGTAGTCAAGTACACATCCTAAGGGCTTTACCAACATGTAACTATAAGACAGTATAAAGAGACAAGTATACATGTTAAGATAAAGAGCAACCAGATAGCATACTATCATATCGAGCAAGAAAGTCATCTCTATATATGTCCAAGCATCCAATATAATATACATCATCTGTACAATACTGGCCTCTAGGGCATACATACAACTAACAATCTCCCACTTGCACTAGGGCCAGCTGCTGTAGTATCGCATACCGAGCATCCCGAAGAGTCTCTCGAACTGTATTTGGGGAATGGCCTTCGTGAGTGGATCCGCTGTGTTATTCTTCGTGTCAACTCTCCTGACCTCGATCTCCCGGCGATCAACTATCTTCCGGATCAGGTGATACCGCCTCAGAATATGCCTGGATCGTTGATGGGACCTGGGTTCCTTGGCCAAAGCCACCGCTCCATTGTTATCACAATACAAAGGTATTGGATGCTCAATGGATGGAACCACTCCAAGTTCAGTAATGAACTTCTTGATCCAGACAGCCTTTTTGGCAGCATCGTTGGCAGCGATGTATTCAGCCTCCATCGTCGAGTCTGCCACGGTTTCCTGCTTGGAACTCTTCCAGCTAACCGCCCCTCCGTAAAAGGTAAAGACAAATCCCTACTGCGACTTAGAGTCGTCCTTATCACTCTGGAAGCTCGAATCGGTAAAGGACTCTACTTGGAGTTCTCCGTTACCATACACCAAGAGCATCTCTTTAGTCCTTCGTAAGTACTTGAGAATGCTCTTCACAGCTGTCCAGTGACTCTCTCCAGGATCAGCTTGATACCTACTCACTACACTTAGTGAGTATGCTACATCGGGCCTGGTACATAGCATCGCATACATGATAGAGCCTACAGCTGAAGCATAGGGTAACCCTTGCATGCGAGCTCTCTCCAAATCAGTCTTGGGAGACATCTCTTTGGAGAGAATGACTCCAGAGATCGTGGGTAAGTTCCCACGCTTGGATTCTTCCATACTAAACATCTTTAGTATGGTGTCAATGTACCTGGACTGGGACAATCCCAATATCCTTTTAGATCTATCTCTATAGATCCTGATTCCCAATATGCAGGAGGCATCACCTAGATCTTTCATTGAGAATCTTTATGATAAGAAAAGCTTAACCGATTGCAGCATAGGAATGTCATTTCCTATCAGGAGTATGTCGTCTACGTACAATACGAGGAAGACAACCTTACTCCCTGCTACCTTCTTGTAAATACAAGGTTCATCTACATTTTTAACGAAATAAAACTCTTTGATAACGAAGTCAAAGCAGATGTTCCAACTCCGCGATGCTTGCTTTAATCTATAAATGGATTTAAGCAGCTTGCACACCTTCCCGCTGCTCCCACTATCTACGAAGCCTTCTGGTTGAGTCATGTACACGCACTCTTCTAAATCACCGTTTAGAAAGGCGGTCTTAACATCCATTTGCCAGATTTCGTAATCATGATATGCAGCGATGGCAAGCATGATCCGGATGGATTTAAGCATAGCCACTGGAGAAAAGGTTTCGTCATAGTCCACACCTGGTCTTTGACGAAAACCCTTTGCAACAAGTCTAGCTTTGAAAGTCTCCACTTTCCCATCTACACCAAGTTTTTTCTTGAAGATCCACTTGCTCCCAATGGGTTTTACCCCTTCAGGAGCAACTTTCAAAGTCCATACTTTGTTGGTGTACATGGATTCCATCTCGGACCGCATTGCATCCAGCCATTTCACTGAGTCCCCACTCGTGATGGCCTGCTCGAAGCTAGTTGGGTCATCATCCTCCATGATGCAATCCTTGCTCCCACCATCCATGAGAAAACCGTAGTATCTCTCAGGTTGGCGAGGAACCCTACTAGATTGGCAGAGCGGCTGGGGTTCATCGGGAACTACCGAATCCTCTGGTTCTTCCAAATCTTCTGTTGTGGTTTGTACAGCTGGAACCTCTTCCAGTTCTACCTCAGAGCCACTAATCTCTTTTGCAAGAAATTCCTTTTCTAAAAAGGTGGCGTGTTGAGCAACAAATACTCTTTGTTCCTCACTGTGGTAGAAGATATACCCTCGCGAATGCTTGGGATATCCAACAAACTTACACAAAACAGATCTTGCCTCGAGTTTTTCCGGTTTTTGTCTTTTGACATAGGCCGGGCAACCCCATATCTTAATAAAATTAAGATATGGTCTCTTCCCCTCCCATATCTCATATGGGGTGGTAGGCACAGATTTGGTAGGAACCCTATTCAGTAGGTATGCTGCTGTCTCCAGTGCATATCCCCAGAAGGAAATAGGTAACTCAGCTACACTCATCATTGAGCGCACCATATCTAATAGGGTGTGGTTCCTCCGTTCCGATACACCGTTGTGCTGTGGTGTATATGGAGGAGTTAGCTGAGAGAGAATCCCATTCTCTTTTAGGAAGTCCAGGAATTCATTGCTCAAGTATTCACCTCCTCGATCAGATCGTAGGATTTTAATACTTTTTCCGGTCTGGTTCTCGACTTCTTGTTTATATTCTCTAAATTTCTCAAAAGCTTCAGACTTGTATCTTATCAAGAACACATGTCCGTATCTTGAGAGATCGTCAGTGAATGTAATGAAGTACGAAGAACCATCCCTGGCATGTGTAGATATGGGACCACATACATCACTATGTATCAGTCCCAAGAGTTCGGTAACTCTTTCTCCATGTCCTGTAAACGGAGTTTTGGTCATCTTGCCTTTGAGACATGACTGGCAAGTGTCATAAGATGAAAATTCGAATGGTTTCAAATATCCATCCTTATACAACTTAGCTAGTCGTGTCGCGTTGATGTGACCCAGTCTACAATGCCACAAGAAGTATTCGCTCAGTTCTGAACTCTTCCTCTTGTGTGTGTTTGTTATACTCAGAACTGTTGATTGATTTAGAACATAAATGCCATTGCACAACGTGCCTGATCCAAACAACTTTTGGTTACGGAAAATGTTCATAACATTATCCTGTAATACAAAATTATATCTCTCTTTACTCAACAAAGAAACCGATATAATGTTGCATATCAGGTTCGGCATGTAATAGCATTCGTTCAGAACCAATGTATTACCAGTTGGTAATGCAAGGTGATATTCCCCGACAGTTTTAGCTGCAACAATTGCACCATTTCCAACTCTTATGTCTTTATCACCTTCTCCAAGTTCTCTACCTTTCCTAAGCTCATGTAACTGATTACATATATGGGATCCTGACCCGGTATCTAATACCCAGGACGTAGGGCAAATGGAGAAATAGTTCTCTGTAACGAACACACCCGAAGAAAATGCATCATCATGTACTTTCTTCATTCGGGTGGCATGGGAATCCTGGTATTCCCCTATGTCCTGTTCAGTCTTATAACTCTTATAAGAAAGAACGGAACCGACGTTCCCCAGCACAGTATAACTTGCGGGTTCGGTCGATACATCCATATTATTATCTTGATTAAGACATGACTACCTGGAGAGAGAGAGAAGAAAACACTTTAGCGTATGCTCTTGCAAGATCAGATTGGTTATTATCTTATCTAATCAGGATGGCTCCCACTGTTTTTATCAAATCTTCCTTCAAACCCTAAAAGGAAAGACTAGCCGAGATTAATTACACCCTACAACTTCGCCGATCTTTCAGCCAGGCCAGTGTCGGTACTTTGAGGGAGGTTCCCCGTGCTTTCGCACGGACCTAATTAAAGTAAACCTCGTTTTCCCAGAGGCGTAACCCCGTTGACACCTTTCTAGACACCTACTTGATCGGCTAATTGTCCTGTGTAAAACTCTCCGAGGAGTAACAATTACTCGCAGTGGGTATCGGGATCCAACTATCTCATAGAAGGTATGCAATCTCATTGCAAATTTCAACACTTGAAATTCTCGATAATATTTTGCCCCAAGCATCCTATTACCTTGACGGAGGTCAACAAACCACAGGGTGCAAGTCAAGTTCAACCCGTCATTTCTTGATTGAATCAAACCCACCCGTACGACCCTTGACGGAGGTCAACAAGGTCGTACGACTACCCTAATCCAATCTACATCGCATGCATAAGCAGATAAATACTAGTTAGCTACCGCACACTACGCCTTGACGGAGGTCAACAAACGTAGCACGAATACTAAGTAGCATTTATCTGAAATGACGGAGGGCTACGACAGGTTTTTCTGAAAACCTATTGCGTAATGAACTTGATATCGTTATAGAATCAAGTGAAGTTTTGAAATGGAGTGATTTTGAGGCTTTTATTAGTTTTGCTAAAGAGGTCACTCCCGGTGAATGGATCTCGGCTCTTTCCTCATCGAATAATGTGCGGGATATATCATATATATCACTGTGAAAAGAAAAACTCCAAAAGCAATCAAAACTCAAACCGAGTGTTGTAGCATCTGCCAGTTTTGCTAAAGAGGTCACTCCCGGTGAAGGGATCTCGGCTCTTTCCCCATCGAATAAGGTGCAGGGTATATCATATATACCTCTATGCAAAGCAAGACTGTAGCTACCCTTTTATTTAAAAATTTGATTCTACATCATCTTTTAGGTTTCTTTTCTTTCATTAATCACATTAATGAAGTCCCATCATTTAAGTCACCTAAACATCACAGATAAATACGACGTACACTTATGCCATCCGCATTCGCCTCGATGTCCACTCGTGCACCGTTAGGTTAGGTAACTAACGACAGAGCAGGGCAGGGCTAGTGCGGGTGCAAAACATAAGTAATGTCTATATAATATATCATATATACTATATACTGTATCCATCAGAACATATCAAATGATCTCATCACAGATATCGCAGCAGAAACATAGATATAATGTGGGATATACTAGGACGTCCGTATTTAGTATTTAGCCAATAATAGAAAATACGGATTCCACAGTCGCGATGAATAGCCAAGCCCACACCCTGGACCCCTACGAGAGCGGCAAGCGACCCTACCAATTCTGGAGTTTAGGAGACCCGGTCTCGACTCCTCGAGATGGCCTCCCACTGAACCCCAGAACCCGGTCACCTGTGCTCCCCTCCTTGGGTCCATCCTAATGCGGAAAAGTAAATAATATACAACACCGGTGGCATCAACCTCAACCCGGAAGAGCCCCAAATAAAAGAATATTACATTACATTTGAATTTACATGAATGAAAATATATAACTCTCATCTCACATAAAACGCCCTCGGCCATTCAATCGCGACAATCCTGCACATCATATCTCAGCAACACATAATATCTCATATCATCAACGTAAGTAAGTATGCGTACCCCAATTGTCGTTGATGTTTAGCAACGAAACCGGCGATATCGACATACTACACTTACGGTCACAGAAAAGAAAGTGTAAAACTGCAATATTTGGAATCCATATTCTCTTTAGACATCGTAAATGCGAAATATCACATACTTCGTATTTCATGTCCAGTAATATGAATTCCACACATTGCATCACATTCCAGATAAATAGACAGTATTAAAGTTCTCGAACGAATGATCAAATACCCAAGATTCCCTAAAGCTCAACACTTGAGCGGAGTTCAAAAACCCGGAGTGTGACACAGTAGTAGCAGTCCAGCCGTAGAAGGGTCAACCCAACGCCTCACATGTGGCACGCCGTACTGCCCCAAACCCTAAGGTTCAAAGGGCAGTTCAAGACGGTCACATAATCGAGTTAAGGTTTGTTGTCTTCTAGAGGGTGCACCACAAAACTTGCACGTATCTCCGAAAGATTTAAACCCCGTGAAGAGTGAGAAAATGATACTCGTTCGAACACTTCAATACTTTCTAATTTACTTAGAAAAGACACGAAATCAAAATTCCGATCGAATCTCCGAGTCCAAAATCATCTCCAGAATTTACAGTACTAAATTCAGATTAAAAATACTCCAAAACAATATACAAGCATATAAATTAGTTACTATACCAAAACGACACGATGAAGCAACAAAACGGCCGTGGAACCGCGGCCTAAGCAGGCTATTGCCGCGGTTCCGCGGTGGAATTAACTGTTCAAGGCATCGTTTTTCACAGTAATTCTTATATTTACCTGCTGAATTTTTTGCATATTTTTAATTCTGAAAATAACAATGTTTTAAAAATTGTCCAGAGAGTGTCCGAAAAGGTCGTATTTTGGTTCGATCGGAGTTTTGACTTCGCTAAAGTGTCGCCTAATGTTCTAGGTCGGCTCTGATACCAATGTTGGGTTAACCTAGCACCTCATGAAGAGATTGGAAGCATCACATGTACCAAAGATTAAAATTTTAGGGTGCTAAGTTAACAAACAAAGAATCGTTCCTAGAATAATTAGGATTTCAAAATTTGCATATCATCTCATGAAAGAAAAGCTAGGGTTTTGAGAGTAAAACCTTTGTAGCTCCCTATGCTAGACTCCTCGGCTACTTGGGGTTTGGAAAAGGTCCTCTTGAACTCCTCTAGGTCACCGATGATCCACCCGGAGTCCGCTTTGTCCAAGCTAGCAACTTCGCAAGATCAAGAATGAAAATTGAAGCTAACACTCTAAACAAGTGGGAAATACTTGTGTAGAATGATGTTGTGGTGGCTTTTCTCACTTCAAAATCCTAACTTGATGAGTATTTTGCTCACTTGAAAAATCTAGAGAGCAATGGAGGAAGGAGGAAGAAGATGGTGGCCTTTTTGAATAAGAGAGAAGAAAAAAAAACCTCTTCTAGAAAATGAAAATATATCTATATATATTTTATATCTCTCATCTCAAACCATGGTTGATCAAATAGGATATTATTGAACTTGAGTTAAAACCCAAAAGGAAAAGTAATCCATGGTTAAATGGTGGGTGAGCATGATTAGGTCAAGAAGAGTGTAGAAAGCATCCATGAATTATCCTTTTCTTTTCTTTTGTTTTAAATCAAATTCAATAATAATTTATATATAAATCAAACCATGGTGTGAGTCTTATATTGCCACCATTTTCATGTATGTACAACCATGAAGGATGCATGTATGTGTGTGTGTGTGTGTGTACATCCATATGTGCATGAATCTATAAAGAAAGCATACATGCATGCATACATCCATCAAACTCAAGAAAGGATTTCAAGTGAGAAGCTAATGGTTAAATGATAAATCAACACTTGATTTATCAATCCGGTCATATCACATACGACCCCACCAAAAACAAGCCGCCCGATCAATATACGGTATCCTATACGCGCATTTTAATCGGGTCCATGCGCATATCCCATACGCGCACCACAACGTTTCGCCTGGACTAGGAAACTCCATTGTGGGACTCTAAGACTCGTCAATACGCTGGCAGTGGGTGATGATCATATCAAGTACCCCCAAGCCGCAAGCGGTCAGCTAAACGTAACGGCCACCCGGGTATTGAGCGATCAGAAGAGAACAAGCGAACCTGCTACAACTCCCGTCGAGCCAACCGGCAACACTACCGTGCAGTCCGGTCTCCTCGTCTGATATGTCGTATATCAAGTCTAGGGGTGGTAAACTTCAGACCCCAATAACCGATAAGTCGTGCCGATGTGAGGCTCATAACGGGTCGAGAAACTACTGGTAACACTTACCAATAAATCTCTAATCATCCCTGGCCAGGGACTTCCCTGTTACGGCCAATCGAGCACAGTGCAACATCAACCCCCAATACCGGGAGAGACGAAACCCCTCCTATCGCTCATTGCCTTCATGTGACTCGGGACTGTACCCAAAAACCACCGTTTTGCACGCCCTTGTGGACGTGGTAAGGTGGAAATCAAAGCACAGTGGGAATCACACAAGACTCTATGACGATCTCGGGTCTACAGACTAACCTGCACAAGTGTCACCTTAGAACTGCCATCTGACGTGAGGTATAATACCATCTGGGAGTTCTCGGCGAGTCCGTCCAGTGTACCCAGTCTCCACAGAGCACCCGTATACCATCTCTGATGTCAAACACCAATGGATATGGGATCATCTATCGCCCATCTTATGGGTTGAGAAGCGTATACGCTAGTCTCCACTGGTATATCGATGCCCCGTCTCGATACACCCACGACTAGGGACCTTGAAGGATGTACTTATGGACTACCATGTCCCCACTAGTATGATCCGCATCATAGTCCAAGTAGTCAAGTACACATCCTAAGGGCTTTACCAACATGTAACTATAAGACAGTATAAAGAGACAAGTATACATGTTAAGATAAAGAGCAACCAGATAGCATACTATCATATCGAGCAAGAAAGTCATCTCTATATATGTCCAAGCATCCAATATAATATACATCATCTGTACAATACTGGCCTCTAGGGCATACATACAACTAACAGAACACACCCAAAGGAGATGCATCAACATGCACTTTCTTCGTTTAGACGGAATGGGAATCCTGGTATTCCCCTATTTCCTGCTCGGTCTTATAACAATTATAAGTTAGAGCGGGACCAACGTTCCCCAGTTCAGTATAACAAGCGGGTTCGGTCAATACATCCATATTATTATCTTGATTAAGGCGTGACATGGTCGCTACCTGGAGAGAGAGAGAGAGAAGAAAACACTCTGCGTGCGCTCTTGCAAGATTAGATTAGTTATATATATTTTATCTAATCAGGATGGCTCCCACTGTTTTTATCAAATCTTCCTTCAAACCATAAAAGGAAAGACTAGCCGGGATTAATTACACTCTACAAGTTCGCCAATCTTTCAGCCAGGCTACTGCCGGTACTTTGAGGGAGGTTCCCCGTGCTTTCGCATAGACCTAATTAAAATAAATCTCGTTTTCCCAGGGGCGTAACCCCGTTGACACCTTTCTAGACACCTACTTGATCGACTAATTGTAAAGTGCAAAACTCTCCCAGGAGTAACAATTACTCGCAGTGGGTATCAGAATCCAACTATCATATAGAAGGTATGCAATCTCATTGCAAGTTTCAACACCTGAAACTCCCGATAATGGGTTTTACCCCTAGTACTTATGACCTTAACTATGGTCAACAAATCATAAGCATTAGTCAAGCTCTACCCGTCATTTCGTGATTAATTAGACCCACCCACATGACCCTTAACTAAGGTCAACAAAGTCACATGACTATCCTAACTAATCGCATCATATGCTGTGTAGGAAGACATCACTTAGCTACCGTATACTGTGCCTTAACTAAGGTCAACAAACATAGCACGAATATTAAGTACTCTACTTCATAAAATGACGGAGGGTTGCGGATGGTTTTTAAGAAAACCTTAACGCTTTGAACTTGATCTCGTTGCAGAATCAAATGATTTTAAATGGAGTGTTTTTTAGGCTTTTGCTAGTTTTGCTAAAGATGTCATTCCCGGTGAAGGGATCTCGGCTCTTTTCTCGTCGAATGAGGTGCAGGATATTCACAATACCACTGTGCAAAGCAAGAACTAGAAAAGCAATCAAAAGACAAAACCGAGGGTTGTAGCATTTGCTAGTTATTGCTAAAGAGGTCACTCCCGGTGAAGGGATCTCGGCTCTTTCCTCGTCGAATTTGGTGCTGGATATTCTACAAAGAATACCGCTATGCAAAGCAACAACTAGAGTTACCTAATTTTTGAAATTCGATTCCACAACATCTTTTAGGTTTATTTTCTTTCATTAATCTCATTAATGAATGTCCCATCATTTAAGTCACCTAAACATCACAGATAAATACAACGTACGCTTATGCCATCCGCATTCGTCTCGATATCCCGTCATGCACCGTTAGGTTAGGTAACTAACGGCAGAGCGGGGCAGGGCTAGCACGGGTGTAAAACATAAGCACCGTCTATATAATATATCATATATACTATATACAGTATCTATCTGAACATATCACATGATCACATCATAGATAACGCAGCAGAAAACAACATATGAAATATTGGATATACTAGGATGTCTGTGTTTTATTTTGAGCCTATATAAAACACGGATTCCACGGTCGTGATGAACAGCCAAACCCGCATCCCTAGACCCCTGCGAGAGCGGCAAGCAACCCTACCAATTCTAGAGTTAGGAGATCCGGTCTCGACGCCTCGAGATGGTCTCCCACTGGACTCTAGAACACAGTTACTTGTGCTCCCCTCCTTGGGTCTATCCTAATGTGGAAAAGTAAATAATATACATCAACGGTGACATATTCCTCAACCCGGAAGTGCCCCAAAAAAATGAATATTACATACAAGTTTTTACATGAATGAAAATGAAAAACTCTCATCTCACATAAAAACCCTCGGCTATTCAAACACGACGATCCAATATAACATATCCAGCAACACATAATATCACATGTCATCAACGTAAGTAAACATGCGTATCCCAATTGCCGTTGACATATAGCAATAAAACCGGCGATACTCCACATATTACACTTACGGTCGCAGAAAAGAAAGCGAAAAACTACAACAGTTGGAATCCGCAACCGCCTTAGACATCGCATGCCTAACAATATGAATTCCTTAGACATCGCATGCCTAACAATTATAAACCCCGCATTTTAGTCTCAATATTGAAAACACTTTCCAATAATCAGTCGGGCAATTCAACAAGATTCCCGACATCCCGATCGAATGCTCGTCGGAAACATTTGCAGACGGCCGCACCCCCGATACCGACGACGAAGTGCACTTAGGCGGAACACCACAGCCGCAAGCACCCGGACGGATGCTTTTTGGCAACGGAGTTCTCCTACAGTCACTTGGTCGGGGCTATAGGGTGTGGCTATCTAGTAATGTTACCCGGCGAGTATCCGAATACACAAAGTGATTGCGACAGAATTTTGATCGCATCAAAATTCCGTGGCAACCGATCAAATGAGACTAAATTTCTAGACTTATAAAATTCAAATGTTGTTGATTCCAAGTATTATATCACAATATATACTAGACTATGTTAAACGTTTCGAGCAAATCAACAAATCCCCATAACTCCCATTGAGCTCAACACTTGAGCGAAGTTAAAGTACCCAAAACGTGCCACAGTACCTATGATCCAGCCGTAGAAGGGTCAAACCAACGCCTCACCTATGACACCGTGGAACCACGGCAAACCCTAGGGTTCAAACCGCGGTTCCGAGGGCATAGAATCGGGTTAAGCTTTATGTTTTTCTAGAGGGTCCATAGAGTTACTTGCACGAATATTAAATATAATTAACTTGGAAAAATTCCAACACTTGGAAATTTCAGAGGGGGTCATGGGGTGCTGTTTGAAAATCATTCGAACTGTCAAACATGGCCTAGGTTACCATCACAATGTTAAATTATACGACTACGAGACACTCCGTATTGGTCCTATAGAAAAATTTACATCACATGAAAAATTGGACCAAATAAACAATACCTGAAACCCCAAAATGTGAACACCAAGGCACAAAACAAAAACGATGCACAGAGGATCAATGGGGCTGGCCTCCCCGGTTTTCAAGGGAAAGTTCTCGGGTCAAATCCGAGGTCTTGGCCTCGTTTTTGTTCTGTGCCCTCAGGGTATCATATACATCACTCTGCACTTGTTTTCACAATTTTTACAGAACTTTTGAAAATCAACAGAGAGCAAATGTGCAGGGTTCCAGAAATTGCATGTTTACGGATTTGTTTTGTTTTCGTATTACATCTAACATTGTCTAAGTTTCTAGTCTGGCTCTGATACCATGTTGGGATTCCTCGGCACCTAGCCTAGGGTTTGCAAGCATCACACATGCCATAACAAAAATTAAAGGGGGTGCTAAGCAATCAACCTAAAGATCATACTAGAAAACTATGGTAACAAAACTTGTAATCCAACATTATAAAGAGATGTGAATGAAAATACAACCTTTGTAGATCCGGTCCTTCACTTCTAAAGCTCCGTGTTGACATCCTTTCGCTGCGATCATCGTAGTCCCGAACTCTAGAATGGATTTTCCCGCAGAAAAGATCAAGCTAGCTCATTGACTTCGAGGCCGAATATGATCTACGTCGAAGTGACTCAAACTCAAGCTCCCTCTTCACTTGGTCAAGAACTTTGTGAAGAGAACAACCTAAACTAAATGGCAAGTAGTAGAGGATGATGAAATAGGAAATGGGTTCACTTTAGATTTTGATTTCTCACTTTATTTCTTCACTTAGAAAAAATCTAGCAAGGTTTTCTTTTGGATGAAGAAGAAGAAGAAGCAAGAATGAAAACTCAAGTGAAGATAATTGTGATCAATTATGCAACTATGGGTGAGTTAGTATCATCCACTAACTCTTGTAGAGACATAACCATGGTTTAAGTTAATGGTTTGGTTAATAAATATCTTAAGTAAATCAAAGTGAGTGGACTTTATCAAAGATGCTTTAAGCTTCATGAAGCTTCAAGCCAAGACAAAGAAAGCCACCATTTTGAATTACAAAATAAATAAAAACCTTAACCATTATCTTAAATATGGTGTAAGTCATACACACACCCAAGTTTGCATGTATCATCTAGCATGATACAATCATGTACACAAACATATATCACATATACATTATGTGCACATCAAGTGAGAAAATCAATCTTAAGTGAACCAATACTAGTTAATGTAAAGTAATATATCAAATATATAATTATACATTAAATCAACACTTGATTTAATGATCCGGTCATATCGCATATAACCGACTAATATCTAGTGTATCAATATATCGAATCAACACTTGATTCGGTAACCCGGCTATATCGCATATAACCGACCGATGATACAAATCGCGAGAATAGAATATGGTATCACATACTCGTATTATTCTCGGTCCTGCACATATCTCATATGTGCTCCTATTTCATTTCGCTTGAGCCAGGAAACCTCTGTGTAGGACTCTAAAGACTCGTCAATACGCCGGTAGTAGGTAATGATCATATCAGTCACCCACAAGCCGCAAGTGGTCTGCTAAACGCAACGGCCACCCGGGTATTGAGCGATCAGAAGATCAACGAGCAAGCCTTCCCACACTTCTGTGAATCCAATCAGTAACACTTATCGCACAGTCCGGTCTGTTCGTCTAATTTATCGCATATCTCGCCTAGGGGTGGTAAACGTCAGACCCCTGTAGCTTGATAAGTCATGCCGATTTAAGGTCCATAACGAGTGTGAAACTACTGATAACACTTACCAATAAATCACATAAACCCTGGACAGGGATTTTCTATTATGGCCAATCGAACATAGCGCAACATCAACCCCTAATACCGGGAGAGACGAATCCCCTCCTATCGCTCATTGTCTCCATGTGATTCGGGACTGTACCCAAAAACCACATGTTTGCACGACTCAGTAGAGCTGTGGTAGGGTGGAAATCAAAGTACAGTGGGAGACACACAAGACTCTATGACGATCTCGGGTCGACAGACTAAGCTGTACCAGTGTCACCAGAGAACTGCCATCTGACGTGAGGTATAATACCATCTGGGAGTTCTCGGCGAGTCCGTTCAGTGTACCCAGTCTCCACTGAGCACCCGCATACCATCTCTGATGTCAAACACCAATGGATATGGGATCATCCATTTTCCATCACATGGGTCGAGAAGATATTCGCTATTCTACTCTGGAATATCGATGCCCCGTCTCGATATTCCCACGACTAGGAACATTGAAGGATGTACTCATGGACTGCCTAGGCCCCACTAGTATGATCTGCATCATAATCCTGGAAGTCGAGTATACATCCTAAGGGCTTATCAACATGTAACAAAGAGACAGTAAGTATACATGTTAAGATAAAGAGCAACCAGATAGCGTACTATCATGTCGAGCAAGAAATTCCTCCCTATATATGTCCCAGCATCCACTATAATATACATCTCATGTACAATAATGGCCTCTAGGTCATACATACAACTAACAGAGAATTCACTAGATAAAATTGTTCATTTATGGATATGATCCCATCATCTGTCCAGACAAATAATAAGGCAGGTATCGCTTAGTTCGGGAGATATTTGATTTCCGTGAAGTTGAGATTCAGAGAGAAACAGAAAGATACGTTGTGCCGGGTCCACTCATTAAGGCTAGTTCTCGAACACAGTTTGCAAAACCGTTAGTACAGAAGTTGGGTATGAGATACCGCACTAATTGGCCTAAAGTGCAAATGGGAGATTGTTCGATATAGGTGCCTTCAAGGCAATTATTGCAATTGAAAGAGGATCTTTGTGGGAGAACAACTTACTCGAGATGATAGTATGCTATCTGATTTGTCTTTATCTTTCATGTGATGCGTTTTATTTACTATCATGTATCGTTTAGATATGAGATAAAGCCCTAGGATTTTGCTTGACTATGAGGATAATGATGGAGATCATAGTATTAGGGCCTGAGTAGTCAATAAGCGCATCCTTAAATGTTCCTAGTTGTAGGAGTATCGAGACTGGGCATCGGTACTCCAGTTTAGACTAGTGTGTACGTTTCCTGACTCGGTTGGAGGGCAATGGCTGATCCTACAGCTATTGGTGTTTGACATCGAGGATTTATACATGTGCTCATCGGATTAGTTACATTGGACGGACTCACCGAGAACTCGTAGTTGGTTATATACCAATATCAGGTAGCAGTTCTCTTGTGAAATTGGTACACGGTAGTCCATAGGACCTGAGATCGCCATAGTGTCTCATGTGTGTTCCCACTATACTTAGACTTCTACCCTACGATGACTCAAAGGAGTCATGCAAACAGGTTTTTGTTGGGTATAATCCCAAAGCACGTAGAGGCGGTGAGTGGTCAAGAGGATTCATCTCTCCCAGGGAGTTGATGTCGAGCTGTGAATGACATGACTACAACCACAAGTCGATGGTCATCACAGTGGAGATAAACTGATAAGTGTTATCAGTTGTATCTCAAGTTATTTATGAGTCCTCTGTCGAACGACTTATCGAGTTATTGGGGTCTGACAGATTCCAAACCCTAGACCCGATATGCTATACTCTTAGATGAAGAGACCGGACTGTACGGTAGTGTCACTCATAGAATTTGTAGGGTTCAGATGAGCTTGCTCGTTGACCTTCTTTCGTTCAATACCTGGGTAGCCGTTACGTGCAGTTAGTACTGCTGATGTACTTATGGGCTATGGTAATGATCCTAACTACTGCCAGCGCATTGTCGAGTCTTTAAAGTCCCACACAATGATTTCCCAGCACACGCGAAAGGATGTAGGGGACGTATAGGGATACGTGCAGGAGTTCGATTGAACACGTGTATTTGATACATGCATTTTAATCTGGTGTTTATTAATATTAGCCGGTATATATGATATAGACGGATTATTAAATTAAGTGTTGATTTAATAATTAAATGTATATTTATATATTGATATATTTATATATTAACTAATACCATGCTCACTTAATTATTTTCTTCTCTTTAAATTAATATTTATATTTGATATAAATAATGAGACATATATGTTGATACATGTATGATGGAAGTATAAGATTTATATGATAGAAATGAGTATGAGTTATGCTTGTAGAATTCATGAGATGATTACTTTTTAATGACTCGTTTGTCTAATTCGATGTCGCGCACCCCGCAGGTTCGCGGGGAGGAGGAATTTTCAAAAAACGATTTTGACAAAGCTCGCAACACCGACTAAACTCTAGGATCTATCTGAAAACCTTAACTAACAATAACTACAAGGAGGTTTAGCTACTCGGTAGAAAATTATACCTCCTTGAACCATGTCCTTCGGGCCTTGTTCTCCTCCTCGCCTTGAGCTCCTCGGAGAATGGATGATGGTTGCAACGTCGGACTACTCACGTCAAAGATGATCCCCCCGAAAGTATATGCTTCAAGATTCAACCTCTATATCGAGGTAACTAAGGTACTTAGATCGCTAAGCTAAGTAGCCTAGGTGATGTAGAGTAACTAAAGAAGTGTTTTATCTCATTAGATCCTTTGTTTCACAACACATGTGAGGGTAAGGATCTTTGAGGAAGAAGGAGAGGAAACTTGGAGAGAGAATGTGAGATGAACAAATGAGCTAGAGTTTTTCAATGTGAGATGAATGGCTCAAGTCTTTCACTCATTGAAGCATGGAATTTCTCACAATATAAAATCCCCACCATGCTTCAATAGTAATTCCAAACCAATAAAATAATACATAAGCCATGCCTCACACCTTGCCACAAATATCTCTCATTTTCCACCTCACTAATCTATATATGAAAATAGATAAAGCAATAATGAGGTGTCCCCTTCTAGAAGCATCTATTATACAATTACAAGAATGCCCTAACCGTATATACATATCCGTATTCGTATTCCGAAAAATACGAATCCAATGAGATGATAACAATCCAATTATACAATACTAGGATCTGGCTTAAACCAAAGCCCACTAGTATCATCCGCCTGAACAGCATCCGTGTAGCCAGTACACGTATGTGATCGGAACCCTGCCGTAAAACCATACAGCCTCTACATCGTTTCGCCCGAAGCAGGAAAACCCTCTGTGTGGGAATCTAAAGACTCGACAGTACGCTGGCAGTGGGTTTAACCACAAGTCCATCAGCGGTACTAGCTGCACGTAACGGCTGCCCAGGTATCTGTTGATAAGAAGGCCGATGAGCAAATTCACCCAAACTCCTACTTAGCCTATCTGTGACAATCTCCGTACAGTCCGGTCTGCTCGTCTGAGAAACTTGCATATCGTGCGTAGGGGGATGGTAAACGTTAGACCCCTAATAGCGCAATAAGTCATGCTGGAATAGAGCCCAATACACTTTGAGAAACTACTGGAGTACCTACCAGTAAATCTCTCTTGCCCTGGCCAGGGAATTTGTGTAATGGCTTTCCGAACACAGCGCGATATCAACTCCCAATATCGGGAGAGATGAATCCTATCTAACCGCTACTGCCTCTAAGTGCTTCGGGACTGCACCTAACTACTACCTATTTGCATGACTCCTTTGAGCCATGGTAGGATAGTAATCAAACAACAGTGGGAACACACTCGAGACGAAGTAGCAATGTCAAGTCAACGGACAAAGCTGTACTCATGTCACCTGGGAACTGCTACCTGACGATAGGTATAATACCAACCAGCAGTTCCTGACGAGTCCTGTCTGGTATAACTCATAACCCAATGAGCACCTGTATACTATCTCCAGAACAACATACTAATGGCTGTGGGACAGACCATCTCCCCTGCTGGGATGAGAAGCATATACACTAGTCTACTCTGGAGTATCGATGCTCCGTTTCGATAATCCTACGACTAGGGACCTGTATAAGGATGTGCTTATAGACTATCCAGCCCCCACTAGTGTGACTGCCATCACAACGCTGGTAGTCAAGCAAAGATCCTAAGGGCTCTACCAATATGTATAAGCGATATGCTAAAAGAAACACATGCACATATTGAGGTAGAATCAAACCAAGTAGCATACTACTATTTTGAGCAAGACTGTTATTATAACTGTGAATATCCCAAGCTTTGTAATATACAAGCCAGTATGATACAATAATGGCCTCTAGGGCATATCTTACTAACAATCTCACACTTGCACTAAGACAATGTATTGGCAAATCGCAGACCTATCAACTCGATCAGCCTCTCGAACTGTGTCTAAGGGATGGCCTCTGTGAGTGGATCTGCAGTGTTGTTCTCCGTGTCTACTCTCCACACCTCGATCTCCCGGCGATAAACGATCTCTTTGATGAACTGGTACCGCCTCAAGATGCGTCTGGACTTCTGATGGGACCTTGGTTCCTTCACTAAAGCTATAGCGTCGTTGTTGTTATAATACAGCGGTATTGGATCAACAATGGATGGAACCACCTGATTGAAAGAATTAAAGTTAACCGCAATCAAGACGGTGTCGCTATGCAGCTAGCCGGTTGAGCACGGGTCGATCCACAGGGAGATGCTTGGATTTCCGCTCTTGTCTTAGACGAGTCAATAAAGAATTGTGTATATGTTTGTTCGATTCTAACCTATGTGTATTATTTGCAAGTATAAAGTTGTTAAGAAAAAGATACGAAATTGTAAGCTAAAGAAATCCGTACTCAAAACTTTTGAGCCGAGTCTTGACCAATTTAAGCTAAAGCAATCGGCAACAACGTGGATTAGGGGATTTAAGCGCGGTATTCATGGAATACGGCTTATTTACCCTTGTCCTTCCGTTCTTGTCTCTTGCTTTCGCCTCCGGCCAAACCGAACGCAACCGGTCGCGGTTAGGAATCACCGTTACCTTGTTAGGGTAGGGTGCCTAACGGAGCGCTTGCGTATGGTTTGGGCGGAGTTCAATCGAAAATAACGGGAAAAGGAAAAGAGAAAAGAAAATCTTTAACTTATAATATCGTATTTCTTCTTAACAATAATAATTACAACATTCACAAAATGAACAACAAAGAGCAAAAGAAAAGAACAAAGAAAAGAAAAGATTACAAGTAATTAAGTGCATGAATATAAATTGCAAGAAAGAAAAGCAAGATAATAATAAGCAAGTAATAAAAAGCGATAAAAAGAACAAGAAAGTAGAACTCAAGACAAGCATGGGATCAATATCCAACCCTTAAACTTGCAAGCTCAATCAAGAGGTTGCAAGATCAAGAGAAGGGTAGAGAACGCATGTGAATTGAAGCGCTAATTCCACAAGAAAATACGACCCTTGAGATCAATAACTAACCCTTAACCATTCAAGCTCAATGAAGAGATTGAATGATCAAGAGAAAGCAAGAATCTCAAGGGGAAGAAGAAACAAAAGAGAATGATACAAAACCCTCAACTTCATTAACATCCACTCAATGCTCTCACTACATTTCCATGGAGGAAGAATGAAGAAGAAGAAGAAGAACTATACAAAAAACTACAAAAGAGTGGACACAAAAGTGGACCCTTGGCTTAGCTCAGTTCTGGAGTATTTATAGGCTGGAGAATGAAAATCTAGGGCAACCACCAGAACACATATGAAATGACCAAACTACCCCCCAAAGCCCATACTCTGACTCCATAGAGTGGCCGCGGATCCGCGGCCTAAGCCTCCCTATGCCGCGGATCCGCCGCACTCTGGTGGAGTTAGGGCATGGGATTTTTGGTGCTTCCCTGGTTTGCTGTGTACTTTATTCTGGCATATGTATTTTCTCAAATTGTCTTCACGATTTTTCCAGAATTTCTGTTGAGGGAAAGGTGGACTTTTTGTGGATGTTTTTGTCATGATTGCCTCGAGCTCCGCGTAGATTTCTTGGATCTTGTGCTGCCATTGAGCCTTGTGCATGAAAACGACATTAATTTGACATTTTGTCTCTTAAACTGGTATCTAGCAACATACGGATGAAGAGCGGAGACCGTGTTTTCTCAGTGGTTGGCAGGAACCCGGATTTTGTCGTGTTTTCCATGAATTTCACTATTTTAGAACCGAGAACCTGTATCCTGCAATTGACTAGCAAACACGGCTCAAGAGTATCTACCGATAAGCAAACAAGCATAAGAATGGGCGGTATAAAATGCAGTTTTCTGTGATGAACAAATACCCCCAAACTTAACTTTTGCTCGTCCCGAGCAAAACCAATTATTCACAAAAAATAAAATCCTAACCGCACTTTCGCAGGGAACGCGATTGCACTGAGCACGTGCAACAAGCCGTTAAACCTCTAGGTGTCCCTAGTAGGAGGAGTGTTGTCTCCTGAGGGTTTTCAGCGGATTACACCCACAAAATCCTGTCAAGCTAGTGTCATAAGTTAACATTGACTCTACTCCTACAGTTCAGTATTTACGTTAGAAATTCTATCATCCTAAGTTAGAAATATCCAACCCTTATTTTTCACACCTCCTATCTATTTAACCTTAGGTCCTATACGTTCCAAAAAAAGTTTAGAAAGATGTTGGTTCTCCTGAGTTTTCCTTCTAAAGTGCGGCCTCAAATCAGGGATTTTTATCAACTTTACAGAAAACACAAGTCTTAATCTTTATTTCTATCTTTTATTCAAACATCGATTGTATACCCCTACGTGTGTGTATATTTGCATCCCTACACTCAAGAATTCAATTCAAGCTATAATACCCTTGCCCTAATACCTAATACAACTTCTTTTCATTAAGGATGGACGGATTTGCTCACACACCTTTCATGCGACTATTAATGCTTCTTGAGGCACTAACGGCCGATTACTGAATGTGTGAACATTTAAAGCGTAAATAGCAGTTTCCAGGTCTTGACTTTATTCTATTTTTTTTCTTTTTCTTTTTCTTTTTTCTTTTTTCAAGACCGGATATATTTTTCAATATGCTCTTTTGGTGTTTAGCTTTAAATACCGTTTTTTCTTTCATACTAGGTTTTTAGGCAAGAGTATTTCTAGGTATCCTCTACTATCCCAAGTTTCAAGGTACGTGTAAGTGCAATTGTAGGGTATATACTTTCTAAATTTGAACTCAAGAAAAGAAACTATTTTTCAGACTTATCCTTCAGTAAAGCATCAATACTTTCCCTTCATCTTGACTTAACTAAAGAACTGAATTCAAGATTACCTATTTCTCAAAAAAAAACTGTAAGGACGTATACTTACCAAAGATAGACAGAATAAGGGTTATTTTAAGGATTTTCAATTCCTAAATCTAGAATTTAGTTATTTATAACATATCAACTAAATTTTCGGAATAAAGATCTAAGTTACCCTATTAGCTAACTTGACGACAAAGTTTTTATATTTTTAGAAAATTTTCGATTTTTGTGGGTTTTTAATAAGGTATGCAAATGCAAAATATACAAATGAATGCGAAGGAAGAAAGCTTACCGAGCACACCCCCAAACTTAAACTTGACAGTGCCCTCACTGTCAGGCTATACCAAGAGGGTCAAAATTGCCGGCGCTCCCTAAAAACAAATTATATACAAAAAGGAAAACAAAAAATATGTACAAAAAAGGAGTCCCCCCCCAAACTTAAGTGAAACAGTGTTTCCACTGTTAAGCGTTGAAGTTCAGGATTAGGGGGGGAAAAACAGTATCAATCTATACAAGGCCTTACACAGGCCAAAAGTTAACACCAACCATTCAAAGATTTTATCATGGTAAAGCAGTGGTTGGTGAAAGAAGGCGAAGAGGTAAGAAATGGAGAAAACGCGAGACCGTATGGAGATAGAAGCGGGATACGGTCTCGGTATCTCAGAAGAAGAAGAATGGCGGAAGGGAAAAAGAAGTGGAATACGAACTTGAGGGTGCAAATGGAGTAAATAGATTAGCACAATTTGTGATGACCGATGTGTGAAAAGCGATTGTGCTAATATATTTACCCGTCGAGAAATGGGGTCAAATCCCTCAAGGTTCGTGAGAAACCATGGGTACGCCGAACCTGGTAAACCAGACATATGAAATGAGAGCGAGACGGGTTCTTGCAAGGTCGGAACGATGGAAAGGATGGAGGGAAGTGGTTGAGGAAGGTTATCGGTTAAAGGTTCAGGAAGGTGTACACAGTCAGTGGAAGGGACAGGATGAATTGGAAAATCCGACTCATCAATTAAAACTGGTTCATCCTCAAAACTATCCTCAATATTCTCCTCAAAATTTAGCACATCCATGCTCTTCTCTTCAAAGTCCAGACGCATATGGGGTTCGGAAAAAACATTTAATGACTCGGGATGATGATTTGAAGAGACAAACTCAGCCAAATCTACGGGTTCATCATCCAAAATATCCCCAGCGTCAATATCCTTAATCAAGTGAAAATCAAAATTCTCTGACACCTCATCAAAAGCATGGATATTAATCGATTCTGGTTCTAAGATGGAGGTGTAGAGGTCAAAAGGATTAGGTATGGTTTCACTTGGAAGGGACCCTTCACAATCGGGCAAATCAAACACTACGAAGTCGCACAACTCATTCATCATTCTATCTTCAATTGATAAATCATGTGGGATACTCGATAGACTTTCAAAACAGGAGTTGTGGGATTCAATTTGGGACGGGTAGGTTTGATTTAGAAGGGGGTACATCTCACTCTCTCCACTCAAATTCACAGCCTGTCCTGCCGCCTCATCATACATTGAAAAAGTTGGAGCAAGTTGAAAACTAGCTACCGGGTCACTAGGTTGCATGAGGGCGGCCATGGACGCATTCAAATCCATCATCTGTTGGCTTGACGCTACCCTAAAGTATTCCAACGACTGTTCTAGACTAGACATTGGTTGTGAAGGGGTTTCAGTAAAAGATTCAAAGTTGTTTGGATACTGAAAATTCCCAAATGGCGGTTCAGAAACAATGTCTAGGGAAGGTGAAAAAGTCGGGTAGGACTGGTAGAAATTGAATGGCTGGACAGGAGCAGGATCAACATTTGGATAAGAAGGTGAATGGAATTGTTGATCTCAAGAATTTGAAGTGGTGAAAGGAGTGAAAGATCGGCTACGGGATTGTTCAATACGTTCAGCAATAGACATTGGTCTTGTGGCTACAACTGGACTTTCAAAAGGGGTATCAACGCAAGAAGGGGTGAATGTTTGAAACGGTTGGTACGAAGTGGATTGCGGGGTCCAGTTGTTCGTCCTAGACGCGTCTATCCGATCTTTCAAAGAAATTTTGGGCATGGAGGGGTCGTTTGAAGTTCGACCAAAACAAGAACCGTATGAAGTAATGTCTGGTTGTGGGTACCAAAGTTCGGCAAGAGTTTTGCGAGGTGGAGTACCCATGATATGAAGAGAGAAAGAGAGAAAGGCAGAGAAAAGGAGGGGAAAAAGAATGTGACAACTTTTTTTTTAGTTATATATTAACAAAAGAATGAAGTATACACACAAAAAGAATATGGACAAAAACAATCACGACACAAAAAATACCACACACCTAATCGTTCTAGGGTTAACCTAGGTCAACTAGACCTGCTCCAGAACTTGATTGTCGAAGTAAAACTGTGTCGAGAAACAGGCTCAAGATACACTGATCACGAGGCCAGGTAAGTGCAGAGATAAGGGGAGCTTTTCCAACGCTTTCGCGAAGTTCCTTAATTAAATAACCCTTTCTCTTTTGGCGGTTTCGCCGTTAACACTTTCCTAGACACCCCGTAAACAATATATCGTTAAGCGAGGTTCTAAACACAATTAACTTCTCCTAGTGAGCGCGAAGTCCTTAAGGCTTAAAGTCTGGTTTCTTTTAAATTTGTGCGGGTAAACGTTATGCGCAAGTTCGTGATTTGTGGGCCTCGGAAAAGGTGATGAAATCCTTTACCGTATCTTGTGGGGTTCGCTTGCCCTTAAGTCCGTATTAATGTATGCAATGCGCAATTCAATAAAAATTCTATAAAGAATCAAACAATCGTTTTTTTATTTTAAGCACGACACTGCAAAAAATACGGGTTAGTCAATTTTTAGCGTTTGCTAGCGAACTTGCAAAGAATCCTGCAAAGAATAGTATATTGGATGCGTCGGATTTGAGAAGAAGGTGTTAGGAAAGTACGTACCGTTAAGTTTTTGGGTTAGGAAACCCCCGTTGAATCAAATCCGGTAAGCTTGAAAGGTTCGCTTGCGCGGGTCAAACTACCCGGATCTTTGGCACTGTACTTCGTAATCACCTTTGCCTTGAAAGCACACTTTGCTCCCCACAATCGCAGTTTGCAAATACGCAAAAATCTGCACACTTGCCCACAAAAATTATCAAAAAAAAACAAAAAGAATTTTTTTTTTTAAATATATACAAAAAGAATATTAACCCGAATAACAAGAAAGAAAATACGCTACCGTCTCCCCGGCAACGGCGCCATTTGATTGAAAGAATTAAAGTTAACCGCAATCAAGACGGTGTCGCTCTGCAGCTAGCCGGTTGAGCACGGGTCGATCCACAGGGAGATGGTTGGATTTCCGCTCTTGTCTTAGACGAGTCAATAAAGAATTGTGTATATGTTTGTTCGATTCTAACCTATGTGTATTATTTGCAAGTATAAAGTTGTTAAGAAAAAGATACGAAATAATAAGCTAAAGAAATCCGTACTCAAAACCTTTGAGCCGAGTCTTGACCAATTTAAGCTAAAGCAAACGGCAACAACGTGGATTAGGGGATTTAAGCGCGGTATTCGTGGAATACGGCTTATTTACCCTTGTCCTTCCGTTCTTGTCTCTTGCTTTCGCCTCCGGCCAAACCGAACGCAACCGGTCGCGGTTAGGAATCACCGTTACCTTGTTAGGGTAGGGTGCCTAACGGAGCGCTTGCGTATGGTTTGGGCGGAGTTCAATGGAAAATAACGGGAAAAGGAAAAGAGAAAAGAAAATCTTTAACTTATAATATCGTATTTCTTCTTAACAATAATAATTACAACATTCACAAAATGAACAACAAAGAGCAAAAGAAAAGAACAAAGAAAAGAAAAGATTACAAGTAATTAAGTGTATGAATATAAATTGCAAGAAAGAAAATCAAGATAATAATAAGCAAGTAATAAAAAGCGATAAAAAGAACAAGAAAGTAGAACTCAAGACAAGCATGGGATCAATAGCCAACCCTTAAACTTGCAAGCTCAATCAAGAGGTTGCAAGATCAAGAGAAGGGTAGAGAACGCATGTGAATTGAAGCGCTAATTCCACAAGAAAATACGACCCTTGAGATCAATAACTAACCCTTAACCATTCAAGCTCAATGAAGAGGTTGAATGATCAAGAGAAAGCAAGAATCTCAAGGGGAAGAAGAAACAAAAGAGAATGATACAAAACCCTCATCTTCATTAACATCCACTCAATGCTCTCACTACATTTCCATGGAGGAAGAATGAAGAAGAAGAAGAACTATACAAAAAACTACAAAAGAGTGGACACAAAAGTGGACCCTTGGCTTAGCTCAGTTCTGGAGTATTTATAGGCTGGAGAATGAAAATCTAGGGCAACCACCAGAACATATATGAAATGACCAAACTACCCCCCAAAGCCCATACTCTGACTCCACAGAGTGGCCGCGGATCCGCGGCCTAGCCTCCCTATGCCGCGGATCCGCCGCACTCTGGTGGAGTTAGGGCATGGGATTTTTGGTGCTTCCCTGGTTTGCTGTGTACTTTATTCTGGCATATGTATTTTCTCAAATTGTCTTCACGATTTTTCCAGAATTTCTGTTGAGGGAAAGGTGGACTTTTTGTGGATGTTTTTGTCTCATGATTGCCTCGAGCTCCGCGTAGATTTCTTGGATCTTGTGCTGCCATTGAGCCTTGTGCATGAAAACGACATTGATTTGACATTTTGTCTCTTAAACTGGTATCTGGCAACATACGGATGAAGAGCGGAGACCGTGTTTTCTCAGTGGTTGGCAGGAACCCGGATTTTGTCGTGTTTTCCATGAATTTCACTGTTTTAGAACCGAGAACCTGTATCCTGCAATTGACTAGCAAACACGGCTCAAGAGTATCTACCGATAAACAAACGAGCATAAGAATGGGCGGTATAAAATGCAGTTTTCTGTGATGAACACCACCTGAAGTTCTGTCATGAACTTCCTGATCCAGACTGTTTCTTTCAAGGCATCACATGCAGCGATATACTCCGCTTCCATAGTCGAGTCAGCAATGGTGTCCTGCTTGGACCACCTCCAATAGTATGCCCCTCCATTGAGGGTAAAGACACAACCCGACATGGACATGGAGTCATCCTTGTCACTCTGGAAGCTGGAGTCAGCGCAGGCCTCGACCTGGAGGTCTTCTCTGCCGTACACTAAGAACATCTCCTTAGTCCTTCTCAGGTACTTGAGAATGTTCGCCATTGCTGTCTAGTGCTTCTCCCCTGGGTTTGACTGATACCTGCTTACAACGCTCAGTGCGTAAGCTACATCTAGTCTGGTACACAGCATCACATACATTATAGAGCCTACCGCTGAAGCGTCGGGTATAGTAGACATGCGATCCCTTTCCAAATCAGTCTTGGGAGACATCTCTTTGGAGAGGGTGATTCCGTGACAAGCCGGTAGATTACCGTGCTTTGAATATTCTATACTGAATCTCTTCATTATGGTGTCGATGTACCTTGTCTGTGAAAGTCCCAACATCCTCTTAGATCTATCACGATAGATCTGGATCCTCAGAATGTAGGAGGCATCACCCAGGTCCTTCAGGGAGAACCCAAGTGAAAAGAATCATTTGACTGATTGTAGCATAAGAATGTCATTTCCTATCAAGAGAATGTCATCTACGTACAAGACGAAGAATACCACACATCTCGCTACAATCTTACTATAGATGCATGGTTCATTTGGATTTTTGATAAAGTCAAATTCCTTGACCGTCTCATCAAAATAGATGTTCCAACTCCGTAATGTCTGCTTTAATTCATAAATGGATTTAAGCAACTTGCACACTCTTCCGCTGCTCCCACTCTCTATGAAACCCTCCGGCTGATCCATATAGACACGCTCTTCCAAAATTCCATTCAGAAAAACGGTCTTTACGTCCATCTGCCAAATTTCATAATCGTGAATGGCAGCAATGGAAAGAAGGATCCGAATGGATTTGAGCATAGACACTGGAAAAAAGGTTTCATCATAGTCCAAAGCAGGTCTCTGATGAAAACCTTTTGCAATAAGTCTAACCTTATAGGTTTCAACCTATCCATCTACACCAATCTTCTTTCTGAAGATCCATTTACAGCCTACGGATTTTACCCCTTCTGGAGCAATGTCCAAAGTCCATACTTTGTTGGTGTACATGGACTCCATTTCGGTCCGCATTGCATCCAGCCATTTTACCGAGTCTCTGCTCTGAATGGCTTGTTGGAAGCTAGTTGGCTCATCATCGTCGATGATGTAATCCTCTCTATCCCCGTCTATGAGAAAACCATAGTATCTCTCAGACGGATGAGACTGCCTACTAGTCCTGCGGAGCAGCGCGGGGATGTTCCACCATGCTTTCAGTAATAGCTTGTGGTTCTGGAATTTCTTCCACTTCTATTATGCTCCCACTTATCTTTCTTTCTAAAAATTGAGTTTCCAAGAAGTGGGCATACCGAGAAACAAAAACCTTTTGTTCCTCTGCATAATAGAAAAGATACCCTCTGGAGTTCTTTGGGTATCCCATAAACTTACACAGTACTGAGCGTGCCTCGAGCTTGTCCGCATGCTGCTTTTTTATAAAAGTTGAACATCCCCATATCTTAAGGTACTTAAGATTGGGTTCATTCCCACTCCACATCTGATATAGTGTGGTAGGCACAGTCTTGGTAGGAATCTTGTTTAAAAGATATGCAGCTGATTCTAATACATAACCCCAGAAGGATCGCGGCAACTCAGCGTTACTCATCATGGAACGTACCATATCCAATAAGGTTCGGTTTCGCCTTTCCGATACACAATTGTGTTGATGTGTGTATGGAGGAGTAAGCTGAGAGAGAATTCCATTCTCTTTTAAGTAATCCAGGAACTCGGCATTCAAGTATTCACCACCTCGATCAGATCTAAATGTCTTGATACTTTTGCCGGTTTGTTTTTCTATTTCATTCTTATATCCCGGAATTTCTCAAAGGCCTCGGATTTATGTTTTATCAAGAATACATGTCCATACCTTAAGAAATCATCCGTAAAAGTAATAAAATAGAAATAACCACTTCTTGCATATGTAGACATTGGACCACACACGTCTCTTTGTATGAGTCCTAAGAGCTCGCTTGCTCTTATCCCGTGTCCTGTGAACAGAGTCTTTGTCATCTTTCCTTTAAGACATGACTGACAAGTTGCATAGGACTGATATTCGAATGGATCCAAATATCCCTCTTTATGTAACTTCGTCAATCGTGTTTCATTGATGTGACTCGGTCTACAATGCCATAAGAAAGCCTGATTTAATTCTGGAGACTTTCTTTTAAGTGTGTTCTGGATGTTAATAACCTGAGCTTGATTTAATACGTATATACCGTTATCTAATGTACTTGACCCAATCAAAGCTTGATTTAGGTGGATGTTGACAACATCACTTACAAATGTAAAATCATAACCTTCTTTAGAAAGTAAAGATACAGAGATTATATTACATGTCAGACTATGTACACACAAATAGTTACGTAAAATCAAAATTTACCCACTTGTCAATCCTAGGTGATATTCCCCTATGGATACAATGTTCATGCTCATTCCGTTAGCAACTCTGAGAGTCATATCACCTGCCTTGATAACTCTACGGTTTCTCAGAACCTGTAATGAATTACAAATATGAGATCTTGATCCGGCATCTAGTACCCAGGAAGTAGAGTTAATTGACAGACAGTTTTCAATCATAAACACACCCGAAGTCGAAGCCACAACGTGCTTCGAATCCTGGTTTCTGGCATTCCAAGCCCTGCAGTCCTTCTGACAATGCCCTTTCCCGTGACAATAGAAACATTTATCCTTCCCTAATGTTAGCCCTAAAAAGATTTCCCTGTCCTTTCCCTCTACCTTACTGACACCGCCTATCGGCTTAGTGGAAGCCTTCTTCTTCTCTGTCTTGGCTTTCGCTTTGGATCTAGAAGAGGAAGATTCTCCAACGTGCGTGTGTCTCCCTGGATTTCTGCAGGGTGCCCTCTGAGCTCCTCAATATGTTGAGGAGTTCTGGAAGTGAAACTTCCTTCCCTTGAATGTTGAAATTCAAGATAAACTGGGCGTAGGTGAAGGGGAGCGACTATAGAATCAAGTTAGTAAATAACTCGTTCTCCAACGTGGTCCCGAGGTCCACGAGCTTTTCAATATAGCTAATCATCGTAAGGACGTGGCCCCTGCAGATGACCCGACAGCCAACCTCTTCTGAAACAATATCTTCGAGGTCTCATATCTTGCGATACGAGATTGCTCTCCATATAAAACTTTGGTATGGAGGAAGATGGAAGCTAAGTCCATCTTCTCGTGCTGCCTCTAGTGTTCATAATCCATTGAGGCTAACACAAGGCACTTGGCTTTCATACAATCCTTTTCCCATGTCTTACGGATATCAATATCCGTGACGGTGGAATCTGGACCTGGGACGGCGGGGGATTTAGTAATAAGGAGGTAGCCCAGATTGTCGTTGGTAATGGCCATCTGGACATTCCTTAGACAATCTTTATAGTTTGGCCCAATCAATTTATTATTATCTAGCAGTAACCTAAGTCCGGTCATTGTGGTCGCTGCAATTAGGAGAGAGAGAAGAAACACTCAGCATGATGCTCATGTAAATTTAGATTGGTTATTAGTTTATCTAAACATGATGGCTCCCACTGTTTCTCGGATCCTTCCTCAAACAATAAAAGAAGAATTAGTCAGGATTAATCTCACTCTTACAATACTTGCTTAACCTTTCAGCCAGACTAGTGTCGGTACTTCGAGGGAGGTTTTCCAATATTTTCGCAAAGTTCCTTAATTACATAATCTCTTTTCCCTGGAGGGGTAGCCCCGCTAACACCGTTCTAGACACCTACTTAGTTTATAGTATTGATTATTTAGTGAAAAAATCTTCCGAGGAGTAGCGGATACTCGCAGTAGGATCGGGATCCAAATATTATTGTGTGACAACCTTGAAGGAATCCTACAAAAATCATCACACTCCAAATGGTATGCAACACTAGCAAGTTTCAATTTCCTTAGAAACTCCTAATGTGTATTTTTTCCTCAAGCTCTTATGACCTTGACGAAGGCCAACAAATCATAAGTCGCAAGTCAAGTTCTACCCGTCATTATCCAGGTTAATTTGAACCCATCCGTACATACCCTTGACGAAGGCTAAAATAGTAGTACGACTGTCCCAAACCAACGCATCTATCTATGCTACAGATGAATACCCAGCAGCTACCAATCACTATGCCTTGGCGAAGGTCAAAATACATAGCTTGAATACTACTGAATACCCATCTGAAATGACGGAGGGATACAAATGGTTTTGGAGAAACCATGAACGTAATGAACTTGATATAGTCGAAGGAACCATGATAGCTTTTAAAAGGAGTGGTTTAAGCTCCGCATTTAAAAGTTGCTTTTTGAAGAAAACCGAGTGGTTTTGAAACTGTTCCAACGATTAAGCTTTGGTTTTTTTTGCTTGCATTAATCAATGTTAATGCAGTCCCATCATTTAATCCTATCATTGGAAAAAAGAAACGAAAATACAACGTACGCTTATACCGTCCGCATTCTCCACGGAGTCCTATCATGTACCGTTAGGTTACTTAACTAACGGCAGAGCGGGGGCTGGACTAGCACGGGTGCAAAACATAAGTAATGCCTACTATATATATATCCATTCGTCTCACGCAATAATAGGCATTCCAGATCACAGATGAATATATTGGATATATTAGGAATTCCGCGTTTCGTTTAAGCCTATAACGAAAGACGGCTTCCACGGTCGTGATGAATAGCCAAACCCCATCGTAGACCCTTACGGGTGCGGCAAACTACCCGCCAAATTCCCGAAGTGAAGCAATCTCCCTCAATAAAATGAGTAGGACACTCGGCACTTCAAGAACCTGGTAGTTTGTGCACTCCACCTTGGCTCTATCCTAAGAGCAGAAAACAATAAATGAAATAATACAACGGTGGCTACAACCTCTACCCGGATGTGCCCCGCAAAATAATATTACATCACATTTACAAATTATATGAATGAAAGAAAAGAAAACACTTTTCTCACATCCCTCGGCTATTCATCCACGACGATCCAATACTCCATATACACAAACCATCATAACATCACATATATGTGCAACCACCACTAATCGACATATAGCAATTAGCGGACGTTTCGAAACACATATATAAACTGAAACATGTAAACGACGTTAAAACTGCGACTTCAAAACACTCCGAAATTGCCCCAACATAAAGATAACTAAATATGCAACCTGGGTAAAATCAAACATAACCTGAAACCCTAAATCCAAGTGATAAGAACACCAAACGAAGCACGGGACCCAAATCAATATTGTGGTCGTCCAGGCCGGTCAAAATGCTTATGTGGCCGGCCAAAGTGAGGTGTTTGGATCTCGTTTTTCTCTGGTGTTCTAAATATAACAAGAAGAGCACTCTACAGTTGTTTAAAAAAATTTAGAGGCTCTACAAATTTCAACAGAAACTTGGATTCTAGGTTTCGTGTTTCGGAGTTATTTCGGTTTCATAGTTCTACTTATCGTCTAATCTGTTAGTCAAGGTTTACCAGGATCTGATACCACTGTAAGTCGATGTCGGGCACCCCGCGGGTTTGCGGGGAGGCAAAACTTTCAAAAAATGATCTTTACAAAGCTCGCAATACCGACTAAACTCCAGGATATATTCGAAAACCTTAACTAACAATAACTACAAGGAGGTTTAGCTACTCGGTAGAAAATTATACCTTCTTGAACCATGTACTTTGGGTCATGTTCTCCTCCTTGCCTTGAGCTCCTCGGAGAACGGATGAAGGTTGCAACGTCGGACTCCTCACGTCAAAGATGATCTACTCGAAAGTATGTGCTTCAAGTTTCAACCTCTAAACTGATGTAACTAAGGTACTTAGATCGCTAAGCTAAGTAGCCTAGGTGATGTAGAGTAACTAAAGAAGTGTTTTATCTCATTAGATCCTTTGTTTCACAACACATGTGAGGGTAAGGATCTTTGAGGAAGAAGGAGAAGAAACTTGGAGAGAGAATGAGAGATGAACAAATGAGCTAGAGTTTTTCAAAGTGTGCTCAATGGCTCAAGTCTTTCACTCATTGAAGCATGGAATTTCTCACAATATAAAATACCCACCATGCTTCAATAGTAATGCCAAACCAATAAAATAATACCTAAGCCATGCCTCACACCATGCCACAAATATCTCTCATTTTCCACCTCACTGATCTATTTATGAAAATAGATAAAGCAATAATGAGGTGTCTCCTTCTAGAAGCATCACTTGTAGAATTACAAGAATGCCCTCACCGTATATACATACCCGTATTCGTATTCCAAAAAATATGAATACAATGAGATGATAACAATCCAATACTACAATACTAGGATCCGACTTAAACCAAAGCCTACTAGTATCATCCGCCCAAATAGCATCTGTGTATCCAGTACACGTATGTGATCAGAACCCTGCCTTAAAACCATACAGCCTCTACATCGTTTCGCCCGAAGCAAAGAAACCCTCTGTGTGTGTCACGACCCAAAAGGTATGGAACGTGACTACCACTTAAATTACGAACGTCTCAAGGCATACGTAATCTAAGTATGCCAAAGCCCAGAAATCAAAACCAAAAAGCAGTAGAGTGAAGGAAAACCAATTTATTGAAAACGAATTTAATCAAATAAGTCACATCAAGCCTTTTAAAAGCAACATCCATTTTTTCCGAAAATTTCGGCAGAGTCTTGTTCATAACATAATATTACATTTTGTATTCCCCATTCTTATGCATTTAAGAATAAAAACAGGTGCTTTTGACCCATGTCTTTTTCACTGTTTTCGCTCCAAAAACCTGTAACCTGTAACATGTAACAGACATGGGTCAAAAGCACCTGTTTTTATTCTTAAATGCATAAGAATGGGAAATACAAAATGTAATATTATGTTATGAACAAATACCCCCAAACTTATCTTTCGCTCGTCCTCGAGCAAACTTATTATTTTATTTATTCTCGATAAAAATCTAACCTAGCCGCACTTTCGCAGGGAAACTCGATTGCACTGAGCACGTGCAACAAGCCGTTAAACCTCTATGTGTCCCTAGTAGGAGGAGTGTTGTCTCCTGAGGGTTTTCAGCGGATTACACCCACAAAATCCTAACAATTTGGTTTTTCGACTTTTGTTCTCCAATTATGTTTTCTAATAAGGAATTCTATCATCGTCGACCTGCAAATTATCCACCCATATTCTTCACACTTCCTCATCATTTAACTTGAGATTATATATGTTCTATAGAATTACTTAGCTTTCGGCATTTCTTAAGTTCTCCTTCTAAAGTTCCATCTCCACTTAGGAATTTCTATCAACTCTACTAAAGATACAAGTTCTATTCTTCATTCCTTTCTCTTATCTAAACTCTAATCACATATCCCCACGTGTGTGTAAATGTCACCCCTATACTTGGAAATTCAAATCAAGCAATCGTACTCTCGTCCATTGTCCAAAGTACTTATTAATTTGTGAATTTTTACTTGAATTTCGCTTACACATCCTTCATGCGACCGTTAATACTTCCTGAGGTACCAACAACCGATTACAAGATGCGTTAGCACTTTAAAGCGTACTTCCTAGTTTTGCAATACCCAAGGCTTTTAGCAGTGACTCCCAAACCAGTTGGTCTAAGGCACTAGGTGATGAAGCACCCTTGCTAAATTTTTCTATTTTTACAGCCTTAAGTAATCACAAAAATCAGTGTCCATTTTTTTCTTTATTCACTTTTTTTCCTTTTATTTTCATTGTACTAAGGACTTTAGACAAGTGCATTTCAAGGTCTCTTCTACTATTCCAAGTTTCAAGGTACGTGATTGTGCAGTTTGTAGGGTACATGTTTTCAGAATCTAGACTCAAGTTAGGAATTATTTTTCAAACTTATACTCTAATAAAAGTTTTAATACTCTTCCTTCGTTTCGACTTAGCCCAAGAAGTGAACCCAAAATTTACCTATTTCTAAATAACCTACAAAGACATATACTTTCTACCGTTAAACTCTAAGGAAGGTTATTTTTAGGGTTTTTAATTTGCTAAGTCTAAGATCTAGTTTTTCCTAGCCAGTTAACCTATTTATCAAACTCGAGTCAATTAACCGGAATTGAATACAATAATTTTTATAATTTTTGAAAATTTTCAATTTTTAGGGGTTTTTCTTTTTTTCTAATTTTTTTTCTTCCAATTTTTCAAATTTTTATGATTTTTTATATAAAGATGCAATGCAGAAATTAAATATGCAAAAGGAAAAGAAAAAATATATACAATATGCAATGCAAAAGATAACTATATACACTACCCACTCCCCCAAACTTGAGCAAAGCAGTTCCCTTACTGCCCGGCCCCACGTCGCGCTCGTGAGCGTGAACGTGATCGTTCCCCTCTAGCCAAAAGGGTTTGAATACCCCTCTCAATTTCCGTCAACCGACGGTCGTGATCTCGTGCTGTCGCCCGAAACTCATCCCTCAAGGAATCAATTCTTCTTACCGTTCTCCGCATCAATCGTGCATGCTCTTGAGGGGTCAGTTCGTCCCCGCTCGATGCCGAGCTAGAGCTAGGGGTGCGTGCGGGAATATTCTTTGCCGGTTCGGTTCGTGACCAAATATCAGTAAGTCTAGAGTAGGATGAAGTAACGCCCTCAACGAGTGGTCGAACCGGAACTCCTCCTACCATGTATGAATCAAATTCTTCGACGGGGAGGAAATAACGGCAGAGTTGGGTGACTAGCATGGGACATGGGTAGATGGTACCCCTTTTCCCCGCACCTATAGACTGGAGCAATACAGTGCACATGTCGAACCGTGGATTTTTCGTCATTAGTGTGTGTACGACATGTAATGAGGGGGTGAAAAAAGTCATGTTGTGCGAGCTGCCAAAGATGTTGTTCTGTGCCCACCGGCACACAGTAAAAACGTTTGCGAAAAGCGTCCGTGCTTGGATACCCTTACGCGGCTCTCTTGCGCAGTCATTCCACATCAAGGGCATATAATCCTCAAAGTGTAAGGGGTGGTCATGTGCGGGCACACGAGGTATGAGTGTGACTTCGTGGATCATATCCCTATCAATGTGAATTACGCGATCTCCCCAATTTATTTTAATGTAGCCTAAGTTGTCAAGACTATTATCCTCCATTGATTCATAAAACAGGGTAACTAGTTCAGGTATAGAAAACGCAAAAGGGTGATTGTAGGTCAGGAAATTCCAGCCCCTTTGCTCTATTTCATGTGCAAAATAGCTACCGTACAATTCGTGCGTGAAAACCGGGGAAAAATCCCTTTCAAACTGCATTTTATGTGCCATAATAATTTTTCAGAAAAAGATATGCAAGAACAGAGAGGAAATAGACAGAGTTACCTCCCCTGAAAATTTTAGGAGGCGACGACACAAAACGGCGGCGGAAGGGCGGCAGAAGCAGGGGTGGCGCGGCGGAATCGCGGCTATCTGGTGGCGGCGCTTCGAAATTTTTCTGGAGCAGGTCGGTAGAGGCGGCTAGGGTTTTTTGGAGAGACAATATTAGGGTTATGAGGACAGGAGGGCTCGGGTCTCTTTAAATAGAGGGGAAAGAGGGTTATTTGAAGAAAACACCCTCAAAATTGAGGATTTTATTTGTAAATTAAAAAAAATGTCAGCTCTTAATTCTGAAAATTTGCAATTAGGTCCAAAAATATATATATATATTTTTTATTATTATTATTTTTTTATTTTTTATGGTATTTTGGGATTATATATCTACAAATTATATACACACCCCCAAACTTATTTGAAATAATGTGTTGGAAAAAATAGGAATTCGGGGGTGAAAGTGGAGGCAAATTACTCAGTGTAGATCGGCTCCTGCAAAAACAGGAGCTCCTCCGAAGGGTCCGCTGTGAGGAACGGTTTCAATCGATGCCCATTTACTTTGAATAGCGTACCGTCCTCCGGATTTTCAAGATCAACCGCACCGTGCGGATAAACGGTGCGGACTACAAAAGGTCCCTTCCACCTAGAACGGAGCTTGCCGGGGTGATAATGTAACCGAGTATCATATATTAAAACCTGTTGACCAGGTTTAAATGACTTTCACAAAATGTTTTTATCATGAAATACCTTAGCTCGGTTCTTAGAAATCACGGCATTATCATATGCCTCATCCCGCAGCTCTTCTAGTTCATTTAACTGCAGCTTTCGGTTGCTGCTCGCATCTCCTAAAGATAGATTCAGCTTTTTAATAGCCCAAAATGCCTTGTGCTCAATTTCTACTGGGAGGTGGCAAGCCTTCCCGTAAACAAGCCGGTATGGAGACATGCCAAGATCGGTCTTGTATGCAGTACGGAAAGCCCATAGTGCATCGATCAATTTTAGTGACCAATCTTTACGGTTTTTAGAAACCGTTTTCTCCAAGATTTGCTTAATTTGCCGATTCGAGACCTCGGCTTGCCCACATGTTTGGGGGTGGTATGGCGTTGACAGCTTATGGGTGATAGAATATTTGCGCATTAAGGACTCAAAAGTCTTATTGCAAAAGTGAGAACCATTATCACTTATTATCGCGCGAGGGTGCCCAAATCGAGAAAAGATGTGTTCTTTAAGAAATCGAACGACAACCTTGTTGTCATTCGTTCGACTAGGCACAGCCTCGACCCACTTTGAAACATAGTCAACAGCCAAAAGAATATACACATTTCCAAAAGAGTTAGGAAATGGTCCCATGAAATCTATACCCCAAACATCAAAAATATCTACAACCAAAATTGGTTGGAGCGGCATTTCGTTTCTCCGAGATATCCGGCCCAAGTGTTGGCACCGAGAGCAAGTTTTGCAGTATTCGAATGCATCCTTGAAGAGTCGTGGCCAATAAAAACCACACTGCAAAACTTTCTCGGCTGTCTTCTTTGGGCCAAAGTGCCCGCTGTTAGTGTATATGCCCTAGAGGCCATTACTGTATCATACTAGTTTGTATATTACTTAATGGAAGCTTGGGATATTCACCTTGTATATACAATCTTGCTCAATATAGTAGTATGCTACTTGGTTTGTTTCTACTTCAATGTGTACATGTGTTTATTTATGTATATTGCCTATACATATTAGTGGAGCCCTTAGGATCTTTGCTTGATTACCAGCGATGTGATGGCCGTCACACTAGTGGGGCTGGGTAATCTATAAGCACATCCTTATGCAGGTCCCTGGTCGCAGGACTATCGAGACAGGGCATCGATACTCCGGAGTAGACCAGCGCATGCGCTTCTCATCCCAGTGTGGGAGACGGTCTGTCCCACAGCCGTCAGTACGTCGTACTTGAGATAGTATGCGGGTGCTCGTTAGGTTACGGGTACACTGGACAGGACTCGTCGGGAACTGACTAGTTGCTATTATGCCTATCGTCAGTTATCAGTTCCCAGGTGACTTGAGTACAGCTTAGTCCGCTGACTTGACACTGTCACTTCGCCTCGAGTGTGTTCCCACTGTACTTTGATCACTACCCTACCACGGCTCAAAGGAGTCGTGCAAACAGGTAGTGGTTGGGTGCAGTCCCGAAGCACTTGGAGGCAGTGACGGTTAGACAGGATTCGTCTCTCCCGGTATTGGGGGTTGACATCGCGCTGTGTCTAGGAGAGCCATTACACGAGTAGTCCCTGGCCAGGGCAAACGAGATATACTGGTAGGCTTCCAGTGTTATCTCAGGGTGTTTTGGGCTTCGCTCCGGCACGACTTGTACCGCTATTGGGGGACTGACGTTTACCGCCCCCTAGGCCCGCCATGCGATGTATCAGACGAACAGACCGGACTGTACGGAGAATGTCACACTCAGGCTCAGTAGGAGTTCAGATGGGTTTCGCCTCGTCGGTCTTCTTGTCGGCATTACCTGGGGACCGTTACGCACAGCTAGTGCCGCTTGCGGTCTGTGGTTAAACCCACTGCCAGCGTAGTGTCGAGTCTTTAGAGTCCTACACAGAAAGCTTTTCGCCTTTAGGCAAAAGAGTAGAGGTCTCATGGTATTGCGACAGGTCGTATGGTTTTTGCGACAGGGTTCGGTCACATCCGTGCACTTGTGCACGTACAGTGTCCGGACAGTTTGCACTAACGGGCTTTGGTTTAAGCCAGATCCTAGTGTACGTATTGGGATTGGATTTATCCAGTATGCATTCGTGTTCCTCGGAACGCGGATGCGGGTGTGTATGCACAGTTGACAGGGAGGCAGAGGCAGCGGATTCTCATTAGGGTTGTTGACAGTTGACCGTTGACTATTCGACTTTATGCTCAACCCTAATGAGAATATGATATGTGATTAACTATTATATTAATTAAGTATTATGGTGACATGGTTGTTGACTTTTGTTGACTTTGTTGACTTGTTGACTTTTGTTGACTTGTTGACTTTGTGGACCGGTTGACTAGGCTTGACTAGTTGACCATCATGATAACCATAGCCATCATTTCATGGCAAAGACTTTTGCTTGCTTGCTCATTTGTGCAAAATGAGTGCATGAAATGATATGGTTATGGTTGCTTCAACCATCACATAACACTTGATTTGGTATAATGAGTTATGATGACTTTGGATTATGAGAGGGTGAGAGACAAAAGACTTGCTCATTCTTTCTTGCTCATTCTCTCTCTTGTTCTTGAGCTCTCTTTCACCCTCTTCCTCTTGCTCCCTCTCTTGACTCTATGGTTCACATATCTCATGAGTTGAGAATCAAGAACCATAGATAAAATCCCACACAAACTCTTCTCTACTCATTCTAGTTCACAAGGTTTAGGAAACCGAGTGAACTAGTTTCTTCAAAGAACGAAGAAGGAGCCAAAGGTTGGAGCTTTCAGGTGGATCTATCTTCGGCGTACGGAGACGACGGGAAGAAGCCAATCTGGACCACCATCAGAGCTTGAAGACGAAGGAGTTCAAGACAAGCAAGGTATAACCCCTAACCGAGTAGCTAGAAACTCATAGTTAGGTTGTTAGATGGATGTTTAACCAAGATCCGGGTTTTAGGTCCATGTTACCACCTCCGTAAAAATCGTTTTTTACCAAATTCCGCATTCCCGAAAGTACCGGGAGAGGTAGCATGGACTTACAGTGGTATCAGAGCCTAGTTAAACTCTATCTAACATGTTAGCAAGTAACTAGAAGATCGATCAAAGAAAAAGTCCCGAAAACGAACCCCGAAATTCGAACTTTCTGTCGATTTTTTTACTGTTCAAAAGTTGATTATTTTAACACCTAAAATCGGCTCAGGGTTTTTTGTGAATAACCACCAAAGATGGTCCAACGATCGAGTCAAAGCGCCGCGGAAACGCGGCGGGAGCACGCTCCCGCCGCGGATCCGCGGCCGAGTTGACTCGGCCGAGGTCAATCTTTGGTGCAGTGTTATTCTGGGGGTATTTTGGGATTTTTGGAATATATATTTTCTGCCCAGATTTTCCAGAACGAAAATGTTATTTTTGGGGTCCCGAAAATCCGTATTTTTGATCGAACTTCTAAAAGACTTAAGCTAACGGGTTTTTCTGTAATGTGATATTTGTATTGAACGTCTACTAATCGCTATATGTCGATTAGTGGGGGTTATACAAATCTGTGATCTGTAATGTTGCTGGAATGTGTATATGAATATGTTGGATTGTCGCGGGTGAATAGCCGGGGGTTGTGAGACGAGAGTTTTCTTTTCTTTCAATTCATGTAAATTTGTAAATTGATGTAATAATTATTTGTATGGCCGCACAACCGGGTCGGGGTTGTAGCCGTCATTGTATAATTTCTTTTTACTGTTTTTGCTCCTAGGATAGACCCATGGAGGGGGTCCACAAACTACCGGGTATGCCGAAGTGTCGAGTGGCCTACTCATGGAGATGAGGGAGGTTGCTACGCTTCGGGTACTTGGCGGGTAGTTTGCCGCACCCGTAGGGGTCTTGGGTAGGGTATTGGCTATTCACCGCGACCGTGTAATCTGTCTTTCGTTACAGGCTCGTACGAATTACAGATTCCTAGTATATCCAATGTATTCATCTGTGATCTGAAATGTTTATCATTGCAGTATATCTATATATGATATTATTTAGGCGTTGCTTATGTTTTACAGACGCGCTAGCCCAGCCCCCGCTCTGTCGTCAGTTAAGTAACCTAACGGGTAATGACGGGGCCCAGTGGCGAATGCGAATGGCATAAGCGTACGTCATATTTTGGTTGTTTTCTGCAATGGTAGGATTAAATGATGGGACGCATTAAAAGAACTAATGCAAGAATATCACGCATTAAAAGAACTAATGCAAGATAATAAACCAAGTTAAAAGTCGTTGGAACACTTTCGAAAAACCACTCGGTTCTTTTCAAAACCAACTTTTAAATGCGGAGCTTGAGCCACTCCTTTTAAAAGCTATCTCGTTCCATCGACCAAATCAAGTTCACTACGTTCACAGTTTTGCCAAAACCATTCGTAGCCCTCCGTCGTTTCGTATGAATATTCAATAGTATTCAAGCTGTGTTTGTTGACCTTCGTCAAGGCATAGTGATTGGTAGCTGTTGGGTATTCATATGTAGCATAGATAGATGCGTTGGTTTGGGACATTCGCATTACCTTGTTGACCTTCGTCAAGGGTAAATACGGGTGGATTCAAATTAACCTGGATAATGACGGGCAGAACTTGACATGTGACTTATGATTTGTTGACCTTCGTCAAGGTCATAAGAGCATGGGGCAAAAATCCACATCGGGAGTTTCATAAGTACTGAAACTTGCTAGATTTGAATACCATTTGGAGTGTGATGATTCTGGTAGGATTCCTTCAGTTTCGTCACGCGATGATATTTGGATCCCGATCCTACTGTGAGTATATGCTACTCCTCGGGAAATTTCTCACTAAACGTTCAATGCTATAAACCTAGTAGGTGCCTAGAAAGGTGTTAGCGGGGCTACGCCCCCAGGGAAAAGAGGTTCTTTAATTAAGGAACTTCGCGAAAGCGTTGGAAAACCTCCCTCGAAGTACCGACACCGGCCTGGCTGAACGGTTAAGCAAGTATTGTGCGGTGGGATTGATCCCGGCTAATTCTTCCTTTATGGTTTGAGGAGGGATTCGAGAAACAGTGGGAGCCATCATGTTTAGACAAACTAAAAACCACTCTAAACTTGCAAGAGCATCATGCTGAGTGTTTCTTCTTCTCTCTCCTAATTGCAGCGACCAATTGAAATGACTGGACTTAAGTTACTTCTAGATAAAAACATACTGACAGGGCCAAACTACAAAGATTGGCTCAGGAATGTCAAAATGGCAATCACTTACGACAAGCTGGGGTATCTTCTTACCACCAAAGCTCCCCCTGTCCCTGGTCCCACTTCCAGCGTCGCGGATAAGGAAATCTGCAAGACTTGGGAGATTGATAGCGCGAAGGCCATGTGCCTCGTACTTGCCTCGATGGACAACGAACATCAGAGGAGGCACGAGAATATGGACCTTGAATCCATATTTCTCCATACAAAAGAACTGTATGGAGAGCAATCACGTATCGCAAGATACGAAGCGTCGAAAAAGCTATTTTCGGCAAAGATGGCCGTCGGATCATCAGTAGCCGAGCACGTGCTAAAGATGATCGGCTACATTGAGGAGCTCGCGGACCTAGGGACCACATTGGAGAGTGAACTCTATACGGACATAGTTCTCCAGTCCCTTCCTTCCACTTACGCCCAGTTCATACTGAACTTCAACTTACAAGAAAAAGAGGTTGAACTTTCAGAGCTCCTCAACATGCTGAGGAGCGCAGAGGGCACCCTACAGAAAGGTAGGGAAACATCCACTTTGTTTGTAGGAGGATTATCTTCTTCTAGGTCCAAGGCGAAAGCCAAGGGAAAGAAGAAGAAAGCCCCCGCCAAACCAAGGGGCGGTGTTAGTAAAGTGGATACGAAGGGAAAAGCTAAAGCAACAAAGAAGGCGGGGAAGCTTGTGGATAAGGGAGAATGTTTCTTTTGTCATAAGAAAGGTCACTGGAAGAATGATTGCAGGGCCTGGAAGGCCAGAACACAGGAATTGAAGCAGGTTGCAGCTTCAGCTTCAGGTATGTATGTTATTGAAAACTGTCTTTCAATAAACTCTACTTCCTGGGTATTGGATACCGGATCAGGATCTCATATCTGTAATTCAATGCAGGCGTTGAGAAACCGTAGTGTTTTGAAGGCAGGTGACATGACCCTCAGAGTTGCGAACGGAGCTAGCATGGATGCTAAAGCCGTGGGGGACTATCACCTGGGAATGTCAGATGGACATGTTTTGGTTTTGCGTAATTGCTTTTTTACCCAACGCAACTTGTAATATCATTTCTGTATCTTTAGTTTCTAAAGAAGGTTATGAATTTGCGTTTGTAAGTAATGTTGTAAACATTCACCTTAATCAAGTTTTGATTGGGTCAGGTACATTGAGTAATCGTATATACGTATTAAACCAACCACAGATTTTCAATGTCCAGAATACACACAAAAGAAAGTCTCCAGAAATAAATCAGACTTTCTTGTGGCATTGTAGACTGGGTCACATCAATGAGAGAAGGTTGACGAAGTTACATACAGAAGGGTATTTGAATGCGTTCGAATATCAATCGTATGCCACTTGTCAATCCTGTCTCAAAGGAAAGATGACAAAGACTCCGTTTACTAGACATGGAGTAAGAGTGAGCGAGCTCTTGGGACTCGTACACAGTGACGTGTGCGGTCCAATGTCTACACATGCGCGAAGCGGATATTCTTACTTCATTACTTTTACGGATGACTTCTCAAGGTACGGTTATGTCTTCTTAATGAAACATAAGTCCGAAGCCTTTGGAAAATTCCAGGAGTATAAGAATGAAGTGGAGAAACAGACCGGCAAAAGTATTAAGATTCTAAGATCGGATCGAGGTGGAGAATACTTAAGTGCCGAGTTCCTGGACTATTTAAAAGAGAACGGAATTCTCTCTCAGCTTACTCCTCCATACACCCCGCAACATAACGGTGTATCGGAGAGACGGAACAGAACCCTATTGGATATGGTTCGGTCCATGATGAGTAACGCTGAGTTACCGCGATCATTCTGGGGATATGCACTAGAAGCAGCTGCGTATCTCTTGAACAAGGCTCCCACCAAGACTGTGCCTACCACCCCATATGAGATGTGGACTGGGAAGAAACCCTGTCTTAAGTATCTTAAGGTATGGGGATGTCCAGCTTTTGTAAAAAAGCAGCATGCGGACAAGCTCGAGGCACGTTCAGTACAGTGTAAGTTTGTGGGATACCCAAGGAACTCCAGGGGGTATCTTTTCTATTCCGCTGAGGAACAAAAGGTTTTTGTTTCTCAGCATGCCCGCTTCTTGGAAACTGAGTTTTTGAAAACCCAGATAAGTGGGAGCACAATAGAACTGGAAGAAGTTCCAGAACCACAGACTGTTACTGAAAGCTCAGTGGAACCAGAAGGTTCAACAGAACAGGACATTCCTGCGCCGCTCCGCAGGAGTAGTAGGCAGACTCATCCGCCCGAGAGATACTACGGTTTTCTCATAGACGGGGATAGAGAGGATTGCATCAAAGATTATGATGAGCCTACTAGCTTCCAGCAGGCCGTTCAGAGCGTTGACTCAGTGAAATGGCTGGATGCAATGCGGACCGAAATGGAGTCCATGTACACCAACAAGGTATGGACGTTGGACATTGCTCCAGACGGGGTAAAACCCGTAGGATGCAAGTGGATCTTCAAAAGGAAGATTGGTGTAGATGGACAGGTTGAGACCTATAAAGCTAGGCTGGTAGCAAAGGGTTTTCGTCAAAGACCTGGCTTGGACTATGACGAAACCTTTTCTCCGGTAGCCATGCTGAAATCCATTCGGATCCTTCTTGCCATTGCTGCCTTTCACGATTATGAGATTTGGCAGATGGACGTAAAGACAGCTTTTCTAAATGGAAATTTAGAGGAGTGTGTCTATATGGACCAGCCAGAGGGTTTCATTCAGAGTGGGAGCAGCGGAAAGGTGTGCAAGTTGCTTAAGTCCATCTATGGACTAAAGCAGGCATCGCGGAGTTGGAACATCTGCTTTGATGAGACGGTCAAAGAATTTGGCTTTATCAAAAATCCATATGAACCATGCATCTATAGTAGATTTGTAGCGAGAACTGTAGTATTCCTCGTTTTATACGTGGATGACATTCTCTTAATAGGAAATGACATTCCTATGCTACAATCTGTCAAGGGGTTCTTGTCACACAGGTTCTCCATGAAAGACCTGGGTGATGCCTCATACATTCTGGGTATCCGGATCTACCGTGACAGATCCAAGAGGATATTAGGACTTTCACAGTCCAGGTACATCGACACCGTACTGAAAAGATTCAGTATGGTAGATTCCAAGCGCGGTAACCTACCAGCTTGTCACGGGATCACCCTCTCCAAAGAGATGTCTCCCAAGACTGATTTGGAGAGGGATCGAATGTCTATTGAACCCTACGCTTCTGCGGTAGGCTCTATAATGTATGCGATGTTGTGTACCAGACCGGATGTAGCTTATGCACTGAGTGTGGTAAGCCGGTATCAGTCAAACCCTGGGGAGAAACACTGGATAGCGGTAAAGAACATTCTCAAGTACCTGAGAAGGACTAAGGAGATGTTCTTGGTGTATGGCGGAAAAGACCTCCAGATCGAGGCCTTTGCTGACTCCAGCTTCCAGAGTGACAAGGATGATTCCAAGTCCATGTCGGGTTTTGTCTTTACCCTCAATGGAGGGGCGGTGTGTTGGAAGAGTTCCAAACAAGAAACCGTTGCAGACTCGACGATGGAAGCGGAATACATCGCTGCATCTGATGCCGCAAAAGAAGCTGTCTGGATGAGGAAGTTCTTGAAAGAACTTCAGGTGGTTCCGTCCATTGTTGATCCAATACCTCTGTATTGCGACAACAACGGGGCTATAGCTTTAGCAAAGGAACCCAGGTCCCATCAGAGATCCAGGCACATCTTGAGGCGGTATCACCTGATCAGGGAGATCGTGGATCGCCAGGAGATCGAGGTTCGGAGAGTCGCTTTAGAAGATAACACTGCAGATCCATTCACCAAGGCCCTGCCCCAGACTCAGTTCGACCGGCTGATCGAGATGATAGGTCTACGATACGCCAGTACATGGCCTTAGTGCAAGTGGGAGATTGTTAGTGTATATGCCCTAGAGGCCATTACTGTATCATACTAGTTTGTATATTACTTAATGGAAGCTTGGGATATTCACCTTGTATATACAATCTTGCTCAATATAGTAGTATGCTACTTGGTTTGTTTCTACTTCAATGTGTACATGTGTTTATTTATGTATATCGCCTATACACATTAGTGGAGCCCTTAGGATCTTTGCTTGATTACCAGCGATGTGATGGCCGTCACACTAGTGGGGCTGGGTAATCTATAAGCACATCCTTATGCAGGTCCCTGGTCGCAGGACTATCGAGACAGGGCATCGATACTCCGGAGTAGACCAGCGCATGCACTTCTCATCCCAGTGTGGGAGACGGTCTTTCCCACAGCTGTCAGTACGTCGTACTTGAGATAGTATGCGGGTGCTCGTTAGGTTACGGGTACACTGGACAGGACTCGTCGGGAACTGACTAGTTGGTATTATGCCTATCGTCAGTTATCAGTTCCCAGGTGACTTGAGTACAGCTTAGTCCGCTGACTTGACACTGTCACTTCGCCTCGAGTGTGTTCCCACTGTACTTTGATCACTACCCTACCACGGCTCAAAGGAGTCGTGCAAACAGGTAGTGGTTGGGTGCAGTCCCGAAGCACTTGGAGGCAGTGACGGTTAGACAGGATTCGTCCCTCCCGGTATTGGGGGTTGACATCGCGCTGTGTCTAGGAGAGCCATTACACGAGTAGTCCCTGGCCAGGGCAAACGAGATATACTGGTAGGCTTCCAGTGTTATCTAAGGGTGTTTTGGGCTTCGCTCCGGCACGACTTGTACCGCTATTGGGGGACTGACGTTTACCGCCCCCTAGGCTCGCCATGCGATGTATCAGACGAACAGACCGGACTGTACGGAGAATGTCACACTCAGGCTCGGTAGGAGTTCAGATGGGTTTCGCCTCGTCGGTCTTCTTGTCGGCATTACCTGGGGACCGTTACGCACAGCTAGTGCCACTTGCGGTCTGTGGTTAAACCCACTGCCAGCGTAGTGTCGAGTCTTTAGAGTCCCACACAGAAAGCTTTTCGCCTTTAGGCAAAAGAGTAGAGGTCGCATGGTATTGTGACAGGTCGCATGGTTTTTGCGACAGGGTTCGGTCACATCCGTGCACTTGTGCACGTACAGTGTCCGGACAGTTTGCACTAGCGGGCTTTGGTTTAAGCCAGATCCTAGTGTACGTATTGGGATTGGATTTATCCAGTATGCATTCGTGTTCCTCGGAACGCGGATGCGGGTGTGTATGCACAGTTGACAGGGAGGCAGAGGCAGCGGATTCTCATTAGGGTTGTTGACAGTTGACCGTTGACTATTTGACTTTTTGCTCAAGCCTAATGAGAATATGATATGTGATTAACTATTATCTTAATTAAGTATTATGGTGACATGGTTGTTGACTTTCGTTGACTTTGTTGACTTGTTGACTTTGTTGATCGGTTGACTAGGCTTGACTAGTTGACCATCATGATAACCATAGCCATCATTTCATGGCAAAGACTTTTGCTTGCTTGCTCATTTGTGCAAAATGAGTGCATGAAATGATATGGTTATGGTTGCTTCAACCATCACATAACACTTGATTTGGTATAATGAGTTATGATGACTTTGGATTATGAAAGGGTGAGAGACAAAAGACTTGCTCATTCTTTCTTGCTCATTCTCTCTCTTGTTCTTGAGCTCTCTTTCACCATCTTCCTCTTGCTCCCTCTCTTGACTCTATGGTTCACATATCTCATGAGTTGAGAATCAAGAACCATAGATAAAATCCCACACAAAATCTTCTCTACTCATTCTTGTTCACAAGGTTTAGCAAACCGAGTGAACTAGTTTCTTCAAAGAACGAAGAAGGAGACAAAGGTTGGAGCTTTCAGGTGGATCTATCTTCGGCGTATGGAGACGACGGGAAGAAGCCAATCCGGACCACCATCGGAGCTTGAAGACGAAGGAGTTCAAGACAAGCAAGGTATAACCCCCTAACCGAGTAGCTAGAAACTCATAGTTAGGTTGTTAGATGGATGTTTAACCAAGATCCGGATTTTAGGTCCATGTTACCACCTCCGTAAAAATCGTTTTTTACCAAATTCCGCATTCCCGAAAGTACCGGGAGAGGTAGCATGGACTTACACCCGCCACATGCTTGATCGTGGCAAAAAGACAGCACACTCTTAACCTCATTTTCAGGTACACACCGACGAATGATTTGGTCGGAACAGTATTTAAAAAGATAAGGTTCATCCCAGTAAAAATGCTTTACTTGGGATAAGAATCGAAGTTTATCTTGTTTCGTCCAATCTTTCGGTATCAATCTGGTGGCTAAGTAGTTTACAATATCGGCGAACCATGGTTCGCAAGAAACGGTCAAGAGTTGCTCATCAGGAAAAACATCAGTGATAGGAAGTTCAAGAGTAGGCGAGGAAGGAAGTCGTGAAAGGTGATCGGCCACTACGTTTTCACATCCTTTTTTGTCCCTTATAACAAGGTCAAATTCTTGCAGCAAAAGGATCCAACGTATTAGCCTCGATTTAGCATCCTTCTTCGCACAAAGGTGGCGAAGAGCTGAATGATCCGTGTACACAATAACTGGAGAGCCGATTAAATAAGGCCGAAATTTTTCAAGTGCAAACACAACCGCTAAAAACTCTTTTTCTGTTGTTGTGTAGTTTAATTGGGCCTCATTTAATGTTCGGCGAGCGTAGTAAATTACATGCGGCATCTTGTTAATGTGCTGTCCAAGAACAGCACCAATGGCAAAATCTGATGCGTCGCACATAATTTCAAAAGGGTGCGTCCAGTCCGGAGATGAAAGAATGGGCGCAGAAATGAGTGAGTGTTTTAAAGACTCGAACGCTTCCATGCAAGTTGAGTCGAAAACAAAAGTAGTGTCCTTGGCAATAAGAGAGTCAAGGGTCTAGCAATCTTGCTAAAGTCCTTGATGAACCGTCTATAAAAACTGGCATGGTCAAGGAAAGCTCGGATATCTTTGACGCATTTAGGAGGAGGAAGATTAGAAATGACTTCGATTTTAGCTCTATCAACCTCTATGCCGTTTTTCGAGATGACATGTCCTAAGACAATGCCTTCTCGTACCATAAAGTGGCACTTCTCCCAATTCAAAGTTAGGTTCTTCTCCCTACAGCGGGTAAGAACTGCGTCAAGATGTCGTAAACACTCGTCGAAGGAGTCACCAAAAATGGAGAAATCATCCATAAAGATTTCCAAAAACTTCTCCACCATGTCCGAAAAGATCCCCATCATACACCGCTGAAATATAGCGGGTGCATTGCATAACCCAAAGGGCATGCGACGATAAGCAAAAGTGCTAAAGGGACAAGTAAATGTAGTCTTGTCTTGATCCTCTTTGGCTATGGGGACTTGATTATAACCGGAATAGCCATCTAAAAAGCAGTAGAACTCGTGCCCTGCCAATCGTTCTAGTATTTGGTCAATGAAAGGTAAAGGAAAGTGGTCCTTCCTTGTCGCGGCATTGAGTTTCCGGTAGTCGATGCAAACTCGCCACCCAGTTTGGGTGCGAGTGGGAATTAACTCATTTGCCTCATTGGTAATGACCGTGATGCCCGATTTCTTTGGCACGACATGTATGGGGCTAACCCATTGGCTATCCGAGATAGGGTAAATGATACCACTATCAAGACATTTAACAATCTCCTTCTTGACCGCCTCTTTCATAATGGGGTTGAGGCGTCTTTGTGGATCCCTTGCCGGCTTGGCATCATCCATCAAGTGTATATGATGTTCTACTATGAGGGGACTAATCCCCTTGATGTCCGCCATAGACCAGCCGAAAGCTTGCCGGTTATTGTGTAAGACCATTAAAAGAGCCTTCTCTTGCTCGAGAGCTAGAGAGGCCGATATGATAACGGGTAAGGTCTCATTGTCACCTAGATAAGAATATTTTAGGTGCGACGGCAAAAGCTTTAGTTCGAGTTTAGGTGGTGAAACAATGGATGGTAACAATAGAGTGATTGTTTCAAACTCGAAGGATTCCATCAAAGGTTCAAATTGAGTGTACGCTACCGACTCGGATGGTTCAACTAACTCACCCGGAAAAACAAAAGACTCAAACTCGAGTGGGGAGTCTTCAAGATTGTAAACAAAGGTGAAACACTCATAATCCTTGTCCGTCGTGAAAGCTGTGTCGGATTCTAGGAGGAACGCACTAGTGGCGTCATCATTGCTGTGATCAAACATAAAATTTTTGAACTCACAGTCCTCCTCCGCGATCTCATTGATCGAGCACACATCAAGTATGCTAGAATTAGGCTCGCACGGCTGACTTCCTAACTTGAAAATGTTGAGTTCAACTGTCATATTGCCAAAAGATATATTCATTGAACCATTACGACAGTTGATTACCGCGTTAGAAGTCGCAAGAAATGGTCGACCCAGTATCACCGGAATTTGATTACGGGGGTTAGCGATAGGTTGTGTATCCATAACAATAAAGTCAACGGGGAAAATGAAATCCCCTACTCTAATTAACACATCCTCCAACTCTCCCCTAGGATGGGTGATTGATCGGTCGACCATTTGGAGAGTGCAATGAGTGGGCTTAAGCTCTCCAACGCCTAATTGTTCGTACACCGAATAAGGTAGCAAATTGACACTAGCACCAAGATCTAATAGTGCTTTATTGATGGTCTTGTTCCCAATTGTGATCGAAATAGTAGGACAACCGGGGTCCTTGTGCTTTGGGGGTAAAGAATTGACAAGAGCATCACTAACAGCACTAGCCACGAAAACTTTCTTTGGTACTTGTGACTTCCTCTTTTTGGTGCATAAATCCTTTAAGATTTTTGCATATGAAGGAACTTGTTGGATTGCATCCAAAAGAGGGATATTTATGCTAACCTGTTTGAACAACTCTACAATCTTCTCCATCTGTGGAGTTGGTTTATTGGATCTCAACCGATTTGGAAAAGGAACATTTTGAAAAGCCGTTGAGTCCAATTTTTGCGGATCAGATTGTTGAGTTGGAACGGAACCCCGTGTAGATGTGTTCGTGTTGTGAGAAGAGGGTCCGTTCGAGCTAGAAGAAGTGGAGCCATGTGAAGGATGGAGAATAGGCTCTAACGAAGAAGAAGAAGAAGAAGGTGAAGAAAATGAAGAAGGACCACCGGCAGGGGTGTCATGGTTAATACCCACATTGTTTTGCAGCACTTTTCCGGATCTCAACGTGGTCACAGCATTCACGTTATGATTCTGCTGTTCATGTGCAACATGTACGTGACCAGGATTTGGGAGTGGTTGAGACGGAAGCTTTCCTTTCTCTCGCTCTTTCAATGCTGCGTTGAGTTGTGCAATTTGTGCCTCAATAGCTTTGATGCTTTGATCGTGTGAGGCACTGTTTTGCACCAAAGATTGAACAGAAGTCTCTATCCTAGCTGTGGACTGTGCAGATTGCTTTAGGAATGCTTCTAGAATTCTTTCAAGCGAGCTAATAGCATTTTGAGGGGGAACAAAATTGTTGGGTACAAAATTGTTCATTTGATTAGGGTAAAGTTGCTATTGGAGAGGTTGCTGAAATTGAGTTTGTGGAGGTGCTTGTTGTTGTGGAGGAGGAGCCCTTTGAAAATTGTTGTTTCCTTGGGATTGTTGATTTTGGTTCCAAGCGAAATTAGGGTGGCTCTTCCAACCCGGATTGTCTGTCGAAGATTATGGATCATTTCTTTGTCGTTGCTGAAAGGCAGCATTGACTTGATCCTGTCCTTGAGTAGATGCAGTGTAAGGACACTCTTCGGTGAGATGTCATGGATCCGAACAACAAGCACAAACAGTTCGTGGAGGCACAACAGGGGCAGGAGAAGGTGCTGAGATTTTGTTCTCAAGCGCTTCTAGCTTTTTCGTAAGAGCGGCCACCTCGGACTTCATAGCAATTGACATCTCTACTTGATGTATGCCTGCCCTAGGTTGACCAATAGAAGAAGATGATGATGTGGTCTCGGTGCTCTCCCACTGAATTGTTTGTTCACTAAGATCCTCAAGAAACTGCCACGCTTCCTCACTAGACTTGGATAGAAAGTGACCTTGACTAATGGTTTCTAGCAACTGCTTCGTTGCCGGGTTCAATCCCTCGTATAATGTTTGGCAAAGTTTCCATCTTTCGATCCCATGGTGAGGGCATTGAACGAGTAGGTCTTTGAATCTTTCAAAACATTTCCAAAATGGTTCGGAAGGAAGCTGTGAAAATTGTATAATCTCATTACGGATTTTAGCAGTTTTGTGATGAGGATAGAACTTTTTAAGAAAAGCTTTCACAAACTCGTCCCAATTTCTAATTGAATGTGATGCGGTGCTGTATAGCCACTTCTCGGCTAAGTCATATAAGGTGAAAGGAATGACCCTTAGCCTTATAGCGTCATCACTTAATTGGGTAGTTTTCATCATGGCGCAAACGTTTTGGAATTTGTTGATAAAGATATATGCATCTTCGGATTCCAAACCATGAAACTTAGGCAGCATATTGATGAAGTGGGGTTTGATCTCAAAATTGTCCCCATTAGCCGGTGGGAGGGAAAGACAAGTAGGAAGGGCGGTGCGGACGGGGTAGAAAAGATCCTGGAGCGCGACTCGTGCGGGCGCTTCAACAGGTGGGAGATTCGGGTTATTCGCACCTAACGGAGGTGGAATCCTTCCCGTCGGTAAGGTGTTGTTAGGATCGTATCCCGACATACCTTTGGAAGAAGAATGTGATGGTGAAAGTGAAGAAGTTGACAAGATTTCAACTTCGGAGTCGAAAGGTTCGTCGGTCGGTACCAACGAAACACGGACTAATCGGGCACTAGGGTCCCTAGTCCAACCGGACATACACTAAAAGGGTTAGTGTAGTCGAAAGATGAAAGACAGAATGTGAAGGTAAGAAAACGTCAATGAGAAGAAGTGGTGTGAGTGAGTGCAAAGATTTCTTTAGCGACAAGTTACAAGTTTTGAAAAGATTTTTCCTTTTTATTTTTAAGTGAGCTTTTGCAAAAAGATTTTTGAAAAGAGACTTGTGACACAAATGCAATTAACCACACATGCACAATCAGGCCTAAGTCTAGGGTCACCTAGGTCAGCTAGACAGCTCCTAACTGTTCCAAAGGGCTAGAGATAGGACCTCAAACCGCCTCTTCACCGTCGGTAAGGTGTTGTTAGGAAAACTTAAGCTTGGCCTTACACAAGCCAAAGGTTAGCACCAACCATTCAAAGATCTTATCGTGGTAATGGTAGGGTTGGTGAAAGAATGGGGTGTAAAGGAAAGAAATGAGAAACACACGAGACCTAATGGGAAGAAGAGAATATGGTCTCGGTGGGGGAGAAGAATGGCCGAAAGAATAAAGAAGTAGGGTACGATCTTGAGGGTGTAAATCGAGTGAATAAATTAGCACAATTTGTGATGACCGATGTGTTAAAAGCGATTGTGCTAACCTATCAACCCGTCGAGAAATGGGGTCAAATCCCTCAAGATTCGCAAGAAAACATGGGTGCGCCGAACTTGGTATAGGAGATGAAAGCGTAACGGTCACTTGCACGGTCGGAACAATAGGAAGGATGGAAGGAAGTGAGTGAGGAAGGGTATCAGTTAAGGATTTAGGAGGGTGTATTGGAAAATTCGACACATCAAACGAAAATGGTTCAACCTCAATATTATCCTCACTACTCTCCTCAATATTTTCCTTAAAAATTTGCCTATCCATGCCAATATCATCAAAATCAAGACGCATATTAAGTTTGGGAAAAACATCTACGGACTCGGGAAGATGAGTTGAACATAAAATTTCAATCAAATCGACAGGTTCATCATCCAAAATATTCCCTGCGTGTATATCCTCAATCAAGTGAAAATCAATTTCTTCTGACACCTCATCAAAAGCATGGATATTTATCGATTTAGGTTCTAGAGTGGAGGTGTAAAGATCAAAAGGATTAAGTGTGGTTTCACTCGAAAGGGGTTCTTCACAATTTGGCAAATCAAGAACTACAAATTCACACAACTCGTTTTTATTTTCAACTGGTGAACTATTTTGGAAAATTGATGGAAAACCGGAGTTGTGGGCTTCAATTGGGTAAGGGTGGGTTTGATTTGGAAATCCTCTTTCAGTCTCACTCAGTCCAACCGCCTCCTCATACATTGAAAAATTTGGAGCTAGCGGAAAACTAGCTACCGGTTCAGCAGGTTGCATAAGGGCGGCCACGGACGCTTCCACATTCCTAACCATTTTGTTTGTTGCTGCGATATACGCCTCCAACGCCTCTTCCAAACTAGACTTTGGTGGTAAGGGGGTTTCGGCAAAAGATTCGAAATTGTTTGGATATGTGAAACTCCCAAAAGGCTGTGTAGAAACATTGTCTAGTGACGGTGGAAAAGTCGGGTAGGACTGGTAGGAAGTGGGTGATTGGACAGGGGTAGGGTCAACATATGGATAAAAAGGTGAATAGTCGTGCGGATCCCTAAAACTAGATGAGTAGAGAGGGGTGAAAGATCGACTGCGAGATTGAGCAATATGCTCAGCAATGGACATCGGCTTAGGAGTGACAGAAGGACTTGAAAAAGTGGTATCAACATATGGAGGTGGTAAAGGTTGACTTGGTTGACACAAAGTGGGTTGAAAAGTCAAACTGTTTCTCCTAGACGCCTCTATTTGATCTTTCAAAGATTTTTTAGGCAAGGAAGGATCGTCTTTAAATTGACCGAACAAATTGACGTACGACGCATAATTAGGTTCGGGATACTAAAGTTCGGCAAGTGATTTATTATGTGGGGTACCCATGTTAGAAGAAAGGTGGAAAGAAAGAAAGTAGGTGGTGCAAGGATTTCTCAGCGACAAAAGTTGCAAGTTTTTTTTAAAAAAAATTCCTTTTTCTCTTTATTTAGAACTGTTTGCAAAAAGATTTTCGAGAAAAGAGTTAAGACACACTTTCGATCAACCAAAAATGCACAATCAGGCCTAGATCTAGGGTCACCTAGGTCAACTAGACAGCTCCTAACTGTTCCAAAGGGCTAGAAATAGGACCTCAAACCGTCTCTTTACCGCCAATTGTGGCCAGGTAAGTGGGAAGGAACCACAGTAATGGGCCTAATTAAAAACCACTAGCCTTTGACACACTTGCCTAGGCACCGCAAAGTCAGGTTAGGATAAACGGCCGATGCCTATACTAGTCATCTGTTCTATTGAGCTCGAAGTCCTTAGGGCTGAGTCTAGTATTTTTTAATTAATAGTGGTCAATGCAAATGCTTTAAGTGCTTTCTGGGGTCCTGGGAAGGGTGATAAAATCCCCACCCAATCTGAATTGGTCAAAAAGCCCCTTAAAGTCCAATTAAAGATATGGAAAACAGTAAATCACTTACAATCAAATATTTTTATGAATTTCAAGGTTTACAAGTTTTCAAATTAAAATTTTCCCTTTTCCGCTTGCTCTTTATTTGGAAATTTTGCAAAAAGATTTTCGATAAAAGATATGCAGAACAAAAAATATTACTTGCAATCAATTTCTATTTTAAGCGAGGCGCAAAAATCCTGCACAAGATTTATTATTTGGAAGGGAAAAGATTTTTAAGCGCAAAGAATCCTGCAGGAGATTTTACAGAAGAGATATCAGAGATTCACAAAGAAGGAGATCAGAAGACTTACAGAGTTTTTTTTTTTTGCTGCCTCCACCGCGGAACCGCCGCGAGTTGCACTTCGCGACCGCGGATCCGCCGCGGGTTCGTCTGCTCGGTAGATTTTTTTTTTTTTTTAGATCGCCGCGGTTGACTTGTTGACTCGATTCTCCAAATTTCTTCTGTTGTCTATTGTGATATTCCTCTGTTTGTTCGGATTTGATATTTGCTGTATTGATCTCTGTAGATTTCCAGATCCGAAGTTGTTTGTAGATCTTGCAAAATTCTCACAAAAATACCCTTTCCAAAAATAACAGATGATATATTTTTTATATTTTTTTTATTTTTCAGATTTTTATGATTTTTCAATTTTGATTAACCCGAAATTGCAAAAAGGAAATACTACGCCATCCCCGGCAACGGCGCCATTTGATTTAGATCATAAACTATCTATTACCGCAATCAAGAACGGCGTCGCATGCAGCTAGCCGGTAAGTACGGGTCGGTCCACAGGGATGTTGTGAATTTCCTAATCGCTCTAACGAGTTAATTTCGAAGGGTGTTCGGATTGCTTATTGATTAAATCTAAAAACTGAATTAATCTATATCTAAATCTTGCTAGGGTTAGGTCTAGGTTAAGTTTGGAAAGTCAATAAATCTCACCGCTTTCTATACCCATATGATGATCTAATTAGGTGTTATGGTAAATATTAATAAAAGGGATTAGGATGATTGGGAAGATTGTTCTTCCTCTAGATCCTTGTCCTTCCTTTCTTAATCTTTATCCTAACCTCCATGGAAAACCTTAAAATCCGGGCCTTTAGACTACGGTATCACCGCTATCTCGTGGGTAGAGTGCCGTAGGGAGCGGAATAAGAAGGTATGCATGGAGTTCTATGAAAATATATGACGGGCAAGAAAGGGGATGAGAGATCTTCATCTCTCAAACCTACCCCAGATCTAACCCTAACAATCGAGGAGACTACTCACTCATTAGGGAATTGAAGAACATTTATCTAGGGCAGAGAATAAAAATTACCTAGGGCAAGAATTGAAATTTAAACCAGAGCAATTAAATAAAACTACTTACAGATGCATCTCTCCAATCATCAACGCAGGGTTGTCAGATCTGAATTCATGAATTGAAAAGAAACACCGATGCTCTCCATAAAGAATTCTAAATTTATTAATGAAGGGAGGCATAACCTTTACAATGATTTAGAGTTCCTATTTATAGAGGATAGGAAACCCTAGGTTACAATTGATTCACACGTCTACATTTACCAAAATATCCTTAGGAAGACCTAGTCAAAGTAGACTTCAAGCTTTGGTAAAATTTTATGTCTCTGTCTCTTTAAAAGAAAGTATTGGGCCTTGAAATTTCCTTTGTGGGCTCTTCTGTCTTTGGGCTTCCTTATTATTTGGTTCTTTTATTAAAATAGCTTCTATGTTTCTTCAGGATCTCCAGTGAATAATTACGGTGGACTTTTATCCGTTCGCTTTGTAATCTTGGATCTTGCATTGCCTTGTACTTTGTGAATTTTATCTTTGATGTAGGCTTGATCAAAAGTCTTCTGTTTGTTGGTCAAAGTCCACTTTTGCATCGTCTTTTCACCGTTTTCACTGTTTTAGATCCAAGAACCTGTAACCTGTAATATGTAGCAGACATGCGTCAAAAGCACCTATTTATTTGTAAAAAGAATAAGAATGGGGAATATAATAATGCAATATTACGGTGTGAACAAGACTCCTTTGTAAATACTGGCTCCCTAACGGGTACAAACAGGAATATATATGAATAACATGAAATAAGGCATCCTCAAGCGAGAGCTAGCTCTTCGCCCCAAGGCGGACTCAAATCCCACGCAATATAAATCAGCAATGTGCAAAATAAGCATAAAAAGGCACAAGTAATAAGCAACACGTCGGCTCAAGTGAGCGCGACCCAAAGAAACAACATACATGCCCACAAATCTCACTGTCTCGTCTCTAAGTCAATATACATCAGTACAGGTAGATGATACAGTAGATAGAGTACACTATATACAATGAATATACAAGGAGGCAACAAAAATAATGACACAACCCACCTATGAGCAAAAAGCCTCAAATCCAAGCAAAAGGAGGAAGTGCGTTCGCCGGTACAGTGCAGACGGATCGGACTTGCAAAAAGGTTGTGGCACAACGGAGGTGAGTTGCCAACTCGTGAGTAATATGTAACATCTATAAAGACTATCCTACGCATGATTTAGAGATAAAAAAATATTAAAAATAATAAATTAGGGAAAAAATTTTAAACGACCAGAAATTTATAAGTGACTCATTAGCTACTAAATACTAGCAATTACCTATCCAAATTAGGTATAATTAGGCCTATATTGAAAAATAATTATAATGACAATTTATGGAAAAATACCAATTATATACCGATTATCAAGAAAATACCTAAACGACTTTTCAAGGCGTTACAATCTTCCCCCCTTAAAGAAATTCGGTCCCCGAATTTAAAAAATCTAGTTACGCCTACCTTCAAAAAGATGGGGATATTTCTTCCTCATCTCGTCCTCGGTCTCCCAGGTGACCTCCTTGCTGCTCGGGCTACGCCAAAAGACCTTGACGGTCGGTATAACTTTCGATCTCAATTTCTTCACCTGCCGATCCAGGATGACCACCAGCTGCTCTGCAAAAGAAAGGTCGCGTTCTAGCTGGACTGTCGGGTGCTGAATCGCATGAGAAGGGTCGTGAAGGTACTTGCGGAGCATCGAAACATGGAAGACGGGGTGAACATCAGGAAAGCTGGGTGGAAGAGCCAAACGATACGCAACTGCGCCGACACGCTCGAGGATCTCGAAGGGACCCACAAATCTGGGACTAAGCTTTCCTTACCGCCCAAATCGCATCATGCCCTTCATCGGAGAGACCCTCAGAAAAACATGATTGCCAACTGCGAACTCTAGTCTGCGACGGCGTCTGTCCGCATACGATTTCTGCCTGCTCTGGGCCGCTCTCATCCGATCTCAAATCAACTGTATCTTCTCGGTCGTCTCCTCAACAATCTGCGGCCCCAAAATACTGCTCTCGCTGAGCTCTGTCCAACAGACGGGCGATCTGCATCTCCTCCCATACAAGGCCTCGAAAGGTGCCATCTGAAAAATATCCTGGAAGCTGTTGTTGTAGGAGAACTCTACTAAGGGTAAATGATGATCCCAGCTACCTCCGAAGTCTAAAACGCGCGCTCGGAGCATGTCCTCGAGAGTTTGAATAGTCCGCTCTGACTGGCCGTCGGTCTGCAGATGAAAAGCTGTGCTGAAACTCAATCGGGTGCCCAACGCCTCCTGAAGTCTCTGCCATAGTCGGCTGGTAAACTGGGTGCCTCAGTCGGACACGATATAAGTCGGGACACCATGCAACAATACAATCTCGTCGATGTAGATCTGGGCATACTGAGCAAAACCGAAAGTGGTCTTCACTGGCAGGAAGTGAGCCGCTTTTGTCAAACGATCCACGATCACCCAAATAGAGTCATACCCTCGACTGGTCCTGGGTAGACCACGATGAAGTCCATAGAAATCTGCTCCCATTTCCATTCCGGAATGGGCAAAGGCTGCAACTCTCCCGCGGGCCTCTGGTGCTCGGCCTTGACTTGCTGACAAGTCAGGCATCTCGACACGAAATCTGTGACGTCCCTCTTCATTCCGTCCCACTAAACATCTCGCAAGTCGTGGTACATCTTGGTGGAACCAGGATGAACGCTATACATCGATCTATGGGCCTCCTCAAAAATCTCACACCGCAGTCCCTCATAATCTTGTATGCACAATCGAGTCCCAAATCATAGTACCCCTAATCACCGATCACGAACTCGGAAACTCTGCCCTGCCGAACCTGCTCTATGATCTCTGAAAGACGGTCATCACTGGGCTGTGCCTCTCGAATACGGTCAAGCAACTGCGGACGTGCATGAATATGCGCAAGCTGTCCCTCTGTCTGAGTGAACTCAAACTCAACTCGGCTGTCGCATAAAATCTGCCAATCTGCTGACGACTGCTTCTGTACGGCGCTCAAACAAGATAAACTACCTCCGGGCCTCCTACTCAAAGCATCAGCCACTACGTTCGCCTTTCTCGGATGGTAAAGGATCTCACAATCATAGTCTTTTACCAGCTCCATCCAACGGCGCTGTCTCATATTCAGGTCTCGCTGCTGAAATATGTACTTCAAGCTCTTGTGGTCCATAAATATCTGGCACGACTCGCCGTATAGGTAATGTCTCTAGATCTTGAGTGCAAACACCACTGCAGCTATCTCTAAATCATGCGTAGGATAGTTCTGTTCATGTGTCTTCAGCTGCCGAGAAGCATACGCAATAACCCTGTTGTGCTGCATCAACACGCAACCTAGTCCCACTTGAGAAGCGTCGCAATAAACCACGAATCCGCCCGATCCAGAAGGCAATGACAACACTGGTGCAGTAGTCAGACGAGTCTTCAACTGCTGGAAGATATGCTCACATGCCTCGGTCCAATCAAAAGAAACTCCCTTCCGGGTCAACCCGGTCAACGGTGCAGCAAAACGGGAGAAGTCCTGAACAAATCGTCGGTAGTAGCTAGCCAAGCCTAGGAAACTGCAGATCTCTGTAACTGATGCTGGTCTGGGCCAATGCTGAACGACCTCGATCTTCTTCGGGTCCACACATATGCCATCTCTCATAATCACGTGACCTAAGAAATCAACGCTGTCAAGCCAAAACGCACACTTGGAGAATTTCGCGAACAGCTGGTGCTCCCTCAAAGTCTGTAATGTGATCCGCAAGTGCTGCTCGTGCTTCTCTCGGCTCCGGGAATACACCAAAATGTCGTCAATAAACATGATAATGAACAGATCTAGATACGGCCTGAAAATGCAGTTCATCAAGTCCATAAACGCGGCTGGTGCATTGGTGAGTCCGAACAACATCACCAAAAACTCATAGTGCCCGTAACGTGTGCGAAAAGCCGTCCTCGGAATATCCTCCTGCCGCACCCGCAACTGATAGTAACTCGATCGCAAGTCAATCCTCGAAAAGTATCTTGCACCGTGAAGCTGGTCAAACAAATAATCGATACGTGGTAGGGGATATTTGTTCCGTACGGTAACCCTGTTCAGCTGTCGGTAATCAATGCACAAGCGCAAACTGCCGTCCTTCTTCTTGACGAACAGGACAGGAGCACCCCACGGAGACACACTAGGTAGAATAAGCTCTTTATCTAACAAATCCTGCAACTGATCCTTCAGCTCTCTAAGCTCCGACGGGGCCATCCGATAAGGCGGTATAGAAATAGGCCCCGAGCCGGGAATCAAGTCGATGCAGAACTCAACATCGCGCTCAGGCGGCAACCCAGGCAGCTCATCAGGGAAAACATCAGGGAACTCACTAACAATCGGGACCTGGTCCAAGGGAACCTCTGCAGCTCGGGAATCACAAACATACGCTAAGAATCCCTGACATCCCTTCCGCAAGAGCTGACCGGCGCGAAGAGACAAAATCAAGCTGGGAAGTGTGATGTTGCGGTCTCCCTGAATAACAAGGACTGGCTCTCCCGGAAAGCTAAAGACTGCCTTCTCACGGCAGTCCACAGATGCATAACAAGTGGCTAGCCAGTCCATGCCCAGAAGCACATCAAAGTCCAACATATCGAGGAGAATCAAATCAACCGATGAATCCTTCTCCCCGATACGAACGGAACACAATCGAAACACAAAACGAGAGACAAACGATTCGCCTACCGGAGTAATAACAACAAGAGGCTAATCTAACGACGATGACTCATGGCCCAACATCGATGCAAAGTGCGTAGATACATACGAATGTGTGGAACCTGGGTCGAATAATACTCGCGCGTCGAAAGATACTGCAAGGTACCTGTCACAACAGCATTGGATGCCTGAGCATCCTGTGGAGTCAAAGTGAACACTCGGGCCTGTCCCCCACTAATAGCTGGTTGTCCTCGGCCTCGACCTCGGCCTCCTCATCCTCTCTTAACAGGACCGCCGCGTCCACGGCCTCTGGGGGCGTCTAACTGACGTGGAGCACCACCGGGGGTAGGAAGTAGAGCTCTTTGAGGAGGTGGTGAAGGTGGTAAAGTCACGTGTGGAACTGTCGCCGCTCCTTGTCGTCTTACCATACAGTCTCTGATATGATGGTACGGACTCCCGCACCCAAAACATCCTGGCGATGCCTGCTGGCCCTGCGGATAAGAACCAAATAGCTGACCCCGTCTAACTCCTCTGCCGCCACCATCTCTCGGGAAGAATCTGGCATGATGCCTCTGAGCTGGCATATCGGTACGAATCCTCTTCGGCCCAAAAACGGCCGAAGTCTCTGAAATGCGCACCTCCATCCGTAAGGCCGTGTCCATAACAGCTACATAAGTGTCAAAGTGCTGGGCGCCGATGGCAAGAAATAACTGTGTGTCTAGTCCCTGTATAAACCTTTTTACCCTCCTCTCTTCAGTATCAACCAAGTATGGAGTATATCGGGACAACTGAGTAAACTAGATATCATACTCGGACACTGTCATCCCTGGAGTCTTGATCAAAGCCTCAAAACTACGAGCTCGAGCATTATGAACGCTCTCTGGAAGGAAACGGGCTAGAAATACTGTTGTGAACTCGGCCCAAGTCATAGGAGGTAGACCTGTAGCTCGACCTCTATCGACTGACTCCCACCATGTCTGTGCAAGGCCCTCCAGATAGAAACTCGTAAGCTCCACCCATCTATCGTAGAAATATCTGAGCGAACGGCAAATCCTAGATAAATTGTCCAGGAATGTCTGCGGATCCTCCGCTGCATCGGTGCCGGTAAAGACTGGGGGCCTCAGTTTCATGAAATCCTATAGTGATACTGGAATAGCCACTGTAGTAGTAGGAGCAACTGTTTGGACAGCAGATACTATCATAGTCTGTGCTGTGGTAGGTACGTCCTCTGATCTCGGTGCACGACTGGCCTCTACTAAGGATCCCACCATCTGTCGTAACTCCTGCATACCTCCCATCATCTGTCGTAGCTCCTCCATACCAGACTCTAGCCTATACATGCGGCCTGGGGAGTGGATCAATCTGTCCCTGAGGCGTAGGTACGCCGCCCTGCTCGGTCCTCGTCTCGGACAAGCCTGCTCGGATCTCATCTCAGGCGGCAGCCCTCTGCGCTCTCGTAGCCTTCGGCGGCATAGTGGCTGGTACAGGAAACAGGATAATAAGAACAGTGGAATAGAATCATAGGATACACGGACTTGAAGAAGGAATTTTCAAGCAAGTATATCCTAAAGTCACTTAGGCGGAGTACCGTATCGCAAGTATGCCGCGGACATACACACGCTACGTTACCCTACTTAAGTCACTTACTCCATCTACCAAAGGTCATCCTACACTCAGAAAGGTAAAACCTATCGCTCTGATACCAACTTTGTCACGACCCAAAAGGTACGGAACGTGACTGGCACTTAAATTATGAACGTCTCAAGGCGTATGTAATCTAAGTAAGCCAAAGCCCAAAAATCAAAACCAAAAAGCAGTAGAGTGAAGGAAAACCAATTTATTGAAAATGAATTTAATCAAATAAGTCACATCAAGCCTTTTAAAAGCAACATCCATTTTTCCCGAAAATTTCGGCAGAGTCTCCTTTGTAAATACTGGCCCCCAAACGGGTACAAACAGGAATATATATGAATAACATGAAATAAGGCATCCCCAAGCGGGAGCTAGCTCTTCGCCCCAAGGCGGACTCAAATCCCACGCAATATAAATCAGCAATATGCAAAATAAGCATAAAAAGGCACAAGTAATCAGTAACACGTCGGCTCAAGTGAGCGCGACCCAAAGAAACAACATACATGCCCACAAATCTCACTGTCTCGTCTCTAAGTCAATATACATCAGTACAGGTAGATGATACAGTAGATGGAGTACACTAGATACAATGAATATACAAGGAGGCAACAAAAATAATGACACAACTCACCTACGAGCAAAAAGCCTCAAATCCAAGCAAAAGGAGGAAGTACGTGCGCCGGTGGTGCTGACAAATCGGACCTACAAAGAGGCTGTGGCACAACGGGGGTGAGTTGGCAACTCGTGAGTAATATGTAACATCTATAAAGACTATCGTAAGCATGTATGCAAAGTGTCACAATTCTACAATATTGATATGGTATGATGTACTAGCATGTATGCGACATGAATGCAATTTAATATGTGATCTGAATATGCTGATATGAGGAAATCATTATTTTCATCTTTGAAAACTCTTTTTGAAATATACAAAGTAATATCAATTAAATCAACAGAAATCCGTGTCAAACATCGACAGCTCAAATGAATATCTCAGTGTCCCAAAGTATAGGTATCTTAAAAAGTCTCGGGCTCCGGCAATCCGGAATGGCCCATCTCAAGTATCAATGTCTCAATATCTCACGACCACGGTCGGTATCCTCCGGATATCCGCCGCGCCAACAATCACCGGTAGGTAGTCTGCCCCTGCCAAACTCATCGTCTACTACTCGAACTTCTTGCCCCGGAGTACCTTACCGGGCCTACCATGTACCCGAGACGGTTCATCCTACTCCTCGAAACGGGTCTCGAAAACTAACAGAAAACTCATGGTGGTCGACACAAGTATCATATCTCGAGAAAACCGCAACTTGCAATATTTAAAATGATATCAGTTTTATTAAATCCTTGCAGTTTCTCCAAAATCTCATAAATCTCAAATGCCGAAATCCTCAAGAAAGAAAGTACCACAAGTACACATGTCAATGATGATGAAGGCCTATGATATCAACAATGCGAACTGCAATACATGACTAAAAGACTATGTATGATCGAATGATGTAATGAGGTACATGTATATGACTAGTACATGTTCATCTTGCGGAATTAAATATATTAGTACTGGTTTATACGTCGTATATGGTGAAATTATTCTAAATTCCGGTTTAAACAAGTTATCTAGTGTTTGTGGCATAGCAATTACCAAGGCGTGTGTGTCCGCATGAATAGTTCTCGTGCTGCATAAAACCCTGGTAATGGTGCAAGTGTCCTATGAGACGATGTTGCACAACTTTATATAATGAACTAAGCAAGCCAAATATTTCCTGTTTCGCATATCTCATTTAATGGTTTCAATGGTTTTTATACGATGAATTTAACACAAATATGGATATACAGGTCATGCAGTGCCGTAAAATAGGTAACTAGGAACTACATGCAACAAGCTGGTATTACTAGAAATTCTAAATTTTCGAGTGCCTCGCGCCATCCAAACGATTCTCCCCATAGATGTATACATCTACTCACCGGAAATTCCCAGCTAGCTTGATCCAATCACCGCTTTCCCTTTTCGTGCCGCGTCCGAAGTCTCCGCGACCGATCCTGGAATTTGCACAACACAAAATATAAGGTTACACATTATGAAACGACGCATGTCACAAAATGAAAGGGTCAACGCCAACGAGTTAGGCACAAGGTGCACTTGGTGCACGGAACACACACGAAAAACAGTACAACCTTAACTAAAATCGTCGTTTCGGAACAACCGCCAAAACTAAGACCCGATTTAACCAAGTTCGCATTCACACATCCTAATTATTGTAGGAGATGCTAATAATATACTCAAGATAACCAAAATAATTCACCACATAATTATATAAAAAAAACCTAGTAAGCATTAGCATTCCAAAATCGGTGCAAACATCGTAGATTTGTGACAAAAAGACTACTATCAAGCATAATCATCCAACCACACAACTAGTTAGCCACAATCACATAAATTCAACCCATTAGCAATGCTTCAAACCCTAATTCCAACATCAACCCCCTTTCTAGAATTTCATAAACTTGCAATTTAAATCCATTCCATACATGAAAAAAAACTAAATTAACACCAATTAAAACCCACTTAAGCAAGGTAACCTCTTAGATTAGGTTAGTATAAGAACTAGGTAGCAAAATAAATTTAATTAACCTAGTAATGGTGTTCTAAAACCCTAGTTCAATTCAAACCATCCTCTTTAAGAACCTAGAATTTAAATTAGCACTAAGATTAACACTTCAAAGTTCTAATTTAGCACACTTAAACTACAAATTAACCAATTGATTAGAATTATACCTCACAAGTAGTGAACCCTAGCTTGCACTAGCCTCCAAGACACCTCCTTTCTCCATGTTTCAAACAATTTTGGGTGTGAGAAGAGGTAGAATAGGGATTTGCTTTGGATTAGTGAAGGATTTTGTGGATTTTAATGGATTTTGAGATGAATTTTGAAGCAAAATGAGATGGGGAAATGGGGGGAAAAGGGGATAGCAGCAGCAAGGTTTCGGCCTGGGGAGGGAGTGGGGAGAGTGAGGGAAAAAGTGTGGAAATTTATAAAGTCAAAGACCCCCCATACCACTTAATACCCATACCTAAAATTAATATATTTAAATCCATTTCAAACCATTTCTTTTCACAAGAGTTGAAGTCAAACAAGAGGGGGGGAAATGGGCTGCTATTGGTGGTGGGGCCAACCATGGTGGAGGGGTGAGGAAATGTGAGTGATTGCAAAGAAAATTCCATGCAAAAAGACCCCCCACAAGTTCATAATTGCAAGTTTTAGTTTAGATTATTTAAATTTTAAATTTTCCTTTGATTATAACTAATTAGAACTTGGAAATAACATACTAGAAATTTATATTACAAAGTAGATTTTAGTTGTCATGGTTCTTAAGTATGTAATTAACCCATTCAAATTTGTATTTATCGCTAATTTAATGTATTTTTTAACAGCTTAAAAAAATATTAAAAATAATAAATTAGGGAAAAAATTTTAAACGACCAGAAATTTATAAGTGACTCATTAGCTACTAAATACTAGCAATTACCTATCCAAATTAAGTATAATCAGGCCTATATTGAAAAATAATTATAATGACAATTTACGGAAAAATACCAATTATATACCGATTATCGGGAAAATACCTAAACGACTTTTCAAGGCGTTACAGTGTGGAACTCTAAAGACTCGACAGTACGCTGGCAGTGAGTTTAACCATAAGTCCGTCAGCGGTACTATCTGCACGTAACGGCTACCCAGGTATCTGTTGATAAGAAGACCGATGAGCAAACTCACCCAAACTCCTACTGAGCTTATCTGTGATAATCTCCGTACAGTCCGTTCTGTTCATCTGAGATACTTACATATCATGCCTAGGGGGATGGTAAACGTCGGACCCCTAACAGCGTAATAAGTGGTGCTGGAGTAGAGCCCAATACACCTTGAGAAACTACTGAAATACCTACCAGTAAATCTCGCTTGGCCTGGCTAGGGACTATGGTTTTCTAAACACAGCGCGATATCAACTCCTAATACCGGGAGAGACGAATCCTATCTAACCGCTACTGCCTCCAAGTGCTTTGGGACTGCACCCAACTACTACCTGTTTGCATGACTCCTTTGAGCCGTGGTAGGGTAGTAATCAAAGAACAGTGGGAACACACTCGGGACAAAGTAGAGATGTCAAGTCAACGGACTAAGCTGTAATCATGTCACCTAGGAACTGCTGCCTGACGATAGGTATAATACCAACCAGCAGTTCCCGACGAGTCTTGTCCAGTATAACTCATAACCCAATGAGCACCTGTATACTATCTCCAGTACAACGTACTAATGGCTATGGGACAGACCATCTCCCCTGTTGGGATGAGAAGCGTATACACTAATCTACTCTGGAGTATCGATGCCCCGTCTCGATAATCCTATGACTAGAGACCTGTATAAGGATGTCCTTATAGACTACCTAACCCCCACTAGTGTGACTGCTATCACAAGGCTGGTAGTCAAGCAAAGATCATAAGGGCTCTATCAATATGTATAAGCGATATGCTAACAGAAACACATGCACATATTCAGGTAGAATCAAACTAAGTAGCATACTACTATTTTAAGTAAGAATGTTATTATAACTGTGAATATCCCGAGCTTCCAATATGTAATATACAATCCAATATGATACAATAATGGCCTCTAGGACATACCTCTCTAACAATTTGTGTGAGTCATTATTGGTTCATGACTCATTCTTGTTTCTAGCTGACTTGTTGATTCATGCTCATCTTCGTTATACTTCTTCTTCCTCCTCTTGATTTTTTTAAAGTAAGAAATGGAAAAGAAAAGAGAAAAATTAAGTAAGCTAATTTCTCTACATCTCCTATTAATCATTCTTAGCAAGTTTAATAAGTGAGTTGCTTCATTTTGATGAGATCAATTTGAAACTAAATCTTGTGTTGGAGTTATCTTAAGGTGGATCATTTTCGCTGAGGAGATAATCGAACAAGCTTGTTCCGGACTTCGTGGAGTTTAGCTGGAGTCTAAGGAAAGATGACTAACACGCTATAAAGGTTGTAGTCCGCCAACTCTTATTTTTAGCTTACTAGTTTAGTGACAATTTTTGCAGTTTGGTTTGATTCTTGGTTTGGGTTTTCTATACCTCTCTCGATTTTAAAAATTACCGCTTTCACTGTGCTTTAAACCCTACTAGAGGTGCCTAGCATCCCATCAGGTCCCGGATCTTCATCGTAAGGTTACTTAACTTACGGCAGGGTGGAGACAGAAATAGCGTGGATGCAAAACATATATTGCGTCTACTAGATATATATATAAATATATATAGCATCATTCATCTCAGGCATGATAATATATCGTAAACACATAATCACAACAGAAGTAAACACTATGAAATAAAGGGTATACTAGAAATTCCGTGTTTCATTTAATCCATGGATGAAACACGGATTCCACGGTCGTGCGAATAGCCAAAACCTAGTTCCTAGACCTCTACGAGTGCGGCAAGTAGTCCTGTCAATTTTAGAATGGGATGACCCATTCTCAACTCCATGAGATGGCTATTCGTTGCTTCCTGGAACCTGGCTACTTGAGCACTCCTCCTGGGTCTATCCTAGATACAAAAGATGATAAAAATATAATACATGGGCGACATAATCTCAACCCGGAAGTGCTCCTCAAAAGAATATACATCAAGCAGTGATGGCAGTCCACAAGTCGAACGCCCGCATCGCAATATGGATATACAAATGTAAATATAAAACTCTCATATCATAAAAAAACTCGGCTATTCACGACGACTACCGCAGCTATTCCAATCCAGATAAGCATCACAAAACTAACAAGTATCTGCAACCCCGTCTAATCGACTTATAGCAATTAGATGACGTTCACAAAAAAAAGAGATAAACGATGAGTTTAAAATGTTTCGTGCTGTCCGAATGCAAAAATAACACCAAGTGAAATCTGGACAAAAAAAAGTTTACCAAAAATCCCCATTTTCAATACACAAGATATTGTACGAAGACAAGCCAAAATGGAGCAAAGATGGCCGCAAATTGCGGTTTTGGTGAATATTTTGACAGATCAAAATTCTCAGATTGGCCTCGTTTTTGTACAGTGTCATATACAAGTCTCTATCATGTTTCTGCAATACGCAAAATATTTTTTGAAACCAAAAGTTTTTTGACAGAAACTTGAAACATAGGGTTTTGAAAAACGGATATTTGTTGCGTTGAAACTTTAAACACGTCTAAAACAAGTTTAAGTGTTTAAGTGGCTCTGATACCATGTAGGTAGACGCTCGTGCTCGTACCGCAAACTAGCTGCAATGCGGACTACAAAATAAAAATTTTCGAAACTTGATCATGAACTACCAGAACATAGAATCGAATCCAAATACTAAACTAGAAACAATATGAAGGAGTTTAGCTACTAGATTAGTGATAATAACCATTGTAGTTGTAACAACCTAGTTCATTTATACCAATTCCAGTTCTCGTATTTCCTTATTTGTGGTATTTTCTTGATTTACCGTGTTTGGGGGGCGAATGGTATTTTACATTTTACATTGCATTCGACCCGACCCACTTGCTTGAACTTATTTGATTCATATTTATGAATTACCCTTACTTGTTACGTAGACTGTGCATTTTCATGTTTAGTGCATACTGGCATTTTATCTGGCATTGCATGTTTTACCATATAACATTTTAGGTCACGTAAAATAATTTAAAATTACTTAACATGGTCCGCTTGATACCCCTAACCCCGTGGTAGCATCCGCGCATCTTGTTCTCATCCCGTTCAGTGAAACGGATATATTTGGATGGCTACGCGCACGTACGTACATCCGTTCTAGGGGGTATGCATTTTCGTTACCTGAGCATTCATTTTGAATTTTGAAAGTCGCATATATTTTTCATATTTTAAATCTGAAATTTTAGACCCGACCCGGACGCGTTTTGAAATATTTTGTATCCAGCCAAACTTCAAATTAATTAATTTAATTAATCGACAGCTTAAATTTACGTAACTAACTAAGATATTTTTTAAAACTACAAATCTTTTTAAATTTTAAATCATAAATCCTAAATTCCTAATTAACAGCACACTCCAGCTCTCTCCCTCTATCTCGTGGCCCCCACACGTCTCTATCTCTCTTCTCTCTTTCTTTCTCTCCTCTCGTAATCTTTCTATCTCTCACCTCCGCATAAAGACAATTTTCTTTCTCCTCCTCCTCTCTCTCCTCTCGCCCTCTCTGTATCTCTCTCATCTCGCACCTCTCTCTCTCTCATCTCGCGGATACTGTAGAGGATCTCGTCACCTCCCTTAGATCCAATCACCTCCCTTCTAGATTTCTTTCTTCCTTCTTTTAAACCCGAGCCTCCACGACGAGACCCATGAAAAACTCATCCTCCTCCTCGAAACCCTAACCCTAGCTCCATCACCTATCTTCCGTCGACCTCCCCCTCATCTCCATCATCTCCTTCCTCCTTCTTTCTTCTCCTTCTTCCTTCTCCCGAGACCCTACACACCCACAGCACCCCCCACAAAACCCATCACCACCACCTTTCCTTCGCCGCCGATCATCCCTTGCCATCACCATCTCCTTCCTCTTCTCTCCTCTCTCCTCTCTCCTCTGTCTTCTCCCCTTCACAGAACCCTGCACCAAACCCCCAGAAAACAAAAACCCAAACCCTAACCGAAACCCTAAACATCAAACCACTTCATCAGAGCTCTGTTCATCACCGTCGACATCTCCACCCCTCTCTGCAAACCCAGTGAACATACCTCTTCTTCTCATTCTTCTTCTTCCTCTTTATTTTCTTCTCTTTCTTTCTTTCTTTTCTTTTCTTTTCTTTTCTCTAATTCTTGATTTCTGTAGTTCGCCGGAGCCGTGACAACGCCAACGATCCAGACGACCCAGCGAAGGTGCCTTGCTTGTGTGATCACCCTTGTGCGTTGTTTGGAACCGTTCCGTGTACCGTGTGTGCGTCGCGACATTTCGCCGACGTGAGACGTTCCGTACACATCCGTTTCTTGATCCGTCGAGGCAAATTAATCTTGCTACATGCTATATAACTCATTTTATACCTATTTAAATAAATATCATACCTGTAGTTTAAATCTAGTACTCCATGTTTAGTTTTATAACTTTTCGATGTTCCGTTTGCATCCGTTTATATCATTTCAGATATAGGTCATGAAAACTTATCTTGTGACATACTAGATTACATTATATTGCATCCATATCAATATTTATATCATATATTTCTTAGTTGTGTATCCCACATTACCATTTTACAGCTTTACTGATTACGGATACCTGTTTGCATCCATCCCATTTAGAATATTTATAATTACATCCATAGATCACAGTAATACATAACACTGTGATGTTAACACTCTATGTTTAATAAATTGCATCCTAATTAGTATTGGAACTATAAGTGTAACCCTAATCGATAATTTTGCATCCATATCTTGAATTTATATCTATTGGCATACCACATCACATTATTCCATTTTATTGTTATATTAGTACTCCATACTTGATTTGTGTACCCATACTTATTACAGTTTGATTATGAGCACCCACTCGACACTTGTGCACTACCTGGCATGACCCGATACCCTACTACTGACATGACTTGATACATGTGCACTACTTGACATGATTTGATCCTTGTACACCACTTGACATGACCTGGTCACTAGTAAAATAGGGGGTTGCCCCTACGGATATTGTAATCCGTAGGGGCAGAAATAACTTGGCCCTACGGATTAATCCGTAGGGCTAAAAGGTTGCCCCTACAGGCAAAGACGTCCAAGAATAAAAATATTAATTCTTAATTAGGTGTTTGCCCCTACGGAGCCGCAAACAAAGGACCTACGGATATGTCCGTAGGGGCAAGTAAATATCGATTTAAAAAAATCCCAGATCGATCGCCTACGCTCACTTCCCTCTCTCTCTCTCGATCGCGCGCGAAAATAAGCCCCAAATCGCCACGCCGTCGCCGCCAAGGTTGTTCTCCTCGTCGCCACCGCCGGTTTCGTCGCCACTGCAGTTCTCGTCGCCACCGCGGTTCAGGTCGTCGCCACCGCCGTTCAGGTCGTCGCCCCAGCCCCAGCAGCCGTTCAGGTGAGTAAATCTCGAGGTAAGTTAAAGAATTTATTGGATTATTTTGGGCTTAGGGTTCATGGCGCGCGAGTTGGGGTTGGGCTGGGGTCGCGGTCGCAGTCGGGGTCGGGTTAGGGTTGGGGCAGGGGCTGGACTGCGGGGTCGGGTTCGGGGTCGGGGTAGGGTCGGGGTCGGGGTCGGGGAAGGGTCAATTTATCAAATTTTTTATTGGGGGTGCGGCTGGGGCTGCGGGCTGGGGCTAGGGCTGGGCTGCGGCTAGGGCTAGGGTTGGGGCTAGGGCTGCGGCTAGGGCTGTGCGTCCTCCAGAGGGCGATCATAGGATCGGTGAAGTGAGGTGGCTGGATATGAGATACGATGGATTTCCATGTGTTCAATGGAATGCTGAGGGTCAGATTCGGTTATTCATATATCTCCCAAAAAAGAATGAGTTTGTTATCAAAGGTGTATGACTTCTACATCAAGGAATATCAGTTATATGTCATCCAGTGACTAAGTCTGTTTCTGGCCCAACCATATTTATGAATTGTTTCTTCTTTTTCCTTCTTACGTATATTTACTAGTTCAGACTGTATGCACCTCTGCAATCAACGCCGAGAACTTGTACATTATAGGTTAATAGACATATGCTATGAAATCACGGTGCATATCGAATTCATGATATGTTATAGTCCCTCATTATTTTTACTGTGGTGAGAAAGCAGTCGCTGGTGGACACAAGCCATAGAATTGGCAGTTGTCCTACCTGCGATAACATCTTACAAATCATCAGTAAACATCTCTGTTATATTAATCTTTTAATGTCTGCATGCATGCATGTTTATTTGCATATTTCCACTTGTTTGTGCCATAGTTTTTGTGTGCATGTGTGCGTGTGTGCCACAGTTATATTTACTTCTACATCAAGGAATATCAGTCGCATGGCAGGATTTAGTCCGGTTTTGGCCTAACCGCATTTATGAATTTGTCTTTTAGATGTTTTCCTGAGTGTCACATCGTTCTCACCCAAGTTAGTAAGCCATGTTCATTATTCTTTCAATACTTTTAACTTGAATATGCCAGTTATTGTTCCGTTTACTATAAAGTTGCAACAAAGAGTCTCTGTTAGCACTTCCATGCACCCTTTACATGTTTTTATCATATCCACTCCTATCTATCCAGAAAGTCAACATCTTCTGGTATTTGTTTTCAAAAAGAAAAGATAAGAGAGGAAAAGATATTTTTCCGTCTCATATTTGAGCCATACTTTTGATTTTCTTGCAGATTCTGGGTTGATTTTCTGTGATAATTCATAAACATAGTAATATTTGTAATGTTTCTTCTTGTTAGTCTAGCTTTCCTCTTATGAATGCCAACACTGTTTTTGCCCTCCTTTTCTTCGGGGCACATGATATCTTGCACCTCTCCTCTCGAAAACTTATTTCTCTTTTATTTTATATATCTTTATTTTATTTTATCTTATTTGCTACGCTTTGTTTTGTTTTATTATATTTTTCCTCTGCTAATTATATTCTTCTAGATCATGTTTGCCTAATCTATCCGAGGCTTAGCATAATCTAGTTGCGATAAACAATTCCATCTTCTGCTACTATGGTGGTACTGAGAAACTTCCATTTAGAAATGACAGCACGTATTTTGTGGAAGTACTGTACATAAGTAAAACCACAACGGGCATGACAAATTTGTTGACCAGGTTCCGATTACTGTGTGAAAGTTGTTCGGATGAAATTCTAATTCTGGTGGAATTGAAACCGATAACCGGTTCATATGGTGATTTAGGCTGCTTCAGTGATATTTGTGCCTACATTGATGCCTCAAGCAACGAATCAATGATGTGGATCACAAACTAATTAAATAAATTTTGAATACCAATCTGGACTGGGATTTGTGATTGGGGAGAAGTTTGTGTGCTCATGGGCATGGCACAAGTCTGGAAAGTACAACTTACAACGATCGTGTTCCAAATTAACGTAATTCAAATAGCAATTCCTTGGAATTTTTTAGTCCAGAGAATCTTGATCGAGTCTCAGTTCCATATTATTGCTAGTGGATGCGTTTTGTTCAAAGAGTCTTTTCCTTTTAGTAATTTTCCTTTTTAGGGAGTTTTCGACATTGAAATCGCACTAGTTGATAATGTTAAATGAGTTCTAGTCCTACTTTGCTACATGTTTTTATATATAGTAGATGGTGATACTTCTTTAAGTAAAAAAAACCCTACACTTAAGCGAAATCATAAATCGAAACACACATATATAGAATACAACTCATACATGGGTATCCTCAAATCTAACTTTAATTATCGATAATTTATTTTTTTCAACGATAAACGCACACACAAAGCATATACACGGATTTTCTCCTTTGTCAGTAACCATCCCGTTCTTAGATTTCTCAATATAGTCATCATAACCTACAATTTATATGATACAGTCTAACATGGCCCATGAGTACGTCAGGGTTATGGACTGGATGTATGTGAATTGGCAACAACGTATGCAACCTAAGTTTGTCACTGGAGTTTCCGCTTTCATTGAATTTGCACGTGCACTTAAAATAACAACCTTTATACTAAAAATTTATGTATGTCATTACTTAGTAGTTTATGGTTTTTAGACGCAAAAGCCATTTGAGAAATACTTTTCCTACCCACTATTAATCCATATTCTCAATATAGTCATTGAATTTGCACGCGCACATAATAAGAAGGAGAAGACAGTAATGTGGCAGAAGAAGAAGGAGAAGACAGTAATGTGGCAGAAGAAGAAAAAAATGACATTCCTTGTTCTCTGTTTTAGCATCAATCTTCTGATATGAACTAATGATGGCTTTCACATAGGCTTTTCCCTTTAGAGACTTCTTAGTGTCCAATAGAAAGTATACATCAGATTTGTGCAGGTCAGGTTCTTCTATGACTTTCAAGAGTCTCAACTGATTCTGTAAATTACACCCTAGTTGGGTGATACTTTTACCACTTCTCACTGCAGGTGCGCTCTCTAATATCCATTTTGAATGTAATATTATCGATATTCAAAATGGATATTAGAGAGCGCACCTGCAGTGAGAAGTGATAAAAGTATCACCCAACAAGAGTGTAATTTACAGAATCAGTTGAGACTCTTGAAAGTCATAGAAGAACCTGACCAGCACAAATTTGATGTATGCTTTCCATTGGACACTAAGAAGTCTCTAAAGGGAAAAGCCTATGTGAAAGCCATCATTAGTTCATATCAGAAGATTGATGCTGAAACAGGGAACAAGGAATGTCATTTTTTTCTTCTTCTGCCACATTACTGTCTTCTCCTTCTTATTATGTGCGCGTGCAAATTCAATGACTATATTGAGAATATGGATTAATAGTGGGTAGGAAAAGTATTTCTCAAATGGCTTTTGCGTCTAAAAACCATAAACTACTAAATAATAGCATACATAATTTTTTTAGTATAAAGGTTGTTATTTTAAGTTTTCCCTTATAGAGATATGATCTAACTGCATCTATAAACTATAAGTGTGCAGAAAATTATGATAAGAAACCATAAGAAAGGGTCGTAGCCATGCATAACCTTGAATCTACATACCAAATCATGCAAAAGCATGCACTTATTGTCACCTTGCCTTGGAATATAAAATATCTTGGAAGACTATAAGCGAGCATTTAAATCTTGATAGCTTTTGACTTCAACATATATTTTTCTCAAGTACCATGAAATATACTTCCTCCGTATAAACCGTTTTGAGGAAGATGGATTAATAATGACAAATTATCCATTGTGGCTCACTAGGTTAGTATTTTCTCTTTTATTGACCATCTTACTAATCTGCTTGGTATATTTATTCGGAACCGGCTGCGAATCATTAAAATACATGCATAAGAAAGAAAGCTAAAATACAGATATATAGCATACCGATACATCGAAACTTCAAAGTTGCGATGGCAATCCAGAGATATTTATTTCTACACACGTGGTGCGCGTGCGAATGCGTCAGGCATCATGGACAAATATTTCAGAACATGGAAAGTATTATTCGTATAAAGTAATTAAAACTTTTAAACACCTTGGGTAGATATTTTCTTAGTTGATGCAATCATATCATGAGGACTAAATTTAAGCTATTATACATATGCATATGTATTTTTCTAACCTAATATATCACACACACACACACACACACAGAGAGAGAGAGAACACCAGTTTGGTAGAGAAATCAGCTAGCAGGACCCTGAAGAAATGGAGTCCATAGCATTGCTCATCATCATCATCCATGATCCCTTTGAAAAAATATTATCAAAGGGATCATGGATGATGATGATGAGCAATACTATGGACTCCATTTCTTCAGGATCCTGCTACCTGATTTCTCTACCTACCTGGTGTTCTCTCTCTGTGTGTGTGTGTATGTGTGTGATATATTAGGTTAGAAAAATACATATGCATATGTATAATAGCTTAAATTTAGTCCTCATGATATGATTGCATCAACTAAGAAAATATCTACCCAAGGTGTTTAAAAGTTTTAATTACTTTATACGAATAATACTTTCCATGTTCTGAAATATTTGTCCATGATGCCTGACGCATTCGCACGCGCACCACGTGTGTAGAAATAAATATCTCTGGATTGTCATCGCAACTTTGAAGTTTCGATGTATCGGTATGCTATATATCTGTATTTTAGCTTTCTTTCTTATGCATGTCTTTTAATGATTCGCAGCCGGTTCCGAATAAATTTACCAAGCAGATTAGTAAGATGGTCAATAGAAGAGAAAATGCTAACCTAGTGAGCCACAATGGATAATTTGTCATTATTAATCCATCTTCCTGAAAACGGTTTATACGGAGGAAGTATATTTCATGGTACTTGAGAAAAATATATGTTGAAGTCAAAAGCTATCAAGATTTAAATGCTCGCTTATAGTCTTCCAAGATATTTTATATTCCAAGGCAAGGTGACAATAAGTGCATGCTTTTGCATGATTTGGTATGTAGATTCAAGGTTATGCATGGCTACGACCCTTTCTTATGGTTTCTTATCATAATTTTCTGCACACTTATAGTTTATAGATGCAGTTAGATCATATCTCTATAAGGGAAAACTTAAAATAACAACCTTTATACTAAAAAAATTATGTATGCTATTACTTAGTAGTTTATGGTTTTTAGACGCAAAAGCCATTTGAAGACAGTAATGTGGCAGAAGAAGAAGGAGAAGACAGTAATGTGGCAGAAGAAGAAAAAAATGACATTCCTTGTTCTCTGTTTCAGCATCAATCTTCTGATATGAACTAATGATGGCTTTCACATAGGTGGCTCGAGGAACATTACTCGAGCCATGGAGTTATCGGTAAATTAAGAGTTATTCTCTAATATTCTGCAATATTAAGAGTTATTCTCTAATATTTCTAATATTAAGAGTTACTTTCTAATATTGCAGGCATCTCGGACCGTGGCGTCAGGTGGTACACCGAGCGTGCTGTCCGCATATCTTGCCGTCCACGGCACCTCGACAGATCCCGCCACGGGCGAGCTTCGATATCCCGACGTCGCTACCCAGGAGTACTGCGTAAGTGTTAATATTTTTTCTACCCAAATTTGAAATTTTAGTTTTGGAAGGTTCAAGTTTAAATTTTATACTTATACTTTACTGCTTAATGTGGGTGTAGGAGCGGGTGGTTGAGCAGGCCCAGGCCTCGGGGATCGATTTTACCGGACAGAACGATCTGAGGCTGCTGACCCCAGTTCTGGACGCCGCACACGGAGGGCACCACGGAGGTTGGGAGAGAGGCCGGGGATTGGGCCCTAGCAGGGCCCATATGAGGTTGGACTCCACCCCGGCGGTTACTTCCTCCGTCTCCAGTGACCAGCATGTCCATCATGAACTGGATAGCTTGAGGGCCAGCGTTCAGGAGTTGAAGGAGATGCTGGTATGTATACTACTTTATAGTAAAATATCATTTCATATTATATAAATATCAACATATCCATAATTAGTACGTAGCTTGAGCTTATTTGGTTTTAGACTTAAGTTTGATTAATCATACATACATATGATTGAAATAAACAACGCTTTTCCAAACTAGATATCCAAACAGGGTTTCGAAATAACTTAATAATGATACGAATTCGAATAATAAACAGTTCTTACACGCTTCTTACACACGTTATATCCAGACGCGACAGGGTAGATCGGCCGAGCCTCCACATGCATCTCCTTCGGCTGCAGCTCCGCAAGCCACTACATCGGCTGCGGTTCCGCAGACAGCTCCTGTAGCTCCACCGCCCACTCAGACTCCCGCAGCCTCGGCTCCGCAAGCGACTACCTCGACGGCGGCTGCGCAGACCACATCGCCGGCTCCACATGCCGCTCAGACTCCCGCTCGCGACGAATTGCAGAGTTTATTGACCGAGGAGCAGGCGCGCGTTATTCTATCGTTATTCAGAGGTAGAGCTGGACCGAGCTAGGGTAGATTTTTGGTTCTTATTTTTTGAAACATGTATTTATTTATATCATACACATTGTACTACATTTTGAAACGATATTGATATTGGTTTGTATTTATATCATATTCAGTTTTTGTGTTTCTTTTGTATATTATATATATGCGTGAGATGTGATTATGAATACTGCAATATATGATTTGATTGATGTATATATTATTGTGCACAGGGCGGGAAAAAATCAAGCAGCCCATTTTTTTAAAAAAATTACAGACAATATGTACCTACGGATTAATCCGTAGGCACAAATGTTACCCCTACGGATATGTCCGTAGGGGCAACATATCAGCAGTAACTGATATTTCCCCCTGATCTCAGTGCCAGGGGGTTGGGAAAGCCCCTACGGATATATCCGTAGGGGCCACTGCCTCTCCCCTACGGCGTTATCCGTAGGGGCAAAATATCAGGAATCCTGAATTTGTGCCCCTACGGAAACGTACCTACGCACATATCCATAGGGGGTAGTACATGCCCCTACGGACATATCCGTAGGTCCAAGTAATTTATTAAAATAAACCGTAAATAATATAAAATCTTATACCCTACGGCTTAATCCGTAGGGGCAACAGGACCTACACATAAATCCGTAGGGGCAAAAATTTGACCGTAGGGGCAAGTTCAGGGTCTCAACTTGCACCTGCGGCCTTTGCACCTACGGGGTATTTTTTCGCCCCTACGTATATATCCGTAGGGGCAGTGGGTTGCCCCTACGGATAAATCCGTAGGGGCAACCCTTCTTTGTAGTAGTGGGTGTACCACAGTTTGACATGTTACCTAATCTTTTTACTAATGCCGACAATCTTGACCTGTTGTCCCTACGGACATATCCTGTTGTCTATTCAGACAAACCTGTACCTGCTTGATCCTGTGTTGGCATTAGCTCCAGATTTATCAATACCTGACTTGAACACATAACTTGGGGGTATGGGGAAATCAACGATGAAGCCTGACTTGTAACTCGACAGTTCGATGCATTTACTGATCAGTCTTACGGGCTAGGCCAGCCCCGAAATGATGCTGCTGACATCATTCGTCTTTACATACTACCTTTTACTGCCTAGCGGCACGTCTCGGATTCAGCCAGAGAGTCTTGACCGTGGTCCCGGGCACGCACGGGATACTATTGAGTTACATCGACGATTCATCAAATTGATTTCAAAGACTTGAGAGTAGTTAACCCAGTAAACCAGTTTAGATTGCTCACTGCACGTCACCTGTGTCTTTTCCTATACTGTCTTTATGTATGTTACTGTTATACCTGTTTTACCGTTCATACTCGTACTTGCATGCCTTGCTACTCCTTGATTTTATTATTGCTTGATATTATGACGCACTGACGTCTGGGTTTTGCATGGCCCAGATTATTTACCTTTGCTGCGGCCGAGCAGGAGCATTTCAGTGAACAGGCCGAGCAGTGAGGACCTGTTATTAGTTTAGTTTAGTTTCCTTTCGGTATTTTCATTCCTGATGTGAGCCCGCATTATGGGACGTACATTCCAGTTTATTATTGTATTGGATCTTTTAGCTTCCGCATTATTTTATTCTTGACTCGTTATTCTGGCTCATGGACATGTATTAGATAGCTATTATTATTGTTCTTGATATCTCTACAGCCGTAATGTGACTGTGGAGGGATATTTCCTATCCACAGGTAGCATGGTTGGCTCTGTCACGTGCCTATCTTAGCGTACTCTGGGAAGCGGGGCGTGACAGGGTTTGTTTGGTATCAGAGCCATAGGATCTAGGTTAATCGGGTTTGATTCTTTTGTAGTTGGGTATTGGACCCAATACACGAATCAGAATACTCGAGATTAGGAACATGTCCTGCCACTTTGCCATCTTGCCATTTTTGAATCTTAACTTCCTCCTAATTCTACCTTGACGATATACAAACCTCTTTGCATCTCGACTCGGTTTCCTATTGGTTATCTCTAGAACTTAGGAGACTTTGGTGGAGTTATATGATTGTTTCTATGTACCGCGGCATGGTTACAATGCGGTACTCTATTTAAGTAACTTGGAGTTCTAGTCTTGATTCATATCCTTGATCTATATTTTGAATCTGTTGTCATACTAATCCTTTCGGTGTTTTGGTTTCAGAAACATGGCAGGCAGAAATCTGAAAACGTACCAGAGGCGTGTTGATGAAGCCGCTTTGCTTGGAATAGTTCGTGGGATGCTGGAGAACCAGAAGCGGCAGACCGAGCTGAACCAGCAGCAAGCCGAAGCTTTTCAGGAAGGTTTGCGGACCGTCCAGCAGTCCGTAAACAATGTTGTGGCCAGACCAGTTGATCGTGTGGGTACCGTGGCAAATTTCAGGAGACTTGGTCCGTCCGTCTTTACTGGCCTGGAAGAGCCGTTGCCAGCGGAGCAGTGGTTGGTTGATACGGAGAATTTGCTCGTTGCGGCACAGATCCAAGAGGACAAGAGAGTGGATGTGGTACGCATCCAGTTGGTGGACTATACCCGTGAATGGTGGCTTGTGGAAGAGACCCGCTTGCCCAAGCCGATCAGTTGGGCGGATTTTTCGAAGAGTTTCTTAGAGAATCTCTTCCCGCAGACTGCACGGGAGAAAATGGAAGAAAAGTTTATTAGTTTGAAGCAGAACGGAGGATCCGTGGATGCCCATGCGGCTAAGTGGACGCGGCTCAGTCGTTTCGCTGGACCTTTGGTGGCCAAAGAAGCTGATAGGGCACGAAGGTTTATGCGCAGTTTGGATATGGACATCCAGAGGAAAATTATATCCCTGGGTTTGACCACTTTCTCACAAGTACTTACAGCGGCCCGAGAGCAGCAGAGCCTATCTATGAAGACTGGGGGTACGCAGCAGCAAGCAGTTACAGTGCGGAAGCCGGCATTTGCACCGAACCGAGCGCATGTACGCAGAGGTATTCCAGTGAACCGACGTGGCGTAACACCTATGAAGAAGCCTGTCGTTGTTGATCAAAGAAGGAGCGTGATTTGTGACTACTGCCATTTACCTGGACACGTGAAAAGGGAATGTCGAAGGATGCGGGGACTCTGTTTGGTTTGTGGATCGGCAGATCATACTATCAATACTTGTCCGTCAAAGCTTCGCACGAAAGATGATGTTCAGAGGCCACCGCAGAGGCAGTTTCAGGGACAGAAGCAGCTGACTCAGGGACCCAATCAAGCTCGAGCATTTACCCTGACGGCTGAGGAAATTAAGGCTTCAGGAGAAGTTATTTCAGGTATCCTACTTGTTCATGGTTTTCCCACATTAGCATTATTCGATTCTGGTGCATCCCATTGTTTTATATCGTCCAAGTTTATTGCTACACACTCGATTTCTTGCACGACCCTGTCTAGTTGTTGGGACATACACAGTGGGAATGGGAAGATCATAGCTAGTAGAGAATGTAAGGATTGTTCAGTTGTTGTTTGCGGACAGAAGTTATTTGCAGATTTCTTGGTGATTGATACAAGCAGCTATGAAGTCGTCTTGGGAATGGATTTTCTCAGCACTTTCCACGCTCACATTGATTGTAGGGCAAAGAAAGTAATTTTCCAAATTCCCGGACATCCGGAGTTTATCTTTATTGTAGGAAGCAGTTTTGTCGGGACAGTCGAGTTTAGGGCTAGGCCGACAAATAATGTTCTTTCGTCGATGGAAGTCGATAAAGAAGAAGCACCAGCTATAGTTCGAGATTTCTTGGACGTGTTCGAGGACATATCAGGTTTACCGCTGAAACGGGACGTGGAGTTCGCGATCGATCTTATTCCTGGTGCAGCGCCAATTTCTAAGGCGTACTATCCAATGTCACCAGTAGAGTTAGAAGAAGTCAAGAAGCAGGTTGCTGAATTACTTGAGAAGGGTTGGATTCGCAGCAGTAACCCACCTTGGGGAGCTCCAGTTCTTCTAGTCAAGAAGAAAGATGGCACAAGGAGGATGTGCATCGATTATCGAGAATTAAACCGGGTGACTATTAAGAACAAGTACCCGATCCCTCGCATCGGCGAATTATTCGAGCAGCTTAGTAGCGCGAGGGTATTCTCGAAGCTGGATTTGCGATCCGGATATCATCAGGTCCGAGTTAAATCAGAAGATATTTGCAAGACGGCGTTCCGAACTCGGTATGGACATTACGAGTATTTAGTGATGCCCTTCGGAGTAACGAATGCACCGGCGATATTTATGGACTTGATGAACCGAATCTTTTCACCATTCTTGGACCAATTTATAGTGGTATTCATTGATGATATTCTGGTTTACTCGAAGAGCATTGAAGAGCATGCAGAACACTTGAAGATCGCACTGTAGACACTGAGGCAAGAAAGATTGTATGCAAAGATGAGCAAGTGCGAGTTTTAGCTTGAAGAAGTGAAGTTTTTGGGGCATGTCATGTCCGGAGATGGAATCGCCGTTGATCCCGAAAAGATTGCAGCAGTTCGAGATTGGCCGATTCCGAAGAACGTTGCAGAGATCAGAAGCTTTCTTGGACTTGCCGGATACTACAGAAGGTTCGTGGAGAATTTTTCTCGTTTGGCTGAGCCTCTGACCAAGCTTACGCGCAAGGAAGTACCATTCGTGTGGACGGATAAGTGTGCGTCAGCTTTTGAGGCGTTGAAGCAGAGATTGATAACCACTCCTATTTTAACCGTGCCAGACAGTTCTGGAGGATTGGTAATTCACAGTGACACATCTGGGAAAGGATTGGGATGTGTTTTGATGCAGCATGGGAAGGTTATAGCTTACGCATCGAGACAGTTGAAAACCCATGAGAAGAATTACCTAACTCATGATTTGGAGCTAGCAGCTGTGATTTTCGCTTTGAAGATTTGGAGACACTACTTATTGGGTGAAAGGGTCGAAGTATTCACCGATCACAAAAGCCTGAAGTACGTGTTCACACAGAAGGAGCTTAACATGAGGCAGCGTAGATGGTTGGAGCTGATGGCTGACTACGATCTTGATCTTAAGTACCATCCAGGGAAAGTTAATGTTGTGCCGGATGCGCTTAGTCGATTGCCAGCAATTCGGATGTTGACTGCACAGAAGGAACTTATTGAAGACTTTCGGAGATTCGAATTGGAGATCGTGTTACCGCACTCTTCAGGATAGTTGATGCAGCTGCAAGTACAGTCGTCGTTGATCGAGAATATTAAAGCAGCGCAGTTACAGGACCCTAGATTGCAAAAGTTTCGAGAACAGGTTGAAGCTGGAATTCGAACGGATTTGTTGATTCATGAAGATGGTTCGTTGTGCTATGGTAGCCGTTTGTGTGTGCCAAAAGGAGATATTCGCGAAGAAGTTATGAAGGAGGCGCACAGTTCTGCATATTCTGTACATCCAGGAGGTACGAAGATGTACCGAGATCTACGACAACATTTCTGGTGGGAAGGCATGAAACGGGAGATTGCCCACTTTGTAGCAAAGTGTTTGGTGTGTCAGCAAGTTAAGGCTGAACATCAAAGGGTTGCTGGTTTATTGCAACCACTTCCGATTCCTCAATGGATGTGGGAACATATAACCATGGACTTTGTGACAGCTTTACCGCGGAGTCCAAAGGGCAACAATGCAGTTTGGGTGATTGTTGATCGATTGACCAAGGCAGCTCATTTCATCCTATTTCAAGTTGGTCAATCAACGAAAGCATTGGCAGAACGGTACATGTAGGAGATTGTAAGATTACATGGAGTACCGGTGAGCATCGTGTCCGACCTGACACACGTTTCTTATCACACTTCTGGAGGAGCTTACAGGAAAGTTTGGGGACTCGATTGAATTTTAGCACCGCTTATCATCCTCAAACAGATGGCCAGTCGGAGAGAACGATCCAAACTATTGAAGACATGTTGAGAGCTTGCATGTTAGACTTCAAGGGTTCATGGGAGGTTCATCTATACTTGGTGGAGTTTTCTTACAATAACAGTTTTTAGGCGACTATTCAGATGGCTCCATTCGAAGCATTATATGATTGCAAGTGTCGTTCACCCGTTTGTTGGGATGATGTTAGAGAACGAAGATTGTTGGGACCGGATTTGATCGTGCAAACAGTGGAGAAAGTTAACACTATCCGGAATCATATGAAGGCAGCACAAGATCGGCAGAAGAGTTGGGCCGATACATCGAGAAGACCTCTAGAGTTCGCTGATGGTGATTTGATATTCTTGAAGATATCACCGACTAGAGGAGTGATTCGTTTCGGAAGTCGAGGCAAGCTCAGTCCTCGATTCGTTGGGCCTTTCGAGATTTTGGAGCGTGTTGGAGAAGTGGCGTATCGATTGGCTTTACCGCAATCTTTGGCAAATGTTTATGACGTGTTTCACGTATCTCAACTCCGTAAGTATGTTCGAGATGAATCACACGTGCTGGATCATTCGGAGCTGACTGTACGTGAAGATTTAACCTTTGAGGAACGACCGATATCGATTGTGGATTGAAGAGAAAAGGTTCTTAAGAACAAGGTTATCCCTCTCGTACTTGTTTCTTGGGGAAATCGCTCACATGGAGAATCAACTTGGGAACGAGAAGATGAAATCCGACAGAAGTTTCCACATTTATTCTTGTAGTTTCTTGATTGTTTATCCTTTCTTGTTCTTGGAATTTCGAGGACGAAATTCTTTTTGTAGTTGGGTATAATGTAACAACCTAGTTCATTTATACCAATTCCAGTTCTCGTATTTCCTTATTTGTGGTATTTTCTTGATTTATCGTGTTTGGGGTGCGAATGGTATTTTACATTTTACATTGCATTCGACCCGATCCGCTTGCTTGAACTTGTTTGATTCATATTTATGAATTACCCTGACTTGTTACGTAGACTGTGCATTTTCATGTTTAGTGCATACTGGCTGCATCTTTTACCATATAAAATTTTAGGTCACGTAAAATAATTTAAAATTACTTAACATGGTCTGCATGATACCCCTAACCCCGTAGTAGCATCCGCGCATCTTGTTCTCGTCCCGTTCAGTGAAACGGACGTGTTTGGAATGCTACGCGCACGTACATACATCCGTTCTTAGGGGTATGCATTTTCGTTATCTGAGCATTCATTTTGAATTTTGAAAGTCGCATGTATTTTTCATATTTTAAATCTGAATTTTTAGACCCGACCCGGACGCGTTTTGAAATATTTTGTATCCCGCCAAAATTCAAATTAATTAATTTAATTAATCGACAGCTTAAAATTATGCAACTAACTAAGATATTTTTTAAAACTACAAATCTTTTTAAATTTTAAATCTTAAATCCTAAATTCCTAATTAACAGCACACTCTAGCTCTCTCCCTCTGTCTCGTGGCCCCCACACGTATCTATCTTTCTTCTCTCTCTCTTCTCTCTTTCTTTCTCTCCTTCTCTCTACTCTCGTAATTTTTCTCTCTTTCTCTCCTCCGCATAAAGACAACTTTCTTTCTCCTCCACTCTCTCCCTCCTCTCGCCCTCTCTCTATCTCTCTCATCTTGTACCTCTCTCTCTCTCATCTCGCGGATACTGTGGAGGATCTCGTCACCTCCCTCAGATCCAATCACCTCCCTTCAAGATTTCTTTCTTCCTTCTTTTAAACCCGAGCCTCCACGACGAGACCCATGAGAAACTCAGCCTCCTCCTCGAAACCCTAACCCTAGCTCCATCACCTATCTTCCGTCGACCTCCCCCTCATCTCCATCATCTCCTTCCTCCTTCTTTCTTCTCCTTATTCCTTCTCCCGAGACCCTACACACCCACAGCACCTCCCACAGAACCTATCACCACCACCTTTCCTTTGCCGCCGATCATCCCTCACCATCACCATCTCCTTCCTCTTCTCCCCTCTCTCCTCTCTCCTCTGTCTTCTCCCCTTCACAGAACCCTGCACCATCCCTGCACCAAACCCTCAGCAAACAAAAACCCAAACCCTAACCGAAACCCTAAACATCGAACCACTTCGCCGGAGCTCCGTTCATCACCGTCGACATCTCCACCCCTCTCTGCAAACCCAGTGAGCATCCTTCTTCTTCTCATTCTTCTTCTTCCTCTTTCTTTTCTTCTCTTTCTTTCTTTCTTTCTTTCTTTTCTTTTATTTTCTATAATTCTTGATTTCTGTAGTTCGCCGGAGGCGTGACGACGCCGACGATCCAGACGACCCAGCGAACGTGCCTTGCTTGCGTGATCACTTTTGTGCGTTGTTTGGAACTGTTCCGTGTACCGTGCGCGCGTCGCGACATTTCGCCGGTGTGAGATGTTCCGTACACATCCTTTTCTTGATCCGTCGAGGCAAGTTAATCTTGCTACATGCTATATAACTCATTTTATACCTATTTAAATAAATATCATACCTGTAGTTTAAATCTAGTACTCCATGTTTAGTTTTATAACTTTTCGATGTTCTGTTTGCATCCGTTTATATCATTTCAGGTATAGGTCATGAAAACTTATCTTGTGACATACTAGATTACATTATACTGCATCCATATCAATATTTATATCACATATTGCTTAGTTGTGCATCCCACATTACCATTTTACAGCTTTACTGATTACGGATACCTGTTTGTATCCATCCCATTTAGAATATATATAATTGCATCCATAGATCATAGTAATACATAACACTGTGATGTTAACACTCTATGTTTAATAAATTGCATCTTAATTAGTATTGGAACTATAAGTGTAACCCTAAACGATAATTTTGCATCTATATCTTGAATTTATATCTATTGGCATACCACATCACATTATTCCATTTTATTGTTATATTAGTACTCCATACTTGATTTGTGTACCCATACTTATTACAGTTTGATTATGAGCACCCACTCGACACTTGTACACTACCTGACAAGACCTGATACCCTACTCCTGACATGACTTGATACATGTGCACTACTTGACATGATTTGATCCTTGTACACCACCTGACATGACCTGATATACCACAGTTTGACATGTTACCTAATCTTGTTACTAATACCGATAATCTTGACCTATTGTCCCTACGGACATATCATGTTGTCTATTCAGACAAACATGTACCTGCTTGATCCTGTGTTGGCATTAGCTCCAGATTTATCAATACCTGACTTGAACACATAACTTGGGGGTATGGGGAAATCAATGATGAAGTCTGACTTGTAACTCAACAGTTCGATGCCTTTACTGATCAGTCTTACGGGCTTGGCCAGCCCCGGAATGATGCTGCTGACATCATTCCTCTGTACATACTACCTTTTACTGCCTAGCGGCACATCTCGGATTCAGCCCGAGAGTCTTGACCGTGGTCCCGGGCACGCACGGGATACTATTGAGTTACATCGACGATTCATCAAATTGATTTCAAAGACTTGAGAGTAGTTAACCCAGTAGACCAGTTTAGACTACTCACTGCACGTCACCTGTGTCTTTTCCTACACTGTCTTTATGTATGTTACTGTTATACATGTTTTACCGTTCATACTCGTACTTGCATGCCTTGCTACTCCTTGATTTTATTATTGCTTAATATTATTACACACTGACGCCTGGGTTTTGCATGGCCCAGATTCTTTACCTTTGCTGCAGGCCGAGCAGGAGCATTTCAGTGAACAGGCCGAGCAGTGAGGACCTGTTATTAGTTTAGTTTAGTTTTCTTTCAGTATTTTCATTCCTGATGTGAGCCCGCATTATGGGACATACATTCCAGTTTATTATTGTATTGGATCTTTTAGCTTCCGCATTATTTTATTCTTGACTCGTTATTCTAGCTCATGAACATGTATTAGATAGCTATTATTATTCTTCTTAATATCTCTACATCCGTAATGTGACTGTGGAGGGATATTTCCTATCCACAGGTAGCATGGTTGGCTCTGTCACGTGCCTATCTTAGCGTACTCTGAGAAGCGGGGCATGACAGTAGTCGTGTTCTTCGTTTTCTTTCCTACTTCCTTAGCTTCTTGGTCGTCGGGAACGAGCTTGGGAGTTGATATTCTTTGCCGAAGATGATCCATCTTGAAGGAATCTTAGCTAAGGCTCTAGCTTTACAAGTGAAGCAACTAGTGATCAAAACTTGTTAGGAATTGATCACTAGATTGATGTAGTGGCTAATTTCTAAAGTTTCTCTCATAACCTTTTCATCTTTCTCATCTTAGAAAATCCAAGAGAGGAGGAAGAAGAAGCTTGGGTGAAGTTTAACAAGCATAGCAACTAAAGAAAATCCTTCACCATCTTTTTCTTTTCTTTCTTTTTTCTTTTAAAAGGTATGAAGTGGATGGAATTGTGACTCACTAGTGTGAGTCACAAGCCCACCCACTTCTCCTTTATTCAAAAAAGAATGAGAGCATAAAGATGAGCCATGACTCATTATACACATATACATATGTATTTGTGTGTGCGCGCACACACACACACACACAAATACACTAATATAAGTATATCCTACAAATACATACACCCGTATTCGTATCAAAATATGAATACTGTATTCGTATAAGATATGAATACCCGTATTTGTACTAAGATACAAAATACCTGTATTTGTATCAAGACACAAATACACGTATTTATACAAATACACGTATTCGTATACATACCGTATTCTGTCAAAATATGAATACCGAAAAGAGAGATACTAAAAGAGATATATAATACCAGCTCACATTTAATCCAAAATATGAAAACCTGGCTATATTTCAAACCGATTAGTATTAACAAACTGTCCGATTAAAAGTACATGTATAAAACATGTGTTTTAATCGAACCAGGTATGTATCAAAATACGTACACTATGTCATTTCGCCTGAGCTGAAAAACTCTCTTTGTGGGACTCTAAAGACTCGACAATACGCTGGCAGTGTGTTTAACCACAAACACGTCAGCGGCACTAGCTGTACGTAACAGCTACATAGGTATTGAACGAAAGGAAGGCCGACAAGCAAACTTGTCTGTATCCCTACTGAGCCTGAAAGTGACAGTCTTCGTATAGTCTGGTATGTTCGTCTAAGAGTATCGCATATCAGGGCTAGGGGTGGATAAAGTCAGACCCTTAATAACGCGATAAGTCGTGTCGGTGTGAAGCCTATCACTCACTGAGAAATTACTGATCTACAATTAGTAATTCTTATTCACCTTGGCCAAGAATTTCTGGTGATGGTCACCCATGCACAGCACAACATCTACCCCCAATACCGGGAGAGACAAATTCCCAACGATCTGCTCACTGCCTCCATATGGCTCGGGACTGTACCCAACTAAAATCTGTTTGCACGACTCAGAAGAGCCGTAGTAAGGTAATAATCAAAGAACGGTGGGAATTTATATGAGACAAATGACGATCTCAGGTCGACAGATTAACCTGTACTCATGTCACCAGAGAACTGCTACCTGACACTAGATATAATACCATCTAGCAAATTCCCGGCGAGTTTGTCCAGTGTAACTCATAACCCAATGAGCACATGTATACTACCTATGGTGACTTACTAACACCAATGGCTATGAGACCGTCCATCACCGCTCGTCGGGGTCAAGAAACGTATACACTAGTCTACTTTCAAATATCAATGCCCGGTCTCGATATTCCCATGACTAGGAGTGTTTCCCCCAATCAGAGCAAAGCTCTGCTAGAAATTCAAAATTCAAATTTTGAAGCAACGCTTCAAATCCCGGACGCAACGCGCCACGTGTTAGGCGCAGACACATCAGAGCAGCGCCCAAAACAGCGCACCCAATCAGAGCAAAGCTCTATTTAAAGAAAAATTAAAGGAAGCAACGCTTCAGTTGCGCAAGCGCTGCGCGACACGTGTCAGCGCAGATGCACTAGCGCAGTTGCGCTGCGCTTTGCGCTGCACGACGCGTGTCAGCGCAGATGCGCTAGCGCAGTGGCGCTGCGCTATGCGCTGCTTGACACGTGTCACGCGCTAGGGCGTTTGCGCCAAACAGAATTAAGATTTCGAAAAAATCTTTCTGTTCTTGTTAAAACAAGAAGATTTTCTTCTGTAAAACAGAAGCCCTTGGATCAAAGATCCAACGGTGGGGAAAATTCCCCAAATCACTCAGAGAAAGATCTCTTTAACAAATTTAACTAATTTATGGGCACTATAAAAAGGACCCTAGACCTCAATTAAAAGGCATCAACATTCTTGAAAAATCAAGAGCTTCAAACAGAGAGAACTCTGAGAAAAATTTCAAGAAAAGGGTAAAAGCATTCACGAGAGAGAAAAATTTCTTCTAATAAATCATTGATCTAAAAACCAGATCAATGATCTTCATATAATAAACAGTGCTTTGCACTTCTTATGAACTACAGGTTCTTTAAAAACGAGAAAAAAATATATATATAGTGCTTTGCACTTTTATGAACCTTTGGTTCTTGAAATAAAAAGAAAAACTTGTTTTTCTTTGATTTAAATTAGATCAAGGGAACGAATAGTGCTTTGCACTTTTATGAACCATTGGTTCTTGAATCTAAAAGATTCTTAAATCATAGTGCTTTGCACTTGTAAACTGCGCTGTTGCGCTCTTGGATTGGCGCAAGCCACCAGAGCGCGCCACGTGTCAGCAGCGCAGGCGCAGCGCATTAGCGCAGCGCACTGCGCTTGCGTGACACGTGTCAGCACTATAAGCGCTTGCGCTCTCTGATTGGCGCAAAGCGCCTGATAAATGCAATGCATTTCCCAAAGGGCCAGGCCCAAGTCAAAAGACCAAGCAGGCCTAATTAAATTGATGCTCTGCATCATTTATAAATGGGCAGAGCCCAGACAAATTGATGCTCTGCATCCTTTCTGGGCAGAGCCCAGATTAAAATAAAAAGAAATGTAATGCAAGAGCAAATAAAATGTTGAACATTTTCAACTGGACTTAACCCAATCATGGCCGTAAATTCTCAAACTAAATTGACTGAGCAAGATTGCTCTCTTAAATCAATTTATCTCCGGTTCGAGGGTACATCTCCGAACTCCTCTGACACCCGTCATTGTAATCCTTCAATGACGTCAGAGAGGTGACGGGTCCCGACGACCACATACGTATATGGACTGCGGGGTCCTTAAACTCGTGGACCGAAACGTCCTTAAACTAATATTGGACCGAAACGTCCTTAAACTAATGTCGGACCACCACGTCTCTAAACTGGAACATGGACCACCACGTCCCTAAACTGGCAACGGACCACTACGTCCCTAAACTGGCGATGGACCACCACGTCCGTAAACTGGAACATGGACCACCACGTCCCTAAACTGGAACATGGACCGAAACGTCCTTAAACTAATGTCGGACCACCACGTCTCTAAACTGGAACATGGACCACTAGTCCCTAAAACTGGAACAATAGAGCCTCCAAATGCTCTTTTGCCGGATCTAAACGATCCCGTTTAAGTTGATCGTAGCCCCAAACATGGCTAACGTATCCTTAAACATTCAAACGGACTATAAAACTCCAAATCAACCTTGGTTCAAGGGTACATCTCTGAACTCCTCTGACACCTGTCGTTGTAATCCTTCAACGACGTCAAAGAGGTGACGAGTCCCGATGGCCATATATTAAATGGATCATCACGTTAAGTTGATCTTAGTCTCAAACAGGACAAACGTATCCTTAACGAACGTTTAAGTTGATCTTGGCCGCAACGCGGCTAATGCATCCTTAAACTAAAAACACCAAACCCAAATCTAAGTAAATACGGATTTGGACTAATCCACGTCCTACGGGCAACGGCATTACTCAGTCTCCGTATACAATCCACGGGCAACCACAAACAAAACAAACACCCACGACACGAAGTGAAATTCTGGAGAAGGAGAAAGTTGTTACCGCGATGCGGTAGCGTAATTAACTGCAGGGGCTTGCACCTGCAGGGGTGTCCTCATAATAAAAAAAACCTCACCCTGAGGGGGAATCTGACGAAGTTTTCTACATCGGCCGCATCCGTCTAAACCTTCGATACACGGTGCCATAAATCAACTTGGCATCTTCGGAGAGGTGGACGGATAAAACCAAATAGCATCTGCCCTGAATCACAGGCAAGACGTCCACCGCGTCTCCGCCGCGTCTTTCGGAAGGGAACAGATTCTGGCACGCCCGGTGGGACCTTTTCCTCTTTCCACTCCACACTTCGTGTGTCATCCTCGCGAACCAATCGCGGTTTGTTAAACGGCTGCCTTCGGATTTCAAGTTACTAAGATTTGGTCATTTGCCTGGCGCAGAACTCAAGATTCAATGGCCTTTAACTGCACCAACTGCTCGAAGTGCCACTGCAGCGGACGCTCCACCTCCCCCGGAGGTATAGCATACGGACCCCAAGCGGCTTCCTTCCTCGCTCTGCCGGTAGACCAGGTGACCCAGGCCACCACCGGCCTGTTTTTCGGGACCATGATCCCACCTACAAGCTTCTCTATGCCAATACCTGCATTGGAAGTGAACAAGAAGTCGGTCTTCGACCGGCTCACTGCTACGACGACCCCTGTCAACGGGTCGCCCACTACCAAACCAACAGCCTCTGTTTTCGCCAAGCTGGATCAGAACTCTAAATTGGCTATTCCAAGGAAGGCAATAACTGCTGCTCCAGAAGTCGTCAAGGCGGCTTCCCCTGTCAAAGAGTCAGTCTTTTCAAGACTGACGATTCCTGCTCCTGCCCCTGCTCGAGGATCTGTCTTCGACAGGTTGAATATCATCCTTCAAAAGACAACTTCAGTCTTTAAGAGGTTAACATCGGCGGCGCCCCATTCAGAAGGGGGGCAAAAAGAAACTATCTCTATCTCCGAACCAGTCCCAACGGCTTGTAGGGCTCGACGTCGCCATTGGCGACAAGTGAGGAAGGCAGGGGGCAACTCCCCCTCAGGGCTAACTCCGCCGGCTCCAGTGGTGGAAGTCAACGCTGCTGTTCCAACTGGGAACAGCTTTGAACTGCTGAGGAGGGTACGTAAGAACTCTCCAACCGCTACACTGAAAAGATCTCCTCCGCCTGCGGAGAGAGTTCCAGAAATGAAGCAAGAACAGCCCCCTCAACGGCTGTCCTCAAGAATTTATAAAGCTTGGCGGAGGGTTCAAGACTCCGTGATCGACCCAGATCACTCTCGTCAACGAAAGAAGACGAAGGTGCAAAAAGAAAAGCTATGTCCTATTGAACAACAGAGGACAACGATCGCTAGGGTGCCCACTGCAACGGCCCCTTCAACTTCAACGGCCCATAAAAGAAGGAGGCCGGAGAAAACCCCCGCGCCGGCGACAAATATCAGAGGTGGTGAACCCAAACGCCCTAAGTCAGGGGGCATTGTGGTTTATACCGTCTACGTGGCATCTGGTAAAGTGGACAGCCGCATATCTACGGGTCATCGACCACTTACCCGATCAGTGACCAAGGCCCAGGAGCAACAGCAAAAGCTCCAAGAGATGATGAACGCTATGGCTGTACTTACTGGGCCAAAAGAAAACCCCGAAACGTCCTCGGATGAATGCCAGGAGGAAGACACCAACGCCGAGTTCCTTCGTCGAATATTGGAGAAGAAGGACAAAGAGGCTGCTGAACAAGCAGCCAACATATAGCGTATGGGCCTCCTGTTCCAAGACATGATAGGGATGATGATACAACAAGATCCTCCGGCTGAAGATCCCCCGATCGTCCTTGGAGACGATAGGGGAGAAACATCAAATCCTCCACCAGCTCTGTCGACGGCTAAAGAGGATGCAATCTCCAAAACTGATTTAGACGAATACATCGCCCAACAAATACGGGTTCATCATGCGACCGAAGCAGCCGGCCAGGTCGTAAAAACAGGACGGCCATATCCAAGTTGGTACGATCAAATCAAGTACCCGCCAGGTTATACAATTCCCAAGTTCCATGTCTACAAGGGGACGGGCAATCCTCATCAGCATGTTGCCCAGTTCAGGGCACTCTGCGGCAACACCGGCGGTGACGACAAGCTGTTGCTTCGCCAGTTTGTTGGAAGCTTATCAGATACGGCGTTCGAGTGGTACTCTGAGCTCCCGAACGACTCTATCAAGATCTTCGCGGAGATGGAGCTGTTGTTTACTCAGCGTTTTGCAAGCGCTAATGAACGCACCCCGATGACGGCACTAATTAACGCCAGGGTAAAACCAGGCGAGACATGGGTTCAATACGCTATACGGTGGCGGAACTTATGGTCGAAGTGCGAACAGCGCATTGAAGAAGCTCCCGCGGTGGGTATGTTTGTGGGAACCCTTGATCCGCAAGCAACCATCTCACAATTTATGATGTTTTTCAAGCCGACTACCTTCCAGGCCTTGATTGACAAACTAGCGCAAATGGATCAGATGGGCCATAAACCCCCTCTTCTAAAGCCGGATTCCCGAAATGACAAAGGGAAAGGAAAAGCAATCATTGTCGCTAATGCTCAACAACAACCGAGCAACTCGAAGCCGGTTGTGCGTCAAAATAATATGCGCCCATACGTAGACCTTGAGGAGAGGCTAGGGCGTCCTTACTCTTTTCCCCGTGACAAAACGAGAAGGTTATTCGAGCTGGCGTTGCGCAACCGACTCATAAATCTGCTGGATCCAAAACGTCCGTTGCAACCAAGTGATATCAATAAGCCCAACTACTGTCCTTATCATCGAGTACTGGGCCATCCGATCGAAGATTGCTACGTTTTCAAAAATTGGCTTGAAAATCAGTACCGACAGGGCAAATTCGCGTTATCTGACAAATGGAAGGTAAATCCCCCGCAGCCCCACACCTCTAAGGGGACGAATACGCCGGGGGCAACATGCTCCGTCATTGAAGAAGCTCCTTGGGAGGTTGTATTATCAGCCAAGACAAAGAGGATGCTAAACGATCTTCAGACATGTCCAGCGATCAAGTGGAAGAACCCGTTGGAATCGCATGTCATTGAGGGGATGTTGAAGCCGCGTACAACTCCAAAGACCGATGGTGGTGGCTCAAACACTCGCAACCAGCCGTGAAAATCTTCGAAGAAGAAGAAAAAGAAGTCAAAGAAGCCCATGAAGCCTGGCGACAAGCGCACAGACTTGCAAAAACAAATTGACGCGCTGGAGGAATACAACCAGAAGGCACGGACTCCCATTACATTCCAAGAGTTCCTCAATCACGTCTTTCAAGAGGAAGATGAGGGAGAAAGTTCACCTGATGAATCTGAAGAATGCGTGGCGAGCTGTCATGTGATTTCCCATTCGTTCATGGACGATGAGGAAACTCCTTGTACCGAAGCGCTGGGGCAGATCCTGAACCAAAATTTCCGGAGCTATCAGATGAAATGATTGACGCGTTCCTTAACGAAGCTCGATTGAAAAGTAAAGCTGATCGAGAACGCGAGACGGCTATATTTGAAAGGGCCAAGCGCTAGCGACTTGATGAAAGAGCTGAGACGATCCCGCTGGAGCAAAACACCTCCGCTACCGACAAAAGCCAATTCAAGATGAGGAAAAAGTTTGCTAAAGCCATATCAATGGGCATGAAGCTACCATGAAATAGAAATGCACCCGTCCTATTGCTTATATCATCAGAAGGTTTCGCACCCCACTCAAGAGTGCAAAGCTTTCGATAGATGGTGGCAAGGATACGTTGCTCATCGACAACGCTTTAAGCGGGAAAAGCGCAAAACTCATCGGGAGCGGAAAAATACGACCGAAGAGCTTAAAAGAACCACCGACGATTGTCGCATGGTGAGCACCGGCGGGTCACAAGTGCCTACATTCGGGAGCGATTCTGATGAGGAGCTAGAACTTTCCCCTCTCTTTAAAGAGTCCACTTCGGGAAAAGAAGAAGAGCCGAAGGTTTGCGAAATTATTCGGCTGCGGAATCGGACGCTGCCTGAAAAGAATCTCGAACCCTTAAACAAAAAAGATAAAGGGAAAGAAAAGGTCTCTGAAGATATCATTTTAGATGACCAAGTTCTGGAGGAGCTAAGCGCCAAGGATCCGCCGAAGAAGAATAAGGTGGATTACAACGTTCTAGCGCACCTGAGGAAACTACCCTCACAGCTCAGCATTCTCGATGCCCTTTTGCTATCAAAGGAGGCGAGAGATTCGTTGATCAAGGCACTACAAGATCCGGAACAATTCCAAGCTTGCCTGGCCGAGGAAAAGATGAAGAATGAATTGGATGAAGTGCACACGGCCGATGTCACTTTCGGCGACGAGGACCTTCTCCTTAGGACGTGCGAACACAATCGCCCCCTTTATGTCTCAGGATACTGCCACGATATTAAGATAGATAAAATCCTGATCGACAATGGATCCTCCGTTAATCTCCTCAACGTGCGGGTGTTAAAAGAAATCTGCATGAGCGTCCAGCACCGTGCTCGTGACAAGATCACCATCTCCGGGTTCGAATCCCAGTCATCAAGAACTCTTAGGTCTGTGATACTGACGCTACGCTTCGGGCTACTCGTCACGGACATTAAGTTCCACGTCATAGACGCCAAGACATGCTACAACGCTTTGCTCGGCCGACCATGGTTACATGAGTACAACATCATCCCTTCTACGCAACATCAGTGTATGAAGTATTTTAAGGATGGTTTCGAGTATACCGTGACGGGAGAACTGAACCCGTTCTCTGTGAACGAGGTCCGCAAATACGAAGATGCCAAATACTTCTTACCGGATTTCGAAGACATGGAGAAGTGTCACAAGCCGGAGAACAAAGCTAACGCCACATCCCTGTCTTCGGCAGTGATACTGAAGAGGAAGAGGAGATAGTTTATTCAGGTCCACCCCAACACAACGAGCCAGGACCGTCCGCTCCTACGTTGATCTTTGGTAGCGACTCGGAAGATGAGATCCGTGTTGTATTCTCTGCTCGACCTTCAATACGAACATTCGCTGATGAAGAACAAAGTCTACAAGTCGCCATGGTGCCGCTTAAACACCGTAAAGAATTGGATGCACTTGATATCTACAATGTAGAGGAGTTGTGGACATTCTATATCCCTCCCAGGCGAGAAGGTGAAAAGACAATTCTATTCTACCGCTCTAAAGAAACCAAGGTGGAAAAAGAAATCTGGCATAGCGCGGATCCTACGCTCGACAGGCTTCTGCCTATCCGTCTCCCAGATATTATATGGAAGGTCTAAAAAAGCTACTGAAACGCCAGGGAATATCCTTCAAGCAGACCGTTCGAAACGCCAAGTTCTATAACAAAGTCTGGAACATTCCCGGGACTCAATGCAAACTGCCTAACGGGAGAATGGAGACAAAAGGGTTTGGATACATCCGGTCAAAGAAACGAGAGCTACTAAACAACTGCTATGTCATGTATGATTTCGATGAAGAAGCGGATGCTCAATGGGAGGACGCTAATCCGGAGACAGTAAAAGTTCCAGATGCAAAAGTGCCCAGTCCGTCGTTCGAAGATTAAATGGACAAGCTTATAAAGGAAGCGGGTCAAAAAGTCTGGAACGACCACAACCGTGAGATGGCCATTTATGAGAAAGCCAAAATGCAACGCCTTCTCCGACATGCCGTGAAAGATGAGGATGCCACTCCTTGTCAACCTGTTATAAAGAAGGCTCGACGCACTAAGTTGAAAGGCCAAAAAGGCGCTCAACAACAACAAAGCAGGGCTAAGAAGCCACGCAAACGGGAGTCGAGCGTTATTGATCTATCCCTCATGAAGAAAATGGGTCGAGCGTACTCGTTTCCCCGGGACAAGACGAAGAAAATACTTGAGCTTGCTTTAAAACATCAGATGCTTACACTGCCGGAGTCTAAACACCCCGAACAAGCAGGCGAAGTCTCACACCCGGACTATTGCTCTTACCATCGAGTAATAGGGCATCCTCTTGAAGATTTTTTCACCTTCAAGAATTGGGTTGAATATCAATATCAGCTTGGCAAATTCACTCTGTCTGACAACTGGAAGGTAGCGCCGCCACAGAAGCACGAGCCCAAGGCCACGAAAGAAGAACCAGTTCCACATTGGGATTGGAAGCGAATTCGTACTTGTCATGTGATAACGATATTAAAAGAAAAGCCTGAGAACATGGATGACCTTCCCTGGTGCTTCGAAAACAACAACGACGAGATAATCTCAGAATTTCCACCAGCGCCAAAAGAGCTGGAAGATGGAATCCATACCACTGCAGATAATCTCAAGAAAATTGAGTTAGGGACGGCAAACGATCCACGACTGACATTCATCAACGAGCTACTATCTGAAGAAAGGGTGTCTGCGTTAAAGGACGTGCTTCTACAACATAAAGATTGCTTCGCATGGAACTATTCCGAAATGCCAGGACTGGATCCAGAAATTGCTGTGCACAGATTGGCGATATCTCCGGACATCAAGCCAGTCAAACAAGAACCAAGAAGAATGCGGCTCGAGCTGGAGATGAGTATCAATGCCGAAGTCAAGAAGTTAATCGACTCTGGCTTCATCCAGGAAGTTCAATATCCTGAATGGATCGCCAACATCGTCCCGGTGATGAAGAAAAATGGGACAGTGCGCATATGCGTGGACTTCCGGGATCTCAATAAAGCTTGCCCGAAAGACGATTTCCCAGTGCCAGTCACCGAACTGATGATAGACAATACGTCCACTCATGAGATTTTCTCCTTCATGGACGGCTCATCGGGGTATAACCAGATAAAGATGCATCCAGAAGACCAGAAGCACACCGCCTTTAGGACTCCTCTGGGTATATTCTGCTACAAGGTGATGCCCTTCGGTTTAAAGAATGCCGGTGCCACCTACCAAAGGGCCATGACGAAGATCTTCGATGACCTTATACAGGAAATCGTCGAATGCTATATCGACGACCTCGTGGTTAAAAGCAAATCATACGAGGAACATCTCGAGCATCTGAAGACCGTATTTCAACGCCTTCGGCAATACAACTTGAAGATGAACCCTCTCAAGTGTGCATTCGGAGTTTCTTCGGGCAAATTCCTGGGATTCATCGTCCGACACCGGGGTATCGAAATAGATCCGTCGAAAATCAAGACGATCATGGAAATGCCTCCGCCAAGGACTCTCAAACAGCTGCGGTCTTTCCAAGGGAAGCTCGCGTATGTACGGCGATTTATAGCCAACCTTTCAGGAAAGTGCCGTCCTTACAGCCACCTGATGAAGAAGGGAACCCCGTTCGTCTGGGACCAAAAATGCCAAAGCGCGCTAGACGAGATCAAACAATACCTGCAGAACCCGCCGGTGTTGGCTGCTCCGGTCAAGGGAAAACCCCTCATTCTTTATACAACCGCCCTCGAAGGTTCCTTAGGCGCATTATGGGCACAAGAGAATGATCAAGGGAAGGAAAGAGCACTCTACTACTTAAGTCGAGTCCTGCTGGGGGCAGAAAGCAACTACTCCCCCATTGAAAAACACTGTCTGGCGTTGATCTTTGTGGTAACAAAGCTCAGGCACTATGCGTTGACACATGAGGTCCGTATCATTTCAAAGGTAGACCCTCTTAAGTATTTAATGTCGAAGGCCATACCGACAGGACGACTCGCTAAATGGGCCATGCTCTTGATGGAGTTCTCGATTACGTATCAACCTCTCAAGGCAGTGAAAGGCCAGGCCATCGCCGACTTCCTTGCTGAGCACCCGATACCTGCCGATTCTCCTCTGAATTGCGATTTGCCAGACGAACATGCGTTTGACGCGATCGACGGTGGTGATACCCAATGGGAACTTTATTTCGATGGAGCATCTTCCATGAAAAGGCGCAAACAAAGTACCCCTATAATCAAATCGGGGGTAGGCCTCATCTTTGTGACTCCACAAGGAGGGATAATGCGCTTCGCTTTCTCCTTAACAGAGCCGAGGACAAACAATGAAGCCGAATACGAATCTCTGATAGCAGGCCTCGAGATCGCCATCGACATAGGGATTGAAAACCTCCTCATATATGGAGACTCCCAACTGGTCGTTAGTCAAGTAAACGGCGACTGCCAAACGTGCAAACCGGAGTTGATGAAGTACGGCAAAAAGGTGCAACAATTGTTGACCCAAATTCCCTCCTATACTTTGGAGAACATACCGCGCGCGGAAAACAACAAAGCAGACGCGTTGGCCAAACTTGCTAAAGAACTGGCTGGCGAGAACCTCGATGACGTTAGAATCGTGGTACAAAGCCGTCGGGTGCTTGCCCCAGCAAAAATATCTCCGGAATCATTCGAAGAAAAACGAGCGAGCGAACAGACGACCTTGCAAATAAAAGATTGGGAAAATACCGAGGATTGGAGAGAAGTCTTCATAGACTACTTTAAGTCCCACCGAATGCCTGAAGAAGCGTCCACAAGACATCAGCTCATAAAACGAGCTCTGTCTTTCGCCTTCGTCAACGATACTCTTTACAAGAGGTCATTTGATTCTTTGTGGCTGAAATGCTTAGGACCTGACGAAGCGAGAAGGGTCATCCAGGAAGTTCATGACGGACTCTGTGGTTCTCACCAAGCAGGCCCAAAGATGAAGTTGAAGATCAAACGGATGGGCTACTACTGGCCCACGATGATCCAAGACTGTCTTGAGTATGCGAAGCAATGCCACTCATGCCAGATCCATGGGGACTTCATCCACCAGCATCCAAATCCACTGCATCCAACGGTGGCTAGCTGGCCATTCGAAATGTGGGGAACTAATATAGTCGGCCCCATCGAACCAGCATCGTCCAGGGGACATCGATTCATCCTGGCGACGACTGACTACTTCTCCAAATGGGCAGAAGCGGTACCACTGAGGGAAGTGAAGACGTAGAATATCCTCCATTTCTTCAAGACGCATGTCATATATCGGTTTGGAACGCCAAGACGGATCATCTCCGATAACGGGCCAGCCTACAGAAGCCACAAGATCAGTCGCTTCGCGCAACAGCATAATATAGACTGGAGATATTCCTCAGTTTATAATCCGCGAGCTAACGGTCTAGCCGAGGCCTTCAACAAGACCTTGACAAAGATCATAAAAAAAAACGGTGTCCCGAAATAAGAAGGACTGGCACGAAAGACTGCAAGAGACTCTTTGGGCGTATAGAACTATATTTAAGACGGCCACAAACACAACGCCGTACGCGTTGGTATTTGGGACGGAAGCAGTACTCCCCCTCGAGATAGAGTTACCCTCTCTATGAGTGGCAGTCCACTACGAGCTGACGGACGAAGAAAATGCTCACCTTCGGCTTGAGGAGCTTGACGCACTTGATGAAACCCGGCTCATAGCGCAACAAAATCTAGAAGCTTACAAAGCAAAGATGACGCGCTCATATGAAAGATTGACTCGACCGAGGACATTCCGCCAAGGCGAACTTGTGCTAGTGGTCAAAAGGCCTATGATTCCCAATAGCGCCAAGCGAGGAAAATTCGAGCCAAACTATGAAGGCCCGTACATCATAGATAAGGTCTACCAGGGTGGGGCCTATTTACTCATGGACATGCACGGTGAAAGGCCTTTCAGGCCAATAAACGGTCTCTTCCTAAAGAAATACTATGCTTAATGAGCCACAGCCTAGGTCAATGGTAGATGACGACAACTATGTCCGCTCGCTATCTTCCTAAGCTCAAACTCTATAAGCAGTAGCCGGCCTTCTCAATAGCGGACCGAAACATCGTTAAACTAATGCCGGACCGAAATATCCTTAAACTAATAGCGGACCGAAACGTCGTTAAACTAATGCCGGACCGAAATGTCCTTAAACTAATAGCGGACCGAAACGTCTTTAAACTACTACCGCAGCATCCTTAGGCTGACGAGATAAAAAAAATAAAAAAATTAAAATTAAAATAAAAAATATAACAAATAAAAACGGTATGTCCATAAGCAAAAAGGGTACGGATGAAAACTCGAAAGGGCTCCGTGAGTAAAAACAGCAGGGCTACCAACGAGTGTTCGTGAAAACCCGAAAGGGCGCGACCTTGTAAAAAAAAAGGTATGTCCATAAGCAAAAAGGGCACGGATGAAAACCCGAAAGGGCTCCGTGAGTAAAAACAGCAGGACTACCGACGAGTGTTTGTGAAAACCTGAAAGGGCGCAACTTCGTTAAAGAACACTTACGGGGTCCTCTCGACCTTGTAAGGAGAAACCACCCGCGTGAGATCCTTACGACTCACAAAGGAGCAACACACTTAGGGATCCCCACGATTCCTAAGGAGAAAATACACTTGCGAGATCCTCACGACTCGTAAGGAGAACTCTCTTATGAGACCCTCACGGCTCATAAGATTTGAAAGTCTTAAGTTACAGAGGCCTAAACCTGTGCTTAAGCAACCCCCACAACTTCCGATATTGCCCTACAAGTGGCTCAATACTGGCCCTTGTATACAATCCACGGGCGTGAATAAACATTTCCCTAACCAAGTCCCATCCATGACTGGGGATATGTTTGCATGACCCTTGTAGGTCCTCTCGACTTACAAAGAGAAAACCCTCTTGTAGGATCCTTACGACTTACAGAGGAACAAACACTTAGGAATCCTAACGATTCCCAAGGAGAAAATACACCTACAAGATCCTCACGACTCGTAGGGAGAAATACCTTTGTGAGACCCTTACGGTTCATGAAGTCAAAAGCCTTAGTCGACAGGACCCTAACCCTGATCGCTAAGCCACCTTTGTTTGACATCGACAGATGCAGATGATGATTCGCTCCTGGCAATATCCCAGTTGTAGCGGTGTTGATGCCGAAATCGGTGTCTAATTCCAGGTTTACGGCGAAAAGCCAGTAGGCCGCACATGCATATGAAATAGCCGAAATGATGGGGCAACTTGCAATAAAAAGCAGCAAGTAAAAATGTATGCATGCAAAATAGCCGAAATGATTGGGCAACTCGCAATAAAAAGCAGCGAGTAAAAATAAAATAAACAGCCGAAATGATTGGGCACCGCGAAAAATAGCCGAAATGATTGGGCAATCGCGACCTTCACGATATAAAAGCTGAAATGATAGAGCATCGCGGAAACAAAACAAAAAAAAATGATGATAAAACTTTGGCCCTACAGTTAAGATCACATTGATCCCTGTATACAATCCAAGGGCGTAAACAAAGAGGGAACCATACTTTCCCAACAGGCTCCGCCAGAAGACGAAGCCAAATCTCGACGGTTCATTCCAACTCCGAAGAAACCAGTGTCTTCAGCAAATACCTCAACTCAGGGAAACAAACAATCCTTGACGAGAGCCTCCTGATTCGCATCGACTCGCAGAGCAACCAGTGCCTCCGTAGGAAATTCTCGATCCGTTTCAACACCAAGAAAACAAATAATCCTTGGCGCTAGGGAAACAAATAATCCCTAGAAAATACCTCAACTCAAGGAAACAAACACTCCTTAACGAGAGCCTCCTGATTCGCATCGACTCGCAGAGCAACCAGTGCCTCCGTGGGAAATTCTCGATCTGTTTCAACACCAAGGAAACAAATAATCCTTGGCGCTAGGGAAACAAATAATCCCTAGCAAACACCTCAACTCAAGGAAACAAACACTCCTTGACAAGAGCCTCCTGATTCGCGTCGACTCGCAGAGCAACCAGTGCCTCCGTGGGAAATTCTCGATCCGTTTCAACACCAAGGAAACAAATAATCCTTGGCGCTAGGGAAATAAATAATCCCTAGCAAACACCTCAACTCAAGGAAACAAACACTCCTTGACGAGAGCCTCCTGATTCACGTCGACTCGCAGAGCAACCAGTGCCTCCGTGGGAAATTCTCGATCCGTTTCAACACCAAGGAAACAAATAATCCTTGGCGCTAGGGAAACAAATAATCCCTAGCAAACACCTCAACTCAAGGAAACAAACACTCCTTGACGAGAGCCTCCTGATTCGCGTCGACTTGCAGAGCAACCAGTGCCTCCGTGGGAAATTCTCGATCTGTTTCAACACCAAGGAAACAAATAATCCTTGGCGCTAGGGAAACAAATAATCCTTAGCAGATACCTCAACTCAAGGAAACAAACAATCCTTGACGAGAGCCTCCTGATTCGCGTCGGCTCGCAGAGAAACCAGTGTCTCCGCGGGAAAATTCCCGATTCGTCTCAACTTACAAGATGAAGCCTCAGGCAGCAAAGACTAAAAAAACTTGCTTCCTGAACAATGGGACCCTGCAAGGCGATCTAAAATGGTCTCTTGCATACTATTCACGGGTCTCACTCTCCAAAGTCGAGTTTCGACAAAGAGGGAAACAACCGCTTACGGGTCCTCTCGACTCGTAAGAGGGAAAAATTCTCTTACAGGATCCTTACGACCTATAAGAGAAAACACACTTAGGAATCCTCACGATTCCTAAGGAGAAAACCCACCTACGAGATCCTCTCGATCCGTAGGGAGAAAAGTCTCTATGAGACCCTCACGACTCATAAAGTTGAAAAATCTTGGGCAACAGGTCTGAACCTGCGGCCTAAGACATCGCCATTTCTTGACGAAACTAAGATGCCTACTCCATTATCTGTTGAACCTGTTTATTAAGACAGCCTGCTGACAATAAAAGAAAGAAGAAAATGACAGAAAGAACATCCGATTTACATTTGATCAAGCATTCGAGACACACTCATTCATGCATGGGCAGAAGACTCGGGATGAGAAATAAGACAAGCTGAAATAAAAAGTTTCCATTCATATTGCCAAAAATTCTTACATTCATAAAAGCAATGAATGAGAAACATTATTCAAATTATTACAATGGTATAACCTCAGATCCGGGGCACGGATTGAGGAATTCAAAAGTAAGGCCATCCAGAGTTCTTCTGGCCTTTCTGGTTATTCTTGTGCGCAGCCTCTCGCGCTCCTGTGTGTCAAGATCCTCGGCAAGCCCATCCGGCCTTTGGTAAGCAGCAACTATTGTCGTCTGCTGAAAAATTTGATGTAGGATGTCGATGAGGCTGTCCCGTCGTTTCTTCGAGATCAGCCCCGTCAGGTACACTGAATGCACCTTGTCTTCGGCATCATCCAGCGCATTGAGTGGTAGGGCCTCGTGAAACCCCGGAAGTGCTCTCCATATTGCTCCCAGCACGACTTTTAAGAGAGATGAACGACGAGGAAGCAGCCAACCACCGTTTGCGTTCAGACGACCCATGACCCCTGCATATTGAGCGTCTGTAAACTCCTGGTTTTGTTGACGACCCTGTGTGCGGATATCGTCATAGGTGATGAACTCGTACAAACTGTATAGACGCACCGCCATTATGCCTGGAGGAAATACCACAGGAAGATTAGCGATAGAAGAAAAATAATATATGCTGAGGGCTAAATTCCTCGAGAGCAAAGCTCTGTTCATGGGTTAGAACCCATGAACAAAAGCTCTGCAGATCTATAAGTTTTTTGAGAGCAAAGCTCTGTTTATGAAACCCCAATGGGGATCTCTTTATATCAAAAGATCTGTGAGAGCAAAGCTCTTTGGCTGAGATTAATTTAAATTAATTTGATTTACATTAATTTTACCTAAAGTTTCTAACTTTGAAAATGAGCAAAGCTCTGCTGGTGAAACCCCAAAGGGATTTTCTTTAGATCAGAAGATCTATGAGAGCAAAGCTCTGTTGGTTAAGATTAATTTAATCTAAGAATCAATTTTACCTAAAGTTTTTCTAAAAACTTTGGAAAGGAGAGCAAAGCTCTGGAGTTCTTGAAGGCAAGAGCAAAGTTCTGAAGTTTTTTGAAAATAAAAATCCGAAAGATGATAAGCATCTGTGGGGGACCAAAGGTCCTATTTATAGGCATCAAGTGCCTCTTCAACTTCCAAAAGTTGCCGCGGCGGTTGGAATTCTGCCACCGTTGCGCTCACGTTTGGCGCCACGTGAGCGCAACGGTGGGGTGGCATTTTTTCCCCCAATCAGAGCAAAGCTCTGATAGAAATTCAAAATTCAAATTTTGAAGCAACGCTTCAAATCTTGGGCGCAACGCGCCATGTGTCAGGCGCAGACACATCAGAGCAGCGCCCAAAACAGCGCACCCAATCAGAGCAAAGCTCTATTTAAAGAAAAATTAAAGGAAGCGACGCTTCAGTTGCGCAAGCGCTGCGCGACACGTATCAGCGCAGCTGCGCTGCGCTCTGCGCTGCACGACGTGTGTCAGCGCAGATGCGCTAGCGCAGTTGCGCTGCTTGACACGTGTCACGCGCTGGGGCGTTTGCGCCAAACAGAATTAAGATTTCAAAAAAATCTTTCTGTTCTTGTTAAAACAAGAATATTTTCTTCTGTAAAACAGAAGCCCTTAGATCAAAGATCCAACGGTGGGGAAAATTCCCCAAATCACTCAGAGAAAGATCTCTTTAACAAATTTAACTAATTTATGGGCACTATAAAAAGGACCCTAGACCTCAATTAAAAGGCATCAACATTCTTGAAAAATCAAGAGCTTCAAACAGAGAGAACTCTGAGAAAAATTTCAAGAAAAAGGTAAAAACCTTCACGAAAGAGAAGAAATTTCTTCTAATAAATCATTGATCTAAAAACCAGATCAATGATCTTCATATAATAAACAGTGCTTTGCACTTCTTATGAACTACAGGTTCTTTAAAAACGAGAAGAAGAAAAAAAAATAAAAATATAGTGCTTTGCACTTTTATGAACCTTTGATTCTTGAAATAAAAAGAAAAACTTGTTTTTCTTTGATTTAAATTAGATCAAGGGAACGAATAGTGCTTTGCACTTTTATGAACCATTGGTTCTTGAATCTAAAAGATTCTTAAATCATAGTGCTTTGCACTTGTAAACTGCGCTGTTACGCTCTTGGATTGGCGCAAACCACCAGAGCACGCCACGTGTCAGCAGCGCAGGCGCAGCGCATTAGCGCAGCGCATTAGCGCAGCGCACTGCGCTTGCGTGACACATGTCAGCACTATAAGCGCTTGCGCTCTCTGATTGGCGCAAAGCGCCTTATAAATGCAATGCATTTCCCAAAGGGCCAGGCCCAAGTCAAAAGACCAAGCAGGCCTAATTAAATTGATGCTCTGCATCATTTATAAATGGGCAGAGCCCAAGCAAAATAATAAAAAATGCTAGGCATTTTAAAAGGGGCAGAGCCCAGACAAATTGATGCTCTGCATCCTTTCTGGGCAGAGCCCATATAAAAATAAAAAGAAATGTAATGCAAGAGCAAATAAAATGTTGAACATTTTCAACTGGACTTAGCCCAATCATGGCCGTAAGTCCTCAAACTAAATTGACTGAGCAAGATTGCTCTCTTAAATCAATTTATCTCCGGTTCGAGGGTACATCTCCGAACTCCTCTGACACCCGTCGTTGTAATCCTTCAATGACGTCAGAGAGGTGACGGGTCCCAACGACCACATACGTATATGGACTGCGGGGTCCTTAAACTCGTGGACCGAAACGTCCTTAAACTAATATTGGTCCAAAATGTCCTTAAACTAATGTCGGACCACCACGTCTTTAAACTGGAACATGGACTACCACGTCCCTAAACTGGCGACGGACCACTACTTCCCTAAACTGGCGATGGACCACCACGTCCGTAAACTGGAACATGGACCGCCATGTCCCTAAACTGGAACATGGACCGAAACGTCCTTAAACTAATATTGGACCGAAACGTCCTTAAACTAATGTCGGACCACCACGTCTCTAAACTGGAACATGGACCACTACGTCCCTAAAACTGGAACAATAGAGCCTCCAAATACTCTTTTGCCGGATATAAACGATCCCGTTTAAGTTGATCTTAGCCCCAAACACGGCTAACGTATCCTTAAACATTCAAACGGACTATAAAACTCCAAATCAACCTTGGTTCAAGGGTACATCTCTGAACTCCTCTGACACGTGTCGTTGTAATCCTTCAACGACGTCAGAGAGGTGACGAGTCCCGATGGCCATATATTAAATGGATCATCACGTTAAGTTGATCTTTGTCTCAAACAGGACTAACGTATCCTTAACGAACGTTTAAGTTGATCTTAGCCGCAACGCGGCTAATGCATCCTTAAACTAAAAACACCAAACCCAAATCTAAGTAAATACGGATTTGGACTAATCCACGTCCTACGGGCGACGGCATTACTCAGTCTCCGTATACAATCCACGGGCAACCACAAAAAAAACAAACACCCACGACACGAAGTGAAATTCTGGAGAAGGAGAAAGTTGTTACCGCGATGCGGTAGCGTAATTAACTGCAGGGGCTTGCGCCTGCAGGGAAGAGCGTCCTCACAATAAAAAAAACCCTCACCCTGAGGGGGAATCTGACGAAGTCTGCTATATCGGCCGCATCCGTCTAAACCTCCGATACACGGTGCCATAAATCAACTTGGCATCTTCGGAGAGGTGGACGGATAAAACCAAATAGCATCTGCCCTGAATCACAGGCAAGACGTCCACCGCGTCTCTGCCGCGTCTTTCGGAGGGGAACAAGGAGCATTTAAGGATTTGCTTATAGACTACCTAGTCCTCACAAGTGTGATTGTCACAATAACTCTGGTAGTCAAGTAAGAATCCTATGGGCTCTATCAACATATAATAGTGATCCATAATACCGCATAATATATATACATGATGATAGAGATAAACCAAATAGTATGCTATCATCTCGAGTAAGACTATTCTACCCATATAGATCCTCCCTCAATCATCATAATCACCTTCCTGCGATTACAATAATTTCCTTGAGGGTACTATATCCAACACCCGACCCATTTAATAATCGGGTTAGATTTTTAAAACCCGTACCTAACCCATTTAACATTCGAGTCGTGCTGACTTGACCCGTTTAATGATCGGGTCAGGTCATAATCGGGTTACCCGACCCAACCTAAATTGATTTATTACTTTTTTTTTCTTTTTATGTATGATCAATATAAATTAACTATAACAAATTTAACACTTATGAATAAATTTGTAGATATTCAAAAAATAGAACCCAAAAAAGCCAGAGAATAATGAACGAGGCAGAAAACGAATGATTTAGTGATAATGCCCGGGTCAAATTAAGCGGGTCATGATACATAACCCATACCCGCCCCGTTTATTTAAACGGGTCGGGTCGAGTTAACCCGATCAAAATCTTTATGGGTTTGGGTCGCTTTAATCGGGTTGGATTCTGGTCGAATAATTAGATTCAGATATTTTTGACAGGCCTAGTTTTCTTACTAATTTTTTCGCATATTTCATTAAGCCGTTTATCCGACTTGTCCAAAACCCCATACGGTTAAATACCTATCACCAAACCTTCCGGATATTACCTTTTGTTAAAAACCATCCATGATTGATGGTTTTTACACTTTTCACCTCTTTTATCCCTCCAAATTGTCCTCCTCTTACTATGTTAGCCACTTAAGTATTTAGGGATAGTTAGACCAATTCATGTAAAATTTCACGGAAGTGAACTTTAATCCCAGAGGGTTTTGGACAAGTGCGCATTAGAGAGTGATTTTGGTGGTATAAGGGTTATTTATTTAATTTTATTTTTATTTTTATTTTTGGCTTATTTACCGAAAACTACTAACACTTTTCGACCTGTGACAATCAACTACCAATAAAACTAGCATGACTTAACCGCCAACGTTGATCAACTTTAATGGTACTAACGGTTCATATATAATGATCATTTTCATAAACAATTAATTAATTATTAATTATTTTATTAACAATTTTAGATAATTATTAAATATTAATTAGAAAATTAATGATGGTGACGTGGAGAAGGTCGGCAGCTGTGGCAACCGGTGGAGGAAGTTGACGGTGGTGAAAGAGGTCATAGGAAAAAGTGTATGGTTACTAGGCACTCTCACAAGGGTCTACAAGGCATCAACCATGCCTGATTTAAAATTTAGACGTGGCGAACAACCCTAACCAAGATCTTTAAACTAGAGATTAGGCGAAACAAAGCATGTTAAATACTTTAACATCTAAGAGTTTGGGATTACAACCTTTGTAGTCCGGTCCTTCACTTCATAAGCTCCGTGTTGAGGTCCCTTCGCTGCAATAATCAAGAATCCGGACCCTAGAGAGGCTCCACGAAGAGAAAGATGCAAGCTGCTTCCGATCTTCGAAAACAAAGATGATTTACCTTGAAGTTTCTTTAACACAAGCTCTCACTCACTAATGAAGTGAACACCCTAATCTAAATGGTTAGGATAGATTAGGATGATGAAATAGGAATTTAGCTCTCATTTATTTTCTTAATCTCACTCATTTTCATCACCTTTCAAAAAGCTAGAAAGCTTTTCAAACAAGAAGGAAGAAGAAGAAGAAGAAGAAGAAGCTAACTCTTTTGTGATGAATAATGAATAACTCAAGTGTAAGGTTAGAAATGCAACCATGGTATAAGTGAGAAGAACTAACCCTGGTAGAGATTGAACCATGGTTAAAGGGTTGGGTTGGGTTAAACAAATATCTATGCAAAATATCATAACAAATATCTTTGCTTAAAAAAAAAAAAAGCAAAGCTTCTAGAAACTTCTAGAAAAGATTAACCCAAATCAAACCCTAACCATGTTTAATCTCCACTAAACATGTTGCATTAATAACCATAACATGTTACAATATTATATATCACATATACAATATTTATTGTAACAAAATAAAATAATACAATTAACATATATCGCATATATATCAATGTATTACCCGAGTGAGAAAAAGAATCTTTTAGTGAGCTTATATTAGTTAATCTAATTTAATATATCAAATATATAATTATACATTAAATTATCGAATTAACACTTGATCCAATAATCCGGCTATTTCATAAATAACCGACTAATATAATCTGTATCAGTTCATCGAATCAATACTTGATCCGATGACCCGGCTATATCACATATACCCGGCCGATATCTCATATTGCGAGAATCTAATACGGTATCACATACACGTATTGTTCTCGGTCCCGCACATATCATTTATGTGCTCCTACTCCGTTTTTCCTGAGCCAAGAAATCTCTGTGTAGGACCCTAAAGAATCGTCAATACGCCGGTAGTAGGTGATGATCATATCAAACACCCACAAGCTGCAAGTGGTCAGCTAAACGTAACAGCCACCCAGGTATTGAGCGATCAGAAGATCCACAAGCAAGCCTGTACTTTCTCTCGCGAATCCAATCAGTAACACTCCCGTACAGTCCGGTCTCTTCGTCTGATATGTCGCATATCTCGCCTAGGAGTGGTAAACGTCAGACCCCAGTAGCTTGATAAGTCGTGTCGATATGAGGTCTATAACAGTTCGAAAAACTACTGATAACACTTACCAGTAAATCTCAGCAACCCTGGCCATGGATTTCCAGTTATAGCCAATCGAACACAGCGCAACATCAACTCCCTATACCGGGAGAGACGAAACCCCTCCTATCGCTCATTGCCTCCATGTGACTCGGGACTGTACCCAAAAGCCACCTTTTTGCACGCTCTCTTGGACGTGGTATGATGGAAATCAAAGCATAGTGGGAATCACACAAGACTCTATGACGATCTCAGGTCTACAGACTAACCTGTACTAGTGTCACCAGAGAACTGCCATCTGACGTGAGGTATAATACCATCTGGGAGTTCTCGGCGAGTCCGTCCAGTGTACCCAGTCTCCACTGAGCACCCGTATACCTTCTCTGATGTCAAACACCAATGGATATGGGATCATCCATCGCCCATCATATGGGTCAAGAAACGCATACGCTAGTCTACACTGGAGTATCGATGCCCTGTCTCGGTAGTCCCACGACTAGGAACATTTGAAGGATGTACTTGGCGACTACACTGTCCCCACTAGTATGATCCGCATCATAGTCCTGGTAGTCAAGTACTCATCCTAAGGGCTTTATCAACATGTAACATAGAGACAATCAGAATACATGTTAAGATGAAGAGCAACCAGATAGCGTACTATCATGTCGAGCAAGAAAGTCCTCCCTATATATGTCCAAGCATCCACTATAATATACAACGTATGTACAGTAATGACCTCTAGGGTATACATATAACTAACAAAAAGAACGATGATGATAGAAGATGATGATGATGATGAAATCCCTTGTCAAGAAGCAATGACACCCTTTAGTTAGCCATCATGTAGACTACTGGATATCATTTTAAAATTTATTACTTGGCCATATTTCTTTTAGGGTTTAATTGCATAAATGTATCCATCAATTTTGTGATTGATACCACAAACTAATTTAATTACAAACAAATATCTTGAACTATCACTCCCGATTGCAACTAAATACCAACTTTTCTTCCGTCGACGGACGTTATATTTAACAGCCAAGTCATCAATATTTGACTTGTTTTCCCCATTTTACCCTTATGTTTTCAATCAACCCCTAAAATTTCGAGGGTATAATGATCCATTAAGACACAAAAGTTATCGTGGTATGGTACCTATGTAAAAAAAAGCAGTTTATGGTAATTATATCTAATTATTAAAGTTTATGATATCAATCGTAAAAGACATGAAAGTTGAACGATATATTTGTGCAATTTATCTTTTGTCTTAGCTATTCCTTAGATCTTACATCTTTTATTTGACGGCCCGCCATACTTTTGATGCATTCGCTGTTGTTGACATAAATCAAGAAAAAATTTGTCAAACACTTTATACGGTCGGGTTTTTAAAGGATCTCCATAGATTAGGAGCATATATGTAAGTTTTTATTCCTAAAACGTAACAAATTTCCACATATTGATAGCATAGTCCTACTAAAATTCCAAATACATGAAGAAAGAATTTAATTTTCAAGCGATTGAACTTTGCATTTTCATCCACACAATTTTGCAAATCATTAACTCCAATCAGGTCTGGTCACCATTAGAAGTGAGATATTTTTGCGATCTATATTTCATCTTATCTATGTAGAGAAACTCTGCGACGGTAGGTACTTGTAGCTTCTTTATTCTTGTAGCAAGGTTTTCTCTTATCCCACAAAAGAGCAAGATAGTGGAAGATATACGAAATCCTATAGATGAGGGGCCTATAGAGATGGATTAGACGTGAGATGTTGAACCACTTTAAATCATTATGTTTGCGACTGCTGTCCATTGTTTTTTATTTCCTGCTTCGTTTATTAGTACTTTGGTCTTCCATATCTATGTTTCTCTTCTTATTATTAAACACAAGTATGGTTTAGTTCTATGATTGGCATAGGACCCTATGGATAGTTCCATATGATTTTAAGGGCATTTTAAGGGCAGTGACCTCACGATCTGGTCGGTAACCTTTTTCTTTTTTCGACCAATTTTGTGGTAATATTCCAACGTCTGTATCTATGCCAACTTATTATACATAAACTGGTCCATATATCGGTGATGGCAACATTAACAATGGAATTACAACATAATCCAACAAAAAATAATTTTAGCATAATATAAATGATCGCCCCGGCCAATATCTCCGACTTAAATATTTTGGGGAGGAAACCTATAGCAAGTAGTATCTTGAACCTTCGCAGGTGTTTTACTGATTAACAATTGATCTAATGGGTCATGGGTAATTTAAATCTCAACCCATTCAAAGTTTATATACATTTTATCCCGAATTCTTCAATAATATTAACAAGAGAAATAATTTACCTGTCTATTTTTATTTCTTAGATACCTACCAGCATGTACCTAAGAGAAAATGGGTTCATATCATTCAGCTATTAATGTCATACATACGACCCATGATATTCACCTCTTTGGTACAGATAGAAATAAAAATGGGCAGAAAAAGTAAATTTTTTTGTCAATAACATGAAATGTAAAATTAGATTTTTTACTGGAAAATGTAAATCAACCTACAGATTAGGTGTCTTGCTTAAATGGTTGAGAAGCCAAATATTAGATTGCTCATTTATGTAATTTTGTTTTTTCACCTCAGCAGCTGGTTCACGAGGAGATAAAAGAGTAGCAGATCCCACAAAAATAGCAAAGAACAGTTTATTTTTCCCCCTATTTTCTTTGCGTTCTTTATTCACCACAGCCAGGCAAATCCAATCAAAATTAATAGAGCAGTATCTTAACTAGCCACACACAAACAAATACGATGCATCCGGTCATGAAAAGGAAAGAGATGAACTGCTCGGACAGCTTGATGGGTTCGTGATTTTATTTCTTTTCATTTTCATGACCGGACACATTTATATGTCCTGCACATAGAAGAATTTTTCGCAGAATAGAGAACTGACTTCCTCTGGTTAATTACCAAATTTTAATCCATCCACACTCAAACGCACTCAAACACAAATAGGGAAGAGATTAAACATTACATAAAACAGCTTACAATAATTAAGCAGACGACTAAGTGCCGTTAGTCGCTGCTCATTCACTCAAATCACAAACATATATAGAGAGATTACATCTGTTCTAAGCCTCTAATACATGATATAAGATTGATTAAGGCTCATGAACTCAAGATAAATCTACAAATTAAACACGAGGGAAAGTAATTAAATAGAGCTCACAAAGTCAACAGGTGGATGAGCAACACCCAAAAGCCATCACTCTTACCTAGCTATTATCAGCAACATGCACCACCACTATAACCCCATCCTCTCTGATCTCTCTCCCCCCCCTCTCTCTCCTCCTCCTCCTCCTCTCTCTTTCTAGTTCTAGAGAGAGAAAGAGAGAGGAACAATTTTTTTGTTACATTGGAATAATTATTAGCTTATTAAAAGCAAGATTTTATCCTGGAATTTAGTGCACTTGATTTGTTGGTCTTGTTAGATGTGTACACGTGTGGAGGTTGCTATACAAGTGTCACCTTAGCCTTGGACCGAAATGTGCTCATCTCGATCGGTCCGTAATTAAAGCTAGCGTTTTTGCACATAGGACGTTAAACAACATATATACATCCTAATGAATACGATTTGTAATAATTTTTACCCATAAACATTGCATATAAATTTCTACAAATGTCTATAGAATTTTAATTATTTAGATTTGAGAAATTTATGAGCCATATAAAATAACAAAGATATAGTCCTATGTATAAATTTATAAGACATGTCTTTTTTAGAGTTTTGGAGCATAAGAAAAATGTGTAATGAGAGAGAGAGAGAGTATTGTTGACTTTTCATTTACCTATTTTTGTCTTTTGTTTACCTAGAATAAATAAAAAGAACGATAGGTTGGACATCTTCCCTTCTCAACTTTGGCTATAGAAATTTAGTTATTTTTTTTATTTTTTATTTTGCAAATTAATGATATCATCCAAAGACTTCTAGTTATGATAGTAAAAATTTTGGGATTGGACCACTCTAACATTGATGCTTGATTTTTTTTTTTTAAAAGGGTTTCACACTTTTAAAACTTTACATGCCTGGTTAATAAGTTGGGTTAAAATTCCAGTTTTGATCCATGAGTAATCATGTATCATATGCAATTCTAGAATATATGTAATTAATAGAATGGAGACGTGTATGTGTTAATAGAATTGAAATATGATATTTTGGCCAAAAAATGGATAACTCAATTTGGGAAACACTATTTGATGAACTTCTTGAGAATTTGAAGTCTATATCTTTGGAACCAACTCTCTATCAAGCCTCCCCCCCCCCCCCCCCCATCCCACCACCAGAATTTATTAAAAACAAAATGAAAAACCGAACCGAGGTTGGCAACCTTGGCTTTATGTTTAGAAAGTGTAATATACCGGCTCAGCAATTGAAAAGTTAGATTGGATTTTCATTGTCCGGGTATTTATCAACGTACGTAATATGATTTTTGTAATAATATGAGTTGAAGAAAGTGTGTGTGTGTAGTTCGATCAATTACAATTGTTGATGGAAATGATAATAGTTTGATAGGTATCTATGAATTGGTATCTATGAATTGCAACAATAATTGATGAAATTAGTGGAAGCTGAGGAGATTTATGAAAGTTTGTAGATTTTAAGAGGAATATGCAAACAAAAAAAGTTAAAAAGGCTTTTGTGAAAAAAGAAGAGAGGCATCAGGGTGTGAGGACACGTGGGCCCCACATGCCCCCACCTAATTGATTGAGAGAGAGGTGTGTCAGTGGGATGTGGGATTGCCCTCTCCCTTCCATGAGAATGAGAGTAAAGAGAATGACAAGAGGATATATATATATAGACGGGGGGGGGGGGGAGAAAAAAATAAAAAGGAGAAATTATAGAAAAATTGAAAAAGATTTTCAAGGTCGTTGCTCTTCAACCTCTAAATTTTAGTGGTTTTATCATTTTTTGGCATAATAATTCTATTTTTCTCAAATCCTAATGAAACGAATAATATTGGAATTATGGGTTTTCTATAAATTCTAAAGATATTATAGATGAATGAGTTTTCTATGAATTCTAAAGATATTGTAAATGAAAATTATGTTTTGAACTATTATTGATTCATTGTTTTATCAATAGTTATTGATTATAGTTGAAATTACAATTGATTTCTTGAATTTCGAAAATCAAATATATGCTTTTAAGATTAGTGTTTCACAGCTGAACTATATGATATGCAATTCAAGATTAATTGTTAAGTGATTATTGATTTTATACAACACTCTAGCCATATAAACACTATTCAACCTATCTGGATGACCGATGGATAACTGATAGATGTATCCTGGCTAGTAATTGATTTTTAATCCCGAGTATGAGCGTCTCTGATGGAGACGTCCATAAATATTGAGTTTGGTCGTAGAAGTGATTAGTGGCCTCATACGGTAAATTAATAGGGTATGAGTGATTACTATCTGGGTGATACTGATAGTGACGCTATTAGATGACGCCGATAAGAAAGTGTTCCTATATGGACGAAATCCTTGGCTTATTAGTTTTATTTTATAAAATTGTGCATTGACTTTATCACTTATCCAATTCATCTCAATTGTAAGTCGATGTTACACACCCCGCGGGTTCACGGGGAGGCAGAATATATAAAAAACGATCTTTTCAAAACTTCGTAACACCGACTCGAACTCCAGGATCGGTACTAAATCCTAACTAGCAAACTACTATGAGGTAAATTACAAGAATAGAATGTTATACCTCATGATTTCAAGTTCTTCGGGTTTTCTTATCGATGTCCTCCTCCTCGTCACAAGCTCCAAGGATTGTAACGGATCGGCGCTTCCTCGTCGGCCTCCTCGATTCAAAGACGATCCACCCGAGAGTCTATAGTCCGGACTCCAACCTCAAATCCGAGAAAACTAGGGCATCTAGTTCGCTACACTAGATGACCTAGGTGATGTAGAGATTGTAGATGGATCGGTTTGTCTCTAATAGCCTTATGTTTCTCAACACATGAGACAAGAAAGGCTAGAGATAAAAGAAGAAGCGCTTGAGGAAAAACTAGTGAGGAGTTAGCATAAAATGGGGAGTGAACTCTCTTATGCAAATCTGAACCATTCTCTATTTTCCATAGAATAAAACCTCATGAATAATCAAGTATGGTTCATATTTCAACTTAGTGAGCCATGACTTGAAAACCCTCCATGTGTCACCAAGAGCCATGCTCCAAATTATGCAAAAATCCACCTCATTTCCTCCACCTCTTAATGCATTAAACATTTAACTTAAAATGTTTAATACATAATATGAGGTGTCTTCTTCTAGAAGCATTTTTGAACAAATTATGAAAATTCCCCTCATCCGTATATACATACCCGTATCCGTATTCTGAAAAATACGAATACAAAAGAGACGAAAATAATCCATCAGTATAATACTAGGATCCGGCTTAAACCAAAGCTCACTAGTATTATCTGTCCAAATCATCATCCGTGTACAAGTACACGTACGTGATCGAATCCTGTCGTAAAACCATACGACCTCTACATCTTTTGCCCGATACAGTGAAACCCTCTATGTGGGACTCTAAAAACTCGATACTACGCTGGCAGTGGGTTTAACCACTAGCCGCAAGCGGTACTACCTGCACGTAACGGCTACCAGGTATCTGTCGATAAGAAGGCTGATAAAAAAAACTCATCCGAACTTCTACTGAGCCTATCTGTGACAATCTCCGTACAGTTCCGTCTGTTCGTCTAAGAGTATCACATATCGGGCTTAGGGGCGGTAATCGTCAAACCCCTAATAGCGCAATAAGTCGTGTCGGAGTGTATCCCAAAACACCCTGAGAAACTACTGGAGTACCTACCAGTAAATCTCGCTTGCCTTGGCCAAGGACTTTGTATAATGGCCTTCCAAACACAGCACGATATCAACCCCCAATACCGGGAACGACAAATCCTATCTAACCGTCACATCCTCTAAGTGCTTCAGGACTGCACCCAACTACTACCTGTTTGCACGACTCCTTTGAGCTATGGTAGGGTAATAATCTAAGAACAGTGGGAACACACTCGAGGCGAAGTAGAAGTGTCAAGTCAACAGACTATGCTATACTCATATCACCTGGGAACTGTTACCTAACGATAGGTATAATAACCACCAGCAGTTCCCTACGAATCCTGTCCAGTGTACTCATAACCCAATGAGCACCTGCATACTATCTCCAGTACGACGTACTACTGGCTATGAGACAGACCATCTCCCCTGCTGGGATGAGAAGCGTATACACTAGTCTATACTGGAGTATCGATGCCCTGTCTCGATAATCCTACGACTAGAGACCTGTATAAGGATGTGCTTATAGACTACCCAGCCCCCACTAGTATGACTGCTATCACAACGCTGCTAGTCAAGCAAAGATCCTAAGGACTCTACCAATATGTATAAGCGATATGCAAAAACACATGCACATATTGAGATGGAAACAAACCAGATAGCATACTACCATTTCGAGCAAGATTGTTACTATATCCGTGTATATTCCAAACTTCCATTAAGTAATATACAAACCAGTATGATATAATAATGGCCTCTAGGGCATATATCACTAATATCAATAAGTATATATTTGGGGCAAGCTTTATGTGAACTCATCCAGGTTGTGGATAAGTGTCGGTATTTAGAACAAGCTTTATGAGTTGAGATTTGCAAGGTGACTTCAGTTTTATGATATTGAGAAGTTCCGGTATTGTATAATATGGATTTATTTATAAGGATATGGAGACTTTATTATAAAATGTGCTAGATATATGGTTTTTATCCGATCATATATTTTGAGTGTAAAGTCGATATTTGGCAGATGAAAAATATTTACTACATGCTCTGTTAGCGATCTTGGATCTTTGAAAATTTTATTTGATGAGTTATACTGATCGGCCATAAGAGGTCGCACTCTGGGATTCGACAGTTCTCAGGTCTCGAGACATGACAGAAAGAAAACGTAACTAGAAGTTGTTGAAATTATGGAGAAACTTTAGGCAGATGTCTGGACGTGCACATAATATATATCAGATTTTATTAAAACCACGGTTTTTTAATTAAGGAGTGTCTTATGGAATTTTCATAATTATAGCAGTTTCTTAATTAAGGAGTGTCTTATGGTAGTTTTTTTAATTATGATAGTTTCTTAATTAAGAAACTGGTTTGTGTATAAATAAGGATCTCTTATATGTTTTATATACTGTTGGAGATAGTGCCCTCATAGTCAATTATTGGATCGCAGGTACGTGATTGCAATGATTGCGGAGGACCTATCCCGGTAGGACAGTCTTACTCGAAATGATAGTATGCTATCTGGTTTGCCTTTATCAGTTGTGTACATGTTCAGGTGACTGATTGCATGTTACACTTTGATAGAGCCCTTAGGATCTTGCTTTACTACCAACTGTATGAGGGCGATCATATACGTGAGAGTTGGGTAGTTTAGATGCATATCCTTAATTGTGGTCCCTAGTCGTGGGAGTTTCGAGACAGGGCATCGATACTCCGGAGTAGACTAGTGTGTACAGTCGAGACCCCGACAAGGGGCGGTGGCCGGTCTCACAAGCCACTGGTGTCAGTTGGATCACCTAAGATGTATACAGGTGCTCATTGGGTTATGAGTACACCGGACAGGACTCGCCGGGAATCTGCTAGTTAGTATTATATCTACCGTCAGATAGCAGTTCCCTGGTGACATGTGTACAGGTTAGTTCATCGACCTGAGGTCGTCATTTGTCTCGTATGAGTTCCCACTGTGCTTTGATTTCTACCCTACCACGGCTCAAAGGAGTCGTGCAAACAGGTAGCTTTTGGGTACAGTCCCGAGCCATATGGAGGCACGTGAGCGGATCGGCAGGGGATTCGTCTCTCCCGGTATTGGGGGCGAGATCGTGCTGTGTCTAGGAGAGCCATTACACAAAGCCCACGGCCGTGGCAGGAGATTTACTGGTAGGTACTCCAGTAGTATCTCAGGGTGTTATTGGGCTTCACTCCGACATGACTTATACTGCTATTGGGGGTCTGACGTTACTAGCCCCCTAGGCGGATATGCGATACTCATTGACGAACGGACCGGACTGTATATACATTTTCACTGTTAGGCTCAGTAGGGTTTTCGGAGGAGTTCGCTCATCGGTCTCCCTTGAGTTCGCTCCTCGGCCACCCTTGAGGTCAGTCCGTGGGCAGCCGTTATGCATTGCTAGTGCCGCTGACGGTTTGTGGTTAAACCCACTGCCAGGGTGCTGACGAGTCATTAGAGTTCCCCACAGGCAGTTTCCCAAGTTCGGACGAAACGTTGTAGAGGCCGTATGGTTTTATGGCAGGGTTAGTTAAATGCAAGTGCATTTACGCACGTGTCGATTTTCGGACAGATGATACTGGTCGGCTTTGGTTTAAGCCGGATCCGAGTATTATATTGAGTAGGTATAATATCTTTGTCTCAATTGCATTTGTATTCGATCGTAATACAAATGCGGGTATATTTATACAGTTTCGGGGTTTTCCTGAAAGTCGTTTCAGGATCACTTTTGGAAGTTGCCAGTTTCCAGTTTTCTATCAGCCGTCTTTTAACATTCGGTTAAAGACGGATTTATCTTTTTATCTGATATGAGTGAGTCATCATTCTAGAAGCTTCTAGAAGTGATGAAGTGGCTTCATGACTCATTAGGCATTAATGGAGTCATTAAAGCTTTTGGTGACTAGCCTAATGACTCATGCTTTGTGATTAATTCCTTTTGGATTGCTTAAGATATTTTGAAGTGAGAAGCTTTTAGCTTATGGTCACCCCCCTCTCCTACGGTCACCTCCCTTCATTCTATATATATGAAAGGCCTCCTCTCTCTCTCATTGACTTCACTTGATTCAAGAGAGAAAAGATTATGATAGATATTTGGGGTGTTTGGAATTCACAGATCATTTCATTCCATCACCCGATTTCCACGGCAACTTCATTAACCGATCGTCCACGGACTTGGATGAAGTGAGACAAAGTCATCTACTCATTCTCTACATCAATCTTGGTCGTCTCTTTTAGCAAACTTGACGATCGAGTTGCCTCGAGTCAGAGGCGGGAGCCCGTTTAAAGAACCGATCATGTGGTGCCACCTCGACGAGGAGATCGGAGATCGACGAGATCGGAGTAGCCGCAACGGAGCGTGGGATGATGGTTGAAGAACGAAGGACTCGGATCGTTCGGTACAATCTTCCTACACCCTTTACAGTATGTTAGTTTAGCAATAATGGCAGATCCGGGTTAAAGTATACGATAGCGCCAGTTTAAAAGTTTTTGTTCCGCATTTGGCGTCTGTAGACGGCCGGGGCGCTAGCGTAGACTTACAGTGGTATCAGAGCCTCACCATTTTGCTATACTAACTTGTGCTAACGAGTTTAAAACATCGATCCGACCGGAAATCAAAATCCCAATTTCTTCACGTGACAGTTTCTGTTGATTTTAAACGGTGTCAAAATTGATTTCTGTATGTCTTAAAAATCACAGCAGGCTTTTTTAAGAACCACGAAGAAATTTGGTGTCATGATTCTTCCATGGAGGCGCGGAAGCGCGGCCAAACCCATGGTTTGGCCGCCCTTCCGCGGCCACGTGGGGAGCACGTGCCTCCAAAAATTTTCAGTGGGTTCTACATTGGATTTTGGGGTTTTTGGTCAATACAGTTTGGGCCCAGGTTTTAATTACTGTTCTACAGTTTCGCGTGGGGCCCACTTCATGATATTTGGTCGATCGAAATTTAAACACGTTAGTTTACAGTGCTTACATTATATCTCCGACCGGGAATGTCATTTGATCGGTAAACCGCGTCTGATTGCTATAGTTCTTTTAGACGGGTTTGCGAACGTGACATTCGCGTTGATGTTCTGTTTTGTGCTGTAATGTTGCGGATTTGTCGTGGTGGATAGCAGTGTGCAATGATAGTACAGTTTGAGTTTATTTGTACATTTGATATTGCGGGGCGAGCGTCCAACTTGTGGACTGCCGTCACTGCCTGTTGTATAATATTCTTTTGGGGCACGACCAGGTTGTGGTCGATGTACCTATTGTACTATTTTTCATTACTATACTAGGTTTTACCCCGCGACGGAGTGCACGGATAGCCGGGTTCGGGAGGGCAACGGGTCCGCATCTCATGGCTTTGAGAGGCAGAGGGGTCCCACTTCAGAATTGGCAGACTATTCGCCGCACTCGTAGGGGGTACAGGTTGACCCAAGGAGGGGTGCTCAATTTACCGGATTCCGTGAAGTGCCGGGTGTTCCATTCACTATGTTGTGGGGACTGCCTCGCTTCAGGTTTTGGCGGGTAACTTGCCGCACCCGTAGGGGTCTAGGTTTCATTGCACAGGCTATCCACACGACAGGGGAACGTCGAGTTTCAGCAGCGGCTCTGTGAAACTCGGGGATCCCAGATTATCTGTATTGTTCTGTGATGCTTATTACTTTTCTGTAATGTTGCATACTATCACGCCTGGAGCGATTATGTATATTGGTTTATATACTATTAGATGTTGTATATGTTTTGCACCCGCGCTAGTCCAGCCCCCGCTCTGTCGTTAGTTAAGTAACCTAACGGGTGATGACGGGACCCAGTGACGAATGCGGATGGCATATACGTACATTTTATTTTCGTTCTTTTCTGGTGTGATTGATTGATGGGACTGCGTTGATTCTGATCAATGCAAAGGAAAACAAACCTGTTTGAGTTGTTGGAACAATTTTAAAAAGTGTTATTGCAAAGGTGTTTTCTTTTGTTATGCATAGCGGTATTCGGTGTGAATATCCAGCACCTCATTCGACGAGGCAAGGGCTGATATCCCTTCACCGGGAAAGACCCCTTGGACAGAAGTTTGCGTCAGGGTAATAACTTTACTATAGTCGATTACATGTTGCTTTGCATAGCGGTATTCAGTGGAATATCCTGCACCTCATTCCACGAGGAAAGAGCCGAGATCCCTTTACCGGGAGTGACCTCTTTAGCAAAAGGTTTTCGCCACTATATTTTAAAAAGCTATCAGGTTCCTTCAGCGATATCAAGTTCACTACGCTAAAGGTTTTTCGCCAAAAACCAGCCGTAGCCCTCCGTCACTTCTTTTGGGTATTTAGTAGTATTCAAGCTATGCATTTTAGCCAAAGTTAAGGCATAGTGTTTGGTAGCTGCTGGGTATTCAATTGTTGCATAGATAGATGAGTTAGTTTGGGACAGTCGTTCTGCCGATTGGCCAAAGTCAGGGGCCTGTGCGGGTGGGTTCAAATTGACAAGATAGTGATGGGTAGAACTTGGCATGTGACTTATGACATTTTGACCAAAGCCAAGGTTATAAGAGCATGGGGAAAAAATCAGATCGGGAGTTTCTAAAGAAACTGAAACTTGCCAAGTATGCGCATACCATCTGGAGTATGAGTAACGTGGATGCATTCCATCACGTTATCATGCGATGAGAGTTGGATCCCGATTCCCACTGATGAGTTGGTTTACTCTTCGGGTGATCCCGATTGATTCTTCTTTAGGTTTGGAGGAGAATTTGACAGGACAGTGGGAGGTTTCCAGATTAGATAAAATGATGACCATTCTGATCTAGGTTAGAGTGCACGCAGAGTGTTTCTTTTCTCTCTCTCTCTTTGGCAGCGACCTTTGACCGACCCTAGACTATGACTCAGTGACCAGGTTGACCGAACCTTCTTAAAATACTGGCTTTTGGATTGTCTGAGTTGCATAAGTCATTGCCACTCTTTCTTTTACCCTTTGAATTTCTCAGAACACCCGTATTACTACGGATATCCACTTCCATTGGATAGATCCATCGTATGGTTATATACGAACTCGAAGGGACTTCTTTGGGGATGGATCCAGGTTCAGGAGAAATAGAATTGGTTTATTCAGTTGTCTTTTATTATCACCTTCTCTCAGGTTGCGAGAGCTCCTTGGTTTAGGAGAGTACACCTATTACGCTTATTGGATAGTCTTATTCCAAACCATAGGCTGGTGCCGAAAGGTAGGGAATGAAGAAAACCAATTAGCCTAAGTAGGGTGTGCAGAAGGTAATATGTAAAGACAAAATAAAGGGATTAGAAAGAGGGCAAAGTAAATTGCGACTGATATCATTCACGACCAAAACCGCGTACTTCATCGCCACTCCTATTTCACCTTTAAAAGAATAAGGTATTATTCAGTTGTCTTTTATCATCACCTTCTCTCGAGATGCGAGTACTCCTTGGTTTAGGAGGGTACACCTATTATGCTTACTGGATAGTCTTCTTCCAAACCATAGGCTGGTGCCGAACGGTAGGGAAGGAAGAAAACCATTTAACCTAACGATGGTGTACAGAAGGTAACGACTAAAGACAAATAAAGGGATTTGGAGAGACGGCAATAAAATATACGGTTGAAGTCATGAATTGGATTATGGAAGAGGCATTACTATGAATACCAGGATACCCCTACGAAACATTTTGATGTTTCAGTGCATTGTTAAAAGAAAAACTGTTTTCCCGATTAGACACTTACTCCAAGGGTATGTATTTACCAGGTTTCATTCTCATATCTGTATGGTTTTACAGATGATGAGTGGGAGTAAGATATTGGGAATTAGATGATCATCCTCATTATATCGGAATTCGTTGTAATTGGTGATATTTGAGGAAACCGCCAGGGTACAGTTTTCCACCTACAACGCACAGGATTTGAGTTGTTTAACTCAGCGGACTTATACAGAGTATTGTATGTTGTCCAGTGTCCATTAGGACAAAGGGGTAGGTCCTCGTACTATGTTCTGTTTACTTATAACTTCTCTAGGATTTAGACAAGTGTTTCGTAGAAATACAAGGTCTAAGTTTTGAGAAGTTGTGGGTATAAGAATAAAGTAGAGAACCAGGTGTCACAAGTATCGGGATTCTTCAAAGAGATCGAAGATCTAGATTCTTATGATTGGTATTCAGATGAAAGTGATGGTTTTGAGAAACGAGTTTCTCTTTCAGGTTACTCATAATTGGATGGTTTCCTAAGTTGAGTAATGCTGATTAGCCTCTTTCCATTAAATTGATATGCACTGGAGACAGTTGCATGGATTGAATCTTGGTTCCAATTAAATAAGTGCCAAAGTTTCTATATTGGATATAGAATGGATCGTACCTTAAAAGAAATTAAGGTACGGGGAGTTGTCCAGCTTATGATTAAAACCAGACTCTGGATAACTCAGGGCACCATTCTGTAATGGCCGTTTGTGGGTTGACCCTGGCTATGACGAGGGTTGATACTCTACCATTTGGAAGATCAATAGTGATATTGTTCTTGACTCGCCACAGTTTTAAGTAAAATGGATCTTTTTCAGAAAACAGTAGTGGGAGTATGGTAGAACTGGAAGTGATTCCAGAACCGCGAACGATTACGGAAAATTTAATAGGACCTATATATTCAATCAGGTTTGACATTCCAATAGCCACTCCGCAGGTATGGTAGGTAACCTCAGACACCCGAGAGGTACTTTGGTAGGCTCAAGGACGGTGACAGGGAGGTTCTTATCTACCCAGACTTGACACTACTGTTGTTCCAGGATATGAGACCCGGTAGGAGGGTTGTCGTAGTCAGTGGGAGCAGCGGAAGTATGGTGGGCAGGTAGCTTATGTCTATTTATAGACTAGAGCAGTAATAGCGGAGATAGATCATCTGATTTTGATGTGACAGTCATGGGTTTGACTTCAATCAGAATAGGGGATGGATCAATTAAGAAGGTAGTAGGGTGTGATGTCATGGTATCTTGATGACATACACAGAGTAGGAAGTAAAATTCCTATACTACGATCGGTTGTACTGTGGTCGTCACACAGTTGTTTCTCCAGACAGGATATGGATATAATATTTGACATTCTGGTTTCTGGATCTATGGTTTTAGATCTGGATTTGGGTAGTTTCCCAATGTGAGTACTTTGACAGATATTCTAATGGTTTTTGGAATAGTTGACTCCTAGCATGGTGGTGTACCTGCAGGTGATGGAGTCACCCTCTCTGAAGGTGTCTTACAGACTAAAGGGGAGAGGGATGAGCATGATTGGCAGATCACTTGCTTAGGCAATTGAGTCAATCATAAGATGTCAAGTACCGCACCAAATGTTGTTTTTGCACTAGATGCAATAAGTTTGTATTAATCCAATCCTGGAGAAACATAAGGAAGCAGTTTTAGAACACTAGTACATGTTCTACGGATTTGATAACGGCAGCCTCTTTCGGGAGACGGTTATCATTCCAGGCTTCAAAGGTGACATAGATGACAGAGTGATTGTCTGAGTTTTAGTTTTCCCTCTGACGAGGGACAGTATTATGGACAGGTGGTCCAAGAGGATACTGTGGGGAGCAAGGTGCCCGATACTGATTAGGTTCAGTGATCGATACAGTCTAAGAAGTTTGGATATGAAGTTCATTTATGAACTAAGGTCCCATCAGATATCCAGACATATTCTAAGACAGGTACTACTCAATTCGGGAGATGGCTTTCTCCGCGAACTTGAGATTTAGAGAGATATTGAAAGATACTTCTAGGCGGATCCACTCACTGAGGCTATTTCTCGAACACAATAGTTTTACAAACGGGCTTTGTGAAACTGATTAGTAGAGGAGTTGGATGTTCGGTTTCACACGGGCTGTGAGTAGTCGACATCGCAATATTAGCCTTGAGTGCAAGTGGGAGATTGTTGGAGATAGTGCTCTCATAGTCAATTATTGGATCGCAGGTACGTGATTGCAATGATTGTGGAGGACCTATCCCGGTAGGACAGTCTTACTCGAAATGATAGTATGCTATCTGGTTTGCCTTTATCAGTTGTGTACATGTTCAGGTGACTGATTGCATGTTACACTTTGATAGAGCCCTTAGGATCTTGCTTTACTACCAACTGTATGAGGGCGATCATATACGTGAGAGTTGGGTAGTTTAGATGCATATCCTTAATTGTGGTCCCTAGTCGTGGGAGTTTCGAGACAGGGCATCGATACTCCGGAGTAGACTAGTGTGTACAGTCGAGACCCCGACAAGGGGCGGTGGCCGGTCTCACAAGCCACTGGTGTCAGTTGGATCACCTAAGATGTATACAGGTGCTCATTGGGTTATGAGTACACCGGACAGGACTCGCCGGGAATCTGCTAGTTAGTATTATATCTACCGTCAGATAGCAGTTCCCTGGTGACATGTGTACAGGTTAGTTCATCGACCTGAGGTCGTCATTTGTCTCGTGTGAGTTCCCACTGTGCTTTGATTTCTACCCTACCACGGCTCAAAGGAGTCGTGCAAACAGGTAGCTTTTGGGTACAGTCCCGAGCCATATGGAGGCACGTGAGCGGATCGGCAGGGGATTCGTCTCTCCCGGTATTGGGGGCGAGATCGTGCTGTGTCTAGGAGAGCCATTACACAAAGCCCACGGCCGTGGCAGGAGATTTACTGGTAGGTACTCCAGTAGTATCTCAGGGTGTTATTGGGCTTCACTCCGACATGACTTATACTGCTATTGGGGGTCTGACGTTACTAGCCCCCTAGGCGGATATGCGATACTCATTGACGAACGGACCGGACTGTATATACATTGTCACTGTTAGGCTCAGTAGGGTTTTCGGAGGAGTTCGCTCATCGGTCTCCCTTGAGTTCGCTCCTCGGCCACCCTTGAGGTCAGTCCGTGGGCAGCCGTTATGCATTGCTAGTGCCGCTGACGGTTTGTGGTTAAACCCACTGCCAGGGTGCTGACGAGTCATTAGAGTTCCCCACAGGCAGTTTCCCAAGTTCGGACGAAACGTTGTAGAGGCCGTATGGTTTTATGGCAGGGTTCGGAAAATGCAAGTGCATTTACGCACGTGTCGATTTTCGGACAGATGATACTGGTCGGCTTTGGTTTAAGCCGGATCCGAGTATTATATTGAGTAGGTATAATATCTTTGTCTCAATTGCATTTGTATTCGATCGTAATACAAATGCGGGTATATTTATACAGTTTCGGGGTTTTCCTGAAAGTCGTTTCAGGATCACTTTTGGAAGTTGCCAGTTTCCAGTTTTCTATCAGCCGTCTTTTAACATTCGGTTAAAGACGGATTTATCTTTTTATCTGATATGAGTGAGTCATCATTCTAGAAGCTTCTAGAAGTGATGAAGTGGCTTCATGACTCATTAGGCATTAATGGAGTCATTAAAGCTTTTGGTGACTAGCCTAATGACTCATGCTTTGTGATTAATTCCTTTTGGATTGCTTAAGATATTTTGAAGTGAGAAGCTTTTAGCTTATGGTCACCCCCCTCTCCTACGGTCACCTCCCTTCATTCTATATATATGAAAGGCCTCCTCTCTCTCTTATTGACTTCACTTGATTCAAGAGAGAAAAGATTATGATAGATATTTGGGGTGTTTGGAATTCACAGATCATTTCATTCCATCACCCGATTTCCACGGCAACTTCATTAACCGATCGTCCACGGACTTGGATGAAGTGAGACAAAGTCATCTACTCATTCTCTACATCAATCTTGGTCGTCTCTTTTAGCAAACTTGACGATCGAGTTGCCTCGAGTCAGAGGCGGGAGCCCGTTTAAAGAACCGATCATGTGGTGCCACCTCGACGAGGAGATCGGAGATCGACGAGATCGGAGTAGCCGCAACGGAGTGTGGGATGATGGTTGAAGAACGAAGGACTCGGATCGTTCGGTACAATCTTCCTACACCCTTTACAGTATGTTAGTTTAGCAATAATGGCATATCCGGGTTAAAGTATACGATAGCGCCAGTTTAAAAGTTTTTGTTCCGCATTTGGCGTCTGTAGACGGCCGGGGCGCTAGCGTAGACTTACATATACAACCAAATAGAAGAGAAATCATTATATGAGAGGGTGACGGTTTAGATCTAGAGAGTTTTGAGAGAAAATTCCTAGGGTTACTCTGTGTAATTGATTCAAGAATTCTAGTAGACATTTGCAGAATCCACTTTGCCGGGGACTAGCCAAACGGTAGGTGCACCTCGTTAAAAAATCTCTCGTCTATTTGATTCTTATTTATTTATTCTCGCATCGTTATTATTTTGTCTTTTCATTATTAATTGCATGATTGGTTGTTGATTGCGTGATTTGGTTTGTCGGCAGCATTGTTCCTTGCATCGGCTTCTCCATTCCTAATAACTGGTATCAGAGCGTGATTTAAGAGAACCTTGGGTTCTTCAATTCTATGATTTAGGTCAACGGTGGGTAACGACACCTACATCCTTGTAACGCCCCACGCCCTAGTAGAGATGGTATTGTCGGCTCTGGCTGAAACCGCACGGTTTTCCCTTTAGAGCGAACCGGACCCGGCCATGGGCCACGTCCCAGGAGGTCACCCATCCCAAGACTTCCCTGGCCCGAGCACGCTTAACTACGTAGTTCTCAAGCTCCTGTAGTTCCGGTTCACTTAAAAGGCGCCTCTATAATTGAGGGTGGTATCATTATATTTATAATGCAGTCTGGTCCTCTTTCGGAATGTGTTCCGAAAATTCCCCATTGTTCTACAGCGGGTCCTACGGACTCTAGAGGTGGCCCCCACAGATTCAAGAGGTGGCCCCCGCCATCTTGGTATGACAATTGGCGTGGCACTTTGTTCTATGTGGCACTTTGCTCCGTGAACAAGAACCGGGTCCCGACATTCTCCCCACCTTTGAACAATGGTTTGTCCTCGAACCACAGACTTATTACTGAGGGATCTGCATGGGCCACCATAAATGTAACGCCCCACGCCCTAGTACAGATGGTATTGTCCGCTCTGGCCGAAACCGCACGGTTTTTTCCTTTAGAGCGAACCGGACCCGACCAGGGGCCACTTCCCAGGAGGTCACCCATCCCAAGACTTCCCTGGCCCGAGCATACTTAACTACGGAGTTCTCAAGCTCCTGTAGTTCTGGTTCACTTAAAAGGCGCCTCTGTAATTAAGGGTGGTATCATTATATTTATAATGCAGTCCGGTCCTCTTTCGGAATGTATTCCGAAGATTCCCCATTGTTCTACAGTGGGTCCCACGGACTCTAGAGGTGGCCCCCACAGATTCAAAAGGTGGCCCCCGCCATCTTGGTATGACAATTGGCGTGGCACTTTGTTCTGTGTGGTACTTTGCTCCGTGAACAAGAACCGGGTCCCAACAGTCTTCTTCCCACTTGCTTAGATCGTCGTTTTGAAGGTGTTGGTTCAGATCAAGGGAGAAGTTGAGTTTGCTGCGACTTAGTCGAAAGATGGCGGGGGATAAAATAAGGATCAAAAAATTCAATGATTACAACTATGGTTGGTAGTGCATGAAGATGGAGGACTGCCTGTACTAAAAGGACCTGTATCTTTCGTTGCTAGGAGAAAAGTCTAAGAAGATGACCGATAAGGCGTGGAATCTTTTGGATAGAAAAGCCCCGACGACGATAAGATTGTCGTTGACTCTGCAGGTGGCCTTTAATATCTCAAAAGAGAAGACAACTATGACGTTAATGAAAACATTAGCGAAGTTGTATGAAAAACCTTCGATATCAAACAAGATATTTTTGATAAAGAAGGTTTTTAATGGCTGAGAGCGGTTCGATGACAGAGCACCTAAACGAGTTTTAACAGCATGACGAGCCAGTTAGAATCCGTTTCGATCATATTTGAAGATGAGATTTGGGCCTTATTATTCCTCTGTTCGTTGCTAGAGAGTTGGGAGAACCTAGTTATGGCGGTTAGCAACTCTATCTCAGGGACTCTTACGTTTAATGATGCGGTAGGTTGCATATTAAACGATGAGATGTAGAGAAAGGCTGTGAAAGGGAGTTCGAGAATTTCCGCACTTTCAGTAAAGAATCATGGTAGAACGATAAAAAGGGGAAAGGGTAAGAAGGGCAAGTTTAACAGCCGAGAAAAATCGAAGGTAAAGATCCAAAACGACCGTTGGAATTGTGGGAAGAAGGGTCACAGGAAAAGTGGCTGTAAATCTCTAAAGAAAGGCTTATATGATAAAGCGGATGAAAAGAAAGCGAATGTGGTGTCCACACATGAACAAAGGGAATAAGGTCTTTATCTATCGGCAAACGGGAACACAAAGGTGGATGCTTGGTTCATAGATTCGAAGGAAAATCTTTTCATTGCACTTCGGGCCAGCATCACTTCAGCGAGTATGTTTAAGGCGGTCTTGGACATATGACGGTGGAAAATGGTTAGCCGTGTAAGATCGTTGGTAAAGGGATGATCATCTTGCAATCTCCAGGAGGAGATCAAATAAAGCTGAAGAACGCGAAACACATTCCAGATCTGAAGAAAAACTTAATTTCTACAAGTCAGCTGGACAATGAAAGCCATATTATGATGTTTGGAAATTCTCGAAGGAAGATTTCCAAAGGGCCGTTGGTGGTCGTAAGGGGAAAGTTTAGTGGTTCGTTATATTCCTTCAGTAGGAGCAGTGGAGATTCGGTTGTATTAGCGACGAGTTCAGAAATAGATTCGGAGAATTCGTTGTAGTATAAACGATTGGGGTGTTAGTGTTAGTGTATATGCCCTAGAGGCCATTACTGTATCATACTAGCTTGTATATTACTTGATGGAAGCTTGGGATATTCATAGTTGTATAGACAATCTTGCTCAAAATGGTAGTATGCTACTTGGTTTGTTTCTACTTCAATATGTGCATGTGTTTCGTTTAGCATATCGCTTATATACATATTAGTAGAGCCCTTGGGATCTTTGCTTGATTACCAGCATTGTGATGGCGCTCACACTCGTGGGGGCTGGGTAATCCATAAGCACATCCTTATACAGGTCCCTAGTCGTAGGACTATCGAGACAGGACATCGATACTCCAGAGTAGACTAGCGTATGCGCTTCTCATCCCAGCGGGGGAGACGGTCTGTCCCACAGTCGTCAGTACGTCGTACTTGAGATAGTATGCGGGTGCTCGTTAGGTTACGAGTACACTGGACAGGACTCGTCGGGAACTGTTGGTTGGTATTATACCTATCGTCAGTTATCAGTTCCTAGGTGACATGAGTACAGCTTAGTCCGCCGACTTGACACTGTCACTTCGCCTCGAGTGTGTTCCCACTGTACTTAGATTACTACCCTACCACGGCTCAAAAGAGTCGTGCAAACAGGTAGTAGTTGGGTGCAGTCCCGAAGCACTTGGAGGCAGTGACGGTTAGACAGGATTCGTCTCTCCCGGTATTGGGGGTTGACATCGCGCTGTGTCTAGGAGAGCCATTACACAAGTAGTCCCTGGCCAGGGCAAGCGAGATATACTGGTAGGTTTCCAGTGTTATCTCAGGGTGTTCTGGGCTTCACTCCGACACGACTTGTACCGCTATTAGGGGACTGACGTTTACCGCCCCCTAGGCCCGCCATGCGATGTATCAGACGAACAAACCGGACTGTACGGAGATTGTCACATACAGGCTCAGTAGGAGTTCGGATGGGTTTACCTCATCGGCCTTCTTATCGACATCTACCTGGGGACCGTTACGTACAGCTAGTGCCGCTTGCGGTCTATGGTTAAACCCACTGCCAGCGTAGTGTCGAGTCTTTAGAGTCCCACACAGAGAGTTTCCCTGCATTGAGCGAAACGTGTAGAGGCCGTATGGTTTTACGGCAGGGCTACGATCACTTACGTGCACTTGTGTGCGTATGCTGTTCGGGCAGGCAATACTAGTGGGCTTTAGTTTGAGCCAGATCCTAGTATTGCACAGATGGATTTGATTTGTCTTCTGCGCATTCGCATTCTACGGAATGCGGATGCGGGTTTGTATGCACAGTTTTGAGGAGCGATGATGGAGGAGGTGCCCCATTAGGGTTTTGGCAGATGGTTCGGCCAAAACCATCTGCCAAAACCCTAATGTGGCACACTCATTAGGGTTTTTGACAATTCGTTTGGTCAAAACCGTTATGAGCCGGAGACATTATTTACTAATCCTTTTATTGATAATTATGTTATGGCTAATTACATTGACCATTTGACCATCTTGACTTTGTTGACCGTTTGACCAAAGTTGACTAGGATCTTCTTTAAAAGTCTAAAGTATTCTTTGGTTTTCTTTTTCATTTTGTTATGATAATGGTCATGTCATTTGTAGCCATCAACTTTATCTTGATGGAATTAGTAATGATAGTGTTTTGCATTATTGCAACCATGGTTATGTTTTCTCTTGGTTAAGCTTTTCATTTGTTCATTCTCATTCTCTCTCATAGAAAAGAAATGAGAAACATTTCCATGGTTGCTCCCCCTTCTTCCTCCTCTTGATTCTTCCTTTGATCTCATGTGTTGAGAGAAAAAGGATTCCACTTGACAAACACATCCATACATCTCCTCTACACATCCTAGGGCTTCTAGACTAGCAATCTCTTTGCCCTAGTTGCCTCGGCTCGAGGTGGAGCTCGGTGTACATCTCTCGGGTGGATCGTCTTCGACTCAAGAAGGCCGCGGAGGTGCCCAAGTTCCGGATCGACACTTGGAGCTTGGATGGACGAGCGGGACAGCAGAATGAAGACCCGAAGGACCGGTTTCGTGAGGTATACTTTCTACAACATAGTAGTTATAGCCTCTTGTAGTTTACTAGTTTCTAGTTTAGCAAAGATCCGTGCTCTAAGTCCATGTCGCCTTGTGCCAAATTATTGTTTTTCGTCGTTTCCGCCTCCCCGTAAGAACCGAGATGAGCAACGTGGACTAACAGTGGTATCAGAGCCTAGCTAAACATAAACTAGTAAGTTAGCAAAGTGTTAAGAATATCGATCGGAAAAAAGTCGCAAAACACATCCACAAAACCTCAAGTTTCTGTCGATTTTTATACTGCTCAAAAAGTGTTTTAAAATATATGAAAAATCGTCTCAGGGTTTTGTAAAAACACTGCAGAAAAATGATCCAGTGATTCGATCAAACGACCGCGGTTCCGCGGCAATGACATGCTCATTGCCGCGGTTCCGCCACCGTTTTGACTCGGCACTGGATCGGGCTTTGTGCAGTGTTTTAGTTTGGATGTTTTGGGATTTTTAATACATGTTTTTTCTACCCAGATTTTCCAGAGAGCAAATTGAATTTTGGGGTGGTTAAAAATCCGTATTTTGATCGATATTCCGTAGACTTTGGCTAATGCATATTTTCTGTGATGTGATATATGTATTAAACTTCCGCTAATCTCTATACGTCGATTAGTGGGGGTTATACATATCTGTGATCTGTAATGTTGATGGTTTGTGTATATGAACTCGGTGGATTGTCGCGGATGAATAGCCGGGAATGGGTGTGAGATGAGAGTTTCTTTTTCTTTCATTCATTGTAAAATTTGTAAATTGATGTAATATTATTTGTTTGGCCGCACAACCGGGTCGGGGTTGTAGCCGTCATTGTATTATTTCTTTTTACTGTTTTTGCTCCTAGGATAGACCCAAGGTGGGGTGCACAAACTACCGGGTATCTCGAAGTGCCGAGTGGCCTACTCACGGTGTTGAGGGAGGTTGCTTCGCTTCGGGTACTTGGCGGGTAGTTTTCCGCACCCGTAGGGGTCTAGGGTGGGGTTTGGCTATTCATCGCGACCGTGTAATCCGTTTTTCGTTGCAGGCTCGAACGAATCGCGGATTCCTAGTATATCCAAAGTGTTCATCTGTGATCTGTAATGTCTATCATTGCTATATATATTAACTATTTAGGTGTTGCTTATGTTTTGCATCCGCGCTAGTCCAACCCCCGCTCTGTCGTTAGTTAAGTAACCTAACGGGTGATGACGGGGCCCCGTGGCGAATGCGGATGGCATAAGCGTACACCATATTTTGGTTGTTTTCTGCAATGGTAGGTTTAAATGATGGGACGCATTAAAAGAACTAATGCAAGAAAATAAACCAAGTAAAAGTCGTTGGAACACTTTGAAAACCACTCGGTTCTTTTCAAAAACCAGCTTTTTAAACGCGGAGCTTGAACCACTCCTTTTAAAAGCTATCTCGTTCCATCGACTATATCAAGTTCACTACGTTCACGGTTTTGCCAAAACCATTCGTAGCCCTCAGTCATTTCATATGGATATTCAATAGTATTCAAGCTATGTTAGTTGACCTTCGTCAAGGCATAGTGATTGGTAGCTGTTGGGTGTTCATATGTAGCATAGATAGATGCGTTGGTTTGGGACAGTCGTATTACCTTGTTGACCTTCGTCAAGGGTATGTGCGGGTGGGTTCAAATTAACCTGGATAATGACGGGTAGAACTTGACATGTGACTTATGATTTGTTGACCTTCGTCAAGGTCATAAGAGCATGGGGCAAAAATCCACATCGGGAGTTTCATAAGCACTGAAACTTGCTAGCGCTGCATACCATTTGGAGTGTGATGATTCTGGTAGGATTCCTTCGGTTTTATCACACGATGATATTTGGATCCCGATCCTACTGTGAGTATATGCTACTCCTCGGGAAATCTCGCACTTAACGATCAATGCTATAAACCAAGTAGGTGTCTAGAAAGGAGTTAGCGGGACTACGCCCACAGGGAAAAGAGGTTACTTAATTAAGGAACTTCGCGAAAGCGTTGGAAAACCTCCCTCGAAGTACCGACACTGGCCTGGCTGAACGGTTAAGCAAGTATTGTACGGTGAGATTGATCCTGACTAATTCTTCCTTTATGGTTTGAGGAGGGATTCGAGAGACAGTGGGAGCCATCCTGTTTAGATAAAATAAAAACCAATCTAAACTTGCAAGAGCATCATGCTGAGTGTTTTCTTCTCTCTCTCTCTTAATTGCAGTTCCAAGTGACCGCACCTAGGTTACATCTAGATAATAAAATGACTGAATCTGACTGTTATGACTGGCAAAGGTCTGTCCAGATGTCCATTGCCCATGACAAGCTGGGACACCTCTTGACTGATCCAACCCCTGCCGTCTCAGGTCCAGTTTCCCCTGTCACGGATATTCATATCCGCGAGACATCGGAAAGGAACTCTGCGAAAGCCAAGTGCCTCGTGTTAGCCTCAGTTGATGGTTTATACCAGAGGCAGCACGAGAAGATGGACTCAGCTTCTATCTTCCTCCATAACAAAGTTTTATATGGAGAGCAATCTCGTATCGCAAGATATGAGACCTCGAACGAATTGCTTCCAGCGAGGTTGGCTAACGGGTCATCTGTAGGGAGCAACGTCCTTACAGAGACCAGCTCTTTTGAGCTCTCGGACCTGAAGACCACGTTGAAGAACGAGTCAGATGCTGACTTAGTTCAACAGTCTCTACCTACTACCCTGAAGGAAACCAGGGAAGTAGAAAGAAAGAGAAGGGCAGAAGTTTCGGGAATGGATGCAGTAAAAGAGGGATGTTCCTATTGTTACAGGAATGAACATGGACAGAAGGATTGCAGGGCTTGCAAAGCCAGTAGCCAAAATTCGAAGCATGTTGTGGCTTCGGCTTCGGGTGTGTTTGTAATAGAGAACTGTATGTCAGTTAATCCTACTTCCTGGGTATTGGATACCGGATCAGGATCTCATATCTGTAATTCGTTACAGGCTCTGAGAAACCGTAGGGTTATCAGGAAAGGTGATATGACTCTCAGGGTTGCTAACGGAATGAGCATGTATGCTGAATCCGTAGGGGAATATCATCTAGGACTGACAACTGGGCAGATACTGATTCTGCGTAACTGTTTTTATGTACCATATGCGACTTGTAATATCATATCTGTATCCTTGATTTCCAAGGAAGGATATGATTTTACTTTTGTAAGCGATGTAGTAAACATCCACCTAAATCAAGTCCTGATTGGGTCAGGTACATTACAAAACGGAATATACGTATTGAATCAAGCTCAGATCTTCAGTTTCCAGAACTCACTTAAAAGAAAGTCTCCGGAAACAAATCAGGCTTTCTTATGGCATTGTAGACTGGGTCACATTAATGAGACACGGTTAACAAAGTTACATAAAGAGGGATACTTGAATCCGTTTGAGTATCAGTCTTATGCCACTTGTGAATCTTGTCTCATGGGAAAGATGACAAAGACTCCGTTCACTGGACACGGAGAAAGAGCAAGCGAGCTCTTGGGACTCATACACAGTGATGTGTGTGGTCCAATATCTACACATGCGCGAAGTGGTTATTCATACTTCATTACTTTCACAGATGATTTCTCTAGGTATGGGCATGTCTTCTTGATGAAGCACAAATCCGAGGCCTTTGAGAAATTTCAGGAATACAAGAATGAAGTTGAAAAACAAACAGGCAAAAGTATCAAGACACTAAGATCTGATCGAGGTGGTGAATACTTGAGTGCCGAGTTTCTGGGCTACTTAAAAGAGAATGGAATTCTCTCTCAGCTTACTCCTCCATACACACCACAACACAACGGTGTATCGGAAAGGCGGAATCGAACCCTATTGGATATGGTTCGTTCCATGATGAGTGAGTAAGGCTGAGTTACCGCGATCCTTCTGGGGTTATGCGCTAGAAACAGCAGCATATCTCTTGAACAAGGCTCCAACCAAGACTGCGCCTACCACCCCATATCAAATGTGGAGTGGGAAGAAACCCTGTCTTAAGTACCTTAAGACATGGGGATGTCCAGCTTTTGTAAAATAGCAGCATGCGGACAAGCTCGAGGCACGCTCAGTACTGTGTAAGTTTGTGGGATACCCAAAGAACTCCAGGGGGTATCTTTTCTATTCCGCAGAGGAACAAAAGGTTTTTGTTTCTCAGCATGCCCACTTCTTGGAAACTGAATTTTTAGAAAATCAGATAAGTGGGAGCGCAATAGAACTGGAAGAAATTCTAGAACCACAAGCTGTTACTGAAAGCTTGAAAGAACCAGAAGTTTTAAGAGAACCGGACATCCCGGCGCCACTCCGCAGGAGTAGTAGGCAGTCTCATCCGCCCAAGAGATACTACGGTTTTCTCATAGACGGGGATAGAGAGGATTGCACCATGGATTATGGTGAGCCTACTAGATTCCAGCAAGCCATTCAGAGCGGTGACTCGGTAAAATGGCTGGATGCAATGCGGGCCGAGATGGAGTCCATATACACCAACAAAGTTTGGACTTTGGATTTTGCTCCAGAAGGGGTAAAACCCGTAGGCTGCAAATGGATCTTCAGAAAGAAGATTGGTGTAGATGGGCAGGTTGAGACCTATAAAGCTAGACTTGTAGCAAAGGGTTTTCGTCAAAGACCTGGTTTGGACTATGACGAGACCTTTTCTCCAGTGGCTATGCTAAAATCCATTCGGATCCTTCTTGCCATTGCTGCCTTCCACGATTATGAAATCTGGCAGATGGACGTAAAGACGACTTTCCTAAATGGAAATTTGGAAGAGTGCGTCTATATGGATCAGCCGGAGGGATTCATTCAGAGTGGGAGCAGTGGTAGAGTGTGCAAGTTGCTAAAGTCCATCTATGGACTTAAGCAGGTATCGCGGAGTTGGAACATCTGCTTTGATGATACTGTCAAAGAATTCGACTTTATCAAAAACCCAGATGAACCATGCATTTACAGTAAGATTGTAGGGAGAACTGTAGTATTCCTCGTCTTGTACGTGGATGACATTCTCCTAATAGGAAATGATATTCCTATGCTACAGTCAGTCAAAGGATTCTTGTCGCAGAGGTTCTCCATGAAAGACCTGGGCGATGCCAACTACATTCTGGGGATCCAGATCTATCGTGATAGATCTAAGAGGATGTTGGGACTTTCACAGTCAAGGTACATCGACACCATACTGAAAAGATTCAGTATGGAAGATTCCAAGCGCGGTAATTTACCGGCTTGTCACGGGATCACCCTCTCCAAAGAGATGTCTCCCAAGACTGATTTGAAAGGGGATCGCATGTCTATTATACCCTACGCTTCTGCGGTAGGCTCTATAATGTATGCGATGTTATGTACCGGACCAGATGTAGCTTACGCATTGAGCGTTGTAAGCCGGTATCAGTCAAACCCAGGGGAGAAACATTGGATAGCGGTAAAGAACATTCTCAAGTACCTGAGAAGGACTAAGGAGATGTTCTTGGTGTATGGCGGAAAAGACCTCCAGCTCGAGGCCTTTGCTGACTCCATCTTCCAGAGTGACAAGGATGACTCCAAGTCCATGTCGGGTTATGTCTTTACCCTCAATGGAGGGGCGGTTTGCTGGAAGAGTTCCAAGCAGGAGACCGTTGCAGACTCTACTATGGAAGCGGAGTACATAGCTGCTTGCGATGCCGCAAAGGAAGCTGTCTGGATGAAGAAGTTCCTCACGGAGCTTCAGGTGGTTCCTACCATTGTTGATCCAATACCGCTGTATTGCGACAACAACGGAGCTATAGTTTTAGCGAAGGAACCCAGGTCCCATCAGAAGTCCAGGCACATTTTGAGGCGGTACCACCTGATCAGGGAGATCGTAGATTGCCGAGAGATCGAGGTGAAGAGAGTAAATACGGAGAACAACACTGCAGATCCACTCACGAAGGCCCTACCCCAGACTCAGTTCGAGCGGCTGATCGAGATGATAGGTCTTCGATACACCAGTACATGGCCTTATTGCAAGTGGGAGATTGTTAGTATATATGCCCTAGAGGCCATTACTGTATCATACTAGCTTGTATATTACTTGATGGAAGCTTGGGATATTCACAGTTGTATAGAAAATCTTGCTCAAAATGGTAGTATGCTACTTGGTTTGTCTCTACTTCAATATGTGCATGCGTTTCGTTTAGCATATCGCTTATATACATATTAGTAGAGCCCTTGGGATTTTTGCTTGATTACCAGCGTTGTGATGGCGCTCACACTCGTGGGGGCTGGGTAATCTATAAGCACATCCTTATACAGGTCCCTAGTCGTAGGACTATCGAGACAGGGCATCGATACTCCAGAGTAGACTAGCGTATGCGCTTCTCATCCCAGTGGGGGAGACGGTCTGTCCCACAGCCGTCAGTACGTCGTACTTGAGATAGTATGCGGGTACTCGTTAGGTTACGAGTACACTGGACAGGACTCGTCGGGAACTGTTGGTTGGTATTACACCTATTGTCAGTTATCAGTTCCCAGGTGACATGAGTACAGCTTAGTCCGCCGACTTGACACTGTCACTTCGCCTCGAGTGTGTTCCCACTGTACTTAGATTACTACCCTACCACGGCTCAAAAGAGTCGTGCAAACAGGTAGTAGTTGGGTGCAGTCCCGAAGCACTTGGAGGCAGTGACGGTTAGACAGGATTCGTCTCTCCCGGTATTGGGGGTTGACATCGCGCTGTGTCTAGGAGAGCCATTACACAAGTAGTCCCTGGCCAGGGCAAGCGAGATATACTGGTAGGTTTCCAGTGTTATCTCAGGGTGTTCTGGGCTTCACTCCGACACGACTTGTACCGCTATTAGGGGACTGACGTTTACCGCCCCCTAGGCCCGCCATGCGATGTATCAGACGAACAGACCGGACTGTACGGAGATTGTCACATACAGGCTTAGTAGGAGTTCGGATGGGTTTACCTCATCGGCCTTCTTATCGACATCTACCTGGGGACCGTTACGTACAGCTAGTGCCGCTTGCGGTCTGTGGTTAAACCCACTGCCAGCGTAGTGTCGAGTCTTTAGAGTCCCACACAGAGAGTTTCCCTGCATTAAGCGAAACGTGTAGAGGCCGTATGGTTTTACGGCAGGGCTACGATCACTTACGTGCACTTGTGTGCGTATGCTGTTCGGGCAGGCAATACTAGTGGGCTTTGGTTTGAGCCAGATCCTAGTATTGCACAGATGGATTTGATTTGTCTTATGTGCATTCGCATTCTACGGAATGCGGATGCGGGTGTGTATGCACAGTTTTGAGGAGCGAGGATGGAGGAGGTGCCCCATTAGGGTTTTGGCAGATGGTTCGGCCAAAACCATAATGTGGCACACTCATTAGGGTTTTTGACAATTCGTTTGGTCAAAACCGTTATGATCCGGAGACATTATTTACTAATCCTTTTATTGATAATTATGTTATGGCTAATTACATTGACCATTTGACCATCTTGACTTTGTTGACCATTTGACCAAAGTTGATTAGGATCTTCTTGAAAGGTCTAAAGTATTCTTTGGTTTTCTTTTTGATTTTGTTATGATAATGGTCATGTCATTTGTAGCCATCAACTTTATCTTGATGGGATTAGTAATGATAGTGTTTTGCATTATTGCAACCATGGTTATGTTTTCTCTTGGTTAAGGTTTTCATTTGTTCATTCTCATTCTCTCTCATAGAAAAGAAATGAGAAACATTTCCATGGTTGCTCCTCCTTCTTCCTCCTCTTGATTCTTCCTTTGATCTCATGTGTTGAGAGAAAAAGGATTCCACTTGACAAACACATCCATACATCTCCTCTACACATCCTAAGGCTTCTAGACTAGCAATCTCTTTGCCCTAGTTGCCTCGGCTCGAGGTGGAGCTCGGTGTACATCTCTCGGGTGGATCATCTTCGACTCAAGAAGGTCGCGGAGGTGCCCAAGGTCCGGATCGACACTTGGAGCTTGGATGGACGAGCGGGACAGCAGAATGAAGACTCGAAGGACCGGTTTCGTGAGGTATACTTTCTACAGCATAGTAGTTATAGCCTCTTGTAGTTTACTAGTTTCTAGTTTAGCAAAGATCCGTGCTCTAAGTCCATGTCGTCTTGCACCAAATTATTGTTTTTCGTCGTTTCCGCCTCCCCGTAAGGACCGGGATGAGCAACGTGGACTTACAGTTAGGTCTCTAGTGCTTGTACCACAAGACTTATGGCCAAGGCTAAAGCGAAATCAAAAATTTTATAGCAAACACTAGCGACCAAAACCGTAGATTGATTCCAAACACTTAACTAGCAAACACAAGCAAGCTATACTAGGACTTTCGGGGAGGCTAGCTACCTTGGTAGTGTGTCCGCCTAATCGTGGAAGACCACTACTAGCTCCATAGACTCTAGTTAGGCTCCGTGGTCATCGGGAACAAGCTTGCACGCCGATCGACTTTGTTGAAACTGATCCACCAGAGAGAGTTTGATATGAAGCTCTAGCTCCACACCCAATATGTCAAGTGAAGTGTTCATCTCATAAAACTGCATTTTATCATTCGTTATCTGTTTTGCTATTTTTCGGTACTTTTAATCAGTGTCTGGTCAGTTATTGCAGTTTACAGGTATTCATGATACAATACTGAAAAACACATTCAAAATCACAGATATCACGTTTGGGAGCCGACACAGCAAACAGAACAGAAAACCGACCGATGTCCCAGGAGCTCTTTTGGAAATAATACAAGTGTACACATTTTTTGTGTAAAATTGGTCCAACCCTTATATGTGTGCACATAGCCTTGGATCTAGGTAAGGGGCTGCCATAGACCATGATGGGTTGCCTTGGCATCATGAAGAAAACAAGTGGGCACATAAAGTGGGTGTGAATGCATTTATTGCATAAAGTTTGGATGTGATGTAAAGACCAAGTTTCCCTCCATTTCTCTGCATACAAACCAGGTTACAATTGACCAAGCAAACAAATCCAGAGTAATAAGAGAGAGCACACAAGCACTTAACTACAACTCGAGCACACCTCCACGGTTTTTGGCCGGCGAGCCTCTTTGATAATCCGGTGAGCTCGGTTCCCGAGGCCCCAGTGGGCCCCATATTTTCACAGTGCCTCCCTTGATGCCACATTGGATTATTTTTATTGTTTGCTTAATTTTCTTTTGGGCCTATAAATAGCAGATCAATGGAAAGGGAGGAGGGGACCATGTATATACCACTTCTCATTTATAGTTTTAGTTAGTTTTTGGTTCAGGCTTGAGGGGAGTGATCTTCAGTTGGTTTCTTCTTCTTCTTCCCTCTTGAAGCTCTCTTTGGAGAGCTTCATTAAGGAGGTTGAACAAGTCACAAAATCTTGTATCTTGTTCTCAAGTGTTTATATAATTGTTGCTTTTTTTTATTTACTTGCTTTATTTTCTTTCCTTCGTTTAGTCATGCTTAATTAATTCCTTATTTTGGTTGTGGTGTGTGTGAGGAAGTGAGATGAAAGGCTTTGCCTTCTCCACCTCTTGTTTATGTCTTATGCGCTAAATTTATGATTCTAACTTGAATATAGTTTATGTATTGCTATGATACGGTATCTTGAATCATGGTTACTAGTAACCTCCTCATATACCGTATTCATTCTTTTTCCCCATTTTCGATGTTTAAGTTAAAATCTATTTGGTGTTAAATTTGCTAAGCTAGGATATCGTATCATGTGATTAAGAGCTTGACAAACTCTTGGCTTCATATACGATATACCTTCACAACCCTTTAGGAAACTCAACACCAAAATCATTTGCTCTCGCAAACCTCTTTGTGTTTTTGTTGTTACGGTACGCTTGCAAAACCTTGTGTTTAGTGTTGATACCCCAAGCGCGGATATACAATCGGTAAGTCACCAAAACGGACTCGTTTCGTGCTTTGCGGCGAACATCGGACTTTGACGGTATGTGCTCCGCAACCGCGTTGACAAGTCGTGCTACATGCCGAGATCAAGGTAAGGCCGGACAACACATGACCAAGGGAGTGTAGAGGTAAACGTCACGATTCAAACTTCCGAACCAAGCCACAACCATTCTTTCCTTAAACTTTTTTCCCTTGTCTCTTGTTTTCGTATTCTTTTATATTTTTGTGATACAACCCAATTCATTGATTTGTTAACATTAAACAACAATACCTAATACACAATTCCTTACGGATCGACCCGTGCTTGCCAGCTCGCTACAACGCGCCGTGCACTTGCGGTTATAAATATTTAAAACGAGAACGATCTCGTGTGCGCATTCCGTTTTCCATAAAAACGTACACATTTCCAAAACATATGCATTTGCGCACGCGGGTGGTTTCCCAACAAGTTTTTGGCGCCGTTGCCGGGGAGTTGTAGTTATTAGGTGTTGTTATTTCTGTTTTTACTAACAAAACTAACTTTTAACACAAATTCTTTCAAAACTAACACTAATTGAATTCTTTGACATTTGTTCTCTGTTCTAGAAACCTGCAATCACCCTGAAATTTAACTTAAAAATCTAGTAAGACCATTAGAACACTAATATATCCTTGAGATTTCACCAAAAATCCCTGTACCTAACCCTTTGCAAAATCCGGCGACAATAGGGAAATTTCCGGCGTCGCCGGCCGTATTGTGAGGGTTTTGATTTTTTCTTTTTTGGTGATCTCCAGTTCTGTGTTTTGGTTCTTTTGGTCTTGTTTGATTTTTATAATTTTGTTTGTGCAGGAATTGGGGCACACGTATCGCTTTTTGACACTAAATATCTTATTTTCCCGACATTTTAGTTTTTCGCGGAATTACGACCTGCGATCGTGCGGAGCGATGTTCAAATTCAATTTCAAGATGTTAGGAAAGAATAGTGCCAAACATTCGGGTAGTTTGACCCGCGCAAGCGAACATTCAACAATTCGGATCACTTTCAAAGTGTTTTTTTTAAAACTAAATCATATCAGTACGTATTTCCTAACACCTTCGCTCAAATCCGACGCAATCCAATTTTTTATCTTCTGCAGGATTCTTTGCATAATTTTGCCGCCAATAGAACTAGAGAACTAACCGTATTTTTTGCAGCGCTTAATAAAAATTGAAAAAGAATTGCTTTAAATTGATTGATTTCTTAAATTCTTTTATTTGATTGTGCATTGCATTTTAAATACGAAATTAAGGGCACAAAGACCAAAACAAGATACGGTAAAGGATTTCATCACCTTTCCTCTGTAGCCCATAAATCACAAAAACTGCATTCTTGCATACCCTCAGTAAATTAAAATCAATTGGACTTTGACTTAAGGATATCACGCTCATTAGGAGAAGTTAACTGTGTTTAGAACACCGCTTAACGGTATATCGTTCACGGGGTGTCTAGGCAAACGTTCAAGACAAATGGTTATTTAATTAAGGAACTTAGCGAAAGCGTTGTAAAACCTCCCCTTCTCTCTTGCACTTACCTGGCGTCGTGATCCGTATATGTTGAGCCCGTTTTTCGATATAGTTTTATTTCGACAATTAGGTTCTTGAGCAGGTCTAGTTGACGTAGAATACCGTAGACTGTTAGGGGTGTGATATTCTTTGTGTTTGTGATATTTGTGCATTCTTGTTAATACGGGTGATACACGATTCAATTCTATTTTTCACGACTCTTATTCTTTTATTTATACTCAATCCCAATTGATTTGTACAAATTGTCAAAATTCTTCCCACATTCATGATAATTGTCCTTTTCTAGGGGTGACCAACTGTTCCAAATTCTTGATAACGGTCACCTACCTAACACTCCTGAACCCAGTACCACTTCAAACATTGACCAATTGATTGCAAATTTAGAGAAGAAGTTCGACAGAATGACTTCTTTAGCATCACCACCATCTCAACCCCTCCAACCTAAAACCATTGAACCATCTGTTGGGTATGATAGTGAGATGGATGCTAGGTTGACCGCTCTAGAAAAAGGTATTGAAGTGATGACCGCGGTCGAGAATCAATCAGCTTCTACGTTAGCCCTATTCATATAGCAGTCTGAGCCATTATTTCTTGCTCAGGCCCAATCTTTGGCTAACATAGAGGGATAAGTGAAACACTTAGCTGTAAAGATTTTAGGGAGTGAGCACAACCAATCGGAATCCAATAGCGTAAACATCTGTCAGCTAGGAAGTCACCCGAGTGAAATAACTGAGCTAATCAATTTTGATGATTTCATAGATGATGACACAACTGGATTGACTGAGTGCTACTAGGACACACAAGAAAGTCCTCCGACTGATTTTTGTTTTCCAATTTTAGAGAAAGAACCTTGTGAATTTGACGGGTATGATTGGGATAGATTAGAAAAGATTAATGATCAGGAACCCACAATTTTTGTATCACCTAGTGATATTGTTTCGAAAGAAACATTAGGGTAGGAACCTACTTTTTTAGATAAAATGAACCTACCCATTTATGAATGTGATGAGGAAGAAATCGTTTTGGGAGAGAGTGTGAATAATAAGAGTAGGATTGTGAAAAATAATAGGGAAGAAGACAGCACTAAACACTATTCTTTCTTGTCGAGTTTTGACGAAATTTTTGCTGATGAACTTGATATTCTTAGTGAGTTCGAGTTGGGATCATTTTGGGATCATCTTTTGGACCTTTCTTTTTCTGATTTTTTTGCGGATGAACTCCGGTTTTTAAACGAACCTGACTTTGAAACTTCACTTGTAATTGTGGAAAATTCATTTCATTCGAACAATAATTCTTTTCCGTCGTCAAAACCTCGTCTTCACCTTCAGCGTCTTCTAACCCATTCCTTCATGCACCCATGCCCTTTTCTAACATCTAACCATTCATTGTATATTTTCTTTTTAATATACCTATTCTTTTGCCAGCCATGGCACTATATTGACAAAATTTTCATATGGTTGGTATTAACTTCTGCATTAACAATGTCGTTTAGATTGTGAATATTATGATTTTTTGTTTTCTTTGTTTTTTCCTAGGTTTTTAATAAAATCTCACCCATTAGGGGGTGAGTGCTGTGTTTCTTTTTAGCGGGACGAGACGGTTTTGAATTTTTGTTTGAGAAGAAGTATAATTAGGATGGGATTTCATTGTGGGGGATGTTTTTACAAAATTCCTTTTTATATATAGAGCCCACTGCCCAACCCCGTGACCTCACTTCCCATTCTCGCAAACAGATCTATTTTTCTTCTTCCCTCTTCCCGCAGCCGCTCACCAAACCCTAGCCTCCCCCCTCGGATTCCGGCCGGCGAGACGACCACCAGGTCCGGCGATGATTTGTACGAAAGAGAGTGTTTGTAGTTATACCGCAATCAGAACGGTGTCGCGCGTAGCTAGACCGAGGTGAGTACGGGTCGTCCTTAGAGAAACGATGAACCTTTTACTCTTACTTTAGATTTGTTGAGAAAGAGAGGAGGAAGAAATAAGAATGTTGTAGAATGGTTGTAGGATCTAGATCTACGTTAAACAAAGATGAAAAATATAGATCTAGATTAACTACGGATGTAAGTTTATATAAGAAGAGGGCTTGTAGGGTTCATTATAATTTAGTAGTTATGGATGATTAATTAAAGATTACTCTTTCTATCATTTAATAGATTTAAAACTAGAACGACAGTGATGCATGTAGATTAGGGTTTCTGGAGGGAAAAGGGTTCCCACTCTTAACCCCTATCTCGACACGGAACTCCGTTCATATCTAGCCTTTACGAAAACAGTCATTAATCTAATCTCTAATCGCGGTCGAGACTAACAATAAATTGGTAGCGCGCCCGATTAGGATGTTAATGATTCTTTTGATAAAGTTTATAAACTTTATAGGACGTAAAAAGAGTTTAGGTATTTTCATCATCCATTAACCTACCCTAATCCTACGAACCCTAACAAGCGGAGAATTACTTGCGCATGTTGGGAGAAAAAGAGATGGACAGAGAATGCATAATGAAACTACAAAGAAATAGAATTAAGAAAAAGAGCTACCTTTATTAATCAACAAAACTCATTACACTTTGTTTCCTTAGAAAATGATTACAAAGACTAGTTTGCTTCTCGATCTCTTCTAAGGAGATAGATGAACCGTTGATGATCAGTCTGGATGCGTGAGCCGTCTTGGACTTCGTGATCTCGTCGACTTGATAAATTTTCCAAGAGGCTCTCGGTCCATATTTATAGTCCAAATCCAGAAACCTTTGCTTCCAAATTAGGTAAATAACAGAAGAGATTCACCCAAAAATTTTGCAACCTCTATCTCCTAAATATTGCCGCGGATCCGCGGCCCAAGGGGGGTATGGCCGCGGATCCGCGGCCATTCAATCTCATCCCTTCATCAAACTTCAGGGGCTCTGTCCTTGTGACATTTGGCGATCCTTGGAATCTTTGTATCATGAAAATCTTCTCGTGGTTGCTGCCGGACTTGGTCTCCAAGTTTTGCTTTCTTAATTAGGCAAGTTTTCTTTAACAACTTGATTTCCTTGATTTTAGTCTTGAAAAATTCTGCACAACTTGGAAAAATTCTGCACAACAACTTAAATAATATTTAGTAGACTTTGTTCTACTAGGATTTGGTCAATGATATTATTTGCATACATTTTCCTACCAAATTCTAATTATAATATATCAACACATGGAAAATAGTATTTTTACACATAAACACTCATATGTATGATATATTAGTAAAGACCTTTTTTAATATGGAAATGGTAGGAAAAATGTAATAACAAAAGTGCAGTTTTATCAACTGAACAAATACCCCCAAACTTATCTTTGATCGTCCCGAGCAAACTAGTTATTCAAGAGAAGGAGAAAAGGAAAGGAGAAAACTAACCACAATTTCGTAGGCAAACACGATTGCACTGGGCACGTGCAACAAGCCGTTAAACCTCTAGGTGTCCCTAGTAGGAGGAGTGTTGTCTCTTGAGGGTTTTCAGCGGATTACACCTACAAAATCCAATAACAAAAGAGAGATGGTGAAATTTACATATAAAGATAAGAACCATAAAAGAAAGACTTTGAAAATAAGAGTTTCCAACTATACTAGCTTTTTAGTTGTCATAAGCCATATCTTAATAGTCATGAAAAAATGTTAGAAATCACATCATCCCTCAATAAAACATCGTTTTTATTCTTTATTCCCACTTTTCATCCAAACATCGATCATATACCCCTACTTGTGTGAAATGGACATCCCTGCACTCGGAGAATTCAATTCAAGCTATCATACTCTTGTCCATCTACCTCAATACTTTTTAACTTGATGAATATTTAGATTTGCTCACACATTTTCATGCGACCGTTAATACTTCTTGAGGTACTAACCGATCGATTACTCTTGTGCTTGCTGATTAGGTGATAGTATTTTCCTCGTCTTGCACCACCTAAGGCTTAGCAGTGACTCCCAGACCAGTTGGCCTTAGGGCACTAGGTGAAGAGGCACCCTCGCTATATTTTTTTATTGCTGCCTTGGCGATAACAAAACCAGTGTTCATTTTTCTCTTTTCACCATTTTATATTTTCTTCATTTTTTTCATTTCCTTCATACTTTAGCTTTTAGACAAGAGCATTTCAAGGTATCCTCTACTATCCCGAGTTTCAAGACGTGTGTAAGTGCATATAGTAGGGTATCAACATTCAAATGTTTGGCTTCCAGAATAGAAACTATTTTTCAGACTTATTTTTATCCTCAGATTAGTGACTTCCTTCATCTTACTAACCCTTGGGACAACAGCTCATAACTACTTATTACTAGTTCGTTTAAGAAAACTTCTAATTTTCTTGGTTTTCTTAAACTATTCCTATCTTTTGGATGTAATTTTTCACTTTCTACTCTTTTGTTATAAAAAAAAAATTTTAATGCTCAGTGTCAAAGATAGTTCAGTGAATACAAACCTCCCCCCAAACTTGTTCTTTGACACGCACGGATATTCAATTAAATTCATTTTCACTCACCTCCATTCTTAAAATGAGAAAATGTTACAAAAACATGGAGGTGAGGCGGAGGAATTTTAGTTTTGATAAAGCAGCTCCTGTAAAAACAGGAGCTCCTCCGCAGGGTCAGCAGAAAAATACGGTTTTAATCTATGCCCATTTACTTTAAAAATTGAACCATTTTTCAAATTTTCAACTTCAACTGCCCCGTGCAGGTGTACATACCGCACCACAAAAGGTCCTTTCCAACGAGATTTAAGCTTACCCGAATGAAAATGGAGACGGGAATCGTAAAGGAGGACTTATTGCCTCGATGTGAAAGTTTTTCTAAAAAGATTTTTATCGTGGAACACTTTAGTCCTGTTCTTTACTATCACCGCATTATCGTAAGCTTCATCGCGGAGTTCGCTTATCTCATTCAATTGCAGCTTCCGATAGCTGCCTGCATGGTCAAGATCAAAATTAAGCTCTTTAATAGCCCACATTGCTTTATGTTCGATCTCGACAGGAAGGTGGCATGCCTTCCTAAACACAAGGCGGTATGGAGACATACCAAGATCGGTCTTATAAGCGGTGCGGAATGCCCAAAGGGCATCCGTCAATTTGGTTGACCAATCTTTACGGTTTTTCGAAACCGTCTTCTCCAATATTTGTTTGATTTGCCTATTTGAGATCTCAGCCTGCCCGCTTGTTTGGGGATGATAGGGAGTAGAAAGCTTGTGAGTGATTGAATATTTCCGCATCAAGGCCTCGAAAGACCTATTGCAAAAATGTGTCCCGTTGTCGCTAATTATAGCGCGAGGGTGTCCGAATCGCGAAAAGATATTTTCTTTAAGGAACTTAATGATAACTTTGTTGTCATTAGTGCGACACGGTATAGCTTCCACCCATTTCGAGACATAATCAACTGCTAACAAGATATATAAATTCCCAAAGGAGTTGGGAAAAGGGCCCATAAAATCGATACCCCAAACATCAAATATTTCCACAACCAATATAGGTTGGAGCGGCATCTCGTTTCTTCGTGAAATCCGACCCAAATGCTGACATCGCGGACAAGTTTTGCAATGTTCATATGCATCTTTAAATAATGTTGGGCAATAAAAACCACATTGCAAAACTTTCTCCGCCATTTTTCGAGGACCAAAATAACCGCCACATGCCTGATCATGACAAAATGATAACACGCTCTTGAATTCATCGTTAGGGACACACCTGCGAATGATTTGATCGGAACAATACTTTAATAGATAAGGTTCATCCCAGTAAAAATATTTTACTTGGGATAGAAATCGAAGTTTGTCTTGTTTCGACCAATCGCTAGGAATAAGTCCCATCGCAAGATAGTTCACGATATCCACGAACCAAGGTTCGTAGGATACAGTCAAGAGCTGTTCGTCAGGAAATGAGTCATTTATTGGCACGGTCAAAGTTGGTGAAGAAGTGATGCGTGAAAGATGGTCGGCTACAACGTTTTCACATCCACTCTTGTCTCGGATGACAAGATCAAATTCTTGTAACAATAGGATCCAACGTATTAGCCTGGCCTTCGCATCCTTCTTTGATAAAAGATGTCGAAGGGCGGAGTGATCTGTGTAAACCACAATTGGCGAGCCAATCAAGTAGGGCCTGAATTTCTCTAATGCAAATACAACTGCCAAGAGTTCTTTCTCGGTAATTATGTAATTTATTTGTGCATCATTCAAGGTTCTACTTGCATAGTAAATTACATGTGGCATTTTATCAATGTGCTGTCCTAAGACAGCACCAATAGCAAAATCTGATGCATCACACATAAGCTCGAACGGATGGTTCCAATCCAGAGAAGATAGAATGGGGGCTGTAGTGAGTGATTCTTTAAGCGATTCAAAAGCAGCCTCATAATCCGAATCGAAGTGAAAAGTAGTGTCCTTTGCCAATAGAAGGGTTAAGGGTCTAGCAATTTTGCTAAAGTCCTTAATAAATCTCCTATAAAATCCTGCATGACCAAGGAAGGATCGTATATCTTTGACGCAGTTGGGACGAGGGAGGTTTTGAATGACATCTATTTTAGCTCTGTCAACCTCAATGCCTTTTCGTGAAATTATATGTCCAAGTACAATACCTTCTTGGACCATAAAATGGTATTTTTCCCAATTCAAAGTCAAGTTCTTATCCTTATAGCGGGTAAGAACCGCGTCAAGATTGCGAAAGCAATTCTCAAAGGAGTCCCCAAAAATGGAGAAATAGTCCATAAAAATTTCCAGAAAATTTTCCACCATATCTGAAAATATCCCCATCATGCACCGCTGAAATGTAGCGGGAGCGTTGCATAACCCAAAAGGCATGCGTCTATAAGCAAAAGTACCGAAAGGACAAGTAAATGTGGTTTTATCTTGATCATTTTCGGCGATGGTGACCTGGTTATAGCCGGAGTATCCGTCCAAGAAACAGTAGTATTCGTGTCCAGCTAATCATTCTAATATCTGGTCAATGAAAGATAGAGGGAAATGATCTTTCCTCGTCGTGGCATTGAGTTTTCTGTAATCAATACATACGCGCCACCCAGTTTGGGTACGTGTTTGGATTAACTCATTAGCCTCATTAGTGATGACCGTGATGCCAGACTTTTTAGGGATCACATGAATTGGACTTACCCATTGGCTATCAGATATGGGGTAAATTATTCCACTATCAAGGCATTTGACGATTTCTTTCTTTACCGCCTCGTTCATAACGGGATTTAACCGTCTTTGTGGGTCTCGGGTTGGTTTGGCTTCATCCATCAGATGTATGTAATGTTCAACAATTAAGGGACTAATCCCTTTGACGTCGGCCATTGTCCAACCAAATGCTTGCCGATTCGATCTCAACATTGCCAAAAGTGCATTCTCTTGCTCTAAGGCTAGAGAAGCGGATATAATCACTGGCAAAGTCTCATTCTCTCCTAAATATGCATATTTAAGATGAGAAGGTAGCGGTTTGAGATCAAGAATTGGTGGAGAGACAATAGAAAGTGGGGTAAAGGAATGATATTCGGACTCCCTAAGAGGTTCAAAACTTGCATAAGATATTGACTCGGAAAGTGCTGCTGACTTTTGCAACGAGTCAACGGGTTCAATCTCAAGGTCGGACTCATTGAACATATCCTCACTATGAAGTGGTGCAAGATCAAACGATGTCTCATTAGTGTTGTCGAGAACATCAAAGCAAAGTTCCTCATCCATGCTGCTTTCGGAAGCTATCTCGTGGATGGAACAAACATCCAGCAAATGAGCAAAAGGTTCTGATGGCTGACTTCCTAGCTTGTAAATATTAAGCTCAATTGTCATTTTCCCGAAAGATAAGTTCATAGAACCGTTACGACAATTAATTACAGCGTTAGAAGTTGCTAGGAAGGGTCGACCAAGTATCACCGGGATTTGATTGCGTGGGTTTGCCACAGGTTGTGTATCTAAAACAATAAAGTCCACGGGAAATATGAATTCCCCGACTTTAATTAACACATCCTCTAGTTCGCCCCGAGGTTTGGTGATAGATCGGTCTGCCATTTGGAGAGTACAATGGGCGGGTTTTAACTCTCCAATTCCTAACTGCTCGTATACTGAATAAGGAAGCAAGTTAACGCTAGCGCCAAGATCAAGTAAAGCACGATTAATATTACCCCTAATAGAAATAGAGATTGTATGACAGCCAGGGTCCTTACGTTTCTTTGGTATTTGCTGGGTAAAAGTTGTGCTAACATTGCTCGTCATGAAAACCTTTTTAGGCACTTGAGTTTTTCTCTTCCTAGTGCATAAGTCTTTAAGGATTCTTGCATAAGATGGGACTTGTTGAATAGCATCTAAGAGAGGAATATTCACGCTAACTTTCTTAAACATTTCCACAATCTTCTCCATTTGCGGGTTAGGTCTGTTGGCCCTTAATCTGTTTGGAAATGGAGCTCGATCAATAAGTTTTGGGTCCAACGTTTGTGGAGAAGACTGTGGGGACGGATTCGATCCCAAAATTGGAGTGGGAATCGACTTAGATAGATTTGGCGAAATGTTTGAGCCTTGGGGAAAACGGAGAATAGGCTCGGATGAAGGTGGGAGACTAGACGAATTAGGGGAAGAAGAAGAAGAAGCTGGGGTATCAATGGTGTCACTAGCATCAAATTGCTCACCCACTCGGTTATTCAGCACTCTCCCCGATCTCAACGTAGTAATGGCATTCACATTATGATTTTGTGAATGGCCAGGATTCGGTAGGGGTTGAGATGGGAGTTTCCCTTTTTCTCTCGCACTCATTGCGGAGTTTAACTGTGCGAGTTGGTTTTCTATTGATTTAATACTCTCACCATGGGAGGTGGAGTCTTTCTTTATGGTATCAATAGAAGACTTCATCTCAGCCGACAATTGCATGGAATGTTTCATGAACAAATCCAAAGTTTGTGCAAGTGAAGAGTTGTCAGTACCGGCCGCTTGTGGTGTAGAAATGTTGGCCGGATTTTGGAAATTTTGTGACTGAAAGGGGGGCTGATTCAGTGGTTGTGGTTGCTGTGGAGGAGGTCTTTGATAATTGCTTTGTTGGTTTTGATTCCAAGCAAAGTTAGGATGACTCCTCCATCCTTGATTGTATGTGGAAGAATAAGGGTCGTTTCTAGGTCGCTGCTGAAAAGCAGCATTAGCTTGAAATGATGCATTCATAGGACATTCTTCCGTTAAGTGTGAAGGATCCGAACAGCAACCACAGACGGTCTTAGGAAGCATGGCCTGATTTAGGGAGAATGATGAGAATTTGTTCTCAATAGTGTCGAGTTTCTTCTGTATCGCTGCCATTTCGGCTTTTACTGCGATAAAAACATCGAGCTGGTGAATACCTCCCTTAGTTGAAGGTGGTCTTACGCTTTCCCACTGCAAAGTGTTTTCTGCGAGATCTTCCAGATATTTCCATGCTTCACCGTCATCTTTAGACATAAAATTGCATTGACACATTGTTTCAAGCATCTGCTTTGTCGCTGGATTAATACCCTCATATATAATCCGACATAAATCCCATCTTTGTATTCCATGATGAGGACATTGGACAAGCAGATCCTTGAAACGTTCAAAGCACTTCCAAAATGGTTCATTGGGAAGCTGGGTGAACTGGCTGATCTCGCTCCTGATATGGGCAGTCTTATGGTTTGGGTAAAACTTCTTAAGAAATGCTATGAAAAATTCATCCCAATTAGTGATAGAGTGTGCGGCAGTATTATAAAGCCATTTTTCTGCCAAGTCGCATAGTGTGAATGGGAGAAGACGCAAACGCATAGCATCGACAGTCAACTGTGAAGTACCCATCATTGCGCATACGTTTTCGAATTTGGTGATGAAAACGTACGCGTCTTCCGACTCAAGCCCGTGAAATTTGGGCAGCAGATTGATGTAGTGGGGTTTAATTTCGAAATTATCCCCGTTAGCTGGTGGAAGAGATAGACAAGTGGGAAGAGGACCACGGATAGGATAGCATCTCTCTTGGAGAGAGATGCGCGGTGGATTCTGTGCACCTATGGGCGGTGGCAGCGTGGTGTTATATTCTGATGGAGTGCCGTCCATCTCGGTCGTTGTATGTGGTGGGGGAAAAGAAGATGAAGAAGTACCGACTTCGGCGTCGATAGCAGGAACACGGACAAGACGGACACTAGAATCCCGTGTCCAGCCGAGTATGCACTAAGCGGGTTTAGCGCAAGTGGCAGCATGTGTGTGATTTAAAATTGGTCTGTTTTGAAAAAAAAATGGGACTCAAGATAAATCACACTAAAATGCACAAGCAACCCTAGAACTAAGGTTACCTAGGTCCAGTCTCTAGACCGCTCCTAGACTTCCAAAGGACAAGCCGCAGGATCAATACTCTACCACCTCTGTACTACCCTTAAAGCCAGGTAAGTGCCAGGTAAGTGGGAGGCTCCCCATTACGAAAGTAGTGGTCCTAATTAAGTAACCACTTGCCTTAGACACACTTGCCTAGACACCACAAAAGTAATGCAGATAAGCGATAGATTACCCACGACCTTCCTCTGTCCTTATTGAGCGCGACAGTCCTTAGAGTATGGTCTAGATATTTTTTAAATTAATGAAGGGTTGATCTAGATGCTCGGTTTGTGATTTGTGGGGCTGAGGAAGGGTGCTGAAATCCCCACCTAATCTTGATTTGGTCTTTGCCCCTTAAAGTCCGTATTAAAATATACAAAACCAATCACAAAACTTTTGCAAAAAGATTTTTGAGCGGCGCTATTTTGCAAAGAATCCTGCAGAAAATAGATTTTATTGGATTTTAGAGGAGAGAGAAGGAGTTGAGAAAGATACCAGAGAAGTATGAACCCTAGATTCCTTAGTCAAGCCGCGTTTCCGCCGCCTAAAGTCCCTTATTGCCGCGGTTCCGCCACGAAGTGGAGGGGTCAGGTGATGAAAATTTTTCTTTGGCCTCCTGTACTCCTCTGGATCTCTAAGAATGTATCTGTCTCCTGCTTCCTCAATTCTGTGACTCCAGATCTCCTTGCAAAATTCACGCACAAATCGTTAAATATGCAATTTGCAGTTTTGTGTTAATTATGATATGTATCAAATAAGAATTCAACACAAATAGTAAGACTAAAAAATTACGCACGTATCCCCGGCAACGACGCCATTTGATTTGTACGAAAGAGAGTGTTTGTAGTTATACCGCAATCAGAACGGTGTCGCGCGTAGCTAGACCGAGGTGAGTACGGGTCATCCTCAGGGAAACGTTGAACCTTTTACTCTTAATTTAGATGTGTTGAGAAAGAGTGGAGGAAGAAATAAGAATGTTGTAGAATGGTTGTAGGATCTAGATCTACGTTAAACAAAGATGAAAAATATAGATCTAGATTAACTACGGATGTAAGTTTATATAAGAAGAGGGCATGTAGGGTTCATTAGGATTTAGTAGTTATGGATGATTAATTAAATATTACTCTTTCTATCCTTTAATAGATTTAAAACTAGAACGACAGTGATGCATGTAGATTAGGGTTTCTGGAGGGAAAAAGGTTCCCACTCGTAACCCCTATCTCGACACGGAACTCCGTTCATATCTAGCCTTTACGAAAACAATCATTAATCTAATCTCTAATCGCGGTCGAGACTAACAATAAATTGGTAGCGCGCCCGATTAGGATGTTAATGATTCTTTTGATAAAGTTTATAAACTTTATAGGACGTAAAAAGAGTTTAGGTATTTTCATCATCCATTAACCTACCCTAATCCTACGAACCCTAACAAGCGGAGAATTACTCGCGCATGTTGGGAGAAAAAGAGATGGACAGAGAATGCATAATGAAACTACAAAGAAATAGAATTAAGAAAAAGAGCTACCTTTATTAATCAACAAAACTCATTACACTTTGTTTCCTTAGAAAATGATTACAAAGACTAGTTTGCTTCTCGATCTCTTCTAAGGAGATAGATGAACCGTTGATGATCAGTCTGGATGCGTGAGCTGTCTTGGACTTCGTGATCTCGTAGACTTGATAAATTTTCCAAGAGGCTCTCGGTCCATATTTATAGTCCAAAGCCAGAAACATTTGCTTCCAAATTAGGTAAATAACAGTAGAGATTCACCCAAAAATTTTGCAACCTCTATCTCCTAAATCTTGCCGCGGATCCGCGGCCTAAGGGGGGGTATGGCCGCGGATCCGTGGCCATTCAATCTCATCCCTTCATCAAACTTCAGGGGCTCTGTCCTTGTGACATTTGGCGATTCTTGGAACCTTTGTATCATGGAAATCTTCTCGTGGTTGCTGCCGGACTTGGTCTCCAAGTTTTGCTTTCTTAATTAGGCAAGTTTTCTTTAACAACTTGATTTCCTTGATTTTAGTCTTGAAAAATTCTGCACAACTTGGAAAAATTCTGCACAACAACTTAAATAATATTTAGTAGACTTTGTTCTACTAGGATTTGGTCAATGATATTATTTGCATACATTTTCCTACCAAATTCTAATTATAATATATCAACACATGGAAAATAGTATTTTTACACATAAACCCTCATATGTATGATATATTATAGTAAAGAACTTTTTTAATATGGAATTGGTAGGAAAAATGTAATATCAAATGTGCAGTTTTATCAACTGATCAGGCGACCTCGGCCCGTATTCCTCCTTGCTCCGATCTTCTTCTCTCTGGCTGTAAGGAACTCCTTTTCCCTCTCTTCTACACAGTTTATTTTCTGCAAATCCCACAGAACGGAACAAATGGCCCCTTTTGAGTTGGAGAGAAATTTTGTCGCAATTTTTTCACATGAGGTCTTCGGACACTATTTTTACGACGCAATCCGACAACTTGGTTGGGAATTCATGCTATACGGGGGAGAGGGGTTGTGCGCCTGTGAGCGCCTGGTTGATGAATTTTATGATGCAATTCGTGATGGGGAAATACTACATGATCGGGTTAGTTTGCGTTTTCTGGGTCGATGTAGGGTGTTCTCAGCGGAAACCATTTCCTACGTCACGAATATCCCAATGCGATCTGGCTCTCAGAAACCCCTAGAATTGGCGCAGTATAGGACAGTTCTGGGAAATCATTACGAGCTATGAGATGCTGGGTTGAATGCCCAGCAGATCTACAGGAACGCCTATACGGCATGCCGGTGGGTGTATCGAAATGTCAAGGGGATTGCGCTCGTATCATCTTTTCTAGCGATTGTAGGGCACATGGTCCAGTGTTTGATGACCAAGGACTACCAATTCTGCATGGTGAGCATGCTATCTGCAACGATTAAGGAAAGTGCTGCGGTGCACAAATCTCTACTTCCCGTCCTCATCACTCAAATTTGCCGCAATTATATGGCGGAGGACGAGTTCACTGCCTATCTCTCGATGTATCCTGCTGTACCGGTGGAGATGGAGAAGATCTCGCCAGGGTACTATGATCCAAGGAGTGAACAACACATTTCGACCCCGACTGACCCCAGCGAGCATGCGGCGCCGCAGACTTCGTCAGAAATATTCATGGGAGATGACATTCCGGCAGATCCCTATGAGCTTCATAGGATGCAGGTCCATGGCCTCAAGACTATCATCCGGCAGAATAAGGAGATCAAGGAGCAGCTTAGCCAGCTCTTGGCTAAACAGGATGATGAAAGCGGAAGCAAAGGCAAAGGCAAAGCAAAACGACGATGAGGACATCGTCTGGTTCAAGTTTGGGGATGGAGCTGAAGCTTGGTGGTGGTGGTATTTTGTATCTGCATATAGTTTGCATTTGCATATTTCTCGTATTTTAGCATTTACATTTTGTAATTTTCTTTTCTTTTGCATGTAGTTGCATTTCATGTCTACTTTTGTACTGCATTGTATATTGAAAAATTTGAAAAATTTATAAAAATTGAAAAAATTTCTTGAAAAATTATAAAAAGTTTGTCATGTTGGTTAGCAGGGGAATTGTGATTTAAAATCTGATGGTTCGGTTAATAAGTTGAAATAACTAAATTCTTGCTATGAGATTGACGACTTGAAAAATAACCCTCCCGTGTGTTTAACTTTAGCTGATATACATCTTTTATAACACTTTTTCACGTGTCGTATGTTTTTGAGAATTTGAAGAAAGTCTGACATGTCTATAACTTTTTAAGTTGATAAAAATCTTTAGGATCAAACAGGTTTGTCCGAGTTAAGCAAAATATCAAGAATAGTTCATACAGTGAAGTGGATATCAAGAATTGTATAGAGATTTTAACAGAAGCTATAAGTCTGAAAAATAACCCATCTAGAACCTTGTTGGAGTAATTACACACCTTATCACATGTAACGTCTTCTGATTTAAAAGAAAAAGCTGGCTATATGTCTGTTTTCACTAAAGTGCTGAATAATTTAAAACAAAATGAGTCTTTTGTTTTGTGGCCTTGGTAACTTGGGTAATTAAGTTCTTGGGGTGTCTCCACACCTAATGCTTTAAAACCATCTGATTTGGGAGTCATTGACCCAAAGCTCGCTAAGTTTCCAATCGCCAGATAAAACAAACTAAGCAAGTGTTCTCTCCGAGTTAAAAGTCCTAACGGTTCTTTGTGGGAGAATAATCTTGGCGGGGACAAATTTTCTAGTAAAACAGTTTTTTCGCGGAGATATGAAAGTTTGGATTTATTAAGACGTTTTGCACGATAATGAAAGGTGTGTATGAACAAAAACAGGTGAAAGGTAGGAGTGAAAAATAAGACTTAGGTTCTCTGTTAAAATTGATATATATTTTCTGACTTGAAACCTAATTGGAGAATCATACTTGAGAAAATCTTAACTCCTTCCAAACTTGTGCGATCCTTTAGAAGTTTATCCTGGTCCGTAATTTTTGACATGATGACCCTAATCAAATTCTTAAAAACCTGTCGACACTACCGCACAATCACGAAAAGACACGTATTAACTTATGTTAAACAAATTGCGAGGGATGAAAAATAAGGATTAATGTTTCTAATTTGGGTGATAGAACTTCTAACTTTGATATCCAACTGTAAGTTTTGAATCAACGGTTCCTCCGTTTTACTAACTTGACTGGATTTTGTGGGTGTAATCCGCTGAAAACTCTCAGGAGACAACACTCCTCCTATTAGGGACACCTAGAGGTTTAACGGCTTGTTACACGTTCTCAGTGCAATCGCATTCCCTGCGAAAGTGAGGTTAGGATTTTTTGTTTTGCTCGGGACGAGCAAAAGATAAGTTTGGGGGTATTTGTTCATTTCATAAAACTGCATTTTATTACCTCTCATTCGTTATCTGTTTTGCTATTTTCGGTACTTTTAATCAGTGTCTGGTCAGTTATTGCAGTTTACAGGTATTCGTGATACAATACTGGAAAACACATTCAAAATCACAGATATCACGTTTGGGAGCCGACACTGCAAACAGAACAGGAAACCGACCGATGTCCCAGGAGCTTTTTTGGAAATAATACAAGTGTACACATTTTTTGTGTAAAATTGGTCCAACACACATGTGGACACATGCTATGGACCAGGTAGGGGGCTGCCATAGACCATGTAGACTGTCTTGGCATCATGAAGAAAACAAGTGGACACACAAAGTGGGTGTGAATGCATTTATTGCATAAAGTTTAGATGTGATATAAAGACCAAGTTTCCCTCCATTTCTCTGCATACAAAGCTGGTTAAATCAGACCAAGAAAACCGTGCCAGTGTGATTAGAAAGAGCACACAAGTCTACACTACAAGCCCGAGCCTCTCTGCTCGGTTTTTGGCCGGCGAGTCCCCTTGCAAATCCGGCGAGCTCGGTTCCCGAGGCTCTAGTGGGCCCCATGACAAACCCTTCCCTGATGCCACCTCGTCATGTTTTTATTGTTTATTTATTCCTAGTTTGGGTCTAAAATAGCAGATCCGTAGCAAGGGGAGGGCTCTCTCATTCTTTCATACTCTCTCATATTTTACATTGTATATTTCTTAGTTTTAGTTTGTTTTGGTTTAGCTTGAGGATGAGTGGGATTCATCATTGGTTTCTTCTTTTTCTTCCCTCTTGAAGCTCTCTTTGGAGAGCTTCATTAAGGAGGTTGAACAAGTCACCAAATCTTGTATCTTGTTCTCAAGTGTTTATATAATTGTTGCTTTCTTTTATTTACTTGTCTTCTTTACTTGCTTTCTTTAATCATGCTTAGCTAATTCTTTTATTTGGTTGTGGTGTGTATGAGGAAGTGAGATGAAAGGCTTTGCCTCCTCCACCTCTTGTTTATGTTTCATGCGCTAAATTTACGATTCTAACTTGAATATTGTTTATTTATTGATATGATACGGTATCTTGAATCATGGTTACTTGTAACCTCCTCATATACCGTATTCATTCCCTTTTCCCATTTTCAATGTTTAGGTTAAGATCCATTTGGTGTTAAGTTTGTTAAGCTAGGATATGGTATGTTGTGATAAGGCTTGACACGCTCTTTGTTTCATACTATATACCTTCACATACCCTTAGGAAACTCAACACCAAAATCAATTGCTCTCGCTAACCACTTTGTGTTTTTGTTGTTGACGTATGCTTGTTAAGACTTGTACTTAGCATTGATACCTCAAGCGCGGACATACAAACAGTAAGTGAACAAAACGGACATCGTTTCGTGCTTTGCAGCGAATATCGGACTTTGACGGTTTGTGCTCTGCAACCACGTTGACAAGTTGTGTTTCATGCCGGAATCAAGGTAAGGCCGGACAACTCATTACCAAGGGAGCGTAGAGGTAAACGCCGCGATTCAAGCTTCCGAACCAAGCCACAACCATTATTTCCTTAACTCCTTTTCTTGCTTTTTCCTTCTTTTTATTCTTTTATATATTTATTGTGACAAACCCCAATTCGTTAATTTGTTAACCTTAAACAACAATACTTAATACACAATTCCCTGCGGATCGACCCGTGCTTGCCAGCTCGCTATAACGCGCCGTGCACTTGCGGTTATAAATATTTAAAATGAGAACGATCTCGTGCGCGCATTCCGTTTTCCATAAAAATGTACACATTTCCGAAATATACGCGTTTGCGCGCGCGGGTGGTTTCCCAACATCTGCCCCTACCAGGCTCATCGTCATCCCCACAAAAACACTCTCGCCCTGGGGTATCGTACTGGGCCCACCATGTACTCGAAACTGTTCATCCTACTCCTCGAATTGGGTCTCGAAAACCAATAGCAATCATGAAAACTCATGGTGGACGATACATACATCACGAGAAAAGCGCAACTTGCATTTTTAAAAGAATAATAAGTTTATAAAATTCTTGCGGTTTTCCCCAAAATCCAGAAATCTCATAAATATTGAAATTCTCGAGAAGAATCACAATATATACGCATGCCGGTGATGATGGAAATCTATGATACGGTAGTATATACCATACGAAATACGGCCAGAAGCTATGCATGAATCATGATGCAATGAGGTATGTATACATGATTAACAATCCTACATATCCATTTAATGAGATGAATATGCAGGTATAAATATACGGATCATATACGATGTAAATGCAAAAAGATCTAGTGTTCGTGACATAGAAGTTACCAGTGGCATGTGTGTTCGCATAATTAGTGCACGTACGGCAGGATCCAATGATAATGGTGCAAGTGTCCTATAAAATGATATCACATGTACATATATTCATCTATATAAGATGATACAATGTAATGAGATGCATAACTAGAACTACGCATATAATGAAAATACTACAATTAATACTAAACCATCGGGCGTTTCGCGCCATCCACACGATCCCCCCATAGATGTGTACATCTACTCACCGGGACGCCTCGGCTAATCTGGTCTGATATCCGCCCTGCCTTTCCGCGCCGCGCCCGACGCTTCTGCACCCGATTCTAAAATCGCACACAAGCAATTAAGAGGATAAATATACCAATAATCGCGGACACAAATGACACAAGATAACCAACGCGCATTAACTGGACGTGCATACCCTTGGTGCTCAAAACGCACCCGCGACAAAGCCACAACCCACAACTAGAGTCGCTATACGTGAAAACCACTAAGCCTAAAACCCAATCACACCAATTGCGCACTCACACCACACTAGATATCATATGAAATAGGTTGCATATCATCAAAACATCAACTTTAATTCAAATCGATTTATTCCGAAAACCTAGTAAGCGACCATTAACCGTTTTCATACAAATCTTGATATTTTAGCAAATCTATTGGCCTCATTATTCACTTAATATCTTAATTAAGCCACACAAATCTTTACTTAAATTTTATATCACCAATTTAATTTAATCCTAAAAATCTAATTTGCAAAATTTTCTAATTTGAACAATTTTAAAGTAACAATTTACAAATTAACAACTAAACTAGATTTTGCATATCTTAAAATGTTAAACCACTCATTATAACCATACTCAAATAATAAAAACCCTAATTTGATCTCAAACCCCTTTCTTGAATTTTCTAAACTTGAAAATAGAACCATTTAATTACCTAATTAAATTGATTTAAAGTAATTAACCAATAATTAAACACTAGGGTTAGGATTATACCTCAACAAACATGAGATCAAACATGAAACCTAGCCTCCCAAAGATGCTTCCTTGCTCTAAGATTCATATTAGTTTGGCTAAATAATAATGGGTAAAGATTAAACTAGGGATTAATGATGTTTTGTGTGGATTTTTGATGCATTTTCTTGAAGATTTTTGAAGGGAAAAGAAGTGGAGAAATTTTGGGGCTTCCACAAGGAAGGCTCGGCCACATTCCAAAGAGGGAGAGAGAGTGGGGTGAGTGTGTGGAAATATCAATAATTAATACACCCTTACCTCCTTTATTTAATACTTTCCTTATTCTTTTCATTTCATTTTCTTTTCACTTAATTTTTTTGAAGTAGAAAGAGAAGTGGGGAACTGGGGAATGAGGCAACCCAAGGCTCGGCCAAGTGAGGAGAGGGGCGTGTGTGGGTTTGTGTAAAATTTTCCAAGTCAAAACAAGGCACATTATCATATATATTAATCATTTTTCTTAATTATTCAATTTTTTTATTTTATTTTTAACCTAGACTTCTCTAGAACTTTGGAGTCAGATTGAGAAGGAAGTAGAATGTTACAAACTAAATTCTAAGTTGTCATGGTGCACAATTGTGTAATTTACCCATTCCAATTTGTAATTTACACCAATTTAATGCATAATTGAAAGCTTAAAATAATATTAAAATAATTAATTTAGGAAAAATATTTAAGTAAACTAATAATTTGTAAGTGGCTAAATAAATATCAACTACAAGCAATTACATAGTTAAAATGGGCGTATTCAAGTCTATGTTGAAAAATAATGATAGTTACGTTTTACGGAAAACATAATTTATTTTACCTATTATCGGAAAATTATCCAAAAGGATTTATTTATATATTTATTTGTTTATTTATTTTTAAAACGTTACACACACAGAGGGTTTCCCTGGTTCGGACGAAACGTTGTAGAGGCCGTATGGTTTTATGGCAGAGTTCGATCATATACATGCACTTGTACACGGATCATGATCGGACGGATACTAGTGGGTTTTGGTTTAAGCCGGATCCTAGTATTATATTGTTGGATTATTTTCATCTCGTTGTATTCATGTTCAGTCGGAATACGAATGCAGGTATGTATGTACAGATGAGGGGTATTCTTGTAATCCGTTACAAGTTTACTTTAGAGTTGTCATTTCTATTTCTTTGTGAATAAACATTTAGTTTAATGTTTATTTGGTGAGGTGTAAAGTGTGAGTGCAAGTTTTGATTTGTGCATTGATCATGCTACATGCACTTGGTTACTCATGGTATTGGGTCATGTGTTTTTTTTGTTTTGGCTAAGATATCTCTAGTGAGTGAGATATTATGGAGCAAGGGCAGATCTTTTATTGGGCTAGGAATTTTCTCTAGTTGCTTGCTCATGATATATCACACAATACTCACAAAGAAATAACAAGCCGACACAACATCTTCACTTGGTTTTTCTTGAGCTCACTCTTCACCTATGGGCATCTTCGTCAACCTCCACCCATTCCATCTTATGTGTTGAGAATTATTGGGTGTTTTAAGAAAAAGTATTCACACACTATCTTTACTTCATCTTGTGCATCTAGGCTAGCAAACTGGATGCCCGAGTTGCTTCGGTTTTGAAGCAAGAGCCCGTATTACTAATCCTCGACGTGGATCTTCTTCGATGGAGGGACACCAGAGAATGAACTTGTTCGAGGTAGCCGCAACCAGCTTGGGACAGAGGTCGAAGACTGAATGACACGGATCAATCGGTATAACCTCTCCAAACTCTTTTTATAGAACTAGTATAGGGTTAATGGTACGATCAGTCGATTAGGGTTCCGTCAGCGCCAGTTTTTAAAAGTTTTTGTTCCGCATTTGGCCACAGATTGATGGCCGGGACTGTTAGTTGTATGTATGCCCTAGAGGCCAGTATTGTACAGATGATGTATATTATATTGGATGCTTGGACATATATAGAGATGACTTTCTTGCTCGATATGATAGTATGCTATCTGGTTGCTCTTTATCTTAACATGTATACTAGTCTCTTTATACTGTCTTATAGTTACATGTTGGTAAAGCCCTTAGGATGTGTACTTGACTACCTGGACTATGATGCGGATCATACTAGTGGGGACATGGTAGTCCATAAGTACATCCTTCAAGGTCCCTAGTCGTGGGTATATCGAGACGGGGCATCGATATACCAGTGTAGACTAGCGTATACGCTTCTCGACCCATGAGATGGGCGATGGATGATCCCATATCCATTGCTGTTTGACATCAGAGATGGTATACGGGTGCTCAGTGGAGACTGGGTACACTGGACGGACTCGCCGAGAACTCCCAGATGGTATTATACCTCACGTCAGATGGCAGTTCTCAGGTGACACTTGTGCAGGTTAGTCTGTAGACCCGAGATCGTCATAGAGTCTTGTGTGATTCCCACTGTGCTTTGATTTTCACCTTACCACGTCCATGAGGGCATGCAAAACGGTGGTTTTTGGGTACAGTCCCGAGTCAAATGGAGGCAATGAGCGATAGGAGGGGTTTCGTCTCTCCCGGTATTGGGGGTTGATGTTGCACTGTGCTCGATTGGCCGTAACAGGAAGTCCCTGGCCAGGGCTGATTAAAGATTTACTGGTAAGTGTTACCAGTAGTTTCTCGACCCGTTATGAGCCTCACATCGGCACGACTTATCGGTTATTGGGGTCTGACGTTTACCACCCCTAGACTTGATATGCGACATATCAGACGAAGAGACCGGACTGCACGGTAGTATTGCCGGTTGGCTCGACGGGAGTTGTAGCAGGTTCGCTTGTTCTCTTCTGATCGTTCAATACCCGGGTGGCCGTTACGTTTAGCTGACCGCTTGTGGCTTGGGGGTGCTTGATATGATCATCACCCACTGCCGGCGTATTGACGAGTCTTAGAGTCCCACAAAGGAGTTACCTAGTCCAGGCGAAACGTTGTGGTGTGCGTATGCGATATGCGCATGGACCCGGTTAAAATGCGCGTATGGGATACCGTATATTGATCGGGCGGCTTGTTTTTTGGTGGGGTCGTATGTGATATGACCGGATTGATAAATCAAGTGTTGATTTATCATTTAACCATTAGCTTCTCACTTGAAATCCTTTCTTGAGTTTGATGGATGTATGCATGCATGTATGCTTTCTTTATAGATTCATGCACATATGGATGTACATACACACATATATACATACATACATCCTTCATGGTTGTACATACATGAAAATGGTGGCAATATAAGACTCACACCATGGTTTGATTTATATATAAATTATTATTGAATTTGATTTAAAAGAAAAGAAAAGAAAAGAAAAGGATAATTCATGGATGCTTTCTACACTCTTCTTGACCTAACCATGCTCACCCACCATTTAACCATGGATTACTTTTCCTTTTGGGTTTTAACTCAAGTTCAATAATATCCTATTTGATCAACCATGGTTTGAGATGAGAGATATAAAATATATATAGATTTATTTTCTTTTTCAAGAGGAGGTTTTTTCTTCTCTCTTATTCAAAAAGGACACCATCTTCTTCCTCCTTCTTCCATTGCTTTCTAGATTTTTCAAGTGAGCAAAATACTCATCAAGTTAGGATTTTGAAGTGAGAAAAGCCACCACAACATCATTCTACACAAGTCTTTCCCACTTGTTTAGAGTGTTAGCTTCATTTTTCATTCTTGATCTTGCGAAGTTGCTAGCTTGGACAAAGCGGACTCCGGGTGGATCATCGGTGACCTAGAGGAGTTCAAGCGGACCTTTTCCAAACCCCAAGTAGCCGAGGAGTCTAGCGTAGGGAGCTACAAAGGTTGTACTCTCAAAACCCTAGCTTTTCTTTCATGAGATGATATGCAAATTTTGAAACCCTAATTTTTCTAGGAACGATTCTTTGTTTGTTAACTTAGCACCCTAAAAATTCCAAACCCCAAGTGATGCTTCCAAACCCTTCATGAGGTGCTAGGCTAACCCAACATTGGTATCAGAGCCGACCTAGAACATTAAGCGGTGAGTTAACGAAGTTAAAACCCCGATCGAACCCGACAATGTCAAGATAACCCCCTCTCTGGACAAATTTTAAAATCTGGGATTTTTCTGAATTAAAAATACCTGAAAAATTCAGCATGGAAATATAAAAGTTTTGGTGAAAAACGGAAGTCTATTCCGTACATTCCACCGCGGAACCGCGGCAATAGCCTGCTTGGGCCGCGGTTCCGCGGCCGTACAGAGGATATAGGCTATCGTTTTTACACTGTTATTTTTATTTCTCTGATATATATTTTCTGGGTATTTTTAAACTGACTCAAGTGTTGAGTAATATGGGGTTTATTTTGTAATTGCTGATTCGATCGGGAATCTTAAATTCGTTATTCTGTTTTTCGGATAATTTGGAAAGTATTGAAGTGTTCGAACGAGTATCATTTGCTCACTTTTCACGGGGTTTAAATCTTTTGGAGATACGTGCAAGTTTTGTGGTGGACCCTCTAGAAGACAACAAACCTTAACTCGATTATGTGACCGTCTTGAACTGCCCTTTGAACCTTAGGGTTTGGGGCAGTACGGCGTGCCACATGTGAGGCGTTGGCTTGACCCTTCTACGGCTGGACCGCTACTACTGTGTCACACTCCGGGTTTTTGAACTCCGCTCAAGTGTTGAGCTTTAGCGAATCTTGGGTATTTGATCGTTCGTTCGAAAAAATTTAATACTGTCTAATTATCTGGATTGTGATGCAATGTGTGGAATTCATATTACTAGACATGAAATACGAAGTATGTGATATTTCGCATTTACGATGTCTATAGAGAATGTGGATTCCAGATATTGCAGTTTTACACTTTCTTTTCTGTGACCGTAAGTGTAGTATGTAGTGGTATTGCCGATTGTCGTTGCTATACGTCGACGACGATCGGTGTATGCATACTTACTTACGTTGATGATATGAGATATTATGTGTTGCTGAGATATGATGTGCAGGATTGTCGCGATTGAATAGCCGGGGGGTTTTATGTGAGATGAGAGTTTTATATTTTCATTCATGTATATTCAAATGTAATGTAATATTCTTTTATTTGGGGCACTTCCGGGTTGAGGTTGATGCCACCAGTGTTGTATATTATTTACTTTTCCGTATTAGGATGGACCCAAGGAGTGGAGCACAGGTGATCGGGTTCTGGGGTTCAGTGGGAGGCCATCTCGAGGAGTCGAGACTGGGTCTCCTAAACTCCAGAATTGGTAGGGTCGCTTGCCGCTCTCGTAGGGGTCCAGGGTGTGGGCTTGGCTATTCATCGCTGTTGGAGATAGTGCCCTCAGAGTCAATTATTGGATCGCAGGTACGTGATTGCAATGATTGCGGAGGACCTATACCGGTAGGACAGTCTTACTCGAGATGATAGTATGCTATCTGCTTTGTCTTTATCAGTCGTGTACATGTTCAGGTGACTGATTACATGTTACACTTTGATAGAGCCCTTAGGATCTTGCTTTACCACCAACTGTATGATGGCGATCATATACGTGAGAGTTGGGTGGTTTATACGCATATCCTTAATTGTGGTCTCTAGTCGTGAGAGTTTCGAGACAAGGCATCGATACTCCGGAGTAGACTAGTGTATACAGTCGAGATCCCGACGAGGGGCGGTGGCCGGTCTCTGTTCACATCATAATATTGCATTATTATATTCCCCATTCTTATTCTTTTTATAAATAAACAGGCACTTTTGACGCATGTCTGCTACATGTTACAGGTTATAGGTTCTTGGACAGAAAACAGTGAAAACGATGTAAAGACAATGAAAATATGGACTTTTGACCAACAAACAGAGGACTCTTGATCAAGCCTACATCAAAGAACAGTTCACAATCAACAAGGCAAGGCAAGGTCCAAAATAATAAGGCAAACGGTTAAAAGATCCATTATAATTTGTTCACTGGAGATCTGGAACCAACGTAGAAGCCCAATTGAGAAAAGAACCACTGAATATTGAAGCCCAAAAGATCCTGAAGCTATAGCAGAAAGCTCAAAGTCCAATCCTCCTTGTTGACCGCGGAACCGCGGCCAAACAGGGCCTTGGGCCGCGGTTCAGCGGCAGGCTAGAGCATTTAGTGGCAGAAAATTTTACTAATTCTCATGGGCGGCGCTGACTAGTCAACCTTGGGCTATTTTTGTAAATTTAGACACGCGGTTCAAGATGTAACCTAGGGTTTCCTATCTTCTATAAATAGGGACTCTAATTCATTGTAAACTTTATGCCTCCTTTTAATAAAAATTTAGAAATCTTTTGGAGAGCATCGGTGTTTCTTCTCCATTCAGAAATTCAGATTTGACAACCTTGCATGAATGATTGGAGGGATGCATCTGTAAGTAATTTAATTTCTTGCTTTAGTGCAGATTTAAATTCCTTGCCCTAGGTAGATTTAATTTCATGCCCTAGGAACTTGTTTAGAGTTAGCTTTGGGGAAGGATTTTGAGAGATGAGATCTCTCATCCCTTTCTTACCCACCAAATATTTACAATAGGACTCCATGCATACATGCACATACCGCTCCCTACGGCACTCTATCCCTCGAGGTAGCGGTGATACCGTAGTATAAAGGCCCGGGTGTGATGTTTTCCATGGAGGTTAGGGTAAGGATCTCTAAAGGAAGGACAAGAACCTAGAGGAAGGATCACCTTCCCGAACGGATCTAATCCACTTAATTGATAATTACCACAACTCCTCACAGATCTTCATTCGGGTATAGAAAGCGTTGAGGTTTACTTGCATTTCCAAACCATCCCTAAACCTAGCCCTAGCAAGAATAGATCTAGATAATTAGTATAGATTAATTAGGTTTTTAGATTTAATAATTAATCCGAACACCCTTCGGAATTAACTCGTAAGCACGAATCGGAAATTCACAACATCCCTGTGGACCGACCCGTACTCACCGGCTAGCTTCATGTGACACCGTTCTTGATTGCGGTTACAAATATTTTTGATCTATCTTTTAGAAAGCGCGAGCACGCTAAATCAATCAATCAGTCTCACAAGCCACTGGTGTCAGTTGGATCACCTAAGATGTATACAGGTGCTCATTGGGTTATGAGTACACCGAACAGGACTTGCCGGGAACCTGCTAGTTGGTATTATACATATCGTCAGATAGCAGTTCCCTGGTGACATGTGTACAGGTTAGTTCATCGACCTGAGGTCGTCATTTGTCTCGTGTGAGTTCCCACTGTGCTTTGATTTCTACCCTACCACGGCTCAAAGGAGTCGTGCAAACAGGTAGTTTTTGGGTACAGTCCCGAGCCATATGGAGGCACGTGAGCTGATCGGCAGGGGATTCGTCTCTCCCGGTATTGGGGGCGAGATCGTGCTGTGTCTAGGAGAGCCATTACACAAAGCCCACGGCCATGGCAGGAGATTTACTGGTAGGTATTTCAGTAGTATCTCAGGGTGTTATTGGGCTACACTCCGACACGACTTATACTGCTATTGGGGGTCTGACGTTACTAGCCCCCTAGGCAGATATGCGATACTCATAGACGAACGGAACGGACTGTATATACATTGTCACTGTTAGGCTCAGTAGGGTTTCCGGATGAGTTCGCTCATCGGCCTCCCTTGAGGTCAGTCCATGGGCAGCCGTTACGCATAGCTAGTGCCGCTGACTGTTTGTGGTTAAACCCACTGCCAGGGTACCGACGAGTCATTAGAGTCCTCCACAGACAGTTTCCCAAGTTCAGGCGAAACGTTGTAGAGGCCGTATGGTTTTATGGCAGGGTTCGGAAAATGCACGTGCGTTACGCACGTGTCATTTTTCGGGCAGATAATACTGGTCGGCTTTGGTTTAAGCCGGATCCGAGTATTATATTGAGTAGATATAATATCTTTGTCTCAGTTGCATTTGTATTCGGTCGTAATACAAATGCGGGTATATTTATACAGTTACGGGGTTATCCTGAAATTCGTTTCGGGATCACTTTTGGAAGTTGCCAATTTTCTATCAGCCGTCTTTTAACGTTCGGTTAAAGACGGATTTATCTTTTCTTGGATGAGTGTGGAAGGTTCTAGAAGTTACTAGAAGAGGTGACTAGGTTAGAATGGTGTTGATGTTTCAATGGTTGCATTTATTGTGTTCACACTTTGTGTTCACACTAGATATTTTCTTGTGTTCACACTAGATATTTTTCTCTTGTGGTCACTCTCCTCTCTCCTACACTCATCCCCCACCTCCTATAAGATGGTCGGCCCTTCCTCTCTCTCACACTTACTTGATGGTTGTAAAAAGATTATGATAGCTTTGGGGTGTATGGAAATTTCATTGCTCATTTCATTCCATCACCCGAATCAATTGGCAACTTCATTAACCGTTCGTCTATGGCTTTGGACGGAACGAGACAAAGTCTTCTACTCATTCTCTACATCAATCTTGGTCGTCTCTTTTAGCAAACTTGACGACCGAGTTGCCTCGAGTCAGAGGCGGGAGCCCGTTTAAAGAATCGTTGACGTGGTGCCACCTGGACGAGCAGATCGGAGATCGAAGAGATCGGAAAAGCCGCAACGGAGCGTGGGATGATGGTTAAAGAACGAAGGACTCGGATCGTTCGGTATAACCATTCTACTCTCTTTACAGTTTGTTAGTTTATCAATAATGGCAGATCCGGGTTATAGTATACGATAGCGCCAGTTAAAAAGTTTTTGTTCCGCATTTGGCGTCTGTAGACGGCCGGGGCGCTACCGTAGACTTACAGTGGTATCAGAGCCTCACCATTTTGCTTTACTAACTTGTGCTAACACGTTTAAAATATCGATCGAACCAGATATCGAAAACCGCAAAATTCAAGTTCACAGTTTCTGTTGATTTTTAAATGGTTCTAAAATCAATTTTACACATCACAGAAAATTCAGCAGGCTTTTCTTAGCACACCGTACAAATTTGAGCACGTGACTCAACAAGACCGCCACGGAATCGCGGTCAAACCTATGGTTTGACCGCGGATCCGCGGCCATTCTGTGAGATCTTGGCCCCAAATTTGTACAGTAGCTTCTTGACTTGAAATTGTGGGTTTTGGTATATATCTTTTGGGCCCAGATTTTGTTATTGTTCAACAGTTGTTCGTGGGGCCCACTTCGTGATATTTAGTCGATCGAAATTTAAACATGTTAGTTTACAGTGCTTACATTATATCTCTGACCGGGAATGTCATTTGATCGGTAAACCGCGTCTGATTGCTATAGTTCTTTTAGACGGGTTTGCGAACGTGACATTCTTGTTGATGTTCTGTGTTGTGCTGTGATGTTGCGGTTTTGTCGTGGTGGATAGCAGTGTGCAATGGTAGTGCAGTTTGGATTTATTTGTACATTTGATATTGCAGGGCGAGCGTCCAACCTGTGGACTGCCATCGCTGCCTGTTGTATAATATTCTTTTGGGGCACGACCGGGTCGAGGTCGATGTACCCATTGTACATATTTTTCATTTCTGTACTAGTTTTACCCCGCGACGGAGTGCACGGATAGCCGGGTTCTGGAGGGCAACGGGTCCGCATTTCATGGCTTTGAGAGGCAGAGGGGCCTTACTCTAAAATTGGGAGACTATTCGCCACACTCGTAGGGGGTACAGGTTGACCCAAGGAGGGGTGCTCAAGCTACCGGATTCCATGAAGTGCAGGGTGGTCCATTCACTTTGCTGTAGGGGGCTGCCTCGCTTCAGGTTTTGGCGGGTAACTTGCCGCACCCGTAGGGGTCTAGGTTTCATTTGCACAGGCTATCCACACGACCAGGGGAACGTCGGGTTTCAGCAGCGGCTCTGTGAAACTCGGGGATCCCAGATTATCTGTATTGTTCTGTGATTCTTATTACTTTTCTGTAATGTTGCATATTATCATGCCTGGAGCGATTATTGTATATTGGTATATATACTATTAGATGTTGTATATGTTTTACACCCGCGCTAGTCTAGTCCCCGCTCTGTCGTTAGTTAAGTAACCTAACGGGTGATGACGGGACCCAGTGACGAATGCGGATGGCATATACGTACATTTTATTTTCGTTCTTTTCTGGTGTGATTATTGATGGGACTGCGTTGATTCTGATCAATGCAAAGTAAAACAAACCTGTTTGCAGTTGTTGGAACAAATTTAAAAAGTTTTATTGGAAAGACGTTTCCTTTTATTTTGCATAGCGGTATTCAGTGGAATATCCTGCACCTCATTCGACGGGACAAGGGCCGATATCCCTTCACCAGGACTGACCCCTTGGGCAGAAGTTTGCGTCAGGGTAATAACTTCACTATAGTCGATTACAAGTTGCTTTGCATCGCGGTATTCAGTGGAATATCCTGCACCTCATTCCACGAGGAAAGAGCCGAGATCCCTTCACCGGGAGTGACCTCTTTAGCAAAAAGTTTTCGCCACTATATTTTTAAAAAGCTATCAGGTTCCTTCAGCGATATCAAGTTCGTTACGTTAAAGGTTTTTTCGCCAAAAACTAGCCGTAGCCCTCCGTCACTTCTTTTGGGTATTCAGTAGTATTCAAGCTATGTATTTTGACCTAACGCCAAGGCATAGTGTTTGGTAGCTGCTGGGTATTCATTTGTTGCATAGATAGATGGGTTGGTTTGGGACAGCCGTTCTGCCATTTTGACCTAACGCCAAGGGCATGTGCGGGTGGGTTCAAATTAACAAGATAGTGACGGGTAGAACTTGGCATGTGACTTATGACATTTTGACCTAACGCCAAGGTTATAAGAGCATGGGGCAAAAATCTTATCGGGAGTTTCTAAAGAAACTGAAACTTGCCAAGTATGCGCATACCTTCTGGAGTATGAGTAACGTGGATGCATTCCGTCACGTTATCATGCGATGAGAGTTGGATCCCGATTCCCACTGATGAGTTGGTTTACTCTTCGGGTGATCCCGATTGATTCTTCTTTTAGGTTTGGAGGAGAATTTGACAGTACAGTGGGAGGTTTCCGGATTAGATAAAGTGATAACCATTCTGATCTAGGTTAGAATGCACGCAGAGTGTTTCTTTTCTCTCTCTCTCTCTGGCAGCGACCTTTGACCGACCCTAGACTATGACTCAGTGACCAAGTTAACCGAACCTTCTTAAAATACTGATTTTTGGATTGTCTATGTTGCATAAGTCATTGCCACTCCTTCTTTTTCCCTTTGTATTTCTCAGAACACCCGTATTACTACGGACATCCACTTCCATTGGATAGATCCATTGTATGGTTATATACGAACTCGAAGGGACTTCTTCGAGGATGGATCCAGGTTCAGGAGAAATAGAATTGGTTTATTCAGTTGTCTTTTTATTATCACCTTCTCTAAGGTTGCGAGAGCTCCTTGGTTTAGGAGAGTACACCTATTACGCTTATTGGATAGTCTTCTTCCAAACCATAGGCAGGTGCCGAAAGGTAGGGAATGAAGAAAACCAATTAGCCTAAGTAGGGTGTGCAGAAGGGAATAACTAAAGACAAAATAAAGGTATTAGAAAGAGGGGCAAAGTAAATTGCGACTGTTATCATTCACGACCAAACCGCGTACTTCATCGCCACTCCTACTTCACCTTTAAAAAGAATAAGGTATTATTTAATTGTCTTTTATCATCACCTTCTCTCAAGATGTGAGTACTCCTTGGTTTAGGAGGGTACACCTATTATGCTTACTGGTTAGTCTTCTTCCAAACCTTAGGCTGGAGGCGAACGGTAGGGAAGGAAGAAAACCATTTAGCCTAACGATGGTGTATGGGAGGTAACGACTAAAGACAAATAAAGGGACTTGGAGAGATGGCAGTGAAGTTTACGGTTATAGTCATGAATTGGATTATGGAAGAGGCATTGCTATGAATACCAGGATACCCCTACGAAACATTTTCATGTTTCAGTGCATTGTTAAAAGAAAACTGTTTTCCCGATTAGATACTTACTCCAAGGGTATGAATTTACCAGGTTTCATTCTCATATCTGTATGGTTTTACAGATGATGAGTGGGAGTAAGTTATTAGGAATTAGGTGATCATCCTCATTATATCGGAATTCGTTGTAATTGGTGATATTTGAGGAAATCGCCAGGGTATAGTTTTCAACCTACGATGCACAGGTTTTGAGTTGTTCAACTCAGCGGACTTATACAGAGTATTGTATGTTGTCCAAGTGTCCATCAGGACAAAGGGGTAGGTCCTCGTACTATGTTCTGTTTACTTATGACTTCTCTAGTTTTTAGATAAGTGTTTCGTACAAATACAAGGTCTAAGTTTTGAGAAGTTGTGGGTATAAGAATAAAGTAGAGAACCGGGTGTCACAAGTATCGGGATTCTTCAAAGAGATCGAAGATGTAGATTCTTGTGATTGGTATTCAGATGATAGTAATGGTTTTGAGAAACTTGTTTCTCTTTCAGGTTGCTCATAATTGGATGGATTCTTAAGTTGAGTAATGCTGATTAGCCTCTCTCCATTAAGTTGATATGCACTGGTGACAGTTGCATGATTAGAATCTGGTTCCAATTAAATAAGTGCCAAAGTTTCTATATTGGATATAGAATGGTTCATACCTTAAAAGATGTTAAGGTACGGGAAGTTGTCCAGCTTATGCTTAAAACCAGACTCTGGATAACTCAGGACACGTTTCTGTAATGGCTGTTTGTGGGTTGACCCTGGCTATGACGAGGGTTGATATTTTACCATTTGGAAGATCAATAGTGATATTGTTCTTGACTCGCCACAGTTTTAGTAAAATGGATTTTTTTCAGAAAACAGTAGTGGGAGTATGGTAGAACTGGAAGTGATTCCAGAACCGCGAACGATTACGGAAAATTTAATAGGACCTATATATTCAATCAGGTTTGACATTCCAATAGCCACTCCGCAGATATGGTGGGTAACCTCAGACGCCCGAGAGGTACTTCGGTAGCCTCAAGGACGGTGACAGGGAGGTTCTTATCTACCCAGACTTGACACTACTATTGTTCCAGGCTATGAGATCCGGTAGGAGGGTTGTCGTAGTCAGTGGGAGCAGCAGAAGCATAGTGGGCAAGTAGCTTATGTCTATTTATAGACTTGAGCAGTTATAGCGGAGATAGATCATCTAATTTTGATGTGACAGTCATAGGTTTGACTTCATCAGAATAGGGGATGGATCTGTTAAGAAGGTAATAGGGTGTGATGTCATGGTATATGGATGACATACACAGAGTAGAAAGTAAAATTCCTATACTACGATCGGTTGTACTGTAGTCGTCACACAGTTGTTTCTCCAGACAGGATATGGATATAATATTTGACATTCTGGTTTCTAGATCTATGGTTTTAGATCTGGATTTGGGTAGTTTCCCAATGTGGGTACTTTGACAGTATTCTAATGGTTTTTAGAACAAATGACTCCTGGCATGGTGGTGTACCTGCAGGTGATGGAGTCACCCTCTCTAAAGGTGTCTAACGGACTAAAGGGGAGAGGGAAGTGCATGATTGGTAGATCACTTGCTTAGGCAATTGAGTCAATCGTGAGATGTCAAGTACCACACCATATGTTGTTTTTGCACTAGATGCAATAAGTTTGTATTAATCCAAACCTGGAGAAACATAAGGAAGCAGTTTTAGAACATAAGTGCATGTTCTACGGATTTGATGACGGCAGCCTCCTTCGGGAGACGATTATCATTCCAGGCTTCAAAGGTGACATGGATGACAGAGTGATTGTCAGAGTTATAGTTTTTCCTCTGACGAGGGACAGTATTATGGACAGGTGGTCCAAGAGGATACTGTGGGAGGCTTGGTGCAGGATACTGATTAGGTTCAGTGATCGATACAGTCTAAGAAGTTTGGATTTGGAGTTCAATTATGAACTAGGTCCCATCAGATATCCAGACATATTCTAAGACAGGTATTACTCAATTCGGGAGACGGTTTTCTCCGCGAACTTGAGATTAAGAGAGATATAGAAAGAAACATCTGGGCGGATCCACTCACTGAGGCTATTTCTCGAACACAATAGTTTTACAAACGGGCTTTGTGAAACTGATTAGTAGAGGAGTTGGATGTTTGTTTTCACACGGGCTGTGAGTAGTCGACATCGCAATAATTAGCCTTGAGTGCAAGTGGGAGATTGTTGGAGATAGTGCCCTCAGAGTCAATTATTGGATCGCAGGTACGTGATTGCAATGATTGCGGAGGACCTATACCGGTAGGACAGTCTTACTCGAGATGATAGTATGCTATCTGGTTTGTCTTTATTAGTCGTGTACATGTTCAGGTGACTGATTACATGTTACACTTTGATAAAGCCCTTAGGATCTTGCTTTACCACCAACTGTATGATGGCGATCATATACGTGAGAGTTGGGTGGTTTATACGCATATCCTTAATTGTGGTCCCTAGTCGTGGGAGTTTCGAGACAGGGCATCGATACTCCGGAGTAGACTAGTGTATACAGTCGAGACTCCGACGAGGGGCGATGGCCGGTCTCACAAGCCATTGGTGTCAGTTGGATCACCTAAGATGTATACAGGTGCTCATTAGGTTATGAGTACACCGGACAGGACTCGCCGAGAACCTGCTAGTTGGTATTATACATATCGTCAGATAGCAGTTCCCTGGTGACATGTGTACAGGTTAGTTCATCGACCTAAGGTCGTCATTTGTCTCGTGTGAGTTCCCACTGTGCTTTGATTTCTACCCTACCACGGCTCAAAGGAGTCGTGCAAACAGGTAGTTTTTGGGTACAGTCCCGAGCCATATGGAGGCACGTGAGCGGATCGGCAGGGGATTCGTCTTTCCGGGTATTGGGGGCGAGATCGTGCTGTATCTAGGAGAGCCATTACACAAAGCCCACGGCCGTGGCAGGAGATTTACTGGTAGGTACTCCAGTAGTATCTCAGGGTGTTATTGGGCTACACTCCGACACGACTTATACTGCTATTGGGGGTCTGACGTTATTAGCCCCCTAGGCAGATATGCGATACTCATAGACGAACGGACCGGACTGTATATACATTGTCACTGTTAGGCTCAGTAGGGTTTCCCGATGAGTTCGCTCATCGGCCTGCCTTGAGGTCAGTCCATGGGCAGCCGTTACGCATAGCTAGTGCCGCTGACGGTTTGTGGTTAAACCCACTGCCAGGGTACTGACGAGTCATTAGAGTCCCCCACAGACAGTTTCCCAAGTTCAGGCGAAACGTTGTAGAGGCCGTATGGTTTTATGGCAGGGTTCGGAAAATGCACGTGCGTTTACGCACGTGTCATTTTTCGGGCAGATAATACTGGTCGGCTTTGGTTTAAGCCGGATCCGAGTATTATATTGAGTAGATATAATATCTTTGTCTCAGTTGCATTTGTATTCGGTCGTAATAAAAATGCGGGTATATTTATAAAGTTACGGGGTTATCCTGAAATTCGTTTCGGGATCACTTTTGGAAGTTGCCAGTTTCCAGTTTTTTATCAGCCGTCTTTTAACGTTCGGTTAAAGACGAATTTATATTTTCTTGGATGAGTGTGGAAGGTTCTAGAAGTTTCTAGAAGAGGTGACTAGGTTAGAATGGTGTTGATGTTTCATTGGTTGCATTTATTGTGTTCACACTTTGTGTTCACACTAGATATTTTCTTTTGTTCACACTAGATATTTTTCTCTTGTGGTCACTCTCCTCTCTCCTACACTCACCCCCCACCTCCTATAAGATGGCCGGCCCTTCCTCTCTCTCACACTTACTTGATGGTTGTAAAAAGATTATGATAGCTTTGGGGTGTATGGAAATTTCATTGCTCATTTCATTCCATCACCCGAATCAATTGGCAACTTCATTAACCGTTCGTCCATGGCTTTGGACGGAACGAGACAAAGTCTTCTACTCATTCTCTACATCAATCTTGGTCGTCTCTTTTAGCAAACTTGACGACCGAGTTGCCTCGAGTCAGAGGCGGGAGCCCGTTTAAAGAATCGTTTACGTGGTGCCACCTGGACGAGCAGATCGGAGATCGAAGAGATCGGAGCAGCCGCAACGGAGCGTGGGATGATGGTTAAAGAACGAAAGACTCAGATCGTTCGGTATAACCTTTCTACTCTCTTTACAGTTTGTTAGTTTAGCAATAATGGCAGATCCGGGTTATAGTATACGATAGCGCCGGTTAAAAAGTTTTTGTTCCGCATTTGGCGTCTGTAGACGGCCGGGGCGCTACCGTAGACTTACAATCGCGACTGTGGAATCCGTATTTTCTATTGATGGCTAAATACTAAATACGGACGTCCTAGTATATCCCACATTATATCTATGTTTCTGCTGCGATATCTGTGATGTGATCATTTGATATGTTGTGATGGATACAGTATATAGTATATATGATATATTATATAGACGTTACTTATGTTTTACACCCGCACTAGCCCTGCCCTGTTCTGTCTTTAGTTACCCAACTTAATGGTGCACGAGGGGACATCGAGGCGAATGCGGATGACATAAGTGTACGTCGTATTTATCTGTGATGTTTAGGTGACTTAAATGATAGGACTTCATTAATGTGATTAATGAAAGAAAAGAAACCTAAAAGATGTTGTAGAATCAAATTTTCAAATAAAAGGGTAGTTACAGTTTTGCTTTGCATAGCGGTATATATGATATACCCTGCACCTTATTCGATGAGGAAAGAGCCGAGATCCCTTCACCGGGAGTGACCTCTTTAGTAAAACTGGCAGATGCTACAACACTCGGTTTGACTTTTGACTGCTTTTGGAGTTTCGCTTTGCATAGTGATATATATGATATGTCCTGCACCTTATTCGATGAGGAAAGAGCCGAGATCCCTTCACCGGGAGTGACCTCTTTAGCAAAACTAATAAAAGCCTCAAAATCACTCCATTTCAAAATTCACTAGATTCTACAACGATATCAAGTTCATTACGCAATAGGTTTTCAGAAAAACCTGCCGTAGCCCTCCGTCATTTCAGATAAGTCGTATATAGTATTCGTGCTACATTTGTTGGCTTTCGTCAAGGTGTAGTGTGCGGTAGCTATATGCTGCTTATCTGCTGCATATGATGCGACTGGATTAGGGTAGTCGTACGGCTTTGTTGGCTTTCGTCAAGGGTCGTGCGGGTGGGTTTAATTCAGTCAAGAAATGTACGGGTTGAACTTGACTAGCGGGCTATGGTTTGTTGGCTTTCGTCAAGATCATAGCACGTTAGGGGAAAAATATTATCGGGAATTTCAAGTGTTGAAATTTGCAATGAGATTGCATACCTTCTATGAGATAGTTGGATCCCGATACCCACTGCGAGTAACTGTTACTCCTGGGAGAGTTTTACACAGGACAATTAGCCGATCAAGTAGGTTTTTAGAAAGGTGTCAACGGGGTTACGCCTCTGGGAAAACGAGGTTTACTTTAATTAGGTCCGTGCGAAAGCACGGGGAACTTCCCTCAAAGTACCGACACTGGCCTGGCTGAAAGATTGGCGAAGTTGTAGGGTGTAATTAATCCCGGCTAGTCTTTCCTTTTAGGGTTTGAAGGAAGATTTGATAAAAACAGTGGGAGCCATCCTGATTAGATAAGATAATAACCAATCTGATCTTGCAAGAGCATACGCTAAAGTGTTTTCTTCTCTCTCTCTTTCCAGATAGCGACCATGTCATGCCTTAATGAAGATAATAATATGGATGTATTGACCGAACCCGCAAGTTATACTGTGCTGGGGAACGTTGGTTCCGTTCTTTCTTATAAGAGTTATAGGACTGAACAGGACATAGGGGAATACCAGGATTCCCATGTCACCCGAATGAAGAAAGTACATGATGATGCATTTTCTTCGGGTGTGTTCGTTACAGAGAACTGTTTCTCCATTTGCCCTACGTCCTGGGTATTAGATACCGGGTCAGGATCCCATATATGTAATCAGTTACATGGGCTTAGGAAAGGTAGAGAACTTGGAGAAGGTGATAAAGACATAAGAGTTGGAAATGGTGCAATTGTTGCAGCTAAGACTGTCGGGGAATATCACCTTGCATTACCAACTAGTAATACATTGGTTCTGAACGAATGCTATTACATGTCGAACCTGATATGCAACATTATATCGGTTTCTTTGTTAAGTAAAGAGGGATATAATTTTGTATTACAGGATAATATTATGAACATTTTCCGTAACCAAAAGTTGGTTGGATCACGCACGTTATGCAATAGCATTTATGTTCTAAATCAATCAACAGTTCTGAGTATAACAAACGCACACAAGAGGAAGAGTTCAGAACTGAACGAATCCTTCTTATGGTATTGTAGACTGGGTCACATCAATGCGACACGACTAGCTAAGTTGCATAAGGATGGATATTTGAAACCGTTCGAATTTTCATCTTATGACACTTTCCAGTCATGTCTCAAAGGCAAGATGACTAAAACTCCGTTTACAGGACACGGAGAAAGAGTTACCGAACTCTTGGGACTGATACATAGTGATGTATGCGGTCCCATGTCTACACATGCCAGGGATGGTTCTTCGTACTTCATTACATTCACTGACGATCTCTCAAGATACGGACATGTGTTCTTGATAAGACACAAGTCTGAAGCTTTTGAGAAATTTAGAGAATATAAACAAGAAGTCGAGAACCAAACCGGAAAAAGTATTAAAATCCTACGATCTGATCAAGGAGGTAAATACTTGAGCATTGAATTCCTGGACTTCCTAAAAGAGAATGGGATTCTCTCTCAGCTGACTCCTCCATATACACCATAGCACAACGGTGTATCAGAACGGAGGAAACGCACCCTATTAGATATGGTGCGCTCTATGATGAGCACAGCTGAGTTACCTATTTCCTTCTGGGGGTATGCGCTAGAGACAGCCATACATCTATTGAATACGGTCCCCACCAAATCTGTGCCTGCCACTCCATATGAGATATGGAAAGGGAAGAGACCATGTTTTAACTATGTTAAGATATGGGGTTGTCCAGCCTATGTCAAACGACAAAAATCCGGACAAACTCAAGGCACGGTCTGTTCTTTGCAAATTTATAGGATATTCCAAGAATTCACAAGGGTATATCTTCTACCACCCTAAGGAACAAAGAGTGTTTGTTTCTCGGCATGCCACCTTTTTAGAAAAGGAATTTCTTGCAAGAGAGATTAGTGGTCATGAGGTAGAACTGGAAGAGATTCCAGCTACAAAAGCTGCAACAGAAGATCTGGTGGAACCAGAGGATTCCGTAGTTCCCAATGAACCCCAGCCACTCCGCCGATCTAGTAGGGTTCCTCGCCCACCTGAGAGATACTACGGTTTTCTCATGGATGGTGGGAGCGAGGATTACATCATGGAGGATGATGACCCAACTAGCTTCGAGCAGGCCATCACGAGTGGGGACTCAGTGAAATGGCTGGATGCTATGCGGTCCGAGATTGAATCCATGTACACCAAAAAAGTATGGACTTTGGAAGATGCTCCTGAAGGGGTAAAACCTATTAGGAGCAAGTGGATCTTCAAGAAAATACTTGGTGTAGATGGGATAGTGGAGACTTTCAAAGATAGACTTGTTGCAAAGGGTTTTCGACAAAGACCAGGTGTGGACTATGACGAAACCTTTTCTCCAGTGGCTATGCTTAAATCCATCCGAATCATGCTTGCCATCACTGCATATCATGATTACGAAATCTGGCAAATGGATGTTAAGAACGCCTTTCTAAACGGTGATTTAGAAGAGTGCGTGTACATGACTCAGCCAGAGGACTTCGTAGATAGTGGGAGCAGCGGGAAGGTGTGCAAGCTGCTTAAATCCATTTATGGATTAAAGCAAGCATCGCGGAGTTGGAACATCTGCTTTGACGTCGTTATCAAAGAGTTTGATTTCTTCAAAAACGTAGATGAACCTTGTATCTATAAGAAGGTAGCAAAGAGTAAGGTTGTTTTCCTCGTATTGTACGTGGACGACATACTCTTGATAGGAAATAACATTCCTATGCTGCAATCGGTCAAGCTCTTCTTATCACAAAGATTCTCAATGAAAGATCTTGGTGATGCCTCCTGCATATTGGGAATTAGGATCTATAGAGATAGATCCAAACGGATATTGGGATTGTCCTAATCTAGGTACATTGACACCATACTAAAGAGGTTTAGTATGGAAGAATCCAAGCGTGGGAACTTACCCACGATCTCTGGAGTCACTCTCTCCAAAGAGATGTCTCCCAAGACTGATTTGGAGAGAGCTCGCATGCAAGGGATACCCTATGCTTCGGCTGTAGGCTCTATCATGTACGCGATGCTATGTACTAGACCCGATGTAGCATACTCACTAAGTGTAGTGAGTAGGTATCAAGCTGATCCTGGAGAGAGTCATTGGACAGCTGTGAAGAGCATTCTCAAGTACTTACGAAGGACTAAGGAGATGCTCTTGGTGTATGGTAACGGAGAATTCCAAGTGGAGTCCTTTACCGATTCGAGCTTCCAGAGTGATAAGGACGACTCTAAGTCGCAGTCGGGATTTGTCTTTACCCTTTACGGAGGGGCGGTTAGCTGGAAGAGTTCCAAGCAGGAAACCGTGGCAGACTCGACGATGGAGGCTGAATACATCGCTGCCAACGATGCTGCCAAAGAGGCTGTCTGGATCAAGAAGTTCATCACTGAACTTGGAGTGGTTCCATCCATTGAGCATCCAATACCTTTGTATTGCGATAACAATGGAGCGGTGGCTTTGGCCAAGGAACCCAGATCCCATCAGCGATCCAGGCATATTCTGAGGCGGTATCACCTGATCCGGGAGATAGTTGATCGCCGGGAGATCGAGGTCAGGAGGGTTGACATGAAGAATAACACAGCGGATCCACTCACGAAGGCCATTCCTCAGAAATAGTTTGAGAGACTCTTCGGGATGCTCGGTATGCGATACTACAGCAGCTGGCCCTAGTGCAAGTGGGAGATTGTTAGTTGTATGTATGCCCTAGAGGCCAGTATTGTACAGATGATGTATATTATATTGGATGCTTGGACATATATAGAGATGACTTTCTTGCTCGATATGATAGTATGCTATCTGGTTGCTCTTTATCTTAACATGTATACTAGTCTCTTTATACTGTCTTATAGTTACATGTTGGTAAAGCCCTTAGGATGTGTACTTGACTACCTGGACTATGATGCGGATCATACTAGTGGGGACATGGTAGTCCATAAGTACATCCTTAAAGGTCCCTAGTCGTGGGTATATCGAGACGGGGCATCGATATACCAGTGTAGACTAGCGTATACGCTTCTCGACCCATGAGATGGGCGATGGATGATCCCATATCCATTGGTGTTTGACATCAGAGATGGTATACGGGTGCTCAGTGGAGACTGGGTACACTGGACGGACTCGCCGAGAACTCCCAGATGGTATTATACCTCACGTCAGATGGCAGTTCTCAGGTGACACTTGTGCAGGTTAGTCTGTAGACCCGAGATCGTCATAGAGTCTTGTGTGATTCCTACTGTGCTTTGATTTCCACCTTACCACGTCCATGAGGGCGTGCAAAACGGTGGTTTTTGGGTACAGTCCCGAGTCACATGGAGGCAATGAGCGATAGGAGGGGTTTCGTCTCTCCCGGTATTGGGGGTTGATGTTGCACTGTGCTCGATTGGCCGTAACAGGGAAGGCCCTGGCCAGGGCTGATTAGAGATTTACTGGTAAGTGTTACCAGTAGTTTCTCGACCCGTTATGAGCCTCACATCGGCACGACTTATCGGTTATTGGGGTCTGACGTTTACCACCCGTAGACTTGATATGCGACATATCAGACGAAGAGACCGGACTGCACGGTAGTGTTGCCGGTTGGCTCGACGGGAGTTGTAGCAGGTTCGCTTGTTCTCTTCTGATCGTTTAATACCCGGGTGGCCGTTACGTTTAGCTGACCGCTTGCGGCTTGGGGGTGCTTGATATGATCATCACCTACTGCCGGCGTATTGACGAGTCTTAGAGTCCCACAAAGGAGTTACCTAGTCCAGGCGAAACGTTGTGGTGCGCGTATGCGATATGCGCGTGGACCCGGTTAAAATGCGCGTATGGGATACCGTATATTGATCGGGCGGCTTGTTTTTTGTGGGGTCGTATGTGATATGACCGGATTGATAAATCGAGTATTGATTTATCATTTAACCATTAGCTTCTCACTTGAAATCCTTTCTTGAGTTTGATGGATGTATGCATGCATGTATGCTTTCTTTATAGATTCATGCACATATGGATGTACATACACACATACATACATACATACATACATCCTTCATGGTTGTATATACATGAAAATGGTGGCAATATAAGACTCACACCATGGTTTGATTTATATATAAATTATTATTGAATTTGATTTAAAAGAAAAGAAAAGAAAAGGATAATTCATGGATGCTTTCTACACTCTTCTTGACCTAACCATGCTCACCCACCATTTTACCATGGATTACTTTTCCTTTTGGGTTTTAACTCAAGTTCAATAATATCCTATTTGATCAACCATGGTTTGAGATGAGAGATATAAAATATATATAAATTTATTTTCTTTTTCAAGAGGAGGTTTTTTCTTCTCTCTTATTCAAAAAGGCCACCATCTTCTTCCTCCTTCTTCCATTGCTCTCTAGATTTTTCAAGTGAGCAAAATACTCATCAAGTTATGATTTTGAAGTGAGAAAAGCCACCACAACATTATTCTACACAAGTCTTGCCCACTTGTTTAGAGTGTTAGCTTCAATTTTCATTCTTGATCTTGCGAAGTTGCTAGCTTGGACAAAGCGGACTCCGGGTGGATCATCGGTGACCTAGAGGAGTTCAAGCGGACCTTTTCCAAACCTCAAGTAGCCGAGGAGTCTAGCGTAGGGAGCTACAAAGGTTGTACTCTCAAAACCCTAGCTTTTCTTTCATGAGATGATATGCAAATTTTGAAACCCTAATTTTTCTAGGAACGATTCTTTGTTTGTTAACTTAGCACCCTAAAAATTCAATCTTTGGTACATGTGATGCTTCCAAACCCTTCATGAGGTGCTAGGCTAACCCAACAGGGATACTGGCGTAGCCTTACACATATTATATCATGAAGATAATTCTTCTTTTCTAACCTTGATTGATTATTACGGTGAGGAAGAAGACAAAGCTGTGATTGTAAAGTACTTAAGTTCCTGATCAAGCTTATAGGGTCGTCTGCGTATATCGCATATATGTTTTCGCAGAAGCTCATGGGGAGTATTCTCTCTCTGTTTCTTGACCTCTAGGGTCTTTTATATAAGGTGTGAATATTGTTGGGCAAGTAGAGACATTCTCTCTTTGAGCTTTCTCTAATTGATTTTAAGATCAAGCCCGGGTGCCTAACCACCATTGGATTTTAGAGCCAAAGGTTATCTGTTGATATGATTGATATCTTTCTTATTTAAATAAGATATTCAATTGATTCTTTTGTTTCGAAAGAAAATATGAAAAGAGCTAATATTATCCCGGGTGCTTAAACACCGTTGGATTATAGATCCAAAGGTCATTTTTAACAAGGTTTATAATTTTCTTTATTTAGAAAAATATAAAAGATTTTAACACTTGTTATAAGCATTATCTTTCTGTTTTAGAAAAATAAAGAATATCTTAAATAGCTTAAACAATGTATATTTTAAATTTTAAAAATTTTCTGGTTAACCAGATTTGGAAAAATATTTTCCATCAAAGAAGCGAGGGCCTCAAAGAATTGGCGCAGCGTCAGGAATTATTAGCGCATGCTTTATGGCATCGCCCATCTTCGTGGCGCATGGACTTAAGTCCAATGGGTTATTTTATTAATTATTATTTTTTTTAGGAAGGAACATATATGTTTCTAGACCCCGACGAAAGGCGATGGCTGGTCTCACAGCCATTGGTGTGTTGCACCTAAGATTGTATACATGTGCTCACTAGAGGTGAGTACACTGGATGGACTCGCCGAGAACTTTTAGATGGTACTATACCTATCATCTGATAGCGGCTCTCTGATTTCATGAGTACGGATAGCCTGTTGACCTGAGATCATCATTTGTCTCGTATGAGTTCTCACTGTACCTAGATTACTAGCCTACCATGGCTCAAAAGAGTCGTGCAAATAGGCTTTAATTGGGTACAGTCCCGAGCCACATGGAGGCAGTAAGCGATCGTCAGGGATTCGTCTCTCCCGGTATAGGGAGTAGATGCTGCGCTGTGTTCGGTTAGCTATCACCATAAATGCTTGGCTAAGCTGGATGAAATTTACTGATGAGAGATCAGTAGTTTCTCGATGGGTGATGAGATTGACACCGGCATGACTTATTAGGTTATTAGGGATCTGACGTTATCCACCCCTTAAACCCGGTATGTGACACTCTTAGACGAAGAGACCGAACTGTACGGAGATTGTCACTTACAGGCTCAGTAGGGATATGGACGAGCTTACTTGTCGACTTTCCTTTCGTTCAATATCTGGGTAGCCGTTACGTACAGTTAGTACCACTAACGTGCTTGTGGTTAGACCCACTACCAGCGTATTGTCGAGTTTTTAGAGTCCCACACAGAGGGTTTCCCAGTTCAGGTTAAAAGATATAGTGTGCGTATTTTGATACGTACAGGGGTTCGATTAAATAAGTGTACTTTAATCGAACATTTTGATAATACTAGCAGGTTTGAAAGATGGTCGGATTTGTTTATATGTGAGCTAGTATCATGTCTCTCATTTTCTCTCTTTTGGTATTTTTATTTTAATACGAATATGGGTATTTATACGAATACGAGTATTTGTATAAATACGGGTATTTTTATTTCGATACGAATGTGGGTATTTTTATTTCGATACAAATATGTGTATGTGTATTAGATACATATACATGCATGTTTATATTTGTATGTGTGTGTATCTTTGATATATCTCTTTGTTTTCTATTTTGGAGTTTTGTGGAGAAGGGTGTAGGTTTATGACTCACAAGATGGGTCATTTGCAAACATCGCCCTCTCCAGAAAAAGAAAAGAAGTGAGAAGAAAAGATATGGCGTAGTTTTATTCCCATCACATTCTTCTTTCTCCAGTTTTCTTCTTCTTGAGCTCTAAAATTAGAAAAGAAAGAGAAAGAGAAAGAGAAAGAAAAAGATAGCAAAAAAATTGAGGGTTCTTCACTACATCCCTCACACTTTATTCCTAATAAGTCTAGGGTGTTAGTTGCTTCATGTTAGGAAACCACCCGCGCGTACAAACGCGTATGTTTTCGAAATGTGTACGTTTTTATGGAAAACGGAATGCGCGCATGAGATCGTTCTCGTTTTAAATATTTATAACCGCAAGTGCATAGCGCGTTGTAGCGAGCCGGCAAGTACGGGTCGATCCGCAGGGAATTGTGTATTAGGTATCGTTGTTTAAGGTTAACAAATCAATGAATTGGGATTGTGTCACAAAAATATAAAAGAATACGAAAACAAGAGACAGGGAAAATAAGTTTAAGGAAAGAATGGTTGTGGCTTGGTTCAGAAGTTTGAATCGTGACGTTTACCTCTACACTCCCTTGGTCATGAGTTGTCCGGCCTTACCTTGATCCCGGCATGTAGCATGACTTGTCAACGCGGTTGCGGAGCACAAACCGTCAAAGTCCGATGTTCGCCGCAAAGCACGAAACGAGTCCGTTTTGGTCAATTACCGTTTGTATGTCCGTGCTTGGGGTATCAACACTAAACACAAGGTTTTGCAAGTGTACCGCAACAACAAAAACACAAAGAGGTTAGCGAGAGCAAATGATTTTGGTGTTGAGTTTCCTAAAGGGTTGTGAAGGTATATCGTATATGAAGCCAAGAGTTTGTCAAGCTCTTAATCACATGGTATGATATCCTAACTTAGCAAACTTAACACCAAATAGATTTTAACTTAAACATCGAAAATGGGGAAAGATAATGAATACGGTATATGATGAGCTTACAAGTAATCATGATTCAAGATACTGTATCATAACAATACATAAACAATATTCAAGTTAGAATCGTAAATTTAGCGCATGAAACATAAACAAGAGGTGGAGAAGGCAAAGCCTTTCATCTCACTTCCTTACACACACCACAACCAAAATAAGGAATTAGTTAAGCATGACTAAAAGAAGGAAAGAAAATAAAGCAAGTAAGTAAAAGAAAGCAACAATTATATAAACACTTGAGAACAAGATACAAGATTTGGTGACTTGTTCAACCTCCTTAATGAAGCTCTCCAAAGAAAGCTTCAAGAGGGAAGAAGAAGAAGAAACTAACTGAAGATCACTCCCCTCAAGCCTGAATCAAAAACTAACTAAAACTATAAATGAGAAGTGGTATATACATGGTCCCCTCCTCCCTTTCCATTGATCTGCTATTTATAGGCCCAAAAGAAAATTAAGCAAACAATAAAAATAATCCGATGTGGCATCAAGGGAGGCACTGTGAAAATATGGGGCCTACTGGGCCCTCGGGAACCGAGCTCCCCGGATTATCAAAGAGGCTCGCCGGCCAAAAACCGTGGAGGTGTGCTTGGGTTGTAGTTAAGTGCTGTGTGCTCTCTCTTATTACTCTGGATTTGTTTGCTTGGTCAATTGTAACCTGGTTTGTATGCAGAGAAATGGAGGGAAACTTGGTCTTTACATCACATCCAAACTTTATGCAATAAATGCATTCACACCCACTTTGTGAGCCCACTTGTTTTCTTCATGATGCCAAGGCAACCCATCATGGTTTATGGCAGCCCCTCACCTAGATCCAAGGCTATATGCACACATGTAGTGGTTGGACCATTTTTATACAAAAAATGTGTGCACATGTATTATTTCCAAAAAAGAGCTCCTGGGACATCGGTCGGTTTCCTGTTCTGTTTGCAGTGTCGGCTCCCAAATGTGATATCTGTTATTTTGAATGTGTTTTCCAGTATTGTATCACGAATACCTGTAAACTACAATAACTGAGTAGACACTGATTAAAAGTACCGATAAATAGCAAAACAGATAACGAATGAGGTAATAAAATGCAGTTTTATGAGATGAATAAATACCCCCAAACTTATCTTTTGCTCGTCCCGAGCAAAACAAAAAATCCTAACCTCCCTTTCGCAGGGAACGTGATTGCACTGAGCATATGCAACAAGCCGTTAAACCTCTAGGTGTCCCTAGTAAGAGGAGTGTTGTCTCCTGAGGGTTTTAAGCGGATTACACCCACAAAATCCAGTCAAGTTAGTAAAACGAAGGAACCGTTGATTCAAAACTTACGGTTGGATATCAAAGTTAGAATTTCTATCACCCAAGTTAGAAACATTAAACCCTATTTTTCACTCCTCGCAATTTGTTTAACATAAGCTAATACGTGTCTTATCGTGATTGCGCGGTAGTGTCGACAGGTTTTTAAGAACTTGATTACGGTCATCATGTAAAAAATTACGGGCCGGGATAAACTTCTAAAGGATCACACAAGTTTGGAAGGAGTTAAGATTTTCTCAAGTATGATTCTCCAGTTAGGTTTCAAGTCAGAAAATATATATCAATTTTAACAGAGAACCTAAGTCTTATTTTTCACTCCTACCTTTCACCTGTTTTTGTTCATACACACCTTTCATTATCGTGCAAAACATCTTAATAAATCCGGACCTTCATATCTCCGCGAAAAAACTGTTTTACTAGAAAATTTGTCACCGCCAAGATTATTTTCCCACAAAGAACCGTTAGGACTTTTAACTCGGAGAGAACACTTGCTTAGCTTGTTTTATCTGGCGATTGAAAACTTAGCGAGGTTTAGATCAATGACTCCTAAACCAGATGGTTTTAGGGCATTAGGTGTGGAGACACCCCAAAAACCTAATTACCCAACTTACCAAAGCCACAAAACAAAAGACTCATTATGTTTTAAATTATTCAGCACTTTAGTGAAAACGGAGATATAACCAATTTTTTCTTTTAAATCAGAAGACGTTACATGTGATAAGATGTGTAATTACTCCAACAAGGTTCTAGATGGGTTATTTTTCAGACTTATAGCTTCTGTTAAAGTCTCTATACAATTCTTCATATCCACTTCACTGTATGAACTATTCTTGTTATTTTGCTTAACTCAGACAAACCTGTTTGATCCTAAAGATTTTTATCAACTTAAAAAGTTATAGACATGTCAGATTTTCATTAAATTCTCAAAAACATATGACACGTGAAAAAGTGTTATAAAAGACGTATATCAGCTAAAGTTAAACACACAGGAGGGTTATTTTTCAGGTCGTCAATCTCATAGCAAGAATTTAGTTATTTCAACTTATTAACCGAACCATCAGATTTTAAATCATAATTCCCCTGCTAACCAACAAAACAAAGTTTTTATAATTTTTAAAGAAATGTTTTCAATTTTTATAAATTTTTCAAATTTTTCAATATACAAAGCAGTACAAAAGCAGATATGAAATGCAACTACATGCAAAAGAAAAGAAAAATACAATATGTAAATGCTGAAATGCAAGAAATATGCCAATGCAAACTATATGCAGATACAAAATACCACCACCACCATGCTTCAGCTCCACCCCCAAACTTGAACCAGACGATATCCTCATCGTCGTTTTGCTTTGCCTTTGCCTTTGCCTCGGCTGCTTCCGCTTTCATCATCCTGTTTAGCCAAAAGCTGGCTAAGCTGCTCCTTGATCTCTTTATTCTACCGGATGATAGTCTTGAGGCCGCGGACCTACATCCTCTGATGCTCGTAGGGATCTGCCGGAATGTCATCTCCCATGAATATTTCTGACGAAGTCTGCGGCGCCGCATGTTCGCTGGAGTCAGTCGGGGTCCAAATGTGTTGTTCACTCCTTGGATCAGAGTACCCTGGCGAGATCTTCTCCATCACCACTGGTACAGTAGGATACATCGAGAGATAGGCAGTGAACTCGTCCTCCGCCATATAATTGCGACAAATTTGAGTGATGAGGACGGGAAGCAGAGATTTGTGCGCCGCAGCACTTTCCTTGATCGTTGCAAACAGCATGCTCACCATGCAGAATTGGTAGTCCTTGGCCATCAAACACTGGACCACGTGCCCTACAATCGTTGGAAATGATGATACGCGCGCAATCCCCTTGACATTTTGATACACCCACCGGCATGCCGTATAGGAATTCCTGTAGATCTGCTAGGCATTCAACCCAGCATCTCGTAGTTCGCAATGATTTCCCAGAACTGTCCTATACTGCGCCAATTCTAAAGGTTTCTGAGAGCCAGATCGCATTGGGATATTCGTGACGTGGGAAATGGTTTCCGCTGAGAACACCCTACGTCGACCCAGAAAACGCAACCTAACCCTATCCTGTAGTATTTCCCCATCACGAATTGCATCATAAAATTCATCAACCAGGCGCTTACAGGCGCACAACCCCTCTCCCCCGTATAGCAAGAATTCCCAACCAAGTTGTCAGATTGCGTCGTAAAAATAGTGTCTGAAGACCTCATGTGAAAAAATTGCGACAAAATTTCTCTCCAACTCAAAAGGGGCCATTTGTTCAGGTCTGTGGGAATTGCAGGAAATAAACAGTGTAGAAGAGAGGGAAAAGGAGTTCCATACAGCCAGAGAGAAGAAGATCGGAGCAAGGAGGAAGACGGGCCGAGGTCGCCGGACCCGGTGGTCGTCTCGCCGGTCGGAATTCGAGGGGGGAGGCTAGGGTTTGGTGAGCGGCTGCGGGAAGAGGGAAGAAGAAAACTAGATCTGTTTGCGAGAATAGGAAGTAAGGTCACGGGGTTGGGCAGTGGGCTCTATATATAAAAAGGAATTTTGTAAAAACACCCCCCATAATGAAATCCCATCCTAATTATACTTCTTCTCAAACAAAAATTGAAAACCGTCTCGTCCCGCTAAAAAGAAACACAGCACACACCCCCTAATGGGTGAGATTTTATTAAAAACCTGGGAAAAAACAAAGAAAACAAAAAACAATCATAACATTCACAATCTAAACGACATTGCTAATGCAGAAGTTAATACCAGCCATAAGAAAATTTTGTCAATATAATGCCATGACTGGCAAAAGAATAGGTATATTAAAAAGAAAATATACAAAGAATGGTTAGATGTTAGTAAAGGCCATGGGTGCATGAAGGAATGGGTTAGAAGACGCTGAAGGTGAAAACGAAGTTTTGATGACGGAAAAGAATTATTGTTTGAATGAAATGAATTTTCCAGAATTACAAGTGAAGTTTCAAAGTCAGGTTCGTTTAAAAACCGAAGTTCATCCGCAAAAAATTCAGGAAAAGAAAGGTCCAAAGGATGATCCCAAAATGATCCCAACTCAAACTCACCAAGAATATCAAGTTCATCAGCAAAAATTTCGTCAAAACTCGACAAGAAAGAATAGTGTTTAGTGCTGTCTTCTTCCCTATTATTTTTCACAATCCCACTCTCATTATTCACACTCTCTCCTAAAACGATTTCTTCCTCATCACATTCACAAACGGGTAGGTTCATTTTATCTAAAAAAGTAGGCTCCCACCCTAATATTTCTTCTGAAACAATATCACTAGGTGATACAAAAATTGTGGGTTCCGGATTATTAATCTTTTCCAATCTATCACAACCATACCCGTCAAATTCATAAGGTTCTTCCTCTAAAATTGGAAAACAAAAATCATTCGGAGGACTTTCTTGTGTGTCCTGGTACCACTCAGTTAATCCAGTTGTGTCATCATCTATGAAATCATCCAAATTGATCAGTTCAGTTATTTCACTCGGGTGACTTCCTAGCTGACAGATGTTTACACTATTGGGTTCCGATTAGTTGTGCTCACTCCCTAAAATCTTTACAGCTAAGTGTTTCACTTGTCCCTCTATGTTAGCCAAAGATTGTGCCTGAGCAAGAAATAATGGCTCAGACTGCTGTATGAATAGGGCTAACGTAGAAGCTGATTGATTCTCGACCGCAGTCATCACTTCAATACCTTTTTCTAGAGCGGTCAACCTAGCATCCATCTCACTATCATACCCTACAGATGGTTCAACGGTTTTGGGTTGGAGGGGTTGTGATGGTGGTGATGCTAAAGCAGTCATTCTGTCGACCTCCTTCTCTAAATTTGCAATCAATTGGTCAATGTTTGAAGTGGTACTGGGTTCAAGAGTGTTAGGTGGGTGACCGTTATCAAGAATTTGGAATGGTTAGTCACCCCCTAGAAAAGGACAATTATCATGAATGTGGGAAGAATTTTGACAATTTGTACAAATCAATTGGGATTGAGTATAAATAAAAGAATAAGAGTCGTGAAAAATAGAATTGAATCGTGTATCACCCATATTAACAAGAATGCACAAATATCATAAACACAAAGAATATCACACCCCTAGCAGTCTATGGTATTCTACATCAACTAGACCTGCTCAAGAACCTGATTGTCGAAATAAAACCATGTCGAGAAACAGGCTCAAGATATACGGATTACGAAGCCAGGTAAGTGCAAGAGAGAAGGGGAGGTTTTACAACGCTTTCGCGAAGTTCCTTAATTAAATAATCATTTCTCTTGAACGCTTGTCTAGACACTCCGTGAATGATATACCGTTAAGCGGTGTTCTAAACACAGTTAAGTTCTCCTAATGAGCACGATGTCCTTAAGTCAACGTCTAACTGATTTTAATTTACTGAGGGTATGCAAGAATGCAGTTTTTGTGATTTGTGGGCTACGGAGGAAAGGTGATGAAATCCTTTACCGTATCTTGTTTTAGTTTTTGTGCTCTTAATTTCGTATTTAAAATGCAACGCGTAATCAAATAAAAGAATTTAAGAAATCAATCAATTTAAAGCAATTCTTTTTCAAATTTTGTTAAGCGCCGCAAAAATTACGGTTAGTTCTCTACTTCTATTGGTAGCAAAATTGTGCAAAGAATCCTGCAGAAGATAGAAAATTGGATTGCGTCGGATTCGAGTGAAGGTGTTAGGAAATACGTACCAATATGATTTGGTCTAAAAAACCCGCTTTGAAAGTGATCTGAATTATTGAATGTTCGCTTGCGCGGGTCAAACTACCCGGATCTTTGGCACTATTCTTTCCTAACGTCTTGAAATTGAATTTGAACCTCGCTCCGCACGATCGCTGGTCTTAATTCCATGAAAAACTGAAATGTCGGAAAAATACGATATTTAGTGTCAAAAGCGATACGTGTGCCCCAATTCCTGCATAAACAAAATTATAAAAATCAAACAAGACCAAAAGAACCAAAACACAGAACTGGAGATCACCACAAAAGAAAAAATCAAAACCCTCACAATACGGCCGGCGACGCCGGAAATTTCCCTATTGTCACCGGATTTTGCAAAGGGTTAGGTGCATGGATTTTTGGTGGAATCTCTAGGCTATATTAGTGTTCTAATGGTCTTACTAGATTTTTAAGTTAAATTTCAGGGTGACTGTAGGTTTCCAGAACAGAGAACAAAAGTCAAAGAATTCAATTAGTGTTAGTTTTGAAAGAATTTGTGTTAAAAGTTAGTTTTGTTAGTAAAACCAGAAATAACAACACCTAATAACTACAACTTCCTGGCAACGGTGTCAAAAACTTGTTAAGAAACCACCCGCGCACGCAAACGCGTATGTTTTGGAAATGTGTACGTTTTTATGGAAAACGGAATGCGCACACGAGATCGTTCTCGTTTTAAATATTTATAACCGCAAGTGCACGGCGTGTTGTAGCAAGCCGGCAAGCACGGGTCTATCCGTAGGGAATTGTGTATTAAGTATTGTTGTTTAAGGTTAACAAATTAACGAATTGGGGTTTGTCACAATAAATATATAAGAGAATAAAAACAAGGAAAAATCAAGAAAAGGAGTTAAGGAAAGAATGGTTGTGGCTTGGTTCTGTAAGTCCACGTTGCCCACCCCGGTGCTTGCAGGGAGGCGGAAACGTTATGAAAAATCGGATTTTTACAATACTAGGTAACATGGACTATGTAAAGGAGGGATCTTTGCTAAATAAAAACTAACTACAAAGCTAAAAGAGTTAGCTACTCGGAAAGGGGTTATACCTAGGTCTTCAAGTCCTTCTCTTCTTGCTCCTTGGAGTGAAAGAACGGGTTCTCCTTGTCGCCTTCTCTTGCCGAAGAAAGATCCACCCGAGGGTCTCTACCTTTGGCTCCAATCTCAAACTAGAAGTAACTAAGGTGCTTGGTGTGCTAAACCTAGGACCTTAGAAAGAGTAGAGAGTATTTTTGAAGGGATTATCTCAAGCTCAAATGGTTCTCAACTCATAAGAGGGGAGAGCTAGAGAGAGAGGAAGAGGAGGAGAGAGAATGAGAATGATAGAATGAGAAGAATAAACCAACCTTCTCCCATATATGTGAATTATGATAAATAAATAATTAGCTAAAGATAATTGTGATGGTTAATCATGAAATGACCATTATCATTTCACATTAAATGCTTTTGCAAGAACCAAAGAGCATCTTTCATATGAAATGATGATGGTCAACTTGTCAACCTAGGTCAACAAGTCAAGCATAGTCAAATGGTCAACAACCCTAACGATTCACAATTATAATTAACTAATATTAATAAATCATATTTCACACATAAACATTAGGGTTAAGAAAATGACAATGGTCATCAACCCTAATGAAAGTCCTCTGCCTCTGTCTCAGTCAACTGTTCATACACACCCGTATCCGCGTTCCGAGGAACACGAATACAATGAGATAAAATCAATCCCAAATCATATACCAGGATCCGGCTTAAACCAAAGCCCGCTAGTATAAGCTGTCCGGACACCAAACGTGCACAAGTACGCGGATGTGAACGAACCCTGTCGCAAAACCATGCGACCTCTACTCATTTTGCCTAAAGGAGAATAACGCTCTTGTTGGGGTAAAAGTTTACACCCCCGTTGACCGAGTCAAAGTCAAGGTCAACCTAAAGCCAGGTGGGCCCAAGCCCAGGTCAAGCGGGCCCAAGCCCAAGTCGAGCCCGCGGCCAGCCTCCTCCACGCTAAAATATAGATCATGTAATAAATTATTTTTATGTAATTTTTTATACATGAATGTATGCAAAATGGGCATAAAGCCAATATTTTGTAAGCCCATGGCTTATGTGCAAAAATAAAATGGCACATGAGCCATGGGATGGGCAAAATGCCATTTTTGTAAAGCCCAAGGGGCTATATGTAAATATGTGAGCCTATAAAGGCAAGGATAATGAAATATCCCAACGACTTTTTCTCTCTCTAAAAAAAAAGTTTCCAGATCTGAGATCTATTCTTCTTCTTCAAGGATCCAAAACCTTCTTCTTTCTCTTGAATTAAATCAAGAGTTTTACTTTTCTTTTTATAAAACAAATTAGTTTTTCACCACAAAACCCACAAAGGGGAACTTGGATCTGTCATCAGATCTTAAAAAGGAGAGATTTTGAGATTTCACATCTCTTGATCTTCAAGATCCAGCAAGCAACAGGAGGAAGAAGAAGAACCACTTCCATTAAACCCAAAACACATTCAGGAGCCCGACTCCTATCTGATTTCTCTTTTGAGAAATCTTTTTTTCAGGCTAAAAGCCTCTTGTCCTCTCCGGCGCGCAGCGCAAGTGCGCAAAGCGCCCGCGTGCCGACACGTGGCGCGCGCGCGCTTGCGCGCCAACGCGCATTGCGCAAAGCGCCCGCGTGCCGACACGTGGCACGCGCGCGCTTGCGCACCTGCGCGCATCGCGCATTGCGCAAAGCGCCCACGTGCCGACACGTGGCGCGCGCGCGCTTGCGCACCTGCGCGCAGCGCTCTTGCGCAAAGCGCCCACGTGCCGACACGTGGCGCGCGCGCTTGCGCACCTGCGCGCAGCGCTCATGCGCAAAGCACCCACGTGCCGACACGTGGCGCGCTTGCGCCTGAGCGCACAACACCTAAGCGCACAGCGCCCAAGGTGCTGCCCCACGCATCCCTTGGATGCCTTTTCCCCCTCTTTTTATGTACATACATACACATATACATACTCCGCCACATTCTCCCCCTCCAAAAAATTTTCGGGCCGGGGCGCTGCCCCGAACCCCGCAAGGGGGCTGCTAGCCCCCTTGACCCCCAGCCCGCTATCCAGGTAGCGGGACCCCTGTAAAAACTCTGCGTGGCTCCCGATATATCCAAAACCCCCCTTTCAAAACACAACACACGTATACTGCACATTGAGTTCGCATGACCAGTTTGACCCGTTAATCGGAGGTTCCCTCGCTCCAAAGGCGGGGAGTAATTAACGGCAGCTTAGTCCGCGGCTGCCGGAGATTCGGATCCCCACAATCATTAAACCCCGCCCTACCCAAGGCAGGGGGAATCTATAGTACGCCTGACAAGCGCGCGCGTATTCCCATCTAGATGGGGTGACGAAAAACACCCTACAGATTCTGGCACGTCCGGTGGGACAAATCTCTCCTCCCATATTTCGGGTTAAGCGTTCATGCGAACTCAGTCAATATACATACCTATATTCATACTGAAATAATGTTTTTTCATGCAGGTTTTCAAGCAATCACCTTTCAACAATGTCTCCAAAGATGAACTCAGCTCTCAGCACGGCTCCCGTCTCCTACACGATGAAGATAGATTCCAGGATGGTCCTTCCGGCCAGTCTCGGGCGACAATGGGAGGAGCCGCTGCTACCATTTGGCTCTATTACGTTCATGCCAGTTGGCGCCATCCCACCTCCTCAAGCCCCGGTGACAGACAAACCGGTCTCGAAAGGCAGGAGACCAAATGTGGTGATCTCAAGGGCGCCCCAACCCAAACGCAAGTCGGTGTCTGAACGAATTTCCTTGGCTCTAGCTGGGGCCATTAACACCAACAAAGCTACAACGCGTCCCGAGCAAGCTCCAGCGGTGCCCTTGACCACTGCTCGATCGGGTGTCTTCTCTAAGCTCCCCGCTGATCAACTCGCAATGGCTTCCCGGGTAGCGGATGTCCACCAAGCCTTCAAAATCGAGAAGCTGAGGGAGAAAAGGCTCAGATATAGAGCCAACAAAAGGGCTAGGGCTTCTGCCAAGCTGAACCTCATGAGGTTCGAAGAACAGGGTTACCCCGTCAAAGATGAGGGGATGGCTGAATGTGTTATCCACACTGTCTACGTGGTGGGCACACGCAGCAAGAGCAAGGACAGGGATACCACATCTCAAACCCAATCTGGCTTGAATGTGGTGGCCGCTTCCTAAGAACAGCCGCCTCTGTTGGGTGATGAAAACCCTCTTGATGAGGACGATAGGGGGAAAGACCCTTCGATCCATGAGGAGTCGAGCTCGGAAAGCGAAGATGAGCCAACTTTCCGCCCTAGGACCGCAGAGCAAGAGCTGCTTCAAGAGCTCCGAAAGCAGCTCAGAAACAAAGACAAGGAGATGGACAAACTCTACTCCAAAATCGATGACTTGACGAATGTCGTGATGCAGCTCACGGCCCGACTTGCCTCTCAGCCGCCCAATCCAGTGGAGGGCTCTGCTCGTGAACCGGGAAATGGTGTCCCAAAGCAGCCGACGCCTATTCCCTCAAATCCAAAAGTGGGCGAACTACATGAAAACCAGTCGCATCCTATCTCTGGAAATGTCTTGGCTACCGATGACAGTAGCCCGCTAACTCAAGATCAAATCATGGATTTGGTTGCCAGCAAAGTCAAAACATTGGTGGCCGAAGCCGAAGCGCAAAAAGATATTAGCAGTAGTGGGAGACCATATCCTGCTCAGTATGATCTGGTAGAATTTCCTAGCGGCTATGTCATCCCCAAATTCGGAAGATTCGATGGGACGGGAAATGCGAATCAGCATATCGCCCACTTCAAAGCCTCATGCGGGAATACTGGGGGCAATGATGCGCTTCTCCTCCGCCAGTTCGTTAATAGCTTGATCGATGTTGCTTTCGACTGGTACGCGAGCATACCGGATGGCTCCGTCACAACTTTTGTCCAAATGGAGTCTCTGTTTCGGCAGAGGTTCATGAGCGTCAGCGATAAGATTACCATTGCCGAGCTCGTAAGGACCAAGCCCAAGAGCGACGAAAGCAGCACGGATTTTATAACCCGATGGCGCAATCTCTCCGTCAAATGCGAACCGCCGATAGAGCAGGACCAATCTGTCAGTCTCCTCGTCGGAAATCTCAACAATTGGATGGCCCCGTTTTTATGCACCGCGGGTCTCAAAACATTCCAAGAGCTAACCAGGAAAGTCCAGATGCTGGAGCGCTCAAAACAGGAGTCCTTCTCGGATTCTCAAAATAACAATAGGTCCTGGAGAAACCGGAAGGACGATAATCGCAAAGGCGGAAACTCCGATAATTCTGAATCTTTCAACACTTCGGCTAACCGAAATAAGCAAGGGATGAGCGGACCTAGCGCCAACCAGCCTCGGAAGCCAATGTTCGGAGAGGGAGAAGAATCTCCACTGAAAGAGAAGCTGGATAAGGTCTATTCCTTCAGAAGGGACAAAATCCGTAAAATATTCAAAGACGCCCTGAAGAACGGTCTACAACTGCCAGAGTCAAAAAGACCGCAGGAAGCGAATAGGACCGACGACCCCAAATACTGCCCCTATCACAGAGTGATAGGTCATGCCATTGAGGACTGCTTCGTCTTCAAAGATTTGGTCGAAAAGCAATACAAGGCAGGAGAGATAGAACTGTTCAAAGGCGTGTTAACAAACAGTCAGGCTGCAACCGCCAATTTCATACAAATGGAGACTGAAGTTCTTCGTGAAACCGATTCTCTCAGACATCTGCCTTTCTCTGAAAACAATCGACCACCACGTCATTAAACCGGGAACAATTGACCACCATGTCACTAAACTGGGAACAATCGACCTCTAAGTCGTTAAACTGGGAATGTAAAAAGAAATATGTAAATAAAAAAAATGTGTAAATAAAAGAAAAATAAAGAAAAGCCGAAATGATGGGGCAACTCACAATAAAAATCAGCGAGTAAAATAAAGATGAAATAAAGCCGAAATGATGGGGCAACCGCGAATAAAAGCCGAAATGGTAGGGCAATCGCGATCTTCGCGGTAAGAAAAGCTGAAATGATAGAGCAATCGCGGTAAAACAAAAAAAAACAAAAACAAAAAAACAAAAAAAAACAAAAACAAAAAAAAACAAAACAAAACAACGGCGAATGATGAGTCTCTCCTGGTACCATATTCCAGTGCAGCGATGCAGACGCCAACCAAAATCCAGTTTCCCAAAATTCTCCCGGCCCTACGTTTAGTCCTCAAATTGACTACCGTATACAATCCACGGGCTCAAATAATTCTCAGCATACCCATGCCTCACCGCAACAACCAGTTACGCGGCTGGTCTCCGCCTTTGGAATTATGCTTCATTGGAAAGACCCACTCATGTGTCCTCACGATGCATGAGGAGAACAAATCTTCGTGAGATCCTTACGACTCACCAAGGAAAATCACACTTAGGAGTCCTCACGACTCTTAAGGAGAAAATACACCTGCGGGATCCTTACGACTCGTAGGGAGAAAATGCTTTTATGGGACCCTCACGGCCCATAAAATTGAAAAGTCTTAGGTGATAGGGATCTAAACCTGTCTCCTAAGCCATCGCTCCCCAATCCCCAAGCGGCGAATGATGAGTCGTTCCTGGTACCATATTCCAGTGCAGCGATGCAGACGCCAACCAAATTCCGAATCCCATACCCCAACGGCGAATGATGAGTCGCTCCTGGTACCATATTCCAGTGCAGCGATGCAGACGCCAACCAAATTCCAAATCTCATCCCCAAACGGCGAATGATGAGTCGCTCCTGGTACCATATTCCAGTGCAGCGATGCAGATGCCAACCAAATTCCAAATCCCATACCCCAACGGCGAATGATGAGTCACTCCTGGTACCATATTCCAGTGCAGCGATGCAGACGCCAACAAAGCCCCGAAATGTTTTCGGCCCTACGGTCTGGATCGTACATCCTGCAAAACCGTATACAATCCACGGGCGTAAAACAATTCCCAGATCCTCCCGGGGCAAATGATGAGTTGCTCCTGGCATTATTCCAGTGCAGCAATGCAGATGCCAAACAAAATCCAATTCCCAAATCCTCCCGGGGCAAATGATGAGTTGCTCCTGGCATTATTCCAGTGCAGCAATGCAGATGTCAAACCAAAACCGAAATCCTCAAATCCACTCATGGCAAATGATGATTCGCTCCTGGTACCATATTCCAGTGTAGCGATGCTGATGCCAAACAAAAAAACACCAATTCCCAAATCCTCTCAAGACAAATGATGATTCGCTCCTGGTACCATATTCCAGAGTAGCGATGCTGATGTCAACCCAAATCAAATCAAACCAACAACCTCTACGGCGGAATCATGCTCCGTCCCAGAATTTACCCCGTGTCGAAATCATGCTTCGCCTCGGGATATCTACCTTCCCTACCGGAATTATGCTCCGCCTCGGAATCAAATCAACCAACCAGTTCTGCGTCGGAACCATACTTCGTCTTAGAGTGTACCCCGTGTCGAAATCATGCCTCGCCTCGGGATATCTACCTTCCCTGCCGGAATTATGCTCCGCCTCGGAATCAAATCAACCAACCAGCTCTGCGTCGGAATCAAGCTTCGTCTCAGAATGTGCACCCCGTGTCGAAATGATGCTTTGCCTCGGTGTACCTTCCTTCCCTGTCGAAATTATGCTTCGCCCTGGAATTAAGTCAACCGACAAGCTCTGCGCCGGAATCATGCTCCGTCTCAGAATGTACCCAATGTCGAAATCATGCTTCGCCTCGGAGTATTTGCCTTCTCTGTCGGAATTATGCTTCGCCTGGGAATCAACCTCCGCATCGAAATTATGCTTCGGTTAGAATGTCTGTCACCCTTCGGAATGATGCTCCGAATCCTGGAATTATGCTCCGCTCATCGGAATGATTCTCCGATCCTTGGAATGATGCTCCGCTCGTCGGAATGATGCTCCGATCCTTGGAATTATGCTCCGCTCTTCGGAAAGATGCTCCGAACCCTGAAATCATGCTCCGATCATCGGAATGATGCTCCGATCTCTGGAATTATGCTCCGCCCATCGGAACGATGCTTCGATCCCCTGGAATTATGCTCCGCAAATCGGAATGATGCTCCGACCCTGGAATTATTCTCCGCGCTTCGGAATGATGCTCCGACCCTTGGAATCATGCTCCGCCCTTCGGAATGATGCTCCGATCCCCTGGAATCATGCTCCGCCCTTCGGAACGATGCTGCGATCCCCTGGAACCATGCTCCGCCCTTCGGAACGATGCTCCGAACCATGGAATTATGCTCCGCCCTTCGGAACGATACTCCGAATCCTGGAATCATGCTCCGATCATCGGAATGATGCTCCGATCCCGGAATCATGCTCCGATCATCGGAATGATGCTCCGATCTCCGGAATCATGCTCCGCTCCTCGGAATGATGCTCCGAACCCTGGAATCATGCTCCGCTCATCGGAATGATGCTCCGATCCTTGTAATTATGCTCCGCACTTCGGAATGATACTCCGATCTTCTCCGATCCTTGGAATTATGCTCCGCGAATCAGAATGATACTCCGATCCCCGGGAATCATGCTCCCCGGGATGATGCTCCGCCCCCGGAATGATGTTCCACCTCGAAATTCAGCTTCAAGATCCATCAATTTCATGCACACGACCCACATATGCTGTGTGCATTTATTGATGGGGGGCACTTTGTTGGGGTAAAAATTTACACCCCCGTTGACCGAGTCAAAGTCAAGGTCAACCTAAAGCCAGGTGGGCCAAAGCCCAGGTCAAGCGGGCCCAAGCCCAAGTCGAGCCCGCGGCCAGCCTCCTCCACGCTAAAATATAGATCATGTAATAAATAATTTTTATGTAATTTTTTATACATGAATGTATGCAAAATGGGCATAAAGCCAATATTTTGTAAGCCTATGGCTTATGTGCAAAAATGAAATGGCACATGAGCCATGGGATGGGCAAAATGCCATTTTTGTAAAGCCCAAGGGGCTATATGTAAATATGTGAGCCTATAAAGGCAAGGATAATGAAATATCCCAACGACTTTTTCTCTCTTTAAAAAAAAAGTTTCCAGATCTGAGATCTATTCTTCTTCTTCAAGGTTCCAAAACCTTCTTCTTTCTCTTGAATTAAATCAAGAGTTTTACTCTTCTTTTTATAAAACAAATTAGTTTTTCACCACAAAACCCACAAAGGGGAACTTGGATCTGTCATCAGATCTTAAAAAGGAGAGATTTTGAGATTTCACATCTCTTGATCTTCAAGATCCAGCAAGCAACAGGAGGAAGAAGAAGAACCAGTTCCATTAAACCTAAAACACATTCAGGAGCCCGACTCCTCTCTGATTTCTCTTTTGAGAAATCTTTTTTTCAGGCTAAAAGCCTCTTGTCCTTTCCGGCACGCAGCGCAAGTGCGCAAAGCGCCCGCGTGCCGACACGTGGCGCACGCGCTTGCGCAAGTGCGCAAAGCGCCCGCGTGCCGACACGTGGCGCGCGCGTGCTTGCGCGCCAACGCTCATTGCGCAAAGCGCCCACGTGCCGACACGTGGCGCGCGCGCGCTTGCGCACCTGCGCGCAGCGCTCATGCGCAAAGCGCCCACATGCCGACACGTGGCGCGCGCGCTTGCGCATCTGCGCGCAGCGCTCATGCGCAAAGCACCCACGTGCCTACACGTGGCGCGCTTGCGCCTGAGCGCACGGCACCTAAGCGCACAGCGCCCAAGGTGCTGCCCCACGCATCCCTTGGATGCCTTTTCCCCCTCTTTTTATGTACATACATATACATATACATAAGTATACAAATTCACACATATTCATACTCCGCCACATTCTCTCCCTCCAAAAAATTTTCGGGCCGGGGCGCTGCCCCGAACCCCGCAAGGGGGCTGCTAGCCCCTTGACCCCCAGCCCGCTATCCAGGTAGCGGGACCCCCGTAAAAACTCTGCGTGGCTCCCGATATATCCAAAACCCCCCTTTCAAAACACAACACATGTACACTGCACATTGAGTTCGCATGACCAGTTTGACCCGTTAATCGGAGGTTCCCTCGCTCCAAAGGCAGGGGGTAATTAACGGCAGCTTAGTCCGCGGCTGCCGGAGATTCGGATCCCCACAATCATTAAACCCCGGCCTACCCAAGGCAGGGGGAATCTGTAGTACGCCTGACAAGCGCGCGCGTATTCCCATCTCGATGGGGTGATGAAAAACACCCTACAGCTCTGTATGGGACTCTAAAGACTCGACACTACGCTGGCAGTGGGTTTAACCACAGACCGCAAGCAGCACTAGCTGTACGTAACGGTCCCCAGGTAGATGCCGATAAGAAGACTGACGAGGTAAACCCATCTGAACTCCTACTGAGCCTGAATGTGATAGTCTCCGTACAGTCCGATCTGTTCGTCTAAGAACATCGCATGGCGGGCTTAGAGGGCGGTAAATGTCAGTCCCCTACTAGCGGTACAAGTCGTGTCGGAGTGTAGCCCAGAACACCCTGAGATAACACTGGAAACCTACCAGTCTATCTCGCTTTCCCTGGCCAGGGACTTTGTGTAATGGCTTTCCAAGACACAGCGCGATATCAACCCCCAATACCGGGAGAGAAGAATCCTGTCTAACCGTCACTGCCTCCAAGTGCTTCGGGACTGCACCCAAAAACTACCTGTTTTCACGACTCCTTTGAGCCGTGGTAGGGTAGTAATCAAAGTACAGTGGGAACACACTCGAGGCGAAGTGACAGTGTCAAGTCAACGGACTAAGTTGTACTCATGTCACCTGGGAACTGATAACTGACGATAGGTATAATACCAACCAACAGTTCCCGACGAGTCCTGTCCAGTGTACTCGTAACTTAACGAGCACCCGCATACTATCTCAAGTACGACGTACTGACGGCTGTGGGACAGACCGTCTCCCAAGCTGGGATGAGAAGCGCATACGCTAGTCTACTCCGGAGTATCGATGCCCTGTCTCGATAGTCCTACGACTAGGGACCTGCATAAGGATGTGCTTATATATTACCCAGCCCCCATGAGTGTGACTGTCATCACAACGCTGGTAATCAAGCAAAGATCCTAAGGGCTCCACTAATGTGTAAAGGCGATATGCTAAAAGAAACACATGCACACATTAAAGCAGAAACAAACCAAGTAGCATACTACTATTTTGAGCAAGATTGTCAATACAAGGTGAATATCCCAAGCTTCCATCAAGTAATATACAAACTAGTATGATACAGTAATGGCCTCTAGGGCATATACACTAACAGGTTCGGAAGCTTAAATCGCGACGTTTACCTCTACGCTCCCTTGGTTATGAGTTTTCCGGTCTTACCTTGATTCCGGCATGAAGCACGACTTGTCAACGTAGTTGCGGAGCACAAACCGTCAAAGTCCGATATTCGCCGCAAAGCACGAAATGATGTCCGTTTTGTTCACTTACCGTTTGTATGTCCGCGGTTGAGGTATCAATACTAAGTATAAGTCTTAACAAGAATACGTCAACAACAAAAACACAAAGTTGTTAGCGAGAGCAAATGATTTTGGTGTTGAGTTTCCTAAGGGTATGTAAAGGTATATAGTATATGAAACAAAGAGCGTGTCAAGCCTTATCATAACATACCATATCCTAGCTTAGCAAACTTAACACCAAATGGATCTTAACTTAAACATTGAAAATAGGGAAAGGGAATGAATACGGTATATGAGGAGGTTACAAGTAACCATGATTCAAGATACCGTATCATATCAATACATAAACAATATTCAAGTTAGAATCGTAAATTTAGCGCATGAAATATAAACGAGAGGCGGAGGAGGCAAAGCCTTTCATCTCACTTCCTCACCCACACCACAACCAAATAAAAGAATTAGCTAAGTATGATTAAAGAAAGCAAGTAAAGAAGACAAGTAAATAAAAGAAAGCAACAATTATATAAACACTTGAGAAAATGATACAAGTGACTTGTTCAACCTCCTTAATGAAGCTCTCTAAAGAGAGCTTCAAGAGGGAAGAAGAAGAAGGAACCAATGATGAAGCCCACTCACCCTCAAGCTAAACCAATACAAACTAAAACTAAGAAATATACAATGTAAAATATGAGAGAGTATGAGAGAATGAGAGAGCTCTCCCCTTGCCACTGATCTGCTATTTATAGACCCAAAATAGGAATAAATAAACAATAAAAACATGACGAGGTGGCATCAGGGAAGGGTCTGTTTGTAGTGTCGGCTCCCAAACGTGATATCTGTGATTTTGAATGTATTTTCTACTATTGTATCACGAATACCTGTAAACTGCAATAACTGACCAGACACTGATTAAAAGTACCGAAAAATAGCAAAACAGATAACGAATGAGAGGTAATAAAATGCAGTTTTATGAGATGAACAGCAGACTACTTACCGGTGATGTCTGGCGCGGCGGATATTCGGAGGATATCGACCGTAGTCGTGAAATTTGATGATTTGGGCCGATCCGGACTGACGGAGCCCGAGATATTGAGATTTGAGATACATAGATATTGAGTTATCGAGACATTGAGATGTTGAGACATTGAGATATTGAGGCATTGAGATATACGTATTTTGTGTCTATGCTTGACACAGATTTCTGTTGATTTCATTGATATTACTTCAGTTATTTCACAGGTGTGTTTCTAAGTTAAGAATAAATATTTTCTCATACCAGATATGTTCAGGTTTCGGGTATTTATTATGTATTCATGTCGCATTCATGCTAGTGCATTGTATCATATCGGTATACGTAGAGTATAACGCATTTGCGTGCATGCTTACGATAGCTTTATTAGATGTTACTTACTACTCACGAGTTGGCAACTCACCCACGTTGTGCCACAGTATCTTGCAGGTCTGACCCGTCAGCACAGTAGCGGTGGGTGTACCTTCTTTTCCGCTCGATTGCTTTGGCCTACAGCTTGCTCTTTGGTGGGTCTTGGAGGATTTTCTTCTGCTCCCACCGTATATTTTATTTGTATCTAGTATACTCCATCTACCCTTGTATATTGGACTAGACGTTGAGATTTGTGAGACTTGTATTTGTGGTTTGGTATCGATGCTCACATGAGCCGACGTGATGCTTTTATGCTTTATGCATATTTTGCATTATTATGATATATTCATTGTATGTGCTTGTGATTCCGCCTTTGGCGAAGAGCTAGCTCCCTCTTGGGGATGCCTTTATTCATGATATATGTATTTTCTTATGCTGTACCTATTTGGGGGCCAGTATTTACAAAAGAGACTGCCGAAATTTTCGGGAAATTTGATGTATTTAAATGTTTTAAGGTGACTCTTACATTACAAAAATCATCTTTTAAATAAAGGTTTTCCTTCACTCTATTTTCTTATTTGGTTTAGATTTCTGGGCTTTGGCTTACTTAGATTATATTACGCCTTTAGACGTTTCGTAATTTAAGTGCCAGTCACGTTCCGTACCATCGGGTCATGACAGTGTGGGACTCTAAAGACTCGTCAATACACTGGAAGTGGGTTTAACCACAAGCACGTCAGTGGCACTAGCTGTACGTAACGGCTGCCTAGGTATTGAGCGAAAGGGAGGCCGATGAGCGAACTCATCCTGAAACCCTACTGAGCCTGACAGTGACAATATCAGTACAGTCCGGTCCGTTCATCTATGAGTATAGCATATCGGGTCTACGGGAGTGGATAAAGTCAGACCACTAATAACACGATATTTAGTGTCGGTTTGAAGCCCATCACAACCTGCGAAACTACTGATCCGAATAAGTAATTCTCGACTACCTTGTCCAAACATTTCTGGTTATGGCCACCCGTGCACACTGCGACATCAACCCCCAATACCGGGAGAGATGAATCCCCCGACGATACGCTCACTTCCTCCATGTGGCTCAGGACTGTACCCAACTAAAACCTGTTTGCACGACTCCTTTGAGCCATGGTAGGGTAGTAATCAAAGCACAGTGGGAACCTGTTAGTTATATGTATGCCCTAGAGGCTATTACTGTACATGGGATGTATATTGTAGTGGATGCTTGGACATATATAGGGATGACTTTCTTGCTCAACATGATAGTATGCTATCTAGTTGCTCTTTATCTTAACATGTACACTTGTTGTCTCGCTCTCACATGTTGATAAAGCTCTTAGGTTATGTACTTGACTACCAGGACTATGATGGAGATCATACTAGTGGGGCCAAGGATAGTCCACATGTACACCTTATAACTGTTCCTAGTCATGGGAGTATCGAGATAGGGCATCGATACTCCAGAGTAGACTAGCGTATACGCTTCTCGACCCAAGTGATGGGCGATGGATGATCCCATATCCATTGGTGTTTGACATTAGAGAAGGTATACGGGTGCTCAGTGGAGACCGGGTATACTGGACGGACTCGTCGAGAACTCCAAGATGGTATTATACCTATCGTCAGATAGCAATTCTCTGGTGACACTGGTACAAGTTAGTCTGTAGACCCGAGATCGTCATAGAGTCATGTGTGATTCCCACTGTGCTTTGATTTCCACCATACCACGGTCAAGAGATCGTGCAAAAAGCTGGTTTTTGGGTACAGTCCCGAGTTACATGGAGGCAATGAGCAATATGAGGGGTTTCGTCTCTTCCGGTATTAGGAGTTGATGTTGCGCTATACTCGATTGGCCATAACAAGAAATCCCTGGCCAGGTTTGCTGAGATCTACCGGTAAGTGTTATCAGTAGTTTCTCGAACCGTTATGGACCTTGTATCGGCATGACTTATCAGGCTATTGGGTTCTGACGTTATACTACCCCCAGGATGTGATATGCGACATATCAGACGAAGAGACCGGACTGTACGGTAGTGTTACTGATTGGATTCGCAGGAGTACGAGCAGGCTTGCTTGTTGATCTTCTGATGGCTTAATACCCAGGTGGCCGTTACGTTTAGCAGACCGCTTGCGGCTTGTGGGTGTTTGATATGATCATCACCTACTGCCGGCGTATTGATGAGTCTTTAGAGTCCTACACTGAAGTTTCCTGGTTCATGCGAAACGGAGTAGGAGCACATATATGATCTGTGCGGGACCGAGATTAATGCGCGTATATGATACCGTATTCTATTCTCGCGATATATGTATCGATAGGTTATATGTGATATAGCCGGGTTATCGGATCAAGTGTTGATTCGATAAAAGGATACATTTGATATTAGTCGGTCATATGTCATATAGCCGGATTATTAAATCAAGAGTTGATTTAATAATTTAATGTATAATTATATATTTGATATATTACATTACATTAACTAATATTAGCTCACTTAAGTATTCATTTTTCTCACTTATGATACATTAATATATATGTGATATATGTTAAATGTATCGTTTTCTTTTTGCACACAAAATATATATTGTTGTGTCATGCTAGGTTACACATGCAACATGTAAGTATGAGACTCACACGATACTAGGTTAAAGTTAGGGTTTTATTTGTTTTCAGCAAATTCAAACATTTGGAATTAGTCATGGTTCAAAGCTTGTAGAAGTAGGTTTCATTGACTTAGTCCATTTATTTGTCTTGCTTAAGTTTTTTTTTAACTCAACCCCTTAACTCATAGCTATGGTTTAGTCTCTACAATGGTTAGTGCATGACATACACTCACCATGGTTGCATTTTTAACCTCATGAGATTCATTCATTTTCTTCTTCCTCACAAAAGAAAAAGCTTGCTAGTTTTTTCTAAGTGATGAAACCTTGTTAGAAAAATAAATCTAAAGTGAGCCCACTTCCTACTTCATTATCCTCTACTATTAGCCATTTAGTTTAGGGTGTTTTCTTCACTAATCTCACCATTAGTGAAGAGATAGCATGAGCTAGTGTCTCCTCGACGTAGACCATCTTCGGCCTCGAAGACTTCGATGCAAGCTTGTCCATATCTTCATGGGAGCCTTTCTAGAGTCCGGAAGTTCGTGATCACAGCGAAGGGACTACTACATGGAGCTATTGAAGTGAAGGACCGGTCTACAAAGGTTGTATTCTTTTTTCACTTTAGTTGTAAAGTGTTTGCATATCGATTCGTCGGATTTTCTAGTACCGATTCTAGGGTTAGGGTTAGCTAATTCAGCAATTTTTTAAAAATGGCATGGACAATGCATCTCGAAAACTTGCTGCCGTGCTAGACAACCCTGTAGTGGTATCAGAGCCATGCCAGAAAATTAGACGGTGTTTGCTAGGATTACGAAACCGAAAGTACTCTGAAACACCCGATACGAAAACCTAGTTTCTTTCGAATTTAAAAAGTCTTCAAAAAATTTTTTAAACAGCTGCAGAATGTTGTATGAGATATGACATGAACACCATGAAAATTTTAGGGGGTTTTGTGCAAATTGGGCCAGCCACATAGGGATAATATCCGGCCTCCTCGGGTCAAATTTGGAATTTGGGCTTCAAATTTTCAGGGTGTTCCAGTCTCTGGGTTTTAGGGTTTCAGGTGTTGTTTGTTTTTGCTGAATTTTCATGTGATGTTAACTTTCTGCAAAGGCAACTCGGAGTGTTTCGCAGTCGTAATTCTAACATATATTCGGGTTATTTAGACGACGTTAAAAAGTTCGAATGGATATCACTAACTCAATTTTTCCCCCGCTGGAAATTTTTCAAAAGTTGGATTTTTTCCGAGTTTAAAATTTTCAAAAAATCTTGCAAGCGATTCTGTGGACTCTCTAGAAGAACGAAATCCTAACTCGATTCTGTGACCATCAGAACTGCCATCAAACCCTAGGGTTTGTGGTAGTTCAGCGGTGCTACAGGTGAGGCATTGGTTGACCCTTCTACGGCTGGTTCATAGGAGCTGTGGCATGTTCTAGGTACTTTTTTGAACTCCGCTCAAGTGTTGTGCTTGTTGGGAAATTTTGGGTGCTTTCTTATTCGATCGAAAAGTTTAACTTCGCCTAGTTATCTGTGATTGTGATACAATATTTGGAATCCATAAATAGTTATGAGATAACTAGTTTGAATTTTATAAATCTTGCAGTTTAGTCTCATTTGATCGGTTGCCATGGGATTTTGATGTTGACCAAAACTCCATCGCAATTACGTAGTGTACGTGGATACTCGTCGGGTAACCTTACTAGATAACTACGCCCCATAGCCCCGACCAAGTGATTGTAGAAGAACCCCGTCGCCAAAAGCATCCGTTCGGGTGCTCGCGGCCGCGGTGCTCCGCCTTAGTGCACTTCGTCGACGGCATCAGGGGGTGCGGCCGTCTACTAAAGTTTCCGACGAGCATTCGATCAGATTATCGGGAATCTTGTTGAATTATCCGACAGATTATTAGAAAGTGTTTTCAATATCGAGACTAAAATGTGGGGTTTATAATTGTTAGGCATGTGATGTCTAAGGAATTCATTTGGTTGGGCATGAAATCCAATATATAAGATACATTGGGTTTATGATGTCTAAGGCGGTTGCGGATTCCAACTGTTGTAGTTTTTCACTTTCTTTTCTGCGACCGTAAGTGTAATATGTGATGTATCGCCGGTTTCGGTGTTATATGTCAATGACAACTGGGATACACATATTTACTTACGTTGATGACATGTGATGTTATGTGTTGCTGTGATATATTATATTGGATCGTCGTGTTCTGAATAGCCGGTTTTTTTTATGTGAGATGAGAGTTTTTCATTTTCATTCATGTAAAAGCTTGTATGTAATATTCTTTTATTGGGGCAATTCCGGGTTGAGGATGATGTCACCATTGATGTATATTATTTACTTTTCCGCATTAGGATAGACCCAAAGCGAGGAGCACAAGTAACCGGGTTCTAGGTTCCAGTGGGAGACCATCTTGAGGAGTCGAGACCGGGTCTCCTAACTCTGGAATTGGTAGGGTTTCTTGCTGCTCTCGTAGGGGTTTAGGGATGTGGGTTTGGCTATTCATCGCGACCGTGGAATCCGTGTTTTATACTGGATTAATTTAAAACACGGAATTCATAGTATATCCAATATTTCATATGTGATTCTTCTGCTGCTGATATTCTGTAATGTGATCACTTGATATGTTCTGAGACGAATGGCTATTATATATATATATGAGATATAATTGAAATTGCTGCTTTCGCTTCATCTGTGATGCTTAGGATGCATAATTAATGGGGCTTCATTAATGAGATTAATGAAATAAAAGAAACCTAAAGATGTTGTAGAAACTTGTTTTTAAAACTGGTAGCTCTAGTTTTTGCTTTGCATAGTGGTATTCTTTGTAGAATATCCAGCACCTTATTTGATAAGGAAAGAGCCGAGATCCCTTCATCGGGAGTGACCTCTTTAGCGAACTAGCAGATGCTACAACCCACTTGGTTTGTATTTTAATTACTTCTATAGTTTTTTCTTTGCATAGTGGTATTTGTGAAATACCCTGCACCTTATTCGATAAGGAAAGAGCTAAGATCCCTTCACCAGGAGTAACCTCTTTAGCAAAACTAATAAAAGCCTAAAAAACACTTCTTTTCAAAATCACTCGATTCTACAACGATATCAAGTCCATTACACAAAGGGTTTTCTTAAAAACCTGTCGTAGCCCTCCGTCATTTCAGATAAGTAATATTTAGTATTCGTGCTGCGTTTGTTGACTTCTGTCAAGACGTAGTGTGCGGTAACTGATTAGTGCTTATCTGCAAAGCATATGATGCGATTGGATTAGGGTAGTCGTACGACCTTGTTGACCTCTGTCAAGGGTCGTGCGAGTGGGTTTAATTCAGTCATGAATTGGCGGCTTGAACTTGACTAGCAGCCTATGGTTTGTTGACCTCTGTCAAGGTCATAGGACGCTTGGGGAAAACATTATCGAGAATTTCAAGTGTTGAAATTTGCAATGAGATTGCATACCTTCTATGAGATAGCTGGATCCCGATACCCACTGCGAGTAAGAGTTACTCCTGGGAGAGTTTTACACATTACAATTATCCGATCAAGTAGGTTTCTAGAAAGGTGTTAACAAGGTTACGCTCCCTGGGAAAATGAGGTTTATTTTAATTAGGTCCGTGTGAAAGAACGGAGAACCTCCCTCAAAGTACCGACACTGGCCTGGCCGAAAGATTGGCGAACTTGTAGGGTGTAATTAATCCCGGCTAGTCTTACCTTTTAAGGTTTGAAGGAAGATTTAACTAAAACAGTGGGAGCCATCCTGATTAGATAAAATAATAACCTATCTAATCTTGCAAGAGCGCACGTAGAGTGTTTTCTTCTCTCTCTCTCTCTCTCCTGGTAGCGACCATGTCACGCCTTAATCAAGATAATAATATGGATTCATTGACCGAACCTGCTTATTATACTGTGCTAGGGAACGTTGGTTCCGTTCTTTCTTATAATTGTTATAAGACTGAGCAGGAAATAGGGGAATATCCGGATTCCCATGCCACCCAATCGAAGAAAGTGCATGTTGATACATCTTCTTCAGATGTGTTCATTACCGAGAACTGTTTCTCAGTATCCTCTACGCCCTAGGTATGAGATACCGGATCAGGATCCCACATATGTAAGAGTTACATGGGCTACAGAAAGGTAGAGAACTGAGAACAGGTGATATATCTCTAAGGTTAGAGAATGGTGCAAGTGTTGCAGCCAAGTCAGTTGGCAGACATCACCTTGTATTAATACATTGATTCTGAAGAAATGTTATTAGATACCGAACCTGATATACAACATTACATCAGTTTCTTTATTAAGTTAAAGAAGGATATAATTCTGTATTGGAGGATAATGTGTGAACATTTTCCTGAATCAAGAGTTAATTCGTTCATGCACGTTATATAATAGCATATACGTTCTAAATCAAACCACAGTTCAAAGTATAGAACACACACAAGAGAAATAGTTCAGAAATGAACGAATCCTTCTTATGGCATTGTAGACTAGGTCATATCAATGCGACACGACCAGCTAAGTTACATAAGGATGAATATGAGAATCTGTTCGATTTTTCATTTTATGATACTTGCCAGTCTTGTCTCAAAGGTAGAATGACCAATACTCCGTTTACTGGAAATAGAAATAGAGTTGCTGAACTCTGGGACTGATACATGATGATGTATAAGGTCCTATGTCTACAAGTGCCAAGGTTGGTTCTTCGTACTTCATTATATTCACTGATCTTCTCTCAGGATTTGGACATATGTTCCTGTTGAAACACAAGTCTGAAACTTTTGAGAAATTCAAGGAATATAAGCTTGAAGTTAAAGAACCAGAAGGGTAGAAGTATTAAAGTTCTTCGATGTGATCGAGGAGGTAAATACTTGGGCATGGAGTTCCTGGATTTTCTAAACAGAGAATAGGATTCTCTCTCAGCTTACTCCTTCGAGTACACCAAAGCACAACGGTGTATCGGGGCGGAGGTATCGCCCCCTATGAGATATGGTGAGCTCTATGATGAGTACTGCTGAGTTACCTGTTTTCTTTTGGGTGTTATGCACTTGAGAAGCTGCATACCTATTGAATGTGGCTCCAACCAAATCAGGGCCTACCACTACATATGAGATATGGTGCGGAAAGAGACCATGTCTTAAATGAGTTAAGATATGGGGTTGTCCGGCCTATGTCGAAAGGCAGAATCCGGACAAGCTTGAGGCAAAGTCAGTTCTGTATAAGTTTGTTAGGATATCCCAAACATTTGCGAGGGTATATCTTTTACCTAACTGAGGAGCAAAAGGTGTTTTGTTTCTCAGCATGCAATCTTTTTAGAAAAGGAATTTCTTGTGAAGAAATTTGTGGTCATGAGGTAAAACTGGAAGGATTTCCAGCTAGACAAACTAACAGTCGATGATTTAGTGAAACCAAAGGATTCAATAGTCTCTAACGAACCTCAGCCTCTCCGCGAATCTGGTAGGGTTTCTCATCCACTTAAGAGATACTACGGTCTTCTCGGTGACAGTGGGAGAGAGAATTGCATCATGGTGATGATGGCCCAACTAGGTTCAGGCAGGCCATCACGAGTGGCGACTCTGTGAAAAGGCTGGATGCTATACGATCAAAGATGGAATCCATGTACACCAACAAAGTATGACTTTGCATGTTGCACCTGAAGAAGTAAAACCCATTGGGAGCAAATGGATCTTGAGAAGATTCTTGGAGTAAATGGAAAAGTTGAGACTTTCAAAGCTATGCTTAAGTCCATCAGGATCAATGTAAGTATCGCGGAGTTGGAACATCTGTTTTGATATGACAGTCAAAGAGTTTGACTTCATCAAAAAAGTAGACGAACCTTGTATATACAAGAAGGTTGTAGAAAGTAAGATTGTCTTCCACGTATTGTACGTAGATGACATACTCTTGATGGGAAAGGGTTTCCTATGCTACAATCGGTCAAGCACCTCTTATTATGAGAATTCTCAATAGAAGATCTGGATGATACCTACTACATCTTCTGAATTATGATCTATAGTGATAGATCTAAGTGGATGTTGGGAGTGTCCCAAATCCAGGTACATTAACACCATGCTAAAGGGGTTTAGTATGGAAGATTCTAAGTGTGGTGGTTCACCCACTTACCGAGGAATCACTCTCTCTAAAAAGATGTCTCCCAAGACTGATTTGGAGAGAGCTCATGTGCAAGGGATACCCTATACTTCGGCAGTAGGCTCTATCATGTATGCAATGTTATGTACCAGACCAGATGTAGATGACTCACTAGGTGTAGTGATCAGGAATCTATCGGATCTTGGGAGAATCACTGGAGAGCCGTGGAGGACATTCTTAAGTACTTGAGAAGCACTAAGTGAGTGTTCTTGGTTCGAGCTTCCAAAGTGATAAGGTCGACTGAAAGTCAGTCACAGATATTGTCTTTACCCTCAGTGGAGGGACGGTATGTTGGAAGAGTTCCAAGCTAGATACCGTGACATACTAGACGATAAAGGCTGAATACATTGCTACCTATGATGCTGCCAAAGTGGCTGTCTGGGCATTTCTTGTTCATAAGATGAACAAGGTTCCTACCATTGAGCGTCCAATAATTGTTATAGTGACAACAATAGAGTTGTGGCTTTGGCCTAGGAACGCAGGTCCCATCAACGTTCCAGATATATTCTGAGTCAAGTATCACCTGATCAGGGAGATGGTTGATCTCCAAGGGATCGAGGTAAGGAGAGTAGATTTTGAGGTTAACACGATGGATCCACTCACCAAGGCCTGCTTCCCTAAATACTATTTGAGAGATTTTTGAGATGGCTGAGTATGGTATACTAAAACCACTGCTATACATGTTGGGTATTGGATACTACAACAGATGACCTTAGTGCAAGTAGGAGATTGTTAGTTATATGTATGCCCTAGAGGCCATTACTGTACATGTGATGTATATTGTAGTGGATGCTTGGACATATATAGGGAGGACTTTCTTGCTCAACATGATAGTATGCTATCTGGTTGCTCTTTATCTTAACATGTACACTTGTTGTCTCGCTCTCACATGTTGATAAAGCCCTTAGGTTGTGTACTTGACTACCAAGACTATGATGGAGATCATACTAGTGGGGCCAAGGGTAGTCCACAAGTACACCCTATAACTGTTCCTAGTCATGGGAGTATCGAGACAGGTAATCGATACTCCAGAGTAGACTAGCGTATACGCTTCTCGACCCATGTGATGGATGATAGATGATCCCATATCCATTGGTGTTTGACATTAGAGAAGGTATACGGGCGCTCAGTGGAGACCGGGTACATTGGACGGATTCGCCGAGAACTTCTAGATGGTATTATACCTATCATCGGATAGCAGTTCTCTGGTGACACTAGTACAGGTTAGTCTGTAGACCCGAGATCGTCATAGAGTCTTTTGTGATTCCCGCTGTGCTTTGATTTCCACCATACCATGGTCAAGAGATCGCGCAAAAAGGTGGTTTTTGGGTACACTCCCGAGTCACATGGAGGCAATGAGCGATATGAGGGGTTTCGTCTCTCCCGGTATTGGGAGTTGATGTTGCGCTATACTCGATTGGCCATAACAGAAAATCCCTGGCCAGGGTTGCTGAGATCTACCGGTAAGTGTTATCAGTAGTTTCTCGAACTGTTATGGACCTTGCATCGGCATGACTTATCAGGCTATTGGGGTCTGACGTTATACCACCCCCAGGATGTGATATGCGACATATCAGATGAAGAGACCGGACTGTACGGTAGTGTTACTGATTGGATTCGTAGGAGTACGAGCATGCTTGCTTGTTGATCTTCTGATGGCTCAATACCCGGGTAGCCATTACGTTTAGCAGAACGCTTGCGGCTTGTGGGTGTTTGATATGATCATCACCTACTACCAGCGTATTGATGAGACTTTAGAGTCCTACGCAAAAGTTTTCTGGTTCATGCGAAACGGAGTAGGAGCACATATGTGATGTGTGCGGGACCGAGATTAATGTGCGTAAATGATATCGCATTCTTTTCTCGCGATATATGTATCGATAGGTTATATGTGATATAGCCGGGTTATCGGATCAAGTGTTGATTCGATAAAAGGATACATTTGATTAGCCGGTCATATGTGATATAGCCGGATTATTAAATCAAGAGTTGATTTAATAATTTAATGTATAATATATATTTGATATATTACATTACATTAACTAATATTAGCTCACTTAAGTATTCATTTTTCTCACTTATGATACATTGATATATATGTGATATATGTTAAATGTATCGTTTTCTTTTTGCACACAAAATATATAATGTTGTGTCATGCTAGGTTACACATGCAATATGTAAGTATAAGACTCACATGATACTAGGTTAATGTTAGGGTTTTATTTTCTTTAAGAAAATTCAAACATTTGGAATTAGTCATGGTTCAAAGCTTGTAGAAGCTTGTAGGTTTCATTGACTTAGTCCACTTGTTTGTCTAGCTTAAGATATTTTTTAACCCAACCCCTTAACTCATAACTATGGTTTAGTCTCTACAATGGTTAGTGCATGACATACACTCACCATGGTTGCATTTTTAACCTCATGAGATTCATTCATCTTCTTCTTCCTCACAAAAGAAAAGGCTTGCTAGTTTTTTCTAAGTGATGAAACCTTGTAAGAAAAATAAATCTAAAGTGAGCCCACTTCCTACTTCATCATCCTCTACTATTAGCCATTTATTTTAAGGTGTTTGCTTCACTAATCTCATCATTAGTGAAGTGATAGCATGAGCTAGTGTCTCCTCGACGTAGAGCATCTTCGGCCTCGAAGACTTCGATGCAAGCTTGTTCATATCTTCATGAGAGCCTTTCTAGAGTCCGTGAGTTCATGATCGCAGCGAAGGGACTACTACACGGAGCTATTGAAGTGAAGGACCGGTCTACAAAGGTTGTATTCTTTGTTCACTTTAGTTGTAAAGTGTTTGCATATCGATTCGTCGGATTTTCTAGTAGCAATTCTAGGGTTAGGGTTAGCTAATACGGCAATTTTTTAAAAATGGCATGGACAATGCCTCCCAAAAACTTGCTGCCGTGCTAGACAACCCTGCAGAACCCACACGAGACAAATGACGATCTCAGGTCAATAGACTAACCTGTACACATGTCACCACGGAACTGCTATCTGACAAAAGGTATAATACCAACTAGCATATTCCCGGCGAATCCGTCCGGTGTACTCATAACCCAATGAGCACCTGTATACATCTTAGGTGAACTAATTGACACCAATGGCTTGAGACCGGTCATTTCCCTTCGCCGGGGTCTCGATCCGTATACACTAGTCTACTTTCGGAATATCGATACCCAGTCTCGAAACTCCCATGACTAGGGACACTTTAAGGATGTCCTTATAGACCACCCAACTCTCACGTATATGATCGCCATTATGCTGCTGGTAGTCAAGCAAGAATCTTATGGGCTCTATCAACATGTAATAGTGATCTGTAATGTCACCTGAAGTATGTACACGATGATAAAGACAAACTAGATAGTATACTATCATCTCAAGTAAGACTGTTCTACCAGTATAGGTCTTCCCTTAATCATTGCAATCACGTGTCTGCGATCCAATAATTGACTTGAGGGCACTACAGCCAACAATCTCCCACTTGCACTTAAGGTTAATTATTGCGATGTCACACACTCATAGCTCGTGTGATACCGAACACCCAACTCCTCTACTAATCAGTTTCACAAAGCTCGTTTGTAAACTATTGCGTTTAAGAAATAGCCTCAGTGAGTGGATCCTCCCTAATGTTTCTTTCTATGTCTCTCTTTATCTCAAGTTCGCGGAGAAAGCCATCTTCCGAAATGAGCAATACCTGTCTTAGAATGTGTCTGGATATCTGATGGGACCCAGTTCACAAATGAACTCCAAATCCAGTTTACTTCTTAGACTGTATTGTCAACTGAATTTAATCAGTATCCTGTGTCATGCCTCCCTCAGTATCCTCTTGGACCACCTGTCCAAACTACTGCTCCTCGTCAAGAGGGAAAACTATAACTCTGACAGTCACTCTGTCATCCAGGTCACCTTGGAAGCCTGGAATGATAACCGTCTCCCGAAGGAAGATGCCGTTACCAAATCCTTAGAACATTCACTTATTTTCATAAACTGTTTCCGAACGTTTCTCCAGGATTGGATTAATATATCAACTTATTGCATCTAGTGCAAAAAACAACATCTGGTGTGGTACATGACATCTCATGATTGACTCAATTGCCTAAGCAAGTGATATGCCAATCATGCACATCCCTCTCCCCTTTATTCTGTAAGACACTTATAGAGAGGGTGACTCCATCACCTGCAGGTTCACCACCATGCCAGGAGTCGTCCATTCTAAAACACCTTTAGAATACTATCTAAGTACCCAGATTGGGAAACTACCGAAATCTAGATCTAAAAATATAGATCTAGTAACCAAAATGCTTAATATAATATCCATATCCTATGTGAAAAAGCCACTGTGTGACAACCACAGTATAGCCGATCGTAGTATAGGAATTTCACTTCCTACAACGTGCATGTCATCCAATTACCAGGACATCACACCTACCACCTTCTTAACAAATCCATCTCTTATTCTGATGATGTCAAAGCCCATGACTGTCACATCAAAAATAGATGATCTATCTCCGCTATACTTGCATTAGTCTATAAATAGACAGAAGCTACTTGTCCACTATGCTTCCGCTGACTACCACAACTGTCTGGCAGAGTCATATACACGTACATTTCTAAAGCTAGTTTAGAACGACGCTATACTCATCCTCCTACCGGGTCTCATAGTCTAGAACAACAGTAATGGAAAGTCTGGGTAAACAAGAACCTCCTTGTTACCATCTTTGAGGATACCGAAGTATCTCTCGGGTACCTGAGGTTACTCACCATATATGTGGAGTGGCTAATGGAATGTCAAACCAGATTGAATCTTTAGGTTCTAATAAATTTTCAGTAATCGTTTGTGGTTCTGGAATCACTTTCAGTTTTACAATACTCCCACTACTCTTTTCTGAAAAAGTCCATTTTACTAAAACTGTGGCGAGTCAAGAACAATATCACTATTGATCTTCCAGATGGTAGAAAGTTAACCCTCATCATAGCCCGGGATAACCCATAAACTGCCATTACAGAAACGTGCCTTGAGTATGTCCAGAGTCTGGTGTTAAGCATAAGCCGGACACCTCCATATACCTTAATATCGTTAAGATATGAACCATTCTATATACAATATAGAAACAGAAGCACTGATTTAATTGGAACCAGATTCAAATCATGCAGCTGTCTCCAGTGCATGTCAACTAAATGGAAAGAGGCCGATCAACATTACTCAACTTAGGAGTGCATCCAGATATGACTAACCTGAAAGAGAAGCCAGTTCTCAAAACTATTACTATCAACTGAATACCAAATACAAATATGTACATCTTTGATCACCTTGAAGAATCCTGATACTTGCAACACATGGTTCTCTACTTTATTCTTATACCTATAACTTCTCAAAACATGGACCTTGTATTTCTACGAAATACTTGTCTAATACTGGAGAAGTCACAAGTAAACAGAATATAGTATTAGCACCAACCCCTTTGTCCTAATGGACACTGGACAATATACAATACTTTGTATAAGTCTCCTGAGTTGAATAACTCAAACCCTATGCGTCGTAGGTTGAAAACTGTACTTATGGTTAAAAAGAATTACACCGTTGTTCAATGCTCCTTACCTAACCATCAATTGATATAGGTAAATATTATGGACATAATCTCAAAAAGTTATATCTCACTTTATGAAATAAACGTACAGATATATCAGTTTGAAATTGGTGCATAACAACGGATATTCAAAACCAAATATTTGCCGTCAAGCAAAAACTCAGGTGATTTCCTCAAATATCACCAATTACAACGAATTCCGATATAAGGAGGATGTAATCACCTAATTCCCAATAACTTACTCCCACTCATCATCTGTAAAACCATATAGATGTGAGAATCAAACCTGGTAAATACATACCCTGGACTAAGGATCTAATTAGGAAATCAGTTTTCAATTAACAACGCATAGTGAAATTTAAACATGAAAATGTTTCGAAGGGGTAGCCGGGTATTCCTAGTAATGTCTCTTCCATTATCCAGATTCATGAATGTAACCCTATATTTCCTTGCCATCTCTCCAAATCCCTTTATTTGTCTTTACTCATTACCTTATGTACACTACACTTAGGCAAATTGATTTTCTTCCTTCCCTACCGTTCGGCACCAACCTATGGTTTGGAAGAAGACTATCCAATAAGCGTAATAGGTGTACTCTCCTAATCTTATGATCCCTCGCAATCTGAGAGAAGGTAAAGATAAAAGACAACTGAATAATCTTTATTCTATTTCTTCTGAACCAGAATCTATCCTCAAACTGGAACAAGTTCCTTCGGGAATGATGGATTATCCAACAACTGTGGATCTTCGTAGTGATACGGGGTGTTCTGGAAAGAATCAAAGGTGAAGTAGGAGTGGCGATGAAATACGTGGTTTGGTCGTGGATGATAGCAGTCACAATTTACTTTGCCCTCTTTCTAATCCCTTTATTTGTCTTTACTTATTATCTTCTGTACACCTCACTTAGGCTAATTGGTTTTCTTCCTTCTCCACCTTTCGGCACCTGCCTATGGTTTGGAAGAAGACTATCTAATAAGTACAATAGGTGTACCCTCTCCTAATCCTAGGAGCCCTCACGGCCTGAGAGAAGGTAAAAGAAAAAGACAACTGAATAGTCCTATTCAATTTCTCCAGAACCGAAAACCATCCTCGAATCTGAAACAAGTTTCTTTGAGTTCGTATGTAACTATACGATGGTCATATTCAATAAATATGTGGATCTTCGTAGTGATACAGAATGTTCCGGAGAAAGATAAAGGTAAAAGTAGGAGTGGCAATGAAGTATGCAACTCTGACAATCCAAAAGCCAGTGTGTTTTAAGAAACTTCGGTTAACTTGGTTACTGAGTTATAGTCTAGGGTCGAGACATGGTCGCTGCCAGAGAGAGAGAGAGAGAGAAAAGAAACACTCTGCGTGCACTCTAACCTGATCAGAATGGTTAATCACTTTATCTAATCAGGATGTCTCCCACTGTATCCTCAAATTCTCTGCCAAACCTGAAAGAAGAATTAGTAGGGATCATATAAAATCACCTGAGGAGTAAACCAACTCATCAGTGGGTATCGGGATCCAACTATCATCGCATGATAACCTGATGGAATCCACTCACGTTATCACACTCCAGAAGGTATGTGCATGCCTGGCAAGTTTCCAGTATGTTTGAAACTCCCGATGTGATTTTTACACCATGCTCTTATGACCTTGACTAAGGCCAACAAATCATAAGTCACATGTCAAGTTCTACCCATCATTGTCCAGGTTAATTTGAACCCACCCGTACTCGCCCTTGACTAAGGCCAATAAGGCTGTACGACTGTCCTAAACCAATGCATCTATCTATGCAACAGAAAGGTAACAAGTAGCTACCATACACTATGCCTTGACGAAGGCCAACAAACATAGCATGAATACTAAGTGCTACCCGTCTGAAATGACGGAGGGCTACGAATGGTTTTTGGCGAAAAACCTTTAACGTAATGAACTTGATATCGTTGAAGGAACCGGATAGCTTTTTATAAATATATAGTGGCGAAAACCTTTACTAAAGAGGTCACTCCCGGTGAAGGGATCTCGGCTCTTTCCTCGTCGAGTGAGGTGCAGGATATTCTAAACTGAATACCACGTTGCAAAGAAAAAAGTAGTCGACTATAGTGAAGTTATTACCCTGACGCAAACTTCTGCCCAAGGGGTCACTCCCGGTAAAAGGATCTCGGCCCTTGCCTCGTCGAATGAGGTGCTGGATATTCATAACCGAATACCGCTATAAGAAACAAAAGAAAACGTCCTTGTAATAACAGCTTTTGAAAATTTGTTCCAACAACATCGAATAGGTCTGTTTTCCTTGCATTGATTTAAATCAACGCAGTCCCATCAATTAATCACACTACAAAAGAACGAAAATATGATGTACGTATATACCATCTGCATTCTCCACTGGGTCCCGTCATCACCCGTTAGGTTACTTAACTAACGACAGAGCGGGGACTAGACTAGCGCGGGTGTAAAATATATACAACATCTACTAGTATATATTTAACAATATATAATCATTGCTCTAGGTATGATAAATGCAACATCACAGACAAGCGATAAACATCACAGAACAATACAGATAATCTGGGAGCCCCGGGTTTCTTTTGAGCCACAAGTGAAACCCGACGTTCCCCTGGTCATGTGGATAGAATGTGCAATGAAAACCTAGACCCCTATGAGTGCGGCAAGTTACCCGCCAAAACCAGAAGCGAGGCAGCCCCCTTCATCAAAGTGAATGGGCCACCCGGCACTTCACAAAATCCGGTAACTTGAGCACCCCTTCTTGGGTCAACCTGTACCCCCTACGAGTGCGACGAATAGCCTGTCAATCCTAGAGTGAGGCCCCCTCCTTCTCAACGCCATGAGATGCGGATCCGTTGCCCTCCAGAACCCGGCTATCCGTGCACTCCATCGCGGGGTAATCTTAGTACAGAAAAGAAAATATGTACAACGGTGACATCACCACAACCCGGTCATGCCCCAAAAGAATAATATACAAATAGGCAGTGACGGCAGTCCACATGTTGGACGCTCCCCCCGCGATATCAAATGTACAAATAAAACTAAACTGTACTATCATTGCACCCAAGCTATCCACCACGACAAATTCGCAACAACACAGCACAACACAGAACATCAACGTGAATGTCACGTTCGCAAACCCGTCTAAAAGAACTATAGTAATTGGACAAGTTGTACCGCTCTAGTGACATTCACGATCACAGATAGTAATGTAAGTACTGTAAAACTTTAAACAATGTTAGAAAATATCGAGTTCGAAATAACCCCGAATAGCCCCAAACAACTAGATAAAACCATATCAAAACTGGGCTAAACTAGAAATACCACTGAACCAATATTCCAGAGACTAGACTATACCCAAAATTCCAAGTCCAAAGCTACAACTAAGGTCGGCCAGCTCAGTTTTTAGACCAATGTGCTCGGGTCTAATTTGTTGGAATGGGCTCATATTTGGTGTGAAGTCTAGTGGTCACCTAGGTAGTCTTCTGCAGTTGCTAAAATATTTTTAGAAGACCATTAAAAATCGACAGAGAATGGAATATTCAGGGTATTGATTCGGAGTTGTTTCGGCTTCGATACTTTAATATTGTCTAAACCAACTAGTATGTAGTTAATGGGTTGGCTCTGATACCATGTAAGGCTACGCCAGTGCCCCGTCCATCAATCCGTGGCCAAACGCGGAACAAAAACTTTTAAAAACGGGCGCTAACGGAACCCTAATCGACGGATCGTACCATTAACCCTATACTAGTTCTATAAAAAGAGTTTGGAGAGGTTATACCGATCGATCCGTGTCCTTCGGTCTTCGACCTCTGTCCCAAGCTCGTTGCGGCTGCCTCGAACAAGTTCGTTCTCCGGTTTCCCTCCATCGAAGAGGATCCACGTCGAGGATTAGTAATGCGGGCTCCCGCTTCAAAACCGAAGCAACTCGGGCATCCAGTTTGCTAGCCCAGATGCACAAGATGAAGTAGAGATAGTGTGTGAATACTTTGTCTCAAAACACCCAATGATTCTCAACACATGAGGTAGAATGGGTGGAGGTTGAAGAAGATGCCCATAGCTAAAGAGTGTGAGCTCAAGAAAAACCAAGTGAAGATGTTGTGTTGGCTTGTTATTTCTTTGTGAGTATTGTGTGATATATCATGAGCAAGCAACTAGAGAAAAGTCCCAGCCCAATAAAAGATCTGCCCTTGCTCCATAATATCTCATCATGCTCACTAGAAATATCTTAGCCAAAACAAAAAAAACACATGACCCAATACCATGAGTCACCATGTGCATGTGCCATGATCAATGCACAAACAAAACTTGCACTCACACTTTACACCTCACCAAATAAACATTAAACTAAATGTTTATTCACAAAGAAATAGAAATGGCAACTCTAAAGTAAACTTGTAACGGATTACAAGAATACTTCTCATCTGTACATACATACCTGCATTCGTATTTCGACTGAACACGAATACAATGAGACGAAAATAATCCAACAATATAATACTAGGATCCGGCTTAAATCAAAGCCCACTAGTATTATCCGTCCAATCATAATCCGTGCATAAGTGCACGTATATGATCGAGCCATAAAACCATACGGCCTCTACAACGTTTCGCCTGAACCAGGGAAACCCTCTGTGTGGGACTCTAAAGACTCGAAAATACGCTGGCAGTGGGTTTAACCACAAGCACGTCAGTGGCACTAGCTGAATGTAATGGCTGCCCAGGTATTGAGCGAAAGGGAGGCTGACGAGCGAACTCATCCTGAAACCCTACTGATCCTGACAGTGACAATATTCGTACAGTCCGGTCCGTTCGTCTATGAGTATCGTATATCGGGTCTACGGGGGTGGATAAAGTCAGACCCCTAATAACGCGATATTTAGTGTTGGTATGAAGCCCATAACCGCCTGAGAAACTACTGATCCAAATCAGTAATTCTTGACTAACTTGGCCAAGAATTTCTGGTGATGGCCACCCGTGCACACTGCGACATCAACCCCTAAAACCGGGAGAGACGAATCCCCTGACGATCTGCTCACTGCCTCCATGTGGCTCGAGACTGTACCCAACTAAAACCTGTTTGCATGACTCCATTGAGCCGTGGTAGGGTAGTAATCAAAGTATAGTGGGAACCTACATGAGACAAATGACGATCTCAGGTCGATAGACTAATCTGTACACATGTCACCAAGGAACTGCTATCTGACAATAGGTATAATACCAACTAGCATGTTCCCGGCGAGTCCGTCCGGTGTACTCATAACCCAATGAGCACATGTATACATCTTAGGTGAACCAACTGACACCAATGGATTGTGAGACCGGCTATCGCCCCTCGTCTGGGTCTCGATTCGTATACACTAGTCTACTCTCGGAGTATCGATGCCCGGTCTCGAAACTCCCACGACTAGGGACACTTTAAGGATGTGCTTATAGACCACCTAATTCTCACGTATATGATCGCCATCATACTGCTGGTAGTCAAGCAAGAATCCTATGGGATCTATCAACATGTAATAGTGATCTGTAATGTCACCTGAAGTATGTACACGATGATAAAGACAAACCAGATAGTATACTATCATCTCAAGTAAGACCGTTCTACCGGTATAGGTCCTCCCTCAATCATTGCAATCACGTGCCTGCGATCCAATAATTGACTTGAAGGCACTACAGCCAACAATATGTTTAAACCTTAGCCATGAGAAGGTTAACCTTCATATATAGAGCTTAAGTCTTTATCGATGATCTGTAGATCAAATTTCTCCTCGAGAAAACTTAGGTTTTCATCGGAGGGATTTGTTTGATCTTAAGATCTAAGGTTTTAGAGAAGAACAAAACTCTGTCATAAAATATGATGATGATAGAGAAGGAAATTTAAATTTCCAAGGAATAGATTTTATGATCCATATAAAAGGAGACTCCATATCACAAAAGTTATGATCTTGATATCGTTAATAGCCCCAAAATAGTCATTTACAGAAGCTTAAGCTTCATGAAACCTATGTTTCAAAAGAACGGAGATTAATCTCTATGGAAAAACCCTTAGCGGCCATGCGCCAAAGGCATATGCACCAATGGGCATGCGTCACGTAGAGATGCGCTAACATAAAGGACTTGCGCCAATATGAAGGCCATACACCAATGAAGGCATGCGCCAATAAAGATATGCGGTAATATGAGCATACGCACCAAAGACCCGCTACGTGGCATACGCCACAACCTATGGGCGTTAATATTTAACGCGCCAGAGACCAAAATGTCAATGACATGCATCAATACCCATTGTATACATGGCATATGCCACAACCCTGATGCGCCAGTGATTCAATATGTCACAGACCCATATATCTTTGTCTGTGTGACACGTGGCATGCGTCAGAACTTCTGGACGCCAATACACATGTTCCAGAGCCAATTCTTAGTCCAAATTGACTAAGTATCTTAAGCTTCCATGATATTCCTTGAACTCATATACTCATATACTTTAAGTTGATCTTAATCTAAAATAAGATTAACGCCTCTTAAATATATTTCCTAAGTCGATATTAGTCCCATATACGACTAATAGTCCTTAAACATATACCCTGAACTGATAGAACATTTGACCTAGGTTCAATCCAAAACTGAGATATACGAATTTGGACTAATCCGCGCTCTACGGACGACGACATATTAGTCTTCGTATACAATCCAAGGGCAAGCCCAAACAAAAAATATATATGACATGACACATGAAGATTTCTGGAGTAGAGAAAGTTGTTATCGCGTAACGATAACGTAATTAATTGCATGGGCTTGCGCCTGCCGGAAAAAGCATCCCTACAATAAAAAAAACCTCACATATGAGAGGGAATCTAATAAGTCTGCTACAACAGTCGCATCCATCCAAACCTCCAATATACGGTGCCATAAATCAACTTGGTATTTTCGGAGAGGTGGACGAATATGTTCCATATAGCATCCTAAATTCAGGATGGACGACCTCCCCATGCCTCAGTCCGGTTTTTAGCGGTGAACAGTATACACTAGTCTACTCCGGAATATTGATGCCCAGTCTCGATACTCTCTCGACTGTGGACATTTAAGTATGTGCTTATGGACTACCCAGCTCCTACGTAGATGATTGCCATCATAATGCTGGTAGTCAAGCAAGAATCATACTAATTTTATCATTATATATTAGCGACACGTAATAGCAAATAAAACGCATACAAATAAATGATATTGACAAACCAGATAGCACACTATCATCTCGAGCAAGTCTGTTCTACCAGTATAGGTCCCCATTCAATTATCATAATCATCTACCTGCGATTACAATAATCGTCTTGAAGGCGCTATAGCCAACAATCTCCCAATTGTACTTAAGGCTAATTATTGCGGCATCACATACCCACTGCTCGTGTTCTACTGAATACCCAACTTCTCTATTAATAAGTTTCCTAAACCGTATTTGAGAAACATCTGTGTTTGAGAAATAGCCTCAGTGAGTGGATCCGCTACAATGCTTCTAACTATATCTCTCTATATCTCAACTTTGCGGAGATCAACTATCTCCCGAAATGAATGATACTCTGCTTTTGGATTTTTCTAGATTTCTGATGGGACCAAGTTCATAAATAAACAATTTTATCCAACAAACTTTTTGGGTTGTATCCTTCGCTGATCATAATCAGCAAAATGCGCCATGTCTACCTCAGTATACACTTGAAAACCATTCCAACATACTGCCTCTTAAAGAGGGTAAACTAATAACTCTGACAGCCACTCTGTCATCAAGGTCACCTTGGAAGCTAGAACCGGTAACCGCCTCTCATAGGAGGCTGCCGTTACCATATACCAAGAACATCATGTTATGTTTTTCACTGCTTTCCTCTGTTTCTCCAGGATTGGATTAATATCTGCTTATTACAGCAAGTGCAAAAGCAATATCTGGTCCGGTGCATAACATCTCATGATTGACTCAATTGCCTAAGCAAGTGATATGCCATTCATGCAAGCCCCTCTCCTCATCAGTATAGAAGACATCTTTTTAGGGGGTGACCCCATCACCTGCGGACACTCTGCCACACTAAGAGCCATCCATTCTAAACCACTTTAGAACGGTGTCTAAGTACCCGGATTGGAATAATTCCCAAATCTAGATCTAACGACATAAATCTAGTTACCAGAATCCTCGATGTATTATCCAAATCTTATGTGGAGAAACATTTATGGAAACCGAAGTTTGAACGATCTCAGTATAAGAATATCAGTTCATATTAAGAGTATGTCATCCAAATCTTAGGATAGTACTCCCTACAACCTTCTTACCAGGTTCATCCGTTCTTTTGATGAAGTCAAACACCTTGACTGTCGCATCAAAACAGATGATCCATCTTCGTTATGTCTGCTTTAGTCTATAAATAGACATAAGCAACTTGCACACCTTCGCTGCTCCTACTGACTACGACAACCCTCTGGTAAAGTTATATACACGTGCACTTCTAAATTCCCATTTAGAAAGACGTTATAGTCATCCACCTGCCAGATCTTATAGTCATGAATAGCAGCAGTAGCAAGTAGGGTCACCATCACCATGATGCAAACCTCCCTGTCACTGTCTACTGTAGGGTTGTATAGAACGACAACAAGGTTTAGCAAGGCATCACACATTCCATTTTATAAAAATTTGGGGTGCTATGTAACCCTAACCAAGATCTTAACTAGAGAATTAGGGTAATCTTTACAAGTAAACAACTTTACTTCTAAGAGTTTGGAATTACAACCTTTATAGTCCGTTCCTTCGCTTCATAAACTCCGTGTTGAGGTCCCTTCACCGCGATCATCATGTACCTAGACTCTAGAGAGGCTCCATGAAGAGTAAGATGCAAGCTTGCTTCCAATCTTCAACAACTAAGAAGATCTATCTTGAAGAATCTCAAACCCAAGCTCATGCTTCACTAATCAAGTATTAGCAAAGTAAACACTCTAATCTAAGTGGCTAGAATAGATGAGGATGATGAAGTAGGAATTTACCTCTCTTTTGTTTTCAATTTCTCACTTATTTTCATCACCAATGAAAAAGCTAGTGAAGGTTTTCTTTATGAAGAAAGAAGAAGAAGATGAAGCAAAACCTTTTGTGATGAATAATGAAAATCATTGTTGTGGTTACAAATCAAGCATGGGTTAAGAATGAAGGCTTAACCCTTATAGAGAATCAACTAGGGTAAAGGGTTTGGGTTGGGTTAAGAAATATCTACACAAAATATCAAAGGTCAAAGTCAAAGCTTCAAGAAGCTTCATGAAAGCTTAACCCTAATCCAAACCCTAACCATGTTTAAACTCCACAAAACATGTTGCATTTGTAACCCTAACTTATTACAATATTATATATCACATATATAATATATTTTGTAACAAAATAAAATAATACAATTAACATATATCATATATATATCAATGTATTATCTATGTGAGAAAAAGAATCTTTAAGTGAGCTTATATTAGTTATTGTAATATAATATATCAAATATATATAATTATACATTAAATTATCGAATCAACACTTGATCCGATAATCTGGCTATTTCATAAATAACCGACTAATATAACCTGTATCAGTTCATCGAATCAACACTTGATCCGATTACCCGGCTATATCACATATACCCGGCCGATATCACATATCGCGAGAATCTAATACGGTATCACATACACGTATTATTCTTGGTCCCGCACATATCACATATGTGCTCCTACTCCGTTTTTCCTGAGCCAGGAAACCTCTGTGTAGGACTCTAAAGAATCGTCAATACGCCGGCAGTAGGTGATGATCATATCAAACACCCACAAGCTGCAAGCTGTCAGCTAAACGTAACAGCCACCCAGGTATTGTGCAATCAGAAGATCAACAAGCAAGCTTGTACATTCTCCTGCGAATCCAATCAGTAACACTCCCGTACAGTCCTGTCTCTTCGTTTGATATGTCGCATATCTAGTCTAGGGGTGGTAAACATCAGACCCCAGTAACCGATAAGTCGTGTCGATATGAGGTCCATAACAGTTCGAGAAACTACTGATAACACTTACCAGAAAATCTCAGCTACCCTGACCAGGGATTTCCAGTTATAGCCAATCGAACACAGCGTAACATCAACTCCCTATACCGTGAGAGACGAAACCCCTCCTATCGCTCATTGCCTCCATATGATTCGGGACTGTACCCAAAAGCCACCATTTTGCATGCCCTCTTGGACGTGGTATGATGGAAATCGAAGCACAGTGGGAATCACACAAGACTCTATGACGATCTCGGGTCTATAGACTAACCTGTACCAGTGTCACCAGAGAACTGACATCTGACATGAGGTATAATACCATCTGGGAGTTCTCGGCGAGTCCGTCCAGTGTACCCAGTCTCCACTGAGCACCCATATACTATCTCTGATGTCAAACATCAATGGATATGGGATCATCCATCGCCCATCTACATGGATCAAGAAGTATACGCTAGTCTACTCTGGTATATCGATGTCCTGTCTTGATACACCTGCGACTAGGAACATTTGAAGGATGTACTTAGCGACTACACTGTCCCCACTAGTATGATTTGTATCATAGTCCTGGTAGTCAAGTACTCATCCTAAGGGCTTTATCAACATGTAACATAGAGACTATCAGAGTACATGTTAAGATAAAGTGGAACCATATAGCATACCATCATGTCGAGCAAGAAAGTCCTCCATATATATGTCCAAGCATCCACTACAATATACATCGCAGGTACAGTAATGGCATCTAGGGCATACATATCACTAACAATCTCCCACTTGCACTAGGGCCATCTGTTGTAGTATCTCATACCCAACAATCAGCTGTGGTTGAAGTATCTCATACTCAACCATCCCATAAAAGTCTCTACTGGGAAATAGGCCTTTGCGAGTGGATCCATGTTGTTGTCCTCTGTGTATACTCTCCTATCCTCGATCTCCCTGGAGATTAACCATCTCTATGATCAGGCGATACTGCCTAAGAATATGTCTGGATCTCTGATGGGACGGGGGTTCCTAGGCATAAGCCACAACTCCATTGTCACACAATGGCAGGAAAGAAGTTCATCTTATGAACTAAAATATATCCAGACTGTCTCTTTGGTAGTATCCTTGGTAACAATGTATCTTGCCTTTAATCTTCTAGTAAGTCACGGTATCTAGCTTGGAACTTTTCCAACATACCATCCCTCTACTGAGGGTAAAGACAATGCCTCCGACTGACATTCAGTCGTCCTTATCACCCTGGAACCTTTCCAGTGATTCTCCCCAGGATCGATTGATACCATCTCACTACAACTAGTGAGAATCCTAACATCCAATCAGATCTATCTCATAGATCCAAAACCAGGATTTATGAGGTATCACCTCTATCCTATATAGAGAACCCTTGTGATAAGAGGAGATTGACCGAGTGTAGCATAGGAAACTTCTTTCCTATCAAGAGTATGTCATCCACATACTATACGAGGATCACCTCCATACTCCCTACTATTTTTTTTGTATATACTTGGTTCATCTACCATTTTGATGAAAACTCTTTGACTACCACATCAAAACAGACATTCCAACTCTGCGATGCCTGTTTTATCCCATAAAACATCTTGCACACGTTTCCGCTGCTCCCACTGTCTACGAAGCCCTCTGGTTGTGTACTTATAGATGCTCTCTTCCAAATCATCATTTAGAAAAGAAGTCATGACACCCAACCGCCAGATATCGTAGTCATGGATGTAGCAGTGACAAGTAGGATCTGGATGGACTTAAGCATAGCTTTGAAAGTCCTAACTTTTCCATGTACACCAAGTAATCTTCTCAAGATATACTTGCTTCTGATGGGGATTTAACCCTTCAGATAAAGCAACCAAAGTCCATACTTTGTTGGTGTATATGGATTCCATCTCAGATCGCTAAGCATCCAGCCATTTTTACAGAGTCCTCACTCTTGATGGCCTGCTCGAAACAAGTTGGGTCATCATCTCATGATGCAATCCTCGCTCCCACCATCATAAAGAAACCGAAGTATCTCTCAGGTGGATGAGGAACCCTACTAGATCGGCGGAGAGGCTGAGGTTCGTTAGAAACTATTGAATCTTTCGGGTTTACCAAATTATCAGCTGCAGTTTGTATAGCTGGAACCTTTTCCAGTTCTACTTCATGACCACTAATTTCTTCACAAGAAATTCCATTTCCAAAAGGTGGCATGCTGAGAAACAAAACACCTTTTGCTCCCCAGTTTGGTAGAAAATATTTCCTTGCGAATGCTTGGGATATCCAACAAACTTCCACAGAACTGACCTTGCCTCGAGTATGTCAGGATTTTGCTTTGGACAACCCCAAATCTTAACATCCTTAAGAGACGGGTTCTTTCCATACCATATCACATATGGAGTGGTAGGCACTTGATTTGGTTGGAACCCTATTCAATAGGTATTCAGCTTCTCAAGTGCATAACCCCCAAAAGAAATAGGTAACTCAGTAGTACTCATCATAGAGCACACCTTATCACATATGGTGCAATTGCTCCGCCCCGATATACCAACGTATTGTGGTGTATACGGAGGAGTAATGCTGAGAGAGAATCTCATTCTCCTTTGGAATAGTCCAGGAATCCCGTGCTCAAGTATTCTCCTCCCTGATCACATCAAAGGACATAATACTTATACCCGTTTTGGTTCTATACTTCTGAAGTACAAAGAACCAGTCCTGGCATATGTAGACAGGGAACTTTCATACATCAACATGTATCAATCCCAAGAGTTCAGTACTCTTTCTCTATTTCCAATAAACGGAGCTATGGTCATCTTATCTTTGTGACATGACCGGCAAGTTTCACAAGATGTAAATTCAAACTGATTTAAATATGCATCTTTATATAACTTTAGCTAGTCGGGTCGCATCGATATGACCTAATCTACAATGCCTCAAGAAGGATCCGTTCATTTCTGAACTCTTCCTCTTGTGTGTGTTCTGTACATTAAGAACTGTGGTTTGATTTAGAACGTCTATGCTTTTAAATAACGTGCTTGAACTGATCAAATTTTGATATAGGAAATGTTCAAAACATTATCCAACAATACAAAATTATATCCTTCTTTATTAAATAAAGATACTGATATGATGTTGTATATCAGGTTCGGTATCTAATAATATTCGTTCAGAATCAATGTATTTGTTAATACAGGCTGATAATTGCCAACAGACTTGGCTGCAACACTTGCACCATTTTTAACTTTTAAAACATATCACCCTTTCTCAGTTCTATGTAATGAACACACCCGAAGATGATGCATCATCATACACTTTCTTCGTTTGTGCGGCACGGGAATTCTGGTAATCCCCTCTTTTCTGCTCGGTCTTATAACAATTATAAGTTGGAGCGGGACCAACGTCCCCTAGCACAGTATAACAAGTGGGTTCGGTCAATACATCCGTATTTTTATCTTGATTAAGGCGTGACATAGTCGCAACAAGGAGAGAGAGAGAAGAAAACACTCTGCGTGAGCTGTTGCAAGATTAGATTGGTTATCAATTTATCTAATCAGGATGGCTCCCACTGTTTTAGTCAAATCTTCCTTCAAACCCTAAAAGGAAGACTAGCCAGGATTAATTATACGCTACAAGTTCGCCAATCTTTCAGCCAGGCTAGTGCCGGTACTTTGAGGGAGGTTCCCCGTGCTTTCGCACGAACCTAATTAAAGCAAACCTCGTTTTCCCAAAGGCTTAACCCCGTTGACACCTTTCTAGACACCTACTTGATCGGTTAATTGTAATGTGTAAAACTCTCTCAGGAGTAACTCTTACTCGCAGTGGGTATCGGGATCCAACTATCTCATAGAAGGTATGCAATCTCATTGCAAATTTCAACACTTGAAATTCCCAATAATACTTTTACCCCTAGCGTGCTATGACCTTGACGAATGCCAAACAACCCATAGTCCGCTAGTCAAGTTCAACCCGTACATTTCATGATTGAATTAAACCCACCCGCACGACCCTTGACGAAAGCCAAACAATGCCGTACGAATACCCTAATCCAATCGCATCGTATGCAAGCAGATAAGCACTAGTTAGCTACCGTACACTACATCTTGACGAATGCCAAACTACCGCAGCACGAATACTAAGTAGTACTTATCTGAAATGACGGAGGGCTACGCAGGTTTTTAAGAAAACTATTAGCTTAATGAACTTGATATCGTTGTAGAATCGAGTGAATTTGAAAAGGAGTGTTTTTGAGGCTTTTACTAGTTTTGCTAAAGAGCTCACTCCCGGCGAAGGGATCTCGGCTCTTTCCTTATCGAATAAGTTGCAGGATATTTCACAAATACCACTATGCAAAGCAAAAATTATAGAAGCAATCAAAAGACAAACCGTGTTTGTAGCATCTGCTAGTTTTGCTAAAGAGGACACTCCTGGTGAAGGGATCTCGGCTCTTTCCTTAGCGAATAAGGTACTGGATATTCTACAAGGAATACCGCTATGCAAAGCAAAAACTAGAGCTACCAGTTTTTTTAAAACAAGTTTCTACAACATCTTTAGGTTTCTTTTATTTCATTAATCCCATTAATGAAGTCCCATTTTATTATGCTTCACAAGCAACACATTTGAAACGAAATCAGCAATATAACATATATCTCATATATATAACATAAACATTCGTCTCAGGCAGTTATATGATCTCATCACAGAAGATGGCAGCAGAAGAAACACATATGAAATATTGGATATTCTAGGAATTCCGTGTTTTAAGTTAAGCCAGTATAAAACACGGATTCCACGGTCGCGATTAATAGCCAAACCCACATCCCTAGACCCCTACGAGAGCGGCAAGCAACCCTATCAATTCTAGAGTTAGGAGACCCGGTCTCGACTCCTCGAGATGGTCTCCCACTGGACCCTAAAACCCGGTTACTTATGCTCCCCACCTTGGGTCTATCCTAATGCGGAAAAGTAAATAATATACAATAGTGACATCATCCTCAACCCGGAAGTGCCCCAATAAAAAAATATTACATACAATTGAATTTTTACATGAATGAAAATAAAAACGCTCATCTCACATAAAACCCCCGGCTATTCAAAACACGACGATCCAATATAACATATCACAGCAACACATAACATCACATATCATCAACGTAAGTAAATATGCGTATCCCAGTTGTCGTTGACATATAGCACCGAAACCGGCGATACACCACATATTACACTTACGGTCGCAGAAAAGAAAGTGAAAAACTACAACATTTGGAATTCACAATCACTTTAGACATCTTAAATCCGAAATATCACATACTTCGCATTTCATGCCTAACTATATGAATTCCACATATTGTATCACATTCCAGATAAATAGATAATGATAAACTTTTCGATCGAATAAACAAACACCCAAGATTTCCCAAATAGCTCAACACTTGAGCGGAGTTCAAAAATCCCAGAACATGTCACAGCCCCAATGAACCAGCCGTAGAAAGGTCAAACCAACGCCTCACATGTCGCAATGCTAAACTACCACAAACCCTAGGGTTCAGTGGCGGTTTTGACGGTCACATAATCGAGTTAAGGTTACGTTCTTCTAAAGGGTCCACAGATACGCTTGCATGATTTCCCGAAAGTTTTAAACTCAGGAAAAATCCAACACTTGAAAGTTTTCCGACAGGGGAAAAAGTGAGTTATTGATATCCGTTCGAACCTTTTAACACGTTCTAAATTACCCGGAAAAACTTAAACGGAGTTAAACTTTCCGACCGAATCAACGAGTTCCCAATATTTCCCAGAAAGCTCAACACTTGAGTAGAATTAAAAATTCCCAGAAACATGAAAAAGTACCCAAGAATAAACCCCTGAAGTATTAGCCCCTAACTCCAAAAGTTGGTCGCGGAACCGCCGCCAAACTCATGGTTTGGCCGCGGTTCCGCGGTCCCTTGAGAGAGTTATGGCTTCCTACTTCACAGTAATTCTAAGAATTCTCTGCATGATTTTCTGAGTATTTTTAATATGAAAAATTTCAACTTTTGAAAAAATTTCCAGAGAAGGGGTTGTTTCGGGGTTTCGGAGTTCGATCGGACTTCAAACTTCGTCTAAACAACGCCTAATGCTCTAGCTTGTCTCTGATACCACTGCAGGGTTGTATAGCACGATAACAAGGTTTAGCAAGGCATCACACATGCCATTTTATAAAAATTTAGGGTGCTATGTAACCCTAACCAAGATCTTAACTAAAGAATTAGGGTAATCTTTACAAGTAAACAACTTTACTTCTAAGAGTTTGGGATTACAACCTTTGTAGTCCATTCCTTTTGCTTCATAAGCTCCGTGTTGAGGTCCCTTCACCACGATCATCATGTACCCGGACTCTAGAGAGGCTCCATGAAGAGAAAGATGCAAGCTTGTTTCCAATCTTCAACAACTAAGATGATCTACCTTGAAGAGTCTCAAACCCAAGCTCATGCTTCACTAATCAAGTATTAGCAAAGCAAACACCTTAATCTAAGTGGCTAGAATAGATGAGGATGATGAAGTAGGAATTTAGCTCTCTTTTTTTTTCAATTTCTCACTTATTTTCATCACCAATGAAAAAGCTAGTGAAGGTTTTCTTCATGATGAAAGAAGAAGAAGATGAAGCAAAACCTTTTGTGATGAATAATGAAAATCATTGTTGTGGTTACAAATCAAGCATGAGTTAAGAATGAAGGCTTAACCCTTGTAGAGAATCAACTAGGGTAAAGGGTTTGGGTTGGGTTAAGAAATATCTACACAAAATATCAAAGGTCAAAGTCAAAGCTTCAAAAAGCTTCAAGAAGCTTCATGAAAGCTAAACCCTAATCCAAACCCTAACCATGTTTAAACTCCACAAAACATGTTGCATTTGTAATCCTAACTTATTATAATATTATATATAATATATATAATATATTTTGTAACAAAATAAAATAATACAATTAACATATATCACATATATATATATCAATGTATTATCCATGTGAGAAAAAGAATCTTTAAGTGAGTTTATATTAGTTAATGTAACATAATATATCAAATATATATAATTATACATTAAATTATCGAATCAACACTTGATCCGATAATCCGGCTATTTCACAAATAACCGACTAATATAATCTGTATCAGTTCATCGAATCAACACTTGATCCGATGACCCGGCTATATCACATATACCCGGCCGATATCATATATCGCGAGAATCTAATACGGTATCACATGCACGTATTATTCTTGGTCCTACACATATCACATATGTGCTCCTACTCCGTTTTGCCTGAGCCAGGAAACCACTGTGTAGGACTCTAAAGAATCGTCAATACGCCGGCAGTATGTGAAGATCATATCAAACACCCACAAGCTGCAAGCGGTCAGCTAAACGTAACAGCCACCCAGGTATTGTGCAATCAGAAGATCAACAAGCAAGCATGTACATTCTCCTGCGAATCCAATCAGTAACACTCACGTACAGTCCTGTCTCTTCATCTGATATGTCGCATATCCAGTCTAGGGGTGGTAAACGTCAGACCCCAGTAACCGATAAGTCGTGTCGATATGAGGTCCATAACAGTTCGAGAAACTACTGATAACACTTACTAGTAAATCTCAGTAACCCTGGCCAGGGATTTCCAGTTATAGCTGTAGGGTTACTAGGCACACTCAAGAGGTTCCACAAGGCATCAACCATGCCAAAATCAAATTTTTCATGTGCCTAAGAATCCTATGCAAGATCGTTAACTAGAGATTAGGTGAAAAGCAAGCAAGTAAACAACTTTATTGCTAAGTGAAAGGGACTACAACCTTTGTAGATCCGCTCCACCATTTCTTTAGCTCCGTGTTGACGTCCCTCCGCTGCGATCATCGGAATCCCGGACTCTAGCGATGGTTTCGTCGGAGAAATAATCGGGCTAGGTCGTTGACTTCGATGCCGAAGATGATCTACGTCGAGGCGACTCAAACTCAAGCTCCATCTTCACTAGGTCAAGAAACTTGTGAAGAAAACACCCTCTACTACATGGCAAGTGGTAGAGGATGAAGAAATAAGAAGTGGGTTCACTTTGGATTTGGATTTCTCACTTGGAATCATCACTTAGAATTTTCTAGCAAGCTTTTTCTTTCTTCATGAAGAAGATGAAGAAGAAGGAAAATGATTAATTAATTAGAAAATTCAAGTGATTCTTATCATATAGCAACCATGGGTTAGTTTAACTCATGTAGAGAATAAACTAGGGTTTAGGTAATGGTTAGGTTTAAGAATAACAACAAAATGGTGAAGCTTCATGAAACTCTAAGAATAAAACAAAGAAAGCCACCATATTTGTTTTTGCCCAAAAAAATAAATGAATAAATAAATGAGTAAATCAAACCCTAACCATTAACCTAATCATAGTTTAAAGCATACACACACCCAAGTTTGCATGTATCATCAAACATGATACAAACAAGTGCACAAAAATATATCATATATACAATATGCACAATCTAGTGAGAAAATAATCTTAAGTGAACCAATACTAGTTAATGTAAAGTAATATATCAAATATATAATTATACTTTAAATCACTAAATCAACACTTAATTTAATGATCCGGTCATACTGCATATAACCGACTAATATCAAGTGTATCAATGTATCGAATCAACACTTGATTCGGTAACTCGGCTATATCTCATATAACCGTCCAATGATACAAATCGCAAGAATAGAATACAGTATCACATACTGGTATTATTCTCGGTCCCTCACATATCTCATATGCGCTCCTATTTCGTTTCGCTTGAGCCAGGATACCTCTGTGTAGGACTCTAAAGACTCGTCAATACGCCGGCAGCAGGTGATGATCATATCAAACACCCACAAGCCGCAAGCGGTCTGCTAAACGTAACGGCCACCAGGGTATTGAGCGATCAGAAGATCAACGAGCAAGCCCGCTCACACTCCTGTGAATCCAACCAGTAACACTTACCGTACAGTCCGGTCTGTTCGTCTGATATGTCGCATATCTTGTCTAGGGGTGGTAAACGTCAGACCCCAATAACTCGATAAGTCGTGTCGATATGAGGCTCATAACGGGTCGAGAAACTACTGGTAACACTTACCAGTAAATCCCTAAAGCAGCATTGGCCAAGGACTTCCTGTTATAGCCAATCGAGCACTGCGCAACATCAACTCCCTATACCGGGAGAGACGAAACCCCTCCTATCGCTCATTGCCTCCATGTGATTCGGGACTGTACCCAAAAACCACCGTTTTGCACGCCCTCTTGGACGTGGTAAGGTGGAAATCAAAGCACAGTGGGAATCACACAACACTCTATGATGATCTCGGGTATACAGACTAACCTGTACCAGTGTCACCTGAGAACTGCCATCTGACGTAAGGTATAATACCATCTGGGAGTTCTCGGCAAGTCCGTCCAGTGTACCCAGTCTCCACTAAACACCCGTATATCATCTCTGATGTCAAACACCAATGGATATGGGATCATCCATCGCCCATCTGTATGGGTCGAGAAGGTAAATGCTAGTCTACTCTGGTATATCGATGCCCCGTCTCGATACACCCACGACTAGGGACTTTGAAGGATGTACTTATAGACTATCATGTCCCTACTAGTATGATCCGCATCATAGTCCAGGTAGTCAAGTACACATCCTAAGGGCTTTACCAACATGTAACAGAGAGACAATCAGTGTACACGTTAAGGTAAAGAGTAACCAGATAGCATACTATCATATCGAGCAAGAAATTCCTCCCTATATATGTCCAAGCATCCACTACAATATACATCCTATTTATAGTAATGGCCTCTAGGGTATACATATAACTAACAATCTCCCACTTGCACTAGGGCCATCTGATAGCAGTGGTTGTAGTATCTCATACTCAACCATCCCATAATAATCTCTCTCTGGGAAAAGGCCTTTATGAGTGGATCCGCCGTGTTGTCCTCTGAGTCTTCTCTCCTAACCTCGATCCCCTGGAGATCAACCATCTCTACGATCAGGTAACACTGCCTTAGAATATGTCTGGATCACTGATGGGACGGGCGTTCCTTGGCCTAAGCCACAACTCCATTGTCACACAATGGGAGGAACGAAGTTCATCTTATGAACTAATATACACCCAGACTTCCTCTTTGGTAGCATCTTTGGTAGCGATGTATCTAGCCTTTATCGTTTAGTATGCCATGGTATCTAGCTTGTAACTCTTCCAACATACCGTCCCTTTACTGAGGGTAAAGACAATGCCTGCGACTGACATTCAGTCGTCCTTATCATCCTGGAACCTTTCCAGTGATTCTCCCCAGGATCAATTGATACCATCTCACTACAACTAGTGAGTATCCTAACATCCAATTAGATCTATCTCATAGATCCAAAACCCAGGATTTAGGAGGTATCACTTTGATCCTCTATGGAGAGTCCTTGTGATAAGCGGAGATTGACCGAGCGTAGCATAGGAAACTTCTTCCCTATCAAGAGTATGTTATCCACGTACTCTACGAGGATCACCACCATACTCCCTACTACCTTTTTGTATATACAAGGTTCATCTATCATTTTGATGATGTCAAACTCTTTGACTAACTCATCAAAATAGATGTTCCAACTCCGCGATACCTGCTTTATCACATAAAACATATTGCACACGTTTCCGCTGCTCCCATTGTCTATGAAGCCCTCTGACTGTGTACTTATTCTCTCTCTTCTAAAACATCATTTGGAAAAGCAGTCATGACACCCAACCGCCAGATATCGTAGTCATGGTATGTAGCCGTGGCAAGTAGGATCTGGATGGACTTAAGCATAGGTACTTAGAAAAGGTTTCATCGCAATCCATAGCTGGTCAATGATTCAAACCTTTAACAAGTCTAGTGATTGATACGAAAAAGTGTTTTTGTTGTTTATCCGCAATCGATAACGGTGTCGCGCGTAGCTAGACCAAGATGAGTACGGGTCGTCCTCAGGGAAACGTGGAACTTTTTACTCTTACTTTAGATGTGTTGAAAAAGAGAGGAGGAATAAAGAGTTTTATGACAAGTTTCTAGACCTACGTTTAAGCAAGAATGCAAAAATATAGATCTAGATTGTTTTAGAGATGTAGATAATATAATAAGAGGGCTTGTAGGGTTCGTTAGGATTTAGTAGTTATGGACGATTAATTAAAAGTTACCCTTTTTATCCATTAATAGATTTAAAACTAGAACGACGGTGATGCGTGTAGATTAGGGTTTCTGGAGGGAAAAGGAATCCCACTCTTAACCCTTATCTCGACACGGAACTCCGTTCAAATCTAGCCTTTACCAAAACAATCATTAATCTAATCTCTAATCGCGGTCGGAACTAGCAAAGAATTGCTAGCACGCCCGATTAGGATGTTAATGATTCTTTTGATAAAGTTCATAAACTTTATAGGACTTAAAAAGGGTTTAGGGATGTTCATCGTCCATTAACCTACCCTAATCCTACGAACCCTAACAAGCGGAGAATTACTCGCGCATGTTGGGAGAAGAAGATGAAAGGATAGAGAGGGAAAACATAATGTAAAATGCAAAAGAATTAAATAAAATAACTACCTTTATTAATCAACTTGATCAATCTACACTTTATTCCGTAGAAAATAATTACAAATTAGTTGCTTCTCGATCTTTCCTAAGGAGGTAGACGAACAGTTGATGATCAGCCTGGATGCGTGAGCGTCTGGGGCTTCGTGATCGCGTCGGCTTGATGAATTTTCCAAGAGGCTCTCGGTGCCTTTTTATAGTGCAAAGCCAGAATCTTTTGCTTGAAAACTTGGTAAAATATAGCATAGATTCACCCCAAAAATCCTCAGCCCCTAACTCCAATATCCTGCCGCGGATCCGCGGCCCAAGGGGGGGTATAGCCGCGGATCCGCGGCCATTCAATCTCCTCCTTTCATCAATTTTTAGGGGCTCTGTGATTGTGCCATTTGGCGATCCTAGGAACCTTCAGAATTTAGAAATCTTCTCGTGGTTGCTGCCAGACTTGGTCTTCAAGTTTTGATTCTTAATTAGGCAAGTCTTCTTCAACAACTTGATTTGCTTGATTCTAGTCTTGAAAAATTCTGCACAACTTGGAAAATTTCTGCACAACAACCCAAATAATATTTAGTAGACTTTGTTCTACTAGGATTTGGTTAATGAATTTATTTGCATACATTTTCCTACGAAATGCTAATTACAATATATCAACACATGGAAAATAGTAGTTTTACACATAAACCCTCATATGTATGATATATTATAATAGAGTCTTTTTTAATATGAAATTTGTAGGAAAAATGTAATACAAATGTGCAGTTTTATCAACTGAACAAATACCCCCAAACTTATCTTTGATCATCCCGAGCAAACTAGTTTATTCAAGAGGAGAAAAAGAAAGGAGAAAACTAAGCACACTTTCGTAGGCAGACCCGATTGCACTGAGTACGTGCAACAAGCCGTTAAACCTCTAGGTGTCCCTAGTAGGAGGAGTGTTGTCTCCTGAGGGTTTTCAGCGGATTACACCCACAAAATCCTATAACAAAAGAGAGATGGTGAAATTTACATATAAAGATAAGAACCATAAAAGAAAGACTTTGAAAATAAGAGTTTCCAACTACACTAGCATTTCAGTTGTCATGAGCCCTATCTTAATAGTCATGAAGAAATGTTAGAAATCACATCATCCCTCAATAAAACATCGTCTTTATTCTTCATTCCTACCTTTCATCCAAACATTGATCATATACCTCTATGTGTGTGAAATGGACATCCCTACACTCGGAGAATTCAATTCAAGCTATCATACTCTTGTCCATCTACCTTAGTACTTTTTAATTTGATGAATACTTAGGTTTGCTCACACCTTTTCATGCGACCGCTAATACTTCTTGAGGTACTAACCGACCGATTACTCAAGTGCTTACTGATTAGGTGATAATATTTTCCTCTTCTTGCACCACCTAAGGCTTAGCAGTGACTCCCAGACCAGTTGGCCTTAGGGCACTAGGTGAAGAGGCACCCTCGCTATATTTTTTTATTGCTGCCTTGGTGATACAAAACCAGTGTTCATTTTTTTCTTTTCACCATTTTTATATTTTCTTCATTTTTTCACTTCCGTCATACTTTGGCTTTTAGACAAGAGCATTTCAAGGTATCCTCTACTATCCCGAGTTTCAAGACGTGTGTAAGTGCATATAGTAGGGTATCAACATTCAAATGTTTGGCTTCCAGAATAGAAACTATTTTTCAGACTTATTTTTATCCTCAGATTAGTGACTTCCTTCATCTTACTAACCCTTGGGACAACGGCTCATAACTACTTATTACCAGTTCGTTTAAGAAAACTTCTAATTTTCTTGGTTTTTTTAAACTATTCCTATCTTTTGGATGTAATTTTTCACTTTCTACTCTTTTGTTATAAAAAAAAATTTTAATGCCAAGTGTCAAAGATAATTCAGTGAATACAAACCTCCTCCCAAACCTGTTTTCAGCAGTGTCCTCACTGATGTAGCCTTTTGAGAATATGGACCTGTATACTAAGGGAAAGATACAAGGGGTAAAATAATAGTTAAATGAAAAATCCCCCCAAACTTATTCTTTGACACGCACAGATATTCAATCAAATCATTTTTTACTCACCTCGATTCTTAAAATGTGAAAAAGTTACCAAAACATGGAGGTGAGGCGGAAGAAATTTAGTTTTGATAAAGCGGCTCCTGTAAAAACAGGAGCTCCTCCACGGGGTTAGCAGAAAAATATGGTTTTAATCTATGCCCATTTACTTTAAAAATTAAACCGTTTTTCAAGTTTTCAACTTCAACTGCCCCGTGCGGGTGTACATACCGCACCACAAAAGGTCCTTTCCAACGAGATTTAAGCTTACCCGGATGAAGATGGAGACGGGAATCGTAAAGAAGGACTTGTTGCCCCAATGTGAAGGTTTTTCTAGAAAGATTTTTATCGTGGAACACTTTAGTCCTGTTCTTTACTATCACTGCATTATCGTAAGCTTCATCGCGGAGTTCGCTTAGCTCATTCAATTGCAGCTTCCGATAGCTGCCTGCATGATCAAGATCAAAATTAAGCACTTTAATAGCCCACATTGCCTTATGTTCAATCTCGACGGGAAGGTGGCATGCCTTCCCAAACACAAGGCGGTATGGAGACATACCAAGATCGGTCTTATAAACGGTGCGGAATGCCCAAAGAGCATCCGTCAATTTGGTTGACCAATCTTTACGGTTTTTCGAAACTGTCTTCTCCAATATCTGTTTGATCTGCCTATTTGAGATCTCGGCCTGCCCGCTTGTTTGGGGATGATAGGGCGTAGAAAGCTTGTGAGTGATTGAATATTTCCGCATCAAGGCCTCGAAAGACCTATTGCAGAAATGTGTCCCGTTGTCCCTAATGATAGCGCGAGGGTGTCCGAATCGCGAAAAGATATTTTCTTTAAGGAACTTAATGACAACTTTGTTTTCATTAGTGCGACACGGTATAGCTTCCACCCATTTCGAGACATAATCAACCGCTAACAAGATATATAGATTCCCAAAGGAGTTGGGAAAAGGGCCTATAAAATCAATACCCCAAATATCGAATATTTCCACAACCAATATAGGTTGGAGCGGCATCTCATTCCTTCGTGAAATCCGACCCAAATGCTGACATCGCGGACAAGTTTTGCAATGTTCAAATGCATCTTTAAATAATGTTGGCCAATAAAAGCAACATTGCAAAACTTTCTCCGCCGTTTTCCGAGGTCCAAAATGACCGCTGAATGCCTGATCATGAAAAAATGATAACACGCTCTTGAATTCATCGTTAGGGACACACCTGCGAATGATTTGATCAGAACAATACTTGAATAGATAAGGCTCATCCCAGTAAAAATATTTTACTTGGGATAGAAATCGAAGTTTGTCTTGTTTCGACCAATCGCTAGGTATAAGTCCCGTCGCAAGATAGTTCACGATATCCATGAACCAAGGTTCGTAGGATACATTCAAGAGCTGTTCGTCAGGAAATGAGTCATTTATCGGCACGGTCACAGTTGGCGAAGAAGTGATGCGTGAAAGATGGTCGGCTACAACGTTTTCACATCCACTCTTGTCTTTGATAACAAGATCAAATTCTTGTAACAATAGGATCCAACGTATTAGCCTGGCCTTCGCATCCTTCTTTGTTAAAAGATGTCGTAGGGCGGAGTGATCTGTGTAAACCACAATAGGCGAGCCAATCAAGTAGGGCCTGAATTTCTCTAATGCAAATACAACTGTCAAGAGTTCTTTCTCGGTGGTTGTGTAATTTATTTGTGCAGCATTCAAGGTCCTACTTGCATAGTAAATTACATGTGGCATCTTATCAATATGCTGTCCCAAGACAGCACCAATAGCAAAATCTGATGCGTCACACTTAAGCTCGAACGGGTGGTTCCAATCCGGAGATGATAGAACGGGGGCTGTAGTGAGTGATTCTTTAAGCGATTCAAAAGCATCCTCACAATCCGAATCGAAGTGAAAAGTAGTGTCCTTGACCAATAGAAGGGTTAAGGGTCTAGCAATTTTGCTAAAGTCCTTAATAAATCTCCTATAAAATCCTGCATGACCAAGGAAGGATCGTATATCTTTGACGCAATTGGGACGAGGGAGGTTATGAATGACATCTATTTTAGATCTGTCAACCTCAATGCCTTTTCGTGAAATTATATGTCCAAGTACAATACCTTCTTGGACTATAAAATGGCATTTTTCCCAATTCAAAGTCAACTTCTTATCCTTATAGCGGGTAAGAACAGCATCAAGATTACGAAGGCAGTCCTCAAAGGAGTCCCCAAAAATGGAGAAATCGTCCATAAAAATTTCTAGAAAATTTTCCACCATATCTGAAAATACCCCCATCATGCACCGCTGAAATGTAGCGGGAGCGTTGCATAACCCAAAGGGCATGCGTCTATAAGCAAAAGTTCCGAAAGGACAAGTAAAAGTGGTTTTATCTTGATCCTTTTCGGCGATGTGGACCTGGTTGTAGCCAGAGTATCCGTCCAAGAAACAGTAGTAATCGTGTCCCGCTAATCGTTCCAACATCTGGTCAATGAAAGGTAGAGGAAAGTGATCTTTCCTCACCGCGGCATTGAGTTTCCTGTAATCAATACATACGCGCCACCCAGTTTGGGTGCGTATTTGGATTAACTCATTAGCCTCATTAGTGATGACCGTGATGACAGACTTTTTAGGGACCACATGAATGGGACTTACCCATTGGTTATCAGATATGGGGTAAATTATTCCACTATCAAGGCACTTGACGATTTCTTTCTTTAACGCCTCCTTCATAACAGGATTTAACCGTCTTTGTGGGTCTCGGGTTGGTTTGGCTTCATCCATCAGATGTATGTGATGTTCAACAATTAAGGGACTAATCCCTTTGATGTCGGCCATTGTCCAACCAAATGCTTGCCGATTCGATCTCAACACTGCCAAAAGTGCATTCTCTTTCTCTAAGGCTAGAGAAGCGGATATAATCACTGGCAAAGTCTCATTCTCTCCTAAATATGCATATTTAAGATGAGAAGGTAGCGGTTTGAGATCAAGAATTGGCGGAGAGACAATAGAAGGTGGGGTAACTGAATGATATTCGGACTCCTTAAGAGGTTCAAAACTTGCATAAGATATTGACTCGGAAAGTGCTGCTGACTTTTGCAACGAGTCAACGGGTTCAATCTCAAGGTCGGACTCATTGAACATATCCTCACTGTGACGTGGTGCAAGATCAAACGATGTCTCATTAGTGTTGTCGAGAACATCAAAGCAAAGCTCCTCATCCATGCAGATTTCGGAAGCTATCTCGTGGATGGAACAAACATCCAGCAAATGAGCAGAAGGTTCTGATGGCTGACTTCCTAGCTTGTAAATATTAAGCTCAATCGTCATTTTCCCGAAGGATAAGTTCATAGAACCGTTACGACAATTAATCACAGCGTTAGAAGTTGCTAGGAAGGGTCGACCAAGTATCACCGGGATTTGATTGCGTGGGTTTGCCACAGGTTGTGTATCTAAAACAATAAAGTCCACGGGAAATATGAATTCCCCGACTTTAATTAACACATCCTCTAGTTTGCCCCGAGGTTTGGTGATAGATCGGTCTGCCATCTGGAGAGTACAATGGGCGGGTTTTAACTCTCCAATTCCTAACTGCTCGTAAACTGAATAAGGAAGCAAGTTGACGCTAGTGCCTAGATCGAGTAAAGCACGATTAATATTTTTACCCCCAATAGAAATAAAGATTGTAGGACAGCCGGGGTCCTTACGTTTCTTTGGTATTTATTGGGTAAAAGCTGTGCTAACATTACTCGTCATGAAAATCTTTTTAGACACTTGAGTTTTTCTCTTCCTAGTGCACAAGTCTTTAAGGATTCTTGCATAAGATGGGACTTGTTGAATAGCATCTAAGAGAGGAATATTCACGCTAACTTGCTTAAACATTTCCGCAATCTTCTCCATTTGCGGGTTAGGTCTGTTGGCCCTTAATCGGTTTGGAAATGGAGCTCGATCAATAAGTTTTGGGTCCAACGTTTGTGGAGAAGACTGTGGCGACGGATTCGATCCCAAAATTGGAGTGGGCATCGATTTAGATAGATTTGGCGAAATGTTCGAGCCTTGGGGAAAACGGAGAATAGGGTCGGATGAAGGTGGGGGACTGGACGAATTAGGGGAAGAGGAAGAAGAAGATGGGGTATCAAATGTGTCACTAACATCAAACTGCTCACCCACTCGGTTATTCAGCTCTCTCCCCGATCTTAACGTAGTAATGGCATTCACATTATTATTTTGTGAATGGCCAGGATTCGGTAGGGGTTGAGATGGGAGTTTCCCTTTCTCTCTCGCACTCATTACGGCATTTAACTGTGCGATTTGGTTTTCTAATGATTTAATACTCTCACCATGAAAGGCGGAGTTTTTCGTTATGGTATCAATAGAAGACCTCATCTCAGCCGAAATTTGCATGGATTGTTTCATGAACATATCCAAAGTTTGTGCAAATGAGTTGTCAGTACCGGCCACTTGTGGTGTAGAAATGTTGGCCGGATTTTGGAAATTCTGTGACTGAAAGGGGGGCTGATTCTGTGGTTGTGATTGCTGTGGAGGAGGTCTTTGATAATTGCTTTGTTGGTTTTGATTCCAAGAAAAGTTAGGATGATTCCTCCATCCTTGATTGTACGTGGAAGAATAAGGGTCTTTTCTAGGTCGCTGCTGAAAAGCAGCATTAGCTTGAAACGATGCATTCATAGGACATTCTTCCGTTAAGTGTGAAGGATCCGAACAGCAACCACAGACGGTCTTAGGAAGCGTGGCCTGATTTAGGGAGAATGATGAGAACTTGTTTTCAATAGCGTCGAGTTTCTTCTGTATCGCTGCCATTTCGTCTTTTACTGCGATAGAAACATCGAGCTGGTGAATACCTCCCTTAGTTGAAGGTGGTCTTACGCTTTCCTACTACAACGTGTGTTCAGCAAGGTCTTCCAGATATTTCCATGCTTCACCGTCATCTTTCGACATGAAATTGCATTGACACATTGTTTCAAGCATCTGCTTTGTCGCTGGATTAATGCCCTCATATATAATCCGACATAAATCCCATCTTTCTATTCCGTGATGGGGGCATTGGACAAGCAGATCTTTGAAACGTTCAAAGCACTTCCAAAATGGTTCATTGGGAAGCTGGGTGAACTGGTTGATCTCGCTCCTAATGTGGGCAGTCTTATGATTTGGGTAAAACTTCTTAAGAAATGCTATGACGAATTCGTCCCAATTAGTGATAGAGTGTGCGGCAGTATTGTAAAGCCATTTTTCTGCCAGGTCGCACAGTGTGAATGGGAGAAGACGTAAGCGCATAGCATCTAAAGTCAATTGTGAAGTACCCATCATTGCGCATACGTTTTCGAATTTGGTGATGAAAACGTACGCGTCTTCCGACTCAAGCCCGTGAAATTTGGGCAGCAGATTAATGTAGTGGGGTTTAATTTCGAAATTATCCCCATTAGGTGGTGGAAGAGATAGACAAGTGGGAAGAGGACCACGGATAGGATAGCATCTCTCTTGGAGAGAGATGCGCGGTGGATTCTGCGCACCTCCGGGCGGTGGCAGCGTGGTGTTATACTCTAATGGAGTGCCGTCCATCTCGGTTGATGTGGTCTGTGGTGGGGGAAAAGAAGATGAAGAAGTACCGACTTTGGCGTCGATAGCAGGAACGCGGACAAGACGGGCACTAGGATCCCGTGTCCAGCCGAGCATGCACTAAGCGGGTTTAGTGCAAGTGGCAGCGTGTGTGTGATTTTAAAATTGGTTTGTTTTTAAAAAAGTGGGACTCAAGACAAATCTCCCTAAGATGCACAAGCAACCCTAGAACTAAGGTCACCTAGGTCCAGTCTCTAGACCGCTCCTAGACATCCAAAGGACAAGCCGCAGGATCAATCCTCTACCGCCTCCGTACTACCCTCGTAGCCAGGTAAGTGCCAGGTAAGTGGGAAGGAACCACGGTAGTGGGCCTAATTAAAAACCACTAGCTTTTGACACACTTGCCTAGGCACTACAAAAGTAATGCGGATAAACGATAGATTACCCACGACCTTCCTATGTCCTTAATGAGCGCGACCGTCCTTAAAGTCTGGTCTAGATATTTTTAAAATTAATGAAGGGTTGATCTATATGCTCGGTTTGTGATTTTTGGGGCTTGGGAAGGGTGATGAAATCCCCACCTAATCTTGATTTGGTCTTTGCCCCTTAAAGTCCGTATTAAAATATGCAAAACAAAACCAATCACAAAACTTTTGCAAAAAGATTTTTGAGCGGCGCGATTTTGCAAAGAATCCTGCAGAAGATAGATTTTATTGGATTTGAGAGGAGAGAGAAGGAGTTGAGAATCTTACCAGAGAGTTCTGTAGCCTTAATCCCTCTAAACCGTCGCGTTTCCGCCGCAGTAATTACCCTTGTGCCGCGGTTCCGCCGCGATGTGGAAGGATCAGTTGATGAAAATTTTTCTCAAGCCCTCTGTGCTCCTCTGGATCTCGATGAATGCCTCTGTTTTCTGTTTTCCTCAATTCTGTGACTCCAGATCTCCTTGCAAAAAATCACGCACAAATCGTTAAATATGCAATTTGCAGTTTTTTGTTAAAAATGATATGACTCGTCTAAGAATCCAACACAAATAGTAAGAATAAAAAATTACGCACGTATCCCCGGCAACGGCGCCATTTGATTGATACGAAAAAGTGTTTTTGTAGTTTAACCGCAATCAATAACGGTGTCGCGCGTAGCTAGACCGAGATGAGTACGGGTCGTCCTCAGGGAAACGTGGAACTTTTTACTCTTACTTTAGATGTGTTAAAAGAGAGGAGGAATAAAGAGTTTTATGAAAAGTTTCTAGACCTATGTTTAAGCAAGAATGCAAAAATATAGATCTAGATTGTTTTAGAGATTTAAATAATATAATAAGAGGGCTTGTAGGGTTCGTTAGGATTTAGTAGTTATGGACGTTTAATTAAAAGTTACCCTTTTTATCCATTAATAGATTTAAAACTAGAATGACGGTGATGCGTGTAGATTAGGGTTTCTGGAGGGAAAAGGAATCCCACTCTTAACCCTTATCTCGACACGGAACTCCGTTCAAATCTAGCCTTTACCAAAACAATCATTAATCTAATCTCTAATCGCGGTCGGAACTAGCAAAGAATTGCTAGCACGCCCGATTAAGATGTGTTCATATCAGATTTTTGCATTTTCATACCGCCCAATTTTTGTCGCATTGCATATCGGTAGATACTCTTGAGCCGTGTTTGCTAGTCAATTGCAGGATACAGGTTCTCGGTTCTAAAACGGTGAAATTCATGGAAAACACGACAAAATCCGGGTTCCTGCCAACCACAGATAAAACACGGTCTCCGCTCTTCATCCGTATGTTGCCAGATACCAGTTTAGAAAGACAAAATGTCAAATCAATGTCATTCTCATGCACAAGGCTCAATGGTAGCACAAGATCCAAGAGATCTACGCGGAGCTCAAGACAATCATGACAAAAACATCCACAAAAAGTCCACCTTTCCTCAACAAAAATTCTGGAAGAAATGTGAAAGTATTTTCAGAAAATACATATACCAGACAAGAGGGGACAGAAGACCAGGGAAGTACACAGAAGCCGACACCCCAACTCACCCATAGGGCCGCGGATCCGCGGCCAATAGGGGGTCTAGGCCGCGGATCCGCGGCCGTACTGGCGCCGCAGACAGAGACTTTTGGGGGGGCAGTTTGGTCTTTTCATCATGGTTCTGGTGGTTGCCCTAGGTTTTCATTTTTTAGCCTATAAATAGCCCAGAACTTTGTGAAGGAAAGGGTCCATTCTTGTATTTTCATTTTGCTAAGTTTAGTTGTGTTTCTTCTTCCTCTTCTCACCTCTTCTCCATTGAAACTTGTAGTGAGCTTGTGAGTGAAGAGTGATGAATAAAGAAGAACCGTTTATTATCATGCTTGTCTCATTATCTTGTTAATTGTTGTAGTTTTAATTCGTTAAGTTGTTGTTGTTATTTTCTTGTTGTTTCTTTCTTCTCTCTTTTTCTTTATCCTTAATACGACAATGATGCTTACGCTCGATCCTCGCCAAGGTGAGGTCGCAAATAGCTAGTCGTATTCTTCTAATCTCCTTCTTTCTATCTTCCTCTTTTGTTTTGTTTTATTTTCCCGTATCATGATGTGTGAGTAGTTCATACTTGTTAGGGTAGGATAAGGGAAGTTTGAGAGAAGGAAATCTCTCTCACTCTTTCCTTGCCCAACAGCTTAATTCGACTCCCGTTAATTGAACCACAATCCGCTCCTTACGGCACCCTATCCTACATGATAGCGGTGATTCCGTAGTGAGACCGGTTGTGGTTGAATTAACCGAAGGTTATGGCTAAGAGCCAAGAACGGACGGACAAGCACCAAAAGGAAGGACTTATGCGTTGGAAAGCCTAGCTTATACTCGCAAGTTCCTTCCTAATCGTGCTAATCCCCGTTGTTGCCGATTACCGTAACACCGATATTAAGAGGGGCAACGAAAGATGAGGAGACTCCTAACTCAAACTAACCTAATCCTAACCCTAACAAGCTCTCTTTAAATATCAACTTAACACTTAGATGATCACAACAAAATCTGAACTCTCGGACTTAACTCGTTAAAACACATTGAAAAAGACTCCCATCTCCCTGCGGACGACCCGTACTCAACCGGCTAGCTACAAGCGAAACCGTCTTGATTGCGGTATTTAAACTAAAACTTGAACACGCAGAACAACTAACAATCAAATGGCGCCGTTGCCGGGGAGACGGTAGTTTATTTCCTTGTGTAATTTCGGGTTAACTTGTGAATATAACCGAAAAATAAAACAAAAAAATACACTTTGTAAAAAAAACCATCTTGTTGTTTTTTGATTAGCTTTTGTGCAAGTGTGCAGGAAAATACGAAGTTCAAGATCGACGCCAAAGACGTCGGATAATACGGAGTTCAAGTACAGTGCCAAAGACGTGGGAAGATAGACCCACATTTCGCGGCTACACCGCGACGGATCAAAACGAAGAAAACGGTCTACTGAAAAATCTGGAGCAGATACAGTGAGCAAATCAGAATTCCACACATCCAGACAAGCAGAGGACACCCAACAGAGAACACCCAAATTTTTTCAGAGCCCCAATTCCTCTACATAGCCGCGGAACCGCGGCCTAAGGTGGTGTTTGGCCGCTGATCCGCGGCCAATTGGTGCCCTTAGTGTACCATCTTCTCTGTGTAAGTCTCTCTCTCCTTCTCCACTCCTCTGGACTCCACTGAACTGTGTTTTCTGCAGATTTCTTTGCGCAAATTCTTCTCCCCCTTCCAATAAATTGTTCTTGTGCAGGATTCTTTGCGCCGCAAATAAAAAATTGTTTGCAGTTGATTTGTTACTGCTTTGCATTTCTTTAATACGGACTTAAGGGGCTTGAAACCAATCCAGATTGGGTGGGGATTTCATCACCCTTCCCAGGACCCCAAAAATCGCTAAAGCATATGCATTGTCCATTGTAAATTAAAATACTAGACTTCAGCCCTAAGGACTTCGCGCTCATTAGGAGAAGATAAACCGTGTTTAGAACCTCGCTTAACGGTATATTGTTTACGGGGTGTCTAGGAAAGTGTTAAAGGCGCAACCGCAGAAAGAGAAAGGGTTATTTAATTAAGGAACTTCGCGAAAGCGTTGGACAACCTCCCTTTATCTCTGCACTTACCTGGCCTCGTGATCAGTGTATTTTTAAGCCCGTTTCTCAACACTGTTTAACTTCGACAATCAAGTTCAGGAGCAGGTCTAGTAGACCTAGGTTACCCTAGATCTAGGTGTGATTGTGCATATCTTGTTTGTGATTGCTTAAGCCGTATTTCCGTACATATTTCTGTAAAAATCTTTCTAAAAAAAAAAGAAAAGAAAAAAAAACCAAAAACTTTTATAAAAACTTTCCCTTTGTCGCCAAATCCATTTTTCACCCACCACCCATCGCCTTTCTCCATTGACGTTTTCTTACCCTCACCTTCTTCGCTTTGACTATACTAAACTCGTTTAGTGTATGTCCGCTTGGACTCGGGACACTAGCGCCCGTCTAGTCCGCGTTACGTTAGTCGCTACCGACTACGCGATCGACTCCGAAGTCGAAACTCCGTCCACTCCTCTTTCACCCCTTCCTTTGCCGGCCAACTCCGACGTTGACCGGAATTCTGTTCATACATCTTCACCTTCACCTTCACCTTCACCAACCTCTTCTTCCACGATGTCGGGATTTAATCCGAACATCTCTTTGACCACCGCTGGATTGGCTCCACCTCCTACGGAGACCAATCTCCCACCACCTCCGCCTGTTGTAGCGCCGCAGCGAATCGCGCTCCAGGATCGTTTCTATCCCACCCGTTCTGCACTTCCCACCTGCCTTTCTCTTCCTCCGGCCAATGGGGACAACTTTGAAATTAAGCCCCATTTCATCAACATGCTTCCACGTTTTCATGGGCTTGAATCTGAAAATGCCTATATCTTCATCAACAAATTTCAAAACGTCTGTGCCATGATGAAAACCACCCAGCTGTTGGACGATGCTATACTTCTACGGGTCATTCCGTTCACTTTATGCGATCTCGCTGAAAAATGGCTGTATAGCTCCGCTTCCCACTCAATCACCAGCTGGGACGAGTTTGTTAAAGCGTTTCTATCCGAATCATAAGACCGCAAGGATTCGAAATGAAATCAACCAATTCTCCCAGCTTCCTTCTGAACCCTTCTGGAAGTGCTTTGACCGATACAAAGACCTTCTTGTTCAGTGTCCTCACCACGGTATAGAGAAATGGCAACTCTGCCAAACCTTATACGAGGGGTTGAACCCAGCAACGAAGCAGTTGTTGGAAACCATCTGTCAGGGCCACTTCCTATCAAAATCTGACGAGGAAGCGTGGCAGTTCTTTGACGACCTTGCGGAGCAAACGCTACAGTGGGAGAGCACCAGACCGACTTCTTCTTCTTCTACCTCCACTTCTACCGGTCAGTCTAGGGTAGGAATTCACCAGCTTGATGACTCTATTGCGATGAGAGCTGAAATGGCTGCAATAACAAAAAAGCTTGAAGCAATAGAGAGCAAATTTTCTTCTCCTGCTCCTGCCCCTGTTCTCCCCCTTCGTACCATCTGCGCTTGTTGTTCCGATCCTTCTCACTTGACCGAAGAGTGTCCTTACAATCCACCCTCGCAAGGACAGGATCAGGTTAATGCTGCCTTCCAGCAAAGACCGAGGAATGATCCATACTCTTCCACCTACAATCCCGGTTGGAGGAACCACCCCAATTTCGCCTGGAATCAGAATCAGAATCAATTCCAAGGCAACAATTTCCAAAGGGCCCCTCCACCGCAACAACAAGCGCAACAACAAACTCAGTATCAGCATCCCTTCCAACCCCAACCTTTCCAAAATCAGACGAACAACTTTGCACCCAACAATTCTTTTCCACCAAACAACTTTGTTCCGTCAAACAACGATAAGGTTTCCTCGCTCGAACGAAGTCTGGAGGCGTTCGTTAAACAATCGACCCAATCCACCGCCAACATCCAGTCTTCCATTCAATCTTTAGTGCAACACACTGCCGCACACGGGCAAAGCATCAAGACCATCGAGGCCCAGATTGTACAGCTGAACGCGGCCTTAAGCGAGCGAGAGAAGGGGAAGCTCCCGTCCTAGCCACTCCCAAATCCCGGTCACCCACATAATGCACATGTTGCTCTTGAACAACAGAACCACAATGTGAGTGCCGTGACCATACTGAGATCGGGAAGGATGCTGCAAAACAACATTGGCAAACGGATCAACGATGACACCCCGGTCGCTGCTTCTTCTTCTTCTTCTTCTCCTTCTTCGTCTTCTGAGTCTATTCTCCGTTCTTCAACAGGCTCTCCTTCCTCTTCTTCTGCTCTGAACGGACCCACTTCTCACTCCACGAAAACACCTATTCTGGGATCCGTTCCAACTCCACAATCTCCTCCTCCAGCATTAGACTCAACCAATTTTCAAAATGTTCCATTTCCAAACCGGTTGAGATCTAATAAACAAAATCCTCAAATGGAGAAGATTCTGGAGTTATTTACGCAGGTTAACATTAACATTCCTCTTTTAGATGCTGTCCAACAAGTCCCGTCCTACGCGAAAATCTTAAAGGACTTGTGCACGAAAAAGAGGAAGTCTCAGGTACCCAAGAAAGTTTTCTTGGCTAGTGCTGTGAGTGATGCCCTTACCCAATCTTTACCACAAAAACGGAAGGACCCTGGCTGTCCTACGATTTCAATTACCATTGGGGATAAGAACATCAACCGCGCACTATTAGATCTTGGTGCCAGTGTTAACCTGCTTCCGTATTCAGTATACGAGCAATTAGGCGTCGGAGAGTTGAAACCCACACACTGCACTCTCCAAATGGCCGACCGATCGATCACCCATCCTAGGGGTGAGCTAGAGGATGTGTTAATAAAAGTCGGGGACTTCATATTCCCCGTTGACTTCATTGTCTTAGATACACAGCCTGTAGCTAACCCCCGGAATCAAATTCCGGTGATACTCGGTCGCCCATTTCTCGCAACCTCAAATGCTGTGATCAATTGTCGCAATGGTTCGATGAACCTCTCTTTTGGAAACATGACGATTGAACTCAACATTTTTAGGCTGGGGAATCAGCCCGCCGAACCTAATGCTCATATACTGGACGTCTGCTCGATCCAGGAGATCAACCCAGAAGAGTGTGAATTCGAGGAGTTTCTATTTGATCACGATAATCTTGACGCCGCTAGTGCGTTTCTCTTCGAACCTGCTGCTGTTTCTGCGCTCGACAACGACTACGAGTGTTTCACGTTTTCGAACGATCTTAGCCGCGCACAACCCGAGTTTGAATCCTTTGACTTTCCGGATGAGTTACCTGAACCATCCAACTCGGTTGCCTACACTCGCTTTGAACCTTTGCTGGAGTCCTTTGAGTTCGAGACCTTTGCACCAGTCTTGCCTTCCATCGTTTCACCTCCAACGCTCGAACTCAAGCCGTTGCCGTCTCACCTTAAGTATGCTTACTTAGGTGAGAACGAAACCCTCCCTGTCATCATTTCGGCTTCTCTAGCTCCCGAGCAAGAGAAAGCCCTTCTCGCGGTCTTGCACAGCAACAGGCAAGCTTTTGGCTGGTCCATGGCGGACATCAAGGGGATTAGTCCCCTGATCGTTGATCATCACATTCATCTGATGGATGATGCCAAACCAGCCCGGGATCCACAAAGACGTCTTAATCCAATCATGAAGGAGGCTGTGAAGAAGGAGATCGTCAAATGTCTAGATAGTGGTATCATTTACCCTATCTCTGATAGCCAGTGGGTTAGCCCCATTCACGTTGTCCCTAAGAAGTCGGGCATCACGGTCATAACCAACGAGGCGAATGAGTTAATCCCTACTCGCATCCAAACTGGGTGGCGAGTTTACATTGATTACAGAAAACTCAACGCCGCAACGCGGAAAGACCACTTTCGGCTACCTTTCATTGACCAAATGCTTGAACGATTGGCCGGACACGAGTACTACTGCTTTCTTGATGGCTATTCCGGCTATAATCAGATTCCCATCGCCGAAAAAGACCAGGACAAGACCACTTTCACTTGTCCTTTCGGCACGTTTGCATATCGACGCATGCCCTTTGGGTTATGCAATGCGCCCGCTACCTTCCAGCGGTGTATGATGGGTATCTTCTCAGACATGGTGGAAAAATTTCTGGAGATTTTCAAGGATGACTTCTCCATCTTCGGCGATTCCTTCAACGAGTGTTTGCTGCATCTTGACGCTGTCCTTACCCGATGTAAGGATAAGAATCTCACTTTGAATTGGGAGAAATGCCACTTCATGGTGCGCGAAGGTATTGTCTTAGGACATATCATCTCGCAAAATGGCATAGAGGTTGACAAAGCAAAGATTGAGGTCATTTCCAATCTGCCTCCTCCCCGATGCGTCAGAGATATCCGAGCCTTCCTTGGCCATGCCGGTTTCTATAGACGGTTTATTAAGGACTTTAGCAAGATTGCTAGGCCCTTGACTCTTTTGCTGGCCAAGGATACGCCATTCGACTTCAACTCGAGCTGTGTGACTGCATTCGAGTCACTAAAACGCTCACTCACTTCTGCTCCCGTTCTTTCTTCACCTGACTGGACGCACCCATTTGAGATTATGTACGACGCATCCGACTTTGCCATTGGTGCTGTCCTTGGACAGCACATCAACAAGATGCCGCACGTAATCTATTATGCGAGCCGAACCCTGAACGATGCCCAACTCAATTATACAACAACTGAGAAGGAATTCTTGGCTGTTGTATTTGCTTTAGAAAAGTTCAGGCCCTACCTCATCGGCTCTCCAGTCATTGTCTACACTGACCACTCTGCTCTGCGCCATCTTTTTGCGAAGAAAGATGCAAAATCTCGGTTAATACGTTGGATCCTCTTGCTTCAAGAGTTTGACCTTGTCATTAAGGACAAAAGAGGATGTGAAAACGTAGTTGCCGACCATCTCTCATGACTTCCTTCTTCGCCTTCGCTTCCAATTCCGATCAACGACGTTTTTCCGGATGAACAGCTCTTGACAGTATCTTGTGAACCCTGGTTCGCAGATATTGTGAACTATTTGGCCACGGGATTACTACCGACTGAATGGTCGAGTCAGGACAGACTTCACTTCTTATCCCAAGTAAAACACTTTTACTGGGACGAACCCTACTTGTTCAAGTACTGTCCCGACCAGATTATTCGTCGGTGTGTCCCTGATGAAGAATTCAAGAGTGTGCTGTCATTTTGCCATGACCAAGCGTGTGGCGGGCATTTTGGCCCCAGAAAGACAGCTGAGAAGATCTTACAATGTGGTTTCTACTGGCCATAACTTTTCAAAGACGCTCATGACTATTGCAAGACTTGCTCCCGGTGCCAACACATGGGCCGGATATCCCGGAGGAACGAGATGCCGCTCCAACCGATCTTGGTTGTGGAGATTTTCGATATTTGGGGGATAGATTTCATGGGGCCATTTCCCAGCTCTTTTGGGAACTTGTACATCCTTCTAGCTGTTGATTACGTCTCTAAATGGGTCGAGGCTGTGCCCAGCCGAACTAACGACAACAAGGTTGTCGTTAGGTTCCTTAAAGAAAACATTTTCTCACGGTTTGGGCACCCCCGAGCGATCATTAGCGACAATGGAAGTCATTTCTGCAATAAAACTTTCGAAGCCTTGATGCGGAAATACTCCATAAATCATAATCTCTCTACGCCCTACCACCCCCAAACCTGCGGGCAGGCCGAAGTTTCAAATCGGCAAATCAAGCAGATACTGGAGAAGACGGTTTCCAAAAACCGTAAGGATTGGTCGCTGAAACTCACTGATGCCCTTTGGGCATTTCGAACCGCTTATAAGACCGACCTTGGCATGTCTCCCTATCGGCTTGTGTACGGAAAAGCCTGCCACCTTCCTGTCGAAATCGAGCATCGCGCATTTTGGGTGATAAAGGAGCTGAATCTATCTCTCGAAGATGCGGGCAGCCATCGGAAGCTGCAGTTGAATGAACTGAGCGAGCTTAGAGATGAGGCTTACGATAACACGGTTGTCGTTAAGAATCGAACGAAGGTGTTTCACGATAAACACCTTTTGCGCAAAACCTTCGTACCTGGTCAGCAGGTACTGCTTTACGACACCCGACTTCATTTCCATCCAGGAAAGCTCAGATCTCGCCGGAAAGGACCGTATTTTGTGCGGAATGTGTATCCGCAGGGCGCTGTGGATTTGGAGAATCCAAAGGACGGTTCATTTTTCAAAGTGAACGGACACCGATGCAAACCGTACCTTAGCGCCGAACCAACAGAGGAGCTCCTATTCTTACAGGAGCCAGTTTACCCTGCCTAATCTTCCTCTGCCTACCTCCAAACTTCGGTTATCCAGCCAAGAACAGTGGACACTGTTCCAAAAAAGTTTGGGGGTATGTACAAACCATTTTGTATATATTTTTGTATATTCTTTTTCTTTTTCTTTTCTTCAAAAACAAAAAAAAAACAAATAAAAATTGTGTATCGCTAACCGACAATTTTGATTCTTCAAATGATCTCTTCATGCAATGACAGTGAGGACACTGTCCAGTTTAAGTTTGGGGGTACGCTCGGTACGCATTTCTTACCTTCGAATTCATATTTATATTTTTGCATCTGCATATTAAATCCATAAAATCCAGAAAAATCTGAAAATTTTCTAAAAATATAAAAACTTTTTTGTCAAGTTAGCTTGTGAAAGAACTCTGATTCAACATTCGACGGTTTTTGTTTGAAAAAATAGGAATAACTAAATCTTATGTTTGGATTTTGAAAACCTTAAAGATAACTCTCCTTTGAAGTTAACTATAGATGATATACGTCTTTACATCACACTACACGTGTCGCGAATTTTGGGAATAAGATGACAAGTCTTTCATGTTTAAACTTTTAAATAGATAAATGATTTTCTGAGGATCAAATAGGTTTGTTCTGAAATAAGTAATGTCAAGAATAGTTTATGAAGTAAAGCGAATATGAAGGAATGTTATTGATGTCGTAATTGGAGCTAAGTCTGAAAAATAACCCATCTGAAACTTGATTGGAATGATTACACACCAAACTCACTAAACACGTCTTTTATCCAAAAAAATTGAACTGCCGGTTATATCTCCGTTTGTATTAAATCATCTGATTTTCACGCCAAACTGTCTTTTGTTTTTGGACCTAGGTAACTTGAGTAATTAAGTCCGCTGGGGTGTTTCTACACCTAATGCCCTAAAACCAACTGGTTTGGGTGCATTGGCCCAAAGCTCGATAAGAAGCCTAGAAAGTCCAGGTTAAAACAAAGTCAAGCAAGTGTTCTCTCCGAGTTAAAATTCCTAACGGTTCTTTGTCTGAGAATAATCTTGATAAAAGACAGGCTTTTATAAAAAAAAATTTAACGGAGATATGAAGGTTTTATTCTATGATAAAGACTATTGCACGTTCACAGAGGTGTGTATGAAATGAAAACAAGAAAAAAGTGGAGTGAAAAATACGACTTAGTTCCTGTTAAGGAAGATAGAAATTCTGAAGTTGAAACCTTACTGGAAAACAAAACTTGAAAAATACTTAACTCTTTATGTGATCCTTTTAAAATTGTTATCTGGGCTTTATTGTGCGGCATGATGACTTTAATCGATCCTTCTGGAACTTAACGACACTATTTGCACGGCACGTAAAGACATATAAAATCTGTAGTTAAATAAGAAACGAAGTGTGAAAAATAATGGTTCGATAGTCTAGACTTAGGATTATAGAATTGTTTTTTTTTGAAACAAAACTTTAGGATTTGAATCTTAGTTATTTTACAACTTGACCGGATTTTGTGGGTAGTATCCGCTGAAAACCCTGAGGAGACAACACTCCTCCTACTAGGGACACCTAGAGGTTTAACGGCTTGTTGCACATGCTCAGTGCAATCGCATTCCCTGCGAAAGTGAGGTTAGGAAATTTTTTGGGAATAAATGGGCTTTGCTCGGGACGAGCAAATGATAAGTTTGGGGGTATTTGTTCATATCAGATTTGTGCATTTTCATACCACCCAATTTTTGTCACATTGCATATCGGTAAATACTCTTGAGCCGTGTTTGCTAGTCAATTGCATGATACAGGTTCTCGGTTCTAAAACGGTGAAATTCATGGAAAACACGACAAAATCCGGGTTCCTGCCAACCACAGATAAAACACGGTCTCCGCTCTTCATCCGTATGTTGCCAGATACCAGTTTAGAAAGACAAAATGTCAAATCAATGTCATTCTCATGCACAAGGCTCAATGGTAGCACAAGATCCAAGAGATCTACGCGGAGCTCAAGGCAATCATGACAAAAACATCCACAAAAAGTCCACCTTTCCTCAACAAAAATTCTGAGAGAAATGTGAAAGTATTTTCAGAAAATACATATACCAGACAAGAAGGGACAGAAGACCAGGGAAGTACACAGAAGCCGACACCCCAACTCACCCATAGGGCCGCGGATCCACGGCCAATAGGGGGTCTAGGCCGCGGATCCGCGGCCGTACTGGCGCCGCAGACAGAGACTTTTGGGGGGGCAGTTTGGTCTTTTCATCATGGTTCTGGTGGTTGCCCTAGGTTTTCATTTTTTGGCCTATAAATAGCCCAGAACTTTGTGAAGGAAAGGGTCCATTCTTGTATTTTCATTTTGCTAAGTTTAGTTGTGTTTCTTCTTCCTCTTCTCACCTCTTCTCCATTGAAACTTGTAGTGAGCTTGTGAGTGAAGAGTGATGAATAAAGAAGAACCGCTTATTATCATGCTTGTCTCATTATCTTGTTAATTGTTGTAGTTTTAATTCGTTAAGTAGTTGTTGTTATTTTCTTGTTGTTTCTTTCTTCTCTCTTTTTCTTTATCCTTAATACGACAATGATGCTTACGCTCGATCCTCGCCAAGGTGAGGTCGCAAATAGCTAGTCGTATTCTTCTAATCTCCTTCTTTCTATCTTCCTCTTTTGTTTTGTTTTATTTTCCCGTATCATGATGTGTGAGTAGTTCATACTTGTTAGGGTAGGATAAGGGAAGTTTGAGAGAAGGAAATCTCTCTCACTCTTTCCTTGCCCAACAGCTTAATTCGACTCCCGTTAATTGAACCACAATCCGCTCCTTACGGCACCCTATTCTACATGATAGCGGTGATTCCGTAGTGAGACCGGTTGTGGTTGAATTAACCGAAGGTTATGGCTAAGAGCCAAGAACGGACGGACAAGCACCAAAAGGAAGGACTTATGCGTTGGAAAGCCTAGCTTATACTCGCAAGTTCCTTCCTAGTCGTGCTAATCCCCGTTATTGCCGATTACCGTAACACCGATATTAAGAGGGGCAACGAAAGATGAGGAGACTCCTAACTCAAACTAACCTAATCCTAACCCTAATAAGCTCTCTTTAAATATCAACTTAACACTTAGATAATCACAACAAAATCTGAACTCTCGGACTTAACTCGTTAAAACACATTGAAAAAGACTCCCATCTCCCTACGGACGACCCGTACTCAACCGGCTAGCTACAAGCGAAACCGTCTTGATTGCGGTATTTAAACTAAAACTTGAACACGCAGAACAACTAACAATCAGGATGTTAATGATTCATTTGATAAAGTTCATAAACTTTATAGGACTTAAAAAGGGTTTAGGGATGTTTATCGTCCATTAGCCTACCATAATCCTACGAACCCTAACAAGCGGAGAATTACTCGCGCATGTTGGGAGAAGAAGATGAAAAGACAGAGAGGGAAAACATAATGTAAAATGCAAAAGAATTAAATAAAATAACTACCTTTATTAATCAACTTGAACAATCTACACTTTATTCCGTAGAAAATGATTACAAACTAATTGCTTCTCGATCTTTCCTAAGGAGGTAGACGAATAGTTGATGATCAGCCTGGATGCATGAGCGTTTGGGGCTTCGTGATCGCGTCGGCTTGATGAATTTTCTAAGAGGCTCTCGGTGCCTTTTTATAGTGCAAAGCCAGAATCTTTTACTTGAAAACTTGGTAAAATATAGCATAGATTCACCCCAAAAATCCTCAGCCCCTAACTCCAATATCCTGCCGCGTATCCGCGGCCCAAGGGGGGTATGGCCGCGGATCCGCGGCCATTCAATCTCCTCCTTTCATCAATTTTTAGGGGCTCTGTGATTGTGCCATTTGGCGATCCTAGGAACCTTCAGAATTTAGAAATCTTCTCGTGGTTGCTGCCAGACTTGGTCTTCAAGTTTTGATTCTTAATTAGGCAAGTCTTCTTCAACAACTTGATTTGCTTGATTCTAGTCTTGAAAAATTCTGCACAACTTGGAAAATTTCTGCACAACAACTCAAATAATATTTAGTAGACTTTGTTCTACTAGGATTTGGTTAATGAATTTATTTGCATACATTTTCCTACCAAATGCTAATTACAATATATCAACACATGGAAAATAGTAGTTTTACACATAAACCCTCATATGTATGATATATTATAATAGAGTCTTTTTTTAATATGAAATTTGTAGGAAAAATGTAATAAAAATGTGCAGTTTTATCAACTGAACATCCAGCTTTGAAAGTCTCAACGTTTCCATGTACACCAAGTAATCTTCTCAAGATATACTTGCTCCTGATGGGAATTTAACCCTTCAGATAAAGCAACCAAAGTCCATACTTTGTTGGTGTAAAAGGATTCCATCTCAGATCGATTAACATCCAGCCATTCTTACAGAGTCCCATTCCTGATGGCCAGCTCGAAACTAGTTAGGTCATCATCCCATGATGCAATCATCGCTCCCACTGTCATAGAGAAACCGGAGTATCTCTCAGGTGGGTGAGGAAACCTACTAGATCGGCGGAGAGGCTGAGGTTCGTTGGTTGCTATTGAATCCTTTGGTTCTAACAAATCATCAGCTGCAATTTGTATAGCTGGAACTGTTTCCAGTTCTACCTTATGACTAATAATTTCTTCATAAGAAATTCCCTTTCACAAAGGTGGCATGCTGAGTAACAAAACATCTTTTGTTTCTCAGTTAGGTAGAAGATATTCCCTTGCGTATGCCTGGGATATCCAACAAACTTCTACAGCCCTGACTTTGCCTCGAGCTTGTCCGGATTTTTCTTTTTAGACATAGGCCGGACAACCCCAAATCTTAACAAACTTAAGATATGGGCTCTTCCCTTTCCATATCATATATGAAGTGGTAGGCAACTGATTTGATTTGAACCCTATTCAATTGGTATGCAACTTCTCAAGTGCATAACTCCCAAAATGAAATAGGAAACTCAGTAGTACTCATCATAGAGCACACCTTATCACATAGGGTGTGATTGCTCCGCCCCGATACACTGAGGTGCTGTGGTGTATATGGAGGAGTAATGCTGAGAGAGAATCTTATTCTCCTTTAGAATAATCCAGGAATTCCGTGCTCAAGTATTCTCCTTCTTGATATCATCAAAGGACATAATACTTATACCCGTTGTTGGTTCTCTACTTCTTAATTATATTATGTGAATATCTCAAAAGCTTCGGACTTGTGTTTCAACAGGAACATATGTCTGAATCTCGAGAGATCATCAGGGAATTTAATGAAGTACAAAGAACCGGTCTTGGCATGTGTAGACATGGGACCTTCATACATCAATATGTATCATCCCAAGAGTTTACTAACTCTTTCTCTGTTTCCAATAAACAGAGCTATGGTCATCTTATCTTTGTGACATGACTGGCAAGTTTCATAAGATGTAAATTCAAACTAATTTAAATATGCATCTTAATGTAACTTCAGCTAGTTGGGTCGCATTGATATGACCTAATCTACAATGCCTCAAGAAGGATTCGTTCATTTCTGAACTTTTCCTCTTGTGTGTGTTCTGTATACTAAGAACTGTAGTTTGATTTAGAACGTTAATGCTTTTAGATAACGTGCCTGAACCGATCAATTCTTGATTTAGGAAATGTTCAAACATTATCCAACAATACAAAATTATATCCTTCTTTATCTAAATAAAGAGACTGATATGATTTTGTATATCAGGTTCGGTATCTAATAACATTTGTTCAGAATCAATGTATTCTGGTAATACAGGGTGACAGTGACCAACAGACTTGGCTGCAACACTTGCACCGTTTTCTGCCTCATGAAACTTATCACCCGTTCTCAGTTCTCTACCTTTCTGTAGCCCTATGTAATAGATTACATATCTGGGATCCTGATCCGGTATCAAATACCCAGGACGTAGAGGATACAGAGAAACAGTTCTTTGTAATGAACACACCCGAAGGAGATGCATCATATGCACTTTCTTCGTTTGGGCGGCAAAGGAATTCTGGTAATCCCCAATTTCCTGCTCTGTCTTATAACATTTATAAGTTGGAGCGGGACCAACGTTCCCCAGCTCAGTATAACAAGCGGGTTCGGTCAATATATCCGTTTTATTATCTTGATTAAGGCGTGACATGGTCGCTACCTGGAGAGAGAGAGAGAAAAAAACACTCTGCGTGCGCTCTTGCCAGATCAGATTGGTTATTATTTTATCTAATCAGGATGGCTCCCACTGTTTTTATCAAATCTTCCTTCAAACCCTAAAAGGAAAGACTAGCCGGGATTAATTACACGCTACAAGTTCGCCAATCTTTCAGCCAGGCCAGTGTCGGTACTTTGAGGGAGGTTCCCCGTGCTTTCGCACGGACCTAATTAAAGTAAACCTCGTTTTCCCAGAGGCATAACCCCGTTGACACCTTTCTAGACACCTACTTGATCGGCTAATCGTAATGTGTAAAACTCTCCCAGGAGTAACAATTACTCGCAGCGGGTATCGGGATCCAACTATCTCATAGAAGGTATGCAATCTCATTGCAAATTTCAACACTTGAAATTCCCGATAATTTTGCCCCTAGCACCTTATGACCTTGACGGAGGTCAACAAACTATAGGCTACTAGTCAAGTTCAACCCGTCATTTCTTGATTGAATCAAACCTACCCGCACGACCCTTGACGGAGGTCAACAAGGCCGTACGACTACCCTAACCCAATCTGCATCATATGCATAAGCAGATAAATACTAGTTAGCTACCGCACACTACGCCTTGACGGAGGTCAACAAATGTAGCACGAATACTAAGTAGGACTTATCTGAAATGACGTAGGGCTACGACAGGTTTTTCTGAAAATCTATTGCGTAATGAACTTGATATCGATGTAGAATCAAATGATTTTAAAATGGAGTGTTTTTTAGGCTTTTCTAGTTTTGCTAAAGGGGTCACTCCCGGTGAAGGGATCGTCGGCCATTTCCTCATCAAATAAGGTGCAGGATATATCATATATACCGTTGTGCAAAGCAAGAACTATAGGAGCAATCAAAAGACAAACCGAGGGTTGTAGCATCTGCCAGTTATAGCTAAAGGGGTCACTCCCGGTGAAGGGATCTCGGCCCTTTCCTTATCGAATAAGGTGCAAGATGTTCTACAAGGAACACCGCGATGCAAAGCAAGAACTGTAGCTACCTGTTTTTGAAAATTCGATTCCACAACATCTTTTAGGTTTCTTTTAATTTCATTTATCATATTAATGAAGTCCCATCATTTAAGTCACCTAAACATCACAGATAAATACGACGTACACTTATGCCATCCGCATTCGCCTCGATGTCCCCTCGTGAACCGTTAGGTTAGGTAACTAACGACAGAGCAGGGCAGGGCTAGTGCGAGTGCAAAACATAAGTAACGTCTATATAATATATCATATATACTATATACAGTATCCATCACAACATATCAAATGATCACATCACAGATATCGCAGCAGAAGAAACATATGAAACATTGGATATACTAGGACGTCCGTGTTTTCAATACGAGCCTGTATAAAACACGGATTCCACGGTCACGATGAATAGCCAAACCCACACCCCTATACCCCTACGAGAGCGGCAAGAAACCCTACCAATTCTAGAGTTAGGAGACCCGGACTCGACTCCTCGAGTTGGTCTCCCACTGGACTCTAGAACCCGGTTACTTGTGCCCTCCTCCTTGGGTCTATCCTAGTGCGGAAAAGCAAATAATATACAAAAGGTGACATCTTCCGCAACCTGGAAGTGCCCCAATAAAAGAATATTACATACAAGTTTTTACATGAATGAAAATAAAAACTCTCATCTCACATAAAACCCCCGGCTATTCAAAACGCGACGATCCAATATAATATATCCAGCAACACATAACATCAAATGTCATCAACGTAAGTAAACATGCGTATCCCAATTGTCGTTGACATATAGCAACGAAACCGGCGATATCACATATTACAATTATGGTCATAGAAAAGAAAGTGTAAAACTACAACAGTTGGAATCCGCAACCTCCTTAGACATCGCATGCCTAACCATCTGAATTCCTTAGACATCACATGCCTAACAATTATAAACCCCTCATTTTAGTCTCATTATCGAAAACACTTTTCAATATCAAGTCGGGCAATTCAACAAGATTCTCGGCATTTTGATCGAATGCTCGTCGCAAACTTTAGTAGGCGGCCGCACCCCCGATGCCGTCGACGAAGTGCACTAAGGCGGAACACTGCTGCCGCGAGCACCCGAACGGATGCTTTCGGCGACGGGATTCTCCTACATTCACTTGGTCGGGGCTATGGGGCATGGCTGTCTATTAAGTTTACCCGGCGAGTATCCGCGTACACTACGTGATTGCGACGGACTTTTGATCACATCAAAATTCCGTGGCAACCGATCAAGTGAGACTAAAGTGCTATGTTTATAACATTCAAATCAGTTATCTCATAACTCCTTGTGGATTCCAAATATTGTATCACATTCCGGATAAATAGAAAATGTTAAACTTTCCGATCGAACAATCAAACGCCCAAGTTTTCCCGAAACAGCTCAACACATGAAATAAGTTTAAAAACATTCACTTCATGCCACAGTACCAACGGTCCAGCCGTAGAAGGGTCAAGCCAACGCCTCACATGTGGCACGCCGTACTGCCCCAAACCCTAAGGTTCAAAGGGCAGTTCAAGACGGTCACATAATCGAGTTAAGGTTTGTTGTCTTCTAGAGGGTCCATCGTGTTACTTGCACTACTTAGAACGTTTTCAAAATACGGAAAAATCCAACACTTGGAAATTTTCCGGCAGGGGAAAAATTGGGTATTTATATCCGGTCGAACTTTTTAACATATTCAAAAATTATCCGGAAAAACACATAGACGAAGTTAAATAAACCGATCGAATCATCGAATCCCCAATACAACCCAGAAAATTCAACTGTTGAATATAAGTTAAAATTACCCAGAAAACACAGGAATTAATATAGGACATTACTGTGCAAAGCACGTGCCAAGAATCACCTTTATGGCCGCGGAACCGCCGCACATGCTTAGGGTGGGGCCGCGGTTCCGCGGCGCTTTGGTTGACTTGGGATCACGTGCTTCACAGTAACTCTTATAATACCCTGCTGTATTTTTTGGATATTTTTAATTTGGAAAAATCCACATTTTCAGAAAATGTACAGAGAAGGGTTTGAGTTAGGGTTTCGGAGTTCGATCGGATTTCTAACATCATCTAAACTTCACCTAAAGCTCTAGCTAGGCTCTGATACCACTGTAGGGTTACTAGGCACACTCAAGAGGTTCGACAAGGCATCAACCATGCCAAAATCAAATTTTTCATGTGCCTAAGAATCCTATGCAAGATCGTTAACTAGAGATTAGGCGAAAAGAAAGCAAGTAAACAACTTTATTGCTAAGTGAAAGGGACTACAACCTTTGTAGATCCGCTCCACTATTTCTTTAGCTCCGTGTTGACATCCCTCCGCTGCGATCATCGGAATCCCGGACTCTAGAGATGGTTTCGTCGGAGAAATAATCGGGCTAGGTCGTTGACTTCGATGCCGAAGATGATCTACGTCGAGGCGACTCAAACTCAAGCTCCATCTTCACTAGGTCAAGAAACTTGTGAAGAAAACACCCTCTACTACATGGCATGGTAGAGGATGAAGAAATAGGAAGTGGGTTCACTTTGGATTTGGATTTCTCACTTGGAATCATCACTTAGAATTTTCTAGCAAGCTTTTTCTTTCTTCAAGAAGAAGATGAAGAAGAAGGAAAATGATTAATTAATTAGAAAATTCAAGTGATTCTTATCATATAGCAACCATGGGTTAGTTTAACTCATGTAGAGAATAAACTAAGGTTTAGGTAATGGTTAGGTTTAAGAATAAAAACAAAATGGTGAAGCTTCATGAAACTCCAAGAATAAAAAAAAGAAAGCCTCCATATTTGTTTTTGCCCAAAAAAATAAATGAATAAATAAATGAGTAAATCAAACCCTAACCATTAACCTAATCATAGTTTAAAGCATACACACACCCAATTTTGCATGTATCATCAAACATGATACAAACAAGTGCACAAAAATATATCATATATACAATGTGCACAATCAGGTGAGAAAATAATCTTAAGTGAACCAATACTAGTTAATGTAAAGTAATATATCAAATATATAATTATACATTAAATCACTAAATCAACACTTGATTTAATGATCCGGTCATACTGCATATAACCGACTAATATCAAGTGTATCAATGTATCGAATCAACACTTGATTCGGTAACTCGACTATATCTCATATAACCGTCCAATGATACAAATCGCGAGAATAAAATACAGTATCACATACTGGTATTATTCTCGGTCCCGCACATATCTCATATGCGCTCCTATTTCGTTTCGCTTGAGCCAGGATACCTCTGTGTAGGACTCTAAAAACTCGTCAATACGCCGGCAGCAGGTGATGATCATATCAAACACCCATAAGCCGCAAGCAGTCTGCTAAACGTAACGGGCACCCGGGTATTGAGCGATCAGAAGATCAACGAGCAAGCCCGCTCACACTCCTGTGAATCCAACCAGTAACACTTACCGTACAGTCCGGTCTGTTCGTATGATATGTCGCATATCTTGTCTAGGGGTAGTAAACGTCAAACCCCAATAACTCGATAAGTCGTGTCGATATGAGGCTCATAACGGGTCGAGAAACTACTGGTAACACTTACCAGTTAATCCCTAAAGCAGCCTTGGCCAAGGACTTCCGGTTATAGCCAATCGAGCACTGCGCAACATCAACTCCCTATACCGGGAGAGACGAAACCCCTCCTATCGCTCATTGCCTCCATGTGATTCGGGACTGTACCCAAAAACCACCGTTTTGCACGCCCTCTTGGACGTGGTAAGGTGGAAATCAAAGCACAGTGGGAATCACACAAGACTCTATGACGATCTCGGGTATACAGACTAACCTGTACCAGTGTCACCTGAGAACTGCCATCTGACGTAAGGTATAATACCATATGGGAGTTCTCGGCGAGTCCGTCCAGTGTACCCAGTCTCCACTGAGCACCCGTATATCATCTCTGATGTCAAATACCAATGGATATAGGATCATCCATCGCCCATCTGTATGGGTCGAGAAGGTATACGCTAGTCTACTCTGGTATATCGATGCCCCGTCTCGATACACCCACGACTAGAGACTTTGAAGGATGTACTTATAGACTATCATGTCCCCACTAGTATGATCCGCATCATAGTCCAGGTAGTCAAGTACACATCCTAAGGGCTTTACCAACATGTAACAGAGAGACAATTAGTGTACACGTTAAGGTAAAGAGTAACCAGATAGCATACTATCATATCGAGCAAGAAAGTCCTCCCTATTTATGTCCAAGCATCCGCTACAATATACATCCTATGTATAGTAATGGCCTCTAGGGCATACATATAACTAACAATAGCCAATCGAACACAGCGCAATACCGGGAGAGACGAAACCCCTCCTATCGCTCATTTCCTCCATGTGATTCGAGACTGTACCCAAAAGCCACCGTTTTGCACGCCCTCTTGGACGTGGTATGATGGAAATCAAAGCACAGTGGGAATCACACAAGACTCTATGACGATCTTGGGTCTACAGACTAACATGTACCAGTGTCACCAGAGAACTGCCATCTGACGTGAGGTATAATACCATCTAGGAGTTCTCGGCAAGTACGTCCAGTGTACCCAGTCTCCACTGAGCACCCGTATATTATCTCTGATGTCAAACATCAATGGATATGGGATCATCCATCATCCATCTACATGGGTCAAGAAGCACACGCTAGTCTACTCTGATATATCGATGCCCTGTCTCGATACTCCTGCGACTAGGAACATTTGAAGGATGTACTTAGCAACTACACTGTCCCCCCTAGTATGATCTGCATCATAGTCCTGGTAGTCAAGTACTCATCCTAAGGGCTTTATCAACATGTAACATAGAGACTATCAGAGTACATGTTAAGATAAAGTGCAATCAGATAGCATTATCATGTCGAGCAAGAAATTCCTCCATATATATGTCCAAGCATCCACTACAATATACATCGCATGTACAGTAATGGTCTCTAGGGCATATATATCACTAACAACTACGAGAAAACCGAATTATCTCTCGGGTGGTTAAGGTCACCTATAAAAAACTGCGGAGTGTCTAATGGTTTGTCGAGTCTAATTTAATCCTTAGGTTCCACTAAATTTTATTAAACTGTTCGTCGTTCTGGAATCACCTCCAGTTTTACCATACTCCCACTAATTTTTTTTGTAAAGAAGTCCTTTTAGAAAAAAATGGCGAGTCAAGAACAAATTAACTTTTCATCTTGCAAATGGTAGAAATTAAGCTCTCGCAAATTCTTGAGATAACCCACAAACTGTCGTTACTGATGGAAATTCATGATGGCGTGCTTTTAAAAAGGATATAGTTCAATATCGGATATGTCGGTTTTTGATTAAAAGTTTTGCATGAAATGATTCTCGAGTTATAAAATACCGCAAGTGCACAGTGTGTTGACGCAATCCGGCAAGTACGTGTCGATCCACAGGTAATGGATATCACGACGTTCTTTTAAGTTAGAAACAAAGGTTTTGAAGTTGTGTTTGTCACGTTTTTATACAAAGAATGCGATTTAAAGAATAAAATGATATATACGGAAAACTTAAGCGTTACCTCCAACTCTCAATCTTGATCCAACATCCATTTCTAGTTTCTATTTGATTTTAACGAGCATGTCGCATCTAAACCGATTACAAAGAATCGTTTAGGATACGATATCAAAATCGGAACAAAAGGAACTACAAATTCAAGGGTTTTAAATGAAATGAGGATGAAATGAGCTAAGTGAAGTTAGCAAGTATAGGACATATGCTTGTGTGGCTATATATCCTATCTATCTAGTTCACAACACTTAGCTAAATTTTACTATCCTTTCTACTTCAATTCTTAATGCAACAAAAATGATATGTAAAGAAAGAATAGGATATGTGTTAAAGATTGATTTGCAACCATTCAAAACAGCATATCCTATCAAGTAATAACACAATAATATTGTATACATTAAGAGAAAAAGTTCAATAAGCGTTACGAATCAAAAGTGAGGGGTTGGAAGGCAAACCATTCATCAACTTACCTCACCAAAGCCTAAGTGAAACTACTCACACATCATGGTAAAGGAAACACAAATGAGCAAATAACATATGAAGAGAATGCAAGAAAAAATTAAAGAAAAGATACAAGAACCATAATTGAACTCAATGAAGCCTTTATTAATATGGAATCCAAGTACAAGCAAATGAGTTCAATTATCAAAATCTGATCTTGCAAGCTCAAAGATAGAAGTTGCAAGACTAGAGGAAGGCAAAAAACTCAATCAAATCATAAGAACTACAAATTTTTATCTAGAGTGTTTACAAGTAGTGAAATGCACATCCCTTTCTCACAAACCAATCTTCTATTTATAGAACTTGTAAAAGCAGAAGTTGCATATAACAATGAGTTAATGTGACCAAGATTAATGCTTTGAAGAAAAATGGAGCCAACAGGGCAAGTGGGGGATGCAAATTGCGGCTATTCTGAATAAACCTGCAGCCAAGATCAAGAGTGTGAGGCCCATCTTGGTTCTGTGGTCTTCAATCATCAACATCATCTCTATGTATTTCATTTTTATCTCAGAGTTAAGGAGATACAATCTGGAGTCTTAGAGGGAAAATATATCTTAAACATCCATCACATCAACACTTTTCAAAATCACTCATTATTCAAGCCTACTTGCATGCCCACTTGCTAAAATGTGTTCACACCATATCACTTCTGGCCACCAAGGTGCATGCATCTTGAAAAACTCTTATGTTCACATTTGTAAACTTGTTGGGCCATTTTCATGAAAAATGTTTGTGCACTTTTGATTTGTTTCAAAAAATCTTCTTGAATTCCGATCGGTTTTCCGTTCTGCTTGCAGTGTTGGCTCATAATATTATATCCGTGTATCTTGAGTGTATTTCCCATGTTTTGTCAACATGTACCCTGTACTTATTGAGCAAACATGGCTTAATAGTACCGATATATCACAAAATTGATAGCGAATGAGCGGTATCGAAATGCGGTTTTACATGATGAACAGTTACTGAAACGTGCCTTAAGTTTATCCGGATTCTGTGATCAACATGAACCAGATTACTCCATATCTTAGCAACCCTTAAGATATGCTACCATTCTATATCCATATAGAATGTAAGGCACTAATTTAGATGGAATCAGATTCAAATGTTATGCAGCTGTTTTCATTTCATATCACTAAATAGAAAAAAGGGCCATACAACATTACTGATCAATGAGCACACTCACGGATGAATAACCTGATAGAGAATTAAGTTCTAAATATTATTACGATGGAATGGCTAGCATACATATCTACATCTTCAATCAGTTCGAAGAATATTGATACTTCCAACGTATGGTTCTCAATTTTATTCTTATACCTATAAACTTCTCTAAATGTTTGGACTTTACATTCAACAAATACATGTCTAAAACCAAAGTAATTATAAATAAAACGAAAAGAAGTAAGAGTATCATCCTTTTGCTCTCAAGGACACTGGACGATATAAATTACCATGTATAAGTCCTAAGAGTATACTAACTCAAACTCCGTGTGTTGTAAATTGATAACTGTATTTTGGTTAAGAAGGTCTATACCTTTATTCAATGCACATTAACGTATCCTCAACTGATAAAGGTAAATGTCTAGTACACAATTTTCAAAAATTATATCTCACTTTATAAAATAAAGATACAGATATATCAGTTTTGAAAAATGATGCACAATAACGATTATTCAAAACCAAATATTTTTCATTAGGCAAAACCAGGTGATTTAATACAATATCACCAATTCCTAAAAATTCCGATATTGAGGATCAAATCACCCATTTCTCAATATTCTACTCCCTCTCAATATCTGTAACGCCCTACAGATATGGGATTCAAATCCGGTATATATATACCCAGGATTCAGAATTAATTGGGAAACACTTTTCAATTACAACCACACAGAAAACCGAAACATAGAAATGTTTCAAGGGGTGGCCGGGTATTCTAAGTAATGCCTCTTTCACTGTCCAGATTCATGAACTATTTCCTTTGCCATCACTGCAATCCCTTTATATGTCTCCACATCTTACCTTCTGTACATCAACTTAAGCTAGTTGGTTTTCTTTCTTCCCTGCCTCTCGGCACCCGTCCTTTAGAAGAAGACTATCCTATAAGCGTAACAGGTGTACTCTCCTAATATAAGGAGCTCTCAACTTGATAGAGACTGTAAGGAAAGGGAGACAACCTGAATTATAAAATTCAATTTCTTCAGAACCCGTGGCCATCCTCGACTGAAGCAACTTTTTCGAGTTTGTATGTAACTATACGATGGTCGTTCCAAGCAATATGGATCTCTGTAGTGATATAGAGAGTTCTGGAGAAATCAAAGGGTAAAATAGGAGTGGCAGAGATATCTTTTAACGAATTTGGTTTATCCTTAGGCTTATATACGACTTTGTCGTGAATCGTGACAATCCAAACCCAGAGTTTGAAAAAAGGTTCAGTTAACTTGGTTTATGAGTTTTAGTTTAAGGTCAGTCATGGTCGCTGCCAGAGAGAGAGAAAGAGAGAGAAGAAACACTCAGCATGCACTCAATCATGATTAGATTGGTTAATCACTATATCTAATCAGGATGGCTCTTACTTTTTCCTCGAATTCTCCTTCAAACCCTAAAAGGATAACTAGTCAGGATCATTTACACCTTATAAATTCGCTAATGATTCAGCCAGGCCAGTGTTGGTACTCCGAGGGAGGCTCCCCGTGCTATCGCATGGACCTAATTAAATAATCCCATTTTCACAGAAGCATAACCCCGTTAACACTTTTCTGAACATCTATGGGTTAGCTAGTTGTGAAGTGAAAATCTCTTGAGAAATAATACCTACTCACAATGGGAATCGGGACCCAACTATTATCATATGATAACCTTGATGGAAGCCAACCAAAATCACTACACTCCAGAAGGTATACACATACTTGGCAAGTTTCCCTTATATTTGAAACTCCCGATATGGTTTTTTCCCCAAGTAACTTATGACCTTGACGGAGGCTAACAAATCATAAGTCGCAAATCAAGTTCTACCAGTCATTGTCCTGATTAATTTAGACCCACCCGTACTCGTCCTTGACAGAGGTCAACAAGGTTGTACTACTGTCCTAAATTAATGCATCTCTATACTGCAGAAAAGCAACACATGGCTACCATACACTATGCCTTGATGGAGGCCAACAAATATAGCATGAATACTAGGCGCTACTCATCCTAAATGATGGAGGGCGACGGATGGTTTTTGGAGAAAAAACCATTAACGTAATGAACTTGATATCGTTGAAGGAATTCGAGTGTCTTTGTAAAGGAGTGATTTAGGCTCCGCTTTTAAAACAATTGGTTTTGTAGAAAACCGAATGGTTTTGAAAAAAAACCGAATAGTTTAAAACTTTAGTTCTGACAACATCAATTACATTTATTTTCCTTGCATATAATATAGTCCCATCATTCTAAGTTTCTAACCACAACAGAAACAACCAAAATAGCATACTTTTATATGCCATCCGCATTCGCCATAGGGCCCCGGGTCTTCACCGTAAAATTACTTAACTTACAGCAGGACGGAGGCAGGACTATCGCAGATGCAAAATATACAGAAACATCTAATATATATATCGTCATCACAAGAAATTAATACACATCAAAGGAATGTGATAAACAATATGAAATAGCAGATAAATTGGAAGCCCCGTGTTTCGTTTGAGCCGCAAACGAAAATCAACGTTCCCCGGTCGGATGGATAGCCCATACAATATCGAATCAAGACCCCTATGAGTGCGACAAATTACCCGCCAATTCAAGAAGTGAGGCAACCCGCACTCAATGTAATGAGTGAGCCACCCAGCATTTCTAACTTGAGCATTCCTCTGTGGGTCAACCTAAGTGCGTCGATCAACCCGTTAATTCTAGAGCTAGGCGGCTCGAACTCATCATCATGAGACAACCACCTAACGCACTCTATAACCCGGCGACTCGAGCACTTCTCCTGGGTTTATCCTAGTATAGAAAAGAAATATATACGAAGGCGCCCGCATCCTAGACGTGTCCCAATAAAAGAATATACAAACGCCGGTAACGACGGCCATAACCCGGCCGTTTATCCCAAATAAACGAATATATATATTCAAAACTGAATAAGCAAATCGCACGAGGGGATATCCGTCATGACAATCCATCTAAACTATTATAAAGATATATATCCACAAACAACACAAGTAATATATGTGCAATCCCGTCTAATCAAATATATAGCAATTGGACGACGTTTAACAATACGCATACAAACTACGGATCATAAACGATGCATTAGTTTTGACTGAAAAGCTTTCCATGTTTCTCATAAACAAAGATAACATAAAATGAAATCTGGACAAAAAAGAAGTATCCTAAAAATCAAGTTTCTTGCATTCCAAGCCTTTGCCAAAACCCAAGGACCTAATGATAATTTTGGGCCGTCCGAGACGGCTAAACCTAATTTTTGGTCGGCCAGAAATTTGAAGTAGGTCCTCGGGTTTCGTTCCGTGTTTTCTTAAAAACTAATCCACTGGCATACTTCAAAAAAATTTCAGAGACCGTTTTGAAAAATCAACAAAAACTTGGAATTAGAAACTCGATACGGTTAAAATTTCGGTTTCGAAACGTGACCATCGTCTACAACTAGTTAAAGTATTTGGCATGGCTCTGATACCACTATTAGGTACCTAGTGCTCGTACTACAGGAATTGTGGCTAAGGTGGAAGCGAAAACAAAATTTTTATAGCAAGCGCTAGCGATCAAAACCGTAGAAATCGATTCCAAACACTTAACTAGCAAACACAAGCAAGCTATACTAGGAGTTTAAGGGGATAGCTACCTTTGTAGCTTGTCTGCTTAATCTCAGAAGACCCCTACTATCTCCATTGACTCTAGCTAGGCTTCGTAGTCATCGGGAACAAACTTGCATGTCAATCGACCTTGTCGAAGATGATCCACTCGAGGGAGTTCGATATCAAGCTCTAACTGCACACCCAAGATGTCAAGTGAAGCAACTAACACCCTAGACTTGCTAGGAATAAGGTGTGAGGGGTGTAGTGAAGAACCCTCAATTTTTTTGCTCTCTTTTTCTTTCTATTTATCTCTAATTTTAAAGCTCAAGAAGAAGAAAACTAAAGAGAGAAGAATGAGATAGGAATAAAACTAAGCCATATCTTTTCTTTTCACTTTTTTTTTTATTTTTTTGGAGAGGGGGGATGTTTGCAAATGACTCATTTTGTGAGTCATAAGCCTACACCTTTCTTTACAAAACTCCAAAATAGAAAACAAAGAGATATATCAAAGATACACAAACATATACATAAATATATATGCATATGTATCTAATACACATACTCGTATTCGTATCGAAATACAAATACCCGTATTTATACAAATACTCGTATTCGCATAAGTAACCGTATTTGTATCAAAATACAAATACTAAAAAATAGAAAATAAGAGATATAATTCTAGCTTACATATAAACAAATCCGACTATCTTTCAAACCTGCTAGTATTATCAAAATGTTCGATTAAAATACGTGTATCAAGTACACGATTTAATCGAACCCCTATACGTATCAAAATACGCACACTATATCGTTTCGCCTAAACTGAGAAACCCTCTGTGTGGGACTCTAAAGACTCGACAATACTCTAACGGTGGGTTTAACCACAAGCATATCAGTGGCACTAGCTGTACGTAACGGCTATGAAAGAAAGGTCGACAAGCAATCTCGTTTGTGCCCCTACTGAGCATGTAAGTGACAATCTCCGTATGGTCCGGTCTCTTCGTCTAAGAATGTCGCATACCAGGTCTAGCGGGTGGATAACATCAGACCCCTAATAACCTGATGAGTCATGCCAGTGTCAAGCTCATCATCCATCGAGAAATTACCGATCTCCCATTAGTAAACCTCATCCACATTGGCTAAAAATTTATGGTAATAGTCAACCAAACACAGCGTGACATCTTCTTCCTATACCGGGAAAAACGAATCCCTAATGATCGCTTACTTCCTCCATGTGGTTTGGGACTGTACCCAACTAAAACCTGTTTGTATGAGTCTTTTGAGCCATGGTAGGGTAGTAATCTAAGTGCAGTAGAAACTCACACGAGACAAATGATGATCTCAGGTCAACAGACTATCCGTACTCATGTCACCAGAGAACTGCTATCTGACGATAGGTTGTAACATTTCAGAAAATGAGAAATATTATTTTGAAATTTAAATAATACTATAATATGTTTTTTTATATTAACACCAATTATCAACTTGGGTTATCATAATTTTTTCATGATAAAACTAATAAGTATTTTGGGTATGGATAGCATAGATTAATGTTGACATTTACATTTCTTTTCTAAATGATATTAGGGTTGTTATTTCATTTTGGCATGTCTAAATATTATATTTGAATATTAGGAGAGAGGAAGAGAAGCATGGGCACACCCATGCCTCCCCATTGTCCTCCTTCCCTCCCACTCTCCTCTCTCATTCTTTCATTTCAAGCTTCTATCATTTTCTCTCAAACTCTCTCAACCATGGGTCACTCTCACCCTCTTTCAAAAATCCCAAGCCAAACAATCAAACAAACTATTGCTTCTTCATTCTTGTAAACACCAAGTGATCAAGTCTCCAAGTAGAAACCATCATCATCAAGTTTCCAAACCATTTCCCCTCTTAAGAATTCAAGTAGAAGCCACCATGAAGTTCATCAAAGCTTGATCTTCTCTTTCATCTATTTATATAGGTAAAAATCATTCTTTTATCAAGTTTTGCATGTGTTAGAGTTTCAAATATTAGCTAAGTTTTCAAAAACTAGGATTTTTGATGAATTTTTAGTGTTCAAACAAAATCTGGTGTAATTTGGGATCTCTACAAAGTATTTGGAGTATAGATTTGACTGATTTAGACCACCAGGAGAGCCCACCAGGAGCATGTTCCCCTAAGTCTTAGAGCTGGCCGCAAATTGTGGCCAAAACGTATTTTTTGGCGGCCAAGATATGGATTCAGGTGTCGGGGTTTGGCCAATAGATCTTAAACTTGATAAATAAACCCTTTTTATACTCCAAATTGCCCCAGCTTTCCTGTTTCAAAATATGGAAGTGTTTTAAGTTGGATTTTGGCGATATTTTATGGTTTTCAAGCTTTTGAATTCATATTTTGTATTCTTGATGCGTTCTTTTTTGCTAGAACAACGAGTCTGGGGGTTATTCATGGTAGTTAGCATATGGATGGCTCACGTTGGTCATAGGTTCAAACCTATAGGTGTTTGTTCATTATATCGATATTGATTTGAATTCTTATATGTGTGTGTGGTTATGTGAATACTAGGTTTGATCGCGGAGACCTCCGAGGCGGCGACGAAGAGCAAGGCGGTCATAGGATAAGACTAGCTCGATCGCAAACTGTGAGTAGATTATATCTACGAGTGGGGAATCGGATGGACGTCGTATAACACCCCTGGGAAACATATTGATTATTATATCATTGAATTTTCTTATGATTCATGCCATATATGTTTAGACTTGTCCAATATATAGTATACTTCGTTAGTATCGCATAGTAGGTTTATCGTAGATACACTTAGTAGAATACCAGTACAAATACTAATAATTGCCATGTTGCACGATGAAAGACTCGCATGTTCACTACACATCATTGGTATTGCCATGTCACGTAGAACTTATCATGATTACATGTCATACTAAGATCGACGTTATAGTAGGATGATTTATATACAATTCATATTAGATGCGTGTACGAGACTTGAAGTCTGTACTAGTTTTTGGGCGAGTACGCGACTGGAGGTCTGTACTAGTCGCTGTGTATGTACATGCACCGATTGTTGAGTGGGTGCGCAAATGAGATGTCCGCACTGGTTCTATGTTTGTACGTGACTAGACGTCCGTACTGTTGAGATTCCATTGTTATGTGTGTACGTAGACTTGATGTCCGTATTAGTTATTCTATGTGTTTGGGTAAGTAAATTAGATATTTGTACCGATCATTATTATGATATGGAATAATGGAATTGATGGTTATCGTACAAGGCGATATTCCGTACGGGATGATATGATGAGAATAAATGATGATAATTAGCCGGATATGGCCCTATTCTACTTGACTCGTAAAGTCTTACTATTTTTGCCCGATTGGGAGATTATGTAGATATGTCGGTATTACCCACTTTCTAAAAATAACGATTCATTTCATATTTTTAAAAAGTGATAATGAAAGGATATGCTACTTGGAATCAAAAGAGGTAAATATATATGTTTTAAAAACATTATAGCCTCCTTATTTTCAAACAATGTTTCATTCTACTTTAAAAACATATAAGTGAGAATATTCGAAGTAATTACCTATTTATTGTTCTTTTATGCTATGCTTACTTTACATGTCATTCGCCCGCGTTTTATTTATGTTATTAGTTATGCTATGCCTTATGATTTCCGCTATGCATCATATATCGTTGATGTTATACCTCAGTAGTATGTAAAGAGGATTCGAACATGGCGGATATAGCCAGGGATCCATGAGATGTGTGTGTGTGTGTGTGTGATCAATCCATGAGAGATTGAGGCAGGGAGAGACAAGATGTCGTCCGGTGATATATGTGTGATCAATCCATAAGTGATTAAGGGTAGTTGACACATTATGTCTCTACGGATATATATGAGGGATCGGTATAGATGCCCTGCACTAAGATAGATATTATATATGTGTGTGGGATTGATATAGATGCACTGCACTGAGATGGATATTATATATATATGAGGCGTCAATATAGATGCCCTGCACTGATGAGATATATTATGCTTTATATAGTAGCTGTACAGGACTGGTCTACGGGACAATACCTGAATATTATTTTCATACATCGATGTATACTAAAGAGGTTTTGAAAGGAGCTATAGTCTCACTATTTTCCACATGTCTAGGATCAACACGGACTATTACAAAAGAAAGCCCCTTTTTAAATAAATTATTTTCAAAAGGCGGGACGCATACCTTAAATGAGATGCATACCTTAAATGAGATGCATACATTTCTTCACAAAACAACGTCTGCTACATATGCCGCGATATATATATATATATATATATATATATATATATATATATATATATATCATACGACTATTTTGAAAAGATTTCATATACATATATCTTCCGGCTATTTTTATATGATTGCATATGGATGGGTGATATATATATATATATATATATATAGCCTTGATTGTGTTTACGTTGGTCGTATTCGATAGATATTGCATTACAGCTACGGTGATCATGATTTGACACTATTGTACATTTATATGTACTGAGTTATTGACTATTGATGATTGTTAGCGTTTCTTGTCGCAGTATTGTATTTATTTTTGGAACTCATATTCTTTTAGACGCTTGTGGTTATGTTGTGCCCGTACCGGACCAGATACCGATTACCTTAAGTTGATATGATAATCACACATAGATTCATATTTTACATTTTTGGATAGGGGGACACAAATTGTACATGAGGGCTTACAATCTTTATATTTCATCGCTCGAACTCTAGTTTCGACACGTGCTTATTTACCCTCCTTGATATACACAGTATTCATGCTCTATTTATTTCACCGCTTATCCATATAACTTCTAGCTTGTTATATAATTTTACTCACGAGTTGGCAACTCACCCCCGTTATGTCATAGTTTTTTTGCAGGTTTGACCGTTTAGATCCGTAGCGACTTATTGGGCACGTTTTCTATATTTGGGCGTAACTGCACATATACTGAGTTGGTGGGTTTCTTTTTGTATCGATTTTTGCCTTGTACCCATTTGTATCTAGAAGTACTCCACCAAAGACCAAGTCTAGTATTGTCAAGACTTTAGTGTTGTATATTTTTTTGTTGTCGGACTCATGTAGAGTCGACTTGATGTATATTTATGTTGTTTACTTTCCACTTTATTGATCCTTCGCCTTTTGGCATCGTATATTACTGCGTGGTTGTCATTCCGCCGTTTGGGCATTGATTTAACTCTCGTATGTAGAGATGCTTGATATATACTTATCATTATATCTGGATTATTTAAAATTTACAAAGGAGGTGCTATCCGTTTTTCAAACAATCCTACGAACCGGCTTTACTTTTTTATGAAACTTTTCTAAAACTTCACCTCCGTCTATTATTATCTATTTTCTTATGTATATGATTTAGATACCTAGTTTTGGATTACTTGGGTTACGATGGGGTCCACTTGACTTCACGTAATCTTTATGCCGGTCATGTGCACTTTTCAGATCATGACAAAGTTGGTATAAGAGCACTAGGTTTTACCATTGTTGAGTCTAAGTTTAACCATATGGGGTCTAGGTTGTAACGTTTTGAAACTTAGGCTTAACCTTACGAAACTTAGACTTGACTTTAGGGTATTAGACCCGAATTTCTTTTTCCTTTGTTAAGTTTAGGTTTGACCATGCGGAGTCTAGGGTATGATCTTTCGAGACCTAGGACTAAACTTGCGGAACGTAGACTTGACATTGGGGGTTTTAAACCCGACATTTCAACTTATAGGCTACCCTTGGTATAATGGAGTGGGTAACTTAAGTAGAGTTACATATCGTACGTATGTTCCGCGGTATATTTATGATATGCACTCCACTTAAGTGACCTTAGGATGTATATTTCATGTTCTTCTAAGATTTTCTTTCCTTCTTTCCCGAGCTGTTAGCATTGCATTGCTATCTTGTTGAGATTCGATAACCGATTGTTGCTTGTTTCTTTTTCCAGTCACCATGCCGTCAGAGACTATGCGAGCCGAGAGGGTTGCAGTTTGTGATGGGGTCAGGATAGGCTCTTCCGAGATGAAGACTGACCAGGACGGTACTCCAGTGACATTGGAACATGGTGATCCTCTGATTTCAGATAGGATTTCTCGTTTGGAGGCGAACATTCTTGAGCTACATCATTCGATTGGGTCATTAGCTGAAACTATTCAGACCCAGGGGCCTGCCGCTGCATAGCCAACTCCAGAGATTTTGGTACAGCACGGTACTCAAATATCAGTTATGCCTCCGGTGATTGGGACATTAGATGTGTCTCTTCCTGAGTTCTTGAGACTAAACCCTCCGATGTTTACTGGCATGGATGCATTAGAGGATCCGTTGTCGTTCCTCGACAGGATGGTGAGGATCTTTCGTTTAATGAGATGCTCCGATGCAAGATCAGTGGAGTTAGCTAGTTTTTGGTTAGAGGGTCTTGCTCAGACCTGGTGCGATTCAATCGAGAGGGGCCGAGCAGTGAGTCTTCCTCCTGTGACTTGGGATGAGTTTTCGAAGGGCTTCCTAGATTGATTTCTACCTCAGTGTGTCAGAGACGCCCCAGCACATAGTTTCGAGTCTTTGCATTAGACTCCGAACATAACAGTTGCCAAGTATGACCTTCAGTTCACCCAGTTATTGAGATATGCTTCTTATTTTGTTCCTGAGAAAGAGATCCGGATTAAAAGATTCGTGCGCGGACTAGATGTGTGGTTGTTTTTTGCCGTTGGTGCCCAGCGTTTCGATACCTATGCAGAGGTATTGGATGCGACCATGTTGATAGAGGAACGTTATATTGAGATTGGAGCGACTACAGAACTGAAGCGAGCTTGAGTTGAGACTCCATCTGTTGAGAAGGAGAGTGGTGACATGAGTGGATGGCCCTGAGAGCAACCATTCGACACAGATAGGATATAGAGACCAACCCGGTTGTGTTTTAATTGTATGAGGCCCGGTCATAAAACCAGAAACTGTCCTGCCAGGCGTCAGAGCAGGATAGTGTCCCGACGAGCAACTTCATTTACTTTTCCCCTCTATTGGTGATTACTCAGGTCCCATCAAGGGATCGGACAGGTAGTGGATATGTGGTCCTATACAGAGAGGACAGGGATCCAGCGTCAGAGGACGTCAGCCCGTGAGCGGTGGGCGAGAGTTCTTGCTCTGACTGCTCCGGGTGCTCAGGCACTTGTCGATGTAGAAGCAGATACGCTTCAATTTCAGTTGTTTTGATTTGTTTTTTAGGGTGTTCAGAGTACCACTCCTTGATTTGGCTCGGTATTTTGGTGAGCTGGACATCACCTTTGTTTTGGCCTCGATTTTCTGGTGATTCAAGTATCACACTTTCGACGTTGAAGAAAGAATATTTTGATGTCGGTTATTTTGACTTACGTATTTTTATTACTTGATTGATATTTTCATGCAAAGTAGTTGCACTTAATTACTGTTTCGTGCACACTCGATGCACTTGATGTTGTTTCGTGCACATCCATTGCACTTGGTTTTGTTTTCATGCGCATACGTTGCATATAATTTCGTTTTCATCCATCGCGCGTAGTATCATAGTTAGTGTGGTTAGCGTGGTAGGTGTTGGAGTTCCAGTTATCTGGGTTTCACACTTTCAATCCATATGCATACACATTGCATCATGATATTTTGGGAGTTCGAGTGTTGCTGATAGGTACATAATTTTGATGATGTTTTGTCGATGAGGATTTGATATCGTGCATGATCTATTAGGATGTGCTTGTTTTTAATTATACTATATGTATGGCGTTACCACACACTAGGTAGTATTTCTAGCTTGTGTGGGACTTCGGAGCCCCGTTGATTTGGTTTACTAAAATGTTTTAAGATTTGGGGTTTAAATTTAAATTCGGTGACCGAATTTATTTAAGGGGGAATATTGTAACATTTTAGAAAATGAGAAATATTATTTTGGAATTTAAATAATAATATAATATATTTTATTAAATTAACACCAATTATTAAATTGGATTATCATAATTTTGGCATGATAAAACTAATAAGTATTTTGAGCATGGTTAACATAGATTAATGTTGACTGTTTGACATGGAAAAATTCATCAAATAACAAACATGCATTCAAATATTTATTTCAAGCTAAAGAGAAGAGATCACCAAACATGGGATCGGAATTACAAGGGTTAAAAAAATAGTAAACAAAGCTCTCTAACTCCCTCTCCGCCCTCTCTACCATGTCGTAACTGCGGTTCTCACGAAGAGTCCCTTCCCATCTGTCAGTGCCACACTCGTTAGCAAAGGAAGACATGACAGCCCACCGAGCTCGGATCTGACTCAGCATGTGAATTGAGCGATCCTTCAGAGGCTTTGTAATCAAGCACGCCTCATGAACGCAGTCGATCGTGTCCTCTGCTACATCGACCATCGCTAGAGTCATTTCTGCTGGATGGGGGGAATGCTGTCAAGGATGGCTAGGAAAATCATGCAAAGGAAAATAGAACCGGCGGGGAGAGGAGACCCCCTATAAATTATAAGCTCATGCATTACTGTGTTGTATTGATCATCCGTGAGATCAGGATTCGCCAGACGAGCAGCAAAACGAAGAATAATCTCCTCAATGGGCACTTCTAATGGCTGTCGAGGAGCATGTAGGCGATTGCAAGCCATGGTTCTTTCTCTATTAAAGTGGTTCTTTCCCTGTGAAGGAGAAGATAAGCACCGTTTTATATTATAAAGAGAAGTATTTAAGTCTTGGCACATAAAATGTTGTGTATGGTGGAACTATTTCCAAGCTCTGACTAAAAGAAGGTATTGAAAAGGAAAGGGGTGACTCAGAAAAAGAAGAGAAAGAAGGTGAAACGATTCCCTCATAAAATGAGGTGGCGCCTCACATGAAAGGAACGTGAGCGCCGGCGTGCAAAGCACGTGGACGCCTGTCTTGGATAGGATTAAATCTTAAGGCAGCGCTTCATGTGAAAAATACGTGAGCGCCAGCGCCAGTCTTTAATAGGATTAAATCGTATAACAGTGCTCACATGAAAGGAACGTGAGCGCTGGCATGCATAGCATGTGAGCATCAGCGTCCAAATTAAAGCGGGTCTGCTTGGGTAGAATTAAATTCTATATGGAAAATATTTCTATAAATATTCCATGTTAAAAAGATCCGTTGGATCAAAAATCCAATGGTGATTAAAAATCATCAAAAGATAGAACTAAATTTTATAGGGGAAAATATATCCCTAATCTTTCTAAACTAGTAAGATATACTCTGTTAAATAGAGAACCCTTGGATTAAAAATCCAATGGTAATTAAAAATCACCGTTTGTATTAAAAGATAGAATTAAATTCTATACACGGGAAAATATTTTCCTAATCTTGTTAAAAAACAAGAAAATGTGTTCTGTTAAATAGAAAATCACTGGGTCAATGATCCAACGGTGGATAAAATTCCCCGAATAATTTTTGAGACCAATTAAATCAATTAGTATCTCTCAATGAGAGATTTTCTCAAAACTAATCAACAGTTTGCAATCCCTATATAAAGGACCCAGGAGAGACACACATATATAGAAAGATCCACCATAAGCTTTGGCAGCTACAACCAAGAATTCAATTCTCTTGCTGAAAAAAGTCCTTGCTCCTCTCAAAATCCTAGGAAAACGAAAACAGAGATCAAAATATCTCCTTTTCCTAACACATAAAAATACAAGGGTTTAACCCTCCAAAAAGAACTTAGTTCTTTCTTTGGATCTGAGATGTACAAGGCAAATCTCGCATAAGTTAATAATTTAATTCTCATCGGGATGATTTTGTTCTTTAGACTCAAGATCTGTGGGAAAAATTAGGTATGAGAAAAGAAGTAAAAAAGAGAAAAAATGATATGGAGGTCATATTCCATGAATTTAATTCCTTTGAAAACAAGGTTTAACCCTATATGAAGAACTTAGTTCTTACAAAAAAGAACAGAAGAACTTAATTCTCAAAGAAAATCTGATCCTCAGATCCTCAAAACAATGATCTCGGTGATCATTAATGATCAAAACACTATTAATAGAAGTTTAATTCTTTTCAAAAGATGGACAGAGAGTAAATCTCTAAAAGGCTCAGTGCCTCACGTGAAACATACGTGAGCGCCCAATGCTTAAATAATTCAGCGCCTCACGTGTTTCACATGTGAGCACCTAAAAAGAAAACTAAACGCCAGCATGTATAGCACGTGAGTGCCAGAAAGCAAAACAGATTAGTGCTTAACACTATTGCAGTGCGTCACGTGGAACACATGTGAGTGTCATGAAACTCAGCGCCTCACGTGAATCACACGTGAGAGTCAAATAACTCAGCGCCTCACATGGCAATACGTGAGCGTTGAACAAAAGTGCTTAGCACTATATGTTTAGTCAAAAGACTAAGTGCTTAGCACTGCTGAATGAAGGAAAAGCCAAGGACTGAGCCCAAATTGGTTGAATTTCTGAAACTTCTTTATAGCCGAGCCCATATACTCTGTTGGTGGATCTTAACAAAATTTAATGATCTTCAAAAATATTTCTAAGTTGATCTTAGTCTCATACAAGACTAACGTATCCTTAGTTAAAATAAATTGAGCCTATATGCTCATATATTTAAGATGATCTTAATCTAAAATCAGATTGACGGTCCTTAAATAAAATAAAACATTCTTTGAACTGACGGAACATACAATCTAAGTTCAAATCCAAATCTAAAATATACGAATTTAGACTAATATGCGCCCTACGGGCGACGACATAAAATAGTCTCTGTATACAATCCACGGGCAACCAAAATAAACCAAACATAACACGACACGAAGTGAAATACTGGAGCAGGAGAAAGTTGTTATCGCAGCGTGATAATGTAATTAACTGCAGGTGCTTGCGCCTGCAGGGAAGAGCGTCCCCACAATCAAAAACCCCTCATAAATAAGGGAGAATCTGATAAAGTCTGCTACATCGTTCACATCTATCCAAACCTCTGATATATGGTGCTATAAATCAACTTGGTATCTTCGGAGAGGTGAATGGATATATCCAAATAACATCTGCTCCCAAATTCAAGCTAGACGTCCTAACTGTTAGTTATGTGTATGCCCTAGAGGCCATTATTGTACATATGATGTATATTATAGTGGATGCTTGGACATATATAGAGAGGACTTTCTTGCTCGACATGATAGTATGCTATCTGCTTGCTTTTTGTCTTAACATGTAGACTTGTATTGTGATACTGTCTTGCTCTCACATGTTGATGAAGCCCTTAGGATGTGTACTTGATTACCAGGACTATGATAGAGATCATACTAGTAGGGCCAGGGTAGTCCACAAGTACATCCTATAATTGTTCCTAGTCGAGAGTGTATCTAGACAGGGTATCGATATTCCAGAGTAGACTACCGTTTATGCTTCTTGACCCATATGATGGGCGATGGATGATCCCACATCCATTGGTGTTTGAGATCAAAGATGGTATACGGGTGCTCAGTGGAGACTGGGTACACTGAACGGACTCGCCAAAAACTCCTAGTTGGTATTATACCTATCTTCAGATAGCAGTTCTCTGGTGACACTGGTACAGAATAGTCTGTAGACCGGAGATCGTCATAGAGTCTTGTGTGATTCCCACTGTGCTTTGATTTCCACCTTTCGACGTTCAAGAGAACGTGTAAAACAGTGGCATTTGGGTATAGTCCCGAATCACATGGAGGCAATGAGCGATAAGAGGGATTTCGTCTCTCCCAGTATTAGGGGTTGATGTTGCGCTGTGCTCGATTGGCTATAACAGGAAGTCCCTGGCCAGGGCTGATACGGAGATCTACTGGTAAGTGTTATCAGTAGTTTCTCAACCCGTTATGAACCTCACATCGGCATGACTTATCGGTTACTGGGGTCTGACGTTTACCACCCCTAAACCGGATATGCGACATATCAGACGAAGAGACCGGACTGTACGGTAGTGTTACTGGCAGGCTTTACAGAAGTATGAGCAGGCATGCTTGTTGATCTTCTGATCGCTCAATACCTGGGTAGCCATTATGTCCAGCTAGTACCGCTGATGGCTTATGGGTGACTGATATGATCATCACCTATTGCTGGCGTATTGACGATTCTTTAGAGTCCTACACAGAGGTTTACTGGCTCAGGAAAAAAGAAGTAGGAGCACATATGTGATATGTGCGGGACCGAGATTAATACGATATGTGATACCATATTCTATTCTCAAGATATGTGATATCGGTCGATTATATATGATATAGCCGGGTTATCGAATCAAGTGTTGATTCGATAGGTTGATACATATAATATTAGTCGGTTATATGTGATATAACCGGATTATTAAATCAAGTATTGATTTAATAATTTAATATATAATTGTATATTTGATATGCTAATTTACATTAGCTAATATTTGCTCACTTATACATTTCTTTTCTCATATGTACACACTTAATATATATGTGATATATATTATTTGTGTTTTCTTTTTGTCATGCTTGATTATACATGCAACATGGGTGTATAAGACTCACACCATGTTTTAGATTATATATTAGGTTTTTTATTTATCTAAATAATTCATAATTAGATGGAATTAGTCATGTCCATGAAGCTTATAGAAACTTGTAGTAGCCATTGACTTAGTCCACTAATTTGTTTTACATAAGATATTTATTAATCTAACCATAATCTTTAGCCATGGTAATGTCTCTACAAGGGTTAATATGAGATATTATCTCATCCATGGTTGCTATTCTCACACACAACATTATCTCTTCATCTTCTTCTTCATCAAGAGCTTTGCTCTATAGGTTTATGAGAGGTGAGGAAAAATAGTGAGAAAAAGAATTCTAAAGTGAGCAAAATTCCCACTCCCATTTCACGAAAAAGAATAGCAATATCATAAAAACGTACTGCTCCATAAGGAATCAATCCCAAAATGTATACAAGAATACCCTTTGCGTCTGGTGCGCATGAAAATCAAAATCCATATATGTGCCATACATATGCACAGAAACAACATCTAGGTGCAACGGGTGTGCATGACACATCTGCCAAGGGCAACGGGCGTGCCTGACAGCAACATCAGGTGCATCTGACATGCACGAAGAATCCCGAATTAGTGCATCTAGTGTGCACCAAAATCGCATCTCAAAAAATGCGCTCAACACGCGCGAAAATCCAAATCAAATGCACGGAGTGAAAGAAATCAACATCAATATCAGAATCAAAATCGAAGGTATACAATACGGCTCACTCCAAACTAGGTATACCGCGGTATATAAACTCATAACCATGTGCATCAGCGTGCACAAATCAAATCAAAACACTAAAAGTGTTGTAAACGATGCCGAAGGCAAAAGTCAAATCGCATGCATAACATAGGCATGAAATCAAAATCAACATGTCGAATGATATCAAATCGAAGTCAGGTGCAATAACTGTGCACAAATATGAATACCCAGTAGGTGCAACCATAGTGCACGAAAACAGAAATCAAGGAACCCAGCCATCAAGACTAAATCATGCGAATAGGTCGCCCAAAATACCGAAATCCAAGGTGACGGATACATGATAATCAAATCTCCAAATCATAAATACCGTCGTCGGTATATCCTCCTTCAAGGTCGAGAAGGTCTCGGTGCATCCAATGCTAGCAGCGCAAGATATCTACTTGTCTCTTGCTCACGGTCTAGCGTCCTCAGTCTCTGGGTCCTTATCTTCCCTGTGGATTACCTATCTCACGATCCATCGGCTCATCGGCCCTGTCAGGTGTGCTAACAGGGATGATTCCGTCCTGGAACTTCTCTGGTCATCTCTCGGTCAATTCTCACGACCACTCGTAAAGCAGCACGTCATTGGCGCCGACCTCTGGTCCTCTGAATGCAAATCACACATCTGCTCCTGGGTGCAAATCTTATTGCAGCAGTGTCCTGGAAGGAATTCTGCTCAAGGTCTCTTCCAATCTCGCCTAAGCCGAACTGAACGGAGGCTGGTATTCTGGCATAATCTTTTCTCGCTCTCTGGACATCTGCGTCCTCAGTACAGCATTTTCTCGGAAATTGGTCGCATCCCAACGCCTCTGTAGACATATCGCATCTCTGATGTCAGCGGAGTGGAACGTCATCTCGTCGAAATCTCGTGCGAACTCTTTACTTCACTCTGCTCCAATGTCGACTGATTCGGACCCGTCTTCTCGTGGCTGCATGGGCTGTGCTCCAACGCCTATACTCATATCTGGAGTCTCCCAAGCAATGTGTCCCATCACATGATATCCGAAAGATGTCGAACCATCCGATCGATTTGTCAAAACCTCATAATCCCCCAAGAGATCAACATCTTGAGTACAGTTTAATAGTATTCCAGTACATACCACAGCACCTGTGGACCAACCGTAGAAGGGCAAACCCAAGGCTCACAAATAGCACCGCTAAACTGCCGTAAACCCTAAGGTTCAAAGGCGTTCCATGGTCATTACGTCGAGTTAGGGTTTCATTCTTCTAGAGGGTCCATAGCATTACTTGCATTGTCTTCCGAATACTTTAAACTTGGAAATGGGTTCCTGACATTTGATTGTCTCTATCGACTCTCAACGAACCTGCGTGAAGTCGTCTTTAGCTGGAATCAATCTATCTGATGACCTCGCATCGGGGTAAGCGAACGAACCGTATGTCCTAGTCATTCATCCTTGGTGACTAGCGACCTTCCATCATATCTCTAGGTATATACTCATGCTGCAGTAGCTCCAACATCTAGGCAATATCTCGTCATTTGCAACAACAAATGGCTCATTCGTCTGTACGCTGAACAGCGCCTCAATCATCCTGAATAAGAGATATATCAATGGTCATCACATTCTGGCTGGCCTTTAGCAGTAGCCTGATCCTCTGGTGCTGATCTGCATGTCCGAGAAATCTCGTAAAAGCGATCCGTCAAACGCTCATGGCGCGAAAACACACTAAAATGACGCCTCTCTTTGCAGTCGTACGTCTCTGAAATCACGTCCTGGTCAGTCCTCATCCGTGACGAGCTCGTTCTGACCTCAACTCTAGCCGTAGCTCTCTCTGCCCGTGTAATCGTGGCAGCAAAATCATAACCAGTATCGATGAGGATAGATCATAGGAATGAATATAATATTGTGCAAGGAAATGTACATCCTAAGGTTTCTTAAGCGGAGTAGCATATCGTAAGTATGCCGCGGAACATACGTACGGTAATCCACTCTACTTAAGCTACCTACTCCATCAACCAAGGGTCATCCTACGCGACGAAAGTTCGGGTATAATACCCCCTCGACTAAGTCTATGTTCCGTAAGGTCAAGCCTAAGTTCCGTATATATATAAACGCTCTAGGCTCCACATAGTCAAACTTAGATTCGAACCAAGGTTAACCTAGCGCTCTGATACCAACTTTGTCACGACCCGAAATAGCATGTAACTGGCCCTTGAATCATATAAAGTCTATAGGACCCCGTCTAATTCAAGTAAGCCAAAAGGCCAGAAATCTAAAACCATTTTTAAGTAATAAATAAAGGAAAACTAGTTTTAAGGAGTGAAGAAAACGTGTTTTAAAAGAAAGGTTTTTAAATAAGTAAACCGAATATGCATTTTTAAAATCCTCAATGTCATTTCTGAAAATTTCGGCAAAGTTTCCTTTGTAAATACTGGCCCCGAACGGGGTACAACATGAATAATAATATATATGCACAATGAAAAGGCATCCCCAAGCGGGAGCTAGCTCTTCGTCAATCGACGGTCACAACCACGCAAGCAATATAATATACAACGCCAAAGGACGAGGATCAAAACTCAAAGGAAAACTCAAATCAGCTTGAAAACAATAATACTACAACGCGCGACTCTAAGGTCAAAAAAATACACAACTGGTTTTCTAAGTTTGAAACAATATACAAGTTTGATTGATGGAATTACTAGATACAACTGAATATAATAAATACGAGGGTGGTCACGATGCGAGTGAACCTACCTACCAATGCAATCACCCAGAAAAGAAGCGGTGTGCCAGAAAAGCCGCAATGAAACCTGTACGGCAAAACCTGCAAGAAACTGTGGCACAACGGGGGTGAGTTGCCAACTCGTGAATAGAAAACATCATAGAGCAGAAATCGTATGTATGACACAATCCTAGGTCAATACGATCAGATATATATATAAACCTCAAATGAATAAGTCTGAAGCATGATAAAGTGGCAATGTAACATCTATATATGAGTGTAGTGCCAAGTGCTCATGCCAGTGCCTCAGGTAATAACATATCATAAATATGAGGTATGATCAATGTCGACTATATCATGAAGTCTATAAGTATGTGGATATCATTCACGTGTCACCCAATGACAAAAACATCATGCATGTAAATATCATAAAGCATATGCATGGAAATATGAGGATATAAACCAACGTGTGTCCCTCGCGACACATCAAAATCATGGAACCTGAGTGTCTAACATCGACACCCGAAAACATCATGAAATCCGTGCCCAGCATCGGCACATAAATCCTCATATATCGGGCTCCGTCAGTCCGGATCGGCCCACGGGCTCCGTCAGTTCGGATCGGCCCATATCATCTCTTGACTCCGGTCGGTATCCTCCGGATATCCGCCGAGCCCAAATACTATCACCGTTAGGTACTAGCCACCCTGCCAGGCTCATCGTCTACTCCACGAAAAACATTTCTCGCCCCGAGGAACCATTCCGGGTCCACCATGAACCCGCAAACGGATCATCCAACTCTTCGAATCGGGTTTCAAGCACACGTCTCAGAACCGAGAAAACGCATGGTGGACGCACTGAAATATCATATCAAGGGTAACCGGGATTTTAAAACAATACATACTCTCTTTTGAAATACCCACGGTTACCAAATCCAAAAATATCATAGAAACAACATATCTCAATGCGTATAATCATAAAGCATGATGTATGAGACATATAAAGAATGTAAGCATATCAGTATGTCATGCAAGGGGTCATATCCTGAATGCAACAGTCCTACAGTGTAGTGACATGGCAATTATCGATGATGAAGTGTGTGAGATGGCAAGCAGGTGTACGTGGAACATATGCATCATCGATAATGGTGCTGGTGTCCTAACAGCATGGTTTTGATATAACAATAAACATATTTAACATGCAATGCGATGCAAACAGTAAGAATATGCGGCAAATGAATAATAAACACAACAGTGTAGAATCTACATCAATGTATCTATGTCATACTGTCTTGTCATTTAGAAGAAGACAAATCATGGTTTTTAGGAAAATAAGGGCTACGGTGTTTTAAAGAAAAGATGCGTCTTTTGAAATTATCCGTAGAATCCCTTTTCCTGTCTTTAAAATACTCCTGATTCGTTAGTTTTTGAAATTGGTATGACATCGGCCTAGCTTAACATCTACTAGCAAAACTACAGCTCTAACTAACAATTCAATCAGGAGGGGTATGAAAACCACCTAAATCTAAGTCGATATATATATATATATATATATAATAATCGGTGATCCCGCCTCAATAATATCATGTACGATACAATATATCATATGACATCCTCGAGTCAAGAGTGCGGATCTATCATCAATATAAAGCTCGTACGGTAAATCATCGTACGGCATCCCAAAAGCTGGGTATGGGTTAATATCACATTCATCTCATCAATTATCTGGTATCCTTATCATCATATCTCATGATCTGGGGTACTGATCTAAGTCTAGTACAAATCGATACCATCTATATAAATATAAATGCGTGTGTGGAACACACGTCCAAAGGCCCGCTAAAATCTCATGTCGTATCCCAAATACGAATCACATCATATCACCGATCTCACGGCACTGTGCCCAATCTCATCGACTCATCTCCAAATATTATCCAATATCCTTATCATCCAGGTATAACCATAACAAATAAGCATGTGTGTGCGTGTGGGTGTAACCTATTCTAGGGTTCGCAACTAAGAAACTATACTAGTTTACTTCTACACCCCAATCTATCCAAGTACACCTAACCACATTTGAATATCCAGTTCACACATAACGCTATCATACATATGTATATAGTATATATCTAGTATACTATGTATCGAACTGCGGGGATGCTATACGCCATCCACCCGACTTCCCCCGTAGATATAATCTACTCACCTGATCTTCGTTGGTCGATGTCGACGTTGCCACCATCATCTTCATCACCTCGAATCACCGTGGGGGTGCCTACATGTCACATGTATCGCATCGTATTAAAACCAAATCAAAACTAAAATGATACATGAAAACCAAAACGATACGCTTAAAAGCTTATAGGTTAGAACCTATGGTTAGCTCTCGCAAATCAACCCGATATCACTCGATATAGACGTACAAATGTCAAGTGATCGAGGTAAAACACAAATACGCAAATCCAGAATTCAAAATACGAGAAACGAAAACATGAATCAAAACAGCAACTCAGGAAAAAGGTTCCAGATTCTACCCTAGGTCAAATCAGATAATTTTGCATATACCAAGGGTCTATTTTACTGATGAGGGGACCACAGAACCAATATAAGGCACATTGGCCCAGGTCTGGCCGCAAATTGCGGCCAGACAGAATAAATCTGTGGCCAAGGTTGAGGGTTAGGGGATAGGGTTTTGGTGGTAGCTTCCTAGTTGCCTGCATGTATCACTGTCCTTGCAAAATAATTTTCAGAGTCTCAGGGTGATAGCAGATTTCATTTAACCCTCACAAAATCAACAATTTTCCGATATCGGCTTTTCTAAATCCGTATTCCGGGTTTCTAATCTCTGGTTTAGGTCTGGATTCTAGCACTAGGGGGTTTGTGTGGCCTCTACTGAGCTCAATTTCACATCACAACTCTCAAATTCCTTTAACCCTAACTAGAATTCTTCTAAGTCCACAAACCACTCGATATCGGTTCTAATCTAACATGGGGGTAAAAGTAATGGAAACATTAAGCTAAAGGTCCAGAAATTACCTTATTTGGCAACTCAAGAAAATTCTTGAGTTTCCCCAAGTGTCCAAAATTGGATTTTTCTTCATCCAATGTGTTTCCTTTGAGCTTGTGCACACTTTTTGTGAAATGGGAGTAGGGTTTTGAGGTTGTTTTGATTGTGTTTTGAGGAGTTGAAGAGGGGGAGGGAGTGAAGGAAGCAGCAGCAGCAAGATGATGAGAGAGGAGAGGAATGAGTGAAGAATGAAGGGGGAAATGGCCAAGTCAAAGCAATCCTCACCTTTCTCTCTCTCACCCATACCTACTACTATATTCTATTCTTTACTCATTTCCTTTTCTTTTCTTTTCTTCTCTTATTAATTTACAACCACGCAATAATCATGAGGAATGCCATGATAAAAAAAATGTAACAAGTGAAGAAAAAGACTTGTGCATGTTTTGCACAAAACACGCTTAAAACCCGATTAGCGATTTTTAATCGCGATTAGCACTAAATTAGTGTCAAATAAATCGTAAAACTTCGTAATTTGCATAAATCCAATAAAGTACCCTTATTTTAGTAATTTCCATAATTTTCCAATTTTTTTCCAATATATCGGTATTTAATTATACCGAAATATTAAAATATTCAATATTTTATTATTAAATTTTAAAAATTCCCCCAAAAATAATATTTTATTTTCTTGAAATGTTACAGGATGATGTCACCATTGTTATATATTATTTACTTTTCCGCGTTAGGATAGACCCAAGGTAAGGAGCATAAGTAACCGGGTTCTAAAGTCCAGTGGGAGACCATCTCGAGAAGTCGAGACCGGATCTCCTAACTCTAGAATTGGTAGGGCTGCTTGCCGCTCTCGTAGGGGTCTAGGGATGTGGGTTTGTCTATTCATTATGACCGTGGAATCCGTATTTTATACTGGCTTAATTTAAAACACGGAAATCCTAGTATATTCAATATTTCATATGTTATCTTCTGCTGCTGATATTCTGTGATGTGATCACTTAATATGCTTGATACAAATGCTTTATTATTATATATATGATATATAATAAATGTTGCTTATGTTTTGCACCCGCGCTATTCCCGCCCCGCTATGCCGTTAGTTAAGTAACCTAACGGTGCATAACTGGACACTGTGGCGAATGCGGATGGCATAAGAATATGTTGTATTTTCGTTTCTTCTGTGATGCCTAGGAAGCATAAATGATGGGACTTCATTAATAAGATTAATGAAAGAAAAGAAACCTAAAAGATGTTATAGAATCAAATTTTCAAAAAGGGTAGCTCTAGTTTTTCTTTGCATAGCGGTATTCCTTGTAGAATATCCAGCACCTCATTCGATGAGAAAAGAGCCGAGATCCCTTCACCGAGAGTGACCTCTTTAGTGAAACTAGCAGATACTACAACCCACTCGGTTTTGTCTTTTGATTGCTTCTTTTATTTCTTGCTTTGCATAGTGGTATTTGTAAAATATCATGTACCTTATTCGATAAGAAAGAGCCAAGATCCTTTCACCGGGAGTGACCTCTTTAGCAAAACTAGTAAAAAGCCTAAAAAAACACTCATTTTCAAAATCACTCGATTCTACAACGATATCAAGTTCAATGCGCAATAGGTTTTCTTAAAAACCTGACGTAGCCCTCCGTCATTTCAGATAAGTACTACTTAGTATTCGTGCTACGTTTGTTGACTATGTTAAGGCGTAGTGTGCAGTAGCTAATTAGTGCTTATCTGATAAAGCATGAGATGCGATTGGATTAGGGTAATCGTACGACTTTGTTGGCCATGTTAAGGGCCGTACAGGTTGGTTTAATTCAATCAGGAAATGACGGGTTGAACTTGGCTAGCGCTTATGATTTGTTGACTATGTTAAGGTCATAAATTGCTAGGGGCAAAAGTATTATCGGGAATTTCAAGTGTTGAAATTTGCAATGAGATTGCATACCTTCTATGAGATAGTTGGATCCCGATACACACTGCGAGTAAGAATTACTCCTGGGAGAGTTTTACACATCACAATTAGCCAATCAAGTAGGTGTCTAGAAAGGTGTTATTGGGTTACGCCCCTGAGAAAACGAGGTTTATTTTAATTAGGTCCGTACGAAAGCACAGGGAACCTCCCTCAAAATACCAACACTGGCCTGGCTGAATGATTGGAAAACTTGTAAGGTGTAATTAATCCCGGATAGTCTTACCTTTTAGGGTTTGAAGGAAGATTTGATAAGAACAGTGGGATCCATCCTTATTAGATAAGATAATAACCAATCTAATCTTGCAAGAGTATACGCTAAAGTGTTTTCTTCTCTCTCTCTCTTTCTCTCTCTCTCTCAAGGTAGCGATCAAGTCAGGCCTTGATCAAGATAATAATATGGATGTATTGACCGAACCCGCTTGTTATATTAAGCAGGGGAACGTTGGTTCCGTTCTTTCTTATAATTGTTATAAGACTGAGCAGGAAATAGGGGAATATCCAGATTCGCATGCCGCCCAAACGAAGAATAAGCATGTTGATGCATCTTCTTCAGGTGTGTTAGTTACCAAGAACTGTTTCTCAGTGCACTCTACGTCCTGGGTATTAGATACCGAATCGGGATCCCACATATGTAATATGTTACATGGGCTAAGAAAAGGTAGAGAACTGGGAATGGGTGGTCATTCCGTAAGAGTAGGGAATGGTGCAAATGTTGCAGCCAAAGAAGTTGGTGAATATCACCTTGTATTACCAAATGATAATACATTGATTCTAAACGAATGCTATTACATACCGATCCTGATATGCAATCTTATATCAGTTTCTTTATTAAGTAAAGAAGGATATAATTTTGTAGTACAGGATAATGTTATGAACATCTTCCTGAATCAAAAGTTGATTGGATCAGGCTCGTTAAATAATGGCATATATGTTCTAAATCAAACTACAGTTCTTAACGTACAAAACGCACACAAGAGGAAGAGTTCAGAAATGAACGAATCCTTCTTGTGGCATTGTAGACTAGGTCATATCAATGCGACATGACTAGCTAAGTTACATAAAGATGGATATTTGAATTCGTTCGAATTAACATCTTATGAAACTTTCCAGTCATGTCTCAAAGGCAAATTGACCAAAACTCCGTTTAGTGGATACAGAGAAAGAGTTACAGAACTCTTGGGACTGATACATAGTGATGTATGCATGTCCTATGTCTACACATGCCAGAAATGGTTCCTCGTACTTCATTACATTCACTGACGATCTCTCAAGATACGGACATGTGTTCCTGATGAAACACAAGTCTGAAGCTTTTGAGAAATTCAAAGAATATAAGCATGAGTCGAGAACCAGACAGGTAAAAGTATTAAAATCCTACGATCCGATCAGGGAGGAGAATACTTGAGCATGGAATTCCGTGACTATCTAAAAGAGAATGGGATTCTCTCTCAGCTTACTCCTCTGTATACACTACATCACAACGGTGTATCGGAATGGAGGAATCGCACCCTATTAGATATGGTGCGCTCTATGATGAGCACCGCTGAGTTGCCTATTTCCTTTTAGGGTTATGCGCTTAAGACAGCAGCATACCTATTGAATCAAGTTCCATCCAAATCTGTACCTACCACACCATATGAGATATAGAGTGGGAAGAGACCATATCTTAAACGAGTTAAGATACGGGATTGTTCGGCCTATGTCAAAAGGCAAAATCCGGACAAACTCGAGGCATGATCAGTTCTTTGCAAGTTTGTGGGATATCCAAAGAATTCCCAAGGATATATTTTCTACTACGCTGAGGAGCAAAATGTGTTTGTTTCTCAATACGCCACCTTTTTAGAAAAGGAATTTCTTGTAAAAGTAATTAGTGGCAAATAGGTAGAGCTGGAAGAAGTTCCAGCAGCACAAACTACAATTGATAATTTAGTGGAACCAGAAGATTCGATGGCTCCCAACGAACCTCAGCCTCTCCGCCGATCTAGTAGGGTTCCTCATCCACCTGAGAGATACTACGATTTTCTCATTGATGGTGGGAGCAAGGATTGCATCATGGAAGATGATGACCCAACTAGCTTCGAGCAGGCCATTACGAGTTGGGACTCTCTAAAATGGTTGGATGTAATGCGATCTGAGATGGAATCCATGTACACCAACAAAGTATGGACTTTAGAAGTTGCTCCCGAAATGGTAAAACCCATTGGGAGCAAATGGATCTTTAAGAAGAAACTTGGTGTAGATGGAAAAGTTGAGACTTTCAAAGCTAGACTTGTTGCAAAGGGTTTTCGTCAACGACGAGGTATGGATTATAATGAAACCTTTTCTCCAGTGGCTATGCTTAAGTCCATCCGGATCCTACTTGCCATCACTGCATACCATGACTACGAAATCTGGCAAATGGATGTTAAGACCGCCTTTCTAAATAGTGATTTAGAAGAGAGCGTGTACATGACTCAGCCAGAGGGCTTCGTGGATAGTAGGAGCAGCGGAAAGGCGTGCAAGCTGCTTAAATCCATCTACGGGTTAAAGCAGGCATCGCGGAGTTGGAACATCTGTTTTGATGTGGTAGTCAAAAAGTTTGACTTCATCAAAAACGTAGATGAACCTTGTATATACAAGAAGGTGGCAGAGAGTAAGGTTGTCTTCCTCGTATTGTACGTGGATGACATACTCTTGATAGGAAATGATGTTCTTATGCTGCACTCAGTCAAGCTCTTCTTATCACAAAGATTCTCAACGAAAGATCTAGGTGACGCCTCCTACATCTTGGGGATTAAGATCTATTGAGATAGATCTAAACGGATACTGGGATTGTCCCAATCCAGGTATATTGACACCATAATAAAGAGGTTTAGTGTAGAAGATTCCAAGCGGGAATTTACCCACGATCACAGGACACACTCTCTCCAAAAAGATGTCTCCCAAGACTGATTTGGAGAGAACTCGCATGCAAGGGATACCCTATGCTTCGGCAGTAGGCTCTATCATATATGCGATGCTATGTACCAGACCTGATGTAGAATACTCACTAAGTGTAGTGAGTAGGTATCAAGAAGATCCAGGAGAGAATCGCTGGACAGCTGTGAAGAACATTCTCAAGTACTTGAGAAGGACTAAAGAGATGTTCTTGGTGTATGGTAACGGAGAACTCCAAGTGGATTCTTTTACCGATTCGAGCTTCCATAGTGATAAGAACGACACTAAGTCGGTCTCGGGATTTTTCTTTACCCTTAATGGAGGGGCAGTTTGTTGGAAGTGTTCCAAATAGGAAACCATTGCAGACTCGATGATGGAGGCTCAATACATCGCTGCCAACGATGCTGCCAAAGAGGCTGTCTGGATGAAGAAGTTCATCAACGAACTTGGTGTGGATCTGTCCATCGAGCATCCAATACCTTTGTATCGCGATAACAATGGAGCAGTGGCTTTGGCCAAGGAACCCAGGTCCCATCAGCGATCCAGGCATATTCTGAGGCGGTATCACCTGATCCGGGAGATAGTTGATCGTCGGAAGATAGAGGTCAGGAGGGTTGACATGAAGAACAACACAGCGGATCCACTCACGAAGGCCATACCGCAGATACAATTTGAGAGACTCTTCGGGATGTTGGGTATGAGATACTGCAACAACTGGCCTTAGTGCAAGTGGGAGATTGTTAGTTATGTGTATGCCCTAGAGGCCATTATTATACATATGATGTATATTATAGTGGATGCTTGGACATATATAGAGAGGACTTTCTTTCTCTACATGATAGTATGATATCTGCTTGCTCTTTGTCTTAACATGTAGACTTTTCTTGTGATACTGTCTTGCTCTCACATGTTGATGAAGCCCTTAGGATGTGTACTTGATTACCAGGACTATGATAGAGATCATACTAGTGGGGCCAGGGTAGTCCACAAGTACATCCTTTAATTGTTTCTAGTCGAGGGTGTATCGAGACAGGGCATCGATATTCCAGAGTAGACTAGCGTGTACGCTTCTTGACCCATATGATGGGCGATGGATGAACCCACATCCATTGGTGTTTGACATCAAAGATGGTATACGGGTGCTCAGTGGAGACTGGGTACACTGAACGGACTCGCCGAGAACTCCTAGTTGGTATTATACCTATCGTCAGATAGCAGTTCTCTGGTGACACTGATACAGAATAGTCTGTAGACCCGAGATCGTCATAGAGTCTTGTATGATTCCTACTGTGCTTTGATTTCCACCTTACCATGTTCAAGAGAACGTGCAAAACGGTGGCTTTTGGGTACAATCCCGAATCACATGGAGGCAATGAGCGATAGAAGGGGTTTCGTCTCTCCCGGTATTGGGGGTTGATGTTGCGCTGTGCTCAATTGGCTATAACAGGAACACCCTGGCCAGGGCTGATACGGAGATCTACTGGTAAGTGTTATCAGTAGTTTCTCGACAGTTATAAGCCTCATATCAGCGCGACTTATCGGTTACTGGGTACCACCCCTAGACTGGATATGCGACATATCAGATGAAGAGATCGGACTGTACGGTAGTGTTACTGATAGGCTTTACAAGAATATGAGCAGGCATGCTTGTTGATCTTCTGATCGCTCAATACCCCGGTAGCCGTTACGTCCAGCTCTTACCGCTGACGGCTTGTGGGTGACTGGTATGATCATCACCTACTGCCGGCGTATTGACGAGTCTTTAGAGTCCTACAAAGAGGTTTACTAGCTCAGGCAAAAAGAAGTAAGAGCACATATGTGATATGTGCGGGACCAAGATTAATACGATATGTGATACCGTATTCTATTCTCACGATATGTGATATCGGTCGGTTATATATAATATAGCCGGGTTCTCGAATCAAGTGTTGATTCGATAAGTTGATACATATTTTATTATTCGTTTATATGTGATATAGCCGGATTATTAAATCAAGTGTTGATTTAATAATTTAATGTATAATTATATATTTGATATGCTAATTTACATTACCTAATATTTGCTCACTTATACATTTCTTTTCTCACATGTGCACACTTAATATATATGTGATATATATTATTTTTGTTTTCTTTTTGTCATGCTTGATTATACATGCAACATGGGTGTATGAGACTCACACCATATTTTAGATTATATATTAGGTTTTTTTATTTATCTAAGTAATTCATAATTAGATGGAATTAGTCATGGCTATGAAGCTTATAGAAGCTTGTAGTAGCCATTGACTTAGTCCACTAATTTGTTTTACATAAGATATTTATTAACCTAACCATAATCTTTAGCCATGGTAATATCTCTACAAGGGTTAATATGAGATATTATCTCACCCATGGTTGCTATTCTCACACACAACATTATCTCTTCATCTTCTTCTTCATCAAGAGCTTAGTTCTCTAGGTTTATGAGAAGTGAGGAAAAATAGTGAGAAAAAGAATTCTAAAGTGAGCAAAAATCCTACTTCATCATCCTCTACTAGATTAGCCATTTAGTTTAGGGTGTTAGTTTCACTAATCCCTAATTACTGAAGAGATAGCTTGAGTTGATGTCTTCTCAAATTAGATCATCTTCGGCCTCGAAGATCATTGAGCAAGCACATTCATTTTGACTAGTGGAGCCAACGGAGAGTCCGGATCACCACTACTCGGAGCATTTGAAGTGAAGGACCGGCCTACAAAGGTTGTATGCCATATTCACTTAGATGTAAAGTTGTTTACATATTGTATTGTCTAATTCTCAAGTTAAGATTCTAGGGTTAGGGTTAAGTAGCATGGCAATTTTTTGAAAATGGCATGGATGATGCCTCCCGAAACCTTGCTGCCGTGCTAAGTAACCCTACACTAACGTCTCAGTTCAGTTTTCGGTGGTAAACATTGACATTTTCATTTCTTTTCTAAATGATATTAGTGTTTTTATTTCATTTTGGCATGGCTACATATTATATTTGAATATTAGGAGAAAGAAAGGGAAGCATAGGCACACCCATGCCTATGTCCATGCATCCCTATTTTCCTCATTCCCTCCCACTCTCCTTTCTTATTCTCTCATTTCAAGCTTCTCTCATTTTCTCTCAAACTCTCTCAATCATGGTTCACTCTCACCCTCTTTCAAAAATCCCAAACCAAATAATCAAACAAACTATTGCTTCTTCATTCTTGTAAACACTAAGTGATCAAGTCTCCAAGTAGAAACCATCATCATCAAGTTTCAAACCATCTCCCCTCTCAAGAATTCAAGTAAAAGCCACCATGAAGTTCATCAAAGCTTGATCTTCTCCTTCATCTCTTTATATAGGTAAAAATCCTTCTTTTATCAAGTTTTGCTTGTGTTTAGAGTTTCAAACATTAGATAAGTTTTCAAAAACTATGAGTTTTGATGAAGTTTTAGTGTTCAAACGAAATCTGGTGTAATTTGGGATCTCTGCAAAGTATTCAGAGTATAGATTTGACCTATTTAAACCTCCAGGAGACCCCACCAGGAGCACGAGCCCCTAAGTCTTAGACCTGGCCACAAATTGCAGCCAAAACGTATTTTTTGGCGGCCAAGATATGGATTCAGGTTTCGGGGTTTGGCCGGTAGATTTTACACTTGATAAATAAGCCCCTTTTATACTCCAAATTGCCCCAGGTTTCTTATTTCAAAATCTGGAAGTGTTTTAGGTTGGATTTTGGCAATGTTTTATGGTTTTCAAGCTTGCGAGTCCATATTTTGTATTCTTGATGTGTTCTTTTATGCTAGAACAGCGAGTCCGAAGGTTATTCATAGTAGTTAGCACACGAATGGCTCACGTTGGTCATAGGTTCTAACCTATGGGTGTTTATTCGTTATATCAATGTCGATTTGAATTCTTATATGTGTGTGTGGTTATGTGAATGCTAGGTTTGATTATGAAGACCTTCGAGGCAGCGATGAAGGGCAAGACGGTCGTAGGATACGACTAGCTCGATCACAAACTGTGAGTAGATTATATCTACAAGTGGGGAATCTGGTGAACGGCGTATAGCACCCCTGCGAAACATATTGATTATTATATCATTGAATTTTTCTTAGGATTCATGCCGTGTATGTTTATACTTGTCCGATATGTAGTATACTTCATTATTATTGCTTAGTTGTTTTATCGTAGATACACTTGGTAGAACATCGGCACAAATACTAATGATTGCCATGTTGCACGATCATAGACTCGCATTGATACTACACATCATTACTACTGACATGTCATGTAGAACTTGCCATGATTACATATCGTAGTAAGATGACGTTATAGTAGAATGATTTATATACGATTCATATTAGGTGCACGTACAAGACTTGAAGTCCGTACTGTTTGTTGGGCGAGTACGCGACTGGAGGTCCGTACTAGTTGTCGTGCGTGTACATGACACAAAGTGTCCATACCGATTTTTGAGCGGATGCGCGAGCAATATATCCGCACCAGTGTTATATTTGTACGTGACTAGACTTATGTTCTGTTGAGATTCCATTGATATATGCGTACGTAGACTTGATATCCGTATTAGTTATGCTATGTGTTTGGGTATGTAGATTAGATATCCGCACTGATCATTATTATGATATGGAATAATGGAATATTTGATAGTTATAGTACGAGGAGAGATTCCGTACGGGATGATATGATGAGAATAGATGCTGATGATTAGCCAGATATGGCCCTATTCTACTTGACTTGTGGAGTCTTACTATTTTTACCCGATTGGGAGATTATGTAGATACGTCGGTATTACCCACTTTCTAAAAAAACGATCGGTTCATATTTTTAAAAAGTGATAATGAAAGGATGTGCTACTTGGATTTAAAAAGGGGTAAATATATATGTTTTAAGAACGTTATAGCCTTCTTATTTTCAAACAACGTTTCGTTCTATTTTAAAAACATATAAGTGGGAATATTCGAAGTAATTACCTATTTACAGTTCTTTTATGCTACGCTTACTTTACATGTCACTCGCACTTTATTTGTCTTATTAGTTATGTTACGCCTTATGATTTCCGTTACGCGACATACATCGTTGATGCTATACCTCAGTGGTATGGGACACTAATATCTATCTATCTATATATATATATATATATATATATATATATATATATATATATATCGTTGTAATTATATTATTGGCTTATGCTATGATATGTTACCCGTCTGTGCTATACCTTGTTCACACAGACTAAAAGGGTACGAGTTCGACAAGATTTATATTATTGTGGATATAATGCGATATGATATCAACCGTAAGAGATTGAATATATATAAAGGAATATTAGAAGTTAAAGCTGATTCGAACACGGTGGATATAGCCAAGGATCCATGATGTGTGTGTATGTGTGTGTGATCAATCCATGAGAGATTGAGGAAGGGAGAGACAAGATGTCACCCTGTGATATATGTGTGATCAATCCATGAGTGATTGAGAGTAGTTGACACTTTATATCTCTACAGATATATGTGAGGGGTCGATATAGCTACCCTGCACTGAGATGGATATTATATATAAATGATGGATCGATATAGATGCCCTGCACTGAGATGGATATTATATATATGTGAGTGATCGATATAGTGTAAGTCGATGTCGCGCACCCCACGTGTTCGTGGAGAGGCGGAAATTGCAAAAAATGATTTTTATGGGCTTCGCCATACCGACTTGAACCAAGGATCGATCATAAACCATAGCTAGCAAACTACTTGAGGTTTAACTACTCGGATGAATGTTATACCTCATAGTATCGTGTCCTTAGGGTCTTCTCATTGTCCTCCTCATCATCGTAGGTTCCGAGGATCGAAACGGATCGAAGCAACCTCGACGGCCTCCTCGAGTTAAAGACGATCCACCCGAGAGTCTATAGTCCGAACTCCTATCTCGAATCAGAGATAATTACGGCTTCTAGTTCGCTAAACTAGAAGTCCTAGAGGGTGTAGAGTAAGAAGATGGAATGCTTTGTCCCTTAGAATCCAAGGTTTCTCAACTCATGAGACTTTTTTGGTTATGAGGAAGAAGGAGACATGAAGAAAATGATAGAGGAGAAGAGAGCTTGAATTAAGCTTGACTTCTCATTTGTGATGAATAATTGAACCAAATGAATTATTGATGAGATAATATCTCACCAAAAATATCTATGGTTCATAAATATCTTTTTTTTCAAGTGATGAGTCATAGCCATCCAAAGAAAATATCTCCACCTCATTTCTCCACCTCATTATTCTTTAATCCATAAAATAAAAAAGAAACCCTAATGAGGTGTCACTTCTAGAAGCTTTCCCGCAAAATTATGAGAATGCCCATCATCCATATATACATACCCGCATCCGCATTCCGAAGAATACGAATACAAAGAGACGAAAATAATCCATCAATATAATACTAGGATCCGGCTTAAACCAAAGCCCGCTAGTATTATCCGCCCGATCATCATACGTGCACAAGTGCAAGTAAGTGATCGAAGCCCTGCCGTAAAACCATACGGCCTCTACACCTTTTTCTCAGTACAGGGAAACTCTCTATATGGGACTCTAAACACACGACACTACGCTGGCGGTGTGTTTAACCACAAGCCACAAGCGGTACTAGCTGCACGTAACGGCTACCCAGGTATGTGTCGATTCGAAGGCCGATGAGCTAACTCATCCAAACTCCTACTGAGCATGTATGTGACAATCTTTTGTACAGTCCGGTCTGTTCATCTAAGAGTATCGCATATTGGGCCTAGGGGGCAGTAATCGTCAAACACCTAATAGCGCAATAAGACATGTCGGAGAGTAGCCCAAAACACCATGAGAAACTTCTGGAATACCTACCAGTAAATCTCGCTTACCTTGGCCAAGGACTTTGACCCCATAACTAGCTTACTTCCTGTTCCAGTGTGTAATAGCCTTCCGAACACAACGCGATATCAATCCCTAATACCAGGAGAGACGAATCCTATCTAACCGCCACTGCCTCCAAGTGCTTCGGGACTGCACCCAACTACTACCTGTTTGCACGAATCCTTTGAGCTGTGGTAGGATAGTAATCAAAGCACTATAGGAACACACTCGAGACAAAGCAGCAGTGTCAAGTCGACGGACTAAGCTGTACTCATATCACCTGGGAACTGCTACCCGACGATAGGTATAATACCCACCAGCAGTTCCCAACGAGTCATGTTCAGTGTACTCATAACCCAATGAGCACCTGCATACTATCACCAATACGACGTACTAATGGCTGTGGGACAGACCATTTCCCCTGCTGGGATAAGAAGCGTATACACTAATCTACTCTGGAGTATCGATGCCCCGTCTCGATAATCCTATGACTAGGGACATGTATAGGATGTGCTTATAGACTACCCAGCCTCCACTAGTGTGACTGCCATCATAACACTGGTAATCGAGCAAAGATCTTAAGTGCTCTACCAATACGTATAAGCGATATGCTAAGAAAACACATGCACATATTGACGTAGAAACAAACTAGGTAGCATACTGCCATTTCGAGCAAGACTGTTACTATATCCGTGTATATCCCAAGCTCCTATTGAGTAATATACAACCCAGTATGATACAATAATGGCCTCTAAGGCATATATCAATAACAATCTCCCACTTGCACTAAGGCCATATACTAGCATATCGCAGACCGAAGATCTCGAATAGCCTCTCGAATACTGTCTGAGGGATGGCCTCTGTGAGTGGATCTACAGTGTTCTCTGTATCTACTCTCCTCACCTCGATCTCCTGGGGATCAACGATCTCTCTGATCAGGTGGTACCACCTCAAGATATCTGGTTCTCTGATGGGACCTGGGTTCCTTCCCTCAAGCTATAGTGCCGTTTTTGTCACAATACTAAAGTATTGGATCAACAATGGAAGGAACCACCTGAAGTTCAGTTAAGAACTTTGTAACAACCCTAAACTTTCTGTACAATTTTTTCAAAAATACAGAAAAGGGTACTTGAGCCTGAACACAAGTTATAAATTTGATTTGCTTTTGAACAATAAGAAAGAGCTTGTAGCTCACTGGTAAGACCTTGCACTGCTGAACCAAAGCACCAGAGTTCAAATCCCATCAACCACACATTTTTTTTAATTAAATTCTTTTAATCTTTTAGAAGCCCAAGAGTCTACACGTGCACTACACGTAATAGGGTAGGTTACAGAATAAACAAACGTGTCCACGAGGCTAGACCAAGCGTCAGGGACACGTGGCATCAAGACGAGCCTCGACTCGCCCGACTCGGACTGGCGAAACGGTTGACTCAGACGGTGCCACCGGTCCAACTCGATCCGATCCCTGATTTTCTTTAACCCCCTGCACCCTTTGGACTACCCCACCCCTATACTGTTTAATTTCTCTGCAATTAACCAGAGAATTAAAATACCCCATTTTAATCCTTTTTAATACAAATTTAAATGCATTTTTTTATCACACCCTAACCCTAATTTCCCTATAAATACATATTCTATTTTTACACCCTTCACACTGAAATTTCCTACAAAAACTCTCAAGAAAATTCCAAGATCCTTTTGTATGCAAGTGGAGTTAGCAAAGGACGAAGCTCCGACGAACTTCCGGCGACAACTCAAGGAGTTTCCGAGGAAGAAACGATCCACCGACACCTCCCACCTCTTCCTCCATCTTTCTTCTAATCTAATAACCAGTAAGTCCCTACTTCTTCTTCTTTTCTCTATTCTAAAAATATTCAAAACTAAAACCCGACGGAAGCGGAGTTAATCCGACTTCTGATTCGGTTTTTCCTTAAAAAGTTCTATTTTTTTTAAACACAATAATACCAAATTCTTATGTCATGACCATTAAATATTAACGAAGATAATAGAATAAGTTTGGCATCAAAATAATAACCGTAGCATGTTTTATTCCACTTTTACATTAAAATACCCATATGTTTCATTTCGACATGCTTGAACTTTTTTAAACCATATTACCTTAGAAAACTCACGAGGTAATGACATACCTCCTCACAACACTTATATGCAATATAGAACGATGGAATTTGGGAACATAGATCTGGAAAAAATACGACTTTACAAATAACTAGCTTCAACTATTAAAAACATTTTTCTACAAGAAGTGTATTTTAACAAATCTTTGCAATTGCGTCTCTACAACCCATTTTGGGGAACCCGTTCGGGATGGTGCGAATTATCGCACATCCTCGGGCTTAGTAGGGTGAGATGCAGGCCTCCGCAAGGAGTATACGATCTCAAAAGATTTAAAATACAATTTTCTTTAGAAAATATGATTTCTATTATAAATAAAACTTATATTTTTAATAAATAAATATATATGTAATTAATATCAAAATATTTATTTTTAATATTTATAATATTCCATATTTCCAAAATTCAAGAAAAACATCTCATTTATAAGAAAATACCGTACAATTCCAATATTACAAATAAATACCATATATTATGAAATTAGGTTTTATTCACTAGAAATATCACATTGATAAAATATACATCCATGAAAATTCTAAAGACGATAATAAAATACTTGAGGTGTATTTTGAAAATTATACAAAATTATTTTTACATAAAACCCCTCAAATTATACTAAATTACAATAAGGACTCTAGTAAACATAGGTTTAAGCGGGACCGGCCACTTGATCCTCAGGGAGCCGGAGATATGGGTGCTTCCCAATTTCATGTAGACAACTTACCAAACGGTGTTATCAACACGGTGATTGTCTTTAAAAAAGACGCAAATCCTGCCGTCCATGTACAGCAGTTACCAATAGCACCAAAACATAATCCAGGATTCAATTTATTTTCTAATTGTCTGACTCAGACCGAGTCTCAATATAATCAATCTGACTTGAATATGATTCAAGTATCAAACTACAATACAACATGGATCTATGAATCCGTCTTTTCAATCTATATCAATCTACATTGACCGAACCGAACCATGGATATATTCCATCTACATGATCATCCATTATATCTGTTCCATTTACTGATATTATGGTTTCGGCAAGTCATCCATCTATATACAATATACAATTCAAACAATACATCAATTCAATCAAGACATCATGGGGTTTATAATGGGTAGACTGGTACAGAAGGTGTTAGAAGTGGCACGAGACTGTAACCATAATACACCTAATCTGAATTCAATTGCCATTGTACCGTGGCTGAATGGTTTCTTGTGCTCCGTATACCTTAGTCTCCGGAATAGTGGGACTCCTTTCGTATACATTGGCATTCTTCTGTATCAAGCTACAAACAACAGCGTTAACATTGAATACAACATTATAACAATATACTCTCTATTCTGTCTATTCCATTCTTTTCTATTTACGGGACTTACCGAGTGATTTGTTTGCTGACGACATTCTCTTTCATCTTCTTTGGAATGTTGTAAGGTGATTCGGACTCACTGAGATCGAACCCACCAGCGAGGATTTGGACCAGCTAGCTTTAGATTTCTTGTACACATTTACATTCTGTATTTTCCATTTCTGTTATTCCACTGTTTAGGCATTGCTTTCCATTCTATGCATTTACTTTTCAGATGTATTGTAAAAAGAATGCTAATAAATAAAGTTGTTGTTCATTATATCTTGTCTCTTGTGTACATTACATTTTATATTGCTTAGATACGCTCAGTGTGTTTACTTCTGAGTAAATACGTAGCGGCCTCATCGCGTCCTCAGCCCAAATACTGGGAAGTGGGGCGTGACAGGTTTTGTTGGTGGCCTATGCAGGTCTGAGCTGTATGGAACCCTACCATGCAGTTCAATTCTGCGTAGACAACCTAAGCAATATAACACAAGAACCAGCAACTAAAAACATTCTTTACAATTCGTATTCCTTGAATCTTACAATTTCATATACTTTGAATCTGTCCTAACCCAAAAATTTTCATTCAAGGTAATGGATTCCCCGAACAACACCAGCACCAATGTCAACAACACACCCCCACCACTACCACTCACACCTGTCGTCGCTGCTCCGATCAATGAGCAGACGGTTCTGCTTGAGGCAATTCATAGCCTCCTGGAAGGACAGCAGGAGCAGACTGCTATCTTGATGAACCGACCAGTGGCAGAAGCACCTGGGGTGATGCAATTCAGGGCTTTACACCCCAAACAGTTTGCAGGAAAGGAGAGCCCTATAGAAGCTGAGGAATGGGCTCAAAGCATTGAAGATAATCTGGCAGCGGCACAAGTGCCAGAGATAGTTTGGGTCCGAGTTGCGAAGCTGCAGCTTACGGACAATGCACGGGTTTGGTAGAAGGCGGAAGAAAGCCGTCTTGATCAACCCATAGAATGGAAGACTTTCCACGACATGTTCGACGCAAAGTATTTCCCAGATACTTCCAGGTTCGACATGGAACAGCAGTTCATCCATTTACAACAGGGTTCGATGTGGACTAAATCAGTGGATTAATACGATGTTGAGTTCACCATGCTCAGTCGATTTGCGTCACACTTGATACCGACGGATGAGATCAGAGCCCGTCGATTTCAACAAGTGTTAGATCTAGAGATTCAGGCTACATTAGCTACAGGGGATTTCCCAACCCATGATTTGGCTTTGAAGGCTGCCCGAAGATACGAGGCAGTACTGAAGAAAAAGGGCAGACCTCAATCTGCCGGAGTTAAGCGCCCTGCCAACTAGATGGCAGGAGGAGCCTCTTCAAGGCTAACTGTTGAACCGAGGAGACCGGAAGTAACAGATAACCAGTCGAGTCCCGATTTTTTTTTTATTGCAAGAGGGAAAGACACTTGTGGAAGGACTGTAGGCGTGCAAAAGGCATGTGCCTAGTTTGTGGTGCATCCAATCACGGAATTAGAAACTGTCCTTATAGACGCAACTCAGCTCACACACACATCAACCAACCGCAGCGGCCAGCTATCCAGGCTCCTGCACCTCGTCTTGCACTCCCAGCTCCACCTTCTGCATAGCCTACTCGCCAATTCCATCAGGCACTGAGGAACATGCCTCGAGGGCAGAGAAAAATGCCCCAAGGACAGAGGAATGTGCCTCCAGTTAGGAGGAATATACCACGGTGTCAGGTTTTCCTTTTAACGGCCGAAGAAGCAGATACCGTAGATCAAGGTAACCCTGGTAATTTCCTCAACTCTTTTCAAACCTTTCGCATTCTTTCATTTTTTCACATATTTTTCATACACTACCAATAGTCCTATCACCAAACTTTTCTTGAATCCACTACACTTTACTTTTACAAATTTCGAGAACGAAATTTTTATAAGGAGAGTAGAATGTAACAATCCTAAACTTTCTGTATAATTTTTTCAAAAATACAGAAAAGGGTACTTGAGCCTGAACACAAGTTATAAGTTTGATTTGCTTTTGAACAGCAAGAAAGAGCTTGTAGCTCACTGGTAAGACCTTGCACTGCTGAACCAAAGCACCAGAGTTCAAATCCCATCAACCACACATTTTTTTAATTAAATTCTTTTAATCTTTTAGAAGCCTAAGAGTCTACACGTGCACTACACGTAATAGGGTAAGTTACAGAATAAACAAATGTGTCCACGAGGTTAGACCAAGCGTCGGGGACATGTGGCATCAAGACGAACCCCGACTCGCCCGACTCGGGCCGGCGAAACGGTTGACTCGGCCGGCACCGCCGGTTCAACTCGGTCCGATCCCTGATTTTCTTTAACCCCCTGCACCCTTTGGACTACCCCACTCCCCTTACACTGTTTAATTTCTCTGCAATTAACCAGAGAATTAAAATACCCCTTTTAATCTTTTTTAATGCAAATTTAAATGCATTTTTTACCCAAACCCAAATTTTCCCTATAAATACCCACTCTATTTTTACACCCCTTCACACTGAAATTTCCTACAAAAACTCTCAAGAAAATTCCAAGATCCTTTTGTGTGCAAGTGGAGTTAGCAAAGGACGAAGCTCCAACGAACTTCCGGCGACAACTCAAGGAGTTTCCGAGGACGAAACGATGCACCGGCACCTCCCACCTCTTCCTCCTTCTTTCTTATAGTCTAATAACCTGTAAGTCCTTACTTCTTCTTATTTTCTCTATTCTAAAAACATTCAAAACTAAAACCCGACGGAAGCGGAGTTAATCTGACTTCCGATTCGGTTTTTCCTTAAAGAGTTCTATTTTTTTTAAACACAATAATACCAAACTCTTATGTCATGACAATTAAACATTAACGAAGATAATCGAATAAGTTTGGCATCAAAATAATAACCGTAGCAAGTTTTATTCCACTTTTACATTAAAATACCCATATGTTTCATTTCGACATGCTTGAAGTTTTCTAAACCGTATTACCTTAGAAAACTCATAAGATATTGACCTACCTCCTCACAACACTCATATGTAACATAGCACGATGGAATTTTGGAACATAGATATGTAAAAAATACGACTTTACATATAACTACCTTCAACTATTAAAAACATTTTTCTACAAGAAGTGTATTTTAACAAATCTTTGCAATTGTGCCTCTACAATCCATTTTGGGGAACCCGTTCAGCATGGTGTGGATTATCGCATATCCTCGGGCTTAGTAGGGTGAGATGCAGACCTCCGCAAGGAGCATACGATCTCAAAAAATTTAAAATACAATTTTCTTTAGAAAATATGATTTCTATTATAAATAAAACTTATATTTTTAATAAATATATATATATATATAATATCAAAATATCTATTTTTAATATTTATAATATTCCAAATTTCCAAAATTCAAGTAAAACATCTCATTTACAAGAAAATACCATACGATTCCAATATTACAAATAAATACCATATATTAAGAAATTAGGTTTTATTCACTAGAAATGTTACATTGATAAAATATACATTCATGAAAACTCTAAAAACGATAATAAAATACTTGAGATGTATTTTGAAAATTATACAAAATTATTTTTACATAAAACCCCCTCAAGTTATACTAAATTACAATAAGGACCCTAGTAAACATAGGTTTAAGCGGGACCAGTCTCTTGAGCCTCAGGGAGCCGGAGACAGGGGTGCTTGCCTATTTAAGATAGACAACTTAACAAACGGTGTTATCAACAATTGTCTTTGAAAAAGACACAAATCCTGCCGTCCATGTGTAGCAGTTACCGATAGCACCAAAACATAATTCAGGATTCAATTTCTTTTCTAATTGTCTGACTCAGACTGAGTCTCAATATAATCAATTTGACTTGAATATGATTCAAGTATCAAACTACAATACAACATAGATCTATGAATCCGTCTTTTCAATATATATCAATCTACATTGACTGAACCGAACCATGGATATATTCCATCTACATGATCATCCATTATATCCGTTCCATTTACTGATATTATGGTTTCGGCAAGTCATCCATCTATATACAATATACAATTCAAACAATACATCAATACAATCAAGACATCATGGGGTTTATAAGGAGTAGACTGGTACAGAAGGTGTTAGAAGTGGCACGAGACTGTAACCATAATACACCTAACCTGAATTCAATTTCCATTGTACCTTAGCTGAACGGTTTCTTATGCTCCGTATACCTTAGTCTCCGGAATAGTAGAACTCCTCTCGTATACACTGGCATTCTTCTGTACCAAGCTACAAACAACAACGTTAATATTAAATACAACATTATAGCAATATACTCTCTATTCTGTCTATTCCATTCTTTTCTATTTACGGGACTTACCGAGCGATTTGTTCGCTGACGACATTCTCTTTCTTCTTCTTTGGAATGTCGTAAGGTGATTCGGACTCACTGGAGATCGAGCCCACCAGCGAGGATTTGGGTCAGCTAGCTTTCAACCCAGAACTTTAGATTCGTTGTACATATTTACATTCTGTATTTTCCATTTCTGTTATACCACTGTTTAGGCATTGCTTTCCATCTATGTATTTACTTTTCAGATATATTGTAAAAAGAATGTTAATAAATAAATTTGTTGTTCATTATATCTTGTCTCTTATGCACATTACATTTTATATTGCTTAGATACGCTCAACGTGTTTACTTCTGAGTAAATACGTAGCGGCCTCGTCGCGTCCTTAGCCCGTATACTGGAAAGCGGGGCGTGACCTTCCACATCTAGACTGTCTCTTTTGCGGCATCTCATACAGCAAACTACTCCGTTTCCATCGTCAAGTCTGTAACAGTGTCATGTTTGGAGCTCTTCCAACAGACCTCCCCACCATTCAGGTTAAAGACATAACCCGACATGGAATTGGAGTCATCCTTATCACTCTGGAAGCTGGAGTCAGTAAAGGTCTCGATCTGGAGGTCTTTTCCGCTTTACACCAAGAACATCTCTTTAGTCCTTCTCAAGTACTTTTGAGAATGTTCTTTACTGCTATCCAGTACTTCTCCCCTGGGTTTAACTAATACCTGCTTACCACGCTGAGTGCGTAAGCAACATCTGGTCTGGTACACAACATCGCATACATTATAGAGCCTACCGCAGAAGCATAGGGTATAGATGTGATGCGAGCCCTTTCCAAATCAGTCTTGGAAGACATCTCTTTGGATAGGATGATTCCATGATAAGCCGGTAGACTACCGTGCTTTGAATCATCCATACTAAATATTTTCAGTATGGTGTTGTTGTACCTTGACTGTGAAAGTCCCACCATCCTATTTGATCTATCACAATAGATTTGGATCCCCAGAATATAGTTGGTATCACCTAAGTCATTCATGGAGAACCTCTGTGACAAGAATCCTTTGACTGGTTGTAGCATAGAAATGTTATGTCCTATCAAGAGAATTTCATCCACGTACTCAACGAGGAATTCCACAGTTCTTGCTACAATCTTACTATAAATGCAAGGTTCATCTGGATTTTTGATAAAGTCGAATTCTTTGACTATCTCAATAAAAACAGATGCTCCAACTCCACGATGCCTGCTTTAGTCCATAAATGGACTTAAGCAACTTGCACACTTTCATGCAGCTCTCACTCTGATTAAAACCCTCTGGATGATCCATATAGATGCACTCTTCCAAATAACCATTTAGAAAAGCCGTCTCTATGTCCATCTTCCGGATCTAAAAATCTTGGAAGGAAGCAATGGCAAGAAGGATCCGAATGGATTTGATCATAGAAACTGGAGAAAAGGTTTCATCATAGTCCAAATCTGGTCTTTAAAGAAAAAACCTTTTGCAAGAAATCTAGCCTTATAGGTTTCAACCTATCCATCTACACCGATCATCTTTCTGAAGATCCAATTGCAGCCTTCAGGTTTTATCCCATCTGGAACAATGTTCAAAGTGCATACTTTGTTTGTGTACATGGACTCCATCTCGGTCCGCATTGCATCCAGCCATTTTACCGAATCACCGTTCTAAATGGCTTACTGGAAGCTAATTGGCTCATCATTGTCAATGATGCAATTCTCTCTATCCCCTTCTATGAGAAAACCGTAGTATCTCTCGGACGGATGAGACTGCCTACTAGTCCTTCGGATTGGTGTAGGGATATCCGGTTCTTTTGAAATCTCTGGTTCTACCATACTTTCAGTAATAGTTTGTAATTCTGGAATTTCTTCCAACTCTATTGCGCTCCTACTATTTCCTTTTACAAAAAAATGATTTTCTAAAAAGTGGGCATGACGAGGAACAAAAATCTTTTGTTCCTCTGCGTAATACGAAAGATACCCCCTGGAGTTCTTTGGGTATCCCATAAAGCTATACAGTACTGAGCGTACCTTAAGCTTGTCCGCATACTGCTTTTCAACGAAAGCTGGACATCCCTATATCTTCAATTACTGAACATAGGGTTTCTTCCCACTCGAAATCTGATATGGTGTGGTAGGCACAGTCTTGGTAGGAACCTTATTCAAAAGATATGCAGCTGATTCTAGTGCATAACTTTAGAAGGATCGTGGTAACTCAGCATTACTCAATATGGAATGAACTATATCCAATAGGGTTTTGTTCCGCCTTTCCTATACACCTTTGTGTTGTGGTGTGTATGGAAGAGTAAGCTGAGAGAGAATTCCATTCTCTTTTGAGTAATCCAGGAACTCGGCAATTAGGTATTCACCACATCGATCAGATCTCAGTGTCTTGATACTTTTTCCTGTTTGTTTTTCCACTTCATACTTAAATTCTTGGAATACCTCAAAAGGCTTTAGATTTATGCTTCATCAAGAAGACATGTCCTTACCTAGAGAAATCATCCGTAAAAGTAATGAAATAGGAATAACCACTTCGTGCATCTGTAGATATTGGAATACACACGTCGTTGTGTATGATTCCCAAGAGCTCGTTCGATCTTACTCCGTGTCCAGTGAACGGAGTCTTTGCCATCTTTCCAATGAGACAAGATTGACAAGTTGCATAAGACTGATATTCGAACAGATCCAAATATCCCTCTCTATGTAACTTCGACAACCGTGTTTCATTGATGTGACCCTGTCTATAATGCCATAAGAAAGTTTTATTTAATTGTGGAGACTTTCTTTTAAGTGTGTTCTGGACGTTTGAAAACTTGAGCTTGATTCAATATATACTGTCCTCTAGTGTACCTGACCCAATCAAACTTTGATTTAGGTGGATGTGAACCACATCGCTTACATACTAGACTTGGTACACACAAACAGTTACGTAGAATCAATATCTGCCCACTTGTCAATTCTAGATGATATACCCTATGGATACAGCGTCTACGCCCATTCCGTTAGCAACCCTGAGAGTCATATCACCTGCCCTGATAACTCTACGGTTTTTCAAAACCTGTAATGAATTACAGATATGAGATCCTGATCCGGTATCTTATACCCAGGAAGTAGACTTAATTGACAGACTGTTTTCAATCACAAACACACCCGAAGTCGAAGCCACAACATGCTTCGGATCCTGGATTCTGGCTTTCTAAGTGTTGTATCCCTTCTGCCAATGCCCTTTCCCATAACAATAGGAACACCCCTCCTTCGGTACTGTTAACCCCGAAACTTTTGCCTTACCCTTTCCATCTACCTTACTGACACCGCCTATCGGCTTTGTGGAGGTCTTCTTCTTCTCACCCTTGGCTTTCGCCTCAGATCCTGAAGAGCGAGATTCCCCAATAAGCAGAGCGGGTGTCTCCCTGGTTTCCTTCAGGGTGCCCACAACTGGAAGTATAACTTTCTTCTCCCGGGCGTAAGTAGGAGGTAGGGACTGTAGAATCAAGTCAATATATGACTCGTTCTCCAACGTAGTGTCCAGGTTCGTGAGCTTTTTAATATATCTAATCATTGTAGGGATGTGGTCCCCTACAGATGACCCGATAGCCAACCTCGCTTGAAGCAATTCCTTCAAGGTCTCATATCTTGCGATACAAGATTGCTCTCCATATAAAACTTTGTTATGGAGGAAGATAGAAACTAAGTCCATCTTCTCGTGCTGCCTCTGGTATACACCATCAACTGAGGCAAACACAAGGCACTTGGCATTCGCACAGTCCTTTTCCCTTGTCTTACGGATATCAACATCCGTGATGGTGGAAACTGGGCCTGGGACGGCGGGGGCTTTGAGTAGTAATGAGGTGGTCCAGCTTGTCATAGGTAACGAACATCTGGACAAACCTTTACCAGTCACTATAGTATAACCCAGTCATTTTATTATCTATCTGTAACCTAATCTGGTCATCTGGTCGCTGTAATTAGCAGAGAGAAAGAAGAAAACACTCGGCATGATGCTCTTGCAAGTTTATATTGGTTTTTAGTTTATCTAATCAGGATGGCTCCCACTGTTTCTCGAATCCTTCCTCAAACCATAAAAGAAGAATTAGTCAGGATTAATCTCGCCGTACAATACTTGCTTAACCGTTCGGCCAGACTAGTGTCGGTACTTCGAAGGAGGTTTTACGATGCTTTTGCGAAGTTCCATAATTAAATAACCACTTTTCCCTGGAGGCGTAGCCCCGCTAACACCGACTCCTCGAAAGATTTTTCACTTAATGATCAATGCTATAAACCAAATATCATTGTGTAATAATCCTGAAGGAATCCTACCAGTATTATCACACTCCAAATGGTATGCGGCACTAGCAAGTTTTAGTTCCTTAGAAACTCCCGATGTGGATTTTTGCCCCATGCTCTCAGGACCTTGACGAAGGCCAACATCATAAGTCACATGTCAAGTTCTACCCGTCATTGTCTAGGTTAATTTGAACCCACTCGTACATACCCTTGACGAAGGCCAAAATAGTAATACGATTATCCCAAACGCATTTATCTATGCTACAGATGAATATCCAGCAGCTATCAATCATTATGCCTTGGCAAAGGTCAAAATACATAGCTTGAATACTACTGAATAATCAACTTAAATGACGGGGGGCTATGAATGGTTTTGGCGAAACCGTGAACGAAGTGAACTTGATATAATCGAAGGAACCTGATAGCTTTTAAAATGAGTAGTTTAAGCTCTACATTTAAAAATCCCCTATTTTAAAATAACCGAGTGGTTTTTAAAATTTGTTCCAATGATTCAGCTTTAGTTTATTTGCTTTGCATTAATTTAATGTAGTCCCATCATTTACACCTATCATCACAGAAAAAGACAAAAATATCACGTCCACTTATGCCAACTGCATTCGCCACTGGGCCCTGTCATCACCCGTTAGGTTACTTAACTAACGACAGAGCGGGGGCTAGACTAGCGTGGATGCAAAACATAAGCAATGCCTACTAGATATCATATATAGATATATACATTCGTCTTACAAAATAATAGGCATTCCAGATCACAGATGAACATATTGGATATACAAGGAATCCCTTGTTTCGTTTAAGCCTGTAACGAAATATGGATTCCACGGTCGTGATGAATAGCCAAACCCCACCCCAGACCCCTACAGGTGCGGCAAACTACCTGCCAAATACCCGAAGTGATGTAAGTCCATGTCACGCACCCCACGTGTTCGCGAAGAGGCGGAATATATGAAAAACAATTATCAAAGCTTCGTAACACGGACTTGAACACATGGATCGTGTCTAAACCATTACTAGCAAATTACGAGAGGTTTAACTACTCTGATTCGAAGTTATACCTCACGTTACTTGTCCTTCGGGTCTTCATCGTTGTTCTCCACACCTCGTCAGCTCTATGGAACATGGGTACCTCAACGGCCTCCGCGAGTCAAAGACGATCCACCTGAGAGTCTATAGTCCGAGCTCCTATCTCGAATCTGAGATAACTACGGCTTCTAGTTTTCTAATCTAGAAGACCTAGAGGGTGTAGAGTATTTAGATGGATTACTTAGTCACTTTAAACCCTAGGATTCTCAACTCATGAGAGCTTTTAGGTTTTGAGGAAGAAGATGAAGACTTGAGGAGAGAGAAGTGTTTTGTGATAATGAATGAACCATTCTCATTTGTGAATATCATGAAGCATAAAAATATCATCAAAATAAATATCTAGCTAATATTCATCATGCTTCATTTAATTCACAAGGTGAATCATCTAATGAGTCACCTAATGAGTCATGGATCATTTAATGAAACTACACCTCATCTCCTCCACCTCATTTAGTTTAAATCTAAAAAGAAATAAACATAAATGAGTCACCTCCTTCTAGAAGCTTCCCGACAAATTACGAGACTGCCCCTCCCATCCGTAATTCCGAAAAACACGGATAAACTGAGACTGAATAAATCCATCTGTATAATACTAGGATCCGGCTTAAACCAAAGCCTACTAGTATTATCTACCTGATCATTGTACGTGCACAAGTGTACGTAAGTGATCGTGGCCCTGCCGTAAAACCATACGGCCTCTACACCTTTTGCCCGGTGTAGGGAAACTCTTTGTGTGGGACTCTAAAGACTCGACACTACGCTGGCAGTGGGTTTAACCACAGGCCGCAAGCGGTACTAGCTGTACGTAACGGTCCCCAGGTAGATGTCGATAAGAAGGACGATGAGGAAACCCAGCCGAACTCCTACTGAGCCTTATGTGACAATCTCCGTACAGTCCGTTCTGTTCGTCTTGGACTATCGCATATCGGGCCTAGGAGGCGGTAAACGTCAGACCCCTAATAGCGGTATAAGTCGTGTCGGGGTGAGGCCCATTACACCTTGAGAAACTACTGAAACACCTACCAGTAAATCTCGCTTGCCCTTGCCAGGGACCTTGCGTAATGGCTCTCCATACACAGCGCGATATCAACCCTCAATACCGGGAGAGACGAATCCTGTCTAACCGCCACTGCCTCTAAGTGCTTCGGGACTGTACCCAACTACTACCTGTTTGCACGACTCCTTTGAGCCGTGGTAGGGTAGTAATCTAAGTACAGTGGGAACACACTCGAGGTGAAGTAGCAATGTCAAGTCGACGGGCTAAGCTGTACTCATGTCACCTAGGAACTGCAATCTGACGATAGGTATAGTACCAACTTGCGGTTCCCAGCGAGTCCTGTCCGGTGTACTCGTAACCTAACGAGCACCTGCATACTATCTCCAGTACGACGTACTGATGGCTGTGGGACATACCATCTCCCCATGCTGGGATAAGAAGCGTATACACCAGTCTACTATGGAGTATCGATGCCCCGTCTCGATAATCCAACGACCAGGGACCTGTATAGGATATGCTTATAGACTACCCAGCCCCCACTAGTGTGACTGCCATCACAATGCTGATAATCAAGCAAAGATCCTAAGGGCTTTACTAATATGTATAAGCGATATGTTAAAAGAAACACATGCACATATTAAAGTAGAAACAAACCAAGAAGCATACTACCATTTTTGGCAAGACTGTCAATACAACTGTGAATATCCCAAGCTTCGATTAAGTAATATACAATCCAGTATGATACAATAATGGCCTTTAGGGCATAAACACTAACAAGTGAAGCAACCTCCCTCATCAAAGTGAGTAGGCCACTCGGCACTTCAACGTACCCGGTAGTTTGTGCAACCCACCTTGGGTCTATCCTAGGAGAAAAAACAGTAAAAGAAATAATACAACGGTAGCTACAACCTCAACCCGGATGTGCCCCGCATAATAATATTACATCACTTTACAAATTTTACATCGAATGAAAGAATGAAAACTCTCATCTCACATCCCCGGCTATTCATCCACGACAATCCAACAAGTTCATATACACAAACCAACATAACATCATTACAGATATGTGCAACCCCGACTAATCGACGTATAGCAATTAGTCGACGTTTCCAAATACATATACACATCATAAATCTTGTAAAGTAACTGCGACATTAGAATTCCGCATGCAATTAGAAAACTAAACCAATTTTCCAAAACTTGAAAATCCAGTGAGCTAAAGTTCCAAAAACGATGGTTTTAAGCCAATTCGGAAGTCCGAATCAAAACGAAATGCGCCCGAACCTTCATGGAGAGTTAGAACACAAAATTAACTTCGATTAGGGGGCTTAGAAGGGGTACCCCACCCCCGAGGCCAGCACGAAGTGGCCAGGGGGTGAGGCAGACCCGAAACTGCCTAAGGTGGGGCAGTTTCGGGTCCCCACCGCCAAGACTACCTTGTGGTGGTCTTGGGGAGTGGGCCCAGCCATTTGGTTCCCCCCAGGGATTCCCCGGGGTGCCCATGCACCACCCCGCGGCTTCTCAGTTCAAACCGTGAGCCCGCGGGGTGTGCAAACATCTCAAATTTGTAGCGGCGGGTGTGTCTTGCTTGGCTTCTTTTGCTCAGACTCGCGGCATTGCTCGTAAGTGGGTTTGTGGGGACATTTTTTTGTCTCCATTTTGTACTATTATTGTATCTAGTATTCTCCATATACCGCTTCTATCATTGAATATGTGACTTAAAGGTGTGACCGTGAGATTTTTGTGTATATTTTATTTCTCTGGTGTCGAGCTCACTTGAGCCGACGTGATGCGTTCATTTTCTTATGTTTTTTATATGCTTATTCTTGCACTACTATGATATATATTCCGTGTGGTTGTGATTTCGCCTTGGGCGAAGAGCTAACTCCTGCTTGGGGATGCCATTATTCATTTCATGTATATATTCTTGTTTGTACCCGTTTTGGGGGCCAGTATTTACAAAGGAGACTCTGCCAAAATTTTCGAAAAAAATTTGGTGTTTTTAAAATGCTTTAATGCAACTTCATTTTTACTACACCTCTTTTTATGTAAGGTTTTCCTTCACTCTATTTGTTAATGGTTTGGATTTTCTGGGCTTTGGCTTACTTAGATTACGTTATGCCTTTGGACGTTGCATAATTTATATGCCAGTCACGTTCGTACCTTCGGGTCATGACAAAGTTGGTATCAGAGCTAGGTTTTACATTTCTGAGTGTAAGATGACCCTTGGTAGATGGAGTAGGTGACTTAAGCAGAGTGACATAGCGTGGGTATGTTCCGCAGCATACTTACGATACGGTACTCCGCCTAAGTGACCTTAGGATATAATTGCTTATATTTCCCTCTTCGATTCTTTAATTCCCTTGATTCAATTGCACCGTTCTTATTAATCATATTTCTTGTTCCAGTCACTATGCCGCCGAAGACTACGAGGGCTCAGAGGGCTGCCACCAGAGATGAGATTCGTGCGGGCTCGTCTGAGACGAGGACCGATCAGGGTGGTACACCTACCCCTCAGGGATAGATTGATCCGCCCTCTCCAGGCCTATTGCCAGGCTAGAGGCCGGTATGCAGAAGTTGCATCAGATGATGGGATCATTAGTTGAGGCAAGTCGGGCACAGAGATCTGAGGATGTTCCTTCCACTGCACAGACCACGAGTGTACCTGCTGCCCAGACGGTTATTCCTAATACTACTGTGACTATTCCCATATCATTACTGGGGTTTATGAGGCTGAGGCCTCCAGTCTTTACCGGCACAGATGCAGCGGAGGATCCGCAGACATTCCTCAACAGGATGGCTAGGATTTGTCGTTCGCTGAGATGTTCTGGTGATAGATGGGTGGAGCTTGTGAGTTTTCGTCTGGAGGTTCTTGCTCAGATATGGTGCGAGTCAGTCGAGAGAGGCCGAGCTGCAGGTCTACCTCCTATAACTTAGGATGAGTTCACAGCTGCATTTCTTGCCCGTTTCCTTCCGGAGAGCGTTCGAGATGCTCGAGCCCATAGTTTTGAGGTTTTGCGCAAGACTCCTAGGATGACAGTGTCCAAGTATGATATTCATTTTACTCAGTTGTCCCGATATACCCCATACTTGGTAGACACGGAAGAGAAGAAGATAAAGAGGTTTGTGCGGGGACTTGACACACGATTATTTCTTGCCATCGGCGCCCAGCACTTTGACACTTATGCAGTTGCTATGGACGCGGCCTTATTGTTGGAGGAGCGCATTTCAGAGACTTCGGTCGTTTCGGGACCGAAGAGGATTTGTACAGATATATCAGCTCCAGTGCAGGATGGCAAAGGCATGGCAGGCAGAGGTCGAGACGGATTCTTTCTAGGACATAGTGGTGGTCGAGGTATGATGCGAGGCCAGTTGTTCAGCTCTTATTTACCGGGTCAGCCGCCATCGCTAGGATGTTATTGGTGTGGGAGTCCATGTCATCATGTCAGAAATTTTACCGCGAGGCGCCGGGTGAGGCGACAATTCCATATGTGACCTTAACACCTTCACCACCTCCCAGAGAGCTCTACTTCCTACCCTTGATGATACTACATGCCAGGCAGATGCTCCTAAAGGCCATGGGCGTGGCGGTCCTGTTTAGAGAGGACGAGGTGACAGAGGCAGAGGCAGAGGCGAAGGCAGAGGACAGCTATTTATTAGTAGGGGACAGGCCCGAGTGTTCTCTTTGACTCCTCAGGATGCACAGGCATCCAATGTCGTTGTGACAGGTACTTTACCATTATGTTCTTTCGACGCACGGGTATTATTCGACCCAGGTTCCATACATTCTTATGTATCTACACACTTTGCACCGATGTTGGGTTGAGAGTCATCTTCGTTAGATCAGCCGCTTATTGTTATCACTTCGGTAGGTGAGTCGTTTGTCGCTCGATTTGTGTACCGATCATGTCCTGTTCGTATCGGGAAGAGGGATTCTTCGGTTGATTTGATTCTCCTCGATATGTTAGACTTCGACGTTCTTCTGGGTATGGACTGGCTAACCACCAGTTATGCATCCGTGGACTACCGTGATAAGGCAATCAGATTTAGCTTTCCGAGTGAGCCAATTCTAGTTATTCAGGGAGACCATTGCGTCAGCCTTCCCAGCCTGATTTCTTCTCTTCGCGCTGGTCAGCTCTTAAAGAAAGGATGCCAGGGATTCTTAGCGTATATCTGTGATACTAGAGCTGCAGAGGTTCCATTGGACCAGGTCCCGGTAGTGAAAGAGTTTCCCAATTCCTTTCCTGACGAGCTGCCCATTTTACCGCCTGAGCGTGATGTTGAGTTCTGCATTGACCTAATCCCTGACACGGGGCCTATTTCTATACCGCCTTATCGGATGGCCCCGGCGAAGCTTAGAGAGCTGAAGGATCAGTTGCAAGATTTGCTAGATAAAGGGCTTATTCGACCGAGTGTGTCCCCTTAGGGTGCTTCTGTTCTGTTCGTCAAGAAGAAGGATAGCAGTTTGCGTTTGTGTGTTGATTATCGTCAGCTAAACAGGGTTACGGTGCGGAACAGATATCCATTACCTTGTATTGATGATTTTTTCAACCAGCTCCAGGGTGCGGGACATTTCTCGAAGATTGACTTGCGATCAGTATACCATCAGTTGTGGGTTCGGCAGGATGATATTCCGAAGACTGCTTTTCGCACACGTTACGGGCATTACGAGTTCTTAGTGATGTCGTTCAGGCTCACCAATGCCCCAGCAGCATTTATGGACTTGATGAACCGCATTTTCAGGCCGTATCTTGATCAGTTCATTATCATATTCATTGATGACATCTTAGTATATTCCCGGAGCCGAGAGGAGCACAAGCAGCACTTGCGGATCACATTGCAGACTTTGAGGGAGCACCAGTTGTTCGCCAAATTTTCCAAGTGCGTGTTTTGGCTTGACAGTGTCGATTTCTTGGGTCACGGGGTTACGACAGATGGTATATGTGTGGACCCAAGAAGATCGAAGCCGTTCAGCATTGGCCCAGACCGGTATCAGTTGCAGAAGTTTGCAGCTTTTTAGGTCTGACTGGTTACTATCGACATTTTGTTCAGGATTTCTCCCGTATCGCTGTACCGTCGATCGGGTTGACCCAGAAGGGGGTTCTATTTGTTTGGACCGAGGCATGTGAGCATAGCTTCCAGCAGTTGAAGACTCGTCTGACTACTGCACCAGTGTTATCATTGCCTTCGGGATCCGGCGGTTTTGTGGTTTGTTGTGATGCTTCTCGAGTGGGGCTAGGCTGTGTGTTGATGTAGCACGGCAGGGCCGTCGCTTAAGTTTCTCAGCAGCTAAAGAAGCATGAGCAGAACTATCCCACTCATGCCTTAGATATGGCTGCGGTGGTTTTTGCACTCAAGATCTGGAGACATTACCTATACGGTGAGTCGTGCCAGATATTCATGGACCACAAGAGCTTGAAGTATATCTTTCAGCAGCGGGATCTAAATCTAAGACAGTGTCGTTGGATGGAGCTAGTGAAAGACTATGACTGCGAGATTCTTTATCATCCGGGCAAGGCGAATGTCGTGGCAGATGCTTTGAGTCGGAGACCCGGATGTAGCTTATCTTGTTTGAGCGTGGTTCAGAGACAGTCGATAGCAGATTGGCAGGTTCTATATGACAGCCGAGTGCAATTCGAGTTTACTCCTACCGGAGTGACAGCTGGCCCATATCCGTGCACGCCCACAGCTACTTGACCGTATCCGTGAGGCACAGTCCAGCGATGCCCGTATTTCAGAGATTATAAAGCAGGTTCGACAGGGCAGAGATTCCGAGTTCGTGATCGATGATCAGGGGGTACTACGATTTGGGACTCGACTTTGCGTACCAGATTCTGAGGGACTGAGGCGTGATATTCTTGAGGAGACACATCAATCGGTATACAGTATTCATCCGAGTTCCACCAAGATATATCATGATTTGAGAGACGTTTACTGGTGGGAAGGGATAAAGAGGGATGTCACGGACTTCGTTTCGAGATGCTTGACTTGTCAGCAAGTCAAGGCCGAGCACCAGAGGCCAGCCGGAGAGTTACAGCCTTTGCCCATTCCGGAGTGGAAGTGGGAACAGATCTCTATGAACTTCATTGTGGGTCTACCCAAGACCAGTCGAGGGTATGACTCTATTTAAGTGATTGTAGACCGATTGACAAAAGTGGCTCACTTTCTGCTAGTGAAGACCACTTTCGAATTTGCTTAGTACGCCCAGATATACATTGATAAGATTGTGCGACTGCATGGCGTCCCGACATGTATTGTGTCCGACCAAGGCACCCAGTTCACCAGCCGACTATGGCAGAAACTTCAGAAGGCTTTGGGCACCCGATTGAGTTTCAGCACAGCTTTTCATCCGCAGACCGATGGTCAGTCAGAGCGCACTATTCAAACTCTTAAGGACATGTTTCGAGCTTGCGTTCTAGATTTCGGTGGCAGCTGGGATCGTCATTTGCCTTTGATAGAGTTCACCTACAATAACAGCTTTCAGGAGATGATTCAGATGTCACCCTTCGAGGCGTTATATGGGAGGAGATTTCGATCGCCCGTATGTTGGACAGAGCTCAGTGAGAGCAGTATTTTGGGGCTGCAGATCGTACAGGAGACGACCGAAAAGATCCAGTTGATTCGGGATAGGATGAAGGCGGCCCAGAGCAGGCAGAAATCTTATGCTGACTGACGCCGTCGCAGACTCGAGTTCGCCGTTGGTGATCATGTTTTCTTGAGGGTATCTCCAATGAAGGGCATGATGAGATTTGGAAGGAAGGGAAAGCTTAGTCCAAGATATGTGGGTCCCTTCGAGATCCTCGAGCGTGTCGGCACCATTGCTTATCGGTTGGCTCTTCCGCCCAGCTTCCCAGATATTCATCCCGTGTTCCATGTTTCGATGCTCCGCAAGTACCTTCATAACCCTTCTCATGTGATTCAGCACCAGACGATCCAGCTGGAGCATGACCTTTCTTTCACCGAGCAGCCGGTGGTTATTCTGGATCGATAGGTGAAGAAATTGAGGTCAAAAGTTATACCGTCCGTAAAGGTTCTTTGGCGTGGCCCGAACAGCGAAGAGGTCACCTGGGAGACCAAGGACGAAATAAGGAAGAAATATCCCCATCTCTTTCAAGGTACGCGTAATTAAATTTTAAATTCGGGGACCGAATTTCTTTAAGGGGGGAAGATTGTAACGTTTTAAAAAAAAATCGTTTGGGTAATTTTCCGATAACCGGTAATATAATTCGTGTTTTCCATAAAATGTAATTATAATTACTTTTTAATATATGCCTAGTTATACTTATTTAAGATATGTAATTTCTAGTAATTGGTAATTAATTAGTCACTTATAAATTGCTAGTTATTTAAATATTTTTTCTTAATTAATTATTTTTAAATACTATTTTAAGCCTTCACATATGCATTAAATTAGAGATAATTACACATTTGGATGGGTTAATTACATACTTAGGAACCATGACAAACTAAACCCTAGTTGTAACATGATTTTTATTCAAGTTATTCCAAGTTCTAATTAGTTCTAAGGTCAAAGAAAAAATAAAATAAAATAAATAAAAAAATAGAATTGTGATGTGAATGCATTAATGAGCTATGAGAGATTTTTCTTCACTTGGAAACATCTACACACTCACACACACCCAATTCCCCAAGTGGCCGAGAGCCATTCTGCAGCTCCTCCCCTCAGTTTCCTATCTCTTTTCATCTTCAAATTCATCACAAAATCCATCAAAAATCCAAACAAAAACTCACAAATTCAAAGCAAATTCTTCATCCATTCTCCTTGGCCTATTCTAGCTTGAATCTTGGAGCAATGAAACCATCTGTGGAGGCTAAGTTCTAAGCTAGATCTCTAAACTTGTGAGGTATAATTCTTAACCTAATGGCTAATTTGTTGACTAACTATTCTAATCTAAACTATTCAAGTGATAATTTGGTTGTTATTGCTAGTTTGTGACTTAAAGAAAAGGGTTTGGAAATTGAGTTAGGGTTTTAAGCATCACAACTAGGTTAGCTAAGTGTAGTTGCTATCTAGTTGGTTTAGTTTGGATGTTTAATTGAGATTGTGGCCACTAGATCGCTAATCCACGATCTTTGCACCAAATTCCCAATTTGGTTGCTTACTAGGTTTTTAGAACTAATGGTTTTCAATTTAGTTTAGGGATTTTGGTAGTATAAAATCCATTTTCTATGTTATAGAATGTGTTGTGATGCGTAAATGGTACGATCGGGTTCTCGGCTTGGTGGTTATCTCGTATAGTGGTCTTAGTTGAGGTTGTGGCGATGTCGTATACGTTTTGGACATACAAGTCTAGCTTGAGGACGTTTATTCTTCGTATCATTTGTCCTCATACCTTCTCATAGTTTTTGCCTCATATATTGTGTTTGTGCAATTCTAGGATCGGTTGCGGAAGCATCGGACGCGGCGCGGAAAGGCAAAGCTGTGATCGGATCTGATTAGCCGAGGCGTCCGGATGAGTAGATGTACACATCTATGGGGGGAATTATCTGGATGGCGCGAGGCGCTCCATAGTTTAGGATTATTTGTAGTACTTGCATTTATATGTGTAGTTACCCAGTTAAACATCTTATTGCATCGCACCATCTCATATATATGCAAATATGCGGTATCATCTCATAGGACATTTGCACTATTACCATTCGTTCATGCTGCACGTGCACTATTCATGTGAACACACACGCCTTTGGTAATTGCTATGCCACGAACACTTTAGAACTTACTAGATCAGTATCAAAACATTTGCATCATACATGATACTTAAACTGGTAGTTGTATTTTCCATTTCATCAAGATTGATACGACGGATTGCTAGTCGTATATGTACTGCATTCGTCATCATTCATACATAGTTTCCTAGTCATAAATTGCATTTCATGTTATGGATATCATAGAAATTATCATTTTCCTACATGTTTACGTATTATGATTCTTCTCGAGGATTTCGGTATTTATGAGATTTCTGGATTTTGAGGGAAACCGCACGAATTTAAACCTATTATCATTTTTAAAAACAGAAATTTGCGGTTTTCTCGTGATGTGATGTGTGTGGCATCCACCATGAGTTTTCTCGGTTCTTGAGCAGTATCATATACCCGATTCGAAGAGGGGGATGCACCGTCTGCGGGTACATGGTGGACCCGGTGCGGTACCTCGGAGCAAGAAGATTGCACAGATGTCATTGAGCCCGGCAGGGGAGCACTACCGACCAGTTATTTTTTTTTGACGCGGCGGATATCCGGAAGATACCGACCGTAGTCGTGAGATTTGATGATATGGGCCGATCCGAATTGACAGAGCCCGAGATATTGAGACATTGAGATGTCGAGACATTGAGATATTGAGACATTGAGATATACATAATAATGTCGATGCTTGACACGGATTTCAGTTGATTTCATTGATGATATTTCAGTATTATTTCACAAAAAGGTTTTACTAAGTTAAATATTCAAATCTTCTCTTATCAGATATATCACGATTTCGCGTTGATTATACATTCATGTTGCATCCAGATTGTGTATCACATCATATTAGTATATGTAGGCTGTGACGCATTTGCGTGCATTCTTACGATAGCCTTATTAGATGTTACTTACTACTCATGAGTTGGCAACTCACCCCCGTTGTGCCACAGTATCTTGCAGGTCTGACCCGTCAGTATTGTAGCGGCGGGCGTGTTTTGCTTGGCTTCTTTTACTCAAACTCGCGGCATTGCTCGTAGGTGGGTTTGCGAGGACATTTTTTTGTCTCCATTTTGTACTATTATTGTATCTGGTATTCTCCATCTACCGCTTCTATCATTGTATATGCGACTTATACGTGTGACCGTGAGATTTGTGTGTATATTTTGTTTCTCTGGTGTCGAGCTCACTTGAGCCGACGTGATGCATTCCTTTTCTTTTGTTTTTTATATGCTTATTCTTGGACTACTATGATATATATTGCGTGTGGTTGTGATTCCTCCTTGGGCGTAGAGCTAGCTCCCGCTTAGGGATGCCATTATTCATTTCATGTATATATTCTTATTTTTACCCGTTTTGGGGGCCAGTATTTACAAAGGAGACTCTGCCGAAATTTTCGGGAAAATTTGGTGTTTTTAAAATGCTTTAATGCAACTTCATTTTTACTACCCCTCTTTTTATGTAAGGTTTTCCTTCACTCTATTTGTTAATGGTTTGATTTTCTGGGCTTTGGCTTACTTAGATTACATTACGCCTTTGGACATTGCGTAATTTAAATGTCAGTCATGTTCCGTACCTTCGGGTCATGACACTTCGTGTCTTCTCGCTGTCGTTCTCATCATCGTAGGCTCCGAGGATCGAAACGGATCGAAGCAACCTCGACGGCCTCCTCTAGTCAAAGACGATCCACCCGAAAGTCTATAGTCCGAGCTCCTATCTCGAATCTGAGATAACTACGGCTTCTAGTTCTCTAAACTAGAAGTCCTAGAGGGTGTAGAGTAAGAAGATGGAATGCTTTGTCTCTTGGAACCCAAGGTTTCTCAACTCATGAGACCTTTTGGGTTATGAGGAAGAAGAAGGAAACATGAAGAAAATGAGAGAGGAGAAGAGAGCTTGGATGAAGCTTGACTTCTCATTTGTGATGAATAGTTGAACCAAATGAATTATTGATGAGACAATATCTCACCAAAAATATCTATAGTTCACAAATATCTTTTTTGTCAAGTGACGAGTCAAAGCCATCCAATGAAAATATCTCCACCTCATTTCTCCACCACATTATTTTTTAATCCATAAAAGAAAAAAGAAACCCTAATGAGGTGTCCCTTCTAGAAGCTTTCCCGCAAAATTATGAGAACACCCATCATCCGTATATACATACCCGTATCCGCATTCCGAAGAATACGAATACAAAGAGACGAAAATAATCCATCAATATAATATTAGGATCCGGCTTAAACCAAAGCCCGCTAGTATTATCCGCTTGATCATCATACGTGCATAAGTGCACGTAAGTGATCGAAGCCCTGCAATAAAACCATACGGTCTCTACACCTTTTTCCCGGTGCAGGAAAACTCTCTATGTAGGACTCTAAACACCCTGAGAAACTACTAGAATACCTACCAGTAAATCTCGCTTGCCTTGACCAAGGACTTTGTGTAATGGCCTTCCGAACACAGCGCGATATCAACCCCCAATACCGGGAGAGACGAATCCTATCTTACCGCCACTGCTTCCAAGTGCTTTGAGAATGCACCCAACTACTACCTATTTGCATGACTCCTTTGAGTCGTGGTAGGGTAGTAATCAAAGTACAGTGGGAACACACTCGAGGCGAAGCAGCAGTATCAAGTCAACGGACTAAGTTGTACACATGTCACCAGGGAACTGCTACCCGATGATAGGTATAATACCCACCAACAGTTCCCGACGAGTCCTGTCCAGTGTACTCATAACCTAATGAGCACCTGCATACTATTCCCAGTACGACGTACTAATGGCTGTGGGACAGACCATTTCCCCTGCTGAGATGAGAAGCGTATACACTAGTCTACTCTGGAGTATCGATGCCCCGTCTCGATAATCCTATGACTAGGGACCTGTATAGGATGTGCTTATAGACTACCCAGCCCCCACTAGTGTGACTGTCATCACAACACTGGTAATCAAGCAAAGATCCTAAGGGCTCTACCAATATGTATAGGCGATATGCTAAGAAAACACATGCACATATTGAGGTAGAAACAAACCAGGTAGCATACTACCATTTCGAGCAAGACTGTTACTATATCCGTGTATATCCCAAGATCCCATTAAGTAATATACAATCCAGTATGATACAATAATGGCCTCTAAGGCATATATCACTAACATATTGATGCCTGCACTGGGATGGATATTATATATGTGTGAGGGATCGATATAGATGCCCATGCACTGATGAGATATATTATTCTTTATATAGTAACCGGACAGTACAGGTCCATGAAACAGCACCTGAATTTTATTTTCATGCATTGATGCATTCTAAAGAGGTCTTTAAAGGAGTTATAGTCTCACTATTTTCCACGTGTCTAGGGTCGATACAGACTTTTACAAGAGATAACCCTTTTTAAAATAAATAATTATCAAAAGGCAGGACGTATACTTTAAATGAGATGCATATCTTTCTTCACAAAATAACGTCTGTTACATGTGCCGCGATATATATATCATACGACTATTTTGAAAGGATTTCATATACATATATCTTCCGGCTACTTTTATATAATTGCATATGGATGGGTGTTATATATATATTATAGCCTTGATTGTGTTTACGTTGGTCGTATGCTATAGATATTGCATTACGGCTACGGCGATCGTGATTTGACACCGCTGTATGTATATATATGCAGTGAGTTATTGACGATTGATGATTGTTAGCGTTTCTTTTTGCAGTATTGTATTTACTTCCGGAACACACATACTTTCAGACGCTTATGGTTATATTATGCCCGTACTGGGCTAGATACCGATTACCTTATGTTGACATGATAACCACACTGTAAGGTTAGCTAGCACGACAGCAAAGTTTCAGGTGGTATCGTCCATGCCATTTTCAAAAAATTGCCATGTGACTTAACCCTAACCTAGAATCTTAACTTGAGAGTTAGACAATACGATATGTAAACAACTTTACATCTAAGTGAATAAGGAATACAACCTTTATAGGCCGGTCCTTCACTTCAATAGCTCCAAGTAGTGGTCCCTTCGCTGCGAGTAATGATCTCCCGAACTCTTGAGAGGCTCCACAAGGTGAAAGATGCAAACTTGCTTGAAGTCTTTAAAGCCGAAGATGATCTACGTCGAGAAGACACCGACTCAAGCTATCTCTTTACTAATATGGAATTAGTGAAGCAAACACCCTAAACTAAATGGCTAGTTTAGTAGAGGATGATGAAATAGGAATTTTGCTCACTTTAGAATTTATTTTCTCACTATTTTTCTTCACTTCATCAAAAGCAAGAGAGCTAGAAGGAGATGAAGAAGAAGATGAAGTGATGAATGAATAAGAGTGAGGTTAGAAATGCAACCATGGGTAAGTTATATCATATACTAACCCATGCAGAGAATAAACCAAGGCTAAGTGATAATGGTTAGGTTAATAAATATCTTAGGTAAAACAAAATTAGTGGACTAAGTCAATAGTTCTACAAGCTTCCATCCAAGCTCAACCATGACTAATTTCCAAATAATTTTGAATTACTTATATAAATAAAAACCCATACATTAACAATAGCATGGTGTAAGTCTCATACACCTATGTTGCATGTAAAACCTAGAATGCCACAATATATATCACATATATATTATTTGTGCATAAAAGAAAACAATACAATTAACATATATCACATATATATATTAAATGTATCATAAGTGAGAAAAAAGGAAATACTTAAGGGAGCAAATATTAGTTAATGTAATTTAATATATCAAATATATAATTATACATCAAATCATTAAATCAACACTTGATTTAATAATCCGGCTATATCACATATAACAGACTAATATCATATGTATCATTTTATCGAATCAACACTTGATCCAATAACCGGCTATATCACATATAACTGGTCGATATCGCATATCGCGAGAATAGAATACGGTATCACATACACGTATTAATCTCGGTCCCGCACATATAACATATGTGCTCCTAGTTCATTTTGCCTGAGCCAGTAAACCTCTGTGTAGGACTCCAAAGACTCGTCAATACGCCGGCAGTAGGTGATGATCATATCAAGCACCCACAAGATGTCAGCGGTATTAGCTAGACGTAACGGCTACCCGGGCATTGAGCGATCAGAAGATCAACAAGTAAGCCTGCTCATACTCCTGTAAAGCCTGTCGGTAACAGTACCGTACAGTCCGGTCTCTTCGTCTGATATGTCGCATATCCAGTCTAGGAGTCGTAATCGTCAGACCCCAGTAACCGATAAGTCATGCCGATGTGAGTCTCATAACGGGTTGAGAAACTACTGATAACACTTACCAGTAGATCTCTATATCATCCCTGGCCAGGGACTTCCTGTTATAGCCAATCGAGCACAGCGCAATATCAACCCCTAATACCGGGAGAGACGAAACCCCACCTATCGCTCATTGCCTCCATGTGATTCGGGACTGTACCCAAAAGCCACCGTTTTGCACATTCTCTTGAATGTGTTAAGGTGGAAATCAAAGCACAGTAAGAATCACACAAGACTCTATGATGATCTCGGGTCTACAGACTAACCTGTACCAGTATCACCAGAGAACTGCTATCTGACGATAGGTATAATACCAACTAGGAGTTCTCGGCGATTCCGTTCAGTGTACCAAGTCTCTACTGAGCACCCGTATACCATCTTTGATGTCAAACACCAATGGATGTGGGATCATCCATCGCCCATCATATGGGTCATGAAGCGTATACGCTAGTCTACTCTGGAGTATCGATGCCCTGTCTCGATACACCCTCGACTAGGAACAATTATAGGATGTACTTGTGGACTACCCTGGCCACACTAGTATGATCTCCATCATAGTCCTAGTAGTCAAGTACACATCCTAAGGGCTTTATCAACATGTGAGAGCAAGACAGTATCACAATACAAGTCTACATGTTAAGACAAAGAGCAACCAGATAGTATACTATCATGTCGAGCAAGAAAGTCCTCTCTATATATATCCAAGCATCCACTATAATATATACCATATGTATAATAATGGCATCTAGGGCATATACATAACTAACAATCTCCCACTTGCACTAAGGCTAGTTGTTGTAGTATCTCATACCCAACATTACGAAGAGTCTCTCAAATTGTATCTGGGGTATGGCTTTCGTGAGTAGATCCACTGTGTTGTTCTTCGTGTCAACTCTCCTGATCTCGATCTCTCGGCGATCAACTATCTCCCGGATCAGATGATACCGCCTCAGAATATGCCTGGATCGCTGATGGGACCTGGGTTCCTTGGCCAAAGCCACAGCTCCATTGTTATCACAATACAAAGGTATTGGATGCTCGATGGATGGAACCACACCAAGTTCGTTTATGAACTTCTTCATCCAGACAGCCTCTTTGGCAGCATCGTTGGCAGCGATGTATTCAGCCTCTGATTGATCGTTTCTTTGTGTGTCGGTTTAAGAAAATGTATAGAATCACAATCAAAGAATTATATTTGACCGCAATCAACTACGGTGTCGGATGTAGATTGTAGGTGAGTGCGGATCGTCCACAGGGATTGTGCGATTCGTTTCTATGTTTGATTTGTTTGAATTAAAAAGTTAATCGAAAAGAAAAGAAAACATGATTCAAGATTTTATCGATTGATTCAAGTGTCACTAATCTAATCAAGAATCAAGAAAATGATAAACAATCGAGAATCGGGTTTCAATGATATTTCCAACCAAAATGTCAAGAATCTAAATGAGGCTCGTAGGAATCGATCGGATCTATAGACGTGATGTAATCTCAAGATATCGTATTCTTATCCTTCGAAGAGTTGATACTAGATCGATGATGATCGATGAGAGTTAGGGATTTCTCGTGAAACTCGGGTTTCATCATTATCCCTTGTTCTTTCGTCGATATCATTCACATTCTTCTTTCGTCGATATCATTCACATTCTAGCCTCTAGCAAATTCAAGAAGCGATCGTAACTCCCTAATTTCAAGCGATAACAATCAAGAAAGCATCGCAACGAAACTAGGTCATCGATTCTTGAACTTGCTGGGGTTTACAAAACTCGTAGGAATCAAGAACCGTTTTAAGATATGTTACATCATCATTCTATTGATCGTCTCAACTCCTAGACGAGCGGAGTATTACTCAAACATCACAACAAGAACTACAACTAGAAATTGAGATCGAATCATGATGCAAGAATTTAAAGAAAACAAGATAAAAGAATTTCACCTTTTATTTATATCAACAATTTGATTACAGTCGCTCAAGAAATACAAGAGGAAGAACTAAATTGTCGATCTGGCGTTGCTTTTCTCCGTGAGTCGTGGATCGGCTTGGACCACTTACTCTGTTGAAGATCGGCTCCGCTCATAAAAGTTTGAAGGGCTTCTTGCTCGATTTGGTACTCGGGATCTTGGCTTTTGATTGGAATTAGGGTTAGGGTTTCACACAAGTCTTGTCACTAGACTTGTGGAAGAAGAAGATGAAGAAAGAGGTAGGGATTTTTCTAAGTATCTAAGTATTAGATTTTTTATCACCCTAGGTCTAGGCTTCTATTTATAAACTTCCCAAACCATAGCTCTAGGTTTGAAATTACAATTCCCTCCAAAAGTTTGTTGAGGAGTTTCTAGAAAGAGTTTTTAGGAGCTAGCTTAGGCTTTAAGCTAGGATTAATTAAGCTTAGAAACCCTAGTTTGCTGAACTGGCAGAAGCCTCTGGAATCTTCTGGAATTTGATGTGGCTTGAAGAGCTTCTGGAAGTGAGGTGGAAGTTATGAAGCTGAAATGAGCTGCTGACGTGTCCAAGCCGCCGCGGAACCGCGGCTCAAGCCGGCTCCGGCCGCGGTTCCGCGGCCATGTTGGCTCTTTGTGGCTTGGTTCTTCTGGTGTGGTCTTGGGATGATATTTGGAGCTTTATCTGATGTGTTGATTTGTATTTGTCCCTTTGGATTGCTACCAGAACTGAAATCATTGAGTTGGCGTAATGTTTGATCAGCACCATATAAATTTTTGGCTTTTTTTCTTCTGGGTTTTCCTGCACAGATCTCAAAACAAGTGTTGCGCAATATAGGGATGATGCGATGCCATGAAATGCGGTCAATTTCCTTTATAGTGCCGGTTTTAGGGTCTAACACATGCAATCTGATATTTAACGACTGATTTGCTAATATGTGAAATATGAATACCGTACACTTCTAAATGAATGCAAATGATAGGGAAATTGCCGGTTAAAAGATGCAGTATTTTCGACTGATCAGCCTCCATCGTCGAGTCTGCCACGGTTTCCTGTTTGGAACTCTTCCAACAAACCGCCCCTCTATTGAGGGTGAAGATAAATCTCGAGACCGACTTAGAGTCGTCCTTATCACTTTAGAAGCTCGAATCGGTAAAGGACTCCACTTGGAGTTCTCCGTTACCATACACCAAGAACATCTCTTTAGTCCTTTTCAAGTACTTGAGAATGTTCTTCACAGCTGTCCAGTGACTCTCTCCTGGATCTGCTTGATACCTACTCACTACACTTGGTGAGTATGCTACATCGGATCTGGTACATAGCATCACGTACATGATAGAGCTTACTGCCGAAGTATAGGTTATCTCTTGCATGAGAGCTCTCTCCAAATCAGTTTTGGGAGACATCTCTTTGGAGAGAGTAAGTCCTGTGATCGTAGGTAAATTCCTACGATTGGATTATTCCATACTAAACCTCTTTAATATGGTGTCAATATACCTGGATTAGGACAATTCCAGTATCCGTTTAGATATATATCTATAGATCTTAATCCCCAAAATGTAGGAGGCATCACCTAGATCTTTTATTGAGAATCTATGTGATAAGAAGAGCTTGACAGAGTGCAGCATAGGAACATCATTTCCTATCAAGAGTTTGTCATCCACGTATAATACGAGGAAAACAACCTTACTCTCTGCCACCATCTTGTATATACAAGGTTCATGTACGTTCTTTATGAAATCAAACTCTTTGACTACAATATCAAAATAGATGTTCCAACTCCGCGATGCCTGCTTTAACCCGTAGATGGATTTAAGCAGCTTGCACACGTTTCTGCTTCTCCCACTGTCTACGAAGCCCTCTGGCTGATTCATGTACGCGCACTCTTCTAAATCACAATTTAGAAAAGCGGTTTTAACATCCATTTGCCAGATTTCCTAGTTATGGTATGCAGCGATGGCAAGTAGGATCCGGATGGACTTAAGCATAGCTACTGGCGAAAAGGTTTCATCATAATCCATACCTGGTCATTGACGAAAACCTTTTGAAACAAGTCTAGCTTTGAAAGTCTCAACTTTTCCATCTACACCAAGTTTCTTCTTAAAGATCCATTTGCTCCCAATGGGTTTTACCCCTTCAAGAGCAACTTCCAAAGTCCATACTTTATTGGTGTACATGGATTCCATCTCAGATCGCATTGCATACAGCCATTTCACAGAGTCCCCACTCGTGATGACTTGCTCGAAGCTTGTTGGGTCATCATCTTCTATGATGCAATCCTCGCTCCCACCATCAATGAGAAAACTGTAGTATCTCTCAGGTGGATGAGGAACCCTACTAGATCGGTGGAGAGGCTGAGGTTCGTTGAGAGCTATCGAATTCTCTGGTTCCACTAAATCTTCAGTTGCAGTTTGTGAAGCCGGAATTTCTTCCATTTCTACCTCGTTGCCACTAATTTTCTTTGCAAGAAATTCCTTTTCTAAAAAAAGTGGCATGTTGAGCAACAAACACCTTCTGTTCCTCACTGTGGTAGAAAAAATATCCATATGAATTCTTTGGATATCCCACAAACTTGCAAAGAACTGATCGTGCCTCGAGTTTGTCCGGATTTTGCCTTTTGACATAAGCCGGACAACCCCATATCTTAACTCGTTTAAGATATAGTCTCTTCCCACTCCATATCTGATATGGTGTGGTAGGTACAGATTTAGATGGAACTTGATTCAATAGGTATGCTGCTGTCTTAAGCGCATAACCCTAAAAGGAAATAGGCAACTCAGTGGTGCTCATCATAGAGCGCACCATATCTAATAGGGTGCGATTCCTCCGTTCCGATACACCGTTGTGCTGTGGTGTATACGGAGGAGTAAACTAAGAGAGAATCACATTCACTTTTAGATAGTCCCAGAACTCATTACTCAAGTATTCTCCTCCTCGATCAGATCGAAGGGTTTTAATACTTTTACCCGTTTGGTTCTCGACTTCGTGCTTATATTCTTTGAATTTCTCAAAAGCTTCAGATTTATGTTTCAACAAGAACACTTGTCCGTATCTTGAGAGATCGTCAGTGAATGTAATCAAGTACGAGGAACCATCCCTGGCATGTATAGACATGGGACCGCATAAATCACTATGTATCAGTCCCAAGAGTTCCGTAACTCTTTCTCCGTGTCCGGTAAACAAGTTTTGGCCATCTCGCCTTTGAGACATGACTGACAAGTGTCATAAGATGAAAATTCAAACGGATTCAAATATCCATCCTTACGTGTCACATTGATATGACCTAGTGTACGATGCCACAAGAAGGATTCGTTCATTTCTGAACTCTTTCTCTTATGTGTGTTTTGTACATTAAGAACCGTGGTTTGATTTAGAATGTATATGCCATTATTTAACGAGTTTGATCCAATCAACTTTTGATTCAGGAAAATGTTCATAGCATTATCCTGATCTACAAAATTATATCCTTCTTTACTTAATAAGAAAACTGATATAAGATTGCATATCATGGTCGGTATGTAATAGCATTCGTTCAGAATACTATTTGGTAATACAAGGTGATATTCGCCAATTGCTTTGGTTACAACATTTGCACCATTCCCTACTCTTACGAAATGATCATCCATTCCCAGTTCTCTACCTTTCCTTAGCCCATGCAACATATTACATATATGCTATCTGGTTGCACTTTATCTAAACATGTATACTTATTGTCTCTCTATTACATGTTGATAAAGCCCTTAGGATGAGTACTTAACTACCAGGATTATGATGCAGATCATACTAGTGGGGCAGAGGTAGTCGGTAAGTACATCCTTCAATAGTTCCAAGTCGTGGGAGTATCAAGACAGGGCATCGATATTCCAAAGTAGACTAGCGTATACTCTTCTCGACCCATATGATGGGCGATGGATGATCCCATATCCATTGGTGTTTGACAACAAAGATGGTATACGGGTGATCAGTGGAGAATGGGTACACTGGACGGACTCGCCAAGAACTCCTAGATGGTATTATACCTCACGTCAGATGGTAGTTCTCTGGTGATACTGGTACAGGTTAGTCTGTCGACCCAAGATCGTCATAGAGTCTTATGCGTCTCCCACTGTGCTTTGATTTCCACCCTACCATGGCTGTACTGAGTCGTGCAAACAGGTAGTTTTTGGGTATAGTCCCGAGTCGCATGGAGGCAATGAGCGATAGGAGGGGATTTCGTCTCTCCTGGTATTGGGGGTTGATGTTGCGCTATGCTAGATTGGCCATAACAGGAATCCCTGCCCAGGGTTGCTGAGATCTACTGGTAAGTGTTATCAGTAATTTCTCGAACCATTATGGACCTTGTATCGGCATGACATATCAGGCTATTGAGATCTGACGTTATACCACCACCAGGTTGTGATATGCGACATATCAGACGGAGAGACCGGACTGTATGATAGTGTTACTTGATAGATTCGCATGAGTATGAGCAGGCTTGCTTGGTGATTTTCTGATCGCTCAATACCCGTGTGGCCGTTACGTTTAGCAGACCGCTTGCAGCTTATGGGTGACTGATATGATCACCACCTACTGCCCGCGTATTGATGAGTTTTTAGAGTTCTACACAGAGGTTTCCTGGCTCAAGCGAAACGAAGTAGGAGCACATATCTGATATGTGCGGGACCAAGATTAATACGAGTATATGATTCCGTATTCTATTCTCACGATATGTGATATCGGTCGGTTATATGTGATATAGCCGGGCTGTCGAATCAAATGTTGATTCAACAAGTTGATACATTTGATATTAGTCGGTTGTATGTGATATAGCTGGATTATTAAATCAAGTATTGATTTAATAATTTAATGTATAATTATATATTTGATATATTATCATACATTAACTAATATTAGCTCACTTAAGATTCTTTTTCTCACTAGTGTAATCATAGTATATATGTGATATATATATTAATGTACATCTTTTGTGTCATGCTTGATGCCACATGCTACATGGGTGTATGAGACTCACACCATGCATATAATAATGTGAGGTTTTGTTTATTTAAAGTAAATCAAATTAGTTGGAAATTTTCACATGGTTGAAGCTTGTAGAAGCTTGTGGAACCATTGACCAAGTCCACTCATTTTATTTTACTTGAAGATATTTATTAACCTAACCATTATTGTTTACCCATGGTTTATTCTCTACATGAGTTAGTGTATGACACTAACTCACCCATGGTTGCTATTCTCACTCATTATTCCATTCACACTTCATCTTCTTCCTCATCTCTAAAAAGCTTTCTAGCTTCATGAGAGGTGAAGAAATATAGTGAGAAAATTATTTCTAAAGTGATCAAAATTCCTACTTCATCAACCTCTTCTTTACTAGCCGTTTAGATTGGGTTGTTTCTTCACTAGTTCATCACTTAGTGAAGAGGTAGCTTGAGTTAGTGTCTACTCGACGTAGATCATCTTCGTCCTCGAAGACTTCAAGTAAGCTTGTTCATTTCACCTTGTGGAGCCTCACTAGAGTCCGTGAGATCACTACTTGGAGCGAAGAGACTACTACACGGAGCTATTAAAGTGAAGGACCGGTCTACAAAGGTTGTATGCCTTGTTCAATTAGATGTAAAGATTTTTACATGCTTGTTCGTCTAATTCTCTAATTTAGATTCTAGCGTTAGGATTCTTTAGCGCGCCATTTTTTTGAAAACGGCATGGTCGATGCCTCCCGAAACCCAGCGGCTGCCCTAGGGAACCCAGCAGTGGTATCAGAGCCATACTAGAGAATTAGACGACATTTGTAGAATTACGAAACCGAAACAACTCCGAAACACTCAAAATTAAAACCAAGTTTCTGTCAAAATTTTTAAAGTGTCCAAAATTTTTTTAAGCAACTGCAGAATGTTACATGAGATGTAATATGAACACCAGACAAAATTCAGCCCTCCTTGCCGAATTTTGGCCGGCCACATACTTGTAAAAACCGGTCCCACCGATTTTCCCTTGGAGTTTAGGGCTTCGTCTTGGCTCGGTGTTCCAGTTTCTGGGTTTTGGTATTTCAGGTGTTGCTTGTTTTTGCTAAGATTGCATGTAATGTTATCTTTCTGTAAAGGAAATTCGGAGTGTTTCGTAATCGTAATTCTATCATCTTTTTGGGTTATCTAGACGACGTTAAAAAGTTCGAACGGATATCAATAACCCAATTTTTCCCTCGCTGGAAATTTTCCAAGAGTTGGATTTTTTCCAAGTTTAAAATCTTCATAAAATCATGCAGGTGTTTTCTATGGACCCTCTAGAAGTACGAAACCCTAACTTGATTATGTGACTGTCGGAACCACCACCAAACCCTAGGGTTTATGGTAGTTCCGCGATGCCACAGGTGAGGTAAGGGTTGACCCTTCTACGGTTGGTCCATAGGTGTTGTGGCATGTTCTGGGAACTTTTTAAACTCCACTCAAGTGTTGAGCTCTTTGGGAAATTTTGGGTGTTTGTTGATTCGTTCGCAAAGTTTAATATCGTCTAGCTATCTGTGAATTGTGATACAATATTTGGAATCCACATATTTAGTTTTGTGAAAACTAATTTGAATTTTATAAATCTAGCAAGTTAGTCTCATTTGATCGGTTGCCGCGGGATTTTGATGTGGACCAAAACTCTGTCGCAATAACGTAGTGTACGCGGATACTCGCCGGGAAACCTTACTAGATAACCACGCCCCATAGCCCCGACCAAGTGACTGTAGGAGAGCCCCGTTACCAAAAGTATCCTTCGGGGTGCTCGCGGCCACGATGTTCCGCCTAAGTGCACTTCGTCAACGGCATCGGGGTGCGGCCGTCTACTAAAGTTTCCGACAAGCATTCGATCGGGTTGTCGGGAATCTTGTTGAATTACCCGACTGGTTATTGGAAAGTGTTTTCAATATCGAGACTAAAATGCGGGGTTTATAACTGTTAGGCATGTGATGTCTAAGGAATTCATTTGTTAGGCATGAAATCCAAAGTATGTGATACATTGGGTTTATGATGCCTAATGTGGTTGCGGATTCCAATTGTTGTAGTTTTTCACTTTCTTTTCTGCGATCGTAAGTGTAATATGTGGTGTATCGCCGGTTTCGTTGCTATACGTCAATAATAATTGGGATACGCATATTTACTTACGTTGATGACATGTGATATTATGTGTTGCTGTGATATGTTATATTGGATCATCGTGTTTGAATAGCCGGGGGGTTTTATGTGAGATGAGAGCTTTTTCATTTTCATTCATGTAAAAACTTGTCTGTAATATTCATTTTTGGGGCACTTCCGGGTTGAGGATGATGTCACCATTGATGTAACGTTTTAGAAATCGTTTAGGAAAATTTTCCGTTAATAGGTAAAATAAGTTGTGTTTTCCGTAAAAACCTAGAAATGATCTTTTTTCAGTATTGACTTAACTGCACCTAGTTTAACTAGGAAATTGCTAGTTTGCGGTTTTTAGTTGTCACTTGAAAATTTTAGTTCACTTTAATATTTTTCTTTAATTAAAATATTATTATAAGCTTTTATTTATGCACTTAATTAGTGGTAATTACAATTTTGATTGGGTTACTTATGCTAAAGTGAATCTAGGCTAACTTAATCACAAGATTAAGCATTAAACCATCTTTGAAAATATCCTAGAAAATATCTAGATATTTTGGTGAATTAAAAAAAAAATTAATTAGAAAAGAGAAGGATTAAGAGGTGGCATGGATGGGAGAGGTATTAATGAGCATTAATGGGTGTTTTAGACTAGATTTTTCCACACTCTCCCCATCTCCTTACCTTGGCCGACCCCTCCCCCTTGCTGCCCTCTCTCCCTCTCTTCTCACCCCATTTGCACTTCTTCAGGCTCAAATAAATCATCAAATAATCCCACAAACTCAAATACAAATTGTAACGCCTTAGATTTCGGTTAGTGTTCGTTTAGACGTTAATGCGGGTTTACTGTAAAAAGTTTACCAATTCGGGTTCCTCACATTTTATAACATTTAATTAATAATTTATTATTATTTGTTATAAGCATGCACGCACGTGTGCACGTAAATGCGAGGATTTGTTTGTGCTAAATTTTTTTCTTTGCAATCTTGACACTTAACCTAATCTTTGCTTAACCCTAATTCCTTAGATATTTTGTGAGAAGAGAGAAGATATTTGTTTTGGAGAGTGATGAGGTGTGTGTGAAAACTTTAATGGTGAATTAATTGCATTGGTGCACTTACCTCACCCTTAAGCTCACCTCTCTCTCTCTCTTCTCTTCATACTCTCTCTCACACTCTCTCTCTCACTCATTTCTCTTCTCATTTTCTTTTCTCTCTCATTTCACAACTGATCACTCTCATCTCCATCACTAATTCATCTAAAATCATTCACAAAACTTCACAAATCTCATCAAAATCACATCTTTATCTTGGTTTTGCCTCATGGATGCCTAGGAGCATGCAAAGCTTGGATCTTTGAGTTCTTTTGTGTAGATATTGATCTCTTTCTGTTCTTTAGGTGTTTATTGTGTAGCCTAGCTTTAAAGTTGTTGTTTTTATCGCGTATCGTATCGTTTCGGGTAAATATCGTATTTTTAGTGTTGTTTTTGAGTCTCGAATGATCTGCTGTTAAACCAGGTACTTGTTGCAAAAATTAACATGACAGTAACCAAGTGTAGTGACCTAGAACCTACCCTCAAAATACGAACCAATTCCATCATGATCGGGTCGCAGATTTATTGCTTCTGGCCGCAATTTGCGGCCAGACTGGGGAGTTGGGGTTTGGGTTTTCGGGTAGGGGTCTCTGGGGTTATTTGTAGTCTCATGGTACTTGCAATTTTTACAAATTACTGGTACAGAAAAATCTGGGACCACTTGTGTGTTTCTCGTGTTTCGTTTCACGCGATACGTTATCCGATATGGTGCGTGTTCTGTGTTGCTGTTGCTCTGAGTTGGTTTCGTAGTGTCGCTATACACATTAGCTACAATACGAACCCTTTAGAGTACGTTTGTGCTGTCGTGTTGGTCCGTGTAGATTATACGTGTTTTGGGTCTATTACTAATTTATATCTGTTATATCGTATTATGTTGCAGGTTCGCAGGTGGGGACTTCGGACGCTGCTGTAAAGGGAAAACAGGTGGTAGGCTTCACTTAGCCGGGAGCGTTGGTGAGGAGATTTAACATCTACAGGGGAATCACCCGCATGGCGTTATGCGTCTGGGCTAGAGATGTTATGTTTTGTCGCATATTCTATTTTATATATAGAGTTTGCGCATTCACCCTACTGCTTAGTTATTGTTGTGCTTGAACTAGTATCCTTAGGATACTGCACATATTATTGACGATTCATGTTGCACGAGCACTGATTGTATGCTACACACACCGTCAATAATTGCCATGTCACGCATAACCCACTTATAGATATGATATTTCTTGGTTAGGGACAATGTGACATTGATTCATATTTCTTATCGCATATGACATATAGCATACCTGTATATCCACATGCTTACACACATATGCCTTCACATACTTACATGCTAGATACCTGTATACCTATAGAGTATTGTACCATTAGTGATAGGTACATACATACCTTATGACATAGCTACAGGTATACCTTGCACACATATTTCACTATACCAGGGGGTATACTACATCATTATTTATAGGTAGATACATATATCTTGCTATACCTTATTGTTTACATATATATCTGGTTATAGCTACATGTTTGCCTTTATTTGATATTATTTAGAATTGGAGAAAATAGGAACCGCATGATATTTATATTAACTTGTTGCAGTTAATTAGCGGCTTTTTCTTTATATGCTTCATTACAGTTTTATATTGCGTATATTTTATTCATGGATTTTCGCATTGAGATATGGATTTTTTTCATGATGTTTTCTGGATTTGGGGACCGTAGTAGTTCATGGAATTATGCATTATTTGAAAAATCCGATTTCCCTTGATATGATATTTCAGCATCCACCATGAGATTTGTCGGTTCTGATTATATACCCGATTCGAGGAGCGGGAGGCACCGTCTGCGGGTACATGGTGGGTCTTGGAGGTACCCAGGACAAGAGTCGTGGAGTAGGCGATGAGTTAGTGGGGGAACCATCCGGTGACATTACCAATGACTCGGCGGTTATCATGGGGATACCGACGGGAGTCATGTACGTATGGATACGTGGAAAGACGAGGGTCAGAGCTAGGCACTCGTGCTTTTCGGATAGCGTGTGATACGTACCTATCAGGATGCCAGTCTTGGTGACAGCACCTGATAGATCAGCATTTCTGTGTCGATGCTTGACACATTGGTTTCATGATATTTCTTTTTACTCCTAAGTATATATAACAGTGGAATGGGACGCTGTTATATATGCCTTTACACCAATATTTTTGGAATGGGACGCTAATATATGTGTATTGATATCAATTTATATACATCATCATATTTATTCATTCAGATATACCTAGGTTATAAGAGATTCACTTGATATTGGATTTAGGACATATGATATTTACTTGATATCGTACCTAAAGGATTTGTGAGATTCACTGGATTTTGTACATTCAGGATATAGGAGATTTATTCGATATTGTATATTAAGGAATTGTGAGACTTATATGATATGAGAGCCAATTTGGGGGCTGATTTGAGGAATTGGGATTTGGATTGTCTTGATGGATTTTGATCCTACCACGATGTCAGGATTCCGTGGAAATGACATGTTTCATTCCATACTCCACATTTATTGTTTATGCACTGCGTCATGTATTAGTTGTACCTGATAGAGTACCTTTCATGACTGTTGCATTTGCATACCTTTATTTATATGCATTGCTTCATGTATTAGTAGTACCTGTTAGCGTACCTTTCATGACTGTTGCATATATACATTTTCATATCATTATTTCATGATTATTGCATACTGATTGTCATATTACTATTGCTTCATGTATTAGTTGTACCTGTTAGTGTACCTTTCATGATTATTGCATTCATATGACCAGTTACTGCTTTTAACCTACATATGTTAGATTCGCGCTGTACGTGCATACTTGCGATTACCTGCATATGTTATTTACTATTCACGAGTTGCCAACTCACCCCCGTTGTGCCACAGTTTTTTTTGCAGGGTGTTCCCCAGAGTAGTCGAGGCAGGCTATTCACCCATCTTATCATCTTTTGCTACGGATACCGCATCGGCTCACAGTGTGCAGTTTTTGCTTAGGTGGGTTTTGTGGTTATTCGTGTTGTATTGTATATTCGTTGTATCCTTGTACTCTCCATCTACTATATTTTCTTGTTGACTTAGAGACTTGGTGAGGACGATATTGTATATTATTTTGTGACTTGTTGTCTTTTATACAGTTTCCTTTCTATCGTTTTTTCTTTCTTCGCTACGGCGTCGTATAATTGTTGTGGTGGTTATTTTCCGCCTTTGGGCGTGTATTTGCTCCCGTTTAGGGATGCTTTATTTATATTTATGTTGTACCCATTTTTGGGGCTAGTTTTTACAAAAGAGGTGCTGCCAAAATTTTAAAAGAAATAAGTTGGGCTTTTAAAGAATTTGGGTTGCGATTTCAAAGGTTTTAAAAATGTTTCTTATCTTTTCTTGTCTTTTAATGGTTTAGATTCCTGGGTTTTGGCTTTCTTTTATTACGTTACGCCTGTAGACGTTGCGTAATATTAGGGCCGTCACGTGCCAATTTCGGGTCGTGACAAAGTTGGTATCAGAGCACTAGGTTTTTACCTTTCGGAGTGTAGGACGACCTTTGTATGATGGAGTAGGTAGCTTAAGCAGAGTAACGTAATGTGTGTATATCTGCAGCATACTCAAGATGCGGTACTCCGCCTAAAGTGACCTAAGTACAAATTGCTTGAAATTCCTTCTTTGATGCTTCATATCTTGTGATTCGATTTCCATATTCTTAATTAATCCTTTTTCCATTTATAGCCTTGCCGCCGATGACTGTGGGGACTCAGAGTGATGCAGTGAGGGCCGAGGTCAGGATTGACTCGGGTGAGACGAGGACTGACCAGGATGGCACGCTCGTTGCACAGGAGCAGACGGATTCGCCTTCGACAGATAGAATCGCTAGGCTTGTGGCAAAGATGCAGGACATGCGCCAAACGATGAGTTCTTTGGTTCAGGCCATTCGAGCGCAGCGACAGGAGGTTTTCACCCCGGTTACCCAGTTGTTCTTTGCGGTCAGTACACAGCATTCCGTCACCTACATGGCACCAGTGGATGCATCCCCAGTTGACGAGGCACGCCTTCCAGAGAATTTGGGAGTTCCGGGACAGTAGAGGACTCGTACCGATGTACCAGCCCAAAGACAGCGGCCTAGTCGTCGAGACAGATTTCGTGACCGTCGTGGGAGTAGCAGAGGCTTAGGACGTGGACAGTCGTTCAGCTCTCATCCCCAGGAGGGTTAGCAGCCATCGTATGGATGTTTTCGATGCGGGAGCCTTCATCACCTCATCAGGGATTGTTCCTTAGCACTGCGACAGGGTCGTTTTCAGAGAGGTCATGGACGCGGAAGGTTCGCTCAGAGGGGACAGGTTGGCAGAGGAAGATTTCAGCCAGTTGCGGGTAGGGGGCAGACACGAGAGTTTGCTTCTACTCATCGGGACGCGCGGGCGTCCAATGCAGAGTTTTCAGGTATTTTTTAATTTGTATGTTCTTTTGATGCACTTGTTGTTTTACACACTTTGTGCCATAGTTGGGACGAGAGTCGTGTTAGGTAGATCAGCCATTGGTTGTGTTAACTTCTATCAGCGATTCTTTTGTTACGCGACACGTAATTCGGTCGTGTGCCAATCGGATAGGAGATAGAGATTCGTCCGTCGTTTTGATCCTTCTAGAGATGTTGGATTTGACGTTCTCCTGGGCACATACTGGTTAGCTACGTGCTAGGCGTCTGTGGACTACCGTGAGGAAACAGTCAGGTTTTGTTTTTCCGGCAAGTCAGTTCTTGTTGTGCAGGAGGGCAGTGGTGCCACCTCTCACAGCTTGAATTCAGCCTTTTTCGCTAGTCGGCTTTTGAGGAGAGGATGTCATGGATTTTTATCATTCATTCATGATACCGAAGCCACAGTGGGATTGTTGGACCGGGTTTCTATCGTACGAGAGTTTCCGACGTTGTTCCAGATGAGTCGACGAAGCTTTAGGGAGCTTAAGGATCTGCTGCAGAATTGTTTGTTGGGGGGCTAGTACGTCTGAGTGTTTTGCATTGGGGAGATCCTATTTCTATTCGTCAAGGAGAAAGACGGCAGTTTAAGGTTGTGTATTGATGGATCGTCAATTGAACCGGCTTACGATGCGGATAGGTATCCTTTACCTCGCATTGACGATTTCTTCGATCAGCTCCAGAGTGTGAGACATTTTCTAAGTTTGTTTGGGGATCAGGTCATCATTGTTGCGGGTTCGGAGTGATGTCATTCCGAAGACTGCTTTTGTGCACGCTATGGGCTTATGTGTTTTGGTGGTGTCGTTGGACTCGCCAATGCCCTAGCAGCATTTGTAGATGATGAATCAGATTTCTTCAGGCCGTTACTCGACCAGTTATTGTTGTGTTATTGACGACATTCTGGTCTATTTCAATGTATCGTGAGGAACAGGAGCAGCACTTGAGGATTTGTTTTGCAGACATTGGGAGAGCACCAGCTGTTTGCTAGATTCTCGGAGTGTTCCTTCAGGCTTGTTTGTGTTGACTCCTAGGTCTTGTAGTTACGGGAGACGGTTTTTGTATGGTCTCGAGGAAGATCGAGGTCGTAGAGCTTAGGCCCAGACTTGTGTGCTGGACGGAGGTCCGCAGATTTTTGTGCTTAGCAGGTTTTTACCGCCGTTTCGTGCAGTTTACTACTGTAGTGATGCACCGTTGACTGGATTGACCGGAAAGGAGGTTTCTTTTCTTTGGACTGAGGCATGTGTGCGGAGTTTTTTTTCAGCAGTTAATGACTCGGTTAACAACTGCATCAGTTTTTTTTCTCTTTGCTTTCTGGTTCGGGCGACTTTGTTGTTTAACTGTGATGTTTCGCGAGTGGGGCTCGATTTTGCGCTGATGCGGCATTATAGACTTATCGCTTTTGCTTCCTTACACTTGGAGGAAGTACGAGCAGGATATCCTACTCATGATCTGGAGATGGCCGAGGTGGTCGTGCGTTGGAGATTTGGAGACACTACTTGTTCAGAGAGTCATGTCAAATTTTCATGGACCACCAGAGCTTAATGTACATCTTCCTACAGCGGGCTTTGATTGTTGAGACAGTCTTCTGTAGATTTACAGTTCTTGTGCGATCGTTGAGTACAGCTTAAGTTCACCTCTACTGAGGGGACAGCTTGCTCATGTCCGCGCCCGACCACTTTTCCTTAATCGCTTTCGCGAGGCACTTCCCGCCGATACTCGTTCGTCAAAGATTCTTGAGCAGACTTGGCTGGGTAATGATTCGGAGTCCTTGATTTGTGACAAGGGTGTGCTAAGTTTAGGGACGCGTTTGTGTACCTGATACTATTGGGTAGAGACGTGAAATCCTAGAGCAAGCACATCTGTCAACTCTCTGTACTCATTCATGTTCCACCAACATTGACGTGACTTATGAGATAGTTACGGGTGGGCGGGGATGTAAAGAGAAGTTTCGGGTTTCGTTTCAAGGTGTCTGTCTTGTGGTGTGCTTCGGTTGAGCATCTGAGACCGGCTGGAGAGTTGCAACCTTTAACCGTTCCGAAGTGGGAGTGGGAGCAGATCTCCACGAATTTCATTATGGTGTCTACCCAGGTCTAGACAGGGTATGACTCCATTCGGATGCATGTTGCCCGGTTTTGCTCAGTTTGCTCAGTGGTTATTTTGTTAAGTTTGTGCGTTGCACGGAGTTCCTTCATAGGTCGTATCCAATGAAGGCACACTGTTTGCTTGCCGTCTTGGGCAGGTGCTTCAGGAAGCCTTGGGTACAGGTTGAGCTTTAGCTCCATTTTTCCATCCGCAGGATGATGGTTTTGTGAGAGCGGGCTATACGACTCTGGAGGTTATGCTTGTGCGTGCGTAATTTGTTGTCGGCAGTTGGGGATTGTCACTCGCCATTGTTAGGGTCCTCCTTCGATAGCTGTTATCAGAAGTCACTCCAATTGGCAACCCTTAGGTTTAGGGGTTAGGTTGTGTCGATCACCAGTCTGTTTTTCTGACTCTGCGTAAGTAGGATTTTTGGACCCCAGCTAGTCTAGAGACTTCGGAAATGATCCAGTTAATTCAGGTCAGGATGAAGACGGCCCAGTGCAGATAGAGGTCTTATACCGACCGTGATGGTCGCAGACTTGAATTCGCAGTGGGAGATCATGTATTCGATTTTTCCGATGAAAGACGTGTTGAGTTTTGGGAAGCTTATTCCAAGATTTTAGGTTCTTTTGAGATCCTTAAAGCGAGTTAGTTCCGTTGCCTTTAACTTGGCACTTCCGCCCAGATTATTGACTGTTCACCCCGTTTTCCCTGTGTTGATACTTTGCAATTACCTTCATGACTTTCTTATATGATTCAGCATCAGACCATATAGTTTGGACTCAATTTTTTTCCGTTCACCAGCAGCCAATTGTGTTAATGGCTCGGCAGGTGAAGAAACTTCGGTCAAGGGTCTTGCCACCTGTGAAGGGTTTTCTTGGACGTAGCCGTATAGTGAGGTAATCAGTTGGGAGGCTGCGAGCGAGGTTTGGGAGATTTGTAATCTTCTCTTTGAAGGTACGCTTAGTGAGAATTTTAAATTCGGGGACGAATTTTTATAAGGGAGGAGATTGTAACGCCTTAGATTTCGGTTAGTGTTCGTTTAGATGTTAATGCGGGTTTACTGTAAAAAGTTTACCAATTCGGGTTCCTCACATTTTATAACATTTAATTAATAATTTATTATTATTTGTTAAAAGCATGCACGCACGTGTCCACGTAAATGCGTTGTTTGTGCTAAATTTTGTTCTTTGCAACCTTGACACTTAACCTAATCTTTGCTTAACCCAAATTCCTTAGATATTTTGTGAGAAGAGAGAAGATATTTGTTTTGGAGAGTGATGAGGTGTGTGTGAAAGCTTTAATGGTACATTAATTTCATTGGTGCACTTACCTCACCCTTAAGCTCACCTCTCTCTCTCTTCTCTTCATACTCTCTCTCACTCTCTCTCTCACTCATTTCTCTTCTCATTTTCTTTTCTCTCTCATTTCACAACTGATCACTCTCATCTCCATCACTAATTCATCTCAAATCATTCACAAAACTTCACAAATCTCATCAAAATCACATCTTTATCTTGGTTTTGCCTCATGGATGCCTAGGAGCATGCAAAGCTTGGATCTTTGAGTTCTTTTGTGTAGGTATTGATCACTTTCTGTTCTTTAGGTGTTTATTGTGTAGCTTAGCTTTAAAGTTGCTATTTTTATCTCGTATCGTATCGTTTCGGGTAAATACCGTATTTTTAGTGTTGTTTTTGAGTCTCGGATGATCTGCTGTTAAACCAGGTACTTGTTGCTGTAGGGTTCCTAGGCACACCCATGAGGTTCTACAACTGATCAAACATGGCTAATTCAAAAAAAATTATGTGTGCCAAGTAACCCTAAGCAAGATCGTAACTAGAGGTAAGGCGAAAACGATATAAGTTAACAACTTAACTAAGAGTGAACGGAAAATACAACCTTTGTAGATCCGGTCCTCTACCTCCATAGCTCCGTGACGATGTCCCTTCGCTGCGATCATCGGATCCCGGACTCTAGCGTTGGTTTCATCGGAGAAATGGTCGGGCTAGGTCGTTGACTTCGATGCCGAAGATGATCTACGTCGAGGCAACTCAAACTCAAGCCCCACCTTCACCAAGTCATGAAACTTGTGAAGAAAACACCCTATACTACATGGCAAGTGGTAGAGGATGAAGAAATAGGAAGTGGGTTCACTTTGGATTTGGATTTCTCACTTGGATTCATCACTTGGAAATTTCAAGAATGGTTTTTCTTTCTTCATAAAGAAGATGAAGAAGAAGAAAGAAAAATGAATTATCAATTATTTCCAAAAGAAAATGAAGTGATGGATATCATAATTCAACCATGGGTGAGGCTAACACATGTAGAGAATAAACTAGGGTTTAGGTTTAATGGCTAGGTTAAGGAAAGAAACAAAATGGTTGCTTATTCAAAGCTTCATGAAGCTTCAACAAAAAAGAAAGCAAGCCACCATTTCATTTTTCTTTCCAAAAAAGAATTAAAGAAAATAAATAAAACAAATATAAAACCAAACCATTAACCTAAACAAGGTTTAAAATAAACACACACCCAAGTTTGCATGTATCATCAAACATGATACAAACTAGTGCACAAAACTATCTCATATATACAATGTGCACATCAAGTGAGAAAATCATCTTAAGTGAACTAATACTAGTTAATGTAAAGTAATATATCAAATATATAATTATACATTAAATCATTAAATCAACACTTGATTTAATGATTCGGTCATACTGCATATAACCGACTAATATCCAATGTATCGACTTATCGAATCAATCCTCGATTCGATAACTAGGTTATATCGCATACAACCAATCGATACATTCATCGCGAGAATAGAATACGGTATCACATACACGCATTATTCTTGGTCCCGCACATATCTCATATGCGCTCCTATTTCGTTTCGCTTGAGCCAGAAAACCTCTGTGTAGGACTCTAAAGACTCGTCAATACGCCAGCAGCAGGTGATGATCATATCAAACACCCACAAGCCGCAAGCGGTCTGCTAAACGTAACGGCCACCCGGGTATTGAGCGATCAGAAGATCAACGAGCAAGCCCGCTCACACTCCTGTGAATCCAACCAGCAACACTTACCGTACAGTCCGGTCTGTTCGTCTGATATGTCGCATATCTCGCCTAGGGGTGGTAAACGTCAGACCCCAGTAGCTCGATAAGTCATGCCGATATAAGGTCTATAACATAGCGTGAAACTACTGATAACTCTTACCAGTATATCACAGCAACCCTGGCCAGGGATTTCCAGTTATGGCCAGTCGTGCATAGCGCAACATCAACCCCCAATACCGGGAGAGACGAATCCCCTCCTATCGCTCATTGACTCCATGTGAATCGGGACTGTACCCAAAAACCACCTGTTTGCACGACTCAGTAGAGCCGTGGTAGGGTGGAAATCAAAGCACAGTGGGAGACACACAAGACTCTATGATGATCTCGGGTCAACAGACTAAGCTGTACCAGTGTCACCAGAGAACTGCCATCTGACGTGAGGTATTATACCATCTTGGAGTTCTCGGTGAGTCCGTTCAGTGTACCCAGTCACCACTGAGCACCCGCATACCATCTCTGATGTCAAACACCAATGGATATGGGATCATCCATCGCCCATCACATGGGTCGAGAAGATATACGCTAGTCTACACTGGAATATCGATGCCCCGTCTCGATATTCCCACGACTAGGAACATTGAAGGATGTACTCATGGACCACCCAGGCCCCACTAGTATGATCTGCATCATATTCCTGGAAGTCGTGTACACATCCTAAGGGCTTTATCAACATGTAACAGAGAGACAGAAAGTATACATGTTAAGATAAAGAGCAACCAGATAGCGTACTATCATGTCGAGCAAGAAAGTCCTACCTATATATGTCCCAGCATCCATTACAATATACATCCAATGTACAGTAATGGCCTCTAGGGCATACATATAACTAACAATCTCCCACTTGCACTAGGGCCATCTGTAGCAGTGGTTGCAGTATCACATACTCAACCATCCCATATAAGTCTCTCTATGGGAAAAAGCCTTTGTGAGTGGATCAGCCGTGTTGTCCTCTAAGTCTACTCTCCTAACCTCGATCACCCTGGAGACCAACTATCTCCATGATCAGGTGATGCTGCCTCAGAATATGTCTGGGTCACTGATGGGACCAGGGTTCATGGGCCAAAGCCATACTTCCATTGTCACACAATGGTAGGAACCTAGTTCATCTCATGAACCAATATACATCCAAACTGCCTCTTTGGTAGTATCTTTAATAGCGATGTTACCAGCCTTTATCGTCTAGTTTGCCACGGTATTTAGCTTGGAACTCTTCCAACATACCGTCCCTTTACTGAGGTTAAAGACAATACCTGCGACTGACAATCAGTCGTGCTTATCACCCTGGAACCTTTCCAGTGATTCTCCCCAGGATCGATTGATACTATCTCACTAAACCTAATGAGAAGCCTAACATCCATTTAGATCTATCTCATAGATCCAAAACCCAGGATTTAGGAGGTATCAACTTTATCCTATTTGGAGAATCCCTATGATAAGAGGAGATTGACCGTGTGTAGTATAGGAAACTCTTTTCCTATCAAGAGTATGTTGTCCACGTACAATACGAGGATGACCACCTTACTCTCTACTACCTTTTTGTATATACAAGGTTCGTCTACCATTTTGATGAAGTCAAACTCTTTGACTACCACATCAAAACAGATGTTCCAACTCCGCGATGTCTGCTTTATTCTGTAAAGCAACTTGCACATGTTTCCGCTGCTCCCACTGTTTACGAAGCTCTCTGGCTATGTACTTATAGACGTTCTCTTCTAAATCAGTATTTAGAAAAATAGTCATGACACCCAACCACCAGATATCGTAGTCATGGTATGTAGCAATGTTAGGTAGGATCCGGATGGACTCAAGCATAGCCACTTGGAAAATGTTTCATCATTATCCACGCCTGGTTGATGACAAAAAACTTCAACAAGTCTGGCTTTGAAAGTCTCAACTTTTCCATCTACACCAAGTAATCTTCTCAAGATATACTTGCTCCTGATGGGTATTTAACCCTTCAGATATAGCATCCAAAGTCCATACTTTGTTGGTGTACATGGATTACATCTCAGATCGCTAAGTATCCAGCCATTCTTACAGAGTCCCTACTCTCGATGGCCTGCTCGAAACTAGTTGGGTCATCATCTCATGATGCAATCCTCGCTCCCACTGTCATCGAGAAACCGTAGTATCTCTCAGGCGGATGAGGACCCTCCTAGATCGGCGGAGAGGCTCAGGTTCGTTGGGGACTATAGAATCCTTTGGTCCTGTCAAATTAGCTGCAGTTTTGTATAGTTGGAACCTTTCCAGTTCTACAGAACTGACCTTGCCTCGATCTTGTCCAGATTTTGCTTTTGACATAGGCCGGACAATCCCAAATCTTAACTTACTTAAGAGATAGGCTCTTCCCATACCATATCTTATATGGAGTGGTAGGCACTGATTTGATTCGAACCTAATTCAATAGGTATGCATCTTCTCAAGTGCACAACCCCAAAAGGAAATAGGTAACTCAGTAATACTCATCATAGATCACACCATATCATATAGGGTGCTATTGTTGTGCCCCGATACACCGTTGTGCTGTAGTGTATTCAGAGGAATAACACTGTGAGAGAATCCTATTCTCCTTTAGAATAGTCCAGGAATTCTATGCACAAGTATTCTCCTCCCTGATCTCATCAAAGGATATAATACTTATACCCAGTTTTTGGTTCTCTACTTCTAACTTATATTCTGTGAATATCTCAAAAACTTCGGACTTATGTTTCAACAGGAACATATGACTGAATCTTGAGAGATCATCAGAGAATGTAATGAAGTGCAAAGAACCGGTCCTGGCATGTGTAGACAGGGGACCTTGCATACATCACTGTGTATCAGTCCCAAGAGTTCACTAACTCTTTCTCTGTTTCCAATAAACAGAGCTATGGTCATCTAATTCTTGTGACATGACTGGCAAGTTTCACAAGATGTAAATTCAAACTGATTTAAATATGCATCTTAAATGTCACTTAAGCTAGTCGGGTCACATTGATATGACCTAGTCTATAATACCTCAAAACGGATCTGTTCATTTCTGAACTCTTCCTCTTGTGTGTGTTCTGTATACTAGGAACTGTAGTTTGATTTAAAACTTCAATGCTTTTAGATAACGTGCCTGAACTGATCAACTTTTGATATAGGAAATGTTCAAAACAATATCCAACAATACAAAATTATATCCTTCTTTACTAATAAAGAGACTGATATGATTTTGTACATCAGGTTCGGTATCTAATAACATTCGTTCAGAATCAATGTACTGGTAATACAGGGTGACAGTGACCAACAGACTTGGCTGCAACACTTGCCCCGTTTTCTGTCTCATGAAACTTATCACCCGTTCTCAGTTCTCTGCCTTTCTGTAGCCCTATGTAACAGATTACATATCTGGGATCCTGATCCGGTATCAGATACCCAGGACGCAGAGGATACTGAGAAACAGTTCTGTATAATGAACACACCCGAAGGAGATGCATCATATGCACTTTCTTCGTTTGGGCGGCATAGGAATTCCGGTATTCCCCTATTTCCTGCTCTGTCTTATAACAATTATAAGTTGGAGCGGGACCAACGTTCCCCAGCTCAGTATAACAAGCGGGTTCGGTCAATACATCCATATTATTATCTTGATTAAGGCGTGATATGGTCGCTACCTGGAGAGAGAGAAAAGAAAACACTCTGCGTGCGCTCTTGCAGGATTAGATTGGTTATATATTTTATCTAATCAGGATGGCTCCCACTGTTTTTATCAAATCTTCCTTCAAACCCTAAAAGGAAAGACTAGCCGGGATTAATTACACTCTACAAGTTCTCCAATCTTTCAGCCAGGCCAGTGTCGGTACTTTGAGGGAGGTTCCCCGTGCTTTCGCACGGACCTAATTAAAGTAAACCTCGTTTTCCCAGAGGCGTAACCCCGTTAACACCTTTCTAGACACCTACTTGATCGGCTAATTGTAAAGTGCAAAACTCTCCCAGGAGTAACAATTACTCGCAGTGGGTATCGGGATCCAACTATCATATAGAAGGTATGCAATCTCATTGCAAATTTCTACACTTGAAATTCCCAACAAAGGTTTTTACCCCTAGCACTTATGACCTTAACTATGGTCAAAAAATCATAAGCACTAGTCAAGTTCTACCCGTCATTTCGTGATTAATTAGACCCACCCACATGACCCTTAACTAAGGTCAACAAAGTCACGCGACTGTCCTAACTAATCGCATCATATGCGGTGTAGGAAGACATCACTTAGCTATCGTACACTGTGCCTTGACTATGGTCAACAAACACAGCACGAATACTAAATACTCTACTTCCTAAAATGACGGAGGGTTGCGAATGGTTTTTATGAAAACCTTTAAAGCTTTGAACTTGATCTCGTTGCGGAATCAAATGGTTTTTAAATGGAGTGTTTTTGAGGCTTTTCTAGTTTTGCTAAAGGGGTCACTCCCGGTGAAGGGATCGTCGGCCCTTTCCTCATCGAATAAGGTGCGGGATATATCATATATACTGCTGTGCAAAGCAGAAACTATAGAAGCAATCAAAAGACAAACCGAGGGTTGTAGCATCTGCCGGTTATTGCTAAAGGAGTCACTCCCGGTGAAGGGATCTCGGTCCTTTCCTTATCGAATAAGGTGCAGGATGTTCTACAAGGAACACCGCGATGCAAAGCAAGAACTGTAGCTACCTGTTTTAATTTTGAAATTCGATTCCACAACATCTTTTAGGTTTAATTTCTTTCATTAATCTCATTAATGAATGTCCCATCATTTAAGTCCACCTAAACATCACAGATAAATATAACGTACGCTTATGTCTTCCGCATTTACCTCGATGTCCCGTCTGCACCGTTAGGTTAGGTAACTAACGGTAGAGCGGGGCAGGGCTAGCGCGGGTGTAAAACATAAGCAACGTCTATATAATATATCATATATACTATATACTATATCTATCTGAACAAATCACATTATCACATCACAGATAACGCAGCAGAAAATATCATATGAAATATTGGATATACTAAGACGTCCGTGTTTTTAATACGAGCCAGTATAAAATACGGATTCCACAGTCGTGATGAATAGCCAATCCCACACCCCTAGACCCCTACGAGAGCGGCAAGCAACCCTACCAATTCTAGGGTTAGGAGACCCGGACTCGACTCCTCGAGATGGTCTCCCACTGGACCCTAGAACCCGGTTACTTGTGCTCCCCTCCTTGGGTCTATCCTAATACGGAAAAGTAAATAATATACAATGGTGACATCTTCCGCAACCTGGAAGTGCCCCAATAAAAGAATATTACATACAAGTTTTTACATGAATGAAAATGAAAAAACACTCATCTCACATAAAAACCCCCGGCTATTCAAACACGACGATCCAATAAAACATATCCAGCAACACATAACATCACATGTCATCAACGTAAGTAAACATGCGTATCCCAATTGTCGTTGACATATAGCAACGAAACCGGCGATATCACATATTACACTTACGGTCACAGAAAAGAAAGTGTAAAACTACAACAGTTGGAATCCGCAAACTCTTTAGAAATCGCATGCCTAATCAAATGAATCCCTTAGACATCGCATGCCTAACAATTATAAACCCCGCATTTTAGTCTCAATATCGAAAACACTTTTCAATATAAAGTCGGGCAATTCACCAAGATTCCCGGCATCCAGAACGAATGCTCGTCGCAAACTTTAGTGGACGGCCGCACCCCCGATACCGTCGACGAAGTGCACTAAGGCGGAACACCGCTGCCGCGAGCACCCGAACGGATGCTTTTTGGCGACCGGGTTCTCCTACAGTCACTTGGTCGGGGCTATGGGGTGTAGCTGTCTATTAAGTTTACCGGCGAGTATCCGTGTAATCATCGTGATTGCGACGGACTTTTGATCGCATCAAAATTCCGTGGCAACCGATCAAGTGAGACTAAAGTGCTATGTTTATAACATTCATATTAGTTATCTCATAACTACTTGTGAATTCCAAATATTGTATCATATTCCGGATAAATAGAAAATGTTAAACTTTTCGATCGAACATTCAAACACCCAAGTTTTCCCGAAACAGCTCAACACATGAAATAAGTTTTAAAACATTCACTTTATGCCACAGTACCAACGGTCCAGCCGTAGAAGGGTCAAGCCAACGTCTCATATGTGGCACGCCGTACTACCCCAAACTCTAAGGTTCAAAGGGCAGTTCAAGACGGTCACATAATCGAGTTAAGGTTTGTTGTCTTCTAGAGGGTTCATCGCGTTACTTGCAGTACTTAGAACGTTATTAAACAACGGAAAAATCCAACAATTGGAAATTTCCCGGCAGGGGAAAAATTGGGTATTTATATCCGGTCGAACTTTTTAACATATTCTAAAATTACCCGGAAAAACACATAGACAAAATTAGACAATCCGATCGAATCTACGAACTCCTAATAGAACCCAGAAAACTCAACTCTTGAGTACAGATTAAAAAATTCCCAGAAAAAACATCACTACAAGATAGGAATTACTGTGCAAAGAAAATGACAAGATACTCCTATATGGCCGCGGAACCGCCGCACATGCCATGCTCGTGCCGCGGTTCCGCGGCCACGTGGTCGAGTTACCCTCACGTGCTTCACAGTAATTCATAAAAAAGCCTGCTGAATTTTCTGGATATTTTTAATTCACAAAAATCCCCGATTTGGAAAAATGTAAAGAGAAGGATTTTAGATTAGGGTTTCGGGTTCAATCGGGTTTCAAACTTCGTCTACTCATCGCCTAAGGCTCTAGCTAGGCTCTGATACCACTGTAGGGTTCCTAGGCACACCCATGAGGTTCTACAACTGATCAAACATGGCTAATTCAAAAAAAATTATGTGTGCCAAGTAACCCTAAGCAAGATCGTAACTAGAGGTAAGGCGAAAACAATATAAGTTAACAACTTAACTAAGAGTGAACGGAAAATACAACCTTTGTAGATCCGGTCCTCCACCTCCATAGCTCCGTGACGGTGTCCCTTCGCTGCGATCATCGGATCCCGGACTCTAGCGTTGGTTTCATCGGAGAAATGGTCGGGCTAGGTCGTTGACTTCGATGCCGAAGATGATCTACGTCGAGGCAACTCAAACTCAAGCTCCACCTTCACCAAGTCATGAAACTTGTGAAGAAAACACCCTATACTACATGGCAAGTGGTAGAGGATGAAGAAATAGGAAGTGGGTTCACTTTGGATTTGGATTTCTCACTTGGATTCATCACTTGGAAATTTCAAGAATGGCTTTTCTTTCTTCATGAAGAAGATGAAGAAGAAGAAAGAAAAATGAATTATCAATTATTTCCAAAAGAAAATGAAGTGATGGATATCATAATGCAACCATGGGTGAGGCTAACACATGTAGAGAATAAACTAGGGTTTAGGTTTAATGGTTAGGTTAAGGAAAGAAACTTGTGAAGAAAACACCCTATACTACATGGCAAGTGGTAGAGGATGAAGAAATAGGAAGTGGGTTCACTTTGGATTTGGATTTCTCACTTGGATTCATCACTTGGAAATTTCAAGAATGGCTTTTCTTTCTTCATGAAGAAGATGAAGAAGAAGAAAGAAAAATGAATTATCAATTATTTCCAAAAGAAAATGAAGTGATGGATATCATAATGCAACCATGGGTGAGGCTAACACATGTAGAGAATAAACTAGGGTTTAGGTTTAATGGTTAGGTTAAGGAAAGAAATAAAATGGTTGCTTATTCAAAGCTTCATGAAGCTTCAACAAAAAACAAAGCAAGCCCCCATTTCATTTTTCTTTCCAAAAAAGAATTAAAGAAAATAAATAAAACAAATATAAAACCAAACCATTAACCTAAACAAGGTTTAAAATAAACACACACCCAAGTTTGCATGTATCATCAAACATGATACAAACTAGTGCACAAAACTATATCATATATACAATGTGCACATCAAGTGAGAAAATCATCTTAAGTGAACTAATACTAGTTAATGTAAAGTAATATATCAAATATATAATTATACATTAAATCAATAAATCAACACTTGATTTAATGATTCGGTCATACTGCATATAACCGACTAATATCCAATGTATCGACTTATCGAATCAATTCTCGATTCGATAACTAGGTTATATCGCATATAGCCAATCGATACATTCATCGCGAGAATAGAATACGGTATCACATACACGCATTATTCTCGGTCCCGCACATATCTCATATGCGCTCCTATTTCGTTTCGCTTGAGCCAGGAAACCTCTGTGTAGGACTCTAAAGACTCGTCAATACGCCGGCAGCAGGTGATGATCATATCAAACACCCACAAGCCGCAAGCGGTCTGCTAAACGTAAAGGCCACCTGGGTATTGAGCGATCAGAAGATCAACGAGTAAGCCCGCTCACACTCCTGTGAATCCAACCAGCAACACTTACCGTACAGTCCGGTCTGTTCGTCTGATATGTCGCATATCTCGCCTAGGGGTGGTAAACGTCAGACCCCAGTAGCTCGATAAGTCATGCCGATATAAGGTCCATAACATAGCGTGAAACTCCTGATAACTCTTACCAGTATATCACAGCAACCCTGGCCAGGGATTTCCAGTTATGGCCAGTCGTGCATAGCGCAACATCAACCCCCAATACCGGGAGAGACGAATCCCCTCCTATCGCTCATTGCCTCCATGTGAATCGGGACTGTACCCAAAAACCACCTGTTTGCACGACTCAGTAGAGCCGTGGTAAGGTGGAAATCAAAGCACAGTGGGAGACACACAAGACTCTATGACGATCTCGGGTCAACAGACTAAGCTGTACCAGTGTCACCAGAGAACTGCCATCTGACGTGAGGTATTATACCATCTGGGAGTTCTCGGCGAGTCCGTTTAGTGTACCCAGTCACCACTGAGCACCCGCATACCATATCTGATGTCAAACACCAATGGATATGGGATCATCCATCGCCCATCACATGGGTCGAGAAGATATACGCTAGTCTACACTGGAATATTGATACCCCGTCTCGATATTCCCACGACTAGGAACATTGAAGGATGTACTCATGGACCACCCAGGCCCCACTAGTATGATCTGCATCATATTCCTGGAAGTCGAGTACACATCCTAAGGGCTTTATCAACATGTAACAGAGAGACAGAAAGTATACATGTTAAGATAAAGAGCAATCCGATAGCGTACTATCATGTCGAGCAAGAAAGTCCTACCTATATATGTCCCAGCATCCACTATAATATACATCCAATGTACAGTAATGGCCTCTAGGGCATACATATAACTAACAGTTGCAAAAATTGACTTGACAGTAACCTAGTGTAGTGACCTAGAACCTACCCTCAAAATACGAACCAATTCCATCATGATCGGGCCGCAGATTTATTGCTTCTGGCCGCAATTTGCCGCCAGACTGGGGAGTTGGGGTTTGGGTTTTTGGGTAGGGGTCTTTGGGGTTATTTGTAGTCTCATGGTACTAGAAATTTTTACAAATTACTGGTACAGAAAAATCTGGGACCACTTGTGTGTTTCTCGTGTTTCGTTTCACGCGATACGTTATCCGATACGGTGCGTTTTCTGTGTTTTTGTTGCTTTGAGTTGGTTTCGTAGTGTCGCTATACACGTTAGCTACAATACGAACCCTTTAGAGTACGTTTGTGTTGTTGTGTTGGTCCGTGTAGATTATACGTGTTTTGGGTCTATTGCTAATATATATCTGTTATATCGTATTATGTTGCAGGTTCGCAGGCGGGGACTTCGGACGCTGCTACAAAAGGAAAACAGGTGGTAGGCTTCACTTAGCCGGGAGCGTTGGTGAGTAAATTTAACATCTACAAGGGAATCACCCGCATGGCGTTATGTGTCTGGGCTAGAGATGTTATATTTTGTCGCATATTCTATTTCATATATAGAGTTTGCGCATTCACCCTACTCCTTAGTTATTGTTGTGCTTGAACTAGTATCCTTAGGATACTGCACATATTATTAACGATTCATATTGCACGAGCACTGATTGTATGCCACACACACCGTCAATAATTGCCATGTCACGCACAACCCACTTATAGATATGATATTGCTTGGTTAGGGATAATGTGACATTGATTCATATTTCTTATCGCATATGACATATAGCATACATGTATATCCACATGCTTGCACACATATGCCTTCACATACTTACATGCTAGATACCTGTATACCTATAGAGTATTGTACCATTAGTGATAGGTACATACATACCTTATGACATAGCTACAGGTATACCTTGCACACATATTTCACTATACCAGGGGGTATACTACATCATTACTTATAGGTAGATACATATATCTTGCTATACCTTATTGTTTATAAATATATCTGGTTATAGCTACATGTTTACCTTTATTTGATGTTATTTAGAATTGGAGAAAATAGGAACCGCATGATATTTATATTTACTTATTGCAGTTAATTAGCGGCTTTTCCTTTATATGCTTCATTACAGTTTTATGTTGCGTATATTATATTCATGGATTTTCGCATTGAGATATGAATTTTTTTTCATGATGTTTTCTTGATTTGGGGACCGTGGTAGTTCATGAAATTATGCATTATTTGAAAAACCCGGTTTCCCTTGATATGATATTTCAGCATCCACCATGAGATTTGTCGGTTCTGATTATATACCCGATTCGAGGAGCGGGAGGCACCGTCTGTGGGTACATGGTGGGTCTCGGAGGTACCCGGGACAAGAGTCGTGGAGTAGGCGATGAGTTAGTGGGGGAACCATACCATCCGGTGATATTACCAATGACTCGGCGGTTATCATGGGGATACCGACGGGAGTCATGTACGTATGGATACGTGGAAAGACGAGGGTCAGAGCTAGGCACTCGTGCTTTTCGGATAGCGTGTGATACGTACCTATCAGGATGCCAGTCTTGGTGACAGCACCTGATAGATCAGCATTTCTGTGTCGATGCTTGACACATTGGTTTCATGATATTTCTTTTTACTCCTAAGTATATATAACAGTGGAATGGGACGCTGTTATATATGCCTTTACACCAATATTTTTGGAATGGGACGCTAATATATGTGTATTGATATCAATTTATATACATCATCATATTTATTCATTCAGATATACCTAGGTTATAAGAGATTCACTTGATATTGGATTTAGGACATATGATATTTACTTGATATCGTACCTAAAGGATTTGTGAGATTCACTGGATTTTGTACATTCAGGATATAGGAGATTTATTCGATATTGTATATTAAGGAATTGTGAGACTTATATGATATGAGAGCCAATTTGGGGGCTGATTTGAGGAATTGGGATTTGGATTGTCTTGATGGATTTTGATCCTACCACGATGTCAGGATTCCGTGGAAATGACATGTTTCATTCCATACTCCACATTTATTGTTTATGCACTGCGTCATATATTAGTTGTACCTGATAGAGTACCTTTCATGACTGTTGCATTTACATCCCTTTATTTATATGCATTGCTTCATGTATTAGTAGTACCTGTTAGCGTACCTTTCATGACTGTTGCATATATACATTTTCATATCATTATTGCATACTGATTGTCATATTACTATTGCTTCATGTATTAGTTGTACCTGTTAGTATACCTTTCATGATTATTGCATTCATATGACCTGTTACTGCTTTTAACCTACATATGTTAGATTCGCGCTGTACGTGCATACTTGCGATTACCTGCATATGTTATTTACTATTCACGAGTTGGCAACTCACCCCCGTTGTGCCACAGTTTGTTTTGCAGGGTGTTCCCCAGAGTAGTCGAGGCAGGCTATTCACCCATCTTATCATCTTTTGCTACGAATACCGCATCGGCTCACAGTGTGCAGTTTTTGCTTAGGTGGGTTTTGTGGTTATTCGTGTTGTATTGTATATTCGTTGTATCCTTGTACTCTCCATCTACTATATTTTCTTGTTGACTTAGAGACTTGGTGAGGACGATATTGTATATTATTTTGTGACTTGTTGTCTTTTATACAGTTTCCTTTCTATCGTCTTTTATTTCTTCGCTACGGCGTCGTATATTTTTTGTGGTGGTTGTTTTTCGCCTTTGGGCGTGTATTTGCTTCCGTTTGGTGATGCTTTATTTATATTTATGTTGTAGCCATTTTTAGGGCTAGTTTTTACAAAGGAGGTGCTGCCAAAATTTTAAAAGAAATAAGTTGGGCTTTTAAAGAATTTGGGTTGCGATTTCAAAGATTTTAAAAATGTTTCTTATCTTTTCTTGTCTTTTAATGGTTTAGATTCCTGGGTTTTGGCTTTCTTTTACTATGTTACGCCTGTGGACGTTGCGTGGTATTAGGGACGTCACGTGCCAATTTCGGGTCGTGACATAAATCCATACCCATTATTCTTTAACCCGAACCTAGCTTGATTCATAAGGAAAGTTAGCATTTTGGAGGCTAATTTGAAAGTTTCGTTGCAAGTTTGTGAATCTAAGTGAGGTATAAAATCCTAACCCTAAACTTCAGTTATTGTTTAATACTTAAATATAGTTATTAGATGTTTAATTAAAGCTTGAATTAGCATCTTTTGGATAATCTAGAAAAGGTTATGATGATCAAGTAAGGTTTTGATTGATTGAAATGGTTAATGGAGAAGTGTAGACTTGGAAAACTTTACCTAATTGTGAGAATGTTTTTTGCTATTTTCCTAATTGTCTAACTAAGCTTAATAGCAAACTAACTTTACTAAATCTTATATGGGTGAGATTAAAATTGTAGTAAAGATTTGGGTGACTTAGTTAAGTTACTTTACGATGGTTGTGATCGCTAGAATTGTTTAAACTTCTAGATTTGAGCTAAAATATTTATAAAGTTGCTTACTAGGTTTTCGGATAAATTAAGCATGGGTTTCTTTTGACGTTGTGATGTGATTTATTTTATCTTCCACGAAATAAAATGTGTTGTGATTATGCGATCAGTACGATCGGGGTCTAGGCTTGGTGGTTGTGTCATCCTAGCTAGGGTTGTGCCGATATCGTATGCGTTTTGTGCACTGAGTGCACAGTGTGTATATCTTGTGGACGTTATCCTTGCGTTTCGTTGTCTTTGGGTCGGCGCAGGATATTTAACCTTATGTGTTATGTTTGTCAAATTTAGGATCGCGAGCAGGGACTTCGGACGCCGTGAAGAAAGGGAAGCAGGTGGTCGGATTTACTTAGCTCGAGATCATCGGTGAGTAGATTTAACATCTATAGGAGAATCGCCCATATGGCGTTATGTGTCTGGGCTAGATTAAATGACATGATTATTAGTTATAAGTATATGGACATTGATTGTGCATGTGTATCATTGTTGCATATTTCATTTCCTATTATATATGGACTTAGTATTAATGAGACACAACACCATTATTGACGGTTCATGTTACACGAGCACTAATTGTATGCTACACACACTCCGTCGATAATTGTCAGGACACGCACAAACACATATACATATGTGATATAGTATTGGTTAGGGATATTGAGACATGATTTCATATTTCCATTGTGTATAAGAAAGATAGCATACACATATACCTACATGCTTACACATATACCTATAGGGTATTGTATCATTATTGACAGGTATAGACACATATCTTGCTATAGCTACATGTTGGAGATAGTGCCCTCAGAGTCAATTATTGGATCACAAGCACGTGATTGCAATGATTGAGGGAGGACCTATCTCGGTAGGACAGTCTTACTCAAGATGATAGTATGCTATCTGGTTTATCTTTATCATCGTGTACTGCTTTAGGTGACCTGACATGTCGCTATTACACGTTGATAGAGCCCCTAGGATTCTTACTTGACCACCAGCAGTATGAGGGCGATCATATAAGTGGGAGCTGAGGTCTATAAGCACATCCTTAAAAGGTCCCTAGTCGTGGGAGTTTCGAGACAGGGCATCGATACTCCAGAGTAGACTAGTGTATACAGTCGAGACCCCGACGAGGGGCGGTGGCCGGTCTCACAAGCCACTGGTGTCAGTTGGTTCACCTAAGATGTATACAGGTGCTCATTGGGTTATGAGTACACCGGACAGGACTCGCCGGGAACATGCTAGTTGGTCTTATACCTGACGTCAGATAGCAGTTCCCTGGTGACATGTGTACAGGTTAGTTCATCGACCTGGGGATCATCATTTGTCTCGTGTGAGTTCCCACTGTACTTTGATTACTACCCTACCACGCTCAAAGGAGACGTGCAAACAGGTTTTAGTTGGGTACAGTCCCGAGCCACATGGAGGCAGTGAGCGGATCTTCAGGGGTTCGTCTCTCCCGGTATTGGGGGTGAGGTCGCGCTGTGTCTAGGAGAGCCATTACACGAAGCCCTCGGCCGAGGCAGGAGATTTACTGGTAGGTATTCCAGTAGTATCTCAGGGTGTTCTGGGCTACACTCCGACACGACTTGTACCGCTTTTGGGGGTCTGACTTTTACCAACCCCCTAGGCCTGCCATGCGATGCTCATAGACGAACGGACCGGACTATACGGATATTGTCACTGACAGGCTCAGTAGGGTGTCAGGATGAGTTCGCTCATCGACATCCCTTTTGGTCAATAGCTGGTAGCCCGTTACGTATTGGCTTATACCTCTGACATGCTAGTGGTTAAATCCACAACCAAGGTGTTGACGAGTCTTTAGAGTCCACCACACAGACCAGTTACTCAAGTTTCGGGCGAAACGCTGTAGAGGCCGTATGGAGATATGGCAGGGTTCGATCAGATACGTGCGGTATTGCACGGATCAGGATCGGACGGTTAATACTAGCGGGCTTTGGTTTAAGCCGGATCCTAGTATTGTATAGTGTAGATTTTGTCTCATTGTATTTGTATTCGGTCGGAATACAAATGCGGGTATGTATATACAGTAGCGGGGTTTTCCTGTAATTTATTACGGGATCAGTTTTTTGGAGTTTCCATTTTGCTCTCCGTTTCGGCCATTTTCCTTTGTATCTTTCATTGGCCGAAGATTGGTGGAGGAGGGCTAATTTGCAAATGTGCAAATTAGCCATTTGGAGGGTGTTTCTTGTTAGTAGTTGGATCATGATGGTTTAGCCTCCATTGACTTTCTTATTCATCATGATTTACTTGATGAGGATGGGTTGTGTGAGGGGTTTGATTTGATGTTTGAGGTAAATCATTTTCTTTAGTGATCATTACCTTTTTTCATTGGCTTTCTCTCTCCTCCATCATTTGATTGGCCGGCCACACTTTGGGGAAGGGGGGATTTTGGTTGTGTTATTTTTCTTTGTGAGCATTGTTTTTTTCATGAGACAATGGCTGTTGCTTTGCTTGCATGTTAATTTCGTAGGCCCCCCTTGAGTGTGCTGGAGTTTTAATATGGGTTGTTGGATTAATTGCTATGAGGTTGCAAGAATTAATGACAACAAAACATACTGTCCACTATAAATTCCAGAGAGCAACCATTGGGTTCTTAGCCGAGCCTTGTTTTTTTTTCTTGATCAGCCAGAAACATTTTCCTCAATGCAAAAGTTTATTCCACCTCCATCATCTTTATGGCAACTTACAAACCCCAAGAGACAAAGAGCACTACACTGTTCTACAGCAATCCTTAGGCACGTCGGCTCGCCAACTTCGTGCCCGAGTTGCCTCGGTATAGAGGCGGGAGCCCGTAAAAGAAGCAGGCGACGTGGTGCCCTTCCGGCGACGAGGTGAAGACCGGAGCTTCTGCGGGAGATCGGGACGACGACGAGAAGACCGGAGGACACGGATCACTCGGTATAATTCTCTTCCCATCTTGTAGTTATCTAGGACTAGTTAATGGCCCGATCCGGGTTTTAGTGCGCGGTGGTGCCGGTTCAAGAAAATTTAAAGTTAACCATCGCTTCCGCATTTGGCCTCGGGATGGAGGCCGGGACGCCGCCATGCACTTACAGTGGTATCAGAGCCTCTCCATTAACATAGTCTAGCTTTGTCTAATGTGTTTTACATTTCCGATCGAACAAATGTTCCAAAACCGTGTTTTTCAAAACAACAGTTTTCTGTCGAAATTTTTTTGTCTCGAAAAATTTTTCATGTAGTCTCAGAATACTGTGCAGGGAAGTATAAGCCTACTGTAGAAATTTGGTCGCGAGATCTCATTATTCGACCGCGGAACCACGGCCAAACCCATGCTTGGGCCACGGTTCCGCCGCTGTTTTGACAGATCGTTGCACCAATTTTTTATAGAGGCCTTCTGGGTTGAAAATAGGATTTTTGGAATATTAATTTTGGGCCCAGAATTTCTTGATGTGCTACAGTAGTACTTGGGGCCCACTTGTTATAATTTTGATCGATCAGATATTATAAACACATTATTTCAATGTATTTACATTATATCTGCGACCGTGAACTTGATCGGTAAATCCTGTCTAACTGCTATAGCCCGGTTAGACGGATTTGCGAACGTGACTTTCACGTTGATTTTCTGTACATTGCTGTGATGTTGCGGATCGGTCGTGGGGGATAGCCTGGATGCAATGCTAGTACAGTTTTTGTTGTATCATGTACATTTGATATTGCGGGACGAGCGTCCGACATGTGGACTGCCGTCACTGCCTGTTTGTATTATTATTTTGGGGCACGGCCAGGTTGCGGTCGATGTACCCGTTGTATGTATATTTTACTTTCTGTACTAGGATTACCCCAAGGTGGGGTGCACGGATAGCCGGATTCTAGAGGGCAACAAGCCCGCATCTCATGCATTGAGACGGAGGGGGCTTTACTCTAGAATTGGCAGGGCTATTCGCCGCACTCGTAGGGGGTACAGGTTGACCCAGGAGGCGTGCCCAAGTTACCGGATTCCGTGAAGTGCTGGGTGGTCCATTCACGTTGCTGAAGGGGGCTGCCTCGCTTCAGGTTTTGGCGGGTAACTTGCCGCGCCCATAGGGGTCTAGGATTTCATTACACAGGCTATCCACACGACCAGGGGAACGTCGGGTTTCAGTAGTGGCTCTGTGAAACCCGGGGATCCCAGATATCTGTATTGTTCTGTGATGCTGTACATTTCTATGATGTTGCATTTTATCACGCCTTGAGCGAAATATAATATATTGGTATATATATTAGTAGATGTTGTATATGTTTTGCATCCACGCTAGTCCAGTCCCCGCTCTGTCGTTAGTTAGCTAACCTAACGGGTAATGACGGGACCCAGTGGCGAATGCGGATGGCATATACATACATTAGTATATTTTCGTTCTTTGTGGTGTGATCTATTAATGGGACTGCATTGATTCGGATCAATGCAAGTTAAAAAAAAACCTAATCTGATGTTGTTGGAACACTTTTCAAAAAGCTGTTATTGCAAGGACATTCTCTTTTGTTTTGCATCGTGATATTCAGTTGGAATATCCTGCTCCTCAGTCGACGAGGCAAGGGCCGAGATCCCTTCACCGGGAGTGACCCCTTGGACAAAAAGTTTGCGTCAGGGCAATGACTTCACTATAGCCGATTACTTTTGCTTTGCACCGTGGTATTCAGTTGGAATATCCTGCACCTCATTCTACGGGGAAAGAGCCGAGATCCCTTCACCGGGAGTGACCTCTTTAGCAACGGTTTTCGTCACTATATTTTTAAAAGCTATCCGTTCCTTCAACGATATCAAGTTCTTTACGTTAAAGGTTTTCGCCAGAAACCATTCGTAGCCCTCCGTCGTTTCATATGGGTAGTCAATAGTATTCAAGCTGTGTTTGTTGGCCAAAGTCAAGGCACGGTGTTTGGTACCTGTTGGTTATTCATATGCAGCATAGATAGAGGCGTTGGTTTGGGACAGTCGTACTACCTTGTTGGCCAAAGTCAAGGGTATGTACGGGTGGGTTCAAATTGACCTGGAGAATGACGGGTAGAACTTGACATGTGACTTATGATTTGTTGGCCAAAGTCAAGGTCATAAGAGCATGGGGCAAAAATCACATCGGGAGTTTCAAAAGAACTGAAACTTGCCAGATATGCGCATACCTTCTGGAGTGTGACACCGTGAGCGGATTCCGTCACGTTATCATGCGATGATAGTTGGATCCCGATTCCCACTGATGAGTTGGTTTACTCCTCGGGTGATCCCGAATAATTCTTCTTTCAGGTTTGGAGGAGAATTTGACGGTACAGTGGGAGGTTTCCAGATTAGATAAATTAGTAACCATTCTGATCTAGGATAGACTGCACGCTGAGTGTTTCTTTTCTCTCTCTCTTCGGCAGCGACCATTGACCCGACCCTAAGACCATGAGTCAGAGACCAAAATTAACCGAACCTTCTTAAACACTGGCTTTTGGATTATCAGAGTTGCAAACCTCATTGCCACTCCTATTTTTACCCTTTTCTCCAGGACACCCCGTATTACTACGAACGTCCACTTCCATTGGACAAAACCATCGTATGGTTAGATACGAACTCGAAAGAATTTATTCGAGGATGGTTTCAGGTTCTGGAGGAAACGGATAGGACTATTCAGTTGTCTTTTCCTTTTACCTTCTCTCGGGTTGCGAGTACTCCTTGGTTTAGGAGTAGTACACCTATTATGCAAATTGGATAGTCTTCTTCCAAACCTTAGGCTGGTGCCAAACGGTGGGGAATGAAGAAAACCAATTAGCCTAACGATGGTGTACAGAAGGTATTAAGTTAAGACAAAGCAATGGATTAGTAAGAGGGCAAAGTAAATTGCGACTGCTATTCACGACCAAACCAAATATTTCATTACCACTCCTACATCACCTTTGTATTTCTCCAGAACACCCCGTATCACTACGAAGATCCACAGTTTATTGGATACTCCATCGTATGGTTATATAAGAACTCGAAAGGAACTTGTTCCAGTTCGGGGATGGATTCTGGTTCAGGAGAAATAGGAATAAGGTTTATTCGGTTGTCTTTTATCTTCACCTTCTCTCGCTTTGCAAGTGTTCCTAGGATTAGAACAGTACACCCATTATGCTTATTGGATAGTCTTCTTCCAAACCATAGGCTAGTGCCGAATGGTAGGGAAGGAAGAAAACCATTTGGCCTAAAGGGGTGTACAGAAGGTAATGACTAAAGACATAGAAAGGGATTTGGAAAGATGGCAAAGAATTATACGGTTACAGTCGTGAATCTGGAAGAGGCATTACTAAGAATACCGGGATACCCTATCGAAACATTTCAATGTTTCAGTTTCACTGTGTACTGTTAAAGGAAAACTGATTTCCCAATTAGTCCTTACTCCAGGGTATGTATTTACCAGGTATGATTCTCACATCTGTATGGTTTTACAGATGATGAGTGGGAGTAGGTTAGTGGGAATTAGGTGATCATCCTCATTATATCGGGATTCGTTGTAATCGGTGATATTTGAGGAAATCACCTGGGCTGTTTGCCGGTCGGCAAATATTTGGTTTTGAATATCCGCTGTTATGCACCAATTTCAAATCGATATATCTGTACGTCTATTTTCATAGAGTGAGATATACCTTTTTGAAATTATGTCTATGACATTTACCTATATCAGTGGATGGTTAGATAAGGAGCATTAAAACAGCGGTGTAATTCTTCTTAACCATAAGTACAGTTTTCAACCTACGACACACAGTGAATGAGTTATCAGACTCAAGGGACTTACACAGAGTATTGTATGTTGTCCAGGGTCCATCAGGACAGAGGGGTTGGTTCTCATACTATATTCGGTTTACTTATGACTTCTCTGGTTTTTGGACAGGTGTTTCGAGGAAACACAGGGTCCGAATGTTAAGAAGTTATAGGTATTTGAATAAAGTAGAGAACCAGGTATTGCAAGTATCGGGATTCTTCAAAGTGATCGAAGATGTAGATACTTGTGTATGGTGTTCAGTTGATAGTAATGATTAAGAGAACTTGCTTCTCTTTCAGGTTACTCATAATTGGAAGCATTCCTAAGTTGAGTAACGCTGATCGACCTTTTTCCATTTAGTAGACATGCACTGGAGACAGCTGAATGATTTGAATCTGGTTCAATTAAATCAGTGCCTCTGGTTCTATATTGGATATAGAACAGTTCATATCTTAATGATGTTAAGGTACGGGGAGTTGTCTGGCTTATGCTTAAAACCAGACTCTGGATAACTCAAGGCACGTTTCTGTAATGGCTGTTTGTGGGTTGACCCAGGCTATGACGAGGGTTGACTTTCTACCATCTGGAAGATCAATAGTGATATTGTTCTAGACTCGCCACAGTTTTAATAAAAATGGATTTTTTCAGAAAAACAGTAGTGGGAGTATGGTAGAACTGGAAGTGATTCCAGAACCACAAACGATTACTGAAGATTTCATAGGAACCTAAAGATTCAATCTGGCTAGACATTCCATTGGCCACTCCGCAGATAAGGTAGGTAACTTCAGGCACCCGAGAGGTACTCCGGTAGCCTCAAGGACGGTGACAGGGAAGTTCTTGTTTACCCAGACTTGACATTGCTGTTGTTCCAGACTGTGAGACCCGGCAGGAGGATGAGTATAGCGTCGTTCTAAACCAGCTTTAGAAGTGTACGTGTATATGACTCTGCCAGAGGGTTATCTTAGTCAGTGGGAGCAGCGGAAGCATTGGTGGACAGGTAGCTTATGTCTATTTATAGACTAAAGCAGATATAGCGGAGATAGATCATCAATTTCTGAAGTGACAGTCATAGATTTGACTTCATCAGAATAGGGGATGGATCTGTTGAGAAGGTAGTAGGGTGTGATGTCATGATATTTGGATGACATACACAGAGTAGGAAGTGATACTCCTATACTACGATCGGTTATACGTTGGTCGTCACACAGTGGTTTCTCCACATGGGATTTGGACATTATATTAGACATACTGGTTACTAGATCTATGGTTTTAGATCTAGATTTGGATGGTTTCCCAATCAGAGTACTTAGACAGCATTCTAAGAGTATTTAGAATGGACGACTCCTGGCATGGTGGTGTACCTGCAGGTGATGGAGTCACCCTCTCTAAAGGTGTCTTACAGACTAAAGTGGAGAGGGATGTGCATGATTGGCAGATCACTTACTCAGGCAATTGAATCAATCATGAGATGTCAAGTACCACACCAGATGTTGTTCATGCACTAGATGCAATAAGTTGATATTGATCCAATCCTGGAGAAACAGTCGGAAGCAGTTTTAGAACATAAGTGGATGTTCTAGGGATATGATAACGACAGCCTCATTCGGGAGACAGTTATCATTCCAGGCTTCCAAGGTGACCTGGACAACAAGGAGGTTGTCAGAGCTATAGTTTTTCCTTCTGACGAAGGGCAGTATTTTGGACAGGTGATCCAAGGCAATACTGAGGGAGGCATGGCGCAGGATACTGATTAAGTTCAGTTGACAATACGGTCTAAGAGGTTTGGATTTAGAGTTCACTTATGAGCTAGGTCCCATCAGACATCCAGACATATTCTGAGACAGGTATTGCTCATTTCGGGAGATGGCTTTCTCCGCGAACTTGAGATATAGAGAGACATAGAAAGAAACATCAAAGCGGATCCACTCACTGAGGTTATTCCTCGAACGCAATAGTTTCGCAAACGGGATTTGTGAGACTGACTAGTAGAGGAGTTGGGTGTTCGGTATCACATGGGCTGTGAGTATGCGACATCGCAATAATTAGCCTTGAGTGCAAGTGGGAGATTGTTGGAGATAGTGCCCTCAGAGTCAATTATTGGATCACAGGCACGTGATTGCAATGATTGAGGGAGGACCTATCTCGGTAGGACAGTCTTACTCAAGATGATAGTATGCTATCTGGTTTATCTTTATCATCGTGTACTGCTTTAGGTGACCTGACATGTCGCTATTACACGTTGATAGAGCCCCTAGGATTCTTGCTTGACCACCAGCAGTATGAGGGCGATCATATAAGTGGGAGCTGGGGTCTATAAGCACATCCTTAAAAGGTCCCTAGTCGTGGGAGTTTCGAGACAGGGCATCGATACTCCAGAGTAGACTAGTGTATACAGTCGAGACCCCGACGAGGGGCGGTGGCCGGTCTCACAAGCCACTGGTGTCAGTTGGTTCACCTAAGATGTATACAGGTGCTCATTGGGTTATGAGTACACCGGACAGGACTCGCCGGGAACATGCTAGTTGGTCTTATACCTGACGTCAGATAGCAGTTCCCTGGTGACATGTGTACAGGGTAGTTCATCGACCTGGGGATCGTCATTTGTCTCGTGTGAGTTCCCACTGTACTTTGATTACTACCCTACCACGCTCAAAGGAGACGTGCAAATAGGTTTTAGTTGGGTACAGTCCCGAGCCACATGGAGGCAGTGAGTGGATCTTCAGGGGTTCGTCTCTCCCGGTATTGGGGGTGAGGTCGTGCTGTGTCTAGGAGAGATATTACATGAAGCCCTCGGCCGAGGTAGGAGATTTACTGGTAGGTATTCCAGTAGTATCTCAGGGTGTTCTGGGCTACACTCCGACACGAATTGTACCGCTTTTGGGGGTCTGACTTTTACCAACCCCCTAGGCCCGCCATGCGATGCTCATAGACGAACGGACCGGACTGTACGGATATTGTCACTGACAGGCTCAGTAGGGTGTCAGGATGAGTTTGCTCATCGACATCCCTTTTGGTCAATAGCTGGTAGCCCGTTACGTATTGGCTTATACCTCTGACGTGCTAGTGGTTAAATCCACAACCAAGGTGTTGACGAGTCTTTAGAGTCCACCACACAGACCAGTTACTCAAGTTTCGGGCGAAACGCTGTAGAGGCCGTATGGAGATATGGCAGGGTTCGATCAGATACGTGCGGTATTGCACGGATCAGGATCGGACGGTTAATACTAGCGGGCTTTGGTTTAAGCCGGATCCTAGTATTGTATAGTGTAGATTTTGTCTCATTGTATTTGTATTCGGTCGGAATACAAATGCGGGTATGTATATACAGTAGCGGGGTTTTCCTGTAATTTATTACGGGATCAGTTTTTTGAAGTTGCCATTTTGCTTTCCGTTTCGGCCATTTTCCTTTATATCTTTCATTGGCCGAAGATTGGTGGAGGAGGGCTAATTTGCAAATGTGCAAATTAGCCATTTGGAGGGTGTTTCTTGTTAGTAGTTGGATCATGATGGTTTAGCCTCCATTGACTTTCTTATTCATCATGATTTACTTGATGAGGATGGGTTGTGTGAGGGGTTTGATTTGATGTTTGAGGTAAATCATTTTCTTTAGTGATCATTACCTTTTTTCATTGGCTTTCTCTCTCCTCCATCATTTGATTGGCCGGCCACACTTTGGGGAAGGGGGGATTTTGGTTGTGTTATTTTTCTTTGTGAGCATTGTTTTTTTTCATGAGACAATGGCTGTTGCTTTGCTTGCATGTTAATTTCGTGGGCCCCCCCTTGAGTGTGCTGGAGTTTTAATATGGGTTGTTGGATTAATTGCTATGAGGTTGCAAGAATTAATGACAACAAAACATACTGTCCACTATAAATTCCAGAGAGCATCCATTGGGTTCTTAGCCGAGCCTTGTTTTTTTTTCTTGATCAGCCAGAAACATTTTCCTCAATGCAAAAGTTTATTCCACCTCCATCATCTTTATGGCAACTTACAAACCCCAAGAGACAAAGAGCACTACACTGTTCTACAGCAATCCTTGGGCACGTCGGCTCGCCAACTTCGTGCCCGAGTTGCCTCGGTATAGAGGCGGGAGCCCATAAAAGAAGCAGGCGACGTGGTGCCCTTCCGGCGACGAGGTGAAGATCGGAGCTTCTGCGGGAGATCGGGACGACGACGAGAAGACCGGAGGACACGGATCACTCGGTATATCTCTCTTCCCATCTTGTAGTTAGCTAGGACTAGTTAATGGCCCGATCCGGGTTTTAGTGCGCGGTGGTGCCGGTTCAAGAAAATTTAAAGTTAACCATCGCTTCCGCATTTGGCCTCAGGATGGAGGACGGGGCGCCGCCGTGCACTTACACTACACATATACCTATAGGGTATTATATCATTATTGACAGGTATATAAACATATGAGATATAGCTACATGTACATCTTGCATACATACTTACATGTACACACATATACCTTACTATAACTACATGTTCACCCTTATATGATGTTGCGTTGGATTTTGGAGAAATTAGGAACCACATGATATATTTAATAACTTGTTGTATTTAAATAGTGGTTTTCCTTTATATGCTCATATTACTGTTTTATGTTGCATATATTATATTTCATGGATTTACGCATTGAGATATGGATTTCATATGATGTTTTCTGGATGTTTTACTCCTGATGATATATATCGGTGGTATGGGACGCTGTTATATATGTACATATACATAATATATATCATCATAATGATCTATGTAAGTATTCTTATTCATTACTTAATGTTTTCTGGATTTGAGGACCGTGGTAGTTCATGAAACTATGCATTGTTTGAAAAACCCGATTTCTCTTGATATGATATTTCGATGCGTCCACCATGAGATTTCTCGGTTCGGAGACTTATGTTAGATACCCGATTCGAGGAGCGGTAGGCACCGTCTGCGGGTACATGGTGGACCCGGTATGGTTCCCTGGAGCAAGAGGTGATTTTTCGTGGTATAGACGATGAGCCTGGCAGGAGGGCTAGTACCTACCGGTGATAGTATTTGGACTTAGCAGTTATCATGAGGATACCGACCGGAGTTATGTACGGACATCAGGGCCGGTCCTGGTGACGGCGCCTGAGATATGAGGATTTACGTGTCGATACTGGACACGGGTTTCATGATGTTTCGAGTGTCGATGTTGGATACTCAGGTTCCATGATTTTGATGTGTCGTTGAGAGACACACACACACACACACATATATATATACAAGCATATGTTTTCATGATGTTTCGGATGTCGATGTTGGACACTCAGGTTCCATGAGACTTACAGGATATGAAGGCCAATCTGAGGATGCGGTGCTTTTCGTATTGGGATTTAGATTGTCTTGATGGACACTGGTCCTGTCACGATGAGGATTTCGTGAGGATGACATGTTTTATCCTATACTCAGCATTTATTTGATATGCATTGCTTCATGTATTAGTAGTACCTGATTGAGTACTTTTCATGACTGTTGCGTATATATATTGCCATTTATTGCTATCAGCTTGCATGTGATAGATTATCGCAGTACGTCCATACCTGCGATTACCTGCATATGTTATTTACTATTCATGAGTTGGCAACTCACCCCCGTTGTGCCACAGTGTTTTGCAGGTGTCCCTCAGAGTGGCAGTGGCAGGGCTTCTTCTTATCGTATCATCTTTTGTAGCGGATAACGCTACGGCTGACTGTGAGCAGTTTTGCTATAGGTGGGTTTTTGCGGTTATCCGATGATGCTCATTATATATCTTCTGTATCTAGTACTCTCCGTCTACTACTTTCATGTATTGACTTAGAGACGAGATGTGAGGATGATATTGTATATTATTTTGTGACTCTGGATGTTATTTATGCTGTTTCATTTTATATCGTCCATTTCTTCGCTACGGCGCCGTATATCTATTGTGGTGGTTGTTTCCTCCTTTGGGCGTGGATTTTGCTCCCGTTTGGGGTTGCTTTACTTATATCTTTTGTTTGTACCCTTTTTGGGGATAGTTTTTACAAAGGAGGTGCTGCCAAATTTTTAAAGAAAATAAATTTGGACTTTAAAGATTTTTACTTGAGATTCCAAAAGTTTTAACAATATTCTTATCACTTACTACTTTTGATAGTTTAGATTGCTGGGTTTTCAGCTTACTTAAATTGCATTACGTCTGTAGACGTTACGTGGTTTAAGGGCCGTCACATGCCAAATTTCGGGTCGTAACAAAGTTGGTATCAGAGCGCTAGGTTTTACCTTTCGGAGTATAGGATAACCTTGGTATGATGTGGTAGGTAGCTTAAGCAGAGTGACGTAGTGTGTGTATGTCCGCGGCATACTTACGACATGGTACTCCGCCTAAGTGACCTAAGTACTAATTTCTTGAAATTCCTTCCATGATTATACATATCCTTGTGATTCAATTTCCGTGTTCTTATCGACTCCTATTTCCATTTCTAGCCATTTGCCGCCGAAGACTATAAAGACTCAGAGAGAGGCAGGAAAAGCCGAGGTTAGAGTTGACTCGTTTGGGACGAAGACTGACCAGGACGGTACGCTCGCTGTAAAGGAGCAGATTGATCTGCCTTCGATAGATCGTATCGCTAGGCTAGAGATAGATATGCAGGATTTGCACCAGATGATGGGATCGTTGGTTGAGGCCAGTCGAGCACGGCGACAAGAGGTTGCCACCCCTGTTACCCAGTTATTCCTTACTATCAGCACACAGCATTTTGTCACGTATACATCAGCAGTGGACGCAGCCTTACTAGATGAGGAGCGTCTTCCCGAGACTTTGGAAGTTCCGGAACCGAGGAGGGCTCGTACAAGTGTATCAACCTAGAGACAGATGCTTAGTCGCCGCGACAGATTTCGTTTACGTCGCGGGAGTAGCAGAGGCTTGGGACGAGAATAGTTATTTAGCGCTTATCCCCAGGAGGGTCAGCAGCCATCGTATGGATGTTTCCGGTATGGGAGTTTCCATCACCTCGTCAGAAATTGTATCTTGGTACGCCAGAGGAGGGCAGCAGTACCATATGATACCTTATCACCTTCACCTCAGGGAGAGTCGCCTTTTACGCCTGTTGTTGATCCGCATCAGACTTATATTCAGAGAGGTCGTAGTCGCGGAGAGTTTGTTAAGAGCGTACAGGATGGCAGAGGAGGAGGACAGGATGTTGCAGGTAGAGAATAGGCACGAGCTTTTGTTTCGACTCATCAGGACGCACATGCGTCCAATGCAGTGGTTTCAAGTATTCTTTTTTCGTATGTCCTTTTGATGCGCATGTTTTGTTTAATTCAGGATCTATGCACTCGTTTGTTCTACACACTTCGTGCCGAGGTTGGGTCGAGAGTTGTGTTTGCTAGATCAGTCGTTTGTCCTGTTAGCGATTCTTTTGTTGCACGATACGTGTTTTGATCGTATGCCAATCGGATAGGAGATAGAGATTCGTCCGTCGATTTGATCCTTCTAGATATGTTGGACATTGACGTTCTCCTGGGCATGGACTGGTTAGCTACGTGCTATGCGTCTGTGGACTGCCGTGAGAAACAGTCAGGTTTTATTTTCCCGGCGAGTCAGTTCTTGTTGTGCAGGGGGACAGTGGTGCCGCCCCTCACAGCTTGATTTCAGCCTTTTTTCGCTAGTCGGCTTTTGAGGAGAAGATGTCGAGGATTCTTGGCTTTCATTCGTGATACCGGAGCCACAGTGGATTCGTTGGACCGGGTTCCTATCGTGCGAGAGTTTTCCGACGTTGTTCCAGATGAGCCAGCGGAGCTTAGGGAGCTTTAGGATCAGCTGCAGAGTTACTAGATAAGGGGACTTGTACATCCAAGTGTTTCGCTTTGGGGAGCTTCTATTCTGTTCGTCAAGAAGAAGGACGGTACTTTGAGATTGTGTTTGGATTTTCATCAATTGAACCAAGTTACGGTGCGGAGTAGGTATCCTTTACCTTGCATTGACGATTTTTTTGATCAGCTCTAGGGTGCGGGACATTTTTCTAAGTTTGATTTGGGATCAGGTCATCATCAGTTGCAGGATCGGAATGATGGCATTCCGAAGACTACTTTTAGTACGCGCTATAGGCATTATGAGTTTGTGGTGGTGTCGTTTGGACTCACCAATGCCCCAGCAGCGTTCATGGATTTGATGAACCGGATTTTTCAGGCCGTTCCTCGACCAGTTTATTGTTGTGTTATCGATGACATTCTGGTCTATTCCAAGAGTTGAGAGGAACATGAGCAGCACTTGAGGATGGCTTTGCAGATATTGAGAGAGCACCAGCTGTTTGCTAAATTCTCGAAGTGTTCCTTCTGGCTTGATGGTGTTGACTTCCTAGGTCATGTAGTTACGGGAGACGGTATTCGTATGGACCCGAGGGAGATCGAGGCCGTACAGCTTTGGCCTAGACCTGTATCAGTGACTGAGGTCCGCAGCTTTTGGGATTAGCCGGTTTTTACCGCCGTTTCGTGCAGGATTTTTCGAGTATCGCTGCACCGCTGACCGGACTGACCAGGAAGGGAGTTCTTTTTCTTTATACTGAGGCATGCAAGTTGAGTTTTCAGCAATTGAAGATTCGGTTGATGACTGCACCAGTTCTATCTTTGCTTTCTGGATCGGGCGACTTTGTCGTTTACTGTGATGTTTCGTGAGTGGGGCTCGATTGTGTATTGATGCAGCATGATAGAGTTATCGCTTATGCTTCCCGATAGTTGAAGAAGCACGAGAAGGATTATCCCACTCATGATCTTGAGATGGCCGCGGTTGTCTTGCGCTGAAGATTTGGAGACACTACTTGTACGGAGAGTCGTGTCAAATTTTCACAGACCACCAGAGCTTAATCTTCCTGCAACGGGATCTGAGTTTGAGACAACGCCGTTGGATGGACATTGTGAAGGATTGTGATTGTGAGATCCTTTATTACCCGTAGCAGGGAGATTGTGGTAGCTGATGCTTTGAGTCGTAGGCCCGGGGGTAGCTTGTTCCAATTGTGTGCAGTTCTGAGACAGTCTTCTGCAGATTTACAGTTCTTGTGCGACCGTTGAGTACAGCTTAAGTTCGTCTCTTCTGGGGGACAGCTTTCTCATGTCCGAGCCCATCCATTTCTACTTAATCATTTTCGTGAGGCACAGCCCCCCGATGCCCATTTGTCTGATATTCTTGAGCATGTTCGGCTAGGTAGAGATTCGGAGTTCTTGATTTATGACCAGGGTGTGCTACGTTTAGGGACTCACTTGTGTGTACCAGATACTGATGGGTAGAGACGCGAGATCCTAGAGCAGACACATCAGTCAGCTTTCAGTATTCACCCAAGTTCCACCAAAATGTAACATGACTTGAGAGATAGTTACGGGTGGGCAGGGATGAAGAGTGAAGTTTCGGATTTCGTTTTGAAGTGCTTGACTTGTCAGCGAGCTAAGGTTGAGCATTTGAGACCGGCAGGAGAGTTGCAACTTTTAACCGTTCCGGAGTGGGAATGGGAGCAGATCTCCAGGAATTTCGTTGTGAGTCTACCTAGGTTTAGTCAAGGGTATGACTCCATTTGGGTGATTGTTGTCCGGTTATGCTCAGTATGCTAAGTTTGCTCAGTTGTTCTTCGATAAGTTTGTGCGTTTGCATGGAGTTCCTTCATGTGTTGTATCCAATAGAGGCACCCAATTCGCTAGCCATCTTTGGCAGAAGCTTCAGGAAGCTTTGGGTACTAGTTGAGATTTAGCTCCGCTTTCCATCCGTAGGCCGATGGTCAGTCAGAGCGGACTATACAGACTCTGAAAGATATGCTTCGTGTGTGCGTGCTTAAGTTTGTTGGCAGTTGGGATCGTCACTTGCCATAGATGGAATTCTCCTACAATAATAGTTATCAGGAGACGTTTCAGATGGCAACTTTTAGGCTTTTTATGGTAAGTTGTGTCGATCGCCAGTCTGTTTTACCGACTCCACGAGAGTAGGATTTTGGACCCCAGCTAGTCAAGAGACTTCGGAGAAGATACAGTTGGTTCAGGACAAGATGAGAGCAGCCCAGTGCAGACAGAAATCTTATACCGACCGTCGTTGTCGCAGACTTGAATTCGCAGTGGGAGATCAAGTATTCCTACGGATTTTTCCGTTGAATGGCGTGTTGAGTTTTGGAAAGCTTAGTCCCAAATTGTAGGTCCTTTTGAGATCCTCGAGCGAGTAAGTACCGTTCCTATCGTTGGCACTTCTGCCCAGATTTTTTGAGTATTCACCACGTATTCCTTGTGTCGATACTTCACAAATACCTTCATGACCTTTCTCACATGATTCGGCATCAGACCATTCGATTGGGACGCGATTTTTCATTCACCAGCAGCCGATAGTAATAGTGGATCGGCAGGTGGAGAAATTTCGGTCCAAGGTTTTGCTATCTGTAGAGGTTTTCTTTGATGTAGCCCGTCTAGTGAGGAGATCACATGGAAGGCTGCGAGCGAGATGTGGAAGATTTGCACTCATCTCTTTGAAGGTACGCATAATAAGAATTTTAAATTCGGGGACCGAATTTCTTTAAGGGGGAAAGATTGTAACGTTTTAGAAATCGTTTAGGCAAATTTTCCGTTAATAGGTAAAATAAGTAGTGTTTTCCGTAAAAACCTAGAAGTGATCTTTTTTTCAGTATTGACTTAACTGCACCTAATTTAACAAGGAAATTGCTGGTTTGCGGTTTTTAGTTGTCACTTGAAAATTTTAGTCCGCTTTAATATTTTTCCTTAATTAAAATATTATTATAAGCTTTTATTTATGCACTTAATTAGTGGTAATTACAATTTTGATTGAGTTAATTATGCTAAAGTGAATCTATGCTAACTTAATCACAAGATTAAGCATTAAACCATCTTTGAAAATATCCTAGAAAATATCTAGATATTTTAGTGAATTAAAAGAAAACTTTAATTAGAAAAGAAAATGATTAAGAGGTGACATGAATGGGAGAGGTATTAATGGGCATTAATTGGTGTTTTAGACTAGATTTTTCCACACTCTCACCATCTCCTTACCTTGGCTGACCCCTCCCCCTTGCTTCCCCCTCTCTCTTCTCATCCCATTTGCACTTCTTCAAGCTCAAATAAATCATCAAAAATCATCAAATAATCCCACAAACTCAAATACAAATCCATACCCATTATTCTTTAACCCTAACCTAGCTTGATTCATGAGGAAAGTTAGCATTTTGGAGGCTAATTTGGAAATTTAGTTGCAAGTTTGTGAATCTAAGTGAGGTATAACATCCTAACCCTAAACTTTAGTTATTGTATAAATACTTAAATCTAGTTATTAGATGTTTAATTAAATCTTGAATTAGCATGTTTTGGATATTCTAGAAAGGGTTATGATGATCAAGTAAGGTTTTGATTGATTGAAATGGTTAATGGAGAAGTGTAGACTTGGAAAACTTAACCTAGTTGTGAGAATGTTATTTGTTATTTTCCTAATTGTCTAATTAAGCTTAATAGCAAACTAACTTTTACTAAATCTTATATGGGTGAGATAAAAATTGTTGTAAAGGTTTGGATGACTTAGTTAAGCTACTTTCCGATGATTATGATCGCTAGAATTGTTTAAACTTCTTGATTTGAGCTAAAATATTTATAAAGTTGCTTGCTAGGTTTTCGGATAAATTAGGCGTGGGTTTCTTTTGATGTTGTGATGTGATTTATTTTATCTTCCACGATATAAAATGTGTTGTGATTACGCGATCGGTACGATCGGGGTCTAGGCTTGGTGGTTGTGTCATCCTAGCTAGGGTTGTGCCGATCGTACGCGTTTTGTGCACTGAGTGCACAGTGTGTATATCTTGTAGACGTTATCCTTGCGTTTCGTTGTTTTTGTGTCGGCGCAGGATATTTAACTTTATGTTTTTTGTTTGTGAAACTTAGGATCGCGAGCAGGGACTTCGGACGCTGCGAAGAAAGGGAAGCAGGTGGTCGGATTTACTTAGCTCGAGGTCATCGGTGAGTAGATTTAACATCTAAAGGGGAATCGCCCGCATGGCGTTATGCGTCTGGGCTAGATTAAATGACATGATTATTAGTTATAAGTATATGGACTCGAGGTCCTATTGTATATGGACTTAGTATTAATGAGACACAACACCATTATTAACGGTTCATGTTATACGAGCACTAATTGTATGCTACACACACTCCGTCGATAATTGCCATGACACGCACAAACACATATACATACGTGATATAGTATTAGTTAGGGACATTGAAACATGATTTCATATTTCCATTGTGTATAAGAAAGATAGCATACACATATATCTACATGCTTACACATATACCAATAGGGTATTGTATCATTATTGACAGGTATAGACACATATCTTGCTATAGCTACACATATACCTATACGGTATTGTATAATTATTGACAGATATATACACATATGAGATATAGCTACATGTACATCTTGCATACATACTTACATGTACACACATATACCTTGCTATAACTACATGTTCACCCTTATACGATGTTGCGTTGGATTTTGGAGAAATTAGGAACCGCATGATATATTTAATAACTTGTTGCATTTAAATAGCAGTTTTCCTTTATATGCTCATATTACTGTTTTATGTTGCATATATTATATTTCATGGATTTACGCATTGAGATATAGATTTCATATGATGTTTTCTGGATATTTTACTCCTGATGATATATATCAGTGGTATGGGACGCTGTTATGTGTGTGTGTGTGTATCAGTGGTATGGGATGCTGTTATATATGTACATATACATAATATATATCATCATAATGATCTATGTAAGTATTCTTATTCATTACTTGATGTTTTCTGGATTTGAGGACCGTGGTAGTTCATGAAACTATGCATTGTTTGAAAAATCCGGTTTCTCTTGATATGATATTTCGATGCATCCACAATGAGATTTCTCGGTTCTGAGACTTGTGTTAGATACCCGATTCGAGGAGCGGTAGGCACCGTCTGCGGGTACATGGTGGACCCGGTATGGTTCCCTGGGGCAAGAGGTGATTTTTCGTGGTATAGACGATGAGCCCGGCAGGAGGGCTAGTACCTACCGGTGATAGTATTTGGACTCGGCGGTTATCGTGGGGATACCAACCGGAGTTATGTACGGATATCAGGGCCGGTTCTGGTGACGGCGCCTGAGATATGAGGATTTACGTGTCAATGTTGGACACGGGTTTCATGATGTTTCGAGTGTCGATGTTGTACACTCAGGTTCCATGATTTTGATGTGTCGTTAAGGGACACACACACACACACACACACACATATATATATACAGGCATATGTTTGCATGATGTTTCGGGTTTCGATGTTGGACACTCAGGTTCCATGAGACTTACAGGATATGAGGGCCGATCTAAGGATGCGGTGCCTTTGGTATTGGGATTTAGATTGTCTTGATGGACACTAGTCCTGTCACGATGAGGATTCCGTGAGAATGACATGTTTTATCTCATACTCAACAATTATTTGATATGCATTGCTTCATGTATTAGTAGTACCTGATAGAGTACCTTTCATGACTGTTGCATATACATATTGCCATTTATTGCTATCAGCTTGCATGTGATAGATTATCGCAGTACGTGCATACCTGCGATTACCTGCATATGTTATTTACTATTCACGAGTTATAAACTCACCCCCGTTGTGCCACAGTGTTTTTCTAGTGTCCTTCAGAGTGGTAGCGGCAGGGATTCTTCTTATCATATCATCTTTTGCAGTGAATACCGCTACGGCTGACTGTGAGCAGTTTTGCTATAAGTGGGTTTTGCGGTTATCCGATGATGCTCATTATATATATTCTGTATCTAGTACTCTCCATCTACTACTTTCATGTATTGACTTAGAGACGAGATGTGAGGACGATATTGTATATTATTTTGTGACTCTGGATATCATTTATGCTGTTTCATTTTATATCGTCCATTTCTTCGCTACGGCGTCATATATCTGTTGTAGTGGTTGTTTCCGCCTTTGGGCGTGGATTTTGCCCCCGTTTGAGGATGCTTTACTTATATCTTTTGTTTGTACCCTTTTTGGGGATAGTTTTTACAAAAGAGGTGCTGCCAAATTTTTAAAGAAAATAAATTTGGACTTTAAAGATTTTTACTTGAGATTCCAAAAGTTTTAACAATGTTCTTATCACTTACTAGTTTTGATGGTTTAGATTGCTGGGTTTTTGGCTTACTTAAATTGCGTTACGCCTGTAGACGTTACGTGATTTAAAGGCCGTCACGTGCCAAATTTCGGGTCGTGACAATTGATGTATATTATTTACTTTTCCGCATTAGGGTAGACCCAAGGAGGGGAGCACAAGTAACCGGGATCTATGGTCCAGTGGGAGACCATCTCGAGGAGTCAAGACCGGGTCTCCTAACTCTGGAATTTGTAGGGTTGCTTGCCGCTCTCGTAGGGGTCTAAGGATGTGGGTTTGGCTATTCATCGCGACTTTAGAATCCGTGTTTTTACTGGCTTAATTAAAACACGGAATTCCTAGTATATCCAATATTTCATATGTGTTCTTCTGCTGCTGATATTTTGTGATGTGATCGCTTGATATTTTGAGACGAATGCTTATATTATATATATGATATATAATTAATATTGATGCTTTCGTTTCTTCTGTGATGCTTAGGAAGCATAATTGATGGGACTTCATTAATGAAATTAATGAAAGAAAAAGAAACCTAAAGATATTGTAGAATCTTGTTTTAAAAACTGGTAGCTCTAGTTCTTGCTTTGCATAATGGTATTCCTTGTAGAATATCCAGCACCTCATTCAATGAGGAAAGAGCCGAGATCCATTCACCGGGAGTGACCTCTTTAGCGAAACTAGCAGATGCTACAACCCATTTGATTTTGTCTTTTGATTGCTTTTCTAGTTCTTGCTTTGCATAGTGACATTCTTCGATGAATATCCAGCACCTCATTTGATGAGGAAAGAGCCGAGATCCCTTCACCGGGAGTGACCTCTTTAGTAAAACTAGTAAAAACCTCAAAAACACTCCTTTTCAAAATCACTCGATTCTACAGCGATATCAAGTTCATTACGCAAAAGGTTTTCCTAAAAAACTATCGTAGCCCTCCGTCATTTTAGGAAGTAGAGTACTAAGTATCCGTGCTACGTATGCTGACTATAGCCAAGGCGTAGTGTACGGTAGCTAAGTGATGTCTTCCTACACAGCATATGATGCGATTAATTAGGACAGTCACATGATTATGTTGACCATATCCAAGGGTCATATGGGTGGGTCTAATTAATCACGAAATGACGGGTAGAACTTGACTAGGACTTATGATATGTTGACCATAGCCAAGGTCATAATTACTAGGGGTAAAAACCTTATCGGGAATTTCAAGAGTTGAAATTTGCAATGAGATTGCATACCTTCTATGAGATAGTTGGATCCTGATACCCACTATGAGTAAGAGTTACTCCTGGGAGAGTTTTACACATTATAATTAGCCGATCAAGTAGGTGTCTAGAAAGGTGTTAACGGGGTTACGCCTTTGGGAAAACGAAGTTTATTTTAATTAGGTCCATACGAAAGCACAGAGAACCTCACTCAAAATACCGACACTGGCCTGGCCGAAAGATTGGCGAACTTGTAGGGTGTAATTAATCTCGGCTAGTCTTACCTTTTAGGGTTTGAAGGAAGATTTGATAAGAACAGTGGGAGCCATCCTGATTAGACAAAATAATAACCAATCTGATCTTGCAAGAGCATACGCAGAGTGTTTTCTTCTCTCTCTCCTGGTACCGACCGTAACATGCCTTAATCAAGATGATAATATGGATGCATTGACCGGACCTGCTTATTATACTAGCCTAGGAAACATTGGTCCCGCTCTATCTTATAATTGTTATAAGTCCGAACAGAAAATAGGGGAATATCCGGATTCCTACGCGACCCAAACGAGGAATGAGTATGTTGATGTATATTCTTTAGGTGTGTTCATTACCGAAAACTGTTTCTCAGTGTCCTCTACATCCTAGATATGAGATACCGGATTAGGATCCCGCATATGTAATATGTTACATGGGCTACAGAAAGGTAGAGAACTGGGAATGGGTGATATGTCTCTAAGTGTAGAGAATGGTGCAAGTGTTGCAGCCAAATCAGTTGGCAAATATCACCTTTTATTACCAAATATATTGATTCTGAACAAATGTTATTAGATACCGAACCTGATATACAACATTTCATCAGATTCTTTATTAAGTTAAAAAGAATATAATTTTGTATTACAGGACAATGTTGTGAACATTTTCCTTAATCAAGAGTTGATTGGATCAGGCACGTTATGTAATGGCATATAAGTTCTAAATCAAACCTCAGTTCAAAGTATGTAGAACATACACAAGAGGAGTAGTTCAGAAATGAACGAATCCTTCTTATAGTATTGTAGACTTGGTCATATCTATGCGACACGACCAGCTAAGTTACATAAGGATGAATATGAGAATCTGTTCGAATTTTCATCTTATGATACTTGTCAGTCTTGTCACAAAGCTAAAGTGACCAATACTCCGTTTACTGAAAACAGAGAAAGAGTTATTGAACTCTTGGGACGCATACATGATGATGTATACGGTCCTATGTCTACAAATTCCAGGTTGGTTCTTTGTACTTCATTACATTCATCGATGATCTCTCAAGATTCGGACAGATGTTCCTGTTGAAACACAAGTCTGAACCTTTTGAGAAATTCAAGGAATATAAGTACGAAGTAGATAACCAAACGGGTAGAACTATTAAAGTCCTTCGATGTGATCGAGGAGGAAAATACTTGGGCATGGTGTTCCTGGAGTTTCTAAAAGGAGAATGTGATTCTCTCTCAGCTTACTCCTTCGAGTACACCACAGCACAAACGGTGTTTCGAGGTGGAGGTATCGCACCTATGAGATATGGTGCGCTCTATGATGAGTATTGTTGAGTTGCATGTTTCCTTTTGGAGTTATGCACTTAAGAAGTTGCATACCTATTGAATGGGGTTCCATCCAAATCAATGCCTACCACTCCATATGAGATACGGTATGGGAAGAGACCATGTCTTAAATGAGTTAAGATATGGGGTTGTCCAGCCTATGTTGAAAGGCAAAATCCATACAAGCTCGAGACAAGGTCAGTTCTGTAAGTTTGTTGGATATCCTGAACATTTGCGAGGGAATATCTTCTACCAATCTGAGGAGCAAAAGATATTTTGTTTCTCAGCATTCCACCTTTTTAGAAAAGGATTTTCTTATGAAGAAATTTATGGTCATGAGGTAGAACTGGAAGGAGTTCCAGCTGCACAAACTAACAACTGATGATTTGGTGAAACCAAAGGATTCAATAATTTCCGACAAACCTCAGCCTCTCCGCGAATCTGGTAGGGTTCGTCATCTACATGAGAGATTGTTCATAACAGAATACGGCATTTTATACCGCCCATTCTTATGCTCGTGTGTTTATAGGTAGGTGCTTGTAATCCGTGTTTGTTACATATTTACAGAATACAGGTTTCCAGTACAAATATTGCAAATCAAGATAAAATCTCCACAGTTACGTCAAAATACAGAACATCCGTCACAGCAGATAAAAGCCGGGTTCCGGTCATCCATATCCGTCCAGTGCCGAGTACCAGTTCCAGAGACAAGACATATGACAGTGGTCATTCGTGTCTGGGACAAGCACAGAGCACGAGAGGGGGCTGCACAAGAATCAATGGGTGCGCGGAGCTCGAGAGAGATAAAGTCAAAAGTAAAGGGAAGTGTGCAATCTTGGACAAGGAATTCTGAAGATATTCTGGAAAGATTATCAGAAAATACATGTACCAGACAAGAGGGGACAGCAGAACAGGGTAGCACACAAAAACTGACATCCCAACTCCCCTATAGGGCAGCGGATCCGCGGCCAATAGGGGGTATTGGCCGCGGATCCGCGGCCAAGTGGGCCCCTCTCACTGTCATTTGTCATGGGTAGTTGGGTCTTTTCACATGGGTCCAGATTGTTGCCCTAGAATTTCTGTTACCTGCCTATAAATACTCCAGAATTGAGCTAAGCCAAGGGTCATTCTTTTGTTCTTCTTTCTTTTTAGGATTTAGTCTTTTTCTTCTTCTTCTTCATTCTTTTTCCATGAAAATTGTAGTGAGAGCTTTTTGAGTGGGAGATCAATGAAGATGAGGGTTTTGTATCATTCTCTTTTTGTTTCTTCTTCCCCTTGAGATTCTTGCTTTCTCTTGCTCATTCAACCTCTTCATTGAGCTTGAATGGTTAAGGGTTAGTTATTGATCTCAAGGGTCGTTTTTTCTCGCGGGACTAGTTCTTCACTTCACATGCGTTCTCTACCCTTCTCTTGATCTTGCAACCTCTTAATTAAGCTTGCAAATTTAAGGGTTGGCTATTGATCACATGCCTGTCTTGAGTTCTATGTTCTTGTAATTACTTTCTTGTTCTTTTTATTGCTTATTTATTACTTGCTTTTTATTACCTTGCTTTTCTTTCATGCACTTAAATTCCTTGCATTTAATTACTTGTAATCTTTTCTTTTCTTTGTTCTTTTCTTTTGCTCTCTTTTGTTCATTTTGTGAATGTTGTAATTATCGTCGTTGTTAAGAATTAATACGGTATTGTAAGTTAACACTTCTTTCCTCATTTCCTTTTCCCGTTATTTTCCATTTGAACTCCGCCCAAACGTTACGCAAGCGCTCCGTTAGGCACCCTACCTTGACAAGGTAACGGTGATTCCTAACCGCGACCGGTTGCGTTCGGTTTGGCCGGAGGCGAAAGCAAGAGACAAGAACGGAAGGACAAGGGTAAATAAGCCGTATTCCACGAATACCGCGCTTAAATCCCCTAATCCACGTTGTTGCCGATTGCTTAGCTTCAATTGGTCAAGACTCGGCTCAAAGGTTTTGAGTACGGATTTCTTTAGCTTATAATCTCGTATCTTTTCTTAACAACTTTATACTTGCAAATAAACACATAGGTTAGTCTGAACAAACATACAGATTCTTTATTGACTCGTCTAAAACAAGAAAGGACATACAACCATCTCCTTGTGGACCGACCCGTGCTCAACCGGCTAGCTGCATAGTGACACCGTCCTGATCGCGGTTATACTTTAAATCTTTGAACATCCGACACGCTTTTGGCGTGCGATCAAATGGCGCCGTTGCCGGGGAGACGGTAACGTATTTCTTTTCTTGTTATTCGGGTTAATATTCTTTTTGTATATATAAAAAAAAAATATATATATATATATATATAAAATAAAAATCTTTTTGTTTTTTTTGATCATTTTTGTGGGCAAGTGTGCAGATTTTTGCGTATTTTGCAAACTGCGATTGTGGGGAGCAAAGTGTGCATTCAAGGCAAAGGTGATTACGAAGTACAGTGCCAAAGATGCGGGTAGTTTGACCCGCGCAAGCGAACCTTTCAAGCTTACCGGATTTGATTCAACGGGGGTTTCCTAACCCAAAACTTAACGGTACAGATTTTACTAACACCTTCTTCTCAAATCCGACGCATTCAATATACTATTCTTTGCAGGATTTTTTGCAAGTTCGCTAGCAAACGCTAAAAATTGACTAACCCGTATTTGTTGCAGTGCCGCGCTTAAACTAAAAAACGATTGTTTGATTCTTTATTGAATTTTTATTGAATTGCGAATTGCATACATTAATACGGACTTAAGGGCAAGCGAACCCCACAATATACGGTAAAGGATTTCATTACCTTTTCCGTGGCCCACAAATCACGAACTTGAGCATAACGTTTACCCGCACAAATTTTAAAAGAAACTAGACTTTAAGCCTTAAGGACTTCGCGCTCACTAGGAGAAGTTAACTGTGTTTAGAACCTTGCTTAACGGTACATTGTTTACGGGGTGTCTAGGAAAGTGTTAACGGCAAAACCGTCAAAAGAGAAAGGGTTATTTAATTAAGGAACTTCGCGAAAGCGTTGGAAAACCTCCCCTTATCTCTGCACTTACCTGGCCTCGTGATCAGTGTACCTTGAGCCCGTTTCTCGACACAGTTTTACTTCGACAATCAAGTTCTGGAGCAGATCTAGTTGACCTAGGGGAACCCTAGAACGATTAGGTGTGTGGTATTTTTGTGTCGTGATTATTTTTGTCCATATTATTTTTGTGTGTATATTTCATTCTTTTGTTAATAGCTAAAAAAAAATATATATATATATATATATCACATTCTTTTTCCCTTCCTTTTCTCTGCCTTTCTCTCTTTCTCTCTTCATATCATGGGTACTCCACCTCGCAAAACTCTTGCCGAACTTTGGTACCCACAACTAGACATTACATCCTACGGTTCTTGTTTTGGTCGAACTTCGAACGACCCCTCCATGCCCAAAATTTCTTTGAAAGATCGGATAAACGCGTCCAGGACGAACAACTGGACCCCGCAATCCACTTCGTATCAACCATTTCAAATATTCGCCCCTTCTTGCGTTGATACCCCTTTTGAAAATCCAGTTGTAACTCCGAGACCTATGTCTATTGCTGAACGTATTGAACAATCTCGTAGCCGATCTTTCACTCCTTTCACCACTACAAATTCTTGGGATCAACAATTCCATTCACCTTCTTATCCCAATATTGATCCCACTCCTGTCCAGCCATTCAATTCCTACCAGTCCTACCCAACTTTTACACCTTCCCTAGACATTGCTTCTACACAGCCTTTTGGGAGTTTTCAGTATCCAAACAACTTTGAATCTTTTACTGAAACACCTTCACAACCTATGTCTAGTCTTGAGCGAACTTTGGAAGAATTTCGGGTAGCTTCACAGCAGATGATGGATTTGAATGCGTCCATGGCCGCTCTCATACAACCTACTGACCCGATAGCTAGTTTCCAACTAGCTCCAACTTTTTCAATGTATGATGAGGCGGCAGGACAGGCTGTGAAATTGAGTGGAGAGAGTGAGATGTACCCCCTTCCAAATCAAACCTACCCATCCCAAATTGAATCCCACACCTCCTGTTTTGAAAGTCTATCGAGTATCCCACATGATTTATCAATTGAAGATAGAATGATGAATGAGTTGTGGGACTTCGTAGTGTTTGATTTGCCCGATTGTGAAGGGTCTCTTCCAAGTGAAACCGATCCTAAACCTTTTGACCTTTACACCTCCACTTTAGAACCTAAATCGATTGATATCCATGCTTTTGTTGAGGTGTCAGAGAATTTTGATTTTCACTTGATTGAGGATATCGACGCTGGGAATATTTTGGATGATGAACCTATAGATGTGGCTGAGTTTTTCTCTTCAAATCATCATCCCGAGTCATTAAATGTTTTTTCCGAACCCCATATGCGTCTGGATTTTGAAGAGAAGTGCATGGATGTGCTAAATTTTGAGGAGAATATTGAGGATAGTTTTGAGGATGAACCAGTTTTAATTGATGAGTCGGATTTTCCAATTCATCCTGTTCCTTCCCCTGACTGTGTACGCCCTCCCGAACCTTTAACCAATACCCTTCCTCAACCACTTCCCTCCATCCTTTCCATAGTTCCGACCTTGCAAGAAACCGTATCATTTTCACTTCCTATGTCTGGTTTACCAAGTTCGGCGTACCCGTGGTTTCTTACGAATCTTGAGGGATTTGACCCCATTTCCCGACGGGTAAATATATTAGCACAATCGCTTTTCACACATCGGTCATCACAGATTGTGCTAATCTATTCACTCCATTTGCACCCTCAAGTTCGTACTCCACTTCTTTTTCCCTTCCGCCATTCTTCTTCTGATATACCGAGACCGTATCTCGCTTCTATCTCCATACGGTCTCGCGTATTCTCCATTTCTTACCTCTTCACCTTCTTTCACCAACCACTGCTTTACCATGATAAAATCTTTGAATGGTTGGTGTTAACTTTTGGCCTGTGTAAGGCCTTGTATAGATTGATACTGTTCTTTCCCTCCTAATCCTGAACTTCAACGCTTAACAGTGGAAACACTGTTTTACTTAAGTTTGGGGGGGGACTCCTTTTTTGTATATATTTTTTGTTTTCTTTGTTGTATATAATTTGTTTCTAGGGAGCGCCGACAATTTTGACCCTCTTGGTGTAGCCTAACAGTGAGGGCACTGTCAAGTTTAAGTTTGGGGGTGTGCTCGGTAAGCTTTCTTCCTTCGCATTCATTTGTATATTTTGCATTTGCATACCTTTTAAAAAAACCCACAAAAATAAAAAATTTTCCAAAAAATATAAAAACTTTGTCGTCAAATTAGCTAATAGGGTAACTTAGATCTTTATTCCGAAAGATTAGTTGATATGATAGAAATAACTAAATTCTAGGCTTAGGAATTGAAAACCCTAAAAATAACCCTCATTCTGTTTAAACTTGGTAAGTATACGTCCTTACAGTTTTTTTGAGAAATAGGTAATCTTGAGTTCGGTTCTTTAGTTAAAGTCAAGATGAAGGGAAAGTATTGATGCTCTACTGAAGGATAAGTCTGAAAAATAGTTTCTTCTCTTGAATTCAAATTTAGAAAGCATATACCCTACAAACTGCACATACACGCACCTTAAAACTTGGGATAGTAGAGGATACCTAGAAATACTCTTGCCTGAAAGCCTAGTATGAAAGAAAAAACGGTATTTAAAGCTAAACACCAAAAGAGCATATTGAAAAATATATCCAGTCTTGAAAAAGAAAAAGAAAAAAAAAAGAGAAAAAGAAAAAAAATAGAATAAAGTCAAGACCTGGAAACTGCTATTTACGCTTTAAGTTCACACATTCAGTAATCGGTCGTTAGTGCCTCAAGAAGCATTAATAGTCGCATGAAAGGGGTGTGAGCAAATCCGTCCATCCTTAATGAAAAGAAGTAGTATTAGGTATTAGGGCAAGGGTATTATAGCTTGAATTGAATTCTTGAGTGTAGGGGTGCAAATATACACACACGTAGGGGTATACAATCGATGTTTGAATAAAAGATAGAAATAAAGAATAAGACTTGTGTTTTCTGTAAAGTTGATAAAAATCCCTGATTTGAGACCACACTTTTAGAAGGAAAACTCAGGAGAACCAATATCTTTCTAAACTTTTTTGGAACGTATATGATCTAAAGTTAAATAGATAGGAGGTGTGAAGTATTAGGGTTGGATATTTCTAACTTAGGATAATAGAGTTTCTAACTTAAATACTAAACTGTAGGAGTAGAATCAACGTTAACTTATGACACTAATTTGACGGGATTTTGTGGGTGTAATCCGCTGAAAACCCTCAAGAGACAACACTCCTCCTACTAGGGACACCTAGAGGTTTAACGGCTTGTTGCACATGCTCAGTGCAATCGCGTTCCCTGCGAAAGTGCGGTTAGGTTTTTATTTTAGTGAATAATTAGTTTTGCTCAGGACGAGCAAAAGTTAAGTTTGGGGGTATTTATTCATAACAGAATACGGCATTTTGTACCGCCCATTCTTATGCTCGTGTGTTTATAGGTAGGTGCTTGTAATCCGTGTTTGTTACATATTTACAGAATACAGGTTTCCAGTAAAAATATTGCAAATCAAGATAAAATCTCCACAGTTACGTCAAAATACAGAACATCCGTCACAGCAGATAAAAGCCGGGTTCCGGTCATCCATATCCGTCCAGTGCCGAGTACCAGTTCCAGAGACAAGACATAAGACAGTGGTCATTCGTGTCTGGGACAAGCACAGAGCACGAGAGGGGGCTGCACAAGAATCAATGGGTGCGCGGAGCTCGGGAGAGATAAAGTCAAAAGTAAATAGAAGTGTGCAATCTTGGACAAGGAATTCTGAAGATATTCTGGAAAGATTATCAGAAAATACATGTACCAGACAAGAGGGGACAGCAGAACAGGGTAGCATACAAAAACTGACATCCCAACTCCCCTATAGGACGGCGGATCCGCGGCCAATAGGGGGTATTGGTCGCGGATCCGCGGCCAAGTGGGCCCCTCTCACTGTCATTTTTCATGGGTAGTTGGGTCTTTTCACATGGGTCCAGATTGTTGCCCTAGAATTTCTGTTACCTGCCTATAAATACTCCAGAATTGAGCTAAGCCAAGGGTCATTCTTTTGTTCTTCTTTCTTTTTAGGATTTAGTCTTTTTCTTCTTCTTCTTCATTCTTTTTCCATGAAAATTGTAGTGAGAGCTTTTTGAGTGGGAGATCAATGAAGATGAGGGTTTTGTATCATTCTCTTTTTGTTTCTTCTTCCCCTTGAGATTCTTGTTTTCTCTTGCTCATTCAACCTCTTCATTGAGCTTGAATGGTTAAGGGTTAGTTATTGATCTCAAGGGTCGTATTTTCTCGCAGGACTAGTTCTTCACTTCACATGCGTTCTCTACCCTTCTCTTGATCTTGCAACCTCTTAATTGAGCTTGCAAGTTTAAGGGTTGGCTATTGATCACATGCTTGTCTTGAGTTCTATGTTCTTGTAATTACTTTCTTGTTCTTTTTATTGCTTATTTATTACTTACTTTTTATTACCTTGCTTTTCTTTCATGCACTTAAATTCCTTGCATTTAATTACTTGTAATCTTTTCTTTTCTTTGTTCTTTTCTTTTGCTCTCTTTTGTTCATTTTGTGAATGTTGTAATTATCGTCGTTGTTAAGAATTAATACGGTATTGTAAGTTAACACTTCTTTCCTCATTTCCTTTTCCCGTTATTTTCCATTTGAACTCCGCCCAAACGTTACGCAAGCGCTCCGTTAGGCACCCTACCCTGACAAGGTAACGGTGATTCCTAACCGCGACCGGTTGCGTTCGGTTTGGCCGGAGGCGAAAGCAAGAGACAAGAACGGAAGGACAAGGGTAAATAAGCCGTATTCCATGAATACCGCGCTTAAATCCCCTAATCCATGTTGTTGCCGATTGCTTAGCTTCAATTGGTCAAGACTCGGCTCAAAGGTTTTGAGTACGGATTTCTTTAGCTTATAATCTCGTATCTTTTCTTAACAACTTTATACTTGCAAATAAACACATAGGTTAGTCTGAACAAACATACAGATTCTTTATTGACTCGTCTAAAACAAGAAAGGACATACAACCATCTCCCTGTGGACCGACCCGTGCTCAACCGGCTAGCTGCATAGCGACACCGTCCTGATCGCGGTTATACTTTAAATCTTTGAACATCCGACACGCTTTTGGCGTGCGATCAAAGATACTACAGTCTTCTCGATGACAGTAGGAGCGAGAATTGCATCATGGTAGATGATGGCTCAACTAGGTTCAGGAAGGCCATCACAAGTGGAGACTTTGTGACATGGCTGGATGCTATACAATCAAAGATGGAATCCATGTACACCAACAAAGTATGACTTTGAATGCTTCACCTGAAGGGGTAAAACCCATCAGGAGCAAGTGGATCTTGTGAAGATTCTAGGTGTAAATGGAAAAGTTGAGACTTTCAAACCTATGCTTAAATCCATCAGGATTAAAGCAGGCATCGCGGAGTTGGAACATCTGTTTTGATGTGGCAGTCAAAGTGTTTGACTTCATCAAAAAAGTAGATGAACTTTGTATATACAAGAAGGTTGTAGAGAGTAAGGCTGTCTTCATCGTATTGTACGTAGATGACATACTCTTGATAGGAAATGGTTTCATATGCTACACTCGGTCAAGCTCCTCTTATCACGAGGATTCTCCACGGAAGATCTAGATGATACCTACTATATCTTGTGGATTATGATCTATGATGAAAGATCTAAGTGGATGTTGGGAGTGTCCCAAATCCAGGTACAATAACATCATACTAAAGGAGTAAAGTATGGAAGATTCTAAGCGTGGTGGTTCGCCCACTTTCTCAGGGATCACTCTATCCAAAAAGATGTCTTCCAAGACTGATTTGGAGAGAGCTCGCGTACAAGGGATATCCTATGCTTCGGCACTAGACTCTATCATGTATGCGATGTTATGTACCAGACCAGATGTAGCTAACTCACAAGGTGTAGTGATTAGGAATCAATCGGATCTTGGGAGAATCACTGGACAGCTGTATAGGACATTCTTATGTACTTGAGAAGCACTAAAGAAATGTTCTTAGAGTTTGATAATGGTGAACTCCAGTGGGAGTCCTTTACCAATTCCAGCTCCCAGAGTGATAAGGACGACTGAAAGTCAGTCACGGGCTTTATTTCTACCCTCGGTGGAGGGACAGTATGTTGGAAGAGTTCCAAGCTATATACCGTGGCAAACTAGACGATAAAAGCTAAATACATCGCTACCAACGATGTTGCTAAAGTGGCTGTCTGGACATTTCTTGTTCATAAGATGAACATGGTTCATACCATTGAGCATCCAATAATTGTTATTGTGACAACAATGGAGTTGTGGCTTTGGCCTAGGAACGATGGTCCCATAAGCGATCCAGACATATTCTGAGGCAAGTATCACCTGATCAGGGAGATGGTTGATCTCCAAGGGATCGAGATAAGGAGAGTTGACGCGAAGGATAACACGGCGGATCCACCCACAGAGGCCTTTCCCTAGAAAGACTTCTATAAGACGTTGAGTATGAGATACTACAACAAATGGCCTCAGTGCAAGTGGGAGATTGTTAGTAATATGTATGCCCTAGAGGCTATTACTGTACATACGATGTATAGTGTAGCGGATGCTTAGACATATATAGGGAGGACTTTCTTGCTTGACATGATAGTATGCTATCTGTTTGCACTTTATCTAAACATGTACACTTATTGTCTCTCTATTACATGTTGATAATGCCCTTAGGATGAGTACTTGACTACCAAGATTATGATGCAGATCATGCTAGTGGGGCAAAGGTAGTCGGTAAGTACATCCTTCAATAGTTCCTAGTTATGGGAGTATCGAGATAGGGCATCGATATTCCAGAGTAGACTAGCGTATACGCTTCTCGACCCATATGATGGGCAATGGTTGATCCCATATCCATTGGTGTTTGACATCAGAGATGGTTTACGGGTGCTCAGTGGAGACTGGGTATACTAGACGGACTCGCCGAGAACTCCTAGATGGTATTATACCTCACGTCAGATGGCAGTTCTCTGGTGACACTGGTACAGGTTAGTCTGTCGACTCAAGATCATCATAGAGTCTTGTGTGTCTCCCACTGTGCTTTGATTTCCACCCTACCACGGCTCTACTGAGTCATACAAACATGTGGTTTTTAGGTACAGTCCCGAGTCACATGGAGGCAATGAGCGATAGGAGGGGATTTCATTTCTCCCGGTATTGGAGGTTGATGTTGCGCTATACTCGATTGGCCATAACAGGAAATCCCTGGCCAGGGATGCTGAGATCTACTGGTAAGTGTTATCAGTAGTTTCTCAAACCGTTATGGATCTTGCATCGGCACGACTTATCAGGCTATTGGGGTCTGACGTTATACCACCCCCAAGCTGTGATATGTGACATATTAGACGGAGAGATCGGACTGTACAGTAGTGTTACTTGATGGATTCGCATGAGTATGAGAAGGCTTGCTTATTGATCTTCTGATCGCTCAATACCCGGGTGGCCGTTACGTTTAGCAGACCGCTTGCGGCTTGTGGGTGACTGATATGATCACCACCTACTGCCAGCGTATCGACGAGTCTTTAGAGTCTTATACAGAGGTTTCCTGGCTCAAGCGAAATGAAATAGGAGCACATATGTGATATGTGCGGAACCGAGATTAATACGAGTATGTGATACCGTATTCTATTCTCGCGATATGTGATATCGGTCGGTTATATGTGATATAGCCGGGCTGTCAAATCGAATGTTGATTCGACAAGTTGATACATTTGATATTAGTCGGTTGTATATGATATAGCCGGATTATTAAATCAAGAGTTGATTTAATAATTTAATGTATAATTATATATTTGATATATTATCTTACATTAACTAATATTAGCTCACTTAAGATTCTTTTTCTCACTAGTGTACACTTAGTATATATGTGATATATATTAATGTACATCTTTTATGTCATGCTTGATGCCACATGCTACATGGGTGTATGAGACTCACACCATGCATATAATAATGTGAGGTTTTGTTTATTTAAAGTAAATCAAATTAGTTGGAAATTGTCACATGGTTGAAGCTTGTGGAACCATTAACCAAGTCCACTCATTTTGTTTTACTTGAAAATATTTATTAACCCAACCATTATTGTTTACCCATGGTTTATTCTTTACATGAGTTAGTGTATGACACTAACTCACCCATGGTTGCTATTCTCACTCATTATTCCATTCACACTTCATCTTCTTCCTCATCTCCAAAAATCTTTCTAGCTTCATGAGAGATGAAAAAATATAGTGAGAAAATTATTTCTAAAGTGAGCAAAATTCCTACTTCATCAACCTCTTCTCTACTAGCCATTTAGATTTAGTTGTTTCTTCACTAGCTCATCACTTAGTGAAGAGGTAGCTTGAGTTAGTGTCTCCTCGATGTAGATCATCTTCGGTCTCGAAGACTTCAAGCAAGCTTGTTCATTTCACCTTGTGGAGCCTCACTAGAGTCCGGGAGATCACTATTTGGAGCGAAGGGACTACTACACAGAGCTATTAAAGTGAAGGACCGGTCTACAAAGGTTGTATTCCTTATTCACTTAGATATAAAGATGTTTACATGCTTGTTCGTCTAATTCTCTAATTTAGATTCTAGCGTTAGGGTTCTTTAGTGTGCCATTTTTTTGAAAACGGCATGGTCGATGCCTCCCGAAACCCAGCGGCCGCCCTAGGGAACCCAGCATATAGTGCCCTCAAGTTAATTATTGTAATCGCAGGCACGCGATTGTGATGATTGAGGGATGACCTATACGGGTAGAACAATCTTACTCAAAATGATACTATGCTATCCAGTTTGTCTTTATCATCATGTACATGCATTATATGGTATTACAAATCACTATTACATATTGATAGATCCCATATGATTCTTACTTGACTACCAGCGTTATGATGGCGATCATACATGTGGGGGTTGGGTAGTTCATAAGTACATTCTTAAATGTCCCTAGTCGTGGGAGTATCGAGACTGGGCATCGATATTTCGGAGTAGACTGGTATATATGTTTCTAGACCCCGACGAGGGCGATGGTTAGTCCCACAGCCATTGGTCTTTCGCACCTAAGATCGTATACAGGTGCTCACTGGGGGTGAGTACACTGGACAAACTAGCCGGGAACATGCTAGATGGTATTATACCTATTTTCAGATAGCAGTTCTCAGGTGACATGAGTACAGATTAGTCCTTCGACCTGAGATTGTCATTTGTCTCGTGTGAGTTCCCACTGTGCTTTGATTACTACCCTACCACGGCACAAAGGAGTCGTGCAAACAGGTTTTAGTTGGGTACAGTCCCGAGCTAAATGGAAGCAGTGAGCGGATCGTCGGGGATGTCTCTCCCGGTATTGGGGGTTGATGTCGCGCTGTGCACGGGTGACCATCACCGGAAATTCTTGGCCAAGATAGACGAGAATTACTGATTTGGATCAGTAGTTTCTCAGTGGGGGATAGGCTTCACACCAACACGAAATATCGCGCGTTATTAGGGGTCTGACTTTTTTCCACCCCCTAAACCTGATATGCGATACTCTTAGATGAAAAGACCGGATTGTACGGAGATTGTCACAGATAGGCTCAGTAAGGATCCGGATGGGTTTGCTCGTCGGCCTTCCTTTTCAACAGGTACCTGAGTAGCCGTTACGTACAGCTAGTGCCGCTGACGTGCTTGTGGTTATGGATTTATCCAGTAACTCACTGCCGGCGTACTGTCGCGTCTTTAGAGTCTCGCACAGAGGGTTTCCCTGGTTCAGGCGAAATGATGTAGTAGCCATATTTTGATACGTGCAGGGTTTTGATCGAATGATTGTACTAGTTACCCGGACTTTCGATCGGACGGTTGATAATACTAGCCGGCTTAGGATTGAGCCGGATTATTAAATTAGGTATTCATTTAATAATTTACGTGTATATATATATATATATATATATATATATATATATATATATATATATATATTTCAATATGTATATTCTAGTATTATGTTCTTTGTGTTATTCTATCTCTTTGGGTATTCGTATTTTGATACGAATATGGGTATGTATATACAGTTGAGTGTATTTCGTATTTATACGGAAAACATTCTAGAAGGTGAACACCTTATTTTGGTTTATCCATTTATTAATTTAAATGGAAATGAGGTGTAAAGGTAGTGAAGAGAAAATGGTGAGAACCATGCTTGAATAGTTTGCACAAATGAATATAGTGTTGACAAATGAATTGAAAATTCATTTGTGCAAGCCATTCAAGTATAGTTTCTTTATTTTTATTGAAAAATAGTTTTACAAAACTATGCTTCATATTTTTTCTCTCACTTGGTTGGTTGGAAAAAAAAATCACTCTCACCATTTGCCTCATCTCTCCTCACTTGCCTTTCTTGAGCTCCTCCTCCTTCTTCTTGATCTTCCACCCTACCATCTCATGAGTTGAAAATCAAGAATAGAAGAGAGATAGATATACACTTAGAACAACGTACTACATTCTAGACACTCTAAATTAGCAATCTAGAGTTCCTAGTTGCTCTACTAGACTTTTAGTGTGGAGCTAAAGCCATGAACTATATCTCTTGGGTGAATCATTTTCGACGGAGGAAGACCGGCGGCCAAGCTCAATCAAGGAGACCTCAAGGAGCTAAGGAAGTGGGTAGAAGACCGAAGGACACGGATCTTTTGGTAAAACAACTCTATCATAGTAGATAATCTCTTTATAGCTTGCTAGTTTCATGTTTTGTTTCGATTCTAGGTAGTTATTTCCAGCGCCAAGTTTTTAAACACCAAAATTTTTCATTCCGCAACAGCCACTGTCGATGGTCAGGACGCTAGGAACCCCAACATCATGAGGTCAATTATGATGTGGCAAGTTTAAAGGTCGATTTTGATAATTAAAACATTATAAGGCTGATACTCATGATCAAATATTAAAAGAGGATTTTAAATCAATTATAGGACTATATATGACACATATATATTCTAGGACTATGTATGACTCACAATTTCATATTGATCAATACAAGAATTTTAACCCAACTTATAAGCAAACGAGGTTCTGCCTTTTAGATTTTTTTTCTATTGTTTCTGGCTTTGAGGTGGTGTTGTTTTTATAGGTGTTAATAATATTAAAGGTTTGAGTTATAATAAGAGGAAATGGTCCTGAAAATGTTCTCTGGGTCATTTTCTTGAAAGCATGAAAAAGATGTGGGGGTGAACATGGGGGTGGGGTTAGAGGGGGGGTGCGGCAGTGGGTACCACTTAAATAGGTTGCCCCTACCCATCAGGTAAATGGTCCTGAGAACAATCTCAGGCCATTTACCTCCTATAATAATGCATTTAGTTTTGGAATCAATAAAATAAACAAGGCTAAATGGCAGGAAATACCCTGTCTTTCTAAAACCAGCATTTTTCCCCTCCCCCCTCCTCCCCCAACTTCAATTAATTCCCAAAATACCCTTTATATAAATATTTAATTAAAAAAAATTCTTTTTCTCTCTTTCTTATATACCTTCATTTTTTTAATATTACACACATCTTTTGAAATTCTTTAAGCTTTTTTAAATACATCCAAATTTATTAAATTACTGTTAAGTTTAGATTTTCAATTTAATTTATTTTCTTTACTCTCATCAACATTACCATCATATTCTTCACAAAATCTCATATTCATATTCTTTCTTCTTATTCTTTAATCTCATTTATTCTAATTCTCTTCTCTTCATCTTTATTCTCATAAGCTCTTTGTTTTTTCTTCTTTATTTACTTCTGATGAGGCTCAATATCGGTGACTCTCCAGATGCTAACACGTTGCAGATGACGTGTCCCAGGACCTACAAGGGAGGATCAGTAACCTCGGTTGGGATCACATCTCAGGCCTCCGGTCCGAGGAGTCTCTCGACCTTCGGTGGCCTTCCAGACCACCCACTGACTCGCCTCTAAGCTATCGCAGAACCAAGATGCCTCAGCCTCCCGCTCATGCCCGAGCCTCCCGCCGAGCTCATCTTCCTCGGTCTCACCGACCGACCCACATCGCCGATCACAGGCGCCTTCACCTCAGCTCCGCGAATCTCGCCATGCGCGAGATATCCGCCGCCCACGATCCCGCGTTCCACGCCACCACAATCCTCTATTAACGAGCATGTCTCATCATTAATACGGGATCCCGCCTATCACGCGGGAGTGACGCCAGGGACGTAACGGCCGGCGCGATTCTCGCGTCTGCCTGCCCATTGCTACCGCTATATAAACCCCTCCCTCAGACGATCGAGGTACGCAATTCTTTCTACTAAGCCGCTACTCTGCCCAACTTGCACCACTAACTTAATCGTCGGAGGGTCCCCGGTGGTACAACCACCCCGGGACTTCCTTGCAGGTAGCTCGGTTCAACCTCAAATCCAAGCCCATTGAGATCCGCACGCTAAAGGAGATAATCTCCAGATCAAATTTCGGCCGTCTGACAACACGCGAAGAGATTAACGGAAGATAATATCTGAAGGAGATCTAGGCCTCCATCAGTTGGCGCCGTTCGTGGGAAACTTTCCACTCAACCGAAAGTTCATTTTCCGATCTCGATTACATGGCAAGCGGTCACCGCGACGATCCAAGCACCAGTCATCGCCCTCCCCGCAATGGAGACGAGGGAGAATCCCCTCCTCCACCAAACGCCATTCACGCCCTATCCACTCGGATAGATCGACTCACGTCAGTTGTGGATGCGCTCGTCCGTGTCCAAACGGCCGGGCAAGCTCCCCAGGTCGTCTCTCCCCCTCCACGGGACTGGGACCCCTACAGAGGGAGAGAAGACTCTGCCCACGTTGGCATGAACAATCACCGTCTCGCTGTCTCCGGCGGCCACAGATCTCCTGGGCCCACATATTCGATGACCCGGTAGGCACCGCACAGCTTAACTCCGAGGTCTTACGCCAGAGTGCCTCGCCCCAAGCCCTATCGCACCCCTTTCCCTCCCGAGGAGATATCGGTCAGCTCACCTGCACCCAGGCATGACCGGGACCCCCTCCCTCGATGGGGTCGAGCGCACGGGACTCGCCACGGTAGCTCAAAAACGATCTCGCCAGGAGACTTGAGGAACGTCGTCGAACGGAATCGGGGTCGTGGCCACGCAGAGGTCTCCGGTAGCCAAGGCCAAAAATCAGAGTATGCCGACTCATCGGGATACCACAGCCGACTCGACGCCCTCGAAAAGAAGATCGAGGGTATGCATCGGGAAGGTCGTCATTCGAGCGATGGGGCTAAGTACGCCGCCGACTCGCTCACAAAACCCTTCACCGAAGAGCTACTCGCTGTCCATGTCTCCTCCCGGAACAAGCCCCCAAAGGTCTCGCTCTTCGACGGGAAGTCAGACCCGAAGGACCACTTGGACGCGTTCACAGCCGGGATGAGTTTCCAAGACTGTTCCGACGCCGCCCAATGTCGCGCTTTCCCAGCCACTCTCATCCGCTCCAGACGAGACTGGTTCCGATGACTCACGCCACGCTCGATCTCAACCTTCGACGAGATGGCCACCCAATTCCTCGGCCAATTCGTCAGGAACAGACGGCAGAAGCGGACCGTCGACCGCCTCTTCACGATAAAAAGCGGGGACAAGGAAACCTTCAAAGAGTACGTAACCCGCTTCTACAACGCCCTCCTCGAGGTCCCAGAACACCGGGACGAGAAGGTCATTACGGCCCGCAGGTCGGGTCTTAGGCATAAGGAGTGGTTACGCTCCTTTGCATTAGCACAACCTAAGACCATGGCCGAGGTAAAGGCCTGGACCAACCGAAAGATCCAGCTCGAGTCCGAGATGAACGCAAATCTCCCCCGGGCAGAGCAAACTGACCAGAAGAAAAGGGCGAGGGAAGAGAGAAGGAGGCTTGAGCGGCCAAAGCTCTACACCCTGAAGTTTCAGGAATACACCCTGCTCAACGTATCCCAAACGGTATTGCTGGAGGAGGTTAAGGGTGAGAGGTTCTTCAAACTCCCTCCGGTCTCGTACATGGCGGCAAAGCGCACTCGGGGCCCCTACTGCGGCTCCCATAGGTCGCAAGGCCACTCCATGGTGAACTGTAAGCAGCTCTGAGACTACATCAAGGAGCTCATCCATTCGAGGCAGCTGGAAACATACTTGCGAGACAAGCAGCAGGCTGACCGTAAGCAAGAGTAACGTCCCCCTCCCGACGAGTTGACAATAGGCCAAGTCATGGTCATGTCAGCGGGGGGTACATCGAGTACCTACGAGGCTCAGCACCCCACGCCAGTCGTGGGGGCTAACAGCCGTCCGAGGAAATAGGCCAGGGAGATCGAGCCGATCGTTTTTGACGATGGGGACCTCCACGTTATATCCCTGCCCCACAACGACCCACTGGTGATCACAGCTCGGGTCCACCACTACGAAGTGCAGAGGATACTGGTCGACTCGGGACGCTCGGCGGATATACTCTTTTACGACTACTTTCTGTGCATGGGGCTCACCTCGGCAGACCTAAGACTGACTTCCTACGTCCTGTCAGGATTCACCAACCACTCCATCCCGGCGGAAGGGGTAATCACTCTGCAGTTTAACGTCGAGGAGGCCGGTCGTACGCGAACAGTGCCTATGGAATTCATCGTAGCGAGAATCCCATCGGCCTACAACATTCTCCTCAGCCGCCCAACGCTGAACTCCCTCAGGGCCCAGATATCGACCTACCACATCGCGATGAAAGTCCCGCTCAACCAAGGTGGGATAAGTTGGGCCTACGGGGACCAATGGACTGCAAAGGTTTGCTTCACCCCGGCATCTTTTTCTGAGCAGGCAAACAACGATGTTGAGTCCGAGAGTGAAATCAGGGGTTCTCTGGACACTCGGAACGAGCAAAAGGAGGTCCGAGAGACCCCGGTGGAGCCATTGACAGAGGTCCCCCTCGTAGAAGGGGACGTTAAACGAACCGTTCAGATCGGGTCGCTTCTGAAAGGGACTCAGCAAGACGACCTAGTTGGCTTCCTCAGAAACAACTCCGACGTGTTCGCCTGGGCTCTTGCTGACATTCCTGGGATCGACCCCAAAATCATATCTCATAAGCTTGGGGTAGATCCTACGGCCTGACCCGTCATACAGAAGAAGCAAAGCTTCGTCCCGATCAAGCAGAAGGCAATCGAGGACGAGGTAGACAGGCTCCTCGCCGCCAACTTCATTCGGAATGTGCCTTACTCCGAATGGTTGGCAAACATGGTCATGGTGAAAAAGTCAAGCGGGAAGTGGCGCATATGCGTCGACTTCACCGACCTCAATAAGGCCTGCCCAAAAGAAAACTATCCCCTCCCTCGGATAGATCAGCTCGTCGACAGCTCGGCAGGCCACGAGCTACTTAGGTTCATAGACGCCTTTTCCGGCTACAACCAGATCTGTATGAATCCGGCAGACGAAGATCTCACCGCATTCACAACGGTCCGGGAGGTATACTGCTACATGGTAATGCCTTTCGGCCTCAAAAACGCCGGAGCTACGTACCAACGCTTGGTCAATCGCATGTTCAAACCACAGATCGGCAGGAACATGGAAGTTTATGTCGACGACATGCTCGTCATGTCCGTCTCATCGGTTGACCACGCCAAGGATCTGGGCGAGGCCTTCGACGTCCTCCGCAAGTTCAAGATGAAACTGAACCCCGCCAAGTGCGCATTCAGGGTCACCAGGGGAAAGTTCCTCGGTTTCATAGTCGCTCACCGCGGGATCGAAGCTAACCCAGAGAAAATCAATGCCATCCTCAACATGGCCGCGCCCAAGACTAATGTCAAGATCATGCGGCTGACAGGGCAGGTAGCCGCTCTATCACATTTCATGTCGAGGTCTGGGGAGAAGTGCCTCCCGTTATTCAAGGCTCTAAGGAAAATTCCGAGGTTCGAGTGGTCGGGGGAGTGCCAGACCGCCTTTGACCAATTAAAGAAGCACCTTGCGACCCCACCGCTGCTCACCCAACCGGTTGAAGGGGACGAGCTATCGTTATATCTCACGGTATCCAACCAAGCAGCGAGCTCGGTGCTCGTCCGAGAGGTCGATGGGGTTCAGAAGCCGGTATACTATGTGAGCCACGTCTTCAAAGACGCAGAAATGAGGTACCCAGCCATAGAGAAGATCGTCCTGGCACTCATTGTGGCCTCAAGGAAGCTGCGGTACTATTTCCAGGTGCACACCATCCTCGTTCATACCGAGCGCCCTTTGGGGGCTATCCTCGCCTCACCCGAGTCCTCTGGCCGCTTGGAAAAGTGGATGTGGGAGTTGTCCCAGTTTGACATAAAATACCGCCCGAGGCAGGCCATCAAAGCACAAGCCCTGGTTGATTTTGTCGTCGAGTGCACCATCCCTAGCAAGGAGCCGGAGTCAACACCGGCCCTCGCAACTTAACCCTCTACGGACAGGAAGCCCGACTCAGTCCCTAATTGGATCCTTTATGTCGACGGCTCCTCGATCGAGGAAGGCTGTGGTGTCGGCCTCATCATTTAGGGCCCGAACGAGGCAGAAATGGAGTATTCCCTGAAGTTCGGGTTCAAGGCCTCAAATAACGCAGCGGAATACGAGGCCTTGCTGGCCGAACTGCGCATAGCCTCAGGACTGGGGCTGAAAACGATTCGGATCCGCAGTGACTCCGCCCTAGTCGTCGGCCAAGTGACCGGCTGATTCGAGGCATGGGAACCTCTGATGGTGAAATATCTGGCCGAGGTAAGAAGACTGCGAAAGGACTTCAACGAAGTCCAGGTAGAGCAGATCCCTAGATAGCTCAACACCCAAGCCGACGCCTTGAGTAAGCTGGCTTCATCCTACTCAGCCAATAACACGAGGAGCATCCTGTTCGAGGTCTTGCCATGGCCCAGTGTGGAAGACTGGGCAACAATACTTCAAGTGTATACAGCTCGGGAAGAAGGCCGGGACTGGAGGAAGCCCCTCGTAGAATTCCTGAGGGAAGATACGCTCACAGAAGATCGGAGAGAAGCCCACCATCTCCGGGCCAGAGCTCGCCATTTCTTCTGGAGCAAGGGGAACCTCTACAAGAAGTCCATCACTTAGACCCTGTTGTGGTACGTTGACCCCTACGAAGCCGACTACGTCCTCCGTGAGATCCATGAAGGGGTCGGTGGCGCGCACCAAGGGGCCCGCACCTTAATCCAGAAGGCATTGCTCCAGGGGTACTACTGGCCGACCATTCATCAGGACGCCCAGAAGATGGTCAGGAGATGCAAGAGCTGCCAACTCTATGGAAGCATACATCGCCTTCCCGCTACCGAGCTAACCGCCTAACCTCCCCGTGGCCATTCTCCCAGTGGGGAATGGATATGATAGGCCAATTCCCAACCGGTACGGGCGGGCACAAGTACGTCCTTGTCACGGTGGACTACTTCATGAAGTGGATCGAGGCCGTTCCCATCAGGAAACCGGATGCCACCACAACTATTAAGTTCCTGCAGAATAACGTGATACTCCAGTTCGGCATCCCGAGGTGCATCATCACCGACCACGGGACAAATTTCGAAAACGAAAGAGTTAAGGAATTTTGCAGCGAATATCACATCCTCATGAAATTTGCCGCGGTCGCACATCCCCAATGCAACGGGCAAGCCGAGGTCGCTAATCGGGACGTCCTTCGGGGTCTTCGGACACTCCTAGAAGGACGCCAAGGCAGTTGGGTCAAGGAATTACCCCGGGTCCTATGGGCCTTGCGCACGTCGAGAAAAACCCCCCACCGGGAGACCCCTTTCAGCCTCTGCTACGGAACCGAGGCAATGGTTCCGGCGGAGATCGGGCTCCCCAGCCACCGGGTCCAGCATTTTGACGACAAAGAAAACACCTCAACCCTACGAACTAACCTGGACATCTTGTTAGAGAAACGAGATCGGGCTCAGATCAAAGCTGCCGCCTATCAACAGCAAACCGCCCGCTACTACAATGCACGAGTCAAGCGTTGCTTCTTCAAGACCAGAGAACGGGTTCGTCGATCAAGGCAAGCTGCATAAATTTTCACCAAAGTGGGATGGTCCATTCCTCGTCTCCGAGGCCCTGCCCGGCGGAGCCTACCACTTGCAAGACGCGAATGGACGCAAGTTTCCACGGCCTTATAACCCTGAGAAGCTCAAACTGTAGCGATAAAAAGAATATCTACGAGCGTGTACTCCTTCTTTCACTAGAGCAATGTAAACTTTTCTCAAGTTCTTTCTGTTCATATAATAAGAAGGGAACAATAAGACATTGCAAAAAGAAGAGTTTTATTTATTCCAAAGGGTACTATGGGTTCCTCAGCCGTACATTGAAATAAAAGAAAAATTACAATAGCAGGGGAAGGGGGTGCAGGAAACATTGCTCATGGTACTCCGAGCATAATCCACCAGCCGAGCCCTCGCCGCCTCAGACCTTTGCATCTGATGCCGCCCGCGAATGTCTGCATGGTGCCTCAGTTGGTAGCACTCGAGAACGAGTGCCACTGAGCAATCCCGCCGACCCGCCGAGATCAGGCCGAAGCGGCACAAAAACCTCAGCTTACCGACCGACTCGTCCTTCAGCTGCTCGGACAAGGGGTTGTGCAGCCCTGGCGACGCCCTCCAGATTGAGTACATCAACAGCTGGAGGAGGGGTAAGCACCGAGGAAGCAATCGTCAAGAGTGATCCTCGATGCGGCCTATAACTAGTTGTACCATATCCTCGGTGCAGTTCTGGTCGTATAGGTACACATCCAGGAAAATTATGATATCGGGGATGGTGAAAGGGAAAGTGTCCATTCTTACGTTTTGGAGATGGAGAAAAGGAGTGCTCAACAAGCCCTCCGCTTTATAGCCCCACTGCACCCTCAAGAGTTCAACAGTCGCTCGTGCTTTCCACAACTGTACCGCCACGCTGCGGGCATCCCGCCTTTCTCGGCGAAATTAGAACGACGCGGCTCTTACGCTCCGCCTCCCCCACGCGTTAATGACACGTGTCGACCACGACAGTCACTCCTCCCAATGTCCACAAACACCGGGGAAGATCGGACAAAACCCCACGACCCAACAGAGCAACTTCACTGCTCAGTCCATCCTTAGCAGACCACTTCTGGCCCCTCCCGCGCTAAGGATCAAAGCCTTCGCCACGAGGCAACCGGGCAGCTACCCTGCTCGGTTATCCATGACTGGTAATTCACTACCCACCAATGTCAGGATCAAAGCCCTCGCCAAGAGGCACCAGGAAGCACCCCTGCTCGGCCTATCCTTAAGGATCCAAGCCCTCGCCAAGAGGCACCAGGAAGCAACCCTGCTCGGCCAGTCCTTAGCAGGCCTCTTATGGCCCCTCCCGCACTAAGGATCAAAGCCCTCACCAAGAGGCACCGGGCAGCAACCCTACTCGGCCCGTCTTTAAGGATTTAAGCCCTAACCAAAAGGAAACCAGGCTCGCCCTTGCTCGGTTATCCCTGGCTGGTAGTTCCTTACCCCAGGACGCCAAGGATCTAAGCCTTCACTAAGAGGAAACCGAGAAGCTACCCTGCTCGGTAATCCATGGCTGGCAGTTCACTACCCACCGACGCCGGGATCAAAGCCCTCGCCAAGAGGCACTGGGCAGCACCCCTGCTCGGCTCGTCCTTAAGGATCCAAGCCTTCGCCAAGAGGCACCGGGCAGCAACCCTGCTCGGCCAGTCCTTAGCAGGCCTCTTACGGACCTTCCCGCGCTAAGGATCAAAGCCTTCGCCAAGAGGCACTGGGCAGCAACCCTGCTCGGCCCGTCCTTAAGAATCTAAGCCCTGGCCAAGAAAAAATCGGGCTTGCCCTTGCTCGGTTATCCCTGGCTGGTAGTTCCCTACCCCACGATGCCAGGGATCTAAGCCCTCGCCAAGAGGCAACCGGGCTCTCCCTTTCTCGGTAAGATGGTAGTTCCCTACCCCCACGATGCCAGGGATCTAAGCCCTCGCCAAGAGGCAACTAAACGGCTTCATTGCTCGGTCCATCCTTAGCAGGCCTCTTACGGCCCCTCCCACGCTAAGGATCAAAGCCCTCCCAAAGAGGCGACCGAGCAGCTACCCTGCTCGATCATCCCTGGCTGGTAGTTCCCTACCCCATGACGCCAGGGATCAAAGCCCTCGCCAAGAGGCATCGGACGGCGACCCTGCTCGGTCCGCCCACGTCTAAGCGATCTCCACCTCGACTTCGGGCTATGGAGATACCATCCTTTCACCGGTCTTTGCATACTTGTCAAATGATTGAATTCAACTCGACGTGCAATCGCTAGACGAAATACCGACCTAAAGATGAAAGCAGTACTGTGCAAGTACAAATGTTTAACACAAACAAAAGGAAAATGCGCATGCAAAGAAACTGCAAGATGGATTTTCTATTCACAAAAATTAGAAGTAGGTATTATGGGCTCCCCGGCCTTACAAAAATGCCCGGAGGCTTACAAAATTTTGGCACAAAATAAGGAGGCGATGAGATTCAGGCCTCAGGGCCAGGGAGAACCCTGATGAGCCGCGCGTCCACTACGACCACCGGGACGGCATCTTCGAGGTCGACGCCCATGGCGGGAACCCTGGTGCCGGTAGCCGGGTCGACCGACTGATCCCCGACGAACCCACCAGGGGCCTCTTCCCTTGCAGCACTGCCGGGATCGTCCCCCTGCACCTCTTCCTCATGGGGGTACGCAGCCCGGAGCTCGCCGTTAGGAAACTACGGCGTCTGGGCCTTGCCAGCGTCGAGGGAGTCGTGCCAAATAACACCGGCAGTTTCAGCAAGGTCGGTATAAAACTGGTCCGACCTCTTATAGCTCTCAACCGCCTTCGACGCCCGAAGCTCAGCCTCCGACGCCCAAAGCTCGACACGCCTCGTCCTGTCCTTCGCCGCCTCAATCTCCTCTCGGAGGGAGTTCGTCGTCTTCTTCAAGGTGGCGACGAGCACGTGGGAGTCCTCCCACTTGGCCTCGGCGGCTTGGGCGGCTTCTCGGCACCGGGCGACCTCCCGACTCCTAGCCGCCCCCCGGTCTTCAAGGGTAGCGATCCTCTCCATCGCCACCCCCAGCTCCTGACTTGAGCTCTCCTCGTGGCCTGCGGCCTGCATCGCCTGGGCTCTCTCCTCATCCTCCATGTTGACGACGAGGGCGATGTGCTGGAGGACCTGAGGAAAAGGAAAAGGGTTAAAAAGGAAAGGGAGGCACCCGATCACGCAAAAAAGAACGCTGGATAAAGAACCAAGTGGGATGCGAACACTAACATGTATGGCCTCTTGAGCTATGGCCGCCATTTAGGCCTGGAGGGTCCCCCGAGGGATTCTGCCCCCGGCCGACCTCTCTATCTCCGAGAGCAGGTTGTTGGCGATGGAGAGTCTCGAGGGCACCTCGAAACGGAGCTCTCCATCGTCCACAAGGATTGGGGAAGCCGGGGTGGAGGACGCCGTCCTATGGAACCTCTTAAGGAGCGACGCGGAAGAACCAGTCTCGGGTCCCACCTCGGGAGCCCGGGGCTCTTGCTCCCAAGCACGCTTACGGACTGGCGCGTGGTTGGACTCGGGTTCCCAAGGAGCGTTTGGGCGCCTGGATGGAGCCGCCGCCGCGGGGACGAAGCCGGCGGGACCGGAGCCGACGATGGGCGAGAAGGGCCGGCGCCTCCAGCCTTCTTCCCCTTCTTCACGTCGACCACTGTCGTCCAGAACTTGCTTAGGTCCATGGGTTCTGCATAAGACAAAATACAAAGGATTCAGCAATGCCAGAAAAGTAAAAGAATGCACAAGTCCAAACAGGTCGCTTGAGAGCTCCTAACTTACCCGCGTACTGGGCGGGGCTGAGCCCGGCCCAAATGAGGGCCCGCTCAGATAGCAGCACATCGACCCGAGGAAGGGGCTCCCACTTTGACACCGCCGCTGCGTCGGCATCATTCGACCGACTCACCCGCGGACAACTGGCCCCTTGCCACTGGGTGGGCACAAACCAATCCTCGTCCTCGGGCGGGGCCACAAACAAAAACTTCTTCTTCCATTCATGAATGGAAGAAGGTACTACGACGACCCCCGACCCGATGGCTTCCCCTCGTTGTCTCCTAAAAGGGATGTACACCCAGCTCAGCTCGCCCCTGCGAGCGCCTGGATGGTTTTTGTAGCAAAGAGAAGAAATGAGAAGGCTAAGGCTGAAGGGGATCAGACTCAGTTTCAACCGGACCAGGAACCCGAGGAGGATCCTTTAAGAGTTCGGCACCAATTGGCCCGGGGCTAACCCGAACAATTCAACGCCGCACACACCTCGGGGGAGAAGAGCAGACGCATCCCGGCCTAAAAGGCTTCCAGGTACAAGGCAATCTCATTGTCCCGTACCTGGTCTGCCCTCTCCCCCTTCTCGGCCAGACGAAGCGAATAGCCGGGAGGAATGAGAAAACGGGTATTGATGTTGGCGAGCTCCTCCGCACGCCTCAACGAGAATCGCACGCCAAGAACACCCGCGACCTGTGCTCTGGAGACCGCCCCCGTCGCACGACCCCGGGAAGCATTACTAACCCTAACTCCCCAGGGGGACTCCGACTCAGAGGAGGAATAGGAAGAAGTAGAAGAGGAAGCTTCAGAAAACTCCCTAGACTCTACTTGGACCACATCTACAGACTCCTCAGAAGAAGATATCTAACCTGATCAAAGGGGGGAGTCCTCGGGAAATCAAACGCAAGGAATCCGACCTGAGGAGAAGAGATACGAGCTTACACGACCTAGGACGAGAAAATTATAAGGAAGTATGGGCCCTGATGGGGATCCCACCTCTATTTATAGCTGCCGACGTGCGCATCCTACAGCTCTGATCTCCTCCCGCTAAAACAACGTTTTACAACCAACGGCCGGCAGTGTTCCACCTATCGCACTCGCGTTGGGCGCGTCCCATCGAGCGCGGGAACTCATGCGGCACGTCTCTCCAGCCAACCAATGCCAGACACGTGGGCTGTCGCTTCGGCGAACGTGCACACGATCCGGCGCTTCCTTTTGATGCGAGATCTCTCCCCTGATCCGCTGACGCCATCAAGAAAATACTACTCTCTGCCCGGGAATGCGCGCCGACGATATCTTCGAATGAGAGCTCACCTCGAATGATCGGTCAGACCACTCTCGACCCGACCCAGGAGCGGGTCGAAACGAGAGTGGGGGGCTAATGATGAGGCTCGATATCGGTGACTCTCCAGATGCTGACACGTTGCAGATGACGTGTCCCAGGACCTACAAGAGAGGATCAGTAACCTCGGTTGGGATCACACCTCGGGCCTCCGGTCCGAGGAGTCTCCCGACCTTCGGTGACCTTCCAGACCACCCACTGACTCGCCTCCGAGCTATCGCAGAACCAAGATGCCTCGGCCTCCCGCTCGTGCCCGAACCTCCCGCCGAGCTCATCTTCCTCGGACTCACCGACCGACCCGCATCGCCGATCACAGGTGCCTTCGCCTCGGCTCCACAAATCTCGCCATGCGCGAGATATCCGCCGCCCACGATCCCGCGTAACATGCCACCACGATCCCCCATTAACGAGCATGTCTCGTCATTAATGCGGGATCCCGCCTATCACGCGGGCGTGACACCAGGGGAGTAACGGACGGCGCGATTCTCGCGCCCGCCCGCCCATTGCTGCTGCTATATAAACCCCTCCCTCAGACGATCAAGGTACGCAATTCTTTCCACTAAGCCGCTACTCTTCCCAACTTGCACCACTAACTTGATCGTCGGAGGGTCCTCAGTGGTACAACCATCCCAGGACTTCCTTGCAGGTAGCTCGGCTCAATCTCAAATCCAAGCCTATTGAGATCCACACGCTAAAGGAGATAACCTCCAGATCAAATCTCGGCCGTCTGCCAACACGCGAAGAGATCAACGAAAGATAACATCTGAAGGAAATCCAGCCTCCATCAACTTCCAAAATAAGAACCCAAATATAAAAAAGAATCAAAATTTAGAAAACTCTAACCCCAAAAAAAACTCTAGAATTATGCAAATCCTAATATAAAAATACCAAATCAATCAACACTTACAAAATAGAACACCTAAATCAATCAAATATTATAAGAAACCCTAAATCGATCAAGCAATTTTTTTTTTTTGGAGTTTGAAAACATGTAAGGTATAAGAAGGGATTATGAGCATATTTTTTTTATCGATTTCTATCAAAACTAACCATCATTTAATGATGTTGTATTTTTTTTTAAAAATGAAAGAATTTTGAAAGTTGTAGGTAATTTCGAAGAATAATGAGGATATATCAAATTTATATAGAATTTTAGGGGTATTTCAAAAAAGCATTAATATAAATGTTTTAATTAAATATTTAAATGAAGAGTATTTTGGAAATTAATTAAAGTTGAAGGGGGTAAAGTACTAGTTTTTGAAAGTCAGAGGTATTTCCTGCTATTGAGATGAATATTAGGGGTATTTACTGCCATTTAGCCAAAAAAACAATGATTTTTCTTCAAGAGAAATGAGATGATTTTGATGTGTATTATTATTTGCTTGAACTCTTTTTATGTATATGTTAATCTATTTTATTTACCAGCAATCTAAGCTTTTAATAAATATTTGAAAACAAAATTATAACTTGGAGGCGGGGTTGGTGACCTCAAATTCAGATTTTTAACACTTTAAAAAGGCTTAAATGCAGGAAGCCCTTCTCATGTTTGGCCCAAAAAGGAGAAAACCCCTTGCTGTTTGGAAAACCTCCACTTTGACTTTCTGAGACCACAGTTAAGTTTTCCATTCAAAATATCCCCGAAAAAACAAAAAAATGGAAGAAAAAAAAAAGAAAGAAAGAAGAAAAACCTTTTATTCTCCTCTCCCAACCACTAACCCATCTTGGGCGACCCCCGCTCCGGCATCCGTAAAACCTATGCTCACAACCGACAATCCCGCTCCGGTGATATTCGACTACATCTCACCGGAGACCCCAAAACCTATTCTCCAATCCTGTTAAAAAATGGTTTTTATAAGAATTTTATGTTGGCGGAAACGGCGGTTTTGAATGGGATATAGTAAATAAAGGAGAAATGAGGAGAGGATTTTATTGACAAAAGAATATTTTGTGCTAATGAAGAGAAATTTATTTTATAAAGAAATTTGAGGACTACCAAATTTTACAAGTGCTCTCAATCTCTCACAAAATCTCACTACAGTTCAAGTATTTGAGTTTTTGCTTAATTACTTGATGACCATCTTAAATGACCTCTAAGGTATTTATAGTGATCCAATAAATGATTCTAAAAAGCTTATAGAACATCTCTAGAACTTCTAAACTATTTCTAGAAGAAGTCTAAAATTATTCCAAAAATAATTCTAGAAGATGTATAGAACCATTCCAAATTAATCTCTAGAGTTTTTAGACTACTTGTAGAAGAACTCTAGAAATTGGACTTGGGCTCTAAAACTTGGGGGTTAGGCTTATGTGATTTTGCATAATGGATTCTGGATTTCTCTTATGCATTATATTAAGGCATTATATTGAGGATTTATATGATCTTGGAGTTGAGATTTGGGTTTGGATTATGGATAAGATTGGATTTAGGGTTTTCCTCCTCAAAGAAATCCCACCTCTTTTTAAGGTTTTGATTGGTGTTAGCGTTAACATCATGGGAGAGAGTTGGTTGGGTTCAGTGATGAGGTGGTGGTGGGCATAGTCACAAATTCGTCGTTCGTGTATAATTCGGCGTTGTCGAAAATTCGGATTCGGAGAACTATTCGGAAAAAATCGGCAGGTATTCGAAAGATTCAGTAAATGTTCGGGAAGGATTTCGAGCAATAAATTAATATATCAGACGCTAGGTTTTGATTTTGTGAATTATTTGATGTTTTTTTGAATTATTCGCGAATTATTCGTGAATAATTCGTGAATTATTCGGCCTGTTCGGCAACGGCGATTAATTCGGAGATTAATTCGTCTGATAAAACATTTGCGAATTATTCACGAATTCGGCGAATAATTCACGAATTATGTGACTATGGTCATGGGTGATGATGAGGAGAAGAGGAAGTTCTTTTTCCCTTTCTTTCTTTTTCTTTATTTCGAGAGTTTTTTCATCCATACTTGCTTATGTGCACAATATGTGACTGTTTTTGGCTGGAAAAATTAACGTGGTTAACTGAGGGGGGCAAAGTGGATGTTTTAAACGTTAGGAGGCTTTCTGCTTTCGGTCCGTGAGCGCTCCCGCCCCCGCCCCCCCCCCCCCCCCCCCCCCCCGCATTTAAGCCTCTTAAAAATAATTGAAATTATAGACCGGGTTGCCAATCCTGGTTTTTAATTAGTGTTAATAAAAAGAATAATTAAGCACAATTAGATTAGCCTCAGAACATGACTGGCAAGATGGAAGTTGGATTTTGATAATTAAAAAATCATGAGATTGATTTTCCTATTTAATTATTAAATGAGGATTTTTTTAAAAAACAAAATAAAATTGTCCTTTATCAAAATTAACCCAAACATAGAGTAGATCAACAAGAAATCAAAGCCATTTATTTTACCTATGACATGTATCATTGGAAAAAGCATCTTTTTTTTTGAACTGGCCCTTAAGCCACGTACAGCACAAACACAGACGCGCAACACATACACGCACCGAGAAGACCACGAGTTTGTCCCGAAAGCATTAATTTATGGTAACTTTCCCTCATAGAGTTCGAACCCGCACTCCACAGAGAAGAGGAAAGTGTCATATCAACAGTGTCATTGCTTATTGGTTGGAAGGACTATCCTCTTATGCCCAAATCTAGTGCGAAAGAAAAGGAAAGAAAGAAAAAAGAAAAATCCAATGTTGATTATTTAAAATATATTGATCCATCCCAAATAAACTTCTTTGCTGAATCAACAAATTCTAACTTCTCATGTATTTAAATCAAGCTAGCTCTCATTGGTATATATATGTATTCGTCTCAACAAAGACTTGCCACCAAACATATATAAAACCTTGCGTATAAACAAAGCTCTATGGTACAGAAATGTAGTAAACAACTCGTATTCTAAATGTAACAACATCAACCAGATAGGCATCCTCTGGAGTCAGAGAGATTAGTTTCCATCTGATTACCAAACCTAGCACTAATCTTTCATGTCTTACCTCTCATCCCTGCTGCATGACCAACACTTAGGTATTTCTGCTCAACCATCTCCACTGCATGCACTGTTTATAGTCAATGATACACCTTGTAAAACCTCATTATCACAAGACTGCCCCCCTACACTACTATGCCTAGGGTTTGTCCTGGGACTTGCAGTTTACTGAATAGACTAATATTAATTGGTTTTGTTAATTTAGATGTTTTAATTAAGCATACATGCGAGCAAAAATGACAAAATTGTAGTTAATTAATTTAGGAGATATGTTTGCAATAAATGGTAATTCAAACAGCAAGATGATCCTTCTAGATCGAGCTGATGTAAGCCGAAAAAAGATTCATATAACCGGTCTTCAAAATTTTAATAAAGTGAGGTGTCTTACTGTCATTGGTTAGCTGTTAACAAATGAGTTTGAACACTTAATCTTCCATCTAATTTTCGATTTTCCAGTATTCGAATTTTAAGTAGTTTTATTCTTTCATGATCAACTGAATGTAGGACTCAAGTCAAGATCCAAACTCAAAATGACATATTTAATGCGAAAGTTCAAATTGAAATTGCCAATTTCATTCTCAAGAAGACACGTGGCAATAAAATTTCCTAATTTTTAGAAATTATTTTGGAAAATCATAAATGGTTTTCCGAAGTTTTTCAACCTATAATTTTAAAGTAATAGCTATTAACTAATACAAGCGCGCTCTCTGTGTGTGTGTGTATATATAAAACAGAATTAATTATACTAATCTCTTTCTTTTGGTACATCAACCAGAACGCTAGTCCTTAACAGGGATGCATACACAAGGTTAAATTTGTAATTGAGTGAACTCTCCTGAATATGCCCATTTCTTTAAATCCCCAGACGCGCAGAACTTTTTTGGGACCACCCCCTGCTCGCTCTCTACTTGAAGTGGTAAACATACAGCACAATGGCCTGTTCTAACTCAATCCCTCCCAAAAAGATGCTGCACATCGAAGCCATCCAATCCATAACCCCCGGCAATATCACGGAGCCCGGCCAATCCCGAAGGATCAACTTGGACGCGCCGCTAAGAAACGAAACACTGCAGAGCCATCTCCGTGTGGTTCTATACTATAACAATCATAAGAATGGCGATGGCGGTAGCGGGATCGAGCACCACTCGGCGACGGAAGTGGCGGCATGGACGAAGGAGACGATGAGCATGGCGCTCTCTGAGCATCCGGTGCTCGCCGGAAGGCTGAGGAGGGACCACGAGGGCGACGGGTATTGGGAGGTGAAGTACAACGACGCCGGGGTCAGGATGATACAGGCGAGCGCCGAGGCTACGATGGCGGAGTTCTTGGAGTTGGAGAACAGGGAGGGGAGAGAGGGGGTGCTGGCTTACTGGATGGATGTTGATAGAGAGCATCCTGAGCTCTCTGCACTGTTTTACGTTCAGGTACCTAATGATATTTAATTTGGATAATTAATTGGATTTGAGGGTGAGGTGTTTTCTGGAGTGAGAAAAACATGGGAAAGTTTATGGCAGTGATAAGTAATAAAAATAATTAGATTACTCGACCCTAATCTTAACTTATTAATTTATGACAATTTGCAATACTAGTCGGATCCTCATCATAGCTTTGAAGCTGCAGTAAAGAGATAAAAATAAGATTACTCCACGACCCTAATCTCTAATTAACTTATTTTTGTTGGTCATGTCAGGTGACAGAATTCCAAGGGGGCGGCTACACCGTTGGATTTAGCTGCAGCCTTTTGTTGTCAGATCCAATGTTGCTTGCTCAGTTCCTAAAGAAATGGGCAGTTTCCCACAGCAGCATCCTGGCTCAAGCCCACCCTCAAACCCCCATGTTCCACCTTGGCTACTTCACCAAAACCAAACACCCCAACCATCTCAAGTCCATCCCCCTACTTCACGACTCCTCCTCACCTCCAACCACAATCTTATTCAAGCTCCCCTATCATGACCATTCTCAAACGACCACCATCACTTCCAGTGCACTGGCATCACACTGCATCCAAGAAACAACTCGACGGCTCGAAGCGCCTACGCCTGTCTCGAAATTTGCTCTAATAGTCAACCAGCCGACCGGGGAGTTAAGGGTGGTCGAGGCTTTGGATAAGCAGGACTTGGTCCATTCCGATGCTTTCGGTGTCGGTGCTCTTGATGTGGCGTCGTGGGATGAGTTGGCTCTCGATGAGTTGGCTCTCGGTGAAGATAACAAGCCGGGTCGTGTGTCATGCAGTGTGGTGTCGTGCGGGAGCGAGGGGCTGGTGGTGGTGATGCCGCCGTCGCATGATCATGCCGTTTCGGAGCTTTTGATCAGCGTTACGGTTCCTTGTGAGAAGAAGTAGAGCATCTCATATATATATATATATATATATATATATATATATATTGTCAAAAAGTTTGGGTGTATCCATTTTATATATACTAGTTTTCTGCAGGTGGACGTGTTAGTTCACTCAACCATATAGTATTTATAATTGAAATTGTGAAGCGATATTATCATATTGTTAGTTAAATAAATAGTTTCTTCATAATTCTTTCGGTTAGTTTTTCAGAAAAAAAAAACATAAATTTGAATATCAATAATGCGTCGTGTTTGAGTTATCAAATATATTGTAAAAAATTATTAAAAGATAATTTTAAAAAATCAAAATAAAATTGCAAGGTTATGGAAACTTCTAGAAAGACAATACTACGTAGTTTAGTGGATGTGCATTGAATAGCTTTAAATAATAAAGAGATTCAAGTAAAAAGATAATTTTAAGAAAAATCTAGAAAATTGAAATATACCAGGTAAAACTTTGTCTAGAAAGTTCTTTTATCTTTATCTTTTTAGGGATTGGATTTTTAGAATTTAAATGAACAATATTTTATTGTTGTATTGTCCTCTGTTGATGATGTGGACACCTTAAAAATGGAGAAATTTTCTTTTTTTTCTGTCTTTAAAAAATGAAGAATGGTACATCTAACCAAGTCCATTTGCATTATAGTAGAGAAGATAATTGCTTTGTAATATACAATATGCATAATAAAAAAGCTGTGCAAAAAAAAGAAAAGAGAAGTTGAAAGTTCATGGTAATTTAGCCAAATTTACTCTTTAATCGAAACAATAAAATACGTTGTCAGAGTTGAGAAGAGGTATTTACTCATCTTTGATATTTTTTCAACATGTTGAGTACAAATTGGTAAAGAAAGAGACCAGTCAACTTTAGCATTAAAAAAGTAACTTCAGCCTTAAATTATATATGAATTTATCCATGTGAGAGGGCTACAGAATAAATATGAAAAAAATCTATTATGCAAAAACTTGTATAACATAAGCTCTTGCATAATCTTTAGATATACGTCCCTCACATACAAGAAAGTCCTTCAAGAGCTCTAATGGGACTTATACCATGCATGGCCGTAGACTTTTCTATAAACATGACCATTTCCGTTTAATGTGTCACGTTGTGTAACATATCTCCTATATTATTAAACATCTCCATCCAATTAATACATGAACCATTTGTATTTAATGTGTCATGTTGCTTAACATATACCTCCTCTATTATAGGCCATCCCCGCCCAATTGAAACTTGCACTACAGGAAAATGGGTGTAATTTCGACGAGAATCTTTTAAGGTTTATTTCGACGGCATAATCCCGTCGAACTAATCTAAAAATTTTAAAATTTTGTTGACTTTGGTCGACAGTTATTTCATTTCGACGGCTAAATACCGTCGAAATATAGTTGACCGAAGTCAACAAAATATTACTGTGATCACCTTTCCCCTCGTGTTCCCTATTTTTTTCATTACCTCCCATGCCCCCTCTCATTTTCCTCGTTTTCACCCAATTTCTTTTTTCCTCCCGTGCCTCCACTCGATCTGGCCTCACGCCTCAAATCCGGCCTGCCTAAGAGCACCCACCTCCGAGCACCCTCCTCCGAGCACCCTCCGAGCACCTCGGATTTCCCGTCTCCACCCTCTTCCGATCCCCTCTGAGTCCCTCCAAGCATCCTTCACCACTTTGCCTACAGCCGCCTCCTCTCCGATCCCTGGCCTTCGATCTACCGCCTTCGAGCCGACCCACCGCCTCTGACGCCAAATCGGTGAGTAGTTTTTTTAATTTTGTTGATTTGTTGACTTTTTGTTATATTTAATTAATTTTAGGATTAGTTTTAGTATAAATTTTAGGATTAGGATTAATTTTAGGGTTAGGATTAAGGTAACTATAGATTAGAGTTAATATTTTGTTGATTTTAATTAATTTTAGGGTTAGTGTTAAGGTTAATTTTAGGGTTAATTGTATTTAGGATTAGGGTTAATTTTATGGTTAGGGTTAGGATTAATTTTATGGTTAGGGTTTGGGTTAGGGTTAATTTAAGGTTAGGGTTATGTTAGAGTTAATTAGTTAATGTGTTATTAATTTTAGTTAACTGTGTTAAATTTAGCTTATTGTTAATTTCAGTTAATTATAACTAGGAGAATATATATATTGTTGTTATTTATAGAAAAAAGAAATACTAAGCCGAACAGTTGTAATTAAACTTTTTTTGTGATTGTAGGGTTGACGTCGACGTGATTGCCTATATTTCTTCGCATTCTACATACGTTAGTCTCCGATACACAACTCTAACTCTTTTATGTAATACTCGTTGTATGGATGCGTGTTTGTTTTAATGAATCCAGAAACTTCGTTAATAATATCAATTGTTTGAGAACTTACCATTCAAATTGAAATTTTCAAAACCTTAAACAAAATAGTTAAATAACCGATGATACTGAAACGATAACTATCAAAACCAATCTAATTAAGTGTATGATACTCGATGATGAAAAAAAGTAAACCGATACATATCGTCATCGAGTATCTCACATTGAAAAAATATCGCGATTTAGAACCCATCTATCAGTTATATGCGTACGGTTATTTTCGTGATATAAAACTACGCATGTATTGTCAATCTCGAACGTTAATCGTTCTTCGTTGACAACCATCTTGTAGTTTATGCGACGAGAATACTGGTCGTATTATAACTGATAGATTTGTCCTATTTTGGACAAGTTAAAAATGTATAACGTATATACTTCTTTGTATACTTATGCTTTTCATTCGTTTCGAGATGAGTTTCGTCAGTACCTTTCCGCTTGTTCTCCGTGTACAAATATAGTTGAGATGATCATCTCAATATTGATAGTATTGAGATATTTATCTCTTGTATTGTAGTGTACTCGGAGAACAGCGGGGAGGTACTGCCGAAATTTTCTCGAAGCGAATGAAAGTATAAGTCCAAAGGGTGTATGCGTTATACATTCTTAATGGGATAGAAGTCTTACCCCCGACATCCGTTGCCTATTGACATCCAAGATAGAAGCGTTAATATTATTTCTAGTCATGATAAATCACTCAAATGTATTTCCGAGACATTGTTGTCATTATCTTCTTTGTTTATAATCATCTCGTTCTTAGCTTTCTCACTGTGGGTTAGAATTGTTAATATCATGTAAAATTTTAAAATGATTTTTATGATATAATAATTAATTGTGAACTGTATTAGGTTTTAAAATGTTTCTCACTGCGGGTTAGAATTGAAAATGGCCTACTTTTATGTTAGTGTGATATGCCCTAGAGGCCATTATTGTATAATACTAGTTTGTATATTACATTTTGGAAGCTTGGGATATATACACGATTTATAACAGTCCTGCTCATTATGGTAGCATGCTACTTGATTTGTATCTATCATAATATGTGTATATATTTCTTTTAACGTATCGCTAATTCATATTGATAGAGCCCTTAGGATCTTTGCTTGACTACCAGCGTTGTGATGGCAGTCACACTTGTGGGGTTGGGTAGTCTACAAGCACATCCTTATACAGGTCCCTAGTCGTAGGATTATCGAGACAAGGTATCGATACTCCAGAGTAGACTAGTGTATAAGCTTCTCATCCCAGGAGGGGAGATGGTTTGTCCCACAGCCATCAGTACGACGTACTGGAGATAGTATGCATGTGCTCGTTAGGTTATGAGTACACTGGACAGGACTCGCTGGGAACTGTTGGTTGGTACTATACCTATCATCAGTTAGCGGTTCCCAGGTGATATGAGTATAGCTTAGTCCGTTGACTTGACACTGCTGCTTCGCCTCAAGTGTGTTCCCACCGTTCTTAGATTACTACCCTACCACGGCTCTATTGAGTCATGCAAACAGGTAGTAGCTGGGTGCAGTCCCGAATCACTTGGAGGCAGTGACGGTTAGATAGGATTCGTCTCTCCCGGTATTGGGGGTTGATATCGCGCTGTGTTTGGAGAGCCATTACACAAAGTCCCTGGCCAGGGCAAGCGAGATTTACTGGTAGGTATTCCATTAGTTTCTCAGGGTGTTTTGGACTACACTCCGACACAACTTATACTATTATTAGGGGACTGACGTTTACCACCCCCTAGGCCCGATATGCGATACTCTTAGACGAACAGACCAGACTGTACGGAGATTGTCACATTCAGGCTCAGTAGGAGTTCGGATGGGTTTTCCTCATCGGCCTTCTTATCGACATCTACCTGGGGACCGTTACGTACAGCTAGTACTGCTTGCGGCCTGTGGTTAAACCACTGCCTGCATAGTGTCGAGTCTTTAGAGTCCCACACAGAGGGTTGTTCACCTTTGGGCAAAACGTAGTAGAGATCGTATGGTTTTACGGCGGGGTTCATTCACATACGCGTACTTGTGCGCGTTTGGTGTTCGGGCAGTTGATACTAGTGGGCTTTGGTTTAAGCCTGATCCTAGAATTTGATTTTGGGTTGGTTCAGTCTCATTGTATTCGTGTTCTTCGGAACACGGATACGGGTATGTATACACAATAGACAGAGGTAGTGAAGGAGACACCTCATTAGGGTTTTAACCATTGACTTGATTAAAACCATTGTGAGGCGGAGGAAATTGATTACTAATTTTTTATTAGAGATAATTGTGTTATGGCTAATTTGGTTTGACCATTTGACCATGTTGACCATTGTTGACTTAGATATTTTGTTGTGCAAAAGATATTTTGCTTAGCATTAATTGTGGCATAATAATGGTCAAATCAATATCAACCATCACAATTATCTTAATAAAAATTTATTATTCTTTTTTCCTAATATGAGAGCTCACTCTTCATTTATCAAGTAGACATTCTCTCTCATAGCTCTCTCCTCTCCTTTTTCCTCTCTCAAACCCAAAATGTCTCATGAGTTGAGAACCATGGGTTGTTGAGATCAAGCCACCAAAATCCTTCTCTACTCACTCTAGGGTTCTTAGTTTAGCACACCAAGCACTCTAGTTACTTCTTTATAGAGGTTGGAGCTCAAGGTAGAGATCTTCGGGTGGATCATCTTTGACGTGGAGAAGCCGGTGACGAGGAACCATCCACAACCACTCCAAGAAGTTCACAACAAGGAGAAACACAACAAGGATAAGAAGGAGTTCAAGCTTGAGGTATAATCTTCTAACATAGTAGTTATAACTCTTAGTTAGTTTGTTAGTTAATGTTTAGCAAAGATCCTCATGGTTAGTCTATGTTACATTGTAAAGAAAAAATTGATTTTTACCTATTCCGTCTCCCCGCAAACTACCGGGGTGAGTAACATAGACTTACATTTTACTCAATTCATCGAAGCTCGCTTCTGATGAAGAGCCTTATATTCTCGCCAGCCAAGCCCATCAATGCTTTTATTTCGCAAACCCTAGAGATGCCCAATGGAATGTTGCTGTTGTGATGAATCCACAAGACTATTACAATATGGGTGAAAGTGATGTAAGCGGGATTAGTTGTTCTACAATCCCGGTTATACAAGATGATATTATTCTTATCGAATTCAACAGCGGTTATCAAGAACAGATACAGAGCCGGAAATAGTCTCTGATGTGTTATCGGCAGTTGTAGAACCAAAAGTCTAATTAAGATTTAAAATATCTTGATATATTAACTCGCTCTTGTATGATATTCATAACTTAAGTAATGTGAAACTTACAATTTATTGCATCTTTCTGTAACGCCATAAAGCACGATTAGAATTAATTGTACGTTAATTAAGCGATACGACATGGGTTTTCTATAAAGCTTAGTTAGTAATTATTTTCACATATTTTATTTAATTATTTAATTATTTATTTATTTATGTACTTTGTTATATATGCACACACATATGTTATGCTAATTTAGTTTTAACAATATGTTAATTTAAGCTAAAACATATTTTTGTAGCCATGACAGCTTAACCATGTTTAATTTTACTTCTTAAATTATTTTAAATAATTAAAGGTTTTAATAAAAAAAAAGAAAATGATGGGGGAACATGGAAGTGATGGGCATTAAATGAAAAGAGAAAGGATGGGCATGGCTTTCATGAGCCATCCCTTCCCCACCTTTCATTCTCTTTCCCTTCTCATTCTAATCTCTTCTCCTCTCTTTTTTCTTCTTCTTCTTCCTTTTCCCCTCCTCTTTTTTTTGTAAAAAAGAAGAAGATTCATCCCACACAATTAAGTATAATCATCATAAATCATCACTAAACCTTCACTTAATCATGGTTTAGTCTTCTTAAGAGTCATGGAGTTTTGCTGTTGGGTTACGGCAGCGCCCCGGCCATCAAACCGTGGCCAAATGCGGAACAAAAATTTTCTAAACTGGCGCTACCATGACCCGATGCCCGGATCTAACCTAAACCCTAAACTAGCAAGCTAATAAAAGAGATAGGAATGGTTATACCGAGTTGATCCGTGTCATTCGGTCTTCAATATTCATCCCAAGCTCCTAGTGGTCGTCTGGATCGAGTTTGGTTGCCGGTCTTCCTCCATCTACGATGATCCACCTGAGGGAAACGGCGCAAGCTTTAGCCTCGCAAAGCGAGACAACCGACGCTCCAAGGTTACTAGCAATGAAGAGTGGAGGTGTAGGAATGTGTCACTATAATTTTCTCTCATCACACATGCTCAAAGAGCAAGCATAGAAGATTAAGAAAAGGTGATGAAACATGTGGCATGAGCAACTCAAGAATGGATAAGTGTTTTCTCCGAGTGAGAATAGATTGAGCAGTGAGGAAAAAGAAATGAGCAAGGCTACCCAAGAAAATGGTGGCTGTCCCCCTCCTCTCTCTCTCATGAACACAACAAAATATCTCTTTTCATTTTTCAATAAACAATTCCAAGCTATAACTCTCTACATGTCATGACCCATGCTCATGCCAACTCACCCCTCCACCTCATTTCCAAATTAATTTTCTGAAAAGAAAATCAATTAATGAGGTGGACATCTTCTAGAAACTATTCCGTATAAATACGGAATGCAACCCGGTATACGTATCGAAATACATATATGCGTATTCGTACAAAAATACGAATAGCCAAGAGAAAATAAATAGTAAACAATAACACTAGAATACATATGTATAAATACATATATAAATTATTAAATCAAAACCTGATTTAATAATCCGGCTTAATTCTAAGCCGCTAGTATTATCAACCGTCCGATTAAAGTCTATGCACATATTTAATCGGACACCTGTATGTATCAATATACGCCATCTACACCATATCGCCTGAACCGTGAAAATCCTCTGTGTGGGACTCTAAAGACTCGTCAATATGCTGGAAGTGGCTTTAATCACAAGCACGTCAGGGGCACTAGTTGTACGTAATGGCTACCCAGGTATTGAGGGAAAGGTAGGCCGACGAGCAAACTCATCCAGACCCCTACTAAGCCTGACAGTGACAATATTCGTATAATCCGGTTTGTTCGTCTAAGAGTATCGCATATCGAGTCTAGGGGGTTGGATAAAGTCAGACCCCTGATAACATGATAATTCGTGTCGGTATGAAATCCATCACCACATGAGAAACTACCGATCCTAGATCAGTAATTCTTGACTACCTTGGCCAAGAATTTCTGGTGATGGCCACCAGTGCACTGCGCGACATCAACCCCCAATACCGGGAGAGACGAATCCCCGATAATCCCCTCACTGCCTCCATATGGCTCGGGACTATACCCAACTAAAACCTGTTTGCACGACTCCTTTGAGCCGTGGTAGGGTAGTAATCAAAGCATAGTGGGAACTCACACGAGAAAAATGACGATCTCAGGTCAACAGAATAACCTGTACACATGTCACCTGGGAACTGCTATCTGACAATAGGTATAGTACCAACTACCAGGTTCCCGGCGAGTCCGTCAGTGTACTCATAACCCAATGAGCACCTGTATACCATCTTAGATGATCAAACTAACGCCAATGGCTTGTGAGACATGGCCACCGCCCCTCGTCGGGGTCTCGATTAGTATACACTAGTCTACTCTGGAGTATCGATGCCCAGTCTCGAAACTCCCATGACTAGGGACATTTAAGGATATGCTTATAGACCCCCAGCTCCCACATATATGATCGCCATCATAATACTGGTAGTCAAGAAAGAATCCTATAGGCTCTATCAACATGAAATAGTGATGATAAAGAAAACCAGATAGCATACTATCATCTCGAGTAAGACTGTTCTACCGGTATAGGTCCTCCCATAATCATCAAAATCACCTGCATGCGACTATGATAATTGCCTTGAGGGCACTATAGCCAACAATCTCCCACTTGCACTTAAGGTCAATTATTGCGGTGTCGCATACTCATAGCCCGTGTGATACCAAACACCCAACTTCTCTACTAAGCAGTTTCGCAAAGCTCGTTTGTGAAACTATTGTGTTCGAGAAATAGCCTCAGTGAGTAGATCCTCTCCATTGTTTCTAGATTTATCTCTCTATCTCTCAAATTCGTGGAGAATAACCATCTCCCGAAATGAGCAATACCTTATCTTAGAATTTGTCTAGATATCTGATAGGACCCGGTTCACAAATGAGCTCCAAATCCAGCAAACTTCTTAGACTGTATCATCCATGGAATTTAATCAGTATCCTGCGCCATACCATCCTCAGTATCTGCTTGGACTACCTGTCCAACATATTGTCCCTCAGAAGAGGGAAAAACTATAACTCAGACAGCCACTATGTCATCCTGGTCACCTTGGAAGCCTGAAATGATAACCGTCTCCTGAAGGAGGCTGCCGTTACCATATCCCTAGAATATTCATTTATGTTCATAAACTGCTTCCCTACAATTCTCCAGGATTGGATTAATATATGTTTATTGCAGCTAGTGCAAAAACAACATCTGGTGTGGTACTTGACATTTCATGATTAACTCAATTGCCTAAGCAAGTGATATGCTAATCATGCAGATCCATATCCCCTTTAGTCTGTAAGACACCTTTAGAGAGGGTGACTCCATCACATGCAGGTACTCCACCATGTTAGGAGTCGTCCATTCTAAAACACTTTAGAATAGTGTCAAGTACCCAATTTGGGACACTTCCCAAATCTAGATTTAAAACCATGGATCTAGTAACCAGAAACCCTGATATTATATCCATATCCTATATGGAGAAAACAACTGTGTGACAAGCATAGTATAACCGATCGTAGTATAGGAATTTCACTTCCTATAAAGTTCATGTCATCCCAAATACCAAGACATCACACCCTACTACCTTCTTACTAGATCCATCTCCTATTCTGATGAAGTCAAAGCCTATGACTGTCACATAAAAAATAGATGATCTATTTCTGCTATACCTGCTTTAGTCTATAAATAGACATAAGTTACTTGCCCACTATGCTTCCGCTGCTCCCACTGACTACAACAACTCTCTGGCAGAGTCATATACACGTGTACTTCTAAAGCTTGTTTAGAACGGTGCTATACTCATCCTCCTGCCGGGTCTTATAGTCTAGAACAGCAGTAATAGCAAGTCTGGGTAAACAAGAACTTCCCTGTCACCGTCTTTGAGAAGACCGAAGTACCTCTCGGGTGCCTGAGGTTACCCACCAAATCTGCGGAGTGGCTAATGGAATGCCGAATCCAATTGAATTCTTAGGTTCTATTAAATCTTCAGTGATCGTTTGTAGTTCTGGAATCACTTCCAGTTCTACCATACTCCCACTTTTGTTTTTTGAAAAAAATCCATTTTACTAAAATTGTGGTGAGTCAAGAACAATATCACTATTGATCTCCCTGATGGTAGAAAGTTAATCTTTGTCAAAGCCTGGGATAACCCACAAACTGCCATTACTGAAACGTGACTTGAGTTTATCCGGATTCTGGTTTTAACCATCAGCCGGACAACTTCCTATACCTTAACATCGTTAAGATATAAATTGATTCTATTGTTTCGCCCAATCAGAGCAAAGCTCTGTTTGAATTCAAAATTCAAATTTTGAAGCAACGCTTCAAGTCTCGAGCGCAGCGCCCAAGAAAGCACACCCAATCAGAGCAAAGCTCTGATTGAAGGAAGCAACGCTTCAGCTGCGCTGCGCTCCGCGCTGCGCGACGCGTGTCAGCGCAGATGCGCTAGCGCAGTCGCGCTGCGCTCCGCGCTGCGCGACGCGTGTCAGCGCAGATGCGCTAGCGCAGTCGCGCTGCGCTCCGCGCTGCGCGACGCGTGTCAAGCGCAGATGCATCTGCGCCAAACTAAATTAAGATTTTATGAAATCTTTTCTGTTCTTTCCAAAACCAGAAGATTTTCTTCTGCCTTTGAATCAAAGATCCAGCGGTGGGAAAATTCCCAAAATCATTCAGAAAAGATCCTGTTAACAAATTCAACAAATTTATGGGCACTATAAAAGGACCCTAAGCCTCAATTCAGAGGCATCAACATTTTTTTTTTGAGAACTCAAGAACTTTAAACAGAGAGAACTCTGAGAAGATTTCGAGAAAAAGGTAAAAAAAAACCTTCATGAATTAGAAGAAATTCCTTCTAATAGATCATTAGTCTAAAAAAATAAGATCAATGATCTTTACATAAAAAAAACAGTGCTTTGCACTTCTTGTGAACCTCCGGTTCTTTAAAAAAAAACAATAAAAATAATAAAATAATAGTGCTTTGCACTTTTATGAACCTCTGGTTCTTCAAATAAAGAAAAATTTATTTTTCTTTGATCTAATTTGGATCAAGAAATTAAACAGTGCTTTGCACTTCCCTTCTTGAATCTAAAAGATTCTTAGTGCTTTGCACTTCCAAACTGCGCTGTTGCGCTCTTAAGAGAGCGCCACGTGTCGGCTATAGAACCACTTGCGCTCAGCGCCCTTAAGATAGAGCTTTGCTCTGTGGGATTGGCGCAACTCGCTCAGAGCGCGCCACGTGTCAGCAGCGCAATAGCGCAGCGCAACAACGCAGTGCACTGCGCTAGTGCGCTTGCGCTCACCAAAGCACGACACGTGTCATCACCATATGAGCTTGCGCTCATTACTTAGCGCAAAGCGCAAATGCATTGTACTGCTTACAAAAGGGCCAAGCCCAATTAAAAGAAGGCCTAACAGGCTTAATAAAATGCAATGCATTATTCTAAGGGGGCAGAGCCCAAACCAAAACGGATGCGCTGCATCACTTATAAGTGGGCAGAGCCCAAACAAAATATTCAGAATGCTATGCATTTTAAAAGGGGCAAAGCCCAGACAGGGTAGATACTTCGCATAATTTACGAATGGGCAGACCCCAAAATAAATTGATACTCTGTATCTTTTGTGGGTAGAGCCTAAATAAAAAGTGCAATGCAAAAGCAAACGTTGAACTGGACTTAGCCCAATTGTGGCCATAAGTCCTTAAATTAAATTGACTGAGCAAAATGGCTCTCCTAGATCAATTTACATCCGGTTCGAGGGTACATCTCCGAACTCCTTTGACATCCATCGTTGTAATTCCTCAACGACGTCAAAGAGGTGACGGGTCCCAACGACCACACATCAATAATGGACCGAAACGTCCTTAAACTAATATCGGACCGAAACGTCCTTAAACTAATATCGGACCGAAACGTCCTTAAACTAATATCGGACCGAGACGTCCTTAAACTAATGTTGGACCGAGACGTCCTTAAACTAATATTCGTCCCAAAATGGGGAATATTGGACCGAAACGTCCTTAAACTAATATCGGACCGAAACGTCCATAAACTAATACCGGACCACCACGTCCCTAAACTGGCGATGGACCACCACGTCCCTAAACTGGAATAATAGAGCCTCCGAACGCTCTTTTGCCGGATCTAAACGGTCCCGTTTAAGTTGATCTTAGCCTCAAATACGGCTAACGCATCCTTAAACATCCAAATGGATTATAAAACTCCCAACCAACTCTGGTTCGAGGGTACATCTCCGAGCTCCTCTGATACATGTCGTTGTAATCCTTCAACGACGTCAGAGAGGTGACGAGTCCCGATGGCCATACATTAAATTAATCACTACGTCGAGTCGATCTTAGTCCAAAACAGGACTAACGTATTCTTGACGAACGTTTAAGTAGATCTTAGCCGCAACGCGACTAATGTATCCTTAAACTAAAACACCAAACCCAAATCTAAGTAAACACAGATTTGGACTAATCCACGTCCTACGGGCGACGGCATTACTCAGTCTCCGTATACAATCCACGGGAAACCACAAACAAAACAAACACACACGACACGAAGTGAAATTCTGGAGAAGGAGAAAGTTGTTACCGCGATGCGGTAGCATAATTAACTGCAGGGGCTTGCGCCTGCAGGGAAGAGCGTCCCCACAATCAAAAACCCCTCACCCTGAGGGAGAATCTGACGAAGTCTGCTACATCGGCCGCATCCGTCTAAACCTCCGATACACGGTGCCATAAATCAACTTGGCATCTTCGGAGAGATAGACGGATAAAACCAAATAGCATCTGCCCCGAACCGCAGGCAACGGACGCGAAGTCCGGGCCGCCGTTCGGAGGGGAACAGATTCTGGCACGCCCGGTGGGACCTTTTCCTCTTTCCACTCCACACTTCGTGTGTCGTCTTCGCGAACCAATGGCGGTTTGTTAAATGGTTGCCTTTGGATTTCAAGTTGCTAAGATTTGGTCTTTTACCTGACGCAAAATTCAAGATTCAATGGCCACCAACTGCACGAACTGCTCGAAATGCCACTGCAACGGACGCTCCACCTTACCGAGAGGTGTAACATATGGGCCCCAAGCGGCTTCCTTCCTGACTCTGCCGGTAGACCAGGTGACCCAAGCCACCACCGGCTTGTTCTTTAGGACCATGGTCCCACCTATAAGCTTCTCTATGCCGACACCTGTACCGGAAGTGAACAAGAAGTCGGTGTTCGACCGGCTCACTGCTACCACGACCCCTATCAACGGGTCGCCTGCTACTGAACCAACAGCCTCCGTTTTCACCAGGCTAGGTCAGAACTATAAAGTGGCCGTCCCAAATAGGGCAACGACCGCTGCTTTGGAAGTCGTTAAAGCGGCTTCTCCCATCAGAGAGTCGGTCTTCACAAGATTGACTGTTCCCATTCCTCCCCCAGCTGGTCAGAAGGCATCAGTCTTCCATAGGCTGACATCGGCAGTTACCCCACACTCAAACAAGGGGCAGCAAGAAACCATCTCGATTTCCGAGCCAGTCCCAACGGCCCGTCGTGCGCGACGTCGCCATTGGCAACGAGTAAGGAAAGCAGGGGGCAACTCCCCCTCAGGGCTAGCCCCACCTACTCCAGTGGTGGAGGTCAACGCTGCTGTTCCAACTGGGAACAGTTTTGAATTGCTGAGGAAGGTGAGAAAGAACTCTCCAATTGCTACATTGAAAAGATCTCCTCCGCCTATGGAAAAAGCTCCGGAGACAAAGCAGGAACAGCCCCCTCAACGGCTGTCGTCAAAGATTTATAAAGTTTGGCGGAGGGTTCAAGACTCCGTGATTGACCCAGACCACTTTCGTCGCCAGAAAAGGGCAAAAGTGGAAAAGGACAAAAACCGCCCCATTAAACAGCAGGGGGCAACAAATGCTAGGAGGCCCACTTCAACGGCTCCTTCAACCTCAATGGTCCACAAAAGGAAAAGGCCGGAGAAAGCTCCCGTGACGCTGACAAAGTTTAAAAGCGGTGAACCTAAACGCCCCAAGTCAGGGGACATAATGGTTCACACGGTCTATATGGTTTCTGGAAAGGAAGAAAGTCGTATCTCTACAGGTCACTGACCGCTCACCCGATCCGTGACGAAAGCCCAGGAGCAGCAGCAAAAGCTCCAGGAGATGATGACTACAATGGCTGCACTCACTGGGCCAAAAGAGAATCCTGACACATCCTTAGATGAACGTCAAGAGGAAGAGACCGACGCCAAGTTCCTCCGCCGAGTACTGGAAAAGAGAGACAAAGAGGCTGCTGAACAAGCAGCCAATATACAGCATATGGGCCTCCTCTTCCAGGACATGATAGGGATGATGATACAACCAGAGCTCCCGACTGAAGAACCCCCGATCGTCCTTGGGGATGATAGGGGAGAAACATCAAACCCTCAGCCCGTTCTATCAACGGCTAAAGAGGACACAATCTCTAAAACTGATCTGGACGAATATATAGCCCAGCAAATAAAGGTTCATCACGCGGCCGAAGCAGCCAGCCACGTCGTAAAAACGGGGTGACCGTATCCAGGCTGGTATGACCAAATCATGTACCCGCCAGGTTATACAATTCCCAAGTTTCATGTCTACAAAGGGACCGGCAATCCCCATCAACATGTTGCCCAGTTCAGGGCGCTTTGCGGTAACACCGGCGGCGACGACAAGCTTTTGCTTCGCCAGTTCGTTGGAAGCCTATCAGATACGGCCTTCGAATAGTATTCTGAGCTCCCCAATGACTCTATTAAAACCTTCGCGGAGATGGAGCTGCTCTTCACCCAACGTTTTTCAAGTGCCAGCGAGCGTACCCCGATGACGGCGCTGATTAACGCCAGGGTAAAACCCGGCGAGACATGGGTTCAGTATGCTATACGGTGGCGTAATCTATGGTCGAAGTGTGAGCAGCGCATAGAAGAAGCCCCTGCGGTGGGAATGTTTGTTGGAACCCTTGATCCACAAGCAACCATCTCACAGTTTATGATGTTCTTCAAGCTAACTTCCTTCCAGGCTTTGATCGACAAATTAGCACAGATGGACCAGATGGGCCATAAACCCCCTCTCCCGAAGCCGGACTCCCGAAACGATAAAGGGAAGGGAAAAGCGATCATTGTCGCCAATGCCCAGCAACAACCAAGCGACTCGAAGCCGGTTGCTCGTCCAAATAATACACGCCCATACGTACCCCTTAAGGACAGGATGGGACGTGCTTACTCCTTCCCCCGTGATAAAACGAGGAGGCTATTTGAGCTGGCATTGCGCAACAGGCTCATAAATCTGCCGGATCCAAAACGTCCGTCGCAACCAAGTGACGTCAACGAGCCTAATTACTGCCCTTATCATCGAGTGCTAGGACATCCGATCGAAGACTGTTACGTTTTCAAAAATTGGCTCGAAAACCAGTACCGCCAAGGTAAATTTGCGCTATCCGACAAATGGAAGGTGAATCCCCCGCAGCCCCACACCTCTAAGGGGACGAATACGCCGGGGGCAACATGCTCCGTCATTGAAGAAGCTCCCTGGGAGGTTGTATTATCAGCCAAAATGAGGAGAATGCTAAATGATCTTCAGACCTGTCCAGCGGTCAAGTGGAAGAACCCCTTGGAGCCGCAGGTTATTGAGGGGATGTTGAAGCCACGTCCGACTCCGAAGGCCGATGGTGGTAGTTCAAGCGTTCATAACCAGCCGTCAAAATCTTCGAAAAAGAAGAAGAAGAAATCTAAGAAGCCCGTGAAGCCTGGCGACAAGCGCACGGACTTACAGAAGCAAATCGACGCACTAGATGAGTACAACCAAAAGGCACGGACTCCCATTACGCTCCAAGATTTCCTTGATCACGTCTTTCAAAAAGAAGATGAGGGAGAAACTTCATCGGATGAATCCGACGAATATGTGGCAAGCTGTCATATGATCTCCCATGTGACCACGAACGATGAAGGGACTTCTGGCACTGAAACGCCGGGGGCAAATACTGAGTTAAGGGTTCCGGAGTTGTCAGTTGAAATGATTGGCGCGTTTCTTAATCAAGCTCGATTGAAAAGCAAAGCTGATCGAGAACGCGAGACGGCTATATTCGAAAGGGCCAAGCGCCAGCGACTTGAGGAAAGAGCTGAGATGAGCCCGCTGGAGCAAAATGCCTCCACCGCTGATCAAAGCCAATCCAAGATAAAAAAGAAGTTTGCTAAGGCCATATCGATGGGCATGAAGCTACCACCCTCTGAAGAAAAAGTTACTGGCGCGGTAGAAATACACCCCTCTTATTGCTTATATCATCAGAAGGTCTCGCATTCCACCCAAGATTGCAAAGCTTTCAATGGATGGTGGCAAGGATACGTCGCTAATCAACAACGCTTTAAACGGGAAAAGCGTAAGATTCGTCGGGAGCAAAGAAGCACAACCAAAGAGCTTGAAAAAACTGCCGGCAATTGTCACATGGTTAACATTACCGGGTCACAAGTGCCTACATTTGGGAGCGACTCTGATGAGGAGTTAGAACTTGCCCCTCTCTTTAAAGAGTCAACTTCGGGAAAAGAAGAGGAGCCAGTGGTTTGCGAAAATATCCGGCTGCGGAATCGAACACTGCCTGAAAAGAACCTCGGACCCTCGAATGGAAAAGATAAAGGGAAAGAAAAGGTCTCTGAAGACATCGTCTTAGATGACCAAGTTTCGGAAGAGCTAAAAGCCAAAAACCCGCCAAAAAGGAATAAAGTGGATTACAATGTCTTGGCGCATCTGAGAAAGCTACCCTCACAACTTAGCATTCTCGATGCCCTATTACTATCAAGAGAGGCGATGGATTCTTTGATTAAGGCCCTACAAGAGCCGGACCAATTCCAAGCTTTCCCGGCCGAACAAAAGATGAAGGATGAATTGGAGGAGGTGCACACAGCCGACATTGCTTTTGGTGATGAAGACCTTCTCCTCGGGACGTGTGAACACAATCGCCCCCTTTATGTCTCAGGATACTGCCATGACATAAAGATAGGTAAAATCCTGGTCGATAACGGATCGTCTGTTAATTTACTCAATGTGCGAGTGTTAAAGGAGATTTGCATGAGTGTCCAACACCTCGCCCGGGACAAGATCACTATCTCCGGTTTCGACTCCCAATCCTCAAAGACTCTCGGATCTGTGATATTGACGCTGCGCTTCGGGTTGCTCGTCACAGACATCAAATTCCATGTTATAGACGCCAAGACGTGCTACAACGCTCTGCTCGGCCGACCATGGCTACACGAGTACAATATCATCCCTTCTACACAGCATCGGTGCATGAAGTATTGTAGGGATGGCCTCGAGTACACAGTGGCGGGAGAACTGAATCCGTTTTCCGTAAACGAAGTTCGCAAGTATGAAGATGCCAAATACTTCTTACCGAGTTTCGAAGACACGGAAAGGTGTCACAAACCGGAGAACAAAACCAACGCCACCATCCCTGTCTTCGGCAGTGACACCGAGGAGGAGGATATAATTTATTCAGGTCCATCCCAATCCACCAGGCCAGGACCATCCATTCCTTCGTTGATCTTCGGTAGTGATTCAGAGGATGAAGTTCATGCTGTATTCCCTGCTCGGCCTTCAATACGGGTTTCCGCTGATGAAGAGCGAAGTCTGCAGATAACCATGGTGCCGCTTGAACATTACAAAGAACTGGATTCACTCGACACCAACAGCGTAGAAGAATTGCAGACATTCTATATCCCTCCCGGACGAAAAGGCGAGAAGGCAATCCTATTCTACCGTTTTGAAGAAAACAAGGTGGAAAAAGAAATTTGGCATGGCGCGGATCCCACGCTCGACGGGCTTCAGCCTATCCGTCTTCCCAGATATTATACCGAAGGTTTGAAGAAACTGCTGAAACGCCAGGGGATGTCCTTCATACAGACCGTTAGAAAACCCAAATTCTATGACAAGGTCTGGAACGTTCCCGGGACTCAATGCAAGCTGCCTAATGGGAGAACGGAAACAAAAGGGCTTGGGTACATCCGATCAAAGAAACGGGAGCTCGTAAACAGCTGTTATGTCATGTATGACTTCGACGAAGAGGCGGACGCTCAATGGGAGGATGCTAATCCCGAGCCAGCAAAAGTTCCTGATGCAAGACCGCCCAGCCCATCGTCTGAAGACCAAATGAGCAAACTTATAAGAGATGTGAGTCAAAAAGCCCGAGATGATCACGATCGTGAAATGGCAATTTATGAGAGAGACAAGACGCAGCGTCTCCTTCAACAGGCAGTAAAGAACGAAGATGCTGCCCCATGTCAACCTGCTGCGAAAAAGGTTCGACGCGAAAGCAAAAACAAGTCGAAAGGCAAGAAAGGCGCTCGACAACCACAGAGCAGAGCTAAGAAGCCGCGCATCCGAGAGTCGAGCGTTATGGACCTAGCCCTCATGAAGAAAATGGGTCGAGCATACTCATTTCCTCGGAACAAGACAAGGAAAATACTTGATCTTGCTCTAAAACATCAAATGCTTACACTGCCAGAGTCTAAACACCCTGAGCAAGCGGGCGAAGTCTCCAACCCAAATTATTGCTCTTACCATCGAGTAGTAGGGCATCCGCTTGAAGATTGTTTCACCTTTAAGAATTGGGTTGAGGACCAATATCAGCTTGGCAAATTCGCGCTGTCTGACAAATGGAGGGTAGCGCCGCCGCAAAAGCACGAACCCGAAAACAGAAGGATAGAACCAACTCCGCATTGGGATTGGCAGAAAATTCGCACTTGCCACGTGGTAACAATACTAAAAGAAGAGTCCGAGGACATGAACAGCCTTCCTTGGTGCTTTGAAAACAGCAGCGATGAGGTGATCTCAGAATTTCCCCCAGCTCCGAAAGAACTGGAGGATGGAATCCATACCACTGCAGATAATCTCAAGAAAATTGAGTTGGGGACGGTAAATGATCCGCGACCGACATTCGTCAGCGAGTTGTTGTCTGAAGAGAGGATGGTTGCGTTAAAAGACGTCCTTGTACAGCATAAAGATTGCTTCGCATGGAACTATTCCAAAATGCCGGGACTAGATCTAGAAATTGCTGTGCACAAATTGGCAATATCTCCAAACGTCAAACCAGTCAAACAGGCGCCGAGAAGAATGCGACTCGAGCTTGAGATGAGCATAAATACCGAAGTCAAAAAGTTAATTGACTCTGGCTTTATCCAAGAAGTTCAATACCCTGAATGGATCGCTAACATCGTCCCGGTGATGAAGAAAATGGGACGGTGTGCATATGCGTAGACTTCCGGGATCTTAATAAAGCTTGCCCGAAGGATGACTTCCCAGTGCCAGTCACCGAACTGATGATAGACAACACATCCACTCATGAGGTTTTCTCCTTCATGGACGGCTCATCGGGGTATAATCAAATAAAAATGCATCCTGAAGATCAGAAGCATACGGCTTTCCGGACTCCTTTAGGGATATTCTGTTACAAGGTGATGCCCTTCGGTTTAAAGAACGCCGGTGCCACCTACCAGAGGGCCATGACAAAGATCTTCGACGACCTTATACACGAAATCGTTGAATGCTATATCGACGATCTCGTGGTTAAGAGCAAATCATACGAGGAACATCTCGAGCATCTGAAGACTGTATTCCAACGCCTTCGGCAATACAACTTGAAGATGAATCCTCTTAAATGTGCGTTCGGGGTTTCCTCGGGCAAATTCCTGGGATTCGTTGTTCGACACCGAGGTATTGAAATAGATCCGTCAAAGATTAAAGCGATCATGGAAATGCCTCCGCCGAGGACTCTCAAACAGCTGCGGTCTCTCCAAGGGAAACTCGCATACATACGGCGATTTATAGCCAACCTTTCAGGAAAGTGCCGTCCTTATAGCCACCTGATGAAGAAGGGAACCCCATTCGTTTGGGATCAAAAATGCCAAGGCGCACTGGATGAGATCAAGCAATACCTGCAGAACCCGCCGGTGTTGGCTGCTCCGGTTAAGGGGAAGCCTCTCATTCTTTATACAACCGCCCTCGAAGGTTCCTTAGGCGCATTATGGGCACAAGAGAACGATCAAGGGAAAGAAAGAGCACTCTACTACTTAAGTCGAGTTCTGCTGGGGGCAGAAAGCAACTACTCTCCCATTGAAAAACACTGCTTGGCGTTGATCTTCGCAATAACAAAGCTTAGGCACTATGCGTTGGCGCACGAAGTCCGTCTTATTTCAAAAGTGGACCCTCTCAAATATCTAATGTCAAAAGCCATATTGACAGGACGACTCGCTAAATGGGCCCTGCTCTTAATGGAATTTTCGATAACATATCAACCTCTCAGGGCAGTAAAAGGCCAGGCCATCGCCGACTTCCTTGCTGAGCATCCCATACCTGCCGATTCTCCTTTAAATTGCGATTTGCCAGACAGACATGCGTTTGACGCAATCGACAGTGGTGATACCCGGTGGGAGCTTTATTTCGATGGAGCATCTTCCATGGAAAAGCACAAACAAAATACGCCAATGATCAAATCAGGGGTAGGACTCATCTTTGTGACTCCACAAGGAGGAATAATGCGCTTCGCCTTCTCCTTAACAGAGCCAAGGACGAATAATGAAGCTGAATATGAAGCTTTGATAGCAGGCCTCGAGATCGCCATTGATATGGGAATTGAAAGCCTCCTCATATATGGGGACTCCCAGCTGGTCGTCAGTCAAGTGAACGGCGATTACCAAACATGCAAACCGGAATTGGTAAAATACGGTGAAAAAGTGCAGCAACTGCTAACCCAAATTCCCTCCTACACGTTGGAAAGTATACCGCGCGCGGAAAACAGCAAAGCGGACGCACTGGCCAAACTTGCTAAAGAATTGGCTGACGAGAACCTCGATGACGTTAGAATCGTGATACAAAGCCGTCGAGTGCTCGCCCCAGCAGAAATACCTCCAGAATCATATAAAGAAAAGGGAGCAACTGAGCAGGCAACCCTACAATTAAAAGACCATGAGAAGACCGAAGACTGGAGAGAAGTCTTCATAGATTACTTCAAGTTCCACCGAATGCCTGAAGAAGCGTCCATGAGACATCAGCTCGTGAAACGAGCTCTGTCTTTCGCCTTCGTCAACGATACTCTATACAAGAGGTCATTCAATTCTCTGTGGCTGAGATGCCTAGGACCTGACGAAGCGAGAAGGGTCGTCCAAGAGGTTCACGACGGACTCTGCGGTTCCCACCAAGCAGGCCCTAAGATGAAGTTGAAGATAAAACGGATGGGCTACTACTGGCCCACGATGATGCAGGATTGCCTGGAATACGCGAGGCAATGTCATTCATGCCAAATTCATGGGGACTTCATCCATCAGCATCCCAATCCACTGCATCCAACAGTGGCTAGTTGGCCATTCGAAATGTGGGGAACTGACATAGTCGGCCCCATCGAACCAGCATCGTCAAAGGGACATCGTTTCATCTTGGCAACGACTGATTACTTCTCCAAATGGGCAGAGGCGGTACCGTTGAGGGAAGTAAAGACGGAGAACATCCTCCATTTCTTCAAAACGCATGTCATATACCGGTTTGGAACCCCAAGAAGGATCATCTCTGATAATGGGCCAGCCTACCGAAGTCATAAAATTAGCCGCTTCGCACAACAGCACAATATAGACTGGAGATATTCCTCAGTTTATAATCCGCGAGCTAACGGTCTAGCCGAGGCCTTCAACAAGACCTTGACGAAGATCATGAAGAAAACAGTGTCACGAAATAAGAAAGATTGCCACGAAAGATTGCAAGAAGCTCTTTGGGCGTATCGAACTACGTTTAAAACGGCCACAAACACAACGCCATACGCGTTGGTATTTGGGACGGAAGCAGTACTCCCTCTCGAGATAGAATTACCCTCTCTACGAGTGGCAGTCCACTACGAGCTGACGGATGAAGAAAATGCTCACCTCCGGTTTGAGGAGCTTGACGCCCTTGATGAAACCCGGCTCATAGCACAGCAAAATCTGGAAGCTTATAAAGCAAAGATGACGCGCTCATACGAAAGATTGACCCGACCGAGGACATTTCGTCATGGCGAACTTGTGCTAGTGGTCAAAAGGCCCATGATCCCCAATCGCGCTAAGCGGGGAAAATTTGAGCCAAACTATGAAGGCCCGTACATCATTGATAAGGTCTACCAGGGTGGGGCCTATCTACTCATCGACATGCACGGTGAAAGGCCTTTCAGACCAATAAACAGTCGCTTTTTAAAGAAATACTATGCTTAATGAGTCACAGCCTAGGTCGATGGTAGATGACGACGACTATGTCCGCTCGCTATCTTCCTAAGCTCAAGCTTTATAAGTATTAGCCAGCCGCCCAACAATGGACCGAAACGTCCTTAAACTAACAACAGACCGAAACGTCTTTAAACTAATACCGCAGCATCCTTAGGCTGACGAAATAAAAAAAATATATAAAAATAAAATAAAATAAACGGTATGTCCATAAGCAAAAAGGGCACGGATGAAAACCCGAAAGGGCTCCGTGAGTAAAAACAGCGGAACTACCGGCGAGTGTTCGTGAAAACCCGAAAGGGCGCAACCTCGTTAAAAGACACTTATAGGGTCCTCTCGACCTTATAAGGAGAAACCACCCGCGTGAGATCCTTACGACTCATAAGGGAGCAACACACTTAGGAATCCCCACGATTCCTAAGGAGAAAATACACTTGCGAGATCCTCACGACTCGTAAGGAGAACTCTCTTATGGTACCCTCACGGCTCATAAGAGTTGAAAGTCTTAAGTTACAGAGGCCTAAACCTGTGCTTAAGCAACCCCACAACTTCCGATATTGCCCTACAAGTGGTTCAATATCGACCCTTGTATACAATCCACGGGCGCGAATAAACATTTCCCTAACTAAGTTCCATCTGAAACTAGGGATATGTTTGCATGGTAAACAACCCTTGTAAATCCTCTCGACTCACAAGGAGAAAGCCCTCCTGTAGGATCCTTACGACTTACAGAGAAACAAACACTTAGGGATCCTCACGACTCCTAAGGAGAAAATACACCTACAAGATCCCCACGACTTGTAGGGAGAAATACCTTCACGAGACCCTTACGGCTCATGAAGTCAAAAGCCTTAGCCGACAGGATCCTAACCCTGGTCGCTAAGCCTCCTTTGTTCAACAACGACAGAGGCAAATGATGATTCGCTCCTGGTAATATCCCAGTTGTAGCGGTGCTGATGCCGAAATCGATGTCCAATTTCAGGTTTACGGCGAAAGCCAGTAGACCGCTCATGCATACGAAATAGCCGAAAGGATAGGGCAACTTGCAATAAAAAGCAGCAAGTAAAATGTATGCATGCAAAATAGCCGAAATGATTGGGCAACTCGTAATAAAAAGCAACGAGTAAAGATAAAATAAAAAGCCGAAATGATTGGGCACCGCGAAAAATAGCCGAAATGTTTGGGCAATCGCGACCTTCGCGATATAAAAGCTGAAATGATAGAGCATCGAGGAAATAAAATAAAATAAAAAGAAAAAATGATAAAACTTCGGCCCTGCAGTTAAGATCACATCGATCCCTGTATACAATCCAAGGGCGTAAACAAGGAAGGGACCATACCTCCCCAGCGGATTCCGTCAAACGACGAAGCCAAACCTCAACGGTTCATTTCAATCGAAGAAGCCAGTGACTTCAACAAGCAAAAAATTCCTCGACTCACGGATACAAACACTCCTTGACGAGAGCCTTCTGATCCGCGTCGACTCGCAGAGCCACCAGCGCCTCCGTGGGAACCATCGACTCGTTTCAAACCCCAAGGACACAAATAATCCTTGGCGCTTGGGAAACAAATAATCCCAGCAAATTCCTCGACTCACGGATACAAACACTCCTTGACGAGAGCCTTCTGATCCGCGTCGACTCGCAGAGCCACCAGCGCCTCCGTGGGAACCATCGACTCGTTTCAAACCCCAAGGATACAAATAATCCTTGGCGCTTGGGAAACAAATAATCCCAGCAAATTCCTCGACTCACGGATACAAACACTCCTTAATGAGAGCCTCCTGATCCGCGTCAACTCGCAGAGCCACCAGCGCCTCCGTGGGAACCCTCGACTCGTTTCAAACCCCAAGGAAACAAATAATCCTTGGCGCTTGGGAAACAAATAATCCCAGCAAAATCCTCGACTCACGGATACAAACACTCCTTGACGAGAGCCTTCCGATCCGCGTCGACTCGCAGAGCTACCAGTGCCTCCGTGCGAACCCTCGACTCATTTCAAACCCCAAGGACACAAATAATCCTTGGCGCTTGGGAGACAACTAATCCCTCGCAAAACTTCTCAACTCACGGATACAAACATTCCGTGACGAGAGCCTCTTTGACTCACATCTCGGGCAGTAAAGATTCAAAAACTTGCTTCCTGAACAATGGGACCCTGCAAGTCAATCCTAAATGGTCTCTTGCATACTATTCACGGGTCTCACTCTCTGAAGTCGATTCTCGACAAAGAGGGAAACAACCGCTTACGAGCCCTCTCGGCTCGTAAGAGGGAGAAATTCTCTTATAGGATCCTTTCGAATTATGAGAGAAAACAACACTTGGGAATCCCCACGATTCCTAGGGAGAAAATCCACCTGTGAGATCCTCTCGATCCGTAGGGAGAAAAGCCTCTACGAGACCCTCACGACTCATGGAGTTGAAAAGTCCTAGGCGGCAGATCTGAACCTGCAGTCTAGGCCATCGTTATTTCTGGGAGAAATGAATTTACTCGCCAATAAGGCGCATTAAAGTTGTCATGCTAAAAAGAAAGAAAAAGCGAAGAAGTGACACAAGACATTACAAAAAGGTGTATCTTTTATTCATAAACTTGATCAAATACAGGATACATTATGTCAAAGGATAAAAAAATATATACATATACATTCTTTTATCTATAAGTACGAACGATACAAAAATGGATAGCTACTGAGGAGGAAGTGTCTTTAGTAAGTTCACAAGCTGCTCTCGCACTTCCTTCAGCACTTCCTCTCGAGTGATAGCCGCGGCCACTTCCGCCTCCACCTGAGCCCGCTGTTGCAAGAAAGATGAAAGTTGCTCCTCTACCGCCTCCTGGGCTGCTTCCTGGCTGGCTGCAGCTCGCTCGACAACGTTAAGTTTATGCCTCAATGATAATCCTTCGGAGAGACATTGCAGGAGGCCCTCAAAGATAACCTTCAGCCGGACGGCATTGGCCTCCACCCGAGCATGCAGTTGAGCAGACCTGCTCGAAGCATCATCACGCTCCTTGCGCCTTGAAATAACTTCTTGTTCGAGATGGCGGAAGTAAGAAGCGCTCTGCTCAATCCACGCAGTCCTCTGATTATTGGCAGCCACAGTCTCGGGAGTGGGACGCAGCGACTCCAATTGAAATAGGCAACCCTCGATCTCCTTACAATGGTTAACCCAGGATGCAATGATGCTCTCATTATGAAAGTTCACGAGTATTGCTAGCATCGGGTTAACCACCATAGCGAAGTCTGCGGCAGATGTAAGAGCTTCAATGTCGAGTTCCTCGACATAGTCACTCAACATGCGCAGACTATTCGCAGCGCCTTTTGAAGACAGACTCCTCAGATAAGGACCCGCCGGCATTGTGACGCGAGGTTCGAAGGACGCCGAAGCCAGAACGACAGCTGAAAGAAACAGGATGCGATCAGATAACAGTATAGAAAATAGAGAGAGGAAAGTTACCAATATGATGGTCATTGTACCAGTTAGGACAGGCGGCAAGGTCGGAAGGGCTGGTGGCACAGCTGATCTTTTATCCCCTCCTTCAATCTGTAGCACTGCAGTTGAGATGAGGAAAAGAGGTTAGAGACAATTCCATCAATAAAAAAGAGAGAGGAAGGATGTTAATAGAAATTATACTCACCAACGCCACCAGAGGAAGAAGCAAGCTTAGATGGGAAGGAGAAGTATGGGAGCAACATCTGATATACATGATCAAAAATCGCTCCTGAGAACACAACAGTGTGACTTTAGTATGCGAATTAGATGTCTGGAAAACAAGATTAATAAACCGTAAACATATACCTTCCAACATCTTCGAGGGTATGAGAGAAGGTTGAGAGGTGACCACCGCCAAAGCGGTCATCGAAGGCGCTCCCTCGAGCGGCGGGGCATCGGCACTAGCTGCACCTGCATTACGAAAAGGTGAACTTGTCAGAAATGGTTGTAAAGTAAAGAAAAGCAGCCACTTAGGGTTTACCTGAGGAGCTCCCGGCTGAAACGGAGGCGGCTCCCTCCTCTATCGACATAAGACCACCGCCTGTAGCCTCATCGCCCGACTCGATGGGGACCGTTGTTGTGCTCGCGAGACCTGGAGACGGCGGTGGACCATAGATGGGGAGGGCAATGAATGGAGTATTGCCAGATTCTAGAGAAGGAGCGGTTGGTTCGTCTTCGGGAATCATGGCCACCTCACCCACTACTCTCTCAGGTTCAGTAGTGGCGGTCGTATCGTCCACCATCGCCAGGGGATCGCTGGCCTCGAGCGCTTCATTCACCACCACCCTGGACTCAGCTATAATGATCATATCATCTGCCACCGCTTCAGGTTCGGCATCAATGACCTTCTCGGCGGCAGGCCCCTCGGACTCCACTTCAGGCTCCACGGCCTCAACAATACTGCCCACTATCGGCTCGAGTTCGGCAGGCACCGCCTCCTCCGTTCCCCTAGGATCGACGGCTTCCGCCTCTCCCTCGATCGGACTTGGCCCTGCAAAGATAAGAGATATAAGGACCAATGACATTAAAATCCTTATAACAAAAAACCCTGAGAGAAATGTTACCTGAAGCGGATTTACCATTTGCGCTCCGAACTGCTCGAGCCACCTCCCTGCGGGCAGTGGATAGGGCGACAGGGGCCTCTTCTGAAGGAGTATCAGCTCGAGGGGCGGTACTGGGTCCTGCTCCCATAGCCAAGGCATCCCTGCGCGCCTACGCTTCACGCCTCAACCGCTTCCTCTCCTCCCGAGCGGTTATGAGAGACCTCTGTGACGCCTCCTTCAAGGCATCATCATCTTCATTCAGCGATGCCTCCAGAGCCTTTAAGGCATCTCTCACCGGCTTTTCAAGATGAGCCTCCTGCTGTGGCCCAGAGGAAGCAGGAACGTCGGCCGCAGGTAGAACATCTGCGTCGCTAGGAGGGAACGGCATTGAGGTTCCTGTAATTAAAAGGGAAAGGTTAGATCGACCATAACACGAGGAAAGTAAAAAAAAACGGGATGAGTTGAAACTTACTAAGACCCATAGATGCTCTGAGACGTTCCTCCTCCTGAAAAGTTTTCAGAGAAGCGGCAATGGCTTCTTCATCAGTGATGCCTGTTGAAAGAAAGGAAAGAAAAGCGTTAGTCAAAAATAATGAAGAAGGATATGCTACAATAGAGAAAAGGCGACTAGTAGTTACCTGATTGCGCAAGCTTAGCCAGCCACGCGTCACGCTTCACCAACCATGCCGAAGCTCTGAGAGCAGCCGCTAAGTCTGTATCGTCCGGCGGTGGCATCACTAGTCCTGCGTTAGTCCCATATTCGAGCAGACCCTCGGAGTAGGGAGCATGGGGTTCCTGGCCGAACACAACGTCCGCGGCGAGGAGCGACTTCTTTTTCTTTTGCCCTCCGACTCTGGGACCGCGAGGGATTGACTTCCGCTTAGCGGCCACTTTGGGACGACGAGTCTCGATGTCCGCACCCACGCCAGACTCCGGCGAGGGTACAACCATTGTTTCTACCTGAGCGCGGGGTGCGGGAGGTGCATCCACGATATCAGGGAGCGGCAATTCACGTGGAGGACTTTGCACACGTGATGGTCTGCCCCCGGCATCTTTTAAGGGAGCGACTACTGGAGTCCTAGGCACCAGAGGAGCGTTGCGATCGCTACCTGGGGGTGCAACCTTACGATCAATCAGCAGCCGCCTTTCCTCCTTTATCATCGCTCATGTCGAATGACTATACCATTCGGTGTATACCCTAAGAAGACGAGGAGCACAAGCCGGCTCACTGATAAAGAAGTGAGAGCCTGTGTTTAGACGCATGAAGTGATGCAGCGCTCTCTCCGTCCCTTCTTCGGTCGCGGCAGGTTCCGATAAAAAGGCCTCCAGCGGTACCCCTTGGTTATAGCTCAGCTGTTGGGCGAAACGATGCGGGTTATATCTCATGAAGATCGCTCCCCCGTCCTGCCTAAACACCAAAAAGCCCGGTCTGATAGAATATAAGTGAAGGGTCTCCCGGGCCGTTAAAATCGAAGCGCCATCCTTGAAAGTGTCTTGCAATGGCCGTACTACAGTGGTGGACGTTTTTCCAATGGTCAACACCTTGTCAATAAAAGACACACCGGTTCCAACGGTGTGGGAGCGAAGGAGTAAACTCCTGGCATCTCGCGGTGATGGATTTACAATTGATGCGCCGATCAACTGTAGAAGGCGAGGAAAAATGCACCTTTCGTAGAATGAGGGCCTTTTATGCATGCCGAAAACACCCGCTGTATGTAGTTCGAGCCACGACATGAAGTAGTGCATTGGGAAAACCACGTGCAACACCCCAGGCTCATTAGCATCTGCCGCTCGGCTAAGGCCGTGATATAAATGCGCCAAGCCGGCGATCCCAACGGCCACCTTTACCCCGATAGTCATTCGGTGGGCCGGGTAAAAAACAGAGGGCCGCATGCGGTGAGAGTGCATTGGAAGTGCAAACCAACTCAGCCAAAGCCCAAGAAATCCCAAAAAGAAGGCCTCCTCGTCCATCTCGGGGGCTGCGACTTCTGCAAAAGACATGGTTGAGGAGTTGGGAAAAAAAAATTTCTTTTGATCTATGTCTTTCGCTGGCAGGTTATCCAAACCTAAGCCGAAAGGATCCTCAAGGTTGGCAAACTTGGCAGTCTTCGCCGAGAGGACGTTTGGATGAAGGAACCGAGCAATGAAATCCTCAAAATTAACTCCACGGCTCCCATGCTCAACGAAAAGGGCCTCATAGATGTTCAACACCTTGATCAGACTTGGAAACTGATATTGAACAGCGTTCTCCGGCGTGAGCTCCCTTATCATCGGCTTGGCACCAAAGATGTACTCATCCGGCGGGAGCAACTCTTCATAATGTTCCCCCATAGCCGGTAGGCCAGACACCTCCGTAAACTCTTCCAGTGAGATGGACACTTCCCGATCCATGGCAAGGAAAGTATGAGTAGGAATGTTCCACTGCTCCAGGAAGGCCTTGAACCACCAAGTGGGAAGCGTAGGATACAGGAAGAGAGAGACGTAGACTGCGGTGTACAGTCCTAGTCTTATCAACTGCGACTTCCTCGTCGACAGGATATACCGGGCACACGGCAGATAGCCAACCGGGTGGTGGGGGATCATACCAATGTTATATGATTGCCCCCAAGGTCTCGCCTCGCCCTGACAGATACGGCGTCCTAGGATATCTAAAACCATAGGACGCTGGACCGGGATGGCATCTATGGCCGGATGAAGAAAACCCTTCGATGTCCAATCCGTCATCTCCGCGGCATACTGCACCGGGGGTGGGCTGGCGTAATGAATCGCCGTTATGGGCTCCGACGGCACCGTGCATGTAAAGCTGCATCGACCCATAATAATCTGATTGTACCACGACCCCCAAAGGTGGAGACTCTTATACTCCGGGTCGTATGCCTTGATCATGGCCAGGACCTCGCGATCCAAAGGCGCCTCTGGAAATCCCTCCTCCGAGCGGACAAACGGGAATGAAGTGTCTTCAGACATGATCGCTGCAAAAAGAGCAGTGTAGCTGTCAGTGTTGTAATCCCAACGTTTGACATTAAAAAAAAGGAAGAGAAAGAAAATGCATTAATTAAATTGAAATCAAAATTAATTAATTACACCGCACCATAATGCAGTGAGTAGGAGACCAAAGAGGGACCCATGAAATCTAAATGACAGTACGTCAGTTAATAAGACAAACTCATCATTAGATGAGATTGTCAGCTGGTCCCTAGGGGGGAACATTCCCATAATAAAAAAGGGGGAAAGAATCACTAGAGACAAGGAGAAGATCTCCTCTTTCAGAGCAAAGCTCTGTCACAGAATGACACTTGTCAAGTTCTGGTCTCAAAAGAATAAAATTCCTTAAAAAAGAGCTTAGCTCTATAATATTCCATCAAAAAGAAAGTTTTGAAAAGAAATTTAAAATTAAAATTTCTGGAATCTTAAAAAAAAAAAAGAAGATCCATGAAAGCTTATAGAAAAATTCTTCATCTTTTTTTTCAGATCTAAAAGATCTACATTTGGTTCAAGAGCAAAGCTCTGTTTATGGGTTAGAACCCATGAACAAGATCTCTGTAGATCTATGGATTTGTGAGAGCAAAGCTCTGTTGGTTAAAAGTTGACTTAAATTAATTTGACTTAATGTTAAATTAAATATTACCTAAAGTTTTCTAAAAAACTTTGGGAGATGAGAGCAAAGCTCTAGAGTTCTGAAAGCAAGAGCAAAGCTCTGAAATTCTTAAGCAAGAGCAAAGCTCTGAAAATCTAAACCTAGAAAATGGTGAAGAATTTTTAAGGGCCATAGGCCCTATTTATAAGGCGCCTGCGCCTCTTCAGATTCCCCCTTGATCCAACGGTCAGGGGGGTTGCCACCGCTGCACTCACGTGTGCGCCACGTGAGCGCAACGGTGGGGGGGCATTTGTTTGGCCCAATCAGAGCAAAGCTCTGTTTGAATTCAAAATTCAAATTTTGAAGCAACGCTTCAAGTCTCGAGCGCAACGCCCAAGAAAGCACACCCAATCAGAGCAAAGCTCTGATTGAAGGAAGCAACGCTTCAGCTGCGCAGCGCTCTGCGCTGCGCGACGCGTGTCAGCGCAGATGCGCTAGCGTAGTAGCGCTGCGCTCTGCGCTGCGCGACACGTGTCAGCGCAGATGCGCTAGCGCAGTCGCGCTGCGCTCCGCGCTGCGCGACACGTGTCAGCGCAGATGCGCTAGCGCGCTTGCGCTGCGCTCTGCGCTGTGCGACACGTGTCATGCGCTGGGGCATCTGCGCCAAACTAAATTAAGATTTTATGAAATCTTTTCTGTTCTTTCCAAAACCAGAAGATTTTCTTCTGCCTTTGGATCAAAGATCCAGCGGTGGGAAAATTCCCAAAATCATTCAGAAAAGATCCTGTTAACAAATTCAACAAATTTATGGGCACTATAAAAGGACCATAAGCCTCAATTCAGAGGCATCAACATTTTTTTTTTGAGAACTCAAGAACTTTAAACAGAGAGAACTCTGAGAAGATTTCGAGAAAAAGGTAAAAAAAAAACCTTCATGAATTAGAAGAAATTCCTTCTAATAGATCATTAGTCTAAAAAAATAAGATCAATGATCTTTACATAAAAAAAAACAGTGCTTTGCACTTCTTGTGAACCTCCGGTTCTTTAAAAAAAAAACAATAAAAATAATAAAATAATAGTGCTTTGCACTTTTATGAACCTCTGGTTCTTCAAATAAAGAAAAATTTATTTTTCTTTGATCTAATTTGGATCAAGAAATTAAACAGTGCTTTGCACTTCCCTTCTTGAATCTAAAAGATTCTTAGTGTTTTGCACTTCCAAACTGCGCTGTTGCGCTCTTAAGAGAGCGCCACGTGTCGGCTATAGAACCACTTGCGCTCAGCGCCCTTAAGATAGAGCTTTGCTCTCTGGGATTGGCGCAACTCGCTCAGAGCGCGCCACGTGTCAGCAGCGCAATAGCGCAGCGCAACAGCGCAGTGCACTGCGCTAGTGCGCTTGTGCTCACCAAAGCACGACACGTGTCATCACCATATGAGCTTGCGCTCATTACTTAGCGCAAAGCGCAAATGCATTGTACTGCTTACAAAAGGGCCAAGCCCAATTAAAAGAAGGCCTAACAGGCTTAATAAAATGCAATGCATTATTCTAAGGGGGCAGAGCCCAAACCAAAACGGATGCGCTGCATCACTTATAAGTGGGCAGAGCCCAAACAAAATATTCAGAATGCTATGCATTTTAAAAGGGGCAAAGCCTAGACATGGTAGATACTTCGCATAATTTACGAATGGGCAGACCCCAAAATAAATTGATACTCTGTATCTTTTGTGGGTAGAGCCTAAATAAAAAGTGCAATGAAAAGCAAACGTTGAACTGGACTTAGCCCAATTGTGGCCATAAGTCCTTAAATTAAATTGACTGAGCAAAATGGCTCTCCTAGATCAATTTACATCCGGTTCGAGGGTACATCTCCGAACTCCTTTGACATCCATCGTTGTAATTCCTCAACGACGTCAAAGAGGTGACGGGTCCCAACGACCACACATCAATAATGGACCGAAACGTCCTTAAACTAATATTGGACCGAAACGTCCTTAAACTAATATCGGACCGAAATGTCCTTAAACTAATATTCGGACCGAGACGTCCTTAAACTAATGTTGGACCGGAACGTCCTTAAACTAATATTCGTCCCAAAATGGGGAATATTGGACCGAAACGTCCTTAAACTAATATCGGACCGAAACGTCCTTAAACTAATATCGGACCGAAACGTCCTTAAACTAATATCGGACCGAAACGTCCATAAACTAATACCGGACCACCACGTCCCTAAACTGGCGATGGACCACCACGTCCCTAAACTGGCGATGGACCACCATGTCCCTAAACTGGAATAATAGAGCCTCCGAACGCTCTTTTGCCGGATCTAAACGGTCCCGTTTAAGTTGATCTTAGCCCCAAATACGGCTAACGCATCCTTAAACATCCAAATGGATTATAAAACTCCCAACCAACTCTGGTTCGAGGGTACATCTCCGAGCTCCTCTGATACATGTCGTTGTAATCCTTCAACGACGTCAGAGAGGTGACGAGTCCCGATGGCCATACATTAAATTAATCACTACGTCGAGTCGATCTTAGTCCAAAACAGGACTAACGTATCCTTGACGAACGTTTAAGTAGATCTTAGCCGCAACGCGACTAATGTATCCTTAAACTAAAACACCAAACCCAAATCTAAGTAAACACGGATTTGGACTAATCCACGTCCTACGGGCGACGGCATTACTCAGTCTCCGTATACAATCCACGGGCAACCACAAACAAAACAAACACACACGACACGAAGTGAAATTCTGGAGAAGGAGAAAGTTGTTACCGCGATGCGGTAGCGTAATTAACTGCAGGCGCTTGCGCCTGCAGGGAAGAGCGTCCCCACAATCAAAAACCCCTCACCCTGAGGGGGAATCTGACGAAGTCTGCTACATCGGCCGCATCCGTCTAAACCTCCGATACACGGTGCCATAAATCAACTTGGCATCTTCGGAGAGATAGACGGATAAAACCAAATAGCATCTGCCCCGAACCGCAGGCAACGGACGCGAAGTCCGGGCCGCCGTTCGGAGGGGAACATCTATATATCCAATATAGAAAAAAGCACTAATTTAATTAGAACCAGATTCAAAAACATGCAGCTGTCTCCAGTGTATATCAACCAAATGGAAAAGGGCTAATCATCATTATTCAACTAGGAGTGCATCCATATATGAGTAACCTGAAAGAGAAGAAAGTTCTCAAAACCATTACTTTCAACGGAATACCTAGCACAAGTATCTGCATCTTCGACTACCTCGAAGAATCCTGATACTTCTAACATCTAACATATGGTTCTCAACTTTATTCTTATACCTATAACTTCTCAATATCTGGACCTTGTATTTCAATGAAATGCTTGTCAAGAACTGGAGAAGTTATGAGTAAACTAAATATAGTACGAGTATCAACCCCATTGTCCTAATGGACACCGGACAACATACAATATTTTGTACAAGTCTCCTAGTTCAATGACTTAAACCTTGTGCGTCGTAGGTTGAAAACTGTACTATAGTTAAGAAGAATTACACCGCTGTTGAATGCACCTTACCTAATCGCTAACTGATATAGGTAAATGTCATAAACATAATTTCAAAAAGTTATATCTCACTTTATAAAATAAACGTACAGATATATCAGTTTAAAATTGGTTCATAACAACGGATATTCAAAACCAAATATTTTCCGTCCGGCAAAAACCCAGGTGATTTCCTCAAATATCACCAATTACAACGAATTCCGATATAATGAGGATCTAATCACCCAATTCCAAATATCTTACTCCCACTCACCATCTGTAACACCATACAAATGCGAGAAACTGATCTGGTAAATACATACCCTGGAGTTAGATTCCAATTGGGAAAACAATTTTCAATTAACATCGCACAGTCGGACTGAAACATGAAAATGTTTCGAAGGGGTTAACACGGTATTCCTAGTAACGCCTCTTCCATTATCCTAATTCATAACAATAACCATATACTTACCTGCCCTCACTTCAATCCCTTTATTAGGTCTTTACTTATTACCTTCTGTATTCCTTCTTTAGGCTAATTGGTTTTCTTCCTTCCCTACCCTTCGGCACCAGCCTAAGCTTTGGAAGAAGACTATCCAACAAGCGTATTAGGTGTACACTCCTTATGCTAGGAGCCCTCGCAACCTGAGAGAAGGTAATGGAAAAATACATCTGAATAATCCTATTCTATTTCTCCTGAACCGGAAACCATCATCGAATCTGGAACGAATTCCTTCAAGTTCGTATGTAACTATACGATGGCATGTCCAAGCATTATGGACGTTCGTAGTGATACGAAGTGTTCTGGAGAAATCCAAAGTGGATGTGGGAGTGGCAGGGGTATACACGGTTTTGTCGTGAATGATAGCAGTCGCAATTTTCTTTGACGTTATTCTAATCCCTTTATATGTCTTTACTTATTACCTTCTGTACACCACCTTTATGCTAATTGGTTTTCTTCCTTCCCCACCTTTCGGCACCTGCCTATGGTTTGGAAGAAGTCCATCCAATAAGATCAATAGGTGTACCCTCTCCTAATCCTAGGAGCTCTCACAACCTGAGAGAAGGTAAAGAGAAAAGACAACTGAATAATCCTATTCAATCTCTCCAGTACCTGAATCCATCCTCGAATCTGGAACCAGTTCTTTCGAGTTCGTATGTAACTATACGATGGATTTATCCAATATGAGTGGATGTTCGTAGTGATACCGGGTGTTCTGGAGAAATGCAAAGGTGATATAGAAATGGCAATGATATATGCGACATCATGACATTCCAAAAGCCAAAGTGTTTTAAGAAGGTTCGGTTAACTTGGTTCATGAGTTTTAGTCAAGGGTTAGGCCATGGTCGCTGCCACAGAGAGAGAGAAAAGAAACACTCAGCGTGCACTCTAACCTATATCAGAATGGTTAATCACTTTATCTAATCAGGATGGCTCCCACTGTTTTCTCGAATCCTCCTCCAAACCCAAAAGGAGAATTAGTCAGGATCATCTAAAATCACCCGAGGAGTAATCCTACTCATCAGAGGGAATCGGGATCCAACTATCATTGTATGATAACTTGATAGAATCCACTTAAGTTACCACACTCCAGAAGGTATGTGCATGCCTGGCAAATTTCCTGTATGTTTGAAACTCCCGATGTGATTTTTACCCCTAACGACTTCATGACCTTGATAGAGACCAACGTGCCATAAGTCACCAGTCAAGTTCAACCCTTCATTATCCAAGATTGATTTAAACCCACCAGAACAAGCCCTTGATAGAGACCAACGTGACTATATGGCTATCCTAGATAATTGCATATCCATGCTACAGACACGTAACACGCAGCTGCCGTACACTATGCCTTGATAGAGACCAACGTACATAGCACGAATACTACGAGATACCTATCTGAAATGACGGAGGGCTACGGCTGGTTTTTGGTGAAAAACCTTTAACGTAATGAATTTGATATCGTTGAAGGAACCGAAATAGTTTTAGAAATATATAGTGGCGAAAACTTTTGCTAAAGAGGTCACTCCCTTTGAAGGGATCTCAGCTCTTTCCTCGTCAAATGAGGTGCAGGATATTCCTAACTGAATTCCATGATGCAAAGCAAAAGAATCGACTATAGTAAAGTTATTATGTTGACGCCAACTTTTACTGAAGGGTCATTCCCGATGAAGGGATCTCGGCCCTTTCCTCGTCGAATGAGGTGCTGGATATTCATAACCGAATACCACTGTGTAAAGCAAAAGAAAACATCTGTAATGTCTGTTTTTAAAAACTTAGTTCCAACAACATCATATAGGTTTGTTTTATCCTTGCATTGATAATAATCAACGCAGTCCCATCAATTAAAATTTCAAACCAGAAATGAACGAAAAATAAAATGTATGTATATGCCATCCGCATTTGCCACTAGGTCCCGTCATCACCCGTTAGGTTACTTAACTAACGACAGAGCGGGGACTGGACTAGCGCGGGTGCAAAACATATACAGCATCTACTAGTATATATAAAAATATATATAACAATCATCCCGGGCATGATATAAAGCAACATCACCGAAGCATCACAGAAACAGCACAGAATGGTGGATAATCTTGGAGCCCCGGGTTTCATTTAAGCCGCAAATGAGACCCGATGTTCCCCTAATGTGTGGATAGCCTGTGCAATGAAAACCTAGACCCCTACTGAAGGTTTACGCTAGCGCCTCGGCCAACTTCCATGGCCAAATGCGGAACAAATTTTTTACTACGATCATAAACTTAGCGATAGAATAAACCTAAATCGGATCTTTAACCATAAACCTAATTAGCATGTTAGGGTTCTATCTACTATGATAGAAAGTATACCTAACGAAACCAAGTCCTTCAGGTCTTCGATCCTCTCCTTAATCTCCTCGGTGGAAGTATGGATCGTGCTTGAACTTCGGCCTCCTTGTGTCAACGATGATCCACCCGAGAGTTCCAACCTTGAGCTAAACCTCCAAGTTGAGGTAATTAGAATACTTAGCTTGCTAATATAAGTAGACTAGCGCGGGTGCAAAACATATACAACATCTACTAGTATATATATAAGTATATACAATATTCTTCCCAGGCATGATAATAATCAACATCACAGAATCTCGGCCAAAAATATAGAATGGTGGATAATCATTGAGCCCCGGGTTTCATTTGAGCCACAAATAAAACCCGACGTTCCCGGTCGTGTGGATAGCCTGTGCAATGAAAAGCTAGATCCCTACGCGGCAAGTTACCCGCCAATCTCAGAAGTGAGACATCCCCATTCAACAAAGTGAATCGGCATGACTTATCAGGCTATTGGGGTCTGACGTTATAACACCCCCAGGCTGTGATATGCGACATATCAAATGAAGAGACCAGACTGTACGGCAGTGTTACTGGTTGGATTCGCAGGAGTTGTAACAGGCTTGCTTGTTGATCTTCTGATCGCTCAATACCCGGGTGGCCGTTACATTTAGCAGACCGCTTGCGGCTTGTGGGTGTTTGATATGATCATCACCTACTGCCGGCGTATTGATGAGTCTTTAGAGTCCTACACAGAGGTTTCCTGGTTCATGCGAAACGGAGTAGGAGCATATATGTGATATGTGCGGAACCGAGATTAATACGAGTATGTGATACCGTATTCTATTCTCGCGATATGTGATATCGGTCGGGTATATGTGATATAGCCGGGTTATCGGATCAAGTGTTGATTCGATAAGTTGATTCATTTGATATTAGTCGGTTATATGTATTATAGCCGGATTATTAAATCAAGAGTTGATTTAATAATTTAATGTATAATTATATATTTGATATATTAAATTACATTGACTAATATTAGCTCACTTCAGATTTCTTTTCTCACTTTATGATACATTGATATATATGCGATATATGTTAAATGTATTGTTTTCTTTTTGCACAAAATATATATGTGATATATATTGTTGTGTCATGCTAGGTTACACATGCAACATGTATGTATGAGACTCACACCATGCTAGGGTTAAGTTAGGGTTTTATTTATTTTAAGTAATTCAAACACTTGGATAATGAGTCATGGTAGAAGCTTGGAGAAGCTTGTGGAAAATATTGACTTAGTCCACTTGTTTGTCTAGCTTAAGATATTTTTCAATCCAACCCTTAACTCATAGCTATGGTTAAGTCTCTACAATGGTTAGTGGATGACATACACAAACCATGGTTGCATTTCTAACCTCATGAGTTCATTGATCTCTTCATGACTTCTTCTTCTTCCTCACTTGAAAAAGCTTGCTAGTTTTTTCTAAGTGATGATAACTTGTGAGAAAAATATATCTAAAGTGAGACCACTTCCTACTTCATCATTCTTTATTATTAGCCATTTAATTTAGGGTGTTTGCTTCACTAATCTACACAATTAGTGAAGAGATAGCATAAGCTAGTGTCTCCTCAATGTAGATCATGTTCGGCCTCGAAGACTTCGAAGCAAGCTTGTTCGTTTCTTCATGGGAGCCTCTCTAGAGTCCGGAAGTTCGTGATCGTAGCGAAGGGACTACTACATGGAGCTATTGAAGTGAAGGACTGGTCTACAAAGGTTGTATTCCTTGTTCACTTAGATGTAAAGAGTTTAGATATCATGTTTAACTCTAAGTCTCTAGTTAAGATCTTGGTTAGGGTTTGTTTAGCATCATAAAATTTTAAAGCAGCATGATTGATACTTGCCAAAACCTTCATAAGGTGCCAAGCCAACCCTACAGTGGTATCAGAGCCAAGCTAGAGAATTAGGCGTTGCGTAGGCGAAGTTTAAAGTCCGATCGAACTTCGAAAGCCCGAAACGACCCCCTTTCTGGAAATTTTTCCGAAAGTTGGATTTTTCCATGTTAAAAATACTCAGAAAATAATGTAGGGAATTCTATGGACACACCTGAAAACAAAACCCTAACTCGTCCAAGTGACCGCGGATCCGCGGCTAAAACATGGTTTTGGCGGCGGATCCGCGGCTCCGTTTGAGAGGCTTGGGTCGGGCCTTTCAGCTGTTGGTCCGTAGGTACTGTGGCATGTCTCTGGTTAACTTTAACTGTGCTCAAGTATTGATCTCTTTGGGAATTTTTGGGAATTCGTTGCATCGATCGAATTATCTAACTTCGCCTAGCTATCTGTGATTGTGATACAATATTTTGAATCCACATAATTGGTTATGTGATAACTAGTTTGAATTTTATAAATCTAGTACTTTAGTCTCATTTGATCGGTTGCCACGGGATTTTGATGTGGATCAAAAGTCCGTCGCAATTACGTAGTGTACGCGGATACTCGCCGGGTAACCTTACTAGAGAGCCATACTCTATAGGCCCGACTAAGTGACTGTAGGAGAACCCCATAACCAAAAGCATCCGTTCGGGTGCTCGCGGTCGCATTGTTCCTCCTTGGTGCACTTCGTCGACGGCATCGGGGGTGCGGCCGTCTATTAAAGTTTCTGACGAGCATTGATCGCACGCTTTTGGCGTGTCGGATGTTCAAAGTTCTAAAGTTTACCGCGATCAGGACGGTGTCGCTATGCAGCTAGCCGGTTGAGCACGGGTCGATCCACAGGGAGATGGTTGTATGTCCGTTCGAGTTTTAGACGAGTCAATAAAGAATGTGTATATGTTTGTTCGATTCTAACCTATGTGTTATATGCAGGTATAAAGTTGTTAAGAAAAAGATACGAAATTGTAAGCTAAAGAAATCCGTACTCAAAACCTTTGAGCCGAGTCTTGACCAATTGAAGCTAGAGCAATCGGCAACAACGTGGATTAGGGGATTTAAGCACGGTATTCGTGGAATCCGGCTTATTTACCCTTGTCCTTCCGTTCTTGTCTCTTTCTTTCGCCTCCGGCCAAACCGAACGCAACCGGTCGCGGTTAGGAATCACCGTTACCTTGGTAGGGTAGGGTGCCTAACGGAGCGCTTGCGTAACGTTTGGGCGGAGTTCAATGGAAAATAACGGGAAAAGGAAATGAGCAAAGAAACATTAACTTACAATACCGTATTTATTCTTAACAACGATAATTACAACCATTCACAAAAACGAACCAAAAAGAGCAAAAGAAAAGAAAAGATTACAAGTAAGTAAGGGCATGGAATTAAAAGTGCAAGAAAGTAAGGCATGAATGTAAAGCAAGTAATAAAAAGTAAGAAAGAAATAAGCAAGAAAATAATTACAAGAACACTAGAACTCAAGACAAGCATAGGATCAATAGCCACCCCTTAAACTTGTAAGCTCAATCAAGAGGTTGCAAGATCAAGAGAAGGGTAAAGAACTCATGTGAAATGAAGCACTAAAGAGAGAACAAACTGATACAACCCTTGAGATCAATAACCAACCCTTAAACTTTCAAGCTCAATGAAGAGGTTGAAAGATCAAGAGAAAGCAAGGATCTCAAGGAGAAACTAAACAAAAGAATGATACAAAAACCCTCATCTTCATTTCATCATCCACTTAAAAATCTCTCACTACAATTTTCATGGAGGAAAGAATGAAGAAGAAGAAGAAGACTAAAACCTAACAAAAAGAGGCTAAAGAATGGACTAAGAAAGTGCTCCTTGGTTTGGTTCAGAACCGGGGTATTTATAGGAGGGGAAATAGAAACCTAGGGCAACAATCTGGACCAAGATGGAAGTACCAAACTGCCCCTGAAAAATGACCACATGTCGACACCATACGGCCGCGGTTCCGCGGCCTAAGCATGATTAGGACGCGGTTCCGCGGCCCTTTAGGGGTGTTAGGCCATCAACTTTTGGGTGCTTCCCTGGTTTGGCTTTCCCCTGTGTTTGAAAACTTTAAACTGCAACAAGTCTTCCAGAATATTTTCAGATTTCTTAGTCCAAGATTGCATTATTTTCTTCACTTTTGACTTCTATCATCCCTCGAGCTCCGTGCTTGTGCAGCCCCCCTCGTGCTCTATGCTTGTCCGAGACACGAATGACCACTGTCATATGTCTTGTCTCTGGAACTGGTACTCGGCACTGGACGGATATGGATGACCGGAACCCGGCTTTTATCTGCTGTCAACAGATGTTCTGTATTTGGCGTAACTGTGGAGATTTTGTCTTGATTTGCAATATTTGTACTGGAAACCTGTACTCTGTAAATATGTAACAAACACGGATTAAAAGCACCTACCTATAAACACACGAGCATAAGAATGGGCGGTATAAAATGCAGTATTCTGTTATGAACAAATACCCCCAAATTTAACTTTTGCTCGTCCCGAGCAAAACCAATTATTCACAAAAATGAAATCCTAACCGCACTTTTGCAGGGAACGCGATTGCACTGAGCGCGTGCAACAAGCCGTTAAACCTCTAGGTGTCCCTAGTAGGAGGAGTGTTGTCTCCTGAGGGTTTTCAGCGGATTACACCCACAAAATCCCGTCAAGCTAGTGTCATAAGTTAACGTTAATTCTACTCCTACAGTTTAGTATTTACGTTAGAAATTCTATCATCCTAAGTTAGAAATATCCAACCCTTATTTTTCACACCTCCTATCTATTTAACCTTGGTTCTCCTGAGTTTTCCTTCTAAAGTGCGGCCTCAAATCAGGGATTTTTATCAACTTTACAGAAAACACAAGTCTTATTTTTTATTTCTATCTTTTATCCAAACATCGATTGTATACCCCTACGTGTGTGTATATTTGCACCCCTACACTCAAGAATTCAATTCAAGCTATAATACCCTTGCCCTAATACCAAATACTACTTCTTTTCATTAAGGATGGACGGATTTATTCACACACCTTTCATGCGACTATTAATGCTTCTTGAGGCACTAACGACCGATTACTGAATGTGTGAACTTTAAAGCGTAAATAGCAGTTTCCAGGTCTTGACTTTATTCTATTTTTCTTTTTATTTTTCAAGACCAGATATATTTTTCAATGATGCTCTTTTGGTGTTTAGCTTTAAATACCGTTTTTTCTTTCATACTAGGCTTTCAAGCAAGAGTATTTCTAGGTATCCTCTACTATCCCAAGTTTCAAGGTACGTGTAAGTGCAGTTGTAGGGTATATACTTTCTAAATTTGAACTCAAGAAAAGAAACTATTTTTCAGACTTATCCTTCAGTAGAGCTTCAATACTTTCCCCTCATCTTGACTTAACTCAAGAACTGAACTCAACGTATACTTACCAAAGTTAGACAGAATGAGGGTTATTCTTAGGGTTTTCAATTCCTAAGCCAAGAATTTAGTTATTTCTAATATATCAACTAAACTTTCAGAATAAAAATCTAAGTTACCCTATTAGCTAACTTAATGACAAAGTTTTTATATTTTTTGGAAATTTTTTCGATTTTTATTGGTTTTTAATAAGGTATGCAAATGCAAAATATACAAATGAATGCGAAGGAAGAAAGCTTACCGAGCACACCCCCGAACTTAAACTTGACAGTGCCCTCACTGTCAGGCTATACCAAGAGGGTCAAAATTGTCGGCGCTCCCTAAAAAAAATTATATACAAAACAAAAAGGAAAACAAAAAATATATACAAAAAGGGTCCCCCCAAACTTATGTAAAACAGTGTTTCCACTATTAAGCGTTGAAGTTCAGGATTAGGGGGAAAGAGAACAGTATCAAGCTATGCAAGGACTTACACAGGCCAAAAGTTAACACCAACCATTCAAAAATTCTATCTCTGTAATATGCGGGTTGGTGAAAGAAAGTGAAGAGGAAAGAAATGGAGATTACGCGAGACCGTATGGAGATAGAAGTGGGATACGGTCTCGGTATATGAGAAGAAGAATAGCGGAAGGGAGAAAGAAGTGGAATACGAACTTGAGGGTGGAAATGGAGTGAATAGATTAGCACAATTTGTGATGACTGATGTGTAAGAAGCGTTTGTGCTAATTTATTAACCCATCGAGAAATTAGGTCAAATCCCTCAAGATTCGTAAGAAGCCATGGGTACGCCGAACTTGGTAAACCAGACACAGGAAGTGAAAATGATACAGTTTCTTGCAAGGTCGGAATGATGGAAAGGACGGAGGGAAGTTTTTGAGGAAGGGTATCGGTTAAGGGTTCTGGAGGGTGTACACAGTCAATGAAAGGAACAGGATGAATTGGAAAATCTGACTCATCATCTAGAACTGTTTCATCCTAAAAAATATCCTCAAAATCCTCCTCAAAGTTAAGCTCATCCATGCATATTTCATCAAAGTCCAGACGCATATGGGGTTCGGGAAAAACATTTAATGACTCGGGATGATGAATTGGAGAGAAAAACTCAGTCAAATCTGCGGGTTCATCATCCAAAATATTCCCAGCGTCAATATCCTTAATCAAGTGAAAGTCAATTTTCTCAGACACCTCATCAAAAGCATGGATTTCAATCAATTCAGGTTCTAAGATGGAGGTGTAGAGGTCAAAAGGATTGGGTGTGGTTTCACTTGGTAAGGCCCCTTCACAATCTGGAAAATCAAACACTACAAAGTCGCACAACTCATTAAACATTCTATCTTCAACTGATAATTCATTTGGGACACTTGATAGACTTTCAACACAGGAGTTGTGGGATTCAATTTGAAACGGGTAGGTTTGATTTGGAAGGGTATACAGCTCACTCTCTCCACTCAAATTCTCAGCCTGTCCTACTGCCTCTTCATACATTAGAAAATTTGGAGCTAGCTGGAAACTAGCTACCGGGTCAGTAGGTTGTATGAGAGCGGCCATGGACGCAATCAAATCCATCATCTGTTGGCTTGACGCTACCCTAAAGTCTTCCAACGACTGTTCCAGACTAGACATGGGTTGTGAAAGGGTTTCAGTAAAAGATTCAAAGTTGTTTGGATACTGAAAACTCCCAAATGGTGGTTCAGAAGCAATGTCTAGGGAAGGTGCAAAAGTCGGGTAGGAGTGGTAAGAATTGAATGGCTGGATAGGAGCAGGATCAACATTTGGATAAGAAGGTGAATGGAATTGTTGATCCCAAGAATCTGTAGTGGTGAAAGGAGTGAAAGATCGGCTACAGGATTGTTCAATATGTTCAGCGATGGACAAAGGACGACTTGCAAAAAGGGTATCAACATAAGAGGGTGGGGGATGTTGAAAAGGTTGATACAAAGTGGATTGCGGAATGCAAGTGTTTGTCCTAGACGCTTCTATGCGATCTTTCAATGAAATTTTGGGCATGGAGGGATCGTTCGTTGTTCGGCCAAAGCAAGAACCGTAAGAAGTAATGTCTGGTTATGGGTACCAAAGTTCGGCAGGAGTTTTTCTAGGTGGAGTACCCATGATATGAAGAGAGAAAGAAAGAAAGGCAGAGAAAAGGAGGGGAAAAAGAATGTGATTTTTTTTTAGTTATTTAACAAAAGAATGAAATATACACACAAAAGAATCTGGACAAAAACAAACACGACACAAAAATACCACACACCTAATCGTTCTAGGGTTCACCTAGGTCAACTAGACCTGCTCCAGAACTTGATTGTCGAAGTAAAACTGTGTCGAGAAACGGGCTTAAGATACACTGATCACGAGGCCAGGTAAGTGCAGAGATAAGGGAAGGTTTTCCAATGCTTTCGCGAAGTTCCTTAATTAAATAACCCTTTCTCTTTTGGCGGTTTCGCCGTTAACACTTTCCTAGACACCCCGTAAACAATGTACCGTTAAGCGAGGTTCAAAACACGGTTAACTTCTCATAATGAGCGCGAAGTCCTTAAGGCTTAAAGTCTAATTTCTTTTAAAATTTGTGCGGGTAAACGTTATGCTCAAGTTCGTGATTTGTAGGCCACGGAAAAGGTGATGAAATCCTTTACCGTATATTGTGGGGTTCGCTTGCCCTTAAGTCCGTATTAATGTATGCAATACGCAATTCAATAAAAATTCTATAAAGAATCAAACAATCGTTTTTTAGTTTAAGCACGACACTGCAACAAATACGGGTTAGTCAATTTTTAGCGTTTGCTAGCGAACTTGCAAAGAATCCTGCAAAGAATAGTATATTGGATGCGTCGGATTTGAGAAGAAGGTGTTAGTAAAGTACGTACCGTTAAGTTTTTGGGTTAGGAAACCCCCGTTGAATCAAATCCGGTAAGCTTGAAAAGTTCGCTTGCGCGGGTCAAACTACCCGGATCTTTGGCACTGTACTTTGCAATCACCTTAACCTTGAACGTACACTTTGCTCCCCACAATCGCTGCTTGCAAATCCGCAAAAATCTGCAGACTTGCATACAAAAATTATCAAAAAAAACAAAAAGATTTTATTTATTTATAAATATATACAAAAAGAATATTAACCCGAATAACAAGAAAGAAAATACGCTACCGTCTCCCCGGCAACGGCGCCATTTGGTCGCACGCTTTTGGCGTGTCGGATGTTCAAAGTTCTAAAGTTTACCGCGATCAGGACGGTGTCGCTATGCAGCTAGCCGGTTGAGCACGGGTCGATCCACAGGGAGATGGTTGTATGTCCGTTCGAGTTTTAGACGAGTCAATAAAAAATGTGTATATGTTTGTTCGATTCTAACCTATGTGTTATATGCAAGTATAAAGTTGTTAAGAAAAAGATACGAAATTGTAAGCTAAAGAAATCCGTACTCAAAACCTTTGAGCCGAGTCTTGACCAATTGAAGCTAGAGCAATCGGCAACTGTAGGGTTCCTAGGCACGCTAATGAGGTCTCACAAGGCATCAACCATACCAATTTCAAATATTACAAGTGCCGAGAAACCCTAATACGGATCGTTAACTAGATTTTTAGGTGAAACATGAAACTAGTTAACAACTTAACTAAAAGTGAGAAGCTACAACCTCTGTAGATCCGGTTCTCCACTTCCTTAGCTCCATGTAGACGTCCTCTCGCTGTCCAAGTCGGATCTCGGACTCTAGCATCGGCTTCATCGGAGAAATGAGCGGACAAGTCGTCGGCTACGATGCCGAAGATGATCTACGTCGAGGTTACACAAGATCAAGTTCCAACTTCACCAAGTTGTGAAACTTGTGAAGAAAACACCCTATACTACTTGTCAAGAGATAGAGGATGAAGAAATAGGAAGTGGGTTCACTTTACAATTGGATTTCTCACTTTTTGCTCAAGTTGCCATTGATGGAGGCAAGCTTTTCTTCTTGAAGAAGAAGAAGAAGAAGATGATAGAATATGATTAGTATTTCATTTAAAGAAAAATAATATGAATACTTATCATATCCTAACCATGGTTAGGTGTAGAGAATAGACTAGGGTTAAGTTGAATGGTTAGGTTAAAAGAAAGAAACAAAATGGTCAACCTTTCAAACCTTCATGAACTTTCAATATAAAACAAAAGTAGCAACCATTTTATTTCTTGCCAAAAGGAAATAAATAAATAGATAATTAAAAAGAAAACCCTAACCATTACACAACCATGGTCTAATCTTTACACATACTCAAGTTATCATGTATGATACAAACTAGTGTACAAAAGTATATCACATATACAATGTGCACATTAAGTGAGAAAATCCATTTAAATGAACCTATATTAGTTAATGTAAAGTGATATATCAAATATATAATTACACATTAAATCATTAAATCAACACTTGACTTAATGATCCGGTCATATCACATATAACCGACTAATATCAATAGTAACATCTTATCGAATCAACACTTGATCCGATAACCCGGCTATATCGCATATAACCGATCAATGTCACAAGTCGCGAGAATCAAATACAGTATCACATACTGATATTATTCTCGGTCCCGCACATATCTCATACGCGCTCCTATTTTGTTTCGCTTGAGCCAGGAAACCTCTGTGTAGGACTCTAAAGACTCGTCAATACGCCGGCAGCAGGTGATGATCATATCAAACACCCACAAGCCGAAAGCGGTCTGCTAAACGTAACGGCCACCCGGGTATTGAGCGATCAGAATATCGACGAGCAAGCTCGCTCACACTCCTGTGAATCCAACCAGTAACACTTGCCGTACAGTCTGGTCTGATCGTCTGATATGTCGCATATCTCGCCTAGGGGTGGTAAACGTCAGACCCCAGTAGCTCGATAAGTCGTGTCGATATGAGGTCTATAACAGTTCGAGATACTACAGGTAACACTTACCAGTAAATCTCAGCAACCCTGGCCAGGGATTTCCGGTTATAGCCAATCGAACACAGCGCAACATCAACTCCCTATACCGGGAGAGACGAATCCCTTCCTATCGCTCATTGCCTCCATGTGATTCGGGACTGTACCCAAAAACCACCGTTTTGCACGCCCTCTTGGACGTGGTAAGGTGGAAATCAAAGCACAGTGGGAACCACATAAGACTCTATGACGATCTCGGGTCAACAGACTACTCTGTACCGGTGTCACCTGAGAACTGCCATCTGACGTAAGGTATGATACCATCTGGGAGTTCTCGGCGAGTCCGTCCAGTGTACCCAGTCTCCACTGAGCACCCGTATATCATCTCTGATGTCAAACACCAATGGATATGGGATCATCCATCGCCCATCTGTATGGGTCGAGAAGGTATACGCTAGACTACTCTAGTATATCGATGCCCTGTCTCGATACACCCACGACTAGGGACCTTGAAGGATGTACTTATGGACTACCCTGTCCCCACTAGTATGATCCACATCATAGTCCAGGTAGTCAAGTACACATCCTAAGGGCTTTACCAACAAGTAACAGAGAGACAATCAGTGTACACGTTAAGGTAAAGAGCAACCAGATAGCATACTATCATGTTGAGATAGAAAGTCCTCCCTATATATGTCCCAGCATCCACTACAATATACATCCAATGTACAGTAATGGCCTCTAGGGCATACATATAACTAACAATCTCCCACTTGCACTAGGGACATCTGATAGCAGTGGTTGTAGTATCTCATACTCAACCATCCCATAACAGTCTCTCTATGGGAAAAGGCCTTTGTGAGTGGATCCGCCGTGTTGTCCTCTGAGTCTACTCTCCTAACCTCGATCACCCTGGAGATCATCCATCTCCATGATCAGGTGATACTGCCTTAGATTATGTCTGGTTCATTGATGGGACCGGCGTTCCTTGGCATAAGCCACAACTCCATTGTCTCATAATGGTAGGAACGTAGTTCATCTCATGAACCAATATACACCCAAACATCCTCTTTGGTAGCATCTTAAATAGCGATGTATCCAGCCTTTATCGTCTAGTATGCCACGGTATCTAGCTTGGAACTCTTCCAACATACCATCCCTCGATAGAAGGTAAAGACAATGCCTGTGACTGACATTCAGTCGTCTATATCACCCTGGAACACTTCCAGTGATTTTCCCCAGGATTAACTGATACCATCTCACTACAACTAGTGAGAATCCTAACATCCATTTAGATCTATCTCATAGATCCAAAACTCAGGATTTAGGAGGTATCACTCTGATCCTATATGGAGAATCCATGTGATAAGCGGAGATTGACCGAGCGTAGCATAGGAAACTTCTTTCTTATTAAGAGTATGTCATCCACGTACTCTACGAGGATCACTACCATACTCCCTACTACCTTTTTGTATATACAAGGTTCATCTACCATTTTGATGGTGTCAAACTGTTTGACTACTTCATCAAAACAGACGTTCCAATTCCGCGATGCCTGCTTTATCATATAAAACATCTTGCACACGTTTCCGCTATTCCCACTGTCTACGAGGCCCTCTGGCTGTGTACTTATAGACGCACTCTTCTAAAACATCATTTAGAAAAGCAGTCATGGCACCCAACCGCCAGATATCGTAGTCATGGTATGTAGCCGTGGCAAGTAGGATCTGGATAGACTTAAGCATAGCCACTGGAAAAAGGTTTCATCATTTTCCACGCCTGGTTGATGACGAAAACCTTTAACAAGTCTAGCTTTGAAAGTCTCAACTTTTCCATCTACACCAAGTAATCTTCTCAAGATATACTTGCTCCTGATGGGGATTTAACCCTTCAGATATAGCAACTAAAGTCCATACTTTGTTGGTGTATAAGGAGTCCATCTCAGATCGCTAAGCATCCAGCCATTCTTACAGAGTCCCACTCCTGATGGCCAGCTCGAAACTAGTTGGGTCATCATCTCATGATGCATTCCTCGCTCCCACTGTCATAGAGAAACCGAAGTAACTCTCAGGTGGGTGAGGAACCCTACTAGATCGGCGGAGAGGCTGAGGTTCGTTGGAATCTACTGAATCCTTCGGTTCTACCAAATCATCAGCTGCAGTTTGTATAGCTGGAACGTTTCCAGTTTTACATAACAGACGTTGCCTCGAGCTTGTCCGGATTTTGCTTTTAGACATAGGCTGGACAACCCCAAATCTTAACTAACTTAAGATATGGGCTCTTCCCTTTCCATATCACATATGAAGTGGTAGGCAACTGATTTGATCGGGACCCTATTCAATAGGTATGCAACTTCATAAGTGCATAACTCCCTAAAGGAAATAGGTAACTCAGTAGTACTCATCATAGAGCACACCTTATCATATAGGGTGTGATTGCTCCGTCCCGATATACCATCGTGCTATGGTGTATACGGAGGAGTAATGCTGAGAGAGAATCTCATTCTCCATTAGAATAGTCCAGGAATTCCATGCACAAGTATTCTCCTCCTCGATCACATCAAAGGACATAATACTTATACCCGTATTGGTTCTCTACTTCTAACTTATATTCTGTGAATATCTCAAAAGGGTTTGGACTTGTGTTTCAACAAGAACATATGTCTGAATCTAAAGAGATCATCAGAGAGTGTAATGAAGTACAAAGAACCAGTCTTGGCATATGTAGACAGGGGACCTTACATACATCAACATGTATCAATCCCAAGAGTTCACTAACTCTTTCTCTGTTTCCAATAAACAGAGCTGTGGTCATCTTATCTTTGTGACATGACTGGCGAGTTTCACAAGATGTAAATTCAAACTAATTTAAATATGCATCTTTATGTAACTCTGCTAGTCGGGTCGCATTGATATGACCTAGTCTACAATACCTCAAGAAGGATCCGTTCATTTCTGAACTCTTCCTCTTGTGTGTGTTCCGTATACTAAGAACTGTAGTTTGATTTAGAACATCAATGCTTTTAGATAACGTGCCTGAACCGATCAACTTTTGATATAGGAAATGTTCAAAACATTATCCAATTATACAAAATTTTATCATTTCTTTACTAATAAAGAGACTAATATGATTTTGTATATCAGGTTCGGTATCTAATAACATTCGTTCAGAATCAACGTATTGGTAATACAGGGTGACAGTGACCGACAGACTTGGCTGCAACTCTTGCCCCGTTTTCTGCCTCATGAAACTTATCACCCGTTCTCAGTTCTTTATCTATCTGTAGCCCATGTAATATATTACATATGCGGGATCCTGATCCGGTATCATATACCCAGGACGTAAAGGATACAGAGAAACAGTTCTTTGTAATATAACCCGAAGATGATGCATCATATGCACTTTCTTCGTTTGGGCGGCATGGGAAATCTGGTATTCCCCAATTTCCTGCTCTGTCTTATAACAATTATAAGTTGAAGCGGGACCAACTTTCCCCAGCTCAGTATAACAAGAGGGTTCGGTCAATTATCCGTATTATTATCTTGATTAAGGCGTGATATGGTCGCTACCTGGAGAGAGAGAGAAGAAAACACTCAGCGTATGCTCTTGCAAGATCAGATTGGTTATTATTTTATCTAATCAGGATGACTCCCACTGTTTTTATCAAATCTTCCTTCAAACCCTAAAAGGAAAGACTAGCCGGGATTAATTACACGCTACAAGTTCGCCAATCTTTCAGCCAGGCCAGTGTCGGTACTTTGAGGGAGGTCCCCCGTGCTTTCGCACAAACCTAATTAATGTAAACCTCGTTTTCCCAAAGGCGTAACCCCGTTGACACCTTTCTAGACACCTACTTGATCGGCTAATTGTCCTGTGTAAAACTCTCCCGGGTGTAACAATTACTCGCAGTGGGTATCGGTATCCAACTATCTCATAGAAGGTATGCAATCTCATTGCAAATTTCAACACTTGAAATTCCCGATAATGCTTTTGCCCCTAGCGTCCTATGACCTTGACGGAGGCCAAACTACCCACAGGGCGCTAGTCAAGTTCAACCCGTCATTTCTTGATCGAATTAAACCCATCCGTGCGACCCTTGACGGAGGCCAAACTACGCCGTACGAATACCCTAATCCAATCGCATCATATGCTGGCAGATAAGCACTAGTTAGCTACCATACACTACACCTTGACGGAGGCCAAACTACCGCAGCATGAATACTAAGTAGTACTTATCTGAAATGACGGAGGGCTACGCAGGTTTTTCTGAAAACCATGAGCGTAATGAACTTGATATCGTTGTAGAATCAAAATGAAGTTTTGAAATGGAGTGATTTTGAGGCTTTTCTAGTTTTGCTAAAGGGGTCACTCCCGGTGAAGGGATCGTCGGCCCTTTCCTCGTCGAATGAGGTGCGGGATATATCATATATATCACTGTGCAAAGCAAAAACTATAGAAGCAATCAAAAGACAAACCGTGTGTGTAGCATCTGCCAGTTATTGCTAAAGGAGTCACTCTCGGTGAAGGGATCTCGGTCCTTTCCTTATCGAATAAGGTGCAGGATATATCATATATACCGCTGTGCAAAGCAAGAACTATAGTAGCAATCAAAAGACAAACCGAGTTTGTAGCATCTGCCAGTTATTGCTAAAGGAGTCACTCCCGGTGAAGGGATCTCGGTCCTTTCCTTATCGAATAAGGTGCTGGATGTTCTACAAGGAACACCGCTATGCAAAGCATGAACTGTAGCTACCAGTTTTTATAAACAAGTTTCTACAACATCTTAGGTTTCTTTTATTTCATTAATCTCATTAATGAAGTCCCATTTTAATTATGCTTCACAAGCATCTCTTTTGAAACGAAATCTTCAATATAACATATATCTCATATATAGTAAATGAAGTCCCATCATTTACTATACCTAAACATCACAGATAAATACGACGTACACTTATGCCATCCGCATTCGCCTCGATGTCCCCTCATGCACCGTTAGGTTAGGTGACTAACGACAGAGCAGGGCAGGGCTAGCGCAGGTGTAAAACATAAGTAACGCCTATATAATATATCATATATACTATATACAGTATTTATCACAGAACATCAAATGATCACATCACAGATATCGCAGCAGAAGTAACATATGAAATATTGGATATACTAGGACATCCGTGTTTTCAATATGAGCCAGTATAAAACACGGATTCCACGGTTGTGATGAATAACCAATCCCACACCCCTAGACCCCTACGAAAGCGACAAGCAACCCTACCAATTCTAGAGTTAGGAGACCCGGACTCGACTCCTCGAGTTGGTCTCCCACTGGACCCCAGAACCCGGTTACTTGTGCTCCCCTCCTTGGGTCTATCCTAATGCGGAAAAGTAAATAATATACAAACGGTGACAACTTCCACAACCTGGAAGTGACCCAATAAAAGAATATTACATACAAGTTTTTACATGAATGAAAATGAAAAACACTCATCTCACATAAAAACCCCCCGGCTATTCAAACACGACGATCCAATATAACATATCCAGCAACACATAACATCACATGTCATCAACGTAAGTAAATATGCGCATCCCAATTGTCGTTGGCATATAGCAACGAAACCGGCGATATCACATATTACACTTACGGTCACAGAAAAGAAAGTGTAAAACTACAACAGTTGGAATCCGCAACTTGCATAGACATCGCATGCCTAATCAAATGAATTCCTTAGACATCGCATGCCTAACAATTATAAACCCCGCATTTTAGTCTCAAAATCGAAAACACTTTTCAATATCAAGTCGGGCAATTCAACAAGATTCCCGAAAATTTGATCGAATGCTCGTCGCAAACTTTAGTAGGCGGCCGCACCCCCGATACCGTCGACGAAGTGCACCAAGGCGGAACACCGCTGCCGCGAGCACCCGAACGGATGCTTTCGGTGACGGGGTTCTCCTACAGTCACTTGATCGGGGCTATGGGGTGTAGCTGTCTATTAAGTTTACCGGCGAATATCCGCGTACGGTACGTGATTGCGACGGACTTTTGATCACATCAAAATTCCATGACAACCGATCAAGTGAGACTAAAGTACTGTGTTTGTAACATTCATTCAGTTATCTCATAACTTCTTGTGAATTCCAAATGTTGTATCACATTCCAGATAAATAGAAAATGTTAAAATTTCCGATCGAACAATCGAACACCCAAGTTTTCCCGATACAGCTCAACACATGAAATAAGTGTAAAAACATTTAGTTCATGCCTCAGTACCAACGGTCCAGCCGTAGAAGGGTCAAGCCAACGCCTCACATGTGGCACGCCGTACTGCCCCAAACCCTAAGGTTCAAAGGGTAGTTCAAGACGGTCACATAATCGAGTTAAGGTTTGTTGTCTTCTAGAGGGACCATCGCGTTACTTGCACTACTTAGAACGTCATTAAACTACGGAAAGATCCAACACTTGGAAATTTCCCGACAGGGGAAAAGGTGGGTATTTATATCCGGTCGAACTTTTTAATATATTCTAAAATATCCGGAATGCCTCATAGACAAAGTTTGAAATTTCCGATCGAATCAACGAAGCTCCAAAATACCCCAGAATATTCAACTCTTGAATAAATATTAAAAATTCCTAGAAAATCCAGAACCAAAATATAGGAGTTACTGTGCAAAAATTGAAGAATGATCTCATAATGTGGCCGCGGAACCGCCGCAGAAGCCAAGCTTCTGCCGCGGTTACGCCGCGCTTTAGAAGCATCACTTAGTAAATTTTGCGCCGTAATTCTTAGAATTTTCTGCTGAATTTTTTAAGAATTTTTAATCTGGAAAAAACCCATTTTTTGAAAAAAATCCAGAGAGCATTTTGGAGTTTGGGTTTCGGGTCGATCGGACTTCTAACTCCGTCTACGCTTCGCCTAAAGCTCTAGCTAGGCTCTGATACCACTGTAGGGTTCCTAGGCACGCTAATGAGGTCTCACAAGGCATCAACCATGCCAATTTCAAATATTACAAGTGCCGAGAAACCCTAATACGGATCGTTAACTAGATTTTTAGGCGAAACATGAAACTAGTTAACAACTTAACTAAAAGTGAGAAGCTACAACCTTTGTAGATCCGGTTCTCTACTTCCTTAGCTCCACGTAGACGTCCTCTCGCTGTCCAAGTCGGATCTCGGACTCTAGCATCGGCTTCATCGGAGAAATGAGCGGACAAGTCGTCGGCTACGATGCCGAAGATGATCTACGTCGAGGTTACACAAGATCAAGCTCCAACTTCACCAAGTTGTGAAACTTGTGAAGAAAACACCCTATACTACTTGGAAAGAGGTAGAGGATGAAGAAATAGGAAGTGGGTTCACTTTACAATTGGATTTCTCACTTTTTGCTCAAGTTGCCATTGATGGAGGCAAGCTTTTCTTCTTGAAGAAGAAGAAGAAGAAGATGATAGAATATGATTAGTATTTCATTTAAAGAAAAATAATATGAATACTTATCATATCCTAACCATGGTTAGGTGTAGAGAATAGACTAGGGTTAAGTTGAATGGTTAGGTTAAAAGAAAGAAACAAAATGGTCAACCTTTCAAACCTTCATGAACTTTCAATATAAAACAAAAGTAGCAACCATTTTATTTCTTGCCAAAAGGAAATAAATAAATAGATAATTAAAAAGAAAACCCTAACCATTACACAACCATGGTCTAATCTTTACACATACTCAAGTTATCATGTATGATACAAACTAGTGTACAAAAGTATATCACATATACAATGTGCACATTAAGTGAGAAAATCCATTTAAATGAACCTATATTAGTTAATGTAAAGTGATATATCAAATATATAATTACACATTAAATCATTAAATCAACACTTGACTTAATGATCCGGTCATATCACATATAACCGACTAATATCAATAGTAACATCTTATCGAATCAACACTTGATCCGATAACCCGGCTATATCGCATATAACCGATCAATGTCACAAGTCGCGAGAATCAAATACAGTATCACATACTGATATTATTCTCGGTCCCGCACATATCTCATACGCGCTCCTATTTTGTTTCGCTTGAGCCAGGAAACCTCTGTGTAGGACTCTAAAGACTCGTCAATACGCCGGCAGCAGGTGATGATCATATCAAACACCCACAAGCCGAAAGCGGTCTGCTAAACGTAACGGCCACCCGGGTATTGAGCGATCAGAATATCGACGAGCAAGCTCGCTCACACTCCTGTGAATCCAACCAGTAACACTTGCCGTACAGTCTGGTCTGATCGTCTGATATGTCGCATATCTCGCCTAGGGGTGGTAAACGTCAGACCCCAGTAGCTCGATAAGTCGTGTCGATATGAGGTCTATAACAGTTCGAGATACTACAGGTAACACTTACCAGTAAATCTCAGCAACCCTGGCCAGGGATTTCCGGTTATAGCCAATCGAATACAGAGCAACATCAACTCCCTATACCAGGAGAGACGAATCCCTTCCTATCGCTCATTGCCTCCATGTGATTCGGGACTGTACCCAAAAACCACCGTTTTGCACGCCCTCTTGGACGTGGTAAGGTGGAAATCAAAGCACAGTGGGAACCACACAAGACTCTATGACGATCTCGGGTCAACAGACTACTCTGTACCAGTGTCACCTGAGAACTGCCATCTGACGTAAGGTATAATACCATCTGGGAGTTCTCGGCGAGTCCGTCCAGTGTACCCAGTCTCCACTGAGCACCCATATATCATCTCTGATGTCAAACACCAATGGATATGGGATCATCCATCGCCCATCTGTATGGGTCGAGAAGGTATACGCTAGTCTACTCTGGTATATCGATGCCCTGTCTCGATACACCCACGACTAGGGACCTTGAAGGATGTACTTATGGACTACCCTGTCCCCACTAGTATGATCCGCATCATAGTCCAGGTAGTCAAGTACACATCCTAAGGGCTTTACCAACATGTAACAGAGAGACAATCAATGTACACGTTATGGTAAAGAGCAACCAGATAGCATACTATCATGTCGAGCAAGAAAGTCCTCCCTATATATGTCCCAGCATCCACTACAATATACATCCAATGTACAGTAATGGCCTCTAGGGCATACATATAAATAACAGCAACAACGTGGATTAGGGGATTTAAGCACGGTATTCGTAGAATCCGGCTTATTTACCCTTGTCCTTCCGTTCTTGTCTCTTTCTTTCGCCTCCGGCCAAACCGAACGCAACCGGTCGTGGTTAGGAATCACCGTTACCTTGGTAGGGTAGGGTGCCTAACGGAGCGCTTGCGTAACGTTTGGGCGGAGTTCAATGGAAAATAACGGGAAAAAGAAATAAGCAAAGAAACATTAACTTACAATACCGTATTTATTCTTAACAACGATAATTACAACCATTCACAAAAACGAACCAAAAAGAGCAAAAGAAAAGAAAAGATTACAAGTAAGTAAGGGCATGGAATTTAAAGTGCAAGAAAGTAAGGCATGAATGTAAAGCAAGTAATAAAAAGCAAGAAAGAAATAAGCAAGAAAATAATTACAAGAACACTAGAACTCAAGACAAGCATGGGATCAATAGCCACCCCTTAAACTTGCAAGCTCAATCAAGAGGTTACAAGATCAAGAGAAGGGTAAAGAACTCATGTGAAATGAAGCACTAAAGAGAGAACAAAATGATACAACCCTTGAGATCAATAACCAACCCTTAAACTTTCAAGCTCAATGAAGAGGTTGAAAGATCAAGAGAAAGCAAGGATCTCAAGGAGAAACTAAACAAAAGAATGATACAAAAACCCTCATCTTCATTTCATCATCCACATAAAAAGCTCTCACTACAATTTTCATGGAGGAAAGAATGAAGAAGAAGAAGAAGACTAAAACCTAACAAAAAGAGGCTAAAGAATGGACTAAGAAAGTGCTCCTTGGTTTGGCTCAGAACCGGGGTATTTATAGGAGGGGAAATGGAAACCTAGGGCAACAATCTGGACCAAGATGGAAGTACCAAACTGCCCCTGAAAAATGACCACCTGTCGACACCATACGGCCGCGGTTCCGCGGCCCTTTAAGGGTGTTAGGCTATCAACTTTTGGGTGCTTCCCTGGTTTGGCTTTTCCCTGTGTTTGAAAACTTTAAAATGCAACAAGTCTTCCAGAATATCTTCAGATTTCTTAGTCCAAGATTGCATTATTTTCTTCACTTTTGACTTCTATCATCCCTCGAGCTTCGCGCACCCATTGATTCTTGTGCAGCCCCCCTCGTGCTCTGTGCTTGTCCGAGACACGAATGACCACTGTCATATGTCTTGTCTCTGGAACTGGTACTCGGCACTGGACGGATATGGATGACCGAAACCCGGCTTTTATCTGCTGTCAACAGATGTTCTGTATTTGGCGTAACTGTGGAGATTTTTTCTTGATTTGCAATATTTGTACTGGAAACCTGTACTCTGTAAATATGTAACAAACACAGATTAAAAGCACCTACTTATAAACACACGGGCATAAGGATGGGCGGTATAAAATGCAGTATTCTGTTATGAACAAGCATTCGATCAGGTTATCGGGAATCTTGTTGAATTACCGGACAGGTTATTGGAAAGTGTTTTCAATATCGAAACTAAAATGCAGGGTTTATAATTGTTAGGCATGCAATGTTTAAGGAATTCATTTGGTTAGGTATGAAATCCAATGTATGTGATATATTGGGTTTATGATGTCTAAGGTAGTTGCGGATTCCAACTGGTGTAGTTTTTCACTTTCTTTTTTGCGACCGTAAGCTTAATATGTGGTGTATCGCCAGTTTCGTTGCTATACGTCAACGACAATTGGGATACGTATATTTAGTTACGCTGATGACATGTGATGTTATGCGTTGCTGTGATATGTTATATTAGATCGTCGTGTTCTGAATAGTCGGGATTTTTTTTATGTGAGATGAGAGTTTTTCATTTTCATTCATGTAAAATCTTGTATATAATATTCTTTTATTGGGGCACTTCCGGGTTGAGGATGATGTTACCATTGTTGTATATTATTTACTTTTCCGCATTAGGATAGACCCAAGGCGGGGAGCACAAGTAACTGGGTTCTAGGGTACAGTGGGAGACCATCTCGAGGAGTCGAGAATGGGTCTCCTAACTCTAGAATTGGTAGGGTTGCTTGCCGCACTCGTAGGGGTCTAGGGATGTGGGTTTGGCTATTCATCACGACCGTGGAATCCGCGTTTTTACTGGCTTAAATAAAACACGGAATTCCTAGTATATCCAATATTTCATATGTGATTCTTCTGCTGCTGATATTCTGTGATGTGATCATTTGATATGTTCTGAGACGAATGGCTATATTATATATATGAGATATAATAAATATTGCTGCTTTCGTTTCTTATGTGATGCATGGGAAGGATAAATAAATGGGACTTCATTAATGAGATTAATGAAATAAAAAGAAACCTAAAGATGTTGTAGAAACTTGTTTAAAAACTGGTAGCTCTAGTTCTTGCTTTGCATAGCGGTATTTGTAGAATATCCAGCACCTTATTCGATAAGGAAAGAGCCGAGATCCCTTCACCGGGAGTGGCCTCATTAGCGAAACTAGCAGATGCTACAACCCACTCGGTTTGTCTTTTGACTATAGTTTTTGCTTTGCATGGTGGTATTTGTGAAATATCGTGCACTTTATTCGATAAGGAAATAGCCGAGAGCCCTTCACCGAGAGTGACCTCTTTAGCAAAACTATTAAAAGCCTTAAAAACAATCCTTTCTCAAAATCACTCGGTTCTACAACGAGATCAAGTTCATTACGTAAAGGGTTTTCTTAAAAACCTGCCATAGCCCTCCGTCATTTCAGATAAGTTCTACTTAGTATTCTTGCTGCGTTTGTTGGCTGTTCAGTTGATAAAACTGCACTTTAATATGACATTTTTCCTATTATTTCTATATAAAAAAGGTGTTTATTATAATATATGACACATATTAGGGTTTATCTGTAAAAATACTATTTTCATATGTTTATATATTATAATTAAAATTATGAAGGAAAAAGTAAGTATATAATATCCATGTAACGTTTGGCCCATTTAAATATGCTTACCTTATTAAAAGCCTCTGACCAATTCTTAATGGTTAAGTTAATATCTCCATAAAACAAACTAATATTATTTGTTGAGTTATTGAGCAGAATTTTCAGGACTGAAATCAAGAAAATCAAAGTTCGCAAAACAAACCTGCCTAATTAAGAAACTAAACTAAAGAAATCAATTCTGTCAGTGACGAAGAGAAGATTTTCAGTTTCCAGAGATGTGAAAAGATCACCACGTGTCATCAAGATAAAGCCCCAGAAAAACAATGTGACGATCCCCCTACTTGGCCGCGGAACCGCGGCCAAACCCACCTATTGGCCGCGGTTTCGCCGCGGATTTGAGGAGTTGAGATATGGGATTTTTGTAGTTAGGATTCTAACAACTAGTTTCCATATTAGGAAACTAGGGTTCTGGCTATGGGACTATAAATAAGGACCGAGAGCCTCTTGGAAAATTTATCAAGCTGAAGAGATCACGAAGTCCACGACAGGCTCACACATCCAGTCTGATCATCAACGATTCATCTACCTCCTTAGAAGAGATCGAGAAGCAAAACTAGCATTTTGTAATCATTTTCTGAGGGAACAAAGTGTAAATGAATTTTGTTGATTAATAAAAGTAGTTGTTTTCTTATTCTATCTCTTTGTAGTTTTTAATATGATTTCTCTCTCCATCTCTTCTTCTCCTAATATGCACGAGTAATTCTTCGCTTGTTAGGGTTCATGGGATTAGGGTAGGTTAATGGATGATGAAGATCCTTAAACTCTTTTTAAGTCTTATAAAGTTTATCAAAAGAATAGTTAACATCCTAATTGGGCGCGCTATCAATTCATTGATAATCGCGACCACGATTAGAGATTAGATTAACTATTATTTTGGTAAAGGCTAAATATGAACGGAGTTCCATGTCGAGATAGGGGTTAAGAGTGGGAACCCTTTTTCCCTCCAGAAACCCTGATCTACATGCATCACCGTCGTTCTAGTTTTAAATCTATTAAAGGATAAAAAGAGTAATCTTTAATTAATCATCCATAACTACTAAATCCCAATGAACCCTACAAGCCCCTTTTAATATTAAACTTACATCCGTAGTTAATCTAGATCTATATTCTGCATCCGTGTTTAACGTAGAACCTACAACCATGCTTCACCATTCTTTATTCTTCCTCCTTTCTTTCTCAACACGCCTAAAGTAAGAATAAAAGGTTCAACGTTTCTCAGAGGACGACCCGTACTCATCTAGGTCTAGCTACGCGCGACACCGTTATTGATTGCGGTTAACTACATACACATAAAATCATCACCAATCAAATGGCGCCGTTGCCGGGGATACGTACGTAATTTTTTATTCTTACTATTTTTGTTGAATTCTTATTCGATCTATATCATAATTAAAACAAAACTGCAAATTATATATTTAACGATTTGTGTGTGAATTTTGCAAGGAGATATGGAGTCACAAACTTAAGGAAACAGAAAGACAGAGCCATTCATCGAGATCCAGAGGAGTACAGAAGGCCACGGAGCAAAAATTCATCAACTGATCCTTCTTCTTTGCGGCTGAATCGCGGCACAAGTAGCACATTAGCGGCAGAAGCGCAGCTAAAGGGAGGAGTTAGGGGTCGTAACTTCTCTGGTAAGTTTCTCAACTCTTTCTCTCTCCTCTGAAATCCAATAAAATATCTTTTCTGCAGGATTCTTTGCAAAATTTTGCCGCTCAAAAATCTTTTTGCAAAGTTTTGTAATTGGTTTGTTAATTCATATTTTAATACGGATTTTTAAGGGGCAAGACCAAAATTCAGATTAGGTAGGGATTTTATCACCCTTTCTAAGCCCCGCAAATCACAAAATGAGCATCCGCATCAACCCTACATTAATTTAAAAAATATCTAGACAAAACTCTAAGGACTGTCGCGCTCAATAAGGATAGAGGAAGGTCGTGGGTAATTTATCGCTTATCCGCATTACTTTTATGCTACCTAGGAAAGTATGTCTAAGGCAAGTGGTTACTTAATTAGGCCCGCTACTTTCGGTGATTCGTATAGAGGATACCTCCCACTTACCTGGGACTTACCTAGCCGCAAGGGTAGTAAAGAGGTGATAGAGGATTGATCCTGCGGTTTGTCCTTTGAAAGTCTAGGAGCGGTCTCGAGCTTGTCCTAGATAACCATAGCTATAGGGTTGTTTGTGCATTTTTTATGATTTTGTAAGTCAACCCCCAAGTCCACTTTTAAAGCAAAACAATCCAATTTTTTTTCCTTTTCCTTTTACCCTTCCCCCTATTTTCTTCTTATAATGGGTAATCCAAACTGACGAACTCTTGCTGAGCTTTGTTATCCACAACCGGATATTTCTTGTCTTCGTAATCGCTTCGGTATACCATCCGACTCTCTCATGTCTTTACGAGATCGGATAGAACAAACAAAAAGAAATAGTTGGCCACCTCACTCCAGGTCATATCAACCGCATCCAAATTCTACATCTTCTTATGTTGATACTCCGAGTGAGGATACCCCTAGATGCATGTCCATTGCTGAGCATATAGCGAGGGATAACGACCAAAGTTTCAATCCGGACCAACATCAACCATCACCACCACTTTCTAAAGAAGAATTTCATAATCGGTTTGTGGCATATATGATGTCTAGTGAAAAAAGCCAACCAACCAACCCATATCAATATTCTTCTTATCATAATATTGATCCTACTCCTGCCCCATTTTCACAACCATTCAATTCCTATCAATCTTACCCGACTTTTACACCTTCTCTAGACAGTCCTTCTAATCAGTCATTTGGGAGTTTTACTTATCCACAAGAATTTCAATCTTATGCTGAAACCCCTTATCAACCCAAGTCTAGTCTTGAGCGGAAATTAGAAGAAGGTTTGGAATTGATGCGCCGCCTCAGAAAGGAATTGGCAGAAAGCACGGCTGAGTATAAACGAGCAACTAGTTTTGAACCAGCTCAAAAATTTTCAGTGTATGATACGACCATAGGACAAAGTGAGAATTTGGATAGTGAGAGAGAACTGTACACCCTTCCTAATCAAACCTCCCTATTCCAAACTGAAATCCACAACTCTAGTTTCATAGATTCATCGAGTACACCAAATGATTCATCAATTGAAGATAGAATGTCTGATAAGTTGTGTGGCTTTGTAGTGTTTGATTTACCCAATTGTGAAGAGTCCATTTCAAGTGAAACCATATCCAACCCTTGTGATCTCTACACCTCACTCTTGAACCAAAATTGATTGAAAACCATAATTTTAATGAGGTATTTGAGAATTCTAATCTTCACTTGAATGAGGAGATTGACGTTGGGGATATATTGAATGATGAACCTGAAATTTTGGATGAGTTTGTCCTACCAATTCATCAGGTCCTTGCACTTCCTTGTGTTCATCATCTCGAGCCTTTAATTATTCTTCCCGAATCCCGTATGCGTCTTGAAGTTGATGATAATTGTATAACCGAACAGCAGACCGAAATTCAGCCTTCATCTTCCACATCTGGTTCAGCGATACTCGACACACCAATTTGTTTACCCATTTCACCTTCTACTTTCTCAGGTTCTTCTTCTATTCTTCCTATAATTTCAGTGAGTGTTGATGAATCACAATCCGATAATTCAAGTTTGATAATTCCAGAAAGCCAACTTGATTTGGATACTTTTGAAAATGAGGTAGATGAGTTTTTCGAGACTCCTACCTCCATAATTTTTGACAAATCAAGTATGATAAATTCTGGCACAAAACTTACTGACAGCAAAATGTTTAATTACACCATCGATGAAAGTTTTGAAGAACTTTTTGCTGATGAACTTGCATTCCTAAACAACACGGATTTTGTGATTAATCAACCTCCACCTATAAAAGTTGAACCACCACCCTTTCTTCTTATAAAATACGAGAATGCCAATATTCCACTCATTTCTGATCATTCACATTCTCGTTTTTATTTATCATCATCTCTTATCTCTTCACATTCACTTTCACGCAAACCCTTTCCATACCACCACTTATCTCTTCCCTATTTTTCCTGGCTCTATATAATATGTTCTTCCACCGACCTATACGTTACATCGATAAAATCTTTGAATGGTTGGTATTAACTTTTGGTCTTTGTAAAGTCTTATATTGACCAAATAACTTTACACCCCTTAAAATGCTTAATATTGTTTAACTCAAGTTTGAGGGGGGGGGTTATATTTTTGGCTCTTGAAAATAAAATTTGTCCTCAAAATTTTGAGCCAAAAATAAGTTTAGGGAGGATTTTCACTTTCAATTTTTGTTTCCCCCGTTAATAACCTTTTCTCCCAAGTCTACAGGTTTTTGAGATTTAAAAGAAACAACAGTGAGGACACTGCTGCAAACAGGTTTAGGGGAGGTTTGTGCTTATTTACGCATTACTTTGCATTATACTATATATAAGCACACAAAAAAAATTTGATAATAAAAGTTTGAAAGTGAAAATTTACATATGAAAGATATGAATAGTTTGAGAAAAACAAGAAAGTTAGAGGTTTTCTTAAACAAAATTAGTAATAAGTAGTTATGAGCTGTTGTCCCAAGGGTTAGTAAGATGAAGGAAATTGCCAATTTGAGGATAAAAATAAGTCTGAAAAATAGTCCCTATTGTAGAAGCCAAATATCTGAATGTTGATATCCTACTATACGCACTTACACACATCTTGAAACTTGGGATAGTAGAGGATACCTTAAAATGCTCTTGTCTAAAAGCCTTAGTATGAAGGAAATAAAATAAAATATATGCGGTGAAGAAAAAAAAAATGAACACTGGTTTTGCAATTACCAAGGCAGCATAAAAAAAATATAGCGATGTTGCTTTATCACCTAGTGCCTTAGACCAACTGGTTTGGGAGCCACTGCTAAGCCTTAGGTGTTACAAGACAGGGAATTACACCTTAATACGCAAGCACATTTTGTAATCGTTTGGTTAGTATCTCAAGAAGTATTAACGGTCACATGAAGGATGTGTGAGCAATTTCATAAAAAAAAAGAAAAGAAAATATTCACCGACTAAAAAGTACTTTGGAAGATGGACAAGAGTATGATAACTTGAATTGAATTCTCTAAGTGTAGGGATGTCTTTTACACACACGTAGGGGTATATGATCAATGTTTGGAGGAAAGATAGGGAGGAAGACTAAAAGGCGATGTTTTATTGAGGGATGATGTGATTTCTAACATCTTTTCACGACCATTAAGATATGACTCATAGCAACTGAAAAACTGGTGTAGTTGAAAACACTTATTTTCAAGTTCTTTCTTTTATAGTTCTTATCTTTATATGTAACTTTCACCATCTTTCTTTTATTATAGGATTTTGTGGGTGTAATCCGCTGAAAACCCTCAGGAGACAACACTCCTCCTACTAGGGACACCTAGGAGTTTAACGGCTTGTTGCACGTGCTCAGTGCAATCGTGTTGCCTACGAAAGTGTGCTACTTAGTTCTTCTTCTCCTTCTCTTGAATAACTAGTTTTCTCGGGACGATCAAAGTTAAGTTTGGGGGTATTTGTTCAGTTGATAAAACTGCACTTTTAATATGACATTTTTCCTATTATTTTTATATAAAACGGTGTTTATTATAATATATGACACATATGAGGGTTTATCTGTAAAAATACTATTTTCATGTGTTTATATATTATAATTAATATTATGAAGGAAAAAGTAAGCATATAATATCCATGTAACATTTGGCCCATTTAAATATGCTTACCTTATTAAAAGACTCTGACCAATTCTTAATGGTTAAGTTAATATCTCCATAAAACAAACTAATATTATTTGTTGAGTTATTGTGAAGAATTTTCAGGACTGAAATCAAGGAAATCAAAGTTGGCAAAACAAACCTGCCTAATTAAGAAAGTAAACTAAATAAATCAATTCTGGCAGTGACGAAGAGAAGATTTTCAATTTCCAGAGATGTGAAAAGATCACCACGTGTCATCAAGATAAAGCCCCAGAAAAACAATGTGACGATCCCCCTACTTGGCCGCAGAACCGCGGCCAAACCCACCTATTGGCCGCGGTTCCGCCGTGGATTTGAGGAGTTGAGATATGGGATTTTGGTGGTTAGGATCCTAACAACTAGTTTCCATATTAGGAAACTAGGGTTCTGGCTCTGGGACTATAAATAAGGACCGTGAGCCTCTTGGAAAATTTATCAAGCTGAAGAGATCACGAAGTCCATGACAGGCCCATGCATCCAGGCTGATCATCAACGGTTCATCTACCTCCTTAGAAGAGATCGAGAAGCAAAACTAGCATTTTGTAATCATTTTCTGAGGGAACAAAGTGTAAATGAATTTTTTTGATTAATAAAACTAGTTGTTTTCTTATTCTACCTCTTTCTAGTTTTTAATATGATTTCTCTCTCCATCTCTTCTTCTCCCAACATGCACGAGTAATTCTTCGCTTGTTAGGGTTCATAGGATTACGGTAGGTTAATGGATGATGAAGATCCTTAAACTTTTTGTAAGTCCTATAAAGTTTATAAAATTTATCAAAAGAATAGTTAACATCCTAATTGGGCGCACTATCAATTCATTGATAATCGCGACCACGATTAGAGATTAGATTAACTATTGTTTTGGTAAAGGCTAGATATAAACGGAGTTCCATGTCGAGATAGGGGTTAAGACTGGGAACCTTTTTTCCCTCCAGAACCCCTAATCTACATGCATCACTTTCGTTCTAGTTTTAAATCTATTAAAGGATAAAAAGAGTAATCTTTAATTAATCATCCATAACTACTAAATCACAATGAACCCTACAAGCCCCTTTTAATATTAATCTTACATCCGTAGTTAATCTAGATCTATATTCTGCATCCGTGTTTAACGTAGAACCTACAACCATTCTTCACCATTCTTTATTCTTCCTCCTTTCTTTCTCAACATGCCTAAAGTAAGAACAAAAGGTTCAACGTTTCCCAGAGGACGACCCGTACTCATCTCGGTCTAGCTACGCGCGACACCGTTATTGATTGCGGTTAACTACATACACATAAATACAGATCAATCATTAGCCTTTGTCAAGGCGTAGTGTGACGTAGCTGACTAGTGCTTATCAGCTTAAGCATGTGATGCAATTGGATTAGGGTAGTCGTGCGACCTTGTTGGTCTTTGTCAAGGGTCGTGCGGGTGGGTTTAATTCAATCAGGAAATGACGGGTTGAACTTGACTAGCATCCTATGGTTTGTTCGCCTTTGTCAAGGTCATAGGACGCTAGGGGAAAAACATTATCGGGAATTTCAAGTGTTGAAATTTGTAATGAGATTGCATACCTTCTATGAGATAGTTGGATACCGATATCCACTGAGAGTAAGAGTTACTCTTGGAAGAATTTTACACAGGACAATTAGCTGATCAAGTAGGTGTCTAGAAAGATGTTAACTGGGTTACGCCCCTGGGAAAACGAGGTTTATTTTAATTAGGTCCGTGCGAAAACACGGGGAACCTCCCTCAAGTACCGACACTGGCCTGGCCGAAAGATTGGCGAACTTGTAGGGTGTAATTAATCCTGGCTAGTCTTACCTTTTAGGGTTTGGAGGAAGATTTGACTAAAACAATGGGAGCCATCCTGATTAGATAAAATGATAACCAAATCTAATCTTGCAAAAGCGCACGCAGAGTGTTTTCTTCTCTCTCTCTCCTGGCAGCGACCATGTCACGCCTTAATCAAGAAAATAATATGGATGCATTGATCGAACCTGCTTATTATACTGAGCTAGGGAACGTTGGTTTTGCTCAATCATATAATTATTATAAGTTCGAGCACGAAATAGGGGAATATCCAGATTCCTATGCCACCCAATCGAAGAAAGTGCATATTAATGCATCTTCTTCATATGTGTACATTACCGACAACTATTTTTCAGTTTCCTCTACGTCATAGGTATGTGATACCGGATCAGGATCCCGATATGTAAGATTTACATGGGCTACAGAAAGGTAGAGAACTGAGAATGGGTGATATGTCTCTAAGTGCTAGAGAATGGTGCAATTGTTGCAGCCAAGTCAGTTGGCAGATATCACTATGTATTAGATACATTGATTCTGAACAAATGTTATTAGATACCGAACCTGATATACAACATTACATCAGTTTCTTTAATAAGTTAAAGAAGGATATAATTCTGTATAGGAGGATAATGTTGTGAACATTTTTCCTGAATCAAGAGTTGATTCGATCAGGCACGTTAGATAATAGCATATACGTTCTAAATCAAACTACAGTTCAAAGTATGTAGAACACACACAAGAGGAGTAGTTCAGAAATGAACGAATCCTTCTTGAATCATTGTAGACTGGGTCATATCAATGCGACATGACCAGCTAAGTTATATAAGGATGAATATGAGAATCTGTTTGAATTTTCATCTTATGATACTTGCTAGCCTTGTCTCAAAGATAATATGACCAATACTCTGTTTACTGGAAACAGAGAAAGAGTTAGTGAACACTTGGGACAGATACATAATGATGTATATGGTCCCATGTCTACAAATGCCAAGGTTGGTTCTTTTGAGAACCAAACGGGTAAAAGTATAATGTCCTACGATGTGATCGGGGAGGCGAATACTTGCGCATGGAGTTCCTGGAGTTTCTAAAGAGAGAATATGATTCTCTTTCAGCTTACTTCTTCGTATACAACACAACACAACGGTGTATCGGGGCGGAGGTATCGCTCCCTATGAGATATGGCGCGCTCTATGATGAGTATTGCTGAGTTATCTGTTTCTTTTTGGGTGTTATGCACTTGAGAAGCTGCATACCTATTGAATAGGGTTCCATCCAAATCATAGCCTATCACTCCATATGAGATATAGAATGGGAAGAGACCATGTCTTAAACGAGTTAAGATATGGGGTTGTCCGGGCTATGTTGAAAAGAAAAATCCGGACAAGCTCGAGGCAAGGTCAGTTGTGTAATTTTGTCAGGATATCCCAAACATTTGTGAGGGAATATCTTCTACCTAACTGAGGAGCAAAAGGTGTTTTGTTTCTCAGCATGCCACCTTTTTAGAATAGGAATTTCTTGTGAAGAAATTAATGGTCATAAGGTAGAACTGGAAGGAGTTTCGGTTAGACAAAACTAACAGCTGATGATTTGGTGAAACCAAAGGATTCAATAGTCTCTAACGAAGCTCAGCCTCTCCGCGAATCTGGTAGGGTTCCTCATCCAACTGAGAGATACTACGGTCTTCTCGGTGACAATGGGAGCGAAGATTGCATTATGAGATGATGGCCCAACCGGGTTCAGGCAGTTGGAACGTCTGTTTTGATGTGATAGTCAAATAGTTTGACTTCATCAAAATCGTAGATGAACCTTGTATATAAAAGAAGGTTATAGAGAGTAAGGCTATCTTCCATGTATTGGACGTAGATGACATACTCTTGATAGGAAATAGTTTCCTATGCTACACTCGGTCAAGCTTCTCTTATCACAAGGATTCTCAATATAAGATCTGGATGATACCTACTATATCTTGTGGATTATAATCTATGGTGATAGATCTAACTGGATGTTGGGAGTGTTCCAACTCCAGGTACATAAACACCATACTAAAGGAGTTTAGAATGGAAGATTCTAAGCGTGGTGGTTCGCCCACTTACTCATGGATCACTCTCTCCAAAAAGAAGTCTCCCGAGACTGATTTGAATAGAGCTCGCGATGGGATTCCTTAGCACCTAGCCTAGGGTTTGCAAGCATCACGCATGACACAACAAGAATTTTAAGGGGTGCTAAGAAATCAAACTACGAATCGTACTAGTAAACTAGGGTAACAAAACTTTGCAATCTAACATTACAAGAGAAGTGAACAAGAATACAACCTTTGTAGATCCGGTCCTTCACTTCTAATGTTCCGTGTTGACGTCCCTTCGCTGCGATCATCGTTATCCCGAACTCTAGAATGGATTTCCCCGGAGAAATGAACAAGGTTGCTTGTAGACTTCGAGGCCGAAGATGATCTACGTCGAGGTGACTCAAACTCAAGCTAACCCTTCACTAGGTCATGAACTTTGTGAAGAGAACACCCTAAACTAAATGGCAAGTAGTAGAGGATGATAAAATAGGAAGTGAGTTCACTTTAGATTTTGGTTTCTCACTTTATTTCTTCACTTAGAAAAATCTAGCAAGGTTTTTCTTTTGGATGAAGAAGAAGAAGAATAATAAAACCAAGTGAAGAGAAAAAATGATCAATTATGCAACCATGGGTGAGTTGGTATCATCTACTAACCTTTGTAGAGACTAAACCATGGTTTAAGCTAATGGTTTGGTTAATAAATATCTTTAGTAAGACAAAGTAAGTAGACTTGGTCAATGGATGCTTCAAGCTTCATGAAGCTTCAAGCATGACAAAGTGCTCACTAATTTTGAATTACAAAATAAATATAAACCCTAACCATTATTTTAAATACGGTGTAAGTCATACACACACCCAAGTTTGCATGCATCATCAAGCATGATACAATCATGTACACAAATATATATCACATATACATTATGTGTACATCAAGTGAGAAAAGCAATCTTAAGTGAACCAATACTAGTTAATGTAAAGTAATATATCAAATATATAATTATACATTAAATCATTAAATCAACACTTGATTTAATGATCCGGTCATATCGCATATAACCGACTAATATCTAGTGTATCAATATATCGAATCAACACTTGATTCGGTAACCCGGCTATATCGCATATAACCGACCGATGATACAAATCGCGAGAATAGAATACAGTATCACATACTGGTATTATTCTCGGTCCCGCATATATCATATACGTGCTCCTATTTCATTTCTCCTGAGCCAGGAAACCTCTGTGTAGGACTCTAAAGACTCGTCAATACGCCGGCAGTAGGTGGTGATCATATCAAACACCCACAAGCCGCAAGCGGTCTGCTAAACGTAACGGCCACCCGTGTATTAAGCGATCAGAAGATCAAGGAGCAAGCCTGCTCACACTCCTGCGAATCCAATCAGTAACACTTACCGCACAGTCCGATCTGTTCGTCTGATATGTCGCATATCTCGCCTAGGGGTGGTAAACGTCAGACCCCGGTAACTTGATAAGTCATGCCGATGTAAGGTCCATAACGAGCTTGAAACTACTGATAACACTTACCAGTAAATCACATCAACCCTGGCCAGGGATTTCATGTTATGTCCAATCGAGCATAGCGCAACATCAACCCCCAATACCGGGAGAGACGAATCCCCTCCTATCGCTCATTGCCTCCATGTGACTCAGGACTGTACCCAAAAACCACCTATTTGTACGAATCAGTAGAGTCGTGGTAGGGTGGAATTCAGAGCACAGTGGGAGACACATAAGACTCTATGACGATCTCGGGTCAACAGACTAAGCTGTACCAGTGTCACCAGAGAACTACCATCAGACGTGAGGTATAATACCATTTGGGAGTTCTCTGCGAGTCCGTTCAGTATACCTAGTCTCCACTGAGCACCCGTATACTATCTCTGATGTCAAACACCAATGGATATGGGAACATCCATCGCCCATCACATGGGTCGAGAAGATATACACTAGTCTACTCTGGAATATCAATGCCCCGTCTCGATATTCCCACGACTAGGAACATTGAAGGATGTACTCATGGACTACCCAGGCCCCACTAGTATGATCTGCATCATAATCCTGGAAGTCGAGTACACATCCTAAGGGTTTTATCAACATATAACAGAGAGACAATAAGTGTACATGTTAAGATAAAGAGCAACCAGATAGCGTATTATCATGTCGAGCAAGAAAGTCCTCCCTATATATGTCCCAGCATCCACTATAATATACATCTCATGTACAATAATGGCCTCTAGGACATACATACAACTAACAATCTCCCACTTGCACTAGGGTCATCATATAGCAGTGGTTGTAGTATCTCATACTCAACCATCCCATAAAAGTCTCTCTCTGGGAAAATGCCTTTTTGAGTGTATCCGCCGTGTTATCCTCTGAGTCTACTCTCCTAACCTCGATCTCTTGGAGATCAACCATCTCCATGATCAGGTGATACTACCTTAGAATATGTCTGGATCATTGATGGGACTGGGGTTCCTATGCCAAAAGCCTCACCTCCATTGTCACACAATGGAAGGAACCTAGTTCATCTCATGAACTAATATACACCCAGACTTACTCTTTAGTAGCACCTTTGATAGCGATGTTACCGGTCTTTATCGTCTAGTTTGTCACGGTATCTAGCTTGGAACTCTTCCAACATACCGTCCCTCCACTGAGGGTAAAGACAATGCCTGTGACTGACATTCAGTCGACCTTACCACCCTGGAAGTTATTCAGTGATTCTCCCCAGGATCGATTGATACCATCTTACTACACCTAGTGAGAATCCTAACATCCTCTTAGATCTATCTCATAGATCCAAAAACCTGGATTTAGGAGGTATCGCCTAGATCCTATATAGAGAATCAATATGATAAGAGGAGATTGACCGAGTGTAGCATAGGAAACACCTTCCCTATCAAGAGTATGTCATCTACGTACAATACGAGGATGACCACCACACTCTCTACAACCTTTTTGTATATACAAGGTTCATCTACCATTCTGATGAAGTCAAACACTTTGAATACTACATCAAAACAGATGTTCCAACTCTGCAATGCCTACTTTAACACATAAAGCAACTTGCACACGTTTCCGCTGCTCCCACTGTCAACGAAGCCCTCTGGATGTGTACTTATAGACGTTCTCTTCTAAATCATTATTTAGAAAAGCAACCGTCAGATATCGTAGTCATGGTATGTAGCAGATGGAAAGTAGGATCTGGATGGACTTAAGCATAGGTACTGGAGAAAATGTTTCATCAAAAAACCACGCCTGGCCAATGACGAGAACTTTTTGCAACAAGTCTAGTTTTGAAAGTCTCAACTTTTCCATCTACACCAAGTAATCTTCTCAAGATAAACTTGCTCCTGATGGGAATTTAACCCTTCAGATAAAGCAACCAAAGTCCATACTTTGTTGGTGTATATAGATTCTATCTCAGATCGCATAGCATCCATCCATTCTTACAGAGTCCCTACTCTTGATAGCCTGCTCGAAACTAGTTGGGTCATCATCTCATGATGCAATCCTCGCTCCCAATGTCATTGAGAAACCGAAGTATCTCTCAGGCGGATGGAAACCCTACCATATCGGCGGAGAGGCTGAGGTTCGTCGGGAACTATTGAATCCTTATTCAATAGGTACGCAGTTTCCCAAGGGCATAACCCCCAAAGGAAATAGGTAACTCGGTAGAACTCATCATAGAGCACACCATATCTAATAGGGTGCGATTGCTCCTCCTCGATACACCGACGTGCTGTGGTGTATACGGAGGAGTAATGCGGAGAGAGAATCTCATTCTGCTTTAGAATAGTCCAGGAATTCCATGCACAAGTATTCTCCTCCCTGATCGCATCATAGGACATAATACTTATACCCGGTTTTGGTTCTCTACTTCTGACTTATATTCAATGAATTTCTCAAAAGCTTCAGACTTACGTTTCAACAGGAACACATGTTCGAATGTTAGGAGATCATCAATGAATGTAATGAAGTACAAAGAACTAGTCCTGGCATGTGTAGACATGGGACCTACATATATCACTATGTATCAGTCCCAAGGGTTCACTAACCCTTTCTCTGTTTCAAGTAAACGGAGCTATGGTCATCTTATCTTTATGACATAACTGGCAAGTTTCACAAGATGTAAATTCAAACTGATTTAAATATTCATCTAAATGTAACTTAGCTAGTCGGGTCGCATTGATATGACCTAGTCTACAATGCCTCAAGAAGGATTCGTTCATTTCTGAACTCTTCCTCTTGTGTGTGTTCTGTACGTTAAGAACCATGGTTTGATTTAGAACGTATATGCTTTTAGATAACATGCCTGAACCGATCAACACTTTGATATAGGAAATGATCAAAACAATATCCAACAATGCAAAATTATATCCTTTATTATATGATAAAGAGATTGATATAATATTGCATATCAGGTTCGGTATCAAATAACATTTGTTCAGAATCAATGTATTTAGTAATACAAGGTGATATTTTGTAACGTTTTGAAAATTGTTTCGGTGAAATTTCGGAAAAATCGGTAAAATAAGGGGGTTTTCTGTAAAAAGTCAAAATACAAATATCTTTATTATAAAATTAAATATACATAATCTAGCTATGTAATTGCTAGTATTTGGTGTTTATTGAGCCATTGGTAAAATTTCTAATTTTCTAAATTTTTTTTCCGAAATTAATTATTTTAATATTATTTTCAGCTGCCACTGATACATTTAATTAGGGAAAATTACAAATTGGAATGAGTTGAAACAAATTTTGTGCATCATAACACATTAAATAAAATTTTAACCGGTTGTTTTTGAAAATGAAATGAAGTTGTTAAACGGTTTTAGAAAATATTGAAGAAAAATGACTTATTTGGTGAAATTAGTGTAAATGGTTTTGGGGTATAATATTTATCTTTTTTTTTTCCACACCCACACTCACACTCCACATTTTTCCTCCCCTCCTTGGCTGAATTTTCAGCAGCCCCATTCCCCCCATGTCCCCACTTCTTTTGATAAAAGGAAATGAATAGAATAAAGAGAGAATGAATAAATAAATGGGCATGGGCTTTGACTTTTATGTGGACCAAATACTTTCTTCACCTCACTCTCTCTACTCTCCCCCTCAAGATCTGGCCGAGCCTCCCCTCCTTTCATCCTAACAGCAGCCCCCCCTTCTCATCTCATTTCTCTCCAAAAATCCCAAGAAAAATCAAGTAAAACCTCACAAATTTCCAAATACAAACCTTACCCATTTTCCTTAGCTATTCTTGTATGGATCTTGGTGAAGGGAAGCATGTTTGGGAGGCTAGATTCTTGTTAGATCTCAAGATAATTGTGGGGTAAATTCTTAACCTTATGGCTAAATTGTTGTTTAATTTTGATAATCTATTGTATTCAAGTGTTAAATTGGTTGAATTGCTAGTTATAAATTTTAAAGTTAGGGTTTGGAAATTCTAGAATTGGGTTTTTAAAATCAAGTTAGGGTTTGATTAAAATGTTTATGTTTGCATAGTGTAGTTAACATGTTAAGTCATGCAAAGTGTAATCTAAGTGCTAAAATTGCTAATTTTTACATCTAAATTATTCTAATTAAGCTAATTGCAAACTAGTTTTTTTTAGATCTATTATAATTAGTGAGTTTAAAATTTAGTTTGGGTTTGGGTGACTTAATTAAGTTATTTAGTGAGCATTTTGGCCACAAAAAAATTGTTGAAATGTTTTTATTGGTTAAAACTTCAAGTTTTGAAAACAAAGGGTATTTGTGCTAATTAGGTTTTGGTTTAAGGGAATTTAGCCAGATTAAAAATATAGTAAATGTTCATGTGGCCTATTTAAGCTAATTAGTGAATATTGTAACCACTAGTTTCGCTAAAACATTAAGATTTGTATTAAAAACGGTAAACTCCGCTTGCTAGGTTTTCGGAAAAATAGCTTTTAGGTGAGTTTGGGGTTTTTGTGAATTTTAACCTATTTTATATTATAATTAGTGCTTGTGAATATGAAAATGAGCGTGTTTGGGTTTTTCTTGATGGTTTGGCATTTGTATACCGACGTCGAGGGTTTTTGGGTTGATTTGTGAAAGCAACCATAGGTTTTGACCTCTGTGGGATTCGTGTGTCGTTTCGGTAATGAGTCAGATTTTAATGCGATACAGTGCGTTATGATATGTAGGTACCCCATGTGGACTTCGAGACGACAAGCAAGCGCGTGGCGACGTCGGCACCGGCGAGCGAGGACCCGGTGAGTAGATTTATATCTACGGGGAGAAGTCGGGTGGATGGCGTATAGCACCCCCGCAGTTCATGGTGATGTATACGAATACGTATACACACATATATTGAGTAAATATATATTGTTCGAGGTATTGATGACATAGATGGATTTTGGGTGTTATCGGATTAGTTTAGTGTTGCGAGACCCTGGAGTAGAGGTTGCACCACATTTACACACACACACCCATACTTGCATACTTTCTTCTTTCATATGTGCTTATATGGGGTTATATTGTTATGTGTTCACATGGGTATGGGACTATGTGTTCACATACTGGATTTGAGGGTACTATTTGGGATTTGAGATGAGTCGATAAGATTTGATTGAGACCGCGAGAACGGTGATATGGCAGGATTCGTACTTGAGATACGTCCTGATGTTATAGCGGATCTTGGGACGACGATACATATGAATAGTGTTATACATTGAATGGTTGATATGTGATCGTGATATGAGATAAGATATGTTAAGATATTCATAATAGGTCGCATTAGGCGATGTATACCTCTTTATGACGATATATGATGATGATATCGGTTTGTATGAGGCTGTAGATCAACAGTCAGATCATGATTAGATTGATGATATTAGTATTGTACTAGACGTAGATCAGTACCCCGGATTATGATCTTTGATAAAGAGGATACCAAATGATTAATTTGATGAATGTGATATTGACCTTTACCCAGATTTGGGGATGCCGTACGACGGATTTACGTACGACCTATATATTGATGTTTGATCCGCACTCTTGACTTGGGAATGTCTGATTATAGATATGGTATCGGATGTGATATTATTGAGGCAGGATCACCGACTAACATATACATGTAGGTATATGTATCGACTCAGAGGTTAGGCGGGTTCCTTACCTTCAGTAGCCAGTTAGCTTAGCCCTTTAGTTTAGTGTAGTTGTTAGACTAGATTTATATTAAATATAGATGTGTTATCTTTGTGTCTAGTATTTAGCTCCCGCTCATTATTGATGTTGCTCCGCATCGCATACTTATTGTGATTCATATTCCATTATTGATATCATGCTGTTAGGACACCAACACCATTACCGATGATGCGTATGAACCACGTACACTTACTTGCCGGCTCACACACATCTTCATCGGTAATTGCCATGTCACGTACATTTAGAGAATATTATTGCTTGACTTAGCTTGTTAGATAGTAGTTTTGACATGATATTAGTGTACTTGCCTTATATGCCAGTTTAGACATTGTAGTTATTACTTGTCACTTCATGCATACTGTTATTCATTGTTATGCCGCATTCATGGATTCTCATGCATATATTCACTATTTTACGTGCTATTGAGGTTTTGGATTCGGATTTCCATTAGATTTTCTGGATTTGGGGGAAAACCGCAAAACTTATACAAACTGCTTCTCTTTCTTTTTAATTGAAAAGCGCGGTTTTCCCATGATGTATGAGTCGTCCACCATGAGTTTGCTGATGGATTTCGAGACCCGATTCGAGGAGACTGATGAACCGATTCGGGTACATGGTGGACCCGGTAAGGAACCCCGGGGCAAGAAGCACGTGGTGATGACGATGTGAGCCTGGCAGGGGAGCACTACCTACCGGTGATTTTACCCGACACGTCGGATATTCGGAGGGTACCGTCGTGGTCTTGAGATTGATGGTAGGGGCCGGTCTGGATTGACGGCACCCTAGATAGTGAGATTGAGACATTGAGATTTTGAGATATTGAGGTACAGAGATTGCGACACAGAGATATCGAGATATTTGGATACTTGTTTTTTGTCGATGCTAGACACTGTTTATGCTGATTTCATTTATGATACCTCGTTTTTAAAAAGATACAGAAATCTCACTAAATTATGAAAGCAGTTTTCTTCAGTACATGCATTCTGTTTCGTGCATTCATACATCATCCATATGATATATTGCTACCTGAGGCACTGACACGGGCACATGGAATTACACTTGGGTTAGACATGTACCCTAGTCATTGTTATAGGCTGCTGGTTATATATTTGAGGATATATTATGATCATATGACCTAGGATTGCGTTGTTCATGCGGTTTCTGTTCGTAGATGTTTTTCTACACACGAGTTGGCAACTCACCCCCGTTGTGCCACAGTTTCTTGCAGGTTTTTCCGTATAGGTTTCTTTACGGCTTTGCTGGCACTGCTTCTTTTCGGGTGACTTGCTAGTAGGTGGGTTTATTTGTATCGTACCCTTCATTATACCTTGTATATATTATTCAGTTGTATCTAGTAAATTCCATCAACCAAACATGTATTTATTTCAGAGATAGAGACCGGTGATGTTTATTCTTTCGACCTTAGAGTCGCGCGTTATATTTCTATGGATTTCTTGCTGTTTTGAGTTTCCTTTTGAGTTTTGATCCTCGCCCTTGGCGTTATATATTATATTGCTTGTGTGGTTGTGACCGTCGATCGACGAAGAGCTAGCTCCCTCTTGGGGATGCCCTATTTATTAATTTCATATACTATTCATGTTGTATCCCGTTTAGGGGCCAGTATTTACAAAGGAGACTCTGCCGAAATTTTCAGAAAATACTTGATGTTTTTAAAACGTATAATTCGGCTTATGCTATTAAAACGACTTGTTTTAAGTTGGTTTTTCCTTCACTCTACTACTTTTCTTGGTTTGGATTTCTGGGTTTTTGGCTTACTTAGATTACGTACGCCTCGAGACGTTTCGTAGTTTAAGTGCCGGTCATGTTCCGTACTTTCGGGACGTGACAAAGTTGGTATCAGAGCGTTAGGTTTTACCTTCGGAGCGTAGGATGACCCTTGGTTGATGGAATAGGTGACTAAAGTAGAGTGACGTACCGTGGGTATATTCCGCGGCATACTTACGATACGCTACTCCACTTAAGAAGCCTTAGGATGTACATTTCTTTGTTCAGTATTATATTCATTCCTGATCTAGCCTCATCGGTATCAGTCATGGTTTTGCTGCCATGATTACGGGCAGGGAGAGCTACGGCTAGAGTTGCAGTCAGCACGAGCTCGTCAAGAACGAGGACTGACCAGGGCGTGATTCCGGCGACACACGATTGCAGAGATGTGTTTTTTTTATTGTGTTTTCGCGCCACGAGCGTTGGGTGGATTGCTGTATGAGATTACTTAGACGTGCAGATCAGCCCTAGAGAATTGAGCTACTGATAGAGGCCAACCAGATTTTGACGACCGTTGATGTATTGCTTATTCATGATGATTAAGGCACGGTTCAGCGTGCAGACTAGTGAGCCAGTTGTTGCTGCGAACGACGAGGTATCGCCCCAGATGTTGGAGCTTTTGCAGTACGAGTTGTACTAAGAGACGATAGAAGGTCGCTAGTCACCCGATGATGAATGACTAGGATATGTGGTTCGTTCGCTTACCCTGATGCGAGGTCATCAAATAGATTGATTCCAGCTAGAGACGACTTCACGCGGAGACGTTGAGAGTCGACAGAGACAATCGAATATCAGAAACCTATTATTCCAAGTTTAAAGTATTCGGAAGAGCATGCAGGCAATTCTATAGACCCTCTAGAAGAATGAAACCCTAACTCTACTTAATGACCGTATGAAAGCCTTTGAACCTTAGGATTTGCGGCAGTTCCGCGGCGCTATTAGTGAGGCTTGGGTTTGCCCTTCTACGGCTGGACCATCGATGCTGTGGTACATACTCGATACTGTTAAACTGTACCCAAGATGTTGAGCTCTTGGGGGATTATGAGGTTTTGACAAATCGATCGGATGGTTCGAATTCATTCGGATGCTAAGTGGTGAGATGCATTCTTGGGAGACTCCAGATATGAGGATAGCCGTTGGAGCTCAGTCCATGCAGCCACGACGAGACGAGTCCGAAGCAGTCGACATTAGAGAAAAGTGGAGTAAGAGGTTCGTACCAGATCTGGATAAGATGACGTTCCACTCCGCCGACATCATAGATGCGATACGCATGCCGAGGTATTGTGCTTGGATATAGTTTCAGAAGGAGTCGCGATGAGTGTGCAGCCGTTCCAAAACAAGAAATTGATATAGTAAAGGACAATGACTTCCGGACAGTTCGGCAGAGACGAGATTTGGGGGAGACCACGACAGGACCTTTCTGGAATAAATTACAAGAATACTTGGACCCAGGAGTGGTCATGTTACGCACACCAGCAGACCAGAGTTCATGATCATTGACGAGACATGCTATGAGTGACCACGACAGTTGGCCAGAGATTCTTAAGGATGTTCTTGAGCGGGACTATTACGCCATACTTGATTTCGGTGTTTTGGGCTATCTATTCGCATGATTGATTTTGATGATTGAGTTTCATGATATTTGTTTTCATGCACCATGGTTGCACCTACTGAGTATTTACGATTTTTGCACAGTTGTTGCACTTGATATCGTATTCGTGCCTTGGGTTCTCATGTTTATGATTTTATGGGTTTCATACAACTGAGTTGATTTTGTGCATATGTACGCACACGATTTGGTTCTTGCACTCGATATAGTTCACATATGCTTGCAGTGCAGTAATTCGCATTTTGTGTACTTAGATGCACTGGACTTCGACTTCGATTGTGATGTTCGATATTTGTTTTGTGCACCTTGTGCACCTGATTGGATTTTGTGCATGTTCGGCGCTTGATATTGGATTTCATGATTTCGTGCACAATGGATGCACCTGATTTAGATTTTCGCGCATGTTGGGCGCATGTTATGAGATACGATTTTGGTGCACACCAGATGCACTAAATCGAGATTCTTCGTGCATGTCAGATGCACCTGTTTTGCTGTTAGGCACAACTGTTGCCCTTGACAGATGTTTCGTGCACACCCGATGCACTTAGATGTTGTTTCTGTGCATATGTATAGCATATTCATGGACTTCGATTTCCGTGCGCACTAGACGCACATGTCATTCATATATATATTTGGGACTGATTTATGTTGGAGCGGTATATTTCATGATGTTTGCTATTTGGTTTAGTACAGAGCAGGACTAGTCACAGGACAGTACCTGAGTATATTTTTGCATGCATCGATAGTTATCGAAGGGATTTCCAAAGAAGAGCTATAGTCTCAGTATTTACCTACGTGTCTGACATGACATGAAACGTTTAAAACAAGGAACCCTTCTAAATTGCTTTCAAAACGGCGGGACGTGCATATTAAACAAAGGATATATATATATGTAGTTATTTTCTTACAATAGACGTCCGTCACTGTGCAGTGTTGCGAACATCGCATGACGATTTGAAAAAGGTTTGTCATGCATTGCTTCTAGATACTTTAATGATGTATATCATGTTGGTTTTCGTATTGGATCTTGACATTGATGTCTTCCCCATGACTTCGATGATTGCGGGATGCTTGACGGAGTTTTGATTTTGAGTTATATGCTCATTTTTCATGCGCATGCATTGCGCTACGATTTGTTTTATGTATTCATAATTTCGGAGCCCCGACGACTTGATGGTTTTGCTGAAATATTTTAGTATTTGGGGGGGAGTTTTAAATTAAATTCGGGGACCGAATTTCATTAAGGGGGGAAGATTGTAACGTTTTGAAAATCGTTTCGGTGAAATTTCGGAAAAATTGGTAAAATAAGGAGGTTTTCTGTAAAAAGTCAAAATACAAATATCTTTATTATAAAATTAAATATACATATTCTAGCTATGTAATTGCTAGTATTTGGTGTTTATTGAGCCATTGGTAAAATTTCTAATTTTCTGAATTTTTTTTCCGAAATTAATTATTTTAATATTATCTTAAGCCGTCACTAATATATTTAATTAGGGAAAATTACAAATTGGAATGAGTTGAAACAGATTTTGTGCATCATAACACATTAAATAAAATTTTAACAGGTTGTTTTTGAAATGAAATGAAGTTGTTAAACGGTTTTAGAAAATATTGAAGAAAAATGGCTTATTTGGTGAAATTAGTGTAAATGGTTTTGGGGTATAATATTTATCTTTTTTTTTCCACACCCACACTCACACTCCACATTTTTCCTCCCCTCCTTGGCTGAATTTTCAGCAGCCCCATTCCCCCCATGTCCCCACTTCTTTTGATAAAAGGAAATGAATAGAATAAAGAGAGAAGGAATAGATAAATGGGTATGGGCTTTGACTTTTATGTGGACCAAATACTCTCTTCACCTCACTCTCTCTCCTATCCCCCTCAAGATCTGGCCAAGCCTCCCCTCCCTTCATCCCAACAGCAACCCCCCTTTCTCATCTCATTTCTCTCCAAAAATCCCAAGAAAAATCAAGTAAAACCTCACAAATTTCCAAATACAAACCTTACCCATTTTTTCTTAGCTATTCTTGTATGGATCTTGGTGAAGGGAAGCATGTTTGGGAGGATAGATTCTTGTTAGATCTCAAGATAATTGTGGGGTAAATTCTTAACCTTATGGCTAAATTGTTGTTTAATTTTGATAATCTATTGTATTCAAGTGTTAAATTGGTTGAATTGCTAGTTATAAATTTTAAAGTTAGGGTTTGGAAATTCTAGAATTGGGTTCTTAAAATTAAGTTAGGGTTTGATTAAAATGTTTATGTTTGCATAGTGTAGTTAACATGCTAAGTCATGCAAAGTGTAATCTAAGTGCTAAAATTGCTAATTTTTACATCTAAATTATTCTAATTAAGCTAATTGCAAACTAGTTTTTTTAGATCTATTATAATTAGTGAGTTTAAAATTTAGTTTGGGTTTGGGTGACTTAATTAAGTTATTTAGTGAGCATTTTGGCCACAAAAAAATTGTTGAAATGTTTTTATTGGTTAAAACTTCAAGTTTTGAACACAAAGGGTATTTGTGCTAAGTAGGTTTTGGTTTAAGGGAATTTAGCAAGATTAAAAATATAGTAAATGTTCATGTGGCCTATTTAAGCTAATTAGTGAATATTGTAACCACTAGTTTCGCTAAAACATTAAGATTTGTATTAAAAACGGTAAACTCCGCTTGCTAGGTTTTCAGAAAAATAGCTTTTAGGGTGAGTTTGGGGTTTTTGTGAATTTTAACCTATTTTATATTATAATTAGTGCTTGTGAATGTGCAAATGAGTGTGTTTGGATTTTTCTCGATGGTTTGGCGTTTGTACGCCGACGTCGAGGGGTTTTTGGGTTGATTTGTGAAAGCAACCATATGTTTTGACCATATGTAGGTGGGTTTATTTGTATCGTACCCTTCATTATACCTTGTATATATTATTCAGTTGTATCTAGTAAATTCCATCAACCAAACATGTATTTATTTCAGAGATAGAGACCAGTGATGTTTATTCTTTCAATCTTAGAGTCGCGCGTTGTATTTCTATGGATTTCTTGCTGTTTTGAGTTTCCTTTTGAGTTTTGATCCTCGCCCTTGGCGTTATATATTATATTGCTTGTGTGGTTGCGACCGTCGATTGACGAAGAGCTAGCTCCCTCTTGGGGATGCCCTTTTTATTAATTTCGTATACTATTCATGTTGTATCCCGTTTGGGGGCCAGTATTTACAAAGGAGACTCTGCCAAAATTTTCAGAAAATACTTGATGTTTTTAAAACGCATAATTCGATTTATGCTATTAAAACTACCTGTTTTAAGTTGGTTTTTCCTTTACTCTACTACTTTTCTTGGTTTGGATTTCTGGGTTTTCGGCTTACTTAGATTACGTACGCCTCGATACGTTTCGTAGTTTAAGTGCCGGTCATGTTCCGTACTTTCGGAACGTGAAATATTTGCTAACTGATTTGGCTGCAACAATTGCACCAATCTCTATACTTAGAGACATATCACCCTATTCTCAGTTCTCTACCTATTTGTAGCCCATATAACAGATTACGTATGCGGGATCCTGATCTGGTATCACATACCTAGGACGTAGAGGATACTGAGAAATAGTTCTCTATAACGAACACACCTGAAGTAGATGCATCATCATGCACTTTCCTCGTTTGGGCGACATGGGAATTCTGGTTATTCCCCTATTTCCTGCTCGGTCTTATAAAAATTATAAGTTGGAGCGGGACCAACGTTCCCCAGCTCAGTATAAAAAGCGGGTTCGGTCAATACATCCATATTATTATCTTGATTACGGCGTGACATGGTCGCTACCTGGAGAGAGAGAGAAGAAAACACTCTGCGTATGCTCTTGCAAGATTAGATTGGTTATATATTTTATCTAATCATGATGGCTCCCGCTGTTTTTATCAAATCTTCCTTCAAACCCTAAAAGGAAAGACTAGCCGTGATTAATTACACTCTACATGTTCGCCGATCTTCCAGCCAGGCCAGTGACAGTACTTTGAGGGAGGTTCTCCGTGCTTTCGCACGGACTTAATTAAAATAAACCACGTTTTCCCAGGGGCGTAACTGTTAGTGTGATATGCCGTAGAGGCCATTATTGTATAGTACTAGTTTGTATATTACATTTTGGAAGTTTGGGATATATACACGGATTGACATTTTTGCTCAATATGGTAGTATGCTACTTGGTTTGTATCTATCTTAATATGTGTTTGTGTTTCTTTTGACATATTGCTAATACATATTGATAGAGCCCTTAGGATCTTTTGCTTGACTACAAGCGTTGTGATGGCAGTCACACTAGTGGGGGCTGGGTAGTCTATAAGCACATCCTTATACAGGTCTCTGGTCGTAGGATTATCGAGACAGGGCATCGATACTCCAGAGTAGACTAGTGTATACGCTTCTCATCTCAGGAGGGGAGATGGTCTGTCCCACAGCCATCAGTACGTCGTACTGGAGATAGTATGCAAGTGCTCGTTAGGTTACGAGTACACTGGACATGACTCGCTGGGAACTGTTGGTTAGTATTTTACCTATCGTCAGTTATTAGTTCCCAGGTGACATGAGTATAGCTTAGTCCGTTGACTTGATACTGTCACTTCGCCTCGAGTGTGTTCCTACTGTTCTTAGATTACTACCCTACCACGGCTCTATTGAGGCGTGCAGACAGGTAGTTATTGGGTGCAGTCCCGAAGCACTTGGAGGAAGTGACGGTTATACAGGATTCGTCTCTTCCGGTATTGGGAGTTGGTATTGCGCTGTGTCTAGGAGAGCCATTACACAAAGTCCCTGGCCAGGGAAAGCAAGATTTACTGGTAGTGTTTCCAGTAGTTTCTCAGGGTGTTCTGGGCTACACTCCGACACGACTTGTACCGCTATTAGGGGACTGACGTTTACCGCCCCCTAGGCCCAACATTTGATGCTCTTAGACGAACAGACCGGACTGTACAGAGATTGTCACATTCAGGCTCAGTAGGAGTTCGGATGTGTTCACCTCATCGGTCCTCTTATCGACATCTACCTGGGGACCGTTACGTACATCTAGTACTGCTTGCGGGTTATGGTTAAACCCACTTCCACCGTAGTGTCGAGTCTTTAGACTCCCACACATAGGGTTGTTCACCTTTGGGCAAAACAGAGTAGAGGTCGTATGGTTCTACGACGGGGTTCGTTCACATACGCGCACTTGTGCATGTTTGGTGTCCGGGCAGTTATTACTAGTGGGCTTTGCTTTAAGCCAGATCCTAGTATTTGTTTTAGGATTGGTCTTGTCTCATTATATTCGTGTTTCTTCGGAACACGAATGCGGGTACGTACGTACAGTTGAAAGAGGCGAAGAGGGAGAAACCTCATTAGGGTTTTTTGACCATTGACTTTTTCAAAACCCTAATGAGAATGAGAAATATGATTAATAATATTAATTAAGGATAATTGTGTCATGGTTAGGGTTGGGTTGACCATTTGACTTGTTGACTTTCATTGACCTTGATATTTTCTTTTGTTAAGCAAAAGATACTTCTTGAAGCTTGCTTAGCATTAAATGTGAAATGATAATGGTCAAATCAACTAACCATCATAATTTTCTCAATTATTATTATTATTATTATTATTATTATCATATATCTCTAATATGAGAGCAAGGTTCTTTCTTCACTCTCATTCTCTCATAAGTTTTCTCTCTCATGGTTTGCTCTCCTTTTTCCTCTCTCTCAAAATCTCAAGTGTTTCATGTGTTGAAAATCCAAGCTTTGAGACTAAACCATCAAAACACCTCTCTATTCACTCTAGGGTTCTTAGTCTAGCAAGACAAGCACTCTAGTTACTTCTTTGTTGAGGTAGGAGCTCAAGGTAGAGGCCTTCGGATGGATCTTTCTTCGGCAAAGAGAAGACGAAGAGGAGGAGCCATCTACACCACTCAAAGGAGCACACAAGAAAAGGAAGCAACACAAGAAGAGAAGGAGTTCAAGATTTTGGTATAACCTCTTAACCTAGTAGTTAAAGCTTCTTGTATGTTTGTTGGTTTTTGTTTAGCAAAGATCCTTCATGGTTAGTCTATGTTTCCTTGTGATAAAAATCTGATTTTTACTCTTTCCGCCTTCCCGTAAGTACCGGGGTGGGTAACATAGACTTACAGTGGTATCTGAGCCTAGCTAAACAATAAATAACATGTTAGCAAAGTATTTAGAACTTCGATCCCAAAAAAAATCTCAAAAAAAATTCAAAATCTAGTGTTTTCTGCCGATTTTAAAAACAGGTATAAAAATATTTCTAGAGACATGAAAAATACGTGCAGGGTTTTTTAAGGACACCCAAGAAAAATGAGCTCGTGACTCGGTCAGACAGCCGCGGAAGCGCGGCGAAACCATGCGTTTCGCCACGGATCCGCGGCCGAGTCGACTCGGAGTCAACTCGTTTTTCCTGCAGTATGTCCAGCTTGGTGTCTTGTGATTTTTCAGATGCTTTGTTTCTGCCCAGATTCTTCTGAGAACAGTGTTGTATTTGGGGTAGTTTCAAATTGGAATTTTGATCAAAATTCTATAAACTTTAGCTAATTGATTATATCTGTAATGTGATATATGTACTGAACGTCGACTAATCGCTATACGTCGATTAGTGGGGGTTGCACATATCTGTGGTCTATGATGTTGGAATGTGTATATGAACTTGTTAGATTGTCGTGGATGAATAGACGGGGTTGTGAGATGAGTGTTTATTTTGTTGGATATAGTGCCCTCAAAGTCAATTATTGGATCGCAGGTACGTGATTGCAATGATCGAGGAGGACCTATACCGGTAGCACAGTCTTACTCATGATGATAGTATGCTATCTGGTTTTCCTTTATCAGTCGTGTATAGGTTCAGGTGACTGATCACTATTACATGTTGATAGAGCCCTTAGGATCTTGCTTGACTACCAACAGTATTATGGCGGTCATATACGTGAGAGTTGGGTAGTCTATAAGCACAACCTTAATAGTGGTCCCTAGTCGTGGGAGTTTCGAGACAGGGCATCGATACTCCGGAATAGACTAGTGTATACAGTCGAGACCCCGAAGAGGGACGGTGGCCGGTCTTACAAGCCACTGGTGTCAGTTGGATCACCTAAGATGTATACAGGTGCTCATTGGGTTATGAGTACACCGGACAGGACATGCCGGGAACCTGCTAATTGGTATTTATACCTAGCGTCAGATAGCAGTTCTCAGGTGACATGTGTACACGTTAGTTCATCGACCTGAGGTCGTCATTTGTTTCGTGTGAGTTCCCACTGTGCTTTGATTTCTACCCTACCACGGCTTAAAGGAGTCGTGCAAACAGGTCTTTTTTGGGTACAGTCCCGAGCCTCATGGAGGCAAGTGAGCGGATCGGCAGGGGATTCGTCTCTCCCGCTATTGGGGGTGAGATCGCGCTGTGTCTAGGAGAGCCATTACACAAAGCCCTCGGCCGAGGCAGGAGATTTACTGGTAGGTACTCCAGTAGTATCTCAGGGTATTCTGGGCTACACTCCGACACGACTTATACCGCTATTGGGGGTCTGACGTTACCAGCCCCCTAGGCCCGATATGCGATACTCATAGACGAATAGACCGGACTGTATGTATATTGTCACTGATAGGCTCAGTAGGGTTCCAGGATGAGTTCGCTCATCGGCTTCCCTTGAGGTCAGTACAGGGGCAGCCGTTACGCACAGCTAGTGCCGCTGACGTGCTTGTGGTTAAACCCACTACCAGGGTACTGACGAGTCTTTAGAATCCCCCACAGATAGTTTCCCAAGTTCGGGCGAAACGTTGTAGAGGCCGTATGGTTTTATGGCAGGGTTCGAAAAATGCACGTGCATCTATGCACGTGTCATATTTCGGGCAAATAATACTGGTGGGCTTTGGTTTAAGCCGGATCCATGTATTATATTGAGTCGGAATATTATAGTCTCTCGTATTCGTATTCGGTCGGAATACGGATACAGGTGTATATACAGGTGAGGGGTATTTTCGTAATCCGTTACGAGAATATTTTAGAAGATGTATTTCTTTTTGGATTAATCATTTTGGTTTAAATGATTATTTGGTTTTGGAAATGGTGACTCATTATGGATGACACATTATTCTAGCATGTTCATTAGTGACTCATGCTAATGAGTTACTAACCGAGTCATGAAGAATTAAATGTGTTTTGTTTTGGGTTTGGATATTTGAGGAGATATTTTCATTAGATATTTGTTTATGGTTTTGATTATATATCCTCTCATATCTATTCACAAGAGAAGAATAATGATAACACAAGTATTTGAGCTTAGTTTTCTTTTGGCTCACTAGTGTTTCTTGAGTTCATCATTTCCAATCCTAAACATCTTCTTTTATCTCCACCCTACCCCTCTCATGCGATGAGAACCCTAGGGTGTTTGAGACAAAGTATTCTACTCGTTCTCTACTTCATCTTGGTCATCTCTTTTAGCAGACTTGATGACCGAGTTGCCTCGGTATAGAGGCGGGAGCCCGTTTAAAGATCCGTAGATGTGGTGCCACCTCGACGAGGAGCAAAGAGATCGGAGTTGCCGCGAGGAGCGTGGGATGATGGCTAAAGACCGAAGGACTCGGATCGATCGGTATAGCCTTTCTACCTCTTTACAGTTTGTTAGTTTAGCGTTAATAGCAAGATCCGTGTTATAGTATGCGATAGCGCCAGTTATAAAAGTTTTTGTTCCGCGTTTGGCGTCAGATTGACGGCCGGGGCGCTACCGTAGACTTACATGGTATCAGATCCATGCCATTAACCTTTACTAACTTGTTCTAACGTGTTTAAAATATCAATCGAACGAAATTTCGAAAACCGCATTTTTCAGTGTAAAGTTTCTGTCGATTTTAAAAACTGGTCTAAAAATCATTTTGAGCATCTCAGAAAATCGAGCAGGTTTTTTTAAGAATTCTGGTGAAATTTGGTCGACTGACTCTACAGTACTGCCGCGAAACCGCCGCACAAACCAGGGTTTGACCGCGGTTCCGCCGTAGGTTTGGAGCATCAGACTACCATTTTTCTACATTAACCTCCTGCATAGAAAATTGTGGTTTCTGGAATATTTCTTTTGGGCCCAGATTTTGTTTGTGTACTGCAGATGTACGTGGGGCCCATTTCGGGAAGTTTTGTCGATCGGAATTTTAAACTTGTTAGTTTACAGTACTTACATTATATCTCCGACCGTGAATGTCATTCGAGCGGTAAATTGCGTCTAATTGCTATAGTTCTTTTAGACAGATTTGCGAATGTGACATTCGCGTTGATGTTTTGTGTTGTGCTTGATGTTACGGATTTGTCATGGTGGATAGCAGTGTGAGTGCTGTTTGGAATTATTTGTACATTTGATATTGCGGGGCTAGCGTCTAACATGTGGACTGCCGTCACTGCCTGTTTGTATAATATTCTTTTTGGGGCACGACCGGGTTGAGGTCGATGTACCCGTTGTACATATTTTTCATTTCTGCACTAGGTTTACCCCACGATGGGGTGCACGGATAACCGGGTTCTGGAGGGCAACGGGTCCGCATCTCATAGCTTTGAGAGGCAGAGGGGCCTCAATATAGAATTGGCAGACTATTCGCCGCACTCGTAGGGGGTACAGGTTGACCCAAGGAGGGGTGCTCAAGTTACCGGATTCCGTGAAGTGCAGGGTGGTCCATTCACTATACTGTAAGGGGATGCCTCGCTTCAGGTTTTGGCGGGTAACTTGCCGCACCCGTAGGGGTCTAGGTTTCATTGCACAGGCTATCCACCCGACCAGGGGAACGTCGGGTTTCAGTAGCGGCTCTGTGAAATCCGGGGATCCCAGATTATCTGTATTATTCTGTGATGCTTATTACTTTTTTGTAATGTTGCATATTATCACGCCTGGAGCGATTATTGTATATTGGTATATATACTAGGAGATGTTGTATATGTTTTGCATCCGCGCTAGTCCAGTCCCCGCTCTGTCGTTAGTTAAGTAACCTAACGGGCAATGACGGGACCCAGTGACGAATGCGGATGGCATATACGTACATTTTATTTTCGTTCTTTTCTGGTGTGATTAATTGATGGGACTGCGTTGATTCTGATCAATGCAAAGAAAAACAAACCTGTTTGGATGTTGTTGGAACAGTTTTTAAAAGTGTTATTACAAAGACGTTTTCTTTTGTTTTGCACAGTGGTATTCAGTTGGAATATCCTGCACCTCATTCGACGAGGCAAGGGCCGAGATCCCTTCATCGGGAGTGACCCCTTGGGCAGAAGTTTGCGTCAGGGTAATAACTTCACTATAGTCGATTACAAGTTGCTTTGCATCGCGGTATTCAGTTGGAATATCCTGCACCTCATTCCACGAGGAAAGAGCCGAGATCCCTTCACCGGGAGTGACCTCTTTAGCAAAGGTTTTCGCCACTATATTTTTATAAAAAAGCTATCAGGTTCCTTCAGCGATATCAAGTTCATTACGTTAAAAGTTTTTTCACCAAAATCCAGCCGTAGCCCTCCGTCATTTCTTTTGGGTATTCAGTAGTATTCAAGCTATGTATTTTGACCAAAGCCAAGGCATAGTGTTTGATAGCTGCTGGGTATTCATTTGTTGCATAGATAGATGAGTTGGTTTGGGGCAGTCGTTCTGCCATTTGGCTAAAGTCAGGGGCATGTGCGGGTGGGTTCAAATTGACAAGATAATGATGGGTAGAACTTGGTGTTGGAGATAGTGCCCTCAGAGTCAATTATTGGATCACAGGCACGTGATTGCAATGATTGAGGGAGGACCTGTCCCAGTAGGACAGTCTTACTCAAGATGATAGTATGCTATCTGGTTTATCTTTATCATCGTGTACTGCTTTAGGTGACCTTACGAGTCGCTATTACACATTGATAGAGCCCCTAGGATTCTTGCTTGACTGCCAGCAGTATGAGGGCGATCATATACGTGCGAGCTGGTAGTCTATAAGCACATCCTTAAATGGTCCCTAGTCGTGGGAGTTTCGAGACTGGGCATCGATACTCCATTAGTAGACTAGTGTATACAGTCGAGACCCCAACGAGGGGCGGTGGCCGGTCTCACAAGCCACTGGTGTCAGTTGGTTCACCTATGATGTATACAGGTGCTCATTGGGTTATGAGTACACCGGACAGGACTCGCCGGGAACCTGCTAGTTGGGATTATACCAGACGTCAGATAGCAGTTCCCAAGTGACATGTGTACAGGTTAGTTCATCGACATGAGATCGTCATTTGTCTCGTGTGAGTTCCTACTGTATTTTGATTACTACCCTACCACGGCTCAAAGGAGTCGTGCAAACAGGTTTTAGTTGGGTACAGTCCCGAGCCACATGGAGGCAGTGAGCGGATCTGCAGGGGTTCGTCTCTCCCGATATTGGGGGTGAGGTCGCGCTGTGTCTAGGAGAGCCATTACACAAAGCCCTCGGCCGAGGCAGGAGATTTACTGGTAGGTATTCCAGTAGTATCTCAGGGTGTTCTGGGCTACACACCGACACGACTTGTACCGCTTTTGGGGGTCTGACTTTTACCAACCCCCTAGGCCCGCCATACGATACTCATAGACGAACAGACCGGACTGTACGGATATTGTCACTGACAGGCTCAGTAGGGTGTCAGGATGAGTTCGCTCATCGACGTCCCTTTTGGTCAATAGCTGGTGGCCCGTCACGTATGGCTAATACCTCTGACGTGCTAGTGGTTAAATCCATAACCATAGTATTGACGAGTCTTTAGAGTCCACCACACACTCAGTTACTCAAGTTTCAGGCGAAACGCTGTAGAGGCCGTATGGAGATATGGCAGGGTTCGATCAGATACGTGCGGTATTGCACGGATCGTGATCAGACGGATTTTACTAGCCGGCTTTGGTTTAAGCTGAATCCTAGTATTAGACAGTGTAGATTTTGTCTCTTTGCATTTGTATTCATGTATATGCAGTCGAGGGGTTTTCCTTTAATTTATTACGGGATCATTTTTTGGAGGTTGCCAGTTTGCATTTCGTTCCAGCCGTTTTCATTTGTTCCTTCCCGGCCGGACTTTTCCGATGGAGGGGGTTATTTGCAAGTGTGCAAATAACATTTGTGGAGGGGGTTTCTTGCATTTGTGGCATTATGAAAGGTTAAGCATCTTTTCTTTTTCATGAAGGCTTGCTTTATTGTGATTAGAGTTGATTTGAGTTGATTTGATATAGTTATCATAACCTTTTGTTGTGGTCACCTCTTGGAGTTTCCTACACTTACCTCCCTTCATGGTTTCATTTGTTTTTTCCTTCCACCATTTTCATATGAGGGGGGCCGGCCACTTTAGGAGAGGGAGAGAGAGGATTTCATTTTTGATGAGAGAAGATTTGTTCATATCATTTTGCATGCTTCACAAATTCATCCACCTCAGTCCAAAGTCTATTGCTCATGCCTCCATCAAAGGCAACCAAACCCCAAAAGAGACGAGGTTTTCTACACTACAACCTACAGTACCCTTGGACGCGTCGGCTAGCCAACTTCGCGCCCGAGTTGCCTCGGTCCAGAGGTGGGAGCCCGTAAAAGAATCCGGCTACGTGGTGCCCTTTTCGACAAGGAGGTGACGGACGGAGATTCCGCGGGAGATCGGAGTGGAGACGAAGACCGGAGGACACGGATCGCTTGGTATAGCTCTCTACCTCTTTCTCTTGATTGCTAGGATTAGGTTAATGGTTACGATCCGGGTATATTGTCCGCGGTAGCGCCAGTTTAAAAGTTAAGAAAAAATTTTGATTCCGCATTTTGGCCTCGAGTAGACGGCCGGGGCGCTGCTGTGGCCAAACATGGTATCAGAGCCACGCCATTAACCTAGTCTAGCTTGCTCTAACGTGTTTACAAGTTCGATCGAACGGATTTTTCGAAAACCCATTTTCATTTGCACAGTTTTCTGTCGAAATTTTTTTGGCTCCAAATTTTTTTCAGTACATTGCAGTGACATGTGCAGGGAATTCTAAGCATTCTGTGAAAATTTGGTAGCGTGATCTCACTATTCCACCGCGGAACCGCAGCCAAACCCACGTATTTTCGGCGGTTCCGCGGCCATTTTTACTATTCATTGGACCAAATTTTTGCAGTGATCTCCTGGGTTGAAAATGGGGTTTTTGGAATATTCTTTTTGGGCCTAGACTCTCTTTAAGTGCTACAGTAATGCTTGGGGCCCACTTCGATAAATTTGATCGATCGAAAAGTTTAAACACATTAGTTCACAGTATTTACATTATATCTGCGACCGTGAATGTCACTTGATCGGTAAATCCTGTCTAACTGCTATAGCCCGGTTAGACGGATTTGCGAACATGACATTCACGTTGATGTTCTGTGATTGTGCTGTGTTGTTGCGGATCGGTCGTGGGGATAGCCTGGTTGCAGTATTAGTACAGTTTTTTTGTATTATGTACATTTGATATTGCGGGGCGAGCGTCCGACATATGGATTGCCGTCACTGCCTGTTTGTATTATTCTTTTAGGACACGACCAGGTTGCGGTCGATGTACCCGTTGTATGTATATTTTACTTTCTGTACTAGGATTACCCCGCGGAGGGGTGCACGAATAGCCGGGTTCTAGAGGGCAACAAGCCAGCATTTCATGGCGTTGAGACGGAGGGGGCTTTACTCTAGAATTGGCGGGCTATTCTCCGCACTCGAAGGGGGTACAGGTTTACCCAGGAGGGGTGCCCAAGTTACCGGATTCCATGAAGTGCTGGATGGTCTATTCACGTTGCTGAAGGGGGCTGCCTCGCTTCAGGTTTTGGCGGGTAACTTGCCGCGCCCGTAGGGGTCTAGGATTTCATTGCACAGGCTATCCACACGACCAGGGGAACGTCGGGTTTCAGCAGCGGCTCTGTGAAACCCGGGGATCCCAGATATCTGTTTTGTTCTGTGATGCTCTACATTTCTGTGATGTTGCATTTTATCACGCCTTGAGCGAAATATTATATATTATATATACTAGTAGATGTTGTATATGTTTTGCATCCGCGCTAGTCCAGTCCCCGCTCTGTCGTTAGTTAAGTAACCTAACGGGTGATGACGGGACCCAGTGGCGAATGCGGATGGCATATACGTACATCATTATTTTCGTTCTTTATTGGTGTGATCATATGATGGGAATGCGTTGATTCGGATCAATGCAAGATTAACAAACCTATTCTGATGTTCTTGGAACAATTTTTTAAAAAGCTGTTATTGCAAGGACGTTCACTTTTGTTTTGCATCGTGGTATTCAGTTGGAATATCCTGCTCCTCAGTCGACGAGGCAAGGGCCGAGATCCCTTCACCGGGAGTGACCCCTTGGACAGAAGTTTGCGTTAGGGAAATAACTTCACTATAGCCGATTGCCTTTTGCTTTGCATCGTGGTATTCAGTTGGAATATCCTGCACCTCATTCTACGGGGAAAGAGCCGAGATCCCTTCACCGGGAGTGACCTCTTTAGTAAAGGTTTTCGTCACTATATTTTTATAAAAAGTTATCCAGTTTCTTCAACGATATCAAGTTCATTACGGTAAAAGGTTTTTCTCCAAAAACCATTCGTAGCCCTCCGTCATTTCGGATTAGTATTGCATAGTATTCGCGCTACGTTTGTCGTTGCTATTCGCCGAGGCGTAGTGTGCGGTAGCTCTGTAATGCTTTCTGTCTCATGGATATGTGGATTGGTTAGGACAGTCGTATGACTTTGTTGATTATTCGTCAAGGGTCGTGCGGGTGGGTTTAACACAATCAAGATAATGACGGGTTGAACTTGACTAGGACCTTTTGATTTTTTGATTATTCGTCAAGGTCACTTGGGTCCTAGGGGTAAAAATCACATCGGGAGTTTCTAAAGAAACTGAAACTTGCCAGGCATGCGCATACCTTCTGGAGTGTGGTGACTTGAGTGGATTCCGTCAAGTTATCATGCGATGATAGTTGGATCCCGATTCCCACTGATGAGTTGGTTTACTCCTCGGGTGATCCCGACTAATTCTTCTTTCAGGTTTGGAGAAGAATTTGACGTTACAGTGGGAGGTTTCCAGATTAGATAAAGTGATAACCATTCTGATTTAGGTTTGAGTGCACGCTGAGTGTTTCTTTTCTCTCTCTCTTTGGCAGCGACCATTGACCCGACCCTAGACTATGACTCAGTGACCAAAATTAACCGAACCTTCTTACAAGACTGGCTTTTGGATTGTCAGAGTTGCAAACCTCTTTGTCACTCTTACTTTTACCCTTTTCTCCAGGACACCCCATATTACTACGAACGTCCACTTCCATTGGACAAAACCATCGTATGGTTATATACGAACTCGAAGGAATTCGATGATGGTTTCCGGTTATGGAGAAAACGAATAGGACTATTCAGTTGTCATTTCCTTTTACCTTCTCTCAGGTTGCGAGTACTCCTTGGTTTAGGAGATAGTACACCTATTATGCAAATTGGATAGTCTTCTTCCAAACCTTAGGCTGGTGCCAAACGGTGGGGAATGAAGAAAACCAAGTAGCATAACGATGGTGTACAGAAGGTATTAAGTTAAGACAAAGAAAGGGATTAGTAAGAGGGCAAAATAAATTGCGACTGCTATTCACGACCAAACCAAGTATTTCTTCGCCAATCCTAAATCACCTTTGTATTTCTCCAGGACACTCCGTATCACTATGAAGATCCACAGTTTATTTGGATATTCCATCGTATGGTTATATAGGAACTCGAAAGGAACTTGTTCCAGTTCGGGGATGGATTCTGGTTCAGGAGAAATAGGAATAAGGTTTTATTCGGTTGTCTTTTATCTTTACCTTCTCTCGCATTGTGAGTGCTCCTAGGATTAGGACATTACACCCATTATGCTTATTGGATAGTCTTCTTCCAAACCATAGGCTGGTGCCGAACGGTAGGGAAGGAAGAAAACCATTTGGCCTAAAGGGGTGTACAGAAGGTAATGACTAAAGACATATAAAGGGATTTGGAGAAGTGGCAAAGAATTACACGATTACAGTTGTGAATATGGATAATGGAAGAGGCATTACTTGGAATACCGGGATACCCCATCGAAACATTTCAATGTTTCAGTTTCACTGTGTACTGTCAAAAGAAAACTGATTTCCCGATTAGACACTTGCTCCAGGGTATGTATTTACCAGGTATGATTCTTACATCTGTATGGTTTTACAGATGATGAGTGGGAGTAAGTTATTGGGAATTAGGCGATCATCCTCATTATATCGGGATTCGTTGTAATTGGCGATATTTGAGGAAGTCACCTGGGTTGTTTGCCGGACGACAAATATTTGGTTTTGAATATCCGTTGTTATGCACCAATTTCAAATTGATATATCTGTACGTCTATTTTTAAAAGTGAGATGTACCTTTTGAAATTATGTCTATGACATTTACCTATATCAGTGGATGGTTAGGTAAGGAGCATTAAACAGCGGTGTAATTCTTCATAACCATATTACAGTTTTCAACCTACGACACACAGTGAATGAGTTATTAGACTTAAGGGACTTATACAGAGTATTGTATGTTGTCCAGCGTCCATGAGGACAGAGGGGTTGGTTCTCGTACTATATTCGGTTTACTTATGACTTCTCTAGTTTTTAGACAGGTGTTTCGTAGAAACACAGGGTCCGAATTTTGAGAAGTTATAGGTATATGAATAAAGTAGAAAACCAGGTATTGCAAGTATCGGGATTCTTCAAGGTGATCGAAGATGTAGATACTTGTGAATGGTATTCAGTTGATAGTAATGATTAAGAGAACTAGCTTCTCTTTCAGGTTACTCATAATTGGAAGTTTTCCTAAGTTGAGTAACGCTGATCGGCCTCCTTCCATTTAGTTGACATGCACTGGAGACAGCTGCATGATTTGAATCTGGTTCCAATTAAATCAGTGCCTCTATTTCTGTATTGGATATAGAACAGTTCATATCTTGACATTGTTAAGGTACGGGGAGTTGTCCGGCTTATGCTTAAAACCAGACTCGGATAACTCAAGGCACGTTTCTGTAATGGCTGTTTGTGGGTTGACCCAGGCTATGACGAGGGTTGACTTTCTACCATCTGGAAGATCAATAGTGATATTGTTCTTAACTCTCCACATTTTTAAAAGAAATGGATTTTTTCAGAAAACAGTAGTGTGAGTATGGTAGAACTGGAAGTGATTCCAGAACCGCAAACGATTACTGAAGATTTGATAAGAACCTAAAGATTCAATCTGATTTGACATTCCATTGGCCACTCCGCAGATATGGTGGGTAACCTCAGGCACCCGAGAGGTACTTCGGTAGCCTCAAGGACGGTGACAGGGAGGTTCTTGTTTACCCAGACTTGCCATTGCTGTTGTTCCAGAGTATGAGACCCGGCAAGAGGATGAGTATAGCGTCGTTCTAAACTAGCTTTAGAAGTGTACGTCTATATGACTCTGCCAGAGGGTTGTCGTAGTCAGTGGGCACAGCGGAAGCATTGGTGGACATGTGGCTTATGTCTATTTATAGACTTAAGCAGATATAGCGGAGATAGATCATCTATTTCTGATGTGACAGTCATAGGTTTGACTTCATCAGAATAGGGAATGGATCTGTTAAGAAGGTAGTAGGGTGTGATGTCCTAGTATTAGGATGACATACACAGAGTAGGAAGTGATATTCCTATACTACGATCGGTTATATTTTGGTCGTCACACAGTAGTTTCTCCACACAGGACTTGGATATTATATCGGACATTCTGGTTACTAGATCTATGGTTTTAGATCTAGATTTGGGTGGTTTCCCAATCTGGGTACTTAGACATCATTCTATGAGTATTTAGAATGGACGACTCCTGGCACTGTAGTGTACCTGCAGGTGATGGAGTCACCCTCTCTAAAGGTGTCTTATAGACTAAAGTAGAGAGGGATGTGCATGATTGGCAGATCACTTGCTTAGGCAATTGAGTCAATCATGAGATGTCAAGTACCACACCAGATGTTGTTCTTGCAGTAGATGCAATAAGTTGATATTAATCCAATCTTGGAGAAACAATCGAAAGCAGTTTTAGAACATAAGTTAATGTTCTAGGGATATGATAACGGCAGCCTCTTTTAGGAGACGGTTATCATTCCAGGCTTCCAAGGTGACCTGGACGGCAGAGTAGCTGTCAGAGTTGTAGTTTTCCCTCTAACAAGAGGCGGTATTATGGACAGGTAGTCCAGGTGGATACTGAGGGAAGGCATGGCGCAGGATACTGATTAAGTTCAGTTGACGATACAGTCTAAGAAGTTTGGATTTGGAGTTCATTTTTGAGCTAGGTCCCATCAGACATCCAGACATTCCAAGACACGTATTGCTCATTTCGGGAGATGGCTTTCTCCGCGAACTTGAGATATAGAGAGACATAGAAAGAAACATCACAGCGGATCCACTCACTGAGGCTATTCCTCGAACGCAATAGTTTCGCAAACGAGATTTGTGAGACTGACTAGTAGAGAAGTTGGGTGTTCGGTATCACACGAGCTGTGAGTACGCGACAACGCAATAATTAGCCTTGAGTGTAAGTGGGAGATTGTTAGAGATAGTGCCCTCAGAGTCAATTATTGGATCACAGGCACGTGATTGCAATGATTGAGGGAGGACCTGTCCCAGTAGGACAGTCTTACTCAAGATGATAGTATGCTATCTGGTTTATCTTTATCATCATGTACTGCTTTAGGTGACCTTACGAGTCGCTATTACACGTTGATAGAGCCCCTAGGATTCTTGCTTGACTGCCAGCAGTATGAGGGCGATCATATACGTGGGAGCTGGTAGTCTATAAGCACATCCTTAAATGGTCCCTAGTCGTGGGAGTTTCGAGACTAGGCATCGATACTCCATTAGTAGACTAGTGTATACAGTCGAGACCCCGACGAGGGGCGGTGGCCGGTCTCACAAGCCACTGGTGTCAGTTGGTTCACCTAAGATGTATACAGGTGCTCATTGGGTTATGAGTACACCGGATAGGACTCGCCGGGAACCTGCTAGTTGGGATTATACCAAACGTCAGATAGCAGTTCCCTGGTGACATGTGTACAGGTAAGTTCATCGACCTGAGATCGTCATTTGTCTCGTGTGAGTTCCCACTGTACTTTGATTACTACCCTACCACGGCTCAAAGGAGTCTTGGAAACAGGTTTTAGTTGGATACAGTCCCGAGCCACATGGAGGCAGTGAGCGGATCTGCAGGGGTTCGTCTCTCCCGGTATTGGGGGTGAGGTCGCGCTGTGTCTAGGAGAGCCATTACACAAAGCCCTCGGCCGAGGCAGGAGATTTACTGGTAGGTATTCCAGTAGTATCTCAGGGTGTTCTGGGCTACACTCCGACACGACTTGTACCGCTTTTGGGTGTCTGACTTTTACCAACCCCCTAGGCCCGCCATGTGATACTCATAGACGAACGGACCGGACTGTACGGATATTGTCACTGACAGGCTCAGTAGGGTGTCAGGATGAGTTCGCTCATCGACGTCCCTTTTGGTCAATAGCTGGTGGCCCGTCACGTATGGCTAATACCTCTGACGTGCTAGTGGTTAAATCCACAACCATAGTATTGACGAGTCTTCAGAGTCCACCACAATCAGTTACTCAAGTTTCGGGCAAAACGCTGTAGAGGCCGTATGGAGATATGGCAGGGTTCGATCAGATACGTGCGGTATTGCACGGATCGTGATCGGACGGATTTTACTAGCCGGCTTTGGTTTAAGCCGGATCCTAGTATTAGACAGTGTAGATTTTGTCTCTTTGCATTTGTATTCAATGGGAATACAAATGCGGGCATGTATATGCAGTCGAGGGGTTTTCCTGTAATTTATTACGGGATCAGTTCTTGGAGGTTGCCAGTTTGCATTTCGTTCCAGCCGTTTTCATTTGTTCCTTCCCGGCCGGACTTTTCCGATGGAGGGGTTATTTTCAAGTGTGCAAATAACATTTGTGGAGGGGGTTTCTTGCATTTGTGGCATTATGAAAGGTTAAGCATCTTTGCTTTTTCATGATGGCTTGCTTTATTGTGATTAGAGTTGATTTGAGTTGATTTGATATAGTTATCATAACCTTTTGTTGTGGTCACCTCTTGGAGTTTCCTACACTTACCTCCCTTCATGGTTTCATTTGTTTTTTCCTTCCACCATTTTCATATGAGGGGGGCCGGCCAATTTAGGAGAGGGAGAGAGAGGATTTCATTTTTGATGAGAGAAGATTTGTTCATATTATTTTGCATGCTTCACAAATTCATCCACCTCACTCCAAAGTCTATTGCTCATGCCTCCATCAAAGGCAACCAAACCCCAAAAGAGACGAGGTTTTCTACACTACAACCTACAGTACCCTTGGACGCGTCGGCTAGCCAACTTCACGCCCGAGTTGCCTCGGTCCAGAGGTGGGAGCCCGTAAAAGAATCCGGCTACGTGGTGCCCTTTTCGACGAGGAGGTGACGGACGGAGATTCCGCGGGAGATCGGAGTGGAGACGAAGACCGGAGGACACAGATCGCTTGGTATAGCTCTCTACCTCTTTCTCTTGATTGCTAGGATTAGGTTAATGGTTACGATCCGGGTATATTGTCCGCGGTAGCGCCAGTTTAAAAGTTAAGAAAAAATTTTGATTCCGCATTTTGGCCTCGAGTAGACGGCCGGGGCGCTGCCGTGGCCAAACACTTGGCATGTGTCTTATGGCATTTTGGCCAAAGTCAAGGTTATAAGAGCATGGGGTAAAAATCATATCGGGAGTTTCTAAAGAAACTGAAACTTGCCAGGTATGCGCATACCTTCTGGAGTGTGATAACATGAGTGGATTCCTTCATGTTATCATGCGATGGGAGTTGGATCCCGATTCCCACTGATGAGTTAGTTTACTCTTCGGGTGATCCCGATTGATTCTTCTTTCAGGTTTGGAGGAGAATTTGACAGTACAGTGGGAGTTTTCCTGATTAGATAAAGTGATAACCATTCTGATCTAGGTTAGAGTGCACGCAGGGTGTTTCTTTTCTCTCTCTCTTTGGCAGCGACCTTTGACCGACCCTAGACTATGACTCAGTGACCAAGTTGACCGAACCTTCTTAAAATACTGGCTTTTGGATTGTCTAAGTTGCATAAGTCATTGCTGCTCCTTCTTTTACCCTTTGAATTTCTCAGAACACCTCGTATCACTACGAACATCCACTTCCATTGGATAGATCTATCGTATGGTTATATACGAACTCGAAGGGACTTCTTCGAGGATGGATCCAGGTTCAGGAGAAATTGAATTGGTTTATTCAGTCGTCTTTTATTATCACCTTCTCTCAGGTTGCGAGGGCTCCTTTGTTTAGGAGAGTACACCTATTACGCTTATTGGATATTCTTCTTCCAAACCATAGGCAGGTGCCGAAAGGTAGGGAATGAAGAAAACCAATTAGCCTAAGTAGGATGTACAGAAGGTAATAAGTAAAGACAAAATAAAGGGATTAGAAAGAGGGCAAAGTAAATTGCGACTGCTATCATTCATGACCAAACCGCGTACTTCATTGCCACTCCTACTTCACCTTTGTTTTTTCCCCAGTTCGGGAGATATAGAGTAAGGTATTATTCAGTTGTCTTTTATCATCACCTTCTCTCAGGTTACGAGTACTCCTTGGTTTAGGAGAGTACACCTATTATGCTTACTGGATAGTCTTCTTCCAAACCATAGGCTGGTGCCGAACGGTAGGGAAGGAAGAAAACTATTTAGCCTAATGATGGTGTACAGAAGGTAACGACTAAAGACAAATAAAGGGATTTGGAGAGATGACAAAGAAATATACGGTTACAGTCATGAATTGGATTATGGATGAGGCATTACTAGGAATACCAAGATACCTCTGCGAAACATTTTTATGTTTCAGTTTCACTGTGCATTGTTAAAGGAAAACTGATTTCCCGATTAGATACTTACTTTAGGGTATGTATTTACCAGGTATGATTCTCACATCTGTATGGTTTTACAGATGATGAGTGGGAGGAAGTTATTGGGAATTAGGTGATCATCCTCATTATATCGGAATTCGTTGTAATTGGTGATATTTGAGGAAGTCGCCTGGGTTTTTGCCGGACGACATGTATTTGGTTTTGAGTATCCGTTGTTGTGCACCAATTTAAAAATGATATATCTGTACGTTTATTTATATAAAGTGAGATATAACTTTTTGAAATTATGTCCATGACATTTACCTATATCAGTTGACGATTGGGTAAGGAGCATTGAACATCGAAGTAGTTCTTAAACATAAGTACAGTTTTCAATCTATGATGCACAAGTTCTAAGTTATTCAACTCAGCGGACTTATACAAAGTATTGTATGTTGTCCAGTGTCCATCAGGACAAAGGGGTTAGTCCTCGTACTATGTTCTGTTTACTTGTGACTTCTCTAGTTTTTAGACAAGTGTTTCGTAGAAATACAATGTCTAAGATTTGAGAAGTTGTGGGTATAAGAATAAAGTAGAGAACCAGAAGTTGCAACTATCGAAGATGTAGATACTTGTGATTGGTATTCAGATGATAGTAATGGTTTTGAGAAACTTGTTTCTCTTTCAGGTTACTTATAATTGGATGGATTCCTAAGTTGAGTAATGCTGATTAGCCTCTCTCCATTAAGTTGATATGCACTGGAGACAGCTGCATGATTAGAATCTGGTTCCAATTAAATAAGTGCAAAAGTTTCTATATTGGATATAGAATGGTTCATATCTTAACGATGTTAAGGTATGGGGAGTTTTCCGGCTTATGATTAAAACCAGACTCTGGATAACTCAAGGCACGTTTCTATAATGGTAGTTTGTGGGTTGACCCAGGTTATGACGAGGGTTGATTTTCTACCATCTTGAAGATCAATAGTGATATTGTTCTTGACTCGCCACAGTTTTAGTAAAATGGATTTTTTTTTCAGAAAACGGTAGTGGGAGTATGGTAGAACTGGAAGTAATTCCAGAACCGCAAATGATTATGGAAAATTTAATAGGACCTAAAAGATTCAATCAGGTTTGACATTCCATTAGCCACTCCGCAGATATGGTGGGTAACCTCAGACACCCGAGAGGTACTCCGGTAGCCTCAAGGACGGTGACAGGGGGTTCTTGTTTACCCAGACTTGACACTACTGTTGTTCCAGGCTATGAGACCCAGCAGGAGGTTAAGTATAGCGTCGTTCTAAACTAGCTTTAGAAGTGCACGTATATATTATTCTGTCAAAGGGTTGTTGTGGTCAGTGGGAGCAGTGGAAGCATAGTGGGCAAGTAGCTTATGTCTATTTATAGACTTGAGCAGATATAGCGGAGATAGATCATCTAATTTTGATGTGACAGTCATGGGTTTGACTTCATCAGAATAGGGGATGGATCTGTTAAGATGGTAGTAGGGTGTGATGTCCTGGTATTTGGATAACATATACAGAGTAGGAAGTAAAATTCCTATACTACAATCGGTTATACTGTGGTAGTCACACAGTTGTTTCTCCACAAAGGATATGGATATAATATCTGACATTCTGGTTTCTAGATCTATGGTTTTAGATCTAGATTTGGGTAGTTTCCCAATGCGAGTACTTTGACAGTATTCTAATAGTATTTTAGATGACTCCTGGCATGGTGGTGTACCTACAGGTGATGGAGTCACCCTCTCTAAAGGTGTCTTACAGACTAAAGGGGAGAGGGATGCGTATGATTGGCATATCACTTGCTTAGGCAATTAAGTCAATCGTGAGATGTCAAGTACCACACCAGATGTTGTTTTTGCACTAGATGCAATAAGTTTATATTAATCCAATCATGAAGAAACATAAGGAAGCAGTTTTAGAACATAAGTGGATGTTCTACGGATTTGATGACGGCAACCTCCTTTGTAGACGGTTATCATTCCAGGCTTCAAAGGTGACATGGATGACAGAGTGATTGTCAGAGTTATAATTTTTCCTCTGTAGAAGAGGGGCAGTATTATGGACAGGTGGTCCAAGAGGATACCGTGGGAGGCATGGTGCTGGAAACTGATTAGTTTCAGTTATCGATACAGTCTAAGAAGTTTGGATTTGGAGTTCATTTATGAACTAGGTCCCATCAGATATCCAGACATATTCTAAAATAGGTATTACTCAATTCGGGAGATGGCTTTCTCCGTGAACTTGAGATTAAGAGAGGCATAGAAAGGAACATCAGGGCGGATCCACTCACTGAGGCTATTTCTCGAACACAAGAGTTTTACAAACGAGCTTTGTGAAACTGATTAGTAGAGGAGTTGGGTGTTCGGTATCACACAGGCTGTGAGTATGCGACATCGAAATAATTAGCCTTAAGTGCAAGTGGGAGATTGTTGGATATAGCGCCCTCAAAGTCAATTAGTGGATCGCAGGTACGTGATTGCAATGATTGAGGATGACCTATATCGGTAGCACAGTCTTACTCGTGATGATAGTATGCTATCTGGTTTTCCTTTATCAGTCGTGTATAGGTTCAGGTGACTGATCACTATTACACGTTGATAGAGCCCTTAGGATCTTGCTTGACTACCAACAGTATGGTGGCGATCATATACGTGAGAGTTGGGTAGTCCATAAGCACAACCTTAATAGCGGTCCCTAGTCGTGGGAGTTTCGAGACAGGGCATCGATACTCCGAAGTAGACTGGTGTATACAGTCGAGACCCCGACGAGGGGCGGTGGCCGGTCTCACAAGCCACTGGTGTCAGTTGGATCACCTAAGATGTATACAGGTGCCCATTGGGTTATGAGTACACCGGACAGGACTCGCCGGGAACCTGCTAGTTGGTATTTATACCTAGCGTCAGATAGCAGTTCCCTGGTGACATGTGTACATGTTAGTTCATCGACCTGAGATCGTCATTTGTCTCGTGTGAGTTCCCACTGTGCTTTGATTTCTACCCTACCACGGCTCAAAGGAGTCGTGCAAATAGATCTTTTTTAGGTACAGTCCCGAGCCACCTGGAGGCAAGTGAGCGGATCGGCAGGGGATTCGTCTCTCCCGGTATTAGGGGTGAGATCGCGCTGTGTCTAGGAGAGCCATTACACAAAGCTCTTGGCCGAGGCAGGAGATTTACTGGTAGGTACTCCAGTAGTATCTCAGGGTGTTTTGGGCTACACTCCGACATGACTTATACCGCTATTAGGGGTCTGACGTTACCAGCCCCCTAGGCCCGATATGCGATACTCATAGACGAACGGACCGGACTGTATGTGTATTGTCACTGATAGGCTCAGTATGGTTCCAGGATGAGTTCGCTCATCGGCTTCCCTTGAGGTCAGTACATGGGCAGCCGTTACGCACAGCTAGTGCCGCTGACGTGCTTGTGGTTAAACCCACTGCCAGGGTACTGACGAGTCTTTAGAGTCCCCCACAGATAGTTTCCCAAGTTCGGGCGAAACGTTGTAGAGGCCGTATGGTTTTATGGCAGGGTTCGGAAAATGCATGTGCATTTATGCACGTGTCATATTTCGGGCAGATAATACTGCTGGGCTTTGGTTTAAGCCGGATCCATGTATTATATTGAGTCGGAATATTATAGTCTCTCGTATTCGTATTCGGTCGGAATACAGATACATGTATGTATATACAGGTGAGGGGTATTTTCGTAATCCGTTACGAGAATATTTTAGAAGATGTATTTCTTTTTGGATTAATCATTTTGGTTTAAATGATTATTTGGTTTTGGAAGTGGTGACTCATTATAGATGACACATTATTCTAGCATGTTCATTAGTGACTCATGCTAATGAGTCACTAAGTGAGTCATGAAGAATTAAATGTGTTTTGTTTTGGGTTTGGATATTTGAGGAGATATTTTCATTAGATATTTGTTTATGGTTTTGATTATATATCCTCTCATATCTATTCACAAGAGAAGAAAAATGATAATACAAGTATTTGAGCTTAGTTTTCTTTTGGCTCACTAGTGTTTCTTGAGTTCACCATTTCCAATCCTAAACATCTTCTTTTACGTTCACCCTACCCCTCTCATGCGATGAGAACCCTAGGGTGTTTGAGTCAAAGTATTCTACTCGTTCTCTACTTCATCTTGGTCATCTCTTTTAGCAGACTTGATGACCGAGTTGCCTCGGTATAGAGGCGGGAGCCCGTTTAAAGATCCGTTGATGTGGTGCCATCTCGACGAGAAGAAAAGAGATCGGAGTTGCCGCGAGGAGCGTGGGATGATGGCTAAAGACCGAAGGACTCAGATCGATCGGTATAGCCTTTCTACCTCTTTACAGTTTGTTAGTTTAGCGTTAATGGCAAGATCCGGGTTATAGTATGCGATAGCGCCAGTTATAAAAGTTTTTGTTCTGCGTTTGGCATCAGATTGACGGCCGGGGCACTACCGTAGACTTACATATTTATCTTTCATTTGATGTAAATTGTAAATTGATGTAATATTATTTTTTTGGTCGCACATCCTGGTTGAGGTTGTAGCCACTATTGTATATTATTTCTTTTACTGTTTTTGCTCCTAGGATAGACCCAAGGAGGGGTGCACAAACTACCGGGTACTTTGAAGTGCTTAGTTGCCTACTCACGTTGTTGAGGGAGGCTGCTTCACTTCGGGAATTTGGCGGGTAGTTTGCCGCACCCGTAGGGGTCTAGGGTGGGGTTTGGCTATTCATCGCGACCGTGTAATCCGTCTTTCGTTGCAGACTCGAACGAAATGCGGATTCCTAGCATATCCAATGTGTTCATCTGTGATCTGGAATGGCTATCATTGCGTCTGACGAATGTATATATCTATATATGATATCTAGTAGGCGTTGCTTATGTTTTTCAGCCACGCTAGTCCAGCCCCCGCTCTGTCGTTAGTTAAGTAACCTAACAGGTGATGACGAGGCCCCGTGGGGAATGCGGATGGCATACGCGTACGTCATATTTTTGTTGTTTTCTGCAATGGTAGGATTAATTGATGGGACGCATTATATTAATGCAAAGAAAATAAACCAAAGTTAAATCGTTAGAACAATTTCAAAACCACTCGGTTTTTTTCCAAAAAAGAAAACTTTTAAAACCGCGGAGCTTAAACCACTCATTTTAAAAGCTATCAGGTTCCTTTGATTATATCAAGTTCACTACGTTCATGGTTTCGCCAAAACCATTCGTAGCCCTCCGTCATTTCTTATGGATAGTCAATAGTATTCAAGCTATGTTTGTTGGCCAAAGTCAGGGCATAGTGATTGGTAGCTATTGGATATTCATATGTAGCATAGATAGATGCGTTGGATTGGGACAGTCGTACTGCTTTGTTGGCCAAAGTCAAGGGTAGGTACGGGTGGGTTCAAATTAACCTGGAAAATGACGGGTAGAACTTGACATGTGACTTATGATTTGTTGGCCAAAGTCAAGGTCATAAGAGCATGGGGCAAAAATCCACATCGGGAGTTTCTAAAGAAATTGAAACTTGCTAGTGTTGCATACCATTTGGAGTGTGATGATTTTGGTAGGATTCCTTCAGCTTTATCACATGATGATATTTGGATCCCGATCCTACCGTGAGTATATGCTACTCCTCGGGAAACTTTCTCACTTAATGATCAATGCTATAAACCAAGTTGGTGTCTAGAAAGGTGTTAGCCGGGGCTACGCCTACAGGGAAAAGAAGTTATTTAATTAAGGAACTTCACGAAAGCGTCGTAAAACCTCCCTCGAAGTACCGACACCGACCTGGCTGAACGGTTAAGCAAGTATTGTACAGTGAGATAAATCCCGACTAATTCTTCTTTTATGGTTTGAGGAAGGATTCGAGAAACAGTGGGAGCCATCCTGTTTAGACAAACTAAAAACCACTCTAAACTTGCAAGAGCATCACACTAAAGTGTTTCTTCTCCCTCTCCTAATTGCAGCGACCAAACATCATGACCGGCCTTAAGTTACTTTTAGATAAAAATAAACTGACAGGGCCAAACTACAAAGATTGGCTCAGGAATGTCAAAATGGCAATCACTTACGAAAAGTTGGGGTATCTCCTTACCACTAAAGCCCCCGCTGTCCCAGGTCCAAAATCCAGTGTCACGGATAAGGAAATCCGTAAGACCTGGGAGATTGACTGCGCGAAGGTCAAGTGCCTCGTGCTTACCTCTATGGATAATGAACATCAGAGGAGGCACGAGAATATGGACCTTGAATCCATATTTATCCATACTAAGGAACTATATGGAGAGCAATCCCGTATCGCCAGATACGAAACCTCAAAAAAGTTATTTTCAGCGAGGTTGGCCGTCGGATCATCTGTAGCGGAACACATGCTTATGATGGTTGGCTACATTGAGGAGCTTGCGGACCTCGGGACCACGTTAGAGAACGAGCTCTACACTGACTTGATTCTCCAGTCCCTTCCTTCCACCTACGCCCAGTTTATCCTGAACTTCAACATGCAAGGAAAAGAAGTTGAACTTCCGGAACTCCTCAACATGTTGAGGAGTGCAGAGGGCACCCTGCAGAAATTCAGGGAAGCACCCGTTTTGTTTGTTGGAGGAGCTTCCTCTTCTAGGTCCAAGGTGAAAGCCAAAGGAAAGAAGAAGAAGGCCCCCACCAAACCAAGGGGCGGTGTTAGTAAGGTGAAAGCCAAGGGAAAGGCAAAGGTGGCAAAGGTAGCAAAGGTAGGGGGACAGATTGTGGGGAATGAAGAATGCTTTTATTGTCACAAGAAAGGACACTGGAAGAAAGATTGCAGGACTTGGAAGGCCAAGAACCAGGACCCGAAGCAAGTTGTGGCTTCGGCTTCAGGTGTGTATGTTATTGAAAACTGTCTGTCAATCAACTCTACTTCCTGGGTATTGGATACCGGATCAGGATCTCATATCTGTAATTCTTTGCAGGCACTGAGAAGGCGTATAGCTTTGAAGGCAGGTGATATGACCCTCAGAGTTGCAAATGGAGCAAGCATGGATGCTGAGTCCTTGGGGGACTATCACTTAGGGTTGACAGATGGACATGTTTTGGTTTTGCGCAACTGTTATTTTGTACCCAGTTCGACTTGTAATATCATATCTATATCTTTAATGTCTAAAGAAGGTTATGATTTTGCATTTGTAAGCAATGTTGTAAACATTCACCTTATTCATGTTTTGATTGGGTCGGCTACATTAAGCAACGGGATATACGTATTAAACCAGCCACAAATTTTCAATATCCAGAATACACACAAAAGAAAGTCTCCAGAAATAAATCATGCTTTCTTATGGCATTGTAGACTGGGTCACATCAATGAGACAAGGTTAACTAAGTTACATAAATAAGGATATTTGGATCCGTTCTAATATCAATCATATGCAACTTGTCAATCATGTCTCAAAAGAAAGATGACAAAGACTCCGTTCACTGGACACGGAGTAAGAGCGAGCGAGCTCTTGGGACTCGTACACAGCGATGTATGTGGTCCAATGTCTACACATGCGCGAAGTGGTTATTCTTAATTCATTACTTTTACGGATGATTTTTCAAGGTATGGACATGTTTTCTTGATGAAGCACAAATCTGAAGCCTTTGAAAAATTCCAGGAATATAAGAATGAAGTAGAAAAACAAACCGACAAAAGTATCAAGACACTGAGATATGATCGAGGCGGTGAATACCTAAGTGCCGAGTTCCTGGATTAGCTAAAAGAGAATGGAATTCTCTCTCAGCTTACTCCTCCATACACTCCACAACATAACGGTGTATCGGAGAGACAGAACCGAACCCTATTGGATATGGTACGTTCCATGATGAATAACGCTGAGTTACCGCGATCTTTCTGGGGATATGCACTAGAATCAGCTGCATATCTTTTGAACCGGGTTCCAACTAAGTCAGTGCCTACCACATCATATCAGATATGGAGTGGGAAGAAACCCTATCTTAAACACATTAAGACATGGGGATGTCAGTTTTTGTTAAAAAGCAGCATACGGAAAAACTCGAGGCACGCTCAGTACAGTGCAAGTTTGTGGGATATCCAAAGAACTCTAAGCGATATTTCTTCTATTACGCAGAGGAACAAAAGGTATTTGTTTCTCGTGATGCCTACTTCTTGGAAACTGAATTTCTAGAAAATCAGATAAGTGGGAGCGCAATAGAACTGGAAGAAATTCCAGAACCACGAGCTATTACTGAAAGCTTAGTAGAACCAGAAGGTTCAAAAGGATAGGACATTCCTGCGCCGCTCCGCAGGAGTAGTTGGCAGTCTCATCCGCCCGAGAGATACTACGGTTTTCTCATAGACGGGGATAGAGAGGATTGCATCATTGATAATGATGAGCCGACAAGCTTCCAGTAGGCCATTCATAGCAATGACTCGGTAAAATGGCTGGATGCAATGCGGACCGAGATGGAGTCCATGTACACCAACAAAGTATGGACTTTGGACGCTGCTCCAGAAGGGATAAAACCCGTAGGCTGCAAATGGATCTTCAAAAGAAAGATTGGTGTATATGGAAAGGTTGAGACCTATAAGGCTAGACTTGTCGCAAAGGGTTTTCGTCAAAGACCTGGTTTGGACTATGACGAAACCTTTTCTGCAGTGGCTATGCTCAAATCCATTCGGATCCTTCTTGCCATTGCTGCCTTCCACGATTATGAGATTTGGCAGATGGACGTAAAAACTGCTTTTCTAATTGGTAATTTAGAGGAGTGTGTCTATATGGACCAGCCAGAAGGTTTCATTCAGAGTGGGAGCAGCGGGAAAGTGTGCAAGTTGCTTAAGTCCATTTATGGACTGAAGTAGGCATCACGGAGTCGGAACATCTGTTTTGATGAGACGATCAAAGAATTTGGCTTTATCAAAAATACAGAGGAACCTTGCATTTATAGTAAGATTGTAGCATGAACTGTTGTATTCCTCGTCATGTACGTGGATGACATTCTCTTGATAGGAAATGACATTCCTATGCTACAATCTGTCAAAGGGTTCTTGTCACACAGGTTCTCCATGAAAGACCTGGGTGATGCCTTTTACATTCTGGGGATCCGGATCTATCGTGATAGGTCTAAAAGGATATTAGGACTTTCACAGTTCAAGTACATCGACACCATACTGAAAAGATTCAGTATGGAAGATTCCAAGCGTGGTAATTTACCGGCTTGTCACGGGATCACCCTCTCCAAAGAGATGTCTCCCAAGACTGATTTGGAAAGGGATCGCATGTCTATCTATCGTGATAGTGTATATGCCCTAGGGGCCATTATTGTATCATACTAGTTTGTATATTACTTAATGGAAGCTTGGGATATTCACATGTATATAACAGTCTTGCTAAACATGGTAGTATGCTACTTGGTTTTTCTATCTTAATATGTGAGTATACGTATTGATAGAGCTCTTAGGATCTTGCTTGACTACCAGCGTTGTGATGGCAGTCACACTAGTGGGGGCTGGGTAGTCTACAAGCACATCCTTAATCAGGTCCCTAGTCGTTGGATTATCGAGACAGGGCATCGATACTCCGGAGTAGACTAGTGTGTACGCTTCTCATCCCAGTTGGGGAGATGGTATGTCCCACAGCCGTCAGTACGTCGTACTGGAGATGGTATACAGGTGCTCGTTAGGTTACGGGTACACCGGACAAGACTCACAGGGAACTGTTGGTTGGTTTTATACCAGTCGTCAGTGAACAGTTCCCAAGTGACATGAGTACAGCATAGTCCGCAGACTTGACACTGCTACTTCGCCTCGAGTGTGTCCCACTGTTCTTAGATTGCTACCCTACCACGGCTCAAAGGAGTCGTGCAAACAGGTAGCAGTTGGGTGCAGTCCCGAGCACTTGGAGGCAGTGGCGGTTAGACAAGATTCATCTCTCCCGGTATTGGGGGTTGATATCGCGCTGTGTCAGAGAGCCATTACGTAAATTCCCTGGCCAGGGCAAGCGAGATTTGCTGGTAGGTTCTAGTAGTTTCTCAGGGTGTAATGGGCTTCGCTCCGACACGACTTATACCGCTATTAGGGGACTGGCACTTGCCGCCCTCCTAGGCCCGATATGCGATAGTCTTAGACGAACAGACCGGACTGTACGGAGATTGTCACATCAGACTCAGTAGGCGTTCGGATGGGTTTCCTTATCGGCCTTCTTATCGACATCTACCTGGGGACCGTTACGTACAGCTAGTGCCGCTTGCGGTCTGTGGTTAAACCCACTGCCAGTGTAGTAGTCGAGTCTCTAGAGTCCCACGCAGAGAGTTTCCCTACTCCAGGCGAAACGATATAGAGGTCGTATGGTTTTACGACAAGGGTTCGGACGCATACGTGTGTTTACGCACGTACGACTTTCGGACAGTTTTTACTAGTCGGCTTTGGTTTAAGCCAGTTACTAGTATCCGGTTATTGGATTTATACAGTCTATAGTTTTTCCGTGTTTTCACGGATAGGAGGGGCGTTCTCGTAATTGCGCGAGAAGCTTCTAGAAGATGGTGACTAAGGAGGTTTAGGTGGCATATACATTAAATGAGATTAGTGAGCCATATGGATGATTCATCCATGTCATTAATGCTTCATAATTGCTTAATGACTCATAGAGATGAATCACCATTAGATATTTATCAAGCATGGTTGTAAATCATTATCTTTTCTTTTCTTGATAAAAATAAAATGCTTGATATATATTATGATAACTCATTTTCTCATTTCATTATTATGTTCATCTTCTCTCTCCTCAAGCTCTCTTTCTTCAAACCCTAATCCTCCCCTCTCATGTGTTGAGTACAAGGATTAGTTAGACTACTTAATCCATAACCATACTCTATTTCATCTAGGTACTTTGATTAGCACTTAAAGATACCTAGTTGCCTCAAGTTTAGAGGCAAAGCTTGGAGTTTAGCTCTCATGGTGGATCGTCTACTACTTGAAGAAGGCCGAGGAGGAGGTGGAGTTCGTAAAGACGAAGGACACGGTTCTTGAGGTATAATCCCTTAACATAGTAGTTGTTAACTTCTATGTTTGATGTTAGTTATCGTTTAGCTTCGATTCATGCGGTTAGTCGATGTTTAGCATAAAACAAGATCGTTTTTCATATTTCCGCCTCCCCGCAAGTAGTGGGGTGTTGTACATCGACTTACAGGGTACGTACGTACAATTGACAGAGGCGGAGAGGGAGAAACCTCATTAGGATTTTTTGACCATTGACTCTTTCAAAACCCTAATGAGAATGAGAAATATGATTAATAATATTAATTAAGGATAATTGTGTCATGGTTAGGGTTGGGTTGACCATTTGACTTGTTGACTTTCATTGATCTTGATATTTTCTTTTGTTAAGCAAAAGATGCTTCTTGAAGCTTGCTTAGCATTAAATGTGAAATGATAATGGTCAAATCAACTGACCATCACAATTTTCTCAATTATTATTATTATTATTATCATATATCTCTAATATGAGAGCAAGGTTCCTTCTTCACTCTCATTCTCTCATAAGTTTTCTCTCTCATGGTTTGCTCTCCCTCTTCCTCTCTCTCAAAAGCTTAAGTGTTTCATGTGTTGAAAATCCAAGTTTTGAGACTAAACCATCAAAACACCTCTTTACTCACTCTAGGTTTCTTAGTCTAGCAAGACAAGCACTCTAGTTACTTCTTTGTTGAGGTAGGAGCTCAAGGTAGAGGCCTTCGGATGAATCTTTCTTCGGCAAAGAGAAGACGAAGAGGAGGAGCCGTCTACACCACTCAAAGGAGCACACAAGGAAAGGAAGCAACACAAGAAGAGAAGGAGTTCAAGCTTTTAGTATAACCTCTTAACCTAGTAGTTAAAGCTTCTTGTATGTTTGTTGGTTTTTGTTTAGCAAAGATCCTTCATGGTTAGTCTATGTTTCCTTGTGATAAAAATCCGATTTTTACTCTTTCCGCCTCCCCGTAAGTACCGAGGTGGGTAACATAGACTTACAGTGGTATCAGAGCCTAGCTAAACAACAACTAACATGTTAGCAAAGTATTTAGAACTTCGATCCCAAAAAAATCGCAAAAAACATTAAAATCTAGTGTTTTCTGCCGTTTTTAAAAACATGTCTAAAAATATTTCCAGAGACCTGAAAAATACGTGCAGGTTTTTTAAGGACACCCAAGAAAAATGAGCTCGTGACTCGGTCAGACAGCCGCGGAAGTGCGGCGAAACCATGCGTTTCGCCACGGATCCACGGCCGAGTTGACTCGGAGTCAACTCGTTTTTCCTGCAGTATGTCCAGCTTGGTGTTTTGTGATTTTTCAGATGCTTTGTTTCTGCCCATATTCTTCTAAGAACGGTGTTGTATTTGGGGTATTTTCAAATTGGAATTTTGATCGAAATTCTATAAACTTTAGCTAATTGATTATATCTGTAATGTGATATATGTACGGAACGTCGACTAATCGCTATAGGTCGATTAGTGGGGGTTCACATATCTGTGGTCTGTGATGTTGGAATGTGTATATGAACTTGTTGGATTGTCGCTGATGAATAGCCGGGGTTGTGAGATGAGTGTTTATTTATCTTTCATTTGATGTAAATTGTAAATTGATGTAATATTATTTTTTTGGTCGCACATCCGGATTGAGGTTGTAGTCACCATTGTATATTATTTCTTTTACTGTTTTTGCTCCTAGGATAGACCCAAGGAGTGGTACACAAACTACCGGGTACTTTGAAGTGCTTAGTGGCCTACTCACGTTGTTGAGGGAGGCTGCTTCACTTCGGGTATTTGGCGGGTAGTTTGCCGCACCCGTAGCGGTCTAGGGTGGGGTTTGGCTATTCATCGAGACCGTGTAATCCGTCTTTCGTTGCAGGCTCGAACGAAATATGGATTCCTAGCATATCCAATGTGTTCATCTGTGATCTGGAATGACTATCATTGCGTCTGACGAATGTATATATCTATATATGATATCTAGCAGGCGTTGCTTATGTTTTGCATCCGCGCTAGTCTAGCCCCCGCTCTGTCGTTAGTTAAGTAACCTAACAGGTGATGACGGAGCCCCGTGGGGAATGCGGATGGCATAAGCGTACGTCATATTTTCGTTGTTTTCTACAATGGTAGGATTAATTGATGGGACGCATTATATTAATGCAAAGAAAATAAACCAAAGTTAAATCGTTGGAACAATTTCAAAACCACTCGGTTTTTTCCAAAACAGAAAACTTTTAAAACCGCGGAGCTTAAACCACTCCTTTTAAAAGCTATCAGGTTCCTTCGATTATATCAAGTTCACTACGTTCACGGTTTCGCCAAAACCATTTGTAGCCATCCGTCATTTCATATAGATAGTCAATAGTATTCAAGCTATGTTTGTTGGCCAAAGTCAAGGCATAGTGATTGGTAGCTATTGGATATTCATATGTAGCATAGATAGATGCGTTGGTTTGGGACAGTCGTACTGCTTTGCTGGCCAAAGTCAAAGGTAGGTATGGATGGGTTCAAATTAACCTGGAAAATGACGGGTATAACTTGACATGTAACTTATGATTTGTTGGCCAAAGTCAAGGTCATAAGTGCATGGGGCAAAAATCCACATCGGGAGTTTCTAAAGAAACTAAAACTTGCTAGTGTTGCATACCATTTGGAGTATGATGAATTTGGTAGGATTCCTTCAGCTTTATGAAACGATGATATTTGGATCCCGATCCTACCGTGAGTATATGCTACTCCTCGGGAAACTTTCTCACTTAACGATCAATGCTATAAACCAAGTAGGTGTCTAGAAAGGTGTTAGCGGGGCTACGCTCACAGGGAAAAAATGTTATTTAATTAAGGAACTTCGCGAAAGCGTCGTAAAACCTCCCTCGAAGTACTGACACCGGTCTGGATGAACGGTTAAGCAAGTATTGTACGGTGAGATCAATCCCGACTAATTCTTCTTTTATGGTTTGAGGAAGGATTCGAGAAACAGTGGGAGCCATCCTGTTTAGACAAACTAAAAACCACTCTAAACTTGCAAGAGCATCATGCTAAAGTGTTTCTTCTCTCTCTCCTAATTGCAGTGACCAAACATCATGACCAGCCTTAAGTTACTATTAGATAAAAATATACTGATAGGGCCAAACTACAAAGATTGGCTCAGGAATGTCAAAATGGCAATCACTTATGACAAGTTGGGGTATCTCCTTACCACTAAAGCCCCTGCTGTCCCACGTCCAGAATCCAGTGTCGCGGATAAGGAAATCCGTAAGACCTGGGATATTGACTGCGCGAAAGCCAAGTGCCTCGTGCTTGCCTCTATGGACAATGAACATCAGAGGAGGCACGAGAATATAGACCTTGAATTCATATTTCTCCATACTAAGGAACTATATGGAGAGCAATCCCGTATCGCCAGATACGAAACTTCGAAAAAGTTATTTTCAGCGAGGTTGGCCGTCGAATCATCTGTAGCGGAACATGTGCTTAAGATGATTGGCTATATTGAGGAGCTCGCGGACCTCAGGACCACGTTTGAAAACGAGCTCTACACTGACTTGATTCTCCAGTCCCTTTCTTCCTCCTACGCCCAGTTTATCCTGAACTTCAACATTGCAAGGAAAAGAAGTTGAACTTCTGGAACTCCTCAACATGTTGAGGAGTGCTGAGGGCACTGTTGGAGATAGTGTCCTCAAAGTCAATTATTGGATCGCAAGTACATGATTGCAATGATTGAGGCAGGACCTATACCAATATGACAGTCTTGCTCGAGATGATAGTTTGCTATCTGGTTTGTCTTTATCATCGTATACATGGTTTAGTTCACTATTGCATGATGATAGAGCCCATCGGATTCTTGCTTGACTACCAGCAGTATGATGGCGATCATATACGTGGGAGCTGGGGGTCTGTAAGCACATCCTTAAAGTGTCCCTAGTCGTGGGAGTTTCGAGGCAGGGCATCGATACTCCAGAGTAGACTAGTGTATACAGTCGAGACCTCGACGAGGGGCGGTGGCCGGTCTCACAAGCCACTGGTGTCAGTTTGATCACTTAAGATGTATACAGGTGCTCATTGGGTTATGAGTACACCGGACAGGACTCGTCGGGAACCTGCTAATTGGTATTATACATATCGTCAGATAGCAGTTCCCTGGTGACATGTGTACAGGTTTGTTCATCGACCTGAGGTCGTCATTTATCTCGTGTGAGTTCCCACTGTGCTTTGATTTCTATCCTACCACCGCTCAAAGGAGTCATGCAAACAGGTCTTTTTTGGGTACAGTCCCGAGCCACATGGAGGCAAGTGAGCGGATCGGCAGGGGATTCGTCTCTCCCAGTATTGGGGGTGAGATCGCGCTGTGTCTAGGAGAGCCATTACACAAAGCCCTCGGCCGAGGCAGGAGATTTACTGGTAGGTACTTCAGTAGTATCTCAAGGTGTTCTGGGCCACTCTCTGACACGACTTATACTGCTATTGGGGGTCTGACGTTACCAGCCACTAGGCAGATATGCGATACTCATAGACGAATGGACCGGACTGTATGTATATTGTCACTGTTAGGCTCAGTAGGGTTTATGGATGAGTTCACTAGTCATCTTCCCTTCCAATCAATACATAGGAAAATCGTTACGTACAGCTTGTACCTCTGACGTGCTAGTGGTTATACCTGTTAGTGTATATGCCCTAGAGGCCATTTCTGTATCATACTAGTTTGTATATTACTTAATGGAAGCTTGGGATATTCACCTTGTATAGACAATCTTGCTCAATATAGTAGTATGTTACTTGGTTTGTTTCTACTTCAATGTGTACATGTGTTTATTTTAGTATATCACCTATACACATTAGTGGAGCCCTTAGGATCTTTGCTTAATTACCAGCGTTGTGATGGCAGTCACACTAGTGGGGGCAGGGTAATCTATAAGCACATCCTTATGCGGGTCCCTAGTCGCAGGACTATCGAGACAGGGCATCGATACTCCAGAGTAGACTAGCGTATGCGCTTCTCATCCCAGTGTGGGAGATGGTCTGTCCCATAGCCATCAGTACGTCGTACTGGAGATAGTATGCTGGTGGTCGTTGGGTTACGAGTACACTGGACATGACTCGTCGGGAACTGTTGGTTGGTACTATACCTATCGTCAGTTATCAGTTCCCAGGTGACATGAGTACAGCTTAGTTCGCTGACTTGACACTGTCACTTCGCCTCGAGTGTGTTCCCACTGTACTTAGATTACTACCCTACCACGGCTCAAAGGAGTCGTGCAAACAGGTAGTAGTTGGGTGCAGTCCCGAAGCACTTGGAGGCAGTGACGGTTAGACAGGATTCGTCTCTCCCGGTATTGGGGGTTGACATCGCGCTGTGTCTAGGAGAGCCATTACATGAGTAGTCCCTGGCCAGGTCAAGTGAGATATACTGGTAGGTTTCCAGTGTTATCTCAGGGTGTTCTGGGCTTCACTCCGACACGACTTGTACCGCTATTAGGGGACTGACGTTTACCACCCCCTAGGCCCGCCATGCGATGTATCAAATGAACAGACCGGACTGTATAGAGATTGTCACATTCAGACTCAGTAGGAGTTCAGATGGGTTTCTCCTCGTCAGTTTTCTTGTCGGCATCTACCTGGGGACCGTTACGCACAGCTAGTGCCGCTTGCGGTCTGTGGTTAAACCCACTGCCAGCGTATTGTCGAGTCTTTAGAGTCCCACACAGAAAGCTATTCGCCTTTAGGCAAAAGAGCAGAGGTCGCATGGTTTTGCGACAGGTCGCATGGTATTGCGACAGGGTTCGGTCACATCCGTGCACTTGTGCACGTACAGTGTCCGGACAGTTAACACTAGCGGGCTTTGGTTTAAGCCAGATCCTAGTGTACGTTTTGGGATTGGTTTTATCTCGTTTGTATTCGTGTTCTTCGGAACACGGATGCGGGTGTGTATGCACAGTTGACAGAGAGACAGAGGCAGAGGATTCTCATTGGGGTTGTTGACTGTTGACTTTTGGCTAAACCCTAATGAGAATAAGAAATATGATTAATGATAATATTAATTAAGTATTATTGTGTCATGGTTGAGATGAGGGGTTGACTTTGTTGACTTGTTGACTTTGTTGACCGGTTGACTAGGTTGGACTAGTTGACCATCATCATTGCATTGGCTATCATTTCATGGCAAAGACTTTTGCTTGCTTGTTTTTCTTTGCAATATGAGTGCATGAAATGATAATGCCACTTGATATGATATGAACCATCACATAATACTCAATTATTATTATTATTATTATTATTATTATTATTATTATTATTATTATTATTATTTTTGGATTATGGGAGAGAGGTTGGCAAAAGGTTTTCTCATTCTTTCATTTGCTTTCTCCGTCTTGAGCTCTCTCATTCTCAAGCTCTCCCTCTTCCTCTTGCTCTCTCTACCTCAAGGCAAACCATTCTCATGTGTTGAGACTCATTGCCTTAGAGATAAAAAGACACCAAAACATTCCTCTACTCATTCTAGTTCACAAGGCCTAGCAAGCCAAGTGTTCTAGTTTCTTCAAAGTTCGATGAAGAAGCCAAAGGTAGAAGCTTTCGGGTGGATCCATCTTCGGCGCAAGCAGACGACGAGGTGAAGCCAATCCATACACCGGGAGGAGTTGAAGACGAAGGAGTTCAAGAAAGGTATAGCCCCCTAACCGAGTAGGTAAACTCTTGTTAGGTTGTTAGTTAGTCGTTTAACAAAGATCCGTATTTTGAGTCCATGTTACCACCCTCTTGAAAATCGTTTTTCACCACTTTCGCAACCCCGTAAGTACCGGGAAGGGTAGCATGGACTTACAGTGGTATCAGAGCCTAGTTAAACACTATCTAACATGTTAGCAAAGTAAGTAGAAGTTCGATCGAAGAAAAAGTCGCGAAACGAACCCGGAAAATCTAGTTTCTGCCGAATTTTTTTCTGTCCAAAAATTGATAAATCTTATCTTAAAAATCGGCTCAGGCTTTTGTTTAAACACCCAGCAAAATTGGTCGGCCGAGTTGACTCAGCCGTGGCACTATTTTGTTGCAGTGTATTTCTGAGGTTGTTTTGGGATTTTTACAATATGTCTTTTCAGCCTAGATTTTCCAGAAAGAAAAACTAGTTTTTGGGGCTTGAAAATCCGTATTTTTATTAAAATTCTAAAGACTTAAGCTGACGGGTAAATATCTGTGATGTGTTATATGTATTGAACGTCCGCTAATCGCTATACGTCGATTAGTGGGGGTTATACATATCTGTGATCTGTAATGATTGATGGTATGTGTATATGAATTCTTTGGATTGTCGCGGATGAATAGCTGGGGGTTGTGAGATGAGAGTTTTTCCTTTTATCTTTCAATTCATGTAATATGTAAATTGATGTAATATTATTTTTGGCCGCACAACCGGGTCGGGGTTGTAGCCGTCATTGTATAATTTCATTTTATTGTTTTTGCTCCTAGGATAGACCCATGGTGGGGTGCACAAACTACCGGGTATCTCGAAGTGCCGAGTGGTCTACTCATGTCGTTGAGGGAGGTTGCTCCACTTCGGATATTTGGCGGGTAGTTTGCCGCACCCGTAGGGGTCTAGGGTGGGGTATTGGCTATTCATCGCGACCGTGTAATCCGCTTTTCGTTACAGGCTCGTACGAATTGCGGATTCCCAGTATATCCAATATGTTCATCTGTGATCTGAAATGGCTATCATTGCAATATATCTATATATGATATTATTTAGGCGTTGCTTATGTTTTGCAGCCACGCTAGCCCAGCCCCCGCTCTGTCGTTAGTTAAGTAACCTAACGGGTAATGACGGGGCCCCGTGGCGAATGCGAATGGCATAAGCGTACGTCATATTTTGGTTGTTTTCTGCAATGGTAGTATTAAATGATGGGACGCATTAAAAGAACTAATGCAAGAAAAATACGCATTAAAAGAACTAATGCAAGAAAAATAAACCAAGTAAAAGTCGTTGGAACATTTTCAAAACCACTCGGTTTCTTTTCAAACTAACTTTTAAACGCGGAGCTTAAGCCACTTCTTTTAAAGCTATCTCGTTCCATCGATTATATCAAGTTCACTACGTTCACGGTTTCACCAAAACCATTCGTAGCCCTCCGTCGTTTCACATGGATGGTCAATAGTATTCAAGCTATGTATGTTGGCCAAAGTCAAGGCATAGTGATTGGTAGCTATTGGGTATTCATGTGCAGCATAGATAGATGTGTTGGTTTGGGGCAGTCGTACTACCATTTTGGCCAAAGTCAAGGGTATGTGCGGATGGGCTCAAATTAACCTGGAGAATGACGGGTAGAACTTGACATGTGACTTATGATATTTTGGCCAAAGTCAAGGTCATAAGAGCATGGGGCAAAAATCCACATCGGGAGTTTCAAAAGAACTGAAACTTGCTAGTGTTACATACCATTTGGAGTGTGATGATTCTGGTAGGATTCCTTCGGTTTTGTCACGCAATGATATTTGGATCCCGATCCTACTGTGAGTATATGCTACTCCTCGGGAAATTTCTCACTAAACGATCAATGCTATAAACCTGGTAGGTGTCTAGAAAGGTGTTAGCAGGGCTATGCCCCCAGGGAAAAGAGGTTCTTAAATTAAGGAACTTCGCGAAAGCATTGGAAAACCTCCCTCGAAGTACCGACACCAGCCTGGCCGAACGGTTAAGCAAGTATTGTACGGTGAGATTGATCCTGACTAATTCTTCCTTTTTGGTTTGAGGAGGAATTCGAGAGACAGTGGGAGCCATCCTGTTTAGACAAATTAAAAACCACTCTAAACTTGCAAGAGCATCATGCTAAAGTGTTTCTTCTCTCTCTCCTAATTGCAGCGACCAAACATCATGACCGGACTTAAGTTATTACTAGATAAAAACATACTGACAGGGCCAAACTACAAAGATTGGCTCAGGAATGTCAAAATGGCAATCACTTATGACAAGTTGGGGTATCTCCTTACCACCAAAGCTCCCCCTGTCCCAGGTCCCACCTCCAGCATCGCGGATAAGGAAATCTGTAAGTCTTGGGAGATCGATAGCGCGAAGGCCAAGTGCCTCGTGCTTGTCTCTATGGACAACGAACATCAGAGGAGGCACGAGAATATGGACCTCGAATCCATATTTCTCCATACAAAAGAACTGTATCGAGAGCAATCTCGTATCGCAAGATACGAAGTGTCGAAGAAGTTATTTTCGGCAAGGTTGGCCATCGGATCATCGGTAGCGAAACACGTGCTTAAGATGATTGGCTTCATTGAGGAGCTCGCGAAACTTGGGACCACGTTAGAGAACGAGCTCTATACGGACTTGATTCTCCAGTCCCTTCCTTCCACTTACGCCCAGCTTATCCTGAACTTCAACTTACAAGAAAAATAAGTTGAACTTTAAGAACTCCTCAACATGCTGAGGAGTGCAGAGGGCACCCTACAGAAAGGTAGGGAAACATCCACTTTGTTTGTAGGAGTCTTCTAGGCCCAAGGCGAAAGCCAAGGGAAAGAAGAAGAAAGCCTCCGCCAAACTAAGGGGCGGTGTTAGTAAAGTGGATACGAAGGGAAAAGCAAAAGCAACAAAGATAGCGGGGAAGCTTATAGGGAAGGAAGAGTGCTTTTTCTGTCATAAGAGTGGTCACTGGAAAAAAGATTACAGGGCTTGGAAAGCCAGGACACAGGATCTGAAGCAAGTTGCGGCTTCAGCTTCAGGTGTGTATGTTATTGAAAACTGTCTATCAATAAACTCTACTTCCTGGGTATTGGATACCGGATCAGGATCTCATATCTGTAATTCTTTGCAGGTGTTGAGAAACCGTAGGGTTTTGAAGGCAGGTGACATGACCCTCAAAGTTGCAAACGGAGATAGCATGGATGCTAAGGCCGTGGGGGACTATCACCTGGGAATGTCAGATGGACATGTTTTGGTTTTACGTAATTGCTTTTTTGTACCCAACGCAACTTGTAATATCATTTCTGTATCTTTGATTTCTAAAGAAGGTTATGAATTTGCGTTTGTAAGTAATGTTGTAAACATTCACCTTAATCAAGTTCTGATTGGGTCAGGTACATTAAGCAATGGTATATACGTACTAAACCAACCACAGATTTTCAATGTCCAGAATACACACAAAAGAAAGTCTCCGGAAATAAATCAGACTTTCTTATGGCATTGTAGACTGGGTCACATCAATGAGAGAAGGTTGACGAAGTTACATGCAGAAGGATATTTGAATCCGTTCGAATATCAATCGTATGCCACTTGTCAATCCTTTCTCAAAGGAAAGATGACAAAGACTCCGTTCACTGGACACGGAGTAAGAGCGAGCGAGCTCTTGGGACTCGTACACAGCGACGTGTGCGGTTCAATGTCTATACATGCGCGAAGCGGTTATTCTTACTTCATTACTTTTACGGATGACTTTTCAAGGTACGGTTATGTCTTCTTAATGAAACATAAGTCCGAAGCCTTTGGAAAATTCCAGGAATATAAGAATGAAGTAAAAAAATAAACCGGCAAAAGTATCAAGACACTAAGATCGGATCGAGGTGGTGAATACTTGAGTGCCGAGTTCCTGGACTATTTAAAAGAGAATGGAATTCTCTCTCAGCTTACTCCTCCATACACTCTGCAACATAACGGTGTATCGGAGAGACGGAACCAAACCTTATTGGATATGGTACGGTCCATGATGAGTAACGTTGAGTTACCGTGATCATTCTGGGGATATGCACTAGAATCAGCTGCATACCTTTTGAACCGAGTTCCAACTAAGACTGTGCCTACTACACCATATGAGATGTGGTGTGGGAAGAGACCCTATCTTAATCACATTAAGACATGGGGAAGTCCAGCTTTTGTCAAAAAGCAGCATGCGGACAAGCTCGAGGCACACTCAGTACAGTGCAAGTTTGTGGGATATCCAAAGAACTCCAAGGGATATTTCTTCTATTGCGAAGATGAACAAAAGGTTTTTGTTTCTCGGCAAGCCCACTTCTTAGAAACTCAGTTTTTGGAGAATCAGATAAGTGGGAGCACAATAGAACTAGAAGAAATTCCAGAGCCACGAGCTATTATTGAAAGCTTAGTAGAACCAGAGGGTTTGAAAGATCATGACATTCCTATGCCGCTCCGTAGGAGTAGTAGGCAGTCTCATCCGCCCGAGAGATACTACGGTTTTCTCATAGACGGGGATAGAGAGGATTGCATCATAGATTATGATGAGCCGACTAGCTTCCAGCAGGCCATTCAGAGCGTTGACTCGGTAAAATGGCTGGATGCAATGCGGACCGAAATGGAGTCCATGTACACCAACAAAGTATGGACATTGGACGTTGCTCCAGATGGGGTAAAACCTGTAGGATGCAAGTGGATCTTCAAAAGGAAGGTTGGTGTAGATGGACAGGTTGAGACCTATAAAGCTAGACTGGTTGCAAAGGGTTTTCGTCAAAGACCTGGTTTGGACTATGACGAGACATTTTCTCCAGTAGCTATGCTGAAATCCATTCGGATCCTTCTTGCCATTGCTGCCTTCCACGATTATGAGATTTGGCAGATGGACGTAAAGACCGCTTTTCTAAATGGAAATTTAGAGGAGTGTGTTTATATGGACCAGCCAGAGGGTTTCATTCAGAGTGGGAGCAGCGGAAAGGTGTGCAAGTTGCTTAAGTCCATCTATGGACTAAAGCAGGCATCACGGAGTTGGAACATTTGTTTTGATGAGACAGTCAAGGAATTTGGCTTTATCAAAAATCCAGATGAACCATGCATCTATAGTAGATTTGTAGCGAGAACTGTAGTATTCCTCGTTTTATACGTGGATGACATTCTCTTAATAGGAAATGACATTCCTATGCTACAATCTGTCAAGGGTTCTTGTCATACAGGTTCTCCATGAAAGACCTGGGTGATGCCTCATACATTCTGGGGATCCGGATCTATCGTGACAGATTCAAAAGGATACTAGGACTCTCACAGTCCAGGTACATCGACACCATACTGAAAAGATTCAGTATGGAAGATTCCAAGCGCGATAATCTACCGGCTTGTCACGGGATCACCCTCTCCAAAGAGATGTCTCCCAAGACTGATTTGGAAAGGGATCGCATGTCTATTATACCCTACGCTTCTGCGGTAGGCTCTATAATGTATGCGATATTGTGTACCAGACCAGATGTAGCTTATGCACTGAGTGTGGTAAGCCGGTATCAGTCAAACCCTGGGGAGAAACACTGGATAGCAGTAAAGAACATTCTCAAGTACCTGAGAAGGACTAAGGAGATGTTCTTGGTGTATGGCGGAAAAGACCTCCAGATCGAGGCCTTTGCTGACTCCAGCTTCCAAAGTGACAAGGATGATTCCAAGTCCATGTCGGGTTATGTCTTTACCCTCAATGGAGGGGCGGCGTGTTGGAAGAGTTCCAAACAGGAAACCGTTGCTGACTCGACGATGGAAGCGGAATATATCGCTGCTGCAGATGCCGTAAAAGAAGCTGTCTGGGTAAGGAAGTTCTTAACTGAACTTCAGGTGGTTCCGTCCATTGTTGATCCAATACCGCTGTATTGCGACAACAATGGGGCTATAGCTTTAGCGAAGGAACCCAGGTCCCATCAGAAGTCCAGACACATCTTGAGGCGGTATCACTTGATCAGGGAGATCGTGGGTCGCCAGGAGATCGAGGTTCGGAGAGTTTCTACGGAAGACAACACTGCTGATCCACTCACAAAGGCCTTACCGCAGACTCAGTTCGAGCGGCTGATCGAGATAATAGGTCTTCGATACGCCAGTACATGCCCTTAGTGCAAATGGGAGATTGTTAGTGTATATGCCCTAGAGGCCATTACTGTATCATACTAGTTTGTATATTACTTAATGGAAGCTTGGGATATTCACCTTGTATAGACAATCTTGCTCAATATAGTAGTATGCTACTTGGTTTGTTTCTACTTCAATGTGTACATGTGTTTATTTTAGTATATCACCTATACACATTAGTGGAGCCCTTAGGATCTTTGCTTGATTACCAGCGTTGTGATGGCAGTCACACTAGTGGGGGCTGGGTAATCTATAAGCACATCCTTATGCAGGTCCCTAGTCGCAGGACTATCGAGACAAGGCATCGATACTCCGGAGTAGACTAGCGTATGCGCTTCTCATCCCAGTATGGGAGATGGTCTGTCCCACAGCCATCAGTACGTCGTACTGGAGATAGTATGCGGGTGCTCGTTGGGTTACGAGTACACTGGACAGGACTCGTCGGGAACTGTTGGTTGGTACTATACCTATCGTCAGTTATCAGTTCCCAGGTGACATGAGTACAACTTAGTCCGCTGACTTGACACTGTCACTTCGCCTCGAGTGTGTTCCCACTGTACTTAGATTACTACCCTACCACGGCTCAAAGGAGTCGTGCAAACAGGTAGTAGTTGGGTGCAGTCCCGAAGCAGTTGGAGGCAGTGACGGTTAGACATGATTCGTCTCTCCTGGTATTGGGGGTTGACATCGCGCTGTGTCTAGGAGAGCCATTACACGAGTAGTCCCTGGACAGGGCAAGCGAGATATACTGGTAGGTTTCCAGTGTTATCTCAGGGTGTTTTGGGCTTCACTCTGACACGACTTGTACCGCTATTAGGGGACTGACGTTTACCGCCCCTTAGGCCCGCCATGCGATGTATCAGACGAACAGACCGGACTGTATATAGATTGTCACATTCAGACTCAGTAGGAGTTCAGATGGGTTTCACCTCGTCAGTCTTCTTGTCGGCATCTACCTGGAGACCGTTACGCACAGCTAGTGCCGCTTACGGTCTGTGGTTAAACCCACTGCCAGCGTAGTGTCGAGTCTTCAGAGTCCCACACAGAAAGCTATCCGCCTTTAGGCAAAAGAGTAGAGGTAGCATGGTTTTGTGACAGGTCGCATGGTATTGCGACAGGGTTCAGTCACATCCGTGCACTTGTGCACGTACAGTGTCCGGACAGTTAACACTAGCGGGCTTTGGTTTAAGCCAGATCCTAGTGTACGTTTTGGGATTGGTTTTATCTCGTTTGTATTCGTGTTCCTCGGAACGCGGATGCGGGTGTGTATGCACAGTTGACAGAGAGACAGAGGCAGAGGATTCTCATTGGGGTTGTTGACTGTTGACTTTTGGCTAAACCCTAATGAGAATAAGAAATATGATTAATGATAATATTAATTAAGTATTATTGTGTCATGGTTGAGATGAGGGGTTGACTTTGTTGACTTGTTGACTTTGTGGACCGGTTGACTAGGTTGGACTAGTTGACCATCATCATTGCATTGGCTATCATTTCATGGCAAAGAATTTTGCTTGCTTGTTTTGCTTTGCAATATGAGTGCATGAAATGATAATGCCACTTGATATGATATGAACCATCACATAATACTCAATTATTATTATTATTATTATCATTATTATTATTATTATTATTATTATTATTATTCTTTTTGGATTATGGGAGAGAGGTTGGCAAAAGGTTTTCTCATTCTTTCATTTGCTTTCTCTCTCTTGAGCTCTCTCATTCTCAAGCTCTCCCTCTTCCTCTTGCTCTCTTTAGCTCAAGGCAAACCATTCTCATGTGTTGAGACTCATTTCCTTAGAGATAAAAAGACACCAAAACATTCCTATACTCATTCTAGTTCACAAGGCCTAGCAAGCCAAGTGTTCTAGTTTCTTCAAAGTTCGAAGAAGAAGCCAAAGGTAGAAGTTTTCGGGTGGATCCATCTTCGGCGCAAGGAGATGACGAGGTGAAGCCGATCCGTACACCGGGAGGAGTTGAAGACGAAGGAGTTCAAGAAAGGTATAGCCCCCTAACCGAGTAGGTAAACTCTTGTTAGGTTGTTAGTTAGTCGTTTAACAAAGATCCGTATTTTGGGTCCATGTTACCACCCTCTTGAAAATCGTTTTTCACCACTTCCGCAACCCCGTAAGTACCTGGGAAGGGTAGCATGGACTTACAATACCCAGTGCCAGTGTGTTGATGAGTCATTAGAGTCCCCCACAGACACTTTCCTAAGTTCCGGCGAAACGTTGTAGAGGCCGTATGTTTTTTTTGCAGGGTTCGGAAAATGCACGTGCGTTTTCGCATGTGTCATTTTTCGGGCAGATAATACTGATCGGCTTTGGTTTAAGCCGGATCCGAGTATTATACTGTGTAGATATAATATCTTTGTCTCAGATGCATTTGTATTCGGTCGTAATACAAATGCAGGTATGTTTATACCATTACGGGGTTATCCTGAAATTCGTTTCAGGATCGCTTTTGGAAGTTGCCAGTTTTCAGTTTTCTATCAGCCGTATTTAACATTTGGTTAAATGCGGATTTATCTTTTCTTGAGATGAGTGTGGAAGCTTCTAGATGGTGACTAGGATGGTGAGGTGGCTTAGTGCATTAATGGAGCATTTATGAGTTGATGACTATGTGTTATGAATCATTAGTTCTTTTAATGAGTTCATACAAGGTGTATTAGTGACACATTCTTTTCATTAATGCTATGGTCACTCTCCCCTCTCCTACACTCACCCCCCTCACCATATATAGGCCGGCCCCTCCCCTCTTATGAGATATGGTTGTTCATTTGAGGGGAAAAAAAGATTATGATAGATTCGGGTTCATGAAAATTAGATAGCTTCATTTCTCATTTCACCCGATCCAAAAGGCAACTTCATTAACCGTTCGTCCATGGCTTTGGACGAAGCGAGACTTAGTGTTCTACTCATTCTTTACTTCATCTTGGTCGTCTCTTTTAGCAAACTTGACGACCGAGTTGCCTCGGTTCAGAGGCGGGAGCCCGTTTAAAGATCCGTCGACGTGGTGCCACCTGGACGAGAAGACTGGAGATTCAGGAGATCGGAGCAGCCGCAACAAAGCGTGGGATGATGGTTGAAGACCGAAGGACTCGGATCATTCGGTATAACAATTCTAACCACTTTGTAGCTTGTTAGTTTAGCTTTAATGGCAGATCCGGGTTATAGTACGCGATAACGCCAGTTGTAAAAGTTTTTGTTCCGCATTTGGCGTCTGTTAGATGGCCGGGACGCTACCGTGGACTTACAGTAGTATCAGAGCCTCACCATTAAGCTATACTAACTTGTGCTAACACGTTTAAAATATCGATCGAACGGAATTTCGAAAATCATATTTTTCTGTGCAAAACTTTCTGTCGATTTTTAAAAGGGTCTAAAAATTATTTTGCATATCACAGAAAAGAGGGCAGGCTTTTTTAAGAATTCTGGTGAAATTTGGTCAATTGAAGCTTCCAAAACGCCGCGGAACCGCCGCGCAAACCCTAGTTTGGCCGCGGTTCCACCACCGTTTTGGAGCTACAGTAAACCATTTTTCTACAGTAGGTTCTTCTTGTAAAATTGTGATTTCTGGAATATTTCTTTTGGGCCCATATTTTGTTACTGTACAGCAGATGTTTGTGGGGCCCACTTTGGGAAATTATGTTGATCGAAATTTAAACGTGTTAGTTTACAGTACTTACTTTATATCTCCGACCGGGATTGTCATTTGAGCGGTAAACCGCGTCTAATTGCTATAGTTCTTTTAGACGGGTTTGCGAACGTGACATTCGCGTTGATATTCTGTGTTGTGCTGTGATGTTGCGGATTTGTCGTGGTGGATAGCAGGGTGCAATGATAGTGCAGTTTGGATTTATTTGTACATTATGATATTGCGGGGCGAACGTCCAACATGTGGACTGCCGTCACTGCCTGTTGTATAATATTCTTTTGGGCACGACCGGGTTAAGGTCGATGTACCCGTTGTACATATTTTTATTTCTGTACTAGGTTTATCCCGCGAAGGAGTGCACGGATAGCTGGGTTCTGGAAGGCAACGGGTCCGTATCTCATGGCTTTGAGAGGCAAAGGGACCTCACTCTAGAATTGGCAGACTATTCGCCGCACTCGTAGGGGGTACAGGTTGACCCAAGGAGGGGTGCTCAATTTACCGGATTCCGTGAAGTGCCGGATGTTCCATTCACTATGTTGTGGGGACTACCTCGCTTCAGGTTTTGGCGGGTAACTTACCGCACCCGTAGGGGTCTAGGTTTCATTGCACAGGCTATCCACACGACCAGGGGAACGTCGGGTTTCAGCAGCGGCTCTGTGAAACCCGGGGATCCCAGATTATCTGTATTGTTCTGTGATGCTTATTACTTTTCTGTAATGTTGCATATTATCACGCCTGGAGAGATTATTGTATATTGGTATATATACTATTATATGTTGTATATGTTTTACACCCGCGCTAGTCCAGCCCCCGCTCTGTCGTTAGTTAAGTAACCTAACGGGTGATGACGGGACCCAGTGACGAATGCGGATAGCATATACGGACATTTTATTTTCGTTCTTTTCTGGTGTGATTGATTGATGGGACTGCATTGATTCTTATCAATGCAAGGATAAAACAAACCTATATTTGATGTTGTTGGAACAAATTTTAAAAAGGTGTTATTACAAAGATGATTCCTTTTGTTTTGCATAGCGATATTCAGTTAGAATATCCTGCACCTCATTCGACGAGGCAAGGGCCGAGATCTCTTCACCGGGAGTGACCCCTTAGGCAGAAGTTTACGTCAGGGTAGTAACTTTACTATAGTCGATTACTAGTTGCTTTGCATCATGGTATTCAGTTAGAATATCCTGCACCTCATTCCACGAGGAAAGAGCCGAGATCCCTTCACCGGGAGTGACCTCTTTAGCAAAGGTTTTTCGTCACTATATTTTTATAAAAAGCTATCAGGTTCCTTCAACGTGATCAAGTTCATTACGTTAAAGGTTTTTCGCCAAAAACCAGTCGTAGCCCTCTGTCATTTCTTTTGGGTATTCAGTAGTATTCAAGCTATGTATTTTGACCTTCGCCACGGCATAGTGTTTGGTAGTTGCTGGGTATTCATTTGTTGCATAGATAGATGAGTTGGTTTGGGACAGTCGTTCTGCCATTTTGACCTTCGCCAAGGGCATATGCGGGTGGGTTCAAATTAACCTGGATAATGATGGATAGAACTTGACATGTGACTTATGACATTTTGACCTTCGCCAAGGTCATAAGAGCATGGGGCAAAAAATTATATCGGGAGTTTCTAAAGAAACTGAAACTTGCCAAGTATGCGCATACCTTCTGAAGTGTGATAACTTGAGTGGCTTCCATCAAGTTATCATGCGATGATAGTTGGATCCCGATTCTCACTGATGAGTTGGTATACTCTTCGGGTGATCTCGACTAATTCTTCTTTCAGGTTTGGAGGAGAATTTGAGATTATAGTGGGATGTTTCCTGATTAGATAAAATGATAACCATTCTGATCTAGGTTAGAGTGCACGCAGAGTGTTTCTTTTCTCTCTCTCTCTCTCTTTGGCAGCAACCATTGACCGACCCTAGACTATGACTCAGTGACCAAGTTGACCGAACCTTCTTAATATACTGGCCTTTGGATTTTCTTAGTTGCATAAGTCATTGCTGCTCCTTCTTTTACCCTTTGTATTTTTCAGAACACCCCGTATTACTACGGATATCCACTTCCATTGGATAAATCCATCGTATGGTTATATACGAACTCGAAGGGACTTCTTCGAGGATGGATCCAGGTTCAGGAGAAATAGAATTAGTTTATTCAGTTGTCTTTTATTATCACCTTCCCTCAGGTTGCGAGGGCTCCTTAGTTTAGGAGAGTACACCTATTACGCTTATTGGATAGTCTTATTCCAAACCAAAGGCTGATGTCGAAAGGTAGGGAATGAAGAAAACCAATTAGCCTAACGAGGGTGTACAGAAGGTAATAGCTAAAGACAAAATAAAGGGATTAGAAAGAGGGCAAAGTAAATTGCGACTGTTATCATTCACGACCAAAACCGCGTACTTCATCGCCACTCCTATTTCACCTTTGCTTTTTCCCAGTTCGGGAGAAATAGAATAAGGTATTATTCAGTTGTCTTTTATCATCACCTTCTCTCAAGTTGCGAGTACTCTTAGGTTTAGGAGGGTACACCTATTATGCTTACTGGATAGTCTTCTTCCAAACCATAGGCTAGTGCCGAACGGTAGGGAAGGAAGAAAACCATTTAGCCTAACGATGGTGTACATAAATTAATGAATAAAGACAAATAAAGAGATTTGGAGAGATGGAAATAAAATATACGGTTAAAGTCATGAATTGGATTATGGAAGAGGAATTACTAGGAATACCAGGATACCCCTATGAAACATTTTTCATGTTTCAGTGCATTGTTAAAGGAAAACTGATTTCCCGATTAGATACTTACTCCAGGGTATGTATTTACCAGGTTTCATTCTCATATCTATATGGTTTTATAGATGATGAGTGGGAGTAAGTTATTTGGAATAAGGTGATCATCCTCATTATATCAGAATTCGTTGTAATTGGTGATATTTGAGGAAGTCGCCTGGGTTTTTGCCGGATGGCATGTATTTGGTTTTGAGTATCCATTGTTGTGCACCAATTTCAAAATGATATATCTGTACATTTATTTTTATAAAGTGAGATATAACTTTTTGATATTATGTCGGTGACATTTACCTATATCAGTTGACGATTGGGTAAGGAGCACTGAATAACGGAGTAGTTCTTAATCATAAGTACAGTTTTCAACCTACGATTTACAGGTTTTGAGTTATTCAAACTCAGCGGACTTATACAGAGTATTGTATGTTGTCCAGTGTCCGTCAGGACAAAGGGGTAGGTCCTCGTACTATGTTCTGTTTACTTGTGACTTCTCTAGTTTATAGACAAGCGTTTCGTAGAAATACAATGTCTAAGTTATGAGAAGTTGTGAGTATAAGAAAAAAGTAGAGAACCAGGTATCGCAAGTATCGGGATTCTTCAAAGAGATCGAAAATGTAGATTCTTGTGATTGGTATTCTGTTGATAGTAATGGTTTTGAGAAACTAGTTTCTCTTACAGGTTACTCATAATTGGATGGATTCCTAAGTTGAGTAATGCTGAGTAGTCTCTCTCTATTAAGTTGATATGCACTGAAGAAAGCTGGATGATTTGAATTTGGTTCCAATTAAATTAGTGCCTTTATTTCTATATTGTATATAGATTGGTTCATATCTTAACGATCTTAAGGTACGGGGAGTTGTCCAACTTATGCTTAAAACCAGACACTGGATAACTCAAGGTACGTTTCTGTAATGGCAGTTCGTGGGTTGACCCTGGTTTCGACGAGGGTTGATTTTTCTACCATTTGGAAGATCAATAGTGATATTGTTCTTGACTCGCCACAGTTTTAGTAAAAATGGATTTTTTCAGAAAACAGTAGTGGGAGTATGGTAGAACTTGAAGTGATTCCAGAACCGCAAACGATTACAGAGAATTTAATAGGACCTATATATTCAATCAGGTTTGACATTCCAATAGCCACTTCGCAGACATGGTGGGTAACCTCAGACACCCGAGAGGTACTCCGGTAGCCTCAAGGACGGCGACAGGGAGGTTCTTGTTTACCCATACTTGACACTACTGTTGTTCCAGACTATGAGACTCGGCAGAAGGATAAGTATAGTGCCGTTCTAAACTAGCTTTAGAAGTGTACGTATATATTATTCTGCCAGAGGGTTGTCGTAGTCAGTGGGAGCAGCGGAAGCATAGTGAGCAAGTAGCTTATGTCTATTAATAGACTTGAGCAGATATAGCGGAGATAAGATCATCTAATTTTGATGTGACAGTCATAGGTTTGACTTCATCAGAATAGAGAATGGATCTGTTAAGAAGGTAGTAGGGTGTGATGTCCCGGTATTTGAATGACATACACAGAGTAGGAAGTAAAATTCCTATACTACGATCGGTTGTACTGTGGTCGTCACACAGTTGTTTCTCCAGACAGGATATGGATATAATATCAGACATTCTGGTTACTAGATCTATGGTATTAGATCTAGATTTGGGTAGTTTTCCAATGTGGGTACTTTGATAATATTCTAATAGTATTTTAGAATAGAAGACTCCTGGCATGGTGGTGTACCTGCAGGTGATGGAGTCACCCTCTCTAAAGGTGTCTTAGAGACTAAAGGAGAGAGGGATGTGCATGATTGTCAGATCACTTGCTTAGGCAATTGAGTCAATCATGAGATGTCAAGTACCACACCAGATGTAGTTTTTGCACTTGATGTGATAAGTTTATATTAATCCAATCCTGAAGAAACATGAGGAAGCAGTTTTAGAACATAAGGTGCATGTTCTATGGATTTGATGACGGCAGCCTCCTTGGGAGATGGTTATCATTCCAGGCTTCAAAGGTGATATAGATGACAGAGTGATTGTCAGAGTTATATTTTTCCCTATGACAAGGGACAGTATTATGGACAAGTGGTCCAAGAGGATACTGTGGGAGGCATGGTGCTGGATACTGATTAGGTTCAGTTATCGATACAGTCTAAGAAGTTTGGATTTGGAGTTCATTTATGAACTAGGTCCCATCAGATATCCAGACATATTCTAAGACATGTATTACTCGATTCGGGAGATGGCTTACTCCGCGAACTTGAGATTAAGAGAGACATAGAAAGAAACATCAGGGCGGATCCACTCACTGAGGCTATTTTCTCGAACACAAGAGTTTTTACAAATTAGCTTTGTGAAACTGATTAGTAGAGGAGTTGGGTGTTCGGTATCACACGGGCTGTGAGTATGCGACATCGGAATAATTGGCCTTAAGTGCAAGTGGGGGATTGTTGGAGATAGTTCCCTCAAAGTCAATTATTGGATCGCAGGTACGTGATTGCAATGATTGAGGCAGGACCTATACCAATATGACAGTCTTGCTCGAGATGATAGTTTGCTATCTGGTTTGTCTTTATCATCGTATACATGCTTTAGTTCACTATTGCATGATGATAGAGCCCATAGGATTCTTGCTTGACTACCAGCAGTATGATGGCGATCATATACGTGGGAGCTGGGGTCTGTAAGCACATCCTTAAAGTGTCCCTAGTCGTGGGAGTTTCGAGGCAGGGCATCGATACTCCAGAGTAGACTAATGTATACAGTCGAGACCCCGACGACGGGCGGTGGCCGGTCTCACAAGCCACTGGTGTCAGTTTGATCACCTAAGATGTATACAGGTGCTCATTGGGTTATGAGTACACCGGACATGACTCGCCGGGAACCTGCTAATTGGTATTATACATATCGTCAGATAGCAGTTCCCTGGTGACATGTGTACAGGTTAGTTCATCGACCTGAGGTCGTCATTTGTCTCGTGTGAGTTCTTACTGTGCTTTGATTTCTACCCTACTACGGCTCAAAGGAGTCGTGCAAACATGTCTTTTTTGGGTATAGTCCCGAGCCACATGGAGGCAAGTGAAAGGATCGGCAGGGGATTCATCTCTCCCGGTATTGGGGGTGAGATCGTGTTGTGTCTAGGAGAGCCATTACACAAAGCCCTCGGCCGAGGCAGGAGATTTACTGGTAGGTACTCCAGTAGTATCTCAGGGTATTCTGGGCTACTCTCTGACACGACGTATACTGCTATTGGGGGTCTGACGGTACCAGCCCCTAGGCAGATATGCGATACTCATAGACGAACAGACCGGACTGTATGTATATTGTCACTGTTAAGCTTAGTAGGGTTTATGGATAAGTTCGCTCGTCAGCTTCCCTTCCAATCAATACATAGGCAAACCGTTATGTACAGCTTGTACCTCTGAAGTGCTAGTGGTTATACCCAGTGCCAGTGTGTTGACGAGTCATTAGAGTCCCCCACAGACACTTTCCCAAGTTCGGGCGAAACGTTGTAAAGGCCGTATGGTTTTATGGCAGGGTTCGGAAAATGCACGTGCGTTTTCGCACGTGTCATTTTTCGGGCAGATAATACTGATCGGCTTTGGTTTAAGCCGGATCCGAGTATTATACTGTGTATATATAATATCTTTGTCTCAGATGCATTTGTATTCGGTCGTAATACAAATGCGGGTATGTTTATACTATTACGGGGTTATCCTGAAATTCGTTTCAGGATCACTTTTGGAAGTTGCCAGTTTCCAGTTTTCTATCAGCCGTATTTAACATTTGGTTAAATGCGGATTTATCTTTTCTTGAGATGAGTATGGAAGCTTCTAGATAGTGACTAGGATGGTGAGGTGGCTTAGTGCATTAATGGAGCATTTATGAGTTGATGACTATGTGTTATGAATCATTAGTTCATTTAATGAGTTCATACAAGGTGTATTAGTGACACATTCTCTTCATTAATGCTATGGTCACTCTCCCCTCTCCTACACTCACCCCCCTCACCATATATAGGCCGGCCCCTCCCCTCTTGTGAGATATGGTTGTTCATTTGAGGGGAAAAAAAGATTATGATAGATTCGGGTTCATGAAAATTAGATAGCCTCATTTCTCATTTCACCCGATCCAAAAGGCAACTTCATTAACCGTTCGTCCATGGCTTTGGACGAAGCGAGACTTAGTGTTCTACTCATTCTCTACTTCATCTTGGTCGTCTTTTTTAGCAAACTTAATGACCGAGTTACCTCGGTTCAGAGGCTGGAGCCCGTTTAAAGATCCGTCGACGTGGTGCCACTTCGACGAGAAGACTGGAGATTCAGGAGATCGGAGCAGCCACAACAAAGCGTGGGATGATGGTTTAAGACCGAAGGACTCGGATCATTCGGTATAACAGTTCTAACCACTTTGTAGTTTGTTAGTTTAGCTTTAATGGCAGATCCGGGTTATAGTACGCGATAGCGCCAGTTGTAAAAGTTTTTGTTCCGCATTTGGCGTCTGTTAGACGGCCGGGGCGCTACCGTGGACTTACAGGCACACTGCAGAAAGAGGAGGAGCCATCTACACTACTCAAAGGAGCACACAAGAAAAGGAAGCACACAAGAAGAGAAGGAGTTCAAGCTTTTGGTATAACCTCTTAACCTAGTAGTTAAAGCTTCTTGTATATTTGTTAGTTTTTGTTTAGCAAAGATCCTTCATGGTTAGTCTATGTTTCCTTGTGGTAAAAATCCAATTTTTACTCTTTCCGCCTCCCCGTAAGTACCGGGGTGGGTAACATAGACTTACAGTAACCCCGTTGACACCTTTCTAGACACCTACTTGATCGGCTAATTGTAAAGTGCAAAACTCTCCCAGAAGTAACAATTATTCGCAGTGGGTATCAGGATCCAACTATCTCTTAGAAGGTATGCAATCTCATTGCAAATTTCAACACTTGAAACTCCCGATAATGGTTTTTACCCCTAGAACTTATGACCTTGACTATGATCAACATATCATAAGCACTAGTCAAGTTCTACCCGCCATTTCTTAATTAATTAGATCCACTCATATGACCCTCGACTATAATCAACATAATCACATGACTGTCCTAATTAATCACATCATATGTTTTGTAGGAAGACATCACTTAGCTACCGTACACTACGCCTTGACTATAATCAACATACGCAGCATGAATACTAAGTACCCTATTTCCTAAAATGACGGAGGGTTGAGGATGGTTTCTAAGAAAAGCTTTAATGCTTTGAATTTGATCTCGTTGCAGAATCAAATGGTTTTAAATGGAGTGTTTTTTAGGCTTTTGCTAGTTTCGCTAAAGAGGTCACTCCCGGTGAAGGGATCTCAGCTCTTTCCTCATCGAATGAGGTGCAGGATATTCACAATACCACTATGGAAAGCAAGAACTAGAAAAGCAATCAAAAGACAAACCGAAGGTTGTAGCATCTGCCAGTTATTGCTAAAGAGGTCACTCCCGGTGAAGGGATCTCGGCTCTTTCCTTATCGAATAAGGTGCTGGATATTCTACAAGGAATACCGCTGTGCAAAGCAAGAACTGGAGTTACCTATTTTTGAAAATTCGATTCTACAACATCATTTTGTTTATTTTTCTTTTATTAATCTCATTAATGAATGTCCCATCATTTAAGTTACCTAAACATCACAGATAAATACAACATACGCTTATGCCATTCGCATTCGCCTAGATGTCCCGTCATGCACCGTTAGGTTAGGTAACTAACGGCAGAGCGGGGCAGGGATAGCGCGGGTGCAAAACATAAGCAACGTTTATATAATATATCATATATACTATATGTAGTATCTATCTCAACATATCAAATGATCACATCACAGATATCGCAGCAGAAAACAACATATGAAATATAGGATATACTATGATGTCCGTGTTTTATTTTGAGCCTGCATAAAACACGGATTCCACGGTCGTGATGAATAGGCAAACTCACACTCCTAGATCCCTATGAGAGCGGCAAGCACCCTACCAATTCTAGAGTTAGGATACCCGGTCTCGACGCCTCGAGATGGTCTCCCACTGGACTTTAGAACCCGGTTACTTGTGCTCCCCTCCTTGGGTCTATCCTAATGCGGAAAAGTAAATAATATACATCAACGGTGACATCTTCCTCAACCCGGAAGTGCCCCAATAAAAGAATATTACATACATTGAATTTTACATGAATGAAAATGAAAAACTCTCATCTCATATAACCCCCCCCCCCCCCGCTATTCAAACACGACAATCCAATATAACATATCACAGAAACACATAACATCACATGTCATCAACGTAAGTAAATATGCGTATCCCAATTTTCGTTGACGTATAGCAACAAAACAGGCAATACCCCACATATTACACTTACGGTCGTAGAAAAGAAAATGAAAACTACAACAGTTGGAATCCGCAACCACCTTAGATATCATATGCCTAACCAAATGGATTCCTTAGACATCGCATGCCTAACAATTATAAACCCCGCTTTTTAGTCTCGATATTGAAAATAGTTTCCAATAACTAGTCGGGCAATTCAATAAGATTCCCGACATTCCGATCGAATGCTCGTCGGAAACTTTAGTAGACGACCGCACCCCCCGATACCGACGACGAAGTGCACTTAGGCGGAACACCGCGGCCACGAGCACCCGGACGGATGCTTTTGGCAACGGAGTTCTCCTACAGTCACTTGGTCGGGGTTATGGGGCGTGGCCATCTAGTAATGTTACCTGGCGAGTATCCACATACACAACATGATTGCGACGGACTTTTGATCGCATCAAAATTCCATGGCAACCGATCAAATGAGACTAAATTATTAGAGTTATAAAATTCAAATATTGTTGTCACGACCCGAAAAGTACGGAACATGACCGACACTTAAATTACGAAATTTCTCGAGGCGTACGTAATCAAAGTAAGCCGAAACCCAGAAATCAAAACCAAGTAAAGCAGTAGAGTGAGGGAAAAACCAATTTAAACCAAGTAGTTTAGCAACACATGCCGAAATATGCATTTTTAAAATCACCAATCTTTTCTAAAAATTTCGGCAGAGTTTTATTTGTAAATACAGGCCCTGAACGGGGTACAACAAGGTAAATGTATACATAATGATAAAAAGACATCCCCAAGCGGGAGCTAGCTCTTCGTAAAACGACGGCTACAACCACGCAAGCAATATAATATACAACGCCGAAGGGCGAGGATCAAAACTGAAAAGGAAATTCAAAACAACAAGAAAAACCCATAATAATACAACGCGCGACTCTAAGGTCGAAAGAATAAACACTGGTCTTCTATGTCTATCAAATATACAAGTCTGGTTGATAGAGTTTTAACTAGATACAACTGAAATAACAAATATGCAATGGTGGTCCTAATACAAAAGATCCCACCTACCAAATCAAATCACCCGGAATGGAAGCAGTATGCCAGCAAAGCCGTAATGAAATCTGTACGACAAAACCTGCAAGAAACTGTGGCACAACGGGGGTGAGTTGCTAACTCGTGAGTAGAAAACATCTACGAGCAGAAATCGCATGAATAGCCCAATCCTAGGTCATACGATCAGTAATATCCTCAAATAATAATAATATGGCCTGAAGCATAAATGATTGTAAGGGTAAATATCTATCCATATAGGGTAATTGTTCATACCATAATTCTGCATTATTATATTGCCCGGTCCAAGTCATTTTACAAATAAACAGGTGCTTTTGACCCATGTCTGCTACATAGTTGCAGGTTACAGATTCTCGAGACAAAAACAGTGAAAAAGACAAAAGACGATACAAAAGTGAGACTACGACCAACAAGTGGAAGAATCTTGATCAAGCCTACATTTTGGAGAATAAACGAAGCTCAATAAATAAGTTCACAGAGTACAAAGGAAGCGCAAGGTTCAAGACTTCGTCACGAAGCAACGGTAAAAGTCCACCACAATTATTCACTGTGGAGATCTGGAAGAGAACCAAAAGACATTCAGAAGAAACAACTATAGAAACAAGAAGTAAAAGTGCAACAGAACAAACCCAGGAAAAATCATTCAAAGATGCCACTACTTGGCCGCGGAACCGCGGCCAAACATGGGCTTTGGCCGCGGATCCACGGCCACGTGGCCCAATTGTCGGTGCGAAATTCCAAGACGGTGGCGCGCATTGACTAGGTCTTTTTCTTAGGGGGTATTTTTGTAATAGCAGATGTGCGTCGATTGTAACCCTAGGGCTTTCTATGAATCTATAAATAGAAGCCCTAATACCTCTTTTGAGGTATGCCTCTTCTTATGCCTCTTTTCATTTCATAAATTCAGATCTGTAATTCCTGTGTTAATGTTTGGAGAGAGCCATCAATAAAGTAAGTAGTTTTATTTAATTGCCTTAGTTAATTTTTATTCTGCCGTAGTATAGATCTTTAATTCCTTGCCCTAGTTAGATAGTTAGATATGTTCTTCAATTCCCTAATGAGCGAGTAGTCTCCTCGCTTGTTAGGGTTAGCTTTGGGGAAGGCTTGAGAGATGAAGATCTCTCACCCCTTTCTTGCCCATCACACGTTTTTATAGGACTCCATGCATTCATGCACACATCGCTCCCTACGACACCCTATCCCACGAGGTAGCGGTGATACCATAATATAAAGGCCCGGTTGAGCGTGTTTTCCATGGAGGTTAGGGCAAGGATTAAGAAAGGAAGGACAGGTACCTAGAGGAAGAAACACCGTTTCTTCCCGATGGTACTAATCCCCTTTATTAATAATTACCATAACTCCTAAAGAGATCTTAATTTGGGTATAGAAAGCGGTGAGGAAATCTTTGTATTTCCATACTTTACCTAAACCTAACCCTAGCATGATTTAGATCTAGATAAATTTAGTTTTTAGATTTAATCAATCCATTCACAACGTTTGGAATGAACTCGTTTGAGCAAATTAGAAAAGACACAACATCCCTGTGGACCGATCCGTACTCACCGGCTAGCTACCAAGCGACGCCGTTCTTGATTGCGGTTAACAAATATTTTTGATCATAAATCCATAAAAATCAAATGGCGCCGTTGCCGAGGATCGCGTGTTATTTTCTTTTTGCAATTTCGGGTTAATCTAAAAAAAATCATAAAAACTGAAAAAAAAAATTGTATTGTTTGAAGGGTATTTTTGTTTGAATTTTGCAGGATCAAAGAACGAGTTCGGATCTGGAAAATCCAGAGAGCAAAACAGAATATATCAAATCTGAACAAACAGAGGATAATAACAACAGAAAACAGAAGAAGTTGGGAAGCTCGAGTCAACAGGTCGACCGCGTTTCCGCCGCCGAAGTGGCGTTTTGACCGCGCATCCGCGGTCAGCAGGTGACATCATCATCTCAAATTTTTTTCTCGGGAACCGTGCAGCCTCCTCCACCGCGGAACCGCTGCACGACCCCCCTTGCGACCGCGGAACCGCCGCCTCCTGGTGACATCAGCACATGCAAATTTTTCTATGAGCTTTCTCTGTCCTCCTCTGCAAATCTCAATATCTCCTCTGTAAAATCTCCTGCAGGATTCTTTGCGCTTAAAAATCTCCCGCCTTTCCAATAATTGATCTTGTGCAGGATTCTTTGCGCCGCGCTAAAAAAAATAAAAAAATTTGATTGCAAGTGATTGTTACTGCTTTGCATATTTTTAATCGGACTTTAAGGGGCTTGAGACCAATTCAGATTGGGTGGGGATTTCATCACCCTTCTCAGGACCCCAGAAATCACATAAGGCATATGCATTGACCATTATTAATTAAAAAAAGACTAGACTCAGCCTTAAGGACTTCGCACTCAATAGGACAGAGGAATAGTTGTAGGCATCGGCCGTTGATCCTAACCTGACTTTGTGGTGTCTAGGCAAGTGTGTCTAAGGCGAGTGGTTACTTTATTAGGGCCACTACTTGTAGTGGAGAGCCTCCCACTCACCTGGCACTTATCTGGCCGCAATTGGCGGTGAAGAGACGGTTTGAGGTCCTATTTCTAGCCCTTTGGAACAGTTAGGAGCTGTCTAGCTGACCTAGGTGACCCTAGATCTAGGCCTGATTATGCATTTGTGGTTGATTGCATTTGTGTCAAAGCCTTTTATCGAAAACCTTTTTTGCAAATAGCACCACATGAAAAAAAAGGAATTTTTTTTTACAAAAACTTGCAACTTATCGCTAAGAAATCCTTGCATCCCATTTACACCCACTTCTTTTTCTTCTCCTTTTTACATCATGGGTACCCCACCTCACAAAACTCTTACCGAACTTTGGTACCTTCATCCAAACATTGCTTCATACGCGAATTGTTTTAGTCGAATTACGGACGACCCCTCCATGCCCAAAATTTCTTTGAAAGATCGAATAGAAGCGTCTAGGAGAAACGGTTCGACTCCACAATCTACTTTGTATCAACCATTTCAACCATCACCACCTTCTTATGTTGATACTCCTTTTTCAAGTCCTATTGTAACTCCGAAACCCATGTCTATTGCTGAGCATATTGAACAATCTCCTAACCGATCTTTCACTCCTTTCAACACGTCCAATTCTTAGGATCAACAAGTCCATTCACCTTTTTATCCAAATGTTAATCCTACTCCTGTCCAACCATCCAATTCCTACCAGTCCTACCCAACTTTCCCACCTTCACTAGATATTGCTTCGATACATCCATTTGGGAGTTTCACGTATCCAAACAATTTTGAATCTTATACTGAAACCCCTTCACAACCCATGTCTAGTTTGGAACAGTCGTTAGAAGCCTACATGGTAGTGACAAACCAAATGATTAGGAATGTGGATGCATCCATGGCCGCTTTTATGCAACCTAGTGATCCGGTAGCTAGTTTCCAACTAGCTCCAAAAATTCCAATGTATGAGGAGGCGGTTGGACAGAGTGAGAATTTGAGAGGAGAGAGTGAGCTGTGCACCCTTCCAAATCAACCCTACCCATACCCAATTGAATTCCACAACTCTAGTTTTCAAACAAGTGTCCCAAATGATTCATCAGTTGAAAATAAAACATTTAATGAGTTGTGCGACTTTGTAGTGCTTGATTTGCCAGATTATGAAGAGTCCCTTTCGAGTGAAACCACACCTAATCCTTTTGAACCTTACACCTCCACTCTAGAACCTAAATTGATAAATACCCATGCTTTTGATGATGTGTCAGAAAAAATTGATTTTCACTGATTGAGGATATAGACGCCGGGAATATTTTGGATGATGAACCCGTAGATTTGATTGAAATTTTATGTCCAAGTCATCATCCTGAGTCATTAAATGTTTCTCCCGAACCTCATATGCGTCTTGATTTTGATGATAATGGCATGGATAAGCTAAATTTTAAGGAGAATTATGAGGATAGTATTGAGGAAAATTATGAGGATAGTATTGAGGATGAACCATTTTTGTTTGATGTGTCAGATTTTCCATTTCATCCTCCTGAACCTTTAACTGTTATACTTCCTAAATCACACCCCCTCCTTTCCATCGTTCCGACCACACAAAAGATCACGCTTGAGGACTGTAAGCTTGAAAAATTTCTGTTTGATCACAACGGTTTTGATGCCACTAGTGCGTTCTTCTTTGAATCTGACACAGTTCTCACAACTGATAACGATTACGAGTGTTTCACTTTTTCGGACGATGTTGAAAACTCACCTCCCGAGTTTGAGTCCTTTAAATTTTCAGATGAGTTAGTTAAACCATCAGACTCGGTTGCTTACAGTCATTTCGAACCATTGATCGAATCCTTCAAGTTCGAGACATATTACTGAGGTGAGAATAAGACTATCCCTAAATCACTCCCTTTCGTCCTTCTTGTCGTTTCGACCACGCAAGACTCCGTCGCGTTTCCACTTTCAATGGATGGTTTACCAAGTTCGACGTACCCATGATTTCTTGCGAATCTTGAGGGATTTGACCCCATTTCTCGAAGGGCTGATAAATTAGCACAATCACTTTTAACACAACGATCATCACAAATTGCGCTAATTTATTCACTCGATTTACACCCTTAAGATCGTACCACACTTCTTTCTCTCTTCCGCCATTCTCCTCCTCCACCGAGACCGTATATCGCTTCTATCTCCACACGGTCTTGTGTGCGTCTAATTTCTTTTCTTTACACTCCATTCTTTCACCAACCCCACCATTATCACGATAGAATTTTTGAATGGTTGGTGCTAACTTTTGGTCTGTGTAAAGCCTTGTATAGTTTGATTTTTCTCCTCCCTAACTCTGAACTTTAATGCTTAAGACAGTGGAAACACTGTCTAACTTAAGTTTGGGGGGGACTTTGTTGTATATGTTAGTTATATGTATGCCTTAGAGGCCATTACTGTACATAGGATGTATATTGTAGTGTATGCTGGGACATATATAGGGAGGACTTTCTTGCTCGACATGATAATATGCTATCTGGTTACTCTTTACCTAAACATGTATACTGATTGTCTCTCTGTTACATGTTCGTAAAGCCCTTAGGATGTGTACTTAACTACCTGGACTATGATGCGGATCATACTAGTGGGGACATGGTAGTCCATAAGTACATCCTTCAAGGTCCCTAGTCGTGGGTGTATCGAGACGGGGCATCGATATACCAGAGTAGACTAGCATATACCTTCTCGACCCATAAAGATGGGCGATGGATGATCCCATATCCATTGGTGTTTGACATCAGAGATGATATACGGGTGCTCAGTGGAGACTGGCTACACTGGACGGACTCGCCGAGAACTCCCAGATGGTATTATACCTTACGTCAGATGGCAGTTCTCTGGTGACACTGGTACAGGTTAGTCTGTAGACCCGAGATCGTTATAGAGTCTTGTGTGATTCCCATTGTGCTTTGATTTCCACCTTACCACGTCCAAGAGGGCGTGCAAAACGGTGGTTTTTGGGTACAGTCCCGAATCACATGGAGGCAATGAGCGATAGGAGGGGATTCGTCTCTCCCGGTATCGGGAGTTGATGTTGTGCTGTGTTCGATTGGCTATAACCGGAAATCCCTGGCCAGGGTTGCTTAGATTTACTGGTAAGTGTTACCAGTAGTTTCTTGAACTGTTATAGACCTCATATCGACACGACTTATCGAGCTACCGGGGTCTGACGTTTACCACCCCTAGGCGAGATATGCGACATATCAGACGACGAGACCGGACTGTACGGTAAGTGTTACTGGTTGGATTCACAGGAGTGTGAGCGGGCTTGCTCGTTGATCTTCTGATCGCTCAATACCCAGGTGGCCGTTACGTTTAGCAGATCGCTTGCGGCTTGTGGGTGTTTGATATGATCATCACCTGTTGCCGGCGTATTGACGAGTCTTTAGAGTCCTACACAGAGGTTTCTTGGCTCAAGCGAAATGAAATAGGAGCGCATATGAGATATGTGCGGGACCGAGAATAAAACTAGTATGTGATACCGTATTCTATTCTCGCAATTTGTATCATCGGTCGGTTATATGTGATATAGCCGGGTTGCCGAATCAAGTGTTGATTCAATATATTGATTCACTTGATATTAGTCGGTTATATGAGATATGACCGGATCATTAAATCAAGTATTGATTTAATGATTTAATGTATAATTATATATTTGATATATTACTTTATATTGACTAGTATTGTTCACTTAAGATGGATTTTCTCACTTGATGTGCACAAGTAGTATATGTGATATATTTTTGTGCACTTGATTGTATCATGTTTGATGATACATGCAAACTTGGGTGTATGTTTGCTTTAAACCATCTTTAGGTTAATGGTTAGGTTTTAATTTGTTTTATTTATTTTCTTTATTCATTTTTGCAAAAATAAAATGGAGGCTTGCTTTGTTTTATTCATGAAGCTTCATGAAGCTTTGAAAGTCTTTACCATTTTGTTTTTTCCTTAACCTAACCATTACACCTAAACCCTAGTTTATTCTCTACATGTGTTAGTCTCACCCATGGTTGCATTATGACAACTCTTCACTTGATTTTTCATTTTTATTATTATTATTGATATTCTTTTCTTCTTCTTCTTCTTCTTCATGAAGAAAAGAAGAAAGCTTTCTTGAAAAATTTCAAGTGTTGAAATCAAGTGAGAAATCCAAATCCAAAGTGAACCCACTTCCTATTTCTTCATCCTCTACCACCTGCCATGTAGTATAGGGTGTTTTCTTCACAAGTTTTATGACCTAGTGAAGATGGAGCTTGAGTTTGAGTTGCCTCGACGTAGATCATCTTAGGCATCGAAGTTAACGACCTAGCTCGATCATTTCTCCGACGAAACCATCGCTAGAGTCTGGGATCCCGGTGATCGCAGCGAAGGGACGTCATCACGAAGCTAAAGAAGTGGAGGACCGGATCTACAAAGGTTGTATTTCCATTCACTTAGTAGCAAAGTAGTTTGCTTGCTTGTTTGTTTCGCCTATCCTCTAGTTAACGATCTTGGTTAGGGTTTCTCGGCACCTAAATTTTTTATTTTGGCATGGTTGATGCCTTGTGGTACATCAGAGTGTGCCTAGGAACCCTACAGTGGTATCAGAGCCTAGCTAGAGCTTTAGGCGAAGTGTAGACGAAGTTAGAGATCCGATCGAACCCCAAAACCCCGATCAAAACCCTTCTCTGTACATTTTTTCAAACTGTGGATTTTTGTGAATTAAAAATGCTCAGAAAATTAAGCAGGAAAATCTAAGAATGACTGTGAATTACGGACCTCTAACTCAAAAATTTGACCACGGAACCGCGGCCAAACCAAGAGTTTGGCGGCGGTTCCGCGGCCAAAATTGTGAATTAGTCCCTCAAACTTCACATATTTATTCTTAGGTCCTTTCTTGTCATTTTTTTCTGGGAATTTTTTAATTCCACTCAAGTGTTGAGTTTTCTAGGGTTTTATTGGGGACTCGTTAATTCGATCGGATAATTTAACTTCGTTTACGTTTTTCTGGATATTTTAGAAACTGTTAAAAAGTTCGACCGGATATAAATACCCAATTTTTCCCCTGCCGGGAAATTTCCAAGTGTTGGATTTTTCCGTAGTTTAAGAACGTTCTAAGTAGTGCAAGTAATGTGATGGACCCTCTAGAAGACAACAAACCTTAACTCGATTATGTGACCGTCTTGAACTGCCCTTTGAATCTTAGGGTTTGGGGCAGTACGGCGTGCCACATGTGAGGCGTTAGCTTGACCCTTCTACGGCTAAACCGTTGGTACTGTGGCATGAAGTTAATGTTTTTAAACTTATTTCAAGTGTTGAGCTGTTTCGGGAAAACTTGGGTGTATGATTGTTCGATCGGAAAGTTTAACATTTTCTATTTATCTGGAATGTGATACAATATTTGGAGTCCACAAATAGTTATGAGATAATTGATTTGAATGTTATGAATCTAGCAGTTTAGTCTCAATTGATCGGTTGCCATGGTATTTTGATGCGATCAAAAGTCCGTCGCAATCACGTAGCGTACACGGATACTCGCCGGTAAACTTAATAGATAGCCACGCCCCATAGCCCCGACCAAGTGACTGTAGGAGAACCCCGTCGCCAAAAGCATCCGTTCGGGTGCTCGCGGCAGCGGTGTTCCGCCTCAGTGCACTTCGTCGACGGTATCGGGGGTGCGGCCATCTACTAAAGTTTTCAACGAGCATTCGATAAAAATTATCGGGAATCTTTTTGAATTGCCCGACTTGATATTGAAAAGTGTTTTCGATAATGAGACTAAAATGCGGGGTTTATAATTGTTAGGCATGCGATGTCTAAGGAATTCATTTAGTTAGGTATGCGATGTCTAAGGTGGTTGCGGATTCCAACTATTGTAGTTTTACACTTTCTTTTCTGCGACCGTAAGTGTAATATGTGACATCGCCGGTTTCGTTGCTATATGTCAACGACAATTGGGATGCGCATATTTACTTACGTTGATGACATGTGATGTTATGTGTTGCTGAATATGTTATATTGTATCGTCGTGTTGGAATAGCCGAGGAGGTTTTTATGTGAGATGAATGTTTTTCATTTTCATTCATGTAAAAACTTGTATGTAATATTCTTTTATTGGGGCACTTCTAGGTTGCGGAAGATGTCACCCATTGTATATTATTTACTTTTCCGCACTAGGATAGACCCAAGGAGGAGGGCACAAGTAACCGGGTTCTGGAGTCCAGTGGGAGACCAACTCGAGGAGTCGAGTCCGGGTCTCCTAACTCTAGAATTGGTAGGGTTGCTTGCCGCTCTCGTAGGGGTCTAGGGGTGTGGGTTTGGCTATTCATCGCGACCGTGGAATCCGTGTTTTATACTGGCTCGTATTGAAAACACGGACGTCCTAGTATATCCAATGTGTCATATGTTTCTTCTGCTGCGATATCTGTGATGTGATCATTTGATATGATGTGATGGATACTGTATATAGTATATACGATATATTATATAGATGTTACTTATATTTTACACCCGCGCTAGCCCTGTCCCGCTCTGCCGTTAGTTACCTAACCTAACGGTACACGACGGGACATCGAGGCGAATGCGGATGGCATAAGCGTACGTTATATTTATCTGTGATGTTTAGGTGGACTTAAATGATGAGACTTCATTAATGTTATTAATGAAAGAAAAGAAACCTAAGATGTTGTGGGATCAAATTTTCAAAAACAGGTAGCTACAGTTCTTGCTTTGCATCGCGGTGTTCCTTGTAGAACATCCTGCACCTTATTCGATGAGGAAAGGGCCGAGATCCCTTCACCGGGAGTGACCCCTTTAGCAATAACTGACAGATGCTACAACCCTCGGTTTGTCTTTTGATTGCTTCTATAGTTTTTTTTTTGCACAGCGGTATATATGATATATCCTGCACCTTATTCGATGAGGAAAGGGCCGACGATCCCTTCACCGGGAGTGACACTTTTAGCAAAACTAGAAAAGCCTCAAAAACACTCCATTTAAAATTCATTCGATTCTACAACGATATCAAGTTCATTACGCAAAGGGTTTTCATAAAACCTGTCGTAGCCCTCCGTCATTTCAGATAAGTACTAGTTAGTATTCGTGCTACGGTAGTTTGGCCTCCGTCAAGGCGAAGTGTACGGTAGCTAACTAATGCTTATCTGCTAGCATACGATGCGATTGGATTAGGGTATTCATACGGCGTTGTTTGGCCTCCGTCAAGGGTCATGCAGGTGGGTTTAATTCAATCAGGAAATGACGGGTTGAACTTGACTAGCGGACTATGGGTAGTTTAGCCTCCGTCAATGTCATAGGACGCTAGGGGCAAAATTATCGGGAATTTCAAGCGTTGAAATTTGCAATGATATTGCATACCTTCTATGAGATAGTTGGATCCCGATACCCGCTGCGTGTAAGAGTTACTCCTGGGAGAGTTTTACACTTTACAATTAGCCGATCAAGTAGGTGTCTAGAAAGGTGTCAACGGGGTTACGCCTCTGGGAAAACGAGTTTTACTTTAATTAGGTCCGTGCGAAAGCACGGGGAACCTCCCTCAAAGTACCGACACTGGCCTGGCTGAAAGATTGGCGAACTTGTAGCATGTAATTAATCCCGGCTAGTCTTTCCTTTTAGGGTTTGAAGGAAGATTTGATAAAAAAAACAGCGGGAGCCATCTTGATTAGATAAAATAATAACCAATCTGATCTTGCAAGAGCATACACTGAGTGTTTTCTTCTCTCTCTCTCCAGGTAGCGACCATATCATGCCTTAATCAAGATAATAAAACGAATATATTGACCGAACCCGCTTGTTATACTGAGATGGGGAACGTTGGTCCCACTCCAACTTATAATTGTTATAAGACAGAGCAGGAAATTGGGGATCCGCCCAAAGAAGAAAGTGCATGTTGATGCATCATCTTTGGGTGTGTTCGTTACAAAGAACTGTTTCTCTGTATCCTCTACGTCCTGGGTATTTGATACCGGATCAGGATCCCAGATATGTAATCTATTACATAGGGCTACAGTTAGGTGGAGAACTGAGAACGGGTGATAAGTTTCATGAAACAGAAAACGGTGCAAGTGTTGCAGCCAAGTCTGTTGGTCATTGTCACCCTGTATTATAAATACATTGATTTTGAACAAATTCTATTAGATACCGAACCTGATATACAAAATCATATCAATCACTTTATTTATTAAAGAAGGATATAATTTTGTATGGTTGAACATTGTTTTGAACATTTCAAAAGTTGATCCGTTCAGGCACGTTATCTAAAAGCATTGACATTCTAAATCAAACTACAGTTCCTAGTATACAGAACACACACAAGAGGAAGAGTTCAGAGATGAACGATTCCTTCTTGAGGTATTGTAGATTAGGTCATGTCAATGTGACCCGACTAGCTTAAGTTACATTTTAGATGCATATTTAAATCAGTTTGAATTTACATCTTGTGAAACTTGGCAGTCATGTAACAAAGATTAGATGACCATAGCTCTGTTTATTAGAAACAGAGAAAAAGTTAGTGAACTCTTGGGATTGATACATGTTGATGTATGTAAGCTCCCCTGTCTACACATGCCAGGACCGGTTCATTGTACTTCATTCTGATGATCTCTCAAGATTCAGTCACATGTTCCTGTTGAAACATAAGTCCGAAGCTTTTGAGATATTCACAGAATATAAGTTAGAAGTAAAGGACCAATACAGGTATAAGTATTATGTCCTATGATAAGATCAAGGAGGAGAATACTTGTGCATAGAATTCCTGGACTATTCTAAAGGAGAATGAGATTCTCTCTCCGTATTACTCCTCTGAATATACCACAGCACATCGGTGTATCAGGGCGGAGCGATCGCACCATATTAGATATGGCGTGCTCTATGATGAGTAATACTGAGTTACCTATTTCCTTTTGAGGTTGTGCACTTAAGAAGCTGCATATCTATTGAATTGGGTTCGAATCAAATCAGTGCCTACCACTCCATATAAGATATGGTATGGGAAGAGCCTATCTCTTAAGTAAGTTAAGATTTGGGATTGTCCGGCCTATGTCAAAAGCAAAATCCGGACAAGATCAAGGCAATGTCATTTCTGTAGAACTGGAAAGGTTCCAGCTATACAAACTACAGCTGATGATTTGACAGAACCAAAGGATTCAATAGTCCCCGACGAACCTCAGCCTCTCCGCCGATCTGGTAGGGTTCCTCATCCGCCTGAGAGACACTTCGGTTTCTCGATGACGGTGGGAGCGAGGAATGCATCATGAGATGATGACCCAACTAGTTTCGAGCAGGCCATCGAGAGTAGGGACTCTGTAAGAATGGCTGGATGCTTAGTGATCTGAGATGGAATCCATGTACACCAACAAAGTATGGACTTTGGTTGCGATATCTGAAGGGTTAAATCCCCATCAGGAGCAAGTATATCTTGAGAATATTACTTGGTGTAGATGGAAAAGTTGAGACTTTCAAAGCTAGACTTATTAAAGGTTTTCGTCATCGCCCAGGCGTGGATAATGATGAAACCTTTTCCAGTGGCTATGCTTAAGTCCATCCGGATCCTACTTGCCATTGCTACATACTATGACTACGATATCTGGTGGTTGAGTGCCATGACTGCTTTTCTAAATAATGATTTAGAAGAGAACATCTATAAGAACACAGCCAGAGGGCTTCGCAAACAGTGGGAGCAGCGGAAACGCGTGCAAGTTGTTTTACAAGATACAGCAGGTATCGCAGAGTTGGAACTTCTGTTTTGATGTGGTAGTCAAAAAGTTTGACTTCATCAAAATGGTAGATGAACCTTGTATATACAAAACGGTAGTAGAGAGTAAGGTAGTCATCCTCGTATTGTACGTGGACTACATACTCTTGATAGGGAAGGAGTTTCCTATGCTACGCTCGGTCAATCTCCGCTTATCACAAGGATTCTCCATATAGGATCAAAATGATACCTCCTAAATCCTGGGTTTTGGATCTATTAGATAGATCCAAATGGATGTTAGGAATCTCACTAGGTGTAGTAAGATGGTATCAATGGATCCTGGGGAGAATCACTGGAAATGTTCCAGGGTGATAAGGACGACTGAATGTCAGTCGCAGGCATTGTCTTTACCCTCAATGGAGGGACGGTATGTTGGAAGAGTTCCAAGTTAGATACCGTGGCAAACTAGACGATAAAGGCTGGATACATCGTTACCAAAGATGTTAACAAAGAGGAAGTCTGGGTGTATATTAGTTCATGAGATGAACTTCGTTCCAACCATTGTGAGACAATGGAGTTGCGGCTAATGCCTAGGAACGCCTGTCCCATTAGTGATCCAGACATATTCTGAGGCAGCATCACCTGATCATGGAGATAGTTGATCTCCGGGGTGATCGAGATTAGGAGAGTAGACTCAGAGGACAACACGGCGGATCCACTCACAAAGGCCTTTTCCCAGAGAGAGACTTTTATGGGATGGTTGAGTATGAGATACTGCAACCACTGCTATAGATGGCCCTAGTGCAAGTGGGAGATTGTTAGTTATATGTATGCCCTAGAGGCCATTACTGTACATAGGATGTATATTGTAGTGGATGCTGGGACATATATAGGGAGGACTTTCTTGCTCGACATGATAGTATGCTATCTGGTTACTCTTTACCTAAACGTGTATACTGATTGTCTCTCTGTTACATGTTCGTAAAGCCCTTAGGATGTGTACTTGATTACCTGGACTATGATGCGGATCATACTAGTGGGGACATGGTAGTCCATAAGTACATCCTTCAAGGTCCCTAGTCGTAGGTGTATCGAGACGGGGAATCGATATACCAGAGTAGACTAGCGTATACCTTCTCGACCCATACAGATGTGTTAGTTATATGTATGCCCTAGAGGCCATTACTGTACATAGGATGTATATTGTAGTGGATGCTGGGACATATATAGGGAGGACTTTCTTGTTCGACATGATAGTATGCTATCTGGTTGCTCTTTACCTTAACGTGTGCACTGATTGTCTCTCTGTTACATGTTGGTAAAGCCCTTAGGATGTGTACTTGACTATCTGGACTATGATGCGGATCATACTAGTGGGGACATGGTAGTCCATAAGTACATCCTTCAAAGTCCCTAGTCGTGGGTGTATCGAGACGGGGCATCGATATACCAGAGTAGACTAGCGTGTACCTTCTCGATCCATACAGATGGGCGATGGATGATCCCATATCCATCGGTGTTTGACATCAGAGATGATATACGGGTGCTCAGTGGAGACTGGGTACACTGGACGGACTCGCCGAGAACTCCCAGATGGTATTATACCGCACGTCAGATGGCAGTTCTCTGGTGACACTGGTACAGAGTAGTCTGTTGACCCGAGATCGTCATAGAGTCTTGTGTGGTTCCCTCTGTGCTTTGATTTCCATCTTACCACGTCCAAGAGGGCGTGCAAAACGGTGGTTTTTGGGTACAGTCCCGAGTCACATGGAGGCAATGAGCGATAGGAGAGGATTCGTCTCTCTCGGTATAGGGGGTTGATGTTGCGCTGTGTTCGATTGGCTATAACAGGAAATCCCTGGTCAGGGTTGCTGAGATTTACTGGTAAGTGTTACCAGTAGTTTCTCGAATTGTTATAGACCTCATATCGACACGACTTATCGAGCTATTGGGGTCTGACGTTTACCACCCCTAGGAAAGATATGCGACATATCAGACGATCAGACCGGACTGTACGGTAGTGTTACTGGTTGGATTCACAGGAGTGTGAGCGGGCTTGCTCGTCGATCTTCTGATCGCTCAATACCCGGGTGGCCGTTACGTTTAGCAGACCGCTTGCGGCTTGTGGGTGTTTGATATGATCATCATCTGCTGCCGGCGTATTGACGAGTCTTTAGAGTCCTACACAGAGGTTTCCTGGCTCAAGCGAAACGAAATAGGAGCGCATATGAGATATGTGCGGGACCGAGAATAATGCGTGTATGTGATACCGTATTTCATTCTCGCGATCAATGTGTCGGATGGTTGTATGCGATATAACCTAGTTATCGATTCAAGCGTTGAATCGATGAGCCGATACATTGAATACTAGTCGGTTGTGTGCGACATGACCGGATCGTTAAATCAAGTGTTGATTTGATGATTTAATGTATAATTATATATTTGATATATTATTTTGCATTAACTAGTATTGGTTCACTTTAAATGGATTTTCTCACTTGGATGTACAAGTTGTATATGTGTTATACTTTTTGTGCATATTATTGTATCATGTTTGATGATACATGTTTACTTGGTTAAGTGTAAAGAATTAAACCATGGTTAAACTTATGATTAGGGTTTTATTTCCTTTTCTCATTTATTTATCTATTTATTCATTTTGGAAATAAATATAAAAGGCATGAAAGGAAAATGGTGGCTTGTTTTGTTTCATATTGAAGCTTCTTGAAGACTTTGACCAAGTGACCATTTTGTCTCATGCTTAACCCTAACCATTCCTTTTAACCATGATTAACTCTCTACACTTGACCATGGTACATTATATGATAAGTATTGATTTTCTTTTGATAATAAATTAACTTATCATATCATTTTCTTCTTCTTCTTCCTTGAACTCAAGAAGAAAACCTAAGCTCCATCAATGGTGATTGATGGAAATGAGTGAGAAATCCAATTCTAAAGTCTACCCACTTCCTATTTCTTCATCCTCTACCTCTTGCCAAGTAGTAGAGTGTGTTTACTTCACAAGTTTCTTGACTTGGTGAAGTCGGAGCTTGATTTAGCGATGCCTCGACGTAGATCATCTTCGGCATGGACATCGACGACCTAGCTTGCCCATTCTCCGACGAAGCCGACGCTAGAGCCCGGGACTTGTTATGGACAGCGAGGAGACTTCATTGCGGAGCTATGGAGGTGGACAAACGGATCTACAAAGGTTGTATTTCCGTATTCCCTTAGTTAATTGTTAACTAGTTTAAATGTTTCGCCTAGTTTTCTAGCCAACGATCTTGTTAGGGTTTGTAGGCACCGTTAAAAATTTGAAATTGGCATGATCGATGCCTTGTGAGACCTCACTAGGGTGCCTAGGAACCCAACAGTGGTATCAGAGACTAGCTAGAGCCTTAGGCAAAGTCTAGACGGATTTTGAAGTCCGAACGAACCCGAAACCCCAATTTAACATGCTCTCTGTCCTTTTTTCAAAAACTGGTCTTTTTCCATATTAAAAATATTCAGAAATTACAGCCGGGAATTTTATGAATAACTGTGCAAAACGGAGCCCTAACTCTGTCAACCTACCGCGGAACCGCGGCTTTACCCCACGTGGCGCGGCGGTTCCGCGGCCGTTAAGTTGAATCGTTGACTTCTGTTTGCACAGTAATTGATATATTTGACTCCTGTGTTTTCTGGATAATTTTAATATATTATTCAAGAGTTGAATTTTCTGGAGTTGTTTTGGGGATTCGTATATTCGATCGGATTATCAAATTTTGTCTGTGTGGCTTTCCGGGTATTTTTGAATATGTTAAAAAGTTCGACCGGATATAAATACCCAATTTTTCCCCTGTCGGGAAATTTCCAAGTGTTGGATTTTTCCGTGGTTTAAAGACGTTCTAAGTAGTGCAAGTAACGCAATGGACCCTCTAGAAGACAACAAACCTTAACTCGATTATGTGACCGTCTTGAACTGCCCTTTGAACCTTCGGGTTTGGGGTAGTACGGCGTGCCACATGTGAGGCGTTGGCTTGACCCTTCTACGGCTGGACCGTTGGTACTGAGGCACGAACTGAATGTCTTTAGACTTGTTTCATGTGTTGATCTGTATCGGGAAAGCTTGGGTGTTCGATTGTTCGATCGAAAAGTTTAGCATTTTCTGTTTATCCGGAATGGGATACAATAATTGGAATTCACAATAAGTTATGAGATAACTGAATGAATGTTATAAACATAGCAGTTTAGTCTCACTTGATCGGTTGCCACGGAATTTTGATGTGATCAAAAGTCCGTCGCAATCACGTAGCGTACGCGGATACTCGCCGGGTAAACTTAATAGACAGCCTCACTCCATAGCCCCGACCAAGTGACTGTAGGAGAATACCGTCGCCGAAAGCATCCGTCCGGGTGCTCGCGGTAGCGGTGTTCCGCCTTGGTGCACTTCGTCGACGGTATCAGGGGTGCAGCCGCCTACTGAAGTTTGCGACGAGTACTCGATCAGGATGTCGGGAATCCTGTTGAATTGCCCGACTTCATATTGAAAAAGAGTTTTCGATTTTGAGACTAAAATGCGGGGTTTATAATTGTTAGGCATGCGATGTCTAAGTAATTCATTTGGTCAGGCATGCGATGTCTGAGGTGGTTGCGGATTCCAACTGTTGTAGTTTTACACTTTCTTTTCTGTGACCGTAAGTGTAATATGTGATATCGCCGGTTTCGTTGCTATATGTCAACGACAATTGGGATGGACATATTTACTTACGTTGATGACATGTGATGTTATGTGTTGCTGGATATGTTATATTGGATCGTCGTGTTTGAATAGCCGGGGGTTTTTATGTGAGATGAGTGTTTTTCATTTTCATTCATGTAAAAACTTGTATGTAATATTCTTTTATTGGGGCACTTCCAGGTAGCGGAAGATGTCACCGTTTTTATATTATTTACTTTTCCGCACTAGGATAGACCCAAGGAGGGGAGCACAAGTAACCGGGTTCTGGAGTCCAGTGGGAGACCAACTCGAGGAGTCGAGGCCGGGTCTCCTAACTCTAGAATTGGTAGGGTTGCTTGCCGCTCTCGTAGGGGTCTAGGGGTGTGGGTTTGGCTATTCATCACGACCGTGGAATCCGTGTTTTATACTGGCTCGTATTGAAAACGCGGACGTCCTAGTATATCCAATATTTCATATGATTCTTCTGCTGCGATATCTGTGATGTGATCATGTGATGTTCTGTGATAGATGCAGTATATAGTATATATGATATATTATATAGACGTTACTTATGTTTTACACCCGCGCTAGCCCTGCCCCGCTCTGCCGTTAGTTACCTAACCTAACGGTGCACGAGGGGACATCGAGGAGAATGCGGATGGCATAAGTGTACGTCGTATTTATCTGTGATGTTTAGGTATTTAAATGATGGGACTTCATTAATGTGATTAATGAAATAAAAGAAACCTAAGATGTTGTAGAATCGAATTTCAAAATAAAACAGGTAGCTACAGTTCTTGCTTTGCACAGCGGTATATGTGATATATCCTGCACCTTATTCGATAAGGAAAGGACCGAGATCCCTTCACCGGGAGTGACTCCTTTAGCAACAACTGGCAGATGCTACAACCTCGGTTTGTCTTTTGATAGCTTTTAAGTGTTTTTGCTTTGCACAGCGATATATATGATATATCCCGCACCCCATTCGACGAGGAAAGGACCGACGATCCCTTCACCGGGAGTGACTCCTTTAGCAAAACTAGAAAAGCCTCAAAAAGCACTCCATTTCAAAATCATTCGATCCTACAACGATATCAAGTTCATTACGCAATAGGTTTTCAGAAAAACCTGTCGTAGCCCTCCGTCATATCAGATAAGTCCTGTTTAGTATTCGTGCTGCGTTTGTTGACCTTGTCAAGGCGCAGTGCGCTGTAGCTAACCAGTATTTATCTGCTTATGCATATGATGCAGATTGGGTTAGGGTAGTCGTGCGGCCTTGTTGACCTTGTCAAGGGTCGTGCGGGTGGGTTTGATTCAATCAAGAAATGACGGGTTGAACTTGACTTGCGGTCTATGGTTTGTTGACCTTGTCAAGGTCATAGATCGTTCGGGGCAAAATATTATCGGGAATTTCAAGTGTTGAGATTTGCAATGAGATTGCATACCTTCTATGAGATAGTTGGATCCCGATACCCGCTGCGAGTAATTGTTACTCCTGGGAGAGTTTTATACATTACAATTAGCCAATCAAGTAGGTGTCTAGAAAGGTGTCAACGGGGTTACGCCTCTGGGAAAACGAGGTTTACATTAATTAGGTTCGTGCGAAAGCACGGGGGACCTCCCTCAAAGTACCGACACTGGCCTGGCTGAAAGATTGGCGAACTTGTAGTGTGTAATTAATCCCGGCTAGTCTTTCCTTTTAGGGTTTGAAGGAAGATTTGATAAAAAGCAGTGGGAGCCATCCTGATTAGATAAAATAATAACCAATCTATTCTTGCAAGAGCGCACACTGAGTGTTTTCTTCTCTCTCTCTCCTGGTAGCGACCATATCACGCCTTAATCAAGATAATAAAACGGATTATTGACCGAACCCGCTTGTTATACTGAGCTGGGGAACGTTGGTCCCGCTCCAACTTATAATTATTATAAGACAGAGAAGGAAATTGGGGAATAACAGATTTTCCGTGCCGCCCAAACGAAGAGAGTGCATGCTGATGCATCATCTTCGGGTGTGTTCATTATACAGAACTGTTTCTCAGTATCCTCCGCATCCTGGGTATATGATACAGGATCAGGATCCCAGATATGTAATCTGTTACATAGGGCTACAAAAGGGTAGAAAAACTGAGAACGGGTGATAAGTTTCATGAAGCAGAAAACGGGGCAAGTGTTGCAGCCAAGTCTGTTGGTCACTGTCACCCTGTATAGTAATACATTGATTCTGAACGAATGTTATTAGATACCGAACCTGATATACAAAATCATATCTATCTCTTTATTAGTAAAGAAACGATAAAATTTTGTATTGTTGGATAATGTTTTGAACATTTCCTATATCAAAAGTTGATCGGTTCTGGCACGTTATCTAAAAGTATTGATGTTCTAAATCAAACTACAGTTCTTAGTATATGGAACACACACAAGAGGAAGAGTTCAGAAATGAACGGATCCTTCTTGAGGTATTGTAGACTAGGTCATATCAATGCGACCCGACTAGCTAGAGTTACATAAAGATGTATATTTAAATTAGTTTAAATTTACATCTTGTGAAACTCGCCAGTCATGTCACAAAGATAAGATGACCATAGCTCTGTTTATTGGAAACAGAGAAAGAGTTAGTAAACTCTTGGGATGATACATGTTGATGTATGTAAGTCCCCTGTCTACACATACCAAGACTGGTTCTTTATACTTCATTACGTTCTCTGATGATCTCTTTAGATTCAGACATATGTTCCCGTTGAAACACAAGTCCGAACCTTTTGAGATAATCACAGAATATAAGTTAGAAGTAGAGAACCAAGATACGAGTATAAGTATTATGTCCTTTGATGTGATCGAGGAGGAGAATACTTGAGCACGGAAATACTGGACTATTCTAAAGGAGAATGAGATTCTCTCTCAGCATTACTCCTCTGTATACACCATAGCACGATGGTGTATCGGGGCGGAGCAATCACACCCTATATGATAAGGTGTTCTCTATGATGAGTACTACTGAGTTACCTTTTTCCTTAAGGGAGTTATGCGCTTGAGAAGCTGCATACCTATTGAATAGGGTTCCAATCAAATCAACTGCCTACCACTTCATATGTGATATGGAAAGGGAAGAGCCCATGTCTTAAGTTAGTTAAGATTTGAGGTTGTCCGGCCTATGTCTAAAAGCAAAATCCGGACAAGCTCGAGGCAATGTCAGTTATGTACAACTGGAAATGTTCCAGCCATACAAATTGCAGCTGATGATTTGATAGAACCAAAGGATTCAGTAGATTCCAACGAACCTCAGCCTCTCCGCCGATCTAGTAGGGTTCCTCACCCACCTGAGAGATACTTCTGTTTCTCTATGACAGTGGGAGCGAGGATTGCATCATGAGATGATGACCCAACTAGCTTCGAGCTGGCCATCAGGAGTAAGACTCTGTAAGAATGGCTGGATGCTTAGTGATCTGAGATGGAATCCATGTACACCAACAAAGTATGGACTTTGGTTGCTATATCTGAAGTGTTAAATCCCCATTAGGAGCAAGTATATCTTGAGAAGATTACTTGGTGTACATGGAAAGGTTGAGACTTTCAAAGCTAGACTTGTTAAAAGTTTGCATCATTGACCAGGTGTGGATAATGATGAAACCTTTTCAAGTAGCTATGCTTAAGTCCATCCAGATCCTACTTACCACGGCTACATACCATAACTACGATATCTGGTGGTTGGGTGTCATGACTGCTTTTCTAAATGATGTTTTAGAAGAGTGCGTCTATAAGTACACAGCCAGATGGCTTCATAGACAGTGGGAGCAGCGGAAACGTGTGCAAGATGCTTTATAGATTAAAGCAGGCATCGCGGAGTTGGAACATCTGTTTTGATAGATTAGTCAAGGAAGTTGACATCATCAAAATGGTAGATGAACCTTGTATAAACAAAAAGGTAGTAGGGAGTATGGTAATGATCCTCGTGGAGTACGTGGATGACATACTCTTGATAAGAAAGGAGTTTCTTATGCTACGCTCGATCAATCTCCGTTTATCACAAAGATTCTCCGTGTAGGATCAAAATGATACCTCCTAAATCCTGAGTTTTCATCTATGAGATAGATGTTATTTGGGTGTTAGTTATACTCACTAGTTGTAGTGAGATGGTATCAATTGATCCTGGGGAGAATCACTGGAAGTGTTCCAGGGTGATAAAGACGACTGAATGTCAGTCGCAGGCATTGTCTTTACCCTCAGAAAAGGGACGGTATGTTGGAAGAGTTCCAAGCTAGATACCGTGACATACTAGACGATAAAGGCAGGATACATCGCTACTTAAGATGCTACCAAAGAGGTTGTTTGGATGTATATTAGTTCATGAGATGAACTTAGTTCCTACCATTGTGTGACAATGGAGTTGTGGCTTATGCCAGGAACCCCCATCCCATCAGTGATCCAGACATATTCTAAGGCAGTATCACCTGATCATGGAGATGGTTGATCTCCAAGGTGATCGAGGCAAGGAGAGCAGACTCAGAGGATAACACGGCGTATCCACTCACGAAGGCCTATTCCCAGAGAGAGACTTTTATGGGATGGTTGAGTATGAGATACTTCGACCACTGCTACAGATGGCCCTAGTGCAAGTGGGAGATTGTTAGTTATATGTATGCCCTAGAGGCCATTACTGTACATAGGATGTATATTGTAGTGGATGCTGGGACATATATAGGGAGGACTTTCTTGTTCGACATGATAGTATGCTATCTGGTTGCTCTTTACCTTAACGTGTGCACTGATTGTCTCTCTGTTACATGTTGGTAAAGCCCTTAGGATGTGTACTTGACTATCTGGACTATAATGCGGATCATACTAGTGGGGACATGGTAGTCCATAAGTACATCCTTCAAAGTCCCTAGTCGTGGGTGTATCGAGACGGGGCATCGATATACCAGAGTAGACTAGCGTGTACCTTCTCGACCCATACAGATGGGCGATGGATGATCCCATATCCATCGGTGTTTGACATCAGAGATGATATACGGGTGCTCAGTGGAGACTGGGTACACTGGACGGACTCGCCGAGAACTCCCAGATGGTATTATACCGCACGTCAGATGGCAGTTCTCTGGTGACACTGGTACAGAGTAGTCTGTTGACCCGAGATCGTCATAGAGTCTTGTGTGGTTCCCACTGTGCTTTGATTTCCATCTTACCACGTCCAAGAGGGCGTGCAAAACGGTGGTTTTTAGGTACAGTCCCGAGTCACATGGAGGCAATGAGCGATAGGAGGGGATTCGTCTCTCCCGGTATAGGGGGTTGATGTTGCGCTGTGTTCGATTGGCTATAACAGGAAATCCCTGGCCAGGGTTGCTGAGATTTACTGGTAAGTGTTACCAGTAGTTTCTCGAATTGTTATAGACCTCATATCGACACGACTTATCGAGCTATTGGGGTCTGACGTTTACCACCCCTAGGCAAGATATGCGACATATCAGACGATCAGACCGGACTGTACGGTAGTGTTACTGGTTGGATTCACAGGAGTGTGAGCGGGCTTGCTCGTCGATCTTCTGATCGCTCAATACCCGGGTGGCCGTTACGTTTAGCAGACCGCTTGCGGCTTGTGGGTGTTTGATATGATCATCATCTGCTGCCGGCGTATTGACGAGTCTTTAGAGTCCTACACAGAGGTTTCCTGGCTCAAGCGAAACGAAATAGGAGCGCATATGAGATATGTGCGGGACCAAGAATAATGCGTGTATGTGATACCGTATTTCATTCTCGTGATCAATGTGTCGGATGGTTGTATGCGATATAACCTAGTTATCGATTCAAGCGTTGAATCGATGAGCCGATACATTGAATACTAGTCGGTTGTGTGCGACATGACCGGATCGTTAAATCAAGTGTTGATTTGATGATTTAATGTATAATTATATATTTGATATATTATTTTGCATTAACTAGTATTGGTTCACTTTAAATGGATTTTCTCACTTGGATGTACAAGTTGTATATGTGATATACTTTTTGTGCATATTATTGTATCATGTTTGATGATACATGTTTACTTGGTTAAGTGTAAAGAATTAAACCATGGTTAAACTTATGATTAGGGTTTTATTTCCTTTTCTCATTTATTTATCTATTTATTCATTTTGGAAATAAATATAAAAGGCATGAAAGGAAAATGGTGGCTTGTTTTGTTTCATATTGAAGCTTCTTGAAGACTTTGACCAAGTGACCATTTTGTCTCATGCTTAACCCTAACCATTCCTTTTAACCATGATTAACTCTCTACACTTGACCATGGTACATTATATGATAAGTATTGATTTTATTTTGATAATAAATTAACTTATCATATCATTTTCTTCTTCTTCTTCCTTGAACTCAAGAAGAAAACCTAAGCTCCATCAATGGTGATTGATGGAAATGAGTGAGAAATCCAATTCTAAAGTCTGCCCACTTCCTATTTCTTCATCCTCTACCTCTTGCCAAGTAGTAGAGTGTGTTTACTTCACAAGTTTCTTGACTTGGTGAAGTCGGAGCTTGATTTAGCGATGCCTCGACGTAGATCATCTTCGGCATGGACATCGACGACCTAGCTTGCCCATTCTCCGACGAAGCCGACGCTAGAGCCCGGGACTTGTTATGGACAGCGAGGAGACTTCATTGCGGAGCTATGGAGGTGGACAAACAGATCTACAAAGGTTGTATTTCCGTATTCCCTTAGTTAATTGTTAACTAGTTTAAATGTTTCGCCTAGTTTTCTTGCCAACGATCTTGTTAGGGTTTGTAGGCGCCGTTAAAAATTTGAAATTGGCATGATCGATGTCTTGTGAGACCTCACTAGGGTGCCTAGGAACCCTACAAGATGGGCGATGGATGATCCCATATCCATTGGTGTTTGACATCAGAGATGATATACGGGTGCTCAGTGGAGACTGGGTACACTGGACGGACTCGCCGAGAACTCCCAGATGGTATTATACCTTACATCAGATGGCAGTTCTCTGGTGACACTGGTACAGGTTAGTCTGCAGACCGAAGATCGTCATAGAGTCTTGTGTGATTCCCACTGTGCTTTGATTTCCACCTTACCACGTCCAATAGGGCGTGCAAAACGGTGGTTTTTGGGTACAGTCCCGAATCACATAGAGGCAATGAGCGATAGGAGGGGATTCGTCTCTTCCGGTATAGGGAGTTGATGTTGTGCTGTGTTCGATTGGCTATAACCGGAAATCCCTGGCCAGGATTGTTGAGATTTACTGGTAAGTGTTACCAGTGGTTTCTCGAACTGTTATAGACCTCATATCGACACGACTTATCGAGCTACTGGGGTCTGACGTTTACCACCTCTTGGAGAGATATGCGACATATCAGACGACGAGACCGGACTGTACGGTAAGTGTTACTGGTTGGATTCACAGGAGTGTGAGCGGGCTTGCTCGTTGATCTTCTGATCGCTCAATACCCGGGTGGCCGTTACGTTTAGCATACCGCTTGCGGCTTGTGGGTGTTTGATATGATCATCACCTGCTGCTGGCGTATTGATGAGTCTTTAGAGTCCTACACAGAGGTTTCCTGGCTCAAGCGAAACGAAATAGGAGCGCATATGAGATATGTGCGGGACCGAGAATAATACCAGTATGGGATACTGTATTCTATTCTCGCGATTTGTATCATCGGTCGGTTATATGTGATATAGCCGGGTTGCCGAATCAAGTGTTGATTCGATATATTGATACACTTGATATTAGTCGGTTATATGAGATATGACCGGATCATTAAATCAAGTATTGATTTAATGATTTAATGTATAATTATATATTTGATATATTACTTTACATTGACTAGTATTGTTCACTTAAGATGGATTTTCTCACTTGATGTGCACAAGTAGTATATGTGATATATTTTTGTGCACTTGATTGTATCATGTTTGATGATACATGCAAACTTGGGTGTATGTTTGCTTTAAACCATCTTTAGGTTAATGGTTAGGTTTTAATTTTTTTATTTATTTTCTTTATTCATTTTGGCAAAAATAAAATGGAGCCTTGCTTTGTTTTATTCATGAAGCTTTGAAAGTCTTTACCATTTTGTTTTTTCCTTAACCTAACCATTACACCTAAACCCTAGTTTATTCTCTACATGTGTTAGCCTCACCCATGGTTGCATTATGATAAATCTTCACTTGATTTTTCATTTTTATTATTATTATTGATATTCTTTTCTTCTTCTTCTTCTTCATGAAGAAAAGAAGAAAGCTTTCTTGAAAAATTTCAAGTGTTGAAATCAAGTGAGAAATCCAAATCCAAAGTGAACCCACTTCCTATTTCTTCATCCTCTACCACTTGCCATGTAGTATAGGGTGTTTTCTTCACAAGTTTCATGACCTAGTGAAGATGGAGCTTGAGTTTGAGTTGCCTCGACGTAGATCATCTTCGGTATCGAAGTTAACGACCTAGCTCGATCATTTCTCCGACAAAACCATCGCTAGAGTCCGGGATCTCAGTGATCGCAGCGAAGGGACGTCATCACGGAGCTAAAGAAGTGGTGGACCGAATCTACAAAGGTTGTATTTCCATTCACTTAGTAGCAAAGTAGTTTGCTTGCTTGCTTGTTTCGCCTATCCTCTAGTTAACGATCTTGGTTAGGGTTTCTCGGCACCTAAATTTTTGATTTTGGCATGGTTGATGCCTTGTGGTACATCAGAGTGTGCCTAGGAACCCTACAGTATATATATTTTTTGTTTTTTCTTTTAACAATAAAAATATTATAAATAAATAAACAGGGGAGAGCCGACATTTTGACCCTCTTGGTGTGGCATGACAGTAAGGACACTGTCAAGTTAAGTTTGGGGGTATGCTCGGTAAGCCTTCTTCCTTCGTATTCATGTGTATATTTTTGCATTTGCATTCTTATTTTAAAACCCATAAAAATTGAAAATTTTAAAAATTATAAAAATTAAAGTATTCAATTTTGGCCTTAATTGACTCGAGTTTGACAAAAAGGTTAACTAGCTAGGAACAACTAGATCCTAGACTTAGTAAATTAAAAATCCTAAAAATAACCTTTCTTAAAAATTTAACGGTAGAAAATATATTTCTTTGTAGTTTATTTAGAAATAGGCAAATTTCGAGTTGACTTCTTGGGCTAAGTTAAAACAAGGGAAAAGTATTAATATCTTTATTAAAGTATAAGTTTGAAAAATAATTCTCAGCTTAAGTCTAAATTCTGAAAATATATACCCTACAAATTGCACAAACACGAACCTTGAAACTTGGAATAGTAGGAGAGACCTTGAAATGCTCTTGTCTAAAGTCCTTAGTACGAAGAAAAATAAAAAAATATACAAGTGTGAATAAAGAAAAAAAATGAACACTGGTTTTTGTAATTACTTAAGACTGCAAAAATGGAAAAATATTTAGCGATGGTGCTTCATCACCTAGTGCCTTAGACCAACTGGTTTGGGAGTCACTGCTAAAGCCTTAGGTGTTACAAGACTAGGAATTACGCTTTAAAGTGCAAACACATTTTGTAATCGGTCGTTGGTACCTCAAGAAGTATTAACGGTCGCATGAAGGATGTGTAAGCAAAATTCATCTAAAAATTCACCAATTAAGAAGTGCTTTGGACAACGGACAAGAGTATGATTACTTGATTTGAATTTCCAAGTGTAGGGGTGATATATACACACATGTAGGGGTATGTGATTGGGGTTTAGATAAGAGATAGGAATGAAGAATAGGACTTGTATCTTTAGTAGAGATGATAAAAATTCCTAAGTTGAGATAGAACCATAGAAGGAAAACTTGTATAATCTTAAATTAAATTAAATAGGTCTACAGAACATATATAATCTTAAATTAAATGATAAGGAAGCATGAAGAATACGGGTGGATGATTTATGAGTCAAAGATAATAGAGTTCTTGTTAGAAAACCTAATTGGAGAATAAAAGTCGATAAGCCAAATTGATAGGATTTTGTGGGTAGTATCCGCTGAAAACCCTCAGGAGACAACACTCCTCCTACTAGGGACACCTAGAGGTTTAACGGCTTGTTGCACGAGCTCAGTGCAATCGCGTTTCCCTGCGAAAGTGAGGTTAAGATTTTGTTGAGAATAAAACAAGGTTTGCTCGAGGACGAGCAAAAGATAAGTTTGGGGGAATTTGTTCATACCATAATTCTGCATTATTATATTCCCCGGTCCTAGTCATTTTACAAATAAACATGTGCTTTTGACCCATGTCTACTACATAGTTGCAGGTTACAGATTCTCGAGACAAAAACAGTGAAAAATACAAAAGACGATACAAAAGTGAGACTACGACCAACAAGTGGAAGAATCTTGATCAAGCCTACATTTTGGAGAATAAACGAAGATCAATAAATAAGTTCACAGAGTACAAAGGCAGCGCAAGGTTCAAGACTTCGTTACGAAGCAACGGTAAAAGTCCACTACAATTATTCACTGTGGAGATCTGGAAGAGAACCAAAAGACATTCAGAAGAAACAACTGTAGAAACAAGAAGTAAAAGTGCAACAGAAAAATCCCAAGAAAAATCAGTCAAAGATGCCACTACTTGGCCACGGAACCGCTGCCAAACGTGGGCTTTGGCCGTGGATCCGCGGCCACGTGGCCCAATTGTCGGTGCCAAATTCCAAGACGGTGGCATGCGTTGACTAGATCTTTTTCTTAGGGGGTATTTTTGTAATAGCAGATGTGCGTCGATTGTAACCCTAGGGTTTTCTATGAATCTATAAATAGAAGCCCTAATACCTCTTTTGAGGTATGCCTCTTCTTATGCCTCTTTTCATTTCATAAATTCAGATCTGTAATTCCTGTGTTAATGTTTGGAGAGAGCCATAAATAAAGTAAGTAGTTTTATTTAATTGCCTTAGTTAATTTTTATTCTGCCGTAATATAGATCTTTAATTTCTTGCCCTAGTTAGATAGTTAGATATGTTCTTCAATTCCCTAATGAGCGAGTAGTCTCCTCGCTTGTTAGGGTTAGCTTTGGGGAAGGCTTGAGAGATGAAGATCGCTCACCCCTTTCTTGCTCATCACACGTTTTTATAGGACTCCATGCATACATGCACACACCGCTCCCTACGGCACCCTATCCTATGAGGTAGCGGTGATACCGTAGTATAAATGCCTGGTTGAGCGTGTTTTCTATGGAGGTTAAGGCAAGGATTAAGAAAGGAAGGACATGAACCTAGAGGAAGAAACACCGTTTCTTCCCGATGGTACTAATTCCCTTTATTAATAATTACCATAACTCCTAAAGTGATCTTAATTTGGGTATAGAAAGCGGTGAGGAAATCTTTGCATTTCCAAACTTTACCTAAACCTAACCTTAGCAAGATTTAGATCTAGATAAATTTAGTTTTTAGATTTAATCAATCCATTCACAACGTTTGGAATTAACTCGTTTGAGCAAATTAGAAAAGACGCAACATCCTTGTGGACCGACCCGTACTCACCGGCTAGCTACCAAGCGACGCCGTTCTGATTGCGGTTAACAAATATTTTTGATCATAAATCCATAAAAATCAGTAATACCAAGATCTCGTGTCAGTACCTTAGGTAACAACATGTCACTAATATGATGTACAAATGTCAGGTAGCAATATGTCACTAAAATGATATGCATATGCATATAATGAGAACACGGTACATCATGAATCAAAGAACTGTTTTTCTTTATTTAATGAGATTTCTATATGTATATCAATCGGGTATCACCAATGAAATCGACAAAGAAATCGGTGTCAAGCATCGACACAAAACATAAATCTCAGTATCACAATATCAAATCTCAATGTCTCTGTATTTCAAATCTCAATATCTCAATGCCTCGGGCTCCGTCAGCCCGGATAGGTCCATATCATCAATCATATGACCACGACGGTATCCTCCGGATATCCGTCGCGTCAGGTAAAATCACCGGTAGGCAGTCTGCCCCTGCCAGGCTCATCGTCTACACCTCGATCTTCTTGCCCCGGGGTACCTTACCGGTTCCACTATGTACCCGCAGACGGTTCATCCAACTCCTCGAATCGGGTCTCGAAATCCATCTCATAACCGAGAAAACATCATGATGGACGACTCATACATCAAGAGAAAACCGCACTTTTCATTTTAAAAAGAGAGAGAGAGAAAAGTTTATATATTCTTGCGGTTTTCTCCTAAGTCCAGGAAATCTCATGAAAATCCGAAATCCAATCATCAATAGCGAGTAAATAGTGAATATCGGCATAAAACTCCATAATACTGCATAACAGTGAATGATAATATGCATGAAGTAGCAAGTAATAACTGCAACGTCTAAACTGGTATATAAGGAAAGTACACTAATATCATGTCGAAACTATCAGCTAACAAGCTATGTCAATGAAATAATATTCTCTAAAGTGTATGTGACATGGCAATTACCGATGATGATGTGTGTGAGCCGACAAGTAAGTGTATGTGGAACATACGCATCATCGGTAATGGTGTTGGTGTCCTAACAGCATAATTTCAGTATTAACATATGAAAACACAATATAAGCATGCAATGCGATGCGAGCAGCAAGAATATGCGGGAGCTGAATATCAAATACAATGATAACGAATCTACATATGTCTAAGTATAAGTCGTACAATTTTGCCATTTGAAATAATACGAATCGTGTGTTTAGAAAATAGGGACTACGACGTTTTTAAGAAAATGTACATCCTTTGAAATATCCGTAGAATCCCTTGGTCTACTTTAAAAATACTCACGATTCGTTGGTTTTGAAATAGGTATGATTCGAATCTAATCTATCATTTACAAGTAAACTGCAGGGCTAAACTAAAAGGCTGATCGAAAGGTAAGGAAACCGCCTAACATCTGAGTCAATACACACACACACACACACACACACACACACACACACACACACACACATATATATATATATATAACAGTCGGTGATCCTGCTTCAGTAGTATCCCATACGATATAATATCTATAACATGACATCTTCAAGTCTAGAGTGCGGATCTAACATCAATATAGCTCGTACGGTAGATCTGTCGTACGGCATCCCATATCTGGGTATGGGTTAAATATCATATTTACCTAATTACTCATCTGATATTCTTATCATCACATATCGTGAACAGGGGGGTACTGATCTAAGTCTAGTACACTACTAATATCATCAACAATATTATGATCTGGCTACTGATCTAAAGTCTCATACAATCTGATGTCATCAACACATATTATCATACAGAAGTATACATCGCCCAAGAGATCCGTTATAAATATCATAACGTATCCCATCTCTTATCTCGATCATATGTCAACTATCACTATATATATCATCATCCACATAATATCGTCGTCCAACGATCCGCTATAACATCATGATATATCTCGGTCACATATAAAGTATCCCACGACAACATGTCCGATCATATCGACTCAATCCCAAGCATCATATAACATCCTCATCATCCAAGAACATGAATACCAATATAAATATGTCTCCAATACGCACAAGGATATCAATGTATGTGAGTATGTGTCTGTGCGTGTACGCAAATCTTTACCCTAGGGTTTCGGGACTAAGAAATCGACTAAAGCCTTTTCTTCAATTCTAGCTAACACTAACTCCTAATCTCCTAAAGCTTTTCTTGCTAAGTTTCATATCTCTCAACAACATATGAATGTATATCTATATCATATCACATCATTTCTTACGAATTTGCGGGGGTGCTATACGCCATCCACCCGACTTCTCCCCTTAGATATAAATCTACTCACCTTTGCTTCTTGTGTGCCGATGCCGACGCCGCCACGGTCTTTTTTGTCGTCTCGAAGTCTTCGTGGGGGTACCTACACATCACAATGTATCGTATCACATCAAAATCCAAATCAAAGCTAAACGACACACGAAAACCAAAATGTCGCACGAATCACCCATAGGTCAAAACCTATGGTCTACATCTTGCAATTCAACCAAATACCAATCGATATAGACGTAAAAACGTCAAAAAATCGAATACAATACCAAATATCAAAAATTAAATCCATAAACATCATGAAACACATGGCTGCAACCTAGAAAACATGTTCCAGATTTTGTCTTAGGTGAAAACATGGTAAGCAAACAACACTGGGATGATGTACAGGGGTCCTATGAACTACAGAAACAACCTGGGCACTAACCCCCACTACATGGCCAGCCACAGAAGCCCAAATTCCGGCCATGCCGTTTTTCCAGGGGAATTAGGGTCTCATTTTACTACAGTGGGTTCCTAGGGTCAATTCTAGCCTACTGGGGTTGTTTGCTTATCTCGTAAAATTCCCGGGTCATCCCAGATTTCCCTCCACACTCAATTTCCTCACAAACCGACATGGAAAGTTTCTGTTTTCAGTAAATTTGGTTTTTTTTCAAATAGATCTGGGCTACTAACCTCATAGGAGGGTTTAAGGTCATCTCTAAAGTCCAATTGCACTAACACCACTCAAAATCCCACATAACCTCTTCTAAAAATCTTCCAAGTTAACTAAACCGCACTAAATCACAACTAAACACGTATGTATATTAAAGTGAATGAAAAAATACATAAATGGTGAAGGGATTACCTCATTTGGAACTCATGAATCCCCTTAGATCATCAAAATCCAGTTTTTCTTGGTTCCCCATGCTTGTTGTAAGCTTGTGTACATTTTTTGTGAAGAGGGTGTATGGTTTTTGTGTGTTTTTGGGTATGAAGTGAGGTGTTTGAGGAGGGGGAAAAGGGAGTGCTACCATGGATGAAGGAGGAGAAGGGAAAGGTGAATGAAATGAGTGAAGAAGAATATGCCAAGTCCAAAGTTTGACCCCTCACCCTCTCTCTCTCCAAGCATGACCTCTACATCATTATGTCCCCCCTCTCTCTCCTCAAGTCATCATTATACCCTTTTTCTTTTCTTTTCTAAAGTCAACAACCATGCATGATAAATGAAGAAAATACCAAGATAAAAATGTAGCAAGTGTAAAAATGATATGGTGCATGTCATGTGCACAAAACACGCTTAATGCGCGATTAGCGATATTTAATCGCGATTAGCGTTAAAAGTGCATATAAAAATCCTGAAAATTCATAATTCGCCTAAATCACATAAAACACCCTCATTTCAGTAATTTCCATAATTTTCCAAATTTTTCCTAATTTATCGGTATTTAATTATACCGTCCTATTAAAATATTCATTATATTTATTATTTAATTATAAAAATTCCCAAAAATAATATTTTATTTTTCTTAAATGTTACAATCTTCCTCCCTTAAAGAAATTCGGTCCCCGAATTTAAATTTAAACTCCTCAATACTAAAACATTTCAGTAAAAAGTCTAGGTCGTCGGGGCTCCGAAATCATCAATACATAAAACGCATCATAGCGCAATGCATGCGCATGAACAATGAGAAGATAACTCAAAAAAAAACTCCGTCAAGCATCCCGCAATCATCGGGGTCATGGTGAAGACACAAATGTCAAATCCAAAACAAACCAATATGATATACATCAAAACTATACATGTAAACATCAAAACTATACACGTAAATATCAGAAGGAAACGCATGCCAAACCTTTCATGTTGCTGTGCGATACGCGTATCGCGGCACAGTGGCGGACGTCTAGTATAAGAAAATAACTCTATATATATATCCTTTGTTTAATATGCACGTACCGCCGTTTTGAAAACAATTTAGAAGGGTTTCCTTGTTTTAAACGTTTCGTGTCATCTCAGACATGTAAGTAAATACTGAGACTATAGCTCCTTTTTGGAAATCCCTTCGATATCTATCAATGCATGCAAAATATCCAGGTACTGTCCTCTGACTAGTCCTGCTCAGTACGAAAACAAATAGCAAATATCATAAAAATGTACTGCTCCATAAGAAATCAACCCCAAAATGTGCATATGAAAGCTACGTGCGTCTGGTGCACACGGAGATCAAAATCCAAGAATGTGCCATACATGTGCACAAGACAACATCTAAGTGCAACGGGTGTGCACGAAACACCTGTCAGAGGCAACGTGTGTGCCTGACAGCAATATCAGGTGCATCTAATATGCATAAAGAATCCCGTTTAGTGCATCTGGTGTGCACCAAAATCGCATCTCAAATCATGCGCCTAATATGCGCAAAATCCAAATCAGGTGCACAGGGTGCACTAAACAAATATCGAGTATCACAATCGAAATCGACGGTATACAACACATCTCAAATCCAAATCCAGTATACCATAGTATATAATCTCATAACCATGTGCAACCGCATGCACAAAATCTAATCAAAACACTAAAAGTGCACGAAATCTATGCCGAAAGCATAAGTCAAATCATATGCATGCCCCAGGCATGAAATCAAAATCAATATCTCAAATAACGTCAAATCGAAGTCCTGTGCAACTGTAGTGCACAAAATACATATCAATGCACTGCAAGCATATGTGAACTTATACTGAGTGCAAAAACTAAATCGTATGCGTATCATAAGCACAAAATCAACTCAACTGTATGGAATCCATGAAATCATAAACATTTGCAGCCAAGGCACAAAACAATATCAGTGCAATATCTGTGCACAAACTATAAATACCAAGTAGGTGCAACCATGGTGCACGAAAACAAATATCATGAACTCAATCATCAAAACTCAATCATGTGAATAGATCGCCCAAAAATATCGAAATCAAGTATGGAGGAATAGTCCCGCTCAAACACATCCTCTAAGAATCTCTGGCCCGCTGTCGTGGTCACTCATAACATGTCTCGTCGACGATGCCGAACTCTGGACTGCTGGGTGTGCATAATATGACCACTCCTGGGTCCAAGTCTTCTCGTACTTTATTCCAGAAAGGTCATATCGAAGTCTCTCCCAAATCTCGTTCCTACTGAACTGCCCGGAAGTTATCACCCTTTACTACATCTGTTTCTGGATCCGGAACGACTGCATACTCATCGTGACTCTTTCTGGAACATATATCCATATACAACACCTCTGCATGCGTATCACATCTCTGATGTCGGCGGAGTGGAATGTCATCTCATCAAGATCTCGTACGAACCTCTTTCTCCACTTTTCCTAATGTCGACTGCTTCGGACTCGTCTCATCGTGGCTGCATGGACTGTGCTCCAACGGCTATACTCGTATCTGGAGTCTCCCAAGAAATGCATCTCACCACATAGCATCCGAATGAAGTCGAACCATTCGATCGAGTCATCAAAACCTCATAATCCCCCAAGAGCTCAACATCTTGGGTATAGTTTAATAGTATCGAGTACATACCACAGTATCGGTGGACCAGCCGTAGAAGGGCAAACCCAAGCCTCACTAATGGCACCGCGGAACGGCCGCAAACCCTAAGCTTCAAAGGCTTTCACACGGTCATTATGTCGAGTTAGGGTTTCATTCTTCTAGAGGGTCCATAGAATTGCTTGCATGTCTTTCCGAATACTTTAAACTTGGAATATGGATTTCTGACATTCGATCGCCTCTGTCGATTCTCAACTTATCTGCGTGAAGTCGTCTCTAGATGGAATCAATCTATCTGATGACCTCGCATCGGGGTAAGCGAACGAACCACATGTCCTAGTCATTCATCCTCAGGTGACAAGCGACCTTCTATCATATCTCTAAGTACAACTCGTATCGCAATAGCTCCAACATCTGGAGCAATATCTCGTTGTTCGCAGCAACCACCGGCTCATCCACCCGCACGCTGAACAGTGCCTCAATCATCAAATAATCTGAAATGTACGGTCATCAAGTTTTTGATGGCCTCTAGCAGTGGCCCAATCCTCTGGGGCCGATCTGCACGTCCGAAAAAATCTCGTGGAAACGATCCATCAACTACTCATGGCGCGTAAACACAATAAAATGACACCTCTATGCAATCGTGTGTCCTTGGAATCACGCCCTGGTCAGTCTTCGTCCGTGACGAGCTCGTGCTGACCGCAACTCTAGCCGTAGCTCTCTGTGCCCGTACAACCGTGGTAACAAAACCATAACTGGTACAGATGAGGATAGATCATAGGAAGGAATATAATATTGTGCAAGAAAATGTACATCCTAAGGCTTCTTAAGCGGAGTAGCGTATCGTAAGTATGTCGCAAAACATACGTACGGTACGTCACTCTACTCAAGCTACCTACTCCATCAACCAAGGGTCATCCTACACTCTGAAGGTAAAACCTAACGCTCTGATACCAACTTTGTCACGACCCGAAAAGTACGGAACATGACCGGCACTTAAATTACGAAACGTCTCGAGGCGTACGTAAACTAAGTAAGCCGAAACCCAAAAATCAAAACCAAGTAAAGCAATAGAGTGAGGGAAAAACCAATTTAAACCAAGTAGTTTAGCAACACATGCCGAAATATGCATTTTTAAAATCACCAATCTTTTCTAAAAATTTCGGCAGAGTTTCCTTTGTAAATACAGGCCCCGAACGGGGTACAACAAGATACATGTATACATAATGATAAAAAGGCATCCCCAAGCGGGAGCTAGCTCTTCGTCAAACGACGGCCACAACCACGCAAGCAATATAATATACAACACCGAAGGGCGATGATCAAAACTGAAAAGGAAACTCAAAATAACAAGAAAAACCCATAATAATACAACGCGCGACTCTAAGGTCGAAAGAATAAATACTGGTCTTCTATGTCTATCAAATATACAAGTCTGGTTGATAGAGTTTTAACTAGATACAACTGAAATAACAAATATACAATGGTGGTCCTGATACAAAAGATCCCACCTACCAAAGCAAATCACACAGAATGGAAGCAGTGTGCCAGCAAAGCCGTGATGAAATCTGTACGGCAAAACCTGCAAGAAACTGTGGCAAAACGGGGGTGAGTTGCCAACTCGTGAGTAGAAAACATCTACGAGCAGAAATCGCATGAATAACACAATCTTAGGTCATACGATCAGTAATATCCTCAAATAATAATAATATGGCCAGAAGCATAAATGATGGTAAGGGTAAACATCTATCCATATATAGTAATACCAAGAACTTGTGTCAGTACCTCAGGTAACAACATGTCACTAATATTATGTACAAATGTCGAGTATCAATATGTCACTAAAATGATATGCAGATGCATATAATGAGAACAAGGTGTTAGTGTATATGCCCTAGGGGCCATTATTGTATCATACTTGCTTGTATATTACTTAATGGAAGCTTGAGATATTCACAGTTATATATAACAGTCTTGCTAAACATGGTAGTATGCTACTTGGTTTTATCTATCTTAATATGTATGTACGTATTGATAGAGCCCTTAGGATCTTGCTTGACTACCAACGTTATGATAGCAGTCACACTAGTGGGGGCTGGGTAGTCTACAAGCACATCCTTTTTCAGGTCCCTAGTCGTAGGATTATCGAGACAGGGCATCGATACTCCGGAGTAGACTGGTGTGTACGCTTCTCATCCCAGTTGGGGAGATGGTCTGTCCCACATCCATCAGTACGTCGTACTGGAGATAGTATACAAGTGCTCGTTGGGTTACGGGTACACCGGACAGGACTCGCGGGGAACTGTTGGTCGGTATTATACCCGTCGTCAGTTAACAGTTTCCAGGTGACATGAGTACAGCATAGTACGCAGACTTGACACTGCTACTTCGCCTCGAGTGTGTCCCACTGTTCTTAGATTGCTACCCTACCACGGCTCAAAGGAGTCGTGCAAACAGGTAGCAGTTGGGTGCAGTCCCGAGCACTTGGAGGCAGTGGCGGTTAGACAGGATTCGTCTCTCCCGGTATTGGGAGTTGATATCGCGCTGTGTCAGAGAGCCATTACGCAAAGTCCATGGCCAGGGCAAGCGAGATTTACTGGTAGATTCCAGTAGTTTCTCAAGGTGTAATGGGCTTCGCTCCGACACGACTTATACCGCTTTTAGGGGACTGGCGCTTGCCGCCCCCTAGGCCCGATATGCGATAGTCCTAGATGAAATAGACTGGACTATACGGAGATTGTCACATCAGACTCAGTAGGAGTTCGGATGGGTTTCCTCATCGGCCTTCTTATCGACATCTACCTGGGGACCGTTACATACAGCTAGTGCCGCTTGCAGTCTGTGGTTAAATCCACTGCCAGCGTAGTAGTCGAGTCTTTAGAGTCCCATACAGAGAGTTTCCCTGCTCCAGGCGAAACGATATAGAGGTCGTATGGTTTTACGACAAGGGTTCAGACGCATACGTGTTTAAACGCACGTACGACGTTCGGACAGTTTTTACTAGCCGACTTTGGTTTAAGCCAGATTCTAGTATCGGGTTATTGGATTTATACAGTCTAAAGTTTTTCCGTGTTTTCACGGATAGGAGGGGCGTTCTCGTAATATGGCGAGAAGCTTCTTGAAGTATGGTGACTTGAGGGTTTAGGTGGCATAAGCATTTATTGCTTTAGTGACTCATTTGTGTGATTCATCCATGTCATTAATGCATCATTAAATGGTTAATGACTCATGTAGTGAATCACACATATTGAATTAATGAAGCATGATGATTAATCATTTTATTTATTAATTTGATAAATCATTATGCTTCATATATTCAAGAGAGATCATTATCTCATATCATTCTTATGCTCACCTTCTCTCTCCTCAAGCTCTCTCTCTTCAAACCCTAATCCTCCCCTTTCATGTGTTGAGATCAAGAATTAGATAGACTAATTAATCCATAACCATACTCTATATCATCTAGGTGACTTTGATTAGCAACTAAAGAAACCTAGTTACCTCAAGATTAGAGGCAAAGCGTGGAGTAAAAGCTCTCGTGGTGGATCGTCTATTACATAGAGGAGGCCGTTGAGTTGCCGACGTTCTATAGAGCCTACGAGGTGTGGAGGACAGCGATAAAGACCCAAAGGACAAGTAACGCGAGGTATAACTTCGAATCCGAGTAGTTAAACCTTTCGTAGTTTGCTAGTAATGGTTTAGACACGATCCGTGTGCTCAAGTCTGTGTTACGAAGCTTTGATAATTATTTTTCATATTTTCTGCCTCCTCACAACTCGTGATGTGCGTGACATAGACTTACAGTGGTATCTGAGCCAACTAAACCTTTACTAGCTTGTTAGCAACTAATTAGAACTTCGATCGTCGGAAAAACGAGAAAACAAAACCCCGAACCCCTCAAGTTTCTGTCAATTTTAAACGTGTCGAAAAAATTATTTGATGTACCTGAAAATTAACAGCAGGGGATTATAAGAATTCTGGGAAAATACGAGGACCTAACTCGGTAAGACGGTCGTGGATCCGCGGCCAAATGGTGCTTTTGGCCGGGGATCCACCGCCGAGTCAACCCCGAGTTGACTCGGATTTGCGCAGTAATTCATATTTTGTGGTGTTTTGTTTTCCAGTATATTCTGTTTCTGCCCAGGTTACTTTCGTGCTGGCTTGCATTTAGGGTAGACACGGAAAAAGGTTGTCGATCGATATTCTAAGTTATTTGCTAATCGGGTTTTTATCTGTAATGTTTAATGTGTTCGTAAACTTCCCCTAACTGCTAGTATGTCGGTTGGCAGGGGTTGCTCATTTCTGTAATGATTTTACTGTTTGTGTATATGAACTTGATTGGATTGTTATGATGATTAGCCGAGGTTTGAGATGGGTTTTACATTCATTCATTCGATGTAAATTATAATATGATGTAATATTCTTTTGCAGGGCACATCCAGGTTGCGGTTGTATCCACCGTTGTATTATTTCATTTACTGTTTTTTGCTCCTAGGATAGACCCAAGGTGGGGTACACAAACAACCGGGTACGTTGAAGTGTTTAGTGGCCTCCTCACATTGTTGAGGGAGACCACTTCACTTCGGGTACTTGACGGGTAGTTTGCCGTACCCGTAGGGGTCTAGGGTGGGGTAATGGCTATTTATCACAACTATGTAATCCGTCTTTCGTTGCAGGCTCGAAGGAAACGCGGATTGCTTGTATATCCAATAATGTTCATCAGTGATCTGGAATGCCTATTATTGCATCTGACGAATGTACAATATCTATATATGATAGCTATTTAGACGTCACTTATGTTTTACACCCGTGCTAGCCCAGCCCCCGCTCTGTCGTTAGTTAAGTAACGTAATGGGTGATGACGGGACCCAGTGGCGAATGCGGATGGCATAAAAGGACGTTGTATTTTTGTTGTTTTGTGCAATGATAGGTTAATTGATGGGACGCATTATATTAATGCAAAGAAAACAAACCAAAGTTGAATCGTTGGAACAAATTTAAAAGAAACAACTCGGTTATTTTAAAAGAGCAGAATTTTTTAATTGTGGAGCTTTAACCACTCCTTTTAAAAATCTATCAGGTTCCTTCGATTATATCAAGTTCACTACGTTCACGGTTTCGCCAAAACCAGTCGTAGCCCTCCGTCATTTCTTATGGACGGTCAGTAGTATTCAAGCTATGTTTGTTGGCCTTCGTCAAGGCATAGTGTTTGGTAGCTGCTGGGGTGTTCATTTATTGCATAAATAGATGAGTTGGTTTGAGACAGTCGTATTACCTTGTTGGCCTTCGTCAAGGGTATGTACGGGTGGGTTCAAATTAACAAGATAATGATGGGCAGAACTTGATATGTGACTTATGATTTGTTGGCCTTCGTCAAGGTCATAAGAACATGGGGCAAAAATCCACATCGGGAGTTTCTAAAGAAACTGAAACTTGATAGTGTTGCATACCATTTGGAGTTTGATGATTGTTGGTAGGATTCCTTCAACATTATCACACGATGATATTTGGATCCCGATCCTACTGTGAGTATATGCTACTTATCAGGAGATTCGTCACTTAACGATCATTGCTATAAACCAAGTAGGTGTCGAGAAAGATGTCAGTGGGGCTACGCCCCCAGAGAAAAGAGGTTATTTAATTAAGGAACTTCGCGAAAGCGTTGGAAAACCTCCCTCGAAGTACCGACACTGGCCTGGCTGAACGGTTAAGCAAGTATTGTACAGTGAGAATAGTCCTGGCTAATTCTTCTTTTATGGTTTGAGGAAGGATTCAAGAAACAGTAGGAGCCATCCAGTTTAGATAAACTAAAAACCAATCTAAACTTGCAAGAGCATCATGCTAAAGTGTTTTCTTCTCTCTCTCATTGCAGCGACCTTGTAACCATCACTAGGTTACATCTAGATAACAAATTGACTGAATCTAACTTATATGACTGGCAAAGGTCTGTCCAGATATCCATTGCCTATGACAAGCTGGACCACCTATTACTACACAAAATACCGCCGTCCCAGGTCCAGTTTCCACCGTCGCGGATATGGATATCCGTCAGACAAGGGAAAAGGATAAAGCGAAAGCCAAGTGCCTCATGTTGGCTTCAGTTGATGGTGTATACCAGAAGCAGCACGAGAAGATGGACTCATTTTCCATCTTTCTCCATAACAAAGATTTATATGGAGAGCAATCTCATATCGCAAGATATAAGACCTCGAACGAATTAATTCAACCGAGGTTGGCTGTCGGGTCATCTGTAAGGGAAGACGTCCTCACAATGACTAGCTATATTGAGCTCAAGGACCTGGAGACCACGTTGGGAAACAGGTCATACGCTGACTTATTTCCACAGTCCCTACCCTCTACTTACACCCTGAAAGAAACCAGGGAGACACAAGCTCTTCTTAATGGAGGACCTTCTTCTTCTACATCCAGGGCGAAAGCAAATGGTGAAAAGAAGAAGACCTCTACAAAGCCGATATACGGTGTCAGTAAGTAAAAGGAAAGGGAAGAGCAAAAGTTTCGGGACTTGGTTTACCTAAAGAGGGATGTTCCTATTGTTATGGGATTGGGCATTGGCAGAAGGATTGCAGGGCTTTGGAAGCCAATAGCCAGTATACGAAACATGTTGTGGCTTCGGCCTCAAGTGTGTATGTAATTGAGAACTGTTTGTAAATTAACTCTACTTCTTGGGTACTAGATACCGGATCAGGATCTCATATCTGTAATTCATTACATACTTTGAGAAACAGTAGAGTTATCAGGGTAGGTGATTTGTCTCTCAGAGTTGCAAGCGGAATGATCATGGACGCTGAATCCGTGGGAGAGTATCGCCTAGGTTTGACAAGTGGGCAGATATTGATTCTACATAACTGTTTGTATGTACCTCGTTTGACTTGTAATATCATATCAGTGTCCTCACTTTCGAGAGGGGGATATGATTTTACATTCGTAAGCGATGTAGTTCACATCCACCTAAATCAAGTTCTGATTGGGTCTGGTACATTAGATGACGGTATATACGTATTGAGTCAAGCTCAGGTTTTCAATGTCCAGAACACACTTAAAAGAATGTCTCCAGAAATAAATCAGGCTTTCTTATGGCATTGTAGGCTAGGTCACATAAATGAAACACGATTAACTAAGTTACATAGAGAAGGATATTTGAATCCGTTCGAATATCAATCTTATGCAACTTGTGAATCTTGTCTCGTGGGAAAGATGACAAAGACTCCGTTTACTGGACACGGAGTAAGAGCGAGCGAGCTCTTGGGACTCGTACACTGTGATGTGTGCGGTCCAAGGTCTACACATGCGCGAGGTGGTTATTCCTACTTCATTACTTTTACGGATGATTTCTCTAGGTATGGGCATATCTTCTTGATGAAGCATAAATCCGAGGCTTTTGAGAAATTCCAGGAATACAAGAATGAAGTGGAAAACCAAACAGGCAAAAGTATCAAGACACTGAGATCTGATCGAGGTTGTGAATACTTAAGTGCCGAGTTCCTGGGTTACTTAAAAGAGAATGGAATTCTCTCTCAGCTTACTCCTCCAAACACACCACAACACAATGGTGTATCGGAAAGGAGGAATCGAACCCTATTGGATATGGTTCGTTCCATGATGAGTAAGGCTGAGTTACCGCGATCTTTCTGGGGTTATGCACTAGAATCAGCTGCATATCTTTTGAACAAGGTTCCAACCAAAACTGTGCCTACCACACCATATCAGATGTGGAGTGGGAAGAAACCCTATCTTCAGTATCTGAAGACATGGGGATGTTCAGCTTTTGTAAAAAAGCAGCATCCGGACAAGCTCGAGGCACGCTCAGTACAGTGTAAGTTTGTGGGATATCCAAAGAACTCCAAGGGATATTGTTTCTATTACGCAGAGGAACAAAAGGTTTTTGTTTCTCATCATGCCCACTTCTTAGAAGCTGAATTTTTAGAAAATCAGAAGAGTGGGAGCGCAGTAGAACTGGAAGAAATTCCAGAACCAAAAGATGTTACTGAAAGTATGGTAGAACCATAAGTTTCAGAAGAAAGGGACATACCAGCGCCCATCCGCAGAAGTAGTAGGCAGTCTCATCCGCCCGAGAGATACTATGGTTTTCTCATAGACGGGGATCGAGAAGATTGCATCATTGATAATGATGACCATACTAGAATCCAGCAAGCCATTCAGAGCGGCGACTCGGTAAAATGGCTGGATGCAATGCGGACCGAAATGGAGTCCATGTACACTAACAAAGTATGGACTTTGAACATTGCTCCAGATGGGGTAAAACCCGTAGGATGCAAATGGATCTTCAGAAAGATGATTGGTGTAGATGGACAGGTTGAAACCTATAAGGCTAGACTTGTTGCAAAGGGTTTCCGTCAAAGACCTGGTTTGGACTATGACGGAACCTTTTCTCCAGTGGCTATGCTCAAATCCATTCAGGTCCTTCTTGCCATTGCTGCCTTCCACGATTATGAGATCTGGCAGATGGACATAAAGACGGCCTTTCTAAATGGTAATTTGGAAGAGTGCGTCTATATGGATCAGCTAGAGGGATTCATTCAGAGTGGGAGCAGCGGTAAAGTGTGCAAGTTGCTTAAGTCCATTTATGGACAAAAGCAGGCATCGCGGAGTTGGAACATCTGTTTTGATGATACTGTCAAAGAATTCGACTTTATCAAAAATCCAGATGAACCATGCATATACAGTAAGATTGTAGGGAGAGTTGTTGTATTTCTCGTCTTGTACGTGGATGACATTCACCTAATAGGAAATGATATTCCTATGCTACAGTCAGTCAAAAGATTCTTGTCACAGAAGTTCTCCATGAAAGACCTGGGTGATGCCACCAACATTCCGGGGATCCAGATCTATCGTGATAGATCTAAGAGGATGTTGGGACTTTCGCAGTCCAGGTACATAGACACCATATTGAAAAGATTCAGTATGGAAGATTCTAAGCGCGATAACCAACCGTCTTGTCACGAAATCACCCTCTCCAAAGAGATGTCTCCCAAGACTGATTTGGAAAGGGATCGCATATCGATTATACCCTATGCTTCTGCGGTAGGCTCTATAATGTATGCGATGTTATGTACCTGACCAGATGTAGCATACGCATTAAGCGTTGTAATCCGGTATCAGCCAACCCAGGGGAGAAGCACTGGATAGCAGTAAAGAACATTCTCAAGTACCTGAGGAGGGCTAAGGAGATGTTCTTGGTGTATGGCGGAATAGACCTCCAGATCGAGGCCTTTGCCGATTCCAGCTTCCAGAGTGACAAGGATGACTCCAAGTCCATGTCGGGTTATGTCTTTACCCTCAATAGAGGGGCGGTCTGTTGTAAGAGTTCCAAGCAGGAGACCGTTGCTGACTCAACGATGGAAGCGGAGTACATAGCTGCTTGCGATGCCGCAAAAGAAGCTGTCTGGATGAAAAAGTTGTAGGATATATGTATGCCCTAGAAGACATTATATGATAGTGGATGTATCTATACATGTATATATATATTCAGTATGCATTCTTGCTCGACATGATAGTATGCTATCTTGTTCTTCTTTATCTGACATGTTGATTTGATCATGCTTTTATTCATTCATACATGCTGATAAAGCCCTGAGGATATCGGCTTGACTGCTCTGATTATGATAGAGATCATACTAGTAGGACATCTGTAGTCTATAAGCATATCCTGGAAAGTCCCTAGTCATAGGTATATCGAGACGGGGCATTGATATACCAGAGTAGACTAGCGTATATGATACTAGACCCATACAATGGGCGATGAATGTTCCCACATTCATCGATGTCTGACATCAAGATCATATACGGGTGCTCAGTGGCGACTGGGTACACTGGACGGACTCAACGAGAACTCCTATATGGAATTATATCTATCGTCGGATAACAGTTCTTAGGTGACACTGGTACAGGTTAGTCTATAGACCCGAGATCATCATAGAGTCTTGTGTGTTCTCCCACTGTACTTTGATTGCCACCCTACCACGGCTCTACTGAATCGTGCAAACAGGTGGCCGTTGGGTACAGTCCCGAGACACACGAAGGCAATGAGCGATAGGAGGGGTTTCGTCTCTCCCGGTATTGAGAGTTGATGCCGTGCTGTGCCCGACTGGTTATATAAGTAAGTCCTTGGCCAGGGCTGCTGAGATTTGCTGATAAGTGTTATCAGTAGTTTCTCGATCTGTTAGAGACCATTCACCGGCACGACTTATTGAGTTATTGGGGTCGACGTGACCATCCTTAGGCTCGATATGCAGCATATATAACGAAGAGACCGGACTGTACGGTAGTGTTGCCGGTTGGCTCGACGGGAGTTGTAGTAAGTTCGCTTGTTTTCTTCTGATCGCTCAATACCCGGGTGGCCGTTACGTTTAGCTGACCGCTTGCGGCTTGGTGGTGCTTGATATGATCATCACCCTCTGCTGGCGTATTGACGAGTCTTAGAGTCCCACACAGGAGTTACCTAGTCCAGGCGAAACGTTGTGGTGCGCATATGCGATATACGCATGGACCCGATTAAAATGCGCGTATATGATTCCGTACATTGATCGGGCGGCTTGCTTTTGGTAGGGTCATATGTGATATGGCCGGATTGGTAAATCAAGTGTTGATTTATCATTTAACCATTAGTTTTCTCACTTAAAACCTTTTCTTGGATGATGGATGTGTCCATGCATGTATGTTTTTCTTTCTTTCTTTCTTACTAGTTTCATGCACATATGGATGTGCATACATACATACATACATAAACCCATCTATCATAGTTGTTTATACATAGAAATGGTGGCAATATAAGACTCACACCATGGATAAATGGATGGATTATTATTTGATTTTGTGTTTAAAACAAAATAGAAAAGATAAGGATAATTCTTGCTTGCTTCTACATTCTTCTTTAAACCTAACCATGCTCACCTACTTCTAACCATGAGTTATCCTTCTCTTTGTGTTTTAAAACTCAAGTTAAATAATGTCTCCATCACTTAACCATGGTTTCTAGTGAGAAGAAATAAAATATATATAGATATATTTCATTTCTTTTCAAGAGTTATCATTTTTACTCTTGTTAAAAGAAAGCTGCCATCTTCATCCTCCTTCACCATTTGCTGTCTAGTTTTTTCTAGTGAGTAAAACACACATAAAGAAAGGATTTTGAAGTGAGAATCTAAACCACAACATCATTCTACACAAGTTTAGCCAACTTGTTTAGAGTGTTCTCTTCGTTTCTCATCGTGATAATCGAAGTTGCGAGCTTGGACGAGGAACTCCGGGTGGATCGTCGTGGACGTGAGAGGACTTCAAGAGGACCTTCTTCCAACACCCAAGAGGCCAAAGAGTCTAGCGAAAGGGAGCTACAAATGTTGTAGTCTCTAAACCCTAGTTTTTATTGGCTTTAAATTCGAAACCCTAATTTTCTAGGATCGATTCCTTTGTATGCTTGTTTAGCACCATAAAAATTTAAACTTTGGGACATGTGATGGTTCAAAACTCTACATAGGGTGCTAGAAAAACCTTTCTTTGGTATCAGAGCCGACCTAGAACATTAGGCGACGCTTTTACGAAGTAAAAATCCCGATCGGACAAAAATACGACATTTTAAGACCCTCTCTGGACAAATTTTAAAATCTGACATTTTTCAGAATTAAAAATACTTAAAAAATACAGCAGGAAATTCTAAGAATAACAGTGAAATTCGATGACCTGAACAGTATAAACCGCCGCGGAACCGATGCATTTGCTGGCTTAGGCCGCGGTTCTGCGGCTGTACAGAGGCATCATTTGATAAAATTTCCACTGTAATTCTTATATCTTCTTGTACAGTGTTTTAGGTATGTTTAATCTGAAAATAGCACTGTATTTTCTGGAGATGGTTTTGGACGCGTAGATTCGATCGGAATTTTCATTTAGTTGCTTTTCCGGGTAAATTAGAAAGTATTGAAGTGTTTGAACGAGTATCATTTGCTCACTATTCACGGGGTTTAAATACTTTGGAGATACATGCAAGTCTTTTTGTGGTGGTCCCTCTAGAAGACAACAAACCTTAACTCGATTATGTGGCCGTCTTGAACTGCCCTTTGAACCTTAGGGTTTGGGGCAGTACGGCATGCCACATGTGAGGCGTTGGCTTGACTTTTCTACGGCTGGACCGCTACTACTGTGTCACACTCCGGGTTTTTTGAACTCTGCTCAAGTGTTGAGCTTTAGTGAATCTTGGGTACTTGATCGTTCGTTCGAAAACTTTAATACTGTCTGTTTATCTGGAATGTGATACAATATGTGGAATTCATATAGTTTAGGCATGAAATGCGAAGCATGTGATATTTCGCATTTATGATGTCTAAAAAGAATGTGGATTCCAAATATTGTAGTTTTACACTTTCTTTTCTGTGACCGTAAGTGTAGTATGTTCGATATCGCCGGTTTCGTTGCTATATATCAATGACAATTGGGGTATGCATACTTACTTACGTTGATGATATGAGATATTATGTGTTACTGAGATATGATGTGCAGGATTGTCGCGATTGAATAGCCGGGGGGTTTTATGTGAGATGAGAGTTTTATATTTTCATTCATGTAAATTCAAATGTAATGTAATATTCTTTTATTTGGGGCACTTCCGGGTTGAGGTTGTGTCACCAGTGTTGTATATTATTTACTTTTCCGCATTAGGATGGACTCAAGGAGGGGAGCACAGGTGACCGGGTTCTGGGGTTCAGTGGGAGACCATCTCGAGGAGTCGAGACCGGGTCTCCTAAACTCCAGAATTGGTAGGGTCACTTGCCGCTCTCGTAGGGGTCCAGGGTGTGGGCTTGGCTATTCATCGCGACTGTGGAATCCGTATTTTCTATTCTGGCTAAATACTAAATACGGACGTCCTAGTATATCCCACGTTATGTCTATGTTTCTGCTGCCTGTGTTCTGTGATATCTGAGACGAATGACATATTATATATATGATATATAGTAGACGTTGCTTATGTTTTACACCCGCGCTAGTCCCGTCCCGGTATGCCGTTAGTTAAGTAACCTAACGGTGCATAACGGAACATTGCGGCGAATGCGGATGGCATAAGTGTACGTGTTATTTTCGTTTCATTTCTGTGATTGGCTTAAGGACTTAAATGATGGGATTACATTAATGTGATTAATGTAAAGAAAATAAACCTAAAAAGATGTTGTAGAATCGGATTTGAAAACCACTCGGCTATTTATGAAAAAACTATATTTCAAAACTGCGGAGCTTAAGCCACTCCTTTTGAAAAACCATTTGATTCTACAACGATATCAAGTTCAAAGCGTTAAAGATTTTCTTAAAAATCATCCACAACCCTCCGTCATTTTAGGAAGTAGAGTACTTAGTATTCGTGCTACGTTTGTTGACTATAGTTAAGGCGTAGTGTACGGTAGCTAAGTGATGTCTTCCTACATTGCATATGATGCAGATTAATTAGGACATTCTTATGACTTTGTTGACCTTAGTTAAGGGTCATATGAGTGGGTCTAATTAATCAAGAAATGACGGGTAGAACTTGACTGGTACTTATGATTTGTTGACCATAGTTAAGGTCATAAGTGGTAGGGGTAAAAACCACATCGGGAATTTCAATAGTTGAAATTTGCAATGAGATTGCATACCTTCCATGTGATGGTTGGATCCCGATCCCCCTGTGGGCAATAGTTGCTCCTAGGAGAGTTTTACAGTTTACAATTAGCTAACTCATTAGGTGTCTAGAAAGGTGTTAACGGGGCTCCGCCTCTGGGAAAACGAGGTTTACTTTAATTAGGTCCGTGCGAAAGCACGGGGAACCTCCCTCAAGTACCGATACTGGCCTAGTTGAACGGTTAGAGAAGTTGTAGACTGTAATTAATCCTAGCTAGTTTTTCTTTTTAAGGTTTGAAAGAAAAACTCGATAAAAGCAGTGGGAAACATCGATTAGACAAGATAATAACCAATCTGATCTATGCAAGAGCTTTCGCTGAGTGTATTCTTTTCTCTCTCTTAATGGCAGATACCCATGACTGGACTTAAGCTTCTACTAGATAAAAACAAACTGAATGGGACCAACTATAAAGACTGGCTGAGGAATCTGAAAATCGCCTTGACTTATGATAAAGTATCATATGTCCTCACGGCTTCAGCCCCGCCCGTCCCAGGTCCAAAATCCTCAGTTGCGGACATTGAAGTCCGCAAGACATGGGACGCTGACTGTGCCACGGCAAAATGCCTCGCGCTTGCATCGATGGACAACACACATCAAAAGCAGCATGAGGACATGGACATTCACGGTATATTGCTTCATACAAAGGAGTTGTATGGAGAGCAATCCCGCGTATTACGATACGAAGTATCAAAGAAATTGTTTCAGATGCGAATGACTCCTGGCACTCCAGTAGGAGACCATGTTCTGAAGATGATAGCTCTTATAGAAGAGCTTGAGGACCTTGGATGGACGATGGACAATGAACAATATATAGATATTATTCTGCAGTCCCTTCCCTCCACCTTTGCTCAGTTCATAGTGAACTTCAACATGCATGGCATGGAGAAGGAACTCCCTGAACTCCTTAACATGTTAAGGAGTGCAGAGAGCACTATGAAGTTAGCAAAAACTCACGTTATGACTATTGGACAGTCTTCCTCTTCTCGCCCGAAAGCTAAGGCCAAGGGAAAGAAAAAGAAGAAACCCACTAATCCTAAGGGTGGAGTTAAAAAGGTGAAGGGAAAGGAAAACTCCAAGGCTGGAGACTCGGGGAAGGGTGAATGTTTTCATTACCACAAGACAGGACATTGGAAGCGCAATTGCACGGAGTACTTAAGTCTCAAGAAGAAGCATGGTGATGCTTCTGCTTCAGGTGCGTTTGTGACAGAAAACCGTTTTTCAATAAACTCTGCTTCCTGGGTATTGGATACCGGTTCGGGTTCTCACATTTGCAATTCTATGCAGGGGCTGAGAAATAGCAAGGTTTTGAAGACAGGTGACCATACTCTCCGCGTTGGAAATGGTTCCAATGTACATACAGTCGCAGTGGGAGAGTATCACTTGGGGTTGCCATCTGGATGTATTTTGGTTTTGAATCCATGTTATTTTGTACCAAGTATGCTATGTAATATAATATCCATTTCTTTGTTGGACAATGAAGGATATAATTTTGTATTGCAGAACAATGTTATGAACATTCACCTGAATCAAATGTTGGTTGGGTATGGTATGCTTAATAACGGAATATATGTCCTAAATCAACACACAGTTTTCAGTATACAACACACTAATAAAAGAAAATTTTCAGAATTAAATGAAACTTTTCTTTGGCACTGTAGACTTGGTCATATTAACGAAACAAGACTAAACAAGTTACACAAAGATGGATATTTAAACTCTTTTGAATATAAATCTTATGCGACTTGCCAGTCTTGTATCAAAGGTAAAATGACCAAAACTCCATTTACCGGACACGGAGAAAGAGCTACTCAGCTCCTAGGTCTCATACATAGTGATGTATGTTGGCCAATGTCTACACAGGCTAGAGGCGGTTTTTCATACTTCATTACATTCACTGACGATTTCTCAAGATTCGATCATGTATTTTTATTAAAGCACAAGTCCGAAGCTTTCGAGAAATTCATTGAATATAAACAAGAAGTAGAAAAGCAAATCGGCTTGAGTATTAAGATGCTTCGATCAGATCGAGGTGGTGAGTATCTCAGTACAGAATTTGCAAACTTCCTAAAAGAGAATGGGATTCTCTCTCAGCTCACTCCTCCTTACACGCCACAGCACAACGGTGTGTCAGAACGACGGAATAGGACCCTATTAGATATGGTCCGGTCCATGATGAGTGACGCTGAGTTACCAGTCTCGTTTTGGGGGCATGCATTGGAGACTGCAGCGTTTCTACTAAACAGGGTTCCAACTAAAGCCGTGTCTACCACGCTATATGAGATATGGCATGGGAAGAGACCATCTCTTAAAAGAATTAAGATTTGGGGTTGCCCGGCTTATGTTAAAAAGCAGAATCCGGACAAACTCGAGACACGGTCAGTCATGTGTAACTTTGTGGGATATCCAAAGAATTCTTATGGATATCTATTCTACCACAAAGAGGAACAAAAAGTGTTTGTTTCTCAGTATGCCACATTCTTGGAAAAAGAGTTTTTCACAGATAAAGATGATGGCAAGGTGGTGGATCTAAAAGAGGTTCTGGAGACACAAACTACAAATGACGATTTGGTTGAACCGGCTGTTACAACAGAAACTGAAGAACCTCGGCCACTCCGTAGGTCTGGTAGGACTTCTCGCCCACCGGAGAGGTACTACGGTTTCCTCATTGATGGTGACAGAAAAGACTGTATCATGAATGATGATGATCCTACCAGTTTTCAGCAAGCTATCACGAGTAGAGACTCTGTGAAGTGGCTGGATGCCATGAGATCCGAAATGGAGTCTATGTACACTAACAAAGTATGGACTTTGGACGTTGTACCCCCTGGGGTAAAACCTGTGGGGTGCAAATGGATCTTTAAAAGAAAGATTGGTATAGATGGGCAGGTGGAGACCTATAAGGCAAGACTTGTGGCGAAGGGTTTTCGTCAAAGACCAGGTTTGGAATATGACGAGACTTTTTCTCCCGTAGCCATGCTTAAATCCATTCGGATCCTACTTGCTATTGCTGCTCACTACGACTATGAAATCTGACAGATGGATGTTAAAACCGCATTTCTAAATGGAAATTTAGAAGAATCCGTTTATATGGATCAGCCAGAGGGCTTCATTGACAGTGGGAGCAGCGGGAAAGCATGTAAATTGCTTAAATCCATATATGTGTTAAAGCAGGCATCACGGAGTTGGAACATCTGTTTCGATGATGTCATCAAAGAGTTTGATTTCATCAAAAATCCAGATGAACCTTTTGTTTATAAGAAGGCTGTAGGGAGAGCTGTCACATTCCTCGTATTGTACGTGGACGACATTCTTCTGATAGGAAATGATATTCCTATGCTACAGTCGGTCAAATCTTTCTTATCACTGAGGTTCTCCATGAAAGACCTGGGTAATGCCGCATACATTCTGGGCATAAGGATCTATAGGGATAGATCCAAAAGGTTATTGGGATTGTCCCAAACCAGGTACATTGACACCATCCTAAAAAGGTTTAGTATGGAAGACACCAAGCGGGGTGCCTTACCCGCTTGCCATGGGGTCACTCTCTCCAAGGATTCTTGTCCAAAGACCGATGAAGAGAGAGCTCGCATGAGTGTTATACCCTATGCTTCGGCAGTAGGATCTATAATGTATGCGATGTTATGTACACGTCGAGATGTAGCTTATGCACTTAGTGTTGTAAGCAGGTATCAATCTATTCCAGGGGAGAATCACTGGACAGCTGTGAAGAACATTCTTAAGTACTTGCGAAAGACTAAAGAATTGTTCTTGGTGTATGGTAATGGAAATCTCCAAATGGAGGCCTTTACCGATTCGAGCTTCCAGAGCGATAAGGACGACAGCAAATCTATCTCTGGGTTTGTATTTACCCTCAATGGAGGGGCGGTGAGTTGGAAGAGTTCCAAACAAGATACCGTTGCAGACTCTACGATAGAAGCTGAGTACATTGCTGCAAATGATGCCGCCAAGGAAGCCGTCTGGATGAAGAAGTTCGTCTCGGAGCTAGGAGTAGTTCCAACCATTATTGATCCAATACTTTTGTATTGTGATAATAATGGGGCTATGGCGTTAGCCAAGGAGCCCAGATCCCATCAGCGGTCCAGACACATCCTGAGGCGTTTTCATTTGATCCGGGAGATTGTAGATCGCCGCGAGATCGAGATTAGGAGAGTAGACACAAAGAATAACGCCGCGGATCCATTCACCAAGGCCCTCCCTCAGCCGCAGCATGAGCGACTTTTTGAGACGTTGGGTATGAGATACGCCAATAACTGGCCTTAGTGCAAGTGGGAGATTGTTGGATATATGTATGCCCTAGAGGCCATTATATGATAGTGGATGTATCTATACATGTATATATATATTCAGTATGCATTCTTGCTCGACATGATAGTTTGCTATCTGGTTCTTCTTTATCTGACATGTTGATTTGATCATGCTTTTATTCATTCATACATGCTGATAAAGCCCTGAGAATATCGGCTTGACTGCTCTGATTATGATAGAGATCATACTAGTGGGACATCTGTAGTCTATAAGCATATCCTGGAAAGTCCCTAGTCGTAGGTATATCGAGACGGGGCATTGATATACCAGAGTAGACTAGCGTATATGATACTAGACCCATACGATGGGCGATGAATGTTCCCACATTCATCGATGTCTGACATCAAGATCATATACGGGTGCTCAGTGGTGTCTGGGTACACTGGACGGACTCACCGAGAACTCCTATATGGAATTATATCTATCGTCGGATAGCAGTTCTCAGGTGATACTGGTACAGGTTAGTCTGTAGACCTGAGATCGTCATAGAGTCTTGTGTGTTCTCCTACTGTACTTTGATTGCCACCCTACCACGGCTCTACTGAATCGTGCAAACAGGTGGCCGTTGGGTACAGTCCCGAGACACACGAAGACAATGAGCGATAGGAGGGGTTTCGTCTCTCCCGGTATTGGGAGTTGATGTTGTGCTGTGCCCGACTGGTTATATCAGTAAGTCCCTGGCCAGGGCTGCTGAGATTTGCTGATAAGTGTTATCAGTAGTTTCTCGATCTGCTATAGACCATTCACCGGCACGACTTATTGAGTTATTGGGGTCGACGTGACCATCCCTAGGCTCGATATGCAGCATATCTAACGAAGAGACCGGACTGTACGGTAGTGTTGCCGGTTGGCTCGACGGGAGTTGTAGAAGGTTCGCTTGTTTTCTTCTGATCGCTCAATACCCGGGTGGCCGTTACGTTTAGCTGACCGCTTGTGGCTTGGGGGTGCTTGATATGATCATCACCCTCTGCCGGCGTATTGACGAGTCTTAGAGTCCCACACAGGAGTTACCTAGTCCAGGCGAAACGTTGTGGTGCGCGTATGCGATATGCGCATGGACCCGATTAAAATGCGCGTATATGATACCGTACATTGATCGGGCGGCTTGCTTTTTGTAGGGTCATATGTGATATGAACGGATTGGTAAATCAAGTGTTGATTTATCATTTAACCATTAGTTTTCTCACTTAAAACCTTTTCTTGGATGATGGATGTGTGCATGCATGTATGCTTTTCTTTCTTTCTTTCTTTCTTACTAGTTTCATGCACATATGGATGTGCATACATACATACATACATAAACCCATCTATCATGGTTGTTTATACATGGAAATGGTGGCAATATAAGACTCATACCATGGATAAATGGATGGATTATTATTTGATTTTGTGTTTAAAACAAAATAGAAAAGATAAGGATAATTCTTGCTTGCTTCTACATTCTTCTTTAAACCTAACCATGCTCACCTACTTCTAACCATGAGTTATCCTTCTCTTTGTGTTTTAAAACTCAAGTTAAATAATGTCTCTATCACTTAACCATGGTTTGTAGTGAGAAGAAATAAAATATATATAGATATATTTCATTTCTTTTCAAGAATTATCATTTTTACTCTTGTTAAAAGAAAGCTACCATCTTCATCCTCCTTCACCATTTGCTCTCTAGTTTTTTCTAGTGAGTAAAACACACATAAAGAAAGGTTTTTGAAGTGAGAATCTAAACCACAACATCATTCTACACAAGTTTAGCCAACTTGTTTAGAGTGTTCTCTTCGTTTCTCATCGTGATAATCGAAGTTGCGAGCTTGGACGAGGAACTCCGGGTGGATCGTCGTGGACGTGAGAGGACTTCAAGAGGACCTTCTTTTAACACCCAAGAGGCCAAAAAGTCTAGCGAAAGGGAGCTACAAAGGTTGTAGTCTCGAAACCCTAGTTTTTATTGGCTTTAAATTCGAAACCCTAATTTTCTAGGATCGATTCCTTTGTATGCTTGTTTAGCACCATAAAAATTTAAACTTTGGGACATGTGATGCTTCAAAACTCTACATAGGGTGCTAGACAAACCTTTCAGAAGTTCCTCACAGAACTTCAGGTGGTTCCTACCAGTGTTGGTCCAATACCTCTGTATTACGACAACAACGGCGATATAGCTTTAGCGAAGGAACCCAGGTCCCATCAGAAGTCCAGATACATCTTAAGGCGGTATCACCTGATCAGGGAGATCGTAGATCGCCGGGAGATCGATGTAAAGAGAGTAGATACGGAGAATAACACTGCTGATCCATTCACAAAGGCCATTCCTCTGACGCAATTCGAGAGGCTATTCGAGATGATCGGTCTTCGATATGCCAGTACATGGCCCTAGTGCAAGTGGGAGTTTGTTAGTGTATATGCCCTATGGGCCATTATTGTATCATACTTGCTTATATATTACTTAATGGAAGCTTGGGATATTCACAGTTATATATAACAGTCTTGCTAAATATGGTAGTATGCTACTTGGTTTTATCTATCTTAATAAGTATGTACGTATTGATAAAGCCCTTAGAATCTTGCTTGACTACTAACGTTGTGATGGCAGTCACACTAGTGGGGGCTGGGTAGTCTACAAGCACATCCTTTTTCAGGTCCCTAGTCGTAGGATTATCGAGACAAGGCATCGATACTTCGGAGTAGACTAGTGTGCATGCTTCTCATCACAGTTGGGGAGATGGTCTGTCCCACAGCCATTAGTACGTCGTACTGGAGATAGTATACATGTGCTCGTTGGGTTACGAGTACACCGGACAGGACTCGCGGGGAACTGTTGGTTGGTATTATACCCGTCGTCAGTTAACAGTTCCCAGGTGACATGAATACAGCATAGTCCGCAGACTTGACACTGCAACTTTGCCTCGAGTGTGTCCCACTGTTCTTAGATTGCTACCCTACCACGACTCAAAGGAGTCGTGCAAACAGGTAGCAGTTGGGTGCAGTCCCGAGCACTTGGAGGCGGTGGCTGTTAAACAGGATTCATCTCTCCCGGTATTGGGAGTTAATATCACGCTGTGTCAGAGAGCCATTACGCAAAGTCCCTGGCCAGGGCAAGCGAGATTTACTGGTAGGTTCCAGTAGTTTCTCAAGGTGTAATGGGCTTCGCTCCGACACGACTTATACCGCTTTTAGGGGACTGACGCTTGCCGCCCCCTAGGCCCGATATGCGATAGTTATAGACGAACAGACCGGACTGTACGGAGATTGTCACATCAGGCTCAGTAGGAGTTCGGATGGGTTTCCTCATCGGCCTTCTTATCGACATCTACCTGGGGACCGTTACGTACAGCTAGTGCCGCTTGCGGTCTGTGGTTAAACCCACTGCCAGCGTAATAGTCGAGTCTTTAGAGTCCCACACAGAGAGTTTCCCTACTCCAGGCGAAACGATATAGAGGTCGTATGGTTTTACGACAAGGGTTCGGACGCATACGCGTTTAAACGCACGTACGATGTTCGGATAGTTTTTACTAGTCGGCTTTGGTTTAAGCCAGATTCTAGTATCGGGTTATTGGATTTATACAGTCTAAAGTTTTTCCGTGTTTTCACGGATAGGAGGGGCGTTCTCGTAATATGGCGAGAAGCTTCTTGAAGTATGGTGACTTAAGGGTTTAGGTGGCATAAGCATTTATTGCTTTAATGACTCATTTGTGTGATTCATCCATGTCATTAATGCATCATTAAATGGTTAATGACTCATGTAGTGAATCACACATATTGAATTAATGAAGCATGATGATTAATCATTTTATTTATTAATTTGATAAATCATTATGATTCATATATTCAAGAGAGATCATTATCTCATATCATTCTTATGCTCACCTTCTCTCTCTTCAAACCCTAATCCTCCCCTCTCATGTGTTGAGATCAAGGATTAGATAGACTAATTAATCCATAACCATACTCTATATCATCTAGGTGACTTTGATTAGCAACTAAAGAAACCTAGTTATCTCAAGATTTGAGGCAAAGCTTGGAGTAGAAGCTCTCGTGGTGGATCGTCTATTTCATAGAGGAGGCCGTTGAGGTGCCGACGTTCCATAGAGCCTACGAGGTGTGGAGGACAGCGATAAAGACCCGAAGGAAAAGTAACGTGAAGTATAACTTCGAATCCGAGTAGTTAAACATTTCGTAGTTTGCTAGTAATGATTTAGACACGATCCGTGTGCTCAAGTCCGTGTTACGAAGCTTTGATAATTGTTTTTCATATTTTCCGCCTCCCCGCAACTCGTGGGGTGCGTGACATGGACTTACAGTACATCATGAATCAAAGAACTGTTTTTCTTTATTTAATGAGATTTCTATATGTATATCAATAGGGTATCACCAATGAAATCAACAGAGAAATCAGTGTCAAGCATCGGCACAAAACATAAATCTCAGTATCACAATATCAAATCTCAATGTCTCTGTATCTCAAATCTCAATATCTCAATGCCTCGGGCTCCATCAGCCCAGATAGGCCCATATCATCAATCATACGACCCCGACGGTATCCTCCGGATATCCGCCGCGTCAGGTATAATCACCGGTAGGCAGTCTGCCCCTACCAGGCTCATCGTCTACACCTCGATCTTATTGCCCCGGGGTATCTTACCGAGTCCACTATGTACCCGCAGACGGTGCATCCAACTCCTCGAATCGGGTCTCGAAATCCATCTCATAACCTAGAAAATATCATGGTGGGCGACTCATACATCATGAGAAAACCGCACTTTTCATTTTAAAAAGAGAGAGAGAAGTTTATATATTCTTGCGGTTTTCTCCTAAATCCAGGAAATCTCATGAAAATCCGAAATCCAATCATCTATAGCGAGTAAATAGCGAATATCGGCATAAAACTCCATAATACTGCATAACAGTGAACGATAATATGCATGAAGTAGCAAGTAATAACTGCAACGTCTAAACTGGCATATAAGGCAAGTACACTAATATCATGTCGAAACTATCAGCTAACAAGCTATGTCAATGAAATAATATTCTCTAAAGTGTACGTGACATGGCAATTACCGATGATGATGTGTGAGAGCCGGCAAGTAAGTGTATGTGGAACATACGCATCATCGGTAATGGTGTTGGTGTCCTAACAGCATAATTTCAATATTAACATATGAAAACACAATATAAGCATGCAATGCGTTGCGAGCAGCAAGAATATGCGGGAGCTGAATATCAAATACAATGATAACAAATCTATATATTTCTAAGTATGAATCGTACAGTTTTGCCATTTGAAATAATACGAATCGTGTGTTTAGAAAATAGGGACTACGGTGTTTTTAAGAAAATGTACATCCTTTGAAATATCTGTAGAATCCCTTGGCCTATCTTTAAAAATACTCACGATTCGTTAGTTTTGAAATAGGTATGACTCGAATCTAATCTATCATTTACAAGTAAACTACAGGGTTAAACTAAAAGGCTGATCGAAATGTAAGGAAACCGCCTAACATCTGAGTCAATACATATATACAAAAATATAACAGTCGGTGATCCCGCCTCAGTAGTATCCCATACGATATAATATCTATAACATGACATCTTCAAGTCAAGAGTGCGGATCTAACATCAATATAGCTCGTACGGTAGATCCGTCGTACGGCATCCCAAATCTGGGTACGGGTCAAATATCATATTTACCTCATTACTCATATGATATTCTTATCATCACATATCGTGAACAGGGGGTACTGATCTAAGTCTAGTACATTACTAATATCATCAACAATATCATGATCTGGCTACTGATCTAAAGTCCCATACAATCCGATGTCATCAACATATATTATCATACAGAAGTATACATCGCCTAAGCGATCCGTTATAAATATCATAACGTATCTCATCTCATATCTCGATCATATGTCAACTATCACTATATATATCATCATCCACATAGTATCGTCGTCTAACGATCCGCTATAACATCATGATATATCTCGGTCACATATAAAGTATCCTACAGCAATATGTCCGATCATATCGACTCAATCCCAAGCATCATATAACATCCTCATCATCCAAGCACATGAATACCAATATAAATATGTCTCCAATACGCATAAGGATATCAATGTATGTGAGTATGTGTCTGTGCGTGTACGCAAATCTTTACCCTAGGGTTTCGGGACTAAGAAATCGACTAAAGTCTTTTCTTCAATTCTAGCTAACACTAACTCCTAATCTCCTAAAACTTTTCTTGCTAAGTTTCATATCTCTCAACAATATATGAATGTATATCTATATCATATCACATCATTTCTTACGAATTTGCGGGGGTGCTATACGCCATCCACCCGACTTCTCCTCTTAGATATAAATCTACTCACCTTTGCTTCTTGTGTGCCGACGCCGACGCCGCCACGCGCTTTCTTATCATCTCGAAGTCTTCGTGGGGGTACCTACATATCACAACGTATCGTATCGCATCAAAATCCAAATCAAAGCTAAAACGACACACGAAAACCAAAATGCCGCACGAATCACCCATAGGTCAAAACCTATGGTCTACATCTTGCAATTCAACCAAATACCAATCGATATAGACGTAAAAATGTCAAATAATAGAACAAAATACCAAATATCAAAAATTAAATCCATAAACATCATGAAACACATGGCAACAACCTAGAAAACATGTTCCAGATTTTTTCTTAGGTGAAAACAAGGTAAGCAAACAACACTGGGATGATGTACAGGGGTCCTATGAACTACAGAAACAACCTGGGCACTAACCCCCACTACATGGACGGCCACAGAAGCCCAAATTCCGGCCATGCCGGTTTTCCAGGGGAATTAGGGTCTCGTTTTACTACAGTGGGTTCCTAGGGTCAATTCTAGCCTACTGGGGTTGTTTGCTTATCTCATAAAATTCCCGGGTCATCCCAGATTTCCCTCCACACTCAATTTCCTCACAAACCGACATGGAAAGTTTCTGTTTTCAGTAAACTTGGTTTTTTTCAAATAGATCTGGTCTTCTAACCTCATAGGGGGTTTAAGGTTATCTCTAAGGTCTAATTGCACTAACACCACTCAAAATCCCACATAACATCTTCTAGAAATCTTCCAAGTTCACTAAACCGCACTAAATCACAACTAAACACGTATGGATACTAAAGTGAATGAAAAACTACACAAATGGTGAAGGGATTACCTTATTTGGAACTCATGAATCCCCTTAGATCATCAAAATCCAGTTTTTTTTGGTTCCCCATGCTTGTTGTGAGCTTGTGTACATTTTTTGTGAAGATGGTGTATGGTTTTTGTGTGTTTTTGGGTATGAAGTGAGGTGTTTGAGGAGGGGGAAAAGGGAGTGTTGCTATGGATGAAGGAGGAGAAGGGAAAGGTGAATGAAATGAGTGAAGAAGAATAAGCCAGGTCTAAGGTTTGACCCCTCACCCTCTCTCTCTCCAAGCATGGCCTCTACATCATTATGTCCCCTCTCTCTCCCCCCTCAAGTCATCATTATACCCTTTTTCTTTTCTTTTCTTTTTTTTTCTAAAGTCAATAACCATGCATGATAAATGAAGAAAAGACTAAGATAAAAATGTAACAAGTGTAAAAATGATAAGGTGCATGTCATGTGCACAAAACACGCATAATGCGCGATTAGCGTTAAAAGTGCATATAAAAATCCTGAAAATTCATAATTCGCCTAAATCACATAAAACACCATCATTTCAGTAATTTCCATAAGTTTCCAAATTTTTTCTAATTTATCGGTATTTAATTATACCGCCCTATTAAAATACTCATTATATTTATTATTTAATTATAAAAATTCCAAAAAATAATATTTTATTTTTCTGAAATGTTAAAATTATGGATTCTAATTATTGTATCACAATATACTAGACGATGTTTAAACGTTTCGATCGAATCAACAAATCCCCATAATTCCCATTAAACTCAACACTTGAGCGAAGTTAAAGTATCCAAAACGTGCCACAGTACCTATGATCCAACCGTAGAAGGGTCAAACCAATGCCTCACCTATGAAACCGCGGAACTACGGCAAACCCTAGGGTTCAAGCCGCGGTTCCGAGGGCATAGAATCGAGTTAAGGTTTTTGTTCTTCTAGAGGGTCCATATAGTTACTTGCACGAACATTGAATATAATTAACTTATAAAAATTCTAACACTTGGAAATTTCAGAGGGGGTCATGGGGTGATATTTGAATTTCGTTCGAACTGTCAAACAAAGCCTAGGTTACCATCATAATATTAAATTATACGACTACGAAACACTCCGTTTTAGTCCTTTAGTAAACTTTGCATCATATGAAAATTTGGACTAAACAAACAATACCTGAAAACCCCAAAATTTGCAGACCAGAGCACAAAACAAATTTGACACCCAAAGGAGCATAGAGGGCCGGCCTCCTCGGAAAAAGTGGGAAAGTGCTCGGTTCAAATCCGAGCAATGGGTCTCGTTTTTGTTCTGTGCACTATAGGTATTACATACATGACTCTGCACTTGTTTGCAAAATTTTTAAAGACCTTTTGAAAATTAACAGAGAGCATATGTGCAGGGTTCCAGAAATTGCAATACGGATTTGTTTCGGTTTCGTATTACTTCTAACATCGTCTAGGTTTCTAGTTTGGCTCTGATACCATGTTGGGATTCCTTAGCACCTAGCCTAGGGTTTGCAAGCATCATGCATGCCACAACAAGAATTTTAAGGGGTGCTAAGCAAACAAACTACGAACCGTACTAGAAAACTAGGGTAACAAAACTTTGCAATCTAACATTACAAGAGAAGTGAACAAGAATACAACCTTTATAGATCCGGTCCTTCACTTCTAAAGCTCCATGTTGACGTCCCTTCGCTGCGATCATCGTTGTCCCGAACTCTAGAATGGATTTCCCTGGAGAAATGAACATGCTTGCTCATAGACTTCGAGGCCGAAGATGATCTACGTCGAGGTGACTTAAACTCAAGCTAACCCTTCACTAGGTCATGAACTTTGTGAAGAGAACACCCTAAACTAAATGGCAAGTAGTAGAGGATGATGAAATAGGAAGTGGGTTCACTTTAGATTTTGGTTTTCTCACTTTATTTCTTCACTTAGAAAAATCTAGCAAGGTTTTTCTTTTGGATGAAGAAGAAGAAGAAGAATAAAATCAAGTGAAGAGAAAAAAATGATCAATTATGCAACCATGGGTAAGTTAGTATCATCAACTAACCTTTGTAGAGACTAAACCATGGCTTAAGCTAATGATTTGGTTAATAAATATCTTTAGTAAGACAAAGTAAGTGGACTTGGTCAATGGATGCTTTAAGCTTCATGAAGCTTCAAGCATGACAAAGTGCTCACTAATTTTGAATTACAAAATAAATATAAACCCTAACCATTATCTTAAATATGGTGTAAGTCATACACACACCCAAGTTTGCATGTATCATCAAGCATGATACAATCATGTACACAAACATATATCACATATACATTATGTGCACATCAAGTGAGAAAAGCAATATTAAGTGAACCAATACTAGTTAATGTAAAGTAATATATCAAATATATAATTATACATTAAATCATTAAATCAGCACTTGATTTAATGATCCGGTCATATCGCATATAACCGACTAATATCTAGTGTATCAATATATCGAATCAACACTTGATTCGGTAACCCGGCTATATCGCATATAACCGACCGATGATACAAATCGCAAGAATAGAATACACTGGAGTCCATGTACACTAAGAAAGTATGGACTTTGGACATTTCTCCAGATAGGGTAAAACCCGTAGGATGTAAATGGATCTTCAGAAAGATGATTGGTGTAGATGGGCAGGTTGAAACCTATAAGGCTAGACTTGTTGCAAAGGGCTTTCGTCAAAGACCTGGTTTGGACTATGAAGAAACCTTTTCTCCAGTGGCTATGCTCAAATCTATTCAGGTCCTTCTTGCCATTGCTGCCTTCCATGATTATAAGATCTGGCGGATGGACATAAAGACGGATTTTCTGAATGGTAATTTGGAAGAATGCGTCTATATGGATCAGCCAGAGGGATTCATTCAGAGTGGGAGCAGCGGTAAAGTGTGCAAATTTCTTAAGTCCATTTATGGACTAAAGCAGGCATCGCGGAGTTGGAACATCTTTTTTGATGATACTGTCAAAGAATTCGACTTTAACAAGAATCCAGATGAACCATGCATATACAGTAAGATTGTAGGGAGAGCTGTAGTATTCCTCATCTTGTACGTGGATGACATTCTCCTAATAGGAAATGATATTCCTATACTACAGTCAGTCAAAGGATTCTTGTCACAGAAGTTCTCCATAAAGGACCTGGGTGATGCCACCTACATTCTGGGGATCCAGATCTATCATGATAGATCAAAGAGGATGTTGGGACTTTCGCAGTCCAGGTACATAGACACCATATTGAAAAGATTCAGTATGGAAGATTCTAAGCGCGGTAACCTACCAGCTTGTCACGGAATCACCCTCTCTAAAGAGGTGTCTCCCGAGACTGATTTTGAAAGGGCTCGCATGTCGATTATACCCTACGCTTCTGCGGTAGGCTCTATAATATATGCGATTTTATGTACCAGACCAGATGTAGCATACACATTGAGCGTTGTAAGCCGGTATCAGGCAAACCCAGGGGAGAAGCACTGAATAGCAGTAAAGAACATTCTCATGTACCTAGGAGGACTAAGGAGATGTTCTTGGTGTATGGCGGAACGGACCTCCAGATCAAGGCCTTTGCCGAATCCAGGTTCCAGAGTGACAAGGATGACTCCAAGTCCATGTCGGGTTATGTCTTTACCCTCAATGGGGGGCGGTCTGTTGGAAGAGTTCCAACCAGGACACCATTGCTGACTCGACGATGGAAGTGGAGTACATAGCTGCTTGCGATGCCGCAAAAGAAGCTGTCTGGATGAAGAAGTTCCTCACAGAAATTTAGGTGGTTCCTACCAGTGTTGATCCAATACCTCTGTATTGCGACAACAACGGCGCTATAGCTTTAGCGAAGGAACCCATGCCCCATCAGAAGTCCAGACACATCTTAAGGCGGTATCACCTGATCAGGGAGATCGTAGATCGCCGGGAGATCGAGGTGAAGAGAGTAGATACAGAGAATAACACTACTGATCCATTCACTAAGGCCATTCCTCAGACGCAGTTTGAGAGGCTATTCGAGATGATAGGTCTGCGATATGCCAGTACATGGCCCTAGTGCAAGTGGGAGATTGTTAGTGTTTATGCCTTAGAAGCCATTACTGTATCATATTAGTTTGTATATTACTTAATGGAAGCTTGGGATATTCACAGTTGTATTGATAGTCTTGATAAAAATGGTAATATGCTACTTGGTTTGTTTCTACTTTAATATGTGCATAGTTTCTTTTAACATATCGCTTATACATATTAGTAGAGCCCTTAGGATCTTTGCTTGATTTCCAGCGTTGTGATGGCAATCACACTAGTGGGGGCTGGGTTGTCTATAAGCAACATCCTATACAGGTCCCTGGTCATAGGATTATCGAGATGGGGCATCGATACTCCGGAGTAAACTGGTGTATACGCTCTCATCCCAGCTGGGGAGATGGTCTATCCCACAGCCATCAGTACGTCGTACTGGAGATAGTATGCAGGTGCTCGTTAGGTTACGGGTATACAGGACAGGACTCACCGTGAAATGCAGGTTGGTACTATACCAATCATCAGATAGCAGTTCTCAGGTGATATAAGTACAGCTTAGTTCGTCGACTTGACACTGCTACTTCGCCTCGAGTGTGTTCCCACGGTACTTAGATCACTACTCTACCACGACTCAAAGGAGTCGTGCAAACAGGTAGTAGTTGGATGCAGTCCCGAAGCACTTGGAGGCAGTGGCGTTTAGACATGATTCGTCTCTCCCATTATTAGGGGTTGATATCGTGCTTTGTATGGAGAGCCATTATGCAAAGTCCCTGGCCAGGGCAAGCGAGATTTACTGGTAGGTTCCAGTAGTTTCTCAAGGTGTAATGGGTTTCACTCCAACACGACTTATACCGCTATTAGGGGTCTGACGTTTACCGCCCCTTAGGCCTGATATGCGATAGTCCTAGACGAACAGACCGGACTGTACGGAGATGTCACATACAGGCTCAGTAGGAGTTCGAATGGGTTTACTCATCGACATTCTTATCAACATCTACCTGGGGACTGTTACGTACAGCTAGTACCGCTTGTGGCCTGTGGGTAAGCCCACTGCCAGCGTAGTGTCGAGTCTTTAGAGTCCCACACAGAGAGTTTCCCTGCACCGGGCAAAAGGTGTAGAGGCCGTATGGTTTTACGGAAGGGCCGCGATCATTTACGTACACTTGTGCACGTACTATGATCGGGCAGATAATACTATCGGGCTTTGGTTTAAGCCAGATTCTAGTATTATACAGATGGATTTATTTAGTCAAAGATTATCTGTGTTTTTCGGAAATACGGATGGGAGGGGCAGTCTCGTAATTTCTTGGGAAGCTTCTAAAAGAAAGTGACTCATTTGTGTTTATTTCCTTTTAGGATTTAAACTAAATGAGGTGGAGGATGAGGTGTATGTTTACATTAAATGCTTAATGACTCATGAAGTGATTCACCCTTAGAATTAAATGAAGCATGCTAGATATTATCTCGATATTATCAAGAGAGATATTATTATGCTTCATATTATTCTAGCATGAGTATTATTCATTTCATAATCACAAAACACTTCTCTCGCCTCAAGTCATCATCTTCTTCCTCAAACCCTAAAAGCTCTCATGAGTTGAGAATCCTAGGGTTTAAAGTGACTAAGTAATCCATCTAAATACTCGACACCCTCTAGGACTTCTAGATTAGCAAACTAGAAGCCGTAGTTATCTCAGATTCGAGATAGGAGCTTAGACTATAGACTCTTGGGTGGATCGTCTTTGACTCGAGGAGGCCGTTGAGGTGCCCATGTTCCATAGAGATTACGAGGTGTGGAGGACAGCGATGAAGACCCGAAGGACAAGTAACGTGAGGTATAACTTCAAATCTGAGTAGTTAAACCTCTCGTAGTTTGTTAGTAATGGTTTAGACACGATCCGTGTGCTCAAGTCCATGTTACGAAGCTTTGATAATTGTTTTTCATATATTTTGCCTCCCCGCGAACACGTGGGGTGCGTGACATGGACTTACAGTGGTATCAGAGCTTATTAAACCATAGACAATAGTTTAAACAACAAGTTAAAACTACGAAACCGAAACGACCCGAAAACATCGATGCCTAGGTTCAAGTTTCTGTCGATTTTGAAAGAGGCTCTGAAAATTATTTAAACAAGTACAGAGTGCTATTTGAACAGTAAAAAGAACACCAGACAAAAATGAGACATTGCCTCGAAAAACGGGCCGGCGACATCACCATTTTTTCCGGCGACCTCAGCCCCTACATGGTGGAATTGCTTCATTTTTGGTGTGTTGCTTTTTCGCTTTAATCTATGGCTTCTGGTGTTGTTTATTTTTGCCAATTTTGATTTTACTGTAAACTCTTTACTGTGGCAAATACCGGGTGTTTCGAAGTCGTAGTTTTATGTTGTTTGATGTTTCAAGTTGTGTTTGAAGTGTTCGTAAACCTCCGCTAATTGCTAGTATGTCGGTTAGTTGGGGTTGCACATTTCTGTAATGTATATTGGTTTGTGTATATGAACATCATTGGATCATCGGGGATGAATAGCCGGGGATGTGAGATGAGAGTTTTTTATCTTTCATTCAATGTATATTGTAATATGTTGTAATATTTTTTTGCGGGGCACATCCGGGTTGAGGTTGTAGCCACCGTTGTATTATTTCATTTACTGATTATTTCTCCTAGGATAGACCCAAGATGGGGTGCACAAACTATCGGGTACTTTAAAGTGTTTAATGGCCTACTCACGTCATTGAGAGAGACTGTTTCACTTCTGGTACTAGGCGGGTAGTTTGTCGCACCCGTAGGGGTCTAGGGGAGGGTTTGGCATTCATCACGACCGTGTAATCCGTATTTTGTTGCAGGCTCAAACGAAACGCGGATTCCTAGTATATCCAATATGTTCATCTGTGATCTGGAATGCCTATTATTGCGTCTGACGAATGTACAATATCTATATATGATATCTAATAAGCGTTGCTTATATTTTGCATCAGCGCTAGCCCAGCCTCCGCTCTGTCGTTAGTTAAGTAACCTAACGGGTGAATGACGGGACTCAGTGGCGAATGCGGATGTCATAAGCGGACGTTGTATTTTCGTTGTTTTCTGCAATGATAAGATAAATGATGGGACGCATTATTTTAATGCAAAGAAAACAAACCAAAGCTGAATCGTTGAAACAAATTTAAAAGAAACCACTCGGTTATTTTAAAAAGCAGAATTTTTAATTGCGGAGCTTTAACCACTCCTTTTAAAAAGCTATCAGGTTCTATCAAGTTCACTAGGTTCACGATTTTGCCAAAACCAGTCGTAGCCCTCAGTCATTTCATATGGATGGTCAGTAGTATTCAAGCTATGTTTGTTGGCCTTCGTCAAGGCATAGTGTTTGGTAGCTGCTGGGGTATTCATATATAGCATAGATAGATGCGTTGGTTTGGGACAGTCGTATTACTTTGTTGGCCTTCGTCAAGGGTATATACGGGTGGGTTCAAATTAACAAGGATAATGGTGGGAATAACTTGACATGTGACTAATGATTTTTTGGCCTTCGTCAAGGTCATAAGAGCATGGGGCAAAAATCCACATCGGGAGTCTCTAAAGAAACTGAAACTTTCTAGTGTTGCATACCATTTGGAGTTTGATAATGTTGGTAGGATTCCTTCAGCATTATCACACAATGATATCTGGATCCCGATCCTACTATGAGTATATGCTACTCATCAGGAGATTCGTCACTTAACGATCAATGCTATAAACCAAGTAGGTGTCTAGAACGGTGTTAGCGGGGCTACGCCTCTAGAGAAAAGAGGTTATTTAATTAAGGAACTTCGCAAAAGCGTCGTAAAACCTCCCTCGAAGTACCGACACTAGCCTGGCTGAACGGTTAAGCAAGTATTGTACGGTGAGATCAGTCCTGACTAATTCTTCTTTTATGGTTTGAGGAAGGATTCGAGAAACAGTGGGAGCCATCCAGTTTAAATAAACTAAAAACCAATCTAAACTTGCAAGAGCATCATGCTAAAGTGTTTTCTTCTCTCTCTCAACTGCAGCGACCCTGTGACCATGACTAGGTTATATTTAGATAACAAGTTGACTGAATCTGACTTTTATGACTGGCAAAGGTTTGTCCAGATGTCCATTACCTATGACAAGCTGGACCACCCTATTACTACTCAAGCCTCCACCGTCCCAGGTCTAGTTTCCATCGTCGCGGATAAGGATATCCATCAGACAAAGGAAAAGGACAGTGCGAATGCCAAGTGCCTCGTGTTGGCTTCAGTTGAAGGTGTATGCCAGAAGCAGCACGAGAAGATGGACTTAGTTTCCATCTTCCTCCATAACAAAGATTTATATGGAGAGAAATCTTGTATCGAAGATATGAGACCTCGAACGAATTGCTTCAAGCGAGGTTGGCTGTTGGGTCATCCGTAAGGGACGACGTTCTTACGATGACTAGCAATATTGATGAGCTCATGGACCTGGAGACCACGTTGGGAAACGGGTTATATGCTGACTTATTTCCACAGTTCCTACCCTCTACTTACACCCTGAAAGAAACCAGGGAGACACCCGCTCTGCTTAATGGGGGACCTTCTTCTTCTGCATCCAGGGTGAAAGCAAAGGGTGAAAAGAGGAAAACCTCCACAAAGCCGATATACGGTGTCAGTGAAGTAGAAGGAAAGGGAAGAGCAAAAGTTTTGGGACTTGGTATAGAGAAGGAGGGATGTTCCTATTGTTATGAGAAGGGGTATTGGCAGAAGGATTGCAGGGCTTTGGAAGCCAGTAGCCAGGATTCAAAGCATGTTGTGGCTTCGGCCTCGAGTGCGTTTGTAATTAAGAACCGTTTGTCAATTAACTTTACTTCATGGGTACTAGATACTGGAGCAGGATCTCATATCTGTAATTCATTACATGCTTTGAGAAATCGTAGAGTTATCATGATAGGCGATTTGTCTCTCAGAGTTGCGAACGGAATGAGCGTGGACGCTGAATCCGTGAAAGAATATCGCCTAGGTTTGACAAGTAGGCAGATATTGATTCTACGTAACTGTTTGTATGTACCTAGTTTGACTTTTAATATCATATCAGTGTCCTCACTTTCTTGTGGGGATTCCTAGCACCTAGTCTAGGGTTTGGTAGCATTACTCATGCCACTTTAAAATTTAGAGAGGTGCAAAGCAAGCAAACAAAGAATCATGCTAGAATATCTAGGGTAACAAGTTTGTATCACATACAAAAAGGTAAAAGAGATGGGGATTACAACCTTTGTAGTCCGTTCCTTCGCTTCATAAGCTCTGTGTTGAGGTCTCTTCGCTGCGATCATCAAGAACTCCGACTCTCGTGAGGCTCCAAGAGGTGAATGATGCATCTTGCTTGAAGTCTTATTGATCCAAGATGATCTACCTTGAAGAATCTCTAACCCAAGCTTACACTTCACTAAACAACTTATTAGAGAAGTGAACACACTAATCTAAATGGCTAGAATAGATGAGGATGATGAAGTAAGAATTTTTCTCTCTTTTGTTTTCAAATTCTCACACTTATTCATCACAAATGAAATGCTAGTGAAGGTTTTCTTTCAAGAGAATGAAGAAGAAGAAGAAGATGCTAATCCTTTTGTGATGAATAATGAATTATTGTTATGGTTACTTATTCAACCATGAGTTAAGCACGAAGGGTTTTAACACATGTAGAGAATAAACTAGAGTTAATGGTTTGGATTGGGTTAACAAATATCTACACAAAATATCATAGCTAAAGACAAAGGAAAGCTTCATGAAGCTTCATGAAAGCTAACCCTAATCCAAACCCTAACTAGGTTTAATATCTAAATCATTGTTGAATTTGTAACCCTGTGTCACGACCCGAAGTACGGAACATCACCGGCACTTAAACTACGAACGTCTCGAGGCGTACGTAATCTAAGTAAACCGAAAACCCAGAAATCCAAACCAAGAAAAGTAGTAGAGTGAAGGAAAACCAATTTAAAACAAGTAGTTTTTAATAGCATAAGCCGAATTATGCAGTTTTTAAAACATCAAAAATTTACTGAAAATTTCGACAGAGTCTCCTTTGAAAATACTGGCCCCCAAACGGGATACAACATGAATAGTATACGAAATCAAGAAACGGGCATCCCCAAGCGGGAGCTAGCTCTTCGTCAATCGACGGTCACAACCACACAAACAATATAATATACAACGCCAACGGCGAGGATCAAAACTCAAAAGGAAACTCAAAACCACCAGAAATATAACGAGCGACTCTAAGGTCGAAAGAATAAACAACACTGGTCTCTATCTAAAAAAAACATGTTTGGTTGATGGAATTTACTAGATGCAACGGAATAATATTATACAAGGTAATATGATGGGTATGATACAAGAAAAACCCACCTACTAGCAAGTCACCCGAATGAAACTGAGCCCGCAAAGCCGTAATGAAACCTGTACGGCAAACCTGCAAGAAACTGGGGCACAACGGGGGTGAGTTGCCAACTCGTGAATAGAAAAACATCTACGCACAGAAATCGCATAAATAACGCAACCTAGGTCAATGATCATAATATATCCTCAAATATATAACCAGCAGCCTATAACAAGGCTAGGGTAAATATCTAACCCGAGTGTAATCTCATGTGCCCGTGTCAGTGCCTCAGGTAGCAATATATCATATGAATGAGGTATGAATGCATGAAAACAGAATACATGTAAATGAAGAAACTGTTTTCATAAATTAGTGAGATTTCCTTCGTATTTTTAAACTGAGGTATCATAATGAAATCAGTATCAACAGTGTCTAGCATCAACACAAAACATAAATCTCACTGTCTCGAAATATCAATGTCTCAATCTCAATATCTAGGGCGCCGTCAGTTTAGACCGGCCCCTACCATCCATCTCAAGACCACGACGGTATCCTCCGGATATCCGACGCGTCGGGTAATATCACCGGTAGGTAATCTGTCCCCTGCCAGGCTCAACGTCAACACCACATTCATCTTGTCCCGGGGTACCATACCGGGCCCACCATGTACCCGTGACGGTTCCTCCACTCCTCGACACGGATCTCGAAAACCACAGCAAACTCATGGTGGACGACACTTACATCACTAGAAAACCGCAATTTACATATTTTAAAAGGTTAATAAGTTTAGAAATTTTGCGGCTTTCCCCGAAATCCAGAAATATCATAATTCTCAAGAAGTCATCACAAGTGCATATGTCAATGCTAATGAATTTATATGGTGTCAATAACCAAGTTGCAATGTATAATTAATAACTAGGCATGAACAATGGAATAACAGTATGCATGAAGTGACAAGTAATAACTACAATGTCTAAACTGGCATATAACCCAGGTACACTAATATCGTATCAACTACTAACTAACAAGCTAAGCCAAGCAATAGTATTTTCTAAGTGTACGTGACATGGCAATTACCGATGAAGATGTGTGTGAGCCGGCAAGTAAGTGTATGTGGTACATACGCATCATCGGTAATGGTGCTGGTGTCCTAACAGGATGATATCAATAATGGAGTATGCAGTAAAATAAGTATGCGGGGCAGAGCGAACAGCAATAATGTGCGGAAGCAGAATACTAGACACAACGATAACTAATCCGTATTAAACTAATATAAGTCCTACAAATGGTGCCTTTTGAAATAACACGAATCATGGGGTTTTGAAAATAGGGGCTACAGTGTTTTTATGAAAAGATAAGTCTTTTGAAATATCCGTAGGATCCCTTGGGCTGTCTTTTAAAATACCCACGATTCGTTAGTTTTTGAAATAGGTAGGAGTCTAATCTAATCTAACAACTACACTAAACTATACGGCTGAACTAACAAGCTGAGCTACAGATAAGGAAACCGCCTATTATCTGAGTCGATACATATACCTACCTGTATATGTATAGTCGGTGATCCCGCCTCAATAATATCATATCCGATACCATAACTATAATCAGACATCCCAAGTCAAGAGTGCGGATCAAACATCAAAATATAGCTCGTACGTAAATCCGTCGTACGGCATCCCAAATCTGGGTACGGGTCAATATCACATTCATCATACTATTCACCTGGTATCCTCTTTATAAATTATCATGATCGGGGTACTGATCTACGTCTAGTAACATACTGATACCGCCTAAGTATGCATGGATGTGTGTGAAACACTACGTCAAGGACCCGCTACAACGTCATGTCGTATCTTAAATACGAGTCCTGCTATATCACCGATCTCACGGCCTCAATCAAATCTCATCGACTCAGCTCAACCCCAAGTATCATCCTCAATCCGTATGTAAACACATAGTCCCATACCCATGTGAACACATAACTATAAAGAATCCCATGAGCACATATCAATAGGAATGTATGCAAGTATGTATGTGTGTATGTGTAGTGCAACACTACCCTAGGGTTCGCAACACTAAAGTAATCCAACACACCAATATCAATCCTAAGCATCGTTATTAATCCCAAATAACATATAATAATTGTTGGTGTGTATACGCATCCGTATACACCACCACGGACTGCGGGGGTGCTATACGCCATCCACCCGACTTCTCCCCGTAGATATAAATCTACTCACCTTGTCCTCGCTAGCCGGTGCCGACGTCGCCACGCGCTTGCTTGTCGTCTCGAAGTCCACATGGGGGTACCCACATATCATAACGCACCATATCTCATTAAAACTAAATTCGAGATCGAAACGGCATACGAAAATCAAATCGGCACGCGTATGACGTATAGGTCCAAACTTATCGCCTACGCATGCAAGAATAGTCAAACCAACCCTCGATGTCGATGTACAAACGTCAAACCATCGAGAAAAATCCAATCACACTCATTTGCACATTCACGAACACTAATTTTAATATAAACTAGGTTAAAACTCACAAAAACCCCAATTTTACTTAAAAAGTCATTTTTCCGAAAATCTAGCAAGCACATTTCGCCGTTTTTGTACAAAACATGATGTTTAAATGAATGTAGCGGCCACTATATTTATTAAATATCTTAAATAAGTCATATAAACAATTTCCGGAATTTAATTTCATTAAATTCCAAAAACCCTAATATTCTAGTTTACAAAAATACCCTTTTTAACAATTTCAAAGCAAAAATGCACAAACTACAATCTAACTTAGATTTGCATGATCTAAAGTATTAAACCACACTTAATAAAGTTAATGAAGTCATGAAAAACCTAAACACATTTTTAATCCCAAGTATTTAACCAATTCAAAAATCTAGTAGGCAAATTAGCACATTAACACAATTTTTTTTTTTACTAACCATTAGCACTAGCTACTAATCTTGTATTAACATGACAAAAAGCCTAAATATAACATACAACCATACACCAATTTTACAAACCCTAACTTGCATTCAAATTCATAACTTGAATTCCAAAACTTGCAATTAAACTCACATATCCAAATTAACACTTAATTAAATTAGCTTAAGAAATTAGTAACAAATTAAGCAAAAGGTTTAGAAATTATACCCAAAAACATTTGAAGATCCACAAGCATCCATAGCCTCCTAAATTGAAATCTTATTCCATAGATCCATGCTAGATAGGCAAATGAAAAATGGGTAGGAGTTGGATTTTGATTTTGTTTTGATTTTGGGTGGAATTTGATGAATTTTTGAAGGTAAAAAGGGTGGGAATTTTGGAGAAGAGATGAGATGAGGTAAAAAGAGAGAAGGGCTGCAGGAAATCAGCAAGGGCTCGGCTAATGAGGGGAGAGAAGAGTGTGAGGTGATTGGAGAGAGAATGTGGTCAAAAAGTCAACATTTTACTTCTATCATTCTCTTTTCTTTTCTTTCTTTTCTTTTGCAACACAAGTGGGGACAATTGAGAGGGGGACTGCTGAAATCAGCCATAGGAAAGGAAAAATGGGGGTGTGTGAGTGTGGGTATGGGTGTGGGGTGATGAAAAATGATAAATATAATACCCCAAACATCCATTTACGCTAAAAAAAGCCTTTTTTCTTCAATAATTTCTAAACCGTTTTGGCAAATGATTTCGTTCCAAAAACCACATGATAAAATTTTATTTAATGTTTTATGATGCACAAAATTTGTTTCAACTCATTCCAATTTATAATTTTCCCTAATTAAATGTATTAGTGACGGCTTAAAATAATAATAAAATAATATTTTTTCAGAAAATTTGAAATTTCACCAGCGGCTTAATAAACACCAAATAATAGCAATTACATAGCTAGAATATGTATATTTAATTTTTATAATAAGATATTTGTATTTTGACTTTTTACAGAAAACCCCCTTATTTTACCGATTTTTTCGAAATTTCACCGAAACGATTTTCAAAACGTTACAATCTTCCCCCCTTAAAGAAATTCGGTCCCCGAATTTAAATTCAAACTCCCCCAAATACTAGAACATCTAAGAAAAATCATTAAGTCGTCGGGGCTCCGAAATTGTAACTACATAAAACAAATCGTAGCGCAGCGCATGCGCTTGAAAAATGAGCATATAACTCAAATCGAAACTCCGTCAACCATCCCTCAATCATCGGAGTCATGGGGAAGACATCAATGCCAAATCCAAGGCAAAACCAATATGATATAACTCGAAACTATACATGTAAATATCGAATCTATATATGTAAGTATCTGAAGGAAATACGTGCCAAATCTCTTTAAGTCGCTGTGCACGCATATAACACTGCACAGTGGCGGACGTCTATCATAAGAAAATAACTATATACATATATACCTTTGTTTGAAATGTACGTTCCGCCGTTTTGGAAACAATTTAGAAGGGTCTCCTAGTTTTAAACATTTCGTGTCATATCAGACACGTAGGTAAATACTGAGGCTATTGCTCGCTTTTTGGAAATCCCTTCAATAACTATCAATGCATGCAAAAATATATTCAGGTACTGTCCTCTGACTAGTCCTGCTCAGTACGAAAACACATAGCAATATCATAAAAACGTACTGCTCTATACGAAATCAATCCCAAAATATGCACATGAATGCTACGTGCGTCTGGTGCGCACGGAAATCAAAATCCATGAATGTGCCATACATGCGCACAGAAACAATATCTAAGTGCATCGGGTGTGCACGAAATATCTGTCGTAGGCAACGTGTGTGCCTGACAGCAAAATCAGTTGCATCTGACATGCACGAAAAATCTCGAATTAGTGCATCTGGTGTGCACCAAATCGCATCTCGTAACAGGCGCCCAACAGGCGCTAAAAATCCAATCCGGTGCATAAAATGCACAAAAAAAATGTCGAGCATCACCCTCGAATTCGAAATCCAGTGTATCCAAGTGCATAAAATACATGTCACTGCACTGCCAGCATATATAAACTATACAGAGTGCAGGAACCAAATCGCGTGCGTGCATACGCACAAAATCAACTCAACTGTTTAAAACCGTAAAATCACAAACATGTGAAACTAAAGCACGAAAACGATATCAAGTGCAACTCTGTGCAAAGATCGTAAATCCTCAATTATCAAAATCAAATTATACGAATAAATCACCCAAAACATCGAAATCAATAATGGCGGAACAGTACCGCTCAAGCGCATCCTCTAAGAATCTCGGCCAACTGCCACGGTCACTAGTGGGACGTCTCGTCGATGATCATGAACTCTGTCCTGCTGGCGTGTGTAACCATGACCACTCCTGGGTCAAGGTCTTCACTGTGAATTACCAATCTTTCGGTCCATCGGCTCATCGGTCCTGTCGGGTGTGCTAACGAGGACGATTCCGTTCTGGCACTTCTCTGGTCATCTCTTGGTCAATCATCGCGACCACTCGTAAGACAGCATATCACTGGCGTCGGCCTCTGGCTCTCTGAATGTACGTGACACATCTGATCCTGGGGGCAAGTATCATTGCAGCAGTGTCCTGGAAGGAATCCTGCTCACGGTCTCTTCCATGTCTCGTCTCTGCCAACTGTCCGGAAGTCATTGTCCTTTCCTATATCTGCATCTTGCTCTGGAACGACTGCATACTCATCGCGACTCCTTCTGGAAGGTAAGTCCAAGTACCATGCATCGGCATGCGCATCACATCTCTAATGTCGGCGGAGTGGAACGTCATCTCATCTAGATCTGGTGCGAACCTCTTACTCCACTTTTTCTAACGTCGTCTGCTTTGGACTCGTCTCGTCGCGGCTGCATGGACTGAGCTCCAACGACTATCCTCGTATCTGGAGTCTCCCAAGAATGCGTCTCACCACCTAGCATCCGATTGAAGTCGAACCATTCGATCGATTCGTCGAAACCTCATAATCCCCCAAGAGCTCAACATCTTGGTACCATTTAATAGTATCGAATATATATACCACAGCATCGGTGATCCAGCCGTAGAAGGGCAACCCAAGCCTCACTAATGGCGCCGCAGAACTGCCGCAAACCCTAAGGTTCAAAGGCTTTCATACGGTCATTAAGTCGAGTTAGGGTTTCATTCTTCTAGAGGGACCATAGAATTGCCTGCATGTCTTTCCGAATACTTTAAACTTGGAATAATAGGTTTCCGACATTCGATCGTCTCTGTCGACTCTCACGTCTCTGCGTGAAGTCGTCTCTAGTTGGAAGCAATCTATCTGATGACCTCGCATCGGGGTAAGCGAACGAACCACCTGTCCTAGTCATTCATCATCGGGTGACTAGCGACCTTCTATCATCTATTCATACAACTCGCCCCGCAATAGCTCCAACATATGGGGCGATATCTCGTCGCTCGCAGCAACCACTGGCTTGCTCGTCTGCATGCTGAACAGTGCCTCAATCATCAGGAGTAAGAAACACACCAACGGTCATCAAAATCTGGCTGGCCTCTATCATTGGCTCAATTCTCTAGTGTCGATCAGCGCCTCCGAGTAACCTCATACAGCGATCCATCCAACGCTCGTGGTGCAAAAATACAATCCAAAAGACACGTCTCTACAATCGTGTGTCGCCCGAATCACGCCATGGTCAGTCCCCGTTCGTAACGAGCTCATGCTGACCGCAACTCTAGCCGTAGCTCTCCCTGCCGTAACCGTAGCAGCAAAACCAAACTGGTACCGATGAGGCTAGATCAGGAAGGAATATAATACTGAACAAGGAAATGTACATCCTAAGGCTTCATAAGTGGAGTGGCGTGTCGTAAATATGCCGCGGAACATACCAACGGTACGTCACTCTACTTTAGTCAGCTGTTCCATCAACCAAGGGTCATCCTACGCTCCGAAGGTAAAACCTAACGCTCTGATACCAACTTTGTCACGACCCGAAGTACGGAACATGACCGGCACTTAAACTACGAACGTCTCGAGGCGTACGTAATCTAAGTAAACCGAAAACCCAGAAATCCAAACCAAGAAAAGTAGTAGAGTGAAGGAAAACCAATTTAAAACAAGTAGTTTTTAATAGCATAAGCCGAATTATGCAGTTTTTAAAACATCAAAAATTTACTGAAAATTTTGGCAGAGTCTCCTTTGAAAATACTGGCCCCCAAACGGGATACAACATGAATAGTATACGAAATCAAGAAACGGGCATCCCCAAGCGGGAGCTAGCTCTTCGTCAATCGACGGTCACAACCACACAAACAATATAATATACAACGCCAACGACGAGGATCAAAACTCAAAAGGAAACTCAAAACCACCAGAAATATAACGAGCGACTCTAAGGTCGAAAGAATAAACAACACTGGTCTCTATCTCAAAAAAAACATGTTTGGTTGATGGAATTTACTAGATGCAACGGAATAATATTATACAAGGTAATATGATGGGTATGATACAACAAAAACCCACCTACTAGCAAGTCACCCGAATGAAACTGAGCCCGCAAAGCCGTAATGAAACCTGTACGGTAAACCTGCAAGAAACTGGGGCACAACGGGGATGGGTTGCCAACTCGTGAATAGAAAAACATCTACGCACAGAAATCGCATAAATAACGCAACCTAGGTCAATGATCATAATATATCCTCAAATATATAACCAGCAGCCTATAACAAGGCTAGGGTAAATATCTAACCCGAGTGTAATCTCATGTGCCCATGTCAGTGCCTCAGGTAGCAATATATCATATGAATGAGGTATGAATACATGAAAACAGAATACATGTAAATGAAGAAACTGTTTTCATAAATTAGTGAGATTTCCTTCGTATTTTTAAACTGAGGTATCATAGTGAAATCAGTATCAACAGTGTCTAGCATCGACACAAAACATAAATCTCACTGTCTCGAAATATCAATGTCTCAATCTCAATATCTAGGGCGCCGTCAGTCCAGACCGGCCCCTACCATCCATCTCAAGACCACGACGGTATCCTCCGGATATCCAACGCGTCGGGTAATATCACCGGTAGGTAATCTGTCCCCTGTCAGGCTCAACGTCAACACCACATTCATCTTGTCCCGGGGTACCATACCGGGCCCACCATGTACCCGTGAATGTTCCTCCACTCCTCGACACGGATCTCGAAAACCACAGCAAACTCATGGTGGACGACACTTACATCACTAGAAAACCGCAATTTACATATTTTAAAAGGTTAATAAGTTTAGAAATTTTGCGGCTTTCCCCTAAAATCCAGAAATATCATAAATCTCAAGAAGTCATCACAAGTGCATATGTCAATGCTAATGAATGTATATGGTGTCAATAACCAAGTTGCAATGTATAATTAATAACTAGGCATGAACAATGGAATAACAATATGCATGAAGTGACAAGTAATAACTACAATGTCTAAACTGGCATATAACCCAGGTACACTAATATCGTATCAACTACTAACTAACAAGCTAAGCCAAGCAATAGTATTTTCTAAGTGTACGTGACATGGCAATTACCGATGAAGATGTGTGTGAGCCGGCAAGTAAGTGTATGTGGTACATACGCATCATCGGTAATGGTGCTGATGTCCTAACAGCATGATATCAATAATGGAGTATGCAGCAAAATAAGTATGCGGGGTAGAGCGAACAGCAATAATGTGCGGAAGCAGAATACTAGACACAACGATAACTAATCCGTATTAAACTAATATAAGTCCTACAAATGGTGCCTTTTGAAATAACACGAATCATGGGGTTTTGAAAATAGGGGCTACGGTGTTTTTATGAAAAGATAAGTCTTTTGAAATATCCGTAGGATCCCTTGGGCTGTCTTTTAAAATACCCACGATTCGTTAGTTTTTGAAATAGGTAGGAGTCTAATCTAATCTAACAACTACACTAAACTATACGGCTGAACTAACAAGCTGAACTACAGGTAAGGAAACCGCCTATTATCTGAGTCGATACATATACCTACCTGTATATGTATAGTCGGTGATCCCGCCTCAATAATATCATATCCGATACCATATCTATAATCAGACATCGCAAGTCAAGAGTGCGGATCAAACATCAAAATATAGCTCGTACGTAAATCCGTCGCACGGCATCCCAAATCTGGGTACGGGTCAATATCACATTCATCATACTATTCACCTGGTATCCTCTTTATAAATTATCATGATCGGGGTACTGATCTACGTCTAGTACCATACTGATACCGCCTAAGTATGCATGGACGTGTGTGAAACACTACGTCAAGGACCCGCTACAACGTCATGTCGTATCTCAAATACGAGTCCTGCTATATCACCGATCTCACGGCCTCAATCAAATCTCATCGACTCAGCTCAACCCCAAGTATCATCCTCAATCCGTATGTGAACACATAGTCCCATACCCATGTGAACACATAACTATAAAGAATCCCATGAGCACATATCAATAGGAATGTATGCAAGTATGTATGTGTGTATGTGTAGTGCAACACTACCCTAGGGTTCGCAACACTAAAGTAATCCAACACACCAATATCCATCCTAAGCATCGTTATTAATCCCAAATAACATATAATAATTGTTTGTGTGTATACGCATCCGTATACACTACCACGGACTACGGGGGTGCTATACGCCATCCACCCGACTTCTCCCCGTAGATATAAATCTACTCACCTGGTCCTCGCTAGCCGGTGCCGACGTCGCCATGCGCTTGCTTGTCGTCTCGAAGTCCACATGGGGGTACCCACATATCATAACGCACCATATCTCATTAAAACTAAATTCGAGATCGAAACGGCATACGAAAATCAAATCGGCACGCGTATGACGTATAGGTCCAAACCTATCGCCTACGCATGCAAGAATAGTCAAACCAACCCTCGATGTCGATGTACAAACGTTAAACCATCGAGAAAAATCCAATCACACTCATTTGCACATTCACGAACACTAATTTTAATATAAACTAGGTTAAAACTCACAAAAACCCCAATTTTACTTAAAATGTCATTTTTCCGAAAATCTAGCAAGCACATTTCGCCGTTTTTGTACAAAACATGATATTTAAATGAATGTAGCGGCCAATATATTTATTAAATATCTTAAATAAGTCATATAAACAATTTCCGGAATTTAATCTCATTAAATTCCAAAAACCCTAATATTCTAGTTTACAAAAATACCCTTTTTAACAATTTCAAAGCAAAAATGCAAAAACTACAATCTATCTTAGATTTGCATGATCTAAAGCATTAAACCACACTTAATAAAGTTAATGAAGTCATGAAAAACCTAAACACATTTTTAATCCCAAGTATTTAACCAATTCAAAAATCTAGTAGGCAAATTAGCACATTAACACAATTTTTTTTTACTAACCATTAGCACTAGCTACTCATCTTGTATTAACATGACAAAAAGCCTAAATATAACACACAACCATACACCAATTTTACAAACCCTAACTTGCATTCAAATTCATAACTTGAATTCCAAAACTTGCAATTAAACTCACATATCCAAATTAACACTTAATTAAATTAGCTTAAGAAATTAGTAACAAATTAAGCAAAAGGTTTAGAAATTATACCCAAAAACATTTGAAGATCCACAAGCACCCATAGCCTCCCAAATTGAAATCTTATTCCATAGATCCATGCTAGATAGGCAAATGAAAAATGGGTAGGAGTTGGATTTTGATTTTGTTTTGATTTTGGGTGGAATTTGATGAATTTTTGAAGGTAAAAAGGGTGGGTGGGAATTTTGGAGAAGAGATGAGATGAGGTAAAAAGAGAGAAGGGCTGCAGGAAATCAGCAAGGGCTCGGCTAATGAGGGGAGAGAAGAGTGTGAGGTGATTGGAGAGAGAATGTGGTCAAAAAGTCAACATTTTACTTCTATCATTCTCTTTTCTTTTCTTTCTTTTCTTTTGCAACACAAGTGGGGACAATTGAGGGGGGGACTGCTGAAATCAGCCATAGGAAAGGAAAAATGGGGGTGTGTGAGTGTGGGTATGGGTGTGGGGTGATGAAAAATGATAAATATAATACCTCAAACATCCATTTACGCTAAAAAAAGCCTTTTTTCTTCAATAATTTCTAAACCGTTTTAGCAAATGATTTCGATCCAAAAACCACATGATAAAATTTTATTTAATGTTTTATGATGCACAAAATTTGTTTCAACTCATTCCAATTTATAATTTTCCCTAATTAAATGTATTAGTGACGGCTTAAAATAATAATAAAATAATATTTTTTCAGAAAATTTGAAATTTCACCAGCGGCTTAATAAACACCAAATAATAGCAATTACATAGCTAGAATATGTATATTTAATTTTTATAATAAGATATTTGTATTTTGACTTTTTACAGAAAACCCCCTTATTTTACCGATTTTTTCGAAATTTCACCGAAACGATTTTGAAAACGTTACACCCTGACTTGTTACAATATTATATATCACATATACAATATATTTTGTAACAAAATAAAATAATACAATTAATATATATCGCATATACAGCAATGTATATTCCAGTGAGAAAATGAATCAATAAAGCGAGCTTATATTAGTTAATGTAATGTAATATATCTCATATATATTATACATTAAATTATCGAATCAACACTTGATCCGACAATTCGGCTATATTGCATATAACCGACTAATATAATATGTACTTATTCATCGAATCAACACTTGATCCGATGACCCGGCTATATCACATATACCCGGCCGATATCACATATCGCGAGAATAGAATACGGTATCTCATATCGTATTATTGTCGGTCCCGCACATATCACATATGTGCTCCTACTCCGTTTTTCCTGTGCCAGGAAACCTCTGTGTAGGACTCTAAAGAATCGTCAATACGCCGGCAGTAGGTGATGATCATATCAAACACCCACAAGCTGCAAGCGGTCAGCTAAACGTAATAGCCACCCAGGTATTGAGCGATCAGAAGATCAACAAGTAAGCATGTACATTCTCCTATGAATCCAATCAGTATCACTACCGTACAGTCCGGTTTCTTCGTCTGATATGTCGCATATCAAGTCTATGGGTGGTAAACGTCAGACCCCAGTAACCGATAAGTCGTGTCGATGTGAGGCTCATAACAGGTCGAGTAGCACTCCATATCAGCCCTGGCCAGGGACTTCCAGTTATAGCCAATCAAACACAACACAACATCAACTCCCTATACCAGGAGAGACGAAACCCCTCCTATCGCTCATTGCCTCCATGTGATTCGGGACTGTACCCAAAATCCACCATTTTGCACGCCCTCTTGAACGTGGTAAGGTGGAAATCAAAGCACAATGGGAATCACACAAGACTCTATGACGATCTCGGGTGTACAGACTAACCTGTACCAGTGTCACCGGAGAACTGCTATCTGACGATTGGTATAATACCATCTAGGAGTTCTCGGAGAGTCCGTTCAGTGTACCCAGTCTCCACTGAGCACCCGTACACCATCTTTAATGTCAAACACCGATGGATATGGGTTCATCCATCGCCCATCATATGGGTCAAGATGTGTATATGCTAGTCTACCCTGGAGTATCGAAGCCCTGTCTCAATACTCCCTCGACTAGGAACAGTTATAGGATGTACTTGTTGACTACCTTGGCCCCACTAGTATGATCTCATCATAGTCCCAGTAGTCAAGTACATATCCTAAGGGCTTTATCAACATGTGAGATCAAGACAGTAAACCAATACAAGTCAACATGTTAAGATAAAGTGAAACCAAATAGCATACTATCATGTCGAGCAAGAAAGTCCTCTCTATATATATCCAAGCATCCACTATAACATACATCATATGTACAACAATGGCCTCTAGGGCATATATATAACTAACAATCTCCCACTTGAATTAAGGTCAGCTGTTGTAGTATCTCATACCCAACATCCCGAAGAGTCTCTCAAATTGTATCTGGGGAATGGCTTTTGTGAGTGGATCCGCAGTATTGTCCTTCGTGTCAACTCTCCTGACCTCGATCTCGTGGGGATCAACTATCTCCCGGATCAGGTGATACCGCCTCAGAATATGTCTGGACTTCTGATGGGACCTGGGTTCCTTGGCCAAAGCCACCACTCAATTGTTATCATAATACAAAGGTATTGGATGTTCAATGGAAGGAACCACACCAAGTTCAGTGATGAACTTCTTCATCCAGACATCCTCTTTGGAAGCATCATTGGCAGCGATGTATTCAGCCTCCATCGTCGAGTCTGCCACGGTTTCTTGCTTGGAACTCTTCCAGCAAACCGCCCCTCCATTTAGGGTAAAGACAAATCCCGAGTGCGACTTAGAGTCGTCCTTATCACTTTGGATGCTTGAATCGGCAAAGGACTCCACCTGGAGTTCTCCGTTACCGTACACCAAGAACATCTCTTTAGTCCTTCTTAAGTACATGAAAATGTTCTTCACAGCTATCCAGTGACTCTCTCCTGGATCTGCTTGATACCTACTCACTACACTTAGTGAGTATGCTAAATCGGGTCTGGTACATAGCATCGCATACATGATAGAGCGTACTGCCGAAGCATAGGGTACCCCTTGCATGCGAGCTCTCTCCAAATTAGTCTTGGGAGACATCTCTTTGGAGAGAGTGAGTCCAGAGATCGTGGGTTGGTTCCTACGCTTGGATTCTTCCATACTAAACCTCTTTAGTATGGTTTCAATGTACCTGGATTAGGACAATCCCAGTATCCGTTTAGATCTATCTCTATAGATCTTGATTCCCAAAATGCAGGAGGCATCACCTAGATCTTTCATTGAGAATCGATGTGATAAGAAGAACTTGACCGAGTGCAGCATAGGAACATCATTTCCTATCAATAGTATGTCATCCACGTACAATACGAGGAAGACAACCTTACTCTCTGCAACCTTCTTGTATATATAAGGTTCATCTATGTTCTTGATGAAGTCAAACTCTTTGACTACAACATCAAAGCAGATGTTCCAACTCCGTGATGCCTGCTTTAATCCATAGATGGATTTAAGCAGCTTACACACCTTTTCGCTGCTCCCACTATCTACGAAGCCCTCTGGCCGAGTCATGAACACACACTCCTCTAAATCACCATTTTGAAAGGCGGTCTTAACATACATTTTCCAGATTTCGTAGTCATGGTATGAAGCAATGGCAAGTAAGATCTGGATGGGCTTAAGCATAGCCACTGGAGAAAAGGTTTCTTCATAATCCACACCTGGTCGTTGACGGAAACCCTTTGCAACATGTCTAGCTTTGTAAGTCTCAACTTTTCCATCTACACCAAGTTTCTTCTTAAAGATCCACTTGCTCCCAATGGGTTTTACCCCTTCAGGAGCAACTTCCAAAGTCCATACTTTGTTGGTGTATATGGATTCCATCTCAGATCGCATTGCATCCAGCCATTTCACAGAGTCCCCACTCGTGATGGCCTGCTCGAAGCTAGTCGGGTCATCATCTTCCATGATGCAATCATCGCTCCCACCGTCAATGAGAAAACCATAGTATCTTTCAGGTGGATGAGGAACCCTACTAGATCGGCAGAGAGGCTGAGGTTCGTCAAGAACTACTGAATTCTCTGGTTCTACCAAATCTTCTGTTGCAGTTTGTGTAGCTGGAACTTCTTCCAGTTCTACCTCATTGCCACTAATTTCTTTTTCAAGAAATTCCTTTTCTAAAAAGGTGGCATGACGAGATACAAACACCTTTTGTTTCTCGGTGTGGTAGAAGATATACCCGCGCGAATGTTTAGGATATCCAATAAACTTACACAGAAAAGACCTTGTCCAGAGTTTGTCCGGATTCTGTGTTTTCACATATGCTAGACAACCCCATATCTTAACGTAATTAAGATATGGTCTATTTCCCTTCCATATCTCATATGGAGTGGATGTCACAGATTTGGTGGGAACCATATTCAATAGGTCTGCAGCTGTTTCCAGTGCATACTCCCAGAAGGAAATAGGCAACTCAGCAGTACACATCATAGAGTGCACCATATCTAATAGGGTACAATTCTTCCGCTCCGATACACCGTTGTGTTGTGGTGTATAAGGAGGAGTAAGCTGAGAGAGAATCCCATACTCTTTTAGATAATCCAGGAACTCATTGCTCAAGTATTCTCCTCCTCGATCTGATCGAAGGATCTTAATACTTTTGCCCGTTTGGTTCTCTACTTCGTGCTTATATTCTCTGAGTTTCTCAAAAGCTTCAGACTTGTGTTTCAACAGGAACACATGTCCGTATCTTGAGAGATCGTCAGTGAATGTAATGAAGTAGGAAGAACCGTTCCTGACATGTGTAGACATGGGACCACATACATCACTATGTATTAGTCCCAAGAGTTCTGTAACTCTTTCTCCGTGTCTACTAAACGGAGTTTTGGTCATCTTTCCTTTGAGACATGACTGGCAAGTATCATAAGATGAAAATTCGAACGGATTCAAATATCCATCCATATGTAACTTAGCTAGCCGTGTCGCATTGATATGACCTAGTTTACAATGCCATAAGAAAGATTCGTTCATTTCTGAACTCTTCCTCTTGTGCGTGTTTTGTACATTAAGTATTGTAGTTTGGTTGAGAACGTATATGCCATTATTTAACGATCCTGGTCTAATCAACTTTTGATTATGGAATATGTTCATAACATTATCTTGTACTACAAAATTATATCCTTCTTTGCTTAATAAGGAAACTGATATAAGATTGCATATCAGGGTCGGAATGTAATAGCATTCGTTCAGAACTAATGTATTACCATTTGGTAACACAAGGTGATATTCGCCAACTGCTTTGGCTGCAACATTTGCACCATTCCCTACTCTTACGGAATGATCGCCTTCTCCCAGTTCCCTACCTTTTCGTAGCCCATGTAACATATTACATATATGGGATCCCGATCCGGTATCCAATACCCAGGACATAGAGTTAACTGAGAAACAGTTCTCGATAACAAACACACCCGAAGAAGATGCATCAGCATGCTCATTCTTCGTTTGGGCTGCATGAGAATCCGGATATGCTCCTATTCCCTGCTCGGACTTATAACGATAATAAGTTGGAGCGGGACCAACGTTCCCCTGCTCAGTATAATAAGCGGGTTCAGCCAATATATCCATATTATTATCTTGATTAAGGCCTGATATGGTTGCTACATGGAGAGAGAGAAGAAAACACTTTAGCGTATGCTCTTGCAAGATTAGATTGGTTATTATCTTATCTAATTAGGATGGCTCCCACTGCTTTTTATCAAATCTTCCTTAAAAACCCTAAAAGGTAAGATTAGCCGGGATTAATTACACCTTATAAGTTCGCCAATATTTCAGCCAGGTCAGTGTTGGTACTTTGAGGGAGGTTCCCTGTGCTTTCACACGGACCTAATTAAAATAAACCTCGTTTTCCCAAAGGCAGAACACCGTTAACACGTTTCTAGACACCTACTTGATCGGCTAATTGTCATGTGTAAAACTCTCCCAGGAGTAACTCTTACTCGCAGTAGGTATCGGGATCTAACTATCTCATAGGAAGTATGTGATCTCATTGCAAATTTCAACACTTGAAATTCCCGATAATGCTTTTACCCCTAGCAACTCATGACCTTGGCTAAGGTTAACAAATCATAAGTGCTAGCCAAGTTCAACCCGTCATTTCCCGATTGAATTAAACCCACCCGTACGACCCTTGGCTAAGATCAACAAAGTCGTACGACTACCCTAACTCAATCACATCTCGTGTTTTAGCATATAAATACTAATTAGCTACCGTACACTACGGCTTGGCTAAGGTCAACAAACGCAGCACGAATACTAACTAGTCTCTATCTGAAATGACGGAGGGATACGCAGGTTTTTCAAAAAACCATGAGTGTAATGAACTTGATATCATTGTCGAAACAAGTGATTTTGAAAAGGAGTGTTTTTTAGGCTTTTCTAGTTTCGCTAAAGAGGTCACTCCCGGTGAAGGGATCTCGGCTCTTTCCTTATAGAATAAGGTGCAGGATATCTCATAAATACCGCTATGCAAAGAAAGAACAATAGAAGCAATCAAAAACTAAACCGTGAGTTTGTAGCATCTGCCAGTTTTGCTAAAGAGGTCACTCCCGGTGAAGGGATCTCGGCTCTTTCCTCATCGAATAAGGTGCAGGATATATCACATATACCACTTTGCAAACCAAAAAACTGTTGCGACCTTCTTTGAAAATTTGATTCTACAACATCTTTTAGGTTTCTTTTCTTCTATTAATCACATTAATAAATCCCATCATATATTCTTCCTAAGCATCATAAAAGAAACGAAAATACAACGTACGCTTATGCCATCTGCATTCACCACAATGTTCCGGTATGCACCGTCAGGTTACTTAACTAACGGCATACCGGGACGGGACTAGCGCGGGTGCAAAACATATGCAACGTTTATTATATATCATATATACAATAATAAAGCATTCATCTCACGCATATAGTATGATACATCACAGTATATCAGCAGCAGAAGAAACATATGAAATATTGGATATACTAGGAGGTCCGTGTTTTATATCGAGCCTGTATAAAACACGGATTCCACGGTCGCGATGAATAGCCAAACCTACATCCCTAGACCCCTATGAGAGTGGCAAGCAACTCTGCCAATTCTAGGGTTAGAAAACCCGGTCTCGACTCCTCGAGATGGCCTCCCACTGGACCCTAGAACCCGGTTACTTATGCTCCCCTCCTTGGGTCTACCTAATGCGGATAAGTAAATAATATACAATGGTGACATCATCCTCAACCAAAAAGTGCCCCAATAAAAGAATATTACATACAATTGAATTTTACATGAATGAAAATAAAAACCCTCATCTCACATAAAACCCCTGGCTATTCATAACACGACAATTCAATATAACATATCACAGCAACACATAATATCTCATATCATCAACGTAAGCAAGTATGCGTATCCCGATTGTCTTTGATGTATAGCAACGAAGCTAGAAATACCCCACATATTATACTTACGGTCGCAGAAAAGAAAGTGAAAAACTACAACATTTGGAATCCAAAATCTCCTTAGACATCGTAAACCCGAAATATCACATATTACAGATTTCATGCCTAACTATATGAATTCCACATATTGTATCACAATCACAGAATATCAAGACGATATTTAACATTTCGATCGAATCAACATACACTCACAAATTACCCCCGTGAGCTCAACACTTGAGCAAAGTCAAAACACTCAAAAACCGTGCCACGGTGTCCATGGTCCAGCCGTAGAAGGAGTTAACCAACGCCTCACCTATGACACCACGGAACTACGGCAAACCTGAAGGTTCGTACGCGGTTCCGTGGGCATAGAATCGAGTTAAGGTTATTATAGTCTTCTAGGGGGTCCATAGGGGTACTTGCACGATTTTACGAGTACAATCAACTTCGGAAAATTACAACACTTGGAAATTTCAGCGGGGTACAAAATGTGGTGTGCGAAGTTCGATCGAACTGCTAAAAATAGTCAAGGTTACCAATACAGTGTTAAATTATACGACTACGAAGCACCACGAATTATCCCCAGGTTTGACAAGTGGGCAGATATTGATTCTACGTAACTGTTTGTATGTACCTAGTTTGACTTTTAATATCATATCAGTGTCCTCACTTTCTTGTTGGGATTCCTAGCACCTAGTCTAGGGTTTGGTAGCATTACTCATGCCACTTTAAAATTTAGAGAGGTGCAAAGCAAGCAAACAAAGAATCATGCTAGAATATCTAGGGTAACAAGTTTGTATCACATACAAAAAGGTAAAAGAGATGAAGATTACAACCTTTATAGTCCGTTCCTTCGCTTCATAAGCTCCGTGTTGAGGTCTCTTCGCTGCGATCATCAAGAACTTCGACTCTCGTGAGGCTCTAAGAGGTTAATGATGCATCTTGCTTGAAGTCTTCTTGATCCAATGTCACGACCCAAGAATGGCCCGTGACGGCCCTAATACTACGCAACGCCTAAAGACGCAACGTAGTAAAAGGAGGCCAAAACCCAGAAATCTAAACCATAAAAATACGGAAAAGATAATATAAGTTTTGAAACATTTGAAATCGCAACCCAAATTCTTTAAAAGTCTTGCTTTCTTTCTTTAAAATTTTAGCAACACCCCATTTTTATAAAGACTAGTCAATATGAATACAACAGAAGAATAAGGACAGTAGAGAAACAGCTGTATATATAAAGACATCAAATCCACCATAATACACACTACGTCCTCACCAAGTCTCTATGTCAATAATACAACAGTAGATGGAGAGTACAATACAACGAAGGTACAATATATAATACAGATGACCGTCTAACGCACCTATGCAAAAGGGTACTGTGAGCTGATGCGGTATCTGTAGCAAAAGATGGTAGCTGGATAGCTGGGTAGGGGAATAGCCTGCCTCGACTACTCTGGGGAAAAACCTGAAACACCTGTGGCACAACGGGGGTGAGTTGCCAACTCGTGAATAGTATAAAACATATGCAGGTAATCGCAGGAATGTACGTACAGCATGAATCTAAGATATGCTATTACAATAATAATATATCATGCAATGCTGAAATAGGGAGAGTACACTAGCAGGTACAATCAATATGTGAAGCAATGATGGCATGATAGTAGTATGCAATGTCTATGCAATAGAGATATGAGAAAGCAAATATGCAACTATCATAAGGGTACACTACAAGTACTACCAATATATGAATCTGTGCACAAGATAGGTAATGGTGAGGTGTAGGGTGGAATATGTCGTTTTCCACGGAAACCTGACGTCGTGGCAGGATCACAATCCACTAAGATACTCCAATCCCAAATCCTCAAACCAGGCCCCACACTGGGCACTCACATCAAATAAGTCTCACATCTCCTCAATGTACAATGTCGAGTAATCTCCTATATCCCGAATGTACAAGTCACCAATCAACATAGGTATATCCAATGTCCAAGTCCCAATGAATCACCTAGTATCCCAAGTCCAATCTCAAGTAAGTTTCTAGCATCCTAAAGGTAAATATATGTACAGAAATAAATATGATGGGGGCAATACACATATATTAGCGTCCCATTCCACTAATATTGGTGTAAGGGTATATATAACAACGGCTAAGTCCCCTGTTATATATACAAAAAGGGGTTAAAGAAATATCATGAAACCGTGTGCCAAACATCGACACAGAAATCCTCGTATATGGGGCTCCGTCAGTCCGGATCAGCCCACGGGGTCCGTCTGCAGTGTCGGCCCTCGGCCTCGACAGTACAGGTCATCCCGCATCCACCTCTCTACTCTGGCCAGTAGCCTCCAGACAACTGCCAGGTCCAAACAATCACCGGTAGGTACTCGCCCGCCTCCAGGCTCAATCGGCAAACTCATCGATCTTCTTGCCGAGGGGAACCATACCGGGCCCCGCCATGTACTCTCATACGGCAACCACACCTCGTATGGAGTAGGTAATCAGCACCGATAAAACTCATGGGGGACGCTCGAAATATCATATCAAGGAAACCGGGTTGTTACATGTATGCATAATTTCATGAACTCCCGCGGTTCCCAAATCCCGAAAACATCATATGAAATCCAGATAAACAATGCATAAATACAGGAATAGATGTATGCGATATATCTGAATGCGAGCAGGTAAACACAAGTATATAGCTGAACCAGATGTATGCGAAATCATGATAAGGTACAGCCAAGTAACATCAGTAAATGTGAATATGGGACAACAACTGAATATGTATCTAACATACAGGTGTAGCAAAGTATAGGTATCTACCTATAGGAACTGATGTCGTATACCCCCCTGGGTATAAGTAACATATGTAGGAAATCCCTCCCGGTATAAGTAAAATATATATGAGGTATACCTGTAGCTGTATCGCAAAGTGAAAATATACCTATCACTAAAGGTATGATACACTATAGGTATACCGATAAACTAGATGTCAAGTGTGGTAAGCAATGGTAGCTATAAGGGGTAGTGTGTGACATGGCAATTATTGACGGTGTGTGTGTAGCATGCAATCCATGCCCGTGCAACATGAACCGTCAATAATGTGTGCAGTGTCCTACGGCTGCTAGTCACAGTATATAGCTATATCTAGGAAATGCAGTAAGGCGCAATTCCACAATGACGTAGAATGTGCGACAGGTAATTGAATCCTAGCCCAGACGCATAACGCCATGCGGGCGATTCCCCTGTAGATGTTAAATCTACTCACCTAAACTCCACGCGGGGTGAATCCTATCATCTGCTCCCCCTGTAGTGGTGTCTGTAGTCCCTGTCTGCAAACCTGCAAATAAGACATGGAAATCACATATAAGCCACATATCTCGCGAAACGCGATATCGAATCGAAACGAGAAACTCGCGTCGCGAACTAAACGCGCGTGTGCACGATACGCTGAATCGTGTGTGTAAGCGTCTAGAAACCATCGCGACACGCCGCGATACGCTGGATCACAGAACCTACTCACGTATCGCGCGTATCGCACAAACACAACTAAACACAAAAGCGACATATAGTCCCAGATTTTCCTACAGGCAAGATATTGCAAAACTATACATGCCAAAGACCTAAACAACACAGCAGGGACCCCTAGCCAAAAGACCAACACCCAACTCCCTAACTTGGCCGCAAATTGCGGCCAATCTGGAGAAATTGGCGGCCTGAACAAGGGGGTAGGGGCTCGTCTTCTGGTGGTGTGTTCTAGACCTAGGTATCATGTCCCAGTTTCCACAATTTTACTCTGCAAGGTCCGGGTCTATAGCAGATCACAAAAGTCACAAATATCGCATAAAAATGACAATTTTGCACAAAACACAAACTATATGGTATTTTAGTGTAATCTGGGGATTTCTCAGTTGAAGTGGCCTAACTAACACTAAACCAACCTAAGGTAGCTAACCAAATCAACAATTATCCACAATTCCACTTAAACACCACAATTAGCACTAAACTTAGCTATTTAGCACTAAACAAGCTAATTAGCACACAAGCTGCACAATCAAACAATAGGGTTCGGAAATATACCCTATTGGACCCTAGAGAGCAGGTGAAGAGGTGTATGGAGGAGATGAGGCTGCTGCAGTTGCCGGAGCTCCAAAAGTTGCTGTTGCTGATCCTGTTGCTGCTGCTGCTGATATTGCTGTTGTTATTGTTGTTGTTGTTATCTTTGTTGTTGCTGCTGTTGCTGCTGCCGAAGATGATAATGATGCTGATGATGTTGTTGTGTTGCTGTTGATGATGAGGATGATGATGATGATCCCTGCAGCTGCTGCTGCCTTTGCCTGTTGCTGCTGCTGCCAAGGCTTGCTGCTGCTGCTTCTTCTCTCTCTCTCTGCAGTGAGTGTGTGTGTGTGTGTGTGAGAGAGATGAGAGAATGAGAGTGAGGGAAATGAGAATGAGAGGAATTTCCAACACCCCCTCTTCTCACCCTCTCTCTCTCAATCAAGAAGTATGGCACAAGCCATGTTGTCCCATGCTTTCCCTCTCTCTCTCTCTCTCTCCCCAAAGTCAACAAAACAAAATAAGAAACCCTTTTTAAAATTCCTTTTTCCTATTAAAACCAACACTACTAATTACAACCATACACTTAAAACCCAAAACACTTAAACAAATCATGAAACTAACCTAAGGAGAATGGGTTAATTATCATGCTTGCTAAACATGGTCTAACCCCAAAAACAACTCTAGTTTACATGCACAAGTGTGTGTGTGCCTAACAAAAATCTAATAAAATACACAATAAATAGGATAAAATATTTAAAACTTAATTTGGTAAACTTTTTATAAAAAAACTATATATTAAAATATAATTAGCTACAAAACACATTCTAAGGTGTTACAATCTCCCCCCCTTAAAAGAAATTCGTCCCCGAATTTAAAACTTATACCATTACGCGTACCTTCAAAAGAAGATTAAAATCCTCAATTCTCGCTCGCAGCCTCCCAAGTGACTACCTCACTATACGGCTACGTCCAAGAAAACCCTTCACAGATGGCAAGACCCTTGACCGATGTTCCTCTACCTGCCGAGCCATCCACACGCATGGCTGCTGGTGAACGGAAGATCGCATCCAGCTAAAAGGTCTAGTGCCAAAACATGTGAGAAGGTCAAGAAGGTAATTGTAAAGTATCATCACAAGTAATACGGGGTGAAAATCCAATAATCTGGGCGGAAGTGCCAAGTTAAAGGCAACAAGACTAACTCGCTAATAGGATCTAAAGGACCTAAAATCCTGGGATAAGCTTCCCAAAATCCAACACGTCATTCATCGAAAAGTCCATAGGAATCCATGACTTGCCACTGCGCACTCAAGCCTGCGACCAACACAGTCGCATAAAACATCTGTTTGCAATGGACAGTTCTCATCCTGACCTGAACACAACTGGACTAACTCCGAATTCCCTAGACATAGCTGGGGTCCAAAATCCTACCTTCGCAGAGTCAGAGGACAACAGGCTGGCGATCGACACGACCTAACCCCTAAGCCTAAGGGTGGCCAATTAGAGCGTCTCCTGATAACAGCTATCGAAGGAGAACCCTAACGATGGCGAGTGACGATCCCAAGCTGCTGACGACCAAACAAAACAACAAACACACAAACTTAACAAAACCACTGAGCAAACTGAGTATAACCGGATGACAAGAATTCGAATGGAGTCACACCCTAACTAACTGGGTAGAAACCATAACGGAGTTCATGGAGATCTGCTCCCATTCCTACTTCGGAACGGTAAAAGATTGCAACTCTCCAGCCGGCCTCATATGCTTGACCCAAAGCACACAGCAAAGAAGACACTTGAAACGAAACCTGAAACTTCTCTTTACATCCCTGTCCACTCGTAACTATCTCACAAGTCACGCCAAAGCTGGTGGAACTTGAATGCATAAAGAGAGTTGACAGATGTGCATGCTTTAGGATTTCACGCCTCTACCCGATGAAACCAGGTACACAAACGCGTCCCTAAGTTAGCACATCATTGTCACAAATCAAGGTCTCCGAATCATTACCCAGCCGAATATGCTCAAGTATCTCTGACGTACGAGCTTCGACGGGCAGTGTCTCGCGAAAACGATTTAAGGAAAGTGGTCGGGCGCGGACATGAGCAAACTGTCCCCTCCGTAGAGGCGAACTAAGCTATACTCAACGATCACACAAGAACTGTAAATCTGCAGAAGACTAACACAACAATCCAAATCTGCTGCAGGAAGATGTACATTAAGCTCTAGTGGTCCGTGGAAAATCTGACACGACTCTCAAGCAAGTAGTGTCTCCAAATCTCCAACGCAAAACCACCGCGGCCATCTCCAGATCATGAGTGGAATATCCTCCTCGTACTTCTTCCAAATGTAGGGAAAGCAAAAGCGATATCTCTATAGTGTCACCTCCGTACACCCTCGAGCCCACTCAAGAAACATTACAGTTAAACAACAAAGTCGCCCGAACCAAAAGCAAAGAAAGACTGATGCAGTTGTTAACTAAATCTTCAACTGCTGAAAACTCCGTACACATGCCTCAGTCCACAGAAAGAAACCTCCCTTCTGGCCAATTCAGTCGACAGTGCAGCACTACTCTAGCAATCCTGCATGAAACGGCGGTAAAAACCCTGCTAAGCCCAACTATCCGCGGATCTCCGTCCTGCACACATGTCTGGACTTAAGCCGTACGGTCACAATCTCCCTCGGAGCCATACGGAACCGTCTCCCGTGACTATAAGACCTAGGAGTCAACACAACAAGCCTGAAGAAACACTCTGAGAATTAGCAACTGCTGGTGCTCTCCCAGCATCTGCATAAAAAATCCTCAAGTGCTACTCCTGTCCCTCAAGACACATTAAATAGACCAGAGTGTCGTAAATAATACAACAGAAACTGGTCGAGGAACGGCCTGAAGAAATCTGGTGCATCATATCTACGAATGCTGCTAGGGCACCAGGGAATCCAACGACTCACCAAAACACACAAAGCCCGTAGCACGCATAAGGCAGTCTTCGGAATGCCATCATCCCGAATCCGCAATAATGATGACCTGATCCCAACCACACTTAGAAAAAGTCTCGCACTCTGGAGCTGAGCGAAGGAATCGTCACGGCGAGATGAAGGATACCTATCCGCACCGTAAGCCGGTTCAATTGACGATCCGTCTACACACAATCCTAAACTGCCGTCGTTCCCTGGACGAACAGAAATAGGAGCTCCCAAAAGCGAAACACTCAGACACACAAAACTTCCCAAACCAAAACTCTGCAGCTGATCCTTAAGCTCCCAAGCTTCGCCGGCCCATCTGGAACAACGTCGGAAAACTCTCGCACGAAAAGAACCCGGTCCAACAGTCCCACTGTGGCTCCGGTATCACGAATGAACGCCAAGAATCCACGACATCTCCTCAGAAGCCGACTAGCGAAAAGGCTGAATTCAAGCTGTGAGAGGCGGCACAACTATCCACCTGCACAACAAGAACTGACTTACTGAGGAAACAAAACCTAACTTGCTTCCACACGGTAGTCCACAGACGCCTAACACGTAGCTGACCAGTCCGTGCACAGGAGAACGTCAAATCCAATATCTCTAGAAGGATCAAAACGACGGACGAAACTCTATCTCCTATCCGATTGGCATAAAACTGAAATACGTGTCTCGCAACCAAAGGATCGCTGACAGAAGTTAACACCACTACAACTAATCTACCCAACCACGGTACAAGCAAGAAAAACAACGAATACACCAAGAGAAAATAAAATATAACTCAAGGGTACCTGAAAACTCCACATTGGACGTCTGCGCGTCCCGATGAGTAGAAGCAAACTCCTGTGTCTGCCCTCTACTCGCAGCTGGATGAACTCCTCTGGTAGCCTGAGCCCTCTGAGCGAATCTCCCATGTCCATGGCCTCTCCGAAAACGATCATGACGGGGTGCCAAGGAACAATCCCTGACGAAGTGCTGAAGGCTCCCACATCGAAAACATCCACATGCTGACTGCTGACCATCCTGGGGGTAAGAGCTGAACGACTGTCCTCGTCCTAAGCCTCTGCTACTCCCGCGACGGCCACGAAATCTGTCTCGACGACCAAACCTCTGCCTCTGGGCTGGTACGCTGGTACGAGTCCTCCACTGTCCTGGAATATGTGTCTCGTCAACTGGAGCTGCAACCACTGGTGCTATGTAGGTGACGGACTGCTGCATGCTGATCGTAAGGGACAGCTGAGTAACAGGGGTGACCACCTCCTGTCGTAGCTCCCGAACGACGTCAACCAAAGAACTCAACGTCTGGCGGAAATCCTGCATCTCTACCAAAAGTCTATCCATAGTATAGATCGTAGGCTGATCCGTCTGCACCTGTGCAACTAGAGTGCCATCCTGGTCAGTGCTCGTCTCACCCGAGCTAACCCTGACCTCGGCCCTCGCTGCATCGCTCTGAGTCCCCATAGTCATCGGCGGCAAGGCTATAAATAGATATAAAATGAGATTCGATAAGAATGAGGAAATCGAATCTCAAAGATATGAATCATCAAGGAAGGAATGTCAAGCAAATTGTATTTAGGTCACTTAATGCAAAGTACCGCGCTGTGGGTATGCTGCAGACATACACACACTACATTACTCCGCTTAAGCTACCTACTCCATCATACTAAGGTCATCCTACACTCCGAAAGGTAAAACCTAACGCTCTGATACCAACTTTGTCACGACCCAAGAATGGCCCGTGACGGCCCTAATACTACGCAACGCCTAAAGACGCAACGTAGTAAAAGGAAGCCAAAACCCAGAAATCTAAACCATAAAAATACGGAAAAGATAATATAAGTTTTGAAACATTTGAAATCGCAACCCAAATTCTTTAAAAGTCTTGCTTTCTTTCTTTAAAATTTTAGCAACACCCCATTTTTATAAAGACTAGTCAATATGAATACAACAGAAGAATAAGGACAGTAGAGAAACAGCTGTATATATAAAGACATCAAATCCACCATAATACACACTACGTCCTCACCAAGTCTCTATGTCAATAATACAACAGTAGATGGAGAGTACAATACAACGAAGGTACAATATATAATACAGATGACCGTCTAACCCACCTATGCAAAAGGGTACTGTGAGCTGATGCGGTATCTGTAGCAAAAGATGGTAGCTGGATAGCTGGGTAGGGGAATAGCCTGCCTCGACTACTCTGGGGAAAAACCTGAAACACCTGTGGCACAACGGGGGTGAGTTGCCAACTCGTGAATAGTATAAAACATATGCAGGTAATCGCAGGAATGTACATACAGCATGAATCTAAGATATGCGATTACAATAATAATATATCATGCAATGCTGAAATAGGGAGAGTACACTAGCAGGTACAATCAATATGTGAAGCAATGATGGCATGATAGTAGTATGCAATGTCTATGCAATAGAGATATGAGAAAGCAAATATGCAACTATCATAAGGGTACACTACAAGTACTACCAATATATGAATCTGTGCACAAGATAGGTAATGGTAAGGTGTAGGGTGGAATATGTCGTTTTCCACGGAAACCTGACGTCGTGGCAGGATCACAATCCACTAAGATACTCCAATCCCAAATCCTCAAACCAGGCCCCACACTGGGCACTCACATCAAATAAGTCTCACATCTCCTCAATGTACAATGTCGAGTAATCTCCTATATCCCGAATGTACAAGTCACCAATCAACATAGGTATATCCAATGTCCAAGTCCCAATGAATCACCTAGTATCCCAAGTCCAATCTCAAGTAAGTTTCTAGCATCCTAAAGGTAAATATATGTACAGAAATAAATATGATGGGGGCAATACACATATATTAGCGTCCCATTCCACTAATATTGGTGTAAGGGTATATATAACAACGGCTAAGTCCCCTGCTATATATACAAAAAGGGGTTAAAGAAATATCATGAAACCGTGTGCCAAACATCGACACAGAAATCCTCGTATATGGGGCTCCGTCAGTCCGGATCAGCCCACGGGGTCCGTCTGCAGTGTCGGCCCTCGGCCTCGACAGTACAGGTCATCCCGCATCCACCTCTCTACTCTGGCCAGTAGCCTCCAGACAACTGCCAGGTCCAAACAATCACCGGTAGGTACTCGCCCGCCTCCAGGCTCAATCGGCAAACTCATCGATCTTCTTGCCGAGGGGAACCATACCGGGCCCCGCCATGTACTCTCATACGGCAACTACACCTCGTATGGAGTAGGTAATCAGCACCGATAAAACTCATGGGGGACGCTCGAAATATCATATCAAGGAAACCGGGTTGTTACATGTATGCATAATTTCATGAACTCCCGCGGTTCCCAAATCCCGAAAACATCATATGAAATCCAGATAAACAATGCATAAATACAGGAATAGATGTATGCGATATATCTGAATGCGAGCAGGTAAACACAAGTATATAGCTGAACCAGATGTATGCGAAATCATGATAAGGTACAGCCAAGTAACATCAGTAAATGTGAATATGCGACAACAAATGAATATGTATCTAACATACAGGTGTAGCAAAGTATAGGTATCTACCTATAGGAACTGATGTCGTATACCCCCCTGGGTATAAGTAACATATGTAGGAAATCCCTCCCGGTATAAGTAAAATATATATGAGGTATACCTGTAGCTGTATCGCAAAGTGAAAATATACCTATCACTAAAGGTATGATACACTATAGGTATACCGATAAACTAGATGTCAAGTGTGGTAAGCAATGGTAGCTATAAGGGGTAGTGTGTGACATGGCAATTATTGACGGTGTGTGTGTAGCATGCAATCCATGCCCGTGCAACATGAACCGTCAATAATGTGTGCAGTGTCCTACGGCTGCTAGTTACAGTATATAGCTATATCTAGGAAATGCAGTAAGGCGCAATTCCACAATGACGTAGAATGTGCGACAGGTAATTGAATCCTAGCCCAGACGCATAACGCCATGCGGGCGATTCCCTTGTAGATGTTAAATCTACTCACCTAAACTCCACGCGGGGTGAATCCTATCATCTGCTCCCCCTGTAGTGGTGTCTGTAGTCCCTGTCTGCAAACCTGCAAATAAGACATGGAAATCACATATAAGCCACATATCTCGCGAAACGCGATATCGAATCGAAACGAGAAACTCGCGTTGCGAACTAAACGCGCGTGTGCACGATACGCTGAATCGTGTGTGTACGCGTCTAGAAACCATCGCGACACGCCGCGATACGCTGGATCACAGAACCCACTCACGTATCGCGCATATCGCGCAAACACAACTAAACACAAAAGCGACATATAGTCCCAGATTTTCCTACAGGCAAGATATTGCAAAACTATACATGCCAAAGACCTAAACAACACAGCAGGGACCCCTATCCAAAAGACCAACACCCAACTCCCCAACTTGGCCGCAAATTGCGGCCAATCTGGAGAAATTGGCGGCCTGAACAAGGGGGTAGGGGCTCGTCTTCTGGTGGTGTGTTCTAGACCTAGGTATCATGTCCCAGTTTCCACAATTTTACTCTGCAAGGTCCGGGTCTATAGCAGATCACAAAAGTCACAAATATCGCTTAAAAACGACAATTTTGCACAAAACACAAACTATATGGTATTTTAGTGTAATCTGGGGATTTCTCAGTTGAAGTGGCCTAACTAACACTAAACCAACCTAAGGTAGCTAACCAAATCAACAATTATCCACAATTCCACTTAAACACCACAATTAGCACTAAACTTAGCTATTTAGCACTAAACAAGCTAATTAGCACACAAGCTGCACAATCAAACAATAGGGTTCGGAAATATACCCTATTGGACCCTAGAGAGCAGGTGAAGAGGTATATGGAGGAGATGAGGCTGCTGCAGTTGCCGGAGCTCCAAAAGTTGCTGTTGCTGATCCTGTTGCTGCTGCTGCTGATATTGCTGTTGTTATTGTTGTTGTTGTTATCTTTGTTGTTGTTGCTGTTGCTGCTGCCGAAGATGATAATGATGCTGATGATGTTGTTGTGTTGCTGTTGATGATGAGGATGATGATGATGATCCCTGCAGCTGCTGCTGCCTTTGCCTGTTGCTGCTGCTGCCAAGGCTTGCTGCTGCTGCTTCTTCTCTCTCTCTCTGCAGTGAGTGTGTGTGTGTGTGTGTGTGTGAGAGATGAGAGAATGAGAGTGAGGGAAATGAGAATGAGAGGAATTTCCAACACCCCCTCTTCTCACCCTCTCTCTCTCAATCAAGAAGCATGGCACAAGCCATGTTGTCCCATGCTTTCCCTCTCTCTCTCTCTCCCCAAAGTCAACAAAACAAAATAAGAAACCCTTTTTAAAATTCCTTTTTCCTATTAAAACCAACACTACTAATTACAACCATACACTTAAAACCCAAAACACTTAAACAAATCATGAAACTAACCTAAGGAGAATGGGTTAATTATCATGCTTGCTAAACATGGTCTAACTCCAAAAACAACTCTAGTTTACATGCACAAATGTGTGTGTGCCTAACAAAAATCTAATAAAATACACAATAAATAGGATAAAATATTTAAAACTTAATTTGGTAAACTTTTTATAAAAAAAACTATATATTAAAATATAATTAGCTACAAAACACATTCTAAGGTGTTACATCCAAGATGATCTACCTTGAAGAATCTCTAACTCAAGCTTACACTTTACTAAACAACTTATTAGAGAAGTGAACACACTAATCTAAATGGCTAGAATAGATGAGGATGATGAAGTAGGAATTTTGCTCTCTTTTGTTTTCAAATTCTCACACTTATTCATCACAAATGAAAAGCTAGTGAAGGTTTTCTTTCAAGAGAATGAAGAAGAAGAAGAAGATGCTAATCCTTTTGTGATGAATAATGAATTATTGTTATGGTTACTTATTCAACCATGAGTTAAGCATGAAGGGTTTTAACACATGTAGAGAATAAACTAGAGTTAATGGTTTGGATTGGGTTAACAAATATCTGCACAAAATATCATAGCTAAAGACAAAGGAAAGCTTCATGAAGATTCATGAAAGCTAACCCAAAAGCTAACCCTAATCCAAACACTAACTAGGTTTAATATCTAAATCATTGTTGAATTTGTAACCCTGACTTGTCACAATATTATATATCACATATACAATATATTTTGTAACAAAATAAAATAATACAATTAATATATATCGCATATACAACAATGTATATTCCAGTGAGAAAATGAATCAATAAAGCGAGCTTATATTAGTTAATGTAATGTAATATATCTCATATATAATATACATTAAATTATCGAATTAACACTTGATCCGACAATTCGGCTATATTGCATATAACCGACTAATATAACATGTACTTATTCATCGAATCAACACTTGATCCGATGACCCGGCTATATCACATATACCCGGCCGATATCACATATCGCGAGAATAGAATATGGTATCTCATATCGTATTATTCTCGGTCCCGCACATATCACATATGTGCTCCTACTCCGTTTTTCCTGAGCCAGGAAACCTCTGTGTAGGACTCTAAAGAATCGTCAATACGCCGGCAGTGGGTGATGATCATATCAAACACCCACAAGCTGCAAGCGGTCATCTAAACGTAACAGCCACCCAGGTATTTAGCAATCAGAAGATCAAAAAGCAAGCCTGTACATTCTCCTATGAATCCAATCAGTAACACTACCGTACAGTCCTGTCTCTTCGTCTGATATATCGCATATCAAGTCTAGGGGTGGTAAACGTCAGACCCCAGTAACCGATAAGTCGTGTCGATGTGAAGCTCATAACAGGTCGAGACTACTGATAACTCTTACCAGTAGCACTCTATATCAGCCCTGGCCAGGGACTTCCAGTTATAGCCAATCGAACACAACACAACATCAACTCCCTATACTGGGAGAGACGAAACCCCTCCTATCGCTCATTGCCTCCATGTGATTCGGGACTGTACCCAAAAGCCACTGTTTTGCACATCCTCTTGGACATGGTAAGGTTGAAATCAAAGCACAGTGGGAATCACACAAGACTCTATGACGATCGGGTCTACAGACTAACCTGTACTAGTGTCACCGGAGAACTGCTATCTGACGATTGGTATAATACCATCTAGGAGTTCTCGGCGAGTCCGTTCAGTGTACCCAGTCTCCACTGAGCACACATACACCATCTTTGATGTCAAACACCGATGGATATGGGATCATCCATCGTCCATCATATGGGTCAAGATGTGTATACGCTAGTCTACCCTGGAGTATCGATGCCTTGTCTCGATACTCCCTCGACTAGGAACAGTTATAGGATGTACTCGTTGACTACCCTGGCCCCACTAGTATGATCTCATCATAGTTGCAGTAGTAAAGTACATATCATAAGCGCTTTATCAACATGTGAGAGCAAGAAAGTAAACCAATACAAGTCAACATGTTAAGACAAAGTGAAACCAAATAGCATACTATCATGTCGAGCAAGAAAGTCCTCTCTATATACATCCAAGCATCCACTATAATATACATCATATATACAACAATGGCCTCTAGGGCATATATATAACTAACATTTCGAGAGAGGGATATGATTTTACATTCGTAAGCGATGTGGTTCACATCCACCTAAATCAAGTTCTGATTGGGTCTGGTATATTAGATGCCGGTATATACGTATTGATTCAAGCTCAGGTTTTCAATGTCCAGAACACACTTAAAAGAAAGTCTCCGGAAATAAATCAGGCTTTCTTATGGCATTATAGACTAGGTCATATCAATGAAACACGGTTGACTAAGTTACATAGAGAAGGATATTTGAATCCGTTCGAATATCAATCTTATGCTACTTGTGAATCTTGTCTCATGGGAAAGATGACAAAGACTCTGTTTACTGGACACGAAGTAAGAGCGAGCGAGCTCTTGGGACTCATACACAGCGATGTGTGTGGTCCGATGTCTACACATGTGCGAGGTGGTTATTCCTACTTCATTACTTTTATGGATGATTTCTCTAGGTATGAACATATCTTCTCGATGAAGCATAAATTGAGGCCTTTGAGAAATTCCGGGAATACAAGAATGAAGTGGAAAACCAAACAGGCAAAAGTATCAAAACATTGAGATCTGATCGAGGTGGTGAATACTTAAGTGCCGAGTTCCTGGCATACTTAAAAGAGAATGGAATTCTCTCTCAGCTTACTCCTCCATACACACCACAACACAATGGTGTATCGGAAAGGCGGAATCGAACCCTATTAGATATGGTTCGTTCCATGATGAGTAAGGCTGAGTTATAGCGATCTTTCTGTGGTTATGTATTAGAATCAGCTGCATATCTTTTGAACAAGGTTTCAACCAAGACTGTGCCTACCACACTATATTAGATGTGGAGTGGGAAGAAACCTTATCTTCAGTGCTTGAAGACATGGGGATGTCCAGCTTTTGTTAAAAAGCAGCATGCGGACAAGCTCGAGGCACGCTCAGTACAGTGTAATTTTGTGGGATATCTAAAGAACTCCAAGGGGTATTATTTCTATTACGCAGAGGAACAAAAGGTTTTTGTTTCTCGTCATGCCCACTTCTTGGAAGCTGAATTTATAGAAAATCAGAAGAGTGGGAGCGCAATAGAACTGGAAGAAATTCAAGAACCACAAGCTGTTACTGAAAGTATGGTAGAACCGGAAGTTTTAGAAGAAAGGGACATCCCAACGCCTATCCGCAGAAGTAGTAGGCAGTCTCATCCTCCCAAGAAATACTACGATTTTCTCATAGACGGGGATAGAGAAGATTACATCATTGACAATGATGACCCTACTAGCTTCCAGCAAGCCATTCAGAACGGCGACTCAGTAAGATGGCTGGATGCAATGCGGACCGAAATGGAGTCCATGTACACTAACAAAGTATGGACTTTGGACATTGCTCCAGATGGGGTAAAACCCATAGGATGCAAATGGATCTTCAGAAAGAAGATTGTGTAGGGTTGCTAGGCACGCGCACAAGGGTCTACGAGGCATCAACCATGCCCGATTTAAAATTTAGCCGTGCCGAACAACCCGAATACGGAACTTTAAACTAGAGATTAGGCGAAAACAACATGCTAAACACTTTAACACTAAGTGAGAGGGATTACAACCTTTGTAGATCCAGTCCTTCACTTCATATGCTCCGTGTTGTGGTCCCTTCGCTGCGATCATCGGGATCCGGACTCTCGAGAGGTTCCACGAAGAGAAAGACGCAACCTTTGCTTCCGATCTTCGATACTTTGATGATTTACCTTGAAGTTTCTTTAACACAAGCTAACACTCATGAAATGATGTGAACACCCTCATCTAAATGGCAAGGGAAGATGAGGATGATGAAGTAGGATTTTTGCTCTATTTATTTATCTTTTTCTCACTATAATTCATCGCTTGGAAAAATCAAGAAAGGTTTTTCCATGAAAGAAAATGAAGGAAGAAGAAGAATAGTGATCATTATTCTTTTGTGATGAATAGGAAAATAATCATATGATAGAATTATGCAACCATGGTCAAGCTAACACTTATAGAGAATTAACTAGGGTTAGGGTTTGGGTTTGGTTAAAGCATGACTCACATGAAAAAATCTTTCACAAAACAAAATGAAAACCTTCTAGAAGCATCTAGAAAGTTTAACCCTAATCCAAACCCTAATCATGTTTAAACTCCACTAAATAAGTTGCATTATTTATCATATCATGTTACAATATTATATATCACATATACAATATTTATCGTAACAAAATAAAATAATACAATTAACATATATCGCATATATATCAATGTATTATCCGAGTGAGAAAAAGAATCTTTAGTGAGCAAATATTAGTTAATGTAATTTAATATATCAAATATATTATTATACATTAAATTATCGAATCAACACTTGATCCGACAATCCGGCTATATCGCATATAACCGACTAATATTTATCCGTACCGATTCATCGAATCAACACTTGATCCGATGACCCGGCTGATATCAAATATCGCGAGAATACAATACGATATCACATACCGCATTATCCTCGGTCCCGCACATATCACATATGTGCTCCTACTCCGTTTTGCCTGAGTCAAGAAACCTCTGTGTAGGACTCTAAAGAATCGTCAATACGCCAGCAGTAGGTGATGATCATATCAATCACCTACAAGCTGCAAGCGGTCAGCTAAACGTAACAGCTACCCAGGTATTGAGCGCTCAGAAGATCAACAAGCAAGCCTGTAACATCTCCTGTGAATCCAAATAGTAACACTCCCGTACAGTCCGGTCTCGTCGTCTGATATGTCGCATATCTCGCCTAGGGGTGGTAAACGTCAGACCCCAGTAGCTTGATAAGTCGTGTCGATTTGAGGTTTATAACAGTTCGAGAAACTACTGATAACACTTACCAGTAAATCTCAGCAACCCTGGCCAGGGATTTCCGGTTATAGCCAATCGAACACAGCACAACATCAACTCCCTATACCGGGAGAGACAAATCCCCTCCTATCGCTCATTGCCTCCATGCGATTCGGGACTGTACCCAAAAGCCACCTTTTTGCACGCCCTCTTGGACGTGGTATGATGGAAATCAAAGCACAGTGGGAACCACACAAGACTCTATGACGATCTCGGGTCAACAGACTACTCTGTACCAGTGTCACCGGAGAACTGCCATCTGACGTATGGTATAATACCATCTGGGAGTTCTCAGCGAGTCCGTCCAGTGTACCCAGTCTCTACTGAGCACCCGTACACCATCCTTGATGTCAAACACCGATGGATATGGGATCATCCATCGCCCATCATATGGGTCAAGATGCGTATACGCTAGTCTACCCTGGTGTATCGATGCCCTGTCTCGATACACCCTCGACTAGGAACACTTATAGGATGTACTCGTCGACTACCATGGCCCCACTAGTATGATCTCATCATAGTCCCAGTAGTCGAGTACATATCCTAAGGGCTTTATCAACATGTAATATAGAGACAATCAGAGTACATGTTAAGATAAAGTACAACCAGATAGTATACTATCATGTCGAGCAAGAAAGTCCTCCCTATATATGTCTTAGCATCCACTACAATATACATCGTATGTACAGTAATGGCCTCTAGGGCATACATATAACTAACAATCTCCCACTTGCACTAGGGTCATCTGTTATGGTATCGCATACCCAACAATTAGCTGCGGTTGAAGTATCTCATACTCAACCATCCCATAAAAGTCTCTACTGGGAAAAAAGCCTTTGTGAATGGATCCGTGCTGTCGTCCTCTGTGTCTGCTCTCCTAACCTCGATCTCCCTGGAGATCAACCATCTCCATGATCAGGTGATACTGCCTAAGAATTATATCTGGATTTCTGATGGGACGGTAGTTTCTTGGCTATAGCCACAACTCCATTGTCACACAATGGTAGGAACGAAGTTCATCTTATGAACTTATATATATATCCAGACTGCCTCTTTGGTAGTATCCTCGGTAATGATGTATCTTGCCTTTAATCATCTAGTATGTCACGGTATCTAGCATGGAACTCTTCCAACATACCGTCCCTCCACTGAGGGTATAGACAAGCCTGCGACTGACATTCAGTCGTTCTTATCACCCTGGAACCTTTCCAGTGATTCTTCCCAGGATCGATTGATACCATCTCACTACAACTAGTGAGTGTCCTAATATCCAATTAGATCTATCTCATAGATCCAAAACCTAGGATTTAGTAGGTATCACTTTGATCCTATATGGAGAATCCTTGTGATAAGCGGAGATTGACCGAGCGTAGCATAGGAAACTCCTTCCCTATCAAGAGTATGTCATCCACGTACTCTATGAGGATCACCACCATACTCTCTACTACCTTTTCGTATATACAAGGTTCATCTACCATTTTGATGAAGTCAAACTCTTTGACTACCACATCAAAACAGATGTTCCAACTCCGCGATGCCTGTTTTATCATATAAAACATCTTGCACACGTTTCCGCTGCTCCCACTGTCTACGAAGCCCTCTGGCTGTGTACTTATAGATGCTCTTTTCTAAAACATCATTTAGAAAAGCAGTCATGACACCCAACCACCAGATATCGTAGTCATGGTATGTAGCCGTGGCAAGTAAGATCTGGATGGACTTAAGCATAGATCCTTAGAAAAGGTTTCAACATAATCCATACCTGGTCTTATGATGCAAACCTTTAACAAGTCTAGCTTTGAAAGTCTCAACTTTTCAATGTACACCAAGTAATCTTCTCAAGATATACTTGCTCCTGATGGGGATTTAACCCTTCAGATAAAGCAACCAAAGTCCATACTTTGTTGGTGTATAAGGATTCCATCTCAGATCGATAAGCATCCAGCCATTCTTACAGAGTCGCACTCCTGATGGCCAGCCCGAAACTAGTTGGGTCATCATCTCATGATGCAATCCTCGCTCCCACTGTCATAGAGAAACCAAAGTATCTCTCAGGTGGGTGAGGAACCATACTAGATCGGCGGAGAGGCTGAGGTTCGTTGGAAACTATTGAATCCTTTGGTTCTACCAAATCATCAGCTGCAGTTTGTATAGCTGGAACCTTTCCAGTTCTACATAACAGACCTTGCCTCGAGCTTGTCCGGATTTTGCTTTAAGACATAGGCCGGACAACCCCAAATCTTAACAAACTTAAGATATGGGCTCTTCCCTTTCATATCACATATGAAGTGGTAGACAACTGATTTGATTTGAACCCTATTCAACAGGTATGCAGCTTCTCAAGTGCATAACTCCCAAAAGGAAATAGGAAACTCAGTAGTACTCATCATAGAGCATACCATATCTAATAGGGTGAGTTTGCTCCGCCCCGATATACCATCGTGCTATGGTGTATACGGAGGAGTAATGCTGAGAGAGAATCTTATTCTCCTTTAGAATAGTCCAGGAATTCCGTGCTCAAGTATTCTCTTCCTTGATCGCATCAAAGGACATAATACTTTTACCCGTATTTTAGTTCTCTACTTCTAACTTATATTCTGTGAATATCTCAAAAGGTTCGGACTTATGTTTCAACAGGAACACATGTCTGAATCTTGAGAGATTATCAGAGAAGGTAATGAAGTAAAAAGAACCGGTCTTGGCATGTGTAGACAGGGGACCTTTCATACATCAGCATGTATCAATCTCAAAAATTCACTAACTCTTTCTCTGTTTCCAACAAACAGAGATGTGGTCATTTTATCTTTGTGACACGATTGGCAAGTTTCACAAGATGTAAATTCAAACAGATTTAAATATGCATCTAAATGTAACTTCAGCCAGTCGGGTCACATTGATATGACCTAGTCTACAATGCCTCAAGAAGGATTCGTTCATTTCTGAACTCTTCTTCTTGTGTGTGTTCCGTATACTAAGAACTGTAGTTTGATTTAGAACGTCAATGTTTTTAGATAACGTGCCTGAACCGATCAACTTTTGATATAGGAAATGTTCAAAACATTATTCAACAATACAAAATTATATCCTTTCTTTACTAATAAAGAGACTGATATGATTTTGTATATCAGGTTCGGTATCTAATAACATTTGTTCAGAATCAATGTATTCTGGTAATACAGGGTGACAGTGACCAACAGACTTGGCTGCAACACTTGCACCGTTTTCTGTCTCATGAAACTTATCACTCGTTCTCAGTTCTCTACCTATCTGTAGCCCATGTAACAGATTACATATACGGGATCCTGATCCGGTATCACATACCCAGGACGTAAAGGATACTGAGAAATAGTTCTGTGTAATGAACACACCCGAAGATGATGCATCAATATGCACTTTCTTCGTTTGGGCGGCACGGGAAATCTGGTATTCCCCAATTTCCTGCTCTGTCTTATAACAATTATAAGTTGGAGCGGGACCAACGTTCCCCAGCTCAGTATAACAAGCGGGTTCGGTCAATATATCCGTTTTATTATCTTGATTAAGGCGTGATATGTTCGCTATCTGGAGAGAGAGAGAAGAAAACACTCAGCGTATGCTCTTGCAAGATTAGATTGGTTATCTAATATATCTAATCAGGATGTCTCCCACTGTTTTAGTCAAATCTTCCTTCAAACCCTAAAAGGAAAGACTAGCCGGGATTAATTACACGCTACAAGTTCGCCAATCTTTCAGCCAGGCCAGTGTCGGTACTTTGAGGGAGGTCCCCCGTGCTTTCGCACGAACCTAATTAAAGTAAACCTCGTTTTTCCCAGAGGTGTAACCCCGTTAACACCTTTCTAGACACCTACTTGATCGGCTAATTGTAATGTGTAAAACTCTCCCAGGAGTAACTCTTACTCGCAGCGGGTATCGGGATCCAACTATCTCATAAAAGGTATGCAATCTCATTGCAAATTTCAACACTTGAAATTCCCAATAATATTTTGCCCCAAGCGATCTATGACCTTGACTGAGTCAAGAAACCATAGACCGCAAGTAAAGTTCAACCCGTACATTTCTTGATTGAATTAAACCCACCCGCACGACCCTTGACTGAGTCAACAAGGCCGCACGACTACCCTAATCCAATCGCATCATATGCATTGCAGATAAGCAGTAATCAGCTACCGCACACTACGCCTTGACTGAGTCAACAAACGCAGCACGAATACTAACTATTACTTATCTGAAATGACGGAGGGCTACGACAGGTTTTTAAGAAAACCCTTTGCGTAATGAACTTTATATCGTTGTAGAATCGAGTGATTTTTAAATGGAGTGTTTTTGAGGCTTTTCTAGTTTTGCTAAAGGGGTCACTCCCGGTGAAGGGATCGTCGGCCCTTTCCTCATCGAATAAGGTGCGGGATATATCATATATATCACTGTGCAAAGCAAGAACTATAGAAGCAATCAAAAGACAAACCGAGTTTGTAGCATCTGCCAGTCATTGCTAAAGGAGTCACTCCCGGTGAAGGGATCTCGATCCTTTCCTTATCGAATAAGGTGTTGGATGTTCTACAAGGAACACCACTATACAAAGCAAGAACTAGAGCTACCAGTTTTTATAAACAAGTTTCTACAACATCTTAGGTTTCTTTTATTTCATTAATCTCATTAATGAAGTCCCATTTTAATTATGCTTCATAAGCATCTCTTTTGAAACGAAATCTGCAATATAACATATATCTCATATATATAATATATAAACATTCGTCTCAGGCAGTAATATGATCTCATCACAGAACATTGCAGCAGAAGAACATATATGAAATATTGGATATACTAGGACGTCCGTATTTTCAATACGAGCCTGTATAAAACACGGATTCCACGGTCGCGATGAATAGCCAAACCCACATCCCTAGACCCCTACGAGAGCGGCAAGTAACACTGCCAATTCTAGGGTTAGGAGACCCGGTCTCGACTCCTCGAGATGGTCTCCCACTGGACTCTAGAACCCGGATACTTGTGCTCCCCTCCTTGGGTCTACCTAATACGGAAAAGTAAATAATATACAACGGTGACATCTTCCGCTACCTGGAAGTGCCCCAATAAAAGAATATTACATACAAATGAATTTTACATGAATGAAAAAGAAAAAACTCTCATCTCACATAAAAACCCCGGCTATTCAAACGCGACGATCCAATACAACATATCACAGCAACACATAATATCTCATATCATCAACGTAAGCTAGTATGCGTATCCCGATTGTCGTTGATGTATAGCAACGAAGCCGGCGATACACCACATACTACGCTTACGGTCACAGAAAAGAAAGTGTAAAACTACAACAATTGGAATCCGCAACCTCCTTAGACATCGCATGCCTATCCAAATGAATTCCTTAGACATCACATGCCTAACAATTATAAACCCCGCATTTTAGTCTCATTTATCGAAAACTCTTTTCAATACCAAGTCGGCCAATTCAACAAGATTCCCGACGTCCTGATCGAATGCTCGTCTCAAACTTTAGTAGACGGACGCACCCCCGATACCGTCGATGAAGTGCACCAAGGCGGAACACCGCTACCGGGAGCACCCAAACGGATGCTTTCGGCGACGGGGTTCTCCTACAGTCACTTGGTCGGGGCTATGGAGTGAGGCTGTCTATTAAGTTTAACCGGCGAGTATCCGCGTACGCTACGTGATTGCGACAGACTTTTGATCACATCAAAATTCCGTTGCAACCGATCCTCTGAGACTAAACTGCTATGTTTATAATATTCAAATTAGTTATCTCATAACTACCTGTGGATTCCAAATATTGTATCACATTCCAGATAAATAGAAAAAGTTAAACTTTCCGATCGAATCATCAAACACCCAAGATTTCCCCAATATATCTCAACTTTTGAAATCAGTTTAAAACGTCCATTACATGCCACAGTACCAATGGTCCAGCCGTAGAAGGGTCAAGCCAACGCCTCACATGTGGCACGCCGTACTGCCCCAAACCCTAAGGTTCAAAGGGCAGTTCAAGACGGTCACATAATCGAGTTAAGGTTTGTTGTCTTCTAGAGGGTCCACCGAGTTACTTGCATGACTTAGAACATTCTTAAACACGAGAAAAAATCCAACTTTTGAAAAAATTTCCGACAGGGGAAAAATTGAGTTATTGATATCCGTCCGAACTTTTTAACAGTTTCTAAAAGTTATCCGGAAAACCACATAGACAAAATCAGATACTCCGATCGAAACATCGAATCCCCAAAACAACCTATGAAAACTCAACTGTAGAATAAATATTAAAAATTCCCAGAAAATCCAGCATAATAAAATAGGAGTTACTGTGCAAACAAGAGTTGATGACGTCACCTTTCAGCCGCGGAACCGCCGCAGAAGGCATGCTTCTGCCGCGGTTCCGCCGCTCTTTGTACTGTTCACCAAAAAAATTTTGCACCGTAATTCTTAGAATTCCCTGCTGAATTTTTTACGCATTTTTAATTTGGAAAAATCCCACTTTTTAGAAAAAGGACAAAGAGCAATTTGGATTCGGGGTTTCGGGTTCGATCGGACTTCAAACTCCGTCTAGACTTCGCCTAAAGCTCTAGCTTGGCTCTGATACCACTGTAGGGTTGCTAGGCACACGCACAAGGGTCTACGAGGTATCAACCATGCCCGATTTAAAATTTAGCCGTGCCGAACAACCCGAATACGGAACTTTAAACTAGAGATTAGGCGAAAACAACATGCTAAACACTTTAACACTAAGTGAGAGGGATTACAACCTTTATAGATCCAGTCCTTCACTTCATATGCTCCGTGTTGTGGTCCCTTCGCTGCGATCATCGGGATCCGGACTCTCGAGAGGTTCCACGAAGAGAAAGACGCAACCTTTACTTCCGATCTTCGATACTTTGATGATCTACCTTGAAGTTTCTTTAACACAAGCTAACACTCATGAAATGATGTGAACACCCTCATCAAAATGGCAAGGGAAGATGAGGATGATGAAGTAGGATTTTTGCTCTATTTATTTATCTTTTTCTCACTATAATTCATCACTTGGAAAAATCAAGAAAGGTTTTTCCATGAAAGAAAATGAAGGAAGAAGAAGAATAGTGATCATTATTCTTTTGTGATGAATAGGAAAATAATCATATGATAGAATTATGCAACCATGGTCAAGCTAACACTTGTAGAGAATTAACTAGGGTTAGGGTTTGGGTTTGGTTAAAGCATGACTCACATGAAAAAATCTTTCACAAAACAAAATGAAAACCTTCTAGAAGCATCTAGAAAGTTTAACCCTAATCCTAACCCTAATCATGTTTAAACTCCACTAAATAAGTTGCATTATTTATCATATCATGTTACAATATTATATATCACATATACAATATTTATCGTAACAAAATAAAATAATACAATTAACATATATCGCATATATATCAATGTATTACCCGAGTGAGAAAAAGAATCTTTTAGTGAGCAAATATTAGTTAATGTAATTTAATATATCAAATATATTATTATACATTAAATTATCGAATCAACACTTGATCCGACAATCCGGCTATATCGCATATAACCGACTAATATTTATCCGTACCGATTCATCGAATCAACACTTGATCCGATGACCCGGCTGATATCAAATATCGCGAGAATACAATACGATATCACATACCGCATTATCCTCGGTCCCGCACATATCACATATGTGCTCCTACTCCGTTTTGCCTGAGTCAAGAAACCTCTGTGTAGGACTCTAAAGAATCGTCAATACGCCGGCAGTAGGTGATGATCATATCAATCACACACAAGCTGCAAGCGGTCAGCTAAACGTAACAGCTACCCAGGTATTGAGCGCTCAGAAGATCAACAAGCAAGCCTGTAACGTCTCCTGTGAATCCAAACAGTAACACTCCCGTACAGTCCGGTCTCGTCGTCTGATATGTCGCATATCTTGTCTAGGGGTGGTAAACGTCAGACCCAGTAGCTTGATAAGTCATGTAGATTTGAGGTCTATAACAGTTCGAGAAACTACTGATAACATTTACCAGTAAATCTCAGCAACCCTGGCCAGGGATTTCCGGTTATAGCCAATCGAACACAGCACAACATCAACTCCCTATACCGGGAGAGACGAATCCCCTCCTATCGCTCATTGCCTCCATGTGATTCGGGACTGTACCCAAAAGCCACCTTTTTGCACGCCCTCTTGGACGTGGTATGATGGAAATCAAAGCACAGTGGGAACCACACAAGACTCTATGACGATCTCGGGTCAACAAACTACTCTGTACCAGTGTCACCGGAGAACTGCCATCTGACGTATGGTATAATACCATCTGGGAGTTCTCGGCGAGTCCATCCAGTGTACCCAGTCTCTACTGAGCACCCGTACACCATCCTTGATGTCAAACACCGATGGATATGGGATCATCCATCGCCCATCATATGGGTCAAGATGCGTATACGCTAGTCTACTCTGGTGTATCGATGCCCTGTCTCGATACAACCTCGACTAGGAACACTTATAGGATGTACTCGTCGACTACCATGGCCCCACTAGTATGATCTCATCATAGTCCCAGTAGTCGAGTACATATCCTAAGGGCTTTATCAACATGTAATATAGAGACAATCAGAGTACATGTTAAGATAAAGTACAACCAGATAGCATACTATCATGTCGAGCAAGAAAGTCCTCCCTATATATGTCCTAGCATCCACTACAATATACATCGTATGTACAGTAATGGCCTCTAGGGCATACATATAACTAACAGATTGGTGTAGATGGACAGGTTGAAACTTATAAGGCTAGACTTGTTGCAAAGGGCTTTCGTCAAAGACCTGGCTAGGACTATGACGAAACCTTTTCTCCAGTGGCTATGCTCAAATCTATTCGGGTCCTTCTTGCCATTGTTGCCTTCCACGATTATGAGATCTGGCAGATGGACTTAAAGACGGATTTTCTACATGGTAATTTGGAAGAATGCGTCTATATGGATCAGCCAGAGGGATTCATTCAGAGTGGGAGCAGCGGTAAAGTGTGCAAATTTCTTAAGTCCATTTATGGACTAAAGCAGGCATCGCGGAGTTGGAACATCTGTTTTGATGATACTTTCAAAGAATTCGACTTTTTCAAGAATCCAAATGAACCATGCATATACAGTAAGATTGTAGGGAGAGCTGTAGTATTTCTCGTCTTGTACGTGGATGACATTCTCCTAATAGGAAATGATATTCCTATACTACAGTCAATCAAAGGATTCTTGTCACAAAAGTTCTCCATGAAGGACCTAGGTGATGCCACCTACATTGGATCCAGATCTATCGTGATAGATCAAAGAGGATGTTGGGACTTTCGCAGTCCAGGTACACAGACACCATATTGAAAAGAATCAGTATGGAAGATTCTAAGTGTGGTAACCTACCGGCTTGTCATGGAATCACCCTCTCCAAAGAGATATCTCTCGAGACTGATTTGGAAAGGGCTCGTATGTCGATTATACCCTACGCTTCTGCGGTAGGCTCTATAATGTATGCAATGTTATGTACCAGACCATATGTAGCATTCGCATTGAGCGTTGTAAACCGGTATCAGGCAAACCCAGGGGAGAAGCACTGGATAGCAGTAAAGAACATTCTCAAGTACCTGAGGAGGACTAAGGAGATGTTCTGGGTATATGGCGGAAAGGACCTTCGGATCGAGGCCTTTGCCGACTCCAGCTTCCAGAGTGACAAGGATGACTCCAAGTCCATGTCGGGTTATGTATTTACCCTCAATGGAGGGGCGGTCTGTTGGAAGAGTTCTAAGCAGGAAACCGTTGCTTACTCGACGATGGAAGCGGAGTACATAGCTGCTTGCGATGCCGCAAAAGAAGCTGTCCGGATGAAGAAGTTCCTCACAGAACTTCAGGTGGTTCCTACCAGTGTTGATCCAATACCTTTGTATTGCGATAACAATGGTGCTATAGCTTTAGCGAAGGAACCCGGGTCCCATCAGAAGTCCAGACACATCTTAAGACGGTATCACCTCATCAGGGAGATCGTAGATCGCCGGGAGATCGAGGTGAAGAGAGTAGATACAAAGAATAACACCGCTGATCCATTCACAAAGGTCATTCCTCAGACGCAGTTCGAGAGGCTATTCGAGATGATATGTCTACGATATGCTAGTACATGGCCCTAGTGCAAGTGGGAGATTGTTAGTGTTTATGCCCTAGAGGCCATTACTGTATCATACTAGTTTGTATATTACTTAGTGGGAGATTGGTAGTATGCTACTTGGTTTGTTTCTACTTTAATATGTGCATATGTTTCTTTTAACATATCACTTATACATATTAGTAGAGCCCTTAGGATCTTTGCTTGATTACAAGTGTTGTGATGTCAGTTACACTAGTAGGGGTTGGGTAGTCTATAAGCAGCATCCTATACAGGTCCCTGGTCGTAGGATTATCGAGACGGAGCATCGATACTCCGGAGTAAACTGGTGTATACGCTTCTCATCCCAGCTGGGGAGATGGTCTGTCCCACAGCCATCAGTACGTCGTACTGGAGATAGTATGCAGGTGCTCTTTAGGTTACGGGTACACCGGACAAGACTCGCCAGGAACTGCAGGTTGGTACTATACCTATTGTCAGATAGCAGTTCCCAGGTGACATAAGTACAGCTTAGTCCGTCGACTTGACACTGCTACTTCTCCTCGGGTGTGTTCCCACTGTACTTAGATTACTACCCTACCACGGCTCAAAGGAGTCGTGCAAACAGGTAGTAGCTGGGTGCAGTCCCGAAGCACTTGGAGGCAGTGGCGGTTAGACAGGATTCATCTCTCCCGGTATTGGGGGTTGATATCGCGCTGTGTGTGGAGAGCCATTACGCAAAGTCCCTGGCCAGGGCAAGCGAGATTTACTGGTAGGTTCCAGTAGTTTCTCAAGGTGTAATGGGCTTCACTCCAACACGACTTATACCGCTATTAGGGGTCTGACGTTTACCGCCCCTAGGACCGATATGCGATAGTCCTAGATGAACAGACCGGATTGTATGGAGATTGTCACATACAGGCTCAGTAGGAGTTCGGATGGGTTTACTCATCGACCTTCTTATCGACATCTACCTGGGGACCGTTACGTACAGCTAGTACCGCTTGCGGCCTGTGGTTAAACCTACTGCCAGCGTAGTGTCGAGTCTTTAGAGTCCCACACAGAGAGTTTCCCTGCACCGGGAAAAAGGTGTAGAGGCCGTATGGTTTTACGGCAGGGCCGTGATCACTTACGTACACTTGTGCACGTACTATGACCGGGAAGATAATACTAGCGGGCTTTGGTTTAAGCCAGATTCTAGTATTATACAGATGGATTAATTCAGTCAAAGATTATCCATATTTTTTAGAAATACGGATGGGAGGGGAAGTCTCCTAATTTCTCGGGAAGCTTCTAGAAGAAGGTGACTCATTTGTGTTTATTTCCATTTAGGATTTAAACTAAATGAGGTGGAGGATGAGGTGTATGTTTACATTAAATGCTTAATGACTCATGAGGTGATTCACCCTTAGAATTAAATGAAGCATGCTAGATATTATCTTGATATTATCAAGAGAGATATTATTATGCTTCATATTTTTCTAGTATGAGTATTGTTCATTTCATAATCACAAAACACTTCTCTCTCCTCAAGTCTTCATCCTCTTCCTCAAACCCTAAAAGCTCTCATGAGTTGAGAATCCCAGGGTTTAAAGTGACTAAGTAATCCATCTAAATACTCTACACCCTCTAGGACATCTAGATTAGTAAACTAGAAGCCGTAGTTATCTCAGATTCGAGATAGGAGCTCGGACTATAGACTCTCGGGTGGATCGTCTTTGACTCGAGGAGGCCGTTGAGGTGCCCATGTTCCATAGAGCCTACGAGGTGTGGAGGACAGCAATGAAGACCCGAAGGACAAGTAACGTGAGGTATAACTTCGAATCCGAGTAGTTAAACCTCTCGTAGTTTGTTAGTAATGGTTTAGACACGATCCGTGTGCTCAAGTCCGTGTTACGAAGTTTTGATAATAGTTTTTCTTATATTCCGCCTCCCCACAAACACGTAGGGTGCGTGACATGGACTTACATTAACGACCACCCGGGTATTGAGCGATCAGAAGATCAACGAGTAAGCCTGCTCACACTCCTGCGAATCCAATCAGTAACACTTACCGCACAGTCTGGTCTGTTCGTCTGATATGTCGCATATCTCGCCTAGGGGTGGTAAACGTCAGACCCTAGTAGCTAGATAAGTCATGCCGATGTAAGGTCCATAACGAGCGTGAAACTACTGATAACACTTACCGGTAAATCACATCAACCCTGGCCAGGGATTTCATGTTATGGTCAATCAAGCATAGTGCAACATCAACCCCCAATACCGGGAGAGATGAATCCCCTCTTATCGCTCATTGCCTCCATGTGACTCAGGACTGTACCCAAAAACCACTTGTTCTCATGACTCAGTAGAGCCGTGGTAGGGTGGAATTCAAAGCACAATAGGAGACACACAAGACTCTATGACGATTTCGGGTCAACAGACTAAGTTGTACCAGTGTCACCAGAAAACTTCCATCTGACGTGAGGTATAATACCATTTGGGAGTTCTCGGCGAGTCCGTTCAGTGTACTTAGTCTCCACTGAGCACCCGTATACCATCTCTGATGTCAAACACCAATGGATATGGGAACATCCATCGCCCATCACATGGGTCGAGAAGATATACGCTAGTCTACTATGGAATATCAATGCCCCGTCTCGATATTCCCACGACTAGGAACATTGAAGGATGTACTCATGGACTACCCAGGCCCTACTAATATGATCTGCATCATAATCCTGGAAGTCGAGTACACATCTTAAGGGCTTTATTAACATGTAACAGCGAGACAATAAGTGTACATGTTAAGATAAAGAGCAACCAGATAGCGTACTATCATGTCGAGCAAGAAAGTCCTCCCTATAGATGTCCCAGCATCCACTATAATATACATCTCATGTACAATAATGGCCTCTAGGGCATACATACAACTAACAAGGGATACCCTATGCTTCGGCAGTAGGCTCTATCAGAGTATGCGATGTTATGTACCAAACCAGATGTAGATGACTCACTAGGTGTAGTGATCAGGAATCAGATCTTGGGAGAATCACTGAAAAGCTGTGGAGGGCATTCTTAAGTACTTGAGAAGCACTAAAAGAAAGTTCTTGGTTCCAGCTTCCAGAGTGATAAGTTCGACTGAGAGTCGGTCACACTTGTACCACTATAGTGAAAGATCTTTCACTTCACCATGTATAGCTAACCCGGATTCAATAGCTGGGGATTCCTTCTCCCTCAAATAGTTAATTTTATAAAAAAAAATCAGTAGTCATATAGGGTAAAATGGTTAGGGATTTCTAGTCTATTCTACTTGAGATATTCTTTTCATTAAAATCCAGGTTCATTCCATCTTTAAAATTTCAGGCATTGTCTTTACCCTTAGTGGAGGGACGGTATGTTGGAAGAGTTCTAAGCTAGATACCGTGACATACTAGACGATAAAGGCTGAATACATTGCTACTAATGATACTACCAAAGTGGTTGTCTGGACATTTCTTTTTCATGAGATGAACAAGGTTCCTACCATTGAGCGTCCAATAACTGTTATTGTGACAACAATGGAGTTGTGGCTTTGGCCTAGGAACACCGATCCCATCAGCGTTCCAGACATATTCTAAGGCAAGTATCACCTGATCAGAGAGATGGCTGACCTCTAAGGGATCGAGGTTAGGAGAGTAGACCAGAAGGTTGACACGGCGGATCGACTCACAAAGGCCTTACCCCTAGAGATACTTCTCTACAATGGTTGAGTATGGGAAACTACAACCACTGCTACATTGTTGAGTATTGGATACTATAACAGATGGCCTTAGAGCAAGTGGGAGATTGTTAGTTATATGTATGCCCTAGAGGCCATTACTGTACATGCGATGTATATTGTAGTGGATGCTTGGACATATATAGGGAGGAATTTCTTGCTCGACATGATAGTATGCTATGTGGTTGCACTTTATCTTAACATGTAAACAAATACTGTTTTGTGATAACATGTTGATAAATCCCTTAGGATTAGTACTTGACTACCAGGACTATGATGGAGATCTTACTAGTGGGGACAGGGTAGTCGATAAGTACATCCTTCAAATGTTCCTAGTCGTGGGAGTATCGAGACAGGGCATCGGTACTCCAGAGTAGACTAGCGTATGCGCTTCTTGACCCATATGATGGGTGATGGATAATCCCATATCCATTGGTGTTTGACATCAGAGAAGGTATATGAGTGCTCAGTGGAAACTGGGTATACTGAACGGACTCGCCGAGAACTCCTAGATGGTATTATACCCGTCGTCGGATAGCAGTTCTCTGGTGACACTGGTACAGGTTAGTCTGTAGACCCGAGATCGTCATAGTGTCTTGTGTGATTCCAACAGTGCTTTGATTTCCACCATACCACGGTCAAGAGATTGTGCAAAAAAGTGGTTTTTGGGTACAGTCCCGAGTCACATGGAGGCAATGAGCGATAGGAGGGGTTTCGTCTCTCCCGGTATTGGGAGTTGATATTGCGCTATGCTCGATTGGCCATAACAGGAAATCCCTGGCCAGGGTTGCTGAGATTTACTGGTAAGTGTTATCAGTAGTTTCTCAAACCGTTATGGACCTTGCATCAGCATGACTTATCAGGCTATTGGGGTTTGACATTATACTACCCCCAGGCTGTGATATGCGACATATCAGATGAAGAGACCGGACTGTACGACAGTGTTACTGATTGGATTCGTAGGAGTTGTAGTAGGCTTGCTTGTTGATCTTCTGATCGCTCAATACCCGGGTGGCCGTTATGTTTAGCACAACGCATGCGGCTTGTGGGCGTTTGATATGATCATCACCTACTGCCGGTGTATTGACGAGTCTTTAAAGTCCAACATAGAGCTTTCCTGGTTAATGCGAAACGGAGTAGGAGCACATATGTGATATGTGCGGGACCGAGATTAATATGAGTATGTGATACTGTATTCTATTCTCGCGATATGTGATAACGGTCGGGTATATGTGATATAGCCGGGTTATCGAATCAAGTGTTGATTCGATAAGTTGATTCATTTGATATTAGTCGGTTATATGTATTATAGCCGGATTATTAAATCAATTTAATGTATAATTATATATTTGATATATTAAATTACATTGACTAATATTAGCTCACTTAAGATTTCTTTTCTCACTTTATGATGCATTGATATATATGTGATATATGTTAAATGTATTGTTTTCTTTTTGCACAAAATATATATGTGATATATATTGTTGTATCATGCTAAGTTACGCATGCAACATGTATGTATGAGACTCACACCATGGTAGGGTTAAGTTAGGGTTTTATTTGTTTTAAGTAATTCAAACATTTGGATAATGAGTCATGGTAGAAGCTTGGAGAAGCTTGTGGAAAACATTGACTTAGTCCACTTGTTTATCTAGCTTAAGATATTTTTCAACCCAACCCTTAACTCATAGCTATGGTTAAGTCTCTACAATGGTTAGTGGATGACATACACAAACCATGGTTGCATTTCTAACCTCATGAGTTCATTGATCTCTTCATGACTTCTTCTTCTTCCTCACTTGAAAAAGCTTGCTAGTTTTTTCTAAGTGATGATAACTTGTGAGAAAAATATATCTAAAGTGAGCCCACTTCCTACTTCATCATCCTCTACTATTAGCCATTTAGTTTAGGGTGTTTGCTTCACTAATCTACACAATTAGTGAAGAGATAGCATGAGCTAGTGTCTCCTTAACGTAGATCATCTTCGGCCTCGAAGACTTCGAAGCAAGCTTGTTCGTTTCTTCATGGGAGCCTCTCTAGAGTCCGGAAGTTCATGATCGCAGCGAAGGGACTACTACATGGAGCTATTGAAGTAAAGGACTGGTCTACAAAGGTTGTATTCCTTGTTCACTTAGATGTAAAGAGTTTACATATCATGTTTAACCCTAAGTCTCTAGTTAAGATCTTGGTTAGGGTTTGTTTAGCACCACAAAATTTTAAAGTATCATGATTGATACTTTCCAAAACCTTCACAAGGTGCTAAGCTAACCCTACACATCTGCCAAATCTCATAGTCATGGAAGGCAGCAATGGCAAGTAGGATCCGAATGGATTTGAGCATAGCCACTGGAGAAAAGGTTTCGTCATGGTCCACACCAGGTCTTTGACGAAAACCTTTTGCAACGAGTCTAGCCTTATAGGTTTCCACCTGCCCATCTACACTAAGTTTCCTTTTGTAGATCCATTTGCATCCAACGGGTTTTACCCCAGGTGGAGCAATATCCAAGGTCCACACTTTGTTGGTGTACATAGACTCCATTTCGGATCGCATAATATCCAGCCACTTATCAGAGTCCCTACTTATAATGGCCTTCCTGAAACTGGTAGGGTCATTTTCTTCCAAGATGCAATCCTCTCGATCCCCGTCTATGAGAAAACCATAGTATCTCTCGGGCGGATGAGAAATTCTACCAGATCTGCGGAGTGGCTGAGGTTCGTCTGGGACTATTGAATTTTCTGGTTCTACTAAATCCTCATTTTGAGTTTGTAGTTCAGATATTTCATCCAGTTCTACCGTACTTCCACTTATTTCTTTTGTAAGAAATTACCACTCCAAAAAGGTGGCGCGCTGAGCAACAAACACCTTCTGTTCCTCGGTGTAGTAGAACAAATATCCATTTGAATGCCTGGGATATCATACAAACTTATATAAAACTGACCGTGCCTGAAGTTTGTCCGGATTCTGGTTTTTCACAAATACCGGACAACCCCATATCTTAACCCATTTAAGACATGGTTTTCTACCACTCCATATTTCATATGAAGTCTTAGGCATAGATTTAGATGGAACCTGATTCAACAAGTACGCTGCTGTTTCAAGCGCAAGTCCTCAGAATGAAAGAGGTGACTCAGCACTACTCATCATGGAGCGAACCATGTCCAATAGGTTACGGTTCCTCCGCTCCGATGCGCCGTTGTGTTGTGGAGTATACAGAGGAGTAAGCTGAGAGAGAATACAATTCTCGTTTAGAAAATCCTTGAATTCTGTGCTCAAGTACTCCCCTCCTCTATCAGATTGGAGGATCTTGATACTTTTTCCAGTCTTGTTTTATACTTCGTTTCTGAATTCTTTGAATTTCTCAAAAGCTTCAGATTTGTGTTTCATGAGATAAACATATCTGAACCTAGAAAGATCGTCAGTGAATGTGTTGAAGTACGAGAACCCTCCCAATGCATGTATAGACATTGGACCACATACATCACTGTGTATGAGTCCCAAGAGCTCTGCTGCTCTTTCTCCATGTCCGGTGATCGGAGATTTGGTCATCTTTCCTTTGAGACAAGACTGACGGGTTTTTCAAGAGTCCGTCTTTATATAACTTACTTAGTCTTTTCTCTACGATATGACCAAGTCTGTAATGCCACAAGTAGGATTCGTTCGTATCTAAACTCTTCCTCTTGCGTGTGTTTTGTATATTGAGAACTGTATTCTGATTTAAAACATAGATAACATTACACAGTGTACCTTTTACAACCAGTACTTTATCAAGGTAAATGTTCATGATATTTCTATCAAGAACAAAATTATATCCATCTTTATCAAGTAAGAAACTGATATGATGTTGCAACCCATGGAAGGTACATAGTAGCAATTGTTCAAAATCATAGTATTGCCATTTGGCAACACTAGGTGATATTCACCGACGGCTGCAGCATTAACTTGTGCTCCGTTTCCTACCCTGAAAGACATATCACCAGGTGCAACTATCCTACTTTTTCTCAGTCCCTGCAATAAATTACAGATATGAGATCTTGATCTGGTATTTAGTACCCAGGAGGTAGAACTAACCGAAAAAAAGTTCTCAACTACAAGAACATCTGAAGTAGATGCAATAGTATGCTTCTTCTTCATTGGGGTCTCCTTGGAATCCAGACTATCCTCTTTCCTCTGCTCATACTTACGATCGCCATCATAAGTTAGAGCCAAACCAACGTTCCACAGCCCCGAATAAGAATTCGGATCGGTCAAGCGATACATTTTATTATCTTGTTTAGGGCATGAAATGGTTGCTACCTGGAGAGAGAGAGAAAAAGAAACACTCAACGTGCGTTCTTGCAAGATTAGATTGGTTATTAATTTGTCTAACCAGGATGGCTCCCACTATTTCCTCAAATTCTTCTTCAAACCTTAAAAGAAGAACTAGTCAGGATTAATCGCATGTCACAATACTTGCTTAACCTTTCAGCCAGGCTAGTGTTAGTATTTCGAAGGAGGTTTTCCAACGCTTTCGCGAAATTCCTTAATTATATAACCTCTTTTCCCTACAGACGTAGCCTCGTTAACACCGTTGTAAACACCTACTTAGTTTATATCATTGATTGTTATGTGAAATAATCTCCCGAGACTAATCCAACTCATCAGTGGGATCGGGATCCAACTATCATTGTGTAATGAACTAGATGGAATCCACTCTAGTCATTACACTCCAAAAGGTATGCTAAATCAGCAAGTTTCATGTATATTTGAAACTACCGATGTAGTTTTTGCCCCAAGCGGCTTCATGACCTTGACAGAGGTCAACATGTCATAAGTCATAAGTCAAGTTCAACCCATCATTGTCCTGGATTGATTTAGACCCACCCGTACAAGTCCTTGACAGAGGTCAAAATGACCGTGCGATTGTCCTAAATAATCGCATCTATCTATGCAACATAAGAGCATTGCTTAGCTACCATTCACTATGCCTTGACAGAGGTCAACATACACAGCATGAATACTAAGTAATACTTATAAGAAATGACGGAGGGATACGGCTGGGTTTTTTGGCAAAAAACCCGTTAACGTAATAACTTGATATCGTTGAAGGAACCTGATAGCTTTAAAAAGGAGTGGTTTAAGCTCCGCTTTTTGAAAAAAAATTGGTTTTGAAAAAACCGAGTAATCTATAGTATAGACTTTCGCTCAAGAGGTCACTCCCCGTGAAGGGATCTCGGCTCTTGGCTCATAGAATGAAGTGTTGGATATTCATGACCGAATACCACTATGCAAAGCGAAAGAATATAACTATAGTTTTTTCGAAATTTGTCCCAACAACATCTTTTAGGTTTATTTTCTAGCATTAATCAAAGTTAATGTGGTCCCATCAATTTAATCCTATCACACCACAAAAAGAACGAAAATACAATGTATGTATATGCCATCCGCATTCGCCACTGGGCCCTGTCATCACCCGTTAGGTTACTTAACTAACGACAGAGCGAGGGCTGGACTAGCGCGGGTGCAAAACATATACAACATCTACTAGTATATATATAAGTATATACAACATTCATCCCAGGCATGATAATAATCAACATCACAGAATCTCAGCCAACAATATAGAATGGTGGATAATCTTTGAGCCCCGGGTTTAATTTGAGCCGCAAATAAAATCTGACGTTCCCGGTCATGTGGATAGCTTGTGCAAAGAAAACCTGGACCCCTACGAGCGCGGCAAGTTACCCGCCAATCCCAGAAGTGAGGCATCCCCCTTCAACAAAGTGAATGGTGTTAGATATATGTATGCCCTAGAGGCCATTATATGATAGTGTATGTACCGGTATGTGTGTGTGTGTATCCAGGGGACATTCTTGCTCGACATGATAGTATGCTATCTGGTTGCACCTTTTATCTTGACATGTTCATTTGATCGCGCTTTCATTCATTTGGTACATGTTGATATAGCCCTTAGGATGATGAAGGACTACTGAGATTATGATGCAGATCATACTGGTGGGACATGTTTAGTTTATGAGGATATCCTTGAAATGTTCCTAGTCATGGGTGTATCGAGACGGGGCATCGATATCACCAGAGTAGACTAGCGTATGCGTTACTTGTCCCATATGATGGGCGATGGATGATCCCATATCCATTGGTGTGGTGACACCAAAGATCGTATACGGGTGCTCAGTGGAGACTGGGTACACTGAACGGACTCGCCGATAACTCCTATGTGGTATTATATCTATCGTCGGATAGCAGTTCTCAGGTGACACTAGTACAGGTTAGTCTGTAGACCCGAGATCGGCATAGAGTCTTTTGTGTCTCCAACTGTACTTTGATCTCCACCCTACCACGGCTCTACTGAGTTGTGCAAACAGGTGAATTTTGGGTACAGTCCCGAGGTACATGGAGGAAATGAGCAATAGGAGGGATTTCGTCTCTCCAGTATTAGGGGTTGATGTTGCACCATGTACGATTGGCTATAACAGGAGTCCCTTGCCAGGGCTACTGAGATTTACTGATAAGTGTTATCAGCAGTTTCTCGATCTGTTATGAGCCATATACCGGCATGACTTATTTGAGTTATTGGGGTAGAAGATACCACCCCTAGACCTGATATGCAGAATATTTTACGAAGAGACCAGACTGTACGGTAAGTGTTGCCAGTTGGGTTGACAGGAGCTTTAGCAGGTTTGCTTGTGTTTCTTCTGATCGCTCAATACCTAGGAGTCGTTACATACTGCTGGTGCCGCTGGCGGTTTGTGGGCATGTGATGTGATCACTGCCTACTGATAGCTTATTGACGAGTCTTAGAGTCCCACAAATGAGTCTCCTAGCTCAGGCGAAATGATTTGGGGTGCATATGTGATATGCGCGGGAGCTCGATTAAATGAGTGTATTGGATACCGTATTTTATTCGGGCGTTTACTATTGGACGGGTCGTATGTGATATGACCGGGTTATTAAATCAAGTGTTGATTTAATATTAAGTCCATTAGCGCATTTATTAAAACCTATTTCTTATGATGCATGCATGAGTGTATGTATATATTGATATGGATGCACACATGCAAGCATACATATGTCATGGTTGATGATGCATTGGTGGTGGCAATGCAAGACTCACATGGTAACAATTTTTTAGATATTTTGTTTATTTGAGAAAAGCAAAATGGGATTAAAATCATGGTTGACTATTCAACTCTCTTGAGTTGACAAAGTCAATGGTTTCTTTTGTCCATGGTTTTGCTTAAACTCAAGTTACAAAATATCTATATATTTTGTAACCATGGTTTGGCATGACAACTCTCTCTTACTCTCTTGAGTTTGGGAATGGTTATCATAATTCTCTCTTGAGTTTGTTTTGCGCCATCTCCTTCTTCCTCTCTCTCATAAAAGCTCACTAGGGTTTCAAAAAGAAAGAGAAAGAATTAAAAAGAAAAGGTTTTTAATTGAGATCCAAACCCAAATCACCATTCCACTTTAGTTTAGCCCACTAGATTGGAGTGTTTGCTTCTTCTTCTTCCTTGATCAAGAGAAGTTTGGAGCTTGGTGCAAAGAGACTTCGTGGTGGATCATCATGGACTTGGAAGGACACAAGCGAACCGGTTCAAACCTCAATCGATCCAAGGAGTCTAGGAGGAGGTCTACAAAGGTTGTATTCTCTCCCAATTAGTGTTAGACAGTTGTAGTATGTGATACTAGTATGTTGTTACTCTATCTTTCTAGTTCGATTCATGGTTGGAATTGTTTAGCACCCTCTAAAAATTTTGTTATACCATGTGTGATGCAACCCTAAACCTAGTGTGGTGCTATATAATCCCTACAGTGGTATTAGAGATAAGCTAGAAACATAGACAGTGTTAGAAATAATACGGAAACGAAACAACCCAGAATTAACAAAACTGCATTCCTTAAACTTTGCTTCTCTGTCGATTTTTTAAAGTGCTAAATTTTTTTTTCAAACAACTGCAAAAGCTTACTGACACAATTATAAGAGCACAGAATAAGTTTGAGCCATTCTCCTCGGATTTTGGCCGAGCCCCCCCTCAAAATCCGAGCAGGCCGGTCCTCCCTCCCCTATTCTGCTTCAAAAATTTTCTGTGCTCTGTTGTCTAGGTTTTGGGGTTTCAGGTATTGTTTGTTTTGGCCAAATTTTCATGTGATGCAAATTGTGTTTGGGGCCTTATTTGGAGTATTTCGTAATCGTATTTTTTAACTTTGTAATGGTAACTTGGATGATGTTTGACAGTTCAAGCGAACATTAATAACCCCCCATTACCCTCGCTGAAAATTCCCAAGTGTTGGAATTTTCTTAAGTTAATTATATTCGATAGTCGTGCAAGTAACTCTATGGACCTTCTAGAAGAACAAAAACCTTAACTCGATTCTATGCCCTCGGAACCGCGACTGAACCTTAGGGTTTACCGTAGTTCCGCGGTGTCATAGGTGAGGCATTGGTTTGGCCCTTCTACGGATGGATCATAGGTACTGTGGCTCGTTTTTGGGTACTTTAACTTTGCTCAAGTGTTGAGCTCATCGAGGTAATTTGAGGGTGCTTGTTGATTCGATTGAAACGTTTAACATTTCTAGATTTCTGTGATGTGATACAATAATTGGAGTCTACACTAATTAGTTTTGTGAAAAGTAATTAGTTGTGTGTAAGTCTAATATTTCGGTCTCAGTAGAATTGGGAATCTTGTTGAATTACCCGGCTTCTTTTGAAAAGGTGTTTTCATGGTTGAGACCTAAATATAAGATTTACATTATTAGGCATGAAATCCTCAATATGTGATATTCCGGGTTTATGATGTCTAAAGGCAATGTCGATTCCAATTTTTGTAGTTTTTCACTTTCTTTTCTGCGACCGTAAATGTAGTATGTGGTATATCGCCGGTTTTGTTGCTATACATCAACGACAATTGGGGTATGCATACTTACTTACGTTGATGATATAAGATATTATGTGTTGCTGAGATATGATGTACAGGATCGCCACGAATGAATAGCCGGGGGTTTTATGTGAGATGAGAGTTTTTCTTTTCATTCATGTAAAATTAAATGTATGTAATATTATTTTATTGGGGCACTTCCGAGTTGAGGATGATGTCACCATTGTTGTATATTATTTACTTTTCCGCATTAGGATAGACCCAAGGAGGGGAGCACAAGTGACCGGGTTCTAGGGTTCAATGGGAGACCATCTTGAGGAGTCGAGACCGGGTCTCCTAAACTCTAGAATTGGTAGGTTCACTCGCCGCTCTCGTAGAGGTCTAGGGGTGTGGGCTTGGCTATTCATCGCGACCGTGGAATCTGTATTTTCTATTGTTGGCTAAATACAAAATACGGACCTCCTAGTACATCCTGTATTTTCATATATGTGCTTCTGCGGTGGATATTCTGTAATGTGATTACTCTATATGCTGAGACGAATGAAATATTCTATATGTGACATATAATAAACATTGCTTATGTTTTTCATCCGCGCTAGTCCCGCCCCGCTATGCCGTTAGTTAAGTAACCTAACGGTTCATAACGGGACAATGTGGCGAATGCGGATGGCATAAGTTTACGTTCTATTTTCGTTTCTTTTTCTGTAATGGCTTAGGACTTAAATGATGGGACTACATTAATATGGTTAATGTAAACAAAAGAAACCTAAAAAGATGTTATAGAATCAGATTTGAAACCTACTCGGCTTTTTATGAGAAAGCAAGATTTCAAAAGGCGGAGCTTAAGCCTCTCCTTTTAAAACCATTAGATTCTACAACGATATCAAGTTTGAAGCATTTAAGCCCTCCGTCATTTTAGGAAGTAGAGTACTTAGTATTCGTGCTACATATGTTGATTATAGTCAAGGCGTGGTGTACGGTAGCTAAGTGATGTCTTCCTACACAACATATGATGGGATTAATTAGGACATTCATGTGATTATGTTGATTATAGTCAAGGGTCATATGGGTGGGTCTAATTAATCATGAAATGACGGGTAGAACGTGACTAGCACTTATGATATGTTGATTATAGTCAAGGCCATAAGTGCCTGGGGTAAAAACATATCGGGAGTTTCAAGTGTTGAAACTTGCAATGAGATTGCATACCTTCTATGTGATAGTAGGATCCCGATCCCATTGTGAGCAATAGTTGCTCCCGGGAGAATTTTTCACTTTACAATTAACTAACTCATTAGGTGTCTAGAAAGGTGTCAATGGGGCTACGCCTCTGGGAAAATGAGGTTTATTTTAATTAGGTCCGTGCGAAAGCACGGGGAACCTCCCTCAGAAGTACCTGCACTAGCCTGGCTGAACGGTTAGCGAAGTTGTAGAATGTAATTAATCCTGGCTAATTTTTTCCTTTTAAGGTTTGAAGGAGAATTTGATAAAAGCAGTGGGAGACATCGATTAGATAAGATAATAAACCAATCTAATCTTTGTAAGAGCTTTCGCTGAGTGTATTCTTTTCTCTCTCCTAATGGCAGATAACCATGACTGGACTTAAGCTACTATTAGAGAAAAATAAGCTTACCGGACCGAACTATAAAGACTGGTTGAGGAACATTAACATTACTCTCACATATGATAAAGTATCATATGTCCTCACTGCCACAGCCCTGCCCAAACCAGGCCCTAAATCTTCTGTTGCGGATAGGGAGATCCGCAAAACGTGGGATATTGATTGTGACACCGCCAAATGCCTCACGCTTGCATCGATGGACAATACACATCAAAAGCAGCATTAGGAGATGGATGTTCAATCCATCTTTCTCCACACAAAGGAGTTATATGGGGAGCAGTCTCGTATCTTATGATACGAAGTATCTCGAAAGCTGTTTCAGATGCGGATTGCTCCTGGCGCTTCAGTAGGTGACCACGCTTTGAAGATGATAGCTTTTATTGAAGAGCTTGAGGGCCTCGGATGGACAATGGACAATGAGCAATATACGGATATTGTTCTACAGTCTCTTCCCTCTGCCTTTGCTCCTTTCATAGTGAATTTCAACATGCACAATATGGAGAAGTCACTACCCGAACTTCTCAATATGTTGAGAAATGCGGAGAGCACACTTAAGGCGAAGTCTCTCTCCCTGATTGTTGGACAATCTTCTTCTTCCGTTCCAAAAGCCAAGGCCAAGGGAAAGAACAAGAAGAAATCCACCAAGCCGAGAGGTGGAATAAAAAAGGCAAAGGGGAAAGACAAATCCAAAGCTGCTGAGTAGGAAAAAGAGAATGTTTATACTACAAGAAGACGGGACACTGGAAGCGGAATTGTACTGAGTACCTTGGTCTCAAGAAAGGGAAGCATGTTGATGCTTCAGCTTCAGGTGTGTTCGTAACCGAAAACTGTTTTTCTATAAACTCTGCTTCCTGGGTATTGGATACCGGTTCGGGTTCTCATATCTGCAATTCTGTGCAGGGGATGAGAAATAGCAGAGTTTTGAAGACAGGTGATCATACTCTCTGGGTTGGAAATGGTTCCAATATACATGCAGTTTCAGTGGGAGAGTATCATCTGGGGTTGCCATCGGGTCGTATATTGGTTTTGAACCCATGTTATTTTGTACCAAGTATGCTTTGTAATATAATATCCGTTTCTTTGTTGGACAATGAAGGATATTATTTTATATTGCAGCACAATGTTATGAACATTAAACTTAATCAAGAGTTGATTGGTTGTGGTACACTTAATAACAGGATATACGTCCTTAATCAACACAATTTTCAACATACAGCACACAAAAAAAAGAAAATTTTCAGATATAAATGAAGCTTTTCTTTGGCATTGTAGACTTGGTCATATTAATGAAACAAGACTAAACAAGCTTCATAAAGATGGATATTTAAATTCTTTTGAGTATAAATTTTTTGCGACTTGCCAGTCTTGTATCAAAGGGAAAATGACCAAAACTCCGTTTACTAGACACGGAGAAAGAGCTACTGAGCTCTTAGGCCTCATACATAGTGATGTATGTGGGCCAATGTCTACACATGCATGAGGCAATTTTTCTTACTTCATAACTTTTACTGATGATTTCTCAAGATTCGGTCATATGTTTTTAATAAAGCATAAGTCTGAAGCCTTTAGGAAATTCAAGGAGTACAAACTTGAAGTAGAAAAGCAAACTGGATTGAGCATCAAGATACATCGATCAGATCGAGGTGGAGAGTATCTTAGTACAGAGTTTCTGAACTTCTTAAAAGAGAATGGGATTCTCTCTTAGCTCACTCCCCCTTACACACCACAGCACAACGGTGTGTCAGAGCGACGGAATCGAATCCTATTAGATATGGTATGATCCATGATGAGTGATGCTGAGTTGCCCTTCTCCTTTTGGGGGCATGCATTGGAGACTCCAGCTTTTCTATTGAATAAGGTTCCGACCAACACCGTGTCTACCACTCCATATGAGATATGGTATGGGAATAGACCATCTCTTAAGCGAGTTAAGATTTGGGGTTGTCCGACTTTTGTCAAAAAGCAGAATCCGGATAAACTCGAGACACGATCGTTCAAATGTTTATTTGTGGGATATCCAAAAGATTCATATGGGTATCTATTCTACCACAAAGAGGAACAAAGGGTGTTTGTTTCTCGGAATGCTACATTTTTAGAAAATGAGATTTTTCCAAATGATACTAATGGAAATGTGGTAGATCAAGAAGAGGTTCTAGAGACACAAGTTACAAATGACGACTTGGTTGACCCTAATGTTGCAACAGAACCTAATGAACCTCAGCCACTCCGTAGATCTTGTAGGACTTCTCGCCCACCGGAGAGATACTACGGTTTTCTCGTTGATGGTGATGGAGAAGACTGCATCATGGATGATGATGACCCTACCAGTTTTCAGCAAGCTATCACGAGTGGTGACTCTGTGAAGTGGCTGGATGCCATGAGATCCGAAATGGATTCTATGTACACCAACAAAGTGTAGACTTTGGATGTTGTACCCTATGGGGTAAAACCCGTAGGGTGCAAATGGATCTTTAAGAGAAAGATCGATGTAAATGGGCAGGTGGAGACCTATAAGGCAAGGCTTGTGGCGAAAGGATTTCGACAAAGACTGGACTATAACGAAAGTTTTTCTCCTGTAGCCATGCTTAAATCCATTCGGATCCTACTTGCTATTTCTGCTCACTATTACTATGAAATCTGGCAGATGGACGTTAAAACTGCTTTTCTAAATGGTGATTTAGAAGAGTGCGTTTATATGGATCAGCCAGAGGGCTTCATTGATAGTGGAAGCAGCGGGAAAGCATGTAGGTTGCTTAAATCCATTTATGGATTAAAGCAGGCATCACGGAATTGGAACATCTATTTTGATGATGTTATCAAAGAGTTTGATTTCGTCAAAAATCCAGATGAACCTTGTGTTTATAAGAAGATTGTAGGAAGTACTATCACATTCCTCATATTTTACGTGGATGACATTCTTCTGATAGGAAATGACGTTCCTATGCTACAATCGGTCAAACTATTCTTATCACAAAGGTTCTCCATGAAGGACCTGGGTGATGCCTCATACATATTGGTCATAAAGATCTATACGGATAGATCTAAACGGTTATTGGGATTGTCCCAAACCAGGTACATTAACACCATCCTAAAGAGGTTTAGTATGGAAGACTCCAAGCGGGGTTCCTTACCCGCTAGTCATGGAGTCACTCTCTCTAAGGACTTTTGCCCAAAGACTGATGAAGAGAGAGCTCGCATGAGCATTATACCCTACGCTTCTGCTGTAGGATCTATAATGTATGCGATGTTATGTACACGCCCTGATGTAGCTTATGCGCTAGGTGTAGTAAGCAGGTATCAATCCAACCCAGGGGAGAATCACTGGACAGCAGTGAAGAACATTCTTAAGTACTTGCGAAGGACTAAAGAAATGTTCTTGGTGTATGGTAACGGTGATCTCCAAATGGAGGCTTTTACCGATTCAAGCTTCCAGAGTGACAAGGATGACAGCAAATCTATCTCTGGGTTTGACTTTACCCTCAATGGAGGGCGGTGTGTTGGAAGAGTTCCAAACAGGATACCGTTGCAGACTCCACGATGGAAGCTGAGTATATTGCTGCAAATGATGCTGCCAAGGAAGCCGTCTGGATGAGGAAGTTCGTCTCAGAGCTAGGAGTAGTTCCGACCTTTATTGATCCAATACCTTTGTATTGTGATAATAATGGGGCTATGGCGTTAGCCAAAGAGCCCAGGTCCCATCAGCGATCCAGACACATCCTCAGACGATATCATCTGATCCGGGAGATAGTTGATCGCCGCGAGATCGAGATACGGAGAGTAGATACAAAAGATAACACCGCGGATCCACTCACCAATGCCCTCCCTTTGTCGCAGCATGATCGACTTTTTGAGAGGTTGGGTATGAGATACACCAATAATTGGCCTTAGTGAAAGTGGGAGATTGTTGGATATATGTATGCCCTAGAGGCCATTATATGATAGTGTATATACCGGTATGTGTGTGTGTGTGTGTATCTATGTAGGGGACATTCTTGCTCGACAAGATAGTATGCTATCTGGTTGCACCTTTTATCTTGACATGTTCATTTGATCGTGCTTTCATTCATTTGGTACATATTGATATAGCCCTTAGGATGATGCAAGACTGCTGAGATTATGATGCGGATCATATTAGTGGGATATGTGTAGTCTATGAGCATATCCTTGAAATGTTCCTAGTCATGGGTGTATCGAGACGGGACATCGATATCACCAGAGTAGACTAGCGTATACGTTACTTGTCCCATATGATGGGCGATGGAGGATCCCATATCCATTGGTGTGGTGACACCAAAGATCGTATATGGGTGCTCAGTGGAGACTGGGTACACTGAACGGACTCGCCGAGAACTCCTATGTGGTACTATATCTATCGTCGGATAGCAGTTCTCAGGTGACACTGATACAAGTTAGTCTGTAGACCCGAGATCGTCATAGAGTCTTGTGTGTCTCCCACTGTACTTTGATCTCCACCCTACCACGGCTCTACTGAGTCATGCAAACAGGTGGATTTTGGGTACAATCCCGAGGCACATGGAGGCAATGAGCGATAGGAGGGGTTTCGTCTCTCCCGGTATTGGGGGTTGATGTTGCACTATGTACGATTGGCTATAACAGGAAGTCCCTGGCCATGGCTGCTGAGATTTATTGATAGGTGTTATCAGTAGTTTCTCGATCTGTTATGAGCCATATATCGGCATGACTTATCTGAGTTATTAGGGTCGACGATACCACCCCTAAACCAGATATGCAGCATATTTGACGAAGAGACCGGACTGTACGGTAAGTGTTGCCAGTTGGCTCGACAGGAGTTTTAGCAGGTTTGCTTGTGCTTCTTCTGATCGCTCAATACCTAAGAGCCATTACGTACTGCTGGTGCCACTGACGGTTTGTGGGCATGTGGTGTGATCACTTCCTACTGATAGCGTATTGATGAGTCTTAGAGTCCCACAAAGGAGTCTCCTAGCTCAGGCGAAATGATTTGGGGTGCATATGTGATATGCGCGGGAGCTCGATTAAATGCGTGTATTGGATACCATATTTTATTCGGGCGTTTACTATTGGACGGGTCGTATGTGATATGACCGGGTTATTAAATCAAGTGTTGATTTAATATTAAGTCCATTAGCGCATTTATTAAAACCTATTTCTTATGATGCATGCATGAGTGTATGTATATGTTGATATGGATGCACACATGCAAGCAAACATGTGTCATGGTTGATGATACATTGGTGGTGGAAATGCAAGACTCACAGGGTAACAATTTTTTAGATATTTTGTTTATTTGAGAAAAGAAAAATGGGATTAAATTCATGGTTGACTATTCAACTCTCTTGAGTTGACAAAGTCAATGGTTTCTTTTGTCCATGGTTTTGGCCCATGGTTTTGCTTAAACTCAAGTTACAAAATATCTATATATTTTGTAACCATGGTTTGGCATGACAACTCTCTCTTACTCTCTTGAGTTTGGGAATGGTTATCATAATTCTCTCTTGAGTTTTTTTTGTGCCATCTCCTTCTTCCTCTCTCTCCTAAAAGCTCACTAGGGTTTCAAAAAGAAAGAGAATGAATTAAAAAGAAAAGGTTTTTAATTGAGATCGAAACGCAAATCACCATTCCACTTTAGTTTAGCCCACTAGCTTGGAGTGTTTGCTTATTCTTCTTCCTTGATCAAGAGAAGCTTGGAGCTTGGTGCAAAGAGACTTAGTGGTGGATCATCGTGGACTTGGAAGGACACGAGCCAACCGGTTCAAACCTCAATCGATCCAAGGAGTCTAGGAAGATGTCTAAAAAGGTTGTATTCTCTCCCACTTAGTCTTAGACACTTGTAGTATGTGATACTAGCATGTTATTACTCTATCTTTCTAGTTCGATACATGGTTGGAATTGTTTAGCACCCTCTAAAATTTTTGTTATAGCATGTGTGATGCAACCCTAAACCTAGTGTGGTGCTATAGAATCCCTACAAATGAACCACCCAGAACTTCACGGAATCCGGTGACTTAGGCTCCTCTCCGTAGGTCAAACTATACCCCCTACGAGGGAGGCAAATAGACCGCCAATTCTAGAATGAAGCCCCCTCCGTCTCAACGCCATGAGATGCGGGCTTGCTGCCTTATAGAACCCGGCTATCCATGCACTCCATCATGGGCTAATCCTAGTACAGAAACAAAAATAATATGTACAAATGGTGGCAATGACCCAACCCGGTTGTACCCCAAAATAATATACAACCCGGCAAAGACGGCAGTCCGCATGTCGGACGCTCTCCCCGCAAAATGAATATACAAATGAATCTTTAACTATACCACTAATATTGCACCATATGCTATCCACCAGGACTATCCAATCACAGCACAAGCACAAAACATCAACGTGAATGTCACGTTCGCAAACCCGTCTAAAAGAACATATAGCAACCAGACGAGTTTACCAATCAAATGTCATTCACGGTCGCAGATAAAAGTGAATGTACTGTAAACTATTAAACAGTGTCAAATATAATGACTTCAAAACACTCCAAATTGCCCCGTACAGAAAAACAACAGAAAATCAAACTTGGGCAAAAACTAGCAACACCAGACAACCAAACTCCTTGAGATAAGAACCCAGAACAGAACTCGACCCATTTCTCCAAACCTGAACCGAGGAGGCCGGTTTTAATGGGGTTATGGCCGACCATATCATGGTAGAAATGCATATTTTTTGTTCTGGGTACATCTCAGAATCTACGAATCACTCTGCACTTGTTTTAAAAAAAAATTGAAGCCTTTAAAAATTCAACAGAAACTGCAGTTTGGGTTTTGATGTTACGGAGTCGTTTCGGTTTCATTGTTTTAACATTGTTTAAACTTGCAAGTATAAGGTTTATGGTCTGGCTATGATACCATGAAGGTTTACGCTAGCTCCCCGGCCAACTTCCGTGGCCAAATGCGGAACAAAAATTTTACTACGATCATAAACTTGGCGCTAGAATAAACCTAAACCAGATCTTTAACCATAAACCTAATTAGCATGTTAGAGTTCTATCTACTATGATAGAAAGTATACCTAATGAAACCAAGTCCTTCGGGTCTTCCATCCTCTCCTTAACCTCCTCGATGGAAGTATAGATCGTGCTTGAACTTCGGCCTTTTTGTGTCAATGATGATCCACCCGAGAGTTCCAACCTTGAGCTAAACCTCCAAGTTGAGGTAACTAGAATACTTAGCTTGCTAATCTAAGTAGACTAGAGTGAGTAGAGTATGATTTAGAGTAGCTAAGTCTCATTAACCCTTTATTATCAACACATGATACACTTAGGGTTTGAGAGGAAGAAGGAGAGAGCAAGCTTAAGGAAAGAGAAAGTATTTGTGATAATGATAATAAAAAATAGAATGGCTAACTTATATATTACCTCAAGCATGGCATGGAAAATATCTCACCAAAATATCTAGGTCAAAAATATCTCATCAAAATATCTAAGGTCAACAAGTCAAGCCAAGTCAAAAGGCCAACCCAAATAGCCATGCCATATATAATTATCATTTACCAAAAATAACAAATTCTTTTCTCCACCTCATTTTTGTTTTGACCAAGTCAATAGTCAAAAACCCTAATGAGGTGGCTCCTTCTATACCTCCTCTCATCCGTATATACATACCCGCATCCGTGTTCCGAGAAACACGAATACTATGAGACGAAGCTAATCCAATAATCAAATACTAGGATCCGGCTTAAACCAAAGCCCGCTAGTATTGTCCGCTCGAACACCACACGTGCACAAGTACACGTATGTGATCGAACCCTGTCGTAAAATCATACGACCTCTACTCGTTTCGCCCGAAGCTGGGAAACCCTCTGTGTAGGACTCTAAAGACTCGACAGTACTCTGGCAATGGGTTTAACCACAAGCACGTTAGAAACACTAGGTGTGCGTAATGGCTATCTACGTATATGTCAATAAGAAGGTCGACGAGCAAGCTCATCCAAACGCCTACTGAGCCTATCTGTGACAATCTTCATACAGTCTGGTCTGTTCGTCTAAGAGTATCGCATATCGGGCCTAGGAGGTGGTAAATGTTAGACCCCTAATAGCGCTATAAGTCGTGTCGGAGTGTAGCCCAGAACACCCTGAGAAACTACTGGAACACTGAAAGCTATTGTGAATGGATGGTCGAAAGAGTAGCTGGCCTTCCACTGGCGCTAGACATCTTAACCACAGTCGGGCAGGATGTAACAGAACTTGCAGGAACAGTAAATCTCACTTTCCCTGGCCAGGGACTTTATGTAATGGCTCTCCAAACACAGCGCGATATCAACCCCCAATATTGGGAGAGACGAATCCTATCTAACCGCCACTGCCTCCAAGTGCTTCGGGACTGCACCCAACTACTACATGTTTGCATGACTCAATAGATCTGTGGTAGGGTAGAAATCTAAGAACAGTGGGAACACACTTGAGGCAAAGTAGCAGTGTCAAGTCAACGGACTAAACTGTACTCATGTCACCTGGGAACTGCTACCTGACAATAGGTATAATACCAACCAGCAGTACCCAACGAGTCTGTCCAGTGTAACTCATAACCCAATAAGCACCTACATACTATCTCCAGTACGACGTACTGATAGCTGTGGGACAAACCATCTCCCCTGCTGGGATAAGAAGCGTATACACTAGTCTACTCTGGAGTATTGATGCCCTGTCTCGATAATCCTATGACTAGGGACCTGTATAAGGATGTGCTTATAGATTACCCAGCCCCTACTAGTGTGATTACCATCACAATGCTGGTAGTCAAGCAAAGATCCTAAGGGCTCTATCAATATGTATTAGCGATATATTAAAAGAAACATATACACATATTAAGATAGATTCAAACCAAGTAGCATACTACTATATCGAGCAAGACTGTCATTAATCCGTGTATATATCTCAAGCTTCCAAAATGTAATATACAAACTAGTACTATACAATAATGGCCTCTAGGGCATACATATCCAACACCTACGAGTGCGGCAAGTTACCTGCCAATCCAAGAAGCGAGGCAACCCTAATCAGCAACGTGAATGGGCCACCCAGCACTTCACAGAATCCGGTAACTTGAGCACCCCTCCGTGGGTCTGCCTATACCCCCTTACGAGTGCGGCGAATAGCCCGCCAATTCTAGAGTAAGGTCCCATCCATCTCAACGCCATGAGATGCGGACACGTTGCCCCTAGAACCCGGCTATTCGTACACTCCACCGCGGGGTAATCCTATTACAGAAAAGAAAATAATATACAAGGGTGACAACGACCTCAACCCGGTCTTGCCCCAAACAAATAATATACAAACTGGCAGTGACGACAGTCCACATGTCAGACGCTCGCCCCGCAATATCAAATGTACAAATGAAACTAAACTGTACTAATATTGCACCCAAGCTATCCACCACGACGATCCAACCACAATCACAGCACAACACAGAACATCAACATGAATGTCATGTTCGCAAACCCGTCTAAAGAACATATAACAATTAGACGAGTTATACCGCTCTAATGACATTCATGATCACAAATAGTAATGCATGTACTGGAAACATTTAAACATTGTAAAATTATCGACTTCGAAACACCCTGAATTACCCCTAAACAATAGATAACATAATATCCAAAATGGGCAAAACTAGCAATACCACTGAACCAATATTCTAGAGACCAGACCACACACAAAATACAAAGTCCTAATTCCCCAGCAGGGCTGGCCAGCTCGGAATTTTGAGCAATGTGCTCGGGTGAAAACAGGTGAAATGGGTTCGTATTTGGTGTGTACTCTTTTGGTCATACAAATAGTCTTATGTAGTTGCTAAATTTTTTTTAAAGACTTTGAAAATCGACAAAGACTGGAATCTGCAGGTTAACATTTTGGGGTTGTTCTGATTTCGATACTTTAACATTGTCTAAACAAGCTAGTAAGGGGTTTACGGGTTGGTTTTGATACCATGTTGGGTTACGGCAGTGCCCCGGCCATCAAACCGTGGCTAAATGCGGAATAAAAAATTTCTAACTGGCGCTACCATGACCCGATGCCCGAATCTACCCTAAACCCTAAATTAGCAAGCTAATAAAAGAGATAGGAATGATTATACCGAGTTGATCCATGTCCTTCGGTTTTCAATCTTCATCCCAAGCTCTTAGTGGTCGCCTGGATCTAGTTTGGTTATCGGTCTTCCTCCATCTACGATGATCCACCTGAAGGAAATGACGCAAGCTTCAGCCTCGCCAAGCGAGGCAACCGACGCTCCAAGGTTGCTAGAAATGGAGAGTGTTGGTGTAGGAATGTGTCACTATAATTTTATCTCATCACACATGCTCAAAGAGCAACTATAGAAGATCAAGAGGAGGTGAGGAAACATGTGGCATGAGCAACTCAAGAATGGCTAAGTGTTTTCTCCCAGTGAGTGAGAATAGAATGAGTAGTGAGGAAAAAGAAATGAGCAAGGCTACTCAAGAAAATGGTGGCTGCCCCCTCCTCTCTCTCTCATGCACACTACAAAATATCTCTTTTCATTTTTCAATAAACAATTCAAAGCCATACCTCTCTACATGTTATGACCCATGCTCATGCCACCTCACCCCTCCACATCATTTCCAAATTAATTTCTAAAAAGAAAATCAATTAATGAGGTGGACATCTTCTAGAAACTATTCCGTATAAATACGGAATGCAACTCGGTATACGTATCGAAATACATATTCGCGTATTCGTACAAAAATACGAATAGCCAAGAGAAAATGAATTGTGAACAATAACACTAGAATACATATATATAAATACATATATAAATTATTAAATCAAAACCTGATTTAATAATACGGCTTAATCCTAAGCCGCTAGTATTATCAACCGTCCGATTAAAGTCTGTGCACATATTTAATTGGACACGTGTATGTATCAACATACGTCATCTACACCATATCGCCTGAACCATGAAAACCCTCTGTGTGGGACTCTAAAGACTCGTCAATACACTGGCAGTGGATTTAACCATAACCACGTCAGCGGCACCATTTGAACGTAACGGCTACTCAGGTATTGAGCGAAAGGAAGGCCGACGAGCAAACTCATCCAAACTCCTACTGAGCCTGACAGTGACAATATCCGTACAGTCCGGTTTGTTCATCTAAGAGTATCATATATCGAGTCTAAGGGGTGGATAAAGTCAGACCCCTAATAACGCGATAATTCATGTCGGTATGAAACCTATCACTACATGAGAAACTACCGATTCTAGATTAGTAATTCTCGACTACCTTGGACAAAAATTTCTGGTGATGGCCACCCGTGCACTGCGCGACATCTGTAAGTCCATGCTACCTCTCCTGGTACTTTCGGGCATGCGGAATTTGGTGAAAAACAATTTTCTAGAGGCGGTAACATGGACTCAAAACCGGATCTTTGTTAAACATCTAACTAACAACCTAACTAGGAGTTGTTAACTACTCGGTTTGGGGGTTATACCTTTCTTTCTTGAACTCCTTCGTCTTCGAACCTCGATGGTTGTCCGGATCGGCTTCACCCCGTCGTCTCCTTGCGCTGAAGATCGATCCACCTGAAAGCTTCTACCTTTGGCTTCTTCTTCGAGCTTTGAAGAAACTAGTTCACTCGATTTGCCAAACCTTGTGAACTAGAGTGAGTAGAGGAGAGTGTGTTGGGATTTTTCTCTAGGGTTCTTGGTTCTTAACACATGAGACAGGTGAACCATAGACTAAAGAGAGGGAGAGCAAGAGGAAGAAGATGAGAGCTCAAGAACAAGAGAGAGAATGGAAAAATGAAAGAATGAGCAAGACTTTTCTCTCTTGGCTCTCATAATCCAAAGCCATCATAACCAATAATAGCAATCAAGTATTAGTGATGGTTTAAGCTACAATAACCATATCATTTCATGCACTCATTTTGCACAAGAGAACAAGCAAACAAAAGTCTTTGCCATGAAATGATAGCCATTGTCATCATGATGGTCAACTAGTCCAACCTAGTCAACCGGTCAACAAAGTCAACAAGTCAACAAAGTCAACCCCTCAACACCATGTCACTATAATACTTAATTAATATTATTGTTAATTACATATCATATTCTCACTAGGGTTGAGCAAAAAGTCAATGGTCAACAGTCAACAGTCAACAGCCCTAATGAGAATCCTCTGCCTCTGTCTCTCTGTCAACTGTGCATACACACCCGCATCCGCGTTCCGAGGAACACGAATACATACTGGATAAAACCAATCCCAAAACGTACACTAGGATCTGGCTTAAACCAAAGCCCGCTAGTGTTAACTGTCCGGACACTGTACGTGCACAAGTGCACGGATGTGACCGAACCCTGTCGCAAAACCATGCGACCTGTCGCAAAACCATGCGACCTCTACTCTTTTGCCTAAAGGCGAATAGCTTTCTGTGTGGGACTCTAAAGACTCGACACTACGGTGGCAGTGGGTTTAACCACAGACCGCAAGCGGCACTAGCTGTGCGTAACGGTCCCCAGGTAGAAGCCGACAAGAAGACTGACGAGGTGAAACCCATCTTAACTCCTACTGAGCCTGAATGTGACAGTCTCCGTACAGTCCGGTCTGTTCGTCTGATATATCGCATGGCGGGCCTAGGGGGCGGTAAACGTCAGTCCCCTAATAGCGGTACAAGTCATGTCGGAATGAAGCCCAAAACACCCTGAGATAACACTGGAAGCCTACCAGTATATCTCGATTGCCCTGGCCAGGGACTACTCGTGTAATGGCTCTCCTAGACACAGCGCGATGTCAACCCCCAATACCGGGAGAGACGAATCCTGTCTAACCGTCACTGCCTCCAAGTGCTTCGGGACTGTACCCAACTACTACCTGTTTGCACGACTCCTTTGAGCCGTGGTAGGGTAGTAATCAAAGTACAGTGGGAACACACTCGAGGCGAAGTGACAGTGTCAAGTCAGCGGACTAAGCTGTACTCATGTCACTTGGGAACTGATAACTAACGATAGGTATAATACCAACCGGTCAGTTCCCGACGAGTCCTGTCCAGTGTACTCGTAACCTAACGAGCACCCGTATACTATCTCCAGTACGACGTACTGATGGCTATGGGACAGACCATCTCCCACTGGGATGAGAAGCGCATACGCTAGTCTACTCCGGAGTATCGATGCCCTGTCTCGATAGCGATAGTCCTGTGACTAGGGACCTGTATAAGGATGTGCTTATAGATTACCCAGCCCCCACTAGTGTGATTGCCATCACAACGCTGGTAATCAAGCAAAGATCCTAAGGGCTCCACTAATGTGTATAGGTGATATACTAAAATAAACACATGTACACATTGAAGTAGAAACAAACCAAGTAGCATACTACTATAATTGAGCAAGATTGTTTATACAAGGTGAATATCCCAAGCTTCCATTAAGTAATATACAAACTAGTATGATACAGTAATGGCCTCTAGGGCATATACACTAACAACATCAACCCCCAATACCAAGAGAGAAGAATTCCGACAATCCGCTTACTGCCTCCATGTGGCTCGGACTGTACCCAACTAAAACCTGTTTGCACGACTACTTTGAGCTGTGGTAGGGTAGTAATCAAAGCACAATGGGAACTCATACGAGAAAAATGACAATCTCAGGTCGACAGACTAACCTGTACACATGTCATCTGGGAACTGCTATATGATAATAGGTATAGTACCAACTAGAAGGTTCCCGGCGAGTCCGTCCAGTGTACTCATAACCTAATGAGCACCTTTATACTTTCTTAGGTGAACAAACTAACTTCAATGGCTTGTGAGACCTGGCCACTGCCCTTTGTCAGGTCTCGATTAGTATACACTAGTCTACTCTGAAGTATCGATGCCCAGTCTCGAAACTCACATGACTAGGGACATTTAAGATGTGATTATAGACCCCCAGCTCCCACATATATGATTGCCATTATAATACTGGTAGTCAAGCAAGAATCCTATGGGCTCTATCAACATGCAATAGTGATGATAAAGACAAACCAGGTAACATACTATCATTTCGAGTAAGATTGATCTACCGATATAGGTCCTCCCCTCAATCATCATAATCACCTGCCTGCGACTATGATAATTGCCTTGAGGGCACTATAGCCAACATTTGCATGATTAGGGTTTTCCTTCAAATCTTGGCGAGGTAAGGATCAAACCCTTAAGTATGCTCTCTAGAAAGCTCATGTGTTAACAAGTTTTTACTTAATCAACTTCTAATCTTAACTAGAGTTTATGTTTTATGATATTTAAGACTTAAATAGGTTTTTGGGGTTATGAAGTTCATAGGTTAATTATGACCTAAACTAGGTTAGATAAGAGTGTTTTGGAAGCTAAACATCCTTATTTAATGCTAAGTTTTCACTAAACCACCTCAATATTTTAGATTAGTGTCAAATATCATATTCAGTTAAGATTAGGGTTTCATATCAAATATGCTGTTAAACCAATAATCACAAGATAAGTTGCGATTACTAGGAGCTAGTCATAGGACCACGAATGCACCCTCAAAACCCTTAGCCCCTATTACCCTAAACTGGCCGCCAATTTATTGATTCTGGCCGCAATTTGCGGCCTATCCTGGGGTTTTGGGTGTGGGTTTTTGTTGAGGGCTTCTAGGACTCTAATTAGACCTCTGGTGTATGCAACGTTTCCTAATTTTGCATACACGAAAATCTGGGAACGTTTTACCTTTATTTTAAACGATATGTAAGGGTGCGATACGGATTTTGCGACTCTCATTTAGGTGTTTTGTGTGGTTAGCAGCCTTTTGGAGTAGTCTTAGATATTGTTACACACGTTTAACATGCTAAGTTCACACGCGATAACTTTTGGGAGTTGGTTCGTTCGTGAAGTGTTTTTGTATGTGTCATATCGGAAATTTATTAGCCTCACATGTTATGGTTTTGTATAATGCTAGATCGGTTGCAGAGACTTCAGACGCGTCTAGGAAAGGGAACGAGGTGATCGGATTCGAATAGCTCGAGGCCGTTCCGGTGAGTAGATTTAACATCTACAGGGGAATCGTCTGGATGGCGTTAAGCATCGATGGCTAGATTCTAGTTATGATCTTTATATTATATATATATGCATTCATAATTGTGCATAAGTATTATAATGTGCATCCCATAACATTGCTACGCATTGACATATCCTTGCTAGGACACTTGCACCATTACCAATGGTTCATGTCGCACGTGCACTGATTCATATGCCTACACACACCATTGGTAATTGCCCCGCCATGCACACTATAGAACTGGCCATTAATAACTATATTGTATTACATCTTATTTGGTAGTTAGACTTTCGTTTATTTTACTAGCACGCATAATGTCAATATCATGCACATTGCCATAATTACCATATTCTTATGTGATGTTTTGCGAGATCTTGGTTTTTAGTGGATTTGGAAAACCGTAAAGTACATTTTCAAAACTTGGATTATTTAAAAACACGGTTTTCCTTGATATGATATTTGGTGTTCACCATGAGTTTCTCGGTTCTGAGTGATGAGTATACCTGATTCGAGAAATGAGGAAGGCACCATCTGCGGGTATATGGTGGACGCGGTACAATACCCGGAGGCAAGAAGATTGTATAGAAAGACGTTGAGCCGGCAGGGAACACTACTTACCGATGATTGTATGGAAACTCAACGGATATCCGGAGGATACCGACCGGAGCTATATGATCAGATGGATATGAAGGCCGATCAGAGTGACAGCGCCTAAGATATTGGGATTTTGAGTGTCAATGCTTAACAAACGGTTTTATGATGATTTACCGATGGTACCTCTGTTTTAATCCACATTTAGAACTTATTATGATATGCTATGTTTCATATAGTTGTTACACCATGGTGTTATACTTTGCTCATTATTCTCCGCCGAAAGACACGACCGGGACGTTAGGACGTCTGGCCTGAATTTTGAGGGCAGATGCTATTTGGATTTATCCGTCCACCTCTCTGTTCATCACAGAAAACTGCATTTTAATACCACTCATTCATTATCTATTTTGTTATATATCGGTACTATTAATCAGTGTCTACTCGGTAATTACAGTTTACAGGTATTCGTAATTAAATACTGGAAACACACGTAATATCACGGATATAACGCTTGGGAGCCAACACTGCAATCAGAATAGGAAACCGACCGATATCTAAAGAGTTCTTTGCAAATAAACATGTGTACATAATTTTGGTCCAACACAACACAAGTGTGCACACAGCTCTTTAATAGCTTGGACCATGGTGGGGCTGCCTTGGGCACACACAAATGATGAATTGTGCAACTATGTGGGCACATGTGGGTGTGATAGGTAATAATGCAAAAGGTTTTGATGTGAGTTAAAGGTTTGATTTCCCTCCAAAACTACTGGGTACAATACAAGCTTCTACAAAGAAAACAAACAGCACCAGTAGAATTGCCGAGAGAACACAACATCACACAACTAACACGAGCCCATTAGCTCGGATGTGACCAGCGACATGCCTATAATATCCGAGCTCGTCGGCCCCTCTTGCCCCGTTTGACCCCATCTTCTTTTGTCCCTCCCTTGCAGTCACATCACCTTATTTTTATTACTTGTTTAATCTTTTTTGGTGCCTATAAAAGCCAGATCAGTGAGCAAGGGAAGGGGTCTCACGTAGTGTATGCTTATATTGTTTTGTTTTGTTCTTTTGTTTTGGTTTATTCTTGAGAGTGAGTGGGATTTAACTTGGTCTCTTCTTCTTCTTCCCTCTTGAAGCTTTTTCTTGAGAGCTTCATTATGGAGGTTGAACAAGTTACCGATTATCTTGTACCTCAACTTCAAGTGTTAATATATATTGCTTTGTTTATTTTCTTTCCTTTCTTTGCTTGCTTTTCTTTTCTTTTCATTATGTTGCTTAACTAATATCTTTGGTTGTGGTTATGGTGAGGATGTGAGATGAATGGCTTTGCCTTCCTCCTCCTCTTGTTAATATTTAATATGTATAATGTGAATCTAAGCTTAGTATTGCAACTTGGATGGGTTGATATAGTATGTTGATTCCATGGTTACTTTGTAACCTCATCACACATACCATATTCTCCCCAAAACACCCCATCTTGTAAGCCCAAGGTTAGAATCAATCTAGTGTTGAGGTTGCTAGGTTTAGATATGTATTTTGTGATTAAGTGACTTGACAAATCTCTTGGATTCATATACGATATACCATCACAACACTTAGCAAACTCAACACTAGAATCAATTGCTCTCACTCACTAACTTGTATCTTTGATGTTGATGTATGCTTGTTAAACCTTGTGCTCAGCGTTGATACTTTAAACTTGGACATACAACGGTAAGTGAACAAAACGGACTCGTTTCGTGTTTGAGTCGAATATCGGCAACTTGACAACTTATGCCTCGCTACCGCCTTGACAAGTCATGCTCCGCGTCGGGATTGACACAAGAACGGACAACTCATGAACAAGGGAGCATCGAAGGAATCGTCGCGATTCGACCATCCGAGCCAAAACCACGGCCATTTTCTTACTTACTTGTTTTTTTTTTGTTTTTGTATTGTTTCTATTTTTTGTGACAACCAAACCATTCATTATTTGTTGAACCTTAAAGCACAAGACCTAATACACAATTCCCTATGGATCGACCCGTACTTTCCGGTTTGCTACATCCCATCGTCCACTTGCGTTATAAATTTTAAAACGAGAACAAGCTCGTGTGCGCATCCATTTCCTTAAAAACGTTTCCATTTCAAACGTTACCAAGTTGATTTATGGCACCGTATATCGAAGGTATGGAAGGATGCGGCCGTTGTAGCGGACTCGTCAGATTCCACTCATTTGCGAGGGGGTTTTTTATTGTGGGGCCGCTCTTCCCTGCAGGCGTAAGCCCCTGCAGTTAATTACGTTACCGCATCGCGATAACCACTTTCTCCTGCTCCAGAAGTTCACCTCGTGTCGTGTGTGTTTATTTTATTTTTGGTTGCCTGTGGATTGTATACGGAGACTAATTTGTGTCGTCTTCCGTAGGGTGTAGATTAGTCCAAATCCGTATATCTTAGATTTGGGTTTGGGTTGATTTAAGGATCGTTGATCTATTTTGAGATCAAGATCGACTTAAATGCATACGAGCAATTGGGGGATCGATTGGTTTTTGTTAAGAATATGTTAGTCCAATTTGAGACTAAGATCTACTTAACAAGGTCTTAGGATCATTTTTGCTTCAGATCTAACAAAAGAGAATTTGGGGTCTGTTGTTTTAGTTTAAGGACGTTTCGGTCCGTTATCACCATTTTGGAGGTGAAGTTCTAGTTTGAGGATATCTCGGTCCGTTGATCACCATTTTGGAGGTGAGATTTTAGTTAAGAACGTTACGGTCCATTGATCAGCATTTGGGGGTGAGATTTTAGTTTAAGGACGTTACGGTCCATTGTTAGTTTAGGGATATCTCAGCCCATTATTAGTTTAGGGACATATCGGTCTATTGTTCATCTTTTGGTCGGGGAGTTGCATAACTCATCCTTTCCAACTCTTGTTTGTTGAGGCACTGCTACCTATCCTTTATTTGCATGGACACTTCATGCCTTAGACTGTCTTCACCTTCTTGGACCGCTTCATCTATCATCGTGTCAATCAGTTTGTTTTGCGTAAAGTACCGGGTATTTTACACGTTACCTGCCCCCTGCCTATCAATATCGCTTTCTGATACCGATAGAGCATCTTCTTCTTATACAAGGAAAGAGATATCTCGTCATTCCTTCTGCCGCCAGTGAGTAATATGCCCATGTGTATATTTTGGGAGGGCGAGTACCCATGTCGTCGCTATTTTGGCGATAGGTTGCTTCAGAGCCGCTCATTTTCTGTTGAGCGTTGGCAACAAATGCCTCCTTGCCTCCGCTTTTCATTCATCTTCATCGGATGATGAAGGGTCTTGACCCATCTGATCCAATCGAGTCATTTAATCCTTGAGCTCTTGGAAGGTCGTCGGCTTGAAGAGAGACATAAATGGGAACGCCTTTGAATTTAGGTCAAGGGTGGCTATGAACATTCCCACAGCTGCAGCTTCGTCGATGCGTTGCTCGCATTTTGACCAGAAGATTTCGCCATCGGGTAACATATTGAACCCATGTCTCATTTGGTCTAACCGTTTCGTTGACTAACGCTGCTACGGTAGTGTGTTTATTTACACTAGTGAACCTCTGACAGAAGAGTATATCCATGTCATCGAAGGTCTTTACGGAATTGTTTACCGCCGAAAGATGCGACCAGGAACGTTGGGACGTCTGGCCTGAATTTTGGGGGAAGATGCTATTTGGTTTCATCCGTCTGCCTCTCCAAAGATGCCTAATTGATTTATTGTTAGTGTTTATGCCCTAGAAGGCCATTACTTTACCATACTAGTTTGTATATTACTTAATGGAAGCTTGGATATTCACAGTTGTATTGACAGTCTTGCTAAAAATGGTAGTATGCTACTTGGTTTGTGTCTACTTTAATATGTGCATATGTTTCTTGTAATGTATCGCTTATACATATTAGTAGAAGCCCTTAGGATCTTTGCTTGATTACCAGCGTTGTGATGGCAGTCACACTAGTGGGGGCTGGGTAGTCTATAAGCAACATCCTATACAGGTCCCTAGTCGTAGGATTATCGAGACAGGGCATCGATACTACGGATTAGACTAGTGTGTACGCTTCTCATCCCAGTTGGGGAGATGGTCTGTCCCACAGCCATCAGTACGTCATACTGGAGATAGTATACAGGTGCTCGTTGGGTTACGGGTACACCGGAAAGGACTCGCGGGGAACTGTTGGTTGGTATTATACCCGTCGTCAGTTAACAGTTCCCAGGTGACATGAGTACAGCATAGTCCGCAGACTTGACACTGCCACTTCGCCCTGAGTGTGTCCTACTGTTCTTAGATTGCTACCCTACCACGGCTCAAAGGAGTCGTGCAAACAGGTAGCAGTTGGGTGTAGTCCCGAGCACTTGGATGCAGTGGCGGTTAGACAGGATTCGTCTTTCCAGGTATTGGGAGTTGATATCACGCTGTGTCAGAGAGCCATTACGCAAAGTCCCTGGCCAGAGCAAGCGAGATTTACTGGTAGGTTCCAGTAGTTTCTCAAGGTGTAATGGGCTTTCGCTCCGACACGACTTATACCACTTTTAGGGGACTAACACTTGCCGCCCCCTAGGCCCGATATGCGATAGTCCTAGACGGACAGATCGGACTGTACGGAGATTGTCACATCAGGCTCAGTAGGAGTTCGGGTGGGTTTCCTCATCGCCTTCTTATCAACATCTACTTGGGGACCGTTACGTACAGCTAGTGCCGCTTGCGGTCTGTGGTTAAACCCACTGTCAGCGTAGTATCGAGTCTTTAGAGTCCTACACAGAGAGTTTCCCTTCTTCAGGCGAAACGATATAGAGGTCGTATGGTTTTACGACAGGGTTCGGACGCATACGTGTTTTTTTTCGCACGTACGATGTTCGGACAGTTTTTACTAGTCGGGTTTAGTTTAAGCCAGATTCTAGTATCGAATTATTGGATTTATACAGTCTAAATTTTTTCCCTGTTTTCACGGATAGGAAGGGCATTCTCGTAATTTATCGGGAAGCTTCTAGAAGGATGATGACTTGGAAGCTAAGGTGGTATTTGCATTTATTGGATTAATGAGTCATGGTGTGATTCATACATGGAGTTAATGATTCATTTATGATTTATATGACTCATGTGATGAATCACTATGTGTATTAATAAAACATGATGATATATCATTATTTGTTATTCATTTAATAATACGTTATGTTTCATATATACACAAATGATATCATTTATCCAAAAGGATTCTCATTCTCACCTTCTCTCTCCTCAAGCTCTCTCTCTTTTCAAACCCTAACCCTAACCTGTCATGTGTTGAGATTAAGAGTTAGCAAGACTAATACATCCCTAATCCAACTCTATATCCCCTAGGTTGCTTAGATTAGCACTTTGAGTAACCTAGTTACCTCAAGTTAGAGGTCAAGCTTGGAGTAGGAGCTCTCGGATGGATCGTCTTTGACTCGAGGAGTCCGTTGAGGTGCCGACGTTCCAAAGAGCTTACGAGGTGTGGAGGACAGCGATGAAGATCCGAATGACAAGTAACGTGAGGTATAACTTCGAATCCGAGTAGTTAAACCTTTCGTAGTTTGCTAGTAATGGTTTAGACACGATCCGTGTGCTCAAGTCCGTGTTACGAAGTTTTGATAATTGTTTTTCATATATTCCGCCTCCCCGCAAGCTCGTGGGGTGCGTGACATGGACTTACATTTATGGCACCATGTATCGAAGGTTTAAACAGATGCGGCCGATGTAGCTGACTTCATCAGATTCCACCTCGTTTGCGAGGGGTTTTTTATTGTAGGGACACTTTTCCCTACAGGCGCAAGCCCCTGCAGTTAATTACGTTACCGCATCGTGGTAACAACTTTCTCCTGCTCCAGATGTTCACCTCGTGTCGTGTGTGTTTGTTTTATTTTTGGTTGCCCGTGGATTGTATACGGAGACTAATTTATATTGTTGCCCGTAGGGCGGGGATTAGTCCAAATCCGTATTTTCTTAGATTTGGGTTTGGTTTGATTTAAGGATCGTTAACCTCATTTGAGATTAAGATCAACTTAAATATTTGTTAAGGATACGTTAGTCAAATTTTAGACTAAGATCTACTAGACAAGATTTAGGATCATTTAGATCCAACAAAATAGAATTTGGGCTCTATTGCTTTAGTTTATGGACATTACGGTCCATTGGGTTTAAGGACACCATAGTCCATGTTTAAGGACATCATAGTCCATGGTTTAAGGACATCATAGTCTGTAGGGTTTAAAGACATCATAGCCTGTGTTTAAAGATATCATAGTCTGTGTTTAAAGACATCATAGTCTGTGGGGTTTAAAAGACATCATAGTCTGTGTTTAAAAACATCATAGTCTATAGGATTTTGGTTTAACAGTTTGGGGATGCACCAAAAGTTATTGGTTATTGGGACCCTCCATCTCTCTGAAGACGTTGAAGAATTACAACGACATATATCAGAGGTATGAAGATATGTACCCTCGAACCAATGGATATTTGTCAAAAGGTCGGTGGTTTTGTTTGGGATTAAGACCAGTTTGGAAAAATAAAGAGCATATGGGCTCGGTTGATTAGGAATTTGACTAACTTGGACTCAGCCTACTGTCGTTTCCCAATTCAATAAAGTGTTAGACAATTACTAAGGCACAGTCCTTTCTCTGTGTACCTACTGCTAAACATTTATGTGAGTACTGACACTCACACTTTGCTTTGCTTTTCCCACTTTCTTTTTGTTTTGTTTCTTTTTTTTTATGAGTGTTGGACACTCTTTATGGCGCTAGGCTCTTCTTTCAGAGCGCTCTTTATTTTATCGGTGCCCACGTGAGGAGCACATGGAGCGCTTGGCGCTTGGCGCCAGCCACTGAATGCTAAGCACTTTTATAAAATAGCGCCCACATGAGGAGCACATAGAGTGCTCGGCGCTGAGCGCCAGACTTGGAGTGCGAAGCGCTTCTTATAAAATAGCGCCCAAATGAGGAGCACGTAGAGCGCTCGGCGCTGAGCGCCAGACTTGGAATGCTAAGCACTTCTTATAAAATAGCGCCCACGTGAGAAGCACGTGGGGCGCTCGGCACTGAGCTCCAACTACTGAGTGCTAAGCACTCTTTATCTTGCAGCACTTGGCGCTGGATTTTTTCTTTCTGTGTTATGTTCTGCAAAGTTCAATTCTTTGTTCCTCCCCGGATCTTCGCTCCCTAAGAACAAATTCATCCCTGTAAGAATTAAATTCTCATTTGTGGGAGGCTTGTCTCATGGATCTCAGATCCAAGGAAAGAACTATGTTCTTTTTATGAGGGTTAAACCCTTGCTGATGAGATGTTCTGATCTCCCTTACCTTGAAGAAAATTCTTCTTCTTAAAGCTTGCTCTTCTCTTTGAGATCGAAGTTTATGGGGGGTTTCTTCTGTGCCAAACTTGAAGTCTTGGGTCCTTTATATAGGGGAGGCTAATTTGTTGAATCGGTTAAGGAAATCTCTCATTGAGAGATCTCTAATTAATTTGGGGAATTTATCTACCATTGGATCTTTGATCCAAGGACTTCTGTTTTACAGAAGACATTTTTCTTATTTTTAACAAGATTGGGAAAATATTTTCCCATATAGAATTTATTCTGTACCTTGGTGATTTTTAATCACCATTGGATCTTTGATCCAACGGTGCTCTGATTTACAGAGCACAATCTTTCTTATTTAGAAAGATTTAAGGAGTAGTTCCTCAGTCAGAATTTAGTTCTGCACTCTGATGATTTATCATCTTCGTTGGATCTTTGATCTAAGGGTGGTGAACTTTTAGTTCTGGCGCTGGCGCTCTGGTGCTTTGCACGTGAGGCGCTGCCTCAGAGTCTTTGACTCTTGACGCTGGCGCTTTTGGCATTGGCCCTCTCGTGCTTTGTACGTGAGGCGCTGCCTCAGAGTCTTTGACTCATGGCGCTGGCACTCTTGGAGCTGGCGCTCTCGTGCTTTGCACGTGAGGTGCTGCCTCAGAGTCTTTGACTCATGGCACTGGCACTCTTGGCGCTAGCGTTCTCGTGCTTTGCACGTGAGACGCTGTCTTTGTTCAAATTTTAAATTTTGAACAGAGCTCTGCTCTCTTATTGGGGGAAACAAATGCCCCCCTCCCCGTTGCGCTCACGTGGCTCATACGTGAGTGCGACGGTGGCAGCCTTTCCACCATTGGATTGTCTTGAAAGTTGGATCGACTTCAAGCGCCTATAAATAGGGCCTTTGGCCCTTTGAAATGACCATTGTTCATCTTCTCCTTTGATCTTTTCATTTCTGAGAATATAATTCTCCCCTTTTCAGAGCTTAGTTCTCTGCCTTACGAAACTCTTCCTAGAGTTAGAACTCTGCCCAATTTTGGTAAGTATAATTGAACCCTTGACAGAGCTTTGCTCTTCTGAGATCGTAGATCTTTTGAGATGTATTTTAGTGTTTTTTTAAACCGTTAATTAGAACAGAACTTTGCTCTTCTTAGATCATAGATCTAAAGAAATCTTTTTTAGGGTTTCTTAACCCTTTAATGAATAACTCTTAGAGTTCTAAGATTTGTATTTCAGATCTTTTAAAGATCTCAGGGTTTCACCTCTATAAAAAGCCTTGCTTTTTAGGATTTTGATAGATTATTCCATCGTTTACGCAGAGCATAGCTCTTAGAATTTTTATGGAATTTTATTCCCCTCATAATTAGAGTTGACAGATGTCACTCCTGTTTGCAGAGCGTTACTCTCGAGGGAGTTTAACTTCTTGGCCCGAGAAGTCTCTCATTAAATGAGGATCTTTTATAAGATTTCTTCTTTAATGAGTGATTATCCCATCAATGATAAGCCGTCACCTTGATTTTGTGGGTCCCACTTGGTCCCTTTCCACTATATTGCAGTGTAGTACAAATTTAAAATTCCAAGTATCAGAATTTGGACTGTACCATTGGCGGATAACCCTCGTTCCTTCTCGTGCAGGTACTATGCCTTTCGACCCTTCCTTCCCGTTTGTTCACCCGGAGAGTGTCTATGCAGACGCGCCCGTGGATCGGGAAGTTTTCACACTGATTAAAGATCATGACCTGGAGCAAAAGTCACTTCATTTATGGGGGTTGTAGTACAACCAAATTATTCGGGGTCGGCGCAGCTTCTCTTGTGCGGTGCCTTCAGAGCAAATTTCCGCCATTAATTATGCTGACTCACCCAAGGTGAATTACGCGGTGAAGGAGATTAACTTGATTATGGATGGACGCCTCCAGCCCTCGATGGGTTCGATACATGTACAGCCGCCGATGGCTTTAGATATTCTGGGGTGGCGCATATGTCAAGGCGAGTCGCGCCCTTGGGGACAAGCGTACATATTGGCTTGACTCCTCGCCATTGAGCCGGATATCTGCAGTGGGCTCGATACATCTTGTCATGCAAGAAACCGCTGCTGCTGAAGCTCGGGTTGTACCCCGCGATTTATGCATCTCTTTTCCAGTATTCCACGCCCCCTATATAGTGGATCAAAGCTTTCTTGGAACAATGGAATGTCCCGACTCACACCTGTCTTCTATCAGATCGGGAAGTTTTAATCTTCTTGGAGGAGTTTGCGGAGATCTCCGGCTTACCCGTCAGAGGGGAACATTACGAGGAAATACTTCCCCCTGACGAGTACACCTTCGCCACCAAATCAGTGGTGATGGGTCTTACACCGGAGAATGCTATTCAACATCGATTCCCGAGTCTGATCAAGGTGTTGAATATTTATGAGGGTCTGTTCCTCGAATCCAGGAGGCATGGGGTCAGTTTCACAAATTTCATCGCCCTCTTTCTTCCCCCAGAAGCCTTGTCAAAACAAGCTGCGAAGTTCTCTAAGCTTGACGATCCTTTTGGTTTTGGCTTGGACAGCCAGCCGATAGCGGAAGAAGATCAAAAGAATTTCTTCCTCCCAGATACAGCGGTCGTCCCCTTTGCAGAGCTCGCAGCTTCAGACATCGACGAAGAGGTGTTCTTTTTGGGGTTCCTTGGTCTATGGTTAAGCTAGTTTATGCTCCTAATGCACCCTCGCCATATGCGGCCATCCGTCTTCTATCCGGCTCATCGAATGGTTTCCGGGACGCGAGTGGGCATCGGGGTCGCTGGGCTGGCTCACTTGTATCATGGCCTCAGCTTAGAGGCAGACACCACCCAACCGGGGGTGCAGCCCGTAAACCTCCAGCTGCATTATTTCAGGTCGTGGATTGAGCTTCATGTTCTCGGCGCTTTCGAAGTCCATAAACGGCCCCGTTTCTATGACAATTATAATTTTCCTCGGGTCATGTTCCTAGTTGACGCTTCTACTTTAGATCCGTCACAGCGAGGAGCTCGGGGTCTAGTCCTTCGCCCGCGTATGGTCGGGGATGGCATGACTTTCGTCGATAAGGTCTTAACTATCGACAAGGAATCCACTAAAACGGTGCAGCCGCTGCGTGATACCTTCAAAGACGGGGATTCTACATTGAAGGCTCGAGAGATTCTGCATCTGTACTCAATCAGGCCGGGCTTTTTAGTGTTCAGGAAGAACGACTCGGCGTTGTTCATGAGGTACAACCCGCACTGTTTCGCTCAACAGTGGAGCTACGACCAGGGTGTCCCGCTAGAAGCCTTTTTAGCTGAGCCGGTTGCTACGGAAGAGGGTATCCGCAGCGCGCTGAACCATTTCATGCGGCTAAACACCGGGTCCAACTTTTTAATCAGTGAGCCAAGCTGCGTTCCGAAAATCTCGAACGCATATGTGGCGTGGTACTCGCATGTGACAAGTGCTGTTATTAGGGAAGAAAAGCGGTTATTGCTCGATCGCAATGGTGCAGTCCCTGCCGGTAATCCAACTGTCCCTTTAAAGAGAAGGACCACCATTCGTCTTTCCTTAAGAGAAGCTGCTGCGGTTATGGTCCCGCGCTCCTTTCCTGATAATCCTCTACCCCGTGTTCTTGTAGAACCGGTAGCGGCAGCGTCCCCGGAGTCTGGAACGGGTAGGGAGATCGGGACTCATCACCCAGAATTGCCCGCCAAGCGCAAACTCCTGTCATCGGCTATCGGCGCTCGCTCACAGAAAAAGAAGAAATCGCTATTTTCTGCTGACGTTGTACTCGGCCAGGAGCCACATGCTCCTTACAGAGAGGCTTTGTGCGAGTATGGGACCAATGAGGGTTTATTTATCGCGCCTGCGAATGATACCGATCTCCAGGCTGCCCTTCTGGCTTCCGAGCGACTGGCCCGCGAAGAAGCGGCACTAATCACCATTGCGAAGTCAGGTATACTTCAATCGTATCTTTCCGCATTCGTTCCTTCCTTATTATTATGCTTTTACTTATGTCTTTTTCTTCAACCAGTATTTCTGCCGAAGAGGCCCTCGCGGCTTCCATCAATACTTTCGAAGAGGAAGAGAAGCTCTACGCTTCCTTGGGTCTTGGTATAATTCAGCTCATTGTGCCTTCATTCCCCTTTTCTTTATTCGTGCTCTGACCCTTTCTTTTATTTTATTGCAGGGACTACCTTGACTTATGTTATCCCGAGTGCGGTGCCGATCCCAAGTGGTGATGCGGCGACGCTTCCAGAGCCAGCTATTGAGGCCCCAGCTCCTCCAACATTACCGCAGGATGCTTCGCTAAAGCAGCCGATGATAGACGTTGTGACGGCTCCAGAGACAGAGCCTGATTCGGAAGACGACGTCCCTTTGACGGAGGTCTTAAGGAGATCGACTCTCATGGCCTAAACTGACAGGAAGCGCAGGAAGCGCGCAGTGAAGGAACATGATGCCGCTTTGGCTGTAGGTGCAGGCTCAAGAACCACTCCATCTGACGCTATTCCTTCAGAGGGTGCTCCAGCTGCCCTGTCTATCGCCCATAGACAGGTTGCACGCGTGGCTCGGGAGGCAACCGAGAATCTTTCACAAGGTAACGTAATGCCCGACCTTTTTTATTAGAACTCGATATGCAAATTCTTATAAAACATATCCCGCAGGGCCAAGTCCTGGCGATGAGATGACAGGCGAGACGATGGCGACCACAGAGCCCGAAGTGGCTACTCTCTCTCGGGAGTCTGGGACTGCCCAAACTGCCGCTTTTTCCCCTTGTGGCTCCCTGGTATCGGCGAGCATCGTGAGTGTCACGACGGCCCTTGTCGAATCAAGGGATGAAGCCATGGGTGCAGAAACTACTCCTCTGAGGGAGAGCGAAGAAGCCGCTACGTCTGGTGATGCTTCCGTCACGGTTTTGGTTGGTGACCCGTTAGGTAAGTCATGAGTCACTGTTCTTTTTATTTCACAATTCTGTTCAGCTTCTCCTGACGATGTTTTGTTTGTAGGTGCAGCGAACGTTGAGATTGTGCCATCTAAAGCACCTCCGGTCGCCGCTATGACGGTTGTTGCTCCCTCGCCTTCTCCTATGTCCTCCGAAATGCTGGAAGGTATAGATTCACGATTTATTTAGTTGAACTATGAACACCATGTAAGTCCACGTTACCTCTCCCGGTACTTACGGGCTTGCGGAAATGATGAAAAACGATTTTTCAAGAGGTGGTAACATGGACTCAAAATACGGATCTTTGTTAAACAACTAACTAACAAACCTAACAAGAGTTTTACCTAGTCGGTTAGGGGGTTATACCTTTCTTGAACTCCTTCGTCTTCAACTCTTTCCGGTGTACAGATCGGCCTTACCTCGTCGTCTCCTTGCGCCGAAGATGGATCCACCTGAAAGCTTCTACCTTTGGCTTCTTCTTCGAACTTGAAGAAACTAGAACACTTGGTTTGCTAAACCTTGTGAACTAGGATGAGTAGAGAAGTGATATGGGTTTTCTTTTATCTCTAAGGCAATGTTTCTCAACTCATGAGAGGGTGTTGCCTTGAGCTAGAGAGAGCAAGAGGAAGAGCAAGAGGGAGAGCTCATGCAAAAGAGAGAAAAATGTAATGAGAGAATGAGTAAGTCTTTTGCCATCCAAGATCTCATAATCCAAAACCATGATTACTCATAATAGTAATTGAGTATTATGTGATGGTTCAAGTCAAAATGGCCATATCATTTCATGCACTCATTTTGCAAAAACAAACAAGCAAGCAAAAATCTTTGCCATGAAATGATAGCCATTGTAATGATGATGGTCAACTAGTCCAATCTAGTCAACCGGTCAACAAAGTCAACAAGTCAATAAAGTAAATCCCTCATCTCAACCATGACACAATAATACTTAATTAATATTATGATTAATCATATTTCTTATTCTCATTAGAGTTTAGCAAAAGTCAATGGTCAACAGTCAACAGTCAACAACCCCAATGAGAATCCTCTGCCTCTGTCTCTCTGCCAACTATGCATACACACCCGCATCCGCGTTCCGAGGAACACGAATACAAACGAGATAAAACCAATCCCAAAACGTACACTAGGATCTGGCTTAAACCAAAGCCCGCTAGTGTTAACTGTCCGGACACTAAACGTGCACAAGTGCACGGATGTGACCGAACCCTGTCGCAAAACCATGCGACCTGTCGCAAAACCATGCGACCTCTACTCTTTTGCCTAAAGGCGAATAGCTTTCTGTGTGGGACTCTAAAGACTCGACACTACGCTGGCAGTTGGTTTAACCACAGACCGCAAGCGGCACTAGCTGTGCGTAACGGTCCCCAGGTAGATGCCAACAAGAAGACTGACGAGGTGAAACCCATCTGAACTCCTACTGAGCCTGAATGTGACAATCTCCGTACAGTCCGGTCTGTTCGTCTGATACATCGCATGGTGGGCCTAGGGACGGTAAACGTCAGTCCCCTACTAGCGGTACAAGTCGTGTCGGAGTGTAGCCCAGAACACCCTGAGATAACACTGGAAACCTAATAGTATATCTCGCTTGCCCTGGCCAGGGACTACTCGTGTAATGGATCTCCTAGACACAGCGCGATGTCAACCCCCAATACCGGGAGAGACGAATCATGTCTAACTGTCACTGCCTCCAAGTGCTTCGGGACTGCACCCAACTACTACCTGTTTGCACGACTCTTTTGAGCCGTGGTAAGGTAGTAATCAAAGTACAGTGGGAACACACTCGAGGCGAAGTGACAGTGTCAAGTCAGCGGACTAAGCTGTACTCATGTCACCTGGGAACTGATAACTGACGATAGGTATAATACCAACCATTCAGTTCCCGACGAGTCCTGTCCAGTGTACTCGTAACCTAACGAGCACCCGCATACTATCTCAAGTACGACGTACTGACGGCTGTGGGACAGACCGTCTCCCAAGCTGGGATAAGAAGCGCATACGCTAGTCTACTCCGGAGTATCGATGCCCTGTCTCGATAGTCCTGCGACTAGGGACCTGCATAAGGATGTGCTTATAGATTACCCAGCCCCCACGAGTATGATTGCCATCACAACGCTGGTAATCAAGCAAAGATCCTAAGGGCTCTACTAATATGTATAAGCAATATGCTAAAAGAAACACATGCACATATTGAAGTAGAAACAAACCAAGTAGCATACTACTATTTTGAGCAAGATTGTCTATACAAGGTGAATATCCCAAGCTTCCATTAAGTAATATACAAACTAGTATGATACAATAATGGCCTCTAGGGCATATACACTAACAATCTCCCACTTGCACTAAGGCCATGAACTGGCGTATCGAAGACCTATCATCTTGATCAGCCGCTCGAACTGAGTCTGGGGTAAGGCCTTCGTGAGTGGATCAGCAGTGTTATCTTCTGTATTTACTCTCTTCACCTCGATCTCCCGGCGATCAACGATCTCCCTGATTAGGTGGTACCGCCTTAAAATATGCCTGGACTTCTGATGGGACCTGGGTTCCTTCGCTAAAGCTATAGCTCCGTTGTTGTCACAATACAGCGGTATTGGATCAACACTGGTGGGAACCACCTGAAGCTACGTGAGGAACTTCTTCATCCAGACAGCTTCCTTTGCGGCATCGCAAGCAGCTATGTACTCCGCTTCCATAGTTGAGTCAGCAACGGTTTCCTGCTTGGAGCTCTTCCAGCAAACCGCACCTCCATTGAGGGTAAAGACATAACCCGACATGGACTTGGAGTCATCCTTGTCACTCTGGAAGCTGGAGTCAACAAAGGCCTCGATCTGGAGGTCTTTTCCGCCATACACCAAGAACATCTCCTTAGTCCTTCTCAGGTACTTGAGAATGTTCTTTACTGCTATCCAGTGTTTCTCCCCTTGGTTCGACTGATACTGGCTTACAACGCTCAATGCGTATGCTACATCTGGTCTGGTACACAACATCGCATACATAATAGAGCCTACCGCAGATGCGTAGGGTATTGATGACATGCGAGCCCTTTCCAAATCAGTCTTGGGAGAAATCTCTTTGGAGAGGGTGATTCCATGACAAGCCGGTAGATTACCGCGCTTGGAATCTTCCATACTGAATCGTTTCAGTATGGTGTCGATGTACCTTGACTGTGAAAGTCCCAACATCCTTTTAGATCTATCACGATAGATCTGGATCCCCAGAATGTAGTTGGCATCGTCCAGGTCCTTCATGGAGAACCTCTGTGACAAGAATCCTTTGACTGACTGTAGCATAGGAATATCATTTCCTATTAAGAGAATGTCATCGACGTACAAGACGAGGAATACCACATTTCTCCCTACAATCTTACTGTAAATGCATAGTTCATCTGGGTTTTTGACAAAGTCGAATTCTTTGACAGTATCATCAAAGCAGATGTTCCAACTCCGCGATGCCTGCTTCAGTCCATAGATGGACTTGAGCAACTTGCACACTTTACCGCTGCTCCCACTCTGAATGAATCCCTCTGGCTGATCCATATAGACGCACTCTTCCAAATATCCATTTAGGAAAGCCGTATTTACGTCCATCTGCCAGATTTCATAATCGTGGAAGGCAGCAATGGCAAGAAAGATCCGAATGGATTTCAGCATAGTCACTGGAGAAAAGGTTTCGTCATAGTCTAAACCAGGTCTTTGACGAAAACCCTTTGCAACAAGTTAGCCTTATAGGTCTCAACCTGTCCATCTACACCAATCTTCCTTTTGAAGATCCACTTGCATCCTACGGGTTTTACCCCATCTGGAGCAACGTCCAACGTTCATACTTTGTTGGTGTACATGGACTCCATTTAGGTCCGCATTGCATCCAACCATTTTACCGAGTCACTGCTCTGAATGGCTTGCTGGAAGCTAGTAGGCTCATCATAATCAATAGTGCAATCCTCTCTATCCCCGTCTATGAGAAAACCGTAGTATCTCTCGGGCGGATGAGACTGCCAACTACTCCTGCGGAGCGGCGCAGGAATGTCCGGTTCTCCTGAAACTTCTGGTTCTTCCAAGCTTTCAGTAATAGCTTGTGGTTCTGGAATTTCTTCCAGTTCTATTGCGCTCCCACTTATCTGATTTTCCAAAAATTCAGTTTCCAAGAAGTGGGCATGCGGAGAAACAAAAACTTTTTGTTCTTCTGCGGAATAGAAAAGATACTCCCTGGAGTTCTTTGGGTATTCCACAAACTTACAGAGTACTGAGCGCGCCTCGAGCTTGTCCGCATGCTGCTTTTTTACAAAAGCTGGACATCCCCATGTCTTAAGATACTTAAGACAGGGTTTCTTCCCACTCCACATCTGATATGGGGTGGTAGGCACAGTCTTGGTTGGAGCCTTATTCAAGAGATATGCAGCTGCTTCTAGTGCATAACCCCAGAAAGACTGTGGTAACTCGGCCTTACTCATCATGGAACGAACCATATCCAATAGGGTTCGATTCCGCCTTTCAGATACACCGTTGTGTTGTGGTGTGTATGGAGGAGTACGCTGAAAGAGAATTCCATTCTCTTTTAAGTAGTCCAGAAACTCGGCACTCAAGTATTCACCACCTCGATCAGATCTCAGTGACTTTATACTTTTGCCTGTTTGTTTTTCAACTTCATTCTTGTATTCCCAAAATTTCCCAAAGGCCTCGGATTTGTGCTTCATTAAGAAGACATGTCCATACCTAGAGAAATCATCTGTGAAAGTAATGAAGTATGAATAACCACTTCGCGCATGTGTAGACATTGGACCACACACATCACTGTGTATGAGTCCCAAGAGCTCGCTCGCTCTTACTCCGTGTCCAGTGAACGGAGTCTTTGTCATCTTTCCCATGAGACAAGATTCACAAGTGGCATAAGACTGATACTCGAACGGATTCAAGTATCCCTCTTTATGTAACTTAGTTAATCGTGTCTCATTAATGTGACCCAGTCTACAATGCCATAAGAAAGCCTGATTTGTTTCCGGAGACTTTCTTTAAAGTGTGTTCTGGACACTGAAAATCTGAGCTTGATTCAATACGTATATCCCGTTGTTTAATGTACCTGACCCAATCAGAACTTGATTTAGGTGGATGTGTACTGCATCGCTTACAAAAGTAAATTCATATCCTTCCTTAAAAAGTAAGGATACATATATGATATTACAAGTCGCACCTGGTACATACAAACAGTTACGCAAAATCAATATCTGCCCAGTTGTCAGTCCAAGATGATATTCCCCTACGGATTCAGCATCCATGCTCATTCCGTTAGCAACCCTGAGAGTCATATCACCTTTCCTGATAACCCTACGGTTTCTCAGAGCCTGTAATGAATTACAGATGTGAGATCCTGATCCGGTATCTAATACCCAGAAAGTAGGGTTAACTGACATACAGTTCTCTATCACAAACACACCCGAAGCCAAAGCCACAACATGCTTCGAATTCTGGCTACTGGCTTTGCTAGCCCTGCAATCCTTCTGCCAATGTTCATTCCCGTAACAATAGGAACCTCCCTCTTTTACTTCATCCAGTCCCGAAACTTTTGCCCTTCCCCTTCCTTCTTCTTCCCTGGTTTCCTTCAGGGTATAAGCAGAGGGCAGGGACTGTAGAATCAAGTCAGTACTTGACCCATTCTCCAACGTGGTCTCCAGGTCCATGAGCTCAAAATAGTTGGTCTCTGTAAGGACGTTGCCCCCTACAGATGACCCGATAGCCAACCTCGCTTGAAGCAATTCGTTCGAGGTCTCATATCTTGCGATACGAGATTGCTCTCCATATAAATCTTTGTTATGGAGGAAGATAGAAACTGAGTCCATCTTCTCGTGCTGCCTCTGGTTTGCACCATCAATGAGGCTAACACGAGGCACTTGGCTTTCGCACAGTCTCTTTCCGATGTCGCATGGATGTCAATGTCCGTGACAGGGAAAACTGGTCCTGAGACGGCAAAGGTTTGATTTAAGAGGTGTCCCAGCTTGTCATGGGTAATGGACATCTGGACAGACCTTTGCCAATCATAACAGTCAGGTTCAGTCATTTTATTATCTAGATGTAACCTATGTGCGGTCACTGGGTCGCTGCAATTAAGAGAGAGAGAAGAAAACACTCAGCATGATGCTCTTGCAAGTTTAGATTGGTTTTTAATTTATCTAAACAGGATGGCTCCCACTGTCTCTCGAATCCGTCCTCAAACTATAAAGGAAGAATTAGTCGGGATCAATCTCACCGTACAATACTTTCTTACCGTTCAGCTAGGCCAGTGTCGGTACTTTGAGGGAGGTTTTCCAACGCTTTCGCGAAGTTCCTTAATTAAATAACCTCTTTTCCCTGTGGGCGTAGCCCCGCTAACACCTTTCTAGGCACCTACTTGGTTTATAGCATTGATCGTTAAGTGAGAAAGTTCCGGAGGAGTAGCATATACTCACAGTAGGATCGGGATCCAAATATCATCGTGTGATAAACTGAAGGAATCCAACCAGAATCATCACACTCCAAATGGTATGTAGCGCTAGCAAGTTTCAGTTCTTTTGAAACTCCCGATGTGGATTTTTGCCCCATGCTCTTATGACCTTGACGAAGGTCAACAAATCATAAGTCACATGTCAAGTTCTACCCGTCATTGTCCAGGTTAATTTGAACCCACCCGTATATACCCTTGACGAAGGTCAACAAGGTAATACGACTGTCCCAAACCAACGCATCTATCTATGCTAAATATGAACCCCCAACAGCTACCAATCACTATGCCTTGACGAAGGACAACAAACATAGCTTGAATACTATTGAATATTCATATGAAACGACGGAGGGCTACGAATGGTTTTGGCGAAACCTTGAACGTAGTGAACTTGATATAATCGAAGGAACCTTGATAGCTTTCAAAAGGAATGGCTTAAGCTCCGCGTTTAAAAGTTGTTTTTGAAAAGAAACCGAGTGGTTTTTGAAAGTGTTCCAACGACTTTTACTTGGTTTATTTTTCATGCATTAATTTTAATGCGTCCCATCAATTAATCCTACCATTGCAGAAAACAACGAAAATATGACGTACGCTTATGCCATCCGCATTCGCCACGGGGCCCCGTCATTACCCGTTAGGTTACTTAACTAACGACAGAACGGGGGCTGGACTAGCGCGGATGCAAAACTGTCACGACCCGAAAGAGCACGTGACTGGCCCTCGAACCATATGAAATCTATAGGACTCCATCTGATCCAAGTAAGCCAAAGCCCAGAAATCTAAAACCATTTTAAGAGTAAGTGAAGAAAACTGGTTTAAAGAAGTGAAGGAAAATATGTTTGAAGTCGAGGTTTTTAAATAACTAAGCCGAAGGTGCATTTTTAAAAGGTAAAGTCTTTTCTAAAAATTTCGGCAGAGTTTCTTTTGTAAATACTGGCCCCGAACGGGATACAACAAGCATAACATATATACAATGATAAAAGGCATCCCCAAGCGGGAGCTAGCTCTTCGTCAATTGACGGTCACAACCACACATGCAATATAATATACAACGCCGAAAGGCGAGGATCGATCCAAAAGAAACACAGTAAGCATGAAAACCGCAATACTACTAAGCGCGACTCTAAGGCCAAATAAAACATCACTGAAGTCTGAGTCTGAAACAATAAACAAATTTGGTTGATGGAAATTCTAGATACAAAGAATAATATAAGTACAATGGTGGTTTTGATGCAAAAGGAACCACCTACCAAATGCAATTCACCCGCAAGGAAGCAATGTGCCAGAAATGCCGCAAAGGAACCTGTACGGCAAAACCTGCAAGAACTGTGGCACAACGGGGGTGAGTTGCCAACTCGTGAATAGAGAATAACTACAAGCAGAAACCGAACGCAAGACATAATCCTAGGTCAAAACGATCAGTACAAAATCCTCAATATAAAACATGCAGCCTATAACAAGGCTAGGGTAAATATCTAACCCGAGTGTAATCTCCTGTGCCTGTGTCAGTGCCTCAGGTAGCAATATAACATAAGAATGAGGTATGAATGCATGAGAACATAATACATGTAAATGAAGAAACTGTTTTCATACTTTAGTGAGATTTCCTTTGTATTTTTAAAATGAGGTATCATAATGAAATCAGCATAAAACAGTGCCTAACATCGGCACAAAACGTAATCCAAATATCCCGATATCTCTGTATCCCAATCACAAAATCTAGGGCGCCGTCAGTCCGGACCGGCCCCTACCATCAATCTCAAGACCACGACGGTATCCTCCGGATATCCGACGCGTCAGGTAAAATCACCGGTCGGTAGTGCTCCCCTGCCAGGCTCAACGTCATCACCACATTCATCTTGCCCCAGGGTACCGCACCGGGTCCACCATGTACCCGAAACGGTTCATCCGTCTCCTCGAATCGGGTTTCCAAATCTATCAGCAAACTCATGGTGGACGACTCATACATCATGGGAAAACCGCACTTTTTATTTTAAAAGAGAGAAAATGTTTATCTGTGTTTTTGCGGTTTTCCTCCAAATCCAGAAAATCTCACGGAAATCCAAATCCAAAACCTCAGTAACACGTAAAATAGTGAATATATGCATGAGAATCCATGAATGCGGCATAACAATGAATATCAGTATGCATGAAGTAGCAGGTAATAACTACAATGTCTAAACTATTAGCTAATAGGTTATGTCAAGCAATAGTATTTTCTAAGGTGTACGTGACATGGCAATTACCGATGAAGATGTGTGTGAGCCGGCAAGTAAGTGTACGTGGTACATACGCAACATCGGTAATGGTGCTGGTGTCCTAACAGCATGATATCAATAATGGAGTATGAAACATAATATAAGAATGCGATGCAAAGCGAACCACAAAAAAAAGTGGGAGCTGAATCTAGACGCAACTATAACTAATCTACATTAATCTAATATAAGTCCTACAAATGGTGCCTTTTGAAATATCACGAATCATGGGGTTTTGAAAATAGGGGCTACGGTGTTTTTATGAAAAGATACTCCTTTTGAAATGTCCGTAGATCCCTTGACCTGTCTTTTAAAATACCCACGACCCACTAGTTTTGAAATAGGTAAGAGTCTAATCTAATCTAACAACTACACTAAACTATACAGCTGAACTAACAAGCTGAGCTACAGGTAAGGAAACCGCCTAACATCTGAGTCGATATATATATAGATATAATAGTCGGTGATTCCGCCTCAATAGTATCGCGTACGATACAGTATATCATATGACATCCTCATGTCATGAGTGCGGATCTATCATCAATGTAAAGCTCATACGGTAAATCGTCGTACGGCATCCCAATAGCTGGGTACGGGTCAATATCACACTATCTCATCACACTTCAGGTATCACTATCAACATATCATATAATCTGGGGTACTATTCTATGTCTGGTATAAATCGATACCATCAATAAAGTATGCATGCGGGGGTAAACACACATCCCAAGCCCGCAAGAATCACATTTCGTATCCCAAATACGAATCATATCACATCACCGATCTCGCGGCACAAAGCCCAATATCATTGACTCATCTCCAAAGTCATCCAATATCATCAACACAGTGCCAGTATAAGTAATATGCAAGGGTGTGCGTGTAGGTGTAATTCTATTCTAGGGTTCGCGACTATGAACTACACTAGTCACTTCTAACCCTACACTATCCATAATACACCTAACTATCATATATAATAACAACTACGGACTGCGGGGGTGCTATACGCCATCCACCCGACTTCCCCCAGTAGATATAATCTACTCACCTAGCGTCTTCATTTGTGGACGTCGCCACGCGCTTGCTTGTCGTCCCGAAGTCTTCATGGGGTACCTACACATCAAAATATCATATATGCGCATTAAAACCAAATCAAAGCTAAAACGGCACATGAAATCCAAAATGATACGATAAGAGGCCTATAGGTTAAAACCCATGGCACGCCTTCAAAACCATCAACACATCCTCTATATCGTCGTATAAACGCCAAATAGTCGAGGCAAAACACAATCCACAATTGCAGAATTAAAAATACGGAATACGGAAACATGAATCTAAAACAGCAACTTAGGAAATATGTCCCAGATTTTACCCTAGGTCACTTTATACAAACCTATATATACCAGGGGTCTAACATGAACATGTAGGAGCTATAGAACCAATACGAGCCAAAATGGTGGGACCCAGGCCGCAATTTGCGACCAATGGGGATAAATTGGCGGCTGGGAAGAAGAAGTGGGAGCTGGGGTCTTGGGGTTAGCTTCCTGGGTGCCTGCACGTGTCACTGTCCAATCAATTTTAATTTAGGGTGTCTCGGGTGATAGCAGATTCAATATACCCTTCACAGATTTCATAAATTCCCCGATATCGGTTTCTAAAATCCGTATTATGGTTTAAGCTTCAGGTTTTGGATTTCCAATTCATACACTAGGGTGATGGTATAACCTCTACTGACCTCAATTCCATATTACAACCCATAAATCATCACAACCCTAACTAGGTTATCCACAAGTCCACAATATCACACAATAAGGATTCGATCTTAATATGAGGGTAAAGGAAATGCATAAGCTAAGTTTAAGGTCCAGAAAATACCTCATTTGGCAACTCAAGAATTTTCTTGAGTTGCCCCTAGTGGCCAAAATCCTTGCTTCTTTAGCACTAAGTGTAGATCTAGGGATTGTGCACACATTTAATGAAATGGAGATTGGGTTTTGGGGTTGTTTTATAGGTGTTTTGGAGCTTGAAGAGGGGAGGGAAAGGAGGTGTAGGAGCAGCAGCGGGAGAAGGGAGAAGAGGGAGGGAAATGAGGGGAGAAATGGTTAAGTCCTTAGTCAATGAAGCCCATACCTCTCTCTCTCTCACCAACTACCCATTTCTTTATTCTTGTCCTTTTCTTTTTCCTTTTAAAACCCTTCTCACTCAAATAGTAAACCCAAATGAAAAGCATGGCAAGAAAATGCACAAGTGTGAAAAAGTGATATGTGCATGTGTTGCACAAAAAGCTAAAAACCGATTAGCGATTTTTAATCGCGATTAGCACTAAATTAGTGTCAAATTAATCACAAAAACTTTAAAATGTCATAATTCTCTAATTTACCCTATTTTAGAATTTTCCAAAATTTTCCAAAATTTTTCCCCATTTATTTGTATTTAATAATTCCAAAATATTAAAATATTCATTAAAATAATATTAAATTATAAAAATTCCCAAAATTAACATTTTATCTTTTTTGAAATGTTACAATCTACCCCCCTTAAAGAAATTCGGTCCCCGAATTTAAATTTAAACCCCCAATACTAAAACAATTTTTGTAATACTCCAATTTGTCGGGGCTCCGAAGACATCAATACATAGAGAATATCCTATGCGTCTGGTGCGCAAGGAATCAAAATCCATATATGTGTTATACAGGTGTACAAAACAACATCTAGGTGCAACGGGTGTGCACGAAACATCTGTCATAGGCAACGTGTGTGCCTGACAGCAACCAAATCAGGTGCATGTAACATGCACGAAGAATCCCGATTTAGTGCATCTGGCGTGCACCAAAATCGTATATCAAAACACTAAAGGTGCATGAAAACTCTGCTGGAAGTGTAAATCAAATCACTGTATAAGGTGGGCGTGAATTCACAATCAAAACCTCGAATGTAATAACTATGCGCAAAATATAAATATCCAGTGGGTGCATGAAACAAATATCATGAAACTCAGTCATCAAAACTAAATCATGCAAACAGAACGCCCAAAATACCGAAATCCAAAATGACGGATACGTGATAATCGAATCACAAAATCACAAATCATAGTACCGTCGTCGGTAGTTCCTCCTTCGAGGTCGAGAAGGAGTCGGTGCATCCACTGCTAGCAGCGCAAGATATCTACTTGCCTCTTGCTCACGGTCTGGCGCCCTCTGACTCTGGGTCCTTATCTTCTCTGAGGATTACCTATCTCGCAGTCAATCGGCTCATCGGCCCTGTCAGGTGTGCTAACGGGGACGATTCCGTTCTGGCACTTCTCTGGTCACCTATCGGTCAATCCTCACGACCACTCGGGAGGCAGCCCATCACTGGCGTCGGCCTCTGGCTCTCTGAATGCACGTCACATATCTGATCCTGGGTGCAAACATCATTGCAGCAATGTCCTGGAAGGAATCCTGCTCAAGGTCTCTTCCGATCTTGCCTATGCCGAACTGTACTGAGGCTGGCTCTCCTGCATAATCTCTTCTCACTCGATAGACATCTGTGTCCTCAGCATAATATTTCTCGGAATCTGGTTGCATCCCAATGCCTCTGTAAGCATATCTGACCTCTGGTCTCGACGGGAAGCAATGACAGCTCGTCAGCGTCTCGCCCGAACCTCTGGTTCCACCTGTCTCTATCGTCGTCCACTATGACGTCACGCCATGCATATCTACGCACTGCACTGTTCTCGGCCACGGTCAATCTAAAGTCTCTCACACGGGCTCGAAATCGCGTACTCTGTAGCTTCATCATTCGGTAGAAGATGTCAGGCCGAACAGGTCCTCGGGAACACGTCCCAACCATCGGAGGAATACTCAATACTCGTCCGTCCTTGATCGATTCGCAACGCATCTGGGTAAGTTCCTTTATCCGAATCTGGTCAACTACCTCGTCGACAATGCTAACTCTGGCCTGCTGGTTATGCGCAATATGACCACTCCTGGGTCAGGTCTTCTCGTATAGTATTCCAGAAAGGTCATGTCGAAGTCTCTCTCAAATCTCATCCCTGCTGAATTACCCAGAAGTCATCATCCCTTGCTGAAGCAAATTCTTGTTCCGGAACGGCTGCATACTTATCGCGCTTCTTTCTGGAAGATATATCCATATACAACGCCTCTGGGTGCGTATCACAACTCTAATGTCAGCGGAGTGGGACGTCATCTCATCGAAATCTCTTGCGAACTCTTTTCTTCACTCTGCTTCAATGTCGACTGATTCGGACTCGTCTCATCGTGGCTGCATGGACTATGCTCCAACGGCTATACTCGTATCTGGAGTCTCCCAAGCAATGCATCCCATCACATGATATCCGAATGATGTCGAAACATTCGATCGACTCGTCAGAACCTTATAATTCCCTAAGAGATCAACATCTTGAGTACAGTTTAATAGTATCGAGTACATGCCTCAGCGTCGGTGGTCCAGCCGTAGAAGGGCAAACCCAAGCCTCACTAATGGCACCGCGGAACTGCCGTAAACCCTAAGGTTCAAAGGCTTTCGCACGGTCATTAAGTCGAGTTAGGGTTTCATTCTTCTAGAGGGTCCATAGAATCACCTGCATGTCTTTCCGTATACTTTAAACTTGGAAAATGGGCTCCTGACATTCGATCGTCTCAATCGACTCTCAACGAATCTGCGTGAAGTCGTCTCTAGCTGGAATCAATCTATCTGATGACCTCGCATCGGTAAACGGACGAACCAAATGTCCTAGTCATTCATCCTCAGGTGACTGGCGACTCGCTATCATCTCTCTAAGTATATGCTCACGCTGCAGCAGCTCCAACCATCTGGGCGATATCTCGTCATTTGCAGCAGCAACTGGCTCATTCACCTGCACGCCGAACAGCGCCTCAATCCTCCAGGAAAGACGACACATTGGCGGTCATCTCTGAATCGGTCTGCTCTAGATCTGAGTAAGACTCTCCACACTGGAAATCTTCAACTCAACTGGGCCCGCTCCGGTGCATAAATCGGACGAATCACCTTCGTCTCTCAAATCGAGTAGACTAGCTATAATCTGTCTCATATCTGTCTGGAAGCTCCGACAATCTAAGCTCGTAAGCTCCGAAAGCGACATCCCGTCAATCTCAGCAACAGCTGGTCCCTCTGTCTGCACGGTAGGCGACATCATAATCTCTGAGGTATGATGTACATCAACAGTCTTCTCTCAACTGGCAGCTCTAACAATAGCCCGGTCATCCGGTGCAAAACCAAGCACTCGCCTCCACTTGAGGTCACAGTCATCAATACTAACTCGAGACGTTCCCATGTCACCAGAAAACACAATGGTCAGCCCTCGTACCAGACGAGCTCGCACTGACCGTAACCCTAGCAGCAGCCCAAACTGCGCTCAAACATGGCGACAGGAACCTCAATCGAGTATCGAAGAAAGCAGATCAATGGCAAGAAAGGAAACAACAGATCCAGAGTGGATACACGATCATAAGAAGGAACAGCATCAATGAAGGTATGATCATGGACTAATAGAATCGGGGATCTCAAATGGATGTATAATCATGGATATAAAGAGAATCACTGATCTCGAAAATATGTACATCCTAAGGTTCCTTAAGCGGAGTGGCGTGTCGTAAGTATGCCGCGGAACATACCAACGGTACGTCACTCTACTTTAGTCACCTATTCCATCAACCAAGGGTCATCCTATACGACGAAAGATCGGGTCTAATACCCCCTCGACTAAGTCTAAGTTCCGTAAGGTCAAGCCTAAGTTCCGTATATATATAAACGCCCTAGACTCCATATAGTCAAACTTAGACTCGAACCAAGGTCAACCTAGCGCTCTGATACCAACTTTGTCACGACACGAAAGAGCACGTGACTGGCCCTCGAACCATATGAAATCTATAGGACTCCATCTGATCCAAGTAAGCCAAAGCCCAGAAATCTAAAACCATTTTAAGAGTAAGTGAATAAAACTGGTTTAAAGAAGTGAAGGAAAATATGTTTGAAGTCGAGGTTTTTAAATAACTAAGCCGAAGGTGCATTTTTAAAAGGTAAAGTCTTTTCTAAAAATTTCGGCAGAGTTTCTTTTGTAAATACTGGCCCCGAACGGGATACAACAAGCATAACATATATACAATGATAAAAGGCATCCCCAAGCGGGAGCTAGCTCTTCGTCAATTGACGGTCACAACCACACATGCAATATAATATACAACGCCGAAAGGCGAGGATCGATCCAAAAGAAACACAGTAAGCATGAAAACCGCAATACTACTAAGCGCGACTCTAAGGCCAAATAAAACATCACTGAAGTCTGAGTCTGAAACAATAAACAAATTTGGTTGATGGAAATTCTAGATACAAAGAATAATATAAGTACAATGGTGGTTTTGATGCAAAAGGAACCACCTACCAAATGCAATTCACCCGCAAGGAAGCAATGTGCCAGAAATGCCACAAAGGAACCTGTACGGCAAAACCTGCAAGAACTGTGGCACAACGGGGGTGAGTTGCCAACTCGTGAATAGAGAATAACTACAAGCAGAAACCGAACGCAAGACATAATCCTAGGTCAAAACGATCAGTACAAAATCCTCAATATAAAACATGCAGCCTATAACAAGGCTAGGGTAAATATCTAACCCGAGTGTAATCTCCTGTGCCTGTGTCAGTGCCTCAGGTAGCAATATAACATAAGAATGAGGTATGAATGCATGAGAACATAATACATGTAAATGAAGAAACTGTTTTCATACTTTAGTGAGATTTCCTTTGTATTTTTAAAATGAGGTATCATAATGAAATCAGCATAAAACAGTGCCTAACATCGGCACAAAACGTAATCCAAATATCCCGATATCTCTGTATCCCAATCACAAAATCTAGGGCGCCGTCAGTCCGGACCGGCCCCTACCATCAATCTCAAGACCACGACGGTATCCTCCGGATATCCGAAGCGTCAGGTAAAATCACCGGTCGGTAGTGCTCCCCTGCCAGGCTCAACGTCATCACCACATTCATCTTGCCCCGGGGTACCGCACCGGGTCCACCATGTACCCGAAACGGTTCATCCGTCTCCTCGAATCGGGTTTCCAAATCCATCAGCAAACTCATGGTGGACGACTCATACATCATGGGAAAACCGCACTTTTTATTTTAAAAGAGAGAAAATGTTTATCTGTGTTTTTGCGGTTTTCCTCCAAATCCAGAAAATCTCACGGAAATCCAAATCCAAAACCTCAGTAACACGTAAAATAGTGAATATATGCATGAGAATCCATGAATGCGGCATAACAATGAATATCAGTATGCATGAAGTAGCAGGTAATAACTTCAATGTCTAAACTATTAGCTAATAGGTTATGTCAAGCAATAGTATTTTCTAAGGTGTACGTGACATGGCAATTACCGATGAAGATGTGTGTGAGCCGTCAAGTAAGTGTACGTGGTACATACGCAACATCGGTAATGGTGTTGGTGTCCTAACAGCATGATATCAATAATGGAGTATGAAACATAATATAAGAATGCGATGCAAAGCGAACCACAAAAAAAAGTGGGAGCTGAATCTAGACGCAACTATAACTAATCTGCATTAATCTAATATAAGTCCTACAAATGGTGCCTTTTGAAATATCACGAATCATGGGGTTTTGAAAATAGGGGCTACGGTGTTTTTATGAAAAGATACTCCTTTTGAAATGTCCGTAGATCCCTTGACCTGTCTTTTAAAATACCCACGACCCACTAGTTTTGAAATAGGTAAGAGTCTAATCTAATCTAACAACTACACTAAACTATACAGCTGAACTAACAAGCTGAGCTACAGGTAAGGAAACCGCCTAACATCTGAGTCGATATATATATAGATATAATAGTCGGTGATTCCGCCTCAATAGTATCGCGTACGATACAGTATATCATATGACATCCTCAAGTCATGAGTGCGGATCTATCATCAATGTAAAGCTCATACGGTAAATCGTCGTACGGCATCCCAATAGCTGGGTACGGGTCAATATCACACTATCTCATCACACTTCAGGTATCACTATCAACATATCATATAATCTGGGGTACTATTCTATGTCTGGTATAAATCGATACCATCAATAAAGTATGCATGCAGGGGTAAACACACATCCCAAGCCCGCAAGAATCACATTTCGTATCCCAAATACGAATCATATCACATCACCGATCTCGCGGCACAAAGCCCAATATCATTGACTCATCTCCAAAGTCATCCAATATCATCAACACAGTGCCAGTATAAGTAATATGCAAGGGTGTGCGTGTAGGTGTAATTCTATTCTAGGGTTCGCGACTATGAACTACACTAGTCACTTCTAACCCTACACTATCCATAATACACCTAACTATCATATATAATAACAACTACGGACTGCGGGGGTGCTATACGCCATCCACCCGACTTCCCCCAGTAGATATAATCTACTCACCTAGCGTCTTCATTTGTGGACGTCGCCACGCGCTTGCTTGTCGTCCCGAAGTCTTCATGGGGTACCTACACATCAAAATATCATATATGCGTATTAAAACCAAATCAAAGCTAAAACGGCACATGAAATCCAAAATGATACGATAAGAGGCCTATAGGTTAAAACCCATGGCACGCCTTCAAAACCATCAACACATCCTCTATATCGTCGTATAAACGCCAAATAGTCGAGGCAAAACACAATCCACAATTGCAGAATTAAAAATACGGAATACGGAAACATGAATCTAAAACAGCAACTTAGGAAATATGTCCCAGATTTTACCCTAGGTCACTTTATACAAACCTATATATACCACGGGTCTAACATGAACATGTAGGAGCTACAGAACCAATACGAGCCAAAATGGTGGGACCCAGGCCGCAATTTGCGGCCAATGGGGATAAATTGGCGGCTGGGAAGAAGAAGTGGGAGCTGGGGTCTTGGGGTTAGCTTCCTGGGTGCCTGCACGTGTCACTGTCCAATCAATTTTAATTTAGGGTGTCTCGGGTGATAGCAGATTCAATATACCCTTCACAGATTTCATAAATTCCCCGATATCGGTTTCTAAAATCCGTATTATGGTTTAAGCTTCAGGTTTTGGATTTCCAATTCATACACTAGGGTGATGGTATAACCTCTACTGACCTCAATTCCATATTACAACCCATAAATCATCACAACCCTAACTAGGTTATCCACAAGTCCACAATATCACACAATAAGGATTCGATCTTAATATGAGGGTAAAGGAAATGCATAAACTAAGTTTAAGGTCCAGAAAATACCTCATTTGGCAACTCAAGAATTTTCTTGAGTTGCCCCTAGTGGCCAAAATCCTTGCTTCTTTAGCACCAAGTGTAGATCTAGGGATTGTGCACACATTTAATGAAATGGAGATTGGGTTTTGGGGTTGTTTTAGAGGTGTTTTGGAGCTTGAAGAGGGGAGGGAAAGGAGGTGCAGGAGCAGCAGCGGGAGAAGGGAGAAGAGGGAGGGAAATGAGGGGAGAAATGGTTAAGTCCTTAGTCAATGAAGCCCATACCTCTCTCTCTCTCACCAACTACCCATTTCTTTATTCTTTTCCTTTTCTTTTTCCTTTTAAAACCCGTCTCACTCAAATAGTAAACCCAAATGAAAAGCATGGCAAGAAAATGCACAAGTGTGAAAAAGTGATATGTGCATATGTTGCACAAAAAGCTAAAAACCGATTAGCGATTTTTAATCGCGATTAGCACTAAATTAGTGTCAAATTAATCACAAAAACTTTAAAATGTCATAATTCTCTAATTTACCCTATTTTAGAATTTTCCAAAATTTTCCAAAATTTTTCCCCATTTATTTGTATTTAATAATTCCAAAATATTAAAATATTCAATAAAATAATATTAAATTATAAAAATTCCCAAAATTAACATTTTATCTTTTTTGAAATTTTACAAAAACATAAGCAACGCCTAAATAGATATCATATATAGATATACTCACGTCGTTGAGGGAGGTTGCTCCGCTTCGGATATTTGGCGGGTAGTTTGCCGCACCCGTAGGGGTATGTGATGGTTCAAGTCAAAATGGCCATATCATTTCATGCACTCATTTTGCAAAAACAAACAAGCAAGCAAAAGTCTTTGCCATGAAATGATAGCCATTGTAATGATGATGGTCAACTAGTCCAACCTAGTCAACCGGTCAACAAAGTCAACAAGTCAACAAAGTCAATCCCTCATCTCAACCATGACACAATAATACTTAATTAATATTATGATTAATCATATTTCTTATTCTCATTAGGGTTTAGCAAAAGTCAATGGTCAACAATCAACAGTCAACAACCCCAATGAGAATCCTCTGCCTCTTTTTCTCTGTCAACTGTACATACACACCCGCATCCGCGTTCCGAGGAACACGAATACAAACGAGATAAAACCAATCCCAAAACGTACACTAGGATCTATGTTAAACCAAAGCCCGCTAGTGTTAACTGTCCGGACACTAAACATGCACAAGTGCACGGATGTGACCGAACCCTGTCGCAAAACCATGCGACCTGTCGCAAAACCATGCGACCTCTACTCTTTTGCCTAAAGGCGAATAGCTTTCTGTGTGGAACTCTAAAGACTCGACAGTACGCTGGCATTGGGTTTAACCACAGAACGCAAGCGGCACTAGCTGTGCGTAACGGTCCCCAGGTAGATGCCGACAAGAAGACTGACGAGGTGAAACCCATCTGAACTCCTACTGAGCCTGAATGTGACAATCTCCGTACAGTTCGGTCTGTTCGTCTGATACATCGCATGGCGGGCCTAGGGGGGCGGTAAACGTCAGTCCCCTACTAGCGGTACAAGTCATGTCGGAGTGTAGCCCAGAACACCCTGAGATAACACTGGAAACCTACCAGTATATCTCGCTTGCCCTGGCCAGGGACTACTCGTGTAATGGCTCTCCTAGACACAGCGCGATGTCAACCCCCAATACCGGGAGAGACGAATCAAGTCTAACCGTCACTGCCTCCAAGTGCTTCGGGACTGCACCCAACTACTACCTGTTTGCACAACTCCTTTGAGCCGTGGTAGGGTAGTAATCAAAGTACAGTGGGAACACACTCGAGGCGAAGTGACAGTGTCAAATCAGCGGACTAATCTGTACTCATGTCACCTGGGAACTGATAACTGACGATAGGTATAATACCAACCATTCAGTTCCCGACGAGTCCTGTCCAGTGTACTCGTAACCTAACGAGCACCCGCATACTATCTCAAGTACGACGTACTGATGGCTGTGGGACAGACCGTCTCCCAAGATGGGATAAGAAGCGCATACGCTAGTCTACTCCGGAGTATCGATGCCCTGTCTTGATAGTCCTGCGACTAGGGACCTGCATAAGGATGTGCTTATAGATTACTCAGCCCCCACGAGTGTGATTGCCATCACAACGCTGGTAATCAAGCAAAGATCCTAAGGGCTCTACTAATATGTATAAGCAATATGCTAAAAGAAACACATGCACATATTGAAGTAGAAACAAACCAAGTAGCATACTACTATTTTGAGCAAGATTGTCTATACAAGGTAAATATCCCAAGCTTCCATTAAGTAATATACAAACTAGTATGATACAATAATGGCCTCTAGGGCATATACACTAACACACCATCTTCCTTGTACTGATCGTGTATTGTCGCAACTCTACAGGAGTCCTTTTTGACTATTTATACCAGGTGTTGAACCCGCATTTCTCCTTCCAGTAGGAAGTCGCTCCGTCCGCTGGTATTGGTTAGTATATCTTTTAGCTATTGTTTCTTTCTTTCTTTTATGAATAGTCGTACTATTGCTAAGTCTTCTTTATATTGATCGCAGTGTCACGGATCGGAGGAGGAGACGAGGGGATAGCCGCACTTCCAGTACTCCCAATTTTTCCATCTGCCACAGCCGATATAGTAGACTCCATCGCTCATGTATTCTCTTTACCTTCCGAGTCGACATTTGACCATAGTTTGTTTTGCAGCAATTGCGCTGGCTCCATCTCCCTTTGAGTCTCGCATCCTAATGCCGGCAGGGCCCTTTGCCAAATGCCCATCTTCCAGGGGTGCTGCGACTAGCCTGCGAATGTTGAGCGAGTTCATCGAGGATCTTGACGCCGAGGCCCTCGCATTTGCTGCAGACTTTGCCGTTGAGGTTAATCCTATGCCGGCGACGCTCGTGAACTTCCATGATGAAGGCGTTGTCGAGTCTTGGGTTAATTACTGCAGAACGATTGAGGCTTGCCTGCAAGTGTTAGTTATATGTATACCCTAGAGGCCATTACTGTACATACGATGTATATTGTAGTAGATTCTTGGACATATATAGGGAGGACTTTCTTGCTCGACGTGATAGTATGCTATCTGGTTGCTCTTTATCTTAACATGTACGCTTATGTTACATGTTGATAAAGCCCTTAGGATGAGTACTTGACTACCAGGACTATGTTACAGATCATACTAGTGGGGACAGAGTAGTCGATAAGTACATCCTTCAAATATTCCTAGTCGAGGGTGTATCGAGACAGGGCATCGATATACCAGAGTAGACTAGTGTATAGCTTCTCGACCCAAGTAGATGGGCGATGGATGATCCCATATCCATTGGTGTTTGACATCAGGAACAATATACGGGTGCTCAGTGGAGACTGGGTACACTGAACGGACTCGCCGAGAACTCCCAGATGGTATTATACCTAACGTCAGATGGCAGTTCTCTGGTGACACTGGTACAGGTTAGTCTATAGACCCGAGATTGTCATAGAGTCTTGTGTGATTCCCACTGTGTTTTGATTTCCACCTTAACACGTTCAAGAGAACGTGCAAAACGGTGGCTTTTGGGTACAGTCCCGAGTCACATAGAGGCAATGAGCGATAGGAGGGGTTTCGTCTCTCCCGGTATTGGGAGTTGATGTTGCGCTGTGCTCGATTGACTATAACATGAAGTCCTTGGTCAAGGCTGCTTTAGAGATATACTGGTAAGTGTTATCAGTAGTTTCTCGACCCGTTATGAGCCTCATATCGACACGACTTATCGAGTTATTGGGGTCTGACGTTTACCACCCCTAGACGAGATATGCGACATATCAGACGAAGAGACCGGACTGTACAGTAGTGTTTCTGATTGGATTCGCAGGAGTGTGAGCAGGCTTGCTTGTTGATCTTCTGATTGCTCAATACCTGGGTGGCCGTTACGTTTAGCAGACCACTTGCAGCTTGTGGGTGTTTGATATGATCATCACCTACTGCCAGCGTATTGACGAATCTTTAGAGTCCAACATAGGGGTTTCCTGGCTCAAGCGAAACGGAGTAGGAGCACATATGTGATATGTGCGGGACCGAGATTGATACGATATGAGATACCATATTCTATTCTCGCGATATGAGATATCGGTCGGTTATATATGATATAGCCGGGTTATCTGATCAAGTGTTGATTCGATAAGTTGATTCATATGATATTAGTCGGTTATAGGTGAAATAGCCGGATTATTAAATAAAGAGCTGATTTGATAATCTAATGTATAATTATATATTTGATGAATTACATTACATTAACTAGTATTAGCTCACTTATGATTTCTTTTCTCACTTTGGATACATTGATGTATATGTGATATATGTTAAATGTATCATGCTTGGTTAAAAATGCAACTAGGGTTAATTAGGGTTAAACCATGCTAGGGTTAAGATTAGGGTTTATAATTTTATCATTAAGTAATTCAAAAATTGTTGAATTAGTCATGGTTGATATTTTTTGAAAGCTTGTAGAAGCTTGTAAGCATCTTTGACTTTGTTCACTCCTTTTGTCTAGCTTAAGATATTATTTGACTTAACCTTTAACAATAGCTTATGGTTAACTCTCTACAAGGGTTAAGCATGACATGCTTAACCCTTGGTGCATTTCTAACATCACTAATAATTCATTCTCACTTGATGAGTTGCTTCTTCTTCTTCTTCTTCCTCAAAGCTTTCTAGCCTCAATGGAGATATGAGAAAACGTATGAGAAAATGAAATCTAAAGTGAGCCCACTTTCTACTTCATCATCCTCTACTACTTGCCATTTAGTATAGGGTGTTTGCTTCACTAATTCCATGATTAGTGAAGAGATAGCTTGGGTTAGTGTCACCTCGACGTAGATCATCTTCGGCCTCGAAGACATCGAAGCAAGCATGTTCGTTTCTTCATGGGAGCCTCTCTAGAGTCCAGAGTCCATGATTGCAGCGAAAGGGACAACTACACGGAGCTATTGAAGTGAAGGACCGGTTTACAAAGGTTGTATTCCTTGCTCACTAGACTTGCAAAGTGTTTGCATTAATATTTCCATCGATTTCTAGTTAACGATTCTTAGTTATGGTTAGCTAAAACGGCAAAAATTTGTATTTGGCATGGATGATGCCTCCTGAAACCTTGCTACCATCTTAGGTAACCCTGCAGTAGTATCAGAGACATGCTAGAAATTTATACGAATTTTTTTAAGATTACGAAACCGAAATACTCCGAAACTTGAAACTCGGAAACTCTAGTTTCTGTCGATTTTAAAAAGCTTTCAGAAAATTTTTTAAACAAGTGCAGAATGTTGTATGAGATACAACATGAACACAGAAGGAATTCGAGGCATGTTGCTTGAAAAATGGCCGGCGACTTTGGTGGGGATTCCGGCGAGCTCGGGTCCTTCATGGGATTTTGGCCTCAAATTTCTACTATGTTCCAGTGGCTTGGTTTTGGTGTTTCAGGTGTTGTTTGTTTTTGTTAATTTTACATATGATGTAATATTACACTGTAAGCAATTCGGAGTGTTTCGTATTCGTAGTTTTAACATTGTTTCGGGTTATTCACATATTGTCTAGGCGAAGTTAAAAGGTTCAATCGAATGTCAAAAACCCATTTTCCCAAGTTTAACCTATTCGGGAAAATAAGCAAGTGATTCTATGAACCCTCTAGAAGAATGAAACCGACTTTTTTGGATCGCGGAACCATGGTCAAACCCTAGGGTTTTCCGTAGTTCTGTGGCGACATGAGTGAGGCTCGGGTTTGCCCTTCTACGGCTGGTGCATAGGTACTGTGGCATATTCTGGGTATTATTAAAATTGTGCTCAAGTGTTGAGCTGTCGGGAAATTGTAGGACTTTGATGAATCGATTGAAAAGTTTAACTTCGTATGGATATTATGTGATGGGATACAATATTGGGAATCCACAAGTAGTTATGAGATAACTAATTTGAATGTTATAAATCTAGCAGTTTAGTCTCATTTGATCGGTTGCCACAGGATTTTGATGTGATCAAAAGTCCGTCGCAATTACGTAGTGTACGCGGATACTCACCGGGTAAACTTAATAGATAGCCACGCCCCATAGCCCTGACCAAGTGACTGTAGGAGAACCCCATCGCCAAAACCATTCGTTCGGATGCTCGCGGCAACGGTGTTCTGCCTTAGTGCACTTCGTCGACGGCATCGGGGGTGCGACTATCTACTAAAGTTTCCGACGAGCATTCGATGAGGATGTAGGGAATCTTGTTGAATTGCCCGACTAGATATTAAAAGGTGTTTTGAATATTGAGACTAAAATGCGGGGTTTATAATTGTTAGGCATGTGATATCTAAGGAATTCATTTGGTTAGGCATGTGATGTCTAAGGTGGTTGCGGATTCCAACTGCTGTAGTTTTTCACTTTCTTTTCTTCGACCGTAAGTGTAATATGTGGTGTATCGCCAGTTTCGGTGCTATATGTCAACGACAATTAGGATACGCATATTTACTTACGTTGATGACATGTGATGTTATGTGTTGCTATGATATGTTATATTGGATCATCGTGTTTGAATAGCCGGGGGTTTTATGTGAGATGAGAGTTTTTATTTTCATTCATGTAAAATTCATTGTATGTAATATTCTTTTATTGGGGCACTTCCGGGTTGAGGATGATGTCACCATTGTATATTATTTACTTTTTCGCATTAGGATAGACCCAAGGCAGGGAGCACAAGTAACCGGGTTCTAGGGTCCAGAAGGAGACCATCTCGAGGGGACGAGACCGGGTCTCCTGACTCTAGAATTGGTAGGGTTGTTTGCCGCTCTCGTAGGGGTCTAGGGGTGTGGGATTGGCTATTTATCACGACCGTGGAATCCTTGTTTTATACAGGCTTAAAATAAAACCCGGAAATCCTAGTATATCCAATATTTCATATGTTTTTATTCTGCTGCAATATTCTGAGATGTAATCATTGATTATATTCTAAGACGAATGCTTATATTATATATATATGATATATATTATGTATTGTTGCTTTCGTTTCATATGTGATGCTTGGGAAGCATATTATGATGGGACATCATTAATGAGATTAATGAAATAAAAGAAACCTAAAGATGTAGAAACTTGTCTCGAAAACTGGTAGCTCTAGTTCTTTCTTTGCATAGCGGTATTCCTTACAGAATATCCAGCACCTTATTCGATAAGGAAAGAACCGAAATCCCTTCACCGGGAGTGACCTCTGTAGCGAAACTAGCAGATGCTACAAACTCGGTTTGTCTTTTTATTGCTTTTATAGTTTTTGCTTTGCATAGCGGTATTCCTTGCAGAATATCCAGCACCTTATTCAATAAGGAAAGAGCCGAGATCCCTTCACCGGGAGTGACCTCTTTAGCAAAACTAGCAGATGCTACAAACTCGGTTTGTCTTTTGATTGCTTTTATAGTGTTTGCATTGCATAGCGGTATTCCTTGTAGAATATCCAGCACCTTATTCGATAAGGAAAGAGCCGAGATCCCTTCACCAGGAGTGACCTCTTTAGCAAAACTAGTAAAAACCTCAAAAACACTCCATTTCAAAATCACTCGATTCTACGACGATATCAAGTTCATTACGCAAAAGGTTTTCTTAAAACCCTGTCGTAGCCCTCCGTCATTTCAGATAAGTAATAGTTAGTATCCGTGCTGCGTTTGTTGACCTTGTCAAGGCGTAGTATGCGGTAGCTGATTAGTGCTTATCTGCATAAGCATATGGTGCGATTGGATTAGGGTAGTCGTGCGACCTTGTTGACCTTGTCAAGGGTCATGCGAGTAGGTTTAATTCAATCGAGAAATGACGGGTTGAACTTGACTTGCGGCCTATGGTTTGTTGACCTTGTCAAGGTCATAGATCGCTTGGGGTAAAATATTATCGGGAATTTCAAGTGTTGAAATTTGCAATGAGATTGCATACCTCCTATGAGATAGTTGGATCCTGATACCCACTGCGAGTAAGAGTTACTCCTGGGAGAGATTTACACATTACAATTAGCCGATCAAGTAGGTGTCTAGAAAGGTGTCAACGGGTTACACCCCTGGGAAAACGAGGTTTATTTTAATTAGGTCCGTGTGAAAGCACGGGGAACCTCCCTTAAAATACTGGCACTGGCCTAGCTGAAAGATTGGCGAAATTGTAGGGTGTAATTAATCCCGGCTAGTCATTCCTTTTAGGGTTTGAAGGAAGATTTGACTAAAATAGTGGGAGCCATCCTGATTAGATAAAATAATAACCAATCTAATCTTACAAGAGAGCACGCAGAGTGATTTCTTCTCTCTATCTCCAGGTAGCGACCATGTCACGCATTAATCAAGATAATAATACGGATGTATTGACCGAACCCGCTTGTTATACCGAGCTAGGGAACGTTGGTCCTGCTCCAACTTATAATTGTTATAAGACCGAGCAGGAAATAGGGGATTACCAGGATTCCCGTGCCGCCAAAACGAAGAAAGTGCATGATTCGCACATGTGTTCCTGCTGAAACACAAGTCTGAAGATTTTGAGAAATTTAAAGAATATAAGTCAGAAGTAGAGAACCAAAACGGGTATAAGTATTATGTCTTTTGATGTCATCAGGAAGGAGAATACTTGAGCACGGAATTCCTGAACTATTTGAAAGGAGAATGAGATTCTCTCTCAGTATTACTCCTCCGTATACACCACAACACGTTGGTATATCGGGGCGGAGCAATCACACCCTATTAGATATGGTGTGCTCTATGATGAGTACTACTGAGTTGCCTATTTCCTTTTGGGGTTATGCACTTAAGAAGCTGCATACCTATTGAATAGGGTTCCAATCAAATCAGGTGCCCACCACTCCATATGCGATATGGTATGGGAAGAGCCCATCTCTTAAGGATGTTATGATTTGGGGTTGTCCGGCCTATGTCTAAAAGCAAAACCCGGACAAGCTCGAGGCAAGGTCTGTTCTTTGGAAGTTATTTGGATATCCCAAGCATTCGCAAGGGAATATCTTCTACCACACTGAGGAGCAAAAGGTGTTTTGTTTCTCAGCATGCCACCTTTGGGAAAGGGAATTTCTTGTGAAGAAATTAGTGGTCATGAGGTAGAACTGGAAGGAGTTCCATCTATACAAAGTGCAGCTAATGATTTGGTGGAATCGGAGGATTCAATAGCTCCCGACAATCCTCAGCCTCTCCGTCGATCTGGTAGGGTTCCTCACCCGCCTGAGAGATACTTCGGTTTTCTCTATGACAGTGGGAGCGAGGATTGCATCATGAGATGATAACCCAACTAGTTTCGAGCAGGCCATCAGGAGTAGGGACTCTGTGAGAATGGATGGATGCTAAGCAATCTGAGATGGAATCTATGTACACTAACAAAGTATGGACTTTGATTGCTTTATCTGAAGGGTTAAATCCCAATTAGGAGCAAGTATATCTTGAGAAGATTACTTGGTGTACATGGAAAAGTTGAGACTTTCAAAGCTAAGACTAGTTGTAAAAGGTTCTCATCATCGACCAGGTGTGGATAATGATAAAACCTTTTCTAGTCCCTATGCTTAAGTCCATCCAGATCCTACTTGACATTGCTACATACCATAACTACGATATCTGGCGGTTGGGTGTCATGACTGCTTTTCTAAATTGTGATTTAGAAGAGAGCGTCTATAAGTGCACAGCCAGAGGACTTCGTAGACAGGCATTGTGGAGTTGGAACATCTATTTTGATGTGGTAGTCAAAGCATTTGACTTCATCAAAATGGTAGATGAACCTTATATATACAAAAAGGTAGTAGGATGGTGATCCTCGTATTGTATGTGGATGACATACTCTTGATAGGAAAGGAGTTTCCTATGCTACAGTCGGTCAATCTCCTCTCATCATAAGGATTCTCCATATAGGATCAAGGTGATACCTCCTAAATCCTGGGTTTTGGATCTATGAGATAGATCTAAGTGGATGTTAGGATTCTCACTAGATGTAGTAAGATGGTATCAATCGATCCTGGGGAGAATTACTGGAAAGCTTCCAAGGTGGTAAGGTCGACTGAGTGTCAGTCATACGCATTGTCTTTACCCTCAGTGGAAGGACGGTATGTTGGAAGAGTTCCAAGATAGATACCATGACAAACTAGACGATAAAGGCTGGATGCATTGATACCAAGGATGCTGCCAAAGAGGCAGTCTAGATGCATATAAGTTCATAAGATGAACTTCGTTCCTACCATTGTGTAACAATGGAGTTGTGGCTTGGGCCTAGGAACCCCCGTCCCATTAGTGATCCAGACATATTCTTAGGCAGTATCACCTGATCATGGAGATGGTAGATCTCCAGGGAGATCCAGGTTAGGAGAGTAGACACAGAGGACAACTACGCGAATCCACTCACAAAGGCCTATTTCCCAGTAGAGAATTTTATGGTATGGTTGAGTATGAGATACTACAACCACTGCTGATTGTTAGGTATGAGATACTACAATAGATGGCCCTAGTGCAAGTAGGAGATTGTTAGTTATATGTATGCCCTAGAGGCCATTACTGTACATACGATGTATATTGTAGTGGATGCTTGGACATATATAGGGAGGACTTTCTTGCTCGACATGATAGTATGCTATCTGGTTGCCCTTTATCTTAACATGTATACTGATTGTCTCTATGTTACATGTTGATAAAGCCCTTAGGATGAGTACTTGACTACCAGGACTATGATGCAGATCATACTAGTGGGGACAGAGTAGTCGATAAGTACATCCTTCAAATGTTCCTAGTCGGGGGTGTATCGAGACAGGGCATCGATGTACCAGAGTAGACTAGCGTATAGCTTCTCGACCCATGTAGATGGGCGATGGGTGATCCCATATCCATTGGTGTTTGACATCAGAGACAGTATACGGGTGCTCAGTATAGACTGGGTACACTGAACGGACTCGCCGAGAACTCCCAGATGGTATTATACCTAACGTCAGATGGCAGTTCTCTGGTGACATTGGTACAGGTTAGTCTGTAGACCCGAGATCATCATAGAGTCTTGTGCGATTCCCACTGTGCTTTGATTTCTACCTTACCACGTTCGAGAGAACGTGTAAAACGGTGGCTTTTGGGTACAGTCTCGAGTCACATGGAGGCAATGAGCGATAGGAAGGGTTTCGTCTCTCCCGGTATTGGGAGTTGATGTTGCGCTGTACTCGATTGGCTAAAACAGGAAGTCCTTGGCCAAGGCTGCTTTAGGGATTTACTGGTAAGTGTTACCAGTAGTTTCTCGACCCGTTATGAGCCTCATATCGACACGACTTATCGAGTTATTGGGGTCTGACGTTTACCACCCCTAGACGAGATATGCGATATATCAGATGAACAGACCGGACTGTACGGTAGTGTTACTCGTTGGATTCACAGGAGTGTGAGCATTGTTAGTTATATGTATGCCCTAGAAGCCATTACTGGACATACGATGTATATTGTAGTGGATGCTAGGACATATATAGGGAGGACTTTCTTGCTCAACATGATAGTACGCTATCTGGTTGTACTTTATCTTAACATGTACTCTGATTGTCTCTATATTACATGTTGATAAAGCCCTTAGGATATGTACTCGACTACTGGGACTATGATGAGATCATACTAGTGGGGCCACGGTAGTCGACGAGTACATCCTATAACTGTTCCTAGTCGAGGGTGTATCGAGACAGGGCATCGATGCACCAGAGTAGACTAGCGTATACGCATCTTGACCCATATGATGGGCGATGGATGATCCCATATCCATCGGTGTTTGACATCAAGGATGGTGTACGGGTGCTCAGTGGAGACTAGGTACACTGGACGGGCTCGCCGAGAACTTCCAGATGGTATTATACCATACGTCAGATGGCAGTTCTCCGGTGACACTGGTACAGAGTAGTCTGTTGACCCGAGATCGTCATAGAGTCTTGTGTGATTCCCACTGTGCTTTGATTTCCATCATACCACGTCCAAGAGGGCGTGCAAAAAGGTGTCTTTTGGGTACAGTCCCGAATCACATGGAGACAATGAGCGATAGGAGGGGATTCGTCTCTCCCGGTATAGGGAGTTGATGTTGTGCTGTGTTCGATTGGCTATAACCGGAAATCCCTGGCCAGGGTTGCTGAGATTTACTGGTAAGTGTTATCAGTAGTTTCTCGAACTGTTATAGACCTCATATCGACATGACTTATCGAGCTATTGGGGTCTGACGTTTACCACCCCTAGGCGAGATATGCGATATATCAGACGACGAGACCGGACTGTACGGGAGTGTTACTGTTTGGATTCACAGGAGAAGTTACAGGCTTGCTTGTTGATCTTCTGAGCACTCAATACCTGGGTAGCTGTTACGTTTAGCTGACCGCTTGCAGCTTGTGGGTGTTTGATATGATCATCACCTACTGCCGGCGTATTGACGATTCTTTAGAGTCCTACACAGAGGTTTCTTAATTCAGGCAAAACGGAGTAGGAGCACATATGTGATATGTGCGGGACCGAGGATAATGCGATATGTGATACCGTATTATATTCTCGCGATATTCGATATCAGCCGGGTCATCGGATCAAGTGTTGATTCGATGAATCGGTACGGATAAATATTAGTCGGTTATATGCGATATAGCCGGATTGTCGAATCAAGTGTTGATTCGATAATTTAATGTATAATAATATATATGATATATTAAATTACATTAACTAATATTTGCTCACTAAAAGATTCTTTTTCTCACTCGGGTAATACATTGATATATATGCGATATATGTTAATTGTATTATTTTATTTGGTTACAATAAATATTTTATATGTGATATATAATATTGTAACATGATATGATAAATAATGCAACATGTTTAGTAGAGATTAAACAAGATTACGGTTTGATTTGGGTTAATGGTTTCTAGATGATTCTAGAAGGTTTTTGTTTTGTCATGATAAAGATATTTTCATATGACTCATTCTTAACTCAACCCAAAACCCTAACCCTTGGTTAATTCTCTACAATGGTTAAGTGAACCATGGTTGCATAATTGATCATTATCTCCTTTTCCTATTCATCACAAAAGGATTTATCAATATTGTTCATCATCTTCTTCCTTCATTCTTTCATGAAAAAAAACTTTCTTGATTTTTCCAAGTGATGAATAATTGTGAGAAAAATATAAATAAAGAGAGCAAAAATCCTACTTCATCATCCTCATCTTCCCTTGCCATTTAGATGAGGGTGTTCACATCATTTCATGAGTGTTAGCTTGTGTTAAAGAAACTTCAAGGTAGATCATCTTAGTATCGAAGATCGGAAGCAAAGGTTGCGTCTTTCTCTTCGTGGAACCTCTCGAGAGTCCGGATCCCGATGATCGCAGCGAAGGGACCACAACACGGAGCATATGAAGTGAAGGACCGGATCTACAAAGGTTGTAATCCCTCTCACTTAGTGTTAAAGTGTTTAGCATGTTGTTTTTCGCCTAATCTCTAGTTTAAAGTTCCGTATTCGGGTTGTTCGGCACGGCTAAATTTTAAATCGGGCATGGTTGATGCCTCGTAGACCCTTGTGCGCATGCCTAGCAACCCTACAGTGGTATCAGAGCCAAGCAAGAGCTTTAGGCGAAGTCTAGACGGAGTTTGAAGTCCGATCGAACCAAAAACCTAACCCGAAACATGCTCTCTGGAAATTTTCTAAAAACTGGGATTTTTCCACATTAAAAATGCTTAAAAAATTCAGCAGGGAATTCTAAGAATTACGGTGCAAAAAGTTTTCAATGAACAATAAAAAGTGCGGCGGAACCGCGGCGGAAGTATGCCTTCCGCGGCGGTTCCGCGGCACATTGATGACGTCATCATTCCCTGTTTGCACAGTAACTCCTATTTAATTATGCTGGATTTTCTGGGAATTTTTAATATTTATTCAAGAGTTGAATTTTCTGGGGTTGTTTTGGGGATTCGGTGTTTCGATCGGAGTATCAGATTTTGTCTATGTGGTTTTCCGGATAATTTTTAGAAACTGTTAAAAAGTTCGAACGGATATCAATAACTCACTTTTTCCCCTGTCGGAAAATTTTTCAAAAGTTGGATTTTTTTTTTCTCGTGTTTAAGAATGTTCTAAGTCATGCAAGTAACTCGGTGGACCCTCTAGAAGACAACAAACCTTAACTCGATTATGTGACCGTCTTGAACTGCCCTTTGAATCTTAGGGTTTGGGGCAGTACGGCGTGCCACATGTGAGGCGTTGGCTTGACCCTTCTACGGCTGGACCATTGGTACTGTGGCATGTGATGGACGTTTTTAAACTGATTTCAAGTGTTGAGATATATTGGGGAAATCTTGGGTGCTTGATGATTCGATCGGAAAGTTTAACTTTTTCTATTTACCTGGAATGTGATACAATAATTGGAATCCACAGGTAGTTATGAGATAACTGATTTGAATATTATAAACATAACAGTTTAGTCTCAGATGATCGGTTGCCACGGAATTTTGATGCGATCAAAAGTCCGTCGCAATCACGTAGCGTACGCGGATACTCGCCGGGTAAACTTAATAGACAGCTATGCCCCATAGCCCCGACCAAGTGACTGTAGGAGAACCCCGTCGCCGAAAGCATCCGTTCGGGTGCTCGCGGCAGCGGTGTTCCGCCTTAGTACACTTCGTCGACGGCATCTGGGGGTGCGGCCGTCTACTAAAGTTTGCGACGAGCATTCGATCAGGACGTCGGGAATCTTGTTGAATTGTCCGACTTGGTATTGAAAAGAGTTTTCGATAATGAGACTAAAATGCGGGGTTTATAATTGTTAGGCATGTGATGTCTAAGGAATTCATTTGGTTAGGCATGCGATGTCTAAAAAGGTTGCGGATTCCAACTGTTGTAGTTTTACACTTTCTTTTCTATGACCGTAAGCGTAGTATGTGGTGTATCGCCGGCTTCGTTGCTATACATCATCGACAATCGGGATACGCATACTTGCTTACGTTGATGATATGAGATATTATGTGTTGCTGTGATATGTTGTATTGGATCGTCGCGTTTGAATAGCCGGGGTTTTATGTGAGATGATAGTTTTTTCTTTTTTATTCATGTAAAATTCATTTGTATGTAATATTCTTTTATTGGGGCACTTCCAGGTAGCGGAAGATGTCACCGTTGTATATTATTTACTTTTCCGCATTAGGTAGACCCAAGGCGGGGAGCACAAGTAACCGGGTTCTTGGGTCCAGTGGGAGACCATCTCGAGGAGTCGAGACCGGGTCTCCTAACCCTAGAATTGGCTGTGTTGCTTGCCGCTCTCGTAGGGGTCTAGGGATGTGGGTTTGGCTATTCATCGCGACCGTGGAATCCGTGTTTTATACAGGCTCGTATTGAAAACACGGACGTCCTAGTATATCCAATATTTCATATATGTTCTTCTGCTGCAATGTTCTGTGATGAGATCATATTACTGCCTGTGACGAATGTTTATATTATATATATGAGATATATGTTATATTGCAGATTTCGTTTCAAAAAGAGATGCTTACGAAGCATAATTAAAATGGGACTTCATTAATGAGATTAATGAAATAAAAGAAACCTAAGATGTTGTAGAAACTTGTTTATAAAAACTGGTAGCTACAGTTCATGCTTTGCATAGCGGTGTTCCTTGTAGAACATCCAGCACCTTATTCGATAAGGAAAGGACCGAGATCCCTTCACCGGGAGTGACTCCTTTAGCGATAACTGGCAGATGCTACAAACTCGGTTTGTCTTTTGATTGCTTCTATAGTTACTGCTTTGCACAGTGATATATATGATATATCCCGCACCTCATTCGACGAGGAAAGGGCCGATGATCCCTTCACCGGGAGTGACCCCTTTAGCAAAACTAGAAAAGCCTCAAAAACACTCCATTTAAAAATCACTCGATTCTACAACGATATCAAGTTCATTACGCAATAGGTTTTCAGAAAAACCTGTCGTAGCCCTCCGTCATTTCAGATAAGTTGTATATAGTATTCGTGCTGCATTTGTTGGCTTTCGTCAAGGTGCAGTGTGCGGTAGCTATATGCTGCTTATCTGTTAGCATACGTTGCGATTGGATTAGGATAGTCGTGCGGCTTTGTTGGCTTTCATCAAGGGTCGTGCGGGTGGGTTTAATTCAATCAAGAAACGTACGGGTTGAACTTGACTAGCGGGCTATGGTTTGTTGACTTTCGTCAAGGTCATAGCACGTTAGGGGTAAAATATTATTGGGAATTTCAAGTGTTGAAATTTGCAATGAGATTGCATACCTTCTATGAGATAGTTGGATCCTGATACCCGCTGCGAGTAAGAGTTATTCCTGGGAGAGTCTTACACATTACAATTAGCCGATCAAGTAGGTGTCTAGAAAGGTGTTAACGGGGTTACGCCTCTGGGAAAACGAGGTTTACTTTAATTAGGTTCGTGCGAAAGCACGGGGGACCTCCCTCAAAGTACCGACACTGGCCTGGCTGAAAAATTGGCGAACTTATAGCGTGTAATTAATCCCGGCTAGTCTTTCCTTTTAGGGTTTGAAGGAAAATTTGATTAAAATAGTGGGAGACATCCTGATTAGATATATTATATAACCAATCTAATCTTGCAAGAGCATACGCTGAGTGTTTTCTTCTCTCTCTCTCCAGATAGCGACTATATCACGCCTTAATCAAGATAATAAAATAGATATATTGACCGAACCCGCTTGTTATACTGAGCTGGGGAACGTTGGTCCCGCTCCAACTTATAATTGTTATAAGATAGAGCAGGAAATTGGGGAATACCAGATTTCCCGTGCCGCCCAAACGAAGAAAGTGCATGCTGATGCATCATCTTCGGGTGTGTTCATTACAAAGAACCGTTTCTCAGTATCCTTTACGTCCTGGGTATGTGATACCAGATCAGGATCCCACATATGTAATCTGTTACATGGGCTACAGATAGGTATAGAACTGAGAACGGGTGATAAGTTTCATGAGACAGAAAACGGTGCAAGTGTTACAGCCAAGTCTGTTGGTCACTGTCACCCTGTATTACCAGAATACATTGATTCTGAACAAATGTTATTAGATACCGAACCTGATATACAAAATCATATCAGTTTCTTTATTAGTAAAGAAAGGATATAATTTTGTATTGTTGGATAATGTTTTGAACATTTCCTATATCAAAAGTTGATCGGTTCAGGCACGTTATCTAAAAGCGTTGACGTTCTAAATCAAACTACAGTTCTTAGTATGCGGAACACACAAGAGGAAGAGTTCAGAGATGAATGAATCCTTCTTGAGGCATTGTAGACTAGGTCATATCAATGCGACCCGACTGGCTGAAGTTACATTTAGATGCATGCTTAAATTAGTTTGAATTTACATCTTGTGAAACTTGTCGGTCATGTCACAAAGATAAGATGACCATAGCTCTGTTTATTGGAAATAGAGAAAGAGTTAGTGAACTTTTGGGATTGATACATGTTGATATATGAAAGTCCCCTGTCTACATATGCCAAGACCGGTTCTTTTTACTTCATTACGTTCTCTGATAATCTCTCAAGATTCAGACATGTGTTCCTGTTGAAACATAAGTCCGAACCTTTTGAGATATTCACAGAATATAAGTTAGAAGTAGAGAACCAAAATAAGGGTAAAAGTATTATGTCCTTTGATGTGATCAAGGAGGAGAATACTTGAGCACGGAATTCCTGGACTATTCGAAAGGAGAATGAGATTCTTTCTCAGCATTATTCCTCCGTATACTCCACAGCACGTCGGTGTATCGGGGCGGAGCAATAGCACCATATGTGATATGGTGTGCTCTATGATGAATAATACTGAGTTTCTTATTTCCTTTTGGGTGTTATGCGCTTGAGAAGCTGCATACCTATTGAATAGGGTTCAAATCAAATCAGTTACCTACCACTTCATATATGATATGGAAAGGGAAGTGCCCGTATCTTAAGCTTGTTAAGATTTGGGGTTGTCCGGCCTATGTCTAAAAGCAATATCCGGACAAGCTCGAGGCAAGGTCTGTTATGTAGAACTGGAAATGTTCCAGCTATACAAACTGCAACTAATGATTTGGTAGAACCAAAGGATTCAATAGTTTCCAACGAACCTCAGCCTCTCCGCCGATCTAGTAGGGTTCCTCGCCCACCTGAGAGATACTTTGGTTTCTCTATGACAGTGGGAGTGAGGATTGCATCATGAGATGATGACCCAACTAGTTTCGAGCAGGCCATCAGGAGTGGGACTCTGTAAGAATGGCTGGATGCTTATCGATCTGAGATGGAATCCTTATACACCAACAAAGTATGGACTTTGGTTGCTTTATCTGAAGGGTTAAATCCCCATCAGGAGCAAGTATATCTTGAGAAGATTACTTGGTGTACATGGAAAAGTTGAGACTTTCAAAGCTAGACTTGTTAAAGGTTTGCATCATAGACCAAGTATGGATTATGTTGAAACCTTTTCTAAGAATCTATGCTTAAGTCCATCCAGATCCTACTTGCCACTGCTACATACCATGACTACGATATCTGGTGGTTGGGTGTCATGACTGCTTTTCTAGATGATGTTTTAGAAAAGAGCGTCTATAAGTACACAGCCAGAGGGCTTCATAGACAGTGGGAGCAGCGGAAACGTGTGCAAGATGTTTTATATGATAAAACAGGCATCGCGGAGTTGGAACATCTGTTTTGATGTGGCAGTCAAAGAGTTTGACTTCATCAAAATGGTAGATGAACCTTGTATATACGAAAAGGGAGTAGAGAGTATGGTGATGATCCTCATAGAGTACGTGGATGACATACTCTTGATAGGGAAGGAGTTTCCTATGCTACGCTCGGTTAATCTCCGCTTATCACAAGGATTCTCCATATAGGATCAAAATAATACCTCCTAAATCCTGGGTTTTGGATCTATGAGATAGATCTGATTGGATGTTAGGATTCTCACTAGATGTAGTGAGATGGTATCAATCGATCCTCGGGAGAATCACTGGAAAGGTTCCAGGGTAATAAGAACGACTGAATGTCAGTCGCAGGCTTGTCTATACCCTCAGTGAAGGGACGGTATGTTGGAAGAATTCTAAGCTAGATACCGTGACATACTAGATGATTAAAGGCAAGATACATCGTTACCAAGGATGCTACCAAAGAGGCAGTCTGGATATATATAAGTTCATAAGATGAACTTCGTTCCTACCATTGTGTGACAATAGAGTTGTGGCTTTAGCCAAGGAACTACCGTCCCATCAGAAATCCAGATATAATTCTTAGGCAGTATCACCTGATCATGGAGATGGTTGATCTCCAGGGAGATCGAGGTTAGGAGAGTAGACACAGAGGACAACAGCGCGGATCCACTCACAAAGGACTTTTTCCCAGTAGAGACTTTTATGGGATGGTTGAGTATGAGATACTTCAACCGCAGCTAATTGTTGGGTATGCGATACCATAACAGATGGCCCTAGTGCAAGTGGGAGATTGTTAGTTATATGTATGCCCTAGAGGCCATTACTGTACATACGATGTATATTGTAGTGGATGCTAGGACATATATAGGGAGGACTTTCTTGCTCGACATGATAGTACGCTATCTGGTTGTACTTTATCTTAACATGTACTCTGATTGTCTCTATATTACATGTTGATAAAGCCCTTAGGATATGTACTCGACTACTGGGACTATGATGAGATCATACTAGTGGGGCCACGGTAGTCGACGAGTACATCCTATAACTGTTCCTAGTCGAGGGTGTATCGAGACAGGGCATCGATGCACCAGAGTAGACTAGCGTATACGCATCTTGACCCATATGATGGGCGATGGATGATCCCATATCCATCGGTGTTTGACATCAAGGATGGTGTACGGGTGCTCAGTGGAGACTAGGTACACTGGACGGGCTCGCCGAGAACTCCCAGATGGTATTATACCATACGTCAGATGGCAGTTCTCCGGTGACACTGGTACAGAGTAGTCTGTTGACCCGAGATCGTCATAGAGTCTTGTGTGATTCCCACTGTGCTTTGATTTCCATCATACCACGTCCAAGAGGGCGTGCAAAAAGGTGGCTTTTGGGTACAGTCCTGAATCACATGGAGGCAATGAGCGATAGGAGGGGATTCGTCTCTCCCGGTATAGGGAGTTGATGTTGTGCTGTGTTCGATTGGCTATAACCGGAAATCCCTGGCCAGGGTTGCTGAGATTTACTGGTAAGTGTTATCAGTAGTTTCTCGAACTGTTATAGACCTCATATCGACACGACTTATCGAGCTATTGGGGTCTGACGTTTACCACCCCTAGGCGAGATATGCGACATATCAGACGACGAGACCGGACTGTACGGGAGTGTTACTGTTTGGATTCACAGGAGAAGTTACAGGCTTGCTTGTTGATCTTCTGAGCGCTCAATACCTGGGTAGCTGTTACGTTTAGCTGACCGCTTGCAGCTTGTGGGTGTTTGATATGATCATCACCTACTGCCGGCGTATTGACGATTCTTTAGAGTCCTACACAGAGGTTTCTTGATTCAGGCAAAACGGAGTAGGAGCACATATGTGATATGTGCGGGAACGAGGATAATGCGATATGTGATACCGTATTATATTCTCGCGATATTTGATATCAGCTGGGTCATCGGATCAAGTGTTGATTCGATGAATCGGTACGGATAAATATTAGTCGGTTATATGCGATATAGCCGGATTGTCGAATCAAGTGTTGATTCGATAATTTAATGTATAATAATATATATGATATATTAAATTACATTAACTAATATTTGCTCACTAAAAGATTCTTTTTCTCACTCGGGTAATACATTGATATATGCGATATATGTTAATTGTATTATTTTATTTGGTTACAATAAATATTGTATATGTGATATATAATATTGTAACATGATATGATAAATAATGCAACATGTTTAGTAGAGATTAAACAAGATTAGGGTTTGATTTGGGTTAATGGTTTCTAGATGATTCTAGAAGGTTTTTGTTTTGTCATGATAAAGATATTTTCATATGACTCATTCTTAACTCAACCCAAAACCCTAACCTTTGGTTAATTCTCTACAATGGTTAAGTGAACCATGGTTGCATAATTGATCATTATCTCCTTTTCCTATTCATCACAAAAGGATTTATCAATATTGTTCATCATCTTCTTCCTTCATTCTTTCATGAAAAAAACTTTCTTGATTTTTCCAAGTGATGAATAATTGTGAGAAAAATATAAATAAAGAGAGCAAAAATCCTACTTCATCATCCCCATCTTCCCTTGCCATTTAGATGAGGGTGTTCACATCATTTCATGAGTGTTAGCTTGTGTTAAAGAAACTTCAAGGTAGATCATCTTAGTATCGAAGATCGGAAGCAAAGGTTGTGTCTTTCTCTTCGTGGAACCTCTCGAGAGTCCGGATCCCGATGATCGCAGCGAAGGGACCACAACACGGAGCATATGAAGTGAAGGACCGGATCTACAAAGGTTGTAATCCCTCTCACTTAGTGTTAAAGTGTTTAGCATGTTGTTTTTCGCCTAATCTCTAGTTTAAAGTTCCGTATTCGGGTTGTTCGGCACGGCTAAATTTTAAATCGGGCATGGTTGATGCCTCGTAGACCCTTGTGCGCGTGCCTAGCAACCCTACAAGCAGGATTGCTCGTTGATCTTCTGATCGCTCAATACCCGGTTGGCCGTTACGTTTAGCAGACCGCTTGCAGCTTGTGGGTGTTTGATATGATCATCACCTACTGCCGGCGTATTGACGAGTCTTTAGAGTCCTGCACAGGGGTTTCCTGGCTCAAGGGAAACAAAGTAGGAGCACATATGTGATATGTGCGGGATCGAGATTTATACGATATGAGATACCATATTCTATTCTCGCGATATGAGATATCGGTCGGTTATATATGATATAGCCGGGTTATCGGATCAAGTGTTGATTCGATAAGTTGATTCATATTGTTAGTTATATGTATGCCCTACAGGCCATTACTGTACATTGGATGTATATTGTAGTGGATGCTGGGACATATATAGGGAGGACTTTCTTGCTCGACATGATAGTATGCTATCTGGTTGCTCTTTACCTTAACGTGTATACTGGATGTCTCTCTGTTACATGTTGATAAAGCCCTTAAGATGTGTACTTGACTATCTGGACTATGATGCGGATCATACAAGTAGGGACATGGTAGTCCATAAGTACATCCTTCAAAGTCCCTAGTCGTGGTTGTATCGAGACGGGGCATCGATATACCAGAGTAGACTAGCGTATACCTTCTCGACCCATACAGATGGGCGATGAATGATCCCATATCCATCGGTGTTTGACATCAGAGATGATATGCGGGTGCTCAGTAGAGACTGGGTACACTGGACGGACTCGCCGAGAACTCCCAGATGGTATTATACCTTACGTCAGATGGCAGTTCTCAGGTGACACTGGTACAGAGTAGTCTGTTGACCCGAGATCGTCATAGAGTCTTGTGTGGTTCCCACTGTGCTTTTATTTCCATCTTACCACGTCCAAGAGGGCGTGCAAAACGGTGGTTTTTGGGTACAGTCCCGAGTCACATGGAGGCAATGAGCGATAGGAGGGGATTCGTCTCTCCCGGTATAGGGAGTTGATGTTGCACTGTGTTCGATTGGCTATAACAGGAAGTCCCTGGCCAGGGCTGATCAGAGAATTGCTGGTAAGTGTTACCAGTAGTTTCTCGACCCGTTATAAGCCTCATATCGACACGACTTATCGAGCTATTGGGGTCTGACGTTTACCACCCCTAGGCAAGATATGCGACATATCAGACGATCAGACCGGACTGTACGGTAGTGTTACTGGTTGGATTCACTGGAGTGTGAGCGGGCTTGCTCGTCGATCTTCTGATCGCTCAATACCCGGGTGGCCGTTACGTTTAGCAGACCGCTTGCGGCTTGTGGGTGTTTGATATGATCATCACCTGCTGCCGGCGTATTGACGAGTCTTTAGAGTCCTACACAGAGGTTTCCTGGCTCAAGCGAAACGAAATAGGAGCGCATATGAGATATGTGCGGGACCGAGAATAATGCGTGTATGTGATACCGTATTCCATTCTCGCGATGAATGTATCGATTGGTTGTATACGATATAACCTAGTTATCGATTCAAGCGTTGATTCGATAAGACGATACATAAGATACTGGTCGGTTATATGCGATATGACCGGATCGTTAAATCAAGTGTTGATTTAATAATTTAATGTATAATTATATACTTGATATATTACTTTGCATTAACTAGTATTGGTTCACTTTAAATGGATTTTCTCACTTGGATTGTGCACATTGTATATGTGATATACTTTTGTACACAAGATTGTATCATGTTTGATGATGCATGCTAACTTGGGTTTGTGTAAAGACTAAACCATGGTTATATGAATGGTTAGGGTTTTGTTTTCTTTTTTATTTATCTTATTTAGATATTCATTTTGAAAATGATAAGCATAAAAGGAAAATGGTGGCTTTGTTTGTTTTCTAGTTGAAGCTTCTTGAACATTTGACCAAAGTGACCATTTTGTCTCATGCTTAACCCTAACCACTCCATTTAACCCTAGTCTATTCTCTACACCTAACCAAGGTTAGGATATGATAAGTATTCATATTATTATTCATTTTAAAGAATATTTATGATATTCTATCATATCATTATCATCTTCTTCTTCTTCTTCTTCACTTGAAGAAAGCTTCACTTCATCAATGGTGATTGATGAAAATGAGTGAGAAATCCAATTCTAAAGTCTACCCACTTCCTATTTCTTCATCCTCTACCTCTTGCCAAGTAGTAGAGTGTGTTTTCTTCACAAGTTTCTTGACTTGGTGAAGTTGGAGCTTGATCTAGCGATGCCTCGACGTAGATCATCTTCGGCGTCGTAATCGATGACCTAGCCCGTCCATTCTCCGATGAAGCTGACACTAGAGCCCGGGATCCGATTTGTACAGCGGAGAGGACTTCATCACGGAGTCGTGGAGGTGGAGGACCGGATCTACAAAGGTTGTATTTCCGTTCCCTTAGTAAAGTAGTTTACTAGTTGCTTCTTTCGCCTAGACATCTAGCTAACGATCCGTAGTCTAGGGTTTCTCGGCACCGTAATTTTTGAAACGGGCATGGTTGATGCCTTGTGAGACCTCTTGAGAGTGCCTAGGAACCCTACAGTGGTATCAGAGACTAGCTAGAGCCTTAGGCGAAGTCCAGACGACGTTTGAAGTCCGATCGAACCAAAACCCTAAAACCTAAAATGCTCTCTATACATTTTTTAAAATCTAGGTTTTTTCCAAATTAAAAATATGCAGAAAAATCAGCAGGCTTTTATAAGAATTACTGTGAAATTCGAGAACATGATTCCACCAACACGCGGCGGAACCGCGGCACAAGCATGGCTTGTGCGGCGGTTCCGCGGTCACCTTGTCACATCAGCACTTGAATTTTGCACAGTAATTTATATTTTGCAGTGCTGGTTTTCCTGGGATATTTTAAATCTGACTCCAGAGTTGAGTTTTTTGGGTTGTTTTAGGAGTTCGTAGATTTGATCGGATTATCAAATTTTGTCTATGCGGCTTTCCGAATAAATTTTAGAATATGTTAAAAAGTTCGACCGGATATAAATACCCAATTTTTCCCCTGTCGGGAAATTCAAGTGTTGGATTTTTCCGTAGTTTAAAGACGTTCTAAGTAGTGCAAGTAACATGATGGACCCTCTAGAAGACAACAAACCTTAACTCGATTATGTGACCGTCTTGAACTGCCCTTTGAACCTTCGGGTTTGGGGCAGTACGGCGTGCCACATGTGAGGCGTTGGCTTGACCCTTCTACGGCTGGACCGTTAGTACTGAGGCACGAACTGAATGTTGTTAGACTTGTTTCATGTGTTGATCAGTATCGGGAAAACTTGGGTGTTTGACTGTTCGATCGGAAAGTTTAACATTTTCTGTTTATCTGGAATGTGATATAATAATTGGAATTCACAAGCAGTTATGAGATAACTGAATGAATGTTATAAACATAGCAGTTTAGTCTCACTTGATCGGTTGCCACGGAATTTTGATGTGATCAAAAGTCCGTCGCAATCACGTAGCATACGCGGATACTCGCCGGGTAAACTTAATAGACAGCTAGACCCCATAGCCCCGACCAAGTGACTGTAGGAGAACCCCGTCGCTGAAAGCATCCGTTTGGGTGCTCGCGGCAGCGGTGTTCCGCCTTGGTACACTTCGTCGACGGCGTCGGGGGTGCAGCCGCCTACTAAAGTTTGCGACGAGCATTCGATCAGAATGTCGGGAATCCTGTTGAATTGCCCGACTTGATGTTGAAAAGAGTTTTCGATAATGAGACTAAAATGCGGGGTTTATAATTATTAGGCATGTGATGTCTAAGTATTTCATTTGACTAGGCATGCGATGTCTATGCAGATTGCGGATTCCAACTGTTGTAGTTTTACACTTTCTTTTCTGTGACCGTAAGTGTAATATGTGATATCGCCGGTTTCGTTGCTATATGTCAACGACAATTGGGATGCGCATGTTTACTTACGTTGATGACATGTGATGTTATGTGTTGCTGGATATGTTATATTGGATCGTCGTGTTCGAATAGCCGGGGGTTTTTATGTGAGATGAGTGTTTTTCATTTTCATTCATATAAAAACTTGTATGTAATATTCTTTTATTTGGGGCACTTCCAGGTAGCGGAAGATGTCACCGTTTGTATATTATTTACTTTTCCGCACTGGGATAGACCCAAGGAGGAGGGCACAAGTAACCGGGTTCTGGAGTCCAGTGGGAGACCAACTCAAGGAGTCGAGTCCGGGTCTCCTAACTCTAGAATTGGTAGGGTTGATTGCCGCTCTCGTAGGGGTCTAGGGGTGTGGGTTTGGCTATTCATCACGACCGTGGAATCCGTGTTTTATACTGGCTCGTATTGAAAACACGGACATCCTAGTATATCCAATATTTCATATGATTCTTCTGCTGCGATATCTGTGATGTGATCATGTGATGTTCTGTGATAGATACAGTATATAGTATATATGATATATTATATAGACGTTACTTATGTTTTACACCCGCGCTAGCCCTGCCCCGCTCTGCCGTTAGTTACCTAACCTAACGGTGCACGAGGGGACATCGAGGCGAATGCGGATGGCATAAGCGTACGTCGTATTTATCTGTGATGTTTAGGTACTTAAATGATGGGACTTCATTAATGTGATTAATGAAATAAAAGAAACATAAGATGTTGTAGAATCGAATTTCAAAATAAAACAGGTAGCTACAGTTCTTGCTTTGCACAGCGGTATATATGATATATCCTGCACCTTATTCGATAAGGAAAGGACCGAGATCCCTTCACCGGGAGTGACTCCTTTAGCAATAACTGGCAGATGCTACACACTCGGTTTGTCTTTTGATTGCTTCTATAGTTTCTGCTTTGCACAGTGATATATATGATATATCTCGCACCTCATTCGACGAGGAAAGGACCGACGATCCCTTCACCGGGAGTGACTCCTTTAGCAAAACTAGAAAAGCCTCAAAAGCACTCCATTTTTAAATTCATTCGATCCTACAACGATATCAAGTTCATTACGCAAAAGGTTTTCAGAAAAACCTGTTGTAGCCCTCCGTCATTTCAGATAAGTCCTGTTTAGTATTCGTGCTGCGTTTGTTGACCTTGTCAAGGCGCAGTGTGCGGTAGCTAACCAGTATTTATCTGCTTATGCATATGATGCAGATTGGGTTAGGGTAGTCGTGCGGCCTTGTTGACCTTGTCAAGGGTCGTGCGGGTGGGTTTGATTCAATCAAGAAATGACGGGTTGAACTTGACTTGCGGTCTATGGTTTGTTGACCTTGTCAAGGTCATAGATCGTTCGGGGCAAAATATTATCGGGAATTTCAAGTGTTGAAATTTGCAATGAGATTGCATACCTTCTATGAGATAGTTGGATCCCGATACCCGCTGCGAGTAATTGTTACTCCTGGGAGAGTTTTACACATTATAATTAGCCGATCAAGTAGGTGTCTAGAAAGGTGTCAATGGAGTTACGCCTCTGGGAAAACGAGGTTTACATTAATTAGGTTCGTGCGAAAGCACGGGGGACCTCCCTCAAAGTACCGACACTGGCCTGGTTGAAAAATTGGCGAACTTGTAGTGTGTAATTAATCCCGGCTAGTCTTTCCTTTTAGGGTTTGAAGGAAGATTTGATAAAAAGCAGTGGGAGCCATCCTGATTAGATAAAATAAAACCAATCTATTCTTGCAAGAGCGCACGCTGAGTGTTTTCTTCTCTCTCTCTCCTGGTAGCGACCATATCACGCCTTAATCAAGATAATAATACGGATATTTGACCTAACCCGCTTGTTATACTGAGCTGGGGAACGTTGTTCCCGCTCCAACTTATAATTGTTATAAGACCGAGCAGGAAATTGGGGAATACCAGATTTCCCGTGCCGCCCAAACGAAGAAAGTGCATATTGATGCATCATCTTCGGGTGTGTTCATTACAAAGAACTGTTTCTCAGTATCCTCTGCATCCTGAGTATATGATACCGGATCAGGATCCCAAATATGTAATCTGTTACATAGGGCTACAAAAGGGTAGAAAAACTGAGAACGGGTGATAAGTTTCATGAGGCAGAAAACGGGGCAAGTGTTGCAGCCAAGTCTGTTGGTCATTGTCACCCTGTATTACCAATACATTGATTCTGAACGAATATTATTAGATACCGAACCTGATATACAAAATCATATCACTCTCTTTATTAGTAAAGAAATAATAAAATTTTGTATTCTTGGATAATGTTTTGAACATTTCCTATATCAAAAGTTGATCGGTTCAGGCACGTTATCTAAAAGCATTGATGTTCTAAATCAAACTACAGTTCTTAGTATATGAAACACACACAAGAGGAAGAGTTCAGAAATGAACAAATCCTTCTTGAGGTATTGTAGACTAGGTCAGATCAATGTGACCCGACTAGTTAGAGTTTCATAAAGATGCATATTTAAATTAGTTTGAATTTACATCTTGTGAAACTTGCCAGTCATGTCACAAAGATAAAATGACCATAGCTCCGTTTATTGGAAACAGAGAAAGAGTTAATGAACTCTTGGGATGATACATGTTGATGTATGTAAGTCCCCAGTCTACACATACCAAGAACGGTTCTTTATACTTCATTATATTCTCTGATAATCTCTCAAGATTCAGATCTATGTTCTTGTTGAAACACAAGTCCGAACCTTTTGAGATATTCATAGAATATAAGTTAGAAGTAGAGAACCAAAATACGGGTATAAGTATTATGTCCTTTGATGAGATCAAGGAGGAGAATACTTGAGCACGGAATTCCTGGATGATTCTGAAGGAGAATGAGATTCTCTCTCAGCATTACTCCTCCGTATACACCATTGCACGATGGTATATCGGGGCGGAGCAGATACACCCTATCTGATATGGTGTGCTCTATGATGAGTACTACTGAGTTACCTATTTCCTTTTGGGGGTTATGCACTTGAGAAGATGCATACCTACTAAATAGGGTTCCAATCAAATCAGTTGCCTACCGCTTCATATGTGATATGGAAAGGGAAGAGCCCATATCTTAAGTTAGTTAAGATTTGGGGTTGTCCGGCCTATGTCTGAAAAGCAAAATCCGGACAAGCTTGAGGCAAGGTCTGTTCAGTACAACTGGAAAGGTTCCAGCTATACAAATGACAGCAGATGATTTGGTACAACCAAAGGATTCAGTAGATTCCAATGAACCTCAGCCTCTCCACCGATCTAGTAGGGTTCCTCACCCACCTGAGAGATACTTCGGTTTCTCTATGACAGTGGGAGCAAGGATTGCATCATGAGATGATGACCCAACTAGCTTCGACCTGGCCATCAGGAGTAACACTCTGTAAGAATGGCTGGATGCTTAGCGATACCTTCTGGAGTGTGGTGACTTGAGTGGCATCCATCAAGTTATCATGCAATGATAGATGGATCCCGATTCCCACTGATGAGTAGGATTACTCCTCGGATAATTCCGACTAATTCTCCTTTTGGGTTTGGAGGAGAATTCGAGGAAACAGTAGGAGCCACCAAGATTAGATAAAGTGATTAACCATTCTGATCTAGGTTAGAGTGCACGCTGAGTGTTTCTTTTCTCTCTCTCTGGCTGCGACGATGACCCGACCTTTGACTAAAACTCATGAAACCAAGTTAACCGAACCTTCTTTAAACACTTTGGCTTTTGGAATGTTACGGTGTCGCATACACCATTGCCACTTCTATATCACCTTTGCGTTTCTCCAGAACACCTCGTATCACTACGAACGTCCACTTCCATTGGATAAATCCATCGTATGGTTATATACGAACTCGAAGGATCTGATTCGAGGATGGATTCTGGTTCTGGAGAGATTGAATAGGATTATTCGGTTGTCTTTTCTCTTTACCTTCTCTCAGGTTGTGAGGGCTCCTAGGATTAGGAGAGGGTACACCTATTGAGCTTAGTGGATAGTCTTCCTCCAAACCATAGGCAGGTGCCGAACTGTAGGGAAAGAAGAAAACTAATTAAGCTTAAGTGTGGTGTACAGAAGGTAATAAGTAAAGACATATAAAGGGATTAGAATAATGGCAAAGGAAATTGCGATCACCATCAATCACGACAAAAACAGTGTATACCCCTGCCACTCCTACATCCACTTTTCTTTTCTCTAGAACACTCCGTATCACTACGGATATCCACTTCCATTGGATAAATTCATCGTATAGTTACATACAAACTCGAAGGAAATTTTTCGAGGATGGATTCTGGTTCTGGAGAGATTGAATAGGATTATTCGGTTGTCTTTTCTCTTTACCTTCTCTCAAGGTGCGAGGGCTCCTAGGATTAGGAGAGTACACCTATTACGTTTATTGGATAGTCTTCTTCCAAACCTTAGGCTGGTGCCGAAGGGTAGGGAATGAAGAAAACCAATTAGCCTAAAGAAGGTGTACAGAAGGTAATAAGTAAAGACATAATAAATGGATTGGAGTGAGGGCAGATAAGTATATAGTTGTTGTCATGATTCAGGATAATGGAAGAGGCGTTACTAAGAATACCAGTTAACCCTTTCGAAACATTTTAAGTTTCAGTTTCACTGTGCAATGTTAATTGAAAACTGTTTTCCCAATTGGATTCTAACTCCAGGGTATGTATTTACTAGATCAGTTTCTCACATCTGTATGTTATTACAGATGGTGGGTGGGAGTAAGATATTGGGAATTGGGTGATTAGATCCTCATTATATCGGAATTCGTTGTAATTGGTGATATTTGAGGAAATTGCCTGGGATTTTGCCGGACGGCGAATATTTGGTTTAGAATATCCGTTGTTATGCACCAATTTCAAACTGATATATCTGTACTTTTATTTTATAAAGTGAGATATAACTTTTTGATATTGTGTCTATGACATTTACCTATATCGGTTGGTGATTAGGTAAGGTGCATTCAACAGCGGTGTAATTCTTCTTAACCATACTACAGTTTTTCAACCTACGACGCACAAGGTTTGAGTTGTTGAACTTAAGGGACTTATACAAAGTATTGTATATTGTTCAGTGTCCATTAGGACAAAGGGGTTAGTACTCGTACTATATTCTGTTTACTCATAACTTCTCTAGTTCTAGACATGTATTTCGTTGAAATGCATGGTCCAGATTTTGAGAAGTTATAGGTATAAGAATAAAGTAGAGAACCATTTATTATAAGTATCAGGATTCTTCGAGGAAGTCGAAGATGTAGATACTTGTATTTGGTATTCCATTGATAGTAATGGTTTTGAGAACTTGCTTCTCTTTCGGGTTACTCATATATGGATGCACTCCTAGATGAGTAATGATGATTGTCCTCTTTCCATTTGGTTGATATGCACTGGAGACAACTGCAAGATTTTGAATCTGGTTCCAATTAAATTAGTGCTTTTGTTTCTATATTAGATATATATAGAATCAATTTATATCTTGACGATGTTAAGGTATAGGGAGTTGTCCGGTTGATGCTTAAAACCAGAATCCGGATAAACTCAAGGCACGTTTCAGTAATGGCTGTTTGTGGGTTATCCCGGGCTTTGACGAGGGTTAACTTTCTACCATCAGGAAGATCAATATTTATATTTTTCTTGACTCGCCACAGTTTTAATAAAATGGATTTTTTCAGAAAACAGAAGTGGGAGTATGGTAGAACTGGAAGTTATTCCAGAACCACAAACGATTACTGGAAATTTAATAAAACCTAAGGATTCAATTGGATTTGATGTTCCATTAGCCACTCCGCAGATTTGGTGGGTAACCTCAGGCACCCGAGAGGTACTTCGGTCTTCTCAGAGACGGTGACAGGGAGGTTCTTGTTTACCCAGACTTGCTATTGCTGCTATTCTAGACTATAAGACCCGGCAGGAGGATGAGTATAGCGTCGTTCTAAACTAGCTTTAGAAGTGCACGTGTATATGACTCTGCCAGAGGGTTGTTGTAGTCAGTGGGAGCAGCGGAAGCATAGTAGGCAAGTAGCTTATGTCTATTTATAGACTAAAACAGGTATAGCGGAAATAGATCATCTATTTTTTGATGTGACAGTCATAGGTCTTGACCTCATCAGAATAGGAGATAGATCTGGTAAGAAGGTAGTAGAGAGTGATGTCTAGGTATTGGGATGACATGCACTTGATAGGAAGAGATATTCCTATACTACGATTGGTTGTACTATGGTTGTCACAAACTTGTTTCTCCACACAGGATATGGATGTAATATCAGGATTTCTGGTTACTAGATCTATGGTTTTAGATCTAGATTTGGGAAGTATCCTAATCTGGGTACTTTGACATTAAATGGACGACTCCTGGCATGGTGGTGAACCTGCAGGTGATGGAGTCAACCTCTCTAAAGGTGTCTTACAGACTAAATGGGAGAGGGAACTACATGATTAACATATCACTTGCTTAGGCAATTGAGTTAATCATGAAATGTCAAGTACCACACCAGATGTTGTTTTTGCACTAGCTGCAATAAACATATCCAATCCTGGAGAAACATTGGGAAGCAGTTTATGAACATAAGTGAAAGTTCTTGGGATATGGTAACGGCAGCCTCCTTCTGAAGACGGTTATCATATCAGGCTTCCAAGGTGACCTGGATGACAGAGTGACTGTCAGAGTTATAGTTTTTCCCTCTTTTGAGGGACAGTATGTTGGACAGGTGGTCCAAGCGGATACTGAGGAAAGGCAAGGCACGGGATACTGATTAAATTCAGTGGACGATACAGTCTAAGTAGTTTGCTGGATTTGGAGTTCATTTATGGACTGGGTCCCATCAGATATCCAGACAAATTCTAAGACAGGTATTGCTCATTTCGGGAGATAGTTTTCTCCGTGAAGTTGAGATATAGAGAGATATAGAAAGAAACATTGGAGCGGATCCACCCACTGAGCCTATTTCTAGAACGCAATCATTTTCGCAAACGGGTTTTGCGAAACTGATTAGTAGAGAAGTTGGGTGTTCGGTATCACACAGGCTGTGAGTATACAACATCGCAATAATTGGCCTTAAGTGCAAGTGGGAGATTGTTGGCTATAGTGCCCTCAAGGAAATTATCATAGTCGCGGACTTGTGATTATGATGATTGAGTGAGGACCTATACCGATAAAACAGTCTTACTCAAGATGATAGTATGCTATCTGGTTTGTCTTTATCATCATGTTGATAAAGCCCATAGGATTCTTGCTTGACTGCCAGCATTATGATGGCGATCATATATGTGGGAGCTAGGATCTATAAGCACATCCTTAAATGTCCCTAGTCGTAGGAGTATCGAGACCGGGCATCGATACTCCAGTGTAGACTAGTGTATACTGATTGAGACCCCGACGAGGGGCGGTAGCCAGGTCTCACAAGCCATTGGTGTTTGTTTGTTCACCTAAGATAGTATACAGGTGCTCATTAGGTTATGAGTACACTGGACGGACTCGCCGGGAACCTGCTAGTTGGTATTATACCTATTGTCAGATAGCAATTCCCATGTGACATGTGTACAGGTTAGTCTGTCGACGTGAAATTGTCATTTGTCTCGTGTGAGTTCCCAATGTACTTTGATTACTACCCTACCATGGCTCAAAGGAGTGTGCAAACAGGTTTTATTTGGGTACAGTCCCGAGCCACATGGAGGCAGTGATCAGATCGTCGGGGATTCGTCTCTCCCGGTATTGGGGGTTGATGTCGCGTTGTGTACGGATGGCCATCACCATAAATCCGCCCATGGTGGACGAGAATTATCAATCCAGGATCGATAGTTTCTCAGGTGGTGATGGGTTTCATACCGACACTAAATGTCGCGTTGTTGGGGGTCTGACTTTATCCACCCCCCATAGACTCGATATGCGATACTCTTAGACGAACAGACCGGACTGTACGGATATTGTCACTGTCAGGCTCAGTAGGGGTTCAGGATGAGTTTGCTCGTCGGCCTCCCTTTCGCTCAATACCTGGGTAGCCGTTACGTACAGCTAGTGCCGCTGACGTGCTTGTGGTTAAACCAACTGCCAGCGTATTGACGAGTTTTTAGATTCCCACACAGAGAGTTTTCACGGTTCAGGCGATATGGTGTACATGTTGTATGTTGGTGCATACAGGTGTCCGATTAAATATGTGCACTAGTTACGCAGACTTTAATCGGACGGTTCATAATACTAGCTGCTTAGGATTAAGCCAGATTATTAAATCAGGTTTTGATTTAATAATTTACATATGTATTTATATACATGTATTCTAGTATTATTGTTCTCTACTTATTTTCTCTCTTGGCTATTCATATTTTTGCACGAATACGTGTATATGTATTTCGATACATGTATCGGGAAGTATTCCGTATTTTATACGGAATAGCTTCTAGAAGATGCCACCTCATTATTGATTTTCTTTTAGAAATTCAATTAAGAAATGAGGTGGAAAAGGGTGAGTCAAAGCATGGCTTTGAGGCATGGAGCAAAGTATGGTTTGAATTGTTTATTGTATAATTGGAAAAATGATACTTTTTGGTAGGATGAGAGAGGGGGGCCGGCCACAATTGGGAAAGGGATTCATTTCATTTTGATGGTTTTTACACTTAATTACTCCCACTCTCTCATTCACCAAAAAATACTTAGCCAATTTCTTTTGCTCATGCCAAAGCTTCATCACCTCCATTCATCTTCTATGGTTGCTCCCATAAGCACATGAGTTGAGAGAAAATTATAGTGACACTTCCATACACCTCGACTCTCCATCTCTAGCAACTTTGGAGCGTTGGTTACCTCGTTCGACGAGGTTGGAGCTTGCGCCGTTTCCCTCGGGTGGATTATCGGAGATGGAGGAAGACCGGCAACCAAACTTCGTCAAAGAACCGCTAGGAGCTTGGAATGAAGACCGAAGGACACGGATCAACTCGGTATAACGATTCTAACTCTTAGTTAGTTTTCTAGTTTAGGGTTTAAGGCCGATCCGTAAATCGGGTAGCGGTAGCGCCAGTTTAGAAAATTTTTATTCCGCATTTTGGCCGCATTTCGACGGCTGAGGCGCTGCCGGAACCCAACACGAACTTCGTCTTTGGAGTTCACCATATAGACTATATGAACTGCCATGCCCCCGGGGTTGGGGTGTTTGGAGTTTTGGCCTTCGAAGTTTACCTCAGGCGTTTTAGCCTTATTAGGCCTCTCTTTTTTGTGAGAAGCCGCTTTGGAATTGGAGCGTTGGTTACCTCGTTCGACGAGGTTGGAGCTTGCGCCGTTTCCCTCGGGTGGATTATCGGAGATGGAGGAAGACCGGCAACCAAACTTCATCAAAGAACCGCTAGGAGCTTGGAATGAAGACCGAAGGACACGGATCAACTCGGTATAACGATTCTAACTCTTAGTTAGTTTGCTAGTTTAGGGTTTAAGGTCGATCCGTAAATCGGGTAGCGGTAGTGCCAGTTTAGAAAATTTTTATTCCGCATTTTGGCCGCATTTCGACGGCCGAGGCGCTGCCGGAACCCAACACGAACTTCGTCTTTGGAGTTCACCATATAGACTGTGTGAACTGCCATGCCCCCGGGGTTGGGGTGTTTGGAGTTTTGGCCTTCGAAGTTTACCTCAGGCGTTTTAGCCTTATTAGGCCTCTCTTTTTTGTGAGAAGCCGCTTTGGAATTGGGAGGAACCGTCGTAGCAGGAACCGCCTTAGGATGAGTCCCTTTGTATTTGAAAGGGGGTTTGTTAGAATTTGGCTGACTTATAGGGGAAGAGCCGCAGACGACGACTGAATCATTCACCTGCTTCCACACCTTATATTGGATGAGGAAAGTTCTTTTAGGGAGCGAACTTTTTTCTGCTCGCTTTGGATCTCTACAGGTCGCGAAGACTTCTTCAGAACTGCGGTGGGAGAATTTTGTCTAACCCTTCGCGGCAGTTCAAAACTGTTCCCGGTTGGAATAGCAGCATCATCGGAATTGAGGCAGGTGGAGTCACCGCTGATGGAGAACTGCCCCTGTTCATATCAGATTTTTGCATTTTCATACCGCCCAATTTTTATCACATTGCATATCGGTAGGTACTCTTGAGCCGTGTTTGCTAGTCAATTACAGGGTACAGGTTCTCGGCTCTAAACGGTGAAATTCATGGAAAAACACGACAAAACCCGGTTTTCTGCCAATCACAGATAAAACACGGATCTCCGCTCTCTAACCGTATGTTGTCGCACACCAGTTTAAGAGACAAAATGGCAAATCAATGTCGTTTTCATGCACAAGGCTCAATGGCAACACAAGATCTAAGAAATCTACACGGAGCTCGAGGAAATCTTGACAAAAAGATCCACATCAAATCACCTTTTGCTTAACAGAAATTCTGGAAAAATCGTGAAGATATTCTGAGAAAAATCATATTCTAGAATAAAGGACATGAAAGACCAGGGAACCCCAGAAAAACCGACGGCTCAACTCCCTAGTATAGCCGCGGTTCCGCGGCATAAGCAGGCTTAGGCCGCGGAACCGCGGCCGTATGGCCTCATCATGCTGTCGTATTTTAGGGGCAGTTGGGTAATTTTGTAAGGAGGCAGATTGTTGCCCTAGGTTTCCATTTCCAAGCCTATAAATGGCCCAAAACTTGCCAAAGCCAAGTGTGCTTAATCTTGTATTTTTTTAGGTTTTAGAATACTAGTTCTTCTTCCTCTTCTCATCTCTTCTCCATTGAAAAACTTGTAGTGAGATTTTGTGAGTGAAGAATGATGAATAAAGAAGTTCCTTTTGTTATTATACTTGTCCTGTTCTTTAGTTAAATTATTATTGCTTGTAATTTTCATTTGTTAACTTAGTTGTTGTTATTTCTTGTTGTTTCTTTCTTTTCTCTTTTCCTTTATCCTTAAACAACCATGATGCTTACGCTTGATTCTTGCCAAGGTGAGGTCGCAAATAGCTAGTTGTTATCTTCTAATCTCTTTCTTTCTATCTTCCTCCTTTGTTTTATTTTTCATTCTTCTTGTAATGGGTGAGTAATTTCCATACTTGTTAGGGTAGGATAAGGGAAGTTTGAGAGAAGGAAATCTCTCTCACTCTTCCCTTGCCCAACATCTTAAATCGACTCCCGTTAATTGAACCACAATCCGCTCCTTATGGCACCCTATCCTACATGATAGTGGTGATTCCGTAGTGAGACCGGTTGTGGTTGAATTAACCGGAGGTTATGGCTAAGAGCCAAGAACGGACGGACAAGCACCAAAAGGAAGAACTTAAGCGTTGGAAAGCTTAGCTTATACTCGCAAGTTCTTTCCTAGTCGTGCTAATCCCCGTTGTTGCCGATTACCGTAACACCGATATTAAGAGTGGCAACGAAAGAAGTGAGCGACTCCTAACTCAAACTAACCTAATCCTAACCCTAACAAGCTCTCTTTACATATCATTTTAACACTTAGTTAATCACAAACAAATCTGGAAAATTGGACTTAACTCGTTAAAGCACATAGAAAAAGATTCACATCTCCCTGCGGACGACCCGTACTCAACCGGCTAGCTACAAGCAAAACCGTTTTGATTGCGGTAATTAACTAAACTTGAACACGCAGAATATCTACCAATCAGCCCCCAGCTTGTTTTGTACGATGCCGATATCGATGTCGCCCGTTTCTTACAACCGAAATTTGATTAGCCTCAGGATTTTGCTATGCCTGCCTCCTGTGTTCTTCGAGAGCTCGAGTAATCTGCCCCCTGCATCGACCTTGGTCTTTGGCAAATGCTAGTTGTTTGAGGACTGATTCCGTCGGCAAAGCTGAAGTTGGAGGATCCGGTCCATGGAAGACAGACTTCTTCTGGGTGGTCACCTTTAGCGTTGAGGCACCGAAGGTGGGAGGTGGGAGCATAGACCCAAAAATAAGCCTGTTGATTTCTTGAAGAGCCGGATTGCAGATGTTCCCCGCCGAAATGCAGAGACGCGACCGCGCGGGTCCGTCTTGCCTGAATTTCGGGGCAGATGCTAATTGGTGCTATCCGTCCACCTCTCCGAAGATGCAAAGTTGATTTATGACACCATGTATCGAAGGTTTAAACGGATGCGGCCGATGTAGCAGACTTCGTCAGATTCCCCCTCATTTGAGGGGTTTTTGATTGTGGGAATGCTCTTCCCTGCAGGCGCAAGCCCCTGCAGTTAATTACGCTACAGCATCGTGGTAACCACTTTCTCCTTCTCCAGATGGTCACTGCGTGTTGTGGGTGTTTGTTTTGTTTTTGGTTGCCCGTAGATTGTATACGGAGACTAATTTATGTTATCGCTCGTAGGGCATGGATTAGTCCAAATCAGTATCTTCTTAGATTTGGGTTTGGGGGTTGGGTTTAAGGATACGTTAGTCTCATTTGGGACTAAGATCAACTTAAACGTTTGTTAAGGATACGTTAGTCTAATTGTTAGACTAAGATCAACTTAACGGGATCGTTTAGATCCAACAAAAGAGCATTTGGGCTCTATTGTTTAGTTTAGGGACTTTGCGGTCCATTAGTTTAAGAACATTACGGTCCAGGTTAAGGACATCATAGTCCGTGAGTTTAAAGACCTCACAGTCAAAGTTAAGGACATCATAGTCCATGAGTTTAAAGACCTCACAGTCAAGGTTAAGGACATCATAGTCCGTGAGTTTAAAGACCTCACAGTCAAGGTTAAGGACATCATAGTCCGTGAGTTTAAAGACCTCACAATCAAAGTTAAGGACATCATAGTCCATGGGCTTAAGGACCCCACAGTCCAGGTTAAGGACATCATAGTCCATGAAATGTATGGTTGTCGGGACCCGTCACCTCTCTGAAGACGTTGAAGGATTACAACGACAAATATCAGAGGAGTTTAGAGATGTACCCTTAAACCGATGTGGGTTGAGAGACCTGTAGTCTAATTGAGACTAAGATCTGTGATTTATGAGCATATGAACTCAATTAATCTGAATTGAGGACTTATGGCCAATTTGGGCTAAGTCCATTCAATTAGAATGTTCAACATTTGCTTTTGAGTTGTTAGGTGTTTGTTTGAGCTAAATCCCCTTAAAAATGCCAAGCATTGGTTTCTCTGACAATGTTTTGTCTTTGGTTGAATGTTGTGCATTTATCATAGCTCCAGGCTTATTCAAAGAACAGTTTATGTTCTGTTCAAGCGCACATAAAAGCATATGGCGCACTTGGCACTAGTGCTAGTCGATGAGCGCAGTGCGCTATGGTTAAAGCGCTAATGCGCTTAGCGCTTTGCACCAGATATGAAGCGCTAATGCGCTTAGCGCTTTGCGCCAGATATGAAGAGCTAATGCGCTTAGCGCTTTGCGCTAACTGAAGAGCGCTGATGCGCTTAGCGCTGATGCGCTTAGCGCTTTGCGCTAGATGTAGAGCGCTGATGCGCTTAGCGCTTTGCGCTTAGCGCTTTGCGCTTAGCGCTTTGCGCTAGATGTAGAGCGCTGATGCGCTATAGTTGAAGCATTGAGGCGTTTGGCGCTGGTGCCATATAATACAGCGCACACGTGAGGAGCACGTGGCACGCTTAGCGCTGAGCGCTAGCCAATGAGCGCAGTGCGCTGTGTTTGAAGCGCTATGGCACTGCAGCGCTTTGCGCTAGATGAAGAGCACTAAGGCACTTTTAAATTAGGAGCACTAAGGCTCTTCCTAGGTTAACTTTGTGCTCTAAAGATTATCTTTTCTTTGATAAGAGACTTTGTCTCAAGATTCTAAGAACAAAGTTCTTAGTTTATAGGAGATATTTCAATCTCTTTTTGATGAAAAGCTTTGCCTTTATGGATCTGTGATCCTAAGAGAATTGAATAATTCTCCCCACCCCCCTTATAATGAGATGTTCATAATCTCTTTTGTGAAAGACAATTTGTCTTATAGATCTATGATCTGTGAAAGAAGTAAATACTTCTTTTATATTGAGATGATTTCGTCTTTCTATTCTTTTTTTACCTTGAAAAGAACTGTCTTCTTTTGCCGAGAGCTTCTTCTTCTTCCTGAGATTTTCTCAAAGTTTATGGGGGGGTTCCTCTCTCCGAGACTGGAAGTCTCGGGGCCTTTATATAGGGCCAGCTGATTTGTTCAATCGGTTAAAGAGATTTATTCTCTGATTGATTTAGGAATTTTCCCAGCGTCAGATCTTTGATCCAAGGGCTTCTGGTTTACAGAAGACAATCTTCTTGTTTTTTTTAACAAGATTGGGAAATCATTCCCCCTTACAGAATCTGTTGTGTATTTTAGTGATTTTTAATCACCACTGGATCATTGATCCAACGGTGTTCCAAATTCAGGGTACAATCTTTTCTGTTTGGAAAAATTCAATAGAATTTCATTCTTGTTAATTGATGATTTAATCATATCCGTTGGATATTTGGTCCAACGGTGAAGAACATTTAGTTCCAGCACTAGCGCTTATGCGCTCTGCCCATGGTGCGCTACTTGGAGCGCAGCGCACTTAGCGCTAGCGCACACGTGCTTTGCACGTGGTGTGCTACTTGGAGCACAGCGCATCTAGCGCTAGCGCCTATGCGCTTTGCACGGCGTGCGCTAGTTGTAGCACAGCGCTTTTATAAAAGCGCGGTTTTAATTCAAATTTTGAATTCTGAACAGAGCTTTGCTCTAATTGGGGAAACAAATGCCCCCCCCTCCCCGTTGCGCTCACGGGGCCCACACGTGGGTGCAGCGGTGGTAGCATCTCCACTCTTGGATCAACCAAGGAATTGGAACAGTGCTTAGTGCCTATAAATAGGACCCTTGGCTCTTGAGATGACTTCTGTTCATCTTCAATCCTTCTTGAAATTTTATTTTCTCCTTCAGAGCGCGGCTCTTCCTCTTAAGAATTTTCTTAAGGACAGAACTCTGTCAGATTTTTAGGTAAAAGATTAAATCTTTTTGAAACATCTTTTAGGGTTTCACCCATTAACAGAGCCTTGCTTTTCATAGATCTTTGATCTAAAGAAAATCCTTTTTAGGGTTTTATTAACAGAGCTTTGCTCTCTTGGAATCACAAATCTAAAAGGATCTTGCTTATGATTTCTTAATCCATTAATGGAGCTTTGCTCCTTTCAGATCATATTGAAGAACTTTTAAGAGTTTGTTCATGGATCTTGAAGATCAAATTGAAATTTTATTTTTGATGGATTATTCCATCATCTTCTCAAAACAAGGCTCTTAGGATTTTCTTGAGGAATTTTATTCCTTCATCATTAGACTTTGACAAATGTCTGTCTAGTGAAGAATGTTGCTCTCAATTGGAGTTTTACTCCTCTACCGGAGAGATTTCTCATTTAATGAGAATTTCTTGAGGATTTCCTCATTAAATGAAAACCTCATCAAGTGATGAGGCTGTTTTATTAATGATGAACTGTCATCTTGATTTTGTGGGTCCCCTTTGGTCCCTTTTGACTGCATTGCAGTGCGGTACGGATTTATAGTACCTAGTGGTAGAATTTAATTTATAGCATTGGTGGATGAAAATTCGTTCTTTTCTGCGCAGGTACTATGTCTTTCGACACTTCCTTCCCGTTCATTAGCTCGGAAGGCGGATTCCCTGAAGCACCCGTAGACCGAGAGGTTTTTGCGCTGATCAAAGACCATGACCCGGAGCACAAGAGTCTTCATTTATGGGGTAAATGGTACGATCAAATTATCATGGGCCGACGGAGTTTTTCCTGTGCGACACCCTCGGAGCCTATTTCGGCGATCGCTTATGCAGATGCACCTCCGATAAATTATGCTGTGGAGGAGGTCAACTGGACTTCATAGGGTCTCCTTCGGCCTTCTATGGCCGCAATACCCGTGCAGCCGCCGGTGGCATTGGACACTCTAGGACGGCGCATATGTCAGGGCGAGTCGCGCCCTTGGGGACAGCTCTACAACATCGGACTAGCTCCCTGTCATCCGGCCGGATACTTGCAGTGGGCTCGGTATATTTTATCGGCGAAGAAATCACAATTGCTGAAGCTCGGATTGTATCCCGCCGTTTACGCTTCTTTGTTTCAATATTCCACACTTCCTACATGGTGGGTCAAGGCATTTCTGGAGCAGTGGAACGTTCCGACCCACACATTCCTCCTATCAGATCGAGAAGTCTTCATTTCTTTGGAGGAATTTGCAGAGGTCTCGGGTTTACCCGTTAGGGGAGAACATTATGAGGAATTGATTCCCCCGGATGAGTATATTTTCGCCACCAAACCAGTGGTAATCTATCTTACTCTCGAGAACGCTATTCAACACCAATTTCCGAGTTTGATAAAGGTGTTGAATATCTATGAGAACCTCTCTCTTGCATCCGAAGGTCGTGGAGTTAATTTTACGGCTTTTATCGTTGATTTTCTTCGCCTAGAAGTATTGAAGGAAGAAGCTGAGAAATTCGCCAGTCTTGACGACCCCTTCGGCTTAGATTTAGGCAACCTGCCGGCGGCAGAGGCGGATCAGAAGAGCTTCTTTCTATCCGACACCCCGTTCATCCCTTTTGCAGAGCTGGCGGCTCCTGGGATTGACGAAGAAACGTTCTTTTTAGGGTTTCTTGGGTTATGGCTGAGTTGGTTTGCGCTTCCCATGCACCCTCGCCGTATGAGGCCGTCCGTCTTCTATCCTGCGCATCGAATGGTTGCTGGGATACAAGTAGTCGTAGGGATCACTGGGTTAGCCCATGTGTATCACGGCCTCAGCTTGGCAGTAGATACCACTGAGCCAGGGGTGCTGTCGGTAAATTTCCCGATGCATTCTTTCACGTCGTGGCTCGAGTTGCACGTGCTAGGCGTCTTTGGCATCCACAAGAGGCCGAGTTTTTATGACAGGTGCAGATTCCCTAGGATCATGCGACTGGTCGGCACCTCTATTGTGACTCCAACGCAACGGGAAGCTAGAGGCTTGCTTCTTCGCCCGCGCACGGTTGGAGCTGGCATGTCCTTTACTGATAAAGTTTTGACCGTTGGCCAGGAATCGGGGAACACAGTGCTGCCCTTGCAAGACATATTTAAAGATGGGGTCTCCGTCTTGAAAGCTTGGGAGATTCTTCATCTGTACTCTATCCGGCCGGGATTTATCGTATTTAAGATGAATGACTCGGCTTTTTTTATGAGGTATAACCCGCATCTCTTCGCCCAGCAGTTAAGCTACAATCAGGGCGTCCCACTCGAGGCTTTCTTGGCAAAACCGGCTGCCACTGAAGAGGGTACTCGGAGCGCACTACATCATTTTATGCGCCTGAACACAGGGTCTAACTTCTTCATCAGCGAACCGAGTTGTGTTCCGAAAGCCCTGAATGTGTATGTGGCGTGGTACCAACATTCGATGGGTGCCGTCATTAGGGAGGAAAAACGATTGCTGCTTGATCACAAGGGCACAATGCCGGCTGGTGATCGAAATGTTCCTCTGAAGCGACGGAATATTGTTCATCCTCCCTTGAGAGAGGTCGCTGCAATTGAGCCCTCACACGTGCTAAGCCTTACGCACGGGTTGCCCCCATCCAGCGCGCCTGAAAAAGAGGTGGCTGCCGCGTCCCCCGAGTCGGACATAGGAAAAGAAATTGGGGCTCGTCGTCCAAAGGCGCCTACTAAACGCAAACTCGTGTTATCGGCCACCGGTGCTCGTCCTCAGAAGAAAAAGAAACAAGTACTTTCTTTGGACACCATATTAGGCTCGACGCCCCTTGCTCCGTCTAGCGAAGGCTTTAGCGAATATGGGACCAATGAGGGTTTATTCGGGATGCTCGATGATACCGATTTGGAGGCTGCCATCGAAGCTTCCAAACAGTCAGCCATCCTCGAAAAAGAACCGTCCGCCCTTGCGCAGTCAGGTATACTTTACCCTTATCTCTCCGCTGTTCATTTCATTCATTTTTTTTATCCTGCTTTGACTGACGCCTGCTGTTTTAACATGTGCCTCCACAGAAGAAGCCATTGCTGCTTTGATTAAAACCTTTGGAGAGGAGGAAAGGCTTCATACCTCATTGCCAACAGAGGCTTCTCTTGAACGACCGATGATGGATACCGTAACAGTTCCGGAGGTAAAACCTAGTTCTGATGATGATATCCCCTTAGCGAAGGTCCTGAAGAAGTCTTCCCTCCCTGTCAAAACCGAGAAGCAGCTCAAAAAGCGGGAAGCAAAGGGAAGGAAGCGATCTTCTTCGGTGGTTAGTTCTGGGTCCAAGAGGCGAAAGAAGACGGCCACCAATCTGCTCGACTCTTTAGTGGAATCAGAGCCTATCCTTCAAGATGAACCACTAGCCATGCAAGAATCGGATGGTAGTCTACTTTTCCCGGATTCATCTGTCGAGAAAGCCGCACAATTGGCTGAGGCTATAAGACGCTCACAGGATGAATCCGAGAATGTAAGAATCCCGAAGAGGCCTTATCCTGCCATCATCTTTTACGAAGACCCTCCATCGATACGGCGGATATTCATAGGTCCTTTGGAAGAAGGGGGCGAGAGAGCTCTTAAGCAGGCTGTCTCAGCCGACGCCGAAGATGCACTTTTGTTGTGGGCCGGTGGCCACGAGTCTACCCTCGAACCTCGGTGAGCATACCTCCTCAGGAAGGAGCGTCGGCTCGAAAAAGCCATACTAGAGGCTCCTTTGCGCATCGGTATACTCATGTATCTCTTTGTAATATTTTGTACTGATTATATATATATATATATATATATATATATATACGTATCCTTATCCTCGTGCAAACTTTGCAGGGACTTCGCTGATGGCAGAGGATCTGAGTCCAAGTCGCGCCCTGACTATGGACTCTACAAATATCCCCGATGAGACACTCGTAGGTGTGGAGGGGATTGCCACGGTTGCCATTCCTGTTATAAAGCTTCCACTAACGGCCTCCGTTCCTTCCGCTCCCGTTGTCCCTGAAGAGGTGCCTTTATCCATCGTAGATTTAATGGACCTTTCCGGTGACGGCCTAGAGGCGGTAAAACAAGTGGCTGAGATTGCCCTTCCCGAAGTGGCTACTGTGCCTCAACCAGCAAACATTTCTGGTGATGTGTCCGATGGTACGGAGGAGGCTGTTGAGGCTGCTATCCCTCCTGTTCAAAGCGAAAGGAGTATCGAAGGTATTATCCCATACTTTGTTTTAAACGATATTTCGATTATCTGAACCTTCCTTGTCTTTTTCAGAGCTACGAGGCTTGGCGGCGTCCATCGCTGGCCTATCTCCCAGGAAGTCTTTCCAGCGTCTGCTGGAACTGGCTGCTCCACAGGCGATATCCCCTCAGCGCATCATTCTATCTTCCGGACAAGGTTAGCATTGTTCGCTCCTTTCCCGGTATTGTTACTTCTTCATATAACGATGTTCATGTCTTCTGTAGTTCTGGAAGCTGATGATGAGGTTGAGGTCCTCGATGGGCCTGGGGATCTTCCAGACTCTTCTTGTATAAACATGAGTAAGTAAAGTTTCGACGCCTTCACATCTGTCCTCTGTTTGCAACCTTCGCTGATCATTTGTCAATCTTTAACAACTCTGCCTACTTTTACCCCGTTGGAGACTCGCATTCTCATGTCGTCTGGCCTTTATGCGCTGCGTGCATCCGAACGTATGGCCAAGTTAAGCCTTCACTCTTTGTTAGCATTGATCAAAGACCTTCGTGTTGGTAACTCGCTCACAGCCGAAGAATTTGCTGCTGAAGCCAACGGTTCTCTTCCCTTTCTGGCCACTTATCACAATGAAGCATTGGTGCAAGTCTGGGTCGAATTCTGTCGTCGAGTGGAGGCTTGCTTGTATAGTCTTGAATGCGCGTGCCTTCCTTCGGAGGTGGTGGCTGCGAAGACAAGCTTGCAGGGGCTGATTAAGCGGTACGCCGCTAATACGCTTTCCTATGAAAAGAGGCTCCACCGAAAGTTCTCAGAGAGGAAGCTGGCTTCAACCGCGCTCGGGGAGCTTCAAGCCAAATTTACAGCTAAGACCACCCACGCATATGAACTTTGGCAGGAGCTTCAAGCCGCAATCAAAGACGTGGTGGCTGTTGATAAAGCTGTTATCTTTACCCGAGCGATGGTTGATGCTCATAAAGCTACTGAACAGGAGGTTGAAGGCCGGCTTTCCTCGCATCAGGCCCAACAGTCGGAAGCGGAGGCCCGTCTCGCAGCCATAGTCAATTTTGAAGCAGAGACCCAAGAAAGGAAGGATGAACTGATGAACCTTTTGAATCATCCGCCATCTTGAAAGATGTATTATATTTTTTTTATTCTTTCTTATACATGTTCTTAACTGAAAATATATTCTTGATTCTTTCATAAATTGTACTTTGTATTCATTTTGATTCATGAATAAAAAGACGTATTTTTTTTCAATGGCGGTGTGTTCATTTTAAGATATGCATTTCGTTGATAGTTTATTTAAATCTCTTTGCAAGATTGTGCCCTTCTTTTTCAAGTTAAGATATTTGTGATTTGATTTATCCCCAAAACGGAGCATTGCTCTATGATGGAGAAGTTATGAATTAATGTATATATATATTTTTTAAGACGGAGCATTGCTCTGGTTGAGAAGGTTATGAGTTGATATTTTTCCGTGTCGGAGCTTTGCTTGACGACAGGGAGTGTCGGAGCATTACTCAACGATAAGGGGAGCTATGAGTTATCATGTATCCAAGTTGAGGCTTTGCCTGACGGCAAGAAAATGTCGGAGCATTGCTCGACGACAGGGGGTGATATGTGTCCAAGTCGAAGCTTTGCTTAACGACGAGGAGGTATCGGAGCATTGCTCAACAACAGGGGTTGACATAAGGTCCAAGTCGAAGTTTTGCTTAACGACGAGGAAGTGTCGGAGCATTGCTCTACGACAAAGGTTGACATAAGCCATACGGGGTCAAGATTGACATTGGCTATATGGTGTCAGAGGTTGACTTTATCCGCATTTCACGGAGTCAATGGTTGCTCTGGACGTTTCCCACGGGCTCAGAAGTGACATTAGCCGTGTTCTACGTGACCAAGAATTTGCTCTAGATACTTCCCACGGGGTCGGTTTGACATAGCCATATTCTGCGAGGACCAGGCTCCGCTCTGGATGCTTCCCACGGGGTCAGGATTGACATAGCCGTGTTCTGCGAGGACCAAGATCCACTCTGGACGTTTCCCACGGGGTCAGGATTGACATAGGTCATGTTCCATGTGACCAGGAATTTGCTCTGGATGCTTCCCACGGGGTCGGTTTGACATAGCCATGTTTTGCGAGGACCAGGCTCCGCTCTGGATGCTTCCCACGGGGTCAGGATTGACATAGCCGTGTTCTGCAAGGACCAGGATCCACTCTGGACTTTTCCCACGGGGTCAGGATTGACATAGGCCATGTTCCACATGACCAGGAATTTGCTCTAGATGCTTCCCACGAGGTCAGGATTGACATAGCCGTATTCTGCGATGACCAAGCTCTGCTCTGGACGTTTCCTATGGGGTCAGGATTGACATAGCCGTGTTCTGCGAGGACCGGAATTTGCTCTGGATGCTTCCTACGGGGTCAGGATTGACATAGCCGTGTTCTGCGAGGACCAGGCTCCGCTCTGGACGTTTCCCACGGGGTCAGGATTGACATAGGCCGTGTTCCACGAAACCAGGATTTTTCTCTGAATGCTTCCCACGGGGTCTGATTGACATAGCCGTGTTCTGCGAGGATCAGGCTCCGCTCTGGACGTTTCCCACGGGGTCAGGATTAACATAGGCTGTGTTCCACGAAACCAGGATTTGCTCTGGATGCTTCCTACGGGGTCAGAATTGACATAGCGTGTTCTGCAAGGACCAGAATCCGCTCTGGACGTTTCCCACAAGGTCAAGATTGGCAAAGGCCGTGTTCCACGTGACCAGGAATTTGCTCTGGATGCTTCCCACGGGGTCAGAATTGACATAGCCATGTTCTGCGAGGACCAGGATCCGCTCTGGATGTTTCCCATGGGGTCAGGATTGACATAGGCCGTATTCCACATGACCAGGAATTTGCTTTGGATGCTTCCCACGGGGTCGGTTTGACATAGCCGTGTTCTGGGAGGACCAGGCTCCGCTCTGGACATTTCCCACAGGGTCAGGATTGATATAGGCTATGTTCAACGTGACCAGGAATTTGCTCTGGATGCTTCCCACGGGGTCAGAATTGACATAGCCGTGTTCTGTGAGGTCCAGGATCCGCTCTGGATGTTTCCCACGGGGTCAGGATTGACATGGGCCGTGTTCCACATGACCAGGAATTTTTCTCTGGATGCTTCCCACGGGGTCGGATTGACATAGCCGTGTTCTGCGAGGACCAGGCTCCGCTCTGGACGTTTTCCACGGGGTCAGGATTGACATAGGCCGCGTTCCATGAAACCAGGAAGAGTTGACTTTATCCGCATTTCACGAAGTCAAGAGTTGACTCTCAGTTGTCTGTGTACCGCCGAGTCACAGAACTGGGAACTTTGCCGCAACTCCGATTTGTTGATGTTGTGTCCGTTGTAATGAAACTAATGTTGAGATGATCTCCAGGTTGTCTGCGAACCGTCGAGACTTGGCTTCTTTCGGATGGAGCCTGGGGAGGGAAGGTATGATTCCCTCTTTGTTTGCGCCCCTGGATTGTATACAGGGATTGATGCAGCAATATCACCTGTAGGGCAAAAGGTTTCATTTTATATATTTTTCTTTCCGCGATGCTCTATCATTTCAGCTTTTTATATCGCGAAAGTCGTGATTGCCTAATCATTTCGGCTATTTTTCGCGGTGTCCAATCATTTCGGTTATTTGTTTTATTTTTACTCGCTGCTTTTTATTGTGAGTTGCCCAATCATTTCGGCTATTTTGCATGCATACACTTTTACTTGCTGATTTTGTCGCAAGTTGCCCCATCATTTCGGCTATTTCGTATGCATGTGTGGCTCGCTGGCTTTTCGCTGCAAATTTTGGGATTTGACCCCGATTTCGGCATCAACATCGCTACAACTGGGATATTGCTAGGAGCGAATCATCATTTGCCTTCGTCGATGTCGAACAAAGGTGGCTTAGTAGACAGGGTTAAGATCCTGTCGACTAAGGTTTTTGACTTCATGAGCCGTAATGGTCTCACAAAGGTATTTCTCCCTACGAGTCATGAGGATCTCGTAGGTGCGTTTTCTCCTTAGGAATTGTGAGGATTCCTAAGTGTGTGGTCTCTTATAAGTCGTAAGGATCTTACAAGAGTGCTTTCTTCTTATAAGTCGAGAGGACTTACAAGGGTTATTCACTGTGTAAACATATCCCTAGTCATGGATGGGACTTTGTTAGGGAAATATTTATTCGCGCCCGTGGATTGTATACAAGGGTCAGCATTGAACCGCTTGTAGGGCAAAATTGAAGGTTGTGATGGCTGCTTAAGAACAGGTTTAGATCCCTGTAGCTTAAGGCTTTTGAATTCTATGAGCCGTGAGGGTCTCAAAGGGGGAATTCTCCTTACGAGTCGTGAGGATCTCGTAAGTGCGTTACCCCTTAGGAATCGTGGGGATCCCTAAGTGTGTTGCTCCTTTGTGAGTCGTAAGGATCTCACGCAGGTAGTTTCTCCTCACAAGGTCGAGAGGACCTTGCAAGTGTCTTTTAACGAGATTGCGCCCTTTCGGGTTTTCACAACACTCGCCGGTAGCCCTGCTGTTTTTACTCACGGAGCCCTTTCGGGTTTTCATCCGTGCCCATTTTTCTTATGGACATACCGTTTTCTTTTTTTTCTTTTTTTTATTTTATATATTTTGTGTCAGATTTGGGATGCTGCAGTCCATAGTAGTTTATCGACGTCTCAGTCAACAGCCAGTTTTAGGACATAGTGTTCCATCGTTAGTTTAAGGACATTTCGGTCTGTCGCCAGTTTTAGGACATAGTGGTCCATCGTTAGTTTAAGGACGTTTCGGTCCATTGTTAGTTTTAGGACATTTCGGTCCGTCGTTAGTTTAAGGACGTTTCGGTCCGAGAAAAGGAAGCCGGCTACTACTTACAGAGTTTAGGCTTAGGAAGATAGCAAGCGGACATAGGCGTCGTCATCTATCATTGACCTAGACCATGACTCATCAGGCGTAGTATTTTTTCAGGAAGCGACCGTTTATTGGCCTGAAATGCCTTTCCCCATGCATATCCATGAGTAGGTAGGCTCCACCCTGGTAAACTTTGTCGATAATATACGAGCCCTAATAGTTCGGCTCGAATTTCCCCCATTTGGCACGATTAGGGATCATAGATCTTTTGACGGCCTAGTCAGTCTCTCATATGAGCGCGTCATCTTTGCTTTATAAGCCTCCAGATTTTGTTGCGCCATGAGACGGGTTTCGTCGGAGGCATCAAGCTCCTCAAGGCGAAGGTGAGCATTTCCTTCGCCTGTTAGCTCGTAGTGAACGGCAACTCGTAGATAGGGTAACTCTATCTCGAGGGGGAGTACTGCTTCTATGCCGAATACCAATGCATACGGCATTGTGTTCGTGGCCGTTTTGAACGTAGTTTGATATGCCCAGAGAGCTTCATACAGTCTCTCGTGCCAGTCCCTCTTATTTCGAGACACTGTCTTTTTCACGATCTTTGTCAAGGTCTTGTTGAAAGCCTCAGCTAGACCGTTAGCTCGAGGATTATAGACCGAAGAGTATCTCCAGTCTATATTATGTTGTTGTGCAAAGCGGCTGATCTTGTGGCTTCTATAGGCTGGCCCGTTATCAGAGATAATCCGTCGCGGAGTGCCAAACCGATAAATGACATGTGTCTTGAAGAAATGGAGGATATTCTCCGTCTTCACTTCCCTTAGCGGTACTGCTTCTGCCCATTTGGAGAAATAATCAGTTGTCGCCAAAATGAATCGATGTCATCTGGACGATGCTGGTTCGATGGGGCCGATTATGTCAGTTTCCCACATTTCAAATAGCCAGCTAGTAACCGTTGGATGCATTGGATTTGGATGCTGATGGATAAAGTCTCCGTGAATCTGGCACGAGTGGCACTGCTTTGCATATTCTAAACAGTCTTGGATCATCGTGGGCCAATAATAACCCAACTGTTTGATCTTCAGCTTCATCTTCGGCCCGGCTTGGTGAGAACCACAGAGTCCGTCGTGAGTTTCTTGGACGACTCTCCTTGCCTCTTCAGGTCCCAGGCAACTTAACCACAGAGAATCAAATGATCTCTTATACAGAGTATTATTAACAAAGGCGAAGGATAGAGCTCGTTTCATGAGCTGATGTCTTGAGGACGCATCTTCAGGGGTTCGACAGGATTTGAAGTAGTCTATAAAAACTTCTCTCCAATCCTTAGCCTTTTCCTGGTCTTTTATTTGCAGAGTCGTTTACTCGATCCTCCCTTTTCTTCGGGCAACTCCGGAGATATTTCTGCCGGTGCAAGAACCCGACGGCTTTGCACAACGATCCTCACGTCATCGAGGTTCTCGTCGGCCAATTCTTTAGCAAGCTTGGCTAATGCATCCACTTTGCTATTTTCCGCCCGCGGTATGCTTTCCAGAGTGTAGGAAGGAATTTGAGTCAGCAGTTGATGTACTTTCCCGCCGTACTTCACCAACTCTGGCTTGCACGTTTAATAGTCGTCGTTTACTTGACTAACGACCAGTTGGGAGTCTCCGTATATGAGAAGGTTTTCAATTCCCATGTTGATAGCGATCTCAAGACCTGCTATCAAAGCTTCATACTCGGCTTCATTATTCGTCCTCGGCTCTGTTAAGGAGAAGGCAAAGCGCATTATCCCTCCTTGTGGAGTCACGAAGAGGAGGCCTACCCCTGATTTGATTATGGGGGTACTTTGTTTGCGCTTCTTCATGGAAGATGCTCCATCGAAATAGAGTTCCCATTAGGTATCAATCTCTCTTCTCTCCCCATCGATTGTGTCAAACGCGTGTCCGTCCGGCAATTTGCAGTTCAAGAGAGAGTTGGCAGGTATCGGATGCTCAGTGAGGAAGTCAGCGATGGCTTGGCCTTTCACTTCCTTGAGGGGTCGGTATGTCACCGAGAATTACGTTAAGAGCAAGGCCCATTTGGAGAGCCATCCCGTTAATATAGCCTTAGACATCAAATATTTGAGAGGATCCCTCTTTGATATGAGATGGACCTCATGCGCCAACGCATAGTGTCTGAGCTTCGTTATCACGAAGATCAACGCCAGGCAGTGTTTTTCGATGGGAGAATAATTGCTTTCTGCCCCCAGTAAAACTCGACTTAAATAGTAAAGGTCTTTCTCCTTCCCTTGATCGTTCTCGTGTGCCCACAGCGCGCCTAAAGAACCTTCGAGGGTTGTTGTATACAGGACGAGGGGTTTTCCTTTAATGGGAGTGGCCAATACTGGCGGATTCTGCAAGTATTGCTTGATTTTGTCCAGTGCGCCTTAGCATTTGCTATCCCAGATGAACGGGGTCCCCTTCTTCATTAGGTGACTGTAAGGACGACACTTGCCGGAGAGATTGGCTATAAATCACCGGATATATGCGAGCTTTCCTTAGAGAGACCGCAGTTGCTTGAGAGTCCTTGGCGGAGGCATCTCCATGATCGCCATGATCTTCAACGGGTCTATCTCGATGCCTCGATGTCGTACGATGAATCCTAGGAATTTTCCCGAGGAAACTCCGAACGCGCATTTGAGAGGGTTCATCTTCAAGTTGTATTTCCGAAGGCGCTGAAATACGATCTTCAGATGCTCTAAATGTTCCTCGTATGATTTGCTTTTAACCACGAGGTCGTCGATATAGCATTCGACCATTTCATGTATGAGGTCATCGAAAATTTTCGTCATGGCCCTCTGATAGGTGGCACCAGCGTTTTTTAGACCGAAAGGCATCACCTTGTAGCAGAATATACCCAAAGGGGTCCGGAAAGCGGTATGCTTCTGGTCCTCGGGATGCATCTTTATCTGATTGTATCTCGATGATCCGTCCATGAAGGAGAAGACTTCATGAGTGGACGTATCGTCTATCATCGGCTCGGTGACCGGTACTGGAAAGTCGTCCTTAGGACAAGCTCTGTTGAGATCCCGAAAGTCCATGCATATACGCACTGTCCCATTTTTCTTCATCATTGGGACGATGTTGGCGATCCAGTCAGGGTACTGAACCTCTTGGATGAAGCCGGAGTCGATTAATTTCTTTACTTCGGCATTGATGCTCATCTCAAGCTCGAGCCGCATTCTTCTAGGTGCTTGTTTGATCGGCTTGACGTCCAGAGATATCGCCAATTTGTGGACAGCAATCTCTGGATCTAGTCCTGGCATCTCGGAATAGTTCCATGCAAAGCAATATTTATGCTGCATGAGCACGTCCTTTAGCGTAGCCACCCTTTCTTCAGACAACAGCTCACTGACGAATGTCGGCCGCGGGTCACTTGCCGTCCCCAAATAAATTTTCTTGAGGTTATCTGCAGCAGTATGTATTCCATCTTCCAGCTCTTTTTTCGCCGGTGGAAACTCTGAGATCACCTCGCCATCATCGTTTTCGAAGCACCAGGGGAGATCATCCATATTCTTGGGTTCTTCTTCTGACAGCGTTATCATATGACAGGTACGAGATCGCTTCCAAGACCGATGTTGATCGGGTTCTACTCTCGCTGCATGCACGGCTTTTGGTTCATGCTTCTGCGGTGGAGTTACCCTCCAGCTGCTTGATAAAGCGAACCTGCCTTATTGATATTGGTCTTCGACCCAGTTTTTGAAGGTGAAGCAGTCTTCGAGAGGATGTCCTATTGCTTGGTGATAAGAGCAATAGTCTGGGTGAGAGACCTCGTCTGCTTGCTCGGGATGCTTGGACTCCAGGAGTGTCATCATCTGGTGTTTCATGACAAGATCGAATATCTTCTTTGTCTTGTCTTGAGGAAAAGAATATTCTCGACCCATCTTCTTTATAAGAGATGAATCTTAGTTTCTCGATTCTCGATCGCGTGGCTTCTTTGTCCCGCTTTGTCGCTGTCGAACGCTTTTCCTGTTCTTTGGTTCATTTTTGCCTCTGCGTCGGGTCTTTTGTATGATGGGCTGGGGACGAAGGGCATCGTCACTTTCTGCAACCTGTTGAAGGAGGCGCTGCGTTCTGGCTTTCTCGTAGATGGCCATTTCGCGATTATGATCGTCTCGAACCTTTTGACCCGCTTCCCTTATTATCTTGTCCATCCGTTCTTCAAACGACAGACTTGGTATTTTCACGACGGGAGCTCGTTTTGGTTCAGGGTTAGCATCTTCCCACAGAGCATCTCCTTCCTTATCGAAGTCATGTATGACGTAGCAATCGCGGAATAGCTCCTGTTTCTTAGATTGAACATATCCAAACCCGATCGTTTTCATTCTCCCGTTGGGCAACTTTCGTTGAGTTCCGGGGACGTCCCAGATCCTGTTATAGAACCGTGCTTTTCGAGCAGTTTGCATGAAGGGTATGCCTTGACGCCTCAACAGCCTTTTTAATCCTTCTGTGTAGTATCTGGGCATGGGCTGAAGCCTGTCAAGCATAGAATCGGCGCCGTGCCAGATTTCTTCCTCCACTTTGGTTTTCCTAGATCGGTAGAATAGGATCGCCTTTTCACCTTTTCGCCTGGGAGGGACGTAGAATGTTTGCAGTTCCTGCATACTATAGGCATTAAGTGCATCAAGCTCTTTGTAATGCTCTCGCAGAACCATGGCGATTTGCAAACTCCGATCATCATTAGTAAATGCTTGAATTGATTGCCGAACAGAAAATACGGCATTGACTTCATCTTCCGAGTCGCTGCCGAAGATCAACATAGGGGTGGACGATCTCGACTTGTTGCATTGGGGCGGACCTGAATAAACTATTTCTTCTTCGTCCTCGGTGTCACTCCCGAAGATCGGAATAGTGGTGATAGCTTTGTTCTTTTCCTCTGGTTTGCGACATCTTTCTGTGTCTTCGAAATCAGGCAGGAAGTATGTTCCCCTCCGAATGACGCGGCGGAGACGCGATAAACGTCTTGCCTGTGATTCGGGGCAGATGCTAATTGGTGATATCCATCCACCTCTCCGAAGATGCCAAGTTGATTTATGGCACCGTGTATCGGAGGTTTGGATGGATGCGGCCGATGTAGCAGGCTTCGTCAGATTCCCCCTCGTTCGAGGGGTTTTTGATTGTGGGGACGCTCTTCCCTGCAGGCGCAAGCCCCTGCAGTTAATTACGCTACCACATCGCGGTAACAACTTTCTCCTTCTCCAGAATTTCACTTCGTGTCATGTGTGTTTGTTTTGTTTGTGGTTGCCCGTGGATTGTATACGGAGACTAATTTATGTCGTCGCCCGTAGGACGTGGATTAGTCCAAATCCGTATTTTCTTAGATTTGGGTTTGGAATTTTGGTTTAAGGATACGTTAGCCCTATTTAAGGCTAAGATCAACATAAACTTTTGTTAAGGATACGTTAGCCTAATCTCCAGACTAAGATCAACTTAACGGGATCGTTTCTATCCGACAAGAGAGCAATTGGCTCTATTGTTTAGTTTAATGACGTTGCGGTCGATTTCCAGTTTAGGGACATGGTGGTCCATCATTCCCATTTGGGGACGAACATTAGTTTAAGGACATTTCGGTCCAACGTTCCCATTTTGGGATGAATATTAGTTTAAGGACGTTTCGGTCCACGAGTTTAAGGACCCCGCAGTCCGTATCGATGTGTGGTTGTCGGGACTCGTCACCTCTCTGACGTCGTTGAAGGATTACAACGATAGGTGTCAGAGGAGTTCGGAGATGTACCCTTGAACCGGATGTAAATTGATTTAGGAGAGCAGCCGTGCTCAGTCAATTTAATTTGAGGACTTACGGCCATGATTGGGCTAAGTCCAGTTGAAGATATTCAACGTTTTTATCTTTGGCCTATTAGGCTTGTGCTAGGGCTTTGCCCCTGCACTGCATTTTCTTTTGGCCTGCTAGGCCTTTTTGATTTGGGCTCTGTCCCTTTATTTATGATGCAGAGCATCTGTTTGGGCTTTGCTTCTTTAAAATAATGCATTGCATTTAATTTGGCCTGTTAGGCCTTTTTTAATTGGGCTTGGCCCTTCTGTAAATAATGCAGTGCATTAATTGTCTGACATTGGCTTGTCAGGCACTTTGCGCCAATTATTGAGCGCAAACGCTTGTGGTGGCGATACGTGTCGCACTCTGGTGAGCGCAAGCGCAACAGCGCAGTGCGCTGTGTTAGTGCGCTGCGCTATTGCGCTACTGACACGTGGCGCGCTCTGGTGAGTTGCGCCAACTTCATAGAGCAATGCTCTATCTTAATAGCGCATAGCGTAAGTGGTCATGGTGCTGACACGTGGCGCTCTCTGGTGGCTTGCGCCAATCCAAGAGCGCAACAGTGCAGATTCGCAAGTGCAAGGCACTATTTCAATATCTTGATCCAATTTTGGATTCAAGAAAAGAATCTTTAAGATTCCAAGAACCAATGGTTCATAAAAAAGTGCAAGGCACTGTTATTATTTATTTATTATTGAAGATCATTGATCTTGTTCTTAGATCAATGATCTATTCAGAAGAAATTCTTCTTTTTATAAAGGTTTTTTTACCTTTTTTCTCTTCTTGAGTTTTTCTCAAAATTCTTCAGAGTTCCCTCTGTTCTCTGTGTTGTTGTTTTCTGATTTTGATGTTGATGATTTCTTTCTATTAAATTGGGGTCTAGGGGCCTTTATATAGTGCCCATTAATTTGTTAAATTTGTTAAAGAGATCATTCTCTGAGTGATTTAGGGAATTTCCCCCACCGTTGGATCTTTGATCCAAGGGCTTCTGTTTTACAGAAGACAATCTTCTTGTTTTAACAAGAACAGAAAGATCTTACTGGAATTTTAATTCTGTTTGGCGCAGATGCATCAGCGCTTAACACGTGTCGCGCAGCGCACAGCGCAGCGCAACTGCACTTGACACGTGTCGCGCAGCGCACATCGCAGAGCAACTGCGCTGACACGTGTCGCACAGCGCAGCGCAACTGCGCTGACACGCGTTGCGCGGCGCACAGCGCCGCGCAACAGCGCTTGCGCAACTGCGCTGACACGCGTTGCGCAGCGCAGCGCTTGCACAACTGAAGCATTGCTTCCTTTAATTTTTTTTTAAATAGAGCCTTGCTCCGATTGGGCGCGCTGCCTTGGGCGCTGCGCTGACGTTTCAGCTTTTGACACGTGGCGCGTTGCGCGCAACGCAAAGGATTTGAAGCGTTGCTTTAATTTTGAATTTTTGAAATTCAAACAGAGCTTTGCTCTGATTGGGGAAAACAAATGCCCCCCCACCGTTGCGCTCACGTGGTGCACACGTGAGTGCAGCGGTGGCAAGATCTTGGCCGTTGGATTAACGGGTGAGTTGAAGGGGTGCAGGCGCCTATAAATAAGACTCTTGGTCCTTAGTAAATGTTTTACCATTTTCAAGAATCTTGATTTTCAGAGCCTTGCTCTTGCTTTTGAGAACTTTAGAGCCTTGCTCTCGTTTCTTTTCAAGAACTCCAGAGTTCAGATTTTTAGAACAACTTAGGTAAAAATTAAAATTTAATTTAATTTAATTTAATTAACAGAGCCTTGCTCTTATAGATCTTTGATCTAAAGAAAACCCCTTTGGGGTTTCATTAACAGAGCCTTGCTCTCAAAAGTCCATAGATCTACAGAGATCTTGTTCATGGGTTTTAATCCATGAACAGAGCTTTGCTCATAGATCAAATGTAGATCTTTTTTGATCTAAAAATGGAGAACTTTTTATAAGTTTCTATGGATCTTTTAAGACCCCAAATTTTTAATCTTTAGGAGTTAAAATTTTCTTTTGATGGATCTTTCCATCATTATTACAGAGCTAGGCTCTTTTTTAGGAAATTTTATTCCTTTGAGACCAGAGTTTGACAAATGTCACTCTGTGACAGAGCTCTGCTCTGAAAGAGGAGATTTTCTCCTTGTCTCTAGGGATTTCCCATTAATGAAAATATTCTCCTGGGGATCTCTTCATTAATTGACAGTCTCATCCAATGATGGGTCTGTCTTATTAACTGATGCACTGTTATCCAGATTTTGTGGGTCCCCATTTGGTCCCCTACCCACTGCATTGCAGTGTAGTGTAAATTTTTAAAATGCCAAGCGTTGGAATTACAACACTGACAGCTAATTTTTGTCCCTCCACAAGAAACATGCCTGTTGACCTATCATTCCCGTTTGTTCGCTCGGAGGGAGGATTTCCCCAGGCACCAGTGGACCGAGAGGTGCTCACTCTCATCAAAGATCATGACCCTGAGCACAAGAACCTTCACTTGTGGGGTAGGTGGTATAACGATATCATCCAGGGTCGCCGAAGCTTCAGTTCTGCTACGCCGTCCGAGCCAATATTTTCGATCCCTTATGCGGATGAACCCCCGGTAAAGTATGCCGTGGAGGTCAAAAATTGGAATTCGGATGACCTCCTTCAGCCTGCAATCGGGGCTATTCCCGTGCAGCCGCCGCCGGCAATAGACATTTTGGGGAGGCGAATTTGTCAGGGTGAAGCACGCCCTTGGGGACAGGATTATAACATTGGATTGATCCCGCGACCGCCCGCCGGATATTTGCAGTGGGCCCGGTACATCTTATCAGCGAAGAGGACTCATCTGATGAAGATTGCTTTTATTCGGCCATCTACGTCTCGCTTTTTGAGTATCCCTCTCCTCCATCATGGTGGATTAAGGCTTTTATCGAACAATGGAATATCCCCACCCACACCTTCCTGATGACGGACAGGGAAGTCTCTATCTCCTTGGAAGAGTTTGCTGAAATCTTGGGTTTGCCGATGAGGGGGGAGCATTACGAGGAGCTGCTTCCTCCTGACGAATACGTCTTTGCCACCAAGCCGCTGGTGTTTGATCTGACGCCAGAGAACGCTATTCAGCACCAGTTTCCGGGCTTGGTGAAGGTGCTGAGCATATATGAAGGGCTCTATCTAGAATCAGGCGTCCGGGGAGTCAGTTTCGCAGATTTTATCGCCCGCTTCATTCGACCGAAGTTTCTATCGGAGCGGAGCGAGAAGTTCGCCAAGCTTAATGACCCTTTCGGCTTCGGCTTGAACCGTCGACCAACATCGGAGGATGATCAAAAGGAATTTTATCTCCCCGGCGTCGTCGTCATGCCCTTGTCAGAAATCGCCGTCCCGGGCACGGATGAGGAGACCTTTTTTGTAGGGTTCTTGGGATTGTGGCTGTGCAACTTTGTGCTCCCCATGCACCCGCGCCACATGCGGCCATCTGTTTTCTACCCAGCGCATCGGATGGTGGCTGGTCTGCAGTTGATAGTAGGAATCGCCGGGCTGGCTTACCTTTATAATGGACTTAGCGTAGCGGCGGATGCTAATGAGCCTGGGGTGCAGCCTGCTAACTTCCCGATGCACTACTTCACCTCTTGGATGGAAATGCATGTGCACGGGGTGTTCGGCGCCCATAAGATCCCTCTGTTTTTTGAGAAGTGTAGACTCCCAAGAGTCAAGCGGTTGGTCGGCGCTTCGATCGTGGTTGCGCCTCTGCGGGAGGCTAGGGGGCTGCTCCTTCATCCACACCTGGTCGGAGCGAAGGTTTCTTTTTTGGATAAAGTCATAACCATAGGCTCAGAGACCACCAAGTCGGTAGTGCCGCTGCGCGATGACTTTAAGGACGGGGCTTCCATATTGAAAGCTCGGGAGATCTTCCACCTCTACTCCATTCGACCGGGCTACTTGGTGTTTAGGCAGAATGAGACGGCGCTCTTCATGAGGTATAACCCTCACCGGTTCGATCAGCAATCGAGCTATCACCAGGGAATCCCGATGGAAGCGTTCTTGGAAGAGCCCGTGGCCAGCCGAGAGGGGATAAGGAGTGCGATGCACCATTTCATGCGACTTAACACGAGCTCGTATTTCTTCATCAGCGAGCCGAGCTGCGTCCCCAAGGTCCTCAATGCGTACGTGGCTTGGTACGCGCATGCAATGGGTCCAGTTATCCTTATGGAAAAACGCATGCTGGTTGACCGCAAGGGTGCGCTTCCTGGCGGCGATCGCAAAGCTCCTTTGAAGCCAAGGACTCTGGTTATTCCTTAGCTGAAAGATGTCGGAACCGTGCCACCGCGCGTGTTGAGCCCTCCAGGCGGATTGCCGCTCCGTGACGCTGTGGATGCGCCACCAGCGCCCCGTGCTCCAGTGGAGACGGTAGATGTGGTTTCGCCGGAGTCCGGCGTGGGCGCGGATATCGGGACCCGCCGCCCTAAGGTGCCTGCAAAGCGCAAGTCGATCTCGGGTGCACCTAGGGCTGGCGAGCAGAAGAGGAAGAAGAAGTCACTCTTCTCAGCTGACGTTGCTTTCGGTCAGGAACCTCATGCTCCCTATAGCGAGGGCTTGGGCGAATACGGGACCAATAAAGGATTGGTTATGCCGCCAGATGACACTGATCTGGCGGCCGCCATCACAGCTTCAGAGCGATTGGCGAGGCGCGACGCATGACTGGCTAAGCTTGCACAATCGGGTAATTACTAGTCGCATTTTTTTATCGCATCGTACTTTTATTATTGTCTTTGACTAATGCTTTTCCCTTCTTTTCTTCAAACAGGCATCACCACTGAAGAAGCCATCGCTGCTTCCCTCAAAACTTTTCAGGAGGAAGAACGACTCGGAGTATCCTTAGGCCTCGGTACATTTCGATTCATTAAGTCTTTATTCTACTTTTATTATGGTTGATCTAACCCTTTCTTTTTCTCATCACAGGAACCACAATGCCGGTCCCGCCAAGTGACGCAGAGACTCTTCCCGGGCCAGCCACTGATGTTTTGGCCTCTTCGAGGCTACTGCGAGAGACCCGGCTTGAAGAGCCGATGAGAGATGCCTTGAAGGCTCTGGAGGCAACTCTAAACGAGGACGACGACACCTTGATGAAGGAAGCATCGAAGAGGTCCATCGCGACGGCCCGGGAGGAGAGGAAGCGGTTGAAGCGCGAAGCGAAGGCACGCAGGGCTGCTTTGGCCGTGAGAGCGGGCCCAAGCACCGTCCCTCGTGCTGATACTCCCTTGGAAGAGCCCCTGATCGCCTTGTCCACAGCTTACAGACAGGCGGTGCGCGCAAATAGGGAGGCTAACGATAAGTCCACCTCAGGTAATGTATCTTTCAAAATTTTGTTGTAAGAATTGTAAACCTGTCAGTTCTTATATATCTTGTCTTGCAGGGCCAAGTCCAACCGAAGGGGAGGCGGAAACCGTCGAACCTAAGGGGACAGAGGAAGAGGCACCGGCCGAACCCGAGCCGACGGTGGGCAACGTCGTCGGGGTTGCTGAACCTGAGCTGGGGGTTGAGGGAGCTGCACCAAAGAAGGTCGTTGATGCCGAGCCTGAGGTGGAGGCAAATGAGATGACCGCTATAACTGAGCCTGGGGCAGCGGCGGGCGGAGCATCTGAAACTGGTGACCCCATGGTAATGGCGGACGAGACAATGGCGACCGCCGAGCCCGAAGAAGTAGAGGGTGAGATGGGCACCACTCTTGGGGAAAAGCCAGCCGCTCTTTCTCAAGAGTCTGGCAATGCTCCAATTATTGCTCTCCCCGTCAACGGTCCTCTGCCGTCTTCTGGTCGGGCGAGTACGACGACAGCCCCTGTCGAGTCCGGTGATGAGGCCACGGGAGGTGGACTCGTATCGATAGAGGAGGGAGACGCCTCTGTTTCGGCTGGCGGCTCATCAGGTAAATTTCAAGTTACTGTCCTTTTTTCATCTTTCAATCCTTTCTGAAAAAGTTTATCCTTGTTTTTAACGCAGGTGCGGCCAGTGGCGATGCTCAATTGCTCGAGGGAGCGCCGTCAACTACTGCTTTGGTGGTGGTCACCCCTCAGCCTTCTCATGTACCATCGCAGATGTTGGAAGGTATGGATTTGCAACCCATTAGTTTTATCTTTCAGCCGCATAATTTATGTACTAATGTCGTACTATTGCATCTTTTCAGGAGTGCTTTTTGATCATCTCTATCAGGTGTTGCACCCGCACTTCTCCTTCCCATCTGAACTCGCTTCTTCCTCCGGTGGCGTTGGTGAGTATAGTTTCCAATTGATGTCTTCTTTTTTTTCTAGTAATGGAATTATTTCTGACTCTTCTTTTTCCTGATTGCAGTGCTACAAATCGAAGGAAGGGATGAAAGATCGGTCGCGCCACCGGCCCTCCCGGCCTTGCCACCTTCTACAGCTGGTATAGTAAATTATCGCATCAATGACTTCTTTTGTATTTCTTGAACCGTCATCTAATCGTATTTTGTTCTTTCAGCTGTCATTCCGATCCCGGCGCCCTTTGAGTCTCACGTTATAATGCCGGCAGGCCCCTTCCTGAGACGTCCGTCTTCAAAGGGTGTTGTAATGAGCTTGGGCATGCTGAGCGGATACGTCGAGGAGCTTAACGCAGACGCTCTCCCATCTGCTGCGGATTTCGCTGCGGAGGTTAACCCAATGTTGGCGGCGCTTGTGAATTTTCAGGATGGAGGCGTCGTCGAGCTTTGGGTCAATCACTGCAGGGAAATCGAGGTCCGCCTGCATCAATCGGAGTTTATGCGCCCTGCTCCTGAGACCTTAGCCGCAAGCAATCAACGAGCAACATGGATTGAGCAAAGCGCTTCTTACTTCCGCCACTTGGAACAAGAAGCGACTTTAAGGCTGAGGGAATGCCAAGAGACCTCAAGCAAGACGGCTCGTCTGCGTGCTGAGGTTGAGGCGAACGCTGCCAGGTGAAGGCTATCTTCGAGGGCCTTCTGGAGCGTATCTCTAATGGGCTAACAATGAAGTGGAAACTCGATGCCGCCGAGCGTGATGCCCAAGGCCGCGAAGCAGCTCAGCAGACCGTTGGGGAGCAGCTTGCATCCTTCTTGCAGCAGCGGGCTCAAGTGGAAGCAGAACTGGCGGTGACGGCCGATCAGGAAAAGGCGTGGAAGGAAGTGCGCGAACAACTGATAGGGCTATTTAAGACGCTTCCTTCCCAGTAGTTGCCCTTGTATCAACATACTTGTAAAAACAATTTTTTTTTGAATAAGATGTATCCATTCTTTATTCTTTTGTACGATTCACCTTGTACTTGATTGAATTAATAAAGATACACATTTTTTTTCTTTGCAATGTCTTGTACTATTTCTTTGCTTTCTCCCTTCTCTTATTATCAGCATGCTGTCTTGATAAACATAGTTGACAGATAATAGAGTAAGCATCTTGGTTTCTTCAAGGGATAGCGATGGCTTAGGCCGCAGGTTCAGATCTGTCGTCTAAGACTTTTCAACTCTATGAGCCGTGAGGGTCTCATAGAGACTTTTCTCCCTATGGATCGAGAGGATCTCGTGGGTGGATTTTCTCCTTAGGAATCGTGAGGATTCCTAAGTGTGTTTTCTCTTATAAGTCGTAGGGATCTTATAAGTGAATTTTCCCTCTTACGAGTCGAGAGGACTTGTAAGCGGTTGTTTCCCTCGTTGTCGAGATTCGACTTTGGAGAGTGAGATCCATGGATAGTATGCAAGAGACCGTTTTAGACCGACTTGCAGGATCCCAGTGCTTAGGAAACAAGTTTTTTAATCCCTGATGCCTAAGGCTTTATCTTCCAAGTCGAAATGAATCGGGAAGTCCTCACGAAGACACTAATTTCCTCACGGGTCGAGACGAATCGAGCAGTTCTCGTCGAGGACACTAATTTCCCTGAGTTGAAGTATTTTGCCGAGGATGCCGGTTTCCTCGAGGTTGAAACGAATCGTAGTATTCCTGCGGAGACACTAGTTTCTCTGCGGGCCGACGCGAATCAGGAGTCTCTCATCAAGGACGCTAGTTTCCCTGAATTGAGTTATTTTCCAAGGACACCGGTTTCCCTGGGGTTGAAACGAATCGACGTATTCCTGCAAAGACGCCAATTTCTCTGCGGGTCGACGCGAATCAAGAAGTTCTCGTCAAGGACACTGGTTTCCCTGAGTCGAAGGATTTTGCCGAAGACGCTGGTTTCTTCAGGGTTGAAACGAATTGGAGTATTCCTGCGGAGACACTGGTTTCTCTGCGGGCCGACGCGAATCAGGAAGTTCTCGTCAAGGACACTGGTTTCCCTGAGTCGAAGGATTTTGCCAAAGACACTGATTTCTTCGAGGTTGAAATGAATCGGAGTATTCCTGCGGAGACACTGGTTTCTCTGCAGGCCGACGCGAATCAGGAGGCTCTCATCAAGGACGCTAGTTTCCTTGAATTGAAGTATTTTCCAGGGACGCTGGTTTCCCTGGGGTTGAAACGAATCGATGTATTCCTGCAAAGACGCTATTTTCTCTGCGGGTCGACGCGATTCAAGAAGTTCTCGTCAAGGACACTGGTTTCCCTGAGTCGAAGGATTTTGCCGAAGACACTGGTTTCTTCGGGGTTGAAACGAATCGGAGTATTCCTGTGGAGACACTGGTTTCTCTGCGGGCCGACGCGAATCAGGAGGCTCTCATCAAGGACGCTAGTTTTCCTGAATTGAGGTATTTGCCAGGGACGCTGGTTTCCCTGGGGTTGAAACGAATCGATGTATTCCTGCAAAGACGCTAGTTTCTCTGCAGGTCAACGCGAATCAAGAAGTTCTCTTCTAGGAAACTGGTTTCCCTGAGTCGAAGGATTCTGCCGAAGACACTGGTTTCTTCGGGGTTGAAACGAATCGGAGTATTCCTGCGGAGACACTGGTTTCTCTGCGGGCCGACGCGAATCAGGAGGCTCTCATCAAGGACGCTAATTTCCCTGAATTGAGGTATTTGCCAGGGACGCTGGTTTCCCTGGGGTTGAAACGAATCGATGTATTCCTGCAAAGACGCTAGTTTCTCTGCGGGTCGACACGAATCAAGAAGTTCTCGTCAAGGACACCGGTTTCCCTGAGTCGAAGGATTTTGCCGAAGACACTGGTTTCTTCGGGGTTGAAACGAATCGGAGTATTCCTGCGGAGACACTGATTTCTCTGTGGGCCGACGCGAATCAGGAGGCTCTCATCAAGGACGCTAGTTTCCCTGAATTAAGGTATTTGCCAAGGACACTGGTTTCCCTGGGGATTGAACTAATCTGTGGCGGTCTTTCAGGTTTTATGTAAGTTGCCGTCAAAACCGTGAAGCTAAGAATTTGATCTTCGCTTCGTTTGCTGGTATTGCGTCTATTTCATCAAGACGAATGTCGCGATTGTCTCTAGGTTGTTGGTGAATCGTCGAGATTTGGCTTTGCTTTCTGGCGGAGCCTGTTGGGAAGGTATGGTTCCCTTTTTGTTTGCGCCCTTGGATTGTCTACAGGGGTCGATGTGATCTCACCTGTAGGGCAAAAGTTTCATCATTTTTTTATTATTGTTTTATTTCCGCGATGCTCTATCATTTCAGCTTTTATATCGCGAAAGTCGCGATTGCCCAATCATTTCGGCTATTTTTCGCGGTGCCCAATCATTTCGGCTGTTTATTTTATTTTTACTCGCTGCTTTTTATTGCGAGTTGCCTAATCATTTCGGCTGTTTTGTATGCATACATTTTTTACTTGCTGCTTTTTTATTGCAAGTTGCCCCATCATTTCGGCTATTTCGTATGCATGTGCGGCCTACTGGCTTTTCGCCGTAAACCTGAAATTAGATACCGATTTCGGCATCAGCACCGCTACAACTGGGATATTGCCAGGAGCGAATCATCATTTGCCTCTGTCGATGTCAAACAAAGGTAGCTCAGTGAACAGGGTTAAGGTCCTGTCGACTATGCCTTTTAACTTCATGAGCTGTAAGGGTCTCACAAAGGTATTTCTCCCTACAAGTCGTGAGGATCTTGTAGGTGTATTTTCTCCTTAGGAATCATGAGGATTCCTAAGTGTATGTTCCTCTGTAAGTCGTAAGGATCCTACAAGAGGGTTTTCTCTTTGTAAGTCGAGAGGACTTATAAGGGTTGTTCATCATGCGTACATATCCCCAGTCACGGATGGGACTTGGTTAGGGAAATGTTTATTCGCGCCCGTGGATTGTATACAAGGGTCAGTATTGAACCGCTTGTAGGGCATAATCGAAGGTTGTAGGGGTTGCTTAAGCATAGGTTTAGGTCTCTGTAACTTGAGACTTTCAAATCTTATGAGCCGTGAGGGTCCCATAACAGAGTTCTCCTTACGAGTCATGAGGATCTCGCAAGTGTATTTTCTCCTTAGGAATAGTGAGGATCCCTAAGTGTGTTGCTCCCTTGTGAGTCGTAAGAATCTCACGTGGGTGGTTTCTCCTTACAAGGTCGAGAGGACCCTGTAAGTGTCTTTTAACGAGATTGCGCCCTTTCGTGTTTTCACAAACACTCGCCGGTAGTCCTGCCGTTTTTACTTACGGAGCCCTTTCGGGTTTTCATCCGTGCCCATTTTGCTTATGGACATACCGTTTATTTATTTTTTTTCTTTTTTTTTATATCGGCTTTGTGATGTATCAATCCACCGTAGTTTATCAACATCTCGGTCAATAGCTAGTTTTAGGATGTTTCAGTCCGTCATTAGTTTAAGGACGTTTCGGTCCGTCATTAGTTTAAGGACGTTTCGGTCCGTCATTAGTTTAAGGACGTTTCGGTCCAGCATCCGGCATTAGTTTAAGGACGTTCCGGTCCGGCATTAGTTTAAGGACGTTCCGGTCCGTCATTAGTTTAAGGACGTTTCGGTCCGTTCAGGAGAAGGCCGGCTACCGCTTATAGAGTTTGAGCTCAGGAAGATAGCGAGCGGACATAGTCGTCGTCATCTATCATTGACCTAGGCTGTGGCTCATTAAGCATGGTATTTCTTCAGGAAGTGACCGTTTATTGGTCTGAAAGGCCTTTCACCGTGCATATCCATGAGTAGATAGGTTCCACCCTGGTAGACCTTGTCTATTATGTACGGGCCTTCTTAGTTTGGCTCGAATTTTCCCCGCTTGGCGCGATTGGGGATCATAGGCCTTTTGACCACTAGCACGAGTTCGCCTTGGCGGAGTGTTCTCGGCCGGGTCAATCTTTCATATGAACGCGTCATCTTTGCTTTATAAGCTTCTAGATTTTGTTGCGCTATGAGCTGTGTTTCATCAAGGGCATCAAGCTCCTAAAGCCGAAGGTGAGCATTTTCTTCGTCCGTCAGCGCATAGTGGACTGCTACGCGTAGAGAGGGTAGCTCTATCTCGAGGGGGAGTACTGCTTCTGTACCGAATACCAACGTGTACGGCGTTATGCTCGTGGCCATTTTGAACGTAGTTCGATACGCCCAAAGAGCTTCTTGCAGTCTCTCATGCCAGTCCTTCTTATTTCGAGACACCGTCTTCTTCATGATCTTTGTCAAGGTCTTGTTGAAAGCCTCGACTAGACCATTAGCTCGCGGATTATAAACCGAGGAATATCTCCAGTCTATATTATGCTGTTGCGCGAAGCGACTGATCTTGTGGCTTCTGTAGGCTGGCCCGTTATCGGAGATGATCCGTCGCGGAGTTCCAAACCGGTAATGAAGTGCGTCTTGAAGAAATGGAGGATATTGTCCGTCTTCACTTCCCTCAACGGTACTGCTTCTGCCCATTTGGAGAAGTAATCAGTCATCGCCAGGATGAAACGATGTCCTCTAGATGATGTTGGTTCGATGGGGCCGACTATGTCAGTTCCCCACATTTCGAACGGCCAGCTAGCCACCGTTGGATGTAGTGGATTTAGATGCTGGTGGATGAAGTCCCCATGGATTTGGCATGAGTGGCATTGCTTTGCATATTCGAGGCAGTCCTGAATCATCGTGGGCCAATAGTAGCCCATCCGTTTAATCTTCAACTTCATCTTCGGGCCTGCTTGGTGAGAACCGCAGAGTCCGTCATGAACTTCCTGAACGACTCTTTTCACTTCTTCAGGTCCCAGACATCTCAACCACAGTGAATCAAACGATCTCTTGTACAGAGTATCATTGACGAAGGTGAAAGACAGAGCTCGTTTCATAAGATGATGTCTTGAAGACGCATCTTCAGGCGTTCGACGGGATTTGAAGTAGTCTATAAAGACTTCTCTCCAATCCTCGGCCTTTTCTCGATCTTTTATTTGCAAGGTCGTCTGCTCGGTCGCTCCCTTTTCTTCGGATGATTCTGGAGATATTTCCGCTGGGACGAGCACCCGACGGCTTTGTACCACGATTCTGACGTCATCGAGGTTCTCATTAGCCAGTTCCTTAGCGAGCTTGGCTAACGTGTCCTCCTTGCTATTTTCTGCACGCGGTATGTTTTCCAAAGTGTAGGAGGGAATTTGGGTCAACAGTTGTTGCACCTTTTCGCCGTACTTCACCAGCTCTAGTTTGCACGTTTGGTAGTCGCCATTTACTTGACTGACGACCAGTTGGGAGTCTCCGTATATGAGGAGGTTTTCAATTCCCATGTTAATGGCGATCTTGAGGCCTGCTATCAGAGCTTCATATTCGGCTTCATTGTTCATCCTCGGTTTTGTTAAGGAGAAAGCAAGCGCATTATCCCTCCTTGTGGAATCACGAAGATAAGGCCTACCCCCGATTTGATTATGGGCGTACTTTGTTTGTGCTTCTTCATGGATGATGCTCCATCGAAATAAAGCTCCCATCGGGTAACACCACCGTCGATCGCGTCAAATGCATGTTCTTCTGGCATCTCGCAATTCAGAGGAGAATCGGCAGGTATCGGATGCTCAGCGGGGAAGTCGGCGATGGCCTGGCCTTTCACTGCCTTGAGAGGCTGATAGGTTATCGAGAACTCCATCAAGAGTAGGGCCCATTTAGCGAGTCGCCCCGTCAATATGGCCTTCGACATCAAATATTTAAGGGGGTCCACCTTCGAAATGATACGGACTTCACGCGCCAACGCATAGTGCCTGAGTTTCGTTATTGCAAAGATTAACGCCAGGCAGTGTTTTTCGATGGGGGAGTAGTTGCTTTCTGCCCCCAGGAGAACTTGACTTAAATAGTAGAGTGTTCTTTCTTTCCCTTGATCGTTCTCTTGTGCCCATAATGCGCCTAAGGAACCTTCGAGGGCGGTTGTATAAAGAATGAGGGGATTTCCCTTAACCGGAGCAGCCAACACTGGCGGGTTCTGGAGGTACTTCTTGATTTCATCCAGCGCTTCTTGGCATTTATGATCCCAGACGAACGGAGTTCCCTTCTTCATCAGGTGGCTGTAAGGACGGCACTTGCCTGAAAGGTTGGCTATAAATCGTCGTATGTACGCGACCTTCCCTTGGAGAGACCGCAACTGCTTAAGAGTCCTTGGCGGAGGCATTTCCATGATCGCCTTGATCTTCGACGGATCTATCTCGATACCTCGGTGTTGGACGATGAATCCCAGGAATTTACCTGAGGACACCCCGGACGCGCATTTGAGAGGGTTCATCTTCAAGTTATATTGCCGAAGGCGTTGAAATACGATCTTCAGATGCTCGAGATGTTCCTCGTATGATTTGCTCTTTACCACAAGGTCGTCGATATAGCATTCGACAATTTCATGTATAAGGTCATCGAAGATCTTTGTCATGGCTCTCTGATAGGTGGCACCGGCGTTCTTTAGACCGAAAGGCATTACCTTATAGCAGAATATACCCAAAGGGGTCCGGAAAGCGGTATGTTTCTGGTCTTCGGGATGCATCTTTATTTGATTGTATCCTGATGATCCATCCATGAAGGAGAAGACTTCGTGAGTGGATATATTGTCTATCATCAGCTCGGTGACTGGCACTGGGAAATCGTCCTTCGGGCAGGCTTTATTGAGATCCCGAAAGTCCACACATATGCGCACTATCCCATTTTTCTTCATCACCGAGATGATGTTGGCGATCCATTCAGGATATTGAACCTCCTGGATAAAGCCAGGGTCGATTAGCTTCTTGACCTCGGCATTGATACTCATCTCAAGCTCGAGCCGCATTCTTCTTGGCGCCTGTTTGACTGGCTTGACGTCCGGAGATATCGCCAATTTGTGCACAGCAATTTCTGGATCTAGTCCCGGCATTTCGGAATAGTTCCATGCGAAGCAATCTCTATGCTGCATAAGCACGTCTTTTAACCCAGACACCCTTTCTTCAGATAGCAGTTCGCTGACGAATGTCGGTCACGGGTCATTCGCCGTCCCCAACTCAATTTTCTTGAGGTTATCTGCGGTAGTATGTATTCCATCCTCCAGCTCTTTCGGTGCTGGTGGAAATTCTGAGATCACCTCATCGTTGCTGTTTTCGAAGCACCAGGGAAGGTCATCCATATTCTCTGGCTCTTCTTTTGATATCGTTATCATGTGAAAAGTACGAATTCGCTTCCAAGACCAATGTGGAGCTGGTTCTGCTCTCGTGGCTTTGGGTTCGTGCCTCTGTGGCGGCGTTACCCTTCAGTTGTCAGACAGAGCGAACTTGCCAAGCTGATACTGATCTTCGACCCAATTCTTGAAGGTGAAGCAGTCTTCGAGAGGATGCCCTATTACTCGGTGATAAGAGCAATAGTTTGGGTGTGAGACTTCGCCTGCTTGTTCGGGGTGTTTAGACTCCGGCAGTGTAAGCATCTGGTATTTTATAGCTCGGTCAAGTATCTTCTTCGTCTTGTCCCGAAGAAAAGAGTATGCTCGACTCATCTTCTTCACAAGGGATAGATCTGGACCACTCGATTCCCGCTTGCGTGGCTTCTTAGTCCCGCTTTGTTGCTGTCGAGCGCCTCTTTCGCTTTTTGACTTGTTTCTGCCTCTGCGTCGAGCCTTTTTTATAACAGGTTGACAGGGAGCGGCACTTTCATCTTTCACGGCCTGTTGGAGGAGGCGTTGCGTTTTGGCTTTCTCATAGATGGCCATTTCGCGGTTGTGGTCGTCTCGGACTTTTTGGTCAGCTTCCCTTATAAGCTTGTCTATTTGTTCTTCGAACGACGGACTGGGCACTTTTACATCAGGAACTTTTACTGGTTCAGGATTAGTGTCCTCCCATTGAGCATCTGCTTCTTCATTGAAGTCATGCACGACGTAGCAATCATGGAGTAGCTCTCTTTTCTTGGACCGAATGTATCCAAGTCCGATTGTTTCCATCCTCCCACTAGGCAACTTGTGCTGAGTTCCGGGGACGTTCCAGACCCTATCATAGAATTTGGCTTTTCGAGCGGTCTGTTTGAAGGATATCCCCTGGCGCTTCAGCAACCTCTTCAAGCCTTCTGTATAATATCTGGGCAGACGGATAGGCTGAAGCCTGTCAAGCGTAGGATTCGTGCCATGCCAGATTTCTTTCTCCACTTTGGTTTCTTCAGAGCGGTAGAATAGAATTGCCTTTTCGCCCTTTCGCCTGGGAGGGACATAGAACGTCCGCAACTCCTCTACACTGTAAATATCAAGTGCATCCAGTTCTTTATGGTGTTTAGGTGGCACCATGGCGACTTGTAGACTTTGCTCTTCGTCAGCGGACGTTTGTATTGAAGGCCGAGCAGAGAATACAGCATGGACCTCATCTTCTGAGTCTACCAAAGATCAACATAGGAGCAGATGGTCCCAGCTTGTTGTATTGGGGTGGACCCGAATAAATATCTGCTCTTCCTCCTCGGTATCACTCCCGAAGACAGGGATGGTGGCGTGAGCTTTGTTCTCCAGCTTGTGACACCTCTCCGTGTCTTCGAAATCCAGTAAGAAGTATTTGGCATCTTCATATTTGCGGACTTCGTTCACGGAGAACGGGTTCAGTTCTCCCGTCACGGTATACTCGAGACCATCCTTAAAATATTTCATACACTGATGCTGTGTAGAAGGGATATATTATACTCGTGTAACCACGGTCGGTCGAGCAGAGCATTGTAGCATGTCTTGGCGTCTATAACGTGAAATTTAATATCTGTGACGAGCAGCCCAAAGCATAGCGTCAGTATCACAGATCCAAGAGTTCGTGATGATTGAGAATCGAACCCGGAGATGGTGATCTTATCCCGAGCGAGGTGTTGGACGCTCATGCAGATTTTCTTTAACACCCGCACGTTAAGCAGATTAACGGAAGACCCATTGTCAATCAAGATTTTGCCTATCTGTATATCATGGCAATACCCTGAGACATAGAGGGGGCGATTGTGTTCGCATGTTCCAAGAAGAAGGTCTTCATCGCCAAAAGTGGCATCGGCCGTGTACACTTCTTCCAATTCATCCTTCATCTTTTCCTCGGCAAGGAAAGCTTGGAATTGTTCCGGCTCCTGTAGTGCCTTGATTAATGAATCCCCTGCCTCTTTTGATAGTAAAAAGGCGTCAAAAATGCTGAGCTGCGATGGTAGCTTTCTCAGATGCGCTAAGACGTTGTAATCCACCTTATTTTTCTTTGGCGGGTCCTTGGCAGTTAGCTCTTCCATGACTTGGTCATCTAGGGCGATATCCTCAGAGACCTTCTCTTTCCCTTTATCTTTTTTATTTGAGGGTCCGAGATTCTTTTCAGGTTGCGTTCGATTACGCAGCCGGATATTTTCGCAGGCCCTCGGCTCTTCCTCTTTTCCCGAGGTGGAATCTTTAAAAAGAGGGCCAAGCTCCATCAGAATCGCTCCCGAATGTGAGCACTTGTGATCCCCCGGCGTTAACCATACGACAATTGCTGGTAGTTCTGTTAAGCCCCTCATTCATACTTTTTCACTCCCGACGAGTTTTGCGTTTTTCCTGCTTAAAATGTTACCGGTGAGCGACATATCCTTTCCACCATTTATTGAAAGCTTTGCACTCTTCGGTGGGGTGCGAAACCTTCCGATGATATAAGCAATAGGAAGGTGCATTTCCGCTTCACCAGCAATGTTTCTTTCAGAGGGTGGTAGCTTCATACCCATTGATATGGCTTTAGCAAACCTTTTCATCATCTTGAATTTGGTTTTATCTGCGGTGGACGTACTTTGCTCCAGCGGGATTGTCTCAACTCTTTCGTTAAGTCGCTGGCGCTTGGCCCTTTCAAATAAGTGCGTCTCGCATTCATAATCAGCTTTGCTTTTCAACAGAGCTTCGTTGAGGAATGTGTCAATTGTTTCATCCGATGGCCCCAGAATTTCCGGTTTAGGCTCTGCCCCCAGCTTTTCAGTGCAAGGAGTTTCCTCATCGTCTGTAAACGAATGGGAAATCATATGACAGCTCGCCACGTATTCCTCATATTCATCTGACGAACTCTCTCCCTCATCTTCCTCTTGAAAGACGTGGTTGAGGAACTCCTGGAGTGTGATGGGAGTCTGTGCTTTCTGGTTGTACTCCTTCAGTGCGTCAATCTGCTTTTGTAAGTCCGTGCGCTTGTCGCCAGGCTTCACGGGCTTCTTGGATTTCTTTTTCTTCTTCTTTGAAGATTTTGACAGCTGGTTGTGAGTGCTTGGGCCACCACCGTCGATCTTTGGAATTGGACGCGGCTTCAACATCCCTTCAATGATCTGAGGTTCCAACGGGTTCTTCCACCTGATCGCCGGGCATGTCTGGAGATCATTAAGCATCCTCTTTATTTTGGCTGATAGCACAACCTCCCACGGAGCTTCTTCAACAAGGGAGCATGTTTCCCCCGGCGTATTCATCCTTTTAGAGGTGTGAGGTTGCGGCGGATTCACCTTCCATCTGTCGGACAACGCGAACTTACCCTGTTGGTATTAGTCTTCAATCCAATTTTTGAAGACGTAGCAATCTTCGATCAGATGACTCGGTACTCGATGATAGGGACAGTAATTGGGATCATGGACGTCGTTTGGCTGCGACGGACGTCTTGGATCCGGCAGATTAATGAGTCGGTTGCGCAATGCCAGCTCGAATAATCTTCTCGTTTTATCTCGGGGAAACGAGTAAGGACGTCCTAGCCTCTCCTCAAGGGGTACGTGCGGACGCATATTATTTTGACGGATGGCCGGTTTCAAGTTGCTCGGCTGTTGTTGAGCATTAGCGACAACAATTGCTTTTCCCTTCCCCTTCTCGTTTCGAGAGTCCGGCTTTGGAGGAGGCGGTCTATGGCCCATCTGGTCCATTTGCGCTAGCTTGTCGATCAGGGCCTGGAAGGTAGTCGGCTTGAAGAACATCATAAATTGCGAGATGGTCGCTTGCGGATCAAGGGTTCCCACAAACATGCCCACTGCTGTAGCCTCTTCTATGCGTTGCTCGCGTTTTGACCATAAGTTCTGCCACCATATCGCGTATTGGACCCATATCTCGCCTGGCTTCACCCTGGAATTAATCAATGCCGTCATCGGGGTGCGTTCGCTTGCGCTTGCGAAACGCTGGGTAAACAGCAGTTCCATCTCCGCAAATGTCTTGATAGAGTCGTTTGGGAGCTCAGAGTACCACTCGAACGCTGTATCTGACAAGCTGCCGACGAACTGGAGAAGCAACAATTTATCATCACCACCGGTGTTGCTGCAAAGCGCCCTGAACTAGGCAACATGCTGGTGGGGATTGCCCGTCCCCTTATAGACATGGAATTTCGGTATCGTATAGCCCGGCGGGTACTTGATCTGATCGTACCAGCTCGGATATGGCCGTCCTGTTTTTACGACCTAACCGGCTGCCTCAGTCGCATGATGAACTCGTATCTGTTGGGCTATATATTCGTCCAAGTCAGCTTTGGAGATTGTCTCCTTCTTGACCGTTGACAGAGCCGGTGGAGGATTTGACGTTTCTCCCCTATCGTCTTCAAGGACGGTCGGAGGATCTTCTTCAGCAGGAGGATCTTGCTGGATCATCATACCCACCATGTCCTGGAATAGGAGGGCCATTCATTTTATATTGGCTGCTTGTTCTGCAGCCTCTTTATCCTTCTTTTCCAGTATCCGACGAAGGAATTCAGCGTCAGTTTCTTGTTCCTGGCGTTGATCCGAGGACGCTTCAGGGCCTTTTTTGGCCTAGTGAGTGCGGCCATCGCATTCATCATTTCCTGGAGCTTCTGCTGTTGCTCCTGAGCTTTGGTCATTGACCGTGTAAGCGGTATATGACCTGTAGATGCACGGTTGTCCTCCTTTCCCGACGCCGTGTATACAGTATGGACTACAATGCCCCCAGACTTAGGGAATTTGGGCTTGCCGCCTTTGACATTTGCCGCAGGCGCGGGAATTTTCCCCGGCCTCCTTCTCTTGTGGGCTATTGAAGTTGAAGGGGCCGTTGCAGCGGGCACCCTGGCGGTTGTCGTCCTTTGCTGTTTAATAGGACGGTTCTTTTCTTCCTGCACTTTTGCCCTTTTCTGCCGGCGAGAGTGATCTTGGTCGATTACCGAGTCTTGAACTCTCCGCCAGACCTTATAAATCTTGGAGGACAGCCGTTGAGGGGGCTGCTCCAGCTGAGTTTCTGTAACTCTCTCCGCAGGTGGAGGAGATCTTTTCAGTGTGGCAGTCGGAAAGTTCTTGCGTACCCTCCTTAGTGGTTCAAAGCTGTTCCCAGTTGAAACAGCAACATTAACTTCCACCACTGGAGCGGGTGGAGTTAGCCCTGAGGGGGAGTTGCCCCCGGCCTTCCTTACTCGGCGCCAGTGGCGACGTCGAGCGTGACGAGCCGTTGGGACTGGCTCGGCGATAGGGACAGCTTCATCTTGCCCCCTGTCCGAATGAGGCACTGCTGGTGCCAGCCTATTAAAGACTGATGTTGTCTTTTGAGTGGCGATGTTCAGTCTGTCAAAGACAGACCCTCGAGTAGGAGCAGGAGCCGGAATGGTCAGCCTTGAAAAGACCGACTCTTTAACAGGAGAAGTCGCCTTGACGACTTCAGGAGCAGAGGTGGTTGTCTTCCTCAGGACGGCCGTTTCAGGGTTCATGGGCTTCTTGGCGGGCCCATCAGAGTTCTGGTTTATCCTGGTAAAGACAGAGGCTGCCGGTTTGATATTGGACGACCCGTTGAAAGGGACCGTTGTAGCAGTGAGCCGATCGAAGACCGACTTCTTGTGCGCTTCCGGTGCGGGCACTGGAATAGTGAAGCTTGCAGGCGGGAGCATGGTCCCGAAAAACAGACCAGTGGTGGCCTGGGTCACTTGTTCCACTGGCATGGCAAGGATGGAGGCCGCTTGAGACCCATAAGCTACGCCTCCAGGTGAGGCGAAGCGTTGGTTGCACTTGCATTTCGAGCAGCTCGAGCAATTGGAGGCCATTGATGCTTGATTTCTGCGCCAGGCAAAAGACCAAATCTTAGTAACTTGAAACCCAAAGGCAACCATTAACAAACCGCGATTCGTTCGCGAAGATGTCACACGAAGTGTGGAGTGGAAAGAGGAAAAGGTCCCACCGGGCGTGCCAGAATCGGTTCCCCTCCGAATGACACGGCGGAGACGCGATAAACGTCTTGCCTGAGATTCGGGGCAGATGCTAATCGGTACTATCCGTCCACCTCTCCGAAGATGCCAAGTTGATTTATAGCACCGTGTATCGGAGGTTTGGACGGATGCGGCCGATGTAGCAGACTTCGTCAGATTCCCCTTCGTTCGAGGGGGTTTTGATTGTGGGGACGCTCTTCCCTGCAGGCGCAAGCCCCTGCAGTTAATTACGCTACCGCATCGCGTTAACAACTTTCTCCTTCTCCAGAATTTCACTTCGTGTCGTGTTTGTTTGTTTTGTTTGTGGTTTCCCGTGGATTGTATACGGAGACTAATTTATGTCGTCGCCCGTAGGACGTGGATTAGTCCAAATCAGTATTTTCTTAGATTTGGGTTTGGGATTTTGGTTTAAGGATACGTTAGCCCTATTTAAGGCTAAGATCAACTTAAACTTTTGTTAAGGATACGTTAGCCTAATCTCCAGACTAAGATCAACTTAACGGGATCGTTTCGATCCGACAAGAGAGCAATTGGCTTTATTGTTTAGTTTAAAGACGTTGCGGTCGATTTCCAGTTTAGGGACATGGTGGTCCATCATTCCCATTTGGGGACGAACATTAGTTTAAGGACATTTCGTTCCAACGTTCCCATTTTGGGACGAATATTAGTTTAAGGACGTTTCGGTCCACGAGTTTAAGGACCCCGCAGTCCGTATCGATGTGTGGTTGTCGGGACTCGTCACCTCTCTGACGCGTTGAAGGATTACAACGATAGGTGTCAGAGGAGTTCGGAGATGTACCCTTGAACCGGATGTAAATTGATTTAGGAGAGCAGCCGTGCTCAGTCAATTTAATTTGAGGACTTACGGCCATGATTGGGCTAAGTCCAGTTGAAGATGTTCAACGTTTTTATCTTTGGCCTATTAGGCTTGTGCTAAGGCTTTGCCCCTGCACTGCATTTTCTTTTGGCCTGCTAGGCCTTTTTGATTTGGGCTCTGTCCCTTTATTTATGATGCAGAGCATCTGTTTGGGCTCTGCCCTTCTTTAAAATAATGCATTGTATTTAATTTGGCCTGTTAGGCCTTTTTTAATTGGGCTTGGCCCTTCTGTAAATAATGCAGTGCATTAATTGTCTGACATTGGCTTGTCAGGCGCTTTGCGCAAATTATTGAGCGCAAACGCTTGTGGTGGCGACACGTGTTTCACTCTGGTTAGCGCAAGCGCAACAGCGCAGTGTGCCGCGCTATTGCGCTGCTGACACGTGGCGCGCTCTGGTGAGTTGCGCCAACTTCAAAGAGCAATGCTCTATCTTAAAAGCGCATAGCGCAAGTGGTCATGGTGCTGACACGTGGCGCTCTCTGGTGGCTTGCGCCAACCCAGGAGCGCAACAGTGCAGATTCGCAAGTGTAAGGCACTATTTCAATATCTTGATCCAATTTTGGATTCAAGAAAAAAATCTTTAAGATTCCAAAACCAATGGTTCATAAAAAAAGTGCAAGGCACTGTTATTATTTATTTATTATTGAAGATCATTGATCTTGTTCTTAGATCAATGATCTATTCAGAAGAAATTCTTCTTTTTATAAAGGTTTTTTACCTTTTTTCTCTTCTTGAGTTTTTCTCAAAATTCTTCAGAGTTCTCTCTATTCTCTGTGTTGTTGTTTTCTGATTTTGATGTTGATGATTTCTTTCTATTGAATTGGGGTCTAGGGGCATTTATATAGTGCTCATTAATTTGTTAAATTTGTTAAAGAGATCATTCTCTGAGTGATTTGGGGAATTTTCCCCACTGTTGGATCTTTGATCCAAGGGCTTCTGTTTTACAGAAGACAATCTTCTTGTTTTAACAAGAACAGAAAGATCTTACTAGAATTTTAATTCTGTTTTGCGCAGATGCATCAGCACTTGACACGTATTGCGCAGCGCACAGCGCAGAGAAACTGTGCTGACACGTGTCGCGCAGCGCAGCGCTTGCGCAACTGCGCTGACACGTGTCGAGCAGCGCACAGCGCAGCGCAACTGTGCTGACACGTGTCGCGCAGCGCACAGCGCAGCGCAACTGCACTTGCGCCACTGCGCTGACACGTGTCGCGCAGCATAGCGCTTGCGCAACTGAAGCGTTGATTCCTCTAATTTTGTTTTAAATAGAGCCTTGCTCCGATTGGGCGCGCTGCCTTGGGCGCTGCGCTGACGTTTCAGCTTTTGACACGTGGCGCGTTGCGCGCAGCGCAAGGGATTTGAAGCGTTGCTTTAATTTTGAATTTTTGAAATTCAAACAGAGCTTTGCTCTGATTGGGGGAAACAAAGTATTTGGCATCTTCGTACTTTCAGACTTCATTCACGGAGAATAGGTTCAACTCCCCCGTCACAGTGTACTCGAGACCATCTTTGAAGTACTTCATACACTGGTGTTGTGTAGAAGGGATGATGTTGTACTCGTGTAACCAAGGCCTGCCGAGTAAAGCGTTATAGCAGGTCTTAGTGTCAATGACATGGAATTTAATGTCAGTGACTAGCAGCCCAAAGTGCAGCGTCAGTATCACAGACCCGAGCGTCCGTGACGACTGGGAGTCAAAACCGGAGATAGTGATTTTGTCACGAGCGAGGTGTTGAACGCTCATTCAAATTTCCTTCAACACTCTTACGTTGAGGAGATTGACGGAAGACCCATTGTCAACCAAGATTTTGTCTATTTTGATATCATGACAGTATCCGGAGACATAAAGAGGGTGGTTATGCTCGCACGTCCCGAGGAGGAGATCTTCATCGCTAAAGGTGATATCGGCTGTGTGCACTTCTTCCAGCTCGTCTTTAATCTTTTCTTCGGGAAGAAAAGCTTGAAATTGGTCGGGTTCTTGTAATGCCCTGATCAGCGAATCTCCCGCCTCTTTGGATAGCAGAAGGGCGTCGAGAATGCTTAGTTGTAAGGGGATCTTCCTCAGGTGTGTCAGAACGTTGTAATCCACTTTGTTTTTCTTGGGCGAGTCCTTGGGTGCCAGCTCTTCGATGACTCGATCATCAAGGGCGATATCCTCAGGGACTCTTTCTTTCCCCTTATCCTTTCTGTTGGATCCTTTGTTTGCAGGTCCGAGATTCTTTTCAGACAGCGTGCGATTGCGCAGCTAAATGTTCTCACGGTTCTTCGGTTCTTCCTCTTTTCCCGAGGTGGATTCTTTAAAGAGAGGGTCAAGAGTCATTTCTTCGTCAGAGTCGCTCCCGAAGGTAAGAACTTGCGATCCCCCAGCGTAGACCATGTGACAGTTGCCGGTAGTTCTTTTACGCTCCTCGGTCGTATTTCTTTGCCCCCGATGAGTTTTGTGTTTCATCCGCTTGAAATGTTGCCTGTGAGAAACATATCCCTGCCACCATCTTTTAAAAGCGTTGCACTCTTCGGTGGGGTGCACAATCTTTCGATGATATAAGCAGTTGCTAGGATGTATTTCCGCTTCACCAAGAGTGTTTCCTTCGGAGGGTGGCAGCTTCATTCCCATCGATATGGCTTTGGCGAACCTCTTCCTCGTCTTGAACCTGCTTTTATTTGCGGCGGATGTACTTTGATCTGGCAGGGGTGTTTCAACCCTTTCTTCCAGTCGCCGACGTTTGGCTTTTTCAAATATGGCTATCTCACGCTCTCGAGAAGCTTTGCTTTTAAGAAGAGCTTCGTCCAGGAATGCATCGATCATTTCATCTGATGGCCCTAGAAGTTCCGGCTTAGGATCTACCCCCAGTTTCTCTATGTAAGGAGCTTCTTCATCGTCTATCGACAAGTGAGAGATCACATAGCAACTTATCACATAATCTTCAGATTCATCTGACGAGTCTTCTCCATTGTCATCATCTCCGTCCTAAAGGATGTGGCTGAGAAATTCTTGGAGTGTGACTGGAGTCCGCGCTTTTTGATTATATTCTTTCAGCGCGTCAATCTGCTTCTGCACATCCGTGCGCTTGTCACCAGGCTTCATGGGCTTTTTGGTCTTCTTCTTCTTCTTCGAAGACTTTGACGGCTGGGTGTGAGCACTTTGACTATCACCACCAATTTTTGGAGTTGGACGCGGCTTCAGCATTCCCTTGATGATCTCGGGTTCCAGTAGACTTTTCCATCTAATCGCCGGGCATGTTTGGAGATCCTTCAACATTCTTTTAGTTTTGGCTGAAAGAGCGACCTCCCATGGAGCTTCTTCTATGAAAGAGCATGATGCCCCCGGTGTGTCCGTCTTCTTGGGAGCGTGTGGCTGTGGTGGGTTCACCTTCCAATTCTCGGACAGGGCATATTTGCCCTGTTGGTATTGATCTTCAATCCAGCCTTTAAAGACGAAGCAATCTTCAATTGGATGGCTTACCGTTTGATGGTGGGGGCAATAATTTGGACTATTAGCCTCACCAGGTTGCAACGGTCGTTTTGGATTTGGCAGATTGATGAGCCTGTTGCGCACCGCCAGCTCAAACAATCTCCTCGTTTTGTCCCGGGGAAATGAATAAGGGCGCTTTATTTTCTCATTATAGTATCACCGTCTCTCGTCTAGTCGATCCGTTAATTTTGGACTACTGGGTTGTTGTTGAGCATTGGCGACGAAGGTCGCTTTTCCTTTCCCTTTTTCATTCCACGGCTCCGGCTTCGAAGAGGAAGGCCTATGGCCCATCTGGTCCATTTGAGCTAGTTTGTCAATCAGGGCCTGGAACGTGGTTGGCTTAAAAAACATCATGAATTGTGAGATTGTCGCTTGAGGTTCAAGAGTGCCCACAAACATGCCCACTGTCGGCACTTCCTCGATGCGCTGCTCACATTTTGACCATAAATTCCGCCATCATATTGCGTATTGTACCTACATTTCACCTGGCTTCACCCTGGCATTGATCAATGTCGTTATTGGGGTGCGTTCACTAGCACTCGCGAAACGCTGGGTGAATAGTAGCTCCATTTCTGCAAAAGTCTTGACGGAGTCGTTTGGAAGTTCAGAATACCACTCGAATGCCGTCTCCGACAAGCTACCAACAAACTGGCGAAGCAGAAGTTTATCATCACCCCCAGTGTTGCCGCACAAGGCTCTGAATTGAGCGACATGCTGATGCGGATTGCCCGTCCCTTTATATACATGGAATTTAGGGATCGTATATCCCGGCAGGTACCTTATTTGGTCATACCAGCCTGGATATGGTCGCCCAGTTTTAACAATTTGGCCGGCCGCTTCATTCGCCTGGTGAGATCGTATTTGCTGAGCGATGTAGTCGTCCAAGGTGGCCTTAGAGATTGTCTCTTCTTTGGCTGCTGAAAGAGCCGGAGGGGGGTTTGATGTCTCCCCTCTGTCGTCTTCAATGATGATCGGGGGGTCTTCAGCTGGAGGTTCCGACTGTAACATCATCCCGGCCATGTCTTGGAACAACAGAGTCATTCGTTTGATGTTGGCTGCCTGTTCCGCGGCCTCTTTTTCTTTCCTCTCGAGCATTCTTCGGAGGAACTCGGTATCGGTTTCTTGTTCTCGACGCTGCTCCGAGGTTTCTGGATTTTCTTTTGGCCCAGTGAGTGCGGCCATTGCGGTCAGCATCTCCTGAAGTTTCTGCTGCTGTTGTTCCTGAGCCTTCGTTATCGATCGGGTAAGCGGTCGATGACCCATAGAAGCACGGCTTTCTTCTTTTTCGGAAGCCATATAAACGGTATGTATTACCATGCCCCCGGACTTGGGGCGTTTAGATCCAACGTCCTTGCGGTTTTCCGCAGTCACAGGGGCTTTCTCTGGCCTCCTTCTCTTGTGAGCAGTTGAAGTCGAGGGGGCCGTTGCAGCTGGCACCCAGACGGATGACATCTTCTGTGGTACCACGAGATGGCTCTTTTCTTGTTGAGCTTTAAGCTTCTTTGGTTGGCAAGAGTAGTCCTGGTTAATCACCGATTCCTGGACCTGTCGCCAGACTTTATAAATTTTGGAGGACAGCCGCTGAGGGAGCTGCTTCGGCTTCTTTTCTGTAGTAATCTCCATAGGTGGAGGAGATCTCTTCAGCACGGCAGTCGGAGGGTTCTTGTGAACCCTCCTAAGCGGTTCAAAGTTGTTCCCAGTTGGAACAGCAGCATTGATTTCCACCATGGAAGCTGGCGGAGTTAGTCCAGAAGGGGAGCTGCCTCCAGCCTTCCTTACTCGGCGCCAGTGACGACGGCGAGCATGTCGTGTGGATGGAGTTGGTTTAGCTATGGGAATGGCTTCGACATGCCCCTTGTCTTGGAGGAGGGTTGTCGCCGGTGTCAGCCTTTTAAAGACTGACGCTCGCCGTGAAGGTCAAATAAATCGACTTCGAAGGTTCATCTCCAACTTTAATGTCCAACCTATCGAAGGCAGACTTCCGAGTAGGGGAAGCAACCTTGACGGTTTCTCCTGGAACAGGAGCTGAAATAGTCAATCTTATGAAGACCGGCCCTTTGGCAGGAGAAGTCGCCTTGACGACTTTGGGAGCAGGGATGGCTATCATTTTTGGGATAACCCTTTCTGGTATCGCGGGCTTCTTCATGGGCCCAACTAAGCTTTGGCCCAGTCTGTCAAAGACTGAGGCGTTGGAGCTGGACGACCCGTTGAGAGGGGCCGCAGTAGTTGTAAGCCGATCAAAGACCAACTTCTTCTGAGCTTTTTGTGTTAGTACAGGAGCGCTGAAGCTCGTTGGCGGGAGCATGGTCCCGAAGAACAATCCAGTGGTGGCCTGAGTGACCTGTTCCACCGGCATAGCAAAGTTGGAGGCCGCTTGGGGACCGTAAGTCACTCCTCCGGACGGGACGGAGCGAGAGTTGCAGTTGCAGTTAGTGCAGGTTGAAGCCATTGATCTTCTATCTTCCGCACGGAGCAAGACACCAAATCTTAGTACCTCGAACCCAAGGGCAACCATATCAAACCGCGATTCGTTCGCGAACACGACACACGAAGTGTGGAGTGGAAATAGGAAAAGGTCCCACAGAGCGTGCCAGAATCTGTTCTCCGCCGAAACGCGGAGACGCGACCGCGCGGGTCCGTCTTGCCTGAATTTCGGGGCAGATGCTAATTGGTGCTATCCGTCCACCTCTCCGAAGATACCAAGTTGATTTATGACACCATGTATCGAAGGTTTAAACGGATGCGGACGATGTAGCAGACTTCGTCAGATTCCCCCTTATTTGAGGGGTTTTTGATTGTGGGGAGGCTCTTCCCTGCAGGCGTAAGCCCCTGCAGTTAATTACGCTACCGCATCGCGGTAACCACTTTCTCCTTCTCCAGATGGTCACTTCGTGTCATGGGTGTTTGTTTTGTTTTTGGTTGCCCGTGGATTGTATAAGGAGACTAATTTATGTTGTCTCCCGTAGGGCGTGGATTAGTCCAAATCCGTATCTTCTTAGATTTGGGTTTGGGGGTTGGGTTTAAGGATACGTTAGTCTCATTTGGGATGAACTTAAACGTTTGTTAAGGATACATTAGACTAATTTTTAGATTAAGATCAACTTAACGGGATCGTTTAGATCCAACAAAATAGCATTTGGGCTCTATTGTTTAGTTTAGGGACTTTGCGGTCCATTAGTTTAAGGACATTACGGTCCAGGTTAAGGACATCATAGTCCGTGAGTTTAAAGACCTCACAGTCAAGGTTAAGGACATCATAGTCCATGAGTTTAAAGACCTCACAGTAAGACCTCACAGTCAAGGTTAAGGACATCATAGTCCGTGAGTTTAAAGACCTCACAGTCAAGGTTAAGGACATCATAGTCCGTGAGTTTAAAGACCTCATAGTCAAGGTTAAGGACATCATAGTCCATGGGCTTAAGGACCCCACAGTCCAGGTTAAGGACATCATAGTCCATGAAATGTATGGTTGTCGGGACCCGTCACCTCTCTGAAGATGTTAAAGGATTACAACGATAAATATCAGAGGAGTTTAGAGATGTACCCTTAAACTGATGTGGGTTGAGAGACCTGTAGTCCAATTGGGACTAAGATCTGTGATTTATGAGCATATGAACTCAATTAATCTGAATTGGGGACTTATGGCCAATTTGGGCTAAGTCCATTCAATTACAATGTTCAACATTTGTTTTTGAGTTGTTAGGTGTTTGTTTGAGCTTAATCCCCTTAAAAATGCTAAGCATTGGTTTGGTCTCTGACAATGTTTTGTCTTTAGTTGAATGTTGTGCATTTATCATAGCTCCAGGCTTGTTCAAAGAACAGTTTATGTTCTGTTCAAGCGCACATAAAAGTATATGGCGCACTTGGCACTAGTGTGGTTAAAATGCTAATGCGCTTAGCGCTTTGCGCCAGATATGAAGCGCTAATGTGCTTAGCGCTAATGCGCTTAGCGCTTTGCGCTAACTGAAGAGCGCTGATGCGCTTAGTGCTTTGCGCTAGATGTAGAGCGCTGATGCGCTATAGTTAAAGTGTTGAGGCGTTTGACGCTGGTACCATATAATGCAGCACACACGTGAGGAGCGCGTGGCACGCTTAACGTTGAGCGCAAGCCAAGGAGCGCAGTGCGCTGTGTTTGAAGCGCTATGGCACTGCAGCGCTTTGCGCTAGATGAAGAGCACTAAGGCACTTTTAAATTAGGAGCGCTAAGGCTCTTCTTAGGTTAACTTTGCGCTCTGAAGATTATCTTTTCTTTGATAAGAGACTTTGTCTCAAGATTCTAAGAACAAAGTTCTTAGTTTATAGGAGATATTTCAATCTATTTTTGATGAAAGGTTTTGCCTTTATGGATCTGTGATCCTAAGAGAATTGAATAATTCTCCCCCCCTTTATAATAAGATATTCATAATCTCTTTTGTGAAAGACAATTTGTCTTATAGATCTATGATCTGTGAAAGAAGTAAATACTTCTTTTATATTGAGATGATTTCGTCTTTCTGTTCTTTTTTTACCGTGAAAAGAATTGTCTTCTTTTACCGAGAGCTTCTTCTTCTTCCTGAGATTTTCTCAAAGTTTATTGGGGGTTCCTCTCTCTGAGACTTGAAGTCTCGGGGTCTTTATATAGGGCCAGCTGATTTGTTCAATCAGTTAAAGAGATTTATTCTCTAATTGATTTGGGAATTTTCCCACCGTCAGATCTTTGATCCAAGGGCTTCTGGTTTACAGAAGATAATTTTCTTGTTTTTTTAACAAGATTGGGAAATCTTTCCCCCTTAAAGAATATGTTCTGTATTTTAGTAATTTTTAATCACCACTGGATCATTGATCCAACGGTGTTCCAAATTCAGGGCACAATCTTTTCTGTTTGGAAAGATTCAACAGAATTGCATTCTTATTAATTGATGATTTAATCATATCTGTTGGATATTTGATCCAGCGGTGAGGAACATTTAGTTCCAGCACTAGCGCTTATGCGCTCTGCCCATGGTGCGCTACTTGGAGCGCACCACTCTTAGCGCTAGCGCACACGTACTTTGCACATGGTGCACTACTTGGAGCGCAGCGCATCTAGCGCTAGCGCCTATGCGCTTTGCACGGGGTGCGCTAGTTGTAGCGCGGCGCTTTTATAAAAGCGCGGCTTTAATTCAAATTTTGAATTCTGAACAGAGCTTTTCTCTAATTGGGGAAACAACAGAGATTTGAGGCTGCAAGTGGCCCATACTTGACTCCACCAGATATGACAGAGCCTGAGTTGCGGTGAGTGGAAGCAAACATCATTCTACATAAAGACGAAATGCCGAGCTTCAGTATCTCATCACCCAAGGGCAACCACAAACATATATACCGTGATTATTTGATTGCGGAAAAGGAAAAACACAACACACGAAGTGTGGAGTTGAAAGAGGAAGAGGTTCCACCGGACGTGCCAGAATCTGTTCTCTGCTGAAATACGCGACCAGGACGTTAAGACGTCTGGCCTAAATTTTGGGGGCATATGCAATTTGGATTTATCTGTTCACCTCTCCGAAAATGCCAGGTTGATTTATGGCACCGTATATCGGAGGTTTGGATGGATACGGTCATTGTAGCAGACTTCATCAGATTCCTTCTCGTTTGTGAGGGTTTTTTTATTGTGGGGACACTCTTCCCTGCAGACGCAAACCTCTGCAGTTAATTACGTTAATACATTGAGATAACCACTTTTTCCTACTCTAGAAGTTCATCTCGTGTCGTGTGTTTTTGTTTTATTTTTGGTTGCCCGTGGATTGTATACGGAGACTAATTTGTGTCGTCGCCCATAGGGCGTGGATTAGTCCAAATCCATATACCTTAGATTTGGGTTTGGGTTAATTTAAGAATCGTTGATCTGTTTTGAGATCAAGATCGACTTAAATATATACGAGCAATTGGGAGCTCGATTTGTTTTTTGTTAAGGATGCGTTAGTCCAATTTAAGGCTAAGATCTACTTAACAAGGTCTTAGGATCATTTTTGCTTCAGATCCAACAAAAAAGTATTTGGGCTCTGTTGTTTTACTTTAAGGACGTTTCGGTCCTTTATCGCCATTTTGGAGGCGAAGTTTTAGTTTGAGAACATTTCAGTCTGTTGATCACCATTTTGGAGGTGAGGTTTTAATTTAAGCACATCTCAGTCCGTTGATCACCATTTAGAGGTGAGATTTTAGTTTAAGGACGTCACGGTCCGTTGAACACCATTTGGGGGTGAGATTTTAATTTAAGGACGTTATGGTCCATTGATCACCATTTGGGGGTGAGATTTTAGTTTAAGGACGTTATGGTCCGTTGTTAGTTTAGGGACATCTCGGTCCATTGTTCATCTTGCGTACACGTGTATTTGTTACGTGACGGGATAAGCAACGATGATATGGGATGCATCCAGTCTGGAGTGTGGTTTGATTTGGGATGTGCACGTCAGTTTAGGAAGTGCACCAAAAAGCAGTTGGTCATCGGGACCCGCTACCTCTCTAAATACGTTAAGGAATTACAACGCCATGTATCAGAGGTATAGAGAGATGTACCCTTGAACCAAATCCCGTATTTGAGGGAAAAGATCATGGTGGATCATCTAAGAATCATTGTTCATTTTTGGAGACTAAGATTAACTTAGGAGATGCGGGATGAACATCATTTTGGATATCATCAGTTGAAAGATCATTAGTCATGTTTGGGACTAAGATAAATTTGGGGAATAATGAGCACAGAGGGGCTCGGTTGATTGGAAATCGAAGAGGTTTTGACTTTGGAAGAACTTAGTCAATTTGGGCTAGATCTGGGTAAACATAATTAGCCAACTGTGCTAAGTGCTGAGGCATACAATGCTCACGTGCATTTCATGTGGGCACTAGAGTAGTGTTAAACACTAGAGTTATGTGGCACTCACGTGGCACATAATTAAATTCTTCATTCCAAAGAGGGTCACGTGTCTACACGTGACCATGGGTCACGTGGTCACACGTGACCGGCTTTCAAAGCCCATTTTTGACGACAGAATTAAATTCTGAAGGAAATTTGAATCTTTCCAAAGGAAAGTGATTATCTGGGACCAATCAAATTAAAGATTCAGAGATGATTAAATATCATCTATCTATGGAAAATCTCGGGTTTGGAAAGATTTCCCCCTTAAATCTAACCAAAATAACAAAGGAGAATCTCTGGATTTAAAATCCAATGGTGAATAAAATTCACCTAATAATCCAAAGGTCCAGAACGAATGAAGGATGCAAATCAAATATCTCATGAAAGATTTACCAAAAAACTAATTGACTCAGCTGCTTCTCCTATAAATAGGAGCCAAGAGATACAAAAGAGGGATATACATATATACGCAGAGGGAAGAAAAAGGGGAGAGCCTTGATACTTTGAAGGAACTTGGATCTTCTGCAAAAGAAAACCCTAGGTAAGAAAGGGAAGGCTTTCTGAAAGAAAGAGAATTCAATTCTCAACAGAGTTTAACTCTGATATATGAAACAGAAGAACATATTTCTTCTCTCTTTGATAGAGGATCTGTAAAGAGCACATCTCCCCTTGAAGTTGAGAATTTAATTCTCGATGGGTTGAGATCCTGCCATGCAGATCCAAAACATAGAGAGGGAATGCAAGCACGAGAATTTAATTCTCACAAAACTATAGGAATTTAATTCCTTTAAAATAAAATTAGGGCTTGACCCTATATCATGGGAATTTAATTCTTTCAGAACAAAGAGAAACAGGGTTTAACCCTAATTAAGAACCTAGTTCTGTTGAAACAGCGGGAATCTAATTCCCTTAATCATAATTTAACAGAGAATGGGAGTTCAATTCCTTAAAAGCTTTTATTAGGGTTTAACCCTATTCAGTTCTTCGCATATATGAGGAATTTAATTCCTACAGAAAATTCAGAGTTCAACTCTGTTCCAGAATATAAGTCTTCAAAAGGAAGTAGGAATTTAATTCCTCTGAAATTTAAAGCTCGAGGAATTTAATTCCTGAAAAAGGAGTAACAGATCCTCTAAACAACATAGAGGCAGGGTCACGTGTCACCACGTGACCCCCCAAAAAGATCTACAGAAAGCCCCCTTTGAGGCAGTCCCCCACGTGACCCACGTGACCCTTGACAGAAACTCTAATACATAGGCATATGAATGCCCGTCACGTGATGGCACGTGATGTTCTGAAAGATGCAGCGATTTCAGCAGAATAAATGGAAAGAGGGCGTTCTCACGTGTTGCCACGTGACCCCTTTTGCCTTAGTGTTCAACACTAAGTTGGAATTCTTGAACACGGTACTGAAACACTGTTGGGCCTTAGTGTTCAACACTAATCAAAGAACCTTATTTACAGTGTTCAACATTGATTACCTTAGTGTTTGACACTAATCCGAGATCTCCATTGTAGTGTTCAACACTGACTACCTTAGTGTTTAACACTAATTTGAGGGCTCAGTTGCCAGTGCTTGATACCGATCTGTTTTAGTGTTTAACACTAATTTGAAAGCCTTGTCGCTGGTGTTTAACACCAATTATCTTCTAGTGTTAAACACTAACTTGTCAACCTCATTCCCAGTGTTCAACACTGATTGCTCTATAGTGTTTAACACTAGGCTTTGGCCCGATTGGCTAAAGGGATAGAGGCAAAGCCTCTCCCTCAATGGACCAACAAGAAGCCAATATTCCAGACCTGACTGGACTTAGCCCAAGCTGGCCATAAGTCCTCAATTCGTGATTAACTGGGCCAGTGGGCTCATAACATAATTAATCAGTCTTGACCCCAAATTGGGCCAGGGACTACTCAAGCCATTCCGGTTCTAGGGTACATCTCTTCACTCCTTTGATACTTGGCATTGTAATCCCTCAATGTCTTCAAAGAGGTGACGGGTCCCGATGACCACTCATGATATGGACTGTGGGGTCCTTAAACCCATGTCTAATGCAAAATTCCTGGTTACGTGGAACACGGATAACGTCACTCTTTGACCCCGTGGAAAACGTCCAGAGCGGATCCTGGTCCTCGCAGAGCACGGCAGTGAACCCGTGTGAAGCATCCAGAGCGGAGCCTAGTCCTCGCCTAACGCGGCAGTGAACCCGTGTGAAGCATCCAGTGCAAAATTCCTGGTTACGTGGAACGAGGATAACGTCACTCTTTGACCCCGTGTGAAGCATCCAGAGCGGAGCCTAGTCCTCGCCTAACGCGGCAGTGAACCCGTGTGAAGCATCTAGTGCAAAATTCCTGGTTACGTGGAACGCGGATAACGTCACTCTTTGACCCCATGGAAAACGCCCAGAGCGGAGCCTGGTCCTCGCCAAGCACGGCAGTGAACCCGTGTGAAGCATCCAGAGCACATAACGGACTGTGGAGTCCTTAAACCCATGGACTACGACGTCCTTAACCTTGACCGAGATGTCTTAAAACTAACAATGGACCGCAATGTCCTTAAACTACCCATGGACCGCAATGTCCTTAAACTACCCATGGACCGCAATGTCCTTAAACTACCCATGGACCGCGATGTCCTTAAACTAGAACAATAGAGCCCCCTATATGCTCTTTTGTCGGATCTAAACGGTCCCGTTTAAGTTGATCTTAGCCCCAAAGATGGCTAACGAATCCTTAAACCTTCAAGCAGACTGGACTACGAATCCCCCCAATTAACTCTGGCTCGAGGGTACATCTCTGAACCCCTCTGACACCCGTCGTTGTAATCCTTCAACGTCGTCAGAGAGGTGACGGGTCCCGACGGCCACATACATGCAATGGACCACTATGTCCCTAAACTGGAACAATGGAGCCCAAATGCTCTTTTTTCGGATCTAAACGATCCCGTTAAGTTAATCATAGTCTCAAACTAGACTAATGTATCCTTAACAAATGTTTGAGTTGATCTTAGCCTCAAGCGTGGCTAACGTATCCTCAAACCAAACCCCCAAACTCAAATCTAAGATAAACACGGATTTGGACTAGTCCACGCCCTACGGGCGACGACATAACTCGGTCTCCGTAAACGATCCACGGGCAATAAAACATAAAACAAAAACACACGACACGAAGTGACCATCTAGAGAAGGAGAAAGTTGTTACCGCGATGCGGTAGCGTAATTAACTGCAGGGGCTTGCGCCTGCAGGGAAGAGCGTCCCCACAATCAAAAACCCCTCAAACGAGGGGGAATCTGACGAAGTCTGCTACATCGGCCGCATCCGTTTAAACCTTCGATACATGGTGCCATAAATCAACTTGGCATCTTCGGAGAGGTGGACGGATAGCACCTATTGGCATCTGCCCCGAACCTCAAGCGAGACGTCCCCACGTCCCGCGTGTCTTTCGGAAGGGAACAGGGACTTGTTGGACAGCATCTAAAAGAGGAATGTTAATGTTAACCTGCTTAAATAACTCCAGAATCTTCTCCATATGTGGATTTTGTTTGGTGGACTTCAACCGGTTTGGAAATGGAACGTTTTTAAAATTGGTTGAGTCCAATGCTGGAGGAGGAGATTGTGGAGTTGGAACGGATCCCAGAACAGGTGTTTTCGTGGAGTGAAAAGTTGGTCCGTTCAAAGCAGAAGAAGAGGAAGAGCCTTTTGAAGAATGGAGAATAGGCTCAGAAGACGAAGAAGCAGGAGAAGGAGAAGGAGAAGAAGAAGAAGAAGCAGCGGCCGGGGTGTCATCGTCGATCCGTGTGCCAATGTTGTTTTGCGGCATCCTTCCCGATCTCAATGTGGTCACGGCACTCACATTATGGTTCTGTTGTTCAAGAGCAACATGTACATTATGTGGGTGACCGGGATTTGGGAGTGGCTGGGACAGGAGGTTTCCCTTTTCTCGCTCGCTTAAGGCCGCATTCAGCTGTGCAATCTGGGCCTCGATGGTTTTGATGCTTTGCCCGTGAGCAGCAGTGTGTTGCACTAAGGACTGAATGGAAGACTGGATGTTGGCAGTGGATTGTGTCGATTGTTTAACGAACGCCTCCAGACTTCGTTCGAGCGAGGAAACCTTATCGTTATTTGACGGAACAAAGTTGTTTGGTGGAAAAGAATTGTTGGGTGCAAAGTTGTTCGTCTGATTTTGAAAAGGTTGGGGTTGGAAAGGCTGCTAAAATTGATGTTGAGTTTGTTGTTGCGCTTGTTGTTGCGGCGGAGGGGGCCTTTGAAAATTGTTGTTGCCTTGGAATTGATTCTGATTCTGATTCCAGGCGAAATTGGGATGGTTCCTCCAACCGGGATTGTAGGTGGAAGAGTATGGATCATTCCTCGGTCTTTGCTGGAATGCAGCATTAACCTGATGCTGTCCTTGCGATGGTGGATTGTAAGGACACTCTTCGGTTAAGTGAGAAGGATCGGAACAACAAGCGCAAATGGTACGAAGGGGAAGAACAGGGGCAGGAGCAGAAAATTTGCTCTCTATCGCTTCAAGCTTTCTCGTTATTGCAGCCATTTCAGCTTTCATTGCAATAGAGACATCAAGTTGGTGAATTCCTACCCTAGACTGACCGGTAGAAGTGGAGGTAGAAGAAGAAGAAGTCGGTCTGGTGCTCTCCCATTGTAGCGTCTGCTCCGCAAGGTCGTCAAAGAACTGCCACGCTTCCTCGTCAGATTTCGATAGGAAGTGGCCCTGACAGATGGTTTCCAACAACTGCTTGGTTGCTGGGTTCACGCCCTCGTATAAGGTTTGGCAAAGTTGTCATTTCTCTATACCGTGGTGAGGACACTGAACAAGAAGGTCTTTGTCGGTCAAAGCACTTCCAGAAGGGTTCAGAAGGAAGCTGAGAGAATTGGTTGATTTCATTGCGAATCCTTGCGGTTTTATGATTCGGATAGAATTTTTTGAGAAACGCTTTAACAAACTCGTCCCAACTGGTTATGGAGTGGGAAGCGGTGCTATACAGCCATTTTTCAGCAAGATCGCATAAAGTGAGCGGAATGACCCGTAGACGTATAGCATCGTCCGACAGCTGGGTGGTTTTCATCATGGCACAAACGTTTTGAAATTTATTGATGAAGATATAGGCATCTTCAGATTCAAGCCCATGAAATCGCGGAAGCATGTTGATGAAGTGGGGCTTAATTTCAAAATTATCCCCATTGGCCGGTGGAAGAGAAAGGCAGGTGGGAAGTGCAGAACGGGTGGGATAGAAACGATCCTGGAGCGCGATTCGCTGCGGCGCTACAACAGGCGGTGGTGGTGGGTTATTAGTCTCCGTAGGAGGTGGAGCCAATCCAGGGGTAGTCAAAGAGATGTTCGGATTAAATCCTGACATCGCGGAAGAAGAGGTTGGTGATGGTGAAGGTGAAGATGTATGAACAGAATTCCGGTCAACGTCGGAGTTGGCCGGCAAAGGAAGGGGTGAAAGAGGAGTAGACGGAGTTTCGACGTCTGAGTCGATCGCGTAGTCGGTAGCGACTAACGTAACGCGGACTAGGCGGGTGCTAGTGTTCCGAGTCCAAGCGGACATACACTAAACGAGTTTAGTATAGTCAAAGCGGAGAAGGTGAGGGTAAGAAAACGTCAATGGAGAAAAACGATGGGTGGTGGGTGAAAAATGGATTTGGCGACAAAGGGCAAGTTTTTATAAAAGTTTTTGATTTTTTTCCCTTTTTTTTTAGAAAGAGCTTTACAGGAATATGTACGGACTTGCGGCTTTAAGTAATCACAAACAAGATATGCACAATCTCACCTAGATCTAAGGTCACCTAGGTCTGCTAGACAGCTCCTAACTGTTCCAGAGGGCTAGAAATAGGACCTCAAACCGCCTCTTCTCCGTCTAATGCGGCCAGATAAGTGCCAAGTAAGTGGGAGGTTGTCCAACGCTTTCGCGAAGTTCCTTAATTAAATAACCACTTGCCTTCGACACACTTGCCTAGGCACCGCAAAAGTCAGATAGGATAAACGGCCGATGCCTGTAACTAGTCCTCTGTCCTATTGAGCGCGAAGTCCTTAGGGCTGAGTCTAGTATTTTTTAATTAACAATGGTCAATGCATATGCTTTTTGTGATTTTTGGGGTCCTGGAAAGGGTGATGAAATCCCCACCCAATCTGAATTGGTTTCAAGCCCTTTAAGTCCGTATTAATGAATGCAAAGCGGTAACAAATCAACTGCAAACAATTTTTATTTTAGCGCGGCGCAAAGAATCCTGCACAAAAACAGTTTATTGGAAGGGAGAAGAGAGTTTGCGCAAAGAATGCTGCAGAAAACACAGTTTATTGGAGTCCAGAGGAGTGGGGGAGAGGAGAGAGACTCACCAGAAAACTTTAGAACCCTGAAGGCACTAAATGGCCGCGGTTCCGCGGCCAAACACCTGCTTAGGCCGCGGTTCCGCGGCTATGTGGAGGGATCATGCTTCCAAAAATTTTGGGTGTGTTGTTCTAGGAGTCCTCTGCTTGTCTGGATTTGCTGAATCTTGATTTGCTCACTGTATCTGCTCCAGATTTTTACGGTAGACCGTTTGCTTCGTTTTGATCCGTCGCGGTGTAGCCGCGAAATGTGGGTCTATCTTCCCACATCTTTGGCACTGAACTCGAACTCCGTATTGTCCTGCCCACTTGCACAAAAACTAATCAAAAATAACAAGATGATTTTTTTTTACAATGTATATTTTTTTGTTTTGTTTTTCGGTTATATTTATATTCACAAGTTAACCCGAAATTACACAAAGAAATAAACTACCGTCTCCCCGGCAACGGCGCCATTTGATTGGTAGAGGTTCTGCGTGTTCAAGTTTAGTTAATTACCGCAATCAAAACGGTTTCGCTTGTAGCTAGCCGGTTGAGTACGGGTCGTCCGCAGGGAGATGGGAATCTTTTTCTAAGTGCTTTAACGAGTTAAGTCCAGTTTTCCAGATTTTGTTGTGATTAATTAAGTGTTAAAATGATATGTAAAGAGAGCTTGTTAGGGTTAGGATTAGGTTAGTTTGAGTTAGGAGTCGCTCACCTCTTTCGTTGCCACTCTTAATATCGGTGTTACGGTAATCGGCAACAACAGGGATTAGCACGACTAGGAAGGAACTTGCGAGTATAAGCTAGGCTTTCCAACGCATAAGTTCTTCCTTTTGGTGCTTGTCCGTCCGTTCTTGGCTCTTAGTCATAACCTCCGGTTAAATCAACCACAACCGGTCTCACTACGGAATCACCGCTATCATGTAGGATAGGGTGCCGTAAGGAGCGGATTGTGGTTCAATTAACAGGAGTCGATTTAAGATGTTGGGCAAAGAAAGAGTGAGAGAGATTTCCTTCTCTCAAACTTCCCTTATCCTACCCTAACAAGTATGGAAACTACTCACACATCATAACGAAAAGAAAAGAAAACAAAAGAGGAAGATAGAAAGAAAGAGATTAAAAGATAACAACTAGCTATTTGCGACCTCACCTTGGCAAGGATCAAGCGTAAGCATCATGGTTGTTTAAGGATAAAGGAAAAGAGAAAAGAAAGAAACAACAAGAAATAACAACAACTAAGTTAACAAATGAAAATTACAAGTAATTAACATAAGAGCAAGACAAGTATAATAATAAAATGAACTTCTTTATTCACCATTCTTCACTCACAAAAGCTCACTACAAGTTTTTCAATGGAGAAGAGATGAGAAGAGGAAGAAGAACAAGTATTCTAAAACCTAGAAAAATACAAGATTATGCACCCTTGGCTTCACAAGGTTCTGGACTATTTATAGGCAGGGAGATGGAAATCTAGGGCAACAATCTGAACAAGTATGAAAAGACCAATCTGCCCCTGAAAATTGGTCGGCTGATGCCACCATACGGCCGCGGAACCGCGGCCTAGACCCCCTATTGGCCGCGGTTCTGCCGCCCTATAGGGGAGTTGAGCTGTCGGCTTTTGTGTGCTGCCCTGGTATTTTGTTCCCTTTAGTCTGGTACATGTTTTTTCTGATAATCTTTCCACATTTCTTCCAGAATCAAGGGTGATTGGATGTGGATCTTTTTGTCATGATTTTCTTGAGCTCCGTGTAGATTTCTTGGATCTTGTGTTGCCATTGAGCCTTGTGCATGAAAATGACATTGATGTGCCATTTTGTCTCTTAAACTGGTGTGTGGCAACAGACGGATAAAGAGCGGAGATCCGTGTTTTATCTGTGAATGGCAGGAAGATGGATTTTGTCGTGTTTTTCCATGAATTTCACCGTTCAGAGCCGAGAACCTGTATCCCGCAATTGACTAGCAAATACGGTTCAAGAGTACCTACCGATATGCAATGTGATAAAAATTGGGCGGTATGAAAATGCAAAAATGTGATATGAACAGATAGCGTCCTGGCCATCAAACCGTGGCCAATTGCGGAACAAAAATTTTCTAAACTGGCGCTAGAACAACCAGATAATTTCGGATCTGCCGTAAACCGTAGATAACGATACTTGCTAAGATACTAATCTACTAAGAAGCGATTATACCTATATGAACCAAGTCTTTCGGATCTTCAACCATCATCCTTAGCTCCTTGTGGTGTCATGGAACAAGCTTGATCGCTGGTCTCCTCCATCTATGACGATCCATCCGAGAGTGCTAACTTTGAGCTCCTACCTCTAACTTGAGGTAACTAGGTTACCTAGTTTGCTAAACTAAATAGCCTAGATAATATAGAGAGTAATGATAGATTAGTATGTCTCAATACACCATAGGTTTCTCAACACATGAGATATTTAGGGTAGAGGTAGAAGAAGAAATGAGGATGAGAGTGTACAAAAATCAAGTGAAGAAAAATGGCTAAGTGTTGTGAAAAGAATAATGAAGCCATCAACTAAAGAAAAATCTCAGTTTAAAACTAAATATCAAGCATACCTCAATAGTGTCACATGAGTCACCAAGTAAGTCATAGCATGAGTCACCACAAAGCCATGCTTGACATTTAAAGCCAAACACACCTCATCCTCCACCACATTTAATCATTTAAGAAAAATGATTAAAACTAAAATGAGGTGTTATCTTCTAGAAGCAACTTGTAATGAATTACAAGAATACCCCTCATCCGTATATACATACCCGTATCCGTATTCCGAAAAAATACGAATACAATGAGACGAAAATAATTAAACAATATAATACTAGAATCCGGCTTAAACTAAAGCCCACTAGTATTATCTGTCCGAATCATAATATGTGCATAAGTGCACGTATATAATCGAACCCTGCCGTAAAACCATACGGCCTCTACATCGTTTCGCTCAAAATAGGGAAACCTTCTGTATGGGACTTTAAAGACTCGTCAATACGCTGGCAGTAGGTTTAACCGCAAGCACGTAAGCGGCACTAGCTGTACGTAACGGCTACCCAGATATTGAGCGAAAGGGAGGCCGACGAGCAAACTCATCCTGCCTGTCAGTGACAATATCCATACAGTCCGGTCCGTTCATCTATGAGTATCACATATCGAGTTTAGGAGGGTGGATAAAGTAAGACCCCTAATAATGCAACATTTAGTGTCAGTATGAAACCCATCACCACCTGAGAAACTACTGATCCTAGATCAGTAATTCTCGACTACCTTGGCCAAGGATTTCCGATGATGGCCACCCATGCATAACGTGATATCAACCCCAAATACCGGGAGAGACGAATCCCCGACGATTCGCTCACTGCCTCCATATGGCTCAGGACTGTACCCAACTAAAACATGTTTGCACGACTCCTTTGAGTCGTGGTAGGGTAGTAATCAAAGCACATAGGGAACTCACACGAGACAAATGACGATCTTAGGTTGAAAAACTAACATGTACGCATGTCACCTGGGAACTGCTATCTGACAATAGGTATAATACCAACTAGCATATTCCCGGCGAATCCGTTCGGTGTACTCATAATCTAATGAGTGCCTATATACTATCTTAGGTGACTGGCAGACACCAATGGCTTGTGAGAACGGCCACCGCCCTTCGCCGGGGTCTCAATCAGTATACACTAGTCTACTCTCGAAACTCCCACGACTAGGGACATTTAAGAATGTGCTTATAGAACACCCAGCTCTCACGTATATGATCGCCATCATAATGCTGGTAGTCAAGCATGAATTCTATGGGCTCTATCAACATGTAATAGTGATCTGTAATACCACATAAAACATATACATGATGATAAAGACAAACCAGATAGTATACTATCATTTCAAGTAAGACTGTTCTATCCGTATAGGTCATCCCTCAATCATCATAATCATATGCCCGCGATTACAATAATTGCCTTGAGGGCACTATAGCCAACACAGATTGGTCCGACGAATACTGGCATACATTGGTCGATCATTTCTTATCCGGAGAGTTTAGGGTATGTCTTTGACGATACATTTTTACTATTTTATAACAACTCGGTAAACAATATTTGATGTAACTGCAGAAGAAGAGCGAGCGAGGAAAAGCATCTCGCACTCAGCTGCACAATATTTATAAGGGTGGGAGCAAGAGTTTTTAGCAGATTGTTATCGAACACGTAAGTATCGTATTTGATATTAATACGTTAAAATTATCTTAGAAATTTATGTATGAACTTTCTAAATATTATATGCAGAAAGAAAGTCATGGTGGAAAGTCTCTTGATCGTATCGGAATCTACCGGGCTCAATTTGTACGGGACAACAATGCGCCTGCATCGATTGAGGTACATGGGATATATGTAAAACTCTACGTATGCCGAGCTTCTTAATTATTTCAGAATAATTATTGTGTAGCTTTTAGAATTGCAGTAATACATTTCTTCTATAACCAAGCGGCGATGGCGGCTGAAAGAGATCGGTTGATCCAGGCGATAGAGACGAAGCAGGGACACCCGGTTGATAACGCGCAGAGAACATTCATCGTAAATAGGCTTTCACGGCGTTTAGGCCGGATCGTCATGGGAGAGTACAGTACGTGTCCTCCAAGATCACCCTGCGTCAGTATAACACTTCTTTCCAGCCGATCGGGCATCCGCCTCCTAGGTTTCAGCTGACAGACGAATCAACTTCGGAAATGTCGATACAGACCAAGGCCTTTAGGACCAGGATCCCTGTGTTTCATGGATCGCCTAAGGAGCGGACGCCGGAATCTGGCGGCTCCTCGCGCCGATCAATTGTCGATCCCGCTCCCGCTTCCACTGCCGATCTATTTGCTGGTTGGGATCTCGAGTAGAGGTTTAATCTTATCGACGCGTACGTCCAGGCTGGGAGGCTCGTACCTCCGGTAAGTTTGATGTCCCTTACGTATATACACACATACGCACATATCACAAACACGCACAATCATACATTCACACATGCACGCACAAGGGGTTGTCAAGCGCTTACCTGATTACACGGGGTTCACACAACTATGTTACGGCTGATCCTATATTTTGAATTAGAAGATAATAAGGTTTTGGTTTCGAAAATGGATCGTGGATTCACCGATTTCTCTTGATCATGACCACTTTGTATTGTGGCGTATATCAATAAACCTTAAACCGAAGCCAATGTTCTTGTTCCCATTCTCTTTTCAACACGTGTATACTTCATCGTCTTATTCCTGGAAGCAGCTGAAGATTACATACTCTTGATTATACGGCAGCTGACATATTATCGTCGACTAGATTTCTTTCGCAAGATATAAGTTGTTGTTTAGGCCATTAGGGAGTATCGGCGCTTGAAATGGTGGTAACATCTTCTTCCACATGCAACTATGCTAGTTCGATTGCATAATAGATAGCATCTGCTCTGTATTTAATGCATAGGATGACCATATGTCCTCTTTCTAACAACCATTGCTTTTATCTTGGGAAGGGATATGAGTCAGCATGACTTCTAATCGAGGGGGGAAACTTAAAAAGACTACTGGAAGTGCCATGCGTGTTTCAAATCAACACGCCAAAATGTTTTATTCTGTTCATGCTCTTTGGACATGCGTCTTTCAGGTTCCGCGGCTAATTCTGTTATTCTACACAGCCTTTTCCGATCAACTGTGCAACCATTTTTGCCAAGGGAAGAGAGTATGTTTCCCCTTGAACTAATTGTTGAAATGTGAGCAAGTTTTATGGTATGTATTGAGTAGGCATTATTATTGAGTTTGTTGGTATGTATCCAGGAGCAACTGTGTAAATTTTTCCCTAATATCTTCAAGGAATCGGTATCTATTAAGGTTATTACCCAATTATACAAGAGGTAAATGGGTTGGTTAAAGATGAGAATATATATGATTTCAAGTCAATTTCCGGTTCTTTAATTTCCAGACATGCTGCCAACAAAAAAGAAAAAGCAGGAGCTAAGGAGATTAATTTAATCCGCCTATATTTATAAAATAAAAATAAAATTACAATTTCGGGTGATTTAATTTCTGATTATCCCAATTGATTCAAAAAGTAGCATTTTAAGTCATTATGGACACTTTCTCTCTTGGGAGTGCGGGGTTCGAACCCCAAAGAAGGAAAGTGGCCACAATTTAACACTTTCGGGGCTAAGTCGTGGGTCCTTTGGATGCGTGGGTGTGTTTTGTGCTTGTGTGTGGTGTGCGTGGATGTGTTGTTGGTGTTGCGTGCTTAGGATAGGACCCAAAAAAAAGGTATTGTGGACAAAGTAGGAGCACGTGCCAAACTCTGAATGCAATTAAAGAACCAAATATTATTTCTGGTCAGAGCCGAATTTCGGTCCTTCACCGCAAGAAAAAGGACATCTGTGCACATTATGTGCGATAACAAAATGAGCTCACACACCAGTCGGGAATAGCTCATGCGATAAAAAAATCCTCTCCAGAATAAGAGGTTCGCAGGTTCAATTTCTGGAGGGGTCACATTCCAAAAAAAAAACCGAATAAACTCGCATAGTAGTTGTATATATATAGAATAAATATTTTGCATAAGAGCAGAGGCAGGTTAGATAGTTATATACTATCATTAGGTAGGGAGAGGCCTTTGTAGCAGGAAAGCAGTGAAGATATGTTATAAACATTGAGGCTGGCCAAAAAATGAGGGAGCAGGCAGGTAACGGATGATAACCAACTCAACCAAAACTCAACAAAAAGTATCTTTAGATCACATGGAATCTATATGCTTGTAACATCAATAATACAGCACTATGTAATGCCTATATATAAACACATATGTGATATGAATTTACACAAGCATTACTACCCAGAGACTTTAATTAAAGTGATAGTTCATCAATGGCTAGTCTTGCATCTCTTCTGGTCCTTGTCATGGCCGTGGTTCCGGCAATCGCCACCGACTACACTGTGGGGGATTCTTCAGGCTGGACCAATTACGGTGTCGATTATAATGACTGGGTCTCTGATAAGACCTTCAATGTTGGCGATACTTTATGTAGGTTTCCGGTCGACATCTTCTCCTTTCTTAGTTTTATGTTTGTTCTCAAGTTATTTAGTATATAACACACACATGTATATATGAAATTTTAGAACGAGCATAACATTTCCGATTCGGTTTTGACCATGTACAGTATTCTCTTACGGCTTTCTCCACAATGTGAACGAGGTTACAAAGTCGGACTACGACTCATGCTCCTCAAAGAGCTCCATCCAGAGCTACAGCGACTCGAACACCAAGATCACCCTCGACAAACCGGGAACCCGCTACTTCATCTGCGGCACCATCTCCCACTGCACCAATGGCATGAAGCTGGCAGTCACTACCATCTCCGACGGCGAGCCTCCATCATCAACACCCAGCGATTTGAGCCCCACGTCTCCATCCGCTGGAACTCCAAGTGATGAGTCGACAACCAAGAAAATGCCGACAACCACAGGAGTGAGTGCAGCGGCTGTGAGTAACTTCGCCGTTGCGAATGTAGCGATGGCTGGAGTTTCACTTGTTGGACTTGCTTTGATGGGCTAGGAGAGAGGCAATGCACATGATAATTTGTGATTTCTATTGGATGTTTCATATTATATGTTTTTTATCCTTGGATTCTTACTTTTGAGATTATGTATTAATTTAATGAGATATATGGAGCACCCTTCAGTACTTTGTTCTACATGGAGAAATCTTTAATTAAAATGGATTTTAAAACCTGTTATCTTTAGTCTTATTTATTGCACGCATCGATCATCTTGATAATTTGAAAAAGGAGAATCAAGGGTATAAATGCTAGACATAAGTTAGAATGAATTAATATATAATACATAAAAATTAGTTGGAGGAAACCTCTCTCTCTCATTTCCTGCTATAGCAGGAAACCAGTCTCCCTTTTAAGAACATGCGTACCGTTCACTTTAATCTAACACACCAATTTACTTTATGTTTTTGGAGGAAAGTCAAAATTGACAACCTAAAAATAAGGGGTAAAATGCAGGTTTTAGAAAGGACGGAAGGATGGTGTAATATATGTGCAAATGCAAGGGAGGTTTCCTGCAATTTTGCCTACAATGTATGCCTTATGTTATGTGCCCACGCACGACGTGGGTTTGTTTAAGCAAGATGCCCTTGGTTCTTTGGTGACACAACTGACCCCACAGTCACTAAGGTTGTGAATTGGCCTTCTTTCGTTGTAACTATGTACATATGCACAGACAATAGCAGGGACGGACCCAGGAATTTTCATTAGAGGACGCACCAAATAAAGTTAGGTTACGTTAAAAATTTTAACCTAAATATTATATAAAAATTGTGATTTTTTTTTTGAAAAGTTGTAACTAAATTTTTAATTAATTTAATTACAAATGTAGAAAGAACTTTTCCTTCAAAAAAGACCATAATTAATAAAATTCATACCCACTTGAATATAATTGAAACCAAAACCTATTGTTTGGAAGAAAAATGTGTTACCACTTCATCTAAAGCAACCTTTTGCTAGTTTCATGCCATATATATACATATTAACACTTGGTTCTACTCAATATTAGTCTTTTTGTTGGATGTATATGCCATAGAGGCCATTATTGTATAGTACGTGATTGTATATCACATATGGATGCTTGAAATATATATATACACAGTATAATCTTGCTCGATATAATAGTATGTTATCTAGTTTGCTTTTATCTCAACATGTGTATGTGTTCTATTTATATTACGTATCTCGATTACATGTTAGTAAAGCCCGTATGATCTTTTCTTGATCATTAGAGTTATGATGGCGATCATACTCGTGAGGTTTAGGTAGTCTATAAGCGCATCCTTAAATAGTCCCTAGTTGTGGGAGTTTCGAGATAGGGTATCGATACTCCGGAGTAGACTAGTGTATACGTTTCTTATTCTCATGAGGGAAGATGGCATGTCCTACAGCCATTGGTGTTCGGCACCAAAAATAGTATACAAGTGCTCATTAGGTTATGAGTTACACTGAACGGGCTCGCCGAGAACTTCTAGATAGTAATATACCTATCGCCGGATAGGAGTTCTCTGGTGACATAGGTACAGATTAGTCTTGAGACCTGATGTCTTCATTCGTCTCGAGTGTGTTTCCACTGTACTTAGATTACTACCCTACCACGGTTTTAAAGAGTCGTGCAAACAGGTTTTAGTTGGGTGTAGTCCCGAAGCACTTGTGGGCAGTGAGCGATAGAAGGGATTCATCTATCCTGATATAGGGAGTTAATGTCGCGCTGTGTTCGATTGGTCATCAACATAAGAGCTTGGCTGAGATAGTTGAGATTTACTGATTGTGAGATCAGTAGTTTCTCAGGATAGTTTTGGGCCACATCGACACGACTTATTGGGTTATTAGGGGTCTGACGTTTTTCCACCCCCCAGACCCAGTATGCGATACTTTCGGACGAAGAGACCGAGCTGTACGTAGATTGTTACTTTCAGGCTCAGTATGGATAAAGACAAGTTTGCTTATCGGCCTTCCTTTCGATCAATATCTGGGCAGCCGTTACGTACAGCTAGTATCGCTGACGTGCTTGTGGTTAAACCACTGCCAGCGTATTGTCGAGTTTTTAGAGTCTCACACAGAGAGTTTCCCAGTTTAGGCGAAACGATATAGTGTACGTATTTTGATACGTTTTTGGGTTCGATTAAATATGTGTTTTTGTACACATATTTTTAATCGGACAGTTTGTTAATACTAGAAAATTTGAAAGATACCCAGATTATCACATTTGGATGAAATGTGAGCTGGTATTATTTATCTCTATTTAGTATCTCTCTTTTCGTATTCGTATTTTGACAGAATACGGTATTTATACGAATATATGTATTTGTATAAATATGTGTATTTATGTCTTGATACAAATATGTGTATTTATGTCTTGTGGTATTTGTATTTTAATAAAAATACAGGTATTTGTATTTTAATACAAATACAGGTATTCGTATTTTATATGAACACAGGTGTAGGTATTTATATTATATACTTGTATTAGTGTATTTGTGTGCATTAATTTATATATACACTTATACATATGCATATGTTGACAAGTGAGATGGCTCTCTCTTATCTTCTCATTTTTTCTTGAGTTTGGGAGAAGAGTTTGGGCTTGTAACTCACCATGGTGAGTCATAAATCCACCCACTCTCACAACAAAAGAAAAAGATGAAAATGATATAAGATAAGATTTATCTTGAGTTACCATACTTTAGTTTATCACCATTATCTTCTTCTTCCTCTCATCTTGAGTTTTTTTTAGTTGAGAAAGAAAAAGATTAAGAGAGAAACAAATAGAGATTAGCCATTACATCATCTAGTGACCAATTCCTAACAAGTCTTGATCACCAGTTTTCTTCACTTGGGTTTTGATGTGAAGACATAGACTTTGCTTGAGTTCTTTCGGGTGGATCTTCTTCGACAACGAAGACCGGCATCCAAGCTCGTTTCCGAAATCCTTAGAAGCGTAAGAAGAAAGAAAGAAGACGAAGGACGGGACTACAAAGGTAGCTAAACGTCTATCCGAGTAGTTAACTCCTTCATAGTTACTAGTTTAGTGTTTGATTTCGATTCTATCTCGTAGAAGTTTGTGCTCTTGTGATAGAAATTTTTGTTTTGTATTCCGTCTTGATCGCTGGTTTGCGACACGAGCACGAGTATCTACTTACACTTTTTTTCCTCGAAATTTTGATGGGGGCACGTGCCCCCTCTGGCCTCTACTTGGATCCGCCCCTGAATGTAGGCCGTGAGTTTGTAAGCGAAATCATAAATTAATCTTGTTGTGTATAATTATTGATAAGAGTTTCAATATTGAAAAACATGGCAAATGTCAAGGTTATTTTTTAGTTAATGTTTTGTCAAAATAATCTTTTTCTGATGGATGAACGGCAAAAAAGTTAAAGCCAACGGAAAAATTTCACCGGCGAAAGGCATTGCTGACGGCAAGTTTTGCGCACCATGGGGACGTTCATGACAGCAATTTCCCAAGCCAATAATCGATCGCAATGTTTTCTAATGTAACACATTGGAAATGGAAATCTTTTTGCCCAGCTTGTATTCCCGAGGGTTTATAGGCTATGGAAGTTTATAAATAAATTCTGGCGGCCATACTTGCGCCCTGCCAAAAGTGCAAGAAATCTGTAAATACTAGCAGCAACATAATGCATATAAGGGCACCTTAATATATATAACGTCAGCCGACCTGAAAATTTGTTCAATAATAATATACAGTATATATATTGATATCAGCTGGATGCAAATAAGTAATCTTAGTAACATGGTACATTTTTGCATGATTTTAAGAAAGGCTTATTTACTGAAAACTTCCAATAGGTTTGGGTCATTTTAACAAATCTCTCGTTATCTTTAAAACTATCAAGAAACTACTAAACTTAACGGTGACACGTCATCACCGTCTGTGCCACGTCACTTAAGTCGACACGTCAGCAAGTCTTTTTTAAAACCCTAAAATACCCCTATCTAACCCTATCTAGCCCTAATTTCAAAAAAAATAAAAATAAAAATTCTTCTTTTTCTTCTTCCTCCTTGGCCAGCACGGCTTCCCTTCTCGTCCCGACCCCCGGCTCTAGCCTCAGCCCCCAACATTCGGCTCCGGCTCCTCCTCATCATCAACATCACCATCACAGATCACCATCGTCATCATCATCATCATCAACCTCCTCCTCCTCTTCAATCATCATTAACCTTCTCCTCCTCGTCATCAACCCCGCCGCCGCCGGCCGCCGAGCGCATGGATCCGGCTCACCAAAAAACTATAATAATTATTTGCTTAATATTTAATAATTATTAGATTATTTAAAATGTACAACAACAACAACAACTGAGCCTTTTATCCCAAACATATGGGGTAGACTACATGAACCAACATGAGAATCACGCCGGGTCCAGCACATGAATCCTTCGCCTCCACTCACTCCTATCGAACAATATACTTTTATTGAGTCATTTGGCAACCATATCGTTTCGTATCACCTCCATCCATGTTTTCTTCGGTTATACTTCATTGCCTATATCGAAAGTATCTATTCGTCGAGCCGGTACTTACATAGGTCTGCATCGCACATGACCAAACCATCTTAACCGGTTTTCCCGTATCTTCTTCTCCACGGGTGCTACACCAACTTTTACACGAATATCCTCATTTCGCACCTTATCTTTTCTAGTGTTACCGCACATCCAACGAAGCATGCGCATCTCCGCCACGTGCATCTTCTGTGTATGATGCTTCTTAAGAGCCCAGTATTCTGTATCATATAATAAGGCAGGCCGAATAGCGCTCCGATAAAACCTCCCTTTCAATTTTAACGGAAAGTTACGATCACACAAAATCCCTGTTGCACTCCTTCATTTCAACCAACCAGCTTGGATCCTTTGATTAATATCACTATCGATCTCCCCATTCTTTTGGATGATGGAACCTAGATATCTAAACTGGTCGCTCGGTGATATCTCTTGCCCTTCCAATATTATACCAATATAGTTTTGACTTCTCTGGTTACTAAATTTGCAATGCATATATGCTGTCTTGGACATGCTCAATCTGAATCCCCGAGATTCCAATGTTTGCCTCCATAATTCCAATTTGGCATTAACCCCTGCTTTCGTCTCATTTACTAGAACAATATTATCAGCGAATAGTATACACCAAGGTACCTCATCTTGGATAGTTCTGGTAAACTCATCCATCACGATGGTAAACAGGAATGGACTTAATGCAGATCCTTGATGTAAACCAATTGTAATCGGAAAATCACTCGTTAAGCCCAAGTTCTGACATTTGCCGCTACTCTATCATACATATCCTTGATTATGTCAATATACTTGACGGGGACCCCCTTCTTCATCATTGTCCCCCATAATACCTCTCTAGATACCTTATCGTATGCTTTTTCTAAATTAATAAATATCATATACAAATCTCTTCTTCTCTTTCGAAAACGCTCGACAAGTTGACGAAGCAAATGAATAGAATCTGTCGTCGATCGTCCTGGCATGAACCCAATCTGGTTCTCTGTTATCTTAATATCCTTCTTTAGCATGTGTTCAATCACTCTCTCCCAAAATTTCATGGTGTGACACATAAGTTTTATTCCATGGTAGTTTGAGCAATTTTGAATGTCTCCCTATTCTTGTTGATAGGTACAAAAATACTTTTTCTCCATTCATTTGGCATCTTTTTTGTCTGCCAAATCTTATTAAACATATCTGTCGGCCATTTAACGAATATTTCTCCTAAGTATCTCCAAATCTCAATAGGAATCCCGTCAGGGCCAACCGATTTTCTTAAACTCATTCTGTTCAAAGATTCTTTAAGCTCAGGTAGTCTTATTTTACGCATGAAATCATGGTTTATATTATTTAAAATGTAATGTATAATTAAGTAATTATATTAGGAAAATGGAAAATGGTCATTTGATATGAACAGTAACGTTCACCAACGTTGACCGTCAGGTCATGATAGTTTCAAATGCAATAGGGAAGTTTTGTTGAAATTGCCTAAATCTATTGGGAGTTTTCAGTAAATAAACCCGTAATAAAAGAACTTCATATAGATATCAAAATAACCAAAACATCGTGGGGCAAGAAAAAAATATGCATAGAACTAGAAGCAGTCCAAATCTAAGGACATACTTGTTTGGAAAATTCTGAATCTAAAAGATATCTCCATAAATTTCCAAACCTGTAACTAAATGAGTTCAATATAGGCTTGGTAGTTAGAGCAGCTTAACTGCCTCCTAATGATCTTAGCTCATCAAAATAACAAAATAAATAAATAAAAACTCCTCAACAGCTCACTACTCTTTCAAGTTGGTAGTGTTAGTTTGGCTAAACTAATGTTAATACCCAACAAATTAAGCCTTCTCTCATATAAAATTGGGATCCCCCCTATATCTAGCTAGCTCCTCACACAGATCACATCCTTCATATCCATGGCTAAATATATCATAACCGCCCTACTCTTCTTCCTTGTAGTGACCGTAACCAGCGAAGCCAGCGTCTTCACGGTTGGAGACAGCGCCGGTTGGGACATAAGCGCTGATCTTCGGTCATGGACCGAGGACAAACTGTTCAAACATGGAGATGTCCTCTGTATGTTTTCCTTATTTACGCTATAATCAATTAGTTAATCTCATTCTTGCACTCTATTAATACGTTAAATAATGACAGTGTTCCAGTACAGCCGATATCAAAACCTAAGTGAGGTCGACGAAGCCGCCTACGATCGCTGCAACGCCACCAACGCGTTTCGGAATGCGAGTGACGGAAACACCACAGTTGCTCTCAGCGCGCCAGGAAAGGAGTACTACTTCATCAGTGGAAGGACACTGAACTGTCTTGGTGGCATGAAGCTTCGAGTGAAGGTACAGGGAGGCAATTCAACTACACCTGCTGCTTCAGCGGAATCTCCTTCTTCGATTAACGGGAACGACGCACATTTGCCCCCTCTTACAAACGGTATTCTTCATGGTAGGAGGCGGCCGGTTCTTGAAGCTTGGTTGTACTGCACCATTGGGGTTCTCCTTTGGTCGCTAGTTACGGGTATCTGAATGAGTACCGGAACACGAGTTTTTGTAAATTATTGGAAAAACACCAACAGAGCGATTGATCTGTTTTACAAATTCAAATTCATGATACAAACCGGAATAATTAAGCAAATAAATATGCATGGTGGTAACTTTTTCTTACTAATTTTATAGTTTAGTCACCTTTTTCAGTATTTGTAAGCTAACTAACATATAGTGAAGAATGCCTTTGGATAAGCTTAACCCAATTTGGGTGTTAAATAGGTAAATTTTCTTGAATCTAATTCAAACAAGATTATGATCTAAGTAACTCAATATCGAACTGATTATCAAGTTTCCATATGATTCCCGTGTTTTTTGGTCATAGATTTAAAGATAGAAAATGTTTAACTATGTAAAGAAGAAAAAAGAAAAATCTTTCATTTTACAAGCATCTAATGAAAAAGTCAAAAAGCATGTAAATCGCATGACCAATTGTTTTATAAAGATTTTGGGAAAGTTGTTGTTTCCATGCTTGGTTTGGATAAGTGATTTATTTTAGAACACAAGTATTTTCAAAGCTGTCAAGGAACTCAATACTTAAAAACTACTCGCACGCGCCTAAGCCCTTACTTATTGTGGTTGAGATACTAATTTTAAAAGGACATTTTACTAAAAGCCCCCTCAAACTTTGCTAATTACTAAATATCCCTCGCATAACTTATATTTACTTTAAAGACCTCTCATACATTTTAAATTGCGCTAAAAAAACCTTTGCAGGTTTTTCATCAAAAAATAGCGGCCCGTTAGAAAGATAGAGCTAGAGCTTATGGTTGAGCTGCCCTCTTGTCTTTCAAGTATTTAGGTAGGTTCTCTCCCAAAAAAGAACTCACATCATTATTTAATTGAAGATTGAGATTTAGCACAACTAAAGAATCGCTCTCCTTTCAAATGAAGTGTCCACAAACTCGAAACTTGCAATTTAAGAGAAAACGACACTCGACAAGCTCGTTGCTAGTGAAAGTTGAGAAAGACGAGCCGGTTTTCATGACCAATTCGAGAGAATTTTTATTGAAACATAACCCTAAAACCAATTTAGAGGAAAAATTAGAAGTTTTGGAAAAAGAAGAAGGGCCGCGAAGGTTTTAAAACTCTAACCCGATACTCACCGTTAGCTCTCTAATAGAGTAATGGAAGATATCAAAAAAGATTCTTCTTTTGGCATGGTGAGGGGTTTTAGTGCAACTTAAATGTATAGGGGTCTTTTCAGTAAATATGAAATATGAAGGGACTTTAGTAATTAGCTAAGCATGAGAGTGGTTTTTAGTATAAAAACATATTTTAAAAATACCGGTTTTACCCATTCTCAACCTATACACCGTTTGATTGTAATAACCCGACGCATTATTTATCAAATCATAGCACCAATTATCAAACTTATCAAATCATAATATATATTTTAAGAAATCTTAAAAGGATGTTATTGGTAATGATACACAAATACAAATACATCAAGGTTTGGTTTTAAGAGAGATTGATACAAGCTTTTGCGTTTTTCCACGGTTTTGGAACTTTTTGTATATAGAAATAAATCAACTTAAGAAAGTGGTCCCAGAATATACATATCATGTAGAGCATTGTTGTAAAAGGCTCAATAAATCCCCGTGCGGTTAGCGTCCCCACGAGCGGCTCTACTTTTGGATAAAACAAGGAATAGTTTTCCAAATCAAAATTACCCACAACAGTTCAAGCTTTTCCAAAATAAGATTATTGAATCTAGCGGTCTCTTGGATGCATGTGTGTTGTGCGTGGATATGTTGTGTGAGTTACTGTTAGGCTTATCTGCCAGTTCAAAAACAAATAGAAGTTTTTAGGAAAGTGTAGTAATTATTATATAATGCATGTCAAAAATTTACAAGGGTAGTATAAACATATTGAAAATAAAAGACCTAGATTTACTGATTTTTTTAGCCAGGGACCGAAAACCAATTTTTCCTATAAGAGCATGTTTGGATATGCAATTTCCATTAGATTAAAAGCCTAGATTCATTTTTACTCCCGGTGGAATTGTTTGTTTGGATGAGATTTTCTAAGAGTAAATTCGGAAGGGAAAAAAGACTCCAAATGGTCCATTCCTCCGGATTAGAAAAATTAACCCAAAACTAATTTTTTTAATCCCAAGCTTGAATACTTGTTTTTTTCTGGAACTTGTACCATTCATTACCTCTTTTTCTCGTTTTTCCTTATTTTCTTTAATTATAATAAATACACAATCTATTTTTATTTTTTTATTTTTATTTTCAACTCCCAACGGTTTTAGTATGCTTATGAAGTGAAATTTTTTATTCTAGATCAACTAAACATGCATTTGACATGAAACTTTTTAATCTCTGTTGAAATAGAGTTTTGTTTTCTGCAGTTTCATAAAGTTCGCAAACCTTGACAGGGGCCTAGCGTGGTTGACGTCATTATCCAAATCACAATCCGTGCGATTTTACTTTGGAGCATCCAAACATGCCCTAGGTATTACTTGACATCAAATAACCCGATAAAGATAAAAGACCCGACCGCTTTCTCTAGCGACCACGAGAAGAGAGAGAGAGAGGCGATGGCGGAGGAAGAGGAGATACGATCAGAGGTGGAGGCGGTCGAGTCCGTATACGGCGACGACTGCCGTGTAATCAGCGATTTCCCGCCTCATCTCTCCGTCCACATCAAGCCCCGCACCGCCGACGATTCCTCTCAACAGGTATCAACACCTAGGGTTTCCCCACCCTTTTGCAAATGCTTTTTTTTAGAGAACAAAAAAGTTAGCTTAAACTTGGAATACAACTGTTCATCATCCTCGTGGCCATCATCATCATCATCTTCTTCTCTCTCAATTCTGTGTCATGCAAGAACAATAGGGCCAAAGATGATTACTTGATATGAGACTCCATGAAAAAAGTCACTAGAAGCCATCTCATGTTGATCACTAACTTGGATAATTATGGGATCACATAATTTACATAAGCTATTCTTTTAGTACTTCTGATAATTAGTTGGAAAGCTAAATAAATATCCTTCAGAAACAAAACAAACACGTCCATATTTGAGAATTCTGGTATCAAATTATCACCTTTAGAAGAAAGCTGATAATGTCATGTACGTGCGCCTCAATAGAAAACCCATGAGATTCTTTATGAAATGCGACCTCAATTATTTTGCCATTGCATCGTTTCATGGAGTATTATGATATTTAATAAACTATATTCGGAAAAAGCAGGGGAAAAGATGTATTTCTAGTCAAGAAGAGGAATGGTTCCTTGGGGCGAATAAATTTTTGACTGGAATGGATGATTAACTTATCAAACCCCATGTGTAAAAGAAAATTTACTTCGAAATTTTCTTAGCTGTGTCGTAAAGTCTTAACATAAGTAGGGTTGCATCATATGGAAGAATGGATAACATGTATATTGGTTTAGGGATTGCTTTCTATTATTTTCTCTTTTCTTGGATGGACACCTTTAGGGAATCGAACCGCGGCGACTTCTCACTTTGGAGAGGAAAGTTTAACGCCAAGATCTGTGCTCATTTGGTGCCTTCTATCGTCATCATGTCGTGTTATGTGTAAAAAATCCAATTACATATCTAGGAGGATGAGTTTTTAATATTTCAGATGCTCAAGTCTTTGGACAACAATACATGCGGGATCACAACATGAATTCAGGAGATCATACATCTCATAATTAAGTTTAAAATTTTTTACATTCCTTTTCTTTTGTATGGACAATTTCAAATTTTATTCTCGTTCTAATTTTATTGGACTATTTATTTAAGCTTACAACTTTGTCTGAACATTTTAATTTCTTTTGTGTGATGTGCTAAGTACTTTAGCATATCATAATGATATAGCTCATTTTGAGTTCAAGGGGATTAAGAAGCAAGTCCAAATATCGTTTAGATTATATTAGAATATGTAATTCGTTCATTTATAATCTTTTTCAAACATTTTCTTTCTTTATTAATTTGAAAATATTCTTTGTTTTCCTGCAGTTTGTAGAAGTAACTTTGGCACTAAAATTAGACGAAGAGGTAATGATTGTATTTACGTACGATTATGTTGCATAAATATTCACTTATATAAAAAATATTCATTTGTAAGCTCTTTTAGTTTGTTCTCCGTTTGCAGTTTAAATATCCATCACGAATTGTCTTGTTATATAATGATAATAGTAGTAGAAACATGCAGGCTGATAAACTATTGTATAAGTTCTCGTTCATATATATGCGCAGAGAGAAAGAGCGGCACGATAGTAAATTTTCTACATTGGTGGCTCTAAAAGTCTATTGATTTTTTCGAAAACAGGCATTTGACCATCTTGATCATCATGTCCTTATATGTTAGGGATGTGCACGGGACGGGTTTTGGACCAAAAAAAACCCGAACACGCTAGGACGGGCGGATTTTCCATCCACATTAAACCCGCCCACTATAATATACATAAACCTGAACCCGCACCCAACGGGTTGGGGCGGGTTTCGGGCTTGGGTTCAGGTTTCCCTAATTCGGGCGGGTTACCACGGCTTGTGATAGGTTTCGCATATTAAACTTATCATTTATTATATATAAAATATGAAAGAAAAACAAATCTTATAAAGACTCAATTGCAACTTTAAACACATCCGAAACACCATACAATATTCAAAGTTGCAAGATGAAACAAATACTATTAATCAGAATTATTGCGGCAGTACAAAACAAAAGAGAGAATTGAAGGAACTAATAAGCAGTAGAAAAATAAAGTGAGAATTAGAAACAAAAATTAGGGCACATGAATTTATATAGGTCTAGGCTTTTAATCTTTCCATAACAATAAACATTTCTATGGCTCATATTTCTAGTAAACGGCCGGGTTCGGGTTGGTTGTAGACGGGTCGGGTTGCGGGTGGGTATGGGCTAGGGCTCGGCCAGGTTTTATAAGATATAAAAACCCACCCTATTCTAGTGCGGGCGGGTTTGGGTTTTGTACCCGTCAAATGCAGGCGGGTTTCGAATAGCTTTTGTACCCTTCAAATGCGGGCGGGTTCAGACGGGTAACTGGTCCAAACTGACCCGGTGCACAGCCGTATTAGATATATATCAACTTACATGTGATTTGAATGCCCTTCTCCCTTACTTCAGATGGTTGCAAAATCAATGGTTTTCTTATAATAGAAGATTTTAAATGAATGGGCAAAAAAATAAAGTAATAACTATATAAAAATCGATAGATCCATAGTTTAGGATAAGGAGATTAACATGGCCAGTGTTGATTGTCTTAGAAATCAGCGTATGGTTGACTTTTCAAGATGCTAATGCAGGAACTCTTCTACCATGCCCCACATTATCATCCACATCCTCAATATTTACACACACACACACACACACACACACACACATATATATATATATATGGGAAGGCTAATTTACTCTCAGGGCATAACCAATTTAGTTATGCCCTGTGGAGAATTACATCATTGCCCTTCATGGATGCATAAAAGAGATGCTTTTTGTCATTTTCAAGCAGAAAGAATATAGAAAATCTTGGTAAAGGTCCTATGAGTTTCTCCCTCATAATAATCAACTCCCTATTTAATTACAAAGATTCTCTACATTCTCTTCTTGAAAATGACAAAAAGCACCCCTCTTTTATGCATCCATGAGGGGCAAATAAAGTAATTCTCCACATGGCATAACAAAGCTTGTTATGCCCTGGGGTAAATTAACCTTTCCACACACACACATAACTAAAAAGACGAATTACATATGCGATGTCTAGGCAGGTTGGGCGTTGGGTGGCACCCTTACCATCCAACATCGTGTGGCTTTTGTAAGTGTTGTTATGAAGTTAGGAATACCGCATAAGAAGTTAACCACAATTTTATGACTAGAAACAAAACTTGATTGTCAATTTAATTGAGGATATTGTCCTGCTAAATGAAGGAAAAGGGTTCATGTACTCAACCTTAAAAGTTGTATAGAGCTGTGTTGCTGCTATCGCCACTGTAACCGTTGTGATATTACCCTTTTTTAAGTATGCACAAGACAGGGCACATTAGATAGATTAATATGGTCATGCAATTGTGTTCATGCAATTTAATGCAACCTCTTATCTAGTCTAGTGTGGAAAATATTGAAAGAGTCGAGAAGAACAGTTATGGAGATTCATCTCTGAATCATAGCATGTTCCAAGGAGTGATCTTTTTCTAAAGTTGTGTTTCATTGGGGTGTTCTTTAACCCCATGCATTCGTCTTTTGTGAACTCTTACATAAGATAAAGCAATTAGTTCAATGTCTTCTTTTTTTAACAAGCATTATTATTATTTATCTTTTTAATATATTTATTTATCACCAGTTTTACCCCTAGCCCCTATTGCCTTGTTTATTAAACCCACTCTACATGTTTACACCAGTTGGGCATAGCTCATGGTATAACTTTCGTCTTCAAAATTAGAGCCTTAAAGGTCACTGGTTTGATTCCTGAAGGGGTTCACATTGGAGAAAGGACACTCTACACTCTTACCTTCCTATTCCTTTTCCTATCTTCTCTTCTCCCTAATTCTTCTCTTCTCTTCTTTCCCCTTTTCATGTCCTCCGTTTCTACCTCTCTTCTCTTCCCCTATTCCGTCCAAAGAAACCATAACCAAAAATTCCAAATTTGAACCATACAATCCTCTCAAAAGGGGAAAAATTACTTTTCAACACGGTGCATATTAATTTGATGACCTACGACTACCATTCATCATGGATTTTTTTTGATACGAATAGTGGTAAGCCACCAAGCTTCATTAAAGTCATGAAACTTAAGTTTATACAACAACTAACAACGTAGCCTCAAAACGTAAATCGCCTCCAACACACGAGGCACAAAAAGCACATCTAGATCCAACATAAATACTAGGAGATACATATCAAGCATGTAGTTAACAAAAGTGCTACCCAGGATCAGGACTCCATCAAAGTTCGAGAAGTCCTGCATCAACAGAAGTGGCAGCAAGCAAAATGACATCCCCTTGATCCTCTTAAGTCTCCGCTTCCTCTACCATGTCAACATCCTCCTGCCTTTGTTCATTAACCGGTGAGAAGAGAGCCACCCTTGAGTTGCTTTTGTAATTCGCTGCCGCCCTTGTCCATAGAACATAGAAGCCATCGATAGCATGGGTTAATGAGGTCATATCATATTGGGAATTCTTAAAACAACGATCATTCCTATTCAACCACAAACCCCATACAATCGCAGCAATTAAGATATCAACATTATCAGCGTCAATTCCCATTCCTTTAGCACCTCTCCAAACCATAAACATAAAGTTCAGGTTCGTCGGAATCTCACACACACTTATCATGTCATCAGCCCACATCCAAACACCCTTTGCACAGACAGTCAAAAAACAGATGTTGAACTGTTTCAAAAACACTATCACAGAATAGGTGTGTGTGAGAGAAGCTGGGATTACTATTGCAAATCATGGATTACTATTCATCATGGATTACTATTGCAAATCCTTAATTTATTGAATTTTCAAATTTTTGATTAGCAATGTAAAAAGTTCTATTGTCGGTAAACCGTTAATTTTGCACCCACTAAATCAACGGTGAAAAGGTGACGGGATCACGTGAAATTTGGTTTATCCACATCTTATATGATAAAGATGATGATGATATGGGTGCCGATCGTCGAAAAAAATCATGGAGGGTGTATTTTTTCGACACCATGGGAGGAAATTCCTTCCTATGGCACCTTTCCTCCATTATATATATATATATATATATATATATATATATATATAGTTTTAATTACTATAGCTCGGTCAGTTCGGTTAACCGATCTGGTTTTTCGGAACCGAAACCAAACCAAATGATTTGAAAAATTGAAAGTTTCAGTGATTTCGGTTCGGTTTCGGTTGGTTAAATTGGTCCGGTCTAATATTTACTTACCTCCCCCCTCTCCAAGTCATTTGGCTATAGCTCCTGAGATTGTTATACATGCCTATTTTGTTTTTCCTTTTTGAAACTACAATAGAGCTTGAGTTCATGGATGTTGTGCGAAAGTACTCTTCACCTATGCTAGTAATTTAATTTCCCTTGGAGATGATCACTTACCTTCTTGGAAAGTACTTTGACATGTCAATGCATCTAACATCTTGAATTTCTTGGCAGTATCCGAAGAAACCTCCTTATGTATGTATTATAGAAATGAAGGGTCTTGACGAGAACCGACGAGCGCATTTGATTAGTAGAATAAATAACAAAGCCCGGGAGCTCTGTTCATGCCTGATGCTTGTAGCACTGTGTGAGGTATGTATACTGCAAACTCAATATGTCAGTTGTTGATGCCATAAGATGGTGAAAGAACATAATTACAATCCTAATATATTTTGTTTTCATATTTATATATGATATACGATGTTTTTGAAGGGTTAAATATTTTTCATCTTGATTCTTCACCTACCAGTTTTCTTGTGCCAGCATCCTTGGGGTCCTTAAGGACTGAAGAAAATGCTAAATTATATTCAATGAAAATTAAAAATCTCTTGTTGTATCCTTTTATCGACACAATCTGTAGAATATCTAAATATATCGATTAGTAAAATCAGGCAAATCATATGAATAGTCAGATCTGTAGATTGGAGTAGTTTAACGACTGACATCGCAATTGTACTACACACACACACACACAGAGAGAGAGAGAGAGAGAGAGAGAGAGATGAACAAGCATCGAAATAATAATACTACATTAAAATTAAAATTAATGCTTTATGTTCTGATTTGAAGGTTATACTACTCGGTACAATGACTTGCAAATTATATGCAGACGACTCGTCTGCTGTATGGGGAATTGATTATTGCCACTAAGTATGTGACAATTTTGGTCACCTCTAAACTGCACATGAATTTAGCTATCCTTATGGGACATGGCAATAACAACAACAATAACAAGACTATCCAAACTTCATTAATTTTTTCTCTTTTGTTCAGTTCTTTTTCTTCCATGTAGCACCATTACAGACCCTTTCCTCAAGTAAATTGACAATACCTATGCCCTATCTTCTCTAACCGCCTACAATACCATAGTTTAGGCCATGGCAATTCCATCCCATTTCTCCAAAATATGGGGTTATAACTTGAATACAAGTTTAAAACTTAAACGTACTACTTCAGGTTACGCCATTTGTTGAGGATAAGGAGTCCTGTAAATTGCTAACCTTTCTGTAAACTATATCTTTTTTCTTGTGACGGGAAGATAGTGCCTACAAAGCTACACTCCATTACCACATTGAATTATACCTTCTAACAACTGGAGACATGTGGTCCTCCGTACCATTTCCAAATATCTCAAACTATTCTATTTATATCAAATAGAAGCTACTAATTCTTTACGGATGCATTCATTATATAAGATGGAAATGACAAGACTATGAAAGGCATATTAAAAAATTCAGCTTTTCATCACTTCATCAATAAAGACATATTTTCTTGCCCTTTTTTTCAGTCAGAATTATGGTAATTTTGTATTCGTCGCTTTCACTTACCATCTATAATATCACTATATATTTCAAATGATTAGTAATCAGAATTCCTGGAAATAAAATGCGGAGATGTGATAGCCTGAGTTCTTCTTTCCATCCTTTGCTAGTTTCACTTGATTTCCTCCATGAGTTATTTTTCCTGAATGTGCACATTACTTGAATTTCATGAAGCATTATTATGCATAACCTTGAGTTCGTTATATTATTTCAAATGCTTATCTGATTAGTTTGAAAAATACTAGGAAGCAGTGGATACACTTTCTGATATGAACCATCCTGAAGGAGATTGCCCATTATGCTTGTATTCTTTGGTCACAGAAGATAAATCGAGCGCTGCATTGCCATTTATGAAGTTGATGTCCTGTTATCACTGCTTCCACAGGTTAAAACCGGCTTCTATATTTTTGCGAATGCTTGCAGCCCTTTTGGGATTGCAACACCTGATAATTCATATTTCGTCTTTCTTTAGTGAGTGCATAATTAGGTATTGGAAGTGGGTTCAAGACCAGAACATAACCAACGAAACAAAGCAGGCTGATGAAGCTGCTTCTATTACTGTAGGAAATGAAAGAGGTATTTCTTTTTTGATATAATTCTTTTGCTTTTCCACCCACTTAAGTATCCTGTACGCTGCTAAATACTATTTTTGTAGGGCGAATAGAACTATCTACTTCAGACACTTGTGTAGATGGAATGATCATTTGAAGTATCCATTTGTTTTTAGGAGAGCTGTAGCTAGATAACAGTTTAAAATTGGTGCACCATTTTTATAAATTAAAGAAGGGGTTGGTCTCTGCTTTTGTTAAATGCTTGCAAGATGAATTATGGTTGTTGGCCATTAAATTCTTTAAAATTTGCAAATGACGTAATGTTTGGTTTGATAATTGTTTACAAGTATACTGAATACACCTCCAATATAACAATGAACATGAATGTAAAAGTACGACTGTTGCAACAAGGTTGTTTATAGCTCCACTTTGGTATACTAAACGAGTAACGAATAAAAGGCTGCCTTACCAAACTAGTCTTGAGGTTGAAATTTTTATTTTTCGCAATCATGTTTTGTACTGTCTTGGATGGAGGTGATACGAAACGATATGGTTGCCAAAGGACTCAATGAAAGTATATTGTTCGATAGAAGTGAGTGGAGACAGAGGATTCATGTGCTGGACCCGGCGTGATTATCATGTTGGTTCATGTAGCATACCCCATATGCTTGGGATAAAAGGCTCAGTTGTTGTTGTTGTTGTTGTATGTTTTGTACTGTCTTACAGACACGTTGATCATGGAAAGGATAAGGTGCTACTTGTGATGCCATTGCTCGTATGCAGTACATAACACTTGCGGAGCAATCAATGTCTTGAAACTTCAAACTTATGGGAAAGGGAAAAAAATGTCGACTATAAGGTCGAGATTTGGAGTTCAATAAAAAGGAATTGTGGATAATTGACAGTAATTGAAATCTTCAATGTTATGCAGCAGTATGCTTTGTAAGTCAAAGCACTGCGATGAGTACTCATGTGTGGTTTGGGTATCTCAAAGATATCCAAAAAGATAATTAATACAGAAGGTAGGGGGAAAATTGTACCGTCCACGATGTCATTATAATGCATACTAATGAATCAAGGAGAGTAAATGAAGAGATGCAAAATAAAGGAAGAAATGGAAAAAAAAGAAGAAATCAGAAATAAAGGATAAAATGAAGATGAAAGAAGAAAAGTGAACAGAACCGTGAAACCTTTACATCATGCTAAGGTTGAAATATACATGAGAAAAAACATATCAATTTTTTGATCTGAAGCTGGAAAAGTCGCCTTGTCGTGGTGTTTGCTCATGAAGCGAGAAGGGAATATGGTTAAGTGAACCTAAGTAGAGATATGAGAAAGAACATAGAGAAAGTGGAGAGCAATAGAATATAAAAATGCATATAAGATGATTTAGGCATTTTAAGTCATGTGGATTGGGTGTTCAATTCAAAAGATGATCATGCCCGCCTCCTGTATAGCATGCTCCGGCAATATAAAGGAAGACGCATTTGTATGTGCGATGCATTAGTGGTCAGTTTCAGCCACACATAGGGACACAATCCACAACTTTTAGAACACAATCAACCATATATTCATGGCCATATTCATTTTCAACCAAATAGAATTTTGCATGACCTACAGACCATATCACCCGTTTCTTTGACAAGGTAGACATGAGGCTTCCCTGGCCACAGGTTGATCTAGCCAAGGTCTTGATTGAATTCCCAGTTAGCACAAAGTCTCCTTTAGTCGATCCTGGTCATCCCTTAGATCACATCTACGATTGATTTCGCATGATACAACCGCAAACTGATGATTTTTGACATTGCCAAGCGCATTTTATATACTCAGACCAGAGATAATTGAATATGAACAGTTACAAAGGCAAAGCATTGCTATAACCAGAAACCTTCCTTAGATGGGCTTCACCGCTTTAGAAGTCAACCATGTTGATTTACGCTTGTGGGCATCTTTTATTATAACTAATTGACTCATTATTTCTAAGTACAATTGAGAATATCAAGAATGAATTTATGGTTTATTAATCACAATTACTCAAAATTGGATCTCATATGTGTGATTTGAATCTAGATTAGGATTTGCGATGATTTATTATGTTGCATCCATCTATGATCAATTGTTACTCTTCCATACACATCAGTGCTTAATTTTCATTTATCATCTTTCAATCAGCACATTTAGCAACCCTGCTATTTTGTGCAACTCACACAGATATTAAACCATTGATTCGTTGTTTTTTCTTAAAGCATACTATAGTAAAATACGTAATAAATCCAATATGGGATCTCCGTGCAGCTATTGAAATTTGATTATTTGTGTTTGATGTATGTAAAACTTAGATTTCAATGATTTTGGGATCTCGTTCCTGCTATTGAAGTTTATAAACTAATAACAAGAGAAAATCATGGTATTTGAATTCATACGAGTTACTTACTCCTAACAGTCAAAGCGAGCTCTTCAAGTCAGATAGAAGGCAAATTCCCATACTTGAATTTCAAATCCACTTGAAATTCATAATCAAGGGAAAGAGAAATGGAATAATGGTATTTTCCAGTGTTTTTTGAAGGCGTTTCTGAGGCGCGTCTTAGGGTGAATGGCTAGGGTTTCATCCTGGAGCGCAGAGGAGAGGCGAGACCTTCCCTTGAAGTTTACGCTTCATTCGTGAGGCGCTATTGAGGCGGACGAAGCGCATGCTTCAATCGTGAAGCATACGCTTTTGTTTGGAAAAAAGCAAAAAAATCTTAAATTCTAACCTGGATCGTGGATTGTCTATAGATTGCAAGTTGGCAGCGAAATCGAGGCTAGAAGGCGAGAATCGAAAGTGCTGTGCAAGTTGATCGAGACTAGAAGGCGAGAATCGAAGGTGCTGTGAGAGGAGAAAACTTCGTTCTTCCATTGTTGGCGGCGCATGGAATCCACATGAGAAAGTATTAGGGGTTTTCTTCTTCTTTGTGGTGCTGTAATAAGAGAGTTACAAAATGATAGGTTATTGGGTTTGGGTTTTGGGTTAATAAGGCAGCATATAGCATTTCAATTTTTTTTCTTCTCTGCCCCTACACAAGTAAACAAAGATTCAGTAGTCATTAATAATTTAAAAATTAAAACAACACTATAAAACTATATTATTATTATTAAATATTAACTAACATCCATAATTTATTATGTTAAGGTCATCTTTGTTTTGGAATATAAGTGAAGCAAGACAACAATATTATTTTATGTTCTGAATTTTCTTTATTTATTTATATTTATATTTAATAAAAATACGAAAATCGTGAAGCTTACTCTTCATGCCTCTAGGCCTAACGTCTCGTTTGGTCGAGGGTCGAACGCTTCGCCTCATGCCTTCGCCTTTTAAAACACTTCGTATTTTCCTCCAATCCTGGAACTCGAAATCCATGATTTAGGTTGCCTAGAAATTTGATGGCTAATAAAACAAAGTTCCTTTAAAAAAAACAACAAAAACTGAAGACCTATTATGCTAAATTATCCTCAAGAGTCGTTCTATAGAAATATTGGAATATGTTCCATTTCACTCTTGGCTATATTTGTTCCTTATAGTTGAACATAATTTTATATGGCAGATATATCATCGTTTCCCTTTTTTTAGACTTCCCCATAGCCAATGAGAATTCGGAGGATGTCAACCAGTCATCTAGAACTATGACATGCCTTTCTCTTGTCAAAGTTTTTGAACCATGAATTTGATACTTATTTGAAGAGGGTTGATGTCAGGCCGACAACCGGTCGTACAACTTTATCATAAATTTATTGGAACTTTGCTTCACAGCCGACCTCATTTGATGGGAAAAGGCTTAGATGATGATGATTGGTTTTATAGAAATATAACTTACTGGTTTCTATTATCATCAAGCATCCCATTCGCATGCGACAACCAGAATTAAAATAAGTTCCATGAATTACGTTATAGGAAACTCCAAATGTGTCAACTTTTGATTAAGTTCAATGTAATCTTTATTTTTTCACTACTCCTTCTCTCCCTTCACTCCTTTCCATCCTTTCGTGCGTAATGCTACTTTACGCAATTTCCACTCAACCTAGTTTGCACATAGTTCAATTCGTTTTTGGTGGATTGTGAGCTTGGCCTAATTATTACATTATTTTTTTTATTTTATTGCACATGTAAATATTCTAAAAATAAATGCACATACCATTCTCCTTACCTTATGTTAAACAATCCTGTTTTTTAAGAGTTTTATTTAAAATGGTGATTGTTGGAACCCATAATTGATGGAAAATCACATTTATGCTTTCCTTTTCCCTTCCTTTGGTAGAAGTTTGTACCAATCCAGGCTATTTTACAATTGTTAGTGAAAAAAATCTGTTTCTGTCCAGCTCAGTTACGTAATATTGTAAATCAGCATAAGGCAAGTTGTCCTGTTTGCCGGAAGGAGTTTGACGAAAAGGATATGGAGCATGTTCTTGATTATTTGGGCATGAGTTCGAATCAGCTGGTATGTACATAGCATTCACTTTTTGCAAATAAGAGATCATATTCATTATCAATATATTTTACTTCTTCTCTAGCTTGTCTTTTGTATTTTTTTCTTTTGTTCTTTTCTGTTAACTTACTCCATACTAAAGTTAACAATATGAGAAATTCATTCAGCGTCAATTTAGGCCATTATGTAAATATACTTATTTTCTATCATAATCTGACAATGATGATGTCATTTTGCTTTGGCTGCTCATTTCTTCGATATGTGCATGCACTTCTTTTCTTTTCTTCTTGCTAAGGGTTTTTTGAAAGTCCTGACATCTAGCAGCCTATTGAGGAAGGTAAATACCATTGGCTAGTACCATTTTCATCAAATGATCTCAGCTTGGCATTCTTGGCTTTGTGTTTCTTTTCTCTCTCTGGAATTATAGTTGCTTCTTCTTTGATTTTTCTTTTAAAATCACTTGTGCCTGTTAATGCAGTTCGAATCTAATGCTTTTACATTTTAAAAGGGTCTTCCTTAAGAACTCTTGCTAAAGTCTCTGCTTTGAACAAAGAAACACAAGGGAACTTTGACGTATATGCTCGTTTATCTTATGATGCTAAGGGAACCTTGGTGTTTAACGCTTCCTTTTTTCTGATATGTATACAGGTTCAAGCGCTCACCGACTCTTTTGGTGCATTTACTGTATTATGCATTCCACTTGTTCATATTAGGCTTGTTTTCCAGAATAGTGTTGTTTTATAGAATGCCTTTGCCTTTAGCTTGTATTCTCATAAGGATGAAATTAGCGACAAACTCATTGTAAACTTGGCATGTGGTATTCTGGCGGCCTTAGTCCAACCATACCAGCAAACATGTCGGGATGGATCGGGTCAGATCAACCGGGGATTAATTAGTCTAAGAGTTTTACCAGGGTGAATAAATATGTAGATAGTCTAAGATTTTTACCAGGGTGAATAAATATGTAGAGAATTCTTGGCTCAAATTAGAACTTAAACTTACACGGATGCACTTGCAAATACATGAACGGAACTTGCAAAGGGTCTTGAAAGGAACAAAAGCCTAAGTGGACCCAAACTGTCGATGAGCGTGGATTTTAAAATTTTGGGTATTTGTTTATAGTTTCTAGAGGGTTTACTTGCAAATTAGAAGTTTAGATGCGGTGATTGAGATATGATTTATTTCATTTAAATTAGTCTCAATATTCTGGAAATCTGGTTATATGTTCTCTTATTATATTATAATCTATTTGATCCATGCATAATTAATTTAGCTGTTAAACTTTTAAGTGTTTGTTTAGGTCTGAAGATAAATTGGGACGATAGTTTTATTTCTGCCGTAGTATTAATTTTATCATAAATTTGTAGTATGCCACGTATATAGCATTTGGAGATAGCTGGCCTACCTTACACAGTTTCTGCCATTCTTAACCCTCCAAGTCACCATAACCATTTGAGAAGTTCTGTAAATAAGTACTTTGTCGCAGTTTTCTTTGCATCCTAGTCTCCGTGTTGATTCAGAAATTTCTCTAGCCGATCATTGTTCGTTAACGAATTTGTTAGTCATTAGGTGATGAGATAGAGGGGTCTCCTGTAGCTAGGGATCATGCCAGTATCTAGTAGAAGCTCAGCCTCCTACATTCCAGATTTACATCCTTCCTAAAACTGTCAAGGCTACGTAGGATAGTGCGGCTTGTGGTCTAGAGGGGTACATTTGCCGATTCATGTTCTTTTCTTTGAAATAATTTCATCCAATCGTTCTCCGCATCCCAAATCTGTTAACTGGCTTGTTTAACTATTAGTACATTATGTAGTGGTCTAGTGTTTCTAATACCATGATTCCCAAAGCAATGGTAAGTAAGCTCGTTCCCAAATTGATCAAGTGTACTATACATTCCCCTCCCTCCTTCCAAGCCACCCACGCTCCACACATACACCCCACCCCAAAAGAAAATCGTTGTCATCATCATCATCATCGAAGCCTTTTCACATCAGAATAAGGTCTGCTATGAAGCACATCACCAGTAAAGATATGATAAAGTTTTACGACCGTCTGTCGACCATACGTTAACCCTCTTTCTAAATAAGTGTGAAATTCCTAGTTCAGGAACTATGACAAGAGGGGGCTTGTCAAAATCCTAGATGACCAGTTAGTCTTCTTGAAATTTTCCGACTATGGAGAAGTCTATAAGATGAGAAACATATATTTGCTATATGAAATTATGTTCAACTCTAAGACATAATATTGTCAAGAGCGAAATGGAACATATTCCATTACCCACCCCAAAAGAAAAAGAAAAACCACGCGCGCACACAAAGAAAAAGGGTAAAAATAAAACCGACAAAAAGAAAAGAGAGGAAACTTACTATTCTAGACATACATCAGAATGTGCATAGATCTAAAGTGATAACATGCTTAAAAGTTGAGCACCGGTTGGATAAGAGTGATACATCCTAGGAAAGCAATTGCCTTCAATTCCAAATATCAACTTTATAGTCCGTCATGTATAGTTTTTGAATTATAGGGGTAAAGTGATGAGGACTTGGGTATTTCTTACGTAATAGTGATGCCCAAATGTCCTCATCAGTGACTAATGGCTTTTGAACCCAAATCCTTTGTTAAGAGCTAAAATGAGGTTAAGTGAAATCTCTTCAGTACTGGTTTGAACTGTGGATTTGTTGCTATCAATGATTTGGCCCGAGATAGCAACATACTTTTCAAGAACAAGCTTCCAATGCCCGCTCTCCTCAATTTCTCTTGCAATTATCATACCATCTACAAACATTGCATGGGATATGGTAATTTCCTTGCACAAAAATCTTAAGATAACACATGCATTTTCTTCCTCGGTCATAACCAAAGGACTTCAGCTGTTGTGATGAAAACCGGCAGAGATGTAGGGTCTCCTTGCCGAACTCTTTGGTAAGGGAAGTTACAATCGATTGATTAGTATTGATAACAGTATAGTATGAGACCATGGTTAACCAAAGAGCTGTTGTAACTAAATTAGAACCATAGAAATGCTCAATATATAGTTTGCTCGAATTTAAGGAGAGAGAGAAAGAAGAGAACAATGGGACGATGATGAAGTTGGGGATCGGGTTGAGGAGGGAGATGAGAAGGGAGGATATCGAGTTGAGGAGGGAGAGGAAGGAGAGGGAGATGAGAACACTGATGCGATTGGGGGTTAGGGTTTAAGGAGATGAGGAATGAGGAAGGAGAAGGGGACGGAAGGGCATGGGGCGCCAAAGTTGTCGAAGTCGTCGGCGAGGAAGCGGGATGATGGAGCCAAAGTTGTCAAGGACGGCGGCGAAGAAGCTGGATGACCAAGGCGACGGAGGCAAAGTTGTCGAGGTCGGCGGCGAAGAAGCTGGATGACCAAGGCGCCGGAGGCAAAGTTGTCGAGGTCGGCGGCGACGAAGTTGTTGGTGAAGAAGAGGGACAACGGCGGTGAAGTTGTCAAGGTCATCGGCGAAGAAGTGGGATGACGGAGGCAAGACAGGCAAAGTTGTCGAGGTCGTCGGCGAAGAAGCGGGACGAAGTTGTCGAGGTAGTCGGCGAAGAAGCGGGACGGCGGCGGCGAAGTTATCTAGGTCTTCGCGAAAAAGCGGGACGGCAGTGAAGTTGCCAAGGTCGTCGGCGAAGCAGCAGGACAATGGCAGCGGGGGCGAAGTGGGACAACGATGGCGGGGGTGGAGCGGTGGTTTTGGGTATGAGATTCTTAGAACTGTTGAGAGAGAGAGAGAGAGTTGGTTATGAAGAGGGTAATTTCGTAAATCTATCTCCAAAAGGCAAAGTCAAAGCTTTCTTATAGAAATTGTTGCTGTTGGTGGTGTTTGTGGGTGTGGGTGTGTTGGGGGGTGGTGGTGGTTTGAAAAGGTATTTACGGGGTTTTGACAAGAGTTCTGATGTTGGGGTTTTTTTGACAGCAGGAAAAGTGTCTTGGGGGGTTTTGACTAGAGTTTTGAGGTTGGGGTTTTTTTGACAGCAGAAAAAGTGGCTTGGGTTTTTTTGACAATTTATCCTAAATTTAAAGTCTGCATACCCCCCCCCCCCCCCGCACCCCACACAAAAAAACACCTAAAAAAGAAGAAGAAATGCATATATTATTTAATTTGGTTTATATTTTCCATGTGATTACTTGTACTAACCACTAACTTTTGGTTTACCAGAATTATGCAGGAACTGATATAATAGATGAGGAGGAAAAAACGGTTCTCCAGTCTGAATCAGAGAATCGCAGAAGAGAGAAATTTGAGGCTCTCTTAAAGCGACAACAAGAAAATAGCGGTCTGATAGAACCCAGGAAAAATCTTGCAATATTACCCGGAATGTATCTTCCTGAAAACGTGGTGAAACCAAGCACATCCGTGGAAACTAACAATGAACAATGTGGCGATGGCGATCCCAGTGCTAAATTGGATGCGAATTCAGACTTGTTGAACAAAGCCACCACAAGCAAGCATAGAAACCCAGAGCCGAGAAGAAAGAATAGGTTTTATAGTTCGAAAAGACCGTTGCATGCACCACCTAATCGGAACCAGTGGATTAGGAAAGAACTATAACAGGTAAGGTTTTTATTTTTGCATATACAAGCCGGTTCACTTTATATATATCATATAAAGTGGGAGATGATATATCTAATTTTCCTTTTCTATTACAAATGTGCCCGGAAGCTGTTGCATTGGAACTATATTATGGATTTTGTACATTCTTGTATGCATCATCGGTTATGCTTTATTATTATGATTGATGCTTCCGATAGAAATGTGGAATAAATGGGGCTGCGGTATCATTGCCTGGCCATCAGAGACAAAAACAGATTAGATGAAGATGAGAGGAGCTCCTCTACTGTGTTGCTCGAAAAATGCAATGGAAGTAGGTGTGAGATTGCACCAGTTAAAACTTTCGTTACTTAAAATAAAGGAAAGTGCTTCTGCAGATACTCTTTAAAATTCAATTAATATTACCCATTTATTTATAAATATGCTTAAAATGCAGTTCTCAGGCATTGATATACATTAGTGTCTTTATCAAGTCATCTAGACAGTATCTCCTTTGATGTTTTACACTAGCTTATATAAAATGATTAGGCTAAATTACATGAAAATGCCATGAGCCATCACTATAGTCTATTTATTACAAAGAAGTGAAATGAAAACCTCATGATTTTACATAACAGCTGTGTAAATATATTCAGCTGTTTTTTCGTCTACGGTTATATTAGTGATCATGTGAACGTCACACAACATCATGACGGCCTTGGTTAGAGAAAAAAGTATTGTGTGGAGGAAGAAGAGAGCTCCGGCAACTCCTACGTGCATTTTTTCCCCGGTCCCGTCACTAACTCGGCCGATCTTTTCTATAGGTAGAACCACTATGAGAGGTCTATACTTCAACCCTTGTTTCTTCATTTTCAAAAAGGGCTGCTCTCGACTTCTTAAGAAGCTGGGTCTGATTCTTTGAGTTATCGTATGAGTGGGTAGAGCTTTTCAAGTTGGATCCCATGTCACCCTTGGTTAAGGGTTTTTTCCTTCTGTTTTTTTAGGGGTATGAGTTACTGAAAACCCACCATGGTCGGAACTGGTCGGAATAGACAGTAGTGATGAAAGACGGAAATAGCTAAGTTGTTTAAAGTGTTGGTCAATCACCGCCAGAAGCTGCAGGCCGGACCTGCTGCCTGATTCTCTGGGCGGCTGCCGAATATAAAAATACATATTCTTTATTTTGCCTTTACTTTTGATTACATGCATGAACTTGTTTTGCCCTTGTTTTAACTTTCATCTTATTTTTGTTGATATAGTTGGATACTCAAAGAGAAGAAACTAGAAGAAAGGAGAGATTAGGATGACTTTTGCTATCCGCTGTATTCCTCATGCTTCTCATTATCATCAACCTTTTCATTCCTCTCAGTCTTGGGGGCTGTTTGTTTGGACCGAATGGGAATTAGAACACTGGCAGAAAACCCAGTTCTCATTTTTCAATTCCACGAGCCAAACGTCCTTTAGCTATGCTCATCTCCATACTTGCTTCCTTTTCTCTTTTATGTACTCTTTATCGTAAATATTCCATTCCTTCCTTTCTTATAAAATAATTTATACTTTAAAATTTGAAGTATTTATTTTTAAGAAAGGAGGCATGCGCTAAATATTGTTCCGTCTATTGTAGAAAACTAAACAAAGTTTTAGTGTCTCGCATGCATTGTACTTGAATAAAATCAGAAACATATTTTCTGGTGTATTGTACTTGAATAAAACCAATAACAAGTATGGCCACATACATTTTCTTGATTGTCTTTACAGCCTAACCTCGATCGCAGCCGACGTTGGATATGAATTCCTAATCCATCTAGCCATAAAGGATCCAATCCCACTCTTAAATCTATATGATCTCATCGGAAAGCAAAAAGCGAAAGCGGTAACCTTGTTTAGTCATTTTATCCTCAATCCAATCTCCACTTGCAAAAGGCATTAGCACAAAATAAGATAAATTTCTTATTGGATACATAATTGTGACCAATGTTCGTTATTGTTTAATTTTAACCTATGATGGAATATTTTGTGTTAATTTTGAGAAGACGGTCGATTTCTAATTTCTAATGATTTGATGTAATCTCTTAGTGGACGTAATCATATAGGGGTGAACGAGTGATAGCAAGTCATTAGAAGAGAGATAGCAACTCATTAGAAATCTGCCAAAGGCTAGTTACAAATTAATGATTAGACTAAGAATGATTATTCTACTTATTTGTTAGTTAATACATTTGGAGTTCATTTTCTTGATTAGCTTAGGATGACGTACCAACATAACTTGTATAGAAAACTAAGTTACATAGGGGTGAACGAGTGATAGCAAGTCATTAGAAGAGTGATAGCAGCTCATTAGAAATCTGCCAAAGGCTAATTACAAATTAATGATTAGACTAAGAATGATTATTCTACTTATTTGTTAGTTAATACATTTGGAGTTCATTTTGTTGATTAGCTTAGGATGACGTACCAACATAACTTGTATAGAAAACTAAGTTACTTTCCTATTAAGAATAAACGGGATTACTGATGTGTTTTTTTTTGCCTTTTGGCACTGGCCCGAAAGCTCGAACCTATGCACACAACACACACAATGCACACATCACACACACGCAGCCAGAGGACATAGGAATTTGTCCCAAAAACGTTAATTTGTGCCTGCTTTCTCTCCTGCGATTCTGGGATTCGAACTCCGTATTTTTCCCAAGAGAGAAAGTGTCCATAACCACCGAGCTATTGCCCTTTGGTTGCTGATGTGTGCTTGATTATGATTTATTGATAATAGCTTTGGAAAAATATTTGCTTAAAATTGTGATCTAATGTGATTGGTAATAAATCTTTTGTTTTTTAATAATTACTCATACAAAAAAGGTTTGAAATATTACCAACCCTATATTTGATAAATCAACATCTAAACTTGTGCAGGAACAAAATTAACCCAACTATATCATCTTTTAATTTTTTGTCTTTTTATGCCGTCATTCCTCCTGATCTCGATTCGGATCTCATTCATGGCGTCGATATAGCTCTACCCCGCATTGATCACAAGATTATTGTCATCAGCGAGATCATGAAAATCCGCAGCCTTGCATGAAGATATGCAGTCTTTAAGGCTCGTCAGCAACGCGATCGAGTCCCTCGATCATGTTGCCGAGATCCTCCTGTTGCGACGAGATCGAGATGAAGACGTCGAGATCCTCGTTGGGGAGCTGGTACTTAACGGCGCCAATCTCATCTCTGAACACGCGCCCATCTTGGCCAGCAGATCCGCTAGAGTCGAGAAATACTAGAGCAAGAGGATTGGGTCGGAAGAGAAAGCGAAGGTTGTTGGGAGGGTTGAGGAGACGGATATGGAAGAGGAAGGAGAGGGAGGGGATGGGGCTGGTGAGGTTAGAGGAGGAGACGTCGAGGACGACGATGCAACGGGTGAGGGATCACGGGTGGGAGAGAGGTGATGTGATGCGATTTAGAGGGAGGGAATTAAAGGATGATATGGTTGTGGTTAATTTTATCCATACACAAGATTTATATGGATTTATTAAATAAGGGTATGGCAATATCGCCACCTTGCAAAATAAAATTCTGGCCAGACTTTTGTTAATATAATACTATGGACATTAAATCATTTTATGGCTATTGAAATACTCAAGGGAAGTTAAGAGTTGCTAGTATAGGAGAATTAACCCTGACAAGAAAATCATAAGTTTAATTTATTCAACAATACAAAAATAAGAAAGAAAACCACACTATTTATTTATTACGGATACCATATGGATCCAATCTTATGATTCAGAAAACATTATGATTATGATGAGGGTGGGTATATCCATTAAAGCGAAAAAACTTAGAAGATGGAATGGAAAATAATCAATAGAAAATTTTGACGGATTGTTAAAGGCATGCAAAGAAAAGCTTCTATCTTAAATTGAAGAATCAAGGGAAAACGAAAAGGGAATGAAGAAGGTAATAATAAATCTTTGGGTAAATTGTCAAAAATCCCCCGGCCCACTCAAGAGTTATCTAAAAACCCCTGATATTTTCAAAATAGTTGGGCCTACTGTTCAAAATCTTTGTGAAAAAGCCTATGGACCGCATTTCATTTAGGCTTTATTCCCACAATCTGCTTAGATATAACATGCAACTGCGTACTGCGGTAATGACTACAAATTTTCTGTATCGTTTCGTATTATTCCCTTTTGTTAATAAAGTCTTTTTATGTAAAATACTCGCATTCAAATCCATTTCTTTTCTCTTTATATACATGATCAATTCTTGTATGTATTGATTATCGGTTTGCATCGCTATTCCACCGGTTGCATGTTCTAACCCCTGTGTTTTAAATATTTTGTTCTTTTTAAATCTTTTTAAATCTTTAGCTTCACGTGCATGCCACCCAAAACCTCGTAACCCAAACTAAACACTACAAGAAATATATGCCTTTTTCGTCGGGTGGTTTATTCCGTCGGCTACAGACTGACAGAATAAACCAACACTCCGATGAAACAAATCCAATAAAATCAAAAATAAATTTAATAATTTTATTAGGTTATTCTGTCGAATATTACCCGACGGAATAACCTAATAAATTGAAAAAGGGCTGGGGTCGTTCTCTTCCCTCATTTCTCATCCAAAATTTATATAAAAAAACCCTAATTCTCAAACCGCCTTCTGCTCCGACCACCTATCTCGGAGCTCCTGTCCCGTCGACCCCGTCCTCCTTAGCTGCCTCCCTCCTCCAGCAGCCGCCTCCCTCCTCCAACACCGTAGCTGCCATTCTCCTTCCCGTCGCCCCCTCCTCCGCCACCGTAGCCGCCACCAATAAGTCTTCTCGCTCCCTCTCTCTCTCTCTCTCTTTCACCCACTCACTCTCTCTTGCCACCACCGCAGCCGCCGCCGCCGTCTCCTTCGCTGGCGACGTAGTTCTTCTCCTCCGATGTTCTCCCTCCATCTTGTAAGTCCTCACCGTCACTCTCTCTCTATCTCACTGATCGTCCTCTTCCTTCTCCGTAGCGTAGCCGCCATCGTCGCTATCCATCGTCGCAGCCCCTCCTCGCCACATGTAAGCTTTAATTTTTTTAAATATTATTTCTTGTTTGGATGTTAAAATTGCATGAAAATTAAATACCACGAGATCAATTTACGAAACTAAAATCTTCATTATGAGATGGACCAATTATATGTGTTTGATTTGAAATATTCATAGCATTGGAACAAATGTTCTCCATACATGAAATTTTTACGGTGTTTAAAACCCATCCAATTTGTGAAAACAATTAATTCATCTATGTGTACTATATTTAGTTGATTGGAAACATTTGTAATAATAGGAAAAGTGTTCTCAATCTATCAAATCTTTAGGGTGTTTTAATCCCATTCATTTGTCGCGGTGAGTTACCCAAAATCACTGGTTAAAGAGTCTGATAGATTTATTGCTTGGTTAATATTGTTGAAGCTCGATTGATGAAAAAATTAGAATTTATTTAATCAATTTTGTTTGGTTAATGTTGTTGTGGTGAGTGTACCGTGGTGTTTGTTTTTTTGGATATTTGATCTTTGAATTCCTTATGGGTGGATAGCGTGTATGGAATTGATGTAGAATTTGTAGGCGAAATGCCAAACGTGTCAAAATTTAGAAGAGCTACTGCCCAAATTTTCATAAAATTTGCACAGCGAAGGGAATTTTCACGCGTATATAAATACGCTCTTTTACGAATAAGTTTCTCAACCATATCCATCGTGAATTGAATCTTGAGCATCAAAATAACACGAAAATTTTATACTAGGTCTATGAAACTCGACGATAACTTGAAATTTACATGTTATCATCGAGTATCTCATATTCATAAAAACAAAACACGTCGTAGACCCCGTCCATCAGTTATATACGTAATAGTTTCTATTGTGACATAAAACTACGTGATGGTTGACAAAACTAAGCGTTTAATCGTTTTTTCTGGCAACCGTCATATATTTTATGCGACGAGAAAACTAGTCGTACTATAACCGATAGATTTGTTCAGTGTGGATAAGTTAAGAATTTATAACGCAAACACACCCTGTATTTGTGCTTTCATTCGTTTCGAGATTAGTTTCGTCGGCACCTTTTCTTTGGTTCTCCATGTACAAATATATATGGGATGATCATTTCAGTGTTGATATTTAGTATTGAAATGATTATCATCCCTTCTATTGCAGTGCACTCGGAGAACAGTGAGGAGTTGCTACCAAAATTTTCTCGAAATGGGCTACTCCTACTAAATTCATCAAAATTCGCGTTCACGAATGAGCTTTACATGTTAGCGAGTCAAGCACGTCAGTGTTTTTATGTCGAGAACCCCTGAGATACTGTCTGGCATGTCACCATCAGCACAAATCCGCGAGACTATTTTAACACGGGAAATCCTGATGAAAATCTTGAAATTAGCTGTCCAAGCACGCCAATCACATCATTACAAAACCTGACTATGGATATCGACGACGTTAGCCTTTCAATGGCTGACATCGATCCAGAGATTGTTATAGAAGACGGATCATCAAGATCAGTTGCCCGTAAACGAAAACGAACAACGCGTGAACCAGATCAATTCATCGATGACTCGGAGCAAAACTCAGCGGGTGAGAGTGGTGCTACAGAGGATGATGATTAACATTAAATTTTACTTTTCTGTACTATCAATAATCTTGTACACAATTAAACACTTCAGTTTATCGCAATTTTGTTGTTCGTCTCCTTTAAATACATGCGGCTTTTAGATATGCAGAATTCAATTTATGTATTGAATATCTTGAATGTGATAAATTTAATTTCATTTACAGCTATTTTATTTTGCTTAATTGTTTGTTGAAATTGTTATTGTATATGTATGTTGCATTAGTTATTTTTTCAGGATATGGTATCCAGTTTTGGTCGTGGCCGTGGTCATGGACGGACTGAGGGGGACGTGGCATCCATTTCTTCCAGTTCCGGTCCTGGTCCTGAGAAAAAGGGCCCCACACAAGCAAAGTCGATATGAGCCCGAGATCGAGACGGTCCGAAGATCGATGTGCGCATGTCGGCGATTAGGGATTTCGTTGCTCCCGGAGTAAAAGAGCTAAAGAAATTCAGTTGCTCGATATGCAATAATGAGAAACGCATGTCGCACGTCGTGAAAGACGATTCCAGTTACGTGGCGGTGGACTGGACGTCAAAAACGTTGGAGGCCAAGAAACAAACTTCCTTAGATGAGATTTTGGTAAGCTTATTTAACTAAGTATTCGTTTATTACTTTCACATATATATGTTAGATGCTAATATATCTTTGGTGTTTTTTTGTAGGTGCTATTTTCCATAGTCTGGTGGATTGACAGCTCTCCCGTACCTCTGCATGTTGTCCGGGGCTGACTATTCATATACATGTTGGGGAATTGGCGTGATAAAAAACACACGATCCACAAGAATTGGAGGACGGCTGCCACCGATGAGGTGGAATTGGCGGCATAACCCGCGAATTGGTTGGACGAGTATTGGGCCGCCAAGATCGATCACTTCAAATCGCCTGAATTCTTCATACGTAGATCGTCGAGAACTGTAATAGCATTAGACATTAATCCTTTATTAGTAGAAGATTTTATATCATTTCTAAATGGAAGGCTAAGAGTAGCGGGGATCAGTGGCGCAGAGTCGCAAAACTGATCGTTGGTTGGGCGGAGAGATGAACTCCTCCCAATATGGAGTTGCTCATGTAAGAATAAATCAAAATATTCTGAATTGTCAACTTCCTAATTAAAATTTCATCTAAATCAAAATTTTGTCTAAATGGAAGGCGAGACGGACGGGAGAAATGCCTAGTCGCTTGGATTTTTATGGACTAGGATTTGCGTGTGCCTCCAGCTGCCATAGCTCACAGGTGACGACTGAGTATTATGTAAGTATGCTCCTACACGATTTCTTATAGTTATTTAAATCACTTGATTTCTTTTTCAATAATTGTTATAACTTGGTTCATACTGTAATTTCTTACAGCAACCGATGAATAGCGAGATTGAGCAGCGAGCGATTGCATTTGTTGAGGAGTACGACCGAGATTCTACAGACGTGGGTTTCGTGTGATCAATGAGGACGTTATCCAGCAGCACAACTTGGACCGGCATGGGAGAGTTCATATGAGTGGCCAAGGCATTTTGCCTACGGTATATAACATCCATTATGGTCCGGATTTGCATGTTGGCTATAGTGGCCTCAAGGCAATTATTGTAATCGCAGGCAGACGATTATGATGATTGAGAGAGGACCTATACGGGTAGAACAGTCTTACTCAAGCTCAAGATGATAGTATGTTATCCGGTTCATCTCTATCATCATGTACATGTATTATGTGGTATTACAGATCGCTATTACATTCTGATAGAGCCCTTAGAATACATGCTTGACTATCAGGATTATTGTGGCGATCATACTTGTAAGAACTAGGTAGTCTATAAGCATATTCTTAAATGTCCCTAGTCATGAGAATATCGAAACTGAGTATCGATATTTCAGAGTAGACTAGTGTATACGTTTCTTGACCCCGACGAGGGGCGATGGCCGGTATGGACGGTCTCACAGCCATTGGTTTTAGTTAGTCACCAAAGATTGTATACGGGTGCTCATTGGCCTATGAGTTACACTGGACGGACTCGTCGGGAACATACTAGAAGGTATTATATCTATAGTCAAGTAGCAGTTCTCCGATGACATGAGTATAGGTTAGTCTGTCGACCTGAGATCATCATCTGTCTCATGTGAGTTCCCATTGTGCTTTGATTACTATCTTACCACGGCTCTACCGAGTTGTGCAAATAGGTTTTAGTTGGGTACAGTTCCGAGCCACATGGAGGCAGTAAGCGGATCGTTAGGGATTCGTCTCTCCCGATATTGGGGGTAGATGTCGCGCAGTGCATGGGTGACCATTACCAGAATAAAATATTAAATATTCTGATAACTGGATCTATGGTTTTATATCTAGATTTGGGAAGTGTCCCAATTCGGGCACTTTAACACTATTCTAAAGTATTTTAGAATGGACGACTCCTGACATGGTGGTGTACCCGCAGGTGATGGAGTTATCCTCTCTAAAGAGATGTCTTCTGGACTGATGAGGAGAGGAATTTGCATGATTAACATATTACTTGCTTAGGCAATTGAATCAATCATGAGATGTCAAGTACCATATCAGATATTGCTTTTGCACTAGCTGCAATAAGCAGATATTAATCCAATTCTGGAGAAACAATAAGAAAGCAGTTATGAACATGAGAGAATGTTCTTGGTATATGGTAATGACAGTCTCTTTCAGGAGGCGGTTATCATTTTAGGCTTCCAAGGTGACATGGATGACAGAGTGGCTGTCAGAGTTAAAGTTTACCTTCTTCTAAGGGGCAGTATGTTGGACAGTGATCCAAGCGGATACTGAGGTAGGCATGACGCAAGATACTAATTAAATTCAGTGGATGATACAGTCTAACAAGTTTGTTGGATTTGGAGTTCATTTATGAACTTGGTCCCATCAGATATCCAAACAAGTTCTAAGACAGGTATTGCTCATTTCGGGAGATAATCGTTCTCCGCGAAATTGAGATATAGAGAGATAAAGATAGAAACATTGGAGCGGATTCACTCACTGAGGCTATTTATCGAATATGAATGTTTCACAAACATACTTTGCAAGACTGATTAGTAGAGAAGTTGGGCATTCGATAGCACGCGGGCTGTGAGTATGCGACACCGCAATAATTAGCGTTAAGTGCAAATGGGAAATTGTTGGCTATAGTGCCCTCAGGACAATTATTGTAATCACAGGCAGGCGATTATGATGATTGAGAGAGGACTTATACGGGTAGAACAGTCTTACTCAAGATGATAACATGCTATCTGGTTCATCTCTATCATCATGTACATGTATTATGTGGTATTACGGATTACTATTATATATTGATAGAGCCGTTAGAATTCATGCTTGACTACCAGGGTTATGTAACGACCCTAAAATTCATATACCTTTGCGTATCATTTCTTTAATAAAATATTGCAATTATTTATTTTTGATATATTTTGTTTTCTAGTAAATATATTATTTTATGACATCATCTATTTTATCCATTCTATAATTTTTCAAAGCCCAAAACCCAAGCCAAGAAAAATTCATTTGATTTCTTTCTTTTCTTTTTCTAAGCTCACTTTCTTTTCAAGGTCCGACATATATTTAATTTTTGTTAAATATGTGCATGAATAACCTTGTAGCTCATTGGTTAATTCCTTACATTGTTATTCTATAGGCCACATGTTCAAATCCCCATTTTTGCAATTATTTTTATCTATTTTTTTAAACTCTTTCGTAATCTACAAATGAGACCTTTAATTTTCTTTAACTTACAAATGAATGGGCACCTTTTCAATTTCTTTTTAACTCTCAAAATGAATTCATAATAAATTAAAATTATTATGAAGAGTTTTTATCATTATTAAACATATTTTAATCTCTCTTTTGATACAAATAACACTCTCTTCTTCATCCTATCTTAGCCATTCTCTCTTCATCAATTCTAATTTTTTTCCTTTGGAGATTTGGAAAAGTATCAATTTCCTTAAGCCTTCGAAGTCTCGATAAAGTCAAGGCTTTCTTCACCAATCGGCAATACGGTTGTTGTACTGTATTGCAAGACCCGTAAGTCCCCTCTCATTCTCATTTCCTCTACTTGAAATTCATCCTCTTACTATAACTCCGTCATGTCAAATCTTTAAATAATTAGTTAGTTCCATGATAAATTTTTTTTTAAAATTAAAAAATGGTTAGAATAAAGCAGATATGTTTAGTTATACAATCTTGCATGCAATGGTTGATAATATGTAAAGTATTGTTGTTTTAGATGGTTAATCATGACCGAATCATATGTTTGTTTCACATATATTAATTCAGGTTAATTATCGCCGAAATTTTAATTATTTATATTACTTTTGCATACAAGAAAACAAAGTTATAAATAAATAGTATATATTTATCATTTTCAAATACGATCTTACAAAACCTTTATCTTTAAAATAATTTTTATAAATTAATTCTCAGTTCTAGAAATTTTAGGAAATTTACATATGATAGAATATATATTTTTGTACATGCTATAAAAATTTCAGATCAAACCGCATAACGGTTTAGGAATTACATCGTTTTTTATTCACTGTTTTAAAAACCAGAAAACTATCTTTAAAGGTCTTCTTCAAGAGACCATAACTCTGTAATCGTTGATCCAAATTAAGTGTTTTCAGATATTTTGAATATCTACATCAAAAGATCTATATTTTCTTAGTTTTAAATTTTTACTGAAAACCGACATAAAATATAGAAAACTGCGTTATAATATTAAGCGACGAATCTGGACAAAATCTGTCTTGATTCGCACACTGTTTTTAAATAGGACATAACTCGAACTCCCGATGTCCGTTCGTGACAAAATTTAGATGTGTAGATGCAAAATTGATAGAACTATAATTTCTTGTATATTAGATTACTTAGAAACACATGAAACAACCAGATATAGACCTTGTACTGTTGGGGTCAAAAGTTTCACCCCGCTTGACCAAGTCAAAACCAAGGTCAATTCCAAGTCAAGTGGGTCTGAGCCCAAGCTAAGTAGGCCAAGCCCAAGTCAAGACCAATCATGGAAGAGGCTGGCTCCATGCGAAAAAGGATGTAATAAACTAGTCTAAATGTAATTTTTAGAAATAAATGTATGTAAAATGGGCAGAAAGCTAAAATTTTGTAAATCTCATGTCTTATGTGCAAAGAGAAATAAGCACATAAGGCATGAGGTAGCACAAGTGCTATTTGGAAAAGCCCAAGAGGCTATATGTAAAGTGTGTAGCCTATAAAGGCAACATGATGAAAAATTCAAAGGATAACTTTTTCTTTCTCTCAAAAAATTAGGGTTCTGCGGCTCCTTCTCCTTCCTCAAGATTCTAAACCTTCTTTCTTTTTCTTAAATTAAATCAAGAGTTTCACTTTTCTTTTCCCCAAAAAGAATAGTTTTTCATCGTGAAACCCACAAAGGGGAGTTCAGATCTCCCATCGGATTTCTAAAAGGGGAGATTTTTAAGTTTCACCCCCATTTTCTCCCTAAGATTCAGCCAATAAAGAGGAGGAAGAAGGAGACCCATCTTCAAGAATCCCACTTTGGGAAGATCCAGGGCTCAAGGGAGAAGAAAGGGGTCCCCTTTCATCAGTTCCAAAAATCTTTTTGGAGTTTAACTCCATAAAATAATAATAATAATAATAAATCCTTTTTTCTTAGGAGTTTAACTCTAAAAGTCAATTAGGAGTACAACTCCCAGTGCAGGGGCTAACCTTCTTTGTCCTTTTTTTTTAGAAGTTTAACTCCAAAAGTCAATTGGGAGTACAACTCCCACCCCCTTTTTTTCTTGCTGGCGCCCAGCGCCTGCGTGTCAAGCATGTGAGGCGTTGGCGCCTACCGCCCGAATGCCAAGTACGTGAGGCGCTGGCGCCCCGTGCCCAGCGCCCGCGTACCAAGCACATGAGGCGGTGGAGCCCACGCATCCTTTGGATGCTATTTCCCTTTTTTTAGAAACACACTCTTCGACACTGTCCTCGTTAGAAAAAAATTTCTAACGGGGCGCTGCTAGCCCCTTTGACCCCTAGCCCGTTATCCGGGTAGTGTGACCCCCGTAAACTCTGCGAGGCCCCCGATATACCCAAGACCCCTCAAAACACAACATACGCACACTGCACATTGAGTTCGCATGACTAGTTAGCCCGTCAATCAGAGGTTCTCTCGCTTCAAAAGCGAAGGGTAATTAACGGCAGCTTAGTCCGCGGCTGCCGGAGATTCGGATCCCCGCCATCAATAAACCCCAGCCTACCTTAGGTAGGAGGAATCTGTAATGCGCCTGACAAGCGACGCGTATTCCCATCTCAATGGGGTGATGAAAAACACCCTACATGTACTATAACATATAGTTGCTGTCCAGAAATTTGAATTTCTGTTTTAAACGCTGATGATAAAATAATTGTAACTAGAGTTTCAGAAATCCAAATCGCGCGAATCTTAGTATTTTGGATAAGTACTCCGAAAGACCTAAAATTTTCTAATAATTTTTGTAATCTGAAACCCGATTGAAATTAACTCAAACTGCGTTTAAAAATATATAACGGTGCTGAACAGATTCTGACCTGTTTTGCTCGACGATACGAAAACGGGTATATCTCCCAATCCGGTAGTTGTATTTAGGCAAGACTAGAACTCACGCATGCACAACACTTAGATCAATATTTCTGTTTATATTCCGAAATTGATTGACTTGATTGATTAGTCGTACACAATACTTATTTACAACATTGTTTTTGGACGTTACTTGTATACTTATCTCATATCATGTTCTGTGATTGCTTATTTAGTTTTATCTCTATGACTTGTGATTAAACCATTACATGTTAGAATTTACTTGATCTTGACACGACTCAATCAAGAATACTTGAACCCAATATGTACACTTGAACCAACTTGACTCGAACCAGGAATACTATTGGCATGACTTGCACTTGACATGACTACATGAACTCAATCTTGAAAACTTGATATCATACATCACTTTTTATATTCATGTATTCGATCAAGACTCGTAACATTAATCATAGATTAATATGCATGGGGTGTTGGGGTAGTTTGAGTATAAATCCAACAGAATCTCATGAGTCCCATTAATACAAATCATGTTGCTGTGGTACTGGGTTGAAACGGTACAAATCATGTTGCTGTGGTACCGGGTTGAAACGGTACAAATCACAAATTCACGAATGAGGGTCCGCGTTTCTAAGCCCCTGGAAGATAGCCTGTCAGGTTTGGAATACTTCAATAACAATTGAAGTCTCGCTATTTTGGGCTCATGATTCCTTGTCTCTGGACGATAGCCTTGGGTTCGAGAATACTCTTGAGATTGGTTGACATTCACACTTGAACTCACGTTAGTTACATTTACCATTTTAAAGACCTTTTAGGACACTTATATTCATTTCATGTTCACTATACCTACTCCACGGCCATATTATACTTGTTTGCCATGCTTACATAGTTTCCTCTAACATTACATGTTTACTTGTTCTTGTTCCATTTCCATTCATACCCTATCATATGTCACCTTGCATACTTATTTATATACATTCATATCACACTTTTCTTGGGGACTTATCGAGCGCAAGTTCGCTGACGGGCATTCCACCCATCTTTTGTTTTTTTTGGAATGTTCATCAGGTGACTTAGGTTTAGAGTAGGAGGAAGCGACAGCAGAGGATTACAACCTTTTCGTACCTGAGGCAAATTATTATTTTTCTTCCCAGTTTTTTTCTTTTTCAGTAAGCAACGTGTTCAGGCACTTTTTTTTTATGTATCTTTGTTTTCAGACATCATGTATTCAGTTTGAAACTTGTAAAAGTTGGGAATGCAAATATATAAAGTTGGATTTTCATTATCTTTTCTTGTTATTTTATATTTGCTTATATATGCTTAGCGTATTTGTTTCGAGAAAGGACCATCTCGGAATAAATACGTTGCGGGCTTGTCACATGCCATTACCACTCTTTTGGGAAGCGGGGCGTGACAGGTTTTATTAGTGGCCTATGCAGGTCCCTCGGTAGCAGGTCAGTGGTTCAAGGACAAACCATTGTTCAAAGATTTGGAGGATGTCAAGACCTGGTTCTTGCTCACGGAACAAAGTGCCACACGGAACAAAATGCCACGCCAATTGTCATGCCAAGGGGGCGGGGGCCACCTCTTGAATCTGTGGGGGACATCTCTTAAGTCCGTGGGATCCACTGTAGAACAATGGGAAATCTTCAGAACACATTCCGAAAGAGGACCGAACTGCATTATAAATGTAATGATGCCATCCTCAATTACATAGGCGCCTTTTAAGTGAACTGGCACTACAGGAGCTTGAGAACTCTGTAGTTAAGCGTGGTTGGGCCAAGGAAGTCCTAAGATGGGTGACCTCCTGGGAAGTTGCCCCTGCTCAGGTCCGGTTTGCTCTAAAGGGCAAAACCGTGCGGTTTCGGCCAAAGCGAACAATACCATCTGTACTGGGACGTGGGGCATTACAGGTTATTGTGACAATCACACTTGTGAGAACTGGATAGTCTATAAACATATCTTTAAATGTCCCTAGTCCTGGGAATATCGAGACTGAGTATCGATATTCCAGAGTAGACTAGTATATACGTTTCTTGACCCCGATGAAGGGCGATGGCTGGTTTCACAACCATTGGTATTAGTTAGTCACCAAAGATTGTATGCAGGCGCTCATTGGGTTATGAGTTGCACTGGACGGACTCACCGGGAACATGCCGTTGGATATGTATTCCCCAGAGGCCTTTATTGTATAGAATGCTAGGGGTATGTATGTACAGGACAATCTTGCTCGATATGATAGTATACTATTTGGTTTGACTTTATTTTAACATGTGTATATGTTTTACTAGTATATACGTTTCTTGACCCCGATGAAGGGCGATGGCTGGTTTCACAACCATTGGTATTAGTTAGTCACCAAAGATTGTATGCAGGCGCTCATTGGGTTATGAGTTACACTGGACGGACTCACCGGGAACATGCTGTTGGATATGTATTCCCCAGAGGCCTTTATTGTATAGAATGCTAGGGGTATGTATGTACAGGACAATCTTGCTCGATATGATAGTATACTATTTGGTTTGACTTTATTTTAACATGTGTATATGTTTTACTAGTTATTTCATATCGCTAATACATATTGATAATGCCCGTAGGATCCTTACTTGATTACTAGCATTATGATGGCAATCATAATTGTGGGAGCGGGTAGTCGATAAGCATTGACGTGCTTGTGGTTAAACCTATTACTAGCGTACCGTCGAGTTTTTAGAGTCCCATACAGAGAGTTTCCTTGGTTCAGGAGAAACGATATAGAGGCCGTATGGTTTTACGTGCATGGCTCCGATCAAATACGTGTACTAGCTACACACATTTATATTCGGACGATTAATACTAGCGGGGTTTAGGATTAAGCCGCACTATTGAATCAAGTATTAATTTAATAATGATATAGTATTATACTATTGGATTATCCTATCTCTTGGTATTCGTATGTTTTGTAGTACGAATATGGGTATGTATATATGGTTTTTGTATTCTTGTATTTATACAAGAATACTTTTAGAAGAGAACACCTCATTATATATTTTTCTATTTATTAGAAAAAGAAAATGAGGTGGCTTTGAGCATGGTGAGAGCCATGGCTATTTTATTTGTTTATTCATTTGTAAAAACTATTCAAGTATGGCTATTTATTTTATTTGGACAAAGAAAAATGATACATATTTTTTCCTAGCCATTTTCCTCTCATTCTCGCCATTGCCTTCTCTCTCCTCTCTTGAGCTCCTTCTACTTCTTCAATCCTAACCCCTTTCATGTGTTGAGAACCATATAGTTTTGGAGATAGAAAAATCTAATTAACACTCTCTACATCTTCTAAGTAATCTAGATTAGCAAATTAGGTCATTTAGTCACTTCATTTTTGAAATTGAACCTTGAACCACAAACTATCAGGTAGTCCGTCTTTGACACGAGGAGACCAACGACCAAGCTCGATCCCGACGGACTAGAAGCTAAGGAAGAGGATTTTGAAGACCCGAAGGACTCGATCTCATATATGTATAATCATTATCCGAGTAGATTAGATCTTATGATGTTTTTGCTAACCAGGGCTTATGGTAGTTCTTGGGATGCCAGTTGATGTTGCATGCCTAAAACTCGTTTTTTCGTAAATTTCACCTCTACAAGCCTTGTAGAGTGTGCAACATCAACTTACTGTTGGCTATAGTGCCCTCAAGGCAATTATCATAGTCGCAGACTTGTGATTATGATGATTGAGTGAGATCTATACCGATAAAACAGTCTTACACAAGATGATAGTATGCTATCTGGTTTGTCTTTATCTTCATGTACATGTTGATAGAGCCCATAGGATTCTTGCTTGACTTCCAGCATTATGATGGCGATCATATATGTGGGAGATGGGGTCTATAAGCACATCCTTAAATGTCCCTAGTCATAGGAGTATCGAGACCGGGCATCGATACTCCACTGTAGACTAGTGTATACTGATCGAGACTCCGACGAGGGGCGGTGGCCAGGTCTCACAAGCCATTGGTGTTAGTTTGTTCACCTAAGATAGTATACATGTGCTCATTGGGTTATGAGTACACTGGACGGACTCGCCGGGAACCTGCTAGTTGGTATTATACCTATTGTCAGATAGCAGTTCCCAGGTGACATGTGTACAAGTTAGTCTGTCGACCTGAGATCGTCATTTATCTCGTGTGAGTTCCCACTGTGCTTTGATTACTACCCTACCACGGCTCAAAGGAGTCGTGCAAACAGGTTTTAGTTGGGTACAGTCCCGAGCCACATGGAGGCAGTGATCAGATCGTCAGGGATTCGTCTCTCCCGGTATTGGGGGTTGATGTCGCGTTGTGTACGGATGACCATCACCCTAAATCCGTGGCCACGGTAGACGAGAACTACCGATCCAGGATCGATAGTTTCTCAGGTGGTGATGGGTTTCATGCCGACACTAAATATCGCGTTGTTGGGGGTCTGACTTTATCCACCCCCCTAGACTCGATATGCGATACTCTTAGACGAACAGACCGGACTGTACGGATATTGTCACTGCCAGGCTCAGTAGGGGTCTTGCATGAGTTTGCTCGTCGGCCTCCCTTTCGCTCAATACCTGGGTAGCCGTTACGTACAGCTAGTGCCACTGACGTGCTTGTGGTTAAACCCACTGCCAGCGTATTGACGAGTCTTCAGAGTCCCACACAGAGGGTTTCCCTGGTTCTGGCGACATGATGTAGTAGCCGTATTGGATACGTGCAGGGTTCCGATCGATTGATGTACATTATACTCGGACTTTCGATTGGACAGTTGATAATACTAGCCGGCTCGGGTTTGAGCCGGATTATTAACTCAGGTATTGATTTAATAATTTACATATATGTATTTCGGTACGTATATTCTAGTATTATATTCTTTGTGTTATGCTATCTTTTTGGGTATTCGTATTTCGGTACGAATGCAAATATATTTACAGTTGAATGTAATCTGTATTTTTTATTGGATAACATTCTAGAAGGTGCCACCTCATTTTTTGATTTGACCATTTTATTAAAATGGTAAATGAGGTGGATATTAGCATGATGAGGTGTGGAGACAACCATGCTTGCAATAGTGCACACAAATGAATTGTTAATTCATTTGTGTTCACTATTCAAGTATGGTAGGATTTTAAAATTGAAAAAATGCATTTTACAAAACCTTGCATGCTATTTTCTCTTTCTTTGGTAAGCTCATTTTTCAAGCATGAAGGTTTTGTTCATTTTTTTTTCTTCTTGAGCTCCTTCTTCACCATTTGTGTTTCACCTCCACTAGCTTTCATGCTTTGCTTCCACCTTCATGAATTGAGATAGCTAACACTAAGAAACATTCACACTATATCCTAGGCTCTCTAGGGTAGCATCCTAGAGACCCTAGTTGCTCCGTATGCATTATGTCGTGGAGCTAGAGCCGGAGTTATATCCCTCGGGTGGATCATCGGAGATGGAGGAAGACCGGCGACCAAACTTCATCAAGGTACCGCTAGGAGCTTGGAATGAAGACCGAAGGACACGGATCAACTCGGTATAACAATTCTAATCTCTTCTTAGTTTTCTAGTTTAGGGTTTAAGGTCGATCCGTAAATCGGGTAACGGTAGCGCCGGTTTTAGAAATTTTTGTTCCGCATTTTGGCCGCGTTTTGATGGCCGGGGCGCTGCCGTGACCCTTCATGGTATCAGAGCCACCCTTTTAACCCTACTAGCAAGTTTACACAAGCTTAAAATCTCGATCGACAAATTTTTCCGAATCGTTTTTCCAAATTGATGTGTTTGTTGTCGATTTTTAAAAGTGGTCAAAAAATTATTTCAGGCATCTTAAAAATACATGCAGGAAAAACTAAATCTACAGAAAAAAATTTGGTGACCTTACTCCAATATCCCACCACGGAACCGTTGCGAAATGTCACATTTGGCGGCGCTTCCGCGGCCCTTTTTGGGCTACAGTGACCAAATTTTTTTCTGGAGCTCTAGTTGGTGGAAAAATGATTTTTTTGATATATGGTTTTGGCCCAGATTCTTTTGAGTACTGGTTATGAACTTGGGGCCAATTTGGGAAAGTTTAGTCAATCGAAATTTTAAGTGTGTGATTATCAGTACATACATTATAATCTGCGACCGTGAATGTCATTTGATCGGTAAACCCGTCTAACTGCTATATGTTCCTTTAGACGGGTTTGCCAACGTGACATTCACGTTGATGTTCTGTGTTGTGCTGTGATGTTGGTTGGATCGTCGTGGTGGATAACTATGGTGCAATGTTAGTACAGTTTTATTTCATTTGTACATTTGATATTGTGGGGCGAGTGTCCGATATGTGGACTGCCGTCACTGCCAGTTTGTATATTATTCTTTTGGGGCACGACCAGGATGAGGTCGATGTCACCCTTGTATATTATTTTCTTTTCTGTACTAGGATTACCCCGCGGTGGAGTGCACGAATAGTCGGGTTCTAGAGGGCAACTGGTCCTCATCACATGGCGTTGAGACGGAGGGGACCTTACTCTAGAATTGGAGGGCTATTCGCCGTACTCGTAGGGGGTATAGGTTGACCCAGTAGGGGTGCCCAAGTTATCGGATTTCGTGAAGTGCTGGGTGGCCCATTCACGTTGTTGAAGGGGGTTGCCTCGCTTCTAGTTTTGGCGGGTAGCTTGCCGCGCTCGTAAGGGTCTAGGTTTCATTGCACACACTATCCACACGACAGGGAACGTCGGGTCTCACTTGCGGCTCAAGTGAAACCCGGGGCTCCAGATTATCCACCATTCTGTGTTGCTTCTGTGATGTTGCTTTATATCATGCCTGGGACGAATGTGTTATATATTTATATATATACTAGTAGATGTTGTATATGTTTTGCACCCGCGCTAGTCTAGTCCCCGTTCTGTCGTTAGTTAAGTAACCTAACGAGTGATGACGGGACCCAGTGGCGAATGCGGATGGCATATATGTACATTTTATTTTCGTTCTTTTCTGGTGTGATTAATTGATGGGACTTCATTGATTCTTATCAATGTAAGGATAAAACAAACCTATATATGATGCTGTTGGAACCAAGTTTTTAATAAACTGACATTACAGACGTTCTCTTTTGCTTTGCACAGTGGTATTCAGTTCGGAATATCCTGCACTTCATTCGACGAGGCAAGGGCCGAGATCCCTTCATCGGGAGTGACATCTTGAGTAAAAGTTTGCATCAACGTAATAACTTCACTATAGTCGATTACTTTTTTTGCATCGTGGTATTCAGTTTGGGATATCCTGCACCCCAGTCGACGGGGAAAGAGCCGAGATCTCTTCATCGGGAGTGACCTCTTGAGCAAAAGTTTTAGCCACTATATATTTATAAAACCACTTGGATTCCTTCAACGATATCAAGTTCATTACGTTAAAGTTTTTTCGCCAAAAACCAGCCGTAGCCCTCTGTCATTTCGGATAAGTAGCGCATAGTATTCGTGCGGTGTTTGTTGGCCAAAGTCAAGGCATCGTGTGCGGTAGCTGTGTGTTGCTTGTCCGTTGCATGGATATGCATTGGTTTAGGACAGTCGTACCACTTTGTTGGCCAAAGTCAAGGGTGTGTGCGGGTGGGTCTAAATCAATCAGGACAATGACGGGTAGAACTTGACTTGTGGGTTATGATTTGTTGGCCAAAGTCAAGGTCATAAACCGCTTGGGGTAAAAATCATATCGGGAGTTTCAAACATACAGGAAACTTGCCAGGCTTGCGCATACCTTCTGGAGTGTGGTGACTTGAGTGGCTTCTGTCAAGTTATCATGCGATGATTGTTGGATCCTGATTCCCACTGATGAGTAGGATTACTCCTCGGGTAATTTCGACAATTCTCCTTTTGGGTTTGGAGGAGAATTCAAGGAAACAGTGGAAGCCATCCAGATTAGATAAAGTGATTGACCATTCTGATCTAGGTTAGAGTGCACGTTGAGTGTTTCCTTTCTCTCTCTCTATGGCTGCGACTATGACCCGACCTTTGACTAAAACTCATGAACCAAGTTGACCGAACCTTCTTAAAACACTTTGGCTTTTGGAATGTCATGGTGTCTCATACATCATTGCCACTTCTATATCACCTTTGCATTTCTCCAGAACACCCCGTATTACTACGAACATCCACTTCCATTGGATAAATCCATCGTATAGTTACATACGAACTCGAAGGAACTTTTTCGAGGATGGATTCTGGTTCTGGAGAGATTGAATATGATTATTCGGTTGTCTTTTCTCTTTACCTTCTCTTAGGTTGTGAGGACTCCTAGGATTAGGAGAGGGTACACCTATTGAGCTTATTGGATAGTCTTCTTCCAAACCATAGGCAGGTGCCGAACGGTAGGGAAGGAAGAAAACCAATTAAGCTTAAGTGTGGTGTATAGAAGGTAATAAGTAAAGACATATAAAGAGATTAGAATAATGGCAAAGGAAATTGCGATCACCATCTTTGACGACAAAGACCGAGTATACCCCTGCCACTCCTACATCCACTTTGCTTTTCTCTAGGACACTCCGTATCACTACGGATATCCACTTCCATTGGATAAATCTATTGTATAGTTACATACGAACTCGAAGGAACTTTTTCGAGAATGGATTCTGGTTCTGGAGAGATTGAATAGGATTATTCGGTTGTCTTTTCTCTTTACCTTCTCTCAGGTTACGAGAGCTCCTAGGATTAGGAGAGTACACCTATTACGCTTATTGGACAGTCTTCTTCCAAACCTTAGGCTGGTGCCGAAGGGTAGGGAAAGAAGAAAACCAATTAGCCTAATGAAGGTGTACAGAAGGTAATAAGTAAAGACATAATAAAGGGACTGGAGTGAGGGCAGGTAAGTATATGGTTACTGTCATGAATCAGGATAATGGATGAGGCATTGCTGGGAATACCAGGTTACCCCTTTTGAAACATTTTCATGTTTCAGTTTCACTGTGCGATGTTAATTGAAAAACTGTTTTCCCGATTGGAATCTAACTCCAGGGTATGTATTTACTAGATCAGTTTCTCACATCTGTATATTATTACAGATGGTGAGTGGGAGTATGATATTGGGAATTGGGTGATTAGATCCTCATTATATCGGAATTCATTGTAATTGGTGATATTTGAGGAAATCATCTGGTTTTTGCCGGATGGCAATTATTTGGTTTTGAATATCCGTTGTTATGCATCAATTTCAAACTGATATATCTGTATGTTTATTTTATAAAGTGAGATATAACTTTTTGATATTATGTCTGTGACATTTACCTATATCAGTTGGTGGTTAGGTAAGGTGCATTCAACAACGGTGTAATTTTTCTTAACCATAGTACAGTTTTTCAACCTACGACGCACAGGGTTTGATTTGTTGAATTCAAGGGACTTATACAAAGTATTGTATGCTGTCCAGTGTCAATTAGGACAATGGAGTTGGTACTCGTACTATATTTTGTTTACTCATGACTTCTCTAATTTTAGACAGGTATTTCGTTGAAATGCAAGGTCAAGATTTTGAGAAGTTATAGGTATAAGAATAAAGTAGAGAACCATTTGTTGAAAGTATCAGGATTTTTCGAGAAAGTCGAAGATGTAGATACTTGTGATTGGTATTCCGTTGATAGTAATGGTTTTGAGAACTTGCTTCTCTTTCGGGTTACTCATATATGGATGCACTCCTAGATGAGTAATGCTGATTGACCTTTTTCCATTTGGTTGATATGCACTGGAGACAGCTACATGATTTTGAATCTGGTTTAAATTAGATTAGTGCTTTTGTTTCTATATTAGATATATATAGAATCAATTTATATCTTAATGATGTTAAGCTATAGGGAGTTGTCCGGCTGATACTTAAAACCAAAATCCGGATAAACTCGAGGCACGTTTCAGTAATGGCTGTTTGCGGGTTATCCCGGGTATTGACGAGGGTTAGCTTTCTACCATCAGGAAGATCAATATTTATATTGTTCTTCACTCGCCACAGTTTTAGTAAAATGGATTTTTTTTTCAGAAAACAGAAGTGGGAGTATGGTAGAACTGGAATGATTCCAGAACCACAAACGATTACCGAAGATTTAATAGAATTTGAGGATTCAATTGATTTTGACGTTCCATTAGCCACTCCGCAGATTTGGTGGGTAACCTCAGGCAACCGAGAGGTACTTCGGTCTTCTCAAAGATGGTGACAGGGAGGTTCTTGTTTATCCAGACTTGCCATTGCTGCTGCTCTAGACTATAAGACCCGGCAGGAGGATGAGCATAGCGTCGTTCTAAATTAGTTTTGGAAGTGCACATGTGTATGACTCTGCCAGAGGGTTGTTGTAGTCAGTAGGAGCAGCGGAAGCATAGTGGGCAAATAGTTTATGTTTATTTATAGACTAAAGCAGTATAGCGGAAATAGATCATCTATTTTTGATGTGACAGTCATAGGCTTTGACCTCATCAGAATAGGAGATGGATCTGGTAAGAAGGTAGTAGAGAGTGATGTCCAGGTATTTGGGAGGACATGCACTTGATAGGAAGAGATATTCCTATACTACGATCGGTTATGCTGTGATTGTCACAAAGTTGTTTCTCCACAGAGGATGTGGATATAATATCAGGTTTTCTGGTTACTAGATCTATGGTTTTAGATCTAGATTTGGGAAGTATCCTAATTTGGGTACTTTGACATTATTCTAAGGATATTTTAGAATGGATGACTCCTGGCATGGTGGTGTACCTGCAGGTGATGGAGTCACCTTCTCTAAAGGTGTCTTACAGACTAACAGGGAGAGGGATCTGCATGATTGGCATATCACTTGCTTAGGCAATTGAGTTAATCATGAAATGTCAAGTACCACACCAGATATTGCTTTTGCACTAGATGCAATAAGCAGATATATTAATCCAATCCTGGAGAAACATTGAGAAGCAGTTATTGAACATAAATGGATGTTCTAGGGATATGGTAACGGCAGCCTCCTTCGGGAGACAGTTATCATTCCAGGCTTCCATGGTGACCTGGATGACAGAGTGACTATCAGAGTTTTTGTTTTTCCCTCTTCTGAGGGACATTATGTTGGACAGGTGGTCCAAGCGGATACTGAGGAAGGCATGACATATGTTACTGATTAAATTCAGTAGATGATACAGTCTAAGAAGTTTGTTGGATTTGGAGTTCATTTATGAACTGGATCCCATCAGACATCCAGACAAATTCTAAGACAAGTATTGCTCATTTCGGGAGATAGTTTTCTTCGCGAAGTTGAGATACAGAGAGATACAGAAAGAAACATTGGAGCGGATCCACTCACTGAGGCTATTTCTCGAATGCAATCATTTTCGCAAACGGGCTTTGCGAAACTGATTAGTAGAGAAGTTGGGTGTTCGGTATCACACGGGCTTTGAGTATGCGACATCGCAATAATTGGCCTTAAGTGCAAGTGGGAGATTGTTGGCTATAGTGCCCTCAAGGCAATTATCATAGTCATGGACTTGTGATTATGATGATTGAGTGAGGACCTATACCAATAAAATAGTCTTACTCAAGATGATAGTATGCTATCTGGTTTGTCTTTATCATCATGTACATGTTGATAGAGCCCATAGGATTCTTGCTTGACTGCCAGCATTATGATGGCGATCATATATGTGGGAGCTAGGGTCTATAAGCACATCCTTAAATGTCCCTAGTCGTAGGAGCATCGAGATCGGGCATCGATACTCCACTGTAGACTAGTGTATACTGATTGAGTGCCCGACGAGGGGCGGTGGCCAGGTCTCACAAGCCATTGGTGTTAGTTTGTTTACCTAAGATAGTATACATGTGCTCATTAGGTTATGAGTACACTGGACGGACTCGCCGGGAACCTGCTAGTTGGTATTATACCTATTGTCAGATAGCAGTTCCCAGGTGACATGTGTACAGGTTAGTCTGTCGACCTGAGATCGTCATTTGTCTCATGTGGGTTTCCACTGTGCTTTGATTACTACCCTACCACGGCTCAAAGGAGTCGTGCAAACAGGTTTTAGTTGGGTACAGTCCCGAGCCACATGGAGGCAGTGATCGAATCGTCGGGGATTTGTCTCTCCCGGTATTGGGGGTTGATGTCGCATTGTGTACGGATGACCATCACCCTAAATCCGTGGCCACGGTAGACGAGAACTACCGATCCAGGATTGATAGTTTCTCAGGTGGTGATGGGTTTCATGCCGACACTAAATATCGCGTTGTTGGGGGTCTGACTTTATCCACCCTCCTAAACTCGATATGCGATACTCTTAGATGAACCGACCGGACTGTACGGATATTGTCATTGTCAGGCTCAGTAGGGGTTCTGCATGAGTTTGCTCGTCGGCCTCCCTTTCGCTCAATACCTGGGTAGCCGTTACGTACAGCTAGTGCCGCTGACGTGCTTGTGGTTAAACCCACTGCCAGCGTATTGACGAGTCTTTAGAGTCCCACACAGAGCGTTTTCCTGGTTCTGGAGAAATGATGTAGTAGCCGTATTGGATACGTGCATGGTTCCGATCGATTGATGTACATTGTACTCGGACTTTCGATTGGACAGTTGATAATACTAGCCGGCTCGGGTTTGAGCCGGATTATTAAATCAGGTATTGATTTAATAATTTACATATATGTATTTCGGTACGTATATTCAAGTATTATATTCTTTGTGTTATGCTATCTTTTTGGGTATTCGTATTTCGGTACGAATGCAGATATATTTACAGTTGAATGTAATCCGTATTTTTTACCGGATAACATTCTAGAAGGTGCCACCTCATTTCTTGATTTGACCATTTTATTAAAATGGTAAATGAGGTGGATATTAGCATGATGAGGTGTGGAGACAACCATGTTTGCAATAGTGCACACAAATGAATTGTTAATTCATTTGTGTTCATTATTCAAGTATGGTAGGATTTTAAAATTGAAAAAATGCATTTTACAAAACCTTGCATGCTATTTTCTCTTTCTTTGGTAAGCTCATTTTTCAAGCATGAAGGTTTTGTTCATTTTTTTTCTTCTTGAGCTCCTCCTTCATCATTTGTGTTTCACCTCCACTAGCTTTCATGCTTTGCTTCCACCTTCATGAATTGAGATAGCTAACACTAAGAAACATTCACACTACATCCTAGGCTCTCTAGGGTAGCATCCTAGAGACCCTAGTTGCTCCGTATGCATCATGTCGTGGAGCTAGAGCCGGAGTTATATCCCTCGGGTGGATCATCGGAGATGGAGGAAGACCGGCGACCAAACTTCATCGAGGTACCGCTAGGAGCTTGGAATGAAGACCGAAGGACACGGATCAACTCGGTATGACAATTCTAACCTCTTCTTAGTTTGCTAGTTTAAGATTTAAGGTCGATCCGTAAATCGGGTAACGGTAGCGCCGGTTTTAGAAATTTTTGTTCCGCATTTTGGCCGCGTTTTGATGACCAGGACGCTGCCATGACCCTTCACTTACATGATATCAGAGCTACTCCATTAGTCTTAACTAGTTCGTAACGACATTTTAATTCCGCCTTTTTTGTCGTGTATAAACTGCCGACAAAAACAGTCCCTAAATTTATTGTTTTAACTTGTTTGCACACCCCGCGGGCTCACGGTTTGGACCGAGAAACCACGGGGTTATGCATGGGTACCTCGGGAAAACCCCGGGGGACCAAATGTCAGGCCCACCCCCCAAGACCACCATGAGGTGGCCTTAGGGGGTAGGGACCCGAGACCACCCCTAAAGGGTGCTCTCGGGTCTACCTTACCCTTGAGACCACCTCATGGTGGCCCCGAGGGGTGGGTACCCCTTAGGCCCCCTAAGCATACATTAATATTTGGCTCTTCTTCCCCACGAAGATTCGGGCGAGTTTCGAGTTCATTTCGATTTCCGGATTGGCTTTAAACGAGAGATTTTTGGGACTTTAGTAGACTAGATTTTCAGTTGTGGAAAATTGGATGAGTTTGCTAATTGTGCGCGGAATTCTAATGTCGTTGTTTTCATTACTTGCTTATGTGATGTGTATATGTTTGTCAAACGTCTTCTAATCACTATACGTCGATTAGAAGGGGTTGCACATATATTGTGTTGTTGTGTTGGTAATGGTTTGATGGATTGTCATGTGAAAAGCCCCGTGTGAATTTAGATGTGAGATGTGAGTGGATGATGTAATTCATGTAATAATTGATGTATATTCTTTTATTGGGACACATCCGGGTTGAGAATGTTCTCACCGGCTATATATTATATTTTCCATTTCTGCTTCTAGGATTTACCTACGGAAGAATGCACAAGCTACCGGGTTCTAGAATTTAGTGGGTGGCCATCTCGAGGAGTCAAGACCCGTGTCACCCAATTTTAGGATTGGCGGGTAGCTTGCCGCACTTGTAGGGGTCTAGGGTTATTCACACTCGCCTACTCACATGACTGTGGAGAATTGTGTTCCATAGGTTGCTCAATGAAATGCAAAAGTTCCTAATTGATCTATCTTTCCATTCTCTGTGATGTTGATGTCTGCTTATGATGTTTATCATGCTTGTGAAGAATGGTTATATATATATATAATAAATGTTGTATATGTTTTGCACCCATGCCAGCCCTCTCCATGCACTGCCGTAAGTTAAGTAACCTTACGGTAAAGTCTCCGGACCCCGTGGAGAATGCGGGTAGCATATACGTACATTCTATTTTCATTATTTTCTGGTGTGATAAGGATAATTGATGGGGCCACATTAATCTCAATTAATGCAAAGTAACAAATCTAAAATTTCATGTCGTTGGAACAATTATAAAACCACTTGGTTTTCTTTAAAAACAACTTTTAAAAGCGGAGCTTAAACCACTCATTTTCAAAGATATTCGGTTCCTTCGACTATATCAAGTTCATTACGTTCATGGTTTACGCCAAAACCAGCCGTAGCCCTCCGTCATTTCAGATGGGTATCAACTAGTATTCATGCTATGTGTTTTGACCTTCGCCAAGGTATAGTATTTGGTAGCTAGCGGGTACTTATCTGTAGTATAGATAGATGCATTAATTTAGGACATGCGTACAGTTGTTTTGACCTTCGCCAAGAGCTACTACGAATGGGTCTAGATTAATCATGACAATGACGAGCTGAACTTGACTTGCGACTTATGATATTTTGACCTTCGTCAAGGTCATAAGCGCTTAGGGTAAAAACCACATCGGGAGTTTCAAACATACGGGAAACTTTCTGGTGTTGCATACCTTCTGGAGTGTGGTAGTTTTGGTTGGTTTCCTTCAAAATTATCACATGATGATGGTTGAGTCCCGATCCCACTGTGAGCATCAGCTACTCTTCGGGAGAGTTTTTCACTTTACAATTAGCTAATCAAGTAGGTGTCTAGAAAGGTGTTAATGAGGTTATTTCTCTGGGAAAACGAGGTTATTTAATTGGGTCCATGCGAAAGGACAGGGGAACTTCCTCCGAAATGTTAGTTATGTATATGCCCTAGAGGCCATTGTTGTACATATGATGTATATTATAGTGGATGCTTGGATATATATAGAGAGGACTTTCTTGTTCGATATGATAGTATGCTATCTGGTTTCACTTTGTCTAAACATGTTGACTTATATTGGTTTACTGTCTTACTCTCACATGTTGATAAAGCCCTTATGATATGCACTTGACTACTAGGACTATGATGCAGATCATACTAGTGGGGCCAGGGTAGTCCAAGAGTACATCCTAAAACTGTTCCTAGCTGAGGGTGTATCGAGACAGGGCATCGATACTCCAGCGTAGAATAGCGTATACGCATCTTGACCCATATGATGGGCGATGGATGATCCCATATCCATTGGTGTTTGACATCAAAGATGGTGTACGGGTGCTCAGTGGAGACTGGGTACACTAAACGGACTCGCCGAGAACTCCTAGATGGTATTATACCTATCGTCAGATAGCAGTTCTCTGGTGACACTGGTACAGGTTAGTCTGTAGACTCGAGATCGTCATAGAGTCTTGTGTGATTCCCACTGTGCTTTGATTTCCACTTTACCACATTCATGAGAACGTGCAAAACGGTGGCTTTTGGGTACAGTCCCGAATCACATGGAGGCAATGAGCGATATGAGGGGTTTCGTCTCTCCCGGTATTGGGAGTTGATGTTACGCTGTGTTCGATTGGCTATAACTGAAAGTCCCTGTCCAGGGCTGATATGGAGATCAACTGGTAAGTGTTATCAGTAGTTTCTCGACCCGTTATGAGCCTCACATCGACACGACTTGTCGGTTACTGGGGTATGACGTTTACCACCCCTAGACTGCATATGCGACATATCAGACGAAGAGACCGGACTGTACGGGAGTGTTACTGATTGGATTCACAGGAGTGTGTACAGGCTTGCTTGTTGATATTCTGATCGCTCAATACCCGGGTGACTGTTACGTTTAGCTGACCGCTTGCAGCTTGTGGGTGTTTGATATGATCATCACCTACTGCCGGTGTATTGACGAGCCTTTAGAGTCCTACACAGAGGTTTCCTGGCTCAGACGAAACGGAGTAGGAGCACATATGCGATATATGCGGGACCGAGATTAATACGATATGTGATACCGTATTCTATTCTCGTGATATGTGATATCGGCCGGTTATATGTGATATAGCCGGGTTATCAGATCAAGTGTTGTTTCGATAAAAAGATACATGTTATATTGGTCGGTTATATGTGATATAGCCGGATTATCGGATCAAGTATTGATTCGATAATTTAATGTATAATTATATATGTGATATATTACATTACATTAACTAATATAAGCTCACTTAAGTAATTCTTTTTCTCATTTTGGATACATTGATATATATGTGATATATGTTAAATGTATTCTTTTCTTTTGTTACTATATTATATATATTTGATATGTATAATTGTAACATGCTAAGTTATAAATGCAACTAAAGTGTATGAGAGTTAAACCATGCTAGGGTTAAGATTAGGGTTAATATTTATCATTAAGTAATTCAAATATTGTGGATATTTGTCATGGTTGAAGCTTGTAGAAGTTTGTAGTCTTCTTTGACTTTGTCCACTCTTTTTGTCTAGCTTAAGATATTTATCAACCATACTTTTAACCATAGCTAATGGTTACGTCTCTACAAGGGTTAAGGATGATATACTTGATCCATGGTTGCATTTCTAACCACACAACAATTATTCTCATCACTTCATCTTCTTCTTCCTCAAAAAGCTTGCTAGCTTTTTCATTTGTGATGAAATAAAGTGAGAAAAAGAAAACTAAAGAAAGCAAAATTCCTACTTCATCATGCTCTTCTATACTAGCCATATAGATTAGTGTGTTAGCTTCGCTAATTCATAATTAGTGAAGAATTAGCTTGAGTTTGAGTTTCCTCAAGGTAGATCGTCTTGGATTTCGAAGACTTCAAGTAAGATGCATCATTCACCTCATGGAACCTCTCTAGAGTCCGGGAGCTTGATGATCGCAGCGAAGGGACCACAACTCGGAGCTTATGAAGCGAAGGAACGGACTGCAAAGATTGTAATCCCTTTCTCTTATATGTAAAGTTGTTTACATGCAAAGTTAACCCTAATTCTCTGGTTAAGATCTTGGTTAGGGTTTCATAGCACCCCAAAATTTTATAAAATGGCATGGATGATGCCTTGCTAAACCTTATTGTTGTGCTACACAACCCTACACGAAATACCAACACTGGCCTGGCTAAAAGATAAGTGAACTTGTAGATACGATTAATCCCGACTAATTCTTCTTTTAAGGTTCGAAGGAGAATTCGAGAAAACAGTGGGAGCCATCCTGTTTAGATAAACTAATAACCAATCTAAATTTGCAAGAGCATATGCAGAGCGTTTCTTCTCTCTCTCCTAATTGCAGTGACCATGATGGGACTTAAGCTTATACTAGATAAAACAAACTGACTGGGTCGAATTATAAAAACTGGCCGAGGAACGTCCACATAGCTCTTACTTATGACAATATTTCATATGTCCTCACGGCTAAAGCCCTCCTGTTCCAGGTCCAGAATCCTCAGTCGCAGACATTGAGGTCCATAATACTTGGGATCTTGATTGCGCGAAAGCCAAGTGCCTCGTACTGACCTCCATGGACAATGAATATCATAGGCGGCATGTGCAGATGGACCTTGCTTCCATCTTCCTCCATACCAAAGATTTATATGGAGAGCAATTTCGTATCGCAAGATATGAGATCTTGAAGAAGTTATTTCAGTCGAGGTTGGCTGTTGGATCATCTGTAGGGGACCACGTCCTAAAGATGATTACTCTTATTGAAGAGCTCGCGTATCTTGGAACTATGTTGGAAAATGAGTTGTAAACCAACTTGATTCTACAGTCTCTTCTCTCTACCTATACCCAATTCATATTGAACATCAATATGCAAAGTACGGAAGTTACACTTCCCGAACTTCTCAACATGTTGAGGGTTGCAGAAGACACCTTGATGAAATCCAAGAAAACACCCGTTCTGGTTGTAGGGAACCTTTTTCCTCTAAATCCAAGGCTAAAACCAAGGGGAAGAAGAAGAAGACCCCCATCAAACCGAAAGAAGGGGTGCAGGGAAAGGAAAAGGCAAAGATTGGGGGATCAGGAATAAAGGAAGAATGTTTCTATTGTCATAAGAAGGGACATTGGAAGAAAGATTGCCGGGCTTTGAAAGCCAAAAATCAGGACACGAAGCAAGTTATGGCTTCAGTTTCAGGTGTGTTTGTGATTGAAAGCCGTTTCTCTATTAACTGTACTTCCTGGGTATTGGATACTAGATTAGGATTTCATATATGTAATTCTTTGCAGGTGTTGATAAGCCGTAGAATTTTGAGCAAAGGTGATATGACCCTCAGGGTTGGCAACAGAGCAAGTGTAGATGTTGTTGCAGTATGAGATTATCACCTCAGGTTGTTGAGTGGACATATTTTGGTTTTGCATTACTGCTTTTGTGTACTCATTATGATGTGTAATATTATATCTGTATCTTTGTTATCTAGTGAAGAATATAATTTTGCACTTGAAAATAATGTCATAAACATTCACCTGAATCATGAAATGATTGGGTCGGGTACACTAAATAACAGAATATACATACTCAACCAATATCAAGTTTTCAACGTCCAAAGTACACTAAAAAGAAAGACTCCGGAATTAAATCAAGCTTTCTTATGGTATTGTAGATTTGGTCATATCAATGAAACACGATTAACTAAGTTGCATAAAGATGGATATTTTGATCCGTTTGAATATCCATCTTATGCAACCTGTCAATCATGTATCAAAGAAAAGATGACCAAAAATCCGTTCATTGGACACGGAGAAAGAGCCACTGAGCTCCCGGGACTCATACACAGGGACGTGTGTGGTCCGATGTCTACACATGTAAGAAGTGGTTATTCCTACTTCATCACTTTTACCGATGATTTCTCAAGGTATGAACATGTATTCTTGATGAAACATAAATCCGAGGCCTTTGAGAAATTCCAAGAGTATAAGAATGAAGTGAAAAAACAAACTGGCAAAAGTATCAAGATGCTTCGATCTGATCGGGATGGAGAATACTTAAGTGCCGAGTTCCTAGAATATGTAAAAGAGAATGGAATTCTCTCTCAATTTACTCCTTCATACACACCACAACACAACGGTGTATCAGAAAGACGAAATCGCATCTTACTAGATATGGTGCGTTCCATGATGAGTAATGCTGAGTTACCACTATCTTTCTGGGGTTTGCACTAGAATTTGCTGCACAGCTATTGAATAAAGTTCCAACTAAGTCAGTGCCTATCACTCCATATGAAATGTGGAGTGGGAAGAAACCTTTTCTTAAGTATTTTAAGATATGGGGGTGTCTAGATTTTGTCAAAAAGTATCATCCGGACAAGCTGGAGGCACACTCAGTATTGTGTAAGTTTGTGCGATACCCAAAGAATTTTAGGGGGTATTTTTTCTATTATGCTGACTAACAAAAGGTTTTTGTTTCTCAACATGCCCACTTTATGGAAGCTCAATTTCTTGAAAAAGAATTTAGTGGGAGCGCGATAGAACTGGAAGAAATTCCAAAACCGTAAATTATTACTGAAGACTTAGTAGAACCTAAAGTTTCAATAGAATCGGACGCACCTAAGCCACTGGGCAGATCTAGTAGGCAGTTTCATCCGTCCGAGAGATATTACGGTTTTCTCATAGACAGAGATCTAGAGGATTGCGTCATCGATGATGATGAGCCTACTAGTTTTCAATAAGCCATCACGAGTAGAGACTCGGTGAAGTGGCTGGATGCTATGCGATCCGAGATGGAATCAATGTAGACCAACAAAGTATGGACTTTGGATGTTGCTCCTGCTGGGGTAAAACCCGTTGGATGCAAATAGATTTTCAAGAAAAAGATTGGTGTAGATAGACAGGTAGAAACCTACAAAGCTAGACGCGTTGCAAAATGTTTTCGTCAAAGATCAGAATTGGACTATGATGAAACTTTTCACCAGTGGATATGCTTAAATTCATTCGGATCCTACTTGCCATTGCTTCCTACCATGACTATGATATCTAGCAGATAGATATTAAAATCGCTTTTCTAAATGGAAGTTTAAAAGAGTGTGTTTATATGGATCAGCCAGAGGGTTTCATAGACAGTGAGAGCAATGGAAAGGTGTGCAAATTTCTTAAATCCATTTATGGATTAAAGAAAGTATCACAGAGTTGAAACATCTGCTTTGATGAAACGGTCAAACAATTTGACTTTATCAAAAATGTAGATGAACTTTATATTTATAAAAAGATTGTAGGGAGAACTGTGGTATTTCTCGTGTTATACGTAGATGACATTCTCCTGATAGGAAATGATATTCTTATGCTACAACCGGCCAAGCTTTTCTTGTCACAGAAGTTCTCCATGAAAGACCTGAGTGATACCTCCTACATTCTGGGGATTAAGATATATCGTGACAGATCTAAAAGAATAATGAGACTTTCACAGTCTAGGTACATAGACACCATACTAAAAAGATTTAGTATGGAAGATTCCAAGCGCAGTAATTTACCCGCTTATCACTAAATCACCATCTCCACAGAGATGTCTCCCAAGACTGATCAGAAGGGGCTTGCATGAGCATTGTACCCTATGTTTCGGCGGTAGGGTCTATAATGTATGCGATGTTATGTATTAGACCAGATGCAGCTTACACACTTAGCGTCGTAAGCAGGTATCAGTCCAACCCAGGTGAGAAGTATTGGATAGCAGTGAAGAACATTCTTAAGTATCTGAGAAGGACTAAGGAGATGTTCTTAGTGTACGGTAATGGAGACCTCCAGATCGATACTTTTACCGACCCTGGTTTCCAAAGTGACAAGGATGACTCCAAATCCGTCTCGGGTTATGTGTTTACTCTCAACGGAAGGGCGGTCTGTTGGGAGAGTTCTAAATAGGATACCGTAGTAGACTCGATGATGGAGGCTGAGTACATCGCTGTTAACGATGCTGTAAAAGAAACCGTTTAGATGAGGAAGTTCATTTCTGAACTTTAGGTAGTTCCATCCATTGCTAATCCAATATCTTTGTATTGTGATAATAATAGAGCCATGGAATTGGCAAAGGAACTATGGTCCCATCAGAAATTTAAATATATCTTAAGACGGTATCACCTGATCAGGGAGATCGTAGATCTTCAGGAGATTGAGGTGCATAGAGTAGATACTGTTTCCCCAATCAGAGCAAAGCTCTGTTTGAATTTCAAAAAATTCAAAAATTGAAGCAACGCTTTAGATTCCTTGCGCTGCGCGCAGCGCGCCACGTGTCAAAAGCAGACACGCCAGCGCAAGGAGCACTGCGCCCAAGGCAGCGCACCCCCAATCAGAGCAAGGCACTATTTTAAATTCAAATTTTAAATAAAGGAAGCAACGCTTCAGATAACTTGTGCTCTGCGCTGCGCGACACGTGTCAGCGCAGGTGCGCTAGCGCAGTTGCGCTGCGTTCTGCGCTGCGCTGCGCGACACATGTCAAGCGCAGGTGCACTTGCGCCAACTGTGCCAGCACTAAAACTTAAATAATAAATTATTTAATTAATCAGAATTAAAATTCTAGAAAGATCTTTCTAATCTTATTAAAATAAGAAGATTATCTTCTGTAAAACAGAGGCCTTAGGACCAAAGATCCAACAATGGGGAATAACCCCAGATCAATCAGAGAAAGATCTCTGTAACAAACTCAACAAACTAATTGGCCCTATATAAAGGCCCGTAGACTCCTAGTCACAGACAGAGAAAAAGATAAAAAAAAGAGAGAACTCTGAAAGAATTTAGAAGATCATCTTCTTCAAGATAAAGAATTTAATTCTTAAAGAACAGAGATGAAAACATCTCACAAAAAAGAAGAATTTCTTCTAAAAAGATCAAAGATCTAAGAACAAGATCAAGATCTTCAACATAAAAAAGAAAAAGATCAAAAAAGATCCAATCACAAAAGAAAAAAGAAGTAATTTACTTCATCCCTAGATCTTTTGATCTATATAAAGGCACAGCCTTTTGATGAACCATTGGTTCTTGAATCTTGAGGTAGAACCTCTTTAGAACAAGAAAAACTTGTTTCTTTGATCTGAATTGGATCAAGTTGCGCTCTGCGCTATTGTACAGTGCCTTGCACTCTTGATTTGCACTGTTGCGCTCCTTGGACTGGCGCAAGCCACCAGAGAGCGCCATGTGTCAATCTGCGCTCCTAAATATAGCGCACTGCACCAGAGCGCGCCACGTGTCAGCAGCGCACTAGCGCAGTGCACTGGCGCAGCGCACTGCGCTAACAGACTTACGCTCAGCAGAGCGTGATACGTGTCACCTCCACATGCGCTGGAGCCTTGCGCTCTTTAATTGGCGCAAAGCGCCTGACAGGCCACGTGGCGCACTGTCAGACCATTAAATGCTACGCATTATTAAAAAAGGGCAGAGCCCAATTAAAAGGCCTAACAAGCCTAATCCAAATGCTGTGCATTATAAAAAAAAGGGGCAGAGCACAAACAAAGGTCTAACAGACCAAAAATGAATGCTATGTAGAGCCCAAATAAAAGCTCAACAGCCAGAACAATAAAATGTTCAACCGAGCCCATATGCTCACAAACCTTCAAACAGACTTTAGTCCCAAATTGGACTATAAATCTCCCAACCAACTTTGGTTCAAGGGTACATCTCTGAGCTCCTCTGATATCTGTCGTTGTAATCCTTCAACGTCGTCAGAGAGGTGACGGGTCCCGACGGCCATACATTCCATGGACCACCATGTCCCTAAACTGGCAATGGACCACTATGTCCCTAAACTAGAACAATAGAGTCCAAATGCTCTTTTGTTGGATCTAAACGATCCCGTTAAGTTGATCTTAGTCTAAAATTAGACTAACGTATCCTTAACTAACGTTTAAGTTGATCTTAGCCTCAAATATGGCTAACGTATCCTTAAACTAAAACCCCAAACCCAAATCTAAGAAAATACGGATTTGGACTAATCTACGTCCTACGGGCGACCACATAAATTAGTCTCCGTATACAATCCACGGGCAACCACAAACAAAACAAACACCCACGACACGAAGTGACCATCTGGAGCAGGAGAAAGTTGTTACTGCGATGTGGTAGCATAATTAACTGCAGGGGCTTGCGCCTGCAGGGAAGAGCGTCTCCACAATCAAAAACCCCTCAAGCGAGGAGGAATCTGACGAAGTCTGCTACATCGGCCGCATCCGTTTAAACCTTCGATACACGGTGCCATAAATCAACTTGGCATCTTCGGAGAGGTGGACGGATAGCACCAAATGGCATCTGCCCTGAATCTCAGCGCCGAGACGCCTTCAGTCTTTTGTGCCATTTTTCGGAGGGGAATAGATTCTTGCACGCCCGGTGGGACCTTTTCCTCTTTCCACTCCACACTTCGTGTGTCGTGTTCGCGAACAAATCGCGGTTTGCTGTGGTTGCCTGTGGATTTGAGGTACTTAGATTTGGTGTCTTGCTCCGTGCAGAAAACAGAAGATTAATGGTTTCAAACTACACTACCTGCAACTGCAACTCTCACTCCGTCCTTGCTGGAGGAGTGACTTACGGGCCCCAAGCGGCCTCCATTTTCAAGATGCCCGTGAAGCAGATTACTCAGGACACCACAAGGCTGTTTTTCGGGACCATGATCCCACCAATGAGCTTCAACGCCCTATTACCGTTGCAAGAAGCTCTAAAGAAGTCGGTCTTTGATCGGCATACAACTATCGCGGCCCCTCTTAACGGGTCGTCCAACTCCACTGCCTCGGTTTTTAACAGACTAGGCCAGAGCTCCAACAGGCCCATGAAGAAGCCTGCAATATCAGAAGGCGTTATCCCGAAGCAGATAGCCATCCCTGCTCCCAAAATCGTCAGGGTAGTTTCTCCTGCCAAAGGGTCGGTCTTCACAAGACTGACTATTTCTACTCCCGTTCCAGGCGAAATCACCAAGATCGCTTCCCCTACTCGGAAGTCTGCTTTTGATAGGTTGACCGTCCCCATTCAACAGCCAAACCCAAATCTAAGAAAATACGGATTTGGACTAATCTACGTCCTACGGGAGACCACATAAATTAGTCTCCGTATACAATCCACGGGCAACCACAAACAAAACAAACACCCACGACACGAAGTGACCATCTGGAGCAGGAGAAAGTTGTTACCGCGATACGGTAGCGTAATTAACTGTAGGGGCTTGCGCCTGCAGTGAAGAGCGTCCCCACAATCAAAAACCCCTCAAGCGAGGGGGAATCTGACGAAGTCTGCTACATCGGCTGCATCCGTTTAAACCTTCGATACACGGTGCCATAAATCAACTTGGCATCTTCGGAGAGGTGGACGGATAGCACCAAATAGCATCTTCCCCGAATCTCAGCGCCGAGACGCCTTCAGTCTTTTGCGCCGTTTTTCGGAGGGGAACAAATTCTATACGAAGGACAACACGACAGATCCATTCACCAAGGCCATCTCTCAAGTACAGTTCGAGAGACTATTTGAGATGTTGGGTATGCGATACGCCAACAATTGGCCCTAGTGTAGACGTTGGGTACTCGATACGCCAATAACAGGTCATAGTGCAAGTGGGTGATTGTTGGATATGTATGCCCCAGAGGCCTTTATTGTATAGGATGCTAGGGGTATGTACAGGAAAATCTCGCTCGATATGATAGTATGTTATTTGGTTTGACTTTATCTTAATATGTGTATATCTTTTACTAGTTATTTCAAATCACTAATACATGTTGGTAAAGCCCATAGGATTCTTACTTGACTACCAGCGTTGTGATGACAATCATACTTGTGGGAGCTGGGTAGTCGATAAGCACTTCCTTAAATGTCCCTAGTTGTAGAAGTATCGAGACTGGGTATCGATATTCCAGAGTAGAATAGTGTATACGTTTCTTGACCTTGACGAGGGGCGGTGGTTGGTCCTATGGCCATTGGTGTGTTTCAGTTAAGATAGTATATAGGTGCTCACTGGTGGTTAGTACACTGGATGGACTCGCCGAGAACTGGCTAGATGGTATTATACCTATCGTCAGATAGCAGTTCTCTGGTGACATGAGTACAGATAGTCTTTCGACCTAAGATCGTCATTTGTCTCATGTTAGTTCCCACCGTGCTTTGATTATTATGCTACCATGGCTCTACTGAGTCGTGTAAACAGATTTTAGTTGGGTACAGTCCCAAGCCACATGAAGGTAGTGAGCGATTTTTGGGAATTCGTCTCTCCCGGTATAGGGAGTCGATGTCGCGCTGTGTTTGGTTAGCCAACACCATACGTCTCTGGCCAGGGTGGTTGAGAATTACTGATATTTAGATCAGTAAATTCTTGGATGGTCTTGAACCACATCGGCACAACTTGTCGGGTTATTAGGGGTCTGACGTTTTCCACCTCCATAGACACGACATGCGATACTTTCAGATAAACATACCATACTGTACGTAGATTGTCATGGATATGCTCGGTAGGGGTTCGGATGAGTTTGCTCGTTGTCCTTTTCAACAGGTATTTAGGTATCCATTACGTACAGCTAGTACCACTGGCGTGCTTATGGTTAAACCTACTGCCAGCGTATTGTCGAGTCTTTAGAGTCCCACAACACAGAGGGTTTTTCTGGTTCAGGAGAAACGATGTAGAGGCCGTATGGTTTTATGTGCAGGGTTTCGATCAAATACGTGTACTAGCTACACGCATTTATGTTCGGACGGTTAATACTAGCGGTCTTAAGATTAAACCGCATTATTTTTTTCTAGCCATTTTCCTCTCATTCTCACCATTGCCTTCTCTCTCTTCTTTTAAGCTCCTTCTACTTCTTCAACCCTAACCCCTCTCATGTGTTGAGAACCATATAGTTTTGGAGATAGAAAATTCTAATTAACACTCTCTACATCTTCTAAATAAGCTAGATTAGCAAACTATGTCATTTAGTTACTTCATTTTTGAAGTTGAACCTTGAACCACAAACTCTTGGGCGGATCGTCTTTGACACGAGGAGACAAACTACCAAGCTCGATCCTGATGGACTAGGAGCCAAGGAAGAGGATTTTGAAGGCCCGAAGGATGCGATCTCATAGGTATAATCACTATCCGAGTAGATTAGAGCTTATGATGTTTTTGCTAACTAAGGCTTATGGTAGTTCTTGGATTGATAGTTGATGTTGTATGCCTAAAACTCCTTTTTTGTAAATTCTGCCTCTCTACAAACCTTATAGAGCGTGTAACATCAACTTACACATGCTAGATGGTATTATACCTATAGTCAGGTGGCAGTTCTCCGGTGACATGAGTACAGGTTAGTCTGTCGACCTGAGATCGTCATTTGTCATGTGTGAGTTCCCAATGTGCTTTGATTACTACCCTACTACGGCTCTACCAAGTCGTGCAAACAGGTTTTAGTTGGATATAGTCCCGAACCACATGGTGGTAGTGAGCGGATAGTCAGGGATTCGTCTCTCCCGATATTGGGGGTAGATGTCGTGCAGTGCACGAGTGGCCATCACCAAAAATCCTTGGCCAATGTGGACAAGATTTATTGATTTGGATCAGTAGTTTCTCTATGAGTGATGGGCTCGCGTTATTAGGGGTCTGACTTTATCCAACCCTCTAGACCCGATATGCGATACTCTTAGATGAATAGACCGGACTGTATAAAGACCGTCACTTTCAGGCTCAGAAGGGATACAGACGAGTTTGCTTGTCGACCTTCCTTTCGTTCAATACCTGGGTAGCCGTTACATAAAACTAGTGCCGCTAACGTGCTTGTGGTTAAATCTACTTCCAGCGTATTGTCGAGTCTTTATAGTCCCATACAGAGGGTTTCCTAACTCGGGCGAAACGATGTAGTGTACGTACGTATTTAGGTTCGATTAAAACACATGTTTTTGTACACGTATTTTTAATCGGACATTTTGTTAATACTAGCCGGTTTGAAAGATAAGTACATTATCATATTTGGATAAAATATGAGCTAGTATTATATATCTCCTTTAGTATCTCTTTTTACGGTATTCATATTTGACAGAATATAGTATTTATACGAATATGAGTATTTGTATAAATAAGTGTATTTCTGTCTTGATATAAATACGTGTATTCATATCTTAATACAAATACATGTATTCGTAATTTTATACGAATACCGGTATATGTATTTTGATACGAATGCGGGTGTATGGATATATTTATATATACATATACACATATATATGTGTACACTATGATGTGGCATTATTTTCTCTTCTCTCTTCTTCATGTTCTAGTTAGAATCATATGAACTTGTGACTCACTATAGTGAGTCACAACTCCACTTAATAATTCTAAAAAGAAAGAAGAATAAAAAAGAGATGAGAAAATTAGTAGCCATGCTTGATTGGCTTTACACTCACCCAAGCTTCTTCTTCCTCCTCTCTTGTTTTTTTCTAAGTAGAGAAAGAAGAAAGAAAATGAGAGAACAATTAGAGATTATCCATTACTATATCCCAGTGATCAATTCTTAGCAAGTTTTAATCACTAGTTGCTTCACTTTGTATTTTGTGTGAAGTTAGTGTCTAGGTGAGGATACCTTTAGGTGGATCATCCCAAGCTCGTTCCTGACGACCTATGAGCGTAAGAAGTGGCGTAGAAGATGAAGGGAACAACTAAAAAGGTTGTAATCACTAACCTAGTAGCTAAACTCCTTCCTGTGTTTTCTAGTTTAGTCCATCGATTCGATTAGGTCGTAGAGTTCGTGTCTTGTTTCGAAAATTTTCGTTTTGTATTCCACATTGGCCGCTAGTTTGTGGCATGAGCACGAGCGTCTATCAACATTGCATCCTCCTCGCTTTATGTTAAGGGGTATTCATTTAGGAACCCGCCCCCCTTGCGGCACAAACTCTGTCTCCGTCCACTGCGGGGCTAGCACCCTCTCTGTCCACTCTGATACACCATCCAGACGGCTCTCCTCATACTCCCACGGGTGATCAAACACGCGTCTTCTCGGCTCCTTCTTCAGAACCCGGGCCAACTTTGGGTTCACAGAAGAGTTTGAACAGAGCAGAAGCTCTCGCCTATATTGAGGCGAGAAAACTCTTGATCCATAGGCTAATGCTTCAAGGAAGGGAAATACCGGATGTAAGTTCAATACAACTTTCATACAATTATCATGAATATCATATCTAATACTTGTCTATTGATAACATTGTAGGAGCTGCTCGATTTCACTCACCATCCTCCGGCTCCCGACAGCGCCCCCCAAGTGAGTTGATTACGCGTCTTCTCGATTGTCATTTTTTGCAAAGTTCGAATGTAATTGAATTGATTTGTAAATGAATGGAATTGAATAGATTTGAGTTTGTGGTGAAATGAATTTGTTTTGTTGAGATTTGGATGGAATTTGTCGTGAATTGAATTAAGTTTTTGATGATTATATATGTCGTATATCAGTATATTGAATTGTATGTGTATCGATTGATCAAAACGGCGAAAATCTGGAATTTTTCTCACTGCCAGTAACTATTTTTGTCGGCTAATAACCGAAAAAGAGTAAAAACTGTTGAATATAGGTGCTCTCAAGGCAATTATTGTAATTGCAAGATGGCAATTACTAATTGAAGGAGGACCTATACAGAGATCAGTCGTGCTCGAGATGATAGTTTGCTATCTAGTTTGTCTTTATCTTTCATGTGTATACGTTTTACTCGTTATCAAATATTGCTAAAATATGAGATAAAGCCAATAGGATCTTTTGCTTAAATACCATGATTAATAATAGAGATCATACTCATGGGGCCTGGGTAGTCCATAAGCACATCCTTAAATGTCCTTAGTCATAGGAGTATCAAGACTGGGTATCGATATTCCAGTTTAGACTAGTATATACGTTTCTTGACCCGGTTGGAGGGCGATAGCTGATCCCACATCTATTGGTATTTGACACCGAAAATTGTATACATGTGGTCATTGGAGTATGAGTTACACTGGACAGACTCACTGGGAACTCCTAGATGGTATTATACCAATTATCAGATAGCAGTTCTCTGATGACGATAGTACAGGGTAGTCTCTCGAGCTGAGATCGCCACAGTGTCTTGTGTGTGTTCCCACTATACTTTGATTACTACCTTACCATGGCTCTACTGAATCGTGCAAACATATTTTAGTTGGGTATAGTCCTGAAGCACATGGAAGCAGTGAGCAGTCGAAAAGATTCGTCTCTCCCGGTATAGGGAGTCATATCGCGCAATGCAGGACATGACTATAACCATAAATCAGTGGCTGCAGAAAGTTAGATAAACTAATAAGTGTTATCAATTGTATCTCTATTGGTTATGAGTTCGATATCAGCACAACTTATTGGGTTATTGGGGGTGTGACAGATTCCACCCCCATACCCGATATGCGATATTCTTTGACGAAGAGACCAGATTGTATGGTATTCATCGCTTATTTATTTTCTTGGGTCCGAATGAGTTTGCTCGTTGACCTGCCTTTATCTTGATCATACCTGGATAGTTGTTACGTGCAGCTAGTACCGGTAACGAGATTGTGACTTAACCTATGAGGGGATTGAATCTGAAAGTGTTTCAGATTCAATCGGATATGATCCTGTATAATCTACTGCCAGCGTATTGACAGGTCTTTAGAGTCCCGCAATGAAAGTGCCTGCCCAGGCGAAACGATTGATGTGACGTGCGTATGAGGATACATACGGGGGCTCAATTAAATACATGTATGTGATATATGTGATTTAATCGGACGGTTGCTATACTGGCCGGTTTATTTATAAATCGGAATATTAAATATAATCATAAAGAAAAAAATATATGTATCCTATATATAAACAAATCCATCAATATCATATACTAATTAGAGAGAAAGAGAGTGTGTGTATTATATACACATATACTAGAAACCATATCACATATACGGTTATTAAGTCAACACTTGACTTAATATTCCGGTTTATAAATAAACCGGCTAATATAGCAACTGTCCTATTAAATCAAGCGTATCACATATATGTATTTAATTGAACCTTCGCACGTATCCCCATACACCCGCCATATTATCGTTTCGCCTGGACAGGCACTTTCGTTGTGGGACTTTAAAGACTTATCAATACGCTGGCAGTAGGTTATACATGATCGTATCTGAAACACTTTCAGATTCAATCCCCTCACGGGTTAACCCACAAGTTCATTTGCAGTACTAGTTGCATGTAACAGCTACCCAGGTATGATCAAGATAAAGGCAGGTCGACGAGTAAACTCATCCGGACCTGACAAAGTCTATAAGCGACGAATACCATACAGTCCGGTCTCTTCATAAAAAAATATCGTAAATCGGGTCTAGGGTAGAATCTGTCATACCCCCAATAACCCAATAAGTCATGCTGATATCGAACTCATATCCAACAGAGATACAACTGATAAAACTTATCAGTTTATCTCACTTGCTGTGGTGACAGATTTATGGTTATAGTCATGTGCTGTATTGCACGATATCGACTCCCTATACTAGGAGAGACGAATCCCTTCAACCGCTTACTGCCTCCATGTGTTTCGGAACTATACCTAACTAAAATCTGTTTGCACGACTCGGTAGAGCCGTGGTAGGTTAGTAATCAAATTATAGTAGGAACACACACAAGACACTATGGCGATCTCAGGTCGAGAGACTACCATGTACTATCGTCATCAGAGAACTGCTATTTAACAATTGGTATAATACCATCTAGGAGTTCTTGCTGAGTCCGTCCAGTGTAACTCATACTCCAATGAGCACCTGTATACAATCATTGGTGTCAAACACCAATAGCTGTGGGATCAGCTATCGCCCTCCAACCGGGTTAGAAAACATTATACACCAGTCTAAACTTAAATATCGATACCCAATCTTGATACTCCTTGTTTCCCCCAATCAGAACAAAGCTCTGTTTAAAATTCAAATTTTGAAATAAAGCAAACGCTTCTTAGCAGCGCCAAGTGCGCTGCGCCCTACGTGGCGCACCACGTGCAAAGCACGTGTGCGCTAGCGCTAAGTGTGCTGCGTTCTAAGCAGCGCACCACGTGCAAAGCACGGGTGCGCTAGCGCTGGAACTAAAAGCTCCTCACCGTCAAATCAGACATCCAATAAAGATGATAAATCATCAATTAATCAGAATTAAATTATGTTAAGGAAAGATTCCTCAAAATATTTCCAAACAAAAAGATTGTGCTATGTAAAACAGAGCACCGTTGGATCAATGATCCGATGGTGATTAAAAATCACCAAAAACACAGAATAAATTCTGTTTAGAGGAAATTCCCCAATCTTGTTAAAAACAAGAAGATTGCCTTCTGTAAATCAGGAGCCCTTGGATCAAAGATCCAACGGTGGGAAAATCCCCAAATCAATTGGAGAAAATGTCTCCTTAACTGATTGAACTGATCAGCTTGCCCTATATAAAGGCCCCAAGACTTCGAGTCTCAAGAGGGGGATAGATACAAAAACAAATAGAAAACCCCCCCATAAGCTTTGAGAGATCTGAGAAAGAAGAGCCAAGCTCTCAGAAAAAGAAGATTTTCTTCAAGGTAAAAAAATTGATGAACAAAGAGATGAAATAATCTCATAATTAAAAAAAAGAATTCACTTCTTTAAAGATCATAGATCTACAAGACCAAAGTCTTTCACAAAGAGATCAAAAGATCTCATCATAAAACAAGAAGAAGAACACAATTCTTCTCACAGATCATAGATCTATAAGACTAAGGTCTTTCTTAAAGAGATCATAGTATCTCATTATAAAAGGGGGGGAAATAATTCAATTCTCTTAGGATCACAGATCCATAAAAGCAAAGCCGTTCATCAACATAAGAGATTGAAACAGCTCCTACAAAATTAGAACTTTTGTTCTTAGGATCTTGAGACAAAGTCTATTATAAACGAGAATTTACTTCTCAGATCATAAAATTGATCAGATGCGCTTCTGCGCTCTTGGACTGGCGCAAAGCGCCAAGTGCACCACGTGTCCCTCACGTGTGCGCCACTTAACAGTTAGCACTTTACGCTCTTGAACTAGTGTTTTGCGCTCATGGACTGGCGCTCAGCGCTCAGCGCACCACATGCTCCTCATGTGTGTGCCACTGAACAAATAGCGCTTTGCGCTCACAAATTAGCGCAAAGCGCTCATAGCGCGCCACGTGCTTGTTGGGGTAAAAATTTACACCCCGGTTGACCAAGTCAAAATCAAAGTAAACCCCAAGCCAAGTGGGCCCAAGCCCAGATCCAGTGGGCCCATGCCCGGGTCGAGCCCGAACATGAAGTGGCCGGCTTCCCCCCCATGCCAAGATAAAAATTTTGTAATAAACAATTTTGTTGTATTTCTTTTATTTTATTTCATGGATAAATGTATGAAAAATAGGCATAAAGCCAAATTTTTGTAAAGCCCAAGGCTTATGTGCAAAAAGAAATGGCACATGAGCCATGGGATAGGCAAAATGCCATTTTGTGAAGCCTAAGGGGCTATGTGTAAAGTGTATAGCCTATAAAGGCAAGGATAATGAAATATCCCAACAACTTTTTCTCTCTCCAAAAAAAAGTCTCAGAGCTGAGCTCTTTCTTCCATCTTCAAGGTTCCAAAACCTTCTTCTTCCTCTTGAATTAAATCAAGAGTTTTACTCTTCCTTTTTCAAAAACTAAATAGTTTTCCACCACAAAACCCATAAAGGGGAACTCAGATCTTCTATTAGATCTCAAAAAGAAGAGATTTTTAAAAATCCCACATCTCTTGATCTTCAAGACCCAGCTAACAGAGGAGGAAGAAGAAGAACTCTAAACCCCCCAAAAAAGAAGAAAACAAACTCAGGAGTCCAACTCCTATCTGATTTCTCTTCTGAGAAATTTTTTCAGGCTAAAAGGCTCTTTTTCTCGCCGGCGCTCAAGCGCAGAGCGCCTGCGTGCCGACACGTGGAGCGCTTGCGCTCAAGCGCACAACGTTCAAACGCAGAGCGCCCACGTCCCGATACGTGGCGCGCTTGCGCTTGAGCGCAAGTCGCCCCCGTGCCTACACGTGGCGCTCTTGCGCTCCAGCGCAAGCGCTCGAGCGCAAGTCGCCCCGGTGCCGACACGTGGCGCTCTTGCGCTCCAGCGCAAGCGCTCGAGCGCAAGTCGCCCTCGTGACAACACGTGGAGCTCTTGCGCTCGAGCGCAAGCGCTCGAGCGCAAGCGCTCGAGCGCAAGTCGCCCACGTGCCGACACGTGGCGCGCTTGCGCCCAAGCGCTTTGCGCTCGAGCGCAAAGCGCCCTCGTGCCGATACGTGGCGCGTTGCGCTCCAGCGCTCTGCGCTCGAGCGCAAAGCGCCCACGTGCCGACACGTGGCGCGCTTGTGCTCAGGCGCCCAGGCGCTGGCCCCACGCATCCTTTGGATGTCTTTTCCCCTCTTTTATATATATATACATATGTATATAAATGTACACATACCCATACTCCACGACACTGTCCCTGTTAGAAAAAATTTCTAACGGGGCGCTGTCCCGCACCCCGCAAGGGGGCTGCTAGCCCCCTTGACCCCCAGCCCGCTATCCGGGTAGCGGGCCCCCGTAAAAACTCTGCGTGGCTCCCGATATATCCAAACCCCCCTTTCAAAACACAACACACGTACACTGTACATTGAGTTCGCATGACCATTTTAACCCGTTAATCGGAGGTTCCCTCGCCCCAAAGGCGAGAGGTAATTAACGACAGCTTAGTCCGCGGCTGCCGGAGATTTGGATCCCCACAATCATTAAACCCCGGCCTACCCCAGAAAGGGGGAATCTGTAGTACGCCTGACAAGCGCGCGCGTATTCCTATCTTAATGGGGTGACGAAAAACACCCTACAGATTCTGGCACGCCCGGTGGGACTAATCTCTCCTCCCATATTTCGGGTTAAACGTTCATGCGAACTCAATCAATATACATACCTGTATTTATACTAAAAATAATGCTTTTTCATGCAGATTTTCAAGCAATCAACCTTCGACGACAATGTCTCCCCAGACGAATTCAGCTTCCAACGTGACCCCGATTCCGTACGTGGTCAAGATCAACGCTCGTGTGGTTCTCCCCGCAAGCCTCAGTCGACAGTGGGAGGAACCGCCCCGCCAGTTCGGCTCCGTCATCATCTACCCTGCCAGAAGCGCTCATCTGGCGGAGATCCCGGCGGAATAGGTGGCCAAGCCGGTCTCAAGGGGAAAGATGCCGAATGTCGTGATCGCCAAGGCACCACAACCGAAACTCAAGACGCTATCTGAACGATTCTCTGGTGCTCCAGCGGGGGGCAAGAACTTCGGTACAAAGGGCAACATCAAATGTTACGGACGAGCTCAGGCGATAACTCTAACAAATGCACAATCGAGCATATTTCCAAGGCCCTCCATCGCCTGATCTGCGGCGTCTTCCCAAAAAGCCGAAGTCTGCCAGGTGCTTAGAACAGAAAAGTTAAGGCATAAGCGGCTCAGGTATCGAGCCAACAAGAGGGCCAAAGCTTCGGCCAAATGGAATCGTGTGAAGTTCCAAGTGCAGGGTTGCCCGGCGACGACGGCCGAGTCGGACGTAAGAATCAGCAATTCCTTCGAGCCCTTGAAGTGGGTTCAGAAAAATGCCATGACCGCCAGAATCAAGAAGACAGCGGTCCGAACAGTGCTACAAAGAGACGTGTCCCGGCCTCAACAGAAAAAGTATGACACTGTCTCTTCAAGGGTCTATCAGGCTCTCTGTGCCGCACGAAAGCAGCGGGGAAAATCCAGAAAAGAAGCGCCAGCACCATTCAAGAACCTGGTTAGGCCGGCCGCCTTCAATCGACTACCATCTACCGAAACAAGGGGGTCAAGACAGCGAGCCGTGAAATCAGCTGCCAATTATAGAGAGACGGCCGGATATATCATCCATACGGTCTATATGGTGGGCGGGCACCCCAGCGACAACCTTCGCAGCAAAAGCAAGGACGGAGCCACCACATCCCAAGCCCAATCTAGCCTGAATGTGGTTGCCGCCGCCCAAGAACAGCCGCCCCCGCTGGATGAAGAAAACCCTCTCGATGAGGATGATAGGCAGATAGACCCCTCGGTCCATGTAGAGTCAAGCTCGGACAGCGAGGAAGAGCCGACTTTCCGCCCTAGGACTGCGGAGCAGGAGCTGATTCAAGAGCTTCGAAAACAGCCCAGGAGCAAAGATAAAGAGATGGCTAAGCTCTATTCGAAGATTGACGACTTAACGAACGTGGTGATGCAGCTTACGGCTCAAATTGCTCGAGCGCCTCCCAATCAGGCACAAGCCGCTACTAATCAGCCGGGTGACGACAATCCGAGGCAGCCAATGCCTGTTCCTTTAGGACCAAGACTGGTCGAGCCAAATGAAAGCCGGCTACATTCCGCTTCTGGGGACGCCTTGGCCCCAGATAGCACTATCCCGCTAACACAGGATCGGATAATGGACTTGGTCACCAGCAAGGTTAAAACATTGGTGGCCGAAGCTGAAGCTCAGAAAGAAATCGGCAGTAGTGGGCGGCCATATCCCGCGCAGTACGATCTGATTGAGTTCCCAAGCGGCTACGTCATTCCTAAGTTCGGAAGATTTGATGGAACGGGGAATGCAAACCAGCACGTCGCCCATTTCAAAGCATCGTGCGGAAATACAGGGGGCAATGACACGCTCCTTCTTCGTCAGTTTGTCAACAGCCTGACCGGCGTCGCCTTCGACTGGTATGCGAGTATACCGGACGGGTCCGTCATTACCTTTGCCCAAATGGAGTCCCTGTTTCGGCAAAGGTTCATGAGTGTCAGTGATAAAATCTCCATTGCCGACCTTGTGAGGACTAAGCCGGGGAAGAATGAAAGCAACACCGACTTTATCGCCCGATGGCGTAATCTCACAGTCAAGTGCGAACCGCCGCTGGAGCAGGACTAGTCCGTCAGCCTTCTCATTGGGAACCTCAGCAATTGGATGGTCCCATTCTTGTGTACAGCGGGCCTCAAGACATTTCAGGAGCTAACCAAGAAAGTTCAAATGCTGGAACGCTCGAAGCAAGAGTCCCTGCCGGACTCTCAGAGAGACAAAACCTGGAAAAGCAAGCGGGACGACAACCGTAGAAGCGGGAGTTCCAGCAGTACCAATGTCTTCAATGCCTCCGACAATGAAGAAAAGCGAAGGGCGGGCGAATCCAAAACCAACCGGTCTCGAAAGCCATTGCTGGGAGGAGATGGGCCTTCCCTAGAGGAGAAAAAGAACAAGGATTACTCTTTCAGAAGGGACAAGGTCCGCAAGATATTTAAAGATGCCTTGAACAACGGCCTACAATTGCCAGAGTCGAAAAGACCCCAAGAAGCAAAAATGACCGACAATCCTCTGTATTGCCCGTACCACCGAGTAGTGAGCCATGCGATCGAGGATTGCTATATTTTCAAAGACTGGGTCGAGAAGCAGTACAAGGCTGGAGAAATCGAGCTGTCCAAAAGTGTGTTGGTGAACAATCAAGTTGCAACCACCAATTTTATACAAACAGAAGTTGAAGCCTTTTGGGAGCAGACAGCCGACCCCGCTGCCCCGAGAAATGAAACGGAATCATCGCGGCCTCTGTGGAGTACGCACATATCTAATAAGACAAAGAAGATGATAAAGCTACTTCGGAAAGAACCCAGGACGGAATGGGAAGGGCAGAAGAAGCCTTCCAGTCCAGCTGCCAACTTGGCTCCATCAGGCTCAAAATCCAAGAAGCTCAAGAGGAAGAAAAGTGCAGCTCGGCGCGAAAAAGAGTCTGCAGGGAGATCGACCATTCAAAAATATATCGATTCCCTCGAAGAATATGAACAAAAGGAAAGAACATTGATTCAATTGAAGGAGTTCTTCCCTGTACAAGCGGCTGAAATTCTGAAGGAGTTAGAAGAAGACTCCAATGAAGAGATCACAGTGGTGACCTGCTACGCTATCCATCTTGGCAGCGACTCCGAGGATGAGCTCTGCTTTCCCGAAGAGCTCGCCACAACGGCCAATCAAATCCAGCTCAGAAGCGGCAGGGCTCTACCGCTAAATCAGGGCAATGCCCCAAAAGGGAAGGAAAAACAAGTCGCTAATGAAGAAGATGGCAGAGAATCGGCTGATGAAAACATAAGTCCTTCCTCGGTGGACTATAATGTCTTGGCGCATCTTCGGAAGCTTCCGTCTCTCCTGAGCATCTACGACGCCTTGGTCCTATCTAAGGAGCTTAGAGATGTTCTCATTCACGCTCTACAAAACTCCGAGCGGTATCAGGCTCACTTTGAGGAAATTAATATGAAAGAAGCCCAGCACGCTTTGCATGCCGCTGCAGTCACATTTAAGGATGAAGACTTGCTACTGGGAACGGTTGAGCATAATCGGCCGCTTTACGTGACCGGGTACAGCGACGGAGATCGAATTAATCGCATATTGATTGATCCGGGGTCCTCAGTGAACATCATGAACTTGCGAACTCTGAAGAGTTTGTCAATGGACGTCCGACACCTGTCAAGGGAAAGGATTGTCATTCAAGGCTTCAACCAAAATTGCCAGCAAGTTTTGGGGTCTATAGCTTTGCCAATCAAATTTGGGGATCTACAAACTGAAGCTAAGATATACGTGATCGACGTCGACACATCTTATAAGATTCTCTTGGGGCGGCCGTGGCTCCACGATTACGGCATCATTCCGTCAACTCTCCATCAATGCATGAAGTATACTAAAAATGGCGAAGAAAGACACATTGACGGAGACATCCAGCCGTTCGGTGTGCATGAAGTCCGATGTGAAGATTCTCGGTACTTTATGAACCACCAAAATGCTAAGCCACAACTGACTGAGGATAGACCGGCCCCAAGACTCAAAAGCAGATCTGCGCCGGCTGTCACTTGCAAAAGCAAAAATACCCAAGTGCGCCCGCATTTTGGCAACGACACTGATGAGTCCGATGCTGGAAGCCCGTCCTTCCGCAAAACTCGCCCTCATTTTGGCAGCGATACGGACGAATCTGTTGCTGAAGGCCCGTCTAGCAGCAAAACTCGCCCTCATCTTGGCAGTGACACTGAAGAGTCAGAAGAAGAGGACCTGCCGTGCAACAGCTGTGCAGATTGGCCCCCCATGCAGCAAGCGAAACTACGAGAGACATTCGAAGTCGCAGAAGGGTCCCTGGCCATCACAAGGGTGCCGGAACGGATATGCAAAGAGCTCGACACATTGTCAGTCTCTACCGTGGACCAGCTGAAAACTTTCTACGTGCCCGGGAGGAAAAATGGACAGAAGGGCATCCTGTTTTATAGGTCAAACCCCGTTGTACACCCGGACGATCTTTCTGTCGCGTGCCTTCCCTATGAGAGAGGCATAAGAGACATCCTCAATCCCAGATACTATGCACCCGAGATGCGGGAATACTTTAAGAAGTGCGGATGCCGGTTATATCAAACGGAGTCCGAAGCAAAGTTTTACGAAGGGCTATGGTATCCGCCCCAGGTCCGAGCACTCATCGATGGACGAATTCCAGATAGACGGGGCATAGGCTACATTCAACCTGATTCCAAAGCGTGCCACATGATCCATGTTGGTGAGGCCAGCGAAAGATCAAATGATGACGACGAGATAGCCGAGCCAGAAGAAGCTCCTCAAGAGCTCGAAGATGGCGGACAAGCAACCTTTGACGAGCTAACCGAGATTGACTTAGGAATGCCCGATAATCCAAGGCCGACCTACATCAGCTCGCTCTTGTCAGAGGAAATGAAAGCGCGGATAATTGCCCTGCTGCATGAGTTCGTCGACTGCTTCGCGTGGACATACAAAGAAATGCCTGGCCTTTCCCCTGAAGTGGCCGTACATAAGTTGGCTGTATCTCCTGATGCTAAGCCAGTCAAACAAGCTCCTCGTAGAATGAGAAGGGAACTAGAAGAAAAGGTCATCGAGAAAACAAAGAAACTCATCGATGCCGGCTTCATCAGGGAAGAGAAATATGCAGACTGGATCGCATGCATAGTCCCAGTGAAGAAGAAAAATGGGCTGATCCGAGTTTGTGTCGATTTCAGGGACCTCAACAAGGCATGTCCTAAAGACGACTTCCCGCTACCGGTCATGGAAATGATGGTCGATGACACCTCAAATTATGAACTGTTCACCTTTATGGATGGCTCGTCTGGATATAATCAGATCAAGATGTCGCCTGAGGATGAGAAGCACACATCATTTCGAACCCCGATCGGAATATATTGCTACAAGGTAATGCCATTCGGACTGAAGAACGCAGGTGCTACATATCAAAGGGCAATGACTAATATCTTTGATGACCTAATCCATAAAGTCGTCGAATGCTATGTTGATGATCTGGTCGTCAAGACTAAAGCCAAGGCCGATCATATCCAAGATCTCAGGACCGTTCTCACCAGACTGAGGGAATACGATCTGAAGATGAATCCTCTGAAGTGCGCTTTTGGCGTATCATCGGGAAGATTCTTGGGCTTCATAGTCCGACATCGAGGGATCGAAGTTGACCCATCAAAGATAAAGGCCATCATGGAGATGCCCCCTCCGAAGAGTCTGACGCAGCTAAGATCTTTTCAAGGCAAGCTTGCTTATATACGGAGGTTTATCTCAAATTTATCGGGGAGATGTAGGCCCTTCTCAAAGCTCATGAAGAAAGGAGCTCCTTTTATCTGGGATGCCGAATGTCAAGCAGCGTTCGAAAGCATCAAACAATACTTGTTGCACCCTCCAGTGCTGGCCGCTCCCATTCCAAATAAACCGCTGATTCTCTACACTGCCGCGCTGGATGAGTCACTTGGTGCGCTCCTTGCCCAGAATAACGAGGAGGGAAAAGAAAATGCCCTATACTACCTCAGTCGAACTCTAGTCGGGGCGGAACACAACTACTCCCCAATCGAAAAGCAATGCCTGGCTCTAATATTTGCTGTGAAGAAACTGAGGCACTATTTGCTCGCTCATCGGGTTATGCTGATCTCCAAGGTCGACCCGCTCAAACACTTGATGACCAAAGCAAGCCTAGCCGGCAGAATGGCAAGATGGGCTGTTATGCTACTTGAGTTTGACATAGTTTACACTCCTCAGAAAGCAGTAAAAGGGCAAGCTCTTGCAGACTTTCTCGCTGCTCATCCCATACCAGAAGGATCGCCGCTAAATTGTGAGTTACCCGATGAACAAGTGCTGCACCTCGAGGAAGATGAGCCATGTTGGGAGCTCTACTTCGATGGAGCCTCGTCAATAAGGACCTCCAGTAAATCAAGCGTCCCGGAGATAAAAGCAGGGATAGGATTGGTGTTCATCACACCATCAATGGGAACCCTACGGCGTTCTTTTGCTCTCACCGAGCCTCGGACAAACAATGAAGCTGAGTATGAAGCTCTGATAGCTGGTTTGGAGCTCGCCATAGAAATGGAAATCCGTCGGCTACGAGTTTACGGTGACTCCCAGCTCGTCGTCAACCAAGTAAGCGGCGATTATAAGATATACAAACCCGAATTAGCTCGGTACAAAGGCCGAGTGGTGGAACTCATGAAACGGTTCACTCATATTGAACTAACGAGAGTCCCTAGAGCGTTGAACGGAAAAGCCGACATACTCTCCCGCCTAGCCAAGGAGCTGGCTGATCCTGACATGGACGAAATTCTGATCACAGTCTGGAGCCGACAAATTCTACCCCCAGTCTCTCTACGAGAAGAGGAAAGCGCGGAACAGAAGAGCAGTCCTGCCGAAAAAGCTTCGATCATCCAAGACGAGCCCGATTGGAGAGAACCCTTCATAGAGTACCTCCGATACGACAAGCTGCCCGAAGAAAAATCTGCGAGGATTCAGCTGAAGAAAAGAGCTCTCCGATACGTGTTTGTAAATAACACATTATACCGCAGGTCATATGACCAACTCTGGCTCAGGTGTCTGTCATTGGCCGAAACCCAAAAGGTCATGAAAGATGTTCACTCGGGTGTTTGCGGTGCTCACCAATCTGGCCCCAAGATGCGACTTCAAATCAAACGGCTTGGGTATTACTGGCCCACCATGATACGGGATTGCGGAGAGCATGCAAAGAAATGTTACATCTGCCAAATTCACGGTGATTTTATTCACAAGCATCCCAATCCATTGCATCCTACGGTGGCGTCGTGGCCCTTCGAAGTCTGGGGCACCGACGTTGTTGGCCCAATTGATCCTCCGTCATCCAAAGGCCATCGGTTTATACTGGCCGCGACAGACTACTTCTCCAGATGGGCTGAAGCTGTCCCGCTAAAAGAAGTCAAGACAAAAGATATTCTGACATTCTTCCAGCATAATATTCTATACCGCTTCGGTACACCAAGAAGAATCATTTCTGACAACGGGCCTTCTTTCAAGAGCTTCAATGTCTCAAGGTTCGCTACTCAGCACAAGATAGATTGGAGATATTCCTCCATCTATAATCCAAGAGCCAATGGGCTAGCCGAAGCCTTCAATAAGACTCTATGCAAGCTCCTGAGGAAAAATGCTTCAGCCAACAAGAGAGACTGGAATCTCAAGCTTCACGAGGCATTGTGGGCATATCGTACCACGCACCGTACTCCAACTCAGTCCACTCCATACTCATTGCTCTTCGGAGTAGAGGCGGTCCTCCCCCTCGAAGTTGAAGTTCCAAGCTTAAGAATGGCCGTCCAACATGAGTTGACGGAGGAGGAAAACGTGCTCCTTCGACTCGAAGAACTCGACGCCCTCGAAGAAAAGAGGCTCGCGGTGCAACAAAATCTGGAGCTATACCGAGCCCAAATGTCATGGGCCTATGACAAGATAACCCGTCTCCGCGCTTTCAAGAAAGGTGAATTGGTGTTGGTCCTCAAAAGACCGATCATCCCCAATCGACATGCCAAGGGAAAATTCGAGCCAAACTGGGAAGGACCATACGTCATCGAGAAAGTGTTTGACGGAGGATCCTACCAACTAATAAGTGCCGAGGGAGAAAGGCCCATGCCACCCATCAATGGCCGATATCTCAAGAAATACTACACGTGAATGCTCCAAATCGCAGGCGAATTGAGCACATCAGCCCTACGGTCTGGATCATACATCCTGCAAAACCGTATACAATCCACGGGCATAAATGACCCCTATCTCTCCCAAATCCTGCCGGTGAGACTACTTTCAAAGTCCCACCAGCGGCAAAAAAAAAAGGAAAAAGAAGAAAAAAAAAAGGTATGTCCACGAGCAAAACGGGCACGGATGAAAACCCGAAAGGGCTCCGTGAGTAAAAACAGCAGGACTACCGGCGAGTTTGTGAAAACCTGAAAGGGCGCAAACTCGTGAAAAGAGATGAATACACTCGCAAAGTCCTCTCGACCTTATGAGGAGAAAACCCCTGCGTGAGATCCTTACGACTCACAAAGGAGCAACACACTTAGGAATCCTCATGATTCCTAAGGAGAACATACACCTGCGAGATCCTCTCGACTCGTAGGGAGAAAATGCTTTTATGAGACCCTCACGGCTCATAAAATTGAAAAGCCTTAGGTGATAGGGACCCAAACCTGTCTCCTAAGCCATCGTTCCCCAACGGGCAATGGCAAATGATGAGTCGCTCCTGGCATTTCGCTTCAGTGTTAGCGGTGCTGATGCCGACCGAAAACCCAAATCCCAACTCTTCCCAAGGCAAATGATGAGTTGCTCCTGACATTATTCCAGTGCAGCAATGCTGATGCCAAACAAGATCCAAATTCCAAGTCCCCAAACGGCGAATGATGAGTCGCTCCTGGTACCATATTCCAGTATAGCGATGCAGACGCCAACCAAATTCCAAATCCCATACCCCAACGGCGAATGATGAGTCTCTCCTGGTATCATATTCCAGTATAGCGATGCAGACGCCAACCAAATTCCAAATCCCATACCCCAACGGCGAATGATGAGTCGCTCCTGGTACCACATTCCAGTGCAGCGATGCAGACACCAACAAAGCCCTGAAATTTTTCCGGCCCTACGGTCTGGATCATACATCCTGCAAAACCGTATACAATCCATGGGCGTAAAACAATCCCGATCTCTCCAAAAAAAAGAGAGAAAAAGAAGAAGAAAAAAAAAGGTATGTCCACGAGAAAAACGGGCACGGATGAAAACCCGAAAGGGCTCCGTGAGTAAAAACAGCGGGACTGCCGGCGAGTTTGTGAAAACCCGAAAGGGCGCAAACTCGTAAATAAGAAAAGAAATAAATGCACTCGTAAAGTCCTCTCGACTTCGTGAGGAGAAAATTCCCGCGTGAGATCCCTACGACTCACCAAGGAGCAACACACTTAGGAGTCCCCACGACTCTTAAGGAGAAAACACACCTACGAGATCCTTTCGACTCGTAGGGAGAAAATGCTTTTATGGGACCCTTACGGCCCATAAAATTGAAAAGTCTTAGGTGATAGGGATCTAAACCTGCCTCCTAAGCCATCAATTCCCAAATCCTCTCGGAGCAAATGATGAGTTGCTCCTGGCATTATTCCAGTGCAGCAATGCAGATACCAAACAAAAACCAAAATCCCAAAATCCTCTCAATGACAGATGGTGATTCGCTCCTGGTACCATATTCCATTATAGCGATGCTGATGTCAACCCAAATCAAAATCAACAAGTCAACTTCCACTCCGACACCACAGAAAGCGGAGCGAGTCAGAATCCAATCTCGACACCGCAAGAAGCGGAGCAAGTCAAGTCTACCCCTGACACTGCAAGAAGCAGAGCAAGTCAAATCAAGCATCGACCGTCCAAGTCTCAAAAATGGCAGCATCGACCGTCCACGTCGCTAAAATGTCAGCACCGACCGTCCACGTCGCTAAAATGGCAGAATCGACCGTCCAAGTCGCAAAAAGGGCAGCATCGACCGTCCACGTCGCTAAAATGGCAGCACCGACCGTCCATGTCGCAAAAAGGGCAGAACCGACCGTCCAAGTCGCTAAAATGGCAGCATCGACCGTCCAAGTCGCAAAAAGGGCAGCATCGACCGTCCACGTCGCTAAAATGGCAGCACCGACCGTCCACGTCGCTAAAATGGCAGAATCGACCGTCCAAGTCACAAAAAGGGCAGCATCGACCGTCCACGTCGCTAAAATGGCAGCACCGACCGTCCATGTCGCAAAAAGGGCAGAACCGACCGTCCAAGTCGCTAAAATGGCAGCATCGACCGTCCAAGTCGCAAAAAGGGCAGCATCGACCGTCCATGTCGAAAAAAGGGCAGCACCGACCGTCCATGTCGCAAAAAGGGCAGAACCGACCGTCCAAGTCGCTAAAATGGCAGCATCGACCGTCCAAGTCGCAAAAAGGGCAGCACCGACCGTCCATGTCGCAAAAAGGGCAGAACCGACCGTCCACGTCGCTAAAATGGCAGCATCGACCGTCCAAGTCGCAAAAATGGCAGCATCGACCGTCCAAGTCGCAAAAAAGGAAGCATCGACCGTCCACGTTGCTAAAATGGCAGCACCGACCGTCCACGTCGCTAAAATGGCAGCACCGACCGTCCACGTCGCTAAAAGGGCAGCAACGACCGTCCAAGTCACTAAAATGGCAGCATCGACCGTCCAAGTCGTAAAAAGGGCAGCATCGACCGTCCAAGTCACTAAAATGGCAGCATCGACCGTCTAAGTCGCAAAAAGGGCAGCGCAGGATTCCTACAAAGCGGGAACCAGATCACTCCGGGCCAGGGAAAACGTCTATCACGGACACTCCGTCTCGGAGACATGTCAAGCAACGACCGTCCATGTCGTAAAAAGGGCAGTGCCAGCTTCCCAAAAAGCGGGGACCAAGTCAAGTCGCCTCCACGTGAAAGAAGATCCATCAATTTCATGCACACGACCCACATAGGTGGTGTGCATTTATTGATGGGGGGGGGCAATTTGTTGGGGTAAAAATTTACACCTCGGTTGACCAAGTCAAAATTAAAGTAAACCCCAAGCCAAGTGGGCCCAAGCCCAGATCCAGTGGGCCCATGCCCGGGTCGAGCCCGAACATGAAGTGGCTGGCTTCCCCCCCATGCCAAGATAAAAATTTTGTAATAAACAATTTTGTTGTATTTCTTTTATTTTATTTCATGGATAAATGTAAGAAAAATAGGCATAAAGCCAAATTTTTGTAAAGCCCATGGCTTATGTGCAAAAAGAAATGGCACATGAGCCATGGGATAGGCAAAATGCCATTTTGTGAAGCCCAAGGGGCTATGTGTAAAGTGTATAGCCTATAAAGGCAAGGATAATGAAATATCCCAACAACTTTTTCTCTCTCCAAAAAAAAGTCCCAGAGCTGAGCTCTTTCTTCCATCTTCAAGGTTCCAAAACCTTCTTCTTCCTCTTGAATTAAATCAAGAGTTTTACTCTTCCTTTTTCAAAAACTAAATAGTTTTCCACCACAAAACCCATAAAGGGGAACTCAGATCTTCTATTAGATCTCAAAAAGAAGAGATTTTTAAAAATCCCACATCTCTTGATCTTCAAGACCCAGCTAACAGAGGAGGAAGAAGAAGAACATCTTTCACTAAACCCCCCAAAAAAGAAGAAAACACACTCAGGAGTCCAACTCCTCTCTGATTTCTCTTCTGAGAAATTTTTTCAGGCTAAAAGGCTCTTTTTCTCGCCGGCGCTCAAGCGCAGAGCGCCCGCGTGCCGACACGTAGCGCGCTTGCGCTCAAGTGCACAGCGCTCAAGCGCAGAGCGCCCACGTGCCGACACGTGGCGCGCTTGCGCTCGAGCGCAAGTCGCCCCCGTGCCGACATGTGGCGCTCTTGCGCTCCAGCGCAAGCGCTCGAGCGCAAGTCGCCCCGGTGCCGACACGTGGCGCTCTTGCGCTCCAGCGCAAGCGCTCGAGCGCAAGTCGCCCTCGTGCCGACACGTGGAGCTCTTGCGCTCCAGCGCAAGCGCTCGAGCGCAAGTCGCCCACGTGCCGACACGTGGCGCGCTTGCGCCCAAGCGCTCTGCGCTCGAGCGCAAAGCGCCCTCGTGCCGACACGTGGCGCTTTGCGCTCCAGCGCTCTGCGCTCGAGCGCAAAGCGCCCACGTGGCGCGCTTGCGCTCAGGCGCCCAGGTGATGGCCCCACGCATCCTTTGGATGTCTTTTTCCCCCTTTTATATATATATACATATGTATATAAATGTACACATACCCATACTCCACGACACTGTCCCTGTTAGAAAAAATTTCTTACGGGGCGCTGCCCCGCACCCCGCAAGGGGGCTGCTAGCCCCCTTGACCCCCAGCCCGCTATCCGGTTAGCGGGACCCCCGTAAAAACTCTGCGTGGCTCCCGATATATCCAAAACCCCCTTTCAAAACACAACACACGTACACTGCACATTGAGTTCGCATGACCATTTTAACCCGTTAATCGGAGGTTCCCTCGCCCCAAAGGCGAGAGGTAATTAACGGCAGCTTAGTCCGCGGCTGCCGGAGATTTGGATCCCCACAATCATTAAACCCCGGCCTACCCCAGGCAGGGGGAATCTGTAGTACGCCTGACAAGCGCGCGCGTATTCCCATCTCAATGGGGTGACGAAAAACACCCTACAGTGCTCCTCACGTATGCGCTACCCAGCAGAAGCGCAATGCGCTCATAAACTAGCGCTCTGCGCTCTTTGACTGGCGCAAAGAGCCAAGCGCACCACGTGCCTCTCATGTGTACGCTGATAGAACATAAACCGTTCTTTAAATAAAGCCCTAGAGCTATGATGAATGCTTAGTATTTAATAAAAGACAAAATATTATCAGAACTCAAATCAATGCTCAGCATTGTCAAATGTTTAAACATTTTAACTGAGTGGGCCGAGCCCAAATTGGCTATAAACCCCTCATTCAGATTAATTGAGCCCATATGCTCATAAATCTTTTAACAGATCTTAGCCCCAAATTGGACTACAGATCTTTCAACCAAAATTGGTTCAAGGGTACATCTCTTCACTCCTCTGATATTTATCGTTGTAATCCTTCAACGTCTTCAGAGAGGTGACGGGTCCCGACAACTATACATTCTATAGACTATGACGACTTTAAACTGGACTGTGGGGTCCTTAAACCTATGGACTATGATGTCCTTAACCTCGGACTGTGGGGTCCTTAAACCCATGGACTATGATGTCCTTAACCTCGGACTGTGGGGTCCCTTTAAACCCACGGACTATGATGTCCTTAACCTTGGACTGTAATGTCCTTAAACTAATTATGGACCGTAATGTCCTTAAACTAACCGACTGCAATGTCACTAAACTAAACAATAGAGCCCAAATGCTCTCTTGTTGGATCTAAATGATCCCGTTAAGTTGATATTAGTCTGAAATTAGACTAGCGTATCCTTAACATACGTTTAAGTTGATCTTAGTCTCAAATGAGACTAACATATCCTTAAACCCAACCCCAAACCTAAATCTAAGAAAATACAGATTTAGACTAATCCACGCCCTACGGGCGACAACATAGATTAGTCTCCGTATACAATCCACGGGCAACCAAAAACAAAACAAACACCCACGACACGAAGTGACCATCTGGAGAAGGAGAAAGTGGTTACCGCGATGCGGTAGCGTAATTAACCGCAGGGGCTTGCGCTTGCAGGGAAGAGCGTCCCCATAATCAAAAACCCCTCAATGAGGGGGAATCTGACGAAGTCTGCTACATCGGCCGCATCCGTCTAAACCTGCGATACACGGTGCCATAAATCAACTTGGCATCTTAGGAGAAGTGGACGGATAGCACCAATTAGCATCTGCCCCCAAATTTAGGCAAGACGTCAGTCTTCCCTGTGCTCGGCGGAGAACAGATTCTGGCACGCCCGGTGGGACCTTTTCCTTTTCCACTCCACACTTCGTGTGTCGTGTTCGCGAGCGAATCGCGGTTTAATATGGTTGCCCTTGGGTTCGAGGTACCAAGATTTGGTTTTGCTCCCGTGCAGAAGAAAGAACATCAATGGCCTCTAACTGCTCCAGCTGCAACTGCAACTCCCGTTCCGCCTCATCTGGAGGTGTAACTTACGGGCCCCAAGCGGCCTCCCTGTTCACGATACTAGTGGAACAAGTGACCCAAGCCACCACTGGGCTATTCTTCGGGACCATGATCCCGCCAACAAGCTTCAGCGCTCCTATACCATCGTCAGAAGCTCCGAAGAAGTCGGTCTTTGATCGGCTTGCAACTACTGCGGCCCCTCTCAATGGGTCGTCTAAATCCACTGCCTCAGTTTTCAACAGACTGGGCCAAAGCTCCTACGGGCCCGTGAAGAAGCCCGCAATTCCAGAAGGGGTTATCCCGAAAAGGATAGCCATTCTTAGTCCTGAATTCATCAAAGCGGCTTCCCCTGCCAAAGGGTCGGTCTTCACAAGACTGACTGTTTCAGCTCCCGTTCCAGGCGAAATCATCAAGGCTGCTTCCCCTGCTCGGAAGTCTGCCTTCGATAGATTGGCCATCCCCACTCAGCGGACATCAGCCTTCAATAGGCTGACAACGACAATTTTTGACCAACACAGGGGGCATGAGGAAGTCACCCTACAGCCGAGACAATCCCAACAGCTCGACACGCTCGACGTCACCACTGGCGCCGAGTAAGGAAGGCTGGGGGCAACTCCCCTTCTGGATTGACTCCGCCGGCTCCAACGGTGGAAATCGATGCTGCTGTTTCAACTGGGAACAGCTTTGAACCGCTAAGGAGGGTTCGCAAAAACTCTCCGACTGCCGCGCTGAAGAGATCTCCTCCACCTGTGGAGAATGCTATAGAAAAGAAGCCGGAGCAGCCCCCTCAGCGGTTGTCCTCCAAAATTTACAAAGTCTGGCGACAGGTCCAGGAATCGGTAATTGACCAGGACTACTCTCGCCAACCAAAGAAGATTAAAGTTCGGCAAGAAAAGATGTCATCCGTCTGGGTGCCCGCTGCAACAGCTCCCTCAACTTCAACCACTCACAAGAGAAGGAGGCCGGAGAAAGCCCCTGTGACCGCGGCGAACCGCAAGGACGCTGAATCTAAACGCCCCATGTCTGGGGGCATGGTAACACATACCGTTTATATGGCTTCCGGAAAACAGGAAATCCGTGCTTCTACGGGTCATCGACCGCTTACTCGATCGATAACAAAGGCTCAGGAGCATCAACAACAAAAACTTCAGGAGATGCTGAATGCAATGGCCGCACTCACTGGGCTGAAAGAAAATCCAGAGACCTCAGAGCAGCGTTAGGAACAAGAAACTGATGCTGAATTCCTCCGAAGAATGCTCGAGAGGAAAGAAAAAGAGGCCGCGGAACAGGCAGCCAACATAAAACGAATGGCTCTTTTGTTCCAAGACATGGCTGGGATGATGTTACAGCCGGAACCTCCAGCTGAAGACCCCCCGATTATCATTGAAGATGACAGAAGAGAGACATCGAACCCTCATCCGGCTCTTTCAGCAGCCAAGGAGGAGACCATCTCCAAGGCCGCTCTGGATGATTACATTGCTCAGCAAATACGAGCTCACCAGGCGAATGAAGCGGCTGGGCAGATCGTTAAGACTGGACGACCCTATCCGGGCTGGTATGACCAAATAAGGTACCCGCCGGGATATATGATCCCCAAATTCCACGTATATAAGGGGATGAGAAATCCGCATCAGCACGTCGCTCAATTCAGAGCCTTGTGCGGCAACACTGGAGGCGATGATAAACTTCTGCTCCGCCATTTTTTGGCAGCTTGTCGGAGACGGCGTTCGAGTGGTATTCGGAACTTCCAAATGACTCTATCAAGACATTTGCGGAGATGGAGTTGCTGTTTACACAGAGATTCGCAAGCGCTAGCGAGCGCATCCCGATCACCGCATTGATTAACGCCAGGGTAAAGCCAGGCGAAACATGGGTGCAATACGCAATACGATGGCGGAATTTATGGTCGAAGTGCGAACAACGCATCGAAGAAGCGCCTGCGGTAGGCATGTTCGTGGGTACTCTTGATCCGCAGGTGACCATTTCGCGATTCATGATGTTCTTCAAGCCAACTACTTTCCAGACCATGATTGACAAGCTAGCCCAAATGGATCAGATGGGTCATAGACCATCTCCTTCGAAGATGGAGCCTCGAAATGAGAAGGGAAAAGCAAAAGCAACCTTCATCACCAATACTCAACAACAGCCGAGCAACTTAAAGCTGGTTGTTCGCCAAAACAACGTGCGTCTACGCCCATCCCTCGAGGAGAGATTGGGACGTCCTTACTCGTTTCCCCGGGATAAAACGAGGAAACTGTTCGAGCTGGCAATGCGCAACAGACTCATCAATCTGCCGGATCCAAAACGTCTGTTGCAGCCAGGCGATGTCAACAATCCTAATTACTGCCCTTACCACCAAGCAGTAAGCCATCCAATCAAAGATTGCTTCGTTTTCAAAGGCTGGATTGAGGACCAATACCAACTGGGCAAATTCACGCTGTCTGAAAACTGGAAGATGAACCCGCCATAACCACATGATCCGAAAAAGATGGACATGCCGGGGGCATCGTGCTCATTCATGGAGAAAGCCCCATGGACCGAAAAGTTCGTAAACTAGAAATTTGCCTCAAATACGGCAACGACGGACCGAGATGTCCTTAAACTAACGATGGACCGAAACGTCCTTAAACTAACAATGGACCACTATGTCCTAAAACTAGCTGTTGACCGAGACGTCTATAAACTACTATTAACAATGGACCACTATGTCCTAAAACTGGCTGTTGACCGAGACGTCTATAAACTACTATGGATCGTAGCATCCCAATGCTGACGACAAAAAAAATGGTATGTCCATAAGCGAGATGAGCACGGATGAAAACCCGAAAGGGCTCCGTGAGTAAAAACAGCAGGACTACCGGCGAGTTTTGTGAAAAACCGAAAGGGCGCAATCTCGTTAAAAGACACTTGCAAGGTCCTCTCGACCCTGTAAAGAGAAACCACCTTCATGAGATCCTTACGACTCACGAAGGAGAAACACACTTAGGAATCCCCACGATTCCTAAGGAGAAATTACACTTACGAGATCCTCATGACCCGTAAGGAGAATTCCCCTTATGAGACCCTCACGGCTCATAAGATTCAAAAGCCTTAAGCTACAGAGATCTGAATCTGTTCTTAAGCCATCACAATCCCCAGATTGCCCTACAAGCGGTTCAATGATGACCCTTGTATACAATCCATGGGCACGAACAAACATTTCCCAACAGAGTCCCACCACTGACGAGGGATATCTTCATATGGCGAACGACACTTGTAAGTCCTCTCGACTTATAAGGAGAAAACACTCTTGTAAGATCCTTACGACTTATAAGAGAACACACACTCAGGAATCCTCACAATTCCTAAGGAGAAAATGCACCTACGAGATCCTCACGACTCTTAGAGGAAATACCTTTATGAGACCCTTACGGCTCATGAAGTCAAAAACCTTAGTCGACAGGATCTTAACCCTGTTTTCTAAGCCACCTTTGTTCGAACCGAAAAAGGCAAATGATCATTCGCTCCTGGCAATATCCCAGTTGTAGAGATGTTGATGCCTAAATCGGTATCAAATCCCAAGTTCCACACCCGCGATGCATATGAAATAGCCGAAATGATGGGGTAACTTGCAACAAAATCAGCAAGTAAAAATATATGCATACAAAATAGCCGAAATGGTTGGGCAACTCGTAATAAAAAACAGCGAGTAAAAAGAAAAAATAGCCGAAATGATTAGGCACCGCGAAAAATAGCCGAAATGATTAGGCAATCGTGACTTTCGCGATAAAAAAAGCTGAAATGATAGAGCATCGCGGAAAGAAAACAAAAATATACATATGAAATGAAACTTTTGCCCTACAGGTGAGACCGCATCGATCTCTGTATACAATCCAGGGGTGCAAACAAAGAGGGAACCATATTATCCCAACGGGCTCCATCAGAAAAAGAGCCAAATCATAAAGGCAATATCTACAGCCTAAAAATCAGCAACGGTGATCCTCCTCATTCCAACAGGACTCGGATGCAACGTCACCAAAGTAGAGCCACGGTATAGTCCCTAGTTCCAAATCTCGACGGTTCACAAACAACCTAGAGACCGGCTCAGCATTCGTCTCGTTACAGCAGATGCAATGTCAAAAACGACGTTCCTTCACGGTCCAGCAGGATGCAGATGCAACGTCAACAAAAGACACCATGGTTGAAACAAAGCAGAGTGACGGCAAAATCCCAGCTCCACCTCAGCATTCGTCTCGTTATAGCAGACGCAATGTCAACAACGGCATTCCTTCGCAGTCCAGCAGGATGCACATGCAGCGTCAACAAAAGACCCCATGGTCAAAACAAAGCGAGTAACGACAAAATCCCAGCTCCACCTCAGCATTCGTCTCGTTATAGCAGACGCAATATCAACAACGGCGTTCCTTCGCTGTCCAGCAGGATGCAGATGCAACGTTAACAAAAGACCCCATGGTCAAAACAAAGCCGAGTGACGGCAAAATCCCAGCTCCACCTCAGCATTCATCTCGATCAGTAGCCGCAATGCCAAAGCAAACGAAGCGAAGGCCGAATTCCTAGCTTCAGGGTCTTGACGGAAACTCATATAAAATTTGAAAGATTATCGAAGATCATCCCACACCAGCGCGGAGTGGTCACCACCTTGACGTTCGTCTCGATACAGTATATGCGATGTCACCCCAGCGTTCTTCCCCCAGCAGGATTCAGACACAACAATCAAACAACAGAGCCACGGTGAAATCCCTAGTTCCAAACCTCGACGGTTCATCTGCAACCTAGAGACAACCTCGACATTCGTCTCGTTATAGCAGACGCAATGCCAGCAAATGAAGCAAAGGCCAAATTCCTAGCTTCAAAGTCTTGACGACAACTCATATAAAACCTGAAAGACTATCGGAGATCATCCCACACTACCGCGGAGTGGTCACCACTTTGACGTTCGTCTCGATACAGTAGACGCGATGTCACCCCAGCGTTCTTCCTCCAACAGGATTCGGACACGCCAAAGCAAACGAAGCGAAGGCCAAATTCCTAGCTTCAAAGTCTTGACGGCAACTCATATAAAACCTGAAAGACTATCGGAGATCCTCCCCCACCAGCGCGGAGTGGTCACCACCTCGACGTTCGGCTCGATACAGCAGACGAGATGTCACCACAGCGTTCTTCTTCCAGCAGGATTCAAACGCGACAATCAAACAACGGAGCCACGGCAAAATCCCTAGTTCCAAATCTCGACGGTTCATCCGCAACCTAGAGACAACCGCGACATTCGTTTCGATACAGCAGACACAATGCCAGTAAACGAAGCAAAGGCCCAATTCCTATCTTTAGGGTCTTGACGGTAACTCATATAAAACCTGAAAGACTATCGGAGATCATCCCACACTAGCGCGGAGTAGTTATGACTCATCGGGGCTCCCCAAACCAAGCCTAACCTCAAGTAAAAAGCGGCATGGCAAAATTCCTAACGCTTGCTCTTCCGACGGTCAAACTGCCTAGGAAGATTGCTTGAAGACGTCTTGTCCATCCCCCTAAGGGATCAGAGACACGACAGTCGCAAGGCTACTCGAACAGCAAGATTGCCTATCGAGGAATACATTAGCCAACGCGACGGTATGACGGGCAAAACCCTAGTACTACAGACCCTAACGGACCTCTGTCATAAAGAGCAGAGGTTAACTGTGACGTTAGGACATTCTTGCGAGAACTTCTCGATTCGTCTCGACTCGTGAGGAAATTAGTGTCTTTGCGAGAACTTCTCGATTCGTCTCGACTCGTAATGCAAAGCCTTAGGCAATGGGAATTAAAAAACCTGTTTCCTAAGCACTGGGGCCTTGCAAGTCGGTCTAAAACAAACTCTTGCATACTATTCACGAACTACACTCTCCAAAGTCGAATCTCGACAAGGAGGGAAACAACTACTTATGAGTCCTCTTGACTTATAAGAGGGAAAATTCTCTTGTGAGATCCTTACGACTCTCAAGAGAAAGCACACTTAGGAATCCTCACGATTCCTAAGGAGAAAATACATCTACGAGGTCCTATTGACTCGTAGGGAGAAAATTCTTTATGAGATCCTCACGGCTCATAAAATTGAAAAGTCTTAGGCAAGCAGACCTAAACCTGTTTCCTAAGCCATCGTTGCCCGGCAAAGAGTCGAAAACGGACCGTCCACTTACTATCTACAGGCCACACTCGCTAAAATCACATGGCAATGACATAGCAAAGGGAAGAAAGCAACGGTAGAACAGACAACAAATGTGTATTTTTTTATTCATGAATTCAATCAAGTACAAGTTGAATCATATGAAAGAATAAAAAATGGATACATGTTATTCAAAGATTACAAGTGTTCAATCTATACAAGACAGCTACTGAGAAGGAAACGTTTTCAATAAGTCAGCAAGTTGCTCTCGCACTCCTTTCAGTGCCTTCTCGTGATCAGCCGCTGCTGCCAGCTTCGCTTCAATTCGAGCCCTTTGCTGCAAGCATGATGAAATCTTCTCATCGATTTCCCATTGGGCATCTTCACGACTCTGCGTAACCCGCTCAATAGAGTCGAGCTTCCACCTCAATACAAGCCCGTCTGAGATACATTGCTACAAGGTGTCAAAAGCGGCTCTCAGTTGCGTGGCGTTCGCTTTAACTTGGGCGCGCAACCGGGCAGATTCATCCGAAGCCTCCTCACACTCCTTCTGCCTCAAGGTCGCTTCTTGTTCAAAATGGCGGAGGAAGGACACACTCTGCTCGACCCATGCAGCTCGTTGGGAGTTCACAGCCAGAATCTCAGGAGCAGGACGCCTAAGCTCAAGCTCGTGCAGGCAGGCCTCAATCTTTCTGCAATGGTTAACCTAAGACTCAACGACGCCTTCGTTATAGAAGTTCACAAGCGTCGCCAACATCAGATTAACCTCGACGGCAAAATCTGCAGCGAATGTATAGGGGCCTCCACATCAAGCTCCTCGATGTAATCGCCCAACATACGCAGACTGGTCACATCGCCTTTTGAAGATGGAAGTCTGGCCCTGCTGGCATTATGATTCGAGACTCGAACGAATCTGGAGTCGGTATCACCGCTGCAAAACAAATCATAATCAGATGACAGCTCAAGAAATAAAAAAAAGCACGAACAGTAGAGTCTACTATACCGGCTGCAACAGAGGGCAGAGCTGGAAGTACTGGTGGCGCGACAATACCCTCATCCCCTCCTTCAATTTGTAAGGCTACAAATGATGCAAAGAGGAATTAGCAATGACATGGCTGCCCGTCAAAGAAAAGAAAGGACGTGAGTTAGAAAAGATACTCACCGACACCAGCGGGCGGACTAATATCCGACTGGAAAGAGAAGTGCAGGTTCAGCACCTGATACAAGTGATCAAAAAGAACTCCTGCGAGATCATGATGATACATGGTCAGTACACGAAAAATGCTGTCCCCGATTTAAATTTATCACAAACCCATACCTTCCAGTATTTGAGAAGATATAAGAGAGGACGGAGGGGCAACGACCGTCAAAGCAGCAACTGGTGGTGCTTCTTTAGGTATCGCAACCTCAGCGCTTGCCACACCTACATTCGAAAGGAAAAGAATGTCATCAGAAAGGATTGCAAAACGAAAAGAATGCAGCGACCCGAGACCTACCAGACAGGTCATCAGCCAGAACCGCGACGGGAGCATCGCCAAGCATCATGACTTCTTCAATCTCATTTGCGGGGATAGTTTCGCCACCTGTAGCTTCGTCCCCCGATTCCACGAGAGCTGTCGTGACGCTCGTGACGCCAGGAGATGGTAGGGAACCGCAGACGGAAAGAGCGGCAATTGGAGCAGTCCCGGACTCCTGGGAAAGAGTAGCCGCTTTGGGCTCAGTAGTTACAGTCATCTCACCCGCCATCTCCTCACCAGGACTTGGCCCTGCAGGATAAGATATATGAGAATCTAAAGATTAAAGCTTTGACAAAAAGCTCAGTGTTACGTTACCTTGGGTCAGCTTTTCAATTGCCTCCCGAGCCGCGCGTATCGCCTGTTTATGAGCGATAGACAGGGCAACCGGAGCACCCTCTGAAGAGGCAGGGACAGGAGAAGCAGCGCTCGAGCCTGCACCTACGGTTAGTGATATGTATGCCCTAGAGGCTATTACTGTACATACGATGTATAGTGTAGTGGATGCTTGGACATATATATGGAGGACTTTCTTGCTCGACATGATAGTATGCTATCTGTTTGCTCTTTATCTTAACATGTACTCTGATTGTCTCTATGTTACATGTTGATAAAGCCCTTAGGATGAGTACTTGACTACCAGGACTATGATGAAGATCATACTAGTGGGGACAGTGTAGTCGCTAAGTACATCCTTCAAATGTTCCTGGTCGCAGGTGTATCGAGACAGGGCATCGATATACCAGAGTAGACTAGCGTATGCTTCTTGACCCATGTAGATGGGCGATGGATGATCCCATATCCATTGATGTTTGATATCAGAGATAGTATACGGGTGCTCAGTGGAGACTGGGTACACTGGACGGACTCGCCGAGAACTCCCGGATGGTATTATACCTCACGTCAGATGGCAGTTCTCTGGTGACACTGGTACATGTTAGTCTGTAGACCCGAGATCGTCATAGAGTCTTGTGTGATTCCCACTGTGCTTTGATTTCCACCTTACCACGTCTAAGAAGGCATGCAAAACGGTGGCTTTTGGGTACAGTCCCGAATCACATGGAGGCAATGAGCGATAGGAAGGGTTTCGTCTCTCCCGGTATTGGGAGTTGATGTTGCGCCGTGTTCGATTGGCTATAACTGGAAATCCCTGGCCAGGGTTGCTGAGATTTACTGGTAAGAGTTATCAGTAGTTTCTCGAACTGTTATGGACCTCATATCGACACGACTTATCGATTACTGGGGTCTGACGTTTACCACCCCTAGACTAGATATGCGACATATCAGACGAAGAGACCGGACTGTACGGGAGTGTTACTGATTGGATTCGCAGGAGAATGTACAAGCTTGCTTGTTGATCTTCTGATTGCTCAATACCTGGGTAGCTGTTACGTTTAGCTGACCGCTTGCAGCTTGTGGGTGTTTGATATGATCATCACCTACTACCGGCGTATTGACGATTCTTTAGAGTCCTACACAGAGGTTTCCTGGCTCAGGCAAAATGGGGTAGGAGCACATATGTGATATGTGAGGGACCGAGAATGATAGGATATGAGATACCGTATTCTATTCTCGCGATATGAGATATCGGCCGAGTATATGTGATATAACCGAGTCATCGGATCAAGTGTTGATTCGATGAATTGGTACATGTTATATTAGTCGGTTATATATAAATATAGCCGGCTTATCGGATCAAGTGTTGATTCGATAATTTAATGTATAATTATATATGAGATATATTACTTTACGTTAACTAATATAAGCTCGCTTTATTGATTCATTTTCTCACGGGATAATACATTGATATATATGCGATATATGTTAATTGTATTATTTTCTTTTGTTACAAAAATATATTATATATGTGATATATAATATTGTAACAAGTTATGATTACAAATGCAATATGATTTGTGGAGATTAAACAAGTTAGGGTTTGATTTGGGTTAGCATTTGGGTTAGCTTTTTCATGAAGCTTCATGAAGCTTTCTTTTGTTTTATGCTAAGATATTTTGTGCTGATATTTTGTAGATATTTTTTTAACCCAACCCAAATTCTTTATCCTAGTTAATTCTCGATTAAGACTTCATTCTTAACCCATGGTTGATTTGTAACCATGACAATTTTTTCATTATTCATCACAAATAAAATGTTTCTTCTTCTTCCTCATGAAAAAAGTTTTCTAGCTTTTTGACATGTGATGATAATGAGTGAGAAATTGAAAACAAAAGAGAGCTAAATTCCTACTTCATCATCCTCATCTATTCTAGCCACTTAGATTAGGGTGTTTGCTTTACTAATACTTGATTAGTGAAGCAAGAGCTTGGGTTTGAGTTTCTTGCAAGCTTGCATCTTTCTCTTCATGGAGCCTCTCTAGAGTCCGGATACTTGATGATCGCAATGAAGGGACCTCAACACGGAGCTTATGAAGCGAAGGACGGACTACAAAGGTTGTAATCCCTCTCTCTTAGATGTTAAAGTGTTTAACATGCTTGTTTTCTTAATTCTCTAGTAAAGATCTTGGTTAGGGTTTGTTTAGCACCCCAAAAATTTCAAAGTAGGATGATTGATGCTTGCCAAAACCTTCACAAGGTGCTAAGCTAACCCTACAGTGGTATCAGAGCCAAGCTAAGCATTACGCGTCGTGTAGGCGAAGTTTAAAGTCCGATTGAACTCCGAAACCCCGATAAATCCCACTTTCTGGAAATTTTTTCAAAAGTTGAAATTTTTCATATTAAAAATACTCAGAAAATCATGCAGGGAATTCTAAGAATTACTGTGAAGTACGAAGCCCTAAATCACACAAGAGACCGCGGAACCGCGGACAAACCATGCGTTTGGCGGCGGTTCCGCGGCCAACTTTGGGAGTTAAGGGCTAATACTTCAGGGGTTAATTCTTGGGCACTTTTTCATAATTCTAGGAATTTTTAATTCTACTCAAGTGTTGAGCTTTCTGGGAAATATTGGGAACTCGTTGATTCGATCGGAGAGTTTAACTTCGTTTAAGTTTGTCCGGGTAATTTAGAACGTGTTAAAAAGTTCGAACGATATCAATAACTCACTTTTTCCCCTGTCGAAAAACTTTCAAGTTTGGATTTTTCCTGAGTTTAAAACTTTCAGAAAATCATGTAAGCGAATCTGTCGACCCTCTAGAAGAACGTAACCTTAACTCGATTATGTGACCGTCAAAACCGCCACTGAACCACATGGTTTGTGGTAGTTTAGCGTTGCCACATGTGAGGCGTTGGTTTGACCCTTCTACGGCTGGTTCATAGCGGCTGTGACATGTTCTGGGACTTTTTGAACTCCGCTCAAGTGTTGAGCTATTTGGGAAATCTTGGGTGTTTGTTTATTCGATCGGAAAGTTTAACATTGTCTATTTATCTAGAATGTGATACAATATGTGGAATTCATACAGTTAGGCATGAAATGCGAAGTATGTGATATTTCGGATTTATGATGTCTAAGGAGATTGTGGATTCCAAATGTAGTAGTTTTTCACTTTCTTTTCTGCGACCGTAAGTGTAATATGTGGTGTATCGCCGGCTTCGATGCTATATGTCAACGACAACTGAGATACGCATATTTACTTACGTTGATGATATATGATATTATATGTTGCTGTGATATGTTATATTGGATCTTCGCGTTTTGAATAGCCGGGGGTTTTATGTGAGATGAGAGTTTTTCATTTTCATTCATGTAAAATTCATTGTATGTAATATTTTTTTATTGGGGGCACTTCCGGGTTGAGGATGATATCACCATTGTATATTATTTACTTTTCCGCATTAGGATAGACCCAAGGCAGGGAGCACAAGTAACCGGGTTTTAGGGTCCAATGGAAGACTATCTCGAGGAGTCGAGATCAGGTCTCCTAACTCTAGAACTGGCAGGGTTAATTGCCGCTCTCGTAAGGGTCTAGGGATGTGGGTTTGGCTATTCATTGCGACCGTGGAATCCATGTTTTATACTGGCTTGATATAAAACACGGAAATCCTAGTATATCCAATTTCATATATGTTCTTCTGCTGCAATGTTCTGTGATGAGATCATATTACTGCCTGAGACGAATGTTTATATTATATATATGAGATATATGTTATATTGCTGATTTCGTTTCAAATGTGATGCTTGTGAAGCATAATAAAATAGGACTTCATTAATATGATTAATGAAATAAAAGAAACCTAAAGATGTTGTAGAAACTTGTTTAAAAACTGGTAGCTCTAGTTCTTGCTTTGCATAGCGGTATTCCTTGTAGAATATCCAGCACCTTATTCGATAAGGAAAGAGCCGAGATCCCTTCATCGGGAGTGACCTCTTTAGCGAAACTAGCAGATGCTACACACTCGGTTTGTCTTTTGATTGCTTTTATAGTGTTTGCTTTGCATAGTGGTATTTGTGAAATATCCTGCACCTTATTCGATAAGGAAAGAGCCGACGATCCCTTCACCGGGAGTGACCTCTTTAGCAAAACTAGAAAAGCCTAAAAAAACATTCCATTTAAAATCACTCGATTCTACAATGATATCAAGTTCATTATGCAAAAGGTTTTCTTAAAAACCTGTCGTAGCCCTCCGTCATTTCAGATAAGTCCTACTTAGTATTCGTGCTATGTTTGTTGACCTCCGTCAAGGCGTAGTGTGCGGTAGCTGACTAGTATTTATCTGCTGCATATGATGCGATTGTTTTAGGGTAGTCGTGCGGCCTTGTTGACCTCCGTCAAGGGTCGTGCGGGTGAGTTTAATTCAATCAGGAAATGACGGGTATAACTTGACTAGCAGCCTATGGTTTGTTGACCTCCGTCAAGGTCATAGGACTCTGGGGGTGAAATATTATTGGGAATTTCAAGTGTAAGAATTTGCAATGAGATTGCATATGTTCTATGAGATAGATGAATCCCGATACCCGCTGCGACTAAGAGTTACTCCTGGGAGAGTTTTACACATTACAATTAGCCGATCAAAGTAGGTGTCTAGAAAGGTGTTAACGGGGTTACACCCCTGGGAAAACGAGGTTTATTTTAATTAGGTCCGTGCGAAAGCACGGGGAACCTCCCTCAAAGTACCGGCACTGGCCTGGCCGAAAGATTGGCAAACTTGTAGGGTGTAATTAATCCCAGCTAGTCTTACCTTTTAAGGTTTGAAGGAAGATTTGACTAAAACAGTGGGAGCCATCCTGATTAGATAAAATGATAACCAATCTAATCTTGCAAAAGCGCACGCAGAGTGTTTTCTTCTCTCTCTCCTGGTTGCGACTATGTCACGCCTTAATCAAGATAATAATACGGATGTATTGACCAAACCCGCTTGTTAAACTGCACCAGGGAACGTTGGTCCCGCTCCAACTTATAACTGTTATAAGACCGAGCAGGAAATTGGGGATTGCTAGAATTCCCGTGCCGCCCAAATGAAGAAAGTGCATGCTGATGCATCTTTTTCGAGTGTGTTCATTACAGAGAACTGTTTTCTCAGCATCCTTTACGTTCTGGGTATAAGATACCGGATCAGGATCCCACATATGTAATATGATTACATGGGCTACTGAAAGGTAGAGAACTGAGAAAGGGTGATAAGTTTTAAGAGTTAAAAATGGTGCAAGTGTTGCAGCCAAGTATGTTGGCAGTTATCACCTTGTATTACCAAAATACATTGATTCTGAACGAATGTTATTAGATACTGAACCTGATATACAACATCATATCAGTCTCTTTATTTATTAAAGAAGGATACAATTTTGTATTGTTGGATAATGTTTTGAACATTTCCTATATCAAAATTTGATCGGTTCAGGCACGTTATCTAAAAGCATAGACGTTCTAAATCAAACTACAGTTCTTAATGTACAGAACACACACAAGAGGAAGAGTTCAGAAATGAACAAATCCTTCTTTAGGTATTGTAGACTAGGTCATATCAATGCGACCCGTCTAGCTAAGTTACATAAAGATGCATATTTAAATCAGTTTGAATTTACATCTTGTGAAACTTGCCAGTCATGTCATAAAGATAAGATGACCATAGCTCCGTTTATTGGAAACAGAGAAAGAGTTAGTGAACTCTTGGGATTGATACATGATGATGTATGAAGGTCCCCTGTCTACATATGCCAGGACCGGTTCTTTGTACTTCATTACATTCATTGATTATCTCTCAAGATTCGGACATATGTTCCTGATGAAACACAAGTCTGAACCTTTTGAGAAATTCAATGAATATAAGTTAGAAGTAGAGAACCATAATGTGTATAAGTATTATGTCCTTTGATGAGATCAGGGAGGAGAATACTTGAGCACGGAATTCCTGGACTATTCTAAAGGAGAATGAGATTCTCTCTCAGCATTACTCCTCCGTATACACCACAGCACGTCGGTGCATCGGGGTGGAGCAATCACACCCTATGTGATATGGTGTGCTCTATGATGAGTACTATTGAGTTTTCTATTTCCTTTTGGGTGTTATGCACTTGTGAAGCTGCATACCTATTGAATAGGGTTCCAATTAAATCAGGTGCCTACCACTCCATATATGATATGGTATGAGAAGAGCCCATCTCTTAAGGATGTTAAGATTTAGGGTTGTCCGGCCTATGTCTAAAAACATGATCCAGACAAGCTCGAGGTAAGGTCAGTTCTGTGGAAGTTTGTTGGATATCCCAAGCATTCGCAAGGGAATATCTTCTACCGAACCAAGGAACAAAAGGAGTTTTATTACTCGGCATGCCACCTTTTTGAGTAAAAGGAAATTTCTTGTAAAGAAATTAGTGGTCATGAGGTAGAACTGGAATGAGTTCCAGCTATACAAATTGCAGCTGATGATTTGGTAGAACCGGTGGATTCAATAGCTCCCAACGAACCTCAGCCTCTCCGCTGATCTGGTAGGGTTCCTCACCAACCTGAGAGATACTTCGGTTTCTCTATGACAGTGGGAGCGAGGATTGCATCATGAGATGATGACCCAACTAGTTTTGAGCAGGCCATCAGGAGTGGGGACTCTGTGAGAATGGCTGGATGCTTTGCGATCTGAGATGGAATCCATATACACCAACAAAGTATGGACTTTGATTGCTTTATCTGAAGGGTTAAATCCCCATCAAGAGCAAGTATATCTTGAGAAGATTACTTAGGTGTACATGGAAAAGTAGAGACTTTCAAAGCTATGCTTAATTCCATCCAGATCCTACTTGCCATTGCTATATACCATGACTACGATATCTGGCGGTTGGGTGTCAGGTGTCACGACCGAAAGTTTGGATGTGACCGGCACTTAGATTGTATAATATCTAAAAATATATACACAATCCGAGTATGCCGAAAACCAAGATCAAAATCCTTTTTGCGGAATTCTTTATATAAAATTTAGCTTTTTAGTAGAAATCACATTTGTTATGAAATTAAGATATAAAGACACGCATAAGGTGTAAATTTTTGGTTGCATCCCTAATTGGGATCAACAATAACAACAGCGGAATAAAATTATACAACTTATATGAAACCAATAGAATCACAGATATGAATAAAAGAAATATCCACTATATAACAACGATCTCGCCTGTCAAATAATATACATGTAATCATCTCTCGTTCTAAGTCATAGCACAAGGTCTGATGGAAATTTTCTAAATACAAAATACAATACCAAAAGAGAAGGTTACTACATATGTAACCCACCTAACAAAAGATGCGATAAAAGCTGCAAAAAGTGGATTTGCACTGCTGCAAACCGTCCGCTCTACCCCTGTAAGGAACTGTGGCACAACGGGGGTGAGTTGCCAACTAAATGAATATAAGTAACATATAACAGCTAATAGTGTAAATATGACGAACCATAACTAAATGCGATATGGGTAAGTATGATGCATGATAGCATGTAAGAAACATGAACTTGTTGTAAGTGCACGGCGGCGCCCCGGCCGTCAATCAGACGCCGGAATGCGGAAGCGGTGAAAAACTTTAATTTTTTTGCGGACTTAGCAAACCGGCACCACCGCGCACTAAACATCCGGATCGTAACCATTAACAAGTCTAAGCTACTAACAAGATAGGGAAGAGAAGTATACCGACAGATCCGAGTCCTCCGGTCTTCTCGTCGTCGTCCCGATCTCTTGCGGAATGTCCCGTCTCCTCCTCGTCGCCGGAAGTGCACCACATCGCCTACTTCTTTTACGGGCTCCCACCTCAATGCCGAGGCAACTCGGGCACGAAGCCGGCTACTCGACGTGCCCAAGATATGCTGTAGAATATCTAGAGAATAAGTCTCATTTTGGGGTTCATGGAATTGCCTTTTGTGGTGGAGGAAAAAGAACTTGGAGAGAGGTGAAGGAAAAATGTGATAGATCAAGAAGAATGAGAGTATCATTTTTCTCCCCACTAAAAGAGAAGCATTTTCCTCATCCTCTCAAAATGGCCGGCCCCCCCCACCCATGCGTGATTGGAGAGAGAAAGAACAAAGACAAGGGGGTGGGTGGAAAGTGAGTGATGATGGAAAAACAAATGATCACCACACCAACAACACTCCAAAGCAACCATCACCTCATAACAAGGGTCAAGCCATCATGACACAACTATGAAGCAAAAAGTCAAGTCAAAAGAATGGTGCACCATCATGATAAAACAATAATGCAAAGACCCCCTCCACAATTGCTTATTTGCAACAATGCAAATAAGCCCTCCTCCACCAATCTTCGGCCAATGAACGATACAAAGGAAATCGGCCGAAACTAAAAGCAAACTGGCAACTCCAGAAAACTGGTCCCGTAATAAATTACAGGAAAACCCCGATACTGTGCATACACACCCGCATTTGTATTTCGACCGAAATACAAAATGCAAAGAGACAAAATCTCCACTGTACTATACTAGAATCCGGCTTATACTAAAACCGGCTAGTAAAATCTGTTCGATCCTGATCCGTGCAATACCGCACGTATCTGATCGAACCCTGCCATATATCCATACGGCCTATAGTACAAACTGTCTGATCCTGATCCGTGCAATACCGCACGTATCTGATCGGACCTTGCCATATCTCCATACGGCCTCTACAACCTTTCGCCCGAAAGCTGAGTAACTGAATGTGGGGGACTCTAAAGACTCGTCAACACCTTGGTTGTGGATTTAACCACCAGCACGTCAGAGGTATAAGCCAATACGTAACGGGCTACCAGGTATTGACTAAAAGGGATGTCTGTGAGTGAACTCAGCCTGACAACCCTACTGAGCCTGTCAGTGACAATATCCGTACAGTCCGGTCCGTTCATCTATGAGCATCGCATGGCGGGCCTAGGGGGTTGGTAAAAGTCAGACCCCCAAAAGCGGTACAAGTCGTGTCGGAGTGTAGCCCAGAACACCCTGAGATACTACTGGAATACCTACCAGTAAATCTCCTTGCCTCGGCCGAGGGCTTCGTGTAATGGCTCTCCTAGACACAGCACGACCTCACCCCCAATACCGGGAGAGACGAACCCCTGAAGATACGCTCACTGCCTCCATGTGGCTCGGGACTGTACCCAACTAAAACCTGTTTGCACGACTCCTTTGAGCCGTGGTAGGGTAGTAATCAAAGTACAGTGGGAACTCACACGAGACAAATGACGATCCCCAGGTCGATGAACTAACCTGCACACATGTCACCAGGGAACTGCCATCTGACGTCTGGTATATGACCAACTAGCATGTTCCCGGCGAGTCCTGTCCGGTGTACTCATAACCCAATGAGCACCTGTATACATCTTAGGTGATCTAACTGACACCAGTGGCTTGTGAGACCGGCCACCGCCCCTCGTCGGGGTCTCGACTGTATACACTAGTCTACTATGGAGTATCGATGCCCTGTCTCGAAACTCACACGACTAGGGACCATTTCAGGATATGCTTATAGACCCCAGCTCCCACTTATATGATCGCCCTCATACTGCTGGTGGTCAAGCAAGAATCCTAGGGGCTCTATCAACGTGTAATAGCGACGTGTCAGGTCACCTAAAACAGTACACGATGATAAAGGTAAACCAGATAGCATACTATCATCTCGAGTAAGACTGTCCTACCGGGATAGGTCCTCCCTCAATCACCGCAATCACGTACCTGTGATCCAATAATTGACTCTGAGGGCATTATCTCCAACAATCTCCCACTTGCACTCAAGGCTAATTATTGCGATGTCGCATACTCACAGCCCGTGTGATACCGAACACCCAACTCCTCTACTAGTCAGTCTCACAAAGCTCGTTTGCGAAACTATTGCGTTCGAGGAATAGCCTCAGTGAATGGATCCGCCTTGATGTCTCTTTCTATGTCTCTCTATATCTCAAGTTCGCGGAGAAACCCATCTCCCGAAATGAGCAATACCTGTCTTAGAATGTGTCTGGATGTCTGATGGGACATAGCTCATAAATGAACTCCAAATCCAAACTTCTTAGACTGTATCGTCAACTGAACTTAATCAGTATCCTGCGCCATGCCTCCCTCAGTATTGCCTTGGACCACCTGTCCAAAATACTGCCCCTCGTCAAAGGGAAAACTATAACTCCGACAACCTCCTTATCGTCCATGTCACCTTGGAAGCCTGGAATGATAACTGTCTCACGAATGAGGCTGTCGTTATCATATCCCTAGAACATTCACTTATGTTCTAAAACTGCTTCCGACTGTTTCTCCAGGATTGGATTAATGTCAACTTATTGCATCTAGTGCAAAAACAACATCTGGTGTGGTACTTGACATCTCACGATTGACTCAATTGCCTGAGCAAGTGATCTGCCAATCATGCATATCCCTCTCCCCTTTAGTCTATAAGACACCTTTAGAGAGGGTGACTCCATTACCTGCAGGTACACTACCGTGCCAGGAGTCGTCCATTCTAAATACTCTTAGAATGCTGTCAAGTACCCTGATTGGGAAACCACCCAAATCTAGATCTAAAACCATAGATCTAGTAACCAGTATGTCTGATATAAAATCCATTTCCTTTGTGGAGAAACCATTGTGTGACGACCAAAGTGTAACCGATTGTAGTATAGGAGTTTCTTTTCCTACTCTGTGTATGTCATCCAAATACCAGGATATCATACCCTACTACCTTCTCAACAGATCCATCCCCTATTCTGATGAAGTCAAACCCATGACTGTCACGTCAGAAATAGATGATCTATCTCCGCTACATCTGCTTTAGTCTATAAATAGACATAATCTACTTGTCCACCAATGCTTCCGCTGCTCCCACTGACTACGACAACCCTCTGGCAGAGTCATATAGACGTACACTTCTAAAACTAGTTTAGAACGACGCTATACTCATCCTCCCACCGGGTCTCGCAGCCTGGAATAGCAGCAATGGTAATTGTGGGTAAACAAGAACTTCCATGTCACCGTCCTTGAGGCTACCGTAGTACCTCTCGGGTGCCTGAAGTTACCCACCTTATCTGCGGAGTGGCCAATGGAATGTCAATCCAGATTGAATCTTTAGGTTCCTTATCAAATCTTCAGTAATCGTTTGTGGTTCTGGAATCACTTCCAGTTCTACCATACTCCCACTACTGTTTCCTGAAAAAATCCATTTTTGATAAAACTGTGGCGAGTATAGAACAATATCGCTATTGTTCATCCAGATGGTAGAAAGTCAACCCTCGTCACAGCCTGGGTCAACCCACAAACAGCCATTACAGAAACGTGCCTTGAGTTGTCCAATGTCTGGTTTTAAGCATAAACCGGACAACTCCCCGTACCTTAACAATGTTAAGATATGAACTGTACTATATCCAATATAGAACCAGGGGCACTGATTTAATTGAACCAGATTCAAATCATGCAGCTGTCCCCAGTGCATGTCAACTAAAATGGAAGGAGGCCGATCAGCGTTACTCAACTTAGGAATGCTTCCAATCATGAGTAACCTGAAAGAGAAGCAAGATCTCTTTATCATATACCATTGACAAGTATCTACATCTTCTATCACTTTGAAGAATCCCGATACTTGCTATACCTGGTTCTCTACTCTATTCAAATACCTATAACTTCTCAGAATTCGGACCCTGTGTTTCCTCGAAACACTTGTCTAAAAACTAGAGAAGTCATAAGTAAACCGAATATAGTACGAGGACCAACCCCTCTGTCCTGATGGACCCTGGACAACATACAATACTCTGTATAAGTCCCTTGAGTCTGATAACTCATTCACTGTGTGTCGTAGGTTAAAAACTGTACCTTTGGTTATGAAGAATTACACCGCTGTTCAATGCTCCTTACCTAACCATCCACTGTTACAGGTAAATGTCGTAGACATAATTTCAAAAGGGTATATCTCACTCTATGAAAATAGACGTACAGATACATCGATTTGAAATTGGTGCATAACAACGGATATTCAAAACCAAATATTTGCCGACCGACAAACAGCCCAGGTGATTTCCTCAAATATCACCGATTACAACGAATCCCGATATATTGAGGATAGTCACCCAATTCCCAACAACTTACTCCCACTCATCATCTGTAAAACCATACAGATGTGAGAATCATACCTGGTAAATACATACCCTGGAGTAAGTATCTAGTCGGGAAATCAGCTTTCCTTTAACAGTACACAGTGAGACTGAAACATTGAAATGTTTCGTAGGGGTATCCTGGTATTCCTAGTAATGCCTTTTCCATATTCACGACTGTAACCGTATAATTCTTTGCCACCTCTCCAAATCCCTTCATATGTCTTTAGTCATTACCTTCTGCACACCCCTTTAGGCCAAATGGTTTTCTTCCTTCCCTACCGTTCGGCACCAGCCTATGGTTTGGAAGAAGACTATCCAATAAGCATAATGGGTGTACTGTCCCAATCCTAGGAACACTCGCAATGCGAGAGAAGGTGAAGATAAAAGACACCTGAATAAATCTTATTCGTATTTCTCCTGAACCAGAATCCATCCCCGAACTGGAACAAGTTCCTTTCGAGTTCGTATATAACCATACGATGGAGTATCCAATAAACTGTGGATCTTCGTAGTGATACGGAGTGTCCTGGAGAAATTCAAAGGTGATTTTAGGATTGGCGAAGAAATACCTGGTTTGGTCATGAATATCTGTTGCAATTTACTTTGCCCTCTTACTAATCCCTTGCTTTGTCTTAACTTAATACCTTCTGCACACCATCGTTATGCTGATTGGTTTTCTTCATTCCCTACCGGTCGGCACCAGCCTAAGGTTTGGAAGAAGACAATCCAATTTGCGTAATAGGTGTACTACCCCTAAACCAAGGAGTACTCGTAACCTGAGAGAGGGTAAAAGGAAAAGACAACTGAATAATCCTATCCGTTTTCTCCAGAACCTGAAACCATCCTCGAATAAATTCTTTCGAGTTCGTATCTAACCATACGATGGTTTTGTCCAATGGAAGTGGACGTTCGTAGCAATACGGGGTGTCCTGGAGAAAAGGGTAAAAGTAGGAGCGGCAATGAGGTTTGCAACTCTGACAATCCAAAAGCCAGTGTTTAAGAAGGTTCGGTCAACTTGTTCTCTGAGTCAAAATCTTAGGGTCGGGTCAATGGTCGCTGCCAAAGAGAGAGAGAAAAGAAACACTCAGCGTGCACTCTAACCTAGATCAGAATGGTTACCAATTTATCTAATCTGGAATCCTCCCACTGTACCTCAAATTCTCCTCCAAACCTGAAAGAAGAATTAGTCGGGGTTACCCGAGGAGTAAACTAACTCATCAGTGGGAATCGGGATCCAACTATCATCGCATGATAACGTGACGGAATCCGCTCACGGTATCACACTCCAGAAGGTATGCGCATATCTGGCAAGTTTCAGTTCTTTTGAAACTCCCGATGTGATTTCTGCCCCATGCTCTTATGACCTTGACTTTGGCCAACATATCATAAGTCACATGTCAAGTTCTACCCGTCATTCTCCAGGTTAATTTGAATCCACCCGTACATACCCTTGACTTTGGCCAAAATGGCAGTACGACTGTCCCAAACCAACGCATCTATCTATGCTACATATGAATACCCCAATAGCTACCAATCACTGTACCTTGACTTTGGCCAACATACACAGCTTGAATACTATTGACCACCCATATGAAACGACGGAGGGCTACGAATGGTTTCTGGCGAAAACCTTTAACGTAAAGAACTTGATATCGTCGAAGGAACGGATAGCTTTTAAAAAATATAGTGACGAAAACCGTTGCTAAAGAGGTCACTCCCGGTGAAGGGATCTCGGCTCTTTCCCCGTAGAATGGGGTGCAGGATATTCCAAATGAATACCGCGATGCAAAGCAAAAGTAATCGGCTATAGTGAAGTTAATGCCCCGACGCAAACTTTTGTCCAAGGGGTCACTCCCGGTGAAGGGATCTCGGCCCTTGCCTCGTCGACTGAGGAGCAGGATATTCCAACTGAATATCACGATGCAAAACAAAAGTGAACGTCCTTGCAATAACAGCTTTTTGAAAAGTGTTCCAACAACATCAAATTAGGTTTGTTTTTAACTTGCATTGATCCGAATCAATGCAGTCCCATCAATTGATCACACCACAAAGAACGAAAATATACTGATGTACGTATATGCCATCCGCATTTGCCACTGGGTCCCGTCATTACCCGTTAGGTTAGCTAACTAACGACAGAGCGGGGACTGGACTAGCGCGGATGTAAAACATATACAACATCTACTAATATATATACCAATATATTATATTTCGCTCAAGGCGTGAAAAGAAATGCAACATCACAGAGAATGAACAGCATCACAGAAACAATACAGATATCTGGGATCCCCGGGTTTCACAGAGCCGCTGAAACCCGACGTTCCCCTGGTCGTGTGGATAGCCTGTGCAATGAAATCCTAGACCCCTACGGGCGCGGCAAGTCACCCGCCAAAACCTGAAGCGAGGCAGCCCCCTTCAGTACCGTGAATGGACTACCCAGCACTTCACGGAATCCGGCAACTTGGGCACCCCTCCTGGGTCAACCTGTACCCCCTAAGAGTGCGGCGAATAGCCCGCCAATTCCAGAGTGAAGCCCCCTCCGTCTCAATGCCATGAGATGCGGGCTTGTTGCCCCCTAGAACCCGGCTATCCGTGCACCCCGACGCGGGGTAATCCTAGTACAGAATGTAAATATACATACAACGGGTACATCGACCGCAACCTGGTTGTGCCCCAAAATAATAATACAATCAGGCAGTGACGGCAGTCCACATGTCGGACGCTCGCCCCGCAATATCAAATGTACATAATACAACCACAACTGTACTAGTATTGCATCCAGGCTATCCCCCACGACCGATCCGCAACATCACAGCAAAAACAAAACATCAACGTGAAAGTCACGTTCGCAAATCCGTCTAACCGGGCTATAGCAGTTAGACCGGATTTACCGATCGAGTGACATTCACGATCGTAGATATAATGTAAATACTGTGAAAAATGTGTTTAAAATATTCGATCCATCAAATTTTAACAAGTGGGCCCCCAAACAATACTGTAGCAGATCAAGAAATCCTGGGCCCAAAATTAATATTCCAAAACCCAAATTTAAAGCCCACAAGCCCACTGGAAAAACCTGGTGAGCTGAACCCACATACCTGCGGAGGAACCGCGGCCAACAAGGGGTTAAGGCCGCGGTTCCGCGGTCGTACGGAGGGTTCAGGGAACCAAAATTTTCCAGTGGTCTTAGGGTACTCTGTACATCATTCTGCAATCACCTGAAAAATTTTTCGAGACCAAAAATTTTCAACAGAAACTGATGCGAACTAAAATGCAGTTTTGGAACATTCGATCGATCGAAACAGAAAAACACATTACACAAAGCTAGACTAAGTTAATGGCGAGGCTCTGATACCACTGTAAGTGCACGGCGGCGCCCCGGCCGTCAATCAGACGCCGGAATACGGAAGCGGTGAAAAACTTTAATTTTTTTGCGGACTTAGCAAACCGGCACCACCGCGCACTAAACATCCGGATCGTAACCATTAACAAGTCTAAGCTACTAACAAGATTGGGAAGAGAAGTATACCGACAGATCCGAGTCCTCCGGTCTTCTCGTCGTCGTCCCGATCTCTTGCGGAATATCCCGTCTCCTCCTCGTCGCCGGAAGTGCACCACATCGCCTACTTCTTTTACGGGCTCCCACCTCAATGCCGAGGCAACTCGGGCACGAAGCCGGCTACTCGACGTGCCCAAGATATGCTGTAGAATATCTAGAGAATAAGTCTCATTTTGGGGTTCATGGAATTGCCTTTTGTGGTGGAGGAAAAAGAACTTGGAGAGAGGTGAAGGAAAAATGTGATAGATCAAGAAGAATGAGAGTATCATTTTTCTCCCCACTAAAAGAGAAGCATTTTCCTCATCCTCTCAAAATGGCCGGCCCCCCCCCCCCACCCATGCGTGATTGGAGAGAGAAAGAACAAAGACAAGGGGGTGGGTGGAAAGTGAGTGATGATGGAAAAACAAATGATCACCACACCAACAACACTCCAAAGCAACCATCACCTCATAACAAGGGTCAAGCCATCATGACACAACCATGAAGCAAAAAGTCAAGTCAAAAGAATGGTGCACCATCATGATAAAAAAATAATGCAAAGACCCCCTCTACAATTGCTTATTTGCAACAATGCAAATAAGCCCTCCTCCACCAATCTTCGGCCAATGAACGATACAAAGGAAATCGGCCGAAACTAAAAGCAAACTGGCAACTCCAGAAAACTGGTCCCGTAATAAATTACAGGAAAACCCCGATACTGTGCATACACACCCGCATTTGTATTTCGACCGAAATACAAAATGCAAAGAGACAAAATCTCCACTGTACTATACTAGAATCCGGCTTATACTAAAACCGGCTAGTAAAATTTGTTCGATCCTGATCCGTGCAATACCGCACGTATCTGATCGAACCCTGCCATATATCCATACGGCCTATAGTACAAACTGTCCGATCCTGATCCGTGCAATACCGCACGTATCTGATCGGACCTTGCCATATCTCCATACGGCCTCTACAACCTTTCGCCCGAAAGCTGAGTAACTGAATGTGGGGGACTCTAAAGACTCGTCAACACCTTGGTTGTGGATTTAACCACTAGCACGTCAGAGGTATAAGCCAATACGTAACGGGCTACCAGGTATTGACTAAAAGGGATGTCTGTGAGTGAACTCAGCCTGACAACCCTACTGAGCCTGTCAGTGACAATATCCGTACAGTCCGGTCCGTTCGTCTATGAGCATCGCATGGCGGGCCTAGGGGGTTGGTAAAAGTCAGACCCCCAAAAGCGGTACAAGTCGTGTCGGAGTGTAGCCCAGAACACCCTGAGATACTACTGGAATACCTACCAGTAAATCTCCTTGCCTCGGCCGAGGGCTTCGTGTAATGGCTCTCCTAGACACAGCACGACCTCACCCCCAATACCGGGAGAGACGAACCCCTGAAGATACGCTCACTGCCTCCATGTGGCTCGGGACTGTACCCAACTAAAACCTGTTTGCACGACTCCTTTGAGCCGTGGTAGGATAGTAATCAAAGTACAGTGGGAACTCACACGAGACAAATGACGATCCCCAGGTCGATGAACTAACCTGCACACATGTCACCAGGGAACTGCCATCTGACGTCTGGTATATGACCAACTAGCATGTTCCCGGCGAGTCCTGTCCGGTGTACTCATAACCCAATGAGCACCTGTATACATCTTAGGTGATCCAACTGACACCAGTGGCTTGTGAGACCGGCCACCGCCCCTCGTCAGGGTCTCGACTGTATACACTAGTCTACTATGGAGTATCGATGCCCTGTCTCGAAACTCACACGACTAGGGACCATTTCAGGATATGCTTATAGACCCCAGCTCCCACTTATATGATCGCCCTCATACTGCTGGTGGTCAAGCAAGAATCCTAGGGGCTCTATCAACGTGTAATAGCGACGTGTCAGGTCACCTAAAACAGTACACGATGATAAAGGTAAACCAGATAGCATACTATCATCTCGAGTAAGACTGTCCTACCGGGATAGGTCCTCCCTCAATCACCGCAATCACGTACCTGTGATCCAATAATTGACTCTGAGGGCATTATCTCCAACACTTGTACTACTAATCATAAAAACCAAAGCTGAATTCTCATCACTTATTTCCAAATAAAGTTTATCTTTCCGTGTCCAACATCGACACAAACCTACTGTCTCTCTCAGGCATTATTCCTCGAACGATCCTGTAATCAATAACACCGGTCGGTATCATCTAGATATCCGCCGTGTTTATAACTGTCTCCGGAATCGAGTAACCTCGTTAGGCTCCCCGCCTAAAGTGCGGCTATCCTGCCCCTCGGTCTCGACCGGGTCCACCATGTATCCAACTGTATGCCCCCCGACTCAGTCTGGATAAAATTTGTAAATCCGCAACCGTATGACCCCCAACTCGGTTCGGTATAAAAACCAAATCATAAAATCGACAAATCATGGTGGACGTGACACGAACTCATGAAAATCACTGTTTTTTCGTAATGGTATATGAAAACTTAAAACCACAAATCCTCAATAATACAATTGCATCTTATATCAACTACTAATACTTTTATATGAAATATGATGTCATATATGCTAATTTCTACTACCATTTATACTTAAGGTATGATAAGGATCGTTTTTTAACAATATAATTCCTAAGTGTACAGTGACATGTTAATACTGACGAGGTGTAGTGTAACATGTAGATATGTGCATGTGCAGCATAACTCGTCGATAATGGTGCAGTGTTCTAACAAATATTAATCCTGGAGATATATATGTAGATTTTAGCATGCATATGATAAAGTTAACATACAAAAGCAAACTTGAATTTAAATCTAACTATGGGCGTAACATGCCATCTTTACACAATTCCCTGGTAGATATTTAGTCTACTCACCGGAAAAACGTCGTATCTACTCAGGAATCGCCAATTCTTTTCCTTTCCTCGTGGCCTCCGGAGTTCCCGTATTTGAATCTAACATCGAAAATTAATTTGTATAAGGAAACGGTTACTCCGACACGGCGAATATGAAAACACACGTTCCTACGTACTAGTTATATTGTATACGACTATTCCAAGCTATATTACAATCTGAACACAAGCTATTTTTGTGAGAAAAGGGAAGGATAAGAGAAAGGAGGAGGTGTCACCAAGCAAGATGTGGGGTTTTCATGCAAGGAGGAGGTGTGGTGTGTAGGTTATGCATGAGATTAGGAGGTGTCCAAGCCATATCAACTCTAAATTGAATTATCCTAATAAAATTCTGAACTAAAAACCAAATTTTACCTCTTTTTCACTTACACCCTAATTAAATTCCCATTTTGCACAATATCCTAAACTTTATATAAAAAACCCTCACAACTTATGTTATTATAAAACACCATTTTTATTAAAATGAAGCTAAAATTCTCACTAAAACCCCTATAATTTATTTATGTTACATACTAAAATTTTAATTTAATTTGTTTTATATACATCTTATGAAATTGTCTTATTTGGTTTTAATAACTTTTTGATTTATCATTTTATTATTTAATTAATTAATTTTAGTTATTTCTAAATTTTCAAAATGTTACAATATTCCCCCTTAAGAAAATTCGGTCCCCGAATTTAAAATTTAACTAAACATACCTTCGAAAAGATGTGGAAATTTCTTTCGCATCGCATCCTCGGTCTCCCAAGTAATCTTCTCGTGATTCGTTCCTCGCCAGAGAACCTTTACAGATGGAAGTACCCTCGATCTTAGTTTCTTTGCTTGCCTGTCTAGAATAGCGACTGGCTGCACTGTGTAGGATAAATCCGGCTCAAGCTGTAAGGTCTGATGCTGGATCGCGTGAGAAGGATCGTGAAGATACTTGCGAAGCATCGAAACGTGAAACACCGGATGCACATCGGGAAAACTTGGTGGAAGTGCTAAACGATAAACTACAGCACCCACTCTCTCCAGAATCTTGTAAGGTCCGACATATCTGGGGCTGAGCTTCCCCTTCTTCCCGAAACGCATCACACTTTTCATCGGAGACACTCGAAGGAACACATGATCTCCCACCTGAAACTCGAGTCTACGACATCGTCGATCTGCATATGATTTCTGTCTGCACTGGGCCGTCCTCATTCTATCCCGTATCAATTGAATCTTCTCAGTAGTCTCCTGTACTTTCTGCGGTCCCAAAATGCTACTCTCGCTCAGTTCCGTCCAGCAAACGGGTGATCGACATTTTCTTCCATACAAAGCTTCAAAGGGTGCCATCTGGATCGTCTCCTGAAAACTGTTGTAGTACGAGAATTCTATCAAAGGTAAGTGACGATCCCAACTGCCACCGAAATCAAGGCTGCAAGCCCGAAGCATATCCTCTAGTGTCTGAATGGTCCGCTCCGACTGACCATCTGTCTGTGGGTGAAAAGACGTGCTAAAGCTCAATCGTGTGCCGAGGGCTTCTTAAAGTTTTTGCCATAGCCTGCTGGTAAACTGGGTACCTCTATCTGATACTATGCACGTTGGGACTCCATGCAATCGTACAATCTCGTCGATATAAATCTGAGCATACTGTGCAAACCCTTACGTCGTCTTCACCGGAAGAAAATGAGCTGCCTTTGTTAATCTATCTACAATCACCCAAATGGAATCATACCCCCTGCCAGTCCTAGGTAGACCCACAACGAAATCCACAGAAATCTGATCCTATTTCCACTCCGGAATGGACAAGGGCTGCAATTCTCCTACCGGCCTCTGGTGCTCAGCTTTGACTTGCTGACAAGTCAGGCATCTCGATACAAATTCCGCAACATCCCTCTTCATTCCTTCCCACCAATAAACCTCCTTCAAGTCATGATACATCTTGGTGGAACCAGGATGAACACTATATGCTGATCGGTGGGCTTCCTCTAAGATCTCACGCCTCAACCAATCTGAATCTGGTACACAAAGACAAGTCCCAAAACGTAACACTCCACGGTCATCAATCACGAACTCCGACTCTCTGCCCTGCCTAACCTGATCCATAATCTCTGTCATACGAGCATCTGCGGGTTGTGTCTCTCGAATACGATCCAATAACTGAGGTCGGGTGCGAACATGTGCTAACTGTCCTCCTGTCAAGGTGAACTCAAACTGTACACGACTATCACATAAAATCTGCCAGTCTGTAGAAGACTATCTCTGCATGATGCGCAAATGAGATAAGCTACCTCCAGGTCTCCGACTCAAAGCATCTGCTACAACATTCGCTTTGCCTGGATGATACAAGATCTCACAATCGTAATCCATCACCAGTTCCATCCATCTACGCTGCCTCAGGTTCAAATCCCTCTGCTGAAAAATATACTTTAAGCTTTTATGATCTGTGAAGATTTGGCACGACTCTCCATACAAGTAATGTCTCCAAATTTTCAGTGCGAAAATTACAGCAGCCATCTCCAAATCATGAGTGGGGTAGATCTGCTCGTGCCTCTTCAACTGTCGAAAATCATAAGCTACAGCCCTGCCGTGCTGCATCAACACACATCCTAAACCCACTCTAGAGGCATCACAATACACAACAAAGTCACCTGACCCAGAAGGTAACGATAATACAGGTGCAATCGTCAAGTGAGTCTTCAACTGCTGGAAATTCTGCTCATATGCATCTATCCACAGAAATGGAACCTCCTTCCTAGTCAGCCCGGTCAGCGGTGTAGCGATCCGAGAGAAATCCTGCACAAAGCGTCGGTAATAACCTGCCAGACCTAAGAAACTGCGAATCTCTGTAACTGACACTGGTCTGGGCCAGTGCTGCACTGCTTCGATCTTTTTTGGGTCCATACGTATACCTTCTCTCGTAACCACGTGACCCAAGAAATCCACACTATCTAGCCAAAAAGCACACTTGGAGAATTTTGCAAACAGCTGATGCTCCTTCAAGGTCTGCAACGTGATACGCAAATGCTGCTCGTGCTCCTCCCGACTTCAGGAATAAACAAGGATATCATCTATGAATACAATGATAAACTGATCAAGGAAAGGCCTGAAAATGCGGTTCATCATATCCATAAATGCTGCTGGGGCATTGGTGAGCCTGAACGACATCACCAGAAATTCATAGTGCCCATATCGGGTACGAAAAGAAGTCTTTAGAATGTCATCCTTCGGAACCTTCAACTGGTGATACCCGGACCGCAAATCAATCTTCGAGAAGTAGCCAGCTCCCTGCAACTGATCGAACAAGTCATCGATACGAGGTAATGGGTACCTATTTCGCACAGTGACGCGATTCAGCTGTCGGTAGTCGATGCACAGTCTCATACTGCCGTCCTTCTTCTTTACAAATAAGACAAGAGCTCCCCATGGTGATACACTGGGACGAACTAGTCCTCTATTTAACAACTCTTGCAACTGGCTCTTGAGTTCCTTCAAATCCGTCAGGGCCATCCGATAGGGTGGTATAGAAATAGGCCCCGCACCTGAATCAAGGCAATGCAAAATTCAATATCGCGATCGGACGATAATCCTGGTAACTCAGCAAGAAACACCTCCGGAAATTCTCGTACGATCGGAACCTGGTCCAATGGAATCTCAGCGACTTCTAAGTCCTGAACAAATGCCAAGAACCCATGACAACCCTTCTTCAAGAGTCGTCTCGCACAAAGAGCTGAAATCATGTTGGCAGGAGTTATATTACAGTCCCCCTGCACAACAAAAACCGATTCACCTGGAAAACAAAATCTAACCGCTTTCCCCTGGCAATCTACATAGGCATGACAATAGGCCAACCAATCCATACCGAGAAGTATATCGAAATCTAACATATCCAGGAGAATCAGATCAACTAGCTAATCTCTATCAACAATACGTACAGAACATGATCTGAATACGTGTCGAGCTATAAAAGAATCTCCCACCGGAGTAATCACTACTAACGGCAACTCTAACAATGACGACTCTTTCCCCAAAGAAAGTGCAAAACGTGAAGATACATAAAAATGTGTAGAACCGGGATCAAATAAGATATGAGCTTCTAAGGAACATACTACAAGAGTACCTATCACAACTGCATTTGATGCCTGGGCATCCTGTGGAGTCAGTGCAAAAACCCGTGCCTGGCCCCTGCCCACATCATGTCGTCCTCTACCTCTATCTCCCCGACCTTTCTAAGAGCGTCCTGCAAAGCCTCGACTTCGTGGTGCAACTGTCTGGCGCGTAGTGCCAACTGGGGGAGGAAGTAAAGCCATCGGCGTAGAAGGTGGAGGGAGTAACGCAGCCGGTGGAGTAACAGTCCCACCATGGTGTGTACATTCTCTAGCCATATGTCCTGGAAGTCCGCAATTATAACATGTAAATGGGGTTCTCTGATCATCGTGGTATGAACTGAACATCTGACCCTGGGTCCAACCTCGTCTGAAACTACGGCCTGGAGTGTATCTGCCCCTACCTCTGCCAAACTGCCTAGTCATCGACCCCATAGGCCTAATTCTCTTTGGCTCCGGAACGACCACTGCCTCGCTCAAACGCTCCTCCACTCGCATCGCTGCATCCATGGCCTGCGCATACGTATCAAAATGCTGGGAGCCTATAGCCAGAAACAACTGCGTGTCCAGACTCCTTATGATCCTCTTCACCCGAAGCTCCTCCGTAGGAACTAAGTATGGGGCATAGCGTGATAACTGGGTGAATCGTAAATCATAATCTGCCACCGACATACTCGCAGATTTCCGCAACGCTTCAAAACTGCTAGCTCTGGCGTCCCTCACACTCTGTGGAAGAAATTTGGGAAGAAAGACCTTAGAAAACTCGGTCCATAACATCGGAGGAAGACCAGCAGTTCGTCCTCTCTCCATCGACTCACACTACTCCTGTGCAAGTCTCTCCAAACGAAAGCTAGTCAGCTCAACTGACCTCGCATCAGAACATCACAATGATCTGCCAATCCTTGCCATCCTATCAAGAAAGGATTGAGGATCCTCTGCTACATCAGTCCCTGTAAATACCGGAGGTCTCAACCTCATAAACTTTGAAAGCGATACCTCCATCACTCTCGTCTTTACCAGTGTGACCATCTGCGTGGGCTGTACATCGGACTCTGCCATAGTCGGTGCTGGATCCTGTCTCTGTACTCGAGTGGCCTCAGCTAACTGTCCTACCACTCGTTGCAATCCTAACATGCCCTCCTCTATCCTAGTAATACGATCTAGAAGAGGAGGATCAACATGCTCATGCACCGCTGGAATGTCCCGTGTAGCAGTCGCCGTCACAGGCGGACTCGCCCTAGCTGTATCTCTGGCTGCGGCTCACCTAGCTCGTGTAGCCATAGCAACTGGAACAAGAAACGAGAGTTGATAAGGCTTACGAATAGGGACGATCAATAACAGAGAGTCAAAGGAAGAATAGATCAAGATATAGATCCTAAGGTTAGTTAGGCTGAGTATGGTAACGTAAATATGCCGCGGAACATACGTACGGTACTGCACTCATCCTAATTCACCTACCCCATCAAACCAAAGGTCATCCTAAATCACGAACTCACGTCAACTTATCTTAACTCCCTACTCGACTCCGTAAGGTAAATCCTAAGCTCTGATACCAACTTTATCACGACCCAAAGTTTGGATGTGACCGGCACTTAGATTGTATAATATCTAAAGATATATACACAATCCGAGTAAGCCGAAAACCAAGATCAAAATCTTTTTTGCGGAATTCTTTATATAAAATTTAGCTTTTTAGTAGAAATCACATTTGTTATGAAATTAAGATATAAAGACACGCATAAGGTGTAAATTTTTGGTTGCATCCCTAGTTGGGATCAACAATAACAACGGAATAAATTTTTACAACTTATATGAAACCAATAGAATCATAGATATGAATAAAAGAAATATCTACTATATAACAAAGATCTCGCCTGTCAAATAATATACATGTAATCATCTCTCGTTCTAAGTCATAGCACAAGGTCTGATGGAAATTTTCTAGATACAAAATACAATACCAAAAGAGAAGGTTACTACATATGAAACCCACCTAACAAAAGATGCGATAAAAGCTGAAAAAAGTGGATCTGCACTGCTGCTAACCGTCCACTCTATCCCTGCAAGGAACTGTGACACAACGGGGGTGAGTTGCCAACTCAGTGAATATAACTAACATATAACGGCTAATAGTGTAAATATGATGAACCATAACTAAATGCGATATGGGTAAGTATGATGCATGATAGCATGTAAGAAACATGAACTTGTACTACTAATCATAAAAACCAAAGCTGAATTCTCATCACTTATTTCCAAATAAAGTTTATCTTTCCGTGTCCAACATCGACACAAACCTTCTGTCTCTCTCAGGCATCATTCCTCGAACGATCCTGTAATCAATAACACCGGTCGGTATCATCTAGATATCCGCCGTGTTCATAACTGTCTCCGGAATCGAGTAACCTCGTTAGGCTCCCCGCCTAAAGTGTGGCTATCCTGCCCCTTGGTCTCAACCGGGTCCACCATGTATCCAACTGTATGCCCCCCGACTCAGTCTGGATAAAATTTGTAAATCCGCAACCGTATGACCCCCAACTCGGTTCGGTATAAAAACCAAATCATAAAATCGACAAATCATAGTGGACGTGACACGAACTGATGAAAATCATTGTTTTTTCGTAATGGTATATGAAAACTTAAAACCAAAAATCCTCAATAATACAATTGCATCTTATATCAACTACTAATACTTGTATATGAAATATGATGTCATATATGCTAATTTCTACTACTATTTATACTTAAGGTATGATAAGGATCGTTTTTTTAACAATATAATTCCTAAGTGTACAGTGACATGTTAATACCGACGAGGTGTAGTGTAACATGTAGATATGTACATGTGCAGCATAACTCGTCGATAATGGTGCAGTGTTCTAACAAATATTAATCCTGGAGATATATATGTAGATTTTAGCATGCCTATGATAAAGTTAACATACAAAAGCAAACTTGAATTTAAATCTAACAACGGGCGTAACACGCCATCTTTACACAATTCCCCGGTAGATATTTAGTCTACTCACCGGAAAAATGTCGTATCTACTCAGGAATCGCCAATTCTTTTCCTTTCCTCGCAGCCTCCGGAGTTCCCATATTTGAATCTAACATCGAAAATTAACTTGAATAAGGAAACGACTACTCCGACACGGCGAATATGAAAACACACGTTCCTACGTACTAGTTATATTATATACGACTATTCCAAGCTATATTACAATCTGAACACAAGCTATTTATGTGAGAAAAGGGAAGGATAAGAGAAAGGAGGAGGTGTCACCAAGCAAGATGTGGGGTTTTCATGCAAGGAGGAGGTGTGGTGTGTAGGTTATGCATGAGAGTAGGAGGTGTCCAAGCTTTATCAACTCTAAATTGAATTATCCTAACAAAATTCTGAACTAAAAACCAAATTTACACAATATCCTAAACTTTATATAAAAACCCCTCACAACTTATGTTATTATAAAACACCCTTTTTATTAAAATGAAGCTAAAATTCTCACTAAAACCCTTATAATTTATTTATGTTACATACTAAAATTTTAATTTAATTTGTTTTATATACATCTTATGAAATTGTCTTATTTGGTTTTAATAACTTTTTGATTTATCATTTTATTATTTAATTAATTAATTTTAGTTATTTCTAAATTTTTAAAATGTTACATCAGGACTGCTTTTCTAAATATTGATCTGGAAGAGAGCGTTTATAAGTACACAGCCAGAGGGCTTCGTAGACAGTGGGAGCAGCGGAAACGTGTGCAAGTTGTTTTATGGGATAAATCAGGCATCGCGGAGATGGAACATCTGTTTTGATGTAGTAGTCAAAGAGTTTAACTTTATCAAAATGGTAGATGAACCTAGTATATACAAAAAGGTAGTAGGGTGTATGGTGGAGATCCTCGTATCGTACGTGGATGACATACTCTTGATAGGGAAGGAGTTTCCAATGCAACGCTCGGTCAATCTCCTCTTATCACAAGAATTCTCCATATAGGATCAAGAAGATACCTCCTAAATCCTGGGTTTTGGATCTATGAGATAGATCTAATTGGATGTTCGGATTCTCACTAGGTGTAGTGAGATGGTATCAATCGATCCTGGGGAGAATCATTGGAATGGTTCCAGGGTGATAAGGTCGACTGAATGTCAGTCACGGGCATTGTCTTTACCCTCAGTGGAGGGACGGTATGTTGGAAGAGTTCCAAGCTAGATACCGTGACCTACTAGACGATTAAAGGCAAGATACATCGTTACCAAGGATGCTACCAAAGAGACAGTCTGGATATATATAAGTTCATGAGATGAACTTCGTTCCTACCATTGTGAGACAATGGAGTTGTGGCTTATGCCTAGGAACCCACGTCCCATCAAAGATCCATACATAATCTTAGGCAGTATCACCTGATCAAGGAGATGGTTGATCTCCAGGAAGATCGAGGATAGGAGAGTAGATACAGAGGACAACAACGCGGATTCACTCACAAAGGCCTATTTCCCAGTTGAGACTTTTATGTGATGGTTGAATATGAGATACTTCAACCACAGCTGATTGTTGGGTATGAGATACTACAACAGATGGCCCTAGTACAAGTGGGAGATTGTTAGTGTAGGGTTACTAGGCACACTAACGAGGCTCAACAAGGCATCGACCATGCCAAAATTAAATTTTTATGTGCCGAATAACACTAAGCAAGATCGTATACTAGAGTTTAGGCGATACAATTAGCAAGTAAACAACTTTACTCTAAAGGGATACGAAATACAACCTTTGTAGATCGGTCCTTCACTTCATTTGCTCCTTGTTGAAGTCCCTTCGCTGCGATCGTGGATCTCCCGGACCCTTGCATGGCTTCATGAGGCGAAAGGTGCGACCTTGCTTGAAATCTCCGAGGCCGAAGATGATCTACGTCGAGGGAATTCCGACTCAAGCTACTACTTCACTAATTTGAGAATTAGTGAAGCAAACACCCTATACAAGAGTGCTAGTCTTGATGAGGATGGAGAAATAGGAAGTGGGTTCTCTTTGGATTTTTAATTCTCACAAAGTTTCACTCTTTTTTCAAAACCCTAGCAAGCATTTTCTTTTTCTCAATGAAGAAGATGAACAAAAGAAAGGAATGCGGATAATGATCAAGTGAGAAGAGTAACCATGGTGAGTGAGTATCATATACTAACCCTTGTAGAGCCATAACCATAGCTAATTGATTATGGTTGGGTTAAAAGGAATCTAAGGTAAAGACAAACCTAGTACACTTTGTCAAAGCAAGTTAAGCTTCTACAAGCTTCATGCTCATTCCAAAACTCCACTAATTTTGTAATTATCTTAAATAATCTTAACCCATCATAATACATAGAATGGTGTATGTCTCATACACACAAGTCATGTGTATCATCAACCATGATACAATATGATAACACATTTTAACATATATCATATACATGTTAAAATAGTGTGCATGTGAGAAAACCCCTAAAGTGAACAAGTGTTAGCAAATGTAAATTAGTATATCTAATATACAATTATACATTTAATTATTAAATCAACACTTGACTTAATAATCCGGTCATATCTCATATAACCGGCTAACATCCATCGTATCGACTTATCGAATCAACACTTGATTCGATAACCCGGTCATATCATATATAACCTGACCGATACAAAAAGTCGCGAGAATAGAATACGGTATCACATACTCGCATTTATTCTCGGTCTCGCACATATCACATACGTGCTCCTATTTCATTTTGCCTGAGCCAGTAAAACCTCTGTGTAGGACTCTAAAGACTTGTCAATACGCCGGCAGTAGGTGATGATCACATCACGCACCCACAAGCCGTCAGCGGTACTAGCTGGACGTAATCGATACCCGGGTATTAAGCGATCAGAAGATCAGCAAGCAAGCCCTCTCCAACTCCTGTAAAAGCCAGCCGGCAACACTTCCCGTACAGTCCGGTCTCCTCGTCTGATATGTCGCATATCAAGTCTAGGGGTAGTAAACGTCAGACCCCAATAACCGATAAGTCGTGCCGATGTGAGGCTCATAACGGGTCGAGAAACTACTGGTAACACTTACCAGTAAATCTCTAATCAGCCCTGGCTAGGGACTTCCCTGTTACGGCCAATCGAGCACAGCGCAACATCAACCCCCAATACCGGGAGAGACGAAACCCCTCCTATCGCTCATTGCCTCCATGTGACTCGGGAATGTACCCAAAAACCACCGTTTTGCACGCCGTCATGGACGTGGTAAGGTGGAAATCAAAGCACAGTAGGAATCACACAAGACTCTATGACGATCTCGGGTCTACAGACTAACCTGCACAAGTGTCACCAGAGAACTGCCATCTGACGTGAGGTATAATACCATCTGGGAGTTCTCGGCGAGTCCGTCCAGTGTACCCAGTCTACACTGAGCACCCGTATACCATCTCTGATGTCAAACACCAATGGATATGGGATCATCCATCGCCCATCTCATGGGTCGAGAAGCATATACGCTAGTCTACACTGGTATATCGATGCCCCGTCTCGATACACCCTCGACTAGGGGCCTTGAAGGATGTACTTATGGACTACCATATCCCCACTAGTATGATCCGCATCATAGTCCAGGTAGTCAAGTACACATCCTAAGGGCTTTATCAACATGTAACTATAAGACAGTATAAAGAGACAAGTATACATGTTAAAGTAAAGAGCAACCAGATAGCATACTATCATGATGAGCAAGAAAGTCCTCTCTATATATGTCCAAGCATCCAATATAATATACATCATCTGTACAATACTGGCCTCTAGGGCATACATACAACTAACAATCTCCCATTTGCACTAGGGCCAGCTGCTGTAGTATCGCATACCGAGCATCCCGAAGAGTCTCTGAAACTGTATCTGGGCAATGGCCTTCGTGAGTGGATCCGCTGTGTTATTCTTCGTGTCAACCCTCCTGACCTCGATCTCCCGGCGATCAACTATCTCCCAGATCAGGTGATACCGCCTCAGAATATGCCTGGATCGCTGATGGGACCTGGGTTCCTTGGACAAAGCCACCGCTCCATTGTTATCGCAATACAAAGGTATTGGATGCTCAATGGATGGAACCACTCCAAGTTCAGTAATGAACTTCTTGATCCAGACAGCCTTTTTGGCAGCATTGTTGGCAGCGATGTATTCAGCCTCCATCGTCGAGTCTGCCACGGTTTCCTGCTTGGAACTCTTCCAGCTAACCGCCCCTCCGTAAAGGGTAAAGACAAATCCCGACTGTGACTTAGAGTCGTCCTTATCACTCTGGAAGCTCGAATCGGTAAAGGACTCCACTTGGAGTTCTCCGTTACCATACACCAAGAGCATCTCTTTAGTCCTTCGTAAGTACTTGAGAATGCTCTTCACAGCTGTCCAGTGACTCTCTCCAGGATCAGCTTGATACCTGCTCACTACACTTAATGAGTATGCTACATCGGGTCTGGTACATAGCATCGCGTACATGATAGAGCCTACAGCCGAAGCATAGGGTATCCCTTGCATGCGAGCTCTATCCAAATCAGTCTTGGGAGACATCTCTTTGGAGAGAGTGAGCCCTGAGATCGTGGGTAAAAACCCACGTTTGGACTCTTCCATACTAAACCTCTTTAGTATGGTGTCAATGTACCTGGACTGGGACAATCCCAATATCCTTTTAGATCTATCTCTATAGATCCTAATCCCCAATATGCAGGAGGCATCACCAAGATCTTTCATTGAGAATCTTTATGATAAGAAGAGCTTGACCGATTGCAGCATAGGAATATCATTTCCTATCAAGAGTATGTCGTCCACGTACAATACGAGGAAGACAACCTTACTCTCTGCCACCTTCTTGTAGATACAAGGTTCATCTACATTTTTGACGAAATCAAACTCTTTGATAACGATGTCAAAGCAGATGTTCCAACTCCGCGACGCTTGCTTTAATCCATAAATGGATTTAAGCAGCTTGCACACCTTCCCGCTGCTCCCACTATCTACGAAGCCCTCTGGCTGAGTCATGTACACGCACTCTTCTAAATCGCCGTTTAGAAAGGCGGTCTTAACATCCATTTGCCAGATTTCGTAGTCATGATATGCAGCGATGGCAAGCATGATCCGGATGGATTTAAGCATAGCCACTGGAGAAAAGGTTTCGTCATAGTCCACACCTGGTCTTTGACGAAAACCCTTTGCAACAAGTCTAGCTTTGAAAGTCTCCACTTTCCCATCTACACCAAGTTTTTTCTTGAAGATCCACTTGCTCCCAATTGGTTTTACCCCTTCAGGAGAAACTTCCAAAGTCCATACTTTGTTGGTGTACATGGATTCCATCTCGGACTGCATTGCATCCAGCCATTTCACTGAGTCCCTACTCGTGATGGCCTGCTCAAAGCTAGGTCATCATCAACCATGATGCAATCCTCGCTCCCACCATCAATGAGAAAACCATAGTAGCTCTCAGGTGGATGAGAAACCCTACTAGATCGGTGGAGAGGCTGGGGTTCATCGGGTACTACTGAATCCTCTGGTTCTACCAAGTCTTCTGTTATAGTTTGTGTCGCTGGAACCTCTTCCAGTTCTACCTCAATGCCACTAATCTGCTTCATAAGAAAACTTTTTTCTAAGAAAGTGGCATGTCGTGAAACAAACACCTTTTGTTCCTCGGAGTGGTAGAAGATATACCCTTGTGAATTTTTGGGATATCCTATAAACTTACATAAGACAGATCTTGCCTCGAGTTTGTCTGGATTTTGTCTGTATTTTGTCTTTTGACATAGGCCGGACAACCCCATATCTTAATGTAATTAAGATGTGGTCTCTTTCCTTTCCATATCTCATATGGAGTGGTAGGCACATATTTGGTAGGAACTCTATTCAATAGGTCTATGGCTGTCTCAAGCGCATACCCCCAGAAGGAAATAGGTAACTCAGCTGTGCTCATCATTGAGCGTACCATATCTAATAGGGTACGATTCCTCCGTTCCGACACACCGTTGTGCTGTGGTGTATAAGGAGGAGTAAGCTGAGAGAGAATCCCATTCTCTTTTAGATAATCCAGAAAATCATTGCTTAAGTATTCTCCTCCTCGATCAGATCGAAGGATCTTAATACTTTTGCCCGTTTGGTTCTCTACTTCGTGCTTATATTCTTTGAATTTCTCAAAAGCTTCAGACTTGTGTTTCATCAGGAACACATGTCCGAATCTTGAGAGATCGTCAGTGAATGTAATGAAGTAGGAAGAACCGTTTCTGGTATGTGTAGACATGGGACCGCATACATCACTATGTATCAGCCCTAAGAGTTCGGTAACTCTTTCTCCGTGTCCTGTAAACGGAGTTTTGATCATCTTGCCTTTGAGACATGACTGACAAGTGTCATAAGATGAAAATTCAAAAGAATTCAAATATCCATCCTTATGCAACTTAGCTGTCGTGTCGCATTGATGTGACCCAGTCTACAATGCCACAAGAAGGATTCGTTCAGTTCTGAACTCTTCCTCTTGTGTGTGTTTTGTAAATTGAGGACCGTATTTTGATTGAGAATGAATATGCCATTATGTAACGAGCCTGATGCAATCAACTTTTGATCTAGGAAGATGGTCATAACATTATCCTGTACTACAAAATTATATCCTTCTTTACTCAGTAAAGAAACTGATATAATATTGCACATCATGTTCGGTATATAATAGCACTCATTCAGAATCAGTGTATTATGACTTGGTAATACAAGGTGATATTCGCCAACTGCTTTGGCTGCAATACTTGCACCATTCCCTACTTGAACGGAATGATCACCTTTTCCCAGTTCTCTACCTTTCCGTAGCCCATGTAACTGTTTACATATGTGGGATCCTGATCCGGTATCTAATACCCAGGACGTAGGGTAAACTAAAAAACAGTTCTCAATGACTAACACACTTGAAGAAGGTGCATCAACATGCATGTTCTCCGTTTGGGCGGCGTGAGAATCCAGATATTCTCCTGATTCCTGTTCCGTCTTATAACACTTATAAGATAGAACGGGTCCAACGTTCCCCTGCACAGTATAACATGCGGGTTCGGTCAATACATCCATATTATTATCTTTATTAAGGCATGATATGGTCGCTACCTGGAGAGAGAAAGAAGAAAACACTTTAGCGTATGCTCTTGCAAGATCAGATTGGTTATTTATCTTATCTAATCAGGATGGCACCCACTGTTTTTATCAAATCTTCCTTCAAACCCTAAAAGGAAAGACTAGCCGGGATTAATTACACCCTACAACTTCGCCAATCTTTCAGCCATGCCAGTGTCGGTACTTTGAGGGAGGTTCCCCGTGCTTTCGCACGGACCTAATTAAAGTAAACCTCATTTTCCCAGAGGCGTAACCCCGTTGACTCCTTTCTAGACACCTACTTGATCGGCTAATTGTCCTGTGTAAAACTCTCCCAGGAGTAACAATTACTCGCAGTGGGTATCGGGATCCAACTATCTCATAGAAGGTATGCAATCTCATTGCAAATTTCAACACTTGAAATTCCCGATAATGCTTTTGCCCCTAGCGTGCTATGACCTTGACGCATGCCAAACAACCCATAGTCCGCTAGTCAAGTTCAACCCGTACAATTCGTGATTGAATTAAACCCACCCGTACGACCCTTGACGCATGCCAAACAACGCCGTACGAATACCCTAATCCAATCGCATCTCATGCTACAGATAAGTAATAATCAGCTACCGTACACTACGCCTTGACGCATGCCAAACAACCGCAGCACGAATACTAAATATTACTTATCTGAATTGACGGAGGGCTACGGAGGTTTTTCAGAAAACCATGAGCGTAATGAACTTGATATCGTCGTAGAATCATGTGAAATTCTGAAATGGAGTGTTTTTGAGGCTTTCATTAGTTTTGCTAAAGAGGTCACTCCCGGTGAAGGGATCTCGGCTCTTTCCTCATCGAATAAGGTGCAGGACATATCATATATATCACTGTGCAAAGCAAAACTCTAAAAGCAATCAAAAGACAAACCGAATTTTGTAGCATCTGCCAGTTTCGCTAAAGAGGTCACTCCCGGTGAAGAGATCTCGGCTCTTTCCTCATCGAATAAGGTGCAGGGTATATCATATATACCGCTATGCAAAGCAAAACTGTAGCTACTCTTTTTATAATATTTTGATTCTACAACATCTTTTAGGTTTCTTTTCTTTCATTAATCACATTAATGAAGTCCCATCTTTTAAGTCACCTAAACATCACAGATAAATACGACGTACACTTATGCCATCCGCATTCGCCTCGATGTCCCCTCGTGCACCGTTAGGTTAGGTAACTAACGGCAGTCAGGGCAGGGCTGGCGCGGGTGTAAAACATAAGTAACGCCTATATAATATATCAAATATACTATATATAGTATTTATCACAGAACATCAAATGATCACATCACAGATATCGCAACAGAAGAAATATATGAAACATTGGATATATTAGGACGTCCGTGTTTTATTTTGAGCCTCTATAAAACACGGATTCCACGGTCGCGACGAATAGCCAAACCCACACCCCTAGACCCCTACGAGAGCGGCAAGAAACCCTACCAATTCTGGAGTTAGGAGACCCGGACTCGACTCCTCGAGTTGGTCTCCCACTGGACTCCAGAACCCGGTTACTTGTGCTCTCCTCCTTGGGTCTATCCTAGTGCGGAAAAGTAAATAATATACAAAATGTGACATCAACCTCGACCCGGAAGTGCCCCAATAAAAGAATATTACATACATTTAAATTTTACATGAATGAAAATAAAAACTCTCATCTCACATAAAAATCCCCGGCAATTCAGAACGCGACGATCCAATATAACATATCCAACAACATATAACATCACATGTCATCAACGTAAGTAAATATGCGCATCCCAATTGTCGTTGACATATAGCAACGAAACCGGCGATATCACATATTACACTTACGGTCGCAGAAAAGAAAGTGTAAAACTACAACATTTGGAATCCACAATCTCTTTAGACATCGTAAATGCGAAATATCACATATTTCGCATTTCATGCCTAACCGTGTGAATTCCACATATTGTATCACATTCCAGATAAATAGACAGTATTAAACTTTTCGATCGAATAATAAAATACCCAAGATTTCCTAAATAGCTCAACACTTGAGCGGAGTTCAAAAATTCCAGAATACGTCACAGTAGCAACGGTCCAGCCGTAGAAGGGTCAAGCCAACGCCTCACATGTGGCACGCAGTACTGCCCCAAACCCTAAGGTTCAAAGGGCAGTTCAAGACGGTCACATAATCGAGTTAAGGTTTGTTGTCTTCTACAGGGTCCGTCACATTTCTTGCACGTTTTTCCAAAATAATTAAACCCGAGAAAAATTCAACACTTGAAACTTTTTCGTGCCGGGAAAAATTGAGTTAGTGATATCCGTTCGAACATTTTAATACTTACTAAATTATCCGGAATAACAATAACAAATTTAAAATTCCCGATCGAATCGACGATTACAAAATAAACCCCAGATTACTCAACACTTGAGTTAAAATAAAAATACCCAGAAAATACTAATAACAGAAATAGAAATAACAGTGCAAAAACGATCATATAAGTCCACTATACTGCCGCGGTTCCGTGGCCCAAGCGCGGTACGGCCGCGGTTCCGCGGCGGTTTGGACGTATTAAGTGTTCGTTTTTCACCACATTTCTTAGAAAACCCTGCTGAATTTTTTAGGTATTTTTAATTCAGAAAAAACCCAGTTTTTAAAATTTGACCAGAGAGGGGGTTATTTCATTGATTTCGGGTTCGATCGGGGTTTTAACTTCGTTAACACATCGCCTAATGCTCTAGCTAGGCTCTGATACCACTGTAGGGTTACTAGGCACACTAACGAGGCTCAACAAGGCATCGACCATGCCAAAATTAAATTTTTATGTGCCGAATAACACTAAGCAAGATCGTATACTAGAGTTTAGGCGATACAATTAGCAAGTAAACAACTTTACTCTAAAGGGATACGAAATACAACCTTTGTAGATCGGTCCTTCACTTCATTTGCTCCTTGTTGAAGTCCCTTCGCTGCGATCGTGGATCTCCCGGACCCTTGCATGGCTTCACGAGGCGAAATGTGCGACCTTGCTTGAAATCTCCGAGGCCGAAGATGATCTACGTCGAGGGAATTCCGACTCAAGCTACTACTTCACTAATTTGAGAATTAGTGAAGCAAACACCCTATACAAGAGTGCTAGTCTTGATGAGGATGGAGAAATAGGAAGTGGGTTCTCTTTGGATTTTTAATTCTCACAAAGTTTCACTCTTTTTTCAAAACCCTAGCAAGCAATTTCTTTTGCTCAATGAAGAAGATGAACAAAAGAAAGGAGTGAGGATAATGATCAAGTGAGAAGAGTAACCATGGTGAGTGAGTATCATATACTAACCTTTGTAGAGCCATAACCACAGCTAATTGATTATGGTTGGGTTAAAAGGAATCTAAGGTAAAGACAAACCTAGTAGACTTTGTCAAAGCAAGTTAAGCTTCTACAAGCTTCATGCTCATTCCAAAACTCCACTAATTTTGTAATTATCTTAAATAATCTTAACTCATCATAATACATAGAATGGTGTATGTCTCATACACACAAGTCATGTGTATCATCAATCATGATACAATATGATAACATATTTTAACATATATCATATACATGTTAAAATAGTGTGCATGTGAGAAAAACCCTAAAGTGAACAAGTGTTAGCAAATGTAAATTAGTATATCTAATATACAATTATACATTTAATTATTAAATCAACACTTGACTTAATAATCCGGTCATATCTCATATAACCGGCTAACATCCATCGTATCGACTTATCGAATCAACACTTGATTCGATAACCCGGTCATATCATATATAACCTGACCGATACAAAAAGTCACGAGAATAGAATACGGTATCACATACTCGCATTTATTCTCGGTCTCGCACATATCACATACGTGCTCCTATTTCATTTTGCCTGAGCCAGTAAAACCTCTGTGTAGGACTCTAAAGACTCGTCAATACGCCGGCAGTAGGTGATGATCACATCACGCACCCACAAGCCGTCAGCGGTACTAGCTGGACGTAACGGATACCCGGGTATTGAGCGATCAGAAGATCAGCAAGCAAGCCCGCTCCAACTCCTGTAAAATCCAGCCGGCAACACTTCCCGTACAGTCTGGTCTCCTCGTCTGATATGTCGCATATCAAGTCTAGGGGTGGTAAACGTCAGACCCCAATAACCGATAAGTCGTGCCGATGTGAGGCTCACAACGGGTCGAGAAACTACTGGTAACACTTACCAGTAAATCTCTAATCAGCCCTGGCCAGGGACTTCCCTGTTACGGCCAATCGAGCACAGCGCAACATCAACCCCCAATACCGGGAGAGACGAAACCCCTCCTATCGCTCATTGCCTCCATGTGACTCGGGAATGTACCCAAAAACCACCGTTTTGCACGCCGTCATGGACGTGGTAAGGTGGAAATCAAAGCACAGTAGGAATCACACAAGACTCTATGACGATCTCGGGTCTACAGACTAACCTGCACAAGTGTCACCAGAGAACTGCCATCTGACGTGAGGTATAATACCATCTGGGAGTTCTCGGCGAGTCCGTCCAGTGTACCCAGTCTACACTGAGCACCCGTGTACCATCTCTGATGTCAAACACCAATGGATATGGGATCATCCATCACCCATCTCATGGGTCGAGAAGCATATACGCTAGTCTACACTGGTATATCGATGCCCCGTCTCGATACACCCTCGACCAGGGACCTTGAAGGATGTACTTATGGACTACCATATCCCCACTAGTATGATCCGCATCATAGTCCAGGTAGTCAAGTACACATCCTAAGTGCTTTATCAACATGTAACTATAAGACAGTATAAAGAGACAAGTATACATGTTAAAGTAAAGAGCAACCAGATAGCATACTATCATGACGAGCAAGAAAGTCCTCTCTATATATGTCCAAGCATCCAATATAATATACATCATCTGTACAATACTGGCCTCTAGGGCATACATACAACTAACAGTTAGTGATATGTATGCCCTAGAGGCCATTACTGTACATACGATGTATAGTGTAGTGGATGCTTGGACATATATATGGAGGACTTTCTTGCTCGACATGAAAGTATGCTATCTGGTTGCTCTTTATCTTAACATGTACTCTGATTGTCTCTATGTTACATGTTGATAAAGCCCTTCGGATGAGTACTTGACTACCAGGACTATGATGAAGATCATACTAGTGGGGACAGTATAGTTGCTATGTACATCCTTCAAATGTTCCTAGTCGCAGGTGTATCGAGACAAGGCATCGATATACTAGAGTAGACTAGCGTATGCTTCTTGACCCATGTAGATGGGCGATGGATGATCCCATATCCATTGATGTTTGACATCAGAGATAGTATACGGGTGCTCAGTGGAGACTGGGTATACTGGACGGACTCGCCGAGAACACCCGGATGGTATTATACCTCACGTCAGATGGCAGTTCTCTGGTGACACTGGTACAGGTTAGTCTGTAGACCCGAGATCGTCATAGAGTCTTGTGTGATTCCCACTGTGCTTTGATTTCCACCTTACCACGTCCAAGAGGGCGTGCAAAATGGTGGCTTTTGGGTACAGTCCTGAATCACATGGAGGCAATGAGCGATAGGAGGGGTTTCGTCTCTCCCGGTATTGGGAGTTGATGTTGCGCTGTGTTCGATTGGCTATAACTGGAAATCCCTGGCCAGGGTTGCTGAGATTTACTGGTAAGAGTTATCAGTAGTTTCTCAAACTATTATGGACCTCATATCGACACGACTTATCGGTTACTGGGGTCTGACGTTTACCACCCCTAGACTAGATATGCGACATATCAGACGAAGAGACCGGACTGTACGGGAGTGTTACTGATTGGATTCGCAGGAGAATATACAGGCTTGCTTGTTGATCTTCTGATTGCTCAATACCTGGGTAGCTGTTACGTTTAGCTGACCGCTTGCAGCTTGTGGGTGTTTGATATGATCATCACCTACTGCCGGCGTATTGACGATTCTTTAGAGTCCTACACAGAGGTTTCCTGGCTCAAGCAAAATGGGGTAGGAGCATATATGTGATATGTGCGGGACCGAGAATGATACGATATGAGATACCGTATTCTATTCTCGCGATATGAGATATCGGCCGGGTATATGTGATATAACCGGGTCATCGGATCAAGTGTTGATTCGATGAATTGGTACATGTTATATTAGTCGGTTATATATAAATATAGCCGGCTTATCGGATCAAGTGTTGATTCGATAATTTAATGTATAATTATATATGAGATATATTACTTTACGTTAACTAATATAAGCTCGCTTTATTGATTCATTTTCTCACGGGATAATACATTGATATATATGCGATATATGTTAATTGTATTATTTTCTTTTGTTACAAAAATATATTATATATGTGATATATAATATTGTAACAAGTTATGATTACAAATGCAACATGATTTGTGGAGATTAAACAAGTTAGGGTTTGATTTGGGTTAGCATTTGGGTTAGCTTTTTCATGAAGTTTCATGAAGCTTTCTTTTGTTTTATGCTAAGATATTTTGTGTTGATATTTTGTAGATATTTCTTTAACCCAACCCAAATTCTTTACCCTAGTTAATTCTCTACAAGGATTAAGACTTCATTCTTAACCCATGGTTGATTTGTAACCATGACAATTTTTTCATTATTCATCACAAATAAAATGTTTCTTCTTCTTCCTCATGAAAAAAGTTTTCTAGCTTTTTGACATGTGATGATAATGAGTGAGAAATTGAAAACAAAAGAGAGCTAAATTCCTAGCTCATCATCCTCATCTATTCTAGCCACTTAGATTAGGGTGTTTGCTTTACTAATACTTGATTAGTGAAGCAAGAGCTTGGGTTTGAGTTTCTTGCAAGCTTGCATCTTTCTCTTCATAGAGCCTCTCTAGAGTCCGGATACTTGATGATCGCAACGAAGGGACCTCAACACGGAGCTTATGAAGCGAAGGAACGGACTACAAAGGTTGTAATCCCTCTTTCTTAGATGTTAAAGTGTTTAACATGCTTGTTTGCTTAATTCTCTAGTAAAGATCTTGGTTAGGGTTTGTTTAGCACCCCAAAAATTTCAAAGTAGCATAATTGATGCTTGCCAAAACCTTCACAAGGTGCTAAGCTAACCCTACACCTACGGCCAGGGCGGTGTTACATTCTCTTGCCGCACGCCTCCTGCGCTTCCTTTCCGCCTGGGTCGTGAAGGCCGATCTTCTCAGGACCTCCGTCAAGGGGACGTCATCGCCCACGTCAGGAGCTACCTCTGGAGCCGTTATGGCATCCGTCATTGGTTTCTTAAGTAAAGCCTCTGTTGGTAATGCTGAGGAGGACGGGACTTCGATAGCTGGCCCTGGAAGCATCTCCACACTACCCTGCGAAGTCGGTACCACACCTGGGATAACCTGAGTAGAGGTAGTCCCTGTAATAAGATGAAAAAAGGGTTAGATTACCCATAAAAAAGAGGAATGAAGGCATAATGAGCCGAAATATACCAACGCCCAGTGAAGCGCGAATCCTCTCCTCCTCCCCAAAAGTCTTGAGGGAAGCCGCGAGAGCCTCTTCAGTGGAAATCCCTGTTAAAGAAGGAGTGTCAGTCGAAACATGATAACAAAAACATAACAGCAAAAAGATACGGTTGAGGTTTACTTGATTGTGCGAGGATGACCAGTGCTGCTTTGTGGCTGGCTAATCGCTCAGAATCTGCAATAGCAGCTTCGAGGTCGGTATCATCCGGCGCCATAAATAGACCCCTGTTGGTCCCATATTCGCTCAGGCCCTCGCTATAAGGAGCATGAGGCTCCTGGACGAGTACAATGTCTGCAGAAAGAATCAACTTCTTCTTCTTCTTTTGCGAACGAGCACTGATCGCCGCTAGCACAAGCTTACGCTTGGTAGGCACCTTAGGACGATGAGTCCCGATATCTGAACCCATGCCAGACTCAGGAGACGCTACAGTCACCTCTTTCACAGGAGCACGGAGTATCGGTAGCTCAGGCCTATCAGGCGGTACCACAGCCGCAGCAGCTTCCCTCAAGGGAGGATGAACGATGGTCCGTCGCTTTAGAGGAACGTCTGGATTACCCGCCGGGGCGGTGCTTTTATGGTCGAGCAATAATCGCTTCTCTTCTCTGATAACGGCGCCCATCGAATGCTGGTACCACGCCACATATACATTCAGGGCTTTTGGAACGCAACCCGGCGCACTAATAAAGAAATTGGAGCCGGTGTTCAATCGCATAAAATGGTGCATTGCGTTCCGAATACCCTCTTCAGTAGCAGCAGGTTCTGCCAAGAAAGCCTCAAGCGGAACACCTTGATTGTAGCTTAACTGCTGGGCAAAACGATGCGGATTGTACCTCATGAACAACGTCGCATCATTCTGCTTAAACACAAGAAAGCCCGGCCTGATGGAGTATAGATGGAGAATTTCCCGAGCTTTCAAGACAGAGGCCCCGTCTTTAAAAATATCCCGCAATGGCTGCACCATTGTTGCGGACTGTTTGCCGATAGTTAGAACCTTGTCGGTAAAGGTCATTCCATCTCCAACCGTGCAAGGACCAAGGAGTAAACCCCTAGCTTCCCGCGGTGTCGGATTTACAATGGATGCGTCAACTAGCCGCATGATCCGGGGGAAGCCACACCTGTCGTAGAAGGAAGGCCTTTTATGGATACCGAAAACACCAAGTACATGTAGCTCGAGCCATGGCATAAAGTAATGCATCGAGAAGTTCACATGTTGCACTCCTGGTTCAGTAGTATCCGCCGCTTGGCTGAGGCCGTAATACAAATGAGCTAACCCAGCGACCCCGACAGCCACTTCACCCCAATAACCATTCGGTGAGCTGGGTAGAAGACAGACGGCCTCATACGACGAGGGTGCATCGGAAGCGCAAACCAGCTCAGCCATAACCCGAGAAACCCCAAAAAGAACGTTTCCTTGTCGATCCCAGGAACTGCAAGCTCTGCAAAAGAGACGACATGGGTGTTGGGGAGGAAGAAACTCTTCTGATCTGCCTCCGTCGTCGGCAGGTTGCCCAAACCTAAGCCGAAAGGATCGTCAAGTTTGGAAAATTTAGTGGCCTCCTTCGAAAGGACTTCCGGGTGGAGAAAACGAGTGATGAAATCCGTGAAATTAACCCCATGGCTCCCAGATTCGAGAAAGAGGCTCTCATACATATTCAACACTTTTATCAAACTTGGGAACTGGTGTTGAATGGCGTTCTCCGGGGTAAGGCCTGTCATCACTGACTTGGCACTAAAAACGTATTCATCCGTAGGAAGCAGTTCCTCATAATGCTCCCCTATAATCGGTAAGCCATAAACTTCTGCAAACTCCTCTAAAGAGATTGATACTTCTTGATCCAGCATAAGGAAGGTGTGAGTCGGAATATTCCACTGCTTCAGAAAGGCCTTAACCCACCAGGCAGGAAGCGTAGAATACTGAAAAAGAGAAGCAAAAATTGCGGGATACAACCCAAGCCTCAGCAGCTGCGAATTCTTCGCTGACAGAATATAGAGGGCCCATTGCAGATACCCAGCTAGATGACGAGGAGTTAGGCTAATCATATATGGTTGTCCCCACAGGCGCGACTCGCCTTGACAAATACGTCGCCCCAGGGTATCCAAAGCCATTGGAGGCTGAATGGGCATCGAAGCCATAGCAGGCTGAAGAAGACCTCCCGAAGTGCAGTTGACTTCTTCCACGGTATAGTTCACCGGAGGTGGGTCGGCGTAATGAATCGCCATGATGGGCTCTGAGGGTACCGCGCACGAAAAGCTCTGCCGACCCTTAACAATTTGATTGTACCATGTTCCTCATAAATGAAGATTCTTATGTTCCGGGTCATGATCTCTGATCAATGCTAAGACTTCCCTGTCCACAGGCGCTCTAGGGAATCCTTCCTCTGAACGAACAAATGGGAAAGAACTATCGAAAGATATGTCACCAGCGCAAAAAAGAACAAAAGCCAACCGTCAGTGCTATAATTTAAACTCTGACACTTGGTACTTTAAAAATTCGTACCGCACTGCAATGCAGTAGAAAGGGATCAAAGGGGACCTACATAATCCAGATGACATTGCATCATTAATAAAACAGCCTCATCATTTGATGAGACTGTCAATTAAATGAGGAAATCCTCAATTGATTCTCATTTAATGAGAACCCCTCGGGCTAAGCAGTAAATCTCCCCTTGAGAGCAGTGCTCTGTGGCAGAGTGACATCTGTCAACTCTAATGATGAAGGAATAAAAAAAATTCCTCAAGAGCCTTTGTTTCCCCCAATCAGAGCAAAGTTCTGTTTAAAATTCAAATCTTTGAAATGAAGCAACGCTTCAGATGCAGCGCCGAGTGCGCTGCGCCCTAAGCAGCGCACCACGTGCAAAGTACGTGGGCGCTAGCGCTAGGTGCGCTGCGCTCTAAGCAGCACGCCACGTGTGCACTAGCGCTAGGTGCGCTGCGCTCCAAGCAGCGCACTATGTGTCAAACACAGGTGCGCTAGTGCAATGTGCACTGCCCTTTAAGCAGCGCACCATGTGTAAAGCACGAGTGCGCTAGCAAAGATTCCTCAAAATCTTTCCAAATAACAAGATTGTATTTTACCAAAAGACAGAATAAATTCTGTATGGAAAGATTTATCAATCTTGTTAAAAATAAGAAGATTGCTTTCTGTAAAACAGGAGCCCTAGGATCAAAGATCCAATGGTGGGGAAACATCCCCAAATCAATCAGAGAAATATCTCTTTAACTGATTGAACTGATCAGCTTCTCCTATATAAAGAACCCAAGACTTCAAGTCTTGTACAGAGAAACCCCCCCTAAACTTGGAGAAACTCAAAGATAAAGAGCAAGCTCTCGAAAGAAGATTCTTTTCCTTCAAGGTAAAAAGAATGAGGATGAACAAAGAGATGAAATCATCTCATAATTAAAAAGAAGAATTTTCTTCATAAAAGATCATAGATCTACAAAGACCAAGGTCTTTTATAAAGAGATCAAAAAGATCTCATCATAAAACAAAGAAGAACATAATTCTTCTCACAGATCATAGATCTATAAGACAAATTATCTTTCTGAGATCATAAACATCTCATTACAAAAAGGAGAGGAGAATAATTCAATTCTTTTAAGGATCATAGATCCATAAAGGCAAAGCCTTTCATCAATATAACAGATTGAAACAAAATAAGAGCGGTTGTTCTTAGATTCTGAGACAAAGTCTCTTTTAAAAGAACATAAATTGTTTCTCAGATCATAAAATTGATCAGATGCGCTTTGCGCTATTGAACTGCGCTTCTACGCTCTCTGGACTGGTGCTCAGCGCCAAATGCGCCACGTGTCAATCGCGCATGCACTGCTTAAAAACTAGCGCTTTGCGCTTTTGAAATAGCGTACTGTGCTCATGGGCTGGCGCTCAGCGCCAAGCGCACCACGTGTCATTCACGTATGTGCCACTAAACTGAAAGCGCAATGCGCTCATGAACTAGCGCTTTGCGCTCATAAACTGGCGCAATGCGCCCATCATCTGGCGCTTAGCGCCAAGAGCAACACGTGTCCCTCGCGTGTGCGCTACTTGGCATAAGCGCACTACGCTCTTTGATTGGCACAAAGCGCCAAGCGCACCACGTGTCACTCACGTGTGCGCTCTTAGAACATAAATTGTTCTTTAACAAGCCCAAGGCTTTGATGAATGCTCAGCATTCAATAAATGACAAAACATTGTCAAGATATAGATCAATGCTCAGCATTGTTTTAAAAGGGCTGGACTCAAACAAATACACAACAACTCAGAAAGAAATGTTAAACATTTTAATTGAATGGACTTAGCCCAAATTGACCATAAGTCCTCAACTCATATTAATTGAGCTCATATGCTCATAAATCTTGGATCTTAGTCCTAAATTGGACTATAGATCTTTCAATCAATATTGGTTCGAGGGCACATCTCTTCACTCCTCTGATATATGTCGTTGTAATCCTTCAGCGTCTTCAGAGAGGTGACGGGTCCCGACAACCAAACATTCCATGGACTGTGAGGTCTTTAAACTCACGGACTATGACATCCTTAACCTTGACTGTGAGGTCTTTAAACTCACGGACTATGACGTCCTTAACCTTGACTGTGAGGTCTTTAAACTCACGGACTATGATGTCCTTAACCTTGACTGTGGGGTCTTTAAACTCACGGACTATGACGTCCTTAACCTTGACTGTGATGTCTTTAAACTCACGGACTATGATGTCCTTAACCTCGGACCACCATGTCCTTAAACTGGTAATCGACCGCAATGTCTCTAAACTAAACAATAGAGCCCAAATGCTCTTTTGTTGGATCTAAACGATCCCGTTAAGTTGATCTTAGTCTAAAAATTAGACTAACGTATCCTTAACAAACGTTTAAGTTGATCTTAGTCTCAAAAGAGACTAACGTATCCTTAAACCCAACCCCCAAACCCAAATCTAAGAAAATACGGATTTGGAATAATCCACGCCCTACGGGCGACAACATAAATTAGTCTCCGTATACAATCCACGGGTAACCAAAAACAAAACAAACACACATGACACGAAGTGTCCATCTGGAGAAGAAGAAAGTGGTTACCGCGATGCGGTTGCGTAATTAACTGCAGGGGCTTGCGCCTGCAGGTAAGAGCGTCCCCGCAATCAAAAACCCCTCAAATGAGGGGGAATCTGACGAAGTCTGCTACATCGGCCACATCCATCTAAACCTTCGATACACTGTGCCATAAATCAACTTGGCATCTTCGAAGAGGTGGATAGATAGAACCAAATAGCATTTGCCCCGAAACACAGGCGAAACGGACCTACGCGGTCTCGTCTCCGTGTTCCGGCGGGGAACAGATTCTGGCACGCCCGGTGGGGCCTTTTCCTCTTTCCACTCCACACTTCGTGTGTCGTGTTCGCGAACGAATCGCGGTTTAATATGGTTGCCCCTGGATTTGAGGTACTAAGATTTGTGTTTTGCTCCATGTAGAAAACGAAAGATCAATGGCTTCTACCCGCACAAAATGCTCCAGCTGCAACTGCAACGCCCGTTCCGCCTCATCTGGAGGTGTAACCTACGGCCCTTGAGCGGCCTCCATGTTTACAATGCCGATAGAGCAGGTAACGCAGGATACCACCGGGTTATTCTTCGGGACCATGCTCCCACCAGTGAGCGTTAACATCCCGCTGCCACAAGAAGCGCAGAAGAAGTCGATCTTTGAACGACTCACCACCACCACGGCTCCTCTCAATGGGTCGTCCAATGCTAAGCCAACAGCATCAGTTTTCGATAGGCTGAGCTTGAATGCCAATGGGGACGCCAGGAAGCCCACGATACCTGAAGCAGCTATCCCAAAACGGATAGCTATTCCTGCCCCTGAGGTCGCCAAGGAAGCTTCTCCCATCAAAGGATCAGTCTTTAAAAGGCTGGCCACTTTGGCTCCCGCTCCTGCCCAAAAGTCTGTCTTTGACAGACTGGATACGGCTTCTCAACGAACATCGGTCTTCAAGAGACTGACACCGGCGACAACCCTCCGCCAAGACATGGGGCATGACAAAGCTACCCCTATAGATGAACCAACACCATCCGCACGACACGCTCGCCGTTGTCACTGGCGTCGAGTAAGGAAGGCCGGGGGCAGCTCTCCGTCTGGGTTAATTCCGTCAGCTCCAACGGTGGAAATCAATGCTGCTGTTCCAACTGGGAACAGCTTCGAGATGCTTAACAGGGTGCGCAGGAATTCACCCACCGCCGTAATGAAAAAATCTCCTCCACCTGTGGAGAAGGTTACAGAAACGAAGTCGGAGCAGCCCCCTCAACGGTTGTCCTCTAAGATTTACAAGGTCTGGCGTCAATACAAGACTCGGTGATTGATCAAGATTACTCTCGCCGACAGAAAAAGATGAAAGTTCAGCGAGAAGACAACCATCTGGTCAAGTCATGTAAGGCGACAGCTACATGGGTGCCCACTACAACGGCCCCCTCGACGTCAACCGCTCAAAAGAGAAGGAGGCCGGAGAAAGCCCCTGTGACCGCGGCGAACCGCAAAAGCGCTGAATCTAAACGCCCTAAGTCTGGGGGCATGGTAATACATACCGTTTATATGGATTCCAGAAAATAGGAAAGCCGTGCTTCCACAGGTCATCGACCGCTTACGCGATCAGTGACTAAGGCTCAGGAGCAACAACAACAAAAGCTCCAAGAGATGCTGACAGCTATGGCCGCACTCACTGGGCCAAAAGAAAATCCAGAAACCTTGGAACATCGTCGGGAACAAGAAACTGATACCGAGTTCCTCCAAAGAATGCTCGAGAGGAAAGAAAAAGAAGCTGCGAAGCAGGCGGTTAATATAAAACGAATGGCTCTTTTGTTCTAGGACATGGATGGGTGATGTTACAGCCAGAACCTCCAGCTGAAGACCCCGCGATTATCATTGAAGATGACAGAGGGGAATCATCGAACCCTCCCCCGGCCCTTTCAGCAGCTAAAAAGGAGACTATCTCTAAGGCCGCTCTGGATGATTACATTGCTCAGCAAATACGAGCTCACCAGGCGAATGAAGCAGCTGGACAGATCGTTAAAACTGGGCGACCGTATTCAGGATGGTATGACCAAATAAGGTACCCGCCGGGATATACGATCCCTTAATTCCACGTATATAAAGGAACGGGGAATCCACATCAGCATGTCGCTCAATTCAGAGCTTTGTGCGGCAACACTAGGGGTGATGATAAACTTCTGCTCCGCCAGTTTGTTGGTAGCTTGTCGGAGACGGCATTCGAGTGGTAATCTGAACTTCCAAACGACTCCGTCAAGACTTTTGCAGAAATGGAGCTACTATTCACCCAGCATTTCGCAAGTGCTAGTGAACGTACCCCAATAACGGCATTGATCAATGCCAGGGTAAAGCCAGGCGAAACTTGGGTCCAGTATGCAATACGGTGGCAAAATTTATGGTCGAAATGCGAGCAGCGCATCGAAGAAGCGCCGGCAGTGGGCATGTTCGTGGGCACTCTTGACCCTCAAGCGACCATCTCGCAATTTATGATGTTTTTCAAGCCGACCATGTTCCAGGCTCTGATTGATAAACTGACTCAAATGGACCAGATGAGTCATAGGCCTTCCTCTTCGAAGCCGGAGCAACAAAATGAAAAAGGAAAAGGGAAAGCGACCTTCGTCGCAAATGCTCAACAGCAGCCCAATGCCCCAAAATTAACAGATCGATTAGACGAAAGACGTCGATACTATAATGAGAAAATGAAGCGCCCCTACTCGTTTCTTCAGGACAAAACGAAGAGATCGTTTGAGCTGGCGGTGCGTAATAGGCTCATCAATTTACCGAATCCAAAACGATTGTTGCAAACTGGTGAGGCTAATAGTCCCAATTATTGCCCCTACCATCAAACGATAAGCCATCCAATTGAAGATTGCTCCGTCTTTAAAGGCTGGATCGAAGATCAATACTAACAGGGCAAATTTGCCCTGTCTGAGAATTGGAAGGTGAACCCGCCACAACCTCACGCTCCCAAGAAGACGGACACACCAGGGGCATCATGTTCTTTCATAGAAGAAGCTCCATAGGAAGTCGTTCTTTCAGCCAAGACTAAAAGAATGATGAAGGATCTCCAAACGTGTCCGGCAATCAGGTGGAAAAATCCGCTGGAACCCGAGATTATCGAGGGAATGCTGAAGCCGCGCCCAACTCCAAAAATTGGTGGTGATAGTCAAACCGCCCACACCCAGCCGTCAAAATCTTCGAAGAAGGAGAAAAAGAAGACCAAAAAACTCGTGAAGCATGGTGATAAGCGCACGGATTTGCAAAAGCATATTGACGCACTGGAAGAATATAACCATAAGGCGCGAACTCCAGTCACACTCCAAGAATTCCTCAACCACATCCTCGAAGATGGAGATGGCGACGAAGATGAAGGAGAGGACTCAGCAGACGAAACTGAAAATTACGTGGCAAGCTGCCATATGATCTCTCACTCGTTGATAAACGGCGAAGAAGCTCCTGATGCAAAGGAACTGGGGGCAGATCCCAAACCTGAACTCCTATGGCCGTCTGATGAGATGATCGACGCATTCCTAAATGAGGCCCGTCTGAAAAGCAAAACTGATCGAGAACGCGAACTGGCCATATTTGAAAAAGCCAGACGCCGGCGATTAGACGAAAGCGTGAAGACACTTCCGCGAAATCAAAGTACTTCTGCCGTCAGCAAAAGTAGAGTCAAGACGAGAAAAAGGTTCGCTAGAGCCCTGTCAATGGGGATGAAACTGCCAGCATTCAAAGGGGATACTCACGGCAGGATACACCTTGATGAAGCAGACATACATCCTAACTTTTGCTTATATCATCAGAAGATCGCACATCCTACTGAAGAGTGCAATACCTTTAAGAACTGGTGGCAAGGATATGTTGCCCACCGACAACACGTCTAGCGAATAAAGCACAAGGCTCGTCGGGAGCAGAAAAACGTGGCAGATGAGCGAGAAGGAACAGCCGGCAACTGTCATATGGTTGACTACGGGGGATCGCAAGTTCTCACCTTCGGGAGCGACTCTGACGAAGAAATGACTCTCGACCCTCTCTTCAAAGAATCCACCTCAGGAAAAGAGGAAGAACTGAAGAGCTGCGAGAACATCCAACTGCGTAGTCGCACGCTCCCTGAAAAGAATCTCGGACCTGCCAACCGTGGATCAGATAGAAAAGATAAAGGGAAAGAAAAAGTCCCTGAAGATATCGCCCTAGATGACCAATTCGTTAAAGTGCTAGCAGCCAAGGACCCGCCCAAGAAAAGTAAGGTGGATTACAACGTTCTTGCACACCTGAGAAAGATACCCCCGCAGCTCAGCATTCTTGACGCCCTTCTGCTATCCAAAGAGGCGAGAGATTCTTTGATCAAGGCACTGCAAGAGCCCGAGCAATTCCAAGCTTTCCTAGCCGAAGAAAAGATGAAGGACGAGCTGGAAGAAGTGCACGCAGCCGATATCACCTTCGGAGATGAAGATCTCCTCCTAGGGACGTGCGGGCATAATCGTCCCCTTTATGTCTCCGGATACTGTCATGATATCAAGATAGGCAAAATACTGGTTGATAATGGGTCCTCCGTGAATCTCCTGAATGTAAGGGTGTTGAAGGAAATCTGCATGAGCGCTCAGCATCTCGCTCGCGATAAAATCACCATCTCCAGGTTTGACTTCCAGTCATCACGGACGCTTGGATCTGTAATATTAACACTACGCTTTGGGCTGCTTGTCACGTACATCAAGTTTCATGTCATTGACACTAAGACACGCTACAACGCTTTGCTCGGCCGGCCCTGGTTACACAAGTACAACATCATCCCTTCTACACAACATCAGTGTATGAAGTATTTCAAGGATGGTCTCGAGTACACTATAACGGGGGAGTTGAACCAATTCTCCATGAATGAAGTCCGAAAGTACGAAGATGCAAAATACTTCTTACCAGATTTCGAGGACACGGAAAGATGTCACAAACCAAAGAACAAAGCTATCACCACTATTCCGGTCTTCGGGAGTGATACCGAGGAAGAAGAAGAGATAGTTTATTCAGGGCCGCCCCAATGTAACAAGCCAGGACCGTCCACCCTTTGATCTTTGGCAGCGACTCCGAAGATGAAGTCAATGCCGTATTTTCCGCTCGTCCATCAATACAAGCCTTCGCTGGCGATAATCTGAGGTTGCAAATCGCTATGGTTCTGCGGGAGCATTACAAAGAGCTCGATGCACTTAATGCCTATAGTGTGCAGGAACTACAAACATTCTACGTCCCTTCCAGGCGAAAGGGTGAAAAGGCGAGCCTATTCTACCAATCCGGGGAAACCATAGTGGAGAAAGAAATCTGGCATGGTGCGGATTCTACACTTGACAGGCTCCAGCCCATCCGTTTGCCCAGATATTACACAGATGGACTAAAAAGACTCTTAAGACGCCAAGGTGTGCCCCTTAAGCAAACTGCTCGACAAGCATGTAAGTCTACGGCAGCGCCCCGGCCGTCAATCTGACGCCAAACGCGGAACAAAAACTTTTATAACTAGCGCTATCGCATACTATAACCCAGATCTTGCCATTAACGCTAAGCTAACAAACTGTAAAGAGGTAGAAAGGCTATACCGATCGATCCGAGTCCTTCGGTCTTTAGCCATCATCCCACGCTCCTCGTGGCAACTCCGATCTCTTGGTTCCTCGTCGAGGTGGCACCATATCTACGGATCTTTAAACGGGCTCCCGCCTCTATACCGAGGCAACTCGGTGTAAGTCCGCGGCGGCGCCCCGGCCGTCGATCCGACGCCGGAAACGCGGAAACGAAAACTTTCAAAAACTATTGAACCGGCACCACCGCGCACTTTTCACCCGGATCGGGCCATTAACCTAGCTACTAGCAAACTAGAAAAGAGTAGAGAAGTTATACCAAGCGATCCGTGTCCTTCGGTCTTCGTCTCCACTCCGATCTCCCGCGGAACCTCCGTTCATCTTCTCCTCGTCGGAAAGGGCACCACATCGCCAAAGTCTTTTACGGGCACCCACCTCTGGACCGAGGCAACTCGGACGCGAAGTTGGCTAGCCGACGCGTCCAATGGATGCTGTAGATGTAGTGTAGAAGCTTGTCTCTTGAGGGTTAGAAGTTGCCATGTATGGAGGGATCAAGAAAATTGGGCTTAGGAAATGGCTATGGAATTTTTGATGCAACATGAGAATGAGAATGATCTTTTTCCCCTCACAAAATGATCCTCTCTCATTTTCTCTTCACCCCTCAAAGTGGCCGGCCCTATTCTCCATGGTGGAGATAATGGAATCAAAAAATTCATGGAGAAAAGAAAAGATAAAGCAAGGAAAAAGGTCACTCTCATTTCTCATCTCAATCCTTTCACCAAACCATCACTAGAAAAGCTAAGGATGAGACCATAAAAGAATCTCATCATGAAAGAACACTCATGATGCCTCACATATGCATGAAAGCCCTCCACAATGTGTTATTTGCAAACTTGCAAATAACACTCTCCATCGGAAAGTCCGGCCGTGAAGGAATAAAAGAAAACCGGCCGGAACGAAATGCAAACTGGCAACTACAGAAAACTGATCCCGTAATAAATTACAGGAAAACCCCACTACTGCATATACATGCCCGCATTTGTATTCCCACTGAACACAAATGCAAAGAGACAAAATCTACACTATCTAATACTAGGATCCGGCTCAAGCCAAAGCCGGCTAGTAAAATCCGTCCGATCACGATCCGTGCAATACCGCACGTATCTGATCGAACCCTGCCATATCTCCATACGGCCTCTACAGCGTTTCGCCCGAAACCTGAGTAACTGTCTGTGTGTGGTGGACTCTAAAGACTCGTCAATACTATGGCTGTGGATTTAACCACTAGCACGTCAGAGGTATCAGCCAATACGTGACGGGCCACCAGCTATTGACCAAAAGGGACGTCGATGAGCGAACTCATCCTGACACCCTACTGAGCCTGTCAGTGACAATATCCGTACAATCCGGTCCGTTCGTCTATGAGCATCGCATGGCGGGCCTAGGGGGTTGGTAAAAGTCAGACCCCCAAAAGCGGTACAAGTCGTGTCGGAGTGTAGCCCAGAACACCCTGAGATACTACTGGAATACCTACCAGCAAATCTCCTGCCTTGGCCAAGGACTTTTCATGTTCTGGCTCTCCTCGACACAGCGCGACCTCACCCCCAATACCGAGAGAGACGAACCCCTGCAGATCCGCTCACTGCCTCCATGTGGCACGGGACTGTACCCAACTAAAACCTGTTTGCACGACTCCTTTGAGCCGTGGTAGGGTAGTAATCAAAGCACAGTGGGAACTCACACGAGACAAATGACAATCTCAGGTCGATGAACTAACCTGTACACATGTCACCAGGGAACTGCTATCTGACGTCTGGTATAATCCCAACTAGCAGGCTCCCGGCGAGTCCTGTCCGGTGTACTCATAACCCAATGAGCACCTGTATACATCTTAGGTGAACCAACTGACACCAGTGGCTTGTGAGACCGGCCACCGCCCCTCGTCGGGGTCTCGACTGTATACACTAGTCTACTCTGGAGAATCGATGCCCTGTCTCGAAACTCCCACGACTAGGGACCTTTTAAGGATGTGCTTATAGACTCCAACTCTCACTTATATGATCGCCCTCATACTGCTGGTAGTCAAGCAAGAATCCTAGGGGCTTTATCAACGTGTAATAGCGACTCGTAAGGTCACCTAAAGCAGTACACGATGATAAAGATAAACCAGATAGCATACTATCATCTTGAGTAAGACTGTCCTACCGGGATAGGTCCTCCCTCAATCATTGCAATCATGTGCCTGTGATCCAATAATTGACTCTGAGGGCACTATCTCCAACACTCGGTCATCAAGTCTGCTAAAAGAGATGACCAAGATGAAGTAGAGAACGAGTAGAATACTTTGTCTCAAACACCCTAGGGTTCTCATCACATGAGAGGGTTAGGGTGGAGGTTGAAGAAGATGCTAGGGTTTGGAAATGGTGAACTCAAGAAAATCAAGAGAGCAAAAGAAAACCAAGCATAATGAACTTCTCTCTTTTTCTTCTTATATGAATAGATAAAAATGAGGATGTATTTTTCAAAGACCAAAAGAAAATATCTAATGAAAAATATCTCCTCAAAATATCCTTCCTCAAAACAAAACACCATTTAATTCTTCATGACTCACTTAGTGACTCATTAGCATGAGTCACTAATGAACATGCTAGAATAAATGTGTCATCTATAATGAGTCACCATTTCCAAAACCAAATAATCATTTAAACCAAAATGATTAATCCAAAAAGAAATGCATCTTCTAAAATATTCTCGTAACGGATTACGAAAATACCCCTCGCCTGTATATACATACCTGTATCCGTATTCCGACCGAATACGAATACGAGAGACTAAAATATTCCGACTCAATATAATACATGGATCCGGCTTAAACCAAAGCCCACCAGTATAATCTGTCCAAAATATGACACGTGCATAAATGCACGTGCATTTTCCGAACCCTGTCATAAAACCATACGGCCTCTACAACGTTTCTCCCGAACTTAGGAAACTATCTGTGGGGGACTCTGATGACTCATCAGTACCCTGGCAGTGGGTTTAACCATAAGTACGTCGGCGGCACTAGCAGTGCGTAACGGCTGCCCATGTACCGACCTCAAGGGAAGCCGATGAGCGAACTTATCCTGGAACCTTACTGAGCCTAACAGTGACAATATACATACAGTCCGGTCCGTTCGTGTATGAGTATCGCATATCGGGCCTAGGGGCTGGTAACGTCAGACCCCCAATAGCGGTATAAGTCGTGTCGGAGAGAAGCCCTGAACACCCTGAGAAACTACTGGAATACTCACCAGTAATTCTCACCTGCCTTGGCTAAGGACTTGGTGTAATGGCTCTCCTAGACACAGCACGATCTCACCCCCAATACCGGGAGAGACGAATCCCCTGCCGATCCGCTCACCTGCCTCCATGTGGCTCGGAACTGTACCCAAAAAAACCTGTTTGCACGACTCCTTTGAGCTGTGGTAGGGTAGAAATCAAAGCACAGTGGGAACTCACACGAGACAAATGACGACCTCAGGTCGATGAACTTGTAAGTCCACGTTTCCCACCCCGGTGCTTACGGGGAGGCGGAAAACATAATAAAAAACGGATTTTTAATGACTTAGGCAACATGGACCTTGCTTGTGAGGATCTTTGCTAAACAAAACTAGCTAAAGTAAACTAACAACTAGCTAAGTTGTAGAAAGGTTATACCTTGAGCTCGAACTCCTTCTCTCCTTGCTCGTCGGAATGGTAGAAAGGCCTCACCTTGCTTGTCTTCTTCCGTCAAAGAAGGATCCACCCGAAAGCCTCGACCTTTAGCTTCAACTCCAAGCTAGGAGTAACTAGAGTGCAAGAAATGCTAAGACTTGAACCCTAGAAGAGAGTAGAGAAGATCAAGTGAAGGTTTTTCTCAAGCTTTTTGTTTCTCAACACATGAGAGGGAGAGAGCTTGATGGAGAGGATGAGCAAGAGAGAGAAAAGATATGAGAGAATGAATTATTAGTGAGCCATTCTCACTAATATGTGTGTAATATTTTAATTCAATAATTAGCTAGAAAATTGTCATGGTTTAATCAAGAGGTGACCATTATCATTTCAATATTAATGCAAATTGCAAGGATCAAAGAGCATCTTCCAAATGAAATGATCATGGTCAAATTGTCAACTTGGTCAACAAGTCAATGAAGTCAAAAGGTCAACAACAACAACCATGCACAATAATTAAGCTAATTATCAATTAACAATAATACACACAAAAGCAATAGGGTTAATAAAATGACAATAGTCATTAACCCTAAACAAGGTCCTCTCCCTCAATCTCAAGCGACTGTGCATACGCACCCGCATTCGTGATCCGAGGAACACGAATACACTGAGAAAAACCAATCTCAAACCATATACTAGGATCGGGCTTAAACCAAAGCCTGCTAGTATAAACTGTCCGGACAGCAAACGTGCACAAGTGCGCGGATGTGAACGAACCCTGTCGCAAAACCATGCGACCTCTACTCATTTTGCCTAAAGGCGAATAGCTCTCTGTGTGGGACTCTAAAGACTCGACACTACGCTGGCAGTGGGTTTAACCACAGACCGCAAGCGGCACTAGCTGTACGTAACGGTCCCCAGGTAGATGTCGATAAGAAGACTGACGAGGTGAACCCCATCTGCACTCCTACTGAGCCTGTATGTGACAGTCTCCGTACAGTCCGGTTTGTTCGTCTGATACATCGCATGGCGGGCCTAGGGGGGCGGTGAACGTCAGTCCCCTAATAGCGGTACAAGTCGTGTCGGAGTGTAGCCCAGAACACCCTGAGATAACACTGGAAGCCTACCAGTATATCTCGCTTGCCCTGGCCAGGGACTACTCGTGTAATGGCTCTCCTGGACACAGCGCGATGTCAACCCCCAATACCAGGAGAGACGAATCCTGTCTAACCGTCACTGCCTCCAAGTGCTTCGGGACTGCACCCAAAAACTACCTGTTTGCACGACTCCTTTGAGCCGTGGTAGGGCAGTAATCAAAGTGCAGTGGGAACACACTCGAGGCGAAGTGACAGTGTCAAGTCAGCGGACTAAGCTGTACTCATGTCACCTGGGAACTGATAACTGACGATAGGTATATTACCAACCAACAGTTCCCGACGAGTCCTGTCCAGTGTACTCGTAACCTAACGAGCACCCGCATACTATCCCAAGTACGACGTACTAACGGCTGTGGGACAGACCGTCTCCCACACTGGGATGAGAAGCGCATACGCTAGTCTACTCCGGAGTATCGATGCCCTGTCTCGATAGTCCAACGACCAGGGACCTGTATAAGGATGTGCTTATAGATTACCCAGCTCCCACGAGTGCGAGCGCCATCACAACGCTGGTAATCAAGCAAAGATCCTAAGGGCTCTACTAATATGTATACCAGCAATATGCTAAAAGAAACACATGCACATATTAAAGCAGAGACAAACCAAGTAGCATACTACCATTTCGAGCAAGATTGTATATACAACTGTGAATATCCCAAGCTTCCATTAAGTAATATACAAACTAGTATGATACAGTAATGGCCTCTAGGGCATATACACTAACAATCTCCCACTTGCACTAAGGCCACTACTGGCGTATCGAAGACCTATCATCTCGATCAGTCGCTCGAACTGAGTCTGGGGCAAGGCCTTGGTGAATGGATCTGCTGTGTTATCCTCTGATGCAACTCTCCGGACCTCGATCTCCTGGCGATCCACAATCTCCCTGATCAGGTGATACCGCCTTAAGATGTGTCTGGATTTCTGATGGGACCTGGGTTCCTTCGCTAAAGCTATAGCCCCGTTGTTGTCGCAATACAGAGGTATTGGGTCAACAATGGACGGAACCACCTGAAGTTCTTTCAAGTACTTCCTCATCCAGACAGCTTCTTTTGCGGCATCAGATGCAGCGATGTATTCCGCTTCCATAGTCGAGTCAGCAACGGTTTCCTGTTTCGAGCTCTTCCAACACACCGCCCCTCCATTGAGGGTAAAGACAAAACCCGACATGGACTTGGAATCATCCTTGTCACTCTGGAAGCTGGAGTCAGCAAAGGCCTCAATCTACAGGTCTTTTCCGCCATACACCAAGAACATCTCCTTAGTCCTTCTCAGGTACTTGAGAATGTTCTTTACTGCTATCCAATGTTTCTCCCCAGGGTTTGACTGATACCTGCTTACCACACTCAGTGCATAAGCCACATCCGGTCTGGTACACAACATCGCATACATTATAGAGCCTACCGCAGAAGCGTAGGGTATAATAGACATGCGATCCCTCTCCAAATCAGTCTTGGGAGACATCTCTTTGGAGAGGGTGATTCCGTGACAAGCCGGTAGGTTATCGCGCTTGGAATCTTCCATACTGAATCTCTTCACTATGGTGTCGATGTACCTGGACTGAGAAAGTCCTAATATCCTCTTGGATCTGTCACGGTAGATCCGGATACCCAGAATGTATGAGGCCTCACCCAGGTCTTTTATGGAGAACCTGTGTGACAAGAACCCCTTGACAGATTGTAGCATAGGAATGTCATTTCCTATTAAGAGAATGTCATCCACGTATAAAACGAGGAATACTACAGTTCTCGCTACAAATCTACAATAGATGCATGGTTCATCTGGATTTTTGATAAAGCCAAATTCTTTGACCGTCTCATCAAAACAGATGTTCCAACTCCGCGATGCCTGCTTGAGTCCATAAATGGACTTGAGCAACTTGCACACCTTTCCGCTGCTCCCACCCTGAATGAAACCCTCTGGCTGGTCCATATAGACATACTCTTCTAAATGACCATTTAGAAAAGCTGTCTTTACGTCCATCTGCCAAATCTCATAATCGTAGAAAGCAGCGATGGCAAGAAGGATCCGAATGGATTTCAGCATAGCTACTGGAGAAAAGGTTTCGTCATAGTCCAAACCAGGTCGCTGACGAAAACCCTTTGCTACCAGTCTAGCTTTATAGGTCTCAACCTGTCCATCTACACCAATCTTCCTTTTGAAGATCCACTTGCATCCTACGGGTTTTACCCCGTCTGGAGCAATGTCCAACGTCCATACTTTGTTGGTATACATGGACTCCATCTCGGTCCGCATTGCATCCAGCCATTTTACCGAGTCGACGCTCTGAATGGCTTGCTGGAAGCTAGTAGGCTCATCACAATCTATGATGCAGTCCTCTCTATCCCCGTCAATGAGAAAACCGTAGTACCTCTCGGGCGGATGAGACTGCCTACTACTCCTGCGGAGTGGCGTAGGAATGTCCTGATCTTTCGAACCCTCTGGTTCTACCAAGCTTTCAGTAATAGCTTGCGGTTCTGGAATTTCTTCCAGTTCTATCGCGCACCCACTTAATTCTTTTTCTATGAACTGATGTTCTAGAAAGTGGGCATGGCGAGAAACAAGGACTTTTTGTTCCTCTTCGCAATAGAAGTAATATCCCTTGGAGTTCTTCGGATATCCCACAAACTTGCACTGTACTGAGCGTGCCTCGAGCTTGTCCGCATGCCGCTTTTTTACAAAAGCTGGACATCCCCATGTCTTAATGTGATTAAGATAGGGTCTCTTCCCACACCACATTTCATATGGTGTAGTAGGCACAGTCTTAGTTGGAACTCGGTTCAAAAGGTATGCTGCTGATTCTAGCGCATATCCCCAGAACGATCGCGGTAACTCAGCGTTACTCATCATGGACCGTACCATATCCAATAGGGTCCGGTTCCGTCTCTCCGATACACCGTTATGTTGCGGAGTGTATGGAGGAGTAAGCTGAGAGAGAATTCCATTCTCTTTTAAGTAGTTCAGGAATTCGGCACTTAAGTATTCTCCACCTCGATCCGATCTTAGAATCTTGATACTTTTGCCGGTTTGTTTTTCTACTTCATTCTTATATTCCTGGAATTTTTCAAAAGCCTCGAATTTATGTTTCATTAAGAAGACATAACCGTACCTTGAAAAATCATCCGTAAAGGTAATGAAGTAAGAATAACCGCTTCGCGCATGTGTAGACATTGGACCGCACACGTCGTTGTGTACGAGTCCCAAGAGCTCGCTCGCTCTTTCTCCGTGTCCAGAAAACGGAGCCTTTGTCATCTTTCCTTTGAGACAGGATTGACAAGTTGCATACGATTGATATTCGAACGGATCCAAATATCCTTCAGTATGTAACTTAGTCAATCTTCTCTCATTGATGTGACCCAGTCTACAATGCCATAAGAAAGTTTTATTAATTTCTGGAGACTTTCTTTTGTGTGTATTCTGGATATTGAAAACCTGTGGTTGGTTTAAAACGTATATACCGTTGTTCAATGTACCTGACCCAATCAAAACTTGATTAAGGTGAATGTTTACTACATTACTTACAAATGCAAATTCATAACCTTCTTTAGATAATAAAGATACAGAAATGATATTACAGGTTGCATTTGGTACATAATAACAACTACGCAAAACCAAAAAGTGTCCATCTGATAATCCCAGGTGATAGTCCCCCACGGCCTCAGCATCCATGCTAGCACCGTTCGCAACTCTGAGGGTCATGTCACCTACCTTCAAAACTCTACGCTTTCTCAACGCCTGCAAAGAATTACAGATATGAGATCCTGATCCGGTATCCAATACCCAGGATGTAGAGTTTATTGATAGACAGTTTTCAATAACATACACACCTGAAGCTGAAGCTGCAACTCGCTTCAAATCCTGTGTTCTGGCTTTCCAAGCCTTGCAATCCTGTTTCCAGTGACCACTTTTGTGACAATAGAAGCATTCTTCCTTCCCCACCAGCTTCCCCGCTACTTTTGTTGCTTTACCCTTTCCCTTCGTATCCACTTTACCGACACCGCCTCTTGGTTTGGCGGGGGCTTTCTTCTTCTTGCCCTTGGCTTTCGCCCTGGACCTAGAAGAGGAAGATCCTCCTACAAACAAAGTGGATGTCTCCCTACCCTTCTGTAGGGTGCCCTCAGCAGTCCTCAACATGTTCAGAAGTTCGGCAAGTTCAACCTCCTTTCCTTGCATGTTGAAGTTAAGAATGAACTGGGCGTAAGTGGAAGGAAGGGACTGGAGAATCAAATCGGTATAGAGTTCATTCTCCAACGTGGTCCCAAGGTCCGCGAGCTCCTCTATATAGCCGATCATCTTAAGCACGTGGTCCGCTACCGATGATCCGACGGCCAACCTTGCCGAAAAAAGCTTCTTCGACACTTCGTATCTAGCGATACGAGACTGCTCTCCATACAGTTCTTTTGTATGGAGAAATATGGACTCTAGGTCCATATTCTCGTGCCTCCTCTGATGTTCGTTGTCCATCGAGGCTAGTACGAGGCATCTGGCCCTCGCGCAATCTATCTCCCATGTCTTACGGATTTCTACATCCGCGACGCTGGAGGTGGGACCTGGGACAGGGGGAGCTTTGGTGGTAAGTATATACCCCAGCTTGTCATAAGTGATAGCCATCTTGACATTCCTGAGCCAATCTTTGTAGTTTGGCCCTGTCAATATATTTTTATCTAACAGTAACTTAAGTCCGGTCATGTTGAATGGTCGCTGCAATTAGGAGAGAGAAAAGAAACACTTTAGCATGATGCTCTTGCAAGTTTAGAGTGGTTTTTAGTTTTTCTAAACTGGATGGCTCCCACTGTTTCTCGAATCCCTTCTCAAACCATAAAGAAAAGGATTAGCCGGGATCATTCTCACCGTACAATACTTGCTTAACCGTTCAGCCAGGCCAGTGTCGGTACTTCGAGGGAGGTTTTCCAACGCTTTCGCGAAGTTCCTTAATTAAGTAACCTCTTTTCCCTGTGGGCGTAGCCCCGCTTACACCTTTCTAGGCACCTACTAGGTTTATAGCATTGATCGTTAAGCGAGAGTTTTCCCGAGGAGTAGCATATACTCACAGTAGGATCGGGATCCAAATATCATCGCGTGATAAAACCGAAGGAATCCTACCAGAACTATCACACTCCAAATGGTATGCAACGCTAGCAAGTTTCAGTACTTATGAAACTCCCGATGTGGATTTTTGCCCCATGCTCTTATGACCTTGACTTTGGCCAAAATATCATAAGTCACATGTCAAGTTCTACCCGTCATTCTCCTGGTTAATTTGGACCCACCCGTACCTACCCTTGACTTTGGCCAAAATGGCAGCACGACTGTCCCAAATCAACGTATCTATCTATGCTGCACATGAATGCCCAAACGCTACCAATCACTATGCCTTGACTTTGGCCAAAATACACAGCTTGAATACTTTTGACCATTCATGTGGAATGACGGAGGGCTACGAATGGTTTTGGCGAAACCGTGAACGTAGTGAACTTGATATAATCGATGGAACGAGATAGCTTTTAAAAGGAGTGGTTCAAGCTCCGCGTTTAAAAGTTTAGTTTTGAAAAGAACCGAGTGGTTTTCAAAGTGTTCCAATCGACTTTTACTTGGTTTATTTCTTGCATTAGTTCTTTTAATGCGTCCCATCATTTAATCCTACCATTGCAGAAAACAACCAAAATATGACGTACGCTTATGCCATTCGCATTCGCCATGGGGCCCCGTCATCACCCGTTAGGTTACTTAACTAACGACAGAGCGGGGGCTGGGCTAGCGCGGCTGTAAAACATAAGCAACGCCTAAATAGTTATTATATATAAATATATAGCAATGATAGACATTACAGATCACAGATGAATACATTGGATATACTAGGAATCCGCAATGCGTTCGAGCCTGCAACGTAAAGCGGATTACACGGTCGCGGTGAATAGCCAATACCCCACCCAAGACCCCTACGGGTGCGGCAAACTACCCGCCAAGCACCCGAAGCGAAGCAACCTCCCTCACCACCGTGAGTAGGCCACTCGGCGCTTCGAGATACCCGGTAGTTTGTGCACCCCCTCCATGGGTCTATCCTAGGAGCAAAAACAGTAAAAGGAATTATACAATGACGGCTACAACCCCGACCCGGTTGTGCGGCTATACAAACAATATTATTACATCAATTTACATGTTGCAAATGAATGAAAGAAAACTAACGCTCATCTCACATCCACCCCGGCCATTCACCCGCGACAATCCAATCCATTCATATCCACAAACCAATAACAATCACAGATCACAGAGATGTATAACCCCGACTAATCGACTTATAGCGATTAGCCGACGTTCAATACATACAAGCATCACAGATATAACCGATATAGTTAAAGTGTAGTGAAGTTCCGGAAAAATACGGATTTATAGGCCCCCAAAAGTAAATTTTAGTTCTGGAAAATCTGGGCACATATAACATATCCTAAAAATCCCAAAACCAACACAGAAACATTCTGCACCAAAATCGAAGCAGAGAGGGGACCAGACGGCCGCGCTTCCGCGGCAAGAGCTTCCTCCTGCCGCGGATCCGCGCTCCTCTGATCGCCTTTCTGGTTCGTATTTGGTGGTTTTCTATACAAAAGCCTGAGATAATTTTTGGTGTATAACAAATGTCATTTTGACCAGAAAAAAAATTAACAGAAACTAGGGTTTTGCAAAGTTTGGTTTTTGGATTTTCCGGTTTCGAAACTTCGTTACACTTCACTACCTAGCTAGTTTAAGTTTAGTTAGGCTCTGATACCACTGTAAGTCCACGTTGCCCACCCCGGTGCTTACGGGGAGGCGGAAAACATAATAAAAAACGGATTTTTAATGACTTAGGCAACATGGACCTTGCTTGTGAGGATCTTTGCTAAACAAAACTAGCTAAAGTAAACTAACAACTAGCTAAGTTGTAGAAAGGTTATACCTTGAGCTCGAACTCCTTCTCTCCTTGCTCGTCGGAATGGTAGAAAGGCCTCACCTTGCTTGTCTTCTTCCGTCAAAGAAGGATCCACCCGAAAGCCTCGACCTTTAGCTTCAACTCCAAGCTAGGAGTAACTAGAGTGCAAGAAATGCTAAGACTTGAACCCTAGAAGAGAGTAGAGAAGATCAAGTGAAGGTTTTTCTCAAGCTTTTTGTTTCTCAACACATGAGAGGGAGAGAGCTTGAGGGAGAGGATGAGCAAGAGAGAGAAAAGATATGAGAGAATGAATTATTAGTGAGCCATTCTCACTAATATGTGTGTAATATTTTAATTCAATAATTAGCTAGAAAATTGTCATGGTTTAATCAAGAGGTGACCATTATCATTTCAATATTAATGCAAATTGCAAGGATCAAAGAGCATCTTCCAAATGAAATGATCATGGTCAAATTGTCAACTTGGTCAACAAGTCAATGAAGTCAAAAGGTCAACAACAACAACCATGCACAATAATTAAGCTAATTATCAATTAACAATAATACACACAAAAGCAATAGGGTTAATAAAATGACAATAGTCATTAATCCTAAACAAGGTCCTCTCCCTCAATCTCAAGCGACTGTGCATACGCACCCGCATTCGTGATCCGAGGAACACGAATACACTGAGAAAAACCAATCTCAAACCATATACTAGGATCGGGCTTAAACCAAAGCCCGCTAGTATAAACTGTCCGGACAGCAAACGTGCACAAGTGCGCGAATGTGAACGAACCCTGTCGCAAAACCATGCGACCTCTACTCATTTTGCCTAAAGGCGAATAGCTCTCTGTGTGGGACTCTAAAGACTCGACACTACGCTGGCAGTGGGTTTAACCACAGACCGCAAGCGGCACTAGCTGTACGTAACGGTCCCCAGGTAGATGTCGATAAGAAGACTGACAAGGTGAACCCCATCTGCACTCCTACTGAGCCTGTATGTGACAGTCTCCGTACAGTCCGGTCTGTTCGTCTGATACATCGCATGGCGGGCCTAGGGGGGCGGTGAACGTCAGTCCCCTAATAGCGGTACAAGTCATGTCGGAGTGTAGCCCAGAACACCCTGAGATAACACTGGAAGCCTACCAGTATATCTCGCTTGCCCTGGCCAGGGACTACTCGTGTAATGGCTCTCCTGGACACAGCGCGATGTCAACCCCCAATACCGGGAGAGACGAATCCTGTCTAACCGTCACTGCCTCCAAGTGCTTCGGGACTGCACCCAAAAACTACCTGTTTGCACGACTCCTTTGAGCCGTGGTAGGACAGTAATCAAAGTGCAGTGGGAACACACTCGAGGCGAAGTGACAGTGTCAAGTCAGCGGACTAAGTTGTACTCATGTCACCTGGGAACTGATAACTGACGATAGGTATATTACCAACCAACAGTTCCCGACGAGTCCTGTCCAGTGTACTCGTAACCTAACGAGCACCCGCATACTATCCCAAGTACGACGTACTAACGGCTGTGGGACAGACCGTCTCCCACACTGGGATGAGAAGCGCATACTCTAGTCTACTCCGGAGTATCGATGCCCTGTCTCGATAGTCCAACGACCAGGGACCTGTATAAGGATGTGCTTATAGATTACCCAGCTCCCACGAGTGCGAGCGCCATCACAACGCTGGTAATCAAGCAAAGATCCTAAGGGCTCTACTAATATGTATACCAGCAATATGCTAAAAGAAACACATGCACATATTAAAGCAGAGACAAACCAAGTAGCATACTACCATTTCGAGCAAGATTGTATATACAACTGTGAATATCCCAAGCTTCCATTAAGTAATATACAAACTAGTATGATACAGTAATGGCCTCTAGGGAATATACACTAACAGAACTAACCTGTACACATGTCACCAGGGAACTGCTATTTGACGCTAGGTATAATACCAACTAGCAGGTTCCCGGCGAGTCCTGTCCGGTGTACTCATAACCCAATGAGCACCTGTATACATCTTAGGTGATCCAACTGACACCAATAGCTTGTGAGACCGGCCAACGCCCCTCGTCGGGGTCTCGACAGTATACACTAGTCTACTCCGGAGTATCGATGCCCTGTCTCGAAACTCCCATGACTAGGGACCACAATTAAGGATGTGCTTATAGACTACCTAACTCTCACGTATATGATCGCCATCATACTGCTGGTAGTCAAGCAAGATCCTAAGGGCTCTATCAACGTGTAATAGTGATCAGTCACCTGAACCTGTACACAACTGATAAAGGCAAACCGGATAGCATACTATCATCTCGAGTAAGACTGTGCTACCGGTATAGGTCCTCCTCAATCATTGCAATCACGTACCTGCGATCCAATAATTGACTTTGAGGGCACTATATCCAACAATCTCCCACTTGTACTTAAGGCCAATTATTGCGATGTCGCATACTCACAGCCCGTGTGATACCGAACACCCAACTCCTCTACTAATCAGTTTCACAAAGCTCGTTTGTAAAACACTTGTGTTCGAGAAATAGCCTCAGTGAGTGGATCCGCCCTGATGTTCCTTTCTATGTCTCTCTTAATCTCAAGTTCGCGGAGAAAGCCATCTCCCGAATTGAGTAATACCTGTCTTAGAGTATGTTTGGATATCTGATGGGGCCTAGTTCATAAATGAACTCCAAATCCAAACTTCTTAGACTGTATCGATAACTGAAACTAATCAGTGTCCAGCACCATGCCTCCCACAGTATCCTCTTGGACCAACTGTCCATAATATTGCCCCTCGTCAGAGGGAAAACTATAACTTTGACAATCACTCTGTCATCCATTTCACCTTTGGAAGCCTGGAATGATAACCGTTTTCCGAAGGTGGCTGCCGTTATCAAATCCCTAGAACATGCACTTATGTTCTAAAACTGCTTCCTTATGTTTCTTCAGGATTGGATTAATATAAACTTATCGCATCTAGTGCAAAAACAACATCTGGTGTGGTACTTGACATCTCACGATTGACTCAATTGCCTAAGCAAGTGATCTGCCAATCATGCACATCCCTCTCCCCTTTAGTTTGTAAGACACCTTTAGAGAGGGTGACTCCATCATCTGCAGGTACACCACCATGCCAGGAGTCATCTATTCTAAAATACTATTAAAATACTGTCAAAGTACCCATATTAGGAAACTACCCAAATCTAGATCTAAAACCATAGATCTAGTAACCAGAATGTCAGATATTATATCCATATCCTTTGTGGAAAAACAACTGTGTGACGACCACAGTATAACCGATCGTAGTATAGGAATTTTATTTCCTACTCTGTGTATGTCATCCAAATATCAGGACATCACACCCTATTACCTTCTCAACAGATCCATCCCCTATTCTGATGAAGTCAAAGCCATGACTGTCACATCAAAATTAGATGATCTATCTCCGCTATATCTGCTCGAGTCTATAAATAGACATAAGTGTTTCCTGATTTAAAATCAGGAAAGCTTCTGTGAAAAGCTTCAAAAAGGGGGCCACGTGCTTACACGTGACCAGCAGTCACGTGTTGACACATGACCTATAAAGTACAGAAAAGGCGCACAATGATTCGCTGAGCAAAGTCAAGAAAAAGAGCTTCAGAAGAGGTCACGTGCTCCCACGTGACCAGGGTCACGTGTCGACACGTGACGTTCAAAGTAGCAAACTCGCTCTCCAATTGAACCGAGGAAAGAAGTGCCAGACAGGGGTCACGTGCTCACACGTGACCAGGGGCCACGTGGTAGCACGCGACGGCTAAGCAGCAATCAGAAGACAGCGCAAAAGAAAGGAAAATGCTCATTCCAAAGGGGGTCACGTGCTCACACGTGACCATGGGTCACGTGGTCACACGTGACCGGCTTTCAAAGCCCTTTTTGTCAACAGAATTAAATTCTGAGAGAAATGCAAATCTTTCCAAAGGAACGCAACTATATGCATCCAATCAAATTAAAGATTCAGAGGTCATTTATTTATGGAAAATCTCGGGTTTGGAAAGATTTCCCCCTTAAATCTAACCAAAATAACAAGGGAGAATCTCTGGATTTGAAATCCAACGGTGAATAAAATTCACCTAATAATCCAAAGGTCCAGAACGAATGAAGGATGCAAATCAGATCTCTCAACGAAGATTCGTCAAAAACCAACTGATTCAGCTGCTTCTCCTATAAATAGGAGCCAAGAGACACAAAAAAGAGAGATACATGCGCAGAGAAGAGAAAGAAAAAAAGGAGGAGAGCTTTGATACTTTGAAAAGACTCGGATCTTCTGCAAAAACCCTAGGTAAGAAAGGGAAAGCCTTTTGAAAGAAAGAGAATTTAATTCTCAACAGAGTTTAACTCTGATACATAAAACAGAAGAGCAGATTTCTTCTCTCTTTGATAGAGGATCTGCAAAGTGCACATCTCCCCTTAAGGTTGAGAATTTAATTCTCAATGGGTCGAGATCCTGCCATGCAGATCCAAAGCATAGAGAAAGAATGCAAGCATGAGAATTTAATTCCCACAGAACTATAGGAATTTAATTCCTCTAAGATAAAAGTAGGGCTTGACCCTGTGTTATGGGAATTTAATTCCTTCAAAATAAAAAGAAGCAGGGTTTAACCCTAATTAAGAATTTAGTTCTGTTGAAACAATGGGAATTTAAGTCCCTTAATCATGATCTGACGGGAAACGGAAGTTTGATTCCTTAAAAAGTTTTTATTAGGGTTTAACCCTATTCAGTTCTTCACATAAACGAGGAATCTAATTCCTACAGAAGGTTCAAGGATCGAAAGGAAGTAGGAATTTAATTCCTTTGAAAATTAAAGCCAGAGGAATTTAATTCCTGAAAAGAAAGATCAACAGATTCTCTAAACAACATACATGGAGGTAGGGTCACGTGCCACCACGTGACCCTCTCAATAGAGCTACAGAAGTCCCTTTGAGGCAGCAGCCCACGTGATCCACGTGACCTTGGCAGAAACTCTAATACACATGCATTTGAATGCCCATCACGTGATGGCACGTGATGCTTTGAAGGAAATGAGAATTTCAGCAGAACAAATGAAGGGAGGGCGCTCTCACGTGCTGCCACGTGACCCTTCTTGCCTTAGTGTTTAACACTAAAATTAAAACTCTCAAGCCCAGTGTTAAAACACTGTCGGGCCTTAGCATTCAATGCTGATTTTGCAGTGTTCAACACTGATCTGTTTTAGTGTTTAACACTAATTTGAAAAAGCCTTATTGCTGGTGTTTAACACCAATTATCTCTCAATGTTGAACACTAACTTGTCAACCTCATTCCCAGTGTTCAACGCTGATTGCTCTGAAGTGTTTAACACTAGGCTTTGGCCCAATTGGCTAAAGGGATAGAGGCAAAGCCTCTCCTGATTGGACTTAGCCCAAGCTGGCCATAAGTTCTCAATTCATGATTAACTGAGCTAATGGGCTCATAACATAATTAACCAGTCTTGACCCCGAATTGGGCCAGGGACTATTCAAGCCATTCCGGTTCTAGGGTACATCTCTTCACTCCTTTGATACTTGGTATTGTAATCCCTCAATGTCTTCAAAGAGGTGACGGGTCCCGAAGACCATTCATGATATGGACTGTGGGGTCCTTAAACCCATGCATAATGCAAAATTCCTGGTTACGTGGAACGCGGATAACGTCACTCTTTGACCCCGCGGAAAACGTCCAGAGCGGATCCTGGTCCTCGCAGAGCACGGCAGTGAACCCGTGTGAAGCATCCAGAGCGGAGCCTGGTCCTCGCCTAGCACGGCAGTGAACCCGTGTGAAGCATCCAGAGCACATACCGGACTGTGGAGTCCTTAAACCCATGGACTATGACGTCCTTAACCTTGACCGAGATGTCTTAAAACTACCAACGGACCGCAATGTCCTTAAACTACCCACGGACCGCAATGTCCTTAAACTACCCACGGACCGCAATGTCTTTAAACTACCCATGGACCGCAACGTCCTTAAACTAGAACAATAGAGCCCCATATGCTCTTTCGTCGGATCTAAACGGTCCTGTTTAAGTTGATCTTAGCCTCAAAGATGGCTAACGCGTCCTTAAACCTTCAAGCAGACTGGACTATGAATCCCCCTAATTAACTCTGGCTCGAGGGTACATCTCTGAACTCCTCTGACATCCGTCGTTGTAATCCTTCAACGTCGTCAGAGAGGTGACGGGTCCCGACGGCCACATATACGATGGACCGCCACGTCCCTAAACTGGAACATTAGAGTCCAAACACTCTTTTGTAGGATCTAAACGATCCCGTTAAGTTGATCTTAGTCACAAAGTTAGACTAACGTATCCTTAACAAACGTTTGAGTTGATCTTAGCCTCAAGTATGGCTGACGTATCCTCAAACCAAACCCCCAAACCCAAATTTAAGATAATGCGGATTTGGACTAGTCCATGCCCTACGGGCGACGACATAACTCAGTCTCCGTAAACGATCCACGGGCAATGAAACATAAAACAAGAACACACGACACGAAGTGACCATCTGGAGAAGGAGAAAGTTGTTACCGCAAAGCGGTAGCGTAATTAACTGCAGGGGCTTGCGCCTGCAGGGAAGAGCGTCCCCACAATCAAAAACCCCTCGAACAAGGGGGAATCTGACGAAGTCTGCTACATCGGACGCATCCGTCTAAACCTACGATACATGGTGCCATGGATCAAATTGGCATCTTCGGAGAGGTGGACGGATAGCACCAATTAGCATCTGCCCCGAATTTCAGGCGAGACGCCACGTCGTCGCCGTCGTTCGAAGGGGAACAATAAGCTACTTGCCCACTATGCTTCCGCTGCTCCCACTGACCACAACAACCCTCTGGCAGAATAATATATACGTGCACTTCTAAAGCTAGCTTAGAACGACGCTATACTTAACCTCTTGCCGGGTCTCATAGCCTGGAACAACAGTAGTGTCAAGTCTGGGTAAACAATAACCTCCCTGTCACCGTCCTTGAGGCTACTGGAGTACCTTTCGGGTGCCTGAGATTACTCACCATATCTGCGGAGTGACTAATGGAATGTCAAACCTGATTGAATCTTTAAGTCCTATTAAATTTTCCGTAATCGTTTGCGGTTCTAGAATCACTTCCAGTTCTACCATACTCCCACTACGGTTTTCTGAAAAAATCCATTTTACTAAAACTGTGGCGAGTCAAGAACAATATCACTATTGATCTTCCAGATGGTAGAAAATCAACCCTCGACATAGCCCAGGTCAACCCATAAACTGCCATTACAGAAACGTGCCTTGAGTTATCTAAAGTCTGGTTTTAAACATAAGCTGGACAACTCCCCGTACCTTAACATCGTTAAGATATGAACCATTCTATATCCAATATAGAAACTTTGGCACTTATTTAATTGGAACCAGATTCTAATCATGCAGCTGTCTCCAGTGCATATCAACTTAATGGAGAGAGACTAATTAGCATTACTCAACTTAGGAATACATCCAATTATGAGTAACCTGAAAGAGAAACAAGTTTCTCAAAACCATTACTATCAACTGAATACCAATCACAAGTATTTACATCCTCGATCTCTTTGAAGAATCCTTATACTTGCGACACCTGGTTCTCTACTTTATTCCTATACCCACAACTTCTCAAAACTTAGACATTGTATTTCTACGAAACACTTGTCTAAAAACTAAAGAAGTCGCAAGTAAACAGAACATAGTACGAGGACCAACCCCTTTGTCCTGATGGACACTGGACAACATACAATACTCTGTATAAGTCCGCTGAGTTGAATAACTCAAAACCTGTGCGTCGTAGGTTGAAAACTGTACCCAGGAGATTTCCTCAAATATCACCAATTACAATGAATTCCGATATAATGAGGATGATCACCTTATTCCCAATAACTTACTCCCACTCATCATCTGTAAAACCATACAGATGTGAGAATCATACCTGGTAAATACATACCGTGGAGTATCTAATCGGGAAATCAGTTTTCCTTTTAACAATACACAGTGAAACTGAAACATGAAAATGTTTCATAGGGGTATCCTGGTAATCCTAGTAATGCCTCTTCCATAATCCTATTCATGACTGTAACCGTATATTTCTTTGCCTTCTCTCCAAATCCCTTTATTTGTCTTTAGTCGTTACCTTCTGTACACCATCGTTAGGCTAAATGGTTTTCTTCCTTCCCTACCGTTCGGCACCAGCCTATGGTTTGGAAGAAGACTATCTAATAAGCGTAATAGGTGTACCCTCCTAAACCAAGGAGTACTCGCAACTTGAGAGAAGGTGATGACAAAAGACAACTGAATAATACCTTATTCTATTTCTCCCGAACTGGGGAAAAAAGTAAAGGTGAAGTAGGAGTGGCGATGAAGTACGCGGTTTGGTCGTGAATGATAGCAGTTGCAATTTACTTTGCCCTCTTTCTAATCCCTTTATTTTTTCTTTACTTATTACCTTCTGTACACCCTACTTAGGCTAATTGGTTTTCTTCCTTCCCTACCTTTCGGCACCTGCCTATGGTTTGGAAGAAGATTATCCAATAAGCGTAATAGGTGTACTCTCCTAAACCAAGGAGCCCTCGCAACCTGAGAAAAGGTGATAATAAAAGACAACTGAATAAACCAATTCAATTTCTCCTGAACCTGGATCCATCCTCGAAGAAGTCCCTTCGAGTTCGTATATAACCATACGATGGATCTACCAAATGGAAGTGGATGTTCGTAGTGATACGAGGTGTTCTGAGAAATGCAAAGGGTAAAAGAAAGAGCGGCAATGACTTATGCAACTTAGACAATCCAAAAGCCAGTATTTTAAGAAGGTTCGGTCAATTTGGTCACTGAGTCATAGTCTAGGGTCGGTCAAAGGTCGTTGCCAAAGAGAGAGAGAGAAAAGAAACACTCTGCGTGCACTCTAACCTAGATCAGAATGGTTATCACTTTATCTAATCAGGAAACCTCCCACTGTACTGTCAAATTCTCCTCCAAACCTGAAAGAAGAATCAATCGGGATCACCCGAAGAGTAAACCAACTCATCAGTGGGAATCGGGATCCAACTCTCATCGCATGATAACGTGAAGGTATCCACTCACGTTATCACACTCCAGAAGGTATGCACATGCTTGGCAAGTTTCTGTTTCTTTAGAAACTCCCGATGTGATTTTTACCCCATGTTCTTATGACCTTGACGAAGGCCAACAAATCATAAGTCACATGTCAAGTTCTACCCGTTATTATCTTGTCAATTCGAACCCACCCGTACATACCCTTGACGAAGGCCAACAAGGTAATACGACTGTCCCAAACCAACTCATCTATCTATGCAACAGAAAAGTAACAAGCAGCTACCATCCACTATACCTTGACGAAGGCCAACAAACATAGCATGAATACTACGTGCTACCCATCTGAAACGATGGAGGGCTACGGCTGGTTTTTGGCGAAAAACCTTTAACGTAACGAACTTGATATCGCTGAAGGAACCTGATAGCTTGTTATAAAAATATAGTTGCGAAAACCTTTGCTAAAGAGGTCACTCCCGGTGAAGGGATCTCGGCTCATTCCTCGTGGAATGAGGTGCAGGATATTCCAACTGAATACCGCGATGCAAAGCAACATGTAATCGACTATAGTGAAGTTATTACCCTGACGCAAACTTCTGCCCAAGGGGTCTCTCCCGGTGAAGGGATCTCGGCCCTTGCCTCGTCGAATGAGGTGCAGGATATTCCAACCAAATACCACTGTGCAAAACAAAAGGAAACGTCTTTGTAATAACACTTTTTAAAACTGTTCCAACAACGTCCAAACATGTTTGTTTTTCTTTTGCATTGATCAGAATCAACGCAGTCCCATCAATTAATCACACCAGAAAAGAACGAAAATAAAATGTACGTATATGCCATCAGCATTTGCCACTGGATCCCGTCATCACCCGTTAGATTACTTAACTAACGACAGAGCGGGGACTGGACTAGCGCGGGTGTAAAACATATACAACATCTACTAGTATATATACCAATATACAATAATCGCTCCAGGCGTGACAAATGCAACATCACAGAAAAGTTATAAGCATCACAGAACAATACAGATAATCTGGGATCCCCGGGTTTCACAGAGCCGCTACTGAAACCCGACGTTCCCTTGGTCGTGTGGATAACCTGTGCAATGAAACCTAGACCCCTACGGGTGCGGCAAGTTACCCGCCAAAACCTGAAGCGAGGCAGCCCCCTACAGCATAGTGAATGGACCACCCTGCACTTCACGGAATCCGGTAACTTGAGCACCCCTCCTTGGGTCAACCTGTACCCCCTACGAGTGCGGCGAATAGTCTGCCAATTCTAGAGTGAGGCCCCTCTTCCTCTCAAAGCCATGAGATGCGGACCTGTTGTCCCCCAGAACCCGGCTATCTGTGCACTCCGTCGCGGGGTAAACCTAGTACAGAAATGAAAAATATGTACAACGGGTACATCGACCTCAGCCCGGTCGTGCCCCAAAAGAATATTATACAAACAGGCAGTGACGGCAGTCCACATGTTGGACGCTCGCCCCGCAATATCAAATGTACAAATAAATCCAAACTGCACTACCATTGCACACAGCTATCCACCACGACAAATCTGCAACATCACTGCACAACACAGAACATCAACGCGAATGTCACGTTCGCAAACCCGTCTAAAAGAGTTATAGCAATTAGACGCGGTTTACCACTCGAATGACATTCACGGTCGGAGATATAATGTAAGTACTGTAAACTAACAAGTTTAAAATTCCGATCGACAAAACTTCCCGAAGTGGGCCCCACGTACATCTGCAGTATATTAACAAAATCTGGGCCAAAAAGAAATATTCCAGAAACCACAAATTCCTATGCAGAACAGCCAGAAGAAATAGGGTTTACTGTTCCCACAAACTGGCGGCGGAACCGCGGCCAAACCATGGTTTGTGCGGCTGTTCCGCGACAGCACAGTGGAATCAGTGGACCAAATTTCATCAGTTTTCTTAAAAAAGCCTGCTCGATTTTCTGAGATGCTCAAAATAATTTTTAGACGACAAAACAAAATCGACAGAAACTTTAGCCTGAAAAATGCGGTTTCGGAAATTTCGTTCGATCGATATTTTAAACACGTTAGAACATGTTAGTAAAGGTTAATAGCGTGGTTCTGATACCATGTAAGTCTACGGTAGCGCCCCGGCCGTCAATCTGACACCAAACGCGGAACAAAATTTTTTATAACCGGCGCTATCGCATACTATAACCCGGATCTTGCAATTAACGCTAAACTAACAAACTGTAAAGAGGTAGAAAGGCTATACCGATCGATCCGAGTCCTTCGGCCTTTAGCCATCATCCCACGCTCCTCGCGGCAACTCCGATCTCTTGGTTCCTCGTCGAGGTGGCACCACATCTACGGATCTTTACACGGGCTCCCGCCTCTATACCGAGGCAACTCGGTCATCAAGTCTGCTAAAAGAAATGACCAAGATGAAGTAGAGAACGAGTAGAATACTTTATCTCAAACACCCTAGGGTTCTCATCACATGAGAGGGTTAGGGTGGTGGTTGAAGAAGATGCTAGGGTTTGGAAATGGTGAACTCAAGAAAATCAAGAGAGCGAAAGAAAACCAAGCATAATGAACTGAAGGGCTAGCCTAGCACCTCATCAAGGGTTCGGTAGCATCACATATGCCATAATCAAAATTTTAGAGGTGCTAAGTTAACTCGACAAGAATCGAAACTAGAAGTTTTAGGGATTCATACAAATAAGCATCACATGCAAATGTAAAACTATCACTAAGAGGAAAGATTACAACCTTTGTAGATCTCCCTCGGTGACTCCTTGGCACTATGAGAGTTTGAAATGGATCGATGGAAGCCTTCCTTTTCCACGATGATCCACCCGAAGTCCCTTTGCCCAAAGCTCCTTACCTTACTTGTTTCGCAAATGAAGTAGAGTAAACACCCTACACAAATCGGCTAGATGTGTGTAGTATGATGATGTGGTTTATGTTCTTCAATTGAAATCCTTTTCTTTTATCAATCTTCACTCAAGAGAGAAATCAAGAGAGGAAGAAGAAGATAATGGTGGCTTGAGCTTTCTATCATATCACATATGATAACTTGTATTCTTCACACCCTTGCACTCAATTTTTTTTCTTGTTGTGTGCATCTTGTTTCATATCACATATGAAGCTATTTATAGTGATAAGAAAGGAATAATCACCATTATTCCATTACCACCATAATTGTGAGTGTAAATTCTTTTCCTAAAGAATTAAGCATGGGTGGAAATTCTTTTCATTAAGTTAAGTAAAGCTTACCCACTAAGGAATAAAGGAGCATGAGTGGATATTCTTTACATTAACTTAAAATGATAAATACAAATTAAAAGCTTCAATATAAGTCTTATATTGCCATCATTCTTGTATCAACAACCATGATACTATGTATGCATGTATGTGTCCATGCACATCATCATGTGCATACATGCATGCATACAAAAGGATTTACTTAAAGAATTAATCTAAATGTAATTAGTTAAATCAACACTTGATTTACCAAACCGGTCATATCTCATACGATCCGACAAATAGAAAATGCCCGATTAATATACGTTATCACATAACCGTATTTAATCGGGTCCCGCGCATATCTCATATGCACACCACATCTTTTTGCCTGAGCCAGGAAACTTCATTGTGGGACTCTAAGACTCGTCAATACGCCAGCAGTAGATGATGATCATATCAAACATCTACAAGCCGCAAGAGGTCAGCTAAACATAACGGCCATCCGGGTATTGAAACGATCAGAAGAAAACCAGCGAAGCTGTAAAAACTCCCGTCGAGCCAACTGGCAACACTTACCGTACAGTCCGGTCTCTTCGTCAGATATGCTGCATATCGAGTCTAGGGATGGAATCGTCGACCCCAGTAACTCAATAAGTCATGCTGGTGTATGGCTCATAACAGATTGAGAAACTACTGATAACTCTTATCAGTAAATCTCAGCAGCCCTGGCCAGGGACTTCATGTTATAGCCAATCGAGCATAGCACAACATCAACCCCCAATACCGGGAGAGACGAAACCCCTCCTATCGCTCATTGCCTCCATGCGCCTCGAGACTGTACCCAAAGACCACCTGTTTGCACGACTCAGTAGAGCCGTGGTAGGGTGGAGATCAAAGTATAGTGGGAGGACACACAAGACTCTATGACGATCTCGGGTCTACAGACTAACCTGTACCAGTGTTCCTTGAGAACTGCTATCCGACGATAGATATAATACCACATAGGAGTTCTCGGCGAGTCCGTTCAGTGTACCCAGTCTCCACTGAGCACCCGCATACAATCTTTGGTGTCTCCTCACCAGATGGATATGGGATCATCCATCGCCCATCATATGGGACAAGAATAGTATACGCTAGTCTACTCTGGAATATCGATGCCCTGTCTCGATACACCCTCGACTAGGAACAGTTCAAGGATATGCTTATAGACTACATGTGCCCCACTAGTATGATCCGCATCATAATCACAGTAGTCAAGCAAATATCCTTTGGGCTTTATCAACATGTGTAAATGATTAAATCTACATGTACAGATAAAGTAAACCAGATAGCGTACTATCATGTTGAGCAAGAAATTCATCTATCTCCATAGATATATGTCCAAATTTCCACTATCCATATAATGGCCTTTAGGGCATACAAATTACTAACAATCTCCCACTTGCACTAAGGCCGGTTATTGGCGTATCTCATACCCAACATTTCAAACAGTCGCTCATGCTGAGGCTGTGGAAGTGCCTTGGTGAATGGATCCGCCGTGTTATCCTTTGTATCTACTCTCCGAATCTCGATCTCCTGGCGATCTACTATCTCCCGGATCAGATGATATCTCCTTAGGATGTGTCTGGACTTCTGATGGGACCTTGGTTCTTTGGCTAATGCTATAGCTCCATTATTATCACAATACAATGGTATTGGATCTACAATGGTTGGAACTACTCCTAGTTCCGCAATGAACTTCTTCATCCAGACGGCTTCCTTAGTAGCATCACTTGCAGCAATATACTCAGCTTCCATCGTGGAGTCTGCAACGGTGTCCTGTTTGGAACTCTTCCAACTAACCGCTCCTCCATTTAGGGTAAATACAAACCCTGAGATTGATTTACTGTCATCCTTGTCACTTTGGAAGCTTGAATCGGTAAAGGCCTCCATCTGGAGATCCCCATTACCATACACCAAGAACAATTCTTTAGTCCTTCGCAAGTACTTAAGAATGTTCTTCACTGCTATCCAATGTTTCTCCCCTGGGTTGGATTGATACCTGCTTACTACAGCCAGTGCATAAGCCACATCAGGGCGAGTACACAACATCGCATACATTATAGATCCCACGGCTGAAGCGTAGGGTATAACGCTCATGCGAGCTCTCTCTTCATCAGTCTTCGGACAGAAGTCCTTAGAGAGAGTGATTCCATGACTAGCAGGCAAGGCACCACGCTTGGAATCTTCCATACTAAACCTCTTTAGAATGGTGTCTATGTACTTTGATTGGGACAGTCCCAATAACCTCTTGGATCTATCTCTATAGATCCTAATGCCCAAAATGCGCGAGGCATCACCCAGGTCCTTCATGGAGAACCTTTGTGATAAGAATAGTTTGACCGATTGTAGCATAGGAACATCATTTCCTATCAGGAGAATGTCGTCTACGTACAATACGAGGAATGTGACAGTACTCCCTACAATCTTCTTATAAATACATGGTTCATCTTCATTTCTGACAAAATCAAACTCTTTGATTGTATCATCAAAGCAGATGTTCCAGCTCCTTGAGGCCTGCTTTAATCCATAAATGGATTTAAGCAATCTACATGCTTTCCCGCTGCTCCCACTATCAATGAAGCCCTCTGGCTGATCCATAAAAACACATTCTTCTAAATCACCATTTAGAAATGCAGTTTTCACGTCCATCTGCCAGATTTCATAATCATAGTGAGCAGCAATAGCAAGTAGGATCCTAATGGATTTAAGCATTGCTACCGGAGAGAAAGTTTCATTATAGTCCAAGCCTGGTCTTTGACGAAAACCTTTCGCTACAAGCCTTGCTTTATAGGTCTCCACCTGTCCATCTACACCAATCTTTCTCTTAAAGATCCATTTGCACCCAACGGGTTTTATCCCAGGAGGCGCAACGTCCAAAGTCCATACTTTGTTGGTGTACATTGACTCCATTTCAGATCTCATTGCTTCCAGCCATTTCACAGAGTCACCACTCGTGATAGCTTGCTGAAAACTAGTAGGGTCATCATCATCCATGATGCAATCTTCTCTATCACCATCTATGAGAAACCCATAGTATCTCTCTGGTGGGTGAGAAGTTCTACTAGACCTCCTGAGCGGCTGAGGTTCTTGAAGTTCTACTGCAACATCAGTTTCAACCAATTCCTCCTGAGTAATTTGTGTCTCTAGAACCTCTTCTAGTTCTACCACATTGCCATTAGTACTTTCCGTAAAGAACTCATTTTCCAAAAATGTAGCATGCTGAGCAACAAACACCTTTTGTTCCTCTTTGTGGTAGAATAGATATCCATACGAATGTTTTGGATACCCCACAAATTTACACATGACCGATCGTGTCTCGAGTTTGTCTGGATTCTGCTTTTTAACAAAAGCCGGACAACCCCAAATCCTAAACCTTTTAAGAGATGGTCTCTTTCCATTCCACATCTCATATGGAGTGGTAGACACGGTCTTAGTTGGAACCCTGTTCAATAGATACATTGCTGTCTCCAATGCATGTCCCCAAAAGGAAAGCGGTAACTCAGCGTCACACATCATGGATCGTACTATATCCAATAGGGTACGATTCCTCCGTTCTGACACACCATTGTGCTGTGGTGTGTAAGGAGGAGTGAGCTGAGAGAGAATCCCATTCTCTTTTAAGAAGTCTAGAAACTCTGTACTTAAATATTCTCCACCTCGATCCGATCGAAGTTTCTTGATGCTCAATCCTGTTTGCTTCTCTACTTCAAGTTTATACTCCTTGAATTTCTCAAAGGCTTCAGATTTGTGCTTTATCAAAAACACGTGTCTGAATCTTGAGAAATCATCAGTAAAAGTGATGAAGTATGAAAAACCACCTCTTGCAAGTGTAGACATTGGTCCGCATACATCACTATGTATGAGGCTTAAGAGTTCACCAGCTCTCTCTCCGTGTCCACTAAACGGAGTTTTGGTCATTTTACCTTTGATACAAGACTGGCAAGTCGCATAAGATTTATATTCAAACGAATTTAAATATCCATCTTTATGTAGCTTGTTTAGTCTTGTTTCATTAATATGACCAAGTCTACAATGCCAAAGAAAAGCTTCATTTATATCTGAAAACTTTCTTTTACTAGTATGTTGTATATTGAAAACTGTGTGTTGGTTCAGGATGTAAATACCGTTATTTAGTGTACCATACCCAATCAACTCTTGATTCAGGTTAATGTTCATAACATTATTTTGCAATATAAAATGATATCCTTCATTGTCCAACAAAGAAACGGATATTATGTTACACAGCATACTTGGTACAAAATAACACGGGTTCAAAACCAAAATACTTCCTGAAGGCAACCCTAGATGATACTCTCCCACGGATACAGCATGTATATTGGAACCATTTCCAACCCGCAGAGTATGATCTCCAATTTTTAAAACTCTACTATTTCTCAATCCCTGCATACAATTGCAGATGTGAGAACCAGAACCGGTATCCAATACCCAGGATGCAGAGTTTAAAGAGAAACAATTTTCAGTTACAAACACACCTGAAGTGGAAGCATCAGCATGCTTCTTCTTCTTGAGATTAGCAAGATATTCAGCACAGTTGCGTTTCCAATGTCCTGACTTTTTACAGTAAAAACATTCTCCTTTTCCACTTCCCACAGCCCCGGCTTTGTCTTTCCCCTTCGCCTTTCTAACTCCACCTTTCTGTTTGATGGACTTCTTCTTTTTCTTTCCCTTGGCCTTAGCTTTTGGGAATGAAGAGGAAGATGGCCCAGCAAGCAGAGCAGGAGTCCTTGCCGTTTTCAACGTGTTCTCTGCACTTCTCAACATATTGAGAAGTTCAGGCAATGATTTCTCCAAACCATTCATATTGAAATTTACTATGAACGGAGCAAAGGCAGGGGGAGAGACTGTAGAACAATATCCGTATATTGCTCATTATCCATAGTCCATCCCAGTCCCTCAAGTTCTTCAATAAGACCAATCATCTTCAAAACATGGTCTCCAACTGATGCACCAGGGGCCATTCGCATCTGAAACAGCTTTCTAGATGCCTCGTATTTTAAAGTACGAGATTGCTCTTCATACAACTCCTTTGTGTGAAGAAAGATGGATTGCACATCCATATTCTCGTGTTGTTTCTGATGGACACTGTCCATAGAAGCGAGCGCGAGGCACTTGGCCGTGTTGCAGTCATTTTCCCAAGTTTTTCGGATCTCCCTATCCGAGACAGATGATTCAGGCCCTGGGACGGGTGGGGCTTCAGTATTGAGGACATATGATACCTTATCATATGAAAGTGCAATGTTCAAGTTCCTCAACCATTCTTTATAATTTGGTCCTGTCAGTTTATTTTTCTCAAGTAGAAGCTTAAGTCCTGACATCTGTAACTGCCATTCGGAGAGAGAAAATGATACACTTAGCGAATTGCTCTTTCAAAGAATTAGATTGGTTATTATTTTATCTAATCAATGTCTCCCACTGCTTTTATCAAATTTTCTTTCAAAACCTGAAAAGAAAACTAGCCAGGAAGATAATTTTCCTGGAAGTAACACTTACTCACAGTGAGATCGAGATCCAACTATCACATAGATGGTATGCAATCTCATTGCAAATTTCAACTCTTGAAATTCCCGATATGGTTTTTACCCCTAGTCACTTATGACCTTGGCTATGGTCAACATATCATAAGTACTAGTCAAATTCTACCCGTCATTTCATGATTAACTAGACCCACCCATATGACCCTTGACTATGATCAACATAATCACATGAATGTCCTAACTAATCGCATCATATGCTTTGTAGGAAGACATCACTTAGCTACCGTACACTACGCCTTGACTATAATCAACATACGCAGCACGAATACTAAGTACTCTGCTTCCTAAAATGACGGAGGGTTGCGGATGGTTTTTAAGAAAACCTTTAACGCTTTGAACTTGATCTCGTTGTAGAATCAAAACAGTTAAGAAAAGGAGTGGCTTAAGCTCCGCATCTTCTTGAAACTTGCATTTTTCATAAAAAGCCGAGTTTGTTTCAAATCTGATTCTGCAACATCATTAGGTTTCTTTTCTTTACATTAATCTCATTAATGTGATCCCATCATTTAAGTTCCTAAGCCATCACAGAATAGAACGTATACTTATACCATCCGCATTCGCCACAGTGTCCCGTTATGCACCGTTAGGTTACTTAACTAACGGCATAGCGGGGCGGGACTAGCGCGGGTGTAAAATATAAGCAACGATTATTATATATCATATATATAATAATAATCCATTCGTCTCAGATACTAAGTAATCACATTACAGAATATCAACAGCAGAAGCATATAAAAGGATATCTAGGATGTCCGTATTTTGTATCGAGCCAACAATAGAAAATACGGATTCCACGGTCGTGATGAATAGCCAAGCCCACACCCTTAGACCCCTACGAGAGCGGCAAGTGATCCTGCCAATTCTAGAGTTTAGGAGACCCGGTCTCGACTCCTCGAGATGGCCTCCCACTGAACCCTAGAACCCGGTCACTTGTGCTCCCCTCCTTGGGTCTATCCTAATGCGGAAAAGTAAATAATATACAATTGATTTATACATGAATGAAAAATAAAACTCTCATCTTACATAAAAAAACCCCGGCTATTCAGTCGCGACAATCCTACTCATCATATCTCAGCAACACATAATATCTCATATCATCAACGTAAGTAAGTATGCGTATCCCGATTGTCGTTGACGTATAGCAACGAAAACGGCGATATACCACATACTACACTTACGGTCGCAGAAAATAAAATGAAAAACTACAACATTTGGAATCCACAATCACCTTAGACATCATAAATTCGAAATATCACATACTTCGTATTTCATGCCTAACTATATGAATTCCACATATTGTATCACATTTCAGATAAATAGACAATGTTAAACTTTTCGATCGAATAAACAAACACCCAAGATTTCCCAAACTGCACAACACTTGAGCCGAGTTCAAAAATTTCTAGAACATGCCACAGCCCCTTATGGACCAACCATAGAAGGACCAAACCAACGCCTCACATGTGGCAACGCTAAACTACCACAAACTCTAAGGTTCAGTGATAGTTTTGACGGTCACATAATCGAGTTAAGGTTATGTTCTTCTAGAGTGTCCACAGATACGCTTGCATGTTTTTCGAAAGTTTCGAATTCGGGAAAAATCCAACACTTGGAATTTTTCCAATACGGGAAAAATTGTGTTTCTAATATTCGTTCAAACATTTCGACACGTTCTAAAAATCTGAAAATCTGAACGAAATTAAACCTTTCCAATCGAATCACCAAATACAATTTATCTCCAGAAAACTCAACACTTGAGTAAGTTTAAAATATTTCAGAGGCAAGTACATATTAAATCAGGTCCACTGCATAAATTTTTTTTTTTCTGAACCCATAGTGCGGCCGCGGATCCGCGGCCAAAGGCATGTCTTTGCCGCGGATCCGCGCTTCTTTAGAGGGATCATTCAAAAAATTTTATATGGTAACTCATTAAAAAGCCTGCTGAATTTTTTAAGACCTTTTAATTTGGAAAAATCCAATTTTCAAAAAAATTTCCAGAGAGCGGTCCAAATTGGTGTTTCGTGGTTCGATCGGACTTTTAATTTCGCCTACGCATCGCCTAAAGCTCTAGCTTGGCTCTGATACCACTGAAGGGCTAGCCTAGCACCTCATCAAGGGTTCGGTAGCATCACATATGCCATAATCAAAATTTTAGAGGTGCTAAGTTAACTCGACAAGAATCGAAACTAGAAGTTTTAGGGATTCATACAAATAAGCATCACATGCAAATGCAAAACTATCACTAAGAGGAAAGATTACAACCTTTGTAGATCTCCCTCGGTGACTCCTTGGCACTATGAGAGTTTGAAACGGATCGATGGAAGCCTTCCTTTTCCACGATGATCCACCCGAAGTCCCTTTGCCCAAAGCTCCTTACCTTACTTGTTTCGCAAACGAAGTAGAGTAAACACCCTACACAAATCGACTAGATGTGTGTAGTATGATGATGTGGTTTATGTTCTTCAATTGAAATCCTTTTCTTTTATCAATCTTCACTCAAGAGAGAAATCAAGAGAGGAAGAAGAAGATAATGGTGGCTTGAGCTTTCTATCATATCACATATGATAACTTGTATTCTTCACACCCTTGCACTCAATTTTTTTTCTTGTTGTGTGCATCTTGTTTCATATCACATATGAAGCTATTTATAGTGATAAGAAAGGAATAATCACCATTATTCCATTACCACCATAATTGTGAGTGGAAATTCTTTTCCTAAAGAATTAAGCATGGGTGGAAATTCTTTTCATTAAGTTAAGTAAAGCTTACCCACTAAGGAATAAAGGAGCATGAGTGGATATTCTTTACATTAACTTAAAATGATAAATACAAATTAAAAGCTTCAATATAAGTCTTATATTGCCATCATTCTTGTATCAACAACCATGATACTATGTATGCATGTATGTGTCCATGCACATCATCATGTGCATACATGCATGCATACAAAAGGATTTACTTAAAGAATTAATCTAAATGTAATTAGTTAAATCAACACTTGATTTACCAAACCGGTCATATCTCATACGATCCGACAAATAGAAAATGCCCGATTAATATACGTTATCACATAACCGTATTTAATCGGGTCCCGCGCATATCTCATATGCACACCACATCTTTTTGCCTGAGCCAGGAAACTTCATTGTGGGACTCTAAGACTCGTCAATACGCCAGCAGTAGATGATGATCATATCAAACATCTACAAGCCGCAAGAGGTCAGCTAAACATAACGGCCACCCGGGTATTGAAACGATCAGAAGAAAACCAGCGAAGCTGTAAAAACTCCCGTCGAGCCAACTGGAAACACTTACCGTACAGTCCGGTCTCTTCGTCAGATATGCTGCATATCGAGTCTAGGGATGGAATCGTCGACCCCAGTAACTCAATAAGTCATGCTGGTGTATGGCTCATAACAGATTGAGAAACTACTGATAACTCTTATCAGTAAATCTCAGCAGCCCTGGCCAGGGACTTCATGTTATAGCCAATCGAGCATAGCACAACATCAACCCCCAATACCGGGAGAGACGAAACCCCTCCTATCGCTCATTGCCTCCATGCGCCTCGAGACTGTACCCAAAGACCACCTGTTTGCACGACTCAGTAGAGCCGTGGTAGGGTGGAGATCAAAGTATAGTGGGAGGACACACAAGACTCTATGACGATCTCGGGTCTACAGACTAACCTGTACCAGTGTTCCTTGAGAACTGCTATCCGACGATAGATATAATACCACATAGGAGTTCTCGGCGAGTCCGTTCAGTGTACCCAGTCTCCACTGAGCACCCGCATACAATCTTTGGTGTCTCCTCACCAGATGGATATGGGATCATCCATCGCCCATCATATGGGACAAGAATAGTATACGCTAGTCTACTCTGGAATATCGATGCCCTGTCTCGATACACCCTCGACTAGGAACAGTTCAAGGATATGCTTATAGACTACATGTGCCCCACTAGTATGATCCGCATCATAATCACAGTAGTCAAGCAAATATCCTTTGGGCTTTATCAACATGTGTAAATGATTAAATCTACATGTACAGATAAAGTAAACCAGATAGCGTACTATCATGTTGAGCAAGAAATTCATCTATCTCCATAGATATATGTCCAAATTTCCACTATCCATATAATGGCCTTTAGGGCATACAAATTACTAACATGAACTTCTCTCTTTTTCTTCTTATATGAATAGATAAAAATGAGGATGTATTTTTCAAAGACCAAAAGAAAATATCTAATGAAAAATATCTCCTCAAAATATCCATCGATAAAACAAAACACCATTTAATTCTTCATGATTCACTTAGTGACTCATTAGCACGAGTCACTAATGAACATGCTAGAATAAATGTGCCATCTATAATGAGTCACCATTTCCAAAACCAAATAATCATTTAAACCAAAATGATTAATCCACAAAGAAATGCATCTTCCAAAATATTCTCGTAACGGATTACGAAAATACCCCTCGCCTGTATATACATACCTGTATCTGTATTCCGACCGAATACGAATACGAGAGACTAAAATATTCCGACTCAATATAATACATGGATCCGGCTTAAACCAAAGCCCACCAGTATTATCTGTCCAAAATATGACACGTGCATAAATGCACGTGCATTTTCCGAACCCTGCCATAAAACTATACGGCCTCTACAACGTTTCGCCCGAACTTGGGAAACTATCTGTGGGGGAATCTAATGACTCATCAGTATCCTGGCAGTGGGTTTAACTACAAGTATGTCAGCACCACTAGCAGTGCGTAACGGCTGCCCATGTACTGACCTCAAGGGAAGCCGATGAGCGAACTCATCCTGGAACCTTACTGAGCCTAACAGTGACAATATACATACAGTCCGGTCCGTTCGTGTATGAGTATCGCATATCGGGCCTAGGGGGCTGGTAACGTCAGACCCCCAATAGCGGTATAAGTCATGTCGGAGAGAAGCCCTGAACACCCTGAGAAACTACTGGAATACTCACCAGTAATTCTCACCTGCCTTGGCTAAGGACTTGGTGTAATGGCTCTCCTAGACACAGCACGATCTCACCCCCAATACCGGGAGAGACGAATCCCCTGCCGATTCGCTCACCTGTCTCCATGTGGCTCGGGACTGTACCCAAAAAACCTGTTTGCACGACTCCTTTGAGCCGTGGTAGGTTAGAAATCAAAGCACAATGGGAACTCACTCAAGACAAATGATGACCTCAGGTCGATGAACTAACCTGTACACATGTCACCAGGGAACTGCTATCTGACGCTAGGTATAATACCAACTAGCAGGTTCCCGGCGAGTCCTGTTCGGTGTACTCATAACCCAATGAGCACCTGTATACATCTTAGGTGATCCAACTGACACCAATAGCTTGTGAGACCGGCCACCGCCCCTCGTCGGGGTCTCCACTGTATACACTAGTCTAATCCGGAGTATCGATGCCCTGTCTCGAAACTCCCACGACTAGGGACCACAATTAAGGATGTTCTTATAGACTACCCAACTCTCACGTATATGATCGCCATCAAACTGTTGGTAGTCAAGCAAGATCCTAAGGGCTCTATCAACGTGTAATAGTGATCGGTCACCTGAACCTGTACATAACTGATAAAGGCAAACTAGATAGCATATTATCATCTCGAGTAAGACTGTGCTACCGATATAGGTCCTCCTCAATCATTGCAATCACATACCTGCGATTCAATAATTAACTTTGAGGGCACTATATCCGACAAAGCACGGTTCTATAACAGGATTTAGAACATTCCCGGAACTCAATGAAAGTTGCCCAACGGGAGAATGGAAACGATCGGGCTTGGATATGTTCGATCCAAGAAACGGGAGCTATTCCGCGACTGCTACGTCATACATGACTTCAATGAAGAAGGAGATGCTCTGTGGAAAGATGCAAACCTTGTGCCAAAACGAGAGCCCATCATGAAAATGCCAAGTCCGTCGTTCGAAGAACAAATGGACAAGCTTATAAGGGAAGCAAGTCAAAAGGTTCGAGACGATCGTAACCATGAGATGGCCATTTACGAGAAAGCCAGAACACAGCGCCTCCTTCAACAGGCTGCGGAGAATGATGATACCCTTCGTCGCCAACCTGTCACAAAGAAGACCCGGCGCAGAGGCAAAAATAAACCCAAGAACAGTAAAAGTGTTCAACAGCGACAAGGCGGGTCCAAGAAACCACGTGATCGGGAATTGATCAGCCGGGAGCCGTCTCTTATCAAAAAGATGGGTCGAGAATATTCTTTTCCCTAAGACAAGACGAGGAAGATACTCTATCTTGCCCTAAAACATCAGATGATTACCCTCCCGGAGTCCAAGCACCCCGAGCAAGTAGGTGAAGTTAATCATCCAGATTATTGCTCCTATCACCGAGCAATAGGACATCCTCTCGAAGACAGCTTCACATTCAAAGACCGGGTTGAAGACCAATACCAACTCGGCAAGTTCACTCTATCCAGCAGCTGGAGGGTAACCCCGCCGCAGAAGCATGAACCGAAAGCCACGTATGCAGCGAAAGTAGAACCAGATCAACATCGATCCTGGAAGCGATCTCGGACCTGCCATGTGATAACGCTGTCAGAAGAAGAACCTGAGAATATGGATGACCTCCCCTGGTGCTTCGAAAACAATGAAGGTGAGGTAATCTCAGAGTTTCCACCAGCGCCAAAAGAGCTGGAAGATGGGATACATACTACTGCATATAACCTCAGAAAAATCGACTTGGGGACGGCAAGTAACCCACGTCCGACATTCGTCAGTGAGCTGTTGTCTGAAGAAAGGGTGGCTGTGCTAAAAGACGTGCTCATACAATATAAAGATTGCTTCACATGGAACTATTCCGAGATGCCAGGACTAGACCCGGAGATCGCTGTGCACAAATTGGCGATATCTCCAGACATCAAGCCGATTAAACAAGCACCGAGAAGAATGAGGCTCGAGCTCGAAATGAGCATCAACGCCGAAGTCAAGAAGCTAATCGACTCCGGCTTCGTCCAAGAGGTTCAATATCCTGACTGGATCGCCAACATCGTCCCGGTGATGAAGAAAAATAGGACGATGCGCATATACATAGATTTTCGGGATCTCAACAAAGCTTGCCCGAAGGACGACTTTCCGGTACCAGTCACCGAGCTGATGATAGATAATACGTCCACTCATGAAATTTTCTCCTTCATGGACGGCTCATCAGGATACAATCAGATAAAGATGCATCCTGAGGACTAGAAGCATACCGCTTTCCGGATCCTTTTGGGCATATTTTGCTATAAAGTGATGCCTTTCGGTCCAAAGAACGCCGGTGCCACCTATCAGAGGGCCATGACGAAGATTTTCGATAACCTCATACACGAAATCGTCGAATGCTATATCGACGATCTCGTAGTCAAAAGAAAATCATACGAGGAACATCTAGAGCATCTGAAGATCGTGTTTCAGCGCCTTCGGAAATATAACCTGAAGATGAACCCTCTCAAATGCGCATTCGGAGTTTCTTCGGGAAAGTTTCTAGGATTCGTCGTTCGACACCGAGGTATCGAGATAGATCCGTCAAAGATCAAGGCTATTATGGAAATGCCTCCTCCAAAGACTCTCAAGCAACTGCGGTCTCTCCAAGGGAAGCTCGCGTATATCCGGCGATTTATACCCAATCTTTCTGGCAAATGCCGCCCCTACAGTCACTTGATGAAGAAGGGAACCCCGTTCGTCTGGGATCGCAAATGCCAAAGCGCACTGGACGAAATCAAGCAATACCTGCAGAATCCTCCGGTAATGACCGCTCCGGTCAAGGGGAAGCCTCTCATTCTGTATACAACCGCCCTCGAGGGTTCTCTGAGCGCATTATGGGCACAAGAAAACGATCAAGGGAAAGAAAGAGCTCTCTACTATTTGAGTCGAGTTCTCCTGGGGGCAGAAAGCAACTACTCCCCCATTGAAAAACACCGCCTGGTGTTGATCTTCGCGATAACGAAGCTTAGACACTACGCGTTGGTATATGAGGTCCATCTCATATCAAAAGTGGATCCTCTCAAATATTTGATGTCAAAGGCCATATTGACGGGACGGCTCGCTAAATGGGCCCTGCTCTTGATAGAGTTCTCGATAACTTATCATCCTCTCAAGGCAGTGAAAGGCCAAGCCATCGCTGACTTCCTCGCTGAGCATCCGATACCTGCCGATTCTCCTTTGAACTGCGAATTGCCCGATGAGCACGCGTCTGACACGATCGATGGGGAAAGAAGGGAGAATGATACCCAATGGGAACTCTATTTCGATGGAGAATCTTCTATGAAGAAGCACAAACAAGACATCCCTATAATCAAATCAGGGGTAGGCCTCATCTTCGTGACTCCACAAAGAGGGATAATGCGTTTTGCGTTCTCCTCAACAGAGCCGAGGACGAATAATGAAGCTGAATATGAAGCTTTGATAGCAGGTCTTGAGATCGCTGTAGACATGGGGATCGGAAACCTCCTCATATACGAAGACTCCCAGCTGATAGTTAGTCAAGTAAACGGCGACTATCAAACGTGCAAGCCAGAATTGGTGAAATACGGCGAGAGAGTGCAGCAACTACTGACTCAAATCCCTGCCTATGCCCTAGAGAGCATACCGCGTGCAGAAAATAGCAAAGCAGATGCGTTAGCCAAGCTCGCTAAAGAACTGGCCGACGAAAAGCTCGATGACGTGAGGATCGTTGTTCAAAGCCGTCGGGTTCTCTCACAGGCAGAAATATCTCCGGAATCTTCCTAAGAAAAGGGAGCTATCGAGCAAATAGCCCTATAAATAAAAGGCCAGTAGAAGGCTATGAATTGGAGAGAAGTATTTATAGACTACTTCAAATCCTGTCGAACACCTGAAGATGCGTCCTCAAGATATCAACTCATGAAACGAGCTCTGTCTTTCGCTTTCGTCAATGATACTCTGTATAAGAGATCATTTGATTCTCTGTGGCTAAGATGTCTGGGACCTGAAGAGGCAAGGAGAGTCGTCCAAGAAACTCACGACGGACTCTGCGGTTCTCACCAAGCCGGGCCGAAGATGAAGCTGAAGATCAAACGGATGGGTTATTATTGGCCCACAATGATTCAGGACTGCCTCGAGTATGCGAAGCAGTGCCACTCATGCCAGATTCACGGGGACTTCATCCATCAGCATCCAAATCCACTACATCCGACAGTGGCTAGCTGGCCGTTCGAAATGTGGGGGACTGACATAATCGGCCCCATCGAACCAATATCGGCCAGAGGACATCTATTTATTTTGGCGACAACTGACTACTTCTCCAAATGAGCAGAGGCAGTACCGCTGAGGGAAGTGAAGACAGAAAATATCCTCCATTTCATCAAGACGAACGTCATTTATCGGTTTGGAACTCCGCGACGAATCATCTCCGATAATGGGCCGGTCTACAGAAGCCACAAAATTAGCCGCTTCGCACAACAACATAATATAGACTGGAGATACTCTTCGGTCTATAATCCCCGAGCTAACGGTCTAGCTGAGGCTTTCAACAAGACCTTGACGAAGATCGTGAAAAAGACGGTGTCTCGAAATAAGAGGGACTGGCACGAGAGACTACATGAAACTCTCTGGGCGTATCGAACTATGTTCAAAACAACCACGAACACAACACCGTATGCATTGGTATTCAGTACAGAAGTGTTGGCTATAGTGCCCTCAAGGCAATTATCATAGTCGCGGACTTGTGATTATGATGATTGAGTGAGGACCTATACCGATAAAGCAGTCTTACTCAAGATGATATTATGATATCTGGTTTGTTTTTTATCATCATGTACGTGTTGATAGAGCCTATAGGATTCTTGCTTGACTGCCAGCATTATGATGGCGATCATATATGTGGGAGCTGGGGTCTATAAGCACATCATTAAATATCCCTAGTCGTAGGAGTATCGAGACCGGGCATCGATACTCCAGTATAGACTAGTGTATACTGATCGAGACCCCGACGAGGGGCGGTGGCCAGGTCTCATAAGCCATTGGTGTTAGTTTGTTCACCTAAGATAGTATACAGGTGCTCATTGGGTTATGAGTACACTGGACGGACTCGCCGGGAACTTGCTAGTTGGTATTATACCTATTGTCAGATAGCAGTTCCCAGGTGACATGTGTACAGGTTAGTCTGTCGACCTGAGATCGTCATTTGTCTCATGTGAGTTCCCACTGTGCTTTGATTACTACCCTACCACGGTTTAAAGGAGTCGTGCAAACAGGTTTTAGTTGGGTACAGTCCCGAGCCATATGGAGGCAGTGATCGGATCGTCGGGGATTCGTCTCTCCCGGTATTAGGGGTTAATGTCGCGTTGTGTACGGATGGCCATCACCATAAATCCGTGGCCACGGTGGACGAGAACTACCGATCCAGGATCGATAGTTTCTCAGGTGGTGATGGGTTTCATACCGACACTGAATATCGAGTTGTTAGGGGTCTGACTTTATCCACCCCCGTAGACTCGATATGCGATACTCTTAGACGAACAGACCGGACTGTACGGATATTGTCACTGACAGGCTCAGTAGGGGTTCAGGATGAGTTTGCTCGTCGGCTTTCCTTTCGCTCAATACCTGTGCAGCCGTTACGTACAGCTAGTGCCGCTAACGTGCTTGTGGTTAAACCCATTGCCAGCGTATTGACGAGTCTTTAGAGTCCCCCACAGAGGGTTTTCACGGTTCAGGCGATATGGTGTATATGAGGTATGTTGATATATACAGGTGTCCGATTAAATATGTGCAAGTGCTGCGCAGACTTTAATCGGACGGTTGATAATACTAGCGGCTTAGGATTAAGCCGGATTATTAAATCGGGTTTTGATTTAATAATAGATATATGTATTTGTATATACGTATTCTAGTATTATTGTTCACTATTCGTTTTCTCTCTCAGCTATCCGTATTTTGGTACGAATACGCGTATATGTATTTTGATACATGTATCGGGAAGTATTCCGTATTTTATACGGAATAGCTTCTAGAAGCTTTGCCACCTGATTATTTGATTTTCCATTTATGGAAATTCATTATGATTTAATAATGAGATGGAGGGTGGAAAAGGTGACAAAGAATGGGCATGGGTCAAAGCATGGGCTTGAGTATGGTTTGCATTGTTTAATGTAATTAAACAATGAAATATTTTTGGGGAATGAGAGGGGGCCGGCCACTTTAGAGTGGGTATGGGGCTCATTTCATTTTGGGGGATATTGATTATTACACTAGCTCACTCTCTCACTCTCTCATGCTCCAAAAATACTTAGCCATTTTTTGTTCATGCCAAGTCTTCATCACCTCCTCCATTCATCTTCTATGGATGCTCTCTTGAGCTCATGGGTAGAGAGAAATTTGTAGTGACATTTTCATACATCCCCACTCTCCGTCGCTAGTGACTTTGGAGCGTCGGTTACCTCGTTCGATGAGGTTGGAGCTTGCGCCGTTTCCCTCGGGTGGATCATCGAAGACGAAGGAAGACCGGCAACCAAACCACATAAAGGAGCCGCTAGGAGCTTGGAATGAAGACCGAAGGACATGGATCAACTTGTTATAACGATTCTAACTCTTAGTTAGTTTGCTAGTTTAGGGTTTAAGGTCGATCCGGGATTCGGGTAGCGGTAGCGCCGGTTTGATAAATTTTTGTTCTGCATTTTGGTCGCGATTCGACGGCCGGGGCGCTGCCGGAACCCTACATGGTATCAGAGCCACTCTTTAAACCCCTTTCTAGCTTGTTTAAACGTACTTGAAAGATCGATCAACGGAAACTTCCAAAAACACGATTCCAATTATCTGTTCTCTGCCGTTTTTCAAAAGCGGTCAAAAAATTATTTCAGACATCTTAAAAATCCGTGCAGGCGATTTTATGGTGACACAAAAAATTTAGGCTCATCATTCCACTAAAGCGCCGCGGATCCGCCGCAATAAGCCCACATTGGCGGCGGTTCCGTGGCGGAATAGTGGCAACGGGCGTCGAAATTTTTTTTGTAGCTCTATGTCTTAGAATTGTGATTTTTGTGATATTCTGTTTTGGCCCATGTTTCAGTAAAGTGTTGTTTTTCTATTGGGGTCAATTTGGAACTTAATCGATCGATATTTTAAGCGTGCGTTTGACAGTACATACATTATATTCTGCGACCGTGAATGTCACTTGATCGGTAAACTCGTCTAATTGCTATATGTCTTTTAGACGGGTTTGTGAACGTGATATTCACGTTGATGTTCTGTGTTGTGCTGTGATGTTGATTGGATCGTCGTGGTGGATAGCAATGGTGCAATGTTAGTACAGTTTTATTTCATTTGTACATTTGATATTGCGGGGCGAGCTTCCGACATGTGGACTGCCGTCACTGCCAGTTTGTATATTATTCTTTTGGGGCACGACCGGGCTGAGGTCGATGCCACCCTTGTATATTATTTTATTTTCTGTACTAGGATTACCCCGCGGTGGGGTGCACGAATAGCCGGATTCTAGAGGGCAACTGGTCCGCATCTCATGGCGTTCTGACGGAGGGGATCTTACTCTAGAATTGGCGGGCTATTCGCCGCACTCATAGGGGTATAGGTATGACCCACAGAGGGGTGCTCAAGTTACCGGATTCCGTGAAGTGCTGGGTGGTCCATTTACGTTGCTGAAGGGGGCTGCCTCGCTTCTGGTTTTGGCAGGTAATTTGCCACACTCGTAGGGGTCTAAGTTTCATTGCACAGGCTATCCACACGACAGGGAACGTCGGGTCTCACTTGCGGCTCAAGTGAAACCCGGGGCTCCAGATTATCCACCATTCTGTGTTTCTTCTGTGATGTTTCTGTGATGTTGCTTTATATCATGTCTGGGACGATTGTTATATATTTATATACATATACTAGTAGATGTTGTATATATTTTGCACCCGCGCTAGCCCAGTCCCCGCTCTGTCGTTAGTTAAGTAACCTAACGGGTGATGACGGGACCCAGTGGCGAATGCGGATGGCATATACGTACATTTTATTTTCGTTCTTTTCTGGTGTGATTAATTGATGGGACTGCATCGATTCTTATCAATGTAAGGATAAAACAAACCTATTTATGATGTTGTTGGAAGCAAGTTTTAAAAAAAAAACTAATATTACAGACGTTCTCTATTGCTTTGCATCGTGTTATTCATTTTGGAATATCCTGCACCTCATTCGACGAGGCAAGGGCCGAGATCCCTTCATCGGGAGTGACCCCTTGGGTAAAAGTTTGCGTCAACGTAATAACTTTACTATAGTCGATTATTTTTTGCTTTGCATCGTGGTATTCAGTTTGGTATATCCTGCACCCCATTCGACGGGGAAAGAGCCGAGATCCCTTCACCGGGAGTGACCTCTTTAGCAAAAGTTTTCGCCACCATATATTTATAAAACCACTTGGATTTCTTCAACGAGATCAAGTTCATTACGTTAAAGGTTTTTTGCCAAAAACCAGCCGTAACCCTCCGTCATTTCTTATAAGTATTGCTTTGTATTCGTGCTGCGTTTGTTGACTGTGTCAAGGCATAGTGTGCGGTAGCTAAGTAGTGCTTGTTTGTGGCATATTAATGCGATTGGTTAGAACAGTCGTGCGGCCTTGTTGACTGTGTCAAGGGCTCGTACGGGTGGGGTTAATGCAATCCAGGATAATGACGGGTTGAACTTGATTAGGACTCTTTGATTTGTTGACTGTGTCAAGGTCACTTGGGTCCTAGGGGTAAAAAATCATATCGGGGGTTTCAAACATACAGGAAACTTGCCAGGCTTGTGCATACCTTCTGGAGTGTGGTGACTTAAGTGGCTTCCATCAAGTTATCATGCGATGATAGTTGGATCCCGATTCCCACTGATGTGTAGGATTACTCCTCGGGTGATTCCGACTAATTCTCCTTTTGGGTTTGGAGGAGAATTCGAGGAAACGGTGGGAGCCATCCAGATTAGATAAAATGATTAACCATTCTGATCTAGGTTAGAGTGCACACTGAGTGTTTCTTCTCTCTCTGTCTCTCTGGCTGCGACTATGACCCGGCCCTTGACTAAAACTCATAAACCAAGTTGACCGAACCTTCTTAAAACACTTTGGCTTTTGGAATGTCACGGTGTCGCATACATCATTGCCACTTCTATATCACCTTTGCATTTCTCCAGAACACCTCGTATCACTACGAACGTCCACTTCCATTGGATAAATCCATCGTATGGTTATATACGAACTCGAAGGAACTTTTTCGAGGATGGATTCTGGTTCTGGAGAGATTGAATAGGATTATTCGGTTGTCTTTTCTCTTTACCTTCTCTCAGGTTGCGAGGGCTCCTAGGATTAGGAGAGGGTACACCTATTGAGCTTATTGGATAGTCTTCCTCCAGACCATAGGCAGGTGCCGAACGGTAGGGAAGGAAGAAAACCAACAAGCTTAACGGTGGTGTACAGAAGGTAATAAGTAAAGACATATAAAGGGATTAGAATAATGGCAAAGGAAATTGTGATCACCATCATTTACGACAAAGACCGTGTATACTCCTGCCACTCCTACATTCACTTTACATTTCTCCGGAACACCTCGTATCACTACGAACATCCACTTCCATTGAATAAATCCATCGTATAGTTACATACGAACTCGAAAGAACTTTTTCGAGGATGGATTCTGGTTCAAGAGAAAAAGAATAGAATTATTCAGATGTCTTTTCCCATTACCTTCTCTCAGATTGCGAGGGCTCCTAGGATTAGGAGAGTACACCTATTACGCTTATTGGATAGTCTTCTTCCAAACCTTAGGCTGGTACCGAAAGATAGGGAATGAAGAAAACCAATTAGCGTAAAGGAGGAGTACAGAAGGTAATAAGTAAAGACATAATAAAGGGACTGGAGTGAGGGCAGGTAAGTATATGGTTACTGTTATGAATCAGGATAATAGATAAGGCATTACTAGGAATACCAGTTAAACCCCTTTTGAAACATTTTCATGTTTCAGTTTCACTGTGCAATATTAATTGAAAACTGTTTTTCCCAATTGGAATATAACTCCAGGGTATGTATTTACCAGACCAGTTTCTCACATCTGTATGTTATTACAGATGGTGAGTGGGAGTAAGATATTGGGAATTGGGTGATTAGATCCTTATTATATCGGAATTCGTTGTAATTGGTGATATTTGAGGAAATCATCTGGATTTTGCCGGATGGCAAATATTTGGTTTTGAATATCCGTTGTTATGCACCAATTTCAAACTGGTATGTCTGTACATTTATTTTATAAAGTGGGATATAACTTTTTGATATTGTGTCTATGACACTTACCTGTATCAATTGGTGATTAGGTAAGGTGCATTCAACAGCGGTGTAATTCTTCTTAACCACACTACAGTTTTTCAACCTACGACGCACAGGGTTTGAGTTGTTGAACTTAGGGGACTTGTACAAAGTATTGTATGTTGTCCAGTGTCCATTAGGACAAAAGGGTTGGTACTCGTACTATATTCTGTTTACTTGTGACTTCTCCAGTTCTGGACAAGTATTTCGTTGAAATGCAAAGTCCAGATATTGAGAAGTTATAGGTATAAGAATAAAGTAGAGAACCATTTATTGTAAGTATCAGGATTCTTCGAGGAAGTCGAAGATGTAGATACTTGTGTTTAGTATTCCATTGATAGTAATGGTTTTGAGAACTTGCTTCTCTTTCGGGTTACTCATATATGGATGCACTCCTAGATGAGTAATGCTGATTAACCTCATTCTATTTGGTTGATATGCACTGGAGACAGCTGCATGATTTAAATCTGGTTCCAATTAAATTAGTGCTTTTGTTTCTATATTAGATATATATAGAATCAATTTATATCTTGATGATGTTAAGGTATAGGGAGTTGTCCGGCTGATGCTTAAAAACCAGAATTCGGATAAACTCTAGGCACATTTCAGTAATGGCTGTTTTGTGGGTTATCCCGGGCTTTGACGAGGGTTAACTTTCTACCATAAGGAAGATCAATATTTATATTGTTCTTGACTCGCCACAGTTTTAATAAAATGGATTTTTTTTCAGAAAACACAAGTGGGAGTATGGTAGAACTGGAAGTGATTCCAGAACCACAAACGATTACTGAAGATTTAATAGAACCTACGGATTCAATTGTTTTTGACGTTCCATTAGCCACTCCGCAGATTTTGGTGGGTAACCTCAGGCACCCGAGAGGTACTTCGGTCTTCTTAGTAACGGTGACATGGAGGTTCTTGTTTACCCAGACTTGCCATTGCTGCTATTCTAGACTATAAGACCCGGCAGGAGGATGAGTATAGCGTCATTCTAAACTAGTTTTAGAAGTGCACGTGTATATGACTCTGCCAAAGGGTTGTTGTAGTCAGTGGGAGCAGCGGAAGCATAGTAGGCAAGTAGCTTATGTCTATTTATAGACTAAAGCAGGTATAGCGGAAATAGATCATCTAATTTTGATGTGACAGTCATAGGCTTTGACCTCATCAGAATAGGAGATGGATCTGGTAAGAAGGTAGTAGAGAGTCATGTCCAGGTATTGGGATGACATGCACTTGATAGGAAGGGACATTCCTATACTACGATCGGTTATATTATGGTTGTCACAAAGTTGTTTCTCCACATAGGATATGGATATAATATCAGATTTTCTGGTCACTAGATCTATGGTTTTAGATCTAGATTTGGGAAGTATCCTAATCTGGGTACTTTGACATTAAATGGACGACTCCTGGCATGGTGGTGTACCTGCAGGTGATGGAGTCACCCTCTCTAAAGGTGTCTTACAGACTAAAGGGGAGAGGGATCTGCATGATTAGCATATCACTTGCTTAGGCAATTGAGTTAATCATGAAATGTCAAGTACCACACCAGATATTGCTTTTGCACTTGATGCAATAAGCAGATATATATTAATCCAATCCTGGAGAAACATTGGGAAGCGGTTTATGAACATGAATGGATATTCTATAGATATGGTAACGGCAGCCTCCTTCAGGAGACGGTTATCATATCAGGTTTCCAAGGTGACCTGGATGACAGAGTGACTGTCAGAGTTATGGTTTTTCCCTCATTTGAGGGACAGTATGTTGGACAGGTGGTCCAAGCGGATACTGAGGAAAGGCATGGCGCAGAATACTGATTAAATTCATTAGACGATACAGTCTAAGTAGTTTGCTGGATTTGTAGTTCATTTGTGAACTGGGTCCCATCAGATATCAAGACAAATTCTAAGACAAGTATTGCTCATTTCGAGAGATAGTTTTCTCCGCGAAGTTGAGATTAAGAGAGATACAGAAAGAAACATTGGAGCGGATCCACTCACTGAGGCTATTTCTCGAACGCAATCATTTTCGCAAACAGGCTTTGCGAAACTGATTAGTAGAGAAGTTGGGTGTTCGGTATCACACGGGTTGTGAGTATGCGACATCGAAATAATTGGCCTTAAGTGCAAGTGGGAGATTGTTGGCTATAGTGCCCTCAAGGCAATTATCATAGTCGCGGACTTGTGATTATGATGATTGAGTGAGGACCTATACCGATAAAGCAGTCTTACTCAAGATGATAGTATGCTATCTGGTTTGTTTTTATCATCATGTACGTGTTGATAGAGCCCATAGGATTCTTGTTTGATTGCCAGCATTATGATGGCGGTCATATATGTGGGAGCTGGGGTCTATAAGCACATCCTTAAATGTCCCTAGTCATAGGAGTATCGAGACCGGGCATTGATACTCCAGTATAGACTAGTGTATACTGATCGAGACCCCGACGAGGGGCGGTGGCCAGGTCTCATAAGCCATTGGTGTTAGTTTGTTCACCTAAGATAGTATACAGGTGCTCATTGGGTTATGAGTACACTGGACGGACTCGCCGGGAACCTGCTAGTTGGTATTATACCTATTGTCAGATAGCAGTTCCCAGGTGACATGTGTACAGGTTAGTCTGTCGACCTGAGATCGTCATTTGTCTCGTGTGAGTTCCCACTGTGCTTTGATTACTACCCTACCAGGGCTTAAAAGAGTCGTGCAAACAGGTTTTAGTTGGGTACAGTCCCGAGCCACATGGAGGCAGTGATCGGATCGTCGGAGATTCGTCTCTCCCGGTATTGGGGGTTGATGTCGCGTTGTGTACGGATGACCATCACCATAAATCCGTGGCCACGGTGGACGAGAACTACCGATCCAGGATCGATAGTTTCTCAGGTGGTGATGGGTTTCATACCGACACTGAATATCACGTTGTTAGGGGTTTGATTTTATCCACCCCCTTAGACTCGATATGCGATACTATTAGACGAACAGACCGGACTGTACGGATATTGTCACTGACAGGCTCAGTAGGGGTTCGGGATGAGTTTGCTCGTCGGCCTCCCTTTCACTCAATACGTGGGCAGCCGTTACGTACAGCTAGTGCCGCTGACGTGCTTGTGGTTAAACCCACTGCCAGCGTATTGACGAGTCTTTAGAGTCCCACAAAGAGGGTTTTCACGGTTCAGGCGATATGGTGTACATGAGGTATGTTGATATATACAGGTGTCCGATTAAATATGTGCATGTGCTGCGCAGACTTTAATCGGACGGTTGATAATACTAGCGGCTTAGGATTAAGCCAGATTATTAAATCGGGTTTTGATTTAATAATTGATATATGTATTTGTATATACGTATTCTAGTATTATTGTTCACTATTCATTTTCTCTCTCGGCTATCCGTATTTTGGTACGAATACGCGTATATGTATTTCGATACATGTACCGGGAAGTATTCCGTATTTTATACGGAATAGCTTCTAGAAGCTTTGCCACCTAATTATTTGATTTTCCATTTATGGAAATTCATTATGATTTAATAATGAGGTGGAGGGTGGAAAAGGTGACAAAGAATGGGCATGGGTCAAAGCATGGGCTTGAGTATGGTTTGCATTGTTTAATGTAATTAAACAATGAAATATTTTTGGGGAATGAGAGGGGGCCGGCCACTTTAGAGTGGGTATTGGGCTTATTTCATTTTGGGGGATATTGATTATTACACTAGCTCACTCTCTCACTCTCTCATGCTCCAAAAATACTTAGCCATTTTTTGTTCATGCCAAGTCTTCATCACCTCCTCCATTCATCTTCTATGGATGCTCTCTTGAGCTCATGGGTAGAGAGAAGTTTGTAGTGACATTTTCATACACCCCCACTCTCCATCGCTAGCGACTTTGGAGCGTCGGTTACCTCGTTCGATGAGGTTGGAGCTTGCGCCGTTTCCCTCGGGTGGATCATCGAAGACGAAGGAAGACCGGCAACCAAACCATATCAAGGAGTCGCTAGGAGCTTGGAATGAAGACCGAAGGACACGGAACAACTCGGTATAACGATTCTAACTCTTAGTTTGCTAGTTTAGGGTTTAAGGTCCATCCGAGATTCGGGTAGCGGTAGCGCCGGTTTGATAAATTTTTGTTCCGCATTTTAGTCGCGATTCGACGGCCGGGGCGCTGCCGGAACCCTACAAGAAGCAGTACTCCCCCTCGAGATAGAGTTACCCTCTCTACGAGTGGCAGTTCATTATGAGCTAATGGACGAAGAGAATGCTCACCTTCGGCTTGAGGAGCTCGACACCCTTGATGAAACCCGGCTCATGGCGCAACAAAACCTGGAGGTTTACAAAGCAAAGATGACGCGCTCGTACGAAAGATTAACTAGGCCGAGAACATTTCGTCAAGGCGAACTCGTGCTAGTGGTCAAGAGACCTATGATCCCCAATCGTTCCAAACGGGGGAAATTCGAGCCGAATTATGAAGGCCCGTACATCATAGACAAAGTAAACCAGGGTGGAGCCTATCTACTCATGGACATGCATGGTGAAAGACCTTTCAGACCAATAAACGGTCGCTTCCTAAAGAAATACTACGCCTGACGAGTCACGGCTTAGGTCAACGATAGATGACGACGACTATGTCCGCTCGCTATCTTCCTGAGCCCAAACTCTGTAAGTAGTAGCCGGCTTTCGGACCGAAACGTCGTTAAACTAACGATGGACCACTGTGTCCTAAAACTGGCTGTTGACCAAAATGTCGATAAACTTCTACGGACCGCAGCATCCCGAGGCTGACAAAAAAATATATATAAAAAAATAAAAGAAAACGGTATGTCCATAAGCAAAATGGGCACGGATGAAAACCCGAAAGGGCTCCATGAGTAAAAACAGCAGGGCTACCGGCGAGTGTTGTGAAAACTCGAAAGGGCGCAACCTCGTTAAAAAAAGCACTCGCAAGGTCCTCTCGACCTTGTGAGGAGAAAACACATGCGTGAGATCCTTACGACTCACAAAGGAGCAACACACTTAGAGATCCCCACGATTCCTAAGGAGAAATTACATTTGCGAGATACTCACGACTCGCGAGGAGAACCCTCTTATGAGACCCTCACGGCTCCTAAGATTCAAAAGTCTTAAGCTACAGGGATCTGAACCTGTTCTTAAGCCATCACAACCTCCAATTCCGCCCTACAAGCGTCTCGACCCTTGTATACAATCCACGGGCGCGAATAAACATTTCCCTAACAAAGTCCCATCCGTGACTAGGGATATGCTCGTACGGCAAACAACACTTGTAAGTCCTCTCGACTTATAAGAAGAAAACACTCTTGTAAGATCCTTACGACTTATAAGAGAACAGATACTTAGGAATTCTCACGACTCCTAAGGAGAAAACGCACCTACATGATCCTCACGACTCGTAGGGAGAAACACCTTTATGAGACCCTTACGGCTCATGAAGTTAAAAACCTTAGCCGACAGGATCCTAACCCTGTCTACTAAGCCACCTTTGTTCGATATCGACGAAGGCAAATGATGATTCACTCCTGGCAATATCCCAGTTGTAGCGGTGCTGATGCCGAAATCGATGTCTAATTCCAAGCTTGCAGCGAAAAGCCAGCAAAACACTAATGCATACAAAACAGCCGAAATGGTGGGGCAACTTGCAACAAAATCAGCAAGTAAAAATCTATGCATACAAAATAGCTGAAATGATTGGGCAACTCTCAATAAAAAGCAGCGAGTAAATAAATACGAAATAGCCGAAATGATTGGGCACCGCGAAAAATAGTCGAAATGATTGGGCAATCGCAACTTTCGCGATATAAAAGCTGAAATGATAGAGCATCGTGGAAAGAAAAATATATAAAATGAAACCTTTTTCCCTACAGGTGATATCACATCAATCCCTGTATACAATCCAGGGGCGCAAACAAAGAAGGAATCACACCTTTCCTCCCCAGGCTCCATCAGAAGAAGAAGCCAAATCTCAATGGTTCACTGACAGCCTGGAGATCATCTCAATATCCGTCTCATTTCAATAGACACGACATCAACAAATCGGAGCTGCGGCAAAATTCACAGTTCCATAACTCGACGATGCACAAACAACTGAGAGTCAACCTTAACTGGTTACGTGGAACACGGCCTATGTCAATCCTGACCCGTGGGAAACGTCCAGAGCGGAGCCTGGTCCTCATAAAACATGGCTATGACCCCGTGGGAAGCATCCAGAGCAAATTCCTGGTTTCATGGAACGCGGCCTATGTCAATCCTGACCCCGTGGAAAACAACCAGAGCGGAGCCTGGTCCTCGCAGAACACGGCTATGACCCCGTGGGAAGCATCCAGAGAAAATTCCCGGTTTCGTGGAACGCGGCCTATGTCAATCCTGACCCCGTGGTAAACGTCTAGAGCGGAACCTGGTCCTCGCAGAACACGGCTATGACCCCGTGGGAAGCATCCAGAGCAAATTCCTGGTTTCATGGAACGTGGCCTATGTCAATCCTGACCTCGTGGAAAACGTCCAGAGCGGAGCCTGGTCCTCACAGAATTCGGCTATGACCCCATGGGAAGCATCCAGAGCAAATTCCTGGTTTCGTGGAACGCGGCCTATGTCAATCCTGACCCCGAGGAAAACTTCCATGTTCCCGCCAAAAATTTCTGCGCAAAAGAGCCTAAGGTATCAAATGGCAGCGATACGCTTAAGAAAATGTGAACCAGTATTTTCCGGGCGGTATTTTGACAAACTCCCGAATGAGAAACAGCTAAATTTTGATGGTATCGAAAGAGTCTCGAAAAATCCTTCGATTTGATATATTATGGGCATCATAATTCATCCGGGATCAAAAATTATGAGGCATCACGTGCCCACACATGACCGAGCATTACGTGCCCACACGTGACCGAGCATCGCGTGCCCACACGTGACCATTTACAGGCAAAGCATGTAGGTACTGAATAAAATAAATAATTAATGGAGTCACGTGCCTACACGTGATGGACCTTAAAGCCCGCTGAAAAGGATTAATAAAGTATAATGAAAAACTAAGGAAAACCCCCAACGGGGCATCACGTGCTCACACGTGACCAAGGGTCATGTGCTGACACGTGATGATTCCTTAGTTCTGCTAAAAAAGCAGAATTAAATTTTGAATAAAAGAAGGTCACGTGTCAACACGTGACAGGTCTTTCAGCTCTTTAATTGATAGAATCTGTGATCTGTAATGTTGTTGGATTGTGTATATGAACTTGTTGGATTGTCGCGGATGAATAGCAGGGGGTTGTGAGATGAGAGTTTTCTTTATCTTTCATTTGATGTAATATGTAAATTGATGTAATATTATTTTTATGGCCGCACATCCGGGATGAGGTTGTAACCGCCATTGTATTTTATTTCTTTTACTATTTTTGCTCCTAGGATAGACCCAAGGTGGGGTGCACAAACTATCGGGTATTTTGAAGTGCTGAGTGGCCTACTCACGTTGTTGAGGGAGGTTGCTCCATTTCGGGTACTTGGTAGGTAGTTTGCCGCACCCGTTGGGGTCTAGGGTGGGGTTTGGCTATTCATCGCGACCGTGTAATCCGTCTTTCGTTGCAGGCTCGAACGAAAAGCAGATTCCTAGCATATCTAATGTGTTCATCTGTGATCTGGAATGGCTATCATTGCATCTGATAGTAGACGTTGCTTATGTTTTGCATCCGCGCTAGTCCAGCCCCCGCTCTGTCGTTAGTTAAGTAACCTAACGGGTGATAATGGGCCCCGTAGCGAATGCGGATGGCATAAGCGTACGTCATATTTTTGTTGTTTTCTGCAATGGTAGGATTAGTTGATGGGATGCATTAAATTAATGCAAGAAAATAAACCAAAGTTAAGTCGTTGGAACAATTTCAAAACCACTCGGTTTCTTTTCAAAACAGAAAACTTTTAAAAATGCGGAGCTTAAACCACTCCTTTTAAAAGCTATCAGGTTACTTCGATTATATCAAGTTCACTACGTTCACGGTTTCGCCAAAACCATTCGTAGCCCTCCGTCATTTCATATGAATATTCAATAGTATTCAAGCTATGTTTGTTGACCTTCTTCAAGGCATAGTGATTGGTAGCTGTTGGGTGTTCATATGTAGCATAGATAGATGCGTTGGTTTGGGACAGTCGTATTACCTTGTTGACCTTCGTTAAGGGTATATACGGGTGGGTTCAAATTAACCTGGACAATGATGGGTAGAACTTGACATGTGACTTATGATTTGTTGACCTTCGTCAAGATCATAAGAGCATGGGGCAAAAATCCACATCGGGAGTTTCTAAAGAAACTGAAACTTGCTAGTGCTGCATACCATTTGGAGTTTGATAATGTTGGTAGGATTCCTTCAGCATTATCTCGCAATGATATTTGGATCCCGATCATACTGTGAGTATCCGCTACTCCTCGGGAAACTTTTCACTTAACGATCAATGCTATAAACCAAGTAGGTGTCTAGAAAGATGTTAGCGGGGCTACGCCCACAGGGAAAAGAGGTTATTTAATTAAGCAACTTCGCGAAAGCGTCTTTAAACCTCCCTTGAAGTACCGACACTGGCCTGGCTGAACGGTTAAGCAAGTATTGTACAGTGAGATTGATCCCGACTAATTCTTCTTTTATGGTTTGAGGAAGGATTCGAGAAACAGTGGGAGCCATCCTGTTTAGATAAACCAAAAACCAATCTAAACTTGCAAGAGCATCATGCTGAGTGTTTTCTTCTTTCTCTCTTAATTGCAGCGACCCAGTGACCACACATAGGTTACATCTAGATAATAAAATGACTGAATCTGACTGTTATGACTGGCAAAGGTCTGTCCAGATGTCCATTACCCATGACGAGCTGGGACACCTCTTAACTAATCAAACCCCTGCTGTCTCAAGACCAGTTTCCCCTGTCACGGATATTGATATCCGTAAGACATCGAAAAAAGACTGTGTGAATGCCAAGTGCCTCGTGTTGGCCTCAGTTGATGGTGTATTCCAGAGGCAGCATGAGAAAATGGACTTAGTTTCTATCTTCCTCCATAACAAAGATTTATATGGAGAGCAATCTCTTATCGCAAGATATGAGACCTCGAACTGCTTCAAGTGAGGTTGACTATCGGGTCATCTGTAGGGGGCAACGTCCTTACAGAGACCAGCTATTTTGATGAGCTCACGGACCTGAAGACCACGTTGAAGAACGGGTCAAATACTGACTTGATTCTACAGTCTCTGCCCTCTACATATATCCTGAAGGAAACCAGGGAAGTAGAAGGAAAGGGAAGGGCAAAAGTTTCGGGACTGGATGTAGTAAAGGAGGGACGTTCCTATTGTTACGGGAATGAACATTGGCAGAAGAATTGCAGGGCTAGCAAAGCCAGTAGCCAGGATTCGAAGCATGTTGTGGCTTCGGCTTCGGGTGTGTTTGTAGTAGAAAACTGTATGTCAGTTAACCCTACTTCCTGGGTATTGGATACCGGATCAGGATCTCACATCTGTAAATTCATTACAGGCTCTGAGAAACCGTAGAGTTATCAGGATAGGTGATATGACTCTCAGGGTTGCCAACGGAATGAGCATGGACGCTGAATCCGTAGGGGAATATTATCTTGGACTGACAACTGGGCAGATATTGATTATGCGTAACTGTTTGTATGTACCTAGTACGACTTGTAATATCATATCTGTATCCTTACTTTCTAAGGAAGGATATGATTTTACTTTTGTAAGCGATGTGGTCCACATCCACCTAAATCATGTTCTGATTGGGTCAGGTACATTAGAAAATGGGATATACATATTGAATCAAGCTCGGGTTTTCAGTGTCCAGAACACACTTAAAAGAAAGTCTGCAGAAACAAATCAGGCTTTCTTATGGCATTGTAGACTGGGTCACATTAATGAGACACGGTTAACAAAGTTACATAAAGAGGGATACTTGAATCCGTTCGAGTATCAGTCTTATGCCACTTGTGAATCTTTTCTCATGGGAATGATGACAAAGACTCCGTTCACTGGACACGGAGTAAGAGCAAGCGAGCTCTTAGGACTCATACACAGTGACGTGTGTGGTCCAATGTCTACACATGCGCGAAGTGGTTATTCATACTTCATTACTTTCACGGATGATTTCTCTAGGTATGGACATGTCTTCCTGATGAAGCATAAATCCGAGACCTTTGAGAAATTTCGGGAATACAAGAATGAAGTTGAAAAACAAACAGGCAAAAGTATCAAGACACTGAGATCTGATCGAGGTAGTGAATACTTGAGTGCCAAGTTTCTGGGCTACTTAAAAGAGAATGGAATTCTCTCTCAGATTACTCCTCCATACACACCATAACACAACGGTGTATCGGAAAGACGGAATCGAACTCTATTGGATATGGTTCGTTCCATGATGAGTAAGGATGAGTTACCGCGATCTTTCTGGGGTTATGCAGTAGAAACAGCTGCATATCTTTTGAACAAGGCTCCAAACAAGACTGTGCCTACCACCCCATATCAGATGTGGAGTGGGAAGAAACCCTGTCTTAAGTATCTTAAGACATGGGGATGTCCAGCTTTTGTAAAGAAGCAGCATGCGGACAAGCTCGAGGCACGCTCAGTACTGTGTAAGTTTGTGGGATACCCGAAGAACTCCAGGGGGTATCTTTTCTATTCCGCAGAGGAACAAAAGGTTTTTGTTTCTCAGCATGCCCACTTCTTGGAAACTGAATTTTTAGAAAGTCAGATAAGTAGGAGCGCAATAGAACTGGAAGAAATTCCATAAACACAAGCTATTACTGAAAGCTTGGAAGAACCAGTAGTTTCAGGAGAACCGAACATCCCAGCGCCACTCTGCAGGAGTAGTAGGCAGTCTCATCCGCCCGAGAGATACTACGGTTTTCTCATAGACGGGGATCGAAAGGATTGCGTCATTGAAAATGATGAGCCCACTAGCTTCCAGCAAGCCATTCAGAGCGGTGACTCAGTAAAATGGCTGGATGCAATGCGGACAGAGATGGAGTCCATGTACACCAACAAAGTTTGGACTTTGGACATTGCTCCAGAAAGGGTAAAACCCGTAGGCTGCAAATGGATCTTCAGAAAGAAGATTGGTGTAGATGAGCAGGTTGAGACCTATAAAGCTAGACTTGTTGCAAAGTGTTTTCGTCAAAGACCTAGTTTGGTCTATGACGAGACCTTTTCTCCAGTGGCTATGCTCAAATCCATTCGGATCCTTCTTGCCATTGCTGTCTTCCACGATTATGAGATTTGGCAGATGGACGTAAAGACGGCTTTCCTAAATGGAAATTTGGAAGAGTGCGTCTATATGGATCTGCCGGAGGGATTCATTCAGAGTGGGAACAGCGGTAAAGTGTGCAAGTTGCTTAAGTCCATCTATGGACTGAAGCAGGCATCGCGGAGTTGGAACATCTGCTTTGATGATACTGTCAAAGAATTCGACTTTATCAAAAACCCAGATGAACCATGCATTTACAGTAAGATTGTAGGGAGAACTGTGGTATTCCTCGTCTTGTACATGGATGCCATTCTCCTAATAGGAAATGATATTCCTATGCTACAGTCAGTCAAAGGATTCTTATCACAGAAGTTCTCCATGAAGGAGCTGGGCGATGCCAACTACATTCTGGGGATCCAGATCTATCGTGATAGATCTAAGAGGATGTTGGAAATTTTCGCAGTTCAGGTACATCGACACCATATTGAAACGATTCAGTATGGAAGATTCAAAACGCAGTAATCTACCGGCTTGTCACGGAATCACCCTCTCCAAAGATATGTCTCCCAAGACTGATTTGGAAAGGGCTCGCATGTCATCTATACCCTACGCATCTACGGTAAGCTCTATAATGTATGCGGTGTTGTGCACCAGACCAGATGTAGCATACGCTTTGAGCATTGTAAGCCGGTATCAGTCGGACCCAGGGAAGAAACACTGGATAGCAGTAAAGAACATTCTCAAGTACCTGAGAAGAACTAAGGAGATGTTCTTGGTGTATGGCGGAAAAGACCTCCAGATCGAGGCCTTTGCTGACTCCAGCTTCCAGAGTGAAAAGGATGACTCCAAGTCCATGTCGGGTTATGTCTTTACCCTCAATGGAGGGGCGGTTTGCTGGAAGAGCTCCAAGCAGGAAACCGTTGCTGACTCAACTATGGAAGCGGAGTACATAGCTGCTTGCGATACCGCAAAGAAAGCTTTCTGGATGAAGAATTTCCTCACGGAGCTTCAGGTGGTTCCTACCATTGTTGATCCAATACCGCTGTATTTTGACAACAACGGCGCTATAGCTTTAGCGAAGGAACCCAGGTCCCATCACAAGTCCAGGCACATTTTGAGGCGGTACCACCTGATCAGGGAGATCGTAGATCGCCGGGAGATCGAGGTGAAGAGAGTAGATTCGGAGAATAACACTGCATATCCATTCACGAAGGCCATACCCCAGACTCAGTTCGAGCGGCTGATCGAGATGATGGGTCTTCGATACACCAATACATGGCCTTAGTGCAAGTGGGAGATTGTTAGTGTATATGCCCTAGAGGCCATTACTGTATCATACTAGTTTGTATATTACTTAATGGAAGCTTGGGATATTTACAGTTGTATAAACAATCTTGCTCAAAATGGTAGTATGCTACTTGGTTTGTTTCTACTTTAATATGTGCATGTGTTTCTTTTAGCATATCGCTTATACATATTAGTAGAGCCCTCAGGATCTTTGCTTGATTACCAGCGTTGTGATGGCAGCCACACTAGTGAGGGCTGGGTAATCTACAAGCACATCCTTATACAGGTCCCTAGTCATTGGATTATCGAGACGGGGCATTGATACTCCGGAGTAGACTAGCGCATATGCTTCTCATCCCAGCATGGGAGATGGTCTGTCCCACAGCCATTAGTACGTCGTACTTGAGATAGTATGCGGGTGCTCGTTAGGTTATGAGTACACTGGACAGGACTCGTCGGGGACCGTTGGTTGGTTCTATACCTATAGTCAGTTATCAGTTCCCAGGTGACATGAGTACAGCTTAGTCCGCTGACTTGACACCATCACTTCGCCTCGAGTGTGTTCCCACTGTTCTTTGATTACTACCCTACCACGGCTCAAAGGAGTCGTGCAAACAGGTAGTAGTTGGGTGCAGTCCCGAAGCACTTGGAGGCAGTGACAGTTAAACAGGATTCATCTCTCCCGGTATTGGGGGTTGATATCGCGCTGTGTCTAGGAGAGCCATTACACAAAGTCCCTGGCCAGGGCAAGCGAGATATACTGGTAGGTTTTCCAGTGTTATCTCAGGGTGTTCTGGGCTACACTCCGACACGACTTGTACCGCTATTAGGGGACTGACGTTTACCGCCCCCTAGGCCTGCCATGCGATATTCTCAGACGAACAGACCGGACTGTACGGAGATTGTCACATTCAGGCTCAGTAGGAGTTCGGATGGGTTTACCTCATCGGCCTTCTTATCGACATCTACCTAGGGACCGTTACGTACAGCTAGTGCCGCTTGCGGTTTGTGGTTAAACCCACTGCCAGCGTAGTGTCGAGTCTTTAGAGTCTTACACAGAGAGTTTCCCTGCACTGAGCGAAAGGTGCAGAGGCCGTATGGTTTTACGGCATGGCTACGATCACTTACGTGCACTTGTGCGCGTATGCTGTTCAGGCAGACAATGCTAGTGGGCTTTGGTTTAAGCCGGATCCTAGTATTGTATGGATGGATTAGTTTTGTCTTCTATGAATTCGCATTCTACGGAATGCGGATGCGGGTGTGTATGCACGGTTGTGAGGAGCGAAGAAGGAGGAGGTGCCTCATTAGGGTTTTGACCGTTGGTTCGGTCAAAACCATTATGAGGTGGGGAAAATATTTACTAATCTTTTTAATGATAATTATGTTATGGCTAATTACTTTGACCATTTGACCATGCTTGACCATGTTGACAATTTCACCATTGTTGACTTGGAGTTTTCTTGAGAGCACTAGATCCTTCTTTTGCTTTTTGGCTTTGGATTTGATTTGTGATGATAATGGTCATATCAATGTAGCCATCAACTTTATCATGATAAAGATTAGAAATTATTTTATTTCATGGTTCATTATCTCTTTGGGATTCTCTCTCCTCATGCTTGAGCTCCCATGGTTCCTCCTCCTTCTTCCTCCTCTAGATTTTTCCTTTGCTCTCATGTGTTGAGAAAATAAGAATCTAAATTGACAAACAAATCCATTTTCTTCTTCTACACCACCTAGGACATCAAGCATAGCACACTTGTTTCCCTAGTTACCTCGGCTTGAGGTGGAGCTCGGAACACAAACTCTCGGGTGGATCGTCTTCGACTCTAGGAGGCCGCGGGGGTGACCAAGATCTGGATCGATCCTCGGAGCTAGCATGGACGAGGAGGAAAGCGGAAAGAAGAGCCGAAGGACTTGGTTCGTGAGGTATAATCTCTTGAGCATAGTAGATAGAACCTCTTGTAGTTAGTTTGCTAGGTTTTGTTTAGCAAAGATCCTCTAGTTTCTAGTCCATGTTGCCTTAAGAAAAAATCGTTTTTTACCTATTCCGCCTCCCCGTAAGCACCGGGGTGGGCAACGTGGACTTACAAGATACTTTTTGGTCTATAATCCCCGAGCTAACGGTCTAGCCGAGGTTTTCAACAAGACCTTGACGAAGATCGTGAAAAAGACGGTGTCTCGAAATAAGAGGGACTGGCACGAGAGACTGCATGAAACTTTCTGTGCATATCGAACTACGTTCAAAACAACCACGAACACAACACCGTATGCATTGGTATTCGGTACAGAAGCAGTACTCCCCCTCGAGATAGAGTTACCCTCTCTACGAGTGGCAGTTCATTATGAGCTAACGGACGAAGAGAATGCTCACCTTCGGCTTGAGGAGCTCGACACCCTTGATGAAACCCGGCTCATGGTACAACAAAACCTGGAGGTTTACAAAGCAAAGATGACGAGCTCGTACAAAAGATTAACTAGGCCGAGAACATTTCGCCAAGGCGAACTCGTGCTAGTGGTCAAGAGACCTATGATCCCCAATCGTGCCAAACGGGCGAAATTCGAGCCGAATTATGAAGGCCCGTACATCATAGATAAAGTATACCAGGGTGGAGCCTATCTACTCATGGACATGCATGGTGAAAGACCTTTCAGACCAATAAACAGTCGCTTCCTAAAGAAATACTACACCTGACGAGTCACGGCTTTGGTCAACGATAGATGACGACGACTATGTCCGCTCGCTATCTTCCTGAGCCCAAATTCTGTAAGTAGTAGCCGGCTTTCGGACCGAAACGTCGTTAAACTAACGATGGACCACTGTGTCCTAAAACTGGCTATTGACCGAAATGTCGATAAACTTCTCCGGACCGCTGCATCCCAAGGCTGACACAAAAAAAATATAAAAAAAGAAGAAAGAAAACAGTATGTCCATAAGCAAAATGGGCACGGATGAAAACAAAAAAGTGCTCCGTGAGTAAAAACAGCAGGGCTACCGGCGAGTGTTGTGAAAACCCGAAAGGGCGCAACCTCGTTAAAAAAAGCACTCGCAAGGTCCTCTCTACCTTGTAAGGAGAAAACACATGCGTGAGATCCTTACGACTCACAAAGGAGCAACACACTTAGGGATCCCCACGATTCCTAAGGAGAAATTACATTTGCGAGATCCTCACGACTCGCGAGGAGAACCCTCTTATGAGACCCTCACGGCTCATAAGATTCAAAAGTCTTAAGCTACAGGGATCTGAACCTGTTCTTAAGCCATCACAACCTCCAATTCCTCCCTACAAGCATCTCGACCCTTGTATACAATCCACGGGCGCGAATAAACATTTCCCTAACAAAGTCTCATCCGTGACTAGGGATATGCTCGTACGGCAAACAACACTTGTAAGTCCTCTCGACTTATAAGAAGAAAACAATCTTGTAAGATCCTTACGACTTATAAGAGAACATATACTTAGGAATTCTCACGACTCCTAAGGAGAAAACGCACATACATGATCCTCACGACTCGTAGGGAGAAACACCTTTATGAGACCCTTACGGCTCATGAAGTTATAAGCCTTAGCCGACATGATCCTAACCCTGTCTACTAAGCTACCTTTGTTCGACATCGACGAAGGCAAATGATGATTCGCTCATGGCAAAATCCCAGTTGTAGCGGTGCTGATGCCGAAATCGGTGTCTAATTCCAAGCTTGCAGCGAAAAGCCAGCAAAACAAAAATGCATACAAAACAGCCGAAATGGTGGGGAACCTTGCAACAAAATCAGCAAGTAAAAATCTATGCATACAAAATAGCCGAAATGATTGGGCAACTCGCAATAAAAAGCAGCGAGTAAATAAATACGAAATAGCCGAAATGATTGGGCACCGCAAAAAATAGCCGAAATGATTGGGCAATCGCGACTTTCGCGATATAAAAGCTGAAATGATAAGCATCGCGGAAAGAAAAATATATAAAACGAAACCTTTTGCCCTACAGGTGATATCACATCAATCCCTGTATACAATCCAGGGGCGCAAACAAAGAAGGAATCACACCTTCCCTCTCCAGGCTCCATCAGAAGAAGAAACCAAATCTCAATGGTTCACTGACAGCCTGGAGATCATCTCAATATCCGTCTCATTTCAACAGACACGGCATCAACAAATCGGAGCTGCGGCAAAATTCCCAGTTCCATGACTCGACGATGCACAAACAACTGAGAGTCAACCTTAACTGGTTACGTGGAACACGGCCGATGCCAATCCTGACCCAGTGGGAAACGTCTAGAGCGGAGCCTGGTCCTCGCAGAACATGGCCATGACCCCGTGGGAAGCATCCAGAGCAAATTCCTGGTTTCATAGAACGTGGCCTATGTTAATCCTGACCCCGTAAAAAACGACCAGAGCGGAGCCTGGTCCTCGCAGAACACGGCTATGACCCCGTGGGAAGCATCCAGAGAAAATTCCTGGTTTCGTGGAACGCGGCCTATGTCAATCCTGACCCCGTTGAAAACGTCCAGAGCGGAGCCTGGTCCTCGCAGAACACGGCTATGACCCCGTGGGAAGCATCCAGAGCAAATTCCTGGTTTCGTGGAACGCGGCCTATGTCAATCCTGACCCCGTGGAAAACGTCCAGAGCGGAGCCTGGTTTTCGCAGAACACGGCTATGACCCCATAGGAAGCATCCAGAGCAAATTCCTGGTTTCGTGGAACGCAGTCTATGTCAATCCTGACCCCGTGGAAAACGTCCATGTTCTCGCCAAAAATTTCTGCGCAAAAGAGCCTAAGGTATCAAATGGCAGCGATACGCTTAAGAAAATGTGAACCAGTATTTTCCGGGCTGTATTTTGACAAACTCCCGAATGAGAAACAGCTTAATTTTGATGGTATCGAAAGTGTCTCGAAAACTCCTTCGATTTGATATATTATGGGCCTCATAATTCATCCGGGATCAAAAGTTATGAGGCATCACGTGCCCACACCTGACCGAGCATCACGTGCCCACATGTGACCATTTACAGGCAAAGCCTGTAGGCACTGAATAAAATAAATAATTAATAGAGTCACGTGCCCACACGTGATAGACCTTTAAGCCCGCTGAAAAGGATTAATAAAGTATAATGAAACATTAAGGAAAAACCCCAATGGGGCATCACGTGATCACACGTGACCAAGGGTCATGTGCTGACACATGATAATTCCTTAGTTCTGCTAAAAAAGCAGAATCAAATTTTGAATAAAAGAGGGTCACGTGTCAACACGTGACAGGTCCTTCAGCTCTTTAATTGATAGAATCAAATTCTATTTCAATGATCAAACAATGGGATCATGTGCCAACATGTGATAGGCTTTTATGCCTTCTAAACTAATAAAATTAAATTCTAATTGAGGGAAATCAAAAGCCTTAATATTTTCCTATATCTTTCCAAACAGAAGGATTGTGCTCTGTAAAGTGGAGCACCGTCGGATTAAAAAATCCAATAGTGATCAAAAATCACCAATTTAAGGAAAGATTTTATACAAGGAAAGATTTTCCTGAAATTCACCAAGAATAACAAACAGAATATCTTCTGGATTAAAAATTCAATGGTGAATAAAATTCACTGAGTGATCTAAAAGATCATGTTAGTTACAAAAACAAACAAAATCTTTCAATGAAAGATTTACTAAACAAATTGATTATTTTCCTTCTCCTATAAATAGGAGCCAAGGAGAGGAGAAAAAGATATAGAATTTTGGGATCTTGAAATTTTCCAAAGGCAGATAGCAGAGAGAAAAGAAAGGAGAATTTAATTCTCAAGAAAGAAAACCCTAGGTGAGAAAAAGAAAAAGGGATCAAAGCTTCACAAAACAAAAGAGAATTTAATTCTCAATCTAAGAGTTTAACTCTTCTGCAAAAGAACTTAGTTCTTCCTCTGGTTGAAGATCTGCAGAAGCAAATCTCCCCATAAGTTGAGAATTTAATTCTCATCGAGTTGAGATTTTGCCATGCAGATCCAAAACTTAGAGGAGAAATTGAGTTTAGAGAATTTAATTCTCCCAATTTATAGGAATTTAATTCCTCTAAGATCAAATTAGGGTTTAACCCTACATGAGAATTTAATCCTCCTAAATTTACAGGAATTTAATTCCTTCAAGATAGACAGAACTAGGGTTTAAACCCTACTTAAGAATTTAATTCTTTCAAATTCACAGGAACTTAATTCCTCCTAAAATGAAATTAGGGTTTCACCCTGCATAGGAATTTAATTCCTTCACATAGGAATTTAATTCCTCCAAAGAAACCATAATTAGGGTTTAACCTTATAAAGAATTTAATTCTTAAAGAAATAAAGAGACTTGAAAGATCTCCATGCATGCAAAAGACTAAGGTCACATGTCCCCACGCGACCCCTGAAAAGATCCCCTAAAATGAGAAGGAATTAGCCCTGAGGCAACGCCTCACGTGCTCCCACGTGACCTCCAAAACAACAAGAATAAAAGCAAAGGCAGATTCTAACTTGGGCGCTCTCACGTGTCTTCACGTGACCCCTAATACACACTTTAATAATCAATACATAGATATCCATCACATGCCCACACGTGATGGCCTGAAGATTAAAAGTGTTTAACACTTATTTGCATATTCTGATAACAAAATAAAGGAGGTCTGGCCCCATCTCAGGCGCCCAAATGCTCTTTTGTCCGATCTAAACGGTCCCGTTAAGTTGATCTTAGTCTGAAATTAGACTAAAGTATCCTTAACAAACGTTTAAGTTGATTTTAGTCTCAAATGATACTAATGTATCCTTAAACCCAACCCCCAAACCCAAATCTAAGAAAATACGGATTTGGACTAATCCACGCCCTACGGGAGACAACATAAATTAGTCTCCGTATACAATCCACGGGCAACCAAAAAACAAAACAAATACACACGACACGAAATGACCATCTGAAGAAGGAGAAAGTGGTTACCGCGATGCAGTAGCGTAATTAACTGCAGGGGCTTACGCCTGCAGGGAAGAGCGTCCCCACAATCAAAAACCCTCAAACGAGGGGGAATCTGACGAAGTCTGCTACATCGGCCGCATCCGTTTAAACCTTCGATACATGGTGCCATAAATCAACTTGGCATCTTCGGAGAGGTGGACGGATAGCACCAATTAGCATCTGCCCCGAAATTCAGGCGAGACGTTTGGCGTCCCGTGTTTCGGAGGGGAACAGTCCAGAGCGGAGCCTGGTCCTTGCAGAACACGGCTATGACCCCGTGGGAAGCATCCAGAGAAAATTCCTGGTTTCGTGGAACGCGGCCTATGTCAATCCTGACCCCGTGGAAAATGTCCAGAGCGAAGCCTGGTCTTCACAGAACATGGCTATGACCCCGTGGGAAGCATCCAGAGCAAATTCCTGGTTTCGTGGAACGCAGTCTATGTCAATCCTGACCCCATGGAAAACGTCTAGAGCGGAGCCTGGTCCTCGCAGAACACGGCTATGACCCCGTGGGAAGCATCCAGAGCAAATTCCTAGTTTCGTGGAACACGGCTTATATCAATCCTGACCCGTGGGAAACGTCCAGAGCGGAGCCTGGTCCTCGCAGAACACGGCTATGACCCCGTGGGAAGCATCCAGAGCAAATTCCTGGTTTCATGGAACGCGGCCTATGTTAATCCTGGCCCCGTGGGAAACGTCCAGAGCGGAGCCTAGTCCTCGTAGAACACGGCTATGTCAATCAGACCCCGTGGGAAGCATCCAGAGCAAAATTCCTGGTTTCATAGAACACGGCCTATTTCAATCCTGACCCCGTGGGAAACGTCCAGAGCGGATCCTGGTCCTCGCAGAACACGGCTATGTCAATCAGACCCCGTGGAAAGCATCTAGAGCAAATTCCTGGTTTCATGGAACGCGGCTTATGTCAATCCTGACCCCGTGGGAAACGTCCAGAGCGGATCCTGGTCCTCGCAGAACACGGCTATGTCAATCTTGACCCCGTGGGAAGCATCCAGAGCAAATCCTGGTCACGTGGAACACGGCTAGAGTCAATCTCGACCCTGTGGGAAACGCCCAGAGCAACCCCTGACTTCGTGAAATGCGGATAATGCCAACCCCAGCAATCACTTACGGGTCCTCTCGACCCGTGAGGAAGAAAACTCTCTTGTAAGATCCTTACGACTTATAAGAGAAAACGCACTTAGGAATCCTCACGATTCCTAAGGAGAAAATACGTCTACGAAATCCTCTCGACTCGTAGGGAGAAAAGTCTTTATGAGACCCTCACAGCTCATAAAGTTGAGAAGTCTTAGGCAGCAGATCTGAACCTGCTTCCTAAGCCATCGCTACCTCTCGAAAGAATTGAAAATGGAATGCTTTCTCTCCCATCTGCAGGCTACGCTTACTAAAGTGACGTGCTGATAACAAAGAAAAGAAGAACGCAAAGAGATGATACAAGACATTGCGAAAGAATTGTATCTTTTATTCAAAAATTCAATTGGGTACAAAATACATCATATAAAAGAAAAAAATGGATACATTTTATTCAGAAATTACAAGTGGTGCAAAAGTAATTATTGAGAGGGAAGCGTTTTCAATAGACCAATCAGCCGCTCGCACACTTCCCTCAGCCCCTTTTCTTGGTCAGCTGCCGCTGCTAACTCTGCTTCGACCTGGGATCGTTGCTGCAAGTAGGATGAAAGTTGCTCTTCGACAACCCGTTGAGCTGCCCCACGATTCTGTGCATCTCGCTTGATGAGGTCAAGTTTTTGCCTCAACGTGAGCCCGTCAGAAATACATCGTAGAAGGCTTTCGAAGATAACTTTCAACTGCGCAGCGTTTGCATCAACTTGAGCATGCAATCGAGCCGATTCGCTTGAAGTCTCTTCGTACTCCTTACGCTTTAAGGCCACTTCCTGTTCAAAATGGCGAAAGTAGGGAGTGCTCTCCTCGACCCATGCAGCCCGCTGGGAGTTCATAGCCAAGACTTCGGGGGCAGGGCGTCTAAACTCGAGTTCATGCAGACAGGCCTCGATTTTTCCTGCAGTGATTAACCCAGGACTCCACGACGCCTTCGTTATAAAAGTGCACGAGCGTCGCCAGCATGGGATTAACTTCAGCAGCGAAATCTGTAGCAAGGGCAAGAGTCTCTACATCAAGCTCCTCAAGGCGATCGATCAACATGCGCAGGCTATTCACAGCACCTTTTGAAGAGGGACGTCGAGAGAAGGGGCATGCTGGCATTATAACTTAAGACTCAAACCGAGCTGAAGTTGGTGTCACAACTACAAAGCAAATCACAGTCAAATAACGGTTCAAGAAATAAAGGAGGTTCATGAACAACGGAGTTTACTATACCAGCTGCAACAGGTAGCAAGACCGGGAGTACCGGCGGTGCAACTGTTCTTTCGTCTCCTCCTTCGATCTGTAGGGCTGCAATTAAAACAAAGAAGAATTAGAAACGATTTGACTACCCGTCAAAGAAAAGAAGAGACGTTAGCTAAAGGCTGTACTCACCAGCTCCGCTAGAAGAGGCAATCTCTGACTGAAAGGAGAAGTGTGGGTGTAGCACCTGATACAGGTGATAAAAAAGGACCCCTGCAAAGATATAATAATGCAATGTCAGTACATGAAGTATACTGCCTACAATGAAGCTGATGGGTCATAAATCCGCACCTTCCAGCATTTGAGAGGGTACGAGAGAAGGTAAAGGAGCGGTCACCGTCCAAGCAGCAACTGAAGACACTTCCTCGGATGGCATAACCCCAATCTCATCACACCTGTATTAGAAATAAGAGAAACACTGTCAAAAGATATTGAAAGGGATTGCGAAATAAAGAGGAAAGTAATGACCCAAAATCTACCTGGTGAGTCACCGGTCGAGACTGCATCAAGGGTGTCACTGGATGCAGCGAATGTTTCACCCTCCTTTATCGGAACGATCTCGCCACCTGTAGCCTCATCTCCCGATTCCACGAGAATCGTCATGACACTCACAGCCCCCGGCAATGGCAAGGAGCCGCAAGGGGAAAGAGCGACGATTGGAGCAGTGCCCGACTCTTGGGAAAGAGTGGCTACCTCGGACTCGGCGATTGTAGCCATCTTACCTACTGCTACCTCGGGCTCGGCGATTGTGACTTTCTCACTTGCCGCTACCTCAGGCTCGGTGGTTGCCGCCACGTCACCTACCACTTCCTCGGCAAGACTCGGCCCTGCAGGATAGGATATGTGAGAACCTGAAAATTAAAACTTTGACAAAAGAGCCCAATGTCACGTTATCTTGGGTCGGTTTTTCGATTGCCTCCCTAGCCGCACGTGCTGCCTGTCTGTAGACGGTAGACAAGGCAGCCGAAGTATCCTTTGAAGGAGTGGGGGCAGGGGTAACAGCGCTTGGACCTGCACCCGCATCCAAGGCGACGGTACGCTCCCTTGCCGTGCGCATTCTATGTTTCCTTTCTGCCCAGGCCGTGAGGGCAGATCTTCTAAAGACCTCCGTCAACGGGACGTCATCGTCCACGCCAATAATTACCTCTGGAGCCGTTATGGCATCCGTCATCGGTTGCTTAAGTGAAGCTTCTTTCGGCAATACCGGCGGAACTGAGACTTCGATAGCCGACCCGGGAAGCGTCTCCGCACCACCCTGCGAAGTCAGTGCCATGCCTGGAATAACGTTAGTAGAGGTAGTTCTTGTAATAAGATGAAAAGGAGGGGTCAGATTACCCACAAGAAACGGGAACGGAGACGCGGTGAACCGAAATGTACCGATGCCTAAGGATGCTCGAAGTTTTTCCTCTTCCTCAAAAGTCTTGAGAGAAGCTGCGAGAACTTCTTCGGTAGAAATGCTTGTTAAAAAAAAAGGAAGGGAAAAAGTGTCAGTCAAAATATGATGATAAAAATATGATGCAATGATGAAAGATACTGCTGATAGTTAACTGATTGCGTGAGGATGGCCAATCGCGTTTCACGGCTTGCCAATTGCTCAGAAGCTGTAAGGGCAGCCGCCAGATCAGTATCATCTGGCGGCACGAATAGACCCTCGTTTGTCTTATACTCGCTTAGGCCCTCTCCATAAGGAGCATGAGGCTCTTGGCCGAGTACAACGTCGGCAGAAAGGATCAACTTTTTCTTCCTCTTCTGCGAGTGAGCTCCGGTCGCAGCTAGCACAAGCTTACGCTTGGTAGGCACTTTAGGACGACGAGTCCCGATATCTGAACCCACGCCAGTATCGTGGGAAGCTACAGTCGCCGTTTCTACAGGAGCCCGGGGTATCGGTAGCTTGGGCCTGTCGTGCGAGACTTCGATCACGACAGCTTCTCTTAAGGGAGGTGGGACAATGGTCCGTCGCTTCAGAGGGACGTTTCGATCACCAGCAGGGGGTGCACCTTTGCGATCGAGCAGCAGCCGCTTCTCCTCCCTGTTGACGGCGCCCATTGAATGTTGGTACCACGCCACGTACACACTAAGGGCCTTCGGGACACGGCTCGGTTCACTGATAAAGAAGCTGGACCCCGTGTTCATGCACATCAAATGATGCAGCGTGTTTCGCATTCCCTCTTTAGTGACAGCAGGTTCTAACAAGAAAGCCTCAAAGGGGACTCCCTGATTGTAGCTCAGCTGCTGGGCGAAACGGTGCGGGTTGTATCTCATGAATAACGCCACATCATTTTGCCTAAACACTAGAAAGCCCGGTCTGATGGAATATAAATGAAGGATTTCCCGAGCTTTCAAAACAGAGGCTCCATCTTTAAAAATGTCCAGCAATGACTGCACCATTGTCACGGACTCTTTGCCGATAGTCAGGATCTTGTCGGTGAAAGTCATGCCATCTCCAACCGTGCGAGGACGAAGGAGCAAACCTCTAGCTTCCCACGGTGACAGATTTATAATAGATGCGTCGACTAATCACATAATCCGGGGGAAGCCGCACCTGTTGTAGAAGGACGTCCTTTTATGGATACCGAAAACGCCAACTGCATGTAGCTCGAGCCATGACATGAAGTAATGCATCGAGAAGTTCACATGCTGCACTCCGGGTTCAGTAGTATCCGCCGCTTGGTTGAGGCCGTAATACAGATGAGCTAACCCGGCAACCCCGACAGCTACTTTCACCCCAATAATCATTCGGTGAGCCGGATAGAAGACATACGGCCTCATACGGCGTGGGTGCATCGGGAGTGCAAACCAGCTCAGTCATAACCCAAGAAACCCCAAAAAGAACGTTTCCTCATCAATCCCAGGGACTGCGACCTCCGCGAAAGAAACAATTGGAGTGTTGGGAAGGAAGAAACTCTTTTGATCCGCCTCTGCCGTTGGGAAGTTGTTTAACCCTAAACCGAAAGGGTCGTCAAGTTTGGCAAATTTAGCAGCCTCCTTCGAGAGGACTTCCGGATGGAGAAAACGAGCAATGAAATCCTCAAAATTAACCCCGCGGCTCCCAGATTCGAGAAAAATGCCCTCATAAATATTCAACACTTTGATTAAACTAGGGAACTGGTGTTGAATGGCGTTCTCCGGGGTAAGGCCTGTCATCACTGTCTTGGCACCAAAAATGTATTCATCTGTAGGAAGCAATTCCTCATAATGCTCCCCCATAACCGGTAAGCCAGAAACTTCTGCAAATTCCTCTAAAAAAATTGATACTTCTCGGTCCAACGAAAGGAAGGTGTGAGTAGGAATATTCCACTGCTCCAGAAAGGCCTTAACCCACCAGGCGGGAAGCGTAGATTACTGGAAGAGAGAAGCATGAATGGCGGGATACAACCCAAGCCTCAACAACTGTGAATTCTTCGCTGACAGAATGTAGCGGGTCCATTGCAGATAGCCAGCTAGATGACGAGAAATTAGGCCAATCATATATGGTTGTCCCCACAGTCGCGTCTCGCCTTGACAAATACGTCGCCCCAGGGTATCCAAAACCATTGGAGGCTGAACGGGTATCGAAGCCATAGCAGGATGAAGAAGACCTCCCGAAATCCAGTTGACTTCTTCCACGGTATAGTTCACTGGGGGTGGGTCGGCGTAATGAATCGCCATGATAGTTCTAAGGGTACCGCGCATGAAAAGCTCTACCGACCCTTAATAATTTGATTGTACCATATCCTCCAGAGGTGAAGATTCTTATGTTCCGGGTCATGATCTTTAATCAATGTTAAGACTTTCCGGTCCACAGGCGCTCCAGGGAATCCTCCCTCTAAACGAACAAACAGGAAAAAGGGATCGAAAGACATGTCGCCTGCGTGAAAAGGGACAAAAGTCAACCGTCAGTGCGATAATTTAATTTAAATTCTGACACTTAGTACTTTAGAATTTGTACCACACTGCAATGCAGTGGAGAGGGACCAAAAGGGGCCCACAAAATCTAGATGACAGTTCATCATCATTTGATGAGGCTGTCATTAAATGAGGAAATCCTCAAGAAATTCTCATTAAATGAGAAATCCCTCGGGCGGAGGAGTAAATCTCCCTTTGAGAGCAGTGCTCTATGACAGAGTGACACTTGTCAAACTCTAATCATGAAGGAATACAAATTCCTCAAGAGCCTTGCTCTGAAAAAATGATGATGGAATAATCCATCAGAAAAATTGAAATCAATTTTTTATGAATTAAAAATTCTGAGATCTTCAAGATCCATGAACGAACTCTAAAGAATTCTTTATAAGAGAATAACAAATCTACTTGCTTTCAAAAGAGCAAAGCTCTGTTGATGGGTTAAGAAACCCTGAAGGAGATCTCTTTAGATCTGTGATTCCATGAGAGCAAAGCTCTGTTAATGAAACCCTAAAAGGGTTTTCTTTAGATCAAAGATTTATGAAGAGCAAGGCTCTGTTAATGGGTAAAACCCTAAATCGTTAAAAAAAATTACCTAAATTTTGGCAGAATTTTGACTCTTGAAATTTCTTTAAATGAAGAGCTATGCTCTGTGAGAGAATACAAATTCTCAGAAAATAAGGAAGAAGATGAACAGAAATCATCCTAAGGACCAAAGGTCCTATTTATAGGCACTGAGTGTCGTTTCAACTTCTGAGTTGATCCAAGGGCGCAGATGCTGCCACCGCTGCACTCACATGTGGGCCACGTGAGTGCAATGGTGGGGGGCATTTGTTTCCCCCAATCAGACCAAAGCTCTGTTTAAAATTCAAATCTTTGAAATGAAGCAACGTTTCAGATGCAGCGCCGAGTGCGCTGCGCCCTAAGCAGCGCACCACGTGCAAAGCACGTGGGTGCTAGCGCTAGGTGCGCTGCGCTATAAGCAGCACGCCACGTGTGCACTAGCGCTAGGTGCGCTGCGCTCCAAGCAGCGCACTATGTGTCAAACACAGGTGCGCTAGCGCAATGTGCGCTGCCCTTTAAGCAGCGCACCATGTGTAAAGCACGGATGCGCTAGCAAAGATTCCTCAAAATCTTTCCAAATAACAAGATTGTGCTCTGTAAATCAGAGCACCGTTGGATCAATGATCCATTGGTAAATAAAAATTACCAAAAGACAGAATAAATTATGTATGGAAAGATTTATCAATCTTGTTAAAAACAAGAAGATTGCCTTCTGTAAAACAGGAGCCCTGGGATCAAATATCCAATGGTGGGGAAACATCCCCAAATCAATCAGAGAAAGATCTCTTTAACTGATTGAACTGATCAACTTCTCCTATATAAAGGACCCAAGACTTCAAGTCTTGTACAGAGAAATCCCCCCATAAACTTGGAGAAACTCAAAGATAAAGAGCAAGCTCTCGGAAGAAGATTCTTTTTCTTCAAGGTAAAAAGAATGAGGATGAACAAAGAGATGAAATCATCTCATAATTAAAAAGAAGAATTTTCTTCATAAAAGATTGTAGATCTACAAAGACCAAGGTCTTTTATAAAGAGATCAAAAAGATTTCATCATAAAACAAAGAAGAACATAATTCTTCTCACAGATCATAGATCTATAAGACAAATTGTTTTTCTGAGATCGTAAACATCTCATTACAAAAAGGAGAAGAGAATAATTTAATTCTCTTAAGGATCATAGATCCATAAAGGCAAAGCATTTCATCAATATAAGAGATTGAAACAAAATAAGGGCGATTGTTCTTAGATCTTGAGACAAAGTCTCTTTTAAAAGAACATAAATTGTTTCTCAGATCATAAAATTGATTAGATACGCTTTGCGCTATTGAACTGCGCTTCTGCGCTCTCTGGACTGGTGCTCAGCGCCAAATGCGCCACGTGTCAATCGCGCATGCACTGCTTAACAACTAGCACTTTGCGCTTCTGAAATAGTGCACTGCGCTCATGGGCTGGCGCTCAGCGCCAAGCTCACCATGTGTCATTCACGTGTACGCCACTAAACTGAAAGCGCAATGCGCTCAAGAACTAGCGTTTTGCGCTCATAAACTGGCTCAATGCGCCAATCATCTGGTGCTTAGCGCCAAGAGCGACACGTGTCCCTCGCGTGTGCGCTACTTGGCAGAAGCGCACTACGCTCTTTGATTGGCGCAAAGCGTCAAGCGCACCACGTGTTACTCATGTGTGTGCTTTTAGAACATAAATTGTTCTTTAACAAGCCCAAGGCTATGATGAATGCTCAGCATTCAATAAATGACAAAACATTGTCAAGATATAGATCAAAGCTCAGCATTGTTTAAAAAGGGCTGGGCTCAAACAAATACACAACAGCCTAGAAAGAAATGTTAAACATTTTAATTGAATGGACTTAGCCCAAATTGACCATAAGTCATCAATTCATATTAATTGACCTCATATGCTCATAAATCTTGGATCTTAGTCCTAAATTGGACTATAGATCTTTCAATCAATATTGGTTCGAGGGCACATCTCTTTACTCCTCTGATATATGTCGTTGTAATCCTTCAGCGTCTTCAGAGAGGTGACGGGTCTCGACAACCAAACATTCCATGGACTGTGAGGTCTTTACACTCACGGACTATGACGTCCTTAACCTTGACTTAAACTCACGGACTATGATGTCCTTAAGCTTGACTGTAAGGTCTTTAAACTCACGGAAAATGATGTCCTTAACCTTGACTGTGAGGTCTTTAAACTCACGGACTATGACGTCCTTAACCTTGACTTAAACTCAGGGATTATGACGTCCTTAACCTTGACTGTGAGGTCTTTAAACTCATGGACAATGATGTCCTTAACCTTGACTGTGGGGTCTTTAAACTCACGGACTATGACGTCCTTAACTTTGACTGTGATGTCTTTAAACTCACGGACTATGATGTCGTTAATCTCGAACCACCATGTCCTTAAACTGGTATTGGACCACCATGTCTTTAAACTGGTAATCGACCGCAATGTCTCTAAACTAAACAATAGAGCCCAAATACTCTTTTGTTGGATCTAAACGATCCCGTTAAGTTGATCTTAGTCTAAAAATTAGACTAACGTATCCTTAACAAATGTTTAAGTTGATCTCAGTCTCAAAAGAGACTAACGTATCCTTAAACCCAACCCCCAAACCCAAATCTAAGAAAATACGGATTTGGACTAATCCACGCCCTACGGGCGACAACATAAATTAGTCTCCGTATACAATCCACGGGCAACCAAAAACAAAACAAACACACACGACACGAAATGACCATATGGAGAAGGAGAAAGTGGTTACCGCGATGCGGTAGCGTAATTAACTGCAGGGGCTTGCGGCGGCAGGAAAGAGCGTCCCCACAATCAAAAACCCCTCAAATGAGGGGGAATCTGACGAAGTCTGCTATATCGGCCACATCTGTCTAAACTTTCGATACACGGTGCCATAAATCAACTTGGCATCTTCGGAGAGGTGGACGGATAACACCAAATAGTATCTGCCCCGAAACTCAGGCGAGACGGACCTACGCGGTCTCGTCTCTGTGTTCCGGCGGGGAACGGCCTTGCTCTGAAAAAATGATGGAATAATCCATCAGAAAAATTGAAATCAATTTTTATATATATGAATTAAAATTCTGAGATCTTCTAGATCTATGAACAAACTCTTTAGAGTTCTTCATAAGAGATTAACAAATCTCCTTTATTCAAGAGAGTAAGGCTCTGTTAATGGGTTAAGAAACCCTAAGAAAAATCTCTTTAAATCTATAAGACCAAAACTCTGTAAATGAAACCCTAAAAGGGTTATCTTTAGATCTAAGATCTATGAAGAGGAAAGCTCTGTTAATGGGTAAAACCCTAATAACATCTTTTTTAGATCTAAGATCTACAAGAGCAAAGCTCTGTTAATGGGTAAAACCCTAAAAACATTTTGAGATCTATGATCTGAGGAAGAGCAAAACTCTATTGATAAAGTTCAAATCTTACCAAAAATTTGGCAAATTTTTGACTCTTGAAGGTTCTTAAAATGGAGAGCTATACTCTGCAAGAGAATAAAAATTCTCAGAAAACAAAGTTGAAGATGAACAGAAATCGTCTCAAGGGCCAAGGGTCCTATTTATAGGCGGTGAGCCGTTTCAACTTCTGAGTTGATCCAAGGGCGCAGATGCTGCCACTGCTGCACTCACATGTGGGCCACGTAAGCGCAACGGTGGGAGGGCATTTGTTTCCCCCAATCAGAGCAAAGCTCTGTCTAAAATTCAAATTTTGAAATAAAGCAAATGCTTCTTAGCAGCGCCAAGTGCGCTGCGCCCTAAGCGGCGCACCATGTAAAAGGCACATGTGCGCTAGCGCTAAGTGCGCTGCGCTCTAAGCAGCGCACCACGTGCAAAGCATGGGTGCGTTAGCGCTAAGTGCGCTGCACTCTAAGCAGCGTACCACGCGCAAAGAACGGGTGCGCTAGCGCTGGAACTAAAAGCTCCTCACCGTCAAATCAGAGATCCAATAAAGATGATAAATCATCAATTAATCAGAATTAAATTCTGTAAAGGAAAGATTCCTCAAAATCTTTCCAAACAAAAAGATTGTGCTCTGTAAATCAGAGTACCGTTGGATCAATGATCCAATGGTGATTAAAAATCACCAAAAACACAGAATAAATTCTGTTTAAAGGAAATTCCCCAATCTTATTAAAAACAAGAAGATTGCCTTCTGTAAATCAGGAGCCCTTGGATCAAAAATCCAACGGTGGGAAAATCCCTAAATCAATTGGAGAAAATATCTCCTTAACTGATTGAACTGATCAGCTTGCCCTATATAAAAGCCCAAAGACTTCGAGTCTCAAGAGGGGGATAGATACAAAAACAAATAGAAAAAACCCTCATAAGCTTTGAGAGATCTGAGAAAGAAGAGCCAAGCTCTCAGAAAAAGAAGATTTTCTTCAAAGTAAAAAAAAATGATGAACAAAGAGATGAAATCATCTCATAATTAAGAAGAAGAATTCACTACTTTAAAGATCATAGATCTACAAGACCAAAGTCTTTCACAAAGAAATCAAAAAATCTCATTCTAAAACAAGAAGAAGAACACAATTCTTCTCACAGATCATAGATCTATAAGACTAAGGTCTTTCTCAAGGAGATCATAGTATCTCATTATAAAAGGAGGGAGAATAATTCAATTCTCTTAGGATCACAGATCCATAAAGGCAAAGCCTTTCATCAACATAAGAGATTGAATCAGCTCCTACAAAATAAGAACTTTTGTTCTTAGGATCTTGAGACAAAGTCTCTTATAAACGAGAATTTACTTCTCAGATCATAAAATTGATCAGATGCGCTTCTGCGCTCTTGGACTGGCGCAAAGCGCCAAGCGCACCACGTTTCTCTCACGTGTGCGCCACTTAACAGTTAGCGCTTTGCGCTCTTGAACTAGTGCTTTGCGCTCATGGACTGGCGCTCAGCGCCAAGCGTACTACGTGCTCCTCACGTGTGCGCCACTGAACAAATAGCGCTTTGCGCTCACAAATTAGCGCAATGCGCTCATAGACTGGCGCAAAGCACCAAGCGCGCCACGTGCTCTTCACGTATGCGCTACCCAGCAGACGCGCAATGCGCTCATAAACTAGCGCTCTGCTCTCTTTGACTGTCGCAAAGCGCCAAGCGCACCACGTGCCCCTCACGTGTGCGCTGATAGAATATAAATTGTTCTTTAAATAAAGCCCTAGAGCTATGATGAATGCTCAGCATTCAATAAAAGACAAAAATATTGTCAGAACTCAAATCAATGTTCAGCATTGTCAAATGTTTAAACATTTTAACTGAGTGGGCCGAGCTCAAATTGGCTATAAATCCCTCATTCAGATTAATTGAGCCCGTATGCTCATAAATCTTTTAACAGATCTTACCCCAAATTGGACTACGGATCTTTCAACCAAAATTGGTTCAAGGGTACATCCCTTCACTCCTCTGATATTTGTCGTTGTAATCCTTCAACGTCTTCAGAGAGGTGACGGGTCCCGACAACCATACATTCCATAGACTATGACGTCTTTAAACTGGACTGTGGGGTCCTTAAACCCATGGACTATGATGTCCTTAACCTCGGACTGTGGGGTCCATAAACCCATGGACTATGATGTCCTTAATCTCGGACTGTGGGGTCCCTTTAAACTCACGGACTATGATGTCCTTAACCTTGGACCGTAATGTCCTTAAACTAATTATGGACCATAATGTACTTAAACTAATCGACCGCAATGTCACTAAACTAAACAATAGAGCCCAAATGCTCTCTTGTTGGATCTAAATGATCCCGTTAAGTTGATCTTAGTCTAAAATTAGACTAGCGTATCCTTAACATACGTTTAAGTTGATCTTAGTCTCAAATGAGACTAACGTATCCTTAAACCCAACCCCAAACCCAAATCTAAGAAAATACGGATTTGGACTAATCCACGCCCTATGGGCGACAACATACATTAGTCTCCGTATACAATCCACGGGCAACCAAAAACAAAACAAACACCCACGTCACGAAGTGACCATCTGGAGAAGGAGAAAGTGGTTACCGCGATGCGGTAGCGTAATTAACTGCAGGGGCTTGCGCCTGTAGGGAAGAGCGTCCCCACAATCAAAAACCCCTCAATGAGGGGGAATCTGACGAAGTCTGCTATATCGGCCGCATCCGTCTAAACCTTCGATACACGATGCCATAAATCAACTTGGCATCTTCGGAGAGGTGAACGGATAGCACCAATTAGCATTTGCCCCCAAATTCAGACAAGACGTCAGTCTTCCCTGTGTTCGGCGGAGAACACTCCTACGATTTTGGACATTTAAGGATATGCTTATGGACTACCCATACCTCACTAGTATGATTCCTATCATTAATCCTGGTAGTCAAGCAAAGATCTTATGGGCTTTATCTCATATATTAGCGATACGTAATAACGAGTAAAACGTATACACATAAAAGATAAAGACAAACCAGATAACAAATAATCATTTCGAGCAAGACTGTTCTCTGTATAGGCCCTCCTTCAATTAGTAATTGCCATCTTTCAATTACAATAATTGCCATCTTGCAAGGGCGCCTATATCCAACAATCTCTCACTTGCACTTAAGGCCAATTATTGCGGTATCGCACATACCCACATCTCATATGTTATCGCATATCCAACTTCTTTATTAACAGTTTTGCAAACAGTGTTCGAGAAATAGGCTCAGTGAGTGGATCTGCTACAATATTTCTAACTATATCTCTCTGCATCTCAACTTCGTGGAGATCTACTATCTTCCGAACTAAGCGATACCTGTCTTAGAATTTGTCTGGATAGACAATAGGACGAAATTCATAAATGAACAATTTTATTCAATAATTTCTTTGGTTGTATTCTTTGCTGAGTTATAATCAGCATTCATCACAATGACTACCTCAGTATTTCGCTTGGAACCCTTTCCAATATACTGCTCCTCGAAAGAGGGTAAACTTTTAACTCATGACAGACACTCTATCAACCTTGTCACTTTGGAAGCTGGAATTGGTAACCGCCCTCAGAAGGAGGCTGCCTTTACCATACACCAAGAACATATTAATATGTTCTTCACTGCTATCCATATGTCTCTCCAGGACTGGACTGTAATCCACATCCTATATGGAGGAACACCTGTGACTACCATAATTTGACCGATTGTAGCATATGAACACCACTTCATATCAGGAGTTTGTCATCCTCATACTTTATGAGAAATATGACAGTACTCCCTACATCCTTTTTTACAATTCCTAGGTTTATCTATCATTTTGATGAAGTCAAACACTTTGACCTTAACATCAAAACAGATGATCCACATCCGCTATACTTGCTTCAGTCTAAAAATAGACTTAAGTAACTTACACATGTTCCACTGCTCCCACTGACTATGATAACCCTCTGGCAGAGTCATATACACGTACACTTCTAAACCTCATTTAGAAAAACGTTATATTCATTCACCTGCCAGATATCATAGTCATGAAAAAATAACAGTGGCAAGTTATATCCATATGGATTTCAGCAAAGACACTGAAATAATAGTTTCATCACAATCCACACCGGGTATTTGATGAAAACCTTTTACTATAAGTTTAGACTTATTAGGTTAATACATTTCTATCTGCACTGATCTCGAAAGATTTACTTGCTCCTAATTGGTTTTACCCCTTCAGGAGCACCAAACAAAGTCCATACTTTGTTTTAGTGCATGGAGTCCAACTTGGATATAAAGCAACCGGCCATCAGTTGAAAGTCACCACTTCCTATGACCTGCTGATAACTGGTAGGGCCATCATCACATGATCTAAGACTCCTTGTCACCGTCTATGAGGAAACTGAAGTACCTCTCAAATGACTGAGATCACCTACTAAATCTGCGGAGTGGCTAAGATTTATCAGGGGCAGCTGTTTCCAATGCATATCCCTTAATGAAAAAGGCCACTCAACATTACTCATCATGGAGCGCACCCTCGGAGGAATAATCTGAGAGATAATCAAATTCTCACTATGGAATACCGAGCATAAGTATCCACATCTTCGATCATTTCGAAGAATCTTGATACTTCAAACGTCTGATTCTCTACTTTATTCTTATACCCTATGAACTTCTCAAAATCTTTGGTCTTTGCGTTTCAACAAGAACGCGCGTTCAAAACCATAGAACTCATAGGTAAAAAGAATGAAGCATGGGTACCGACCTCTTGTCCATAAAGACATCGAACCATGTACATCTCTATGTATGAGTTCTAAGAGTTTAACAACTCTTACTCTGTGTGTTGTAAGTTGAGAACTGTATTTTGGTTAAGAATATTTATACTGTTATTTTATGCACCTTACCCAATCAACATTTGATGTAGGTAAAATGTCTATGACATAATTAAAAAAATTGAATATAATTCTTGATCAAATAAAAAGATGGATGTTCATTTTAAAAAATAAAGCTGGTGCACAATAACAGTTATTCGAAACCAAAAGTTTGCCACTTGGTAAAACCAGGTGATTTTCTTCAATAGCAACATTTGCTCCAAATTCGACTTTGAGGATCAAATCACCATTTCCCAATACTCTACTCCTTCTCAGCATATGTAACAACTTATAGATGTGGGATCCTGATCCGCTATCGCATACCCAGAAAGCAGGGTTAATTGAGAAACATTTTCAATGACAAACATATAGAAGATGAAATATCAATATGCTTCAAGGGGTGGCCAGGTATCCCCAGTATTGCCTTTTCATTTGCCCAGGCTCATGACAATAACTGCAATCTCCTTTCCCATCAGCTACAATCCCTTAAGATGTCTCTATTCTTACCTTGTGTACACCTAACTTAGGTTTGTTGGTTTTCTTCTTTTCCTTCCTTTCTGCTCTAGCTTCAGGATTGGAAGAAGACTATCCAACAAGCGTAATTGGTGTATTCTCTTTATTAAAAGATCTTTCAACTTGAGATAAGATGGATAGGAGAGACAAATTAATTATATCAATATATAATTCACTTTCTCCGGAACCAGTGGCCATTCTAGACTGAAATACTTTCTTCGAGTTCATTTGTTATTATACGAGATGACCTTCCAAGCAATATGAATCTCTGTATCTGGGTTCTGGAGCAAGTAAAGGGGAAGTGGGATAAGTAAGGACATATACGATTTCTTCGTGAATTAGGGCAATCATGACATCCCAAAGCTAATGTTTGTAAAAATGTTCAGTTAACTTGGTTTATGAGTTTTAGTTTAAGGTCAGTCATAGGTAACTGCTAGAGAGAGAGAGAGGAAAAAAAACACTCAGCGTGCACTCTATCAAAATTAAATCGGTTTATTAATTTATCTAATCAGGATGGCTCCCACTGTTTCGTTGAATTATCCTTCAAACCCTAAAAGAAGAACTTGCCGGGATCATTTATATCCATAAGTTCGCTAACCGGTCAGCCATGCAAGTGCAAGTACTCTGAGGGAGCTCCCTCGTGCTTTCGCACGGGCTTAATTTAATAGCCCCGTTTCCTAAGAGGCGTAACCTCGTAAACACCTTTCTAGACACCTAATGGGCTAACTAACTGTGACGTGAAAATCTCCCGAGAGTAACTATAACTCATAGTGGGAATCAGAACCCAAACTATCATATAGAATGGTATGCAATCACATTACAAGTTTCAGCACTTGAAACACCCGATATTGGTTTTTATACTTAGGACCATAGGACCTTGACTAAAGATCAAAACGCCAAAAGGTCACAGTCAAGTTCTGCCCGTCATTTCGTGACCAGTTTAGACCACCTGCATGACCCTTGACTGAAAATGAAAATGATCGCACGACCGTCCTAACTAATTGCATCACCATGCAGCAGAAAAGTATTACTTAGCTACTTGTCTAAAGATCGACATAACGTAGAATGAATACTAAGCACTACTAATCTGAAATGATGGAAGGTTACGACTGGTTTTGAAGAAAACTTTTAACGTAATGAACTTGATATCATCGAAAAAACCGAGTGGTTTTGCAAATTTATAGTTACATAGACTTTTGCTTAAGTACGGATTTCCCGTAAAGGGATCAGGGCTCTTACCTCATCGAATAAGGTGTACGATATTCCTAACCGAATACCTCGATACAAAATAAAAGAATACGACTATAATTTGTTTTTAGAAAAAGTTGGTTTCTATAACATATATTAGGTTTTTTTTGTATTAATCCAACTAACGCAATCCCATCATTTAGATAATCACATATTATCTAGCATCTTCTTACACTATTACAGAAAAGCATGATATGAAAAGAAAATACAATGTTATATATGCCATCCGTATTCGCCACAGGGCCTTGGGTTTTCACCGTAAGGTTACTTAACTTACGATAGGGCGGAGGTAGGGCCAGCACGGATGCAAAACATATATCAACATTTTTTTTATATACAATATATCAATATATCATCACACGCATATAATCACATTACCGGCATACGGGAAAAAAACTTCACAAGAAAGCAATCACATTACAAGTAAGTGATAAGCAACATAGAACTGGAATAGTCGGATTTCCTAGAAATCTCGTGTTTCGTTTGAGCCGCAAATGAAACACAACATTCTCCGGTCGCATGATTAGCCCGTATAAAGCCAACCCCAGACCCCTACGAGCGCAGCGAGCCACCCGCCAATCCCAGAAACGAGGCAACCCAGCTCAACGCCGTGAGTGGGCCACCCAGCACTTCTTAAGATCCGACAGCTTTGTGTAATCCTCCGTGGGTCAATTCAATAGTCACGGCGAACCACCCGCTAATCCTAGAATGAGGCGATCCGGGTCTCAACTCCTTGAGATAGTCACCGCTTCATTCTAGAATCCGGCAGCTCGAGCGCTTCATCGCGGGGTATATCCTATAACCTGTATTATACAATGGAAACTAAGATCGCATGTTGATAGTGTCCTGACAAATAATAGATGAGAAGAAGAAGAAGCAAAAGATAAAGAAGAGAATAGGCCTTGCTCGTCTAGTAGGGTTTCCCAACAGGGGTTGCTACAATCTTTGTAGCGTGTCCGATCGTCTATCGGAAGATCCTCGTTAGACTAGTGAGGCATCCCAATAAAAACGCCGACGAAATAAGTGTGCATTACCGGGAAAAAGTCCAGTTTTTCCCAGTTTTTTTACCTTTTCCGTCGGCAAGGACCCGACGGAAAAAACCTAACCAACGAAATAAATTTGCAGCCGATGAAATAAAATCTTTTTTGTCACATTTTTATTCATTAGCACGTACCCGACGGAAAATTATTTTTTCGTCGGATGCATACTTTTTACGTCGGGTTTCACTCGATGAAAAAAACCTATATTTCCTGTAGTGAAACTTTGGTTGAGAAATACAAAACCCCAAGACCCACACGAACCCATGAAATCGAGCCCGAGTCCATTGCTCGAGCTCGAGCCATCCCCGACGGTGCCCAAGGCGTCCCTGACGGCGGTCTTGGCCTCGGATCGCACGAGATTTTTTGTGCGATCCAATCTTGCTGTTTATATCCCAAATCAAATCCCTGTTATTTCTAATTCGAATATCGCGATCTATTCTCTATTAAGTGAGCAGAAAACCCTAATTTTTCTAATATGTCGTAACTCAAAATTCTCCAACTCCGAAAAGAAGCTCTTTTATCTGCCTATCTCTCATCCCTAATCCTTCTTTTTTTAAGAATTAAAAAGACCATCGTCAAGGGAGAAGGAAGGGTTCGCTAACGAGAGCTTCGAAATCGAATTTCGGGGCTATCTCTACCACGTCGCGATTTGATATAAGAGATCAAGCCCACTTTTCTTTTCCTTGTTCAATGAGTTATAAATCATACGCAAGTATTCTTCCACCGTTAGAATCTAAAGATTTCTATCATTCTTTAATATGAAAATTTCTTTTTTTTCTTTCTCAAGCCCTAAAGTTTTATATAGAAATTTGTATGTGTTTCCATAATCTCCCAAAGAAAATATTGGTAAAATTTTTGTCTTGAAATATTTTTTTATAAATATTGGATATTTTTTAATATTGATGATAACTTTAGAAATTAATTATATAGAGCTTGTAATAGATAAAAACTACCTTTGTTATCATATATTCATGTCACAATGTCACAATGAAATTTCATTATAATAATATTATTGGAATCTTTACACGATGTGACTAACTTTCTTTTAAGAAATGATATTTGAGATAAGAATTTTTGCATGCACCATCAAATATAGATTTTGGGCATATTCTAGAAGTAGGCATAAGTATGGAATTGATTTGTATTTTACGCATATACCAAGTACATGCATGACCTGTTATTATAAAATGCTAATCTTTCCTATGATGAAGTTTATTGATTATCTATTTACTGTATCATATGGACTTTTTCTATGAAAAATATGGTTTGCAATTATATGATTGTATGAATACTAGCCAATTAGATTATTGTATTAGAGCCATGCTGGTGACTGATAGGATTATATGACTTGCTCGCTGATTAGACAGTAGATACTATCATTCATTCATTTTTGTTCTTGTATAGTCACACCTCATGTTCCCTGTGTTGATACCATAATCAAATCATTTTTATCATTGTTGCATTTTGTTGTATCCTACGTTACGGGTATCCCTATATTTCTATACAGGGAGACTTAGTCGTAATTGTGTTTTCATGATGATCCAGCGACCGCTCTATCGTAGTCAACTAACATACGAGTGATTGACGTCTCCCTGTGGTCATCAAGAAATGCATGATTTAGGTTAAGTCGTTTATATCGTCGTTTTCGTTACAAACTGAAATATGTTTTTCCTTATATGCAGAAATCTGGTTTAGATCTGATTTAAAATAGACATAACTCCTAGCATAGGAACCTAAAAGAAAGCCAGCTTTTTCTCCTAGCTTAATTTCCCTAAAAACTGACAGAAACCACTATAAATTGCGTTTTTATAATATGCGACGAATCTGGACAAACGTAGAAATTATCTGCACGGCTGTCGTAAAACCTGCATAACTCCCTATCTGCTTATCGAAAAGCGATGATTCTTTTTGGACACTGTTCACAACATATAGATGCTTAACTCTTGTTTTATAACCCAACAAAAATAAAGATAAAAACTCTTTCAAAAATGCACTCTACCATCGGTACATATTTTCTAAAAATTGATTTGGCTTGTTCTGCGCTGCATTACAAAAAGATTCATTACTCCCTCATTTGGAACCCGAATGAGGCAAACTCAGCCTCGTTGTTTGCACAACTTCCTGGGCTAGAAACTTCTCCTTGATCATTATTTTCAAATTATAAACGAAAACTACTATTTTCTGCTCGCAAACTCGTGACAATATTTGAGTCACTTATTGAACCGATTTGATTGTAACTTCATGACATGTGTGTGCGTGTATTTTGCATTTCTTCTTGAACGTGAATCCGTGAATTCGAGAATATGACATCTATTTACAATTTTCAAGCATTCATAAATTAATGTTAGTTTTTGTGTTAACTCCTAAAAATATATAATTCACATGGGGATAAGATGGGAAGTTGGATGATAGGGATGAATACGTATAATGGGGATCATGATTACCATAGTTTCGGATATTACGGAACAATACATTACTAATTCAAGAATTCGTGAATCCATATTTTTGTTGTTCCGATGGGAAAACGGAACATCTTCGTTATACGTAAAACCCTCGTGAGTCAAACCTATAATTTAAAACATGAAAATGCGATCTAAATAACAAACACTGTGACATTGTTACTGTAACACCTTAGAATGTGTTTTGTAGCTAATTATATTTTAATATATGGTTTTTACTAAAAAGTTTACCAAATTAAGTTTCAAATATTTTATCGTATTTATTGAGTATTTTATTAGATTTTTCCTAGGCTAGCACACACTTGTGCAAGATAACTAGGGTTGTTTTTGGGGTTTAACCATGATTAGCAACATGGTGAACTAACCATTCCCTAATCTAGTTTAATATTGTATTAGGTGTTTTGGGTTTAATAGTGTTTGGTTGTTTTAAAATGAATTTGAAAAAGGTTTTTTTTAAATTGACTTTCTTTATGTTGACCTTGAGAGAGAGAGAGTGCATTATGGGGCATGATGGCCTTTGCCATGCCTCATTTAATGAAGAGAGAGAATGGGAGGGGGTTCTCACTTCTCACTCTCACTTCTTACTCATCTCTCACTCTCTCACACACTCACCCTCACACAAGCAGCTCCAGCAGCAGCAGAAGACAGCAGCAGCAACACCAGAACCATCTTCAGCAGCAGGCAGCAACAGTAGCAACAGCAGGAGCAGGAGCTCCAGCAACCTACAACAGCTCTTCTCCACTTCTTCTCCTGCTTCTTGAGATCTTATTGGGTATAATTCTGAACCCAAGTCCCCTTTTCCTTAGCTTGTATGTTTGTTTAGCGTCGGTTTGTGTTAATTAGATAGTTTAGTGCTAATTAATGTGTTTTGTGAGATGTTGTGGCAAATTGAGGATTTTGTTAGCAAACCCTATCTATTTAAGTGTTGCTAGGGTCACTTGAACTGAGCTTAGCCCTGGATTACACTAAAATACCATAAGGTTTCTAAATTGTGCAATTTGGTGTTTTTAAAGCGATATATTGGGTATCTGTGATCTGCTTTTGATCCAGACACTTCAGGATAAAATTGAGCAAACTGGAGCATGTACACTAGGTCTAGATACCACCACCAGAACACGAACCCACCATTCCTAATGTAGGCCACCGATTTAATGCTTTTGGCCGCAATTTGCGGTCAAGTTGGGGTCTGGGGTGTTGGGGTCTTGGCTAGGGTTCTCTGCTGTGTTGTCTAGTGCTTTGGCATGTCTAGTTTTGTAACATTTGGCCTGTAGGAAAATCTGGGATCAAATACCGTTTTTCATGTCCGTTGTGTTTGCGCGATACGCGCGATACGTGAGTGGGTTCTGTGATCCAGCGTATCGCGGCGTGTCGCGATGGTTTTAAACGCGTACACACACGTTTTAGCGTATCGTGCAACGCGCGTTTAGTTCGCGACGCGAGTTTCTCGTTTTGGTTCGATATCGCGTTTCGCGGAATATTTGGCTTATATATGATTTCCTCGTCTTATTTGCAGGTTTGCAGGCAGGGACTACCGACATTGCTACAGGGGGGAGCAGATGGTAGGATGCACCTAGCGTGGAGCGTAGGTGAGTAGATTTAACATCTACAGGGGAATCGCCAGCATGACGTTATGCGTCTGGGCTAGGATTCTAATATTTGTCGCATATTCTACGTCATTGTTAGAATTGCGCCTTTACTTTATTTCCTTGATATAGCTGTACTGTGACTAGCAGCCGTAGGACACTGCACATATTATTGACGGTTCATGATGCACGAGCACGGATTGTATGTTACACTCACACCGTCAATAATTGCCATGTCACACACAAACCATTTTAGACATTATATTGCTCAGTTAGGGACTTTACGACATCGATTCACATTACTTATCACGTTTTGACATTTAGTTACCGATATACCTTACTCTCATATTCCACTCATACCCGGAGGGGGTATACTTCTTTAGTTCTTATAGGTAGATACCTACATTACTAAATCTGTATATTACACACATATTCAGTTGCAGTTACATATTTACCTTTACTAATGTTACTTAGCTGTACCGCATTGGTTTCGCATACATCTGGTCAGCTACATATTCTCATTTATATGCTCGCATTTCAGATATATCGCATATGTTTATTCCCGGATTTGCTCATGACTATTTGGATTTTAGATGATGTTTTCTGGATTTGGGAACCGCGGGAGTTCATGAAATTATGCATATATTGAAAAACCCGGTTTCCTTGATATGATATTTGTGCATCCACCATAGGTTTTATCGGTGCTGATTATTTATACTCCATGCGAGAAGGCGTAGAGGCCGCATGAGGGTACATGGTGGGGCCCGGAGGTACCCCGGGGCGAGAACGGATCGCTGGATTTGTTAGACGGTGAGCCTGTCAGGGGAACCATACTGTCCGGTGATATTACCTTTTGCTCGGCGGTTATCTTGGGGATACCGACCGGAGTCTTGTACGTATGCATACGTCGAAAGGCGAGGGTCAGAGCTAGGCACTCGTACTTTCGGGATAGCGTATGATACGTACCTATCAGGATTTCTGTGTCGATACTTGGCACATTGTTTTCATGATATTTCTTTAATACCTTTGTATATATAACAGGGGGTTTAGCCGTTGTTATATATACCCTTACACCAATATTAGTGGAATGGGACGCTAATATATGTGCATTGACCCCATCATATTTATTTCTGCATATATATATATTTAGGATGCTAGAATCTTACTTGAGATGTGATTTGGGATATTAGGTGATTCATTGAGATTGGATACATGTTACCTATGAGATTGTTGATTTGTACATTCGAGATATAGGGGATCTATCCGATATTGTACATTGAGGAGATGTGAGACTTACATGATATGAGAGCCCAACTTAGGGGCTGATTTGAGAATTTGGGATTTGAGTGTCTTGATGGATTGTGATCCTGCCACGATGTCAGGTTTCCATGGAAATGACATATTCCACCCCATACCTCACACTTATCTATTTTATGCACAGTTTCATACATTGGTAGTACCTGTTAGTGTACCCTCATGATTGCTGCATATCTACCTTCTCATATCTCTATTGCATAGTTATTGCATACTATTATCATGTCATTATTGCTTCACATATTGACTGTACCTGCTAGTGTACTTTCCATTATTTTGCATTCACATGACATGTTATTACTGCAATCGCATACCTTAGATTCATGCTGTACGTACATTTCTGCGATTACCTGCATATGTTATCTACTATTCACGAGTTGGCAACTCACCCCCGTTGTGCCACAGGTGTTTCAGGTTTTTCCCCAGCGTAGTCGAGGCAGGCTATTCAGCTATTCAGTTATCATCTTTTGCTACAGATACCGCATCAGCTCACAGTACTATTTTGCTTAGGTGGGTTTTGGTGGTTATCTGTATTTTGTATTGTACATTCGTTGTATTTTGTACTCTCCATCTACTATTATGTTGTTAACTTAGAGACTTGGTGAGGACACATTTGTATATTATTTGTGGATTTGTTGTCTTTTTTTATACAACTTCCTCTCTATTGTCTTTATTTCTTCGCTACGGCATCGTATATTTGTATTGTATTCATCTTGGCTAGTTTTTACAAAAAGGGGGTGTTGCTAAAATTTTTAAGAAAGAAAGTAGGACTTTTAAAGAATTTGGGTTGCGATTTCAAATGTTTCCAAAAACTTATATGATCTTTTCCGTATTTTCTTGGTTTAGATTTTTGGGTTTTGGTTTTCTTTTACTGCGTTACGTCTTTAGGCGTGGCGTAGTATTAGGGCCGTCACGGGCCAATTTTGGGTCGTGACAAAGTTGGTATCAGAGCGCTGGGTTTTACCTTTCGGAGTGTAGGATGACCTTAGTATGATGGAGTAGGTAGCTTAAGCAGAGGAACGTAGTGTGTGTATGTCTGCAGCATACCCACGATGCGGTACTTTGCATTAAGTGACCTAAGTACAATTTGCTTGAATTCCTTCCTTGATGATTCATATCCTTGAGATTCGATTCCTTATTCTCATCGAATCTTATATCTATTTATAGCCTTGCCGCCGATGACTATGAGGACTCAGAGTGATGCAGCGAGGGCCGAGGTCAGAGTTGGCTCGGGTGAGACGAGTACTGACCAGGATGGCACTCTAGTTGCACAGGTGCAGACGGATCAGCCTACGACATATATTATTGATAGGCTTTTGGCAGAGATGCAGGACTTCCGCCAGACTATGAGTTTATTGGTTGATGTCGTTCGGGAGCTACGACAGGAGGTTGTCACCCCTGTTACTCAGTTGTCACTTACGATCAGCATGCAGCAGTCCGTCACCTACATAGCACCAGTGGTTGCAGCTCCAGTTGACGAGGCACATATTCCAGAGGCTCAGACAGTTCCAGGACAGTGGAGGACTCGTACCAGTGTACCAGCCCAGAGACAGAGGTTTGGTCATCGAGAAAGATTTCGTGGCCGTCGTGGGAGTAGCAGAGGCTTAGGACGAGGACAGTCGTTCAGCTCTCATCCCCAGGATGGTCAGCAGTCAGCGCGTGAATGTTTTCGATGCGGGAGCCTTCAGCACTTCGTCAGGGATTGTTCCTTAGCACCTCGTCATGATCGTTTTCAGAGAGGCCGTGGACGTGGAAGATTCGCTCAGAGGGCTTAGTCTACCAGAGGAGTTCATCCAGCTGCGAGTAGAGGGCATACACAGGAGTTTGCTTCTACTCATCGGGACGCGCAGACGTCCAATATGGAGTTTTCAGGTATCTTTTAATTATATGTTCTTTTGATGTATTCGTTTGTTTTCTTGCTTGTACCGTGGTTGGGTAGATTAGTAGTAGTTGTGTTAACTTCTGTCAGCGATTCTTTTGTTGCGCGACACGTATTTCAGTTTTGTGCCAATCAGATAGAAGATAGAGATTCGTCCGTCGTTTTGATCCTTCTAGAGATGTTGGATTTGACGTTCTCCTGGGCACGGTCTGTTTAGTTACGTGTTAGGCGTCTGTGGACTACCGTGAGGAAACAGTCAGGTTTGTTTTCCCGGCAGGTCAGTTCTTGTTGTGCGGGTGGATAGTTGTGCCGCCTCTCACAGCTTGAATTCAGCCTTTTTCGCTAGTCGGCTACTAAGGAGATGTCGTGGATTCTTGGCGTTCATTCGTGATACCGGAGCCACAATTAGGATTGTTGGACCGGGTTCCTGCGTGCGAGAGTTTTTCCGACGTTGTTCCGGATGAGCCGGCGAAGCTTGGGAGCTTAAGGATCAGCTGCAGAGTTGTTGTTTGGAGAGTTTGTGCGTCGGAGTGTTTCGCTTTTGGGAAGCTCTTATTTCTGTTCGTCAAGGAGAAAGACGGCAGTTTAGGGTTGCGTATCGACGGATCGTTAATTGAACCGGCTTACGGTGCGGATAGGTATCCTTCACCTCGCCGTGACGATTTCTTCGATCAGCTCCAGAGTGCGAGACATTTTCCAAGTTTGTTCGGGATCGGGTCATCATTATTGCAGATTCGGAGTGATGGCATTCTGAAGACTGCCTTATGCGTGCTACGGGCTTTGTGTGTATCAGTGAGTCGTTGGATTCACTGATGCCCTAGCAGCATTCGTAGATGTGATGAACCAGATTTCTTCAGACCTGTTCTGTGTTGACTCCTAGGTCTTGTAGTCACGGGAGACGGTTTTGTATGGTTCCGAGGGAGATCGTGGCCGTACAGCTTAGGCCCAGACTTGTGTGCAGGACGGAGGTCTGCAGATTTTTGGGCGTAGCAGGTTCTTACCGCCGTTTCGTGCAGGATTACTAGAGTAGTGCTGCACCGTCGACTGAATGGACCGGAAGGGAAGTTTCTTTTCTGTGGACTGAGGCATGTGTGCGGAGTTTTCAGCAGTTGAAGATTCTGTTAAACAACTGCATCAGTTCTTCCTTTGCTTTCTGGTTCGGGCGACCTTATTGTTTAACTGTAATGTTTCTTGAGTGGGGCTCGAGTGTGTACTGAAGTGACACTATAGAGTTATCGCTTTTGCTTCCCTACATTTGGAGGAAGTACGAGAAGGATATTCCACTCATGATCTGGAGATGGCCGCGGTGGTTTTGCGTTGGAGATTTGGAGACACTACTTGTTCGTGAGTCGTGTCAGATTTTCCACAGACCACAAGAGCTTAACGTACATCTTCCTGCAGCGGATTTTGATTGTTGTGATAGTCTTCTGCAGATTTACAGTTCTTGTGTGATCGTTGAGTACAGCTTAAGTTCGTCTCTACGGAGGGGACAGCTTGCTCATGTCCGCGCCCGACCACTTTTCTTGAATCGTTTTCGCGAGACACTTCCCGTCGATGCTCGTACGTCAGAGATACTTGAGCATACTCGGCTGGGTAATGATTCGGAGACCTTGATTTGTGACAATGGTGTGCTAAGTTAGGGACGCATTTGTGTACCTGATATTATCGGGTAGAGACGTGAAATCCTAGAACATGTACATTTGTCAACTCTCTGTATTCATTCAAGTCCCACCAGTTTTAGCGTGACTTGTGAGATAGTTACGGGTGGACAGGGATGTAAAGAGAAGTTTCAGGTTTCGTTTCAAGGTGTCTGTCTTGTTGTGTGTTTGGGTTGAGCATCTGAGGCCGGCTGGAGAGTTGCAACCTTTTTCCGTTCCGAAGTGGGAGTAGGAGCAGATCTCCACAAAATTTTGTTATGGTTTCTACTCAAGTTTAGTCAGAGTGTGACTCCGTTCGGATTCTTGTCGTCCGGTTATACTCAGTTTGCTCAGTTGTTCTTTGTTAAGTTGTGTGTTTGTGTCGATTGTGTCAGCGGTTGGGGATCGTTACTCGCCATCGTTAGGGTTCTCCTTTGATAGCTGTTATCAGGAGACACTCCAATTGGCCACCTTTAGGTTTAGGGGTTAGATCGTGTCGATCGCCAGCCTGCTGTTTTTCTGACTCTGCGTAAGTAGGATTTTGGACCCCAGCTATGTCTAGAGACTTCGGAGATAGTCCAGTTGTGACAGGTCAGGATGGAAATTGTCCATTGCGAACTGAGGTCTTATGCCGACTGTGTTGGTCACAGACTCGAGTTCGCAGGGACAGATCATGTATTCCTACGGACTTTTCCGATGAATGACGTGTTGGATTTTGGGAAGTTTGTCCCAGGATTTTAGGTCCTTTTGAGATCCTATAAGCGAGTTAGTTTCGTCGCCTTTAATTTGGCTCTTCCGCCCAGATTATTGGATTTTCACCCCGTATTCCTTGTGATGATACTTTACAATCACCTTCTTTACCTTTCTCACATAATTTGGCACCAGACATTTTGGCTTGATGCGATCTTTCGTTCACCAGCAGCCAATGGTATTAATGGCTCGGCAGGTGGAGGAACATCGGTCAAGGGTCTTGCCATCTGTGAAGGGTTTTTCTTGGGCGTAGCCGTTTAGTGAGTTAATCACTTAGGATGCTGCGAGCGAGATTTGAGGGTTGTAATCTTCTCCTTGAAGGTACGTGTAGAAGTATATTTTTTAAATTCGGGGACGAATTTCTTTTAAGTGGGGGAGATTGTAACACCTTAGAATGTGTTTTGTAGCTAATTATATTTTAATATATGGTTATTACTAAAAAGTTTACCAAATTAAATTTCAAATATTTTATCCTATTTATTGAATATTTTATTAGATTTTTCCTAGGCTTGCACACACTTGTGCATGATAACTAGGTTTGTTTTGGGGGTTTAACCATGATTAGCAACATGGTGAACTAACCATTCCCTAATCTAGTATAATATTGTATTAGGTGTATTGGGTTTAATAGTGTTTGGTTGTTTTAAAATGAATTTGAAAAAGGTTTTTTTTTAAATTGACTTTCTTTATGTTGACCTTGAGAGAGAGAGAGTGCATTATGGGGCATGATGGCCTTTGTCATGCCTCATTTAATGAAGAGAGAGAATGGGAGGGGATTCTCACTTCTCACTCTCATTTCTTACTCATCTCTCACTCTCTCACACACTCACCCTCACACAAGCAGCTCCAGGAGAAGCAGAAGACAGCAGCAGCAACACCAGAACCATCTTCAGCAGCAGCCATCAGCAGCATCAGCAACAGCAGGCAGCAACAGTAGCAACAGCAGGCAGCAACAGCAGTAGCAGGAGCTCCAGCAACCTACAATAGCTCTTCTCCACTTCTTCTCCTTCTTCTTGAGATCTTATTGGGTATAATTTTGAACCCAAGTCCCCTTTTCCTTAGCTTGTATGTCTGTTTAGCGTCGGTTTGTGTTAATTAGATAGTTTAGTGCTAATTAAGGTGTTTTGTGAGATGTTGTGGCAAATTGAGGATTTTGTTAGCAAACCCTATCTATTTAAGTGTTGCTAAGGTCAGTTGAACTGAGCTTAGCCCTGGATTACACTAAATTACCATAAGGTTTCTAAATTGTGCGATTTGGTGTTTTTAAAGCGATATATTGGGTATCTGTGATCTGCTTTTGACCCAGACACTTCAGGATATAATTGAGCAAACTGGAGCATGTACACTAGGTCTAGATACCACCACCAGAACACGAACCCACCATTCCCAATATAGGCCGCCGATTTAATGCTTTTGGCCGCAATTTGCGGCCAAGTTGGGGTCTGGGGTGTTGGGGTCTTGGCTAGGGTTCTCTGCTGTGTTGTCTAGTGCTTTGGCATGTCTAGTTTTGTAACATTTGGCCTGTAGGAAAATCTGGGATCAAATACCGTTTTTCATGTCCGTTGTGTTTGCGCGATACGCGCAATACGTGAGTGGGCTCTGTGATCCAGCGTATCGCGGTGTGTCGCGATGGTTTTAAACGCGTATACACACGTTTTAGCGTATCGTGCACACGCGCGTTTAGTTCGCTACGCGAGTTTCTCGTTTTGGTTCGATATTGCGTTTCGCGGAATATTTGCTTATATATGATTTCCTCGTCTTATTTGCAGGCTTGCAGGCAGAGACTACGGACATTGCTACAGGGGGAGCAGATGGTAGGATGCACCTAGCGTGGAGCGTAGGTGAGTAGATTTAACATCTACAGGGGAATCGCCCGCATGGCGTTATGCGTCTGGGCTAGGATTCTAATATTTGTCGCATATTCTACGTCATTGTTAGAATTGCGCCTTTACTTTATTTCCTTGATATAGCTGTACTGTGACTAGCAGCAGTAGGACACTGCACATATTATTGACGGTTCATGATGCACGAGCACGGATTGTATGTTACACTCACACCGTCAATAATTTCCATGTCACACACAAACCATTTTAGACATTATATTGCTTAGTTAGGGACTTTACGACATCGATTCACATTACTTATCACGTTTTGACATTTAGTTACCGATATACCTTACTCTCATATTCCACTCATACCCGGAGGGGGTATACTTCTTTAGTTCTTATAGGTAGATACCTACATTACTAAATCTGTATATTACTGTAACATTTTCAAAAATATAAAATATTAATTTTGGGAATTTTTATAATTTAATATTATTTTATTGATTATTTTAATATTAAATGCAAATAAATAGGAAAAATGTTAGAAAAATTATGAAAAATTCTAGAAAATTCAAAAATGGGTTAATTATTGAAATTATGACATTTTTAAGTTGTTGTGATTATTTTGACACTAATTTAGTGCTAATCGCGATTAAAATCGCTAATCGGGTTTTTTGGTAATTTTGTGCAAAAACTTGCACATATCACATTTTCTACACTTGTACATTTTTCTAGTCATGGATTTCTTTTGGGGTTACTATTCTTGTGAGAAGGTTTAGGGATTTAAAAGAAAAGGGAAAAAGAAAAAGAGAGTGTGATGATGAGGGTAGGTGAGAGAAAGAGGTGGACCATTGACTTGAACCCTTAATCATTTCTCTTCCTCTCATTTCCCTCCCTCTTCCTCCTTGGTTGCTGCTGCTGCTGCCCTAGCCCTCTCTCCCCTCCACTAAATCCTCTCACTTCATCTCAAAAACATATCCAAAACCCCAAACTCCTTTCATTAAAGTTGTGCAAAATCCCTAGATCTACACATGGAGCTAAAGAAGCATGGATTTGGCCACTAGAGGGCAACTCAAGAAAATTCTTGAGTTGCTAATGAAGGTAATTTCTGGACCATTTGCTCAATCATAGCTTTTCCTATAACCCCATGTTAAGATTTAATCGATATTGTGTGATATTAAGGATTTGATGAAAACCTAGTTAGGGTTTGAGAGGAACTTGGGTTGTATTGTGAAATTGAGTTCAATTGAGGATACACCAACCCCTTAGTGTTTGATTTGAAACCCAAAACCTGAAGCAAACACCAGAATACGGATTTTAGAAACCGATATCGGGGGAAAAACTGGAATCTGCCACTGTTAAATTGAATCTGCTAACACCCCGAGAACCCTAAAATAATATTGAGTGGAAATTGAGATGTGCAGCCAACATAGAGGCAACACCCAAAACCCTAGCTCCCCACTCCACCTTCTGGCCGCCAAAAACTCCATTCTGGCCGCAATTTGCGGCCAGACCAGTGAGGAACTTCCTCGTTTTCTGTGCACAGCCCCAATTCCCCAATTCTTGGCCCTGGGTACTTCTAGTTTTGACAGATTCTATCTAGAGTGAAATCTGGGACATATATCCTATGTTGTCGTTTTGGATTCGTGTTTCCGTATTCCGTATTTTTGGATTCTGAAATGGTGGAATGTGTTTTGCCTCGACTATTGTCGTTTATACGACGATATAGAGGATTATGGATGGTTTTGAAGGCGTGCCATAGGTTTTCACCTATAGGCCCCCTTATCGTATCGTTTTGGAGTTTATGCGCCGTTTTAGATTGGATTTGGTTTTAATGCGCATATACGATATTTTGATGTGTAGGTACCCATGAAGACTTCGGACGACAAGTAAATGCATGGTGATGTCCGCAAATGATGATGCAAGGTGAGTAGATTATATCTACGGGGGAAAGTCGGGTGGATGGCGTATAGCACCCCCGCAGTCCGTAGATAGCTTATTATATAGTATTGTGATATTAGGTGTATTTTGGTTATGTAGGGTTAGAAGTGACTAGTGTAGTTCATAGTCGCGAATCCTAGGATAGAATTACACCTATACATATACCCTTGCTTTTCACATGTACTTACACTGTGATTGATGATATGTGATGACTTTGGAGATGAGTTGATGATGTGGGCTTGGTGCCCGGAGATCGGTATTTTGATACGATTCATATGTGGGGTATAACTTGTGATTCTTGCGGGCTTGGGATGTGTGTTTACCCCCGCATGCATACTTTACCGATGTTACCGTTTGTACTAGACATAGAATAGTACTCCAGACTATATGATCTGATGATGGTGATATTTGTTATGTGATGAGACAGTGAGATGCTGACCCCTACCCAGCTTTTGGGAATGCCGTACGATGATTTACCGTACGAGCTGATATTGATGATAGATCCGCACTCATAGCTAGAGGATATCTTACGATATGACATTGAGGCGGGATCACCGACTATATATCTACATATATACTTAGACTCAGTTTTAGGTGGTTTCCACACCTACCCCTCCTGATCGACAGGATACTTAGATGTAGTTGCATAGTAGATACTTCACTGTGCTGTTGATTACTAGATTTCCGCATATTCATACTATTCGCATTGCTGGCATATGTTCATTACCACGTTATTATCATGCTGTTAGGACACCAGCACCATTATCGATGATGCGTATGTTTCACGTACACTATTTGCCGGCTCACACACTTCATCATCGATAATTGCCATGTCACTACACAGTAGTACTATTACATTTGTGATATGATGCTTCCTTTGACATATGCGCATTCCTATTCCATGTTGCATGATCTCCGATATGATTACTCTCTTTACATGTCGCATATATCATGGATTGATTGCATAGTACATCGCATTGGATTTACTGCTGGATGTTGGATTTTCATGTGATTTCTGGTTTTTGAGGACCGTGGGGTTATTTAAGAAAAGAGGCACTTTATGAAAACCCGGTACCTCGTGATATGATATTTCGGTGCGTCCACCACGCGTTTTCTCGGTGCTGAGACGTGTGCTTGAAACCCGATTCGAGGAGGTGATGTACCGTTTGCGGGTTCGTGGTGGGCCCGGTATGGTTCCCCTCGGCGAGATGATCGATGGGTTATGCCGATTGAGCCTGGAGGCGGGCGAGTACCTACCGGTGATTGTATTTGAGCTCGGCGGATATCCAGGGGATACCGTCTGGAGCCGAGAGATGGGCGTACTGCCGGGGGCCGACGGGCCGATATCCGCAGACGGAGCCCAGAGATGGACATGGGTAGACTCATACTGCCGGGGCCGAGGGCCGATATCCGCAGACGGAGCCCCATACGGATGAGGATTTACGTGTCGGTGTTTGGCACGGGTTTCATGATGAGTTTTCCATGATTTTGGTTATATCCTCACATTGCATATATGATGCTTACTGTCAGTGGGTGACAGGTGGACGGGTTCCACATATATACAGACTTGGTTCATATACAGACTGGATTTACACTTATCTTACACCAATATTAGTGGTATGGGACGCTAATATATGTGTATTGATATTATTGATATTTCTTCATTGATACTTCATGCAGACATACCTTACACTGATGACATGTTGTTACCTGAGTACCTGGCACTATATACATGATTAGATGTTACCGTGCCACCTTATTACACTCAGACGTACTCTTGTGGATATTTTACTGATCGTTGACTTAGGATTATGTCTTGCATTCGATTTATCCTTGTAGATGTTTCTATTCACGAGTTGGCAACTCACCCCCGTTGTGCCACAGCTCTTGCAGGTTATGCCGTACAGGTTTTATTGCGGCATTTCTGGCACATTTCCTTCTTGCGGGTGATTTGCTTTGGTAGGTGGATTCCTTCGTATCAGGAGTCACCTTTGTATTTTATTTATTTCATTGTATCTAGAAATTGTCCATCAACCAAAACTTGTATATTCTTTCAGACCTAGACTTCAGTGTTGTATATTTCGACCTTAGAGTCGCGCTTAGTTGTATTGCGGATTTCCTTGTTGCTTTTGAGCTTTCTTTTGGATTTGATCCTCGCCACTTGGCGTTGTATATTATCATATCTTGCGTGGTTGTGACCGTCGATTGACGAAGAGCTAGCTCCCGCTTGGGGATGCCTTTATCATTTTATATATTGTTATTCATGTTGTACCCCATTCGGGGCCAGTTTTTACAAGAGAAACTCTGCCGAAATTTTTAGAAAAGACTTATTGTTTTCAAACCATACCTTCGGCTTAGTTATTTAAAAACCTGTATTTCTTCACTTCTTTAAACCAGTTTTCTTTATTTATTCTTCAAAATGGTTTTAGATTTCTGGGCTTTTGGTTTACTTGGATCAGATGGAGTCCTATAGGCTTCATATGGTTCAAGTGCCAGTCACGTGCTTTTTCGGGTTGTGACAAAGTTGGTATCAGAGCGCTAGGTTGACCTTGGTTCGAATCTAAGTTTGACTATGTGGAGCCTAGGGAGTTATTTTTACGGAACTTAGGCTTGACCTTACGGAACTTAGGCTTGGTCGAGGGGGTGTAAACCCGAACTTTCGTCGTTTTAGGATGACCCTTGGTTGATGAATTAGGCGACTAAAGTAGAGTGACGTACCGTTGGTATGTTCCGCGGCATACTTACGACACGCCACTACACTTAAGGAACCTTAGGATGGACATTTGTTTAGAGATCAGTGATTCTCTTCCTATCCAGGATTATACATCCATTTGAGATCCCCGATTCTATTAGTTTCATGATCATACCTCCATTGATGCTGTTCCTTCCTATGATCATGTATCCACTTTGGATCTGTTGTTTCCCTTCTTGCCACTGGTGTACTCTTTGATACTCGATTGAGATTCCTGTCACCATGTTTGAGCGCAGTTTGGGCTGCTGCTAGGGTTACGGCCGGTGTGAGCTCGTTTGGTACGAGGGCCGACCTTTGTGTTTTCTGGTGACATGGGAACGTCTCGAGTTAGTGTTGGTGTTTGTGACCTCTGGTGGAGGCGAGTGCTTGGTTTGCACCGGATGATCGTGCCTTTGTTAGAGCTGCCAGTTGAGAGAGGACTGTTGATGTACAGTATACCTCAGGGATTGTGATGTCGGCTACCGTGTAGACAGATGGACCAGCTGTTGCTGAGATTGACAGGATGTTGCTTTCGGAGCTTACGAGCTGAGATTGCCGGAGCTTTCAGGCAGATACGCGACAGATGGTAGCTAGTCTACCCGATTTGAGAGACGAAGGTGATTCGTCCGAGTTTGCGCCAGAGCGGGCCCAGTTGAGTTGAAGATTTCCAGTGTGGAGAGTCTTACTCAGATCTAGAACAGACCGACTCAGAGATGACCGCTTACGTATCGCCTTTCCTGGAGGATTGAGGCGTTGTTCGACGTACAGGTGTATGAGCCAGTTGTTGCTGCAAAGGATGAAATATCGCCCAGGTGATTGGAGCTACTGCAGCATGAGCATGTACTTAGAGAGATGATAGCGAGTCGCTAGTCACCGAGGATGAATGACTAGGACGTGTGGTGAGTTCGCTTACCCCGATGCGTGGATATCAGATTGATTGTTTCCAGCTAGAGACGACTTCACGCAGGTTCGTTGAGAGTCGATTGAGACGATCAAATGTCAGGAGCCATTTTCCAAGTTTAAAGTATACGGAAAGACATGCAGGTGATTCTATGGACCCTCTAGAAGAATGAAACCTTAACTCGACTTAATGACCGTGTGACAGCCTTTGAACCTTAGGGTTTACGGCGGTTCCGCGGCGCCATTAGTGAGGCTTGGGTTTGCCCTTCTACGGCTGGACCACCGACGCTGTGGCATGTACTCGATACTATTAAACTGTACCCGAGATGTGAGCTCTTAGGGGATTATGAGGATCTGACGAGTCGATCGGATGGTTCGACATCTTTCGGACATTGTGATGGGACACTGCTTGGGAGACTCCAGATGCGAGGATGGCCGTCGGAGCGCAGTTTGTGTAGCCATGATGAGACGAGTCCGAATCAGTCGACATTTGAGCAGAGTGAAGAAAAGAGTTCGTACGAGGTTTCGACGAGATGATGTTCCACTCCACTGATATTAGAGATGTGATATGCACCCCGAGGCGTGGTATATGGATATATCTTCCAGAAAGAAGCGCAATAAGTATACGGCCGTTCCGGAAAAAGCTTCAGCTTCAGCATTGGATGATGACTTCCGGGCACTTCGGCAGGATTGAGATTTGAGAAAGGAACCTCGACAGGACCTTTCTGGAGTACGATACGAGAAGACCTAGACCAGGAGTGGTCGTTTTGCGCACACCCAGCAGACCAGAGTTCAGCCTTGTCGACGAGGTAGTTGACCAGGTTTGGATAAAGGGACTTACCCAGATGCGTTGCGAATTGATCGAGGACGGACGAGTGATGAGTATTCCTCCGATGGTTGAGACGTGTTTCCGAGGACCAGTTCGGCCTGACATCTGCTACAGAGTGATGAAGCTACAGGATACGCGATTTCGAGTCCGTGTGAGAGACTTCAGATTGACCGTGGCCGAGAACAGTGCAGTGCATAGTAGCTTGGCGTGACGTCATAGTGGACGACGATAGAGACAGTTGGAACAAGAGGTTCGTGTGAGACCCTGACGAGCTGTCATTGCTTCCCGTCGAGACTAGAGACCTGAGATGCTTACAGAGACGTTGCGATGTGACCAGTTTCTGGAGAAATATTGTGCTGAGGACACAGATGCCCTTTGAGCGAGAAGAGGTTATGCAGGAGAGCTAGCCTCTGTACAGATCGGCATAGGCATGATTGGAAGAGACCTTGAGCAGGATTCCTTCCAGGACATAGCTGCCATGATGTTGCACCCAGGATCGGATGTGTGACGTGCTTTTAGAGAGCCAGAGGCCGACGCCAGTGATATGCTGCCTTACGAGTGGTCGTGAGGTTTGACCGAGAGGTGACCGGAGAAGTGCCAGAACGGAATCGTCCCCGTTAGCACACCTGACAGGGCCGATGAGCCGATTGACCGCGTGATAGGTAATCCGCAGAGAAGATAAGGATCCAGAGAGTCAGAAGACGCCAGACCGTGAGCAAGAGGCAGGTGGATGTCCTGCACTGCTAGCAGTGGATTGCACTGACTCCTTCTCGACTTTGAAGGAGGAACTACCGAAGACGATATTTATGATTTGTGATTTTGTGATTTGATTATCACGTATCCGTCGTTTTGGATTTCGGTATTTTGGGCGTTCTATTTGCATGATCTAGTTTTGGTGACTGAGTTTCATGATATTGGTTTTATGCACCCACTGGATATTTATATATATTTTGCGCATAGTTTTCAGGCATTTTAGTGTTATGCTTTGATTCGTGCACGCTGATGCACACGGTTGTGAGATTTTCCTTTGCGGTACACCCGATTTTGGTTTGAGACGCATTTTATCGTTGATTTTGACCCGGATTTTGATGGTTGGTTTTGCACTCCGTGCATGTTGAGTGCGCAGGGTTTAGATTTTCATTCGTGCACGATGGATGCACAGATTTGGATTTTCGCGCGTGTTGGACGCATGTTTTTTTGATACGATTTTGGTGCGCACCCGATGCACTAAATCGAGATTTCTTCGTGCATGTTAGATGCACCGGACTTTGGCTGTCAGGCACATACGTTGCCCATGACAGAGGTTTCGTGCACACCCGTTGCACCTAGATGTTGTTTTGTGCACCTGTTTAGCACATATTGGATTTTTGATTTCCGTGCGCACCAGACGCACAGGATCGTGTTATGTACATTTTTGAGATTTATTCCCTTTGGAGCAGTACCTTTTATGATGTTGGGTTTTTGCTTTCATGCTGAGCAGGACTAGTCAGTAGACGATACCTGGATATACTTTTGCATGTTTTACATCAGCTTTTTACGTGTATAGATTGGATGTCTACATGTGTAGTTTCGATCCATATCATATCGGTTTTGTATTGGATTTGACATTGTGTTTTTACATCGACTCCGATGATTGCGGGATGCTTGACGGAGTTTTGTTTTTGAGTTATCTGCTCAGTACCCTTGCGCATGCATTGCGCTGTGACGTTCTTTGTGTTGATGATTTCGGAGCCCCGACGACTTTGGTTTATTACTGAGATTGTTTTAGTAGAGGGGGTTTAAATTTAAATTCGGGGACCGAATTTCTTTAAGGGGGGTAGATTGTAACATTTTCAAAAATATAAAATATTAATTTTGGGAATTTTTATAATTTAATATTATTTTATTGATTATTTTAATATTAAATGCAAATAAATAGGAAAAATGTTAGAAAAATTATGAAAAATTCTAGAAAATTCAAAAATGGGTTAATTATTGAAATTATGACATTTTTAAGTTGTTGTGATCATTTTGACACTAATTTAGTGCTAATCGCGATTAAAATCGCTAATCGGGTTTTTTGGTAATTTTGTGCAAAAACTTGCACATATCACATTTTCTACACTTGTACATTTTTCTAGTCATGGATTTCTTTTGGGGTTACTATTCTTGTGAGAAGGTTTAGGGATTTAAAAGAAAAGGGAAAAAGAAAAAGAGAGTGTGATGATGAGGGTAGGTGAGAGAAAGAGGTGGACCATTGACTTGAACCCTTAATCATTTCTCTTCCTCTCATTTCCCTCCCTCTTCCTCCTTGGTTGCTGCTGCTGCCGCCCTAGCCCTCTCTCCCCTCCACTAAATCCTCTCACTTCATCTCAAAAACATATCCAAAACCCCAAACTCCTTTCATTAAAGTTGTGCAAAATCCCTAGATCTACACATGGAGCTAAAGAAGCATGGATTTGGCCACTAGAGGGCAACTCAAGAAAATTCTTGAGTTGCTAATGAAGGTAATTTCTGGACCATTTGCTCAATCATAGCTTTTCCTATAACCCCATGTTAAGATTTAATCGATATTGTGTGATATTAAGGATTTGATGAAAACCTAGTTAGGGTTTGAGAGGAACTTGGGTTGTATTGTGAAATTGAGTTCAATTGAGGATACACCAACCCCTTAGTGTTTGATTTGAAACCCAAAACCTGAAGCAAACACCAGAATACGGATTTTAGAAACCGATATCGGGGGAAAAACTGGAATCTGCCACTGTTAAATTGAATCTGCTAACACCCCGAGAACCCTAAAATAATATTGAGTGGAAATTGAGATGTGCAGCCAACATAGAGGCAACACCCAAAACCCTAGCTCCCCACTCCACCTTCTGGCCGCCAAAAACTCCATTCTGGCCGCAATTTGCGGCCAGACCAGTGAGGAACTTCCTCGTTTTCTGTGCACAGCCCCAATTCCCCAATTCTTGGCCCTGGGTACTTCTAGTTTTGACAGATTCTATCTAGAGTGAAATCTGGGACATATATCCTATGTTGTCGTTTTGGATTCGTGTTTCCGTATTCCGTATTTTTGGATTCTGAAATGGTGGAATGTGTTTTGCCTCGACTATTGTCGTTTATACGACGATATAGAGGATTATGGATGGTTTTGAAGGCGTGCCATAGGTTTTCACCTATAGGCCCCCTTATCGTATCGTTTTGGAGTTTATGCGCCGTTTTAGATTGGATTTGGTTTTAATGCGCATATACGATATTTTGATGTGTAGGTACCCATGAAGACTTCGGACGACAAGTAAATGCATGGTGATGTCCGCAAATGATGATGCAAGGTGAGTAGATTATATCTACGGGGGAAAGTCGGGTGGATGGCGTATAGCACCCCCGCAGTCCGTAGATAGCTTATTATATAGTATTGTGATATTAGGTGTATTTTGGTTATGTAGGGTTAGAAGTGACTAGTGTAGTTCATAGTCGCGAACCCTAGGATAGAATTACACCTATACATATACCCTTACTTTTCACATGTACTTACACTGTGATTGATGATATGTGATGACTTTGGAGATGAGTTGATGATGTGGGCTTGGTGCCCGGAGATCGGTATTTTGATACGATTCATATGTGGGGTATAACTTGTGATTCTTGCGGGCTTGGGATGTGTGTTTACCCCCGCATGCATACTTTACCGATGTTACCGTTTGTACTAGACATAGAGTAGTACTCCAGACTATATGATCTGATGATGGTGATATTTGTTATGTGATGAGACAGTGAGATGCTGACCCCTACCCAGCTTTTGGGAATGCCGTACGATGATTTACCGTACGAGCTGATATTGATGATAGATCCGCACTCATAGCTAGAGGATATCTTACGATATGACATTGAGGCGGGATCACCGACTATATATCTACATATATACTTAGACTCAGTTTTAGGTGGTTTCCACACCTACCCCTCCTGATCGACAGGATACTTAGATGTAGTTGCATAGTAGATACTTCACTGTGCTGTTGATTACTAGATTTCCGCATATTCATACTATTCGCATTGCTGGCATATGTTCATTACCACGTTATTATCATGCTGTTAGGACACCAGCACCATTATCGATGATGCGTATGTTTCACGTACACTATTTGCCGGCTCACACACTTCATCATCGATAATTGCCATGTCACTACACAGTAGTACTATTACATTTGTGATATGATGCTTCCTTTGACATATGCGCATTCCTATTCCATGTTGCATGATCTCCGATATGATTACTCTCTTTACATGTCGCATATATCATGGATTGATTGCATAGTACATCGCATTGGATTTACTGCTGGATGTTGGATTTTCATGTGATTTCTGGTTTTTGAGGACCGTGGGGTTATTTAAGAAAAGAGGCACTTTATGAAAACCCGGTACCTCGTGATATGATATTTCGGTGCGTCCACCACGCGTTTTCTCGGTGCTGAGACGTGTGCTTGAAACCCGATTCGAGGAGGTGATGTACCGTTTGCGGGTTCGTGGTGGGCCCGGTATGGTTCCCCTCGGCGAGATGATCGATGGGTTATGCCGATTGAGCCTGGAGGCGGGCGAGTACCTACCGGTGATTGTATTTGAGCTCGGCGGATATCCGGGGGATACCGTCTGGAGCCGAGAGATGGGCGTACTGCCGGGGGCCGACGGGCCGATATCCGCAGACGGAGCCCAGAGATGGACATGGGTAGACTCATACTGCCGGGGCCGAGGGCCGATATCCGCAGACGGAGCCCCATACGGATGAGGATTTACGTGTCGGTGTTTGGCACGGGTTTCATGATGAGTTTTCCATGATTTTGGTTATATCCTCACATTGCATATATGATGCTTACTGTCAGTGGGTGACAGGTGGACGGGTTCCACATATATACAGACTTGGTTCATATACAGACTGGATTTACACTTATCTTACACCAATATTAGTGGTATGGGACGCTAATATATGTGTATTGATATTATTGATATTTCTTCATTGATACTTCATGCAGACATACCTTACACTGATGACATGTTGTTACCTGAGTACCTGGCACTATATACATGATTAGATGTTACCGTGCCACCTTATTACACTCAGACGTACTCTTGTGGATATTTTACTGATCGTTGACTTAGGATTATGTCTTGCATTCGATTTATCCTTGTAGATGTTTCTATTCACGAGTTGGCAACTCACCCCCGTTGTGCCACAGCTCTTGCAGGTTATGCCGTACAGGTTTTATTGCGGCATTTCTGGCACATTTCCTTCTTGCGGGTGATTTGCTTTGGTAGGTGGATTCCTTCGTATCAGGAGTCACCTTTGTATTTTATTTATTTCATTGTATCTAGAAATTGTCCATCAACCAAAACTTGTATATTCTTTCAGACCTAGACTTCAGTGTTGTATATTTCGACCTTAGAGTCGCGCTTAGTTGTATTGCGGATTTCCTTGTTGCTTTTGAGCTTTCTTTTGGATTTGATCCTCGCCACTTGGCGTTGTATATTATCATATCTTGCGTGGTTGTGACCGTCGATTGACGAAGAGCTAGCTCCCGCTTGGGGATGCCTTTATCATTTTATATATTGTTATTCATGTTGTACCCCATTCGGGGCCAGTTTTTACAAGAGAAACTCTGCCGAAATTTTTAGAAAAGACTTATTGTTTTCAAACCATACCTTCGGCTTAGTTATTTAAAAACCTGTATTTCTTCACTTCTTTAAACCAGTTTTCTTTATTTATTCTTCAAAATGGTTTTAGATTTCTGGGCTTTTGGTTTACTTGGATCAGATGGAGTCCTATAGGCTTCATATGGTTCAAGTGCCAGTCACGTGCTTTTTCGGGTTGTGACAATTACACACATATTCAGTTGCAGTTACATATTTACCTTTACTAATGTTACTTAGCTGTACCGCATTGGTTTCGCATACATCTGGTTAGCTATATATTCTCATTTATATGCTCGCATTTCAGATATATCGCATATGTTTATTCCCGGATTTGCTCATGACTATTTGGATTTTACATGATGTTTTCTGGATTTGGGAACCGCGGAAGTTCATGAAATTATGCATACATTGAAAAACCCGGTTTCCTTGATATGATATTTGCGCATCCACCATGGGTTTTATCGGTGCTGATTATTTATACTCCATGCGAGGAGGCGTAGAGGCCGCATGAGGGTACATGGTGGGGCCCGGAGGTACCCCGGGGCGAGAACGGATCGCTGGATTTGTTAGACGGTGAGCCTGTCAGGGGAACCATACCGTCCGGTGATATTACCTTTTGCTCGGCGGTTATCTTGGGGATACCGACCGGAGTCTTGTACGTATGCATACGTCGAAAGGCGAGAGTCAGAGCTAGGCACTCGTACTTTCGGGATAGCGTATGATACGTACCTATCAGGATTTCTGTGTCGATACTTGGCACATTATTTTCATGATATTTCTTTAATACCTTTGTATATATAACAGGGGGTTTAGCCGTTGTTATATATACCCTTACACCAATATTAGTGGAATGGGACGCTAATATATGTGTATTGACCCCATCATATTTATTTCTGCATATATATATATTTAGGATGCTAGAATCTTACTTGAGATGTGATTTGGGATATTAGGTGATTCATTGAGATTGGATACAGGTTACCTATGAGATTGTTGATTTGTACATTCGAGATATAGGGGATCTATTCGATATTGTACATTGAGGAGATGTGAGACTTACATGATATGAGAACCCAACTTAGGGGCTGATTTGAGGATTTGGGATTTGAGTGTCTTGATGGATTGTAATCCTGCCACGATGTCAGGTTTCCGTGGAAATGACATATTCCACCCCATACCTCACACTTATCTATTTTATGCACAATTTCATACATTGGTAGTACCTGTTAGTGTACCCTCATGATTGCTGCATATCTACCTTCTCATATCCCTATTGCATAGTTATTGCATACTATTATCATGTCATTATTGCTTCACATATTGACTGTACCTGCTAGTGTATTTTCAATTATTTTGCATTCACATGACATGTTATTACTGCAATCGCATACCTTAGATTCATGCTGTACGTACATTCCTGCGATTACCTGCATATGTTATCTACTATTCACGAGTTGGCAACTCACCCCCATTGTGCCACAGGTGTTTCAGGTTTTTCCCCAGCGTAGTCGAGACAGGCTATTCAGCTTTTCAGTTATCATCTTTTGCTACAGATACCGCATCAGCTCACAGTACTATTTTGCTTAGGTGGGTTTTGGTGGTTATCTGTATTTTGTATTGTACATTCGTTGTATTTTGTACTCTCCATCTACTATTATGTTGTTGACTTAGAGACTTGGTGAGGATGCATTTGTATATTATTTGTGGATTTGTTATCTTTTTTTATACAACTTCCTCTCTATTGTCTTTATTTCTTCGCTACGGCGTCGTATATTTGTATTGTATTCATCTTGGCTAGTTTTTACAAAAAGGGGGTGTTGCTAAAATTTTTAAGAAAGAGAGTAGGACTTTTAAAGAATTTGGGTTGCGATTTCAAATGTTTCCAAAAACTTATATGATCTTTTCCGTATTTTCTTGGTTTAGATTTCTGGGTTTTGGTTTTCTTTTACTGCGTTACGTCTTTAGGCGTGGCGTAGTATTAGGGCCGTCACGGGCCAATTTTGGATCGTGACAGTTACATGCACATTTTACCCTTTGTATACGTTCACATTAGTATACATTCACATTAGTGCTTGTTATTCCTGCTATTTATTTATACACGTCATATCGAAACTTCCATATTCTTACGTCCGATTTTAAAGTCTTCTCCTTTCTTTGGAAACATACCTGAACTTCAGTTCGTTAACGGACATTCCATCTTTTTGTGTTCTGTTTTCTTTAAGGAATGTCTGTCAGGCGACGTTGAGACAGGAGGTGAAGTTCAGCAAGAAGTGGAGCCCAGCGAGCAGGATAGCAGCTATTTCTCTTCGCATGCCGACTATTAGCTTTTCTTTCCTCCACAGTATGTTTGTTGGGACTATCTATGTTTCGTCACTATTGTTAGTATTTGGAAAATTTATTCCACTTGTTTATTCGAACCTGTAATAAATGTGATTGGATATTGGTGTTGTTTTTATTTCTTGTATTTATTATCTTTCTGCTTGCAATTACGCTTAGCGTATTCATGTCGAGAAGGGGTGTTTTTCGTTGTGAATAGGTTGCGGGCCTAGTCCACTCTCGCCTTCCATCTTTTTGGAAGTGGGACATGACAACCGCTTAGAGATTACATGCAACCTTTTAGATATTACAAGCAGCTAGTATAAAGAGGGTTTTAATTGCATCTAGGGTTTTTACACAAGTTTGAAGCGGACCGAGGGCTTTTTGACAATTACCCTAAATCTTTTAACTCAAAGACCCACATGCACATGGTGGTCCTAAAAACGCTTCATTAATCAAACCGCATAAAAAGGTCAAGGTCACCTCCCAAAACATCCTAAGTGCTGCAAAAAAGATGGAAGGAATCTTCCCTACAGTCTTCCAAAAGATCTATTACCAACTTTCTACAAACAAAGTCTCCACTTCTTCTCTTTTTCCCCATATCATCCCTTAAATGAAAAGACACTTCTTTAAATCCCACTTAGCTTAGAGACGGAGGGAAAACAAAGAAAAATGAGGCAAAAAAACTCACTGACATCCTTTTCCACTTGCTATAGGGGATCCAGGGTTTCTGCTATTCTTGAGCCCCCGCTATCATAGCCAATGACTGGAATATGGTAGAACATGAGGGCCCACAGATATGGGTTTTTTTTATATGAGATCAAGGTCCAAGATCTTAAAATAACACCAAACCAGCAGACAAAAAATTACTGAGTCAGCACTCTCATTTTAACTAGTCGCATGTTGGTTTCTCTCGGGAACCCACACAATTGTGCCCGCCACTCCCGTCCTCTGTTTTATACCTGTTTTATACCGAAATGGACCGTTGGATTTGCAAGACAAGGACGGGTCAGATCTAAGTCTTTTTATGTCATTCAAAAAAAATTTAAATCTATACGTGATTACTAGATTGACATGCATCGTCTATCTACCACCGTGCCTCCTAAAATGGTGGTTGGGATAAGATTTTATCTTGCATAATTGGATCCACTGATATATGCTTGTGCCAAGCTAAACAGTGGCATAACAAGGGCAATCTTTTGTTAGCCATTGATGTAGTTATCACTCAAAAATTAGGATATGGTTGGCCCTTCCCCACCCACACCTTAGCCTTCAACTACCTACTCCACATATAAAGATATACCATGCCACCAGCTCACATATCACAATCTTTAGATCTATAAGCATGGACCACAAAGGATCCATTATTTACACAAGCAATCTTATAGATTTTTGTCATCTAGAAACAAGAAAACCAAAAATCCAAGACAACCAACCACGATAGAGAGGTGATGGCCACTCAAACCCCATCCTCTTAAACGAAGATAGAGACCTATGTTATCCTTTTCTTCTCTCACCTCTCTATTATTGTACCACCTCAATTAGGGAGGAAAATAATCACATGAGTTGATGTAGATAATCAAACCAAAATATAACATTTAATTATGATGTTTTTTGAGTTTCTAACACAATGGTTTATTCCTATATATATATATATATATATAGATATATATATATATAGTGAGAGAGAGAGAGAGAGAGAATAACAAACTTATTTAAGTCACCCAAATTGCGCCTAGAGAGCGATGCGAAGGTAATTCCGCTAGAGGACGAGGCTGAGGCGGAGGAGGAGCAATGCTGAGCTCGAGATGATCGCTGCTGTACTCAACTGTAGGAGACCTGGCAATTTGTTGAGTTGAGAAACTGGGCAGAGACAGTTGGAGAAAATCCGGGGCAATGGAAAGCGACGTCGATTTGGAGCAGTGATACGAGTTCATCTGGTGATCCGTGAAGTTCCCGCCCTGTTACAAAACTCATTTATTTCCATTGCATTAAACAAATATAGGGATTGACATGAAATAAATCGGAACATCAATAGCAATATCGTATTATGGTTAGATTAAATTACCAAGTGCCTGACACTCTGGATGGTTGGAATGATGCTGTTAGTTGTTACCAAAGACAGGGCTTGGGAGGTTTCCGCGCCTTGAGCTACTTCTTTTTTAGCAACGAGCGATGGCTGCACTTGCAGATGATTAATTGGCAATGTTAGTTTGTTCAAAACATCAGACCGTTGACGAACAACATTCTAAACTTTCTTATATTTCATTCCAAGTATTTGATTTACCGGATAATTTTCCTTGGATTGGTGATTACTTCTTTCAGCAGCTACTTCAATTTTCCTTGAAGAGACGTTGGTGGCAGTTTCAGGAGGGGTTGGGGTAGCCTGTAAATATTTAATTTTTTTGTTAAAAAAAGTCGCAATATAGAATATTACATATAGAAAAAAGAAAATAAATGTATGACTGGCTACGATGGAGAGAGTTCTCTCCTGTAATGCTGATGTGGCATAATCACAATCACAAATCCTAGAGAAAAAAGTGCTCCCCCTCCGTCCTATCAAACAAATACATGGCTCAGGTTTCTCCATGTTAGCAATATAGGAGAAAATTTCCTCCGTTGGAACCGACCTCCACATTTATCAAAATGAGTACGAAATAAGTGAGAAATGTTGCTGACAACACATACATTGTGATTGATACCCACATCGAAAAGGCTGGACCGTCTCTTCTTCTTGTTGGGATTGGTCTGCCTGAGAAAATACTTCTGAGCATGACTGGCAACTTGGGTCGGGGTTCTTGTGATAACAAAGTTTCGAGAAATCCCTCTCCAATCTCCTTTCCCAAGCTTTTCAAGTCCAGCCAGAAATTTCCTGTGTTCTTCCTCGGTCCATGGCACCCCTGAAGCACAATACAACGCGTAGCTCCTTTCAATCGCCTATCATGTGTTTCGCTTTTAAGAACATAAGCAACACTTCTAAGATAACATATACCATAATTTAACGTCAACTCGGGACGAACTCATCTATTTCCAACGAAAAAAAATACTAAGCTGTATTTAATCCAACTTTTAAGTTTGCCCGAACAGCAGGAAACCGCCCTTAGTTAAAGCAATACTTTTCCCATCCGCAATTTGTCTACCCAAAAATTTACCCAAGAGACAAAATAGTAGTACCCACAACACCAAGATAATAGTGTCAAATAGGTAGACGCATAATATTTGTCTCTTTGGTAATTTTTTTGGTAGACAAATCGCGGTAGGAAAAGTATTTTTTCTTTAGTCATGCCTGCACTTAAGGGCATAGTCACAAATTCGCCGTTCGGGAATAATTCGGCGAGGTCGAAAATTCGGATTCGGAGAACTATTCGGAAAAAATCGGCAGGTATTCGGGAAAGATTCGGTAAGTGTTCGGGAAATGTTCGGGAAGGATTTCGAGCAATAAATTAATATATGAGACGCTAGGTTTTGATTTTGTGAATTATTTGCAGTTTTTTGAATTATTCGCTGTTTTTTCACATAATTCGGGAATAATTCGCGAATTATTCGCGAATAGTTCGCGAATTATTCGGCCAATTCGGCAATGGCGAATAATTCGGCGAATCAAAAATTCGCGAATTATTCGCGAATTCGGCGAATAATTCGCGAATTATGTGACAATGCTTAAGGAACCCGAACAGCAGGAAACCCCGTTAGTTATACCTGCGCTTTATCCTACGGATTCTAACTGCGTTACTATCGCAGTTAATTATTCCCAAAATGGTCCAAAATAACTAACCATTTTTTTCTCCGAGGGGCATTTTGGGAATAAAATATGGAAAAGGTTGCCTCTAAAGTTGGTTTTTTCCCCTCAACAATGATTATTATGAAGAGCACAATATGCTCTACACCAAATAATTGAAATAATTAGGAATTAATAACAACAAGATCTTCAGGATGAATTGGTCATCAGATGTGCACAAAAACCCAATTTTTTTATGCAGCTCCAATCTTATCACAGATAATATAAGTAAAATCCAACAAAAAAATTCAACTTTTTAACATAAAACAACCAAAAACTAAAAATAATAGAAAAGATTACCTCTCTTCCTCTCCTGGCGAGCCCTCGCTCTCGAATTGAGAAGCAATCCATTATCAGACAAATACCCATTATGATGCTGATGCTGATTTTGAATCGCAGTGCACGATTGCAGGTTCCCAGTGCTGCGGCTCTTTCTCATCACCTCCTCCTCCTCTTCGTCCATCTCCTCCGCCTCCGCCTCCAACACCGCCGGCGATGCCTCGATTCGAACACCAAACAACCTCATCTCCATCAATCGATCGATCGATCCCCTCTCTCGATTTCTTCGAAATTGGATTAAAAATTGGATCTTTGAGGTATAAATAATAGTGATTAGGGCCTAATCAGAGGGAAATTGGGAGAGAAGAAAGAGAGAGCGAAAATGGCGGAGTTTTATAGGAAAGGGGACAGCAGTTAATTGGAAGAAATACAATATATTTGATTTGGGTGGATATGTGGGAATTACATGAGATTACTCTTATCTTTTTCTTAATCGATTTCTTAATTTGAGCATGATGTGTGGATGAGAGAGAGAGAAATTGGATTTTGTTTGGCATCCCTTCCTTAATTGTACCAAAAGATGCTGATAATGACATATTTGATTATTATTATTTTCTTATCTCTATTGGATGAAGTTTATGTTGCAACATCGAAAAACGTTCATTTTTGCACCTATCGACGCATAGGTTAGAGATCATCAAATCTTTTGATTTTTCTTAGACATATATTTGAGGGTAAGGTGATCAACTTGAATGGATCAGATCGTTAAAATATGCCGTAGATCGGGAGTTCCCGTTTTTAAAAAATGCAGACCGGTTTGCAATAGAGCATTCCCCCCACACTAGTATTTTGCATGTGCGATGAACATGTGTATATTTTGAACATTATATATACATCGCACTGAAAGCCTATATAATTTTTTTTATCTCGGACATTACATTACAATTTCTAAGGATATCTATAGTTTTTAAGAGAGAAAAAAACTTCTTTTATTAACGAAAATTGCGCTATTGTTCCGTGTTGTTTATTTTTAAATAATTTTTTTCCTCAATCGGTTGTTTTGTTGTTACTTTCATGGTTCAATCGTTAGGTAAGTAACTTATACTTAGAAAATAGAAAAATTATGTTTTGCATACTTACTAAAATTTATAAGTAAGATATGAGATTATGTGTGTTTTTGTGTTTTTTTAGGGATGTGTGCATGAGAGAGAGATGAATTAAGTGTTCTTATGTCCTTTTTTTTAGGGAGGTGTGAGAAAGAGATGAGTTGGATATTCATTTGTCTTTTTCTATAGATGATGTGGGCAAGCTTACGGTGATACATGAGGCAATAGATTTTTCTTTTCTATTGGAATTTAATTTTTTGTAAAATGACGCGATAATGACATTACCATGTAAAAAGTTTGGGTTATAATAGTAAAGAAATATACATCTGCACGCTATCTAAAATAGATAACATACTAGTGTACTTGCACGTGCGATGCATGTGAATGCTAAAGTTTTAAATTTATTTGAAGAGTTAAATTGTGAGCAAAATAAATGTATTATAATAACACAAATAAATTTGAAAAATAGTTTGTGAAGAAAGAAACTATTTTTAAATTAAATCTAAAAAAGAAATAAAAAATAATTTTGGGTTTTGTGCCAAGTTTGTTAGGACAGTGGTGGAGGAAAGATAGAAATGGACAGTTATATTTAATGAGGTATTTTAAAATTCAATTTTTATATCTAATAGTTAGTGGGATCCAGAATTTGGTTAGGTTTTTTCTTTATTTTTAATTTCCATAATAATTTCTCTATTTATTTTTTCCACATGGCATTGTATTAAGTAATGTTAGTTGAATTTTGCCATCCAATTTCCTTTTTACCCTTAGATTTTATGATTATAATAGCAGCGATGTATACATGTTTTTAAGTTTTCCAAATAACTCTCCAGTTAAAACTAGAGCTCAATGGGTGCTACATGATGGCGTTTAATTATTTTCTGAGGACAAATTCAAAAAAAATATTAAAGCATCTATAATTTTCTTCTAAATTCTAAATATTTTCACACCGTCTTCCCAAAGAAGTCACACATGAATCTTGCTACTTGAAATGAAAATTCATACATAACCTCATCAATATTATTAATTTGTACATATTTTTCATTCTCATTATTATATTCTTTTATCTTTTACGTGCATCACATGCGTACAAATTCCACGGTTGTTAGTTGTTTAGTTGTGTTATTCAAACACAAACGGACGAGGCAAGTTCTGAAAATCTGCTCAACTTTAGTCACAGGGTCATGCCTCCTGTTGGACCGGATCAACAAACCGCAGCTAATTAGTATTTGCACGTGCGATGCACGTGAATGCTAAAGTTTTAAATTTATTTGAAGAGTTAAATTGTGAGCAAAATAAATGTATTATAATAACAAAAATAAAATAGAAAAAATAGTTTTTGATGAAAGAAATTATTTAAATTAAATCTAAAAAAGAAATAAAAAACAATTTTGGGCTTTGTGCCAAGTTTGTGAGGACAGTGTTGGAGGAAAGATAGAAATGGGCAGTTATATTTAATGAGATATTTTAAAATTCAATTTTTATATCTAATAGTTAGTGGGATCCAGAATTTGGTTAGGTTTTTTCTTTATTTTTAATTTCCATAATAATTTCTCTATTTATTTTTTTCACATGGTATTGTATTAAGCAATGTTAGTTGAATTTTGCCATCCATTTTCCTTTTAACCCTTAGGTTTTGTGGTTATAATAGTAGAGATGTATACGTGTTTTTAAGTTTTCCAAATAACTATACTGTTAAAACTAGAGCTCAATGGGTGCCACATGTCGTTTAGTTATTTTCTGATGACAAAGTCAAAAAAAAATATTAAAGCATCTATAATTTTTTTCTAAATTCTAAATATTTTCACATCATCTTCCCAAAGAAGTCACACATGAATCTTGCTACTTGAAATGTAAAATCATTCATAACCTCATCAATATTATTAATTTGTACATATTGAAATACAATAGATTTGATTTGGGTGGATATGTGGGCATGGATTTGCCATGAAATTACATGAGATTACCCTTATCTTTTTCTTAATCGATTTCTTAATTTGAACATGATGTGTGGATTTTGTTTGGCCTCCCTACCTTAATTGTACCAAAAGATGCTGATAATGATATATTTGATTATTATTATTTTCTTATCTGTATCGGATGAAGTGTATGTTGCAATATCGAAAGATGTTTATTTTTGCACCCATCGACGCATAGGTTAGAGTTCATCAAATCCTTTGATCTTTCAGAGATATATATTTGAGGGTAAGCTAATCAACTTGAACGGATCAGATCTTTAAAATATGTCGTAGTTCGGGAGTTTCCGTTTTTAAAAAAACGCGGACTGGTTTGCAATAGAGCACTCCCCTACATACACTAGTATTTTGCATGTGCGATGCACGTGTGTATATTTTGAACATCATATATACATCGCATTGAAAGCCTATATAATTTTTTTTTATCTTGGACATTACATGACAATTTCTAAGGATATCTATAGTTTTTAAGATGAAAAATATTCTTCTTTTATCGACGAAGAGTGCGCTATTGTTCCGTGTTGTTTTTTTTTTTAATAATTTTTTTCTCAATCGGTTGTTTTGTTGTTACTTCCATGGTTCAATGGTCGGTAACTTATACTTAGAAAATAGAAAAATTATGTTTAGCACACATACTAAAATTTATAAGGAAGATGCTAGAGATAATGTGTTTTTTTGTGTGTTTTTTTTTAGAGATGTGTGTGAGAGAGAGAGAGAGATTTAGATGAATTAAGTGTTCTTATGTCTTTTTTTTTAGGGAGGTATGAGAAAGAGATGAGTTGGATATTTATTTGTCTTTTTCTATAGATGATGTGGGCAAATTTATGGTAAAACATGAGGCAATAAATTTTTCTTTTCTTTTGGAATTTAATTTTTTTTGTAAAATGAGGCGATAATGACACCACCATGTAAAAAGTTTGGGTTATAATAGTAAAGAAATATACATCTGCACGCTATCTAAAATAGATAACACACTAGTGTATTTACACGTGCGATGCACGTGAATACTAAAGTTTTAAATTTATTTGAAGAGTTAGATTATGAGCAAAATAAATGTATTATAATAACACAAATAAAATCGAAAAATAGTTTCTGATGAAAGAAACTATTTTTAAATTAAATCTAAAAAAGAAATAAAAAACAATTTTGGGTTTTGTGCCAAGTTTGTTAGGACAGTAGTGGAGGAAAGATAGAAATGTGCAGTTATATTTAATGAGGTATTTTAAAATTCAATTTTTATATCTAATAGTTAGTGGGATCCAGAATTTGGTTAGGTTTTTTCTTTATTTTTAATTTCCATAATAATTTCTCTATTTATTTTTTCCAGACGGCATTGTATTAAGCAATGTTAGTTGAATTTTGCCATCCAATTTCCTTTTTACCCTTAGGTTTTATGGTTATAATAGTAGAGATGTATACATGTTTTTAAGTTTTCTAACTAACTCTACTGTTAAAACTAGAGCTCAATGGGTGCCACATGGCGTTTAGTTATTTTCTGAGGACAAATTCAAAAAAAATATTAAAGCGTCTATAATTTTTTTCTAAATTCTAAATTATTTCACATCATCTTCCCAAAGAAGTCACACATGAATCTTGCTACTTGAACTGAAAAATCATACATAACCTCATCAATATTATTAACTTGTACATATTTTTCATTCTCGTTATTATATTCTTTTATCTTTTACGTGCATCACACACGTACAAATTCTACGGTTGTTAGTTGTTTAGTCGTGTTATTTAAACATAAAGGGACGAGGCAAGTTCTGAAAACCTACCCAACTTTAATCACAAGGTCATGCCTCATGTTGGACCGGATCAACAAACCGCAGCTAATTAGATGCGCCCAACTTTAGTCACAGGGTCATGCCTCCTGTTGGACCGGATCAACAAACCGCGGCTAATTAGCTGCGAAAATGGCGGAGTTTTATAGGAAAGGGGACAACAGTTAATTGGAAGAAATACAATAGATTTGATTTGGGTGGATATGTGGGCATGGATTTGTTGGATATAGTGCCCTCAAGTCAATTATTGTAATCGCAGGCACGCGATTGTGATGATTGAGGGAGGACCTATACGGGTAGAACAGTCTTACTCAAAATGATAGTATGCTATCTGGTTTGTCTCTATCATCATGTACATGCATTATGTGGTATTACAGATCACTATTACATGTTGATAGTGTTAGTGATATATGCCCTAGAGGCCATTATTGTATCATACTGGATTGTATATTATATATTGGAAGCTTGGGATATTCATAGTTATAATAACAGTCTTGCTCAAAATGGTAGTATGCTACTTGGTTTGATTCTACCTCAATATGTGCATGTGTTTCTTTTAGCATATCGCTTATACATATTGGTAGAGCCCTTAGGATATTTGCTTGACTACCAGCGTTATGATGACAGTCACACTAGTGGGGGCTGGGTAGTCTATAAGCACATCCTTATACAGGTCCCTAGTCGTAGGATTATCGATACGGGGTATCGATACTCCAGAGTAGACTAGTGTATACGCTTCTCATCCCAGCAGAGGAGATAGTCTGTCCCACAGCCATTAGTACGTCGTATCGGAGATAGTATACAGGTGCTCATTGGATTATGAGTTACACTGGACGGACTCGTTGGGAACTGCTGGTTGGTATTATACCTATCGTCAGGTAGCATTTCCTAGGTGTCATGAGTACAGGTTAATCCGTTGACTTGATATCACTATTCTTCTCAAGTGTGTTCCCACTACACTTAGATTACTACCCTACCACGGCTCAAAAGAGTCGTGCAAACAGGTAGTAGTTGGGTGCAGTCCCGAAGCACTTTGAGACAGTAGTGGTTAGATAGGATTCGTCTCTCCCGGTATTGGGGGTTGATATCACGCTGTGTTCGGAAAGCCATTACACAAAGTCCCTGGCCAGGGCAAGCGAGATTTACTGGTAGGTACTCCAGTAGTTTCTCAGGGTGTATTAGGCTCTACTCCGGCACGACTTATTGCACTGTTAGGGGTCTGACGTTTATCATCCCCTAGGCCCGATATGCGAGTATCTTAGACGAATAGATCGGACTGTACGAATATTGTCATAGATAGGCTCAGTAGGAGTTCGGATGAGTTTGCTCATCGGCCTTCTTATCGACAGATACCTGGGTAGCCGTTACGTACAGCTCGTACTGCTGACGGAATTGTGGTTAAACCCACCGCCAGCTTACTGTCGAGTCTTTAAAGTCCCACACAGAGTGTTTCCCTGCTTCGGGCAAAACGATGTAGATGTCGTATGGTTTTACGGCAGGGTTCCGATCGCATACGTGTACTGGCTACACGGATATTGTTCGGACGGATAATACTAGTGGGTTTTGGTTTAAATCGGATCCTAGTATTATATTATTGGATTATTATTATATCACTGTATTCGTATTTTTCGGAATACGAATACGGGTATGTATATACGGTGAGGGCATTCTTGTAATTTCATAAGAGATGCTTCTAGAAGGGGACACCTCATTATTTGATTTATCTATTTTGAGAAATGGATTAGTGAGGTGGAAATTGGAGATATTTGTGGCATGGGTGTGAAGCATGGCTTATACATTTGTTTATTAGTTTGGTTACACTATTGAAGCATGGTTGCTATTTTTCTATGTGAAAATAATTCATGCTTCATGATTGATGAGTATGAGACATTTTCTACACTTGCACAACACTAGCTCATTTGTATTTTCTTTTTCTCTCTCCATTTTCTTCTCCTTCTTCCTTAAAGACCCTAACCCTCACATGAGTTGTGAACCCTAGGGTCTCATGAGATAAAATATTCCATTATATACTCTACATCTTCTAGGCTATCTAGCTTAGCGAACTAGATACCCTAATTATCTCGGTTTAGAAGTTGGAACTTGAGGTAGACTCTCGTGTAACACCCGAGCCCAATAATACTATTTCTATTACAAGTTGAGTGTTATATATTGCTCATTCCAGTTATCCTGATTGTTTGGTGTTTATTGCTAAATTTTAACCGGTTAAATCATTTTGGCACATAACAAATTTTAACACCGAAAATGAAATTAAAAATGTCCATGTTGGCCTACTCGTCGCCACTAGTCGCGTGGTAGCATCCGCATGTCGAGATTCCGTCCCGTTCGGCTAAACGGGCAAGTTTGGACGACTACGCGCGCGTGCAAGTGTCCGACTTGGGGGCATGCATTTTAATCATAAAACACCTCTTTTCAAAATTTGGAACTCGCTTAAAATCCTATAATTTGAATTTGGAACATTTGGGCGCAACCCGGACGCGATTTGGAAATGTTTCATTTAGCGCCAAAATGCCCGTTTGATTAAATATATTTAAAACTATCATATATGTATATTCTGTTAATCTTTTAACATCCTTTAAATCTTTTAAAATATTCTAACTACCGTACCCTCCCCCAGCCAATCACGTGGGCCTCCCGATTCACTCTCTATCTCTCTCTCTCTCTACCTCTCTCTAATCTCCTTCTCTCTCTCTCTCAAAAATCTTTCTCCCTAACAATCTTCTCTCTCTCTCTCTATTTATATTTAACAGCACCTTCGTCCCCAGACGCGAGCGCAGAAAACCCACCACGAGAACCCGAACCCTAACCCTAGCCACCACGAGCCGTCGCCGCCGATCTCCCCGCGACACCACCACCACCGTCTTTCTCGCCTCCTCGGCCTCGACAGCATCCATTCCTCCTTTTCTCCCTCCTTCATACGCCTGCACCCAACTCCACCGCCACCTGCACGCAGTGCTGCCGCCGCCGCCGCCTCCCATCGCCGACGACGTCGACCTCCTCCCTTCACCCTCGTCCTGACCTCTCCACCTTCCTCCTCCTTCCCTCGCCGGCACTGCAACAGCACCCAAGCCGCAGCACGACCACCTCCTCTGTTCGCTGGGAAACGCGCCGTCGATCATCGCCGTTATTGCCAGAGCCACCGCCGACACCTCCCCTCTCTCCTGCCACCCAGACCAGACCACTACATCCCTCGTCGCGGCTACAACAGAACCGGAAACCTTTCAGCCAAGGCTGCCGCCGTCGCTGCCTCGCCGGCGTCCCATCGCCGTCGAGCCCGTCGTGGTTGTCTCTGGTGTTTCCCTGTAAGCATCTCTATCCTTCCATTAATGTTTAACCCCCTCTCGCTAGTCCTTGTATGCGTGTATCGTATTTTGCTAACGTGTTGCCGTTTGACTTTTCGCCGGATTCCGGCCGTGCCGTCGTTTGGACCCGATGCTCCAGCGAAGTACCCTGGTCCGTGTGGTCCCGCTGTTCGCTGTTGGGACTCGATCCGTGGCCCGTGCACCCGTCTCGTGTTTTCCGCCGACATTGCATCCGTACTTTCCGGTTTGCGAAACCGTCGAGGCAAGATTTCTTGCTACATGCTACGTTAAACTAATTAAATGTTTGACTCACAAACTTGCTATATTAACTAAGTATTGCTACTTGTCTCATTGGACGAAATATGATGTACATTATAATACTGCCACCTAAATCGTATTTTGCCACCGTAACCTTAATAACAACTACCTGCTAATCATTTTACTATTTAGAGGATAATAGTCGCACACTTATATCTTTATTGCCTGCTGTTATTAATATTGCGCTACACTGTGATTATTGCACCCCAAGGGTGCTTGAACCTGTTAATAAGAAAATACAAAGCATCACTGTGTTTACATGGAATAATATTGTTATTTGCTGTTCCTGCTGTTGTTCCTTATTCGTTACTATACCTGTTATTAGCATACATTTGATTGCATTACATATTGACCGATCTTGATACACCTGACACATGTACTGATACACCGGACATGACACCCTATACATACTGACTCAACCTATTGGACTACAACCTGACTTATTACATGATCTCATGCCTAATGCCAATAAACCTGACTTGGGGTCCTCATGGACCATTCCTGCTGTCTAACCAGACATACCTGCTTTTACCTGATTCTGTGTTGATATTAATCCTTGATTATTGAATACCTGACCTGACATACATAACTTGGGGGTATGGGGAAATCAAAGGTGAAACCGACTTGTAACTCAACAGTTCGATACCGGTTCTGATCAGTCTTACGGGCTTGGCCTGTCCCGGAGTGATGATGCTGACATCACTCATCCATCCAGCTACCTATTACTGCTTAGCGGCACGTCTCGGATTCAGCCCCGAGAACCTTGACCGTGGTCCCGGGCACGCACGGGATACTATTGAGTTACATCGACGATTCATCAATTGATTTCAAAGACTATAGAGTAGAAACCTGATAGGACAGTTTAGTCACCACTGCACATTACCCTGCTCTGTTATTTCTTAGTACTGCTTATTCATGTTCATACCTGCATTGCTTTTTACCATGTTTATATTATATTATTTGGTTGACATGACGCGCTGACGTCTGGGTTTTGCATGGCCCAGATTCCTTACCACTGCAGTTGACCGAGCAGGAGTACTTCAGCCAGCAGGCTGAATTGTGAGTTCCTTAGGGTTTAGTTTATTTATTTCATTCCATTTCCAGATGTGAGCCCGCATTATGGGACGTACTGTTTATTTATTGTATTGGATCATTTGCTTCCGCACTTATTGTGTATTGATTCTTGTTATTATGGATTAGGACATGTATTAGATTAGTTTATTATTTTGTTCTTGATATCTCTACAACCATAATGTGACTGTGGATGGATATTTCCTACCCACAGGTAGCATGGTTGGTTATGTCACGTGCCCAATTTGCGTACTCTGGGAAGCGGGGCGTGACATCTCGGGTGGATCATCTTTGACACGAGGAGGCCGACGATCAAGCTCGATTCGGATTTTCGAGGAGCTCAAGAAGAGGAGGAGAAGAAGACCAGAAAGACATGGTTCAAGGAGGTATAAATCCTAACATAGTAGTTAGAGCCTCCTATTAGTATAGCTAGTTAAGGTTTCTGTTAAGATCCTGAAGTTTAGTCGGTATTGCGAAGCTTTGAAAAATCGTTTTTTGTAAATTCCGCCTCCCCGAAAACCCATAGGGTGCGTGTTCAGTTGATAAAACTGCACTTTTAATATGATATTTTTCCTACTATTTCTATATAAAAAAGGTGTTTATTATAATATATGACACATATGAGGGTTTATCTGTAAAAATACTATTTTCATGTGTTTATATATTATAATTAACATTATGAAGGAAAAAGTAAGCATATAATATCCATGTAATATTTAGCCCATTTAATATGCTTACCTTATTAAATACCTTTGACTAACAACTCGTTTCCATATTAGGAAACTAGGGTTCTGGCTTTGTAACTATAAATAAGGACCGAGAGCCTCTTGGAAAATTATCAAAACCGACGCGATCACGAAGTCCACGACGGCTCATAAATCCTGGTTGATCATCGACGGTTCATCTACCTCCTTAGAAGAGATCGAGAAGCAAACTAGGGTTTTGTAATCATTTTCTAAGGAAACAAAGTGTACTTGATCTTGTTGATTAATAAAGATAGTTGTTTTCTTATATCATTTTATTTTTATTGCATTTTACTTTCTTATTCACATCATGATCTCTATCCATTCTTCTATCTCCATCATGCGCGAGTAATTTTCCGCTTTTTAGGGTTCGTAGGATTAGGGTAGATTAATGGATGATGAAAATCCTTAAACTCTTTTTAAATCCTATAAAGTTTATAAACTTTATCAAAAGAATAGATAACATCCTACTAGGGCGCGCTATCAATTCATTGATGGTCACAACTATGATTAGAGATTAGATTAACAATTGTTTTGGTAAAGGCTAGACATGAATGGAGATCCATGGCAAGATAGGGGTTAAGAGTGGGAACCCTATTCCCTCCATGAACCCTAATCTACATGCATCACTGTCGATCTAGTTTTAAATCTATTAAAGGATAAAAGGAATAATCTTTAATTAATCATTCATGACTACTAAATCTTAATGAACCCTACAAGCCCTCTTTTAATATAAATCCTACATCCGTAGTTAATCTAGATCTATATCCTGCATCCGTGTTTGACTTAGATCTAGAACCTACAACTATTCTTCACCATTCTTTATTCCTCCTTTCCTAATCAACACGCCTAAAGTAAGATTAAAAGATTCAACGTTTCCCTGAGGACGACCCGTACTCATCTCGGTCTAGCTACACGCGACGCCGTGCTGATTGCGGTTATTCCTTTTTCACAAATCAATCAAATGGCGCCGTTGCCGGGGATACGTGCGTAATTTATTTTTCTTACTATTCGTGTTGAATTCTTATTCGATTTATATCATAAATAAACAAAACTGCAAATTTTATATTTAATGTTTGTTGTGTGAATTTTGCAAGGGGATCTGGAGTCACAGAATTGAGGAAACAGAGAGACAGAGACATTCATCAAGATCTAGAGGAGTACAGGAGGCCACGTAGCAAAACTCATCACGAGATACCTCTTTCTCGTGGCGGATCCGCGGTACAAGAGAGGGATTAGGGTTTCAAACTTCTCTGGTAAATTTCTCAACTCTTTCTCTCTCCTCTGAAATCCAATAAAATATCTTTTTTGTAGGATTCTTTGCAAAAAATCGCCACTCAAAAATCTTTTTGCAAAGTTTTGTAATTGGATTGTTTATTCATATTTTAATACGGATTTTAAGGGGCAAGACCACAATTCAGATTAGGTGGGGATTTTATCACCCTTCGTAGGCCCCGCAAATCATAAAACGTGCATCCGCATCAACCCTACATTAATTTAAAAAAATATCTAGACAAGACTCTAAGGACTGTCGCGCTCAATAAGGATAGAGGAAGGTCGTGGGTAATCTATCACTTATCCGCATTACTTTTGTGGTGCCTAGGCAAGTGTATCTAAGGCAAGTGGTTATTTAATTAGGCCCGCTATTTTCGGTGATTCGTATAGCGGATACCTCCCACTTACCTGTCATTTACCTGGCCACAAGAGTAGTAAAGAGGTGGTAGGGGATTGATCCTACGGCTTGTCCTTTGGAAGTCTAGGAGCGGTCTAGAGACTTGACCTAGGTAACCTTAGTTCTAGGGTTGTTTGTGCATTTTTGAGTGATTTGTTTCAAGTCCACTTTTCAAAAACAAACCAAATCACACACACGCTGCCACTTGCGCTAAACCCGCTTAGTGCATGCTTGGCTGGACACGGGATTCTAGTGCCCGTCTTGTCCGCGTTCCTGCTATCGACTCCGAAGTCAGTGCTTCTTCATCTTCTTTTCTCCCACCACCCACCACATCGACCGAGATGGACGGTACTCCATCAAATTATAACACCACGCTGCCATCACCCTTAGGTGAGCAGAATCAACCGCACATCTCTCTCCAAGAAAGATGTTATCCTATCCGTGGTCCACTTCTTACCTGTCTATCCATTCCACCAGCCAACGGGGATAATTTTGAAATTAAACCCCACTACATCAATCTGTTGCCCAAATTTCACGGGCTTGAGTCTGAAAACGCGTATGTTTTTATCACTAAATTCGAAAACGTATACGCAATGATGGGTACTTCACAATTGTCCGTGGATGCTATGCCCTTGCGTCTTCTCCCATTCACTTTGTGCGACTTGGCAGAAAAATGGCTTTATAATACTGCCGCATACTCTATTGCCAATTGGGATGAATTCGTGATAGCATTCCTTAAGAAATTTTACCCAAATCATAAGACCGCCCGTGTTAGGAGCGAAATCAACCAGTTCACCCAGCTTCCCAATGAATTATTTTGGAAGTGCTTTGAACGTTTTAAGGATCTGCTTGTCCAATGTCCTCATCATGGAATACATAGATGGGATTTGTGTCGAATTATATATGAGGGCATTAATCCAGCGACAAAGTAGATGCTTGAAACAATGTGTTAATGCAATTTCATGTCCAAAGACGATGGTGAAGCCTGGAAATATCTGGAGGATCTCGCTGAGAGCACTTTGCAGTGGGAAAGCGTTAGACCACCTTCATCTAGGGGAGGTATTCATCAGCTCGATGTTTCCATCGCAGTAAAAGCCGAAATGGCAGCGATACAAAAGAAACTCGACGCTATTGAAAAGAAATTCTCATCAGTCTCCCTAAATTAGGTAATGCTTCCCAAAACCGTGTGTGGTTGTTGTTCCGATCCATCACACTTGACGGAAGAATGTCTTATGAATGCACCGTTTCAAGGTCACGAGCAAACTAATGCTGTTTTTTAGCAACGACCTAGAAACGATCCTTATTCTTCCACGTACAATCAGGGATGGAGGAATCATCCTAATTTTGCTTGGAACCAAAACCAACACTAAAATCAAAACCAGTTCCAAAGCAATTATCAAAGACCTCCTCCACAGTAACAACAACCACCACCACAGAGTCAGCACCCCTTTCAGTCACAAAATTTTCAAAATCCGGCCAACACTTCTGCACCGCATAATAATTCTTTGTAATTGGCCGGTACCAATAACTCCTCTTTACTTGCACAAACTTTGGATTTGTTTATGAAACATTCGATCCAAATGTCGGCAGATATGAGGTCTTCTATTGATTCCATAAAGAAAGACTCCGCCTCCCACGGTGAGAGTATTAAATCAATAGAAGCCCAAATTGCACAGTAGAATGCCGCGATGAGTGCGAGAGAAAAAGGGAAACTCCCATCTTAACCCCTACCGAATCCTGGCCACTCACAAAATCATAATGTGAGTGCCGTTACTACGTTGAGATCGAGAAGAGTGCTGGATAACCGAGTGGGTGAACAAGTTGATGACGTTAGTGATACCAATGATACCCCAGCTTCTACTTCTTCCCCTAATTCATCTAATCTCTCACCTACTTCCGAGCCCATTCTACGCTTCCCACAAGGCTCAAACCTTCCTCGAATCTATCTAAAATGATCCCCACTCCAATTCTGGGATCGAATCCTTCCCCACAATCTTCTCCACAAATGTTGGACACAAAACTTATTGATAAAGCTCCGTTTCCAAACAGATTAAGGGCCAACAGACCTAACCCACAAATGGAGAAGATTGTGGAAATGTTTAAGCAAATTAACGTCAATATTCCTCTCCTAGATACTATTCAACAAGTCCCATCTTATGCAAGAATTCAAAGACTTGTGTACCAGGAAGAGAAAAACTCAAGTGCCGAAAAAAGTTTTCATGACGAGTAATGTTAGCACAGCTTTTACCCAGCAAATACCAAAGAAACGTAAGGACCCTGGCTGTCCTACCATCTCTATTTCTATTGGGGGTAAAAATATTAATCGTGCTTTACTCGACCTTGGTGCTAGCGTTAACTTGCTTCCATATTCCGTATATGAGCAGTTAGGGATTGGAGAGTTGAAACCCGCCTATTGTACTCTTCAGATGGCAGACCGATCAATCACCAAACCTAGGGGTGAACTAGAGGATGTGTTAATTAAAGTCGGGGAGTTCATATTCCCTGTGGACTTTATTGTTTTGGATACACAACCTGTGGCTAACCAACGCAACCAAATCCCGGTGATACTCGGTCGACCTTTCCTAGCAACTTCCAACGCTATAATTAATTGTCGTAACGGTTCTATGAACTTATCTTTCGGGAAGATGACAATTGAGCTTAATATTTACAAGCTAGGAATTCAACCATCTGAACCTTCTGTTCATTTTCTTGATGCCCGTTCCATCCACGAGATAGCTCCCGAAAGCTGCATGGATGAGGAACTTTGCTTTGATGATCTCGACAACACTAGTGCGACATTGTTTGATTTGGAAAATTCTTATAGTGAGAATATCTTCGATGAGTCCATCTCTGAGTTTGAATCCGTTGACTCGTCGCAAAAGTTAGTAGCACTTTCCGAGTCAATATCCTATGCAAGTTATGAACCTCTTTGTAACATTTCAGAAAATATAAAAATATTATTTTTGGAATTTAATATTAAAACAATATATTTCCCGAAAACTGTCCGATTTGCGAAATTGGGGTTTTCGAAAAAGGTTATAAATATATACCAATAATTGTGAAATAATTGGAAATTAAAATGATTTATTCATTTAAAAATAAGTTTAAAGGATTTGGCATTTTAAAAATTTATTATATGCAGTTTAAATGAAAACCCGATTAGTGCACTGCTAATAGCGATTAGGCCAAATCCGTGTTTCTGCAGTTTCCCATGGTTAGTGCACCATGACATGTTATGTGTTGTTTCATTTGTGTTGTTTTATTTGGGTTTATGTGTTTATTGGTGAGAATAGAAAAGAAAAGAAAAGAGCAATGATTGAGGAGAGAGAGGGGGGGACATAATGATGAGGGTAAGCATGCTTGGAGAGAGAGATGGAGTGTGAATAAGTGAGATAGGGAGAGGGGGCTGCCTCAATTCTCTTTCCCCCACCATTTTACATCTCCTCCTTCATCTTCCTCAAGCTCATTTCCTTCCACCTTCAACCCCAAATATCATCTCCAAATCTCCACCAAAACCCTATACCCCTTTCACAAAAAATGATCACCTCCTCACCCTCATCACTTTGGACCAAGAAAAGTTAGATTTTGAAGACTTGGGGCTTCTAGGGTTTTTGCTTGGTGGCTTTTTTGAGGTATAATCCCCTCACTTAGTTTAGTTTCAAGTTTTCCTAGCATTCTAGTTTAGTTTGGAAATTGTTTACGAATGGGTTGTGAACCTTGAAATTCTAGAGAAGGGTTTGGGAAATTGATGATGTTTAGTGACCGTCAATGAGACTTTAGAGGTGATTCTTGACCTGGACCATATCATAGAATCCTAAATACGGAATTGGGAATTCATTCATGTCGGTTTTGTATTGAATTGTGAGGGTATTTGGGAATCTGGGATAACCCGAGACCTTTATAAAATAAGTTCCCATGACAGAGAGACGTGCAGGCAACCTAGAATAACCCCCTGAAACCTGAGCCCCTCCCCTCATTCCCCGGCCGCAAATTAATTCCCCCAGGCCGCAATTTGCGGCCTGGTCATGGCTAAAGTGGGTGATTTTTGGTTGGTAGTTCCCATGTGTGATACCTAGACTAACCCAATATGCAAAATCTCTTAGTTTGGCCTAGGGTGAAATCTGGAGCGGTTTTCCTATGTTGCTGTTTTCGTGTTTTCCGTATTCTGAAATTTGGATTCTTGTATTTGATATTGTATTTGGTTGTCTGATGTTTGTACATCAACAACTAGGGATAATTGGTTGTTTTTGCATGCGTAGGCTATATGTTACGCCCACTTCCCAAAATACGGAATACGAGGGGTTGACAAGGCCAGCCATGCTCCTACGGTCAAGGAAACATCCTGGCGTAGTCACACTTCGGCTTCTAGCTTTACATGGTAATCAGTAAATAATGCGTAGGTAATGAGAAATGCAGTAACTGGAACAAAACAGTAATAAGAACTGACCTGATGGGAAACAAAATGTATAACCCTGGATAGCTAATCAAGATGTCCGTGATGTACGTCTAGTCCTGGTCCAGGCTAAATCTTCTCCTCACACTGAGCATGCATACTCAGGTCGTCAGAGTGACACAATAGCAATATAATATATAAATTCATGTGACAATTCTAACAGTGATAATAGATATATATAACAGTAAATCAATGACGGTATAGGTATGAGCATGCAGTAATCAATGCAGCGGAACAGTAAAAGCAGTAGAATGATATGCCACGTATGTCAACACAGTAAGCATGTATATCGATGCTATCATCCCTATCAGTCTCTAAGTCTCACTGTACAGGTCACTAAACCTATCGTCAGTCCAAGTGTGAGAGTCAACCACTCGCGAGTGTCCTCCACCCAAGGGTAGAACCCAAGGGAAAGGGACCACGGGCCCAACATGTAACTCACGGTAATAATCATGTACCCTGTAAATCTCCATATATCTCCATATATATAAGCCGGCAAGGGACTCCCGAGATTCTGTTGAATTCACACTCGAACTACCCCACACCCCGTGGTCTACATCAAACGCTAACCATAACCCTAAATACCAGTCGGTCTGTGACAAGTCTACGCGAGAATTAGAGGCAGGACCTCCATCAAGCACGTCCCGATTAATACCTAAGATAAATGGCAGATTCTGATGTCTTATCTGTGACACCCATGCAAGAGTTTCCATAAGTGTCCCATACCACTTATAGTTACACGTACACGCGTCCCACAGACGTCGACAATGCAATAGAATCATAAGGTTCACTGATTGTGTACAAGTACGTGTCACTTCCACTTATTCACTTATACACGATCACTAACGTACTTGCCACAATCATCACTAATACTTAACACTAGGTAATGCACATTATCACTAAGTTATCAATGCAGTGACATATGCATGATATGATGCGTATACAGTATGTAAAACATGATTAGGGTGTCATGAATCAATAATCTACCACTTGCATAATTTATCATAAATCATACGGTTATAGTTTAGCGAAACGATAAACGGGGAATAAATAGTATGTTCAGTTATCTATCCAGCGAATTTAGTTTCAAGCCAATCGGGTTCCAGGATCATTAATTATAGCCATTTCATTTTAAGCGTTCACGGCTGGAAATCCGGTTTCAGAATCGGAAGTCCGTTTCGTAACGCATTTTAATCCCAGTTGGGATCGGATTTTAGCGATGTTACAGTTGAATGAAATCTAGGATTTTTAGTAAAGTTTTCAACGCAATAGACGGATCTTCAATCGCGTCTGTACGTCAGGAGATATACACTATTTAATACTAGTATGTCAATTCTGATTCTGTTGGGACTGTTATGCGTCCCGATCTTTTAAATTACAGGTTAAATAGCAAATGATGACGAAACAGGATGAAACCACTTGTACTATCTAGCTAACAGATTCATATTTAATAAACAGTGGAGTTCCGCAACCTACGAGTTAAGGAAACAGGGTGGTGTTCATTACGGGACAGTAAACAACAACTGGAGTCGCTCTGGACTGCAGTCCAGAGTCGCACTCCGATCCAAATATTGTCACAGTTTAAGTACAGAAACAATAATTAATTTACATAGGGTTATATTTCGTCGAGTCGGCTTCGATTTAAGCCCTCGAACGCATCATTCCAGTGTGTATACAATTTATGGAGATTTTAACGGTTTTCAGGTACAAGAAAATTCCAGTTTTACGAGTAAACTTGGGGGTAGTCGTTAACGGTCATATTATCCAACAAAATTCACACACTAGATTCACAGCCATACGGGCCAAACTATACCATTTAGTTCCATCAAATTAGGTGAGTATTTTCATTGGGAACACACGTCGAACAGGTATGGCACATAATGGATCTAAACTTGTAACTTTATGATCTATGTAATTAAAGATTGTAACTTGAGTATATAGCATGTAAGCAAGTAAAATACTTGCCTGACGACGTGTCGACGACGATACGGCAACGGCAACGGCACGATCGCGACACACGCGCGGCACGACAATTTGACTTGGCTCGAACTCGAGTCTCGGCAGCGGCTTGGTTGCTGAGGTCTTGACGGCGAGGGTGGTGGTCGTTGGTGTGTCGAGACCGATGGTGAGGGATTGCAGAGGGAGGGAGATATTGAGAGAGAGAAAGAGTTAGAGAGAGAAAAGTTAGAGAGAGAGAAAGTGAGAGATCAGTGAGAGAGAGAGAGATTTTAAAGAGAGAGAGAGAGAGCACAGAAGGAAAGAGAGAGTAGAGGAGATAGAGACAGAGAGTGAGAGAGTGAGAGAGTGAGATGAGATCAGAGAGAGAGAGAGATGAGAGAGAACAGAGAGAGAGAAGCAGGGGGAGAGAGAAGCAGGGGAAGAGAGAGAAAGAGCAGAGAGAGGGAGAGGGATATGAGTTGCAGGGGAAGAGGGGAGAGAGGTCGTAGGTGATGCAGAGGTGGTGCTCAGGGCTCGTCGGAGGTGAGGGGTGGTCGAGGTGGCAAAGTGCAGGGGCGATCGGCCGGGGGTGAGTGGGAGCGGGCTGCTGGGAGTGGGCTGGGCTTGAGATTTAGAGTAAAAAATTCAATGGGAAAAATTTTAGGGAGTGGGCCGGGAAGTTGCTGGGCCGGCTAGAGAATGAAATAAAAGGGATGAGAAATTTTAAAAGGGCCGGGGATTAAAAGAGATTGAGTTTATGAAGGAATAAAGGAATGGGCTGAGGGTTATAGGTTTTGGGTTCCATTAAAAGAAAAATGGGGTTGGAAAATAGTTTATGACCTGGGGAAAATTATTTGCTGATTCTAAATAAATTTGTGTTGGGTTTGAGGAAAAGGTAACTATAAAAGAAATAGGTAATCGGGTTCTGGTCTAGCTTAGGGAAAAATAGTGAAGGGAAAATGAAAGTGTGATTTGGTTTTATTTTCTTTGGGAAGACTACCAGGTAGAAAATGAAAAAAGGGTTTTAATTTTCAAATAAATGAAATGGGCTTGGGGCCGGGCTGAAGGAAAATTATAAGGAAAAGAATTTGATGAGGGGGAGTGGGCCAGAGGGATTTTACATTTGATTTCTAGGCTGGGAAAAATGTGCTTGGGCCGGAGGGAATGAAAGGTAAGGTCTGGGTTTAATGGGATTTTGAAAATAAATAAATAATTATAAGTAAATTTTATAGGAGAAAAAGAAATACGGATATAGGTGTATAAAAAGGGGCTGGGTATTACACTATAGGTTTTAACCTATCAGCGCACCGTGTGCCGTATCGGTTTTCCGGATTCGATTTTAATAGCGATTTCGATTGTGTATTATTGTAGGTACCTTCGCGTGGATTCCGAGGCGACGGAGCGTGGCGTCATCGACTTCGGCAAGCAAGGAGCAAGGTGAGTAGATCTATATCTACGGGGGGAAGTCGGGTGGATGGCGTATAGCACCCCCGCAAGTTTTTGATGGAAACCGATTCTTACAATATAGTTAAGGAAACCTAGATTAGGAAACTAGGGATATGGTTTAAAAGATAGTTAGAAATGATATCAGTGATTGGATATATATATATTGAGATATGAGAAGGATTTAGGGATATGAAAAGGGAATGCGAATCACGACTTATAGACATGTAGTTGAACTAGAATAGGTATGAGTTTTAGAACAGTATGACATTTGATGTATAAGGTAGATGTATATATATAAAATGACTTGTTGTAAGTTGACTTAATAAGATATTGATGTGATGAAAAGGATATACGATGTGATATGATGATTTGATTGATATGTCGGTATACGGATGCGAGTCGATTGTGGTGATTGATATCTTTGCCGGTCCCCCGATATGAGATTGTTATGGATGTGATCTGGGATATAGGCACATAGGTATATATAGTGCTGTGAATCATGTATGATATGTCGTACGAGACGTTAGGTCCGTACCCCTCATTGTCATATAGGATGATAGGATCCCTATTGGTTTAATGTCGCCGTACAATAATTTTCCGTACGTGATGAGTTTGACTTGATGAATGATCCATACCCTTGACTAGAGGATGTCGTGCGATGGATTATACCGTACGTGATGTTGTGAGGCTGGATGCCAATTGATAGATTCACCGACTCGGTCATGTTAGATACGTATACTTGTTAGCATTCGCATACGATTACATTATGCTGCATTCATGTTATTACTCATTGCATAGCTTATACCTGTGCTAGTACACCCACACCATTATCGATGATGCGTATGTTACACTTACATAGATTTGCCAGCTCACACACTTCATCATCGATAATTTCCATGTCACTACACAGTAGGATTGCTGCATCATGATATGACTCCTTGCATAATTTACTTGCTATTGTTGCATATGCACCTTTATACGATGTTGCATTGGACTTTGGAGAACTTGGGAACCGCAGGATATATTTTAAAACTGGATTCATTTAAAAGAGCGGTTTTCCCTCGATATGTGCATATTACTGTTCCATGTGCATGATATACGGATATGCTTACATTTCTATTATATGTCGCATACATCATGCTTTATTATTATACGCATTGAGATATGCTATTTTCATGAGATTTCTGGATTTGAGAACCGTGGTGATTTCAAAAGAAAGTATGTATTGTTTTAAAAACCCGGTTTCTCTTGATATGATATTTCAGTGCGTCCACCATGTTTTTTCTCGGTTCTGAGTGTGACATGTGAAACCTGATTCGAGGAGTGGGAGGCACCGTCTGCGGGTACATGGTGGACCCGGTATGGTTCCCCGGGGCGAGACATGATTTCGTGGTGTAGATGATGAGCTTGGCAGAGGGAGTAGTATCTACCGGTGATAGTATTTGGACTCGGCGGTTATCCGGAGGATACCGACCGGAGTAGAGAGATGGATATAGGGGCCGACCAGGGTGTGCGGCGCCTGAGATATATGAGGATTTACGTGTCGATGCTGGACACGGGTTTCATGATATTTCGAGTGTCGATGCTGGACACTCAGGTTCCATGATTTTGATGTGTCGCGAGGGACACCCGTTGATTTATATCCTCATACTTTCATGCATATGCTTTTTATGATATTTACAGACATTGATTATATGGTTGGACGAGATCCACATGCATACATACATTGGTTATATTGTTGGATTATATCCGCATACATATAGGCATTGATTACATTGTTGGCACATATACAGATACGGTCACCCTAAATACCATAGTATTACCTTTATGATATAGTTGATTTAGGAGTCGTTGTTTATTCGATTTCTACCTGTAGATGTTTTTCTACTCACGAGTTGGCAACTCATCCCCGTTGTGCCACAGTTCTTGCAGGTTGACCGCATGGATCAGTAGCGGCTTCGCTGGCACATAGCTACTTTTGGGTAGTTTGCTTGGTAAGTGGGACATTTGTATCGTACCCACTCTTGTATTTACTATTTCATATTGTATCTAGTCAATTCTATCAAATCAAACTAGTATTTGTATAAGTAATAAGACTTAGCAAGACTTGTAGTGCGAGACTTGAGCGATGGGTTTTATGTTCACTTTTGGGGTTGATGTCGTGTTTATTTCTTTATCTTTTGTTGTGATCTTCGCCTTTGGGCGTCGTATACTTATATTTTACTGTCTTGTGTGGTGGTGATCCACCGGTTGGCGAAGAGCTAGCTCCCGCTTGGGGATGCCTTTATTATCTTTATGTATTTGTGGTTTTGGATCAAAAATACAAAGGGGGTGCTGTCCAAATTTTTAAAAAAAGACGAAACATGTTTTCAAACTAGTAAATTTCACTTGCATTATTCATGTCCCTTTTCTATGCATTAAGAAAACTTGATTTCCTTATACCTTTATTTCAAAACTTCACATCTTTTATTTTCTTAAAAAGGTTTAGATTTTTTGGGTTTCAGCTTGCTTGAATTACGTTACGCCTTTAGACGTTGCGTGATTTAAGTGCTGGTCACGAGCTAATATTTCGGGTCGTGACAAAGTTGGTATCAAAACACTAGGTTTAACCTTGGTTTGAGTCTATGTTTGACTATGCGGAGTCTAGGGCGTATATTTATTTCGGAACCTAGGCTTGACCTTACGGAACTTAGACTTGAATGGGGGAGGAGGGGGTATTAGACCCGAACTTTCATTACATAGGCTGACCCTGATTGATGGAGTAGGTAGCTTGAGTAGAGTGACGTACCGTACGTATGTTCCGCGACATATTTACAATACGATACTCCACTTAAGAAACCTTAGGATGTACATATTTTGAGATCTGTGATTCTCTTCGTACCCATGATTATACATCCATTTGAGATCCTTGATTCTATTTGTTCTATGATCATACTCTCACTGATGCTGTTCCTTCTCATGATCATGTATCCATTCTGGATCTGTCATTTCCTTTCATGCCCTTGATCTATCTTCTTCGATACTCGATTGAGGTTCCTGTCACCATAGTTTGAGCGCAGTTTGAGCTACTGCTAGTGATACGGTCAGGGCGAGCTCTTCATGGACGAGGACTGACCATTGTGTTTCTGGTGACATGGGAATGTCTCGATGTAGTGTTGTGTTGTGACCTCTTATTGAGGTGAGTGTTTGGCTTTGCACCGGATGATCGGGCCATTGACAGAGGCTGCCAGTTGTGAGAGGACCGTTGATGTACAACATACCTCAGAGATTGTGATGTCGTCCACCGTGCAGACAGATGACCCAGCTGTTGCTGAGATTGGTATGATGTCGCCTCCAGACTTTACGAGCTGAGATCGCTGGAGCTTCCAGGCAGAGATGCGACAGATGATAGCTAGTCTATCCTGAGTTGAGAGACGAAGGTGATTTGTCAGATTGATGCGCCGACGCAGGTCCAGTTGAGTTGAAGATTTCCAGTGTGGAGAGAGTCTTATTCAGATCTAGAGTAGATCGATCCAGAGATGACGTGGTTCGTTGGTTGATCCGATAGGAGATCAGCAAGTGGACCGGCTTCAGATAGAGGACCTCACCCAGGTGCATTGTGAGTTTATCGAGAACAGACGAGTATTGAGTATTCCTCCGATGGTTGGGACGAGTTCCCGAGGACGTGTTCGGCTAGAGATCTTCTACAGAGTGATGAAGATACCGAGTTTGTGATTTCGAGTCCGTGTGAGAGACTCCGGATTGACCGTAGCCGAGAGCATTTGCAGTACGCAGATAGCATGACGTGACGTCGAAGTGGACGATGATACAGACGAGTGGAACCAGAGGTTCGTGCGAGATGCTGACAGGCTGTTGTTACTCCCCATTGATGCCAGAGGATCTGATATGTATACAGAGGCGTTGTGATATGGCCAGTTCCCGAGGAAATGTTGTGCGGAGAATGCAGATGTACAGAAGACGAGAAAAGATTATGTAAGAGTACTAGCCTCCGTATTGTTCGGCATAGGCGTGATCGGAAGAGACCCTGAGCAGATTCCTTCCAGGACACTGCTGTAATAAGATTTGCACCGAGGATCAGATGCGTGACGTGTATTCAGAGGACCAGAGGCCGACGCCAGTGACGTGCTGCTTTATGAGTGATCATACTAATTGACCGAGAGTTGACTAGAGAAGTACCAGAGCGGAATCGTTTCCGTTAGCACATCGGACCGGACCGATGAGCCGATGGATTGCGAGATTGGTAATCCACAGAGAAATGAGGACCTAGAGACAGAGGACGCCAGACCGTGAGCAGGAGGAAAGCGGATGTTCTTGCTCTGCCAGTTTTGGGCGCATCGATACATTTTTTCGACATTGTAGGAGGTGTACCTCAATGTCATTTGTTGCGATTTGCGTTTGTGATCCGAGTATCATGCTTATATCGCTTGGATTTGAATTTTGATGATTGAGCTTTATGATATTGTTTTCGTGCACCATGGTTGCACCTACTGGGTAATTACATTTTGCGCATAGTTATCGCACTTGATATATATTTTATACACCATTGTGTTGATTTGCGATTTGTGCATATCTATTACATTTGATGTCGATTTTGTACCTTCGTAGCATGTGTTTATGATTTCGTGGATTTCATATAAATGATGTGATTTTTGCACTCAGTATAGCTCACATGTGCTTGCAGTGCATTGATACGGATTTTGTGCACATAGTTGCACACGTTTTTGATTTATACACCTTGGTGCACTCGTTGTTGCTTTTTACGCGTTTGAGTTATTGATTGTATTTCGTGCATTTGATGCACCGGATGATGTTTTCGTGTACAATAGATGCACCAGATGTTGTTGTCGTGCACACCCGTTGCAATGGACAGATGCTTTCGTGCACACCCGTTGCACTTAGTTTTGCTTTGTGCATATTGTGGCACCTGTGTTGGGATTTGATTTCCATGCGCACCAGACGCATGCGATTGTTGGATACGCCTTTTGAGGCTGATTTTTCTTTTGAGCACTTTGTTTTCATGTTGGGCACTATATTGTGTAGTAGCCAAACATGACTGGTCTGAGGACAGTACCTGAGTACTTTGCATGCATTAAAAGTTTACCAAGAGATTTTTGAAAAAGAGCTATAGTCTCACTATTTCCTACGTGTCCGTGAGCAACACGAATGTTTTTAAAGGAAAACCTTTTGGGATATTTTGAAACGATGGAATGTATACTTAGCAAAACATATATGGACATGTATTATTATTTTACAAATGAGCGTCTGTCACTTATGCCGTGAGTTATGCATTCACACGGCGATTTAGAAAATTTTTTTTGCATGAGTTTTATTTAGTTCTTGAAAGTTTTCCAAAGATGCGTACTATACACGTATTATAGCATTTGACAAGTGTGCATTGGATTTCAGTAGTGGATTTTGAGATCTGTACCTCTATTGTAACTCCGAGGATATGCGTGCAAATCAAATGATTTGCGTGACGCTTGACGGAGTCCGATTTTGAGTTTAGTACTCGTTTTTATGCGTACTGACGCGCTGTGTTATTCTGCATCTTCCGTGACTTCGGAGCCCCGTTGATTTGAGTTGAGTATTGAAATGTTTTAGATTTTGGGGGTTTAAATTTAAATTCGGGGACCGAATTTATTTAAGGGGGGAGACTGTAACATTTCAGAAAATGTAAAAATATTATTTTTGGAATTTAATATTAAAACAATATATTTCCCGAAAACTGTCTGATTTGCGAAATTGGGGTTTTCAAAAAAGTGTATAAATATATACCAATAATTATGAAATAATTGGAAATTAAAATGATTTATTCATTTAAAAATAAGTTTAAAGGATTTGGCATTTTTAAAATTTATTATATGCAGTTTAAATGAAAACCCGATTAGTGCACTGCTAATCGCGATTACGCCAAATCCGTGTTTCTACAGTTTCCCATGGTTAGTGCACCATGACATGTTATGTGTTGTTTCATTTGTGTTGTTCTATTTGGGTTTATGTGTTTATTGGTGAGAATAGAAAAGAAAAGAAAAGAGCAATAATTGAGGGGAGAGAGAGGGGGGATATAATGATGAGGGTAAGCATGCTTGGAGAGAGAGAGAGAGAGAGGGAGTGTGAATAAGTGAGATAGAGAGAGGGGGGCTGCCTCAATTCTCTTTCCCCCACCATCTTACATCTCCTCCTTCATCTTCCTCAAGCTCATTTCCCTCCACCTTCAACCCCAAATATCATCTCCAAATCTCCACCAAAATCCTATACCCCTTTCACAAAAAATGACCACCTCCTCACCCTCATCACTTTGGACCAAGAAAAGTTAGATTTTGAAGACTTGGGGCTTCTAGGGTTTTTGCTTGGTGGCTTTTTTGAGGTATAATCCTCTCACTTAGTTTAGTTTCTAGTTTTCCTAGCATTCTAGTTTAGTTTGGAAATTGTTTACGAATAGGTTGTGAACCTTGAAATTCTAAAGAAGGGTTTGAGAAATTGATGAGGTTTAGTGACCGTCAATGAGACTTTAGAGGTGATTCTTGACCTGGACTATAGCATAGAATCCTAAATACGGAATTGGGAATTCATTCATGTCGGTTTTGTGTTGAATAGTGAGGGTATTTGGGAATCTGGGATAACCCAAGACCTTTATAAAATAAGTTCCCATGACAGAGAGACGTGCAAGAAACCTATAGTAACCCCTTAAAACCTGAGCCCCTCCCCTCATTCCCCGGCCGCAATTTGCTGCCTGGTCATGGCTAAAGTGGGCGATTTTGGTTGGTAGTTCCCATGTGTGATATCTAGACTAACCCAATATGCAAAATCTCTTAGTTTGGCCTAGGGTGAAATCTGGAGCGGTTTTTCTATGTTGCCGTTTTCGTGTTTTCCGTATTCTGAAATTTAGATTCTTGTATTTGATATTGTATTTGGTTGTTGGATATTTGTACATCAACAACTAGGGATAATTGGTTGTTTTTGCATGCGTAGGCTATAGGTTCTAACCTATGAGCGCACCGTGTGCCGTATCGGTTTTCCGGATTCGATTTTAATAGCGATTTCGATTGTGTATTATTGTAGGTACCTTCGCGTGGATTCCGAGCCGACGGAGCGTAGCGTCATCGACTTCGGCAAGCAATGAGCATGGTGAGTAGATCTATATCTACGGGGGGAAGTCGGGTGGATAGCGTATAGCATCCCCGCAAGTTTTTGATGGAAACCGATTCTTAGAATATAGTTAAGGAAACCTAGATTAGGAAACTAGGGATATGGTTTAAAAGATAGTTAGAAATGATATTAGTGATTGGATATATATATATTGAGATATGAGAAGGATTTAGGGATATGAAAAGGGAATGCGAATCACGACTTATAGACATGTAGTTGCACTAGAATACGTATGAGTTTCACAGCAGTGTGACATTTGATGTATAAGGTAGATGTATATATATAAAATGACTTGTTGTACGATGACTTAATAAGATATTGATGTGATGAAAGGATATACAATGTGATATGATGATTTGATTGATATGTCGGTATACGGATGCGAGTCGATTGTGGTGATTGATATCTTTGCCGGTCTCCCGATATGAGATTGTTATGGATGCGATCTGGGATATAGGCACATAGGTATATATAGTGCTGTGAATCATGTGTGATATGTCGTACGAGACGTTAGGTCCGTACCCCTCATTGTCATATAGGATGATAGGATCCCTATTGGTTTAATGCCGCCGTACGATGATTTTCCGTACGTGATGAGTTTGACTTGATGAATGATCCATACCCTTGACTAAAGGATGCCGTACGATGGATTATACCGTACGTGATGTTGTGAGGTGGATGCCAATTGATAGATTCACCGACTCGGTCATGTTAGATACGTATACCTGTTAGCATTCGCATACGATTACATTATGCTGCATTCATGTTATTACTCATTGCATAGCATATACCTGTGCTAGTACACCCACACCATTATCGATGATGCGTATATTACACTTACAAAAATTTGCCGGCTCACACACTTCATCATCGATAATTGCCATGTCACTACACAGTAGGATTGCTGCATCATGATATGACTCCTTGCATAATTTACTTGCTATTGTTGCATATGCACCTTTATACGATATTGCATTGGTCTTTGGAGAACTTGGGAACCGCAGGATATATTTTAAAACTGGATTCATTTAAAAGAGCGGTTTTCCCTCGATATGTGCATATTACTGTTCCATGTGCATGATATACGGATATGCTTACATTTCTATTATATGTCGCATACATCATGCTTTATTATTATACGCATTGAGATATGCTGTTTTCATGAGATTTCTGGATTTGAGAACCGTGGTGATTTCAAAAGAAAATATGTATTGTTTTAAAAACCCGGTTTCTCTTGATATGATATTTCAGTGCGTCCACCATGTGTTTTCTCGGTTCTGAGTGTGACATGTGAAACCCGATTCGAGAAGTGGGAGGCACCGTCTGCGGGTATATGGTGGACCCGGTATGGTTCCCCGGGGCGAGACATGATTTCGTGGTGTAGACGATGAGCCTGGCAGAGTGAGTAGTACCTACCGGTGATAGTATTTGAACTCGACGGTTATCCGGAGGATACCGAGCGGAGTAGAGAGATGGATATGAGGGCCGACCAGGGTGTGTGGCGCCTGAGATATATGAGGATTTACGTGTCGATGCTGGACACGGGTTTCATGATGTTTCGAGTGTTGATGCTGGACACTCAGGTTCCATGATTTTGATGTGTCGCGAGGGACACCCGTTGATTTATATTCTCATACTTTCATGCATATGCTTTTTATGATATTTACAGACATTGATTATATGGTTGGACGAGATCCACATGCATACATACATTGGTTATATTGTTGGATTATATCCGCATACATATAGGTATTGATTACATTGTTGGCACATATACAGATACGGTCACCCTAGATACCATAGTATTACCTTTATGGTATAGTTGACCTAGGAGTCGTTGTTTATTCGATTTCTACCTGTAGATGTTTTTCTACTCACGAGTTGGCAACTCATCCCCGTTGTGCCATAGTTTTTGCAGGTTGACCGCATGGATCAGTAGCGGCTTCGCTGGCACATAGCTACTTTTGGGTGGTTTGCTTGGTAGGTGGGACATTTGTATCGTACCCACTCTTGTATTTACTATTTCATATTGTATTTAGTCAACTCCATCAAATCAAACTAGTATTTGTATAAGTAATGAGACTTAGCAAGACTTGTAGTGCGAGACTTGAGCGATGGGTTTTATGTTCGCTTTTGGGGTTGATGTCCTGTTTATTTCTTTATCTTTTGTGATCTTCACCTTTGGGCGTCGTATACTTATATTTTACTGTCTTGTGTGGTGGTGATCCGTCGGTTGGTGAAGAGCTAGCTCCCGCTTGGGGATGCCTTTATTATCTTTATGTATTTGTAGTTTTGGATCAAAAATACAAAGGAGGTGCTGCCCAAATTTTTTAAAAAAGACGAAACCTGTTTTCAAACTGGTAAATTTCACTTGCATTATTCATGTCCCTTTTCTATGCATTAAGAAAACTTGATTTCCTTATACCTTTATTTCAAAACTTCACCTATTTTATATTCTTAAAAAGGTTTAGATTTTCTGGGTTTCAGCTTACTTGAATTACGTTACGCCTTTAGACGTTGCATGATTTAAGTGCTGGTCACGAGCTAATATTTTGGGTCGTGACACTCTTAGGGAGTCCGAGTATCATTCCTTTACCCCACCTTCTATTGTCTCTCCGCCAATACTAGATCTCAAACCGCTACCATCTCATCTTAAATATGCATATTTTGGTGAGAATGAGTCTTTGCCCATGATCATATCCGCTTCTCTAGCTGTAGAGCAAGAGAACGCACTTTTGGCGGTGTTGAGATCAAATCGGCAAGCATTTGGTTGGACAATGGCTGACATCAAAAGGATTAGTCCATTAATTGTTGAACATTATATACATCTGATGGATGAAGCCAAGCCAACCCGAGACCCACAAAGACGGTTAAATCCCGTTATGAAGGAGGCAGTAAAGAAAGAAATCGTCAAGTGCCTTGATAGCGGTATAATTTACCCTATATCTGATTGCCAATGGGTAAGTCCTATTCACGTGGTCCCTAAAAAGTCTGGCATCACGGTCATAACCAATGAGGCTAATGAGTTAATCCAAACACGCACCCAAATTGGGTGGCGCGTATGTATTGATTACAGAAAACTCAATGCTGCAACGAGGAAAGATCACTTCTCTCTACCTTTCATTGACCAGATGTTAGATCGATTAGCTGGATACGAATACTATTGTTTCTTGGACGGATACTCTGGCTATAACCAGGTCCCCATCGCCGAAAAGGATCAAGATAAAACCACATTTACTTGTCCTTTCGGTACGTTTTCTTATAGACGCATGCCCTTTGGGTTATGCAATGCTCCCGCTACATTTCAGCGGTGTATGATGGGGATATTCTCAGACATGGTTGAGAATTTTCTGGAAATATTTATGGACGATTTCTCCATATTTGGGGACTCCTTTGAGGTCTGTCTTCGTAATCTTGACGCGGTTCTTACCCGCTGTAATGATAAGAACTTAAGTTTGAATTGGGAAAAATGCCATTTTATGGTCCAAGAAGGTATTGTCCTTAGGCATATAATTTCAAAAAAAGGCATTGAGGTAGACAGAGCTAAAATAGATGTCATCCATAGCCTCCCTCGTCCCAAATGCGTCAAAGATATACAATCCTTCCTTGGTCATGCTGGATTTTATAGGAGATTCATTAAGGACTTTAGCAAAATTTCTAGACCCTTAACTTTTCTCTTGGCCAAGGATACAACATTTCACTTCGATTCGGATTGTAAGGCTGCTTTTGAGTCGCTTAAAAGAACTCTCACGACAGCCCCCGTTTTATCATCTCCGGATTGGAACCACCCGTTCGAGCTTATGTGTGATGCATCAGATTTTGCTATTGGTGCGGTCTTAGGACAACACATTGATAAGATGCCACACGTAATTTACTATACAAGTAGGACCTTGAATGATACACAAATTAATTACACAACCACCAAGAAAGAGCTCTTGGCAGTTGTATTTGCATTAGAAAAATTTAGGCCCTACTTGATTGGCTCGCCAATTGTAGTTTACACTGATCACTCCACCCTACGACACATTTTATCGAAGAAGGATGCTAAGGCCAGGCTAATACGTTGGATCCTGTTGTTACAAGAATTTGATCTTGTCATACGAGACAAGAGTGGATGTGAAAACGTAGTAGCTGACCATCTTTCACGCATCTCTTCTTCACCAACGTTGACCATGCCGATCAATGAATCCTTTCCTGACGAACAGCTCTTGACCGTATCCTACAAACCTTGGTTCGTGGATATTGTGAATTATCTAGCGACGGGATTATTCCTAGCAATTGGTCGAAACAAGACAAACTTCGATTTCTATCCCAAGTAAAATACTTTTACTGGGATGAACCTTATTTGTTTAAGTATTGTTCCGATCAAATCATTCGCAGGTGTGTCCCTAACGAAGAATTCAAGAGTGTGTTATCATTTTGTCATGATCAGGCATGCGGCGGTCACTTTGGACCTCGAAAAACGGCAGAGAAAGTTTTGCAATGTGGTTTTTATTGGCCAACACTATTTAAAGATGCATATGATCATTACAAAACTTGCCCGCGGTGTCAGCACTTGGGTCGGATTTCACGAAGAAATGTGATACCGCTCCAACCTATCTTAGTTGTGGAAATATTCGATATTTGGGGTATTGATTATATGGGCCTTTTTCCCAACTCTTTTGGGAATTTATATATCTTGTTAGCGGTTGATTACGTCTCAAAATCGGTGGAAGCAATACCGTGTCGCACTAATGACAACAAAGTTGTCATTAAGTTTCTTAAAGAAAACATCTTTTCGTGATTCGGACACCCTCGCGCTATAATTAGCGACAACAGGACGCATTTCTGTAATCAGTCTTTTAAGGTTTTGATGTGGAAATATGCAATCAACCACAGACTTTCTATGCCCTATCATCCCCAAACAAGCGGGCAGGCTGAGATCTCAAATAGGCAAATCAAACAAATTTTGGAGAAGACGGTTTCTAAAAACCGTAAAGATTGGTCAACCAAATTGATGGATGCTCTTTGGGCATTTCGCACCGCTTATAAGACCGATCTTGGTATGTCTCTATACCGCCTTGTGTTTGGGAAGGCATGCCACCTTCTCGTCGAGATCGAACATAAAGCAATGTGGGCTATTAAAGAGCTAAACTTCGATTTTGATCAAGCGAGCAGCTATCGGAAGCTGCAATTGAATGAGCTAAGCGAACTACGTGATGAAGCTTACGATAATGCGGTGATAGTAAAGAACCGGACTAAAGTGTTCCATGACAAAAACCTCTTTAGAAAAACTTTCACACCGGGACAACAAGTCCTTCTTTACGATTCCCGTCTCTATCTTCATCCGGGTAAGCTTAAATCTCGTTGGAAAGGATCTTTTGTGGTGTGGTATATACACCCGCACGAGGCAGTAGAAGTTGAAAATATGAAAAACGGTTCAATTTTTAAAATAAATGGGTATAGATTAAAACCATATTTCTCTGCTGACCCAGCGGAGGAACTCCTGTTTTTACAGGAGCCACTTTATCATAACTAAATTCCTTCGCCTCACCTACATGTTTCGGTAACATTGTATCATCTTAAGAATGGAGGTGAGTGAAAAAATGACTTAATTGAATATATGTGCGTGCCAAAGAAAAAGTTTGGGGTAGTCTTCATTTAACTATTATTTCACCCCTATTATTATCTCTCCCCAAGTCTACAAGTTTATGCTATCAAAGGACAACATCAGTGAGGACACTGCTGAAAACAGGTTTGGGGGAGGTTTGTATTCACTGAATTATCTTTGGCACTGGGCATTTAAAAAAAACATAAAAAAAAAATTATAATAAAAGAGTAGAAAGTGAAAAATTATATATGAAAGATAGGAATAGTTTAAGAAAAGCAAGAAAGTTAGATGTTTCTTAAACGAAACTAGTAATAAGTAGTTTTGAGCTGGTGTCCCAAGGGTTAGTAAGATGAAGGAAATTGCTAATTTGAGGATAAAAATAAGTCTGAAAAATAGTTCCTATTCTAGAAGCCAAACATTTGAACGTTGATACCCTACTATACGCACTTACACACATCTTGAAACTTGGGATAGTAGAGAATACCTTGAAATGCTCTTGTCTAAAAACCTTAGTATGAAGGAAAATAAAAATAAAATAAAATATAAAAATAAAAAGTATAAGTGGTGAAGAAAAAAATGAACACTGGTTTTGTAATTACCAAGGCAACATAAAAAAATATAGCGAGGGTGCTTTATCACCTAGTGCCTTAGACCAACTGGTTTGGGAGCCACTGCTAAGCCTCAGGTGTTGCAAGACGAGGAATTACACCTTAATATGTAAGCACATTTTTTAATTGGTCGGTTAGTACCTCAAGAAGTATTAACGGTCGCATGAAGGATGTGTGAGAAAATTCATTAAAAATTCACCGATTAAGAAGTACTTTGGAAGATGGACAAGAGTATGATAGCTTGAATTGAATTCTCTAAGTGTAGGGATGTCCTTTACACACACGTAGGGGTATATGATCAATGTTTGGATGAAAGATAGGGAGGAAAACTAAAGGCTATGTTTTATTGAGGGATGATATGATTTCTAACATCTTTTCACGACCATTAAGATAGGGCTCATAGCAACTGAAAAACTGGTGTAGTTGAAAACTCTTATTTTCAAGTTCTTTCTTTCATAATTCTTATCTTTGTATGTAACTTTCACTATTTTTCTTTTATTATAGGATTTTGTGGGTGTAATCCGCTGAAAACCCTCAGAAGACAACACTCCTCCTACTAGGGACACCTAGAGCTTTAACGGCTTGTTGCACGTGCTCAGTGCAATCGTGTTGCCTACGAAAGTGTGCTACTTAGTTCTTCTTCTTTTTCTTCTTCTCTTGAATAACTAGTTTGCTCGGGACGATCAAAGTTAAGTTTGGGGGTATTTGTTCAGTTGATAAAACTGCACTTTTAATATGACATTTTTCCTACTATTTCTATATAAAAAAGGTGTTTATTATAATATATGACACATATGATGGTTTATCTGTAAAAATACTATTTTCATGTGTTTATATATTATAATTAAAATTATGAAGGAAAAAGTAAGCATATAATATCCATGTAACATTTAGCCCATTTAATATGATTACCTTATTAAATACCTTTGACCAATTCTCTTAGAACTAAAATATCATGACAAATGGTTAAAGATAATATCTCAATAAAAACAAATTCTACTGACATCATTTATTGAGATAATTGTGCAGGAATTATATCATGACCGAAATCAAGGAAATCCGAGTTGGCAAGATCAAAGCTGCCGAAGATATTCAAGTAAATTGAAGAAACTAATTCTGGCAGAAACGTAGAGAAGATTTTCAAAGTCTAGATACTCAAAAGATCACCAAGTGTTACAGATATGAAGCTACAAAAATTAGTGGCCATGATCTCACCAAAAGACGGCGGATCCACGGCCAAACCTATCCAATGGTCGCGGTTCCGCCGCACTTCTAAGGATTTAGGGCTCGGGATTTTGGTGGTTGGGATCCTAACAACTCGTTTACATATTAGGAAACTAGGGTTCTGGCTTTGTGACTATAAATAAGGACCGAGAGCCTCTTGGAAAATTATCAAAACCGACGCGATCAGGAAGTCCACGACGGCTCAAGAATCCTGGTTGATCATCGACGGTTCATCTACCTCCTTAGAAGAGATCGAGAAGCAAACTAGGGTTTTGTAATCATTTTCTAAGGAAACAAAGTGTACTTGATCTTGTTGATTAATAAAGGTAGTTGTTTTCTTATATCTTTTTATTTTTATTGCATTTTACTTTCTTATTCATATCATGATCTCTATCCATTCTTCTATCTCCATCATGCGCGAGTAATTCTCCGCTTGTTAGGGTTTGTAGGATTAGGGTAGATTAATGGATGATGAAGATCCTTAAACTCTTTTTAAATCCTATAAAGTTTATAAACTTTATCAAAAGAATACATAACATCCTACTAGGACGCGCTATCAATTCATTGATGGTCACAACTATGATTAGAGATTAGATTAACAATTGTTTTGGTAAAGGCTAGACATGAACGGAGATCCATAGCAAGATAGGGGTTAAGAGTGGGAACCCTATTCCCTCCATGAACCCTAATCTACATGCATCACTGTCGATCTAGTTTTAAATCTATTAAAGGATAAAAGGAATAATCTTTAATTAATCATCCATGACTACTAAATCTTAATGAACCCTACAAGCCCTCTTTTAATATAAATCCTACATCCGTAGTTAATCTAGATCTATATCCTGCATCCGTGTTTGACGTAGATCTAGAACCTACAACCATTCTTCACCATTCTTTATTCCTCCTTTCCTAATCAACACGCCTAAAGTAAGATTAAAAGATTCAACGTTTCCCTGAGGACGACCCGTATTCATCTCGATCTAGCTACACGCGACGCCGTGCTGATTGCGGTTATTCTATAAAAACACTTTTTCACAAATCAATCAGTGCGCGACATCGAGTTACAGTGGTATCAGAGCCTACTAAACCTTAACTAGCTAGTTAGAAAGTAGTTAGAAATTCGATCGACGAAAAATTTGCCCGAAATCAAAATCCAAGACTTGCCTTGTTGTCGTTTTTCAAAACTGCTCAGAAAATTATTTCAGCGGCCTTAAAAATACGTGCAGGCATTTTAGTGAACGAGAATTTTTTTTGAGACGTTGATTCATCAACTTAGCCGCGGAACCGTGGCCAAACAAGTCTTTTGGCCGCGGAACCGCCGTAGAGTTGAAGCTTCACTGCTCACAATTTTTTCTGGGGTTTAGGTGTTTGGAATTATGGTTTTTGGAATATGTGTTTTCTACCCAGATTTGTTTCTGTACTTGATTGTGCATAGGGTAAACACGGATAATGTTTATCGATCGAAATTCTAGGTTCTTGGCTAATTATGATTCTGTGTTTGTATATATGTGTTGCTAAACGTATGCTAATCGCTATATATCGATTAGTGGGGGTTGCACATATCTGTATTGTGATGGATTGTGTATAGGAAGTATTGGATCGTCATAGATGAATAGCCGGGGGTTGTGAGAAGAGTGTTTTCTTTTCTTTCATTTATGTAAATTTGTAATTGATGTAATATTCTTTTGCGGAGCACATCCGGGGTGAGTTTGTAGCCACCGTCGTATTATTTCATTTACTTTTTCTTGCACCCAGCATAGACCCAAGGTGGGGTGCACAAACTACCGGGTTCTTGAAGTGCCGAGTGGCCTACTCATTTTATTGAGGGAGGTTGCTTCACTTCGGGAATTTGGCGGGTAGTTTTCCACACCCGTAGGGGTCTAGGGTAGGATTTGGCTATTCATCATAACCGTGGAATCCGTCTTTCGTCCTAGGCTAAAACGAAACACGGAATTCCTAGTATATCCAATATATTCATCTGTGATCTGGAATGTCTATTATTGCATGAGACGAATGGATATATATATATATATATTATATAATAAACGTTGCTTATGTTTTGCACCCGTGCTAGTCCAGCCCTCGCTCTTCCGTTAGTTAAGTAACTTAACGGTGCATGACGGGGCCCCGTGGCGAATGCGGATGGCATAATCGTACGTTCTATTTTCGTTTCTTTTCTGCAATGATAGGGTTAAATGATGGAACCACATTAATATTGATTAATGCAAGGAAAACAAACCAAAGTTTAAATCGTTGGAACAATTTCAAAACCATTCGGTTTTCTTGAAAAACAACTTTTAAATGCGGAGCCTAAACCACTCCTTTTAAAATCTATCATGGTTCTTTCGACTATATCAAGTTCATTACGTTCACGGTTTCACTAAAACCATCCGAGCCCTCCGTCATTTCAGATGGGTATTCAGTAGTATTCAAGCTATGTAATTTGACCTTCGCCAAGGCATAGTGATTGGTAGCTGTTGGGTATTCATTTATAGCATAGATAGATGCATTGATTTGGGAAAGTCGTACAGCTATTTTGGCATTCGTCAAGGGTTTGTACGGGTGTGTTCAAATTAACCTGGATAATGACGGGTATATGTTGGCCTTCGTCAAGGTCATAAGCGCCCAGGGCAAAAATCCAAATCGGGAGTTTCTAAGGAAAATGAAACATGCTAGTGTTGCATACCATTTGGAGTGTGATGATTTTGGTAGGATTCCTTCAAGGTTGTCATACGATGATATTTGGATCCCGATCTTACTGTGAGTATTCGCTACTCTTCGGAAGATTTTTCACTAAACAATCAATGCTATAAACCAAGTAGGTGCCTAGAACGGTGTAAGCGGGGCTACGCCTCTAGGGAAAAGAGGTTATATAATTAAGGAACTTCGCGAAAGCGTTGGAAAACCTCCCTCGAAGTACCAACACTCGCCTGGTCGAAAAGTTAAGCAAGAATTGTAGGGTGAGATTAATCCTGACTAATTCTTCTTTTATGGTTTGAAGAAGGATTCGAGGAATAGTAGGAGCCATCATGTTTAGATAAATTAATAACCAATCTAAATTTGCAAGAGTATCATGCTGAGTGTTTCTTTTCTCTCTCCTGACAGCAGCGACCAAAATGACCGGGCTTAAGTTACTGCTAGATAATAATAAATTGACTGGGCCAAACTATAAAGATTGGCTAAGGAATGTCCAGATAGCCATTACCTATGATAAGCTGGGCTACCTCCTTATTACCAAAGCCCCCGCCATCCCAGGTCCAGATTCCACCGTCGCGGATATTGAAATCCGTAAGACATGGAAAAAGACAGTGCGAGAACCAAGTGTCTCGTGTTAGCCTCAATGGATTATGAACACCAGAGGCGGCACGAGAAGATGGACTTAGTTTCCATTTTCCTCCATACCAAGGATTTATATGGAGAGCAATCTCGTATCACATGATATGAGACCTCAAAGAAATTTTTTCAGGCGAGGTTGGCTGTCGGGTCATCTGTAGGGGACCACGTCCTTACGATGATTAGCTATATTGAAGAACTCGTGGACCTTGGGACCACGTTAGAGAACGAGTTATATATTGACATGATTCTACAGTCCCTCCCCTCCACCTACGCCTAGTTTATCTTGAATTTCAACATTCAAGGAAAGGAAGTTTCACTTCCAGAACTTCTCAACATGTTGAGGAGCACTGAGGTCACCCTGCAGAAATCTAGGGAGACACCCACTCTGCTTATTGGGGAATCTTTCTCTTTTAGATCCAAGGCAAAAACCAAGGGAGAGAAGAAGAAAGTCTCCACCAAGCCGATAGGCGGTGTCAGTAAGGTAGAGGGAAAGGGTAGGGCAAAAGTTTCGGGGCTAACAGTAGGGAATGAGGAATGTTTCTATTGTCTTGGGAAAGGGTATTGGTAGAAGGACTGCACGGCTTGGAAAGCTAGAAACCAGGATTCGAAGCACGTTGTGGCTTCGGCTTCAGGTGTATTTATGATTGAAAACTGTCTGTCAAATAACTCTACTTCCTGGATACTAGATACCGGATCAGGATCTCATATCTGTAATTCATTACAGGCTCTGAGAAACCGTAGAGTTATCAAGGCAGGTGATATGACTCTCAGGGTTGCTAACGGAATGAGTGTGGATGCTGTATCCGTAGGGGAATATCATCTAGGATTGACAAGTGGGCATATTTTGATTTTGCGTAACTGTTTGTGTGTACCTAGTCTGGCTTGTAATATTATCTCAGTATCTTTACTTTCTAAAGAAGATTATGATTTTACATTTGTAAGCGATGTCATCCACATCCACTTTAATCAAAGTTTGATTGGTTCAGGTACACTAGATAATGGTATATACGTATTAAATTAAGCTCAGATTTTCAACGTCCAGAACACACTCAAAAGAAAGTCTCCAGAATTAAATCAGGCTTTCTTATGGCATTGTAGACTGGGTCACATCAATGAAATACGATTGACGAAGTTACATAAAGAGGGATATTTGGATCCGTTTGAATATCGGTCCTATGCAACTTGTCAATCATGTCTCAAAGGAAAGATGACAAAGACTCCGTTCACTGGATACGGAGAAAGAGCCACTGAGCTTTTGGGACTCATACACAGCGACATGTGTGGTCCAATGTCTACACATGCAAGAAATAGTTATTCCTATTTCATTACTTTTACGGATGATTTCTCAAGGCATGGACATGTATTCTTGATGAAACATAAATCCGAGGCTTTTGAGAAATTCCGGGAATATAAGAATGAAGTGGAAAAACAATCCGGCAAAAGTATCAAGACACTTAGATCTGATCGAGGTGGTGAATATTTAAGTACCGAGTTCCTGGATTACTTAAAAGAGAATGGAATTCTCTCTCAGCTTACTCCTCCATACACACCTCAACACAACGGTGTATCGGAAAGGCGAAACAGAACCTTATTGGATATGGTACGTTCCATAATGAGTAACGCTGAGTTGCCGCGATCCTTCTGGGGTTATGCATTAGAATCAGCTGCATATCCTTTGAACAAGATTCCTACTAAGTCAGTTCCTACCACACCATATCAGATGTGGAGTGGGAAGAAACCCTATCTTAAGTATCTAAAGATATGGGGATGTCTTGCTTTTGTAAAAAAGCAGCATGTGGACAAGCTAGAGGCATGCTCAGTACTGTGTAAGTTTGTGGGATACCCAAAGAACTCTAGGGGGTATCTTTTCTATTACGCGGAGGAACAAAAGGTCTTTGTTTCTCGGCATGCCCACTTTTTGGAGACTCAATTTCTTGAAAAAGAAATAATTGGAGAGCGCAATAGAACTGGAAGAAATTCCAGAACCACAAGCTATTACTGAAAGCATGGTGGAACCAGAAGTTTCGAAAGAACAGGACATCCCCGTGCCACTCCGCAGGACTAGTAGGCAGTCTCATCCGCCAGAGTGATATTACGGTTTTCTCATAGACGGGGATAGAGAGGATTGCATCATCGACGATGATGAGCCAACCAGCTTCCAGCAAGCCATTCAGAGCAGAGACTCGGTAAAATGGTTGGATGCAATGCGGACCGAAATGGAGTCCATGTACACCAACAAAGTATGTGTTGGGTTATGGCAGCGCCCTAGCCATCAAACCGTGGCCGATTGCAGAACAAAAATTTTCAAAACTGGCTCTAACGCAATCCGCTACCCGGATCTACCATGAACCCTAAACTAGCAAACTAAATATATATAGGAGTTAAGAATGGTTTTACCGAATTGATCCATGTTCTTCGATCTTCAACCACCTTCCCAAGCTCCTAGAGGCCACCATGATCTAGCTTGATCTCCGGTCTTCCTCCATCGAAGATGATCCATCTGAGAATTTGTATTCCGAGCTCCTACCTCAATAGCCGAGGTAACTAGGGTACCTAGTTCGCTAAACTAGATAGCCTAAAGGATGTAGAGTGTAGTGATGGATTAATTTGTCTCCAAACACCCTAGGTTTCTCAACACATGAGACTTGAAGGGTGGAGATAGAAGAAGAAGCTTGAGGATGAGAGTGAGAGGCAACTCAAGAAAAAATGGCTAGGTATTTTGTTGTTGTTGTTGTGTTGTGAGCAATAATTGAAGCCATCCAATAAATATCTCAAGTCTCCAAAATATCTTAAGTCAACCCAAAAAATCTCAAGTCAACAAAATAAATCTCAAGACTTCAAAATATCTCACAACAAACAAATAACCAAGCATGCTTGAATAGTAACTGTTCCCTCATGGGAAATAAATAAAATACAAATAAAGCAGCAAGGGAAACCTCAAATGAGGCATCACGTGCCCACACGTGACCGGGCATCATGACCAGGCATCACGTGCCCATACGTGACCGGGCCTCACGTGCAGACACGCGACCATTTACAGGCAAAGCCTGTAGGCACTGAATAAAATAAACAATTGGAGATACTTAATCAGTGGCATCACGTGCCCACACGTGACCAGGTCTCACGTGCAAACATGTGACCTTTTACAGGCAAAGCCTATATGCGCTGAATAAAATAAACAATTGGAAATGCTGTATCAGTGGCGTCACGTGTCAACACGTGACCAGGTCTCACGTGCAAACACGTGAGCTTTTACAGGAAAAGCCTTTATGCGCTGAATAAAATAAACAATTGGAAATGCTGTATTAGTGGGGTCACATGTCAACACATGGCCAGGCCTCACGTGCAAACACGTGACCTTTTACAGGCAAAGCCTATATGCGTTGAATAAAATAAACAATTGGAAATGCTGTATCAGTGGGGTCACGTGTCAACACGTGACGGGTCTCTGAGCCCTCTGAACTAATAGAATTAAATTCTAATTAAAGGGAATCAAAAGCCCTAATTGGAAGAATATTTCTCTAGATCTTTCCAAACAAAAAAGATTGCACTCTGTAAAGTGGAGCACCGTTGGATTAAAAATCCAATGGTGACTAAAAATCACCAATTTATAGAAAGATTCTATACAAGGAAATATTTTCCTAAAATTTGCCAGGAACAACAAATAAAATATCTTTTGGATTAAAAATCCAATGGTGAATAAAATTCACCGAGTGATCTAAAAGATCATGTTGGTTACAAAATCAATCAAAATCTCTCAATGAGAGATTGACCGAACAAACTGATTCTTTTCTTTCTCCTATAAATAGGAGCCAAGAAAAGAAGAGAGGGAGGGGAGATAGAACAACAGAGAGAGAATACAAAAAAAAACGGAGAAGAGAATTTAATTCTCCAGAGAGAAAAGAAGATCTCTTCAGAAAAGAAAGAAACCGTAAGTAAGAGAGGGAAAGAGATCATTCTATAAGCTCCTACAAAACAAAAGAGAATTTAATTCTCAAATAAAGAGTTTAACTCTTCTAAATAAGAACTTAGTTCTTTCTTTGGTTGAAGATCTGCAGAAGCAGATCTCCCCATAAGTTGAGAATTTAATTCTTATCGGGGAGATTCTGTCATGCAGATCTAAAATCTGAGGGAGGATCTAAGTTCAGAGAATTCTATTTTCCCACAAAGCATATAGGAATTTAATTCCTCCAACAAAGATAGGGTTTAACTTTTAATACAAGAACTTAGTTCTTCTTTATGGTAATAGATCTGCAGAAGCAGATCTCCACATAAGTTGAGAATTTAATTCTCATCAGGCACATTCTGCCATGCAGATTTAAAGCTTAGAAGGAGAATTGGGTTTAAAGAATTTAATTCTTTTAAATACATAGGAATTTAATTCCTCTAAATAAAATTAGGGTTTAACCCTATAAGAGAATTTAATTCTTATACGAGGGATTCATCTCTCCATGCAAGTAAACGGATTAAGTACCCAACATGATCACGTGGTAACACGTGACCTTCCCCTCCAATGACCAAAAGAGAACGAATAAGATTAGGTCACGTGCTCCCACATGACCCTTGAACAGACTTCTCAAAATAAAAAGGGCAGAATCGATTTTGGGTGCCTCACGTGTCCCCACGTGACCCCTGACAAACACCTCTTTAAAAAAAAGAAAATGGGGTAAAACCGAGGGATTAATACCCAATGCAGGGGTACCATCACGTGTCCACACGTGATGGTCATAAAGATTAAAGTGTTTAACACTTACTTGCATATTCTGAGAATAAAATAAAGGAAGTTTGGCCCAACACTCAAGCGCCTCACTTGACCCCTGTTCCCCTCCGAACGGCGGCCTGGACTCGGGCGTCCGGGCCTGAGGTTCGGGGCAGATGCTAATTGGTGCTATCCGTCCATCTCTCCGAAGATGCCAAGTTGTTTATGGCACCGTGCATCGGAGGTTTAGACGGATGCGGCCGATGTAGCAGACTTCGTCAGATTCCCCCTCGTTTGAGGGCTTTTTGATTGTGGGGACGCTCTTCCCTGCAGGCGCAAGCCCCTGCAGTTAATTACGCTACCGCATCGCGGTAACAACTTTTTCCTTCTCCAGATGGTCACTTCGTGTCGTGTGTGTTTATTTTATGTTTTTTTGCCCGTGGATTGTTTACGGAGACTGAGTTATGTCGTCGCCCGTAGGGCGTGGACTAGTCCAAATCCGTGTTTATCTTAGATTTGGGTTTGGGGGTCTGGTTTGAGGATACGTCAGCCATACTTGAGGCTAAGATCAGCTCAAACATTTGTTAAGGATACGTTAGTCCGATTTGAGACTAAGATCAACTCAACAGGATCGTTTAGATCCGACAAGAGAGCGTTTGGGCTCCATTGTTCCAGTTTAGGGACATAGTGGTCCATCGTATATGTGGCCGTCGGGACCCGTCACCTCTCTGACGACGTTGAAGGATTACAATGACGGATGTCAGAGGAGTTCAGAGATGTACCCTCGAGCCGAAGTTAATTTGGGGGATTCATAGTCCAGTCTGTTTGAAGGTTTAAGGATACGTTAGCCATCTTTGAGGCTAAGATCAACTTAAACGGGACCGTTTAGATCCGACAAAAGAGCATGCTGGGCTCTATTGTTCTAGTTTAAGGACATTGCGGTCCATGGGTAGTTTAAGGACATTGCGGTCCATGGGTAGTTTAAGGACATTGCGGTCCATGAGTAGTTTAAGGACATTGCGGTCCGTTGTTAGTTTTAAGACATCTCGGTCAAGGTTAAGGACGTCATAGTCCATGGGTTTAAGGACTCCACAGTCCGGTATGTGCTCTGGATGCTTCACACGGGTTCACTGCCGTGCTTGGCGAGGACCAGGCTCCGCTCTGGGCGTTTTCCGCGGGGTCAAAGAGTGACATTATCCACGTTCCACGTAACCAGGAATTTTGCACTAGATGCTTCACACGGGTTCACTGCCGTGCTCGGCGAGGACTAGGCTCCGCTCTGGGCGTTTTCCGCGGGGTCAAAGAGTGACATTATCCACGTTCCACGTAACCAGGAATTTCGCATTAGACATGGGTTTAAGGACCCCACAGTCCATATCATGGGTGGTCGTCGGGACCCGTCACCTCTTTGAAGACATTGAGGGATTACAATGCCAAGTATCAAAGGAGTGAAGAGATGTACCCTAGAACCGGAATGGATTAAATAGTCCTTGGCCCAATTTGGGATCAAGACCCATTAATTATATTATGAGCCCATTGGCCTAGTTAATTACGAATTGAGGACTTATGGCCAGCTTGGGCTAAGTCCTATCATTTCTGGAATATTGACTTCTTGTGGGTCCATTGAGGGAGAGGCTTTACCTCTATCCCTTTAGCCAATTGGGCCAAAGCCTAGTGTTAAACACTTCAGAGCAATCAGTGTTGAACACTGGGAATGAGGTTGACAAGTTAGTGTTTAACACTAAAAGATAATTGGTGTTAAACACCAGCAACAAGGCTTTCAGATTAGTGTTAAACACTAAAACAGATCAGTACCAAGCATCGGCAACAAAGCTCTCAAATTAGTGTTAAACACTAAGGTAGTCAGTGTTGAACACTGCAAGTAAAGTTCTTTGATTGGCGTTGAACACTACAGCCCAACAGTGTTTTAACACTGGATTCAGGAGTTCTAACTTAGTGTTAAACACTAAAGCAAGAGGGGTCACGTGGCGACACGTGAGAGCGCCTTCTTTCCATTCTTTCTGCTGAGATTATTGCATCTTTCAGAGCGTCACGTGCCATCACGTGACGGGCATTCATATGCCTATGTGTTAGAGCTTCCGTCAAGGGTCACGTGGATCACGTGGGGGACTGCCTCAAAAGGCTTTCTGTAGATCTTTTGAGGGGGTCACGTGGTGGCACGTGACCCTGCCTCCATGTATATTGTTTAGAGAATCTGTTGATTCTTTTTCAGGAATTAAATTCCTCGAGGTTTAATTTTCAAAGGAATTAAATTCCTACTTCCTTTTGAAGACTTATATTCTGGAGTAGAATTGAACCCTGAATCTTCTGTAGGAATTAAATTCCTCGTTTATGTGAAGAACTGAATAGGGTTAAACCCTAATAAAATCTTTTTAAGGAATTAAACTTCCAGTCCCTGTTAAATTATGATTAAGGGAATTGGATCCCCGTTGTTTCAACAGAACTAAGTTCTTAATTAGGGTTAAACCCTGTTTCTCTCTGTCCTGAAGGAATTAAATTCCCATAACACAGGGTCAAGCCCTACTTTTAGAGGAATTAAATTCCTATAGTTCTGTGAGAATTAAATTCTCGTTTTTCCATTCCCTCTCCATGTTTTGGATCTGCATGGCAGGATCTCAACCCATTGAGAATTAAATTCTCAACCTAAAGGGGAGATGTGCACTTTGCAGATCCTCTATCAAAGAGAGAAGAAATATGTTTCTTCTGTTTTTTATTTTGTCAGAGTTAAACTCTGTTGAGAATTAAATTCTCCTTCTTTCAGGAAGCCTTCCCTTTCTTACCTAGGGTTTTCTTTTTGCAGAAGCTCTAAATTCCTCAAAGTATCAAGGCTCTCTCCTTTTTTCTCCCTCTGCGTATATTTCTTTTTTTGTGTCTCTAGGCTCCTATTTATAGGAGAAGCAGGCGAATCAATTAGTTTTTTGACGAATCTTCGTTGAGAGATTTGATTTGCATCCATCATTCGTTCTGGACCTTCAGATTATTAGGTGAATTTTATTCACCATTGGATTTCAGATCCGGGGATTCTCCCTTATAATTTCTGTTAGATTTTAAGGGGAAATCTTTCCAAACTCGAGATTTTCCATAGATAGATGATATTTGATCATCTCTGAATCTTTAGTTTGATCGGTTCCAGATAATTGCTTTCCTTTGGAAAGATTTGAATCTCTTTCAGAATTTAATTCTGTTAGCAAAATGGGCTTTGAAAGCCGGTCACGTGTGACCACGTGACCCATGGTCACGTGTGGACACGTGACTCTCTTGGAACGAGCCTTTTTCTTCTTTTGCACTCTGCCTTCTTCTGCTGCTTAGCCGTCACGTGCTACCACGTGACCCCTGGTCACGTGTGAGCACGTGACCCTTGTCTGGCGCCTCTTTCCTTGGTTCAACTGGAGAGCGAGTCTGCTGCTTTGAACGTCACGTGCCAACACGTGACCTTGGTCACGTGGGAGCACGTGACCTCTTCTGAAGTCCTTTTCCTTGACTTGATCAGGGAACCAATGTGCCCTTTTCCGCTGCTTTTGTATGTCACGTGTCAACACGTGACTGCTGGTCACGTGTAAGCACGTGGCCCCTTTTTGAAGCTTTTCCCAGAAGCTTTCCTGATTTTAAATCAGGAAACAAATGCCCCCACAGCGTTGTTCTCACGTGTCTGCACGTGAGTGCAACGCTGTCACCTCTTGTGACCGTTGGATTCCTCTAGGGATCTGGGGAGATGAAACGTTTCCACTGCCTTCTATAAATACCTCTGTCTCTTCATAGGAGCCTTCACTTTGCTCATCTTCTTCTTCCGAGAATTTCTTCTTTGAGAATTTAATTCTCGCTTTCAGAGCTTAGTTCTCTGTCTTGAAACAATCTTCAGAGTTTAACTCTGTTCGAAAAGAACCTTTTTTTTTCTCAGGTAATGTTCTTGGACAACGATGAACCTTCACATTTCTCTGGATTTTAAATCCAAAACAAGGGTTTTTACCCTTTTTCCTTCAGATTTTCCATAAGAACATGAAACCGCTTAACCCTCAAACTGTAGATCTCTTAGGGTTTAGATGATCTTTGGGGAGATGATGATGGCGTTTCAACCCCATGGAATTTAATTCCATCAAAAATGCTTCTGGGAATTTAATTCCCTTTTCTTAATTAGGAATTTAATTCCAATGAAGAACTCAGTTTCTTCGCATGGAGGCTTCCTGAGGTCTCTTGGCCCTAGGTGGTTCTTCCTGACATTAATGCAATGGGGGTTTTGTAATGATGTCTTTTGGTGGGAATTTAATTCCTTTGATTTTGCTAGATTCTTTGTAGAGCCCGAGACAGCTTCTGTTGGGGGGGAATGTGCATGGTCATCATTCTTTGAGGATATTCCCTTTGTTTTATTGTAACGCTTTTGGCCTCATTATTAATGAGCCGTCATCCGGATTCTGTGGGACCCATATGTTTTGTAACTAGTGACCTCAGAAAACTCTGCTGTTGCTCTCTTTAACTAGTCTTCAAGTTTATGCATGAATATATGTTGCTGACTTTCTTCTAACGGTCCTCCTTTATTGGATTTCAGGTGCGATGGCTTCTGTTCCACGCTTTCCTTTTTCTCGCTCGGAGGCTGCTTTTCCTCAGTCGCCGTCTGATGAGGAAGCGATGGCGATGATTCGGGCCCATGACCCGAACTGCACCAATCTTCTTCAATGGGGACCTTGGTACAATCAGATTATTCAGGGTCGCCGGAGCTTTCTTTGCGCGGTGCCGACGGAGCCCACTTTCCCATTTTTACCGATGGATCCTCCAAGGACAGCTTTTGCTGTGGAAATGCCAAACTGGACTCCAACGGGGAGGCTAGAGCCTTCGACGACCGGCATTCCGAACCATCCGATCCCGGCCATAGACATCTTGGGAGGGCGTATTTGCCAGGGTGAGGCCCACCCATGGGGGCAAATTTATAAGATAGGGCTCACTCCTAGGCATCCTACGGGCTACCTTCTCTGGGCTCGCTACATCCTTTCTGCCCATCGGGCGCGGTTGCAGAAAGTCGGGCTTTATCAGGCCATATACGCATCGCTATTCCATTACAAGTCCCCGCATGCCTGGTGGGTCAAGGAGTTTTTGAACCAGTGGAATCTTCCCACTAATACTTTCATTCTGGGAGATCGCGAGGTTTCGATTTCTCTGGCCGAATTTTATGATATCTCGGGGTTGCCGATAAGGGGTAATCTGTATGAGGAGTTGTTACCTCCTGACGAGTATGTTTTTGAGCCCGAGCTCGCCCCAGTTGACGGTCTGTCTGCTGAGAATGCTGTTCGCCACAAGAGCCCCAGTTTAATTAAGGCCCTAGGCATCTTCGACCAATTATTCACCGAGTCCGAGGAGCAGGGTGTCACCTTCAAGAGCTTCATTGCTCGTTTCCTTCGTGAGGACGCCTTATCGAAGACAGCCCCGAAGTTTGCCAACATTGGGGACCCCTTTGGGTTTGGCCCGAAGAGGTTGCCGACCAACGAATCAGATCTACCTCAGTATTACATTCCTATTATATCGCCGATCTCTTTTGAATCCATTGCTGCCCCAGGCATGGACGAGGAGACGTTCTTTGTGGGATTTGTTAGCGTCTGGCTCAGTTGGTTCGTTATCCCCATGCATCGCCGCTTCATGAGAGCCTCGGTCATCTACCCGGCTCATCGTATTGCTGAGGGGATGAGGTTGGCTATCGGCATCCCGGCCTTGGCGCACCTCTATAACGGATTAGGCACCGCAGCTAATACTTCTACGCCTGGCGTGGACATAGTGAACTTTTCGCTTCATTATTTCACGTCGTGGATCGAAATGCATGTGCTGGGGTCTTTTGCTATGCATCAGAGGCCCGCCTTTTACGACGCCTATCCCTTCCCGCGACTCATGCGACTGGTGGGTGCTTCTGCTGCCGACCCAACTCAATTTGGGGCTATTCGGGTGCTGATTTCCCCTCATGCCACCGCCGGCGGGTTGGTTTTTAATGATCGGGTTCTGTCTTCTCCTTCGGGTCCCGTTCAGCAACTTTGGGACCAGTCAAAGGACAACGCGCCTTCTCTGAAGCCCCGAGAGGCCACGCATTTGTATTCAATTAGACCGGGCTACTTGGTGTTTCGCCAGGATAGTGCAGCTCTTTTTATGCGGTACAATCCACATCGATTTGCCCGGCAGCTTGGATACGACCAGGGTGTTCCTTTTGAGGCTTTTATAGTCTCCCCGATCCCTTCGCTCGACGCTGTTCGCGATGCCGCTCATCATTTCATGAGGTTGAACACCGGCTCTCATTTCATGGTCCCCGAAGCCGAGTACATGCCCCGATGCGTAGGTGCATTTACGGGCTGGTATCTTCATCGAATCACCCCAATTATTGCTGAAGAAAGAAGGGTTCTTCTTGGTCACGACTCCCCTCCTCAGGTTTCGGGAGCTAAGCTGCGACCAAGGGTTCCAGTCCGCTTCCCTTTGAGGGAGATTGGCACCGCCCTCATTCCGGGGGAGTCAGGGGTAGACCTTACTCCAACAGCTGGTATGCCCTTGGGTTCCTGATCGCGGGGTAGACGGGCTCCAGTAGTAGCACCTCTGCCGGTGGCGGCACCGCCCTCCGTGGCGTCGACACTGGCGATGTCGTCCTCGGTTGTGGCACCGAGCGAAAGTAACAGGGATGAGAGTGCTGAAGGCGATGTGGGCCAGCGCCGGGCTTCGCGAGGGAGGAAGCGGTCATCCTCAGCGACCGGCTCTGGGTCTAAACGGCGCAGGAAAGCGGCTACCACCCTGCTTGATTCTGTGGTGGAGTCTGAGCCTATCCTCGAAGACGAACCATTGGCCTTGCAAGAGTCAAGCGCTGGACTTCTCTTCCCGAGTTCGGCTGATGAGGAGGCTGCACAGTTGGCTGAGGCCATACGGCGTTCAAAATACGCGTCCCATAACGCCAAGGTTCCGAAGAAGTCTTATCCCGCTGTAATTTTTTACGAAGACCCTTCGTGGATTCGGCGGCGATTTATCGGCCCTTTGGAGGAATGGGGGGAAAGGGCTTTGAAGCAGGCCGCTTCAAAAGACGCAGCTGATGCACTTTCTTTATGGACCGGCGGTCATGAGTCTACTCTTGAACCTCGGCGAGCTTACCTCCTTGAGAAGGAGAAGCGGCTTGAAGAAGCCATATTGAGGGCTTCTTTGCGTATAGGTATGTTGTGCTTATTCTGTAATCTTGTCGATTATTTATGCTCGTGGGTATGTATCATTATTCTTGTTTGAATCGTACAGAATCTTCGACGTTGGGGGAGCTCCCTACTGGCCCATTAAAGCTAAAGCCCGCCGAAATTCTTAATGAAGCTTTGCCGGATGTGGAGAGGGCTGATGAGGCTGCTCCTCTCATGATAGAACCTCCAGCGGCGGTCCTTGGCCAGGGAGTGCTTGCCCCTTTGGGGGAGGCTCCCTTGGAGGCTGCCGCCCCAATGGCTCTTACTGAGGTCGGCTCAAGGGCTGGAAGCGAGGTAGTCGGGGCTCCTCTCCTTTTGTTGGAGCATGAGGTCACGGCGGAGACCGTTGAAGCCGCTATCCCCCCGGCTCAGAATGGGAGGAGTGTTGAAGGTATCCTTCTGCGTTTTAATTTAGCAACCCCTTCATAGTCTGAACTCTTTTGCCTTTCCCAGAATTGCGCGGCTTGGCGGCCACGATCGCGGATCTGTCGCCTCGTCAATCGTTTCAGCGTTTATTGGAGATGGCAGCTCCGCAGGCGATCCCCCCTCAGCGTATTGTCCTTTCCTCTGGGCAAGGTTAGTGTCATTCGCCGTTTTTTACCATAGCATTGTTACCATTTTGCGAAATGACGTTGATGTCTCTTATAGTTTTAGAAGCCGACGATGAGGTTGAGGTCGTCGAAGGGCCAGGGGAACCTTCAGCTCCTACTTGCATGACTGTCGGTGAGTGACATTTTATTATAGTCCCATTCATTCTGCGTTTAAAAGTTTTACTAACATTCGCCAAATTTGAGCAGCCCTGCCAGTCTCCATGGCTTTGGAATCACGCATTGTGATGCCGCCCGGCCCCTATGCTTTGCGGGCTTCAGAACGCTTGGCCCAATTGAGCCTTGTCTCCCTATCTTCTTTCGTCGAGGAGCTTCGCGCTGGTAGTGCGACTACAGCTGAAGCGTTTGCTGCTGAAGCTAACGGCTCCCTTCCTTTTCTCGCCACCTATCACCGCGAGGAGGTGGTGCGGGTCTGGGTGGAGTTCTGTAGGAAGGTGGAGGCCTGTTTGTACGCTCTCGAGTGTTCTCGCCTTTCCTCGGAGGCCGTGGCTGCAAAGGCAGAGTTACGGGGGCTAATAGCACGGTGCGCGGCAAACATGACGTCATGTGAGAAGAGGCTTGGCCGTAAATTCTCGGAAAGGGAGCTAGCCTCCAAGGCGCTGGGCGAGCTTCAAGCCAATCTCACAGCCAGGGCCAACAAAGCATACGAACTCTGGCGGGTGCTTCAGGAGTCCATAAAAGAGGTGGTGGCTCTCGATAAAGCTGCCACGTTCACTCGCGAGAGGGTTGAGGCTCATAAGGCCACTGAGAAAGAGCTTGAAGCCCGGCTTGCTTCATATCAGGCCCAACAAGCTCAGGCGGAGGCTCGCCTTCTGGAGATCTTGCGTCATGAAGCCGTGGCTCAGCAACAGAACGATGAGCTGGTAAAATTACTACACCGCCCGCCGGCTTGAGGACTTGTATCTTTTCTCCCTTTTTTTGTACATACTCATGAATGAGGGTATCTCTTTTTTTCTGTTTCTTTCATAAATTGTACTTTGTATCTATTTTGGTTTATGAATAAAAGATACATTTTTCCTCTTAATGATATGTCCCCTTTTTATTGAATGCATTCTGCGGATACTATATCTTGATCTCCTTGCAGGACAGCGATGGCTCAGGGTTCAGGGTTAAGATCTGCTTCCTAAGACCTTTGCACTTTATGAGCCACGAGGGTCTCATAAAGAGTTTTTCTCCCTACAGGTCGAGAGGATCCCATAGGTGTAAGTTCTTCTTAAGAATCGTGAAGATTCTTAAGCGGTTTTCCCTTGAGAGTCGCAAGGATCTCACAAGAGAAATTTTTCTTCCTTACAGGTCGTGAGGACTTGTAAGTGCTGGGTGTGGTCGCCCTTATCCGTGTTTTACGGAGTCAGGGGTTTCTCCAGGTATTGTAGTTTAAAGACGTTGCGGTCAAGGTTAAGGACCTCATAGTCCGTGGATTTAAGGACTCCACAGTCCGATGTTAGTTTTAAGACATCGCGGTCAAGGTTAAGGACTTCATAGTCCGTGGATTTAGGGACTCCACAGTCCGATGTTAGTTTTAAGACATCACGGTCAAGGTTAAGGACCTCATAGTCCATGGATTTAGGGACTCCACAGTCCGATGTTAGTTTTAAGACATCACGGTCAAGGTTAAGGACCTCATAGTCCGTGGATTTAGGGACTCCACAGTCCGGTGTTTGGTTGCAGGGACCCGTCACCTCTTTGAAGACGTTGAGGAATTACAACGCCAGGTATCAAAGGAGTGAAGAGATGTACCCTTAAACCAATGTAGAATCCGTAGGGAATCGGGGGGGTTGATCGTTAGTTTTAAGACATCACGGTCGAGGTTAAGGACGTCATAGTCCATGGATTTTAAGGACTCCACAGTCCGGTATTTGCTCTGGATGCTTCACACGGGTTCACTGCCGTGCTTGGCGAGGACCAGGCTCCGCTCTGGATGCTTCACACGGGTTCGCTGCCGTGCTTGGCGAGGACCAGGATCCGCTCTGGACGTTTTCCACGGGGTCAAAGAGTGACATTATCCGCGTTCCACTTAACCAGGAATTTTGCGCTAGATGCTTCACACGGGTTCATTGCCGCGTTAGGCGAGGACTAGGCTCCGCTCTGGATGCTTCACACGGGTTCACTGCCGTGCTCTGCGAGGACCAGGATCCGCTCTGGACGTTTTCCACGGGGTCAAAGAGTGACATTATCCGCGTTCCACGTAACCAGGAAGTTTGCACTAGATGCTTCATACGGGTTCATTGCCGCGTTAGGCGAGGACTAGGCTCCGCTCTGGATGCTTCACACGGGTTCACTGCCGTGCTCTGCGAGGACCAGGATCCGCTCTGGACGTTTTCCACGGGGTCAAAGAGTGACATTATCCGCGTTCCACGTAACCAGGAAGTTTGCACTAGATGCTTCACACGGGTTCATTGCCGCGTTAGGCGAGGACTAGGCTCCGCTCTGGATGCTTCACACGGGTTCACTGCCGTGCTCTGCGAGGACCAGGATCCGCTCTGGACGTTTTCCACGGGGTCAAAGAGTGACGTTATCCGTGTTCTACGTGACCAGGAATTTTGTTGATTGTATCCGCATTTCATGGGATGGAGGTTGGACTCTTGGTGATATGTATCGCCGAGCCATGGAACTGGGGGTTGCCGCTGTCCCGTTTCGCTTGATGTTGTGTCTGCTGCCATGAGACGGACGTCGAGATGATCTCTAAGCTATCTGTGAACCGTCGAGATTTGGCTTCTCCTTATGATGAAACCTGGGGAAGGAGTATGATCCCTTCTTTGTTTGCGCCCCTGGATTGTATACAGAGGTAGATGTAACATCACCTGTAGGGTGAGGATTTCACTTTTATTTTATTTCTTTTTCCGCGATGCTCTATCATTTCAGCTTTTATATCGCGAAGGTTGCGATTGCCCCATCATTTCGGCTATTTTTCGCGGTGCCCAATCGTTTCGGCTATTTATTTATTTTCTGCTCGCTGCTTTTTATTGCGAGTTGCCCCATCATTTCGGCTATTTTTCATGCCTTCATTTTTACTTGCTTTTTTTTATTGCAAGTTGCCCCATCATTTCGGCTATTTTGTAGGCATGTGTGGCTTGCTAGCTTTGCAAGCCTGAATTTTAGGCACCGATTTCGGCATCAGCACCGCTACAACTGGAATGTTGCCAGGAGCGAATCATCATTCGCCTCTGTCGATGTTGAACAAAGGTGGCTTGGCAAACAGGGTTAAGGATCCTGTCGACCAAGGCTTTTGACTTCATGAGCCGTCAGGGTCTCACAAAGGTATTTCTCCCTACAAGTCGTGAGGATCTTGCAGGTGTATTTTCTCCTTAGGGATCGTGAGGAGTCCTAAGTGTGCGCTCCTCTGTAAGTCATAAGGATCCTACAAGAGGGCTTTCTCCTTATGGGTCGAGAGGACCTACAAGGGTTGGACTTTGCCGGGGAAGTGTTTATTCGCGCCCGTGGATTGTATACAAGGGTTAGTATCGAATCTCTTGTAGGGAAATATCGAAGGTTATGGAGGATTGCTTAAGCACAGGTTTAGGTCTCTGTAACTTAAGACTTTCAAATCTTATGAGCCGTAAGGGTCCCATAAGAGAGTTCTCCTTACGAGTCGTGAGGATCTCATAAGTGTATTTTCTCCTTAGGAATCGTGAGGATCCCTAAGTGTGTTGCTCCTTCGTGAGTCGTAAGGATCTCACGCAGGTGGTTTCTCCTTACAAGGTCGAGAGGACCCTATAAGTGTCTTTTAACGAGGTTGCGCCCTTTCGGGTTTTCACAAACGCTCGCAGGTGGTCCTGCTGTTTTTACTCACGGAGCCCTTTCGGGTTTTCATCCGTGCCCGTTTTGCTCGTGGACGCACCGTTTTTTATTCTTTTTCTCTCTTTTTTTTTATCTCGTCAGTCTAAGGATGCTGCGGTAGTAGTTTAGGGATGTTTCGGTCCGTCGTTAGTTTAAAGACATTTCGGTCCGTCGATAGTTTAAGGACGTTTCGGTCCGTCGTTAGTTTAAGGACGTTTCGGTCCGTCGATAGTTTAAGGACGTTTCGGTCCGTTGTTAGTTTAAGGACGTTTCGGTCCGTCGATAGTTTAAGGACGTTTCGGTCCGTTGTTAGTTTAAGGACGTTTCGGTCCGTTGTTAGTTTAAGGACGTTTCGGTCCGCCGTTAGTTTAAGGACGTTTCGGTCCGCCGTTAGTTTAAGGACATTTCGGTCCGTCGATATGGGAGGGCCAGCCACTGCCTGCAAAGTCTGAGCCTAGGAAGATAGCGAGCGGACATAGTCGTCGTCATCTATCATTGACCCAGGCTATGGCTCATCAAGCATAGTATTTCTTTAAGAAGCGGCCGTTTATTGGCCTGAAAGGCCTTTCACCGTGCATGTCCATGAGTAGATAGGCTCCACCCTGATAGACATTGTCTATGATGTAGGGGCCTTCGTAGTTTGGCTCAAATTTCCCCCGTTTGGCACGATTGGGGATCATAGGTCTCTTGACCACTAGCACGAGTTCGCCTTGGCGGAATGTCCTCGGCCTGGTCAATCTCTCGTACGAGCGCGTCATCTTTGCTTTGTAGGCTTCCAGATGTTGTTGCGCTATGAGCCGGGTTTCGTCGAGGGCATCAAGCTCCTCAAGCCGAAGGTGAGCATTTTCTTCGTCCGTCAGCTCGTGGTGGACTGTCACTCGTAGAGAGGGTAACTCTATCTCGAGGGGGAGTACCGCTTCCATCCCAAATACCAACGCGTACGGCGTTGTGTTCGTGGCCGTCTTGAATGTAGTTCGATAAGCCCAAAGGGCTTCTTGCAGCCTCTCGTGCCAGTCTCTCTTATTCCGGGAAACGGTCTTTTTTATGATCTTTGTCAAGGTCTTATTAAAGGCCTCGGCCAGACCGTTAGCTCGTGGGTTGTAAACTGAAGAATATCTCCAGTCTATATTGTGCTGCTGCGCGAAGCGGCTAACCTTATGGCTTCGATAGGCTGGCCCATTATCGGAGATAATCCGCCGTGGGGTTCCAAACCGATAGATGACGTGCGTTTTGAAGAAGTGGAGGATATTCTCCGTCTTCACTTCCCTCAGTGGTACTGCTTCTGCCTATTTGGAGAAGTAATCAGTTGTCGCCAGGATAAAACGATGTCCCCGAGATGATGCTGGCTCGATGGGGCCGACTATGTCAGTCCCCCACATTTCGAATGGCCAGCTAGCCACCGTTGGGTGTAGTGGATTCGGATGTTGGTGGATAAAGTCTCCATGAATCTGGCATGAGTGGCATTGCTTCGCATACTCGAGGCAGTCCTGGATCATCGTGGGCCAGTAGTAACCCATCTGTTTAATTTTTAACTTCATCTTCGGGCCTGCTTGGTGAGAACCGCAAAGTCCGTCGTGAACTTCCTGAATGACTCTTTCTGCTTCGTCAGGTCCCAAGCATCTCAGCCATAGAGAATCAAACGATCTCTTGTATAGAGTATCGTTGACGTAGGCGAAAGATAGAGCTCGTTTCATGAGCTGATGCCTGGAGGATGTATCTTTGGGCATTCGGTGGGACTTAAAGTAGTCTATGAAGACTTCCCTCTAGTCCTCGGCCCTCTCATGGTCTTTTATTTGTAGGGTCGTCTGCTCAGTCGCTCCCTTTTCTTTATATAATTCCGGAGGTATTTCTGCCGGGGCAAGCACTCGACGGCTTTGTACCACGATTCTTACATCATCGAGGTTTTCGTCCGCCAGTTCTTTAGCAAGTTTGGCTAACGCGTCTGCTTTGCTGTTTTCCGCGCGTGGTATGTTCTCCAAAGTATAGGAGGGAATTTGGGTCAATAGTTGTTGCACCCTTTCGCCGTACTTCACCAACTCCGGTTTGCACGTTTGGTAATCACCATTTACTTGACTGACAACCAGTTGAGAATCCCCGTATATAAGGAGGTCTTCAATTCCCAAGTCGATGGCGATTTCGAGGCCCGCTATCAGAGCTTCGTATTCAGCTTCATTGTTTGTCCTCGACTCTGTTAAGGAGAAGGCGAAGCGCATTATCCCTCCTTGTGGAGTTGCAAAGATGAGGCCTATCCCCGATTTGATCATTGGGATACCCTGTTTCTGTTTCTTTACGGAGGACGCTCCATCGAAATAGAGTTCCCATCGGATGCTACCGCCGCCAATCGCATCAAATGCATGCTCGTCCGGCAAATCACAGTTCAGAGGAGAATCGGCCGGTATCGGGTGCTCAGCGAGGAAATCGGCAATGGCTTGGCCTTTTACTGCCTTGAGAGGTTGATACGTTATCGAGAACTCCATCAAGAGCAGGGCCCATTTAGCGAGTCGTCCCGTCAATATGGCTTTTGACATTAAGTATTTAAGGGGGTCCACCTTTGAAATGAGACGGACTTCATGCGCCAACGCATAGTGCCTGAGCTTTGTTATCGCGAAGATCAATGCCAAGCAATGTTTTTCAATGGGAGAGTAGTTGTTTTCTGCCCCCAGCAGAACTCGACTTAAGTAGTAGAGTGCTCTCTCTTTCCCCTGATCGTTCTCTTATGCCCATAATGCGCCCAAGGAACCTTCGAGGGCGGTCGTATAAAGAATGAGGGGTTTTCCCTTGACCGGCGCAGCCAACACCGGAGGGTTCTGCAGGTACTGCTTGATCTCGTCTAGTGCACCTTGGCATTTGTGATCCCAAACGAATGGAGTTCCCTTTTTTATCAGGTGACTGTAAGGACGGCATTTGCCTGAAAGATTTGCGATAAACCGCCGGATGTATGCGAGCTTCCCTTGGAGAGACCGCAACTGTTTGAGGGTTCTTGGCGGAGGCATTTCCATAATCTCTTTAATCTTTGACGGATCTATTTCAATACCTCGGTGTCGAACGATGAATCCCAGGAATTTGCCCGAGGAGACTCCAAACGCGCATTTGAGGGGATTCATTTTCAAGTTATATTGCCGAAGGCGTTGAAATACAGTCTCCAGATGCTTTAAATGATCTTCGTATGACATGCTCTTTACTACGAGGTCATCGATATAGCACTCGACGATGTCATGTATGAGGTCGTCGAAGATCTTTGTCATGGCCCTTTGATAGGTAGCGCCCGCGTTCTTTAGACCAAAGGGCATAACCCTGTAGCAGAATATACCCAAAGGGGTCCGGAAAGCGGTGTGCTTCTGGTCTTCGGGATGCATCTTTATCTGATTGTATCCTGACGAACCATCCATAAAGGAGAAAACCTCGTGAGTGGACGTGTTATCTATCATCAGCTCGGTTACCGGTACCGGGAAATCATCCTTTGGACAGGCTTTATTGAGATCCCTGAAATCCACACATATGCGTACTGTCCCATTCTTTTTCATTACCGGGACGATATTGGCGATCCAATCGGGATATTGGACTTCTTGAATAAATCCAGAATCGATCAGCTTCTTGACTTCGGCGTTGATGCTCATCTCAAGCTCGAGTCGCATCCTTCTTGGCGCTTGCTTGACTGGCTTGATATCCGGGGATATTGCTAATTTATTCACGGCAACCTCCGGATCTAATCCTGGCATCTCAGAGTAGTTCCATGCGAAGCAGTCTTTATGCCGTAGCAGCACGTTCTTTAACGCGGCCACCTTTTCTTCAGAGAGTAGCTCGCTGACGAATGTCGGTCGCGGGTCATCTGCCGATCCCAACTCAATCTTCCTGAGGTTATCCGCCGTAGTATGTATACCATCTTCCAGTTCTCTCGGAGCTGGCGGAAATTCTGAGATCACCTGGTCGTCGCTGTTCTCAAAGCACTGGGGAAAGTCATCAACGTTCTCGCGCTCTTCTTTTAATATCGTAATCGTATAACAAGTGCGAATCCGCTCCCAGGACTGAGGTGGATCCGGTTCTACTCTTGCGGCCTTGGGTTTATGCTTTTGTGGCGGCGTTACCCTCCAGCTGTTGGATAAAGCGAATCTGCCCCGTTGGTGCTGGTCCTCGACCCAGTTCTTGAAGGTGAAGCAGTCTTCGGTAGGATGTCCTATGGCTCGGTGATAAGAGCAATAGCTCAAACGAGAAGCCTTGTTAGCTTGCTCAGGGTGTCTAGACTCTGGAAGCGCGATCATTTGATGTTTTAAAGCGAGCTTGAGTAACTTCTCCGTCTTGTCTCGGGGGAAGGAATACGCTCGACTCATCTTTTGCATGAGGGACGGATCCGAGCCGCGCAGTACCCGTAACCCTCTAATCCTGCGTCGTTGTTGTCGGCTCCTCTTCCCGCTTCTTAATTTATTTCCGTCTCTGCGTCGGGCCTTTCGTACAATGGGTTGACAAGGATGAGCATCTTTGTCTTTTGCAGCCTGTTGCAATAGACGTTGCGTCCTGGCCTTCTCGTAGATGGCCATCTCGCGGTTGTGGTCCTCCCGAGCTTTCTGACCCACTTTCCTGATAGGCTTGTCCATTCGTTCTTCAAACGACGGACTCGGCGCTTCAATCGCGGGGTCTAGTTTTGATGAGGGGTTGGCATCTCCTGACAGTGCGCCCTCTTCTTCATCAAAGGTATATATAGCGTAGCTGCTGTGAGCCCGTTCCCGTTTTCCGGTTCTCGCGTATCCAAGCCCGAGTGTTTCCATTTTCCCGTTGGGCAATTTGCGTTGAGTCCCCGGGACATCCCAAATCTTGTTGTAGAACCGAGCCTGCCGAACAGTCTGTTTTAAGGGTACTCCTTGGCGCTTCAATAGCTTCTTTAATCCATTTGTATAGTATCTGGGCAAACAGATGGGTTAGAGTCTATCGCATGTAGCATCCGCGCCATGCCAGATCTCTTTCTCTATTTTCGACTCTGAGGATCGGTAGAATAGGATCACCTTCTCACCCCTTCGCCCGGGAGGGATGTAAAATGTTTGCAGGTCCTGCACATTGTGAGCTTGAAGCGTGTCGAGATCCTTGTAGTGTTCTCGCGGTACCATGGTGATTTGCAAACTATGGTCATCGCAGAGGGGTGCTTGTATCGGCAGCCGATTGGAGAACATAGCATTAACTTCATCCTCTGAATCACTTCCGAAGACTAACATGGGGGCGGACGCTCCCGGGTTGTTGCGTTGAGATGGCATTGCATAAACTATCTCTTCCTCTTCTTCGGTATCGCTCCCGAAAACAGGGATGGTGGCGGCGGCTTTGTTCTCCGGGTTGCGACACCTTTCTGTATCCTCGAAATCTGGCAAAAAGTATTTCGCATCCTCGTATTTGTGGACTTCGTTCACGGAAAATGGGTTCAACTCGCCTGTTACAGTATACTCGAAACCATCTTTAAAGTATTCATACACTGATGTTGTGTAGAAGGGATGATGTTGTACTCGTGTAGCCAAGGGCGGCCGAGCAAGGCGTTGTAGCAGGTCTTGGCGTCAATGACATGGAATTTGATGTCTGTGACGAGAAGTCCAAAGCGTAATGTTAGTATTACAGATCCGAGAGTCCGTGACGATTGTGAATCGAAACCGGAGATAGTAATTTTGTCACGAGCGAGATGTTGCACACTCATGCAGATTTCCTTCAACACCCGAACATTAAGGAGATTGACGGAGGATCCATTATCCACCAGGATCTTGCCTATCTTGATATCATGGCAGTATCCGGAGACATATAGGGGACGGTTATGGTCGCACGTCCCGAGAAGGAGGTCTTCATCACCGAAAGTAATATCGGCTGTATGCACTTCCTCCAGTTCATCCTTCATCTTTTCAGTGGCGAGGAAGGCTTGGAATTGTTCAGGTTCTTGTAATGCCTTAATTAGTGAGTCTCGCGCTTCTTTTGATAATAGGAGGGCGTCGAGAATGCTAAGCTGAGAAGGTAGCTTCCTTAGGTGCGCGAGGATGTTATAGTCCACCTTACTCCTCCTAGGAGGGTCTTTGGCAGCCAGTTCTTTCATGACTTGGTCATCTAAAGTGATATCTTCAGTGACCTTTTCCTTTTCCTTATCTTTTCTACTCACGGGCCCGAGATTCTTTTCTGGGAGTGTGCGATTGCGCAGCTGAATGTTTTCGCAGGCTTCTAGTTTCTCCTCTTTCTCTAAGACGGATTCTTTAAAGAGAGGGCCCAGAGCCATTTCTTCATCAGAGTCGCTCCCAAAGGTGAGAACTAGTGACCCCCCGGCGTTGACCATGTAACAGTTGCCAGTAGTTCTGTTGTGCCCTTCGACAGTACTTCTTCGCTCCCGACGGCTCTTGCGTTTCATGCGCTTAAAATGTTGCTGACGAGTAACATATCCTTGCCACCATATTTTAAAGGCGTCGCACTCCTCCGTGGGGTGTGAGATTTTTCGATGATATGCGCAATAATTAGGGTGCCTCTCCGCCCCATCGTGTGTATTCCCTTCCGAGGGTGGTAGCTTCATCCCCATTGACATGGCTTTGGCAAACCTTTTCCTCGTCTTGAATATCTTTTTGTCTACTTCGGACGCCTTTTGATCTGGCGGGGGTAGTTCAACTCTTTCATTCAGTCGCCTGCATTTGGTTCTTTCTGACGTTGCCATCTCATGCTCCTGATCCGCCTTACTTTTTAGACGAATTTCGTCTAAGAAGGCTTTGATCATTTCATTTGTCAGCCACGCACGCTCTGGTTCAGGTTCCGCCTCCAGCTTCTTAGTGCTAGGAGTTTTCTCATCATCGGTAAACGAGTGGGAGATTACGTTACAACTCGCCACATACTCTTCGGATTCATCCGATGAGCTCTCTTCATCATCTCCCTCTTGAAAGATGTGGTTGAGGAACTTTTGCAGTGTGACAGGAGTTCGAGCCTTTTGATTGTATTCTTCCAGCGCGTCGATTTGCTTCTGCAAGCTCGTGTGCTCGTCTCCAGGCTTCGCGGGCTTCTTGGATTTCTTCTTCTTTTTCTTCGAAGATTTCAACGGTTGGGCGTGAGTATTTGGGCCTTTATCACGAGCCTTCGTAGTTGTGCGGGGCTTCAACATCCCCTCGATAATTTGAGGTTCAAGAGGGTCTTTCCATTCGATCGCAGGGCACGCGTGAAGGTCTCTCAGCATTCTTTTGGTTTTCGTTGATAGCACGACCTCCCAAGGAGATTCTTCAATAAAGGAGCAGGTTGCTCCCAATGTATCTGTTTTCTTAGGAGTATGTGGCTGTGGTGGGCTCACCTTCCACTTCTCGGACAGTACAAACTTCCCCTGGAGGTATTGATCTTCAATCCATCCTTTGAAGACGAAGCAATCTTCAATCGGATGACTTACCGTTTGATGGTAAGGGCAATAGCTAGGGTTATTCACCTCGGTGGGTTGTGGCGGTCGCCTTGGATTCGGTAGGTTTATAAGTCTGTTGCGTATTGCCAGCTCGAATAACCGTTTCGTCTTGTCTCATGGGAACGAGTAGGGACGTTTCATCTTCTCATTATAATACCAGCGTCTTTCTTCCAATTGATCTGCCGGTTTCGGGGCGTTAGGTTGCTGTTGGGCATTTGCGACGAAGGTCGCCCTTCCTTTACCCTTGTCATTCCGAGGTTCCGACTTCGGGGGAGGTGGTCTATGACCCATCTGGTCCATCTGAGCCAACTTGTCGATTAAAGCCTGGAATGTGGTTGGCTTAAAGAACATCATAAACTGGGAGATAGTTGCGTGTGGGTCTAAGGTTCCCACGAACATGCCCACTGCGGATGCCTCCTCAATGCGTTGCTCGCATCTCGACCACAAATTTCGCCAGCGTATAGCATACTGGACCCAGGTTTCGCCTGGTTTTACCATGGCGTTAATCAAAGCAGTTATTGGAGTGCGTTCGCTGGCACTTGCGAATCGCTGAGTGAATAACAACTCCATTTCAGCGAACGTTTTGATAGAATCGTTCGGGAGTTCCGAATACCATTCGAATGCTGTTTCTGATAAGCTGCCCACGAACTGTCGGAGCAACAGTTTATCATCACCGCCGGTGTTACCGCAGAGGGCCCGGAACTGGGCGACATGTTGATGGGGATTGCCGGTCCCCTTGTATACATGGAATTTTGGTATCGTATAGCCTTGCGGGTATTTGATTTGGTCGTACCAGCTTGGATACGGCCGCCCCGTTTTCACGACTTGACCAACTGCCTCAGTCGCATGATGGACCCGAATTTGCTGGGCTATGTAGTCAGCCAAGTCCGCCTTAGAGATTGCCTCCTCCTTGGCCGTTGAGAGGGTTGGCAGTGGATTCGACGTTTCTCCTCGGTCGTCTTCAAGAACGATTGGGGGATCTTCGGCGGGCAAGTCCTGCTGGATCATCATTCCTATCATATCTTGGAAGAGAAGGCCCATACGTTGTATGTTGGCTGCTTGTTCAGCAGCCTCTTTGTCCTTTTTCTCCAGTATCCGGCGAAGGAATTCAGCGTCGGTTTCTTCTTCTTGGCGCGCGTCTGAGGATGTTTCTGGGCTTTCTTTTGGCCCGGTAAGTGCGGCCATAGCACTCATCATTTCTTGGAGCTTTTGTTGCTGCTCCTGGGCTTTCGTCACGGATCGGGTAAGTGGTCGGTGGCCTGTAGAAGTGCGGCTCTCCTCCTTTCCAGAGGCCATGTATACGATGTGGACCATCATGCCCCCAGACTTAGGGCGTCTGGGCTCAGTGCTTTTAGCCGTCGTTGCACGTTGGGGGGTCTTCTCTGGCCTCCTCCTTTTATGAGCCATGGAGGTTGAGGGGGCCGTTGAGGTGGGCGTCCCGACAGCCTTTCGGGGTTCAGCCAGGTGACCAGCTTCCGGTTGGATTTTCAGCTTCTTGTGCTGGCGGGAGGAGTTTGGATCGATGGTCGAGTCTCGGGCCTGCCGCCAAACCTTATAGATTTTGGAAGACAGCCGTTGAGAAGATTGGGGCTGTTCTGATTCCATTTCCACAACCTTTTTTAACGGGGGAGGAGACCTCTTCAGCACTGCAGTAGGAGAATTTCTTCGCACCTTATTTAGCATTTCGAAGCTGTTCCCAGTTGGAACAGTAGCATTAACTTCTGCCACCGGGGCTGATGGAGTCAACCCAGAGGGGGAGTTGCCCCCAGCCTTCCTTACTCGGCGCCAATGGCGACGTCGAGCGTGTCGAGCGGATGGCGTTGGGTCAGCGGTAAGAATGGTCTTGTCTTGCCCCCTTTGTGGGTGGGGGGTTGTTGTTGGTGTTAGCCTGTCAAAGACCGACGTCTTTTGGATAGCAGGAGCGGGAGCTGGAGCCGTCAATCTTGAAAAGACCGACTTTGTGGCAGGGGAAGTCGCTTTGATGTCTTCAGGAGCAGGACCGGTCACTTTCTTAGAAGCAGCCTTCTCTGAGATTGTAGGCCCTATGATGAGTTCGCAGGATTTCCGGCCCAATCTAGAGAAGACCGAGGCGCTGACGTTGGGCGACTCGTTGAGAGGAGCCGCGGCAGGGGTAAGACGATCAAAGACTGACTTCTTGGGAGCTTCCTTTGTCAGTACCGGCGCTGCGAAGCTTGACGATGAGAGTATAGTCCCGAAGAACAATCCGGTAGTGGCTTGAGTCACTTGGTCCACCGGCATTATGAACAACGAAGCAGCTTGGGGTCCATAGGCTATACCTCCTGGCGAGGTAGAGCGTTGGTCGCAATTGCAGTTTGAGCAGTTGGAGGACTTCGCGGAAGTAGAAGCCATCGATCCTTTGTTTTCTGCAATAGGCAAGACGCCAATTCTTAGTATCTTGAAACCCAAGGGCAACCATTAGCGAATCGCGATTGGTTCGCGAATCACGACACACGAAGTGTGGAGTGGAAAGAGGAAAAGGTCCCACCGGGCGTGCCAGAATCTGTTCCCCTCCGAACGGCGGCCTGGACTCGGGCGTCCGGGCCTGAAGTTCGGGGCAGATGCTAATTGGTTCTATCCGTCCATCTCTCCGAAGATGCCAAGTTGTTTATGGCACCGTGCATCGGTGGTTTAGACGGATGCGACCGATGTAGCAGACTTCGTCAGATTCCCCCTCGTTTGAGGGGTTTTTGATTGTGGAGACGCTCTTCCCTGCAGGCGCAAGCCCCTGCAGTTAATTACGCTACCGCATCGCGGTAACAACTTTCTCCTTCTCCAGATGGTCACTTCGTGTCGTGTGTGTTTATTTTATGTTTTGTTGCCCGTGGATTGTTTACGGAGACTGAGTTATGTCGTCGCCCGTAGGGCGTGGACTAGTCCAAATCCGTGTTTATCTTAGATTTGGGTTTGGGGGTCTGGTTTGAGGATACGTCAGCCATACTTGAGGCTAAGATCAGCTCAAACGTTTGTTAAGGATACGTTAGTCCGATTTCAGACTAAGATCAACTCAACAGGATCGTTTAGATCCGACAAGAGAGCGTTTGGGCTCCATTGTTCCAGTTTAGGGACATAGTGGTCCATCGTATATGTGGCCGTCGGGACCCGTCACCTCTCTGACGACGTTGAAGGATTACAACGATGGATGTCAGAAGAGTTCAGAGATGTACCCTCGAGCCGAAGTTAATTTGGGGGATTCATAGTCCAGTCTGTTTGAAGGTTTAAGGATACGTTAGCCATCTTTGAGGCTAAGATCAACTTAAACGGGACCGTTTAGATCCGACAAAAGAGCATGCTGGGCTCTATTGTTCTAGTTTAAGGACATTGCGGTCCATGGGTAGTTTAAGGACATTGCGGTCCATGGGTAGTTTAAGGACATTGCGGTCCGTTGTTAGTTTTAAGACATCTCGGTCAAGGTTAAGGACGTCATAGTCCATGGGTTTAAGGACTCCACAGTCCGGTATGTGATCTGGATACTTCACACGGGTTCCCTGCCGTGCTTGGCGAGGACCAGGCTCCGCTCTGGGCGTTTTCCGCGGGGTCAAAGAGTGACATTATCCACGTTCCACGTAACCAGGAATTTTGCACTAGATGCTTCACACGGGTTCACTGCCGTGCTCGGCGAGGACTAGGCTCCGCTCTGGGCGTTTTCCGCGGGGTCAAAGAGTGACATTATCCATGTTCCACGTAACCAGGAATTTCGCATTAGACATGGGTTTAAGGACCCCACAGTCCATATCATGGGTGGTCGTCGGGACCCGTCACCTCTTTGAAGACATTGAGGGATTACAATGCCAAGTATCAAAGGAGTGAAGAGATGTACCCTAGAACCGGAATGGATTAAATAGTCCTTGGCCCAATTTGGGATCAAGACCCATTAATTATATTATGAGCCCGTTGGCCTAGTTAATTACGAATTGAGGACTTATGGCCAGCTTGGGCTAAGTCCTATCATTTCTGGAATATTGACTTCTTGTGGGTCCATTGAGGGAGAGGCTTTGCCTCTATCCCTTTAGCCAATTGGGCCAAAGCCTAGTGTTAAACACTTCAGAGCAATCAGTGTTGAACACTGGGAATGAGGTTGACAAGTTAGTGTTTAACACTAAAAGATAATTGGTGTTAAACACCAGCAACAAGGCTTTCAGATTAGTGTTAAACACTAAAACAGATCAGTACCAAGCATCGGCAACAAAGCTCTCAAATTAGTGTTAAACACTAAGGTAGTCAGTGTTGAACACTGCAAGTAAAGTTCTTTGATTGGCGTTGAACACTACAGCCCAACAGTGTTTTAACACTGGATTCAGGAGTTCCAACTTAGTGTTAAACACTAAAGCAAGAGGGGTCACGTGGCGACACGTGAGAGCGCCTTCTCTCCATTCTTTCTGCTGAGATTATTGCATCTTTCAGAGCGTCACGTGCCATCACGTGACGGGCATTCATATGCCTATGTGTTAGAGCTTCCGTCAAGGGTCACGTGGGTCACGTGGGGGACTGCCTCAAAAGGCTTTCTGTAGATCTTTTGAGGGGGTCACGTGGTGGCACGTGACCCTGCCTCCATGTATATTGTTTAGAGAATCTGTTGATCCTTTTTCAGGAATTAAATTCCTCGAGCTTTAATTTTCAAAGGAATTAAATTCCTACTTCCTTTTGAAGACTTATATTCTGGAGTAGAATTGAACCCTGAATCTTCTGTAGGAATTAAATTCCTCGTTTATGTGAAGAACTGAATAGGGTTAAACCCTAATAAAAGCTTTTTAAGGAATTAAACTTCCAGTCCCTGTTAAATTATGATTAAGGGAATTGGATCCCCGTTGTTTCAACAGAACTAAGTTCTTAATTAGGGTTAAACCCTGTTTCTCTCTGTCCTGAAGGAATTAAATTCCCATAACACAGGGTCAAGCCCTACTTTTAGAGGAATTAAATTCCTATAGTTCTGTGAGAATTAAATTCTCGTTTTTCCATTCCCTCTCCATGTTTTGGATCTGCATGGCAGGATCTCAACCCATTGAGAATTAAATTCTCAACCTAAAGGGGAGATGTGCACTTTGCAGATCCTCTATCAAAGAGAGAAGAAATATGTTTCTTCTGTTTTTTATTTTGTCAGAGTTAAACTCTGTTGAGAATTAAATTCTCCTTCTTTCAGGAAGCCTTCCCTTTCTTACCTAGGGTTTTCTTTTTGCAGAAGCTCCAAATTCCTCAAAGTATCAAGGCTCTCTCCTTTTTTCTCCCTCTGCGTATATTTCTTTTTTTGTGTCTCTAGGCTCCTATTTATAGGAGAAGCAGCCGAATCAATTAGTTTTTTGACGAATCTTCGTTGAGAGATTTGATTTGCATCCATCATTCGTTCTGGACCTTCGGATTATTAGGTGAATTTTATTCACCATTGGATTTCAGATTCGGGGATTCTCCCTTGTAATTTCTGTTAGATTTTAAGGGGAAATCTTTCCAAACTCGAGATTTTCCATAGATAGATGATATTTGATCATCTCTGAATCTTTAGTTTGATCGGTTCCAGATAATTGCTTTCCTTTGGAAAGATTTGAATCTCTTTCAGAATTTAATTCTGTTAGCAAAATGGGCTTTGAAAGCCGGTCACGTGTGACCACGTGACCCATGGTCACGTGTGGACACGTGACTCTCTTGGAACGAGCCTTTTTCTTCTTTTGCACTCTGCCTTCTTCTGCTGCTTAGCCGTCACGTGCTACCACGTGACCCCTGGTCACGTGTGAGCACGTGACCCTTGTCTGGCGCCTCTTTCCTTGGTTCAACTGGAGAAGTCTGCTGCTTTGAACGTCACGTGCCAACACGTGACCCTGGTCACGTGGGAGCACGTGACCTCTTCTGAAGTCCTTTTCCTTGACTTGATCAGGGAACCAATGTGCCCTTTTCCGCTGCTTTTGTATGTCACGTGTCAACACGTGACTGCTGGTCACGTGTAAGCACGTGGCCCCTTTTTGAAGCTTTTCCCAGAAGCTTTCCTGATTTTAAATCAGGAAACAACCCCACGTGAGCGCTTCTTTTTTTAGTGTTTAACACTATTTTGTGCGCTTCATCCTTAGTGTTTAACACTATTTTAAGCACATCACGTGGGAGCACGTGATAGACGAATGTACTCTAGTGTTTAACACTATATTCGAGCCAATCTTAGCCCAAATTAGCTAAGTCTTCCAGAGGCAGGACCCCCCTTTTGACTGAAACTCAAATACACTCTTGTCTTCCAAAATTGATCATCCCATATGACATTCAAAGTAATTCCCAGAGCCTCTCAATCAATATTGGTTCAAGGGTACATCTCTTCACTCCTCTGATATGTGTCGTTGTAATCCTTCAACGTCTTCAGAGAGGTGATGGGTCCCGACAACCAGACATTCCATGGACTGTGGGGTCCTTAAACTCATGGACTATGATGTCCTTAACCTTGGACTGTGGGGTCCTTAAACCCATGGACTATGATGTCCTTAACCTTGGACTGTGGGGTCCTTAAACCCATGGACTATGATGTCTTAATCTTGGACTGTGGGGTCCTTAAACCTATGGACTATGATGTCCTTAACCTTGGACTGTGGGGTCCTTAAACTCATGGACTATGATGTCCTTAACCTTGGACTGTGGGGTCCTTAAACTCATGGACTATGATGTCCTTAAACTTTACAGACTATGATATCTCTAAACTACTACGGACTATGATGTCCTTAAACTATGGACCGCAATGTCCCTAAACTAAAGCAATAGAGCCCAAATGCTCTTTTGTTGGATCTAAATGATCCTGTTAAGTAGATCTTAGTCTAAAATTAGACTAACGTATCCTTAACAACCATTTAAGTTGATCTTACTCTCAAACGAGATTAACGATCCTTAAATCAATCCAACTACAAATCCCTCAACTGACATTGGTTCAAGGGTACATCTCCTCACACCTCTGATATATGTCGTTGTAACTCTTCAACGTCTTCAGAGAGGTGGTGAGTCTCGACAATCAATAAACTTATGGACCGCAATGTCCCTAAACTAAACAATAGAGCCCACAAGCTTTTTTGTTGGATCTAAATGATCCCGTTGAGTAGATCTTAGTCTAAAATCAGACTAACGTATTCTCAACAAACGTTTAAGTTGATCTTAGTCTTAAATGAGATTAACGATCCTTAAACCCAACCCAAATCCAAATCTAAGAAAATACGGATTTGGACTAATCCACGCCCTACGGGCGACAACATAAATTAGTCTCCGTATACAATCTACGGGCAACCAAAAACAAAACAAACACACACGACATGAAGTGACCATCTGGAGAAGGAGAAAGTGGTTACCGCGTTGCGGTAGCATAATTAACTGTAGGGCTTGCGCTTGTAGGGAAGAGTGTCCCCACAATCAAAAACCCCTCAAATGAGGGGGAATCCGACGAACTCTGCTACATCGGTCGCATCCGTCTAAACCTCCGATACATGGTGCCATAAATCAACTTGGCATCTTCGGAGAGCTGGACGGATAAAACCAAATAGCATCTGCGCCCCAGAATTCAGGCCCCGACGCCCCAACGTCCCGGTTGCGTCTTCCGGCGGCGAACAGATTCTGGTACGCCCGGTGGGACCTTTTCCTCTTTCCACTCCACACTTCGTGTGTCGTGTTTCGCGAACAAGTCACAGTTTGACATGGTTGCCTTTGGATGTGAAGTACTAAGATTTGGTATCTTGCTCCGTGCAGAAAAAACAGAAGATCAATGGCTTCAAACTGCACTAACTTCAACTGCAACTCTCACTCCGTCCTGTCCGGAGGAGTGACTTACGAGCCCCAAGCGGCCTCCATCTTCGCCATGCCAGTGGAACCGGTGACTCAGGACACCACTGGACTGTTCTTCGGGACCATGCTCCCACCAACGAGCTTCAGCGCTCCTGTACCATCGTAAGAAGCTCCGAAGAAGTCGGTCTTTGATCGGCTTGCAACTACTGTGGCCCCTCTCAACGGGTCGCCCAAATCCAGTGCCTCGGTTTTCAATAGACTGGGCCAAAGCTCATGTGGGCCCATGAAGAAGCCCGCGATACCAGAAGGGGTTATACCGAAGAGGATAGCCATTCATGCTCCTGAAGTCGCCAAAGTGGCTTCTCCTGCTAAGGGGACTATCTTCGCTAGACTGTCCGCTCCAATCCCCGCTCCAAGCGAAATCGCTAAGGCTGCTTCCCCTGCTCGGAATTCTGCCATCGACAGGTTGGCCATCCCCACTCAGCGAACATCGGTCTTCAAGAGGCTGATACTGGCAACCCTCCACCAAGACAGGGGGCATGATGAAGTCACCCTATAATTGAGCAGATACAATCTGCAAGACACGCTCGACGTCGCCACTGGCGCCGAGTGAGGAAGGCTGGGGGCAATTCCCCTTCTGGGCTGACTCCGCCGGCTCCAACGGTGGAAATCGATGCTGCTATTCCAACTGGGAACAACATTGAACCACTTAGGAGGGTACGCAAGAACTCTCCGAAGGCCGTGCTAAAAAGATATCCTCCACCTATGGAGAACGCTACAAAGGTGAAGCTAGAGCAGCCCCCTTAGCGGCTGTCCTCTAAAATTTACAAGGTCTGGCGACAGGTCCAAGACTCTGTGGTTGATCAAGACTATCCCCGCCGATAAAAAAAGTTGAAAGTTCGGTAAGAAAAGGACTACCCTGCCAAGCCACAGAAGGTGTCATCTACTTGGATGGCCACTGCAACGGCCCCCTCAACTTCGACCGCTCATAAGAGGAGAAGGCCGAAGAAAATCCCTGTGTCTGCGACGAATCGCAAGAACACTGAATCTAAAAGCCCAAGGTCTGGGGGCATGGTGGTATATACTGTCTATATGGCATCCGGGAAAGAAGATAGCCGTATCTCTACGGGCCATCGACCACTCACCATATCCGTAACAAAGGCCTAGGAGCAACAACAGAAGCTCCAGGAAATGTTAACACAGATGGCCGCACTCACTGGGCCAAAAGAAATCCCGGAAGCGTCGTCAGAGCAGCGTCAAGAACAAGAAACCGATGCTGAGTTCCTCCGCAGAATCCTCGAGAAGAAGGACAAAGAGGCAGCGGAACAAGCTGCCAACATAAAAGGAATGGCGTTTTTATTCCAAGACATGGTCGGGATGATGTTACAGCCGGATCCTCCAGCTGAAGATCCTCCGATTATCCTCGAAGACGACCGAGGGGAGACGTCAAACCCTCTCCCGGCCTGTTCAGCAGCCAAGGAGGAGACCGTCTCAAAAGCCGCCCTGGATGATTACATCGTTCAGAAGATACGAGCTCATCAAGCGAGCGAAGTGGCCGGGCAAATTGTTAAGACTGGACGACCCTATCCGGATTGGTACGACCAAATAAAGTACCCACCGGGATACACGATCCCCAAATTCCACGTATATAAGGGGACGGGAAATCCACACCAGCACGTTGCTCAATTCAGGGCTCTGTGTGGCAACACTGGAGGGGACGACAAACTGCTACTTCGCCAATTTGTTAGCAACTTGTCGGAGACAGCGTTTGAATGGTACTCCGAACTCCCAAACGACTCCGTTAAGACATTTGCATAAATGGAGTTGCTGTTCACCCAACGTTTCTCAAGCGCTAGCGAATGCACCCCAATCACAGCATTAATTAACGCCAGAGTTAAGCCAGGCGAAACATGGATGCAGTACGCGATACGATGGCGGAATCTATAGTCGAAGTGCGAGCAGCACATCGAAGAAGCGCCTGTGGTAGGCATATTCATGGGTACTTTTGATCCGCAGGCGACCATATCCCAGTTCATGATGTTCTTCAAGCCAACTACTTTCCAGGCCTTGATTGACAAGCTAGCCCAAATGGATCAGATGGGTCATAGACCATCTTCTTCGAAGTTGGAGCCTCGAAACGAAAAGGGGAAAGGAAAAGCTACCTTCGTCGCTAATGCTCAGCACCAGCCCAATGGTCCAAAACTAACTGATCGCCAAGACGAGAGACGGCGATTCTTTTATGAGAAACTGAAGCGCCCTTATTCGTTTCCCCGGGATAAAACGAGGAGACTGTTCGAGCTAGCGATGCGCAACAGGCTCATCACCTTGCCGGATCCAAAACGCCCATTGCAACCCGGTGAGGCCAATAATCCCAATTATTGCCCCTATCACCAAGTGATAGGCCATCCAATTGAAAATTGTTTCGTCTTCAAAGGCTGAATTGAGAACTAATACCAGCAGGGCAAATTCGCACTGTCCGAAAACTGGAAGGTAAACCCGCCTGTTCCTGCCGAAAATTTCTGCGCAAAAGAGCCCAAGGTATCAAATGGCAGCGATACACTTAAGGAAATGCGAACCGGTATCTTCCGGCCTGTATTTTGATAAACTCCCGAAGGAGGAACAACTAAATTCTGATGTTATTGGAAGCATCTCTAAAACCCCTTCGATTTGATATATTATGGGCCTCATAATTCATCCGGGATCAAAAGTTATGAGGCATCACGTGTCTACACGTGATGGACCTTTAAGACCCGCTGGAGGAGTTAAAAGATATAATAAAAACTCAAAAAAGACCCCAATGGGGCATCACGTGCTCACACGTGACCATAGGTCACGTGCAGACACGTGATGGGCTCTTAAGGCCTCTAAAATAATGAATAGAATTAAATTCTAAAATCTGTTCCCTGATTAAAAATCAGAAGTTACCTCAATGAGGTATCACGTGCTCACACGTGACCAATGGTCACGTGTTGACACGTGATGGTTAAAACTGAAGCATAAACAAGCGGCCGTTAACGAACTCAATTGGGGGTCACGTGCTCACACGTGACCAAGGGTCACGTGTCAGCACGTGACTGGCTTCGAAAGCCTTACAGTTAATAGAATTAAATTCTAAAAGCTTCCAAATCTTTCCAAATGGAAAAAGGATTATGGGGACCGTTGGATTAAAGATCCAAGGGTGATTAAATATCACCAATTTATGGAAAAATCCTAGACAAGAAAAGATTTCCCCAAATCTCACTGAAATAACAAACAGAATATCTTTTGGATTTAAAATCCAACGGTGAATAAAATTCACTGAATGATCTAAAGGCTCGTATTAAATATGAAAACAAATCAAATATTTCAATAAGAGATTTGCTAAACAAATTGATTCTTTTCCTTCTCCTATAAATAGGAGCCAAGAAAAGAAGAGGAGGAGGACCTTTTTTGGAGAGAAAAACGGAGATAGGAGAATTTAATTCTCAAGAGGGAAGAAAAGAAAGGAGAATTTAATTCTCGACAAAGAAAACCCTGGGTGAGAAAAGAAAGGGAATCAAAACTTCAAACAGAGAATTTAATTCTCAAAATTCAAGAGTTTAACTCTTATACAAAAAAAGAACTTAGTTCTTCTTCTGGTTGAAGATCTGCACAGAGCACATCTCCCCATAAGTTGAGAATTTAATTCTCATCGGGTCGAGATCCTGCCATGCAGATCCTAAACTTAGAAGGGGAATTGAGTTTTGAGAATTTAATTCTCCTAAAACAAAACTAGGGTTTAACCCTAATCAAGAATTTAATTCTTTTACATATCTGGGAATTTAATTCCTTTAAAAAGAAATCAGGGTTTTATCCTAAATAAGAATTTAATTCTTTCACAATAGGAATTTAATTCCTCCAAAACAAAAATTAGGGTTTAACCCTACAAAGAATTTAATTCTTAAAAAAGAGACTTGAAAGATCTCCATGCATGCAAAAGACCAAGGTCACGTGTCCCCACGTGACCCTTGAAAAGATGCCTGAAGAAAAGAAGCTTTGAGGCAATGCCTCACGTGCTCCCACGTGACTCCCAAAACGCAGAAAAAAAAAGCAAAGGAAATGAAAGCTTTGGGCGCTCTCACGTGTTATCACGTGACCCCTCAGAAAATGCTTTAGCAATTGGCGCACAGATCCCCATCACGTGCCAACACGTGATGCTCTAAAATAAAAATAAAATTGTTCAACACTTATTCGCAGATTTGAGGATAAAACAAAAGGAGATCTGGCTCCACATTTAGGGCGCCCTCACGTGTCCCCACGTGACCCCTAACAAATCCCTTTAATATCCAATGGATGGATGCCTATCACGTGCCCACACGTGATGGCCAGGAAATAAAAAGTGTTTAACACTTAATTGCAGAACGAAGAAAAGGGATCTGGTCCCCCCTTTGGGCGCTCTCACGTGTCCACACGTGACCCCTTTGTCTTTAGTGTTTAACACTAATTTGGGGATTATATTTCTAGTGTTTAACACTGATTGTTTCTAGTGTTTAACACTAAATTAAAGATTATATTTCCAGTGTTTAACACTGATTGTCTTTTAGTGTTTAACACTAACTTGTCAATCTTATTCCCAGTGTTCAACACTGTTGGTCTCTAGTGTTTAACACTAGCTTTAGCCCAATTAGCTAAGTTTCCAGAGGCAAAGCCTCTCCTTCAATGAACCAACAGAGGGCCAATATCTCAAACATAATTGGACTTAGCCCAAACTGGCCATAAGTCCTCAAATCATCTTGAACTGAGCACATCTGTTCTTTCAACCAACTCATTGGTTCAAGGGTACATCTCAGAACTCCTCTGATATTTGTCGTTGTAATCCTTTAACATCTTCAGAGAGGTGACGGGTCCCGACAACCATATATTGCTACGGACTTAAGCGTCCTTAAACTCATGGACTTAAGCGTCCTTAAACCAATGGACCACCATGTCCCTAAACTGGCAATGGACTACTATGTCCCTAAACTGGAACAATAGAGCCCCCAAATGCTCTTTTGTCGGATCTAAACGATCCCGTTAAAGTTGATCTTAGCCTCAAATATGGCTAACGTATCCTTAAACCTTTCAAATAGACTTTAGTCCCAATTGGACTATAGATCCCCCAATCAAGTTTGGTTCAAGGGTACATCTCTGAACTCCTTTGACATCTGTCGTTGTAATCCTTCAACGTCGTCAGAGAGGTGACGGGTCCCGACGACCATATATTCAATGGACCACTATGTCCCTAAACTGGAACAATAGAGCCCCCAAATGCTCTTTTGTCGGATCTAAACGATCCAGTTAAGTTGATCTTAGTCTCAAATTGGACTAACGTATCCTTAACAAACGTTTGAGTTGATCTTAGCCTCAAATATGGCTAACGTATCCTCAAACCAAAACCCCAAACCCAAATCTAAGAAAATACGGATTTGGGCTAATCCACGTCCTACGGGAGACGACATAAATTAGTCTCCGTATACAATCCACGGGCAACCACAAACAAAATAAACACACACGACACGAAGTGAAATTCTGGAGAAGGAGAGAGTTGTTACCGCAATGCGGTAGCGTAATTAACTACAGGGGCTTGCGCCTGCAGGGAAGAGCGTCCCCACAATCAAAACCCCCTCAAGCGAGGGGGAATCTGACGAAGTCTGCTACATCAGACGCATCCGTTTAAACCTTCGATACACGGTGCCATAAATCAACTTGGCATCTTCGGAAAGGTGGACGGATAGCACCAATTAGCATCTGCCCCGAATCTCAGTGCCAAGACTTCGCAGTCTTGTGCGCCGTCTTTCGGAGGGGAACATATTCTGGCACGCCCGGTGGGACCTTTTCCTCTTTCCACTCCACACTTCGTGTGTCGAGTTCGCGAACAAATCGCGGTTTGCTGTGGTTGCCTATGGATTCGAGGTACTTAGATTTGGTGTCTTGCTCCGTGTAGAAAACAGAAGATCAATGGCTTCCAACTGCACTACCTGCAACAGCAACTCTCGCTCCGTCCCTGCCGGAGGAGTGACTTACGGGCCCCAAACGGCCTCCCTTTTCAAGATGCCAGTGGAGCAGGTAAATCAAGTCACCACTGGACTATTCTTCGGGGCCATGCTCCTACCGCTGAGCTTCAATGCCCCAATGACGTTGCAAGAATCCCCAAAGAAGTTGGTCTTTGATCGACTTACCACTGCCGCGGCCCCTCTCAACGGGTCGCCCAACTTCAATACCTCAGTTTTCAACAGACTGGGCCAGAGCGTCTACAAGCCCGCGATACCCGAAGTGGCCATCCCAAAGCGGATAGCCATCCCGGCTCAAGCGGATGAAATCATTGGAAAGTATTCTCCTTCCAAAAAGTTAGTTTTTACAAGGATGGCCATTCCGGCTTCTGCTCCAGGCGAGGTCCTCAAAGCTGCTTCCTCTGCCCAGAGGTCTGTCTTTGACAGATTAGACATTGCTTCTCAACGGGTGTCAGTCTTCGACAGGCTAGCACCAATAACGGCCTCACCTCAAAGCAGGGGGCATGAGGAGGTCACCCCTACGGCTAAACCAACTCCAATCGCACGACATGCTCGCCGTCGTCACTGGCGCCGGGTAAGGAAGGCTGGGGGCAACTCCCCCTCTGGGATAACTCCGCCAGCTCCAATGGTGGGGATCGATCCTGCTGTTCCAACCGAGAACAGTTTTGAATTGCTGAACAAGGTGTGCAGGAACTCTCCTACCGCCGTACTGAAAAGATCTCCTCCACCCGTGGAGAATGCACCGAAGGCGAAGCCGGAGCAGCCCCCTCAGCGGCTATTCTCCAAAATCTACAAAGTCTGGCGACGGGTCCAGGGGTCGATGATTGATCAAGACTATCCTCGCCGACAGAAAAGGGCGAAGGTTCAACAAGAAGAGAACCGTATTGCTAAGCCACAAAAGGCGACAGCTACCTAGATGCCCGCTGCAACGACCCCTTCAACTTCAACAGCCTACAAGAGAAGAGGGCCGGAGAAAATTCCCACGCCTGCGGCAAATGCCAAAAGCGGCGAACCTAAACGCCTTAAGTCCGGGGGCATCATGGTACACACTGTCTACGTGGCGTCTGGTAAAGAGGACAGCCGTACATCTACGGGTCATAGACCGGTTACACGGTCAGTGACCAAAGCTCAGGAGCAATAGAAGAAGCTCCAAGAAATGATGAACGTGATGGCCGCACTCACTGGGCCAAAAGAAAGCCCCGAAGCGTCCTCTGATCAACGCCAGGAGCAAGAAACTGACGCTGAATTCCTTCGCAGGATACTGGAAAAAAAGGATAAAGAGGCTGCGGAACAAGCAGCCAATATAAAACGAATGACCCTTCTGTTCCAGGATATGGTGGGTATGATGATCCAGCAGGATCCTCCTGCTGAAGATCCTCCGATCGTCCTTGAAAATGATAGAGGAGAAACGTCAAATCCTCCACCGGCTCTTTCAATAGCCAAAGAGGAGACAATTTCCAAAGCTGACTTGGACGAATTATAGCTCAGCAAATACGGGTTCACCAGGCAACTGAGGCAGCCGGTCAAGTTGTTAGAACGGGACGACCATATCCGAGCTGGTATGATCAGATCAAGTACCCGCCGGGCTATACAATACTGAAATTCCATGTGTACAAGGGGACAGGGAATCCACATCAGCATGTCGCTCAATTCAGGGCCTTATGCGGCAACACTGGAGGCGACGACAAACTGTTGCTTCGCCAATTCGTCGGCAGCTTAGCAGAAACGGCCTTTGAATGGTATTCGGAGCTACCTAACGACTCTGTCAAAACATTTGCGGAGATGGAGCTGCTGTTTACACAAAGATTTGCAAGCGCCAGCGAACACACCCCGATAACAGCACTGATCAACGCCAGGATAAGGCCAGGCGAAACGTGGGTTCAATACGCAACACGATGGCGGAATCTGTAGTCGAAATGCGAACAACGCATCGAAGAAGCGCCAGCGGTAAGCATGTTCGTGGGCATTCTTGATCCGCAAGCAACCATCTCGCAATTCATGATGTTCTTCAAGCCAACTACTTTCCAGTCCTTAATCGACAAGTTGGCCCAAATAAATCAAATGGGACATAAACCATCTCCTCCAAAGCCAGACTCTCGAACTGAGAAAGGGAAAGCGATCGTTGTTGCCAATACTCAACAACAGCCGAGCAACTTAAAGCCGGTTGTCCTTCGAAACAATATGCGTCCATGCCCATCCTTTGAGGAAAGACTAGGACTTCCTTACTCGTTTCCTCAGAATAAAACGAGGAAACTGTTCGAGCTGGCAGTGCGCAACAGACTCATCAATTTGCCGAGTCCAAAACGTCCATTGCAGCCAGGCGATCTTAACAATCCTAATTACTGCCCTTACCATCAAGCAGTAAGCCATCCAATCGAAGATTGCTTCATCTTCAAAAACTGGGTTGAAGATCAATACCAACAGGGCAAGTTCGCGTTGTCCGAAAACTGGAAGGTGAGCCCGCCACAACCGCACGCTCCGAAAAAGATGGATATGCCGGGGGCATCATGCTCATTCATAAGGAAAGCCCCATAGACTGAAAAGTCAGTAAAGTAGATATTCGCCTCAAATACGGCGACGGCGGACCGAAACGTCCTTAAACTAATGATGGACCACTATGTCCTAAAACTGGCTGTGGACCGAAACGTCCTTAAACTAATGATGGACCACTATGTCCTAAAACTGGCTGAAGACCGAAACGTCGTTAAACTACTATCAACCCGCGGCATCCTCAGGCTGGCGTGGTAAAAAAAAAGGTATGTCCATAAGCAAAATGGGCACGGATGAAAACCCGAAAGGGCTCCGTGAGTAAAAACAGCAGGGCTACCGGCGAGTTTGTGAAAAACCGAAAGGGCGCAACCTCGTTAAAAAAAGAAGAGTAAAAAAAAAACAAAAAAAACAAAAAAAACGGTATGTCCATAAGCAAAATGGGCACGGATGAAAACCTGAAAGGGCTCCGTGAGTAAAAACAGCAGGGCTAACGGCTAGTGTTTGTGAAAACCCGAAAGGGCGCAACCTCGTTAAAAGACACTTACAGGGTCCTCTCGACCTTGTAAGGAGAAACCACCCGCGTGAGATCATTACGACTCATAAGGGAACAACACACTTAGGAATCCTCACGATCCCTAAGGAGAAATTACACTTGCGAGATCCTCACGACTCGTAAGGAGAACTCTCTTATGGGACCCTCACGGCTCATAAGATTTGAAAGTCTTAAGTTACAGAGACCTGAACCTGTTCTTAAGCAACCCCCACAACATCCAATACTGCCCTACAAGCGGCTCAATACTGACCCTTGTATACAATCCATGGGCGCAAATCATCATTTCCCTAACAAAGTCCCATCCGTGACTGGGGATATGTTCGCATGGTGAACAACCCTTGTAAGTCCTCTCGACTTACAAGGAGAAAAACCCTCTTGTAGGATCCTTGCGATTTACAGAGGAACATACACTTAGGAATCCTCACGATTCCTAAGGAGAAAATACACCTACAAGATCCTCACGACTTGTAGGGAGAAATACCTTTGTGAGACCCTTACGGCTCATGGAGTCAACAGCCTTAGTCGACGTGATCCAAACCCTGTTTGCTAAGCCACCTTTGTTCGACATCAACAGAGGCAAATGATGATTCGCTCCTGGTAATATCCCAGTGGTAGCGATGCTGATGCCTAAAACGGTATCAAATTCCAAGTCCTTTTACGGCAAATGATGATTCGCTCCTGGCAATATTCCAGTCGCAGCGATACTGATGCCAAGATTGGTATCAGATCCCAAATCCCCTACTCGCAAAAAAAAAATCAGTGAGCCGAAAAAAAATGCATATAAAACAGCCGAAATGATTGGGCAACTCGCAATAAAAAGCAGCGAGTAAAAAAAAAACAGCTGAAATGATTGGGCAACTCGCAATAAAAAGAAGCGAGTAAAATGAAAAATAGCCGAAATGATTGGGCACCGCGAAAAATAGCCGAAATGATTGGGCAATCGCGACCTTCGCGATATAAAAAGATGAAATGATAGAGCATCGCGGAAAGAATTAAAAAAAATGAAAGAATGAAACTTTTTGCCCTACAGGTGAGATCGCATCGATCCCTGTATACAATCCAGGGGCACAAACAAAGAGGGAACCATACCTTCCCAACAGGCTCCACCAGAAAGCGAAGCCAAATCTCGACGGTTCATAGACAACCCAGAGACAACCTCGACATTTGTCGCAATATTGCAGACATAATGTCAACAGAGGAAGCAAAAGGAAGATCCCGAGCTTCAGGGTCTCGACGTCAACATCGACAACTTAGAGATCACCAACGGCATTCCTCCTCACTCCAACCAAATGCAAACGTGACGTCAACAACCGACCTCAGAGTCGCAACGAAACGGAGCCATGGCAAAGTCCCTAGTTCTAAATCTCAATGGCCACATCTACAGCCTAGAGACCAACAACGGTGTGCCTCCTCATTCCAGCAGGACATAGATGCTACACCATCAAACGGAGCCACGGCAAAATCCTTAGTTCCAAACCTCGACGGTTCATAAGCAACCTAGAGACAACCACGACATTCGTCTCGATACAGCAGACGCAATGCCGCCAAATGAAGCAAAAGGCCAAATTCCTAGCTTCATGCGTCTTGACGGCAAGTCATATAAAGCCTGAAAGACATTCGGGGATCATCTCGCACCAGCGCGGAGTGATCACCACCTCGACGATCGTCTCGATACAGCAGATGAAATGTCCCCCATCGTTCTTCCCCAGCAGGATTCGGACGCGCCAAAGCAAATGAAGCAAAGGCCAAATTCCTAGCTTCAGGGTCTTGACGGCAAGTCATATAATGCCTGAAAGACAATCGGAGATCATCTCACACCAGCGGGGAGTGGTCACCACCTCGACGATCGTCTCGATACAGCAGATGAAACGTCTCCCCAGCGTTCTTCCCCCAGCAGGATTCGGACGCGCCAAAGCAAATGAAGCAAAGGCAAAATTCCTAGCTTCAGGGTCTTGACGGCAAGTCATATAAAGACTGAAAGACAATCGGAGATCATCTCGCACCAGCACGGAGTGGTCACCATCTCTACATTCGTCTTGATACAGCAGACGAGATGTCACCACAGCGTTCTTCCTCCAGCTGGGCTCAAACGCGACAACAACAACGGAGCCACGGCAAAATCCCTAGTTCCAGACCTCGATGGTTCACCAGCAACCTAGAGACAACCACGACATTCGTCTCAATACAGCGGATGCAATGCAAGCAAATGAAGCGAAGGCTAAATTCCTAGCTTCATGCGTCTTGACGGCAAGTCATATAAAGCCTGAAAGACATTCGGGGATCATCTCGCACCAGCGCGGAGTGATCACCACCTCGACGATCGTCTCGATACAGCAGATGAAATGTCCCTCAGCGTTCTTCCCCAGCAGGATTCGGACGCGCCAAAGCAAACGAAGCGAAGGCCAAATTCCTAGCTTCATGCGTCTTAACGGCAAGTCATATAAAGCCTGAAAGACAATCGGAGATTATCTCGTACCAGTGTGGAGTGGTCACCACCTCGACGTTCGTCTCGACACAGCAGACGTAACATCACCCAAAAGGAGTCACGGCAAAATCCCTGGTTCCAAACCTTGACGGTTCACCAGCAACCTAGAGACAACCGCGACATTTGTCTCGATACAGAGGACGCAATGCCAGCAAACGAAGCAAAGGACAAATTCCTAGCTTCAGGTCTTAATGGCAAGTTATATAAAGCCTGAAAGACTATCGGAGATCATCCCACATCAGCGCGGAGTGGTTATGACTCATCGGGGCTCTTCAAAATGAGCCTAACCTCAAGTAAAAAGCGGCATGGCAAATTCCTAACGCTTTCTCTTCTGACGGTCAAACTGCCAGGAGGATTTCTTGAAGACGTCTTGTCTAGCCCCCGAAGGGATCAGAAACACGGCAGTCACAGGGCTACTCGAACAGCACGATTGCCTATCGAGGAATATATCAGCCGATGCGACGGTACGACGGCCAAAACCCTAAGTACCACAGACCCTAACGGACTTCTGTCGTAAAGAGCAGAGGTTAACTGTGACGTTAGGATACTCTTGCGAGAAATGCTCGATTCGTCTCGACTCGTGAGGAAATTGATGTCTTTGCGAGAACTGCTCGATTCGTCTCGACTCGTGAGGAAAAGCCTTAGGCAGTAGGGATTAAAAAACCTGTTTCCTAAGCACTGGGACCCTGCAAGTCGGCCCAAAACGGTCTCTTGCATACTATCCACGAGTCTCACTCTCCAAAGTCGAATCTCGACAAGGAGGGAAACAACCGCTTACGGGTCCTCTCGACTCGTAAGAGGGAAAATTCTCTTATAGGATCGTTACGACTTATGAGAGAAAACACACTTAGGAGTCCTCACGACCCCTAAGGAGAAAATACACCTACGAGATCCTCTCGATCCGTAGGGAGAAAAGTCTTTGTGAGACCCTCACGACTCATAAAGTTGAAAAGTCTTAGGCTACAAGGACCCTAAACTTGTCTCCTAAGCCCTCAATTTGGTGACCATGCATAACTTGGCACTACTTCACCCACGTACATACTTACGTGGGCAAAGTAGTGGGGGGCATTTGTTCCCGCCGAAAATTTCTGCGCAAAAGAGCCCATGGTATCAAATGGCAGCGATACACTTAAGGAAATGCGAACCGGTATCTTTCGGCCTATATTTTGATAAACTCCCGAAGGAGGAACAGCTAAATTCTGATGTTATTGGAAGCATCTCTAAAACCCCTTCGATTTGATATATTATGGGCCTCATAATTCATCCGGGATCAAAAGTTATGAGGCATCACGTGTCTACACGTGATGGACCTTTAAGAACCCGCTGGAGGAGTTAAAAGATATAATAAAAACTCAAAAAAGACCCCAATGGGGCATCACGTGCTCACACGTGACCATAGGTCACGTGCAGACACGTGATGGGCTCTTAAAGCCTCTAAAATAATGAATAGAATTAAATTCTAAAATCTGTTCCCTGATTAAAAATCAGAAGTTACCTCAATGAGGTATCACGTGCTCACACGTGACCAATGGTCACGTGTTGACACGTGATGGTTAAAACTGAAGCATAAACAAGCGGCCGTTAACGAACTCAATTGGGGGTCATGTGCTCACACGTGACCAAGGGTCACGTGTCAGCACGTGACTGGCTTCGAAAGCCTTACAGTTAATAGAATTAAATTCTAAAAGCTTCCAAATCTTTCCAAATGGAAAAGGATTATGGGGACCGTTGGATTAAAGATCCAAGGGTGATTAAATATCACCAATTTATGGAAAAATCCTAAACAAGGAAAGATTTCCCCAAATCTCACCGAAATAACAAACAGAATATCTTTTGGATTTAAAATCCAACGGTGAATAAAATTCGCCGAATGATCTAAAGGCTCGTATTAAATATGAAAACAAATCAAATCTTTCAATGAGAGATTTGCTAAACAAATTGATTCTTTTCCTTCTCCTATAAATAGGAGCCATGAAAAGAAGAGGAGGAGGACCTTTTTTGGAGAGAAAAACAGAGAGAGGAGAATTTAATTCTCAAGAGGGAAGAAAAGAAAGGAGAATTTAATTCTCGACAAAGAAAACCCTGGTTGAGAAAAGAAAGAGAATCAAAACTTCAAACAGGGAATTTAATTCTCAAAATTCAAGAGTTTAACTCTTATACAAAAAAAGAACTTAGTTCTTCTTCTGGTTGAAGATCTGCACAGAGCACATCTCCCCATAAGTTGAGAATTTAATTCTCATCGGGTCGAGATCCTGCCATGCAAATCCTAAACTTAGAAAGGGAATTGAGTTTTGAGAATTTAATTTTCCTAAAACAAAACTAGGGTTTAACCCTAATCAAGAATTTAATTCTTTTACATATCTGGGAATTTAATTCCTTTAAAAAGAAATCAGGGTTTTATCCTAAATAAGAATTTAATTCTTTTACAATAGGAGTTTAATTCCTCCAAAACAAAAATTAGGGTTTAACTCTACAGAGAATTTAATTCTTAAAAAAGAGACTTGAAAGATCTCCATGCATGCAAAATACCAAGGTCACGTGTCCCCACGTGACCCTTGAAAAGATCCCTGAAGAAAAGAAGCTTTGAGGCAATGCCTCACGTGCTCCCACGTGACTCCCAAAACGCAGAAAGAAAAAGCAAAGGAAATGAAAGCTTTGGGCGCTCTCACGTGTTATCACGTGACCCCTCAGCAAATGCTTTAACAATTGGCGCACAGATCCCCTTCACGTGCCAACACGTGATGCTCTAAAATAAAAATAAAATTGTTCAACACTTATTCGCAGATTTGAGAATAAAACAAAAGGAGATCTGGCTCCATATTTAGGGCGCCCTCATGTGTCCCCACGTGACCCCTAACAAATCCTTTTAATATCCAATGGATGGATGCCTATCACGTGCCTACACGTGATGGCCAGGAAATAAAAAGTGTTTAACACTTAATTGCAGAACGAAGAAAAGGGATCTGGTCCCCCCTTTGGGCGCTCTCACGTGTCCACACGTGACCCCTCTGTCTTTAGTGTTTAACACTAATTTGGAGATTATATTTTTAGTGTTTAACACTGATTGTTTCTGGTGTTTAACACTAAATTAAAGATTATATTTCCAGTGTTTAACACTGATTGTCTTTTAGTGTTTAACACTAACTTGTCAATATTATTCCTAGTGTTCAACACTGTTGGTCTCTAGTGTTTAACACTAGCTTTAGCCCAATTGGCTAAGTTTCCAGAGGCAAAGCCTCTCCTTCAATGAACCAACAGAGGGCCAATATCTCAAACATAATTGGACTTAGCCCAAACTGGCCATAAGTCCTCAAATCATCTTGAACTGAGCACATCTGCTCTTTCAACCAACTCATTGGTTCAAGGGTACATCTCAGAACTCCTCTGATATTTGTCGTTGTAATCCTTCAACGTCTTCAGAGAGGTGACGGGTCCTGACAACCATATATTGCTACGGACTTAAGCGTCCTTAAACTCACGGACTTAAGCGTCCTTAAACCAATGGACCACCATGTCCTTAAACTGGCAATGGACTACTATGTCCCTAAACTGGAACGATAGAGCCCACAAATGCTCTTTTGTCGGAACTAAACGATCCCGTTTAAGTTGATCTTAGCCTCAAATATGGCTAACGTATCCTTAAACCTTTCAAATAGACTTTAGTCCCAATTGGACTATAGATCCCCCAATCAAGTTTGGTTCAAGGGTACATCTCTGAACTCCTTTGACATCTGTCGTTGTAATCCTTCAACGTCGTCAGAGAGGTGACGGGTCCCGACGGCCATATATTCAATGGACCACTATGTCCCTAAACTGGAACAATAGAGCCCCCAAATGCTCTTTTGTCGGATCTAAACGATCCAGTTAAGTTGATCTTAGTCTAAAATTGGACTAACGTATCCTTAACAAACGTTTGAGTTGATCTTAGCCTCAAATATGGCTAACGTATCCTCAAACCAAAACCCCAAACCCAAATCTAAGAAAATACGGATTTGGGCTAATCCACGTCCTACGGGCGATGACATAAATTAGTCTCCGTATACAATCCACGGGCAACCACAAACAAAACAAACACACACGACACGAAAGTGAAATTCTGGAGAAGGAGAAAGTTGTTACCGCAATGCGGTAGCGTAATTAACTGCAGGGGCTTGCGCCTGTAGGGAAGAGCGTCCCCACAATCAAAAACCCCTCAAGCGAGGGAGAATCTGACGAAGTCTGCTACATCGGACGCATCCATTTAAACCTCCGATACCCGGTGCCATAAATCAACTTGGCATCTTCGAAGAGGTGGACGGATAGCACCAATTAGCATCTGCCCCGAATCTCAGTGCCAAGACTTCGCAGTCTTGTACGCCGTCTTTCGGAGGGGAACACCGCCCCGGCCTCACGATCTCAAAAAGGCGGACACATCGGGGGAATCATGCTCTTTTATAGAAGAAGCTCCATGGGAGGTCGCTCTTTCAGCCAAGACGAAAAGAATGCTGAAGGATCTCCAAACATGCTTGGCGATCAGGTGGAAAAATCCGCTGGAACCCGAGGTCATTGAGGGAATGCTGAAGCCGCGCCTGACTCCAAGAATTGGTAGCGATAATCAAAGCGCCCATACCCGGCCATCAAAGTCTTCAAAGAAGAAGAAAAAGTCCAAAAAGCCCGTGAAGCCTGATGACAAGCACACGGACCTGCAAAAACATATTGACGCGCTGGAAGAATACAACCAGAAGGCGCGAACCCCGGTCACACTCCAAGAGTTTCTCAGCCACGTCCTTGAGGACGAAGATGATGACGATGGAGAAGACTTGTCGGATGAACCTGAGGATTATGTGGCAAGCTGCCATGTGATCTCTCACTCGTTAATAGACGGTGTAACAACCCCAAATTTCCTATACAAGTTTTTACAAAAAAATTTCAAAAATCCATAAAGGGGTATTTATTGCCTGAGCACAAAACTTAAGTAATTAATTAGCTCCATAATTACAAGAAGGAGCTTGTAGCTCATTGGTAATACCTTGCATTGCTGAACCAAGCCACCAGAGTTCAAATCCCATGCCCCACATTATTTTTAATATTTATTTGTTTTAAATTTTATAGAAGCCCAACAGTCCACAGGAGATAACTCCCAAACTTTCCACTGAACCTGAAAAACTGAAAGTACCAGTGACTACCACCGGAGACCCCCCACCTCCCCAGGCCCTGACTCGGCCTGACTCGGCCGAGTCTCCAACTACAAAGTTGGGGCTTTTGGACTTCTTGACCCCCTGCATGTTTCAATTATTGAGATTGTTTCCAGAGAGCCTTTAATACCTCTTTTACTCCATTTTTAATGAATTTTCATACATTTTTACATTTTTTTAATTTAAAACCCTTCATCTACCCTACCCCTAGCCTAACCCTATAAATACACCCCTACCCTCTCACCCTAAAACTCTGAGCCAACTCTCTAAAATTCTCAAGAAATCTTGTGTACTGTGAAAACGAGCACGAAGCGAAGCTACGGCGAAATTCCCGGCGAAATTCCGGCGATCGTTCTAGGAACTCTCGGCGACGAATCGACGCACCGGCGATTCCTCTTCATCCATCTCACTCTCGTTATTGTCCAAAACCCGTAAGTCCCATTTCTAACTTTCTTTTCCATGCTAAAAATACGGATTTACAACCCGACGGAATCGAAACAAATCCGATTTCCGATTCGATTTTCTTATAAAATTTCACTTCTCGTTAATACAATTATGCTTAAACTTCCTCATGTTGACTATTAAACACTAATCAACCAAATAGATCAAGTTTCATTTCATAAAATGATAGCTATTTCATTTATTGTATTTTTCATTTAAATACCACATTGTTTCAATTATACATTTAACTTCATTAAACTTGTTATACATTCAAGTAGATCACGAGGTAACGACCTACCTCCTCACAAACTCATATGCAACATAGCACGATACCCTCGGGAACATAGAATACGGGAAATCGACATCTTTACAAATAAATAACCTTTGAGCTTATAAAAAATATCCAGACTCAGCCAATTAAGGACTGTCGCGCTCATTAGGACTGAGGAAGGTTGTAGGCATTCAGTCGTTTATCTAAACCTGATTTTGTGGTGTCTAGGCTAGACAAGTGAGAAATGTAATTTTAAAAGGCCCGTCTCACGGTGATTCGTGAGCGGAACCCTCCTTTCTTCACTTGTACTTACCTGGCCACAATTGGCGGTGAAGAGGCGATTTGAGGGATATCTCACAACTTGTCGCTTTGGACCAGTTAGGAACATTCTAGTTGACTTAGGAGACCCTAGAACATAGAATACGGGAAATCGATATTTTTACAAATAAATACCATAATTAATAAAACCGTTTTTCCTTAATGATTAGTATTTATACAAATCTTTGCAAAGCGCCGCTACAACCCATTTGGGAAACCCGTTCGGGATGGTGCGGATTATCGCACATTCTCGGGCTTAGTAGTACGAGATGCAGACCTCCGCAAGGAGCATTCGGTCTCGAAAGATTTAAAATACGACACCTTAAGAAAACGAGATTTCTAGAATATTATATATATACTAAAATTATTTTCATATAAATATATGTATATGTAATATAAAAATATACATTTTGAATTATAACAAATATTCCACTTTTTCTAAAAATGTCACAAGAATCATTTTACACTAAAATACCATGAATTCCATACAAAACCAATATTACCAATAAATACCATTTATTATGAAAATAGGATATTTTCAATAGAAATATCACAATATAAAATCTACATTCATTACAACTCTAAAGACGATTAATAAATACTTGGGGTGTACTTTGAAAAGTATATAAAAGTATTTTTACATAAAACGCCCTCAAGTTCTATAATTTACCCTAAGGACCCTAGTAAATATAGGTTTAAGCGGGACTAATCTCTTGAGCCTCAGGGAACCGGAGAAGTGGGTGCTTGCCTATCTAAGGTAGACAACTTAACAATGGTGTTATCAATACGGTAATCGTCTTGAAAAAGACACAAATCCTGTCGTCCATGTGCAGCAGTTACCGATAACATCAAAACAATCAGGACTTCAATTTACCTTTCTAATTGTCTGACTCAGTTTGAGTCTCATTATAATCTGACTTGAATATAATTTAAGTATAATCTACAATCTATAATTTATAATTTATAATTTACAATCTACAATATTCTGATTCAACATGAATCCCTATATTCAATCTATTCAATACATTCAATCTACATAGACCGAACCAAACCATGGATATACATCCATTTACATGATTCTCCAGATATTCCATTTACATGATTCTACGGTTACATCCGTTTACAGATATCATGGTTTCGGTCAGTCATCCAATTATACAATCTATACAGTTTACAATACAATACAACAATACAATCAAGACATCTCGGGGTTTAAGGGGTAGACTGGTACGGAAGGTATTAAAAGTGGCACGAGGCTGCAAGATTAAGACACCTAACATGAATCCAATTGCCATTATTCCGGGTTGTATAATGGAGCCTTGTACTTCCATTTGCCCTGGTCTCTGGCATATAGGGACCCCTCTCGTATACACTAGCAGCCTTCTGTACCAAGCTATAAACAACAGCGTTAACACAACATCATAACAATATAATACAACTTTAAAAGCTATTTTCTTATTCTGTCTATTTTATTTCTCCCTTCTCTTTGGGACTTATCGAGCGATCTGTTCACTGACGACATTCTCTTTCTTTCTTCTTTGAATGTCGTTAGGTGATCTGGACACGTTAGAGATCGAGCCCACTGCTGAAGACTTGGACCAGTTCAGTGAAGACCCCGAGCTCTAGACATTGTACATTTTCCATTCGGTACTTTTCATTTCCTGTTATGCCATTGTTTAGGCATCGCTTTTATTTCAGTTGTATTTACTTTTCATGCATTGTACAAAAGAATGTTAATAAATAAAGTTGCTGTTCAGTTTATATCTCTTGTCTCTTATGTATTTACCTTTATATTGCTTAGATACGCTTAGCGTATTTACTTCACAGTAAATACGTAGCGGACCCGTCGCGTCCTCTTCGCCGTACACCAGGAAGCGGGGCGTGACGGACGGTGAAGATGCTCCTAACGCAGAGAAACTGGGGGCAGATCCCGAACCGGAACTCCTAGAACCATCAGACGAGATAATTGATAGGTTGCTGAACGAGGCATGTCAAAAGAGCAAGGCTGATCGAGAGCGCGAAATAGCCATATTTGAAAAAGCCAAACGTCGGCGACTGGACGAAAGGGTAAAAACACTCCCACCAGATCAAACCATATCCGCCGTCAGCAAAAGTAGGTTCAAGACAAAGAAAAGGATCGCCAAAGCCATATCGATGGGATTGAAGCTGCCGCCCTCCGAAGGAAACACTCCTGATGAGATACACCTTAATGAAGAGGATGCACATCCAAATTACTGCTTGTACCACCGGAGGACCACACACCCTACTGAAGAGTGCAACGCCTTTAGAAATTGGTGGGAGGGATACATTGCTCACCGGCAGCATTTCAAGCAGATGAACCGCAAAACTCGTCGGGAATAAAGAAGCACGACAGATGAACATAAAAGGACTGCCGGCAACTGTCATATGGTTGATTCCGGGGGATCGCAAGTTCTCACCTTCGGGAGCGACTCTGACGAAGAAATAACCCTTGGCCCTCTCTTCAAGGAACCCATCTCTGAAGCAGAAGAGACGAAGACCTGCGAGAACATTCAACTACGTAATCGCACGTTACCGGAAAAGAATCTCGGACCCACAAATAAGGGATTGAACAAAAAAGATAAAAGGAAGGAAAAAGTCCCTGAGGATATCACCCTCGATGACCGAGTCGTCGAAGAACTAGTAGCCAAGGACCCGCCTAAGAAAAACAAGGTGGATTACAACGTTCTGGCACATCTGAGAAAGATACCCTCGCAGCTAAGCATTCTCGATGTCCTTCTACTATCCAAAGAGGCGAGAGATTCACTGTTCAGAGCACTTCAAGATCCCGACCAGTTTCAAGCCTTTCTTGCCGAAAAAAAGATGAATGACGAGATAGAAGAAGTGCACACGGCTGACGTCACTTTCAGTGATGAAGACCTCCTTCTTGGGACGTGCGAGCACAACCGTCCCCTGTATGTCACCGGATATTGCCATGACATCAAGATAGGGAAGATTCTAGTCGACAATGGGTCTTTCGTCAACCTTCTCAATATGAGAGTGTTGAAGGAGATTTGCATGAGCGTTCAGCACCCCGCTCGGGATAAAATCACTATCTCCGGATTTGACTCCCAGTCATCACGGACGCACGGGTCTGTAATATCGACGTTATGCTTTGGGCTGCTCGTCGCTGATATCAAGTTCCACGTCATTGACGCCAAGACTTGCTACAACGCTTTGCTCGGCCGGCCTTGGTTACATGAGTACAACATTATCCCTTCTACACAACATCAGTGTATGAAGTATTTCAAAGATGGACTTGAATACACTGTGACAGGGGAGTTGAACCCATTTTCCGTGAATGAAGTCCGAAAGTACGAAGATGCAAAATACTTCTTGCCAAACTTCGAAGACACGGAAAGGTGCCATAAGACGGAGAATAAGCAAAAAGCTATCACCACCATTCCGGTCTTCGGGAGCGATACCGAGGAGGAGGAAGAGATAGTCTATTCAGGACCGCCCCAATGCAACAAGCCGGGACCGTCCACGCCTATTCTGGTCTTCGGCAGCGACTCTGAGGATGAGGTCAATGCAGTATTCTCGGCTCGTCCATCAGTGCAAGCCTTCATCGGATATAATCATAGTTTGGGGATCGCTATGGTTCCGCAAGAGCATTACAAAGAGCTCGACACACTTGATACCTACAGTGTGCAAGAACTGCAGACGTTCTACGTCCCTCCCAGGAAAAGAGATGAAAAGGAGATCCACTTTTATCGATCCACGGAAACCAAAGTGGAGAAAGAGATCTGGTATGGTGCCGATTCTATGCTTGACAGGCTTCAGCCCATCCGTTTGCCCAGTTACTACACAGAAGGATTAAAAAGGCTGTTGAGGCACCAAGGCATACCCTTGAATCAGACCGCTCGACAAGCTCAGTTCTACAACAGGATCTGGAATGTCCCTGGAATTCAACGAAAATTGCCCAATAGGAGAATGGAAACGATCGGGATTGGATATGTTCAATCCAAGAAACGGGAGCGATTCCATGGCTGCTACGTTATACATGATTTCGATGAAGAAGAGGATGCTCTTTTAAAAGACGCTAACCCTGAACCAAAATGAGGTCCCGCCGTGAAAATGCCAAGTCCGTCGTTCGAAGAACAGATGGACAAGCTAATAAGGGAAGCGGGTCAAAAGGTTCGAGATGACCATAGCCGTGAAATGGCCATTTACAAGAAAGCCAGGACGCAGCGCCTCCTTCAGCAGGCTATGGAGAATGACAATGCCCTTCGTCGCCAGCCCGTTATACAAAAAAACCCGACGCAGAGGTAGAAACAAGCTAAAGAACGGAAAAAATGTTCGACAACGGCAAAGAGGGTCCAAGAAGCCACGCGATCGAGAATTGAGCAGCCAGGATTCGTCTCTTATAAAGAAGATGGGTCGAGCATATTCTTTTCCCCTAGACAAGACAAGGAAGATATTCGGTCTCGTCATGAAACATCAGATGATTACCCTCCCGGAGTCCAAGCACCCCGAACAAGCAAGCGAGGTCTCTCACCCAGACTATTGCTCCTATCACCGAGCAATAGGACATTCTCTTGAAGACTGCTTCACCTTCAAAGACTGGGTAGAAGATCAGTATCAGCAAGGCAGGTTCGCTTTATCCAACAGTTGGAGGGTAACCCCGCCACAGAGGCATGAACCGAAAGCCACGTATACAGTAAGAGTAGAGCCGGATCAGCATTGGTCTTGGAAGCGATCTCGTACCTGTCATGTGATAACGCTGGCAGGAGAAGGAGTACGCGAGGATATGGTTGACCTCCCCCGGTGCTTCAAAAACGATAATGACGAAGTGATCTCAGAGTTTCCACCGGCACCAAATGAGCTGGAAGATGGGATACATACTACTGCAGACAACCTCAGAAAAATCGACTTGGGGACGACAAACGACCCACGGCCGACGTTCGTCAGTGAGCTGTTGTCAGAAGAAAAGGTGGCTACGCTCAAAGACGTGCTCATGCAGTATAAAGACTGCTTTACGTGGAACTATTCCAAGATGCCAGGATGAGATCCAGAGATTGCTGTGCAAAAATTGGCAATTTCTACGGACGTCAAGCCAGTCAAACAAGCGCCGAGAAGAATGCGGCTTGAACTTGAAATGAGCATCAATGCCGAGGTCAAGAAGCTAATTGATTCCGGCTTCATCCAAGAGGTTCAGTACCCTGACTGGATTGCCAATATTGTCCCAGTGATGAAGAAGAATGGGACGGTGCGCATTTGCGTGGACTTTCGGGACCTCAACAAAGCTTGTCCGAAAGATGACTTCTCCGTACCGGTTACTGTGCTGATGATAGACAACACGTCCACTCACGAAGTCTTCTCCTTCATGGACGGCTCATCAGGGTACAATCAAATAAAGATGCACCCCGAAGACCAGAAGCATACCGCTTTCCAGACCCCTCTGGGCATATTCTGCTACAAAGTGATGCCTTTCGGTCTGAAGAACGCCGGCGCTACTTATCAGAGGGCCATGACGAAGATTTTCGATGATCTCATATGCAAAATCGTCGAATTCTATATCGACGACCTTGTGGTGAAAAACAAATCATACGAGGAGCATTGGGAGCATCTGAAGATAGTGTTTCAACGCCTTCGGAAATACAACCTGAAGATGAACCCTCTCAAATACGCGTTCGGAGTTTCCTCAGGCAAATTCCTAGGATTCATCGTACGACACCGGGGCATCGAAATAGACCCGTTAAAGATCAAGGCGATTATGGAAATGCCTCCGCCAAGGACTCTGAAACAACTGCGGTCTCTCCGAGGAAAGCTCGCGTATATCTGACGGTTCATAGCTAACCTCTCCGGCAAATGTTGCCCCTACAGTCATCTGATGAAAAAGAGGACCCCGTTCGTCTGGGATCGCAAATGCCAAAGGACACTGGATGAAATCAAGTGATACTTGCAGAATCCGCCAGTACTAACAGCTCCAGTCAAGGGAAAACCCTTCATCCTGTACACAACAGCGTTGGAAGGTTCTTTAGGCGCGCTGTGGGCACAGGAAAACGACCAAGGGAAGGAGATAGCCCTTTACTACTTGAGCTGGGTCCTTCTGGGGGCAGAAAACAACTACTCCCCCATCGAAAAACACTGCCTGGCGTTGATCTTCAAAATAACGAAGCTCAGACACTATGCTTTGGCGCATGAGGTCCATCTCATATCAAAGGTGGATCCCTTCAAATATTTTATGTCAAGGGCCATATTAACGGGGAGGCTCGCTAAATGGGCCCTACTCTTAATGGAGTTCTCGATAACATACCGACCTCTCAAGGCAATGAAAGGCCAGGCCATCGCCTACTTCCTCGCTGAACATCCTATACCTGCCGACTCATCCCTAAACTGCGAATTGCCAAACGAACACGCGTTTGACACGATCGACGGTGAGAGAGGAGAGAGTGAAACCTGATGGGAACTCTACTTCGATGGAGCATCTTCCATGAAGAATCGCAAACAAAGCACCCCCGTAATCAAATCCGGGGTGGGCCTCATCTTCGTTACTCCACAAGGAGGGATAATGCGCTTTGCCTTCTCCTTAACAGAGCCGAGGACAAACAATGAAGCCGAATATGAAGCTTTGATAGCAGGTGTTTACCCCAATCGGAGCAAAGCTCTGTTCAAATTCCAAAGCGGGAGATGAAGCAACGCTTCATCTTCCCCCATTCAGAGCAAAGCTCTACTTTGAAAATTTAAACTTTAGTAAATGAAGCAACACTTCAGATTCTTTGCGCTGCGCGCAACGCGCCACGTGTCAGGTGCAGATACGTCAGCGAAGCGTCCAAGAAGGCGCGCCCAATCAGAGCAAACCTCTATTTAAGGCAAAATTAAAAGAAGTAACGCTTCAGTTACGCAAGCACTGCGCTGCGCGACACGTGTCAGCGCAGATGCGCTAGCGCGGTTGCGCTGCGCTGTGCGCTGCTTGACACGTGTCACGCGCTAGGGCATTTGCGCCAAACAGAATGAAGATTTTAAAGAAATCTTTCTGTTCTTGTTAAAACAAGAAGATTTTCTTCTGTAAAACAGAAGCCTTTGGATCAAAGATCCAACGGTGGGGAAAATTCCCCAAATCACTCAGAGAAAGATCTCTCTAACAAATTTAACTAATTTATGGGCACTATAAAAAGGACCCTAGACCTCAATTTAAAAGGATCAACATTTTTTCTTAAAGAAAAATCAAGAGCTTCAAACAGCGAGAACTCTGAAAAAGTTTTTTCAAGAAAAAGGTAAAACCTTCACAAAATAGAAGAAATTTCTTCTAATAGATCATTGATCTAAAAACTAGATCAATGATCTTCATATAATAAACAGTGCTTTGCACTTCTTATGAACCACTGGTTCTTTAAAGCAAGAAAAAAAACAAAATAAAAAAAAATAGTGCTTTGCACTTTTATGAACCTTTGGTTCTTGAAATAAAAAGAAAAACCTGTTTTTTCTTTGATTTAAATTAGATCAAGGAAACGAATAGTGCTTTGCACTTTTATGAACCATTGGTTCTTGAATCTAAAAATTCTTAAATTATAGTGCCTTGCACTTGCAAACTGCGCTGTTGCGCTCCTGGATTGGCGCAAGCCACCAGAGCGCGCCACGTGTCAGCAGCGCAGGCACAGCACATTAGCACAGCGCACTGCGCTTGCATGACACGTGTCAACACTACAAGCGCTTGCGCTCTTTGATTGGCGCAAAGCGCCTGATAAATGCAAGAAATTTCCTAAAGGGCCAGGCCCAAATCAAAAAGACCAAGCAAGCCTAATTAAATTGATGCTCTGCATCATTTATAAATGGGCAGAGCCCAAACAAAATAATAAAAATGCTATGCATTTTAAAAGGGGCAGAGCCCAAACAAAGTAGATGCCTTGCATCATTCATGAGCAGAGCCCAGAATAAATTGATGCTCTGCATCTTTTATGGGCAGAGCCCAAACAGAAAAAATAGAAAATAATGCAATGCATTATTTAAAAATGGGCCAAACCCTAGCATAGGCCTAACAAACCAAAAAACAAATAAAAGTCGTTGAATATTTTTCAACTTGACTTAGCCCAATTTCGGCCGTAAGTCCTTAAATCAAATTGACTGAGCACGGCTGCTCTCTTAAATCAATCAACCTCCGGTTCGAGGGTACATCTCCGAACTCCTCTGACACCTATCGTTGTAATCCTTCAACGACGTCAGAGAGGTGACGGGTCCCAACGACCATACACACATGAATATGGACCGAAACGTCCTTAAACTAATATTGAACCGAAACGTCCTTAAACTAATATCGGACCGAAACGTCCTTAAACTAATAATGGACCACCACGTCCCTAAACTGGAATATGGACCGTAACGTCCTTAAACTACCTATGGACCACTACGTCCCTAAACTGGAACAATAGAGCCTCCAAATGCTCTTTTGCCGGATTAAAACGATCCCGTTTAAGTCGATCTTAGCCCCAAACACGGCTAACGTATCCTTAAGCATTCGAATGGACTATAAAACTCCAAATCAACTCTGGTTCGAGGGTACATCTCCGAACTCCTCTGACACCTATCGTTGTAATCCTTCAACGACGTCAGAGAGGTGACGAGGCCCGACGGCCATATATTAAATGGATCACCACGTTAAGTTGATCTTAGTCTCAAACAGGACTAATGTATCCTTGACGAATGTTTAAGTTGATCTTAGACTCAATACGGCTAACGTATCCTTAAACTAAAAACACCAAACCCAAATCTAAGTAAATACGGATTTGGACTAATCCACGTCCTACGGGCGACGGCATTACTCAGTCTCCGTATACGATCCACGGGCAACCACAAACAAAACAAACACACACGACACGAAGTGAAATTCTGGAGAAGGAGAAAGTGGCTACCGCGATGCGGTAGCGTAATTAACTACAGGGGCTTGCGCCTGCAGGGAAGAGAGTCCCCACAATCAAAAACCCCTCTAGCGAGGGGGAATCTGACGAAGTCTGCTACATCGGCCGCATCCGTCTAAACCTCCGATACACGATGCCATAAATCAACTTGGCATCTTTGGAGAGGTAGACGGATAAAACCAAATAGCACTCTTCCCCGAATCTCAGGCCAGACGTCCTCACGTCGTCGCCGTCCTTCGGAGGGGAACAACAGGTCTTGAGATCGCTGTCGACATGGGAATCGAAAACCTCCTCATATACGGAGACTCCCAGCTGGTCGTTAGCCAAGTAAATGGCGACGATCCAACGTGCAAGCCAGAGTTAGTGTAGTACTGCGAGAAAGTGCAGCAATTGCTGACTCAAATTCCTTCCTACATTCTGGAGAGCATACCGCGTGCGGAAAGTAATAAAGCGGATGCGTTAGCCAAACTCGCTAAAGAACTGGCTGACGAAAACCTCGATAATGTGAGGATCGTTGTGCAAAGCCGTCGGGTTCTTGCACCGGCAGAAATATCTCCGGAGTCGTCCGAAGAAAAGGGAGCGACCAAGGAAACAACCTTACCGACAGAGGACCAGGAAAAGACTAAGGATTGGAGAGATGTCTTTATAGATTACTTTAAATCCCGTCGAACACCTGAAGATGCATCTTCAAGACATCAGCTTATGAAACGAGCTCTGTATTTTGCCTTCGTCAATGATACTTTATATAAGAGATCGTTCGACTCTCTGTGGCTGAGATGCCTGGGACCGGAAGAAGCAAAGAGAGTCATTCAAGAAACCCACGACGGACTCTGCGGTTCTCACTAAGCCGGGCCGAAGATGAAACTAAAGATCAAAAGAATGAGCTACTATTGGCCCACGATGATCCAAGACTGCCTCGAATACGCGAAGCAGTGCCACTCGTGCCAGATTCACGTGGACTTCATCCACCAGCATCCAAATCCGCTACATCCAATGGTGGCTAGCTGGCCATTCGAAATGTGGAGAACTGACATAATCAGGCCCATCGAACCAGCATCGTCCAGAGGACACCGGTTCATATTGGCGACGACCGGTTACTTTTCTAAGTGGGCAGAAGCCGTACCGCTAAGAGAAGTGAAGACGGAGAATATCCTCCATTTCTTCAAGACGCACGTCATTTATCGGTTTGGCACTCCGCGAAGGATTATCTCCGATAACGGGCCGGCTTACAGAAGCCACAAGATCAGCCGCTTCGCACAACAACATAATATAGACTAGAGATACTCTCCTGTCTATAATCCCCGAGCTAACGGTCTAGCTGAGGCTTTCAACAAGACCTTGACGAAGATCGTGAAAAAGTCGGTGTCCAGAAACAGAAAAGATTGGCATGAGAGATTGCATGAAGCTCTCTGGGTGTATCGAACTACGTTTAAAACGGCCACAAATACAATATCGTATGCATTAGTGTTCGGCACAGAAGCGGTACTCCCCCTCGAGATAGAGTTACCCTCTCTACGAGTTGCGGTTCATTATGAGCTAACAAATGAAGAGAATGCTCATCTTTGCCTCGAGGAGCTAGATGCCCTTGACGAAACCCGTCTCATGGCGCAACAAAATCTGGAGGCTTATAAAGCAAAGATGACGCGCTCATATGAGAGATTGGCTAGGCCGAGGACATTCCGCCAAGGTGAACTCGTGCTAGTGGTCAAGAGACCTATGATCCCCAATCGTGCCAAACGGGGGAAATTCGAGCCGAACTATGAAGGCCCATACATCATAGACAAGGTCTACCAAGGTGGAGCCTATCTACTTATGGATATGCATAGCGAAAGACCTTTCAGGCCAATAAACGGCCGTTTCTTAAAAAAATACTACGCCTGACGAGTCACGGCCTAGGTCAACGATAGATGACGACGCCTATGTCCGCTCGCTATCTTCCTAAGCCTAAACTCTATAGTAGCCGGCGAACGGACCGAAATGTCCTAAAACTAACATCGGACTGAAACATCCTTAAACTAACGACGGACTGTAATGTCTTTAAACTAACAACTGACCGAAACGTCCTTAAACTAACGATGGACCGAAATGTCCTAAAATTAACTACTGACCGAGACGTCTATAAACTATTACGGACCGCAGCATCCCAAGGCTGACGCAAAAAAAAGAAAGAAAGAAAAGAAAACGGTATGTCCATAAGCGAGATGGGCACGGATGAAAACCCGAAAGGGCTCCGTGAGTAAAAACAGCAGGGCTACCGGCGAGTTTGTGAAAACCCGAAAGGGCGCAATCTCGTTAAGAGACACTTGCAAGGTCCTTTCGACCTTGTAAGGAGAAAATACCTGCGTGAGATCCTTACGACTCACAAAGGAGCGACACACTTAGGGATCCCCACGATTCCTAAGGAGAAATTACACTTACGAGATCTTCACGACTCGTAAGGAGAACCCTCCTATGACACCCTCACGGCTCATAAGATTCAAAAGCCTTAAGTTATAGGGATCTGAACCTGTTCTTGAGCCATCACAACCCACCTACTGCCCTACAAGCGGTTCAATATTGACCCTTGTATACAATCCATGGGCACAAATAAATGTTTCCCCAACAGAGTCCCACCACTAACGAGGGATGTCCTAATATGGGGAACAACACTTACAAGTCCTCTCGACTTATAAGGAGAAAACACTCTTGTAAGATCTTTACGACTTACAAGAGACTATATACTTAAGAATCCTCACGATTCTAAAGGAGAAAACACACTTACAAGATCCTCACGACTCGTAGGAAGAAATACCTTTATGAGACCCTTACGGCTAGTAAAGTCAAAAGCCTTAGTCGACAGGATCTTAACCCTGTTTACTAAGCCACCTTTGTTCGAACTGACAAAGGAAAATGATGATTCGCTCCTGGCAATATCCCAGTTGTAGCGATGCTGATGCCTAAACTGGTATCAGATCCCAAGTCCCTTACTCGCAGCAAAAAGATCCGCGAGCCAAAATGCATATGAAATAGCCGAAATGATAGGGCAACTTGCAACAAAATCAGCAAGTAAAATATATGCATTCAAAAATAGCCGAAATGATTGGGCACCGCGAAAAAATAGCCGAAATGATTGGGCAATCGCGACTTTCGCGATATAAAAGCTGAAATGATAGAGCATCGCGGAAAGAAAACAAATTTTTTTTGAAATGAAACTTTTGCCCTACAGATGAGATCACATCGATCCCTGTATACAATCCAGGGGCACAAACAAAGAGAGAACCATAACGTCCCACCAGGCTTCATCAAAGCGAAGCCAAATCGGCTCACTACAGCCTGGAGATCAACAACAACGTTCCTTCTCATTCCAGCAGGATTCAGACACGACAATCAACCTCGGAGCCATGGCAAAGTCCCTAGTTCCAAATCTCGACGGTTCATAGACAACCTAGAGACCATCTCGACATTCGTCTCGTTACAACAGACGCAACGTCAGCAAAACGGAGTCGCGGCAAAATTCCCAGTTCCATGACTCGGCGGTGCACAGACAACCGAGAGTCAACCCCTGACCTTGTATGGCTAAAGTCAATCCTGACCCCATATGGCTAAAGTCAACCCCTGACCCCATATGGCTAAAGTCAATCCTGACGCCATATGGCTAAAGTCAACACCTGGCCCGTATGGCTAAAGTCAATCCTGACCCCATATGGCTAAAGTCAACCCCTGATCCCGTATGGCTAAAGTCAATCCTGACTCCGTATGGCTAAAGTCAACCCCTGACCCCGTATGGCTAAAGTCAATCTTGACCCCGTATGGCTAAAGTCAATCCTGACCCCGTATGGCTAAAGTCAACCCCTGACCCCGTATGGCTAAAGTCAATCCTGACCCCATATGGCCAAAGTCAACCCCTGACCCCGTTGAACACGGCCAAAGTCAATCCTGACCTCGTGGAAAACGGCCAAAGTCAACCCTCGACCTCTCCATCAAAGCGGTGCTTTGATTTGGGGGCAGGTCAACTCATCAATCACTTACGAGTCCTCTCGACTCGTAAGGGAGAAAACTCTTTTTATGAGATCCTTGTGACTCTCAAGAGAAAACACACTTAGGAATCCTCACGATTCCTAAGGAGAAAATACACCTATAAGATCCTCTCGACTTGTAGGGAGAAAAGTCTTTATGAGACCCTTACGTCTCATAAAGTTGAAAAGTCTTAGGTGGTAGATCCTAACCCTGTCTCCTAAGCCATCAATGCTCTGCAAGGAGGTCAAGATGAATTATCCATGGGCCACACTCTCCCAAGTCGAACATCGGCAAGAAGGGAAACAATCACTTACCAGTCCTCTCGACTCGTAAGCGGGAAAAATTCTCTTGTGAGATCCTTACGACTCTCAATAGAAAACACACTTAGGAATCCCCACGATTCCTAAGGAGAAAATACACCTACGAGATCCTCTCGACTCGTAGGGAGAAAAGTCTTTGTGAGACCCTCACGGCTCACAAAGTTGAAAAGGCTTAGGAGACAGATCTGAACCTGACTCCTAAGCCATCGCTGTCCTACAAAGATATCAAAATAGATTATCCACAAAATGCATTTGCTAAAAGGGACACACCACCATTGAACAAAATATGTCTTTTATTCATGAAACAAAATGAATACGAAGTATAATCTACAAAAGAATAAAAAAAAATACTCTCATTCAGAAGTAGGTACAAAAGGAGAATAAAAAGAAAACATATACATTTGTTTAAGCCGACGGACGGTTTAGTAGATTCGTCTGTTCATCCTTCTTCCGCTGGGTCTCGGCTTCATGATTTATTATTGTTATGAGACGGGCTTCCGCCTGATACTGTTGGGCCTGGTACGAGGCGAGCCGACTTTCAAGCTCCTTTTCGGTAACTTTGTGAGCTTCGACCATCTCGCGAGTAAAAATGACGGCTTTATCGATAGCAACCACCTCCCTGATAGCTTCTTGAAACACCCGCCAAAGTTCATATGCACGAGTAGTCTTGGCCGTAAGTTCAGCTTGAAGTTCCCCCAGCGCATTAGAAGCCAGCTCCCTCTCCGAAAGCTTTCAGTTGAGCCTCTTCTCACATGACTGCATATTTGCGGTGCACCGTTCAACTAACCCTTGCAAACTTGCCTTTGCAGCCATGGCCTCTGAAAGAAGGCGCGTGCACTCAAGACTATGTAAGCAAGCCTCCACCCGAGGACAAAACTCGACCCAAACATTCACCAATGTTTTGTCATGGTAAGTAGAAAGAAGGGGCAAAGAAATGTTGGCTTCGGCGGCAAATTCTTCGGCTGTGATCGGACTACCAGCACGAAGATCTTTGATAAGAGCCGACAAGGGGTGAAGGCTTTGCTTCGCCATCCGTTCAGATACATGCCCGGCATAAGGGCCGGATGGCATAATAATGCGAGATTCCAACGGGATAAGAACGGGCAAAGCTGTCAAGAGTCATAAATAATCGGCGAGATCTACAGATAAAGAATAGATGGAACAACGTCGAAACTTTACTTACCCACAGTCATGCAAGAAGGGTTTAAAATATCCCCAGGCCCGTCAAGGATCTCAACTTCATCGTCAGCTTTCAGAACTACAGAAGACATTAGCATTGTTATACGAAATAATAATAATGCCATTAGGAGGGGCAAATAACACTAACCTTGCCCGGAAGAGAGGACGATGCGTTGCGGGGATATTGCCTGCGGAGCGGCCATCGCGAGCAAACGCTGGAAAGACTTTCTGGGGGATAGATCTGCGATAGATACCGCCAATCCGCGTAACTCTGAAAAGATGGAAGAATTAAGATAATGAAGAGATCATTAAAATAAAAGATAGAAGAATACCTTCGATACTCCTCCCACTTTGAACGGGAGGGATAGCAGCTTCGGCAGCCTCCTCTATACCCTCAAGCACATCATCGGAGACATTTGCTGGTGTCACGGCTATCAGTCGAAGGGCAGCGGCCACCATTTCAGGGATGGCGATCTCGGTTACCCGTTCCACCATCTCCAGGCCATCACTAGAAAGGTCCATTAAATCCACGGCCGGTAAAGACACCTCTTCAGGGTGAACGGGCACAAGAGGGATAGAAACCACCAATGGGAGCTCCGTAGCAGGAATAGCAGCTGTATCGACCCCCTCCACACCTACTGGTGTCTCATCGGGGATATTTACAGGGTCCACAGTCAGGGCGCTACTTGAACTCAAATTCTCTGCCGTTGCTGAAGTCGTTGCAAAGTTTTCACAAGGATAAGGATATATATATAAAAGCAATGAAAAATACTACAAAAAATATATATAAGTATACCAATGCGCCAAGAAGCTTCTAATATGGATTTTTCAAGCCGACGTTCCTTCTCGAGAATTTGTGCTCGCCGGGGTTCGAGGGTAGATTCGTGGCCACCAGTCCATAGAGACAGCTCATCTTCGGCGGCAGCTGAGATAGGCCGCTTGAGGGCTATCTCGCCTCCCTCTTCCAAAGGACCTATAAATATTCGCCGTATCGATGGGGCATCTTCATAGAAAATGACGGCAGGATAAGGTCTTTTCAGGACCCTCACATTTTCAGTCTCATCCTGGGAACGTCTTATAGCCTCAGCCAATTGTGCGTCTTCGTTGGCAGATGAACCTAGAAAAAGAAGACCACCATCCGGCTCTCGCATAGATATTGGTTCATCTTGAAAGATAGGCTCGGATTCCACTAAAAGTCAAGCAGATTGGTGACCGTCTTCTTTCTCCTCTTCGACCCAGAACTAACGCTGGAAGATGATCGCTTCCTTCCCTTCGGCGCTTTGGAGCGATGTTGACCCACTTTGCCTCCACTGTCCCCTTTTGGCGATACCCCTGCTGATAACGTCACCACTAATGGAGGGGCCGCTGGCACTTCGGCGGAAGCCTTTGCTCGAGATCTAGTACGCATCGGCATCCCTGCAGTGGGAGGAATCGACCCGGTTTCTGCGGCCTGCGAAATGAGGACCACACTACCATCCCTCAAAAGAGGGCGAACGAATGACCGCGGTCACAATGGAATTCTATCAGCTTGGGTTGGAACAGGTGTTTTATATTCGAAGAGCACCCGCCTTTCCTCGGCAATAGGACCAACCCGGTGGCGATACCAGCCAACAAAGGAGTCTACAGACCTGGGGAGATAGTCAGGTTCTTGGATCATGAACACGGAGCCAGTATTCAGCCGCATAAAATGATGAATAACGTCGCGAATAACTCCCAATGATGAAGTAGGCTCAACCAAGAACGCTTCGAAGGGGACGCCCTGATCATAGCCCAGTTGCCGGGCAAAGCGGTGCGGATTATACCGCATAAGGAGAGCCGTATCATTCTGGCGGAACACCAAGTAGTCCGACCTGATTGAGTATAGATGCATGATCTCCCTAGGCTTTAAAGAGGGTGCTCCCCCTTCAGAAAAGTCGAATAGCTGCTGGACAGGCCCCGCTGGAGCAGAAAGAACGCGATCAACAAACACCATTCCTCCTTCATGGGTATATGTATTGAGCAGAACACGGAGGGCCCCTAATTGAGTCGGCTCGGGAGCAGAGGCATCTACTAATCTCATAACTCGAGGGAAGGTGTAGGGGTCATAGAAGTTCGGCCGTTGATGTGCCGCGAATGCCCCCAGCACATGCATTTTGATCCAAGATGTGAAGTAATGAAGGGGGAGATTCACAACATCTACACCTGGAGTCGAAGTGTTGGCCGCAACACTTAACCCGTGATAAAGATGCGATAGTCCCGCGATGTCGACGGCCAACTTCGCCCCTTCGGTTACACGATGGGCGGGATAGAAGACGGAAGCTCTTATAAAGCGTCGGTGTGACGGTATCATAAACCAGTTGAGCCAAAGACTGATAAAACCGGCAAAGAAGGTCTCTTCATCCATGTCAGGAGCCGCGATCGAGTCAAAAGGAACGACGGACAAGATCGGGATGTAGAACTGTGGTAGATCTTCTTCTTTAGCCGGCAATCTCTCCAAACCAAACCCAAAAGGGTCATTGATACTCGCAGACTTCGGGGCCTCCTTGGATAAAATATCTCCCCGAATGAAACAGGCGATAAATATTTCGAAAGCGACACCCTGCCCTTCTGACTCCGCAAACAATCTGTCGAAAATACCCAGGGCCTTGATCAGACTCGGATACTTATGACGGATGGCAGTTTCGGCTGTCAGACCATCAAGCACAGCCGGCATGGTGGAGAAAACATATTCATCAGGAGGCAGCAGTTCCTCGTAATGTTCTCCCCTAATAGGCAATCCTGAAATCTCACGGAATTCATCCAATGAGATAGACACCTCTCGATCCCCTAGCAGGAAGGTATTGGTGGGCAGATTCCACTGGTTCAAGAAGGCTTTGATCCACCAGACATGGGGAGCATGGTAATAGAAGAGCGATGGATACACTGCCTGATATAGTCCGACCTTCTGCAACCTTGTGCGGTGGGCAGAAAGAATATAGCGAGCCCAAATAAGGTAGCCCACCGGGTGCCGGGGGGGTGATACCCACTTTATAAACCTGTCCCCAAGGTCGAGCTTCACCTTGGCAAATCCTGCGCCCCAAGATGTCTATAGAAGGTAGGGGATGGTTAGGTATCCCGGAGGTAGAGGGCTCCAGCCGGCCCGAAAGAGTCCAATTGGTCACTTCCACTGCGTAAGCAGTCTGTGGACGTTCCATCGGCAGTATAGGGCGAAGAGGTTCCACCGGCTCCCTGCAAATGAAACTTCGGCGACCCCGGATGAAGTGCCCTACCAGGTTCCCCACAAAAGCAGATTGGTGCAATTCGGGTCATGAGCCCTAATCATTGCCATCACTTCTTCGTCAGGCGGTGATTGAGGAAAAGCAGCCTCCGAACGGGTAAAAGGAAAGTATGGAAGAGAAGCCATTGGTCATGAAATAAGGGAAGGGAAAACTGTTAATGAAACCCACACGTGTATATATATATATATATATAAAGACAATGAAAGAAAACGACAAGCAGCTTATTTCATGGGACCATTGGTTGCAAAACACATGGGCCCCACAGAATCAATATGGCGGCTCACTAATAATAAGGCAGGGTAATCATTATGAGAACAAAAGGAAGATTCTCAATAAATGAATAAGTGGATTTCAAATATCTCTACACATTCCCCTAAGGAAAAGCCCATCATGAACTCTATGCAAATCAAAGAGAATCTCTCCAAAAAAAATTTTTGTCAAGAACAACCGAGGATAAAAATCCCAAGATGTCTTCTTGTGAGAACTAGATTCTCTGGAGGAATTAAATTCCTGATTGAACAGAGGAATTAAATTCCAAGAAAATTTTCATAGCTAAGCTCTTTAGAATGGAATTAAATTCCAGAAGAAAACAAGTAGCATCATCAATCCCATAAGAACAAAAAACGCCTAAAGATCATGCATTCTTAGAAAAGGGAAAAACCCTTGATGTGGATTTAAAATCCAAAGAGAATTTTATAAGGGGTTCCTCGATCGTTCAAGATCCTTACCTGAAAAAGGAATTCTTTTGTTGACAGAGTTAAACTCAGGAATTTTTTGAACAGAGAACTAAGCTCTGAGAAAGAGAATTAAATTTTCAAGGCAAGAACGAGGAATGAAGAAGATGAAGGAGTGGAGGCGCTGCTGAAGAGACCCTTGCATTTATAAGACATGATAGGAAATGGTTCATCTTCTCTGTTCCCTAGGCAAATCCAACGGCCACAAAAGTTACAGCGTTGCACTCACGTCCAAACACATGAGAACAACGCTGTGGGGGCATTTGTTCCCTCATGGGAAATAAATAAAATATAAATAAAGCAGCAAAGAAAACCTAAAATGAGGCATCACGTGCCCACACGTGACCGGGCATCACGACCAGGCATCACGTGCCCACACGTGACCGGGCCACACGTGCAGACACGTGACCATTTACAGGCAAAGCCTGTAGGCACTGAATAAAATAAACAATTGGAGATACTTAATCAGTGGCATCACGTGCCCACACGTGACCAGGTCTCACATGCAAACACGTGACCTTTTACAGGCAAAGCCTATATGCGCTGAATAAAATAAACAATTGGAAATGCTGTATCAGTGGCGTCACGTGTCAACACGTGACCAGGTCTCACATGCAAACACGCGACCTTTTACAAGCAAAGCTTATATGCGCTGAATAAAATAAACAATTGGAAATGCTGTATCAGTGGGGTCACGTGTCAACACGTGACCAGGTCTCACGTGCAAACACGTGACCTTTTACAGGCAAAGCCTATATGCGCTGAATAAAATAAACAATTGGAAATGCTGTATCAGTGGGGTCACGTGTCAACACGTGACGGGTCTCTGAGCCCTCTTAACTAATAGAATTAAATTCTAGTTAAAAGGAATCAAAAGCCCTAATTGAAAGAATATTTCCCTAGATCTTTCCAAACAAAAAATATTGCACTCTGTAAAGTGGAGCACCGTTGGATTAAAAATCCAATGGTGACTAAAAATCACCAATTTATAGAAAGATTCTATACAAGGATATATTTTCCTAAAATTTGCCAGGAACAACAAATAAAATATCTTTTGGATTAAAAATCCAATGGTGAATAAAATTCACCGAGTGATCTAAAAGATCATGTTGGTTACAAAATCAATCAAAATCTCTCAATGAGAGATTGACCGAACAAACTGATTCTTTTCTTTCTCCTATAAATAGGAGCCAAGAAAAGAAGAGAGGGAGGGGAGTTAGAAAAACAGAGAGAGAATACAAAAAAAGGAGAAGAGAATTTAATTCTCCAGAGAGAAAAGAAGATCTCTTCAGAAAAGAAAGAAACCCTAGGTAAGAGAGGGAAAGAGATCATTCTATAAGCTCCCACAAAATAAAAGAGAATTTAATTCTCAAATAAAGAGTTTAACTCTTCTAAATAAGAACTTAGTTCTTTCTCTGGTTGAAAATCTGCAGAAGCAGATCTCCCCATAAGTTGAGAATTTAATTCTCATCGGGGAGATTCTGTCATGCAGATCTAAAACCTGAGGGAGGACCTAAGTTCAGAGAATTCTATTCTCCCACAAAGCATATAAGAATTTAATTCCTCCAACAAAGATAGGGTTTAACCCTTAATACAAGAACTTAGTTCTTCTTTATGGTAATAGATCTGCAGAAGCAGATCTCCCCATAAGTTGAGAATTTAATTTTCATCAGGAAGATTCTGCCATGCAGATTTAAAACTTAGAAGGAGAATTGGGTTTAAAGAATTTAATTCTTTTAAACACCTAGGAATTTAATTCCTCTAAATAAAATTAGGGTTTAACCCTATAAGAGAATTTAATTCTTATACGAGGGATTCATCTTTCCATGCAAGTAAAAGGATCAAGTACCCAACATGATCACGTGGTAACACGTGACCTTCCCCTCCAATGACCAAAAGAGAACGAATAAGATTAGGTCACGTGCTCCCACGTGACCCTTGAACAGACTTCTCGAAATAAAAAGGGCAGAATCGATTTTGGGTGCCTCATGTGTCCCCACGTGACCCCTGACAAACACCTCTTTAAAAAAGAGAAAATGGGGTAAAACCGAGGGATTAATACCCAATGCAGGGGTACCATCACGTGTCCACACGTGATGGTCATAAAGATTAAAGTGTTTAACACTTACTTGCATATTCTGAGAATAAAATAAAGGAAGTTTGGCCCAACACTCAAGCGCCTCACGTGACCCCACGTGAGCGCTTCTTTTTTCAGTGTTTAACACTATTTTGTGCGCTTCATCCTTAGTGTTTCACACTATTTTAAGCACATCATGTGGGAGCACGTGATAGACGAATGTACTCTAGTGTTTAACACTATATTCGAGCCAATCTTAGCCCAAATTAGCTAAGTCTTCCAGAGGCAGGACCCCCCTTTTGACTGAACCTCAAATACACTCTTGTCTTCCAAAATTGATCATCCCATATGACATTCAAAGTAATTCCCAGAGCCTCTCAACCAATATTGGTTCAAGGATACATCTCTTCACTCCTCTGATATGTGTCATTGTAATCCTTCAACGTCTTCAGAGAGGTGACGGGTCCCGACAACCAGACATTCCATGGACTGTGGGGTGCTTAAACCCATGGACTATGATGTCCTTAACCTTGGACTGTGGGGTCCTTAAACCCATGGACTATGATGTCTTAACCTTGGACTGTGGGATCCTTAAACCCATGGACTATGATGTCCTTAACCTTGGACTGTGGGGTCCTTAAACTCATGGACTATGATGTCCTTAAACTTTACAAACTATGATGTCTCTAAACTACCACGGACTATGATGTCCTTAAACTATGGACCGCAATGTCCCTAAACTAAAGCAATAGAGCCCAAATGCTCTTTTGTTGGATCTAAATGATCCTGTTAAGTAGATCTTAGTCTAAAATTAGACTAACGTATCCTTAACAACCATTTAAGTTGATCTTACTCTCAAACGAGATTAACGATCCTTAAATCAATCCAACTACAGATCCCTCAACTGGCATTGGTTCAAGGGTACATCTCATCACACCTCTGATATATGTCGTTGTAACTCTTCAACGTCTTCAGAGAGGTGGCGAGTCCCGACAATCAATAAACTTATGGACAACAATGTCCCTAAACTAAATAATAGAGCCCACAAGCTCTTTTGTTGGATCTAAATAATCCCGTTGAGTAGATCTTAGTCTAAAATTAGACTAACATATTCTCAACAAACGTTTAAGTTGATCTTAGTCTCAAATGAGATTAACGATCCTTAAACCCAACCCAAACCCAAATCTAAGAAAATACATATTTGGACTAATCCACGCCCTACGGGCGACAACATAAATTAGTCTCCGTATACAATCCACGGGAAACCAAAAACAAAACAAACACACACGACACGAAGTGATCATCTGGAGAAGGGGAAAGTGGTTACCGCGATGCGATAGCGTAATTAACTGCAGGGGCTTGCGCCTGTAGGGAAGAGCGTCCCCACAATAAAAAACCCCTCAAATGAGGGGGAATCTGACGAAGTCTGCTACATCGGCCGCATCCGTCTAAACCTCCGATACATGGTGCCATAAATCAACTTGGCATCTTCGGAGAGGTGGACGGATAAAACCAAATAGCATCTGGCCCCCAAAATTCAGGCCCCGACGTCCCAACGTCCCGGTCGCGTCTTCCGATGGCAAACAGTAACCATGAGTCACTACAAAGCCATGACATAATAAATGCAATAAACACCTCATCCTCTCCACCTCATTAACCATTTAATCCTAAATGGTTAAAACTAAATGAAGCGACATCTTCTAGAAGCACCTTGTAATAAATTACAAGAACACCCATCATCCGTATATACATACCCGTATCCGTATTCCGAAAAATACGAATACAATGAGACGAAAATAATACAACAATATAATACTAGAATCCGGCTTAAACCAAAGGCACTGGTATTATCCATCCGAATCCTGACACGTGCACAAGTGCACGTATATGATCGAACCCTGCCGTAAAACCATACGGCCTCTACATCGTTTCGCCCGAAGCAGGGAAACCCTCTGTGTGGGACTCTAAAGACTCGTCAATATGCTGGAAGTGGGTTTAATCACAAGCACGTCAGCGGCACTAGCTGTACGTAACGGCTACCAAAGTATTGAGCGAAAGGGAGGTCGACGAGAAAAGTCATTCGAACCCCTACTGAGCCTGTCCGTGACAATATCCGTACAGTCCTGTCTGTTCATCTAAGAGTATCGCATATCGAGTCTAGGGGGTGGATAAAGTCAGACCCCTAATAAAGCGACATTTCGTGTCGGTATGAAGCCCATCGCCAATTGAGAAACTACTGATCCAAATAAGTAATTCTCGACAACCTTGGCCAAGGATTTCTAGTGATGGCCACCCGTGTACTGCGTGACATCAACCCCCAATACCGGGAGAGACGAATCCCCGACGATCCGCTCACTGCCTCCATATGGCTCGGGACTGTACCCAACTAAAACTTGTTTGCACGAATCCTTTGAGCCGTGGTAGGGTAGTAATCAAAGCACAGTGGAAACTCACACGAGAAAATTAACGATTTGAGGTCAACAGACTAACCTGCACACATGTCACCTGGGAACCGCTATCTGACAATAGGTATACTACCAACTAGCATATTCCCGGGGAGTCCGTCTAGTATATTCATAACCCAATGAGCACCTGTATACTATCTTAGGCGAACCAACTAACACCAATGGCTTGTGAGACCTGGCCACCGCCCCTCGTCGGGGTCTCGATCAGTATACACTAGTCTACTCTGGAGTATCAATGCCCAGTCTCGATACTCCTGCGACTAGGAAAATTCAAGGATGTGCTTATAAACCACCCAGCTCCCACGTATATGATCGCCATCACAATGCTGGTAGTCAAGCAAGAATCCTATGGGCTCTATCAACATATAATAGTGATATATAATACCACATAAAGTATGTACATGATGATAAAGACAAACCAGATAGCATACTATCATCTTGAGTAAGACTGTTCTATCCGTATAGGTCCTCCCTCAATCATCGCAATCGCGTGCCTGCAATTCAATAATTGACTTGAGGGCACTATAGCCAACAATCTTCCACTTGCACTTAAGGCTAATTATTGCGATATCGCATACTTACAGCCCGTGTGATACTGAACACCCAACTTCTCTACTAATCAGTTTCGCAAAGCTCGTTTGTGAAACTATTGTGTTCGAGAAATAGCCTCAGTGAGTGAATCCGCCCCAATGTTTCTTTCTATATCTCAACTTCGCGGAGAAAGACTATCTCCCGAAATGAGCAATACCTATCTTGGAATTTGTCTGGATATCTAATGGGACCCAGTTCACAAATGAACTCCAAATCCAACAAACTTCTTAGACTGTATCATCCACTGAATTTAATCAATATCCTGCGCCATGCCTTCCACAGTATCCGTTTGGACTACCTGTCCAACATACTATCCCTCAAAAGAGGGAAAACTATAACTTTGACAACCACTCTGTCATCCAGGTCACCTTGGAAGCTTGAAATGATAACCGTCTCCCGAAGGAGGCTGCTGTTACCATATCCCAAGAACATCCACTTATGTTCATAACTGCTTCCCAACATTTCTCCAGGATTGGATTAATATATATGCTTATCGTAGCCAGTTCAAAAGCAATATCTGGTGTGGTACTTGACATCTCATGATTGACTCAATTGCCTAAGCAAGTGATATGCCTATCATACAACTCCCTCTCCCCATCAGTCTATAAGATATCTCTATAGAGAAGGTGACTCCATCATCTGCGGGTACACCACCACGTCAGGAGTCATCCATTCTAAAACAGCTTTAGAATAATGTCAAAGTACCCAAATTGGGACACTTCCCAAATCTAGTCTAAAACCATAGATCTAGTAACCAGAATCCCTGATATTTTATCCATATCCCCCGTGGAGAAACATCTTGTGACAACCACTGTATATAACCGATCGTAGTATAGGAAGATCCCTCCCTATCAAGTGTATGTCATCCAAATACCTGGACATCACTCTCTACTACCTTCTTACCTGATCCATCTCATATTCTGATAAAGTCAAAACCTATGACTGCCACATCAAAAATAGATGATCTATTTCCGCTATACCTGCTTCAGTCTATAAATAGACATAAGCTACTTGCCCACTATACTTCCGCTGCTCCCACTAACTACAACAACCTTCTGGCAGAGTCATATACATGTGCACTTTATAAAACTAATTTAGAACGACGTTATACTCATCCTCCTGCCAGGTCTCATAGTCTAGAACAGCAGCAATGACAAATCTGGGTAAACAAGAACCTTCCTGTCACCGTTTCTAAGAAGACCGAAGTACTTCTCGGGTGTCTGAGATTACCCACCAAATCTGCGGAGTGGCTAATGGAATGTTGAATCCAATTGAATCTTTAGGTTATACTAAATTTTCAGTAATCGTTTGTGGTTCTGGAATCACTTCCAGTTCTACCATACTCCCACTAATATTTTCTGAAAAGAATCCATATTTTTAAAACTGGTGGCGGGTCAAGAACAATATAACTATTGATCTTCCTGATGGTAGAAAGTTAACCCTCGTCAAAGCCCGGGATAACCCACAAACTGCCATTACTGAAACGTGCCTAGAGTTTATCCAGATTTTGGTTTTAAGCATCAGCTGGACAACTCCATATACCTTAACATTGTTAAGATATGAATCCATTCTATATACCATATAGAAACAAAAGCATTAATTTAAATGGAAACGGGTTCAAAATCATGCAGATGTCTCCAGTACATATCAATCAAATGGAAGGAGGCCAAGCAGCATTACTCATCTAGGAGTGCATCCACATATGAGTAACGTGAAAGAGAAGCAAGTTCTCAAAACTATTACTTACAACGGAATACCTAGCACAAGTATCTACATCTTCAACTACCTCGAAGAATCCTGATACTTCCAACAAATGGTTCTCTACTTTATTCTTATACCTATAACTTCTCAAAACTTGGACCCTGTATTTCAACGAATTACTTGTCTAAAACTAGAGAAGTCAAAAGTAAAGAGAATATGGTACGAGTACCAACCCTTTGTCTTGCAACATATGGTTCTCTACTTCATTCTTATACCTATAACTTCTCAAAATCCGGACCTTGTATTTCAACGAAATACTTATCTAGAACTGGAGAAGTCATGAGTAAACAGAATATAGTACGAGTACCAACCCCTTTGTCCTGTAACATATGGTTCTCTACTTCATTCTTATACCTATAACTTCTCAAAATCCGGACCTTGTATTTCAACGAAATACTTGTCTAGAACTGTAGAAGTCTTGAGTAAACAGAATATAGTACGAGTACCAACTCCTTTGTCCTAACGGACATCGGACAACATACAATACTTTGTATAAGTCCCCTGAGTTTAACAACTCAAAACCTGTGCGTCGTAGCTTGAAAAACTGTACTATGGTTAAGAAAAATTACACCGTTGTTGAATGCACCTTATCTAATCACCAACTGATATAGGTAAATGTCATAGACATAATTTCAAAAAGTTATATCTCACTTTATAAAATAAACGTACAGATATATCAGTTTGAAATTGGTGCATAACGACGAATATTCTAAACCAAATGTTTGCCGTTAGGCAAAATCCAGGCGATTTCCTCAAATATCACCAATTACAAAGAATTCTGATATGTATTGAGGATCTAATCACCTAATTCCCAATATCTTACTCCCACTCACCATCTGTAACGCCATACAGATGTGAGAATCAAATCTGGTAAATACATACCCTGTAGTTAGAATCAAATTGGGAAAACGGTTTCCACTTAATATAGCACAGTAAATCTGAAACATTAAAATGTTTCGAAGGGGTAACCGGGTATTCCTAGTAATGCCTCTTCCACTATCCTGATTCATGACAGTAACCGTATACTTTCTTGCCCTCACTCCAATCCATTTATATGTCTTTACTTATTACCTTTTGTACACCACACTTAGGCTAATTGATTTTCTTCCTTCCCTACACTTCGGCACCAGCCTAAGTTATGGAAGAAGACTATCCAATAAGCGTAATAGGTGTACTCTCCTAAAACCAGGAGCCCTCGCAACCTGAGAGAAGGTAAAGAGAAAAGACAACTGAATAATCATATTCTATTTCTTCCGAACCAGAATCCATTCTCGAACTGGAACAAGTTCCTTCGAGTTCGTATGTAACTATATGATGGCATATCCAAGAAATATGGATCTTCGTAGTGATACGAAGTGTTCTGGAGAAATCCAAAGTGGATGTAGGAGTGGTAGGGGTATACTCGGTTTTGTCGTGAATGATAGCAGTCGCAATTTCCTTTTGCCCTTATTCTAATCCCTTTATATGTCTTTACTTATTACCTTCTACACACCACACTTAGGCTAATTGGTTTTCTCCCTTCCCCACCTTTTGGCACCTGCCTATGGTTTAGAAGAAGACTATCCAATAAGCACAATAGGTGTACTCTCCAAATCTTAGGAGCCCTCGCAACCTGAGAGAAGGTAAAGGGAAAAGACAACCGAATAATCCTATTCAATTTCTCCTGAACCAGAATCCATCCTCGAACTGGAACAAGTTCCTTCGAGTTCGTATGTAACTATACGATGAATTATCCAATAAATATGGATGTTCGTAGTGATACGGGGTGTTCTGGAGAAATGCAAAGGTGATGTAGAAGTGGCAATGATATATGCGACTCCGTGACAATCCAAAAACCAAAGTGTTTTAAGAAGCTTCGGTTAACTTGGTTCATGAGTTTTAGTCTAGGGTTGGGCCATGGTCGCTGCCAAAGAGAGAGAGAAAAGAAACACTCAGCGTGCACTCTAACCTACATTAGAATGGTTATTCACTTTATCTAATCAGGATGGCTCCCACTGTTTCCTCGAATTCTCCTTCAAACCCTAAAAGGAGAATTAGTCGGGATCATCTAAAATCACCCGAAGAGTAATCCTACTCATCAGTGGGAATCGGGATCCAACTATCATCGCATGACAACTTGATGGAAGCCACTCAAGTCACCACACTCCAGAAGGTATGCGCATGCCTAGCAAGTTTCCTGTATGTTTGAAACTCCCGATGTGGTTTTAACTCAAGCGGCTTATGACCTTGACTAGGTCAACATATCATAAGTCGCAAGTCAAGTTCAACCCGTCACTATCCTGGATTAATTAGACCCGCCCGTACGAGCCCTAACATGACCGTACGACTGTCCTAACCAATTGCATATCTATGCAGCAGAAAAGTACTACAGAGCTACCGAACACTATACCTTGACTAGGTAAACATACGTAGCACGAATACCAAGCAATACTAATCTGAAATGACGGAGGGCTACGGCTGGTTTTTGGAGAAAAACCTTTAACGTAATGAATTTGATATCGTTGAAGGAATCCAAGTGGTTTTACAAATATATAGTGGCGCAAACTTTTGCTAAAGAGGTCATTCCCTGTGAAGGGATCTCGGCTCTTTCCTCATCGAATGAGGTGCAGGATATTCCAACCGAGTACCACTGTGCAAAGAAAAAGAATCGACTATAATAAAGTTATTACGTTGACGCAAACTTCTGCCCAAGAGGTCACTCTCGATGAAGGGATCTCGGCTCTTGCCTTGTCGAATGAGGTGTTGGATATTCATAACCGAATATCACTGTGCAAAGCAAAAGGAAACGTCTGTAATGTCATTTTTTAAAAACTTGGTTCCAACAACATCATATATAGGTTTTTTTTCCTTTCATTGATTAGAATCAACGCAGTCCCATCAATTAAACATATCACACCAGAAAAGAACGAAAAATATAATGTACGTATATGCCATCCGCATTCGCCACTGGGTCCCGTCATCACCCGTTAGGTTACTTAACTAACGGCAGAGCGGGGACTGGACTAGCATGGGTGCAAAACATATACAACATCTACTAGTATATATAAATATATATAACATTCGTCCCAGACATGATATAAAGCAACATCACAAAATCTCAGCCAACAACACAGAGTGGTGGATAATCTTGGAGCCTCGGGTTTCACTTGAGCCGCAAATGAGACCCGACGTTTCCTGTCGTATGGATAGCCTGTGCAATGAAAACCTAGACACCTACGAGTGCGGCAAGTTACTCGCCAATCCCAGAAGCGAGGCAACCCTAATCAACAACGTGAATGGGCCACCCAGCACTTCACGGAATCCGGTAACTTGGGCACCCTTCCGTGGGTCAATCTGTACCCCTACGAGTGCGGCGAATAGCTCGCCAATTCTAGAGTAAGGCCCCTTCTGTCTCAACACCATGAGATGTGGGCCCGTTGCCCTCTAGAACCCGGCTATTCATGCACTCCGTCTTGGGGAAATTCTAGTACAGAAAAAAATGTACAAGGGTGACATCGACCTCAACCCGGTCGTGCCCCAAACAAATAATATACAAACTGGCAGAGACGGCAATCCACATGTCGGACGCTCGCCCCGCAATATCAAATGTACAAATGAATCTGAACTGTACTACCATTGCACCACTGTCTATCCACCACTACGATCCAACAACAACCACAGCACAACACAGAACATCAACGTGAATGTCATGTTCGCAAACTCGTCTAAAAGACATATAGCAATTAGACGAGTTGTACCGCTCTAATGACATTCACGGTCGCAGATAGTAATGCATGTACTGAAAACTTTTAAACAGTGTTAAAAATAACGACTTCGAAATACCCCGGATTGCCCCCAAACAAAAGATAACATAATATCCAACCTGAGAAAAAACAAACAATACCAGAGAACCAATATTCCAGAGCCTAGAACACCCCAAAAAAAATAAAGTCCCAACTCCTATAGAAAACCGGCCAGGCTGGATTTTTTCTCATTCTCGTCGTGCCAAAACAAGTGAATGGGGCTCGTTTTTGGGGTGTGTTCTATTTGTTACCAAGGTAGTCTTCTGCAATTGTTTAAATTTTTTTTGAAGACTAGGTGTCACGACCCGAAATAGCTCGTGACTGGCCCTTGAATCATATGAAATCTATAGGACCTCATCTAATCCAAGTAAGCCAAAGCCCAGAAATCTAAAACCATTTAAAATAATAAATGAAGGAAAAATAGTTTAAGAAGTGAAGAAATCATGTTTTAAATACAAGGTTTTTAAATAAGTAAGCCGAATATGCATTTTTAAAATGTATAGTCTTTTCTGAAAATTTCGGCAGAGTTTCCTTTGTAAAAACTGGCCCCAAACGGGGTACAACAAGGATAATATATAAGCAATGATAAAAGGCATCCCCAAGCGGGAGCTAGCTCTTCGTCAATTGACGGTCACAACCACGCAAGCAATATAATATACAACGCCGAAAGGCGAGGATCAAAACTCAGAAAGAAACTCAAAACCAACATGAAAACCGTAATACTGCTACGCGCGACTCTAAAGTCGAAATAATACATAACTGATGTCTAAGTCTGAAACAATATACAAGTTTTGGTTGATGGAATTTCTAGATACAATGAATAATACATGTACAATGGTGGTTCTGATGCAAAAGAACCCACCTACCAAAGCAAGTCACCCGTAATGGAAGAAATGTGCCAGAAAAGCCGCAATGAACCTGTACGGCAAAACCTGCAAGAACTGTGGCACAACGGGGGTGAGTTGCCAACTCGTGAATAGAAAATATCTACAAGCAGAGATCGAATGTATGACCCAACCTAGGTCAATACGATCAGATATATATATAAACCTCAATATGAATAAGTCTGAAGAATGCTAAAGTGGCAATGTAATCTCTATATATGAGTGTAGTGCCAAGTGCTCGTGCCAGTGCCTCAGGTAATAACATATCATAAATATGAGGTATGATCAATGTAATCAAATCTGCATATATGAGGATCCCGTCCACTCGTCACCCAATGACAATAACCATCATGCATGTAAATATCATAAAGCATATGCATGGAAATATCATAAAAGCTGTGCCCAGCATCGGCACGTAAATCCTCATATATCGGGCTCCGTCAGTCCGGATCAGCCCACGGGCTGAGGAATAAGCCCTCGGCCCCAGCAGTACGCCCATGTCCATCTATCGGCTCTGGTCAGTATCCTCCGGATAACCGCCAGGTCCAACCAATCACCGGTAGGTAGTAGTCCCTCTGCCAGGATCACCGTCTACTACACAGCGATCCGTTCTCGCCCCGGGTACAATACCGGGTCCACCATGTACCCGCAATCGGCCTCGTCCGCTCCTCGAATCGGGTTTCACATGTCGCTCTCAGCACCGAGAAAACACATGGTGGACGCACTGAAATATCATATCAAGGGCAACCGGGTTTTTAAAACAATTATACATTCTCTTTTGAAATACCCACGGTTCCCAAATCCAGAAATATCATGGAAACAACATATCTCAATGCGTATAATCAGAAAGCATGATGTATGCGACATGTAAAAGAACTGTAAACATATCGGTATGTCATGCAACATGGAATAGTAATATGCACATATGTAGGGAAGACCACTTCTTTAAAATAAATCAGCTTTAAAAGGTATTTTGCGGTTCCCAAATCTTTCATCAAGCCAGAACCATCAATGTAAGTGCAAATACGTATGGGTGCACGGTGTATAGGTACACAAGTATGCCATGCAAGAGTCATATCCTGAATGCAACAGTACTACAGTGTAGTGATATGGCAATTATCGATGATGAAGTGTGTAAGCCGGCGAACAGTGTACGTGGAACATATGCATCATCGATAATGGTGCAGGTGTCCTAGCAGCATGATAGTAATATATCAATAAACACAAGCAATGCAATGCAAATAGCATGAATGTACGGAATCGAATAATCAACGCAACAGTGAAGAATCTACCTCAATAAATATATCATGCAGCTTTGCCATTTGAAATAAGACGAATCGGGGTTTTGGTAAAATAAGGGCTACGGTGTTTTAAGAACAGACGCGACGTTTGAAAATATCCGTAGAGTCCCTTTTTGCCTATCTTTAAAATATCCCCGATTCGTTAGTTTTGAAATAGGTATGACTCGGGTCTAGTCTAATGTCTACTAAGTAATCTACAGACCTGACTAACAATCTAAACAGGAGGGTTATGGAAACCACCTACATCTGAGTCGATATATGTATATAAATATAATAGTCGGTGATCCCGCCTCAATAGTATCACAAACTATACAATCTACATCATATCATATCCTCGAGTCATGAGTGCGGATCTATCATCAATATAAAGCTCGCACGGTAAATCGTCGTACGACATCCCAATAACTGGGTACGGGTCAGTATCACATTCACCTCATCAATTATCTGGTATCCTTATCATCATCTCTCATGATCTGGGGTACTGATCTAAGTCTAGTACAATCGATACCATCTAAACAAATATAAGCGCTTGTGTAAAACACACGTCCAAAGGCCCGCTAAAATCTCGTATCGTATCCCAAATACGAATCACATCATGTCACCGATGTCTTGGCACCATGCCCAATATCATCGACTCATCTCCAGTATCATACACTATCCTCATAATCACGATATAAGTATAGCAATAAGCATGTGTGTGTGTGTGGGTGTAAACCTATGCTAGGGTTCGCAACTAGGAAAAATACACTAGTTCACTTCTAACCCTAAATATCCATAGTACACCTAACACATCTATGATCTCCATGTCACTCAATAAGCTATCATATATATAGTATATATAGTATACTAGACATCGAAATGCGGGGGTGCTATACGCCATCCACCCGATTTCCCCCGTAGATATAATCTACTCACCTGGTCTTCGCTCACCGAAATCGATGACGCCGCGCTTCTTCGCCTCGGAATCCTTGTGAGGGTACCTACAATAATAAACAGTCGCAACACGTATTAAAATCGAGGCAGAAAACCGATACAGCGCACAGTGTGCTCATAGGTTGGAACCTATGGCCTAAACGTGCAAATCAATCAAACAATCCCTGTTGTCGATGTACGAACACCCGACAACCAAATACAAATTCAAATATCAAGAAAGTGCATTTTAAAATACGGAAAACATAGCCTAAAACACACCAAAATACTTCCAGATTTTCCCCAGGTGACAATTAGCCAAAACTGCATATAGGAGGGGTCTATTTTAGTGCAAAAGGAGCCATGGACCAAATCTGGGACCCTATTTCCTTGCTCTGGCCGCAAATTGCGGCCAGAATGAATATATTTACGGCCTGGGGTTGGAGTTTGGGGCTCGGGTCTCTGTGGTAGCTTCCTAGGTGCCTGCACGACTCCCAGTAATCCCAAAATCATTTCTAGTGTCCCCAGGTTGCTCCAGATTCAAAAATACCCTCTAAAGTCACACATTTATCCGATGTCGGGGTTTCTAAATCCGTGTTTTGGGGTTTCTAAATCCGTGTTTAGGGTGTTTGTTCAGCCTTTAATGAGCTCAATTTCATATTACAACTCTCAAATTCCCATAACCCTAACTAGGTTTTTCTTAAATCCACAAAATCACACGATATCGATTCTAATCTAGCATGGGGGTATAATTAATGCAAAAACTAAGCTAATGGTCCAGAAAAATACCTCATTTGGCAACTCAAGAATTTTCTTGAGTTGCCCCTAGTGGCCAAAATCCTTGCTTTCTTGGTCCGATGTGTTTGTCTCGAGCTCGTGCACCTTTTTAGTGAAATGAAGATAGGGTTTTGAGTTTGTTTTTATAATGATTTGAAGAGGTGAAGAGGGGGGAAATGAGGAGCAGGAGCAGCAGCAGCAATGAAGGAGAGGGAGAGAGGAAACGAGTTGGAGAAAATGAGAGGAAATGGCTAGGTCAACACCCTCACCTACCCTCTCTCTCACCATACCTATTTTCTTTTCTTTTTCTTATTTTCTTCACTAAATCCCTTCTCACTTGAATAGTAAACCCAAAAGAAAAGCCATGGTAGAAATGCACAAGTGTAGAAAAAAAGATATGTGCATGTTTTGCACAAAATTGCTAAAAACCGATTAACGATTTTTAATCGCGATTAGCACTAAATTAGCATATAAATGATCACAAAAACTTAAAAGATGGCATAATTCCAATAAATACCCCATTTTAGAATTTTCCCTAATTTTTCCAAATTTTTTCCCATTTATCGGTATTTAATTATACTGAAATATTAAAATATTCAATAAAATAATATTAAACTATAAAAATTCCCAAAAATAATATTTTATTATTTTTAAATGTTACAATCTTCCCCCATCAAATAAATTCGGTCCCCGAATTTAAATTTAAACCCCCAAATACTAAAACATTTCCAATGATAGTTTAAGTCGTCACGGCTCCGAAACCATCAATACATAGCGAATATCATAAAAATGTATTGCTCTATAAGAAATCAATCCCCAAAATGTATATAAGAATATCCTGTGCGTCTGGTGCGCATGGAAATCAAAATCCATATATATGCCATACATGTGCACAGAACAACATCTAGGTGCAACTGGTGTGCTCGAAACATTTGTCATAGGCAACGTGTGTGCCTGACAGAAAAATCAGGTGCATCTGACATGCATGAAGAATCCCAATTTAGTGCATCTGGCGTGCACCAAAATCGTATATCAAAACACTAAAGGTGCATGAAAACTATGCTAGAAGTGTAAATCAAATCACTGCATAAAATATGCGTGAAATCAAAATCAATACCTCAAATGTAATAACTATGCGCAAAATATAAATACCCAGTGGGTCCATAAAAACAAATATCATGAAACTCAGCCATCAAGACTAAATCGTGCAAACAAAACGCCCAAAATACCAAAATCCAAGATGACGGATACGTGATAATCGAATCACAAAATCACAAATCATAAATACCGTCGTCTGTAGTTCCTCCTTCACGGTCGAGAAGGTGCCGGTGCATCCAATACTAGCAGCGCACGATATCAACTTGCCTCTTGCTCACGGTCTGGCGTATTCTGTCTCTGGGTCCTTATCTTCTCTGTGGATTACCAATCCCACGATCAATCGGCTCATCGGCCCTGTCAGGTGTGCTAACGGAGACGATTCCGTTCTGGCATTTCTCTGGTCATCTCTCATTCAATCCTCATGACCACTCATAAAGCAGCATGTCACTGGCGTCGGCCTCTGGCTCTCTGAATGCACATCACACATCTGATCCTGGGTGCAAATATCATTGCAGCAGTGTCCTGGAAGGAATCCTTCTTAAGGTCTCTTCCAATCTTGCCTATGCCGATCTGTACGGAGGCTAGTACTCTTACATAATTTCTTCTCGCTCAATGGACATCTGTGTCCTCAGCACAGCATTTCCTCGGAAATTGGTCGCATCCCAACGCCTCTGTAAGCATATCAGGTCTCTGGTCTCGACGGGAAGTAATGACAGCTCGTCAGCGTCTCGCACGAACCTCTTGTCCCGCTTGTCTGTATCGTCGTCCACTTCGACGTCATGTCTCTATTTGCGCACTGCAATGTTCTCGGCTATGGTCAATCCGAAGTCTCTCTCAAATCTCTTTTCTGCCGAATTTCCCGGAAGTCATCGTCCTTTACTGAAGCTAATTCTTATTCTGGAACGGCTGCATACTCATCGCGCCTCTTTCTGGAAGGTATATCCATATACAATGCCTCTGCGAGCGTATCGCATTTCTGATGTCAGTGGAGTGGGACGTCATCTCGTCGAAATCTCTTACGAACACTTTACTTCACTCTGCTTAATGTCGACTGATTCGGACTCGTCTCATCGTGGCTGCACGGACTGTGCTCCAACGGCTATGCTCATATCTGGAGTCTCCCAAGCAATGCGTCCCATCACATAATATCCGAAAGGTGCCGAACCATCCGATCGATTTGTCAAAATCTCATAATCCCACAAGAGCTCAACATCATGGATACATTTTAATAGTATCGAGTACATGCCACAGTATCGGTGGTCCAGCCGTAGAAGGGCAAACCCAAGCCTCACTAATGGCGCCACGGAACTACCGCAAACCCTAAGGTTCAAAGGCTTTCACACGGTCATTATGTCGAGTTAGGGTTTCATTCTTCTAGAGGGTCCATAGATTCGCGTGCATGTCTTTCCGAATACTTTAAACTTGGAAAATGGGTTCCTGACATTCGATCGTCTCAATCGACTCTCAACGTACCTGCGTGAAGTCGTCTTTAACTGGAATCAATCTATCTGATAACCTCGCATCGGGGTAAGCGAACAAACCACACGTCCTAGTCATTCACCCTCGGGTGACTAGCGACTTACCATCGTACCTCTAAGTATATATACTCCTGCTGCAGTAGCTCCAATCATCTGGGCGATATCTCGTCATTTGTAGCAACAACTGGCTCATTCGTCGGTACGCTGAACAACGCCTCAATCATCATGAATAAGCGATATGCCAATGGTCATCACATCCTGGCTGGCCTGTAGCAGTAGCCCGATCCTCTGGTACCAATCGGCACGTCCGAGAAATCTCGTGGAAGCGATCCATCAAACGCTCATGGCACGAAAACACAATAAGACGACGCCTCTCAATGCAATCGTATGACTCTGGAAACATGCCCTGGTCAGTCCTCGTCTATGACGAGCTCATGCTGACGCAACTCGACCCGTAGCTCACTCTGCCCGTGCAATCGTGGCAGTATAATCATAACCAGTATCGATGAGGATAGGTCATAGGAATGAATATAATACTGTGCAAGAAAATGTACATCCTAAGGTTTCTTAAGAGGAGTGGCGTGTCGTAAGTATGCCGCGGAACATACGTACGGTACGTCCCTCTACTCAAGCTGCCTACTCCATCAACCAAGGGTCATCCTACGCGACGAAAGTTCGGGTATAATACCCCCTCGACTAAGTCTAAGTTCCGTAAGGTCAAGCCTAAGTTCCGTATATATATAAACGCCCTAGGATCCACATAGTCAAACTTAGACTCGAACCAAGGTTAACCTAGCGCTCTGATACCAACTTTGTCACGACCCGAAATAGCTCGTGACTGGCCCTTGAATCATATGAAGTCTATAGGACCTCATCTAATCCAAGTAAGCCAAAGCCCAGAAATCTAAAACCATTTTAAATAATAAAAGAAGGAAAAATAGTTTAAGAAGTGAAGAAATCATGTTTTAAATACAAGGTTTTTAAATAAGTAAGCCGAATATGCATTTTTAAAATGTATAGTCTTTTCTGAAAATTTCGGCAGAGTTTCCTTTGTAAAAACTGGCCCCAAACGGGGTACAACAAGGATAATATATAAGCAATGATAAAAGGCATCCCCAAGCGGGAGCTAGCTCTTCGTCAATTGACGGTCACAACCACGCAAGCAATATAATATACAACGCCGAAAGGCGAGGATCAAAACTCAGAAAGAAACTCAAAACCAACATGAAAACCGTAATACTGCTACGCGCGACTCTAAGGTCGAAATAATACATAACTGATGTCTAAGTCTGAAACAATATACAAGTTTTGGTTGATGGAATTTCTAGATACAATGAATAATACATGTACAATGGTGGTTCAGATGCAAAAGAACCCACCTACCAAAGCAAGTCACCCGTAATGGAAGCAATGTGCCAGAAAAGCCGCAATGAACCTGTACGGCAAAACCTGCAAGAACTGTGGCACAACGGGGGTGAGTTTCCAACTCGTGAATAGAAAATATCTACAAGCAGAGATCGAATGTATGACCCAACCTAAATCAATACGATCAGATATATATAAACCTCAATATGAATAAGTCTGAAGCATGCTAAAGTGGCAATGTAATTTCTATACATGAGTGTAGTGCCAAGTGCTCGTGCCAGTGCCTCAGGTAATAACATATCATAAATATGAGGTATGATCAATGTAATCAAATCTGCATATATGAGGATCCCGTCGACTCGTCACCCAATGACAATAACCATCATGCATGTAAATATCACAAAGCATATGCATGGAAATATCATAAAAGCGGTGCCCAGCATCGGCACGTAAATCCTCATATATCGGGCTCAGTCGGTCCGGATCAGCCCACGGGCTCCGTCTGCGGAATCGGCCCTTGGCCCCAGCAGTACGCCCATGTCCATCTATCGGCTCTGTTCAGTATCCTCCGGATAACCGCCAGGTCCAACCAATCACCGGTAGGTAGTAGTCCCTCTGCGAGGCTCACCGTTCTACTACACAGCGATCCTTTCTCGCCCCGGGGTACCATACCGGGTCCACCATGTACCCGCAATCGGCCTCGTCCGCTCCTCGAATCGGGTTTCACATGTCGCTCTCAGCACCGAGAAAACACATGGTGGACGCACTGAAATATCATATCAAGGGCAACCGGGTTTTTAAAACAATTACACATTCTCTTTTGAAATACCCACGGTTCCCAAATCCAGAAATATCATGGAAACAACATATCTCAATGCGTATAATCAGAAAGCATGATGTATGCGACATGTAAAAGAACTGTAAACATATCGGTATGTCATGCAACATGGAATAGTAATATGCACATATGTAGGGAAGACCACTTCTTTAAAATGAATCAGCTTTAAAAGGTATTTTGCGGTTCCCAAATCTTTCATCAAGCCACGGTGTATAGGTACACAAGTATGCCATGCAAGAGTCATATCCTGAATGCAACAGTACTACAGTGTAGTGATATGGCAATTATCGATGATGAAGTGTGTGAGCCGGGGAACAGTGTACGTGGAACATATGCATCATCGATAATGGTGCTGGTGTCCTAGCAGCATGATAGTAATATATCAATAAACACAAGCAATGCAATGCAAATAGCATGAATGTACGGAATCGAATAATCAACGCAACAGTGAAGAATCTACCTCAATAAATATATCATGCAGCTTTGCCATTTGAAATAAGACGAATCGGGGTTTTGGTAAAATAAGGGCTACGGTGTTTTAAGAACTGACGCGACGTTTGAAAATATCCGTAGAGTCCCTTTTTGCCTATCCTTAAAATATCCCCGATTCGTTAGTTTTGAAATAGGTATGACTCGGGTCTAGTCTAATGTCTACTAAGTAATCTACAGACCTGACTAACAAGCTAAACAGGAGGGTTATGGAAACCACCTATATCTGAGTCGATATATGTATATAAATATAATAGTCGGTGATCCCGCCTCAATAGTATCACAAACTATACAATCTACATCATATCATATCCTTGAGTCATGAGTGCGGATCTATCATCAATATAAAGCTCGCACGGTAAATCGTCATACGGCATCCCAATAACTGGGTACGGGTCAGTATCACATTCACCTCATCAATTATCTGGTATCCTTATCATCATCTCTCATGATCTAGGGTACTGATCTAAGTCTATTACAATCGATACCATCTAAACAAATATAAGAGCGTGTGTAAAACACACGTCCAAAGGCCCGCTAAAATCTCGTATCGTATCCCAAATACGAATCACATCATGTCACCGATGTCCTGGCACCATGCCCAATATCATCGACTCATCTCCAGTATCATACACTATCCTCATAAACACGATATAAGTATAGCAATAAGCATGTGTGTGTGTGTGTGGGTGTAAACCTATGCTAGGGTTCGCAACTAGGAAAAATACACTAGTTCACTTCTAACCCTAAATATCCATAGTACACCTAACACATCTATGATCTCCATGTCACTCAATAAGCTATCATATATATAGTATATATAGTATACTAGACATCGAAATGCGGGGGTGCTATACGCCATCCACCCGACTTCCCCCGTAGATATAATCTACTCACCTGGTCTTCGCTCACCGAAATCGATGACGCCGCGCTTCTTCGCCTCGGAATCCTTGCGAGGGTACCTGCAATAATAAACAGTCGCAACACGTATTAAAATCGAGGCAGAAAACCGATACAGTGCACAGTGTGCTTATTGGTTGGAACCTATGGCGTAAACGTGCAAATCAATCAAACAATCCCTGTTGTCGATGTACGAACACCCGACAACCAAATACAAATTCAAATATCAAGAAAGTGCATTTTAAAATACGGAAAACATTGCCTAAAACACACCAAAATCCTTCCAGATTTTTCTCAGGTGACAATTAGCCAAAACTGCATATAGGAGGGGTCTATTTTAGTGCAAAAGGAGCCATGGACCAAATCTGGGACCCTATTTCCCTGCTCTGGCAGCAAATTGCGGCCAGAATGAATATATTTGCGGCCTGGGGTTGGAGTTAGGGGCTCGGGTCTCTGTGGTAGCTTCCTAGGTGCCTGCACGACTCCCAGTAATCCCAAAATCATTTCTAGTGTCCCCGGGTTGCTCCAGATTCAAAAATACCCTCTAAAGTCACATATTTATCCGATGTCGGGGTTTCTAAATCCGTGTTTTGGGATTTCAAGTCACAGGTTTGGGTCTTAATTCAAGCACTAGGGTGTTTGTTCAGCCTTTAATGAGCTCAATTTCATATTACAACTCTCAAATTCCCATAACCCTAACTAGGTTTTTCTTAAATCCACAAAATCACACGATATCGATTCTAATCTAGCATGGGGGGTATAATTAATGCAAAAACTAAGCTAATGGCCCAGAAAAATACCTCATTTGGCAACTCAAGAATTTTCTTGAGTTGACCCTAGTGGCCAAAATCCTTGCTTTCTTGGTCCGATGTGTTTGTCTTGAGCTCGTGCACCTTTTTAGTGAAATGAAGATAGGGTTTTGAGTTTGTTTTTATGATGATTTGAAGAGGTGAAGAGGGGGAAATGAGGAGCAGGAGCAGCAGCAGCAATGAAGGAGAGGGAGAGAGGAAACGAGTTGGAGAAAATGAGAGGAAATGGCTAGGTCAACACCCTCACCTACCCTCTCTCTCACCATACCTATTTTCTTTTCTTTTTCTTATTTGCTTTTCTTCACTAAATCCCTTCTCACTTGAATAGTAAACCCAAAAGAAAAGCCATGGTAGAAATGCACAAGTGTAGAGAAAAAGATATGTGCATGTTTTGCACAAAATTGCTAAAAACCGATTAGCGATTTTTAATCGCGATTAGCACTAAGTTAGCATATAAATGATCACAAAAACTTAAAAAATGGCATAATTCCAATAAATACCGCATTTTAGAATTTTCCCTAATTTTCCCAAATTTTTTCCCATTTATCGGTATTTAATTATACTGAAATATTAAAATATTCAATAAAATAATATTAAATTATAAAAATTCCCAAAAATAATATTTTATTATTTTGAAATGTTACACTAGGAAAAATCGTCAGAAACTGGAATACATTGGGTATTGTTTCGGTTTCGTTACTTTAAAACATCGTTTAAATTGCTAGTATGGGGTTAATGGGTTGGCTCTGATACCATGATGGGTTATGGCAGCGCCCTGGCCATCAAACCGTGGCCGATTGTGGAACAAAAATTTTCAAAACTGGCGCTAACACAACCCGCTATCCGGATCTACCATGAACCCTAAACTAGCAAACTAAATATATATAGGAGTTAAGAATGGTTATACCGAATTGATCCGTGTCCTTCGGTCTTCAAACACCTTCCCAAGCTTCTAGAGGCCACCATGATCTATCTTGATCTCCGGTCTCCCTCCATCGAAGATGATCCACCTGAGGATTTGTATTCCGAGCTCCTGCCTCAATAACCGAGGTAACTAGGGTACCTAATTCTCTAAACTAGATAGCCTAGAGGATGTAGAGTGTAGTGATGGATTAATTTGTCTCCAAACACCCTAGATTTCTCAACACATGAGACTTGAAGGGTGGAGGTAGAAGAAGAAACTTGAGGATGAGAGTGAGAGGCAACTCAAGAAAAATGGCCAGGTATTTTGTTGTTGTTGTGTTGTGAGCAATAATTGAAGCCATCCAATAAATATCTCAAGTCTCCAAAATATCTTAAGTAAACCCAAAAAATCTCAAGTCAACAAAATAAATCTCAAGACTTCAAAATATCTCACAACAAACAAATAACCAAGCATGCTTGAATAGTAACCATGGTCACTACAAAGCCATGTCATAATAAATGCAATAAACACCCCATCCTCTCCACCTCATTAACCATTTAATCCTAAATGGTTAAAACTAAATGAGGTGGCATCTTCTAGAAGCACCTTGTAATAAATTACAAGAATACCCCTTATCCATATATACATACCCGTATCCGTATTCCGAAAAATACGAATACAACGAGACAAAAATAATACAATAATATAATACTAGAATCTGGCTTAAACCAAAGTCACTAGTATTATCCGTTTGAATCCTGACACGTGCACAAGTGCACGTATATGATTGAACCCTGCCGTAAAACCATACGGCCTCTATATCGTTTCGCCCGAAGCAGGGAAACCTTGTGTGTGGGACTCTAAAGACCCGTCAATACGCTGGCAGTAGTTTTAACCACAAGCACGTCAGCAGCACTAGCTGTACGTAACGGCTACCCAGATATTGAGCGAAAGGGAGGCCGACGAGCAAACTCATCCGAACCCTACTGAGCCTGTCCGTGACAATATCTGTACGGTCCGGTCAGTTCGTCTAAGTGTATCGCATATCGAGTTTAGGGGGGTGGATAAAGTCAGACCCTTAATAACGCGACATTTCGTGTCGGTATGAAGCCCATCACCAACTGAGAAACTACTGATCCAAATCAGTAATTCTCGACTATCTTGGCCAAGGATTTCTGGTGATGGCCACCCGTGCACTGCGTGACATCAACCTCCAATACCGGGAGAGACGAATCCCTGACAATCCGCTCACTGCCTCCATGTGGCTCAGGACTGTACCCAACTAAAACCTTTTTGCATGACTCCTTTGAGCCATGGTAGGGTAGCAATCAAAACACAGTGGGAACTCACACGAGACAAATGACGATATGAGGTCAACAGACTAACCTGTACAAATGTCACCTGGGAACTGCTATCTGACAATAGGTATACTACTAATTAGCATGTTCCCGGCGAGTCCGTTCAGTGTACGCATAACCCAATGAGCACCTGTATACTATCTTAGGTGAACCAATTAACACCAATGGCTTGTGAGACCTGGCCACCGCCCCTCGTCGGGGTCTCGATCAGTATACACTAGTCTACTCTGGAGTATCAATCCCCAGTCTCGATACTCCCACGACTAGGGACATTTAAGGATGTGCTTATAGACCACCCAACTCCCACGTATATGATCGCCATCACAATGCTGGTAGTCAAGCACGAATCCTGTAGGCTCTATCAACATGTAATAGTGATCTGTAATACTACTTAAAGCATGTACATGATGATAAAGACAATCCAGATAGCATATTATCATCTTGAGTAAAACTGTTCTATCCTTATTGGTCCCCCCTCAATCATCGCAATCGTGTGCCTGCGATTCAATAATTGACTTAAGGGCACTATAACCAACATTATGGACTTTGGACATTGCTCCAGAAGGGGTAAAACCAGTAGGCTGTAAATGGATCTTCAGAAAGAAGATTGGTGTAGATGGACAGGTTGAAACCTATAAAACTAGACTTGTTGCAAAAGGTTATCATCCAAGACCTGGTTTGGACTATGATGAAACCTTTTCTCCAGTGGCTATGCTCAAATCCATTCGGATCTTTCTTACCATTGCTGCCTTCCACGATTATGAAATTTGGCAGATGGACGTAAAGACTGCTTTTCTGAATGGAAATTTAGAAGAGTGTGTCTATATGGATCAGCCGGAGGGTTTCATAGAGAGTGGGAGCAGCGGAAGAGTGTGCAAGTTGCTTAAATCCATTTATGGATTAAAGCATGCATCGCGGAGTTGGAACATCTGTTTTGATGAGACGGTCAAGAAATTTGACTTTATCAAAAATACAGATGAACCATGCATCTATAGTAAAATTGTAGCGAGAACTGTGGTATTCTTCGTCTTGAACGTGGATGACATTCTCCTGATAGGAAATGATATTCCTATACTATAATCAGTCAAAGGATTCTTGTCACAAAGGTTCTCCATGTAGGACCTGGGTGATGCCTCCTACATTCTGGGGATCCAGATCTATCGTGATAGATCTAAACGGATGTTGGGACTTTCACAGTCAAGGTACATCGACACCATACAGAAAAGATTTAGTATGGAAGATTCAAAGTGCGGTAATCTACCGGCTTATCACGGAATCACCCTCTCCAAAGAGATATCTCCCAAGACTGATTTGGAAAAGGATTGCATGACTATTATACCCTACGATTCTGCGGTAGGCTCTATAATGTATGCGATGTTGTGTACCAGACCACATGTAGCTTACGCACTGAGCATTGTAAGCAGGTATCAGTCAAACCCAGAGGAGAAGCACTGGACAGCAGTGAAGAACATTCTCAAGTACCTGAGAAAGACTAAGGAGATGTTCTTGGTGTACGGCAGAGAAGACCTTCAGGTCGAGGCCTTCGCCGACTCCAGGTTACAGAGTGATAAGGATGACTCCAGGTCCATGTCGGGTTATGTATTTACCCTCAATGGAGGGGCGGTCTGTTGGAAGAGCTCCAAGCAGGACACCATTGCTGACTCGACGATGGAAGCAGAGTATATCGCTGCATGTGACGCCGCGAAAGAAGCATTCTGGATCAGGAAGTTCGTGACAGATCTTCAGGTGGTTCCGTCCATTGTTGATCCAATACCGTTGTATTGTGACAACAACGGCGCTATACGAAGGAACCAAGGTCCCATCAGAAGTCCAGACACATCTTGAGGCGGTTCCACCAGATTAGGGAGATCGTTGATCGCCGGGAGATCGAGGTGTGGAAAGTAGAGACAGAGAACAACACTGCAGATCCACTTACAAAGGCCATCCCTCAGACACAGTTCGAGAGGCTAATCGAGATGATAGGTCTGCGATATGCCAATACATGGCCTTAGTGCAAGTGGGAGGTTGTTAGTGATATATGCCTTAGAGGCCATTATTGTACCATACTGGATTGTATATTACATATTAGAAGCTTGGGATATTCACAGTTATAATAACAGTCTTGCTCAAAATGGTAGTATGCTACTTGGTTTGATTCTACCTCAATATGTGCATGTGTTTCTTTTAGCATATCATTTATACATATTGGTATAGCCCTTAGGATGTTTGCTTGACTACCAGCGTTGTGATGGCAATCACACTAGTGGGGGATGGGTAGTCTATATGCACATCCTTATACAGGTCCCTAGTCGTAGGATTATCGAGACGGGGTATCGATACTCCAGAGTAGACTGGTGTATACGCTTGTCATCCCAGCAGGCGAGATGGTTTGTCCCACATCCATTGGTACATCGTACCGGAGATAGTATGTAGGTGCTTATTGGGTTATGAGTTACATTGGACGGACTCGCTAGGAACTGTTGGTTGGTATTATACCTATCGTCAGGTAGCAGTTCCCGGGTGGCATGAGTACAGGTTAGTCTGTTGACTTAATATCACTATTCGTCTCAAGTGTATTCCCACTACACTTAGACTACTACCCTACCACGGATCAAAGGAGTCGTGCAAACAAGTAGTACTTGGGTGTAGTCCCGAAGCACTTAGAGGCAGTAGTGGTTAGATAGGATTCTTCTCTCCCGGTATTGGGGTTTGATATCGCGCTGTGTTCGGAAAGCCATTACACAAAGTTCCTGGCCAGGGCAAGCGAGATTTACTGGTAGGTACTCCAGTAGTTTCTCAGGGTGTATTGGGTTCTACTCCGGCACGACTTATTGCGCTGTTAGGGGTCTGACGTTTTTCATCCCCCTAGGCCCGATATGCATTATGTTGGGTTATACTAACGCCATGACCATCTGCTGTGGCCGTTTGCGGAACAAATTTTTTTCTAGGATTTGAAACTGGCGCTAGAATAACCCATTCACCAGATCAACCATAAAACTAAACTAGCAAGACATGAGAGGAGCTAACTACCATGATAGGAATTCTCACCCAAGGATCCGTGTCCTTCGGTCTTCTTTCCTCTTCGTTCGCTCCAAGTGATCTCCTTGAATGAGCTTGTTCTTCTTTGCTTGCTCCTTCGGTTCTCCGGGATCGAGCTTGTTCGTCAGTCCTCCTCCGTCGAAGATGATCCACCCGAGGGATGTAGTCCATGGCTCTAGCTCCACACTAAGTGTGGAGTGGAGCAACTAGAGGCTTTAGATTGCTAGTCTAAAGAGTCTAGGATGTAGTGTATGGTTCAATGTTCTTGAGCTCCTCCACCTTCATCATCTACCTCCTCTCTACACTCTCATGTGTTGAGAATCAAGAGAGGAGGTGAAGAAAATGGTGAGAGTATGAAAAATGAATTACGCATGTGAGAGAAAATCCTCACACTTGGTTTTGTAAAACAATATTTTACAATATATTACACCAACCATGATTCAATAGTTAGCACAAATGAATTAAAAATTCATTTGTCAACACTATTGAGGTATGGTTCTCACCATACTCCCCTTACCTTATTTTACACCTTATTATTCCATTTAAAGATAAATGGAAAAATCAAGAATGAGGTGTCCACTTTCTAGAATATTTTTCATATAAATACGGGTTACACTCTACTGTATATACATACATGTATTCATATCAAAATACGAATACCCAAAGAGATAGAATAACACAAAGAACATAATACTAGAATATACATATCGAAATACATATATGTAAATTATTAAATCAATACCTGATTTAATAATCCGGCTCAATCCCGAGTCGGCTAGTATTATCAACTATCCGATCGAAAGTCCGAGTACATAGTACAATCAATCGATCGGAACCCTGCATGTATCCAATACGGCTACTACATCATTTCTCCTGAACCAGGAAAACCCTTTGTATGGGACTCTAAAGACTCGACAGTACGACGACAGTGAGTTACTGGATGAATCCATAACCACAAGCACGTCAGCGGCACTAGCTGTACGTAACGGCTACCCGGGTACCTGTCGAAAAGGAAGGACGACGAGCAAACTCATCCGGATCCCTACTGAGCTTATCTGTGATAATCTCCGTACAGTCCGGTCTCTTCGTCTGAGAGTATCGCATACCTGGTTTAAGGGTGGTAAACGTCAGACCTTAATAACCCGATAATTCGTGCTGATGCGGCTCAGGACTAATCCGGAAAACTACTGATCAACCTATCAGTAAATCCTAACTGCCTTGGCCAAGGTCTTATGGTCCTGGCCAATCGAACACAGTGCGATATCGACTCCCTATACCGGGAGAGACGGATCCCCAACAATCGCTCACTGCCTCCATTTGGCTCGGGACTGTACCCAACCAAAACCTGTTTGCACGACTTAATACAGCCGTGGTAGGGCAGTGATCAAAGTACAGTGGGAACTCACACGAGAAAAATGACGATCTCAGGTCTGAAGACTAACCTGTACTCATGTCACCTAAGAACTGCTATCTGACGATAGGTATAGTACCATCTAGAAGTTCTCGGCGAATCCGTCCAGTGTACTCACCCCCAGTGAGCACATGTATACGATCTTAAGTGCAAAAGACCAATGGATGCGGGACCAACCATCGCCCCTCGTCGGGGTCTGGAAACATATACACTAGTCTACTTCGGAATATCGATGCTCAGTCTCGATACTCCCACGACTAGGGACTTTTTAAGGATGTGCTTATCGACAACCCAGCTCCCACAAGTATGATCGCCATCACAATGCAGGTAGTCAAGCAATGATCCTGCGAGCTTTATCAACATGTATAGATGATACATAATAACAAGTAAAACATATGCACATGTTAAGATAAAGACAAACCAGATAGTGTTTCCCCCCAATAAGAGAGCAAGGTTCTGTTCAAAATTTGAACTGAGGCAGCGCCTCACGTGCAAAGCACGAGAGCGCCAGCGCCCAGAGTTAAAAACTCTGAGGCAGCGCCAAGAGTTAAAAACTCTGAGGCATCGCCTCACTTGCAAAGCACGAGAGCGCCGGCGCCAAAACTAAAAGTTTTCCACCTTTGGATCAAAGACCCAACGAAGATGATAAATCATCAAATTACATAATTAAATTCTGATTGAGGAAATACACCTCAAATCTTTCTAAAAAAGAAAGATTGTGCTCTATAAATCAGAGCACCGGTGGATCAAAGCTCCAATGGTGATTAAAAATCACCAAGATACAGAATAAGCTCTGTATGGGAAAATATTTTCCCAATCTTTCTAAACAAGAAAGATTGTGCTCTGTAAATCAGAGCACCGTTGGATCAAAGATCCAATGGTGATTAAAAATCACCAAGCTACAGAATAAGCTCTGTATGGGAAAATATTTTCCAATCTTGTTAAAAACAAGAAAAATGTCTTTTGTAAAGCAGAAGTTCTTGGATCAAAGATCCAACGGTGGATAAATTCCCCAAATCAATTAAGAAATCTCTCAATGAGAGATTTCCTTAACTGAATCAACAAATGTGCCTCCACTATATAAAGGATCCAAGACTTCAAGTCTTAAAAAGATAAGACCCCCCCCATAAGTTTCAAGTTCAAAAAGAAGAGCAAGCAAAAAGAGCTTACAGGGAGAAGAAAGAAGAAGAAGTTTCTTCAAGGTAAATAGAGATCATAGTATCTCATCGGCATACCTGAGGGTTTAACCCTTATAAAAGAACATAGTTCTTTCCCTGGATCTGAGATCCATGAGACAAGTCTCCCACAAACGAGAATTTAATTCTCGTAGGGATGAATTTGTTGTCGGGGATCGAAGATCCAGGGGAGAACAAAGAATTGAACACTTCAGAAAAATGCATAAAGAAGGAAATAGCGCCAAGCGCCCCACGTGCCCCTCATGTGGGCGCTGCTAAAATAAAGAGTGCTCTGCACTCATCGGTTGGCGCCCAGCGCCAACCGCCCCGGTGCCAAGCACCTCACGTGGGCGCTGTCGAAATAAAGAGTGCTACGCACTCATTGGTTGGCGCCCGGTGCCAAGCGCCTCACGTGGGCACTGCCGAAATAAAGAGTGCTCTGCACTCATTGGTTGGCGCCCAGCGCCAAGCGCCCCACGTGCCCCCACGTGGGCACTGTCTAATATAAAGCGCTCTACCCATAGAGCCCAAGCCACAAAGAGTGTTTAACACTCTATATAAAAAAAAAACCAAACACAAAGAAATAGGGTGAGGGTCAGATCCCATATCAATGCTTAGCATTGTTGCACATAAAAGGGACCGAGCCCAAACAAGTGTTCAACACTTTACTCAAAACTGAGTGGACTGAGCCCAAGTTGACCACAAGTCCTTAATTCAGATCGACCAAGCTTATGTGCTCACAATTTCTCTCATTGGTCTTTGTCCCAAATCGACTGCAGATCTCCCAACCGACATTGGTTCAAGGGTACATCTCCCCACACTTCTGATATATGTCGTCGTAATTCTTCAACGTCTTCAGAGAGGTGGCGGGTCCCGACAACCAACAATTCAATGGACCGTAATGTCCTTAAACTAACTATGGACCATAATGTCCTTAAACTAGCCCATGGACCGCAACGTCCCTAAACTAATAACGGACTGCGACGTCCTTAAACTAAAATAATAGAGCTCAAATGCTCTTTTTTGGATCTAAATGATCCTAAAACCTTGTTAAGTAGATCTTAGTCTAAAAATTAGACTAACGTATCCTTAACAAACATTTAAGTTGATCTTAATCTCAAACAAGGTTAACGATCCTTAAATCAAACCAAACCCAAATCTAAGAAAATACGGATTTGGACTAATCCCCGCCCTACTGGCGACAACACAAATTAGTCTCCGTATAAAATCCACGGGCAACCGAAAATAAAACAAACACACACGACACGAAGTGAACATCTGGAGCAGGAGAAAGTGGTTATCGCTACGTAGTAACGTAATTAACTGCAGGGGCTAGCGTCTGCAGGGAAGAGCGTCCCTACAATCAAAACCCCCTCGCCAATGAGGGGGAATCTGACGAAGTTTGCTACAACGGCCGCATCTGTTTAAACCTTCGATACATGGTGCCATAAATTAACTTGGCATCTTCGGAGAGATGGAAAGATAAATCCAAATAGCATCAGCCCCCAAAATTCAGGCGAGACGTCCTAATATCCCGGTCGCGTCTTTCGGCGGTGAACAGATAGCATACTATCATATCGAGCAAGATTGTCATGTACATACATATGTCCAAGCATCCACATGTATACATATACAATAATGGCCTCTAGGGCATACATATCCAACATCTTAGATGAACAGATCGGACTGTACGGAGATTGTCACAGATAGGCTCAGTAGGAGTTCGGATGAGTTTGCTCATCGGCCTTCTTATCGACAGATACCTGGATAGCCGTTGCGTGCAGTTAGTACCGCTGACGGAATTGTGATTAAACCCACAACCAGCGTACTTTCGAGTATTTAGAGTCCCACATAGAGGTTTTCCCTGTTTCGGACAAAACGATGTAGAGGCCGTATGGTTTTACGGCAGGGTTCCGATCACATACGTGTACTGGCTACACGGATGTTGTTCGGACGGATAATACTAGTAGGCTTTGGTTTAAACCGGATCCTAGTATTATATTATTGGATTATTATTATCTCATTGTATTCATATTTTTCGGAATACGAATACGGGTATGTATATACGGCGAGGGCATTCTTGTAATTTCACAAGAGATGATTCTAGAAAGGGACACCTCATTATTTGATTTATCTATTTTGAGAAATAGATTAGTGAGGTGGAAATTGGATATATTTGTGGCATGGGTGTGAAGCATGGTTTATACATTTGTTTATTTGTCACGACCCAAAATTTGTATGTGACCGGCACTTAGATTGTATAATATCTCAAGATATTTACACAACCCGAGTAAGCCGAAAACCAAGATCAGAACCCTTTTTGCGAAAATTTTATGAAATTTTAGTTTTTAAGTAAAAATCACAGTTTTAAGTAATTTAGATCTTAACAGTAACTCCCTATTGAATTTATAATAAAACAATTATAAAGTGTTAAGTTTGGTTACATCCCTAGTTGGGATCAACAATATTAACAGTGGAAATAAGTATACAACTTATATGATATCAAAAGAATCTCAGACATAAGTAAAAGAAATACCATTTAACATAACTAAGCGATCTCATCTGTCAAATAATATATATACAACCACCACTCTCGTTCTAAGTCATAATACAAGGTCTAATGAAGATATTATATATTCAATATATAATACCAAAAGAGAAGGTTACTATATATGTAACCCACCTATCAAAAATGCGATAAAAGCTGAAAAGTGGATTTGCACTGCTGCTAACCGTCCACTCTACCCCTGCAAGGAACTGTGGCACAACGGGGGTGAGTTGCCAACTCAGTGAATAAAACTAACATATAACGGCTGATAATGTAAATATGACGAACTACAACTAACTACAATAAGAATAATTGTGATGTATGATAGCATGTGAAAAGCACGAATTTGTAATACTAATCACATAAAACAACAACTGAAATCATCATCATTTGTTTCCAAATAAAGTTCATCTTTCCGTGTCCATCATCGACACAAATCTTCCGTTTCCCTCAGGCATCATTCCTCGAACGATCCAGTAATCAATAACACCGGTCGGTATCATCTAGATATCCGCCGTGTTTCACAACTATCTCCGGTATCGAGTATCCCCACTAGGCTCTCCCGCCTCAAATGCGGCTATTCTACCCCTCGGTCTCGACCGGGTCCACCATGTATCCAACTGTATATCTCCCCCACTCAGTCTGGATAACGTAAAAATCCGCGACCGTATAGCTCCCCCACTCGGCCCGGAATAAAACCAAATCATAAAAACAACATCTCAAGGTGGACATGTTACATCAATCATAAAAATTCACTAAATTTATGCAATAGTATAGAAAACTCAAAACCATAAATCCTCAATAATACAAGTACCTCTTATATCAACTTAGAATACTTGAATACTAAACATGATGTCATTGGTGCAATTTACTACAATTATTGGTGCTTAAGGTATGATATAAATCATTTTTAACAAGAAAAATGCTAATTGTAAAAGTGACATGGTAATATCGACGAGGTGTAGTGTAACATGTAGATATGTGCATGTGCGGCATAACTCGTTCGATAGTTGTGCAGTGTTCTAACAACTATAGCGAGGTATATGTAGATATGAATGCATATTATCAATTTAGCATACAAAAGTCAAATCTTTTTATCTAAGTAAAACTACGGGCGTATCACGCCATCTTTACACAATCCCCCGGTAGATGTTTAGTCTACTCACCGGAATACGTCGTAACTACTCAGGAATCGCCAATCCTTTTCCTTTCCTTACGGCCTCCGAAGTTCCCGCACTCAAATCTAACATTGAATTCAACTTACATAAGAAACGGCTACATTCTGATACGATGAAAACATGAAAACACAAGTTGTACGTACTAATTACACTACGTACGATTATAGCAAACTATCTAACACTTATCTTAACTGGAATTTACCCAAACGCTGTTTCGCAACAGAAAACGGAACGCGTTATGTTTTAACCGTGTCGTATTTTAGATTTTAGATACCCTTTTCCCGATATTAGTTTCCATATTTCATATACAGTTAAACTAACTTAATTAAACAATACCAAAATATCCCAACATCTATAAAGAGACCTACCCTAAAACTCAAATCACCATAGTCCACCAAAAATCTGGCGACGCCGGATCTGGCCTTAATCTCGCCGGCCAAAATCCGAGCCCCTGGGTTCGTGCTCCTATGGTTTGTTCTAGGTCCAACATACAACATTAAGTCACTATTTGGTTAAGTTTATTTTTATCTAAACTATAGCAGATTACTACAGAGCTCAGTTTTGCATAAAATACGATATTATAGATATAAGATTTCTAAATTAAACCAATTACAGAACTAAATCCTATAGTGATTAAAGATTTTACCTACAAAGGATTGCTGGAAGAACTCCCTCCAAGATGTACAAGTTCCTAGTTCTTAGCTTGATGGTGGAAATCCTAGAACTTGGCTCTTCTCTTCTCCTCTTTTGTTCTTCTTTGTTTGTTCTAGTTTTCTTTTTCTTTCTTTTGAATTTTCAGATTTTTAAATTAGCTAAGTGATCTGAACAAATGATATATATATAACAAAGGTAAGAGTGATATGTAGGAGGAGGTGTCAATGATCAAGGTGTGCCATCCTCATGCAAGAAGGAGGTGTTGGATGTGTGTTGTGCATGCAAGAAGGATGTGTCAAGCTATTATCTTTCCAAATTGATTTATCTTATGATAAAATTCTGAACTAAAACCCCATTTAACCTCTTTTCTACTTACACCCTTAACAATTCCCATTTGCACAATTTCCTAAATTTTTACACAAAGACCCCTTACTAACTATGTTATTATATAACACTATTTTAATTAAAATGAAGCTAAATTTTACATTAAAACTCTTATAATTTATTTATGTTACATATTAAAATTTTAATTTAATTTGTTTTACATACTATTTATGAAAATGTCTTATTTGGTTTTAATAACTTTTTAATTTAACATTTTATTATTTAATTAATTAATTTTATTTATTTCTAAATTTTCAAAATGCTACATTATTAGTTTGGCTACACTATTGAAGCATGGTTTGCTATTTTCTATGTGAAAATAATCCATGCTTCATGATTGATGAGTATGAGCCATTCTCCACAGTTGCACAATACTAGCTCATTTGCATTTTCTTTCTCTCTCTCTATTTTCTCCTCCTTCTTTCTCAAAGACCCTAACCCTCACATGAGTTGTGAACCCTAGGGTCTCATAAGATAAAATACTCCATTAGATACTTTACATCTTCTAGGCTACCTAGCTTAGCGAACTAGGAACCCTAGTTACCTCGGTTTAGAGGTTGGAGCTTACGGTATAGATTCTCCAGTGGATCATCTTTGACACGAGGAGGTCGACGATCCAGCGCGATCCAGATCTTCAAGGAGCTCAAGGAGAGGAGGAGAAGAAGACCCGAAGGACATGGTTCAAGGAGGTATAAATCCTAACATAGTAGTTATAACCTTCTAGTAGTATAGCTAGTTAAGGTTTCTGTTAAGATCCTGGAGTTTATTCGGTGTTGCGAAGCTTTGAAAAATCGTTTTTTATAAATTCCGCCTCCCCGCGAACCCGCGGGATGCGCGACATCGACTTACAGATAGAGCCTATAGGATTCTTACTTGACTACCAGCATTATGATGGCGATCATATACGTGGGAGATGGGTGGTCTATAAGCACATTCTTAAATGTCCCTAGTCGAGAGAGTATCGAGACTGGGCATCGATACTCCGGAGTAGACTAGTGTATACTTTTCGAGACCCCGACGAGGGATGGTGGCCGGTCTCACAAGCTATTGGTGTCAGTTAGTCACCTAAGATAGTATACAGGTGCTCATTGGGTTATGAGTTACACTGGACGAACTCGCCGGGAACATGCTAAATGGTATTATACCTATTGTCGGATAGCAGTTCTCAGGTGACATGAGTACAGGTTACTCTGTCGACTTGAGATCGTCATTTATCTCGTGTGAGTTCCCACTGTGCTTTGATTACTATCCTACCACGGCTCAAAGGAGTCGTGCAAACAGGTTTTAGTTGGGTACAGTCCCGAGCCACATGGAGGCAGTGAGCGGATCGTCGGGGATTTGTCTCTCCCGGTATTGGGGGTTGATATTGCGCTGTGAACGGGTGGCCATCACCAGAAAGTTTTGGCCAAGATAGACGAGAATTACTGATTTGGATCAGTAGTTTCTCAGTGGGTGATGGGCTTTACACCGATACGAAATATCGCATTATTAGGGGTTTGAATTTATCCACCCTCCTAGACCGGATATGCGATACTCTTAGACGAACAGTCCAGACTGTATGGAGATTGTCACTGATAGGCTCGGTAGAGGTTCAGATGAGTTTGCTCGTCGACCTTCCTTTCGCTCAATACCTGGATAGCCGTTACGTACAACTAGTGCCACTGACGTGCTTGTGGTTAAACCCACTGCCAGCGTATTGACGAGTCTTTAGAGTCCCACGCAGAGGGTTCCCTGGTTCAGCCGAAATGATGTAGTAGCCGTATTTTGATACGTGCAGGGCTCCGATCGAATGATTTTACTAGTTATCCGGATTTTCGATCAGACGGTTGATAATACTAGCCGGCTCGGGTTTGAGCCGGAATATTAAATCAGGTATTGATTTAATAATTTACGTATATGTATTTCGATATGTATATTCTAGTATTATGTTCTTTGTGTTATTTTATCTCTTTGGGTTTTCATATTTTGGTACGAATACAGGTATGAATATACAGATGAGTAATCCGTATTTATACGGAAAACATTTTAGAAGGTGAACACCTCATTTTGGTTTATCCATTTATTGATTTAAATGGAAATGAGGTGTAAAGGTGATGAAGAGAGAATGGTGAGAACCATGCTTGAATAATGTTGACAAATGAATTATTAATTCATTTGTGCAAACTATTCAAGTATGGTTGCAATATTATATTTGGAAATTGTGTTTTACAAAACCATGCTTGAGGTTTTTGTCTCTCTGGTTTTTTCACTTGAGCTTTCTTCACTTGAGTTTTGCATGGTTGGATTTTGGAAAACACTCTTACTATTTGCTTCTTGTCTCTTCACTACCTTTCTTGAGTTCCTCCTCATTCTTCTTCATCTTCTACCCTACCATCTCATATGTTGAGAATCAATAATAAAAGAGAGATAGATACATACTTAGAGCAACTCACTACATCCCTAGGCACTCTAGATTAGCAACCTAGAGTCCCTAGTTGCTTCACTAGATTCTTAGTATAGAGCTAGAGCCATGAGCTACATCCCTCGGGTGGATCATTTTCGACGGGGGAGGACCGGCGGCCAAGCTCGATCAAGGAGATCTCAAGAAGCCAAAGAAGAGGATAGAAGACCGAAGGACACGGATCATTTGGTATACAACTTTTATCTCAGTAGTTTAGCTCTTTTTAGTTAGTTAGTTTAGATTTATGGTTTGATCCTGGGACGGGTTTTTTAGCGCCAAAATTTTTAAACACCATTTTTGTTCCGTATTGGCCACGGTAGATGGCCAGGACGCTAGCAAACCCCAACAGGATTTGCCATGAAATTAGATGAGATTATCCTTATCTTTTTCTTAATCGATTTCTTAATTTGAGCATGATGTGTGGATTTTGTTTGGCCTCCCTACCTTAATTGTACCAAAAGATGCTGATAATGATATATTTGATTATTATTATTTTCTTATCTGTATCAGATGAAGTGTATGTTGCAATATCGACAGACGTTCATTTTTACACCCATCGACGCATAGGTTAGAGATCATCAAATCCTTTGTTTTTTCATAGACATATATTTGAGGGTAAGGTGATCAACTTGAACGGATCAGATTGTTAAAATATATCGTAGTTCGGGAGTTTCCGTTTTTAGAAAACGCGGACCAGTTTGCAATAGAGCACTCCCCTACGCACACTAGTATTTTGCATGTGCGATGTACGTGTGTATATTTTGAACATTATATATACATCGCACTGAAAGCATATATAATTTTTTTTATATCTTGAACATTGCATGACAATTTCTAAGGATATTTATAGTTTTTAAGATGAAAAAAATTCTTCTTTTATTAACGAAGATTGCACTATTGTTCCGTGTTGTTTATTTTAAATAATTTTTTTCTTAATCGGTTGTTTTGTTGTTACTTCCATGGTTCAATCGTTGGGTCAGTAACTTATACTTAGAAAATAGAAAAATTATGTGTGCAAAAAATAGAAAAATTATGTTTTGCACAGGTACTAAAATTTATAAGGAAGATACGATGAGATTATGTGTTTTTTAAAAAAAAATTTAGGGATGTGTGTGTGAGAGAGAGAAAGAGAGTGAGAGAGAGAGATGAATTAAGTGTTCTTATGTATTTTTTTTTTAGGGAGGTGTGAGAAAGAGATGGGTTGGATATTCATTTGTCTTTTTCTATAGATGATGTGGGCAAGCTTACGGTGAAACATGAGGCAATAGATTTTTCTTTTCTTTTGGAATTTAATTTTTTTGTAAAATGAGGCAATAATGACATCACCGTGTAAAAAGTTTGGGTCATAATAGTAAAGAAATATGCATCTGCACGCTATCTAAAATAGATAACATACTAGTGTATTTGCACGTGCGATGCACGTGAATACTAAAGTTTTAAATTTATTTGAAGAGTTAAATTATGAGCAAAATAAAGATATTATAATAACAAAAATAAAATCGAAAATTAGTTTCTGTTGAAAGAAACTATTTTTAAATTAAATCTAAAAAAGAAATAAAGAACAATTTTGGGCTTTGTGCCAAGTTTGTTAGGACAGCGGTGGAGGAAAGATAGAAATGGGCAGTTATATTTAATGAGGTATTTTAAAATTCAATTTTTATATCTAATAGTTAGTGGGATTCAGAATTTGATTAGATTTTTTCTTTATTTTTAATTTCCATAATAATTTCTCTATTTATTTTTTCCACATGGCATTGTATTAAGCAATGTTAGTTGAATTTTGCCATCCAATTTCCTTTTTACCCTTAGGTTTTGTGGTTATAATAGTAGAGATGTATACATGTTTTTAAGTTTTCCAAATAACTCTACTGTTAAAACTAGAGCTCAATGGGTGCTATACGGCGTTTAGTTATTTTCTGAGGACAAATTAAAAAAAAATATTAAAGCATCTATAAATTTTTTCTAAATTCTAAATATTTTCACACATCATCTTCACAAAGAAGCCACACATGAATCTTGCTACTTGAAATGAAAAATCATACATAACCTCATCAATATTATTAATTTGTACATATTTTCATTCTCATTATTATATTATTTTATCTTTTAGGTGCAACTTACTTGAAATGAAAAATCATACATAACCTCATCAATATTATTAATTTGTACATATTTTTATTCTCATTATTATATTATTTTATCTTTTACGTGCATCACACGCGTACAAATTCCTAGGTTGTTAGTTGTTTAGTTGTGTTATTCAAATACAAAGGGACGAGGCAAGTTCTGAAAATCAGCCCAACTTTAGTCACGGGTTCATGCCTCCTGTTGGACCAGATCAACAAACCAAAGCTAATAAGTATTTGCACGTGCGATGCACGTGAATACTAAAGTTTTAAATTTATTTGAAGAGTTAAATTGTGAGCAAAATAAATGTATTATAATAACACAAATAAAATCGAAAAAAAAGTTTCTAATGAAAGAAACTATTTTTAAATTGAATCTAAAAAAGAAATAAAAAACAATTTTGGGCTTTGTGCCAAGTTTGTTAGGATAGTGGTGGAGGAAAGATAGAAATGGGCAGTTATATTTAATGAGGTGTTTTAAAATTCAATTTTTATATATAATAGCTAGTGCGATCCAGAATTTGGTAAGGTTTTTTCTTTGTTTTTCATTTCCATTATAATTTCTAATTTTATTTTTTCCACGTGGCATTGTATTAAGCAATGTTAGTTGAATTTTGTCATCCAATTTTCTTTTTACCCTTAAGTTTTGTGGTTTTAGTAATAGAGTTGTATACATGTTTTTAAGTTTTCCAAATAACCCTATTATTAAAACTAGAGCTCAATGGGTGCCACATGGCGTGTCTATGAGGACAAATTCAAAAAAGTTATTAAAACATAAATTTTTTCTAAATTCTAAATATTTTCACATCATCTTCCCAAAGAAGTCACATGAATCTTGCTACTTGAAATGAAAAATCATACATAACCTCATCAATATTATTAATTTGTACATATTTTTCTTTCTCATTATTATATTCTTTTATCTTTTATGTGCATCACACGCGCGTACAAATTCCACAGTTTTGTTTAGTTGTGTTATTCAAACACAAAGAGACGAGGCAAGTTCTGATAACCTGCCCAATCACAGGGTCATGCCTCCTGTTGGACCGGATCAACAAACCACAGCTAATTAGCCCCGGTATACCGTAAGCCCAACAACCCCATATGATGAGAAATAAATGGGTTTAAGGTATACCTCTGCTAATTAGCTAAGGTTTACAGACCCAGTTTTGTGTAAAGGGGTCGCGCCTCTAACTCAACTCATGGAGGTATGTGGCTTGTGTTTTAAACAGAGCTAGGACTGTATACATAAGCTAATTAGCTAAGGCACAACAAGAACATATGTTAATTATGTCAGTAGTTAATCAATTAATTATGCTTGTTTATATAAAATTATAGATCAATATATTCTTATGCAGTTGCGGTATATTAACTGGGTTAATTATAAGTGAATAAAACATATGGTGAGCTAGGCAATATTTGTTGAGAGGAAATCGATAACAGAACAATAATCGCGACAAATCAAATCACACATCAACAACAACCACGCAATTAATAAACGAAAGATAAATAAATAAGTGGAAGAATAAAATAAGAAACACAAACCAGAGAGACACAAGGAATTTGTTAACGGGATTCATCTACCGAATGACTAGTCCCGGCAGAACGTAATATGCAAGCGTCTACTAATTCCTTGAATCAAAATTTATAGGCAACCCTAAAAGATTTATCTTAAATCCTTTTATTATCCGTCACCCTCTCAATAGAACGATCTCTGATTAATTCACCCTGGCCGCTCTTTAAATCTCCTCTGCATGCATTCATGAAGGCTCTGGAATTTGGCCACGAATCAGATTGATTTTGATTTGCCACGCAAGCCTTTATATGCTCTGTTGGATTTTTAATGGCTGCAGCCCACTTCTAGAATTAAATTTGGCCACGAGAAATAATGGCTGTGATGGATGCACAATCAAATCCCTCATTCCCAAGCCCCTTTTTACAGGCTCTGTTCTGAGATATCTTTATATTAACTAATTTCAAACCCCCAAACCATGGCCATATAGATTAATTTAATTAATCTATGTATGTATCCATATATATCTATAGTCCTTTAGAGATAGCTTGAAATTTAGATAGAGATTAACAAAAATCCCTATATTTAATTCCAACTAACTTGAATCAAATTAATCGTAATCGATAGGAAGATTCTCCACAACATAAAATTCTCCCACTTGGAGATTTCTTCCGCCTTGATTCCCGACTAGTAGACTTCACACGATTCAGCTGCTGCTCTCTACTCATCAAATTTTCATGGAGAGGTTCACCAACCTACAATAGAGATTTAGCTTGTTTCTGTCTACGATCTTGATTAACATATTCGCCGGATTTTTTTCTCCAGCGATCTTATGCAATGTCAACTCCTCTTCAATCGCCATGCGAATGAAATGGTATCGCACTTTGATGTGCTTCGTCCGAGAATGATATGCTATATTCTTCACCAAATGTATCACACTTTTGTAAGTAGATGTTCGTGCTCGTGCCGCTAACTAGTGATCAAGGAGGAATACAAAACAAAAATTTCTATACAAAGAGCACGAACTTTTACGGGCTAGAATCGAAACCAAACACTAAACTAGTAAAGAAGAGAAGGAATTTAGCTACTCGGTGAGCAATAGCTATCTTTGTAGTCGTGTCCTTCGTCTTTAAACCACTTCTTGTGCTCCTGAGGACTTCGGGAGTGAGCTTGGATCGGTCTTCGTTGTCGAAGAAGATCCATCCGAGAGAATTCTAACAAAGGCTATAGCTTCACACAAACTAACAAGTGAAGCAACTAATGAACTAAACTTATTACGAATAGATCACTAAGAGATGTAGCGGCTAATCTCTAAGTTTTTCTCTCTTAATATTTTTCATTCATAACTAATGCAAACTCAAGATTAGAGGAAGAAGAGGATAATGGTGATGATAATATCAAGAATGACACAAAATGAATCTTTATCTCTTCATCTTCTTTTCCTTTCTTTTTTATGTTTTGAATGAGTGGACTTGTGACTCATCGTGGTGAGTCACAAGCCCATAAGATTCTCACACAATCTTGAAAGGATGAGAAGAAAAGAGGGCCACCTCATATGAACACATATACATATGTATATGTATATATATATATAAATATATATACAAATACACTAATACAAATATATACTACAAATACATACATCCGTATTCGTATAAAGACACGAATACCCGTATTCGTATAAATACCGTATTCTGTCAAAATACAAATCCGAAAAAGAGAGATACTTAAAAGAGATATATAATACCGGCTCACATTTCATCCAAATGTGATAATATGGTTATCTTTCAAACCGGCTAGTACTAACAAACTGTCTGATTAAAAGTAAGTGTACAAAAACACGTATTTAATCCAACCCAAGTACGTATCAAAATACGTACACTATATCGTTTCGCCTAAACTGGGAAACGCTCTGTATGAGACTCTAAAGACTCGACAATACGCTGACAGCGGATTTAACCACAAGCACGTCAGCGACACTAGATGTACGTAATGGCTATTCAGGTATTGAACAAAAGGAAGGCCGACAACAAAACTTGTCCGTATCCCTTCTGAGCCTGAAAATGACAATCTACATACAGTCCGGTCTCTTCATCTGAGAGTATCGCATACTGGGTCTAGGGGGTGGAAAACGCCAGACTCTTAATAACCCAATAAGTTGTGTCGATGTGGCCTAAAATCATCCCGAGAAACTATTGATCTCACAATCACTAAATCTCAACTACATTGACTAAGGTCTTATGGTGATGACCAATAGAATACAGCGCGATATCAACTCTCTATACCGGGAGAGACATATCCCTTCTATCGCTCACTGCCCCTAAGTTCTTCGGGACTGTACTCAACTAAAATCTCTTTGCATGACTCTTTAAAGTCGTGGTAGGTAGTAATCTAAGTACAGTGGGAACACACTCGAGACGAATGATGATGTCAGGTCTAAAGACTAACATGTACCTATGTCACCAGAGAACTACTATCTAATGATAGGTATATTACTATCTAGAAATTCTCGGTGAGTCAGTCCAGTGTAACTTATAACCTAATGAGCACATGTATACTATCTTTGGTGCCGAGCACCAATGGCTACGAGACATGCCACCTTCTCTCATGGGAATAAGAAACATATACATTAGTCTACTCTGAAGTATCGATACCCTATCTCAAAACTCCAACGACTAGAGACAATTTAAGGATGTGCTTATAGACTACCTAGACCCCACGAGTATGATCGTCATCATAACTCTACCAGTCAAGAAAAAATTCTACGGGCTTTACCATCATATAATCGAGATACGTAATATAAAATAGAACATATACACATGTTGATGTAAAAACAAACCGGATAGCATACTATCATATCGAGCAAGATTGCCCTATATATATATCCCAAGCATCCATATGTAATATACAATCATGTACTATACAATAGTGGCCTCTAGGGCATATACATCCAACAATCTACCACTTGCACTCAGGCCATATATTGGCGTATCAAAGATCAATCATCTCCAATAGCCGCTCGAGCTGAGTTTGAGGAAGTGTTTTTGTGAGTGGGTTCGCCGTATTGTACTTTGTGTCTACTCTCCTGAGCTCGATCTCTCGGCGATCAATGATCTCCCTGATCAGGTGATACCGTGTCAAGATGTGTTTGGATTCTGATAGGACCGTGGTTCCTTCGCTAACGCTATAACCCTATTGTTGTCACAATACAAAGGTATTGGATCAACAAAAAATGGAACCATCTTAAGTTCATGAATGGACTTTTTCATCTAGACAACCTCTTTTGCGGCATCACTGGAAGCAATGTATTCAGCCTCCATCGTCGAGTCTGCTACGGTGTCCTGTTTGGAACTCTTCCAACAGACCGTCCCTCCATTGAGGGTAAACACATAACCCGAGACAGACTTGTTGTTATCTTTATTGCTTTGAAAGTTTGAATCGGTAAAAGACTCCATCTGGAGGTCTCCATTAGCGTACACTAAGAACATATTCTTAATCCTTCTCTGGTACTTCAGAATGTTCTTCACAGCTGTCCAATACGTCTTCCCTGGGTTTGACTGATACCGGCTTACTACGCTAAGTGCGTAAGATACATCTGGTCTAGTATATAATATCACATACATTATAAATCCTACCGCCGAAGCGTAGGGTATAATGTTCATGCGAGCCCTTTCCTCATCAGTCTCAGGAGAAATCTCTTTGGAGATGGTGATTCCGTGACAAACCGGTATATTGCCACGTTTGGAATTTTCCATAACATATCTCTTTAGTTTGGTGTCAACGTACCTGGAGTGTGAAAGTCCCAATATCCTCTTAGATCTATCACGATAGATCTTGATCCCCAGAATGTAGAAGGTATCACCCAAGTCCTTCATGGAGAACTTCTCATACAAGAACAGTTTGACCGACTGTGGCATAGGAATATCATTTCCTATTAGGAGAATGCCATCCACGTACAATACGAGAAATACCACTGTGTTCCCTACAATCTTCTTGTAAATATAAGGCTCATCTATATTTTTGATGAAGTCAATTTTTTTGACTGTTTCATCAAAACAGATGTTCCAGCTTCGAGATGCCTGCTTTAATCCATAAATGGATTTAAACAACTTGCACACCTTCCCACTGCCCCCACTGTCTATGAATTCCTCTGGCTGATCTATACAGACACACTCTTCTAAAGCGCCATTTAGAAAAGCGGTTTTTACGTCCATCTGCCAGATCTCATAGTCATGGAAGGCAGCAATGACAAGTAGGATTCGAATAGATTTGAGCATAACCATTGGAGAAAAGGTTCATCATAGTCCACACTTGGTCTTTGACGAAAACCTTTTGCAACAAGTCTAGCCTTATAGGTTTCAACCTGTCCATCTGCACCAATTTTCTTCTTGAAGATCCATTTGCAGCCGACGGGTATTATCCCTGGCGGTACAATGTCCAAAGTCCAAACTGTAACATTTTGAAATATTTATATAATAGATTAATTTAGTTAATTAATTAAAAATGTTAAATTAAATTTAATTGTAATAAAATACCTTTTTATATATAGTAGGTTAAATTAGTAAAGAAATAGTTTGTTTGTGTAATAATAAGTATCGGGGGGGGGGTTGTGAAAAGTTTAATTAATTGTGACATTGGAAATTTTGTGAGGGTTTATGTGTAAAAAGGTAAAGGTCATGGTTAAGCTTAAATTACATTCATGGTATAGCATAACCTAGATGACACTTCATGCATACACCTCCTCCTTGCATGAAAACCCCACCATCTTCCATGCTACACCTCCTACTTGTATGGATATACCACATTCTTTCTAGGTGACACTTCCTCCTACAACTCATCACTCATTCTCCTTATCTTTTAGATTGTTCAGTTCATATAATCATTTTGGAAACAAGTTAATTAACTTAAAAGAAATCCTAGAACGACAAAGAAAAGAAAAGAGAAGAGAGACTAAGTACTAAGGATCATTACCATCACCCTCAAGCTAGGATCCTTGAGTTTGTGCATCTTGGAAGGAGCTTTTCAGTGATCTTTTAGTAGGTATAATCTTTAAACTCTGTAGAATTTTAGTTCTGTACTGTTTGAGTGTAGAAATCGGATATCGGAAATATTGTATTTTGACAAGTATAGGCTCTGTTTTGAATCTTCTATAGTTTATATGATAATTAACATAATCAAACAGTGCCTTCATCTTATAATTTGGACCTAGAATAAACCCTAGGAGGACGAACCCATTTGCTCGGATTTTGGCCGGCGACACTTGCCAAAAATCCGGGCTCGCCGGGTCTTTCATGGAGTTGGGTGTTGGTTTTTATAGGGTAACTCTCTGTGTTTATATTAGGATGTTTGGTATTGCTAGTTTAGGTTATATTATCAGTATATAAAATCTGGAAGCTAATATCTGTTTTGGGGTTAAAACTTCTAAATACGATACGGATAGTTTATGTGACGATTCTGCGTTTTCTGTTATGAACACTAAAGGGTTAAACCAGATCTGATAGGTCTTAGAAAGTTCACAATAGTTACTCGTAGGTTGTGTAGTATGTAAATCTTGCATTTTCACGTTTTCGCTGTATCGGAGTTTAGCCGTTTCTTATACAAAGTTAATTTCGATGTTAGATTTGAATACGGAAACTTCGGAGGCCGTAAGGAAAGAAAAGGGATTGATGATATTCGAGTAGATTCGACGTATTCCGGTGAGTAGACTAAAAATCTACCGGGGGATTTTGTATGGATGGTGTGATACGCCCGTGGTTTTAAGTTTAAATTAAAATTTGTTCTTTTGTATATAAGGTTTGATCGTATGCATTCATATATATATACATCGTCATGTTAATAATTGTTAGAACACTGCACAAATTATCGACGAGTCTTGCTGCACGTGCACATATCTACATATTACACTACACCTCGTCGATATTAACATGTCACATACGCACTTAGTACTTATTATGTTAAATATGATGCATATCATACCTTAAGCATTAATAATGATAGTTATTTTGCATAAATGTTATCATGTTTCGTATTCAAGTATTTGTAATTTTGATATAAGATGCATTGGATTATTACGGATTTATGGTTTTGAGTTTTATACACTATTGAGTAGATTCAGTGATTCTTCATGTTGATGTGAGATGTCCACCATGAGATGTTGTTTTTATGATTTGGTTTTATTCCGGACCGAGTGGGGGAGCTATACGGTCGCGGATTTTTACGCTATCCGGACTGAGTGGGGGAGCTATACAGTCGGATTCATGGTGGACCCAGTCGAGACCGAAGGGCAGGATAGCCGCATGTGAGGTGGGGCGCCTAGCGAGGATACTCGATACCGGAGATAGTTGTGAAACACGGCGAATATCTAGATGATACCAACTGGTGTTACTGATTGACAGGATCGTTCGGGGAACGATACCTCATGAAAACAGAAGATTTGTGTCGATGGTTGGACACGGAAAAATGAACCTTATTTGGAATTAATTGATGAGATTTCAGTTTTGATTTATGCAGTTAGTAGTACATATTCATGCTTCCACATATTATCATGCATTATACTCTTCTTTGTTGCTGTTAGCTTTAGTTCGTCATACTTACATTATCAGCCGTTATATATTAGTTTTATTCACTGAGTTGGCAACTTACCCCTGTTATGCCTTAGTTCCTTGCAGGGGTCGCGTGGACGCATAGCAGCGGTGCGGATCCACTTGTCAGCTTTTATCGCTCTTTTTTCTAGGTGGGTTACCTATGTAGTAACCTCCTAATTTGGTATATGTATATTGGATCTAGAAATTCTCCATCAGACCCTATATTTTGACTTAGAAGGAAATATGTTTGTATATGTTTAAATTCGACTGAGTGAGATCGTTTAGTTGTGTTAACTTATGCTTCCTTTATTTATGCATGAAATTCTTCGCTTTAAACGTCGTATTATTCTTGTGTATTGGTTTCTGCCGTTTGGCGTTGTTTTGCTCCCAACCAGGGATGCAAATTATTTAAACACGGTATAATTGATTTTATTATTAATTAAAAGGGGAAGATACCGCCAAGATTTTAAATACTTAAAATTCGTGGATTTTCACTTACAAACTAAATTTTTCTAAATTCCACAAAAAGGGTTTTGATCTTGGTTTTTGGCTTACTCAGATTGTGTTGATATCTTTAGATGTCATGCAATCTAAGTGCCGGTCACATCCAAATTTCGGGTCGTGACACAAACTTTGTTGGTATACATGGACTCCATTTCGGATCGTATAGCATCCAGCCATTTCACAGAGTCCCTACTGGAAATGGCCTGTTCAAAACTAGTAAGATCATTTTCTTCCAAAATGCAATCCTCTCGATCTCCGTCTATGAGAAAACCGTAGTATCTCTCGAGTGGATGAGAGATCCTACTAGATCTGCGGAATAGTTGAGGTTCGTTCGGGATTATTGAATTCTGTTGTTCCACCAAATCCTCAGTTATAATTTGTGGTTCTTGAATTTCTTCCAGTTCTACCGTGCTCCTACTAATTTCTTTTGTAAGAAATTCCCTTTTTAAAATGGCGGCGTGGCGAGTTATAAACACCTTCTGGTCCTCAGTGTGGTAGAACAGATATCCTAGTGAATTCTCAGGATATACCACAAACTTACATAGAATTGATCGTGCCTCCAGTTTGTCCGGATTTTGCATTTTAACATAACTCGGACAACCCCATATCTTAATAAATTTAAGACATAGTTCTTACCACTACATATTTCATATAGAGTAGTAGGCACGGAATGGAACTTGATTCAAAAGATATGCTGCTGTCTGAAGCGCATGTCCCAGAATGAAAGAGGCAGATCAACACTATTCATCATGGAGTGAACCATATCCAATAGGGTACGGTTTCTCCGCTCCGATACACCGTTGTGCTGTGGTGTATACGGAGGAGTAAGCTGTGAGAGAATACCATTCTCTTTTAAGTAATCGAGGAACTCCATGCTTAAGTACTCCCCTCTTTTATCAGATCGGAGGATCTTGATACTTTTGCCAGTCCGGTTCTCTATTTCGTAGCTGTATTCTTTGAATTTCTCAAAACGTTCAGATTTGTGTTTCAAAAGATACACATATCCGAATCTAGAGAGATCGTCAATGAATGTAATGAAGTAGGAGAACCCACCCCTTGCATGTATAGACATTGAACCACACACATCACTATGTATGAGTCCCAAGAGCTCTGTTGCTCTTTCTCCGTGTCCGGTGAACGGAAATTTGGTCATCTTTTATATGAGACAATATTGGAAAGTTTCATAAGATGTAAATTCGAATGGATCCAAATATTCAACCTTATACAACTTAGCTAATCTTTTCTCGTTGATATGACTAAGTCTACAATGCCACAAGTAGGTCTCGTTCGTATCTGAAATTTTCCTCTTGCGTGTTTTTTGTACATTAAGAACTGTGTTTTTATTTAGAACATACATACCATTACACAGTGTACGTTCTGTAACCAATACCTGATTAAGGTAAATGTTCATGATATTTCTAGCTAGAACAAAATTATATCCTTCTTTATTAAGTAAATAAACTGATATGATGTTGCATAGTATGGAAGGTACATAGTAGCAGTTGTTTAAAATCATAATATTGCCATTTGGCAACACCAGGTGATATTCATCGACGGCGGCAACATCAACTTGTGCTCTGTTTTCTACTCTGAGGGACATATCATCATGTCTAACCATCATACTTTTCTCGTTCTTGTTCCCGTCAAAATTTTTTGGCTCAGAACTTGTTGTTCCCTTATAAAAATAAAAGGGAAACCCCCACGTGTTAAACACGTGCGCCCACATGCAAAGCATGTAGGTACAGCCTCAGATAGGATTAAATCCTATATTGGTTCTCACCTGTTAAACATGCGAGCGCCTCACGTGTTTTCCATGTGAGCGCCAGCGCCAGCTTCTGTTAGGATTAAATTCTATAGTAGCGCCTCACGTGGAACACATGTGAGCGCAGGCGTGCAAAATACGTGAGTGACTATTATAAAATAATTAAATTCTTAGGCGGCGCCTAAGTGCGTAGCACGTGAGCGTCAGTGCCCAAATTAAAGAGAGTAGAATTAAATTCTACTTGGGGAATATTTCCCTAAAATCTGGGATATTCTCTATTAAACAGAGCCGTTAGATCAAAAATCTAATGGTGATAATAAATCATCAAATGACAGAATTAAATTCTATTAGGGAAAAATATCTCCCTGATCAAATATTCTCTGTTAAATAGAGAGCTGTTGGATCAAGGATCCAATGGTTGTTAAAAATTATCAAAAGATAGAACTAAAATTCTATTAGGGGAAAATATCCCCCTGATCTTTCTAAATAAGGAAGATATTCTCTGTTGGATCAAAAATCCAATGTTAGAATTAAATTATATGTGGGAAATATTTCCCAGAACTTTTTCAAAGTAGAAAAATCCTCTCTATTAAACAGAGGACCCTTGGATCAAAGATCCAACGGTGATTATAAAATCACCAATTAAATCATCTGATAGAATAAAATTCTATGTTAGAAAAATATCTTTCTGATCTTGTTAAACTAAAAATATATTCAAAAATTCTGTGTTAGGAAAATATCTTCCTAATATTGTTATATTAACAAGATATTCATATGATAGAATAAAATTCTATTTTAGGAAAATATTTTCTTAATTTTATTAAAACAAACAAGAAATTTTCTTTATTAAACAGAGAGCCTTTGGATTAAAAATCCAACGGTGAATAAAATTCACCGGTTGATCTAAAAGATCAATTAGATTGATTATGAAATCAATCATGATCTCAATGAAAGATTTTCGCATCAAATTGAATTTTTTCCTTCTCCTATAAATAAGAGTAAAGAGATGAAAAGAGAAAGGAAGGACATGATATAAAAAAAGAGTAGACCACCTAATAAGCTTCTCAAAATACAGAAGGCCCTAAAAAAATAGAGAATTTAATTCTCAATAAAAGAAGAAGATCTTCCTCCTCAAATCTTAGGTAAAGAAAATACAGAGATCAAAATATCTCCTTTACCTATATAAAAGTTTAACCCTTCTAAAAAAAACTTAGTTCTTTCTCTGGATCTGAGATCCACAAGACAATTCTCCCATAAATTGAGAATTTAATTCTCATCGGGAAAATCTTATTTTTGAGAATCAAAGACTCAGGGAAAAACAAAGTTGATAAGAAAGAAGACGGAGTTCATAATACTCCAGGAACTTAGTTCCTTCAACTTAAGAACTTAGTTCTTAAAGAACCCAATACAAGATCCTTAAAATAGTGATCTTGGTGATCTTTAATGGTCAAAACACCATTAACAGAGGTTTAACTTCTCAGAAAACATGAATAGGAAAACATGGATAAAAGAACATGGAAAACATGGAGTCCATAATACTTCAGGAACTTAGTTCCTTCAAATCAAGAAATTAGTTCTTAAAGAATCCTATCCCAAATCCTTAAAATAGTGATCTTGGTGATCATTAATGGCCAAAATATCATTAATAGAGGTTTAAGTTCTCTAAAAACATAAACAGAGATTAATTCTCCAAAAGGACTCAGTACCTCACGTGAAAAGCACGTGAGGACCCAAGGCCAAGTTGCATAGCGCCTCACGTGAAACATACGTGAGCGCCGGGAAAAGTTAGTGCTTTGCACTATTGGAGCTGTTAGTAGATGTTGCACACCCTCACAACACTTGTGAGGAGGCGTAAGTGGTAAACAATAATTTTCTTGTATGCAACACCTACTTTAAAACTAGATCTTGTGCGAAACCATAACTAGAAACCCTATCTAGAGATCTTATCAACTGTGATATGGGTTATACCTCAAGGAAACGGTCTTTCGGGTCTTCTTTCCGCTGCGACTCATTGGCTCCTTCGATGGTTGAAAAGAACTCGGTCTGCAGTCACCTCTAGATCCAAGATGATCCACCCGAGAGCTATAGAATAAGCTACAAACTCTTCACAAGAGTTAACTAAGAAATCAAGTGTGCTAGAAATGATCACTTAGACGATGTAGAGATCAAGTAGTGGATTATTATGTCTCTTGACCTGTGAATCACAACACATTTGAGTGTTTAGGTCAAGAGGAAGAAGAAGGAGATAATGAGGAGAGAGAAGATGAGAGTGATAATGAATGAAAATGAACCATGGAAAAAATGATATGGCTCATGGGAAAATAATTAAAGTATGTATTATTTTATCTCTAAAATAATGCACCATACTTCAATAGTAATCCCAAATGAATAAAAAATAATATAATCCATTCCTTCATCCATGCTTTGACATTTCTCCAAATTCCACCTCATTCATTTCTTTTCCAAAAAAAAAGAAAATCATCTACTATGAGGTGTCCCCTTCTAGAAGGTGCTCTTGTACAATTACAAGAATACTCCTCACCGTATATCGTATAAGTATATCCGTATTTGTATTCCGAAAAATACGAATACAAATAATCCAATAATATAATACCGGTATTCAGCTTAAACCAAAGCCTACCAGTATTATCCTTTCGATCATTATTCCTGTAGCCAGTACACGAACATGATCGAAACCCTGCCGTAACAACTTACGGCCTCTACATCTTTTGCCTGAACCAGGGAACCCTCTGTGTGGGACTCTAAAGACTCGACAGTACGCTGGCAATGGGTTTAACCACAAGCACGTCAGCGGCACTAGCTGTGTGTAACAGCTACCCAGGTACATAACGAAAAGGAGGCCGACGAGCGAACTCATCCCAACCCTAACGAGCCTGAAGCAACACTTACCGTACAGTCCGGTCTCTTCATCTGATACGTCGCATATGAAGTCTAGGGGTGGTAAATGTCAGACCCCAGTAACTTTATAAGTCATGCTGATTTATGGCCCATAACGGTTCGAGAAACTACTGATAACTCTTATCAGTAAATCTCGACAACCCTGGCCAGGGATTTGCTGTTATGGCCGATCAAGCATAGCGCGACATCAACTCCCTATACCGGGAGAGACAAAACCCCTCCTATCGCTCACCGCCTCCATGTGATTCGGGACTGTACCCAAAATCCACCTGTTTGCACGACTCAGTAGAGCCGTGGTAGGGAGGAAATCAAAGCACAGTGAGAATCACACAAGACACTATGACGATCTCGGGTTTACATACTAATCTGTACAAGTGTCACCAGAGAACTGCTATCTGACAATAGGTATATATACCATCTAGGAGTTCTCAGCGAGTCCTGTTTGGTGTACCCATTCTCCAATGAGCACCTGTGTACAATCTTTGATATCAAACACCAATGGTTGTGGGATCAACCATCGCCCCAGGGTCAAGCAACGTACACACTAGTCTACTCTGGTAATATCGATGCCCTGTCTCGATATACCCACGACAAGGAACTAAATAAGGAATATGCTTTTAGACTGCCCAGGCCCCACTAGTATGATCTACATCATAATCCTGGTAGTCAAGCATAATCCTGAGGGCTTCATCAACATGTATATAAAGATATGAAATACAACACATCACACGTTAAGATGAAGATAAACTTGATAGCATACTATCATTTAGAGCAAAAATTGTTTCTGTACATATACATGCCTAACATCCTATACAATACAGGCCTCAAGGGCATACATATCTAACAATCTCCCACTTGCACCAAGACCTGTAGTTGGTGCAATAAGTACCCACTGTCTACACTAGAACCAGTTGCCGGCGTACCGCATGCCCAACATCTCGAACAGTTTCTCAAACTGGACTTGAGGGATGGCCTTGGTGAATGGATCTATTTTGTTGTCTTTCGTGTCTACTCTCCGTACCTCGATGTCCTAGCGATCCACTATCTCTCTGATGAGGTGATACCGCCTCAAGATATGTCTGGATTTCTGATGGGACCGCGGTTCCCTTGCCAAATCCATGGCTCCATTGTTATCGCGATACAAAGGTATTGGATTAGCAATGGATGGAACCACCTGAAGTTCAGAAATGAACTTCCTCATCCAGACTGCCTCTTTTGCGGCATCATTAGCAGCAATATACTCAGCTTCCATCGTGGAGTCATCGACGGTATCTTGCTCGGAACTCTTCCAACATACTGTCCCTCCATTTAGGGTAAATACAAACCCTGAGATGGACTTACTATTATCCTTATCGCTCTGGAAGCTGGAGTCGGTAAAGGCCTCTATTTGGAGATCTCCGTTACCATACACCAAGAACATTTCTTTAGTCCTTCGAAAGTACTTCATAATATTCTTCACAGCAGTCCAGTGTTTCTCCCCTGGATTGAATTGATACCTGCTTACTGCACTCAGTGCATAAGCTACATCTGGGCGAGTACATAACATCGCATACATTATAGATCCCACCTCCGAAGCGTAGGGAATAATACTCATGCGAGCCCTCTCCTCATCAGTCTTTGGAGACATCTCTTTGGAGAGGGTGATCCCGTGACAAGCGGGTAAATTACCTCGCTTGGAATCTTCCATAATAAACCTCTTTAATATGGTGTCTATGTATCTCGATTGGGACAATCCCAATAATTTCTTAGATCTATCTCTATAGATCTTAATTCTCAGAATGTACGAGGCATCACCCAGGTCTTTCATGGAGAACCTCTGTGATAAGAATAGATTGACCGATTGTAGTATATGAATATCATTTCCTATCAAGAGAATGTCGTCCACGTACAATACGAGGAATGTAACAGCACTCTCTACAATCCTTCTATAAATACATGGTTCATCTACATTTTTTATAAAACCAAATTCTTTGATTGTATCATCAAAGCAGATGTTCCAACTCCGTGATGCCTGCTTTAATCCATAGATGGATTTAAGCAACCTGCATGCTTTTCCACTGCTCCCACTGTCAATGAAGCCTTCTGGCTGATCCATGAAAATGCATTCTTCTAAATCACCATTTAGAAATGCCATTTTAACATCCATCTGCCAGATTTCATAGTCGTAGTGAGAAGCTATAGCATGCAGTATCCGAATGGATTTAAGCATTGCGACTGGTGAAAAGGTTTCATCATAGTCCAAGCATGGTCTTTGACGAAATACTTTTGCAACCAGCCTAGCTTTATAGGTCTCTACCTGACCATCCACACCAATCTTTCTCTTAAAGATCCACTTGCACCCTATGGGTTTTACTCCAGAAGGTGCAACCTCCAAAGTCCATACTTTGTTGGTGTGCATGGATTCCATTTCGGATCTCATGGCCTCCAGCCACTTCATTGAGTCTCCACTCGTGATAGCTTGCTGAAAACTAGTAGGGTCATCATCATCCATGATGCAATCTTCTCTATCACCATCAATTACAAAACCGTAGTATCTATCAGGTGGGTGAGAAGTCCTACTAGATCTACGGAGTGGCTGAGCTTCGTCAGGTTCTATTGAAACCTCATGTTCAACCAAATCATCGGTATTTGTTTGTGGTTCTTGAATTTCTTCCAGTTCTACCGCATTGCCAACAGTATCATTTGTAAAAAATTCATTTTCTAAAAATGTGGCATACTGAGAAACAAATACCCTTTGTTCCTCCTTGTGGTAGAAAAGATATCCATACGAATGTTTTGGATATCCCACAAAATTATACAAAACCGACCGTTTCTCGAGTTTGTCCGGATTCTGTTTTTTTACATATGCCGGAAAACCCCATATCCTAACTCATTTAAGATATGGTCTCTTCCCATACCATATCTCATATGGAGTGGTAGACACGGTTTTGGTCGGAACCCTATTCAATAGATATATCGCAGTCTCTAATGCGTGCCCCCATAATGAAAGTGGTAACTCAGCATCACTCATCATTGATCGTACCATATCTAATAGGGTACAATTCCTCCGTTGTGCTGTGGTGTGTACGGAGGAGTGAGCTGAGAGAGATTCCCATTCTCTTTTAGGAAATCCAGAAACTCTGTGCTTGGGTACTCACCTCCTCGATCTGATCGAAGTTTCTTGATACTCAAGCCTGTTTGTTTTTCTACTTCAGATTTATACTCCTTGAACTTTTCGAAGGCTTCGGACTTATGTTTCAACAAGAATACGTGTCCGAATCTCGAGAAATCATCAGTAAAAGCTATGAAGTATGAAAAACCACCTCTCGCATGTGTAGACATTGGTCCATATACTCACTATGTATGAGGCCTAAGAGTTCAGTAGCTCTCTCTCCGTGTCAAGTAAACGGAGTTTTGGTCATTTTACCTTTGATATAAGACTGGCAAGTCACATAAGATTTATATTCAAACGAGTTTAAATACCCATCTTTATGTAGGTTGGTTAGTCTTGTTTCATTAATATGACCAAGTCTACAATGCTAAATGAAAGCTTCATTTATGTCTGAAATCTTCCTTTTGTTTGTGTGTTGTATATTGAAAACTATATGTTGATTTAGGACGTATATCCCGTAATTTAATGTACCAGACCCAATCAACTCTTGATTAAGGTTAATGTTCATAACATTAGATTGTAACACAAAATTATATCCTTCATCGTCCAACAACGATATTGATATAATATTACATATCATCGAAGGTACAAAATAACATGGGTTCAAAACTAATTTACAACCCGACGGCAAACCAAGGTGATACTCTCCCACTGCTACAGCATGTACAGAGGAACCATTCCCAACTCGGAAAGTGTGATCACCTTTCTTCAAAAACCTGCTATTTCTCAGCCTATGCACACAATTGCAGATGTGAGGTCCTGACCCAGTATCTAATACTCAGGAAGCAGAGTTAATTGAAAAACAGTTTTCTGTTACAAACACACCTGAAGTGGAAGCATCAACATGCTTCATCTTCTTGAGGCCGACAAGGTATCCAACGCAGTTTCTCTTCCAGTGCACAGTCTTGTGGCAGTGGACACATTCCCCTCTTCCTGACGCAGCAGCCCCTATCTTGTCCTTTCCCGGTGCCTTTTTCACTCCTCTCGGCTTGATGGGATTCTTCTTCTTCTTTCCCTTGGCCTTAGCTTTCGGGACGGAAAAGGAAGATGGCCCAGCAATTAGAGCGGGAGTTTTCGCTATCTTTAGCGTGCTCTCTGCACTCCTCAACATATTGAGGAGTTCAGGAAGTGACTTCTCCATGTTGTGCATGTTGAAGTTTACTATAAACTGAGCAAAGGCAGGAGGAAGGGACTGTAGAACAATATCAATATACTGTTCGTTCTCCATTGTCCATCCAAAGTCCTCTAGTTTTTCGATAAGTCCTATCATCTTCAATACATGGTCACCTACAGACGTGCCAGCAGTCATCCGCATCTGAAACAACTTTCAAGATGCCTCGTATCGGAGAGTACGAGATTGCTCTCTATGTAATTCCTTTGTATGGAGAAAGATGGATTGTACATCCATCTTCTCATACTGCTTCTGATGTTCATTATTCATAGAAGCAAGTGCGATGCATTTGGCTGTTGCACAGTCTATATCCCATGTCTTGCGGATTTACTTATCCGCAACTGAAGAATCAGGGCCTGGGCTAGGAGGGGCTGGAGTAGTCAGGACGTATCCGACCTTATCATAGGTCAGGGCAATATTTACGTTCCTAGCCATTCTTTGTAATTCGGTCCCGTGAGTTTATTCTTGTCTAATAAAAGCTTAAGTCCCGTCATAGGTATCTGCCATTAGGAGAGAGAAAAGAAGACACTCAGCCATTGCTCTTGCATGATTAGATTAATTATTAATCTTATCTAATCGATGTCTCCCACTGCTTTTATCAAATTTTCCTTCAAACCTTTAAAAGAAAATTAGCCAGGATTAATTGCAATCTACAAGTTCGCTAACCGGTCAGCCAGGCCAGTATCGGTACTCCGAGGGAGGTTCACCGTGCTTTCACACGGACCTAATTAAAATAAACCTCGTTTTCCTAGAGGCATAACCCTGTTGACACCTTTCTAGACACCTACTGTATTAGCTAATTGTAAAGTGCAAAACTCTCCCGGGAGTAACTTTTACTCATAGTGGGATCGGGATCCAACTATCAAATAGAAGGTATGCAATCTCATTGCAAATTTCAACTCTTGAAATTCCCGATATGGTTTTTACCCCTAGTGTCTTACGACCTTAACTATGGTCAACAAATTACAAGCATTAGTCAAGTTTTACCCGCCATTTCATGATTGATTTAGACCTACCCGTATGACCTTTAACTCTGGTCAACAAAGTCATACGAATATCCTAATCGATCGCATCATATGCTTTGTAGGAAGACATCACTTAGCTACCGTACACCACGCCTTAACTATAGTCAACAAACATGGTACGAATAGTAAGTACTCTGCTTCCTAAAATGGCGGAGGGCAACGGATGGTTTTGATGAAAACCTTTAATGTTTTGAACTTGATATCGTTGTAGAATCTAGTGAAAGGTGTGGTTTAAGCTCCAGTTTTAAAAGTCGAATGGTTTTGTAGTATCTTTCTAATTTTGCTAAAGAGGCCACTCCCGGTGCAGGGATCTCGGATCTTTCCTCATCAAATGAGGTGCGGGATATTCATCAAGGAATACCACGATGCAAGGCAAAAATTAGATCAACTATAAAAACAAATCGAGTGCTTTGTAACATTTTCTAGTTTCTCTAAAGGGGTCACTCCCGGTGAAGGGATCTTGGCTCTTTCCCCATCGAATGAGATGCTGGATATTCATCAAGGAATACCACTATGCAAAGCGAAAAACTAGAGTTACTCATTTTAAAAAAATTGATTCTACAACATCTTTATGTTTCTTTTTCTTAACATTAATCACATTAATGTTGTCCCATCATTTACGTTTCCTAAACATCATAGAAAAGAAACGAAAATAGAACGTACGCTTATGCCATCCGCATTTGCCATAAGCAACGTTTATTATATATCTCATATATATAAATAGCCATTCGTCGCACGCAGTTATAAACATTCCATATCACAAATGAATACATTGGATACACTAGGAATTCCGTATTTCATTTAAGCCCTTAAGGAAAGACGGGTTCCACGGTCGTGATGAATAGCCAAACCCCACCCTAGACCCCTACGGGTGAGGCAAACTACTCACCAAATTCCCGAAGTGAAGCAACCTCCCTCAATAAAATGAGTAGGCCACTCGGCACTTCGAGAACCCGGTAGTTTGTGCACCCAACCTTGGGTCTATCCTAGGAGCAAAAACAGTAAAAATAAATTATCCAACGGTGGCTACAACCTCAACCCGGATGTGCCCCGCAAAATAATATTACATCAATTTTACAAATTACATGAATGAAAGAAAAGAAAAACACTCTTCTTACATCCCCTGGCTATTCATCCACGATGATCTAATATGTTCATATACACATACCATCACATGATATACATATGTGCAACCCCCACTAATCGTTGTATAGCAATTAGTGGACGTTTCAAACACATATCAAACTGAAAAGCGGATAAACGACGTTAAAAATTTGATTTCGAAACACTCCGATTTCCCCTAACACTTAGGTTACATCATATGTAATCTGGAAATAATCAAACAATACCACAAAGCCAAAAAACCCAGAGCACAGATAACCCTAAAAAATCCAAGCCCAAACACAATCATCGAACCGGCGACGCCGGGAAATTGCTTGATCTTGCCGGGAAAAAACGTATGGTTTGGGCTCGTTTTTCTAGGGTTGTCTAGTTATCTCATAACAAGTATTCTGCACATGCTTAAAAAATTTTTAGAACACCTTTTAAAAATTTTCAGAGAGCAGTTTTTGGGTTTGTGGTTTTGGAGTTATTTCGTGTTCGAAGCTTTAAACGTCGTCTAAATAACTAGTTATACTTTAGTTAGGCTCTGATACCTTGTTAGTAGATGTTGCACACCCTCACAACACTTGTGAGGAGGCGGAAGTGGCAAACAATAATTTTCTTGCATGCAACATCTACTTTAAAACTAGATCTTACGCTAAACCATAACTAGAAACCCTATCTAGAGATCTTATCTACTGCGATAGGGGTTATACCTCAAGGAAACGGTCCTTTGGGTCTTCTTTCCACTGCGACTCATTGGCTCCTTCGATGGTTGAAAAGAACTCGGTCTGCAGTCACCTCTAGATCCAAGATGATCCACCCGAGAGCTATAGAACAAGCTACAAACTCTTCACAAGAGTTAACTAAGAAATTAAGTGTGCTAGAAATGATCACTTAGACGATGTAGAGATCAAGTAGTGGATTATTATGTCTCTTGACCTATGAATCACAACACATGTGAGTGTTTAGGTCAAGAGGAAGAAGAAGGAGATAATGAGGAGAGAGAAGATGAGAGTGATAATGAATGAAAAATGAACCATGGAAAAAATGATATGGCTCATGGGAAAATAATTGAAGTATGCATTATTTTATCTCTAAAATAATGCACCATACTTCAATAGTAATCTCGAATGAATAAAAAATAATATAAGGCATTCCTTCATCCATGCTTTGACATTTCTCAAAATTCCACCTCATTCAATTCTTTTCCAAAAAAAGAAAATCATCTAATATGAGGTGTCCCATTCTAGAAGGTGCTCTTGTACAATTACAAGAATACCCCTTACCGTATATCGTATAAGTATACGTGTATTCGTATTCCGAAAAATACGAATACAAATAATCCAATAATATAATACCGGTATCCGGCTTAAACTAATGCCTACCAGTATTATCCTTTTGATCATTATTCCTGTATCCAGTACACGAACATGATCGAAACTCTGCCGTAACAACTTACAACCTCTACATCTTTTGCCTGAACCAGGGAACCCTCTGTGTGGGACTCTAAAGACTCGACAGTACGTTGGCAGTGGGTTTAACCACAAGCACGTCAGCGACACTAGCTGTGCGTAACGGCTACCCAGGTACATAACGAAAAAGAGGCCGAAGAGCGAACTCATCCCAACCCTAACGAGCCTGTAAGCAACACTTACCGTACAGTCCGGTCTCTTCATCTGATACGTCGCATATGAAGTCTAGGGGTGGTAAATGTCAGACCCCAGTAACTTTATAAGTCATGCTGATTTATGGCCCATAACGGTTCGAGAAACTACTGATAACGCTTATCAGTAAATCTCGACAACCCTGGCCAGGGATTTGCTGTTATGGTCGATCAAGCATAGCGCGACATCAACTCCCTATACCGGGAGAGACAAAACCCCTCCTATCGCTTACCGCCTCCATGTGATTCGGGACTGTACCCAAAATCCACATATTTGCACGACTCAGTAGAGCCGTGGTAGGGAGGAAATCAAAGCACAGTGGGAATCACACAAGACACTATGACGATCTCGGGTCTACAGACTAACCTGTACAAGTGTCACCAGAGAACTGCTATCTGACAATAGGTATATATACCATCTAGGAGTTCTCAGCGAGTCCTGTTTGGTGTACCCATTCTCCAATGAGCACCTGTGTACAATCTTTGATGTCAAACACCAATGGTTATGGGATCAACCATCGCCCTCAGGGTCAAGAAATGTACACACTAGTCTACTCTGGTAATATCGATGCCCTGTCTCGATATACCCACGACTAGGAACTAAATAAGGAATATGCTTTTAGACTGCCCAGGCCCCACTAGTATGATCTACATCATAATCCTGGTAGTCAAGCATAATCCTAAGGGCTTCATCAACATGTATATAAAGATATGAAATACAACACATCACATGTTAAGATGAAGATAAACCAGATAGCATACTATCATTTCGAGCAAAGATTGTTTCTGTACATATACATGCCTAACATCTTATACAATACAGGCCTCTAGGGCATACATATCTAACAGGAGCGCTTCACGTGAAACACACGTGAGTGCTACAAAAGACTAGTGCTTAGCACTAATATTGCGCCTCACGTAATATACACATGAGCGCTATATGCAGTTGAGTGCTTAGCTCTGTTGGGTGTTACAGAAACCCAATCTTAGCCCAAATTGGCTAAGCTTATATTCATGATATCCAAACTGATATCCAAACTAATCTTAGCACTTCTACAAATAAGGGTTGCCCCTACGGATTTACACGTAGGGGCAAACCATTGCCCCTACGGATATATCCGTAGGGACAATAAAATACCCTGTAGGTACAAACTCCGTAGGTACAAGTTGAAGCCCTGAACTTGCCCCTACGGACAAAAACTTGCCCCTATGGAGTTCTGTGTTGGTCCCATTTCTCCTACGGAGTAGGCCGTAGGGGCAAAAAAAATATTTTATTTACGGTTTTTTTAAATATATTACTTGTACCTACAGATGGATCCGTAGGGCCAAGTAATATCCCCCACGGATACATGCGTAGGTACATATCCGTAGGGGCAAAATATCAGGATTTCTGATGTCTTGCCCCTACGGATAACCCCGTAGGGATATTTGTTTTCCCCTACGGATATATCCGTAGGGGCAATCCCAACCCCCTGATACTGAGATCAGGGGGGAAATATCATATATTCTGATATTTTTCTCCTACGGTTTAATCCGTAGGGGGCAACCTTTGTACTTACGGATTAATCCGTAGGTACATATTATCTGTTTTTTTTAAAAAAGGGCTGCCTGATTTTTTCTCGCCCTGTGCACAATAATATATACATCAATCAAATATAAAATTAATTATCACACAACATATATCGCAGTATTCATAATCACATCTCACGCATATAATATACAAAAGAAACCAAAAAACTGAATATGATATAAATATAAACCAATATCAATATCGTCCAAAATGTTTCAAAATGTAGTACAATATGTATCATATAAATAAATACATGTTTCAAAAAATAAGAATAAAAAAGCTACCCTAGCTCGGTCCAGCTCCACCTCTGATAAACGCTAGAATCTGGCGCGCCTGCTCCTCGGTCAATCAACCATGCAATTCGGCGCGTGCGGGTGTCTGAGCGGACTGTGGAGTTGGCGATGTGGTCTGCGCAGCCACCGTCGAGGTAGTGGCTTGCGGAGCCGCGGCTGCGGGAGTCTGAGTGGGCGGTGGATCTATAGGAGCTGTCTGCGGAACCGCAGCCGAAGGAGATGCATGTGGAGGCTCGGCCGATGTACCCTGTCGCGTCTGGACCTAACGTGTGTAATAAGCGTATAAGAACTGTGTATTATTCGAATTCGTATCATTATCAAGTTATTTCGAAACCTCATTTGGATATCTAGTTTGGAAAACCGTAGTTTATTTTAATTAGATATGTATGCATGATTAATCAAACCTAAGTCTACAACCAAATAAGCTCAGGCTACGTACTAATTATGGATATGTTGATATCTATAATATGACATGATATTTTACTATAAAGTTGTATACATACCAGCATCTCCTTCAACTCCTGAATGGTGGCCCTCATGCTCTCCAGTTCCTGCTGGACACGTCGCTCACTGGAGACGAAGGAAGTAACCGCCGGGGTGGAGTCCAACCTCATATGGGCCCTGCTAGGGCCCAGTCCCCGGCCTCTCTCCCAACCTCCGTGGTGCCCTCCGTGTGCGGTGTCCAGGACTGGGGTCAGCAGCCTCAGATCTCTCTGTCCGGTAAAATCGACCCCCGAGGCCTCGGCCTGCTCAACCACCCACTCCTACACCCACATTAAGCAGTAAAGTATAAGTATAAAATTTAAATTTGAACCTTCCAAAACTAAAATTTCAAATATGGGTAGAATAAATATTAACACTTACGCAATACTCCTGGGTAGCGACGTCGGGACATCGAAGCTCGCCCGTGGCGGGATCTGTCGAGGTGCCGTGGATGGCAAGATATGCGGACAGCACGCTCGGTGTACTACCTTGCGCCACGGTCTGAGCTGTCTGCAATATTAGAAAATAACTCTTAATATTAGATATATTAGAAAATAACTCTTAATATTGCAGAATATCACAAAGGTCGGTCTATTGTAATTTACCGATAACTCCATGGCTCGAGTAATATTCCTCGAGCCACCTGTGTAAGTGGGGCGACCCCTCTTCGCCGACTTCCTGTTCTTTGTATTCTAAGCGGCCTGTTTCTGCACAACGCATTAACATTTAGTTTTCTAATTAAGGAACACAAAAAAAATAAATTATATCCTAAACAATGAATTACATTTAAAATACATACCTGTTTGCGTTGGGAGTCGAAATATTCGCACAATAGAGGCCATGTCTCTACGTCGACTCTCGCAAACGCCGGAGTAGATAGGAGGGCCGCTCTCTCTGCCTCGGGGGTCGCCATCCATAGGGAGTAGCAGTCGGCCTTCAGCTCATTCCTGTTGTATCGGGCATGTTCTTCATCAGGCCATTGTACAGAGCATGAAGGTCGAGCACCCTCCCAAGGTGATCAGGGTCGGGTACAGGCTGAAAATCGTAATCCGACTGAAAATACAAAAAAAAACATTGTTATTAGATTGCAAGTGTTAATAATAAATATATTGGATAAATCAAATGAAAATATATATTAATACGTACCCGAGCCTGATCAAAGAAGAGGGCGAATGAGCGCAGGTGCTGCTCGCCCCACTCAACGTGAAGTGGATAGTTCTTCACGAGCCGGCTCTCGTCCCCCATATACTTGCCGAACCTCTCGGCATGAGGACCGGTATAGCGATAGTCAAGGGTAAAAAAGAGGGGGAAGGCTGCCTCCCCCTATCTCTGTCAGGCCTCAGCCTATGGGACTGATTCGGGCATCGAGTCCCCCTCTGGGGATGGAGAGGCCCTGCGTCTGTAAGAAATATCAAGACAATCAATATTAAGACAAAGTTGTATTAAGAAATCAAGGTTAAACGAAAATTGAAGTGTGATATATACCTCCGGTGACTAAAGCACGAGCCTGGGCCCGGGCAGCAGCATGAGCGGGAGGATAGTTCCTCCGGTGAGGAACAGCCGGGGTCCCGGATGCGGACGCATCCCCTCCAACTAGAAAATAAACATTGACACTAAATTTCCATGAAGTTCATATTTATTCTATAGAGTATATGTAAAATGAATAAATATTTTATATTTATTTATACTAACCCGCAGACGATGCGGAGGGTATGGAAGTGGCAGGAGTGGCCCCTGCGTCAGATATGGACGCACCACCTATAATTAGACAATTAAAAATAGATTATATAAGTAATTGCAAAAAGAATGTATAGATCAATAATATAACGTTCTAAATCAATATGCATGCACTATATGATATATAAACATACCCGCAGGTGCGGTGTTGTCACCACCTACAGCTAGACAATAATAAAAATTGCTAAGTAAAAGCAAAAGGAATGTGTGTATATTTATGATATAGCATTCTAAATCAATATACATGCACTATATGATATATAAACATACCTGGAGGAGCGGGAGTGGCCTCTGTCCCAGATGTGGACGCATCACCAACAACTAGACAATCAAACATTGACAATATAAGTAATTTTGACATAAACATGCATGAATATCTGTAATATTACATTCAAAATGGATATGCGTGCAGTATACCTGGAGATGTGGCAAAATCCACACGAAAGGAGGCATCCGAAGGGGTCTCCGATCTGGGTGCAAGACCGGCCCTCTGAAGCTCCCTACGGAGCTCTCCGGGTGGCAGAACCGCTCTGCCTCTGTCTCTGCCGCGGCTGGAGCTCCTGCCGCCCCTCGCTGCTCCCGACATCGTCATCAAATCTAGATAAACGGTTCGTGGACGCATTAGACAATCATTAAAAGTATTGACTATATATGTATAGATCGTAAAATGTGAAGTAATAATATAACATTACTGATAACCTTTTTCGTTTCGTGGGCGCATTATACATATCTACTTGGATTTCATCGTCGATGTCATTTCTAACCCACGTAACTTCATGATCGGCCGAAGACAACACGTCCTTCGAAACAGACGGTCAGAGCACTCTAAGCCTTCTCTCTTCTTCGTCCTCATCGCTGTCCTCGAATTCTGGGACATCGTAGACATCTCTGGGTTTCCATCGACATACAACACTCTATCCCGGATGCTTCAAACACTGTGAGTAGTATACTTGGAACGCTTGGTTCGGAAAGATAAACGGATCTTCCTGACCGAAAAATCAAAGTGTGTTCACACTGGTCAATCCATATTCATCTTTCCAAGTCCCAAGATTGCTTCTCCACTTGTCCGTATCGGTTCGCGTATCGTACCAAGTACACTGGAATATATAAAAGGGTTTTGATCGTCCGGGATAGTGGATGCCGAGTATACAATTTAAGTACCCATAATAAATTACACCGTCCGATCCTACCGTCGCAATCCCACTATTCTGAGTGGTTCTAGATGTTTCTATGTCCTTAACTTCGAATTTGTATTCAAGGACACCAAATCCTTTGTAATATGCAACCTCCATACTAGAAAATTGAGCTAAACATCTTGAATCACTCTCAAATGATGCAGACAAGTTCGGATCGTGGATCTAACAAAACAAATTTTACGAAATATACATAACGATACAAGTTTAGATTAAAACTGATAGCAATAAAATGTTATTCGAATAACTTACATGATCTGTGACCCAATCACAAAAATTATCATGATGATATTTTTCCAATTGTTCTTCGTTCCAATCAGGATGCCCCTCACGTACCTCGTTAAAATGAATTCTGTTTTCGACAAATAATGGTGACATTAATATTATATCATTTCATACACACACAAACCCAGATATAAAAATTAATCCAAAAAAAACTTACTCTCTAATTTGTTCAAGACATGTGCAATTAAGCAAGATAAACCGGTATATCTTGTTGATAAACATAGTGTCTACCCTCTTATACTCGGCTTTACCATATGGCCCGTCTTGAATTCTTCGAGGCCGGTTAAGTCTTGTCTCAATGTTCTCGTCCAGATAGCGGGAACAAAATGTGGTTGCTTCATCAAGAAGATAACCTTGCATGATAGAACCCTCTGGTCGATTTTTATTGCGTATATACTTCTTAAGAGTGTAAAGGTACCTAATGAAAATATGTTGAATAAATAAATACGGGCATACAGGACAACAATAAATTTATAAATTGCGCGAAACGAAAAATTACACGTACCTCTCGACGGGATACATCCATCGATATTGTACCGGTCCGGCTAACTTAGCCTCAGTTGCAAGATGAACCGTCAAGTGTATTATGATATCGAAGAATGACGGTGGGAAAATACGCTCAAACTTGCAAAGTATCAACGCAATAGAATTTTCTAGTTTATCCAGCGTCACAACCTCCAGTGTTTTAGCACACAACTCTCTGAAAAAACAACATAGGTCGTTGATTACTAGACCAACCGATTCGGAGAGAGAAGTCCTGAGGGCTAATGGAAGAAGGTGCTCCATGATAACATGGTGATCATGACTTTTCAGCCCATCGATCTTGCCCTTCACAATTTTTATTTTCTTGCTGAATGATCCTGAGAAACCTGTGGGAACTTTCTAATCATGCAACACCTGCAGCAATCTTTTCTTCTCCGGTTGTGACATATGATAAGCGGCATTGGGAAGTACAAATTTTCCCGGTTTACCCGCTACCGGTCTAGGGTGCAATTCACTTCTTATTCCCCACTCTTGTAGATCCATCCGAGCATTCAGGTTGTCTTTCGATTTCTCGTCTTTACAAAGAAGCAAGTTAAGTATGTGCTCTGATACTCCCTTCTCTATATGCATGACGTCCAGACAATAACGCACTAAATTTGTTGACCAGTACGGAAGCTCGAAGAAAATGCTTAACTTGTTCTAAAATGGTGGTTTGACCTATTTCGTCGGATCCATCCCGAAGGTCACATTATTGTAACCCTCCCATTTAGCAGTCATGTCCTCTCCGGACAATGGGGATGGAGGTCCAAGAAGCTCCTGATGACCATCAAAGTGAACCGTGTCTAACCTATAGGGGTGGTCTGGAGGCAGGAAACGTCGATGGCCGCAATAACAAACCTTCCTGCTAAAATTCAAGAATTTCGATGTTGTGTGTTCATGGCAATGAGGACATGCTTTGTGACCATGTACGAACCAACCTGATAGCATTCCATACGCAGGAAAGTCATTAATTGTCCACATTAAAGCCGCACGCAGTATGAAGGTTGTATTTGTGTTTGCATCATATGTCTCTACACCATCAATGAACAAAGATTTCAACTCCTCGATCAGAGGTCGGAGATAGACGTCGATATTCTTCCTCGGTGAGTTTGGTCCGTCGATAAGAAGAGGCATCATAAAGTATGATTGGTCCATAGTGTAGGGTTGCTAGGCACGCGCACAAGGGTCTACGAGGCATCAACCATGCCCGATTAAAAATTTAGCCGTGCCGAACAACCCGAATACGGAACTTTAAACTAGAGATTAGGCGAAAACAAGCATGCTAAACACTTTAACACTAAGTGAGAGGGATTACAACCTTTGTAGATCCGGTCCTTCACTTCATATGCTCCGTGTTGTGGTCCCTTCGCTGCGATCATCGGGATCCGGACTCTCGAGAGGTTCCACGAAGAGAAAGACGCAACCTTTGCTTCCGATCTTCGATACTAAGATGATCTACCTTGAAGTTTCTTTAACACAAGCTAACACTCATGAAATGATGTGAACACCCTCATCTAAATGGCAAGGGAAGATGAGGATGATGAAGTAGGATTTTTGCTCTCTTTATTTATCTTTTTCTCATATTTATTCATCACCTTTTGAAAAACAAGTAAGCTTTTTCATGAAAGAATTGAAGGAAGAAGATGAACAATGATGATTATTCTTTTGTGATGAATAGGAAAGGAAATAATATGATAGATAATGCAACCATGGTCAAGCTAACTCTTGTAGAGAATTAACTAGGGTTTGGGTTTGGTTAAAGCATGAGTCACTTACAAATATCTTTATCATGACAAAAAGAAAAGCTTCTAGAATCAACTAGAAGGTTTAACCCTAATCCAAACCCTAATCAAGTTTAAACTCCACTAAACAAGTTGCATTAGTTATCATATCATGTTACAATATTATATATCACATATATAATATTTATCGTAACAAAATAAAATAATACAATTAACATATATCGCATATATATCAATGTATTACCCGAGTGAGAAAAAGAATCTTTTAGTGAGCAAATATTAGTTAATGTAATTTAATATATCATATATATTATTATACATTAAATTATCGAATCAACACATGATCCGACAATCCGGCTATATCGTATATAACCGACTAATATTTATCCGTACCGATTCATTGAATCAACACTTGATCCGATGAACCGGCTGATATCAAATATCGCGAGAATATAATACGGTATCACATATCGCATTATCCTCGGTCCCGCACATATCACATATGTGCTCCTACTCCGTTTTGCCTGAGTCAAGAAACCTCTGTGTAGGACTCTAAAGAATCGTCAATATGCCGGCAGTAGGTGATGATCATATCAAACACCCACAAGCTGCAAGCGGTCAGCTAAACGTAACAGCTACCCAGGTATTGAGCGCTCAGAAGATCAACAAGCAAGCCTGTACATTCTCCTGTGAATCCAAACAGTAACACTCCCGTACAGTCCGGTCTCGTCGTCTGATATGTTGCATATCTCGCCTAGGGGTGGTAAACGTCAGACCCCAGTAGCTTGATAAGTCGTGTCGATATGAGGTCTATAACAGTTCGAGAAACTACTGATAACACTTACCAGTAAATCTCAGCAACCCTGGCCAGGGATTTCCGGTTATAGCCAATCGAACACAGCACAACATCAACTCCCTATACCGGGAGAGACGAATCCCCTCCTATCGCTCATTGCCTCCTTGTGATTCGGGACTGTACCCAAAAGCCACCTTTTTGCACGCCCTCTTGGATGTGGTATGATGGAAATCAAAGCACAGTGGGAATCACACAAGACTCTATGACGATCTCGGGTCAACAGACTACTCTGTACCAGTGTCACCGGAGAACTGCCATCTGACGTATGGTATAATACCATCTGGGAGTTCTCGGCGAGTCCGTCCAGTGTACCCAGTCTCCACTGAGCACCCGTACACCATCCTTGATGTCAAACACCGATGGATATGGGATCATCCATCGCCCATCATATGGGTCAAGATGCGTATATGCTAGTCTACTCTGGTGCATCGATGCCCTGTCTCGATACACCCTCGACTAGGAACAGTTATAGGATGTACTCGCCGACTACCGTGGCCCCACTAGTATAATCTCATCATAGTCCCAGTAGTCGAGTACATATCCTAAGGGCTATATCAACATGTAACATAGAGACAATCAGAGTACATGTTAAGATAAAGTACAACCAGATAGCATACTATCATGTCGAGCAAGAAAGTCCTCCCTATATATGTCCTAGCATCCACTACAATATACATCGTATGTACAGTAATGGCCTCTAGGGCATACATACAACTAACAATCTCCCACTTGCACTAGGGCCATCTGTTATGGTATCGCATACCCAACAATTAGCTGTGGTTGAAGTATCCCATACTCAACCATCCCATAAAAGTCTCTACTGGGAAAAAGGCCTTCGTGAGTGGATCCGCGCTGTTTTCCTCTGTGTCTACTCTCCTAACCTCGATCTCCTTGGAGATCAACCATCTCCATGATTAGGTGATACTGCCTAAGAATTATATCTGGATTTCTGATGGGACGGTAGTTCCTTGGCTAAAGCTACTACTCCATTGTCACACAATGGTAGGAACGAAGTTCATCTTATGAACTTATAAATATCCAGACTGCCTCTTTGGTAGCATCCTTGGTAACGATGTATCTTGCCTCTAATCGTCTAGTATGTCACGGTATCTAGCTTGGAACTCTTCCAACATACCGTCCCTCCACTGAGGGTATAGACAATGCCTGCGACTGACATTCAGTCGTCCTTATCAGCCTGGAACCTTTCCAGTGATTCTCCCCAAGATCGATTGATACCATCTCACTACAACTAGTGAGTATCCTAAAATCCAATTAGATCTATCTCATAGATCCAAAACCCAGGATTTAGGAGGTATCACTTTGATCCTATATGGAGGATCCTTGTGATAAGCGGAGATTAACCGAGCGTAGCATAGGAAACTCCTTCCCTATCAAGAGTATGTCATCCACGTACTCTACGAGGATCACCACCATACTCCCTACTACCTTTTTGTATATACAAGGTTCATCTACCATTTTGATGAAGTCAAACTCTTTGACTACCACATCAAAACAGATGTTCCAACTCCGCGATGCCTGTTTTATCATATAAAACATCTTGCACACGTTTCCGCTGCTCCCACTGTCTACGAAGCCCTCTGGCTGTGTACTTATAGACACTCTCTTCTAAAACATCATTTAGAAAAGAAGTCATGACACCCAACCACCAGATATCGTAGTCATGGTATGTAGCCGTGGTAAGTAGGATCTGGATGGACTTAAGCATAGCTTTGAAAGTCTCAACTTTTCCATGTACACCAAGTAATCTTCTCAAGATATACTCGCTCCTAATGGGGATTTAACCCTTCAGATAAAGCAACCAAAGTCCATACTTTGTTGGTGTATAAGGATTCCATCTCAGATCGATAAGCATCCAGCCATTCTTACAGAGTCACACTCCTGATGGCCAGTTCGAAACTAGTTGGGTCATCATCTCATGATGCAATCCTCGCTCCCACTGTCATAGAGAAACCAAAGTATCTCTCAGGTGGGTGAGGAACCCTACTAGATCGGCGGAGAGGCTGAGGTTCGTTGGAAACTATTGAATTCTTTGGTTCTACCAAATCATCAGCTGCAGTTTGTATAGCTGGAACCTTTCCAGTTCTACATAACAGACCTTGCCTCGAGCTTGTCCGGATTTTGCTTTTAGACATAGGCCGGACAACCCCAAATCTTAACCAAATTAAGATATGGGCTCTTCCCTTTCCATATCACATATGAAGTGGTAGGCAACTGATTTGATTTGAACCCTATTCAATAGGTATGCAACTTCACAGGTGCATAACTCCCTGAAGGAAATAGGAAACTCAGTAGTACTCATCATAGAGCACACCATATCAAATAGGGTGCTATTGCTCCGCCCCGATATACCATCGTGCTATGGTATATACGGAGGAGTAATGCTGAGAGAGAATCTCATTCTCCTTTAGAATAGTCCAGGAATTCCGTGCTTAAGTATTCTCCTCCTTGATCATATCAAAGGACATAATACTTATACCTGTATTTTAGTTCTCTACTTCTAACTTATATTCTGTGAATATCTCAAAAGGTTCGGACTTATGTTTCAACAGGAACATATGTCTGAATCTTGAGAGATTATCAGAGAATGTAATGAAGTACAAAGAACCGATCTTGGCATGTGTAGACAGGGGACCTTACATACATCAACATGTATCAATCCCAAGAGTTCACTAACTCTTTCTCTGTTTCCTATAAACAGAGCTGTGGTCATCTTATCTTTGTGACATGACCGGCAAGTTTCATAAGATGTAAATTCAAACTAATTTAAATATGCATCTATATGTAACTTCAGCCAGTCGGGTCGCATTGATATGACCTAGTCTACAATACCTCAAGAAGGATTCATTCATTTCTGAACTCTTCCTCTTGTGTATGTTCCTTATACTAAGAGCTGTAGTTTGATTTAGAACGTCAATGCTTTTAGATAACGCGCCTGAACCGATCAACTCTTGATATAGGAAATGTTCAAAACATTATCCAACAATACAAAATTATATCCTTTCTTTACTAATAAAGAGACTGACATGATTTTGTATATCAGGTTCGGTATCTAATAACATTTGTTCAGAATCAATGTATTCTGGTAATACAGGGTGATAGTGACCAACAGACTTGGCTGCAACACTTGCACCGTTTTCTGTCTCATGAAACTTATCACCCGTTCTCAGTTCTCTACCTATCTGTAGCCCATGTAACATATTACATATACGGGATCCTGATCCGGTATCACATACCCAGGACGTAAAGGATACTGAGAAACAGTTCTCTTTAATGAACATACCCGAAGATGATGCATCAGCATGCACTTTCTTCGTTTGGGCGGTACGGGAAATCTGGTATTCCCCAATTTCCTGCTCTGTCTTATAACAATTATAAGTTGGAGCGGGACCAACGTTCCCCAGCTCAGTATAACAAGCGGGTTCGGTCAATATATCCGTTTTATTATCTTGATTAAGGCGTGATATGGTCGCTATCTGGAGAGAGAGAGAGAAGAAAACACTCAGCGTATGCTCTTGCAAGATTAGATTGGTTATATAATATATCTAATCAGGATGCCTCCCACTGTTTTAGTCAAATCTTCCTTCAAACCCTAAAAGGAAAGACTAGCCGGGATTAATTACACGCTACAAGTTCGCCAATCTTTCAGCCAGGCCAGTGTCGGTACTTTGAGGGAGGTCCCCCGTGCTTTCGCACGAACCTAATTAATGTAAACCTCGTTTTCCCAGGGGCGTAACCCCGTTAACACCTTTCTAGACACCTACTTGATCGGCTAATTGTAATGTGTAAAACTCTCCCAGGAGTAACTTTTACTCGCAGCAGGTATCGGGATCCAACTATCTCATAGAAGGTATGCAATCTCATTGCAAATTTCAACACTTGAAATTCCCAATAATATTTTACCCCTAGTGACCTATGACCTTGACGGAGGTCAACAAACCATAGGCTACTAGTCAAGTTCAACCCGTCATTTCCTGATTGAATTAAACCCACCCGCACGACCCTTGACGGAGGTCAACAAGGCCGCACGACTACCCTAATCCAATCTGCATCATATGCATAAGCAGATAAATACTAGTCAGCTACCGCACACTACGCCTTGACGGAGATCAACAAACGTAGCACGAATACTAAGTAGGACTTATCTGAAATGACGGAGGGCTACGTCAGGTTTTTAAGAAAACCTTTTGCGTAATGAACTTGATATCGTTGTAGAATCGAGTAGTTTTTGAAAAAGGAGTGTTTTTGAGGCTTTTCTTAGTTTCGCTAAAGGGGTCACTCCCGGTGAAGGGATCGCCGGCCCTTTCCTCATCGAATAAGGTGCAGGATATATCATATATACCGCTGTGCAAAGCAAGAACTATAAAAGCAATCAAAAGACAAACCGAGTTTGTAGCATCTGCCGGTTATTGCTAAAGGAGTCACTCCCGGTGAAGGGATCTCGGTCCTTTCCTTATCGAATAAGGTGCTGGATGTTCTACAAGGAACACCGCTATGCAAAGCAAGAACTGTAGCTACCAGTTTTTATTAAACAAGTTTCTACAACATCTTAGGTTTCTTTTATTTCATTAATCTCATTAATGAAGTCCTATTTTATTATGCTTCACAAGCATCTCTTTTGAAACGAAATCTGCAATATAACATATATCTCATATATATAATATAAACATTCGTCTCAGGCAGTAATATGATCTCATCACAGAACATTGCAGCAGAAGAACATATATGAAATATTGGATATACTAGGACGTCCGTGTTTTCAATACGAGCCTGTATAAAACACGGATTCCACGGTCGCGATGAATAGCCAAACCCACATCCCTAGACCCCTACGAGAGCGGCAAGTAACACTGCCAATTCTAGGGTTAGAAGACCCGGTCTCGACTCCTCGAGATGGTCTCCCACTGGACCCTAGAACCCGGTTACTTGTGCTCCCCTCCTTGGGTCTACCTAATGCGGAAAAGTAAATAATATACAACGGTGACATTTTCTGCTACCTGGAAGTGCCCCAATAAAAGAATATTACATACAAAAGAATTTTACATGAATGAAAAAGAAAAAACTCTCATCTCACATAAAACCCCCGGCTATTCAAAACGCGACGATCCAATATAACATATCACAGCAACACATAATATCACATATCATCAACGTAAGCAAGTATGCGTATCCCGATTGTCGTTGATGTATAGCAACGAAGCCGGCGATACACCATATACTACGCTTACGGTCACAGAAAAGAAAATGTAAAACTACAACAGTTGGAATCCGCAACCTCCTTAGACATCGCATGCCTAACCATTTGAATTCCTTAGACATCACATGCCTAACAATTATAAACCCCGCATTTTAGTCTCATTATCGAAAACTCTTTTCAATGTCAAGTCGGGCAATTCAACAAGATTCCCGACGTCCTGATCGAATGCTCATCGCAAACTTTAGTAGACGGCCGCACCCCCAGATGCCGTCGACGAAGTGCACTAAGGCGGAACACCGCTGCCGCGATCACCCGAACGGATGCTTTCGGCGACGGGGTTCTCCTACAGTCACTTGGTCGGGGCTATGGGGTGTAGCTGTCTATTAAGTTTACCCGGCGAGTATCCGCGTACGCTACGTGATTGCGACGGACTTTTGATCACATCAAAATTCCGTGGCAACCGATCATCTGAGACTAAACTGCTATGTTTATAATATTCAAATCAGTTATCTCATAACTATCTGTGGATTCCAATTATTGTATCACATTCCAGATAAATAGAAAAAGTTAAACTTTCCGATCGAATCATCAAGCACCCAAGATTTCCCCAATATATCTCAACACTTGAAATCAGTTTAAAAACATCCATCACATGCCATAGTACCAATAGTCCAGCCGTAGAAGGGTCAAGCCAACGCCTCACATGTGGCACGCCGTACTGCCCCAAACCCTAAGGTTCAAAAGGCAGTTCAAGACGGTCACATAATCGAGTTAAGGTTTGTTGTCTTCTAGAGGGTCCACCGAGTTACTTGCATGACTTAGAACGTTCTTAAACACGAGAAAAATCCAACTTTTGAAAAATTTTCCGACAGGGGAAAAATTGAGTTATTGATATCCGTTCGAACTTTTTAACAGTTTCTAAAAATTATCCGGACAACCACATAGACAAAATTAGACATCCCGGTCAAAACATCGAATCCCCAAAACAACCCCAGAAAATTCAACTCTTGAATAAATATTAAAAATTCCCAGAAAATCCAGCATAATAAAATAAGAGTTACTGTGCAAACAGTGAACGATGACGTCATCAATGTGCCGCGGAACCGCCGCAGAAGGCATGCTTCTGCCACGGTTCCGCCGCACCTTTTACTGTTCATGGAAAAAATTTTGCGCCGTAATTCTTAGAATTCCCTGCTGAATTTTTTAAGCATTTTTAGTTTGGAAAAATCCCAGTTTTTAGAAAAAGTCCAGAGAGCGGGTTTTTAACGGGGTTTCGGGTTTCGATCGGACTTTAAACTTCGTCTAGACTTCGCCTAAAGCTCTAGCTTGGCTCTGATACCACTGTAGGGTTTCTAGGCACGCGCATAAGGGTCTACGAGGCATCAACCATGCCCGATTAAAAATTTAGCCGTGCCGAACAACCCGAATACGGAACTTTAAACTAGAGATTAGGCGAAAACAAGCATGCTAAACACTTTAACACTAAGTGAGAGGGATTACAACCTTTGTAGATCCGGTCCTTCACTTCATATGCTCCGTGTTGTGGTCCCTTCGCTGCGATCATCGGGATCCGGACTCTCGAGAGGTTCCACGAAGAGAAAGACGCAACCTTTGCTTTCGATCTTCGATACTAAGATGATCTACCTTGAAGTTTCTTTAACGCAAGCTAACACTCATGAAATGATGTGAACACCCTCATCTAAATGGCAAGGGAAGATGAGGATGATGAAGTAGGATTTTTACTCTCTTTATTTATCTTTTTCTCATATTTATTCATCACCTTTTGAAAAACAAGTAAGCTTTTTCATGAAAGAATTGAAGGAAGAAGATGAACAATGATGATTATTCTTTTGTGATGAATAGGAAAGGAAATAATATGATAGATAATGCAACCATGGTCAAGCTAACTCTTGTAGAGAATTAACTAGGGTTAGGGTTTGGGTTTGGTTAAAGCATGCGTCACTTACAAATATCTTTATCATGACAAAAAGAAAAGCTTCTAGAATCAACTAGAAGGTTTAACCCTAATCAAGTTTAAACTCCACTAAACAAGTTGCATTAGTTATCATATCATGTTACAATATTATATATCACATATATAATATTTATCGTAACAAAATAAAATAATACAATTAACATATATCGCATATATATCAATGTATTACACGAGTGAGAAAAAAATCTTTTAGTGAGCAAATATTAGTTAATGTAATTTAATATATCATATATATTATTATACATTAAATTATCGTATCAACACTTGATCCGATAATCCGGCTATATCGTATATAACCGACTAATATTTATCCGTACCGATTCATCGAATCAACACTTGATCCGATGACCCGGCTGATATCAAATATCGCGAGAATATAATACGGTATCACATATCGCATTATCCTCGGTCCCGCACATATCACATATGTGCTCCTACTCCGTTTTGCCTGAGTCAAGAAACCTCTGTGTAGGACTCTAAAGAATCGTCAATACGCCGGCAGTAGGTGATGATCATATCAAACACCCACAAGCTGCAAGCGGTCAGCTAAACGTAACAGCTACCCAGGTATTGAGCGCTCAGAAGATCAACAAGCAAGCCTGTACATTCTCCTGTGAATCCAAACAGTAACACTCCCGTACAGTCCGGTCTCGTCGTCTGATATGTTGCATATCTCGCCTAGGGGTGGTAAACGTCAGACCCCAGTAGCTTGATAAGTCGTGTCGATATGAGGTCTATAACAGTTCGAGAAACTACTGATAACACTTACCAGTAAATCTCAGCAACCCTGGCCAGGGATTTCCGGTTATAGCCAATCGAACACAGCACAACATCAACTCCCTATACCGGGAGAGACGAATCCCCTCCTATCGCTCATTGCCTCCATGTGATTCGGGATTGTACCCAAAAGCCACCTTTTTGCACGCCCTCTTTGATGTGGTATGATGGAAATCAAAGCACAGTGGGAATCACACAAGACTCTATGACGATCTCGGGTCGACAGACTACTCTGTACCAGTGTCACAGGAGAACTGCCATTTGACGTATGGTATAATACCATCTGGGAGTTCTCGGCGAGTCCGTCCAGTGTACCCAGTCTCCACTGAGCACCCGTACACCATCCTTGATGTCAAACACCGATGGATATGGGATCATCCATCGCCCATCATATGGGTCAAGATGCGTATACGCTAGTCTACTCTGGTGCATTGATGCCCTGTCTCGATACACCCTCGACTAGGAACAGTTATAGGATGTACTCGCCGACTACCGTGGCCCCACTAGTATGATCTCATCATAGTCCCAGTAGTCGAGTACATATCCTAAGGGCTTTATCAACATGTAACATAGAGATAATCAGAGTACATGTTAAGATAAAGTACAACCAGATAGCATACTATCATGTCGAGCAAGAAAGTCCTCCCTATATATGTCCTAGCATCCACTACAATATACATCGTATGTACAGTAATGGCCTCTAGGGCATACATACAACTAACACATAGCCAACCAAGGCGACAGATTATAAATTATCATTACAACGGGCCATGTGCTGTGACTTCCAGCCATATAGTTGAATGGGCAGAAGCCATCAGTAGCCAGTCCGAGCCAGACATTGCGAGGATCGCTACTAAATATTGCGTGCCTCCTATCGAAATCCTTCCACGCCGGTGAATCTCTTGGATGGCTCATTTTTCCATCTTCACTTGGAGGAGCACGGTGATGCCAAATCATTGCCTCGGCTATTTTCTTGCACCTGAATAGCCTCTGTAGCCTCTGTGTTATGGGAAAGTATCGTGCTATCTTGACAGGTATATCAGGCTTCTTATCAGAATCTTTCGGCTTATACCTGGCCTCTACGCATGTTGGACACTCTTTCAAATCTGAATTCTCTTTCCGGTACAACACACAATTTTAAGCAATTTTTAGGACATGCTTGAATCTTCTCGCACTTTAGACCCAAATCAAACATCATCTTCTGGGCTCCGTACCAGCTGTCGGGCACGCTATTTCCCTGGGGCATAGAATCTTTCAAGAACAAAAGAAGCATTGTGAATGACTTGTTGCTCCATCCATTTAGGCACTTAATCTGGAAAAGTTGGACGAACCATGAGAGCGTGGAATACTTCGCATTCTCAAAAATTGGTTTTCTAGCATCATTCATGAAATTTTCATATTTATCCGCACGCGATCCTTGACCGGAAGGTCATCTTCGGTACGAATAGATTCACCTAGGGCAGGCTCTACCATATCCTCCATTTCTTCTGATGAAAATAAATTACCATCTTCTCTTTCTGCCGCATTACCGAATTCTTCTTCTTCTCCTGCCGCATTATCGTGTTCTCCTTCTTCTTCTGCCGCAGTACTGCATTCTTCTCCTTCCCCGTGATATTTCCAAGTAGTATAAAGTCTAGTAAACCCATGTTTTACAATATGAAGCTCTTCCAATTCTACCTTCTGCCAGTACTCCACATCTATCGCACGGACAGAGAATCTTCTCTATTATGATCTTATTATGTGCGCGTGCAAATTCAATGAAAGCAGCAACTCCTGCGACAAACTTAGGTGGCATACTTTGTTGCCAATCCACATACATCCAGTCCTTAACTCTGATGTACTCATGGGCCATGTTAGACTGTATAACATATAAATTGTAGGTTATGGTGACTATATTGAGAAATATAAGAACGGGATAGTTACTGACAAAGGAGAAAATCCGTGTATATGCTTTGTGTGTGCGTTTGTCGTTGAAAAGAATAAATTATCGAACGTATGTTAACCGATAGACAGGGACTATGTGGCGCTTTTAGTTTCATATATGAGTATCAATAAGAATATGAAGGTTTCATATTATCATCGAGTATCATATATTGGTTTTAACTTGAACATCTCGAATCACTCTCTAATTATGCGTTTGTTGTGTATTCTTGTTGTATGTGTGTGTTCCGGCTGTCGGGGATAGGCTTCTATCCCATTAAGAATGTATAGAGCGAACACCCATCACTTGTGCTTTCAACCGTTTCGAGTAAATTTCGGCAGCACCTCCCCGCTGTTCTCCGAGTACACTGTAATAGAATAGATAATCATTTCAAAGCTGTGAAACAACGTTGAAATGAACATCTAATCTATCTTTGTACACGGAGAACCAGCGGAAAGGTACCGACGAAATATCTTGAAACGGATGAAAACACAAGTGAATGAAGGTGTTTGCTTTATACATTCTTAACTTTTCCACACGGGACAAATCTATCGGTTACCATACGATTGAATTTTCTCGTCGCGTAGACTATACGACGGTTGTTAGTATCGAGCTATACCGTCCGATATTTAACAACCTTCGTATAGTTCTATGTCACGACGAACATCGCACGTATGTTAACCGATAGACGGGGACTAAGTGGCGCTTTTAGTTTCATATATGAGTATCGATGAGAATATGAAGGTTTCATATTATCATCGAGTATCATGTATTGGTTTTAACTTGAACATCTCGAATTACTCTCTAATTATGCGTTTGTTGTGTATTCTTGTTGTATGTGTGTGTTTCGGCAGTCGGGGGTAGGCTTCTATCCCATTAAGAATGTATAGAGCGAACACCCATCACTTGTGCTTTCAACCGTTTCGAGTAAATTTCGACAGCACCTCCCCGCTGTTCTCCGAGTACACTGTAATAGAATAGACAATCATTTCAAAGCAGTGAAACAACGTTGAAATGAACATCTAATCTATCTTTGTACACGGAGAACCAGCGGAAAGGTACCGACGAAATATCTCGAAACGGATGAAAACACAAGTGAATGAAGGCGTTTGCTTTATACATTCTTAACTTGTCCACACGGGACAAATCTATGGGTTACCATACGATTGAATTTTCTCGTCACGTAGACTATACGACGGTTGTTAGTATCGAGCTATACCGTCCGATATTTAACAACCTTCGTATAGTTCTATGTCACGACGAACATCGCACGTATGTTAACCGATAGACGGGGACTAAGTGGCGCTTTTAGTTTCATATATGAGTATCGATGAGAATATGAAGGTTTCATATTATCATCGAGTATCATATATTGGTTTTAACTTGAACATCTTGAATCACTCTCTAATTATGCGTTTGTTGTGCATTCGTGTTGTATGTGTAACATGATTTTAAACCATTGAGATCAAGATTTGAGAAATTTTATAAGTGGCCGTTAACATGATAACAATCATCTCTTCTTATCAGTCCATATCTGAATTCTAAAGGGCAGTATATTTGCTATTAAAAGATCATGTTCAACTCTAAAGTAAGGGGAAAACAGAGGAATATAGATCTATTAAAGTCAAGCCATAAAGCTAATCACATATTTACAACATTGCAGATACATTAACGCAAAACATAGTTATGATGCTTCAAAAGAATCAATTATCAAGGATCTGGGAGTGGAGATGAACATACAGCTTCCCGTCAATAAGATCAACAGGACAGAGACAGATAAAATATAAGATTAGAATGATGAACAAGATAATATGCTTGAAAGATGCTATATTTGCTGATTGAATATAAATGAATCCACCAATAAGATTATATACATGATAATATATGTAGAGGAATTCAGGCCATGAACACAAACCACCAACTATTTCATATGCTGGCTGAAAGAAACGGGCGAAAAGATTCATAATTTTCCATAAACTACAAGTAGATTCTGCCATTACTAAGTACAAAACAAAATGGATTATAATTTAAAGGAGAAAGAAGAGCTTGAAGCAAAATCAGATCAAATTATATTGTCCCACATGGGTTGCTCGCCCAGACATTCGATAGCATACATGTCACAAGAAAAATAACAGAAAAACAATTTCTTAAGCTTAAATACCCTCTAAATATGCCAAACAGCTTGCTTACAGTTCTACTGATACATTATTAAACATAAAGTCCCTGCAGACGCCAAATCTGGAACAACTATCACCTTATCATCGAATGTTACGTCCACAAAAGTGAAGGTAACATAATAAATGCACCAGTACAAACTTGACCTCGAATTAGCCTAAAGCTTTGTCGGGATGGAACTAAATCAACAAGCAAAGCATATTTACACTACAAGCTTACACCTACTGCAAGGGATAAATAGGGCACTCTACAGTTCACATCTTACAGCCTAATCGAACCCTAGCCCCAGCCCCAGCCCAGCCCAGCCCCAGCCCCAGCCCAACCGAGCCCTAGCCCCAGCCCCAGCCCCAGCCCAGCCCCAACCCCAACCAAACCCTAGCCCCAGCCCCAGCCCCGCCCCAGCCCCAGCCCCAGCCGAACCCCACAACCTAACCCTAACCCTAACCGAACCCGATGCCGACGCCGACGCCGATGCCCTCACCCCTACCCGAACCTGGCCTGATCCCTAGACTAAAATGTCAAAATTAAAAATTATTTGAGATTTACTTACAAACCGTGCGCGCGGTGGAGGAGACGGTAGAAATTGGTGGTCGACGACGATCGGCGAAGGTGGTGATGAGGCGCGGGAAGTTGACGAAGGTGTGGGGAAGACCGACGAAGCTGGTGACGAGGCGCGAGCGCGGTGGCGACGAAGCGCGGGAACAGGCGACGAGAGGCGCGGGAGTGAGAGAGAGAAATTTTGGGAACGATGAATATAATTTTTCTGTGTTTTTTTATTAATAACCTATTTAGATGCCCCTACGGACATAACCGTAGGTCCACGGCTTGCGGCTCCGTAGGGCCAAACAAAAAATTAGAACGTAAGGCACTGTAGGGACAACGATTTGGCCCTACGGATAAATCCGTAGGGGCAAGAAATATTTTCCCCTACGGATTTCTGAGTCCGTAGGGGCAACCCCATATTGTAGTAGTGTAGTCCCATACATGACTAACGATCTTCATCCCATACCTTCTAAAGTTAATCTTAGTCTCAAATAAAGCTAATGATTCTTAGATGATCCATCATAATCTTTCCCTCAAATGCGGGATTTGGTTCAAGGGTACATCTTTCCACACCTCTGATATATGTCGTAATTCCTCAGCGTCTTCAGAGAGGTGGTAGGTCTCGACAACCAACAACTCCTTTCATCCCATATTGATGCACTTCCAAATTAACGTGCACACCCTCAAATCAGACCGCACCCCAAATTGGGTGCATTCCATGTCACCATCATTCACTCCGTCACGTAACAAATACACGTGCGTGCAAGAGGAATCTTGGACCGAAATGCCCTTAAAATAACATTCATCCCAAACAGAGAATGTTGGACCGTGATGTCCATCAACTAAAATAATTGAGCCCATATGCTCATTTGTTTCTAAATTGATCTTAGTCTCAAATATGACTAACGATCCTTAGAAAACCCAAATATCCCCTGAATGATGGACCTCATTTATATGAGATTTGCGTCCTAAGTTCACTCCCGTTAGCAAACAAAGCTACCAACGTGTTGGAGATAGTGCCCTCAGAGTCAATTATTGGATCGCAGGTACGTGATTGCAATGATTGCGGAGGATCTATACCGGTAGGACAATCTTACTCGAGATGATAGTATGCTATCTGGTTTGCCTTTATCAGTCGTGTACATGTTCAGGTGACTGATTACATGTTACACTTTGATAGAGCCCTTAGGATCTTGCTTTACTACCAACTGTATGATGGCGATCATATACGTAAGAGTTGGGTGGTTTATATGCATATCCTTAATTGTGGTCCCTAGTCGTGGGAGTTTCGAGACAGGGCATCGATACTCCGGAGTAGACTAGTGTATACAGTCGAGACCCCGACGAGGGGCGGTGGCCGGTCTCACAAGCCACTGGTATCAGTTGGATCACCTGAGATGTATACATGTGCTCATTGGGTTATGAGTACACCGGACAGGACTCGCCGGGAACCTGCTAGTTGGTATTATACATATCGTCAGATAGCAGTTCCCTGGTGACATGTGTTAGTTATATGTATGCCCTAGAGGCCATTACTGTACATACGATGTATATTGTAGTGGATGCTAGGACATATATAGGGAGGACATTCTTGCTCGACATGATAGTATGCTATCTGGTTGTACTTTATCTTAACATGTACTCTGATTGTCTCTATATTACATGTTGATAAAGCCCTTAGGATATGTACTCGACTACTGGGACTATGATGAGATCATACTAGTGGGGCCACGGTAGTCGACGAGTACATCCTATAACTGTTCCTAGTCGTGGGTGTATCGAGACAGGGCATCGATGCACCAGAGTAGACTAGCGTATACGCATCTTGACGCATATGATGGGCGATGGATGATCCCATATCCATCGGTGTTTGACATCAAGGATGGTGTACGGGTGCTCAGTGGAGACTGGGTACACTGGACGGACTCGCCGAGAACTCCCAGATGGTATTATACCATACGTCAGATGGCAGTTCTCCGGTGACACTGGTACAGAGTAGTCTGTCGACCCGAGATCGTCATAGAGTCTTGTGTGATTCCCACCGTGCTTTGATTTCCATCATACCACGTCCAAGAGGGCGTGCAAAAAGGTGGCTTTTGGGTACAGTCCCGAATCACATGGAGGCAATGAGCGATAGGAGGGGATTCGTCTCTCTCGGTATAGGGAGTTGATGTTGTGCTGTGTTCGATTGGCTATAACCGGAAATCCCTGGCCAGGGTTGCTGAGATTTACTGGTAAGTATTATCAGTAGTTTCTCGAACTGTTATAGACCTCAAATCGACACGACTTATCAAGCTACTGGGGTCTGACGTTTACCACCCCTAGGCGAGATATGCAACATATCAGACGACGAGACCGGACTGTACGGGAGTGTTACTGTTTGGATTCGCAGGAGAATGTACAGGCATGCTTGTTGATCTTCTGAGCGCTCAATACCTGGGTAGCTGTTACGTTTAGCTAACCGCTTGCAGCTTGTGGGTGTTTGATATGATCATCACCTACTGCCGGCGTATTGACGATTCTTTAGAGTCCTACACAGAGGTTTCTTGACTCGGGCAAAACGGAGTAGGAGCACATATGTGATATGTGCGGGACCGAGAATAATGCGATATGTGATACCGTATTATATTCTCGCGATATTTGATATCAGCCGGGTCATCGGATCAAGTGTTGAATCGATGAATCTGTACGAATAAATATTAGTCGGTTATATGCAATATAGCCGGATTGTCGGATCAAGTGTTGATTCGATAATTTAATGTATAATAATATATATGATATATTAAATTACATTAACTAATATTTGCTCACTAAAAGATTCTTTTTCTCACTCGGGTAATACATTGATATATATGCGATATATGTTAATTGTATTATTTTATTTTGTTACGATAAATATTATATATGTGATATATAATATTGTAACATGATATGATAACTAATGCAACTTGTTTAGTGGAGTTTAAACATGATTAGGGTTTGGATTAGGGTTAAACCTTCTAGTTGATTCTAGAAGCTTTTCTTTTTGTCATGATAAAGATATTTGCAAGTGACTCATGCTTTAACCAAACCCAAACCCTAACCCTAGTTAATTCTCTACAAGAGTTAGCTTGACCATGGTTGCATTATCTATCATATTATTTCATTTCCTATTCATCACAAAAGGATAACTAATATTGTTCATCTTCTTCCTTCAATTCTTTCATGAAAAAGCTTACTTGTTTTTCAAAAGGTGATGAATAAATATGAGAAAAAGATAAATAAAGAGAGCAAAATTCCTACTTCATCATCCTCATCTTCTCTTGCCATTTAGATGAGGGTGTTCACATCATTTCATGAGTGTTAGCTTGTGTTAAAGAAACTTCAAGGTAGATCGTCTTAGTATCGAAGATCGGAAGCAAAGGTTGCGTCTTTCTCTTCGTGGAACCTCTCGAGAGTCCGGATCCCGATGATCGCAGAGAAGGGACCACAACACGGAGCATATGAAGTGAAGGACCGGATCTACAAAGGTTGTAATCCCTCTCACTTAGTGTTAAAGTGTTTAGCATGCTTGTTTTCGCCTAATCTCTAGTTTAAAGTTCCGTATTCGGGTTGTTCGGCACGGCTAATTTTTAAATCGGGCATGGTTTATGCCTCGTAGACCCTTTTGCGCGTGCCTAGCAACCCTACAGTGGTATCAGAGCCAAGCTAGAGCTTTAGGCGAAGTCTAGACGGAGTTTGAAGTCCGATCGAACCAAAAAGATAACCCGAAACATGCTCTTTGGACTTTTTCTAAAAAGTGGGATTTTTCCAAATTAAAAATGCGTAAAAAATTCAGCAGGGAATTCTAAGAATTACGGTGCAAAATTTTTTTGGTGAACAGTAAAAATAGCGGCGGAACCGCGGCAGAAGCATGACTTATGCGGCGGTTCCGCGGCTCAATGGTGACGTCATCAACTCCTGTTTGCACAGTAACTCCTATTTTATTATGCTGGATTTTCTGGGAATTTTTAATATTTATTCAAGAGTTGAATTTTCTGGGGTTGTTTTGGGGTTTCGGTGTTTCGATCGGAATATCAGATTTTGTCTATGTGGCTTTCCGGATAACTTTTAGAAACTGTTAAAATGTTCGAACGGATATCAATAACTCACTTTTTCCCCTGTCGGAAAATTTTTCAAAAGTTGGATTTTTTCTCGTGTTTAAGAATGTTCTAAGTCGTGCAAGTAACTCGGTGGACCCTCTAGAAGACAACAAACCTTAACTCGATTATGTGACCGTCTTGAACTGCCCTTTGAACCTTAGGGTTTGGGGAAGTACGGCGTGCCACATGTGAGGCGTTGGCTTGACCCTTCTACGGCTGGACCATTGGTACTGTGGCATGTGATGGACGTTTTTAAACTGATTTCAAGTGTTGAGATATATTGGGGAAATCTTGGGTACTTGACAATTCGATCGGAAAGTTTAACTTTTTCTATTTATCTGGAATGTGATACAATAATTGGAATCCACAGGTAGTTATGTGATAACTAATTTGAATATTATAAACATAGCAGTTTAGTCTCAGATGATCGGTTGCCACGGAATTTTGATGTGATCAAAAGTCCGTCGCAATCACGTAGCGTATGCGGATACTCGCCGGGTAAACTTAATAGACAGCCTCACTCCATAGCCCCGACCAAGTGACTGTAGGAGAACCCCGTCTCCGAAAGCATCCGTTCGGGTGCTCCCGGTAGCGGCGTTCCGCCTTGGTGCACTTCGTCGACGGTATCGGGGGTGCGGCCGTCTACTAAAGTTTGCGACGAGCATTCGATCAGGACGTCGGGAATCTTGTTGAATTGCCCGACTTGATATTGAAAAGAGTTTTCGATAATGAGACTAAAATGTGGGGTTTATAATTGTTAGACATGCGATGTCTAAGGAATTCATTTGGTTAGGCATGCGATGTCTAAGGAGGTTGCGGATTCCAACTGTTGTAGTTTTACACTTTCTTTTGTGTGACCGTAAGCGTAGTATGTGGTGTATCGCCGGCTTCGTTGCTATACATCAACGACAATCGGGATACGCATACTTGCTTACGTTGATGATATGAGATATTATGTGTTGCTGTGATATGTTATATTGGATCGTCGCGTTTGAATAGCCGGGGGTTTTATGTGAGATGAGAGTTTTTCTTTTTCATTCATGTAAAATTCATTTGTATGTAATATTCTTTTATTGGGGGCACTTCTAGGTAGCGGAAGATGTCACCGTTGTATATTATTTACTTTTCCGCATTAGGTAGACCCAAGGAGGGGAGCACAAGTAACCGGGTTCTAGGGTCCAGTGGGAGACCATCTCGAGGAGTCGAGACCGGGTCTCCTAACCTTAGAATTAGCAGTGTTACTTGCCGCTCTCGTAGGGGTCTAGGGATGTGGGTTTGGCTATTCATCGCGACCGTGGAATCCGTGTTTTATACAGGCTCGTATTGAAAACACGAACGTCCTAGTATATCCAATATTTCATATATGTTCTTCTGCTGCAATGTTCTGTGATGAGGTCATATTATTGCCTGAGACGAATGTTTATATTATATATGAGATATATGTTATATTACAGATTTCGTTTCAAAAGAGATGCTTGTGAAGCATAATAAAAATGGGACTTCATTAATATGATTAATGAAATAAAAGAAACCTAAGATGTTGTAGAATCGAATTTCAAAATTAAAACAGGTAGCTACAGTTCTTGCTTTGCACAGCGGTATATATGATATATCCTGCACCTTATTCGATAGGGAAAGGACCGAGATCCCTTCACCGGGAGTGACTCCTTTAGCAATAACTGGCAGATGCTACACACTCGGTTTGTCTTTTGATTGCTTTTAAGTGTTTTTGCTTTGCACAGTGATATATATGATATATCCCGCACCTCATTCAACGAGGAAAGGACCGACGATCCCTTTACCGGGAGTGACTCCTTTAGCAAAACCAGAAAAGCCTCAAAGACACTCCATTTCAAAATTCATTCGATCCTACAACGATATCAAGTTCATTACGCAAAGGGTTTTCTTAAAAACCCGTCGTAGCCCTCCGTCATTTCAGATAAGTACTACTTAGTATTCGTGCTACGGTAGTTTGGCATTCGTCAAGGCGTAGTGTACGGTAGCTAACTAGTGCTTATCTGCTAGCATACGATGCGATTGGATTAGGGTATTCGTACGGCGTTGTTTGGCATTCGTCAAGGGTCATGCGGGTGGGTTTAATTCAATCAAGAAATGTACGGGTTGAACTTGGCTGGCGGACTATGGGTGGTTTGGCATTCGTCAAGGTCATAGGACGCTAGGGGCAAAATATTATTGGGAATTTCAAGTGTTGAAATTTGCAATGAGATTGCATACCTTCTATGAGATAGTTGGATCCCAATACCCGCTGCGAGTAAAAGTTACTCCTGGGAGAGTTTTACACATTACAATTAGCCGATCAAGTAGGTGTCTAGAAAGGTGTTAACGGGGTTACGCCTCTGGGAAAACGAGGTTTACTTTAATTAGGTTCGTGCGAAAGCACGGGGGACCTCCCTCAAAGTACCGACACTGGCCTGGCTGAAAGATTGGCGAACTTGTAGCGTGTAATTAATCCCGGCTAGTCTTTCCTTTTAGGGTTTGAAGGAAGATTTGACTAAAACAGTGGGAGACATCCTGATTAGATATATTAGATAACCAATCTAATCTTGCAAGAGCATACGCTGAGTGTTTTCTTCTCTCTCTCTCCAGATAGCGACAATATCACGCCTTAATCAAGATAATAAAACGGATATATTGACTGAACCCGCTTGTTATACTGAGCTGGGGAACGTTGGTCCTGCTCCAACTTATAATAGTTATAAGACAGAGCAAGAAATTGGGGATTACCAGAATTCCCGTGCCGCCCAAACGAAGAAAGTGCATGTTGATGCATCGTCTTCGGGTGTGTTCATTACACAGAGAACTGTTTCTCAGTATCCTTTACGTCCTGGGTATATGATACCGGATCAGGATCCCGTATATGTAATTTGTTACATGGGCTACAGATAAGTAGAGAACTGAGAACGGGTGATAAATTTCATGAGACAGAAAACGGTGCAAGTGTTGCAGCCAAGTCTGTTGGTCACTGTCACCCTGTATTACCAGAATACATTGATTCTGAACAAATGTTATTAGATACCGAACCTGATATACAAAATCATATCAGTCTCTTTATTAGTAAAGAAAGGATATAATTTTGTATAGTTGGATAATGTTTTGAACATTTCCTATATCAAGAGTTGATCGGTTCAGGCACGTTATCTAAAAGCATTGACGTTCTAAATCAAACTACAGTTCTTAGTATACAAAACACACACAAGAGGAAGAGTTCAGAAATGAACAAATCCTTCTTGAGGTATTGTAGACTAGGTCATATCAATGCGACCCGACTGGCTGAAGTTACATAAAGATGCATATTCAAATTAGTTTGAATTTACATCTTGTGAAACTTGCCTGTCATGTCACAAAGATAAGATGACCACAGCTCTGTTTGTTGGAAACAAAGAAAGAGTTAGTGAACTTTTGGGATTGATACATGCTGATGTATGAAAGTCCCCTGTCTACACATGCCAAGATCGGTTCTTTGTACTTCATTACATTCTCTGATAATCTCTCAAGATTCAGACATATGTTCCTGTTGAAACACAAGTCCGAACCTTTTGAGATATTCACAGAATATAAGTTAGAAGTAGAGAACCAAAATACGGGTATAAGTATTATGTCCTTTGATGAGATCAAGGAGGCGAATACTTGAGCACGGAATTCCTGGACTATTCTAAAAGAGAATGAAATTCTCTCTCAGCATTACTCCTCCGTATACACCATAGCACGATGGTATATCGGGGCGGAGCAAACTCACCCTATTAGATATGGTGTGCTCTATGATGAGTACTACTGAGTTTCCTATTTCCTTTTGGGAGTTATGCACTTGAGAAGCTGCATACCTATTGAATAAGGTTCAAATCAAATCAGTTACCTACCACTTCATATGTGATATGGAATGGGAAGAGCCCATATCTTAAGTTTGTTAAGATTTGGGTTGTCCGGCCTATGTCTAAAAGCAAAATCCGGACAAGCTCGAGGCAAGGTCTGTTATGTAGAACTGGAAATGTTCCAGCTATACAAACTGCAGCTGATGATTTGGTAGAACCAAAGGATTCAATAGTTTCCAACGAACCTCAGCCTCTCCGCCGATCTAGTGGAGTTCCTCACCCACCTGAGAGATACTTCGGTTTCTCTATGACAGTGGGAGCGAGGATTGCATCATGAGATGATGACCCAACTAGTTTCGAGCTGGCCATCAGGAGTGGGACTCTGTAAGAATGGCTGGGTGCTTATCGATCTGAGATGGAATCCTTATACACCAACAAAGTATGGACTTTGGTTGCTTTATCTGAAGGGTTAAATCCCCATCAGGAGCAAGTATATCTTGAGAAGATTACTTGGTGTACATGGAAAAGTTGAGACTTTCAAAGCTAGACTTGTTAAAGGTTTGCATCATAGACCAGGTATGGATTATGTTGAAAACCTTTTCTAAAGGATCTATGCTTAAGTCCATCCAGATCCTACTTTCCACGGCTACATACCATGACTACGATATCTGGTGGTTGGGTGTCATGACTGCTTTTCTAAATAATGATTTAGAAGAGAACGTCTATAAGTACACAGCCAGAGGGCTTCGTAGACAGTGGGAGCAGCGGAAACGTGTGCAAGATGTTTTATATGATAAAACAGGCATCGTGGAGCTGGAACATCTGTTTTGATGTGGTAGTCAAAGAGTTTGACTTCATCAAAATGGTAGATGAACCTTGTATATAAGAAAATGTAGTAGAGAGTATGGTGGTGATCCTCGTAGAGTACGTGGATGACATACTCTTGATAGGGAAGGAGTTTCCTATGCTACGCTCGGTCAATCTCCGCTTATCACAAGGATTCTCCATATAGGATCAAAGTGATACCTCCTAAATCCTGGGTTTTGGATCTATGAGATAGATCTAATTGGATGTTAGGACACTCACTAGTTGTAGTGAGATGGTATCATTCGATCCTGGGGAGAATCACTGGAAAGGTTCCAGGGTGATAAGAACGACTGAATGTCAGTCGCAGGCTTTGTCTTTACCCTCAGTGGAGGGACGGTATGTTGGAAGAGTTCCAAGCTAGATACCGTGACATACTAGAAGATTAAAGGCAAGATACATCGTTACCAAGGATACTACCAAAGAGGCAGTCTGGATATATATAAGTTCATAAGATGAACTTCGTTCCTACCATTGTGTGACAATGGAGTTGTGGCTTCTGCCAAGGAACTACCGTCCCATCAGAAATCCAGATATAATTCTTAGGCAGTATCACCTGATCATGGAGATGGTTGATCTCCAGGGAGATCGAGGTTAGGAGAGTAGACACAGAGAACGCAGCGCGTATCCACTCACGAAGGCCTTTTTCCCAGTAGAGACTTTTATGGGATTGTTGAGTATGAGATACATCAACCACAACTAATTGTTGGGTATGCGATACCGTAACAGATGGCCCTAGTGCAAGTGGGAGATTGTTAGTTATATGTATGCCCTAGAGGCCATTACTGTACATACGATGTATATTGTAGTGGATACTAGGACATATATAGGGAGGACATTCTTGCTCGACATGATAGTATGCTATCTGGTTGTACTTTATCTTAACATGTACTCTGATTGTCTCTATATTACATGTTGATAAAGCCCTTAGGATATGTACTCGACTACTGGGACTATGATGAGATCATACTAGTGGGGCCACGGTAGTCGACGAGTACATCCTATAACTGTTCCTAGTCGTGGGTGTATCGAGACAGGGCATCGATGCACCAGAGTAGACTAGCGTATACGCATCTTGACCCATATGATGGGCGATGGATGATCCCATATCCATCGGTGTTTGACATCAAGGATGGTGTACGGGTGCTCAGTAGAGACTGGGTACACTGGACGGACTCGCCGAGAACTCCCAGATGGTATTATACCATATGTCAGATGGCAGTTCTCCGGTGACACTGGTACAGAGTAGTCTGTCGACCCGAGATCGTCATAGAGTCTTGTGTGATTCCCACTGTGCTTTGATTTCCATCATACCACGTCCAAGAGGGCGTGCAAAAAGGTGGCTTTTGGGTACAGTCCCGAATCACATGGAGGCAATGAGCGATAGGAGGGGATTCGTCTCTCCCGGTATAGGGAGTTGATGTTGTGCTGTGTTCGATTGGCTATAACCGGAAATCCCTGGCCAGGGTTGCTGAGATTTACTGGTAAGTGTTATCAGTAGTTTCTCGAACTGTTATAGATCTCAAATCGACACGACTTATCAAGCTACTGGGGTCTGACGTTTACCACCCCTAGGCGAGATATGCAACATATCAGACGACGAGACCGGACTGTACGGGAGTGTTACTGTTTGGATTCGCAGGAGAATGTACAGGCATGCTTGTTGATCTTCTGAGCGCTCAATACCTGGGTAGCTGTTACGTTTAGCTGACCGCTTGCAGCTTGTGGGTGTTTGATATGATCATCACCTACTGCCGGCGTATTGACGATTCTTTAGAGTCCTACACAGAGATTTCTTGACTCGGGCAAAACGGAGTAGGGGCACATATGTGATATGTGCGGGACCGAGAATAATGCGATATGTGATACCGTATTATATTCTCGCGATATTTGATATCAGCCGGGTCATCGGATCAAGTGTTGAATCGATGAATCGGTACGAATAAATATTAGTCGGTTATATGCGATATAGCCGGATTGTCGGATCAAGTGTTGATTCGATAATTTAATGTATAATAATATATATGATATATTAAATTACATTAACTAATATTTGCTCACTAAAAGATTCTTTTTCTCACTCGGGTAATACATTGATATATATGCGATATATGTTAATTGTATTATTTTATTTTGTTACGATAAATATTATATATGTGATATATAATATTGTAACATGATATGATAACTAATGCAACTTGTTTAGTGGAGTTTAAACATGATTAGGGTTTGGATTAGGGTTAAACCTTCTAGTTGATTCTAGAAGCTTTTCTTTTTGTCATGATAAAGATATTTGCAAGTAACTCATGCTTTAACCAAACCCAAACCCTAACCCTAGTTAATTCTCTATAAGAGTTAGCTTGACCATGGTTGCATTATCTATCATATTATTTCATTTCCTACTCATCACAAAAGGATAACTAATATTGTTCATCTTCTTCCTTCAATTCTTTCATGAAAAAGCTTACTTGTTTTTCAAAAGGTGATGAATAAATATGAGAAAAAGATAAATAAAGAGAGCAAAATTCCTACTTCATCATCCTCATCTTCCCTTGCCATTTAGATGAGGGTGTTCACATCATTTCATGAGTGTTAGCTTGTGTTAAAGAAACTTCAAGGTAGATCATCTTAGTATCGAAGATCGGAAGCAAAGGTTGCGTCTTTCTCTTCGTGGAACCTCTCGAGAGTCCGGATCCCGATGATCGCAGCGAAGGGACCACAACACGGAGCATATGAAGTGAAGGACCGGATCTACAAAGGTTGTAATCCCTCTCACTTAGTGTTAAAGTGTTTAGCATGCTTGTTTTCGCCTAATCTCTAGTTTAAAGTTCCGTATTCGGCTTGTTCGGCACGGCTAATTTTTAAATCGGGCATGGTTGATGCCTCGTAGACCCTTGTGCGCGTGCCTAGCAACCCTACAACATGTGTACAGGTTAGTTCATCGACCTGAGGTCGTCATTTGTCTCGTGTGAGTTCCCACTGTGCTTTGATTTCTACCCTACCACGGCTCAAAGGAGTCATGCAAACAGGTAGTTTTTGGGTACAGTCCCGAACCATATGGAGGCACGTGAGCGGATCTGCAGGGGATTCGTCTCTCCCGGTATTGGGGGCGAGATCGTGCTGTGTCTAGGAGAGCCATTACACAAAGCCCACGGCCGTGGCAGGAGATTTACTGGTAGGTACTCCAGTAGTATCTCAGGGTGTTATTAGGCTACACTCCGACACGTCTTATACTGCTATTGGGGGTCTGACGTTACTAGCCCCCTAGGCAGATATGCGATACTCATAAACGAACGGACCGGACTGTATATACATTGTCACTGTTAGGCTCAGTAGGGTTTCCGGATGAGTTCGCTCATCGGCCTCTCTTGAGGTCAGTCCATGGGCAGCCGTTACGCATAGCTAGTGCCGCTGACGGTTTGTGGTTAAACCCACTGCCAGGGTACTGATGAGTCATTAGAGTTCCCCACAGACAGTTTCCCAAGTTCGAGCGAAACGTTGTAGAGGCCGTATGGTTATATGGCAGGGTTCGGAAAATGCACGTGCGTTTACGCACGTGTTATTTTTCGGGCAGATGATACTGGTCGGCTTTGGTTTAAGCCGGATCCGAGTATTATATTGAGTAGATATAATATCTTTGTCTCAGTTGCATTTGTATTCGGTCGTAATACAAATGCGGGTATATTTATACAGTTACAGGGTTATCCTGAAAGTCGTTTCAGGATCACTTTTGGAAGTTGCCAGTTTCCAGTTTTCTATCAGCCGTCTTTTAACATTCGGTTAAATACGGATTTATCTTTTCTTGAGATGAGTGTGGAAGTTTCTAAAAGCATCTAGATGAGGTGACTAGGTTAAATGGTGTTGTGTTTTCATTGGTTGCATTTAATGGTTCAATTAATGTAAGGTGACTAGGTTAGTGATTCATCTTTTTCATTAATTATGTTCACACATGATATTTGTTCTTGTGGTCACCCCTTTCTCCTACACTCACCCTCCTCCTCCCTATATATGGCCGGCCCCCTCCTCTCTCTCTCACTTGAGTTTTGCTGGTAAAAAGATTATCATAGATTTTGGGGTGTATGGAATTTCACAGCTCATTTCATTCCATCACCCGATTCGAGTGGCAACTTCATTAACCGTTCGTCCATAGCTTTGGACGTAACGAGACAAAGTCATCTACTCATTCTCTACATCATTCTTGGTCGTCTCTTTTAGCAAACTTGACGACCAAGTTGCCTCGAGTCAGAGGCGGGAGCCCGTTTAAAGAATCGTCGACGTGGTGCCACCTGGACGAGCAGATCGGAGATCGATGAGATCGGAGCAGCCGCAACGGAGCGTGGGATGATGGTTAAAGAACGAAGGACTCGGATCGTTCGGTATAACCTTTCTACACTCTTTACAGTTTGTTAGTTTAGCAATAATGGCAGATCCGGGTTAAACTATACGATAGCGCCAGTTAAAAGTTTTTTGTTCCGCATTTGGCGTCTGTAGACGGCCGGGGCGCTACCGTAGACTTACAGTGGTATCAGAGCCTCACCATTTTGCTATACTAACTTGTGCTAACGCGTTTAAAACATCGATCGAACCAGAAATCAAAAACTACATTTTCCAAGTTCACAGTTTCTGTAGATTTTAAATGATGTCCTAAAATTATTCTACATATCACAGAAAGTTGTGAAGGATATTATAAGAACACCGTACAAATTTGGGCTCATGAATCGACAAGACTGCCGCGGAATCGCGGCCAAACCCATGGTTTGGCCGCGCATCCGCGGCCATTCTGTGTGATCATGCCCCCAAACTTGCACAGTGTATTCTCCTCTGGAATTTGGGGTTTTTGGTATATATCTTTTGGGCCCAGATTTGGTTACTGTTCACCAGTTGTTCGTGGGGCCCACTTCATGATATTTTGTCGATCGAAATTTAAACACGTTAGTTTACAGTGCTTACATTATATCTCCGACCGGGAATGTCATTTGATCGGTAAACCGTGTCTGATTGCTATAGTTCTTTTAGACGGGTTTACGAACATGACATTCGCGTTGATGTTCTGTGTTGTGCTGTGATGTTGCGGATTTGTCGTGGTGGATAGTAGTGTGCAATGGTAGTACAGTTTGAGTTTATTTGTACATTCGATATTGCGGGACGAGCATCCAACAAGTGGACTGCCGTCACTGCCTGTTGTATAATATTCTTTTGGGGCACGACCAGGTTGCGGTCGATGTACCTGTTGTATTATTTTTCATTACTGTACTAAGATTTGCCCCGCGACAGAGTGCACGGATAGCCGGGTTCTGAGGGGCAACGGGTCCGCATCTCATGGCTTTGAGAGGCAGAGGGGCCTCACTCTAGAATTGGCAGACTATTCCCCGCACTCATAGGGGGTACAGGTTGACCCAAGGAGGAGTGCCCAAGATTACCGGATTCCGTGAAGTGCAGGGTGGTCCATTCACTTTGCTGTAGGGGGCTGCCTCGCTTCAGGTTTTGGCGGTTAACTTGCCGCACCCGTAGGGTTCTAGGTTTCATTGCACAGGCTATCCACACGAAAGGGGAACGTCAGGTTTCAGCAGCGGCTCTGTGAAACCCGGGGATCCCAGATTATCTGTATTGTTCTGTGATGCTTATTACTTTTCTGTAATGTTGCATATTATCACGCCTGGAGCGATTATTGTATATTGGTTTATATACTATTAGATGTTGTATATGTTTTACACCCGCGCTAGTTCAGTCCCCGCTCTGTCGTTAGTTAAGTAACCTAACGGGTGATGACGGGACCCAGTGACGAATGCGGATGGCATATACGTACATTTTATTTTCGTTCTTTTCTGGTGTGATTAGATGATGGGACTGCATTGATTTTGATCAATGCAAAGTAAAGCAAACCCGTTTACAGTTGTTGGAACAAATTTAAAAAGTATTATTGCAAAGACGTTTCCTTTTGTTTTGCACAGCGGTATTCAGTGGAATATCCTGCACCTCATTCGACGGGGCAAGGGCTGATATCCCTTCACCGGGATTGACCCCTTGGGCAGAAGTTTGCGTCAGGGTAATAACTTCACTATAGTCGATTACAAGTTGCTTTTCATCGCGGTATTCAGTGGAATATCCTGCACCTCATTCCACGAGGAAAGAGCCGAGATCCCTTCACTGGGAGTGACCTCTTTAGCAAAAGGTTTTTCGCCACTATATTTTAAAAAGCTATCAGGTTCCTTCAGCGATATCAAGTTCGTTACGTTAAAGGTTTTTCGCCAAAAACCAGCCGTAGCCCTCCGTCACTTCTTTTGGGTATTCAGTAGTATTCAAGCTATGCATTTTAGCCAAAGTTAAGGCATAGTGTTTGGTAGCTGCTGGGTATTCATTTGTTGCATAGATAGATGAGTTGGTTTGGGACAGTCGTTCTGCCATTTGGCCAAAGCCAGGGGCATATGCGGGTGGGTTCAAATTGACAAGACAGTGACGGGTAGAACTTGGCATGTGGCTTATGACATTTTGACCAAAGCCAAGGTTATAAGAGCATAGGGCAAAAATCATATCGGGAGTTTCTAAAGAAACTGAAACTTACCAAGTATGCGCATACCTTCTGGAGTATGAGTAACGTGGATGCATTCCATCACGTTATCATGCGATGAGAGTTGGATCCCGATTCCTACTGATGAGTTGGTTTACTCTTCGGGCGATCCCGATTAATTCTTCTTTCAGGTTTGGAGGAGAATTTGACAAGACAGTGGGAGGTTTCCGGATTAGATAAAGTGATAACCATTCTGATCTAGGTTAGAGTGCACGCAGAGTGTTTCTTTTCTCTCTCTCTTTGGCAGCGACCTTTGACCGACCCTAGACTATGACTCAGTGACCAAGTTGACCGGACCTTCTTAAAATACTGGTTTTTGGATTGTCTGAGTTGCATAAGTCATTGCCACTCCTTCTTTTACCCTTTGTATTTCTCAGAACACCCGTTTTACTACGGACATCCACTTCCATTGGATAGATCCATCGTATGGTTATATACGAACTCGAAGGGACTTCTTCGAGGATGGATCCAGGTTCAGGAGAAATAGAATTGGTTTATTCAGTTGTCTTTTATTATCACCTTCTCTCAGGTTGCGAGGGCTCCTTGGTTTAGGAGAGTACACCTATTACGCTTATTGGATAGTCTTATTCCAAACCATAGGCTGGTGCCGAAAGGTAGGGAATGAAGAAAACCAATTAGCCTAAGTAGGGTGTGCAGAAGGTAATATGTAAAGACAAAATAAAGGGATTAGAAAGAGGGCAAAGTAAATTGCGACTGTTATCATTCACGACCAAACCGCTTACTTCATCGCCACTCCTATTTCACCTTTAAAAAGAATAAGGTATTATTCAGTTGTCTTTTATCATCACCTTCTCTCAAGATATGAGTACTCCTTGGTTTAGGAGGGTACACCTATTATGCTTACTGGATAGTCTTCTTCCAAACCATAGGCTGGTGCCAAACGGTAGGGAAGGAAGAAAACCATTTAGCCTAACGATGGTGTACAGAAGGTAACGACTAAAGACAAATAAAGGGATTTGGAGAGATGGCAATAAAATATACGGTTGAAGTCATGAATTGGATTATGGAAGAGGCATTGCTATGAATACCAGAATACCCCTACGAAACATTTTCATGTTTCAGTGCATTGTTAAAGGAAAACCGTTTTCCCGATTGGACACTTACTCCAGGGTATGTATTTACCAGGTTTCATTCTCATATCTGTATGGTTTTACAGATGATGAGTGGGAGTAAGTTATTGGGAATTAGGTGATCATCCTTATTATATCGGAATTCGTTGTAATTGGTGATATTTGAGGAAATCGCCAGGGTACAGTTTTCAACCTACGATGCACAGGTTTTGAGTTATTAAACTCAGCGGACTTATACAAAGTATTGTATGCTGTCCGGTGTCCATCAGGACAAAGGGGTAGGTCCTCGTACTATGTTCTGTTAACTTATGACTTCTCTAGTATTTAGACAAGTGTTTCGTAGAAATACAAGGTCTAAGTTTTGAGAAGTTGTGGGTATAAGAATAAAGTAGAGAACCAGGTGTCACAAGTATCGGGATCCTTCAAAGAGATCGAAGATGTAGATTCTTGTGATTGGTATTCAGATGATAGTGATGGTTTTGAGAAACGTGTTTCTCTTTCAGGTTACTCATAATTGGATGGATTCCTAAGTTGAGTAATGCTGATTAGCCTCTTTCCATTAAGATGATATGCACTGGAGACAGCTGCATGATTTGAATATGGTACCAATTAAATAAGTGCCAAAGTTTCTATATTGGATATAGAATAGTTCGTACCTTAAAAGATGTAAAGGTACGGGGAGTTGTCCAGCTTTTGCTTAAAACCAGACTCTGGATAACTCAGGGCACGTTTCTGTAATGGCTGTTTGTGGGTTGACCCTAGCTATGACGAGGGTTGATATTCTACCATTTGAAAGATCAATAGTGATATTGTTCTTGACTCGCCACAGTTTTAGTAAAATAGATCTTTTTTAGAAAACAGTAGTGGGAGTATGGTAGAACTGGAAGTGATTCCAGAACCGCGAACGATTACGGAAAATTTAATAGGACCTATATATTCAATCAGGTTTGACATTCTAATAGCCACTCCGTAGATATGGTGGGTAACCTCAGACACCCGAGAGGTACTCTGGTAGCCTCAAGGACGGTGACAGGGAGGTTCTTATCTACCCAAACTTGACACTACTGTTGTTCCAGGCTATGAGACCCGGTAGGAGGGTTGTCGTAGTCAGTGGGAGCAGCAGAAGCATAGTGGGCAAGTAGCTTATGTCTATTTATAGACTTGAGCAGTTATAGCGGAGATAGATCATCTAATTTTGATGTGACAGTCATAGGTTTGACTTCATCAGAATAGGGGATGGATCTGTTAAGAAGGTAGTAGGGTGTGATGTCATGGTATCTGGATGACATACACAGAGTAGGAAGTAAAATTCCTATACTACGATCGGTTGTACTGTGGTCGTCACACAGTTGTTTCTCCAGACAGGATATGGATATAATATTTGACATTCTGGTTTCTGGATCTATGGTTTTAGATCTGGATTTGGGTAGTTTCCCAATGTGGGTACTTTGACAGTATTCTAATGGTTTTTAGAATAGATGACTCCTGGCATGGTGGTGTACCTGCAGATGATGGAGTCACCCTCTCTAAAGGTGTCTTACAGACTAAAGGGGAGAGGGATGTGCATGATTGGCAGATCACTTGCTTAGGCAATTGAGTCAATCATGATATGTCAAGTACCACACCAGATGTTGTTTTTGCACTAGATGCAATAAGTTTGTATTAATCCAATCCTGGAGAAACATAAGGAAGCAGTTTTAGAACATAAGAACATGTTCTACGGATTTGATGACGGCAGCCTCCTTCGGGAGACGATTATCATTCCAGGCTTCAAAGATGACATGGATGACAGAGTGATTGTCAGAGTTATAGTTTTCCCTCTGAAGAGGGACAGTATTATGGACAGGTGGTCCAAGAGGATACTGTGGGAGGCTTGGTGCAGGATACTTATTAGGTTCAGTGATCGATACAGTCTAAGAAGTTTGGATTTGGAGTTCATTTATGAACTAGGTCCCATCAGATGTCCAGACATATTCTAAGACATGTATTACTCAATTCGGGAGATGGCTTTCTCCGCAAACTTGAGATTTAGAGAGATATAGAAAGAAACATCTAGGCGGATCCACTCACTGAGGCTATTTATCGAACACAATAGTTTTACAAACGGGCTTTGTGAAACTGATTAATAGAGGAGTTGGATGTTCGGTTTCACACGGGCTGTGAGTAGTTGACATCGCAATAATTAGCCTTAAGTGCAAGTGGGAGATTGTTGGAGATAGTGCCCTCAGAGTCAATTATTGGATCGCTGGTACGTGATTGCAATGATTGCGGAGGATCTATACCGGTAGGACAGTCTTACTCGAGATGATAGTATGCTATCTGGTTTGCCTTTATCAGTCGTGTACATGTTCAGGTGACTGATTACATGTTACACTTTGATAGAGCCCTTAGGATCTTGCTTTACTACCAACTGTATGATGGCGATCATATACCTGAGAGTTGGGTGGTTTATATGCATATCCTTAATTGTGGTCCCTAGTCGTGGGAGTTTCGAGATAGGGCATCGATACTCCGGAGTAGACTAGTGTATACAGTCGAGACCCCGACGAAGGGCGGTGGCCGGTCTCACAAGCCACTGGTGTCAGTTGGATCACCTAAGATGTATACAGGTGCTCATTGGGTTATGAGTACACCGGACAGGACTCGCCGGGAACCTGCTAGTTGGTATTATACATATCGTCAGATAGCAGTTCCCTAGTGACATGTGTACAGGTTAGTTCATCGACCTGAGGTCGTCATTTGTCTCGTGTGAGTTCCCACTGTGCTTTGATTTCTACCCTGCCACGGCTCAAAGGAGTCGTGCAAACAGGTAGTTTTTGGGTACAGTCTCGAGCCATATGGAGGCACGTTAGCGGATCGGCAGGGGATTCGTCTCTCCCGGTATTGGGGGCGAGATCGTGCTGTGTCTAGGAGAGCCATTACACAAAGCCCACGGCCATGGCAGGAGATTTACTGGTAGGTACTCCAGTAGTATCTCAGGGTGTTATTGGGCTACACTCCGACACGACTTATACTGCTATTGGGGGTCTGACGTTATTAGCCCCCTAGGCAGATATGCGATACTCATAGACGAATGGACCGGACTGTATATACATTGTCACTGTTAGGCTCAGTAGGGTTTCCGGATGAGTTCGCTCATTGGCCTCCTTTGAGGTCAGTCCATGGGCAGCCGTTACGTATATCTAGTGCCGCTGACGGTTTGTGGTTAAACCCACTGCCAGGGTACTGACGAGTCATTAGAGTTCCCCACAGACAGTTTCCCAAGTTCGGGCGAAACGTTGTAGAGGCCGTATGGTTATATGGCAGGGTTCGGAAAATGCACGTGCGTTTACGCACGTGTTATTTTTCGGGCAGATGATACTGGTCGGCTTTGGTTTAAGCCAGATCCGAGTATTATATTGAGTAAATATAATATCTTTGTCTCAGTTGCATTTGTATTCGGTCGTAATACAAATGCGGGTATCTTTATACAGTTACGGGGTTATCCTGAAAGTCGTTTCAGGATCACTTTTGGAAGTTGCCAGTTTCCAGTTTTCTATCAGCCGTCTTTTAACATTCGGTTAAAGACGGATTTATTTTTCTTGAGATGAGTGTGGAAGTTTCTAGAAGCATCTAGATGAGGTGACTAGGTTAAATGGTGTTGTGTTTTCATTGGTTGCATTTAATGGTTCAATTAATGCAAGGTGACTAGGTTAGTGATTCATCTTTTTCATTAATTATGTTCACACATGATATTTATTCTTGTGGTCACCCCCCTCTCCTACACAACGTAGACCCCGTCAAGCAAATCCTTGACCCAAACCCCAAATCTAAAATGTACGGATTTGGACTAATCCGCGCTCTACGGGCGGCAACATAAACTAGTCTCTGTATACAATCCACGGGCAACCAAAACAAACAAAATAACACACGCCACAAAGTGAACTACTAGAGCAGGAGAAAGTGGTTATCGCAATGCGATAACGTAATTAACTGCAGGGGCTTACGCCTGTAGGGAAGAGCGTCCCCACAATCGAAAACCCCTCATAATTGAGGGGGAATCTGATGAAGTCTGCTACAACGGTCGCATCTATCCAAACCTCTGATATATGGTCCTATAAATCAACTTGTTATTTTCGGGGAGGTGGATGGATATGTCTAAATAGCATCTGCCCCAAATTCATGAAAGACGTTCAATCCTAGTTCGTCTCTGTTTTCAGCGGTAAACATATTCTGGCACGCCCGGTGGGACCTCTTCCTCTTTCCACTCTACACTTCGCGTGTCTTGTTTTTCTGCGATCAAATTATCATGGTATATACATGTTTTTAGTTTCCCTTGGGTGATCGGACACTGATGCTGGCGTTTCGCCTCTATGCAGAATGGCGTTTGCTTCCACTTACAGCAACTCAGGCTCTGTCACATCTGGTGGAGTCAAATATGGGCCATTTGTAGCCTCAAATCTCTGTAATCCAGCTCTTCAAGAAATAAATGGGCTTATCTTTGGGTCTATGCTCCCATTTCTTACCCTCGGTGCCTCAACGCCGAAGGCGGAAGCCCAGAAAAAGTCTGTCTTCCACGGACCGGATCCTCTAACTTCAACTTTGCCGACAGAATCAGTTCTCAAACAACTGGCGCCTGCCAAAGACCAAGGTCGACGCTGGGGGCAGAATACAAGCTCTCGAAGGAAACAGAGGGCAGGCTCAGCAAAATCCTGAGGCTAATCAAATTCCGGCCGTAAGAAACGGTCGACGTCGATATCGGCGTCATACAAAACGAGCTGGGGGCAGTTCTCCGTCAGCGTTGAATCCACCAACTTCAACTCTTATGATGAATGCTGCTGTTCCAACCGGGAATAGTTTTGAACTGCTGCGATGGGTCAGACAAAATTCTCCTACTACAGTATTGAGAGAATCTCCTCAGCCCGTAGAAATCCAACGAGAGCAGAAACCAGTTCACTCCCTAAAAGACCTTTCCTCATATATATATAAAGTTTGGAAGCTGGTGAAGGACTCAGTCGTCAACAGCGGTTCTTCCCCTAAACGTTAGCCAAATTCTGACAAATCCGCTTTCAAATACAAGGGGACTCGTCCCAAGACGGTTCCTGATACAACGGTTCCTCCTAAAGCAGCTTCTCATAAAAGAGAGAGGCCCGATAAGGCCCAAGCGCCCGAGGCAAACTCTGAGGGTCAATACTCTAATCACCTAAAGCTTGGGGGCATGGTAGTTCACACAATCCATATTGTGAGCTCCAAAGATGAAGGTCGAGCCTCTACTAGTCAAGGACCGCATACTCGATCTCCGACAAAAGTTCAACCGCACCGTGAAAAGCTGCAGGCAATAATTGCTCGGGCGGCAACACTCTCTAATCCACCATCTAAGGTAAATCCCGAAGATGCACCTGAAGAAAGAGTATGGCAGGAGACGGATATTGACTTCCTAAAACACGCTCTCAAAAGGAGAGATGAAGAATCGGCAGAAATATCCACTAAAATGAACCAGATGGCCCTTCTGATCCAGAACATGACTGCAATGATGGTCCATTCGGAACCACTGGCAGATGAACCGCCAGTAGTCGCTCTTAAAGACAAGGGTGACATTTCAAATTCTCTACAAGCCTCATCAACGGCGGAGGAGGAAATAATACAAAAGGCAAAGATGGACGCATATATCGCTCAGCAAATCAATGCTCACTATACCAGTGAAGCTGCAAATAGGTCAATCAAGACTGGTCGACCGTATCCGGCGTGCTATGATCAAATACAGTACATGTCAGAGTGCACACTTCCAACATTCCACATGTACAAAGGAACTGGGAATCCTCGCCAGCACATTGCGCGATTTAAATCCATATGCGGCAATACTAGAGGAAATGATATACCGCTCCTCCGATAGTTCGTCAGCAGTCTGGCGGGCATCGCCTTCGAATAGTATGTGAAACTCCCAAATGATCCCGTAAAAACCTTCGACGAGATGGATAAGCTCTTTTGTCAAAAATTCACTAGTGCAGATAAACGCACTACCGTGGCGGCGTTGGTCAACGAAAGGGTTGGACCGAATGAGACCTGGATTCAATATGTTACCCGATGAAGAAATCTCTGGTCGAAATACGAGCAACGCATCGACGAAACTGCAGCCGTGGGAATGTTCATAGCCACCCTTGACCCAAATTCAAAGGTGTTCTCATATATGACCCTCTTCAAGCCGACGACCTTCCAAGGGCTCATGGATAAAATGGCTCGATTGGATCAGATGGGTCAAGACCCATCCTCATCCGATGAAGATGAATGAAAAGCAAAAGCAAGGTGGTGTTTGTCGCCAACGCTCAACAAAAATGAGCGGCTTTGAAGCAACCTGTCGCCAAAATAGCGACGGCGGGGGTACTCGATCTCCCCCGAAATATACAGAAGGGGCATTGTGTCCCCCAATCTGAGCAAAGCACTGTTTCAAAATTCAAAATTTAAATTGAAGCAACGCTTCAGATTCTGCGCGCTGCGTGCCACGTGTCAAACACAGGTACGCTAGCGCTGTTGCGCTACGCTCTGCGCTGCGTGCCACGTGTCAAATACGGTTGCGCTAGCGCAGTTGCGCTGCGCGCCACGTGTCGAACGTAGGTGCGCTGGCGCAAGGTGCGCCATATCTGGAATTAAAAATTCCCCACCGTCAGATCAAAAGATCTACTAATAATAAATTATTAATTAATCAGAACTAAAATTCAGTTATGGAAAGATTTTTCAATCTTATTAAAACAAGAAGATTATCTTCTGTAAAACAGAAGCCGATCAAAGATCCAACGGTGGGAAATATTCCCAAATCAATCAGAGAAAGATCTCTTAAAACTGATTCAACAAATCAATTGGCCCTATATAAAAGCCCCTAGACTTCAAGTCTAAAATATACAGAAAAGAGAGAGAGAAACCCTCTGCAAACTTTGAGAAAAAGAAGAGCAAGCTCTTAGAAAAAAGAAGAAGATCATTTCTTCATATTCAAGGTAAAGAACTATGTTCTTGAACAACAGAGATGAAACCATCTCGTAAAAAGAAGAACCATCTTCTAAAAAGATCATAGATCTGAAAAAAGACCAAGGTCTTTAATAAAAAGCAAAAGATCAAAAGATCTAATCATAAAAAAATATATAAATATAAAAGAAGTATTTCACTTCATTCACAGATCTTTGTTCTATAAAGGCAGAGCCTTTTATGAAAACAAGAACTTTTGTTCTTGGATCTTGAGGCAAAGCCTCCTTTAACAAGAACATAAATTTGTTCTTTGATCTTAAATCTGATCAAATGCGCTTTGCGCCATTAGAAAGTGCCTTGCACTCATGAACTGCGCTCTTCTCTCCTTGGATCGGCGCTCAGCGCCAAAACATGCCACGTGTCAACCATAGACACCACTTGCGCTTTGCGCTTTTAAAACAGAGTACTGCGCTCATGGACTGGTGCTCAGCGCCGAGCGCGCCACGTGTCACTCACTGACGTGCCCCTAAATCAGCGCAAAGCGCTCATAAATTAAAAGCGCAATGCGCTAATAAACTAGCGCTTAGCGCTAAGCGCAACACGCGTCCTTTTCGTGTGCGCTACCCGACAAAAGTGCAATGCGCTTTTTGACTGGCGCAAAGCGCCTGGCGCGCCACGTGGTGCACTGTCAAAACGCACTCTGTTATGATGAATGCTCTGCATTCAATACAAGACAAAATGTCAAAGCCCAGTGCCTAGCATTATTAAAAGGGCTGAGCCCAAACAAAAGCTTAATGGCCAGAGCAAGAATAAAAAATGTTAAACAGTTTTAATTGGACTTAGCCCAATTCTGGCCATAAGTCCTCAACTTATATTAAACTGAGCACATCTGCTCACAAATATTCAACCGATCTCAGTCCCAAACTGGGCTACAGATCTCTCAACCAATTCACACTGGTTCGAGGGTACATCTCTTTACTCCTCTGATATTTGTCGTTGCAATCCTTCAACGTCTTCACAGAGGTGATGGGTCCCGACAACCAAACACTCTACGGACTATGATGTCCTTAAACTTTATAGACTACGATGTCCTTAACCTCGGACTGTGGGGTCCCTTTAAACCCACGGACTACAATGTCCTTAACCTTGGACCGTAATGTCCTTAAACTAACATTGGACCACCATGTTCTGAAACTGGTATTTGGACCGAGATGTCCTTAAACTAAAAATGGACCACTATGTCCTTAAACTGGTATTGGACCACCATGTCCTTAAACTGGTCATCGACCGCAATATCCCTAAACTAAACAATTGAGTCCAAATGCTCTCTTGTTGGATCTAAACGATCCCGTTAAGTTGATCTTAGTCTGAAATGAGACTAACATATCCTTAACAAACGTTTAAGTTGATCTTAGTCTCAAATGAGACTAACGTATCCTTAAACCTAACCCCTAAACCCAAATCTAAGAAAATACGGATTTGGACTAATCCATGTCCTACGGGCGACAACATAAATTAGTCTTCGTATACAATCCACGGGAAACCAAAAACAAAACAAACACCCTCGACACGAAGTGACCATCTGGAGAAGGAGAAAGTGGTTACCGCGATGCGGTAGCGTAATTAACTGCAGGGGCTTGCGCCTGCAGGGAAGAGCGTCCCCACAATCAGAAACCCCTCAAATGAGGGGGAATCTGACGAAGTCTGCTACATCGGACGCATAAGTTTAAACCTTCGATAAATGGTGCCATAAATCAACTTGGTATCTTCGGAGAGGTGGACGGATAACACCAATTAGCATCTGCCCTCGGAATTCAGGCTCGGACGTCCCAACGTCCCGGTCGCGTCTTTTCGGCGGGGAACCGATTCTGGCACGCCCGGTGGGACCTTTTCCTCTTTCCACTCCACACTTCGTGTGTCGTGTTTTTCCCGCAATCAGATAATTGTGGCGTGTATGTTTGTGGTTGCCCTTAGGGGAGTGGATACCGAAGCTGGCATTTCGTCTTTTCCGAGAATGGCGTTTGCTTTTACTCACCCCAACTCAGGCCCTGTCACATCTGGTGGAGTAAAGTATGGGCCACTTGCAGCCTCAATTCTCTGCAATCCGGCTCTTCAAGAAATCAACGGGCTTCTATTTGGATCGGTGCTCCCGCCTCCCACCCTCGGTGCCTCAACGCCGATGGTGGAAGCCCAGAGGAAGTCTGTCTTCTGCAGGCTGGTTCCCCAAGCTGCAGCTTTGCTAACGCAGGGGGCAGGATATTCAAGCTCTCAAAGGAAACAGGGGGTAGGCTCGGCAAAATCCTGAAGCTAATCAAATCCCGGCCGTACGAAAGGGTCAACGTCGATCTCAGCGTCATACAAAATGAGCTGGGGGCAGTTCTCCTTATGGTCCTGTTTCAACCCCAGTGGTAAATGTTATTGTTCTAACTGGGAATAGCTTCAAATTGATTGTGAAGGGTCAGACAAAATTTTCCTACCGCAATATTGATGAAGTCTCCGCAGTGCATGGAGATCCCATGAGAGCAGAAACCAGTTCGCTCCCTGAGACAACTTTCCTCATCTATATATAAGGTGTGGAAGCAGGTGAAGGGGACTCACCCCAAGACGGATCCTGATACAGCGGTTCCTCCCAAAACCAAAGCGTCTTTTCACAACAAGAGGCCTAATAAAGTTCAAATTCCCGGAGCAAACTCCAAAGGCCAAAACTCCAAACATCCCAAGCCTAGGGACATGGTAGTTCACATAGTCTACGTGGTGAATTCCAAAGATGAAGTTCGAGCTTCTACTAGTCACCGACCTCAAACTCGGTCCTTGACAAAAGTTCAACTGCATCGTGAAAATCTGCAGGAGATGCTTGCTCAGGCAGCATCACTCGCTAATCCATCGTCTAAGGCAAATCCCGAAGACGCAAAATACTTCTTACCAGATTTCGAAGACACGGAAAGATGTCACAAACCGAAGAACAAAGCTATTACCATTATTCCGGTCTTTGGGAGCTATACCGAAGAGGAAGAAGAGATAGTTTATTCAGGGCCACCCCAACGCAACAAGCCGGGACCGTCCACCCCTATTCTGGTCTTCGGCAGCGACTCGGAAGATGAGGTCAATGCCGTATTCTATGCTCGGCCATCGATACAAGCTTTCGCTGATGAAGATCAAATTTTGCAAGTTGCAATGGTTCCGCAAGAGCATTACAAAGAGCTTGATGCGCTTGAAACTTATAGTGTGCAAGAACTGCAGACATTCTATGTCCCTTCCAGGCGAAAAGGTGAAAAGGCTATCCTATTCTACCGATCCGGGGAAACCAAAGTGGAGAAAGAAATTTGGCATGGTGGGGATTCTACATTTGACAGACTCCAGCCCATCCGTTTTCCCAGATACTACACAGACGGATTAAAAAGACTATTAAGGCGCTAAGGCGTACCCCTTAAGCAGACTGCTCGACAAGTTCAGTTCTACAACAGGATCTGGGATGTCCCCGGAATTCAGCGAAAACTGCTTAATGGGAGAATGGAAACGATCGGGCTTGGATACGTTCAATCCAAGGGACGGGAGCGAGTCCATGGCAGCTACGTCATACATGACTTCGATGAAGTAGAAGATGCTCTGTGGGAAGATGCTAACCCTGAACCAAAATGAGCTCCCGTTGTGAAAATGCCAAGCCCGTCGTTCGAAGAAAAGATGGACAAGCTGATAAGAGAAGCGGGTCAAAAGGTTCGAGGCGATCATAACCGCGAAATGGCCATCTACGAGAGAGCTAGGACGCAACGCCTCCTTCAGCAGGCCGTGAAGAATGATGATGCCCTTCGTCGCCAGCCCGTCGTACAAAAGACCCGACGCAGAGGCAGAAATAAACCCAAGAACGGAAAATATGTTCGACGGCAGTGTAGCGGGTCCAAAAAGACATGCGAAGCAGAATCGAGCAACCAGGATTCGTCTCTTATAAAGAAGATGGGTCGCGCGTATTCTTTTCCCTGAGACAAGACAAGGAAGATATTCGACCTCGTCGTGAAAAATCGGATGATGACGCTCCCGGAGTCCAAGCACCCCGAGCAAGAAGGTGAGGTTCATCGTCCAGACTATTGCTCTTATCATCAAGCGATAGGACATCCTCTCGAAGACTGCTTTACATTCAAAGACTGGGTTGAAGACCAATATCAGTAAGGCAAGTTCTCTCTATCCAGCAGTTGGAGGGTAACCCCACCGCAGAAGCATGAACCGAAAGCCACGTATGCAGCGAGAGTAGAACCAGATCAACGTCGGTCTTGGAAGCGATCTCGTACCTGTCATGTGATAACGCTGTCTGAAGAAGAACCCGAAAATATGGATGACCTCCCTTGGTGCTTCGAAAATGATGATAATGAGGTGATCTCAGAATTTCCACCAGCGCCAAAAGAGCTGGAAGATGGGATACATACTACTGCAGATAACCTCAAGAAAATCGACTTGGGAACGGCAAACGACCCACGGCCGACGTTCGTCAGTGAGCTGTTGTCTGAAGAAAAAGTGGCTATGCTCAAAGATGTGCTCATGCAGTATAAAGATTGCTTCGCATGGAACTATTCCGAGATGCCCGGATTGGATCCAGAAATAGCCGTCCACAAATTGGAGATATCTCCGGACGTCAAGCCGATCGAACAAGCACCGAGAAGAATGCGGCTTGAGCTTGAGATGAGCATCATTGCCGAGGTCAAGAAGCTAATCGACTTCGGCTTCATCCAAGAGGTTCAGTATCCTGATTGGATCGCCAGCATCGTCCCAGTGATGAAGAAAAATGGGACGGTTCGCATATGCGTGGACTTTCGGGATCTCAACAAAGCTTGCCCGAAGGACGACTTCCCAGTGCCGGTAACTGAGCTAATGATAGATAATACGTCTACTCACGAAGTTTTCTCCTTCATGGATGGCTCATCAGGATACAATCAGATAAAGATGCATCCTTAGGACCAGAAGCATACCGCTTTCCGGACCCCTATGGGCATATTCTGCTACAAAGTGATGCCCTTCGGTCTAAAGAACGCCGGTGCCACCTATCAGAGGGCCATAACGAAGATCTTCGATGACCTCATACATGAAATCGTTGAATGCTATATCGACGACCTCATAGTTAAAAGCAAATCATACGAGGAACATTTAGAGCATCTGAAGATCGTGTTTTAGCGCCTTCGGAAATACAACTTGAAGATAAACCCTCTCAAATGCGCGTTCGGAGTTTCCTCAGGCAAGTTCTTAGGATTCGTCGTCCGACACCGAGGCATCGAGATAGACCTGTCAAAGATCAAGGCGATCATGGAAATGCCTCCGCCAAGGACTCTCAAGCAACTGCGGTCTCTCCAAGGAAAGCTCGCGTACATCCAGCGATTCATAGCCAATCTCTCCGGTAAGTGTCGTCCTTATAGTCACCTAATGAAGAAGGGAACTCCTTTCGTCTGGGATCACAAATGCCAAAGCGCACTAGACGAAATAAAGCAATACTTGAAGAATCCGCCGGTGCTGACTGCTCCAGTCAAAGGAAAGCCTCTCATTCTGTATACAACCTCCCTTGAGGGTTCCTTAGGCGCGCTATGGGCACAAGAGAACGACCAAGGGAAAGAGAGAGCCCTCTACTACTTGAGTTGAGTTCTACTGGGGGCAGAAAGCAATTACTCCCCTATTGAAAAACACTGCTTGGCGTTAATCTTTGTGATAACGAAGCTCAGATACTATGCTTTGGCGCATGAGGTCCATCTCATATCAAAGGTGGATCCTCTCAAATATTTGATGTCAAAGGCCATACTAACAGGACGACTCCCTAAATGGGCCCTGCTCTTGATGGTGTTCTCGATAACTTATCGTCCCCTCAAGGAAGTGAAAGGCCAGGCCATCGCCGACTTCCTCGCGGAGCATCCAATACCCACCGACTCACCCCTAAATTGCGAACTGCCAGACGAGCACGCGTTTGACACAATTGACGGGGAGAAAGGAGGGAGTGATACCCGATGGGAACTCTACTTCGACGGAGCATCTTCCATGAAGAAACGCAAACAAAGTACCCCCATAATCAAATCCGGGGTGGGCCTCATCTTCGTGACTCCACAAGGAGAGATAATGCGCTTTGCCTTCTCTTTAACGGTGCCGAGGACGAATAATGAAGCCGAATATGAAGCCTTGATAGCAGGTCTTGAGATCGCTGTTGACATGGGAATCGGAAACCTCCTCATATATGGAGACTCCCAACTGGTCGTTAGCCAAGTAAACGGCGACTATCAAACATGTAAACCAGAGTTAGTGAAGTACGGCGAAAGAGTGCAGCAACTGCTGACTCAAATTCCCTCCTACAAGCTGAAAAGTATACCGCGTGCAGAAAATAGCAAGGCGGATGCATTAGCCAAGCTCGCTAAAGAATTGGCCGACGAAAACCTCGATGACGTGAGGATCGTTGTGCAAAGCCGTCGGATTCTTGCACCGGCAGAAATATCTCCGGAGTCGTCCGAAGAGAAGGGAGCTACCGAGCAAACGGCTATACAAATAAAAGACCAGGAAAATACTAAGGATTGGAGAGAAGTCTTTATAGACTACTTCAAATCTCGTCGAACACCTGAAGATGCGTCATCAAGACATCAGCTCATGAAACGAGCTCTTTCTTTTGCATTCGTCAATGATACTCTGTACAAGAGATCATTTGATTCTTTATGACTAAGATGCCTGGGACCTGAAGAGGCAAAGAGGGTCGTCCAAGAAATTCACGATGGACTCTGCTGATCTCATCAAGCTAGGCCAAAGATGAAACTGAAGATCAAAAGGATGGGTTACTACTGGCCCACGATGATCCAAGACTGTCTCGAATACGCGAAGCAGTGCCACTCATGCCAGATTCACGGAGACTTTATCCACCAGCATCCAAATCCGCTACATCCAACGGTGTCCAGCTGGCCATTCGAAATGTAGGGAACTTATATAATCGGCCTCATCGAACCAGCATCGTCTAGAGGGCATCGGTTCATATTGGCGACAACCGATTACTTCTCTAAGTAGGCAGAAGCGATACCGCTGAGAGAAGTGAAGACGGAGAATATCCTCCATTTCTTCAAGACACACGTCATTTACCAGTTCGGCACTCCGCGATGGATTATCTCTGATAACGGTCCAGCCTATAGAAGCCACAAGATCAGCCGCTTCGCACAACAGCATAATCTAGACTGGAGATACTCTTCGGTCTATAACCCCCGAGCTAACGGTCTAGCTGAGACTTTCAACAAGACCTTGACGAAGATCGTGAAAAAGACGGTGTCTCGAAATAAGAGGGACTGGCACGAGAGACTGCATGAGGCTCTCTGGGCGTATCGAATTACGTTCAAAACGACTACAAATACAATGCCGTATGCATTAGTATTCGGCACAGAAGCGGTACTCCCCCTCGAGATAGAGTTACCTTCTCTACGAGTGGCGGTTCACTACGAGCTAACAGAAGAAGAGAATTCTTACCTTCGGCTTGAGGAGCTCGACGCCCTTGACGAAACTCGGCTCATGGCGCAACAAAATCTGGAGCCTTATAAAGCAAAGATGACGCGCTCATATGAAAGATTGACTAGGCCGAGAACATTCCGCTAAGGCGAACTCGTACTAGTGGTCAAAAGACCTATGATCCCCAATCGTGCCAAACGGATGAAATTCGAGCCGAACTATGAAGGTCCGTACATCATAGACAAGGTCTACCAAGGTGGAGCCTATCTACTCATGGACATGCATGGAGAAAGACCTTTCAGGCCAATAAACGGCCGCTTCCTGAAAAAATACTACGCTTAACGAGTCACAGCCTAAGTCAACGATAGATGACGACGCCTATGTCCGCTCGCTATTTTCCTAAGCCCAAACTCTGTAAGTAGTAGCCGACAATTGACCGAAACGTCGTTAAATTAACATTGGACCGCTATGTCCTAAAACTGGCTTCGGACCGAAACGCCCTTAAACTAACGATGGACTCCTATGTCCTAAAACTGGCTGTTGACCGAGACGTCTATAAACTACTACGGACCGCAGCATCCCAAGGCTGACAGAAAAAAATAATAATAAAAAAAACAAAAAAAACGGTATGTCCATAAGCAAAATGGGCACGGATGAAAACCCGAGAGGGCTCCGTGAGTAAAAACAGCAGGGCTACCGGTGAGTTTTGTGAAAACCCGAAAGGGCGCAAGCTCGTTAAAAGACACTTGCAAGGTCCTCTCAACCCTGTAAGGAGAAATCACCTGCGTGAGATCCTTACGACTCACAAGGGAGCAACACACTTAGGGATCCCCACTATTCCTAAGGAGAAATTACACTTGCGAGATCCTCACGACTCGTAAGGAGAACCCTCCTTTGAGACCCTCATGGCTTATAGGATTCAAAAGCCTTAAGCTACAGGGATCTGAACCTGTTCTTAAGCCATCACGACCTCCAATGCTGCCCTACAAGCGGTTCAATGCTGGCCCTTATATACAATCACGGGCACGAATAAACATTTCCCTAACAAAGTCTTACCCGCGACTAGGGATATGTTTACACGGTGAACAACCCTTGTAAGTCCTCTCGACTTATAAGGAGAAAACACTCTTGTAAGATCCTTACGACTTATGAGAAGCCATACACTTGGGAATACTCACGATTCCTAAGGAGAAAACGCACCTACGAGATCCTCACGACTTGTAGGAAGAAATACCTTTATGAGACCCTTACGGCTCATGAAGTCAAAAGCCTTAGTCGACATGATCCTAACCCTGTTCGCTAAGCCACCTTTGTTCGACATCGACAGAGGCAAATGATGATTCTCTCCTGGCAATATCCCAGTTGTAGCGATGCTGATGCTTAAATCGGTATTAGATCCAAAATCCCATACTCGCGATAAAAGCCAGCGAGCCACACATGCATACGAAATAGCCGAAATGATGGGGCAACTTGCAACAAAATCAACAAGTAAAAATGTATGCATGCAAAATAGCCGAAATGATTGGGCAACTTGCAATAAAAAGCAGCGAGTAAAAATAAAATAAATAGCCGAAATGATTGGGCACCGCGAAAAATAGCCGAAATGATTGGGAAATCGCAACTTTCGCGATATAAAAGCTGAAATGATAGAGCATCGCGAAAAGAAAAATATATAAAATGAAATTTCTTTTGCCCTACAGGTAAGATCACATCGATCCCTGTATACAATCCAGGGGCACAAACAAAGAGGGAACCACACCTCCCCACCAGGCTCCATCAGAAAGCGAAACCAAATCTCGACGGTTCATAGACAACCTAGAGACAACCTCGACATTTTTCGCAACATTGCAGACACAATGTCAACAAACGAAGCAAAGGAAGATCCCTAGCTTCAGGGTCTCGACAACAACATCGACAACTTAAAGATCAACAACGGTGTGCCTCCTCATTCCAGCAGGATGCAGATGTTACACCATCAAATGGAGCCAAGGCATAGTCCCTAGTTCCAAATATCGACGGTTCACAGACAACCTAGAGATCATCTCAGCATTCGTCTCGTTACAGAAGATGCGATATCAACAACGACGTTCCTTCGCAGCCCAGCAGGATGCAGATGCAACGTCGACGAAAGACCTCACGGTCGAAACAAAACGGAGTGACGGAAAAATCCCAGCTCCACCGCATCATTCGTCTTGTTACAGCAGATACAATGTCAACAACGACGTTCTTTCGCAGTCCAGCAGGATGCAGACGCAACGTCAACGAAAGACCCCACGGTCAGCAAAGCGGAGTGACGGCAAAATCCCAGCTCTACCTCATTATTCGTCTTGTTACACCAGACACAATGTCAACAACGACGTTCCTTTGCAGTCCAGCAGGATGCAGACGCAACATCAACAAAAGTCCTCATGGTCGAAACAAAGCGGAGTGATGGCAAAATCACATCTCCACCTCAGCATTCGTCTCGTTACACCAAACGCAATGTCAATAACGGCGTTCCTTCGCAGTCTAGCAGGATGCAGATGTAATGTCAACAAAAGACCTCACGGTCGAAACAAAGCGGAGTGATGGCAAAATCCCAGCACCACCTCGACGTTCGTCTCGATACAGCAGACACAATGCCAGCAAACGAAGCGAAGGACAAATTCCTAGCTTCAGGGTCTTGACGGTAACTCATATAAAACCTGAAAGACTACTGGAGATCATCCCACATGGAGTGGTGATGGCACGCCGAGGGCGTGTCGGATGTTCAAAATTCTAAAGTTATAACCGCGATCAGGACGGTGTCGCTTTGCAGCTAACCGGTTGAGCACGGGTCAATCCACAGGGAGATGATTGTATTTCCGTTCTTGTCTTAGACGAGTCAATAAAGAATGAGTATATATTCGTTCGAATCTAACCTATGTGTTTGTATTTATGTTCAAGTAAGCTTGTTAAGGTTAAGGTTGGTTAGTAGAGTTAGGATTAGTCTTGTACTTATCTTTTGCCATTCTTAATACGGTGTTGGGATAATCGAAAGTAGCGGGGATTAGGAGGACATAGGAATGGGATTTGCGAGTTTAAGAAAGCTTTCCAACGCTAAATCCATTTCTAGTGCCCCTTGTCCGTCCGCTAAATACGCTTATTTCCAACCCTCGGCCAAACACCCGCAACCATGTATCCAAATAAGTCACAACTACATGTCACGTTGTAGCGCGCTTAAAGGACTTCTCGACTTAGGTCGCGACTATATGTCACGTATAGCGCGCCTAAGTGAGGGGGTTGCGTTTGTTCGGTCGGGGTTCGTTTCAAGATGTTTGGCAAAGAGAAGCACAAGAGATTTCTCCGTCTCTCATACCACCTTCCTCTGCCTTAACAAGAGGGAAATTATTCACACATGATAATAGAAAAGAAAACAAAACAAGAAGGAAGAAAAGAGGAAAATACGGTTTTACAAGTGAAGCAAGCTAACTCTTGGGTCCTCACCTTAGCAAGGAACTCCGACAAGTATCATCGCTTGAAAATACGGATAAGAGAAGAAAGGAAAAGAGGACAAGCAAAGAAATAACAACTAGTTAACAACAAGAATTAAAATTACAATACAAGATAATAAAATTACAATACAATGAAATAAAAACACATGATAATTAAAGCCCGCATCTTCATTGATCTTCCACTCAAAAAGCTCTCACTACAATTTTCATGGAGGAAAGAATGAAGAAGAAGAAGAAAGAAACTAAAACTACACTAAATCCTATAAAAGAGGCACAAAGAATGGACACCCTTGGTTTGGCTCAGAACCGGGGTATTTATAGGAAGGGAACTGGAAACCTAAGGCAAGAATCTGGCTCAATATGAAGTACCCAAACTACCCATGAAAAAGGACAGAGAGAGGAGACTAAATGGCCACGGAACCGCGGCCTAGACCCCCTATTGGCCGCGGAACCGCGGCCATATGGTGGAGTTGGGTCGTCATTTTTTGTGTGCTTCCCTGGTTCCCTTTTTCCTCGTGTTTACCAACTTTACACTGCACAAAATCTTCCAGAATATCTTCAGATTTCTTTGTCCAAGATTGCATTATTTTCTTTACTTTTGACTTCTATCTCCCTCGAGCTCCGCGCACCCATTGATTCTTGTGCAGCCCCCCTCGTGCTCCGTGCTTGTCCGAGACACGAATGACCACTGTCATATGTCTTGTCTCTGGAACTGGTACTCGGCACTGGACGGATATGGATGACCGGAACACGGCTTTTATCTGCTGTGACAGATGTTCTGTATTTGGTGTAACTGTGGAGATTTTGTCTTGATTTGCAATATTTGGACTGGAAACCTGTAATCTGTAAATATGTAACAAACACGGATTAAAAGCACCTACCTATAAACACTCGAGCGTAAGAATGGGCGGTATAAAATGCAATATTCTGGTATGAACAAGTGGTCACCACCTCGACGCTCGTCTCGATACAGCAGACGAGACGTCAACAACGGCGTCCTTCCTCCAACAGGATTCGGACACTCCAAAGCTAACGAAGCGAAGGCCAAATTCCTAGCTTCAGGGTCTTGACGATAACTCATATAAAACCTGAAAGACTACCGAAGATCATCCCATATAGAGTGGTCACCACCTCGAAGTTCGTCTCGATACAGCAGACGAGACATCAACAACGGCGTCCTTCCTCCAACAGGATTCGGACACTCCAAAGCTAACGAAGCGAAGGACAAATTCCTAGCTTCAGGGTCTTGACGGCAACTCATATAAAACTTGAAAGACTACCGAAGATCATCCCACATGGAGTGGTCACCACCTCGACGTTCATCTCGAGACAGCAGACGAAATGTTACTACAGCGTCCTTCCTCCAACAGGATCCGGACACGTCAAAGCTAACGAAGCGAAGGACAAATTCCTAGATTCAGGGTCTTGACGGTAACTCATATAAAACCTGAAAGACTACCAGAGATCATCCCATATGGAGTGGTCACCACCTCGACGTTCGTCTCGATACAGTAGATGGGACGTCAACAACGGCGTCCTTCCTCCAACAGGATTCGGATACTCCAAAGCTAACGAAGCGAAGGCCAAATTCCTAGCTTCAGGGTCTTGATGGCAACTCATATAAAACCTGAAAGACTACCGGAGATCATCCCACATGGAGTGGTCACCACCTCGACGTTCGTCTCGAGACAGCAGACGAGATGTCACTACAGCGTCCTTCCTCCAACAGGATTCGGACACGTCAAAGCTAACGAAGCGAAGGCCAAATTCCTAGCTTCAGGGTCTTGACGGTAACTTATATAAAACCTGAAAGACTATCGGAGATCATCCCACACCAGCTCCGAATGGTCACCACCTCGACGTTCGTCTCGATACAGCAGATGAGATGTCACCACAGCGTTCTTTTTCCAGCAGGATTCAGACGTGACAATCAAACAACGGAGCCACGGAAAAATCCCTAGTTCCAAACCTCGATGGTTCATCAACAACCTAGAGACAATCGCGACATTCGTCTCGATACAGCAGACGCAATGCCAGCAAACGAAGCAAAGGCCAAATTCCTAGCTTCAGGGTCTTGACGGTAACTCATATAAAACCTGAAAGACTATCGGAGATCATCCCACACCAGCGCGGAGTGGTTATGACTTATCGGGGCTCTCCAAAATGAGCCTAACCTCAAGTGAAAAGCGGCATGGCAAAATTCCTAACGCTTGCTCTTCCGACGGTCAAACTGCCTAGGAGGATTGCTTGAAGACGTCTTGTCCTGCCCCCGAAGGGATCAGAGACACGACAGTCGCAAGGCTACTCGAACAAGCAAGATTGCCTATCGAGGAATATATCAGCCAACGCGACGGTACGATGGACAAAACCCTAGTACCACAAACCCTAACGGGCCTTTATCGTAAAGAGCAGAGGTTAACTGTGATGTTAGGATATCCTTGCGAGAAATGCTCGATTCGTCTCGACTCGTATGGAAAAGCCTTAGGCAATCGGGATAAGAACCGGTTTCCTAAGCACTGGGGCCCTGCAAGTCGGTCCAAAATGGACTTTTGCATACTATTCACGGGCCACACTCTCCAAAGTCGAATCTCGACAAGGAGGGAAACAACCGCTTACGGGTCCTCTCGACTTGTAAGAGGGAAAATTCTCTTATGAGATCCTTACGACTCTCAAGAGAAAACGCACTTAGGAGTCGTCACGACTCCTAGGGAGAAAATACACCTACGGGATCCTCTCGACCGGTAGGGAGAAAATTCTTTATGAGACCCTCACGGCTCATAAAGTTGAAAAATCTTAGGTAGCAGATCTGAACCTGCTTCCTAAGCCATCACTACCTCTCAAAGAGTTCAAGAGGGAATGCTCTCTATCATTCACAGGCTATGCTTACTAAGGAAATAAGCCGGCAACAAAGAAAAGGGAAGAAAACAGAAAGATGACACAAGACATTGCGAAGGAAATGTATCTTTTATTCATGAATTCAATTGGGTACAAAATACATCACATGAAAGAATAAAAGAATGAATACATTTTATTTAAAATTACAAATGATACAAAAAAAATTTATTGAGAGGGAAGCGCTTTCAATAATTCGATCAGCCGCTCGCGCACTTCCCTCAGCCCCTCTTCTTGATCAGCTGCCGCGGCCAACTCTGCTTCGACCCGGGCTCGCTGCTGCAAGTAAAATGAAAGTTGTTCCTCGACGACCCGCTGAGCTGCTTCCCGATTTTGTGCATCCCGCTCGATGAGGTCGAACTTCTGCCTCAGTGTTAACTCGTCAGAAATGCATCGCAAAAGGCCTTCGTAGATATTCAACACTTTGATCAAGATAGGAAATTGGTGTTGAACGGCATTCACTGGAGTAAGGCCCGTTATCATTGGCTTGGCACCGAAGACGTATTCGTCCGTGGGAAGCAGCTCCTCATAATGCTCCCCTATGACCGGTAAGCCAGAAACTTCCGCAAATTCCTCTAAGGAGATTGACACTTCCCGGTCCAGTGAAAGGAAGGTGTGAGTAGGGATATTCCACTACTCCAAAAAGGCCTTAACCCACCAGGTGGGAAGCGTAGGATACTGGAAAAGAGAAGCATAAACGGCGGTATACAACCCAAGCCTCAACAACTGCGACTTCTTCGCTGACAGAATGTAGCGGGCCCATTGCAGATAACCGGCTGGATGACAAGGAATCATACCTATATTATATGGTTGCCCCCACGGCCGCGCCTCGCCTTGACAAATACGGCGTCCCAAGGTATCTAAAACCATGGGAGGTTGAACGGGAATCGAAGTTATAGCGGGCTGAAGAAGGCCTTCTGAAGTCTAATTAACCATCTCCACGGCGTAGTTCACTGGGGGTGAGTTGGCGTAATGGATCGCCATGATTGGCTCCGAGGGTGCCGCGCACGAAAAGCTTTGTCGACCCCTGATAATCTGATTGTACCATGACCCTCAGAGGTGAATATTCTTATGTTCCGGATCATGGTCTTTGATCAAAGCTAGGACCTCCCGGTTTACAGGTGCTCCAGGAAATCCTCCCTCTGAACGAACAAATGGAAACGAAGCATCGAAAGACATGTTTCCTGCAAAAAGAAGTGACAGAAATCGACTGTCAGTGCTTTAATTTAATCTGACACTCGGTACTTTAAAAAGTTGTACTACACTGCAATGCAGTGGAAAGGGGACCAAAGGGGGACCAATAAAATCCAGATGACAATGCATCAATTAATAAAACAGCCTCATCATTGGATGAGGCTGTCAATTAATGAGGAGATCCTCAAGGAAATTCTCATTGAATGAGAAATCCCTCGGGAAAAGGAGAAAATCTCCCTTTGAGAGCAAAGCTCTATAACAGAGTGACACTTGTCACACCCTGATCATGAAGGAATAAAATTCCTTAAAGAGCCTAGCTCTATAATTATGATGGAAAATCCATCAAAGATTACTTAAAATTAATTCTTGAGAATTGAAAATTCTGGGATCTTCAAGATCTATGAAAAAACTCTTAAGAGTTCTTCATCAAAGATCAAAAGATCTACATATTATCAAAAGAGCATAGCTCTGATTCATGGGCTAAGAAATCCCAAGAAAAGATCTCTTTAGATCTATGGGTTCATGAGAGCAAGGTTCTATTAATGAAACCCTAAAAGGGTTTTCTTTAGATCAAAGACCTATGAAGAGCAAGGCTCTGATAATGGGTAAAAACTCTAATTTATTAAAATTAAAATTTTTAATTTTACCTAAGATTGGAAAGAGTTCTGACTCTTGAAAGTTCTTAACTGAAGAGCAAGGCTCTGAATAAAATTCTCAAGAAGAAGATGAAAATCATCTAAGGGACCAAAGGTCCTATTTATAGGCACTGAACCGCCTCTTCAACTTCTGAGTTGATCCAAGGGCTCAGATGTTGCCACCGCTGCACTCACGTGTGCGCCACGTGAGCGCAACGGTTGGGGGGCATTTGTTTCCCCCAATCAGAGCAAAGCTCTGTTTCAAAATTCAAAATTTAAAATTGAAGCAACACTTCAGATTCTGCGCGCTGCGCGCCACGTGTCAAACACGGTTGCGCTAGCGCAGTTGCGCTGCGTTCTGCGCTGCGCTCTGCGCTGCGTGCCACGTGTCAAACACGGGTGCGCTAGCGCAGTTGCGCCGCGCTCTGCGCTGCGCGCCACGTGTCGAAAGTAGGTGCGCTTGCGCAAGGTGCGCCAGCGCTGGAATTAAAAATTCCCCACCGTCAGATCAAAAGATCTACTAATAATAAATTATTAATTAATCAGAACTAAAATTCTGTTATGGAAAGATTTTTCAATCTTATTAAAACAAGAAGATTATCTTCTGTAAAACAGAAGCCTTAGGATCAAAGATCCAACGGTGGGAAATATTCCCAAATCAATCAGAGAAAGATCTCTTCAAACTGATTCAACAAATCAATTGGCCCTATATAAAGGCCCCTAGACTTCAAGTCTAAAATATGCAGAAAAGAGAGAGAAAAACCCTCTGCAAACTTTGAGAAAAAGAAGAGCAAGTTCTTAGAAAAAAGAAGAAGATCATTTCTTCATATTCAAGGTAAAGCACTATGTTCTTCAACAACAGAGATGAAACCATCTCGTAAAAAGAAGAACCATCTTCTAAAAAGATCATCGATCTGAAAAAAGACCAAGGACTTTAATAAAAAGCAAAAGATCAAAAGATCTAATCATAAAAAAATATATAAATATAAAAGAAGTATTTCACTTTATTTACAGATCTTTGATCTATAAAGGCAGAGCCTTTTATGAAAACAAGAACTTTTGTTCTTGACTCTTGAAGCAAAGCCTCCTTTAAGAAGAACATAAATTTTTTCTTTGATCTTAAATTTGATCAAATGCGCTTTACGCTATCAGAAAGTGCCTTGCACTATCAGAAAGTGCCTTGCACTCATGAACTGCGCTCTTGCGCTCCTTGGATCGGCGCTCAGCGCCAAAACATGCCACGTGTCAACCATAGACACCACTTGCGCTTTGCGCTTTTAAAACAGAGTACTGCACTCATGGACTGGCGCTCAGCGCCGAGCGCGCCACGTGTCACTCACCGACGTGCCACTAAATCAGCGCAAAGCGCTCATAAATTAAAAGCGCTTAGCGCTAATAAACTAGCGCTTAGCGCTAAGCTTGGCACGTGTCCTCTTCGTGTGCGCTACCCGACAAAAGTACAATGCGCTTTTTGACTGGCGCAAAGCGCCTGGCGCGCCACGTGGCGCACTGTCAGAACGCACTCTGTTCTGATGAATGCTCTGCATTCAATACACGACAAAAAATGTCAAAGCCCAATGCCTAGCATTATTAAAAGGGCTGAGCCCAAACAAAAGCTTAATGGCCAGAGCAAGAATAAAAAATGTTAAACAGTTTTAATTGGACTTAGCCCAATTCTGGCCATAAGTCCTCAACTTATATTAAACTGAGCACATCTGCTCACAAATATTCAACTGATCTCAGTCCCAAACTGGGCTACAGATCTCTCAACCAATTCACACTGGTTCGAGGGTACATCTCTTTACTCCTCTGATATTTGTCGTTGCAATCCTTCAACGTCTTCAGAGAGGTGATGGGTCCCGACAACCAAACACTCTACGGAATATGATGTCCTTAAACTTTATAGACTACGATGTCCTTAACCTCGGACTGTGGGGTCCTTTTAAACCCACGGACTACGATATCCTTAACCTTGGACCGTAATGTCCTTAAACTAACATTGGACCACCATGTTCTTAAACTGGTATTTGGACCGAGATGTCCTTAAACTAACAATGGACCACTATGTCCTTAAACTGGTATTGGACCACCATGTCCTTAAACTGGTCATCGACCGTAATGTCCCTAAATTAAACAATTGAGTCCAAATGCTCTCTTGTTGGATCTAAACGATCCCGTTAAGTTGATCTTAGTCTGAAATGAGACTAACGTATCCTTAACAAACGTTTAAGTTGATCTTAGTCTCAAATGAGACTAACGTATCCTTAAACCTAACCCCTAAACCCAAATCTAAGAAAATACGGATTTGGACTAATCCACGTCCTACGGGCGACAACATAAATTAGTCTCCGTATACAATCTACGGGAAACCAAAAACAAAACAAACACCCACGACACGAAGTGACCATTCGGAGAAGGAGAAAGTGGTTACCGCGATGCGGTAGCGTAATTAACTGCAGGGGCTTGCGCCTGTAGGGAAGAGCGTCCCCACAATAAAAAACCCCTCAAATGAGGGGGAATCTGACGAAGTCTGCTACATCGGACGCATCCGTTTAAACCTTAGATACATGGTTCCATAAATCAACTTGGTATCTTCGGAGAGGTGGACGGATAGCACCAATTAGCATCTGCCCTCGGAATTCAGGCCCGGACGTCCCAACATCCCGGTCGCGTCTTTTCGGCGGGGAACATGCATATTCCTCACTGGCGGAAGAATCTTTATGTGAGATGGTTCTTTCTTTAAAGAATAGAAAGGATATCAAGGGACTTACAAGCGGGTCCTGCAATCAAGTGGAATGGCCCACTTGAACCAAAAATCATGAAAGGGACGTAGAAGCTATGTCCCACTCCTAAAATGGATGATGAGCGGAAAAAAGCTCCTAAGTCAAGTTCATTCGTCCAAAGAAGAAGAAAACTCGGCAGAAAGAGTGACGTGATATCACGTTCTTTCGTATGTAAAGATGCTTCGTCATCGTCAGAAAATGACATTGATGAGCAGGGTGCAGGTGCCATGTAAATTGCCCGGTATTTCCCGCAAAACAACCCGATTGGTATGATGATAAAATAAACAGTCCAAGAGGGTGAAAATAGCTTAAGGTGTAAAGTGTCCATACAAATAAAGGACAGGCAGTAGCGCCTAAACAAGCAAGCGTTGGAAGGGATGAGTTATGTAACTCCCCGACCAAATGATAACGGTTCACCGAAATGACCCTAAACTAGAGCGTCGCCTTAAACATGGCGATAATGGACCGAAACGTCCTTAAATTAATCCGTCTCCCCAAACACGGCGATATTGGACCGGAACGTCCCTAAACTAGCATTTCACCCCAAACACGGCGGTAATGGACCGAAATGTCCCAAACTAGAACGTCACCACAAATATAGCGATAATGGACCGAAACGTACTTAAACTAATACGTCGCTGTTTCCCCTAATCAGAGAGCAAAACTCTGTTCAAAATTTGAAATTTGAACTGATGCAGCGCCTCACGTGCAAAGCACGAGAGCGCTAGCGCCAAAAGCACCAGCGCTAAGAGTCAAAGACTCTGAGGCAGCGCCTCACGTGCAAAGCACGAGAGCGCTCGCGCCAAGAGCACTAGCGCTCACGCCAAGAGCGCCAGCGCTAAGAGTCAATGACTCTGAGGCAGCGCCTCACTTGAAAAGCACGAGAGCATCAGCGCCAAGAGTCAAAGACTCTGAGGCAGCGCCTCACGTGCAAAGCACGAGAGCGCCTGCACTAGAACTAAATGTTCTCCACCATTGGATCAAAGATCCAACGAAGATGATGAATCATCAAATTACAGAATTAAATTTTGTTGAGGAAATGCTCCTCAAATATTTTCAAACAAGTAAGATGGTGCTCTGTAAATCATAGCACCGTTGGATCAAAGATCCAATGGTGATTAAAAATCACCAAGATACAGAGCAATCTCTGTATGGGAAAATATTTTCCCAATCTTGTTAATAACAAGAGGAAAATCTTCTGTAAAACAGAAGGCCTAGGATCAAAGATCCAATGGTGGGAAATATCCCCAAATCAATCAGAGATCTCTTAATGAGAGATTTCTTTAACTGATTCAACAAATCAGCCTCCCCTACATAAAAGACCTAAGACTTCAAGACTTGCACATGGAAACCTCCCCTTAAGTTTCAAATTAAAAGAAGAAACAGAGAAGAACTCCCCCAAAAACTTCAGAGTTCAAAACGAGAGCTACCTCTTTTCAAGGAAAGAAAAAACAAAAGAGATCATAGCATCTCTTCATAAAAAGAAGAACCTAGTTCTTAGATCCATGAGACAAAGTCTCTCTTCGTAAAAGAAGAAATTAGTTCTTAGATCCATGAGACAAAGTCTCCCACAAAGAAAAACAAAAGAGATCATAGCATCTCCTTATAAGGAAGAACTTAGATCCGTGAGACAAAGTCTCTTATAAACGAGAATTTAATTCTCAGAGCACAATACTGATCAGAACTGCTAAAGAAGCGCTTTAGCGCTCCAAGTCTGGCGCTCACCGCCAAGCGCTCCACGTGCTCCTCACGTGGGCGCTATTTTATAAGAAGCGCTCTAGCGCTCCAGGTCTGGCGCTCAGCGCCAAGCGCTCCACGTGCTCCTCACGTGGGCGCTATTCTAAAAGAAGCGCTCTAGCGCTCCAAGTCTGGCGCTCAGCGCCAATCGCTCCACGTGCTCCTCACGTGGGCGCTACTTTATGAGAAGCGCTTTAGCGCTCCAAGTCTGGCGCTCAGCGCCAAGCGCTCCACGTGCTCCTCACGTAGGCGCTATTCTAAAAGAAGTGCTCTAGCGCTCCAGATCTGGCGCTCAGCTCCAAGCGCTCCACGTGCTCCTCACGTGGGCGCTGAGGGAACACAAAGTGTTCTTTAAATAAAGCCCCAACGCCATAATGAGTTTTCAACACTCAATAAAAAACAAAAAGAAAAAGGGGTGTCAGAACCTAAATCAATACTCAGCATTGTTGAACAAAAAGGGGACTGAGCCCAAACAAATGTTCAAAATTTTATTCAAAGCTGAGTGAGCTAAGCCCAAGTTGGCCACAGGTCCTTAATTCAGATCAATCAAGCCCATGTGCTCACAATTTCTCTAATTGGTCTTAGTCCCAAACCTGACTATAGATCTCCCAACAAACATTGGTTCAAGGGTACATCTCTTCATACCTCTGATACATATCGTTGTAATTCTTCAACGTCTTCGGAAAGATGGAGGGTCCCAATAACCAATAACTTTTGGCGTATCCCTAAACGGCTAAACCAAAACCTTATAGACTATGATGTCTTTAAACCAGACTATGATGTCATTAAACCTTACAGACTATGATGTCTTTAAACCAGACTATGATGTCTTTAAACCAGTCTATGATGTCTTTAAACCTTACAGACTATGATGTCTTTAAACCAGACTATGATGTCTTTAAACCTTACAGACTATAATGTCTTTAAACCAGACTATGATGTCTTTAAACCTTACAGACAATGATGTCTTTAAACCTTATAGACTATAATGTCTTTAAACCAGACTATGATGTCTTTAAATCTTACAGACTATGATGTCTTTAAACCAGACTATGATGTCTTTAATCCTTACAGACTATGATGTCTTTAAACCAGACTATGATGTCTTTAAACCCTATGGACTATGAGGTCCTTAAACTCATGGACTATGATGTCCTTAAACCCAATGGACCGCAATGTCCCTAAACTAAATTCTATGGACTATGATGTCCTTAAACTCCACGGACTATGATGTCTTTAAACCTGACGGACCGTAACGTCCTTAAACTAAAACGATAGATCCCAAATGCTCTGTCGTCGGATCTAAATGATCCTGAACCCCCGTTGAGTAGATCTTAGTCTAAAATTAGACTAACGTATCCTCAACAAACATTTAAGGTGATCTTAATCTCAAATGAGATTAACGACCCTTAAAATCAAACAAACACAAATCTAAGAAAATACGGATTTGGACTAATCCCCGCCCTACGGGCGACAATATAAATTAGTCTCCGTATACAATCCACGAGCAACCATAAATAAAATAAACACACACCACACGAAGTGAACATCTGGAGAAGGAGAAAGTGGTTATCGCTATGCGGTAACGTAATTAACTACAGGGGCTTGCGCCTGCAGGGAAGAGCGTCTCCACAATAAAAAAAACCCGTCACAATGAGGGGGAATCTGACGAAGTCTGCTGCAACGGCCGCATCCGTCCAAACCTCCGATGCACGGTGCCATAAATCAACTTGGCATCTTCGGAGAGGTGGACGGATAAAACCCAAATAGCATCTTCCCCCAAATTCAGGCAAGACGACCTACGCGGTTTCGTCTCTGTTTTCGGCGGTAAACAGATTCTGGCACGCCGGGTGGGAAGCTTTTCCTCTTTCCACTCCACACTTCGTGTGTCGTATTTCGCAAACAAATCGCAGTTTTCTATGGTTGCCTGTGGATTCGAGATACTAAGATTTGGTGTCTTGCTCCCTTGCAGAGAAAAGAAGAGCAATGGCCTCCCGCTGCACTAACTGCAACAGCAACTCCCACTCCGTCCTCGCTGGAGGAGTGACCTATGGGCCCCAAACAGCTTCCATCTTCGCCATGCCAGTGGAACAGGTGACTCAGGCCACCACTGGACTGTTCTTTTGGACCATGATCCTACCGGCAAGCTTCAGCGTCCCAATGCCGTCACAAGAAGCTCCGAAGAAGTCGGTCTTCGATCGACTTGCAACTACCACGACCCCTCTCAATGGGTCGTCCAAGTCCAACGCCTCGGTCTTTAACAGATTAGGCCAAAGCTCAAGTGGGCCCATCAAGAAGCCTGCAATACCCGAAGGAGTTATCCTGAATTGGATAGCCATTCCAGCTCCGGCAAACGAAGTCATCAGAGGGGCTTCTCCAGCTAAGAGGTTGGTCTTCGCAAGGCTAGCCATTCCAACTCCCATTGCGGGTGAAGTCATTACAAGTGCTTCCCCCACCCGAAAGTCAGTCTTCGACAGGTTGGACGTTTCTTCTCGGTGGACGTCAGTTTTCAATAGGCTGGCACTAACGGCAGCCCTTCACCAGAACAGGGGGCATGATGAAGCCACCCCCGCAACTGAGCCAGTCCCATCTGCAAGACATGCTCGACGTCGCCACTGGCGCCGAGTGAGGAAAACTGGGGGCAACTCTCCTTCTGGACTTACCCCACTAGCTCCAATGGTGGAAGTCGATACTGCTGTTCTAACTGAGAACAGCTTTGAGCCGCTCAGGAGGGTGCGCAAGAACTCTCCAACTGCCGTGTTGAAAAAGTCTCCTCCACTTGTGGAGAACGTTACAAAGGCGAAGCCGGAACAACCTCCTCAGTGGCTGTCTTCCAAAATCCATAGGGTCTGGCGAAGAGTCCAAGACTCTGTGATTGACAAAGATTATTCTCGTCGGTTGAAGAAAATAAAGGTTCGGCAAGAGGAGGACCATCTCACCGCCGTCATACCACGGAAAGCATCGGCTGCAACAGCCCCCTCAACTTCGACCGCCCATAAAAGGAGAAGGCCAGAGAAGATCCCTGTGTCCGCGATAAATCTCAAGGGCACTGAATCTAAACGCCCCAAGTCTTGGGGCATGGTAGTACACACCATTTACGTGGCATCCGGAAAAGCGGATAGCCGTACCTCCACGGGTCATCGACCACTTACGCGATCAGTGACTAAGGCTCAAGAGCAACAATAGCAAAAGCTCCAGGAGATGCTGACAAAGATGGCTGCACTCACTGGGCCAAAGGAAAGCCTGGAGACATCGTCGGAGCAGCGCCAGGAGCAGGAAACCGATGCCGAATTCCTACGAAGAATGCTTGAGAAGAAAGACAAAGAGGCCGCGGAACAAGCGGCTAACATAAAACAAATGGCGCTCATGTTTCAAGATATGGTGGGAATGATGATCCAACCGGACCCCCCAGCTGAAGATCCCCCAGTAATCCTTGAAGATGACATAGGGGAGACATCAAACCCTCTTCCTTCTTTTTCAGCAGCCAAAAAGGAGACGATATCGAAAGCTGCCCTTGACGACTATATAGCTCAACAGATACGAGCCCATCAGGAGAGCGAAGCGGCTGGCCAAATCGTCAAAACTGGACGACCCTATCCGGGTTGGTACGATCAAATAAAGTACCCGCCAGGATATACGATCCCTAAATTCCACGTGTATAAGGGGACGGATAATCCATACCAGCACGTTGCTCAATTCAGAGCCTTATGCGGTAATACTGGGGGTGGCGATAAATTGCTGCTTCTCCAGTTCGTTGGAATCTTGTCAGAGACAGCATTCGAATGGTACTCCGAGCTCCCGAATGACTCTGTCAAGACATTTGCAGAAATGGAGCTACTGTTTACACAAAGGTTCGCAAGCGCCAGCGAACGTACCCCGATCACGGCATTGATCAACGCCAGAGTGAAGCCGAGAGAAAGCTGGGTTCAATACGCCATTCGGTGGCGGAACCTATGGTCAAAATGTGAACAGCGCATAGAGGAAGCTCCTGCCGTGGGCATGTTTGTGGGAACCCTCGATCCTCAGGCGACCATATCTCAATTTATGATGTTCTTCAAGCCGACCACCTTCCAGGCCTTGATTGACAAGCTGGCCCAGATGGATCAGATAGGCCATAGGCCGTCCTCTTCAAAAGCGGATTTTCGTAATGAAAAGAGGAAAAGGAAAGCGACTTTCGTCGCCAACGCTCAACAGCAGCCGAGCGATCCGAAACCAGTTGCTCGCCAAGGACACAAATCGCAATTCCTCGATGAGAAGTTAAGACGTACTTATTCGTTTCCCCGGGATAAAATGAGAAGACTGTTCGAACTAGCGGTGCGCAACAGGTTCATCACCTTGCCGGATCCGAAATGCCCACTACAGCCGGTGATGTTAACAATCCCAACTACTTCCCCAACCACCGAATGTTGGGCCATCCGATCGAAGATTGCTTCGTCTTCAAAAGCTGGATTGATGACCAATACCAGCAAGGCAAATTCGCGCTGTCTGAAAACTGGAGGGCAAACCCGCCACAACCGCACGCTCCGAAAAAGATGGACACGCCGGGGGCATCATGCTCATTCATAGAGGAAGCTCCATAGGAGGTCGTTCTTTCGGAAAAAACTAAAAGAATGCTGAAAGATCTCCAAGCATGCCCGGCAATCAGGTGGAAAAGCCCGCTAGAGCCAGAGATTACTGAGGGGATACTGAAACCACGCCCAACATCGGGAGTTGGTAGCGAAAGACAAAACACCCAGGCCCAGCCGTCACAGTCTTCGAAGAAAAAGAAGAAGAACAAGAAGCCCGCGCAGCCTGACGATAAGCGCATGGAGTTGCAAAAGCATATTGACGCGCTGGAAGAATATAACCAAAAGGCGCAGACCCCGGTCACACTCCAAGAGTTTCTCAACCACATCCTTGAGGGCGGAGATGACGACAATGGTGAGGGAGAAGACTCGTCAGAAGAGCCTGAGAATTATGTGGCAAGTTGTCACATGATCTCTCATTCACCAATAAACGGCCAATTCCTTAAAAAATACTACGCCTGACGAGTCACGGCCCAGGTCAACGATAGATGACGACGCTTATGTCCGCTCGCTATCTTCCCAAGCCTACACTCTATAAGTAGTATCCGGCGAAACTTTGCCTCGAAACAATGGACCGTAATGTCCTTAAACTAACTGTGGACCGAAACGTCCCTAAACTAACAATGGACCGTAATGTCCTTAAACTAACTACGGACCATAACGTCTTTAGACTACTATGAACCGCAGCATCCTTAAGCTAACGCGGCCAAAAAATAATAATAATATAAAAATTAAAAATTAAAAAAAAAACGGTACGTCCATAAGCGAAATGGGCACGGATGAAAACCTGAAAGGGCTCCGTGAGTAAAAACAGCAGGGCTACCGGCGAGTTTGTGAAAACCCGAAAGGGCGCAATCTCGTTAGAAGACACCTGCAAGCTCCTCTCGACCTTGTAAGGAGAAAAATACCCGCGTGAGATCCTTACGACTCACAAAGGAGCGACACACTTAGGGATCCCTACGATTCCTAAGGAGAAATTACACTTACGAGATCCTCACGACTCGTAAGGAAAAACTCTCTTATAAGACCCTCACGGCTTACAAGATTCAAAAGCCTTAAGCTACAGGGATCTGAACCTGTTCTTAAGCCATAACAATCCCCTGACTGCCCTACAAACGGTTCAATATTGACCTTTGTATACAATCCATGGGCACAAATAAACTTCTCCCTCACCAAGTTCCAACAATGGCGCGAAATGTCCTCACGTGGTGAACGACACTTGTAAGTCCTCTCGACTTATAAGGAGAAAACGCTCTTGTAAGATCCTTACGACTTATAAGAGAGCATACACTTAGAAATTCTCACGATTTCTAAGGAGAAAACACCCCTACGAGATCCTCACGACTCGTAGGAAGAAACACCTTTATGAGACCCTTACGGCTCATGAAGTCAAAAGCCTTAGTCGACGGGATCCTAACCCTGTTTGCTAAGCCACCTTTGTTCGAATCGACAAAGGCAAATGATGATTCGCTCCTGGCAGTGTCCCAGTGGTAGCGATGCTGATGCCTAAATCGGTATCAAATTCCAAGTCCTTTCACGGCAAATGATGATTCGCTCCTGGCAATATTCCAGTCGCAGCGATGTTGATGGTAAGATTGGTATCAGATCCCAAGTTCCATACTCGCAGCAAAAAGTCAGCAAGCCATAAATGCATATGAAATAGCCGAAATGATAGGGCAACTTGCAACAAAATAAGCAAGCAAAATATATGCATACAAAAATAGCCGAAATGATTGGACAACTCGGAATGAAAAGCAGTGAGTAAAAAGAAAAAATAGCCAAAATGATTGGGCACCGCGAAAAATAGCCGAAATGATTAGGCAATTGCAACTTTCGCGATATAAAAAGCTGAAATGATAGAGCATCGCTGAAAGAAATAAAAAAATGATGAAAATTTTTCCCTACAGGCGAGTTCATACTGACTCCTGTATACAATCCATGGGCATAAACAAAAAGGGAACCATGTTTCCCCACCGGGCTCTTTCAAACGAAGAGTCAGATCTCAACAGCATCATCTACAGCCTAGAGATCAACAACGGCATTCATCCTCGTTCCAGCAAGATACGGACGCGACATCACCCATCGGAGCCACGGCAAAGTCCTCAGTTCCAAGACACTACGCTTCCCCGACAACCTAGAGTCAAACCTGACACCGCAGAAAGTGGAGTAAGTCAACCCTGAAACCGCAGAAAGTGGAGTACGTCAACCCTGACACCGCAGAAAGCGGAGTACGTCAACCCCGACACCGCAGAAAGCGGAGTACGTCAACCCCGACACCGCAGAAAGCGGAGCACGTCAACCCTGACACCGCAGAAAGTGGAGCACGTCAAACATGACACCGCAGAAAGCGGAGCACGTCAACCCTGACACCGCATAAAGGGGAGCACATCAAACCTGACACCGCAGAAAGCGGAGCACGTCAACCCTGACACCGCAGAAAGGGGAGCACATTAAACCTGACACCGCAGAAAGCGGAGCACGTCAACCCTGACACCGCAGAAAGCGGAGCCAGTCAACCAATAATCCCTCGATTCGTCTCAACTCGTAGGGGAAAGCCTTAGACAATGGGGATAAAGACATGTTTTCTAAGCATTGGGACCCTGCAAGTCGGCCCAAGATGGGCCATTGTATACTATTCACAGGTCCCACTCTCCAAAGTCTCTCGACAAGGAAGGAAATAACCATTTACGAGTCCTCTCGACTTATAAAGAGGAAAAATTCTCTTGTGAGATCCTTACGACTCTCGAGAGAAAACATGCACTTAGGAATCGTCATGATTCTTAAGGAGAAATTACACCTACAAGATCCTCTCGACTCGTAGGGAGAAAAGTTTTTATGAGACCCTCACGGTTCATAAAGTTGAAAAGTCTTAGGCAGCAGAGCTGAACCTGTTTCCTAAGCTATCGCTACCCAACAAGAAGGTTAAGATGGACTTCTATCTACTATCTACAAGCCACATTTGCTAAAGTAACATGCCAATGGCACAGCAAAGAAAAGAAGGCGATAGTACAAGAAAAAAAATATGTCTTTTATTCATGAATTCAATTGAGTACAAGATACATCATATAAAAAAATGAATGAAAGTATGTTATTCATAGATTACAAATTTTTTATTAATACAAAGAAGGCTACTGAGAGGGAAGCGTTTTTAACAAATCAGCAAGCCGCTCGCGCACTCCTCTCAACTCCTTTTCATGATCAGCCGTCGCGGCCAACTCTACTTCAATTCGAACCCGTTGCTGCAAACAGGATGAAACCTTCTCATCGATTTCCTGCTGAGCGGCTTCATGACTCTGCGTAACCCGCTCAGTGAAGTCAAGCTTCTTCCACAGCGCCAGCCCATCAGAAATACATCGTTGGAGACCTTCAAAAATAGTTTTCAGCTGTGCAGCGTTCGCTTTGACCTGGACACGCAATTAGACAGACTCTGTGGAAGCCGCCTCACGTTCCTTTCGCCTAAGGGTCGCCTCTTGTTCAAAATGGCGAAGAAAAGGAACACTCTGCTCAACCCATGCAGCTCGCTGGGAGTTCAAAGCCGATACTTCCGGAGCGGGACGCTTGAGCTCAATCTCATGCAGGCAAGCCTCGATCTCTTTGCAATAATTAACCCAAGACTCGACAACGTCTTTGTTATGGAAGTTCACGAGCGTCGCCAGCATAGGATTAACCTCAGCAGCAAAGTCTGCAGCAAATGCGAGGGCCTCGACGTCAAGATCCTCGACGAACTCGCTCAACATTCGCAGGCTGTTCGCAGCACCCCTGGAAGATGGGTGTTTAGCAAAGGGCCCTGCCGGCATTGGGATTCGAGACTCGAAGGGAGCTGGAGTCGGTGCGATTGCTGCAAGACAAATCATGGTCAAATGTCGACTCGGGAGGTAAAGAGAAATACACGAGCGATGGAGTCTACTATACTGGCTGTCGTGGATGGCAAAATTGGGAGTACCGGATGTGTGACTATCCCCTCGTCTCCTCCTCCGATCCGCGACGCTGCGATCAATATAAAGAAGACTTAGCAACAGTACGGCCATTCATAAAAGAAAGAAAGAAACAATAGCTGAAGGATATACTAACTAATACCAACGGGCGGAGCGACTTCCGACTAGAAGGAGAAATGCGGGTTCAGCACCTGATACAGATGGTCAAAAAGGACTCCTGCAAAGTTGCGACAATACATGGTTAGTACAAGGAAGACGGTGTTCATAGTTCAACTAAATCGCGAATCTATACCTTCCAGCATTTCGGAGGACATATGAGAAAGCGAGGGAACAACAACCATCATGGCGGCGACCGGAGGTGCTTCAGATGGAACAATTTCTACGTTCACTGCACCTACAAACAAAAATCGTCAGAAGAAGCTAAATGGGATTGTAAAAAAAAAGGAGAACAGTGACTCAAGATATACCTGACGGGTCATCAACCAAAACCGCGACGGAAGCATCACCTGGCGTTGCGGCTTCTTCACTCTCCCGCAGAGGGGTAGTCTCCGTGCCCATGGCTTCGTCCCCTGATTCGACGAGGGATGTTGTGACGCTTGCGATGCCCGCCGATACCGGGGAGCCACAAGGAGAAAGAGCGGTGGTTTGGGCAGTCCCAGACTCCCGAGAGAGAGTAGCCACTTCGGGCTCTGTGGTCGCCATCGTCTCGCCTGCCATCTCATCGCCAGGATTTAGCCCTGTGGGATATGATGTATAAGAATTTGCAGATTGAGTTCTAATAAAAAGACCGGGCATTACGTTACCTTGCGAAAGATTCTCGGTTGCCTCCCGAGCCGCGTGCGCAACCTGTCTATGGGCGGTAGACAGGGCAACTGGAACACCCCCTGAAGGAATAACGACAGATGGAGTGGTGCTTGAGCCTGCACCTACAGCCAAAGCGGCATCACGTTCCTTCGCCGCGCGCTTCCTGCGATTCCCTTTCAGTTTGGGCCATGAAAGCTGATCTCATCAATACCTCCGTCAAAGGGACGTCATCGTCCGAACCAAGCTCTGCCTCTGGAGCCGTTACAGCATCTGTCATCGTCCGTTTTAGCGAATCCTTCTGCGGTAAGGTTGAAGGAGCTGGGGCTACAATAGCTGGCTCTGGAAGCGTTGCCGCATCACCACTTGGGATCGGCACCACACTCGGGATAACCGGAGTCAAGGTAGTCCCTGCAATAAGACAAAGGAGAGGGTCAAACCACGAATAAAGAAAAAGGGAATGAAGGCACAATGAGACGAAGGATACCAAGGCCCAAAGAAGCACGGAGCCTCTCTTCCTCTTCAAATATTTTAAGGGAAGCCGCGAGAGCCTCTTCGGCAGAGATACCTGTTGAAGAAGAAAGCGTCAGTAAAAATATAATAAAAAAAGATAACCGTGGGAAGATACGATTGAAGTCTATGTAAGTGCACGGCGGCGCCCCGGCCGTCAATCCGACGCCGGAATGCGGAAGCGGTGAAAAACTTTAATTTTGCGGACTTAGCAAACCGGCACCACCGCGCACTAAACATCCGGATCGTAACCATTAACAAGTCTAAGCTAACTACAAGATAGGGAAGAGAAGTATACCGACAGATCCGAGTCCTCCGGTCTTCTCATCGCCGTCCCGATCTCCTGCAGAATGTGCCGTCTCCTCCTCGTCGCCGGAAGTGCACCACATCGCCTACTTCTTTTACGGGCTCCCACCTCAATGCCGAGGCAACTCGGGCACGAAGCCGGCTACTCGACGTGCCCAAGATATGCTGTAGAATATCTAGTAGAACTTGTGTCTCATTTGGGGTTCATGGAGGTGCCATTTTAGTGGAGGGATGATACAAGAATTTTGTGGAGGAACTTGGGGATTTTTCTATCAACTAGAGAGCAAAAATCCCCACTACAAAATGGGCAACCCCTCCTCCATGCTTGGTCGGCCATGACTAGAGGAGGAGGAGAGTGAGAATGAGAGAGGAGAGTGATAGAATGAGAGAGCCCTCCAATAAAACCAATGGAGAGAGAGAGAAGACTATCATGCAAAAGGAAATGATTACCAAATCAAAACCCACACTCAACCACCTACCACCAACCTCATCATCAACAACCATGATGAGATCCAAAGTCAAGCTATCATGAAAAAGGAAAGTCAAATGATGGGACAAGTATCATGACATGATAATATGCAAAGACCCCCTCCACAAATGCTTATTTGCAACAATGCAAATAAGCCCTCCTCCACCAATCTTCGGCCAATGAACGGAACAATGGAAATCGGCCGAAACTAAAAGCAAACTGGCAACTCCAGAAAACTGGTCCCGTAATAAATTACAGGAAAACCCCGATACTGTGCATACACACCCGCATTTGTATTTCGACCGAAATACAAAATGCAATGAGACAAAATCTACACTGTACTATACTAGGATCCGGCTTATACCAAAACCGGCTAGCAATATCTGTTCGATCCTGATCCGTGCAATACCGCACGTATCTGATCGAACCCTGCCATATATCCATACGGCCTATAGTACAAACTGTCTGATCCTGATCCGTGCAATACCGCACGTATCTGATCGGACCTTGCCATATCTCCATACGGCCTCTACAACCTTTCGCCCGAAAGCTGAGTAACTGAATGTGGGGGACTCTAAAGACTCGTCAACACCTTGGTTGTGGATTTAACCACTAGCACGTCAGAGGTATAAGCCAATACGTAACGGGCTACCAGGTATTGACTAAAAAGGATGTCTGTGAGCGAACTCAGCCTGACAACCCTACTGAGCCTGTCAGTGACAATATCCGTGCAGTCCGGTCCGTTCGTCTATGAGCATCGCATGGCGGGCCTAGGGGGTTGGTAAAAGTCAGACCCCCAAAAGCGGTACAAGTCGTGTCGGAGTGTAGCCCAGAACACCCTGAGATACTACTGGAATACCTACCAGTAAATCTCCTTGCCTCGGCCGAGGGCTTCGTGTAATGGCTCTCCTAGACACAGCACGACCTCACCCCCAATACCGGGAGAGACGAACCCCCTGAAGATACGCTCACTGCCTCCATGTGGCTCGGGACTGTACCCAACTAAAACCTGTTTGCACTACTCCTTTGAGCCGTGGTAGGGTAGTAATCAAAGTACAGTGGGAACTCACACGAGACAAATGACGATCCCCAGGTCGATGAACTAACCTGCACACATGTCACCAGGGAACTGCCATCTGACGTCTGGTATATGACCAACTAGCATGTTCCCGGCGAGTCCTGTCCGGTGTACTCATAACCCAATGAGCACCTGTATACATCTTAGGTGATCCAACTGACACCAGTGGCTTGTGAGACCGGCCACCGCCCCTCGTCGGGGTCTCGACTGTATACACTAGTCTACTATGGAGTATCGATGCCCTGTCTCGAAACTCACACGACTAGGAACCATTTAAGGATATGCTTATAGACTGCCAGCTCCCACGTATATGATCGCCCTCATACTGCTGGTGGTCAAGCAAGAATCCTAGGGGCTCTATCAACGTGTAATAGCGACGTGTCAGGTCACCTAAAACAGTACACGATGATAAAGGTAAACCAGATAGCATACTATCATCTCGAGTAAGACTGTCCTACCGGGATAGGTCCTCCATCAATCATTACAATCACGTACCTATGACCTAATAATTGACTCTGAGGGCATTATCTCCAACAATCTCCCACTTGCACTCAAGGCTAATTATTGCGATGTCGCATACTCACAGCCCGTGTGATACCGAACACCCAACTCCTCTACTAGTCAGTCTCACAAAGCTCGTTTGCGAAACTATTGCGTTCGAGGAATAGCCTCAGTGAGTGGATCCGCCTTGATGTCTCTTTCTATGTCTCTCTATATCTCAAGTTCGCGGAGAAACCCATCTCCCGAAATGAGCAATACCTGTCTTAGAATGTGTCTGGATGTCTGATGGGACATAGCTCATAAATGAACTCCAAATCCAAACTTCTTAGACTGTATCGTCAACTGAACTTAATCAGTATCCTGCGCCATGCCTCCCTCAGTATTGCCTTGGACCACCTGTCCAAAATACTGCCCCTCGTCAGAGGGAAAACTATAACTCTGACAACCTCCTTGTCGTCCATGTCACCTTGGAAGCCTGGAATGATAACTGTCTCACGAATGAGGCTGTCGTTATCATATCCCTAGAACATTCACTTATGTTCTAAAACTGCTTCCGACTGTTTCTCCAGGATTGGATTAATGTCAACTTATTGCACCTACTGCAAGAACAACATCTGGTGTGGTACTTGACATCTCATGATTGACTCAATTGCCTAAGCAAGTGATCTGCCAATCATGCGCATCCCTCTCTACTTTAGTCTGTAAGACACCTTTAGAGAGGGTGACTCCATCACCTGCAGGTACACTACCGTGCCAGGAGTCGTCCATTCTAAATACTCTTAGAATGCTGTCAAGTACCCTGATTGGGAAACCACCCAAATCTAGATCTAAAACCATAGATCTAGTAACCAGTATGTCTGATATAAAATCCATTTCCTTTGTGGAGAAACTACTGTGTGACGACCAAAGTATAACCGACTGTAGTATAGGAGTTTCTTTTCCTATTCTGTGTATGTCATCCAAATACCAGGATATCACACCCTACTACCTTCTCAACAGATCCATCCCCTATTCTGATGAAGTCAAACCCATGATTGTCACGTCAGAAAAAGATGATCTATCTTCGCTACATCTGCTTTAGTCTATAAATAGACATAAGCTACCTGTCCACCAATGCTTCCGCTGCTCCCACTGACTACGACAACCCTCTGGCAGAGTCATATTCACGCACACTTCTGAAGCGAGTTCAGAACGACGCTATACTCATCCTCCTGCCAGGTCTCGCAGCCTGGAACAACAGCAATGGTAATTGTGGGTAAACAAGAACTTCCCTGTCACCGTCCTTGAGGCTACCGTAGTACCTCTCGGGTGCCTGAAGTTACCCACCTTATCTGCGGAGTGGCCAAATGGAATGTCAATCCAGATTGAATCTTTAGGTTCCTTATCAAATCTTCAGTAATCGTTTGTGGTTCTGGAATCACTTCCAGTTCTACCATACTCCCACTACTGTTTTCTGAAAAAATCCATTTTTAATAAAACTGTGGCGAGTCTAGAACAATATTGCTATTGTTCATCCAGATGGTAGAAAGTCAACCCTCGTCATAGCCTGGGTCAACCCACAAACAGCCATTACAGAAACGTGCCTTGAGTTATCCAGAGTCTGGTTTTAATCATAAGCTGGACAACTCCCCGTACCTTAACAACGTTAAGATACGAACTGTTCTATATCCCATATAGGACCAGAGGCACTGATTTGATTGAACCAGATCCAAATCATGCAACTGTCTCCAGTGCATGTCAACTAAATGGAAGGGGGCCGATCAACGTTACTCAACTTAGGAATGCTTCCAATTATGAGTAACCTGAAAGAGAAGCAAGATCTCTTTATCATCACTATTACCAACCGAATACCATACACAAGTATCTACATCTTCGATCTCTTTGAAGAATCCCGATACTTGTTATACCTGGTTCTCTACTTTATTCAAATACCTATAACTTCTCAAAAATTCGGACCCTGTGTTTCGAAGAAACACCTGTCTAAAAGCTAGAGAAGTCACAAGTAAACCGAATATAGTACGAGGACCAACCCCTCTGTCCTGATGGACCCTGGACAACATACAATACTCTGTATAAGTCCCTTGAGTCTGAAAACTCATTCACTGTGTGTCGTAGGTTGAAAACTGTACCTTTGGTTATGAAGACTTACACCGCTGTTCAATGCTCCTTACCTAACCATCCACTGATATAGGTAAATGTCGTAGACATAATTTCAGAAAGGTATATCTCACTCTATGAAAATAGACGTACAGATATATCAATTTGAAATTGGTGCATAACAGCGGATATTCAAAACCAAATATTTGCCGACCGGCAAACAGCCCAGGTGATCTCCTCAAATATCACCGATTACAACGAATCCCGATATAATGAGGATGATCACCCAATTCCCAATAACTTACTCCCACTCATCATTTATAAAACCATACAGATGTGAGAATCAAACCTGGTAAATACATACCCTGGAGCAAGTGTCTAACTGGGAAATCAGTTTTCCTTTAACAGTACACAGTGAAACTGAAACATTGAAATGTTTCGATGGGGTATCCTGGTATTCCTAGTAATGCCTCTTCCATTATCCAGATTCACAACTGTAACCGTGTAATTCTTTGCCACCTCTCCAAATCCCTTCATATGTCTTTAGTCTTTACCTTCTGTACACCCCTTAAGCCAAATGGTTTTCTTCCTTCCCTACCGTTCGGCACCAGCCTATGGTTTGGAAGAAGACTATCCAATAAGCATAATGGGTGTACTGTCCCAATCCTAGGAACACTCGCTATGAGAGAGGGTGAAGATAAAAGAGAACCGAATAAATCTTATTCCTATTTCTCCTGAACCAGAATCCATCCCCGAACTGGAACAAGTTCCTTTCGAGTTCGTATATAACCATACGATGGAGTATCCAATAAACTGTGGATCTTCGTAGTGATACGGAGCGTCCTGGAGAAATACAAAGGTGATTTAGGATTGGCGAAGGAATACTTGGTTTGTTCGTGAATATCTGTTGCAATTTACTTTGCCCTCTTACTAATCCCTTGTTTTGTCTTAACTTAATACCTTCTGCACACCATCGTTATGCTAATTGGTTTTCTTCATTCCCTACCGGTCGGCACCAGCCTAAGGTTTGGAAGAAGACAATCCAATTTGCGTAATAGGTGTACTACCACTAAACCAAGGAGTACTCGTAACCGGAGAGAGGGTAAAAGGAAAAGACAACTGAATAATCCTATCCGTTTTCTCCAGAACCTGAAACCATCCTCGAATAAATTCTTTCGAGTTCGTATCTAACCATACGATGGTTTTGTCCAATGGAAGTGGACGTTCGTAGCAATACGGGGTGTCCTGGAGAAAAGGGTAAAAGTAGGAGTGGCAATGAGGTTCGCAACTCTGACAATCCAAAAGCCAGTGTTTAAGAAGGTTCGGTCAACTTGGTCACTGAGTCAAAGTCTTAGGGTCGGGTCAAAGGTCGCTACCAAAGAGAGAGAGAAAAGAAACACTCAGCGTGCACTCTAACCTAGATCAGAATGGTTACCAATTTATCTAATCTGGAATCCTCCCACTGTACCTCAAATTCTCCTCCAAACCTGAAAGAAGAATTAGTCGGGGTTACCCGAGGAGTAAACTAACTCATCAGTGGGAATCGGGATCCAACTATCATCGCATGGCAATGTGACGGAATCCGCTCACGGTATCACACTCCAGAAGGTATGCGCATATCTGGCAAGTTTCAGTTCTTTTGAAACTCCCGATGTGATTTCTGCCCCATGCTCTTATGACCTTGACTAAGGCCAACAAATCATAAGTCACATGTCAAGTTCTACCCGTCATTATCCAGGTTGATTTGAACCCACCCGTACAAGCCCTTGACTAGGGCCAACAAGGCTATACGACTGTCCCAAACCAACGCATCTATCCATGCAGCATATGAACACCCAACAGCTACCAAACACTGTGCCTTGACTAAGGCCAACAAACACAGCTTGAATACTATTGACTACCCATATGAAACGACGGAGGGCTACGAATGGTTTCTGGCGAAAACCTTTAACGTAATGAACTTGATATCGTTGAAGGAACGAATAGCTTTTTGAAAATATAGTGACGAAAACCGTTGCTAAAGAGGTCACTCCCGGTGAAGGGATCTCGGCTCTTTCCCCGTAGAATGGGGTGCAGGATATTCCAACTGAATACCACGGTGCAAAGAAAAAGTAATCGGCTATAGTGAAGTTAATGCCCTGACGCAAACCTTTTGTCCAAGGGGTCACTCCCGGTGAAGGGATCTCGGCCCTTGCCTCGTCGACTGAGGAGCAGGATATTCCAACTGAATATCACGATGCAAAACAAAAGTGAACGTCCTTGCAATAACGGCTTTTTGAAAAGTGTTCCAACAACATCAGATTAGGTTTGTTTTTAACTTGCATTGATCCGAATCAATGCAGTCACATCAATTGATCACACCAAAAAGAACGAAAATATACTGATGTACGTATATGCCATCCGCATTCGCCACTGGGTCCCGTCATTACCCGTTAGGTTAGCTAACTAACGACAGAGCGGGGACTGGACTAGCGCGGATGTAAAACATATACAACATCTACTAATATATATACCAATATATTATATTTCGCTCAAGGCGTGAAAGAAATGCAACATCACAGAAAATGTACAGTATCACAGAACAATACAGATATCTGGGATCCCCGGGTTTCACAGAGCCACTACTGAAACCCGACGTTCCCCTGGTCGTGTGGATAGCCTGTGCAATGAAATCCTAGACCCCTACGGGCGCGGCAAGTCACCCGCCAAAACCTGAAGCGAGGCAGCCCCCTTCAGTACCGTGAATGGACCACCCAGCACTTCACGGAATCCGGCAACTTGGGCACCCCTCCTGGGTCAATCCTAGTACAGAAAGTAAAATATACATACACCGGGTACAACGACCGCAACCTGGCTGTGCCCCAAAAATAATAATACAAACAGGCAGTGACGGCAGTCCACATGTCGGACGCTCGTCCCGCAATAACAAATGTACATAATACAACTACAACTGTACTAGCATTGCATCCAGGCTATCCCCCACGACCGATCCGCAACATCACAGCATAAACATACAACATCAACGTGAAAGTCACGTTCGCAAATCCGTCTAACCGGGCTATAGCAGTTAGACCGGATTTACCGATCGAGTGACATTCACGGTCGCAGATATAATGTAAATACTGTGAAAAATGTGTTTAAAATTTTCCGATTGACCAAAAATTAACAAGTGGGCCCCAAACAATACTGTAGCAGATAAAGAAAACCTGGGCCCAATTTTAATATCCCAAAACCCCCAAAATAAGCCCATAAGGCCACTGGAGAAAAATGATGTGGTGACGTCACCAATGTGCGGCGGAACCGCGGCCCAAGGGGGGGTTTGGCCGCGGTTCCGCGCTCTGTTGGTCGACTGAACGCATCGAATTTTTCCAGTAGTCTTATAACTCCCTGCACATCATTCTGAGACCACCTGTTAAGATTTTTCGGCCGCGGTTCCGCCGCACATTGGTGACGTCTGAAAAAATTTTCGACACCAAAAAATCTTAACAGAAAACTGATGTGAACACAAATTGGGTTTTCGGGATTTTGGTCGATCGGAACTGAAAAACACATTACACAAAGCTAGACTAAGTTAATGGGGAGGCTCTGATACCACTGTAAGTGCACGGCGGCGCCCCGGCCGTCAATCCGACGCCGGAATGCGGAAGCGGTGAAAAACTTTAATTTTGCGGACTTAGCAAACCGGCACCACCGCGCACTAAACATCCGGATCGTAACCATTAACAAGTCTAAGCTAACTACAAGATAGGGAAGAGAAGTATACCGACAGATCCGAGTCCTCCGGTCTTCTCGTCGCCGTCCCGATCTCCTGCAGAATGTGCCGTCTCCTCCTCGTCGCCGGAAGTGCACCACATCGCCTACTTCTTTTACGGGCTCCCACCTCAATGCCGAGGCAACTCGGGCACGAAGTCGGCTACTCGACGTGCCTAAGATATGCTGTAGAATATCTAGTAGAACTTGTGTCTCATTTGGGGTTCATGGAGGTGCCATTTTAGTGGAGGGATGATACAAGAATTTTGTGGAGGAACTTGGGGATTTTTCTATCAACTAGAGAGCAAAAATCCCCACTACAAAATGGGTAACCCCTCCTCCATGACCACATCGCCTACTTCTTTTACGGGCTCCCACCTCAATGCCGAGGCAACTCGGGCACGAAGCCGGCTACTCGACGTGCCTAAGATATGCTGTAGAATATCTAGTAGAACTTGTGTCTCATTTGGGGTTCATGGAGGTGCCATTTTAGTGGAGGGATGATACAAGAATTTTGTGGAGGAACTTGGGGATTTTTCTATCAACTAGAGAGCAAAAATCCCCACTACAAAATGGGTAACCCCTCCTCCATGCTTGGCCGGCCATGACTAGAGGAGGAGGAGAGTGAGAATGAGAGAGGAGAGTGATAGAATGAGAGAGCCCTCCAATAAAACCAATGGAGAGAGAGAGAAGACTATCATGCAAAAGGAAATGATTACCAAATCAAAACCCACACTCAACCACCTACCACCAACCTCATCATCAACAACCATGATGAGATCCAAAGTCAAGCTATCATGAAAAAGGAAAGTCAAATGATGGGACAAGTATCATGACATGATAATATGCAAAGACCCCCTCCACAAATGCTTATTTGCAACAATGCAAATAAGCCCTCCTCCACCAATCTTCGGCCAATGAACGGAACAATGGAAATTGGCCGAAACTAAAAGCAAACTGGCAACTCCAGAAAACTGGTCCCGTAATAAATTACAGGAAAACCCCGATACTGTGCATACACACCCGCATTTGTATTTCGACCGAAATACAAAATGCAATGAGACAATATCTACACTGTACTATACTAGGATCCGGCTTATACCAAAACCGGCTAGCAATATCTGTTCGATCCTGATCCGTGCAATACCGCACGTATCTGATCGAACCCTGCCATATATCAATACGGCCTATAGTACAAACTGTCCGATCCTGATCCGTGCAATACCGCACGTATCTGATCGGACCTTGCCATATCTCCATACGGCCTCTACAACCTTTCGCCCGAAAGCTGAGTAACTGAATGTGGGGGACTCTAAAGACTCGTCAACACCTTGGTTGTGGATTTAACCACTTGCACGTCAGAGGTATAAGCCAATACGTAACGGGCTACCAGGTATTGACTAAAAAGGATGTCTGTGAGCGAACTCAGCCTGACAACCCTACTGAGCCTGTCAGTGACAATATCCGTGCAGTCCGGTCCGTTCGTCTATGAGCATCGCATGGCGGGCCTAGGGGGTTGGTAAAAGTCAGACCCCCAAAAGCGGTACAAGTCGTGTCGGAGTGTAGCCCAGAACACCCTGAGATACTACTGGAATACCTACCAGTAAATCTCCTTGCCTCGGCCGAGGGCTTCGTGTAATGGCTCTCCTAGACACAGCACGACCTCACCCCCAATACCGGGAGAGACGAACCCCCTGAAGATACGCTCACTGCCTCTATGTGGCTCGGGAATGTACCCAACTAAAACCTGTTTGCACTACTCCTTTGAGCCGTGGTAGGGTAGTAATCAAAGTACAGTGGGAACTCACACGAGACAAATGACGATCCCCAGGTCGATGAACTAACCTGCACACATGTCACCAGGGAACTGCCATCTGACGTCTGGTATATGACCAACTAGCATGTTCCCGGCGAGTCCTGTCCGGTGTACTCATAACCCAATGAGCACCTGTATACATCTTAGGTGATCCAACTGACACCAGTGGCTTGTGAGACCGGCCACCGCCCCTCGTCGGGGTCTCGACTGTATACACTAGTCTACTATGGAGTATCGATGCCCTGTCTCGAAACTCACACGACTAGGAACCATTTAAGGATATGCTTATAGACTGCCAGCTCCCACGTATATGATCGCCCTCATACTGCTGGTGGTCAAGCAAGAATCCTAGGGGCTCTATCAACGTGTAATAGCGACGTGTCAGGTCACCTAAAACAGTACACGATGATAAAGGTAAACCAGATAGCATACTATCATCTCGAGTAAGACTGTCCTACCGGGATAGGTCCTCCATCAATCATTACAATCACGTACCTATGACCTAATAATTGACTCTGAGGGCATTATCTCCAACAGTCTACCTGACTGTGCGATAATGATTAGTGCTACTTCATCGCGAGCCAGTCGCTCGGAAGCCACAAGGGCAGCTTGAAGATCAGTATCATCCGCAGGCGCGATAAATAGACCCTCATTGGTCCCGTACTTGCACAAGCCCTCGCTGTAGGGAGCATGGGGCTCCTGGCCAAGTACGACGTCGACAGAAAATAGCGACTTCTTCTTCTTTTGCTAGCGAGCGCCGGCAGCCGATGACAAGAGTTTGTGCTTGGCGGGCAACTTTGGGCAACGAGTCCCGATCTCTATACCTACGCCAGAATCAGGAGACGCTGCAGCTACCGCTTCTATAGGAAAAAGAGGTAGAGGCTTATCAGGAAAGGCGTGTGGGACCACAACCGCAGCAGCTTCTCTCAAGGAAGGACGAACAATGGTCCGTCGCTTCAAAGGGACAGCTGGATTGCCAGCAGGGACAACACCGTTGTGATCGAGCAGTAACCTCTTTTCTTCCCTAATAATAGCACCCATCGCATGCTGGTACCACGCCACGTATACGTTCAAGATTTTTGGGACGCAGCTCGGCTCACTGATAAAAAAGTTGGACCCGGTGTTTAGCCGCATGAAATGGTGCAGCGTGCTACGCATACATTCCTCTGTAGCAACCGGCTCAGCTAAAAAGGCCTCAAGCGGGACACCCTGATTATAGCTTGATTGTTGAGCAAAACGGTGCGAGTTGTATCACATGAACAACGCCGAATCATTTTGCCTAAACACTAAAAAGCCCGGCCTGATTGAATATCAATGAAGAATCTCCCGAGCTTTCAAGGTAGAAGCTTCGTCTTTGAAGGTGTCACGCAGCGGCTGCACCGTTTTTATGGATTCCTTGCCGATGGTTAAGACCTTATCGACGAAGGTCATGCCATCCCCGACCGTACGCGGTCGAAGAACCAAACCACGAGCCTCTCGCTGAGTCGGTTCCAAAGCAGAAGCATCAACTAGCAGCATAACCCGAGGAAAGTTATAACTGTCGTAGAAGCGGGGCCGCTTGTGGACTCCGAAAGCGCCGGGCACATGAAGTTGGATCCACAACGTAAAATAATGCATCGGGAGGTTTACGTGCTACACCCCCGCCTGAGTGGTGTCTGCCGCCAAGCTAAGGCCATGATACAGGTGAGCCAACCCAGAGACCCCGACGGCCACTCTCATCCCAATAACCATTCGGTGAGCCGGATAGAAGACGGATGGCCTCATATAGTGATGGTGCATAGGGAGTACAAACCAGATTAACCATAGGCCGAGAAACCCCAGGAAGAACGTCTCTTCATCGACGTCTGAGGCAGCAAGCTCTGCGAAGGAAACGACCGGGGTATCCGGAAGGAAGAAATTCTTTTGATCTGCTTCAGCCGTCGGCTAGTTATCCAAACCAAAACCAAACTGGTCGTCGAGTTTGGCGAATCTCGCGGCTTCTTTTGACAAAACTTCCGAGCGGAGAAAGCGGGCGATGAAATCTGCGAAGCTGACCCCCTGCCTTCCGGATTCGAGAAACAAACCCTCATAAATATTCAACACCTTAATCAGACTTGGGAATTGATGTTGAATGGCATTCTCCGAGGTAAGGCCCATCACCCCTGATTTGGTGGCAAAGATGCACTCGTCAGGAGGAAGTAGCTTCTCGTAATGTTCTCCCCTGACGGGTAAGCCGGAGATCTCCGCGAACTCCTTCGAAGAGATTGAAACTTCCCGATCTGATAGAAGGAAGGTGTGAGTCGGAATATTCCATTGCTCCAAGAAAGCTTTGACCCACAATACAGAAGGCGTGGAATACTGGAAAAGAGACGCGAAAACTGCGGGGTACAACCCAAGCTTTAGCAGCAGTAATTTCTTGGCCGACAAGATGTATCGAGCCCACTGCAAGTATCCGGCTGGATGGTGAGGAGTCAAGCCTATCATGTACGGCTGTCCCCTAAGGGCGCGACTCGCCATGACATATGCGCCGCCCCAGAATATCTAAAGCCATCGGGGGATGTACGGGTATCGCGGCCAAAGAGGGCTGAAGGCGACCCTCCGAAATCCAGTTGACCTCCTCTACGGCATAGTTCACTGGGGGTGAGTCGGCGTAGTGGATCGCTGAAATGGGCTCCGAAGGTACCGCACAAGAGAAGCTGCGTCGGCCCCGGATGATTTGATTGTACCACGACCCCCATAAATGAAGAGACTTCTGCTCCGGGTCGTGATCTTTGATCAGTGCGAAAACTTCCCGGTCTATGGGAGCGTCAGCAAATGCGCTCTCCGGATGAACGAAGTGGAAAGAAGTGTTGAAAGATATAGTACCTGCACGAAAAGGAACAAGGGTTAGCTGTCAATGCTACAGTCCAAATTCTAAAACTTGGTACTTAAAATTTATGCCACAGCAATGCAGTGGAAAGGGACTAAAGGGGACCCACAAAATCAAGGTGACGGCTCATCATTGATGAGACAGTCACTCATTAAAGAGGAAATCCTAAAAGGATTCTCATTTAAAGAGAGGCTCATTGGGCCAAGGAGTAAACCTCCTCGAGAGCAGCGCTCTGCAACAGAAATGCCATCTGTCAAAATTAATGATGAAGGGAATAAAAATTCCCCCAAAAATTCTGAAGAGCTATGCTCTATGAAGATGATAGAGTAATCCATCAAAAACCCTAAAAAGCAATGCATTTACTAAGTTAAAAACTCCGAGATCTCTAAGATCTACAAAACGAACTCTAAGAGTTCTTCATTAATGGGTTGAGAAACCCTAAAAGAATATTTTTTGATCTATGATTTAAGAAGAGCAAAGCTCTGTTTTCATTTAACGGGTTAAGAAACCCTAGAATCCACTTTAAGATCTATGATCTAACAAGAGCAAGGCTCTGTTAATAGGTAAAACCCTAGAGTATGAAATGATTCCTTCAAAGATTTGATCCTTACCAAAATTTTTGACAAGGTTCTGACTCTAGAAGAGTTTCTTAAGGCAGAAAACTTAGCTCTGAAAGAGAATTAAATTCTCAAGAACAAGAAAGCAAGAAGATGAACAACAGTCATCTCAAGGGCCAAAGGCCCTATTTATAGGCGCTGGAAGTCAATCCAACTTCCAAGTTGATTTAACGGTGGAAAGGCTGCCACCGCTGAACTTAAGTGTAAGTCACGTGAGCGCAGCGGTGGAGGGGAGGAATTTGTTTCCCCTAATCAGAGAGCAAAACTCTGTTCAAAATTTGAAATTTGAACTGAGGCAGCGCCTCACGTGCAAAGCATGAGAGCGCTCGCGCCAAGAGCGCCAGCGCTAAGAGTCAAAGACTCTAAGGAAGCGCCTCACATGCAAAGCACGAGAGCGCTAGCGCCAAGAGCGCCAGAGCTAAGAGTCAATGACTCTGAGGCAGCGCCTCACGTGCAAAGCACGAGAGCGCCAGCGCCAAGAGTCAAAGACTCTGAGGCAGCGCCTCACGTGCAAAGCACGAGAGCGCCAGCGCTAGAACTAAATGTTCTCTACCATTGGATCAAAAATCCAACGAAGATGATGAATCATCAAATTACAGAATTAAATTCTGTTGAGGAAATGCTCCTCAAATCTTTCCAAACAAGAAAGATGGTGCTCTGTAAATCAGAGCTCCGTTGGATCAAAGATCTAATGGTGATTAAAAATCACCAAGATACAGAGCAATCTCTGTATGGGAAAATATTTTCCCAATTTTGTTAATAACAAGAGGAAAATCTTCTACAGAACAGAAGGCCTAGAATCAAAGATCCAACGGTGGGAAACATCTCCAAATCAATCAGAAATCTCTCAATGAGAGATTTCCTTAACTGATTCAACAAATCAGCCTTCCCTATATAAAGGACCCAAGACTTCAAGTCTTGCATAGGGAAACCTCCCCATAAGTTTCAAATTAAAAGAAGAAACAAAGAAGAACTCCCCCAAAAACTTTAGAGTTCAAAGCGAGAGCTACCTCTTTTCAAGGTAAAGAAAAAACAAAAGAGATCATAGCATCTCTTCATAAAAAGAAGAACCTAGTTCTTAGATCCATGAGACAAAGTCTCTCTTCATAAAAGAACAACTTAGTTCTTACATCCATGAGACAAAGTCTCCCATAAAGAAAAACAAAAGAGATCATAGCATCTCCTTATGAGGAAGAACATAGATCCGTGAGACAAAGTCTCTTATAAATGAGAATTTAATTATCAGAGCACAGAACTGATCAGAACTGCCAATGAAGCGCTTTAGCGCTCCAAATCTGGCGCTCAGTGCCAAGCGCTCCACGTGCTCCTCACGTGGGCGCTATTTTAAAAGAAGTGCTTTAGCGCTCCAAGTCTGGCGCTCAGCGCCAAGCGCTCTACGTGCTCCTCACGTGGGCGCTATTCTAAAAGAAGCGCTCCACGTACTCCTTACGTGGGCGTTATTCTAAAAGAAGCGCTCCAAGTCTGGCGCTCAGCGCCAAGTGCTCCACGTGCTCCTCACATGGGTGCAACTTTATAAGAAGCGCTTTAGCGCTCCAAGTCTGGCGCTCAGCGCCAAGCGCTCCATGTGTTCCTCACGTAGGAGCTATTCTAAAAGAAGCGCTCTAACACTCCAAATCTGGCGCTCAGCTCCAAGCGCTCCACGTGCTACTCACATGGGCGCTGGGGGAACACAAAGTGCTCTTTAAATAAAGCCCCAGCGCCATAATGAGTGTTCAACACTCAATAAAAAACAAAAAGAAAAAGGGGTGTCAGAACCCAAATTAATGCTTGTTGAACAAAAAGGGGACTAAGCCCAAACAAATGTTCAACATTTTATTCAAAGCTGATTGGGCTGAGCCCAAATTGGCCACAGGTCCTTAATTCAGATCAATCAAGCCCATGTGCTCACAATTTCTCCAATTGGTCTTAGTCCCAAATCTGACTATAGATCTCCCAACCAACATTGGTTCAAGGGTACATCTCTTCATACCTCTGATACATGTCGTTGTAATTCTTCAACGTCTTCGAAGACATGGAGGGTCCCAATAACCAATAACTTTTGGCGCATCCCGAAACGGCTAAACCAAAACCTTACAGACTATGATGTCTATAGACCAGACTATGATGTCTTTAAACCTTACAGACTATGATGTCTTTAAACCAGCTATGATGTCTTTAAACCAGACTATGATGTCTTTAAACCTTACAGACTATGATGTCTTTAAACCAGACTATGATGTCTTTAAACCTTACGGACTATGAGGTCCTTAAACTCATGGACTATGATTTCCTTAAACCCAATGGACCGCAATGTTCCTAAACTAAATTCTATGGACTATGATGTCCTTAAACTCCACGGACTATGATGTCCTTAAACCCGACGGACCATAACGTCCTTAAACTAAAACGATAGAGCCCAAATGCTCTGTCGTCGGATCTAAATGATCCTGAACCACCGTTGAGTAGATCTTAGTCTAAAATTAGACTAACGTATCCTCAACAAACATTTAAGGTGATCTTAATCTCAAATGAGATTAACCACCCTTAAAATCAAACAAACCCAAATCTAAGAAAATACGGATTTGGACTAATCCCCTCTCTACGGGCGACAACATAAATTAGTCTCCGTATACAATCCATGGGCAACCACAAATAAAATAAACACACGCGACACGAAGTGAACATCTGGAGAAAGAGAAAGTGGTTATTGTAAGTCCATGTTGCCCACCCCGGTGCTTACGGGGAGGCGGAAAACATAATAAAAATCGGATTTTTATCAACTATAGGCAACATGGACTATGCTTTAAGGATCTTTACTAAACAAAAACTTGCTAAAGCTAACATGAAAGTAGCTAAGTGGTAGAAAGGTTATACCTTTGGTCTTTTGTCCTTCTCTCCTTGCTCCTAGAAGTAGTGGAAGGAGGTCACCTTGTCGTCTTCTCCCGTCAAAGAAAGATCCACCCGAAAGCCTCAACCTTTGGCTTCAACTCCAAGCTAGAAGTCACTAGGGTTCAAGAAGTGCTAGTCCTTCAACCCTAGATGAGAGTAGAGAAGATCAAGAGAGGGTTTTTCTCAAGCTCAAGTGTTTCTCAACACATGAGAGGGAGAGAGCTTGAGAGAGAGGAAGAACAAGAGAGAGAAAGGATATGATAGAAAAATGAGAAATAATTGAGCCATTCTCACTAATATGTGTGAATTAATTTAATTGAATAATTAGCTAGATAATTGTCATGGTAAATCATGACATGACCATTATCATTTCAATTTGCAAAGATCAAAAAGCATCTTCCAAAAGAAATGATGATGGTCAAAGTGTCAACCTAGGTCAACAAGTCAAAGAAGTCAAATGGTCAACAACCATAACCATGGACAATTATTAAACTAATTACTAATTAACAATAATACACACATAAACATTAGGGTTAATAAAATGACAATAGCCATTAACCCTAATCAAGGTCCTCTCCCTCAATCTCAAGCAACTGTGCATACGCACCCGCATTCGTGATCCGAGGAACACGAACACAATGAGAAAAACCAATCTCAAATCATATACTAGGATCTGGATTAAACCAAAGCCCGCTAGTATAAACTGTCCGGACAGCAAACGTGCACAAGTGCGCGAATGTGAACGAACCCTGTCGCAAAACCATGCGACCTCTACTCATTTTGCCTAAAGGCGAATAGCTCTCTGTGTGGGACTCTAAAGACTCGACACTACGCTGGCAGTGGGTTTAACCACAGACCGCAAGCGGCACTAGATGTACGTAACGGTCCCCAGGTAGATGTCGACAAGAAGACTGACGAGGTGAACCCCATCTGAACTCCTACTGAGCCTGTATGTGACAATCTCTGTACAGTCCGGTCTGTTCGTCTGATACATCGCATGGCGGGCCTAGGGGGGGCGGTAAACGTCAGTCCCCTAATAACGGTACAAGTCGTGCCGGAGTGAATCCAAGAACACCCTGAGATAACACTGGAAACCTACCAGTATATCTCGCTTGCCCTGGCCAGGGACTACTCGTGTAATGGCTCTCCTGGACACAGCGCGATGTCAACCCCCAATACCGGGAGAGACGAATCCTGTCTAACCGTCACTGCCTCCAAGTGCTTCGGGACTGCACCCAAAAACTACCTGTTTGCACGACTCCTTTGAGCCGTGGTAGGGTAGTAATCAAAGTGCAGTAGGAACACACTCGAGGCGAAGTGACAGTGTCAAGTCAACGGACTAAGCTGTACTCATGTCACCTGGGAACTGATAACTGACGATAGGTATAATACCAACCAACAGTCCCCGACGAGTCCTGTCCAGTGTACTCGTAACCCAACGAGCACCCGTATACTATCTCAAGTACGACGTACTGACGGCTATGGGACAGACCGTCTCCCACGCTGGGATGAAAAGCGCATACTCTAGTCTACTCCGGAGTATCGATGCCCTGTCTCGATAGTCCAACGACTAGGGACCTGTATAAGGATGTGCTTATAGATCACCCAGCTCCCATGAGTGTGAGCGCCATCACAATGCTGGTAATCAAGCAAAGATCCTAAGGGCTCCACTAATATGTATATCCGCAATATGCTAAAAGAAACACATGCACATATTAAAGCAGAGACAAACCAAGTAGCATACTACCATTTCGAGCAAGATTGTATATACAACTGTGAATATCCCAAGCTTCCATCAAGTAATATATAAACTAGTATGATACAGTAATGGCCTCTAGGGCATATACACTAACAATCTCCCACTTGCACTAAGGCCATGTACTGGCGTATCGAAGACCTATCATCTCGATCAGCCGCTCGAACTGAGTCTGGGGCAAGGCCTTGGTGAATGGATCTGCTATGTTATCCTCTGATGCAACTCTCCGGACCTCGATCTCCTGGCGATCTACGATCTCCCTGATCAGGTGATACCGCCTTAAGATGTGTCTGGATTTTTGATGGGATCTGGGTTCCTTCGCTAAAGCTATAGCCCCGTTGTTGTCTCAATACAGAGGTATTGGGTCAACAATGGACGGAACCACCTGAAGTTCTCTCAAGAACTTCCTTATCCAGACAGCTTCTTTTGCGGCATCAGATGCAGCGATGTATTCCGCTTCCATCGTCGAGTCAGCAACGGTTTCCTGTTTGGAGCTCTTCCAACACACCGCCCCTCCATTGAGGGTGAAGACAAAACCCGACATGGACTTGGAATCATCCTTGTCACTCTGGAAGCTGGAGTCAGCAAAGGCCTCAACCTGCAGGTCTTTTCCGCCATACACCAAGAACATCTCCTTATTCCTTCTCAGGTACTTGAGAATGTTCTTTACTTCTATCCAATGTTTCTCCCCTGGGTTTGACTGATACCTGCTTACCACACTCAGTGCATAAGCCACATCCGGTCTGGTACACAACATCGCATACATTATAGAGCCTACCGCAGAAGCGTAGGGTATAACAGACATGCGATCCCTCTCTAAATCATTCTTGGGAGACATCTCTTTGGAGAGGGTGATCCCGTGACAAGCCGGTAAATTACCGCGCTTGGAATCTTCCATACTGAATCTCTTCAGTATGGCGTCGATGTACCTGGACTGCGAAAGTCCTAATATCCTCTTGGATCTGTCACGGTAGATCCGGATACCCAGAATGTATGAGGCATCACCCAGGTCTTTCATGGAGAACCTGTGTGACAAGAACCCCTTGACAGATTGTAGCATAGGAATGTCATTTCCTATTAAGAGAATGTCATCCACGTATAAAACGAGGAATACTACAGTTCTCGCTACAAATCTACAATAGATGCATGGTTCATCTGGATTTTTGATAAAGCCAAATTCCTTGACCGTCTCATCAAAACAGATGTTCCAACTCCGCGATGCCTGCTTTAGTCCATAAATGGACTTAAGCAACTTGCACACCTTTCCGCTGCTCCCACTCTGAATGAAACCCTCTGGCTGATCCATATAGACACACTCCTCTAAATGACCATTTAGAAAAGCTGTCTTTACGTCCATCTGCCAAATCTCATAATCGTGGAAGGCAGCAATGGCAAGAAGGATCCGAATGGATTTCAGCATAGCTACTGGAGAAAAGGTTTCGTCGTAGTCCAAACCAGGTCGCTGACGAAAACCCTTTGCTACCAGTCTAGCTTTATAGGTCTCAACCTGTCCATCTACACCAATCTTCCTTTTGAAGATCCACTTGCATCCTACGGGTTTTACCCCGTCTGGAGCAATGTCCAACGTCCATACTTTGTTGGTGTACATGGACTCCATCTCGGTCCGCATTGCATCCAGCCATTTTACCGAGTCGAAGCTCTGTATGGCTTGCTGGAAGCTAGTAGGCTCATCACAGTCTATGATGCAATCCTCTCTATCCCCGTCAATGAGAAAACCGTAGTATCTCTCGGGCGGATGAGACTGCCTACTACTCCTGCGGAGTGGCGTGGGAATGTCCTGATCTTTCGAACCCTCTGGTTCAACCAAGCTTTCAGTAATAGCTCGTGGTTCTGGAATTTCTTCCAGTTCTATTGCGGTCCCACTTAATTTTTTTTTCTATGAACTGGTGTTCTAGAAAGTGGGCATGGCGAGAAACAAGGACTTTTTGCTCCTCTTCGCAATAGAAGTAATATCCCTTGGAGTTCTTTGGATATCCCACAAACTTGCACTGTACTGAGCGTGCCTCGAGCTTGTCCGCATGCTGCTTTTTTACAAAAGCTGGACATCCCCATGTCTTAATGTGATTAAGATAGGGTCTCTTCCCACACCACATCTGATATGGTGTAGTAGGCACAGTCTTAGTTGGAACCCGGTTCAAAAGGTATGCAGCTGATTCTAGTGCATATCCCCAAAACGATCGCGGCAACTCAGCGTTACTCATCATGGACCGTACCATATCCAATAGGGTTCGGTTCCGTCTCTCCGATACACCGTTATGTTGCGGAGTGTATGGAGGAGTAAGCTGAGAGAGAATTCCATTCTCTTTTAAGTAACCCAGGAACTCGGCACTCAAGTATTCACCACCTCGATCAGATCTCAGTGTCTTTATACTTTTGCCTGTTTGTTTTTCTACTTCATTCTTATATTCTTGGAATTTTTCAAAAGCCTCGGACTTATGTTTCATTAAGAAGACATAACCGTACCTTGAAAAATCATCCGCAAAAGTAATGAAGTAAGAATAACTGCTTCGCGCATGTGTAGACATTGTACCGCACACGTCGCTGTGTACGAGTCCCAAGAGCTCGCTCGCTCTTTCTCCGTGTCCAGTAAACGGAGTCTTTGTCATCTTTCCCTTGAGACAGGATTGACAAGTTGCATACGATTGATATTCGAATGGATCTAAATATCCTTCTGTGTGTAACTTAGTCAACCTTCTCTCATTGATGTGACCCAGTCTACAATGCCATAAGAAAGTTTTATTGATTTCTGGAGACTTTCTTTTGTGTGTATTCTGGACATTGAAAATCTGTGGTTGGTTTAATACGTATATACCGTTGTTCAATGTACCTGACCCAATCAAAACTTGATTAAGGTGAATGTTCACTACATTACTTACAAATGCAAATTCATAACCTTCTTTAGTTAATAAAGATACAGAAATGATATTACAGGTTGCATTTGGTACATAATAACAACTACGCAAAACCAAAAAATGTCCATCCGACAATCCCAGGTGATAGTCCCCCACGGCCTTAGCATCCATGCTAGCACCGTTTGCAACTCTGAGGGTCATGTCACCTGACTTCAAAACTCTACGCTTTCTCAACTCCTGCAAAGAATTACAGATATGAGATCCTGATCCGGTATCCAATACCCAGGAAGTAGAGTTTATCGATAGACAGTTTTCAATAACATACACACCTGAAGCTGAAGCTGCAACTCGCTTCAAATCCTGTGTTCTGGCTTTCCAAGCCTTGCAATCCTGTTTCCAGTGACCACTTTTGTGACAATAGAAGCATTCTTCCTTACCCACTAGCTTCCCCGCTATCTTTGTTGCTTTTACTTTTCCCTTTGTATCCACTTTACCGACACCGCCTCTTGGTTTGGCGGGGGCTTTCTTCTTCTTACCCTTGGCTTTCGCCTTGGATCTAGAAGAGGAAGATCCTCCTACAAACAAAGTGGATGTCTCCCTACCTTTCTATAGGGTGCCCTCAGCACTCCTCAACATGTTCAGAAGTTCGGAAAGTTCTACCTCCTTTCCTTGCATGTTGAAGTTCAGAATAAACTGGGCGTAAGTGGAAGGAAGGGACTGGAGAATCAAATCAGTATAGAGTTCATTCTCCAACGTGGTCCCAAGGTCCGCGAGCTCCTCAATGTAGCCAATCATCTTAAGCACGTGTTCCGCTACCGATGATCTGACGGCCAACCTTGCCGAAAATAGCTTCTTCGACACTTCGTATCTTGCGATACGAGACTGCTCTCCATACAGTTCTTTTGTATGACGAAATATGGACTCTAGGTCCATATTCTCGTGCCTCCTCTGATGTTCATTGTCCATCGAGGCTAATACGAGGCATTTGGCCTTCGCGCAATCTATCTCCCATGTCTTACGGATTTCTACATCCGCGACGCTGGAGGTGGGACCTGGGACAGGGGGTGCTTTGGTGGTAAGGACATACCCCAACTTGTCATAAGTGATCGCCATCTTGACATTCCTGAGCCAATCTTTGTAGTTTGGCCCTGTCAATATATTTTTATCTAGTAATAACTTAAGTCCGGTCTTCTTGAATGGTCGCTGCAATTAGGAGAGAGAAAAGAAACACTTTAGCATGATGCTCTTGCAAGTTTAGAGTGGTTTTTAATTTGTCTAAACTGGATGGCTCCCACTGTCTCTCGAATCCCTTCTCAAACCGTAAAGAAAAGATTAGTCAGGATCACTCTCACCGTACAATACTTGCTTAACCGTTCAGCCAGGCCAGTGTCGGTACTTCGAGGGAGGTTTTCCAACGCTTTCACGAAGTTCCTTAATTAAGTAACCTCTTTTCCCTGTGGGCGTAGCCCCGCTAACACCTTTCTAGACACCTACTTGGTTTATAGCATTGATCGTTAAGTGAGAGTTTTCCCGTGGAGTAGCATATACTCACAGTAGGATCGGGATCCAAATATCATCGCGTGATAAGACCGAAGGAATCCTACCTGAATTATCACACTCCATATGGTATGCAGCGCTAGCAAGTTTCAGTACTTATGAAACTCCCGATGTGGATTTTTGCCCCATGCTCTTATGACCTTGACTTTGGCCAAAATATCATAAGTCACATGTCAAGTTCTACCCGTCATTCTCCTGGTTAATTTGGACCCACCCGTACCTACCCTTGACTTTGGCCAAAATGGCAGCACGACTGTCCCAAACCAACGCATCTATCTATGCTGGCACATGAATACCCAATAGCTACCAATCACTATGCCTTGACTTTGGCCAAAATACATAGCTTGAATACTTTTTGACCACTCATGTGGAATGACGGAGGGCTACGAATGGTTTTGGCGAAACCGTGAACGTAGTGAACTTGATCTAATCGATGGAACGAGATAGCTTTTAAAAGGAGTGGTTCAAGCTCCGCGTTTAAAAGTTTGGTTTTGAAAAGAACCGAGTGGTTTTCAAAGTGTTCCAATCGACTTATACTTGGTTTATTTTCTTTGCATTAGTTCTTTTAATGCATCCCATCATTTAATCCTACCATTGCAGAAAACAACCAAAATATGACGTACGCTTATGCCATTCGCATTTGCCACGGGGCCCCGTCATCACCCGTTAGGTTACTTAACTAACGACAGAGCGGGGGCTGGGCTAGCGCGGCTGTAAAACATAAGCAACGCCTAAATAGTTATCATATATAAATATATAGCAATGATAGACATTACAGATCACAGATGAATACATTGGATATACTAGGAATCCGCAATCCGTTCGAGCCTGCAACGAAAAGCGGATTACACGGTTGCGGTGAATAGCCAAATACCCCACCCAAGACCCCTACGGGTGCGGCAAACTACCCGCCAAGTACCCGAAGCGAAGCAACCTCCCTCACCACCGTGAGTAGGCCACTCGGCACTTCGAGATACCCGGTAGTTTGTGCACCCCCTCCATGGGTCTATCCTAGGAGCAAAAACAGTAAAAAGAATTATACAATGGCGGCTACAACCCCGACCCGGTTGTGCGGCCAAACAAATAATAATATTACATCAATTTACATATTACAAATGAATGAAAGAAAAGCAACACTCATCTCACATCCATCCCGGCTATTCACCCGCGACAATCCAACCCAGTCATATACACATTCCAATATCAAACACAGATCACAGAGATGTATAACCCCGACTAATCGACATATAGCGATTAGCCGACGTTCAATACATGCAAACATCACAGATATAACCATTATAGTCAAAGTGTATTGAAGTTCGAAAAAAAATACGGAATTATAGGCCCCCAAAAATAAATTTCTATTCTGGAAAATCTGGGCACATATAACATATCTTAAAAATCCTAAAACCAAGCCAGAGATACACTGCACCAAAATCGAGGCAGAGAGAAGACAAGACGGCCGCGGTTGCGCGGCAATAGCTTGCTATTGCCGCGGAACCGCGGTTCTTTGGTCAGATCTCTGGCTCGTTTTTGGTGGTTATCTTTAAAAAACCCTGAGATGATTTTAGGTGTATGACAAATTTTGTTTTGACCAGAAAAAAATTTAACAGAAACTAGGGTTTTTAAAAAGTTTGGTTTTTCGATTTTTTTCGTTTCGAACTTCGACACACTTTACTACCTAGCAAGTTTACGTTTAGTTAGTCTCTGATACCACTGTAAGTCCACGTTGCCCACCCCGGTGCTTACGGGGAGGCGGAAAACATAATAAAAATCGGATTTTTATCAACTATAGGCAACATGGACTATGCTTTAAGGATCTTTACTAAACAAAAACTTGCTAAAGCTAACATGAAAGTAGCTAAGTGGTAGAAAGGTTATACCTTTGGTCTTTTGTCCTTCTCTCCTTGCTCCTAGAAGTAGTGGAAGGAGGTCACCTTGTCGTCTTCTCCCGTCAAAGAAAGATCCACCCGAAAGCCTCAACCTTTGGCTTCAACTCCAAGCTAGAAGTCACTAGGGTTCAAGAAGTGCTAGTCCTTCAACCCTAGATGAGAGTAGAGAAGATCAAGAGAGGGTTTTTCTCAAGCTCAAGTGTTTCTCAACACATGAGAGGGAGAGAGTTTGAGAGAGAGGAAGAACAAGAGAGAGAAAGGATATGATAGAAAAATGAGAAATAATTGAGCCATTCTCACTAATATGTGTGAATTAATTTAATTGAATAGTTAGCTAGATAATTGTCATGGTAAATCATGACATGACCATTATCATTTCAATTTGCAAAGATCAAAAAGCATCTTCCAAAAGAAATGATGATGGTCAAAGTGTCAACCTAGGTCAACAAGTCAAAGAAGTCAAATGGTCAACAACCATAACCATGGACAATTATTAAACTAATTACTAATTAACAATAATACACACATAAACATTAGGGTTAATAAAATGACAATAGCCATTAACCCTAATCAAGGTCCTCTCCCTCAGTCTCAAGCAACTGTGCATACGCACCCGCATTCGTGATCCGAGGAACACGAACACAATGAGAAAAACCAATCTCAAATCATATACTAGGATCCGGCTTAAACCAAAGCCTGCTAGTATAAACTGTCCGGACAGCAAACGTGCACAAGTACGCGAATGTGAACGAACCCTGTCGCAAAACTATGCGACCTCTACTCATTTTGCCTAAAGGCGAATAGCTCTCTGTGTGGGACTCTAAAGACTCGACACTACGCTGGCAGTGGGTTTAACCATAGACCGCAAGCGGCACTAGCTGTACGTAACGGTCCCCAGGTAGATGTCGACAAGAAGACTGACGAGGTGAACCCCATCTGAACTCCTACTGAGCCTGTATGTGACAATCTCCGTACAGTCCGGTCTGTTCGTCTGATACATCGCATGGCGGGCCTAGGGGGGGCGGTAAACGTCAGTCCCCTAATAGCGGTACAAGTCGTGCCGGAGTGAAGCCCAGAACACCCTGAGATAACACTGGAAACCTACCAGTATATCTCGCTTGCCCTGGCCAGGGACTACTCGTGTAATGGCTCTCCTGGACACAGCGCGATGTCAACCCCCAATACCGGGAGAGACGAATCCTGTCTAACCGTCACTGCCTCCAAGTGCTTCGGGACTGCACCCAAAAACTACCTGTTTGCACGACTCCTTTGAGCCGTGGTAGGGTAGTAATCAAAGTGCAGTGGGAACACACTCGAGGCGAAGTGACAGTGTCAAGTCAACGGACTAAGCTGTACTCATGTCACCTGGGAACTGATAACTGACGATAGGTATAATACCAACCAACAGTCCCCGACGAGTCCTGTCCAGTTTACTCGTAACCCAACGAGCACCCGTATACTATCTCAAGTACGACGTACTGACGGCTGTGGGACAGACCGTCTCCCACGCTGGGATGAGAAGCGCATACGCTAGTCTACTCCGGAGTATCGATGCCCTGTCTCGATCGTCCAACGACTAGGGACCTGTATAAGGATGTGCTTATAGATCACCCAGCTCCCACGAGTGTGAGCGCCATCACAATGCTGGTAATCAAGCAAAGATCCTAAGGGCTCCACTAATATGTATATCCGCAATATGCTAAAAGAAACACATGCACATATTAAAGCAGAGACAAACCAAGTAGCATACTACCATTTCGAGCAAGATTGTATATACAACTGTGAATATCCCAAGCTTCCATCAAGTAATATACAAACTAGTATGATACAGTAATGGCCTCTAGGGCATTTACACTAACAGTTATCGCTATGCGGCAACGTAATTAACTGCAGGGGCTTGCGCCTGCAGGGAAGAGCGTCCCCACAATAAAAAAAAACCCGTCACAATGAGGGGGAATCTGACGAAGTCTGCTACAACGGCTGCATCCGTTCAAACCTCCGATGCACGGTGCCATAAATCAACTTGGCATCTTCGGAGAGGTGGACGGATAAAACCCAAATAGCATCTTCCCCCAAATTCAGGCAAGACGACCTACGCGGTTTCGTCTCTGTTTTCAGCGGTAAACAGTCGCCCCAAACACAACGATATTGGACTGGAACGTTCCTAAACTAGCATTTTGCCATAAACACGGCGATAATGGACCGAAATGTCCCTAAATTAGAGCGTCGTCTTAAACATGGCGATAATGGAACGGAATGTCCTTAAACTATCACGTCGCTCCAAATATAGCGATGGTGGACCGGAATGCCTTTAAACCATCGCGTCACCCTAAACACGGTGATAGTAGACCGAAACGTCTCTAAACTAGCACATTGCACCAAACACCGCGATACTGGACCGGAACGTCCCTAAACTAGCGCATCGCCCCAAACACGGCGATGATGGACCGGAATGTCCTTAAACTATCGCGTCGCCCCAAACACGGCGATAGTGGACCATAACGTTCCTAAACTAGCGCATCGTCTCAAACATGGCGATACTGGACCGGAACGTTCTTAAACTAATACTCACCCCAAACACGACGATAATGGACCGAAATGTCCCTGAGCTAGAGCGTCGCCTCAAATATGGCGATAATGGAACGAAACGTCATTAAACTAATACGTTGCCCCCAAACACGGCGATATTGGACCGGGACATCCCTAAACTAGTATTTCGCCCCAAACACGGCGATAATGGACCGAAATGTTTCTAAACTAGAGCATCACCTCAAACAGGACGATAATGGACCGAACGTCCTTAAACTAATACGTCACCCCAAACACGGTGATATTGGACCGAAACGTTCCTAAACTAGAATTTCGCCCCAAACACGGTGATAATGGACTGAAATGTCGCTAAACTAGAGCGTCGCCTCAAATATGGCGATAATAGACCGAAATGTTCTTAAACTAATACGTCACCCCCAAACACGGCGATATTGGACCGGAATGTCCTTAAACTAGCATTTCGCCCCAAACATGGCGATAATGGACCGAAACGTCTTTAAATTAATACGTCGGCCGAAACACGATGATATTGGACCGAAACGTCCCTAAACTAGCATTTCACTCCAAACACGGCGATAATGGACCGAATGTCCCTAAACTAGAGCGTCACCTCAAATATGGCGATAATGGACCGAAACGTCCTTAAACCAATACGTCGTCCCAAACACGGCGATATTGGACCGGATCGTCCCTAAACTAGTATTTCGCCCCAAACACGGCGATGACGGACAGAAATGTCCCTAAACTATTGCATCACCCCAAACACGACGTTAATTGACCGAGAAGTCCCTAAACTAAAAGTGGACCGAAACGTTCCTAAACTAGAGCATCGCCTCAAACATGGCGATAATGGACCGAAACGTCTCTAAACTAGTGCATCGTCTCAAACACGGCGCGTTGTCTCAAAAACGACGATATTGGATCGAAAAGTTCCTAAACTAGCACGTCGCCCCAAATACGGCGATATACTTCTTGTGATCGACATTACAATTAAAGTTCCAACGACGAAAATTGCAACTCAAGTCCCACCGGCTATACAACTTTTCCAGCGATGAAGCCACCCCTAAGTCCCACCGGAAAATAGATGGGTCACCTGCGACGAAACTAGTTTCGAGAGTTTCACCGTTCAAAAAAAAACGGCATGTCCACAAGCGAAATGGGTATGGATGAAAACCCGAAAGGGCGCCGCGAGTAAAATCAGCAGGGCTACCGGCGAGCTTGTGAAAACCCGGTTGGGTGCAATCTCGTTAAACATAAAAATATAAAAAAAAACAAAGAAACAAAACGAAACAAAAAAGGTATGTCCACAAGCGAAATGGGCACAGATGAAAACCCGAAAGGGCGCCGTGAGTAAAAACAGCAGGACTACCGGCGAGCTTGTGAAAATCCGGAAGGGCGCAATCTCGTAAAAAAAATAAAAATAAAACATAAAATACACTTGCAGGGTCCTTTCGATCTTGTGAGAAGAAAATACCTACGTGAGATCCTTACGACTCACAAAGGGGCAACACACTTAGAAATCCACACGATTTCTAAAGACAAAATACACTTACGTGATCCTCACGACTCATAAGGTGAATTCCCCCTATGAGACCCCCGCGGATCATAGAATTCAAAATCCTTAGACGACAGATCTAAATCTGTTTTCTAAGCCATCGTTGCCCTACAAGTTGTCCAAAATTGACTCTTATAAACAATCCACGGGCATGAACAAAATATGTTCCCATAAAATTCCACCGATGGTGAGAAAAATCCCTATATGGTGAACGACACTTGTAAGTCCTCTCGACTTATAAGCAGAAAACACTCTTGAAAGAGGCTTACGACTTAAAAGAGAAAATTTCACATAGGAATCCTCATGATTCCTAAGGAGAAAATACACGTACAAGATTCTCTCGACTCGTAGGGAGAAATACCTTTATGAGACCCTTACGGCTCATGAAGTCAAAAGTCTTAGTCGACAGGATCCTAACCCTGTTTGCTAAGCCACCTTTGTCCAAATCAACAAAGGCAAATGATAATTAACTCCTGACAATATCCCAGTTGTTGCAATACTGATGCCTAAACAGGTATCAAACTTAAAGTTCTCTTACGGCAAATGATGATTCGCTCCTAGCAATATTCCAATTGCAGCGATACTGATGCCAAGATTGGTATTAGATCTCAAGTTCCTGACTTGTAATAAAACCCAGCGAGTCGCAAAAAAATGCATATGATATAGCCGAAATGATGGGGCAACTCGCAATAAAAATCAGCGAGTAAAATATATATGCATATTAAACAGTCGAAATGTTTGGGCAACCCACAATAAAAAGAAGCGAGTAAAAATATATAAAAAAATAGCCAAAATGATTGGGCACCGCGGATAAAAAGCTGAAATGATTGGGCAATCGTGACTTTCACGATATGAAAAGCTAAAAAGATAGAGCATCGCGGAAATAAAAAATGAAATAAAATAAAATTTCCTTTGCCTTGTAGGTAGGTCCACACCGACCACTGTATACAATCCATGGGCACAAATGAAAGAAAGGGAACCATATTTTCCCACCAGGCTCCATCAAAGGGATAGCTATATCTCGACAGCAACATCTACAGCGTAGAGATCAGCTCGACGTTCTTCTTATTCTAACAAAGTGCAGACGTGACGTCAACAAAGCTCTAAGGAGCCAAATCAAAAAGGAGTAATGGCAAAATCCCAGCTCCAGCTCGACGTTCCTTCTCGGTGCAGATGGAACGTCAACAAAGACCTAAGGGTCAAATATAAGTGCAGCAATGGAAAAATCCTAGCTCCAGATCTCAATGGAGACATCTACAGCCTAGAGACCAACTTGACGTCCTTCCCATTCCAGCAAAGTGCAGACGCGATGTCAACAATGACCCAAGGGTCAAACAAAAGTGGAGTGACGACATATTCCTAATTCCAAGTCTTGATGGAAATTTATGCGGCCTAAAGACCAATTCAACATCTCTCTTACTCCAGCGGAGTACAGACAGGTGTCAACAAAGCTCCAAGGAGTCAAATCAAAAAAGAGCAATGGCAAAATCCTAGCTCCAGCTCGACGTTCCTTCTCGGTGCAGATGCAACGTCGACAAAAACCCAAGGGTCAAATAAAAATGGAGCAATGGTATATTCCTAGATCTAGATCTTGATAAAGACATCTATAGCCTAGAGATCGACTCGACGTGCTTCTCATGCCAGCAGGGTGCAGACGCGACGTCAACAAAGACCCTCAAGGGCCAACTTGATCCTCTTCCCAAGGGATCCCAGATGATGGAACCCTAGGAGAGCCGCCGACTCAACAAAAGAGGAGTGAAGGCATATCCCTAGCTCCAGACCTCTATGGCAATACATACAGCATAAAAGTCGTTTGGATGTCTGCCCAACTTCAGCAAAGAATCGGTACGACATCATTAAAGCAAAAATAAAGTGATGGCATATTCCTAGTTTCGGGTCTTGACGGTAATACATACAAAGCCTAAAAACCATTGGAGATCATCCCACCCTAGAAGGGCGTAGTTATGACTCATTGGGGCTCTAAATTGAGCCCAACCTTAAGTAAAAAGCGCCACGGCAAATAACTAACGCTTGTTCTTACAACAGCAATATGACTTAAGAAATTACTTGCAGACATCTTGTCCAGCCTCAAAAAGGATCAGAGACACGACAGTCGCGGGGCTACTTGAGCAGTGACCTAAGGGACTGCATATTCTGAAATACATCAGCTGACGAGATGGTACGATGGACTTAAACCAAGTACCAAAAACCTAACGGACCTTTATAAAAAAAAAGGGTTATCTACATTTTACATTAGGATACACCTGCGAGATCCATTCGACTCGTAGGGAAAAACATCTTTATAGGACCCTCACGGCTCATAAAGGTGAAAAATCATTAGGCAACGGGGATATCAACATGTTTTTTAAGCATCGTGGCCCTACAAGGAGGTACAAACTGACTCTTGTATATTATCCACGGGACATATTCTCCAAAGTCGTATACCGATGAGGAGGAGAAGCCACTTACGAGTCCTCTCGATTCGTAAGGGGAAAATACTCTTGTGAGATCCTTACGACTTTCAAAAGAAAGTACACTTAGAAGTCCTCACGACTTCTAAGGAGAAAATACACCTACGAGATCCTCTCAACTCGTAGGGAGAAACGTCTTTATGAGACCCTCACGGCTCATAAAATTGAAAAGCCTTAGGCGACAGATCTAAATCTGTTTCCTAAGCCATCGCTGCCCTATAAGGAGATCTAAACTGACTCTTGTATACTATCCACGGGCCACATTCGCCAATAAAGTGAAGAAGCCACTTACGGGTCCTCACGACTCGTAAGGAGAAAATACACGAGTGAGATCCTTACGACTCATGAAGGTGATGAACACTTAGGAATCCTTATGATTTCTAGGAAGAATACGCACCTATGAGATCCTCATGACTCATAGGGAGAAAAACCTTGTTGAGTCCCTTACGGCTCATGAAGATGAAAAAGCCTTACGATACAAAGATCCTAAACTTGTCTCATAAGCCATCAATTCTATGGCGATGCATAACTTTGCACTACTTAACCCACGTACATACCTACGTGGGCAAAGTAGTAGGGGGCATTTATTCCCGCCAAAATATTTTGGCTCAGAACTTGTTGTTCCCTTATAAAAATAAAGGGAAGCCCCTACGTGTTAAACACGTGCACCCACATGCAAAGCATGTAGGTACCGCCTCAGATAAGATTAAATCCTATATTGGTTCTCACGTGTTAAACATGTGAGCGCCTCACGTGTTTTTCACGTGAGCGCCAGCGCCAGCCTCTGTTAGGATTAAATTCTATAGTGGCTCCTCACGTGGAACACGCGTGCGCGCCGGCATGCAAAGTACGTGAGTGACTATTATAAAAGAATTAAATTCTTAGGCGGCACCTACGTACATGGCACGTGAGCGTCAGTGCCCAAATTAAAAAGTGTAGAATTAAATTCTACATGGGGAATATTTTCCTAAAATCTGGGATATTCTTTATTAAACAGAGCCGTTGGATCAAAAATCCAATGGTGATAATAAATCATCAAATGATAGAATTAAATTCTATTGGGGAAAAAATATCTCCCTGATCAAATATTCTCTGTTAAATACAGAGCCGTTGGATCAAGAGTCCAATGGTGGTAAAAAATCATTAAAAGATAGAACTAAAATTCTATTAAGGGAAAATATCCCTCTGATCTTTCAAAATAAGGAAGATATTCTCTGTTGGATCAAAAATCCAATGTTAGAATTAAGTTCTATGTGGCAAATATTTCCCAGATCTTTTTCAAACTAGAAAAATCCTCTCTGTTAAACAGAGGACACTTGGATCAAAGATCTAAGAATGATTATAAAATCATCAATTAAACCATCTGATAGAATAAAATTTTATGTTAGGAAAATATCTTCCTGATCTTGTTAAACTAAAAAGATATTCAAAAATTCTATGTTATGGAAATATCTTCCTAATCTTGTTAAATTAACAAGATATTCATATGATATAATAAAATTCTTTCTTAGGAAAATATTTTCCTAATTTTATTAAAACAAATAAGAAATCTTTCCTGTTAAACAGAGAGCCTTTGGATTAAAAATCCAACGGTGAATAAAATTCACCGGTTGATCTAAAATATCAATTGGATTGATTATGAAATCAACCATGATCTCAATGAGAGATTTTCGCAACATATTAATTCTTTTCCTTCTCCTACAAATAGGAGCAAAGAGATGAAAAGAGAGAGGGAGGGCTGGATATATATAAAAAAAAGAGGAGACCGCCCCATAAGCTTCTCAAAATACAGAAGGCCCTAAAAAAATAGAGAATTTAATTCTCAATAAAAGAAGAAGATCTTCCTCCTCAAAACCTAGGTAAAGAAAATACAGAGATCAAATACAGAGATTAAATCTCCAAAAGAACTCAGCACCTCACGTGAAAGCATGTGAGCACCCAAGGCCAGGTTACATAACGTCTCATGTGAAACACACGTGAGCGTCGGGAAAAGTTAGTGTTTAGCACTATTGGAGCGCCTAACGTGAAACACACATGAGCATCACAAAAGAGTAGTGTTTAGCACTAACATAGTGCCTCACGTGATATACACGTGAGCGCTATATGCAGCTGAGTGGTTATATCTGCCGGGTGTTACAAAAACCCAATCTTATCCCAAATTGGCTAAGATTATATCATGATATCCAAACTGATCTTAGTCCCATACTTGACTAACGATCTTCATCCCATACCTTCTAAAGTTAATCCTAGTCTCAAATAAGGCTAACAATTCTTAGATGATCCATCATGATCTTTCTCTCAAATACGGGATTCGGTTCAAGGGTACATCTTTCCACGCCTCTGATATATATCGTTGTAATTCCTCAGCGTTTTCAGAGAGGTGGCGGGTCCCAACAACTAACAACTCCTTTCATTCCACATTGATGCACTTCCAAATTGACGTGCACATCTCAAATCAGACCGCACCCTAAATTGGGTGCATTCCATGTCACCATCGTTCACTCTGTCATGTAACAAATACATGTGCGCGCAAGATGAATCTTGGACCGAAATGTCCTTAAACTAACATTCGTCCCAAACAGGGAATGCTGGACCGTGGTGTCCTTAAACTAAAATAATTGAGCCCATATGCTCATTTGTTTCTAAGTTGATCTTAGTCTCAAATATGACTAACGATCCTTAGAAAATCCAAATATCCCGTGAACTGATGGACTTCATTTATATGAGATCTGCGTTCTAAGTTCACTCTCGTTGGTAAACTAAGATACCAACGTGGACCCCGTCAAGCAAATCCTTGACCCAAACCCCAAATCTAAAATGTATGGATTTGGATTAATCCGCGCCCTACGGGTGACAACATAAACTAGTCTCCGTATACAATCCACGGGAAACCAAAACAAACAAAATAACATACGACACGAAGTGAACTACTGAAGCAGGAGAAAGTGGTTATCGCAACGCGATAATCTAATTAACTGTAGGGGCTTACGCCTGCAGGGAAGAGCATCCCCATAATCAAAAACCCCTCACAATTGAGGGGGAATCAGATGAAGTTTGCTACAGCGGTCGCATCTATCCAAACCTCCGATATATGGTGCCATAAATCAACTTGGTATCTTCGGAGAGGTAGATGGATGTCACGATCCAGAATTGGCAAATGACTGGCACGAGAATCACGTGAAGTCTATAAGACCCCGCCGTAATTCAAGTAAGCCGAAAGCCCAGAAATCTAAACCTTTTTTCGGAAAATAATGGAGGTGCAGTTTTGAAATGCCGGCATGATGAATTCAAATCCTTCTTTTGAAAGTACAAGTGATCTTGTATGAAAACGCAGTGGTTTGTATACTATCGTTGAAAACATTTTCTTCCTAAAAATTTGGGCAGCACCTCCCTTGTAAATTTTGATCGAAAACCAAGACATAACAATATATATTGGCATCCCCAAGCGGGAGCTAGCTCTTCGCCAATTGGCGGAATCATAACCACGCACAATATATATACGTATGATGCTCAAAACGAAGGTCAAACACAGAAAGAATATAAAGAAGAACAAGACATCATCAAGATCAAATAAAGAACAATACACCCATCTCGCTCGAAGTCTCAACGAATATACAAGTCTGGTGTCTAGGTCTACCAAATATACATAGTCTGGTTGATGGAGTTTTAACTAGATACAACTGAATAAATATGTACAAGGGAGGCCATGATCCAAATTTGTACCCCATCTACCAATGCAAAATTCCCTGAAGCAAGCTATATGCCAGCGAGCCGCTACTGATCCGAGCGGTCGATCCTGCAAGAAAACTGTGGCACAACGGGGGTGAGTTGCCAACTCGTGAGTAGAAAATATCAGCAGGTAGAAATCGAATGTACAACGATCCCTAAGTCATACTGCAACATAAAGGTAATACTGTGGTATCTAAGGTGATCGTGTATACATATGTGTAAAATAACAATGTCGTGCCAGTATCAGTATATGTATCAAGTCATCTGAGTCATATGCATATGTACATGTGTATCATCCAACGTGTGTCCATCAACGACACATCAAATTATTATGAAACCTGAGTGTCCAGCATCGACACTTGAAAATATCATAAAAACCCGTGTCCAGCATCGACACGTAAATCCTCATATCTCGGGTGTCGTCTCATGGTGGACGCCACAAATCATATCATGAGAAACCGCGTTTTTAAAACAATCATAAGATTTTTAAAATATATCAGCGGTTCTCAAATCCAGAGATCTCATGAAAACAGAATCTCATATGCATGTAACCATAAAGGTACAGTAAATGCAATGCACAGAATAATACTGTAAAGTATTACAAGTGTTTTCATGTAATCATGTCGTGAAATAAATACTGAACAATGAGTTATAATCCTACAGTTTAAGATCAATATGGCGATATAACAGTTCTAGTGTGTAAGTGGCATGGCAATTACCGATGATGAGTGTGTGAGCCGGCAAATCTGTGTACATGTAACATGCGCATCATCGGTAATGGTGCATGTGTCCTAGCAGACGAAGCCATATAAGGTAAGTGCCGGGAACGTAGTACGTATGTCACGAGGAAATAATACAGCATAAACATCAACGGTATAAAGTACATAACTACACCAGAACCATATGGCTATAGTTTTAATTATACGAATCGTAGTTTTGAAAATGGGAGCTACGGTGTTTTTGAGAAAAAGACACCATTTGGAAATCCGTAGCGTCCCTTGATGTTATCGTTTAAAAGTGCATACGATTCGTCAGTTTTAGAAATAGGTATGGTTCAAATGTAATCCATTATCCATCGAGGTGTTTAGAAAGCAATGATTCTCCGAATCAAGACAATCCATAAGTCGGCGATCCAGTCTCATAGTATCAGATGTAGTATAATCCATCGTTTATCATCCTCGAGTCAGGAGTGCGGATCAATCATCCGGTATATCACATCACGTACGGTACAATCCATAGTACATCATATTATCTCATATTCTCGTGTGTGTGTGTGTGTGTGTGTGTGTGTGTATCTCAATCTCATATCATATCTTGGCATATGTATATGTGTATATATCTCCTTGCATCCTCATATCAAACATATCAATTCATATCATCTTGTTTCATTATATCCTCATTTCATCATGTCATCTTATACTTATCCTTATGATCATATCCGTAAGTACATAAGCTTAGGTTTCTATATATATATATATATATATATATATGTTCTACATCTCGTTCCTTCTATTACTATGGTTGCGGGGGTGTTATACGCCATCCACCCGACTTTCCCCATAGATATAGATCCACTCACCTGCTATCCTCGATCTAGCCAAAGTCGATGAACGTCTTGTGCTCTTTCGTCGTCTCGGAAGTCTACGCAAAGGTACCTACAAATCAACACACATCGTAACGAGATCAAAACCAAATCCGAAAATCGATACGGCACGCAAAGTGCACATAGGTTAGAACCTATGGGCCACGCATGCAAAAACAACCAAACAACCCTCAGCGTTGATGTATGAACGTCCAACGACCGTCTCCAAACTCAAATACCATAACTCAAGTTTTCAAAAGTCATAAACCGAAATCAGCAACTTAGAAAAACACTCCCAGATTTTGACTCAGGTAAAATTAGGATATTTTGCACATAGGGTAGGTCTAAATATCAAATAATAGAGTTATGGACCAAACACCAACCGAAATCACCAAGACCAGGCCGTAATTTGCGGCCATTTCTAATAAATCTGCGGCCTGAAGTGGGAGTTGGGGTCTCGGGTTTCTAGGGTAGTCTCTAGGTAGCCTGCACATCTCAACGTGTTTGCAACTTATTTTTCAGAGTTCTCGAGTCATAGCAGATTTTATATAATCATCACAATTTGTCAAAAACTCGATATCGGAAAATTCCAAGTTCGTGTTTTGGAGTTTCTAGTTTCAAGTTTGTCCATAATTTCATCACTAATGGTTTGTGGTCACTAACTAAACCTCGATCGCATCTCTACAACTCAAATCATCCACTAAAAATCATCCTAGAATTTTCCAAGATCACTAATCTAACATAATTGAACTCTAAACAAATGTAGGAGGCTAAGAAACTTGATAATTGAAGGAAAGTGAAGGCTTTACCTCTTGGAAGCAACTCAAGAAAGTTCTTTGGTGGTCCAAGGTGCTCAAAACCCTAACTTGAACTCACTATGGGGTGTAGGATGAGATTGTGCACATTTTTTGTGAAGGAAAACATAAGTTTTGAGGTGGTTTGAGGGGTGTTGCAAGGTAGTAGTGGAGGTGAAAGAAGAGGAGAAGAAGATGAAGAAGGAAAAGATGAAGGAGATGAAAGAGTTAGGGTGTGAAATGAATTGAAGAAAAGAATGAATGGACAGGGTTGCCATGCCCCCCCCTCTCTCTCTCTCCTCATAAATGCAAATCACATCTATGTCTCCCATTTATGTTTTTTCTTTTTGTTTTAAAACCCAAATAACAACAACAAATAAAAATGAAACCATGCATGTATCAAAATACAATGTGTCATGGCACATTAGTCATGGTTAACAAAATGGATTTGGCTCAATGCATGATTAATAGTGCACTAATCAAGTTTAACATAAACTTGTATTTAAATAATTGCATAATTATTTGTAAAATGTCCAAATCCAACAAATGCCTACATAATTAATAATTCAAATAAATCTCCAATTATTTTCTAAAATATTGGTATATAATTATACCATTCTACGAAATCCTAAATTCATACTCGTATAGTTTTCGTGAAATTTATTATTTTATTATTTAAATACAAAATAATATTTTATAATTTTCTGAAATGTTACAATCTTCCCCAATTAAGTAAATTCGGTCTCCGAATTTAAATTTAAACCCCCAAATATTAAAACATTTCAGTAAATCCATCGAATCAACGGGGCTCCGAAATCATAGAAGACGCAAAAATACCATAGCGCATCGTGTGCGCATGAAAGCGAGTGCAAAACTCAAAAATCGAAACTCCGTCAAACGTCACGCAATTATGGGAGTTATGATGAAGATGCAAGTTCAAATCTACTATTTAATTTGAGTATCATATACTCAAGACTATAATATGTATATAGTACGCATCCCTGTAAAACCGTCTAAAAAGCTGAATGAAAATACATGCAAAATCTTTTCCAAATCGCCATGCGATGCGTAACTCACGGTATAAGGGAGGACGCTCATTTTGTAAAGAAATAGATATATGTCTATATATGATTTGCTAAGATATACGTTCCGCTTTTTTGAAATATCCCAAAAGGTTTTCCTTGTAAAAGTTCGTGTCACTCCTGGGCACGTAGAAAAATAGTGAGACTATAGCTCCTCTTTGAAAACCTCTTGGTAAATGTTGATGCATGCAAAAATACTCAGGTACTTTCCTCAGACCAGTCCTGCTCGGTTATCATATCATATGGTATATATCGTAAAAACATGATGCTCAGAAAGAAATCAATTTCTATAAGTGTATCCAAAATACTACATGCGTCTGGTGCGCACGGAAATCAAAGTCAAATACAAGTGCTACTAATATGCACAGAAGCAAAAACTAAGTGCAATGGGTGTGCACGAACAATAATATCAGGTGCATCTAGAACGCACGGAAATCTCAATCAAGTGCAACTATCATGCACGAAAAATCTCTATCAAATCCATCCAGTGTGCAAAAGATCACATCCAGTGCGCCAAGTGTGTGCAAAAATCCAAATCAAGTGTGTGAGGTCCGCACAAAATATCTAGTGCAATAGAGTGCACGAAAACAAATATCAGGTGCACTAGGTGCCCGAAAACTCGTCAATGTCTCAAAAGCGCATAAAACGACATCAGGTGTATGAATCGTATATAACATGCATGAGATCAAAATCGAGTATACCGCGGTGTATAAAATCATACCCGTGTGCAACTGCATGCACAAAACCCATATCAATGCACTGCAAGCACATGTGAACTACACCGAGTGCATAAGTCAAGTCAAGTGCATACAACATGCAAGAAGTCAAAATATACTGTATCGAAATACATAGAATCATAAATATGTGCAACAAATGCACAAAATCGATATCAACTGCAATGGATATGCACAAATCATAAATCAATGTAATATACGTATAAGACATGAATTAAGCGCAACAACTGTGCACAAAGGAAAATATCCAGTTTGTGTAACCACGGTGCACGAAAACATTCATTATGAAACTAAATCATCAAAACTCAAATCCAAATGATAAAAGTGTGATACTCGGATCACTAAAATGCAAATCGCAAACAAATGACATTGAGATACACCTCCTTCAATATCGAAAAATACCGGTGCACCCAAAGCTGGCCGAGCAAGAACATCTACTTGTCTCCTGCCTATGTTCTGGCGTCCTCTATCCCTGGGTCCTTGCCTTCTCTGTGGATCACCAATCCCAAAATTTTTCTGCTTGACGGCCCGGTTAGGTGTAATGACGGAACAGTCTCGCTCTGGCGCTCTTCTGATCATCTTCTGGCCAATTAACATGGCCACTCGTAATGTAGCACATCGACGATGGCGGCATCTGGTCTTCTGAATACTGGTGATACAACTAATCCTGGGTGCAAATCTTGTAACTACGGTGTCCTGGAAGGAATCTTCTATGGTCTCTTCCGATCTCACCTCTGTTGAACTGTACGGAGACTGGCACTCTTTACTACATTCGCTTTTGTTCCGGGACAGCTGCAATCTCAGCACGGTTTTCCTCTGGAATTGTGGCTGTATCCAACGCCTCTGCGTACGTATCAATTCTCTGGCTTCAACGGAGAAGAACGACTCATTATGAGCTCACATGAATCTCTTATCCACATGTTTTCATTATCGTCCACTTCGAAATCTGTTGGCTATAGTGCCCTTAAGGCAATTATCATAGTCGCAGGCAGGTGATTATGATGATTGAGGGAGGACCTATACTGGTAGAACAGTCTTACTCGAGATGATAGTATACTATCTGATTTGTCTTTATCATCATGTATATGTTTCAGGTGGTATTATAGATCACTATTACTTGTTGATAGAGCCCACAGGATTCTTGCTTGACTACCAGTATTATGATGGCGATCATATACGCGAGAGCTGGATGGTCTATAAGCACATCCATAAATGTCCCTGGTCGTGGGAGTATCGAGGCTGGGCATCAGTACTCCGGAGTAGACTAGTGTATACTGATCGAGACCCCGACGAGGGGCGGTGGCCAGGTCTCACAAGTCATTGGTGTTAGTTTGTTCACCTAAGATAGTATACAGGTGCTCACTGGGTTATGACTACAGGACGGACTCGCCGGGAACCTGCTAGAGGATATTATACCTATTGTCAGATGGCAGTTCCCAGGTGACATGTGTACAGGCTAGTTTGTCGACCTGAGATCGTCATTTGTCTCGTGTGAGTTCCTACTGTGCTTTGATTACTACCCTACCACGGCTCAAAGGAGTCGTGCAAACAGGTTTTAGTTGGGTACAGTCCCGAGCCACATAGGGGTTGTGAGCAGATCGTCGGGGATTCATCTCTCCCGGTATTGGGGGTTGATGTCGCGTTGTGCACGGGTGGCCATCACCAGAAATCCTCGGCCAGGGCAGACGAGAATTACCGATCCAGGATCGATAGTTTCTCAGGTGGTGATGGGTTTCATACCGACACGAATTATCGCGTCAGTAGGGGTCTGATTTTATCCACCCCCTAGACTCTGTTGGGGTAAAAATTTACACCCCGGTTGACCGAGTCAAAGTCAAGGTCAACCCCCAAGTTAGGTGGGCCTAAGCCCAGGTCAAGCGGGTCCATGCCCAAGTCGAGCCCGCGGCCAGCCTCCCTATGCCTACGACAAAAATCATGTAACAAATAATTTTTATGTAATTTTTGTGCATGAATGTATGCAAAATGGGCATAAAACCAAATTTTTGTAAGCCCACGGCTTATGTGCAAAATGAAAAGGCACATGAGCCATGGAATAGGCAAAATGCCATTTTGCAAAGCCCAAGGGGCTATATGTATATATGTAAGCCTATATAAGGCAACATGATAATGAATAAAAAAAAGGACATTTTCATTCTCTCAAAAAAAACCTAGGGTTTGTATTTCTTTCCCTTTTCTGAAGGTCTCAAACCTTCTTCTTTCTTTTGAATTAAATCAAGAGTTTTACTCTTCCTTTTCAAAAACAAGATAGTTTTTCACCACCAAACCCACAAAGGGGAACTTGGATCTGTCTTTAGATACCCAAAAGAAGAGATTTTGAGATCTCACATCTCTTGATCTTCAAGATCCAGCTAACAGAGGAGGAAGAAGAAGAACCCCTTCCATTAACCCCAAAAACACACTCAGGAGTCCAACTCCACTCTGATTTCTCTTCCGAGAATCTTTTCAGGCTAAAAGCCTATTTTCCTCGCTGGCGCTCAAGCGCAGAGCGCCCACATGCCGACACGTGGCGCGCTTGCGCTCAAGCGCTCAGCGCTCAAGTGCAAAGCGCCCACGTGTCGACACGTGGCGCGCTTGCACAACAGCGCCCTGCGCTCGAGCGCAAAGCGCCTACGTGCCGACACGTGGCACGCATGCGCTCCAGCGCACGCGCTCGAGCGCAAGTCGCCCCAGTGCCGACACGTGGCGTGCTTGCGCTCGAGCGCCCAGCGCTCAAGCGCAAGTCGCCCCCGTGTCGACACGTGGCGCGCTTGCGCTCGAGCGTCAGGCGCTGAAGCGCAGAGCGCCCACGTGCCGACACGCGGCACGCTAGCGCCTGAGCGCAAAGCACCTGGGCGCACGGCGCCCAAGGTGCTGGCCCCACGCATCCTTTGGATGCCTTTCCCCCCTCTTTCTTTTATATATATATATATATATACATATATACATACACACACACACACATATATATATATGTACATATGCATACATATTTACACACACACATACACACACACATAGCAGGACCCCCGTAAAAACTCTGCGTGGCTCCCGATATACCCAAAACCCCCTTTCAAAACACATCACACGCACACTGCACATTGAGTTCGCATGACCAGTTTAACCCGTCAATCGGAGGTTCCCTCGCTCCAAAGGCGAGGGGTAATTAACGGCAGCTTAGTCCGCGGCTGCCGGAGATTCGGGTCCCCACAATCATTAAACCCCGGCCTACCCTAGGCAGGGGGAATCTGTAGTACGCCTGACAAGCGCGCGCGTATTTCCATCTCAATGGGGTGACGAAAAACACCCTACAGATTCTGGCAAGCCCGGTGGGACCAATCTCTCCTCCCATATTTCGGGTTAAGCTTTTATGCGAACTCAATTGATATGCATATCAATTGCCTGTATTAAAATCATGTTTTTTTTTGTGCAGGGTTAACATTCTCCAATTGCAATCTTTGGACGCAGCAAATATGTTTCCAAGGATCAGCCCAGCTCTCAGCACGGCTCCTGTCTCCTACACAATGAAGATAGACTCCAGGACGGTCTTCCCGGCAAGTCTCGGGCAACAATGGGAGGAGGAGCCGCTACCATTTGGCTCAATCATGTTCGTGTCAGCTAACGCCATCCCAGCTCCTCAAGCTCCGGTAGCAGACAAACCGGTCTCAAAAGAGAAAAGGCCGAATGTCATGGATGCGAGGGCACCTCTGCCCAAGCACAAATCCGTTTCCAAACGACCCTCCATCGCTCCAGCTGGGGGCAAGGCCATCAACGTCAATGAAGCAACGGGGCATCTCGGGCAAGCTCCAGCGGTACCCCCGACAACTGCTCAATTGGGTATCTTCTCTAAGCTCCCCGTCACTCAGCCTATGGCGGCTTTCCGAAGGGCAGAAGCCTGCCAAGAGCTCAAGGCTGAGAAGCTGAGGCAGAAGCGGCTCAGATATAGAGCCAACAAAAAGGCTAGGGCTCTGGCCATGATAAAATTTATCAATTTCCAAAGCCCGGACAACTCTGCGAAACCAGCTGCCAGCGATGAAAGAATGGCTGAATGTGTTATCCACACTATCTACATGGCCGGGCATGAAAAAACAAACCCTACTCTTCTTCACAGCCATGGTGATGATATGGTTGATGCTACCCAGCATCGGCTCTATCTAAATGATGAAGAGCCTGCTCAGGCCGATAAGCCAGAGGAGCCCGTGGTTCCTACGGAATTGAGCTCAGGCAATAAAGATTACCCGGTTGTCATAGCCGGAACTACAGAACAAGCATTATTCCAATGGCTTCAAAGGCAATTTCAGGAAAGGGATGAGAAGATGGCCGAGGTCTATTCTAAAGTCGACGAGCTGGAAAACGTCATGGCAGATCTCGCGACCCAAGTCGCCCGATTGCAATTACAGCAGAATCAAATTTTGGCTCATGAGCCAGGAATTGATACCCGGGGGCAGCCAACTGATATCCCTTTCAATCTAAAAGCGGAGCGCCTTCGCGAAAAACGGCCGCAATCAGCCTCCAGTCCCTCCGATACATACGCCGGGAGGGGGGGGATCGCCTCTGAAAGAGAAACTGGAGAAAGTCTATTCCTTCAAAAGGGAAAAAGTCCACAAGATATTCGGGGACGCCCTAAGAAACGGTCTACAACTGCCAGAATCAAAGAGACCGCAAGAAGCGAATATGACCGACGACCCAGAATATTGCCCCTATCACAGGGTGATAGGTTATGCTATTGAGGACTGCTTCATCTTCAAAGATTGGGTCGAAAGGCAATACAGGATGGGAGAGATAGAACTGTCTAAAGACGCGTTGGCAAACAGTCAAGCTACGACCGCCGATTTCATGCAAATGGAGACCGAAACCTTTCGGGAACCTAATCCTCCCAGAGATGTGCCATTATCTGAAAAGGGCGAACCAAAGATCGATCAGCCTCGAGGACCAGCATCAGTAAAGGCACTGACTCCAATGGAGAGAAAGAAGAAGGTATACTCCTTTAGGAGGGATGAAGTCCGCAAAATATTCATGGACGCCTTGAACAACGGTCTGCAACTGCCTGTTCCAAAAAGGCCACAGGAAATGAACATGACCGGCAATCCCATATACTGCCCATATCATAGAGTGGTGGGTCATACCATCGAAGACTGCTATATTTTCAAAGATTAGGCAGATGACCAATATAAGCTTGGAAAAACCTCACAATCCTCGGATGTATCGACAAGCCACAGAGCTAGGTCATCAACACAGCTCCGCCAAGATCAAAGTTCAAGGAGTTGGGATAAGCACAGAGGACCACCACGTCGTTAAACTGGGAATGACAGACCATCAAGTCTTTAAACTGGGAATAATCGACCACCACGTCATTAAACTGGGAACAGTGACGACCATGTCACTAAACTGGGAATAATCGACCTCTAAGTCGTTAAACTGGGAATGTAAAACAAATGTAAAAATGTAAATAAACAAAAAATGTATAAATAAAAGAAAAATAAAGAAAGGCCGAAATGATGGGGCAACTCGCAATAAAAATCAGCGAGTGAAAATAAAAATGGAAATAAAGCCGAAATGATGGGGCAACCGCTAACAAATAGCCGAAATGATAGCGCAATCGCGATCTTCGCGATAAGAAAAGCTGAAATGATAGAGCAATCGCGGCAAAACAAAAAAAACAAAAAAAACAAAAAAAACAAAAAAGTGGCGAATGATGAGTCGCTCCTGGTACCATATCCCAGTGCAGCGATGCAGACGCCAGCCAAATTCCAAATCCCAACGGCGAATGATGAGTCGCTCCTGGTACCATATTCCAGTGCAGCGATGCAGACGCCAACAAAGACCCAAAATGCCTTTGGCCCTACGGTCTGGATCATACATCCTGCAAAACCGTGTACAATCCACGGGCGTAAAACAATCTCAGTCCCTCCCAAGTCTTACCGGTGAGACCATATTCAAAGTCCCACCAAAAATAATTAAAAAAATGGTATGTCCACAAGCAAAATGGGCACGGATGAAAACCCGAAAGGACGCCGTGAGTAAAAACAGCAGGACTGCCGGCGAGTTTTTGAAAACCCGAAAGGGCGCAAACTCGTTAAAAAAAAGATAAAATGCACTCACAAAGTCCTCTCGACTTTGTGAGGAGAAAATTCCCGCATGAGATCCTTACGACTCACAAAGGAGCAACACACTTGGGGGTCCTCATGACTCCTAAGGAGAAAACACACCTACAGGATCCTTACGACCCGCAGGGAGAAAATGCTTTGTGAGACCCTTACGGCTCACAAAATTGAAAAGCCTTAGGTGATAGGGATCTAAACCTGTCTCCTAAGCCACCAATTTCCAAATCCTCCCGTGGCGAATGATGAGTCGCTCCTGGTACCATATTCTAGTGCAGCGATGCAGACGCCAGCCAAATTCCAAATCCAAATCCCCAAGTGGCGAATGATGAGTCGCTTCTGGTACCATATTCCAGTGCAGCGATGCAGACGCCAACCAAATTCCAAATTCCAATCCCTAAATGGCGAATGATGAGTCGCTCCGGGTACCATATTCCAGTGTAGCGATACTGATGCCAAACAAAAAAAACTGATTCCCAAATCCTCCCGGGGCAAATGATGAGTTGCTCCTGGCATTATTCCAGTGCAGCAATGCAGATGCCGAAAAAAAACAATTGCCAAATCCTCCCAGGGCAAATGATGAGTTGCTCCTGGCATTATTCCAGTGCAGCAATGCAGATGCCAAACAAAAAAAAACCAATTCCCAAATCCTCCCTGGGCAAATGATGAGTTGCTCCTGGCATTATTCCAGTGCAGCAATGCAGATGCCGACAGAAAACCAATTCCCAAATCCTCTCAAAGACAGATGATGATTCGCTCCTGGTACCATATTCCAGTATAGCGATGCTGATGTCAACTCAAATCAAACCAACCAATTCCAACATCGACCTCTGCGTCAAACTAGCGACACTCCGCATCGGGGAAACGTCCAACACAGACACTCCGTACCGGGGAAACATCCAACACAGACACTCCGTATCGGGGAAACGTCCAACAGCAGACACTCCGTCTCGGGGAAACGTCAACCAGCGACACTCCGCGTCGGGGAAACGTCCAATAACAGACACTCCGCATCGGGGAAACGTCCAACAGCAGACACTCCGTCTCGGGGAAACGTCAACCAGCGACACTCCGCGCCGGGGAAAAGTCGATCAGCGACACTCCGTGTCGGGGAAAAGTCAACCAGCGACACTCCGCGTCGGGGAAAAGTCAATCAGCGACACTCCGTACCGGGGAAAAGTCAACCCGACACTCCGCGCCGGGGAAATGTCGATCAGCGACACTCCGTGCCGTGGAAAAGTCAACCCGACACTCCGCGCCGGGGAAAAGTCGATCAGCGACACTCCGTGCCGGGGAAAAGTCAACCCGACACTCCGCGCAGGGGAAAAGTCGATCAGCGACACTCCGTGCCGGGGAAAAGTCAACCAGCGACACTCCGCGCCGGGGAAAAGTCGATCAGCGACACTCCGTACCGGGGAAAAGTCAACCCGACACTCCGCGCCGGGGAAAAGTCGATCAGCGACACTCCGTGTCGGGGAAAAGTCAACCCGACACTCCGCGCCGGGGAAAAGTCGATCAGCGACACTCCGTGCCGGGGAAAAGTCAACCCGACACTCTGCGCCGGGGAAAAGTCGATCAGTGACACTCCGTGACGGGGAAAAGTCAACCAGCGACACTCCGCGCCAGGGAAAAGTCGATCAGCGACACTCCGTGCCGGGGAAAAGTCAACCCGACACTCCGCGCCTGGGAAATGTCGATCAGCGACACTCCGTGCCGGGGGAAAGTCGATCAGCGACACTCCGTGTCGGGGGAAAATTCAACCAGCGACACTCCGTGCCGGGGAAAAGTCAACCAGCGACACTCCGCGCCGGGGAAAAGTCGATCAGCGACACTCCGTGCTGGGGAAAAGTCAACCCGACACTCTGTGCCGGGGAAAAGTCAACCCGACATTCCGCGCCGAGGGAATGTCGATCAGCGACACTCCGTGCCGGGGAAAAGTCAAACAGCGACACTCCGTGCCGGGGAAACGTCAAGCAGACAGTCCGTGCCGGGGAAACGTCAAGCAGACACTCCGTGCTGGGGACACGTCAGCAAGCGACACTCTGCATCAGGGAAACATCCAACACGGACACTCCGTAACGGGGATACGTCAACCAGCCGATACTCCGCCTCGGGGAAACGTCAAGAAGACACTCCGTGCCGGGGGCACATTGACAACAGAAACTCCATCTCGGAGACACGTCAACCAGCCGATACTCCGCCTCGGGGAAACGTCAAGCAGGCACTCCATGCCGGGGGCACATCGACAACAGACACTCCGTCTCGGGGACACGTCAACCAGCCGATACTCCGCCTCGGGGAAACGTCAAGCAGACACTCCATGCCGGGGGCACATCGACAACAGACACTCTGCCTCGGGGAAACGTCGACCAGCGACACTCCGTGCCGGGGACACGTCTACCAAATCGCTTCGGATCAGAGCGTCGACCGTCCATGTCGTAAAAAGGGCTGTGCATCCTAAAAAGTGGGAACCAAAGAAAGTCGCCTCCACGTGAAAGAAGATCCATCAATTTCATGCACACGACCCACATATGCTGTGTGCATTTATTGATGGGGGGTAATTTGTTGGGGTAAAAATTTACACCCCGGTTGACCGAGTCAAAGTCAAGGTCAACCCCCAAGCTAGGTGAGCCCAAGCCCGGGTCAAGCGGGTCCATGCCCAAGTCGAGCCCGCGGCCAGCTTCCCTATTCCAACGACAAAAATCATGTAACAAATAATTTTTATGTAATTTTTGTGCATGAATGTATGCAAAATGGGCATAAAGCCAAATTTTTGTAAGCCCACGGCTTATGTGCAAAATGAAAAGGCACATGAGCCATGGGATAGGCAAAATGCCATTTTGCAAAGCCCAAGGGGCTATATGTATATATGTAAGCCTATATAAGGCAACATGATAATGAATAAAAAAAGGACTTTTTCATTCTCTCAAAAAAAACCTAGGATTTGTATTTCTTTCCCTTTTCTGAAGGTCTCAAACCTTCTTCTTTCTTTTGAATTAAATCAAGAGTTTTACTCTTCCTTTTCAAAAACAAGATAGTTTTTCACCACCAAACCCTCAAAGGGGATCTTGGATCTGTCTTTAGATCCCCAAAAGGAGAGATTTTGAGATCTCACATTTCTTGATCTTCAAGATCCAGCTAACAGAGGAGGAGGAAGAAGAACCCCTTCCATTAACCCCAAAAACAAACTTAGGAGTCCAACTCCACTCTGATTTCTCTTCCGAGAATCTTTTCAGGCTAAAAGCCTCTTTTCCTCGCCGGCGCTCAAGCGCAGAGCGCCCACATGCCGACACGTGGCGCGCTTGCGTTCAAGCGCTCAAGCGCAAAGTCCCCACGTGTCGATACGTGGCGCGCTTGCACAACAGCGTCCTGCCCCAGTGCCGACACGTGGCGCGCTTGCGCTCAAGCGCACGTGCTTAAGCGCAAGTCGCCCCAGTGCCGACACGTGGCACGCTTGCGCTCAAGCGCAAGTCGCCCCCGTACCGACACGTGGCGCACTTGCTCTCGAGCGTCAGGCGCTGAAGCGCAAAGCGCCCACGTTCCGACACATGGCGCGCTTGCGCTACAGCGCCCTGCGCTCAAGCGCAGAGCGCCCACGTGCCGACACATGGCGCGCTTGCGCTACAGCGCCCTGCGCTCAAGCGCAGAGCGCCCACGTGCCGACACGTGGCACGCTAGCGCCTGAGCGCAAAGCACGTGGGCGCACGGCGCCCAAGGTGCTGGCCCCACGCATCCTTTGGATGTCTTTTCCCCTCTTTCTTTTATATATATATATATATATACATATATACATACATATATATATATGTACATATGCATACATATTTACACACACACATACACCATGACACTGTCCCTGTTAGAAATTTTTTTCTAACGGGACGCTGCCCCGCACCCCGCAAGGGGGCTGCTAGCCCCCTTGACCCCCAGCCCGCTATCCGGGTAGCGGGACCCCCGTAAAAACTCTGCGTGGCTCCTGATATACCCAAAACCCCCTTTCAAAACACATCACACGCACACTGCACATTGAGTTCGCATGACCAGTTTAACCCGTCAATCGGAGGTTCCCTCGCTCCAAAGGCGAGGGGTAATTAACGGCAGCTTAGTCCGCGGCTGCCGGAGATTCGGGTCCCCACAATCATTAAACCCCGGCCTACCCTAGGCAGGGGGAATCTGTAGTACGGCTGACAAGCGCGCACGTATTTCCATCTCAATGGGGTGACGAAAAACACCCTACAGACTCGATATGCGACACTCTTAGACGTACAGACCGGACTGTACGGATATTGTCACTGTTAGGCTCAGTAGGGGTTTGGATGAGTTTGCTCGTCGGCCTTCCTTTCGCTCAATACCTGGGTAGCCGTTACGTACAGCTAGTGCTGCTGACGTGCTTGTGGTTAAACCCACTGCCAGCGTATTGATGAGTCTTTAGAGTCCCACACAGAGGGTTTTCATGGTTCAGGCGATATGGTGTAGATGACGTATGTTGGTACATACAGGTGTCTGATTAAAAATGTGTACAGGCTGCACAGACTTTAATCGGAGGGTTGATAATACTAGCGGCTTAGGATTAAGCCGGATTATTAAATCAGGTTTTGATTTAATAATTTATATATATGTATTTATATATATGTATTCTAGTATTACTGTTCATTATTTATTTTCTCTCTTGGCTATTCGTATTCTTGTACGAATACGCGTATATGTATTTCGATACGTGTACCGGGTTGTATTCCGTATTTATACGGAATAGATTCTAGAAGATTTGACACCTCATTATTTGATTTTTCTTTTTGAAAAATCATTTTGGGAAATGAGGTGGAGGGGGTGAGGTGGCATGAACATGGGTTTTGGCATGTAGAGAGGTATGGTTTGCATTTGTTTATTAGTTAAATGAGATGAGATATTTTTTTTGGTTGCATGATTGGAAAAAGGTGAAGGGGGGGCTGCTATCTCTTCTACATGCCTTGCTCATTTTCTTTTCTATACTTGCTCGTTCTATTTTTCTCCCTTGGAGAAAACACTTAGCCATTTTCTTTAGTTGCTCTTGCCACATGTTTTCTCACCTCCTCTTGATCTTATATGGTTGCTCATAGAGCATTTGTGATGAGAGAAAAATTATAGTGACACATTCCTACACCTCCACTCTCCATTGCTAGCAACCTTGGAGAGTCGGTTGCCTCGCTTGGCGAGGCTGAAGCTTGCGTCGTTTCCCTCAGGGGGATCATCGTAGATGAAGGAAGACCGGCAACCAAACTCGATCCGCAACCACTAGGAGCTTGGGATGAAGGTTGAAGACCAAAGGACACGGATCAACTCGGTATAACCATTCCTAACTCTTTATTGCTTGCTAGTATAAGGTTTAGGGTAGATCCGGGCATCGGGTTATGGTAGCGCCAGTTTAGAAAATTTTTGTTCCGCATTTGGCCACGGTTTGATGGCCGGGGCGCTGCCATAACCAAACATGGTATCAGAGCCAACCCGTAAACCCCTTACTAACAGTTTTAGACAATGTTAAAGTATCGAAACCGAAACAACACCCCGATGTATTCCAGTTTCTGTCGATTTTTCAGAGTCTTCAAATTTTTTTTAAGCAACTGCAGAAGACTACTATGGTGACTACTAGACTACACCCCAAATACGAGCCAGTTTCACCCGTATTGAACCGGCCACATTTGCAAAATTTCCGAGCCGGCCGGCCCTACTTTTGAATTAGGGTTTCGTATTTTGGGTGTGTGTTAGTCTCTAGAATATTGGTGCAATGGTATTGCTTGTTTTGCCCATTTTGGATATTATGTTATTTTTGTTCAGGGGCAATTCGGGGTGTTTCGAAGTCGATATTTTAGCACTGTTTAAATGTTTACAGTACATGCATTTCTATCTGCGACCGTGAATATCATTCGAGCGGTACAACTCGTCTAATTGCTATATGTTCTTTTAGATGAGTTTGCGAACGTGACATTCACGTTGATGTTCTGTGTTGTGGTTGGATCGTCGTGGTGGATAGTTTGGGTGCAATGTTAGTACAGATTAGTTTCATTTGTACATTTGATATTGCGGGGCGAGCGTCCGACCTGTGGACTGTTGTCACTGCCCGTTTGTATATTATTTGTTTGGGGCATGACCGGGTTGAGGTCGATATCACCCTTGTACATATTATTTTCTTTTCTGTACTAGAATTACCCCACGGTGGAGTGCATGAATAGCCGGGTTCTAGAGGGCAACGGGTCCGCATCTCATGCATTGAGACGGAGGGGACCTTACTCTACAATTGGCGGGCTATTCGCCGCACTTGTAAGGAGTATAGGTTGACCCACGGAGGGGTGCCCAAGTTACCGGATTCTGTGAAGTGCTGGGTGGCCCATTCACATTGTTGATTGGGGTTGCCTCGCTTCTGGGATTGGCGGGTAACTTGCCGCACTCATAGGGGTCTAGGTTTTCATTGCACAGGCTATCCACACGACATAGGAACGTCGGGTCTCACTTGTGGATCAAGTGAAACCCGGGGCTCCAAGATTATCCACCATTCTGTGTTGCTTCTGTAATGTTGCTTTATATCATGCCCGGGATGATTGTTATATATATTTATATATATACTAGTAGATGTTGTATATGTTTTGCACTCGCGCTAGTCCAGTCCCCGCTCTGTCGTTAGTTAAGTAATCTAACGGGTGATGACGGGACCCAGTGGCGAATGCGGATGGCATATACGTACATCATATATTTTCGTTCTTTTCTGGTGTGATTAATTGATGGGACTGCGTTGATTATGATCAATGCAAGGAAAACAAACCTATATGATGTTGTTGGAACCAAGTTTTAAAAACAAACATTACAGACGTTTTCTTTTGCTTTGCACAGTGGTATTCGATTATGAATATCCTGCACCTCATTCGACGAGGCAAGGGCCGAGATCCCTTCATCGGGGGTGACCCCTTGGGCATAAGTTTGGATCATCGTAATAACTTTACTATAGTTGATTCTTTTGCTTTGCATCGTGGTATTCAGTTTGGAATATCTTGCACCTCATTCGATGAGAAAAGAGCCGAGATTCCTTCACAGGGAGTGACCTCTTTAGCAAAAGTTTTCGCCACTATATATTTGTAAAACCACTCGGTTCCTTCAACGATATCAAGTTCATTACGTTAAAGGTTTTTCCCCAAAAACCAACCGTAGCCCTCCGTCATTTCATATTGGTATTGCTTAGTATTCGTGCTACGCTTGTCGTGAATTGCCGAGGCGTAGTGTGCGGTAGCTCTGTAATACTTTTCTGTCGTAAGGATATATGGATTGGTTAGGACAGTCGTTCGACCTTGTTGATCTTGTCAAGGGTCGGTGCGAGTGGGTCTAATGCAATCAAGATAGTGACGGGTTGAACTTGACTAGGACCCTTTGATTTATTGACCTTGTCAAGGTCACTTGGATCCTAGGGGTAAAAACTATATCGGGAGTTTCAAACATAAAGGAAACTTTCCAGGCTTGCGCATACCTTCTAGAGTGTGGTAACTTGAGTGGATTCCATCAAGTTATCATGCGATGATAGTTGGAACCCGATTCCCACTGATGAGTAGGATTACTCCTCGGGTGATTTTAGATGATCCCGACTGATTCTCCTTTTGGGTTTGGAGGAGAATTCGAGGAAACAGTAGGAGCCATCCTGATTAGATAAAGTGATTAACCATTCTGATCAAGGTTAGAGTGCACGCTGAGTGTTTCTTTTCTCTCTCTCTTTGGCAGCGACCATGGCCCGACCCTTGCATAAAACTCATGAACCAAGTTAACCGAACCTTCTTAAAATATTTTGGATTTTTTTTGGAATGTCACGGTGTCGCATTTATCATTGCCACTTCTATATCACCTTTGCATTTCTCCAGAACATCCCGTATCACTACGAAGATCCGCACTTATTGGATAATCCATCGTATAGTTACATACGAACTCGAAGGTGTTAGTTATGTATATGCCCTAGAGGCCATTGTTGTACATATGATGTATATTATAATGGATGCTTGGTTATATATAGAGATGACTTTCTTGCTCGTGATGATAGTATGCTATTTGGTTTCACTTTATCTTAACATGTTGACTTGTATTGGTTTACTGTTTTACTCTCACATGTTGATAAAGCCCTTAGGACTTGTACTCGACTACTGGGACTATGATGAGATCATACTAGTGGGGCCGCGGTAGTCGATGAGTACATCCTATAACTGTTCCTAGTCGAGGGTATATCGAGACAGGGCATCGATACACCAGAGTAGACTAGCGTATACGCATCTTGACCCATATGATGGGCGATGGATGATCCCATATCCATCGGTGTTAGACATCAGAGATGGTGTACGGGTGCTCAGTGGAGACTGGGTATACTGGACGGACTCGCCGAGAACTCCCAGATGGTGATATACCACACGTCAGATGGCAGTTCTCCGGTGACACTGGTACAGGGTAGTCTGTAGACCCGAGATCGTCATGGAGTCTTGTGTGATTCCCACTGTGCTTTGATTTCCACCTTACCACGTCCAAGAGGGCGTGCAAAACGGTGGCTTTTGGGTACAGTCCCGAATCACATGGAGGCAATGAGCGATAGGAGGGGATTCGTCTCTCCCGGTATAGGGAGTTGATGTTGTGCTGTGTTCGATTGGCTATAACTGGAAGTCCCTGGCCAGGGCTGATATGGAGATTTACTGGTAAGTGTTACTAGTAGTTTCTCGACCCGTTATGAGCCATACATCGACACGACTTATCGGTTACTGGGGTCTGACGTATACCACCCCTAGACTTGATATGCGACATATCAGACGAACAGACCGGACTGTACGGGAGTGTTACTGGTTGGATTCACAGGAGAACGCACAGGCTAGCTTGTTGATCTTCTGATCGCTCAATACCTGGGTGGCTGTTACGTTTAGCTGACCGCTTGCAGCTTGTGGGTGATTGATATGATCATCACCTGCTACCGGCGTATTGACGATTCTTTAGAGTCCTACACAGAGGTTTCTTGGCTCAGGCGAAACGGAGTAGTAGCACATATGTGATATGCGCAGGAATGAGAATAATGCGATATGGGATACCGTATTATATTCTCAGGATATTTAGATATGAACCGGCTCATCGGATCAAGTGTTGATTCGATGAATCGGTACATGATATATTAGTCGGTAATATTCGATATAGCCGGATCATCGATTCAAGTGTTGATTCGATGATTTAATGTATAATAATATATATGATATATTGTATTACATTATCTAATATTGGCTCGCTTTATTATTTCATTTTCTCAGTGGATGATACATTGATATATATGCGATATATGTTAATTGTATTATTTTCTTTTGTTGCAAATATATAATATATATGTGATATATATTATTGTGACATGATATGATTAATTGTTAAACATGTTTAAGGATGATTAATTGAGGTTAAGGTTTGATTAGGGTTGGATGCTTCAAGTTCCTTCTAGAAGCTTTCTTCTTTTGTCATTCTTAAGATATTTAGGATGACACATTATTTTAACCCAACCAAACCCTAACCCTAGTTGTTTCTCTACTCATTCTTATCCTATCATCCTTGACCATGGTTTACAATTCAATCATATGGTTTATATTCTATTCATCACAAAAGGATTTATCTAATTATTGATTTTCATTATCATCTTCTTCTTCTCTCTTGAAAGCTTACTAGAAAATCCTTAAGTGATGAGAAAAATATGAGAAAATGATATTAAAAGAAAGCAAAATTACTACTCGCTCATCCTCATCTCATCTAGCCCATGGGATTAGTGTGTTCTTCTCTTTTGAGTGAGAAAGCTTGAGTCGTAGCAACTTCAAGGTAGATCATCGGAGATTTGGAATGCTTCGAGCTAGCATGGATTGTTCGAGTCGTGGAGCCTCTCATGAGTCCGGGAGATCGTGGATCGCGGCAAAGGGACTTCTACTCGGAGCTTGTGAAGTGAAGGAGCGGACTACAAAGGTTGTAATCCCTCACACTTAGATAAAAGTTATCTTATTGCATGTTAAACCCTAATAATCTAGCAAAGATCCCGGCTTTGGGTTGTTCGGCACGTCTAAATTTTTATCCGGGCATGTTTGATGCCTTTTGAACCTTCACAAGAGTGCCTAGGAACCCTACAGTGGTATCAGAGCCTAGCTAGAGCATTAGGCGATGTGTTTACGAAGTTAAAACTCCGATCGAACCCGAAACGACGAAACTTGACCCCTCTCTGGAAATTTTTTAAATTTTGGGATTTTTCAGAATTACAAATATGTAAAAAAATCAGCAGGGAATTCTAAGAATTACCAAGAAGCCCGAGCCCCCAATTCGATCAAACGGCCGCGGAAGCGCGGCGCAAGCATGGCTTGCGCGGCGGTTCCGCGGCGGATTGATAGGATTGTGACACGTGGCTTTTCTGGTAATGACCGTAGGTGCTTTCTGATGCTTCTGGGTATTTTTAATCTGTTTCAGGTGTTGATAAAATCTGGGGTTTATTTTGTAATCGTAGATTCGATCGGAATATTTAAATTCGTATTTCTTTTCGGATATTTAGAAACTGTTAAACTATTTGAACGGATATCATTAACTTACTGTTTCCCGGTACGGCAAATTTTCAAGTGTTGAAATTTATTCGGGTTTAAATCTTTCGGAAAAATTGTACAAGTTAAGCGGTGGACCCTCTAGAAGACAACAAACCTTAACTCGATTATGTGACCGTCTTGAACTGCCTTTTGAACCTTCGGGTTTGGGGCAGTACGGCGTGCCACATGTGAGGCGTTGGCTTGACCCTTCTACGGCTGGATCACCGGTACTGTGACATATTCTGGGATTATTTGAACCCCGCTCAAGTGTTAAGCAGTTTAGGAAATTTTGGGTGTTTGATTATCTGTTCGAAAAGTTTAATACTGTTTATTTATCTGGAATGTGATACAATATGTGGAATTCATAGAGTTAGGCATGAAATACGAAGTATGTGATATTTCGGATTTACGATGTCTAAAGTGATTGTGGATTCCAAATATTGTAGTTTTACACTTTCTTTTCTGTGACCGTAAGTGTAATATGTGATATCGCCGGTTTCGTTGCTATATGTCAACGACAATTGGGATGCACATATTTACTTACGTTGATGATATGAGATATTATGTGTTGCTGTTATATGTTATATTGGATCGTCGCATTCTGAATAGCCGGGGGTTTTATGTGAGATGAGGGTTTTTATTTTCATTCATGTAAAATTCATTTGTAATGTAATATTCTTTTATTTGGGGCACTTCCAGGTTGCGGTTGCTGTCACCAGTGTATATTATTTACTTTTCCGCATTAGGTAGACCCAAGGAGGGGAGCACAAGTAACCGGGTTCTAGGATCCAGTGGGAGGCCATCTCGAGGAGTCGAGACCGGGTCTCCTAACCCTAGAATTGGCAGTGTTACTTGCCGCTCTCGTAGGGGTCTTGGGATGTGGGTTTGGCTATTCGTCGCGACCGTGGAATCCGTGTTTTATACAGGCTCGTATTGAAAACACGGATGTCCTAGTATATCCAATATTTCATATATGTTCTTCTGCTGCAATGTTCTGTGATGAGATCATATTACTGCCTGAGACGAATGCTTATACTATATATATATGCTGATATATAAATATTACTGCTTTCGTTTCTTCTGTGATGCTTAGGAAGCATAAGCTGATGGGATTTTTGTTAATGAGATTAATAAAAGAAAAGAAACCTAAAGATATTGTAGAATCAAAAACTTTATAAAAGGGGTAGCTACTGTTTTGCTTTGCACAGCGGTATATGTGATATATCCTGCACCTTATTCGATGGGGAAAGGACCGAGATCCCTTCACCGGGAGTGACTCCTTTAGCGAAACTGGCAGATGCTACAAAACGCGGGTTGTCTTTTGATTGCTTTTAGTGTTTTGCTTTGCACAGCGGTATATGTGATATATCCTGCACCTTATTCGATGAGGAAAGGGCCGACGATCCCTTCACCGGGAGTGACCCCTTTAGCGAAACTAAGAAAAGCCTCAAAAACACTCCTTTTCAAAACTTCACTCGATTCTACGACGATATCAAGTTCATTACTCTCAGGGTTTTCTGAAAAACCTGCGTAGCCCTCCGTCATTTCAGATAAGTAATATTTAGTATTCGTGCTACGGTAGTTTGGCATGCGTCAAGGCGTAGCGTACGGTAGCTGATTATTACTTATCTGCAGCATGAGATGCGATTGGATTAGGGTATTCGTACGGCGTTGTTTGGCATGCGTCAAGGGTCGTACGGGTGGGTTTAATTCAATCACGAAATGTACGGGTTGAACTTGACTAGCGGACTATGGGTTGTTTGGCATGCGTCAAGGTCATAGCACGCTAGGGGTAAAAGTTTTATCGGGAATTTCAAGTGTTGAAATTTGCAATGAGATTGCATACCTCCTATGAGATAGTTGGATCCCGATACCCACTGCGAGTAAGTGTTACTCCTGGGAGAGTTTTACACAAGACAATTAGTCATTCAAGTAGGTGTCTAGAAAAGTGTTAACGGGGTTACGCCTCTGGGAAAACGAGGTTTACTTTAATTAGGTCCGTGCGAAAGCACGGGGAACCTCCCTCAAAGTACCGACACTGATCTGGCTGAAAGATTGACGAAATTGTAGGGTGTAATTAATCCCGGCTAATCTTACCTTTTAGGGTTTTAAGGTAGATTTGATAAAAACAGTGGGAGACATCCTGATTAGATAAGATAATAACCAATCTAATCTTGCAAGAGCGTACGCTAAAGTGTTTTCTTCTCTCTCTCTCCAGGTAGCGACCATTTCAGGCCATAATCAAGATAATAATATGGATGTATTGACTGAACCCGATTATTGTACTGAGCAAGGGAACGTTAGACCTGTTCTTTCTTATAAGAGTTATAAGACTGAACAGGAAACAGGAGAATATCTGGATTCTCAAGCCACCCAAAAGAACATGCATGTTGATGCATCTTCTTCGGGTGTGTTAGTTATTGAGAACTGTTTCTCAGTTCACCCTACGTCCTGGGTATTAGATACCGGATCAGGATCCCACATATGTAAACAGTTACATGGGCTACGTAAAGGTAGAGAACTGGGAAAAGGTGATCATTCCGTTCAAGTAGGGAACGGTGCAAGTATTGTAGCCAAAGCAGTTGGCGAATATCACCTTGTATTACCAAATCGTAATACACTGATACTAAATGAATGCTATTATATACCGAACATGATGTGCAACATTATATCAGTCTCTTTATTAAGTAAAGAAGGATATAATTTTGTAGTACAGGATAATGTTATGAACATATTCCTAGATCAAAAGTTGATTGCATCAGGCTCGTTACATAATGGCATATTCATTCTAAATCAGAATACAGTCCTAAATATACAAAACACACACAAGAGGAAAAGTTCTGATATGAACGAATCCTACTTGTGGCATTGTAGACTTGGTCATATCAATGCGACACGACTGGCTAAGTTACATAAGGATGGTTATTTGAATCCGTTCGAATTATCATCTTATGATACTTGCCATTCATGTCTCAAAGGAAAAATGACCAAAGCTCCGTTTAGTGGACACGGAGAAAGAGTTACCGAACTCTTAGGACTGGTACATAGTGATGTATGCGGTCCCATGTCTATGCATGCCAGGAATGGTTCTTCCTACTTCATTACATTCACTGACGATCTCTCTAGATTCGGACATGTGTTCCTGATGAAACACAAGTCTGAAGCCTTTGAGAAATTCAGAGAATATAAGCACGAAGTAGAGAATCAAACGGGCAAAAGTATTAAGATTCTTCGATCTGATCGAGGAGGTGAATACTTAAGCGGTGAGTTCCTAGATTATCTAAAAGAGAATGGGATTCTCTCTCAGCTTACTCCTCCTTATACACCACAGCACAACGGTGTATCGGAACGAAGGAATCGGACCCTATTAGATATGGTGCGATCGATGATGAGTACAGCTAAGTTACCTATTTCCTTTTGGGGATATGCGCTTGAGACAGCCATAGACCTATTGAATAGAGTTCCTACCAAATCTGTGCCTACCACTCCATATGGGATATAGAAAGGGAAGAGACCACATCTTAATTACATTAAGATATGGGGTTGTCCGGCCTATGTCAAAAGACAAAATCCGGACAAACTCGAGGCAAGATCAGTCTTATGTAAGTTTGTAGGATATCCCAAAAACTCACAGGGGTATATCTTCTACCACGCCGAGGAACAAAAGGTGTTTGTTTCACGACATGCTACTTTCTTAGAAAAAGGTTTTCTTATGAAACAGAATAGCAGCATTGAGGTAGAACTGGAAGAGGTTCCAGCAGAACAAACTACAACAGATGATTTAGTGGAACCAGAGGATTCAGTAGCACCTGACGAACCTCAGCCTCTCCGCCGATCTAGTAGGGTTTCTCGTCCACCTGAGAGATACTACGGTTTTCTCATTGATGGTGGAAGCGAGGATTGCATCATAGATGATGATGAACCGACTAGTTTCGAGCAGGCCATCACGAGTGGTGACTCTATGAAATGGCTGGATGCAATGCGATCTGAGATGGAATCCATGTACACCAATAAAGTATGGATTTTGGAAAATGCTCCTGAAGGGGTAAAACCCATTGGGAGCAAGTGGATTTTTAAAAAGAAATTTGGTGTAGATGGAAAAGTTGAGACTTTCAAAGCTAGACTTGTAGCAAAGGGTTTTCGTCAAAGACCAGGTGTGGACTATGACGAAACCTTTTCTCCAGTGGCTATGCTTAAGTCCATCCGGATATTACTTGCCATTGCTGCATACCATGACTACGAAATCTGGCAAATGGATGTTAAGACCGCCTTTCTAAAAGTGATTTAGAAGAGTGCGTGTACATGACTCAGCCAGAGGGCTTCGTAGATAGTGGGAGCAGCGGAAAGGTGTGCAAGCTGCTTAAATCCATTTATGGGTTAAAGCAAGCATCGCGGAGTTGGAACATCTGTTTTGATGTTGTAGTCAAAGAGTTTGACTTCATCAAAAATATAGATGAACCTTGTATCTATAAGAAGGTAGCAGAGGGTAAGGTTGTCTTCCCCGTATTGTACGTGGATGACATACTCTTGATAGGAAATGATATTCCTATGCTGCAATCAGTCAAGCTCTTCTTATCACAGAGATTCTCAATGAAAGATCTAGGTGATGCCTCCTGCATATTGGGAATCATGATCTATAGAGATAGATCTAAAAGGATACTGGGATTGTCCCAATCCAGGTACATTGACACCATACTAAAGAGGTTTAGTACGGATGAATCCAAGCGTGGGAACCAACCCACGATCTCTGGACTCACTCTCTCCAAAGAGATGTCTCCCAAGACTGATTTGGAGAGAGCTCGCATGCAAGGGATACCCTATGCTTCGGCAGTAGGCTTTATCATGTATGCGATGCTGTGTACCATACCCGATGTAGCATACTCACTAAGTGTAGTGAGTCGGTATCAAACAGATCCTGGAGAGAGTCACTGGACAGCTGTGAAGAACATTCTCAAGTACTTGCGAAGGACTAAGGAGATATTCTTGGTGTATGGTAACGGAGAACTCCAGGTCGAGTCCTTTACCGATTCCATCTTCCAAAGTGATAAGGACGACTCTAAGTCGCATTCGGGTTTTGTCTTTACCCTCAATGGAGGGGCGGTATGTTGGAAGAGTTCCAAACAGGATACCGTTGCAGACTCAACGATGGAGGCTGAATACATCGCTGCCAACGATGCTGCCAAAGAGGCTATCTGGATCAAGAAGTTCATTAGTGAACTTGGTGTGGTTCCATCCATTGAGCATCCAATACCTCTGTATTGTGATAACAATGGAGCTGTGGCTTTAGCCAAGGAACCCAGATCCCATCAAAAGTCCAGACATATTCTGAGGCGGTATCACCTGATAAGGGAGATAGTTGATCGCCGGGAGATCGAGGTCAGGAGAGTAGATACGAAGGACAACACTGCGAATCCATTCACGAAGGCTATTCCCCAGATACAGTTTGAGAGATTATTCGGGATGCTAGGAATGCGATACTACAGCAGCTGGCCTTAGTGCAAGTGGGAGATTGTTAGTTATGTATATGCCCTAGAGGCCATTGTTGTACATATGATGTATATTATAATGGATGCTTGGTTATATATAGAGATGACTTTCTTGCTCGTCATGATAGTATGCTATTTGGTTTCACTTTATCTTAACATGTTGACTTGTATTGGTTTACTGTTTTACTCTCACATGTTGATAAAGCCCTTAGGACTTGTACTCGACTACTGGGACTATGATGAGATCATACTAGTGGGGCCGCGGTAGTCGATGAGTACATCATATAACTGTTCCTAGTCGAGGGTATATCGAGACAGGGCATCGATACACCAGAGTAGACTAGCGTATACGCATCTTGACCCATATGATGGGCGATGGATGATCCCATATCCATCGGTGTTAGACATCAGAGATGGTGTACGGGTGCTCAGTGGAGACTGGGTATACTGGACGGACTCGCCGAGAACTCCCAGATGGTGATATACCACACGTCAGATGGCAGTTCTCCGGTGACACTGGTACAGGGTAGTCTGTAGACCCGAGATCGTCATGGAGTCTTGTGTGATTCCCACTGTGCTTTGATTTCCACCTTACCACGTCCAAGAGGGCGTGCAAAATGGTGGCTTTTGGGTACAGTCCCGAATCACATGGAGGCAATGAGCGATAGGAGGGGATTCGTCTCTCCCGGTATAGGGAGTTGATGTTGTGCTGTGTTCGATTGGCTATAACTGGAAGTCCCTGGCCAGGGCTGATATGGAGATTTACTGGTAAGTGTTACTAGTAGTTTCTCGACCCGTTATGAGCCATACATCGACACGACTTATCGGTTACTGGGGTCTGACGTATACCACCCCTAGACTTGATATGCGACATATCAGACGAACAGACTGGACTGTACGGGAGTGTTACTGGTTGGATTCACAGGAGAACGCACAGGCTAGCTTGTTGATCTTCTGATCGCTCAATACCTGGGTGGCTGTTACGTTTAGCTGACCGCTTGCAGCTTGTGGGTGATTGATATGATCATCACCTGCTACCGGCGTATTGACGATTCATTAGAGTCCTACACAGAGGTTTCTTGGCTCAGGCGAAACGGAGTAGTGGCACATATGTGATATGCGCAGGAACGAGAATAATGCGATATGGGATACCGTATTATATTCTCAGGATATTTAGATATGAACCGGCTCATCGGATCAAGTGTTGATTCGATGAATCGGTACATGATATATTAGTCGGTAATATTCGATATAGCCGGATCATCAATTCAAGTGTTGATTCGATGATTTAATGTATAATAATATATATGATATATTGTATTACATTATCTAATATTAGCTCGCTTTATTATTTCATTTTCTCAGTGGATGATACATTGATATATATGCGATATATGTTAATTGTATTATTTTCTTTTGTTGCAAATATATAATATATATGTGATATATATTATTGTGACATGATATGATTAATTGTTAAACATGTTTAAGGATGATTAATTGAGGTTAAGGTTTGATTAGGGTTGGATGCTTCAAGTTCCTTCTAGAAGCTTTCTTCTTTTGTCATTCTTAAGATATTTAGGATGACACATTATTTTAACCTAACCAAACCCTAACCCTAGTTGTTTCTCTACTCATTCTTATCCTATCATCCTTGACCATGGTTTACAATTCAATCATATGGTTTATATTCTATTCATCACAAAAGGATTTATCTAATTATTGATTTTCATTATCATCTTCTTCTTCTCTCTTGAAAGCTTACTAGAAAATCCTTAAGTGATGAGAAAAATATGAGAAAATGATATTAAAAGAAAGCAAAATTACTACTCTCTCATCCTCATCTCATCTAGCCCATGGGATTAGTGTGTTCTTCTCTTTTGAGTGAGAAAGCTTGAGTCGTAGCAACTTCAAGGTAGATCATCGGAGATTTGGAATACTTCGAGCTAGCATGGATCGTTCGAGTCGTGGAGCCTCTCATGAGTCCGGGAGATCGTGGATCGCGGTAAAGGGACTTCTACTCGGAGCTTGTGAAGTGAAGGAGCGGACTACAAAGGTTGTAATCCCTCACACTTAGATAAAAGTTATCTTATTGCATGTTAAACCCTAATAATCTAGCAAAGATCCCGGCTTTGGGTTGTTCGGCACGTCTAAATTTTTATCCGGGCATGTTTGATGCCTTTTGAACCTTCACAGGAGTGCCTAGGAACCCTACAGAAGGAACTTGTTCCAGATTCGAGGATGGATTCTGGTTCTGGAGAGATTGAATAGGATTATTCAGATGTCTTTTCCTATTACCTTCTCTCAGATTGCGAGGGCTCTTAGCATAAGGAGTGTACACCTGTTACGCTTATTGGATAGTCTTCTTCCAAACCTTTGGCTGGTGCCGAAGGGTAGGGAAGGAAGAAAACCAATTAGCCTAAAGAAGGTGTACAGAAGGTAATAAGTAAAGACATAATAAAGGGATTGAAGTGAGGGCAGGTAAGTATATGGTTACTGTCATGAATCAGGATAGTGGAAGAGGCGTTACTAGGAATACCAGGTTAACCCCTTTGAAATATTTTCATGTTTCAGTCCGACTGTGCGATGTTAATTTAAAACTATTTTCCCAATTGGAATCTAACTCCAATGTATGTATTTAGCATATCAGTTTCTCACATCTGTATGTTATTACAGATGGTGTGTGGGAGTAAGATATTGGAAATTGGGTGATTAGATCCTCATTATATCGGAATTCATTATAATTGGTGATATTTGATGAAATCATCTGGTTTTTGCCTGACAGCAAATTTTTGGTTTTGAATATCCGTAGTTATGCACCAGTTTCAAACTGATATATCTATACGTTTATTTTATAAAGTGAGATATAACTTTTTAAAATTATGTCTGTGACATTTATCTATATCAGTTGATGGTTAGGTAATGTGCATTCAACAGCGGTATAATTCTTCTTAACCATAGTACAACTTTCAACCGGCGACGCACAGGGTTTGAGTTATTAAACTCAGCGGACTTATACAAAGTATTGTATGTTGTCCGGTGTCCATTAGGACAAAGAGGTTGGTACTCGTACTATATTATGTTTACTCATGACTTCTCTAGTTCTAGACAAGTATTTCATTGAAATGCAAGGTCCAGATATTGATAAGTTATAGGTATAAGAATAAAGTAGAGAACCATTTGTTAGAAGTATCAGGATTCTTCGAGGTAGTCGAAGATGTAGATACTTGTGTTTGGTATTCCGTTGATAGTAATGGTTTTTGAGTACTTGCTTCTCTTTCAGATTACTCATATATGGATGCACTCCTTGATGAGTAATGCTGATATGCCTCATTCCATTTGGTTCATCTGCACTGGAGACAGCTGCATGATTTTGAATCTGGTTCAAATTAAATTAGTGCTTTTGTTTCTATATTGGATATATATTGAATCAATTTATATCTTAACGATGTTAAGGTATAGGGAGTTGTCCGGCTGATGCTTAAAACCAGAATCCGGATAAACTCGAGACACGTTTCAGTAATGGCAGTTTGTGGGTTATCCCGGGCTTTGACGAAGGTTAACTTTCTACCATCAAGAAGATCAATAGTGATATTGTTCTTGACTCGCCACAGTTTTAGTAAAATGGACTTTTTCAGAAAACAAAAGTGGGAGTATGGTAGAACTGGAAGTGATTCCAGAACCACAAACGATCACTGAAGATTTAATAGAACTTGAGGATTCAATTGGATTTGACATTCCATTAGCCACTCCGCAGATTTGGTGGGTAACCTCAGGCACCCGAGAGGTACTTCGGTCTTCTCAGAGATGGTAACAGGGAGGTTCTTGTTTACTCAGACTTGCCATTGCTGTTGTTCTAGACTATAAGACCCGGCAGGAGGATGAATATAGCGTCGTTCTAAAGTAGCTTTAGAAGTGCACGTGTATATGACTCTGCCAGAGGGTTGTTGTAGTCAGTGGGAGCAGCGGAAGCATAGTGGGCAAGTAGCTTATGTATATTTATAGACTAGAGCAGGTATAGCGGAAATAGATCATATATTTTTGATGTAACAGTCATAGGCTTTGACTTCATCAGAATAGGAGATGGATCTGGTAAGAAGGTAGTAGGGTGTGATGTCCTGGTATTTGGGATGACATGCACTTTATAGGAAGTGAAATTCCTATACTACGATCGGTTATACTGTGGTTGTCACACAGTTGTTTCTCCACATAGGACATGGATATAATATCAGGGTTTCTGGTTACTAGATCTATGGTTTTAGATCTAGATTTGGGAAGTGTCCCAATTTGGGTACTTGACACTATTCTAAGGTGTTTTAGAATGGACGACTCCTGGTATGGTGGTGTACCTGCAGGTGATGGAGTCACCCTCTCTAAAGGTGTCTTACAGACTAAAGGGGAGAGGGATCTGCATGATTAGCATATCACTTGCTTAGGCAATTGAGTTAATCATGAAATGTCAAGTACCACACCAAATGTTGTTTTTGCACTAGCCGCAATTAACATATATTAATCCAATGCTGGAGAAATGTAGGGAAGCAGTTTATGAACATAAATGGATGTTCTAGGGATATGGTAACGGCAGCCTCCTTCAGGAGACGGTTATCATTTCAGGCTTCCAAGGTGACCTGGATGATAGAGTGGCTGTCTGAGTTATAGTTTTTCCCTCTTCTGAGGGACAGTATATTGGACAGGTGGTCCAAGCGGATACTGAGAAAGGCATGGCGCAGGATACTAATTAAATTCAGGGGATGATACAGTCTAAGAAGTTTGCTGGATTTGGAGTTCATTTGTGAACTGGGTCCCATCAGATATCCAGACAAATTCTAAGACAAGGTATTGCTCATTTCGGAAGATAGCTTTCTCCGCGAAGTTGAGATATAGAGAGATACAGAAAGAAACACCGGAGCGGATCCACTCACTGAGGCAATTTCTCGAATGCAATAGTTTCGCAAACGGGCTTTGCGAGACTGCTTAGTAAAGAAGTTGGGTGTTCGGTATCACACGAGCTGTGAGTATGCGACACCACAATAATTGGCCTTAAGTGCAAGTGGGAGATTGTTGGCTATAGTGCCCTCAAGGCAATTATCATAGTCGCAGGCAGGTGATTATGATGATTGAGGGAGGACCTATACCGGTAGAACAGTCTTACTCGAGATGTTAGTATGCTATCTGGTTTGTCTTTATCATCATGTATATTCTTCAGGTGGTATTATAGATCACTATTACATGTTGATAGAGCCCATAGGATTCTTTCTTGACTACCAGCATTATGATGGCGATCATATACGTGAGAGCTGAATGGTCTATAAGCACATCCTTAAATGTCCCTAGTCGTGGGAGTATCGAGACTGGGCATCAGTACTCCAGAGTAGACTAGTGTATACTGATCGAGACCCCGATAAGGGGCGGTGGCCAGGTCTCACAAGCCATTGGTGTTAGTTTGTTCACCTGAGATAGTATACAGGTGCTCGTTGGGTTATGAGTACACTGGACGGACTCACCGGGAACCTGCTAGAGGGTATTATACCTATTGTCAGATGGCAGTTCCCAGGTGACATGTGTACAGGTTAGTCTGTCAACATGAGATCATCATTTGTCTCGTGTGAGTTCCCACTGTGCTTTGATTACTACCCTACCACGGCTCAAAGGAGTCGTGCAAACAGGTTATAGTTGGGTACAGTCTCGAGCCACATGGAGGCAGTGAGCGGATCGTCGGGGATTCGTCTCTCCCGGTATTGAGGGTTGATGTCGCGTTGTGCACGGGTGGCCATCACCAGAAATTCTCGGCCGGGGTAGACGAGAATTACCGATCAAGGATCGATAGTTTCTCAGGTGGTGATGGGTTTCATACCGACACGAATTATCGTGTTAGTAGGGGTCTGACTTTATCCACCCCCCTAGACTCGATATGCGATACTCTTAGACGAACAGACCGGACTGTATGGATATTGTCACTGTCAGACTCAGTAGGGGTTTGGATGAGTTTTCTCGTCGGCCTTCCTTTCGCTCAATACTTGGGTAGCCGTTACGTACAGCTAGTGCCGCTAACGTGCTTGTGGTTAAACCCACTGCCAGCGTATTGACGAGTCTTTAGAGTCCCACACAGAGGGTTTTCACGGTTCAGGCGATATGGTATAGATGACGTATGTTGGTACATACATATGTCTAAATATGTGTACAGGCTGCACAGACTTTAATCGGACGGTTGATAATACTAGCGGTTTAGGATTAAGCCGGATTATTAAATCAGGTTTTGATTTAATAATTTATATATATGTATTTATATATATGTATTCTAGTATTATTGTTCACTATTCATTTTCTCTCTTGGATATTCGTATTCTTGTACGAATACGCGTATATGTATTTCGATACGTGTACCGGGTTGTATTCCGTATTTATACGGAATAACTTCTAGAAGATTTGACACCTCATTATTTGATTTTTCTTTTTGAAAAATCATTTTGGGAAATGAGGTAGAGGGGGTGAGGTGGCATGAACATGGGTTTTGGCATGTAGAGTGGTATGGTTTGCATTTGTTTATTAGTTAATGTTGGGTTACCTACAACGGCAGCAAGATTTCGGGAGGCATCGTCCATACCAATTTCAAATTTTTGCCATTCTAGATAACCCTAACCCTAGATCTTTAACTAGAGAATCAAACTAAAACAACAAGTAAACAACTTTACTTATAAGAGTTAGGGATTACATCCTTTGTAGTCCGTTCCTTCGCTTTATAATCTCCGAGTTGAGGTCCCTTCGCTGCGATCAAGTTCCCGGACTCTCGAGAGGCTCCATGAGGTGTATGATGTATTTTGCTTGAAATCTTCGAAATCCAAGACGATCTACCTTGAGGAAACTCAAACCCAAGCTCTGAATTCACAAATGAGGTATTAGTGAAGCAAACACCCTAATCTAAGTGGCTAGAATAGATGAGATGATGAAGTAGGAATTTAGCACTCTTTAGTTTTCTTTATCTCACTTTAATTCATCACAAAAGAAAAAGCTAGTAAAGCTTTTTGAGAGGAAGAAGGAGATGAAATGTTGTGACGAAAGAATAATAATGTTGTAACATTTCAGAAAATATAAAATATTATTTTTGGAATTTAATATTAAAATAATATATTTCCTGAAAACTGCCCGATTTGCGAAATTGGGGTTTTCGAAAAAGGGTATAAATATATACCGATAATTGTGAAATAAATGGAAATTAAAATTATTTATTCATTTAAAAATATATTTAAAGGATTTGGCATTTTTAAAATTTATTATATGCAGTTTGGATAAAAACCTGATTAGTGCACTGCTAATCGCGATTAAGCCAAATCCGTGTTTTTACAGTTTTTCATGGTTAGTGCACCATGACATGTTCATTTGTGTTGTCTTATGTTTTGGTTGTGTTTTTAGGTGAGAAAAGAAAAGAGGAATGATTGAGGAGAGAGAGAGAGGGGACATAATGATGTCATGAGAGCATGCTAGGAGAGAGAATGAGAGTGAGAAAGAGAGAGAGAGGCAGGGAGAGTGCTGCCTTTCATTTCCCCCCCACCATTTCCTTCTCCTTCTTCACCTCAAGCTCCCTCCTTTACCCTCATGACCCATCTCAACCCTTCCTCAAAACGCTATACCCCTTTCACAAAAAATGGTCACCTCCTCACCCTCATCGCAACGAACCAAGCAAAGTGGGATTTTGAAAAGATTGGGACTTCTAGGGTTTTGTTTGGGAGTAACCATGAGGTATATATCTTTTCATTTAGGGTAGTTTTATTTTCCAAGCATTCTAGTTAGTTAGAATTGGGTTAAGGTGTGGATTTGTGAACTTGGAAATTCCTAGAGAAGGGTTTGAGTGTTGTGTGGATTGGTTGATACCTAGTGGCCGTTACAAGGCCCTAAAGACCAATTCTTGACCTGGACCACTGACCAAAGCCCAAAATACGAACTTTAGATTCGTCGATATCGGGTTTTTGTGGATTTAGTGATGGTATATAGGAATCTGGGATGACCTGAGACCACCATAAAATAAGTTCCCTTGGCAGAGATATGTGCAGGTGATTATGAAGCAACCCCTGAAACCCGAGACCAAAATTCCAAAATCTGGCCGCAAATTTATTCATTTTGCCAGTAATTTGCGGCCCATTTTTGGTGGAATTTGTTGATTTTTAGTTGGTGGGTCCCTTAGGTGATATTTAGAGCAACCCCATATGCAAAATTGGCTAGTTTGACCTGAGTGAAAATCTGGGAGCACATTGGGGTGTTTTTGGCTATGTTTTCCGTATTTTGAAATGTTTGGTCTTTCTATTTGGATTTTTTTTGGGTTGTTGGATGTTTGTACATCGACAACAAGGGTTGTTTGATTGTTTTTGCACGCGTAGGCCATAGGTTCTAACCTATGAGCGCACCGTGTGCCGTATCGGTTTTCCGGATTCGATTTTAATAAACGATTGCGATTGTGTATTATTTTAGGTACCTTCGCATGGATTCCGAGGCGACGGATCATGGCGTCATCGACTTCGGCAAGCGAAGACCAAGGTGAGTAGATCTATATCTACAAGGGAAGTCGGGTGGATGGCGTATAACACCCCCATAAGTTTTGATGGAAACTGATTTATAGGATATGGTTAAGGAAACCTAGAGTAGCAACTAGGGTTAGAATTAAGAGATAGCTATAGAAACCATATTAAAAACTAAAGGATAGTTAGAAGTGTGTGATACGGCTAATATGTGATGACAGTATTTGAGGATGATGTTTGACGATATTGCCGTTTAGTATACTATAGGACTAGATAGTCGACGTAGATGTGTCATCCGAACCATACAAATTTCTAAACTGAAGAATCGTATGCATCTTTTAAACAGATACCTTGAGGGACTTTACGGAATTTCAAATGATATATTTTCCTTAAAAACACCGTAACCCATATTTTCAAAACTACGATTCGCTTCTTTAAAAATATGATTGTATGGTTCGGGTGTGTATAGTAGATTAGATACTTATAGTTATAGTAGAGATAGAATGTTTATGTAAACTCGACTTGATGTGAGATATAAATGCGATGACAAGAATATAAGACGAATATGATGATCTGATGATATGTTGGTATACGGATGCGAGTCGATTGAGATGATGGATACCTTGTCGGTCCCCTGATATTAGATCGTTATGGATGTGACCTGGGACATAGGTGTATATATATATATATATATATATATATATATATATATATATATATATATATATATATAGAGAGAGAGAGAGAGAGAGAATGTTGTGAATCATGGATGATAGACCATACGTGATATTAGGCCGTACCCTCATTGTCTTATAGGTTGATAGGATTCCTATTAGCTTAATGCCGCCGTACGATGATTTTCCATACGTGATGAGTTTGACTTGAGGTTTGATCCATACCCTTGACTAGAGGATGCCGTACGATGGATTATACCGTACGTGATGTTGTGAGGCTAGATGCCGATTGATAGATTCACCGACTCGGTCATGTTAGATATGTATACCCGTCAGCATTTGCATATGATTTACCTTATGCTGCATTCATGTTATTCTCATCGCATTACTTATACTTGTGCTAGTACACCTGCAACATTATCGATGATGCGTATGTTACACTTACACAGATTTGCCGGCCCACACACTTCATCATCGATAATTGTCATGTCACTATACAGTAGGATTGCTGCATCATGATATGACTCTTCGCATAACATACTTGTGTATATATATCTTTGTGCATTCATGCCTACATACATAGAAGATGTTGCATTTGATTTTGGAGAAATTAGGAACTGATTGGTATGAAATTATGCTTACGCGTTTTTGGAATCAAAGAATTAACCGCAATCAAGAACGGTGTCGTTTGGTAGCTAGCCGGTTGAATACGGGTCAGTCTACAGGGATTTTGTGTATTTTCTAGTTGTTCCAACGAGTCAATTCCAATTGTGGTAGGTTTGATTATCAATAAAAACTAACGTTGAATTTGATTAGGATTAAAACCTTGCTAGGGTTAGGTTTAGCTTAGTTTGGAAAATCAAATATTCTCACCGCTTTCTATGCCCTAATTAAGAACTTTTAGGTGTTAAAGTAATAGTTAACAAAGGGGATTAGTACGATCGGGAAGAAACTAGGTTTCTTCCTCTTGGTCCTTGTCCGTCCTTTCTTAACTCTTACCCTAACCTCCATGGAAATCATACACAACCGGTCTTTAACTATGGTATCACCGCTACCTCTTGGGATAGGGTGCCGTAGTGAGCGGTGTGTGTATGTATGCATAGAGTCCTACTTTAAAATGTATAACGGGAAAAAAAGGGGTGAGAGATTTTCATCTCTCAAACCTTCCCCAAAACCTAACCCTAACAAGTGAGGAACTACTCACTCATTAGGGAATTGATAAACGAGTTCATTTTTTTAGTTTTAATTTAACAACTACGGCAGATAAAAAATTTATAACTACGGCAGAGAAATAAAATTGCTAATAAAATAACTAGGGCAGAAAAGAAACTTACTTTTTTATTTTATGCACTCTTCAACAATTACAGGGAATAAAAATTCTAAACTAGATACATAAAAAGAGTCATGCTCCAAAAAGAGCTGTAGGATTCCTATTTATAGATAATAGAAAACCTAGGGTTTACATCCGATCCATACCTAGAATTACAAAAATACCCTAAAAAAACCAGGTCAATGCACCGACTCCACCGACACGTGTCCTATATGGCCGCGGATCCGCTTGCATTTTCATGTCCCTTTTCTATGCATTTTAAGAAAACTTGATCTCATTATACCTTTATTTCAAAACTTCACCTCCTTTATTTTCTTAAAAAGGTTTAGATTTCTGGGTTTCAGCTTACTTGAATTACGTTACGCCTTTAGACGTTGCGTGATTAAAGTGCTGGTCACGAGCTAATATTTCAGGTCGTGACAAAGTTGGTATCTGAGCGCTAGGTTTAACCTTATTTCGAGTCTATGTTTGACTATGCGGAGTCTAGGGCGGGTATGTATTTCGGAACCTAGGCTTGACCTTACGGAACTTAGACTTGAACGGGGGGTTATTAGACCCGAACTTTCGTTTCATAGGTTGACCCTGATTGATGGAGTAGGTAGCTTGAGTAGAGTGACGTACCGTGCGTATGTTCCGTGGGATATTTATGATACGATACTCCACTTAAGAAACCTTAGGATGTATATATTTTTGAGATCTATGATCCTCTTCATACCCATGATTATACATCCATTTGAGATCCTTGATTCTATTCGTTTCCATGATCATGCTGTCATTGATGTTGTTCCTTCTTATGATCATGTATCCATTCTGGATCTGTCATTTCCTTTCATGCCATTGATCTGCTTCTTCGATACTCGATTGAGGTTCCTGTCACTATGGTTTGAGCACAGATTGAGCTGCTACTAGTGATGCAGTCAGGGCGAGCTCGTCTGGTACGAGGACTGACCATCGTGTTTTCTGGTGACACTGGAACGTCTTGAGTTAGTTTTTATGTTGTGACCTCTCGGATGAAGCGAGTGTTTGGCGTTGCACCGGATAATCGGGCCATTGATAGAGCTACCAGTTGCTAGAGGACTGTTGATGTACAGCGTACCTCAGAGATTGTGATGTCGCCTACCGTGCAGACAGATGACCCAGCTGTTGCTGAGATTGATAGGATGTCGCTTCCAGAGCTTACGAGCTGAGATCGCCGGAGCTTCCAGGCAGAGATGCGACATATGATAGCTAGTCTATCCCGAGTTGATAGAAGAAGGTGATATGTCAGATTGATGCGCCGACGCAAGCCCAGTTGAGTTGAAGATTTTCAGTGTAGAGAGTCTTACTCAGATCTAGAGCAGACCGATCCAGAGATGACTGTTGATGTATCGTCTTTCCTGGAGGATTGAGGCATTGTTTAGCATGCGGACGAAGGGTATTCGCATGTTGCCTAGACGAAGTTAAAAAATTCGAACGAGTGTCAGAAACCCATTCTTCCCAAGTTTAAAGTGTTCGAAGGAACATGCAGGTAATTCTGTAGACCCTCTAGAAGAATGAAACCCTAACTCGACATGATGACCAAGGAACCGCTTTTGAACCTTAGGGTTTGCAGCAGTTTAGCGGTGCCATCAGTGAGGCTTGGGTTTGCCCTTCTACGGCTGGTCCAGGGGTACTGTGATATGTACCAGATATTTTAGACTGTGCTCAGGTGTTGAGCTTTCGGGAAATTTTGGGACCTTGATGACTCGATCGAAAAGTTTGACGTCGTCCGGATATCATGTGATAAGCTACCAGTAAGCTGACCAGCTTCGGATAGAAGACCTCACCCAGATGCGTTGTGAGTTGATCAAGGATGGATGAGTATTGAGTATTCCTCCGATGGTTGAGACGAGTTCCCGAGGACGTGTTCGGCCAGATATCTTCTATAGAGTGATGAAGATACCGAGTTCGTGACTTCAAGTCCGTGTGAGAGACTCCGGATTGACCGTGGCCGAAGATAGTTGCAGCGCGCAGATAGCATAACGTGACGTCAAGATGGACGATGGTAAAGGCGAGCGGAACCAGAATTTCGTGCGAGATGCTGGCGAGCTTTTGTTACTCCCCGTTGATGCTGGAGGATCTGATATACATACAGAGGCGTTGGGATGCGGCCAATTCTCGAGGAAATGTTGTGGTGAGGACGCAGATGTATAGAGAATGAGGAAGGATTATGTAAGGGTACCAGCCTCCGTACAGTTCGGCATAGGCGAGAGACCTTGAGCAGGATTCCTTCCAGGACACTTCTGCAATGAGATTTGCACCCAGGATCAGTTGTGTCGCGAGTATTCAGAGGGCCAGAGGCCGACGCCAGTGACGTGCTGCCTTACGAGTGGTCATGATGATTGACCGAGAGATGACCAGAGAAGTGCCAGAACGGAATCGTCCCCGTTAGCACACCTGATTGGGCCGATGAGCCGATGAATTGCGAGATTGATAAATCCACAGAGGAATGAAGAGACAGAGACAGAAGACGCCAGACCGTGAGCAGGAGGCAAGCGGATATTCTTGTTCAGCCGGTTTTAGGCGCACCGATTTATTCTTCGACATTGTAGGAGGTGTACCTCGATGTCATTTGTTACGATTTGCGTTTGTGATTCGAGTATCACGCTTATATCGCTTGGGTTTGAGTTTTGATGATTGAGTTACATGATGTTGTTTTCGTGCACCATGGATGCACCTGCTGGGTATTTACATTTTTGGGCATAGTTATTGCACTGGATATATATTTTATACACCGTTGTGTCGAATTGCGATTTGTGCATACCTATTGCATTTGATGTCGATTTTTTACCTTCATAGCATGTGTTTATGATTTCGTGGATTTCATATGGATGATGTGATTTTTGCACTCGGTATAGCTCACATGTGCTTGTAGTGCATTGATACGGATTTATGCTCGTAGTTGCACACGTTTTTGATTTATACATCTTGGTACACTCGGTGTCGTTCTTATACGCATTTGAGCTATTAATGTGATTTTCGTGCACAATAGATGCACCAGATATTGTTGTCGTGCACACCCGTTGCACTGGACAGATGCTTTTGTGCACACTCATTGCACTTAGTTTTGCTTTGTGCGTATAGTGGCACATGTGTTTGGATTTGATTTCCGTGCGCACCAGACGCATGTGATTGTTGGATACGTCTTTTGAGACTGATTTTTCTTTTGAGCACTTTGTTTTCATGTTGGGCACTATATTGTGTAGTAGCCAAACAGGACTGATCTGAGAACAGTGCCTGAGTACTTTGCATGCATTAAAAGAATACCAAGAGGGTTTTCAAAGGGAGCTATAGTCTCGCTATTTGCTACGTGTCCGTGAGCGACACGAACGTTTATAAAGGAAAACCTTGTTGGAATAGTTCAAAAAGGACGGAACGTATATTTCAGCAAAACATATATGAAACTATATTAACTATGTTACAAATGAGCGCCCGTCCCTTGTGCCGTGAGTTACGCGTCACACGGTGGTTCAGAAAGGATTTTTCATGTATTTTATTCAAATTTTGGGGGTTTTCGAGGATGCGTACTATATACATATTATAGTATTTGACCAGTGTATGTTTGATTTTAGTATTGGAATTCGAGATCTGTATCTCCACTGTAACTCCGAGGATATGCGTGAAAATCCGATGATATGCATAACGCTTAACGGAGTTCGATTTTTAGTTTATACCCGTTTCCAGGCGCACGCGATGCGCGGTGCTATTTCTGTATCTTCCGTGATTTCGGAGCCCCGTTGATTTGAGTTGATTATTGAAATGTTTTAGATTTTGGGGGTTTAAATTTAAATTCGGGGACCGAATTTCTTTAAAGGGGGAAGATCGTAACATTTCAGAAAATATAAAATATTATTTTTGGAATTTAATATTAAAATAAAATATTCCCGAAAACTGCCCGATTTGCGAAATTAGGGTTTTCGATAAAGGGTATAAATATATACCGATAATTGTGAAATAAATGGAAATTAAAATGATTTATTCATTTAAAAATATATTTAAAGGATTTGGTATTTTTAAAATTTATTATATGCAGTTTGGATAAAAACCCGATTAGTGCACTGCTAATCGCGATTAAGCCAAATCCGTGTTTTTACAGTTTTTCATGGTTAGTGCACCATGACATGTTCATTTGTGTTGTTTTATGTTTTGGTTGTGTTTTTAGGTGAGAAAAGAAAAGAAAAGAGGAATGATTCAGGAGAGAGAGAGGGGACATAATGATGTCATGAGAGCATGCTAGGAGAGAGAATGAGAGTGAGAAAGAGAGAGAGGGAGGGAGAGTGCTGCCTTTCATTTTCTCCCCCACCATTTCCTTCTCCTTCCTCACCTCAAGCTCCCTCCTTTACCCTCATGACCCATCTCAACCCTTCCTCAAAACCCTATACCCCTTTCACAAAAAATGGTCACCTCCTCACCCTCATCGCAACGAACCAAGCAAAGTGGAATTTTGACAAGATTGGGACTTCTAGGGTTTTGTTTGGGAGTAACCATGAGGTATATATATTTTCATTTAGGGTAGTTTTGTTTTCCAAGCATTCTAGTTAGTTAGAATTGGGTTAAGGTGTGGATTTGTGAACTTGGAAATTCCTAGAGAAGGGTTTGAGTGTTGTATGGATTGGTTGATACCTAGTGGCCGTTACAAGGCCCTAGAGACCAATTCTTGACCTGGACAAGTGACCAAAGCCCAAAATACGAACTTTAGATTCGTCGATATTGGGTTTTTGTGGATTTAGTGATGGTATATAGGAATCTGGGATGACCTGAGACCACCATAAAATAAGTTCCCTTGACAGAGATATGTGCAGGTGATTATGAAGCAACCCCTGAAACCCGAGACCAAAATTCCAAAATCCGGCCGCAAATTTATTCATTTTGGCCGTAATTTGCGGCCCATTTTTGGTGGAATTTGTTGATTTTTGGTTGGTGGGTCCTTTAGGTGATATTTAGAGCAACCCCATATGCAAAATTGGCTAGTTTGATCTGAGTGAAAATCTGGGAGCACATTGGGGTGTTTTTGGCTATGTTTTCCATATTTTGAAATGTTTGGCTTTGCTATTTGGATTTTTTTGGGTTGTCGGATGTTTGTACATCGACAACAAGGGTTGTTTGATAGTTTTTGCACGCGTAGGCCATAGGTTCTAACCTATGAGCGCACCGTGTGCCGTATCGGTTTTCCGGATTCGATTTTAATAAACGATTGCGATTGTGTATTATTGTAGGTACCTTCGCGTGGATTCCGAGGCGACGAATCATGGCGTCATCGACTTCGGCAAGCGAAGACCATGGTGAGTAGATCTATATCTACCGGGGAAGTCGGGTGGATGGCGTATAGCACCCCCGTAAGTTTTGATGGAAACTGATTTATAGGATATGGTTAAGGAAACCTAGAGTAGCAACTAGGGTTAGAATTAAGAGATAGCTATAGAAACCATATTAAAAACTAAAGGATAGTTAGAAGTGTATGATACAGCTAATATGTGATGACGGTATTTGAGGATGATGTTTGACGATATTGCCGTTTAGGATACTATAGGACTAGATAGTCGACGTAGATGTGTCATCCGAACCATACAAATTTCTAAACTGAAGAATCGTATGCATCTTTTAAACAGATACCTTGAGGGACGTTACGGAATTTCAAATGATATCTTTTCCTTAAAAACACCGTAACCCATATTTTCAAAACTACGATTCGCTTCTTTAAAAATATGATTGTATGGTTCGGGTGTGTATGTTAGATTAGATACTTATAGTTATAGTAGAGATAGAATGTTTATGTAAACTCGACTTGATGTGAGATATAAATGCGATGACAAGAATATAAGACGAATATGATGATCTGATGATATGTTGGTATACGGATGCGAGTCGATTGAGATGATGGATACCTTGTCGGTCCCCTGATATGAGATCGTTATGGATGTGACCTGGGACATAGGTATATATATATATATATATATATATATATATATAGAATGTTGTGAATCATGGATGATAGGCCGTACGTGATATTAGGTCGTGCCCTCATTGTCTTATAGGTTAATAGGATCCCTATTAGCTTAATGCCTCCGTACGATAATTTTCCATACGTGATGAGTTTGACTTGAGGTTTGATCCATATCCTTGACTAGAGGATGCCGTACGATGGATTATACCGTACGTGATGTTGTGAGGCTAGATGCCGATTGATAGATTCACCGACTCGGTCATGTTAGATACGTATACCCGTCAGCATTTGCTTATGATTTACCTTATGCTGCATTCATGTTATTCGCATCGCATTACTTATACTTGTGCTAGTACACCTGCACCATTATCGATGATGCGTATGTTACACTTACACAGATTTATCGGCCCACACTCTTCATCATCGATAATTGCCATGTCACTACACAGTAGGATTGGTGCATCATGATATGACTCTTCGCATAACATACTTGTGTATATATATCTTTGTGCATTCACGCCTACATACATACTTATTGCACATACATAGACGATGTTGCATTTGACTTTGGAGAAATTGGGAACCGCGGGATATATTTAAAAACTGGAATCATTTTAAAAGAGCGGTTTTGCCTTAATATGTCATATTACTTTCCCATGTTGCATGATATACAGAGATGCTTACATTTCTATCATATGTCGCATACATCATGATTTATGATTTTACGCATTGAGTTATGCTGTTTTCATGAGATTTCTGGATTTAAGAACCGTGGCGAATTTAAAAGAAAGAATGTACTGTTTTAAAAACCCGGTTTCTCTTGATATGATATTTCTGTGCGTCCACCATGTGTTTTCTCGGTTCTGAGAGCGACATGTGAAACCCGATTCGAGGAGGCGGATGAGGCCGATTGCGGGTACATGGTGGACCCGGTATGGTACCCCGGGGCAAGAAGCTCGAGGTGTAGACGATGAGCCTGGCAGGGGAGCACTACCTACCGGTGATTGTATTTGGACTCGGCGGTTATCCGGAGGATACCGACCGGAGTAGAGAGATGGATTTGAGGGCCGACCAGGGCGTGCGGTGCCTGAGATATATGAGGATTTACATGTCGATGCTGGACATGGGTTTCATGATGTTTTTGAGTGTCGAGGTTGGACACTCCAGTTCCATGATTTTGATGTGTCGCGAGGGACACACGTTGATTTATATCCTCATATTTTTCATGCATATGTTTTTATGATATTTACATGCATGATATTGTTGTGTCATTGGTTGACACGTGGACGAGATCCATATGCATACATACATTGATCATATGGTTGGACGAGATCCACATACATACCGACATTGATTATCTGATTGGATGATATTAGCATACTTATAGACTTGAGTTAGTGTTGGCACATATACGACCCGGTCACCCTAGATATCCTAGTATTACCTTCATGATATAGTTGACCTAGGAGTCGTTGTTCATTCGATTTCTACTTGTTGATATATTTCTATTCACGAGTTGGCAACTCACCCCCGTTGTGCCACGGTTCTTGCAGGTAGACCGCATGGATCAGTAGCGGCTTCGCTGGCACACAGTTGCATTCGGGTGTTTTGCATTGGTAGGTGGGACATTTGTATCGTACCCACTCTTGTATTTTCTATTTCATATTGTATCTAGTCAACTCCATCAATCAAAATTAGTAAATTGTATAAGTAATGAGACTTAGTGGGATTGTGGTTGCGAGACTTAGGGCGAGGGGTTTTCCGCTACTTGTGGTTTTTATGTCTTGCATTTCTTTATCTTTTGTGTTGATCTTCGCCGTTGGGCGTCGTATACTTATTTTTATTGTCTTGCGTGGTTGTGATCCACCGTTTGCTGAAGAGCTAGCTCCCGCTTGGGGATGCCTTTATCATTATCTTGTATATGTGGTTTTGGATCAAAATATACAAAGGAGGTGCTGCCCAAATTTTTGAAAGACGAAACATGTTTTCAAACTGGTAAATTCCACTTGCATTTTCATGTCCCTTTTCTATGCATTTTAAGAAAACTTGATTTCATTATACCTTTATTTCAAAACTTCACCTCTATTTTCTTAAAAAGGTTTAGATTTTTGGGTTTCAGCTTACTTGAATTACGTTACGCATTTAGACGTTGCGTGATTTAAGTGCTGGTCACGAGCTAATATTTCGGGTCGTGACAAATGTGAGGTTAGAAATGCAACCAAGGTTAAGCATGGCATGCTTAACTCTTGTAGAGAATAAACTATAGGCCAGGGTTAGGGTTAGATTAACAAATATCTCAACAAATATCTAAAGTGTGGACTAAGTCAACTATATCAAATATCTTAACTAAATATCCACCATTTAGAATTAACTAAGATAATTAACCTAACCCTAATCTCTAGTTATGATGTGAATCTCATAAACCCTAGTTGCATTTGTAACCTAGCATGTTACAATATCACATATCACATATACAATATTTTGTAACAAAAGAAAAGAATACATTTAACATATATCACATATATATCAATGCATGCTCAAGTGAGAAAAAGAATCTATTAAGTGAGCTTATATTAGTTAATGTAATGTAATATATCAAATATATAATTATACATTAAATTATCGAATCAACACTTGATCCGATAATCCGGCTATTTTGCCAATAACCGACTAATATAATATGTATCAGTTCATCGAATCAACACTTGATCCGATGACCCGGCTATATTACATATACCCGGCCGATATCCCATATCGCGAGAATCTAATACGGTATCACATACACGTATTATTCTCGGTCCCGCACATATCACATATGTGCTCCTACTCCGTTTTGCCTGAGCCAGGAAACCTCTGTGAAGGACTCTAAAGAATCGTCAATACGCCGGCAGTAGGTGATGATCATATCTAACACCCACAAGCTGCAAGCGGTCAGCTAAACGTAACAGCCATCCGGGTATTGAGCGATCAGAAGATCAATAAGCAACCCTGCACACACTACTGTGAATCCAATCGGTAACACTACCGTACAGTCCGATCTTTTCGTTTGATATGTTGCATATCAAGTCTAGGGGTGGTAAACGTCAGACCCTAGTAACCGATAAGTCGTGTCGATGTGAGGCTCATAACGGGTCGAGAAACTACTGATAACACTTACCAGTATATCTCCATATCAGCCTTGGCCAGGGACTTCCAGTTATAGCCAATCGAACACTGCGCAACATCAACTCCCAATACCGGGAGAGACGAAACCCCTCCTATCGCTCATTGCCTCCATGTGATTTGGGACTGTACCCAAAAGCCACCATTTTACACGTTCTCATGAACGTGGTAAGATGGAAATCAAAGCACAGTGGGAATCACAAAAGACTCTATGACGATCTCGGGTCTACAGACTAACCTGTACCAGTGTCACCAAAGAACTGCTATCTGACGATAGGTATAATACCATCTAGGAGTTCTCGGCGAGTTCGTTCAGTGTACCCGATCACCACTGAGCACCCGTATACCTTCTCTGATGTCAAACACCAATGGATATGGGATCATCCATCGCCCATCATATGGGTCGAGAAGCGTATACGCTAGTCTACTCTGGAGTATCGATGCCCTGTCTCGATACTCCCTCGACTAGGAACAGTTATAGGATGTACTCTTGGACTACCCTGGCCCCACTAGTATGATCTGCATCATAGTCCTAGTAGTCGAGTACATATCATAAGGGCTTTATCAACATGTGAGAGCAAGACATTAAACCAATACAAGTCAACATGTTAAGACAAAGTAAAACCAGATAGCATACTATCATATCGAGCAAGAAAGTTCTTTATATATATATATCCAAGCATCCACTATAATATACATCATATGTACAACAATGGCCTCTAAGGCATATATACAACTAACAATCTCCCACTTGCACTAAGGCCAGCTGTTGTAGTATCTCATACCCAACATCCCGAAGAGTCTCTCAAATTGTATCTGGGGTATGGACTTCATAAGTGGATCCGTAGTGTTGTCCTTCGTGTCAACTCTCCTGACCTCGATCTCGCGGCGATCAACAATCTCCCGGGTCAGGTGATACCACCTCAGAATATGCCTGGATCTTTGATGGGACCTGGGTTCCTTGGCCAAAGCCACAGCTCCATTGTTATCACAATACAAAGGTATTGGATGCACAATGGACGGAACCACACCAAGTTCAGTGATGAACTTCTTCATCCAAACAGCCTCTTTGGCAGTATCGTTGGCAGAGATGTATTCAGCCTCCATCGTCGAGTCTGCCACGGTTTCCTGTTTGGAACTCTTCCAACAAACCGCCCCTCCATTTAGGGTAAAGACAAATCCCGAGTGCGACTTAGAGTCGTCCTTATCACTTTGGAAGCTCGAATCGGTAAAGGACTCCACCTGGAGTTCTCCGTTACCATACACCAAGAACAACTCTTTAGTCCTTCTCAAGTGCTTGAGAATGTTCTTCACAGCTGTCCAGTGACTCTCTCCAGGATCTGCTTGATACCTACTCACTACACTTAGTGAGTATGCTACATCGGGTCTGGTACATAGCATCGCGTACATGATAGAGCCTACTGCCGAAGCATAGGGTATCCCTTGCATGCGAGCTCTCTCCAAATCAGTCTTAGGAGACATCTCTTTGGAGAGAGTGAGTCCAGAGATCGTGGGTAAATACCCACACTTGGATTCTTCCATACAAAACCTCTTTAGTATGGTATCAATGTACCTGGACTGGGAAAATCCCAGTATCCGTTTAGATCTATCTCTATAGATCTTAATCCTCAGAATACAGGAGGCATCACCTAGATCTTTCATTGAGAATCTATGTGATAAGAAGAGCTTGACCGAGTGCAGCATAGGAACATCATTTCCTATCAAGAGTATGTCACGCACAATACGAGAAAGACAACCTTACTCTCTGCAACCTTCTTGTAGATACAAGGTTCATATACGTTCTTGATAAAGTCAAACTCTTTGACTACCACATCAAAGCAGATGTTCCAACTCCGCAATGCCTGCTTTAACCCGTAGATGGATTTAAGCAGCTTGCACACCTTTCCGTTACTCCCACTGTCTACGAAGCCCTCTGGCTGAGTCATGTACACGCACTCCTCTAAATCACCATTTAGAAAGGCGGTCTTAACATCCATTTGCCAGATTTCGTAGTCATGGTATGCAGCAATGGAAAATAGGATCCAGATGGACTTAAGCATAGCTACAAAAGAAAAGGTTTCGTCATAATCCACACCTGGACGTTGACGAAAACCCTCTGCAACAAGCCTAGCTTTGAAAGTCTCAACTTTTCCATCTACACCAAGTTTCTTCTTAAAGATCCATTTGCTCCCAATGGGTTGTACCCCTTCAGGAGCAACTCCTAAAGTCCATACTTTGTTGGTGTACATGGATTCCATCTCAGATCGCATTGCATCCAGCCATTTCACAGAGTCCCCACTCGTGATGGCCTGCTCGAACCTAGTCGGGTCATCATCTTCCATGATGCAATCCTCGCTCCCACCATCGATGAGAAAACCGTAGTATCTCTCAGGTGGATGAGGGACCCTACTAGTTCGGCGGAGCGGCGGAGATTCGTCGGGAACTACTGAATCCTTTGGTTCCACTAAATCTTCAGTTGCAGTTTGTGCTGCTGGAACTTCTTCCAGCTCTACCTCTTCGCCACTAATTTCTTTTGGAAGAAATTCCTTTTCTAAAAAGGTGGCATGTTGAGCAACAAACACCTTTTGCTCCTCACTGTGGTAGAAAAAATATCCATAAGAATTCTATGGATATCCCACATACTAGCAGAGAACCGATCATGCCTTGAGTTTGTCCGGATTTTGCCTTTTGACATAGGCCGGACAACCCCATATCTTAACTCGTTTAAGATATGGTCTCTTCCCACTCCATATCTCATATGGTGTGGTAGATACAGATTTAGATAGAACTTGATTCAATAGCTATGCTGCTGTCTCAAGCGCATAACCGCAAAAGGAAATAGGCAACTTAGCAGTGCTCATCATAGAGCGCACCATATCTAATAGGGTGCGATTCTTCCGTTCCGATACACCGTTTTGCTGTGGTGTATACGGAGGAGTAAGTTGAGAGAGAATCCCATTCTCTTTTAGATAGTCCAAAAACTCATTGCTCAAGTATTCTCCTCCTCGATCAGATCGAAGGATCTTAATACTTTTACCCCTTTGGTTCTCGACTTCGTACTTATATTCTTTGAATTTCTCAAAAGCTTCAGACTTGTGTTTCAACAGGAACACATGTCCGTATCTTGAGAGATCGTCAGTGAATATAATGAAGTACGAAGAACCATTCCTGGCATGTGTAGACATGGGACCGCATACATCACTATGTATCAGTCCCAAGAGTTCCGTAACTCTTTCTCCGTGTCCACTAAACGGAGTTTTGGTCATTTTTCCTTTGAGACATGACTGGAAAATATCATAAGATGAAAATTCGAACGGATTCAAATATCCATCCTTATGTAACTTAGCTAGTTGTGTCACATTGATATGACTTTGTCTACAATGCTACAAGAAGGATTCGTTCATTTTTGAACTCTTCCTCTTGTGTGTGTTCTGTACATTAAGGACTATAGTTTGGTTTAGAACATATATGTCATTATTTAACGAGCCTGATCCAATCAACTTTTGATTCAGGAAGATGTTCATAAAATTATCCGGTACTACAAAATTATATCCTTCTTTACTTAATAAAGAAACTGATATAAGATTGCATATCAGGGTCGGAATGTAATAGCATTCGTTCAGAATCAATGTATTACCATTTGGTAACACAAGGTGATATTCGCCAACTGCCTTGGCTGCAACATTTGCACCATTCCTTACTCTTATGGAATGATCACCCTCTCCCAGTTCTCTACCTTTACGTAGCCCATGTAACATATTACATATGTGGGATCCCGATCTGATATCTAATACCCAGAACGTAGAGTGAACTGAGAAACAGTTCTCGATAACTAACAGACCCGAAGATGCATCAGCATGCTTATTCTTCATTTGGGCGGCGTGAGAATCCAGATATTCTCCTATTCCCTGATCGGACTTATAACAATTATAAGTTGGAGCGGGACCAATGTTCCCCTGCTCAGTAGAATAAGCGGGTTCGGTCAATACATCCATATTATTATCTTGATTAAGGCCTGACATGGTCGCTATCTGGAGAGAGAGAGAAGAAAACACTTTAGCATATGCTCTTGCAAGATTAGATTGGTTATTATCTTATCTAATCAGGATGGCTCCTACTGCTTTTATCAAATCTTCCTTAAAACCCTAAAAGGTAAGACTAGCCGGGATTAATTACACCTTACAAGTTCGCCAATCTTTCAGCCAGGTCAGTGTTGGTATTTCGAGGGAGGTTCCCCGTGCTTTCACACGGACCTAATTAAAATAAACCTCGTTTTCCCAGAGGTATAACCCCGTTAACACCTTTCTAGACACCTACTTGATCGGCTAATTGTCATGTGTAAAACTCTCCCAGGAGTAACTCTTACTCGCAGTGGGTATCAGGATCCAACTATCTCATAGAAGATATGCAATATCATTGAAAATTTCAACACTAGAAATTCCCGATAATGTTTTGCCCCTAGCGATCTATGACCTTGACATGATCAACAAACCATAAATCGCAAGTCAAATTCAACCTGTAATTTCCTGATTGAATTAAACCCACCCGCATGACCCTTGACAAGGTCAACAAGGTCATACGACTACCCAAATCCAATCTCATCTCATGTTTTAGCAGATAAACACTAATTAGCAACCGTACACTACGACTTGACAAGGTCAACAAACGCAGCACGAATACCAAGTAGGACTTATCTGAAATGACGGAAGGCTACAACAGGTTTTTCAGAAAACCTTCCGCGTAATGAACTTGATATCGTTGTAGAAACAAGTGATTTTGAAAAAGGAGTGTTTTTTAGGCTTTTTCTAGTTTTGCTAAAGAGGTCACTCCCGGTGAAAGGATCTCGGCTCTTTCCTTATCGAATAAGGTGCAGGATATTTCACAAATACCGCTATGCAAAGCAAGAACTATAGAAGCAATTAAAAACAAAACCGAGTGAATTGTAGCATCTGCTAGTTTCTCTAAAGAGGTCACTCCCGGTGTAGGGATCTCGGCTCTTTCCTTATCGAATAAGGTGCTAGATATTCTACAAGGAATACCGCTATGCAAAGAAAAAACTAGAGCTACCATTTTTATAAATTTGATTCTACAACATCTTTTAGGTTTCTTTTTCTTTCATTAATCTCATTAATGAATCCCATCATTTAAACTTCCTAAGCATCACAGAAGAAACGAAAATACAACGTACGCTTATGCCATCCGTATTCGCCACTGTGTCCCGTTATGCACCGTTAGGTTACTTAACTAACGACATACCGGGGCGGGACTAGCGCGGGTGTAAAACATAAGCAACGTTTATTATATATCATATATACAATAATAAAGCATTCGTCTCACGCATATAATATGATCACATCACATAATATCAGCAGCAGAAGATAACATATGAAATATTGGATATACTAGGAGGTCCGTGTTTTATTTTGAGCCTGTATAAAACATGGATTCCACGGTCGCAATGAATAGCCAAACCTACATCCCTAGACCCCTACGAGAGCGGCAGGCAGCCCTACCAATTCTAGGGTTAGGAGACCCGGTCTCGACTCCTCGAGATGGCCTCCCACTGGACCCTAGAACCCGGCTACTTGTGCTCCCCTCCTTGGGTCTATCCTAATGCGGAAAAGTAAACAATATACAATGGTGACTTCATCCTCAACCCGGAAGTGCCCCAATAAACGAATATTACATACAATGAATTTTACATGAATGAAAATAAAAACCCTCATCTCACATAAAACCCCCGGCTATTCAAAACACGACGATCCAATATAACATATCACAGCAACACATAACATCGCATGTCATCAACGTAAGTAAATATGTCTATCACAATTGTCGTTAACATATAGCAACGAAAACGGTGATATACCACATATTACACTTACGGTCGCAGAAAAGAAAGTGAAAAACTACAACATTTGGAATTCACAATCATCTTAGATATCGTAAACTCGAAATATCACATATTACGGATTTCATGCCTAACTATATGAATTCCACATATTGTATCACATTACAGAAAAAGATAGACGATGTTAAACATTCCGATCGAATCAACAAACACCCAAAATTTCCCAAAATGCTCAATACTTGAGCGTAGTTTAGAAGTATCCATCACATGCCACAGTAGCAATGAACCAGCCGTAGAAGGGTCAAACCAACGCCTCACATGTGGCACCGCTGAACTACCACATACCCTAGGGTTTAGTGGCAGTTCTGACCGTCACATAATCGAGTTAAGGTTTCATTCTTCTATAGGGTCCACCGCGTCACTTGCACGATATTTGAGTGTTCTTTAACTATGAAAAAGATCCAACTCTTGAAAAAATTTCCGGCAAGGGTTAAAGTGGGTATTTAATATCCAATTGAACTTTTTAACACCGTCTAAAATAACCGAAACAAAACCTAGAATTACGAATACGAAACACTCCGAATTGCCTTTGGTAAAAGATAACATCATATGCAAAATTAGCAAAAACAAACAACACCTAAAGTATCAAAACCCAGAGCTTTAAACACTGTAAAAATTTCAAGCCTGTACGGTCCAATGTGGCCGGTTTTGGACATGATGATCTCGGCCATTTTCCGAGCGAATGGGATGAAATTTGTACAGTGTTCATTATGTATCTCATGCATCATTTTGCAACTGTTTAAAAAAAATTTGACATTGGGAAATTTTTTACAGAAACTAGGGTTTGATGTCGGGTGTTGCGGAGTTGTTTCGGTTTCGTAATCCAATATATATCCGTCTAATTCTCTAGCTAGGCTCTGATACCACTGTTGGGTTACCTACAACGGCAACAAGGTTTCGAGAGGCATCGTCCATGCCAATTTCAAATTTTTGCCATTCTAGATAACCCTAAACCTAGATCTTTAATTGGAGAATCAAACTAAAACAACAAGTAAACAACTTTACTTCTAATAGTTAGGGATTACAGCCTTTGTAGTCTGTTCCTTCGCTTCATAAGCTCCGAGTTGAGGTCCCTTCACTGCGATCATCAAGTTCCCGGACTCGAGAGAGAGTCCATGAGGTGTATGATGCATCTTGCTTGAAGTCTTCGAAATCCAAGACGATCTACCTTGAGGAAACTCAAACCCAAGCTCTGAATTCACTAATGAGGTATTAGTGAAGCAAACACCCTAATCTAAGTGGCTAGAATATATGAGATGATGAAGTAGGAATCTAGCTCTCTTTAGTTTTTTTATCTCACTTTAATTCATCACAAAAGAAAAAGCTAGTAAAGCTTTTAGAGAGGAAGAAGAAGATGAATTGTTGTGATGAAAGAATAATAATGTGAGGTTAGAAATGCAACCGAGGTTAAGCTTGGCATGCTCAACTCTTGTAGAGAATAAACTATAGGCTAGGGTTAGGGTTAGGTTAACAAATATCTCAACAAATATCTAAAGTGTGGACTAAGTCAACTATATCAAATATCTTAACTAAATATCCACCATTTAGAATTAACTAAGATAATTAACCTAACCCTAATCTCTAGTTATGGTGTGAATCTCATAAACCCTAGTTGCATTTGTAACCTAGCATGTTACAATATCACATATCACATATACAATATTTTGTAACAAAAGAAATGAATACATTTAACATATATCACACATATATCAATGCTTCCTCAAGTGAGAAAAAGAATCTATTAAGTGAGCTTATATTAGTTAATGTAATGTAATATATCAAATATATAATTATACATTAAATTATCGAATCAACACTTGATCCGATAATCCGGCTATTTTGCAAATAACCGACTAATATAATATGTATCAGTTCATCGAATCAACACTTGATCCGATGACCCGGCTATATCACATATACCCGGCCGATATCACATATCGCAAGAATCTAATATGGTATCACATACACGTATTATTCTCGGTCCCGCACATATCACATATGTGCTCCTACTCCGTTTTGCCTGAGCCAAAAAACTTCTGTGTAGGACTCTAAAGAATCGTCAATACGCCGGCAGTAGGTGATGATCATATCAAACACCCACAAGCTGCAAGCGGTCAGCTAAACGTAACAGCCACCCGGGTATTGAGCGATCAAAAGATCAATAAGCAAGCCTGCACACACTCCTGTGAATCCAATCAGTAACACTACCGTACAGTCCGGTCTCTTCGTCTAATATGTTGCATATCCAGTCTAGGGGTGGTAAATGTCAGACCCCAGTAACCGATAAGTCGTGTCGATGTGAGGCTCATAACGGGTCGAGAAACTACTGATAACACTTACCAGTATATCTCCATATCAGCTCTGGCCAGGGACTTCCAGTTATAGCCAATCGAACACTGCGCAACATCAACTCCCAATACCGGGAGAGACGAAACCCCTCCTATCGCTCATTGCCTCTATGTGATTCGGGACTGTACCCAAAAGCCACCGTTTTGCACGTTCTCATGAACGTGGTAAGGTGGAAATCAAAGCACAGTGGAAATCACACAAGACTCTATGAGGATCTCGGGTCTACAGACTAACCTGTACCAGTGTCACCAGAGAACTCTATCTGACGATAGGTATAATACCATCTAGGAGTTCTCGGCGAGTCCGTTCAGTGTACCCGGTCTCCACTGAGCACCCGTATACCTTCTCTGATGTCAAACACCAATGGATATGGGATCATCCATCACCCATCATATGGGTCGAGAAGCGTATACGCTAGTCTACTCTGGAGTATCGATGCCCTGTCTCGATACTCCCTCGACTAGGAACAGTTATAGGATGTACTCTTGGACTACCCTGGCCCACTTGTATGATCTGCATCATAGTCCTAGTTGTTGAGTACATATCCTAAGGGCTTTATCAACATGTGAGAGTAAGACAGTAAACCAATACAAGTCAACATGTTAAGAAAAAGTAAAACCAGATAGCATATTACCATATCAAACAAGAAATTCCTCTCTATATATATCTAAGCATCCACTATAATATACATCATATGTACAACAATGGCCTTTAGGGCATATATACAACTAACAGTTAAATGAGATGAGATATTTTTTTTGGTTGCATGATTGGAAAAAGGGGAAGGGGGGCTGCCATCTCTTCTACATGCCTTGCTCATTTTCTTTTCTACACTTGCTCATTCTATTTTTCTCGCTTGGAGAAAATAATTAGCCATTTTCTTTAGTTGCTCATGCTACATGTTTCCTCACCCCCTCTTGATCTTCTATGGTTGCTCATGGAGTATTTGTGATGAGAGAAAAATTATAGTGACACATTCCTACACCTCCACTCTCCATTGCTAGCAACCTTGGAGCGTCGATTGCCTCGCTTGGCGAGGCTGAAGCTTGCGCCGTTTCCCTCAGGTAGATCATCGTAGATGAAGGAAGACCGGCAACCAAACTTGACCCGCAACCATTAGGAGCTTGGGTTGAAGGTTGAAGACCGAAGGACACGGATCAATTCGGTATAACCATTCCTAACTCTTTATATTGCTTGCTAGTATAGGGTTTAGGGTTGATCCGGGCATCGGGTCATGGTAGTGCCAGATTAGAAAAATTTTGTTCCGCATTTGGCTACGGTTTGATGGCCGAGGCGCTGCCGTAACCCAATAAAATCATACCTTGCTGGCTGCGCACTGCAATTCATTCTCGGCTACAGTTAATCCGGAGTCTCTCACAAGGACTCGAAGCTACGAATTCGTTATCTTCAACCCTCTATAGAAGGCAGCTGGACAATTAGGTCCTCTAGAACTCGTCCAAGTCATCGGAGGAATATGCTTCATTTGTCCTTCCTCGATCAACTTACAACACTTCTATGTGAGACCCTTCTAACTAAAGCTTGTCGACTTACTGATCTCACATCGGAGTATCCAACGAACAAAATGTCCTCTCTTGATCGATTCACTCCAGGTCTGAGCAAGATCCTTCAAACTGGAATTCTTCATCTTAACTGAACCTGCGTCGGGGCATCCAAATAAACGAATTATCTTAGTCACTTATCCAGGAATGACTAGTGATCCTTTGTCACATCCCTACCGGTAAGCTCCTGTGGCTTCAGCTCATAAACTCTGGAGGTGACATCCTGTCAATCTCAGCAACAGCTGGGTTATCTGTCTGCACGGTAGACAACATCGCGATCTTCTGGGGTGGGTTGTATGTCGACATTCTTCTCAATCTGGCTGGCCTCAGTGGTGGCCTGATCATCTAGTGCAGATCCCAAATACTCGTCCCAAATGAGAGATCCCAACACAAACAATAAATCGATACGTTCATACTTCACCGAAAGAAGATCATGGTCGGTCCTCGTCCTTGACGAGCTCGCTCTGACCGCATCTCTAGCCGTAGCTCTCTCTGCTCTCATAGCCATGGCGATGGAACCCCAATCAAATTTTGATGAGGATAGATCATAGGAACGAATAGAATCACGGATCTCAAGAAATATCCATCTTAAGGTCACTTAAGCAGAGCAGCGTATCGTAAGTATGCCGTGGAATATACACACGGTACGTCACTCTACTTAAGCTACCTACTCTATCAACCAAGGTCAACCTACATGACGAAAATTCGGATCCAAAACCCCCTCAGTCAAGTCTATGTTCCGTAAGGTCAAGCCTAGGTTCCGAAATATATATACCGTAGACTCCGCATAGTCAAACCTAGACCCGAACCAAGGTTAAACCTAACGCTCTGATACCAAATTTGTCATGACCCAGAATTGGCACGTGATCGGCACGAGAATCACGTGAAGTCTATAGGACCCCGCCGTAATTCAAGTAAGACGAAAGCCCAGAAATCTAAATCTTTTTCGGAAAATAATGGAGGTGCAGTTTTGAAATGTCGGCATGATGAATTCAAACCCTTCTTTTGAAAGTACAAGTGATCTTATATGAAAACGCAATGGTTTGTATACTATCTTTGAAAACGTTTCCGTCCTTGAAATTTGGGCAGCACCTCCCTGGTAAATTTTGATCCAAAACCAATACATAACAATATATATAGGCATCCCAAGCGGGAGCTAGCTCTTCGCCAATTGGCGGAATCATAACCATGCACAATATATATACGACGCCCAAGGCGAAGTTCAAACATAGAAAGAATATAAAGAAGACCAAGACATTATCAAGCTCAAATAAAGAACAATACACCCATCTCGCTCTAAGTCTTAACGAATATACAAGTTTGGTGTCTAGGTCTACCAAATATACATAGTCTGGTTGATGGAGCTTTAACTAGATACAACTGAATAAATATGTACAAGGGAGGTCACAATCCAAATGTGTACCCCACCTACTAAAGCAAAACACCATGAAGCAAGTTGTATGCCAGCGAGCCGGTACTGATCTGAGCGGTCGATCCTGCAAGAAAACTGTGGCACAATGGGGGTGGGTTGCTAACTCGTGAGTAGAAAATATCAGCAGGTAGAAATCGAATGTACAACGATCCCTAGGTCATACTGCAACATAAAGGTAATACTGTGGTATTTAGGGTGATCGTGTATACATATGTGTAAAATAACAATGTATTAAGTCATCTGAGTCATATGCGTGTGTACATGTGTATCATCCAATATGTGTCCATCAATGACACATTAAATCATCATGAAACCTGAGTGTCAAGCATCGATACTAGAAAATATCATAAAACCCCGTGTCCAGCATTGACACGTAAATCCTCATATCTCGGGCACCGTCTCATCGGATCGGCCCTCATATCCATCTGATCTCACGACTCCGGTCGGTATCCTCCAGATATCCGCCGAGCCCAAACTATCACCGGTTGGTAGTGCTCCCCTGCCGGGCTCAATGCCTTTCTATATGATCTTCTTTCCCTGGGGTATCGCATCGGGTCCACCATGTACCCGCAAACGGTGCCTCCTCCCTTCTCGATTCGGGTATACCCGTAGCTCAGAACCGAGAAAACTCATAGTGGACACCACAAATCATATCACGAGAAACCGCGTTTTTAAAACAATCATAAGACTTTTAAAATATATAAGCGGTTCTCAAATCAAGAGATCTCATGAAAACAGAATCTCATATGCATGTAACCATAAAGGTACAGTAAATGCAATGCAAAGAACAGTACTGTAAAGTATTTCAAGTGTTTTCATGTAATCATGTCGTCAAATAAATACTGAACAATGAGTTATAATCCTACAGTTTAAGATCAATACGGCGATATAACAGTTCTAGTGTGTAAGTGGCATGGCAATTACCGATGATGAATGTGTGAGCTGGCAAATCCGTGTACGTGTAACATGCGCATCATCGGTAATGGTGCATGCGTCCTAGCAGACGAAGCCATATAAGGTAAGTACCGGGAACGTAGTACGTAAGTCACATGGAAATAATACAGCATAAGCATGAACGGTATAAAGTACGTAACTACACCTGAACCATACGGCTATAGTTTTAATAATATGAATCGTAGTTTTGAAAATGGGAGCTACGGTATTTTTGAGAAAAAGACACCATTTGGAAATCCGTAGCGTCCCTTGAGGTTATCGTTTAAAAGTGCATACGATTCGTCAGGTCTGGAAATAGGTATGGTTCAAATGTAATCCATTATCCACCGAAGTGTTTTGAATGCAATGATTCTCCGAATCAAGACAATCCATAAGTTGGCGATCTAGCCTCATAGTATCAGATGTGGTATAATCCATCGTACATCATCCTCAAGTCAAGAGTGCGGATCAATCATCCGGTATATCACATCACGTACGGTGCAATCCATCGTACATTATATTATCTTATATTCTCGTGTGTGTGTGTGTGTGTGTGTGTCAATCTCATATCATATCTTGGCATATGTATATGTGTATATATCGCCTTGCATCCTCATATCAATTCATGTCATCTTATTTCATCATATCCTCATTTCATCATGTCATCCCGTACTTATCCTTATGATCATATCCGTAAGTACATAAGCTTAGGTTTATATATATATATATATATATATATATTCTACATCTCGGTCCTCCCATTACTATGGTTGCGGGGGTGCTATACGCCAGCCACCCGACTTCCCCCGTAGATATAGATCTACTCACCTACTATCCTCGCTCTAGCCGAAGTCGATGAACGTATTGTGCTCCTTCGTCATCTCGGAAGTCACTCTAATCAGTAATCCGAGTGGGGCTCCCCATGCTTTCTCACGAACCTAATTAAATAATCTTGTTTCCGCAGAGGTATAACCCCGTTAACACCTTTCTAGACACGTAATTGGTAAACTAGTTGTGAAGTGAAAATCTCCCGGGAGTAATCCTATACATCAGTGGGATCGGGACCCAACTATCATCGTGTGATAGGCTTGATAGAAGCCACTCTAATCACCACACTCTAGAAGGTATACAACACTAGCAAGTTTCTTGTATATTTGAAACTCCTGATTTGGTTTTTACCCCTAAGACCCTAGTGACCTTGATGAATAATCAACAAATCAAAAGGTCTTAGTCAAGTTCAATCAGTCAATATCCAAGATTGAATTAGACCAACTCGTATAACCCTTGACGAATAATCAAAAATTCATACGACTGTCCTAACCAATCGAATTATCTATGCTACAGATAATCACTACTTAGCTACCGTACACTTCGTCTTAACGAATAATCAACAAACGCGGCACGAATATTAGGTATTAATTATCTGTAACGACGGAGGGCTGCGACTAGTTTTTTGGAGAAAAACCTTTAACGTAATGAACTTGATATCGTTGAACGAAACTAGTGATTTCGAAACGAGTGAAGCTCAATTTTGAAAACTTTTGGTTTTGTGAAAAACCGAGTAGTTTTAAAAAGAACCGAGTGGTTTTGAAATTTGATTCCAACAACATTCTTTTAGGTTTATTTTCTTGCATTAATTAGAATTAATGTGGTCCCATCAATTAAACCTAAACATCACAGAAAAAAACCAAAATAGAATGTACGTATATGCCACGGGGTCCGAGGACTTCATCGTAAGGTTGCTTAACTTACGACATTGCATCGGCAGGGCTAGCACGGATGCAAAACATATAAAACATTTATATATATCATCACAGGAAGGTAATAAATATCACAGGCATGTGATAAAAAAGATGGAATTAGCGGATAAATTAGGAGCCTCGTGTTTCGCTTAAGTCGCAAACGAAAACCAACGTTCCCCGGTCGTGTGGATAGCTCGAACATCACCTGAACCAAAGACCCCTACGAGCGCGGCATGTTATCCGTCAATTCTAAAAGTGAGGCAACTATCACTCAATGAAATGAGTGAGCCACCCGGCACTTTATGCAATCCGACAACTTGAGCACTCCATCGTGGGTGTATCCTATACCCCTACAAGTGTGGTGAATAGCCCGCCAATTCTAGAGCGAGGCGGCTCGAATTCGCCACTGAGAGACGACCACCTAGCATACTCTAAAACCCAGTTATTCGAGCACTTCTCCGTGGGTAATCCTAATACATGAATGAATGAATATACAATGGTAATATCGACCTGAACCCGGTCGTGTTCTAATAAAACAATACACATGAAGCGGAAACGACGACCACAAACCGGCCGCTCGTCCCGAATATACAAATATGCATACATTACTACGATGAGAGAGCTATCCACCACGACTATCCGTCTAATCCATCACAAGATATATACCACCATAACAGAAGCAAGTATTTGTAATCTCGTCTAATCAATATATAGCAATTAGACGACGTATACAAACACAAATACAAACTAAAGATATAAACGATACAAAAGTTTCAAGTATAAAAACTTTTCGAGTTGCCCGAATACAAAGATAACAGTACAAGAAATCTGGGGGAAAAAGACGTATACCAAAAATCCCAAAACCCAAAGTACAAGACATTGAACAAAGTTCGAGGCAAACTGGACATTTATGGCCACCAACCTCGGCTAAACCTCGGCCACACCATGTCAGTTTGGCCCCATCTTCAAGCAGTGTCCAAGTTTCTTTATCCCTAGTCCAATGGCATATGCAAAATATTTTTCAGGTTCCGTTTAAAATTGGACAGAAACTTGAAATTTTGGGTTTCGAAATACGAATTTTTTTCTAACTTGAAACGTAAGCATCGTCTAAACTAATTTACGTGTTTGGATGGCTCTGATACCATATAAGTAGACGCTCGTACTCATGCCGCTAACTAGCGACAAAGGCGCAGTACAAAACAAAAATTTCTATACAAAGAGCATTCCCCCAATATTTAAAAAAAGAGCTAAGCTCTGTTAAAATTATAATGAGGCAGCGCCTCACGTGCTCCCCACGAAGGCGCCAGCGCCAACCTCTTAGGGTTGAATCCTATGACGGCGCCGCACGTGAAACTCACGTGGGCGCCAATATGCAAAGCACATGAGCGCCTATCATAAATAAGAATTAAATTCTTTAGTGGCGCCCACGTGGATAACATGTGAGCGCCGGCGCCCAAGTAAAATCAAGTAGAATGAAATTCTATATGGATATGTTTCCCTAAAAATTGGGATACTCTCTGTTAAACAGAGTCGTTAGATCAAAAATCCAATGGTGATGATAAATCAACAAATAATAGAATAAAATTCTATTAAGGGAAAATATTCCCCTAATCTTTCTAAATGAACAGAAAATTATTGAATCAAAGATCCAATGAGATGGGAAAATATTTCTCTATATCTTTCTAAACAAAGAAAGATGTGCTCTGTATAACAGAGAGCTCTTGGATTAAAAATCCAATGGTGATTAAAAATCACCGTTTGACAGAATAAAATTCTGTATATGGGGAAAATATTTCCCTAATTTTGTTAAAAATAAAGACATATTCTGTAAAACAGAAATCCTTAGATCAAAGATCCAACGGTGGGTAAAATTCACCAAACAAATTTTGAGACCAATTAGATCAATTGAAATCTCTCAATAAGCGATTTTCTTAAAAACTAATTAATAATTTGCCTCCACTATATAAAGGACCTAAGACTTCAAGTCTCAACACACAGACAGATAGAGGGAACCCCCCATAAAGTTCTGCAAAAATACAGAAGGCTCTAAAAAACAACAGAGAATTTAATTCTCAATAGAGAAAAAGATCTTTTTCCTCTCAAACCCTAGGTAAAGAAACCACAGAGATCAAAATATCTCATTTACCTATCATAGCATACCCAAGGGTTTAACCCATCTCAAGAACTTAGTTCTTTCTCTGGATCTGAGATCCACAAGACAAGTCTTCCACAAGTTAAGAATTTAATTCTCATCGGGAAAATCTTGTTCTTGAGAATCAAAGATTCAGAAAAGAACTAGGTTAAAAAGGGGAAAAAGAACCCATCCTATAGGAATTTAATTCCTCTGAAAACAGGGTTTAACCCTAAAAGAAGCTTAGTTCTTCTAAAAGAAAAAACACAAGAACTCAGTTCTTGAAGGAAACCTGATTCCAGATCTTCAAAACAAAGATCTTGGTGCCATTATTGGTCAAAAGGCCATTAACAGAGATTCAATCTCTAAAAAAGAAAAGGAATTAGCGTCGCACGTGCTTCCCACGTGGGCGCCTTCAACAGATTCCCAAAACAAAAGGAAATCAGCGCCTTATGTGAAAAACACGTGGGCGCCCAAAATAGAAGGCCAGCGCCTCACGTAAAATACACGTGAGCGCTGATTAAAAGTGCTTAGTACTTTATATAGAGCCAAAACGGTTGAGTGCTTAGCACTGATTGGGCAGCGCCCAGCGCCTTACGTGCTCCTCATATAGACGCCATATAAAAAAGAAAGTGCTTAGCTCTAAATATATACAGCCAAAACAGCTGAGTGCTTAGCACTGATTGGGCAGCGCCCAACACCGCACGTGCTTCTCACGTAGACGCCATACAAAAAATTGCTTAGCACAATATATTCAGTTCAAATAACTGAGTGCTTAGCACTGATTGGGCAGCACCCATTACTGAAGGTTTCACATGATACCCATGCGAGCTCCAGAACTTCAAACAAGTGCTTAGCATTTTTGCATAAAAATGGGAGACTGAACAAACAGAACCCAAATAAGTGTTTAGCACTTTTTAACAAAAAACACTGAGCAGACCAAGCCAAAATTAGTTTAGTCTCTCTGAAAAGTTTTCTTACAGATGAGCCTAACTGCTCTGTTGTTGGATCTTAAATAAAAATGATCCTTAAAACTTTGCTGAGTTGATCTTGGTCTCAAATAAGACTAACGTATCCTCAGCTTAAATAAATTGAGCCCAAATGCACATATATTTAAGTTGACCTTAATCTCAAACTAGATCAATAGTTCTTAAATAAAAAAACCCAAATCTAAAATATACGGATTTGGACTGATCTGCATTCTACGGGTGACGACATAAAATAGTCTCCGTATACAATCAACGGGCATCCAAAATAAACAAAAATATGTTAGTTATATGTATGCACCAGAGGCCATTATTGTACATATGATGTATATTATAGTGGATACTTGGACATATATAGAGAGGACTTTCTTGCTCGACATGATAGTATGCTATCTGGTTACCTTTATCTTAACATGTAGACTGGTATTTATACTATCTTGCTCTCACATGTTGATAAAGCCCTTGGGATATGTATTTGACTACCAGGACTATGATGGAGATCATACTAGTGGGGCCAGGGTAGTTCACAAGTACATCCTTTAATTGTTCCTAGTCGAGGGAATATCGAAACAGGGCATCGATATTTTAGAGTAGACTAGCGTATACGCTTCTTGACCCATATAATGGGCGATGGATGATCCCACATCCATTGGTGTTTGACATCAAAGATGGTATACGGGTGCTCAGTGGAGACTGGGTACATTGAACAGGACTTGCCGAGGACTCCTATGTGGTAGTATACCTATCATCAGATAGCAGTCCTCTGGTGACACTGGTATAGGTTAGTCTGTAGACCCGAGATCGTCATAGAGTCTTGTGCGGCTCCCACTGTGCTTTGATTTCCTCCCTACCACGCTCAAATGAGACGTGCAAATAGGTGGATTTTGGGTACAGTCCCGAGTTGCATGGAGGCAAAGAGCGATAGGAGGGGTTTCGTCTCTCCAGGTATTGGGGGTTGATGTTGCGCTATGCTCGATTGGCTATAAATGGAAGTCCCTGGCCAGGGCTGCTGCCGAGATTTACTGATAAGTGTTATCAGTAGTTTCTTAAACCGTTATAGGCCAAACATCGGCATGACTTATCACGTTACTAGGGTCTGACGATTTCCACCCCTAGACAAGATATGCGACATATCAGACGAAGAGACCGGACTGTACGGTAGTGTTACTGATAGGCTTCATGGAGACCGTGGACTGGCTTGCTTGTTGATCTTCATATCGCTCAATACCCAGGTAGCCGTTACGTCCAGCTAGTACCGCTGATGGCTTGTAGGTGACTGATGTGATCATCACCTACTGCTGGCGTATTGACGGGTCTTTAGAGTCCCACACAGAATTTCCCTGGTTCAAGCAAAACGAAGTAGGACACATATGTGATATGTGTGTGGGCCAGATTAAATACGAGTATGTGATACCGTATTGTAATCTGGCAGTCATCTGTTATCGGTTCGGTTATATGTGATATAACCAGATTGTCGAATCAAGTGTTGATTCGATAATGTGATATATAGATAAATGATATTAGTCGGTCATATGTGATATAACCGGATTATTAGATCAAGTGTTGATTTAATAATGTGATATATATTATATGTGATATAATTATATCTTAACTAATATCATTAGCTCACTAATTATTCTTCATTAAGTATATATTAATATATATGATATATATATATATATAATGAAGCATGACATTTAAATTTCTATTTTGTGAAAATGGAAATGAGGTGGAAAGTGAAAGCATGGTTGCAAGAATGGGATTAACTCTTGTTTATTCTTCTTGACTCACTATTCAAGCATGGTTGCAATTTTATATTGCATAATTCCATGCTTGAATGAGTGAGGGGTCAAGAGTTGCCATTCATTCTATCTCATTCTCAACACTTAGCCTTTTTTCTTTAGTTGCTCCCATGGTTGCTCTCTAGCTTCTTCTTTCTCGTCTTGTCATGGCTCAAGCTTCAACCCTCACATGTGATGTGAATCATAAAGCTTGAACACAAACTAGGGAGCTCTTAACATCCCCTACTTCATCATCCTACACTTGACTAGCGATCAAGTGTAGCGTGTTTCATACGCTAAAGAGTTTAGTGTAAAGGTAGCTTGAGTTGGAGGGACTTCGCATGGATCATCTTCGGCACGACAGTCATCGGAGGAAGCTCGTTTAAAGTCTCAAGAGAAGCCTGGTGGACTCGTGGGACTACTGTAAGTGCACGGCGGCGCCCCGGCCTCCATCCCGAGGCCAAATGCGGAAGCGATGGTTAACTTTAATTTTCTTGAACCGGCACCACCGCGCACTAAAACCCGGATCGTACCATTAACTAGTCCTAGCTAACTACAAGATGGGGAAGAGAGATATACCGAGCGATCCGTGTCCTCCGGTCTTCTCGTCGTCGTCCCGATCTCCCGCGGAATCTCCGGTCTCCACCTCGTCGCCGGAAGGGCACCACGTCGCCGGCTTCTTTTACGGGCTCCCGCCTCTATACCGAGGCAACTCAGGCACGAAGTTGGCGAGCCGACGTGCCCAAGATTTGCTGTAGAATGGTGTGTAGAACTTGTGTCTCATTTTGGGGTTCATGGAGGTTGCCTTTTGGAGATGGTGGAGGAATGGATTTTTGAGATGAACTAGAGAGCTTTTTTCCTTAGCACAATTAGAAAGCCAAATGCCACACATGAAAAATGAATCCCCCCCATCCTACAATAGTGGCCGGCCCCTCTTCTTGTGTGAGTGGGGAGAGAGAGCAAGGTCAAGGGGTGGGTGGAATGCAATGCTGCAAGCAAATGATGATGAGAAAATCCAATGATCACAACTAAAAACCCACACTCCAAAACAACCATCATCATATCCAAAGTTAAGCAATCATGAAAACTATCATGAAGCAAAAAGTCAAGTGAGGTCAATGGATGGTGCACCATCATGATACAACAATATGCAAAGACCCCCTCCACTAATGCTTATTTGCACAAATGCAAATAAGCCCTCCTCCACCAATCTTCGGCCATTGAAAGAAACAAAGGAAATTGGCCGAAACGGAAAGCAAACTGGCAACTCCAGAAAACAGGTCCCGTAATAAATTACAGGAAAACCCCGATACTGTGTATACACACCCGCATCTGTATTCCGACCGAAATACAAATGCAATGAGACAAAATCTACACTGTACTATACTAGGATCCGGCTTATACCAAAGCCGGCTAGTATTATCCGTTCGATCCTGATCCGTGCAATACCGCACGTATCTGAACGAACCCTGCCATATATCCATACGGCCTCTAGTACTAACCGTCCGATCCTGATGTGTGCAATACCGCACGTATCTGATCGAACACTGCCATATCTCCATACGGCCTCTACAACATTTCGCCCGAAAGCTTGAGTAACTGAATGTGTGGTGGACTCTAAAGACTCGTCAATACTATGGCTGTGGATTTAACCACTAGCACGTCAGAGGTATTAGCCATACGTGACGGGCCACCAGCTATTGACAAAAAGGGACGTCTGTGAGCGAACTCAGCCTGACACCCTACTGAGCCTGTCGGTGACAATATCCGTACAGTCCGGTCCATTCGTCTATGAGCATCGCATGGCGGGCCTAGGGGGTTGGTAAAAGTCAGACCCCCAAAAGCGGTACAAGTCGTGTCGGAGTGTAGCCCAGAACACCCTGAGATACTACTGGAATACCTACCAGTAAATCTCCTGCCTCGGCCGAGGGCTTCGTGTAATGGCTCTCCTAGACACAGCACGACCTCACCCCCAATACCGGGAGAGACGAACCCCTGAAGATCCGCTCACTGCCTCCATGTGGCTCGGGACTGTACCCAACTAAAACCTGTTTGCATGTCTCCTTTGAGCGTGGTAGGGTAGTAATTAAAGTACAGTGAGAACTCATACGAGATAAATGACGATCCCCAGGTCGATGGACTAACCTGTACACATGTCACCAGGGAACTGCTATCTGACGTCAGGTATAAGACCAACTAGCTTGTTCCCGGCGAGTCCTGTCCGGTGTACTCATAACCCAATGAGCACCTGTATACATCTTAAGTGAACCAACTGACACCAGCGGCTTGTGAGACCGGCCACTTCCCCTCGTCGGGGTCTCGACTGTATACACTAGTCTACTCTGGAGTATCGATGCCCTGTCTCGAAACTCCCACGACTTGGGACCATTTAAGGATGTGCTTATAGACTACCAGCTCCCACGTATATGATCGCCCTCATACTGCTGGCAGTCAAGCAAGAATCCTAGGGGCTCTATCAACGTGCAATAGTGACCTGTAAGGTCACCTAAAGCAGTACACGATGATAAAGATAAACCAGATAGCATACTATCATCTCGAGTAAGACTGTCCTCCTGGGATAGGTCCTCCCTCAATCATTGCAATCACGTGCCTGTGATCCAATAATTGACTCTGAGGGCATTATCTCCAACAATCTCCCACTTGCACTCAAGGCTAATTATTGCGATGTCGCATACTCACAGCCTGTGTGATACCGAACACCCAACTCCTCTACTAGTCAGTCACAAAGCTCGCTTGTGAAACTATTGCGTTCGAGGAATAGCCTCAATGAGTGGATCCGCTTTGATGTATCTTTCTATGTCTCTCTAAATCTCAAGTTCGCGGAGAAACCCATCTCCCGAAATAAGCAATACCTGTCTTAGAATGTGTCTGGATGTCTGATGGGACCTAGCTCATAAATGAACTCCAAATCCAAACTTCTTAGACTGTATCGTCAACTGAACTTAATCAGTATCATGCGCCATGCCTCCCTCAGTATTGCCTTGGACCACCTGTCCAAAATACTGCCCTTCATCAGAAGGAAAATTATAACTCTGACAACCTTCTTGTCGTCCAGGTCACCTTGGAAGCCTGGAATGATAACTGTCTCCCGAATAAGGCTGTCGTTATCATATCCCTAGAACATCCACTTATGTTCTAAAACTGCTTCCGACTGCTTCTCCAGGATTGGATCAATATCAACTTATTGCATCTAGTGCAAGAACAACATCTGGTGTGGTACTTGACATCTCATGATTGACTCAATTGCCTGAGCAAACGATCTGCCAATCATGCACATCCCTCTCCCCTTTAGTCTGTAAGACACCTTTAGAGAGGGTAACTCCATCACCTGCAGGTACACTACCGTGCCAGGAGTCGTCCATTCTAAATACTCTTAGAAAGCTGTCTAAGTACCCTGATTGGGAAACCACCCAAATCTAGATCTAAAACCAAAGATCTAGTAACCAGTATGTCTGATATGATGTCCAAGTCCCATGTGGAGAAACTACTGTGTGACGACCAAAGTATAACTGATTGTAGTATAGGAATATCACTTTCTACTCTGTGTATGTCATCCAAATACCATGACATCACACCCTACTACCTTCTCAACAGATCCATCCCCTATTCTGATGAAGTCAAACCTATGACTGTCACATCAGAAATTGATGATCTATCTCCGTTATATCTGCTTTAGTCTATAAATAGACATAAGCTACCTGTCCACCAATGCTTCCGCTGCTCCCACTGACTACGACAACCCTCTGGCAGAGTCATATAAACGTACACTTCTAAAGCAAGTTTAGAACGACGCTATACTCATTCTCCTGCCGGGTCTCACAGTCTGGAACAAAAGCAATGGCAAGTGTGGGTAAACAAGAACCTCCCTGCCACCGTCCTTGAGGCTACCGGAGTACCTCTCGGGTGCCTGAGGTTACCCACCCTATCTGCGGAGTGGCCAATGGAATGTCAAAACCAGATTGAATCTTTAGGTTCCTTATCAAATCTTCAGTAATCGTTTGTGGTTCTGGAATCACTTCCAGTTCTACCATACTCCCACTACTGTTTTTTGAAAAAATCCATTTTTATTAAAACTGTGGCGAGTCTAGAACAATATTTCTATTGATCTGCCAGATGGTAGAAAGTCAACCCTCGTCATAGCCTGGGTCAACCCACAAACAGCCATTACAGAAACGTGCCTTGAGTTATCCAGAGTCTGGTTTTAATCATAAGCCAGACAACTCCCCGTACCTTAACATCGTTAAGATATGAACTGTTCTATATCCAGTATAGAACCAGAGGCACTGATTTATTTGAACCAGATTCAAATCATGCAGCTGTCTCCAGTGCATGTCAACTAAATGGAAGGAGGCCGATCATCGTTACTCAACTTAGGAATGCTTCCAATTATGAGTAACCTGAAAGAGAAGCAAGTTCTCTTAATCACTACTATCAACTGAATACCATACTCAAGTATCTACATCTTCGATCACTTTGAAGAATCCCGATACTTGCAATACTTGGTTCTCTACTTTATTCAAATACCTATAACTTCTCAAAATTCGGACCCTGTGTTTCCACGAAACACCTGTCTAAAACTTAGAGAAGTCATAAGTAAACCGAATATAGTACGAGGACCAACCCCTCTGTCCTCATGGACGCTGGACAACATACAATACTCTGTATAAGTCCCTTGAGTCTGATAACTCATTCACTGCGTGTCGTAGGTTGAAAACTATACTTATGGTTAAGAAGAATTACACCGCTGTTTAATGCTCCTTACCTAACCATCCACTGATATAGGTAAATGTCGTAGACATAATTTCAAAAAAGTATATCTCACTCTATGAAAATAGACGTACAGATATATCAATTTGAAATTGGTGTACAACAACGGATATTCAAAACCAAATATTTGCCATCCGGCAAACAACCCAGGTGACTTCCTCAAATATCACCGATTACAACGAATCCTGATATAATGAGGATGATCACCTAATTCCCACTAACCTACTCCCACTCATCATCTGTAAAACCATACAGATGTGAGAATCATACCTGGTAAATACATACCCTGGAGTAAGGACTAATTGGGAAATCAGTTTTCCTTTAACAGTATACAGTGAAACTGAAACATTGAAATGTTTAGATGGGGTATCCGGTATTCTTAGTAATGCCTCTTCCATTATCCAGATTCACAACTATAACCGTATAATTCTTTGCCATCTCTCCAAATCCCATTATATGTCTTTAGTCATTACCTTCTGCACACCCCTTTAGGCCAAATGGTTTTCTTCCTTCCCTACCGTTCGGCACCAGCCTATGGTTTGGAAGAAGACTATCCAAAAAGCATAATGGGTGTACTGTCCTAATCCTAGGAACACTCGCAATGCGAGAGAAGGTGAAGATAAAAGACAACCGAATAAACCTTATTCCTATTTCTCCTGAACCAGAATCCATCCCCGAACTGGAACGAGTTCCTTTCGAGTTCGTATATAACCATACGATGGAGTATCCAATAAACTGTGAATCTTCATAGTGATATGGAGTGTCCTGGAGAAATACAAAGGTGATTTAGGATTGGCGAAGAAATACTTGGTTTGGTCGTGAATATCAGTCGCAATTTACGTTGCCCTCTTACTAATCCCTTTATATGTCTTTACATAATACCTTCTGTACACCATCGTTATGCTAATTGGTTTTCTTCATTCCCCACCATTCGGCACCAGCCTAAGGTTTGGAAGAAGACTATCCAATTTGCGTAATAGGTGTACTACTCCTAAACCAAGGAGTACTCGCAACCTGAGAGAAGGAAAAAAAAAGAAAAAGGAAAAGGAAAAGACAACTGAATAATCCTATCCGTTTTCTCCAGAACCGGAAACCATCCTCGAATAAATTCCTTCGAGTTCGTATATAACCATACGATGGTTTTGTCCAATGGAAGTGGACGTTCGCAGTAATACGGGGTGTCCTGGAGAAAAGGGTAAAAGTAGGAGTGGCAATGAGGTTCGCAACTCTGACAATCCAAAAGCCAGTGTTTAAGAAGGTTCGGTTAACTTGGCCACTGAGTCATAGTCTTAGAGTCGGGTCAATGGTCGCTGCCAAAGAGAGAGAAAAGAAACACTCAGCGTGCACTCTAACCTAGATCAGAATGGTTACCAATTTATCTAATTTGGAAACCTCCCACTGTACCGTCAAATTCTCCTCCAAACCTGAAAGAAGAATTAGTCAGGATCACCCGAGGAGTAAACCAACTCATCAGTGGGAATCGGGATCCAACTATCATTGCATGATAACGTGACGGAATCCGCTCACGGTATCACACTCCAGAAGGTATGCGCATATCTGGCAAGTTTCAGTTTCTTTAGAAACTCCCGATGTGGATTTTTGCCCCATGCTCTTATGACCTTGACTTTGGCCAACAAATCATAAGTCACATGTCAAGTTCTACCAGTCATTCTCCATGTTAATTTGAACCCACCCGTACATACCCTTGACTTTGGCCAACAAGGTAGTACGACTGTCCCAAACCAACGCATCTATCTATGTTGCATATGAATAACCAACAGCTACCAAACACTGTGCGTTGACTTTGGCCAACAAACACAGCTTGAATACTATTGACTACCTATATGAAACGACGGAGGGCTACGAATGGTTTCTGGCGAAAACCTTTAACGTAAAGAACTTGATATCGTTGAAGGAACGGATAGCTTTTAAAAATATAGTGACGAAAACCATTGCTAAAGAGGTCACTCCCGGTGAAGGGATCTCGGCTCTTTCCCCGTAGAATGAGGTGCAGGATATTCCAACTGAATACCACGGTGCAAAGCAAAAGTAATCGGCTATAATGAAGTCATTGCCCTGACGCAAACTTTTTGTCCAAGGGGTCACTCCCGGTGAAGGGATCTCGGCCCTTGCCTCGTCGACTGAGGAGCAGGATATTCCAACTGAATACCACGATGCAAAACAAAAGTGAACGTCCTTGCAATAACAGCTTTTTGAAAAGAGTTCCAACAACATCAGATTAGGTTTGTTTTTAACTTGCATTGATCCGAATCAATGCAGTCCCCTCAATTGATCACACCACAAAGAACGAAAATAATATGACGTACGTATATGCCATCCGCATTCGCCACTGGGTCCCGTCATTACCCGTTAGGTTAGCTAACTAACGACAGAGCGGGGACTGGACTAGCGCGGATGCAAAACATATACAACATCTACTAATATATATACCAATATATTATATTTCGCTCAAGGCGTGATAAAAATGCAACATCACAGAAATGTACAGCATCATAGAACAATACAGATATCTGGGATCCCCGGGTTTCACAGAGCCACTACTGAAACCCGACATTCCCCTGGTCGTGTGGATAGCCTGTGCAATGAAATCCTAGACCCCTACGGGCGCGGCAAGTTACCCGCCAAAACCTGAAGCGAGGCATCCCCCTTCAGCAACGTGAATGGACCACCCAGCACTTCACGGAATCCGGTAACTTGGGCACCCCTTCTGGGTCAACATGTACCCCCTACGAGTGCGGCGAATAGCCCGCCAATTCTAGAGTGAAGCCCCCTCCGTCTCAATGCCATGAGATGCGGGCTTGTTGCCTTCTAGAATCCGGCTATCCGTGCACCCCACCTTGGGGTAATCCTAGTACAGAAAGTAAAATATACATACAACGGGTACATCGACCGCAACCTGGTCTTGCACCAAAATAATAATACAAACTGGCAGTGACGGCAGTCCACATGTCGGACGCTCGCCCCGCAATATCAAATGTACATAATACAACAAAACTGTACTACCACTGCAACCAGGCTATCCCCCACGACCGATCCGCAACATCACAGCAATACATAGAACAACAACGTGAAAGTCACGTTCGCAAATCCGTCTAATCGGGCTATAGCAGTTAGACTGGATTTACCGATCAAGTGACATTCACGGTCGCAGATATAATGTAAATACTGTGAACTAATGTGTTTAAAATATATGATCGATCAAATTTACAAAGTGGGCCCCCAAGTACTACTGTAGCATATCAAGAAATTCTGGGCCCAAACATAATATTCCAGAGACCCTACTTTCACCCCAGAATCCCACTGGAAAAATTCGACACATCGATCCCTCCATACCGCGGCGGAAACGCGGCGCCAAGTGGGGTTTGGCCGCGATTCCGCGCTCCCCTTGAAATATCAACGTCTCGAATTTCTCCAGAATTCTTAGGACTTCCAGTACATCAGTTTTCTACAACCTGAAAAAATTTTCGAGCCAGAAAAAATTCGACAGAAAACTGATGTGAAGAAAATGCGGGTTTTTGGAATTTTGGTCGATCGGAAATGTAAAACACATTAGACAAAGCTAGACTATGTTAATGGCGAGGCTCTAATACCACAGTAAGTGCACGGCGGCGCCCCGGCCTCCATCCCGAGGCCAAATGCGGAAGCGATGGTTAACTTTAATTTTCTTGAACCGGCACCACCGCGTACTAAAACCCGGATCGTACCATTAACTAGTCCTAGCTAACTACAAGATGGGAAAGAGAGATATACCGAGCGATCCGTGTCCTCCGGTCTTCTCGTCGTCGTCCCGATCTCCCGCGGAATCTCCGGTCTCCACCTCGTCGCCGGAAGGGCACCACGTCGCCGGCTTCTTTTACGGGCTCCCGCCTCTATACCGAGGCAACTCGGGCACAAAGTTGGCGAGCCGACGTGCCTAAGATTTGCTGTAGAATGGTGTGTAGAACTTGTGTCTCATTTTGGGGTTCATAGAGGTTGCCATTTTGAGATGGTGGAGGAATTGATTTTTGCGATGAACTAGAGAGCTTTTTTCCTTAGCACAATTAGAAAGCCAAATGCCACACATGAAAAATGAATCCCCCCCATCCTACAATAGTGGCCGGCCCCTCTTCTTGTGTGAGTGGGGAGAGAGAGCAAGGTCAAGGGGTGGGTGGAATGCAATGATGCAAGCAAATGATGATGAGAAAATCCAATGATCACAACTAAAAACCCACACTCCAAAACAACCATCATCATATCCAAAGTCAAGCAATCATGAAAACTATCATGAAGCAAAAAGTCAAGTGAGGTCAATGGATGGTGCACCATCATGATACAACAATATGCAAAGACCCCCTCCACTAATGCTTATTTGCACAAATGCAAATAAGCCCTCCTCCACCAATCTTCGGCCATTGAAAGAAACAAAGGAAATTGGCCGAAACGGAAAGCAAACTGGCAACTCCAGAAAACAGGTCCCGTAATAAATTACAGGAAAACCCCGATACTGTGTATACACACCCGCATCTGTATTCCGACCGAAATACAAATGCAATGAGACAAAATCTACACTGTACTATACTAGGATCCGGCTTATACCAAAGCCGGCTAGTATTATCCGTTCGATCCTGATCCGTGCAATACCGCACGTATCTGATCGAACCCTGCCATATATCCATACGGCCTCTAGTACTAACCGTCCGATCCTGATGCGTGCAATACCGCACGTATCTGATCGAACACTGCCATATCTCCATACGGCCTCTACAGCGTTTCGCCCGAAAGCTTGAGTAACTGAATGTGTGGTGGACTCTAAAGACTCGTCAATACTATGGCTGTGGATTTAACCACTAGCACGTCAGAGGTATTAGCCATACGTGACGGGCCACCAGCTATTGACAAAAAGTTGTTGGAGATAGTGCCCTCATAGTCAATTATTAGATCACAGGTACGTGATTGCAATGATTGCGGAGGACCTATACCGGTATGACAGTCTTGCTCAAGATGATAGTATGCTATCTGGTTTGCCTTTATCAGTCGTGTACATGATCAGGTGACTGATTACATGTTACACTTTGATAGAGCCCTTAGGATCTTGCTTTACCACCAACAGTATGATGGCGATCATATACGTGAGAGTTGGGTGGTTTATACGCATATCCTTAATTGTGGTCCCTAGTCGTGGGAGTTTCGAGACAGGGCATCGATACTCCGGAGTAGACTAGTGTGTACAATCGAGACCCCGACGAGGGGCGGTGGCCGGTCTCACAAGCCACTGGTGTCAGTTGGATCACCTAAGATGTATACAGGTGCTCATTGGGTTATGAGTACACCGGACAGGACTCGTCGGGAATCTGCTAGTTAGTATTATATCTACCGTCAGATAGCAGTTCCCTGGTGACATGTGTACAGGTTAGTTCATCGACCTGAGGTCGTCATTTGTCTCGTGTGAGTTCCCACTGTGCTTTGATTTCTACCCTACCACGGCTCAAAGGAGTCGTGCAAACAGGTAGCTTTTGGGTACAGTCCCGAGCCATATGGAGGCACGTGAGCGGATCGGCAGGGGATTCGTCTCTCCCGGTATTGGGGGCGAGGTCGTGCTGTGTCTAGGAGAGCCATTACACAAAGTCCATGGCCATGGCAGGAGATTTACTGGTAGGTACTCCAGTAGTATCTCAGGGTGTATTGAGGATTCACTCCGACACGACTTATACTGCTATTGGGGGCCTGACGTTGCTAGCCCCCTAGGCAGATATGCGATACTCATTGACGAACGGACCGGACTGTATATACATTGTCACTGTTAGGCTCAGTAGGGTTTCTGGATGAGTTCGCTCATCGGCCTCCCTTGAGTTCGCTCATCAGCCTCCCTTGAGGTCAGTCCATGGGCAGCCGTTACGCATAGCTAGTGCCGCTGACGGTTTGTGGTTAAACCTACTGCCAGGGTACTGACGAGTCATTAGAGTCCCCCACAGACAGTTTCCCAAGTTCGGGCGAAACGTTGTAGAGGCCGTATGGTTTTATGGCAGGGTTCGGAAAATGCACGTGCGTTTACGCACGTGTCAGTTTTCGGGCAGATGATACTGGTCGGCTTTGGTTTAAGCCGGATCCGAGTATTATATTGAGTAGGTATAATATCTTTGTCTCAGTTGCTTTTGTATTCGGTCGTAATACAAATGCGGGTATATTTATACAGTTTCGGGGTTATCCTGAAAGTCGTTTCAGGATCACTTTTGGAAGTTGCCAGTTTCCAGTTTTCTATCAGCCGTCTTTTAACATTCGGTTAAAGACGGATTTATCTTTTCTTGGATGAGAGTGAGTCATGCTTCTAGAAGGTTCTAGAAGGTTCTAGAATTTGGTGACAAGGATTATGACACATGCTTTGATTTCAACCATTTCTTGTTTTCCTTAAGATCTTTATGCTAGATATTCTTATGTGTTCACATATGATATTTAGGCTTAAGGTTACCCTCTTTCTCCTACGGTCACCCCCCCTCTTCTATATGAATGGCCGGCCCTCTCTCTCCTCCTCTCTCTCTCTCACTTGATAGTTTTTCATGGTTGTAAAAAGATATGATAGTATTTGGGGTGCATGGAATTTTACAGCTCATTTCATTCCATCACCCGATTCCCTCGGCAACTTCATTAACCGATCGTCCACGGTTTTGGACGAAGTGAGACAAAGTCATCTACTCATTCTCTACATCATTCTTGGTCGTCTCTTTTAGCAAACTTGACGATCGAGTTGCCTCGAGTCAGAGGCGGGAGCCCGTTTAAAGAATCGGTGATGTGGTGCCACCTCGACGAAGGAATCGGAGATCGACGAGATCGGAGCAGCCGCAACGGAGCGTGGGATGATGGTTGAAGAACGAAGGACTCGGATCGTTCGGTATAACCTTTCTACACTCTTTACAGTTTGTTAGTTTAGCAATAATGGCAGATCCGGGTTAAAGTATACGATAGCGCCAGTTAAAAAGTTTTTGTTCCGCATTTGGCGTCTGTAGACTGCCGGGGCGCTAACGTAGACTTACAGTGGTATCAGAGCCTCACCATTTTGCTATGCTAACTTGTGCTAACGCGTTTAAAACATCGATCGAATCGAAAATCAAAAATCACAATTTTTAAGCCCGACAGTTTCTGTTGATTTTAAATGGTCTCAAAAATTAATTCTGTATATCTTAAAAATCTGTGCAGGGTTTTCTAAGGTACACGACAAAATTTGAGCAAGTGATTCCCCTGTATAGCCGCGGAATCGCGGCCAAACCCATGGTTTGGCCGCGGATCCGCGGCCATCCTAATGAATCACTGCATCAAATTTTCTCAGTGGGTTCTCTGTTGGATTTTGTGATTTTTGGTAAATATCGTTTTGGCCCAGGTTTTGTTACTGTTCACCAGTAAGTCGTGGGGCCCACTTTTTGATATTTGGTCGATCGAAATTTAAACACGTTAGTTTACAGTGCTTACATTATATCTCCGACCGGGAATGTCATTTGATCGGTAAACCGCGTCTGATTGCTATAGTTCTTTTAGACGGGTTTGCGAACGTGACATTCGCGTTGATGTTCTGTGTTGTGCTGTGATGTTGCGGATTTGTCGTGGTGGATAGCAGTGTGCAATGGTAGTACAGGTTGAGTTTATTTGTACATTTGATATTGCGGGGCGAGCGTCCAACTTGTGGACAGCCGTCACTGCCTGTTGTATAATATTCTTTTAGGGCACGACCAGGTTGCGGTCGATGTACCTATTGTACTATTTTTCATTACTGTACTAGGTTTTGCCCCGCGACGGAGTGCACGGATAGCCGGGTTCTGGGGGGCAACGGGTCCGCACCTCATGGCTTTGAGAGGCAGAGGGGTCCCACTCTAGAATTGGCAGACTATTCGCCGCACTCGTAGGGGGTACAGGTTGACCCAAGGAGGGGTGCCCAAGCTTACCGGATTCCGTGGAGTGCTGGGTGGTCCATTCACTATGCTGTAGGGGGGCTGCCTCGCTTCAGGTCTTGGCGGGTAACTTGCCGCACCCGTAGGGGTCTAGGTTTCATTGCACAGGCTATCCACACGACAGGGGAACGTCGGGTTTCAGCAGCGGCTCTGTGAAACCCGGGGATCCCAGATTATCTGTATTGTTCTGTGATGCTTATTACTTTTCTGTAATGTTGCATACTATCACGCCTGGAGCGATTATTGTATATTGGTTTATATACTATTAGATGTTGTATATGTTTTACACCCGCGCTAGTCCAGTCCCCGCTCTGTCGTTAGTTAAGTAACCTAACGGGTGATGACGGGACCCAGCGACGAATGCGGATGGCATATACGTACATTTTATTTTCGTTCTTTTCTGGTGTGATCGATTGATGGGACTGCATTGATTCTGATCAATGCAAAGTAAAACAAACCAATTTACAGTTGTTGGAACAAATTTAAAAAGTGTTATTGCAAAGACGTTTTCTTTTGTTATGCATAGCGGTATTCAGTGGAATATCCTGCACCTCATTCGACGGGGCAAGGGCCGATATCCCTTCACCGGGACCGACCCCTTGGACAGAAGTTTGCGTTAGGGTAATAACTTCACTATAGTCGATTACAAGTTGCTTTGCATAGCGATATTCAGTGGAATATCAAGCACCTCATTCCACGAGGAAAGAGCCGAGATCCCTTTACCGGGAATGACCTCTTTAGCAAAAGGTTTTCGCCACTATATTTTAAAAAGCTATCAGGTTCCTTCAGCGATATCAAGTTCACTACGTTAAAGGTTTTTCGCCAAAAACCAGCCGTAGCCCTCCGTCACTTCTTTTGGGTATTCAGTAGTATTCAAGCTACGTATTTTGACCAACGCCAAGGCATAGTGTTTGGTAGCTGCTGGGTATTCAATTGTTGCATAGATAGATGAGTTAGTTTGGGACAGTCGTTCTGCCATTTTGGCCAACGTCAAGGGCATGTGCGGGTGGGTTCAAATTGACAAGATAGTGACGGGTAGAACATGGCATGTGACTTATGACATTTTGACCAACGCCAAGGTTATAAGAGCATGGGGCAAAAATCATATCGGGAGTTTCTAAAGAAACTGAAACTTGCCAAGTATGCGCATACCTTCTGGAGTATGAGTAACGTGGATGCATTCCATCACGTTATCATGCGATGAGAGTTGGATCCCGATTCCCACTAATGAGTTGGTTTACTCTTCGGGTGATCCCGATTGATTCTTCTTTAGGTTTGGAGGAGAATTTGACAGGACAGTGGGAGGTTTCCGGATTAGATAAAGTGATGACCATTCTGATCTAGGTTAGAGTGCACGCAGAGTGTTTCTTTTCTCTCTCTCTTTAGCAGCGACCTTTGACCGACCCTAGACTATGACTCAGTGACCAGGTTGACCGAACCTTCTTAAAATACTGGCTTTTGGATTGTCTTAGTTGCATAAGTCATTGCCACTCCTTCTTTTACCCTTTGAATTTCTCAGAACACCCGTATTACTACGGATATCCACTTCCATTGGATAGAGCCATCGTATGGTTATATACGAACTCGAAGGGACTTCTTCGAGGATGGATCCAGGTTCAGGAGAAATAGAATTGGTTTATTCAGTTGTCTTTTATTATCACCTTCTCTCAGGTTGCGAGAGCTCCTTGGTTTAGGAGAGTACACCTATTACGCTTATTGGATAGTCTTATTCCAAACCATAGGCTGGTGCCGAAAGGTAGGGAATGAAGAAAACCAATTAGCCTAAGTAGGGTGTGCAGAAGGTAATATGTAAAGACAAAATAAAGGGATTAGAAAGAGGGCAAAGTAAATTGCAACTGATATCATTCACGACCAAAACCGCGTACTTCATCGCCGCTCCTATTTCACCTTTAAAAGAATAAGGTGTTATTCAGTTGTCTTTTATCGTCACCTTCTCTCGAGATGTGAGTACTCCTTAGTTTAGGAGGGTACACCTATTATGCTTACTGGATAGTCTTCTTCCAAACCATAGGCTGGTGCCGAATGGTAGGGAAGGAAGAAAACCATTTAGCCTAACGATGGTGTACAGAAGGTAACGACTAAAGACAAATAAAGGGATTTGGAGAGATGGCAATAAAATATACGGTTGAAGTCATGAATTGGATTATGGAAGAGGCATTACTATGAATACCAGGATACCCCTACGAAACATTTTCATGTTTCAGTGCATTGTTAAAAGAAAAACTGTTTTCCCGATTAGACACTTACTCCAAGGGTATGTATTTACCAGGTTTCATTCTCATATCTGTATGGTTTTATAGATGATGAGTGGGAGTAAGATATTGGGAATTAGGTGATCATCCTCATTATATCGGAATTCGTTGTAATTGGTGATATTTGAGGAAATCGCCAGGGTACAGTTTTCCACCTACAACGCACAGGTTATGAGTTGTTCAACTCAGCGAACTTATACAGAGTATTGTATGTTGTCCAGTGTCCATCAGGACAAAGGGGTAGGTCCTCGTACTATGTTCTGTTTACTTATAACTTCTCTAGTATTTAGACAAGTGTTTCGTAGAAATACATGGTCTAAGTTTTGAGAAGTTGTGGGTATAAGAATAAAGTAGAGAACAAGGTGTTACAAGTATCGGGATTCTTCAAAGAGATCGAAGATGTAGATTCTTGTGATTGGTATTCAGATGATAGTGATGGTTTTGAGAAACGTGTTTCTCTTTCAAGTTACTCATAATTGGATGGATTCCTAAGTTGAGTAATGCTGATTAGCCTCCTTCCATTAAGTTGATATGCACTGGAGACAGCTGCATGGATTGAATATGGTTCCAATTAAATAAGTGCCAAAGTTTCTATATTGGATATAGAATAGTTCGTACCTTAAAAGAAATTAAGGTACGGGGAGTTATCCAGCACATGCTTAAAACCAGACACTGGATAACTCAGGGCACGTTTCTGTAGTGGCTGTTTGTGGGTTGACCCTGGCTATGACGAGGGTTGATATTCTACCATTTGGAAGATCAATAATGATATTGTTCTTGACTCGCCATAGTTTTAGTAAAAATGGATCTTTTTCAGAAAACAGTAGTGGGAGTATGGTAGAACTGGAAGTGATTCCAGAACCGCGAACGATTACGGAAAATTTAATAGGACCTATACATTCAATCAGGTTTAACATTCCAATAGCCACTCCGCAGATTTGGTGGGTTACCTCAGACACCCGAGAGGTACTTCGGTAGGCTCAAGGACGGTGACAGGGAGGTTCTTACCTACCCAGACTTGACACTACTGTTGTTCCAGGCTGTGAGACCCGGTAGGAGGGTTGTCGTAGTCAGTGGGAGCAGCAGAAGCATACTGGGCAAGTAGCTTATGTCTATTTATAGACTTGAGCAGTTATAGCGGAGATAGATCATCTAATTTTGATGTGACAGTCATAGGTTTGACTTCAATCAGAAAAAGGGATGGATCTGTTAAGAAGGTAGTAGGGTGTGATGCCATGGTATCTGGATGACATACACAGAGTGGGAAGTAAAATTCCTATACTACGATCGGTTGTACTGTGGTCGTCACACAGTTGTTTCTCCAGACAGGATATGGATATAATATTTGACATTCTGGTTTCTAGATCTATGGTTTTAGATCTGGATTTCGGTAGTTTCCCAATGTGGGTACTTTGACAGATATTCTAATAGTTTTTGGAATAGTTGACTCCTAGCATGGTGGTGTACCTGCAGGTGATGGAGTCACCCTCTCTAAAGGTGTCGCGTAGACTAAAGGGGAGAGGGATGTGCATGATTGGCAGATCACTTGCTTAGGCATTGAGTCAATCATGAGATGTCAAGTACCACACCAAATGTTGGTTTTGCACAAGATGCAATAAGTTTGTATTAATCCAATCCTGGAGAAACATAAGGAAGCAGTTTTAGAACATAAGTACATGTTCTACGGATTTGATGACGGCAGCCTCCTTCGGGAGACGGTTATCATTCCAGGCTTCAAAGGTGACATGGTTGACAGAGTGATTGTCAGAGTTATAGTTTTTCCCTCTGACGAAGAGGGACAGTATTATGGACAGGTGGTCCAAGAGGATACTGTGGGTGGCATGGTGCCCGATACTGATTAGGTTCAGTGATCGATACAGTCTAAGAAGTTTGGATTTGGAGTTCATTTATGAACTAGGTCCCATCAGATATCCAGACATATTCTAAGACAGGTATTACTCAATTCGGGAGATGGCTTTCTCCGCGAACTTGAGATTAAGAGAGATATAGAAAGAAATTTCTAGGCGGATCCACTCACTAAGGCTATTTCTCGAACACAATAATTTTACAAACGGGCTTTGTGATACAGCTTAGTAGAGAAGTTGGGTGTTGGTTTCACATGGGCTGTGAGTACGCAACATCGCAATAATTAGCCTTGAGTGCAAGTGGGAGATTGTTGGAGATAGTGCCCTCATAGTCAATTATTGGATCACAGGTACGTGATTGCAATGATTGCGGAGGACCTATACCGGTATGACAGTCTTGCTCAAGATGATAGTATGCTATCTGGTTTGCCTTTATCAGTCGTGTACATGATCAGGTGACTGATTACATGTTACACTTTGATAGAGCCCTTAGGATCTTGCTTTACCACCAACAGTATGATGGCGATCATATACGTGAGAGTTGGGTGGTTTATACGCATATCCTTAATTGTGGTCCCTAGTCGTGGGAGTTTCGAGACAGGGCATCGATACTCCGGAGTAGACTAGTGTGTACAGTCGAGACCCCGACGAGGGGCGGTGGCCGGTCTCACAAGCCACTGGTGTCAGTTGGATCACCTAAGATGTATACAGGTGCTCATTGGGTTATGAGTACACCGGACAGGACTCGCCGGGAATCTGCTAGTTAGTATTATATGTACCGTCAGATAGCAGTTCCCTGGTGACATGTGTACAGGTTAGTTCATCGACCTAAGGTCGTCATTTGTCTCGTGTGAGTTCCCACTGTGCTTTGATTTCTACCCTACCACGGCTCAAAGGAGTCGTGCAAACAGGTAGCTTTTGGGTACAGTCCCGAGCCATATGGAGGCACGTGAGCGGATCGGCAGGGGATTCGTCTCTCCCGGTATTGGGGGCGAGGTCGTGCTGTGTCTAGGAGAGCCATTACACAAAGTCCATGGCCATGGCAGGAGATTTACTGGTAGGTACTCCAGTAGTATCTCAGGGTGTATTGAGGCTTCACTCCGACACGACTTATACTGCTATTGGGGGTCTGACGTTGCTAGCCCCCTAGGCAGATATGCGATACTCATTGACGAACGGACCGGACTGTATATACATTGTCACTGTTAGGCTCAGTAGGGTTTCTGGATGAGTTCGCTCATCGGCCTCCCTTGAGTTCGCTCATCAGCCTCCCTTGAGGTCAGTCCATGGGCAGCCGTTACGCATAGCTAGTGCCGCTGACGGTTTGTGGTTAAACCCACTGCCAGGGTACTGACGAGTCATTAGAGTCCCCCACAGACAGTTTCCCAAGTTCGGGCGAAACGTTGTAGAGGCCGTATGGTTTTATGGCAGGGTTCGGAAAATGCACGTGCGTTTACGCACGTGTCAGTTTTCGGGCAGATGATACTGGTCGGCTTTGGTTTAAGCCGGATCCGAGTATTATATTGAGTAGGTATAATATCTTTGTCTCAGTTGCTTTTGTATTCGGTCGTAATACAAATGCGGGTATATTTATACAGTTTCGGGGTTATCCTGAAAGTCGTTTCAGGATCACTTTTGGAAGTTGCCAGTTTCCATTTTTCTATCAGCCGTATTTTAACATTCGGTTAAAGACGGATTTATCTTTTCTTGGATGAGAGTGAGTCATGCTTCTAGAAGGTTCTAGAAGGTTCTAGAATTTGGTGACAAGGATTATGACACATGCTTTGATTTCAACCATTTCTTGTTTTCCTTAAGATCTTTATGCTAGATATTCTTATGTGTTCACATATGATATTTAGGCTTAAGGTTACCCTCTTTCTCCTACGGTCACCCCCCCTCTTCTATATGAATGGCCGGCCCTCTCTCTCCTCCTCTCTCTCTCTCACTTGATAGTTTTTCATGGTTGTAAAAAGATATGATAGTATTTGGGGTGCATGGAATTTTACAGCTCATTTCATTCCATCACCCGATTCCCTCGGCAACTTCATTAACCGATCGTCCACGGTTTTGGACGAAGTGAGACAAATTCATCTACTCATTCTCTACATCATTCTTGGTCGTCTCTTTTAGCAAACTTTACGATCGAGTTGCCTCGAGTCAGAGGCGGGAGCCCGTTTAAAGAATCGGTGATGTGGTGCCACCTCGACGAAGGAATCGGAGATCGACGAGATCGGAGCAGCCGCAACGGAGCGTGGGATGATGGTTGAAGAACGAAGGACTCGGATCGTTCGGTATAACCTTTCTACACTCTTTACAGTTTGTTAGTTTAGCAATAATGGCAGATTCGGGTTAAAGTATACGATAGCGCCAGTTAAAAAGTTTTTGTTCCGCATTTGGCGTCTGTAGACTGCCGGGGCGCTAACGTAGACTTACAAAAGGGACGTCTGTGAGCGAACTCAGCCTGACACCCTACTGAGCCTGTCAATGACAATATCCATACAGTCCGGTCCGTTCGTCTATGAGCATCGCATGGCGGGCCTAGGGGGTTGGTAAAAGTCAGACCCCCAAAAGCGGTACAAGTCGTGTCGGAGTGTAGCCCAGAACCCCTGAGATACTACTGGAATACCTACCAGTAAATCTCCTGCCTCGGCCGAGGGCTTCGTGTAATGGCTCTCCTAAACATAGCGCGACCTCAACCCCAATACCGGGAGAGACGAACCCGTGAAGATCCGCTCACTGCCTCCATGTGGCTCAGGATTGTACCCAACTAAAACCTGTTTGCACGTCTCCTTTGAGCGTGGTAAGGTAGTAATCAAAGTACAGTGGGAACTCACACGAGACAAATGACGATCCCCAGGTCGATGAACTAACCTGTACACATGTCACCAGGGAACTGCTATCTGACGTCAGGTATAAGACCAACTAGCATGTTCCCGGCGAGTCCTGTCCGGTGTACTCATAACCCAATGAGCACCTGTATACATCTTAGGTGAACCAACTGACACCAGCGGCTTGTGAGACCGACCACTGCCCCTCGTCGGGGTCTCGACTGTATACACTAGTCTACTCTGGAGTATCGATGCCCTGTCTCGAAACTCCCACGACTAGGGACCATTTAAGGACGTGCTTATAGACTACCAGCTCCCACGTATATGATCGCCCTCATACTGCTGGCAGTCAAGCAAGAATCCTAGGGGCTCTATGAACGTGCAATAGTGACCTGTAAGGTCACCTAAAGCAGTACACGATGATAAAGATAAACCAGATAGCATACTATCATCTCGCGTAAGACTGTCCTCCTGGGATAGGTCCTCCCTCAATCATTGCAATCACGTGCCTGTGATCCAATAATTGACTCTGAGGGCATTATCTCCAACAACTACTACATGGAGTAAGTGAAGAGAAGGACCGTCAATAAAGGTTGTATTCTTGTTCTCTAGATGTAAAGTAGTTTACATTTGGTTTTGTCTAAATCTCTAGTTAAAGATTCTTGGATTAGGGTTGTTTAGCATGACAATTTTTTGAAAATGGCATGGACGATGCCTCCCGAAACCTTGCTGTCGTGCTAGGGAACCCAACAGTGGTATTAAAGCCAGGTTAAAGATTTGGACAATGTTTGTTAGATTGCGAAACCGAAACTGCTCCGAAACTTTAAACATTGCAACCCACTTTCTGTCGAATTTAAAAAGGCCTCTAAATTTTTTTTAAACAACTGCAGAATGTTAAATGAGATATAACATGAACACTGTTAAAATTTGAAGCAAAACAACCTCAAAGTGGACGGCCACAATGCCCCAAAAACTGGTGAGCTCGGCCCATTTTGGGAGTTCAGGGTTCAAATTTTCATAGTGTTCCAGTCTCTGGGTTTTGGTGTTTCAGGTGTTGTTTGTTTTTGCTAAATTTTCATGTGATGTTAACTTTCTGCAAAGGCAATTCGGAGTGTTTCGTAGTCGTAATTCTAACTATATTTCGGGTTATTTAGATGGTGTTAAAAAGTTCGAACGGATATCAAATACCCACTTTAACCCTTACCGGAAAATTTTCCAAGAGTTGGATTTTTTCCAAGTTAAAGAACATTCAAATATCATGCAAGTGATTCGATGGACCCTCTAGAAGAACGAAACCCTAACTCGATTCTATGACCGTAAGAACTGCCGTAAAACCTTCGGGTTTGCGGTAGTTCCGCGGCGCCATAGGTGAGGCAAGGGTTGGCCCTTCTACGGTTGGTCCATAGGTACTGTGGCATGTTGAATATTTTTAAACTGCGCTCAAGTGTTGAGCTTTTCGGGAAATTTTGGGTGTTTGTTGATTCGATCGGAATGTTTAACATCATCTAGGTATTTGATGACATGTGATGTTATATGTTGCATGGATATGTTATATTGGATCGTCGTGTTTTGAATAGCCGAGGGTTTTATGTGAGATGAGAGTTTTTATTTTCATTCATGTAAAATTCATTATATGTAATATTCTTTTTTTGGGGCACTTCCGGGTTGAGGATGATGTCACCATTGTTGTATATTATTTACTTTTCCGCATTAGGATGGACCCAAGGCGGGGAGCACAAGAAACCGGGTTCTAGAGTCCAGTGGGAGACCATCTCGAGGAGTCGAGTCCGGGTCTCCTAACTCTAGAATTGGTAGGGTTGCTTACCACTCTCGTAGGGGTCTAGGGATGTGGGTTTGGCTATTCATCGCGACCGTAGAATCCGTGTTTTATACTGGCTTAATTTAAAACACGGAATTCCTAGTATATCCAATTTTTCATATGTTATCTTCTGCTACTGATATTCTGTGATGTGATCACTTTAAATGCGTGAGACGAATGCTTTATTATTGTATATATGATATATAATAAACGTTGCTTATGTTTTGCACCCACGCTAGTCCCGTCCCGCTATGTCGTTAGTTAAGTAACCTAACGGTACATAACGGGACACTGTGGCGAATGCGGATGGCATAAGCGTACGTTGTATTTTCGTTTATTCTGTGATGCTTAGGAAGCATAAATGATGGGACTTCATTAATGAGATTAATGAAAGAAATGAAACCTAAAAGATGTTGTAGAATCAAATTTTCAAAAAGGGTAGCACTAGTTTTTGCTTTGCATAGCGGTATTCCTTGTAGAATATCCAGCACCTTATTCGATAAGGAAAGAGCTGAGATCCTCTCACCGAGAGTGACCACTTTAGCGAAACTAGAAGATACTACAACCCACTCGATTTTGTTTTTGATTGCCTTTTTTAGCTCTTGCTTTGCATAGCGGTATTCCTTGTAGAATATCCAGCACCTCATTCGATGAGGAAAGAGCCGAGATCCCTTCACCGGGAGTGACCTCTTTAGCGGAACTAGTAAAAGCCTCAAAAACACTCTTTTTCAAAATCACTCGATTCTGCAACGATATCAAGTTCATTACGCAAAAGGTTTTCTTAAAAACCTGACGTAGCTCTCCGTCATTTCAGATAACTACTGTTTAGTATTCGTGGTACGTTTGTTGGCCTGCGTCAAGGCATAGTGTGCAGTAGCTATTTAGTGCTTATCTGCTGCATATGATGCGATTGGATTAGGGTATTCGTGCGACTTTGTTGGCCTGCGTCAAGGGTCGTGCGGGTGGGTTTAATTCAATCAAGAAATGTACGGGTTGAACTTGACTAGCGGACTATGGTTTGTTGGCCCGCGTCAAGGTCATAGGACGCTAGGGGCAAAATATTATATCGGGAATTTCAAGTGTTGAAATTTGTAATGAGATTGCATACCTTCTATGAGATAGTTGGATCCCGATACCCACTGCGAGAAAGAGTTAATCCTGGGAGAGTTTTACACATCACAATTAGCCAATCAAGTAGGTGTCTAGAAAGGTGTTAACGGGGTCACGCCCCTGGGAAAACGAGGTTTATTTTAATTAGGTCTGTGCGAAAGCACGGGGAACCTCCCTCAAAGTACCGGCACTGGCCTGGCTGAAAGATTAGCGAACATGTAAGGTGTAATTAATCCCGGCTAGTTTTACCTTCTAGGGTTTGAAGGAAAATTTGATAAAAACAGTGGGAGCCATCCTGATTAGATAAGACAATAACCAATCTAATCCTGCAAAGAGCGCACGCAAATTGATTATTCTTCTCTCTCTCCTAGTAGCGACCAATGTCACGCCTTAATCAAAATAATAATATGGATGTATTGACCAAACCCGCTTGTTATACTGAGCAGGGGAACGTTGGTTCCGCTCCAACTTATAAGTTTTATAAGTCCGAGCAGGAAATAAGAGAATATCCGGATTACCACGCCACCCAGACGAAGAATAAGCATGTTGATACATCTTCTTCGGGTGTGTTAGTTACAGAGAACTGTTTCTCAGTACACCATACGTCCTGGGTATTTGATACGGATCATGATCCCGCATATGTAATATGTTACATGGGCTACAGAAAGGTAGAGAACTGGGAAAGGGTGATATATCTCTAAGTTTTAGAGAATGGTACAAGTGTTGCAGCCAAATCAATTGGCAGATATCACCTTGTATTACCAAATACATTGATTCTGAACTAATGTTATTATATACCGAACCTGATATAAAACATTACATTAGTTTCTTTATTAAGTTAAAAAGGGATATAATTCTGTATTGGCGGATAATTTTGTGAACATTTTCCTTAATCAAGAGTTGATTGGATCAGGCACGTTATGTAATAGCATATAAGTTCTAAATCAAACCACAGTTCTAAGTATATAGAACACACACAAGAGGAGTAGTTCAGAAATGAACGAATCTTTCTTGTGGCATTGTAGACTAGGTCATATCAATGCGACACGACTAGCTAAGTTACATAAGGATAAATATGAGAATCTGTTCGAATTTTCATCTTATGATACTTTCCAGTCTTGTCTCAAAGGTAAAATGACCAACACTCCGTTTACTGGAAACAGAGAAAGAGTTATTCAACTCTTGGGACGGATACATGATGATGTATACGGTCCTATGTCTACAAATGCAAAGGTTGGTTCTTCGTACTTCATTATATTCACTGATCTTCTCTCAGGATTCGGACATATGTTCCTGTTGAAACACAAGTCTGAAACTTTTGAGAAATTCAAGGAATATAAGCCTGAAGTTAAGAACCAGATGGGTAGAAGTATTAAGTCCTTCGATGTGATCAAGAAGGAGAATACTTGCGCATGGAGTTCCTGGAGTTTCTAAAAGGAGAATGGGATTTTCTCTCAGCTTACTCCTTCGAATACACCACAGCACAACGGTATATCGGGGCAGAGGTATCGCACCCTATGAGATATGGCGCGCTCTATGATGAGTATTGCTGAGTTACATGTTTCCTTTTGGAGTTATGCACTTGAGAAGCCGCATACCTATTGAATAGGGTTCCATCCAAATCTGTGCCTACCACTCCATATGAGATATGGAATGGGAAGAGACCATGTCTTAAACGAGTTAAGATATGGGGTTGTCCGGCCTATGTTGAAAGGCAGAATCCGGACAAGCTCGAGGCAAGGTCAGTTCTGTATAAGTTTGTTGGATATCCCGAACATTCACAAGGGAATATCTTCTACCACACCGAGGAGCAAAAGGTGTTTTGATTCTCAGCTTGCCACCTTTTTAGAAAAGGAATTTCTTATGAAGAAATTAGTGGTAATGAGGTAGAACTGGAAGGAGTTCCAGCTAGACAAACTAACAGCTGATGATTTGATGAAACCAAAGGATTCAATAGTCTCCAACGAACCTCAACCTCTCCGCGAATCTGGTAGGGTTCCTCATCCACTTAAGAGATACTACGGTCTTCTCGGTGACAGTGGGAGCGAGGATTGCATAATGGTAGATGATAGCCCAACTAGGTTCATACAGGCCATCACAAGTGGAGACTTTGTGAAATGGCTGGATGCTATGCGATCAAAGATGGAATCCATGTACACCAACAAGTATGACTTTGAATGTTGCACCTGAAGGGGTAAAACCCATTGGGAACAAATAGATCTTGAGAAGATTCTTGGTGTAAATGGAAAAGTTGAGACTTTCAAAGCTATGCTTAAGTCCATCAGGATCAATGCAAGCATCGTGGAGCTGGAACATCTGTTTTGATGTGGCAGTCAAAGAGTTTGACTTCATCAAAATGGTAGATGAACCTTGTATACACAAGAAGGTTGTGGAGAGTAAGGCGGTCTTCCATGTATTGTACGTAGATGACATACTCTTGATAGGAAATGGTTTCCAATGCTACACTCGATCAAGCTCCTCTTATGACGATGATTCTCCATAGAAGATCTGGATGATACCTACTACATCTTGTGGATTATAATCTATGGTGATAGATCTAAATGGATGTTGGGAGTGTCCCAAATCCAAGTACATTAACACCATAATAAAGGGGTTTAGTATGGAGGATTCTAAGCGTAGTGATTCCCCCACTTACTCAGGAATCACTCTCTCCAAAAAGATGTCTCCCGAGACTGATTTGAAGAAAGCTCGCATGCAAGGGATACCCTATGCTTCGGAGGTAGGCTCTATCATGTATGCGATGTTATGTACCAGACTAGATGTAGCTGACTCTCTAGGAGTAGTGATCAGGAATCAATCGGATCTTGGCAGAATCGCTGGACAGCTGTGGAGAACATTCTTAAGTACTTGAGAAGCACTAAAAGAATGTTCTTCGTTCGAGCTTCCAGAGTGATAAGGTCGACTGAAAGTCAGTCACAGGCATTGTCTTTACCCTCAGTGGATGGACGGTATGTTGGAAGAGTTCCAAGCTAGATACCGTGACATACTAGACGATAAAGGCCAATTATATCGCTACCAACGGTGCTACCAAAGAGGTTGTCTGGATGAATAGGGTTCATATGATGAACTTGGTTCCTACCATTGGGCATCCAATACCTGTGTATTAGGATGACAATGGAGCTGTGGCTTTGGCCTAGGAACCCTGGTCCCGTTAGCGATCCAGACATATTCTTAGATAGTATCACCTGATCAGGAAGATAGTTGATCTCCGGGAGATCGAGGTCAGGAGAGTTGACACGGAGGATAACACAGCGGATCCACTCACCGAGGCAATTCCCCAGATGCTATTCGAGAGACTTTTGGGACGTTGGGTATGAGATACTACAACAACTGGCCTTAGTGTAAGTGGGAGATTGTTAGTTATATGTATGCCCTAGAGGCCATTATTGTACATATGATGTATATTATAGTGGATGCTTGGACATATAGAGAGAGGACTTTCTTGCTCGACATGATAGCATGCTATCTGGTTACCTTTATATTAACATGTAGACTGGTATTTATACTGTCTTGCTCTCACATGTTGATAAAGCCCTTAGGATATGTACTTGACTATCAGGACTATGATGGAGATCATACTAGTGGGGCCAGGGTAGTTCACAAGTACATTCTTTAATTGTTCCTAGTCGAGGGAATATCGAGACAGGGTATCGATATTCCAGAGTAGACTAGCGTATACGCTTCTTGACCCATATGATGGACGATGGATGATCCCACATCCATTGGTGTTTGACATCAAAGATGGTATATGGGTACTCAGTGGAGACTGGGTACACTGAACAGGACTCGCCGAGGACTCCTATGTGGTAGTATACCCATCGTCAGATAGCAGTCCTCTGGTGACACTGGTACAGGTTAGTCTGTAGACCCGATATCGTCATAGAGTCTTGTGCGGCTCCCACTGTGCTTTGATTTCCTCCTTACCACGCTCAAATGAGACGTGCAAACAGGTGGATTTTGGGTACAGTCCCGAGTCGTATGGAGGCAATGAGCGATAGGAGGGGTTTCATCTCTCCCGGTATTAGGGGTTGATGTTGCGCTATGCTCGATTGGCTATAACTGGAAGTCCCTGGCCAGGGCTGCTGCCGAGATTTACTGATAAGTGTTATCAGTAGTTTCTCGAACCGTTATAGGCCAGACATCGGCATGACTTATCACGTTACTGGGATCTGACGATTTCCACCCCTAGACATGATATGCGACATATCAGACGAAGCGACCGGACTGTACGGTAGTTTTACTGATAGGCTTCATGGAGACTATGGACAGGCTTGCTTGTTGATCTTCATATCGCTCAATACCCGGGTAGCCGTTACGTCCAGCTAGTACCGCTGATGGCTTGTAGGTGACTGATGTAATCATCACCTACTGCTGGCGTATTAACGAGTCTTTAGAGTCCCACACAGAAGTTCCCTGGTTCAAGCAAAACGAAGTAGGACACATATGTGATGTGTGTGTGGGCCAGATTAAATACTAGTATGTGATACCGTATTGTAATATGGCAGTCATCTGTTATCGGTTCGGTTATATGTGATATAACCAGATTGTCTAATCAAGTGTTGATTCGATAATTTGATATACAGATAAATGTTATTAGTCGGTCATATGTGATATAACCGGATTATTAGATCAAGTGTTGATTTAATAATGTGATATATATTATATGTGATATAATTATATCTTAACTAATATCATTAGCTCACTAATTATTCTTCATTAAGTATATATTAATATATATGATATATATATATAATAATGAAGCATGGCATTTAAATTTCTATTTTGTGAAATTGGAAATGAGGTGGAAAGTGAAAGCATGGTTGCAAGTATGGGATTAACTCTTGTTTATTCTTTTTGACTCACTATTCAAGCATGGTTGCAATTTTATATTGCATAATTCCATGCTTGAATGAGTGAGGGGTCAAGAGTTGCCATTCATTCTATCTCATTCTCAACACTTAGCCTTTTTTCTTTAGTTGCTCCCATGGTTGCTCTCTAGCTTCTTCTTCCTCCTCTTGTCATGGCTCAAGCTTCAACCCTCACATATGATGTAAATCATGAAGCTTGAACACAAACTAATGAGCTCTTAACATCCCCTACTTCATTATCCTACACTTGACTAGCGATCAAGTGTAGCGTATTTCATACGCTAAAGAGTTTAGTGTAAAGATAGCTTGAGTTGGAGGGACTTCGCGTGGATCATCTTCGGCACAAAGGTCATCGGAGGAAGCTCGTTCAAAGTCTCAAGAGAAGCCTAGTGGAGTCGCGAGACTACTACACGGAGCAAGTGAAGAGAATGACCGTCTACAAAGGTTGTATTCTTGTTCTCTAGATGTAAAGTAGTTTACATTTGGTTTTGTCTAAATCTCTAGTTAAAGATTCTAGGATTAGGATTGTTTAGCATGACAATTTTTTGAAAATGGCAAGGACGATGCCTTTCGAAACCTTGTTGTCGTGCTAGGGAACCCAACAAAATACACACGACACGAAGTGAACTGCTGGAGCAGGAGAAAGTGGTTATCGCAACGCGATAACGTAATTAACTGCAGGGGCTTGCGCATACAAGGAAGAGCATCCCCACAATCAAAAACCTCTCACAAACGAGGGGGAATCTGATGAAATCTGCTACAACGGTCGCATCTGTCTAAACCTCCGATATACGGTACCTTAAATCAACTTGGTATCTTCGGAGAGATGGAAGAATATGTCCAAATAGAATTTTCCCCCAAATTCAGGCAAGACGTTCAATCCCAGTTCGTTTCTGTTTTCGGCGGTGAATAGATTCTGGCACGTCCGGTAGGACATTTTCCTCTTTCCACTCCACACTTCGTGTGTCGTGTTTCGCGAACAAAATCGCGGTTCACTATGGTTGACCTTGGAATAGAGGCACTAAAACTTGGTGTCTTGCTGCTATGCAGAAAATCAATGGTTTCTCAATGCACTGCATGCAACAGCAACTCTCGCTCCATCCCAACTGGAGGAGTAGCCTATGGGCCTAACGCGACCTCTATTTTTCAATGCTAGAGGGGAAAGTCACAAAAGCCACTACTGGATTATTCTTTGGGACCATGCTCTCACCAGTGAGTTTCGGTGCCTCAGTGCCGCAAGAAGAAGCTCCCAAAAGGTCGGTCTTCGATCGATTGGCAACCACAACGGCCCCTCTCAACGGGCCGTCCAAATCTGGTGTCTCAGTCTTCAAAAGGCTGAACAAGAACTCTGGCGGGCCCATAAAGAAGACTGTGATTCCGGAAGTAGCTACCGCAAAACGGCTAGCCCTCCCTACTCCTGCTATAGGCGAAGCCGTCAAAGGTGCTTCCCCTATCAGGCGGTCAGTCTTCGAAAGATTGGCCGGTTCTTCACAAACTCCATCAAGGATGTCGGTCTTCAACAGGTTGACGCCAATTGCAGCTCCTTGGCAAAGCGGGGGGCATGATGAACCCACTTCCGAAACTAAGGAAGTCCCTTCAGCGAGGAACGCTCGACGTTGCCACTGGCGCTAAGTGAGAGAAGCTGGGGCAACTCCCTCTCTGTACTCACCCCACCAGCTCCAAGGGTGGAAGTCGACGCTGCTGTTCCAACCGGGAACAACTTTGATCCGCTTAAGTGGGTGCGTAAAAACTCCCCAACGGCGGTATTAAAGAAATCACCCTCACCTGCAGAAGCTACAGTGCAGGCAAAACCGGAGCAGCCTCATCAGCAGCTCTCCTCGCAAATTCATAGGTTCTGGCGAAAAGTCCAGGACTCTGTGATTGACCAAAACTACCCTCGTCGATCAAAGAAATTGAAGGCTCAACAAGAAAAGGACTACTCCTCCGCCATACAACGGAGGACTTCTCCTAAACAGGTGCCTGTCATAACGGCTCCTTCAACTCTAATCTCTCATAAAAGAACGAGGCTGGAGAAAGCTCTACTGCCCGTGGCAAATTCCAAAGGCGATGGATCCAAACGCCCCAAGTCTGGGGTTATTATCATCCATACGATTTATATGACCAATGGGAAAGAAGAGAGCTGTGCTTCGGTGAGTCACCGACCGTAATCTCGGTCGCTGACCAAGGCTCAGGAGCAACAACAGAAGCTCCAAAAAACACTAACCAAAATTGCAGCACTTACCGGACAGAAAGAAAGTCCGGACAAAGAAGCTGAACAGCGCCAAGAGCAAGAGACCGATACAGAGTTCTCTGAGAAGGCTGCTCGAGAAAAGGGACAAAGAAGCCGCTAAACAAGCTGCAAACATGAAGCAAACGACTCTCTTATTCTAAGACATGGTTGGAATGATGATCCAGCCAGAACCCCCGGCCGAAGATCTGCCGATAATCATCGACGATGACAGAAGGGAAACATCAAACCCTCCTCCGGCTTTATCAGCAGAAAAGGAGAAAATGATCTCCAAGGATGCCCTTGATGATTATATTTCTCAAGAAATAAGAGCTCATCAAGCTAATGAAGCTGCTGGCCAAATCTTCAGAACCGGACGACCGTATCCAGGCTAGGATAACCAAATCAAATACCCGCCGGGATATACGATCCCCAAGTTCAATGTGTACAAAGGGACAGGCAACCCTCACCAGCACGTCGCGCGGTTCAGAGCTTTGTGCGACAACACTGGAGGCGACAACAAACTGTTGCTTCGCCAATTCGTTGGCAGCCTGCCAGAAACAACCTTTGAATGGTACTCGAAGCTCCCAAATGACTCTGTAAAATCATTCACAGAGATGGAACTGCTGTTCATACAGTGTTTCTCCAGTGCGAGCGAACACACTCTAATTATGGCATTAATCAATGCCAGGATAAAGCGGGAGTAACCTGGGTCCAAAACGCGATCCGGTGGCGGAACCTATGGTTTAAATGTGAACAGCGCATTGAAGAATATCCTGCTGTAGGCATGTTCATCGGGACCCTTGATCCTTAAACGATTGTGTCCCAGTTTATGACATTCTTCAAACGAACCACCTTCCAGGCTTTAATAGATAAATTGGCCCAAATGGACCAGATAGACCATGGGCCATCCTCCTCAAATAAAGACCCTAGAAATAATAAGGGTAAAGGGAAACCGGCATTCGTTGCCAATACGCAACAACAACCGAGTGGCCCAAAACCGGCTGCTCGCCAAAACAACGCGCGTCCGTGCCCATTCTTGGAGGAAAGACTAGGACGCGCTTACTCGTTTCCCCGCGACAAGACGAGAAGACTGTTTGAATTGGCAATGCGTAATAAACTCATCACATTGCCAGACGCGAGGCGTCCACCGTAATCCGGCAATGTTAACAACCCTAACTACTGTTCCTATCACAGAATGGTGAGCCACCCAATTGAAGATTCTATGCCTTCAAGAACTGGGTCGAAGACCAGTATCAACAGGGAAAATTCACGTTGTCTGATAACTGGAAGGTGAACCTACCCCAGAAGCATACTCCCAAAAAGGTGGACGCGTAGGGGGCATCATGCTCACTTGTGGAAGAAACTCCATGGGAATTCGTTCTTTCAGCAAAAACCAAAAGAATGCTGAAGGACCTACAGGCATGTCCAGCAGTCAGGTGGAAAAGCCCACTTGAACCTGAAATAACTGAAGGGATGTTAAAACTTCGTCCCACACAGAAAATTGTTGACAAGGGAAAAACCCCCAAGTCAAGCCTTCAAAGTCTTCGAAGATAAAGAAGAAGACCAAGAAGACTGTGCAGCCTGCCGAGTATGACGACAAGTGCACGGATCTACAAAAGTACATTGACGCGCTGGAGGAGTACAACCAGAAGGCGCGGACACCGGCAACACTCGAAGAGTTCCTCAAGCATATTCTTCAAGACGAAGATAGTGACTACGATGAGGAAAATGACTTATCAAAAGACACCGAAGACCGTGTAGAAAGTTGCCATATGGTATCCCATTCGTCTTTATATGACGAAGAGGCTCCCTCAGCGTCAGAAAACAACACAGAGAAACTGGGGGCTGAATCGACGCTAAAATCCCCGGAACCGCCAGAAGACCCGATTGAGAGGCTGTTAAATGAGGCCTTTCAAAAAAGCAAAGTTGATCGAGAACGCGAGACAACCATATATGAAAACACTAAGCGTCGGCGTCAGAATAAAGAAGCTGTGGCAAGGACAAGTCGTAAAATACTCCGACCAAAGCAAAGCACCCCTGCAACAAATAAGAGCAGGATCAAAACAGAGAAGCGGTTCGCCAAAGCCCTGACAATGGGGATGAAGCTGCCACCTCTCTGAAAGAACACTCCATGGGTCAAATGCCTCGATGGAAAAGATGCATGCCCAAACTACTGCCTATATCATCGGAGGGTCACCCACCCTGTTGGGATACGGCAGCGCCCCGGCCGTCAATCCGAGGCCAAATGCGGAACAAAAACTTTTCAAAACTTGGCGCTACCATAACCTTTACCCGGATCGTACCATTAACACTAAACTAGCTAACTACAAGAAATTAGAATGGCAATACCGATCGATCCGTGTCCTTCGGTCTTTATCCACCATCTCTAGCTCCTCGCGGCATCTCCGATCTCGCTGGATCTCCGGTCTCCTCGTCAAAAAGGGCACCACATCAAGAAGTCTTTTTACGGGCTCCCGCTTCAAACCGAAGCAACTCGGACATGAAGTTTGCTAGCCGACATGTCCAAGGTGAAGTAGAGAACGTGTATGATAACTTTGTCTCTAAACATCCATTGATTCTCAACACATGAGATTGTATGGATGGAGGTTGAAGATGAAGCCATTCATGGAGATTGTGAGCTCAAGAAGAAAAGAGGAAGAAGAAGAGCTTTCTTTTGTTATTGTGTTGGAATGATAATGTGAGAGTGCTAGAATAATCTCAAGACCAACCCCTTAGCCTCATGGCTGCCCTCTTTCTCTCTCCTCATATCATTTCAACACACTAATCAATTAAAAAGGTGACATTTGCACAGATAAAAAGACCACGAGTCATCACCCATGCACATACCACATTAATTGCTCTTCATGATGATTTCTACTCACAATTTCCACCACTAAACATTTAAACCAAAATGTTTAATCCAAAAAGAGAATGGAAACATCTAAAGTAAACTCATGACGGATCATAAGGATACCCCTCACCTGTATATACATACCCGCATCCGCATTCCGACTGAATGCAAATGCAATGAGACTAAAGTAATCCAACAAATCTAATACTAGGATCCGGCTTAAACCAAAGCCCACTAGTATGATCTGTCCGATCATGACCCGTGCACAAGTGCACGTGTATGATCGAACCCTGCCATAAAACCATACGGCCTCTACAACGTTTCGCCCGAAACTGGGAAACTTTCTGTGGGGGACTCTAAAGACTCGTCAATACGCTGGCAGTGGGTTTAACCACAAGCACGTCAGTGGTACTAGCTGTACATAACGGTTTCCCATGTATTGAGCGAACGGGAAGCTGACGAGCGAACTCATCCTAAAACCCTACTGAGCCTATCTGTGACAATCTCCATACAGTCTGGTCTGTTCGTCTATGAGTATCGCATATCGGGCCTAGGGGGATGGTAAACGTCAGACCCCCAATAGCGGTATAAGTCGTGTCGGAGTGTAGCCCAGAACACCTTGAGAAACCACTGGAATACCTACCAGTAAATCTCACTTGCCTTGGCCAAGGACTTTGTGTAATTGCTCTCCAGACATAGCGCGATATCAACCCCCAATACCGGGAGAGACGAATCCTATCTAACCGCCACTGCCTCCAAGTGCTTCGGGACTGCACCCAACTACTACATGTTTGCACGACTCCTTTGAGCCGTGGTAGGGTAGCAATCAAAGAATAGTGGGAACACACATGCAGCAATGTAGCAGTGTCAAGTCAACGGACTAAGCTGTACTCATGTCACCTAGGAACTGCTCCTGACGATAGGTATAGTACCAATCAGCAGTGCCCCTGCGAGTCCGTCCGGTGTACTCATAACCCAATGAGCACCTGTATACTATCTTAGGTGAACCAACCCACACCAATGGCTTATGAGACCAGCCACCGCCCCTCGTCGGAGTCTCGATCCGTTTACACTAGTCTACTATCGGAGTATCGATGCCCAATTTCGAAACTCCCACGACTGGGGACACTTTAAGGATGTGCTTATAGACTACTCAACTCTCATGTATATGATCGCCATCATACTGCTGGTAGTCAAGAAAGAATCCTATGGGCTCTATCAGCGTGTAATAGTGATCTGTAATGTCACCTGAAGCATGTACACAATGATAAAGACAAACCAGATAGCATACTATCATCTCGAGTAAGACTGTTCTACCGGTATAGGTCCTCCTTCAATCATTGCAATCACGTGCCTGTGATCCAATAATTGACTTGAGGGCACTATAGCCAACAATCTCCCACTTGCACTTAAGGCTAATTATTGCGGTGTCGCATACTCACAGCCCGTGTGATACCGAACACCCAACTCCTCTACTTGTCAGTTTCATAAAGCTCGTTTGTGAAACTATTGCTTTCGAGAAATAGCCTCAGTGAGCGGATCCACTCTGATGTTTCTTTCTATATCTCTCTTAATCTCAGGTTCACGGAGAAAACCATCTCCCGAAATGAGCAATACCTGTCTTAGAATATGTCTGGATATCTGATGGGTTCTAGTTCACAAATAAACTCCAAATCCAGCAAACTTCTTAGACTATATCGTCAACTGAATTTAATCAGTATGCTGCACCATGCCTCCCTTATTATCCGCCTGGACCACCTGTCCAAACTACTGCCCCTCGTCAGAGGGAAAACTATAACTCTGATAGTCACTCTATCATCCAGGTCACCTTGGAAATCTGGAATGATAACTGTCTTCTGAAGGAGGCTGCCGTTATCATATCCCTAGAACATCCACTTATGCTCATAAACTGCTTCCGAATGTTTCTCCAGGATTGGATTAATATATATAAACTTATTGCATCTCATGCAAAAATAACATCTGGTGTGGTACTTGACATCTCATGATTGACTCAATTGCCTAAGCAAGTGATATGCCAATCATGCACATCCCTCTCCTCTTTAGTCTGTAAGACACCTTTAGAGAGGGTGACTCCATCATCTGCAGGTACACCACCATGCCAGGAGCCGTCCATTCTAAAACACCTTTAGAATACTGTCTAAGTACCCAGATTGGGAAACTACCCAAATCTAGATCTAAAACTATAGATCTAGTAACCAGAATGTTTGATATTATATCCATATCCTATGTGGAGAAACCATTGTGTGACAACCACAGTATAACCGATCGTACTATAGGAATTTCACTTCCTACAATATGCATGTCATCCAAATACCAAGACATACCACCCTACTACCTTCTTAACAGATCCATCTTCTATTCTGATGAAGTCAAAGCCTATGACTGTCATATCAAAAATAGATGATATATCTCTGCTATATCTGTTTTAGTCTATAAATAGATAAGCTACTTGTCCACTATACTTCTGCTGCTCCCACTAACTACGACAACCCTCTGGCAGAGTCATATACACGTGCACTTCTAAAGCTAGTTTAGAACGACGCTATACTCATCATCCTACGGGTCTCATAGTCTGGAACAACAGTAGTGTCAAGTTTGGGTAAACAAGAACCTCCCTGCCACCGTCTTTGAGGATACCGAAGTACCTCTCGGGCGCTTGAGGTTACCCACCATATCTGCGGAGTGGCCAATGGAATGTCAAACCCGATTGAATCATTAGGTCCTATTAAATTTTCAGTAATCGATTGCAGTTCTGGAATAACTTCCAGTTCTACCATACTCCCACTACTGTTTTCTGAAAAAGTCAATTTTACTAAAATTGTGGCGAGTCAAGAACAATATCACTATTGATCTTCCAGATGGTAGAAAGTTAACCCTCGTCATAGCCTGGGTTAACCCACAAACAGCCACTACAGAAACGTGCCTTGAGTTATCCAGGGTCTGGTTTTAAGCATAAGCCGGACAACTTCCCGTACCTTAACATCGTTAAGATATGAAGCATTCTATATACAATATAGAAATAGAGGCACTGATTTAATTGGAACCAGATTCAAATCATGCAGCTGTCTCCAGTGCATGTCAACTAAATGGAGAGAGGCCGATCAGCATTACTCAACTTAGGAGTGCATCAAGATATGAGTAACCTGAAAGAGAAGCAAGTTCTCAAAACCATTACCATCAACTGAATACCAAACACAAGTATCTACTTCTTCGATCACCTTAAAGAATCCTGATACTTGCAACACATGGTTCTCTACTTTATTCTTGTACCTATAACTTCTCAAAACTTGGACCTTGTATTTCTACGAAACACTTTTCTAAAACTTGAGAAGTCACAAGTAAACAGAATATAGTACGAGGACCAATCCCTCTATCCTAATGGACACTGGACAACATACAGTACTTTGTATAAGTCCCCTGAGTTGAATAACTCAAACCCTATGCGTCATAGGTTGAAAACTGTACTATGGTTATGAAGAATTTCACCGCTGTTGATGCTCCTTACCTAACCATCAACTGATATAGGTAAATGTCACAGACATAATTTCAAAAAGTTATATCTCACTTTATAAAATAAACGTACAGATATATCAGTTTGAAATTGGTGCATAACAACGGATATTCAAAACCAAATATTTGTCGTCCGGCAAAAAACCCAGGCGATTTCCTCAAATATCACCAATTACAACGAATCCCGATATAATGAGGATGATCACCTAATTCCCAATAACTTACTCCCATTCATCATCTGTAAAAGCATACAGATGTGAGAATCGGACCTGGTAAATACATACCCTGGAGTAAAGATCTAATTGGGAAATCAGTTTTCAATTAACAACGCATAGTGAATCTGAAACATGTAAATATTTCGTAGGGGTATCCTGGTATTCCTATTAATGCATCTTCCAATATCCAGATTCATGACTGTGACCGTATATTTCGTTGCCATCTCTCCAAATCCCATTATTTGTCTTTATTCATTACCTTCTGTACACCATCGTTAGGCTAGATGGTTTTCTTCCTTCCCTACCGTTCGGCACCAGCCTATGGTTTGGAAGAAGACTATCCAATAAGCATAATAGGTGTACTCTCCTAATCCTAGGAGAATTCGCAACCTGAGAGAAGGTGATGATAAAAGACAACTGAAAAAAAACTTTATTCTATTTCTCCTGAACTGGAGAAAAGCAAAGGTGAAGTAGGAGTGGCGATGAAATACGCGGTTTGGTCGTGAATGATAGCAGTCGCAATTTACTTTGCTCTCTTTCTAATCCCTTTATTTTGTCTTTACTTATTACCTTCTGTACACCCAACTTAGGCTAATTAGTTTTCTCCATTCCCTACCTTTCGGCACCTGCCTATTGTTTGGAAGAAGACTATCCAATAAGCGTAATAGGTGTAATCTTCTAATCCTAGGAGTACTCGCAACCTGAAAGAAGGTAAAAGGAAAAGACAACTGAATAATCCTATTCAATCTCTCCAGAACCAGAATCCATCCTCGAATCTGAAACAAGGTCCTTCGAGTTCGTATATAACCATACGATGGATTTATCCAATTGAAGTGGATGTTCGTAGAGATACGGGGTGTTCTAGAGAAATGCAAAGGGTAAAAGAAGGAGTGGCAATGATGTATGCAACTCAGACAATCCAAAATCCAGTGTTTTAAGAAAGTCCAGTTAACTTGGTTATTGAGTTATAGTCTAGGGTCGGGCCATGGTCGCTGCCAAAGAGAGAGAGAAAAGAAACACTCTACATGCACTCTAATCTAGATCAGAATGGTTAATCGCTTTATCTAATCAGGATGTCTCCCACTGTATCCTTAAATTCTCCTCCAAACCTGAAAGAAGAATTAGTCGGGATCACCCAAGGAGTAAACCAACTCATCAGTGGGAATCGGGATCCAACTATCATTGCATGATAACTTGATGGAATCTACTCAAGTCACCACACTTCAAAAGGTATGCGCAAGCCTGTCAAGTTTTAGTTTCTTTAGAAACTCCCGATGTGATATTTACCCCAAGCGGCTTATGACCTTGACAGAGGTCAACATATCATAAGTCGCAGGTCAAGTTCAACCCGTCATTGTCCTTGATTAACTTAGACCCACCCGCACGTGCCCTTGACAGAGGTCAAAATGACCTTGCGACTGTCCTAAATAATCACATATCTATGCAACAAACAAGCATTACCCAGCTACCAAGCACTGTGCCTTGACAGAGGTCAACATACACAGCATGAATACTAAGTAATACCTGTAAGAAATGACGGAGGGCTACGACTGGTTTTTGGCGAAAAACCTTTAACGTAATGAACTTGATATCGTTGAAGGAACCGCATATCTTTTTCTAAATATATAGTGGCGAAAACTTTTGCTAAAGAGGTCACTCCCGGTGAAGGGGTCTCGGCTCTTTCCCCGTAGAATGAGGTGCAGGATATTCCAACTGAATACCACGATGCAAAACAAAAAGTAATCGACTATAGTGAAGTTATTACCCTGACGCAAACCTCTGTCCAAGGGGTCACTCCCGATGAAGGGATCTCGGCCGTTGCCTCGTCGAATGAGGTGCTGGATATTCATAACCGAATACCACTGTGCAAAACAAAAGAGAACGTCCTTGTAATAACAGCTTTTTAAAAATTATTCCAACAATATCGAATAGGTCTGTTTTCCTTGTATTGATCTGAATCAACGCAATCCCATCAATTGATCACACCACAAAAGAACGAAAATATAATGTACGTATATGCCATCCGCATTCGCCACTAGGTCCCGTCATCACTCGTTAGGTTACTTAACTGACGACAGAGCGGGGACTGGACTAGCGCGGGTGTAAAACATATACAACATCTACTAGTATATATATCAATATATAATAATCAGTCCAGGCATGATAAATGCAGCATCACAGAAAAGTAATAAGCATCACAGAACAATACAGATAGTCTGGGAGCCCCGGGTTTCTTTTGAGCCGCAAATGAAACCCGACGTTCCCCTGGTCGTATGGATAGCCTGTGCAATGAAAACCTAGATCTCTACGAGTGCGGCAAGTTACCCACCAAAACCAGAAGCGAGGCAGCCCCTTCAGCAAAGTGAATGGACCACCCAGCACTTTACGGAATCCGGTAACTTGAGCACCCCACCTTGGGTCAACCTGTACCCCCTACGAGTGCGGCGAATAGCCCACCAATTCTAGAGTGAAGCCCCCTCCATCTCAAAGCCATGAGATGCAGTCCCGTTGCCCTCTAGAAAACGGCAATCCGTGCACTCCACCGCGGGGTAATCCTAGTACAGAAAAGAAAATATGTACAACGGGTACATCGACCTCAACCCGGCCATGCCCCAAAAGAATAATATACAAAAAGGCAGAGACGGCAGTCCACATGTCGGACGCTCGCCTCGCGATATCAAATGTACAAATAAATCCAAACTGTACTACCATTGCAGCCAAGCTATCCACCACGACAAATCTGCAACGTCACAGCACAACACAGAACATCAACGTGAATGTCACGTTCGCAAACCCGTCTAAAAGGACTATAGCAATTAGACAAGATTTACCGCTCGAATGACATTCACGGTCGTAGATAGAAATGTAATGTACAGCAACCATTAAACAATGTTAGAAAATATCGACTTCGAAACAACCCCTGAATAGCCCCAAACAACCTGATAAAACCATATCAAAACTGGGCTAAAAATACAATACCAATGCACCAAGATTCCAGAGACTAGACTGTACCCCAGAAACCAAACCCAGAAGGCTCAAACAGGCCGGCCTCCTCGGATTTCGGAGCCATGTGCTCGGTCAAAATCCGAGGGGTTGGTGTCGTTTTTCGGGTGCAGGCTATAGGTCAGGTCAGTAGTCTTCTGCACATGTTTAAATAATTTTTGAAGATACTTTGAAATCGACAGAGAACTGGAATCAGCAGTGCAGTGTATTGGGTTTGTTTCGATTTTGATAGTTTAACATTGTTTAAACAAGCTAGCTAAGGGTTAATGGGTTGGCTCTGATACTATGTTGGGATACGGCAGCGTCCCGGCCGTCAATCCGAGGCCAAATGCGGAACAAACACTTTTCAAAACTTAGCGCTACCATAACCTTTACCCGGATCGTACCATTAATACTAAACTAGCTAACTACAAGAAATTAGAATGGATATACCGATCGATCCGTGTCCTTCGGTCTTTAGCCACCATCTCTAGCTCCTCGCGGCATCTCCGATCTCGCTCGATCTCCGGTCTCCTCATCGAAAAGAGCACCACATCAAGAAGTCTTTTTACGGGCTCCCGCTTCAAACCGAAGCAACTCGGACATGAAGTTTGCTAGCCGACATGTCTAAGGTGAAGTAGAGAACGTGTGTGATAACTTTGCCTCTAAACATCCATTGATTCTCAACACATGAGATTGTATGAATGGAGGTTGAAGATGAGGCCATTAAAGAAGATTGTGAGCTCAAGAAGAAAAGAGGAAGAAGAAGAGCTTTCTTTTGTTATTGTGTTGGAATGATAATGTGAGAGTGCTAGAATAATCTCAAGACCAACCCCTTAGCCTTATGGCTGCCCTCTCTCTCTCTCCTCATATCATTTCAACACACTAATCAATCAAAAATATAACATTTGCACAAATAAAAAGACCATGAGTCATCACCCATGCACATGCCACATTAATTGCTCTTCATGATGATTTCCACTCACAATTTCCACCACTAAACATTTAAACCAAAATGTTTAATCCAAAAAGAGAATGGCAACATCTAAAGTAAACTCGTGACGGATCACAAGGATACCCCTCACCTGTATATACATACCAACATCCGCATTCCGACTGAATGCGAATGCAATGAGACTAAAGTAATCCAACAAATCTAATACTGGGATCCGGCTTAAACCAAAGCCTACTAGTATGATCGGTCCGATCATGATCCGTGCACAAGTGCACGTGCATGATCGAACCCTGCCATAAAACCATACGGCCTCTACAATGTTTCGCCCGAAACTGGGAAACTTTCTGTGGGGGACTCTAAAGACTCGTCAATACGCTGGCAGTGGGTTTAACCACAAGCACGTCAGTGGTACTAGCTGTACATAACGGTTTCCCATGTATTGAGCGAAAGGGAAGCTGACGAGCGAACTCATCTTGAAACCCTACTGAGCCTATCTATGACAATCTCCGTACAGTCTGGTCTGTTCGTTTATGAGTATCGCATATCGGGCCTAGGGGATGGTAAACGTCAGACCCCCAATAGCGGTATAAGTCGTGTCGGAGTGTAGCCCAGAACACCTTGAGAAACCACTGGAATACCTACCAGTAAATCTCACTTGCCTTGGCCAAGGACTTTGTGTAATGGCTCTCCAGACATAGCGCGATATCAACCCCCAATACCGGGAGAGACAAATCCTGTTTAACCGCCACTGCCTCCAAGTGCTTCGGGACTGCACCCAACTACTACCTGTTTGCATGACTCCTTTGAGCCGTGGTAGGGTAGCAATCAAAGAATAGTGGGAACACGCTTGAGGCAATGTAGCAGTATCAAGTCAACGGACTAAGCTGTACTCATGTCACCTGGGAACTGCTCCCAACAATAGGTATAGTACCAATCAGCAGTGCCCCTGCGAGTCCGTCCGGTGTACTCATATCCCAATGAGCACCTGTATACTATCTTAGGTGAACCAACTCACACCAATGGCTTGTGAGACCAGCCACCGCCCCTCGTCGGGGTCTCGATCCGTATACACTAGTCTACTATCGGAGTATCGATGCCCAATCTCGAAACTCCCACGACTAGGGACACTTTAAGGATGTGCTTATAGACTACCTAACTCTCACGTATATGATCGCCATCATACTGCTGGTAGTCAAGCAAGAATCCTATGGGCTCTATCAGCGTGTAATAGTGATCTGTAATGTCACCTGAAGCATGTACACGATGATAAAGACAAACCAGATAGCATACTATCATCTCGAGTAAGACTGTTCTACCGGTATAGGTCCTCCTTCAATCATTGCAATCGCGTGCCTGTGATCTAATAATTGACTTGAGGGCACTATAGCCAACACACCCCACCGAGGAATGATGTGCCTTCAAGAAGTGGTGATAAGGATACGTTGCCCATCAAAAACACTTTAAGAGGATGAAGCGCGAAACTCGTGCGCGTCGACGACAAAATAGTGCAACAAACATGCATGAAGAAATGATTGGCAACTTTCATATGGTTGGTACTAGTTCGGAAGGGGGGAAACCCTACCTTCGGGAGCGATTCTGAGGACGAAATACCCCTCAGCCCTCTCTTCAAAGACTCCACCTCCAAAAAGAAGATGAGGAGAAGAACTGCGAGAATATTCAGCTGCGTAACCGCACGCTTCCTGAGAGGAACCTCGGACCTACAAACAAAGGTTCGAACTAAAAGGACAAAGGGAAAGGAAAATCCCAAAGGAGATCGCCCTCGATGAAGAAAAAGAGCTTGCGGAAAAAGATCCGCCTAAGAAAAAAAGATGGATTACAACGTTCTGGCACATCTGAGGAAAATACCCTCACAACTGAGCATATTGGATGCTCTCCTCCTATCCAAAGAGATACGAGATTCCCTGATCAAGGAATTACAAGAGCCCGATCGGTTCCAAGCTTTCTTCGCAGAAGAGAAGATGAAGGATGAACTGGCAGAGGTCCACACGACTGACATTAAATTCAGTGATGAGGATCTCCTCCTCGGTACATGCGAGTATAATCGTCCGTTATACGTCACTGGGTACTGCCACGACATCAAGATATGGAAAATCATTGTCGACAACGGATCCTCCGTCAACCTTCTCAACGTGAGAGTGGTGAAGGAAATTTGCATGAACGTTCAGCACCTTGCCCGAGATAAAATTACCATCTCCGGGTTCGACTCACGGTCGTCACAGACACTTGGATCCGTAATACTGATGTTACGCTTCGGGCTTCTCATCACTGACATCAAATTTCATGTTATCAACACCAATATTTGCTATAATGCTTTGCTCGGCAGGCCTTGATTACACGAGTACAACGTCATCCCTTCTACACAACATCAGCGTATGAAGTATTTCAAGGATGACTCAGAGTACACCGTCACGGGAGAGCGAAATCTGTTCTCGGTAAACGAAGTCCAAAAATATGAAAACGCAAAGTACTTCCTACCAGACTTCGAAGATACGGAAAGGTGTCATAAGCCGGAGGAAAAACATAATTCTGTCGCCACTATCTCTATCTTTGGGAGCGATACCGGGGAAGAAGAAAAAATAGTCTACTTGGGGCAACCCCAGAAAGAAAACAATAAGCCCGGACCATCTACTCTTATTTTGGTCTTTGGCACCGACTCAGAGGACGAGCCCAACGCAGTGTTCTCCATCTGCCCGTCAATGCAATCTTTTGCCGGAGCAGATCAGAGTCTGCAAATCACAATGGCTCCGTCTCGGCATTACAAGGAACTTAATGCGTTCCATACATACAGCATACAAGAATTACAATCTTTCTACGTGCCTCCTAGGCGAAGGGTGAAAAGGAGACCCTATTCTACCAATCTACAGAGACAAAAGTAGAAAAAGATGTCTGGCGTGGTGCCGATTTTTCACTCGAAATGCTTCAACCAATCAGTCTTCCAAGATACTATATGGATGAATTGAAAAGGCTGTTAAGATGCCAAGGTGTACCCCTCGAAAATACTGTTCGACAAGCCCAATTCTACAAAAAGATTTGGGATATTCCCGGGACTCGGCGAAAGATGCCCAATGGGAAGATGGAGACAACCGGGCTCGGATACGTTCGGTCCAAGGAACGGGAGCAGATCCACAGTTGCCGTATCGTAAACAGCTCCAGTGAAGCAGAAAACGCTCTTCCAAATAGCCGTGACGTCGAATCGGAGCGAGATCCTACTCTAAAAACGTTAAGTCCGTCGCTGGAAGAACAAATTAACAGGTTAATAAAAGAAGTTTATCAAACGAACTGGGACAATCACAGCCGCGAAATGGCCATTTATGAAAAGGCCAATGTTTCCCCCAATAAAAGAGCAAAGCTCTGTTCAAAATTTTTTTAAGAGGCAGCGCCTCACGTGCCTTCCACAAGGGAGCCAGCGCCAGAGTTAAAAAAAACTCTTACATGGCGCCGCACGTGCTCCTCACACGGGCGCCAACGTGCAAAGCACATAAAAGAATTAAAACCCTAATTAGCGCCCACATGCATAACACGTGAGCGCCAGCGCCCAGGTAGAATTAAATTCTACTATCTGTTAAACAGAGCCGGATCCAACGGAGATGATAAATTATCAAGACTCAGAATTAAAATTATGTTGAGAGGAAATATTCCTCAAATCTTTCTAAAACAAGAAAAATACCTTCGGTTGGATCATAGAATAAAATTCTATGCCTTCTGTAAAATAGAGGACCGTTAGATTAAAAATCCAACGGTGATTAAAAAATCACCGTTCTATAGAATAAATTCTGTATGGGAAAATATCTCCCCGATCTTGTTAAAAACAAGATAATACTTTCTGTAAAACAGAAGTCCTTGGATCAAAGATCCAACGGTGGGTAAAATTCCCCAGATCAATTGGGATCTCTTAATAAGAGATTTCCTCAAAGCTAATTAACAAACTGCCTATACTATATAAAGAACCAAAGACTTCAAGTCTAAAAAGGAAGAACCCCCCATAAGCTTTAAAAAAATAGAAGAGAAAGCTTCAAAAGAACAGAGATTTAAATTATCGAGGAAGAAGAACTCTCTTCTTGAAAATTTTAGGTAAATAAAATATATATATATATATGTATGTATGTATGTATGTATGTATGTATGTATACCTACTGGGGGTTTAGCCCTTCTCAAAGAACCGAGTTCTTTCTCCAGATCTGAGATCCACAAGACAAGTCTTCAATATGATGAGAATTTAATTCTTATTGGGAAGAACTCGTTCTCGAGAACCAAAAATTCATCTACAAAATAAAGATCATGTTGATCATTCAAGAAGAAAAGAACCCAGCGCCCCACGTGCCCCTCACGTTGGCGCTACAGAAGAAAAGAGTGCTTAGCACTCAATTAAGCGGCGTCCAGCGCCCTACGTGCCCTTCATGGGGGCGCCACAGAAGAAAAGAGTGCTTAGCACTCAATGAGCAGCGCTCAGCGCCCAGCTCCTCACGTGCCCCTCACGTGGGCGCCACAGAAGAAAAGAGTGCTTAGCACTCAATGAGGGGGGCCCAGTGCCCAACACCTCACGTGTCCCTCACGTGGGCACCACAGAATGGAAAAGTGCTTAGCCCTCACTAGGCAGCTCCTAGTGCCTAGCGCCTCACGTACTTGGCACGTGGACGCCATAAAGAGTGCCTAGCACTCCATACAGAGACAAAAAAGAGGTAAAGTGTTTAAGACTTATTGGGCAATCCCCATGACTGAAAGCCCCACATGATTATATGTGAGCGTCAGAACTTATATAAGTGCTCAGCCCTTTTTGTACAAAAAGAGGACTGATTAAACAGAGCCCAAACAAGTGCTTGGCACTTTTTTAAAAAAACTGAGTGGACCAAGCCCAAATTGGCTAGGTCCCCTGAGGATAGAACCTCCCTGATTCAGATCAACCGAGCCCATGTGCTCATGATTTCCCAAACTTATATTAGTCCCAAATACGACTATTGATTTTTCAATTGATGATATCCAAAACGATACTCATCCCACATCCTCCCGAGGAAATTTTAGTCTCAAAATATGACTAATGATTTCCGGATTTACCACTAACTCCTTTTTCCCTCAAATACAGGAATTGGTTCAAGGGTACATCTCTCCATACCTTTGATCCACGTCGTTGTAATTCCTCAACGTCTTTAGAGAGATGGCGGGTCCCGACAACCAACACCTTTTTGGTGCACTTCCAAACTGATGTGCACACCTCAAATCAGACCGTACCCCAAACTGGGTGCATCCCATATCATCGTTGTTCATCCCATCACATAACAAATACACGTGCGCGCAAGATGGACAACGGACCGAGATGTCCTTAAACTAAAATCTCACCTCCAAAATGGTGATCAACGGACCGAGACGTTCTTAAACTAAAATCTCACCTCCAAAATTGTGATCAACGGACCGAGACGTCCTTAAACTAAAATCTCACCTCCAAAATGGTGATCAACGGACCAAGTCTCCTTAAACTAAAATCTCACCTCCAAAATTGTGATCAACGGACCGAGACGTCTTTAAACTAAAATCTCACCTCCAAAATTGTGATCAACGGACCGAGACTTCTTAAACTAAAATCTCACCTCCAAAATGGTGATCAACGGGCCGAGACGACTTTAAACTAAAACCTCACCTTCAAAATGGTGATCAACGGACCGAAATATCCTTAAACTAATATTCACCTCAAAAATGGCGACAATGGACTGAAATGTCCCTAAACTAAGACAACGGAGCCCAAATGCTCTCTTGTTGGATATGAAACAAAAATGATCCTAACACCTTGTTAAGTAGATCTTAGTCTCAAATTGGACTAACGTATCCTTAACAAAAAAAAACCAACCGAGCCCCAACTGCTCACATACATTTAAGTCGATCTTAATCTCAAACCAGATTAACGATCCTTAAATAAAACTAACCCAAATCTAAGATGTACGGATTTGGACTAATCCACGCCCTACGGGCGACAACATAAATTAGTCTCCGTATACAATCTACAGGCAACCTAAACCAAAAATGAAAACACACACGAAAAGAAGTGAACGTCCGGAGTAGGAGAAAGTGGTTATCGCGATGCGATAGAGTAATTAATTGCAGAAGCTTACGCCTGGAGGGAAGAGCGTCCCCATAATAAAAAAAACCCTAGCAAACGAGGAGGAATCTGACGAAGTCTGCTACAACGGTTGCATCCATCCAAATCTCCGATATACGGTGCCATAAATCAACTTGGCATCTTCGGAGAGGTGGACGGATAAATCCAAATAGCATCTGCCCCCAAAATTTAGGCCAGACATCCTAACTTCCCGGTCGCGTCTTCCGGCGGTGAACAGATTCAGGCACGCCCGGTAGGACATTTTCCTCTTTCCACTCCACACTTCGTGTGTCGTGTTTCGCGAACAAAAATTGCGGTTTGCTATGGTTGCCCTTGGATTCGAGGTACTAAGATTTGGTGTCTTGCTCCTGTGCAGAAGAAGAAGGAAAAAGGTCAATGGCTTCTAGCTACACAAACTGCAACAGCAACTCCCGCTCCGCCCCAACTGGAGGAGTGACTTTAGGGCCCAATGCGGCTTCAATCTTTTCAATGCCGATGGGGCAGGTAACTCAAGCCACCACTGGATTGTTCTTCGGGACCATGCTCCCGCCAGCGAGTTTCAGTGCCCCGGTGCCACCACAGGAAGCTCCAAAGAAGTCGGTCTTCGATCGACTTGCAACCACCACGGCCCCTCTCAACGGGTCGTCCAAGTTTGCCACCTCAGTCTTCAACAAGCTGAGTCGAAGCTCAAGTGAGCCCGCAAAGAGGCTCGTGATACCTGAAGGGGCTATCCCAAAACGGATAGTCCTCCTAACTCCTCCGGCAGGTGAAGTCGTCAAAGGTGCTTCGCCTACCAAAAGATCGGTCTTCGATAGATTGGCCGTTCCAACTCCTGCTGCGGGTGAATTCGTCAAAAGTGCTTCCCCTACCAGAAAATCGGCCTTCGAAAGATTGGCCATTCCCTCTCAACATACGTCAGTCTTTGACAGGCTGGCACCAACAGTAGCCCCTCATCAAAGCCGGGGGCATGACGGAGCCGCTTCCACAACAGAGGTGGTCCCGTCTGCAAGAAACGCTCGACATCGCCACTGGCGCCGGGTGAGAAGAGCTAGGAGCAACTCCCCCTCTAGACTTACTCCACCAGCTCCAATGGTGAAAGTTGACGCTGATGTTCCAATCGGGAACAGCTTTGAACCGCTTAGGAGGGTGCGAAAGAACTCCCCAACCGCGGTGTTGAAGAAATCTCCACTTCCTGCTGAAAACATGACGCAGACAAAACCGGAGCAGTCCCCTCAACGGCTCTCCTCCCAAATTCACAGGGTCTGGCGGAAAGTCCAGGACTCTGTGATCAACAAAGACCACTCTCGTCAACCGGAGAAAATGAAGGTTCGACAAGAGGAAAATCATCCCTCCACCATACAGCGAGGGACTTCTTTCACACAGGCGCCTGTTACAACGGCTCCTTCAACCTCGACCTCCCACAAAAGGAGGAGGCCGGAGAAAATCTCATTGCCTGCGGCAAATTCCAAAGGCGCTGGACCCAAACGCTCCAAGTCTGGAGGCATGGTTGTACACACGGTCTACATGGCTTCCGGGAAAGAGGAAAGTCATACTTTCATGGGTCATCAACCGCAAACTCGATCGTTGACAAAAGCTCAGGAGCAGCAACAAAAACTCCAAGAGATGCTGACAAAAATGGCAGCACTCACCGGGCAGAAAGAAAGCTCGGAAGCGGCGTCTGAACAGCTCCAGGAGCAGGAGACCGATACAGAGTTCCTACGAAGGGTGCTGGAAAGAAAGGATAAGGAGGCCGCGGAACAGGCCTCTAATATAAAACAGATGGCGCTCATGTTCCAAGACATGGTTGGAATGATGATCCAGCCAGAACCTCCAGCTGAAGACCCGCCGATAATCATCGAGGACGACAAAGGGGAAACATCAAACCCTCTTCCAGCTTTATCAACATTTAGGGAGGAAACGATCTCCAAGGCTGCCCTTGATGATTACATAGCTCAACAAATACGAGCTCATCAAGCGAATGAAATGGCTGGCTAAGCCGTCAGAACTGGGCGACCATATCCGGATTGGTACTATCAAATCAAGTACCCGCCAGGATATACAATCCCCAAGTTCTATGTGTACAAAGGGACATGCAATCCTCATCAGCACGTTGCTCAGTTCAGAGCTTTTTGCGGCAATACTAGAGGCGACGACAAATTGCTGCTTCGCCAGTTCGTTGGCATCCTGTCAGAAACAGCATTCGAATGGTACTCGGAGCTCCCAAATGACTCCGTCAAAACATTCATGGAAATGGAATTGCTATTCACGCAGCGGTTCGCCAGCGCAAGCGAGCGCACCCCGATCACGGCATTAATCAATGCCAGGGTGAAGCCAAGAGAGACCTGGGTTCAATACGCGATCCGGTGGCGGAACCTATGGTCAAAATGCGAACAACGCATCGAAGAAGCTCCTGCCGTGGGCATGTTCATAGGGACCCTCGATCCTCAGGCGACTGTGTCCCAGTTCATGATGTTTTTTAAACCGACCACCTTCAAGGCTTTGATCAACAAGTTGGCCTAAATGGACCAGATGGGCCACGGGCCTTCCTCTTCAAAAATAGACCCTCGGAATGAAAAGGGTAAAAGGAAAGCGGCCTTCGTTGCCAACACTCAACAACAACCGAGTGACCCGAAACCGGTTACTCGCCAAAACAACGCGCGCCCGCGCCAATCCCTCGAAGAGAAGTTAGGACATGCTTACTCATTTCCCCGTGATAAAACGAGGAGATTGTTCGAACTTGCAGTGCGCAACAAACTCATCACTCTGCCGGACCCAAAACGTCCATCACAGCCCGATGAAGTCAACAACCCCAACTACTGCTCCTATCACAGAATGGTGAGCCACCCAATTGAAGATTGCTACGTCATCAAAAATTGGATCGAGGACCAGTATCAACAGGGGAAATTTGCGCTTTCTGAGAACTGGAAGGTGAGCCCGCCACAGAAGAACGCTCCTAAAAAGGTGGATATGCCGGGGGTATCATGCTCGCTCGTGGAAGAAGTTCCATAGGAAGTCGTCCTTTCAGCTAAAACTAAAAGAATGCTGAAGGATCTCCAAGAATGTCCGGCGATCAGGTGGAAAAGCCCGCTGGAGCCCGAGATCATTGAAGGGATGCTAAAACCGCGTCCCGTACCAAAAACTGTCGACAAAGGGCAAAATCCCAAAGTCGAGCTTTCAAAGTCTTCAAAGAAAAAGAAGAAGACCAAGAAGCCTGTGCAGCCTGCCGAGTATGACGACAAGCGCATGGACCTGCAAAAGTACATTGACGCGCTGGAAGAGTACAACCAGAAGGCATGGACCCCAGTCACTCTCGAAGAGTTCCTCAAGCATATTCTTGAGAACGAAGAGAGTGATAATGATGAGAAAAATAACTCATCATCAACTGAAGACTATGTAGCAAGTTGCCACATGGTCTCCCATTCGTCGTTAAATGGCGAAGAAATTCCCTCGGCGTCAGAAAACAACGCAGAGGAATTGGGGGCAGGATCGGCGCCAAAATCTCCGGAACTGTCAGAAGACCCAATCGATAGGCTGTTAAACGAAGCCTTTCGAAAGAGTAAAGCTAATCGAGAACGCGAAACAGCCATATACGAAAAGGTTAGGCGTCGGCGTCAGGATGAAGAAGCTCCGGTAAGGATGAGTCGTAAAGTACTCAAACAAACCAAAGAAAACCTGCCACAAATAAAAGCAAGATCAAGGCAGAGAAGCGGTTCGCTAAAGCCCTATCAGTGGGAATAAAGTTGCCACCTCTCATGGAAAAAACTCCCGGGGTCATATGCCTCGACGGAGCAGATATACATCCATACTGCCTATATCATCGGAGGGTCACCCACCCCACCGAAGAATGCAGTGCCTTCAAGAAGTGGTGGCAGGATATGTTGCCTATCAACAGCACTTCAAGAGGATGAAACCAGAAGCTCGTCGACAGCAAACAAGTTCGACAAGTGCGCGTGAGAAAACGACTAGCAACTATCATATAGTTGCTGCCGGTCGGGAAAGCAAAAAACTCCAAGTTTTTACCTTCGGGAGCGATTCCGAGGAAGAAATGACCCTCGGCCCTCTCTTCAAGAACTCCACCTCCGAAAAAGAAGAGGAGGAGAAGAACTGCGAGAATATTCAGCAACGTAATCGCACGCTGCCTGAGAAGAGCCTCGGACCTGCAAACAAAGGTTCGAGCAGAAGAGACAAAGGGAAAGAAAAGGTCCCTGAAGAAAACACCCTTGATGATGGAGTCGTTAAAGAGCTCGCAGCCAAGGACCCACTTAGAAAAAACAAGGTGGATTACAATGTCCTAGCACATCTGAAGAAGATACCCTCACAACTGAGCATATTGGATGCTCTTCTCCTGTCCAAAGAAGCACGAGATTCTCTGATCAAGGCTTTACAAGAGCCTGATCAGTTTCAAGCTTTTTTAGCTGAAGAAAAGATGAAGGACGAGCTAGCAGAGGTTTACACAGCTGATATCACATTCAGTGATGATGATCTCTTCCTCAGAATGTGCGAGTACAACCATCCTCTATACGTCACCGGGTATTGCCACGTCATCAAGATAGGCAAAATCCTCATCGACAATGGGTCCTCCGTCAACCTCTTCAACTTGAAGGTGCTGAAGGAGATTTGCATGAACATTCAGCACCTGGCTCGGGACAAAATTACCATCTCCGGGTTCGATTCACAGTCATCATGGACACTCAGGTCCGTAATACTGACATTACGCTTCGGCCTACTTGTCACTGACATCAAATTTCATTTCATTGACGCTAAGACTTGCTACAATGCTCTGCTCGGTAGGCCTTGGTTACACGAGTACAATGTCATCCCTTCTACACAACACCAGTGTATGAAGTATTTCAAAGACGGCCTCGAGTACACCATTACAGGGGAGCTAAATCCATTCTCCGTAAACGAAGTCCGAAAATATGAAGACGCAAAGTACTTCCTACCAGACTTCAAAGACACGGAAAGATGTCATAAGCCGGAGAATAAACAAAAAGTCGTCGCCACTATCCCGATCTTTGGGAGCGATACCGAGGAAGATGAAGAGATAGTCTACTCGGGGCAACCCCAATGCAACAGGCCCGGACCATCTACTCCTATTTTGGTCTTTGGCGGTGACTCTGAGGACGAGATTAACGATGTATTCTCTACTCTCCCGTCAGCACAAACCATTAATGGAGCTGATCAGAACTTGCAAATCACCATAGTTCCGCCGAGGCATTACAAAGAACTTGATGCACTCGATACATACAGCGTACAAGAGCTGCAAACTTTCTACGTCCCTCCCAAACGAAGAGGTGAAAAAGCGATCCTCTTCTATCAATCTACGGAGACCAGAGTGGAGAAAGAAGTCTGGCATGGTACCGAGTTTGCATTTGACAGATTTCAACCAATCCGTCTACCCAGATATTACGCAGAGAGATTGAAAAGGCTATTAAGATACCAAGGCGTACCCTTCAAACAAACCACTCGACAAGCCCAGTTCTACAACAAGATTTGGGACATTCCTGGAACTCAACGAAAGATGCCTAACGGGAGGATGGAGACGACTGGGCTTAGATACGTTCGGTCCAAGAAACGGGAGCGATTCCATGGCTACCGCGTTATAAATAACTCCGGTGAAGAAGGGAATGCTTTTCCAGATAGCGCTGACATTGAAAGGGCGCAAAATCCCGCTATAAGAACGTCAAGTCTGTCGTTCGAAGAGTAAGTTGACAAGCTAATAAGGGAAGCCGGTCAAAAGGTTCAGGATGATCATAACTTCGAAATGGCTATTTACGAAAAGTCCAGGACTCAGCATCTCATTCAGCAGCAGCAGCAACAATAACAACTGAGCCTTGTATCATAAGCATATGGGGTAGGCTACATGAACCAACATGAGAATCACGCCGGGTCCAGCACATGAATCCTCCGCCTCCACTCACTCCTATCGAACAATATACTTTCATTGAGGCCTTTGGCAACCATATCGTTTCGTATCACCTCCATCCATGTTTTCTTCGGTCTCCCTTTAAGCCCTTTTGCCATTGCCCATATCGAGAGTATCTACTCGTCGAAGGTCTCATTCAGCAGTCTGCGGAAAAGGAAAATTACGATTCCCTTCACCCTCAGCCCACTGTGCGTTCTCGCGGCAAGGAAAAAGCCCGACACAGAGGCAAAAACATGGTGGAGGACGAGAATGACGTTCAAAAACAGCGAAGCGGATCCAAGAAGCCACATGATCAAGTAAAAGTCAGCTGGAATCCGTCTTTTATGAAGAAGATGGGTCGGAAATACTCTTTCCCCCAAGACAAGACAAGGAAAATATTCGACCTTGTCATTAAGCATCAAATGATGACGCTCCCGGAACCTCGGTACCCCGAACAGATAAATGAGGTTCATCACCCGGATTATTTCTCCTACCATCGAGCAATAGGACATCCGCTTGAGGACTGCTTCACCTTCAAAGATTGGGTTGAAGATCAGTATCAATAAGACAGGTTCGCTTTATCCGACAGCTAGAGGGTGACCCCACCGCAAAAGCATGAGCCAAAGAGAACCTATATCGCGAAGGTAGGACCAGCTCAACACCAAGAATGGAAGCGAACTCGTACTTGCCACCTGAAAACACTCTCAAAGGAGGGAGAGCACGAGAATATGGATGACTTCTTCAAGTGCTTCGTAAATAAGGACGAGGAAGAGGTGATCTCAGAGTTTCCATCGGCGCCAAAAGAGCTGGAGGATGAGATACACACTACGGCGGACAACCTGAGAAAAATCGACTTGGGGACGGAAAACGAGCCGAGCCCACATTCATCAGTAAGCTGCTATCTAAAATGCAGGTGGCCACGTTAAAAGGCGTGCTCATGCAATATAAAGACTGCTTCGCATGGAACTATTCCAAGATGCCAGGTTTAGATCCAGAAGTAGCAGTACATAGGCTGGCCATATCGCCGGACATCAAGCTAGTCAAACAAGCGCCAAGAAGAATGCAGCTCGAACTCGAGATGAGTATCAACGCTGAAGTTAAGAAACTCATTGACTCCGGCTTCATCCAGGAAGTTCAATACCCTGACTAGATCGCTAACATCGTTCCGATGATGAAGAAAAATGAGACAGTGCGCATCTGCGTGGACTTTCGGGACTTCAACAAAGCTTGTCCGAAGGATGACTTCCCAGTACCTGTTACCGAGTTGATGATCGACAACACGTGTACTCATGAAGTCTTCTCTTTCATGGATGGATCTTTAGGATACAACCAAATAAAAATGTATCCTGAAGACCAAAAGCATACCGCCTTCCGGACTCCATTGGGTATATTCTGTTACAAGGTGATGCCCTTCGGTCTGAAGAACGCCGGCACTACCTACCAAAGGGCCATGACAAAGATCTTCGATGACCTCATTCATGAGGTTGTTGAATGCTACATTGACGACCTTGTGGTAAAAAGCAAATCTCATAAGGAGTATTGGGAACATCTAGGTATAGTGTTCCAACGTCTTCGGAAGTATGATCTGAAGATGAATCCTCTCAAATGCGCGTTTGGAGTCTCCTCAGGCAAATTCTTAAGATTCATCATACGGCACCGGGGTATCGAAATTGACCCTTCGAAGATTAAGGCAATTACGGAGATGCCCACGCCGAGAACTCTCAAACAACTGCGGTCTCTCCAAACCTTGCGTATATCCGGCGGTTCATAGCCAACCTCTCTTGAAAATGCCGTCCCTACAGTCACCTGATGAAGAAGGGGACCCCGTTCGTCTGGGATCATAGATGCCGGAATGCAATAGACGAAACCAAGCAATACCTGCGGAATCCGCCAGTACTGACTGCTCCGGTTAAGGGAAAGTCCCTCATCCTGTACACAACAGCCCTTGAAGGTTCTTTAGGCGTGCTATGGACACAAGAGAACGACCAGGGAAAGGAGAAAGCTCTGTACTATTTGAGTCGAGTTCTTCTTAGGACAGAAAACAACTACTCCCCCATCGAAAAGCATTGTCTGGCACTGATCTTCGCAATAACGAAGCTCAGGCACTACGCCTTAGCACATGAGGTCCATCTCATCTCGAAGGTGAATCCCCTTAAATATCTGATGTCAAGGGCCATTCTAACAGGAAGGCTCACCAAATGGGCCCTCCTCTTAATGGAATTCTCGATAACGTATCAACCCCTCAAAGCGGTGAAAGGAAAAGCCATCACCGACTTTCTCGCCGAGCATCCGATACCCGCCGACTCCCCCTTAAATTGTAAGTTGCCGAATGAACATGCGTTCGACGCAGTTGAAGGAGAGGAGGAAGAAAATGATGCCCGGTGAGAACTCTACTTCGATGGAGCATCTTCCATGAAAAGGAGGAAGCATAACACCCCCATAATCAAAGCTGGGATGGGTCTCATCTTCATGACTCCGTAAGGAGGGATACTGCGTTACGCCTTCTCCCTGACGGAGCCGAGGACTAACAACAAAGCTGAATATGAAGCTTTGATTATAGGTCTCGAGATCGCCGTTGACATGGGAATTCAAGACCTCCTCATATACGGAGACTCCCAACTGATCGTTAGCCAAGTAAATGGCGACTATCAAACATGCAAGCCAGAGCTAATAAAGTATGGCGAAAGAGTGCAGCGATTGCTGACACAAATTCCCTCCTACATCCTGGAGAGTATACCGCATGCGGAAAATAGCAAGGCGGATGCATTGGCCAAGTTGGCTAAGGAATTGGCCGACGAAGACCTCGACGACGTAAAGATTATCGTGCAAAGCCGCAGGGTTCTCGCGCCAGCAAAGATATCTTCGGAGGATTTAATAGAGCCATCTGAAGAAAAGGAAATGACCAAACAAGCAGTCCTTCAAACAAAAGACGAAGAAAAGATCAAGGATTGGAGGGAAGTTTTCATAGACTACTTCAATCCCATCGAACGCCCGAAAACGCGTCGTCAAGACATCAGCTCATGAAATGTTATCTGTCTTTCAATTTCGTCAATGATACTCTATACAAGAGATCGCTTGACGGTTTGTGGCTAAGGTGCTTGGGGCCAGAAGAAGCAAAAAGAGTCGTTCAAGAAACTCACGACGGACTCTGCAGTTCTCATCAGGCCGGGCAAAAGATGAAGCTGAAGTTCAAAAGGATGGGCTGTTATTAGCCCACAATGATTTAGGATTGCCTCGAATATGCGAAACGGTGTCACTCGTGCCTAATTCACGGGGACTTCATCCACCAACACCCGAATCCGCTACACCCAACGGTAGCTAGCTGGCCGTTCGAAATGTGGGGAACCGGCATAATTGGCCCCATCGAACCAGTATCATCCAAAGGACATCGGTTCATACTAACAACGACCGATTACTTTTCTAAGTGGGCAGAAGCAATACCATTAAGGGAAGTGAAGACGGAGAATATTCTCCATTTCTTCAAGACACATGTCATCTACCGGTTCGGCACTCCGCAACGGATAATCCCGGATAATGGACCAGCCTACAGGAGCCATAAAATCAGTCGCTTCGCAGAACAACATAAAATCGACTGGAGATACTCCTCCGTCTATAATCCCCGAGCTAATGGTCTAGCTGAAGCTTTCAACAAGACCTTGACCAAGATTATAAAGAAAACGGTGTCCAAAAGCAAAAAAGACACGCACGAAAGGCTGCACGAAGCTCTCTGGGCGTACCAGACGACATTCAAAACAGCCACGAATACGACCCCATACGCGTTGGTATTCGGCACGGAAGCAGTCCTTCCTTTGGAAATAGAACTCCCTTCTCTCCGAGTAGCGGTTCAATATGAACTGACAGATGAAGAAAATGCTCATCTCCGGCATGAGGATCTCGACGCCCTCGATGAAACTCGCCTTATAGCACATCAAAACCTAGAGGCTTATAACGCGAGGATGACGCGGTCATATGAAAAACTGACCAGGCCGAGAACATTCCGCCAAGGCGAACTCGTGCTAGTCATCAAAAGACCTATGATCCCCAATCGTGCAAAACGCGGGAAATTCGAGCCTAACTATGAGGGCCCGTACATCATAGACAAGGTCTACTAGGGTGGGGCCTACCTGCTCATGGATATGCATAGCGAAAGACCCTTCCGGCCAATAAATGGCTGATTCCACAAAAAATACTATGCCTAATGGTTTACGATTCAGATCAATGATAGATGACGACGCCTGTGTCCGCTCGCTATCTTCCTGAGTCAAAACCCTGAAAGTAGTATCCAGAAGATCCGTTGCCTCGAAAATGGTAACAATGGACCACTACGTCCTTAAACTGGCAATGGACCGAGATGTCCCTAAACTTATAGTGGACCGAGATGTCCCTAAACTAATAATGGACCGGAATGTCCTAAAACTAGTGTGCTGCCTCAAACATGGCGCATCACACCAAACACGACAATATCCACCCTTGAGATCTATGTTGCAATCGAAGTCTCAACAGCAGAAGTTTCAACTCAAGTACTACCGGCTACACAGCTACCGCAGCAATGAAGCCACTTTCCAAGTCCCGTTGGCAAACGGATGGGAAAAAAACGGCATGTCCACAAGAAAATTGGGCATGGATGAAAATCTGAAAGGACGCCGTGAGTAAAAACTGCAGGGCTACCGGCAAGCTTGTGAAAAGCCGAAAGGGCATAATCTCGGTTATAAAAAAAACGATATGTCCACAAGCAAAATGGGCACGGATGAAAACCCGAAAGGGCGCCATGAGTAAAAACAGCAGGGCTACCGGCGAGCTTATGAAAACCCAAAAAAGGCGCAATCTCGTAAAATTTTCACATACGAGATCCTCTCGACTCGAAAAGAGAACTCCCCCTATGAGACCCTCACGACTCATAGGATTCAAAGCCTTAAGCTACAGGGACCTAGACTGTTCTTAAGCCGTCGTATTCCCCAAGTTGCCCTACAGGTGGTCCAATACTGGCCCTTGTATACAATCCACGGGCACAAATAAACGATTTCCCCACCAAGTTCCACCAATGACGAGGAATGTCCTTATATGGTGAACGACACTTGTAAGTCCTCTCGACTTATAAGGAGAAAATACTCTTGTAAGATCCTTACGACTTATAAGAGAACACACACTTTGGAATCCCCACGATTCCTAAGGAGAAAATACGCCTATGAGATCCTCAGGACTCTTAAGGAGAAATAACTTTATGAGACCCTTACGGCTCATAAAGTCGAAAAGTCTTAGTCGACAGGATCCTAACCCTATATACTAAGCCACCTTTGTTCAAATCAGCAAAGGAAAATGATGATTCTCTCCTGGCAATATCCCAGTTGTAGCGATACTGATGCCTAAATCGGTATCAAACACCACGTCCTTTCAAGGCAAATGATGATTCACTCCTGGCAATATCTCAGTTGCAGCGATACTGATGCCTAAACAGGTGTCAAACTCCAAGTCCTTTCACGGCAAATGATGATTCGCTCCTGGCAATATTCCAGTCATAGTGATGCTGATTCCAAGATTGGTATCAGATCTTAAGTTCCATACTCGCAATAAAAATCAGCGAGAAAAAAATGCATATAAAAATAGCCGAAATGATGGGGCAACTCGCAATAAAAATCAGCAAGAAAAAAATGCATATAAAATTAGCCGAAATGTTTGGGCAACTCGCAATAAAAAGCAGCGAGTAAAAATATAAAAATAGCCGAAATGATTGAGCACCACGAAAAAAAGCCGAAATGATTGGGAAATCGTAACTTTCGCGATATGAAAAGCTGAAAAGATAAAGCATCGCGGAAATAAAACATAAAATAAAATAAAATTTCCTCTGCCCTGCAGGTGAGTCTACACCGACCCCTGTATACAATCCATGGGCACAAATGAAAAAGGGAACCATGTTTTCCCACCAGGCTCCGTCAAAGGGAGAGCCAGATCTTGATGGCGACATCTACAGCCTAGAGATCAGCCTGACATTCCTTCTCAGTGTAGACGCGACGTCAACAAAGACCCAAGGGTCGAAACAAAACGGAGCCATGGCAAATTCCTAGCTCCAAGTCTTGACGGTTCATATACAACCTAGAGACAACTCTGGCGTACCTTCTCATTCTAGCATGATGCAGACGCAACGTCAACAAAAGGCCCAAGGGTCGAAATAAAGTGGAACCATGGCGAATTCCTAGCTCCAAGTCGTGACGGTTCATATACAACCTAGAGACAACCCCGACGAACCTTCTCATTCTAGCAGGATGCAGACGCAACGTCAACAAAAGGCCCAAGATCCGAAACAAAAAGGAGTGACGGCAAAATCCCAGCTCCAGCTCGACATTCTTCTTATTACAGAAGACGCAATGTCAACAAAGGCTTCAAATAGCCAAATTAAATCGAAGCAGCGGCATATTCCTAGCTTCAGGGTCCCGACGGCAAGTCATATAAAGTCTAAGAGACTATCGGAGATCATCCTACACCAGCGCGGAGTGGTTATGACTCATCGGGGCTCCCAAACTGAGCCTAACCTCAAGTAAAAAGCGGCATGGCAAAATCCCTAACGCTTGCTCTTCCGACGGTCAAACTGCCTAAGAAGATTACTTGAAGATGTCTTGTCCAGCCTCCGAAGGGATCATAGACACGACAGTCACGGGGCTACTCGAACAGCAACGTAAAGACTATATATCAGGGAATGCATCAGCCAATGCGACGGTACCATAGACTAAAACCCTAGTACCACAAAACCTAACGGATCTCTGTCGTAAAGAGCAGGGGTTATCTATAACGTTAGGACGAGTTTGCATATAAGACCAAGGGAGGTAAACTAAACAAACTCCGTAATGAGTCCATAAACTACAGACTCCGGAATGAGTGAATAAACTACAAACTCCAAAATGAGTCCATAAACTAGAGACTTCGGAATGAGTGAATAAACTACAAACTCCAAAATGAGTCCATAAACTAGAGACTCCGAAATAAGAAAATAAACTACAAACTATAAACTCCGGAATGAGTGAATAAACTATAGGCTCCGAAGCGAGCGCATAACTACAAACTCCGAAACGAGTAAGTAAACTAATTAGCACCATATTAAGGCATCAGAACACGGATAAGCGCATAAAAAAATGTGTATATTCTTATTCATGAATCAAAATTTTTAAGAGATACAATTAATGCAAAAAGGGGAATACAGTTACAATTAAGAAAGAGGGGCTTTCAACAAATTGGCGACCCGCTCATGCGCTCCCCGCAACTCCTCCTCACATTCAGCTACTGTGGCCAGCCCCGCTTCGATTTGAGCCCGTTGTTGCAAGCAGGATGAAAGCTGCTCCGCGATTTCCTGATTGGCAGCTTCGCAATCTTGCGTGACCCGCTCAGTAAAGTCGAGCTTCTGCCTCAGTGCCAGCCCATCAGATATACATTGTTGGAGTTTTTCAAAAATAGCTTTCAGCTGCGTAGCATTCGCTTCGATTTGGGCGCGCAATTGAATGGATTCGCCAGAAGCCGTCGCATGCTCCTTTCGCTTCAGGGTCAGCTTTTGTTCGAAATGCCGAATGAAGTCGGCGCTTTGTTTGATCCACGCGACCCACTGAGCCTTCAAGGTCAATACTTCAGGAGCGAGATGCTTGAGTTCGATCTCATGCAAACAAGCCTCGATCTTTTTACAATGATCGACCCAAAAGTGAACGAAATCTTCGTTGTGGAAATTCGCAAGCGTCGTCGGCATAGGGTTGACTTCGTCAGCGAAATCCACAACAGAGGTGAGAGCCTCGGCATCAAGATCTTCAATAAATTCGCTTAACCTTCGCTTGTTAGTCACCGCACCCCTGGAAGATTGACGTTTAGCAAAAGGCCCCATAGGCATGGGAATGCGAGACTCAAAATGAAGCGAAGCTGGTATAATTGCTGAAAAATAAATCACGCACGAATAAGGGTCAAATTTCAACTTGAAAGATAAGAAGGAAGCTGATGGACAAGAGCTGCCGTACCAGTTATTGAAAGTGGAAAGACAGGGAGCACCAGAGGATTGGCTATTCCTTCGCTCCCTCCTTTGAGCCGTGATATTGTGGTCAATATGAGGAAAGCTTAGCAACAGAAGATCTACTCATGAAAAGGAGAAACACCAAGTGAAGAATATACTGACCAATGCCGGAAGGGGGACCGACTTCCGATTGGAAGTAAAAATGTGAGTTTGGCACTTGGTATAAGTGGTCAAAGAGCACTCCTGCAAGGTTGCGACAATATATGGTTAATGAAAAAAATGGTATCTACAGTGAAGGAAATAAATGAGAAGTCTTTACCTTCCAAAATTCGGGGAGACTCAGAAGAGGGAGAAGGAACCGTGACAGTCAAGGCAATGGCCAGTGGTAGTTCTTCAGCCAGTACAGCTTCAGGGTTTACTGCGCCTATGCTCAGGACAAAGGAAATATCATCAGAGATGCTTAGCAAGATTAAAAGCTCAAAGATAATAACCCAAGGAGTACCTGACAGGTCAGAAACTGAAACCGTGCCCGAAGCGCCACCGGTTGTAACAGCTTCCTCGGTTTCCATTGGGAAAATGGACTCAGCACCCACACCTTCATCTCCTGACTCGATAAGGGCAGTTGTAATGCTGGCATCCCCTGCTGATATCAAGGATCCGCAGGGAGAAGAAGCGACAGTCGGAGCGGTCTCAGATTCCAAAGAAAGATTGGCCACTTCGGGCTCTTTAGTCGCTGGCACTTCACCTGCCAGGCCACCACCAGAACTTGGCCCTGCTTTAGAACAAAAAATGTGTCATGATTCGAGAAAAAATGGTTGCTAAGTTCTAATAAGGGACTGCGCGTTGTTATACCTTGAAGTAGCCGCTCGGCTTTTTCCCGAGATGCGCGCGCAACTTGCCGATCAGCAGTAGACAAGTCGGAAGAGACATCCGCCATGGGAACGACAGAAGGTCGAACTTCACTCGAACCTGCGCCCACGGCCAGGACAGCCTGACATTCCCTCGCAGCCTGCTTTCTACGCTTCCTCTCAACCTGGGCCGTATGAACTGATCTCCTTAAAACTTCCGACAGGGGGACGTCGTCGTCCAAATCAAGTTCAGCCTCCGGATCCGCTGTGGCATCCATCATCGGCTGCTTCAGCAACGCCTCCTGCGGTGGCATTGGGAGAGCATCAGCCGTAGTCGGTGGCTCCGAAGGCTTTTCTTCATCACTACCCAAGACTGCCATTACACTCGGAACAACCTGGGTTGTGGTTGTTCTTGTAATAGGATAAAGAAAAAGGTCAGATCATGAATAAAAAAGAACTATAGATGTAGTGAAATGAATCATACCAAGGCCCAAGGAGGCGCGGAGCCTCTCCTCCTCCTCAAACATCTTGAGGGAAGCCGAGAGAGCCTCTTCAGCAGAAATGCCTATTAAGAAAGAGAGCGTTAGTAAAGCATAATAAATTCAAAAGAAAAGGGAGGGGATATATATACAAGAGAGTATAAATAAAGTATACCGGACTCCGCAATAGAGGCTAACGCCGCCTGTTCACGGGCCAGTCGCTTCGACGCTTCAATGGCGGCCTAAAGATCGGTATCAGTCACAGGCGTATCAAATAGACCGACATTAGTGCCATACTCGCACAAGACCTCACTATAGGGAGCATGAGGCTCCTGGCCGAATACGACGTCAGCATAGAATAGAGATTTCTTCTTCTTCTGCGAACTGACACTAACAGCCGACGATAAAAGCTTTTGCTTGACAGGCTTCTTCGGACGACAGGTCTCGATCTCCGAACCAATGCCCGATTCCGGGGATGCCACGGCTACCGCATTCGCAGGAACATCCGGTCGAAGCTTATCAGGAAAAGCTCGTGGGACTACAGCCGTAGTGATTTCTCTTAAATAAATATGAACGATTGTCCGTCGCTTCAGCGGGACTTATGGATTACCAGCTGGGGCGGCATCCTTGTAGTAGAGTAGCTGCCGCCTCTCCTCCCTAATAACAGCACCTGTCGCATGCCGGTACCACACACGTAAGCATTCGAGGCTTTTAGCAAACAGCTCGGCTTGCTGACAAGGAAATGGGACCTCGTATTTAATCGCATAAAATGATGCGTTGTGCTGCAAATACCCTCCTCCGTAGCAACCGGCTTAACTAAGAACGCCTCAAGAGGAACACCTTGGTTATAACCCAATTGTTTGGCAAAACGATGCGAGTTGTACCTCATAAACAGCACCGAGGCGTTTTTTCTAAATACTAGGAAGCCCGGCCGATAGAATACAGGTGCATAACCTCCCGAGCCCTCAATGCAGAAACCCCGTCCATGAAGGTGTCATGCAACGGTTGGACCACCTTGGAAGATTCTTTGCCGATAGTCAGGATTCTATCGACAAAAGTCATACTGTCCCCAACCATGCGTGGGCGAAGGAGCAATCGCTGAGCCTCTCGCTGTGATGGGTCTGGAGCAGAAGCGTCAACTAGATACATGACCCGGGGAAAGTTGTAGCCTTCGTAGAATTAGGGTTATTTATGAACACCAAAGGCGCCCAGCACGTGCATCTCGATCCATGATGTGAAGTAGTGCAATAGGAGATATACGGGCTTTACCCCCGGTTGAGTGGTGTCAGCTGCTAAGCTTAGGCCATGATATAAATGAGCCAACCCCACGATCCCAATGGCCACGCACGTCCCTTCGACGATGCGATGAGCCGGATAAAAAACAGATGGCCTCATGTAGCGGGGGTGCGTCGGAAGTGCAAACCAACTCAGCCACAAGCCAATAAACCCTAGAAAGAACGTCTTTTCGTCAACATCCGGGGCAGCAATCTCTGGAAAGGGGACGACTGGAGTATCCGAAATAAAGAATTTCTTTAAATCCGCCTCTGCAGTCGGCAAGTTATCCGAACCAAACCCGAACGGGTCGTCAAGTTTGGCGAATTTCGTAGCCTGTTTAGACAGAACTTCTGGACGAAGAAAGCGGGCGATCAAATCTGCGAACCCAACTCTGTGCCCGCCAGACTCCAGGAATAAACTCCTGTACATGTTAAACACCTTAATCAAGCTTAGGAACTGATGTTGAACGGCGTTCTCCGGAGTAAGGCCCATTGCTACTGATTTGGTGGCGAAGACATACTCGTCGGGAGGAAGTAGCTCCTCATAATGCTCCCCTCTGACGGGTAAGCCGGAGATCTCCGCAAACTCCTCCAATGAAATCGAAACCTCCCGATCTGATAAGAGAAAGGTATGGGTAGAGATGTTCCATTGTTCCAAAAATGATTTGACCCACTTCACATGAGGAGCGTGGTAGTGAAAGAGGGACGCGTAGATCGCGGGATACAACTCGGTCTTTAATAACAGCGATTTCTTGGCTGACAAGATATAACGGGCCCACTGTAGATAGTCGGTCGAATGACGGGGAGTCATTCCTATCATGTAAACTTTCCCCTAAGGACGCGACTCTTCTTGGCATATGCGTCACCCTAAAATGTCCAAGGCTATCGGCGGCTGCACTGGTATTGAGGCCATGGAAGGCTGAAGACAACCTTCCGAGGTCCAGTTGACCTTTTCTACTGTGATGGTCACCAGCGGCGGATCAGCATAATGGATCGCCGGGATCAGCTCCGAAGGCGCTGCGCAAGTAAAACTACGCCGACCCCGAATAATCTGACTATACCATGACCCCCACAGATGAAGAGATTTTTGCTCTGGGTCATGATCCTTAATAAATGCGAAAAATTCCCGATCTACGGGCGCGTCGGCAAAAGCGATCTCCGAACATACGAAGGGAAAAGAGGAATCAAAAGCCATAGTACTTGCATAAAAGGGGAAGGGTTAGCTATCGACACAATGTTCAAGGCTTTAACTGTACTGTACCGCAGTTCAAAAAGAAAGGGACAGGGGGGCCCACAAAATCAAGGTAACGCCCCATCAATGATGGGGCAGCCACTCATTAAAAATAAAATCCAAAAGGATTCTCACTTAATGAGAAAACATCATTAAACTCTGGAGTTAAACTCCCTCGAGAACTATGTTCTGCAAACAGATTTCAAATCTGTCAAGAAAATTAGGAAGGGAATATGTCACGACCCGAAAGAGCACGTGACTGGCCCTCGAACCATATGAAATCTATAGGACTCCATCTGATCCAAGTAAGCCAAAGCCCAGAAATCTAAAACCATTTTAAGAGTAAGTGAAGAAAACTGGTTTAAAGAAGTGAAGGAAAATATGTTTGAAGTCGAGGTTTTTAAATAACTAAGCCGAAGGTGCATTTTTAAAAGGTAAAGTCTTTTCTAAAAATTTCGGCAGAGTTTCTTTTGTAAATACTGGCCCCGAACGGGATACAACAAGCATAACATATATACAATGATAAAAGGGATCCCCAAGCGGGAGCTAGCTCTTCGTCAATTGACGGTCACAACCACACATGCAATATAATATACAACGCCGAAAGGCGAGGATCGATCCAAAAGAAACACAGTAAGCATGAAAACCGCAATACTACTAAGCGCGACTCTAAGGCCAAATAAAACATCACTAAAGTCTGAGTCTGAAACAATAAACAAATTTGGTTGATGGAAATTCTAGATACAAAGAATAATATAAGTACAATGGTGGTTTTGATGCAAAAAGAACCACCTACCAAATGCAATTCACCCGCAAGGAAGCAATGTGCCAGAAATGCCGCAAAGGAACCTGTACGGCAAAACCTGCAAGAACTGTGGCACAACGGGGGTGAGTTGCCAACTCGTGAATAGAGAATAACTACAAGCAGAAACCGAACGCAAGACATAATCCTAGGTCAAAACGATCAGTACAAAATCCTCAATATAAAACATGCAGCCTATAACAAGGCTAGGGTAAATATCTAACCCGAGTGTAATCTCCTGTGCCTGTGTCAGTGCCTCAGGTAGCAATATAACATAAGAATGAGGTATGAATGCATGAGAACATAATACATGTAAATGAAGAAACTGTTTTCATACTTTAGTGAGATTTCCTTTGTATTTTTAAAATGAGGTATCATAATGAAATCAGCATAAAACAGTGCCTAACATCGGCACAAAACGTAATCCAAATATCCCGATATCTCTGTATCCCAATCAAAAAATCTAGGGCGCCGTCAGTCCAGACCGGCCCCTACCATCAATCTCAAGACCACGACGGTATCCTCCGGATATCCGACGCGTCAGGTAAAATCACCGGTCGGTAGTGCTCCCCTGCCAGGCTCAACGTCATCACCACATTCATCTTGCCCCGGGGTACCGCACCGGGTCCACCATGTACCCGAAACGGTTCATCCGTCTCCTCGAATCGGGTTTCCAAATCCATCAGCAAACTCATGGTGGACGACTCATACATCATGGGAAAACCGCACTTTTTATTTTAAAAGAGAGAAAATGTTTATCTGTGTTTTTGCGGTTTTCCTCCAAATCCAGAAAATCTCACGGAAATCCAAATCCAAAACCTCAGTAACACGTAAAATAGTGAATATATGCATGAGAATCCATGAATGCGGCATAACAATGAATATCAGTATGCATGAAGTAGCAGGTAATAACTACAATGTCTAAACTATTAGCTAATAGGTTATGTCAAGCAATAGTATTTTCTAAGGTGTACGTGACATGGCAATTACCGATGAAGATGTGTGTGAGCCGGCAAGTAAGTGTACGTGGTACATACGCAACATCGGTAATGGTGCTAGTGTCCTAACAGCATGATATCAATAATGGAGTATGAAACATAATATAAGAATGCGATGCAAAGCGAACCACAAAAAAAGTGGGAGCTGAATCTAGACGCAACTATAACTAATCTGCATTAATCTAATATAAGTCCTACAAATGGTGCCTTTTGAAATATCACGAATCATGGGGTTTTGAAAATAGGGGCTACGGTGTTTTTATGAAAAGATACGCCTTTTGAAATGTCCGTAGATCCCTTGACCTGTCTTATAAAATACCCACGACCCGCTAGTTTTGAAATAGGTAGGAGTCTAATCTATTCTAACAACTACACTAAACTATACAGCTGAACTAACAAGCTGAGCTACAGGTAAGGAAACCGCCTAACATCTGAGTCGATATATATATAGATATAATAGTCGGTGATTCCGCCTCAATAGTATCGCGTACGATACAGTATATCATATGACATCCTCAAGTCATGAGTGCGGATCTATCATCAATGTAAAGCTCATACGGTAAATCGTCGTACGGCATCCCAATAGCTGGGTACGGGTCAATATCACACTATCTCATCACACTTCAGGTATCACTATCAACATATCATATAATCTGGGGTACTATTCTATGTCTAGAATAAATCGATACCATCAATAAAGTATGCATGCGGGGGTAAACACACATCCCAAGCCCGCAAGAATCACATTTCGTATCCCAAATACGAATCATATCACATCACCGATCTCGCGGCACAAAGCCCAATTTCATTGACTCATCTCCAAAGTCATCCAATATCATCAACACAGTGCCAGTATAAGTAATATGCAAGGGTGTGCGTGTAGGTGTAATTCTATTCTAGGGTTCGCGACTATGAACTACACTAGTCACTTCTAACCCTACACTATCCATAATACACCTAACTATCATATATAATAACAACTACGGACTGCGGGGGTGCTATACGCCATCCACCCGACTTCCCCCCGTAGATATAATCTACTCACCTAGCGTCTTCATTTGTGGACGTCGCCACGCGCTTGCTTGTCGTCCCGAAGTCTTCATGGGGTACCTACACATCAAAATATCGTATATGCGCATTAAAACCAAATCAAAGCTAAAACGGCACATGAAATCCAAAATGATACGATAAGAGGCCTATAGGTTAAAACCCATGGCACGCCTTCAAAACCATCAACACATCCTCTATATCGTCGTATAAACGCCAAATAGTCGAGGCAAAACACAATCCACAATTGCAGAATTAAAAATACGGAATACGGAAACATGAATCTAAAACAGCAACTTAGGAAATATGTCCCAGATTTTACCCTAGGTCACTTTATACAAATCTATATATACCAGGGGTCTAACATGAACATGTAGGAGCTACAGAACCAATACGAGCCAAAATGGTGGGACCCAGGCCGCAATTTGCGGCCAATGGGGATAAATTGGCGGTCGGGAAGAAGAAGTGGGAGCTGGGGTCTTGGGGTTAGCTTCCTGGGTGCCTGCACGTGTCACTGTCCAATCAATTTTAATTTAGGGTGTCTCGGGTGATAGCAGATTCAATATACCCTTCACAGATTTCATAAATTCCCCAATATCGGTTTCTAAAATCCGTATTATGGTTTAAGCTTCAGGTTTTGGATTTCCAATTCATACACTAGGGTGATGGTATAACCTCTACTGACCTCAATTCCATATTACAACCCATAAATCATCACAACCCTAACTAGGTTATCCACAAGTCCACAATATCACACAATATCGATTCGATCTTAATATGAGGGTAAAGGAAATGCATAAACTAAGTTTAAGGTCCAGAAAATACCTCATTTGGCAACTCAAGAATTTTCTTGAGTTGGCCCTAGTGGCCAAAATCCTTGCTTCTTTAGCACCAAGTGTAGATCTAGGGATTGTGCACACATTTAATGAAATGGAGATTGGGTTTTAGGGTTGTTTTAGAGGTGTTTTGGAGCTTGAAGAGGGGAGGGAAAGGAGGTGCAGGAGCAGCAGCAGGAGAAGGGAGAAGAGGGAGGGAAATGAGGGGAGAAATGGTTAAGTCCTTAGTCAATGAAGCCCATACCTCTCTCTCTCTCACCAACTACCCATTTCTTTATTCTTTTCCTTTTCTTTTTCCTTTTAAAACCCTTCTCACTCAAATAGTAAACCCAAATGAAAAGCATGGCAAGAAAATGCACAAGTGTGAAAAAGTGATATGTGCATGTGTTGCACAAAAAGCTAAAAACCGATTAGCGATTTTTAATCGCGATTAGCACTAAATTAGTGTCAAATTAATCACAAAAACTTTAAAATGTCATAATTCTCTAATTTACCCCATTTTAGAATTTTCCAAAATTTTTCACCATTTATTTGTATTTAATAATTCCAAAATATTAAAATATTCAATAAAATAATATTAAATTATAAAAATTCCCAAAATTAACATTTTATCTTTTTTGAAATGTTACAATCTACCCCCTTAAAGAAATTCGGTCCCCGAATTTAAATTTAAACCCCCAATACTAAAACAATTTTTGTAATACTCCAATTTGTCGGGGCTCCGAAGACATCAATACATAGAGAATATCATATGCGTCTGGTGCGAAAGGAATCAAAATCCATATATGTGTCATACAGGTGTACAAAACAACATCTAGGTGCAACGGGTGTGCACGAAACATCTGTCATAGGCAACGTGTGTGCCTGACAGCAACCAAATCAGGTGCATGTAACATGCACGAAGAATCCCGATTTAGTGCATCTGGCGTGCACCAAAATCGTATATCAAAACACTAAAGGTGCATGAAAACTCTGCAGGAAGTGTAAATCAAATCACTGTATAAGGTGGGCGTGAATTCACAATCAAAACCTCGAATGTAATAACTATGCGCAAAATATAAATATCCAGTGGGTGCATGAAACAAATATCATGAAACTCAGTCATCAAAACTAAATCATGCAAACAGAACGCCCAAAATACCGAAATCCAAAATGACGGATACGTGATAATCGAATCACAAAATCACAAATCATAGTACCGTCGTCGGTAGTTCCTCCTTCGAGGTCGAGAAGGAGTCGGTGCATCCACTGCTAGCAGCGCAAGATATCTACTTGCCTCTTGCTCATGGTCTGGCGCCCTCTGACTCTGGGTCCTTATCTTCTCTGAGGATTACCTATCTCGCAGTCAATCGGCTCATCGGCCCTGTCAGGTGTGCTAACGGGGACGATTCCGTTCTGGCACTTCTCTGGTCACCTATCGGTCAATCCTCACGACCACTCGTGAGGCAGCCCATCACAGGCGTCGGCCTCTGGCTCTCTGAATGCACGTCACATATCTGATCCTGGGTGCAAACATCATTGCAGCAATGTCCTGGAAGGAATCCTGCTCAAGGTCTCTTCCGATCTTGCCTATGCCGAACTGTACAGAGGCTGGCTCTCCTACATAATCTCTTCTCACTCGATAGACATCTGTATCCTCAACACAATATTTCTCGGAATCTGGTTGCATCCCAATGCCTCTGTAAGCATATCTGACCTCTGGTCTCGACGGGAAGCAATGACAGCTCGTCAGCGTCTCGCCCGAACCTCTGGTTCCACCAGTCTCTATCGTCGTCCACTATGACGTCACGCCATGCATATCTACGCACTGCACTGTTCTCGGCCACGGTCAATCTGAAGTCTCTCACACGGACTCGAAAGCGCGTACTCTGTAGCTTCATCATTCTGTAGAAGATGTCAGGCCGAATAGGTCCTCGGGAACACGTCCCAACCATCGGAGGAATACTCAATACTCGTCCGTCCTTGATCGATTCGCAACGCATCTGGGTAAGTTTCTTTATCCGAATCTGGTCAACTACCTCGTCGACAATGCTAACTCTGGCCTGCTGGTTGTGCGCAATATGACCACTCCTGGGTCAGGTCTTCTCGTATAGTATTCCAGAAAGGTCATGTCGAAGTCTCTCTCAAATCTCATCCCTGCCGAATTGCCCAGGAGTCATCATCCCTTGCTGAAGCAAATTCTTGTTCCGGAACGGCTGCATACTTATCGCGCTTCTTTCTGGAAGATATATCCATATACAACGCCTCTGGGTGCGTATCACATCTCTAATGTCAGCGGAGTGGGACGTCATCTCGTCGAAATCTCTTGCGAACTCTTTTCTTCACTCTGCTTCAATGTCGACTGATTCGGACTCGTCTCATCGTGGCTGCATGGACTATGCTCCAACGGCTATACTCGTATCTGGAGTCTCCCAAGCAATGCATCCCATCACATGATATCCGAATGATGTCGAAACATTCGATCGACTCGTCAGAATCTTATAATCCCCCAAGAGATCAACATCTTGAGTACAGTTTAATAGTATCGAGTACATGCCTCAGCGTCGGTGGTCCAGCCGTAGAAGGGCAAACCCAAGCCTCACTAATGGCGCCGCGGAACTGCCGTAAACCCTAAGGTTCAAAAGCTTTCACACGGTCATTAAGTCGAGTTAGGGTTTCATTCTTCTAGAGGGTCCATAGAATCACCTGCATGTCTTTCCGTATACTTTAAACTTGGAAAATGGGCTCCTGACATTCGATCGTCTCAATCGACTCTCAACGAATCTGCGTGAAGTCGTCTCTAGCTGGAATCAATCTATCTGATGATCTCGCATCGGTAAACGGACGAACCAAATGTCCTAGTCATTCATCCTCAGGTGACTGGCGACTCGCTATCATCTCTCTAAGTATATGCTCACGCTGCAGCAGCTCCAACCATCTGGGCGATATCTCGTCATTTGCAGCAGCAACTGGCTCATTCACCTGCACGCCGAACAGCGCCTCAATCCTCCAGGAAAGACGACACATTGGCGGTCATATCTGAATCGGTCTGCTCTAGATCTGAGTAAGACTCTCCACACTGGAAATCTTCAACTCAACTGGGCCCGCTCCGGTGCATAAATCGGACGAATCACCTTCGTCTCTCAAATCGAGTAGACTAGCTATAATCTGTCTCATATCTGTCTGGAAGCTCCGACAATCTAAGCTCGTAAGCTCCGAAAGCGACATCCCGTCAATCTCAGCAACAGCTGGTCCCTCTGTCTGCACGGTAGGCGACATCATAATCTCTGAGGTATGATGTACATCAACAGTCCTCTCTCAACTGGCAGCTCTAACAATGGCCCGATCATCCGGTACAAAACCAAGCACTCGCCTCCACTTGAGGTCACAGTCATCAATACTAACTCGAGACGTTCCCATGTCACCAGAAAACACAATGGTCAGCCCTCGTACCAGACGAGCTCGCACTGACCGTAAACCTAGCAGCAGCCCAAACTGCGCTCAAACATGGCGACAGGAACCTCAATCGAGTATCGAAGAGAGCAGATCAATGGCAAGAAAGGAAACAACAGATCCAGAGTGGATACACGATCATAAGAAGGAACAGCATCAATGAAGGTATGATCATGGACTAATAGAATCGGGGATCTCAAATGGATGTATAATCATGGATATAAAGAGAAACACTGATCTCGAAAATATGTACATCCTAAGGTTTCTTAAGCGGAGTGGCGTGTAGTAAGTATGCCGCGGAACATACCAACGGTACGTCACTCTACTTTAGTCACCTATTCCATCAACCAAGGGTCATCCTATACGACAAAAGTTCGGGTCTAATACCCCCTCGACTAAGTCTAAGTTCCGTAAGGTCAAGCCTAAGTTCCGTATATATATAAACGCCCTAGGCTCCACATAGTCAAACTTAGACTCGAACCAAGGTCAACCTAGCGCTCTGATACCAACTTTGTCACGACCCGAAAGAGCACGTGACTGGCCCTCGAACCATATGAAATCTATAGGACTCCATCTGATCCAAGTAAGCCAAAGCCCAGAAATCTAAAACCATTTTAAGAGTAAGTGAAGAAAACTGGTTTAAAGAAGTGAAGGAAAATATGTTTGAAGTCGAGGTTTTTAAATAACTAAGCCGAAGGTGCATTTTTAAAAGGTAAAGTCTTTTCTAAAAATTTCGGCAGAGTTTCTTTTGTAAATACTGGCCCCGAACGGGATACAACAAGCATAACATATATACAATGATAAAAGGCATCCCCAAGCGGGAGCTAGCTCTTCGTCAATTGACGGTCACAACCACACATGCAATATAATATACAACGCCGAAAGGCGAGGATCGATCCAAAAGAAACACTGTAAGCATGAAAACCGCAATACTACTAAGCGCGACTCTAAGGCCAAATAAAACATCACTAAAGTCTGAGTCTGAAACAATAAACAAATTTGGTTGATGGAAATTCTAGATACAAAGAATAATATAAGTACAATGGTGGTTTTGATGCAAAAGGAACCACCTACCAAATGCAATTCACCCGCAAGGAAGCAATGTGCCAGAAATGCCGCAAAGGAACCTGTACGGCAAAACCTGCAAGAACTGTGGCACAACGGGGGTGAGTTGCCAACTCGTGAATAGAGAATAACTACAAGCAGAAACCGAACGCAAGACATAATCCTAGGTCAAAACGATCAGTACAAAATCCTCAATATAAAACATGCAGCCTATAACAAGGCTAGGGTAAATATCTAACCCGAGTGTAATCTCCTGTGCCTGTGTCAGTGCCTCAGGTAGCAATATAACATAAGAATGAGGTATGAATGCATGAGAACATAATACATGTAAATGAAGAAACTGTTTTCATACTTTAGTGAGATTTCCTTTGTATTTTTAAAATGAGGTATCATAATGAAATCAGCATAAAACAGTGCCTAACATCGGCACAAAACGTAATCCAAATATCCCGATATCTCTTTATCCCAATCAAAAAATCTAGGGCGCCGTCAGTCCAGACCGGCCCCTACCATCAATCTCAAGACCACGACGGTATCCTCCGGATATCCGACGCGTCAGGTAAAATCACCGGTCGGTAGTGCTCCCCTGCCAGGCTCAACGTCATCACCACATTCATCTTGCCCCGGGGTACCGCACCGGGTCCACCATGTACCCGAAACGGTTCATCCGTCTCCTCGAATCGGGTTTCCAAATCCATCAGCAAACTCATGGTGGACGACTCATACATCATGGGAAAACCGCACTTTTTATTTTAAAAGAGAGAAAATGTTTATCTGTGTTTTTGCGGTTTTCCTCCAAATCCAGAAAATCTCACGGAAATCCAAATCCAAAACCTCAGTAACACGTAAAATAGTGAATATATGCATGAGAATCCATGAATGCGGCATAACAATGAATATCAGTATGCATGAAGTAGCAGGTAATAACTACAATGTCTAAACTATTAGCTAATAGGTTATGTCAAGCAATAGTATTTTCTAAGGTGTACGTGACATGGCAATTACCGATGAAGATGTGTGTGAGCCGGCAAGTAAGTGTACGTGGTACATACGCAACATCGGTAATGGTGCTAGTGTCCTAACAGCATGATATCAATAATGGAGTATGAAACATAATATAAGAATGCGATGCAAAGCGAACCACAAAAAAAGTGGGAGCTGAATCTAGACGCAACTATAACTAATCTGCATTAATCTAATATAAGTCCTACAAATGGTGCCTTTTGAAATATCACGAATCATGGGGTTTTGAAAATAGGGGCTACGGTGTTTTTATGAAAAGATACGCCTTTTGAAATGTCCGTAGATCCCTTGACCTGTCTTATAAAATACCCACGACCCGCTAGTTTTGAAATAGGTAGGAGTCTAATCTATTCTAACAACTACACTAAACTATACAGCTGAACTAACAAGCTGAGCTACAGGTAAGGAAACCGCCTAATATCTGAGTCGATATATATATAGATATAATAGTCGGTGATTCCGCCTCAATAGTATCGCGTACGATACAGTATATCATATGACATCCTCAAGTCATGAGTGCGGATCTATCATCAATGTAAAGCTCATACGGTAAATCGTCGTACGGCATCCCAATAGCTGGGTACGGGTCAATATCACACTATCTCATCACACTTCAGGTATCACTATCAACATATCATATAATCTGGGGTACTATTCTATGTCTAGAATAAATCGATACCATCAATAAAGTATGCATGCGGGGGTAAACACACATCCCAAGCCCGCAAGAATCACATTTCGTATCCCAAATACGAATCATATCACATCACCGATCTCGCGGCACAAAGCCCAATTTCATTGACTCATCTCCAAAGTCATCCAATATCATCAACACAGTGCCAGTATAAGTAATATGCAAGGGTGTGCGTGTAGGTGTAATTCTATTCTAGGGTTCGCGACTATGAACTACACTAGTCACTTCTAACCCTACACTATCCATAATACACCTAACTATCATATATAATAACAACTACGGACTGCGGGGGTGCTATACGCCATCCACCCGACTTCCCCCCTAAGATATAATCTACTCACCTAGCGTCTTCATTTGTGGACGTCGCCACGCGCTTGCTTGTCGTCCCGAAGTCTTCATGGGGTACCTACACATCAAAATATCGTATATGCGCATTAAAACCAAATCAAAGCTAAAACGGCACATGAAATCCAAAATGATACGATAAGAGGCCTATAGGTTAAAACCCATGGCACGCCTTCAAAACCATCAACACATCCTCTATATCGTCGTATAAACGCCAAATAGTCGAGGCAAAACACAATCCACAATTGCAGAATTAAAAATACGGAATACGGAAACATGAATCTAAAACAGCAACTTAGGAAATATGTCCCAGATTTTACCCTAGGTCACTTTATACAAATCTATATATACCAGGGGTCTAACATGAACATGTAGGAGCTACAGAACCAATACGAGCCAAAATGGTGGGACCCAGGCCGCAATTTGCGGCCAATGGGGATAAATTGGCGGCCGGGAAGAAGAAGTGGGAGCTGGGGTCTTGGGGTTAGCTTCCTGGGTGCCTGCACGTGTCACTGTCCAATCAATTTTAATTTAGGGTGTCTCGGGTGATAGCAGATTCAATATACCCTTCACAGATTTCATAAATTCCCCAATATCGGTTTCTAAAATCCGTATTATGGTTTAAGCTTCAGGTTTTGGATTTCCAATTCATACACTAGGGTGATGGTATAACCTCTACTGACCTCAATTCCATATTACAACCCATAAATCATCACAACCCTAACTAGGTTATCCACAAGTCCATAATATCACACAATATCGATTCGATCTTAATATGAGGGTAAAGGAAATGCATAAACTAAGTTTAAGGTCCAGAAAATACCTCATTTGGCAACTCAAGAATTTTCTTGAGTTGCCCCTAGTGGCCAAAATCCTTGCTTCTTTAGCACCAAGTGTAGATCTAGGGATTGTGCACACATTTAATGAAATGGAGATTGGGTTTTGGGGTTGTTTTAGAGGTGTTTTGGAGCTTGAAGAGGGGAGGGAAAGGAGGTGCAGGAGCAGCAGCAGGAGAAGGGAGAAGAGGGAGGGAAATGAGGGGAGAAATGGTTAAGTCCTTAGTCAATGAAGCCCATACCTCTCTCTCTCTCACCAACTACCCATTTCTTTATTCTTTTCCTTTTCTTTTTCCTTTTAAAACCCTTCTCACTCAAATAGTAAACCCAAATGAAAAGCATGGCAAGAAAATGCACAAGTGTGAAAAAGTGATATGTGCATGTGTTGCACAAAAAGCTAAAAACCGATTAGCGATTTTTAATCGCGATTAGCACTAAATTAGTGTCAAATTAATCACAAAAACTTTAAAATGTCATAATTCTCTAATTTACCCCATTTTAGAATTTTCCAAAATTTTTCACCATTTATTTGTATTTAATAATTCCAAAATATTAAAATATTCAATAAAATAATATTAAATTATAAAAATTCCCAAAATTAACATTTTATCTTTTTTGAAATGTTACAGAATAAAATTCCCAAAAGAATTTCTTTAAAAGAAATTCTTCAGAGCCAAGCTCTGTAGAACAATAGGATAACATCCCAGAACTCCGCTCGAGAAAGGAATTAAACTCCAAATAACCTTCAAAAAACAAAGTTTCTAACAGGGTAAAACCCTAAAAGATCTTTAAAATCTACGATCTACTCAAGTAAAATTTTTAGATCTCTAAGAGATCATTGCAAAAGAAGAGCAAAGCTCTGTTAATGGGTTAAAAACCCTGAAACATGAAGAGATTCCTTCGAGAGTTTCCTCAGACATTAAGACATGGTCATGATTCTTACCAAATTTTGACAGAGTTTTAACTCTAAAAGAGTTTCTTTGAACAGAGATCCGAGCTCTGAAAGGAGAATTAAATTCTCAAGAAAAGAAGAAGGCTAAAGAGAAGATGAACAGCAGCCATCTTAAGGGCCAAAGTGCCTATTTATAAAAATTTAAGAGACGGTTCAACTCCCCAGGAGATCGAATGGTGGAAAAGGTGTCACCGCTGCTCTCACGTGTGAGCCACGTGAGCGCAACGGTGGGGGGGCATTTTTTCCCCCAAAAAAGAGCAAAAGCTCTGTTCAAAAAAAATTTAAGAGACAACGCCTCACGTGTCTTCCACGAGGGTGCCAGTGCCAGAATTTAAAAAAAACTCTTATATGACGCCGCACGTGCTCCTCACCCAGGCGCCAATGTACAAAGCACATAAAGGAATTAAAACCCTAATTAGCGCCCACGTGCACAACATGTGAGCGCCGGCGTTCAGGTAGAATTAAATTCTACTATCTGTTGAACAGAGCCGTTGGATCAAAGATCCAACGGAGATGATAAATTATCAAGACTCAGAATTAAAATTTTATTGAGAGGAAATATTCCTCAAATCTTTCTAAAACAAGAAAGATACCTTCGGTTGGATCATAGAATAAAATTCTATGCCTTCTGTAAAATAGAGGACCGTTGGATTAAAAATCCAACGGTGATTAAAAAATCACCGTTCTATAGAATAAATTCTGTATGGGAAAATATCTCCCCGATCTTGTTAAAAACAAGATAATACTTTCTGTAAAACAGAAGTCCTTGGATCAAAGATCCAGCGGTGGGTAAAATCCCCAGATCAATTGGGATCTCTTAATGAGAGATTTCCTCAAAGCTAATTAACAAACTGCCTATACTATATAAAAAACCAAAGACTTCAAGTCTAAAAAGGAAGGACCCCCCATAAGCTTTAAAAAAAGAGAAGAGAAAGCTTCAAAAGAACAGAGAATTAAATTATCGAGGAAGAAGAACTCTCTTCTTGGAAATTTTAGGTAACTAATATATATATATATATATATATGTGTGTGTGTGTGTGTGTGTGTGTGTGTGTGTGTGTGTGTGTGTGTGTGTTATACCTACTGGGGGGTTTAGCCCTTCTCAAAGAACCGAGTTCTTTCTCCGGATCTGAGATCCACAAGACAAGTCTCCCATATGATGAGAATTTAATTCTCATTGGCAAGAACTCATTCTCGAGAACCAAAAATTCATCTACAAAATAAAGATCATGTAGATCATTCAAGAAGAAAAGAACCCAGCGCCCCACGTGCCCCTCACGTGGGCGCTACAGAAGAAAGGAGTGCTTAGCACTCAATTGAGCGGCGCTGAGCGCCCAGCCCCACGTGCCCCTCATGTGGGCGCCACAGAAGTAAAGAGTGCTTAGTACACAATGAGCGGCGCTCAGCGCCCTACGTGCCCCTCGCGTGGGCGCCACAGAAGAAAAGAGTGCTTAGCACTCAATAAGCGGCGCCCAGCGCCTCATGTGTCACTCATGTGGGCGCCACAGAATGGAAGAGTGCTTAGCACTTACTATGCAGCGCCTAGCGCCTCACGTGCTTCGCACGTGGACGCCATAAAGAGTGCCTAACACTCCATACAAATACAAAAATGGGGTAAAGTGTTTAACACTTATTGGGCAATCCCCATGACTGAAAGTCCCACATGATTATATGCGAGCGTCAGAACTTATATAAGTGCTCGGCCCTTTTTGTACAAAAAGGGGACTGATTAAAAAGAGCCCAAACAAGTGCTTGGCACTTTTCAATAAAAAAACTGAGTGGACCAAGCCCAAATTGGCTAGCTCCCCTGAGGATAGAACCTCCCTGATTCGGATCAACCGAGCCCATGTGCTCATGATTTCCTAAACTGATCTTAGTCCCAAATACGATTATTGATTTTCCAATTGATGATATCCAAAACGATACTCATCCCACATCCTGCCGAGGAAATCTTGTGAAAGAAATTAGTGGTCATGAGGTAGAACTGGAAGATGTTCCAGCTACACAAACTACAGCTGATGATTTGGTAGAACCAGAGGATTCGATAGCCCCCGACGAACCTCAGCCACTCCGCAAATCTAGTAGGATTCCTCATCCGCCAGAGAGATACTACGGTTTTCACATTGACGGTGAGAGCGAGAATTGCATCATTGAAGATGATGACTTTACTAGTTTCGAGCAGGCCATCACAAGTGGGGACTCTGTGAAATGGCTGGATGCAGTGCAATCTGAGATGGAATCCATATACACCAACAAAGTATAGACTTTGGAAGTTGCTCCTGAAGGGGTAAAACCCATTGGGAGCAAGTGGATCTTGAGAAGATTCTAGGTGTAGATGGAAAAGTTGAGACTTGTAGTAAAAGGTTTTTCGTCAACGATCAGGTGTGGATTATGATGAAACCTTTTCTCCAGTGGCTATGCTTAAGTCCATCAGGATCCTACTTTCCATTGCTGCATACCATGACTACGAAATCTGGCAGTTGGATGTCGAGACCGCTTTTCTAAATGGTGATTTAGAAGAGAGCGTGTACATGACACAGCCAGAGGGCTTCGTAGATAGTGGGAGCATCGGAAAGGTGTGCAAGTTGCTTACATTAATCTATGGATTAAAGCAGGCATCGCGGAGCTGGAACATCTGTTTTGATGTGGCGGTCAAAGAGTTTGACTTCATCAAAAACGTAGATGAACCTTGTATATACAAGAAGGTTGTAGAGAGTAAGGTTGTCTTCCTCGTATTGTACGTGGATGACATACTCTTGATAGGAAATGATGTTCTTATGCTACACTCGGTCAAGCTCTTATTGTCACGGTTTCTCCTTAAAAGATCTAGGTAATGCCTCCTACATCCAGGGATTAAGATCTATAGAGAAAGATCTAAGATGATGTATCATACTCACTAGGTGTAGTGAGTAGGTGTCAATCGGATCCTGGGGAGAATCACTGGACAGCTGTGAAGAACATTCTTAAGTACTTGAGAAAGACTAAAGAAATGTTCTTGGTGTATGGTAACGATGAACTCCATGTCGAGTCCTTTACCGATTTGAGCTTCCAGAGTGATAAGGACGACTGTAAGACAGTCTTGGGTTTTGTCTTCACCCTCAATAGAGGGGCGGTATGTTGAAAGAGTTCTAAGCAAGATACCGTAGCAGACTCGACGATGAAGGCTGAATACATAGCTACCAAAGAGGTTGTCTGGATGAACAAGTTCATGAGATGAACTTGGTTAGGTTCCTACCATTAAGCATCCAATACTTGTGTATTGTGATAACAATGGAGTTGTGGCTTTGGCCTAGGAACCCCGGTCCCATCAGTGATCCAGGCATATTCTGAGGCGGTATCACCTGATCTGGGAGATAGTTGATCGCCGGGAGATCGAGTTCAGGAGAGTTGAAACGAAGAATAACACGGCGGATCGACTCACGAAGGCCATTCCCCAGATACAATTTGAGAGACTCTTCGGGATGTTGGGTATGAGATACTACAACAACTGGCCTTAGTGCAAGTGGGAGATTGTTAGTTGTTTGTATGCCCTAGAGGCCATTATTGTACATGATTTTATATTATAATGGATGCTTGGACATATATAAAGAAGACTTTCTTACTCGATATGATAGTATGCTATCTGGTTGCTCTTTATCTTAACATGTAAACTAGTATTGTGATACTGTCTTGCTCTCACATGTTGATAAAGCCCTTAGGATGTGTACTTGACTACCAGGATTATGATGCAGATCATACTAATGGGGCCAGGGTAGTCCATAAGTTCATCATTTAATTGTTCCTAGTCGTGGGAGTATCGAGACAGGGCATCGATATTCCAGAGTAGACTAGTGTGTACATTTCTTGACCCTGTATAGAGCGATGGATGATCCCACATCCATTGGTGTTTGACATCAAAGATTGTACACAGGTGCTCATTGGAGAATGGGTACACCGAACATGACCCATCGAGAACTTCTAGATGGTATTATACCTAACGTCAGATAGTAGTTCTCTGGTGACACTGGTACAGGTTAGTCTGTAGACCCGAGATTGTCATAGAGTCTTGTGTGATTCCCACTATACTTTGATTTCCTCCCTACCACGTTCAAGAGAGCGTGCAAACAGGTGGATTTTGGGTACAGTACCGAGTCACATGGTGGTAATGAGCGATAGGAGGGGTTTCGTCTCTCCCTGTATTGGGGGTTGATGTTGCGCTGTGCTCGATTGGCCATAACAGGAAGTCCCTGGCCAGAGATGATGATGAGATTTACTGGTAAGTGTTATCAGAAGTTTCTCGACCCGTTATGAGCCTCACATCGGCATGACTTATCAAGTTATTAGGGTCTGACGTTTACCACGCCCAGACTCGATATGCGACATATCATACGAAGAGACCGGACTGTACGGTAGTGTTACTTACTAGATTCACGGGAGTATGAACAAGCTTGCTTGTTGATCTTCTGATCGCTCAATACCCAGGTAGCCGTTTCGTCCAGCTAGTACCGCTGACGGCTTATGGGTGCTTGATATGATCATCACCTACTGCCGGCGTATTGACGAGTCTTTAAAGTCCTACACAGAGGTTTCCTGGCCCAAGTGAAACGAAGTAGGGCACATATGTGATATGTGCGGGACCGAGATTGATACTTTTATGTGATACAGTATTCTAATCTCGCAATATAGGTTATATGTGATATAACCGGATTATTGAATCAGGTGTTGATTCAATAATTTGTTATATGTATATTTGATATACATGTAAATGATATTAGTCTGTTGTATGTGATATAGCCGGGTTATTAAATCAAGTGTTGATTTAATAATTTAATATATAATTATGTATTTGATATATTAATATATATTAACTAATATTAGCTCACTTAATAATTTATTTTCTCTAAATACATAAATATATGTATGATATATATTAGCTCACTTAAGAATTTATTTCTGTGTCATGCTAGATGATACATTGGAGTTGGGTGTATAAGACTCATACCTAACTAAAGATAATTTGGGTGATTAGGTGGAAATTAGTATGGCTAAGATGCTTGTGTAAGTATGTATAAGCCTTGACTTAAGTCCACTAATTTTGTTTTACTCTAGATATTTATTAATCCAACCATTATCTTTAGCCATGGTTAAGTCTCTACAAATATCACTTGTGATATTTTCTCACCATGGTTGATCACTTGTTCATCTTCTTCATCTCCTTCTTTGCTCTCTAGCTTTTAAGTGAGGTGAAAAAGAAAAAGAGAAAAATTATTCTAAAATGAGAAAAACACCTACTTCATCAATCTATACTAAACTTGCCATTTAGTATAGCTTGTTTGCTTCACTAATTCCTCAATTAGTGAAGATATAGCTTGAGTTAGAGATTCTTCGACGTAGATCATCTTCGGTCTCTAAGATCCTTAAGTTAGCTCGTTCCTTTCGCCTAGTGGAGCCTAAGAAGTGTACGGGGACCACTACTTGGAGGAAATGGACTACTACACGGAGCTTTAGAAGTGAAGGACCGGTCTACAAAGGTTGTATTCCTATTTCACTTAGTGTAAAGTTTGTTTACATGCATATAAAACCCCAATTCTCTAGTTAGATCCTTGTTCGGGCTCGCTCGGCACCCTAGATTTTTTGAAATAGCATACTTGATGCATGCCGAAACAAAGTGGGGGTGCTAAGCGAACCCAGCAACTCCAAAGGTCAAGATTCTAGATGCCCTAAGCTTGGGAGCATGGTAGTTCATACAGTCCACATGGTGAACTCCAAAGAGGAAAGTACTATTTCTACTAGTCATGGACCGCATACTCGGTCTCCGAAAAGGCTCAACTGCAACGTGAAAAGTTGCAAAAGATGCTTGCGCAGGCGGCAGCACTCGCTAATCTATCGTCTAAGGCAAATTCCGAAGACGTACCTGTAGAAAGAACAGAGCAGGAGTCGGATATTGACTTCCTAAAGCGCGCTCTCAAAAAGAGAGATGAAGAAGCGGCAGAAATGTCCGTTAAAATGAACCAGATGGCCCTTCTGATCTAGAATATGGCTGGAATGATGGTTCAATCAGAACCACTGGTAGATGAACCGCCGGTAATCGCTCTTAAAGACAAGAGTGGCATTTCAAATTCTCTGCAAGTTTCATCAACGGCCGAAGAGGAAATGATTCCAAAAGCAAAGCTGGACGAATATATCGCTCAGCAAATCAAAACTCACTATGTCTGTGAAGATTCAAATAGATCAATCAAGACTGGTCGAACATATCCGGCTTGGTACGATCAAATACAGTACCTGCTAGAGTATACACTTCTAACATTCCACATGTACAAAGGAACTGGGAATCCTCGCCGGCATATTGCGCGATTTAAATCCATGTGCGATAATATTGGAGCAAATGATATACTGCTCCTCCGACAGTTCGTCAGTAGTCTGGTGGGCATCGTCTTTGAATGGTATGCGGAACTCCCAAATGATTCTGTGAAGACCTTCGACGAGATGGATATGCTCTTCTGTCAGAGATTCGCTAGTGAGAATGAACACACTACCGTGGCGGCGTTGGTCAACGAAAGGGTTGGACTGAATGAAACCTGGGTTCAATATGTTACCCGATGGTGAAATCTATGGTCAAAATGCGAGCAACACATCGACGAAACTACAGCCGTGGGAATGTTCATAGCCACCCTTGACCCAAATTCAAAAGTGTTCCCATTTATGGCCCTCTTCAAGCCGACGACCTTCCAAGAGCTTATGGATAAAATGACTCGATTGGATCAGATGGGTCAATACCCTTTATCATCCGATGAAGATGAATGAAAATCAAAGGTAAGATGGCATTTTTCGCCAACGCTCAAAAAAGAATGAGCGGCTCCGAAACAATCTGTCACCAAAACAGCGACGTCATGGGTTCTACCCTTTGAAAGATTGGGGCGCGAATACTCGCTCCCCCGGGATATATGCAGGGGGCATATTGCTGAAGGGCGGAATAATCTCAACGTTAGATGGTCCTTTTTTTCAAAAAACAGGAAAGATATTAAGGGACCTACAGACGGGTCCTACAATCAAGTGGAATACCATGCTTCAACAAAAAAAACCATGGGAGGGATGTGAAATCCATGTCCCACTTCGAATCAGATGATGAGGGGAAAAGCCCCCAAGTCAAGTTCATTCATCCAAGGAAGAAGAAAACTCAGCAGAAGGAGTGACGTGATATCTCGTTCCTTCGTATGTGAAGATACTTCGTCAGCGTCAGAAAAGCGACATTGATGAATATGGAGCAAGTGCCGTGTAAAATGCTCGGTATTTCCCGCAAAAACAACCTGATTGCTGTGGTAATAAAAGAAGCAGTCCAAGAGGGTGAAAATAGCTTAAGGTGTGAAGTGTCCATCCAAACAAAGGACAGGCAGCAGCGCCTCAGTAAACAGGAGTTGGAAAGGATGAGTTATGCAACTCCCTGACCAAAAGATAAATAATGGACCGAAACGTCTCTAAACTAGTGCGTCGCCTCAAACACGACGGGTCGCCTCAAACACGGCGTAATGGACCGAAACGTCCCTAAACTAATGCGTCGCCTGAAACATGGCAATAATGGACTGAAACGTCCATAAACTAGTGCGTCGCCTCAAACACGGCGCGTCGCCCCAAACACGGCGATAATGGACCGAGAAGTCCCTAAACTAACAATCCGCCTCAAACATGGTGATAACGGACCGAGATATCCCTAAACTTACAACAGACCGAAATGTCCTTAAACTAAAACTTCGCCTCAAACATGGCGATAATGGACCGAGACGTCCCTAAACTAATAATGGACCGAAACGTTCTTAAACTAGTGTTCGTCCCAAAAATGGGAATGTCAGACCGACACGTCCCTAAACTAATAATGGACCGAAATGTACTTAAACTAACGTTCGTCCCCAAGATGGGAATGTTGGACCGAAAAGTCCTTGACCTAGAAATTCACCTCAAACATAGCGATAATGGACCGAAACATCCATAAACTAGTGTGTTGCCTCAAACATGGCGCATCGCCCCAAATACGGCGATATCTTCCCTTAAGATCTATATTGCAATCGAAGTCTAAACGGCAAGGATTGCAACTCTAGTCCGGTTGGCTACACAGCTACTCCAGTGATGAAGCCATCCCCAAGTCCCACCGGCAAACAGATGGGTCACCTCCGGCGAAAATACTTTCGAGAGTTCCATCGTTCGCAAAAAAATAACGGTATGTCCACGAGCGAAATGGGCAAGGATGAAAACCCGAAAGGGCGCCATGAGTAAAAACAGCAGGATTGCCGGCGAGTTTGTGAAAACCCGAAAGGTCGCAATCTGTAACGACTCTGTTTTTACTGTACGAAAATTTTTAAAAGTTAATGTACAGAATGGAGTATTTGCAAACCTGGGTATACTTTAAATGTTGTTTTTATTTAAGAACAGCAAGAAATAACTTGTAGCTCATTGGTAAAGCCCTTGCACTGCTGTGACGTAGCCCTTGTGTTCGAATCCCATCAGCCACATATTATTTTTCTGAATTTTTATTTTAAACTTTTTGGAAGCCTAAAAGTTTACACGTGCAATACACGTAAGAAATGAAAAGGCAGAAAATCAAACATGTGCTAAATGTTATATGAACAGACATGGACACGTGGCAATCATCCGACGACCCAACTCAAGAAATTGGCCGGCGAGATTTGCCTTTAAGCCGGCGACGCCGGGCCCTCCGTAGGGAATGGCCTCCGTGTTTTGCCCACTAAACCTTTAGCCTATCCCCACCACCTCTGTTCTATTTGATTTCCCTGAAAATTAACAGAGAATTAAAATGAAGCATTAATCCAATTTTTTATGCATTTTAATTCAATCTTTCAATTCCAAAACCCTAATTCCACACTATAAATACAACCCCAAACCCTAGCCTCTCTTCATTATGAAATCTATTGTCAAAAATTCTCAAAATTTCCTAAGTCAAAGAAGAGTACAAGTGGAGTTAGCCCAAGTTAACTTTCCGGCGAGGATTCGAAGCGATTCCGGCGACCCCGCGACTCCACGAAGCCACCAATCTCTTCCTCTACCTCACCTCTCTTCTTTCAACTTGTAAGTCCAACTTCTTATTCTATTCTTTCACTTTAAAAGGATCTCTATTCAAAACTTGTCGAAAGTGGAGTTATCCGGACGTTCGATTCTAAAATCAGTCCACATGGTGAACTCCAAAGAAGAAAGTACTAATTCTACTAGTCACAGACCACATACTCGGTCTCCGACAAAGGCTCAACTGCAACGTGAAAAGTTGCAGAAAATGCTTGCTCAGGCGGCGGCACTCGCTAATCCATCGTCTAAGGCAAATTCCGAAGACGCACATGTAAAAAGAACAGAGCAGGAGTTGGATATTGACTTCCTAAAGCACGCTCTCAAAAAGAGAGATGAAGAAGCGGCAGAAATGTCCGTTAAAATGAACCAGATAGCCCTTCTGATCCAGAATATGGCTGGAATGATGGTTCAATCGGAACCACTGGCAGATGAACCGCCGGTAGTCGCTCATAACAACAAGGGTGACATTTTAAATTCTTTGCAAGTCTCATCAACGGCCGAAGAGGAAATGATTCCAAAAGCAAAGCTGGACGAGTATATCGCTCAGCAAATCAAAACTCACTATTTTAGTGAAGCTTCAAATAGATCAATCAAGACTGGTCGAACATATCTGACCTGGTACGATCAAATACAGTACCCGCTAGAGTATACACTTCTAACGTTCTACATGTACAAAGGAACTGGAAATCCTCGCCAGCACATTGCTCGATTTAAATCCATGTGCGGCAATACTGGAGGAAATGATATACTGCTGTCACGACCCGAAATAGCACGTGACTGGCCTTGAATCATATGAAGTCTATAGGACTCCATCTAATTCAAGTAAGCCAAAAGCCCAGAAATCTAAAACCATTTTTAAGGAGTAAATGAGGAAAACTAATTTCTAAGAAGTAAGGAAAACATGTTTTAAAAGCAAGGTTTTTAAATAAGTAAGCCGAATATACATTTTTAAAGTCTAAAGTCTTTTCTAAAAATTTTGGCAGAGTTTCCTTTGTAAATACTGGCCCCGAATGGGGTACAACATGAATAACATATATACAATGAAAAAAGGCATCCCCAAGCGGGAGCTAGCTCTTCGTCAATCGACGGTCACAATACGCAAGCAGTATAATATACAACGCCGAATGGTGAGGATCAAAACTCAAAAGAAACTCAAATATCAAGAAAACCATAATACTACAACGCGCGACTCTAAGGTCGAAATAATAAACAAGTTTGGTTGATGGAATTTCTAGATACAACTGAATAAAATAATACAAGGGTGGTCACGATGCGAGTGAACCCACCTACCAATGCAATCACCCAGAAAGGAAGCAGTGTGCCAGGAAAGCCGCAATTAAACATGTACGGCAAAACCAGCAAGAACTGTGGCACAACGGGGGTGAGTTGCCAACTCGTGAGTAGAAAACATCACAGAGCAGAAATCGTATGTATGACACAATCCTAGGTCAATACGATCAAATATATATATAAACCTCAAATGAATAAGTCTGAAGCATGATAAGGTGGCAATGTAACTGTAACACCTTAGAATGTGTTTTGTGGCTAATTATATTTTTATGTATGGTTTTTAATAAAAAGTTTACCAAATTGAGTTTTAAATATTTTATCCTATTTAATTAGTATTTTATTAGAATTTTGTTAGGCACACACACACTTGTGCATGATAACTAGGTTGCTAAGTGTGGTCTAACCATTTCTTTAATCTACTTTTAATATTGTTAAGTGTCATGGTTGTTTTAAAATGAAAATGAATTTGGAAAAAGGTTTTTAAATTGTTGTTATTGGGTTGACCCTTGGTGTGAGAGAGAGAGAGAGTGAGAATGGGGCATGATGACTTTTGCCATGCTTTATTAAATGAAGAGAGATAGAGGAGGGGGTTTTGACTTTGCCTCTCATTTCTCACTTATCTTCTCACTCATTCTCTCACTAACACACACACACACACACACAAGCTATCATCAGCATCAGCAGCTGAAGCAGCAGCCCCAACAAAGAGAAGCCCCAGCAACAGAAGAAGATGCAGTAGCAGCAGCAGCAGCAGCAGTGGCACCAGCATCAGCAACAGCTGCAGAAGCAAGCAGCAGTAGCAGCAACTGTAGCAGCAGCAGCCCCAGCCACTACAACAGCTCATCTCCACTTCTTCACCTGCTCTCTAGGGTTCATTAGGGTATAATTTCTGAACACCGATTCCTAGTTTGCTTAGTTATGTGTTAATTGGTGTCGGTTAGTGTTAATTAGTGAGTTTAGTGCTAGATTATAGTGATTTGTGTGGAAATTTGATTAAGTGATGATTGAGTGGGTAAACCTAGCCTATTTTAGTGTTAATAGGGTTACTTTAACTGAGAATTTCCAAGGATTACACTAAAATACCATAGGGTTTGTGTTTTGGTCAAATTGTTGTTTTTATACGATATATTGGCAATCTGTGAATCTGCTTTTGACCCGGGATTTTCAGGTTAAAATTGAGAAGACTGGAGCATGTACACTAGGTATAGAGCACACCACATGAACACGAGCCACCTATTCCCATCCCCGGCCGCCAATTTAATCCTTATGGCCACAATTTGCGGCCAGGAATAGGAGTTAGGTGTTGGGTTTTTATGTAGGGCTCTCTTCTGTGTTGTATAGTGTTTTGGCATGTCTAGTTTTGTAAGATTTTACCTGTAGGAAAATCTGGGATATTTATCGTTTTTGGTGTCCGTTGTGTTTGCGCGATACGCGCGATACGTGAGAGGGTTCTGTGATCCAGCGTATCGCGGCGTGTCGTGATGGTTTTAGACGTGTACACACACGATTCAGCGTATCGTGCACACGCGCGTTTGGTTCGCGACGCGAGTTTCTCGTTTTGGTTCGGTATCGCGTTTTGCGAGATATTTGGCTTATATATGATTTTCATGTCTTATTTGCAGGTTTGCAGGCAGAGACTACGGACACTGCTACAGGGGGGAGCACATGGTAGGATTCACCTAGCGTGGAGTGTAGGTGAGTAGATTTTACATCTACAGGGGAATCGCCCGCATGGCGTTATGCGTCTGGGCTAGGATTCAATATTTGTCGCATATTCTACGTCATTGTTAGAATTGCGCCTTTAGTTTATTTCCTTGATATAGCTGTACTGTGACTAGCAGCCGTAGGACACTGCACATATTATTGACGGTTCATGTTGCACGAGCACGGATTGTATGCTACACACACACCGTCAATAATTGCCATGTCACACACAAACCATTATAGACATTATATTGCTTGGTTAAGGACCTTGTGACATTGATTCGTATTGCTTATCACATATGACATTACCATACTTATATACCTATGGAGTATCGTACCATTAGTGATAGGTACATGTACCCTTTACGATACATCTACAGGTATACCTTACTCAGATTTTCTTGTACCCAGGAGGGGTATACGACATCAGTTCTTATAGGTAGATACCTATACACTGCTACACCTGTATATTTCATGCATATTCAGTTGCAGTACATTTTTATCTTCACTGATGTTACTTAGCTGTACCTTATTAACTTTGCATACATCTGGTTTCAGCTATATACTTTCATTTACATGCTCACATTTAGATATATCGCATTTATTTGTTCCGGGATTTGCTTATTGTTTATTGGGATTTTTCATGGTGTTTTCTGGATTTGGGAACCGTGGGAGTTCATGAAATTATGCATATATTGAAGAACCCGGTTTCCTTGAGATGATATTTGCGCGTCCACCATGAGTTTTATCGGTGCTGATTATATACTCCATACGAGGTGTGGTTGTCGTATGAGAGTACATGGTGGGGCCCGGTATGGTTCTCCTCGGCAAGAAGATCGATGGATTTTGCCGATTGAGCCTGGAGGCGGGCGAGTACCTACCGGTGACAGTACCCATGACTCGGCGGGGGATCACGGAGACACCGCTGGGAGTCATGTACGTATGCATACGTCGAAAGGCGAGGGTCAGAGCTAGGCACTCATGCTTTCGGGACAGCGTATGATACGTGATCAGGATTTCTGTGTCGATGCTTGGCACGTTGGTTTTCATGATGTTTCTTTAACACCTTTGTATATATAACAGGGGATTTAGCCGTTGTTATATATACCCTTACACCAATATTAGTGGAATGGGACGCTAATATATGTGTATTGCCCCCCATCATACTTATTTCTGTATATATTTACCTTTAGGATGTTAGATTCTTACTTGAGATTTGACTTGGAATATTAGGTGATTCATTGGGATTAGATATTGGACATACCTATGTGATTGCTGATTTGTACATTCGGGATATAGGAGATTACTCGATATTGTACATTGAGGAGATGCGAGACTTATATGATGTGAGTGCCCAATGTGGGAGCTGATTTGAGGATTTGGGATTTGAGTGTCTTGATGGATTGTGATCCGGCCACGATGTCAGGTTTCCGTGGAAATGACATATTCCACCCTATACCTCACACTTATCTATTTTATGCAGTTTCATATACTGGTAGTACCTGTTAATGTACCCTTATGATAGTTGCATATCTACATTCTCATATCCCCTTTTTGCATAGTTATCGCATACTATTGTCATGTTATTTATTGCTTTACATATTGATTGTACTTGCTAGTGTACTTTCCTTATTTCAGCATTGCATGACATGTCATTACTGTAATCGCATATCTTAGATTCATGCTGTACGTACATTCCTGCGATTACCTGCATATGTTATCTACTATTCACGAGTTGGCAACTCACCCCTGTTGTGCCACAGGTGTTTCAGGTTGTTCCCCAGAGTAGTCGAGGCAGGCTATTCAGTATCCATCTATCATCTTTTGCTACAGATACCGCATCAGCTCATAGTACCATTTTGCTTAGGTGGGTTAGATGATTATCTGTATTTCATATTGTACACTCGTTGTATTTTGTACTCTCGATCTACTATTGTATTGTTGACTTAGAGACTTGGTGATGACGTTATTGTATATTATTTGTGGATTTGTTGTCTTTTATATACAGCTTTCTCTCTACTGTCTTTATTTCTTCGTTACGGCGTCGTATATTTGTATTGTATTCATCTTGCCTAGTTTTTACAAAAAAGGGGTGTTGCCAAAATTTTAAAGATAGAAAGTAGAACTTTTAAGGAATTTGGGTTGCGATTTCAAATGTTTCAAAAACTTATATTATCTTTTCCGTATTTTTATGGTTTAGATTTCTGGGTTTTGGCTTTCTTTTACTGCGTTACGTCTTAGGGCGTGGCGCAGTACTAGGGCCGTCACGGGCCAATTTCGTGTCGTGACAGTAACATCTATACATGAGTGTAGTGCCAAGTGCTCGTGCCAGTGTCTCAGGTAATAACATATCATAAATATGAGGTATGATCAATGTCGACTATGTCATGAAGTCTATGAAAAAGTGGATATCATCCAACTATGTAATCAATGTCATCAATGTTAATATATGTATGTGGAAATCGTCCTCGTGTCACCCAATGACAAAAGCATCATGCATGTAAATATCATAAACATATGCATGGAAGTATGAGGATGTAAATCAACAGGTGTCGCTCGCGACATATCAAAATCATGGAACCTGAGTGTCAAGCATCGACACTCGAAAACATCATGAAACCTGTGCCTAGCATCGGCACGTAAATCCTCATATATCGGGCTCCGTCAGTCCTGATCGGCCCATGTCATCTCTCGACTCCGGTCGGTATCCTCCGGATATCCGCCGAGCCCAAATACAATCACCGGTAGGTAGTAGTCCCTCTGCCAGGCTCACCGTCTGCAACACAGCGATCCGTTCTCGCCCCGGGGTACCATACCGGGTCAACCATGTACCCGCAATCGGCCTCATCCAGCTCCTCGATTCGGGTTCAAATATCACACGTCTCAGAACCGAGAAAACGCATGGTGGACGCATTGAAATATCATATCAAGGGTAACCGGGTTTTTAAAACAATACATACTCTCTTTTAAATACCCACGGTTCCCAAATCAAGAAATATCATGGAAACAATATATCTCAATGCGTACAATCATAAAGCATGATGTATGCGACATGTAAAAGAAATGTAAGCATATCAGTATATCATGCAACATGGAAAGGTAAAATGCATATATTTAGGGAAGACCCCTTCTTTAAAATGAATCAGTTTTTAAAATACATCTTGCGGTTCCCAAATCTCCAAAATTAAGACAGAGTCATCTATGTACGTGCAAGTATGTATGTGTACAAAATATGAGTGTACAATATGTAAGTACACGAATATGAATGTACAATATGTATGTGCACAAGTATGAGTGTGCAATGTGTAAGTACACGAGTATGCCATGTAAGGGTCATATCCTGAATGCAACAGTCTAGCAGTGTAGTGACATGGCAATTATCGATGATGAAGTGTGTGAGCCGGCAAGCAGGTGCACGTGAAACATATGCATCATCGATAATGGTGCTAGTGTCCTAACAGCATGGATTTGATATAACAATAAACATATTTAACATGCAATGCGATGCAAACAGTAAGAATCTACGGCAAATGAATAATAAACACAATAGTGTAGGATCTACATCAATGTGTCTATGTCATACTGTTTTTGCCATTTGAAATAAGACGAATCGGGGTTTTTAGGAAAATAAGGGTTACAGTGTTTTAAAGAAAAGATGCGTCTTTTGAAAATATCCGTAGAATCCCTTTATCTGTTTTTAAAATACTCCCGATTCGTTAGTTTTGAAATAGGTATGACATCGGCCTAGCCTAACATCTACTAGCAAAACTACAGCTCTAAACTAACAAGTCAATCGGGAGGGGTATGGAAACCACCTAAATCTGAGTCGATATATATATATATATAATAGTCGGTGATCCCGCCTCAAGGTACCGCGTACGATACAATATCATATGACATCCTCGAGTCATGAGTGCGGATCTATCATCAATATAAAGCTCGTACGGTAAATCATCCTACGGCATCACAATAGCTGGGTACGGGTCAATATCACATTCATCTCATCAATTATCTGGTATCCTTATCATCATATCTCATGATTTAGGGTACAGATCTAAGTCTAGTACAAATCGATACCATCTATGTAAATATAAGTGCGTGTGTGAAACACACGTCCAAAGGCCCGCTAACATCTCATGTCGTATCCCAAATGTGAATCACATTATATCACCAATCTCATGGCACTATACCCAATCTCATCGACTCATCTCCAAATATCATACACTATCCTCACCATCTAGGTATATGTATAACAAGCAAGCATGTGTGTGTGGGGGTGTAAACCTATTCTAGGGTTCGTATCTAGGAAACTATACTAGTTTACATCTAAACCCTATTCTATTCATAGTACACCTAAACACATCTAGAATATCCATAACACACTTAACGCTATCATACGTATATATATAATATATAGTATACTAAGTATCGAACTGCGAGGGTGCTATACGCCATCCACCCGACTTCCCCTGTAGATATAATCTACTCACCTTGCATTCTGCGTGTCGGTGTCGATGTCGCCTTCATCTTATTCATCGTATGAAGCCTTCGTGAAGGTACCTACAAAGATCACATAATCGGAATGCGTATTAAAATCACATCGGGAAAACCAAACGACGCGCTAAGGCCTATAGGTTAGAACCTATGGACTACGCTTCGAAACCATCAACAATCCTCGATATCGTCGTATAAACGCCAAGTAATCGAGGTAAAACGCAATTATACAAATCCAGAATTTAAAATACGCAAAACGAAAACACGAATTAAAACAGCAACTCAAAAAAAGGCTCCAGATTCTACCCTAGGTCAAATTGGACAATTTTGCATATGCCTGGGGTCTATTTTACTGGAGATAAAGCCACAGAACAAATACGAGCCAAATCCTCACTGGTCTAGCCGCAATTTGCGGCCAGAATGGATTTAATTGTGGCCAAGTTTGAGGGTTAGGGCTCAGGGCTTTGGTGGTAGCTTCCTAGGTGCCTGCATGTATCACTGTCCAAGCAAAAATATTTTCAGAGTCTCGGGGTGATACCAGATTCCATTTAACCCTCACAGAATTCACAATTTTCCGATATCGGCTTTTCTAAATCCGTATTCCGGGGTTCTAGTCTCTGGTTTAGGTTTGAATTCTAGCACTAGGAGGTTTGTGAAGCCTCTACTGAGCTCAATTGCCCATCACAACTCTCAATTTCTAATAACCCTAACTAGAATTTTTCTAAGTCCACAAAACCACTCGATATCGGTTCTAATCTAACATAGGGGTAAAAGTAATGCAAACACTAAGCTTATGGTTCAGAAAATACCTCATTTGGCAACTCAAGAAAATTCTTGAGTTGCCCCACGTGGCCAAAATCCTTGCTTTCTTGGTCCAATGTGCTTCTCTTGAGCTTGTGCATCTTTTTGTGAAATGGGAGTGGGGTTTTGAGGTGATTTCCATGGTGTTTTGAGGAGGTAGAGAGGGGGAGAGAATGAGGCAGCAGCAGCATCAGGAAGGAAGGAGAGGGAAGAGGAAATGAGTGGGATAATTGTGGGGGAATGGCTCAAGACTAGGTCAAGAAAATCATCACCTTTCTCTCTCTCACCCATGCCTACTACTATTCCATTCTTAATCAATTTATTTTCTTTTCCTCTTCTATTCTTCTCTCTAATATTGCAATAGAAAACCCAAAAGAAACCATGGTAGAAAATGCACAAGTGTATAAAAAGACTTTGTGCAAGCTAAGTGCACAAAACACGCTTAATCCGCGATTAACGATTTTTAATCGCGATTAGCACTAATTAGCATATAATTACTCATAAAAACTTAAAATTTACATAATCTACATAAAACACCCTCTTTTAAATAATTTCTATAATTTTCCAAATTTTTCCCATTTTATCGGTATTTAATTACACCGAAATATTAAAATATTCATTAAATTAATATTAAATTATAAAAATTCCCAAAAATAATATTTTATTTTTTTTGAAATGTTACAATCTTCCCCCCTTAAAGAAATTCGGTTCTCGAATTTAAATTTAAACCCCCAAATTCTAAAATATTTCAATAAAAAGTCCAAATCGTCGGGGCTCCGAAATCATCAATATATAAGACGCATCATAGCGCAATGCATGCGTATGAACAATGAGCAGATAACTCAAAATCAAAACTCCGTCAAGCATCCCGCAATCATCGGAGTCATGGTAAAGACACAAATGTCAAATCCAAAACAAAACCAATATGTATACATCTTTTGTTTAATAGGTACGTTCCGCCATTTTGAAAACAATTTAGAAGAGTTCTCTTGTTTTAAAGGTTTCGTGTCATATCAGACACGTAGGTAAATACTGAGACTATAGCTCTCCTTTTGGAAATCTTTTCGATAACTATCAATGTATGCAAAATATATCAGATACTGTCCTCTGACTAGTCCTGCTCAGTACGAAGCATATAGCAAATATCATAAAAACGAACTGCTCCTTAAGGAATCAATCCCAAAATGTGTATATGAATGCTACGTGCGTCTGGTGCGCACGGAAATCAAATCCATATATGTGCCATACATGTGCACAGAAACAACCTCTAGGTGCAACGAGTGTGCACGAAACATCTGTCATAAGCAACGTGTGTGCCTGACAGTAAAATCAGGTGCATCTGACATGCATAAGGAATCCCGATTTAGTGCATCTGGTGTGCACCAAAATCGTATCTCAAAACATGCGCTCAACACGCGCGAAAATCCAAATCAAATGCACGGAGTGCAAGAAATCAACATCAATATCAGAATCAAAATCGATGGTATACCATACGGCTCAATCCAAATCAGGTATACCGTGGTGTATAAGCTCACAACCATGTGCATCAGCGTGGACAAATCAAATCAAAACACTAGAAGTGCATGAAAACTATGCTGGAAGCGTAAATCAAATCACCGGCATAAAATAGGCATGAAATCACAATCAATACCTCAAGCGTAATAATTATGCACAAAATATGAATACCCAGTAGGTGCAACCATGGTGCACGAAAACAGAAATCATGGAACTCAGCCATCAAGACCAAATCATGCGAATAGGTCGTCCAAAATACCGAAATCCAAGGTGACGGATACGTGATAATCGAATCACAAAATCACAAATCATAAACACCGTCGTCGGTATATCCTCTTTCAAAGTCGAGAAGGTGTCGGTGCATCCAATGCTAGCAGCGCAAGATATCTACTTGCCTCTTGCTCATGGTCTGGCGTCCTCTGTCTCTGGGTCCTTATCTCCTCTGCGGGTTAACAATCTCGCAATCCTTCGGCTCAACGGCCCTGTCAGGTGTGCTAACGGGGACGATTCCGTCTTGGCACTTCTCTGGTCATCTCTCGATCGAACCTCACGGCCACTCATGAAGCAGCACGTCACTGGCGTCGGCCTCTGGTATTCTGAATACACATCAAGCATCTGATCCTGGTGCAAATATTATCGCAGCAGTGCCCTGGAAGGAATCCTACTCCAGGTCTCTTCCGATCTTGCCTATGCCGAACCGTACGGAGGCTGGTACTCTTGCATAATCTCTGCTTGCTCGATGGACATCTGCGTCCTCAGCACAGCATTTTCTCGGAAACTGGTCGCATCCCAACGCCTATGTGGACATATTCGACCTTTAATCTTAACGGGAAGTAACAACAGCTCGTCAGCATCTCTGATATCAGCGGAGTGGAACGTCATCGCGTCGAATTCTCGTGCGAACTCTTTACTCTACTCTTCTCTGCGGTCGACTGCTTCGGACTCGTCTCATCGTGGCTGCATGGACTGCGCTCCAACGGCTATGCTCGTATCTGGAGTCTCCAAGCAATATATCCCATCACATGATATCCGAATGATGTCGAACCATCCGATCAATTTGTCAGAACCTCATAATCCCCCAAGAGATCAACATCTTGAGTACAGTTTAATAGTATTCCAGGACATGCCACAGCACCTATGGACCAACCGTAGAAGGGCAAACCCAAGCCTCACAAATGGCACCGCTAAACTGCCGCAAACCCTAAGGTTCGGAGGCGTTCCATGGTCATTACGTCGAGTTAGGGTTTCATTCTTCTAGAGGGTCCATAGCATTACTTGCTTTGTCTTTCGAATACTTTTGTAACATTTCAAAAAAATAAAATATTATTTTTGGGGAATTTTTTTGCAATTTAATATTATTTTAATGAATATTTTAATATTTCGGTATAATAAAATACCGATAAATGGGGAAAATTTTGGAAAAATTTTGGAAAATTCTAAAATAGGGTATTTTATGGAATTATGCTATTTTTAAGTTTTTATGGTTAAGTATATGCCATTTTAGTGCTAATCGCGATTAAAAAATCGCTAATTGGATTTTTGGCTTTTTCGTGCAAAAATGTGCACATATCATTTTTCCACACTTGTTACATGTTTTGGGGTATGGTTGCTTAGGGTTTGCCATTGTGTGAGGTGGAATAAAAGAAAAAGAAAAGAGAAGAAAAGATAAAGGTTTCATAATGAAGAGAGAGAGAGACTAGGTCAACCTTCACTTTTTGAACCATACTCCCATCATTTCCTCATACCCCTTTCTCTCTCCCCTCTCCTAGAGCCGCTGCTGCACCTGCTCCTCCCTCATCTCCCTCCCCTTCACTCCATAGATCCATCTCCATTCCCTCACCAAAACCCCATTCCCACTTCACAAAACTTGCTCCCAAGCTCACTAGCTACACATTGAACCTAGAAAGAGTGGATCTTGAGGACTTTGAGCAACTCAAGAAAATTCTTGAGTTGCCAAAGGAGGTAATTTCTGCACCCCTAGTATAGTATTTCAATTCTTATTGCATCCATACTAGTTTCATGTCGATATTATGTCGTTTTGAGGACTTTTGAAAATTCAAGTTAGGGTTTAGGGTTTGATCTGAAATAAAAGGTGAATTGAGGTGTAATTAGAGGTTACAACCCCTGTGGTGATTGAATGGAGACCCAAACCAGAGAATTTAACCCAGAATACGGAATTATGAGACGATATCGGGGAAAACTGTGAATCTGTGATCGTATTTTGAAATCTGCTATCACCCCGAGACCCCTAAAATAAAATTGAGTTGACAGTGAGATGTGCAGGAAAATAGGAACCACCACCCAAAACCCTAGCCCCCACCTCCTTCTTCTAGCCACCAATTAATCCATTCTGGCCGCAAATTGCGGCCAGAGCAGGGGTTCTGGGATCCATTTTTGTTTTGTAGCCTTATACCCTATAAAGTAGACCCTTGGCATATACAACTTTGACTGATTCCATTTAGGGTAGAATCTGAGATGATTTTCATGTGTTGGCGCATGTTTTACGACTTGTTTTAGCATGGATTTTGATATTGGTGATTTATTTCTGTCGGGTGGCGTTTGAACGTCAACGGCAAAGGGTTATTGGTCGTGTTTGCATGCGGGACCATAGGTTTTTACCTATAGGCGTAGCGTGTGTCGTTTTGGTTTTCGATGTGATTTTCATGTGCTTTAGCGTTTATAATATCCTTGTAGGTACCCCACGTGACGTCAGGGCGATGAAGATGTGTTAGTTGTATGTATGCCCTAGAGGCCAGTATTGTACAGATGTTGTATATTATATTGGATGCTTGGACATATATAGAGATGACTTTCTTGCTCGATATGATAGTATGCTATCTGGTTACTCTTTATCTTAACATGTACACTAGTCTCTTTAAACTGTCTTAGAGTTACATGTTGGTAAAGCCCTTAGGATGTGTACTTGACTACCTGGACTATGATGCAGATCATACTAGTGGGGACATGGTAGTCCATAAGTACATCCTTCAAGGTCCCTAGTCGTAGGTGTATCGAGACGGGGCATCGATATACCAGAGTAGACTAGCGTATACGCTTCTCGACCCATGAGATGGGCGATGGATGATCCCATATCCATTGGTGTTTGACATCAGAGATGGTGTACGGGTGCTCAGTAGAGACTGGGTACACTGGACGGACTCGCCGAGAACTCCCAGATGGTATTATACCTCACGTCAGATGGCAGTTCTCAGGTGACACTTGTGCAGGTTAGTCTGTAGACCCGAGATCGTCATAGAGTCTTGTGTGATTCCCACTGTGCTTTGATCTCCACCTTACCACGTCCACGAGGGCGTGCAAAACGGTGGTCTTTGGGTACAGTCCCGAGTCACATGGAGGCAATGAGCGATAGGAGGGGTTTCGTCTCTCCCGGTATTGGGGGTTGATGTTGCGCTGTGCTCGATTGGCCGTAACAGGGAAGTCCCTGGCCAGGGCTGATCAGAGATTTGCTGGTAAGTGTTACCAGTAGTTTCTCGACCCGTTATGAGCCTCACATCGGCACGACTTATCGGTTATTGGGGTCTGACGTTTACCACCCCTAGACTTGATATGCGACGTATCAGACGAACAGACCGGACTGTACGGTAAGTGTTACTGGTTGGATTCACAGGAGTGTGAGCGGGCTAGCTCGTCGATCTTCTGATCGCTCAATACCCGGGTGGCCGTTACGTTTAGCAGACCGCTTGCGGCTTGTGGGTGCTTGATATGATCATCATCTGCTACCGGCGTATTGACGAGTCTTTAGAGTCCTACACAGAGGTTTCCTGGTTCAAGCGAAACGAAATAGGAGCGCATATGAGATATGTGCGGGACCGAGAATAATGCGTGTATGTGATACCGCATTTCATTCTCGCGATAAATGTTTCGATTGGTTATATTCGATATGACCTAGTTATCGAATCATTGATTCGATAAATCGATACATTGAATACTAGTCGGTTATGTGCGACATGACCGAATCATTGAATCAAATGTTGATTTAATGATTTAATGTATAATTATATATTTGATATATTACTTTGAATTAACTAGTATTGGTTCACTTTATATGGATTTTCTCACTTGATGTGCAAGTTATATATGTGATATATTTTCGTGCACATACATGTATCATGTTTGATGATACTTGATCATTTGGTTAAGTGTGAAGAATTAAGCCATGGTTAAATGATAATTAGGGTTTTGCCTTATCATTTATTTATTCATTTCTTTATTTATTACAATGGATAAATGAAAATAAAGTGGTTTATTTTTGTCATGAAGCTTGTTGAAGCTTCATGAAGCTTTGACCAAATAGACCATTTTGTCTTCATGCTTAACCCTAACCCATCCACTTACCATGGTTTATTCTCTACACTTAACCCTTGTTAGATTATGATAAGTATGTTTTTTCTTTTCATTTTAAAATAACTTATCATAAACTAGCTTCTTCTTCTTCTTCATCTTCAAGATAGAAACCTTGATGCCATTAATGGCAACTTGAGTTCAAGTGAGAGAAATCCAATTCTAAAGTGAACCCACCTCCTATTTCTTCACCCTCTACCTCTTGCCAAGTTGTTTTGGGTGTTTTCTTCACAAGTTTCACAAGTTTGTGAAGTCGGAGCTTGAACTTGCGATGCCTCGAGGTAGATCGTCTTTGACACAAAGCCGACGACCTAGCTCGCCCGTTTCTCCGATGAAGCCAACGTTCGAGTTTGGGAATCGAGATGGACAGCGAGAGGATGCCTTCGTGGAGCCAAGGAAGAAGGTAACCGGATCTACAAAGGTTGTAGCATCTAACCTTTAGTTAATATGTTAACTAGTTTAGTTTTTCGCCTAGAATTCTAGTCTAAGATCCGTGTTAGGGTTTCTCGGCACCATAATTTTTGTAAAATGGCATGTTCGATGCCTTGTGAGACCTCTATAGGGTGCCTAGGAACCTTTCAAGATGAAAATGGTGACATCGGCATCGGCACACAAGAAGCAAGGTGAGTAGATTTATATCTACGGGGAAAGGTCGGGTGGATGGCGTATAGCACCCCCGCAGTTCGTGATGATGTATACGAATACGTATACACACATATATTGATTATATTGTTGAGTTTATTGATGATAAAGATAGATTCTAGGTGTGATTGGTATTGGTTAGTGATGCGAAACCCTAGAGTAGTGGTTGCACCACACATACACACACACCCATACTTGCATACATTCTTCTTTCATAAGTGCGTATATAGGATTATATTTTTATGTGTTCACATAGGTATGGGACTATGTGTTCATTTACTGGATTTGAGGATAGTATTTAGGATTTGAGATGAGTCGATAAGATGTGATTTGAGACCATGAGATCGGTGATATGTCCAGGTTCGTATTTGAGATACGTCCTGATATTATAGCGGATCATCAGATGACGATGCCATGTGAATAGTGATATATATATATATATATATATATATAACGGTTGATATACGATCGCGATATGAGATATGATATGGCATGATAAGATATTCATAATAGGTCGCATTAGGCGATGTATACCTTTTTATGACGATATATGATGATGATATCGGGTTGTAGGAGGCTGTAGATCAGCAGTCAGATCATGATTAGATTGATGATATTAGTATTGCACTAGACGTAGGTCAATACCCGGATTATGATCATGGATAAAGAGGATACCAGATGAGTAATATAATGAATGTGATATTGACCCGTACCCAGATTTGGGATGCCGTACGACGGATTTACGTACGAGCTATATATTGATGATAGATGCGCACTCTTGACTTGGGGATGTTTGATTATAGATGTTGTATCGGATGCGATACTATTGAGGCGGGATCACCGACTAGTATATATATATATATATGTATCGACTCAGATGTTAGGCGGTTTCCTTACCTTCAGTTAGCCTGTTAGCTCAGCCGTATAGTTTAGTGTAATTGTTAGACTAGATTATATTCCTACCTATCAAAAACTAACGGATCGTGGGTATTTTAAATGACAGGTCAAGGGATTCTGCGGATATTTCAAAAGACGTAACTTTTCTTAAAAACACCGTAGCCCTTATTTCCAAAAACCCCACGATTTGTGTTATTTCAAATGACACCACTGTATGACTCATGATGTTAAATGTAGATTTGTTATCGTTGTGTTTAGTATTTAGCCCACGCTCATTATTTCTGTTGCTCCGCATCGCATACTTATTGTGATTCCTATTCCATTATTGATATCATGGTGTTAGGACACCAGCACCATTACCGATGATGCGTATGAACCACGTACACTTACTTACCGGCTCACACACATCTTCATCGGTAATTGCCATGTCACGTACACCTTAGAAAATATTATTGCTTGACTTAGCTTGTTAGTTAGTAGTTTGGCATGATATTAGTATACCTGCCTTATATGCCAGTTTAGACATCGTAGTTATTACTTATCACTTCATGCATACGGTTATTTATTGTTATGCCGCATTCATAGATTTTCATGCCTATATTCATGGTTTTACATACTATTGATGATTTGGATTCGGATTTCATGAGATTTCTTGGATTTGGAGGAAAACCGCAAAAACATAAATAAACTTCTTCTCTCTTTTTAAATGAAAAGTGCGGTTTTCCCATGATGTATGAGTCGTCCACCATGAGTTTGCTGATGGATTTCGAGACCCGATTCGAGGAGTTGGATGAACCGTTTCGGGTACATGGTGGGCCCGGTGCGGTACCCCGGTACAGAGATTTGATGATCCAGGCCAGTCCGGATAGCCGGAGCCTGAGATATTGAGATATTGTGATTTATGTTTTGTGTCGATGCTAGACACTGTTTATGCTGATTTCATCTATGTTACCTCATTTTAAAAATACAGAAATCTCACTAATTTATGAAAGCAGTTTCTTCAGTACGTGCATTCTGTTTCATGCATTCATACATCATCCATATGATACATTGCTACCTGAGGCACTGACACGAGCACTTGGTATTACCGTTGTTTAGAGGTATACCCTAACCATTGTTATAGGCTGCAGATTATATATTTGAGGATATATATTGATCGTATGACCAAGGATTGCGTCATACATGCGATTTCTGTTCGTAGATGTATTCTATTCACGAGTTGGCAACTCACCCCCGTTGTGCCACAGTTTCTTGCAGGTTTTGCCGTGCAGGTTTCATTACGGCTTTGCTGGTACTGCTTCTTTTCGGGTGACTTGCTAGTAGGTGGGTTTATTTGTATCGTACCCATCATTATACCTTGTATATTATTATTCTGTTGTATCTAGAAGTTCCATCAACCAAAACATGTATGTATTTGAGATAGAGACCAGTGATATTTATTCTTTCGACCTTAGAGTCACGCGTTGTATTTCAATGGATTTCATGCTGTTTTAAGTTTCCTTTTCTGCTGTGATCCTCGCCTTTCGGCGTTGTATATTATAATGCTTGCATGGTTGTGACCGTCGATTGACGAAGAGCTAGCTCCCGCTTGGGGATGCCCTTATTCATTATATATGCTTTATCAGGTTTTGTACCCGTTTGGAGTCAGTTTTTACAAAGGAAACTCTGCCGAAATTTTTAGAAAAGACTTATGATTTTAAAACTGCATATTTCGGCATATGTTGCAAACTACTTGATTTAAATTGGTTTTTCCTTCACTCCACTACTTTTCTTGGTTTGGATTTCTGGGTTTTCGGCTTAGTTAGATTACGTACGCCTCGAGACGTTTCGTAGTCTAAATGCCGGTCATGTTCCGTACTTTCGGGTCGTGACAACTTTAATCTTGGAAATGGGTTTCTGACATGCGATCGTCTCTATCGACTCTCAACGAATCTGCGTGAAGTCGTCTCTAGCTGGAATCAATCTATCTGATGACCTCGCATCGGGGTAAGCGAATGAACCAACTGTCCTAGTCATTCATCCTTGGGTGACTAGCGACCTTCCATCATATCTCTAAGCATATACTCATGCTGCGGTAGCTCCACCATTTGGGCAATATCTCGTCATTTGCAGCAGCAACTGGCTCATTCGTCGGTACGCTGAACAGCGCCTCAATCATCATGAATAAGCGATATATCAGTGGTCATCACATTCTGGCTGGCCTCTAGCAGTAGCATGATCCTCTGGTACCGATCAGCACGTCCGGGAAATCTCGTAAAAGCGATCTGTCAAACGCTCATGGCGCGAAAACGCAATAAAACGACGCCCCTCTATGCAATCGTACGTCCCTGGAATCACGCCCTGGTCAGTCCTCGTCCGTGACGAGCTCAAGCTGACGCAACTCTAGCTGTAGCTCTCTATGCCCGTGTAATCGTGGCGGCAAAATCATAACCAGTATCGATGAGGATAGATCATAGGAATGAATATAATACTGTGCAAGGAAATATACATCCTAAGGTTTCTTAAGCGGAGTAGCGTATCGTAAGTATGCCGCGGAACATACGTACGGTACGTCACTCTACTCAAGCTATCTACTCTATCAACCAAGGGTCATCCTACGCGACGAAAGTTCGGGTATAATACCCCCTCGACTAAGTCTAAGTTCCGTAAGGTCAAGCCTAAGTTCCGTATATATATAAACGCTCTAGGCTCCACATAGTCAAACTTAGACTCGAACCAAGGTTAACCTAGCGCTCTGATACCAACTTTGTCATGACCCGAAATAGCACGTGACTGGCCTTGAATCATATGAAGTCTATAGGACTCCATCTAATTCAAGTAAGCCAAAAGCCCAAAAATCTAAAACCATTTTTAAGGAGTAAATGAGGAAAACTAATTTTTAAGAAGTAAGGAAAACATGTTTTAAAAGCAAGGTTTTTAAATAAGTAAGCCGAATATACATTTTTAAAGTCTAAAGTCTTTTCTAAAAATTTTGGCAGAGTTTCCTTTGTAAATACTGGCCCCGAACGGGGTACAACATGAATAACATATATACAATGAAAAAAGGCATCCCCAAGCGGGAGCTAGCTCTTCGTCAATCGACGGTCACAATACGCAAGCAGTATAATATACAACACCGAATGGTAAGGATCAAAACTCAAAAGAAACTCAAATATCAAGAAAACCATAATATTACAACGCGCGACTTTAAGGTCGAAATAATAAACAAGTTTGGTTGATGGAATTTCTAGATACAACTGAATAAAATAATACAAGGGTGGTCACGATGCGAGTGAACCCACCTACCAATGCAATCACCCAGAAAGGAAGCAGTGTGCCAGGAAAGCCGCAATGAAAGCTGTACGGCAAAACCAGCAAGAACTGTGGCACAACGGGGGTGAGTTGCCAACTCGTGAGTAGAAAACATCACAGAGCAGAAATCGTATGTATGACACAATCATAGGTCAATACGATCGAATATATATATATAAACCTCAAATGAATAAGTCTGAAGCATGATAAGGTGGCAATGTAACATCTATACATGAGTGTAGTGCCAAGTGCTCGTGCCAGTGCCTCAGGTAATAACATATCATAAATATGAGGTATGATCAATTTCGACTATATCATGAAGTCTATGAAAAAGTGGATATCATCCAACTATGTAATCAATGTCATCAATGTCAATATATGTATGTGGAAATCGTCCTCGTGTCACCCAATGACAAAAGCATCATGCATGTAAATATCATAAACATATGCATGGAAGTATGAGGATGTAAATCAACAGGTGTCGCTCGCGACATATCAAAATCATGGAACATGAGTGTCAAGTATCGACACTCGAAAACATCATGAAACATGTGCCTAGCATCGGCATGTAAATCCTCATATATCGGGCTCCGTCAGTCCTGATCGGCCCATGTCATCTCTCGACTCCGGTCGGTATCCTCCGGATATCCGCCGAGCCCAAATACAATCACCGGTAGGTAGTAGTCCCTCTGCCAGGCTCACCGTCTGCAACATAGCGATCCGTTCTCGCCTCGGGGTACCATACCGGGTCAACCATGTACCCGCAATGGGCCTCATCCAGCTCCTCGATTCGGGTTCACATGTCACACGTCTCAGAACCGAGAAAACGCATGGTGGACGCACTGAAATGTCATATCAAAGGTAACCGGGTTTTTAAAACAATACATACTCTCTTTTAAATACCCACGGTTCCCAAATCCAGAAATATCATGGAAACAATATATCTCAATGCGTACAATCATAAAGCATAATGTATGCGACATGTAAAAGAAATGTAAGCATATCAGTATATCATGCAACATGGAAAGGTAAAATGCACATATTTAGGGAAGACCGCTTCTTTAAAATGAATCAGTTTTTAAAATACATCTTGCGGTTTCCAAATCTCCAAAATCAAGACAGAGTCGTCTATGTATGTGCAAGTATGTATGTGTACAAAATATGAGTGTACAATATGTAAGTACACGAGTATGAATGTACAATAGGTATGTGCACAAGTATGAGTGTGCAATGTGTAAGTACACGAGTATGCCATGCAAGGGTCATATCATGAATGCAACAATCTAGCAGTGTAGTGACATGGCAATTATCGATGATGAAGTGTGTGAGCCGGCAAGCAGGTGCACGTGAAACATATGCATCGTCGATAATGGTGCTGGTGTCCTAACAGCATGGATTTGATATAACAATAAACATATTTAACATGCAATGCGATGCAAACAGTAAGAATCTGCGGCAAAGGAATAATAAACACAATAGTGTAGGATCTACATCAATGTGTCTATGTCATACAGTTTTTGCCATTTGAAATAAGACGAATCGGGGTTTTTAGGAAAATAAGGGCTATGGTGTTTTAAAGAAAAGATGTGTCTTTTGAAAATATCCGTAGAATCCCTTTGTCTGTCTTTAAAATACTCCCGATTCGTTAGTTTTAAAATAGGTATGACATCGGCCTAGCCTAATATCTACTAGCAAAACTACAGCTCTAAACTAACATGTCAATCGGGAGGGGTATGGAAACCACCTAAATCTTAGTCGATATATATATATATATAATAGTCGGTGATCCCGCCTCAAGGTACCGCATACGATACAATATCATATGACATCCTCGAGTCATGAGTGCGGATCTATCATCAATATAAAGCTCGTACGGTAAATCATCCTACGGCATCCCAATAGCTGTGTACGGGTCAATATCACATTCATCTCATCAATTATCTGGTATCCTTATCATCATATCTCATAATCTGGGGTACTGATCTAAGTCTAGTACAAATCGATACCATCTATGTAAATATAAGTGCGTGTGTGAAACACACGTCCAAAGGCCCGCTAACATCTCATGTCGTATCCCAAATGCGAATCACATTATATCACCGATCTCATGGCACTATGCCCAATCTCAACGACTCATCTCCAAATATCATACACTATCCTCATCATCTAGGTATATGTATAACAAGCAAGCATGTGTGTGGGTGGGTGTAAACCTATTCTAGGGTTCGTATCTAGGAAACTATACTAGTTTACATCTAAACCCTATTCTATTCATAGTACACCTAAACACATCTAGAATATCCATAACACACTTAACGCTATCATACGTATATATATAATATATAGTATACTAAGTATCGAACTGCAGGGGTGCTATACGCTATCCACCCGACTTCTCCCGTAAATATAATCTACCCACCTTGCATTCTGCATGTCGGTGTCGATGTCGCCTTCGTCTTCTTCATCGTATGAAGCCTTCGTGAAGGTACCTACAAAGATCACATAATCGGAATGCGTATTAAAATCACATCGGGAAAACCAAACGATGCGCTAAAGCCTATAGGTTAGAACCTATGGACTACGCTTCGAAACCATCAACAATCCTCGATATCGTCGTATAAACGCCAGTAATCGAGGTAAAACGCAATTATACAAATCCAGAATTTAAAATACGCAAAACGAAAACACGAATTAAAACAACAACTCAGGAAAAAGGCTCCAGATTCTACCCTAGGTCAAATTGGACAATTTTGCATATGCCAGGGGTCTATTTTACTGGAGATAAAGCCACAGAACAAATACGAGCTAAATCCTCACTCGTCTGGCCGCAATTTGCGGCCAGAATGGATTTAATTGCGGTCAAGTTTGAGGGTTAGGGCTCAGGGCTTTGGTGGTAGCCTCCTAGGTGCCTGCATGTATCACTGTCCAAGCAAAAATATTTTCAGAGTCTCGGGGTGATAGCAGATTCCATTTAACCCTCACAGAATTCACAATTTTCAGATATCGGCTTTTCTAAATACGTATTCCTGGGTTCTAGTCTCTGGTTTAGGTCTGAATTCTAGCACTAAGGGGTTTGTGAGGCCTCTACTGAGCTCAATTGCCCATCACAACTCTCAATTTCTAATAACCCTAACTAGAATTTTTCTAAGTCCACAAAACCACTCGATATCGGTTCTAATCTAACATGGGGGTAAAAGTAATGCAAACACTAAGCTTATGGTTCAGAAAATACCTCATTTGGCAACTCAAGAAAATTCTTGAGTTGCCCCACGTGGCCAAAATCCTTGCTTTCTTGGTCCAATGTGCTTCGCTTGAGCTTGTGCATCTTTTTTGTGAAATGGGAGTGGGGTTTTGAGGTGATTTCCATGGTGTTTTTGAGGAGGTAGAGAGGGGGAGAGAATGAGGCGGCAGCAGCAGCAGGAAGGAAGGAGAGGGGAGAGGAAATGAGTGGGATAATGGTGGGGGAATGGCTCAAGACTAGGTCAAGGAAATCCTCACCTTTCTCTCTCTCACCCATACCTACTACTATTCCATTCTTAATCAATTTCTTTTCTTTTTCTCTTCTATTCTTCTCTTTAATATTGCAATAAGAAACCCAAAAAAAGCCATGGTAGAAAATGCACAAGTGTATAAAATGACTTTGTGAAAGCTAAGTGCACAAAACACGCTTAATCCGCGACTAGCGATTTTTAATCGCGATTAGCACTAATTAGCATATAATTACTCATAAAAACTAAAAATATGCATAATTTACATAAAACACCCTCTTTTAAATAATTTCTATAATTTTCCAAATTTTTCCCATTTTATCGGTATTTAATTACACCGAAATATTAAAATATTCATTAAAATTAATATTAAATTATAAAAGTGACATTGATGAATAGGGGGCAAGTGCCGTGTAAAATGCCCGGTATTTCCCGCAAAAACAACCCGATTGCTGTGGTAATAAAAGATGCAGTCCAAGAGGGTGAAAATAGCTTAAGGTGTGAAGTGTCCATCCAAACAAAAAACAGGCTGCAGCGCCTCAGCAAACAAGAGTTGGAAAGGATGAGTTATGCAACGCCTCGACCAATTGATAAATAATGGACCGAAACGTCCCTAAACTAGTGCGTCGTCTCAAACACAACGTGCCGCCTCAAACACGGCGATAATGGACCGAAACGTTCCTAAACTAGTGTGTCGCCTCAAACATGGCGATAATGGACTGAAACGTCCCTAAACTAGTGCGTCGCCTCAAACACGGCGCGTCGCCCCCAACATGGCGATAATGGACCAAGAAATCCCTAAACTAACAATCCACCTCAAACATGGTGATAACGGACCAAGATGTCCCTAAACTAACAACGGACCGAAATTTCCTTAAACTAAAACTTCGCCTCAAACATGGAGATAATGGACCGAGACGTCCCTAAACCAATAATGAACCGAAACGTTCTTAAACTAGCGTTCGTCCCAAAAATGGGAATGTCGGACCAAAAAGTCCCTAAACTAATAATGAACCGAAATTTCCTTAAACTAACGTTCGTCCCCAAGATGGGAATGTTGGACCGAAAAGTCCTTAAACTAGAAATTCATCTCAAACACGGCGATAATGGACCGAAACGTTCCTAAACTAGTGTGTCGCCTCAAATATGGCTCATCGCCCTAAATACGGCGATATCCCCCTTAAGATCTATATTGCAATCGAAGTCTCAACGGCGAGGGTTATAACTCAAGTCCTGCTAGCTACACAGCTACTCCAGCGATGAAGCCACCCACAAGTCCCACCGGCAAACAGATGGGTCACCTGCGGCGAAAATACTTTCGAGAGTTCCATCGTTCACAAAAAAACGATATGTCCACGAGCGAAATGGGCACGGATGAAAACCCGAAAGGGCACCGTGAGTAAAAACAGCAGAATTTCCGGCGGGTTTGTGAAAACCCGAAAGGTCGCAATCTGTAACGACTCTATTTTTATTGTACAAAAATTTTTAAAAGTTAATGTACAGAATGGAGTATTTGCAAACCTGGGTATACTTTAAATGTTGTTTTTATTTAAGAACAGTAAGAAATAACTTGTAGCACATTGGTAAATCTCTTGCACTGTTGTGACGTAGCCCCTGTGTTCGAATCCCATCAGCCACATATTATTTTTCTGAATTTTTATTTTAAACTTTTTGGAAGCACAAAAGTTTTCACGTGCAATACACGTAAGAAATGAAAAGGCAAAAAATCAAACATGTACTAAATGTTATATGAACAGACATGGACACGTGGCATTCATCCGACGGCCCAACTCAAGAAATTGGCCGGCGAGATTTGCCTTTAGGCCGGCGACGCCTGGCCCTCCGTAGGGAATGGCCTCTGTGTTTTGCCCACTAAACCTTTAGCCTACCCTCACTACCTATGTTCTATTTGATTTTCCTGAAAATTAATAGAGAATTAAAATGAAGCATTAATCCAATTTTTAATGCATTTTAATTCAATCTTTCAATTCCAAAACCCTTATTCTATACTATAAATACAACCCCATACCCTAGCCTCTCTTCATTCTGAAATCTATTGTCAAAATATCTCAAAATTTCCTAAGTCAAAGAAGAGTACAAGTGGAGTTAGCCCAAGTTAACTTTCCAGCGAGGATTCGAAACGATTTCGACGACCCCGCGACTCCACGAAGCCACCAATCTCTTCCTCAATCTCCCCTCTCTTCTTTCAACTTGTAAGTCCCACTTCTTATTCTATTCTCACCGTAAAAAGTTCTCTTTTCAAAACTTGTCGGAAGTGGAGTTATCCCGACGTTCGAATCTAAAATCCTTAAAATCATAATTTTTCTTATGAATCGCTCATTCATATCATTATATCTTGCTTTGTAATCATGAAACAAACTTTGAGAATAATTTTCATTTTAAAATATCATGTTATGTAATTTTAATTTTCGTTTTTCGTTTAAATACCACAAACTTTACATATGACATCTTTTAAGTATTTAGCTTAGCATATCATTAGAATATCTCACGAGGTAATGACCTACCTCTCACATACACACATCTTGACATAGCACGATTCGCTTGAACAATATTTTGTGGCAAAATACGACTTGTCAAATAAATACCTTAAACTATTAAAAACCCGGATTTTTTTAAATTTTGTTAATTCATTCCTTACGATTATGCCTCTACAACCCATTTTGAGGAACCCGATCGGGATGGTGCAGATTATCGCATGTCCTCGGGACTAGTAGGGCGAGACGCAGACCTCCTTACGGAGCATATGATCTCGATGGAATTTTAATACAATTTTTAAGAAAAATGAGAATTTCTATTTAATAATAAAAATTAATTTTTAATAATTATATAAATATTATCAAACCATCTATTTTTAATATATAATAAAATTCCATGTTTTCTAGAATATAAAAGAATTACAAGTTTCATAAAAATACCATCAACAATCAATACAAGTCAAACTTTACATTAAAATACCATGAACTATTTAAGCTAGGTATTTATTCAGTAGAATACCTCACTTTTTAAAAGTTACATTCATGAAAATCTTAAATACGATAAATAAATACTTGAGGTTTGTTTTGAAAGTATACTAAAATATTTTTCATATAAACCCCTCAAGTTATATCAAATTACAATAAGGACCCTAGTAAATATAGGTTTAAGCAGGACCAATTCTCTTGAGTCTTAGGGAGCCGGAGAAAGTGGGTGCTTGTCTATTCAAGGTAGAAAACTAAAACGGGATTATCAATGGTAATTGTCTTGGAAAAATACACAAATCCTCCCGTCCATGTGCAGCAGTTACCGATAACTCCAAAACCTAATTCAGGAATCCAAATCTGTTTAAGTGTCTGACTCAATCTGAGTCTCAGTCTAATCTGAATACTATCTAAACCTAAATACAATCCAAATATAACTCCAATTCAACATGAATCCAATATATACTTGGACTAAACATGAATACCAGAATTTTATCAAGTATACAACATGACTTGACTTGACCGAACCATAGATATATCTTGACTTGACTACATGACTATCCGTTTACATCCTGAACCATTTACATGAACAATTTATACCATGGTTTCGGAAAGTCTTATATCTACAAAACAATACAATATACACTACGGGTTTTTAAAGGGGTAGACTGGTACGGAATGTGTTAAAAGTGGCACGATGATGGTCACTAAAAGACACCTACATGAACATCATGTGCCGTTGTCCCATGGGTTTTGATGGGGCCTTGTACTTACATGTTACCTTAGTCCACGGAGCAAGTTGGACTCCTCTCGTATACACTGGAATATTCTGTACCAAGGTACAAACAACTACGCTAGCATAACAAACACATAAATTACCTGTTATATTCTCTTTACCCATCTATTACATTCTATCTCTTGGGACTTACCGAGCGCTAGTTTGCTGACGACATTCCTATCTCTTCTTTCTTTGGAATGTTGTCAGGAGGACCCGACTCTCAGGAGATCGAGCCCAGCCAAGACGATTTGGAGCAGTTCACTGAAGAGCCAGAGTTTTAGTTCCTAGTTGTACTTACTTTTCATTCAGTTCATATTACCATTGTTTAGGCATCGCTTTCCATCATTGTACTTTACTTTTCAGTTGTATGTAAAGAATGAATATAAATAAAAAGTTGTTGTTTTATTACATCTATTGTCATTCTTGTATTATTTCATTTATATTACTTATTTACGCTTAACGTGTTTACTTCTGAGTAAATACGTCGCGGCCCACCACGTCTCCTTCCCCTTACACTGGGAAGCGGGGCGTGACAGAATCTCGTTTAAAAATAATAATAAAAAAAGAGAAGGAAAAAAAAGAAAAACGGTATGTCCACATGCAAAATGGGCACGGATGAAAACCAGAAAAGGCACCATGAGTAAAAACAGCAGGACTGTCGGCGAGTTTGTGAAAACCCGAAAGGGCGCAATCTCGTTTAAAAGAGAGAGAGAGAGAGAAAAAGAAGAAAAAGAAAAATGGTATGTCCACAAGAAAAATGGGCACGGATGAAAACCCGAAAGGGCGCCGTGAGTAAAAACATCAGGACTTCCGGCGAATTTGTGAAAACCCGAAAAGGGCGCAAACTCGTAAAATAAAAAAATTCATGTGCACTTGCAAGGTCCCCTCGACCTTATGAGGAGAAAAAAAACCTGCGTGAGATCCTTACAACTCACAAAAGAGCAACACATTTAGGAATCCCCACGATTCCTAAAGAGAAAGTACACCTACGAGGTCCTCACGACTCGTAAGGAGAAATACCTTTATGAGACCCTTACGGCTCATAAAGTCAAAAAGGTTTAGTCGACAGGATCCTAACCCTGTTTGCTAAGCCACCTTTGTCCAAATCGGCAAAGGAAAATGATGAGTCGCTCCTGGAAATATTCCAGTCGTAGCAATGCTGATGCCTAAAAAGGTATCAAACTTCAAGTCCTCTCACGGCAAATGATAATTCGCTCCTAGCAATATTCCAGTCGTAGCTATACTGATGCCAAAATTTGGTACCAGGACCTAAGTCCCCAACTCGCAACAAAATCAGCGAGCAAAAAAAATGCATATGAAACAACCGAAATGATGGGGCAACTCGCAATAAAAATCAGCGAGCAAAAAATATATGCATATGAAACAGTCGAAATGTTTGGGCAACTCGCAATAAAAAATAGCGAGTAAAAAAACGATATAGCCGAAATGATTGGGCACCGCGATAAATAGCCGAAATGATTGGGCAATCACGACTTTCGCGACATAAAAGATGAAAAGATAGAACATCGTGGAAAGAAATAAAAAATGAAAATGAAACTTTTCTGCCCTGCAGGTAGGTCCACACCGACCCCAGTATACAATCCATGGGCACAAATGAAAGAAAGGGTACCATATTTTCCTACCAGGCTCCATCAAAGGGAGAGCCAGATCTTAATGGCAACATGTACAGCCTAGAGGTCATCCCGACATTCTTCTCATTCCGACAGGATGCAGATGCAACGTCAACAAAGCTCTAAGGAGCCAAAACATAAAAGGAGTGATAGCAAAATCCTAACTCCAGCTCGACGTGCTTCTCATGCCAGCAGGATGCAGGCGCAACGTCAATAAGGACCCAAGGGCCAAATCAAAGTGGAGCGATGGCATATTCCTAGCTCCAGATCTTGACGGCGACATCTACAGCCTAGAGATCGACTCGACATGCTTCTCATGCCAGCAGGGTGCAGACGCGACGTCAACAAAGACTGAAGGGTCGAATAAAAAAGAAGTGATATCAAAATCCTAACTCCAGCTCAACGTGCTTCTCATGGCAGCAAGATGTAGACACAACGTCATCAAAGACCCAAGGGTCAAACAAAAAAGGAGCAATGGCAAAATCCCAGCTCCAGCTCGATGTTCCTTCTCGGTGCAGACGCGACGTCAACAAAGGCTCCAAGGAGCCAAATAAAAAATGAGTGACAGAAAATCCCAACTCCAGCTTGACATGCTTCTCATGCCAGCAGGATGTAGATGCAATATCATCAAAGACCCAAGGGTCAAACAAAAAAGGAGTAATGGCAAAATCCCAGCTCCATCTCGACGTTCCTTCTCGGTGCAGATGCGACGTCAACAAAGGCTCTAAGGAGCCAAATCAAAATGGAATGATGGAAAAATCCTAGCTCCAGGTCTTGACAGTACATATACAACCTAGAGACTATCCATGTGTCCCCTCCCTCCTCATTCTAGCAGGGGTAAACACGACAATCAAATAAAAGTGAGGTGCAGCAAATCCTAACTTCGGGTCTTAATGGCAACATATAAAACCTAGAGATCACCCCGACGTTCTACTCATTTTAGCAGGATGCAGACGCAACGTCAACAAAAGACCCAAAGGTCAAAGCAAAAATAGAGCCATGGCAAAATTTTAGCTCCAACTCTTGACGGTACATATACAACCTAGAGACTATCCCGGCGTTCCCCCTCATTTCAGCAGGATGCGAACGCGGCTATCAAATGAAATTGGAGCAATGGCCTATTCCTAGCTCCGGACTTCAACTACAATACACGCGGCATAGAGGTCCTACAGATGTCTACCCTACTTCAGCGAAGAATCGGCGCAACATCGTCAAAGCAAAAAAAAAAAAAGCAAAGTGGCGGCATATTCCCAGCTTCGGGTCTTGACGGCAACTCATATAAATCCTAAAAGACCATTGGAAATCATCCCACCCCAGAAGGGAGCGGTTATGGCTCATCGGGGCTCCAAATTGAGCCTAATCTCAGGTAAAAAGCGTCATGGAAAATTCCGAACGCTTGCTCTTCTGACGGTAATATGACCTAAGGAGATTACATGAAGACGTCTTGTCTAGCCCCCGAAGGGATCAGAGACACGACAGTCGCGGGGCTACTCGAACAGCGGCCTAAAGACTGCATATCGAGAAATACATTAGCCAACGCGATGGTACCACGGACTAAAACCCTAGTACCACAAACCAAACGGACCCCTATCAAAAAAGGGAGTTATCTATATTTCACGTTAGGATACACCTGCAAGATCCTCTCGACTCGTCTCGACTCGTAAGGAAAAATATCTTTATGAAACCCTCATGCCTCATAAAGGTGAAAAGCCTTAGGCGACGGGGATATGAACCTGTTTCCTAAGAACTGTGGCCCTACAAGTAGGTCCAAATTGACTCTTGTATACTATCCACGGGCCACATTCTCCAAACTCGCATGCCGATGAGGAGGATAAACCACTTACGAGTCCTCTCGACTCGTAAGGGGAAAATTCTCTTATGAGATCCTTACGACTCTCAAGAGAAAACACACTTAGGAGTCCTCACGGATTCTAAGGAGAAAAGACACATACGAGATCCTCTCGACCCGTAGGGAGAAAAGTCTTTATGAGACCCTCACGGGTTATAAAGTTGAAAACCCTTAGGCGACAGATCTAAACCTGTTTCCTAAGCCATCACTGCCCTACAAAAAGGTCCAAACTGACTCTTATACACTATCCATGGGCCGCATTCGCCAATAAAATGAAGAAGTCACTTGCGGGTCCCCTCGACTCGTAAGGAGAAAATATTTACGTGAGAACTTTACGACTCACGAAGGTGAAAGACACTTAGGAATCCTCATGATTTCTAGGAAGAATACGTACCTATGAGATCTTCACGACTCATAGGGAGAAAACTTTCTTGAGACCCTTACGGCTCATGAAGATGAAAAAGTCTTAGGCGACAGGGACCTAAACCAGTCTCCTGAGCCATCAATTCTACGGAGATGCATAATTTTGCACTAATTAACCCACGTATATACCTACATAGGCAAAATAGTGGGGGGCATTTGTTCCCGCCAAAAATTTCTGCGCAAAAAGCCTAAGATATCAAATGGCAGCAATACGCTTAAGTAAATGCAAACCAGTAATTTCCGGGCTGTATTTTGCTAAACTCCTGAATGAGAATCAGGTAAATTTTGATGGCATCGAAAGCATCTAGAAAAATCCTTCGATTTGAAATATTACGGGCCTCATAAATCTTCCGGAATCAAAAGTTATGAGTAAATGTGCTATGCACGTATAGTCTAAGTAATGCTCTACCACACAGGGGATACATTTTTAGTCCTACATCGGGAAAAAGAGAGATCCCTTCTTTACCACTCCCTTATAAATAAGTGGGGATACCTCTTAGAAAAAGAGAATTCAATTCTCAAAGGAGCTTAGTTCTCCATAGGAGCTTAGTTCTCCAAGTTAGGTCCTTAGTTGCCTCCTATAATGCGCATATGCGCAAGCGCCATGTGCGCTGCGTGCAACGCACGTGCGCCCGCCACGTGCGCACCACATGCAACGCACGTGCGCCCGCCACGTGCGAGGATTCAATCCTTAAACGAGCTAAGTTCACCATAGGTGCTTAGTTCTCCAAGTTAGGGTCTTAGCTGCCCCCTCCACAATGCGCATATGCATAAGCGCCATGTGTGCTACGTGCATCCACCACGTGCGCACCACATACAACACACATGCGCCCGCCACGTGCGCACTACATGCGAGGATTCAATCCTCAAAAGAGTTTAGTTCTCCATAGGAGCTTAGTTCACCAAGTTAGGGCCTTAGCTACCCCCCATAATGCGCATATGCGCAAGCGCCACGTACGCTACGTGCAACGCATGTGCGCCCGCCACGTGCACACCACGTGCGAGAATTCAATCCTCAAAGGAGCTTAATTATCCATAGGAGCTTAGTTCTCCAAGTTAGGGCCTTAGTTGCCCCCATAATGCGCATATGCGCAAGCGCCATGTGTGCACCACGTGCAATGCATGTGCGCCGGCTACGTACAATGCACGTGCACCGGCTACGTGCAATGCACGTGCTCCCGCCACGTGCGCACCACGTGCGAGGATTCAATCCTCAAAGGAGCTTAGTTCTCCATACGAGCTTAGTTCTTCAAGTAAGGGCCTTAGCTGCCCCCCCATAAAGCGCATATGCGCAAGCGCACGTGCGCCCGCCACGTGTGCACCACATGCGAGGATTCAATCCTCAAAGGAGCTTAGTTCTCCATATGAGCTTAGTTCTCCAAGTTAGGCCTTAGCTGCCCCCCATGATGTGCAAGCGCCACGTACGACGCACGTGCGTCCCCCACGTGCAATGCACGTGCGCCCAACACATGCACGTGCAACGCACGTGCGCGAACGCAAAGAAACCTTTTCCAACCAGCCAAAAGTTTAAGCTCCAACATGTTCTTCCCCCTGATGAATGGGACATGGTTCAAAGGGTACATCCATCCACACCTTCGATACATGGCGCTATAATCCCTCAGCATCATCGGAGAGGTGGTGGGTCCCAACGACCAATGATCTCTCTTTCCAAATAAGGAGGAGAGACCCCCGTAAGTTTCTGTAAAAATACAGAAGGCTCTTAAAAGGTTCCACAAAACAACAGAGAATTTAATTCTCAATAAAGAAGATCGTCTCCATTCTCAAAACCCTAGAAAAAGAAAACATCGAGATCAAAATATCTTCTTTACCTAACTATCTAAGGGTTTAACCCTTCTCAAAGAACTTAGTTCTTTATATGGATCTGAGATCTGCAAGACAAATCTCCCACAAGTTGAGAATTTAATTCTTATCGGAAAGATTTTGTTCTTGAGAATCAAAGATTCAGGGAAGAACAAAATTGAAAAGAAAGAAGATGAAGTTCATAATACTCCAGGAACTTAGTTCCTTCAAATCAAGAACTTAGTTCTTTACAGAACCCGATCCAAGATCCTCAAAATAGTGATCTTGGTGATCCTTAATGGTCAAAACACCATTAAAAGAGATTTAACCTCTCTGAAAACATGAACATGGAAAACTTGGAGTTCATAATACTCCATGAACTTAGTTCCTTCAAATCAAGAACTTAGTTCTTAAAGAACCCGATCCAAAATCCTCAAAATAATGATCTTTGTGATCGTTAATGGTCAAAATACCATTAACAGAGATTTAAGTTCTCTAAAAATATCAACAGAGATTAAATCTCCAAAAACATAGCGCCTCACGTGAAACACATGTGAGCGCCAGAGAAAATTAGTGCTTAGCACTATTGTAGCGCCTCACGTGAAAAGCACGTGAGCGCCCAAGGCTAAAAACCCAGCGCCTCACGTGAAAAGCACGTGAGTGCCCAAGGCTAAAAACTCAACGCCTCACGTGAAAAGCACGTGAGCGCTAGAAAAGATTAGTGCTTAGCACTATGCCAGTGTCTCACGTGAAACACACGTGAGTGCTGTATATCTTAGTGCTTAGCACTGCTGGGTAGTATAGAAACCAAATCTCAGCCCAAATTGGCTAAGTTTCCTGAGGTTAAATCTCTTTGATTTTAAATCAACGGAGCCCATATGCTCATGATTTCCAAACCGATCTTAGTCTCAAACATGACTGATGATCACTCATTGATGATATCCAAAATGATATTTATCACATATCTCTTAAGGTAATCTTAGTCTCAAATATGACTAACGATTCTTAGGTCCACCACAACCCCTTTTTCCCTCAAATACGAGATTTGGTTCAAGGGTACTTCTTTCCATACCTCTGATATATGTCGTTATAATTCCTCAACGTCTTCAAAGAGGTGGCGGGTCCCGATAACCAACAACTCTTTTTTCGTCCCAACTTGATATAAAATTTCGTTAAGATAGAAAATGATATATCCCATATTGATGCACTTCTAAATTGACGCGCACAGCTCAAATCGGATCGCACCCCAAATTGGGCGCATTCCATGTCACCGTTGTTCACTCCGCTACATAACAAATACACGTGAGCGCAAGATGGACATTAGACCAAAATGTCCTTAAACTAACATTCGTCCCCGAAATAGGAATATTAGACCGAAATGTCCTTAAACTAACATTCGTCCCCAAAATGGGAATATTGGACCGAAATGTCCTTAAACTAATTTTCATTCCAAACAGGGAACATTAGACCGAAATGTCCTTAAACTAACATTCGTCCCAAATAGGGAATGTTGGACCGCGACGTCCTTAAACTAATATGTTTTGCCTTACGAACTGTCTCTATAATGACTACCGTATACTATCCATGGGCTATTCATGTATGATCTAATAATCAGTTGAGCCCATATGCTCACTGCTCATAAGTCGATCTTAGTCTCAAATATGACTAATGATCTTTAAATCAAACCCAAATATCCCATGAACCGATGGACCTCACAAATGTGAGATCTGCGTCCTAAGTTCATTCTCGTTGGCAAACCAAGCTACCAACGTGGGCCCCGTCAAGCAAAATTCTTGACCTAAACCCAAACTCAAATATACGGATTTGGACTAATCCGTGGCGACGACATAAATTAGTCTCCATATACAATCCATGGGCAATCTAAAATAAACAAAAATACAAACGACACGAAGTGAACTGCTGGAGAAGGAAAAAGTGGTTATCGCAATGCGGTAACGTAATTAACTGCAGGGGCTTGCGCTTGCAGGGACGAACGTCCCCACAATCAAAAAACCCTCACAAATGAGGGGGAATATGATGAAGTCACATTACAACGGTCATGTCTGTCCAAACCTCCGATATATGGTGCCATAAATTAACTTGGTATCTTCGGAGAGGTAGATGGATAAGTCCAAATAGCATCTGCCCCCAAATTCAGGCCAGACGTCCCAACGACTCGGTCTGGTCTTTCGGCGATGAACATGTCCCTAAACTAATAATGGACTGAAATGTTCTTAAACTAACGTTCATCCTCAAGATGGGAATGTTGGACCGAAAAGTGCTTAAACTAGAAATTCGCCTCAAACATGGCGATAATAGACCGGAACGTCTCTAAACTAGCGCATCGCCCTTAATACAATGATATGCTCCCTTGAGATCTATATTTCAATCGAAGTCCTAATGACAAAGGTTGCAACTCAAGTCCCACTGGCTACACAACTACTCCAGCAATGGAGCCACTCCCATATCCCACCGACAGACAGATGGGTCACCTGTGACGAAACTATTCTCGAGAGTAAAAAAATGGTATGTCCAAAAGCGAAATGGGCACGGATGAAAACCCGAAAGGGCGCCGTGAGTAAAAACAACAGGACTGTCGGCGAGCTTTGCGAAAACCCGTAAGGAAGCAATTTCGTAAAAAAAATTATGCGTACTTGAAGGCCCTCTCGACTTTGCAAGGGGAAAATACCTGTGTGAGATCATTACGACTCACAAAGGAGCAACACACTTAGGAATCCCCACGATCCTTAAGGAGAAATCACACTTGCGGGATTCTCACGACTCATAAGGAGAATTCCCCTATGAGACCTTCACGGCTCGTAGGATTCAAAAGCCTTAAGCTACAGGGATCCAAACATGTTCTTAAGCCGTCATGTTCCCCTAATACTTCCCTACAGGTGGTCCAATATTGACCCTTGTATACAATCCATGGGCATAAATAAATATATCCCCCAACGAATTCCACCCATGGTAAGAAATATCCCCATATGGTGAACGACACTTGTGAGTCCTTACGACTTATAAGGAGAAAACACTCTTGGAAGATCCTTACGACTTACAAGAGAAAATATCACTTAGGAATCCCCACGATTCCTAAGGAGAAAATACACCTACGGGATCCTCACGACTCGTAGGGAGAAATACCTTTATGAGACCCTTATGGCTCATAAAATCAAAAAGCCTTAGCCGACAGGATCCTAACCCTGTTTGCTAAGCCACTTTTGTCCAAATTAACAAAGACAAATAATGATTCGCTCCTAGTAATATCCCAGATGAAGCGATACTGATGCCTAAATAGGTATTGTCATGCCCCGCTTCCCAGTAGATCGAAACGGTGATGTGGCAAGCCCGCGACGTATTTATTTAGAGAAGGTCATTTCTCAAAACAAATACGCTAAGCGTAATATAAGCATATAACAATGACAAGAAAAGATAGGTGAAAATAAAATCCAACCACTTTATATATTTACATTCTTAACTTTACAGAGTTTTAAACTGAATACATGATATCTAAAAACAAAGATGCATAAAAGAAAGTGCCTAAAAAGGTAGCATACAGGAAGTTAAAGCTGAAAAGAAAGAACTAGTAGTCGGTATGCTCCGCAAGTTAAGAGTAATCCTCCTGACTCGGCTCGATCTCCTCAATCTCTAGATTATCTGACGAACATTCTAAGAAAATAAAGAAATGGGTAGAATGCCCGTCAGCGAACTTGCGCTCGGTAAGTCCCCAAGAAAGGTGAGATGTGAAAATATATAAATGAATATGCAAGGTGACATGTGATATAGTATGAATGGAAATAAAAAATGAACAAGTATAACATGGTAATATTAATGACAACTATGTAAGCATGGCAATATAACATGAGCATAGTAAACAAGTATAGCATGACCGTGGAGTGTAGGTATAGTGAACATGAAATGAATGTAAGTGTCCTAAAAGGTCTCTAAAAGGGTAAAAGCAACTAACGTGAGTTCAAGTGTGAATGTCAACCAATCTCAAGAGTATTCTCGAACCCAAGGCTATCGTCCAAGGGTAAGGAATCACGGGCCTAAAATAGCGGGACTTCAATTGTTATTGAAGTATTCTAAACCCAACAGGCTATCATCCAGGGGCTTGGAAACACGGGCCCTCATTCGTGAATTCGTGATTTGTACCATTTCAGCCCGGTACCACAGTAACATAATTGTTGGAGATAGTGCCCTCAAAGTCAATTATTGGATCGCAGGTACGTGATTGCAATGATTGAGGCAGGACCTATACCGATATAACAGTCTTGCTCAAGATGATAGTATGCTATCTGGTTTGTCTTTATCATCGTATACATGCTTTAGTTCGCTATTGCATATTGATAGAGCCCATAGGATTCTGCTTGACAGCCAGCAGTATGATGGTGATCATATACGTGGGAGCTGGGGTCTATAAGCACATCCTTAAAGCGTCCCTAATCGTGGGAGTTTCGGGACAGGGCATCGATACTCCAGAGTAGACTAGTGTATACAGTCGAGACCCCGACGAGGGGCGGTGGCCGGTCTCACAAGCCACTGGTGTCAGTTAGATCACCTAAGATGTATACAGGTACTCATTAGGATATGAGTACACCGGACCGGACTCGCCGAGAACATGCTAGTTGGTATTATACATATCGTCAGATAGCAGTTCCCTGGTGACATGTGTACAGGTTAGTTCATCGACCTGAGATCATCGTGTGTCTCATGTGAGTTCCCACTGTGCTTAGATTACTACCCTACCACGCTAAAAGGAGTTGTGCAAACAGGTTTTAGTTGGGTACAGTCCCGAGCCACATTGGAGGCAAGTGAGCGGATCTCGGGGATTTGTCTCTCCCGGTATTGGGGGTTGATGTCACGCAGTGCACGGATGGCCATCACTAGAAACCCTCGGCCGAGGTAGTGGAGAATTACTGATTTGGATCGGTAGTTTCTCAGGTGGTGATGGGCTTCATGCCGACACGATTTATCGCGTTGTTTGGGGTCTGACTTTATCCACCCCCCTAAACTCGATATGCGATACTCTTTAGATGAATGGACCGGACTGTATATACATTGTCACTGTCAGGCTCAGTAGGGTTTATGGATGAGTTCGCTCGTCAGCTTCCCTTACAATCAATACATAGGCAAAACGTTACGTACAGCTTGTACCTCTGACGTGCTAGTGGTTATACCCAGTGCCAGTGTGTTGATGAGTCATTAGAGTTCCCCACAGACACTTTCCCAAGTTCGGGCGAAACGTTGTAGAGGTCGTATGGTGATATGGCAAGGTTCGGAAAAAGCACGTGCGTTTTTGCACGTGTCGTTTTTCGGGCAGATAATACTGGTAGGCTTTGGTTTAAGCCGGAACCCAGTATTATACTGTGTAGATATAATATCTTTGTTTCAGTTGCATTTGTATTCGGTCGTAATGCAAATGCGGGTATGTTTATACTGATACGGGGTTATCCTGAAATTCATTTCAGGATCACTTTTGGAAGTTGCCAGTTTCCAGTTTTCTATCTGCCGTATTTGACATTCGGTTAAATGCGGATTTATCTTTTCTTTGGATGAGTGTAGAAGCTTCTAGAAGGTGGTGACTAGGTTCATGCATCTTGGTGAGTCATTAGTGCATTGATTATTGCATTAAATGCTTTTGTGACTAGGTTTAAGTTCATTAGTTATCATTTAATGCATTCATACAAGGTGTCTTATGACTCATTCTTTTGGTTTAGTGCTAATGGCCACTCTCTTGGCTCCTACACTCACCCCCTCTTCTTATATGATGGCCGGCCTCCCCCCCACTCTCATGGAGATGGTTGTTGTTCATTAGAAAAAGATTATGATAGATTCGGATTCACGAAAAATAGATAGCCTCTTTCTCATTTCACCCGATCCAAAAGGCAACTTCCATAACCGTTCGTCCGTGACCTTGGAAGTAACGAGACAAAGTGTTCTACTCATTCTCTACTTCATCTTGGTTGTCTCTTTTAGCAAACTTGACGATCGAGTTACCTCGGTTCAGAGGCGGGAGCCCGTTTAAAGATCCGTAGACGTGGTGCCACCCAGACGAGAAGAACGGAGATTCAGGAGATCGGAGCAGCCGCAACAAGCGTGGGATGATGGTTGAAGACCGAAGGACTCGGATCATTCGGTATAACGTTTCTACCCCTTTGCAATTTGTTAGTTTAGTTTTAATGGCCGATCCGGGTTACGGTACACGATAGCGCCAGTTTCGTTAAAAGTTTTTGTTCCGCATTTGGCGTCTGTTAGACGGCCGGGGCGCTACCGTGGACTTACAGTGGTATCAGAGCCTCACCATTAAGCTATACAAACTTGCGCTAACACGTTTAAAATATCGATCGAACGGATTTCGCAAAAACTACATTTTTCAAGCCTCTGAGTTTCTGTCGATTTTAAACAGTGTCCTAAAATTATTCTACACATCACAGAATATTTAGCAGGGTTTTCTAAGCTCACCGTACAAATTTGGTCACGTGATCTCTCAAGACCGCCGCGGAATCGCGGTCAAACCTAGGGTTTGACCGCACTTCCGCGGCCATTCTATGAGATCTGTGCTCCAAATTTGCACGGTGACTTCTTCTCATGAAATTGTGGCTTTTGGGAATATTTGTTTGGGCCCAGATTTTGTTACTGTACACCAGTTGTTCGTGGGGCCCACTTCGGGAAATTTAGTCAATCGAAATTTTAAATTTGTTAGTATGCAGTATTTACATTATATCTCAGACCGGGAATGTCATTTGGTCGGTAAACCGCGTCTGATTGCTATAGTTCTTTTAGACGGGTTTGCGAACGTGACATTCGCGTTGATGTTCTGTGTTGTGCTGTGATGTTGCGGATATGTCGTGGTGGATAGCAGGGTGCAATGATAGTGCAGTTTGGATTTATTTGTACATTTGATATTGCGGGACGAGCGTCCAACATGTGGACTGCCGTTACTGCATGTTTGTATAATATTCGTTTGGGGCACGACCGGGTCGAGGTCAATGTACCCGTTGTATATTTTTCATTTCTGTACTAGGTTTATCCCGCGAAGGAGTGCACGGATAGCCTGGTTCTAGAGGGCAACGGGTCCGTATCTCATGGCATTGAGAGGCAGAGGGACCTCACTCTAGAATTGGCAGACTTTTCGCCGCACTCGTAGGGGGTACAGGTTGACCCAAGGAGGGGTGCTCAATTTACCGGATTCCGTGAAGTGCCGAGTGTTCCATTCACTATGCTGTGGGGACCACCTCGCTTCAGGTTTTGGCGGGTAACTTGACGCACCCGTAGGGGTCTAGGTTTCATTGCACAGGCTATCCACACGACCAGGGGAACGTCAGGTTTCAGCAGCGGCTCTGTGAAACCCGGGGATCCCAGATTATCTGTATTGTTCTGTGATGCTTATTACTTTTCTGTAATGTTGCATATTATCACACCTAGAGCGATTATTGTATATTGGTATATATACTATTAGATGTTATATATGTTTTACACCCGCGCTAGTCCAGCCCCCGCTCTGTCGTTAGTTGAGTAACCTAACGGGTGATGACGGGACCCAGTGACGAATGCGGATGGCATATACGTACATTTTATTTTCGTTTTTTTCTGGTGTGATTGGATGATGGGATTGCGTTGATTCTTATCAATGCGAAGTAAAACAAACCTATATTTGATGTTGTTGGAACAAATTTTAAAAGTTGTTATTACAAAGATATTTCCTTTTGTTTTGCATAGTGATATTCAGTTGGAATATCCTGCACCTCATTCGACGAGGCAAGGGCCGAGATCCCTTCACCGGGAGTGACCCCTTGGGCAGAAGTTTACGTCAGGGTAGTAACTTTAATATAGTCGATTACAAGTTGCTTTGCATCGCGGTATTCAAATGGAATATCCTGCACCTCATTCCACGAGGAAAGAGCCGAGATCCCTTCACCGGGAGTGACCTCTTTAGCAAAACGTTTTCGTCACTATATTTTTATAAAAAGCTATCAGGTTCCTTCAACGAGATCAAGTTCACTACGTTAAAGGTTTTTTCGCCAAAAACCAGTCGTAGCCCTCCGTCATTTCTTTTGGCTATTCAGTAGTATTCAAGCTATGTATTTTGACCTTCGCCAAGGCATAGTGATTGGTAGCTGCTGGGTATTCAATTGTTGCATAGATAGATGTGTTGGTTTGGGACAGTCATACTACTATTTTGGCCTTCGTCAAGGGTATGTACGGGTGGGTTCAAATTGACATGGACAATGACGGGTAGAACTTGGCATGTGACTTATGACATTTTGACATTCGCCAAGGTCATAAGAGCATGGGGCAAAAATTACATCGGGAGTTTCAAACATAAAGCAAACTTGCCAAGCATGCGCATACCTTCTGGAGTGTGATAACTTGAGTGGCTTCCATCAAGTTATCATGCGATGATAGTTGGATCCCGATTCTCACTGATGAGTTGGTTTACTCTTCGGGTGACCCCGACTAATTCTTCTTTCAGGTTTGAAGGAGAATTTGAGATAACAGTGGGAGGTTTTCTGATTAGATAAAGTGATAACCATTCTGATCTAGCTTAGAATGCATGCTGAGTGTTTCTTTTCTCTCTCTCTCTTTGGCAGCGACCTTTTGACCGACCCTAGACTATGACTCAGTGACCAAGTTGACCGAACCTTCTTTAAATACTGATTTTTGGATTGTCTATAGTTGCATAAGTCATTGCCGCTCTTTCTTTTACCCTTTGTATTTCTCAGAACACCCCGTATTACTACGGACATCCACTTCCATTGGATAGATCCATCGTATGGTTATATACGAACTCGAAGGGACTTCTTCGAGGATGGATCCAGGTTCAGGAGAAATAGAATTGGTTTATTCAGTTGTCTTTTATTATCACCTTCTCTCAGGTTGCGAGGGCTCCTTGATTTAAGAGAGTACACCTATTACGTTTATTGGATAGTCTTATTCCAAACCATAGGCTGGTGCCGAAAGGTAGGGAATGAAGAAAACCAATTAGTCTAAGTAGGGTGTGCAGAAGGTAATATGTAAAGACAAAATAAAGGGATTAGAAAGAGGGCAAAGTAAATTACGACTGTTATCATTCACGACCAAACCGCATACTTCATCGCCACTCCTATTTCACCTTTAATAGAATAAGGTTTTATTCAGTTGTCTTTTATCACCACCTTCTCTCAAGTTACGAGTACTCCTAGGATTAGGAGGGTACACCTATTATGCTTACTGGATAGTCTTCTTCCAAACCATAGGCTGGTGCCGAATGGTAGGGAAGGAAGAAAACCACTTAGCTTAAAGGGTGTACAGAAGGTAATGAATAAAGACAAATAAAGGGATTTGGAAGATGGCAAAGAGATATACGGTTAAAGTCATGAATTGGATTGTGGAAGAGGCATTACTAAGAATACCAGGATATCCCAACGAGACATTTTCATGTTTCAGTTTCACTGCGCAATATTAATTGTAAACTGATTTCCCGATAACATACTTACTCCAGGGTATGTATTTACCAGGTTTCATATCTGTATGGTTTTACAGATGATGAGTGGGAGTAAGTTATTAGGAATTATGTGATCATCCTCATTATATCGAAATCTGCCTGCCAAAGTCAAAGTCCAAGAGAATTCGTTGTAATTGGTGATATTTGAGGAAATCGCCTAGGTACAGTTTTCAACCTACGATGCACAGGTTTTGAGTTATTCAACTCAGCGGACTTATACAGAGTATTGTATGTTGTCCAGTGTCCGTCAGGACAAAGGGGTAGGTCCTCATACTATGTTCTGTTTACTTGTGACTTCTCTAGTTTTTAGACAAGTGTTTCGTAGAAATACAATATCTAAGTTTTGAGAAGTTGTGGGTATAAGAATAAAGTAAAGAACCAGGTATCGCAAGTATCGGGATTCTTCAAAGAGATCGAAGATGTAGATTCTTGTGATTGGTATTCAGATAATAGTAATGGTTTTGAGAAACTTGTTTCTCTTTCAGGTTACTCATAATTGGATGGATTCCTAAGTTGAGTAATGCTGATTAGCCTCTCTTCATTAAGTTATTATGCACTGGAGATAGTTGCATAATTTGAATCTGGTTCCAATTAAATTAGTGCCTCTGTTTCTATATTGGATATAGAATGGTTCATATCTTAACGATGTTAAGATAAGGGGAGTTGTCCAGCTTATGCTTAAAACCAGACACTGGATAACTCAAGGCACGTTTCTGTAATGGCTGTTTGTGGGTTGACCCTGGCTTTGACGAAGGTTGACATTTCTACATCTGGAAGATCAATAGTAATATGTTCTAGACTCGCTACAGTTTTATTAAAAATGGACTTTTTCAGAAAACAGTAGTGGGAGTATGGTAGAACTGGAAGTGATTCCAGAACCGCAAACGATTACGGAAAATTTAATAGGACCTATATATTCAATCAGGTTTGACATTCCATTAGCCACTCCACAGACATGGTGGGTAACCTCACACACCCGAGAGGTACTCCGATACCTTCAAGGACGGTGACAGGGAGGTTCTTGTTTACCCAGACTTGACACTACTGTTGTTCCAGACAATGAGACCTGGCAAGAGGATAAGTATAACGTCTTTCTAAACTGGCTTTAGAAGTGCACGTGTATATTATTCTGCCAGAGGGTTGTCATAGTCAGTGGGAGCAGCGGAAGTATAGTGGAAAAGTAGCTTATGTCTATTTATAGGCTTGAGCAGATATAACGGAGATAAAATCATCTAATTTTGATGTAACAGTCATGGCTTTGACTTCATCAGAATAGGGGATGGATCTGTTGAGAAGGTAGTAGGGTGTGATGTCCTGGTATTTGGATGACATACACAGAGTAGGAAGTAAAATTCCTATACTACGATCGGTTGTACTATAGTCGTCACACAGTTGTTTCTCCACAAAGGATATGGATATAATATCTGACATTCTGGTTACTAGATCTACGGTTTTAGATCTAGATTTGGGTAGTTTCTCAATATGGGTACTTTGACAGTATTCTAATAGTATTTTAGAATAGATGACTCCTGGCATGGTGGTGTACCTGCAGGTGATGGAGTCACCCTCTCTAAAGGTGTCTTGGAAACTAAAGGAGAGAGGGAAGTGCATGATTGGCAGATCACTTGCTTAGGCAATTGAGTCAATCATGAGATGTCAAGTACCACACCAGATGTTGTTTTTGCACTAGATGCGATAAGTTTATATTAATCCAATCCTGAAGAAACATAAGGAAGCAGTTTTAGAACATAAGTGCTTGTTCTACGGATTTGATGACGGCAGCCTCCTTCGGGAGACGGTTATCATTCCAGGCTTCCAAGGTGACATGGATGACAGAATGATTGTCAGAGTTATAGTTTTCCCTCTGACGAGGGACAGTATCATGGACAGGTGGTCCAAGAGGATACTGTGGGAGGCATGGTGCTGATACTGATTAGGTTCAGTTATCGATACATTCTAAGAAGTTTGGATTTGGAGTTCATTTATGAACTAGCTCCCATCAGATATCCAGACATATTCTAAGACAGGTATTACTCGATTCGGAAGATGGCTTTCTCCGCGAACTTGAGATTAAGAGAGACATAGAAAGAAACATCAGGGCGGATCCACTCACTAAGGCTATTTCTCGAACAAAATGTCCTTAAACTAACATTCATCCCCGAAATAGGAATGTTGGACCGAAATGTCCTTAAACTAACATTCGTCCCCAAAATGGGAATATTGGACCGAAATGTCCTTAAACTAATTTTCATTCCAAACAGGGAACATTAGACCGAAATGTCCTTAAACTAACATTCGTCCCAAATAGGGAATGTTGGACCGCGACGTCCTTAAACTAATATGTTTTGCCCTACGAACTATCTCTATAATGACTACAGTATACTATCCATGGGCTATTCATGTATGATCTAATAATCAGTTGAGCCCATATGTTCACTGCTCATAAGTCGATCTTAGTCTCAAATATGACTAATGATCTTTAAATCAAACCCAAATATCCCATGAACCGATGGACCTCACAAATGTGAGATCTGCGTCCTAAGTTCATTCTCGTTGGCAAACCAAGCTACCAACGTGGGCCCCGTCAAGCAAAATTCTTGACCTAAACCCAAATCTCAAATATACGGATTTGGACTAATCCGTGACGACGACATAAATTAGTCTCCATATACAATCTATGGGCAATCTAAAATAAACAAAAATACAAACGACACGAAGTGAACTGCTGGAGAAGGAAAAAGTGGTTATCGCAATGCGGTAACGTAATTAACTGCAGGGGCTTGCGCTTGCAGGGACGAACGTCCCCACAATCAAAAACCCCTCACAAATGAGGGGGAATTTGATGAAGTCACATTACAACGGTCACGTCTGTCCAGACCTCCGATATATGGTGCCATAAATTAACTTGGTATCTTCGGAGAGGTAGATGGATAAGTCCAAATAGCATCTGCCCCCAAATTCAGGCCAGACGACCCAACGACTCGGTCTGGTCTTTCGGCGATGAACATGTCCCTAAACTAATAATGGACCGAAATGTTCTTAAACTACCGTTCATCCTCAAGATGGGAATGTTGGACCGAAAAGTGCTTAAACTAGAAATTCGCCTCAAACATGGCGATACCGGACCGGAACGTCTCTAAACTAGCGCATCGCCCTTAATACAGTGATATGCTCCCTTGAGATCTATATTTCAATCGAAGTCCTAATGACAAAGGTTGCAACTCAAGTCCCACTGGCTACACAACTACTCCAGCAATGGAGCCACTCCCATATCCCACCGACAGACAGATGGGTCACCTGTGACGAAACTATTCTCGAGAGTAAAAAAATGGTATGTCCAAAAGCGAAAAGGGCATGGATGAAAATCCGAAAGGGCGCCGTGAGTAAAAACAACAGGACTGTCGGCGAGCTTTGCGAAAACCCGTAAGGAAGCAATTTCGTAAAAATATTTATGCGTACTTGAAGGCCCTCTCGACTTTGCAAGGGAAAATACTTGTGTGAGATCATTACGACTCACAAAGGAGCAACACACTTAGGAATCCCCACGATCCTTAAAGATAAATCACACTTGCGGGATTCTCACGACTCATAAGGAGAATTCCCCTATGAGACCTTCACGGCTCGTAGGATTCAAAAGCCTTAAGCTACAGGGATCCAAACCTGTTCTTAAGCCGTCATGTTCCCCTAATACTTCCCTACAGGTGGTCCAATATTGACCCTTGTATACAATACATGGGCATAAATAAATATATCCCCTACCGAATTCCACCCATTGTAAGAAATATCCCCATATGGTGAACGACACTTGTGAGTCCTTACGACTTATAAGGAGAAAACACTCTTGGAAGATCCTTACGACTTACAAGAGAAAATATCACTTAGGAATCCCCACGATTCCTAAGGAGAAAATACACCTACGGGATCCTCACGACTCGTAGGGAGAAATACCTTTATGAGACCCTTATGGCTCATAAAATCAAAAAGCCTTAGCCGACAGGATCCTAACCCTGTTTGCTAAGCCACTTTTGTCAAAATTAACAAAGACAAATAATGATTCGCTCCTAGTAATATCCCAGTTGAAGCGATACTGATGCCTAAATAGGTATTGTCACGCCCCGCTTCCCAGTAAATCGAAACGGTGATGTGGCAAGCCCGCGACGTATTTATTTAGAGAAGGTCATTTCTCAAAACAAATACGCTAAGCGTAATATAAGCATATAACAATGACAAGAAAAGATAGGTGAAAATAAAATCCAACCACTTTATATATTTACATTCTTAACTTTACAGAGTTTTAAACTGAATACATGATATCTGAAAACAAAGATGTATAAAAGAAAGTGCCTAAAAAGGTAGCATACAGGAAGTCAAAGCTGAAAAGAAAGAACTAGTAGTCGGTATGCTCCGCAAGTTAAGAGTAATCCTCCTGACTCGGCTCGATCTCCTCAATCTCTAGATTATCTGACGAACATTCTAAGAAAATAAAGAAATGGGTAGAATGCCCGTCAGCGAACTTGCGCTCAGTAAGTCCCCAAGAAAGGTGAGATGTGAAAGTATATAAATGAATATGCAAGGTGACATGTGATATAGTATGAATGGAAATAAAAAATGAACAAGTATAACATGGTAATATTAATGACAACTATGTAAGCATGGCAATATAACATGAGCATAGTAAACAAGTATAGCATGACCGTGGAGTGTAGGTATAGTGAACATGAAGTGAATGTAAGTGTCCTAAACGGTCTCTAAAAGGGTAAAAGCAACTAACGTGAGTTCAAGTGTGAATGTCAACCAATCTCAAGAGTATTCTCGAACCCAAGGCTATCGTCCAAGGGTAAGGAATCACGGGCCCAAAATAGCGGGACTTCAATTGTTATTGAAGTATTCCAAACCCAACAGGTTATCATCCAGGGGCTTGGAAACACGGGCCCTCAGTCGTGAATTCGTGATTTGTACCGTTTCAGCCCGGTACCACAGTAACATAATTGTTGGAGATAGTGCCCTCAAAATCAATTATTTGATCGCAGGTACGTGATTGCAATGATTGAGGCAGGACCTATACCGATATAACAGTCTTGCTCAAGATGATAGTATGCTATCTGGTTTGTCTTTATCATCGTATACATGCTTTAGTTCGCTATTGCATATTGATAGAGCCCATAGGATTCTGCTTGACAGCCAGCAGTATGATGGTGATTATATACGTGGGAGCTGGGGTCTATAAGCACATCCTTAAAGTGTCCCTAATCGTGGGAGTTTCGGGACAGGGCATCGATACTCCAGAGTAGACTAGTGTATACAGTCGAGACCCCGACGAGGGGCGGTGGCCGGTCTCACAAGCCACTGGTGTCAGTTAGATCACCTAAGATGTATACAGGTGCTCATTAGGATATGAGTACACCGGACCGGACTCGCCGGGAACATGCTAGTTGGTATTATACATATCGTCAGATAGCAGTTCCCTCGTGACATGTATACAGGTTAGTTCATCGACCAGAGATCGTCGTGTGTCTCATGTGAGTTCCCACTGTGCTTAGATTACTACCCTACCACGCTCAAAGGAGTTGTGCAAACAGGTTTTAGTTGGGTACAGTCCCGAGCCACATTGGAGGCAAGTGAGCGGATCTCGGGGATTCGTCTCTCCCGGTATTGGGGGTTGATGTCGCGCAGTGCACGGATGGCCATTACTAGAAACCCTCGGCCGAGGTAGTGGAGAATTACTGATTTGGATCGGTAGTTTCTCAGGTGGTGATGGGCTTCATGCCGACACAATTTATCGCGTTGTTAGGGGTCTGACTTTATCCACCCTTAGACTCGATATGCGATACTCTTTAGACGAATGGACCAGACTGTATATACATTGTCACTGTCAGGCTCAGTAGGGTTTATGGATGAGTTCGCTCGTCAGCTTCCCTTCCAATCAATACATAGGCAAAACGTTACGTACAGCTTGTACCTCTGACGTGCTAGTGGTTATACCCAGTGCCAGTGTGTTGATGAGTCATTAGAGTCCCCCACAGACACTTTCCCAAGTTCGGGCGAAACGTTGTAGAGGCCGTATGGTGATATGGCAAGGTTCGGAAAAAGCACATGCGTTTTCGCACGTGTCGTTTTTCGGGCAGATAATACTGGTAGGCTTTGGTTTAAGCCGGAACCCAGTATTATACTGTGTAGATATAATATCTTTGTCTCAGTTGCATTTATATTCGGTCGTAATGCAAATGCGGGTATGTTTATACTGATACGGGGTTATCCAGAAATTCATTTCAAGATCACTTTTGGAAGTTGCCTGTTTCCAGTTTTCTATCTGCCGTATTTGACATTCGGTTAAATGCGGATTTATCTTTTCTTTGGATGAGTGTAGAAGCTTCTAGAAGGTGGTGACTAGGTTCATGCATCTTGGTGAGTCATTAGTGCATTGATTATTGCATTAAATGCTTTTGTGACTAGGTTTAAGTTCATTGGTTATCATTTAATGCATTCATACAAGGTGTCTTATGACTCATTCTTTTGGTTTAGTGCTAATGGTCACTCTCTTGGCTCCTACACTCACCCCCTCTTCCTATATGATGGCCGGCCTCCCCCCCCCCCCCTCTCATGTAGATGGTTGTTGTTCACTAGAAAAAGATTATGATAGATTCGGGTTCACAAAAAATAGATAGCCTCTTTCTCATTTCACCCGATCCAAAAGGCAACTTCCATAACCGTTCGTCCGTGACCTTAGACGTAACGAGACAAAGTGTTCTACTCATTCTCTACTTCATCTTGGTCGTCTCTTTTAGCAAACTTGACGATCGAGTTACCTCGGTTCAGAGGCGGGAGCCCGTTTAAAGATCCGTCGACGTAGTGCCACCCAGACGAGAAGAACGGAGATTCAGGAGATCGGAGCAGCCGTAACAAGCGTGGGATGATGGTTGAAGACCGAAGGACTCGGATCATTCGGTATAACGTTTCTACCCCTTTGCAATTTGTTAGTTTAGCTTTAATGGCCGATCCGGGTTACGGTACACGATAGCACCAGTTTCGTTAAAAGTTTTTGTTCCGCATTTGGCATCTGTTATACGGCCGGGGCGCTACCGTGGACTTACAATAATTTGTACCGTTTCAGCCCGGTACCACAGCAACATGATTTGTATTAATGGGACTCGTGAGATTCCATTGGATTCATACTCAAACTACCCCAACACCCCGTGTTTATTAGTTTATGATTAATGTTATGAGTCTTGATCGAATCCATGAATACAAAAGGTGATGTAAGATATCAAGTTTTTAAGATTGAGTTCATGTAATCTTATCAAGTGCAAGTCATGCCAATTGTATTCCTGATTCGAGTCAAGTTGGTTCAAGTGTATATATTAGGTACAAGTATTCATGATTGAGTCGTGTCAAGATCAAGTCAATTCTAACATGTAATGATTTAATCACAAGTCATATAGATAAAAAAAGATAAGCAACCATAGAATATGATATGAGATAAGTATACAAGTAACGTCCAAAAACAATGTTGTAAATATGTGATATGTACGACTAGTTAATCAAGTCAATTGAAGTCGGAAATTTAAACTAAAACATGGCCTTAAGTATTTTACACACGTGAGTTCCAGTCTCGCCTAAATATGACTACCGGCTTGGGAGATATATCTGTTTTTGTATTATCACGCAAAATAAATCAGAATCCGTTCAGCACCATCACACATTTTTAAAACATAGCTTGGGTCAAATTCTATCGGGTTTCAGGTTACAAAAATTATTAGAAAATTGTAGGTCTTTCGGAGTACTTATGCAAAACAGTAAGATTCGCGCGATTTAGATTTCTGAAACTCTAGTTATAATCGTTTTAATATCAGCATTTAAAACAGAAATTCAGATTTTTGAACAGCAACTATATGTTATATTGCAAACCCTATATCGAGTTGTTTCATGCGTTTCTAAGTAATCTAATATACAGGAAATTATAGTTCTATCAATTGTTCATCTACACATCTAAAGTTTTATCACGAACGGATATCGGGAGTTCGAGTTATGTCATATTTAAAAACAGTGCGAATGAGGACAGATTCTGTCCAGATCCGTTACTTAATATTGTAACGCGGTTTTCTATATTTTATGTCGGATTTCAGTAAAAACATAAAAGTATGAAAATCTATATCATTCAATATAGATATCTAAAACACCTGAGTTTGCTCAATTTGGATATCGGTAGACCAAATTATGTGTCTAAGAAGTTGGCCGATAAATACAGTTTTCTGTTTTTATGAACAGTGAATAAAAATGATATAATTCATAAACCGTTAAGTGGTTCAATCTAAAAATTTTACAGCGTGTACACAAAAATATATTCTATCAAAGATGAATTTCTTGAAATTTCCAGAAGTAAAAATTATTTTAAAAGTAAAGGTATTGATATGTATACTAAAATCGGCAAAAAGATTAACTAGTATTTTTATGCAAGCTTCTATTTTTCTTTTAATAAGCAAACAGATTTCATGAGACATTATAGATATATTGTGGCTGAAATTTATGTTTTCACAACTCGTAATAAATATTCATAGTCATGAACAAAGAATTGAAAACACTTTAATTTGAACAAGAGACAATAAGCTATTATTAAACCATATAAAACCATATATATCTAGACTTATATATATGTATATGTTTATGTTTATCTTCTGTTACGGATTACGTTATAAAAAGAATAATGGGTTCACGCGGTATGACAGGAGGATAATAGAGAGATGGAGGGAGGAAGAGAGAAGGGACTTACAGGTTGTGTGAGTCGGTATAACAACCGGCTCACCGTTTAGATAAAATTTTCAATCGAGTCTTAGAAATTTGATGGAACCGGTGCTTCTCCAAGCTCAAATGGAAAATAGATTTTATTTTATTTTTAGAATTGATCAAAAGGAAATGGCTAAGGTGGGATGAAGAAGAGATGAAGAGAGAGATGGGAAATGATAGAAATGTGAGATGAAGAAAAGAAAGAAGAGTGACATATAAAAAAGGTTTATGGCCATCATAATTCTAATAAATAATAGCTCATAACCATTCTAATTATTTTGGGAGTTAAAAGAAGATAAAATGAAAGGTCTCATTTGTAGGTTATGAGAATGATAAAAATTGATAAAAAATAATTGCAAGAATGGGGATTTGAACATATGACTTATAAAATAACAATCCAAAAACTTAACCAATGAGCTACAAGGATGTTCATTCATATATTTAATAAGAATTAAATATATGTCGTACCTTGAAAAGAAAGTGAGCTAAGGAAAAAGAAAAGAAAGAAATCAAATAAAACTGTTTTATCTTGGGTTTTGGACTTTGAAAAATTATAGAATAGGCAAAATAGAAGGAGGGATAAACTAATATATTTAATAGAGAATAAAATATATGGGGATACCCAAAAACAAATAAATACAGTATTTTTATAAAAAGAAGAATGATATGAAGGTATAGGAATTTTAGGGTCGTTACAGGTATCAAATTTCAAGTCCTTGCAAAGGCAAATGATGATTCGCTCCTGGTTATATTCCGGTTGCAGCGATACTGATGCCAGGATTGATATCAGATCTCAAGTTCCTGACTCGTAATAAAACTCAGTGAGTCCCAAAAAAAATATAGCCGAAATGGTTGGGCACCGCGATAAATAGCCAAAATGATTGGGCAATCGCGACTTTCGCGACATAAAAGCTGAAAAGATAGAGCATCACAGAAAGAAATAAAAAAATGAAATGAAAATGAAACTTTTCTTCCTTGCAATTATATCCATATTGACTCTTGTATACGATCCATGGACACAAATAAAGGAAAAGGGACCACATTTTCCCACCACGCTTCGTCAAAAGGAGAACCAAGTCATGACGGTTCATATACAACCTACATATTATCCAGGCGTTCCTTTTCATGCCGGCAGGATGCAGACGCAACGTCAACAAAAGACCCAAGGGTCAAAGCAAAAATAGAGCCATGGCAAAATCCTAGCTTCAAGTCTTGACAGTACATATACCACCTAGAGACTATCCCTGTATTCCCCCCTCACTCCAGTAGGGGCGGACACAACAATCAAATAAAATGAAGTGACGGCAAAATCCTAACTTCAGGTCTTAGTGGCAACATCTAAAGCTTAGAGATCAGCTCGACATACTTCTCATGCCAGCAGGATGTAGACACGACGTCAACAAAGACCTAAGGGTCAAATAAAAATGGAGTAATGGCAAAATCCTAGCTCTAAGTCTTGACGGTTCATATACAACGTAAAGACTATCTCGGCGTTCCCCCTCATTTCAGCAGGATGCAGACGCAATTATCAAATGAAATTGGAGCAATGGCATATCCCTAGCTCCATATCTCGATTGCAATACATACAGCATAGAGATCATACATATGTTTCCCTACTTCAGCAAAGAATCGACGTGATATCGTCAAAACAAAAGAAAAACGAAGTGACAGCATATTCCTATCTTCGGGTCTTGACGGCAACTCATATAAAGCCTAAAAGACCATTGGAGATCATCCCACCCTAGAAGGGCGCGGTTATGACTCATCGGGGCTCTAAATTGATCCTAACCTCAAGTAAAAAGCGTCATGGAAAATTCCTAACGCTAGCTCTTCCGACGGTAATATGACCTAAGGAGATTACTCGAAAACGTCTTGTCCATCCCCCGAAGGGATCAGAGATATGACAGTCGCGGGGCTACTCGAACAGCGGCTTAAAGTCTGCATATCGAGGAATATATCAGCCAACACGACGGTACCACGGACTAAAACCCTAGTACCACAAACCTAACGGACCCCTATCGTAAAGAATGGGGGTTATCTACATACAACGTTAGGACAAGTTTGCCTGTAAACCCAAGGGAGGTAAACTAAAAATACTCCGAAATGAGTACATAAACTAGAGACTCCGAAATGAGTGAATAAACTACAAACTCCGAAATGAGTACATAAACTAGAGACTCTGAAATGAGTGAATAAAGTACAAACTCCGAAATGAGTAAATAAACTAGAGACTCCGAAATGTGTGAATAAACTACAACCTCCGAAACAAGTAAATAAACTAGAGACTCCGAAACGAGTGAATAAACTACAAACTCCGAAATGAGTGCATAAACTACTTCGTGCCGAATCAAGACAATCAAGAAAAGGAAACTGCAGATATGAAAGAAAAAAAAAGGGTTTACCATTCATACTTCAGAAAAGATTACACAGTGATGATAAGAACGACTAAAAAAATGCCACTACATCATCTGAGGTCTACAACGGCAAGACGCTAAACTCTGGACACAGATTCTCGAACTCAAAAGCAAGTTTGAGCAATGCGCCTTCAGCTTCATCGACCATTTTTTGTGTATCTTCTCTCGGATGCAAGCTCAGGGTTACCACTAATGTCCTCCACCCTTTGGTATGCTGATACTATCGCCTTTTGTTGAAAGACACGGTGCAAGATGGTGACAAGATCATCTCGCTGTTTCTTCGATATCAACCCCGTCATATATACAGAATGCACCTTGTCTTCAGCATCATCGAGTGATCGAAACGGCATAACCTCAAAGCGCCTAGGTATAGCTTCTCAGATCGACCCAACAACGATTTTCAAAAGAGCAGAACGGCGGAAGAGCAATCGACCGTTGTAATCGTCGAAGCGACGCATCACCGCGTCGCATTGGGCATCAGTAAACTCCTGGCCTTGAATGCAAATCCCCTCATAAGAGATAATCTCTTCAAGGTCATACAGACGACCAGCCATGGTACCTGAAAAGAAAAACCAATGAAGAGTTGGTGATTAGCTTATTAAAATCACTACAGTGGGCCCCACAAAATCAAGGTAATGGCTTATCAATGATGAGACATGCGCCCATTGTGAGAATCCAAAAGGATTCTCATTAATGAATAGTGCCCATTAAACAGTGGAGTTAAAAACTCCCAATATTCCCCAAAATGCGGACTCTTTAAAACAAGCAACGGATTCAAATCTATTAAAACCCCAAAAATAAAAGAACAAAAAAAATTTAGAAAAAACATACAAGAACAGCAAAGGGAATAAAATTCCAGAGTTCTTAAGATCCAAATCAGAGCCAAGCTCTGCAAAAAAAAGTGGAATTAAATTTCCCTAAACAGTGGGATCAAATCCCAGAACAATCCCCATGCTAAAAAAATTCATGGGTTAACTGATGGAATCAAATTCCAGAACAAGTATCAAGATTGACAGTAGGGTAAAACCGTAAATAAGAGAATTAAAGATTCTCAAGTCTTTGGATAAGAACATTAAGATCCATGATCTGTACAAAGAAAGTTGTTTTAAGATCTCCAAGAGATCGATTCAAAAAAAAACTCTGTCGAAACTGATAATGGACTTAAAATCCAAAACTAAGAAAACATATATGCTCAAAAAGAGTTAAGAGCTAAGCTTTGTTCATAGTTCTTACCAAGAAATATGGCAGAGTATACTCTGTTCAAAAGAGTTCTGAGAGACAGAGATTTAAGCTCTGAGAAATGAGAATTAAATTCTCAAAAGAATGTAAGGTTCAAGAAAGAAGATGAAGAGATGCCAGTCATCTCAAGGGCCAAAGGCCCTATTTATAGGATGTGAAGGGACGGTTCAACTCTCTAGAAGATCAAACAGTGGAAAAAAAATGACACTGTTGCACTCACGTATGAGCCACGTGAGAACAACGGTAGGGGTCATTTGTTCCCCTAATATTTAAAAAAGAGCTAAGCTCTGTTAAAATTATAATGAGGCAGCGCCTCACGTGCTCCCTACGAGAGCGCCAGCGCCAACCTCTTAGGGTTGAATCCTATGATGGCGCCGCACGTGAAGCTCACGTGGGCGCCAATGTGCAAAGCACAGGAGCGCCTATCATAAATAAGAATTAAATTCTTAAGTGGCGCCCACGTGCACAACACGTGAGCACCGGCGCCCAAGTAAAATAAAATAGAATTAAATTCTATATGGGGATATTTCCCTAAAAATTGGGATACTCTCTGTTAAACAGAGCCGTTAGATCAAAGATCCAAAGGTGAAGATAAATCATCAAATAATAGAATAAAATTCTATTGAGGGAAAATATTCCCCTAATCTTTCTAAATGAACAGAAAATTATTGGATCAAAGATCCAATAAAATGGGAAAATATTTCCCTATATCTTTCTAAACAAAGAAAGATGTGCTCTGTATAACAGAGAGCCCTTGGATTAAAAATCCAATGGTGATTAAAAATCACCGTTTGACAGAATAAAATTCTGTATATGGGAAAAATATTTCCCTAATCTTGTTAAAAAAAAGACATATTCTGTAAAACAGAAATCCTTGGATCAAAGATCCAACGGTGGGTAAAATTCCCCAAACAAATTTTGAGACCAATTAGATCAATTAGAATCTCTCAATAAAAGATTTTCTCAAAAGCTAATTAACAATTTGCCTCCACTATATAAAGGACCCAAGACTTCAAGTCTCAACACACAGATAGATAGAGGGAACCCCCATAAGGTTCTGCAAAAATATAGAAGGCTCTAAAAAATAACAGAGAATTTAATTCTCAATAAAGAAGAAAATCTTTTTCCTCTCAAACCCTAGGTAAAAAACCCACAGAGATCAAAACATCTCTGATGGAGCTCCTTTTCGGGCCTCCGTCAGATGTTGTCTTCCGTTGATCTCGATGTGAACTTGGCTGATTGTCCTTCGTTGTGTGTGGGTCTCAATGGGTTTTGAGAGGAGAAGGTGGGGTGAGGAGACTGTCGCCGAGTACCTACAAAGAAGTTCCGGGGTGGTTTGGTACCACCGAGGACCCTCCGACGATCAAGTTAGTGATGAGATCCGAGCATAGTAACGGTGTAAAGTGTCAAGAATGGCTTACTTGACCCTTCTGTGATGGGGGTTTATATAGTGGCGGCAGCACGCATTAGCAGGCACGAGAATCTCGCCGGCAGTTACGCTCCCGACGTCACGCCCGCGTAATAAGCGGATCGCCCGTTAACGGGGATCGTGATGGCATGGAACGTGGGATGTTGCCAGTGGAGAATCCGCGCATGGCGAGATTTGCGGAGCGGCGGTTACGCCTGTGAGTGGTGGAGTTGGTCGGCCGGAGGGACCGAGGAAGATGGCCTCGGCGGGAGAGCTCGGGAACGAGCGGGAGGGCCGAAGTATCTTGGTCCTGTGGTAGCTCGGGGGCGAGCTGAGAGGCCGAGGAGGCCAATTCGCAGGGGCTCTGAGGTGAGACAGCTCGTGCTCGCAGGTCGGGTATAGGGGTGGCCTGGTCGGTCCCTGTGGGCCATTTCTTCTGAGTTCTGGGACACTTCATCTGCCACATGTCCTGATCTTTGGATCCCTTTCTTTTGAGTTCTAAGACACTTCATCTTCCACGTGTCCTGATCCTTGTGTATGTTGCCAATATAGAGCATCATCATTAGCCCCCCACTCTTGTCCCGACCAGCTGGCGGGTCGGGTCAAGAGTGGACTGCCGGGCCGCCCGGGGTGAGCTCCCTCCTAAGATTTCGTCGGGACGCGTCCCCGGGCTGTCAAGCCTTTTCTGAGAAGGAGGCATCTCCGTGGCCCTAAAGTCGAGGGGGGATCACTCAAACTTGGATAGACCTGATGTCTCTTGTCGGGGCTTCGGATCCGGTGCATGTGACGAGCTCAGTGGCCTCGTTATGAGGGCTACAAACCCGCAGCGTCTGTTGAGCAGGAGGATGCCTGTTGGGGATGACCGAGCAGGGAAGCTGCTCGGTTGATCTTGGCGAGGGCCTTGATCCCTGGCGTTGCGAGTAGGGAAGCTACCGGCCAGGGATGGCCGAGTCTGGGAGGGCTTTCTGATTCCTGGCGTTGCGGTAGGGGAGCTACCGGCCGGGGATAGCCGAGCAGGGAAGCCGCTCGGCTACCTTTAAGGAGGACTTTGATCCTTAGCGTTGGAGGGGACGCAAGAGGCCTGCTAAGGGTAACCGGGCAGTGAAGCTGCGCGGTTGCCCCCTGGCGAGGGTTTTGATCTCTGGCGTCGTGGGCAAGCAACCGCCAGCCTGGGATGACCGAGCGTGGTAGCCACTCAGGTGCCTCTTGCGAGGGCTTTGATCCCTGGTGTTGCGGGTAGGGAAGCTACCGGCCAGGGATAGCCGAGCAGGGAAGCCGCTCGGATGCCTCTAAGGGTTACATTGACCCTTGTCTTTGCTGGGTATGAAGCTACCCACCGGGATGCGCCGAGTAGGAAGGGGCTCGGCGGACTCGCGAAGAGGGCTTCAGATCCTCAGCGTCTGATGGGCAAGAGGATGCCCGCTGGGGATGCGCCGAGCAGGAAGGAACTCGGCGGCCTCACGATGAGGGCTTGAGATCCTCAACATCTGATGGGCAGGAGGATGCCCGCTGGGGATGCGCCGAGCAAGGAGGAACTCGGCGGCATCACGATGAGGGCTTCAGACTATCAGCGTCTGATGGGCAGGAGGATGCCCGCTGGGGATGCGCCGAGCAGGAAGGAACTCGGCGGCCTCGCGATGAGGGCTTCAGACCATCAGCGTCTGATGGTCAGGGGACGCCCGCTGGGGATGCACCGAGCAGGAAGGAACTCGGCGGCCTCACGATGAGGGCTTGAGATCCTCAGCATCTGATGGGCAGGAGGATGCCCGCTGGGGATGCGCCGAGCAGGAAGGAACTCGGCGGCCTCGCGATAAGGGCTTCAAACCAACAGCGTCTGATGGGCAGGGGACGCCCGCTGGGGATGCGCCGAGCAGGAAGGAACTCGGCGGCCTCACGATGAGGGCTTGAGATCCTCATCATCTGATGGGCAGGAGGATGCCCGCTGGGGATGCGCCGAGCAGGAAGGAACTCGGCGGCCTCACGATGAGGGCTTTGATCCTTGACGCTGGAGGGGCCATGAGAGGCATGCGAAGGATGGCCGAGCAGGGTAGCTGCTCGGTGCCTCTAGGCGAGGGCTTTGATCCTTGACGCTGGAGGGGCCGTGAGAGGCCTGCGAAGGATGGCCGAGCAGGGTAGCTGCTCGGTGCCTCTTGGCAAGGGCTTTGATCCTTGACGCTGGAAGGGCCATGAGAGGCCTGCGAAGGATGGCCGAGCAGGGTAGCTGCTCGGCGCCTCTTGGCGAGGACTTTGATCCTTGACGCTGGAGGGGCCGTGAGAGGCCTGCGAAGGATGGCCGAGCAGGGTAGCTGCTCGGGGCCTCTTGGCGAGGGCTTTCTGATCCCTGGCATTATGTTAGGGAAGCTACCCGCCAGGGATAGCCCAGCGAGGGATCCTCAGGCTCGACTGCCTCTGGGAGGACTTTTGATCCTTCAGGACGGGGACCGAGCAGGGTTACTGCCTAGTGCCTCTTGGCGAGGACTTTGATCCCTGTCAGTTGTGGTAGAAAGCTACCAGCCGGGGATAGCCAAGCAAGGACTCGACTGCCTCTGGGAGGACTTTGGTTCTTGGCGCGGGAAGAGCTATAGGGCTGTAAGAAGCCTACCAAGGACCCTTGGCCGGGCAGGGTTACTGCTCGGTGCCTCTTGGCGAGGGCTTTTATCCTGAAGGATAGCCGAGCAAGGCATCCTCAGGCTCGACTGCCTCTGGGAGGGCTTTCTGATCCCTGACGTCGCGGTAGGGAAGCTACCCGCCAAGGATAGCCGAGCTAGGGATCCTCGGGCTCGGCTGCCTCTGGGAGGACTTTCTGATCCCTGGCGTCGCGGTAGGGAAGCTACCCGCCAAGGATAGCCGAGCGAGGGATCCACGGGCTCGACTGCCTCTGGGAGGACTTTCTTATCCCTGGCGTTGCGGTAGGGAAGCTACCCGCCAGGGATAGCAGAGCGAGGGATCCTCGGGCTCGGCTACCTCTGGGAGGACTTTCTGATTCCTGGCGTCGCGGTAGGGAAGCTACCCGCCAAGGATAGCCGAGCGAGGGATCCTCGGGCTCGACTGCCTCTGGGAGGACTTTCTGATCCCTGGCGTTGCGGTAGGCAAGCTACCCGCCAGGGATAGCCGAGCGAGGGATCCTCGGGCTCGACTGCCTCTGGGAGGACTTTCTGATCCCTGGCGTCGCGGTAGGGAAGCTACCCGCCAAGGATAGCCGAGCGAAGGATCCTCGAGCTCGACTGCCTCCGGGAGGACTTTCTGATCCCTGGCGTTGCGGTAGGGAAGCTACCCGCCAAGGATAGCCGAGCGAGCGATCCTCGGGCTCGACTGCCTCTGGGAGGACTTTTTGATCCCTGGCGTTGCGGTAGGGAAGCTACCCGCCAGGGATAGCCGAGCAGGGTAGCTGCTGGGCTGCCTCTTAGTGAGGGCTTAGATCCTTGGGCGAGGTGGCCCTCGAGCCGCCGTTGCTAGCCCCCTCTGTGCGACCCCGTCAAGGGAGGGGGTGCCGGTCTATTCGGCCGGCGAGGGCGTTGATGACGGTCGCCGGAAGAGGTTCACCCGTGCCTCCGGTGAGGGGGAGGCAGCGGCTGGTATCTGGATCTTCAGGGTGATCGCTTGCCATGGGGTTGGAGATCGGAAGGCCAACTTTGTTTTTTGTGGAGTTTCTTTTCCCACAGACGGCGCCAACTGATGGAGCTCCTTTTCGGGCCTCCGTCGGATGTTGTCTTCCATTGATCTCAAGGTGAACTTGGCTGATTGTCCTTCGTTGCATATGGGTCTTAATGGGTTTTGAGAGGAGAAGGTGGGGTGAAGAGACTGTCGCCGAGTACCTGCAAAGAAGTCCCGGGGTGGTTTGGTACCACCGAGGACCCTCCGACGATCAAGTTAGTGATGAGATCCGAGCAGAGTAACGGCGTAAAGTGTCAAGAATGGCTTACTTGACCCCTCTGTGATGGGGGTTTATATAGTGGCGGCAGCACGCAGTAGCAGGCACGAGAATCTCGCCGGCAGTTACGCTCCCGAGGTCACGCCCGCGTAATAAGCGGATCGCCGGTTAACGGGGATCGTGATGGCGTGGAACGTGGGATGTTGCCGGCGGAGAATCCGCGCATGGAGAGATTTGCGGAGCGGCGGTTACGCCTGTGAGTGGTGGAGTTGGTCGGTCGGAGGGACCGAGGAAGATGGCCTCGGTGGGAGAGCTCGGGAACGAGCGAGAGGGCCGAAGTATCTTGGTCCTGTGGTAGCTCGGGGGCGAGCTGAGAGGCCGAGGAGGCCAATTTGCAGGGGCTCTGAGGTGAGCCAGCTCATGCTCGCAGGTCGGGTACAGGGGTGGCCTGGTCGGCCCCTGTGGGCCATTTCTTCTGAGTTCTGGGACACTTCATCTGCCACGTGTCCTGATCTTTGGATCCCTTTCTTTTGAGTTCTGGGACACTTCATCTGCCACGTGTCCTGATCCTTGTGTGTGTTGCCAATATAGAGCATCATCAATCTCCTTTACCTATCATAGCATACCCAAGGGTTTAACCCTTCTCAAGAACTTAGTTCTTTCTCTGGATCTGAGATCCACAAGACAAGTCTCCCATAAGTTGAGAATTTAATTCTCATCGGGAAGATCTTGTTCTTGAGAATCAAAGATTCAAAAAAGAACTAGGTTAAAAAAGGAAAAAGGAAAAAGGAAAAAGAACCCATCTTATAGGAATTTAATTCCTCTGAAAACATGGTTTAGCCCTAAAAAAAACTTAGTTCTTCTAAAAGAAAAAACATAAAAACCCAGTTCTTGAAGGAAACCCGATCCCAGATCTTCAAACCAAAGATCTTGGTGCCATTATTGGTCAAAAGGCCATTAACAGAGATTCAATCTCTAAAAAGGAAAAGGAATTAGCGCCGCACGTGCTTCCCACGTGGGCGCCTTCAATAGATTCCCAAAACAAAAGGAAATCAGCGCCTCACGTGAAAAACACGTGGGCGCCCAAAATAAAAGGCCAGCGCCTCACGTAAAATACACGTGAGCGCTGATTAAAAGTGCTTAGCACTTCATATATAGCCAAATGGCTGAGTGCTTAGCACTGATTGGGCAGCGCCTCACGTGCTCCTCATGTAGATGCCATATAAAAAAGAAAGTGCTTAGCACTATATATATACAGCCAAAACAGTTGAGTGCTTAGCACTGATTTGGCAGCACCCAGCGCCGCACGTGCTTCTCATGTGGACGCCATATAAAAAAAGTGCTTACACTATATATTCGGTTAAAATAACTGAGTGCTTAGCACTAATTGGGCAGCGCCCATAACTGAAGGCTTCACTTGATACCCATGTGAGCGCCAGAACTCCAAACAAGTGCTTAGCACTTTTGCATAAAAATGGGGAGCTGAACAAACAGAACCTAAATAAGTGTTTAGCACTTTTGAACAAAAAAACTGAGCAGACCAAGCCCAAATTGGTTTAGTCTCTCTGAAAAGTTTTCTTACAACTGAGCCCTAATGGTCTGTTGTTGGATCTTAAATAAAAATGATCCTTAAAACTTTGCTAAGTTAATCTCCGTCTCAAATAAGACTAACGTATTCTCAGCTATAATAAATTGAGCCCAAATGCTCATATATTTAAGTTGACCTTAATTTCAAACTAGATCAATGGTCCTTAAATAAAACAAACCCAAATCTGAAATATACGGATTTGGACTGATCTGCGCCCTACAGGCGACGACATAAAATAGTCCTCGTTTACAATCCACGGGCAACCAAAATAAATAAAAATACACACGACACGAAGTGAACTGCTGGAGCAGGAGAAAGTGGTTTTCGCAACGCGATAACGTAATTAACTGCAGGGGCTTGCGTCTGCAGGGAAGAGGATCCCCACAATCAAAAAACCCTCACAAACGAGGGGGAATCTGATGAAGTCTCCAAACCTCCGATATACGGTGCCATAAATCAACTTGGTATTTTCGGAGAGGTGGACGGATATGTCCAAATAGCATCTGCCCCCAAATTTAGGCAAGATGTTCAATACCAGTTCGTCTCTGTTTTCGGTGATGAACAAAGAGCACGAACTTCTACGAGCTAGAATCGAAACCAAACACTAAACTAGTAAACAAGAAAAAGAATTTAGCTACTCGGTTAGCAATAGCAACCTTTGTAGTCGTGTCCTTCGCCTTTAAACCACATCTTGCACTCTTAGGGACTCTGGAAATGAGCTTGGATGTCGGTCTTCGTTGTCGAAGAAGATCCACCCGAAAGAATCCTAACAAAGGTTATAGCTTCACACAAAGTAACAAGCGAAGCAACTAATGAACTAAATTTGCAAGGAATAGATCACTAGGAGATGTAGTGGCTAATCTCTAAGTTTTTTTCTCTTAATCTTTTTCTTTCTCAACTGATGAAAACTCAAGAAGAAAGGAAGAAGAAGATGATGGTGATAGTGATGATAATATCTAGCATGGCACAAAATGGATCCTTTTCTCTTTATCTCTTTTTCCTTTCTTTTTTATGTTTTGAATGAGTGGGCTTGTGACTCACCATGGTGAGTCACAAGCTCACAACATTCTCACACAATCTTGAAAGGATGAGAAGAGAAGAGGGCCACCTGATATGTACACATATACATGTGTACATGTATATATATAAATGCACACACACTAATACAAGTATATGCTACAAATATATACACCCGTATTAGTATAAAAATACATATACCCGTATTCATATTAAGATACAAATACCCGAATTTGTATCAAGATACGAATACACGTATTTATACAAATATCCGTATTCATATAAATATCGTATTCTGTCAAAATATGAATACGAAAAAGAGAGATACTAAAAAGAGATATATAATACTAGCTCACATTTTATCCAAATGTGTTAATTTGGTTATCTTTCAAACCGGCTAGTATTAACAAATTGTCCGATTAAAAGTACGTGTACAAAAACATGTATTTAATCGAACCCAAGTACGTATCAAAATACGTACACTACATCATTTCTCCTAACCTGTGAAACCCTCTGTGTAGGACTCTAAAAACTCGACAATACACTGGCAGTGGGTTTAATCACAAACACGCCAACGGTACTAGCTGCACGTAACGGCTACCCAGGTATTGAACGAAAGGAAGGTCGACAAGAAAACTTGTCTGTATCCCTACTGGGCCTGAAAGTGACAATCTGCGTACAATCCGGTCTCTTCATCTGAAAGTATCGTATACTGAGTCTAGGGGGTAGAAAACGCCAGACCCCTAATAACCTAATAAGTCGTGTCAATGTAGCCCAAAACCATCCCGAGAAACTACTGATCTCACAATCAATAAATTTCAACGGCATTGACCAAGGTCTTATGGTGATGACCAATAGAACACAGCGTGGCATCAACTCGCTATACCGGGAAAGATGAATCCCTTCTATCGCTCACTGCCCCCAAGTGCTTTGGGACGGTACCCAACTAAAACCTATTTGCATATCTCTTTAAAACCGTGGTAGGGTAGTAATCTAAGTACAGTGGGAACACACTCGAGACGCATGATGATGTCAGGTCTAAAGACTAACATGTACCTATGTCACCAGGGAACTACTATCTGACGATAGGTATATTACCATCTAGAAGTTCTCGGCGAGTCCGTCCAGTGTAACTCATAACCTAATGAGCACTTGTATAATATCTTTGGTGTCGTACACCAATGGCTGTGGGACATGCCACCTTCCCTCACGGGAATAAGAAACGTATACACTAGTCTACTCCGGAGTATCGATGCCCTGTCTTAAAACTCCAACGACTAGGGACAATTTAAGGATGTGCTTATAAACTACCTAGACCCCACGAGTATGATCGCCATCACAACTCTAGTAGTCAAGCAAAGATACTAAGGGCTTTTACCAACATGTATTTAAGATACGTAATATAAATTCATATACATATGTTGAGGTAAAGACAAACCATATAGCATACTATCATATCGAGCAAGATTGTTCTTACATATATATCCTAAGCATTCATATATAATATACAATCCTGTATTATACAATAATGGCCTCTAAGGCATATACATCCAACAACTTTGGGTGTCGCTCCACAAGGTATTGAAGTCTTGATTCTTCTCCAATTCTTTAAGCAACCCTTGCAACCATATCATCTCCTTGCTTACTTCTGTGATCGCCACGTACTCAGCTTCTGTAGTTGACAATACCACTACCTTTTGCAATTGAGAGATCCAACTCACCGATGTTCCCCCAACCGTGAATATGTACCCCGTTGTGCTCTTCCTACTATCTCGATCATCCGAGTGGTCTGTATCAACGTAACCCTCCACATTAAGAGAGTCACCCCCGAAATATAAACAATGACTAGACGTGCCCTTAAGATACCTCAATATCCACTTTACCGCGTTCCAATATTCCTTCCCCGGATTTTGCATATACATGTTCACAACTCCCGCTACATGTGCAACATCTGGTCCCGTACTCATCATCACATACATCAAACTTGTTAGTGATATATACCATAGAGGCCATTATTGTATAGTACTGGATTGTATATTACATTTTGGAAGCTTGGGATATACACAGATATAATAACAGTCTTGCTCGGTATGATAGTATGCTATCTGATTTGATTCTATCTTAATATGTGTATATGTTTCTGTTAGGAATATGTATGCCCTAGAGGCCATTATTGTTGATATAGTGGATGCTTGGATATATATATAGAGGACTTTCTTGCTCGACATGATAGTATGTTATCTGGTTACATTTATCTTAACATGTAGACTAGTATCTTTATACCGTCTGTCTCTTACATGTTGATAAAGCCCTTAGGATATGTACTTGACTACCAGGATTATGATGAGATCATACTAGTGGGGCCAGGGTGGTCCAAAGGTACATCCTTTAACTGTTCCTAGTAGAGGGGATATCGAGACTGGGGCATCGATATTCCAGACTAGACTAGTGTATACGTTTATTGTCCCTTAGAGGGCGATGGCTGATCCCATAGCCGTTGGTGTGTGACATCAAAGATTGTACACAGGTGCTCATTATAGAATGGGTACACCGAACGGACTCTCCGAGGACTCCTAGTTAGTATTATACATATCGTCAGATAGCAGTCCTCTGGTGACACTGGTACAGGTTAGTCTATAGACCCGAGATCGTCATAGAGTCTTGTGTGGCTCCCACTGTGCATTGATTTCCTCCCTACCACGCTCAAGAGGAGTTGTGCAAACAGGTGGATTTTGGGTACAGTCCCGAGTCACATTGAGGCAATGAGCGATAGGAGGGTTTTCGTCTCTCCCGGTATTGGGGGTTGATATTGCGCTATGCTCGATTGGCTATAACTGGAAGTCCCTGGCCAGGGCTGCTGCTGAGATTTACTGATAAGAGTTATCAGTAGTTTCTCGAACCGTTATAGGCCAGACATCGGCATGACTTATCACGTGACTAGGGTCTGACGTTTACCACCCCTAGACATGATATGCGACATATCAGACGAAGAGACCGGACTGTACAGTAGTGTTACTGATAGGCTTCATGAAGAGTATGGACAAGCTTTCTTGTTGATCTTCATATCGCTCAATAGAATTCATATAGGTGACTGATGTGATCATCACCTACTGCCAGCTAGTACCGCTGACGGCTTGTAGGTGACTGATGTGATCATCACCTACTACTGACGTATTGACGAGTCTTTAGAGTCCTACAGAGAAGCTCCCTGGTTCAAGCGAAACAAAGTAGGACACATATGTGATATGTGCATGGGCCAGATTAAATACGTGTATGTGATACCGTATTGTAATCTAGCAGTTATCTATTATCAAGTTCGGTTATATATGATAAAACCAGATTATCGAATCAAGTGTTGATTTGATAATGTGATATATAGATAAATGATTTTAGTCGGTCATATGTGATATAACCGGATTATTAAATCAAGTGTTGATTTAATAATGTGATATAAATTATATTTGATATAATTATATCTTAACTAATATCATTAGCTCACTAAATATTTTCTTATATGTATTAATATATATATATGATATATATATATGTATGTATATGTATATATATGTATGTATGTATATATATATATGTATGTATGTATGTATATATATATATATATATATATATATGTGTGTGTGTGTGTGTGTGTGTGTGTGTGTGTGGCGTGGCATGAATTCTATTTTGTGAAAATAGAAATGAGGTGGAAAATGGGAAGACTTTAGGAGCATGGTTGCAAGCATGGGCTTTATATTTGTTTATTCATCTCGACTCACTATTCAAGCATGGTTGCAATTTTATATTGCAATTAATCCATACTTAAATGAGTGAGGGTCAAGGGATTGCCATACACTTGATTCATTTTTTTGGACTTGAGCTCATTCTTTTGTTGCTCCCATGGTTGCTCTCTTGCTCCCATTTTTTGCTCTCTAGCTTCTTCTTCTTCCTCATTGTCATGGTTTAAGCTTCAACCCTCATATGTGATGTGAACCATGAAGCTTGAATACAAACTTGTGAGCTTTCATATCCCCTACTTCACCATCCTACACTTGACTAGCGATTGAGTGTAGCGTGTTTCCTACACCACGGAGTTTAGTGTAGAGGTTGCTTGAGTTGGAGGGACTTCGCGTGGATCATCTTCGGCACGAAGGTCATCGGAGGAAGCTCGTCCAAAGTCTCAAGTGGAGCCTAGTGGAGTCGCGGGACTACTACACGGAGCATGTGAAGTGAAGGACTCGATCTACGAGGGTATATCCATCTTCACTTTCTTTTAGTTTAATAGATATCAAACCAAAAACCCTAATCATCTAGTTAACGATCTTGTTTAGTGTAGATTAGCGCCCCGAAAAATTAAAAAATGGCATGATTGATGCTTGTAAAACCCAGTAGGGTGCTAGTGTAACTTTCATGGTATCAGATCCAAAGCTAGAAGATTAGACGATATAATTAGAATCACGAAACCGAAAAACTCCAAAACACTCGAACCCAAAATCAAGTTTCTGTCGATTTTCAAATGATCTGTAAAAATTATTTAAGCAACTGCAGAATGATGTATATGATGCAACTTGAACACTGGAGAAATTCAAGGCCAAAATACCATAGTTGACCCGGCGAGATCCCCATATTTCCCGATTTCGCCGGCCCCTTCTTCATCTTTTTGGCTCGAATTTTTTTGGTGTTCTGATGGCTTGATTTTGGGGTTTCATGTATTGTTTGATTAGCCCAGTTTGCATGTGATGTTAACGGTTCAATTGGGGCTAATATGGAGTGTTTCGTATTCGTAATTTAACGTCGTTTCGAGTTTAGTTTGATATGGATGCAGTAGTTGGAATCCACATTTAATTAGTTTTGTGAAAACTAGTTAGTGTTTATAAATCTAGCGTTTTAGTCTCGGTAGATCGATTGCCACGAAGTTTCGATTCGGATTGAAACTCCATCGCAATCGCGTATTGTACGCGAATACTCGCCAAACAACTTTGCTAGGTAGCCAAGCCCCATTACCCCGACCAAGTGACTGTAGGAGAATCCAGCTGCCAAAAGCATCCACTCGGGTTCTTACGGCCACGGTGTTCCGCCTTAGTGCACTTCGTCGACGGTATCGGGGGTGCGGCCATCTACTAAAGTTTCCGACGAGTATTCGATAATGTAGTCGGGAATCTTGTTGAATCCCCGACTAAGCAATTGAAAAGTTTTTTCAATTTGAGACTAAAATACAAGGTTTATCTGGTTTGGCATGAAATTTAGAATATGAGATATTCTGGGTTTATGATGTCTAAGGATATGGAGATTCTAATTATTGCAGTTTTACATTTCTTTTCTGCGACCGTAAGTGTAATACGTGGTGTATCCCAAATCTCGATACTATATGTCAACGGAATTTGGGATACGCATATTTACTTACGTTGATGATATATGATATTATGTGTCGCTGATATGTTCTATTGGATCGTCGTGATTGAATAGCCGGGGGTTTTATGTGAGATGAGAGTTTTTATTTTCATTCATGTAAAATCTGTATGTAATATTCTTTTACTAGGGCACTTCCGGATTGAGGATGATGTCACCACTGATATATATTATTTACTTTTCCGCATTAGGATAGACTCAAGGCGGGGAGCACAAGTAACCGGGTTCTAGAGTCCAGTGGGAGACCATCTCAAGGAGTTGAGACCGGGTCTCCTAACTCTAGAATTGGTAGGGTTACTTGCCGCTCTCGTAGGGGTCAAGAGATGTGGGTTTGGCTATTCATCACGACCGTGGAATCCGTGTTTTACATTACTGGCTAAATTTAAAACACGGGCATCCTAGTATATCCAATATTTCATATGTTGCTTCTGCTGCTTGGTTCTATGATGTGATCATATAACTGCGTGAGACGATTGTTATGTTATATATATGATATATAATAAATTTTGCTTATGTTTTGCACCCGCGCTAGTCCAGCCCCTGCTCTGCCGGTAGTTAAGTAACCTAACGGTGTATGACGGGCCCAGTGGCGAATGCATACGTTCTATTTTCGTTACACCTTCTGTAATGTTTAGGAAACATTAAATGACGGGACTTCATTAATGATATTAATGAAAAGAAAGAAACCCAAAGATGTTTTAGAATCAAACTTTTTTAAAAAGGTAGCTCTAGTTTTTGATTTGCATAATGGTAATCCTTGATGAATATCTAGCACCTCATTCGATGAGGAAGAGCCAAGATCCCTTCACCGGGAGTGACCTCTTTTGCGAAACTGGCAAATGCTACAACTCACTCGGTTTTGCTTTTGATAGATTCTCTAGTTCTTGCTTTTGATAGTGGTATTCCTGAATATCTTACACCTCATTCGATGAGGAAAGAGCCAAGATCCCTTCACCGGGAGTGACCTCTTTAGCGAAGCTAGCAAAAGCCTCAAAAACACTCCTTTTCTAAATCACTAGATTCTACAACGATATCAAGTTCATTACGCTCATGGTTTTCTTAAAAACCCGCATAGCCCTCCGTCATTTCAGATAAGTATTATTTAGTATTCGTGCTGCGTTTTTTGACCTCCGTCAAGGCGTAGTATGCAGTAGCTGATTAGTGCTTATCTGTCGCATGTGATGCGATTGGATTAGGGTAGTCGTACGTCCTTGTTGACCTCCATCAAGGGTCGTGCGGGTGGGTTTAATTCAATCAAGAAATGAATGGGTTGCACTTGACTAGCGTCCTATGGTTTGTTGACCTCCGTCAAGGTCATAGGAAGCAAGGGGTAAAAACTATTATCGGGAATTTCAAGTGTTGAAATTTGCAATGAGATTGCATATCTTCTATATGATAGTTGGATCCCGATACCCACTGTAAGAGTTACTCCTGAGAGAGTTTTGCACTTTACAATTAGCTAATCCAGTAGGTGTCTATAAAGGTGTCAACGGGGTTATACCTCTAGGGAAACGAGGTTTTTTTTAATTTGGTCCGTGCGAAAGCACGAGGAACCTCCCTCGGAGTACCGATACCTGTCTGGCCGAACGATTGGCGAACCTGTAGGGTGTAATTAATCCCGGCTAATCTTACCTTTTAGGGTTTGAAGGAAGATTTGATAAAAACAGTGGGAGCCATCCTGATTAGATAAAATAACCAATCTAATCTTGCAAAGAGTGCACACAAAGTGATTATCCTTCTCTCTCTCCTGGTAGCGACCAATGAAATGCCTTAATCAAGATAATAATATGGATCTATTGACCGAACCTACTTCTTATACTGGGCTAGGTTCCGCTCTATCTTATGATTGTCATAAGTCTGAGCAAGGAATAGGGGAATATCCGGATTCCCACGCCACCCATACGAAGAAAAAGCATGTTGATGCATAGTCTTCGGGTGTGTTCGTAACCAAGAACTGTTTCTCAGTTTGCTCTACGTCTTAGGTATTGGATACCGGATCAGGATCCCATATATGTAATTTGTGTAAGTCCATATTGCGACCCCCGGTGCTTACGGGGAGGCGGAAACGGTATAAAAAAAAACAAATTTTTATCGCAAGAGGCAACATGGACTAAACAAGGTCGGGATCGTGTCTAAACTAAACTAGCAAACTTGCTAAAGAGATTTAGCTACTCGGATGAAGATGGTTATACCTAGCTTGTCTTGAACTCCTTCTCTTCAAGCTCCGGTGGTGGTCCGATGGCTCCTTCTCGTCGTCTCCGTACGCCGAAGATAGATCCACTTGAAAGCTCCAACCTTTAGCTCCTTCTTCGTTCTTTGAAGAAACTAGTTCACTTGGTTTGCTAAACCTAGTGAACTAGAATGAGTAGAGTAGAAATAGAATGGGATTTTATCTATGGTTCTTGATTCTCAACACATGAGAGATATGAACCATAGAGTCAAGAGAGGGAGCAAGAGGATGAGAGTGAGAGCAAAGTGAAGAGCTCAAGAACAAGAGAGAGAATGAGCAAGAAAGAATGAGGCTCTCTTTTGTCTCTCACCCTCTCATAATCCAAAGCAATGATAACTCATCATATCAAAAAAGTCTTATGTGTGATGGTTGAAGCAACCATAACCTTATCATGTCATGCACTCATTTTACTCAAATGAACAAGCAAGTAAAAGTCTTTGGCATGAAATGATAACCATGGTTATCATGATGGTCAACTAGTCAAGCCTAGTCAACCGGTCAACAAAGTCAACAAGTCAACAAAAGTCAACAAGTCAACAAAAGTCAACAACCAAGTCACCATAATACTTAATTAATATAATAGTTAATCACATATCATATTCTCATTAGGGTTGAGCAAAAAGTCAAAAAGTCAACGGTCAACTGTCAACAACCCTAATGAGAATCCGCTGTCAGTGCCTCCCTGTCAACTGTGCATACACACCCGCATCCGCGTTCCGAGGAACACGAATGCAAACTGGATAAATCCAATCCCATAAGGTACACTAGGATCTGGCTTAAACCAAAGCCCGCTAGTGTAAACTGTCCGGACACTGTACGTGCACAAGTGCACGGATGTGACCGAACCCTGTCGCAAAACCATGCGACCTGTCGCAATACCATGCGACCTCTACTCTTTTGCCTAAAGGCGAAAAGCTTTCTGTGTGGGACTCTAAAGACTCGACACTACGCTGGCAGTGGGTTTAACCACAGACCGCAAGCGGCACTAGCTGTGCGTAACGGTCCCCAGGTAATGCCGACAAGAAGACCGACGAGGCGAAACCCATCTGAACTCCTACTGAGCCTGAGTGTGACATTCTCCGTACAGTCCGGTCTGTTCGTCTGATACATCGCATGGCGGGCCTAGGGGCGGTAAAACGTCAGTCCCCCAATAGCGGTACAAGTCGTGCCGGAGCGAAGCCCAAAACACCCTGAGATAACACTGGAAACCTACCAGTATATCTCGTTTGCCCTGGCCAGGGACTACTCGTGTAATGGCTCTCCTAGACACAGCGCGATGTCAACCCCCAATACCGGGAGAGACGAATCCTGTCTAACCGTCACTGCCTCCAAGTGCTTCGGGACTGCACCCAACCACCACCTGTTTGCACGACTCCTTTGAGCCGTGGTAGGGTAGTGATCAAAGTACAGTGGGAACACACCCGAGGCGAAGTGACAGTGTCAAGTCAGCGGACTAAGCTGTACTCATGTCACCTGGGAACTGATAACTGACGATAGGTATAATACCAACTGGTCAGTTCCCGACGAGTCCTGTCCAGTGTACCCGTAACCTAACGGGCACCCGCATACTATCTCAAGTACGACGTACTGACGGCTGTGGGACAGACCGTCTCCCACACTGGGATGAGAAGCGCATGCGCTGGTCTACTCCGGAGTATCGATGCCCTGTCTCGATAGTCCTGTGACCAGGGACCTGCATAAGGATGTGCTTCTAGATTACCCAGCCCCACTAGTGTGACGGCCATCACATCGCTGGTAATCAAGCATAGATCCTAAGGGCTCCACTAATGTGTATAAGCAATATTCAAAGATAAACACATGTACACATTGAAGTAGAAATAAACCAAGTAGCATACTACTATTTTGAGCAAGATTGTATTTACAATGTGAATATCCCAAGCTTCCATTAAGTAATATACATACTAGTATGATACAGTAATGGCCTCTAGGGCATATACACTAACAATCTCCCACTTGCACTAAGGCCATGTACTGGCGTATCGAAGACCTATCATCTCGATCAGCCGCTCGAACTGAGTCTGGGGTAGGGCCTTGGTGAATGGATCTGCAGTGTTGTCTTCTGAAGCGACTCTCCTAACCTCGATCTCCTGGCGATCCACGATCTCCCTGATCAGGTGATACCGCCTCAAGATGTGCCTGGATCTCTGATGGGACCTGGGTTCCTTCGCTAAAGCTATAGCCCCGTTGTTGTCGCAATACAGAGGTATTGGATCAACAATGGACGGAACCACCTGAAGTTCTTTCAAGAACTTCCTTATCCAGACAGCTTCTTTTGCGGCATCAGATGCAGCGATGTATTCCGCTTCCATCGTCGAGTCTGCAACGGTTTCCTGTTTGGAACTCTTCCAACACACCGCCCCTCCATTGAGGGTAAAGACAAAACCCGACATGGACTTGGAATCATCCTTGTCACTCTGGAAGCTGGAGTCAGCAAAGGCCTCGATCTGGAGGTCTTTTCCGCCATACACCAAGAACATCTCCTTAGTCCTTCTCAGGTACTTGAGAATGTTCTTTACCGCTCGCCAGTGTTTCTCCCCAGGGTTAGACTGATACCGGCTTACCACACTCAGTGCATAAGCTACATCCGGTCTGGTACACAACATCGCATACATTATAGAGCCTACCGCAGAAGCGTAGGGTATAATAGACATGCGATCCCTCTCCAAATCAGTCTTGGGAGACATCTCTTTAGAGAGGGTGATCCCGTGACAAGCCGGTAGGTTACCGCGCTTGGAATCTTCCATACTGAATCTCTTCAGTATGGTGTCGATGTACCTGGACTGTGAAAGTCCTAATATCCTCTTGGATCTGTCACGGTAGATCCGGATACCCAGAATGTACGAGGCATCACCCAGGTCTTTCATGGAGAACCTGTGTGACAAGAACCCCTTGACAGATTGTAGCATAGGAATGTCATTTCCTATTAAGAGAATGTCATCCACGTATAAAACGAGGAATACTACAGTTCTCGCTACAAATCTACTATAGATGCATGGTTCATCTGGATTTTTGATAAAGCCAAATTCTTTGACTGTCTCATCAAAGCAGATGTTCCAACTCCGCGATGCCTGCTTTAGTCCATAGATGGACTTAAGCAACTTGCACACCTTTCCGCTGCTCCCACTCTGAATGAAACCCTCTGGCTGGTCCATATAGACACACTCCTCTAAATTTCCATTTAGAAAAGCTGTCTTTACGTCCATTTGCCAAATCTCATAATCGTGGAAGGCAGCAATGGCAAGAAGGATCCGAATGGATTTCAGCATGGCTACTGGAGAGAAGGTTTCGTCATAGTCCAAGCCAGGTCTTTGACGAAAACCCTTTGCTACCAGCCTAGCTTTATAGGTCTCAACCTGTCCATCTACACCAATCTTCCTTTTGAAGATCCACTTGCATCCTACGGGTTTTACCCCGTCTGGAGCAATGTCCAACGTCCATACCTTGTTGGTGTACATGGACTCCATTTCGGTCCGCATTGCATCCAGCCATTTCACTGAGTCAACGCTCTGAACGGCCTGCTGGAAGCTAGTAGGCTCATCATAATCTATGATGCAATCCTCTCTATCCCCGTCTATGAGAAAACCGTAGTATCTCTCGGGCGGATGAGACTGTCTACTACTTCTGCGGAGCGGCGTAGGAATGTCCTGTTCTGTTGAACCCTCTGGTTCCACTAACCTTTCAGTAATAGTCTGTGGTTCTGGAACTTCTTCCAGTTCTACTGCGCTCCCACTAATTTCCTTTTCCAAGAACTGGTGTTCTAGAAAGTGGGCATTACGAGAAACAAGGACTTTTTGTTCCTCTGCGTAGTAGAAAAGATACCCCCTGGTGTTCTTTGGGTATCCCACAAACTTGCAAAGTACTGAACGTGCCTCGAGCTTGTCCGCATGCTGCTTTTTGACAAAAGCCGGACATCCCCAGATCTTCAGATATTGAAGATAGGGTTTCTTCCCACTCCACATTTCATATGGTGTGGAAGGCACAGTCTTAGTCGGAACTCGGTTCAAAAGGTACGCAGCTGATTCTAGCGCATACCCCCAGAATGATCGCGGTAACTCAGCGTTACCCATCATGGACCGCACCATATCCAATAGGGTGCGGTTCCGTCTCTCCGATACACCGTTATGTTGCGGGGTGTAAGGAGGAGTAAGCTGAGAGAGAATTCCGTTCTCTTTTAAATAGTCTAGGAACTCGGCACTTAAGTATTCTCCACCTCGATCCGATCTTAGAATCTTAATACCTTTGCCGGTCTGTTTCTCTACTTCATTCTTATACTCCTGGAATTTTCCAAAGGCTTCGGACTTATGTTTCATTAAGAAGACATAACCGTACCTTGAGAAGTCATCCGTAAAAGTAATGAAGTAAGAATGTCCGCTTCTGGCATGTGTAGACATTGGACCGCACACGTCACTGTGTACGAGTCCCAAGAGCTCGCTCGCTCTTACTCCATGTCCAGTAAACGGAGTCTTTGTCATCTTTCCTTTGAGACAGGATTGACAAGTGGCATACGACTGATACTCGAACGCATTCAAATACCCTTCTGTATGTAACTTAGTCAACCTTCTCTCATTGATGTGACCCAATCTACAATGCCATAAGAAAGTCTGATTTATTTCTGGAGACTTTCTTTTGTGTGTATTCTGGACATTAAAAATCTGTGGTTGGTTTAACACGTATATACCATTACTCAAAGTACCTGACCCAATCAAAACTTGATTAAGGTGAATGTTTACAACATTACTTACAAACGCAAATTCATAACCTTCTTTAGAAACTAAAGATACAGAAATGATATTACAAGTTGCGTTGGGTACAAAAAAGCAATTACGCAAAACCAAAACATGTCCATCTGACATTCCCAGGTGATAGTCCCCCACGGCTTTAGCATCCATGCTAGCTCCGTTCGCAACTCTGAGGGTCATGTCACCTGCCTTCAAAACCCTACGGTTTCTCAACGCCTGCAAAGAATTACAGATATGAGATCCTGATCCGGTATCCAATACCCAGGAAGTAGAGTTTATTGAAAGACAGTTTTCAATAACATACACACCTGAAGCTGAAGCTGCAACCTGCTTCAATTCCTGTGTTCTGGCCTTCCAGGCCCTGCAATCATTCTTCCAGTGTCCTTTCTTATGACAATAGAAGCATTCTTCCTTATCCACAAGCTTCCCTGCTATCTTTGTTGCTTTACCTTTTCCCTTCGTATCCACTTTACTTACACCGCCCCTTGGTTTGGCGGGGGCCTTCTTCTTCTTTCCCTTGGCTTTAGCCTTGGACCTAGAAGAAGATGATCCTCCTACAAACAAAGTGGATGTATCCCTACCTTTCTGTAGGGTGCCCTCTGCGCTCCTCAGCATGTTGAGGAGCTCTGAAAGTTCAACCTCTTTTTCTTGTAGGTTGAAGTTCAGTATAAACTGGGCGTAAGTGGAAGGAAGGGACTGGAGAACTATATCCGTATATAGCTCACTCTCCAATGTGATCCCTAGGTCAGCGAGCTCTTCAATGTAGCCGATCATCTTTAGCACGTGCTCGGCTACTGATGATCCGACGGCCATTCTTGTCGAAAATAACTTTTTCGACGCTTCGTATCTTGCGATACGAGATTGCTCTCCATACAGTTCTTTTGTATGGAGCAATATGGATTCCATGTCCATATTCTCATGCCTCCTCTGATGTTCGTTGTCCATCGAGGCAAGCAGGAGGCACTTGGCCTTCGCGCTATCAATCTCCCAAGTCTTGCGGATTTCCTTATCCGCGACACTGGAAGTTGGACCAGGGACAGGGGGAGCTTTGGTGGTAAGAAGATACCCCAGCTTGTCATAAGTGATTGCTATCTTGACATTCCTGAGCCAATCTTTGTAGTTTGGCCCTGTCAGTTTGTTTTTATCTAGGAGTAACTTAAGTCCAGTCATGTTGATTGGTCGCTGCAATTTGGAGAGAAGAGGAAAACACTCAGCATGATGCTCTTGCAAGTTTAGAGTGGTTTTTAGTTTGTCTAAACAGGATGGCTCCCACTGTTTCTCGAATCCCTCCTCAAACCATAAAGGAAGAATTAGTCAGGATCAATCCCACCGTACAATACTTGCTTAACCGTTCGGCCAGGCTGGTGTCGGTACTTCGAGGGAGGTTTTCCAACGCTTTCGCGAAGTTCCTTAATTAGAGAACCTCTTTTCCCTGGGGGCGTAGCCCCGCTAACACCTTTCTAGGCACCTACTAGGTTTATAGCATTGATCGTTTAGCGAGAAATTTCCTGAGGAGTAGCATATACTCACAGTAGGATCGGGATCCAAATATCATCGCGTGACGAAACTGAAGGAATCCTACCAGAATCATCACACTCCAAATGGTATGCAAATCTAGCAAGTTTCAGTACTTATGAAACTCCCGATGTGGATTTTTTCCCCATGCTCTTATGACCTTGGCGTGAGGTCAAAATGTCATAAGTCACATGTCAAGTTCGTCCCATCATTATCCAGGTTAATTTGAATCCACCCGTACATACCCTTGACGTAGGCCAAAATGGCAGTACGACTGTCTCAAACCAACGCATTCTATCTATGCAACAGACAAATATCCGGCAGCTACCAATCACTATGCCTTGGCGTGAGGTCAAAATACATAGCTTGAATACTACCGAATATTTAACTGAAATGATGGAGGGCTACGGATGGTTTTGGCAAAACCGTGAACGTAGTGAACTTAATTTAGTCGATGGAACGAGATAGCTTTTAAATGGAGTGGCTCAAACTCCGTATTTTAAAAGTTCGTTTTGAAAAGAACCGAGTGGTTTTTCGAAAGTGTTCCAACGACTTTAACTTGGTTTATTATCTTGCATTAGTTCTTTTAATGCGTGATATTCTTGCATTAGTTCTTTTAATGCGTCCCATCATTTAATCCTACCATTGCAGAAAACAACCAAAATATGACGTACGCTTATGCCATTCGCATTCGCCACTGGGCCCCGTCATTACCCGTTAGGTTACTTAACTAACGACAGAGCGGGGGCTGGGCTAGCGCGTCTGTAAAACATAAGCAACGCCTAAATAATATCATATATAGATATACTGTAATGATAAACATTTCAAATCACAGATAAATACATTGGATATACTAGGAATCTGTAATTTGTACGAGCCTGTAACAAAAACAGATTACACGGTCACGGTGAATAGCCAATACCCCACCCAAGACCCCTACGGGTGCGGCAAACTACCCGCCAAGTACCCGAAGCATAGTAACCTCCCTCATCTCCATGAGTAGGCCACTCGACACTTCGGCATACCCGGTAGTTTGTGCACCCCTCCATGGGTCTATCCTAGGAGCAAAAACAGTAAAAAGAAATTATACAATGACGGCTACAACCCCGACCCGGTTGTGCGGCCATACAAATAATTATTACATAAATTTACAAATTTACATGAATTGCAAGAAAAGAAAACTCTCGTCTCACAACCCCCGGCTATTCACCCGCGACAATCCAACATATTTATATACACATTCCAGCACATTACAGATCATGTATAACCCCGACTAATCGACTTATAGCGATTAGCCGACGTTCAATACATGCATACATCACAGATATAACCATCATAGTCAAAGTGTAGTGAAGTTCGGAAAAAATACGAAATTATAGGACCCTAAAAGTGAATTTCATTTCTGGAAAATCTGGGCATATATAATATATTTCAAAAATCCCAAAACCAACACAGACACACACTGCACGAAAAACGATGCAGAGAAGACGACAAAGCGCGGCGGTTCCGCGGCACATTCCTACCTCGTGCCGCGGAAGGGCGGCGGTTTGAGCGCAACAGTGGATCGTTTTTCATGGGTGCACTCACAAAACCCTGAGACGATTTTACAAGTATAAAGTTTTTCATTTTGAGCCAAAAAAATTTCAACAGAAACTCAGGTTTTGTAATCTTTCCGGTTTTGTGATTTTTCGTTTCCGAACTTCGTTACACTTCACTACCAAGCTAGTTTAAGTTTAGTTAGGCTCTGATACCAATGTAAGTCCATATTGCGACCCCCGGTGCTTACGGGGAGGCGGAAACGGTATAAAAAAAACAAATTTTTATCGCAAGAGGCAACATGGACTAAACAAGGTCGAGATCGTGTCTAAACTAAACTAGCAAACTTGCTAAAGAGATTTAGCTACTCGGATGAAGATGGTTATACCTAGCTTGTCTTGAACTCCTTCTCTTCAAGCTCCGGTGGTGGTCCGATGGCTCCTTCTCGTCGTCTCCGTACGCCGAAGATAGATCCACTTGAAAGCTCCAACCTTTAGCTCCTTCTTCGTTCTTTGAAGAAACTAGTTCACTTGGTTTGCTAAACCTAGTGAACTAGAATGAGTAGAGTAGAAATAGAATGGGATTTTATCTATGGTTCTTGATTCTCAACACATGAGAGATATGAACCATAGAGTTAAGAGAGGGAGCAAGAGGATGAGAGTGAGAGCAAAGTGAAGAGCTCAAGAACAAGAGAGAGAATGAGCAAGAAAGAATGAGGCTCTCTTTTGTCTCTCACCCTCTCATAATCCAAAGCAATGATAACTCATCATATCAAAAAAGTCTTATGTGTGATGGTTGAAGCAACCATAACCTTATCATGTCATGCACTCATTTTACTCAAATGAACAAGCAAGTAAAAGTCTTTGGCATGAAATGATAACCATGGTTATCATGATGGTCAACTAGTCAAGCCTAGTCAACCGGTCAACAAAGTCAACAAGTCAACAAAAGTCAACAAGTCAACAAAGTCAACAAAAGTCAACAACCAAGTCACCATAATACTTAATTAATATAATAGTTAATCACATATCATATTCTCATTAGGGTTGAGCAAAAAGTCAAAAAGTCAACGGTCAACTGTCAACAACCCTAATGAGAATCCGCTGTCAGTGCCTCCCTGTCAACTGTGCATACACACCCGCATCCGCGTTCCGAGGAACACGAATGCAAACTGGATAAATCCAATCCCATAAGGTACACTAGGATCTGGCTTAAACCAAAGCCCGCTAGTGTAAACTGTCCGGACACTGTACGTGCACAAGTGCACGGATGTGACCGAACCCTGTCGCAAAACCATGCGACCTGTCGCAATACCATGCGACCTCTACTCTTTTGCCTAAAGGCGAAAAGCTTTCTGTGTGGGACTCTAAAGACTCGACACTACGCTGGCAGTGGGTTTAACCACAGACCGCAAGCGGCACTAGCTGTGCGTAACGGTCCCCAGGTAATGCCGACAAGAAGACCGACGAGGCGAAACCCATCTGAACTCCTACTGAGCCTGAGTGTGACATTCTCCGTACAGTCCGGTCTGTTCGTCTGATACATCGCATGGCGGGCCTAGGGGCGGTAAAACGTCAGTCCCCCAATAGCGGTACAAGTCGTGCCGGAGCGAAGCCCAAAACACCCTGAGATAACACTGGAAACCTACCAGTATATCTCGTTTGCCCTGGCCAGGGACTACTCGTGTAATGGCTCTCCTAGACACAGCGCGATGTCAACCCCCAATACCGGGAGAGACGAATCCTGTCTAACCGTCACTGCCTCCAAGTGCTTCGGGACTGCACCCAACCACCACCTGTTTGCACGACTCCTTTGAGCCGTGGTAGGGTAGTGATCAAAGTACAGTGGGAACACACCCGAGGCGAAGTGACAGTGTCAAGTCAGCGGACTAAGCTGTACTCATGTCACCTGGGAACTGATAACTGACGATAGGTATAATACCAACTGGTCAGTTCCCGACGAGTCCTGTCCAGTGTACCCGTAACCTAACGGGCACCCGCATACTATCTCAAGTACGACGTACTGACGGCTGTGGGACAGACCGTCTCCCACACTGGGATGAGAAGCGCATGCGCTGGTCTACTCCGGAGTATCGATGCCCTGTCTCGATAGTCCTGCGACCAGGGACCTGCATAAGGATGTGCTTCTAGATTACACAGCCCCACTAGTGTGACGGCCATCACATCGCTGGTAATCAAGCATAGATCCTAAGGGCTCCACTAATGTGTATAAGCAATATTCAAAGATAAACACATGTACACATTGAAGTAGAAATAAACCAAGTAGCATACTACTATTTTGAGCAAGATTGTATTTACAAGGTGAATATCCCAAGCTTCCATTAAGTAATATACATACTAGTATGATACAGTAATGGCCTCTAGGGCATATACACTAACAATTTGTTACATGGGCTATAGATAAGTAGAGAACTGGGAAGGGGTGATATATCTCTACTAGTAGAGAATAGTGCAATTGTTGCAGCCAAGGTAGTTGGCAAATATCACCTTGTATTAAATAATAATACGTTGATTCTGAGCGACTGTTGTTCCGTACCAAAATATTGTGAATATTTTCGTAAATCAAGTGTTGATTGGGTAAGGTACGTTGTATAACAGTACACGTTCTGAATCAAACCACAATTCTAAACGTACAGAACACACACAAGAGGAACAGTTCAGAAATGAACGAAGTCTTCTTGTGGCATTATAGACTAGGTCATATCAATGAGACAAGACTAGCTTAAGTTCCATAAGGATGCATATTTGAATCCGTTCGAATTTACATCTTATGAAACTTGTCAGTCATGTTTCAAAGGCTTGGTGACCAAATCTCTGTTTACTAGAAACGGAGAAAGAGCTACTGAACTCTTGGACAGATACATAGTGATGTATGCGGTCCTATGTCTACACATGCCAGGAATGGTTCCTCGTACTTTATTACATCACCGATGATCTCTCAAGATACAGACATGTGTTCCTGTTGAAATACAAATCTGAATCTTTTGAGAAATTCGAGGAATATAAGAACGAAGTTGAGAACCAGATGGGTAAAAGTATTCAAATCCTTCGATATGATCTAGGAAGAGAATGCTTGAGCACGGAATTCCGAGACTATTTAAAAGAGAATGAGATTCTCTCTCAGCTTACTCCTATGTATACACCACAGCACAACGGTATATCAGGATGGAGGAATCTCACCCTATTAGATATGGTGCGCTCTATGATAAGTACTGCTGAGTTACCTATTTCCTTTTGGGGATATGCACTTGAGATAGCTGCATGCCTATTGAATAGAGTTCCAACCAAATCCGTTGCCTGCCACTCCATATGAGATATGGAATAGGAAAAGACCATCTCTTAAACGAGTTAAGATATGGGGTTGTCCGGCCTATGTTGAAAAGCAAAATCCGGACAGGCTTGAGGCAAGGTCAGTTCTGTGCAAGTTTGTAGGATATCCCAAACACTCGCGAGGGTATATCTTCTACCACACCGAGGAACAAAAGGTGTTTTGTTTCTCGACATGACACCTTTTTAGAAAAGGAATTTCTTGTGAAAGAAATTAGTGGCAATGAGGTAGAACTGGAAGAAGTTCTAGCAAAGCAAACTATAACTGACGATTTGGTGGAACCGGAGGATTCAATAGTCCCCGACAAACCGCAGCCGCTCCGCAGATCTAGTTGGGTTCCTCATCTACCTGAGAGATACTACGGTTTTCTCGTAGACGGTGGGAGAGAGGATTGCATCATGGAGATGATGACCCAACTAGTTTCGAGCAGGCCATCACAAGTTGAGACTGTGTGAAATGGCTGGATGCTATGCGATCTGAGATGGAATCCATGTACACCAACAAAGTATTGACTTTGGATGTTGCTCCTGAAGGGGTAAAACCTATCGGGAGCAAGAGGATCTTTGAGAAAGATAATTTAGTGTAGATGGAAAAGTTGAGACTTTCAAAGCTAGACTTGTAGCAAAAGATTTTCGTCAACGACCTGATGTCGACATGATGAAACATTTTCTCATGTCGCTATGCTTAAGTCCATCAGGATCCTACTTGCCATTGCTGCATACCATGACTACGAAATCTGGCAGACTGCACATCAAAACCGCTTTTCTAAATGGTGATTTAGAAGAGAGCGTGTACATGACACTGCCAGAGGGCTTCGTAGACAGTGGGAGCAGCGGAAGCATGTGCAAGCTGCTTAAATCCATCTACGGGTTAAAGCAGGCATCGCGGAGATGGAACATCTGTTTTGATGAAGCTGTCAAAGAGTTTGACTTCATTAAAAAGGTAGATGAACCATGTATAAATAAGAAGGTTGTAGAGAGTATGGTTGTCTTTCTCGTATTGTACGTGAATGACATACTCTTGATAGGAAACGATGTTCCTATGCTACACTCGGTAAAGCTCCTCTTATCACACAAATTCTTCATGAAAGATCTAACCGATGCCTCCTACATCCTCGGGATATAGATCTATAGAGATAGATCTAAATGGATCTGGGATTGTCCCAATCAAGGTACATAGACACCATGCTAAAGGGGTTTAGTATGGATGATTCTAAGCGTGGTAATGTACCCGCTTGTTCAGGAATCACTCTCTCCAAAGAAAAGTCTCTCGAGACTGATTTGGAGAGGGCTCGCATACAAGAGATGCCCTATGCTTCGGCAGTCGGATAAATCATGTATGCGATGTTGTGTACCAGACTGGATGTAGCTTGCTCACTAGGTGTAGTGAGTAAGTATCGAAAAGATCTTGGGGAAAACCACTGGACAGCTGTGAATAACATTCTTAAGTGCTTGAGAAGGACTAAAGAGATATTCTTGGTGTATGATAACGGTGAACTCCAGATGGAGTCCTTTACCGATTCGAGCTTTCAGAGTGATAAGGACGACTGAAAGTCAGTCTCGGGTTTTGTCTTCACCCTCAGTGGAGGGGCGGTATGTTAGAAGGGTTCCAAGCAATATATCGTAGCAGACTCAGTGATAGAGGCTAATTACATCGCTACCAATGATGCTGCCAAAGAGGTTTTCTGGATGAATAAGTTCATAGGATGAACTTGGTTCCTACCATTGAGCATCCAATACCTGTGTATTGTGATGACAATGGAGCTGTGGCTTTGGCCTAGGAACCCCGGTCCCGTCAGCGATCCAGACATATTCTTAGACAGTATCACCTGATCAGGGAGATAGTTGATATCTGGGAGATCGAGGTCAGGAGAGTTGACACAGAGGATAACACAGCGGATCCTGTTGGCTATAATGCCCTCAAGTCAATTATTGGATCGCAGGCACGTGATTGCGATGATTGAGGGAGGACCTATACCGGTAGGACGGTCTTACTCGAGATGATAGTATGGTATCTGGTTTGTCTTTATCATCGTGTACATACTTCAGGTAACATTACAGATCACTATTACATGTTGATAGAGCCCATAGGATTCTTGCTTGACTACCAGAAGTATGATGGCGATCATATACGTGGGAGTTGGGTGGTCTATAAGCACATAATTAAAATGTCCCTAGTCGTGGGAGTTTCGAGACTGGGCATCGATACTCCAAGAGTAGAATAGTGTATACTGATCGAGACCCCGACGACGGGCGGTGGCCGGTCTCACAAGCCATTGGTGTCAGTTGGTTCACCTAAGATGTATACAGGTGCTCATTGGGTTATGAGTATACCGGACGGACTCGCCGGGAACATGCTAGTTGGTATTATAGCTATTGTCAGATAGCAGTTCCCTGGTGACATGTGTACAGGTTAGTCTATCGACCTGAGATCGTCATTTATCTCGTGTGAGTTCCACTGTGCTTTGATTACTACCCTACCATGGCTCAAAGGAGTCGTGCAAACAGGTTTTAGTTGGGTACAATCCCGAGCCATATGGAGGCAGTGAGCGGATTGTCAGGGGATTCGTCTCTCCCGGTATTAGGGGTTAATATCGCGGTGTGCACGGGTGGCCATCACCAGAAATCCTTGGCCAAGCTAGTCGAGAATTACTGATTTGGATCAGTAGTTTCTTAGGTGGTGATGGGCTTCATACCGACACTAAATATCACGTTATTATGGGTCTGACTTTATCCACCCCCCTAGACTCGATAAGCGATACTCATAGACGAATGGACCGGACTGTACGAATATTGTCACTGTCAGACTCAGTAGGGGTTTCAGGATGAGTTTGCTCGTCGGCCTCCCTTTCGCTCAATACCTGGGTAGCCGTTACGTATAGCTAGTGCCACTGACGTGCTTGTGGTTAAATCCACTGCCAGCGTATTGACGAGTCTTTAGAGTCCCATGCAGAGGGTTTCCCTGCTTCGGGCGAAACGATGTAGAGGTCGTATAGTTTTACGGCAGGGTTCGATCGCATACGTGTACTTGTGAACGCGTGATGTTCGGACGGATAATACTAGTAGGCTTTGGTTTAAGCCGGATCCTAGTATTATAATTGTTGGATTATTTTTGTCTCTTTATATTCATATTCTTCGGAATACGGATGCGGGTATGTATATACAGTTGAGAGGTATTCTTGTAATTTATTACAAGATTACTTTTAGAAGATTACACCTCATCACGTTTTAGACCTTTTTGGATTAAAAGGTTATTGAGGTGTAGGATGAGGTGTTTATTGCATTTTTGTGGCATGGCTAATTAGTGACCCATGGTTACTATTCTAGCATGCTTAGGGTTTTTGTTTGTTGTGAGATTATGTTGACTTGAGATATTTTTTGTTGACTAAGATATTTTGGAGACATGGACATTTATGTGATGACTCCATTATTTCTTATCACACTCACACAACAAACAAAAAAACAAGCCATTATTCATTTCTTTTTCTCTTTCTTGAGTTGCTCTCAACACCTCATTCTCATGGCATCTTCTTCTTCCTCTAGCTCTACCTAAACCCTCTCATGAATTGAGAATCCTTGGGTGTCTTGACACAAATTAATCCTTCATCACTCTTTACTTCATCTACGGTATCTAGAGTAGCGATCTAGGTGCCCTAGTTGCCTCGGATATGAGGTTGGAGCTCGTTGCATAGACTCTCGGGTGGATCATCTTCGATGGAGGGAGACCGGAGATCAAGCTTGATCATGGAAGCCCCTAGGAGCTTGGGATGATGGTTGAAGACCGAAGGACACGGATCTATTCGGTATAACCATTCTAACTCCTTTGCATGTTTTGTTATCTAGGGCATATGGGTAGATCCGGGTAATTGGTTGTGGTAGCACCAAGTTTTATAAATTTTTGTTCCGCATTTGGTCATGGATTGATGGCCGGGGCGCTGTCGTAACCCAAAATGGTATCAAAGCCACTCCATAAGCCTTAGTTAACTCATTGCGACATTTGAAATCCGCCGTTTTTGTCGTGCAAAAACTGCCGACAAAAACAGTTCCGAAAACTGAAAGTTTGAGATGTTTGCACCCTCCGCGGGCTCACAGTTTGAACAGAGAAGCCGCGGGATGGTGAATGGGCACCCCGGGGAATCCCCGGGGGGGACCGAACGGCTGGGCCCACTCCCCAAGACCACCACAAGGTGATCTTGGTAGTGGGGACCCGAAACTGCCCCACCTTGGGCAGTTTCGGGTCTGCCTCACCCCCTGGCCACCTCGTGGTGGCCTCGAGGGTGGGGTACCCCCTCTAGGCCCCCAACTCGAAATTAATTTCGTGCTCTAACTCCCCGCGAAGGTTCGGGCGCGTTTCGTTTTGATTCGGACTTCCGAATTGGCTTTAAAAGGTCGGTTTTTGGAACTTTAACTCATTGTTTTTCATGGTTTTGGAAATTGGTTTAGTTTTCTAATTGCGTGCGGAATTCTAATGTCGTGGTTTTCAGTACATACATTACTATCTATGACCGTAAATGTCATTAGAGCGATACAACTCATCTAATTGCTATATGTTATTTTAGACGAGTTTGTGAACGTGACATTCACATTGATATTCTGTGTTGTGCTGTGGTTGTGGCGGGATCGTCGTAGTGGATAGCTTGGGTGCAATGGTAGTACAGTTTGGATTTATTTGTACATTTGATATCACGGGGCAAGCGTCCGACATGTGGACTGCCGTCACCGTCTGTTTGTATATTATTTATTTGGGGCACGACTGGGTTGAGGTCGATATCACCGTTGTACATATTTTCTTTTCTGTACTAGGATTACCCCGCGATGGAGTGCACGGATAAACAGGTTCTAGAGGACAACGGGCCTGCATCTCATGGCATTGAGACGGAGGGGGCCTCACTCTAGAATTGGCGGGCTATTCGCCGCACTCGTAGGGGGTACAGGTTGACCCAAGGAGGGGTGCTCAAGTTACCGGATTCCGTGAAGTGCCGGATGGCCCATTCACTTTGATGAAGGGGGTTGCCTCACTTCTGGTTTTGGCGGGTAACTTGCTGCGCTCATAGGGGTCTAGGTTTTCATTGCATAGGCTATCCACACGACCCGGGGAACGTCGGGTTTCACTTGCGGCTCAAAGGAATCCCGGGGCTCCCAGATTATCAGTATTGTTCTGTGATGCTTATTGCTTATCTGTGATGTTGCATTTATCATGCCTGGAATGATTATTATATTGCTATATATATACTAGTAGATGGTGTATATGTTTTGCACCCGCGTTAGTCCAGCCCCCGCTCTGTCGTTAGTTAAGTAACCTAACGGGTGATGATGGGCCCAGTGGCGAATGCGGATGGCTTATACGTACATCATATTTTCATTCTTTTGTGGTGTGATTAATTGATGGGACTGCATTGATTCTGATCAATGCAAGAAAAATATACCTATTCGATGTTGTTGAAACAATTTTCAAAGTTGTTAATACAAGAATGTTTTCTTTTGTTTTGCACAGCGATATTCGGTTATGAATATCCAGCACCTCATTCAACGAGGCAAGAGCCGAGATCCCTTCACTGGGAGTGACTTCTTGGGCAGAAGTTTGCGTCAGAGTAATAACTTCACTATAGTTGATTACTTTTTTTGCTTTGCATCGAGGTATTCAGTTGGAATATCCTGCACCTCATTCCACAAAGAAAGAGCCGAGATCCCTTCACCGGGAGTGACCTCTTTAGCAAAAGTTTTCGCCACTATATATTTGTAAAGCTATCCGGTTCCTTCAACGATATCAAGTTCATTACGTTAAAGGTTTTTCGCCAAAAACCATTCATGGCCCTCCGTCATTTCAGACGGGTAGCACTTAGTATTCATGCTATGTTTGTTGACCTTCGTCAAGGCATAGTGTATGGTAGCTGTTTGTTACCTTTATGTTGCATAGATAGATGCGTTGGTTTGGGACAGTCGTACAGCCTTGTTGACCTTCGTCAAGGGCGAGTACGGGTGGGTTCAAATTAACCTGGACAATGACGGGTAGAACTTGACATGTGACTTATGATTTGTTGACCTTCGTCAAGGTCATAAGAGCATGGGGTAAAAATCACATCGGGAGTTTCAAACATACAGGAAACTTGCCAGGCATGCGCATACCTTATGTAGTGTGATAACTTGAGTGGATTCCATCAAATTATCATGCGATGATAGTTGGATCTCGATTCCTACTGATGAGTTGGTTTACTTCTCGGGTGATTTTAGATGATCCCGACTAATTCTTATTTCAGGTTTGGAGGAGAATTTGAGGATACAGTGGGAGACATCCTGATTAGATAAAGTAATTAACCATTCTGATCTAGGTTAGAGTGCACGCTGAGTGTTTTTTTTCTCTCTCTTTGGCAGCGACCATGGCCCGATCCTGGACTAGAACTCATAAACCAAGTTAACCGAACCTTCTTAAAACACACTGGCTTTTGGATTGTCAGAGTTGCATACTTCATTGCCACTCCTACTTTTACCCTTTGCTTTTCTCCGGAACATTCTGTATCACTACGAAGATCCCCATTTATTGGATATGACCATCGTATAGTTACATACGAACTCGTAGAAACTTGTTTTAGATTCGAGAAAGGTTTCCTGTTCTGGAGAAATTGAATAGGACTATTCAGTTGTCTTTTCCTTTTACCTTCTCTCAGGTTGTGAGGGCTCCTAGGATTAGGAAAGGGTATGCCTATTGAGCTATTAGATAGTCTTCTTCCAAACCATAGCAGGTGCCGAAAGGTGGGGAAGGAAGAAAACCAATTAGCCTAAGTGGATGTACAGAAGGTAAAAAGTAAAGACAAATAAAGAGATTAGAAAGAGGGCAAAGTAAATTGCGGCCGCTATCATTCATGACGAAACCGCGTATATCAACGCCACTCCTACTTCACCTTTAAATTTCTCCAGAACACCCCGTATCACTACGAAGATCCACATTTATTGGATTATCCATCGTATAGTAACATACGAACTCGAAGGAACTTGTTCCATTTCGAGAATGGATTCTGGCTCAGGAGAAATAGAATTAAGGATTATTCAGTTGTCTTTGTACTTTTACCTTCTCTCAGGTTGCGAGGGCTCCTAGGAAAAGGAGGGTACACCTATTACACTTATTGGATAGTCTTCTTCTAAACCTTAGGCTGGTGCCAAAAGGTAAGGAAGGAAGAAAACCATTTAGCCTAAGTACGGTGTACAGAAGGTAATAAGTAAAGACAAATAAAGGGATTGGAGAAATGGCAATGAAATATACGGTTACAGTCATGAATCTGGATAGTGGAAGAGGCATTACTAGGAATACCCGGATACCCCTTCGAAACATTTTCATTTTTCAATTTCACTGTGAGTTGTTAATTGAAAACTGATTTCCCAATTAGATTCTTACTCCAGGGTATGTATTTACCAGGTTTGATTCTCAAATCTGTTTGGTATTACAGATGATGAGTGGGAGTAAGATATTGGGAATTAGGTGATAATATCCTCATTATATCGGAATTCGTTGTAATTGGTGATATTTGAGGAAATCACCTGGGTTTTTGCCGGACAGCAAATATTTGGTTTTGAATATCCGTAGTTATGCACCAGTTTCAAACTGATATATCTGTACGTTTATTTTATAAAGTGAGATATAACTTTTTGAAATTATGTCTATGACATTTACCTATATCAGTTGATAGTTAGGTAAGGAGCATTCAACAACGGTGTAATTCTTCTTAACCATAGTACAGTTTTCAACCTACGACGCACAGGATTTGAGTTATTGAACTCATGGGACTTACAAAGTATTGTATGTTGTCCAGTGTCCATTAGGACAGAGGGGTTGGTGCCCGTGCTATGTTCTGTTTACTTGTGACTTCTCCAGTTTTAGACAAGTATTTCGTAGAAAATACAAGATCCAAGTTTTGAGAAGTTATAAGTACAAGAATAAAGTAGAGAATCGTGTGCTGCAAGTATCAGGATTCTTCAAGATGATCGAAGATGTAGATACTTGTGTTTGGTATTCAGTTGATAGTAATGGGATATGTACTTGACTCCTAGGATTATGATGAGATCATACTAGTGGGACCAGGGTGGTCTAAAAGTACATCCTTTAACTGTTCCTAGTCGAGGGGATATCGAGACTAGGGCATCGATATTCCAGAGTATACTAGTGTGTACGTTTCTTGTCCCTTAGAAGGCGATGGCTGATCCCACAGCCATTGGTGTGTGACATCAAAGATTGTACACAGGTGCTCATTGGAGAATGGGTACACTGAACGGACTCGCCGAGGACTCCTAGTTGGTATTATACCTATCGTCAGATAGCAGTCCTCTGGTGACACTGGTACAGGTTAGTCTGTAGACCCGAGATCGTCATAGAGTCTTGTGTGGCTCCCACTGTGCTTTGATTTCCTCCCTACCACGCTCAAGAGGAGTTGTGCAAACAGGTGGATTTTGGGTGTAGTCCCGAGTCACATAAAGGCAATGAGCGATAGGAGGGGTTTCGTCTCTCCCGGTATTGGGGTTGATGTTGCGCTATGCTCGATTGGCTATAACTGGAAGTCCCTAGCCAGGGCTGCTGCTGAGATTTACTGATAAGAGTTATCAGTAGTTTCTCGAACCGTTATAGGCCAGACATCGGCATAACTTATCACATTACTGGGGTCTGACGTTTACCACCCCTAGACATGATATGTGACATATCAGACGAAGAGACCAGACTGTACGGTAGTGTTACTGATAGGCTTCATGGAGAGTATGGACAAGCTTGCTTGTTGATCTTCATATCGCTCAATACCCGGGTAGCCGTTACGTCCAGCTAGTACCGCTGACGGCTTGTAGGTGACTGATGTGATCATCACCTACTGCTGGCGTATTGACAAGTCTTTAGAGTCCCACACAGAAGTTCCCTGGTTCAAGCGAAACGAAGTAGGACACATATGTGATATGTGCGTGGGCCAGATTAAATACGTGTATGTGATACCGTATTGTGTTCTGGCAGTTATCTGTTATCAAGTTCGGTTATATGTGATATAACCAGATCATCGAATCAAGTGTTGATTTGATATTGTGATATACAGATAAATGATTTTAGTCGGTCATATGTGATATAACCGGATTATTAAATCAAGTGTTGATTTAATAATGTGATATAAATTATATTTGATATAATTATATCTTAACTAATATCATTAGCTCACTAAATATTTTCTTATATGTATTAATATATATATATATATGATATATATATATAAATATATATATGTGGCATGGCATGAATTCTATTTTGTGAAAATAGAAATGAGGTGGAAAATAGGCAGACTTTGGGAGCATGGTTGCAAGTATGGGCTTTATATTTGTTTATTCATCTTGACTTACTATTCAAACATAGTTGCAATTTTATATTTCAATTAATCCATGCTTGAGTGAGTGAGGGTCAAGGGGTTGCCATACACTTGATTCATTTTTTTTGACTTGAGCTCATTCTTGTGTTGCTCCCATGGTTGCTCTCTTGCTCCCATTTTTTGCTCTCTAGCTTCTTCTTCATCCTCATTGTCATGGTTCAAGCTTCAACCCTCATATGTGATGTGAACCATGAAGCTTGAACACAAACTTGTGAGCTTTCATATCCCCTACTTCACCATCCTACACTTGACTAGCGATCGAGTGTAGCGTGTTTCCTACACCAAAGATTTTAGTGTAGAGGTAGCTTGAGTTGGAAGGACTTTGCATGGATCATCTTCGGCACGAAGGTCGTCGGAGGAAGCTCGTCCAAAGTCTCAAGTGGAGCCTAGTGGAGTCGCGGGACTACTACACGGAGCATGTGAAGTGAAGGACTCGATCTACGAGGGTATATCCATCTTCACTTTCTTTTAGTTTAATAGATATAAACCAAAAACTCTAATCATCTAGTTAACGATCTTGTTTAGTGTAGTTTAGCACCCCGAAAAATTAAAAAATGCCATGCTTGTATAACCCAGTGGGGTGCTAGCGTACACTTTTAGTTTCTTTTAGCCTATCGCTAATACATATTGATAGAGCCCTTAGGATCTTTGCTTAACTACCAGCGTTGTGATGGCAGTCACACTAGTGGGGGCTGGGTAGTCTATAAGCGCATTCTTAAGCTTGTCCCTAGTCGTAGGATTATCGAGACAGGGCATCGATACTCCAGAGTAGACTAGTGTATACGCTTCTCATCCTAGTCAGGGGAGATGGCATGTCCCGCAGCCATTGGTATGCGGTACCAAAGATAGTATACAGGTGCTCATTGGGTTATGAGTTACACTGGACGGACTCGATGGGAACAGCTGGTTGGTATTATACCTATCGTCAGTTAGCAGTTCCTGGGTGACATGAGTACAGGTTAGTCCGTTGACTTGATATCACTATTCGTCTCGAGTATATTACCACTGTACTTAGATTACTACCCTACCATGGCTCAAATGAGTCATGCAAACAGGTAGTGGTTGGGTGTAGTCCCGATGCACTTGGAGGTAGTCGTGGATAGAAAGGATTCGTCTCTCCCGGTATTGGGAGTCGATATCGCGCTGTGTTCGGATAGCCAATACACAAAGTCCCTGGCCAGGGCAAGTGAGATTTACTGGTAGGTATATCAGTAGTTTCTCAGGGTGTATTGGGCTCTACACCAACACGACTTATTGTGCTATTAGGGGTCTGACGTTTACCACCCCCTACGCCCGATATGCGATACTCTTAGACGAACAGACCGGACTGTACGGAGATTATCACGAATAAGCTCAGTAGGGGTTTGGATGAGTTCGCTCATCGGTCTTCTTTTCGACAGATACCTGGGTAGCCGTTACGTACAACTAGTGCCGCTGATGGACTTGTGGTTAAACCCACTGCCAGCGTACTATTGAGTGTTTAGAGCCCCCACACAGAGAGTTTCCTTGGTTCAGGAAAAACGATGTAGAGGCCGTACGGTTTTACGTGCAGGGTTCCGATTATATACGTGTACTGGCTACACGGATGTTGTTCGGACGGATAATACTAGTGGGCTTTGGTTTAAGTTGGATTCTAGTATTATATTATTGGATTATTATTATCTCATCGTATTTGTATTTTTACAGTACGAATATAGGTATGTATATACAGTGAGGGCATTCTTGTAATTTTACAATAGATGCTTCTAGAAGGGGACACCTCATTATTGGATTAATCTATTTTGGAAAATAGATTAATAAGGTGGAAAATGGAGATATTTGTGGCATGTGTGAAGCATGGCTTATTCCTTTATTTTATTGGTTTGGACTTACTATTGAAGTATGGCTACAATTTTCTATTGAAAATTATTGCATGCTTCTTATAAGAAAAGAATGAGCCATTCCTCACTAGCACAAGACTTAGCTCATTTGCATTTTTCCTTTCTATCTCCATTGTTCCTCTCCATCTTCCTCAAGACCCTAAACCCTCACATGTGTTGTGAACCCTAGGGTCATTTGAGATAGAATACTCCAATTAACACTCTGCATCTCCTAAGCTACCTAGATTAGAGAACTAGGTACTTTAGTTATCTCGGTTTAAAGGTTGGAGCTTGAACCATAGACTCTCGGATAGATCGTCTTCGACACGAGGAGGCCGACGACCGAGCTCGATCCGCAACACCGAGGTGCTCAAGCTAACGAGAAGAAGACCCGAAGAACATGAATCAAGAAGGTATAAAACTCTTTCATAGTAGTTTAGAACCTCCAAATATTTAGCTAGTTAAGGTTTCCGAAAAGATCCTGTATATAGGTCAGTGTTGCAAGTATAAAAATCGTTTTTTGTAAATTCTGCCTCCCCACAAGTGCGTGGGGTGGCGACATCGACTTACAAAACTCCCCACCGCAGAAGCATATAGTACTTTCGCCATCTCGTCCTTCTGCTCTTGAGTTTTTAGGCACAACTCTTTCATGAGTTTGAAATGCAACGCTAAGGACGTACTCACCGGGTTTGACTTGTCCATATTGAACCGCTTCAAAACTTTCTCGATGTAGTTCATTTGCGATAACCACAGCTTCCGCTGCTTCCTATCTCGAACAATCTTCATGCCCAAGATTTGCTTGGCCGCTCCCAAATCCTTTATAGGGAATTTCTCAGCCATCGTTTTCTTCAAACTTTGAATTTTCTCGAAATTCGGACCCACTACCAACATGCCATCCACGTACAGTGATAGAATGATGTAGTCTCCTTTCTTGAAATTTTGAACATACACGCAGTAATCTAATTCACTCTGCACAAACCATGTCTCCAACATAAACCGATCGAACTTGAGATACCACTACCTAGGAGCTTGCTTGAGGTCATACAAGCTCTTTCGCAGCTTACACACCATATTCACTTTCCCCTTCACCTCGTATCCCAATGGCTGCATCATATAAATCTTGTCCTCCAAATCACCATGAAGGAATGCAGTCTTCACATCCAACCTTTCTAAGTGCAAATGCTCCACCGACACAATACTAAGGATCACCTAAATGGATGTCATTTTCACCACAAGGAAAAAAAATTCTTGATAATCAATACTTTGTTTTTGTGCATATCTCTTGAATACCAAACAAGCCTTGTACCGCTTCACACTATTGGCCTCATCTTTAATTCCGTACACCCACCTATTAACTAACGCTTTCTGATCCTTGGGTAGCTTCACTAGGTCCTATATATGGTTCTTCTTCAAAAATTCCATCTTCTCGTCCATAGCATGCTCCCACTGCTTCCTAGCACCATCGTTTGTTATTTTTTCAAGGGATTTAGGCTCTCACGCATCTTTATATAAAATGAAGTCGGTCACAAGTCTTTCAGGTATACTTCTTTCTCTCGTAGATCTCCTCAGAACCGGTACATCTAGTTACTGAACATGGTCACTATCCTATTCTTGAAGCTGATCCTACACTATGGCTTCCTCCAAGTTCTAATCATCACCTATAGGTATCTGAATGCTCTCTTGAGTTCCATCTAGCTCAATGAACTCACATATTGCACCTTCCTTAGCTTACTTTTCTTCTTTATACAAGTGCTTCTCATCAATGATGACGTTCCGGTTTTGTATGATGTAACAACCCCAAATTTCCTATACAAGTTTTTACAAAAAAAATTCAAAAATCCATAAAGGGGTATTTATTGCCTGAGCACAAGACTTAAGTAATTAATTAGCAATTTAATTACAGGAAGGAGTTTGTAGCTCATTGGTAATACCTTGTATTGCTGAACCAAGCCACCAGAGTTCAAATCCCATGCCCCACATTATTTTTAATATTATTTTGTTTTAAATTTTATAGAAGCCCAACAGTCCACACGAGAAAACTCTTAAACTTTCTACTGAACCTGAAAAACTGAAGGTACCAGAGGCTTCACCAGGCGACCCCCCACCTCCCAAGCCCCTGACTCGGCCCGACTCGGGCCGGCTCCGCCGGACGGCCGAGTCGTCGACTGGGAATTTGTGTCTCTTGGCCTCCCCTACCCCCCTGCACACTTTAAAACCTTAGATCGGTTCCAGAGACTGTTTAATACCATATTTACTCCATTTTATTTCAATTTATCACATTATTTTTACATTTTTTAATTAAAACCCTACATCTACCCTAACCCTAACCTAACCCTATAAATACCACCCCTACCCTCTACCTCTAACCCCAAAACTCTGAGCCAACTCTCTAAAATTTCCAAGAAAACTTATGTACTTTGAAATCGAGCACGAAGCGAAACTACGGCGAATTTCCCGGCGAACTTCCGACGATCATTCTAGGAGCTCCCGGCGACAAAGCGACGCACCGGCGACTCTTTCCGATCATCTCCCTCTTCTTGTTTTCTTAAACCCGTAAGTCCCTTTTCTATCTCTCTTTTCTATTCTAAAATTATGAAATTACAAAACCCGACGGAATCGGCACAAATCCGATTTCTGATTCGGTTTTCTTATAAACTTCACTTCTCGTTATTTCAATTATGTTTAAACACTCTCATGTTAACTATTAAACACTAATCAACTAAATTGATCAAGTTTAAATTCATAAAATGATAGTTATTTCCATTTATCGTATTTTTCACTTAAATACCACATTGTTTCAATTATACATTTAACTCCATTAAACTTGCTATATCTTTAAGTAGATCACGAGGTAATGACCTACCTCCTCACACACTCATATGCAAACATAACACAATACCTCGAGAACTTAGAATACGGGAAAACAAACATTTTCATTTAAATACGCTTTACTTAATAAAAACCAATTCTAAAAGATTTAGTATTGATACATCTTTATAAATAAATAACTTTTGAACAAATAAAAAATATCTAGACTCAGCCAATTAAGGACTGTCACATTCATTAGAACAGAGGAAAGTTGTGGGCATTCAGTCGTTTATCTAAACCTGACTTTGTGGTGCCTAGACTAGACAAGTGAGAAATGTAACTTTAAAAGGTCCGTCTCACGGTGATTCGTGGGCGGATCCCTCCTTTCTTCACTTGTACTTACATGGCCACAATTGGCGGTGAAGAGGCGATTTGAGGTATCTCACAACTTATCGCTTTGGACCAGTTAGGAGCAGTCTAGTTGACTTAGGAGACCCTAGAACATAGAATACGGGAAATCGACATCTTTACAAATAAATACCATAATTAATAAAACCGTTTTTCCTTAATGATTAGTATTTATACAAATCTTTGCAAAACGCCGCTACAACCCATTTGGGGAATCTGTTCGGGATGGTGCGGATTATCGCACATCCTCGGGCTTAGTAGTGCGAGATTCAGACCTCCGCAAGGAGCATTCGGTCTTGAAAGATTTAAATACGACATCTTAAGAAAACGAGATTTCTAGAATATTATATATATACTAAAATTATTTTCATATAAATATATGTATATGTAACATAAAAATACCTATTTTGAATTATTATAAATATTCCACTTTTTTCTAAAAATGTCACAAGAATCATTTTACACTAAAATACCATGAATTCCATACAAAACCAATATTACCAATAAATACCATTTATTATGAAAATAGGATATTTTCAATAGAAATATCAGAATATAAAATCTACATTCATTACAACTCTAAAGACGATGAATAAATACTTGGGGTGTACTTTGAAAAGTATATAAAAGTATTTTTACATAAAACCCCCTCAAGTTCTATAATTTACCATAAGGACCCTAGTAAATATAGGTTTAAGCGGGACCAATCTCTTGAGCCTCAGAGAGCCTGAGAAGTGGGTGCTTGCCTATCTAAGGTAGACAACTTAACAATGGTGTTATCAATACGGTAATCGTCTTTGAAAAAGACACAAATCCTGCCGTCCATGTGCAGCGGTTACCGATAACATCAAAACCATCAGGACTTAAATTTACTTTTCTAATTGTCTGACTCAGATTGAGTCTCATTATAATCTGACTTGAATATGATTTAAGTACAATCTACAATATTCTGATTCAACATGAATCCCTATATCCAATCTATTCAATACATTCAATCTACATTGACTGAACCGAACCATGGATATACATCCATTTACATGATTCTCCAGATATTTCATTTACATGATTATACAGTTACATCCGTTTACTGATATCATGGTTTTGGTCAGTCATCCAACTATATAATCTATACAATACAATACAAAAATACAATCAAAACATTACGGGGTTTAAGGGGTAGATTGGTACGGAAGGTGTTAGAAGTGGCACGGGACTGCAAGATTAAGACACCTAACATGAATCCAATTGCCGTTGTTCCGGGCCTTCTAACGGAGCCTTGTACTCTGTATTCAGTTCACCGTAGTCTCTGGTCTAACGAGACTCCTCTCGTATATACTGGCATCCTTCTGTACCAAGCTACAAATAACAGCGTTAAACATTATAATAATATAATATAACTTTAAAAGCTACAAACTCTCTCTCTCTCTCTCTGTCTATTCTACTTCTCCCTTATTTTCGGGACTTACCGAGCGATTTGTTCGCTGACGACATTCTCTTTCTTCTTCTTTGAATGTCGTCAGGTATTTCGGACCTTCCAGAGATCGAGCCCAGCGCTGACGACTTGGATCAGTTCAGTGAAGACCCCGAGCTCTAGTCATTGTAAACTTTCCATTCAGTACTTTCATTTCTGTTATGCCATTGTTTAGGCATTGCTTTTTATTCAGTTGTATTTACTTTCATGCATTGTACAAAAGAATGTTAATAAATAAAGTTGTTGTTAAGTTTATATCTCTTGTCTCTTGTGCTTACTTTTATATTGCTTAGATACGCTTAGCGTATTTACTTCTGAGTAAATACGTAGCGGCCTCGTCGCGTTCCCCTTCGCCGTATTCCGGGAAGGGCGTGACATATGACCTTCTTACTTGTGTAATCCCACAACCGATATCCGAACTCATTTCGACCATATCTGATGAAAGTAAACTTCCTAGACTTAGAGTCAAGCTTACTCCTTTCCACCTTATCAACCAAAGAATACGCAACACATGCAAACATTTTAGGTGCGAATAATCAATCAGTTTACCTGACCAATTTTCTTCCGGAATGCCTCTATCAAGCGCACTTGCCGGGCTTCTGTTGATCAAGTACACAACAGTATCAACCACTGCTGCCCATAGGAACTTAGGCACATTCGTATCCAAGTTCATGCTCCACACTCGCTCTAGGATCGTCCTGTTCATACTTTCAGCGATGTCGTTCTACTGTGGCGTCCCTGGTACCGTTTTTAACCAACAAATACTTTTCTGCGAGCAAAATGCCTCAAACTCTTGTGTGTAGTATTCCCCTGTATTAGCGGAATTTAGGCATTTAACTTTCAACCCCGTTTGGTTCTCCGCCAGCGTAATCCAGTGTATGAAGATACCAAACACATCGGACTTCTTCTTCATCGCGAAAACCCATGTCTTCCGGCTTGCATCGTCGATGAACGTTACGTAATACCGATTACGTCTATAAGACTCCACCGAGACCGGTCCCATACACCCGTATGCACCATCTCTAGCTTTTTGGTTTTCTTTGCTACGCCTCCAATCAGAAATTTGAGCGCGTTTTGCTTCCCGCAAACACAACTCTCGCACAGCCCCAACTCCACCTTTTTCAGCCCCGAAAGAAACCCCCTTCCTTGAAGAATTTTCATGTTCTTCTCGCTGAGATGCCCCAATCACCTATGCCGCAACGAAGTCTCCGAATTTAACTCCAAACCCGTATCCAATGCAACCGAACCTCCGCTACTCCCACTGAAGGAATACAACGAACCGCTCAACTTGCCCCTAACAACCACCAATGACCCTTTGGTAATCGTTCACTGCGAATTCTCAAACGTCATAATAAAAAATAAAACCTTCGTTGTCAATCTGACTAGTAGAAATCATGCTCTTCTAATCTGGAATATGACGAGCATTCTTCAATTTTAATTGACCACTTCTTGATTGTTGCAAGATGATCATTCTCTTTCCAACGATCTTACACGGTTGCCTGTTTCCTACCGTTACATGCCCAAGGTCCCCCTCAACATATTCGCTGAAGTGATATCGCCCTGAAGTACAATGGAAGGATGCCCCCGAATCAAGAAACCAAGTATCCGCCTTTGTGTTCTCACTCGCCGATAAACAAAGACATTGTTCCCCATGTTCTTGTGTAGACACCACATTAGCTTCTTTTCCATCCGTTTTCTCATTCGAATCTTTTTTTAGAGCTTTACAGTCATTTTTTCTGCGACCCTTCTTCCCACAATTCAAACACGCGTCTTGGATTTTTTCTTATGATTTTTCTCGGCTTTTAAACTTGCCCTTCTTCCCTTTCCCCATTCCATCATTCTACTGCGATTCTCCACCGAAAGCGCGGAAGTTCCCGAACTCCTACTCTCGGCCTTTCTCCGCATCTCATCGTTTAATATGCAACTCACTGCATCATTAAACATGAGAGTTCCCGAGATCGAGTTGCTAACCGCCATCACTAGGTTCTCCCAAATCTCCAATAATGAACAGAGGAATAGATGTGCCCGAATCTCATCTTCAAAGGTGATTGAAACCGACTCAAGCTGGCTCGTCACGCTGTTGAACTCATTCAGGTACTCCGTCACCGAACCATTTTCAGCCATCTTCATGGTAAAAAACTTCTTCATCAAAAATATTTTGTTTGATATTGAAGACTTTTCATATAACTTCGCTAACGTCGTTATTAGCTCCTTGATTGTTTTCTTCTTCAAGATGTTAAAGGCCATCTGCAGAGTCAATGAAAACCAGATTTTCGCCAGTGCTTTCGTATCCAAAAGGTTACACGTCTCATCGGCCATCTTCTCGGGCTTCTCTCCAAGAAACGGAAGAAACATGTTCTTTTGATACAGGTAGTCCTCCATCTGCATGCGCCGTCAACCAAAATTATGACTATTGAACTTTTCGATCCTTATTTTATCATAGGCCATCTTTCTTCTCTGTCACAGCAAACTTGACTTCTCTCTTGATCTGAACTAACGTCTTCAAAACGACGATCTAAGAAAGTGGGAAAGAGAACGTAGTTGTCGTTACCCACCGTCGACCTAGATCGTAGATTTGAAGAACCCTAGGTTTTTTAACCACGCTCTCTGATACCAATTGTTGAGAGAAAATCGATAACGGAACAATACTCGCGATAAACCAAATCACGCAGCAGCAGCAACCGCGCAATTAATCAACGGAAGATAAATAAATAAGTGTGAGAATAAAATAAGAAACACAAATCAGAGAGGCACGAGGAATTTGTTAATGGGGTTCATCTATCGTATGGCTAGTTCCCGACAAAACGGAATCTGCAAACGTCTACTAATTTTTGGAGTCAAAATGCACAAGTAACCTTAGGAGATTTCTTTCAAATCTTTCAGTTATCTCTCTCTGCGAATTAATTCACACTGGCCGCTCTTTAAATCTCCTCTGCATGCATTCATGAAAGCTCTGGAATTTGGCCACGCATCACCTTCAGTTGAAGCCTTCATAGGCTCTGTTGGATTTTTAATAGTTGCAGCCCACCTCTAGAATTAAATTTGGCCACGAGAAATAATGGCTGTGATGGATGCGCAATCAAATCCCTCATCCCCAAGCACCTTTTTTTAGGCTCTGTTGTTTGATTATAACTAATTTCAACCCCCAAATCATGGCCTTATAGATTAATTTAATTAATCATCATATGTTTCCATATATTTTTTTAGGCTCAGTTGTTTGATTATAAATAATTTCAACCCATAAAATTGTTGTATATAGTGCCCCCAAGATAATTATTGTGATCGTAAGTAGACGATTATGATAATTGAGTAAGAACCTATACAAATGTAACAATCTTACTCAAGATGATAGTATACTATCTGATTTTTCTTAATTATTGATGAAGCCCGTATGATCGTTGATTAACAACCAGAATTATGATGACGATCATATATGTGAAAGTTGGGTTGTCCATAAGCACATCCTTAAATATCCCCAGTCGTGAGAGTATCGAGATTGGGCATCGATATTCCGGAGTAGACTAGTGTATACGTTTTTACATCCCGACGAGGGGCGGTGGCCGGTCTCACAAGACATTGGTGTTGTGTCACTTAAGATAGTATGCAGCTGCTCACTGGAGGCGAGTACACTGGACGGACTCGCCGAGAACTTCTAGATGGTATTATATCTATCATCAGATGGAAATTCTCAGATGACATGAGTACAGATTGGTCCTTTGACCTGAAATCGTCATTTGTCTCGTGTGAGTTCCCACTGTACTTTGATTACTACCCTACCACGGTTCAAAGGAGTCGTGAAACAGATTTTAGTTGGGTACAGTCCCGACCCACATGGAGGCAGTGGTCAGCTGTCAGGGATTCGTCTCTCCTGGTATTAGAAGTCTATGTCGTGCAGTATTCAGTTGGCTATCACCAAAAAGCCGTGACCACGGTGGATGAGATTTACTGATAGTTGATCGGTAGTATCTCTGTTGGTGATGAGCTTGACTCAGACACGACTTATCAGGTTAGTAGGGGTCTGACGTTATCCATCCCTAGACCCGATATGCGATACTCTTTGACGAAGAGACCGGACTGTACGGAGATTGTCACATTCAGGCTCGGTAAGGACACACTTGATTGTCGATCCCGCTTTCAACAAGTACCTGGGTAGCCGTTATGTACAGTTAGTGCCGCTGACGTGCTTGTGGTTAAACCCACTGTCAGTGTATTGTTGAGTCTTTAGAGTCCTACACAGAGGGTTTTCCCGGTTTAGGCGATAGATGTAGGAGCCGTACGTTGGTACGTCCAGGGATCCGAATAGATACGTGTACAGGATACACGGATTTTAATCGGGCGGTTGATAATACTAGCCGGCTTAGGATTAAGCCGGATTATTAAATCATGATTTGATTTAATAATTTATATATGTATTTTGATACATATATTTTAGTATTATTGTTCACTATTCATTTTCTCTCTTTGGTGTTATCCGTATTTTTATAAGGATACGCGTATATGTGGCGATACATATACTAGGTGAAGTATTCTGTATTTATACGAGAATACTTCTAAAAGAAGGACACCTCATATTTGATTTTCCTTTTAGAAAATTAAATGGAAATGAGGTGTAAAGTGAGGAGTTATAAAGCATGGTTCTTTGCATGTAGAGAGGCATGGCTTGGGAATTTTATATTGGAAAACTCATTTATGTTCACTATTGAACCATGGTTGTAAAAAGGCAAACAATTCTCATTTTCTACACTTGATGTTTTCTTCATTCCTCACATGAGCTTCATGCCTCATGGTTGCATCCTCACTTGCTTCTCCTCCTTCTTCCTCTTGCTCATTTGAGCTTGAGAAAAAGATAGAACAAGTTTAGTGAATCCTACATCACCGACCATCCACACCTAGCAAGTTTGGATCATCGGTTAGAGCCTCCTCTGGCTTCCTTCAGATGGATCGTCTTTGGCGAGGGTGGTCGAATTTCAAGCACGATCCCGGTGGATATGTGCTTGGAGGGGTCTTCCATAATTGGGTGGACACGCCGGATATGTGCTTGGAGGGGTCTTCCATAATTGGGTGGACACGCAACAAAGGTTGTAGTTTCTCAACCCTTACACTCTTAGTTAGATAGTTTAGGTTATTGGACCGTATCTTGGGTTTTACGGGCATTCGGTGCTCGCAAAAGTTTTTGTTTTCTCTTCCGTCTCGGCCTCGGCTTCCCTAACGCGGGCACCAAAACCCAACATGGTATCAGAGCCACTTCATAAACTTTAACTAACTACTTTGCACTTGTTTAAAGTTTCGATCGACGGAATTTTCTGAATCGCATTTCCAATAACATGCCCGCTGTTCGAATTTTAAAGTTGTTCAAAAAATTGTTCAAATTGCCTTAATATTATGTGCAGGCAATACTAGAGGCCGCAAATAAATTGGAGCACATGATCCCAAATTTTGGCTGCGGAACCGCCGCCTAATATGGCATTTGGCCGCAGTTCCGCGGTCAACTTTGGGCCGTTGTGCCCTATATTTCTTCTGGTGCTCTAAGATATGGAAATGTGATTTTTGGGATATTTGGTTTTGGCCCAGATTTGTTTGAGTACTGGTTTGTGTTTAGGTCCAATGCGGAAAGTTTTAATCGATCGAAATTTTGAATTCGTGACTTTCAGTGCGCTTATTAGTTTCTGCGACCGTGAATATCATAGCGCGGTACAATCCGACCGGATGCTATATGTACAATCAGACGGGTTTACGAACATTATGTTCACGTTGATGTTCTGTATTGCACTGATATTTTGGATGGATTGTCGTGATGGATAGCCTAGTCGTGATGGATAGCCTTGTCGTGATGGATAGCCTGTCAATTTTAGATGTACAGTTCAGATTCATTTGTATATTCATTATTGCGGGGCGAGCGTCCGACATCTGGACTGTCGTTTCTGCCAGTTTGTATATTCTTTTATTGGGGCACGACCGGGTTGAGGTCGATGTTATTGTTGTATATATGTTTTCTTTTCTAAACTAGGATTACCCCGCAGAGGAGTGCTCGAATAGCCGGGTTCTAGAGGGCAACGGACCCACATCTCATGGCGTTGAGACCGGGGGTCCTTACTCTAGAATTGACAGGCTATTCGCCGCACTTGTAGAGGGTATAGGTTGAACCACGGAGGGGAGCTCAAGTTACCGGATTTCGTGAAATGTTGAGTAGCCCGTTCACTTTGTTGACCGGGGTTGCCTCACTTCGGGGATTGGCGGGTAACTAGCCGCACTCGTAGGGGTCTAGGTTCTTCATTACACTGGCTATCCACACGACCGGGGAACATTGCGTCTCATTTATGGCTCAAATGAAATGCGGAGCTCCTAAATTATCCGCTATTCCATATTATTGTTCGCATACTTGTGATGATTTTTATCTGCCTGTGATGACTATTATATGCATGCGATATATATATATATATATATATAGTAGATGCTTCTATATGTTTTGCATCCGCGCTAGTCCTGCCTTCGCTCTGCCGTTAGTTAAGTAACCTAACGGTGCATGACGGGGTTCCGTGGAGAATGCAGATGGCATATAAAAAGTATATTATTTTGGTTGTTTCTTTTATGGTTTGGAAACTTAAAATGATGGAAACGTATTATCTGAATAATGCAAGGAAAATAAACCTAAATGATGTTGTCGGAACCAATTTTAAAACTACTCGGTTTTCTTCAAAACTCATAGCCATATTTTTTTGCTTTGCATAGAGCTATTCGGTTAGGAATATCCCGCACCTCATTCTATGAGGGAAGAGCCTTGATCCTTTCATTGGGAGTTCACTCTCAAGCAAATATTTATGTTAATAGTTTTAAAATTCTGAGCTTAAGCCACTCTATTTCAAAGCCACTCGAGTTCCTTCAGCGATATAAAGTTCATTACGTTAAAGGTTTCTTGGCAAAAACCAGCCATAGCCCTCCGTCGTTTCAGATTAGTATTGCTTAGTATTCGTACTACGTTTGTTGACCTTATCAAGGTGTGGTGTGCGGTAGCTCTGTAATATTTTTCTGTCATATGGATATGTGGATTGGTTAAGACAGTCGTTCGACCTTGTTGACCTTGTCAGGGGTCTGTGTGGGTGGGCCTAATGCAATCAAGATAATGATGGGTTGAACTTGACTAGGACCCTTTGACTTGTTGACCTTGTCAAGGTCACTTGGATCCTAGGGGCAAAAACCATATCGGGGGTTTCAAATATACAGGAAACTTGCCAGGCATGCGCATACCTTCTGCAGTATGGTAACTTGAGTGGATTCCGTCAGGTTATCACGTGATGATAGTTGGGTCCTGATTCCCACTGATGAGTACGTATTACTCCTCGGAAGATTTTTCACTTAACAATTAGCTAACCTATTAGGTGTCTAGAAAGTGTTAACGAGATTATGCATCCGCGGAAACGAGGTTATTAATTAGGTCAGTGCGAAAGCACGGGGGACCTCCCTCGGAATACCAACACTGGCCTAACTGAATAGTTAGCGAACTTGTAAAGTATAAATAATCCTGACCAGTTCTCCTTTTAGGCTTTGAAAGAGAATTTGAGGAAATAATGGGAGCCACCCTGATTAGATAAAGTGAAAACCAATCTAATCTTGATAGAGTGCACGCTGAGTGTTTCTTTTCTCTCTCTGATACAGCGACCCATGACTTACCTTAAAAACTCATGAACCAGGTTAACAGAATCTTCTTACACCCTTTAGCTTTAGCTTGTCTTAATTCACGACAATGTCGCACATATCCCTGTCATTCCTATTTTACCCTTTGCATTTCTTCAGAACACTTCGTATCACTACGATGATCCATATTGCAAAGAACGGACATCGTATAGTTACATACGAACTCGAAGAAGTTACTTCAGTCGAAGATGATCACATGTTCTGGAGAAATTGAATAGGATTATTCGGTTGTCTCTTCCTTTTACCTTCTCTCTGGTTGCGATAGCTCCTTATATTAGGAGAGTACACCCATTACGCTTATTGTATAGTCTTCTTCCAAACCTTAGACTGGTGCAGAAAGGTGGGGAAGGAAAAAAATCAATTAGCCTATGGACGGTGTATAGAAGGTAAGATGTAGAGACATATAAAAGGATTGAAGTGAGGGCAAAGGAAATTGCGACTACTGTCATGAATCTGGATAATGGAAAAGGAATTTCTAGGAATACCTAACCACCCCTTATGAAACATTTTCATGTTTCAGTATTTCTGTGTACTTGTAAAAGAGAACTGTTTTTCCAATCAATTCTGACTTCAGGGTATGTATTTACCAGATTTGGATCTCACATCTGTACGGTGTTACAGATGATGAGTAGGAGTAGAATATTGGGAAATGGGCAATTTAATCCTCAATATCGGAATTCGTTGCAATTGGTGATATTGGATTAAATCGCTTGGTTTTTGCCTTACGACAAGTATTTGGTTTCGAATAACCGTAGTTATGCACCAAATTTTAAAATGAAATATCTTTACCTTTATTTTATAAAGTGGGATATATATTTTGAAAATTGTGTTATAAACATTTACCTTTATCAGTTGAGCATAGGGTAAGGTGCATTGAATAACGGTGTAAGATATTCTCGACCAAAATACAGTTTTCAACTTACAATACACAGAATTTGAGTTAGTATACTCTTGGGATTTATACAAGAAAATGTATGTTGTCCAGTGTCCTTCGGGACAAGGAGTTGGTACTTTTACTTCATTCAGGATTACCTATGAGTTCTTCGGTTTTAGACACGCATTCGTTGTAATGCAAGGTCAAAGATTTTGAGAAGTTTATAGGTATAAGAATAAAGTAGAGAAGTATACATTGGAAATATCGGGATTTTTTGAGGTGATCGAACATGTAGATACTTATGCTGGGTATTCCATCATAGTAACATTGAGAACTTGATTCTCTCGCAGGTTGCTCATCCGTGGATGCGCTCCTTGATGAGTAATGTTGTATTGGCCTTTTTCCATTTGGTAATATGCACTGGAAACAGCTGCATGACATTTGAATCTGGTTCCATCTAAATTAATGCCTTGATTCTATATGGATATAGAATGGTTACATATCTTGAGATTGTTAAGATATGGAGTTATCCGGTTTCTGTTTAAAAGCGGAATCCGGACAAACTCGAGACACGTTTCGGTAATAAAGGTTTATGGATTATCCCAAGCATTCGCTAGGATTTTGTTTCTACCATTTTCAAGATCAATAGTTAGATTGTTCTTGACTCGCCATCTTTTTATAAAAAGGAATATTTTTGCAAAAGAAACTAGTGGGAGTATGGTAGAATTGGAAATGATTCCAGATCCACAAACGGTTACCGAAAATTTAGTAGAACCTAAGGATTCAATTGGACTTGACAAACCATTAGCCACTGCGCAGAGTTTAGTAGGTGACCTCAGACACCCGAGAGATACTTCGGTTTTCTCATAGACGGTGACAGGGAGATCAGCATCATGGTGATAATGGTCCTACTAGTTGTCAGCAGGTCATAAGAATTGGTGACTTCTAGGTGACTAGATACTTCATATCCAAGATGGACTCCACGCACTTCAGCAAGTCATGGATTTTAGACTTTGCTGGGTGCTCCTGAAGGGGTAAACCCCATTAGGAGCAAGTAGATCTTTCGAGATCTATGCAGGTCGAAAGGTGCTAATCTAATAAGGCTAGACTTGTTGTAAAGGGTTTTCATTAAATACCCGTTGGGAATTGTGATGAGACTTTTACTTCAGTGTCTATACTGAAGCCCATACGGATATGACTTGGCACTGCTATTTCCCCTACTTGTTATCAGCAGGTCATAGAAAGTGGTAACTTCCAGGTGACCGGATATTTCATACCCAAGATGGACTCCACGCACTTCAGCAAGTCATGGATTTTAGACTTTGCTGGGTGCTCCTAAAGGGGTGAAGCTCATTAGGAGCAAGTAAATCTTTCGGGATCTGTGCAGGTGGAAAAGTACTAACCTAATAAGGCTAGACTTGTTGTAAAGAGTTTTCATCAAATACCCGTTGTGGATTGTGATGTGACTTTTTACTTCAGTGTCTACGCTGAAGTCCATATGGATATGATTTGGTGCTGATGCAGTTCATGGTTATGATATCTGGCAGGTGGATGACTATAACGTCTTTCCAAATGGGAATTTGGAAGTGCGCGTGTATATGAATCTGCCAAAGGGTTATCATAGTCAGTGGGAGCAGCGGAAGGTGTGCAAGTTGTTTATGTCTATTCGTAGACTCAAGCATGGATAGCGAAGACAGATTATCTGTTTTGATGTGACAGTCAAGGTGATTGATTTCATCAAAACAATAGATGAACCTAGTAAGAAGTATGTAGAGAGTACTATCCTGGATTTGGATGACATATTCTAGATAGGATGTGATGTTCCTATACTACAATCGGTCAAATTTTGGTTGTCACACAGTGTTTTCTCCACGTTGGATATGGATAGTATATCACGAATTCGGGTAACTAGATCTTGATTTGGGAAGTTTCCCAAATCGGGTACTTAGACAACATTCTAAAAGTATTTTAGAATGGATGACTCCTGACGTGGTAGTGTACCCGCAGGTGATGGAGTCACCCACTCTAAAGAGATGTCTTCTAGATTGAGGAAGAGAGAGACTGGCATGAATGACATATCATTTGTTTAGGCAATTGAGTCGATCATGCAATGTCTTGTACAAAACCAGATGGATAATTTATCAGGGATTCTGGTTTTAGATCTAAATTTGGAAAGTTTCCCAATTGGGTACTTGGACAGCATTCTAAAAGTATTTTAGAATGGACGACTCCTGGCGTGGTGGTGTACCCGCAGGTGATGGAGTCATCCTCTCTAAAAGGGATGTTTTCTAGACTGGTGAGGAGAGAGGCTGGTATGAATGGCATATCATTTGCTTAGGCAATTGAGTCAATCATGCAAAATTTTGTACAACACCAGATATTGCTTTTGCACTAGTTGCAATAAGCATATATTAATCCAATTCTCGAGAAACAAAGGGAAGCTATGATGAATATAAGAGGATGTTCTTAGTATAAGATAACGACAGTCTCCTCTCGAAGGCAGTTATCGGTTAAGGCTTCTAAGGTGACCTGGATGACAGAGATGCTGTCAGAGTTTTGAGTTTAGCCTCTTCTGAGGATCGGTATATTAGATAGTGTTCTAATAGGGATACTGAGGTAATCATGGTGCAGGATGCTGATTATAACTCAACAGAGGATACAGCCCAAGAAGTTTGTTGGATGGAGTTTTCCATTGATGGACTTGGTCCCATCAAGTATCCAGACAAATTCTTGAGGCGGGGTATCGCTCAGTTTGGGAGATTGTTAATCTCCGCAACGTTGAGATATAGAGAGATGAGGTTGGAACATTGTAGCGGATCCACTTACTGAGGGTATTTATCGAACAAAATAAATTTCACAAATATAGTTTGCGAAACTGATTAGTAGAGAAGTTAAGCATTCGGTAACATACGAGTTGTGGATACGTGATACCGCAATAATTGGCCTTAAGTGCAAGTGGGAGATTGTTGGATATAGTGCCCTCAAGGCAATTATTGTGATCGCAAGTAGACGGTTATGATAATCAAGGAAGGACCTATACAGGTATACGGTCTTACTCGAGATGATAGTATGCTATCTGGTTTGTCTTCATCATTGATGAAGCCCGTAAGATCGTTGCTTAACAACCAGTATTATGATGGCGATCATATATATGAGAGCTGGGTTGTCCATAAGCACATCCTTAAATGTCCCTAGTCGTGGGAGTATCGAGACTGGGCATCGATATTCCGGAGCAGACTAGTGTATACGTTTCTAGACCCCGACGAGGTGCGGTGGCCGGTCTCACAAGCCATTGGGGTTGTGTCACCTAAGATAGTATACAGGTGCTCACTGGAGGTGAGTACACTGGACGGACTCGCCGAGAACTTCTAGATGGTATTATATCTATTATCAGATGGAAATTCTCAGGTAGCATGAGTACATGTTAGTCATTTGTCTCCTGTGAGTTCCCGCTGTACTTTGATTACTACCCTACCACGGCTCAAAAGAGTCGTGCAAACAGATTTTAGTTGGATACAGTCCCGAGCCACATGGAGGCAGTGGTCAGCTGTCAAGGATTCGTCTCTCCTGGTATTAAGAGTCGATGTCGCGCTATGTTCAGTTGGCTATCACCAGAAATCCGTGGCCACGGTGGATGAGATTTACTGATAGTTGATCAGTAGTATCTCTGTTGGTGATGAGCTTGACTCAGACATGACTTATCGGGTTAGTATGGGTCTGACATTATCCACCCCTAGACCCGATATACGATACTCTTTGACGAAAAGACTGAACTGTACGGAGATTGTCACATTCAGGCTCAGTAGGGTAAGAACGCACTTAATTGTCGACCCTCCTTTCGACAAGTACCTGGGTAGCCGTTACGTACAATTAGTGCCGCTGACGTGCTTGTGGTTAAACCCACTGCCAGCGTATTGTCGAGTATTTAGAGTCCCACACAGAGAGTTTTCCCGGTTTAGGCGATAGATGTAGGAGCCGTATGTTGGTACGTGCAGGGGTCCGATTAAATACGTGTCCGGAATACACGGACTTTAATCAGGCGGTTGATAATACTAGCCGGCTTAGGATTAAGCCGGATTATTAAATCAGGATTTTATTTAATAATTTATATATGTATTTTGTTACATATATTTTAGTATTATTGTTCACTATTCATTTTCTCTCTTTGGTGCTATCCGTATTTTTATACAGATACGCGTATATATGGCGATACATATACCAGATGAAGTATTCCGTATTTATACGGGAATATTTCTAAAAAAAGGATAACTCATATTTGATTTTATTTTTAGAAAATTAAATGGAAATGAGGTGTAAAGTAAGAAGTTATAAAGCATGATTATTTGCATGTAGAGAGGTATGGCTTGGGGATTTTATATTGAAAAACTCATTTGTGTTTACTATTGAACAATGGTTGTAAAAAGACAAGCCATTCTCATTTTCTACGCTTGATATTTTCTTCATTCCTCACATGAGTTTCATGCTTCATGGTTACATCCTCACCTCCTTCTCCTTCTCCTTCTTCCTCCTCTTGCTCATTTGAGCTTGAGAAAAAGAGAGAACAAGTTTAGTGAAATATTTCTACATCACCGACCATTCACACCTAGCAAGTTTGAATTATCGATTAGAGCCTCCTCCGGCTTTTCTCAGATGGATCGTTTTCGGCGAGGATGGTAAAATTTCAAGCGCGATCTCGACGGCTACAAGCATGGAGGGGTCTTCCACAATTTGGTGAACACGAGACAAAGGCTGTAGTTGCCCAATCCTTGCACTCTTAGTTAGCTAGTTTAGTTTATTGGACCGTATCTTGGGTTTTACGGGCGTTCGGTGCTCGCAAAAGATTTTGTTTTCACTTCCGTCTCGGCCGTAGCTTCCGCGGCGCGGACACCGTAACCCAACAAAATCATGGCCTTATAGATTAATTTAATTAATCATCATATGTATCCATATATATCCTTAGGCTTCTTAGGCTTTTAAAGATAACTTGGAATTTAGATAAAAATTAACATAAATCCTGGGTCCAATTTTAACTAACTTGATTCAAATTCATCGTAATCGATAGGAAAATTCTCCGCCTCAAAACAATATTTTCATATTAGATCGAGCATTATCAGATATCTGAGCAATGAATTTAATCACATCATAATAGGCACTGCTTATTGTTGGTTGGTGACTCAAATGATTATGCTAATAACTATCACTCTTTTATCAAAAAATTCCCTTTGGATCTTCAGTTAAAAAATATCAAGCTTTGTTACCATGGATTAATTAATTCTCTTCATTGAGTACTTGTTTTCTTTCTTTATTTATTTCCCTTTTTCTTTTGCACCAGCCCCTAAGCATTTATCCTTTATTTATTTCCCTTAAAAAATTGCTCCACATATTTGGACACAAACGTTAAATTTGTCTTGAAAATTATTTAAAATTATGGAGTGATGAACTAACAATGGTGCCACAATTATAAGTTTAAAAATTTGCATTTTTAAAATATTCAAGCAACATAAGCTTCCATGAACTCAATTCCGTCACTTTAGGCAAACCAATTATGGTGACCGGTAAAGTTAAACTATAAACAATAAAATAAATCTGAAGTTTGAAATGTGAAACTTTTTTGTAAAATATTACCACGCAATGTACAGGATTCGAGGTTTCTCCACTAAAAATTATCCGTGGAGACAACCCCACTTCCGTACTAGTCCATGGACCAATTGCTCAAATTGCTATCATGGGGCCATTTTCAAGAACCTCAAGCAAGAAGAAGCCATAGGCTCGAACTGGGACTCAAGAAAAATAATATAAACACCCGCTTGGACTTTGTATGAGTCCGAAGCATTGCCACTCCAATTGTTAGGAGTAGTTTGGGGTGAAAGTCCGACGGGATTAAACATGAACATGAACCCGACCCGACCCACCCGAATATTTAGGGCTTTTTCAAATAAAATATCTGTCCGAACCTATTCGGAGGCTTTAAATGGGGTTTGCAAAATTTCAAGGTTTGTTGAATAAGGTCCAAACCTGCAAGTTGATCTAGCCTGTACCCGAACCCGAACCCGAACCAGTCCGCACCGGTTCTAAAACCAATACAATTTCTATGAACCTAACCTCAATTCCCAATTGATCAACAAATTTCCTCTCAATATATATTTACTTCTATATTTTCTTATTATTACTATGTTAGAAAAGTTGTAATTTTTTAAACTTTCAATTGCTTTAAGTGTTTGATATTTGTAGCTAATTATGAATAGTTTGTAATTGGATGCCTTAAAATTATGTATGTTTATATATGGGTCAACTTGAAAAACCTATAGAAACCTACTCGTCCATTGAAAACCCGAAACCCGTCCGACTCCGAAATTGAATGTTTGGATATGTCAGTTTGTAAACCCGTCGGGTTCGGACGGTTTTCAGATTTAAGGTTTAATTTTTTGGTCGAATATATTTTTGATGACGAACCCGCCTAACCAGGCGTGTTTTCACTCCTAACTGTAGTTTTGGGCTTAAATGTGAGAAACCATTATCATGTCTGAAAACCTTCATTTTGCCCTCCTGAAACCGGGGCCGTTAGCCTTTCCATCCAAAATAAAACAAGCAAAAAGTAAAAAAAGAAGGAGCGTTCTCTCTCTCTCTGATAAACCCAGCCCGCTCTTGGGAATCCTCCGATGACCCTTCCATCTCCAACGATTTCAACCGCCACTTCTCTGGCAGCTCATGGCTCTAAATCGAATCCAAAACCCAAATATGAAATGATGGGTATTTAACTCTAACTTTAATCCAATTCATGACCCTAAAATAAAATCCTCAACCACAACCCAATTGAAATGCCAATTCAAATCCAAGATAAAAATACTTATCCAATTCCGATCCTAATCCAAACCTTCAAATGAAACTCAAATAATACCCTAACTCCAAATTACCTTTTTTATAAGAAAAATGAGCGGTCAATGATCGTCAGAGATAGGACCGGGTCGCCAAAGTTTGCCGGAGTATCTAGGGTCATCGGAATGGGTTGGGTTCATTGGAGTTGGTTGGGTTTTCCTCTTTCGTTTTTCTTTCCAAAAAAAGGAAAATATAAAAAACTTTCAATGTATTTTCGTCCAAATACAGTCGTATGCATTGCCCATAACCTTTATTTGGATGGAAAAAAAGCCCGGTAAAGTGTGAGGTGCAAAAAGGAGGTATTTGGGGTTATCGATTTCCATTTTCGGGGTTTACCGCATTTAAGCCCAATAATTGTTAAAAGAAAAGGTGTATGAATCCATTTAATATAACCAAATCCATTAGGGTTAGGGCAATCAATCAAGATATGAATCCGATACGAATTAGTTTGTCTGCTGCATGCAGGCTTGCCTATTCCTTCGGTTCAAGCCCATGAAAAGAAAGTAACGTCATCAAGATTGATTAATTAATTAACTAGTTCCATAATTTTTCCTCCTTAAATTGGAAACAAACCATCTCGTAATTGATTTTCTTTCCAAATCAACAACTTAATTACCTACAACTCTCTGTGTATATATAGCTCTAAATTAACCTCAGAGTCTTTTAATTTCGTGCTGCATGATTTAAAATAGTGTTGTTTTGCCGACGACTTGATACAGGTTGGAATCTCCCTCAAATGCTGTCCACCGTCGATCTTGCTGCAAGCGTTCCTGGACAATTGAGATTGAGAGTGAAAATTGGACGTATGGATCTCAATGGATTGGTGTTGACGCCGAGCTAGCTGCAAGGGAAGTTCCGGGATGAGTTACCACCGTAGGACCCTCCGACGATCAAGTAAGTACCGAGATATAAAGGCAGGGTAGCGGCGTATTGGAATTGATTTTTTCTTACCTGGACCGTCTGGAAAAGGGGGTTTATAGAGCGGTCGTGTGGGAGCGATCCGGTGCGAGGTTCCCGCCGTCCGTTGCGCCCTTATGACACGTTCATGTTGATGGCGGGATATACCCATTAATGGCGAGACACGCTCGTTAACGGAAAAACGTGCCAGCGTGGGATGCGGGATGTGGAGCGGCGGGAATCTCATTCTAGCGGGATACGCGGAGCTGTTACGGAGGCGCTTGGGCTCCGTGCCTCGGGGTCGAGCAAGGAGGCCGAGAAGTCTCAGCTCGGTAGATAGCTCGGGGTCGAGCGAGGAGGCCGAGGAGTCTCAGCTCGGTAGATAGCTCGGAGTTGAGCGAGAAGGCCAAGAAGTCTCAGCTGCCTCAGACGCATATGGGGGATACTCCGGGGAGGCTTTTCCGAATGGTCGGGTACCACATCGTCACGGGGTCCCGAGGAAGACTCGTAATGTGTTACCCTGATTCCCCGTCGTAGCCCAAAGGGGTCCAGAGGGTATGTGTTGACGGCACGTCATCTCCCATGTGTCGCAATCTGGGGTGTTTCCTTTCATGAGCCTCATCATCAGCCCCTCACTCTCGTCCTGATCTATTCATGGGTCAGGGTTGAGAGTGGTAAGCCCGGCTTTTCATGACTTAGCCGAAGATTTCCCTGTGAGGGGCTACCCGACGACTGCGGGACGTATGGCAGAAGCTCTTCTTGGGTCGCTGGGTCCACGTGGCGGCTTACGAAACGCCTCAGTTCCCGCGCATATCTTTGGTGATGTTAGCGGATCAGCGAAATGATTGCGCATTTAAAGAGGGGGCGCCGTTTCGTTCGCCCGCCGGTTGGATTATGTGCCACGTGTCTGCCGCTGGGTGGCGGAACGTGAGGAATCGTCACCGAATCCTGCCGTGAGGAGGCGTGTCTAATGGACGGTCGCCACGTGGAGCCCTGATCTTTGCTAGGCGCGACACTTCGTTTTGGCGGGAACTGATTTGGGCCGTTGGATGCCTCCTCGTGGAATGCATAAATATGAGTAGCTTTCCTATGGCCGACACTTTGCCCTAGTCGACTCTCCTTGCCTGAAGATTGATCGGCTCCCCTCTGCTTAGGTCAGAACTTCAACCAAAATTTTCCTCGGCAAGTCCTTTCTTGAATCAGGTTAGATGTCTTCTTCCGAAGTATCTGTTGACGTAGTAGGGATCGAGTCGGGCGATGAGGCTTCAGTTTTTGAAGCCGAGTCCAGTGGGTCTTCTTCCTCTTCGGCTTCCGATAGCCGAGAGAGTTCCTCCTCTTCTTCTTCTTCATCTTCTGAGGGGGGGTATCGCTCTTGTCTCAAGTCGTCGGGGGGCGACAAGGGCCCCCAAGGTGCGCATCGGGAACATCCATGATGCGCCTCGGTCTTGAACTGTCTGGATGAGCTTTCTGACATCCAGGTTCGATTTCATATCCCCTCCGGCTATTCACTTCGTTTGGCCAGGGAGGGTGAACAGGAAGACCAGGTACAGGATAAAGAGATTGCTCTGTACCTGAAAGCATTCCGGGCAGAGATGCGTCTGCCCTTTCCGCCTGAAGTTTGCGTCGTACTTCATTGTTTCCACCTTACCCCGGGCCAGCTACCGCCGAATTCGTGGAGAATCCTCCTCGGATTTCTGGTTCGGCTGAAGATTGATCGGATCCCCTTTGATTTGAGTATCCTTCTTTCCTTCCTTTGTTATAAAAACTACCCCAGCACCAGTAAGGAAGAACCGAGCTACGTGTATCTTTCGTTTAAAAAACATAAGGGTAAGGCAACCGGGTCGGGGGTAGTGGTTGTCCCTTCCTCCATCCATGAATGGAAGGAAAATTTTGTCTTCGTCGGGCCACCGGAAGGTGGGGATTGGCCGGTGCCCATCCAGTGGCACAGGACCGATTGTCCTAGGGTTAGGCAGTCGAACATCCCTGAAGCCTCACAATGGGAACCGATCCAGCGAGCCGATATCCTGCTTTCCGAGCAGGCTCTGAGCTGGGCTAGGCTCGGTCCCGCGTGCTTTGTGGGTAAGTCAGGGCCTTCGTCGATTTATTTAGACTTTGCTAAAATTTGGTTGCTGATCTTTTTCTTTATGTGTTCCTCGCAGAGCCTATGGATCGTCAAAAAATTATGGCTGCCATGGCAGCCAAGGCCCAGAGGAGGAAGAGCGGCGGCTCCAGCACGGCCTGGCCAGCTCCAAGTATGGCTCCTCGGCAAGCTCCTCCTGCCAAGGCTTCTGCAACACCCCTAGTCCCAGAGGAACACCGTGGGGGAGGTCACAAGCATGCGCGGGATGCGGCGCCCCAAGCTAGGATGGAGGCGACGCCTACACCCGAATCCCCCCTCAAGAGGCAAAAGAGGGTGGTTTCTCGGCCGCCTCCGACCGGGATTCAGGTGCAGGAAGGTGAGTTCTGCATTAAGGTGCCCCCGGGGCTCTCCGTGGCCGACAGTCTACTGGTGGACATGGAGAAGGCGGCGAGGGTCAAGATTCCCCGAGGCACGATGAAGGCCCAGGTGGCCGGGATAGCTCAGAAGGCTGTGCAGGTCGGCAACCCATTTTTTTAAAAGAACTTCTCAAGTGTTTTTTTTTTGCTCGGTCTTCAACTTTTTTTTAACATGATTCATGTTTTCCTCGGGTCCTCCAGCACTGCGCCCTCCTTGCTGCAATGGAGTCCGAGGAGGTAGCTATGGCCATGAAAAAGGCGGGCGAATCTTCCTCGCGGGAAGAGGAGCTCCTTGCCCGGCTGCAACAGGCGGAGGAGAAGGCGGCCCTCCTCGACTCTAGGCTGGTCGCGGAGGGTTTTACAGTCGCCAAGCTGAAGGAGTCCCATCGGCTCCTGACCGAATCCAACCGGGCTATCCAGGCCCAGATTGGGAAGGTCAACGGGCTCTGAAAGAGTCCCATCGGCTCCTGACCGAATCCAACCGGGCTATCCAGGCCCAGATTGGGGAGGTCAACGGGCTCTTTGATGCCATGAAGAGGCAGAGGGACTCGTTCAAGCGGGATGCTCGGGCAGCCTGCGAGGTGGTGAAGCTTGCGGAGGGGAGAGCGGAAAAGGCCATGGAAGAGTATAAGACTTCCGACCAGTTCTATCTCGACCTCCCTGATTCCACGGCCGTTGGGTGGCACAACGTCCTCGACGCCGTTAAGGAGGCCATGCCCGAGTTCGACGATCGGGAGCTTCGCGTCAGGTATCCCCTAGTCGAGGAAGCGCCATAGGGTAAAGGTGCCTAACCGGCTGGAAAGCAGGTGGTGGCGGTCATGGATGCCAAGCCGGAGGTCGCCATTATAGCCCCCGATGGAAGCACCGAGCCAGGGGAAGGACCGGCCGAGCAGGCGACCTGAGCTATCTCTGCTTTTAGTTATCAATTTTGTACGCCTCCGGGCATTTTTGTAAGGCTGGCTGGGGAGCCCATAATACCTTGTACATAATTTTGAAATGTGAATAAAATATTTTTAGCTTGTAACTGTTTTTGCCTCCGAAGCCTTTTTCTTCCGTAAGCCTTTTTATTTCGCAAGTGTTTTTAGCTCGTTAAGTGTTTTTTGGCTCGCCTTCGTAGTGCTTCTATTTTTGCAAGCGTTGGGCGAGCGCGACGTAAGAGCTAAGCCAAGCATCAGCAGACCGGCGTTCACCCTTTCCCCGGAGTCGAGGCGACGATCGTGCATCAAGTATGAATCGAGCGATAGCCAAGGGTAGGCAAACCGGTGCTCTCCCTTTCCCCGGAGTCGAGGCGGTGATCGTGCATCGAGTATGAATCGATCGATAGCCAAGGGTGGGCAGACCGGTGCTCTCCCTTTCCCCGGAGTCGAGACGGTGATCGTGCATCGAGTATGAATCGAGTGATAGTCCCCTATTTAGGTTTTGATCGGGATGAACAAGGAACTAATCGGCCTCCTCTTAATAAGTGATTTGGATCTGTGGATTGACTGGGCAGCAAGCTACTCGGTCGCATCTTGTCTAGGTCTTTGGATCCGCGGATTGACTGGGCAGGAAGCTGCCCTCAGCGGATGAGCCGAGCAGGAAGCTACTCGGCCACCTTTTGTCGAGGGCTTTGGATCCGTGGATTGACTGGACAGGAAGCTGCCCTCGGCGGATGAGCCGAGCAGAAAGCTACTCGGCCGCCTCTTGTCGAGGGCTTTGGATCTGTGGATTGACTGGGCAGGAAGCTGCCCTTGGCGGATGAGCCGAGTAGGAAGCTACTTGGCCGCCTCTTGTCGAGGGCTTTGGATTCGCGGATTGACTGGGTAGGAAGCTGCACTCAGCGGATGAGCCGAGCAGGAAGCTACTCGGCCGCCTCTTGTCGAGGGCTTTGGATCCACAGATTGACTGGGCGGGAAGCTGCCCTCAGCAGATAATCCAAGCAGGAAGCTACTCGACTGCCTCTTGTCGACCCATATAGGTGGCAATGGTGACCGTCACTGATGACACGTGGCGGTACCAAATCGGGAAAGTGTGATATTCCGTGATTTGCGTTGTTGCGCGAGTAGATCTCAGCCGTTGGAAAATATTTGTTGAGGCTATAAATATCGAAGGTATGGTCTCACCTTCGAATTCTCATATCAGCTTCTTCCTAGTCATGTGTTTCTTGAAGATGACCGGCCGCGTATACAGGGAGATTATTTCTCGGGACGATGTGTATTTTTATAATCTCGATCGTTCCGAAGAGACGTACGAGGCGGTGATAGGCCGCTTGGAGGGCCACTGTGGACGCTTACTTCCCCGACGATCTCCTCTCCTTCAAGTGCTAATCTACGCGATATGGAGAACTTCCCCAGGTTTGTACAATACCCTATCTCCGAAATTGATGGACGAGACATTTGATAAAATGTATACGGTCCTCGAGCTTGGTCTGATCCCAAAGAGCAAGCGGGACCGCTCAGTGGACCTTCTTCTTGAGTGTTTCCAGCAAAAATTGGTCATTGCATCTTGCTCGGCGGATGGGGACCCCGGCGAGTCCGTGGCTTTCTATCTTTGCATTCATGTGTAAACTCTGCATTTGCATATATATTTGAAAACCCATAAAAATCGAAAAAATTTCCAAAACAGAAAAACTTGTCGTCAAGTTAGCTAGTGGGAAAGTTTAGATTCAAAATACCAACAGTTTTGTTTGATAAGATAGAAACAACTAGATCCTATTTTTAGAAATTGAAAACCCGAAAGATAACCCTTTTTTGAGTTTAACCGTAGCTAATATACGTTTTTGCATCACACTACACGTGTCGTGAGTTTTGAAAATTAGATGACATGTTTGATATGTCTTAAAACTCTTAAAAAATTGATTAACTTCTTTAGGATCAAACATATTTATTCTGAAATAAGTAATATCAAGAATAGTTCATAAAGTGAAGTGGATATGAAGAAATATCATTGAAAGCTTTAATGGAGGCTAAGTCTGAAAGATAACCCATTTGGAACTTAACTGGGATGATTACACACCTTATCTACACAAACACGTTTTTGATCTTAAAAATAAAATGAATAACTGAATATGTCTCCATTCACATTGAATTCTTATAATTTTCACGCATAAAATGAGTCCTTTTGTTTTACGGCATAGATGACTTAGGAAATTAAGTCCGCTGGGGTGTTTTTATACCTAATACCGTAAAACCATCTGGTTTGGGTGTTTTGGCCTAAAGCTCGCTAAGAAATCTAGAAAGTCTGATACAAACAAAGTTAAGCAAGTGTTCTCTCCGAGTTAAAATTGCTTATGGTTCTTTGTGTGAGAATAATCTTGGCTTAAAACGAGTTTTATTATAAAAAAATATTTTTAACGAAGATATGAAGGTTTTACACGATGACAAAAACTATTGCACGTTCACGAAGGTGTGTATGAACGAAAACAAGTAAAAGATGGAGTGAAGAATAAGGCTTAATTTTCTGTTAAAAATGATAGAAATTCTGGATTTAAAACTTAGCTAGAGAATGAAACTTGAGAAAAGCTTAACTCTTTACAAACTCACGTGATCCTTTTAAAGTTTTGTTCGGTCCGTATTTGTGGCATGAAGACTCTAATCGAAGTTTTTGAAACGTAACGACGCAATTTGCACACACACGTAAAAACGTATAGGATCTTAAGTTAAATAAGAAGTGAGGTGTGAAAAAAAATAAAGATTCGATATTTCTAACTTTAGGGTAATAGAATTTCTAGTTTAGATATTGTACCTAAGGATTAGAATTGAATGTTATTCCATGAAACTAGCTTGGCAGGATTTTGTAGGTGTAATCCGCTGAAAACCCTCAAGAGAAAAAACTCCTCCTATTAGGGTAACCTTGAGGTTAAACAGTTTATTGTACGGGCTCAGTGCAATCGCGTTCCCTACGAAAGTGGGGTTAGGATTTTGTTTTGCTCGGGACGAGCAAAAGATAAGTTTGGGGTATTTTTTCATCATAAAAACTGCATTTAATACCGCTCATCCGATATCATTTTTTTGTAAATAAACTGTGTTATTTAACCCGTGTCTGCTCAATAAGTACATGATATAGGTATTCATGACAAAACACTGAAAACACACACAACATACACGGATACGACATATTTAAGCCGATACTACAACCAGAACGGATAGCCGATCAATGTCCAAGAAGTTTTTGCAACAAAGACATGTGTGTGCAACAAAAAATTAAAATGGTCCAACATGATACTGTCTTTTCCTAAAGTGAACTCGTATTTTTGGTGCATGAACCAGCCAAGATCATATCAAAACACAAGTGGGCATGACAAAGTGGGCAAGTGGGCATGGTTATGATAAGTGATAAAGTATTGATGTTATTGTTTAAAGCTTGATCATTTTCCATCCAAAACTCCAAATTAAAACCCAAGTTGCTCTAAAAGAAACAAATTATCACAGAGAGAAGATGGAGTTTTCAGGAGATCGCACAACAAAGATGGGACCTAGAGCCGCCCATTTGGCCGCCGGTTTATTCATTGTGGCTGCAATTGGGCTCGTATTTCTTCTGTGAACCCCATATTGTCTTGTTACTTCATTTTTATAGTTTAGAGCAAGCCAAGGATCCTACATTTTGTCTATTTTTCCAATTCTAGTCTAACTTTTGTCTACATAGTAGTTTAGTTAGTTTTGAGTTCTTTGTTTTTATCGGATCTTGCAATATCTTAAGTGAGCTTACAAGTTTAGATTTTAATATTTGAACTCATTATCTTGTACTTTTGATTGCACTTCAATAAAGCTTCATTTTCATGCGCTTGGTTCCTAATATTTCTTGTCCTTTTACTTGTATTGTTTCTTATGATCTTTACTTTAGTTGCAATGTTTCTTATGATCTCTTCTATCTTGTGTTTCATTTTTTTTTATGAGATGATTTTTGATTAGTCTTTCTTAGTTGTTAGGAAAAGCGAAAGGGGAGTCTGAGTTAGGATTTTCTTTACTCTTTTCCTTTGCTTGATACCTTGTAATTTGAACTCCGACCAAAACATACACAATCCGCTCTCTTAGACACCATATCCTACATGATAGTGGTGATCCCTAATTAAGACCGGTTGTGTTTGGTTTGGCCGGAGGCGTGGGTAAGAAACAAGAACGGAAGGACAAGGGTCGATAAAAATAGATTTAGCGCACAATCGCAAATACCCTACTTAAACACCCTAATCCACGTTATTATCGATTACCCTAACGTCAATAATCAAGAGAGGCACAAATGAAAGAGTGCAGATTTTCCTAACTTAAACTAACTTAACCATATCTCTAACAAGCTCTCTTTGAACATAACACATAGGATAGAAACGAACACAATCCAACTTTTTGAACTTAACTCGTTAGAACAAGAACGAAAAACATACTTTCTCCCTGTGGACGACCCGTACTCATCACGGCTAATTTCAAGTGACACCGTCTTGATTGCGTTATTTTAGAACACTTAGAACGACATAGCGAAAACTCAACTAATCATGTGGATTAAAAAGGAAAGTGCGGCTTTCCTAGAGAATCACGGGCTAGAGAGGAAGATGGCTTATTTCTTAGGGAATCTCAGGTTTGAGTGTTGATCTTTGTGAAGAGAGATTCGTGTTCTTCACGACAATAGTGCAGAAATCCTGAGATAATGTCTCAGGCGGGGACTAACCACAGGAGCGTGGTGAACCCTAGTCAACAAATTGTTGTGTTTGTGATTGCCTTTACGCATTTATTTTTCTGTGTTTGTGTTGATTGCTGCATTAAGTTTCTTGTTTAAAACTTGTTTAAAATAATTTTCGCAGAAACTCGATAATTACTTAAAATATAGTAATTAAGTTTTTAAATTTGCCATAGGATATTATAATTATCTTATTCAACCCCCTCCCCCCCCCCCCCAAGGTATTTTTAGCCCCGTTTTCATCTAACAGGCGTTCCGGAAGAAGATAGAAAGAAAGGAAGTTCGTTAGCGAATTATGCTTGGGCAGTAAAACTCATAAAAGATAAGTATGAGTAAGGTAGTATGGGTGTGTGTGTTACATGATGTCATATGTGTGTAGTGCCAAGTGATATCAAGTATCTACCAAGTGTTGTGCTCGTATCTGTATAGTAGGCAAGGATACCGGGCTCTCGCGATTATTCCGTTGGAGCCACGGAACAACAACAATCGGGGGTGAATAGTACTTTGTTTCACTCTCCGAACCATGGTTAATCAAAAGAGGAATCTGAGACCCTTAATACAGCCTTACCTATCTAAACTATCCCGCCCTGGTTTTGTTTAGTTGCATATAGGTACAGGTAGGCGTTAGCACACGGCTCTACTAGGCATAGAATATTGGGATTTGCTTCTCGCATTAAGGTCATCCGTATATCGGAATTTTCAATAGTAATAAGGTCATCCATAGATCGGAATTTTCAATAGTAATTCATACCTAGGTTCCCGCCTCTAACCCTAACTGTGCAAGTTTAACATGTCATGTGGAGTTCCATGTAAAAGGGTAAGAACCGCATACAAATTAGGAGGAGTTGCATTTTCATGTAAAAGGGTAAGTACATGTGAACCCAAGTATCAGGGTTTTGTAATAGTTCAAGGTATATTGATAAAATTATAACTTTTGAAAAGTTTTTGGTATTCTATCGAAAAGGGTTTCCAAGTTCAAGATATTATTATGAAAAGAACATATGTTAGTTTAGGGCATTTCATTTTAAAAGAAATTAGGACTTTCTAAAGTCGAGGAATTTTAATGAAATACTAACTTTGGGGAAGCACAAGGTATTTAGTGCAATACGAGGTTTAAGAAATTTTTGGGTATTTTAGTGAAATACGGGTTTTAGGAAACTTTAGGGTATTTTAGTGAAATATGGGATTTTAGGAAACTTTAGGGTATTTCGGTGAAATTAAGACTTTAGAAAAGTCGGGACATTTTAATGTAAAAGTGACTTTTAGAAAAGTCAGGATATTTTAGTGAAAGTGCGCATTTAGAGAAACTTGAGATATTTTTGTATGAATACGAAGTTAGAAAACTCTAAGGCGTTTTAATGGAAAGCGTTCTGTGAAACAGTTGTGTATTTAGCAATGAAATATTTAATTAGATTTTAAGCAGCAATTCGACTGTAAACTGCCATGATGTCAGGAATTAAACGGGCAGCGTAATGGTGTAGATGGGTTCATGAGTCCAACATTAAAAAAAAGGTTTGGATAGGTCATTATCCCAACCTTAATCGTACAAGATTTTAGCATGAGCGTATACCAAAGGTTATATTTATAATGAAGTATTGAAGAAGCTTTCGGGTCGTTCGTGTAACCTTGGTTTAGTAAAAATTAATAGCCAAGTTACGATTGATAAATTAAAAAGACTATTACAGATAACATGTCAGAAGAAAGAGTCGAGGGTAAGGAGATCGATTGAGAATCCTACCTCTCGAAGCTGATGATGGAAAATACGCAGGAAAAGCGTCGGGTCGTAAGGAAATGCGAGTATCTCCCTCCTTGAATTTTTTTTCCGATCAATCGGACGGTACTGGCACAAAGAGAAAAGAGAACAGAGTAACGAATCCAACGTGATTTTCCAGGATTTATTTGGAGTCCAGTAGAAGGAGAAATGAGCAAAATAATGGAGTATGTCAAATAGAAGGGTGCTGGATTTTTATATCATATCCCTCTCTCCCTCTGTCTCACACACACACACACACATATATATATATATATATGAGAATAATGAAGAAAAAAGGCCATAGGAGGAAATTTCCTCCTATGACGTGGAAAAAATACAACCTCCGTCAGTTTTTTCGACGATCGGCCCCCATCATCTTCATTGTTATCATCTAAGATGTGGGTAAACCAAATTTCATGTGATTCTACAACCTTTTCACCGTTGATTTAGCAATGTAAAAAGTTCTATTGTCGGTAAACCGTTAATTTTGAACCAACTAAATCAACGGTGAAAAAGTTGTGGAATCACATAAAATTTGGTGTACGCACATCTTAAATGATAACGATGATGATGACGATGGATGCCGATCGTCGGAAAAAATGGTGGAGGTTGTATTTTTTCCACGCCATAGGAGTAAATCCCCTCCTATGGCCTCTTTCCTCTCTCTCTCTCTCTCTCTCTCTCTCTATATATATATATATAAAGAAAACATCCAGCCTCTACGAATTATCGGCCGACTCCCTCCAAATCATCCCCAAATCATGTGCGCATAGGCTGATTTGCCGCCCTCATGGTAGCATGTGGCGCACCTACCTACGCGAGTGTGTGGGACCCACATGCTCTTTACTATTTTATTATTATTTTTAACAAAACATTTCAAAACCTTTTTTCTAATAGAAAATACTTTTAAAAATTATTTTAAATACATAAAAATCCAGATAAATTCTAGAAAAATCTACATAATTATTTTAATTTGTTTTAATAATTTTATATTGAAAAAATAATTTCTTTTTCAAAAATTCTTTTTTTTTTGAAATAAATCATTTTCTTTAACTAGAAATGTTTTTAAATAGTATTAAATGTCAGAAAATTCTAATTAAATGTTTTCTTCATTTTATAATTTTTTTTATCTAAAATAATTTTATTTTTAATTATTTAATAATTTTCATAAACTCTTTTTAATGTAGAATAATTCAAATTAAATTCTTAAAAATTCCTAAAAATTATACTAATTGGTTTTAAATATAGAAAAAACCTTTTCAAAGTGTTTTCCAAAAAAGGAAGCATTAAAATAATTACCTTGACTCAAGGAAAATTAAAAAAGCCTTTATTATGTATTCGGAAAACACAGACGTTACAAAACTAACCCTAATTTTTTCCCTGAAGCTCATTGTGTCGTCACCCACCTTACCGTTGACCCTCCTCGACAGCCCTTCACTGTCGACAGCAATTATCACCACCTTCTCAATCCAGAGAAGTTGTTGCAATATTGATCCTTCTCGCCGTCGATCCTCCTATTGCCGACCTTCTGATCTCCTTCAACGCCTCCAGAACCACTATCTCCTCGAATCAAGATTCGTCGCCGACCCTCCTCTTATAACGTCTTGTTTTGATGCTCTCTGATCGTCTCTTCATCAAGCTCTCTAATTGTCTCCTCCGACGGTCCTCCTTCAAGATCTTCAATCATCTTCTCTGTTAGATGTTTCTCCAACGAATCCATCGTGAAGCCCCCGGATCTCTTTCGGTGACGAGACTCAATGTCTCTCTTTAGATTCTCTCTACGATGTCGAGTTTTGACGTCTCTCTAGAAGAACGAGCTCCGTCTTTCTTTTCAGCGACAATAAAGATGTTCGGCCGCATCAAGTTCTTTATTTCTTTCCAAACTCACAGTTCTCGATCCACCGAGAGTTTGAGAAGGGGTATTAATATAGCAGCATACCTGCTATATTTTGTATAATATATTCTTGATTTCTTTTCCATACAGTGGCCTATTATATTAAGCTCTCTACAAGACATATAATGCATTGTTTTCTATTGAGCTCTCTCAAATTCTTCCACTCGGGGGTAGTATCATCTATTTCAGGAATGCACAGTATATTCAAACATTTTGGAGGAGTGCCACCTCACTTTGTAAACATGATCCAAGATCCATTTGGTACCGACTAGGGATGCTATAGAGTAGGGATGCTAGACGCAGTAGATTTATCATAACGGGTTGTTTGGTTGCAAAACTTCTAAATATAAACTCACAATTTCTAGAAATGTTGTCCCCAGAAAATACACATTTTCTTGTTTAGTTGCATGGAATGATACAAATTCTTGATTTTTAGAGTAATAGTCGAGTGGTTGTTTGGATAGAGATGAGAAAAGATCTAAGATCCACTTGGCAATTGTTGAGTGTTCAAGAAATAAACGAAAGTAAAATATTCAACTGTACAACATTATTTCTTCTCCGCTCCATCCAAATCCATCAAAAATTCATAAACTTTGCATTTCAACTTTTGTTTATGTGGCATAGTACTCCAATCCAATTCTTGTTCCCTGCACACTTTTAAGGCACACCTCTTTTGGGATTGGTGAAGATTCAGGTTTGACAAGATCAAGACAAATTACCTACGGATGATACAGTTCAAGCTATTACCGAGGTTACGTCATTAGGATGTAAATGGGGAAAAATGAAGAAGAAGGGTATAAACTATAAAATAACATGTTCATAAGTCTAACTTTTAAATTATAAATTGTCATCTGAAGTGTAATCAGAACATTGGGTTCAGAACTTAGACAAATTGGCATTTACTCTTCAACAGGCCCAACTGCAAACCTGCAAAGCCCAGCAGTATAGATTAAGAAAAACCTCCAAGCTTTTTATTACTGTAGCAATTACATCCGGTACTGTAACAATTGCGTCCGCTGTTGCAATGACGGCTGGCACTGTTGCAATGCCGTCTGACACTGTAGCAGTACTATACAAAATGCGTCTCTTAGCACATCAGCTCGATTGATCCGACCCCGCTCCAAACCCTAGCCCGATTCTACTAGTATTACTTATGAGGGGTATTACTAATTCAAATCTTCCCGTGGGTAAGATTCGAATTCTTGACCTCTTGATGTGCAAATGTTTAAACTATTGGGCTACCAAGTCTGTTGGTTAAATAAGAATAGATACCATATAACTAGAAGTTTGAAACTTCACCTAGATTTTTACTAGACACAGAAAAATCCAACCAAGGTCCAACAATTACAAACTAAGGAGGGTTTCCTGCTGTTCGGGATCAGATTCGACATCCAGTGGCAACCATCACTTGAAATAGGAGCGGGCAAAATATCCTCCTTTTAAATAATACTGTAATATAATTGGGAATGCACTAGAGTGAAGTGTGAGGCCCCCATGAGCAACTTAAATTAGTGAATAAAACAACAAAGGGGAGTAGCAAGTTGTATATAAGGGAAGCATTCCTGTGTTCTGCAGCAGTATTAACAAAAGGCGGTTTCGTTTCAGGAGTTGTATCAGGCTCAGTTTCATTTACAAAAGAGTCAATGTTTCCACCCTCTTATCCGTTCTTTACCCTATTCTCTCTAGAGCAAAATGCTGAATGCAAAACAGCTCCCTTTTTGTTAGTTGGTTTCCTTTTTCACTTTAAATGTTTTCTGTTGCTACTCAATTTAAATTATACATAGAGGTCCTACAGCAATAAAGTCTTTACCTTGTAAAATAGATTAGGTCCAATGGCCTCTCAGATTCTAGTTCAAGTGCATGCATATGAATATCCTATAAATGAACTGTGAATTTGCACCTATGGGATCCATTCACTTGCTTTCCTGCGTCTATACAAACCGCGACAATGAACATGAGACGAGTTATAGCGGCCTCAACCTGCGTCCCAAAATTCCGCGCACGAGCCAACAAGTCTGAGACCCTGTCTGTTCCAATGATAGACTTTAAGGGCCTGAGCTCACCTTCGAGGGCTCGGTCCCTCGTGGTTGACGATGTTGGGAACGCGTGCCAAAGCGTCGGTTGCTTTCAGGTTAGTACTTTTTCAGAGTTCGTGAGGTCCACGGCCCCAACTTTTTTTTATTACTGTATGCAGGAGGGGAAAAAAGGGTTGGTTATCCAAATGCAAGTATTGAGAAATATCTTGTAACCGAATGTGTGCAGGTTATAAACCATGGGATCAGCAAGTCTGTCATCAATGGTGCCATGGAAGCAGCTTCGGGTTTCTTCGCATTATCGCCAGAAGAGAAGAAAGAATATACGTCCGAAGATGTACACCTGCCTGTGAGGTACGGTGTCTGCTCCAGCGATGAGAGAATTGTAAAGCCTAGGGATTTCTTGAAACAGTATGCTCATCCCCTTAGCCAATGGATCAAGTTTTGGCCGCATTCCCCGACCGATTATAGGTATGACCTGACCATTCAAAAGAAATGGTATCAGTAACAAACTCTAATTACTCGCAATTGATTAACAGGGAGAAGATGGGCAAGTACGCAGTAGAATTGAGGAGAGTAGCCCTTCAACTGATGGATGCAATTCTGGAGAGTTTGGGTTTGGGTCAGAGATACATGGGAAACAAACTCGAGGATGGAATGCAAGTGATGACTCTAAACAACTATGAAAAGTGCAGCCAAATGCCCGATTCGATGCTGGGATTGGCTCCTCATTCCGACTACGGCTGCATAACTATCCTACTTCAGAGCTGCAAGGGCCTTCAGATAATCGACAAGGATTCAAATGCATGGAAATCGGTGACCTTCGAATTTCCGGACGTGTTGCACGTGCACATAGGAGATTATTTTGAAGTGGTGAGCAACGGGCAGTACAGGAGTGTTGTTCACAGGGTGATTCTGGAGCGTGAGAAGAGAATGTCGATTGCAAGCATCCATGGGTTGTCCATGGACAAGATGGTGACTGTTTCCAAAGAGCTCGTGGATGATCAACACCCAAAAGGATACAAAGATAATAGCTTCAGAGATTTTCTCAACTATATTACAAGGAAAGATTTCACTGTGGGAAACAGTTACATTGACAGTCTACGGATTATTAACCCTTAAAGTAACCAAATTTCGACCCTCTCTCTCTTATTTTCCTGCTGGAATTTGCACTGTTAAGAGTTCAATTATTCTATAAGGCTTTTTATGTTGCCTTCAGCTGCTTTTAGTTCAGTATGGACGTTGCTGGTGTCAGGAGTATGGGGGAATATTATTTCTATTATAAGACTGGTAGATTATCACAAATTTGTCATGATAGCATATATCTCTGTCCGAAGAGGGAAAGTTGGAGAATGGAGGCCAGGAGACTTTTAGAATTAAGGGTTTCAACTTCAACTGCAGGGTACATTTTTAAAAAGTCAAATTCCAAGGATAGGGCATCAAAAAGATTCAACACCGATCCTGGTACCGTTTCAACAACTATTTGTGGATGTTAGAATGCTACTGTCTATAGAAATGCATTATGTTTGGCTCTTACTTCATTTTACATAAGAGTTCTCTAATGTAAAATTTTAATAATTAATAAATCATATTATTTCTTATCAGACCTCTTTTCTGCTAATTTCGAAAATTTGAACGATGCCCGCGTCTTTTTTTTTAAAGAAAAAGACGGGATAAATATAGCGTTCTTTTAGATGAAACTAGCTACAATACATTTGACATCAAGCGGACAATGATCATCGATATTGACAAAGCCTTCCGTTACACCTGACCCATACGAACTGCCAGAGAACACTAAGAAATGCTGGAAAAAAGAGACTTTTGTTTGATAGGGAATAATCTAAGATGATGATGCAATACTATTTATAACTGAAAGAATACCACTTTGGTGGTACCAAAACTGCTTGACAGAATAGGTGTCAGCACAAGAAAACAAATTTAAAGAAGTTGACCAATTCCCAAATCCTCTTTATGATTCTACCTGAGGATATAGTACACCTGAATTATTATAAATAAGGATAAGTAGTGACCTAAACTTACAGCTCAATAATGTCAGCCAGCTATCACTGCTGGATGGCTAAGGAATCACTCAAATGAATATATAAATGTGAACAGTGTAAAGATAGATTTTAATCGTAGCAGACGAAACTCGTTAGCAGGTAAAACATTGCGTAAATAAGAGTTGAACATATGCTAGAAAATCGAACCTCAAGCTGTGCCAGAAATGATTGGATGCATCCAAAAAGTTTTTAAGATTACTCTCCATGTAAAGAGGAAGGGGTCTGTGATGTTATCCTCTCCAAAGTTAGTGTTGTATACATCGTGCATAACCTCTCCCCTTTAATTACAGCTACAATGATCCTCGAGCTCCTTTGAATGTCCTGTATCGCACATGATTAAAACATAGATCTGCGAAGAAGTTTGTATCGGTTCCATGAAAAAAATGAGCCCTTGACTGTATTAGTCTCCTATAGAGACGAGGAACGTCAACCGTTACCAACTTCTGATATGTCAAAGACCTCCAAAGAAAGGAGCATATCTTCCACTAGCAAACGAAGAATATTTAGCACGATAAGTTGAAAAAAAAAATTCAATCCAAAACCACAAGCTTATCTATTATTGCACCATACTCTGTTACACAAGCAGCGATGTATTTTGAACAAGAAAAAGAAGCCTCTATGACAAGCTTTGTGGAGAAATAAATAAGAATTACAGGGGAAGACATTACCTTCACAGATCAGCACTAATCACGGAGTGGGTTTGAGCCTCTCAAGGATTTGCAGGTGTACCTCCAACATTGCTTGTTCACGGGGCGCATCCTCTAAAGTCGGGTTTCTACCATGAGCATTTCATCCTTAAGGAATTCAATCCACTCCTTCAAACACTCTAAGTTACATGCTCCATGTAGCCATTAAGACTCTGAATTTTGGTTTCCTTGAGTGACTACATTAATTTCCGGTGCACCACTCAGTTGAATGATGATGCTTATAAGCTAGAAATGAGAAAAGAATAGAGTTGTCATTCACTAAGATATTCCAAATGTGAAGCAATAAGTTTATTACAAAATAACAATTGCAAGTTAAGATATAGAAAAAGCATTTCGTAAACCACGATATTGTTACCTACCATACAAGGGTCTAGAATTAAGTGCCAAAAACTTGCATGAAGGTTATTGGCCCCTGCTTAACATCAAGCATGAGTCTTTAATACATAGATGGCTATGTCTGCAGTAGAATTGAGGAGAATAACCCTCCAAGCGATGAATGCAATAATCTAAAGCTTGGGTTAGGGTCAGTGATATGTAAGAAACAAACTCGGTGAGGGAATGAAAGTCATGACAGCCCCTATGGAAATTGTGTCCAATTCGATAATAGGAGAAAACCTCATTCCGACTACGATTGCATTAATAGCTGCGAGAGCTTTCGGATCATCAACATTTATTCGAGTGCATAGAGACAAAAATTCAAGGCCATCAGAGGAGGAGATTAAATGTGCGGTGTACGGGCTCGAACCGGATAAGGCGGCAGGACCGGACGGCTTCCCGATGTTTTTTTCCAATACTTTTGGGATCTCGTCTGGGGCAATGTGTGTGATCTCATCAAACAATGGTACGAAGGAAATGGGGAGTTACATAGGTTCAACCATGCTAATGTGGTACTCATCCCAAAGAAAGACGGTGCTGCAACAGTAAATGACTTTAGACCGATTAGTCCCGTTAATATCATTATGAAGATTATTGCTAAACTAATGGCGAACAGGGTTGAGGGGTTATTGAAATCGATTATCAAGGATTACCATACGGGTTTTATCCCGGGAAGATCCATCATGGAAGGAGTGGTGACGGCATAGGAGATTATACAAATCTGTAAGCGAAGAAGGTTGTGGAGGTACTTGCTGAAGCTGGACTTCGAAAAGGCATATGGCAGGGTTGACCGAAGATGTATTTTGAAGATTTTGAATAACCTTGGATTTGGGATGAAATAGTGGACCTGGATTTTGGATTGGTTGCGGTCTGCCAAGATGGCGATAGGTGTGAATGGTACGTTGCCAAGCCATTTTAAATGCAAAAGAGGACTTAGACGTGGAGATCCGTCATCACCTTTGATTTTTACTTTAGTGACAGATGGACTTAACAAGATGATTAGTTTGACAGAAAGGACGAGCTTGATAAATGGTCTGGATACTGCTAGAAGCTCTGTTATTAACCTTCAGTTACAACGATGGATATTTGGGATGATGGACTGCATTCAGGCACAAAGAATGAAAGGCATACTCTGTCTTTTTGAGGAGTGGTCAGGGCTAAAAATAAATTATCATAAAAGTTCGCTCACTCTGATTGGGGAAAGCGAGGAAGATCAATTAAATTTAATTAATTTATTCAGATGCAACTTGGTGACCTTCCCCATAAAATACCTTGGTCTCCTATTTCGACCAGGTAAGCTAAAAAACTCTGACTGGGCACCGGATTGACAGACTGACCAAAAGACTAGAAGGGTGGAAGGGACGTCTGTTGTCTATCGGTGGTAGGGTAACACTGCTTAACGTTGTCCTAAGTGTAATACCGCTGTATTACCTCGTTGTACATGAGTTGCCCGTCAACATTGAGATGCGTATTGATAAGATACACAAGAAGTTCCTTTGGAGAGGTGGAAACAAAGATACTGGGTACTCATTGGTAAGATGGTCGGAGGTATGCAAGCCTAAGGAGGTGGAAGGATTAGGGGTTTTAAACTTGAAAGACATGAACCGGGCTTTACTCGCTAAACGGTGGTGGAACCTATATGATGATAAATCGAGTACATGGAAGAACAACATTAAGGAGGCCTACCTAAGAAATGGCGTCTTAAGGGGAAATATTAAAAATGTGGCAACTAGCTCGAGATTCTGGAAAGGAGTGTATAAGAACAAAAAGATTTTCAGGGTTACATTTACGATTGGAAATGGCTATAAAATTAATTTTTAGAAAGATATATGGTGTGGAGATGTTTCTTTGTGCTTCAGGTTTTCAAGACTCTTTGGTATGGCGAGAGATAGGCACGTGAAGGTGGTGGAGGTCTAGAACAGCCAAGAGTGGCGACCAACTTTCAAACGAACTCTAGCTGCAAGGGAAAGAGAAGAGGTGAGGGAACTTCTATTATTGTTGACTGACTAGCGACCAAATGTCATAAGAAAGGATCGTTTGAGATGGAATAAAAGTAAAAGGTTCACAGTCAAATCGCTCTACAAGATAATCAATGGAGGGGGAAAAACTGAAAGAAACATTAAACCAATATGGAAGGGTAAGGTACCAGCAAGTGTTCAATTGGTTGTTGTCGAAAAGAATGGTGTTAACTAGAGATAACTTGAACAAACTGAAGTGGCAAGATCCTTCCATTTGCGAGCTCTGCAATTCTTCTAAGGAAATTGGGGATCACCTATTCTTCAACTACCCATACGCCAAAGATGTGTGGTCATATTTTTGCATTAAGAATAACATTCTTCTGTTACCCACATCGATCGACGATATTTGGGGGAACTGGAGAAAGTGCTTAGGGAAGAACAATAGGGGAAATTGGGACATTATTATTATGAGGGTTACATGGGGTATATGGAGACAGAAACGAGAGAATCTTTATGGAGGAAAATAATTCAATAAACAATGTTGTATTTCAAATATCTTCCATGATTCTCGGTTGGACAAAATTGCTTGCAAATAACTCAAAACTAAAGATAAGGAAGATGGTACCCAAGATTCTGGAGAATGAGGAAGAAACTGTGGATGAGGAAGCAGAAGATGGGGGAGGAAGAGATGGGGGGAAGCATGAGGAAGGAACAAAGCGATGGAGGGGGATATGTGCTTTTGGGGGGTTTTAATGTTCCTCGGATGTGAGGCGCTTGATGTTTTTTGAGCATGTATTCCTAAGTTGTTTTGCTTAAGAAATTATGTGTATTTTGGCTTTGACGGCGTATCGGTGTAATCATTAAAGATTTTTTAATGTTATTTCTAGGATGGCTAATTATCCACCTTTTCCTCAAAAAAATTTCAAGGCCATGGATTGTTAACTTTCAAAAGTTATTTAAATTTCATCCACTTAATTTTCTGTAGGTCTCTGCATTGTTATACCTCGATGATTCTGCATGGATTTATGTTTTCCTCTATTATTTCTAATTCACCTCAGAGACTGTTGCTTTCAAGAATACGGGGAGTTAATTTATACCGACATGATCGGTATGATCAATTATGTTTAGATAGGAGATGTTCCAACATAACACTCGTATATATTCTGGAATGATGGTATGATATCTCTATTACTGTTAGGAATCATGGTTGCACATCGATGCCAGAATGGAAAGAGTTTTAGAAAAATAACTTCTGTGTTGTTTCAACTTTCATGCCTGTTTTTTGAAGTTTGATATTCTACAATCGTATGATTCTACCAATCCTGTTCCATTGTCCTTTCAACAATTTAGTCAATTAATTGTTGTATAATAATATTGTTTTGCTATAGGATGTTATCAGATGCAAGCAAAATTTGAATTCCAAGCCTTTTGCTCCACGGAAAGAAGTGTGCCCATGGGTTATAGAGACACTGGCTCCTATTATATTGTTACCACAATGCCGGTACAGAACTTTCACGTATTTTACATGACTTATATAGTACAGAACAACTTATTAAATTAAGATCTATTTGAGTCTAGCTTTAATTATGCTTCAAAATTATAAAGAAACTTTTAAAACTAATCTCTCATTTGATATTCCTCTAAATTCCTTCTGCTAGTTTAGGAAAATTCGCATGCACTGGCAATGGGCATTAGAGACCGACAAATCCCTACTTACCTATAGCTTTTTCAGCCATACACTTGGCAGTTGACGCTAATCATGACATAATAGATGTCAAAGTGCACAACCAATATAAATTTTTGCCAAATTTAATGCTTGTGTTGTATAATCAACCCTATTTTTTGCCAAAATATAATCAACCCTATTCCTAAGGAATATCGTTCATATGATCATTTTATATTGTTATTATAACTGAAACAATACAATATGTGGTGGTACAAATATTAGAGATCAACCTACAGTTTCACCATAACAAAACGATCTATAAACACATCTCGGTTTCTTTGGTTTTCATATCTTTGAAGGACTTTCAAAACGTTTGAAAGGATGGGTCTAGAACATAGGCCTTGAAGCTGCAAATTTTTCTTTATTCTCGTGATCTTCTTTCGTTCCTCAATATCGCCCTCGGGTAAGGGAAAAGATGTGTGAGTGAGAGAAGTTGCCAGATAGAAATGCATCTCTTTATCCTATATATTTAAACATATGGCACCCAAAATCACCAATCCAAAAATGCCCAAAATCCTTAGAAGACCCAACATGAATATTTTCTTAAAAGACATGGGGTAATGAGGAAATTCACTTATCCCACTAACTTCGTCACCCTCCAATGGCTGCTAATCACCTCTCTAGTCCTTGCATGAAAGATTATGGAACTCAATAAAGCTTAGGAAGGTTTGACCAAGTGTTTATGTATCTCGCCCAATAATAAGTGAATAATCAACATGCTAATGACACTAGAATAATGCATCCATGCTCTTAAGCACATGGGAAGCAAACTTAATTTAGACTTAAGAACATGAAATAGAAAAGCTAGATAATTATTTAAGGCATCACATTTTCTAATTCTTACACTATGCATTCTTGTGTCTTTAATTCTTACACTCTGCCTTCTTGTCATGAAACATTAAACTCTTCCAAAGTTTATCAATAACTCATTATTAACTTAGTCTAAAATTAAATATCACGGATTTGGTTAAGAATTCACAATTTCTTAAAAGTTAAGGATATCATTCGTTGGCGGGATACGTTAAGAATGTTCTTTATAAATATATACATAATAACATAATATTAATCGTTATTATATTAGCAAAAATTAGCTAAATATACAATAATTTGTCAGTGTTGATGCATAGATAGTTGATATTTTAGTCAATCATACATGTTCGGTACATCTAGAACATGATATAAATGTTAAATAGCACGAGAAAGGGTTCCACTAGTGTCCCCGACGAATTCAAAAGAATCCGATATGGATACACCTCCTTCACTGAATCTATGCAACAAAGAACCAGTTTCGCATCATGGAAAATAATAATCATGAGTTTAATTGGTGGGTTTAACACGATGGGATTTGGAGGAGCATGAAGAGGAAGGGTTAAAAGGAAAGCATGTGGAATGGAGGATAGGATGAGTAATTTATAGAATTAACTCATTAAGCAATCAACTTAAACTACTCTCTCAAGTAATCAACATTGTCCGCCGCCGCCCCCTTCAATTCAACAGGCCGGAATAACGTTTCTCCTAATTTCCACTTTAAAGCCATGTCTCACCGGTTCATCTTTTTATGTGGGGTGGTGGGTTGGGGCTTCCAGAATCCAACCTTTTTAATATAACTGTATAACTATCTATGGAATCGATCTAAAAGTCATACCATTAAGCCACAGGAATGGATAATTCATGCTCTTCATAGAATTTCTCCGTCCTAAATGATTGTGTTCTAAAAATAAAATGTAATTCGTATTTTTTTTGCCATAGGTCAACAATTCTCTTATGATCTATAATGGAAAACAAACTCTTTTACATCCACTTGATGCATGGTTTAAACTTTGAAGCTATCCAATCACATGATTTTCTTATGATATGGAGATCATCATCAATATATGGATTATTCATTATGATGGTCCGCCATTGGATTTCATGTTGTTCCTTTAGTTTTCAACCTAAGAAGCCATCTTAGGGTCCCTTTACACTCTACCAGCGCATGCAGAAACATGCATGGCTGCTTATTTCATAATGATCATTATATCCTTGTTCTGATTGTACGAAGACTAGCAATCACTTATCTAATATGACATTATAAACACACAAAAAATGCTGAAACTAATAAGAAAAATTAAAGATCTAAATACATGAAATCTGAGTAAATGCTCAGAGACCAATGTTTAGTTTAGTCCCAACTACCGATAGTCACCACAATTCAATTAGTAAAACTTCTCTTCCTAATTCTAAATTTCACTTTATTTCAATTCATATAATTCATTAAATTTATATGCCACGGGATTCTCTCTCATGGTCTCACTAGATTGACTCTTAAACCATTCAATAGATAGAACTTTTCTTTCATATGCGTCTCGTATTTATTGGTAATGTTCATAGAACGTTGATTAGTTTGAACTAGATTTCCAATTTTACGGCGGCTGATTTACCTGTAAGAGAAAATCCTATTGCCCATTCCTTTCCTTCATAACATTCATATCTTTCTTTTTTCATCTATAGAAGTAATTAAAGCATTACAAAACATTATGATGGTCCGCCATTGGATTTCATGTTGGTCCTTTAGTTTTCAACCTAAGAAGCCATCTTAGGGTCCCTTTACACTCTACCAGCGCATGCAGAAACATGCATGGCTGCTTATTCATAATGATCATTATATCCTCATTCTGGTTGTATGAAGACTAGCAATCACTTATCTAATATGACATTATAAACACAAAAAAAATGCTGAAACTAATAAGAAAAATTAAAGATCTAAATACATGAAATCTGAGTAAATGCTCAGAGACCAATGTTTAGTTTAGTCCCAACTACCGATAGTCACCACAATTCAATTAGTAAAACTTCTTTTCCTAATTCCAAATTTCACTTTATTTCAATTCATATAATTCATTAAATTTATATGCCACGGGATTCTCTCATGGTCTCACTAGATGACTCTTAAACCATTCAATAGATAGAACTATTCTTTCACATGTGTCTCGTATTTATTGGTAATGTTCATAGAACGTTGATTAGTTTGAACTAGATTTTCAATTTTACGGCGGCTGATTTACCTGTAAGAGATAATCCTATTGCCCATTCCTTTCCTTCATAACATTCATATCTTTCTTTTTTTCATCTATAGAAGTAATTAAAGCATTACAAAATGTTTCATTCTACACACTTCTTCATGCTTGATGATTCATGCTCGTCAAGTACAATGGTTTTGTATTATCCATTTAATTTAGACATTATGATCAATTTCCAGCCAGGACTAAAGTTTTTGAAAATGTCAAATGAAAATTCCAACCCACAAGACAACTTTTTGACCAGCAGTTTAGGGGATAAACATATTTTCTGGTCCAAATAATGATCCCCTTTGCACTTAATAGTTAATCAACAAGTTTTCTTCCATTCGATATTGGGGAAAACCAACTTGAATACATATTTTGTAAGAGCATCCAGTAGTCAATCCACAATTTCAATATTGTCGAGGATATCTACAGGAAAAAAATACATGAAGGATGGAATCATATACATGAAGACTGATCTTGATGCTCCTTGATGCATATATAGTGCATTGGAACTGAATCAAGTGATGAGCCTACGACAATGATACTGATAACTATTTGTACACTTTAGTCGGCTATGTTCTGTTGACTCGAGAAACTGTTTTCTATGTATTTCAGGTGTATTCCCTGTTAGAGTTTTAAGGGGTTGGCAAGTCCAACATGACAGAGTCATGTATCGACTCAATGGGAGGTGCTAACAAAGGCGATTGCCTTAGCATATTGAAGCGATGGATATTTTAAGTATCTAAGTCCACTAGTAAATATTATTTGATTGCATTTGAAACTAAATTATACTGTAGTTCATTTTAATAATTGATAGGTGGATGACATGGACATAAAGCACAAAAATAGAATCATGCAGTAAAACATTCTAAATATGTAACATGCATTATGAAGTATCTAATGATTAATTTTAAATAATCATTAAAAAATATTAAATTCGGTGTACTGGCATATTCATCGGATCTCACTATCGAGTAGACTAGAAGTAAGACTTTCAGATGGTTTCAATCAGTACAAGTATAGCAATATGAATTAAAGACATTAGATACAAAATTAAACAAATTATAGAACACAAAACTACACCATAGAACCATAAAAGGAAGTTGCAAAAAGAAAAGTAATGCAATTTTTATCTACAATGGAAGCAAAACTGAAAAAATATATTAGGCAACAAATGGAAGCGAATAAGATACTTTTTTTTCTAAAGAAACCCTAAATATTAGTTTCAGCGATAGGTGATCGGTGTTTTCCTATCGCTAGTCAAGGCCAGTGTCTCCATTGACCTGTGATATGGAAATATAGAGTAGGGGGGGGAAACGAAAATAACATAACAGGTACGTGATGAAAATCAAAATATCCCCAAAAGGGTATGTGATGAAAATCAAAAATAGAAAAAGGAGGATTTTGAATAAAACGATAACTTAGTAGAGTGTACCAGGCCTTCCCACTCTCGCAACAAGTGCCCACATACACACTGAGCTCCTCTGATGTGGCAACATAACCAGGTTTGAACACAAAACGACCTCCCCTGGGCACCTGAGGCAATGACCTATCCAGTTTTCCCTTTAAATCACTTCACATGTAACCCTTGATGAAATATTTTGTGGCTCGTACTTATGTTCATGGTGTCTTTGCATTAGTTGGTATTGTTGCTACGCTCACTTAGTACTTAATGCATCCTGAGTAGATATCCATTGAAATATGTAATGGATTCTCTTTGTTACAAATTGAAGAAAGTAGGCTTAAATGCATAACCCACCCCCCACCCCCGTCTTCTCATTTTTTCTTGAAATGCAGGAAACCCCCCTTAACTTGGAAAACCTGCACTTTACCCCATAAACCCAAACGTTGATAGTATTTTCCATGCATGAGACATTTCAGTACCGAAAATGCTCGTCTAATAATTCCAATTGACTAAACCCTATTATTTTATTTTATTTTTATTTTTTATCTTTCCCAAATTCAAACTATCTTGGATCAATGCTCACTCCTTGGAGGAGAGCATAGTAAGTACATGGCATCTAAACTTAGATTGGATATTTTGGAGAATAAAGGTGGAAAGAGATTTGGAAGGAAAAAAATAGGTAAGAAAGGGGAGAGAGAAATTTGGGGAAGAAAGGTTAAATGGCATTTTAGGAAAAATTGACCAATAAAACTCACAGTATTAAATATTTGCGGTAAAGTGCATGTTTTCCGAGTTAAGGGGGGTTTCCTACTTTACGAGCAAAGGTGAAGGGGTTTTCCTTTCATATCAGCCAAAAAAATTATTATGACCCTAAGAGATTGTTAAGACAAACCAATGGACATATTCAATTTCTACTAAAGAAAATTAGTTGAATCATCTGAGTATTCTCATCCTGTAGCACATTGAACACAATATTTATCCAATTTGTTTTAATTGTGCAAATTATGGAAATCATTAATCAAATCAAATTGCACTTTGAATCCCACATTCATGTATCGGACCTTTTAAACTCTCGGCTATAATTTGGATACCCGACAAGCATTAAATGTTGATACATATTAATCCACTATTTGCTATCCATAACAGTACAGAAAAATTCTTATGTGTGCCGGCCACACGTGTTTGGTCATGAAAGAGAAAGAAATAGAACCTCAAGACTGACCAAGGTGCTGAAAGGTACCCGAAAAGTTCCATTTCTTTCTCTCTCCTGCCCGGCTTCATTGAACCCAATATGCTGAATAATTTCTCTATAGCAAGCAAGTAAGTAAACAGCAGATCAGTTTATTGTGCATTTGTCACATTCATATCACACAAAAGGATGACTTCTGGCTAATTATGCTGACAAGATTTGCAAGCTATAACACTCACCTCATCTGAATTGAAATTTTCGTTTCTGAGATAAATCGAAACACAATTCAATCAATAGATTACACACACCTCATCTGAGGGAAGAATTGCGTCCAAAGAGGAAAGCAATCGATAGAACATTTCCCAAAACGCTACCAAATCGAAATCAGAGAACGGCCATGAACTTCATTGGTATCGATTAGGGTTTCCAGCGGCGTGCGGTATGTTTAAGATTTGGGTTTTTATCATATAGGACCTCGAATCTTAGGTACTGTGAAAAAAAGGTTAAAAAAATCTTGCTAATCTAAGAACAACCGATATCAAGCACAGACGTAAACGGATCCGGATAGCATTACTATATCTATCCGACAACTATTTAGGGATACGAAACGAACCTGGATACGGATAGTTATCGATAACAAAAATTTACTATCCATAACCGCTATAAATCGAATACGGATACAGATCGGATATTGTAAAATTCATATCTGCTAAAATTAGATACGAATACTATTCGGAAAAATATAAAAAAGTCATGATTCATGATTACAACTAATAAAATATTTAAATAGGTTAACTAATAATTTTATATTTAAACAATCACATCAAGCTTACAAGTCTCAATGATTTCAAATTAGGTATTTTTCATGTAATATCAAATCCATTGGCCATCCATAAATCTAGCTAGAACCAATATTAATTAGTAATTGGATAGTGGGTACCGTTAGTTTGGATTGTAGGTGGATGCTCATACTTGTGTCGCTAACTTGTGGCCAAGACGGAATGCAAAATAAAAATTTCAAAGACAAAAGCACAAACTCTACGACCTAGAATCGAATCCAAACACTAAATTAGTGAGCAAGAAGGAGTTTAATTACTCGGATAGTGTTTAGCTATGTTTGTAGTCGTGTCTTTTGTCTTCTATCCCACTTCTTAAGCTCCTCGGAACTCCGGGAACAAGCTTGAAAGTCGGTCATTTTTGTCGAAAATGATCCACATATACACGTATTTATACAAATACACGTATTCATATAAATACTGTATTCTGTCAAAATACAAATATCAAAAAAAGAGATGCTAAAAAGAGAAATAATACTAGCTATGATAATATGGCTATCTTTCAAACCGGCTGGTATTAACAAAATGTCCGATTAAAAGTACATGTACAAAAACATGTATTTAATCGAATCTAAGTATGTATTAAAATACGTACACTATATCGTTTTGCATGAGCTGGGAAACCTTCTGTGTGGGATCCTAAAGACTCGACAATACGCTAGCAGTGGGTTTAACCACAAACATGTCAGCTGCACTAGCTATACGTAACGACTGCACAGGGATTGAACGAAATGAAGGTCGACAGGCAAACTTGTCCATATCTCTACTGAGTCTGAAAGTGACAATCTTCGCACAGTCCAGTCTTTCCGTCTGAGAGTATCGCATATCGGGTCTAGGAGGTGAAAAACGTAAGACCCCTAATACCCTGATAAGTCGTGTCGATGTGGCTCAAAACCATCCCGAGAAACTACTGATCTCACAATCAGTTAATCTCAACTGTCTTGGCCAAGGTCTTATGGTGATGACTAATCGAACACTACGCGGCATCGACTTCCTATACCGGGAGAGATGAATCTTTTATATCGCTCACTAACCCTAAGTGCTTCGGGACCGTACCCAACTAAAACCTGTTTGTTCGGCTCTTTAAAACCGTGGTAGGGTAGAAATATAAGTATAGTGGGAACACACTCGAGACTAATGACGATGTCAGGTCTAAAGACTAACCTGTACTTATGTCACCAGAGAACTGCTATCTGACGATAGGTATATTACCATCTAGAAGTTCTCGGAGAGTCCATCCAGTGTAACTCATAACCTAATGAGCACTTGTATAATATCTTTGGTGTCGTACACCAATGGCTGTGGGACATGCCTCCTTTCCTCACGGGAATAAGAAACGTATACACTAGTCTACTCCGGAGTATCGATGCCCTGTCTTGAAACTCCAATGACCAGGGACAATTTAAGGATGTGCTTATAAACTACCTAGACCCCACGAGTATGATAGACATCACAACTCTAGTAGTCAAGCAAAGATACTACGGGCTTTTACCAACATGTATTTAAGATACGTAATATAAATAAAACATATACACATGTTGAGGTAAAGACAAACCAGATAGCATACTATCATATCGAGCAAGACTGTCATGAACATATATGTCCCAAGTATCCATTTGTAATATGCAATCATGTACTATACAATAATGGCCTCTAGGGCATACATATCAAACAATCTTCCACTTGCACTAAGGCCATGTATTGGCGTATCGAAGACCAATCATCTCCAATAGTCGCTCAAGCTGAGTCTGAGGAAGTGCCTTCGTGAGTGGGTCCGCTGTATTGTCGTTTGCATCTACTCTCCTGACCTCGATCTCCTAACGATCAATGATCTTCCTGATCAGGCGATACCGCCTCAAGATGTGTCTAGATTTCTGATGGGGCCATGGTTCCTTCGCTAACGCTATAACCCCATTATTGTCACAATACAAAGGTATTGGATCAACAATAAACGGAACCACCTTAAGTTCATAAATGAAATTCCTCATCCAGACAGTCTCTTTTGCGGCATCGCTAGTGTTGGATATAAGTGCCCTCAAGGCAATTATTCTAATTGAAGAAGAACTTATAAGGAGAACAATATTACTCAAGATGATAGTGTGATATCCGGTTTGTCTTTATCTATCATGAGTATGCGTTTTACTAGTTATCACGTATCGCTAGAACACGAGATAGAGCCCTTAGGATTTTGCTTGACTACTAGGATTAATGATAGGGATCATACTAATGAGACATGGGGTAGTCTATAAGCACATTCTTAAATGTCCCTAGTGTTGGATATGTATACCATAGAGGCCGTTATTGTATATGTATATATATAATGGATACTTGGACAATCTTGCTCGACATGATAATATGCTTTTTCGTTTGTCTTTATCTTAACATGTGTATACGTTTTACTTATTATTATGTATCATTAATATATGTTGAGTCGTGCAAACAGGTTTTAGTTGGGTACAGTCCCGAGCCACATGGAGGCAGTGAGCGATTGTTGGGGATTCGTCTCTCCCGGTATATGGAGTCGATATCGCACTGCGTTTGATTGGCCATTACTATAAGATCTTAGCCAAGGCAGTTGGGATTTATAGTTAGATCAGTAGTTTCCCGGATTGGTCCTGAGCCACATTGGCATGAATTATCGGTGTTGGCTATAGTGCCCTCAAGTCAATTATTGGATCGCAGGCATGTGATTGCAATGATTGAGGGAGGACCTATACCGGTAGGACAGTCTTACTCAAAATGATAGTATACTATCTGGTTTGTCTTTATCATCGTGTACATGCTTTAGGTGAAATTACAGATCACTATTATATGTTGATAGAGCCCATAGGATTTTTTCTTGACTACCAGCAGTATGATGGCGATCATATACGTGGGAGTTGGGTGGGGTATAAGCACATCCTTAAAACGTCCCTAGTTGTGGGAGTTTCGAGACTGGGTATCGATACTCCAAGAGTAGACTAGTGTATACTGATCGAGACCCCGACGAGGGGCGGTGGCCGATCTCACAAGCCATTGGTATTAGTTTGTTCACCTAAGATGTATACATGTGCTCATTGGGTTATGAGTACACCGGACGGACTCGCCGGGAACATGCTAGTTGGTATTATACCTATTGTCAGATAGCAGTTCCCTGGTGACATGTGTACAGGTTAGTCTATCGACCTAAGATCATTATTTGTCTCATGTGAGTTCCCGCTGTGCTTTGATTACTACCCTACCATGGCTCAAAGGAGTCATGCAAACATGTTTTAGTTGGGTACAGTCCCGAGCCACATGGAGGCAGTGAGCGGATCGTCAGGGGATTCGTCTCTCCCGGTATTGGGGGTTGATGTCGCGGAGTGCACGATTGGCCATCACCAGAAATCCTTGGCCAAGCTAGTCGAGAATTACTGATTCAGATCAGTAGTTTCTCAGATGGTGATGGGCTTCACATCGACACTAAATGTCGCGTTATTAAGGGTCTGACTTTATCCACCCCCTTAGACTCGATATAAGATACTCATAGACGAACGGAACGGACTGTACGGATATTGTCACTGTCAGGCTTGGTAGGGGTTTCAGGATGAGTTTGCTCGTCGGCCTCCCTTTCGCTCAATACCTGAGTAGCCGTTACGTACAGCTAGTGCCATTGACGTGCTTGTGGTTAAACCCACCGCCAGCGTATTGACGAGTCTTTAGAGTCCCACACAGAGGGTTTCACTGCTTCGGGCGAAACGTTGTAGAGGCCGTATGGTTTTATGGTAGGGTTCGATCATATACGTGCACTTATGCACGGATCATGATCAGACGGATAATACTAGCGGTCTTTGGTTTAAACCGGATCCTAGTATTATATTGTTGGATTATTTTCGTCTCGTTATATTCGTATTCAGTCGGAATACGGATGCGGGCATGTATATACAGATGAGGGGTATTCTTGTAATTCGTTACAAGATTACTTTAGATAATGCCATTTCTTTTTGTGTGATAAACATTTAGGTTAAATGTTTATTTTGTGGGGAAAGTGTGACTCATTTGTTGGCATTAACTCATGCATATGCACTTGGTGACTCATGGTGTTGGGTCTTGTGATAATTCATTATGACATGGATTGTTTTTTTTTGTTTTGGCTAAGATATTAGTGTGTGATATTTTTGTGAGGAGTGGCAGTTCATTTTCGTGGGAGATTTTTCTTCAAGCGCACACAACAATATCACACACAAAAAGATTTAGCCCATTTTCTTGAGTTGCCAAAACTTGAGCTCACACTCTCTACCTCATGGCGTCTTCTTCAACCTCTACCCAAACCCTCTCATGAGTTGAGAATCCTTGGGTGTTTTGAGACAAAATAATCACACATATTCTCTACTTCATCTTGGCTATCTAGGTTAGCAAACTAGATACCCGAGTTGCTTCGGTTTTGAGGCGGGAGCCCGTATTACTAACTCTCGACGTGGATCTTCTTCGATGTAGCGAGACCGGAGAGAAAACTTGATTGAGAAAGCCGCGAGGAGTTTGGGACAGAGGTTGAAGACCGAAGGACTCGGATCATTCGGTATAACCTCTCTAAACTCCTTTACATACAACTAGTATAGGGTTAATGGTATGATCCGGGAATCGGGTTCCATTAGCGCTAGTTTATAAAAGTTTTTTTTCCTCATTTGGCCATGGATTGATGACCGAGGCGCTGGCGTAACCCAACATGGTATCATAGACACTCCATAAGCCTTAGTTAACTCTTTGCGACATTAGAAATCCGTCGTTTTTGTCGTGCAAAAATCGCCGACAAAAATAGTTCCGAAAACTGAAAGTTTGAGAAGTTTACATACCCCGCGGGCTCACGGTTTGAACTGTGAAGCTGTGGGGTGGTGCATGGGTACCCCGGGGAACCCTCAGGGAGGACCGAACAGCTGGGCCCACTCCCCAAGACCACCACAAGGTGGTCTTGGCAGTGGGGACCCGAAACTGCTCCACCTTGGGCAGTTTCGGGTCTCCCTCACCCCCTGGCCACCTCGTGGTAGCCTCGGGGGTGGGATACCCCTATAAGCCCCATGACCTGAAATTAATTTCATTATCTAACTCCCTGCGAAGGTTCGGGAGCGTTTCGTTTTGATTCGGACTTCCGAATTGGCTTTAAACGGTCGGTTTTTGGAACATTAGCTCATTGTTTTTTCCCATGGTTTTGGAAATTGGTTTAGTTTGCTAATTGCGTGAGGAATTCTAATGTCGTAGTTTTCAGTACATACATTACTATCTGCGACCGTGAATGTCATTAGAGCGGTACGACTCGTCTAACTGCTATATGCTCTTTTAGACGGGTTTGCGAACGTGACATTCACGTTGATGTTTTGTGTTGTGCTGTGGTTGTGGTGGGATCGTCGTGGTGGATAGCTTGGGTGCAATGGTAGTACAGTTTGGATTTATTTGTACATTTGATATCGCGGGGCGAGCGTCCGATATGTGGACTGCCGTCACTGCCTGTTTATATATTATTTATTTTGGGCACGACCGGGTTAAGGTCAATATCACCGCTGTACATATTTTCTTTTCTGTACTAGGAATACCCCACGATGAAATGCATGGATATCCGGGTTCCAGAGGGCAACGGGCCCGCATCTCATGGCGTTGAGACAGAGGGGGCCTCACTCTAGAATTGGCGGGCTATTCGCCTCACTCGTAGGGGTACAGGTTGACCCAAGGAGGAGTGCTCAAGTTACCGGATTCCGTGAAGTGCCGGGTGGCCCATTCACTTTGATGAAGGGGGTTGCCTCACTTCTGTTTTTGGTGGGTAACTTGCCGCGCTCGTAGGGGTCTAGGTTTTCATTGCACAGGCTATCCACACGACCAGGGGAACGTCAGGTTTCACTTGCGGCTCAAAGGAAACCCGGGGCATCCAGATTATCTGTATTGTTCTGTGATGCTTATCGCTTATCTGTGATGTTGCATTTATCATACCTGGAGTGATTATTATATATTGTAATATATATACTAGTAGATGTTGTATATGTTTTGCACCCGCGCTAGTCCAGTTCCCACTCTGTCGTTAGTTAAGTAACCTAACGGGTGATAATGGGACCCAGTGGCGAATGCGGATGGCATATACGTACATCATATTTTCGTTCTTTTCTGGTATAATTAATTGATGGGACTGCATAGATTCAGATCAATACAAGAAAAACAGACCTATTTGATATTGTTGGAACAATTTTCAAAAGCTGTTATTACAAGGACGTTTTCTTTTTTCTTTTGCACAAAGATATTCGGTTATGAATATCCAGCACCTCATTCGACAAGGCAAGAGCCGAGATCCCTTCACCGGGAGTGACCTTTTGGGCAGAAGTCTGCGTCAGGGTAATAACTTCACTATAGTCGATTACTTTTTTGCTTTGCATCGTGGTATTCAGTGGGAATATCCTGCACCTTATTCTACGAGGAAAGATCCGAGATCCCTTCACCGGGAGTGACCTCTTTAGCAAAGGTTTTCGCCACTATATATATTTGTAAAGCTATCCGGTTCTTTCAATGATATCAAGTTCATTACGTTAAAGGTTTTTCGCCAAAAACCATTCGTAGCCCTCCGTCATTTCAGACGGATAGCACTTAGTATTGATGCTATGTTTGTTGACTTTCGTCAAGGCATAGTGTATGGTAGTTGTTTGTTACTTTTCTGTTGCATAGATAGATGCGTTGGTTTGGGATAGTCGTACAGCCTTGTTGACCTCATCAAGGGAGAGTACGGGTGGGTTCAAATTAACCTGGACAATGACGGGTAGAACTTGACATGTGACTTATGATTTGTTGACCTTCGTCAAGGTCATAAGAGCATGGGGTAAAAATCCACATCGGAAGTTTCTAAGGAAACTGAAACTTGCCAAGCATGCGCATGCCTTCTGGAGTGTGATAACTTGAGTGGATTCCATCAGATTATCATGCGATGATAGTTGGATCCCGATTCCCACTGATGAGTTGGTTTACTCCTAGGGTGATTTTAGATGATCCCGACTAATTCTTCTTTTGGGTTTGGAGGAGAATTTGAGGATACAGTGGGGGACATCCTGATTAGATAAAGTGATTAACTATTCTGATCTAGGTTAGAGTGCACGCCGAGTATTTCTTTTCTCTCTCTCTTTGGCAGCGACCATGGCCCGATCCTTTTCTACAACTCAGGAACCAAGTTAACCAAACCTTCTTAAAACACACTGGCTTTTGGATTGTCAGAGTTGCATACTTTATTGCCACTCCTACTTTTACCCTTTGCTTTTCTCCGGAACATTCCCTATCATTACGAAGATCCACAGTTATTGGATATGACCATCGTATAGTTACACACGAACTCGAAGAAACTTGTTTCAGATTGGAGAATGGTTTCCGGTTCTGGAGAAATTGAATAGGACTATTCAGTTGTCTTTTCCTTTTATCTTCTCTCAGGTTGTGAGGGCTCCTAGGATTAGGAGAGGGTACACCTATTGCGCTTATTGAATAGTCTTCTTCCAAACCATAGGCAGGTGCCGAAAGGTGGGAAAGGAAGAAAACCAATTAGCCTAAGTGAGGTGTACAGAAGGTAATAAGTAAAGACAAATAAAGGGATTAGAAAAAAGAAAAAGTAAATTGCGACTGCTATCATTCACGACCGAACCGCGTATATCATCGCCACTTCTACTTCACCTTTGCATTTCTCCATAACACCCCGTATCACTACGAAAATCCATATTTATTGGATAATCCATCGTATAGTTACATACGAACTCGAAGGAACTTGTTCCAGTTCGAGGATGGATTCTGTAATACCCAGTTACTTTAAATAATTTCCGTATTTTAAAAAAAACAAAAATTTCTAATTTTATTAACTTAAACATTTCTTTCTTTCCAACCCTAACTATAAATCCCCAAAAAAACCCAATTCTATTTTTCTAAACCATTTATTTCTTTTCCTCCTTGGCCCATTCCCTAACATTTCCCCACAACCCAGCTTATTCCTTCCCCCTCTCTCTCTTAATATTTTTCTTGTTGGCCTGGCCCAAGAACCCCTGGCCCAAACCCTTTCCCTCACTTTACTCCCCGAACCCGACCCGAACCCTGTCCCTACCCGACCCGACCCGAACGCCCACGCCCTCCCTTCTTCTTCTTCTCTTCATTTTTCTTTCCCGCTCGTTTCCCCTGTTTCCCCCCGCTCCCCGTGTCCACTTCCCCACGACCCGCGTTCATCCATGACGAGTTCCCGACTCCCCAGCCTTTCTTCTTCTTCTTCTCCTTCTTTCCCACCTTCCTCTACTCCTGCGCACCCTCACCGAGCACCGTCGTCGTCGTCGCCCTTGCATCTCCGTCTCCATCGACTCCCCCCCGCACTCTTCCAAGATCCTTACTTCACCTCCACTCAACTCAATCACAGAGCCCCACTCCTCCTTCTTCTCTTTGCCTTCGCCGCCTCCAGCCCGAGCACCCCTCACCATCGACGGCACCTCCAACCGCGAGGGACTCCACTACCGAGTTTCCAATGCCCCCCTGCTCACCCTCGAGCTCCTCACCTCACCGTCGACCACCTTCTTCCCGAGCACCCGCGCTGCAACCCCCTTCGCCCCGCAACCCACGCTTGCGCTTATTGCCGCCTTCACCTTGCCGACCCTCGCTGCCTCTACCCTCGTTGGCGTCCTATCTCACCGCTCATCTCTCTCTCATTTTTTCCCCGAGCTCCATCCGCGACGACGAGACTCACTGCAACCCATCAATTCCACTGCAACCCATTACAGTTGCTGCTACCTCTGCGCCTGCATCGGCCCTCCAAGCTCCGATCATCCGTCGTTGTGCCTACCTCCTCGGAAGACCAGAGCAGCCGAGCTCCAACCTGAGGAACCTACTGCACCCGAGTTCCCCTTACTGCCGGCCACCACACCTCCTCGCTGCATTAACCCCGTCCACGGCCACCTCACCGGAGTTCCCTAGCGTCATCATCGACTCGAGCTCCCCATTGCTAAGCCATCGCTGAACTCCTAGCCATCGCCTAAACCCTCGTCGCCTCTGCCCAAGCCACCTCGTTGCGGACCCACTCCCGCGTCGCGCCGTGCCTACCTGTGTACCACGACAGCACCCACTCCGTACCCGACACTATGCCACATCGTGCCCACTACTGTGCCCGCCTCCGTGTCACTGCGTACCCAGATGTGTCGCGTCCGGTACCCACTCCCCATGCCACGTCGTGCCAGCCCCCATGCCACATCGTGCCCGATCTAGTGCATGCGCCGTGCCGCTCCCGCACCATGCACCGAGTCAGGACTGTGCCCAGTGTCGTATCGCGTCGTGCCACGCACCGAGCCAGGACTACGTCCACTACCGTATCACGCCCGCGTCGCCACCCGCGTCCAGTACCGAGTCACCGCGTATCGCGCTCGCACCGCGCCTGTGCCAGCATCGCGCCATCTCGTGTGTCGAGACTAACTCTGTAGCGGCTTCGCTTCTATATCAAGTGACCGAGGCGAGTAAACCTCTCACTTGCTTTACATGCTAATATGCTATATACTGATACACATTTATATATACATTTACATTGCTCTAATTAATCAAGTGTTTGATGCTAGACCCTAAGCGAAAATCTACTTTAGAATGGCGGAACTTATTATAGATAGATCTGTTTACTGGTAACAAACATCATGTAGGAATTTAGGTTGAAAATAGTGAGGTTTACATCATGTAATGTCACACCCACAAAGCTAAGCTAAATCTGGAATTCACCGTCTATGCCACGTTCTAAGATCTATATTAAATTGAAGACAACTCATAACCTACTGTTCTAGGGCTTATATCAAAGCCAACAGATAAACCTACAGCACCCCATAGTTTATCTTTGCATTTTGATAAGTTATAACAATGAATACTGAGGCTATTCGTGGCCGTGAACTGCAGTCCGGGCAGCGTTTCGTTTTGGATATCTGGATTTGGAACACCTGTATACCCCTTTTTTAAACTGAAATTGCACGGAGACCCATATGGACGTGTAGATAATTTAGTTAGCTAACACCTGAATTTAGTCCCGTGTTGTTTAACCGTCATTTGATATTTAATTTGCATTTTAATGTACCTAGGTGTTCTGCAGTTTCTGCAGTGACTCCTCTTGCGTAACTACACTAAATAGGACATAACTTTTAATACAGAACTGATATTGATAATCCGTTTGATGCGTTGGAAACATAACAGAAAAATATACATATTATTTAACTGTAGTGTTGCCTAATTATGCTCCCAACTAGGAGTAAAACATGTTGCGAAACGGACTTCCAGTTCAGAAATTGGATTTTCAGCAGTGAACACTTAAAATGAAATAGCCATAACTAGCGAACCTGAAACCCGATTGACGCGAAACTAATTTTTATGGATAGATAATTAAACATACTACTTACCCCCTTTACATTGTTTCACTAAAATCTGCATGTATGTTTTGCAGTAAATTTTGCAAGTGGTATGACACTGGCTGCTATGTTCAATTCGTATCATAATTAATTGCATTTTCATCATATCATATAGCAGTTATACCCCCATTGAATAGTGGTCATATACATTGATAACCTAGTGATCGTGTACATTTCCCAGAGATAGATATTAGCGATTAGATTGTGGCAAGTATGTTAGTGTTAAAGTGTGAATGAATAAATGAAGTGGCACGTACTTATACACAATCAGCGGAACCAGTTAATTTATTGCATTGTCGATGTCTATGGGACATATATATAAGTGTAAGTATAACTGGAATGAGACGGTTATGGAGCACTTATATTAGTGTCATAGGTAAGGCGTCAAACACTGTCCATTTATCTTGGGTACCAGTCAAGACATGCTTGATGAAGATCCGGTCTCCAGTTCTCACGTAGACTTATCATGGACTGACTAGTATTTGGGTTTATGGTCGGTATTTGATGCAGACCGTGGGTGTGGGGTAGTTTGAGTGTGAGTTCAACGGAATCTCGGGAGTCGCCGGCATATACAATGATTTTGGGAGTTGTATGGATGGTGTTACTGATTATTATCGTGCGTGATTCGGGCCCGTGTTCCCTTGCCCATGGCGCCCTACCCTTGGGTTGGGGATACTCTTGCGTGGTTGGCTCTCACACTTGGACTGACGATAGGTTTAGCGATCTGTGGACAGTGAGACTTAGAGACTGATAGGATTAGTGACATTGATATGTATTGATTACTGATTTGATATACCTACTTTACTGTTTACCTGTACCGATTATTTCATGTGCGTCATCATTCTATATTTATTGCTTCATGGTCATCATCATTGCACGTGTTTACTTTTGCATTTATATATATTGCTATTGTGTCGCTCTGACGACCTGAGTATGCATGCTCAGAGTGAGAAGTGGACTTAGTTCGGATCACCACCTGTCGTACCCTAAGGATATTGCGGATATCTAGATCAGCGACGTCAACGCTATCTTTCCTTTGACTCTATCTGATTAGTTTTATATCTGTTTTGATTTAGTGACTGCATTTCTAATTACCTGTGCATTGATTACTGATTACCATGTGAAGCTAGAAGCCGAAGTGTGACTACGGCAGGATATTCCTTCACCGTAGGAGCATGGCCGACTTTTTTAACCCCTCGTATTCCGTATTTTGGCAAGCGGGGCATGACAGATTCTGGTTCAGGAGAAATAGAATAAGGTTTATTCAGTTGTCTTTTATCTTTACATTCTCTCAGGTTGCGAGGGCTCCTCGGATTAGGAGAGTACACCTATTACGCTTATTGGATAGTCTTCTTCCAAACCATAGTCTGGTTTCAAATGGTAGGGAAGGAAGAAAACCATTTAGCCTAAGGGTAGTATACAGAAGGTAATGAGTAAAGACAAATAAAGGGATTTGGAGAGATGGTAAGGAAATATATGGTTACAGTCATGAATTTGGATAATGGAAGAGGCATTACTAGGAATACCCGGATACCCCTATGAAACATTTTCATGTTTCAGTTTCACTGTGCGTTGTTAATTGAAAACTGATTTCCCAATTAGATCCTTACTCCAGGGTATATATTTACCAGGTTTGATTCTTACATCTGTATGTTTTTACAGATGATGAGTGGGAGTAAGTTATTGGGAATTAGGTGATTATATCCTCTTATATCGGACTTCGTTGTAATTGGTGATATTTGAGGAAATCACCTGGGGTTTTGCCTGATGGCAAATATTTGGTTTTGGATATCCGTTGTTATGCACCAATTTCAAACTGATATATCTGTATGTTTATTTTATAAAGTGAGATATAATTTCTTGAAATTATGTCCATGACATTTACCTATGTCAATTGATGACTGGGTAAGGAGCATTAAACAGCGGTGTAATTCTTCTTAAACATAGTACAGTTTTCAACCTACGACGCACACGATTTGAGTTATTTAACTCAGGAGACTTATACAAAGTATTGTATATTGTCCAGTTTCCATTAGGACAAAGGGGATGGTCCTCGTACTATATTCTGTTTACTTATGACTTCTCCAGTTTTAGACAAGTATTTCGTAGAAATACAAGGTCCAAGTTTTGAGAAGTTATAGGTACAAGAATAAAGTAAAGAACCATGTGTTGCAAGTATCGGGATTTTTCGAGGTGATCGAAGATGTAGATACTTATGTTTGGTATTCAGCTGTTAGTAATGGTTTTGAGAACTGGCTTTTCTTTTAGGTTACTCACATCTGGATGCAATCCTAGTCGAGTAATGATGATCGGCCTCTTTCCGTTTAGTTGACATGCACGGGAGATAGCTGCATGATTGAATCTGGTTCCAATTAAATCAGTGCCTCTGTTTCTATTGTAAGTCGACGTTAGACACCCCACATGATGCGGGGAGGCGGAATAGGTAAAACAATCATTTTGTTTGAGTTAACATCGACTAACTTTACGGATCTTTGCTAAATCCTAACTAACAACTAACTAGAAGTGATTAGATACTAGGATAGATGATTATACCTAAATATTCAAGTCCTTCTTGTTCTTGTAGTTCACCTCCTCGTCGGCCTCCTCGATGTGATAGAAGATCCACCCGAGAGCTCCTTCTCCAAGCTTTAACCTCTCACTTGAGGTAACTAGGTGGCTATGAGTGCTAATCAAAATAACCTAGAGGATATAGAAAAGGATTAGGGATCTATTAGTCTTGCTAACCCTAGGATCTCAACACATGAGAGGATTAGGGTTAGTTCTTTGAAGAGAGAGAGCTTGAGGAGAGAGAATGTGAAAGTGAGAATGATATGAATTATAACTCATTTGTGAATATATGAAGCATGATAATTATCTAATAATAATATATGATAATATCAACCATGCTTCATTAACTCTCTTTGGGTGAATCATCTCATGAGTCATTAAGCAATAAATGCTTCATTAACTCATTTGGATGAATCACACCATGGGTCACTAATCCATTTAATGCAAATTCCACCTAAGCTCTCCACCTCATCTTTCTTCTAGAAGCTTCTCGACTAATTACGAGAATGCCCCTCTCATCCGTGAAAACACGGAAATACTGAGACTGTATAAATCCAATAATCCAATACTAGAATCTGGCTTAAACTAAAGCCGACTAGTAAAAACTGTCCGAACATCGTACGTGCATAAATGTAAGGTTACTAGGCACTCTAATAAGGTTCTACAAAGTATCAAACATGCCCGATTAAAATTTTAGCCGTGCCTAAAAACCCTAAACAAGATCTTTGCTAGAAAACTAGGGTTTTACATGTATGTAAATAGCATCTATGACTAAGTGAATACGAAATACAACCTTTGTAGATTGGTCCTTCACTTCTATAGCTCCTTGTTGAAGTCCCTTCGCTGCGATCGTGGTTCTCCCGGACCCTTGCATGGCTTCACGGGGCGAAAGACGCGTCCTTGCTTGAAGTCTTCGAGACCGAAGATGATCTACGTCGAGGGGATGCCAACTCAAGCTTTTACTTCACTAAATTAAGAATTAGTGAAGCAAACACCCTAAACTAAAGTGCTAGTCTAGTAGAGGATGGAGAAATAGGAAGTGGGTACTCTTTAAATTTTATTTCTCACAATCTTTCTCACTTTTAATCAAACCCTAGCAAGCTTTTTCTTTTGAACAAAGAAGAAGAAGATGAACAAAAGAAAGAGATGAGGATAATAATCAAGTGAGAAAGCTAACCATGGTGAGTGAGTATCATATACTAACTCTTGTAGAGACTTAACCATGGCTAATGCTTATGGTTGGGTTAACAAATATCCATGGTAAAAACAAACTTAGTGGACTTAGTCAATACATCCACAAGCTTCCACAAGTTTCATGCATTGTGCTAATCCTCCACTAATTTTGTAATTACTTTAAATATAAAAAACCCAACATAATAAATAGTATGGTGTAAGTCTCATACATCTAAGTCATGTGTATCATCAACCATGATACAAAATGAAAACACATTTTTAATATATATCACATATATATTAAGTTGTGTACAAGTGAGAAAAAACCTAAAGTGAACAAATGTTAGTTAATATAAACTAGTATATAAAATATACAATTATACAATAAATTATTAAATCAACACTTGACTTAATAATCCGGTCATATCACATATAACCGACTAACATTCAATTTATCGATTTATCGAATCAACACTTGATTCGATAACCCGGTATATCATATATAACCGACCGATACAAAAAGTCGTGAGAATAGAATACGGTATCACATACACGCATTATTCTCGGTCCCGTACATATCACATACGTGCTCCTATTTCGTTTTGCCTGAGCCAGTAAAACCTCTATGTAGGACTCTAAAGACTCGTCAATACGCCGGCAGTAGGTGATAATCACATCAAGCACCCACAAGCCGTCAGCGGTACTAGCTGGACGTAATGGCTATCCGGGAATTGAGCGATCAGAAGATCAGCAAGCAAGCCCGCTCCAACTCCTGTAAAAAGCCTGCCGGTAACACTTCCCGTACAGTCCGGTCTCCTCGTCTGATATATTGCATATCAAGTTTAGGGGTGGTAAACGTCAGACCCCAATAACCGATAAGTCATGCCGATATGAGGCTCATAACGGGTCGAGAAACTACTGGTAACACTTATCAGTAAATCTCTAAATCAGCCATGGCCAGGGACTTCCCTGTTATGGCCAATCGAGCACAGCACAACATTAACCCCCAATACCGGAAGAGACGAAACCCCTCCTATCGCTCATTGCCTCCATGTGACTCGGGACTGTACCCAAAAACCACCATTTTGCATGCCCTCATGGACGTGGTAAGGTGGAAATCAAAGCACAGTGGGAATCACACAAGACTCTATGACGATCTCGGGTCTACAGACTAACCTGTACAAGTGTCACCAGAGAACTGCCATCTGACGTGAGGTATAATACCATCTGGGAGTTCTCGGCGAGTCCGTCCAGTGTACCCAGTCTCCACTGAGCACCCGTATACCATCTCTGATGTCAAACACCAATGGATATGGGATCATCCATCGCCCATCTCATGGGTCGAGAAGCGTATACGCTAGTCTACACTGGTATATCGATGCCCCGTCTCGATACACCCACGACTAGGGACCTTGAAGGATGCACTTATGGACTACCATGTCCCCACTAGTATGATCCGCATCATAGTTCAGGTAGTCAAGTACACATCCTAAGGGCTTTACCAACATGTAACTATGAGACAGTATAAAGAGACAAGTATACATGTTAAGATAAAGAGCAACCAGATAGCATACTATCATGTCGAGCAAGAAAGTCCTCTCTATATATGTCCAAGCATCCAATATAATATACATCATCTGTACAATATTGGCCTCTAGGGCATACATACAACTAACAATCTCCCACTTGCACTAGGGCCAGCTGCTGTAGTATCGCATACCTTGCATCCCGAAGAGTCTTTCAAACCGTCTCTAGGGAATGGCCTTCGTGAGTGGATCCGAAGTGTTGTTCTTCGTGTCAACCCTCCTGACCTCGATCTCCCGGCGATCAACTATCTCCCGGATCAGGTGATACCGCCTCAGACTATTCCTAGATCGCTGATGGGACCTGGGTTCCTTGGCCAAAGCCGCCGCTCCATTGTTATCACAATACAAAGGTATTGGATGCTCAATGGATGGAACCACTCCAAGTTCAGTAATGAACTTCTTGATCCAGACAGCCTCTTTGGCAGTATCGTTGGCAGCGATGTATTCAGCCTCCATCGTCGAGTCTGCCACGGTTTCCTGCTTGGAACTCTTCCAGCTAACTGCCCCTCCGTAAAGGGTAAAGACAAATCTCGACTGCGACTTAGAGTCGTCCTTATCACTCTGGAAGCTCGAATCGGTAAAGGACTCCACTTGGAGTTCTCCGTTACTATACACCAAGAGCATCTCCTTAGTCCTTCGTAAGTACTTGAGAATGCTCTTCACAGCTGTCTAGTGACTCTCTCCAGGATCAGCTTGATACCTACCCACTACACTTAGTGAGTATGCTACATCAGGTCTGGTACATAGCATCGCGTACATGATAGAGCCTACAGCCGAAGCATAGGGTATCCCTTGCATGCGAGCTCTCTCCAAATCAGTCTTGGGAGACATCTCTTTGGAGAGAGTGAGCCCTGAGATCGTGGGTAAAAACCCACGTTTGGACTCTTTCATACTAAACCTCTTTAGTATGGTGTCAATGTACCTGGATTGGGACAATCCCAATATCCTTTTAGATCTATCTCTATAGATCATAATTCCCAATATGCAGGAGGCATCACCTAGATCCTTCATTGAGAATCTTTGTGATAAGAAGAGCTTGACCGATTGCAGCATAGGAATGTCATTTCCTATCAAGAGTATGTCGTCCACATACAATACGAGGAAGACAACCTTACTCTCTACCACCTTCTTGTAGACACTAGGAATGTCATTTCCTATCAAGAGTATGTCGTCCACATACAATACGAGGAAGACAACCTTACTCTCTACCACCTTCTTGTAGACACAAGGTTCATCTACGTTTTTGACGAAATCAAACTCTTTGATAACGACGTCAAAGAAGATGTTCCAACTCCGCGATGCTTGCTTTAATCCATAAATGGATTTAAGCAGCTTGCACACCTTCCTGCTGCTCCCACTATCTACGAAGCCCTCTGGCTGAGTTATGTACACGCACTCTTCTAAATCACCATTTAGAAAGGCGGTCTTAACATCCATTTGCCATATTTCGTAGTCATGATATGCAGCGATGGCAAGCATGATCCGGATGGATTTAAGCATAGCCACTAGAGAAAAGGTTTCGTCATAGTCCACACCTGGTCTTTGACGAAAACCCTTTGCAACAAGTCTAGCTTTGAAAGTCTCCACTTTCCCATCTACACCAAATTTTTTCTTGAAGATCCACTTGCTCCCAATGGGTTTTACCCCTTCAGGAGCATCTTCCAAAGTCCACACTTTATTGGTGTACATGGATTCCATCTCGGAACGCATTGCATCCAGCCATTTCACTGAGTCCCCACTCGTGATGGCCTGCTCGAAGCTAGTTGGGTCATCATCAACCATGATGCAATCCTCACTTCCACCATCCATGAGAAAACCGTAGTATCTCTCAGGTGGGTGAGGAACCCTACTAGATCGGCGGAGAGGCTGAGGTTCGTTGGGAACTACCGAATCCTCTAGTTCTACCAAATCTTCTGTTGAGGTCTGTATTGCTGGAACCTCTTCCAGTTCTACCTCCTTACCACTAATCTCTTTTTCAAGAAATTCCTTTTCTAAAAAGGTGGCATGTCGAGAAACAGACACCTTTTGTTCCTCGGTGTGGTAGAAGATATACCCGCGTGAATGTTTGGGATATCCAATAAACTTACACAGAATGGACCTTGCCGCGAGTTTGTCCGGATTTTGCGTTTTTACATAGGCCGGACAACCCCATATCTTAACATAATTAAGACATGGTCTCTTTCCTTTCCATATTTCATATGGAGTGGTTGGCACAGATTTGGTGGAAACCATATTCAATAGGTCTGCAGCTGTTTCCAGTGCATACCCCCAGAAGGAAATAGGTAACTCAGCTGTGCTCATCATAGAGCGCACCATATCTAATAGGGTGCGGTTCCTCCGTTCCGATACACCGTTGTGCTGTGGTGTATATGGAGGAGTTAGCTGAGAGAGAATCCCATTCTCTTTTAGGAAGTCTAGGAATTCATTGCTCAAGTATTCACCTCCTCGATTAGATCGAAGGATTTTAATACTTTTCCCGGTTTGGTTCTCGACTTCTTGTTTATATTCTCTAAATTTTTCAAAAGCTTCTGATTTGTGTTTCATCAGGAACACATATCCGAATCTAGAGAGATCGTCAGTGAATGTAATGAAATACGCAGAACCATTCCTGGCATGTGTAGACATGGGGCTGCATACATCACTATGTACCAGTCCTAAGAGTTCCGCAACTCTCTCTCCGTGTCCCGTAAACAGAGTTTTGGTCATCTTGCCTTTGAGACATGACTGGCAAGTGTCATAAGATGAAAATTCAAACGGATTCAAATATCCATCTTTATGCAACTTAACTAGTCGTGTCGCATTGATGTGACCCAGTCTACAATGCCACAAGAAGGATTCATTCATTTCTGAACTCTTCCTCTTGTGTGTGTTTGTTATGCTCAGAACTGTTGATTGATTTAGAACATAAATGCCATTGCACATCGTGCCTGATCCAACCAACTTTTGGTTTAGAAAAATGTTCATAACATTATCCTGTAATACAAAATTATATCCTTCTTTACTCAACAAAGAAATCGATATAATGTTGCATATCAGGTTCGGCATGTAATAGCATTCGTTCAAAATCAATGTATTACCAGTTGGCAATACAAGGTGATATTCCCCGACGGTTTTAGCTGCAACAATTGCACCATTTCCAACCCTTATGTCTTTATCAGCTTCTCCAAGTTCTCTACCTTTCCTAAGCCCATGTAACTGATTACATATATGGGATCCTGACCCGGTATCTAATACCCAGGACATAGAGGAAATGGTGAAACAGTTCTCTGTAACGAACACACTCGAAGAAAATGCATCAACATGTACTTTCTCCATTCGGGTGGCATGGGAATCCTGGTATTCCCCTATATCCTGTTCAGTCTTATAACTTTTATAAGAAAGAATGGAACCAACGTTCCCCAGCACAGTATAACATGCGGGTTCGGTCAATACATCCATATTATTATCTTGATTAAGGCATGATATGGTCGCTACCTGGAGAGAGAGAGAAGAAAACACTTTAGCAAGATCAGATTGGTTATTATTTTATCTAATCAGGATGGCTCCCACTGTTTTTATCAAATCTTCCTTCAAACCCTAAAAGGAAAGACTAACCGGGATTAATTACACCCTACAATTTCGCCAATCTTTCAGCCAGGCCAGTGTCGGTACTTTGAGGGAGGTTCCCCGTGCTTTCGCACGGACCAAATTAAAGTAAACCTCGTTTTCCCAGAGGCGTAACCCCGTTGACACCTTTCTAGACACCTACTTGATCGTCTAATTGTCCTGTGCAAAACTCTCCCAGGAGTAACAATTACTCGCAGTGGGTATCGGGATCCAACTATCTCATAGAAGGTATGCAATCTCATTGCAAATTTCAACACTTGAAATTCCCGATAATAATTTGCCCCTAACGTCCCATGACCTTGACGCAGGCCAACAAACCACAGTGCGTGTTCAGACCATAATATTGCATTATTATATTCCCCATTCTTATTCTTTTTATAAATAAATAGGTACTTTTGACGCATGTCTGCTTCATGTTACAGGTTACAGGTTCTTGGAGCGAAAACAGTGAAAAAGACAAAAGACGATGTAAAAAGGGACTTTTGACCAACAAATAGAAGGATCTTGATCAAGCCGACATGAAAGATAAAGTTCACAAAGTACAAGGCAGCGCAAGGTCTAAGATGTCAGTGAACGGTTAAAAGTCTAATACAAGTATTCACTGGAATATCTGGAAGAAACCTGGAAGCTTATTTGAGAAAATTACCAAAGAAACAAGAAGCCCAAAAAGCTCAGAGCCATATGAAGAAAACTCAAGCAGGGATCTCACTATTGGGCCGCGGAACCGCGGCCCAAAGCCTACCCAGGCCGCGGTTCCGCGGCCGTATGGAGCCTGTATGGAATAAATTTTTTACTATAATTCTTTATGTCTTTGACCGGTCTTTCTAGGGCTATTTTTGTAATTATAGACATGCAGATCAAATGTAACCCTAGGGTTTCCTATTCTCTATAAATAGGAACTCTACAGATTGTAATTCTTTATGCCTCTCTTTAATAAAAATTCAGCAATTCTTTTGGAGAGCATCGGTGTTTCTTTTCCATTCAGAAATTCAGATCTGACAAACCTGCATGGATGATTGGAGGGATGCATCTGTAAGTAATTTAATTTCTTGCCCCAGTGTAGATTTCAATTCCTTGCCCTAGGTAGATTTAATTTCATGCCCTAGGAACTTGTTTAGGCTTTAGCTTTGAGGAAGGATTTTGAGAGATGAGATCTCGCATCCCTTTCTTACCCACCAAATATTTACAATAGGACTCCATGCATACACGCACACACCGCGCCCTACGGCACCCTACCCCTCGAGGTAACGATGACACCGTAGTGTAAAGGACCGGTTGCGCGTGTTTTCCATGGAGGTTAGGGTAAGGATCTCTAAAGGAAGGACAAGAACCTAGAGGAAAGAACACCTTCCCGAACGGATCTAATCCACTTTATTGATAATTACCATAACTCCTCATAGATCTTCATTCGGGTATTGAAAGCGGTGAGATTTAATTACATTTCCAAACCATCCCTAAACCTAGCCCTGACAAGAATAGATCTAGATAATTAGTATAGATTAATTAGGTTTTTAGATTTAATAACCAATCCGAACACCCTTCGGAATTAACTCGTAACCGCGAATCGGAAATTCACAAAATCCCTGTGGACCGACCCGTACTCACCGGCTAGCTGCAAAGCGACGACGTTCTTGATTGCGGTAATAGAAATAGTTTTTGAGATAAATCAAATGGCGCCGTTGCCGGGAATGGCGTAGAACTTTCCTTTTTGCAATTTCGGGTTAATCATAAAATTTAAAAAAATCATAAAAATCTGAAAAATCAAAAAAATATAAAAATATATAATCTGTTATTTTTGGAAGGGATACTTTGTTGTTTGAATTTTGCAGGATATACGAAAATCGGATCTGGAAATCTACAGAGATCAAAACAGGAAAAAACAGATCGGAACAACAGAAGATCACAACAACCGAGGAACAGAAGAAATTTGGAGGACCGAGTCTACAAGTTAACCGCGGTGATCTGGTTCAAAAAAAAAAAGTTGGCCGAACCGACCAAAGCGCGGCGGAACCGCCGCACCAGCCCCCTTTTGGCCGCGGAACCGCCGCGGTCTGGTCGAATCAGGGCTTAAAAAAACAGGGGCAGAAGCACGATAAAAAAAAATTGTTCCGCCACTGCAAATTTCTGTGAGTTTTCTCTCTCTCCTCCTCTGCAAATCTTGATATATCTTCTGTAAATTTACCTGCAGGATTTCTTTGCGCTCAAAAATCTTTTCCCTTTCAAATAACAATCTTGTGCAGGATTCTTTGCGCCGCGCATAAAATAAAAATATTTGATTGCAAGTGATTTACTGTTTTGCATATCTTTAATTGGACTTTAAGGGGCTTTTTGACCAATTCAGATTGGGTGGGGATTTCATCACCCTTCCCAGGACCCCAGAAATCACATAAGGCATTTGCATTGACCAATCTTTAATTAAAAAATACTAGACTCAACCCTAAGGACTTCGAGCTCAATAGGACAGAGGACTAGTATAGGCATCGGCCGTTTATCCTAACCTGACTTTGCGGTGCCTAGGCAAGTGTGTCAAAGGCTAGTGGTTTTTAATTAGGCCCACAGTGTGGTTCCTTCCCATTTACCTGGCACTTATTTGGCCGCAATTGACGGTGAAGAGGCGGTTTGAGGTCCTATTTCTAGCCCTTTGGAACAGTTAGGAGCTGTCTAGCTGACCTAGGTGACCCTAGATCTAGGTCTGATTGTGCATTTCTGGTTGATTACATTTGTGTTTAAGCCCTTTATCGATATTTTTTTTTCTGCAAACAGTCTCAAATAAAGAGAAAAAGGAAAAAAGGAAAATTTTTATAAAAACTTGCAAAAATTTTGTCGCTAAGAAATCCTTGCACCCCACTTACACCACCTACCTTCTTTCTTTTCTCATTCTTCTATCATGGGTACCCCACATCATAAATTTCTTGCCGAACTTTGGTATCCCGAACCTAACTTTGCGTTGTTCGTCAATTGTTTCGGTCGATTTAAAGACGATCCTTCCATGCCCAAAATTTCGCTGAAAGATCAAATAGAAGCGTCTAGGAGAAACAGTTCGACTTTGCAACCCACTTTGTGTCAACCAAGTCAACCTTTACCACCTTCGTATGTTGACACCACTTTTTCAAGTCCTGCTGTCACTCCTAAACCAATGTCCATTGCTGAGCATATTGCTCAATCTCGTAGCCGATCTTTCACCCCTCTCCACACATCTAGTTCTAGGGATCCACAAGACTATTCACCTTTTTACCCACATGTTGACCCTACCCCTGTTCAACCACCCACTTCCTACCAGTCCTACCCGACTTTTCCACCTTCACTAGACACTGTTTCTACACCGCCAGTTGGGAGTTTTGCATATCCACACCATTTCGAATCTTTTACCGAAACACCCTCACCACCTAAGTCTAGTTTGGAAGAGTCGTTGGAGGCGTATATTGCACCAACAAATAAAATGACTAGGAATGTGGAAGCGTCCGTGGCCGCCCTTATGCAACCTACTGAAGCGGTAGCTAGTTTCCCACTAGCTCAAAATTTTTTAATGTATAAGGAGGCGGTTGGACAGAGTGAGAATGAGAGAGGATTTTCAAATCAAACCTACCCTTACCCAATTGAAGCCCACAACTCCTGTTTGCCATCGATTGCCCTAAATAGTTCACCTATTGAAAATAAAAATGAGTTGTGCGATTTTGTAGTGTTTGATTTGCCAGATTGTGAGGAACCCCTTTCGAGTGAAACCGCACCTAATCCTTTTGATCTTTACACCTCCACTCTAGAACCTAAATCGATAGATATCCATGCTTTTGATGAGGTGTCTAAAGAAATTGATTTTCACTTGATTGAGGATATAGACGCCGGGAATATTTCGGATGATGAACCTGTCGATTTGCTTGAAATTTTATGTTCAAATCATCATCCTGAGTTATTAAATGTTTCTCCCGAATCTCATATGCGTCTAGATTTTGATGATAATGGCATGGATGAGTTGAATATTGAGGATAGTATCGAGAAGAGTCTTGAGGATAATATTGAGGTTGAATCATTTTTGTTTGATTTGTCTGATTTTCCAATTCATCCTCCTGATCCTTTGACTGTTATATCACCCTCCCTCCTTCCCATCGTTCCGACCCCGCTTGAAGACTGTGAGCTTGAAAGATTTTCCTTTGAATCAGATACTGTTCTCACAGATAATAACACTTACGAGTGTTTCACTTTTTCGGACGATGTTGATGACTCACCGCCCGAGTTTGAATCCTTTACATTTTCAGATGAGCCATCAGACTCGGTTGATTATAGTAGTTTCGAACCATTAATGGAATCTTTCAAGTTCGAAACAGTTTACTACGGTGAGAAAGATACTATTCCTAATTCACTCCCTTTTGTCTCTCCTATTGTTCCGACCGAACAAATGACCGTTACGCTTTCATCTCCTATACCAAGTTCGGCGTACCCATGTTTTCTTGCGAATCTTGAGGGATTTGACCCCATTTCCCGACGGGTTGATAGGTTAGCACAATCGCTTATAACATATCGGTCATCACATATTGCGCTAATTTATTCACTCAATTTACACCCTCAAGATCGTACTCCACTTCCTTCTTCTTTTCGCCATTCTTCTCCCCCACCGAGACCATATTCTACCATTCTTCTTTCCACACGGTCTCGCGTGCTTCTCATTTTCTTGCATCAACTATACCATTTCCACGATAAGATTTTGGAATGGTTGGTGCTAACTTTTGGCTTGTGCAAGGCCAAGCTTAAGTTTGGAGGGAATCTTGTGTATATGTAAATATTTTTGTTTTCTTTTTCTATAAAAAAAAATAAATTTTTTTTCAAAACATTAAAAAAATAAAAATAAATGTAAATAAATAAACAGGGGAGTGCCGACATTTTGACCCTCTTGGTTTAGCATGACAGTGAGGACACTGTCAAGTTCAAGTTTGGGGGTATGCTTGGTACGTCTTCTTCCTTCGCATTCATTTGTATATATTTTTGCATTTGCATATTTATTTGAAAACCCATAAAAATTGAAAATTTTCAAAAATTATAACAATTATTGTATTCAATTTTGGCTAATTGACTTGAGTTTGACAGATAGGTTAACTAGCTATGAACAACTAGATCTTAGAATTAGTGAATTAAAAACCCTAAAGATAACCGTCCTTAAAGTTTAACGGTAGAAAGTATATGCCTTTGTAGTTTATTTAGAAATAGGCAAATTTTGGGTTCACTTCTTGGGCTAAGTCAAAACGAAGGAAAATATTGAAGCTTTTATTAGAGTATAAGTTTGAAAAATAATTCCTAGCTTAAGTCTAGATTCTGAAAACGTATACCCTACAATTTGCACAATCATGCACCTTGAAACTTGGAATAGTAGAAGAGACCTTGAAATGCTCTTGTCTAAAGTCCTTAGCACGAAGAAAATAAAAGAAAAAAAAGTGAATAAATAAAAAAAAATGGACACTGGTTTTTGTGATTACTTAAGGCTGTAAAAAATAGAAAAATATTTAGCGAGGGTGCTTCATCTCCTAGTGCCTTAGACCAACTGGTTTGGGAGTCACTGCTAAAAGCCTTGGGTGTTGCAAAACTAGGAAGTACGCTTTAAAGTGCAAACACATCTTGTAATCGGTTGTTGGTACCTCAAGAAGTATTAACAGTCGCATGAAGGATGTGTAAGCAAAATTCAATTAAAAATTCACCTACTAATAAGTGCTTTGGACAACGGACGAGAGTATGATTGCTTGATTTGAATTTCCAAGTGTAGGGGTGATATATACACACACGTGGGGATATATGATTGGAGTTTAGATGAGAGAAAGGAGTGAAGAATAAAACTTATATCTTTAGTAGGGTTGATAGAAATTCCTAAGTGGAGATGGAACCCTAGAAGGAGAACTTAGGAAATGCCGAAAGCTAAGTAGGTCTACATAACATATATAATCTTAAGTTAAATAATGAGGAAGTGTGAAGAATGTGGGTGGATAATTTGCGAGTCAAAAAGATAATAGAATTCCTTGTTAGAAAACCTAATTGGAGAACGAAAGTCAATGGGCCGAGTTGATAGGATTTTGTGGGTGTAATCTGCTGAAAACCCTCAGGAGACAACACTCCTCCTACTAGGGACACCTAGAGGTTTAACGACTTGTTGCACGTACTCAGTGCAATCGCGTTTCCCTGCGAAAGTGTGGTTAGGATTTTAGTGAATAAAAATAAGTTTGCTCGAGGACGAGCAAAAGATAAGTTTGGGGGGTATTTGTTCAGACCATAATATTGCATTATTATATTCCCCATTCTTATTCTTTTTATAAATAAACAGGTACTTTTGACGCATGTCTGCTACATGTTACAGGTTACAGGTTCTTGGAGCGAAAACAGTGAAAAAGACAAAAGACGATGTAAAAAGGGACTTTTGACCAACAAATAGAAGGATCTTGATCAAGCCGACATGAAAGATAAAGTTCACAAAGTACAAGGCAGCGCAAGGTCTAAGATGTCAGTGAACGGTTAAAAGTCTAATACAAGTATTCACTGGAATATCTGGAAGAAACCTGGAAGCCTATTTGAGAAAATTACCAAAGAAACAAGAAGCCCAAAAAGCCCAGAGCCATATGAAGAAAACTCAAGCAGTGATCTCACTATTGGGCCGCGGAACCGCGGCCCAAAGCCTACCCAGGCCGCGGTTCCGCGGTCGTATGGAGCCTGTATGGAATAAATTTTTTACTATAATTCTTTATGTCTTTGACCGGTCTTTCTAGGGCTATTTTTGTAATTATAGACATGCGGATCAAATGTAACCCTAGGGTTTCCTATTCTCTATAAATAGGAACTCTACAGATTGTAATTCTTTATGCCTCCCTTTAATAAAAATTCAGAAATTCTTTTGGAGAGCATCGGTGTTTCTTTTCCATTCAGAAATTCAGATCTGACAAACCTGCATGGATGATTGGAGGGATGCATCTGTAAGTAATTTAATTTCTTGCCCCAGTGTAGATTTCAATTCCTTGCCCTAGGTAGATTTAATTTCATGCCCTAGGAACTTGTTTAGGGTTTAGCTTTGAGGAAGGATTTTGAGAGATGAGATCTCTCGTCCCTTTCTTACCCACCAAATATTTACAATAGGACTCCATGCATACACGCACACACCGCGCCCTATGGCACCCTACCCCTCGAGGTAACGATGACACCGTAGTGTAAAGGACCGGTTGCGCGTGTTTTCCATGGAGGTTAGGGTAAGGATCTCTAAAGGAAGGACAAGAACCTAGAGGAAGGAACACCTTCCCGAACGGATCTAATCCACTTTATTGATAATTACCATAACTCCTCATAGATCTTCATTCGGGTATTGAAAGCGGTGAGATTTAATTACATTTCCAAACCATCCCTAAACCTAGCCCTGGCAAGAATAGATCTAGATAATTAGTATAGATTAATTAGGTTTTTAGATTTAATAACCAATCCGAACACCCTTCGGAATTAACTCGTAAGCGCGAATCAAAAATTCACAAAATCCCTGTGGACCGACCCGTACTCACTGGCTAGCTGCAAAGCAACGTCGTTCTTGATTGCGGTAATAGAAATAGTTTTTGAGATAAATCAGTGCGCTAGTCAAGTTCAACCCGTCATTTCTTGATTGAATTAAACCCACCCGCACGACCCTTGACGCAGGCCAACAAAGTCGCACGACTACCCTAATCCAATCTGCATCATATGCATAAGCAGATAAATACTAGTTAGCTACCGCACACTACGCCTTGACGAAGGCCAACAAACGTAGCACGAATACTAAGTAGGACTTATCTGAAATGACGGAGGGCTACGCTAGGTTTTTCTGAAAACCTATTGCGTAATGAACTTGATATCATTGTAGAATCAAGTGAATTTTGAAATGGAGTGATTTTGAGGCTTTCATTTGTTTTGCAAAAGAGGTCACTCCCGGTGAAGGGATCTCGGCTCTTTCCTCATCGAATAAGGTGCGGGATATATCATATATATCACTATACAAAGCAAAACTCCAAAAGCAAACCGAGTGTTGTAGCATCTGCCAGTTTTACTAAAGAGGTCACTCCCGGTGAAGGGATCTCGGCTCTTTCCTCATCGAATAAAGTGCGGGATATATCATATATATCGCTATGCAAAGCAAAAACTGTAGCTACCCTTTTTGAAAAATTTGATTCTACAACATCTTTTAGGTTTCTTTTCTTTCATTAATCACATTAATGAAGTCCTATCATTTAAGTCACCTAAACATCACAGATAAATACGACGTACACTTATACCATCCGCATTCGCCTCGATGTCCCCTCGTGCACCGTTAGGTTAGGTAACTAACGGCAGAGCGGGGCAGGGCTAGCGCAGGTGAGAAACATAAGTAACATCTATATAATATATCATATATACTATATATAGTATCTATCACAACATATCAAATGATCACATCACAGATATCGCAGCAGAAGAAACATATGAAACATTGGATATACTAGGACGTCCGTGTTTTATTTTGAGCCACTATAAAACACGGATTCCACGGTCGCGATGAATAGCCAAACCCACACCCCTAGACCCTTACGAGAGCGGCAAGCAACCCTACCAATTCTAGAGTTAGGAGACCCGGACTCGACTCCTCGAGTTGGTCTCCCACTGTACTCTAGAACCCGGTTACTTGTGCTCTCCTCCTTGGGTCTATCCTAGTGCGGAAAAGTAAATAATAAACAAATGGTGACATCAACCTCATCCCGGAAGTGCCCCAATAAAAGAATATTACATACATTTAATTTTACATGAATAAAAATAAAAACTCTCATCTCACATAAAACCCCCGGTTATTCAAAACGCGACGATCCAATATAACATCACATGTTATCAACGTAAGTAAGTATGCATACACCGATCGTCGTTGATGTATAGCAACGAAAACCGGCAATACAACTACATACTACACTTACGGTCACAGAAAAGAAAGTGTAAAAACTACAACATTTGGAATCCATATTCTCTTTAGACATCGTAAATCCGAAATATCACATACTTCGCATTTCATGCCTAACTATATAAATTCCACATATTGTATCACATTCCAGATAAATAGACAGTATTAAACTTTCCGAACGAATATTCAAATACCCAAAATTTCCTAAATAGCTCAACACTTGAGCGGAGTTCAAAAAATTCCAGAATACGTCACAGTAGCAATGGTCTAGCCGTAGAAGGGTTAAGCCAACGCCTCACATGTGGCACGCCGTACTGCCCCAAACCCTAAGGTTCAAAAGGCAGTTCAAGACGGTCACATAATCGAGTTAAGGTTTGTTGTCTTCTAGAGGGTCTATCACATTCTTTGCACGTTTTTCCGAAAGATTTAAACCTGAGAAAAATTCAACACTTGAATGTTTTTCGTGCCGGGAAAAATTAAGTTAATGATATCCGTTCGAACATTTTAATACTTTCTAAATTATCCGGAATAACATAACGAAATTAAATATTCCGATCGAATCAACAAATACAAAATAATCCCCAGAACACTCAACACTGGAGTCAAAATAAAAATACCCAGAAAATATAAATCACAGAAATAGAAATTACTGTGGAAAACTGACTGCATGATTCTCCTATACTGCCGCGGATCCGCGGCCCAAGAGCGGTACGGCCGCGGTTCCGCGGCGGCTTGTACTGTTCATCGTCTTGTTTTTCACTGCAATTCTTAGAAAACCCTGCCGATTTTTTTAGGTATTTTTAATTCAGAAAAAACCCAGTGTTTTAAAAATGTACAGAGAGAGGGTTATCTTAACGTTTCCGGGTTCGATCGGGGTTTTAACTTCGTTAACACATCACCTAATGTTCTAGCTAGGCTCTGATACCACTGTAAGGTTACTAGGCACTCTAACAAGGTTCTACAAAGTATCAAACATGCCCGATTAAAATTTTAGCCGCGCTTAAGAACCCTAAATAAGATCTTTGCTAGAAAACTAGGGTTTTACATGTATGTAAATAGCATCTATGACTAAGTGAATACGAAATACAACCTTTATAGATCGGTCCTTCACTTCTATAGCTCCTTGTTGAAGTCCCTTCGCTGCGATCGTGGTTCTCCCGGACCCTTGCATGGCTTCACGAGGCAAAAGACGCGTCCTTGCTTGAAGTCTTCGAGGTCGAAGATGATCTACGTCGAGGGGATGCCAACTCAAGCTTCTACTTCACTAACTTGAGAATTAGTGAAGCAAACACCCTAAACTAAAGTGCTAGTCTAATAGAGGATGGGGAAATAGGAAGTGGGTACTCTTTAGAATTTTATTTCTCACAATATTTCTCACTTTTAATCAAACCCTAGCAAGCTTTTTCTTTTGAACAAAGAAGAAGAAGATGAACAAAAGAAAGAGATGAGAATAATAATCAAGTAAGAAAGCTAACCATGGTGAGTGAGTATCATATACTAACTCTTGTAGAGACTTAACCATGGCTAATGCTTATGGTTGGGTTAACAAATATCCATGGTAAAAACAAACTTAGTGGATTTAGTCAATGCATCCACAAGCTTCCACAAGCTTCATGCATTGTGCTAATCCTCCACTAATTTTGTAATTACTTTAAATATAAAAACCCAACGTAATAAATAGTATGGTGTAAGTCTTATACATCCAAGTCATGTGTATCATCAACTATGATACAAAATGAAAACACATTTTTAATATATATCACATATATATTAAGTTGTTTACAAGTGAGAAAAAACCTAAAGTGAACAAGTGTTAGTTAATATAAACTAGTATATCAAATATACAATTATACAATAAATTATTAAATCAACATTTGACTTAATAATCTGGTCATATCACATATAACCGACTAACATTCAATGTATCGACTTATCGAATCAACACATGATTCGATAACCCGGCTATATCATATATAACCGACCGATACAAAAAGTCGTGAGAATAGAATACGGTATCACATACACGCATTATTCTCGGTCCCGCACATATCACATACGTGCTCCTATTTCGTTTTGCCTGAGCCAGTAAAACTTCTATGTAGGACTCTAAAGACTCGTCAATACGCCGGCAGTAGGTGATGATCACATCAAGCACCCACAAGCCGTCAGCGGTACTAGCTGAATGTAACGGCTATCCGGGTATTGAGCGATCAGAAGATTAGCAAGCAAGCCCGCTCCAACTCCTGTAAAAAGACTGCCGGAAACACTTCCCGTACAGTCCGGTCTCCTCGTCTGGTATGTCTAGGGGTGGTAAACGTCAGACCCTAATAACCGATAAGTCGTGCCGATGTGAGGCTCATAACGGGTCGAGAAACTACTGGTAACACTTACCAGTAAATCTCTAAATCAGCCCTGGCCAGGGACTTTTTCGTTATGACCAATCGAGCACAGCGCAACATCAACCCCCAATACCGGGAGAGACGAAACCCCTCCTATCGCTCATTGCCTTCATATGACTCGGGACTGTACCCAAAAACCACCGTTTTACATGCCCTCATGGACGTGGTAAGGTGGAAATCAAAGCACAGTGGGAATCACACAAGACACTATGACGATCTCGGATCTACAGACTAACCTGTACAAGTGTCACCAGAGAACTGCCATCTGACATGAGGTATAATACCATCTGGGAGTTCTCGGCGAGTCCGTCCAGTGTACCCAGTCTCCACTGAGCACCCGTATACCATCTCTGATGTCAAATACCAATGGATATGGGATCATCCATCGCCCATCTCATGGGTCGAGAAGCGTATACGCTAGTCTACACTGGTATATCGATGCCCCGTCTCGATACACCCACGACTAGGGACCTTGAAGGATGCACTTATGGACTACCATGTCCCCACTAGTATGATCCGCATCATAGTCCAGGTAGTCAAGTACACATCCTAAGGGCTTTACCAACATGTAACTATAAGACAGTATAAAGAGACAAGTATACATGTTAAGATAAAGAGCAACCAGATAGCATACTATCATGTCGAGCAAGAAAGTCCTCTCTATATATGTCCAAGCATCCAATATAATATACATCATCTGTACAATACTGGCCTCTAGGGCATACATACAACTAACAATAAATACACGTATGTGTCCGAACCCTGTCGTAAAACCATACGACCTCTATATCGTTTTGCCTGAAGCAGGGAAACTCTGTGTGTGGGACTCTAAAGACTCGACACTACGCTGGCAGTGGGTTGAACCACAGACCACAAGCGGCACTAGCTGTACGTAACAATCCCCAGGTTGATGTTGATAAGAAGGCCGATGAGGAAACCCATCCGAACTCCTACTGAGCCTGATGTGACAATCTCTGTACAGTCCGGTCTGTTCGTCTAGGACTATCGCATATCGGGCCTAGGGGGCGGCAAGCGTTGGTCCCCTAAAAGTGGTATAAGTCGTGTCGGAGTGAAGCCCATTACACCTTGAGAATCTACTGGAAATCCTACCAGTAAATCTCGTTTGCCCTGGCTAGGGACTTTGCATAATGGCTCTCCAAACACAACACGATATCAACTCCCAATACCGGGAGAGAAGAATCCTATCTAACCGCCACTTCCTCCAAGTGCTTCGGGACTGCACCCAACTGCTACCTGTTTGCACGACTCCTTTGAGCCGTGGTAGGGTAGCAATCTAAGAACAGTAGGAACACACTCGAGACGAAGCAGCAGTGTCAAGTCTGCGGACTATGCTGTACTTATGTCACCTGGGAACTGTTAACTGACGACGGGTATAATACCGACCAACATTCCCTGTGAGTCCTGTCCGGTGTACCCGTAACCCAATGAGCACCTATATACTATCTCCAGTACAACATATTGATGGCTGTGGGACAGACCATCTCCCCAACTGGGATAAGAAGCGTACACACTAGTCTACTCCGGAGTATCGATGCCCTGTCTCGATAATCCTACGACTAGGGACCTGAAAAAGGATGTGCTTGTAGACTACCCAGCCTCCACTAGTGTGACTGCAATCACAACGCTGGTAGTCAAGCAAGATCCTAAGGGCTCCATCAATATGTATTCGCGATATGCTAACATATACACATATTAAGATAGACCTAAACCAAGCAGCATACTACTATGTTGAGCGAGACTGTTAATATAACTGTGAATATCCCAAGCTTCCATTAAGTAATATACAAACTAGTATGATACAATAATGGCCCCTAGGGCATATACACTAACAATCTCCCACTTGCACTAGGGCCATGTACTGGCATATCGAAGACCTATCATCTCGAGTAGCCTCTCGAACTGAATCTGAGGTAAGGCCTTTGTGAATGGATCTGCAGTGTTCTCCTCTGTAGCAACTCTCCGGACCTCGATCTCCTGGCGATCTATGATCTCCCTGATCAGGTGATACCGCCTTAAGATGTGTCTAGACTTCTGATGGGACCTGGGTTCTTTTGCTAAAGCTATAGCCCCGTTGTTGTCACAATACAGAGGTATTGGATCAACAATGGATGGAACCACCTGAAGTTCTGTGAGGAACTTATTCATCCAAACTGCTTCTTTTGCGGCATCGCAAGTAGTGATATACTCCGCTTCCATCGTCGAGTCAGCAACGGTGTCTTGCTTGGAACTCTTCCAGCACACCGCTCCTCCATTGAGGGTAAAGACATAACCTGACATGGACTTGGAGTCATCCTTGTCACTCTGGAAGCTGGAGTCAGCAAAAGTCTCGATCTTGAGGTCTTTTCCACCGTAAACCAAGAACATATCCTTAGTCCTTCTCAGGTACTCGAGAATGTTCTTTACTGCTATCCAGTGCTTCTCCCCCGGGTCTGACTGATACCGGCTTACCACGCTTAGTGCGTAAGCTACATCTGGTCTGGTGCACAACATCGCATACATTATAGAGCCTACCGCAGAAGCGTAGGGTATAACTGACATGCGATCCCTTTCCAAATCAGTCTTGGAAGACATCTCTTTGGATAGGGTGATTCCGTGACAAGCCGGTAAATTACCGCGCTTAGAATCTTCCATACTGAATCTTTTCAGAATAGTGTTGATATACCTGGACTACGAAAATCCCAACATCCTCTTAGATCTATCACGATAGATCTGGATCCCCAGTATGTAAGAGGCATCACCCAGGTCTTTCATGGAGAACCTGTGTGACAAGAATCCTTTGACAGATTGTAGCATAGGAATATCATTTCCTATCAAGAAAATGTCATCCACGTACAAGACGAGGAATACGACAGTTCATGCTACAATTTTACTATATATACATGGTTCATCTGGATTTTTGATAAAGTCATATTCTTTGACCGTTTCATCAAAACAGATGTTCCAACTCCGTGATACTTGCTTTAGTCCATAAATAGACTTAAGCAACTTGCACACTTTCCCGCTGCTCCCACTCTGATTGAAACCTTTTGGTTGATCCATATAGACGCACTCTTCTAAATTACCATTTAGAAAAGCCGTTTTTACGTCCATCTGCCAGATCTCATAATCATGGAAGGCGGCAATGGCAAGAAGGATTCGAATGGATTTGAGCATAGCCACTGGAGAAAAAGTTTCGTCATAGTCCAAACCAGGTCTTTGACGAAAACCCTTTGCAACAAGTCTATCCTTATAGGTTTCTACCTGTCCATCTACACCAATTTTTTTCTTGAAGATCCACTTGCATCCTATGGGTTTTACCCCATCTGGAGCAAAGTCCAAAGTCCATAATTTTTTGGTGTACATGGACTCCATCTCGGTCCGCATTGCATCCAGCCATCTTACCGAGTCGCTGCTCTGGATGGCCTGCTGGAAGCTAGTAGGTTCATCATTATCAATGACGCAATCCTCTCTATCCTCGTCTATGAGAAAACCGTAGTATCTCTCAAGCGGATGAGACGGCCTACTACTCCTGCGAAGAGGTGCGGGAATGTCCTGTTCTTCTTGAACTTCTGGTTCTACCAAACTTTCAGTAATAGTTTGTGGTTCTGGAATTTCTTCCAGTTCTATTGCGCTCCCACTTATTTCCTTTTCTAAAAACTGCTGTTCTAGAAAATGGGCATTACGAGAAACAAAAACCTTTTGTTCCTCTGCGTAATAGAAAAAATACACCTTAGAATCCCACAAACTTACACTGCACTGATCGTGCCTCGAGTTTGTCCGCATGCTGCTTTTTAACAAAAGCTGGACATCCCCATATCTTCAGATACTAAAGATAGGGTTTCTTCCCACTCTACATCTGATATGGTGTGGTAGGCACAGTCTTGGTAGAAACCCTGTTCAAAAGATATGCAGCTGATTCTAGCGCATAACCCCAGAAAGATCGCGGTAACTCAGCATTATTCATCATGGAACGTACCATATCCAATAGGGTTCGGTTTCGTCTTTCCGATACACCGTTATGCTGTGGAGTGTATAGAGGAGTAAGCTGAGAGAGAATTCCTTTCTCTTTTAGGTAACCCAGGAACTCGGCACTTAAGTATTCACCATCTCGATCAGATCTCAGTGTCTTGATACTTTTGCCGGTTTGGTTTTCTACTTCATTCTTATATTCTTGGAATTTCTCAAAGGCCTTGGATTTATGTTTCATTAAGAAAATGAATTCATACGTAGAGTAATCATCCGCAAAAGTAATGAAATATGAAAAACCGCCTCTTGCATGTGTAGACATTGGACCACATACATCACTGTGTATGAGTCCTAAGAGCTCGCTTGCTCTTACTCCATGTCCAGTGAATGGAGTCTTTGTCATCTTTCCTTTGAGACATGATTGACAAGTGGCATAAGTTTGATATTCGAACGGATCCAAATATCCTTCTCTATGTAACTTAGTTAACCTTGTCTCATTGATGTGACCTAGTCTACAATGCCATAAGAAAGCCTGATTTATATCTGGAGACTTTCTTTTTAGTGTGTTCTGGACATTGAAAATCTGTAATTGGTTTAACACGTATATACCGTTATCTAGTGTACCGGACCCAATCAAACCATGATTAAGGTGGATGTTAACAACATCGCTTACAAACGTGAAATCATAACCTTCTTTTAATAACAACGAAACTGATATGATATTACACGTTAAACTGGGTACACAAAAACAGTTGCGCAAAACCAAAATATGTCTACTCGTCAATCCAAGGTGACAATCCCCTACGGACACGCACTCACGCTTGCTCCGTTAGCAACCTGGAGGGTCATATCACCAACCTTCAGCACTCTACGGTTTCTCAGTGCCTGCAATGAATTGCATATATGAGATCCTGATCCGGTATCCAATACCCAGGAAGTAGAGTTGATTGACAGACAATTTTCAATTACAAACACACCTAAAGTCGAAGCCACAACTTGCTTCGGGTCCTGGTTCTTGGCAATCCAAGCTTTGCAATCTTTCTTCCAATGGCCTTTCCTACGACAGTGGAAGCACTCGTCCTTTGCCACTACTGGCATTGCAACCTTTGTCTTTCCTTTAACTCCCACCTTACCAACACCACCTCTTGGTTTGGTAGCGGCCTTTTTCTTTCTTCCTTTGGCCTTTGCCTTGGACCTGGAAGAGGAAGCACCGCGGATAAACACAGTGGGTGTTTCCCTTGCTTTCTGCAAGGTGCCCTCTGCACTCCTTAACATGTTAAGGAGTTCTGAAAGTTCAACTTCTTTTCCTTGAATGTTGAAATTCAGAATAAACTGGGCATAGGTGGAAGGAAGGGACTGAAGAACCAAGTCTGTATATAGCTCGTTCTCTAATGTTGTCCCGAAGTCCGCGAGGTCTTCTATATAGCCAATCATCTTAAGGACATGTTCTCCTACAGATGATCCGACGGCCAGCCTCGACTGAAACAAGTTCTTCGAGGTCTCGTATCTGGCTATACGAGATTGCTCTCCATACAGTTCCTTAGTGTGGAGAAATATGGATTCAAGATCCATATTCTCGTGCCTCCTCTGATGTTCATTATTCATAGAGGCAAGCACGATGCATTTGGCCTTCGTGCAATCTATCTCCCAGGTCTTGCGGATTTCCTTATCCGCGACACTGGATTCTGGACCAGGGACAGCAGGTGCCTTAGTAGTAAGGACATACCCCAATTTGTCATAAGTAATTGCCATCTTGACATTCTGGAACCAGTCTTTATAGTTTGGCCCTGTCAAAATATTTTTATCTAATAGTAACTTAAGGCCTGTCATGTTCTGGGTCGCTGCAATGAGAGAGAGAGGGAACACTTTAGCATGATGCTCTTGCAAGTTTAGAGTGGTTTTTAGTTTATCTAAACAGGATGGCTCCCACTGTTTCTCGAATCTCTCCTCAAACCAAAAAGGAAGAACTAGTCAGGACTATTCTCACCGTACAATACTTGCTTAACCGTTCAGCCAGGCCGGTGTCGGTATTTCGAGAAAGGTTATACGACGCTTTCGCGAAGTTTCTTAATTAAATAACCTCTTTTCTCTGGGGGCGTAGCCCCGCTGACACCTTTCTCGACACCTACTTGGTTTATAGCATTGATCGTTAAGTGACGAATCTTCTGATGAGTAGCAGATACTCACAGTAGGATCGGGATCCAAATATCATCGTGTGATAAAGCTGAAGGAATCCTACCAAAATTATCACACTCCAAATGGTATGCAACTCTTAGCAAATTTCAGTTTCTTTAGAAATTCCTGATATAAATTTCTGCCTTATGCTCTTATGACCTTGGCGTTGGTCAAAATGTCATAAGTCACATGTCAAGTTCTACCCATCATTATCTTGTTAATTTGAACCCATCCGTACATACCCCTGACGTTGGCCAAATGATAATACGACTGTCCCAAACTAACTCATCTATCTATGCAACAAATGAATACCCAGCAGCTACCAAACACTATGCCTTGGCGTTGGTCAAAATACATAGCTTGAATACTACTGAATACCCAAATGAAATGACGGAGGGCTACGAATGGTTTTGGCGAAACCGTGAACGTAGTGAACTTGATATGATCGAAAGAACCTGATAGCTTTTAAAAGGAGTGGTTAAAGCTCCGCAATTAAAAAAATATCTTCTGTTTTAAAATAACCGAGTGGTTTCTTTTAAACTGTTCCAACGATTCAACTTTGGTTTATTTTCTTTGCATTAATATAATGCATCCCATCAATTAACCTATCATTGCAGAAAACAACGAAAATACAACGTCCTCTTATGCCATCCGCATTTGCCACTGGGCCCCGTCATTCACCCGTTAGGTTACTTAACTAACGACAGAGCGGGGCTGGGCTACCGCGGGTGTAAAACATAAGTGACACCTAATAGATATCATATATAGATATTGTATATTCGTCAGACGCAATAATAGGCATTCCAGATCGCAGATGAACATATTGGATTTTCTACGAATCCGCATTCCTTTTGAGCCTGCAAAGAAAGACGGATTTCACAGTCGCGATAAATAGCCAAACCCCCACCCTATACCCCTACGGGTACGGCAAACTACCGGCCAAGTATCCGAAATGAAGCGGTCTCCCTCAACGATGTGAGTAGGCCACTAAACACTTCAAAGTACCCGGTAGTTTGTGCACCCCACCTTCGGTCTATCCTAGGAGCAGAAAACAGTAAATGAAATAATACAACGGTGGCTACAACCTCAACCCGGATGTGCCCCGCAAAAGAATATTACAACAAATTACAATTTACATTTGAATGAAAGAAACACTCGTCTCACATCCCCGGCTATCCATTCACGACAATCCAACAAGTCCACATTCACAAACCAGTAAAAACCATTACAGAAATGTGCAACCCCCTGCTAACCGACATACTAACAGTTAGGGGAGGTTTACGAACACATTAAACACAACACATATATAATCAAGTTAGCCAAACATCTTAGAATTTCGATCAAGCAAACACAAATGAATCTACTCCAATCAATTCTCTGTGCACATAAAACCTGAGTAGAAACAAATCATCCCAGAAAACACAATATCAACACAGAAGAATAACTGAGCAAATTTGGGTTGACTCGGAGTCAACTCGGCCGCGGATCCACGGCGGATCGATTGGATCGGCGGTGGTTTCGCGGCGCTATGGTTGAGTCACAGTCCCAAATTTCTTCACAATTCATAAAATTACCTGCTTGTATTTTTAAGAGTCCCTGAAAAATTTTTAGACCCTGTTTTAAAATCGACAGAAACATGGTGAAAATGATATTTTTTCGGGTTCGTTTTGCGATCGAATTTCTAACGACTTTGCTAACATATTAGTTATGGTTTAGCTAGTCTCTGATACCACTGTAAGTCGACGTTAGATACCCCACATGATGCGGGGAGGCGGAATAGGTAAAACAATCATTTTATTTGAGTTAACATCGACTAACTTTACGGATCTTTGCTAAACCCTAACTAACAACTAACTAGAAGTGATTATCTACTAGGATAGATGATTATACCTAAAGATTCAAGTCCTTCTTGTTCTTGTAGTTCACCTCCTCGTCGGCCTCCTCGATGTGATAAAAGATCCACCCGAGAGCTCCTTCTCCAAGCTTTAACCTCTCACTTGAGGTAACTACGTGGCTATGAGTGCTAATCAAAGTAACCTAGAGGATATAGAAGAGGATTAGGGATCTATTAGTTTTGCTAACCCTAGGATCTCAACACATGAGAGGATTATGGTTAGTTCTTTGAAGAGAGAGAGCTTGAGGAGAGAGAATGTGAAAGTGAGAATGATATGAATTATAACTCATTTGTGAATATATGAAGCAAGATAATTATCTAATAATAATAATATATGATAATATCAACCATGCTTCATTAACTCTCTTTGGGTGAATCATCTCATGAGTCATTAAGCAATAAATGCTTCATTAACTCATTTGGATGAATCACACCATGGGTCACTAATCCATTTAATGCAAATTCCACCTAAGCTCTCCACCTCATCTTTCTTCTAGAAGCTTCTCGACTAATTACGAGAATGCCCCTCTCATCCGTGAAAACACGAAAATACTGAGACTGTATAAATCCAATAATCCAATAATAGAATCTGGCTTAAACTAAAGCCGGCAAGTAAAAACTGTTCGAACATCGTACGTGCATAAATACACGTATGTGTCTGAACCCTGTCGTAAAACCATACGACCTCTATATCGTTTCGCCTGAAGCAGAGAAACTCTCTGTGTGGGAATCTAAAGACTCGACACTACGCTGGCAGTGGGTTTAACCACAGACCACAAGCGGCACTAGCTGTACGTAACAGTCCCCAGGTAGATGTCGATAAGAAGGCCGATGAGGAAACCTATCCGAACTCCTACTGAGCCTGATGTGACAGTCTCCGTACAGTCCGGTCTGTTCGTCTAGGACTATCGCATATCGGGCCTAGGGGGCGGCAAGCATCGGTCCCCTAAAAGTGGTATAAGTCATGTCGGAGTGAAGCCCATTACACCTTGAGAAGCTACTGGAAATCCTACCAGTAAATCTCGTTTGCCCTGGCCAGGGACTTTGCGTAATGGCTCTCCAAACACAGCACGATATCAACTCCCAATATCGGGAGAGACGAATCCTATCTAACCGCCATTGCCTCCAAGTGCTTCGGGACTGCACCCAACTGCTACCTGTTTGCATGACTCCTTTGAGCCGTGGTAGGGTAGCAATCTAAGAACAGTAGGAACACACTCGAGACGAAGCAGCAGTGTCAAGTCTGCGGACTATGCTGTACTCATGTCACCTGGGAACTGTTAACTGATGATGGGTATAATACCAACCAACAGTTCCCTGCGAGTCCTGTCCGGTGTACCCGTAACCCAACGAGCACCTGTATACTATCTCCAGTATAACATACTGATGATGTGGGACAGACCATCTCCCCAACTGGGATGAGAAGCGTACACACTAGTCTACTCCGGAGTATCGATGCCCTGTCTCGATAATTCTATGACCAGGGATCTGAAAAAGGATGTGCTTGTAGACTACCCAGCCCCCACTAGTGTGACTTCCATCACAACGCTGGTAGTCAAGCAAGATCTTAAGGGCTCTATTAATATGTATTCACGATATGCTAATATATACACATATTAAGATAGACCTAAATCAAGTAGCATACTACTATGTTGAGCGAGACTGTTAATATAACTGTGAATATCCAAAACTTCCATTAAGTAATATACAAACTAGTATGATACAATAATGGCCCCTAAGGCATATACACTAACATCTATATTGTATATAGAATAGTTCATATCTTAACGATAAGGTATATGGAGTTGTCCGGCTTATGCTTAAAACCAGACTCTGAAAAACTCAAGGCACGTTTCTGTAATGGCAGTTTGTGGGTTATCCAGGTTATGACGAGTGTTAACTTTCTACCATCTGGAAGATCAATAGTGATATTGTTCTCGACTCTCCACAGTTTTAGTAAAATGGATTTTTTCAGAAAACAGTAGTGGGAGTATGGTAGAACTAGAAGTGATTCCAGAACCACAAACGATTACTGAAAATTTAATAGAACCTAAATATTCAATCACATTCCATTATCCACTCCTTAGATATGGTGGGTAACCTCAGGCGCTCGAGAGGTACTTCGGTATTCTCAAAGACGGTGACAACGAGGTTCTTGTTTACCCAGACTTGCCATTACTGCTGTTCTAGACTATGATATCCGGCAGGAGGATGAGTATAGCGTTGTTCTAAACTAGCTTTAGAAATGCATGTGTATATGACTCTGCCAGAGGGTTGTTGTAGTCAGTGAGAGCAGCGGAAGCATAGTGGGCAAGTAGCTTATGTCTATTTATAGACTAAAGCAAGTATAGCGGAAATAGATCATCTATTTTTGATGTGACAGTTATAGACTTTGACTTCATCAAAATAGGAGATGGATCTGTTAAGAAGGTAGTAAGATGTGATGTCCTGGTATTTGGATGACATGCACTTTATAGGAAGTAAAATTCCTATACTACGATCGGTTATACTGTGGTTGTCACACAGTGGTTTCTCCACACTGGATATATATATTATATAAGGCATTCTGGTTACTAGATCTATGGTTTTAGATCTAGATTTGGGTAGTTTCCCAATCTGAGTACTTTAACACTATTCTAAAGGTGTTTTAGAATGGACGACTCCTGGCATGGTGGTGTACCTGCAGGTGATGGAGTCACCCTCTCTAGAGGTGTCTTACAGACTAAAGGGGAGAGGGATGAGCATGATTGGCATATCACTTGCTTAGGCAATTGAGTCAATCGAGTCAATCATGAGATATCAAGTACCACACCAGATGTTGTTTTTGCACCAGCTACAATAAACATATATATTAATCCAATCTTGGAGAAACGTTCGGAAGCAGTTTATGAACATAAGTAGATATTCTAGGGATATGGTAACGACAGCCTCCTTCGGGAGATGGTTATCATTCCAGGCTTCCAAGGTGACCTGGATGACAGAGTGACTATCAGAGTTATAGTTTTCCCTCTTTTGAGGGGCAGTAGTTTGGACAGGTGGTCTAAGCGGATACTGAGGGAGGCATGGCGCAGGATACTGATTAAATACAGTTGACGATACAGTCTAAGAAGTTTGCTGGATTTGGAGTTCATTTGTGAACTGGGTCCCATCAGATATCCAGACATATTCTAAGACAGGTATTGCTCATTTCGGGAGATGGCTTTCTCCGCGAACTTGAGATAAAGAGAGATATAGAAAGAAACCTTGGAACGGATCTACTCACTGAGGCTATTTCTCGAACGCAATAGTTTTACAAATGAGCTTTGTGAAACTGATTAGTAGAGAAGTTGGGTGTTCGGTATCACACGAGCTGTGAGTATGCGACGCCACAATAATTAGCCTTAAGTGCAAGTGGGAGATTGTTGGTTATAGTGCCCTCAAGTCAATTATTGGATCGCAGACACATGATTGCAATGATTGAGGGATGACCTATACTGGTAGGACAGTTTTACTCAAAATGATAGTATGCTATCTGGTTTGTCTTTATCATCGTGTACATGCTTTAGGTGACATTACAGATCACTATTACATGTTGATAGAGCCCATATGATTCTTGCTTGACTACCAGCAGTATGATGGCGATCATATATGTGGGAGTTGGGTGGTCTATAAGCACATCCTTAAAATGTCCCTAGTTCTGGGAGTTTCGAGACCGGGCATCGATACTCCAAGAGTAGACTGGTGTTTACTGATCGAGACCCCAACGAGGGGTGGTGGCCGGTCTCACAAGCCATTGGTGTTAGTTTGTTCACCTAAGATGTATACAGGTACTCATTGGGTTATGAGTACACCGGACGGACTCGCCGGGAACATGCTAGTTGGTATTATACCTATTGTCAGATAGAAGTTCCCTGGTGACATGCGTACAAGTTGGTCTATTGACCTGAGATCGTCATTTGTCTCGTGTGAGTTCCAATTGTGCTTTGATTACTACCCTACCACGACTCAAAGGAGTCATGTAAACAAGTTTTAGTTGGGTATAGTCCCGAGCCACATGGTGGCAGTGAGCGGATTGTCAATGGATTCGTCTCTCCCGGTATTGGGGATTGATGTCGTGGAGTGCACGGGTGGCCATCACCAGAAATTCTTGGCCAAGCTAGTCGAGAATTACTGATTCAGATCAATAGTTTCTCAGGTGGTGATAGGCTTCATACCGACACTAAATGTCGTGTTATTAGGGGTCTGACTTTATCCACCCCTAAACTCGATATGCGATATTCATAGACGAACAGACCAAACTGTACGGATATTGTCACTGTCAGGCTCAGTAGGGGTTTTAGGATGAGTTTACTTGTCGGCCTCCCTTTTGCTCAATACCTGGGTAGCCGTTATGTACAGCCAGTGCCATTGACATGCTTGTGCTTAAACCCACTGCCAGCGTATTGATGAGTCTTTAGAGTCCCACACAGAGGGTTTCACTATTTCGGGCGAAACGTTGTAGAGGCCGTATGGTTTTATGGCAGGGTTCGATCATATACGTGCACTTGTGCACGGATCATGATCGGACGGATAATACTAGTGGTCTTTGGTTTAAACCAGATCCTAGTATTATATTGTTGGATTATTTTTGTCTCGTTGTATTCGTATTCAGTCGGAATACGGATGCGGATATGTAAATACAGATGAGGGGTATTCTTGTAATTCGTTACAAGATTACTTTAGATAATACCATTTCTTTTTATGTGATAAACATTTAGGTTAAATGTTTATTTTGTGGGGAAAGTGTGACTCATTTGTTGGCATTAACTCATGCACATGCACTTGGTGACTCATGATGTTGGGTCTTGTGATAATTCATTATGACATGGATTGTTTTTTTTGTTTTGGCTAAGATATTAGTGTGGGATATTTTGGTGAGGATTGGCAGTTCATTTTTGTGGGAGATTTTTCTTCAAGTGCACACAACAATATCACACACAAAAAGATTTAGCCCATTTTCTTGAGTTTCCAAAATTTGAGCTCACACTCTCTACTTCATGGCATCTTCTTCAACCTCCACCCAAACCCTCTCATGAGCTGAGAATCGTTGGATGTTTTGAGACAAAGTAATCACACGCATTCTCTACTTCATCTTGTCTATCTAGGTTAGCAAATTAGATACCCGAGTTGCTTCGGTTTTGAGGCGGGAGCCCGTATTACTAACCCTCAATGTGGATCTTCTTCGATGTAGGGAGACCGGAGAGCAAACTTGATCGAGGAAGTCGCGAGGAGTTTGGGACAGAGGTTGAAGACCGAAGGACTCAGATCATTCGGTATAACCTCTCTAAACTCCTTTACATACAACTAGTATAGGGTTAATGGTATGATCCGGAAATCGGGTTCCGTTAGCGCTGGTTTATAAAAGTTTGTGTTCCGCATTTGGCCAAGGGCGCTGGCGTAACCCAACAATCGGGTTATCAGGGTCTGACGTTTACCACCCCCTAGACCCGGTATGCGATACTCTCAGACAAAGAGACCGGACTGTATGGAAATTGTCACAGATAAGCTCAGTAGGGGTTCAGATGAGTTTTCTCGTCGGCCTTCCTTTTCGACAGGTACCCGGATAGCCGTTATGTACAACTAGTGCCGCTGACGTGCTTATGGTTATGGATTTATCCAGTAACTCACTGGCGGCGTACTGTCGAGTCTTTAAAGTCCCACACAGAGAGTTTCCCTGGTTCAGGCGAAATGATGTAGTAGCCGTATTTTGATACGTGCAGGGTTCTGATCGAATGATACATGTAGGGTTCCGATTGAATGATTGTACTAGTTATCCGGACTTTCGATCGGACGGTTGATAAACTAGCCGACTTGGGATTGAGCCAGATTATTAAATCAGGTATTGATTTAATAATTTACGTATATATATTTCGATATGTATATTATAGTATTATGTTCTTTATGTTATTCTATCTCTTTGGGTATTCTTATTTTGATACGAATACGGGTATGCATATACGGATGAGTGTATTCCGTATTTATATAGAAAACATTCTAGAAAGTGGACACCTTATTTTAGTTTATCTATTTATTAATTTAAAATGGAAATGAGGTGTAAAGGTGGTGAGGTGAGAATGGTGAGAACCATTCTTGAATAGTGTTGACAAATGAATTGTATATTCATTTGTGCAAACTATTCAAATATGGTTGCTATATCTTTATTAGAAAAATGTTTTTATAAAACCATGCTTCATGATTTTCTTTCACTTGGATGATATCATTCTCACCATTTTGTTTCTCTCTCCTCACCAGCCTTTCTTGAGCTCCTCCTCCTCCTTCTTCATCTTCCTCTCTACAATCTTATATGTTGAGAATCAAGGGTGGAAGAGAGATATATATACACCAAGAATAACTCACTACATTCTAGACACTCTAGATGAGCAATCTAGAGTCTTTAGTTTCTCCACTAGATTTTTAGTGTGGAGCTAGAGCCATGAACCACATCTCTTGGGTGGATCGTCTTCGACGAAGGAAGACCGGCGGTCAAGCTCGATCAAGAAGACCTAAAAGAGTTAAGGAAGAGCGTAGAAGACCGAAGGACACAGATTTTTTTGTAAAACAACTCTATCGCAGTAGCTAATCTCTTTGTAGCTTGCTGGTTTCATATTTGGTTTCGATTTTAGATAGTTATTTCTAGAGCTAAGTTTTTGAAAATACCAAAAATTTTCGTTCCGCAACGGCCACGGTTAGTGGCCAGGGCTCTAGGAAGCCCAACACCTAGTCGTAGGAGTATCGAGACTGGACATCGGTACTCCAGTTTAGACTAGTGTGTACGTTTCTTGACCCGGTTGGAAGGCGATGGATTATCCTACAGCTATTGGTGTTTAACACCGAGAATTGTATTCAGGTGCTTATAAGAGTATGAGTTTCACTGGACGGACTCACCGAGAACTCCTAGATGGTTTTATACCAATGTCAGGTAGCAGTTCTCTAGTGACGATAATATAAGGTAGTCCATCGACCTGAGATCGCCACAGTTTCTTGTATGTGTTCCCACTATACTTTGATTACTACCCTACCACTGTTCAAAGGAGTTGTGCAAATAGGTTTTAGTTGGGCATAGTCCCGACTTATTGGGTTATTGGGGGTTTGACAATTCCACCTCCTAGATCCGGTATGCGATACTCTTTGACGAAGAAACCAGACTGAATGGTATTCGTCGATTATAGACTTTTTCGGGTCCGGATGAGTTCGCTTGTCGATCTGCTTTTATCTTTCTCATACCTGGGTAGCCGTTACGTACAACTAGTACCGCTGACGAGCTTATGGGTTTACTCGTGAGGGGATTGAATCTAAAAGTGTTTCGGATTCAATCGGATATGATCCTATATAACTTGCTGCCAGCGTATTGACAGGTCTTTAGAGTCCCGTAACGAAAGTGCCTGTCCGGAAAAAATGTTGATATGGCGTGCGTATTGGATACGTACGGGAGTTCGATTAAATGCATGATTTAATCGAATGTCCGGAAAACACTAACCGGTTTAAAAGCCGAAATATTAAGTCAAGTGTTGACTTAATAACTATATTTTGATATGGTTTCTAGTATTGTGTATTGGATACACACGCTCTCTCTGTATATTATATTAGTATACGATACTGATATATTATTATTACGTATACAATACGTAAATATGAAAATTTATTTGATAAATGTTTTCTTCTCTTTATAAATATGTATTTATATATAAGGTAAAGAGAAATGATATATGTTAAGAATAAACATAAAGAGAAAAAAAGAAATGAAAAGATTAGAAATGAAAAGAAAAGAAAAGAAATGGAAAGAAGAATGAGAAGAGTGGACTCCTTACTTCTTCTGTCTTCTTTTCTTTGTTTTTTCATTCTTCATTTCTCTTCTTATTCTTCTCTTTTATGCTAATTCTTCTTCATTATTTTCCATGAGAGCTTCTTCTTCATCTTCATCTTCCTCTTTTCAAAAATGGTAGAGCATAGAAATGTAGGTAGAATTCAAAAAGAGGGTTTTTCCAAACCACGCCGCCTCACACAATAACCTAGCAAGTTCAGTGTGAGTTTCTTCACTTGAAAATGGAGATGGAGTTTCAGGTGGCCACTCTTCACCGTGGATTATCTACGGCGAGACGGTCGGCTAGTAGACTCTCCGGAGCTCATGAAGTCTGGTTTGGGTCTTCCGATGTCGATTGGACATGCTACAAAGGTTGTATCCCCTAACTTGCTCTCTAGGTTGTCTGGTTTTGCAATTAGATAAGTAAATGTTTGATCTAAGTGTTGGGATTGGATGCTATGTTTGTAAAATTTTGATTTTGCTATTCCGCCGGGTCCGCAAGTGTTGCGACCCTAGCACCGATCGCTACAGTGGTATCAGATCCGATCATTTACAAATAGCTGCAAATTGTTGTTGATGATCCATAAACCATACATTTTTCTTTTGTAACATGTAATTTTTATGATGCATGTGATGCTTTGTGTTTATTACATGTTACAATCTCTGGTTTTTCCTCCCTCACTTGCTCCCTTTGAGAAAGATTGCAAGCATGCGCTTTAATATATTAATTAATGTTGCATTTTAACCTTGACACCATTAATTTAAATTTCCAATCCCACCAAATTTTTTTCCCAGCCGAGCTTCGTTTTCGGGCTGCGCCTATCTTGAAATTTGGGGAAATTTAATCAATGGTTCACAGGGATTTTGAGACAATTTTTTTTCAAACTTTGCACATTAATTAATATATTTCAATTTTGTTGAAACATGTTTAGTTTTAATTGGATCATCGAACAACCTAAATGGTTTGATTAAACGGTTTAATCAAATTATTTTGGGCATATGTTGATATGTGATTGGTTTGCTTGGTTTAGTTTGGATTGTCACGAAATGAATAGCCCTGTGCGGAATTCTGTGTTGTGATGATATGTTTAATTTTCATTCTTGTATCATGCAAAATGTATATTCTATTTCAGGGCGAGCAGTCGACTTGTGTCTGTCTTTGCCGGTTCGTGTATATTTTTTATTCGGGATGAGCGGTCGATATCTGATCGTCGTTTCTGTTGTTTGTATTGTTTTTTGCCGGGACGTGACCAGGTTGCGGTCGTTGTCACCGTTGTATTTAATACAGGTATAGAATTATACCGCGGAAAAGCACACGGGTGGCAGGGTTCTCGATCGCAGCAGGTGGCCATCTCAAGGAGTTGAGATCGGGTCATACGAGTCTAGAATTGACGGGTTACTTGCCGCGCTTGTAGGGGGTATAAGATAGACCCACGAAAGTATGCTCAAGTTATCGGATTCGAGAAAGTGCTGGGTGGCTCACTCAAGGCGATGATGCTGGGTTACCTCATTTCTTGGGTTGGCGGGTGGCTTGCCGCACTCGTAGGGACCTGCTTTTGGCTACGCACGAGTTATTCACACGACCGGGAAATGCTGTGTTTCGTTTGTGGCTCGAACGAAACGCAGGATTGCTAGGTAATCCGACCATTCCTATTCTATGATGTTTATTGCATGTCTGTAATGCGATTACTTGTCTGTGATGAATTTATCGCTTGCTTGTAATGTTGATTATCTGCCTGCGATAATATATATAGTGATATATATGATATATAAATAAATACTCCTATATGTTTTGCATCCGCGCTAGCCCTACCTCAGCCATGTCGTAAGTTAAGCAACTTTATGGTGAAGACCCGAGACCCCATGGCGAATGCAGATGAAATATATAGCATTCTGTTTTCTTTTCATGCTTTTTCTATGATTGTATGAGAAAATACTAGATAATATGAGATTATCTATATGATGAGATTGCATTGATTCAGATTAATGCAAAGAAAAACCTAACACGTTATAGGAACCAATTTTTTCTTAAAGCTTATAGTCGTATTTTTTTTTGTTTTATATCGAGATATTCGGTTAGGAATATTCTGCACCTCATTCGATGAGGAAGGAGTCTTGATCTCTTCACCGGGAGTTTGCTCTTAAGCAAAATCTTATGTAATTATAAATTTAAAAACCGCTAGGTGCTGGGAACCTAGGTACACTAGCAAAATAGTTTTCAAAGATGACAATATGAATTTCAAAAATTTTCTAGTTTGCCGACATTCCCAAACCAAGAATCGAACTAAATAGCTAGAACTTGTAAACAAAACCTTGTGAGCTAAACTAATCTACTATGTGTAGAATACTCATATTCTCAAGTTTTTTTCAAGTGCTCCGGATCGCGGTTGCAAGCCGGCCCTCTTTTGCCGAAGATGATCCACTTGAGGGAAACGATGCCTCAATCATCATAATCACTTGCCTGTGATTACAATAATTGCCTTGAGGGCACTATATCCAATAATCTCCTACTTGCATTTAAGGGTAATTATTGCGGTGTCGCATACTCACAGTCCGTGTGATACCGAACACCTAACTTCTCTACTAATCAGTTTCGCAAAGCACGTTTGTAAAACTATCGCGTTCGAAAAATAGCCTCAGTGAGTGGATCCGTTCCAATGTTTCTATTTTTATCTCTCTATATCTTAATTTTGCGGAGAAAGATTATCTCCCGAAATGAGCGATACCTGTCTTAGAATTTGTCTGAATATCTGATGGGACCAAGTTCATGAATGAGCTCTAAATCCAACAAACTTCTTAGACCGTATATTCCACTGAATTTAATCAGTATCATGCGCCATGCCATCCTCAGTATCCGCTAGGACCACCTGTCCAACATACTGCCCCTCAGAAATGGGTAAACTTTAACTCTGACAGTCACTCTGTCATCCAGGTCATCTTAGAAGCCAGAAATGATAACCGCCTTCTGAAGGAGGCTGCCGTTACCATATACCAAGAATATCCTCTTATGTTCATTACTGCCTCCCAATGTTTCTTCAGGATTGGATTAATATATGCTTATTGCATCCAGTGCAAAAGCAATATCTGGTGTGATACTTGACATTTCATGATTGACTCAATTGCCTAAGCAAGTAATATGTCAATCATGCAAATCCTTCTCCTCATCAGTCTAGAAGACATCTCTTTAGAGAGGGTGACTCCATCACCTACGGGTGCACCACCACGCCAGGAGTTGTCCATTCTAAAACACTTAGAATAGTGTCAAAGTACCCGAATTGGTACCCAAATCTAGATCTAAAACCATAGATCCAGTTACTAGAATCCATGATATTTTATTCAGATCCTATATGGAGAAATACCTTGTGACAACCACATAATAACTGATCGTAGTATAAGAAGATCACTTCTTATCAGGAGTATGTCATCCTAATACCAAGACATCACTCTCTACTACCTCTTACCAGGTCCATATGTTATTTTGATGAAGTCAAACTCTATGACTGTCACATAAAAAATGTAAGTGTTCACCGCCGGAAACCGGGAAGACTGTACGTCTTGCCTGAATCTGGGGGCAGATGCTAATTGGTGCTATCCGTCCACCTCTCCGAAGATGCCAAGTTGATTTATGGCACCATGTATCGAAAGTTTAAACAGATGTGGCCGATGAAGCAGACTTCGTCAGATTCCCCCTCGTTTGAGGGGTTTTTGATTGTGGGGACGCTCTTCCCTGCAGGCGTAAGCCCCTGCAGTTAATTACGCTACCGCATCACGATAACAACTTTCTCCTTCTCCATATGGTCACTTCGTGTCGTGGATATTTGTTTTGTGTTTGGTTGCCCATGGATTGTATACGGAGACTAAATTATGTTGTCGCCCGTAGGACGTGGATTAGTCCAAATCCATATTTTTCTTAGATTTGGGTTTGGGGGGGTTTTGTGTTTAAGGATACGTTAGCCTTATTTGAGGCTAAGATCAACTTAAACGTTTGTTAAGGACACGTTAGTCTAATTCTAGACTAAGATCAACTTAACGGGATCGTTTAGATCCGACAAGAGAGCAATTGGGCCCTATTGTTTAGTTTAATGACATTGCGGTCGATAATTAGTTTAAGGACATTATGGTCCAACGCTAGTTTTAAGACATCGCGGTCGAGGTTATTGTTGGAAATAGTGCCCTCAGAGTCAATTATTGGATCACAGGCACGTGATTGCAATGATTGAGAGAGGACCTATCCCGGTATGACAGTCTTACTCAAGATGATAGTATGCTATCTGGTTTACCTTTATCATCGTGTACTGCTTTAGGTGACCTCACAGGTCACTATTGCACGTTGATAGAGCCCCTAGGATTCTTGCTTGACTACCGGCAGTATGAGGGCGATCATATACGTGGGAGCTGGTAGTCTATAAGCACATCCTTAAATGGTCCCTAGTCGTGGGAGTTTCGAGACAGGGCATCGATACTCCAGAGTAGACTAGTGTATACAGTCGAGACCCCGACGAGGGGCGGTGGCCGGTCTCACAAGCCACTGGTGTCAGTTGGTTCACCTAAGATGTATACAGGTGCTCATTGGGTTATGAGTACACCGGACAGGACTCGCTGGGAACATGCTAGTTAGTCTTAAACCTGACGTCAGATAGCAGTTCCCTGGTGACATGTGTACAGGTTAGTTCATCGACCTGAGGATCGTCATTTGTCTCGTGTGAGTTCCCACTGTACTTTGATTACTACCCTACCACGGCTCAAAGGAGTCGTGCAAACAGGTTTTAGTTGGGTACAGTCCCGAGCCACATGGAGGCAGTGAGCGGATCTTCAGGGGTTCGTCTCTCCCGGTATTGGGGGTGAGGTCGCGCTGTGTCTAGGAGAGCCATTACACGAAGTCCTTGGCCAAGGCAGGAGATTTACTGGTAGGTATTCCAGTAGTATCTCAGGGTGTTCTGGGCTACACTCCGACACGACTTGTACCGCTTTTGGGGGTCTGACTTTTACCAACCCCCTAGGCCCGCCATGCGTTGCTCATAGACGAACGGACCGAACTGTACGGATATTGTCACTGGCAGGCTCAGTAGGGTGTCAGGATGAGTTCGCTCATCGACGTCCCTTTTGGTCAATAGCTGGTGGCCCGTCACGTATTGGCTTATACCTCTGACGTGCTAGTGGTTAAATCCACAGCCATAGTATTGACGAGTCTTTAGAGTCCACCACGCTTTCAGTTACTCAAGTTTCGGGCGAAACGCTGTAGAGGCCGTATGGAGATATGGCAGGGTCCGATCAGATACGTGCGGTATTGCACGGATCAGGATCGGACGGTTTGTACTAGAGGCCGTATGGATATATGGCAGGGTTCGGTCAGATACATGCGGTATTGCACGGATCAGGATCAGACGGATATAACTAGCCGGCTTTGGCTTAAGCCGGATCCTAGTATAGTACAGTGTAGATTTTGTCTCTTTGCATCTGTATCCGGTCGGAATACAGATGCGGGTGTGTATGCACAGTATCGGGGTTTTCCTGTAATTTATTTCGGGACCAGTTTTCTGGAGTTGCCAGTTTGCATTCCGTTCCGGCCGGTTTTCCTTTGTTCTTTCCCGGCCGGACTTTTCTGATGGAGGGTGTTATTTGCAAGTTTGCAAATAACATTTTGTGGAGGGCTTTCTTGCATATTGGTGGCATCATGATAGTTTATCATCATGAGATGTTTATCCATCTTTTCCTTTGTATTAATTGTGATTAGAAATGAGATGAAGGTTGATTTGATTTGTTATCATGATCTTTGGATATGGTCACCCATTCTCTTTTCCTACACTCACCTTCCTTCTAGTGTTGGTTTTATTCCTCCACCATTTTTTGAGAGAGAATGGGAGAGTTCATTTTTGGTGAGGTGAGAAATTCTTCATCTCATATTCTTCTTGCTAGAAAATTGAAAGCACCAATTTTCTTAACCTCCTCCTCCATCCTCAATGGCAACAAAACCCCCCATATGAGACATAGCCTCTACACTACATTCTACAGCAAATCTTGGATGCGTCGGCTAGCCAACTTCGCACCCGAGTTGCCTCGGTATTGAGGTGGGAGCCCGTAAAAGATGCAGGCGATGTGGTGCCCTTTCGGCGAGGAGGCGACGACATGGAGACAGGACTTTCCGCGGGAGATTGGGACGATGACGAGAAGACCGGAGGACTCGGATCGCTCGGTATATCTCTAACCCGTTTTGTAGTTAGCTAGATCTAGTTTAATGGCACGATCCGGGTGTTTAGTGCGCGGTGGTGCCGGTTTGCTAGTTTGCAAAATTAAAGTTTATCACCGCTTCCGCATTCCGGCGTCGGATTGACGGCCGGGGCGCCGCCGTGCACTTACAGTGGTATCAGAGCCTCGCCATTAACTTAGTCTAGCTTTGTCTAATGTATTTTACATTTCCGATCGAACAATTTTCCAAAAGCTGTATTTTTCTTCACATCAGTTTCTATCGAAATTTTTTGAAGTCCAAAAATTTTTCAGGTTGTTTCAGAATGATGTGTAGGACAATCTAAGAGTTCTGTGAAAATTTGGGCTCGTGAACAGTCTAAACCACCGCGGAACCGCGACCAAACCCATGCTTGGGCCGCGGTTCCGCCGCGACTTGGACTGTTCAGTCCCCCAAAATTTTGCAGAATGCTCCTGACTTGAAAATGTGGTTTCTGGAATATTGTTTTTGGGCCCAGAATTTCTTGATGTGCTACAGTAGTACTTGGGGGCCCACTTGGTAAATTTGGTCGATCGGATATTTTAAACACGTTAGTTCACAGTATTTACATTATATCTGCGACCGTGAATGTCATTCAATCGGTAAATCCTGTCTAGCTGCTATAGCCCGGTTAGACGGATTTGCGAACGTGACTTTCACATTGATGTTCTATGTATTGCTGTGATGTTGCGGATCGGTCGTGGGGGATAGCCTGGTTGCAGCGGTAGTACAGTTTTTGTTGTATTATGTATATTTGATATTGCAGGGAGAGCGTCCGACATGTGGACTGCCGTCACTGCCTGATTGTATTATTATTTTGGGACACGACCAGGTTGCGGTCGCTGTAGCTGTACCCGGTGTATGTATATTTTACTTTCTGTACTAGGATTACCCCAAGGAGGGGTGCACGGATAGCCGGGTTCTAGAGGGCAACGGGACCGCATCTCATGGCATTGAGACGGAGGGGGCTTCACTCTAGGATTGGCAGGCTATTCGCCGCACTCGTAGGGGGTACAGGTTGACCTAGGAGGGGTGCCCAAGTTACCGGATTCCATGAAGTGCTGGGTGGTCCATTCACGTTGCTGAAGGGGGCTGCCTCGCTTCAGGTTTTGGCGGGTAACTTGCCGCGCCCGTAGGGGTCTAGGGTTTTCATTGCACAGGCTATCCACACGACCAGGGGAACGTCGGGTTTCAGTAGCGGCTCTGTGAAACCCGGGGTTCCCAGATATCTGTATTGTTCTGTGTTGCTATACATTTCTGTGTTGTTGCATTTTATCACGCCTTGAGCGAAATATAATATATTGGTATATATATTAGTAGATGTTGTATATGTTTTGCATCCGCGCTAGTCCAGTCCCCGCTCTGTCGTTAGTTAGCTAACCTAACGGGTTATGATGGGACCCAATGGCGAATGCGGATGGCATATACGTACATCATATTATTTTCGTTCTTTGTGGTGTGATCAATTGATGGGACTGCGTTGATTCGGATCAATGCAGGTTATAAACAAACCTAATTCTGATGTTGTTGGAACACTTTTCAAAAAGCTGTTATTGCAAGGACGTTCTCTTTTGTTTTGCATCGTGGTATTCAGTTGGAATATCCTGCTCCTCAGTCGACGAGGCAAAGGCCGAGATCCCTTCACCGGGAGTGACCCCTTGGACAGAAGTTTGCGTCAGGGCAATAACTTCACTATAGCCGATTGCTTTTCCTTTGCATCGTGGTATTCAGTTGGAATATCCTGCACCTCATTCTACGGGGAAAGAGCCGAGATCCCTTCACCGGGAGTGACCTCTTTAGCAAAGGTTTTCGTCACTATATTTTTAAAAAGCTATCAGTTCCTTCAACGATATCAAGTTCATTACGTTAAAGGTTTTTGCCAGAAACCATTCGTAGCCCTCCGTCGTTTCATATGGATGGTCAATAGTATTCAAGCTGTGTATGTTGGCCAAAGTCAAGGCACAGTGTTTGGTAGCTGTTGGCTATTCATATGCAGCATAGATAGATGCGTTGGTTTGGGACAGTCGTACTGCCATTTTGGCCAAAGTCAAGGGTAGGTACGGGTGGGTTCAAATTAACCAGGAAAATGACGGGTAGAACTTGACATGTGACTTATGATATGTTGGCCAAAGTCAAGGTCATAAGAGTATGGGGTAAAAATCCACATCGGGAGTTTCAAAAGAACTGAAACTTGCCAGATATGCGCATACCTTCTGGAGTGTGGTAGCGTGAGCGGATTCCGTCACGTTATCATGCGATGATGGTTGGATCCCGATTCCCACTGATGAGTTGGTTTACTCCTCGGGTGATCCCGGCTAATTCTTCTTTCAGGTTTGGGGAAGAATTTGACGTTACAGTGGGAGGTTTCCAGATTAGATAAAGTGATAACCATTCTGATCTAGGTTAGAGTGCACGCTGAGTGTTTCTTTTCTCTCTCTCTCTGGCAGCGACCATTGACCCGACCCTAAGACTATGACTCAGTGACCAAAATTAACCGAACCTTCTTTAACACTGGCTTTTGGATTGTCAGAGTCGTGTTCATACCATAATATTGCATTTTCTATTCCCCATTCTTATGCATTTTACAATGAAAACAGGTGCATTTGACGCATGTCTTCTACATGTTACAGGTTACAGGTTCTTGGACAGAAAACAGTGAAAACGATGTAAAGACTATGAAAAAATGGACTCTGACCAACAATGAGAAGGATCTTGATCAAGCCTACATAAAGATTAGTTCACAAAGCAAGGTTCAAGATGTCGACACAAAGCGAACGGTTAAAAGTCCACTGAGCTACAATTATTCACTGGGAAATCTGTAAGAGAACCAGAAGCTATTATGAAGAATGAAGTAAAGAAAACAGTAGCCCAAAACTACCAGAAGAAGCCCACAAAGTTTCAGTAGCTGACCTTCCTATTGGGCCGCGGATCCGCGGCCCAACCCATGCTGAAGCCGCGGATCCGCGGCCGTCTCGGGCCCAGAGAAGAATAAAATTTTACCATAATCTTGTTGCGTCTCTTGGTAGTTTTTCTAGGGGTATATTTGTAATTGTAGATATGCGGATCAAAATGTAACCTAGGGTTTCCTATTCTCTATAAATAGGAACTCTACTCATTGTAAATTCTTATGCCTCCCTATGCCTCCTTTTAATAATAAATTTTAGAATTCTTTTGGAGAGCATCGGTGTTTCTTTTCAATTCATGAATTCAGATCTGACAACCCTGCGTTGATGATTGGAGAGATGCATCTGTAAGTAGATTTAATTCCTTGCTCTAGTTTAGATTTCATTTCTTGCCCTAGGTAATTTTTATTCTCTGCCCTAGATAAATGTTCTTCAATTCCCTAATGAGTGAGTAGTTTCCTCGCTTGTTAGGGTTAGGAATGGGGAAGGATTTGAGAGACGAAGATCTCTCATCTCTTTTCTGTGCCAATCTTTTATGAAAATTAGAACTCCATGCATACCTTCTTATTCCGCTCCCTACGGCACCCTATCCCTCGAGGTAGCGGTGATACCGTAGTATAAATGCCCGGATTTTAAGGTTTTCCATGGAGGTTAGGGTAAAGATTAAGAAAGGAAGGACAAGGATCTAGAGGAAGAATCAATCTTCCCAATCATCCTAATCCCCTTTGTTAAGATTTACCATAACACTAATATGATATCTTTAATTAGAGGCAATGGAAAGAGATGTAGATCTTTGTTTACCAAATTTTCTCTAAACCTAATCCTAGCAAGTTTCTAATCCTAGTATCATACAACTTCAATTTTTAGATTTAATAATCAATCCGAACACTCTTCGGAATTAACTCGTTAGCGCGATTAGGAAATTCACAACATCCCTGTGGACCGACCCGTACTCACCGGCTAGCTGCAAAGCGACGCCGTTCTTGATTGCGGTTACAAATATTTTTGATCTATCTTTTAGAAAGCGCAAGCACGCTAAATCTCATTCAATCAAATGGCGCCGTTGCCGGGGATGGCGTGTTAAATTCCTTTTTGCAATTTCGGGTTAATCTTAATTTAAAAAATCAGAAAAATCTAAAAAATCCAAAAAATATAAAAAATATTTCATTGTTATTTTTTTGGAAAGGGTACTTTGTTGTGTGAAATCTTCCAGGAACAAACTCGGATCTGGAATTCTACAGAAAGAGAAACAGAAAACCAAATATCAAAACAGAAGGGGAATTCAAAATCAGAACAGCAGAATTTTTCCCGAGACCCGAGCCCTCCATTGCGCCGCCCTTCCGCCGCGCTAACCCACTTTAGACCGCGGATCCGCCGCTGTCTTGGAGTTTCAGACCGTCAGAAAAAATCTTGGGAATCGTGCCTGCTTCTTAACCGCGAAAACACGGCATTAGGGCTCTTAGACCGCGGAAACTCGGCGGGACAATGACATCATCTCGTGGAATTTCCTCTGTAAGATCCTCTGTTCTTTCTCTGGAGATCTAGATATATCTTTTCTGAAAAATTCCTGCAAAACTTTTGTGCACTTTAAATATATATTCCCTTCCAAATAACAATCTTGTGCAGGATTTTTGGGCCCCGCTTGAAATGAAAATTGATTGCAAGTAATCTTTTTATTGCATATCTTTTCTCGAATATCTTTTTGCAACAATTTTTTCCAAATAAAGATTCTTGTGATATGCTTAATATAATAACTGATTGCAAGTAATATTTTTTGTTGCATATCTTTTATTAAAAATCTTTTTGCAACAATTTTCAAATAAAGAAAAAGAAAAAGGAAAATTTTTATTAGAGAACTTTCAAACTTTTGCCGTACACAAATCCTTGCACCACCACCCAACTTTCTTTCTTTCACCCTCTCTTCTAACATGGGTACCCCACATAATAAATCACTTGCCGAACTTTGGTATCCCGAACCTAATTTTGCGTCGTTCGGCAATTTGTTCTGTCAATTTAAAGACGATCCTTCCTTGCCTAAAATATCGTTGAAAGATCAAATAGAGGCGTCTAGGAGAAACAATTCGACTTTTCAACCCACTTTGTGTCAACCAAGTCAACCTTTACCACCTCCATATGTTGATACCACTTTTTCAAGTCCTTCTGTCACTCCTAAGCCGATGTCCATTGCTGAGCATATTGCTCAATCTCGCCGCCGATCTTTCACCCCTCTCCACTCATCTAGTTCTAGGGATCCGCATGATTATTCACCTTTTTATCCACATGTTGACCCTACCCCAGTCCAATCACCCACTTCCTACCAGTCCTACCCGACCTTTCCACCTTCACTAGACACTGCTTCTACACAGCCTTTTGGGAGTTTCACATATCCAAACAATTTCGAATCTTTTGCCGAAACCCCTTTACCACCAAAGTCTAGTTTGGAAGAAGCGTTGGAGGCGTATATCGCAGCAACAAACAAAATGGTTAGGAATGTGGAAGCGTCCGTGGCCACCCTTATGCAACCTAGTGAACCGGTAGCTAGTTTCCAACTAGCTCCAAATTTTCCAATGTATGAGGAGGTGGTTGGACTCAGTGAGAATGAGAGAGGATTTCCAAATCAAACCTACCCTTACCCAATTGAAGCCCACAACTCCAGTTTTCCATCGAATGTCCTAAATGATTCACAAGTTCAAAATAAAAGCGAGTTGTGTGATTTTGTAGTGTTTGATTTGCCATATTGTGAAGAACCCCTTTCGAGTGAAACCAGACTTAATCCTTTCGATCTTTACACCTCCACTCTAGAACCTAAATCGATAAATATCCATGCTTTTGATGAGGTGTCAGAAAAAATTGATTTTCATTTGATTGAGGATATAGACGCCGGGAATATTTCGGATGATGAACCCGTCGATTTAATTGAAATTTTATGTCCAATTCATCATCTAGAGTCATTAAATGTTTTTCCCGAACTTCATGTGCGTCTTGATTTTGATGATATTGGCATGGATAAGCAAATTTTTAAGGAAAATATTGAGGAGAATTATGAGGATAGTACTGAGGATAATATTGAGGTTGAACCATTTTCGTTTGATGTGTCGAATTTTCCAATACACCCTCCTAAATCCTTAACTGATACCCTTCCTCACTCACTTCCTTCCGTCCTTCCTATCGTTTCGACTGTGCAAGAGACCGTTACGCTTTCATCTCCAATACCTAGTTCGACGTACCCATGTTTGCTCACGACTCTTGAGGGATTTAATCTCATTTTTTCGCGGGTTGATAGATTAGCACAATCGCTTTTTACACATCGGTCATTATAAATTGTGCTAATCTATACGCTCCATCCACACCCTCAAATTCGTATTCCCACTTTCTTTGGTTCTTCTAATCTTCCTTTAATGATATCGAGTGTTGATGAATCACAATCCGACATTTTGAGTTCGATAATTTTCAATTGGACCTTCGAGGAAAGTTTCGAAGATATTTTCGCCGACGAACTCGCATTCTTAAATGATATGGATTTTGTGATTAATCAACCTCCACTCGAAGAAGTAGAACCCCTACCATTTCTTCTTCCCCTCCGCCATTCTCCTCCACCGAGACCATATTATCCCTTTCTCTCCACACGGTCTCGTGTGCTTCTCATTTCTTTTCTTTCCACTCCATTCTTTCACCAACTCTACCATTACCACGATAGAATTTTTGAATGGTTGGTGCTAACCTTTGGCTTGTGTAAGGCCAAGCTTAAGTTTGGGGGGAACCTTTGTATATATGTATATATATTTTTGTTTTCTTTTTCTATAAAAAAATAAAAAAAAAATTTCAAAACATTAAAAATATAAAAAAAATTATAAATAAATAAACAGGAGAGTGCCGGTATTTTGACCCTCTTGGTTTAGCATGACAGTGAGGACACTGTCAAGTTCAAGTTTGGGGGTATGCTCGGTACGTCTTCTTCCTTCGCATTCATTTGTACATATTTTTGCATTTGCATGCTTATTTGAAAACCCATAAAAATTTGAAAAATTTCAAAAATTATAAAAATTAATGTATTCAATTTTGGCTAATTGACTTGAGTTTGACAAATAGGGTAACTGGTTAGGAACAACTAGATCTTAGACTTAGTGAATTAAAAACCCTAAAGATAACATTCCTTAAAGTTTAACGGTAGAAAGTATATGCCTTGTAGTTTATTTAGAAATAGGCAAATTTTGGGTTCACTTTTTGGGCTAAGTCTAAACAAGGGAAGAGTATTGATGTTCTTATTAGAGTATAAGTTTGAAAAATAGTTCCTAGCTTAAGTCCAGATTCTAAAAACGTATACCCTATAATTTGCACAATCACGCATCTTGAAACTTGGAATAGTAGAAGAGACCTTGAAATGCTCGTCTAAAGTCCTTAGTACAATGAAAATAAAAAAAATTGTGTGAATGAAGAATAAAAAAATGAACACTGGTTTTTGTGATTACTTAAGGCTGCAAAAATAGAAAAATATTTAGCGAGGGTGCTTCATCACCTAGTGCCTTAGACCAACTGGTTTGGGAGTCACTGCTAAAGCCTTGGGTATTGCAAAGACTAGGAAGTACGCTTTAAAGTGCAAACGCATTTTGTAATCGGTCGTTGGTACCTCAAGAAGTATTAACGGTCGCATGAAGGATGTGTAAGCAAATTTCATTCACCAACTAATTAGTACTTTGGACAATGGACGAGAGTACGATTGCTTGATTTGAATTTCCAAGTGTAGGGGTGACTTATACACACACGTAGGGGTATGTGATTGGAGTTTAGATGAGAAAAAGGAATGAAGAATAGAACTTGTATCTTTAATAGAGTTGATAGAAATTCCTAAGTCGAGATGGAATCCTAGAAGGAAAACTTAAGAGATGCCGAAAGCTAAGTAAGTCTATAGAACATATATAATCTTAAGTTAAATGATGATGAATTGTGAAGAAGATGGGTGGATAATTTGCGGGTCGACGATAATAGAATTCCTTGTTAGAAAACCTAATTGGAGAATTAAAGTCGAAAAGCCAAATTGATAGTATTTTGTGGGTAGTATCCGCTGAAAACCCTTAGGAGACAACACTCCTCCTACTAGGGACACCTAGAGGTTTAACGGCTTGTTGCACGAGCTCAGTGCAATCGCGTTTCCCTGCGAAAGTGCGGCTAGGTTAGATTTTTATCGAGAATAAAAAAATAAGTTTGCTCGAGGACGAGCAAAAGATAAGTTTGGGGGTATTTGTTCATACCATAATATTGCATTTTCTATTTCCCATTCTTATGCATTTTACAATGAAAACAGGTGCTTTTGACGCATGTCTGCTACATGTTACAGGTTACAGGTTCTTAAACAGAAAACAGTGAAAACGATGTAAAGACGATGAAAAAATGGACTTTGACCAACAAAGAGAAGGATCTTGATCAAGCCTACATAAAGATCAGTTCACAAAGCAAGGTTCAAGACGTCGACACAAAGCGAACGGTTAAAAGTCCACTGAGCTACAATTATTCACTGGGAAATCTGTAAGAGAACCAGAAGCTATTATGAAGAATGAAGTAAAGAAAACAGTAGCCCAAAACTACCAGAAGAAGCCCACAAAGTTTCAGTAGCTGACCTTCCTATTGGGCCGCGGATCCGCGGCCCAACCCATGCTGAAGCCGCGGATCCGCGGCCGTCTCGGGCCCAGAGAAGAATAAAATTTTACCATAATCTTGTTGCGTCTCTTGGTAGTTTTTCTAGGGGTATATTTGTAATTGTAGATATGCGGATCAAAATGTAACCTAGGGTTTCCTATTCTCTATAAATAGGAACTCTACTCATTGTAAATTCTTATGCCTCCCTATGCCTCCTTTTAATAATAAATTTTAGAATTCTTTTGGAGAGCATCGGTGTTTCTTTTCAATTCATGAATTCAGATCTGACAACCCTGCGTTGATGATTGGAGAGATGCATCTGTAAGTAGATTTAATTTCTTGCTCTAGTTTAGATTTCAATTCTTGCCCTAGGTAATTTTTATTCTCTGCCCTAGATATATGTTCTTCAATTCCCTAATGAGTGAGTAGTTTCCTCGCTTGTTAGGGTTAGGAATGGGGAAGGATTTGAGAGACGAAGATCTCTCATCTCTTTTCTGTGCCAATCTTTTATGAAAATTAGAACTCCATGCATACCTTCTTATTCCGCTCCCTACGGCACCCTATCTCTCGAGGTAGCGGTGATACCGTAGTATAAAGGCCCGGATTTTAAGGTTTTCCATGGAGGTTAGGGTAAAGATTAAGAAAGGAAGGACAAGGATCTAGAGGAAGAATCAATCTTCCCAATCATCCTAATCCCCTTTGTTAAGATTTACTATAACACTAATATGATATCTTTAATTAGAGGCAATGGAAAGAGATGTAGATCTTTGTTTACCAAATTTTCTCTAAACCTAATCCTAGCAAGTTTCTAATCCTAGTATCATACAACTTCAATTTTTAGATTTAATAATCAATCCGAACACTCTTCGGAATTAACTCGTTAGCGCGATTAGGAAATTCACAACATCCCTGTGGACCGACCCGTACTCACCGGCTAGCTGCAAAGCGACGCCGTTCTTGATTGCGGTTACAAATATTTTTGATCTATCTTTTAGAAAGCGCAAGCACGCTAAATCTCATTCAATCAAATGGCGCCGTTGCCGGGGATGGCGTGTTAAATTCCTTTTTGCAATTTCGGGTTAATCTTAATTTAAAAAATCATAAAAATCTAAAAAATCCAAAAAATATAAAAAATATTTCATTGTTATTTTTTTGGAAAGGGTACTTTGTTGTGTGAAATCTTCCAGGAACAAACTCGGATCTGGAATTCTACAGAAAGAGAAACAGAAAACCAAATATCAAAACAGAAGGGGAATTCAAAATCAGAACAGCAGAATTTTTCCCGAGACCCGAGCCCTCCATTGCGCCGCCCTTCCGCCGCGCTAACCCACTTTAGACCGCGGATCCGCCGCGGTCTTGGAGTTTCAGACCGTCAGAAAAAATCTTGGGAATCGTGCCTGCTTCTTAACCGCGAAAACGCGGCATTAGGGCTCTTAGACCGCGGAAACTCGGCGGGACAGTGACATCATCTCGTGGAATTTCCTCTGTAAGATCCTCTGTTCTTTCTCTGGAGATCTAGATATATCTTTTCTGAAAAATTCCTGCAAAAATTTTGTGCACTTTAATAATATATTCCCTTCCAAATAACAATCTTGTGCAGGATTTTTGGGCCCCGCTTGAAATGAAAATTGATTGCAAGTAATCTTTTTATTGCATATCTTTTCTCGAATATCTTTTTGCAACAATTTTTTCCAAATAAAGATTCTTGTGATATGCTTAATATAATAACTGATTGCAAGTAATATTTTTTGTTTCATATCTTTTATTAAAAATCTTTTTGCAACAATTTTCAAATAAAGAAAAAGAAAAAGGAAAATTTTTATTAGAGAACTTTCAAACTTTTGCCGTACACAAATCCTTGCACCACCACCCAACTTTCTTTCTTTCACCCTCTCTTCTAACATGGGTACCCCACATAATAAATCACTTGCCGAACTTTGGTATCCCGAACCTAATTTTGCGTCGTTCGGCAATTTGTTCTGTCAATTTAAAGACGATCCTTCCTTGCCTAAAATATCGTTGAAAGATCAAATAGAGACGTCTAGGAGAAACAATTCGACTTTTCAACCCACTTTGTGTCAACCAAGTCAACCTTTACCACCTCCATATGTTGATACCACTTTTTCAAGTCCTTCTGTCACTCCTAAGCCGATGTCCATTGCTGAGCATATTGCTCAATCTCGCCGCCGATCTTTCACCCCTCTCCACTCATCTAGTTCTAGGGATCCGCATGATTATTCACCTTTTTATCCACATGTTGACCCTACCCCAGTCCAATCACCCACTTCCTACCAGTCCTACCCGACCTTTCCACCTTCACTAGACACTGCTTCTACACAGCCTTTTGGGAGTTTCACATATCCAAACAATTTCGAATCTTTTGCCGAAACCCCTTTACCACCAAAGTCTAGTTTGGAAGAAGCGTTGGAGGCGTATATCGCAGCAACAAACAAAATGGTTAGGAATGTGGAAGCGTCCGTGGCCACCCTTATGCAACCTAGTGAACCGGTAGCTAGTTTCCAACTAGCTCCAAATTTTCCAATGTATGAGGAGGTGGTTGGACTGAGTGAGAATGAGAGAGGATTTCCAAATCAAACCTACCCTTACCTAATTGAAGCCCACAACTCCAGTTTTCCATCGAATGTCCTAAATGATTCACAAGTTCAAAATAAAAGCGAGTTGTGTGATTTTGTAGTGTTTGATTTGCCATATTGTGAAGAACCCCTTTCGAGTGAAACCAGACTTAATCCTTTCGATCTTTATACCTCCACTCTAGAACCTAAATCGATAAATATCCATGCTTTTGATGAGGTGTCAGAAAAAATTGATTTTCACTTGATTGAGGATATAGACGCCGGGAATATTTCGGATGATGAACCCGTCGATTTAATTGAAATTTTATGTCCAATTCATCATCTAGAGTCATTAAATGTTTTTCCCGAACTTCATATGCGTCTTGATTTTGATGATATTGGCATGGATAAGCAAATTTTTAAGGAAAATATTGAGGAGAATTATGAGGATAGTACTGAGGATAATATTGAGGTTGAACCATTTTCGTTTGATGTGTCGAATTTTCCAATACACCCTCCTAAATCCTTAACTGATACCCTTCCTCACTCACTTCCTTCTGTCCTTCCTATCGTTTCGACTGTGCAAGAGACCGTTACGCTTTCATCTCCAATACCTAGTTCGACGTACCCATGTTTGCTCACGACTCTTGAGGGATTTAATCTCATTTTTTCGCGGGTTGATAGATTAGCACAATCGCTTTTTACACATCGGTGATTACAAATTGTGCTAATCTATACGCTCCATCCACACCCTCAAATTCGTATTCCCACTTTCTTTGGTTCTTCTAATCTTCCTTTAATGATATCGAGTGTTGATGAATCACAATCCGACATTTTGAGTTCGATAATTTTCAATTGGACCTTCGAGGAAAGTTTCGAAGATATTTTCGCCGACGAACTCGCATTCTTAAATGATATGGATTTTGTGATTAATCAACCTCCACTCGAAGAAGTAGAACCCCTACCATTTCTTCTTCCCCTCCGCCATTCTCCTCCACCGAGACCATATTATCCCTTTCTCTCCACACGGTCTCGTGTGCTTCTCATTTCTTTTCTTTCCACTCCATTCTTTCACCAACTCTACCATTACCACGATAGAATTTTTGAATGGTTGGTGCTAACCTTTGGCTTGTGTAAGGCCAAGCTTAAGTTTGGGGGGAACCTTTGTATATATGTATATATATTTTTGTTTTCTTTTTCTATAAAAAAATAAAAAAAAAATTTCAAAACATTAAAAATATAAAAAAAATTATAAATAAATAAACAGGGGAGTGCCGGTATTTTGACCCTCTTGGTTTAGCATGACAGTGAGGACACTGTCAAGTTCAAGTTTGGGGGTATGCTCGGTACGTCTTCTTCCTTCGCATTCATTTGTACATATTTTTGCATTTGCATGCTTATTTGAAAACCCATAAAAATTTGAAAAATTTCAAAAATTATAAAAATTAATGTATTCAATTTTGGCTAATTGACTTGAGTTTGACAAATAGGGTAACTGGTTAGGAACAACTAGATCTTAGACTTAGTGAATTAAAAACCCTAAAGATAACATTCCTTAAAGTTTAACGGTAGAAAGTATATGCCTTGTAGTTTATTTAGAAATAGGCAAATTTTGGGTTCACTTTTTGGGCTAAGTCTAAACAAGGGAAGAGTATTGATGTTCTTATTAGAGTATAAGTTTGAAAAATAGTTCCTAGCTTAAGTCCAGATTCTAAAAACGTATACCCTACAATTTGCACAATCACGCATCTTGAAACTTGGAATAGTAGAAGAGACCTTGAAATGCTCGTCTAAAGTCCTTAGTACAATGAAAATAAAAAAAATTGTGTGAATGAAGAATAAAAAAATGAACACTGGTTTTTGTGATTACTTAAGGCTGCAAAAATAGAAAAATATTTAGCGAGGGTGCTTCATCACCTAGTGCCTTAGACCAACTGGTTTGGGAGTCACTGCTAAAGCCTTGGGTATTGCAAAGACTAGGAAGTACGCTTTAAAGTGCAAACGCATTTTGTAATCGGTCGTTGGTACCTCAAGAAGTATTAACGGTCGCATGAAGGATGTGTAAGCAAATTTCATTCACCAACTAATTAGTACTTTGGACAATGGACGAGAGTACGATTGCTTGATTTGAATTTCCAAGTGTAGGGGTGACTTATACACACACGTAGGGGTATGTAATTGGAGTTTAGATGAGAAAAAGGAATGAAGAATAGAACTTGTATCTTTAATAGAGTTGATAGAAATTCCTAAGTCGAGATGGAATCCTAGAAGGAAAACTTAAGAGATGCCGAAAGCTAAGTAAGTCTATAGAACATATATAATCTTAAGTTAAATGATGAGGAATTGTGAAGAAGATGGGTGGATAATTTGCGGGTCGACGATAATAGAATTCCTTGTTAGAAAACCTAATTGGAGAATTAAAGTCGAAAAGCCAAATTGATAGGATTTTGTGGGTAGTATCCGCTGAAAACCCTTAGGAGACAACACTCCTCCTACTAGGGACACCTAGAGGTTTAACCCTTGTTGCACGAGCTCAGTGCAATCGCGTTTCCCTGCGAAAGTGCGGCTAGGTTAGATTTTTATCGAGAATAAAAAAATAAGTTTGCTCGAGGACGAGCAAAAGATAAGTTTGGGGGTATTTGTTCATACCATAATATTGCATTTTCTATTCCCCATTCTTATGCATTTTACAATGAAAACAGGTGCTTTTGACGCATGTCTGCTACATGTTACAGGTTACAGGTTCTTGGACAGAAAACAGTGAAAACGATGTAAAGACGATGAAAAATGGACTTTGACCAACAAAGAGAAGGATCTTGATCAAGCCTACATAAAGATCAGTTCATAAAGCAAGGTTCAAGACGTCGACACAAAGCGAACGGTTAAAAGTCCACTGAGCTACAATTATTCACTGGGAAATCTGTAAGAGAACCAGAAGCTATTATGAAGAATGAAGTAAAGAAAACAGTAGCCCAAAACTACCAGAAGAAGCCCACAAAGTTTCAGTAGCTGACCTTCCTATTGGGCCGCGGATCCGCGGCCCAACCCATGCTGAAGCCGCGGATCCGCGGCCGTCTCGGGCCCAGAGAAGAATAAAATTTTACCATAATCTTGTTGCGTCTCTTGGTAGTTTTTCTAGGGGTATATTTGTAATTGTAGATATGCGGATCAAAATGTAACCTAGGGTTTCCTATTCTCTATAAATAGGAACTCTACTCATTGTAAATTCTTATGCCTCCCTATGCCTCCTTTTAATAATAAATTTTAGAATTCTTTTGGAGAGCATCGGTGTTTCTTTTCAATTCATGAATTCAGATCTGACAACCCTGCGTTGATGATTGGAGAGATGCATCTGTAAGTAGATTTAATTCCTTGCTCTAGTTTAGATTTCAATTCTTGCCCTAGCTAATTTTTATTCTCTGCCCTAGATAAATGTTCTTCAATTCCCTAATGAGTGAGTAGTTTCCTCGCTTGTTAGGATTAGGAATGGGGAAGGATTTGAGAGACGAAGATCTCTCATCTCTTTTCTGTGCCAATCTTTTATGAAAATTAGAACTCCATGCATACCTTCTTATTCCGCTCCCTACGGCACCCTATCTCTCGAGGTAGCGGTGATACCGTAGTATAAAGGCCCGGATTTTAAGGTTTTCCATGGAGGTTAGGGTAAAGATTAAGAAAGGAAGGACAAGGATCTAGAGGAAGAATCAATCTTCCTAATCATCCTAATCCCCTTTGTTAAGATTTACCATAACACTAATATGATATCTTTAATTAGAGGCAATGGAAAGAGATGTAGATCTTTGTTTACCAAATTTTCTCTAAACCTAATCCTAGCAAGTTTCTAATCCTAGTATCATACAACTTCAATTTTTAGATTTAATAATCAATCCGAACACTCTTCGGAATTAACTCGTTAGCGCGATTAGGAAATTCACAACATCCCTGTGGACCGACCCGTACTCACCGGCTAGCTGCAAAGCGACGCCGTTCTTGATTGCGGTTTCAAATATTTTTGATCTATCTTTTAGAAAGCGCAAGCACGCTAAATCTCATTCAATCAAGTCGCTAACCTCATTGCCACTCCTACTTTTACTCTTTTCTCCGGGACACCCCGTATTACTACGAACGTCCACTTCCATTGGACAAAACCATCGTATGGTTAGTACGAACTCGAAGGAATTTATTCGAGGATGGTTTCCGGTTCTGGAGAAAACGGATAGGACTATTCAGTTGTCTTTTCATTTTACCTTCTCTCAGATTACGAGTACTCCTTGGTTTAGGAGATAGTACACCTATTATGCAAATTGGATAGTCTTCTTCCAAACCTTAGGCTGGTGCCGAACGGTGGGGAATGAAGAAAACCAATTAGCATAACGATGGTGTACAGAAGATATTAAGTTAAGACAAAGCAAGAGATTAGTAAGAGGGCAAAGTAAATTGCGACTGCTATTCACGACCAAACCAAATTCTTCGCCAATCCTAAATCACCTTTGTATTTCTCCAGGACACTCCGTATCACTACGAAGATCCACAGTTTATTGGATATTCCATCTTATGGTTATATACGAACTCGAAAGGAACTTGTTCCAGTTCGGGGATGGATTCTGGTTCAGGAGAAATAGGAATAAGGTTTATTCGGTTGTCTTTTATCTTCACCTTCTCTCGCATTGCGAGTGCTCCTAGGATTAGGACAGTACACCCATTATGCTTATTGGATAGTCTTCTTCCAAACCATAGGCTGGTGCCGAACGGTAGGGAAGGAAGAAAACCATTTGGCCTAAAGGGGTGTGCAGAAGGTAATGACTAAAGACATTTAAAGGGATTTGGAGAGATGGCAAAGAATTATACGGTTATAGTTGTGAATCTGGATAATGGAAGAGGCATTACTAGGAATACCAGGATACCCCAACGAAACATTTCAATGTTTCAGTTTCACTGTGTACTGTTAATGGAAAACTGATTTCCCGATTAGACACTTACTCCAGGGTATGTATTTACCAGGTATGATTCTCGCATCTGTATGGTTTTACAGATGATGAGTGGGAGTAAGTTATTGGGAATTAGGTGACCATCCTCATTATATCGGGATTCGTTGTAATTGGCGATATTTGAGGAAGCCACCTGGGTAGTTTGCCGGACGGCAAATATATGATTTTGAATATCCGTTGTTATGCACCAATTTCAAATTGATATATCTGTACGTCTATTTTTATAGAGTGAGACATACCCCTTTGAAATTATGTCTATGACATTTACCTAAACCAGTGGATGGTTAGGTAAGGAGCATTAAACAGCGGTGTAATTCTTCTTAACCATAAGTACAGTTTTCAACCTACGACACACAGTGAATGAGTTGTTAGACTCAGCGGACTTATACAGAGTATTGTATATTGTCCAGTGTCCATTAGGACAGAGGGGTTGGTCCTCGTACTATATTCGGTTTTCTTATAACTTCTCTAGTTCTTAGACAGGTGTTTCGTACAAACACAAGGTCGAAGTTTTGAGAAGTTATAGGTATAAGAATAAAGTAGAGAACCAGATATTGCAAGTATCGGGATTCTTCAAAATGATCGAAGATGTAGATACTTGTATATGGTATTCAGTTGATAGTAATGGTTAAGAGAACTTGCTTCTCTTTCAGGTTACTCATAATTGGAAGCATTCCTAAGTTGAGTAACGCTGATCGGACTCTCTTTCCATTTAGTTGACATGCACTGGAGACAGCTGCATGATTTGAATCTGGTTCAATTAAATCAGTGCCTCTGTTTCTATATTGGATATAGAACAGTTCATATCTTAACGATGTTAAGGTACGGGGAGTTGTCCGGATTATGCTTAAAACCAGACTCTGGATAACTCAAGGCACGTTTCTGTAATGGCTGTTTGTGGGTTGACCCAGGCTATGACGAGGGTTGACTTTCTACCATCTGGAAGATCAATAGTGATATTGTTCTAGACTCGCCACAGTTTTAAGTAAAATGGATTTTTCAGAAAACAGCAGTGGGAGTATGGTAGAACTGGAAGTGATTCCAGAACCGCAAACGATTACTGAAAATTTGATAAGAACCTACAGATTCAATCTGGTTTGACATTCCATTGGCCACTCCGCAGATGTGGTGGGTAACCTCAGGCACCCGAGAGGTGCTCCGGTAGCCTCAAGGACGGTGACAGGGAGGTTCTTGTTTACCCAGACTTGCCATTGCTGTTGTTCCAGACTGTGAGACCCGGCAGGAGGATGAGTATAGCGTCGTTCGAAACTAGCTTTAGAAGTGCACGTATATATGACTCTGCCAGAGGGTTGTCGTAGTCAGTGGGAGCAACGGAAGCATTGGTGGACAGGTAGCTTATGTCTATTTATAGACTAAAGCAGATGTAGCGGAGAAAGATCATCTATTTCTGACGTGACAGTCATAGGTTTGACTTCATCAGAATAGGGGATGGATCTGTTGAGAAGGTAGTAGGGTGTGATGTCCTGGTATTTGATGACATACACAGAGTAGGAAGTGATATTCCTATACTACGATCGGTTATACTATGGTCGTCACACAGTGGTTTCTCCACACAGGACTTGGATATTATATCAGACATTCTGGTTACTAGATCTATGGTTTTAGATCTAGATTTTTGTGGTTTCCCAATCAGGGTACTTAGACAGCATTCTAAGAGTATTTAGAATGGACGACTCCTGGCACGGTAGTGTACCTGCAGGTAATGGAGTCACCCTCTCTAAAGGTGTCTTACAGACTAAAGGGGAGAGGGATGTTCATGATTGGCAGATCACTTGCTTAGGCAATTGAGTCAATCATGAGATGTCAAGTACCACACCAGATGTTGTTCTTGCAGTAGGTGCAATAAGTTGATATTGATCCAATCCTGGAGAAACAGTCGGAAGCAGTTTTAGAACATAAGTGGATGTTCCAGGGATATGATAACGGCGGCCTCCTTCGGGAAACGGTTATCATTCCAGACTTCCAAGGTGACCTGGATGGCAAAGTGGCTGTCAGAGTTATAGTTTTCCCTCTGACGAGGGGCAGTATTTTGGACAGATGGTCCAGGTAGATACTGAGGGAAGGCATGGCGCAGGATACTGATTAAGTTCAGTTGACGATACAGTCTAAGAAGTTTGGATTTGGAGTTCGCTTATGAGCTAGGTCCCATCAGATATCCAAACATATTCTAAGACAGGTATTGCTCATTTCGGGAGATGGCTTTCTCCGCGAACTTGAGATAAAGAGAGACATAGAAAGAAACACCAGAGCAGATCGACGAGGCTATTCCTCGAACGCAATAGTTTCGCAAACGAGCTTTGTGAGACTGACTAGTAGAGGAGTTGGGTGTTCGGTATCACACGGGCTGTGAGTATGCGACATCGCAATAATTAGCCTTGAGTGCAAGTGGGAGATTGTTGGAAATAGTGCCCTCAGAGTCAATTATTGGATCACAGGCATGTGATTGCAATGATTGAGGGAGGACCTATCCCGGTACGACAGTCTTACTCAAGATGATAGTATGCTATCTGGTTTACCTTTATCATCGTGTACTGCTTTAGGTGACCTCACATGTCACTATTGCACGTTGATAGAGCCCCTAGGATTCTTGCTTGACTACCGGCAGTATGAGGGCGATCATATACGTGGGAGCTGGTAGTCTATAAGCACATCCTTAAATGGTCCCTAGTCGTGGGAGTTTCGAGACAGGGCATCGATACTCCAGAGTAGACTAGTGTATACAGTCGAGACCCCGACGAGGGGCGGTGGCCGGTCTCACAAGCCACTGGTGTCAGTTGGTTCACCTAAGATGTATACAGGTGCTCATTGGGTTATGAGTACACCGGACAGGACTCGCCGGGAACATGCTAGTTGGTCTTATACCTGACGTCAAATAGCAGTTTCCTGGTGACATGTGTACAGGTTAGTTCATCGACCTGAGGATCGTCATTTGTCTCGTGTGAGTTCCCACTGTACTTTGATTACTACCCTACCACGGCTCAAAGGAGTCGTGCAAACAGGTTTTAGTTGGATACAGTCCCGAGCCACATGGAGGCAGTGAGCGGATCTTCAGGGATTCGTCTCTCCCGGTATTGGGGGTGAGGTCGCGCTGTGTCTAGGAGAGCCATTACACGAAGTCCTTGGCCAAGGCAGGAGATTTACTGGTAGGTATTCCAGTAGTATCTCAGGGTGTTCTGGGCTACACTCCGACACGACTTGTACCGCTTTTGGGGGTCTGACTTTTACCAACCCCCTAGGCCCGCCATGCGATGCTCATAGACGAACGGACCGGACTGTACGGATATTGTCACTGATAGGCTCAATAGGGTGTCAGGATGAGTTCGCTCATCGACGTCCCTTTTGGTCAATAGCTGGTGGCCCGTCATGTATTGGCTTATAGCTCTGACGTGCTAGTGGTTAAATCCACAGCCATAGTATTGACGAGTCTTTAGAGTCCACCACACTTTCAGTTACTCAAGTTTTGGACGAAACGCTGTAGAGGCCGTATGGAGATATGGCAGGGTCCGATCAGATACGTGCGGTATTGCACGGATCAGGATCAGACTGTTTGTACTAGAGGCCGTATGGATATATGGCAGGGTTCGATTAGATACATGCGGTATTGCACGGATCAGGATCGGACGGATATAACTAGCCGACTTTGGCTTAAGCCGGATCCTAGTATAGTACAGTGTAGATTTTGTCTCTTTGCATTTGTATCCGGTCGGAATACAGATGCGGGTGTGTATGCAAAGTATCGGGGTTTTCCTGTAATTTATTACGGGACCAGTTTTCTGGAGTTGCCAGTTTGCATTCCGTTCCGGCCGGTTTTCCTTTGTTCTTTCCCGGCCGGACTTTTCTGATGGAGGGTGTTATTTGCAAGTTTGCAAATAACATTTTGTGGAGGGCTTTCTTGCATATTGGTGGCATCATGATAGTTTATCATCATGAGATGCTTTATCCATCTTTTCCTTTGTATTAATTGTGATTAGAAATGAAATGAAGGTTGATTTGATTTGTTATCATGATCTTTGGATATGGTCACCCATTCTCTTTTCTTACACTCACCTTTCCTTCTAGTGTTGGTTTTATTCCTCCACCATTTTTTGAGAGAGAATGGGAGAGTTCATTTTTGGTGAGGTGAGGAATTCTTCATCTCATATTCTTCTTGCTAGAAAATTGAAAGCACCAATTTTCTTAACCTCCTCCTCCATCCTCCATGGCAACAAAACCCCCCATATGAGACATAGCCTCTACACTATATTCTACAGCAATTCTTGGACGCGTCGGCTAGCCAACTTCGCGCTCGAGTTGCCTCGGTATTGAGGTGGGAGCCCGTAAAAGATGCAGGCGATGTGGTGCCCTTCCGGCGAGGAGGCGACGACATGGAGACAGGACTTTCCGCGGGAGATCGGGACGATGACGAGAAGACCGGAGGACTCGGATCACTCGGTATATCTCTAACCCGTCTTGTAGTTAGTTAGATCTAGTTTAATGGCACGATCCGGGTGTTTAGTGTGCGGTGGTGCCGGTTTGCTAGTTTGCAAAATTAAAGTTTATCACCGCTTCCGCATTCCGGCGTCGGATTGACGGCCGGGGCGCCGCCGTGCACTTACAGTTAAGGACATCATAGTCCATGAGTTTAAGGACCTCACAGTCCGATGTTAGTTTTAAGACATCACGGTCGAGGTTAAGGACATCATAGTCCGTGGATTTGAGGACTCCACAGTCCGACGTTAGTTTTAAGACATCATGGTCAAGGTTAAGGACATCATAGTCCGTGAGTTTAAGGACCTCACAGTCCAATGTTTTTAGTTTTAAGACATCACGGTCAAGGTTAAGGACATCATAGTCCGTGGATTTAAGGACTCCACAGTCCGATATTAGTTTTAAGACATCACGGTCGAGGTTAAGGACTTCATAGTCCATGAGTTTAAGGACCCTACAGTCCGTTGTTAGTTTTAAGACATCACGGTCGAGGTTAAGGACATCATAGTCCATGAGTTTAAGGACCCTACAGTCCGTAGCAATATGTGGTCGTTGGGACCCGTTACATCTCTGACGACGTTGAGGGATTACAACGACAGATATCAGAGGAGTAAAGAGATGTACCCTCGAACCGGATGTAAATTGATTGGAGGAGCAGATGAGCTCAGTTCAATTTAAATTAAGGACTTATGGCCAGAATTGGGCTAAGTCCAGTTAAAAAAATGTTTAACATTTTATTTTTACTCTGCCTGTTAGGCCTTTGTTTGGGCTCTGCCTCTTTTAATAATGCATAGCATTTATCAGGAACAAAGTGGTGTCCTGACAGTGCGCCACGTGGCGCATTAGGCGCTTTGCGCCAGTCAAAGAGCGCATTGCGCTTCTGTCGGTTAGCGCAATTCTGGGTTTGCTCCTTCCAAATCATATAGAAGAACTCTTGAGAGTTTTTCATGGATCTTGAAGATTAAAGATGGAATTTTATTTTTGATGAATTATATCATCTTTTCAGAGCAAAGCTCTCAATGTTCTCGGGGGGATTTCTTTAAATTCCTTTCATAACTGATTTTGACAGGTGTCACTCCTGTCTGCAGAGCATTGCTCTCGAGGAGTTTAACTCCATGTGCCTATTTTGAATAAGAAATTGCTAATCTTTTGCTGATTCCCATTTACAGGAGTAATGGTTGCTCACATGTATGATCTCGATGAGATTATCTCTTACGGAGACATCCGCTCACTTGGCCGTTCTCAGAATCGAGAATTTACAAACGCCGAGTGTGCCGAAATTATGAGTCGCTTTAACGTATACAATGGTCAACTGCTTCCTCGGCGTTCCTCTCTCCTGAAGCTTATTTTGGGAGCGATCTGGGAAGCGCTCCCTCTATTCTGTACCGACATGCCGCTTAGAGCATTGGATGCCGCTGAGGATAAGGTGCACTCGGTGTATCTGATGAGCCTAATCTCAAAGAGACGGCGAGACAATCTTGTCGATCTCCTGCACCAGGCTTTTCAACAGTCTGCCATACTTGCTTCCTATCGGAGGGCGGAGGACATCCGTGGGGATCCCGACGCCTGCGATCGTGAAAGAAAGCATACTAGGATGGTTCGCCAGGCGCGGAAAACTCTGGATAAAGTCACTTTTGAGTTCCTCAATCCATGCCCTAGATTTGAGGTTTTGCCATTGTAATTATTTTAATAATGTCTTTGTTTATTGTTTTCATAATTGTAAGAATCTTTTTGCAATATGAATGGCAAATTTCTCATTTTAGCGTGTTTTATTTCATGTTCTAAGTCTTTTGCACATGCATGAATGGGGCATGCCTCGAACACTTAATTAAATGGAAATCAAATGTTCTCCTTGTTGCTTTCTTTTCTTTGCTGTGTTGTTGCCATATGATTTTAGCAAGTGTGATATGTAGATAGCATATAGCTGTCAATTTTGGATTCTTTGTAGCGTAGTGAGGGCTTAGAAAACAGGGTTAGGATCTGTCCACTAAGACTTTCAACTTTATGAGCCGTGAGGGTCTCATAAAGAGTTTTCTCCCTATCGGTCGAGAGAATCCCGTAGGTGTAATTTCTCCTTAAGAATCGTGAGGATTCCTAAGTGTGTTTTCTCTTGAAAGTCGTAAGAATCTCACAAGAGGATTTACTCCCTTACGAGTCGTGAGGACCCGTAAGTGATGGGTGAAGTTGTACTTATCCGCGTTTCACGGAGTTAAGGGTTGCTCTGGATGTTTTCCAAGATACCGTAGTTTAAAGACATCGCGGTCGAGGTTAAGGACATCATAGTCCGTGGATTTAAGGACTCCACAGTCCGACGTTAGTTTTAAGACATCACGGTCGAGATTAAGGACATCATAGTTCATGGATTTAAGGGCTCCATAGTCCGATGTTAGTTTTAAGACATCACGGTCGAGGTTAAGGACATCATAGTCCGTGAGTTTAAGGACCTCACAGTCCAATGTTAGTTTTAAGACATCACGGTCGAGGTTAAGGACATCATAATCCATGAGTTTAAGGACCTCATAGTCCAATGTTAGTTTTAATACATCACGGTCAAGGTTAAGGACATCATAGTCCATGAGTTTAAGGACCCCACAGTCCGTGAAATGTGTGGTTGTTGGGACTCGTCACCTCTTTGAAGACGTTGAGGAATTACAACGACAAATATCAAAGGAGTGAAGAGATGTACCCTTGAACCAAGGTAAAATTAGTTTAAGGACGTTATGGTCCATTGTTAGTTTTAAGACATCACGGTCGAGGTTAAGGACATCATAGTCCGTGAGTTTAAGGACCTCACAGTCCGATGTTAGTTTTAAGACATCACGGTCGAGGTTAAGGACATCATAGTCCGTGGATTTAAGGACTCCACAGTCCGATGTTTACTCTGGATGCTTCCCACGGGTTCACTGCCGTGTTCGGCGAGGACCACGCTCCGCTCTGGATGCTTCACACAGGGTCATTGCCGTGCTCTGCGAGGATCAGGATCCGCTCTGGACATTTTCCACGGGGTCAAAAGTGACATAATCCGCGTTCCATGTAGCCAGGAATTTTGCCCTAGATGCTTCCCACGGGTTCACTGCCGTGTTCGGCGAGGACTAGGCTCCGCTCTGGACGTTTTCTACGAGGTCAGAAGTGACGTTATCCGTGTTCCACGTGACCAGGAATTTTGCTCTGGATGCTTCCCACGGGTTCACTGTCGTGTTCGGTGAGGACCAACTCCGTTCTGGATGCTTCACACGGGTTCACTGCCGTGCTCCGCGAGGACCAGGATCCGCTCTGGGCGTTTTCCACGGGGTCAGAAGTGACGTTATCCGCGTTCCACGTGACCAAGAATTTTGCTCTGGATGCTTCCCACGGGTTCACTGCCGTGCTCGGCGAGAAATAGGCTCCGCTCTGGATGCTTCACACGGGGTCATTGCCGTGCTCTGCGAGGACCAGGATCCGCTCTAGACGTTTTCCACGGGTTCAGAAGTGACATAATCCGCGTTCCACGTAGCCAGGAATTTTGCTCTGGATGCTTCCTACGGGTTCACTGTCGTGTTAGGCGAGGACCAGGCTCCGCTCTGGATGCTTCACACGGGTTCACTGCCGTGCTCCGTGAGGACCAGGATCCGCTCTGGACGTTTTCCACGGGGTCAGAAGTGACGTTATCCGCGTTCCACGTGACCAGGAATTTTGCTCTGGATGCTTCCCACGGGTTCACTGCCGTACTCGACGAGGACTAGGCTCCGCTATGGATGCTTCACACGGGTTCACTGCCGTGCTCTGCGAGGACCAGGATCCTCTCTGGACGCTTTCCACGGGGTCAGAAGTGACGTTATCCGCGTTCTACGTGACCAGGAATTTTGCTCTGGATGCTTCCCACGGGTTCACTGCCGTGTTCGGCGAGGACCAGGCTCCGCTTTGGATGCTTCACACGGGTTCACTGCCGTGCTCTGCGAGGACTAGGATCCGCTCTAGACGTTTTCCACGGGGTCAGAAGTGACATGATCCGCGTTCTACGTAGCCAGGAATTTTTCTCTGGATGCTTCCCACGGGTTCACTGCCGTGTTCGGCGAGGACCAGGCTCCGCTCTGGATGCTTCACATGGGGTCATTGCCGTGCTCTGCGAGGACCAGGATCTGCTCTGGACGTTTTCCACAGGGTCAGAAGTGACATAATCCGCGTTTCACGTAGCCAGGAATTTTGCTCTGGATGCTTCCCACGGGTTCACTGCCGTGTTCGGTGAGGACCAGGCTCCGCTCTGGATGCTTCACACGGGGTCATTGCCGTGCTCTGCGAGGATCAGGATCCGCTCTGGACGTTTTCCACGGGGTCATAAGTGACATAATTCTCGTTCCACGTAGCCAGGAATTTTGACTTTATCCGCATTTCACGGCGTCAGAGTTTGACTCTCGGTCATCTGTATACCGCTGAGTCATGGAACTGGGAATTGCCGCTGTTCCACTTTACTTGATGTTGTGTCTGTTGTAATGAGACGAATGTTGAGATGATCTCCAGGCTATCTGTGAATCGTCGAGATTTGGCTTCTTCTTCTGATGAAACCTGGGGAGGAGGAGTGTGATTCCTTCTTTGTTTGGGCCCCTAGATTGTATACAGGGATTGATGTGATATCACCTGTAGGGCATAAATTTCATTTTTATTTTTCATTTCTTTCCGCGATACTCTATCATTTAAGCTTTTATATCGCGAAGGTCGTGATTGCCCAATCATTTCTGCTATTTTTCGCGGTGCCCAATCATTTCGGCTATTTGTTTTATTTTTTACTCGCTGCTTTTTATTACGAGTTGCCCAATCATTTCGGCTATTTTTCATGCATACATTTTTTTTACTTGCTGCTTCTGTTGCAAGTTGCCCCATCATTTCGGCTATTTCGTATGCATGTGTGGCTTGCTAGCTTTTTGCTGTAAGCTTGGGATTAGACACTGATTTCGGCATCAGCACCGCTACAACTGGAATTTTGCCAGGAGCGAATCATCATTTTCCTATGTCGATATCGAACAAAGATGGCTTAGCGAACAGGGTTAGGATCCAGTCAACTAAGGCTTTTGACTTCATGAGCCGTAAGGGTCTCATAAAGGTATTTCTCGCTGCAAGTCGTGAGGATCTCGTAGGCGCGTTTTCTCCTTAGGAATCGTAAGGACTCCTAAGTGTATGTTCGCTTATAAGTCATAAGGATCTTACAATAGAGTTTTCCCCTTATAAGTCGAGAGGATTCATAAGGGTTGCTCACTGTATGGACATATCCCTAGTCACGGATGGGACTTTGTTAGGGAAATATTTATTCGCGCCCGTGGATTGTATACAAGGGTCAGCATTGAGCCGCTTGTAGGACAGTATCGGAGGTTGTGGGGGTTGCTTAAGAATAGGTTTAGGTCTCTGTAGCTTAAGGCTTTCAAATCTTATGAGCCATGAGGGTCTCATAAGAGGATTCTCCTTATGAGTCGTGAGGATATCGCAAGTGTAATTTCTCCTTAGGAATCGTGAGGATTACTAAGTGTGTTGCTCCCTTGTGAGTCGTAAGGATCTCACGCGGGTGGTTTCTCCTCACAAGGTCGAGAGGACCTTGTGAGTGTCTTTTAACGAGGTTGCGCCCTTTCGGGTTTTCACAAACACTCGCCGATAGCCCTGCTGTTTTTACTCACGGAGCCCTTTCGGGTTTTCATCCGTGCCCATTTTGCTTATGGACATACCGTTTTTTTTTTATATTTATTCTCTTCTTTTTTTTAACGAGGTTGCGCCTTTTCGGGTTTTCACAAGACTCGCCGGTAGCCCTGCTGTTTCTACTCACGGAGCCCTTTCGGGTTTTCATCCGTGCCCATTTTGCTAATGGAGGTACCGTTTTCTTTTCTTTTCTCTCTCTTTTTTGTTCCTTTTTTTGTATCATCTTTGGGACACTGCAATCCATCGTAGCTTATCGACTTCTCGGTCAACGGCTAGTTTTAGGACATAGTGGTCCATTGGTAGTTTAAGGACGTTTCGGTCCGTCGTTAGTTTAAGGATGTTTCGGTCCACTGTTAGTTTAGACGTTTCGGTCCGTTGTAAAGTAAGCCGGTTACTACTTATAGAGTTTGGGCTTAAGAAGATAGCGAACGGACATAGTCGTCGTCATCTATCATTGACCTAGGCCGTGACTCGTCAAGCGTAGTACTTCTTCAGGAAGCGACCGTTTATTGGCCTGAAAGGTCTTTCACCATGCATGTCCATGAGTAGATAGGCTCCACCCTGGTAGACCTTGTCTATGATATACGGGCCTTCATAGTTCAGCTCGAATTTCCCCCGCTTAGCGCGATTGGGGATTATGGGTCTTTTGACCACTAGCACGAGTTCACCTTGGTGGAATGTCCTCGGCCTGGTCAATTTTTATATGAGCGCGTCATCTTTGCTTTATAAGCTTCTAGATTTTGCTGCGCCAGGAGCCGGGTTTCATCAAGGGCATCGAGCTCCTCGAGGCGAAGGTGAGCATTCTCTTCGTCTGTTAGCTCATAATGGACTGCCACTCGTAGAGAGGGTAACTCTATCTCGAGGGGGAGTACCGCTTCTATACTGAATACCAACGTGTACGGCGTTGTGTTCGTGGCCGTATTGAACGTAGTTCGATACGCCCAGAGAGCTTCTTGCAGTCTCTCATGCCAGTCCTTCTTATTTCGGGACACCGTCTTCTTCACGATCTTTGTCAGGGTCTTGTTAAAAGCTTCAGCTAGACCGTTGGCTCGGGGATTATTAACTGAGGAGTATCTCCAGTCTATGTTGTACTGTTGTGCGAAGCGGCTGATCTTGTGGCTTCTGTAGGCTGGCCGGTTATCGGAGATGATTCGTCGCGGAGTTCCAAACCGATAAATAACGTGAGTTTTGAAGAAGTGGAGGATATTCTCCGCCTTTACTTCCCTCAGCGGTTCTGCTTCTGCCCATTTGGAGAAGCAATCAGTTGTCGCCAAAATGAACCGATGTCCTCTGGACGATGCTGGTTCGATGGGGCCGATTATGTCAGTTCCCCACATTTCGAACGGCCAGCTAGCCACCGTTGGATGTAACGGATTCGGATGCTGATGGATGAAGTCCCCATGAATCTGGCACGAGTGGCACTGCTTCGCGTATTCGAGGCAGTCTTGGATCATCGCGGGCCAATAATAACCCATCCGTTTGATCTTCAGCTTCATCTTCGGCCCGGCTTGGTGAGAACCACAGAGTCCGTCATGAGTTTCTTGGACGACTCTCTTTGACTCTTCAGGTCCCAGGCATCTTAGCCATAAAGAGTCAAATGATCTCTTATACAGGGTATCATTAACGAAGGCGAAAGATGGGGCTCGCTTCATGAGCTGATGTTTTGAGGACGCATCATCAGGCATTCGACGGGATTTGAAGTAGTCTATGAAGACTTCTCTCCAATCTTCAACCGTTTCTTGGTCTTTTACTTATAGAGCCGTTTGCTCGGTCGCTCCCTTTTCCTCGTATGACTCCGGAGATATTTCTGCCGGTGCAAGAACCCGACGGTTTTGTACCACGATTCTTACGTCATCGAGGTTCTCAGCGGCCAATTCTTTAGCAAGCTTGGCTAATGCATCCGCTTTGCTATTTTTCGCACGCAGTATGCTTTCCAAGATGTAGGAAGGTATTTGGGTCAGCAGTTGCTGTACCCTCTCGCCGTACTTCACCAGTTCTGGTTTGCACGTTTGATAGTCGCCGTTTACTTGACTAACGACCAGTTGGGAGTCTCCATATATGAGGAGGTTTTCAATTCCCATGTCGATAGCGATCTCGAGACCTGCTATCAAGGCTTCATACCCGGCTTCGTTGTTCGTCCTCGGCTCTGTTAAGGAGAAGGCAAAGCACATTATCCCCCTTGTGGAGTTACGAAGATGAGGCCTGCCCCCAATTTGATTATGGGGGTGCTTTGCTTGCGTTTCTTCATGGAAGACGCTCCATCGAAGTAAAGTTCCCATAGGGTATCACTTCCGTCGATCGTGTCAAACGCATGTTTGTCTGGCAATTCGCAGTTCAAGGGAGAATCGACAGGTATCGGATGCTCAGCGAGGAAGTCGGCAATGGCTTGTCCCTTCACTGCCTTAAGAGGCTGATACATTATTGAGAATTCCATTAAGAGCAAGGCCTATTTAGCGAGCCGCCCCATCAATATGGTCTTTGATATCAAATACTTGAGAGGATCCACCTTCGATATGAGACGGACGTCATTCGCCAATGCATAGTGCCTGAGCTTCGTTATCGCGAAGATTAATGCCAGGCAGTGTTTTTCGATGGGAGAATAATTGCTTTCTGCCCCCAGCAGAACTCGACTCAAATAGTAGAGCGCTCTCTCCTTCCCTTGGTCGTTCTCCTGTGCCCATAATGAGCCTAAGGAACCTTCAAGGGCGGTTGTATACAGAATGAAAGGTTTTCCCTTGACCGGAGTGGCCAGTACTGGCGGACTCTGCAGGTATTGCTTGATTTCGTCCAGCGCTCTTTGGCATTTGTGATTCCAAACGAACGGGGTTCCCTTCTTCATCAGGTGACTGTAAGGACGACACTTGCCTGAGAGATTGCTATGAACCGCCGAATATACGCGAGCTTCCCTTGGAGAGACCGCAATTGCTTGAGAGTCCTTGGCGGGGGCATCTCCATAATTGCCTTGATCTTCGACGGATCTATCTCGATGCCTCGGTGTCGGACAGTGAATCCTAAGAACTTGCCCGATGAAACTCCGAACGCGCATTTGAGAGGGTTCATCTTCAAGTTGTATTTCTGGAGGCGTTGAAATACGATCTTTAGATGCTCCAGATATTCCTCGTATGATTTTCTTTTAACCACGAGGTCGTCGATATAGCATTCGACGATTTCATGTATGAGGTCATCGAAGATCTTCGTCATGGCCCTCTGATAGGTGGCGCCAGTGTTCTTTAAACCGAAGGACATCACCTTATAGCAGAATATACCTAAAGGGGTCCGGAAAGCGGTATGCTTCTGGTCCTCGGGATGCATCTTTATCTGATTGTATCCTGATGAGGCATCCATGAAGGAGAAAACTTCATGAGTGGACGTATTATCTATCATCAGCTCGGTGACCGGTACTGGGAAGTCGTCTTTCAGGCAGGCTTTATTGAGATCCCGAAAGTCCACACATATGCGCACTGTCCTATTTTTCTTCATCACCGGGACGATGTTGGCGATCCAGTTAGGATACTGCACCTCTTGGATGAAGCCAGAGTCGATTAGCTTCTTGACCTCGGTGTTGATGCTCATCTCAAGCTCGAGCCGCATTCTCCTCGGTGCTTGTTTGACTGGCTTGACGTCCGGAGATATTGCCAATTTGTGTACAACAATCTCTGGATCTAGTCCTGGCATCTCGGAATAATTCCATGCGAAGCAATCCCTATGCCGCATAAGCACGTCTTTTAGTGTAGCCACCCTTTCTTCAGACAACAGCTCACTGACGGATGTCGGTCGCGGGTCATTTGCCGTCCCTAAATCAATTTTCTTGAGGTTATCTGCAGTAGTGTGCATTCCATCTTCCAGCTCTTTCGGCGCCGGTGGAAATTCTGAGATCACCTCGTCACCATCGTTTTCGAAGCACCAGGGGAGGTCATCCATACCGTCGGGATCTTCTTCTGATAGCGTTATCACGTGACAAGTACGAGCTCGCTTCCAAGACAGATGTGGATCTGGGTCTACTCTCGTGGATTTGGGTTCATGCTTCTGTGGCGGAGTTATCCTCCAACTGTCGGATAGAGCGAACTTGCCGAGCTGATATTGATCTTCGACCCAGTTCTTGAAGGTGAAGCAGTCTTCGAGAGGGTGTCCTATTGCTCGGTGATAAGAGCAATAGTCTGGATGAGAGACCTCATTAGCTTGCTTAGGGTGCTTGCGCTCCGGAAGCATGATCATTTGATGTCTTATGGCAAGATCAAGTATCTTCTTTGTTTTGTTTTGAGGAAAAGAGTATGCTCGACTCATCTTCTTCATAAGGGACAAATCCGGACCGCACGATTCCCGATCGTGTGACTTCTTGGTCCCTCTTTGTCGCTGTCGAACGCCTTTTCCGCTCTTTGACTTGTTTCTGCCTCTACGTCGGGCCTTTCGTACAATAGGTTGATAGGGAGGGGCATCTTCATCTTTCGCAGCCTGTTGAAGAAGGCGTTGAATCCTGGCTTTCTCGTAGATGGCCATTTCGCGATTATGGTCGTCTCGAACTTTTTGACCAGCTTCCCTTATAAGCTTGTCCATTTGTTCTTCGAACGACGGACTGGGCATTTTCACGTCGGGGGCTCTTTCTGGTTCAGGGTTAGCATTCTCCCATTGAGCATGTCTTTCTTCATCAAAGTCATGTACGACATAGCATTCGCAGAGTAGCTCCCGTTTCTTGCACCGAACATATCCAAGTCCGGTCGCTTCCATTCTCCCGTTGGGAAACTTGCGCTGAGTTCCGGGAACGTTCCAGATCCTGTCATAGAACTTAGCTTTTCGAGCGGTCTGTTTGAAGGGTATCCCTTGGCATTTCAATAGCCTTTTCAAGCCTCCTGTGTAATATCTAGGCAGACGGATGGGTTGTATCCTGTTGAGCGTAGAATCGGCGCCATGCCAAACTTCTATCTCCACTCTTGTTTCCGTGGATCGGTAGAATAGGATTGTATGTTCCCCCTTTCTCCTGGGAGGGACGTAAAATGTTTATAGCTCTTGCACGCTATAAGCTTCAAGTGCATCGAGCTCTTTGTAGTGCTCCTGCGAAATCATGGTAATTTATAAACTCTGATTATCATCAGCGAGTGCTTGTATTGGTGGCCGAGCGGAGAATATAGCATTGACCTCATCTTCCGAGCCGCTGCCAAAGATCAACATAGGAGCGGACGGTCCCGGTTTGTTGTACTGGGGTGGACCTGAATAAACTATCTCTTCCTCTTCCTCAGTATCACTCCCAAAGATAGGAATGGTGGTGATAGCTTTGTTCTCCGGTTTGCGACATCTCTCCGTGTCCTCAAAATCTGGCAAAAAATATTTCGCATCTTTGTACTTGCGGACTTTATTCACGGAGAAAGGGTTCAGTTCTCCTATTACGGTATACTCAAGACCATCCGTAAAGTATTTCATACACTGATGTTGTGTAGAAGGGATGATGTTGTACTCATGTAACCAAGGCCGGCCGAGCAAAGCGTTATAGCATGTCTTGGCATCAATGACATGAAATTTAATATCCGTGACAAGTAACCCGAAGCGCAGCGTCAGTATTATAGATCCGAGAGTCCGTGATGACTGGGAGTCGAAACCGGAGATGGTGATCTTATCACGGGCGAGGTGCTGAACGCTCATGCAGATTTCCTTCAATACTCTTACGTTGAGGAGATTGACGGAAGACCCATTGTCGACCAGGATTTTACCTATCTTTATATCGTGGAAGTACCCTGAGACATAGAGGGGACGGTTTTGCTCATACGTCCCAAGGAGGAGGTCTTCGTCGCCGAAGGTGATATCGGCTGTGTGTACTTCCTCCAGCTCGTCCTTCATCTTTTCTTCGGCGATAAAAGCTTGGAATTGCTCTGGTTCTTGTAGCGCCTTGATCAATGAATCTCTCGCTTCTTTGGATAGTAAAAGGGCGTCGAGAATGCTGAGTTGTGAGGGCAACTTCCTTAAGTGCGCCAGAACGTTATAGTCCACCTTACTCTTCTTTGGCGGGTCCTTGGCGGTCAACTCTTTCATGACTCGGTCATCCAGGGCGATATCCTCAGAGACCTTTTCTTTTCCCTTGTCTTTCTTATTCGTGGGTCCGAGATTCTTTTCTGGAAGCGTGCGATTGCGCAGCTGAATGTTTTCACAGGCCTTCGGTTCTTCCTCCTTCCCCAAGGTAGATTCTTTAAAGAGAGGGCCAAGAGCTATCTCTTCGTCAGAGTCGCTTCCGAAAGTGAGAACCTACGATCCCCTGGCATTGACCATGCTACAGTTGCCGGTAATTCTTTTATGCTCCTCGGTCATACTTCTCTGCTCCCGACGAGTTTTGTGTTTCATCCGCTTAAAATGTTGCTGGTGAGCAACATACCCCTGCCACCATCTTTTAAAAGCGTCGCATTCTTCGGTGGGGTGCGAAAATCTTTCGATGATATGAGCATAGCTAGGATGCATCTCTGCTTCACCGGGAGTGTTTCCTTCGGAGGGTGGTAGCTTCATTCCCATTGATATGGCTTTAGCGAACCTTTTCCTCGTCTTGAACTTGTTTTTATCCGCGATGGATGTCTCTTGAGTTGGCGGGAGTGTCTCAACTCTTTCGTCTAGTCGCCGGCGTTTGGCTCTTTCAAATATGGCCATCTCACGCTCCCGATCGGCTTTACTTTTCAGATGAATCTCATTCATGAAAGCGTCGATCATTTCGTCTGACGGCCATGGAAGTCCTGGCTCGGGACCTACCCCCGGTCTCTCTGTGCAAGGAACCTCTTCATTGTCTAGCGATGAATGAGAGATCACATGGCAACTTGCTACGTAATCCTTAGATTCGTCCGACGATTCTTCTCCATCATCTTCGTCCTCAAGGACGTGGCCGAGGAACTCTTGGAGCGTGATTGGAGTCCGCGCCTTCTGGTTATACTCTTCCAGCGCGTCAATCTGTTTCTGCAGGTCCGTGCGCTTGTCGTCAGGCTTCATGGGCTTTTTGGATCTCTTCTTCTTTTTCGAAGATTTCGACGGCTGAGCATGAACGCTTTGGCTATCACCACCAATTTTCGGAATTGGGCGCGGCTTCAGCATCCCTTCGATGATCTGGGGTTCCAGCGGATTCTTCCACCTGATCGCTGAGCATGTCTGGAGATCATTCAACATCCTTTTGGTTTTGGCCGAAAGAGACACCTCTCATGGGGCTTCTTCAACAAAAGAGCACGTTGCCCCCGGTGTGCCCGTCTTCTTAGGAGTGTGCGGTTGTGGTGGGTTTACCTTCCACTTCTCAGCCAGCGCAAACTTGCCTTGTAGGTACTGATCCTCGATCCATCCCTTAAAAATGAAGCAATCTTCGATCGGATGACTTACCGTTTGGTTGTAAGGGCAATAATTGGGATTATTCACTTCGCTAGGTTGCGGTGGTCGCCTTGGATTTGGCAAATTGATGAGCCTGTTGCGCACTGCCATCTCGAACAGCCTCTTCATTTTATCCTGCGGGAATGAGTAAGGGCGCTTCATTTTCTCATTGTAATAACGCCATCTCTCTTCCACCTGATCCGTTAGTCTTGGAGCACTGGGCTGTTGTTGGGTGTTCGCAACGAAGGTCGCCTTCCCTTTACCCATTTCGTTCCGCGGTTCCGGTTTCGGAGGAGACGGTCTGTGACCCATCTGGGCCAGCTTATCGATTAGAGCCTGGAATGTGGTCGGTTTGAAGAACATCATGAACTGTGAAATAGTTGCATGAGGGTCTAGGATGCCCACGAACATGCCCACCGCTGGTGCTTCTTCAATGCGTTGTTCGCACTTCGACCACAGATTCCGCCATCGGATTGCGTACTGAACCAACGTCTCGCCTGGCTTCACCCTGGCATTGATCAATGCCGTTATCGGGGTGCGTTCACTAGCACTTGCGAATCGTTGGGTGAACAACAACTCCATTTCCGTGAAAGTTTTGACGGAATCATTTGGAAGTTCGGAGTACCACTTGAATGCCGTCTCTGATAAGCTGCCAACGAATTGGCGGAGCAAGAGCTTATCATCGCCACTAGTATTGCCGCAGAGGGCCCTGAACTGAGCGACATGTTGATGGGGATTGCTTGTCCCCTTGTACACATGGAATTTCGGGATCGTGTAGCCCGGCGGGTACTTTATCCGATCATACCAGCCTGGTTACGGCCGCTTCATTCGCCTGGTGAACTCGTATCTGCTGAGCGATATAATCGTCCAGGGCGGCCTTGGAAATTGTCTCCTCCTTGGCTGTTGATAGAGCCGGCAGAGGGTTTGATGTTTCTCCTTTATCATCTTCAATTATCACTAGAGGAATTTTGGCTGGAGGGTCCGGCTGGATCATCATGCCCACCATATCCTGGAATAGAAGGGCAATTTGCTTTATATTGGCCCCTTGTTCCGCAGCCTCCTTGTCCTTCTTTTCGAGCATTCTCTTAAGGAATTCAGTATCAGTCTTGTGTTCGTGACGTTGTTCTGATGATGCCTCCGGGCTTTCTTTTGGCCCGGTAAGTGCGGCCATTGCAGCCAGCATCTCCTAAAGCTTCTGCTGTTGTTGTTCCTGAGCCCTTGTTATTGATCAGGTGAGCGGTCGGTGGCCCGTCGAGGCGTGGCTATTCTCTTTCCCGGATGCCATGTAGACGGAATGCACCACCATGCCCCCAGACTTAGGGTGTTTGGGCTCGGTGTTTTTGTGGTCTGCCATGTTTACAGGGGCTTTCTTTGGCCTCCTTTTCTTTTGAGTAATCGACGTAGAGGGGGCCGTTATAGTGGGCACCCAAGTGGTTGTTGTCTTTTGTGGCTTACTGGGACGGTTCCCTTCCGGCTGAACCTTCGGCTTCTTCTGTTGGCGGAGGTAGTCTTGATCAACCACCGACTCTCGGACTTGTCGCCAGATTTTATAAACTTTAGAAGACAGTCGTTGAGGGGACTGTTCTGGCTTCATTTCTATGACGGTCTCCACCGGGGGCGGAGATCTTTTTAGTACGGCGGTAGGCGAATTCCTGCGCACTTTATTCAGCAGCTCAAAGCTATTCCCGGTTGGAACATCAACATTAACTTCCACCATTGGAGCCGGTGAAGTTAGCCCAGAGGGGGAGTTGCCCCCAGCCTTCCTTACTCGGCGCCAGTGGCGACGTCGAGCGTGTCGAGCCGTTGGTGTTGGTTCAATGATGGGGATGGCTTTGTCTTGCCCCCTGTCCAGATGAGACGCCGCTGGTGCCAGCCTCTTGAAGACTGACGTCTTTTGAGTAGCGGTATCCAATCTGTCAAAGACAGATCTTCGAGCAGGAACGGGAGCCGGAACAGTCAGTCTTGTAAATACCGACCCTTTAGTAGGAGAAGCCGCCTTGATAACTTCAGGAGCAGGGATGGCTATCCTCTTCGGGATAACCTTCTCTGGGATTGCAAGATTCATTGTGGGCCCACAGGAATTTTGGCCCAGTCTGGCGAAGACCGAGGAGCTGGAGCTGGACGACCCGTTGAGAGGGGCCGTGGTAGTAGCAAGCCGATCGAAGACCGACTTCTTGGGAGCTTCCGGTGCTGGCACAGGGGTACTGAAGCTCATTGGGAGGAGCATAGTCCCAAAAAACAATCCAGTAGTAGCCTGGGTGACCTGTTCCACCGGCATCGTGAACAGGGACGCCGCTTGAGGCCCGTAAGCTACACCTCCAGGTGAGGCGGAGCGTAGGTTGCAAATGCAGTTGGAACATCTTGCACAAGTGGACGCCATTGATTTTTTGCTTTCTGCAGCAAGCAAAATGCCAAATCTTAGTATCTCGAAACCCAAGGGCAACCATTAGCAAACCGCGATTGGTTCGCGAACACGACACACGAAGTATGGAGTGGAAAGAGAAAAAGGTCCCACCGGGCGTGCCAGAATCTGTTCACTGCCGGAAGCCGGGAAGACTGTACGTCTTGCCTGAATCTGGGGGCAGATGCTAATTGGTGCTATCCGTCCACCTCTCCGAAGATGCCAAGTTGATTTATGGCACCATGTATCGAAGGTTTAAACGGATGCGGCCGATGTAGCAGACTTCGTCAGATTCCCCCTCGTTTGAGGGGTTTTTGATTGTGGGGACGCTCTTTCCTGCAGGCGCAAGCCCCTGCAGTTAATTATGCTACCGCATCGCGATAACAACTTTCTCCTTCTCCATACGGTCACTTCGTGTCGTGGATGTTTGTTTTATGTTTGGTTGCCCATGGATTGTATACGGAGACTAAATTATGTTGTCGCTCGTAGGGCGTGTATTAGTCCAAATCCGTATCTTTCTTAGATTTGGGTTTGGGGGGGATTGTGTTTAAGGATACGTTAGCCTTATTTGAGGCTAAGATCAACTTAAACGTTTGTTAAGGACACGTTAGTCTAATTCTAGACTAAGATCAACTTAACATGATCGTTTAGATCCGACAAGAGAGCAATTGGGCCCTATTGTTTAGTTTAATGACATTGCGGTCGATAATTAGTTTAAGGACATTACGGTTCAACGCTAGTTTTAAGACATCGCGGTCGAGGTTAAGGACATCATAGTCCGTGAGTTTAAGGACCTCACAGTCTGATGTTAGTTTTAAGACATCACGATCGAGGTTAAGGACATCATAGTCCGTGGATTTGAGGACTCCACAGTCCGACGTTAGTTTTAAGACATTACGGTCAAGGTTAAGGACATCATAGTCCGTGAGTTTAAGGACCTCACAGTCCAATGTTATTAGTTTTAAGACATCACGGTCAAGGTTAAGGACATCATAGCCTGTGGATTTAAGGACTCCACAGTCCGATATTAGTTTTAAGACATCACGGTCGAGGTTAAGGACATCATAGTCCATGAGTTTAAGGACCCCACAGTCTGTTGTTAGTTTTAAGACATCACGGTCGAGGTTAAGGACATCATAGTCCATGAGTTTGAGGACCCCACAGTCCGTAGCAATATGTGGTCGTTGGGACCCGTTACCCCTCTGACGACGTTGAGGGATTACAATGACAGATAACAGAGGAGTAAAGAGATGTACCTTCGAACCGGGTGTAAATTGATTGGAGGAGCAGATGAGCTCAGTTCAATTTAAATTGAGGACTTATGGCTAGAATTGGGCTAAGTCCAGTTAAAAAAATGTTTAACATTTTATTTTTGCTCTGCCTGTTAGGCCTTTGTTTGGGCTCTGCCCCTTTTAATAATGCATAGCATTTATCAGGAACAAAGTGGTGTCCTGACAGTGCGCCACGTGGCGCATTAGGTGCTTTGCGCCAGTCAAAGAGCGCATTGCACTTCTGTCGGTTAGCGCACACGAGGAGGACACGTGTCGCGCTTAGCGCTAAGCGCTAGTTTGTCAGTGCACTGCGCTTTTAATTTATGAGCGCGCTGCGCCAGTTTCTGGGTGCGCCAGTGAGTGACACGTGGCGCGCTTGGCGCTGAGCGCCAATCCAAGAGCGCAGTGCGCCGTTTTCAGGAGCGCAAAGCGCATATCGTGTCTATGGTTGACACGTGGCATGTTATGGTGCTAAGCGCCAGTCCAAGGAGCGCACGGGCGCAGTTCATGAGTGCAAAGCACTTTCCAATAGCGCAAAGCGTATTTGATCAATTTTAAGATCAAAGAACAAGTTTATGTTCTTCAAAGGAGGCCTTGCCTCAAGATCCAAGAACAACAGTTCTTATTTTTTATTAAAAGGCTCTGCCTTTATAGATCAGAAGATCTGTGGAGTAAAAATACTTCTTCTTTTTTTTTATATATATTTTTATGATTAAGTCTTTTGATATTTTCTTTTTAATCAAAGACCTTGGTCTTTTTTTTTTATAGATCTAAGATCTTTATAGAAGACGTTTCTTCTTTTTACGAGATGATTTCATCTCTGTTGTTCAAGAATTAATTCTTTACCTTTAATGATGAAGAAATGATCTTCTTTCTTCAAAGGCTTGCCTTCTTTCTCTTTGAGTTTTTTCTCAAAGCTTGCAGAGGGTTTTTTCTTTCTATTCTTCTGTTTTTTTTGAGACTTTAAGTCTTGGGGCCTTTATATAGGGCCAATTGATTTGTTAAATCAGTTTAAGCGATCTTTCTCTGATCGATTTGGGAATATTTCCCATCGTCGGATCTTTGATCCTAAGGCTTCTGTTTTACAGAAGATAATCTTCTTGTTTTTCAATAAGATTGAGAAATCTTTCTATGAAGAATTTGTTCTGTTTTGGTAATTCATTATTTACCATTGGATCATTGATCCAGCGGTGCTTAAAGCACAATCTTGTTGTTTGAAAAGATTTTGAGAAATCTTTCCTTAACAGAATTTAATTCTGGTTAATAAATGACTTTTCATTATTATTAGATCTTTTGATCTAACGGTGGGAATTTTAATTCCAGCGCTGGCGCGCCTACGTTGGACACGTAGCGTGCAGCGCGAAGCGCAGCGCAACTGCGCTAGCGCACTTGTGCTTGACACGTAGCGCGCAGAGCGCTGGATCTGAAGCGTTGCTTCAGCAGAGCGCCGGATCTGAAGCGTTGCTTCAACAGAGGTGTCTTTTCACCTTCCTTTTTTAAGTCAAACTTATATTCCCGAGAATCTTTCATTTCCCAATTTTGGAAATAGTTCCATTGTGCATAAAATTTTATGTGCTTCGTCTTTATAACTCGAAGCAAAGCTTCTTCCTTTTCTCATCCCCAAAGAACTTTCTCAACTATGGCTTGTAACCGCCCTCATGCTCGTAGACAGCCATGGGAAGTGCCCATTCAGGACCTTGTCCCTCGCTTTGCTGCGTGCTTGGTGGATCCTTCTTTCACGGATGAGCAGTACGACGCTGCGCTGCACGATCTTTTGACTCGTGTGGGGTCCCCTCTTCCTCCACACTCTATTTGGCTTCGGATGATCCTTGCGTCTGTGCTCGCCGATCTTCCCCCTCCTCCAGCAGAGATGTTCTCGGCAATGCTGGATACTGCTGAAGACAAGATCGAGTGCTTCTTGGAGGCGCACTTAATCACTCAAGCCCTGAGAGATTGCTCCATCCACTTGCTGAGCCAGATACGGGCTCGTCGGGTTATCATCACCACTTTCTCTGAGGAGTGCGGCGTCGACCGTTGGATGGCTACCCCTCGGGAGGATTGCCGTTTCGACATGGTGGAGAAGACGGAGAGGGAACTGGATAATCTTCTCTTTAGCTTTGTGAACCCCTGTCCTTCTGATCCCATATTTGGTGATCTTTTTTAAATGTAATAACAATAATAATAATAAAAAGATATTTTAATTTAGAATTTTATTATCTGTTAAGTGTTCTCTTATTTTTTTTAATTCTTTGTTATTCCTTTGTAAGATATTTATGCGCTGCATAATCATGAAGCGTTGCTTCGCTTTCCGATCTTGGAAACAGAGCTTTGCTCTAATTTGGGGTGCGCATCGCAATTGCGCTAGCGCATTCGCGTTTTGACACGTGGCGCGCAGCACGCTTTGCGCTAGCGCACTGGCGCTCGACACGTGGCGCGCAGCGCAACTGCGCCAGCACGCCTGTGTTAGACACGTGGCGTGCAGCGCAGAGCGCAGGATTTAAAGCGTTGCTTCAATTTTTGACTCTTAAATTTCTAAACAGAGCTTTGCTCTGATTGGGGGAAGCAGAAGCGTCGCTTGATTTCCAGCCTTGGAATTTGAACAGAGCTTTGCTCTGATTGGGGGAAACAATAAGTATCTCTTAGCACCTATACTAGTGTTTAAACAACTATATGTGGTGTATTTTAAAAATTTAGAGAGCTAAAGCACACAAACCACGAATCGAACTAGAGATTAGGTTAAGTATCATATACAAAGAGTGTCTAATACTAAGAGAAAGAGAACTACAACCTGTTATAAATGGAGTTATACTTGAATTGAATTCAAGTTAGATTAATTGTATATTTGCCCGCGACTCGAACTGAGTCAGACTTTTAAACAGAATTGAAATTCTGATTGTTTTGGAGTTATCGGTAACTGTTCCAAGACAATTACCGTGTTGATAACAGCATTGTTAGATTGTCTACCTTAAATAGGAAAGCACCCATATTCTCCGGCTTTTTGAGGCTCAAGAGAACTGGTCCCGCTTAAACTTATATTTACTAGGGTCCTTATTGTAAATTAGTATAACTTGAGGGGTTTTTATGTAAAGATAGTTTAGGTATAATTTCAAAATACACATTAAGTGTTTAATTATTATCTTTAGGGGTTTCATAGATGTATATTTTATAAAAGTGACATTTCTAGTGAGTAGAACCTAGTTTTCATGTATATGGTATTTTAATGAAATATTTGGATTTGTATTGAATTTGGATGGTAGTTTCACGTAATGGTGATTCCTTTGATTTAGAAAACTTGGAACATTTGTATAATATATTAAAATAGGTCTTTTGATATTATTCATATATATATTTATATATTTAATAAAAATAAATTTTATTTATTTTTATAGAAATCTCATTTTCTTAAAAATAACATTAAAAATTCCATCGAGATCGAATACTCCTTACGGAGGACTGCATCTCGCACTACTAAGCCCGAGGACATGCGATAACCCGCACCATCCCGATCGGGGTTCTCCAAAATAGGTTATAGAGGCGTAATTGCAAGAAATTAGATATTACTTTTCCTAAAGAAAACGGTTTTATATTAGTATAGGGTATTTTATTGTAATTCGTGATATTCCCAAAAACATTGCCCAAAACTAAATCGTGCTATGTCCAATATGTTAGTTATGTATATGCCCTAGAGGCCATTATTGTATATATGATGTATATTATAGTGATGCTTGGATATATATAGAGAGGATTTTCTTGCTCGATATGATAATATGTTATCTGGTTGCTCTTTGTCTTAATATGTAGACTTGTATTGTGATATTGTCTTGCTTTCACATGTTGATAAAGCCTTTAGGATGTGTACTTGACTACTAGGACTATGATGGAGATCATACTAGTGGGGCCAGAATAGTCCACAAGTACATCCTTTAATTGTTCCTAGTCGAGGGTGTATCGAGACAGGGCATCGATACTCCAGAGTAGAGTAGCGTATACGCTTCTTGACCCATATGATGGGTGATAGATGATCCCACATCCATTGGTGTTTGACATCAAAGATAGTATGTGGGTGCTCAGTGGAGATTGGGTACACTGAACGGACTCGCCGATTACTCCTAGTTATTATTATATCTATCGTCACATAGCAGTTCTCTGATGACATTGGTATAGGTTAGTCTGTAGACCCGAGATCGTCATAGAGTCTTGTATGATTCCCACCGTGCTTTGATTTCCAGCTTACCACGTTCAAGAGAATGTGCAAAATGGTGGCTTTTGGGTACAGTCCCGAATCACATGGAGGCAATAAGCGATAGGAGGGGTTTCGTCTCTCCCGGTATTAGGGGTTGATGTTGCGCTGTGCTCGATTGGCTATAACAGGAATTCTCTGGCCAGGGATGATATGGAGATCTACTGGTAAGTGTTATCAGTAGTTTCTCGACCCGTTATGAGCCTCACATCGGCACGACTTATCGGTTACTGGGGTCTGACGTTTACCACCCCTAGACTAGATATGCGACGTATCAGACGAAGAGACCAGACTGTACGGTAGTGTTACTGACAGGGTTTACAGGAGTATGAGCAGGCTTGCTTGTTGATCTTCTGATCACTCAATACCCGGGTAGACGTTATGTCTAGCTAGTACCGCTGACGGCTGTAGGTGCTTGATATGATCATCACCTGCTGCCGGCGTATTGACAAGTCTTTAGAGTCCTACACAGAGGTTTGCCGGCTCAGGCAAAACGAAGTAGGACCACATATGTGATATGCGCAGGACTGAGATTAATACGAATATGTGATGCCGTATTCTATTCTCGCGATATGTGATATCGGTCGGTTATATGTGATATAACCAGGTTATCGAATCAAGTGTTGATTCGATAAGTTGATACATATAATATTAGTCGGTTATATGTGATATAGCCGGATTATTAAATCAAATGTTGATTTGATAATTTAATGTATAATTGTATATTTGATATGCTAATTTACATTAACTAATATTTGCTCACTTATACTTTTCTTTTCTCACATGTGCACACTTAATATATATGTGATATATATTATTTGTGTTTTCTTTTTTGTGTCATGCTTGATGATACACACTATATGGGTGTATGAGACTCATACCATGCCACTAGATTATTAGGGTTTTATTTATTTAATGCATATTTAAATTGGTGAGAATTAAGCATGGTTGCAAGCTTTGGAAGCTTGTGGAAACCCTTGACTTAGTCCACTAAATTTGTCTTGCATTAGATATTTATTCTATTCTTAATCTTTAGCCATGGTTATGTTTCTATAAGGGTTATATGAGATATTTCTCACCCATGGTTGCCATCGACTCTCTCATCCATTATTCTCTTCATCTTTATCTTCAACAAGAGAAAGCTCTCTAGGTTTTGGTGAGGTTAAGAAATAGAGTGAGAACAAGAATTCTAAAGTAAGAAAAATTCCTATTTCATCATCCTCTACTAGATTAGCCATTTAGTTTAGGGTGTTAGCTTCACTAACCCCTAATTAGTGAAGATGTAGCTTGGGTTGGCGTCTCCTCAGAGTAGATCATCTTCGGCCTCAAAGACCATTGTGCAAGCTCGTTCATTTCGACTAGTGGAGCCTACGGAGAGTCCGGATCACCACTACACAGAGAATTTGAAGTGAATGACCGGTCTACAAAGGTTGTATTCCATATTCACTTAGATGTAAAGTTGTTTACATATTGTATTGTCTAATTCTCAAGTTAAGATTCCAGGGTTAGGGTTAAGTAGCATGGCAATTTTTTGAAAATGGCATGGACGATGCCTTCCGAAATCTTGCTGTCGTGCTAAGTAACCCTACAGTGGTATTAGAGCCAAGCTAGAGAATTTGACGATATTTGTTAGATTACGAAACCGAAACTACTCCGAAACTTGAAACAATAAAACCTAGTTTCTGTCTAATTTTTTAAGTCGTCAGAATTTTTTTAAGCAACTGCAGAATGTTATATGATATGTAACATGAACACTGGACAAATACGAACACAATTGGACGGTTTTGACCCGGCCACATTCATCAAAATTCCGAGCTGGCCGGCCCTCTGTGCTCAGTTTTGGTTCGTATTCTTTTGGTGTTTTGGTTTCAGGGTTTTGGTGTTTCAGGTGTTGTTTTTTTTTTCTAAAATTGCATGAGATGTTAATTTTCTATAAAGGCATTTCGGAGTGTTTCATAGTCATAATTCTAACATTGTTTTGGGTTATTTTTAGACGGCGTTAAAAAGTTCGAACGGATATCAATAACCCAATTTTTCCCTCGACGGAAAATTTTCAAGAGTTATATTTTTTCCAAGTTAAAGAACAATCAAAAATCATGCAAGTAATGCGATGGACCCTCTAAAAGAACGAAACCCTAACTCGATTGTGTGACCGTAAGAACCGCCGCCAAACCCTAGGGTTTGCGGTAGTTCCGCGACGCCATAGGTGAGGCAGGGGTTGACCCTTCTACGTGTCACGACCCAAAATATTAGCTCGTGACCGGCACTTAAATTACGCAACGTCTACAGGCGTAACGTAACCTAAGTAAGCCGCAACCCAGAAATCTAAACCTTACAACAGAAGTAAGTAAAGAAAACATTGATACAACATTGAGAAACTTGAGTAAAAATCCTTAAACTTATCATAACTCTTTTCCTTGGTTTTCATAAAAATTTCGGCAGCACCTCCCTTGTAAAAACTAGCCCCGAAAACGGGTACAACAAGGAATATAAAGAAAGCATCCCAAACGGGAGCAAAACATGCCCAACGGCGGAAACAACACCACAAGTATAAATAACAAGTATACGACGCCCAACGGCGAAGATCCACATAAGGAAATAAAGTAAAGCAAGACATCAACCCCAAAAGCGAACATAAAAACCCATCGCTCAAGTCTCACAACTACAAGTCTTCTAAGTCTACATTATATACAATTTCTAGTTTTTGATTTGATGGAGTGACTAGACACAATATGAATAACAAGTACAAGAGGGGCACGATCCAACATGTACCACCTACCAAAGCAAAACACCCGAAAGCAAGCTGTGTGCCAGCAATGCCGCTACTGATCCGAGCGGACAACCTGCAAGAACTGAGGCACAACGGGGGTGAGTTACCAACTCGTGAGTAGAAAACATCAACAGGTAGAAATCAAAATAAACAACGATTCCTAGGTCAACTATATCATAAAGGTAATACTATGATATCCAGGGTGACCGTATTTGCATATATGCCAATACAATATAAATGCCTAACAGCAAGTGTATATCACCCAACAATGAATCAATGCATGTATGCAGGTGGATCTTGTCCAACAATAAAATCAATGCATGTATATAGTGGATCTCGTCTACGTGTCAACCACTGACACAACAACTCCTGCATGTAAATATCATAAAAGCATATGCAGGTAAATATGAGGATATGAAACAACGTGTGTCCCTCGCGACACAACAAAATCATGGAACTAGAGTGTCCACATCGACACTCGAAAACATCATGAAACCCATGTCTAACATCGACACGTAAATCCTCATGTCTCAGACGCCGTCACCACGACTGGCCCTGATGTCATGTTCGTACATCACTTCGGTCGGTATCCCCACGATAACCGCCGAGTCCAAATACTATCACGGTAGGTAGTGGTCCCTCTGTCAGGCTTATCGTCTACACCACGAAATCACCACTCGCCCCGGGGTACCATACCGGGTCCACCATATACCCGCAGACGGTGCCTCCCGCTCTTCAAATCGGGTTTCACATGCCAATCTCAGAACCGAGAAATCACATGGTGGACACACTGAAATATCATATCAAGAGAAACCGGGTTTTTCAAATAATGCATAATTTCTTGAAAATACCCCCACGGTTCTTAAATCCATAAATCACATGAAATCCATATCTTAATGCGTAACATCCATGAAAAACTGATATATGCAATATAAAACAACAATATGAGCATATAAAGGGAAAACCACTCTTTTAAATGAATCCAGCTTTAAAATATATCATGCGGTTCCCAAATCCTCCGAAATCAAGTGCAGCATCATATGAAGTGTACATGTAATTGTAGTAAGATTTAAGTATCTACATGTAAGCAGATATGTATGATACATCTCCTAAGCACAATAAGCAATGTCTCAATATCACATGTCAATATGTAGGCATGATGTACATGTAGCTGTAGCAGAGTATGTGGGTGTACATGTCAGTATATCATGCAACCTAGCATAGCGATGTGAACATAGCCATATATCATAGCATGATGTGGCAATTCTACTGTGTAAGTGACATAGCAATTATCGATGAAGAAGTGTGTGAGCCAGCAATCTGTGTATGTGTGGCATACGCATCATCGATATTGGTGTAGGTGTACCAGCACAGGTATAAGAAATGCAATGAGAATAGCATGAATGCAGCATAATGCATATAATGAATCAAATGCTATGGGGTATACATATCAACAAGACCGATTCAGTGAATCTATCAATCAGCATCCAGCCTCACAATATCACGTACGGTACAATCTATCGTACGACATCCTCTAATCAAGGTTATGGATAAATCAAAAAGGTAAAAAGTCATCGCATACGGTAACTCATCGTACAATGACATTAATAAATAGGGATTCTATCAACCTATACAACATCAGGGGTATGGATCTAAGTCTCGTACATCATATCACTCATTATGCAATCATTATCCATAAATATATATATCTATCTCTCACGTCACATCCATATCAATCTCGTATTAGGGGACCTACAAAGGTATCAACAATCACATATCGACTCGAATCCATATAATGGCATATCACACTAGGTCATCATATCATACTGTATACCCATTCCTTACATTAATATCTCGCAACACATTAAATGAACATCACACTTTTTCTCTTTCAAATCGTACTTATCATGATTCACTTATCATTTCATATTTCCCTAAGCCAATGTTTTCACTAGTGTCCACTTCTATCACATTATCTTTTACAAATCTCTCAATCATGTCAGTCGCATATCATTTATTAGGGTATATAATCAAACGATCTTTCAATCCAATATTTGCGGGGGTGCTATACGCCATCTGTAACGTTTTATAAATAAATAAATAAATAAAAACCCTTTAGGTGAATTTTCTGATAATCGGTAAAATAAACCGTATTTTCCGTAAAACTCAACTACAATTATTTTTCAATATAGATTTAAATATGCCTATTTTAACTATATAATTGCTAGTATTTTGTATTTATTTAGTCACTTATAAATTATTAGTTTACCTAAATATTTTTCATTAAGTAATTATTATTAATATTAACATAAGCTTTTAATTATACATTATATGGGTGCAAATTATAAATTGCAATGGGTTAATTTGACAAATGTGAACCATGGCATATTAGAATTAAGATTGTTGCATTCTCTTCTCTTCTTTAATCAGTTTCAAAATTCTAGAGAATTCTAGGGTGAAATTGAAGTAAGAAAATAAATAAAATAAAATAATTTTGAAAAGACTTAAAAGAGTCATTAATTAAGGAATTGTTCTACACATTTCTACACTCTTTCTCTCTCTCCCCTCACTTCCTCCCTCATGGCCGAAATTTCCACGATGGCAGCCCCTCATTTTCCCAAGCTCATTCTCACTCCAAAAATTCAACAAAAAATCAAAATAAAATTCCACAAAAAACCCAAATTCCAAATCCAATATCTACCCATTATTCTTTGGTCTATCTAGCATGAATCTTGGAGCAAAATTAGCATTTTGAAGGCTATGATCATGTTTGAACTCATGTTTAGTGAGGTATAATCTTAACCCTAGTGTTAATTGTAGGTTAATTACTATAATTTAATGAATTTCGGTATTTAATTAGGGTTCTAATTGCTAACTTGAAAATTCAAGAAAAGGTTTTTAAATCAAGTTAGGGTTTTTACTTCATCATTAAGTATGCAATGTGTAGTTTAACATATTAGGTAATGCTAAACCTAATCTAGAAGCTAAATTGTAAATTGTTACAATTAATTTGTTCAAATTGCATGATTTTTGCAAACTAGATTTTTGTAGAATATGTATATAGGTGAGATAAAATTCTAGTGAGAATTTTTATCAATTATTCATGGTTGTAATGGGTACAGTATTTAATGGGGGTTTAGTTGAAGGGAAAGAGGGATTTATGAAAGGATGAAACTTCAATAGGGGAGGTCACCCTTTGACTCTTCCACGGACTTATACATGTACCGAATGCTCATACGGGAAAGTCGATGCCGTATCTTCCACTTTTTGATTTAGATTAACATGTTAATTGAATGCAAAACCTAATCTATTTACTAGTTGCTAATTGTTAGTTTAAAAATTGTGATAATTATGCTATTTTGCTAACTAGGTTTTTAGAAATTAACTAAATATTTGAGATAAAAATCTCATTAGGGTATTCATGACATTATTAACATTTTAAATTGTAGTTTAATACTTTAGTTCATGCAAAACTAAGTTTAGTTGTTGAATTGTGAATTTGGTTTTAAAAAATGTTAAAATTTGATATTTTTGCAAACTAGAATTTTCAATTTAATACAAATTGATGAGAATAAACTATAGAAATGGTTTATATGACCTAGTTAAGATATTTAGTGAATATTATGGGTATTAGTTTTGTTAAAATATCAAGTTTCGAATTAAAACAAAAATTTAGTGCTTTCTAGGTAATTGGAAATAAATCGATTCGATTTATTTTGAGGTTTCGATGAGTTGCAATCTATTTTATATTATAATTAGTGATTTTTGAAACCAAGATTGGTGTGTTTCTGTTTTTCTCGATCAATCGGCGTTTGTACGTCGATATCGAGGGTTACTTGCTTCTTTTGCATGAGTGGGTCATAGGTTTTAACCTATGCGCGTTTCGTGCACCGTTTTGATTTTGTCCGCGATTTCGGTTTACGATATTATATATGTTTGCGTATAGGTACCCTTCACGTGGAATTTGGACGATGAAGAAGTGGATGGCGGCATCGACTTCGGCAGACAAGGACCAGCTGAGTAGATGTATATCTACGGGGGAAGTCGGGTGGATAGTGTATAGCACCTCCGCAAATGTAGAATAAGGATATTACATACTGTTATTAGGAAATGGGACATGACCTTAGATTCTTGGCGAGTAGGGTCCTATTGAAGACTTTAGATTGGACTAGACTGATTTAGAAAGACTTAACCAGAGGATGATTGCCTAGGAGGGAATTCGTAGGTTTCTTATAGACACACACACGCACACACATAAACTTGACTTGGTGTATATGTGTATATAGATATGTATATAGGAATGTGTGTATATATATATACACAACATATACATGTGGTATGAGGGTATTATATGATACTTGGGGATGAGTTGATAAGATCGGGCATGATGCCGTGAGATATTGAATATATGACCGAGATATAATATGAAATGTGTTACGATATTAGCGGATCGTTGGGTAATGAGATATATATAAACGATGATATGTGTAGATGACATTGAAACGAATGAGACTCTAGAATAGAACCCGGATGGTAATATATGACTTAATCACGATATGATATATGACATGGCATTTTAGTGGATCATTTGACATTGTATATTTACACAGACGATGATATATATTTGATGATATTGGGATGTATGTGATTATAGTACAGTACCCTTGATCATGATATTGTTTGATGATGATACTATACGAAAGATGATGTATACATGTGATAGTTGACCCGTACCCTGATTTTAGGAGGCCGTATGATAGATTTTACCGTACGAGGCATAGATGCGATGATTGATCCGCACTCTTGACTCGAGGAAGTCGTACTACGTACGTGACGCTATTGAGGCTGGATCGTCGACTACTAGAGATATCGACTCAGACTTTAGGTGGATTCTTATTTCCTATCGACTAGTTTCTTTAGTTTAGTTCTTTAGTGGGTTAGATAGATACTAGTTTAGGCTCGAGTCATATAGTTTGTAGGTAGATATGTATATTCTAAATGTGCAGTTAATACACATTCACCCATATATTCAGATTGTAATCATCGCATTGCATGTTCATACATATGTTTCTTTAGCTAATATGAAACTCTGCCTATTAGGACACCAGCACCATTACCGATGATGCGTATGATCCACGTACACTTATTTGCCGGCTCACACACATCATCATCGGTAATTGTCATGTCACGTATACTTTAGAACATATTATCTTTTATGGATATATCAGCTAAATGCTAGTCCAATATAATATTGTGTGATTACTCTCATGTGCTAGTTTAGATATTGCATTTATTACTTAGACACTTCATGCATTCACATATTCATATCATCATGCAGTATTGTGGGGCTTATGCCGATACTCATTATTTACTTACTCATGATTTTGGGATTTTGGATTTCTATGAGATTTTTGGATTTTGGGGAAAACCGCAAGAATATATATAAAAACTTCTCACTCTCTCCCTCTCATTTTAAAATACAAGTTGCGGTTTTCTCGTGATGTATGTGTCGTCCACCATGAGATTTCATGTTTTCTGTTGGATTTCGAGACCCGATTCGAGGAGTGGATGAACTGTCTCGGGTATAAGGTGGGCTCGGTATGGTACCCCGGGGTAAGAAGCTCGAGTTGCAGACGATGAGCCTGGCAGGGGAAGACTACCTACTGGTGATGTCTGGTGCGGCGGATATCCGGAGGATACCGACCGTTGTCGTGAGATTTGATGATATGGGCCGATCCGGACTGACAGAGCCCGAGATATTGAGTCTATGAAATATTGAGATTATGAGGTATTGAGACTTTGAGATTTACCTGTTTTGTGTCGATGCTTGACACGGATTTCCATGGATTTCATTGATGATGTTTCAGCTTACCATAAAAATTTTACTATGATAAAGGTTAAAGATTTCTTACAGATATATCCAGATTTCATGATTGATTGTTTTACATTCATGGTGCAGGCATACTCATACACATGACATGTTACTACTTGAGGTACTGACAAGAGTACTAAGTATTGCACTTACGTATAGATTATTACCCTATCACTATTAGTTGTCTAGTATTATATTAAGTATATTATTATGACCTAGGAGAGCGTCGTGCATGCGATTTCTACCCGCAGATGTCTTCTACTCACGAGTTGGCAACTCACCCCCGTTGTGCCAAATTTTCTTATAGGTTTCGATGTACAGGTTTCCTTGGCTGCTTGCTGGCACATCATTTCATTCACGGTGATTTGCTTGGTAAGTTGGTTCACCTGTATCGGGACCGCCGTTGTACTTTTATTATTTCAGTTGTATCTAGTAAGCTCCATCAACCAGACTTGTATTACTTGATAGATTTAGAAAACCACTTGTTTTTATTTCGACCTTAGAGTCGTGATTGAAAGATGTTTTGCGTTCGTGCGTTTTTTGAAATCAAAGAATTAACCGCAATCAATAACGGTGTCGCTTGGTAGCTAGCCGGTTGAGTACGGGTCGGTCCATAGAGAGATGGATTCCTATTCTTTGTGTTTTAACGAGTTAAATCCAAAAGATTTGGGTTTTATTTTAAGATCTAAGAATGAGATAAAAGTTTATAAAAAGCTTGCTAGGGTTAAGATTAGGTTAGTTTGGAAAATCAATTATTCTCACCACTTTCTTTGCCCTAATTAAGAACTTTTAGGTGTTAAGGTAATAATTAACAAAGGGGATTAGCACGATCGGGAAGAAACTAGGTTTCTTCCTCTTGGTCCTTGTCCGTCCTTTCTTAACTCTTACCCTAACCTCCGTGGAAAACAATTACAACCAGTCTTTAACTAGGGTATCACCGCTACCTCGTGGGATAGGGTGCCGTAGTGAGCGGTGTGTATTTGTATGCATAGAGTCCTACTTTAAAATGTTGAACGGGCAAGAAGGGGATGGGAGATTTTCATCTCTCAAACCTTCCCTAAACCTAACCCTAACAAGTGAGGAACTACTCACTCATTAGGGAATTGATAAACGAATTCATTTTTATGGTTTTCTTTTAATTAACTATGACAGATAAAAAAATTTATAACTATGGCAGATAAAAAAAGTTTATAACTACGGCAGATAAAAAATTTATAACTAGGGCAGATAAAAAATTTATAACTAGGGCAGAAAAGAAATTCAAGATAAAAAAACTTACTTCTTTATTGATGCTCTCTTTGACAGATTACATGGAATTGAAAATCTAAGATCTAGAAATTAAAAGAGGCATCTCAAAAAAGACACCCAAAAAGAGGCACGAGAATTATTGACCTTTTGCTCTCCTATTTATAGATACAGGAAACCCTAGGTTACATTCTGATCCATTCATAAATTTACAAATCTACCCTAAGAAGAGCCGGTCAACGCACCGTCTTATCCACCGACACGTGCATTGCACGGCCGCGGTTTTGCGGCCAAAAGCCTTGTTTGGCCGCGGTTCCGCGGCCGTTTGATGGGCTATTGGGCTCATTTCTTTAAGGATGCTTCATGTTGCATTTTACTTCTGGTTTCTTCACTTGGTTTCTCAGAATATTTTCTATTTTCTTCCAGATTTCCATAGTGCAGAATGTTGTGGACTTTTACCGTTAGCTTCGTATTGAAGTCTTGAATCTTGTGCTGCCCTCATACGTTGTGCAATCGAACTGTTCATTGATTTTCATTTATTTCTTAAACTGGTAGGCGGTATCATACAGATTCATCTATTTATTGGTCGTAGTCTCACATTTGTAGCGTCTTTTCATCATTTTCACTGTATTGTTCCGAGAACCTGTAACCTGCAACTATTCAACAGACATTGATCAAAAGCACCTATTTATTTGTAAAATGATTAAGGATGGGGAATATAATAATGCAAAATTATGAGATGAACAAATACCCCTAAACTTATCTTTTGCTCGTCCCGAGCAAAGCCATTTTTATTCTCAACAAAATCCTAACCTCACTTTCGCAGGGAATCGCGATTGCACTGAGCTCATGCAATAAGCCGTTAAACCTCTAGGTGTCCCTAGTAGGAGGAGTGTTGTCTCCTGAGGGTTTTCAGCGGATACTACCCACAAAATCCGATCAATTTGGCCTATAGACTTTCATTCTTCAATTCGGTTTTCTAGCAAGAAATTCTATTATCTTCAACTTAGAAATTATCAACCCATATTTTTCACGTTTCCTTATCATTTAACTTAAGATTGTATATGTTCTGTAAATTTATTTAGCTTTTAGCATCTTTTGAGTTTTCCTTCTAAGATTCCATATCAACTTAGGAATTTTTATCATCTCTACTAAAGATATAAGTCCTATTTTTCATTCCTATCTCTCATCCAAACCCCAATCATATACCCCTACGTGTGTGTATGTATCACCCCTACACTTGGAAATTCAATTCAAGCTCTTATACTCTTGTCCATTATCCAAAGTACTTTTAGTTTGTTAATTTTACATGAAATTGCTCACACATCCTTCATGCGACCATTAATACTTCTTGAGGTACTAACGACCGATTACAAAATGTGTTTGCACATTAAGCCGTAATTCCTCGTCTTGTAATACCTAAGGCTTTAGCAGTGACTCCCAAACCAGTTGGTCTAAGGCACTAGGTGATAAAGCACCCTCGCTAAATATTTTTCTATTTATGCAGCCTTAAGTAATTACAAAACCAGTATTCATTTTTTTTATCTCTTTATTCACACTTGTATTTTTATTTTATTTTCCTTCATACTAAGGACTTTAGACAAGAGCATTTCAAGTTCTCCTTTACTATTCCAAGTTTCAAGGTTCGTGTTTGTGCAAGTTGTAGGGTATATATTTTCAGAATTTAGAATTAAGCTTAGGGATTATTTTTCAGACTTACACTTTAATAAAAATATCAATACTCTTCCCTTATTTTGACTTAGCCCAAGAAGTGAACTCAAAATTTGCCTATTTCTAAGTAAACTACATGGACATATATTTTCTACCGTCAAATTTTTAAGAAAGGTTATTTTTAGGGTTTTTAATTTACTAAGTTTTGGGATCTAGTTTTTCCTAGCAAGTTAACCGTCTTGTCAAACTTAAGTCAATTATGGCCAAAATTGCACTTTTCAATTTTTAAAATTTTTAAATTTTTTCAATTTTTATGGGTTTTAAAATAAGTATGCAAATGCAAAAATATACACATGAATGCGAAGGAATAAAGCTTACCGAGCACACCCCCAAACTTAAACTTGACAGTGTCCTCACTGTTAGACTACACCAAGAGGGTCAAAATTGTCGGTACTCCCCTGTTTTTTTAACAGAAAAAGAAAAAAAAAATATATACACAAAAAGGTTCCCCCCAAATTTAAGTGAAATAGTGTTTCCACTATTTAAGCGTTAAAGTTCAGAGTTAGGGAGGAGGAAAAACACAGTATCAAGCTATACAAGGCCTTACACAAGCCAAAAGTTAGCACCAACCATTCAAAAATTTTATCGTTATAATGGTGTGGTTGGTGAAAGAATGGAGTGTAGAGAAAAGAGATAAGAAGCACACGAGACCGTATGGAGATAGAAGCAGTATACAGTCTCGATGGAGGAGAAGAATGGCGGAAGGGAAAAAGAAATGGTGGTGGTTCGACTTCTTCAGGTGGAGGTTGATTAATCACAAAATCCGTGTCGTTTATGAATGCTAGTTCGTCGGCGAAAATATCTTCAAAACTTTCATCGAAGGTTCGATTGAACGTTTCAATGTAAATAAGTATTGCGCCAGAATTCAATACACTTGATTTTTCAAAAATTATGAAGGTAGGATAGTCGTAAGGCTCATTTACCTTATTTTCAAAAGAGTCTAAATCAAGTTGTTTTTCTAGAATTATGGAACTCAAAATATCGGATTGTGATTCATTAACAATCGGTATCATTAAAGGAAGATTAGAAGAAGAACCAGAGAAAGTGGGAGAAAGAAGTTTAATACGAACTTGAGGGTGGAGATGGAGTGTATAAATTAGCACATTTTGTAATGACCGATGTGTAAAAAACGATTGTGCTAATCTATCAACCCACTGAGAAATGAGGTCAAATCCCTCAATATACGTGAGCAAACATGGGTACGTCGAACTTGGTAAACCAGACATTGGAATTGAAAGCGATACGGTCTCTTGCGTGGTCGAAACGATGGAAAGGACGAAGGGGAGTGATTTAGTAAGGGTCACAGTTAAAGGTGCAGGAGGGTGTACAAAGTCAGTGGAAAGAACATGATGAATTGGAAAATCCGACTCATCAAACAAAACTGGTTTATCCTCAATAATTTCCTCAATATTCTCCTCAAAATTTAGCTTATCCATGCCATTCTCATCAAAATCAAGACGCATATGAAGTTCGGGAAAAACATTTAATGATTCGGGAAGATGAATTGGAAAGAAAAACTCGGCCAAATCTGCAGGACATCATCCAAATTATTCCCTGCATCAATATCCTCAATCAAGTGAAAATCAATTTTTTTGGACACCGCATCAAAAGCATGGATATTTATCAATTCAGGTTCTAGATTGGAGGTGTAGAGATCAAAAGAATTGGTGATGGTTTCACTCGAAACGGACCATTCACAATTTGGCAAATCAATCACTACAAAGTCGCACAACTCATTAAACGTTTTATTTTCAATTGGTGAATCATTTGGGACACTTGATAGACTTTCAAAACCGGAGTTGTGGGATTCAATTGGGGATGGGTAGGTTTGATTTGGAAGGGTGTATAGCTCACTCTCTCCACTCAAATTCTCAATCTGTCCAACCGCCTCATCATACATTGGAATTTTTGGAGCTAGTTGAAAACTAGCTACCGGGTCACTAGGTTGTCTTGATGAATTAAGGGCGGCAATGGACGCATCCAAATTCTTCATCTGTTGGTTTGTCGCTACAATATAAGCTTCCAACGACTGTTCCAGACTAGACATGGGTTGTGAAGGGGTTTCAGTAAAAGATGCAAAATTGTTTGGATTCTGGAAACTCCCAAATGGCTGTGTAGAAGCAATGTCTAGGGAAGGTACGAAAGTCGGGTAGGACTGCTAGGAATTGAATGGCTAGACAGGAGTAGGATCAACATTTGCATAAAAAGGTGAATGGGCTTGTTGATCCCAAAAACTAGAAGTGTTGAAAGGAGTGAAAGATCGGTTACGAGCTTGTTCAATATGTTCAGTAATAGACATAGGTTTCGGAGTTACAACAGAACTCGAAAAAGGGGTATCAACGTAAGAAGGTGGTAAAGGTTGAAACGGTTGATACAAAGTGGATTGCGGAGTCCAACTGTTTCTCCTAGACGCTTCTATTCGATCTTTCAAAGAAATTTTGGGTATGGAGGGGCCGTCCGTAATTCGACCAAAACAATGCGCGTAGGAAGCAATGTTTGGATGTGGGTACCAAAGTTCGGCAAGAGTTTTGAGAGGTGAGGTACCCATGATGTGAGAAAGGAGAAGAAAAAGAATGTGATGATTTTTTTTAATTTTATTATTATTATTATTATTTTTTTTTAAAAAAATTTTATTTTTATTTTTTTTAGAAATTGTTTGTTTTTGGGTTTTTGAAATCTTTGAAAGTGTTTTTTTTAGAAAGAGTTTTTGCAAAATTTATACGGACTACTACACACTTTCAAACAGTCACAATATAAGCATGCACAATCAAGCCTAGAGCTAGGGTCTCCTAAGTCAACTAGACTGCTCCTAACTGTTCCAAAGGGTAAGTTATGAGATCCTCAAATCGCCTCTTCATCGCCAATTATGGTCAGGTAAGCACAAGTAATGAAAGGAGAGATCCGCTCACGAATCACCGTGAGACGGGCCTTTTAAAATTACCTTTCCTACTTGTCTAGCTTAGGCACCACAAAGTCTGGTTTAGATAAACGACCGATACCTACAACCTTTCCTTTGTCCTATTGAACGCGACAGTTCTTCTTGGCTGAGTCTAATATTTTTTTAATTAACTCGAGGGTTGTTGTAAAATGCTTTTTGTGATTTCTGGGGTCTTAGGAAGGGTAATGAAATCCCCACCCAATCTTGATTGGTGTTATAGCCCCTTAATAGTCTGTTTTAAATATGCAAAATAATTAACACAGCAAAACTCTAAAACACTTTAATTTTTTTTTATTTTGCAGCGCAAAGAATCCTGCACAAAAACAATTTATTGGAGAGGGAGAGATTTTGCACAAAGAACCCTGCAGGAAAAATTTTCAGTGGAGCTCAGGGTAGGAGAGAAGAAGAAAAGAGATACTTACAGAAATTTTGATTTGCTGACGTCACCCTTTGACCGCGGTTCCGCGGTCAAACTGTCAATTCTTCCGTGGTTCCGCGGTGGTTTAGGTGGTTTAAATCTCCAAAATTTTTCTGTTTGTTGTTTAGATTCTCCCATATTTGTTCAGATTCTCTGTTTCTTGATTTGTTCACTGGGATTTTCCAGATCTGAATCTGTCCGTCTTCTTTTCCTGCACACTTGCACAAAAACCTTTCAAAAAGATCAAGATGAATTTCTTTTATTTTATTATTATTATTTTTTGTTTTAAAATTCTTCAATTTTTATGATTTTTAATATTTTTTTTATTTTTTAACCCGAAATTACACAAAGAAAGAGACTATCGTCTCCCTGGCAACGACGCCATTTGATTGAAAGATGTTTTGCGTACGTGCGTTTTTTGAAATCAAAGAATTAACCGCAATCAATAATGGTGTCGCTTGGTAGCTAGACGGTTGAGTACGGGTCGGTCCACAAGGAGATGGATTCCTATTCTTTGTGTTTTAACGAGTTAAATCCAAAAGATTTGGGTTTTATTTTAAGATCTAAGAATGAGATAAAAGTTTATAAAAAGCTTGCAAGGGTTAAGATTAGGTTAGTTTGGAAAATCAATTATTCTCACCGCTTTCTTTGCCCTAATTAAGAACTTTTAGGTGTTAAGGTAATAATTAACAAAGGGGATTAGCACGATCGGGAAGAAACTAGGTTTCTTCCTCTTGGTCCTTGTCCGCCCTTTCTTAACTCTTACCCTAACCTCCGTGGAAAACAATCACAACCGGTGTTTAACTAGGGTATCACCGCTACCTCGTGGCATAGGGTGTCGTAGTGAGCGGTGTGTGTTTGTATACATAGAGTCCTACTTTAAAATGTTGAACGGGCAAGAAAGGGATGATAGATTTTCATCTCTCAAACCTTCCGTAAACCTAACCCTAACAAGTGAGGAACTACTCACTCATTAGGGAATTGATAAACGAATTCATTTTTATGGTTTTCTTTTAATTAACTACGATAGATAAAAAAATTTATAACTATGACAGATAAATTTTTTTTATAACTACGGCAGATAAAAAATTTATAACTAGGGCAGATAAAAAATTTATAACTAGGGCAGAAAAGAAATTCAAGATAAAAAACTTACTTCTTTATTGATGCACTCTTTGACAGATTACATGGAATTGAAAATTTAAGATCTAGAAATTAAAAGAGGCATATCAAAAGAGGCACCCAAAAAGAGGCACGAGAATTATTGGCCTTTTGCTCTCCTATTTATAGATACAGGAAACCCTAGGTTACATTCTGATCCATTCATAAATTTACAAATCTACCCTAAGAAGACCCGGTCAACGCATCGTCTTATCCACCGACACGTGCATTGCACGGCCGCGGTTCCGCGGACAAAAGCCTTGTTTGGCCGCAGTTCCGCGGCCGTTTGATGGGCTATTGGGCTCATTTCTTTAAGGATGCTTCATGTTGCATTTTACTTCTGGTTTCTTCACTTGGTTTCTCAGAATATCTTCTATTTTCTTCCAGATTTCCATAGTGCAGAATGTTGTGGAATTTTACCGTTAGTTTCGTGTTGAAGTCTTGAATCTTGTGCTGCCCTCATACGTTGTGCAATTGAACTGTTCATTGATTTTCATTTGTTCCTTAAACTGGTTGGCGGCATCATGCAGATTCATCTATTTATTGGTCGTAGTCTCACATTTGTAGCGTCTTTTCACCATTTTCACCGTATTGTTCCGAGAACCTGTAACCTACAACTATTCAACAGACATGGATCAAAAGCACCTATTTATTTGTAAAATGATTAAGAATGGGGAATATAATAATGCAAAATTATGAGATGAACAAGTCGCGCTTGTATTATTATGGTTTTCTGGTGGATTTGGTTTTCTTTTGAGTTTTGAGCCTCGCCCTTCGGCGTTGTATATTATAGTGCATTGCGTGGTTGTTTCCGCCATTTGGCGTAGAGCTTGCTCCCCCTTGGGGATGTCTTTTTACTTCTTGTATATATTATTCTTGTTTGTACCCGTTTGGGCCAGTTTTTACAAAGGAGACTCTGCCGAAATTTTTAAGAAATTTGACGTTGCTTTTAAACTTGTTTTCCTACACTTCTTCTTTTAAATGGTTTAGATTTCTGGGCTTCGGCTTACTTAGATTACGTTACGCCTTTAGACGTTTCGTAATTTAAGTGCCGGTCACGTTCCGTACCTTCGGGTCGTGACAAACTTGGTATCAGAGCGCTAGGTTTAACCTTTGTCCGAGTCTAGGTTGACCTTGGTTGATGGAGTAGGCGACTTAGGTAGAGTGACGTACCGTGGGTATGATCCGCGGCATACTTACGATACGCTACTCTGCTTAAGAAGCCTTAGGATGTACATTTCTTTGCACCGTATTCTATTCGTTCCTTTGATCTATCCTCGTCGATGTCGGATGGTGGTTTCTGTTACCACGGTCGCACGGGCAGAGGGAGCTGCGCCTCTAATGCGATGACCGTTAGGGTATCGTCTATTCTTGAGGATTGAGGCATCGTTTAGCATGCGGACGGAGAGTTTTCACATGTCGTCTAGGCGAAGTTAAAAGGTTCGAACGAATGTCAGAAACCCATTTTCCCAAGTTTAAGGTATTCGGGAGAACATGCAGGTATTTCTATGGACCCTCTAGAAGAATAAAACCCTAACTCGATATAATGACCATGAGAACGCCGGTGAACCTTAGGGTTTGCGGCAGTTCCGCGGTGCAATTAGTGAGGCTTGGGTTTGCCCTTCTACGGTTGGTCCGCAGATGCTGGGGCATGTACTGGATATTTTTAAACTGTACTTGAGTGTTGAGCTCTCGGGGAATTATGGGACTTTGATAAATCGATCGAAAAGTTTAACGTAGTCCAGATAGCAAGTGAAGTGATAGATTACGTGGGAGACTCTAGATATGAGCATAGCCATTTATAGCGCAGTCAGCATAGCTATGAGGAGACGAGTCCGAATCAGTCGACATTAGAAAAAGGCGCACATTGACGATAGTGTTTACGATTGTGATTTGGTGATTTGAATTTCATATTTCCATTGTTTGGATTTTGGTATTTTGAGGATTTTGTTCTATGATTGGTATTTCCTATGTGTACATTCATTACACTCTATTAGTGTTTCATATATCAGTTGTATTGATGTTGTTTTGTGCATACCTAGTGCACTCGATTTGGTTTTATACATTTCGAGATATTGATTTGAGTTCGTGCATATGGATTGTACATGATTTTGACGTATGCTTCGACATAGTTTTGATGCACTTTTCGTACTGTGATTTCGATTTTGATCTTCGGTATATGTTTTCGTGCACCATGTGCACTTGATTGAGATTCTTGCACACACTTGGTGCACTTGATGCGATTTTGTGCACACCAGATACACTAAATCGGGGTTTTGTGCAGATTAGATGCACCTGATATTATTGTCGTGCACGCCCGTTGCACTTGACAGATGTTTTGGGTGCACACCCGTTGCACTCAGTTTTGTTTCCGTGCGTATTCGTGGCATCTGTATTTGATTTCGATTTCCGTGCGCACCGGACGCACGTGGTACCTCGTATACTGTATTTGAGATTGATTTCATTTTGAGCAGTACGTTTTTATGATATTTACTATTTGGTTTGATAATCGAGCAGGACTGTCCTGAGATCAGTACCTAGGTGTTTTTGCATGCTTCTCTATTCAGATGTTTGGACAATTTTACTACGATGCGCACTATATACAAGTTATAGTTTTGATGTATTTCATGTTGGTTTTCGTATTGGACTTTGACATGGTATTTTCACCATAACTGCGATGATTGCGTTATGCTTGACGGAGTTGAATTTTAGTTATGTATTGATGATTTCGGAGCCCCGACGATTTGAGTGTTTTGCTAAATGTTTTAGTATTTGGGGGAGTTTTAATTTAAATCCGTGGACCGAATTTCTTTAAGGGGGAAGATTATAACGTTTTAAAAATAAATAAATAAATAAATAATTAAATAAATAAAAACCCTTTAGGTGAATTTTCTGATAATCGGTAAAATAAACCGTATTTTCCGTAAAACTCAACTACAATTATTTTTCAATATATATTTAAATATTCCTATTTTAACTATATAATTGCTAGTATTTGGTATTTATTAGTCACTTATAAATTATTAGTATATCTAAATATTTTTCCTTAAGTAATTATTATTAATATTAACATAAGCTTTTAATTATACATTAAATGAGTGCAAATTATAAATTGCAATGGGTTAATTTGATAAATATGAACCATGACATATTAGAATTAAGATTGTTGCATTCTCTTCTCTTCTTTAATTGGTTTCAAAATTCTAGAGAATTCTAGGGTGAAATTGAAATAAGAAAATAAATAAAATAAAATAATTTTGAAAAGACTTAAAAGACTCATTAATTAAGGAATTGTTCTACACATTTCTACACTCTTTCTCTCTCTCCCCTCACTTCCTCCCTCATGGCCAAAATTTCCACCATGGTAGCCCCTCATCTTCCCAAGCTCATTCTCACTCCAAAAATTCAACAAAAAATCAAAATAAAATTCCACAAAAAACCCAAATTCCAAATCCAATCTCTACCCATTATTCTTTGGCCTATCTAGCATGGATCTTGGAGCAAAGTTAGCATTTTGGAGACTATGATTTTCATGTTTGAACTCATGTTTAGTGAGGTATAATCTTAACCCTAGTGTTAATTGTAGGTTAATTACTATAATTTAATGAATTTCGGTATTTAATTAGGGTTCTAATTGCTAACTTGAAAATTCAAGAAAAGGTTTTTAAATCAAGTTAGGGTTTTTACTTCATCATTAAGTATGCAATGTGTGGTTTAACATGTTAGGTAATGCTAAACCTAATCTAGAAGCTAAATTGTAAATTGTTACAATTAATTTGTTCAAATTGCATGATTTTTGCAAACTAGGTTTTTGTAGAATATGTATATAGGTGATAAAATTCTAGTGAGAATTTTTATTAATTATTCATGGTTTTAATGGGTAGATTAACATGTTAATTGAATGCAAAACCTAATCTAGTTACTAGTTGCTAATTGTTAGTTTAAAAATTGTGATAATTATGCTATTTTGCTAACTAGGTTTTTAGAAATTAACTAAATATTTGAGATAAAAATCTCATTAGGGTATTCATGACATTATTAACATTTTAAATTGTAGTTTAATACTTTAGTTCATGCAAAACTAAGTTTAGTTGTTGAATTGTGAATTTGGCTTTAAAAAGTGTTAAAATTTGATATTTTTGCAAACTAGAATTTTCAATTTAATACAAATTGATGAGAATAAATTATAGAAATGGTTTATATGACCTAGTTAAGATATTTAGTGAATATTATAGGCATTAGTTTTGTTAAAACATCAAGTTTCGAATTAAAACAAAAATTTAGTGCTTTCTAGGTATTCAGAAATAAATCGATTCGATTTATTTTGAGGTTTCGATGAGTTGCAATCTATTTTATATTATAATTAGTGATTTTTGAAACCATGATTGGTGTGTTTGGGTTTTTCTCGATCAATCGGCGTTTGTACGTCGATGTCGAGGGTTACTTGGTTCTTTTGCATGAGCGGGTCATAGGTTTTAAGCTATGCGCGTTTCGTGCGCCGTTTTGATTTTGTACGCGATTTTGGTTTACGATATTATATATGTTTGCGTATAGGTACCTTTCACGTGGACTTTGGACGATGAAGAAGATGATGGCGACATCGACTTTGGCAGACAAGGACCAGGTGAGTAGATGTATATCTACGTAGGCGTATAGGTACCCTTCTCTCTCTCTCCCTCTCATTTTAAAATACAAGTTGCGGTTTTCTCGTGATGTATGTGTCGTCCACCATGAGATTTCATGTTTTCTGTTGGATTTCGAGACCCGATTCGAGAAGTGGATGAACCGTCTCGGGTACATGGTGGGCCCGGTATGGTACCCCGGGGTAAGAAGCTCTAGTTGTAGACGATGAGCCTGGCAGGGGAAGACTACCTACCGGTGATGTCTGACGTGGCGGATATCCGGAGGATACCGACCGTTGTCGTCAAATTTGATGATATGGGCCGATTCGGACCGACGGAGCCCGAGATATTGAGACTATGAGATATTGAGACTATGAGGTATTGAGACTTTGAGATTTACCTATTTTGTGTCTATGCTTGACACGGATTTCCATGGATTTCATTGATGATGTTTCAGCTTACCACAAAAATTTTAATATGATAAAGGTTAAATATTTCTTATAGATATATCTAGATTTCATGATTGATTGTTTTACATTCATGGTGCAGGCATACTCATACACATGACATGTTATTACTTGTGGTACTGACAAGAGCACTGAGTATTGCACTTACGTATAGATTATTACCCTATCACTATTAGTTGTCTAGTATTATATTAAGTATGTTATTATGACCTAGGAGAGCGTCGTGCATGCGATTTCTACCTGCAGATGTCTTCTACTCACGAGTTGGCAACTCACCCCGTTGTGCCAAATTTTCTTACAGGTTTCGATGTACAGGTTTCCTTGGCTGCTTGCTGGCACATCATTTTATTCAGGGTGATTTGCTTGGTAGGTTGGTTCACCTATATCGGGACCGCCGTTGTACTTTTATTATTTCAGTTGTATCTAGTAAGCTCCATCAACCAGACTTGTATTACTTGATAGATTTAGAAGACCACTTGTTTTTATTTCGACCTTAGAGTCGCGCTTGTATTATTATGGTTTTCTGGTGGATTTGGTTTTCTTTTGAGTTTTGAGCCTTGCCCTTCGGCGTTGTATATTATAGTGCATTGCGTGGTTGTTTCCGCCATTTGGCGTAGAGCTTACTCCCGCTTGGGGATGCCTTTTTTCTGCTTGTATATATTATTCTTGTTTGTACCCGTTTGGGGCCAGTTTTTACAAAGGAGACTCTGCCGAAATTTTTAAGAAATATAACGTTGCTTTTAAACTTGTTTTCCTACACTTCTTCTTTTAAATGGTTTAGATTTCTGGGCTTCGGCTTACTTAGATTACGTTACGCCTTTAAACGTTTCGTAATTTAAGTGCCGGTCACGTTCCGTACCTTCGGGTCGTGACACCATCCACCCGACTTCTCCGGTAGATATAAATCTATTCACCTGCTAAACTCCTCGCTTAGCCGTAGTCGATGTGTTTCGTCATCTCGAAATCCACGCGAAGATACCTACAATTAATATGAATTCGCAAAGCTATTAACATCAAGTTCTGAAAACCAAAACGGTACGCGGTGCGCTTGTAGGTTAGAACCTATAGCCTGCGCATGCAAAACAACCAAACAACTCTCTTCATTGATGTAAAATTGTCCAACGCCCAAATACAATATCCAGTCGCAAAACCAAGAAAATCCAAATACCGGAAAACATAGCCGAAACCCTAAATAGGGTCGCTATACATGAAAACTGCCACATTAAAAACCCAATAATACCAATACGCATTTACAAACACAATAAATATCATAGGTATTAATATTTACGTCATATCCATTTTCATTTAAAACCCACGTCAAATTTTACCGAAAAGCTAGTAAGCAGTTATATCATTTTAGCTCATCCAAACTATTTCTAGCATTTTATCTCATCCAAAACATGTTTTAGTGAAACTTAGTTTGCTAATTATCTCAATTAGACAAATAAGAATTTAACAAATATCATTCTCACAATTGATTAGGTTATCCAAGTCTACACTTCAAGATTAACCACATTAACCATTCAAAACCCTAACTAGTAAACTGTAAAGTGGTTTAAGAAATTATACCGATCGATCCGTGTTCTTCGGTCTTTAGCTATCATTCCACGCTCCTCGCGGCCTCTCCGATCTCCTCGTCGAAGTAGCACCACGCCAACGAATCTTTATACGGGCTCCCGCTTTAAACTGAAGCAACTCGGACATGAAGTTTGCTAACTGATTAGTAGAGATTTTATCGATCAAAAATATTTAGTAACTGCAATCAAGAACGGCGTCGCTTAGTAGCTAGCCGGTAAGTACGGGTCGGTCCACAGGAATTTTATGAATTTCCTAATCGCGCTTACGAGTTAATTCCGATGGGTGTCGGATTGATTATCTCTAAAAGCTAAATTAATTTATACTAAGATTATCTAGATCTAAGTCTTGTTAGGGTTAGGTTTAGGGGAAGTTGAGAGATTAAAGGTTTCCTCACCGCTTTCAATGCCCTATTATAGATCTATTAGGTGTTATGGTAATTATCAATAAAGTGGATTAAAATCATTTGGGAAGATGTTTCTTCCTCTACGTTCTTGTCCTTCCTTTGTCGATCCTTACCCTAACCTCCATGGAAAACACGCGCAACCGGTCCTTTATACTACGGTATCACCTTTACCTCAAGGGGTAGGGTTCCGCAGGGAGCGATGTGTGCATGTATGCATGAAGTTCTAATTATTATGTGTGATGGGGCAAGAAAGGGGTGAGAGATCTCATCTCTCAAACCTTTCCCTAACAAGCGAGGAGACTACTCGCTCATTAGGGGATTAAAAGACATTCTAAATTAAAAGTAAATTAAGGCAAAGAAATAAAAGAACTTACTAATTTTTATTGATGGCTCTCTCCAAATATCAACACAGTACATATCTGAATTTATGAAGTGAAAAGAGGCATCGATACTTTCCAAAAGAAATCTGAATTTTATTAATGAAAGGAGGAATAACCTAATACAAGATCTAGGGTTCCTATTTATAGAGGATAAAAACCCTAGGGTTACAATTGACTCGCATATCTGCTTTTACAAAAATACCCCATAAGAAAAAGACCTAGTCAACGCTCCGCGTACCGCCAATCTTTTGGAAATTTTTCTGCCACTGCGGGCTCCGCACGGCCGCGGAACCGCAGCCGCAGGCCAGGTTTGGCCGTGGTTCCGCGGCCAAATAAGAGGCTCCTTTGCTGAAATTTGGTATTCTGCTTTGTGTTGACTTTTTCTTCCTGTTTCTTTGGTTCTTTTCTCAGGTTGGCTTCTAGGTTTCTTCCAGATTCCACAGTGAATAATTGTAGTGGACTTTTACAATTGCTTCGTGACGAAGTCTTGAACCTTGCGCTGCCTTGTATTTTGTGAACTGATTTTCGTGTAGGCTTTATCAAGATTCTCTGTTTGTTGGTCGAAGTCTCACTTTTGTATCGTCTTTTGTATTTTTCACTGTTTTTATTCCAAGAACCTGTAACCTGCAACTAATTAGCAGACATGGGTCAAAAGCACCTGTTTATTTGTAAAATGACTAGGAATGGGGAATATAATAATGCAATATTATGATATGAACACTAACCGATATGTCCAAGATTGAAGTAGAGAGGGTATAGAATACTTTGTCTCAAGGCACCCAAGCGTTTAGGTGAAGGTAAATGAAGTTGCCACTTTGAGGTAACGAAGTGAACTTGGAATTTTGCAATGAATCAATTTTTTCACTTGAGAAAGAGGCTCGGTCAAATCATGGAGGCTGAAATTGTGCTCTCTGTGTATAGTGATTGGGTGAGCATAAATTAATACATGAATCAATCAAATAATAAATTAATCCAACTCCATATAAAACAATCAAGTGGGGCCGGCCACCTCATGTTCACTGTGAACATGAAAAAGGGGGGTGAGCACAAGGGATTCAAAGTGGTGATCACAAAGGAATAATCCATCACAAAAATATCCTTAAGTGTACAAAAGAAATTAATGAAACTAGTGAGTCACTAAGAGCCATGCCATTCTAGAATCAAGCCAAGTGACTCATCACCATGACTCATCAACTTAGCCAAATGAATCCTCATCAATGAATTTCGGCCAAGACCAAAATCAATGAAAGAAATGTGGCCAAAAAGAATGCACACAAGAAACCATTAATTAACACATTAAAATAATATTTTAATTAAGGAAAAATTCTATATGAACCAAAACTTCCCATTGACCCCCAAAGTTCTTGCACTAGCTTTATTCTAGCTAAACTAGGTGCCGGAAAGTTTATACAGGAGTTTGATCACAATCGGGTTAAAACGGAAAATACCGACTATTTTACCCTAAAACGGAAAAATTCATATAACGATTTTAGAAATGTTACATTCTTCCCCCCTAAAGAAATTCGGTCTCCGAATTTAAATTTAAATTTAAACCCCCAATACTAAAACATTTCAAACCCCAACTAAAACAACATGGATCCGAAATCACGGAAGCAACAGAAATACCACAGTGCATCCTGTGCGCCGGAAAAATGAGTACGAAACTCAAAACCGATCTCCGTCAAGCGTCACGCAAATCATCAGACTTGCACGCATATCATCGGAGTCATAATGGAGATACAGATCTCGAAATCCACTACTGAAATCCAATATACACTAAGCAAATGCTATAAAATGTATATAGTACACATCCTTTTTGAAAAATCTCCAAAACTAAAATAACATATGCAGAATCTTTTTCCGAATCACTGTGTGATGTGTAACTCACGGCACAAATGACGGACGCTCATTTGTAAGGTAATAATATACTCTCATATAAATTTTGCTCAAAATATACGTTCCACCCTTTTTTTTAAAATATCCTAAAAGGTTTTCTTTTGTAAATGCTCGTGTCACTCGCAGACACGTAAGAAATGGAGAGACTATAGCTCCTTTTTGAAAAACCTCTTCGTAACTTTTTATGCATGCAAAGTACACATGTACTGTCCTTGGATTAGTCATGCTAGGGTACTACAAAATATAGGGTCTCATCATGAAAACAAAGTGCTCAAAAGTAATATCTGCCTCAAAAGGCGAATCCAACAATCACGTGCGTCTGGTGTGCACGGAAATCAAATCCAAGTACAGGTGCCACAATATGCACGAAAGCAACTAAGTGCAACGGGTGTGCATGAAAGCATCTGTCCAGTGCAACAGGTGTGCAAGACAACAACTTCTAGTGCACCTATAGTACACAAAAATCTCAATCCAGTGCAACTATCATGCACGAACGAAAATCCCAATAGAGTGCATCCGGTGTGCACAAATCACATCTCATATCATGCGCTCAACATGCGCGAAATCCGACCCAAGCGCGTCCGGTCCGTAATAAGCATCAAGTGCAGTAGCATACACGAAAACGATTATCAAGTATACACGCGCACGAAAACACAAATCCGGTAAAATGAATGCTCAAAGGCATAAATCGGGTGCAACCAATGCACGAAATACCAATCCTATGCATCCAGTGCACGAAATACCAAATTCTGTGCATCCAGTGCACGAAATATCAAATCCTGTGCATCCAGTGCACGAAATATCATCAATAACTTAAATGCGTATGAAAACCACACGAGCGTACCAAGGTGTATAAAAATCATAAAAGTGTGCAACTGCGTGCACAAAACACGTATCAATGCACTGCTAGCACATATGAGCTATACCGAGTGCAAAAATCAAATCGAGTGCGTACCACACGCACATATCAAATCAACGGTTTGAAATCCGCGAAATCATAAACACGTGCAGCCAAGGCACAAAATCAATATCAAGCGCAAATAGAAATACACAAATCACGAACCAATACAACAGTGTGTAAAACGTATATCCAGTGCAACAGCTATGCACAAAAATGTAAATACCCAGTAGGTGCAGCCATGGTGCACGAAATATCATGAAACTCCAATCCAAGCGATATAAGCGTGATAATCGGATCACAACACAAATCACAATAAATGACATTGAGGTACACCTCCTACAATGTCGAAGAAAGAGTCGGTGCGTCCAAACTGGCAGAGCAAGAACATCCGCTCGTCCCCTTCCCACGGTCTGGCGTCCTCTGTCTCTGGGTCCTCAGAATACACGTAACACATCTGATCCTCGGTGCAAATCTTATTGCAGCAGTGTCATGGAAGGAACCGGCTCAAGGTCTCTTCCGATCTCGCCTACGCTGAACTATACGGAGGCTGGCACTCTTACATAATCTTTCTCGTTCTCTGGACATCTGCGTTCTCAGCACAACTTTTCCTTGGAAACTGGCCGTATCTCAACGCCTCTGTACACATATCCGATCTCTAATCTCAATGGGGAGTAATAACAGCTCGTTAACATCTCGCACGAACCATTTGCTCCATTCATCTTCATTATCGTCCACTTGACGTCGCATCATGCTATCTGCGTACCACAAATGTTCTCAGCTATAGTCAATCCAGAGTCTCACACGGACTCAAACTACGAACACGGTATCTTCATCACTCTGTCGAAGATATCTAGCCGAACACGTCCTAGGGAACCTGTCCCAACAATCGGAGGAATACTCAATACTCGTCCGTTCTCGATCAACTCACAACACACCTGGTGAGGTCCTCTATCCTAATCTGGTCTTGTTGCTGATCTCCTATCATAGGATATCCGGACGGCGTTAAACTTTTCGATCGAGTCATCAAAAGTCACAAAATTTTCCGAGAACTCAACACCTGAGCACGGTTTAATAATATTCGGTATATGCCACAATACCTATGGACCGACCGTAGAAGGGCAGACCCAAGCCTCACTGATGGCACCGCTAAACTGCCACAAATCCTAAGGTTCAAAAGCAGTTTCATGGTCATCATGTCGAGTTAGGGTTTCATTCTTCTAGAGGGTCCATAGAAGCACTTGCATGTCCTTCCGAATACTTTAAACATAGAAAAAATGGGTTTTCTGACATTCGTTCAAACCTTTCAACTCCGCCTAGACGACATGTGAACATCCTTTGTCCGCATGCTAAACAATGGCCTCAATCCTCAAGGATAGATGATACATCAACGATCATCTCTGGGTCGGTCTACTCTAGACCTGAGTAAGACTTTCCACACTGGAAATTTTCAACTCAACTAGGCCTGCGTCGGTGCATCAATCAGACGAATCACCTTCGTCTTTCAACTCAAGATAGACTAGCTATCACCTATCGTCTCTCTGCCTAGAAGCTCCAGCGATCTCAGCTCGTAAGCTTTGGAAGCGACATCACATCAATCTCAGCAACCGTTGGGTCATCTGTCTGCACGGTCGATGACATCACAATCTCTGAGGTATGTTGTACATCAACAGTCCTCTCATGGTAGGCAGCCTCTAACAATGGCCCGATCATCCGGTACAAAACCGTACACTCTCCTCAAACGAGAGTAAACAACACAACACGACATCGATACGTTCCCATGTCACCAGAAAACACGATGGTCAGTCCTCGTCCACAACGAGCTCACCCTGACCGCATCACCAGCAGCAGCTCAATCTGCGCTCAAACCATGGTGACATGAACCTTAATCAAGTATCGACGAAAAAAGATCAAAGGGATGAAAGAGTCAACAGATCCCAAAATGGATACATGATCATAAGGAGGAGTCAAATCACCGAGAGTATGATCATGGAAGCGAATAAAATCAAGTATCTCAATGGATGTAAAATTAAAGGAACGAAGAGAATCACCAGTCTCAAGATATGTACATCCTAAGGTCACTTAAGTGGAGTATCGTATCGTAAATATTCCGCGGAACATACGTACGGTATGTCACTCTACTCAAGCTACCTACTCCATCAATCAGGGTCAGCTTATGAAACGAAAGTTTGGGTCTAACACCCCCTTGTTCAAGTCTAAGTTCCGTAAGGTCAAGCCTAGGTTCCAAAATACATATGTCCTAGACCCTACATAGTCAAACCTAGACTCGAACTAAGGTTAAACCTAGCGCTCTGATACCAACTTTGTCACGACCTAAAATATTAGCTCGTGACTGGCACTTAAATCACGCAACGTCTACAGGCGTAACGCAACCTAAGTAAGCCGCAACCCAGAAATCTAAACCTTACAACAGAAGTAAGTAAAGAAAACATTGATACAATATTGAGAAACTTAAGTAAAAATCCTCAAACTTATCATAACTCTTTTCTTTAGTTTTCATAAAAATTTTGGCAGCACCTCCTTTGTAAAAACTAGCCCCGAAAACGGGTACAACAAGGAATATAAAGAAAGCATCCCAAACGGGAGCAAAACAAGCCCAACGGCGGAAACAACACAAGTATAAATAACAAGTATATGACGCCCAAAGGCGAAGATCCACATAAGGAAATAAATTAAAGAAAGACATCAAACCCAAAAGCGAACATAAAAACCCATCGCTCAAGTCTCGCAACTACAAGTCTTCTAAGTCTACATCATATATAATTTCTAGTTTCTGATTTGATGGAGTGACTAGATATAATATGAATAACAAGTACAAGAGGGGCACGATCCAACATGTACAACCTACCAAAGCAAAACACCCGAAAGCAAGCTGTATGCCAGCAATGCTGCTACTGATCCGAGCGGACAACCTGCAAGAACTGAGGCACAACGGGGGTGAGTTTCCAACTCGTGATTAGAAAACATCAACAGGTAGAAATCGAAATAAACAACGATTCCTAGGTCAACTATATCATAAAGGTAATACTATGATATCTAAGGTGACCGTATCTGCATACATGCCAACACAATATAAATGCCTAACAGCAAGTGTATATCACCCAACAATGAATCAATGCATGTATGCATGTGGATCTCGTCCAACAATAAAATCAATGCATGTATGCAGTGGATCTCGTCCACGTGTCAACCACTGACACAACAACTCCTGCATGTAAATATCATAAAAGCATATGCAGGTAAATATGAGGATATGAAACAACGTGTGTCCCTCGCGACACAACAAAATCATGGAACCGGAGTGTCCACATCGACACTCGAAAACATCATGAAACCCGTGTCTAGCATCGACACGTAAATCCTCATGTCTCAGGCGCCGTCACCACGACTGGCCCTGATGTCATGTCCATACATCACTCCGGTCGGTATCCCCACGATAACCGCCGAGTCCAAATACTATCACCGGTAGGTAGTGGTCCCTCTGTCAGGTTTATCGTCTACACCACGAAATCACCATTCGCCCCGGGGTACCATACCGGGTCCACCATGTACCCGCAGACGGTTCCTCCCGCTCCTCGAATCGGGTTTCACATGCCAATCTCAGAACCGAGAAATCACATGGTGGACGCACTGAAATATCATATCAAGAGAAACCGAGTTTTTCAAATAATGCATAATTTCTTGAAAATACCCCCACGGTTCTCAAATCCATAAATCACATGAAATCCATATCTCAATGCGTAACATCCATGAAAAACTGATATATGCAATATAAAACAACAATATGAGCATATAAAGGGAAAACCACTCTTTTAAATGAATCCAGCTTTAAAATATATCATGCGGTTCCCAAATCCTCCGAAATCAAGTGCAGCATCATATGAAGTGTACATGTAATTGTAGTAAGATTTAAGTATCTACATGTAAGCAGATATGTATGATACATCTCCTAAGCACAATAAGCAATGTCTCAATATCACATGTCAATATGTAGGCATGATGTACATGTAGCTGTAGCAGAGTATGTGGGTGTACATGTCATTATATCATGCAACCTAGCATAGTGATGTGAACATAGCAGTATATCATAGCATGATGTGACAATTCTACTGTGTAAGTGACATAGCAATTATCGATGAAGAAGTGTGTGAGCCGGCAATCTGTGTATGTGTAGCATACGCATCATCGATAATGGTGTAGGTGTACTAGCACAGGTATAAGAAATGCAATGAGAATAGCATGAATGCAGCATAATGCATATAATGAATCAAATGCCATGGGGTATACATATCAACAAGACCGAGTCGGTAAATCTATCAATCGGCATCCAGCCTCACAATATCACGTACGGTACAATCCATCGTACGGTATCCTCTAATCAAGGTTATGGATAAATCAAAAAGGTAAAAAGTCATCGCGTACGGTAATTCATCGTACAACGGCATTAACAAATAGGGATTCTATCAACCTATACAACATCAGGGGTACGGATCTATGTCTCGTACAGCATTTCACTCATTATGCAATCATTATCTATAAATATATATACCTATCTCTCAGGTCACATCCATATCAATCTCGTATCAGGGGACCTACAAAGGTATCAACAATTACATATCGACTCGAATCCATAGAACGACATATTATACTAGGTCATCATATCACACTGTATACCCATTCCTTGCACTAATATCTCGCAACACATTAAATGAACATCATACTTGTTCTCTTTCAAATCGTACTTATCATGATTCACTTATCATTTCATATTTCCCTAAGCCAATGTGTTCACTAGTGCCCACTTCTATCATATTATCTGTTACAAATCTCTCAATCATGTCAGTCGCATATCATTTATCAGGGTATATAATCAAACGATCTTTCAATCCGATATTTGCGAGGGTGCTATACGCCATCCACCCGACTTCCCCGCTAGATATAAATCTACTCACCTGCTAAACTCCTCGCTTAGCCATAGTCGATGCGCTTCGTCGTCTCGAAATCCATGCGAAGGTACCTACAATCAATATGAATTCGCAAAGCTATTAACATCAAGTTCCAAAAACCAAAACGGCACGCGGTGCGCTCGTAGGTTAGAACCTATAGCCCGTGCATACAAAACAACCAAACAACTCTCTTCGTTGACGTAAAAATGTCTAACGTCCAAATACAATATCCAGTCACAAAACCAAGAAAATCCAAATACTGGAAAACATAGCCGAAACCCTAAATAGGGTCGCTATACATGAAAACTGCCACGTTAAAAACCCAATAATACCAATACGCATTTACAAGCACAATAAATATCGTAGGTATTAATATTTACGTCATCTCCATTTTCATTTAAAACCTATGTCAAATTTTACCGAAAAGCTAGTAAGCAGTTATATCATTTTAGCTCATCCAAACTATTTCTAGCATTTTATCTCATCCAAAACAGGTTTTAGTGAAACCTAGTTTGCTAATTATCTCAATTAGACAAATAGAAATTTAACAAATATCATTCTCACAAATGATTAGGTTATCCAAGTCTACACTTCAAGATTAACCACATTAACCATTCAAAACCCTAACTAGTAAACTGTAAAGTGGTTTAAGAAATTATACCGATCGATCCGTGTCCTTTGGTCTTTAGCTATCATTCCACGCTCCTCGCGGCCTCTCCGATCTCCTCGTCGAAGTAGCACCACGCCAACAAATCTTTATACGGGTTCCCGCTTCAAACTGAACCAACTCGGACATGAAGTTTGCTATCGACATGTCCAAGATTGAAGTAAAGAGAGTGTAGAATATTTTGTCTCAAGGAACCCAAGCGTTTGGGTGAAGGTAAATGAAGTTGCCACTTTGAGGTAATGAAGTGAACTTGGAATTTTGCAATGAATCAATTTTTTCACTTGAGAAAGAGGCTCGGCTAAATCATGGGGGCTGAAATTGTGCTCTCTGTGTATAGTGATGGGGTGAGCCCAAATTAATATATGAATCAATCAAATAATAAATTAATCCAACTCCATATAAAACAATCAAGTGGGGGCCAGCCACCTCATGTTCATTGTGAACATGAAAAGGGGGGGTGAGCACAAGGGATTCAAAGTGGTGATCACAAAGGAATAATCCATCACAAAAATATCCTTATGTGTACAAAAGAAATTAATGAAACTAGTGAGTCAATAAGAGCTATGCTATTCTAGAATCAAGCCAAGTGACTCATCACCATGACTCATCAACTTAGCCAAATGAATCCTCATCAATGAATTTCGGCCAAGACCAAAATCAATGAAAGAAATGTGGCCAAAAAGAATGCACACAAGAAACCATTAATTAACACATTAAAATAATATTTTAATTTGGGAAAAATTCTATGTGAACCAAAACTTCCCATTGACCCCCAAAGTTCGCTCACTAGTTTTATTCTAGCTAAACTAGGTGCCGGCAAGTTTATACGGAAGTTTGATCACAATCGGGTTAAAAAGGAAAATACCGACTATTTTACTCTAAAACGGAAAAATTCATATAATGATTTCAGAAGCGTTACACTACGGTTGGTCCATAGCTACTGTGGCATGTACTGAGTATTTTTAAACTACGCTCAAGTGTTGAGCTCTTTGGGAAATTTTGGGTGTTTGTTGATTTGATCGGAATGTTTAATATCGTCTAGCTTTTTCTGGAATGTGATACAATATTTGGAATTCATATTGTTAGGGATGAAATCCGAGGTATGTGATATTTCGGGTTTATGATGTCTAAGGTGATTGTGGATTCCAAATGTTGTAGTTTAAAATTTTCTTTTCTGCGACCATAAGTGTAATATGTGGTGTATCGCCGGTTTCGTTGCTATATGTCAACGACAATTGGGATACGCATATTTACTTACGTTGATGACATGTGATGTTATGTATTGCTGTGATATGTTATATTGGATCCTCGTATTTTGAATAGCCGGGGGTTTTATGCGAGATGAGAGTTTTTATTTTCATTCATTTAAAATTCATTGTATGTAATATTCTTTTATTGGGGCACTTCCAGAATGATGATGATGTCACCATTGTTGTATATTTTTTACTTTTCCGCATTAGGATAGACCCAAGGTGGGGAGCACAAGTAACCGGGTTCTAGAGTCTAGTGGGAGACCATCTCGAGGAGTCGAGACCGGGTCTCCTAACTCTAGAATTGGTAGGGTTGCTTGCCTCTCTCGTAGGGGTCTAGGGATGTGGGTTTGGCTATTCATTATGACCGTGGAATCCGTATTTTATACTGGCTTAATTTAAAACACGGAATTCCCAGTTTATCCAATATTTTATATGTTATCTTCTGCTGCTGATATTCTGTGATGTGATCACTTTATATGTTTGACACGAATACTTTATTATTATATATCTGATATATAATAAACATTGCTTATATTTTACACCCGCGCTAGTCCCGTCCCGCTATGCCGTTAGTTAAGTAACCTAACGGTGCATAACGGGACACTGTGGAGAATGCGGATGACATAAGTGTACGTTGTATTTTCGTTTCTTCTGTGATACTTAGGAAGCATAAATGATGGGACGTCATTAATGAGATTAATGAAAGAAAATAAACCTAAAAGATATTGTAGAATCAAATTTTCAACAAGGGTAACTCTAGTTTTTGCTTTGCATAGCGGTATTCCTTGTAGAATATCCAGCACCTTATTCGATAAGGAAAGAGCCGAGATCCCTTCATCGGGAGTGACCACTTTAGCGAAACTAGCAGATGCAATAAATCACCCAGTTTTGCTGCATTTCCTGAGAAAAATGTCTGATGTGTTGCTTCTATAGTTCTTGCTTTGCATAGCGGTATTTGTGAAATATCCTGCACCTTATTTGATAAGGAAAGAGCCGAGATCCCTTCACCGGGAGTGACCTCTTTAGCGAAACTAGTAAAAGCCTCAAAAGACACTCCTTTTAAAAATCACTTGTTTCTACAACGATATCAAGTTCATTACGCGAAAGGATTTCTTAAAACTTGTCGTAGCCCTCCGTCATTTCAGATAAGGACTATTCAGTATTCGTACTACGTTTGTTGACCTTGTCAAGGCGTAGTGTATGGTAGCTAATTAGTGCTTATCTACTGAAGCATGAGATGTGATTAGATTAGGTTGGTCGTACAGCCTTGTTGACCTTATCAAGGGTCGTGCGGGTGGGTTTAATTCAATCATGAAATGTGCGGGTTGAACTTGACTTGTGATTTATGGTTTGTTGACCTTGTCAAGGTCAAAGATCGCTTGGGGGTAAAAGTATTGTCGGGAATTTCAAGTGTTGAAATTTGCAATGAGATTGCATACCTTCTATAAGATAGTTGGATCCCGATACCCACTGCGAGTAAGAGTTACTCCTGGGAGAGTTTTACACATCACAATTAGCCGATCAAGTAGGTGTCAAGAAATGTGTTAACGGGGTTAAGTCTCTGAGAAAACGAGGTTTATTTTAATTAGGTTTGTGCGAAAGCACGGGGACCTCCCTCAAAGTACCAACATTGGCCTGGCTGAAAGATTGGCGAACTTGTAAGGTGTAATTAATCCCGGCTAATCTTACCTTTTAGGGTTTGAAGGAAGATTTGATAAAAACAGTGGGAGCCATCTTGATTAGATAAGATAATAACCAATCTAATCTTCCAAGAGCATACGCTAAAGTGTTTTCTTCTCTCTCTCTCTAGGTAGCGACCATGTCAGGCCTTAATCAAGATAATAATATGGATGTATTGACCGAACCTGCTTGTTCTACCGAGCAGGGGAACGTTGGGTCCGTTTTCTTATAATTGTTATAAGACCGAGCAGGAGATAGGGGAATATCCGGATTCCCATGCCACCCAAACGAAGAATAAACATGTTGATGCATCTTCTTCGGGTGTGTTAGTTACAAAGAACTGTTTCTCAGTACACTCTACGTCCTGGGTATTAGATATCGGATCGGAATCCCACATATGTAATATGTTACATGGGTTTAGAAAATGTAGAGAACTGGGGATAGGTGATCATTCCGTAAGAGTAGGGAATGGTGCAAATGTTGCAGCCAAAGCAGTTGGCGAATATCACCTTGTATTACCAAATGGTAATACATTGATTCTGAATGAATGCTATTACATACCAACCCTGATATGCAATCTTATATTAGTTTCTTTATTAAGTAAAGAAGGATATAATTTTGTAGTACATGATACTGTTATGAACATCTTCCTGAATCAAAAGTTGATTGGATCAGGCTCGTTTAATAACGGCATATACGTTCTAAATCAAACCACAGTTCTTAATGTACAAAACACATATAAGAGGAAGAGTTCAGAAATGAACAAATCTTTCTTGTGGTATTGTAGACTAGGTCATATCAATGTGACACGACTAGCTAAGTTACATACGGATGGATATTTGAATCCGTTCGAATTTTCATCTTATGACACCTGCCAGTCATGTCTCAAAGGCAAGATGACCAAAACTCCGTTTACTGGACACAGAGCAAGAGTTACGGAACACTTGGGACTGATACATAGTGATGTATGCGATCCCATGTCTACACATGCCAGGAATGGTTCCTCGTACTTCACTACATTCACCGACGATCTCTCAAGATACGGACACGTGTTCTTGTTGAAACACAAGTCTGAAGCTTTTGAGAAATTCAAAGAATATAAGCATGAAGTTGAGAACCAGATGGGTAAAAGTATTAAAATTCTTCGATCTGATCAAGGAGGAGAATACTTAAGCAATGAGTTCCTGGACTATCTAAAATAGAATGGGATTCTTTCTTAGCTTACTCCTCCGTATACACCACAGTACAACGGTGTATCGGAACGGAGGAATCACACCCTATTAGATATGGTGCGCTCTATGATGAGCACTTCTGAGTTACCTATTTCCTATTGGGGTTATGCGCTTGAGACATTAGCATACCTATTGAATCAAGTTCCATCTAAATCTGTACCTATGACACCATATGAGATATGGAGTGGGAAGAGACCATATCTTAAATGAGTTAAGATATGGGGTTGTTCGGCCTATGTTAAAAGGCAAAATCCGGACAAACTCGAGGCACGATCAGTTCTTTGCAAGTTTGTGGGGTATCCAAAGAATTCATATGGATATTTTTCTACCATAGTGAGGAACAAAACGTGTTTGTTGCTCAACATGCCACTTTTTTAGAAAAGGAATTTCTTGTAAAAAAAATTAGTGGTAAAGGGGTAGAACTGGAAGAAGTTCTAGCTACACAAACTACAACTGAAGATTTAGTGGAACCAGAGGATTTGATAGTTCCCAACGAACCTCACCCTCTCCACTGGTCTAGTAGGCTTCCTCATTCACCTGAGAGATACTACGGTTTTCTCATTGATGGTGGAAGTGAGGATTGCATCATGGAAGATGATGACCCAACTAGCTTCGAGCAGGCCATCACGAGTGGAGACTCTGTGAAATGGCTAGATGAAATGTGATCTGAGATGGTATCCATGTACACCAACAAAGTAAGGACTTTGGAATATGCTCCTGAAAGGGTAAAACCCATCGGGAGCAAATGGATCTTTAAGAAGAAACTTGGTGTAAATGGAAAAGTTGAGACTTTCAAAGCTAGATTTGTTGCAAAGGGTTTTCGTCAACGACCAGATATGGATTATGATGAAACCTTTTCTCCAGTGGTTATGCTTAAGTCCATCAGGATCCTACTTGCCATCGCTGCATACCATGACTATGAAATCCGGCAAATGGATGTTAAGACCGCCTTTCTAAATGGTGATTTAGAAGAGTGCGTGTACATGGCTCAGCCAGAGGGCTTCGTGGACAGTGGGAGTAGCGGAAAGGTGTGCAAGCTGCTTAAATCCATCTACGGGTTAAAGCAGACATGGCGGAGTTGGAACATCTGTTTTGATGTAGTAGTCAAAGAGTTTGACTTCATCAAAAATGTAGATGAACCTTGTAGATATAAGAAGGTGACAGAGAGTAAGGTTATCTTCCTCGTATTGTACGTGGATGACATACTCTTGATAGGAAATGATGTTCCTATGCTGTACTCAGTCAATCTCTTCTTATCACATAGATTCTCAATGAAAGATCTAGGTGATGCTTCCTACATCTTGGGGATTAAGATCTATAGAGATAGATCTAAACGGATAGTGGGATTTTTCCAATCCAGGTACATTGACACCATACTAAAGAGGTTTAGTATAGAAGAATCCAATCTTGGGAATTTACCCACGATCATAGGACTCACTCTCTCCAAAGAGATGTCTCCCAAGACTGATTTGGAGAGAGCTCACATGCAAGGGATACCCTATGCTTCGGCAGTAGGCTCTATCATGTACGCGATGCTATATACCAGACCCGATGTAGCATACTCACTAAGTGTAGTGAGTAAGTATCAAGCAGATCCAGGAGAGAGTCACTGGACAGCTGTGAAGAACATTCTCAAGTACTTGAGAAGGACTAAAGAGATGTTCTTGGTGTACTGTAACGGTGAACTCCAAGTGGAGTCCTTTACCGATTCGAACTTACAGAGTGATAAGGAAAACTCTAAGTCGGTCTCGGGATTTGTCTTTACCCTCAATGGAGGGGCGGTTTTTTGGAAGAGTTCCAAACAGGAAACCGTGGCAGACTCGATGATGGAGGCCGAATACATCGCTGCCAACGATACTGCCAAAGAGGCTGTCTGGATGAAGAAGTTCAAAAACGAACTTGGTGTAGTTCTGTCCATCGAGCATCTAATACCTTTGTATTGCGATAACAATGGAGTAGTGGCTTTGGCCAAGGAACCCAGGTCCCATCAGTGATCCAGGCATATTCTAAGACGGTATCACCTGATCCGGGAGATAGTTGATCGTCGGAAGATCGAGGTCAGGAGAGTTGACACAAAGAACAACACGGCGGATCCACTCACGAAGGCCATACCCCAGATACAATTTGAGAGACTCTTCGGGATGTTGGGTATGGGATACTACAAAAACTGGCCTTAGTGCAAGTGGGAGATTGTTAGTTATGTATATGCCCTAGAGGCCATTATTGTACATATGATGTATATTATAGTGGATGCTTAGATATATATAGAGAGGACTTTCTTGCTCGACATGATATTATGCTATCTGGTTGCTCTTTGTCTTAACATGTAGACTTGTATTATGATATTGTCTTGCTCTCACATGTTGATAAAGTCCTTAAGATGTGTACTTGATTACGGGGACTATGATGGAGATCATACTAGTAGGGCCAGGGTAGTCCACAAGTACATCCTTTAATTGTTCCTAGTCGAGGGTGTATAGAGACAGGGCATCGATACTCCAGAGTAGACTAGCGTATACGCTTCTTGACCCATATGATGGGCGATGGATGATCCCACATCCATTGGTGTTTGACATCAAAGATGGTATACGGGTGCTCAGTGGAGACTGGGTACACTGAACGGACTCGCCGAGAACTCCTAGTTGGTATTATACCTATCGTCAGATAGCAGTTCTCTGGTGACACTGGTACAGGTTAGTCTGTAGACCCGAGATCGTCATAGAGTCTTGTGTGGTTCCCATCGTGCTTTGATTTCCAGCTTACCACGTTCAAGAGAAATACAAGGAAATATGTATTGGGATGAAACCTTGCTGTCGTGATGAGGTAGGTCCTTACCTCATGAGTTTTCTAAAGGTAATACAAGGAAATATGTATTGGGATGAAACCTTGCTGTCGTTTGAGACGAAGACCGATCAGGACGGTACGCCTACCCCTCATGGACAGAGATGTTCTGACAAGATATGGGTTAAGCTTGCGAGTGTTCGTCTAGGAGACCTCGCTAAGACGTGGTGCAAGTCATTTGATGAAACCTTGCGAGCGTTTGAGATGCCCGAGCTCGTAGGTTCGAGTCTTTGCGTAAGACTTTAGGGATGACAGTGTCCGAGTATGACATATAGTTTACTCAGCGGTTCGATATGCTCCTTACCTGATGGACACTGAAGAGAAACGGATAAAGAGGTTTGTGTGGAGAGTGAACATAGAATTATTTCTTGCTTTTGGCGCCCAGCATTTTAATATTTACGCCACTGCTATGAATGCAACCTTATTGTTGAAGGAGCACATTTATGAGATTTCAATTGTTTCTGGGCCGAAGCGGATTTGTATCGGTATGCTAGCTCAGAGGCGGTTAGATAGACGCCGTTGTGACAGGCTAATCTTTTGGTCGCTTGAAATGTTTTCATTCATGTTTGTTTGTTCGTATCGGAGATAGGGACTCTTATGTCAATTTAATTCTTCTCAATATGTTAGACTTTGACGTTCTTCTGACCTTGGATTAGTTAACCACGTGTTATGCGTCTGTGGACTGCCGCGAGAAGGCAGTCAGATTTAGTTTTTCCAGGGGAACCAGTTCTTGTCATTCATGGAGATTGGAGCACCACCCTTCCCGATTTGATTTCTTCTCTTCGTGCTAGTCAGCCCTTGAGGAATGGATGTCAGGGATTCTTAGCGTATGTTCGTCATATTGGAGCTGCAGAGGTCCCGTTGGACCAGGTCCCGACTGTAAGGGAATTTCAAGATGTCTTTTCCTAACAAGTTGTTTGGTTTGTCGCCAGAGCGCGATATTGAGTTATGCTTTGACTTGATCCCCAGCACAGGGTCTTTTTCTACCGCCATATCGGATGGACCCGGTGGAGTTTAAGGAACTGAAGGATCTGTTGCTAGATTTGTTGGATAAAGGGCTTGTTCGTCTGAGTGTCACTTTGGGGAGCTCCTGTTCTTTTCGTCGTGAAGAAAGACGGCAGTTGTGTTGATGCATCGATTAACGTCAGTTGAATTGGGTTACTGTGCGGGACATTTCCCGCAGATTAACTTGCGGTTTGGCTACTATCAGTTGCAGGTTCGAAAGGATGATATTCCGAAGACTGCTTTTCGAACACATTGAGGGCATTATGAGTACTTGGTAATATCGTTCAGATTCACCAATGCCCCAGCAGCATTTATGGATTGGATGAACCGAATATTCAGGCCGTTTCTTGATCAGTCTATCATCATGTTTATTGAGGACATCCTAGTATACTTTTAGGAACCAAGTGGAGCCTGAACAGTAATTGAGGATGTTGTTGCAGACTTTGAAGGAACACCAACTATTCGTTAAATTATTTAAGTGTGTTTTCTGATTGAATAGTGTTGACTTCATGGGTCACGTAGTTACGACAGATGGTAAGTACGGAACCGAAATGGATCGAGGCCGTTCAGCACTGGCCCAGATAGGTATCAGTAATGGAGGTTCGTAGCATTTTTGGGTTTTGGCCGGATTCTATCGACGTTCGTATTGGATTTTTCTCATTTAGCTGCAACGTTGATTGGGTTGATCCGGAAAGGGAGTTCCTTTTTATTTGAACTGATGCTTGCGAGCGGAGCTTTCATCAGTTGAAGACTCATTTGGCTACGGCGCCAGTTTTATCTATGCCTTCAGGATTAGCCAGTTTTGTTGGTTATTGCGAAGCTTCTCGGCAGTTGAAGAAGCGCGAGCAGAAATATTCCACTCATGACTAAGAGATGACTGCGGTGGTTCTGCACTTAAGATATAGAGACACTACTTATACAACGAGTCGTACTAGATATTTACGGACCACCAGAGTTTGAAGTACATTTTTCAGCAGCAAGATCTAAATTGAGACAGTGTAGTTGGATGGAGCTAGTGAAGGACTATAACTGCGAGATTCTTTATCATCCGGGCAAGGAGAATGTTGTCGCGGATGCCTTGAGTCGGAGGTCCGGAGGTGACTTTTCTTGGTTGAGCACAGTTCAGAGATAGTCGACAACGGATTAGAAAATTCTTTGTGACAGCCGAGTAAAGTTCGGGTTACATCGACCGAGGGACAACTTTCCCATGTCCGTACATGTCCATTGTGATTTGACCGTATCCGTGAAGCATGGTGCGATGGCGTTTGTTGGTCAGAGATCATGGGGCAGAGATTCAGAGTTCGGAATTGATGATCAGGAAGTACTACGATTTGGGATTCGACTGTGTGTGCCAGTTTTCGAGGGATGGAGATGCAAGATATTTTGAAGGGGTACATTAGTCGACATATAATGTTTATCCGGTTTCTACCAAGGTATCATGACTTAAAAGGTGTTTACTGGTAAGATGGGATGAAGAGAAATGTCACACATTTTGTTTCGGAATGCTGACTTGTCAGCAAGTCAAGGTCGAGCATCATGGGTCAGCAGGAGGATTACAACCTTTGCCTATTTCGGAGTGGAAATGGGAACATATTTTTATGGATTTTATCGTGGGTCTACATAGGACCAGTTGAAAGTATGACTCTATTTGAGTAATTGTGGACCGATTAACAAAAGCAGCACTTTCTGCCAGTAAGATCACTATCGGGTTCGTTCAGTCTACTCAGATAGATGTTGATAAGATGGTGCGATTACATGGAGTTCCGACTTATACTGTTTCTGGTAGAGGCACCCCGTTCACCAGCTGACTATTGTAGAAACTTCAGGAGGCTTTGGACACCAATTGAGTTTCAGTACAGTTTTCTATCCACAGACCGAAGGTCAATCAGAGAGGACCATTAAGATTCTTAAGGACATGCTCCGGGCTTGCGTTCTAGATTTCGTGGCAGTTGGGATCACCACTTGCCCTTGATAGAGTATTCATATAATAATAGCTTCCAGGAGGAGATTCAGAGGGCACCCTTCGAGGCGTTATATGGGGAGAGATGTCGATCACCTGTAAGTTGGACAGAGCTCAGCGAGAGCAGTATTTTGGGGCCACAGATTGTGCAGGAGATGACCAAAAAGAGATCCAGTTAATTCAAGATAAGATGAGAGCGACCCAAAGCAGGAGAAATCTTATGCACACTGACGTGGCACAGATTTGAGTTTATAGTAGGCGATCTTACTTTCTTGAAGATTTCATCGATGAAGGATGTGTTGAGATTCGGAAAGAAAGGAAGCTTAGTCCCAGATATGTGGGTCCTTTGAGATTCTCTAGCGTGTCGGCACAGTTGTTTAGCGTTTGGCTCTTCCACCCAGCTTTTCAGATGTTTACTTTGTGTTTTGTGTATCAACGCTCCGAATGTACCTTCTTGACCCCTCTTACGCGTTACGGCATCAGACGATCTAGCTGGAGTGCAATTCTTCTTTCACCAAGCAACCGATAGTCATTTAAGATCGGCAGGTGAAGAAACCGAGGTTCGAGCTTATACCGACCGTATTGGTTCTTTGGCACGGCCGATTAGCGAAAAGGGGACATGTGAGAAGCCGAGAACGAGATGTGGAAGGAATATCCCCATCTCTTCGAGAGTACGCTTAATTATGTTTTAAATTCGGGGACCGAATTTCTTTAAGGGGGGAAAATTGTAACGTTTTAATAAATAAATAAATAAATAAATAAATAAATCGTTTAGGAGAATTTTCCGATAATCGGTAAAATAAATTGTATTTTCCGTAAAACTTAACTATAATTATTTTTTAACATAGACTTAAAAATACCTATTTTAGCTATGTAATTGCTGGTATATGGTATTTATTTAGTCACTTATAAATTTCTAGTTTACCTAAATATTTTTCCTTGATTAATTAATCTAATTATTATTATTAGCTTTTAATTATACATTTAATTAGTGATAATTACAAATTGGAATGGGTTAATCATTCATTAGTGAACCATGACAACACAAAATTTAGCTTGTAACATGCTCTTTTCTTCACTAATTATCTCTATGTTTCTAGAGTTTTCTAGGACAAAATTTAATTAGAAAATGAAATAAAATAAAGTAATTATTAAAAAGACTTAAAAGATGTAATTAGTATGGAAATTTCTACACACTCACACACACTTCCTACTCCCTCCAAAATGGCCGAACCCATCCCTTGTGGCTGTCCAATTCTCCACTCTTTCCTACTTCAAAAAAAAACTACATAGAAAAGAAATTTTAAAGATACAATAAACAAAGGAGCATGGGTTTTTCTTTTCTTGACTTGGGAAAATTCTACGAACATCCACACACATTTCTCTTTCTCTCCTTCCCCTCAATAATGGCCGAGCCTTTCTCCTCATAGCACCAGCCCAATTTTCCCCCACCTCTTTCACTTCAAAAAATCTCAAAAATTCTTCATTTTTCATAAAAAATCAATACAAAACCTCACAAATCCCAAATTAAATCTTTACCCACTATTCTTTGGCCAAACTAGCAAGGATCTTGGAGCAAAAGAGAGCAATTTGGGAGGCTAAGATTGCATGCTCGGTCTCAAAAATTTGTGGAGGTATAATCTTAAACCTTTGGTTAATTGTCGGTTGATTACTTCAATTTATTTAATTTTGATGTTTAATTAGGGTTCTAATTTCAAACTTCAAATTTCAAGAAAAGGGTTTGTGATCAAGTTAAGGTTTTTATCATTAGATTATGATTTAAATGAGTAGTTTAACATGTTAAGGAATGCAAAATCTAATCTAGTTGCTAAGTTTACAAGTGTTGCTCCTAAATTGTCAAAATTATATAATTTGCAAACTAGATTTTAGGATTAATGAAAATAAGTAAGATAAAAATTTAGTTAATATTATGAAGCATAGGTAAGATTTTAAATGAATAATTGTGGCCAATAGAATTGTTAAAACATATAGATTTGTGCTAAAACGGTTAAGGGTTGCTTACTAGGTTTCGGGATAAATCGATTTAAATTAAAGTTGATGTTTTGATGATACGCAACATATTTCATATAATATTTAGTGTATTGTGATTGCACAATTAGTACGATTAGGTTCTAGGCTCGGTAGTTTTCAGTATAGCGACCCTAGTTGTAGTTTGTAGCGTTGTCGCGAGCGCGTTTGTGCACCAAGTGTATGCGTGTCTTATTGTGCGCGTAGATTTACTTGTGTCAATTGCGTCCGCGACTATTCATATATTTATCCTCTTAATTGCTTGTGTGTGATTCCAGGATCCGGTGCAGAGGCGTCGGACGTGGTGTGGAAAGACAGGGCGGAGATCGGATCAGATTAGCCGAGACGTCCCGGTGAGTAGATGTACACATCTATGGGAGGATCATCTGGATGGCGCAAGGCTCCTCATAGTTTAGGATTATTTGTAGTACTTGCCTCTTTATATGCGTAGTTACCCAGTTAAACATCTCATTGCATCGCACTATCTCATATATATGCAAATATGCGGTATCATCTTATAGGACACTTGCACTATTACCATTGGTTCATACTGCACGTGCACTATTCATGTGAACACACGCCCTTGGTAATTGCTATGCCACGAACACTTTAGAACCTGCTAGATCAGTATCAAAACATTTGCATCATACATGATACTTAAACTGATAGTTATATTTTCCACTTCAACAAGATTGATACGAAGTATTGCTAGTCGTATATATATCGCATTTCATCATCATTCATATATAGTTTTCTAGTCATAAATCGCATTTCATGTTATGGATATCATAGACATTATCATTTTCCTACATGTTCATGTATTGTGATTCTTCTTGAGGATTTCTATATTGATGAGATTTCTGGATTTTTGGGAAAACCGCAAGAATTTTAAAAACCTATTATCATTTTAAAAACAGAAATTTACGGTTTTCTCATGATGTGATGTGTGTGGCGACCACCATGAGTTTTCTCGGTTCTTAAGCAGTATCATATACCCGATTCGAGGAGGGGGATGCATCGTCTGCGGGTACATGGTGGGCCCGGTATGGTACCTCGGGGCAAGAAGATCGCAGATGATGGCGTTGAGCCCGGTAGGGGAGCACTACCTACTGATTATTTGTGACGCGGCGGATATCCAGAGGATACCGACCGTAGTTGTGTGATTTGATGATATGGGCCGATCCGGACTGCCGGAGCCCGAGATATTGAGATTTGAGATACATAGATATGAGATATTGAGACATTGAGATATACATATTTTGTGTCGATACTTGATACGGATTCCTACCGATTTCATTGATGTTACTTCAGTTTATTCACAGGAGTTTTTCTAGGATGAAAATAAAGATTTTCTTATAATAAACCTATTCTGGTTCCATGTTGATTACGCATTCATATTGCATACATACTAGTGCATCGCATCATATCGGTATATGCGTAAGTTGTGACGTATTTGCGTGCATTCTTACGATAGCCTTATTAGATGTTACTTACTACTCACGAGTTGGCAATTCACCCCCGTTGTGCCACAATATCTTGCAGGTCTGACGCGTCAACGCAGTAGCGGCGGGTGTACCTTCTATTTCGCTTGTCTGCATCGGGTTGCAGCTTTGCTCAAAGGTGGGTTGCGAGGACATTTTGTTCCATCTTGTATATTATTTTGTATCTAGTATACTCCATCTACTCTTGTATATTGGACTAGACGGTGGGACTTGACATTTGTATTTGTGGTTTGGTGTCGATGCTCACTTGAGCCGATGTGATGCTTTTATGCTTTTATACTTATTTCGCATTATTATGATATATATTCATTGCATGTAGTTGTGATTCCGCCTTTGGCGAAGTGCTAGCTCCCGCTTGGGGATGCCTTTATTCATTTATATGTATTTTCTTGTTTTGTACCCGTTTCGGGGCCATTATTCACAAAGGATACTCTGCCGAAATTTTTAGGAAATTTTGATGTTTCTAAAATGTTTAATGCGACTCATTTGGTTTAAATCGCTTTCTTTAAATAAGTTTTCTTTCACTCTATTTCTTTAAATTGTTTAGATTTCTGGGCTTTGGCTTACTTAAATTACGTTACGTTTTCAGACGTTTCTTAATTTAAATTCCAGTCACGTTCCGTACTTTCGGGTTGTGACATATACAAATAATGGCCTCTAGGGCATACATATATCCAACAATCTCCCACTTGCACTAAGGCTAATTATTGGCGTATCTCATACCCAACATCTTAAAAAGTCGCTCATGTTGCGGCTATGGAAGGGCCTTGGTGAGTGGATCCGCGGTGTTATGCTTTGTGTCTACTCTCCGAATCTCAATTTCGCGGCGATCAACTATCTCCCGGATCAAATGATATCGCCTCAGGATGTGTCTGGATCGTTGATAGGACCTGGGTTCTTTGGCCAATGCCATAGCCCCATTATTATCACAATACAATGGTATTGGATCAATAATGGTGGGAACTACACCTAGTTCCGAAATGAACTTCCGCATATAGATGGCTTCCTTGGTAGCATCATTTTGTTGGGTCCCGGCAGCGCCCCGGCCATCAAAACGCGGCCAAAATGCGGAACAAAATTTTTCTAAACTGGCGCTACCGCTACCCGATTTACAGATCGACCTTAAACCCTAAACTAGTAAGCAAATTAAGAGTTAGAATCGATATACCGAGTTGATCCGTGTCCTTCGGTCTTCATTCCAAGCTCCTAGTGATCCTTTGACGATGTTTGGTTGCCGGTCTTCCTTCGTCTCCGATGATCCACCCGAGGGAAACGGCGCAAACTCTAACCTCGTCGAACGAGGTAACAGACGCTCCAAAGTCGCTAGAGATGGAGAGTGGGGGTGTATGAAAGTGTCACTACAATTTTCTCTCAAACCATGAGCTCAATAATAAACTCAAGAAGAAGATGAATGAGGAGGTGAAGACTTGGCATGAACTACAATGAAAATGGCTAACTCCTTTTTTTTTATGTGTGAATGAGAGTGAGAGAGAGCTAGTGCTGTAACATAAAATGAAAAATCAATCCCATACCCACAAAAATGTGGCCGGCCCCCCTTGTCTCTCTCATTCACAAAAAAATCATTTTCTTTTTGTCAATTGCAATAAAATAATAGCAACCATACTTCGTTCCATGCCTTGACCCATACCTCCTTTCCACCTCATTTCCCAAATGATTTTCAATAAAGAAAATCATTAATGAGGTGGCACCTTCTAGAAACTATTCCGTATAAAATACGGAATACTTCTGGTACATGTACTGAAATACATATACACGTATTCGTACCAAAATACGAATAGCCAAGAGAGAAATAAATAGAGAACAATAATTCTAGAATACATATATATAAATACATATGTAAATTATTAAATCAAAACCTGATTTAATAAACTGGCTTAACCCTAAGCCGCTAGTATTATCAACCGTCCGATTAAAGTCTGCGCAGCAAGTGCACATATTTAATCGGACACCTGTATGTATCAACATACGTCATGTAGACAATATCGCCTGAACTGTGAAACCCTCTGTGTAGGACTCTAAAGACTCGTCAATACGATGGCAGTGGGTTTAACCACAAGCACGTCAGCGGCACTAGCTGTACATAACGGCTACCCAGGTATTGAGCGAAAGGGAGGCCGATGAGCAAACTCATGCAGAACCCCTACTGAGCCTGACAGTGACAATATCCGTACAGTCCGGTCTGTTCGTCTAAGAGTATCGCATATCGAGTCTAGGGGGGTGGATAAAGTCAGACCCCTAACAAAGCGATATTTAGTGTCGGCATGATACCCATCACCTCCTGAGAAACTATCGATTCTGGATCGGTTATCCTCATCTACCATGACCATGGATTTGTGGTGATGGCCATCCGTACACAATGCGACATCAACCCCCAATACCGGGAAAGGCGAATCCCCGACGATCCGATCACTGCCTCCATGTGGCTCGGGACTGTACCCAACTAAAACCTGTTTGCATGACTCCTTTGAGCCGTGGTAGGGTAGTAATCAAAGCACAGTGGGAACTCACACGAGACAAATGACGATCTCAGGTCGACAGACTAACCTGTACACATGTCACCTGGGAACTGCCATCTGACAATAGGTATAATACCAATTAGCAGGTTCCCGGCGAGTCCGTCCAGTGTACTCATAACCCAATGAGCACCTGTATACTATCTTAGGTGAACAAACTAACACCAATGGCTTGTAAGACCTGGCCACCGCCCCTCGTTGGGGTCTCGATCAGTATACACTAATCTACACTGGAGTATCGATGCCCGGTCTCGATACTCTTACGACTAGGGACATTTAAGGATGTGCTTACAGACCCCAGCTCCCACATATGTGATCGCCATCATAATGCTGGCAGTCAAGCAAGAATCCTATGGGCTCTATCAACATGTACATGATGATAAAGGCAAATCAGATAGCATACTATCATTTTGAGTAAGACTGTTTTATCGGTATAGGTCCTCACTCAATCATCATAATCACAAGTCCGCGACTATGATAATTGCTTTGAGGGCACTATAGCCAACAATCTCCCACTTGCACTTAAGGCCAATTATTGCGATGTCGCATACTCACAGCCCGTGTGATACCGAACACCCAACTTCTGTACTAATCAGTTTCGCAAAGCCTGTTTGCGAAAATGATTGCATTCGAGAAATAACCTCAGTGAGTTGATCGACTCCAATGTTTCTTTCTGTATCTCTCTTAATCTCAACTTCGCGGAGAATGCTATCTCCCGAAATGAGCAATACATGTCTTAGAATTTGTCTGGATATCTGATGGGACCCAGTTCACAAATGAACTCCAAATCCAGCAAACTTCTTAGACTGCATTGTCCACTGAATTTAATCGGTATCCTGCGCCATGCCTTTCCTCAGTATTCGCTTTGGACCACCTGTCCAACATACTGTCCCTCAAAAGAGGAAAAAACTATAACTCTGACAGTCACTCTGTCAACCAGGTCACCTTGGAAGCCTGAAATGATAATCGTCTCCTGAAGGAGGCTGCCGTAATCATTTCCCTAGAACATTCACTTTTGTTCAATAACTGGTTCCCAACGTTTCTCCAGGATTGGATTAATATATCTTTATTGTAGCTAGTGCAAAAACCAATATCTGGTGTGGTACTTGACTTTTCATGATTAACTCAATTGCCTAAGCATGTGATATGCTAATCATGCAGATCCCTCTCCCCTTTAGTCTGTAAGACACCTTTAGAGAGGGTGACTCCATCACCTGCAGGTATACCACCATGCCAGGAGTCGTCCATTTAATGTCAAAGTACCCAGATTAGTATACTTCCCAAATCTAGATCTAAAACCATAGATCTAGTAACCAGAAAACCTGATATTATATCCATATCCTGTGTGGAGAAACAACTTTGTGACAACTATAGTACAACCGATCGTAGTATAGGAAATCTCTTCCTATCAAGTGCATGTCATCCTAATACCTGGACATCACTCTCTACTACCTTCTTAGCAGATCCATCTCCTATTCTGATGAAGTCAAAACCTTATGACCGTCACATGAAAAATTAGATGATCTATTTCCTCTATACCTGCTTTAGTCTATAAATAGACATAAGCTACTTGCTTACTATGCTTTCGCTGCTCCCACTGACTACAACAATCCTCTGGCAGAGTCATATATACGTACACTTCTAAAGCTAGAATGACGCTATATTCATCCTCCTGCTGGGTCTTATAGTCTAGAACAGAAGCAATGGCAAGTCTGGGTAAACAAGAACCTCCCTGCCACCGTTTCTGAGAAGACCGAAGTACCTCTCGGGTGCCTGAGATTACCCACCAAATCTGCGGAGTGGCTAATGGAACATCAAATCCAATTGAATTCTTAGCTTCTCTTAAATTTTCAGTAATCGTTTGTGGTTCTGGAATAACTTCCAGTTCTACCATACTCCCACTTGTGTTTTCTGAAAAAGTCCATTTTATTAAAACTGCGGCGAGTCAAGAACAATATAAATATTGATCTTCCTGATGGTAGAAAGTTAACCCTCGTCAAAACCCGGGATAACCCACAAACAACCATTACTGAAATGTACCTTGAGTTTATCCGGATTCTGGTTTTAAGCTTCAGTCGGACAACTCTCTATACCTTAACATCGTTAAGATATAAATTGATTCTCTATATATCTAATATAGAAACAAAAGCACTAATCTAATTTGAACCAGATTCAAAAACATGCATCTGTCTCCAGTGCATATCAACCAAATGGAAAGAGGACAATCAACATTACTCATCTAGGAGTGCATCCATATATGAGTAACCTGAAAGAGAAACAAGTTCTCAAAACCATTACTATTAACTGAATACCAAACACAAGTATCTACATCTTCGACTTTCTCGAAGAATCCTGATACTTACAACAAATAGTTCTCTATTTTATTCTTATACCCATAACTTCTGAATATCTGGACCTTGAATTTCAACGAAGTACATGTCCAGAACTGGAGAAGTCATAAGTAAACAGAATATAGTACGAGTACCAACCCCTTTGTCCTAATGGACACTGGACAACATACAATACTTTGTATAAGTCCCCTGAGTTCAATAACTCAGACTCTGTGCGTTGCAGGTTGAAAAAATGTACTATGGTTAAGAAGAATTACACTGCTGTTGAATGCACCTTACCTAATCACCAGCTGATATAGGTAAATGTCACATACATAATATCAAAAAGTTATATCTCACTTTATAAAATAAATGTACAGATATATCAGTTTGAAATTGGTGCATAACAACGGATATTCAAAACCAAATATTTGTTGTCCAGCAAAATCCAGATGATTTCCTCAAATATCACCAATTACAACGAATTCCGATATAAAGAGGATCTAATCATCCAATTCCCAATATCTTACTCCCACTCACCATCTGTAATAACATACAGATGTGAGAAACTGATCTGGTAAATACATACCCTGGAGTTAGATTCCAATTGGGAAAACAATTTTCAATTAACATCGCACAGTCAGACTGAAACATGAAAATGTTTCAAAAGGGTTAACTGGTATTCCTAGTAACACCTCTTTCATTATCCTGATTCATGACAGTAACCATATACTTACCTGCCCTCACTCCAATCCCTTTATTATGTCTTTACTTATTACCTTCTGTACACCTCCTTTACGCTAATTGGTTTTCTTCATTCCCTACCTTTCGGCACCAGCCTAAGGTTTGGAAGAAGACTATCCAATAAATGTAATAGGTGTACTCTCCTAATCCTAGGAGCCCTCGCAATCTGAGAGAAGGTAAAGAGAAAAGATATAGGAATAATCCTATTCTTTTTCTCCCGAACCAGAATCCATCCTCGAAAAAGTTCCTTCGAGTTCGTATGTAACTATACGATGGATTTGTCCAATGGAAGTGGATATCCGTAGTGATACGGAGTGTCCTAGAGAAATGCAAAGTGGATGTAAGAGTGGCAGGGGTATACCTGGTTTCGTCGTGAATGATGGTGGCCACAATTTCCTTTGCCATTGTTCTAACCCCTTTATATGTTTTTACTTATTACCTTCTGTACACCACACTTAAGCTTAACTGGTTTTCTTCTTTCCCTACCGTTCGGCACCTGCCTATGGTCTGGAGGAAGACTATCCAATAAGCTCAATAGGTGTACCCTCTCCTAATCCTAGGAGCCCTCACAACCTGAGAGAAGGTAAAGAGAAAAGAAAACCGAATAATCCTATTCAATCTCTCCAGAACCAGAATCCATCCTCAAATCAGATCCTTCGAGTTCGTATATAACTATACGATGGATTTATCCAATGGAAGTGGACGTTCGTAGTGATACGGGGTGTTCTGGAGAAATGCAAAAGTGATATAGAACTGGCAAAAGTATATGCGACACCGTGACATTCCAAAAGCCAATGTGTTTAAAGAAGGTTCGGTCAACTTGGTTTCATGAGTTTTAGTCAAAAGTCGGATCATAGTCGCAACCAGAGAGAGAGAGAGAGAGAAGAAACACTCAGCGTGCACTCTAACCTAGATCAGAATGGTTAATCATTTTATCTAATCTGGATGGCTCCCACTGTATCCTCGAATTCTCCTCCAAACCTAAAAGGAGAATTAGTCAGAATCACCCGAGGAGTAATCCTACTCATCAGTGGGAATCGGGATCCAACTATCATCGCATGATAACTTGATGGAAGCCATTCAAGTCATCACACTCCAGAAGGTATGCGCAACCATGGCAAGTTTCCTGTATGTTTGAAACTCTCGATATGTGTTTTTACCCCTAGGACCCAAGCGACCTTGACACAGTCAACAAATCAAAGAGTCCTAGTCAAGTTCAACCCGTCATTATCCAGGATTGCATTAAACCCACCCGTATGAGCCCTTGACACAGTCAGCAAGGCCGCACGACTGTCCTAACCAATCGCATTAATATGCCACAAACAAGCACTACTTAGCTACCACACACTACGCCTTGACACCGTCAACAAACGCAGCACGAATACTAAGCAATAATTGTAAGAAATGACGGAGGGCTACGGCTGGTTTTTGGCGAAAAACCTTTAACCTAATGAACTTGATATCGTTGAAGGAATCCAAGTGGTTTTTACAAATATATAGTGGCGAAAACTTTTGCTAAAGAGGTCACTCTCGGTGAAGGGATCTCGGCTCTTTCCCCGTAGAATGAGGTGCAGGATATTTCAAACTGAATACCACGATGCAAAGCAAAAATAATCAACTATAGTAAAGTTATTACGTTGATGCAAACTTTAACCCAAGGGGTCACTCCCGATGAAGGGATCTCGGCCCTTGCCTCGTCGAATGAGGTGCAGGATATTCCAAAATGAATACCACGATGCAAAGAAAAAGTGTACGTCTGTAATGTCAGTTTTTAAAAAAATGGTTCCAACTGTTGGATATAGTGCCCTCAGAGTCAATTATTTATTGAGGGAGGACCTATGCCGGTAGGACAGTCTTACTCAAGATGATAGTATGCTATCTGGTTTATCTTTATCATCGTGTACTGCTTTAGGTGACATCACTGATCACTATTGCACGTTGGTAGAGCCCTTAGGATTCTTGCTTGACGGCCAGCAGTATGATGGCGATCATATACGTGGGAGCTGGGGTCTATAAGCGCATCCTTAAAGTGGCCCTAGTCGTGGGAGTTTTTGAGACAGGGCATCGATACTCCGGAGTAGACTAGTGTATATAGTCGAGACCCCGACGAGGGGCGGTGGCCGGTCTCACAAGCCACTGGTGTCAGTTGGTTCACCTAAGATATATACAGGTGCTCATTGAGTTATGAGTACACCGGACAGGACTCGCCGGGAACATGCTAGTTGGTATTATACCTGACGTCAGATAGCAGTTCCCAGGTGACATGTGTACAGGTTAGTTCATCGACCTGACATCGTCATTTTTCTCGTGTGAGTTCCCACTGTTCTTTGATTACTACCCTACCACGGCTCAAAGGAGTCATGCAAACAGGTTTTAATTGGGTACAGTCCCGAGCCATATGGAGGCAGTGAGCGGATCTGCAGGGGTTCGTCTCTCCCGGTATTGGGGGTGAGGTCGCGCTATGTCTAGGAGAGCCATTACACAAAGTCCTTGGCCAAGGCAGGAGATTTACTGGTAGGTATTCCAGTAGTATCTCAGGGTGTTCTGGGCTACACTCTGACACGACTTGTTGGAGGTCTGACTTTTACCAACCCCCTAGACCCGCCATGCGATGCTATAGACGAACGGACCGGACTGTACGGATATTGTCACTGACAGGCTCAGTAGGGTGTCAGGATGAGTTCGCTCATCGACCTCCCTTTTGGTCAATGCCCGGTAGCCCGTTACGTATAGCTAATACCTCTGACGTGCTAGTGGTTAAATCCACAGCCAAAGTATTGACGAGTTTTTAGAGTCCCCCACAGTCAGTTTCTCAAGTTTCGGGCGAAACGTTGTAGAGGCCGTATGATATATGGCAGGGTTCGATCTTATACGTGGGGTATCGCACGGATCATGATCGGACGGATCATACTAGTGGGCTTTGGTTTAAGCCGGATCCTAGTATTAGATTTGTTGGATTACTTTAGTCTCATCGCATTCGTATTCAGTCGGAATGCGGATGCAGGTATGTATATACAGGTGAGGGGTATCCTTGTGATCCGTCACGAGTTTACTTTAGATGTTGCCGGATCTTTTTGTTGGGCCAAACATTTGGATTAATGTTTGGATAATGGAATTAGTAAGCTAGAAATCATCATTAGATGCATTAATGTGACATAGACATATACTATGAGTCATGGTCTCTTTTTTAGCAAATGTGTCACATTAATGGATTGATTTGTGATGATATGAGAGGAAGAGAGAGAGAGGGCCTGCCATGGAGGTGGTTTTGGTCTTGTATTTTTTTCATTTCACTCTCTCTCTCACTCTCATTCTATCACAAGAAAAGATAACAAGAAAAGAAAAGAAAAGGAAAAAGAGTTTCTTCTTCTTCTTCCTCTAGCTTGCATTCTCCATTAATGGCAACATCTTCAAACTCCATCCAAACTCATGGATGCAAGAGACAAAGTGATCACAAACATTCTCTACAACATCTTGGACGCGTCAGCTAGCACACTTCGCGCCCAAGTTGCTTCGGATGAAGCGGGAGCCCGTAAAAAGACTTCTCGATGTGGTGCCATTTCCGACGAGGAGATGAAGACTAGAGATGCCGCGAGGAGATCGGGATGGTGGCTGAAGACCGAAGGACACGGATCGCTCGGTATAGCTCTCTACCCTTTCTCTAGTTAGCTAGTAGTAGGTTAATGGCCCGATCCGGATTTATAGTACGCGGTAGCGCCTGTTTTCTTGTTTTGAAAAAGTTTCGTTTTCGCATTTTGGCCTCGGACAGACGACCGGGGCGCTACCATGCACTTACATGGTATCAGACCCATGCCATTAACCTTTACTATCTTGCTCTAACGTGTTTAGAACTCGATCGAACGAAAAATTCTAAAAACCACAGTTTCAAATATGCACTTTCTGTCGAATTTTATTTGTGCTCGAAAAAATATTTGGTGTATTGCAGAAATATGTGCAGGCTTTTCTAAGAAAACTGAGAAAATTTGGTGTGCTGATTTTTCTGTAACGCGGCGGATCCGCGGCCAAAACCACGTTGTGGCCGCGGATCCACGGCCGTACTGTAGCCACAGTGCACCAAATTTCTTCAGTGGGTTTCTGACTTGAAATTGGGGTTTTTGGTATATTCTGTTTGGGCCCAGATTATTTTGAGTGCAGCAGTTGTACTTGGGGCCCACTTCGGGAATTTTTGTCGATCGAAAATTTTAAACATGTTAGTTCACAGTAATTACATTATATCTGCGACCGTGAATGTCATTTGATCGGTAAATCCTGTCTAATTGCTATAGTCCTTTTAAACGGATTTGCGAATGTGACATTCACATTGATGGTCTGTGTTGTGCTGTGATATTGCGGATTTGTCATGGTGGATAGCCTGGATGCAATGGTAGTACAGTTTGGTTATATTTGTACATTTGATATTGCGGGGAGAGCGTCCGACATGTGGACTGCCGTCACTGCCTGTTTGTATATTATTCTTTTGAGGCACGACCGGGCTGAGGTCGATGTACCTGTTGTATATATTTTTCTTTCTGTACTAGGATTACCCCACGGAGGGGTGCATGGATAGCCGGGTTCTAGAGGGCAACGGGCCCGCATCTAATGGCTTTGAGACGGAGGGGGATTCACTCTAGAATTGGCGGGCTATTCGCCGTACTCGTAGGGGGTACAGGTTGACCCAAGGAGGGGTGCTCAAGATACCGGATTCCGTGAAGTGCTGGGTGGTCCATTCACGTTGTTGAAGGGGCCGCCTCGCTTCAGGTTTTGGCGGGTAACTTGCCGCGCCCGTAGGGGTCTAGGTTTTCATTGCACAGGCTATCCACACGACCATGGGAACGTCGGGTTTCAGTAGAGGCTCTATGAAACCCGGGGATCCCAGTTTATCTGTATTGTTCTGTGATGCTTATTACATTTCTGTGATGTTTCATTTTATCACGTCTTGAGCGATTATTATATATTGATATATATACTAGTAGATGTTGTATATGTTTTGCATCCGCAGTAGTCCAGTCCCCGCTCTGTCGTTAGTTAAGTAACCTAACGGGTGATGATGGGACCCAGTGGCGAATGCGGATGGCATATACGTACATCATTATTTTTGTTCTTTTGTGGTGTGATCAATTGATGGGACTGCGTTGATTCGGATCAATGCAAGCTAAAAAAACCTATTCTGATGTTGTTGGAATAATTTTTCAAAAAGCTGTTATTGCAAGGACATTCTCTTTTGTTTTGCACAGTGGTATTCAGTTATGAATATCCAGCACCTCAGTCGAAGAGGCAAGGGCTGAGATCCCTTCACCGGGAGTGACCCCTTGGACAGAAGTTTGCGTCGGGGCAATAACTTCACTATAGTCGATTACTTTTGCTTTGCATCGTGGTATTCAGTTGGAATATCCTGCACCTCATTCTACGGGGAAAGAGCCGAGATCCCTTCACCGGGAGTGACCTCTTTAGCAAAGGTTTTTGCCACTATATTTTTATAAAAGCTATCCGGTTCCTTCAACGATATCAAGTTCATTACATTAAAGGTTTTTCGCCAAAAACCATTCGTAGCCCTCCGTCATTTCAGACGGGTAGCACGTAGTATTCATGCTATGTTTGTTGGCTAAAGTCAAGGCATAGTGTATGGTAGCTATTTGTTACTTTTCTGCAGCATAGATAGATGCGTTGGTTTGGGACAGTCGTACTGCCTTGTTGGCCAAAGTCAAGGGTAGGTACGGGTGGGTTCAAATCAACCTAGATAATGACAGGTAGAACTTGACATGTGACTTATGATTTGTTGGCCAAAGTCAAGGTCATAAGTGTTAGTTATATGTATGCCCTAGAGGCCATTACTGTACATTGGATGTATATTGTAGTGGATGTTGGGACATATATAGGGAGGACTTTCTTGCTCGACATGATAGTATGCTATCTGGTTGCTCTTTACCTTAACGTGTACACAGATTGTCTCTCTATTACATGTTGGTAAAGCCCTTAGGATGTGTACTTGACTACCTGGACTATGATGCGGATCATACTAGTGGGGACAGGGTAGTCCATAAGTACATCCTTCAAAGTCCCTAGTCGTGGGTGTATCGAGACGGGGCATCGATATACCAGAGTAGACTAGCGTGTACCTTCTCGACCCATACAAATGGGCGATGGATGATCCCATATCCATTGGTGTTTGACATCAGAGGAGATATACGGGTGCTCAGTAGAGACTGGGTACACTGGACGGACTCGCCGAGAACTCCCAGATGGTATTATACCTTACGTCAGATGGCAGTTCTCTGGTGACACTGGTACAGAGTAGTCTGTTGACCCGAGATCGTCATAGAGTCTTGTGTGGTTCCCACTGTGCTTTGATTTCCATCTTACCACGTCCAAGAGGGCGTGCAAAACGGTGGTTTTTGGGTACAGTCCCGAGTCACATGGAGGCAATGAGCGATAGGAGGGGATTCGTCTCTCCCGGTATAGGGGGTTGATGTTGCGCTGTGTTCGATTGGCTATAACAGGAAATCCCTGGCCAGGGTTGCTGAGATTTACTGGTAAGTGTTACCAGTAGTTTCTTGAATTGTTATAGACCTCATATCGACACGACTTATCGAGCTATTGGGGTCTGACGTTTACCACCCCTAGGCAAGATATGCGACATATCAGACGACGAGACCGGACTGTACGGTAGTGTTACTGGTTGGATTCACTGGAGTGTCAGCGGGCTTGCTCGTCGATCTTCTGATCGCTCAATACCCGGGTGGCCGTTACGTTTAGCAGACCGCTTGCGGCTTGTGGGTGTTTGATATGATCATCATCTGCTGCCGGCGTATTGACGAGGCTTTAGAGTCCTACACAGAGGTTTCCTAGCTCAAGCGAAACGAAATAGGAGCGCATATGAGATATGTGCGGGACCGAGAATAATGCGTGTATGTGATACCGTATTTCATTCTCGCGATGAATGTGTCGATTGGTTGTATGCGATATAACCTAGTTATCGAATCAAGGATTGATTCGATAAGCCGATACATTGGATACTAGCCGGTTATATGCGATATGACCGGATCATAGAATCAAGTGTTGATTCAATGATTTAATGGATAATTATATATTTGATATATTACTTTACATTAACTAGTATTGGTTCACTTTAAATGGTATTTCTCACTTGAATTGTGCAAGTTGTATATGCGATATACTTTTGTGCACATGTTTGTATCATGTTTGATGATACATGCTTCTTTGGTTAAGTGTATAGAATTGAACCATGGTTACCTTGATGATTTGGGTTTTGCTTTTTCATTTAATTGTTTGTTTATTCATTTTGGATATTAATAAAAGCATAAAAAGAAAAAGCAAAATGGTTTCTTTCTTTCTTTTCTTTCATGAAGCTTTTTGAAGCTTCATGAAGCTTTGACCAAGTGACCATTTTGTCTTGTTCTTTTAACCCTAACCATTCACATAACCTTGGTTAGTTCTCTACACTTGACCATGGTTTATTATATGATAAGTATTATTTTTCTTTTAACTTATCATATCATTCTCTTCATCATCATCTTCTTCTTCAAATGATGAAAGCTTGCCTCATCAATGGCAAGTGAAGAAATCAAGTGAGAAATCCAATTCTAAAGTCTACCCACTTCCTATTTCTTCATCCTCTACCTATTGCCAAGTTGTATAGGGTGTTTCCTTCACAAGTTTTCAAGGCTTGGTGAAGTTGGAGCTTGTTCTAGCGATGCCTCGACGTAGATCATCTTCGGCATCGAACCGACGATCAAGCCCGCCTATTCTTCGATGATGCCAATGCTAGAGTCAAGGGATCGATTTGGACAGCGGAGGGAGATCATCGCGGAGCTATGGAGGTGGAGAACCGGATCTACAAAGGTTTTATTTCCGTATTCTAGTAGTTAAGTATTAACTAGTTTGTTTTATCGCCTATATATCTAGTCAACGATCCGTTCTATGGTTTCTCGGCACCGTATTTTTTAGAAATTTGCATGGATGATGACTTGTGAGACCTCACTAAGGTGCCTAGGAACCCTACAGTGGTATCAGAGGTACTAGGCATTAGATGTCGACATATGGGGGGTTCTCACTGTGTGACAGTGTGGCGAAGCATAGGCTCTTACCCCCAGGGTGTCCCGAGACCGGAAGGTGTTCCGGCGGGTTGTAGTCCTCGCGAGGGGGCATGCGTAAAAAGTAGCTGCTGAGGGACCGGTTGGTGCCACGGTGACCCCATTGGATGGGGTGGCTGCCTGACCTACAGTGGTATCAGAGCCTAGCTAGAGCCTTAGGCGAAGTCTAGATGGATTTTGAAGTCCGATCGACCCGAAACCCCAACCCTAAATTGCTCTCTGGACTATTTCTGAAATCTGGTCTTTTTCAAAATTAAAAATATGCAGAGAACACATCACAAATATCTAAGAGTTACTGTGAAATTCGACAGCCCAATTCCACTAACTAGCGGCGGTTCCGCGGCATGAGCAAGGCTCATGCGGCGGATCCGCGGCCGTACGGCCACATTATGTAAAGTAGTTTGCACAGTAATTCTTAGTTTCCAGTGGTGCTTTTTCTGGGAATTTTTAATATTTTTTCTACAGTTGAGTTTTCTGGGGTTGTTTTGGGAGTTCGTATATTCGATCGGATTGTCAAATTTTGTCTATGTGTTTTTCCGGGTAATTTATGAATATGTTAAAAGTTTCGACCGGATATAAATACCCAATTTTTCCCCTGTCGGGAAATTTCCAAGTGTTGGATTTTTCCGTAGTTTAAAGACGTTCTAAGTAGTGCAAGTAACTCGATGGACCCTCTAGAAGACAACAAACCTTAACTCGATTATGTGACCATCTTGAACTGTCCTTTGAACCTTCGGGTTTGGGGCAGTACGGCGTGCCACATGTGAGGCGTTGGCTTGACCCTTCTACGGCTGGACTGTTGGTACTGAGGCACGAACTGAATGTTTTTAGACTTGTTTCATGTGTTGATCTGTATCGGGAAAACTTGGGTGTTCGATTGTTCGATCGGAAAGTTTGACATTTTCTATTTATCCGGAATGGGATACAATAATTGGAATTCACAATAAGTTATGTGATAACTGAATGAATGTTATAAACATAGCAGTTTAGTCTCACTTGATCGGTTGCCACGGAATTTTGATGTGATCAAAAGTCCGTCGCAATCACGTAGCGTACGCGGATACTCGCCGGGTAAACTTAATAGACAGCTACACCCCCTAGCCCCGACCAAGTGACTGCAGGAGAACCCCGTCGCCGAAAGCATCCGTTCGGGTGCTCCCGGTAGCGGTGTTCCGCCTTGGTGCACTTCGTCGACGGTATCAGGGGTGCGACCGTCTACTGAAGTTTGCGATGAGCATTCGATCAAAATGTCGGGAATCCTGTTGAATTGCCCGACTTGATGTTGAAAAGTGTTTTCGATAATGACACTAAAATGCGGAGTTTATAACTGTTAGGCATGTGATGTCTAAGTAATTCATTTGATTAGGCATGCGATGTCTATGCAGATTGCGGATTCCAACTGTTGTAGTTTTACACTTTCTTTTCTGTGACCGTAAGTGTAATATGTGATATCGCCGGTTTCATTGCTATATGTCAACGACAATTGGGATGCGCATATTTACTTACGTTGATGACATGTGATGTTATGTGTTGCTGGATATGTTATATTGGATCGTCGTGTTTGAATAGCCGGGGGTTTTTATGTGAGATGAGTGTTTTTCATTTTCATTCATGTAAAAACTTGTATGTAATATTCTTTTATTTGGGGCACTTCCAGGTTGCGGAAGTTGTCACCTTTTGTATATTATTTACTTTTCCGCACTAGGATAGACCCAAGGAGGAGGGCACAAGTAACCGGGTTCTGGAGTCCAATGGGAGACCAACTCGAGGAGTCGAGCCCGGGTCTCCTAACTCCAAAATTGGTAGGGTTGCTTGCCGCTCTCGTAGGGGTCTAGGGGTGTGGGTTTGGCTATTCATCACGACCGTGGAATCCGTGTTTTATACTGGCTCGTATTGAAAACACGGACGTCCTAGTATATCCAATATTTCATATGTTTCTTCTGCTGCGATATCTGTGATGTGATCATGTGATGTTATGTGATAGATACATTATATAGTATATATGATATATTATATAGACGTTACTTATGTTTTACACTCGCGCTAGCCCTGCCCCGCTCTGCCGTTAGTTACCTAACCTAACGGTGCATGAGGGGACATCGAGGCGAATGCGGATGGCATAAGTGTACGTCGTATTTATCTGTGATGTTTAGGTACTTAAATGATGGGACTTCATTAATGAGATTAATGAAATAAAAGAAACCTAAGATGTTGTAGAATCGAATTTCAAAATAAAACAGGTAGCTACAGTTCTTGCTTTGCACAGCGGTATATATGATATATCCTGCACCTTATTCGATGAGGAAAGGACCGAGATCCCTTCACCGGGAGTGACTCCTTTAGCAATAACTGGAAGATGCTACACACTCGGTTTGTCTTTTGATTGCTTTTAAGTGTTTTTGCTTTGCACAGTGATATATATGATATATCCCGCACCTCATTCGACGAGGAAAGGACCGACGATCCCTTCACCGGGAGTGACTCCTTTAGCAAAACTAGAAAAGCCTCAAAAACACTCCATTTCAAAATTCATTCGATCCTACAACGATATCAAGTTCATTACGCAATAGGTTTTCAGAAAAACCTGTCGTAGCCCTCCGTCATTTCAGATAAGTACTAGTTAGTATTCGTGCTGCGGTAGTTTGGCCTCCGTCAAGGCGTAGTGTACGGTAGCTAACTAGTGCTTATCTGCTAGCATATGATGCGATTGGATTAGAGTATTCGTACGACGTTGTTTGTCCTCCGTCAAGGGTCGTGCGGGTGGGTTTAATTCAATCAGGAAATGACGGGTTGAACTTGACTAGCGGACTATGGGTAGTTTGGCCTCCGTCAAGGTCATAGGACGCTAGGGGCAAAATATTATCGGGAATTTCAAGTGTTGAAATTTGCAATGAGATTGCATACCTTCTATGAGATAGTTGGATCCCGATACCCGCTGCGAGTAAGTGTTACTCCTGGGAGAGTTTTATACATTACAATTAGCCGATCAAGTAGGTGTCTAGAAAAGGTGTCAACGAGGTTCCGCCTCTGGGAAAACGAGGTTTACATTAATTAGGTTCGTGCGAAAGCACGGGGGACCTCCCTCAAAGTACCGACACTGGCCTGGCTGAAAGATTGGCGAACTTGTAGTGTGTAATTAATCCCGGCTAGTCTTTCCTTTTAGGGTTTGAAGGAAGATTTGATAAAAAGCAGTGGGAGCCATCCTGATTAGATAAAATAATAACCAATCTATTCTTGCAAGAGCGCACGCTGAGTGTTTTCTTCTCTCTCTCTCCAGGTAGCGACCATATCACGCCTTAATCAAGATAATAATACGGATTATTGACCGAACCCGCTTGTTATACTGAGCTGGGGAACGTTGGTCCCGCTCTAACTTATAATTGTTATAAGACAGAGCAGGAAATTGGGGAATACCAGATTTCCCGTGCCGCCCAAACGAAGAGAGTGCATGCTGATGCATCATCTTCGGGTATGTTCATTACAAAGAACTGTTTCTCAGTATCCTCCGTATCCTGGGTATTTGATACCGGATCAGGATCCCAGAAATGTAAGATGTTACATAGGGCTACAAAAGGGTAGAAAAACTGAGAACGGGTGATAAGTTTCATGAGGCAGAAAACGGGGCAAGTGTTGCAGCCAAGTCTGTTGGTCACTGTCACCCTGTATTGTAATACATTGATTCTGAACGAATGTTATTAGATACCGAACCTGGTATACAAAATCATATCAGTCTCTTTATTAGTAAAGAAACGATAAAATTTTGTATTGTTGGATAATGTTTTGAACATTTCCTATATCAAAAGTTGATCGGTTCAGGCACATTATCTAAAAGCATTAATGTTCTAAATCAAACTACAGTTCTTAGTATACAGAACACACACAAGAGGAAGAGTTCAGAAATGAACGGATCCTTCTTGAGGTATTGTAGACTAGGTCATATCAATGCGACCCGACTAGCTGAAGTTACATTTAGATGCATATTTAAATCAGTTTGAATTTACATCTTGTGAAACTCGCCAGTCATGTCACAAAGATAAGATGACCATAGCTCCGTTTGCTGGAAACAGAGAAAGAGTTAGTGAACTCTTGGGACTGATACATGATGATGTATGTAAGGTCTCCTGTCTACACATGCCAAGACTGGTTCTTTATACTTCATTATATTCTCTGATAATCTCTCAAGATTCAGTCATATGTTCCTGTTGAAACATGAGTCCGAACCTTTTGAGATATTCACAGAATATAAGTTAGAAGTAGAGAACCAAAATACGGGTATAAGTATTATGTCCTTTGATGAGATCAGGGAGGAGAATACTTGAGCACGGAAATCCTGGACTATTCTAAAGGAGAATGAGATTCTCTCTCAGCATTACTCCTCCGTATATACCATATCACGATGGTATATCGGGGTGGAGCAGATACACCCTATTTGATATGGTGTGCTCTATGATGAGTACTACTGAGTTACCTATTTCCTTTTGGGAGTTATGCGCTTGAGAAGCTGCATACCTATTGAATAGGGTTCCAATCAAATCAGTTGCCTACCATTTCATATGTGATATGGAAAGGGAAGAGCCCATGTCTTAAGCTAGTTAAGATTTGGGGTTGTCCGACCTTTGTCTAAAATCAAAATCCGGACAAGCTCAAGGCAAGGTCTGTTATGTAGAACTGGAAATGTTCCAGCCATACAAACTGCAGCTGATGATTTGATAGAACCAAATGATTCAGTAGATTCCAACAAACCTCAGCCTCTCCGCCGATCTAGTAGGGTTCCTCACCCACCTGAGAGATAATTCGGTTTCTCTATGAAAGTGGGAGCGAGGATTGCATCATGAGATGATGACCCAACTAGCTTCGAGCTGGCCATCAGGAGTAAGACTCTGTAAGAATGGCTGGATGCTTAGTGATCTGAGATGGAATCCTTATACACCAACAAAGTATGGACTTTAGTTGCTATATCTGAAGGGTTAAATCCCCATCAGGAGCAAGTATATCTTGAGAAGATTACTTGGTGTAGATGGAAAGGTTGAGACTTTCAAAGCTAGACTTGTTAAAGGTTTGCATCATTGACCAGGTGTGGATCATGACGAAACCTTTTCTAAGGAGCTATGCTTAAGTCCATCCAGATCCTACTTGCCACGGCTACATATCATGACTACGATATTTGGCGGTTGGGTGTCATGACTGCTTTTCTAAATGATGTTTTAGAAGAGTGCGTCTATAAGTACACAGCCAGAGGGCTTCGTAAACAGTGGGAGCAGCGGAAACGTGTGCAAGATGCTTTATAGGATAAAGCAGGTATCGCAGAGTTGGAACATCTGTTTTGATGGATTAGTCAAAGAAGTTGACATCATCAAAATAGTAGATGAACCTAGTATAAACAAAAAGGTAGTAGGGAGTATGGTGACGATCCTCGTAAAATACGTGGATGACATACTCTTGATAGGGAAGGAGTTTCCTATGCTACGCTCGATCAATCTCCGTTTATCACAATGATTTTCCATATAGGATCAAAGTGATACCTACTAAATCCTGGATTTTGGATCTATGAGATAGATCTAATTGGATGTTAGGAATCTCACTAGTAGTAGTGAGATGGTATCAATCGACCCTGGGGAGAATCACTGGAAGTGTTCCAGGGTGATAAAGACGACTGAATGTCAGTCGCAGGCATTGTCTTTACCCTCAGTAAAGGGACGGTATGTTGGAAGAGTTCCAAGCTAGATACCGTGACATACTAGACGACAAAGGCAGGATACATCGCTACTTAAGATGCTACCAAAGAGGCTGTTTGGGTGTATATTGGTTCATGAGATGAACTTAGTTCCTCCCATTGTGTGACAATGGAGTTGTGGCTTATGCCAAGGAACGTCGGTCCTATCAGTGATCCAGACATATTCTAAGGCAGTATCACTTGATCATGGAGATGGTTGATCTCTAAGGGATCGAGGTTAGGAGAGTAGACTCAGAGGACAACACGGCGGATCCACTCACGAAGGCCTATTCCCAGAGAGAGACTTTTATGGGATGGTTGAGTATGAGATACTACAACCACTGCTACAGATGGCCCTAGTGCAAGTGGGAGATTGTTAGTTATATGTATGCCCTAGAGGCCATTACTGTACATTGGATGTATATTGTAGTGGATGCTGGGACATATATAGGGAGGACTTTCTTGCTCGACATGATAGTATGCTATCTGGTTGCTCTTTACCTTAACGTGTACACAGATTGTCTCTCTATTACATGTTGGTAAAGCCCTTAGGATGTGTACTTGACTACCTGGACTATGATGCGGATCATACTAGTGGGGATAGGGTAGTCCATAACTACATCCTTCAAAGTCCCTAGTCGTGGGTGTATCGAGACGAGGCATCGATATACCAGAGTAGACTAGCGTGTACCTTCTCGACCCATACAGATGGGCGATGGATGATCCCATATCCATTGGTGTTTGACATCAGAGGAGATATACGGGTGCTCAGTAAAGACTGGGTACACTGGACGGACCCGCCGAGAACTCCCAGATGGTATTATACCTTACGTCAGATGGCAGTTCTCTGGTGACACTGGTACAGAGTAGTCTGTTGACCCGAGATCGTCATAGAGTCTTGTGTGGTTCCCACTGTGCTTTGATTTCCATCTTACTACGTCCAAGAGGGCGTGCAAAACGGTGGTTTTTGGGTACAGTCCCGAGTCACATGGAGGCAATGAGCGATAGGAGGGGATTCGTCTCTCCCGGTATAGGGGGTTGATGTTGCGCTGTGTTCGATTGGCTATAACAGGAAATCCCTGGCCAGGGTTGCTGAGATTTACTGGTAAGTGTTACCAGTAGTTTCTCGAATTGTTATAGACCTCATATCGACACGACTTATCGAGCTATTGGGGTTTGACGTTTACCACCCCTAGGCAAGATATGCGATATATCAGACGACGAGACCGGACTGTACGGTAGTGTTACTGGTTGGATTCACTGGAGTGTCAGCGGGCTTGCTCGTCGATCTTCTGATCGCTCAATACCCGGGTGGCCGTTACGTTTAGCAGACCGCTTGCGGCTTGTGGGTGTTTGATATGATCATCATTTGCTGCCGGCGTATTGACGAGTCTTTAGAGTCCTACACAGAGGTTTCCTGGCTCAAGCGAAACGAAATAGGAGCGCATATGAGATATGTACGGGACCGAGAATAATGCGTGTATGTGATACCGTATTTCATTCTCGCGATGAATGTGTCGATTGGTTGTATGCGATATAACCTAGTTATCGAATCAAGGATTGATTCGATAAGCCGATACATTGGATACTGGCCGGTTATATGCGATATGACCGGATCATAGAATCAAGTGTTGATTCAATGATTTAATGCATAATTATATATTGGATATATTACTTTACATTAACTAGTATTGGTTCACTTTAAATGGTATTTCTCACTTGAATTGTGCAAGTTGTATATGTGATATACTTTTGTGCACATGTTTGTATCATGTTTGATGATACATGCTTCTTTGGTTAAGTGTATAGAATTGAACCATGGTTACCTTGATGATTTGGGTTTTGCTTTTTCATTTAATTGTTTGTTTATTCATTTTGGATATTAATAATAGCATAAAAAGAAAAAGCAAAATGGTTTCTTTCTTTCTTTTCTTTCATGAAGCTTTTTGAAGCTTCATGAAGCTTTGACCAAGTGACCATTTTGTCTTGTTCTTTTAACCCTAACCATTCACATAACCTTGGTTAGTTCTCTACACTTGACCATGGTTTATTATATGATAAGTATTATTTTTCTTTTAACTTATCATATCATTCTCTTCATCATCATCTTCTTCTTCAAATGATGAAAGCTTGCCTCATCAATGGCAAGTGAAGAAATCAAGTGAGAAATCCAATTCTAAAGTCTACCCACTTCCTATTTCTTCATCCTCTACCTATTGCCAAGTTGTATAGGGTGTTTTTTTCACAAGTTTTCAAGGCTTGGTGAAGTTGGAGCTTGTTCTAGCGATGCCTCGACGTAGATCATCTTCGGCATCGAACCGACGATCAATCCCGCCTATTCTTCGATGATGCCAATGCTAGAGTCAAGGGATCGATTTGGACAGCGGAGGGAGATCATCGCGGAGCTATGGAGGTGGAGAACCGGATCTACAAAGGTTGTATTTCCGTATTCTAGTAGTTAAGTGTTAACTAGTTTGTTTTATCGCCTATATATCTAGTCAACGATCCGTTCTAGGGTTTCTCGGCACCGTATTTTTTAGAAATTTGCATGGATGATGACTTGTGAGACCTCACTAGGGTGCCTAGGAACCCTACAATAAGAGCATGTAGTAAAAATCACATCGGGAGTTTCTAAAGAAACTGAAACTTGCCAGATATGCGCATACCTTCTGGAGTGTGATAACGTGAGTGGATTCTATCACATTATCATGCGATGATAGTTGGATCCTGATTCCCACTGATGAGTTGGTTTACTCCTCGGGTGATCCCGACTAATTCTTCTTTCAGGTTTGGAGGAGAATTTGAGGTTACAGTGGAAGGTTTCCTGATTAGATAAATTGGTAACCATTCTGATCTAGGATAGAGTGCACGCTGAGTGTTTCTTTTCTCTCTCTCTTTGGCAGTGACCATGGCCCGACCCTTGACTATGACTCAGTGACCAAGTTAACCGAACCTTCTTAAAACACTGGCTTTTGGATTGTCAGAGTTGCATACCTCATTGCCACTCCTACTTTTACCCTTTTCTCCAGGACACCTCGTATTACTACGAACATCCACTTCCATTGGATAAAACCATCGTATGGTTATATACGAACTCGAAGGAATTTATTCGAGGATGGTTTCCGGTTCTGGAGAAAACGAATAGGACTATTCAGTTGTCTTTTCATTTTACCTTCTCTCAGGTTGCGAGTATTCCTTGGATTAGGACGGTACACCTGTTACGCCAATTGGATAGTCTTCATCCAAACCATAGGCAGGTGCCGAAAGGTAGGGTATGAAGAAAACTATTCAGCCTAAAAGGTGTACAGAAGGTATTAAGTAAAGACCAATAAAGGGATTAGTAAGAGGGCAAAGTAAACTGCGACTGCTATTCACGACCAAACCAAGTATTTCAACGCCACTCCTTTTCACCTTTGTATTTCTCCAGGACACTCCGTATCACTACGAAGATCCACAGTTACTTGGATACTCCATCGTATGGTTATATACGAACTCGAAGGAACTTGTTCTAGTTCGGGAATGGATTCTGGTTCAGGAGAAATAGGAATAAGGTTTTATTCAGTTGTCTTTTATCTTCACCTTCTCTCGGGTTGCGAGTGCTCCTAGGATTAGGACAGTACACCCATTATGCTTATTGGATAGTCTTCTTCCAAACCATAGGCTGGTGCCGAACGGTAGGGAAGGAAGAAAACCATTTGGCCTAAAGGGGTGTACAGAAGGTAATGACTAAAGACATATAAAGGGATTTGGAGAGATGGCAAAGAAATATACGGTTACAGTTGTGAATCTGATAATGGAAGAGGCATTACTAAGAATACTCGGATACCCCTTCGAAACATTTACATGTTTCAGTTTCACTGTGTATTGTTAAAAGAAAACTGATTTCCTAATTAGTCCTTGCTCCAGGGTATGTATTTACCAGGTTTGATTCTCACATCTGTATGGTTTTACAGATGATGAGTGGGAGTAAGTTATTGGGAATTGGGTGATCATCCTCATTATATCGGGATTCGTGGTAATTGGTGATATTTGAGGAAATCGCCTTGGCTATTTGCCGGACGACAAATATTTGATTTTGAATATCCGTTGTTATGCACCAATTTCAAATTGATATATCTGTACGTTTATTTTCATAAAGTGAGATATAACTTTTTGAAATTATGTCCATGACATTTACCTATATCAGTGGATGGTTAGGTAAGGAGCATTAAACAGCGGTGTAATTCTTCTTAACCATAAGTACAGTTTTCAACCTACAACATACAGGGAATGAGTTATTAGACTCAAGGGACTTATACAGAGTATTGTATGCTGTCCAGTGTCCATTTGGACAGAGGGGTTGGTACTCGTACTATATTCTGTTTACTTATGACTTCTCTAGTTCTTAGACATGTGTTTCGTAGAAATGCAAGGTCCAAGTTTTGAGAAGTTATAAATATAAGAGTAAAGTAGAGAACCAGATGTTGCGAGTATCGGGATTCTTCAAGGTGATCGAAGATGTAGATACTTGCGTATGGTATTCAGTTGATAGTAATAATTAAGAGAACTTGCTTCTCTTTCAGGTTACTCATAATTGGAAGCATTCCTAAGTTAAGTAATGCTGATCAGCCTCTCTCCATTTAGTTGACATGCACTGGAGACAGTTGCATGATTTGAATCTGGTTCCAATTAAATCAGTGCCTCTGTTTCTATATTGGATATAGAACGGTTCATATCTTAACGATATTAAGGTATGGGGAGTTGTCCGGCTTATGATTAAAACCAGACTCTGGATAACTCAAGGCACGTTTCTGTAATGGCTGTTTGTGGGTTGACCCGGGCTATGACGAGGGTTGACTTTCTACCATCTGGAAGATCAATAGTGATATTGTTCTTGACTCGCCACAATTTTAATAAAAATGGATTTTTTCAGAAAACAGTAGTGGGAGTATGGTAGAACTGGAAGTGATTCTAGAACCGCAAACGATTACTGAAAATTTGATAAGAACCTAAAGATTCAATCTGCATTGACATTCCATTGGCCACTCCGCTGATATGGTGGGTAACCTCAGGCACCCGAGAGGTACTCCGGTAGCCTCAAGGACGGTGACAGGGAGGTTCTTGTTTACCCAGACTTGCCATTGCTCTCGATCCAGACTGTGAGACCCGGCAGGAGGATGAGTATAGCGTCGTTCTAAACTAGCTTTAGAAGTGTACGTGTATATTATTCTGCCAGAGGGTTGTCGTAGTCAGTGGGAGTGATTGATACGAAAAAGTGTGTTTGTAGTTAACCGCAATCAATAACGGTGTCGCACGTAGCTAGACCGAGATGAGTACGGGTCGTCCTCTGGGAAACGTGGAACCTTTTACTTTTACTTTAGATGTGTTGAGAAAGAGAGGAGGGATAAAGAATTTTATAGAAAGATTTCTAGATCTACGTTAAACAAGAATGTAAAATATAGATCTAGATTATTTTAAGATGTAATTAATATAATAAGAGGGCTTGTAGGGTTCGTTAGGATTTAGTAGTTATGGACGATTAATTAAAAGTTACCCATTTTATCCATTAATAGATTTAGAACTAGAACGACGGTGATGCGTGTAGATTAGGGTTTCTGGAGGGAAAAGGAATCCCACTCTTAACCCTTATCTCGACACGGAACTCCGATCATATCTAGCCTTTACCAAAACAATCATTAATCTAATCTCTAATTGCGGTCGGAACTAGCAAAGAATTGCTAGCGCGCCCGATTAGGATGTTAATGATTCTTTTGATAAAGTTCCTAAACTTTATAGGACTTAAAAAGGGTTTAATTATTTTCATCGTCCATTAGCCTACCCTAATCCTACGAACCCTAACAAGCGGAGAATTACTCGCGCATGTTGGGAGAAGAAGATGAAAAGACAGAGAGGGAAAACATAATGCAAAAAACAATTAAAAAGAACTACCTTTATTAATCGACTTGAACAAACTACACTTTTAATCCATAGAAAATGATTACAACTAGTTGCTTCTCGATCTTTCCTAAGGAGGTAGTCGAACAGTCGATGATCAGCCTGGATGCGTGAGCGTCGGGAGCTTCGTGATCGCGTCGGCTTGATAGCTTTTCTAAGAGGCTCTCGGTGCCCTTTTATAGTGCAAAGCCAGAATCTTTTAGTTGGAAACTTGGTAAAATTCAGCAAAGATTGATACTGGAAAATCTAGGCTCCCAACTCCATAATATTGCGGCGGATCCGCGGCCCAAGGGGGTGTTTGGCCGTGGATCCGCGCTTGACGGTGAGGATCTCTCGATCAATTTTCTTGGGCTTTCTTCTCGTGACATGTGGCAATCCTAGGCACCTTTAGAATTCAGAAATATTCTCTCGGTTGCTTCCAGACTTGGTCTCCAAGTTTTGCTTCTTAATTTGGCAAGATTTCTTCAACAACTTGATTTCTTTGATATATTCTGCATAACAACTTGGAAAATTCTGCACAATAATCTTAAATAATATTTAGTAAACTTAGTTCTACTAGGATTTGGTCAATGAATTAATTTGCATACATTTTCCTACCAAATGATAATTAAAATATATAAACACATGGAAAATGGTACTTTTACACATAAACCCTCATATGTATAATATATTATAATAAAATCCTTTTTTAATATGAAAATGGTAGGAAAAATGTAATACAAATGTGCAGTTTTATCAACTGAACAAATACCCCCAAACTTATCTTTGATCATCCCGAGCAAACTAGTTTATTCAAGAGGAGAAAAAAGAAAGGAGAAAACTAAGCACACTTTCGTAGGCAGACACGATTGCACTGAGCACGTGCAACAAGCCGTTAAACCTCTAGGTGTCCCTAGTAGGAGGAGTGTTGTCTCCTGAGGGTTTTCAGCGGATTACACCCACAAAATCCAATAACAAAAGAACGATGGTGAAATTTACATATAAAGATAAGAACCATAAAAGAAAGACTTTGAAAATAAGAGTTTCCAACTATACTAGCTTTTCAGTTGTCATGAGCCCTATCTTAATAGTTATGAAAAGATGTTAGAAATCACATCATCCCTCAATAAAACATCGTCTTTATTTTTCGTTCCTTTCTTTCATCCAAACATTGATCATATACCCCTACGTGTGTGAAATGGACATCCCTACACTCGGAGAATTCAATTCAAGCTATCATACTCTTGTCCATCTACCTTAGTACTTTTTAATTTGATGAATACTTAGGGTTGCTCACACCTTTTCATGCGACCGTTAATACTTCTTGAGGTACTAACCGACCGATTACTCATGTGCTTGCAGATTAGGTGATAATATTTTCCTCGTCTTGCACCTCCTAAGGCTTAGCAGTGACTCCCAGACCAGTTGGCCTTAGGGCACTAGGTGAAGAGGCACCCTCGCTATATTTTTATTGCTGCCTTGGCGATAACAAAACCAGTGTTCATTTTTTTCTTTTCACCATTTTTTATATTTTCTTCATTTTTCATTTCCTTCATACTTTGGCTTTTAGACAAGAGCATTTCAAGGTATCCTGTCACGCCCCGCTTCCCAGAGTACGCAGGATTTGGGCACGTGACACAGCCAACCATGCTACCTGTGGGTAGGAAGTATCCATCCACAGTCACATTACGGTTGTAAGGATATCAAGAACAAGATAAAACTAAACTAATACATGTCCAAATCCATAATAGCAAGAATCAATAAATAATAAGTGCGGAAGCTAATGATCCAATATAATGAATAAACAGTATGTCCCATAATGCGGGCTCACATCTGGAAATGAAAAGCAATAAATAAACTAAATCCTAAGGACTCACTGTTCAGCCTGCTGGCTGAAGTACTCCTGCTCGGTCGACGACAAGGTACGGAATCTGGGCCATGCAAAACCCAGACGTCAGCGCGTCAAGATATCAAGTATATAGCATAAACATGGTAATAAACAATGCAAGTATGAACATGAATAAAGCAGCAATAAGAAATAACAAGCAGGGTAATGTGCACTGGTGACTAAACTGTCTTATCAGGTTTTCTACTCTATAGTCTTTGAAACCAATTGATGAATCGTCGATGTAACTCAATAGTATCCCGTGCGTGCCCGGGACCACGGTCATGACCCTCGGGCTGAGTCCGAGACGTGCCGCTAAGCAGTAAAAGGTAGTAGGATGGACGAGTGATGTCAGCATCATCACTCCCGGACTGGCCAAGCCCGTAAGACTGATCAGAACAATGTATCGAACTGTTGAGTTACAAGTCGGTTTCACCTTTGATTTCCCCATACCCCCAAACTATGTATGTCAGGTCAGGTATTCAGTAGTCAAAGATTAATGCCAACAAAGTCAAGTAAAGGTAGGTCTGTCTGGATCGACAGCAGGAATGGTTAGGTTTGTCGGCATTAGGCATGAAATCGTGAGACAAGTAATGTCATGGTACAACAGGATGAGTCGGTATGTATATATATGTCAGGTGTAGCAGGGTCAGGTCAATATGTCGTGCAATCGGGTAAGTGCTCACAACAGGTATACAATCAATTATGAATATCAGCAGGAAACAGTATTTAACCACAATATTCCATATAACTACAGTGATGATTATATTCTCTCATTAACATGTTCAATCATCTTTAGGGTGTAATAGCCACAAGGTAAAGCAATATTCACACTTATAAATTAAGGAACTACATGAAATTATACTAAATGTAATAATTGTCTCAAGAATAGTTTAACAGTTCAAGCAGATATAATTCAGTCGTTTTATTTAGTTAAAGCATGGATTGATGTGGGTTAATTAATTACGGGGAACGGTTGTAACGATTCCAGTATGAGGATAACAGCAACATTACGATATCAAATGCCATCATTAAAGTACAGTATTAAATAGTGTGAAATAAATTGCGTGGCAAGACTAGATCTCGCACGCTAGCATGTTCAAGCAAGTATTCAGATACTTGCCTCGACGGTCTGCAAACTGGAATACGGATGCGATGTCGGCAAAAAGCACGATATGAAAGCACGGGCCACGGATCGAGTCACAACAGAGGTCAACGGGATCACACGGACCAGGGGACTTCGCTGTAGCGTCGGGTTCGTCAAGACGGCACAGTCGGATCCGGCAGCAAACAGAAACAACAAAGTTAGCAAACATAAACTACGCATCCAAAATACGGACCAGTGGAGGGATTGTACCAAGAGGAAGCACAAGGAAAACTCACCGAGAAGAAACAGGGTGCAAACACGATGGCTCGACGGCACTGGATCGCCGGCGAAGCGACGGCGGCGGCTGCAGCAAGGGTGAAGGGCCTCGGGTCGCTGGAAAGGGGTGCTGCGGTGAGTGGGGAAGAGTGTGGTCGGCCCTGGTGGTCGAGGGAGAGAAGGAGGTGGTCGGCGGTGGTGTCGACGAGGTCGCCGGCGCGTTTCTCCGGCGAACAGCGGGGTAGGCGATGGGTTAGGGCTCGTGTTGGGTGTTCCGGCGAGGGGAGGAGGGAAACGACGACGAGGTCGGGTCGAGTAGGGTGAGAGGGAGTCGCGGGGGTTGTCGACGACGATGGGTGGCGTCGATGGCGAAGGTTGCGAGGGTGGAGGCGAGGTCGGGAATGGGTGCAGTGCGGGAAGGAGCGGGAGTCGTCGGGAGAACGGGAGGAGGAAGGCGCGGCGGTCGCGGAGGCGTTGCAGGCGGCGACGGCGAGGTCGCGGTGGCGACGGTGGGCCGCGCGAGAAGCTAGGGTTAGGGTTAGGGTTCGTGGTCGCGATGGAGGAGGATGGTGAGGGGCGGCTGTTGCATGGGAAAGATTAATAGAGGAAGAGAGAGAGAGGTTGATGAGATGGAGAGAGAGAGAGATTGGAGAGAGATTGAGGGAGGAGAGAGAGAGAGATAGGGAATGGGAGCGGGGCCCACGCGGGTGTAATCCCACTCTGGGATTGGCCACGAGAGAGATTGAATGAAATTGAGATTAAGATTCTGAAGGATTTAAACTGTTGAGGAAATATTCGTGGATATATTTAGTTATATATATTAAATTGAAACGGGCCCTTTTTGGCGCGAAATGAAACATTTCCAAATCGCGCCCGGGTTGCGCCCAAATGTTCCAAATTCAAATTATAAGATTTTAAGCGGGTTCCAAATTTTGAAGAGAGGTGTTTAATGATTAAAATGCATGCCCCCAAGTCGGACACTTGCACGCGCGCGTAGTCGCCCAAACCTGCCCGTTTAGCCAAACGGAACGGAATCTCGACACGCGGACGCTACCACGCGACTAGTGGCGACGAGTAGGCCAACATGGACATCTTAAATTTCATTTTAGGAGTTAAAATTTGTTATGTGCCAAAATGACTTAACCGGGTAAAATTTAGCAATAAACACCAGAAAATCAGGAAAATTGGAAATGAGCAAACCACAACCCTCAACTAGTAATATAAATAGTATTATTGGGCTCGGGTGTTACATCATACCCAACTACAAAAGAATTTCGTCCTCGAAATTCCAAGAATACAAGATAGCTAACTACGGGAAAAGGTGAGGGAATTTCTGCCGGATCTCGTCTTCTCGCTCCCAAGTGGATTCTCCATGCGATCGATTACCCCAAGAAACTAGCACAAGAGGGATAACCTTGTTCTTGAGAACATTTTCTCTTCGATCCTTGATTTCGACCGGTCGCTCCTCAAAAGTCAGGTCTTCCCGAACGGTCAACTCCGAATGATCCAAGACATGAGTCTCATCACGAACATACCTCCGTAGTTGAGACACATGAAACACATCGTGAACTCCTGCTAATGACGGCGGTAATGCCAACCTGTACGATACCTCTCCAACACGCTCCAATATCTCGAAGGGTCCAATGAATCGGGGGCTAAGCTTTTCCCGACTTCCAAAGCGAATCACCCCTCTAGTCGGTGATATCTTCAGGAATACCAAATCACCCACGGCGAACTCTAGAGGTCTTCTTGACGTGTCGGCCCAACTCTTCTGTCTGTCTTGAGCTGCCTTCATATGCTTCCTGATTGTATTCACCTTCTCGACTGTCTGTACCACCAAATCTGGTCCTAATAACCTTCGTTCACCAACATCATCCCAACAAACAGGTGAACGACACTTACGACCATACAGCGCCTCAAACGGAGCCATCTGAATTGTCGCTTGGAAGTTATTGTTGTACGAAAACTCCACCAGGTGTAGATGATCCTCCCAAGAACCTTTGAAGTCTAACATGCAAGCCCTCAACATATCTTCAAGGGTCTGGATCGTTCTCTCTGATTGTCCATCAGTCTGGGGATGATAAGCTGTGCTAAACTTCAATCGAGTCCCCAAACTTTCTTGTAAGCTCCTCCAAAAGTGTGACAAGAATCGAGTGTCCCGATCGGACACGATGCCTACCGGTACTCCATGCAATCTGACAATCTCCTGCATGTACCGCTCTGCCAAAGTCTCTGTCGATTGACCAACCCGAAAAGGAATAAAGTGAGCTGCCCTGGTCAACCGATCGACAATCACCCATACTGCATTGTTGCCCTTTGGACTCCGCGGTAAAGCCGTCACGAAATCCATGGTTATATGTTCCCACTTCCATTGAGGAATCGGAAGTGGTTGCAACAAACCAGCAACCCTTTGGTGTTCAGCCTTGACTTGCTGACACACCAAGCACTTAGCCACGAAGCGAGCAATTTCCCGTTTCATACCTTCCCACCAGAAATGCTGTCGAATATCTCGGTACATCTTAGTCCCTCCTGGATGTACAAAGTAAGCTGAACTGTGTGCCTCCTTCATAAGCTCTTCACGCACATCTCCTTTTGGCACACACACACGGCTACCATATCTCAACGAACCATCTTCATGGATCAGTAAATCGGTTCGTAGTCCAGCTCCAACCTGCTCTCGAAACTTTTGCAGTCTAGGATCCTGCGATTGCGCCGCTTTAATCTTCTCAACTAAGGACGATTGTACTTGCAACTGCATCAACTGTCCTGTAGCACGCGGTAGCACAACCTCCAAGTCAAATCTCCGAAACTCCTCAATGATCTCTCTCCGTGCAGTCAATAACTGAATTGCTGGTAACCGACTTAGCGCATCTGGCACGACGTTAACTCTTCCCGGATGGTACTTAAGGTCAAGGTCGTAGTCGGCCATCAGCTCCAACCATCTGCGTTGCCTCATGTTCAACTCCTTCTGAGTGAACACATACTTCAAACTCTTGTGATCCGTAAAGACTTCAACTCTCTCGCCCAAAAGGTAGTGTCTCCAAATCTTCAGGGCGAAGATCACGGCTGCAAGCTCTAAGTCATGAGTCGGATAGTTCTTCTCATGAGTCTTCAGCTGTCTCGATGCGTAAGCGACGACTTTCCCGTTCTGCATTAAAACACATCCCAATCCTTTTCCAGATGCGTCGCTATGAATCACCAGTCCTCCTGAAAAATCCGGTACGGTCAGGATCGGGGCGGTTATCAATTTCTGCTTCAACGTCTCGAAGGCCAATGCACATCCCTCCGTCCAAACAAACGGTACCTCCTTACGCGTAAGCTTGGCTAACGGCTCAGCTAAACGAGCGACGTTCTCCACAAATCTTCTGTAGTATCCGGCTACTCCAAGGAACTTCTTATCTCAGCTACATTCCTTGGAATAGGTCAATCCCGAACTGCTGCAATCGTTTCGGGATCAACGGCGATTCCATCGCCCGACACGACATGCCCCAGAAACTTCACTTCTTCCAGCCAGAATTCGCACTTACTCGTCTTCACGAATAATTTCTCTTGTCTCAGCGTCGGCAGTGCGATCCTTCTTCCTCACTAAAGAACTGGAGCTCCCCAAGGTGAGTTGCTGCTTAGAATCCATCCCTTCTCGAGTAGTTCACCCACCTGTTTCTCAGCTTCTTCCTACTCCACCGGTGCCATCGGATACGCTTTAGACACTGGCGCTGCACCAGGACTAAGGTCAAACGTGAACTCCACGTCTCGCTTCGGCGGTAAGCCCGAAATGTCTTCAAACACATCCACAAAGTCGCGAACAACTGCCGGCTCTTCCTTACTATCCACTACCATAGCCGCAAGAATATTGTTCGTCGGCCTAGCCCTAACCCGACTGGCCCGACAGAACAGCTTTCTCCAATGAAAGTAAACTTAGGATGTCCGGGAATCTGGAAATTACCTTCCTTGCCCTACAGTCAATGTGGGCGTGGAAAGTGCCAAGAAAATCCATTCCCAAGACTACATCATAACTGCCCGCATCAATCACCAAGAAATCTGCAAAGAGCTCCCGACCACAAACAACAACAGTACAATCTCTACATTCCTTACTAGCTATGATTTTCCCATTCCCAGTGTGTATGTCCCAGCAACTAGACAGGGTCGTGCAGGTGATCGAGTGTGTAGTTATAAACTTGGATGACATAAACAATGGGATGCTCCGAAATTAAGTAATGCCAAAGCGGAAAAACCATGAACGAGTAAATTACCTGAATCCTCTTCTCCCGATGCCTTAGCTTCTTCCGTTGTCAACACGAACGCTCGAGCCTGCTGTGGTTCTTGAGTAAGCGGTTCCTGTCCTTGGAACGGTCCCTGCGGAGACTTCTGTGTATCATCCCTTGTGCGAGGCGTCGACGGACAAGCATCAACGGTGTGATCTGCCGCTCCACATCTAAAACAGAGTCCCAGCCTCATACGACACTTCTTTCGCACATGTCCGGGTTTATGGCAGTATCTACAGATCACTCTCCCCTTCCGATCACCCATACTTGTTTTCTTCATTGGTGCCACGCTGCGCCTGTTCACTGGAATACTTCTACGTACGGACGTGGGGTCCAGTGCAAATGCTGGTTCCAGCTCGAGTTGTTCCTTTAGTTTCTCCAGCAATCCCCTTATCACTCTTTGCCTGGCGGCTAAGACCGCATGCCCTGGGTCCGTCTCCAAATTCTGACCGGCCATATTCTTGGAAATCAAAGTACCCACATTAACATGATGATAGTTTTCGAGTATAGATCAAGGCTAGAACTCCAAGATACTTAAATAGAGTGCTGCATTGTAGCTATGCCGCGGTATCATAGCCGCAATTACTTAACTCCACCCAAGTCGCCTAAGTCCTAGAGATAACAAGAAGTTAGGTTTTCAAGTTTGACAATGCAAAGTAAGTTTGCATGCCGACATGATCCGGAAGAATGATTCAAGGATGGTAAAACGGTCAAAGTGGCAGGACATGTTTCCTAATCACGGGTATTCTGATTCGTGTATCGGGTGCGATACCCAACTACAAAGAATCAACCCAATTAACCTATGGCTCTGATACCATAAAACCATGTCACGCCCCGCTTCCCAGAGTACGCAGGATTTGGGCACGTGACACAGCCAACCATGCTACCTGTGGGTAGGAAGTATCCATCCACAGTCACATTACGGTTGTAAGGATATCAAGAACAAGATAAAACTAAACTAATACATATCCAAATCCATAATAGCAAGAATCAATAAACAATAAGTGCGGAAGCTAATGATCCAATATAATGAATAAACAGTATGTCCCATAATGCGGGCTCACATCTGGAAATGAAAAGCAATAAATAAACTAAATCCTAAGGACTCACTGTTCAGCCTGCTGGCTGAAGTACTCCTGCTCGGTCGACGACAAGGTACGGAATCTGGGCCATGCAAAACCCAGACGTCAGCGCGTCATGATATCAAGTATATAGCATAAACATGGTAATAAACAATGCAAGTATGAACATGAATAAAGCAGCAATAAGAAATAACAAGCAGGGTAATGTGCACTGGTGACTAAACTGTCCTATCAGGTTTTCTACTCTATAGTCTTTGAAACCAATTGATGAATCATCGATGTAACTCAATAGTATCCCGTGCGTGCCCGGGACCACGGTCATGACCCTCGGGCTGAGTCCGAGACGTGCCGCTAAGCAGTAAAAGGTAGTAGGATGGACGGGTGATGTCAGCATCATCACTCCCGGACTGGCCAAGCCCGTAAGACTGATCAGAACAATGTATCGAACTGTTGAGTTACAAGTCGGTTTCACCTTTGATTTCCCCATACCCCCAAACTATGTATGTCAGGTCAGGTATTCAGTAGTCAAGGACTAATGCCAACAAAGTCAAGTAAAGGTAGGTCTGTCTGGATCGACTGCAGGAATGGTTAGGTTTGTCGGCATTAGGCATGAAATCGTGAGACAAGTAATGTCATGGTACAACAGGATGAGTCGGTATGTATATATATGTCAGGTGTAGCAGGGTCAGGTCAATATGTCGTGCAATCGGGTAAGTGCTCACAACAGGTATACAATCAATTATGAATATCAGCAGGAAACAGTATTTAACCACAATATTCCATATAACTACAGTGATGATTATATTCTCTCATTAACATGTTCAATCATCTTTAGGGTGTAATAGCCACAAGGTAAAGCAATATTCACACTTATAAATTAAGGAACTACAAGAAATTATACTAAATGTAATAATTGTCTCAAGAATAGTTTAACAGTTCAAGCAGATATAATTCAGTCGTTTTATTTAGTTAAAGCATGGATTGATGTGGGTTAATTAATTACGGGGAACGGTTGTAACGATTCCAGTATGAGGATAACAGCAACATTACGATATCAAATGCCATCATTAAAGTACAGTATTAAATAGTGTGAAATAAATTGCGTGGCAAGACTAGATCTCGCACGCTAGCATGTTCAAGCAAGTATTCAGATACTTACCTCGACGGTCTGCAAACTGGAATACGGATGCGATGTCGGCAAAAAGCACGATATGAAAGCACGGGCTACGGATCGAGTCACAACAGAGGTCAACGGGATCACACGGACCAGGGGGCTTCGCTGTAGCGTCGGGTTCGTCAAGACGGCACGGTCGGATCCGGCAGCAAACAGAAACAACAAAGTTAGCAAACATAAACTACGCATCCAAAATACGGACCAGCGGAGGGATTGTACCAAGAGGAAGCACAAGGAAAACTCACCGAGAAGAAACATGGTGCAAACACGATGGCTCGACGGCACTGGATCGCCGGCGAAGCGACGGCGGCGGCTGCAGCAAGGGTGAAGGGCCTCGGGTCGCTGGAAAGGGGTGCTGCGGTGAGTGGGGAAGAGTGTGGTCGGCCCTGGTGGTCGAGGGAGAGAAGGAGGTGGTCGGAGGTGGTGTCGACGAGGTCGCCGGCGCGTTTCTCCGGCGAACAGCGGGGTAGGCGATGGGTTAGGGCTCGTGTTGGGTGTTCCGGCGAGGGGAGGAGGGAAACGACGACGAGGTCGGGTCGAGTAGGGTGAGAGGGAGTCGCGGGGGTTGTCGACGACGATGGGTGGCGTCGATGGCGAAGGTTGCGAGGGTGGAGGCGAGGTCGGGAATGGGTGCAGTGCGGGAAGGAGCGGGAGTCGTCGGGAGAACGGGAGGAGGAAGGCGCGGCGGTCGCGGAGGCGTTGCAGGCGGCGACGGCGAGGTCGCGGTGGCGACGGTGGGCCGCGCGAGAAGCTAGGGTTAGGGTTAGGGTTCGTGGTCGCGATGGAGGAGGATGGTGAGGGGCGGCTGTTGCATGGGAAAGATTAATAGAGGAAGAGAGAGAGAGGTTGATGAGATGGAGAGAGAGAGAGATTGGAGAGAGATTGAGGGAGGAGAGAGAGAGATAGGGAATGGGAGCGGGGCCCACGCGGGTGTAATCCCACTCTGGGATTGGCCACGAGAGAGATTGAATGAAATTGAGATTAAGATTCTGAAGGATTTAAACTGTTGAGGAAATATTCGTGGATATATTTAGTTATATATATTAAATTGAAACGGGCCCTTTTTGGCGCGAAATGAAACATTTCCAAATCGCGCCCGGGTTGCGCCCAAATGTTCCAAATTCAAATTATAAGATTTTAAGCGGGTTCCAAATTTTGAAGAGAGGTGTTTAATGATTAAAATGCATGCCCCCAAGTCGGACACTTGCACGCGCGCGTAGTCGCCCAAACCTGCCCGTTTAGCCAAACGGAACGGAATCTCGACACGCGGACGCTACCACGCGACTAGTGGCGACGAGTAGGCCAACATGGACATCTTAAATTTCATTTTAGGAGTTAAAATTTGTTATGTGCCAAAATGACTTAACCGGGTAAAATTTAGCAATAAACACCAGAAAATCAGGAAAATTGGAAATGAGCAAACCACAACCCTCAACTAGTAATATAAATAGTATTATTGGGCTCGGGTGTTACATATCCTCTACTATCCCGAGTTTCAAGACGTGTGTAAGTGCATATAGTAGGGTATCAACGTTCAAAATGTTTGGCTTCCAGAATAGAAACTATTTTTCAGACTTATTTTTATCCTCAGATTAGTGACTTCCTTCATCTTACTAACCCTTGGGACAACAGCTCATAACTACTTATTACTAGTTCGTATAAGAAAACTTCTAATTTTCTTGGTTTTCTTAAATTATTCCTATCTTTTGGATGTAATGTTTCACTTTCTATTCTTTTGTTATAAAAAAAAAATTTTAATGCCCGGTGTCAAAGATAATTCAGTGAATACAAACCTCCCCCCAAACCTGTTTTCAGCAGTGTCCTCACTGATGCAGCCTTTTGAGAATATGGACCTGTATACTAAGGGAGAGATACAAGGGGTAAAATAATAGTTAAGTGAAAAATTCCCCCTAACTTATTCTTTGACACGTACAGATATTCAATCAAATCATTTTTTACTCACCTCCATTCTTAAAATGTGAAAAAGTTACCAAAACATGGAGGTGAGGCGGAGGAAATTTAGTTTTAATAAAGCGACTCCTGTAAAAACAGGAGCTCCTCCGCGGGGTCAGCAGAAAAATACGGTTTTAAGCTATGCCCATTTACTTTAAAAATCGAACCGTTTTTCAAATTTTCGACTTCAACTGTCCCATGCGGGTATACATACCGCACCACAAAAGGTCCTTTCCAGCGAGATTTAAGCTTACCCGGATGAAGATGGAGACGAGAATCGTAAAGAAGGACTTGTTGCCCCGATGTGAAGGTTTTTCTAAAAAGATTTTTATCGTGGAACACTTTAGTCCTATTCTTTACTATCACCGCATTATCGTAAGCTTCATCGCGGAGTTCGCTTAGCTCATTCAATTGCAGCTTCCGATAGCTGCCTGCATGATCAAGATCAAAATTAAGCTCTTTAATAGCCCACATTGACTTATGTTCAATCTCGACAGGGAGGTGACATGCCTTCCCAAACACAAGGCGGTATGGAGACATACCAAGATCGGTCTTATAAGCGGTGCGGAATGCCCAAAGAGCATCCGTCAATTTGGTTGACCAATCTTTACGGTTTTTCAAAACCGTCTTCTCCAAAATCTGTTTGATCTGCCTATTTGAGATCTCAGCCTGCCCGCTTGTTTGGGGATGATAGGGCGTAGAAAGCTTGTGAGTGATTGAATATTTCCGCATCAAGGCCTCGAAAGACCTATTGCAGAAATGTGTCCCGTTGTCGCTAATGATAGCGCGAGGGTGTCCGAATCGTGAAAAGATATTTTCTTTAAGGAACTTAATGACAACTTTGTTGTCATTAGTGCGACACGGTATAGCTTCCACCCACTTCGAGACATAATCAACCGCTAACAAGATATATAGATTCCCAAAGGAGTTGGGAAAAGGGCCCATAAAATCAATACCCCAAACATCTAATATTTCCACAACCAATATAGGTTGGAGCGGCATCTCGTTCCTTCGTGAAATCCGACCCAAATGCTGACATCGCGGACAAGTTTTGCAATGTTCAAATGCATCTTTAAATAATGTTGGCCAATAAAAGCCACATTGCAAAACTTTCTCCGCCGTTTTTCGAGGTCCAAAGTGACCGCCGCATGCCTGATCATGACAAAATGCTAACACGCTCTTGAATTCATCGTTAGGGACACACATGCGAATGATTTGATCGGAACAATACTTGAATAGATATGGTTCATCCCAGTAAAAATATTTTACTTGGGATAAAAATCGAAGTTTGTCTTGTTTCGACCAATCGCTAGGTATAAGTCCCGTCGCAAGATAGTTCACGATATCCACGTACCAAGGTTCGTAGGATACATTCAAGAGCTGTTCGTCGGGAAATGAGTCATTTATCGGCACGGTCACAGTTGGCGAAGAAGTGATGCGTGAAAGATGGTCGGCTACTACGTTTTCACATCCATTCTTGTCTTTGATAACAAGATCAAATTCTTGTAACAATAGGATCCAACGTATTAGCCTGGCCTTTGCATCCTTCTTCGTTAAAAGATGTCGTAGGGCGGAGTGATCTGTGTAAACCACAATAGGCGAGCCAATCAAGTAGGGCCTGAATTTCTCTAATGCAAATACAACTGCCAAGAGTTCTTTCTCGGTAGTTGTGTAATTTATTTGTGCATCATTCAAGGTCCTACTTGCATAGTAAATTACATGTGGCATCTTATCAATATGCTGTCCCAAGACAGCACCAATAGCAAAATCTGATGCGTCACACATAAGCTCGAACGGGTGATTCCAATCCGGAGATGATAAAACGGGGGCTGTAGTGAGTGATTCTTTAAGCGATACAAAAGCAGCCTCACAATCCGAATCGAAGTGAAATGTAGTGTCCTTGGCCAATAGAAGGGTTAAGGGTCTAGCAATTTTGCTAAAGTCCTTAATAAATCTCCTATAAAATCCTGCATGGCCAAGGAAGGATCGTATATCTTTGACGCAGTTAGGACGAGGGAGGTTATGAATGACATCTATTTTAGCTCTGTCAACCTCAATGCCTTTTTGTGAAATTATATGTCCAAGTACAATACCTTCTTGGACCATAAAATGGCATTTTTCCCAATTCAAAGTCAAGTTCTTATTCTTACAGCGGGTAAGTGTAAGTCCATGCTACCTCTCCCGGTACTTTCGGGCATGCGGAATTTGATAAAAAACGATTTTCTTAGAGGTGGTAACATGGACTTAAAACCCGGATCTTTGTTAAACATCTAACTAAAAACCTAACTAGGAGTCGTTAACTACTCGGTTAGGGGGTTTATACCTTACTTGTCTTGAACTCCTTCGTCTTCAAACTCCGATGGTGGTCCGGATCGGCTTCTTCCCGTCGTCTCCTTACGCCGAAGATAGATCCACCTGAAAGCTCTAACCTTTGGCTCCTTCTTCGAACTTTGAAGAAACTAGTTCACTCGGTTTGCTAAACCTTGTGAACTAGAGTGAGTAGAGAAGAGTTTGTATGGGATTTTATCTATGGTTCTTGGTTCTCAACTCATGAGACAAGTGAACCATAGAGTCAAGAGAGGGAGCAAGAGGAAGAGGGTGAGAGCAAGAGTATGAGAGCTCAAGAACAAGAGAGAGAATGAGCAAGTGAGAAATGAGCCTCTCTTTTGTCTTTCACCCTCTCATAATCCATAACCATCATAACTCATCATATCAATCAAGTATTATGTGATGGTTTAAGCAACCATAGCCATATCATTTCATGCACTCATTTTGCACAAAGGAGCAAGCAAGCAAAAGTCTTTGCCATGAAATGATAGCTATGGTTATCATGATGGTCAACTAGTCAAGCCTAGTCAACCGGTCAACAAAGTCAACAAAAGTCAACAAGTCAACAAAGTCAACAAGTCAACAACCATGTCACCATAATACTTAATTAATATAATTGTTAATCATATATCATATTCTCATCAGGGTTGAGCAAAAAGTCAATAGTCAACGGTCAACGGTCAACAACCCTAATGAGAATCCTCTGCCTCTGTCTCTCCGTCAACTGTGCATACACACCCGCATCCGCGTTCCGAGGAACACGAATACAAACAGGATAAATCCAATCCCAATACGTACACTAGGATCTGGCTTAAACCAAAGCCCGCTAGTGTAAACTGTCCGGACACTGTACGTGCACAAGTGCACGGATGTGACCGAACCCTGTTGCAAAACCATGCGACCTGTCGCAAAACCATGCGACCTCTACTCTTTTGCCTAAAAGCGAATAGCTTTCTGTGTGGGACTCTAAAGACTCGACACTACGCTGGCAGTGGGTTTAACCACAGACCGCAAGCGGCACTAGCTGTGCGTAACGGTCCCCAGGTAGATGTCGACAAAAAGACTGACGAGGTGAAACCCATCTGAACTCCTACTGAGCCTGAATGTGACATTCTCCATACAGTCCGGTCTGTTCGTCTGAAACATCGCATGGCGGGCCTGGGGGGGCGGTAAACGTCAGTCCCCCAATAGCGGTACAAGTCGTGTCGGAGCGAAGCCCAAAACACCCTGAGATAACACTGGAAGCCTACCAGTATATCTCGTTTGCCCTGGCCAGGGACTACTCGTGTAATGGCTCTCCTAAACACAGCGCGATGTCAACCCCCAATACCGGGAGAGACGAATCCTGTCTAACCGTCACTGCCTCCAAGTGCTTCGGGACTGCACCCAACTACCACCTGTTTGCACGACTCCTTTGAGCCGTGGTAGGGTGGTAATCGAAGTACAGTGGGAACACACTCGAGGCGAAGTGACAGTGTCAAGTCAGCGGACTAAGCTGTACTCATGTCACCTGGGAACTGATAACTGACGATAGGTATAATACCAACCGGTCAGTTCCCGACGAGTCCTGTCCAGTGTACTCGTAACCCAACGATCACCCACATACTATCTCCAGTACGACGTACTGACGACTGTGGGACAGACCATCTCCCACTCTGGGATGAGAAGCGCATGCGCTAGTCTACTCCAGAGTATCGATGCCCTGTCTCGATAGTCCTGCGACTAGGGACCTGCATAAGGATGTGCTTATAGATTACCCAGCCCCCACTAGTGTGACTGCCATCACAATGCTGGTAATCAAGCAAAGATCCTAAGGGCTCCACTAATGTGTATAGGTGATATACTAAAATAAACACAAGTACACATTGAAGTAGAAACAAACCAAGTAGCATACTACTATTTTGAGCAAGATTGTATATACAAGGTGAATATCCCAAGCTTCCATTAAGTAATATACAAACTAGTATGATACAGTAATGGCCTCTAGGGCATATACACTAACAGTAAGAACAACGTCAAGATTACGAAGGCAGTCCTCAAAGGAGGCCCCAAAAATGGAGAAATCGTCCATAAAGATTTCTAGAAAATTTTCCACCATATCTGAAAATATCCCCATCATGCACCGCTGAAATGTAGCGGGAGCGTTGCATAACCCAAAGGGCATGCGTCTATAAGCAAAAGTTCCGAAAGGACAAGTAAAAGTGGTTTTATCTTGATCCTTTTCGACGATGGGGACCTAATTGTAGCCAGAGTATCCGTCCAAGAAACAGTAGTAATCGTGTCCCGCTAATCGTTCCAACATCTGGTCAATGAAAGGTAGAGGGAAGTGATCTTTCCTCGTCGCGGCATTGAGTTTCCTGTAATCAATACATAAGCGCCACCCAGTTTGGGTGCGTGTTTGGATTAACTCATTAGCCTCGTTAGTGATGACCGTGATGCCAGACTTTTTAGGGACCACATGAATTGGACTTACCCATTGGCTATCAGATATGGGGTAAATTATTCCACTATCAAGACACTTGACGATTTCTTTCTTTACCGCTTCCTTCATAACGGGATTTAACCGTCTTTGTAGGTCTCGGGTTGGTTTGGCTTCATCCATCAGATGTATGTGATGTTCAACAATTAAGAGACTAATCCCTTTAATGTCGGCCATTGTCCAACCAAATGCTTGCCGATTCGATCTCAACACTGCCAAAAGTGCATTCTCTTGCTCTAAGGCTAGAGAAGCAGAAATAATTACTGGCAAAGTCTCATTCTCTCCTAAATATGCATATTTAAGATGAGAAGGTAACGATTTGAGATCAAGAATTGGCGGAGAGACAATAGAAGGAGGGGTAACGGAATGATATTCGGACTCCTTAAGAGGTTCAAAACTTGCATAAGATTTTGACTCGGAAAGTGCTGCTGACTTTTGCAACGAGTCAACGGGTTCAATCTCAAGGTCGGACTCATTGAACATATCCTCACTGTGAAGTGGTGCAAGATCAAACGATGTCTCATTAGTGTTGTCGAGAACATCAAAGCAAAGTTCCTCATCCATGCAGCTTTCGGGAGCTATCTCGTGGATGGAACAAACATCCAGCAAATGAGTAGAAGGTTCTGATGGCTGACTTCCTAGCTTGTAAATATTAAGCTCAATTGTCATTTTCCAGAAGGATAAGTTCATCGAACCGTTACGACAATTAATCACAGCGTTAGAAGTTGCTAGGAAGGGTCGACCAAGTATCACCGGGATTTGATTGCGTGGGTTTGCCACAGGTTGTGTATCTAAAACAATAAAGTCCACGGGAAATATGAATTCCCCGACTTTAATTAACACATCCTCTAGTTCGCCCCGAGGTTTGGTGATAGATCGGTTTGCCATTTGGAGAGTACAATGGGCGGGTTTTAACTCTCCAATTCCTAACTGCTCGTATACAGAATAAGGAAGCAAGTTGACGCTAGCTCCTAGATCGAGTAAAGCACGGTTTATATTTTTATCCCCAATAGAAATAGAGATTGTAGGACAGCCGGGGTCCTTACGTTTCTTTGGTATTTGTTGGGTAAAAGCTGTGCTAACATTACTCGTCATGAAAAACTTTTTAGGCACTTGAGTTTTTCTCTTCCTAGTGCACAAGTCTTTAAGGATTCTTGCATAAGATGGGACTTGTTGAATAGCATCTAGGAAAGGAATATTCACGCTAACTTGCTTAAACATTTCCACAATCTTCTCCATTTGCGGGTGAGGTCTGTTGGCCCTTAATCGGTTTGGAAATGGAGCTCGATCAATAAGTTTTGGTCCAACGTTTGTGGAGAAGACTGTGGCGACGGATTCGATCCCAAAATTGGAGTGGGCATCGACTTAGATAGATTTGGCGAAATGTTCGAGCCGTGGGGAAAACGGAGAATAGGCTCGGATGAAGGTGGGAGACTAGACGAATTAGGGGAAGAAGAAGAAGAAGAAGAAGGGGCATCAAATGTGTCACTATCATCAAATTGCTCATCCACTTGGTTATTCAGCACTCTCCCTGATCTCAACGTAGTAATGGCATTCACATTATGACTTTGTGAATGGCCAGGATTCGGTAGGGGTTGAGATGGGAGTTTCCCTTTTTCTCTCGCACTCATTGCGGCGTTTAACTGTGCGATTTGGTTTTCTATTGATTTAATACTCTCACCATGGGAGGAGGAGTTTTTCGTTAGGGTATCAATAGAAGATCTTATCTCAGCCGAATTTTGCATGGATTGTTTCATGAACATATCCAAAGTTTATGCAAGTGAGTTGTCTGTACCGGCCACTTGTGGTGTAGAAATGTTGGCCAGATTTTGGAAATTTTGTGACTGAAAGGGGGGCTGATTCTGTGGTTGTGGTTGTTGTGGAGGAGGTCTTTGATAATTACTTTGTTGGTTTTGATTCCAAGCAAAGTTAGGATGATTCCTCCATCCTTGATTATATGTGGAAGAATAAGGATTATTTCTAGGTCGCTGCTGAAAAGCAGCATTAGCTTGAAATGATGCATTCATAGGACATTCTTCCGTTAAGTGTGAAGGATCCGAACAACAACCACAGACAGTCTTAGGAAGCGTGACCTGATTTAGGGAGAATGTTGAGAACTTGTTTTCAATAGCATCGAGTTTCTTCTGTATCGCTGCCATTTCGGCTTTCACTGCGATAGAAACATCGAGCTGGTGAATACCTCCTTTAGTTGAAGGTGGTCTTACGCTTTCCCACTGCAACGTGTGTTCAGCAAGGTCTTCCAGATATTTCCATGCTTCACCGTCATCTTTAGATATGAAATTGCATTGACACATTGTTTCAAGCATCTGCTTTGTCGCTGGATTAATGCCCTCATATATAATCCGACATAAATCCCATCTTTGTATTCCGTGATGTGGGCATTGGACAAGCAAATCTTTGAAACGTTCAAAGCACTTCCAAAATGGTTCATTGGGAAGCTGGGTGAACTGGTTGATCTCGCTCCTAACATGTGCAGTCTTATGATTTGGGTAAAACTTCTTAAGAAATGCTACGACGAATTCATCCCAATTAGCGATAGAGTGTGCGGCAGTATTATAAAGCCATTTTTCTGCCAAGTCGCACAGTGTGAATGGGAGAAGACGTAAGCGCATAGCATCTAAGGTCAATTGTGAAGTACCCATCATTGCGCATACGTTTTCGAATTTGGTGATGAAAACGTAAGCGTCTTCCGACTCAAGCCCGTGAAATTTGGGCAGCAGATTGATGTAGTGGGGTTTAATTTCGAAATTATCCCCGTTAGGTGGTGGAAGAGATAGACAAGTGGGAAGAGGACCACGGATAGGATAACATCTCTCTTGGAGAGAGATCCGCGGTGGATTCTGCGCACCTTTAGGCGGTGGCAGCGTGGTGTTATAATCTGATGGAGTGCCGTCCATCTCGGTCGTGTGTGGTGGGGGAAAAGAAGATGAAGAAGTACCGACTTCGGCGTCGATAGCAGGAACGCGGACAAGATGGGCACTAGGATCCCGTGTCCAGCCGAGCATGCACTAAGCGGGTTTAGTGCAAGTGGCAGCGTGTGTGTGGTTTAAAATTGGCTTGTTTTGAAAAAGTGGGACTCAAGACAAATCTCCCTAAGATGCACAAGCAACCATAGAACTAAGGTCACCTAGGTCCAGTCTCTAGACCGCTCCTAGACTTCCAAAGGACAAGCCGCAGGATCAATCCTCTACCGCCTTCGTACTACCCTTGTAGCCAGATAAGTGCCAGGTAAGTGGGAAGGAACCACGTCGTGGGCCTAATTAAAAACCACTACCCTTTGTCACACTTGCCTAGGCACTACAAAAGTAATGCGGATAAACGATAGATTACCCACGACCTTCCTCTGTCCTTATTGAGCGCGACAGTCCTTAGAGTCTGGTCTAGATATTTTTTAAATTAATGAAGGGTTGATGCAGATGCTCGGTTTGTGATTTGTGGGGCTTAGGAAGGGTGATGAAATCCCCACCTAATCTTGATTTGGTCTTTGCCCCTTAAAATCCGTATTAAAATATGCAAAACAAAGCCAATCACAAAACTTTTGCAAAAAAATTTTTTAGCGGCGCAATTTTGCAAAGAATCCTGCAGAAAATAGATTTTATTGGATTTGGGGAGAGAGAGAAGGAGTTAAGAAAGATACCAGAGAAGATTGAAGCCCTAATCCCTCCAACCTTCCGCACTTCCGCCGCCAAATGTGCCTTTATGCCGCGGTTCCGCCTCGTGGTAGAGAGAACAGTTGATGAAAATTTTTCTGTGATCTCCTTTGCTCCTATGGATCTCTAAAAATGTCTCTGTTTCCTGTTTTCCTCAATTCTGTGACTCCAGATCTCTTTGCAAAAATCCACGCACAAATCGTTAAATATGCAATTTGCAGTTTTGTTTTAATAATGATATGGCTCGTCTAAGAATTCAACACAAATAGTAAAAATAAAAAATTACGCACGTATCCCCGGCAACGGCGCCATTTGGTTGGTACGAAAAAGTGTGTTTGTAGTTAACCGTAATCAATAACGGTGTCGCACGTAGCTAGACCGAGATGAGTATGGGTCGTCCTCTGGGAAACGTGGAACCTTTTACTTTTACTTTAGATGTGTTGAGAAAGAGAGGAGGGATAAAGAATTTTATAGAAAGATTTCTAGATCTACGTTAAACAAGAATGTAAAATATAGATCTAGATTATTTTAAGATGTAATTAATATAATAAGAGGGCTTGTAGGGTTCGTTAGGATTTAGTAGTTATGGACGATTAATTAAAAGTTACCCATTTTATCCATTAATAGATTTAGAACTAGAACGACGGTGATGCGTGTAGATTAGGGTTTCTGGAGGGAAAAGGAATCCCACTCTTAACCCTTATCTCGACACGGAACTCCGTTCATATCTAGCCTTTACCAAAACAATCATTAATCTAATCTCTAATCGCGGTCGGAACTAGCAAAGAATTGCTAGCGCGCCCGATTAGGATGTTAATGATTCTTTTGATAAAGTTCCTAAACTTTATAGGACTTAAAAAGGGTTTAATTATTTTCATCGTCCATTAGCCTACCCTAATCCTACGAACCCTAACAAGCGGAGAATTACTCGCGCATGTTGGGAGAAGAAGATGAAAAGACAGAGAGGGAAAACATAATGCAAAAAACAATTAAAAAGAACTACCTTTATTAATCGACTTGAACAAACTACACTTTTAATCCATAGAAAATGATTACAACTAGTTGCTTCTCGATCTTTCCTAAGGAGGTAGTCGAACAGTCGATGATCAGCCTGGATGCGTGAGCGTCGGGAGCTTCGTGATCGCGTCGGCTTGATAGCTTTTCCAAGAGGCTCTCGGTGCCCTTTTATAGTGCAAATCCAGAATCTTTTAGTTGGAAACTTGGTAAAATTCAGCAAAGATTGATACTGGAAAATCTAGGCTCCCAACTCCATAATATTGCGGCGGATCCGCGGCCCAAGGGAGTGTTTGGCCGCGGATCCGCGCTTGACGGTGAGGATCTCTCGATCAATTTTCTTGGGCTTTCTTCTCGTGACATGTGGCAATCCTAGGCACCTTTAGAATTCAGAAATATTCTCTCGGTTGTTTCCAGACTTGGTCTCCAAGTTTTGCTTCTTAATTTGGCAAGATTTCTTCAACAGCTTGATTTCTTTGATATATTCTGCATAACAACTTGAAAAATTCTGCACAATAATCTTAAATAATATTTAGTAGACTTAGTTCTACTAGGATTTGGTCAATGAATTAATTTGCATACATTTTCCTACCAAATGATAATTAAAATATATTAACACATGGAAATGGTGCTTTTACACATAAACCCTCATACAAATGTGCAGTTTTATCAACTGAACAGGGAGCAGCGGAAGCATAATGGTCAAGTAGCTTATTTCTATTTATATACTAAAGCAGATATAGAGGAGATAGATCATCTATTTCTGATTTGACAGTCATAGTTTTGACTTCATCAGAATAAGTGGATGGATCTGTTAAGTAGGTAGTAGGGTGTGATGTCTTGGTATTTGGATGACATACACAGAGTAGGAAGTGATATTCCTATACTATGATCGGTTATACTTTGGTTGTCACACAGTGGTTTCTCCATATAGGACTTGGATATTATATCAGACATTCTGGTTACTAGATATATAGTTTTAGATCTAGATTTGGGTAGTTTCCCAATCTGGGTACTTAGACAGCATTCTCAAGGTGCTTTAGAATGAACGACTCCTGGCACGGTAGTGTACCTGCAGGTGATGGAGTCACCCTCTCTAAAGGTGTCTTAAAGACTAAAGGGGAGAGGGATGTGCATGATTGGCAGATCACTTGCTTAGGCAATTGAGTCAATCATGAGATGTCAAGTACCACACCAGATGTTGTTTTTGCAGTAGATGCAATAAGTGGATATTGATCCAATCCTGGAGAAACATTCGGAAGCAGTTTTAGAACATAAGTGGATGTTCTAGGGATGTGATAACATCAGCCTCCTTCGGGAGACAGTTATCATTCCAGGCTTCCAAGGTGACCTGGATGACAGAGTGGCTGTCAGAGTTATAGTTTTCCCTCTGACGAGGGGCAGTGTTTTGGACAGGTGATCCAAGTGGACACCGATGGAGGCATGACGCAGGATACTGATTAAGTTCAGTTGATGATACAGTCTAAGAAGTTTGGATTTGGAGTTCATTTATAAGCTAGGTCCCATCAGATATCCAGACATATTCTAAGACAGGTATTGCTCATTTCGGGAGATGGCTTTCTCCGCGAATTTGAGATAAAGAGAGACATAGAAAGAAATATCAGGGCGGATCCACTCACTAAGGCTATTCCTCGAACACAATAGTTTCGCAAACGGGCTTTGTGAAACTGATTAGTAGAGGAGTTGGGTGTTCGGTATCACAGGGGCTGTGAGTATGCGACATCGCAATAATTAACCTTGAGTGCAAGTGGGAGATTGTTGGATATAGTGCCCTCAGAGTCAATTATTGGATCACAGGAACTTGATTGCAATGATTGAGGGAGGACCTATGCCGGCAGGACAGTCTTACTCAAGATGATAGTATGCAATCTGGTTTATCTTTATCATCGTGTACTGCTTTAGGTGACATCACTGATCACTATTGCACGTTGGTAGAGCCCTTAGGATTCTTGCTTGAGGGCCAGCAGTATGATGGCGATCATATACGTGGGAGCTGGGGTCTATAACCACATCCTTAAAGTGGTCCCTAGTCGTGGGAGTTTTTGAGACAGGGCATCGATACTGCGGAGTAGACTAGTGTATACAGTCGAGACCCCGACGAAAGGCGGTGGCCGGTCTCATAAGCCACTGGTGTCAGTTGGTTCACCTAAGATGTATACAGGTGCTCATTGGGTTATGAGTACACCGGACAGGACTCGCCGGGAACATGCTAGTTGGTATTATACCTGACGTCAGATAGCAGTTCCCACGTGACATGTGTACAGGTTTGTTCATCGACCTGAGATCGTCATTTGTCTCGTATGAGTTTCCACTGTGCTTTGATTACTACCCTACCATAGTTCAAAGGAGTCGTGCAAACAGGTTTTAGTTGGGTACAGTCCCGAGCCACATGGAGGCAGTAAGCGGATCTGCAGGGGTTCGTCTCTCCCGGTATTGGGGGTGAGGTCGCGCTATGTCTAGGAGAGCCATTACACAAAGTCCTTGCCCAAGGCAGGAGATTTACTGGTAGGTATTCCAGTAGTATCTCAGGGTGTTTTGGGCTACACTCCGACACGACTTGTACCGCTTTTGGTGGTCTGACTTTTACTAACCTCCTAGGCCCGCCATGCGATGCTCATAGACGAACGGACCGGACTGTACGGATATTGTCACTGACAGGCTCAGTTGGGTGTCAGGATGAGTTCGCTCATTGACCTCCCTTTTGGTCAATGCCTGGTAGCCCGTTACGTATAGCTAATACCTCTGACGTGCTAGTGGTTAAATCTACAGCCAAAGTATTGACGAGTCTTTAGAGTCCCCCACAGTCAGTTTCTCAAGTTTCGGGCGAAACGTTGTAGAGGCCGTATGATATATGGCAGGATTCGATCTTATACGTGTGGTATTGCACGGATCATGATCGGACGGATCATACTAGTGGGCTTTGGTTTAAGCCGGATCCTAGTATTAGATTTGTTGGATTACTTTAGTCTCATCGCATTCGCATTCAGTCGGAATGCGGATGCAGGTATGTATATACAGGTGAGGGGTATCCTTGTGATCCGTCACTAGTTTACTATAGATGTTGCTGGATCTTTTTGTTGGACCAAACATTTGGATTAATGTTTGGATAATGGAATTAGTAAGCTAGAAATCATCATTAGATGCATTAATGTGACATAGACATATACTATGAGTCATGGTCTCTTTTTTAGCAAATGTGTCACATTAATGAATTGATTTGTGATGATATGAGAGGAAGAGAGAGAGGGGGGGGGCTGCCATGGTGGTGGTTTTGGTCTTGTATTTTTTTCATCTCACTCTCTCTCTCACTCTCATTCTATCACAAGAAAAGATAACAAGAAAAGAAAAGAAAAGGAAAAAAGAGTTTCTTCTTCTTCTTCTTCCTCTAGCTTGCATTCTCCATTAATGGCAACATCTTCAACCTCCATCCAAACTCATGGGTGCAAGAGAAAAAGTGATCACAAACATTCTCTACAATACGTTGGACGCGTCGGCTAGCACACTTCGCACCCGAGTTGCTTCGGATGAAGCGGGAGCCCGTAAAAAGTCTTCTCGATGTGGTGCCCTTTCCGACGAGGAGATGAAGATCGGAGATGCCGCGAGGAGATCAGGATGGTGGCCGAAGACCGAAGGACAAGGATCGCTCGGTATAGCTCTCTACCCTTTCTCTAGTTAGCTAGTAGTAGGTTAATAGTCCGATCCGGGTTTATAGTACGCGGTAGCGCCAGTTTTCTTGTTTTGAAAAAGTTTCGTTTCCGCATTTTGGCCTCGGACAGACGGCCGGGGCGCTACCCTGCACTTACACCAACAACATCATATATATCTTTGTTTTATTCTTGCATTAATAAGAATCAATGCAGTCCCATCAATTAATCACATCAGAAAAGAACGAAAATAAAATGTACGTATATGCCATCCGCATTCGCCACTGTGTCCCGTCATCACCCGTTAGGTTACTTAACTAACGACTGAGCGGGTACTGGACTAGCGCGGGTGCAAAACATATACAACATCTACTAGTATATATATATATATATATATATATATATATATATATATAACATTTGTCCCAGGCATGATATAAAGCAACATCACAGAAACATCACAGAATGGTGGATAAACTGGAGCCCCGGGTTTCACTTGAGCCGCAAGTGAGACCCGACGTTCTCTGTCGTGTGGATAGCCTAAATGAAAACCTAGACCCCTACGAGCGCAGCAAGTTACCCGCCAAAACCAGAAGTGAGGCATCCCCCTTCAACAACGTGAATGGGCCACCCGGCACTTCTTGGAATCCGGTAATTTGAGCGCCCCTCCGTGGGTCATACCTATACCCCCTACGAGTGCGGCGAATAGCCCGCCAATTCTAGAGTATGGTCCCCTCCATCTCAACGCCTTGAGATGAGGACCAGTTGCCCTCTAGAACCCGGCTATTCATGCACTCCACCTCGGGGTAATCCTAATACAGAAAATAAAATAATATACAAGGGTGACATCGACCTCAGCCCAGTCGTGCCCCAAAAGAATAATATACAAACGGGCAGTGACGTCAGTCCACCGCCCCGCAAAATCAAATGTACAAATGAAATTAAACTGTACTAACATTGCACCATTGTTATCCACCACGACGATCCAACCAACATCACGGCACAACACAGAACATCAACGTGAATGTCACGTTCGCAAACCCGTCTAAAAGACATATAGCAATTAGACAAGTTTACCGATCAAGTGACATTCACGGTCGCAGAATATAATATATGTACTGTCAAACGCACGCTTAAAATATCGATCGACTAAGTTCCAAATTGGCCCCAATAGCAAAACAACACTTCACTGAAACCTGGGCCAAAACAGAATATCACAAAAATCAAAATTTCACACCAGGGGGCTACAAGAGAAATTTCAAAGCCCGTCGCCACTAAATGGCCGCGGAACCGTCGCCAATAGGGGGTATATGCGGCGGTTCCGCGGCGCCTCGAAGGCTTCAGGAGTCCAAATTTTTCCTGTACCCTTAAAATCGCCTGTGCGGATTTTTAAGATGCCTGAAATAATTTTTTGACCACTTTTGAAAATCGACAGCAGACGCAAAAATGAAATCGTGATTTTGGCAATTTCCGTCGATCGATCTTTTAAGCACGTTTAAATAAGCTAGTAAGGGGTTTAAAGGGTGGCTCTGATACCATGTTGGGTCCCGGCAGCGCCCCGGCCATCAAAACGCGGCCAAAATGCGGAACAAAATTTTTCTAAATTGGCGCTACTGCTACCCGATTTACGGATCGACCTTAAACCCTAAACTAGAAAGTTAACTAAGAGTTAGAATCGATATACCTAGTTGATCCGTGTCCTTCAGTCTTCATTCCAAGCTCCTAGTGATCCTTTGACGATGTTTGGTTGCCGGTCTTCCTTTGTCTCCGATGATCCACCCGAGGAAAACGGCGCAAACTCTATCCTCGTCGAACGAGGTAACCGAGGCTCCAAAGTCGCTAGCGATGGAGAGTGGGGGTGTATGAAAGCGTCACTACAATTTTCTCTCAAACCATAAGCTCAATAATAAACTCAAGAAGAAGATGAATGAGGAGGTGAAGACTTGGCATGAACTACAACGAAAATGGCTAACTCCTTTTTTTTGTGTGAATGAGAGTAAGAGAGAGCTAGTGTTGTAACAAAAAATGAAAAATCAATCCCGTATCCACAAAAATGTGGCCGGCCCCCTTGTCTCTCTCACTTACAAAAAAATCATTTTCTTTTTGTCAATTGCAATAAAATAATAGCAACCATACTTTGTTCCATGCCTTGACCCATACCTCCTTTCCACCTCATTTCCCAAATGATTTTCAATAAAGAAAATCATTAATGAGGTGGCACCTTCTAGAAGCTATTCCGTATAAAATACGGAATACTTCCGGTACATGTACCGAAATACATATAAGCGTATTCGTACCAAAATACGAATAACCAAGAGATGAAATAAATAGCGAACAATAATACTAGAATACATATATATAAATACATATGTAATTTATTAAATCAAAACCTGATTTAATAAACCGGCTTAATCCTAAGCCGCTAGTATTAGCAACCATCCGATTAAAGTCTGCGCAGCAAGTGCACATATTTAATCGGACAGCTGTATGTATTAACATACGTCATGTACACCATATCCCCTGAACTGTGAAAACCCTCTGTGTGGGACTCTAAAGACTCGTCAATACGATGGCAGTGGGTTTAACCACAAGCACGTCAGCGACTCTAGCTGTACGTAACGGCTACCCAGGTATTGAGCGAAAGGGAGGCCGACGAGCAAACTCATGCAGAACCCCTACTGAGCCTGACAATGACAATATCCGTACAGTCCGGTCTGTTCGTCTAAGAGTATCGCATATCGAGTCTAGGGGGATGGATAAATTCAGACTCCTAACAACGCGATATTTAGTGTCGGCATGATACCCATCACCTCCTGAGAAACTATCGATCCTGGATCGGTAATCCTCATCTACCATGGCCATGGATTTGTGGTGATGGCCATCCGTACACAATGCGACATCAACCCCTAATACCGGGAGAGACGAATCCCGGGCGATCCAATCACTGCCTCCATGTGCCTCGGGACTGTACCCAACTAAAACCTGTTTGCACGACTCTTTTGAGCCGTGGTAGGGTAGTAATCAAAGCACAGTGGGAACTCACACGAGACAAATGACGATCTCAGGTCGACAGACTAACCTGTACACATGTCACCTGGGAACTGCCATTTGACAATAGGTATAATACCAACTAGCAGGTTCCCAGCGAGTCCGTCCAGTGTACTCATAACCCAATGAGCACCTTTATACTATCTTAGGTGAACAAACTAACACCAATGGTTTGTGAGACCTGGCCACCGCCCCTCGTCGGGGTCTCGATTAGTATACACTAGTCTACACTGGAGTATCGATGCCCGGTCTCGATACTCCTACGACTAGGGACATTTAAGGATGTGCTTATAGACCCCAGCTCCCACATATGTGATCGCCATCATAATGCTGGCAGTCAAGCAAGAATCCTATGGGCTCTATCAACATGTACATGATGATAAAGGCAAACCAGATAGCATACTATCATTTTGAGTAAGACTGCTTTATCGGTATAGGTCCTCACTCAATCATCATAATCACAAGTCCGCGACTATGATAATTGCCTTGAGGGCACTATAGCCAACACATTTGCAGCAATGTACTCAGCTTCGATCGTTGAGTCTGCAACGGTGTCCTGTTTGGAACTCTTCCAACAAACCGCCCCTCCATTGAGGGTAAATACAAACCCCGAGATAGATTTGCTGTCATCTTTATCACTCTGGAAGCTCGAATCGGTAAAGACCTCCATCAGGAGATCACCATTACCATACACCAAGAACATTTCTTGAGTCCTTCGCAAGTACTTCAGAATGTTCTTCACAGCTGTCCAGTGTTTCTCCCCTGGATTGGATTGATACCTTCTTACTACACTAAGTGCATAAGCAACATCAGGATGAGTATATAACATCGCATACATTATAGATCCTATAGCAGAAGCGTAGGGTATAACATTCATGCGAGCTCTCTCTTCATCAGACTTTGGACAAAAGTCTTTGGAAAGAGTGATTCCGTGACAAGCGAGTAAATTACCTCGCTTGGAATCTTCCATACAAAACCTCTATAGGATGGTGTTAATGTACCTTAATTGGGACAATCTCAACAATCTCTTAGATCTATCTCTATAGATCTTAATGCCCAAGATGTATGAGGCATCACCCAGGTCCTTCATGGATAACCTTTGTGATAAGAATAGTTTGACTGATTGCAGCATAGGAACGTTGTTTCCTATCAAAAGAATGTCATCCACGTACAATACGAGGAATGTGACAATACTCCCTACAATCTTCTTATAAATACAAGCTTCATCTACATTTTTGATAAAATCAAATTCTTTGATTGTATCATCAAAGCAGATGTTCCAACTTCGTGATGCCTGCTTTAATCCATAAATGGATTTAAGCAACCTACATGCCTTCTCGCTGCTCCCACTATCAATGAAGCTTTCTGGCTGATACATAAAAACACACTCTTCTAAATCACCATTTAGAAATGCAATTTTAACGTCCATCTGCTAGATTTCATAGTCATAGTGAGCAGCAATAGCAAGTAGAATCCTAATGGATTTAAGCATTACTACCGGAGAGAAAGTCTCATCATAGTCCAGTCCTGCTCTTTGATGAAATCCTTTCGCTACAAGCCTTACTTTATAGGTCTCCACCTGTCCATCTACACTAATCTTTTTCTTAAAGATCCATTTGTACCCTACGGGTTTTACTCCAGAAGGTGCAACTTCCAAAGTCCATACTTTGTTTGTAACATTTCAGAAAATAAAATATTATTTTTGGGAATTTAAATAATTAAAATAATAAATTTCATGAATATTATATAGATATAGAGATTAGTTTTAACGATATGATATAATTATATATTTATAGTTAGGAAATAATTGGAAAATTTATTTAAATTATTGATTTTGAAGGGAATTATGTGAAATGAGCATTTATAGTTTATTAAATATTTATATGTATTCAATGTTAATGCTAAACTTGATTAATATTTATTAATTATGCATTAATTATGTTTATGTGCATGACATGCACTATAACATGTTACGAACACTTATTATATTTTGTTGAACCATGTTTTATTTACATTTACATATGGTTTTTGTTTATAAAATAAAAAGGAAAAGAAAATGGAATTTAAAATGGACAATGTGACATGGGAGGTATGGGCTAAAGAGAGAGAGTGAGTGGGGGGGGGGGTAAATCATTGACCATGGCTCATTTCTTTCTTCACCACTCATCTTCATCTCTTTCATCTCATTTCTCCTCATCCTCCACCTCCTACTACCACCTTCTTCCTCCACCTCAAAACCATCCCAAAATCCACACCAAAACCTTATACTTCCTTCACAAAAATGGTGCACAAGCTCAGTACAAGTATGATGGTATGAACAAGTTGAGGTTTTGAAGACTTTGAGCAATTCAAGAAAACTCTTGAGTTGCCAAATGAGGTATATATCTGCACCTTTAGTTAAGTTAGTAGTGTGTAGTATATTCTAGTATGGTTTAGAGTTAAGAAATTGTGGTTTAGGGTGTTTGAAGACTCCAAGTTGAGATTTAGGTGATATTATGAATTGAAAAAGGTGTAATTAAGGTTTAGTCATGACTACAACCCCTCTAGTGTCATCTTGGTCCAACTGAGTGTAGTAAAAACCGAGACTTGGGTTAGAATTGTTCCGATGCCAGTTTTGTAGAATTTTATGGACTATAAGGAATTTGGACCAACTTGGGATGTTTCTGAGAAAATTAAACAGCTACATTGACCTAATTAGAACCCTAGGAGATCACCACCAAAAGACGAGCCCAATATTCCCTAACTAGACCGGCGACGCCGGATATTTAGGATACCTCGCCGGGCCAAGTATAACCTATCCCTTATATTGTTTGGTGTAGGGGTTTTTCCTATAGCTCACTTACCTTATAACCTATCCCCTATATTGTTTGTTTGATCCCAAATTCCCTGAGGCAAAATCTGGAGCTGTTTTCCTTAGTTGCTGTTTTGCTTTCGTGGTTTTTAATAACTTAAGTTTTGATATTTGTATTTTATCTCGATTGATTGACGTTCGTACGTCGATGTCGAGAGTTGTTGGTTATCCTTGCATGCGTAGGCCGTAGGTTCTAACCTATGTGTGTTTCGTATGCCATATCGGCTTTTCTTGTATTTGATTCTTGTTTTATAATACGACGTATTTGAAAACTGTAGGTACCTCTGCGTAGACTTCGGATGACAAGGGAGAGCGTGGCGTCATCGACTTCGGCAAGCGATGGTCAATGTGAGTAGATGTATATCTACGGGGGAAGTCGGGTGGATGGCGTATAGCACCCCGGCAACCATAAAATAGGATATCTATATTATATATATATAGCTTGCGAGATGGAAACTTGGCAAATAGGATTTCTGGGAGACTGTAGGCTAGATTAGGCGTACTCGTAGAAAGATCTATCCTTAGTGTTATTTACCTTAGTCGTGAACCTTATGTTATATGTTGCACACACGCACCCACACACATACACTTGGTATATTGATGTGTGTATATGCGTGTGTGTGTGTGTATATATATATGGGTGTTTGTTCATATATATATATACATATACACGTGAGATGAGGATAGTATGTGTTATACGGATATGAGTCAATATGATCGGGCATGATGCCGTGAGGTTATGATATATGATTGAGTCAAGACACCGTGTATGATATGATATAATCAAGGATCGTTGGGTGATGTATACAATACATGCGATAACATGTGATTTGATGAAATATAGATTGTATGCGACCTTAGATCCGTACCCCTGATTATAATATTGTATGACGATTGATATCGTACAAACATTTTGATATGATATATATGATATTGACCCGTACCCTCGATTTTGTGGATGTCGTATGATGGATTTTACCGTACGAGGTATATATGATGATTGATCCACACTCATGACTCGAGAATGCCGTACGAGGGATATTACCGTACGTGATACTATGAGGCGGGATCGTCGACTACTAGACATATCGACTCAGATATGCTGCGGTTCCTATTTACTTTCGACTAGGTTCTTAGTTTAGCTTTTAGATTACTTAGATAAACGTTAGCTTACGCTCGAGTCATACCTATTTTCAAATTGATGAATCGGAGGCTTTTCAAAGAATAAACTGAGGGACGCTACGGATTTCCAAAAAGACATCTCTTTTCTCAAAAAGACCGTAGTCCCTACTTTAAAAAAAAATGATTCGTTCTATTTAAACATGATAAACGGTATGGCTCGTACATAGGTTTATATACTTTATTGTTGCTTTAACTATTTACTTTCTGTTATGATCTCATCTGCTAGGACACCTGCACCATTACCGATGATGCGTATGTTGCACGTACACTTGCTTGCTGGCTCACACACATCATCATCGGTAATTGCCATGTCACGCACACAGTAGTAACCTTTATTACATTGTATACACTGATAGTTGTAGTTAAGTAGCATTTTTTAGCATCCTGATATCATATGCTAGTTTTGACATTGCATTTCGTACTTAGATGCCACATGCATTTGTTTACTTATATTCTGATCATATACTGCAGTTGGGCCTGACGCCGATATTCATTATCTCATTATATACTCATGCTTATGAGGTTTCGGTTTTTTTTCCATGAGATTTCTGGATTTGGGGAAACCGCATGTGAATTTGAAAACATATACTAAATTTTAAAGGAAAATGCGGTTTCTCATGATATGATGTATGGCGTCAATCATGATTTTTCTCGGTTCTTGATCCACGTGTGTATACATACCCGATTCGAGGAGGGGGATGCACCATCTGTGGGTACATGGTGGACCCGGTGAGGTACCCCGGGGCAGAAGATCGTATAGAAAGGCATTGAGCCCGGCAGGGGAGCACTACCGACCGGTGATTTTTGGCGCGGTGGATATCCGGAGGATACTGACCGTAGTAGTGAGATCAGATGATATGGGACGATCCGGACAGACAGAGCCCGAGATATATGAGGATTTTGTGTCGCTGATGGACATGGTTTTCCTGATGCTTTCGAGTGTCAATGCTGGGCATTCAGATTTTCTTATGATTTTGTGTGTCGATGCATGACACACCTACTTGTTGATGCATTTTCATTCATGCATAACATACATGACATGTAGTTACCTTGTGACATGGACACGAGTGTTGGAGATAGTGTCCTCAGAGTCAATTATTGGATCACAGGCACGTGATTGCAATGATTGAGGGTAGACCTATCCCGGTAGGACAGTCTTACTTGAGATGATAGTATGCTATCTGGTTTATCTTTATCATCGTGTACTGCTTTAGGTGACCTGACAGGTCGCTATTACACGTTAGTAGAGCCCATAGGATTCTTGCTTGACTGCCAGCAGTATGAGGGCGATCATATACGTGGGAGCTGGTAGTCTATAAGCACATCCTTAAAAGGTCCCTAGTCGTGGGAGTTTCGAGACAGGGCATCGATTCTCCAGAGTAGACTAGTGTATACAGTCGAGACCCTGACGAGGGGCGGTGGCCGGTCTCACAAGCCACTGGTGTCAGTTGGTTCACCTAAGATGTATACAGGTGCTCATTGGGTTATGAGTACACCGGACATGACTCGCCGGGAACATGCTAGTTGGTCTTATACCTGGCGTCAGATAGAAGTTCCCTGGTGACATGTGTACAGGTTAGTTCATCGACTTGGGGATCGTCATTTGTCTCGTGTGAGTTCCCACTATACTTTGATTACTACCCTACCACGCTCAAAGGAGACGTGCAAACAGGTTTTAGTTGGGTACAGTCCCGAGCCACATGGAGGCAGTGAGCGGATCTTCAGGGGTTCGTCTCTCCCGGTATTGGGGGTGAGGGTGCGCTGTGTCTAGGAGAGCCATTATACAAAGCTCTCGGCCGAGGCAGGAGATTTACTGGTAGGTATTCCAGTAGTATCTCAGGGTGTTCTGGGTTACACTCCGACACGACTTGTACCGCTTTTGGGGGTATGACTTTTACCAACCCCCTAGGCCCGCCATGCGATGCTCATAGACGAACGGACCGGACTGTACGGATATTGTCACTGACAGGCTCAGTAGGGTGTCAGGATGAGTTCGCTCATCGACGTCCCTTTTGGTCAATAGCTGGTAGCCCGTCATGTATGGCTAATACCTCTGACGTGCTAGTGGTTAAATCCACAGCCATAGTATTGACGAGTCTTTAGAGTCCCCCACAGACAGTTGTTCAAGTTTTCGGGCGAAACGCTGTAGAGGCCGTATGGAGATATGGCAGGGTTCGATCAGAAAGGTGCGGTATTGCACGGATCATGATCGGACGGTTAATACTAGCGGGCTTTGGTTTAAGCCGGATCCTAGTATAGTACAGTGTAGATTTTGTCTCATTGCATTTGTATTCGGTCGGAATACAGATGCGGGTGTGTATACACAGTATCGGGGTTTTCCTGTAATTTATTACGAGATCAGTTTTCTGGAGTTGCCAGTTTGCTTTCCGTTTCGGCCATATTTCTTTGTATCTTTCATTGGTCGAAGATTGGTGGAGGAGGGCTTATTTGCATTTGTGCAAATAAGCATTGTGGAGGGTTGTCTTTGCATATTGTTGTGTCATGATCACTTGACTTTCTTTAGTCATCATGGCTTGACTTGTGGTGTCATGATGGTTGTTGTTGAGTGTGGATTTAGTTAGTGATCATGATTCATCATGATAACTTTCTTCTCTCTCTCTTGGATTATGAGGTTCACTTTCTTTTGATTCATACACTCACTCCTCTCTTTTCTCCTCTTGAAGTCATGGCCGGCCAAGGTAGAGGGGATGCCCATGATTTTCGGGGGGATTTTTGCTCTCTCATGCTTGCAAAAATCCCCAAGTTCATCACAAAATTCCATATATCATTCCCCCACTTAAATGGCAACTCCATATAACCCCAAATGAGACACAAGTTTTACACTTCATTCTACAGCAACTCTTGGGCACGTCGACTAGCCAACTTCGTGCTCGAGTTGCCTCGGACCTGAGGTGGGAGCCCGTAAAAGAAGCCGGCGATGTGGTGCCCTTCCGGCGACGTGATGGAGACCGGAGATTCCGCGGAAGATCGGGACGATGACGAGAAGACCGGAGGACTCGGATCACTCGGTATATCTCTCTACCCGTTCTTAAGTTAGCTAGGACTAGTTTAATGGCCTGATCCGGGTTTATAGTGCGCGGTGGTGCTGGTATAAAAAGTTAAAGAAAACCATCGCTTCCGCATTCCGGCGTCGGATTGACGGCCGGGGTGCCTCCGTGCACTTACAGTGGTATCAGAGCCTCGCCATTAACCTAGTCTAGCTTGGTCTAATGTGTTTACGTTTCCGATCGAACAAAATTCTAAAACCGCGTTTTTGAATAGCATCAGTTTCTGTCGAAATTTTTTTAGCTCCAAATTTTTTTTCAGGTTGTTGCAGAATGATGAGCAGGGAATTTTAAGAGTTCTGGGAAAATTTGGTCTCGTGAACAGTTTACACCACCGCGGAACCGCGGCCAAACCCATGCTTGGGCTGCGGTTCCGCCGCTCTTTTCACTGTTCATGGCCCCAAAATTTTACAGAGGCCTCCTGACTTGAAAATAGGGTTTTTGGAATGTTATTTTTTGGGCCCAAATTTCTTTGTCTGCTACAGTAATCCTTAGGGCCCACTTGGTAAAATTTGATCAATCGGATATTTTAAACACATCAGTTCACAGTATTTACATTATATCTGCGACCGTGAATGTCACTTGATCGGTAAATCCAGTCTAACTGCTATAGCCCGGTTAGACGGATTTGCGAACGTGACATTCACGTTGATGTTCTGTGATTGTGCTGCGATGTTGCGGATTGGTCGTGGGGGATAGCCTGGATGCAATGTTAGTACAGTTGTGGTTGTATTATGTACATTTGATATTGCGGGGCGAGCATCCGACATGTGGACTGCCGTCACTGCCCGATTGTATATTATTCTTTTGGGGCACGACCAGGTCGAGGTCGATGTACCCGTTGTATGTATATTTTACTTTCTGTACTAGGATTACCCCAAGGAAGGGTGCACGGATAGCCGGGTTCTAGAGGGCAACAAGCCCGCATCTCATGGCATTGAGACGGAGGGGGCTTTACTCTAGAATTGGCGGGCTATTCGCTGCACTCGTAGGGGGTACAGGTTGACCCAGGAGGGGTGCCCAAGTTACCGGATTCCGTGAAGTGCTAGGTGGTCCATTCACGATGCTGAAGGGGACTGCCTCGCTTCAGGTTTTGGTCGGTGACTTGCCGTGCCCGTAGGGGTCTAGGATTTCATTGCACAGGCTGTCCACACGACCAGGGGAACGTCGAGTTTCAGTAGCGGCTCTGTGAAACCCGGGGATCCCAGATATCTGTATTGTTCTGTGATGCTGTACATTTCTGTGATGTTGCATTTTATCACGCCTTGAGCGAAATATTATATATTGATATATATACTAGTAGATATTGTATATGTTTTGCATCCGCGCTAGTCCAGTCCCCGCTCTGTCGTTAGTTAGCTAACCTAACGGGTAATGACGGGACCCAGTGGCGAATGCGGATGGCATATACGTATATCATTATATTTCGTTCTTTGTGGTGTGATCAATTGATGGGACTGCATTGATTCGGATCAATGCAAGTTAAAAACAAACCTATTCTGATGTTGTTGGAACACTTTTCAAAAAGCTGTTATTGCAAGGACGTTCTCTTTTGTTTTGCACCGTGGTATTCAGTTGGAATATCCTGCTCCTCAGTCGACGAGGTAAGGGCCGAGATCCCTTCACCGGGAGTGACCCCTTGGACAAAAAGTTTGCGTCAGGGAAATAACTTCACTATAGCCGATTACTTTTGCTTTGCATCGTGGTATTCAGTTGGAATATCCTGCACCTCATTCTACGGGGAAAGAGCCGAGATCCCTTCACCGGGAGTGACCTCTTTAGCAAAGGTTTTCGTCACTATATTTTTAAAAGCTATCCGTTCCTTCAACGATATCAAGTTCATTACGTTAAAGGTTTTCTCTAGAAACCATTCGTAGCCCTCCGTCGTTTCATATGGATAGTCAATAGTATTCAAGCTATGTTTGTTGGCCATAGTCAAGGCACAGTGTTTGGTAGCTATTGGGTGTTCATATGCTGCATAGATAGATGCGTTGGTTTGGGAGAGTCGTATAGCCTTGTTGTCCCTAGTCAAGGGCTTGTACGGGTGGGTTCATATCAACCTGGACAATGACGGGTTGAACTTGACATGTGACTTATGATTTGTTGGCCTTAGTCAAGGTCATAAGAGCATGAGGCAAAAATCCACATCGGGAGTTTCTAAAGAAACTGAAACTTGCCAGATATGCGCATACCTTCTGGAGTGTGATAGCGTGAGCGGATTCCGTCACGTTATCATGCGATGATAGTTGGATCCCGATTCCCACTGATGAGTTGGTTTACTCCTCGGGTCATCCCGACTAATTCTTCTTTCAGGTTTGGAGGAGAATTTGACGGTACAGTGGGAGGTTTCCAGATTAGATAAATTGGTAACCATTCTGATCTAGGTTAGAGTGCACGCTGAGTGTTTCTTTTCTCTCTCTCTTTGGCAGCGACCATTGACCCGACCCTAAGACTATGACTCAGTGACCAAAATTAACCAAACCTTCTTAAACACCGGCTTTTGGATTGTCAGAGTTGCAAACCTCATTGCCACTCCTATTTTTACTCTTTTCTCCAGGACACCCCGTATTACTACGAACGTCCACTTCCATTGGACAAAACCATCGTATGGTCAGATACGAACTCGAAGGAATTTATTCAAGGATGGTTTCCGGTTCTGGAGAAAACGAATAGGACTATTCAGTTGTCTTTTCCATTTACCTTCTCTCAGGTTGCGAGTACTCCTTGGTTTAGGAGATAGTACACCTATTACGCAAATTGAATAGTCTTCTTCCAAACCTTAGGCTGGTGCCGACCGGTGAGGAATGAAGAAAACCAATTAGCATAACGATGGTGTACAGAAGGTATTAAGTAAAGACATATCAAGGGATTAGTAAGAGGGCAAAGTTGATTGCGACTGATATTCACGACCAAACCAAGTATTTCTTCGCCAATCCTAAAATCACCTTTGTATTTCTCCAGGACACTTCGTATCACTACGAAGATCCACAGTTTATTGGATACTCTATCGTATGGTTATATACGAACTCGAAAGGAACTTGTTCCAGTTCGGAGATGGATTCTGGTTCAAGAGAAATAGGAATAAGGTTTATTCGGTTGTCTTTTATCTTCACCTTCTCTCGCATTGCGAGTGCTCTTAGGATTAGGACAGTACACCCATTATGCTTATTGGATAGTCTTATTCCAAACCAAAGGCTGGTGCCGAACTGTAGAAAAGGAAGAAAACCATTTGGCCTAAAGGGGTGTGCAGAAGATAATGACTAAAGACATATAAAGGGATTTGGAGAGGTGGCAAAGAATTATACGGTTACAGTCGTGAATCTGGATAATGGAAGAGGCATTACTAGGAATACCCGGATACCCCGTCGAAACATTTCAATGTTTCAGTTTCACTGTGTATTGTTAAAGGAAAACTGATTTCCCGATTAGATACTTACTACAGGGTATGTATTTACCAGGCATGATTCTCACATCTGTATGGTTTTACAGATGATGAGTGGGAGTAAGTTATTGGGAATTTGGTGATTGTCCTCATTATATCGGGATTCGTTGTAATCGGTGATATTTGAGGAAGTCACCTGGGTTGTTTGCCGGACGGCAAATATTTGGTTTTGAATATCCGCTGTTATGCACCAATTTCAAATTGATATATCTGTACGTCTATTTTATAGAGTGAGATATACCTTTTTGAAATTATGTCTGTGACATTTACCTATATCAGTGGATGGTTAGGTAAGGAGTATTGAACATCGGTGTAATTCTTCTTAACCATAAGTACAGTTTTCAACTTACGACACACAGTGATTGAGTTATTAGACTCAAGGGACTTATACAGAGTATTGTATGTTGTCCAGGGTCCATTAGGACAGAGGGGTTGGTCCTCGTACTATATTCGGTTTACTTATGACTTCTCTAGTTTTTAGACAGGTGTTTCGTAGAAACACAGGGTCAAAGTTTTGAGAAGTTATAGGTATATGAATAAAGTAGAGAACCAGATGTTGCAAGTATCGGGATTTTTCAAAGTGATCGAAGATGTAGATACTTGTGTATGGTATTCAGTTGATAGTAATGATTAAGAGACCTTGCTTCTCTTTCAGGTTACTCATAAGTGGAAGCATTCCTAAGTTGAGTAACGCTGATCGGCCTCCTTCCATTTAGTTGACATGCACTGGAGACAGCTGCATGATTTGAATCTGGTTCAATTAAATCAGTGCCTCTGGTTCTATATTGGATATAGAACAGTTCATATCTTAACGATGTTAAGGTACGGGGAGTTGTCCGGCTTATGCTTAAAACCAGACTCTGGATAACTCAAGGCATGTTTCTGTAATGGCTGTTTGTGGGTTGACCCAGGCTATGACGAGGGTTGACTTTCTACCATCAGGAAGATCAATAGTGATATTGTTCTAGACTCGCCATAGTTTTAATAAAAATGGATTTTTTCAGAAAACAGTAGTGGGAGTATGGTAGAACTGGAAGTGATTCCAGAACCACAAACAATTACTGAAGATTTGATAGGAACCTAAAGATTCAATCTGATTTGACATTCCATTAGCCACTCCGCAGATAAGGTGGGTAACCTCAGGCACCCGAGAGGTACTCCGGTAGCCTCAAGGACGGTGACAGGGAGGTTCTTGTTTACCCACACTTGCCATTGTTGTTGTTCCAGGCTGTGAGACCCGGCGGGAGGATGAGTATAGCGTCGTTCTAAACTGGCTTTAGAAGTGTACGTCTATATGACTCTGCCAGAGGGTTGTCGTAGTCAGTGGGAGCAGCGGAAGCATTGGTGGACAGGTGGCTTATGTCTATTTATAGACTAAAGCAGAGTAGTGGAGATAGATCATCTATTTCTGATATGACAGTCATAGGTTTGACTTCATCATAATAGGGGATGGATCTGTTAAGAAGGTAGTGGGGTGTGATGTCCTGGTATTTGGATGACATACACAGAGTAGGAAGTGATATTCCTATACTACGATTGGTTATACTTTGGTCGTCACACAGCGGTTTCTCCACAAAGGAAATGGATTTCATATCAAACATTCTGGTTACTGGATCTATGGTTTTAGACCTAGATTTGGGTAGTTTCCCAATCTGGGTACTTAGATAGCATTCTAAGAGTATTTAGAATGGATGACTCCTGGCACGGTAGTGTACCTGCAGGTGATGGAGTCACCCTCTCTAAAGATGTCTTACTGACTAAAGGGGAGAGGGATGTGCATGATTGGCAAATCACTTGCTTAGGCAATTGAGTCAATCATGAGATGTCAAGTACCACACCAGATATTGTTTTTGCACTAGATGCAGTAAGTTGACATTGATCCAATCCTGGAGAAACAGTCGGAAGTAGTTTTAGAACATAATTGGATGTTCTAGGGATATGATAACGACAGCCTTATTCGGGAGACAGTTATCATTCCAGGCTTCCAAGGTGACATGGATGACAGAGAGGTTGTCAGAGTTATAGTTTTCCTTCTGACGAGGGGCAGTATTTTGGACAGATGGTCCAAGGCAATACTGAGGGAGGCATGGCGCAGGATACTGATTAAGTTCAGTTGACGATACAGTCTAAGAAGTTTGGATTTGGAGTTCATTTATAAGCTAGGTCCCATCAGACAACCAGACACACTCTAAGACATGTATTGCTCATTTCGGGAGATAGGTTTCTCCACGAACTTGAGATATAGAGAGACATAGAAAGAAACATCAAAGCGGATCTACTCACTGAGGCTATTCCTCGAACGCAATAGTTTCGCAAACGAGCTTTGTAAGACTGACTAGTAGAGAGGTTGGGTGTTCGGTATCACACGGGCTGTGAGTATGCGACATCGCAATAATTAAACTTGAGTGCAAGTGGGTGATTGTTGGAGATAGTGCCCTCAGAGTCAATTATTGGATCACATGCACGTGATTGCAATGATTGAGGGAGGACCTATCCCGGTAGGACAGTCTTACTCGAGATGATAGTATGCTATCTGGTGTATCTTTATCATCGTGTACTGCTTTAGGTGACCTGACAGGTCGCTATTACACGTTGGTAGAGCCCCTAGGATTCTTGCTTGACTGCCAGCAGTATGAGGGCGATCATATACGTGGGAGCTGGTAGTCTATAAGCACATCCTTAAAAGGTCCCTAGTCGTGGGAGTTTCGAGACAGGTCATCGATTCTCCAGAGTAGACTAGTGTATACAGTCGAGACCCTGACGAGGGGCGGTGGCCGGCCTCACAAGCCACTGGTGTCAGTTGGTTCACCTAAGATGTATACAGGTGCTCATTGGGTTATGAGTACACCGGACATGACTCGCCGGGAACATGCTAGTTGGTCTTATACCTGACGTCAGATAGCAGTTCCCTCGTGACATGTGTACAGGTTAGTTCATCGACCTGAGGATCGTCATTTGTCTCGTGTGAGTTCCCAATGTACTTTGATTACTACCCTACCACGCTCAAAGGAGACATGCAAACAGGTTTTAGTTGGGTACAGTCCCGAGCCATATGGAGGCAGTGAGCAGATCAGGGGTTCGTCTCTCCCGGTATTGAGGGTGAGGTCACGCTGTGTCTAGGAGAGCCATTACACAAAGCCCTCGGCCGAGGCAGGAGATTTACTGGCAGGTATTCCAGTAGTATCTCAGGGTGTTCTGGGTTACATTCCGACACGACTTGTACCGCTTTTGGGGGTCTGGCTTTTACCAACCCCCTAGGCCCGCCATGCGATGCTCATAGACGAACGGATCGGACTGTACGGATATTGTCACTAACAGGCTCAGTAGGGTGTCAGGATGAGTTCGCTCATCGACGTCCCTTTTGGTCAATAGCTGGTAGCCCGTCATGTATGGCTAATACCTCTGACGTGCTAGTGGTTAAATCCACAGCCATAGTATTGACGAGTCTTTAGAGTCCCCCACAGACAATTGCTCAAGTTTTCGGGCGAAACGCTGTAGAGGCCGTATGGAGATACGGTAGGGTTCGATCAGAAAGGTGCGGTATTGCACGGATCATGATCGGACGGTTAATACTAGCGGGCTTTGGTTTAAGCCGGATCCTAGTATAGTACAGTGTATATTTTGTCTCATTGCATTTGTATTCGGTCGGAATACAGATGCGGGTGTGTATACACAGTATCGGGGTTTTCCTGTAATTTATTACGGGATCAGTTTTCTGGAGTTGCCAGTTTGCTTTCCGTTTCGGCCATATTTCTTTGTATCTTTCATTGGCCGAAGATTGGTGGAGGAGGGCTTATTTGCATTGTGGAGGGTTGTCTTTGCATATTGTTGTGTCATGATCACTTGACTTTCTTTAGTCATCATGGCTTGACTTGTGGTGTCATGATGGTTGTTGTTGAGTGTGGATTTAGTTAGTGATCATGATTCATCATGATAACTTTCTTCTCTCTCTCTTGGATTATGAGGTTCACTTTCTTTTGATTCATACACTCACTCCTCTCTTTTCTCCTTTTGAAGTCATGGCCGGCCAAGGTAGAGGGGCTGCCCATGATTTTCGGGGCGATTTTTTCTCTCTTATGCTTGCAAAAATCCCCAAGTTCATCACAAAATTCCATATATCATTCCTCCACTTAAATGGCAACTCCATATAACCCCAAATGAGACACAAGTTTTACACTTCATTCTACAGCAACTCTTGGGCATGTCGACTCGCCAACTTCGTGCCCGAGTTGCCTCGGACCAGAGGTGGGAGCCCGTAAAAGAAGCCGGCGATGTGGTGCCCTTTCGGCGATGTGGTGCTCTTTCGGCGATGTGATGGAGACCGGAGATTCCGCGGGAGATCGGGACGACGACGAGAAGACCGGAGGACTCGGATCACTCGGTATATCTCTCTACCCGTTCTTAAGTTAGCTAGGACTAGTTTAATGGCCCGATCCGGGTTTATAGCGCGCGGTGGTGCCGGTATAAAAAGTTAAAGAAAACTATCGCTTCCGCATTCCGGCGTCGGATTGACGGCCGGGGCGCCGCCGTGCACTTACAACGAGTACTTGACCTTACACATTAGCCTATATGATTACTCATACTGCTACTCGCTGTTACTGTGTTATTACTATTATTGTGTTTTACTGTATGACCTAGGAGATAGTCATACATTCGGTTTCTACTCGGTGATATTTTCTACTCACGAGTTGGCAACTCACCCCCGTTGTGCCGCAGTTTCTTGCAGGTTTGGCCGTACAGGTTCCATAGCGGCTTGTTGTCACACTGTTTCATTCCGGGTGATTGCTTGGTAGGTGGTTTCACTCGCATCGTGACCACCAGTTGTATTTGTTATTTATTCAGTTGTATTTAGTTAAAAGCTCCATCAACCAGACTTGTATATTTCGTATACTTAGAAACCACCGTTTGTATATTCTTTTGGACTTGAGTCGTGATTATGTATTTACTATTATTCCTGTTTTCTTGATGATGCTCATTTTTCTTTACTTTCTTCTGCGTTTCGATCCTCGCCTTTCGGCGTTGTATATTTATATCTTGTGTGGTTGTTTTCGCCAATTGGCGAAGAGCTAGCTGCCGCTTAGGGATGCCTTTTATTGTTATTACTTATATCTGTTTTTGGGTTAAAATATACATAGGAGGTGCTGCCGAAATTTTAAATGACAATAAGTTTTCAAGTCAGTTACAAATGAAGTGTTTTCATATATTACTACTTATGCACATATATATAAGAATAAATTTGATTTCAGAAATCCTTATTTTAAAACCGCACTTCCACTATTTTCCTTAAAAAGATTTAGATTTCTGGGCTTTTAGCTTACTTGAATTAGGTAGGGTCTTATAGACTTCACATGATTCAAATGCCAGTCACGTGCCAATTCCGGGTCGTGACATTGTTGGTGTGCATGAACTCCATTTCAGATCGCATGGCATCTAGCTATTTCACCGAGTCACTACCCATGATAACTTACTGAAAACTAGTAGAGTCATCATCATCCATGATGCAATCTTCTCTATCACCATCAATGAGGAAACCATAGTATCTCTCCGGTGGGCGAGAAGTCCTACTAGATCTACGGAGTGACTGAGGCTCGTGGGGTTCTATTGCAACTTCAGGTTCAACCAAATCGTCAGTAGTTATTTGTGTCTCTAGAACTTCTTCTAGTTCTACCGCATTACCATCAATATTATTTGTAAAAAATTTATTTTCTAAAAATATGGCATACTGAGAAACAAACATTCTTTCTTCCTCTTTGTGGTAGAAAAGATATCCATATGAATATTTTGGATATCCCACAAATGTACACATAACCGATCGTGTCTCGAGTTTGTCTGGATTCTGCATTTTAACAAAAGCAGGACAACCCCATATCCTAAATCGTTTAAGATATGGTCTCTTCCCATACCATATCTCATATGGAGTGGTAGGCACACTTTTGGTTGGAATCATATTCAATAGATATACTGCAGTCTCCAATGCATGTCCCCAAAAGGAAAGTGGTAACTCAGCATCACTCATCATTGAACGTACCATATATAATAGGGTATGATTCCTCCGTTCTGACACACCGTTGTGCTGTGGTGTGTAAGGGGGAGTGAGCTGAGAGAGAATCCCATTCTCTTTTAGGAAGTCTAAAAGCTCTGTACCTAAATACTCTCCTCCTCGATCTGATCGACGTTTCTTGATACTCAAACCAGTTTGTTTTTCTACTTCAATTTTATACTCCTTGAATTTTTCGAAACCTTCAGACTTATGTTTCAACAGGAACACGTGTCTGAATCTCGAGAAATCATCAGTAAAAGTTATGAAGTAAGAATAACCGCCTCTAGCATGTATAGACATTGGTCCGCATACATCACTATGTATGAAGCCTAAGAGTTCAGTAGCTCTCTCTGTGTGTCCAATAAACGGAGTTTTGGTCATTTACCTTTGATACAAGACTGAAAAGTTGCATAAGATTTATATTCAAAAGGATTTAAATATCTATCTTTATGTAGCTTGGTTAGTCTTGTTTAGTCAATATGACCAAGTTACAATGCCATACAAAAGCTTCATTTATATCTAAAATTTTTCTTTTGTTTGTGTGTTGTATATTGAAAACTGTGTGCTGATTTAGGACGTAAATACCGTTATTTAGTGTACCATACCCAATCAACTATTGATTCAGGTTAATGTTCGTAACATTATTTTGCAACACAAAATGATATCCTTCATTGTCTAACAAAGATACGAATATTATATTACATAGCATGCTTGGTACAAAATAACACGGGTTCAAAACCAATATACATCCCGAGGGCAACCCTAGGTGATACTCTCCCACTGATACAACATGTATATTGGAACCATTTCCAACCCGGAGAGTGTGATCACCTGTCTTCAAAACTTTGCTATTTCTCAATCCCTGCATATAATTGTTGATGTGAGAACCCGAACCGGTATCTAATACCCAGAATGCAGAGTTTATAGAAAAACAGTTTTCAGCGACGAACACATCTGAAGTAGAAGCATCACCATGCTTCTTCTTTTTGAGATCAATGAGGTACTCAATACAATTACGCTTCCAGTGTCCCAACTTGTGGTAGTAGAAACATTCTCCCTTTCCCGATCCCTCATCCCCGGATTTGTCTTTCCCTTTTTCCTTTTTAACTCCACCTCTCAGTTTAGCGGGTTTCTTCTTCTTCTTTCCCTTAGCCTTGACTTTTAGGATGGAACGTGGAATGGGCCCATTAATCGGAGAGGAAGTTTTCACTGTCTTAAGCATGCTCTCTGCACTTCTCAACATATTGAGATGTTCTTATGTATATTGAAGTTCACTATAAACTGAGCATAGGCAGGGGGAGAGACTGTAGAACTATATCAACATATTGTTCATTCTCCATGGTCTATCCCAGGTCCTAAAGTTCTTCAATAAGTTTCTAAAGAACTATATCATCTTCAAGACATGATCTCCTACCGACGTACCAGCAGCCATCCTTATCTGAAACAACTTTCTAGATGCCTCATAACGAAGAGTACGAGATTCCTCCCCATACAACTCCTTTGTATAGAAAATGATGGATTGGACATCCATCTTCTCATGTTGTTTTTGATGTATATTGTCCATCGAAGCTAACGTGAGGCATTTGGCTATGGCACAATCAATATCCCATATCTTGAGGATCTCCTTATCCGTAATAGAGGAATCAGGACCTGGGATAGGAGGGGATAGGGCAGTGAGGATATATGCAACCTTATCGTATGTAAGGGCAATGTTTACGTTCCTCAGCCAGTCTTTATAATTGGGTCTCGTCAGTTTATTTTTCTTTAATAGAAGGTTAAGTCCAGCCATTGGTATCTGCCATTAAGAGAGAGAAAAGAATACACTCAGCGAAAGCTCTTGCAAAGATAGATTGGTTATTTATCTTATCTAATCGATGTCTCCCACTGCTTTTATCAAATTTTCCTTCAAATCTCAAAAAGAAAATTAGGTAGGATTAATTACATTCTACATGTTCGCTAACTGGTCAGCCAGGCCAGTGTCAGTACTCCGAGGGAGGTTCCCCATGCTTTCGCACGGACCTAATTAAAATAAATCTCGTTTCCCTAGAGGCATAACCCCGTTGACACTTTCTAGAGACCTACTGGATTAGCTAATTGTAAAGTGCAAAACTCTGCCGAGAGTAACTTTTACTCACAGTAAGATCGGGATCCAACTATCAATATAGAAGGTATGCAATCTCATTGCAATTTCAACTCTTGAAATTCCCGATTCGGTTTTTACCCCTAGCGGCTTATGACTTAACTATGGTCAACAAATCATAAGCACTAGTTAAGTTCTATCCGTCATTTCTTAATTAATTAGACCCACTCATATGACCGTTAACTATGGTGAACAAAGTCATATAAATGTCCTAATTAATCACATCATATGCTGTATAGGAAGACATCACTTAGCTACCGTACACTACGTCTTAACTATGGTCAACAAACGTAGCACGAATACTAAGTACTCTACTTCCTAAATGACAGAGGGTTACAGATGGTTTTGATGAAAAACCTTTAACGTTTTGAACTTGATATCGTTGTAGAACCAAATAATTTAAAAAGGAGTGGCTTAAGCTCCGCATTTTGAAAACTTGCTTTTTCATAAAAAAGGCCGAGTGGGTTTCAAATTTGATTCTACAACATCTTTATGCTTCTTTTCTTTACATTAATCTCATTAATGTAGTCCCATAATTAAGTTCCTAATCATCACAGACGAAACGAAAATAAAACGTACGCTTATTCCATCCGCATTCGCCACGGGGTCCCGTCATGCACCGTTAGGTTGCTTAACTAACGGCAGAGCGGGGGCGGACTAGCGCGGATGCAAAACATAAGTAACGTTTATTATATATCATATATATAAATAACATTCGTCTCACACAGTTAATATGGTCACATCACAGAGTAACAGCAGCAGAAGCAGATATATGAAAATATAAGATATACTAGGAAGTCCGTATTTTAGATTAAGCCAATGATAAAAAATATGGATTCTACGGTCGTGATGAATAGCCAAGCCCACACCCCTAGACCCCTACGAGAGCGGCAAGCAACCCTGCCAATTCTAGAGTTAGGTGACCGATCTCAACTCCTCGAGATGGCCTCCTACTGGACTCTAGAACCCGGTTACTTATGCTCCCTACCTTGGGTCTATCCTAATATGGAAAAGTAAATAATATACATCAATGGTGACATCAATCTCAACCCGGAAGTGTCCCAATAAAAAAATATTACATACATTGAATTTACATGAATGAAAAGAAAATCTCTCATCCTATATAAAACCCCCGGCTATTCTATCACGACGATCCTATACATCATATCAGTACAACAACAAAATAATCACCACAGATTATCAACGTAAGTAAATATGCATATTTCAAATGTCGTCGACATATAGCAACGAGATCAGGGATATACATATTAAAATTAGGGTCGCAGAAAAGAAATGTAAAACTACAACAGTTGGAATCCGCACTAGCCTTAGACATCGCAAATCCGAATTATCTCATATTCCGGTTTTCATGCCTAACCTCATAAATCTTACATTTAAGTCTCGAAATGAAAGCACCTTTTTATAAAGAAGACGGGTAATTCAGCATGATTCCCGATTATCAATGAGACTGAAATGTTAGATTTACAAACAACCAATTAATTTTCTCAAAACTAATTAGTGTAGATTCCAAATATTGTATCATACATAGTAACTGTCTAAACGATATTAAACATTTCGATCGACATCAAAAATTTCTTCAAAACACAAAGACCTCAACACCTTGAGCCTCAACAAAAATATCCAGAAAGTCACAAATGTCAAAATGGAGCAGCACAGAAAAATTGAAACCCTAATTCTCCAAATGCGCGGTGGAACCGTGGCTAAACCAAGGGTTATGCCGCGGTTCCGCGGCCATTCTAGGGAATTGGGTGTTCGTTTTTCTTGGGGTTCCATAGATTTACTTGCACGATTTTTTGAATATTTTTATTCTGCAAAATACCAACATTTGGAAAAATGTACAGAACCATGAAAACACCGTATTTTGATTTCGATCGAACACTTTTAATATCGTCTAAACTACCTTAATGCTCTAGCTTGGATCTGATACCATTAAGTGTGTCTTAGCACCTCGACTAGTGTTTAAATAACCATATGTGGTGTATTTTAAAAATTTAGAGAGCTAAAGCACACAAACCACGAATCGAACTAGAGATTAGGGTAAGTATCATATACAAAGCGTGTCTAACACTAAGAGAAAGAGAACTACAACATTTATAGACTACTCCTTCTCTTCAATGGATCCGTGTAGAAGTCCTTGGGCTCCTCTTGGCCCCACTCGAAGCTTGGAACAATCCCACTTGAAGTCTTCGATGTCCACGATGATCCAACCGGAGTTCCTTACACTCAAGCTCTAGCTTCACTAAATTAAGATGAAGTGAAGCTAACAACCTATACAAGTTTGCTAGACTAATATAGATTGATGAAGTGGGATTTTTCTCACTCAAAGACCTTTCTTTTTCTTTCTCTTTTTCTAACCTAGAAAAAGGCAGAGAGCTTAAGAGGAAGAAGATGAACAAATTAATGAAGAGTGATCATAATCATAATTAATGAGAGTGATCACAATCATAATTAATGAAGCAAAGAAAATATCTTAGATATTTGTAAGAGAGTGGAGGAATAAAATAATCAACCATGATTAGATATTTCAAGAAGAGTGTAGAAACTATGACTCATTATTCTATTTTCCATTTTCATAAAAATAAATATCTAATATATTCCCATGTGAGTCTAGCATAGCCATATCCAATGTATCATCCACCATGACACACACACACACACACACAGACATGCATAAAGAAAGGAATTATAAATGAGTAATTAGTCTTTGTATTAAATCAACACTTGATTTGATAACCCAGTCATATCATATATAACCCGACTAATAAAAAACGCTAGATTAAAATACGGTATCATATACTCGTATTTAATCAAGCTCTCGCACATATCTCCATATACGCCCCACTTCGTTTCGCCTGAACTCAGAAACTCCTATGTGGGACTCTAAAACTCGTCATTACGCTAGCAGTAGGCAGTGATCATATCAGATACCCACAAACCATCAGCGGTACTAGCTACACGTAACGGCTACTCAGGTATTGAGCGAACAGAAGAACAACAAGCGAACTTGTTCAAACTCCCGTAGAGCCAACCAGCAACACTTACCGTACTGTCCGGTCTCTTCGTCTGATATGTTGCATATTGAGTCTAGGGATAGAATCGTCAACCCCAATAACTCAATAAGTCATGCCAATGCGTGGCCTATAACAGGTCGAGAAACTACTGATAACACTTATCAGTAAATCTCATCAGCCATGGCCAGGGACTTCTAGTTATAGCCAATCACGCATAGTACAACATCAACTCTCAATACCGGAAGAGACAAAACCCCTCCTATCGCTAATTGGCTCCATGTGTCTCGGGACTGTATCCAAAAGCCACCTGTTTGCACGACTCAGTAGAGCCGTGGTAGGGTGGAAATCAAAGCACAGTGGGAAACACACAAGGCTCTATGGCAATCTCGGATCTACAGACTAACCTGTACAAGTGTCACCAGAGAATTGCTATTCGACGATAGGTATAATACCATATAGGAGTTCTCGGTGAGTCCGTTCAGTGTTCTCAGTCTCCAATGAGCACTTGTTTACAATCTCTGATGTCAAACACCAATGAATATGGGATCATCCATCATCCCCTCAACTGGGTCAAGAAACGTATACACTAGTCTACTCTGGAATATCGATGCCCCGTCTCGATACACCCACGATTAGGAATAATTAAGGATATGCTTATAGACTACACATGCCCTACTAGTATGATCTGCATCATAATCATGGTAGTCAAGCTGATATCCTAAGGGCTTTATCAACATGTATCAAATGAACAGTAAACACAATCAAGTGAACATGTTAAGATAAAGAACAACCAGATAGCATACTATCATGTCAAGCAAGAAAGTCCTCTATATATACATGTCCAAGCATCCGCTATACAAATAATGGCCTCTAGGGCATACATATATCCAACAAAAAATAGATGATCTATCTCCGTTATACTTGTTTTAGTCTATAAATAGACATATGCTACTTGCCCACCATGCTTCCATTGCTCCCACTGAATACAACAACCCTCTGGCAGAGTCATATACACGTGCACTTCTAAAGCTAATTTAGAACAACGTTATAGTCATCCATCTGCCAGATCTCATAGTCTAGGACAACAGTAGTGGCAAGCTTGGGTTATCAAAACCTCCCTGTCACCGTCTTTGAGGAGACCGAAATACCTCTCTGGTGGCTGAGGTTACCCACCAAATCTGCGGAGTGGCTAATGGATTGTCGAATCCAATTGAATCTTTAGGTTCTACTAAATTTTCAGTAATCGTTTGTGGTTCTGGAATCACTTCCAGTTCTACCATACTCCCACTAATGATTTCTGAAAAGAATTCATTTTACTAAAACGGGTGGCGGGTCAAGAACAATATAACTATTGATCCTCCAAATGGTAGAATGTTAACCCTCGTCAATACCCGAGATAACCCATAAACTGCCATTACTGAAACGTGCCTTGAGTTTATCCGATTCTGGTTTTAAGCATAAGTCGGACAGCTCCATATACCTTAACATTGTTAAGATATGAATCCATTCTATATCCAATATAGAAACAAAGACATTAATTTAATTGGAACCAGATTCAAAAAAACAAGCAGCTGTTTTCAGTGCATATCGACAAAATGGAAGAAGGCCATGTATCATTACTCATCAAGGAGTGCACCAACGGATGAGTAACCTGAAAGAGAAGCAAGTTCTCAAATATATTACTTACGATGGAATACCTAGTATAAGTATCTACATTTTCGATCACCTTGAAGAATCCTGATACTTCCAGCGTATGGTTCTCTACTTTATTCTTATACCGATAACTTCTCAAAATTTGGACCTTGTATTTTAATAAAATCCTTCCTAAACTAGAGTCATAAGTAAACAGAATATAGTACGAGTAGCAACCCTCTTGTCTTAATGGACATTGGACAACATACAATATTTCGTATAAGTCCTCTGAGTTTAATAACTCAAACCTTGTGCGTCGCAGGTTAAAAACTGTGTTATGGTTAAGAAGAATTACACAGTTGTTGAATGCACCTTACCTAACCATCAACTAATATAGGTAAATGTCATAAACATAATTTCAAAAAGTTATATCTGACTTTATAAATAAACGTACAGATATATCAGTTTGAAATTGGTACATAACAACGGATATTCAAAACCAAAAATTTGCCGTTAGGCAAAACTCAGGTGATTTCCTCAAATTTCACCAATTACAAAGAATTCTGATATATATTAAGGATCTAATCACCCAATTCCCAATATTCTACTCCCACTCATCATCTGTAACGCTATATAGATGTGAGAATCAAGTCTGGTAAATACATACTCTGGAGTCAGAATCTAATTGGGAAAACAATTTTCAATTAATACCGCACAGTAAAACTGAAACATGAAAATGTTTCGAAGGGGTGGCTGGGTATTCTTAGTAATGCCTCTTCCACTATCCAGATTCATGACAGTAGCCGCAATTTCCTTGCCCTCACTTCAATCCCTTTATATGTCTTTACTTCTTACCTTCTGTACACCACATTTATGCTAATTGGTTTTCTACTTTCCCTACTTTTCGGCACCTGCCTATGGTTTGGAATAAGACTATCCAATAAGCGTAATGGGTGTACTCTCCTAATACTAGGAGCTCTCGCAACCTGAGAGAAGGGAAAAAGAAAAAACAACTAAATAATCCTATTCAATTTCTCTAGAACCGAAATCCATCCTCGAACAGAAACAAGCTTCTTCGAGTTCGTATGTAACTATACGATGGAATATCCAAGCAATATGGATCTTCGTAGTGATATAGGGTGTTTTGGAGAAATGCAAAGGGAAAGTAGGAGTGGTAGGGATATTTACGGTTTTGTTATGAATCATGACAGTAGTCGCAATTTCTTTTGCCCTCACTCTAATCTCTTTATATGTCTTTACTTCTTAGCTTCTGTATACCATATTTAGGCTAATTGGTTTTCTACTTTCCTTACCTTTTGGAACCTGCCTAAGGTTTGGAAAAAGACTATCCAATAAGCGTAATAGGTGTACTCTCCTAATACTAGGAGCTCTCAGAACCTGAGAAAAAGTAAAGAGAAAAGACAACCAAATAATCCTATTCTGTTTCTCCAGAACCGGAATTCATCCTCGAACATAAAAAAGTTTCTTCGAGTTCGTATGTAACTATACGATTTCATATCCAAGCAATATGGATCTTCGTAGTGATACAGAGTGTTCTGGAGAAATGCAATGGGAATGTAGGAATGGCAGGGATATATGTGACTTCGTCATGAATAATGACAATCCAAAGCCAGAGTGTAAGAAAGTCAGGTTAACTTGGTTCATGAGTTTTAGTTTAAGGTCAGGTCATGGTCGCTGCCAAAGAGAGAGAGAGAGAAAAGAAACACTCAGCCTGCACTCTAACCTAGATCGGATTAGTTAATCACTTTATCTAATTAGGATAGTTCCCACCGTTTCCTCGAATTCTCCTTCAAACTCTAAAAGGAGAACTACTCGGGATTATCTGAAAATCACCTGAGGAGTAACACGTACTCATCAGTGGGAATCGGGACCCAACTATCATCACATGACAACTTGATGGAAGTCACTCAAGTCACCACACTTCAGAAGGTATGTGCATGCCTGGCAAGTTTCCTTTATATTTGAAACTCCCAATATGGTTTTTGCCCCTAACGACCTATCATCTTGACAAGGTCAACAAATCATAAGTCGCTAGTCAAGTTCAACCTGTCATTATCTTGATTACCCTAGACCCACTGGCATTAGCCTTTGATAAGGTCAAAAAGGCTATATGACTATCCTAGTTAATCGCATCATATGCTACAAACAAGCACCACTCAGCTACCGTACACTACGTCTTGACAAGGTCAACAAACGCAACACGAATACTGAGTATTACTTGTAAGAAATGACGGAGGGCTACGGTTGGTTTTTGGCGAAAAACCTTTAACGTAATGAACTTGATATCGTTGAAGGAACCTGAGCAGTTTTTGAAAAAGGAGTGGTTTAAGCTCCGCATTTTTAAAACGAGTGGTTTTATAGAAACCATGGTTTTGAATAAAACCGAGTAGTTTATAGTCACGTAAACTTTTGCCAAAGAGGTCACTCCCTGTGATGGGATCTAGGCTCTTTCCTAATCGAATGAGGTGCAGGATATTCCTAACTAAATGCCATGATGCAAAGCAAAGGAATCGACTATAGTGAAGTTATTACATTGACACAAACTTTTGCCCAAGAGATCACTCCCCATGAAGGGATCTCCGCTCTTGCCTCGTGGAATGAGGTGCTAGATATTCATAACTGAATACCGCTGTGTAAAGCAAAAAGAAACGTTTGTAATAACAGTTTTCAAAAATTGGTTCCAACAACATCATTTTGGTTTATTTTCCTTGCATTAATCAAAATTAATGCAGTCCCATCAATTAATCCCTATCACACCAGAAAAGAACGAAAATACAATGTACGTATATGCCATCCGCATTCGCCACGGGGCCTCGTCTTACACCGTTAGGTTACTTAACCAACGACAGAGCGAGGGTTGGACTAGTGCGGATGCAAAACATATACAACATCTACTAGTATATATATAAATATATATAACATTCGTCCCAGGCATGATATAAGCAACATCACAGAAGCATTACAGAAGAATCACAGCAGAAGCAAATACAATATGGAAATGTGGATAAACAAGGAAAAGTACATTTCAATGGTGCCAAATGTGAAATGCAATTTCCCGGTCGTGTGGATAACCCTTAGTATCAGACCTTAGACCCCTACGAGTGCGCAAGCCACCCACCAATCCCAAAAGTGAGACAACCCCAATCAACGAAGTGAGTGGGCCACCCAGCACTTCCGAAATCCGGTGACTTGGGAACCCCTCCGCGGGTCAATCCTATACCCCCTACGAGTGTGGCAAATAGCCCGCCAATTCTAGAGTAAAGCAACCCGGTCTCAACGCCATGAGATGGAGGCCCGTTGCCCTCTAGAACTCGGCTACTCGAGCACCCCGCCGCGGGGTAATCCTAATGCATGTAATGAAAAATAGAATATACAACGGTGAGTACGTCCACAACCTGGACGCGCCCCAAAGAATAATATTAGCCGCGATGACGGTAGTCCACATGTCGGACGCTTACCACCCAATATGAATATACATTACATCACAGAGAATTACATCTAATACTACATACACTGGGCTATCCATCATGACAAATCCAATATAACCATAATCACAGAGCAACACAGAACATCAACACGAATATTATGTTCGTAAACCCGTCTGATTGTGTACATAGCAACCTGTCGGATTATACCGAGCTATGGTATTCACGGTCGCAGAAACAAATGCTTAGAAAAACACAAATTTAAAATTTCGATCGATTAAAACTTTCCGCATTGGCCCCCAAAATAAAAACCAGTACACAAACAAATCTAGACCAAAACCATATGTCCCAAAAATCATATTTCCTCGAACTAATGCCCCAGAAAAAGTTTGGGGCACTGTAGCCCAAAAAGGGCTGCGGTTCAGCCGCCAAATATGCCATTTTGCTTCTTTTCCGTGGTCTTTTTTTGGGATTAGGTGCCTAAATATTTTTCTTAGATCTAGTTTTTCCTGCACATAATTTTAATACAACCATAAATTTTTTTTGAACAACTTTGAAATTCGAACAGCAAGCAACATTTTTGGAAATACGATTCGGAAAATTCCGTTGATCGAAACTCTAAATTGGTGCAAACAAGTCTAGCTTTTAGCTTGGCTCCGATACCACTGCTGGGAACCTACGCACACTAGCAAACAAGTTTTCAAAGCTGGCAACATGGATTTCAAATTTTTTCTAATTTGCTGAAATTCCTAAACCAAAAATTGAACTAAATAGCTAGAATTTGTAAACAAAACCTAGTGAGTTAAACTAATCTACAATGTGTAGAATACTCACATCCTCTAGTTTTCTTCAAGTGCTCCGGATCGGGGTTGCAAGCCGGTCCTCCTTTACCAAAGATGATCCACTTGAGGGAAACGATGCAGGCTCCAGTTTCGCCTAGCGAAGCAACCGACGCTCCAAGGTCGCTAACAATGGAGAGTGGGGATGTAGGAATTTTTCACTTTCTTTTTCTCTCATTTCTCAAGCTCAGGTGAGCAACTAAAGAACAAAAAGGAGGAGGTGAAGAAAACCAAGGCAAATGAGCAACTCATGAAAGAAAATGAGCTAAGTGTAGAAGAGCTCTCAAGCATGAAGAGTCAAGAGAGTATGAATAAATCAAGAGTGAATGGCATGTTGAAAGAATGGCTCATCATTTTTCAACCATGCAAAAAACATCTCACATTTTTACAAATAAACAATCAAAGGCAATACTTCTCTACATACCTCCAACCATGTTCATGCCACCTCACACTCCACCTCATTTCCAAATGATTTTCTAAAAAGAAAATCATATAATGAGGTGTCCATCTTCTAGAAGATGGACCGTATAAATACGGAATACAACCCGGTATACGTATCGAAATACATATGCGCGTATTCATATAAAAATACGAATAGCCAAGAGAGAAAATGAATAGTGAACAATAATACTAGAATACATATACTAAAAATATATATATAAATTATTAAATCAAAATTTGATTTAATAATCCGGCTTAATCTTAAGCCGCTAGTACCATCAACCGTCCGATTAAAGTCTGCGTATCCTGTACACATATTTAATCGGACACCTATATGTACCAACATACGTCATCTATATCATATCGCTTGAACCGGAAAAACCCTCTGTGTGGGACTCTAAAGACTCGTCAATACGTTGGTAGTGGGTTTAACCACATGCACGTCAGCGGCACTAGCTGTATGTAATGGCTACCCAGGTATTGAGCGAAAGGAAGGCCGACGAGCAAACTCATCCGTACCCCTACCGAGCCTGTCTGTGACAATCTCCGTATAGTCCGGTCTATTCGTCTAAGAGTATTGCATATTGGGTCTAAGGGGCAGATAAAGTTAGACCCCTAATAACGCATATTTCGTGTCAGTGTGAAGCCCATCACCCACTGAGAAACTACTGATCCAAATCAGTAATTCTCATCCGCCTTGGCCAAGGATTTCTGGTGATGGCCACCCGTGCACAGTGCGATATCAACTACCAATATCGGGAGAGACGAATCCCTGACGATCCACTCACTGCCTCTATATGGCTCGGGACTGTACCCAACTAAAACCTGTTTGCATGACTCCTTTGAGCTGTGGTAGGGTAGTAATCAAAGCACAGTAGCAACTCACACGAGACAAATGACAATCTCAAGTTGACAGACTAACCTGTACTCATGTCACTTGAGAACTGCTATATGACAATAGGTATATTACCATTTAGCATGTTCCCAGCGAGTCCGTCCAGTGTAACTCATAACCCAATGAGCACCTGTATACTATCTTAGGTGACTAACTGACACCAATGGCTTATGAGACTGGCCACCGCCCCTCGTCGGAGTCTTGAAAAGTATACACTAGTCTACTCTGGAGTATCGATGCCTAATCTCGATACTCCTTCGACTAGGGACATTTAAGGATGTGCTTATAGACCACCCAGCTCCCACGTATATGATCGCCATCATAATGCTGGTAGTGAAGCAAGAATCCTATTGGCTCTATCAACATGTAATAGTGATCTATAATACCACATAATTCATGTACATGATGATAGAGAAAAACCAGATAGCATACTATCATCTGGAGTAAGACTGTTCTACTCGTATATGTCATCCCTCAATCATCATAATCACCTGCCTGTGATTACAATAATTGCCTTGAGGACACTATATCTAACACTGGGTTCCTACGATAATATCAAGTTCTTTATGTTAATATTTTTTTTCAAACCCAGCCGTAGCTCTTTGTCATTTTAGGAATTAGAGTACTTAGTATTCGTGCTTCGTTTGTTGACCCTATCAAGGCATAATGAACGGTAGCTAAGTGATGGCTTCCTGCTTGCATGTGATGCGATTAGCTGGGACAGTCGCACTGCTTTGTTGGCCTTCATCAAGGGCTTGTGCGGATGGGTTCTAGTTAGTCATGAAATGACGGGTAGAACTTAACTAGCGCCCTATTGTTTGTTGGCCTTCGTCAAGGCCATAGGTCGCTAGGGGTAAACACCGATATCGGGAGTTTCAAGTGTTGAAACTTTCAATGAGATTGCATATCTTTTATAGTGTGGGGTGACTTGTTGACTCTGTCAACATTACCATTCCATGATAGTTTAGGTCCCGATTCCCAATATGAGTAATAGTCTCTCTCGGGAGATTTTCTATAAATGATCCCGGCTAGTTCTCCTTTTAGGGTTTGAAAGAGAATTCGACAAAATAGTGGGAGACCGGATTAGATAAATTAATTAACCAATCTAATCTAGGATAGAGTGCACACCGAGTGTTTCTTTTCTCTCTCTCTGGCAGCGACCTAAGACCGATCTTAAACAAAAACTCGTAAACCAAGTTAACCGAACTTTTTTTTTACTATCATTGGCTTTGGAATATAATGATTGCCCTATTTCACGACATAGTCGCATATGTCCTTAACCCCCCCACTTTCCCTTTTGCTTCCTCCAGAACACTCTGTATCCGATACAGAGATTCATATTGCATGGAAGGCTATCTCGTATAGTTACATACGAACTCGGAGAAAGTGTTTCAGTCAAGGATGACTGCTGGTTCTGAAGAAAGTGAATTGTTCATTTGTCTCTCCCCTAGACCTATCTCAAGTTCGAGAGGTCCTTATATGTAACGAAAGTATACCGGTTACGCTTATTGGATAGTCTTCTTCTAATCCCGAAGCTGGTGCTAAAGGAATGGAAAGAAGAAAACCAACTAGTATAAGCCCGGTATACACAAGGTAAGATAGAGAGACAAAAATAGGGGTTGAAGTGAGTGAAAAGGAAATTGCAACTGCTGTTATAAAACATTTTGATGTTTTATATTTCTTGTGTAATAGCAATTTAAAACTCTTTTCTCAATTAATTCTGACTCTTGGATATTTGGATATCGGATTAGAATTCTACATCTGTAAGTCGTTACAGACGCTGAGAAGGAGTAGATTATTGAGAATAGATGATTTGATCCTCAATGTCGGTTTTAGAATCAATTGTTGCTATTGGGGAAATAACCTGGTTTTGCCTTTTGGCAAACATTTTGTTTTGAATATCTGTTATTATGCACCAACTTTTAAAAACCCATACATCTGTCTCTTTATTTGATAAAGTGGGATATATATTTTCAAAAATTTTGTTCTGAACATTTATCTTTATCATTAGATGATTGGGTAAGGTGCATATAGATAACGGAGGAAATATTCTCAACCAAAATAGAGTTTTCAAATTACATCACATAGAGTATGGGTTAGTGAACTCATAGGACCTCTACATAGTGATGTATGTTGTCCGATGTCCGCACGGAGAAGGGGTTGGTACTCATACTTCGTTCTATTTTCCTATGAGTTCTCTGATTTTAGACACGCATTCATGTTGAAATGCATAGTCCAAAAATTCTTCTATGCTACATATTCTTTATTACCTTTTGCTGAAGTTCATAGGATATAAAAATAAAGTAGAGAACCAAATGTTGGAAGTATCAAGATTTTTTGAAGTGTTTGGAGATGTGGATACTTATACTAGGTATTCCGTAGTTATGTAATTGAGAATTTGATTCTTTCTTAGATTACTCATCTGTGGATGCGCTCTTTGATGAGTAATGCTCAGTGACATTTTTTCATTTTAGGGCTATACACTGGAAACGGCTGCATACCAATTGAATATGGTTTTATATATATTTGTGCCAATGATTTTATATGCGATATAGAATGTGTTCATATCTTAAGGTTATTAAGGTATATGGAGTTATCCAGTTTATACTTAAACCCAGAATCCGGAAAAAATCAAGGCACATTTCGGTAATAGGCAGTTTGTGGGTTATCCCAAACTTCAGCAAGGGTTTAACTTCTACCATTTTACGATCAAAAGTTGTTTTGATCTTAACTCGCCACCTCTTTGGGAAAAGGATTTCTTGCAAAAGTAATTAGTGGGAGTATGGTAGAACTGGAAGTGATTCCAGAACCATAAATGATTACTGAAAATTTAAGAACCTGGAGATTCAATTGACCCTGACAAAGCTTAGCCCACTCCGCAGATTTAGTAGGCGACCTCAGCCACCTGATAGATATTACGGTTTCCTCGTTGACGGTGATAAGGAGGCTTTCATCATGAGATGATGACCCTACTAGTTATCAGCAGGCCATGGGAATTGGTGATTTCCGACTGATGGCTGAATGTTGAGTTATCAAAGTTGGACTCCATGCAATGCAACAAAGTATGGACTTTATTGGGTGCTCCTGAAGGGGTAAGACCCATTAGTAGCAAATAGATCTTTCAAAATTAGTGCAGGTGGAAATGTATTAACCTAATATGGTTAGACTTGCAGTAAAAAGTTTTCATCAAATACCCGATGTGGATTGTCATGAAACTATTACTTCAGTGTATATACTGAAGTCCATACGAATATAACTTGCCACTGCTGTTTTTCATGACTATGATATCTGGAAAGTAGATGACTATTACGCCTTTCTTAACGAGGATTTAGAAGTGTACGTGTATATGACTCTGCCAGAAGGTTATCGTAGTCAGTAGGAGCAGCGGAAGGTGTGCAAGTCGTTTTAGTCTATTTTAGACTAAAGCAGGATAGCGGAGATGGATCATCTGTTTTAATGTTACAGTCAAAGTGTTTGATTTTATCAAAATGGGAGATGAACCTGATATATGTAAGAAGGGAGTAGGGAGTACTGTCAAATTTCTCATATGGTATGTGGATGACGTAGTCCTGATAGGAAGTGATGTTCCTATGCTACAATCGGTAAAACTATAGTTGTCAGGTGTTTCTCCATATAGGATGTGGATATCAGTCTAATACTTGAGAAACATAGGGTAGAAGTGAAGAGCATATGATGTTCTTGGTGTATGGTAATGGCAGCCGCCTACAGGAGGCTGTTACGGATTCCAGCTTCCCAGGTAACATGGAAGACAGAGTGTATGTCGCTGTACGGTTCCCTAGTGCCCGCGGCACAGCGGAGGCGCAAATGACGAACAAAAATTTCAAGCAAACACGAAGGAACCCCGAACCTAGAATCGATCCAAACTCCTAAACTAGCAAACCAAGCATGCAAAGATACGAAATACTACCTTTGATGTGTGTACACCCAATCATGGAAGACCCCTCCATACTCCGTGTACGCTGTCCGGATCGAGCTTGAGTGGTGACCGCCTTTGCAGAAGAATATTCACCTGAGGGAAACTAATCCAAGCTCTGGCTTCACCTAGTAAAGAGACCGACGCTCCAAGCTCGCCACAAATGGAGAGTAGGGATGTAGGTATATTTTCGCTATCTTTATCTCTCTTTACTAAGCTCAAGAGAGCTACCTAGAAGAAAGAGGAGGAGTTGAAGAAGAAGATGCCATGGAAAAAATGGCTAAGTCTTTTATGTAGGAAAGAAAATGATCAAGTGTAGAAAAATAATATGGCTTAGTTATTATTAACCATCCAAAAGAATAAGTCACTAATGTATGAGTTACTAAAGAATGAGTCACTAAAGATAATACATTATAATAACCAAGCCATACCTCTCTACAATATCTTCACACCTCATCCTCCACCTCATTCATGATTTCCTTATAAAAGAAAATCAATAAATGAAGTGTCCATCTTCTAGAACAAATTCCGTATAAATACGGAATACAACCCGGTATACGTATCGAAATACATATACGCGTATTTGTTCAAAAAATATGACTAGCCAAAAGAGAGAAAGTGAATAGTGAACAATAATACTAGAATATACATACATACATACATATATATATATATATATAAATTATTAAATCAAAACCAGATTTAATAATCCGGCTTAATCCTAAGCCGCTAATATTATCAACCGTCCAATTAAAATCCGTGTAGCCTGTACACGTATTTAATTGGACACCCTGTATGCATCAACATACGTCATCTACACCATATTGCTTGAAATGGGAAAACCCTCCGTGTGGGACTCTAAAGACTTGACAATACGCCGGCAGTGATTTACTGGATAAATCCAAAAACCACAAGCACATCAGCGGCACTATCTGTACGTAACGGCTGCCGAGGTATCTGCCGAAAGGGAGGTCGACAAACAAACCGACCGTACCCTACTGAGCCTTAATGTGACAATCTCCGTACATTCCGGTCTCTTCGTCTAAGAGTATCTCATACCGAGTGTAGGGGTGGAAACGTCAGAACCCTAATAATCCAATAAGTCATGTCGGAGTCAAGCTCATCACCAATCGAGAAACTACTGAACTCATATCAGTAAATCTCATCTAACGTGGCCACAGATTTATGGTGATAGCCAACCGAACACAGCACGACATTGACTCCTAATATCAGAAGAGACGAATCCCCGACAATCGCTCACTGCCTCCATGTGGCTTGAGACTGTACCCAACTAAAACCTGTTTGCACGACTCCTTTGAACCGTGGTAGAGTAGTAATCAAAGTACAGTGGGAACTTACATAAGACAAATGACGATCTCAGGTCAAAAGACTAACCTGTACTAATGCCAATCGAGAACTTCCATCTGACGATAGATATAATACCATCTAGAAGTTCTCGGCGAGTTCGTCCAGTGTACTCACCTCCAGTGCGCACCTGTATACTATCTCAGGTGACATAACACCAATGGCTTGTGAGATCGGCCACCGTCCCTCGTCGGGGTCTCGAAACGTATACACTAGTCTATTTCGGAATATCGATGCCCAGTCTTGATATTCTCACGACTAGGGACATTTAAGGATGTGCTTATAGACTACCCAGCTCTCACGTATATGATCGCCATCATAACTCTGGTAGTCAAGAAAGAATCCTAAGGGCTTCATGATTATGTATTAGCGACACGTAATAACAAGTAAAACGTGTACACATCAATGATAAAGACAAACCAAATAGGATATTATAATTTCGAGTAACATTGTTCTACCTGTATAGGTCCTCCCTCAATTATCATAATCGCATTCCTGCAATTACAATAATTGCCTTGAGGGCACTATATCCAACAATCTCCCACTTGCACTTAAGGCTAATTATCGCGGTATCGCATACCCACATCTCGTGTGCTATCGAATACCCAACTTCTCTACTAATCAGTTTCTCAAATCTTGTTTGAGGAACATCCGTGTTCGAGAAATAGTTTCAGTGAGTGGATCCGCTATAATGTTTCAACTTCCTCTCTCTATATCTCAACTTCGCGGAGATGGATAATCTCCCGAATTGAGTGATACCCCGCCTTAAGAATTTTTTCTGGATATAAGATGGGACCAAGTTCATAAATGAACAACCTTATCCTACAAACATCTTGGGCTGTATCCTCTGTTGAGTCATAACCAGCATCCTGAACCATTCTTATCTCAGTATCCGTATTGGAATACTATCCAATATACTGATCCTCAGAAGAGGTAAAAACTTAAAACTTTGACAATATCTCTGTCATCCAGGTCATCTTGGAAGCCTAAACCGATAACTGCCTCCCGGAGGAGGTTGCTGTTACCAAATACTAAGAACATCTTCGAATGTTCATAACTGCTTCCCTTTGTTTCTCTAGGATTGGATTAATATCTGTTCACTACAGCAAGTGTATAAGAAATATCTGATTTTGTACAAGACTTCGCATGATTGACTCAATTGCCTAAGCAAATGATATGTCATTTATGCTAGTCCCTCTCTTCATCAGTCTGGAAGATATCTCTTTAGAGAGGGTGACTTCATCACCTGCGGGTACACCACCACGCCAGGAGTCGTCCATTCTAAAATACTTTTAGAATACTGTCTAAGTACCCGAATTGGGACACTTCCCAAATCCATATCTAAAACCATAGATCAAGTCACCAGAATCCCTGATATTGTATCCATATCAAACATAGAGAAAACACTATGTGACAACCAAAGATTGACCGATTATAGTATAGGAATATTGTTAGAGAAAACTGCTACCTGACAACCTAGAGGCTATTATTGTATCATACTGGATTGTATATTACATATTGGATGCTTGGGATATTTTACAGTTATAATAACAGTCTTGCTCGATATGGTAGTATGCTACCTGGTTTGATTCTATCTTAATATATGCATGTGTTTCTTTTAGCATATCACTTATACATATTGGTAGAGCCCTTAGGATCTTTGTTTGACTACCAGCGTTGTAATGTCAGTCACACTTGTGGGGGCTGGGTAGTCTATATGAACATCCTTATAAAGGTCCTAGTCATTGGATTATCGAGACGTGGCATCGATACTCTAGAGTAGACTAGTAGATACGCTTCTCATCCAAGCAGGAGATATGGTCTGTCCTACAGCCATTTGTACGTCGTACTAAAGTTGGTATGCAGGTGCTCATTAGGTTATGAGTTATACTGGACAGGACTCGTCGGGAACTGCTGGTTGGTATTATACCTATCGTCAGGTAGCAGTTCCCAGGTGTCATGAGTACAACTTAGTCCGTTGACTTGCCATCGCTACTTCGCCTCGAGTGTGTTCCTACTGCACTTTAATTACGACCTTACCACGCTCAAAGGTATCGTGCAAACAGGCAATAGTTGGGTGTAGTCCCGAAGCACTTGGAGACAGTAGCGATCAGATAGGATTCGTCTCTCCCGATATTGGGGGTTGATATCGTACAGTGTTCGGAAAGCCATTACACAAAGTCCCTGGCCAGGGCAATCGAGAAATACTGGTAAGGTACTCCAGTAGTTTCTCATGGTTTATTGGGCTCTCCTCCGACATGACTTATTGCGTTGTTAGGGGTCTGACGTTTACCATCCCCTAGGCCGATATGCGAATATCTCAGACGAACAGACTGGACTGTACGGAGATTGTCACAGATAGGCTCAATAGGAGTTCGGATGAGCTTGCTCATCGTCTTTCTTATCGACAGATACCAGGGTAGCCGTTACGTGCAGCTAGTACCGCTGACGAATTGTGGTTAAACCCACTGCCAGCGTACTGTCGAGTCTTTAGAGTCCCACATAGAGCGTTTCCCTGCTTCAGGAAATTGATGTAGACGCTGTATGGTTTTACAGCAGGGCTTCGATCACATACGTGTATTTGTACACGGATGCTGATTGGGTGGACGATACTAGTGGGCTTTGGTTTAAGTCGGATCCTAGTATTGTATTATTGGATTGTTATCATCTCACCGTATCCGTATTTTTCGGAATACGGATACGGGTATGTATATATAATGAGGGGCATTCTTGTAATTTGTCAAGGCACACTTCTAGAAGGTGCCACCTCATTATTTAGTTTTATCCATTTTGATTAATGAATTAATGAGGTGGAAATGGTGGAAATGGAAGAGACTTTGGTAGCATGGTGCAAAGCATGGCTAAGGGATTATTTTATTTGTCTTGATTCACAATTCAAGCATAGTGCTTTATTCTATTAGTTTTTATTGCATGCTTGAATAATTGAGCTCATATACATTAGCCATTCTCTACACTTTTCTACACACTTAACCATTTTATTTCTTGAGCTCATTTCTTGAGTTGCTCTCCTCTTGCTCTTTTCTTGAGTTGCTCTCCTCTTACTCTCTCATGAGATTTCTCCATCTCCTTCTTCCTCAAGAACTAAACCCTTACACTCACATGTGTTGTGAAACAAAGGGTTTAGTGAGACACCACACTCCATTAGACTTTCTACATCTCCTAGGTTAGTTGGATTAGCGAATTATCTACTCTAGTTACTTCATTTAGAGGTTGGAGCTTGGAGCACATTCTCTCGTGGTAGATCATCTTTGATGCAAGGAGGCCGATGGAGCTTTCGTCATCCGATCACCGAGGAGCCTGGAGTTTTAGCCGGTGTTGCATAGTCAAATATTATCGTTTTTGAAAATTTCGCCTTTCCGCGAACCAGGGGGTGCGCCACATCGGCTTACAGTGGTATCAGAGCGTACAAAACCTTAACTAGCTAGTTAGAAAAGTGTTAGAAATTCAATCGATGAGGAAATCCCAAAATCACGTCCGAAAAACCCATTTTCTGTCGATTTTCAAAACAGGTCCAAAAATCTTTTCAGGGGCTTTAAAAATACGTGTAGGGTTTTTTGAGAACACTGGAGAAATTTGGTTCCTTGAATCCCCAAGATTGCCATGGAAATGCGGCCAAACATGTGTTTAGCCGCCATTCCGCGGCCGAGTCAAGGGTGACTTGGCCCGATTTTCTACAGTTACTCTATTATGTTGAGTTATGATTTTTGGGATATTTTGTTTCTTCCCGGAATCTTTTTTTTTGTACTGGAAGTACTTGGGGTAGATTCAAATTTAGTTTATCGATCGAAATTCTATGTACTTTAGCTAATCGGGTTTTCTGTGTTTAATATATGTGTTCGTAAACCTCCACTAATTGCTATACATCGATTAGTTGGGGGTTGCACATATCTGTGATATGTGTTGATGGTTTGTGTATATGGAGTGTTGGATCGTCGTTGATGAATAGCCGGGGGATGTGAGAAGAGTGTTTTCTTTTCTTTCATTCATGTAATTTGTAAAAGTGATGTAATATTATTTTTGTGGGGCACATCCAGGTTGAGGTTGTAGCCATCATTGTATATTATTTCTTTTTACTGTTTTCTGCTCCTAGGATAGACCCAAGGTGGGGTACACAAACTGCCGGGTTCTTTGAAGTACAGAGTGAACTGCTCATTTTACTGAGGGAGGTTGCTTCACTTCAGGAATTTGGCGGGTAGTTTTCCGCATCCGTAGGGGTCTGGGGTGGGGTTTGGCTATTCATCACAACCATGGAATACATTTTTCGTTACAGGCTTAAACGAAATGCGGAATTCCTAGTATATCCAATATATTCATCTGTGATCTGGAATGCCTATTATTGCGTGAGACGAATGGCTATATATATCATATATAAATAAACGTTGCTTATGTTTTGCACCCACGCTAGTCCAGCCTCCGCTCTGCCGGTAGTTAAGTAACCTACCGGTGCATGACGGGGCCCGTGGTGAATGCGGATGGCATAAGCGTATGTTGTATTTTCGTTTCTTTTGCTGCAATGATAGGATTTGTAAATGATGGGACCGCATTAACATTGATTAATGCAAAGATAAGACAAACCAAAGCTTAATCGTTGGAACAATTTCAAAACCACTCGGTTTTCTTCAAAAAGCAGTTTTAAATGCGGTGCCTAAAGCACTCATTTTAAAAAGCTATCATGGTTTCTTCGACTATATCAAGTTCACTACGTTCACGGTTTCTCCAAAACCATCCGTAGCCTTCCGTCATTTCATATAAATATTCAGTAGTATTCAAGCAATGCATTTTGACCTTCGCCAAGGCATAATAATTGGTAGCTGCTGGGTATTCTTATGTAGCATAGATAGATGCATTGATTTAGGACATTCGTACTACTTTGTTGGCCTTCATCAAGGGTATGTACGGGTGGGTTCAAATTAACCTGGATAATGACGGGTAGAACTTGACATATGACTTCTGATATGTTGGCCTTCGTCAAGGTCATAAGAGCATTAGGCAAAAATCCACATCGGAGTTTCTAAGGTACTGAAACTTGCTAGTGTTGCATACCATTTGGAGTGTGATAATCATGGTAGGCTTCCTTCTTGGTTATCATACAATGATATTTAGATCCGGGTCCTACTGTGAATATGCGCTACTCTTCGAGAGATTTTTCACTAAACGATCAATGCTATAAACCAAGTAGTGTCTAGAACGGTGTTAGCGGGACTACGCCTCCAGGGAAAAGAGGTTATGTAATTAAGGAACTTTCCGAAAGCGTTGGAAAACCTCCCTCGAAGTACCGACACCAACCTGACTGAAAGGTTAAGCAAGAATTGTAAAAGTGAGATTAATCCTAATTAATTCTTCTTTTATGGTTTGAGGAAGGATTCGAGGAAACAGTGGGAGCCATCCTGTTTAGATAAACTAATAACCAATCTAAACTTGCAAGAGCATCATGCTAAGTGTTTCTTCTCTCTCTTCTAATTGCAACGACCATAATGACCAGACATAAGTTATTAGCTAATAATTTGACTGGGCCAAACTATATTGATTAGCTAAGGTATGTTCAGATGGCACTTACTTATGACAAGCTGGACTACCTCCTTACTACAAAACCCCCCTCCATCCCAGGTCCAGATTCCACCGTCGCGGATGTTGATATCCTTCAGATATGGGAAAAGGATTGTGCGAGATCCAAGTACCTCGTGTTAGCCTCAATGGATTATGAACACCAGAGGCAACACGAGAAGATGGACTTAGCTTCCATCTTCTTCCATACCAAAGTTTTATATGGAGAGCAATCTCGTATTGCAAGATATGAGACCTTGAAGATATTGCTTCAAGCGAGGTTGGCTGTCGGGTCATCTGTAAGGGACCGCGTCCTTATGATGATTAACTATGTTGAACAGCTCACGGACCATGGGACTACGTTGGAGAACGAGTTGTGTATCGACTTGATTCTACAGTCCCTACCATCTACTTACGCCCAGTTTATCTTGAATTGCAAAATTCAAGGGAAGAAAATTACACTTCCAAGTCTCCTCAGTTTATTAAGGAGCTCAGAGGGCACCCTGAAGGAATCCAAGGAGACACTCGCTCTGCTTATTGGGGAATCTTCCTCTTCTAGATCTAAGGCAAAAGCTAAGGGAGAGAAGAAGAAGGCCTCTACCAAGCCGATAAGCGGTGTCAGTAAGATAGAGGGAAAGGTCAGGGCAAAAGTTTCGGGATCAGTAGTAGGGAAGGAGGCATGTCTTTGTAGTCATAGGAAAGTACATTGTCAGAAGGACTGCAGGGCTTGGAAAGCCAGAAGCTAGGATTCGAAGCACGTTGTGGTTTTGGCTTCGAGTACGTTTGTAATTGAAAACTGTTTGTCAATTAACTCTACTTCCTGGGTACCAGATACCGGATCATGATCTCATATCTGTAATTCATTACAGACTTTGAGAAACCGTAGAGTTATCAAGGTAGGTGATATGACTCTCAGAGTTTCTAACGGAATGAGCGTGGACACTGAATCCGTAGGGGAGTATCACCTAGGATTGACAAGTGGGCAGATATTGATTTTATGTAACTGTTTGTATATACCTAGTCTAGCTTGTAATATCATATCTGTATCTTTACTTTCTAAGGAAGGATATGATTTTACATTTGTAAGCGATGTAGTACACATTCACCTAAATCAAAATTTGATTGGGTCAGGTACATTAGATAACGGAATATACGTATTGAATCAAGCTCAGGTTTTCAACGTCCAGAACACACTTAAAAAAAAGTCTCCGGAATTAAATCAGGCTTTCTTATGGCATTATAGACTTAGTCACATCAATGAAACACGATTGATGAAATTACATAAGGAAGGATATTTGGATCCGTTCAAATATCAGTCCTATGCAACTAGTCAATCATGTCTCAAAGGAAAGATGACAAAGCCTCCATTCACTAGACACGGAGTAAGAGCGAGCGACCTTTTGGGACTCATACAAAGCAACGTGTGTGGTCCAATGTCTACACATGCAAGAAGCGGTTATTCTTATTTCATTACTTTTACGGATGATTTATTAAGGTATGGACATGTATACTTGATGAAACATAAATCCGAGGCTTTTGAGAAATTCCGGGAATACAAGAATGAAGCAGAAAAACAAACCGACAAAAGTATCAAGATACTGAGATCTGATTGAGGTGGGCAATACTTAAGTGCCGAGTTCCTAGGCTACTTAAAAGAGAATGGAATTCTCTCTCAGCTTACTCCTCCATACACACCTCAGCACAACGGTGTATCAGAAAGACAGAACAGAACCCTATTGGATATGGTTCGTTCCATGATGAGTAATGTTGAGCTATCGCTATCCTTATTGGGCTATACACTAGAATCTGCTGCATATCTTTTGAACAAGGTTCTTACTAAGTCAGTGCTTACCACACCATATCAGATGTGGAGTGGGAAGAAACGCTATCTTAAGTGCCTTAAGACATGGGGATGTCCAGCTTCTGTAAAAAAGCAGCATGCGGACAAGTTCGAGGCACGCTCAGTACTGTGTAAGTTTGTGGGATACCCAACAAACTCCAGGGGGTATCTTTTATATCACATAGAGGAACAAAAAGTTTATGTTTCTCGGTATGCCCACTTCTTGGAAATTGAATTTTTAGAAAATCAGATAAGTGGGAGCGCAATAGAACTGGAAGAAATTCCAGAACCACAAGCTATTAATGAAAGTATGGTAGAACCAGAAGTTTCAAAAGAACCATACATTCCCACGCCACTCCGCAGAACTAGTAGGCTATCTCATCCGCCCGAGAGATACTACGGTTTTCTCATAGACGGGGATCGAGAGGATTGCATCATCGACGATGATGAGCCAACTAGCTTCCAGCAAGCCATTCAGAGCAGAGACTCGGTAAAATGGCTGGATGCAATGCGGACCGAAATGGAGTTCATGTATACCAACAAAGTATGGACTTTGGACTTTTCTCCAGAAGGGGTAAAACCCGTAGGCTGCAAATGGATGTTCAGAAAGAAGATCGGTGTAGATGGACAGGTTGAAACCTATAAGGCTAGACTTGTTGCAAAAGGTTTTTATCAAAGACTTGGTTTTGGACTATGATGAAACCTTTTCTCCAGTAGCTATGCTCAAATCCATTTGGATCCTTCTTGCCATTGTTTCCTTCCACGATTATGAAATCTGGCAGATGGACGTAAAGACCTCTTTTCTAAATGGAAATTTGGAAGAGTGCGTCTATATGGATCAGCCGGAGAGTTTCATTCAGAGTGGGAGCAGCAGGAAAGTGTGCAAGTTTCTTAAGTCCATTTATGGACTAAAGCAGGCATCACAGAGTTGGAACATCTTTTTGATGAGACGGTCAGGGAATTCGACTTTATTAAAAATCCAGATGAACCATGCATATATAGTAAAATTGTAACGAGAACTGTGGTATTCCTCATCCTGTATGTGGATGAAATTCTCTTTATAGGAAATGGCATTCCTATGCTACAATCAGTCAAGGGATTCTTGTCACAGAGGTTCTCCATGAATGACCTGGGTGATGCCTCCTACAATCTGGGGATCCGGATCTATCGTGATAGATCTAAAATGATGTTAGGACTCTCATAGTCAAGGTACATCGACACCATACTGAAATGATTCGGTATGGAAGATTCTAAGCACGGTAATCTACCGGCTTGTCACGGAATCACCATCTCCAAAGAGATGTCTCCCAAGACTGATTTGGAAAGGGATCGCATGTCTACTATACCCTACACATCTGCTGTAGGCTCTATAATGTATGCGATGTTGTGTACCAGACCAGATGTAGAATACGCCCTGAGTGTTGTAAGCGGGTAACAGTCGAACCCAGGGGAGAAGTACTGGATAGCAGTGAAGAACATTCTCAAGTACCTGAGAAGGACTAAGGAGATTTTCTTGGTGTACGGTAGGGAAGACCTCCAGATCGAGGCCGTCGCAGACTCCAGCTTCCAGAGTGACAAGGATGACTCCATGTCCATGTCGGGTCATGTCTTTTTCCTCAATGAAGGGGCGGTTGTTTGGAAGAGCTCCAAGCAGGACACCGTTGCTGACACGACTATGGAAGCGGAGTATATTGCTACGTATGATGCCGCAAAGGAAGCAGTCTAGATTAGGAAGTTCGTGACAGAGTTTCAGGTGGTTCCATCCATTGTTGATCCAATACCATTGTATTAGGACAACAACGGTGCTATAGCTTTGGCGAAGGAACCAAGGTCCCATCAGAAGTCCAGACACATCCTGCGGAGGTTCCACCTGATCAGGGAGATCATTGATCGAGGGGAGATCGAGGTGCAGAGAGTAGAGATAGAGAACAACACTGTAGATCCACTCACAAAGGCCATCCTTCAGACACAGTTCGAGCGGCTAATCGAGATGATAGGTCTGCGATATACCAATATATGGCCTTAGTGCAAGTGGGAGATTGTTATTGATATATTCCCTAGAGTCCATTATTGTATCATACTAGATTGTATATTACATATTGGATGCTTGGGATATTTCACATTTATAATAACAGTCTTGCTCGATATGGTATTATGCTACTTGGTTTGATTCTACCTCATTATATGCATGTGTTTCTTTTATCATATCGTTTATACATATTGGTAGAGCCCTTAGGACTAGTGTATATCGCTTTTACATCCTTATACAGGTTCCTAGTCGTTGGATTATCGAGACGGAGCATCGATACTCCGGAGTAGACTAGTGTATATGCTTCTCATCCCAGCAGGGATATGGTCTGTCCCACAGCCATTAGTATGTCGTACTGGAGTTGGTATGCAGGTGCTCGTTAGGTTATGAGTTACACTGGATATGACTCATCGGGAACTGCTAGTTGGTATTATACCTATCGTAAGGTAGCAGTTCCCAGGTGGCATGAGTACAGCTTAGTCCGTTGACTTACCATCGCTACTTCATTTTGAGTGTATTCCCAGTGCAATTTGATTACTACCCTACCATGCTCAAAGAATTCATGCAAACAGGTAGTGGTTGGGTGTAGTCCCGAAGCACTTGGAGACAGTATCGATCAGATATGATTCGTCTCTCCCGGTATTGGGGGTTGATATTATTAGTGTATATGCCCTAGAGGCCATTACTGTATCATACTAGCTTGTATATTACTTAATGGAAGCTTAGGATATTCACAGTTGTATAGACAATCTTGCTCAAAATGGTAGTATGCTACTAGGTTTGTTTCTACTTTAATATGTGCTTGTGTTTCTTTTAGCATATCACCTATACATATTAGTGGAGCCCTTAGGATCTTTGCTTGATTACCGGCGTTGTGATGACAGTCACACTAGTGGGGGCTGGGTAATCTACAAGCACATCCTTATACAGGTCCCTAGTCGTAGGATTATCGAGACGGGGCATCGATACTCCGGAGTAGACTAGCGTATGCGCTTCTCATCCCAGCAAGGGAGATGGTCTGTCCCACAGCCATTAGTACGTCGTACTGGAGATAGTATGTGGGTGCTCGTTAGGTTAGTATACTGGATAGGACTCGCTGGGAACTGTTGGTTGGTATTATACCTATCGTCAGTTATCAGTTCCCAGGTGACATGAGTACAGCTTAGTCCGTTGACTTGACACTGTCACTTTGCCTCGAGTGTGTTCACACTGTTCTTAGATTACTACCCTACCACGGCTCAAATGAGTCGTGCAAACAGGTAGTAGTTGGGTGCAGTCCCAAAGCATGTAGAGGCAGTGACGGTTAGATAGGATTCGTCTCTCCCGGTATTGGGAGTTGATATCGCGCTGTGTCTAGGAGAGCCATTACACAAAGTCCCTGGCCAGGGCAAGCGAGATTTGCTGGTAGTGTTTCCAGTAGTTTCTCAGGGTGTTCTGGGCTACACCCCGACACGACTTGTACCGCTATTAGGGGACTGACGTTTACCGCCCCCTAGGCCCGACATGCGATACTCTCAGACGAACAGACCGGACTGTACGGAGATTGTCACATTCAGGCTCAGTAGGAGTTCGGATGGGTTCACCTCATTGGTCTTCTTATCGGCATCTACCTAGGGACTGTTACGTACAGCTAGTACCGCTTGCGGCCTGTGGTTAAACCCACTGCCAGCGTAGTGTCGAGTCTTTAGAGTCCCACACAGAGGGTTGTTCACCTTTGGGCAAAACAGAGTAGAGGTCGCATTGTTTTGCGACGAGGTTCGTTCACATACGCGCACTTGTGCACGTTTGGTGTCCGGGCAGTTATTACTAGCGGGCTTTGGTTTAAGCCAGATCCTAGTATTTGTTTTGGGATTGGTTTTGTCTCATTGCATTCATGTTCCTCGGAACACGGATGCGGGTGTGTATGCACTGTTGACAGAGGCGGAGGAACCTCATTAGGTTTTTTGACCGTTGACTTTTTCTAAACCCTAATGAGAATGAGAAATATGATTAATAATATTAATTAAGGATAATTGTGCCATGGTTATAGTTGGGTTGACTATTTGACTTGTTGACTTTTGTTGACCTTGATATTTTCTATAGCAAAAGAAAGATTCTTCTTGAAGCTTGCATTAGTATTAAATGTGAAATGATAATGGTCAAATCAACTAACCATCATAATTTTCTTAATTATTATTATTATTATTATTCTCATATCTCTCTCATATGAGAGCAAGGTTGGGATTACTCTCTCATTCTCTTATGCTCTTTCTCTCTCTTGCAAAAGCTCTCCCTCTTCCTCTATCAAAACTTAAGTGTTTCATGTGTTGAAAATCATAAGCTTTTAAGACTAAACCATCAAAACATCTCTCTACTCATTCTAGGGTTCTTTGTCTAGCAAACCAAGTACTCTAGTTACTTCTTGGTTGAGGTAGGAGCTCAAGGTAGAGGCCTTCGGGTGGATCTTTCTTCGGCAAAGAGAAGATAAAGAGGAGGAGTCGTCTACACCACCCCAAGGAGCTAACAACAAGGAGGACCACAACAAGAAGAGAAGGAGTTCAAGAACTAAGTATAACCATCTAACCTAGTAGCTAGAACTTGTAGTTAGTTTGTTAGTTTTTGTTTAGCAAAGATCCTTCATGGTTAGTCTATGTTCCCTTGTGATAAAAATTTGATTTTTACTCTTTCCACCTCCCCGTAAGTACCAAGGTGGGTTACATAGACTTACAGTGGTATCAGAGATAGGTTAAACAACAACTAATATGTTAGCAAAGTGTTTAGAACTTTGATCCGGAAAAAATCGCAAAATACATCAAAATTTAATGTTTTCTGTCGACTTTTAAAACAGGTCTACAAATATTTCCAGAGACCTGAAAAATACAAGCAGGCTTTTTAGAGAAAACTGTAGAAATTTGGGCGCCTGAATCGCTCATAAGACCGCGGATCCGCGGCTAATCTAAGAGATCCGCCGCGGATCAGCGGCCGAGTCAACTCGGCCGCGCACCAAATTTCTTCTGGGGTTCTCTGTGTTAGTTTTGTGTATTTTGGGAAGTTTTGTTTCTGCCTAAATTTGTCAGAGTACTGGATTTTACTTGGGGTAGATTCAAATACAGTTTTTGATCGAAGTTATATAAACTTTAGCTAATTGGATTATATCTGTAATGTGATATATGTACTGAACGTCTGCTAATTGCTATACGTCGATTAGTAGGGGTTGTACATATCTGTGATCTGTGATGTTGGTTTGTGGATATGAACTTGTTGGATCGTCGCGATGAATAGCCGGGGATGTGAGATGAGGGTTTTCATTTTTCATTTGATGTAATAATTGTAAATTGATGTAATATTATTTTTTATGGCCGCACATCCAGGTTGAGGTTGTAGCCGCCATTGTATATTATTTCTTTTACTGTTTTTGCTCCTAGGATAGACCTAAGGTGGGGTGCACAAACTACCGGGTACTTTGAAGTGCCGAGTGACCTACTCACGTTGTTGAGGGAGGTTGCTTCACTTCGGATACTTGGCGGGTAGTTTGCCGCACCCGTAGGGGTCTAGGGTGGGGTTTGGCTATTCATCGCGACCGTGCAATCCGTCTTTCGTTGCAGGCTCGAACGAAACGCGGATTCCTAGCATATCCAATGTGTTCATCTGTGATCTGGAATGGCTATCATTGCATTTGACGAATGTATATATCTATATATGATATCTAGTAGGTGTTGCTTATGTTTTGTATCCGCGCTAGTCCAGCCCCCGCTCTGTCGTTAGTTAAGTAACCTAACGGGTGATGACGGGGCCCTGTGGTAAATGCGGATAGCATAAGCGTATGTCATATTTTCGTTGTTTTCTGCAATGGTAGGATTAATTGATGGGACACATTATATTAATGCAAAGGAAATAAACCAAAGCTGAATCGTTGGAACAATTTCAAAACCACTCGGTTTTTTCAAAAACAGAAAACTTTTAAAAACGCGGAGCTTAAACCACTCCTTTTAAAAGCTATCAGGTTCCTTCGATTATATCAAGTTCACTACGTTCATAGTTTTGCCAAAACCATTCGTAGCCCTCCGTCATTTCAGTTAAATGTTCAGTAGTATTCAAGCTATGTATTTTGACCTTCATCAAGGCATAGTGATTGGTAGCTCCTGAATATTTATCTGTAGCATAGATATATGAGTTGTTTTGGGACAGTCGTACTACTATTTTGGCCTTCGCCAAGGGTATGTACAGGTGGGTTCAAATTAACCCGGATAATGACGGGTAGAACTTGACATGTGACTTATGATATGTTGGCCTTCGTCAAGGTCGTAAGAGCATGGAGCGAAAATCCACATCGGGAGTTTCTAAGGAAATTGAAACTTGCTAGTGCTGCATACCATTTGGAGTTTGATAATGTTGGTAGGATTCCTTCAACATTATCACACAATGATATTTGGATCCCGATCCTACTGTGAATATCCGCTACTTCTCGAGAGACTTTTCACTTAACGATCAATGCTATATACCAAGCAGGTGTCTAGAAAGGTGTTAGCGGGGCTACGCCCATAGGGAAAAGAGGTTATTTAATTAAGAAACTTAGCGAAAGCATCGTAAAACCTCCCTCGAAGTACCGACACTAGCTTGGCTGAACGGTTAAGCAAGTATTGTACGGTGAGATCAATCCCGACTAATTCTTCTTTTATAGTTTGAGGAAGGATTCGAGAAATAGTGGGAGCCATCCTGTTTAGATAAACTAAAAACCAATCTAAACTTGCAAGAGCATCATGCTAAGTATTTTCTTCTCTCTCTTATAATTGCAGCGACCCAGTGACCAGACATAGGTTACATCTAGATAATAAAATGACTGAATCTGACTGTTATGACTAGCAAAGGTCTGTCCAGATGTCCATTACCCATGACAAGCTGGGACACCTCCTAACTAATCAAACCCCTGCCGTCTTAGGACCAGTTTCCCCTGTCACGGATATTGATATCCGTAAGACATCAGAAAAGGACTGTGCGAATGCCAAGTGCCTCGTGTTGGCCTCAATGGATGGTTCATACCAGAGGCAGCACGAGAAGATGGACTTAGCTTCTGTCTTCCTCCATAACAAAGATTTATATGGAGAGCAATCTCGTATCGCAAGATATGAGATCTCGAACGAATTGCTTCAAGCGAGGTTGGCTTTCGGGTCATCTGTAGGGGACAACGTCCTTATAGAGACTAGCCATTTTGATGAGCTCACGGACCTGAAGACCACGTCGTAGAACGGGTCAAATACTGACATGATTGTACAGTCTATGCCCTCTACTTATACCCTGAAGGAAATCAGGGAGGAAGAAGGAAAGGGAAGGGCAAAAGCTTCGTGACTGGATGTAGTAAAGGAGGGACGTTCCTATTGTTACGGGAAAGAACATTTGCAGAAGGATTGCAGGGCTAGCAAAGCCAGTAGATAGGATTCGAAGCATGTTGTGGCTTCGGTTTCGGGTGTGTTTGTAATAGAAAACTGTATGTCAATTAACTTTACTTCCTCGGTACTGAATACCGGATCAGGATCTCACATCTTTAATTCATTACAGGCTTTGAGAAACCGTAGAGTTATCAGGATAGGTGATATAACTCTCAGGGTTGCCAACGGAATGAGCGTGGACGCTGAATCCGTAGGGGAATATCAACTTGGATTGATAAGTAGGCAGATATTGATTCTGCGTAACTGTTTGTATGTACCTAGTATGGATTATAATATCATATCTATATCCTTACTTTCTAAGGAAGGATATGATTTTACTTTTGTAAGCGACGTGGTCCACATCCACCTAAATCAAGTTCTGATTGGGTCAGGTACATTAGAAAACGGAATATACGTATTGAATCAAGCTCAGGTTTTCAGTGTCCAGAACACACTTAAAAGAAAGTCTCCGAAAACAAATCAGGCTTTCTTATGGCATTGTAGACTGGGTCACATTAATGAGACACGGTTAACAAAGTTACATAAAGATGGATACTTGAATCCGTTCGAGTATCAGTCTTATGCTACTTGTGAATCTTGTCTCATGGGAAAGATGACAAAAACTCCGTTCACTGGACACGGAGTAAGAGCGAGCGAACTCTTGGAACTCATACACAGTGACGTGTGTGGTCCAATGTCTACACTTGCGCGAAGTGGTTATTCATACTTCATTACTCTTACGGATGATTTCTCCAGGTATGGACATGTCTTCTTGATGAAGCATAAATCCGAGGCCTTTGAAAAATTTCAGGAATATAAGAATGAAGTAGAAAAACAAACAGGCAAAAGTATCAAGACACTGAGATCTGATCGAGGTGGTGAATACTTAAGTGCCGAGTTTCTGGACTACTTAAAAGAGAATGGAATTCTCTCTCAGCTTACTCAATACACACCACAACACAACGGTGTATCTAAAAGACGGAATCGAACCCTATTGGATATGGTTCGTTCCATGATGAGTAAGGCTAAGTTACCGCGATCTTTCTGGGGTTATTGTAACACCCGAGTTCATTTATACCAATTCCAGTTCTTTTATTTCTTTATTCGTGATACTCTTGCTTTGACGTATTGTGGGTGCGAATGGTATTTTACACTTTACATTGCATTCGACCCGACCCGCTTGCTTGAACCTGTTTGATTCTTATTTATAGATTACCATGACTTGTTGCATGGGCACGTGCATCTCATGATTAGTACATACTGGTATTTTATCTAGTATTGCCTCTTTTATCATATAACATTTTAGATCACAGAAAATAATTTAAAATTACATTTCATAACCTGCATGTTACCCCTAACCCTGTGGTAGCATCCGCACATCATGTTCTCGTCCCGTTCAGTGAAACGGACGTGTTTGGATGGCTACACGCACGTACGTGCATTCGTTCTTGGGGGTATGGATTTTCTTTAACTGAGCATTCATTTTGAAATTTGGAAGTCGCATATATTTTTCATATTTTAAATATGAATTTTTAGACCCGACCCGGGCGTATTTTGGAGTAAGTTTTTATTTGCCAAAATCTCAAAACGGACTAATATTATAATATTATATTCTTTATTTCTCTTTAACTAAAAAAAAAATTATATATATATATATATATATATATAAACTATTATTATTCCTTTAACTAATTTATATTACTAAATCATTCTTATACTAACTGTTTAGTTTAATATGTATATATTATATACTTTTAAGTTAAGAAAATCTTAACTGTGACCCTCTCTCTCTCTCTCTCCTGACCCTCTCTCTAGCTCTCATGACTCTCTCTTTTTCTCTCTCCTCTAAGTATAATTCTTTTCTTTAACCCCGCGTTCTTCTGCTCATGTCCTATCATCTTCTTCCTTTCTCGTTTTCACTTTTTTCCCGCGCGCAACCCTTCACTGCGACCCCGACCTTAACTCCCGCCTCTACCGCCGACCACCTCGTCTCCTCGCTTTCGTCGCCGTAACCTCCATGTTCTCCTCTCCTCCTCCGATGAAGAACTCCGCTACTTTGGGATTTCTCTCTCCTAATTATTTTTTCTGCTGTCTTCCTCACTTCGACAACAATCTCTCTCACTCTCTCTCCTCACAGTGATTCGCCATGGATGAAGAGTATGATGTGATTGTGCTCGGAACTGGCCTCAAGGAGTGCATCCTCAGCGGCCTTCTCTCTGTTGATGGCCTCAAGGTACTACACATGGATAGGAATGACTATTATGGAGGAGAGTCAACTTCACTCAATCTCATTCAACTATAGAAAAGGTTTAGGAGGAGTGATAAACCCCCAGCTCATTTGGGTGCCAGCAGAGATTACAGTGTTGACATGGTACCAAAGTTCATGATGGCAAATGGTACATTGGTCCGTGTGCTCATCCATACCGATGTTACAAAGTATCTGCCTTTTAAAGCTGTAGATGGAAGCTATGTTTTTAATAAGGGGAAGGTTCACAAGGTCCCTACAACTGACATGGAAGCACTCAAGTATCCTTTGATGGGTTTATTTGAGAAACGACGAGCTAGAAAATTCTTCATATATGTTCAAGATTATGATGAAGCAGATCCAAGAACTCATGGCGGATTGGACCTTACAAGAGTGACTACTAGAAAGCTAATTTCGAAATATGGTTTAGATGACAAAACTGTTGATTTTATTGGGCATGCATTAGCACTCCACAGAGATGATCGGTATCTGGATGAACCAGCTCTTGATACTATAAAAGGATGAAGAGCACTTCAAGAAGAATGGAAGAGTTGTCAGGCCTTGGCTTGGATTAAAGATGCTTGATCTTAATAATAATATCATTGCACAGCAGAAAGAAAAAGATGCTGCATTTCCTTATGTGAGCAAAGGTGTGCTAGTGCCCATGTTAACTCCAGGATCTCCGGCTGACCGCACTGGGTTTCGTCCAGGTGATGTTGTTGAGTTTGACGGAAAACCTGTTGGGAGTATTAAAGAGGTGATTGAGGATGGGAAGATCGCCGGTGCCGTGACCGTCGCTGCCATTCCAGACGATTCAGTGGACGTCCCCTACCTGCGTGGTCACATTCATGCATTGCCTGGTCCTGTTCCGTACGCGCAAGCGTGCATCGAGACCTTTACCGACTTCGAACTTTGCTGTGCGTATCCTTATCACGATCCATCGAGGCAAGTGAAACTTGCTACATGCTATCTATAATATATTTATACCTATTAAATTGCATAGTAAAACTGTAGAATACATATAGCGCCACATGTTCCATTTTCCTTTTCGATGTTCCATATATCATTTTAGATTTGGATCTTGAATTATAACTTGTTGCATGTTAGATTACAATATCGTGTACCCACGTCCCTATTTAAATCAAAAAACAATTATTTGCATAGCCCATAGTACCCCTTTTATAGTTATACCCTATCGGACGACCGTTTACATACATCTAGCCTAAATTATATTCAATTGCATCTCTAGATTATTTAGTACATATTAACATGATTTTAACATCCATATTGGTTATACTGTATTTAAGTAAGGTTGAAACTATCCCTTAAACCCAAACCGATAACCGTGCATCTATATACCTTAATCTGTACCTGATTGCATTTCACATTACAATATTCCAGTTTATTGTTCTATTAGTACCCATGCTTGTTTTGTATACCCATGCCTATGTTAATTTGATTATGAACACCCACATGACATCTTGTGCACCCTGCTATGACTTGTTACACTTACTACCTGACACGACATGGTACCGAGCATCTCTTGACATGACATGATACCTTTGTACTACCTGACTAGACCTGATGTACCATGGCTTTACCTGTTACCTGATCTTTTGACTAATGCCGACAAACCTGACTTGTTGTCCCTACGGACATTTCCTGTTGTCTATCCAGACAAACTTGTACGTGCCTAATCCTGTGTTGGCATTAGCTCCAGATTATTTAATACTTGACTTTAATACACAACCTGGGGTATGGGGAAATCAATGATGAAACCTGACTTGTAACTCGACAGTTCGCTACTTTTACTGATCAGTTTTAGAGGCTAGGCCAGCCTTGGGATGATGCTGCTGACATCGTCCATCATTATCCACTACCTTTTTAGAGGCTAGGCCAGCCTTGGTATGATGCTATGGACATCATTCATCGTTACCCCTTTTCCTTTTAGTTCCTAGCGGCATGTCTCGGTTTCAGCCCGATAATCTTCACCGTGATCCCGGGCACGCACGGGATACTACTGAGTTACATCGATGATTCATCAAAATTGATTTCAAGACTTGAGAGTAGTTAACCTAATAGAACCGTTTAGATTACTCACTGCACACTACCTTTCACTGCCCTGATTTATATTGCTGTTACACCTGCTTTACCTTTTATGATCATACTTGCATGTCTTGCTGCCATGTTTATATATTATTGCTTGATGTTATGACGCGCCGACGTCTGGGTTTTGCATGGCCCAGATCCTCTACCTTTGTTGCAGACTGATCAGGAGCATTGCCGCTGTTAGACCAAGCGGTAAGGATCATGTTGGTACCCAGTTTTACTTTCCAGGTGTTTTATATTTGGACCTTTTGCTTCCGCATATTATATCATTTCTTGATTCATTTACTCTGGCTCATGGACATGTACTAGATAGTTTAGTTTACTTTCCTGTTCTTGATATCTCTACAGCCGTAATGTGACTGTGGAGGGATTTTTCCTATCCACAGGTAGCATGGTTGGCTATGTCACATGCCTATCTTAGCGTGCTCTAGGAAGAGGGGCGTGACATGGTTTGTTTAGTATCAGAGCCATAGGATATAGGTTAATCGAGTTTGATTCTTTTGTTCTTGGGTATTGGACCCAATACACGAATCTGAATACTCGTAATTAGGAGCATGTCCTGCCACCTTGTTATCGTGATTCTTGAATCATATCTTTCTCTTATCCTTCGCCTTGACAATATGCAAACCATTTTGCATCTCGACTTGAAACCTTTTTGGTTCTCTATTGTTTCTTCCCGTTTCTTGATTCTGATACTAGGATTTAGGCGACTTGAGTGGAGTTATGTGATTGTAACTATGAACTGCAGCATGGTTACAATGCGGTACTCTATTTAAGTAACTTGGAATTCTAGTTTTGATTCATCTCCTTGTTTTATGATCGTTATATTACCTTGCTTCTCTCGGTTTCATTGCTTACCAGTTCTTATTTTACCACCAGCTTGAATCATACTTACCGTGCTTAATCCTCTTCAGTATCTTGACTTCGGATGAAGTCATCTTGGTATCCTACTTGTTCATATCTTTCCCGCATTGGAATTATTCAATTCTGGTGCATCCCTTTATTTGTTGTTGTCTTGGGAATGGATTTTCACGGCACTTTCCACACTCATATTGATTGTAAGGAAAGAAAAGTGATTCTCCAGATTCCCGGACATCCGGAGCTTGTTTTGCTGGAGGAAGCGGTTCTGTTGGGCCAGTCGAGTTTAGGGCTAGGCCGACAAATAATGTTCTTTCGTTGATGGAAGTTGATAAGAAAAAGCGCCGGCTATAGTTCGAGAATTCATGGACGTGTTCGAAGACACCTCGGGGTTTTCGCTAAAACGAGATGTGGAGTTTACGATTAATCTTGTTCCTGGTGCAGCGCCAATCTCAAAGGCGTATTATCCAATGGCACCAGTAGAGTTGGAAGAAGTCAGGAAGCAGGTTGCTGAATTACTTGAGAAGGGTTGGATTCGCAGCAATTCACCTTGGGGAGCTCCAGTTCTTCTAGTAAAGAAGAAAGATGGCACAAGGAGGATGTGCATCGATTATCGATAATTTAAACCGGGTGACTATTGGGAATAAGTACCCGATCCCTCGTGTTGGCGAATTGTTCGAGCAACTTAGTGGCGCGAGGGTATTCTCGAAGCTGGATTTGCGATCCGGATATCATCAGGTCCGAGTTAAATCAGAAGATATTTGCAAGACTGCGTTCCGAACTCGGTATGGATATTACGAGTATTTAGTGATGCCATTCGGAGTAACGAATGCACCAGCGATATTTATGGGCTTGCTGAACCGAATCTTTTCACCACTCTTGGACCAGTTTATAGTGGTGTTCATTGATGATATTCTGGTTTACTCGAGGAGTACAGAAGAGCATGCAGAACACTTGAAGATCACACTGTAGACATTGAGGCAAGAAAGATTGTATGCAAGGATGAGCAAGTGCGAGTTTTTGCTTGAAGAGATGAGGTTTTTGGGGGCATGTCGTATCTGGATTTGGAATCGCCGTTGATCCTGAAAATATTGCAGCAGTTTGAGATTGGCCGATTCCGCGGAGATCAGATGCTTCCTTGGACTTGCCGGGTATTACAGAAGGTTCGTGGACAGTTTTGCTCGTTTGGTTGAGCCTCGACCAAGCTTACGCGCAAGGAAGTACCATTTGTGAGGACAAATAAGTGTGCGTCAGCTTTTGAGGCGTTGAAGCAAAGGTTGATAACCGCTCTTGTTTTAACCGTGCCAGACAGTTCCGGAGGATTGGTGATTCACAGCAACGCATCTGGGAGAAGATTGGAATGTGTTTTGATGCAGCATGGGAAGGTTGTAGCATACGCGTCGAGACAGTTGAAGACCCATGAGAAGAATTACCCAACTCCTGACTTGGAGCTAACAGCTGTGATGTTCGTTTTGAAGATTTGGATACACTATTTATTGGGCGAAAGGGTCGAAGTATTCACCGATCACAAAAGCCTAAAGTACGTGTTCACTCAGAAGGAGCTAAATATAGGCCAGCGAAGATGGTTGAAGCTGATGGCTGACTACGATCTTGATCTTGAATACCATCCGGGGAAAGTTAATGTTGTGCCAGATGCGCTTAGTCGGTTGCCAGCAATTCAGATGTTGACTGCTCAGAAGGAACTTATTGAAGACTTTCGGAGATTCGATTTGGATGTTGTGCTACCGTATTCTTCGGGATAGTTGATGCAGCTGCAAGTACGGCCGTCCTTGATCGAGAATATTAAAGCAGCGCAGTTACAGGACCCTAGATTGCAGAAGTTTCGAGAACGGGTTGAAGCTGGACTTCGAACGGACTTGTTGATTCATGAAGATGGTTCGTTGCGATATGGTAGTCGTTTGTGTGTGCCAAGGGAGACATCCACGAAGAAGTTATGATAGAGGCGCACAGTTCCGCATATTCCGTACATCCAAGAGGCACAAAGATGTACCTCTACGACAGCATTTCTGGTGGGAAGGCATGAAATGGGAGATTGCCCGCTTGTAGCAAAGTATTTGGTGTGTCAGCAAGTTAAGGCTGAACATCAACGGGTTGCTGGTTTATTGCAACCGCTTCCGATTCCTCAATGGAAGTGGGAACATATAACCATGGATTTCGCGACGGCTTTATCGCGATGTCCAAAGGGCAACAATGCAGTTTGGGTGATTGTTGATCGATTGACCAAGGCAGCTCATTTCATACCATTTTGAGTTGGTCAGTCGACGGATGCATTGGCAGAACAGTACATGCAGAAGATTGTGAGATTGCATGGTGTATGTGAGCATCATTTCCGATCGTGACACTCGTTTCTTATCACACTTCTGGAGGAGCTTACAAGAAAGTTTGGGGACTTGATTGATGTTTAGCACAGCTTATCATCCTCGGGCAGATGACCAATCAGAGAGAACGATCCAAACTCTTGAAGACATGTTGAGAGCTTGCATGTTAGACTTCAAGGGTTCATGGAAGGATCATCTACACTTGGTGGAGTTTTCTTACAATAACAGTTTCCAGGCAACTATTCAGATGGCTCCATTCGAAACTTTACATGGTCGCAAGTGTCGTTCACCTGTTTGTTGGGACGATGTTGGAGAACGAAGATTGTTGGGACCGGATTTGATCGTGCAAACAGTTGAGAAGGTCAACACTATCCGGAATCATATGAAAGCAGCATAAGACTGACAAAAGAGTTGGGCAGATACATCGAGAAGACCTCTAGAGTTCACTGTTGGTGTTTGGTATTCGTGAAGATATCACCGACTAGAGGGGTGATTAATTTTGGAAGTCGAGGCAAGCTTAGTCCTCAATTCGTTGGGCCTTTTCAGATTTTGGAGCGTGTTGGAGTAGTGGCGTATTATTTGGCGTTACCATAATCTTTGGAGGATGTTCAGGACGCGGTTCACGTATCTCAACTCCGTAAGTATGTTCGAGATGAAACACATGTGCTGGATCATTCAGAGCTGCCTGTACGAGAAGATTTGACTTTTGAGGAGCGACCGATGTCGATTATGGATCGAAAGGAAAGGTTCTTAGAAACAAGGTTATCCCCTTGTGCTTGTTTCTTAGGGTAATCGCTCACATGGAGAATCAACTTTGGAACGAGAGGATGAAATCCGACAGAAGTTCCCACATCTACTCTTGTACCTTCTTGATTGTTTATCCTTTCTTGTTCTTCGAATTTCGAGGACGAAATTCTTTTTGTAGTTGGGTATAATGTAACACCCGAGTTCATTTATACCAATTCCAGTTCTTGTATTTCTTTATTCATGATACTCTTGCTTTGACGTATTATGGGTGCGAATGGTATTTTATACTTTATATTGCATTCGACCCGACCCGCTTGCTTAAACCTGTTTGATTCTTATTTATAGATTACCGTGACTTGTTGCATGGGCACGTGCATCTCATGATTAGTACATACTGGTATTTTATCTAGTATTGCCTCTTTTGTCATATAACATTTTAGATGACGGAAAATAATTTAAAATTACATTTCATAACCTGCATGTTACCCCTAACCCCGTGGTAGCATCCGCACATCATGTTCTCGTCCCGTTCAGTGAAACGGACGTTTTTGGATGGCTACGCGCACGTACGCGCATCCGTTCTTGGAGGTATGCATTTTCTTTAACTGAGCATTCATTTTGAAATTTGGAAGTCGCATATATTTTTCATATTTTAAATCTGAATTTTTGGACCCGACCCGGGCGTGTTTTGGAGTAAGTTTATATTTGCCAAAATTTTAAAACGGACTAATATTATAATATTATATTCTTTATTTCTCTTTAACTAAAAAAAACATTATATATATATATATAAACTATTATTATTCCTTTAACTAATTTATATTACTAAATCATTCTTATACTAACTGTTTAGTTTAGTATGTATATATTATATATTTTTAAGTTAAGAAAATCTTAACTGTGACCCCCTCTCTCTCTCTCCTGACCCTCTCTCTAGCTCTCGTGACTCTCTCTCTCTTTCTCTCTCCTCTAAGTATAATTCTTTTCTTTAACCCTACGTTCTTCTGCTCATGTCCCATCATCTTCTTTCTTTCTCCTTTTCATTTTTTTCCCGCGCGCAACCCTTCACTGCGACCCTGACCTTACTCCCGCCTCTACCGCCGACCTCCTTGTCTCTTCGCTATCGTCGCCGTAACCTCCATGTTCTCCTCTCCTCCTCCGATGAAGAACTCCGCTTCTTTGGGATTTCTCTCTCCTAATTATTTTTTCTGCTGTCTTCCTTACTTCGGAAACAATCTCTCTCTCTCCTCACAGTGATTCGCCATGGATGAAGAGTATGATGTGATTGTGCTCGGAACTGGCCTCAAGGAGTGCATCCTCAGCGGCCTTCTCTCTGTTGATGGCCTCAAGGTACCACACATGGATAGGAATGACTATTATGGAGGAGAGTCAACTTCACTCAATCTCATTCAACTATAGAAAAGGTTTAGGGGGAGTGATAAACCCCCAGCTCATTTGGGTGCCAGCAGAGATTACAGTGTCGACATGGTACCAAAGTTCATGATGGCAAATGCTACATTGGTCCGTGTGCTCATCCATACCGATGTTATAAAGTATCTGTCTTTTAAAGCTGTAGATGGAAGCTATGTTTTTAATAAGGGGAAGGTTCACAAGGTCCCTGCAACTGACATGGAAGCACTCAAGTCTCCTTTGATGGGTTTATTTGAGCAACGGCGAGCTAGAAAATTCTTCATATATGTTCAAGATTATGATGAAGCTGTTAGTTATATGTATGCCCTAGAGGCCATTACTGTACATAGGATGTATATTGTAGTGGATGCTGGGACATATATAGGGAGGACTTTCTTGCTCGACATGATAGTATGCTATCTGGTTGATCTTTACCTTAACGTGTATACTGATTGTCTCTCTGTTACATGTTGGTAAAGCCCTTAGGATGTGTACTTGACTACCTGGACTATGATGCGGATCATACTAGTGGGGACATGGTAGTCCATAAGTACATCCTTCAAAGTCCCTAGTCGTGGGTGTATCGAGATGGGGCATCGATATACCAGAGTAGACTAGCGTGTACCTTCTCGACCCATAAAGATGGGCGATGGATGATCCCATATCCATTGGTGTTTAACATCGGAGATGATATACGGGTGCTCAGTAGAGACTGGGTACACTGGACGGACTCGCCGAGAACTCCCAGATGGTATTATACCTCACGTCAGATGGCAGTTCTCTGGTGACACTGGTACAGAGTAGTCTGTTGACCCGAGATCGTCATAGAGTCTTGTGTGGTTCCCACTGTGCTTTGAATTCCATCTTACCACGTCCAAGAGGGCGTGCAAAACGGTGGTTTTTGGGTACAGTCCCGAGTCACATGGAGGCAATGAGCGATAGGAGGGGATTCGTCTCTCCCGGTATAGGGGGTTGATGTTGCGCTGTGTTCGATTGGCTATAACAGGAAATCCCTGGCCAGGGTTGCTGAGATATACTGGTAAGTGTTACCAGTAGTTTCTCGAATTGTTATAGACCTCATATCGACACGACTTATCGAGCTATTGGGGTCTGACGTTTACCATCCCTAGGCGAGATATGCGACATATCAGACGATCAGACCGGACTGTACGGTAGTGTTACTGGTTGGATTCACTGGAGTGTGAGTGGGCTTGCTCGTCGATCTTCAGATCGCTCAATACCCGGGTGGCCGTTACGTTTAGCAGACCGCTTGCGGCTTGTGGGTGCTTGATATGATCATCATCTGCTGCCGGCGTATTAACGAGTCTTTAGAGTCCTACACAGAGGTTTCCTAGCTCAAGCGAAACGAAATAGGAGCGCATATGAGATATGTGCGGGACCGAGAATAATACGTGTATGTGATACCGTATTCTATTCTCGCGATGATTGTATCGAATGGTTGTATGCGATATAACCTAGTTATCGAATCAAGGATTGATTCGATAAGCCGATACATTGATATTAGTCGGTTATATGCGATATGACCGGGTCGTTAAATCAAGTGTTGATTTAATGATTTAATGTATAATTATATATTTGATATATTACTTTGCATTAACTAGTATCGGTTCACTTTAAATGGATATTCTCACTCGGATGTGCACATTGTATATGTGATATACTTTTGTGCACTTGCATGTATTATGTTTGATGATACATGAATGCTAGGGTTTGTGTAAAGAGTTAAACCTTAGTTAAGTAAATGGTTAGGGTTATTATATATTTATTCATTCATTTATTGAATTGTTTATTTCATTTTGGCAAAAGGAAAATGGTGGCTAATTTTGTTCTTTATTGAAGCTTCATGAAGCTTTGAATAAAGTCCACCATTTTTGTTTTATGCCTAACCTAACCATTCACCTAACTATAGTTTGCTCTCTACACATAACCATGGTTGGATTATGATAAGTTTTGATTTTCTTTTCTATTTTAAATAACTTATCATAACACTTTCATCATCTTCTTCCATGAAGAAAACCTTTCTTCATCAATGGTGGATTGATGAAACAAGTGAGAAATCCAATTCTAAAGTCTACACAACTCCTATTTCTTCATCCTCTACCTCTTGCCAAGTAGTAGAGTGTGTTTACTTCACAAGTTTCTTGACTTGGTGAAGTCGGAGCTTGATTTAGCGATGCCTCGACGTAGATCATCTTCGGCATGGACATCGACGACCTAGCTTGTCCATTCTCCGATGAAGCCGACGCTAGAGCCCGGGACTTGTTATGGACAGCGAGGAGACTTCATTGCGGAGCTATGGAGGTGGACAAACGGATCTACAAAGGTTGTATTTCCGTATTCCCTTAGTTAATTGTTAACTAGTTCATTTATCGCCTAAAATCTAGCCGACGATCCGTAGTCGGGTCTCTCGGCCCCCGTAAAATTTTATATTGGCATGTTCGATGCCTTGTGAGACCTCATTAGGGTGCCTAGGAACCTTTCACTAGTATCAGAGCCTAGCTAGAGCCTTAGGCGAAGTCCAGACGGAATTTGAAGTCCGATCGATCCGAAAACTAGAACCCAAAATAGCTCTCTGTCCTTTTTTCAAAAATAGGGATTTTTCTGTATTAAAAATATGTAGAAATATCAGCAGGAATATCTAAGAGTTACTGTAAATTTCGATGCCCTAATTCCATTAAAGCGCCGCGTTTCCGCGGCACGAGCATGGCTCGTGCGGCGGAACCGCGGCCTGTTTGTCGTATTATGAGGTGATGTTTGCACAGTAACTCCTATTTGACAGTGCTGGTTTTCCTGGGTATTTTTAATATTTTTTGAAGAGTTGAATTTTTCTGGGTTGTTTTGGGGATTCAAATGTTCGATCGGATTATCAAATTTTGTCTGTGTGGCTTTCCGGATAAATTTTAGAATATGTTAAAAAGTTCGACCGGATATAAATACCCAATTTTTCCCCTGTCGGGAAATTTCCAAGTGTTGGATTTTTCCGTAGTTTAACGACATTCTAAGTAGTGCAAGTAACGCGATGGACCCTCTAGAAGACAACAAACCTTAACTCGATTATGTGACCGTCTTGAACTGCCCTTTGAACCTTAGGGTTTGGGGCAGTACGGCGTGCCACATGTGAGGCGTTGGCTTGACCCTTCTACGGCTGGACCGTTGGTACTGAGGCACGAACTGAATGTTGTTAGACTTATTTCATGTGTTGATCTGTATCGGGAAAACTTGGGTGTTTGACTGTTCGATTGAAAAGTTTAACATTTTCTGTTTATCTGGAATGGGATACAATAATTGGAATTCACAAGTAGTTATGTGATAACTGAATGAATGTTATAAATCTAGCGGTTTAGTCTCACTTGATCGGTTGCCACGGAATTTTGATGTGATCAAAAGTCCGTCGCAATCACGTAGCGTACGCGGATACTCGCCGGGTAAACTTAATAGACAGCTACACCCCATAGCCCCGACCAAGTGACTGTAGGAGAACCCCGTCGCCGAAAGCATCCGTTCGGGTGCTCGCGGTAGCAGTGTTCCGCCTTGGTGCACTTCGTCGACGGCGTCGGGGGTGCGGCCGCCTACTGAAGTTTGCGACGAGTATTCGATCAGGATGTCGGGAATCTTGTTGAATTGCCCGACTTAATATTGAAAAGAGTTTTCGATTTTGAGACTAAAATGCGGGGTTTATAATTGTTAGGCATGCGATGTCTAAGTAATTCATTTGGTCAGGCATGCGATGTCTGATGAGATTGCGGATTCCAACTGTTGTAGTTTTACACTTTCTTTTCTGTGACCGTAAGTGTAATATGTGATATCGCCGGTTTCGTTGCTATATGTCAACGACAATTGGGATACGCATGTTTACTTACGTTGATGACATGTGATGTTATGTGTTGCTGGATATGTTATATTGGATCGTCGTGTTTGAATAGCCGGGGGTTTTTATGTGAGATGAGTGTTTTTCATTTTCATTCATGTAAAAACTTGTATGTAATATTCTTTTATTGGGGCGCTTCCAGGTTGCGGAAGTTGTCACCGTTTGTATAATATTTACTTTTCCGCACTACGATAGACCCAAGGAGGAGGGCACAAGTAACCGGGTTCTGGAGTCCAGTGGGAGACCAACTCGAGGAGTCGAGGTCGGGTCTCCTAACTCTAGAATTGGTAGGGTTGCTTGCCGCTCTCGTAGGGGTCTAGGGGTGTGGGTTTGGCTATTCATCACGACCGTGGAATCCGTGTTTTATACTGGCTCGTATTGAAAACACGGACGTCCTAGTATATCCAATATTTCATATGATTCTTCTGCTGCGATATCTGTGATGTGATCATGTGATGTTCTGTGATAGATACAGTATATAGTATATATGATATATTATATAGGCGTTATTTATATTTTACACCCGCGCTAGCCCTGCCCCGCTCTGTCGTTAGTTACCTAACCTAACGGTGCACGAGGGGACATCGAGGCGAATGCGGATGGCATAAGTGTACGTCATATCTATCTGTGATGTTTAGGTACTTAAAAGATGGGACTTCATTAATTTGATTAATGAAAGATAAGAAACCTAAGATGTTGTGGAATCGAATTTTAAAATAAAACAGGTAGCTACAGTTCTTGCTTTGCACAGAGGTATATATGATATATCCTGCACCTTATTCTATAAGGAAAGGACTGAGATCCCTTCACCGGGAGTGACTCCTTTAGCAATAACTGGCAGATGCTACACCCTCGGTTTGTCTTTTGATTGCTTTTAAGAGTTTTTGCTTTGCACAGTGATATATATGATATATCCCGCACCTCATTCGACGAGGAAAGGACCGACGATCACTTCACCGGGAGTGACTCCTTTAGCAAAACTAGAAAAGCCTCAAAAAGCACTCCATTTCAAAATTCATTCGATCCTACAACGATATCAAGTTCATTACGCAATAGGTTTTCAGAAAAACCTGTCGTAGCCCTCCGTCATTTCAGATAAATCCTGTTTAGTATTCGTGCTGCGTTTGTTGACTTTGTCAAGGCGCAGTGTGCGGTAGCTAACCAGTATTTATCTGCTTATGCATATGATGCAGATTGGGTTAGGGTAGTCATGCGGCCTTGTTGACCTTGTCAAGGGTCGTGCGGGTGGGTTTGATTCAATCAGGAAATGACGGGTTGAACTTGACTTGCGGTCTATGGTTTGTAGACCTTGTCAAGGTCATAGATCGTTCGGGGCAAAATATTATCGGGAATTTCAAGTGTTGAAATTTGCAATGAGATTGCATACCTTCTATGAGATAGTTGGATCCCGATACCCACTGCGAGTAAGAGTTACTCCTGGGAGAGTTTTATACATTACAATTAGCCAATCAAGTAGGTGTCTAGAAAGGTGTCAACGGGGTTACGCCTCTGGGAAAACGAGGTTTACATTAATTAGGTTCGTGCGAAAGCACGGGGGACCTCCCTCAAAGTACCGACACTGGCCTGGCTGAAAGATTGGCGAACTTGTAGTGTGTAATTAATCCCGGCTAATCTTTCCTTTTAGGGTTTGAAGGAAGATTTGATAAAAAGCAGTGGGAGCCATCCTGATTAGATAAAATAATAACCAATCTATTCTTGCAAGAGCGCACGCTGAGTGTTTTCTTCTCTCTCTCCTGGTAGCGACCATATCACGCCTTAATCAAGATAATAATACGGATTATTGACCGAACCCGCTTGTTATACTGAGCTGGGGAACGTTGGTCCCGCTCCAACTTATAATTGTTATAAGACAGAGCAGGAAATTGGGGATTACCAGAATTCCCGTGCCGCCCAAACGAAGAGAGTGCATGCTGATGCATCATCTTCTGGTGTGTTCATTATACAGAACTGTTTCTCAGTATCCTCCGCATCCTGGTATTTGATACCGGATCAGGATCCCAGATATGTAAGATGTTACATAAGGCTACAAAAGGGTAGAAAAACTGAGAACGGGTGATAAGTTTCATGAGGCAGAAAACGGGGCAAGTGTTGCAGCCAAGTCTGTTGGTCACCGTCACCCTGTATTGTAATACATTGATTCTGAACGTATGTTATTAGATACCGAACCTGATATACAAAATCATATCTGTCTCTTTATTAGTAAAGAAACGATAAAATTTTGTATTGTTGGATAATGTTTTGAACATTTCCTATATCAAAAGTTGATCGGTTCAGGCACGTTATCTAAAAGCATTGATGTTCTAAATCAAACTACAGTTCTTAGTATACAGAACACACACAAGAGGAAGAGTTCAGAAATGAACGAATTCTTCTTGAGGCATTGTAGACTAGGTCTGATCAATGTGACCCGACTAGCTAGAGTTACATATAGATGCATATTTAAATTAGTTTGAATTTACATCTTGTGAAACTCGCCAGTCATGTCACAAAGATAAGATGACCATAGCTCCGTTTACTGGAAACAGAGAAAGAGTTAATGAGCTCTTGGGAATGATACATGATGATGTATGTAGGTCCCCTGTCTACATATGCCAGGACTGGTTCTTTATACTTCATTACATTCTCTGATGATTTCTCAAGATTCAGACTAATGTTCCTGCTGAAACACAAGTCCGAACCTTTTGAGATATTCACGGAATATAAGTTAGAAGTAGAGAACCAAAATACGGGTATAAGTATTATGTCCTTTGATGTGATCGAGGAGGAGAATACTCTAGCACGGAATTCCTGGACTATTCTAAAGGAGAATGAGATTCTCTCTCGGCATTACTCCTCCGAATACACCATAGCACGATGGTATATCGGGGCGGAGAAATCACACCCTATATGATAAGGTGTGCTCTATGATGAGTACTACTGAGTTACCTTTTTCCTATTGGGTGTTATGCACTTGTAAAGTTGCATACCTATTGAATAGGGTTTGAATCAAATCAGTGCCTACCACTTCATATGAGATATGGAAAGGGAAGAGCCCATATCTTAAGTTAGATTAGATTTGGGGTTGTCCGGCCTATGTCTAAAAGCAAAATCCGGACAAGCTCGAGGCAAGGTTAGTTATGTAGAACTGGAAATGTTCCAGCTATACAAACTACAGCAGATGATTTGGTACAACCAGAGGATTCAGTAGATACCAACGAACCTCAGCCTCTCCGCCGATCTAGTAGGGTTCCTCACCCACCTGAGAGATACTTTGGTTTCTCTATGACAGTGGGAGCGAGGATTGCATCATGAGATGATGACCCAACTAGCTTCGAGCTGGCCATCAGGAGTAAGACACTGTCAGAATGGCTGGATGCTTAGCGATCTGAGATGGAATCCTTATACACCAATAAAGTATGGACTTTGGTTGCTATATCTGAAGGGTTAAATCCCCATCAGGAGCAAGTATATCTTGAGAAGATTACTTGGTGTGTATGGAAAAGTTGAGACTTTCAAAGCTAGACTTGTTAAAGGTTTTCGTCATCAACCAGGCGTGGATCATGATGAAACCTTTTCCAATACCTATGCTTAAGTCCATCCAGATCCTACTTGCCACGACTACATACCATGACTACGATATCTGGTGGTTGGGTGTCATGACTGCTTTTCTAAATGTTGTTTTAGAAGAGTGCGTCTATAAGTACACAGCCAGAGGGCCTCATAGAAAGTGGGAGCAGCGGAAACGTGTGCAAGATGTTTTATAAGATAAAGCAGGCATCGCGGAGTTGGAACGTCTGTTTTGATGCGTTAGTCAAAGAAGTTGATATCATCAAAATGGTAGATGAACCTTGTATAAACAAAAAGGTAGTAGGGAGTATGGTGACGATCCTCGTAGAGTACGTGGATGACATACTCTTGATAGAGAAGGAGTTTCCTATGCTACGCTCGATCAATCTCCGCTTATCACTAGGATTCTCCATATAGGATCAAAGTGATACCTACTAAATCCTGGATTTTGGATCTATGAGATAGATCTAGATGGATGTTAGGATTCTCACTAGCTGTAGTGAAATGGTATCAATCGATCCTGGGGAGAATCACTGGAAGTGTTCCAGGGTGATAAAAACGACCGAATGTCAGTCGCAGGCATTGTCTTTACCCTCAGTAAAGGGACGGTATGTTGGAAGAGTTCCAAGCTAGATACCGAGGCATACTAGACGATAAAGGAAGGATACATCGCTACTTAAGATGCTACCAAAGAGGCTGTTAGGATGTATATTGGTTCATGAGATAAACTATGTTCCTACCATTGTGAGACAATGGAGTTGTGGCTTATGCCAAGGAACGCCGGTCGCATCCGTGATCCAGACTTATTCTAAGGCAGTATCACCTGATCATGGAGATGGTTGATCTCCAGGCTGATCAAGGATAGGAGAGCAGACTCAAAGGACAACACGGCGGATCCACTCACGAAGGCCTATTCCCAGAGAGAGACTTTTATGGGATGGTTGAGTATGAGATACTACAACCACTGCTACAGATGGCCCTAGTGCAAGTAGGAGATTGTTAGTTATATGTATGCCCTAGAGGCCATTACTGTACATAGGATGTATATTGTAGTGGATGCTGGGACATATATAGGGAGGACTTTCTTGCTCAACATGATAGTATGCTATCTGGTTGATCTTTACCTTAACGTGTATACTGATTGTCTCTCTGTTACATGTTGGTAAAGCTCTTAGGATGTGTACTTGACTACCTGGACTATGATGCGGATCATACTAGTGGGGACATGGTAGTCCATAAGTACATCCTTCAAAGTCCCTAGTCATGGGTGTATCGAGATGGGGCATCGATATACCAGAGTAGACTAGCGTGTACCTTCTCGACCCATAAAGATGGGCGATGGATGATCCCATATCCATTGGTGTTTGACATCGGAGATGATATACGGGTGCTCAGTAGAGACTGGGTACACTGGACGGACTCGCCGAGAACTCCCAGATGGTATTATACCTCACGTCAGATGGCAGTTCTCTGGTGACACTGGTACAGAGTAGTCTGTTGACCCGAGATCGTCATAGAGTCTTGTGTGGTTCCCACTGTGCTTTGATTTCCATCTTACCACGTCCAAGAGGGCGTGCAAAACGGTGGTTTTTGGGTACAGTCCCGAGTCACATGGAGGCAATGAGCGATAGGAGGGGATTCGTCTCTCCCGGTATAGGGGGTTGATGTTGCGCTGTGTTCGATTGGCTATAACAGGAAATCCCTCGCCAGGGTTACTGAGATATACTGGTAAGTGTTACCAGTAGTTTCTCGAATTGTTATAGACCTCATATCGACACGACTTATCGAGCTATTGGGGTCTGACGTTTACCATCCCTAGGCGAGATATGCGACATATCAGACGATCAGACCGGACTGTAGGTAGTGTTACTGGTTGGATTCACTGGAGTGTGAGCGGGCTTGCTCGTCGATCTTCAGATCGCTCAATACCCGGGTGGCCGTTACGTTTAGCAGACCGCTTGCGGCTTGTGGGTGCTTGATATGATCATCATCTGCTGCCGGCGTATTGACGAGTCTTTAGAGTCCTACACAGAGGTTTCCTGGCTCAAGCGAAACGAAATAGGAGCGCATATGAGATATGTGCGGGACCGAGAATAATACGTGTATGTGATACCGTATTCTATTCTCGCGATGATTGTATCGAATGGTTGTATGCGATATAACCTAGTTATCGAATCAAGGATTGATTCGATAAGCTGATACATTGATATTAGTCGGTTATATGCGATATGACCGGGTCGTTAAATCAAGTGTTAATTTAATGATTTAATGTATAATTATATATTTGATATATTACTTTGCATTAAATAGTATCGGTTCACTTTAAATGGATATTCTCACTCGGATGTGCACATTGTATATGTGATATACTTTTGTGCACTTGCATGTATCATGTTTGATGATACATGAATGCTAGGGTTTGTGTAAAGAGTTAAACCTTAGTTAAGTAAATGGTTAGGGTTATTATATATTTATTCATTCATTTATTGAATTTTTTTATTTCATTTTGGCAAAAGGAAAATGGTGGCTAATTTTGTTCTTTATTGAAGCTTCATGAAGCATTGAATAAAGTCCACCATTTTTGTTTTATGCCTAACCTAACCATTCACCTAACTATAGTTTGCTCTCTACACATAACCATGGTTGGATTATGATAAGTTTTGATTTTCTTTTCTATTTTAAATAACTTATCATAACACTTTCATCATCTTCTTCCATGAAGAAAACCTTTCTTCATCAATGGTGGATTGATGAAACAAGTGAGAAATCCAATTCTAAAGTCTACCCAACTCCTATTTCTTCATCCTCTACCTCTTGCCAAGTAGTAGAGTGTGTTTACTTCACAAGTTTCTTGACTTGGTGAAGTCGGAGCTTGATTTAGCGATGCCTCGACGTAGATCATCTTCGGCATGGACATCGACGACCTAGCTTGTCCATTCTCCGATGAAGCCGACGCTAGAGCCCAGGACTTGTTATGGACAGCGAGGATACTTCATTGCGGAGCTATGGAGGTGGACAAACGGATCTACAAAGGTTGTATTTCCGTATTCCCTTAGTTAATTGTTAACTAGTTCATTTATCGCCTAAAATCTAGCCGACGATCCGTAGTCGGGTCTCTCGGCACCCGTAAAATTTTATATTGGCATGTTCGATGCCTTGTGAGACCTCATTAGGGTGCCTAGGAACCTTTCAGAAGCAGATCCAAGAACTCATGGCGGATTGGACCTTACAAGAGTGACTACTAGAGAGCTAATTTCGAAATATGGTTTAGATGACAATACTATTGATTTTATTGGGCATGCATTAGCACTCCACAGAGATGATCGGTATCTGGATGAACCAGCTCTTGATACTGTAAAAAGGATGAAAAGCACTTCAAGAAGAATGGAAGAGTTGTCAGGCTTTGGCTTGGATTAAAGATGCTTGATCTTAATGATAATATCATTGCACAGCTGAAAGAAAAAGATGCTACATTTCCTGATGCGAGCAAAGGCGTGCTAGTGCCCATGTTAACTCCAGGATCTCCGGCTGACCGCGCTGGGTTTCGTCCAGGTGATGTTGTTGAGTTTGACGAAAAACCTGTTGGGAGTATTAAAGAGGTGACCGAGGATGGGATGATTGCCGGAGCCATGACCGTCGCTGCCATTCCAGATGATTCAGAGGACGTCCCCTACCTGTGTGGTCACATTCGTGCATTGCCTGGTCCTGTTCCGTACTCGCAAGCGTGCATCGAGACCTTTAGCGACTTCGGACTTTGCCGTGCGTATCTGTATCGCGATCCATCGAGGCAAGTGAAACTTGCTACATGCTATCTATAATATTTTTATACCTATTAAATTGCATAGTAAAACTGTAGATTACATATAGCGCCACATGTTCCATTTTCCTTTTCGATGTTCCATATATCATTTTAGATTTGGATCTTGAATTATAACTTGTTGCATGTTAGATTACAATATCGTGTACCCACGTCCCTATTTAAATCAAATAACAATTATTTGCATAGCCCATAGTACCCCTTTTATAGTTATACCCTATCGGACGACCGTTTACATACATCTAGCCTAAATTATATTCAATTGCATCTCTAGATTATTTAGTACATATTAACATGATTTTAACATCCATATTGGTTATACTGTATTTAAGTAAGGTTGAAACTATCCCTTAAACCCAAACCGATAACCGTGCATCTATATACCTTAATCTGTACCTGATTGTATTTCATATTACAATGTTCCAGTTTATTGTTCTATTAGTACCCATGCTTGTTTTGTATACCCATGCCTATGTTAATTTGATTATGAACACCCACATGACATCTTGTGCACCCTGCTATGACTTGTTACACCTACTACCTGACACGACATGGTACCGAGCACCTCTTGACTGACATGACACCTATGTACTACCTGACTAGACCTGATGTACCATGGCTTTACCTGTTACCTGATCTTGTGACTAATGCCGACAAACCTGACCTGTTGTCCCTACGGACATTTCTTGTTGTCTATCCAGACAAACTTGTACCTGCCTGATCCTGTGTTGGCATTAGCTCCAGATTATTTAATACTTGACTTGAATACACAACCTAGGGTATGGGGAAATCAATGATGAAACCTAACTTGTAACTCGACAGTTCGCTACCTTTACTGATCAGTTTTAGAGGCTAGGCCAGCCTTGGGATGATGCTGCTGATATCGTCCATCGTTATCCACTGCCTTTTTAGAGGCTAGGCCAGCCTTGGGATGATGCCATGGACATCATTCATCGTTACCCCTTTTCCTTTTAGTTCCTAGCGGCATGTCTCGGTTTCAGCCCGAGAATCTTCACCGTGATCCCGGGCACGCACGGGATACTACTGAGTTACCTCGATACAACAACAACAACTGAGCCTTTTATCCCAAGCATATGGGGTAGGCTACATGAACCAACATGAGAATCACGACGGGTCCAGCACATGAATCCTCTGTCTCCACTCACTTCTATCGAACAATATACTTTCATTGAGTCCTTTGGCAACCATATAGTTTCGTATCACCTCCATCCATGTTTTCTTCGGTCTCCCTTTTGCCCTTTTGCCATTACCCATATCGAGAGTATCTATTCGTCGAACCGGTGCTTCCATAGGTCTGCGTCGCACATGACCAAACCATCTAAGCCGGTTTTCCCGCATCTTCTCCTCCACGGGTGCCACACCAACTTTTGCACGAATATCCTCATTTCGCACCTTGTCTTTTCTAGTGTTACCGCACATCCAACGAAGCATGCGCATCTCTGCTACGTGCATCTTCTGTGTATGATGCTTCTTAGGAGCCCAGCATTCTGTACCATATAATAAGGCAGGCCGAATAGCGCTCCGATAAAACTTCCCTTTCAATTTTAACGGAAAGTTACGATCACACAAAATCCCTGTTGCACTCCTCCATTTCAACCAACCAGCTTGGATCCTTTGATTAACATCACTATCGATCTCCCCATTCCTTTGGATGATGGAACCTAGATATCTAAACTGGTCGCTCGGTGATATCTCTTGCCCTTCCAATGTTATACCAATATGGTTTTGACTTCTCTGGCTACTAAATTTGCAGTGCATATATGCTGTCTTCGACCTGCTCAATCTGAATCCCCGAGATTCCAATGTTTGTCTCCATAATTCCAATTTGGCATTAACCCCTGCTTTCGTCTCATTTACTAGAACAATATCATCAGCGAATAGCATACACCAAGGGACCTCATCTTGGATAGTTCTAGTAAGCTCCTCCATCACGATGGTAAACAGGAAAGGACTTAATGCAGATCCTTGATGTAAACCAATAGTAATCGGAAAATCACTTGTTAAGCCACCGCAAGTTCTGACATTTGCCACTACTCCGTCGTACATATCCTTTATTATGTCAATATACTTGACGGGGACCCCCTTTTTCATCATTGTCCCCCATAATACCTCTTTAGGTACCTTGTCGTACGCTTTTTCTAAATCAATAAATATCATATGCAAATCTTTTCTCCTCTCTCGAAAGCGCTCGACAAGTTGACAAAGCAAATGAATCGCCTCTGTCGTCGATCGTCCAGGCATGAACCCAAATTGGTTCTCTGTTATCTTAATATCCTTCCTTAGCCTGTGTTCAATCACTCTCTCCCAAAGTTTCATGGTGTGACACATTAGTTTTATTCCACGGTAGTTTGAGCAACTTTGAATGTCACCCTTATTCTTGTAGATAGGTACAAGGATACTTTTCCTCCATTCATTTGGCATCTTTTTTGTCTGCCAAATCTTATTAAACAGATCTGTCAGCCATTTAACGCCTATTTCTCCTAAGCATCTCCAAATCTCGATAGGAATCCCGTCAGGACCAACCGCTTTTCTTAAACCCATTCTGTTCAAAGCTTCTTTAACCTCAGTAAGTCTTATTTTACGCATGAAATCACGATTTATATCTTGAGATTGAATGACAAGTCCATCCAAATTCTTAGTAAAGCTCTCATTGAACAATTTGTCAAAATAATCTCTCCATCTTTCCTTGATATCCTCATCTCGAACTAAAACCTTCTGATTTTCATTTTTGACACACTTCACCGCACATAAGTCTCTAGTCTTCCTTTCCCGCATTCGAGCAATCCGGTATATATCATTTCCAGCCTCTTTAGTGTCTAATTTCTCGTACACCTCCTTGTAGACCTTAGATTTAGCTTCCCGAACAGCTTTCTTAACTTCCTTTTTAGCCATTTTGTACTTCTCAAATCTCTCCACATCTCTACTTTTCTTCAAATCTTTATAAGAATCTCTTTTAATTTTAATAGCAGCCTTTACATCTTCATTCCACCATGATATGTCCTTAGATGGTGGAGCACCACCTCTCGACTCACCAAGTAGATCTCTAGCTACTTTCTTGATACAACTAGCCATTTTGTTCCATGTTTTGTCTGGATCATCTTCCGACTGCCAATCCGCTTCTTGTACTACACGATCTATAAAAGCCTTTTGATTACCTTCTTTCAATCGCCACCATTTAATTTTAGGCTCTACCTTACGTCTAATCTTCCTAGGTTCTCGTCTAAATCGAAAATCTAGAACTAAAAGTCTATGTTGAGTAGTTACACTCTCACCTGGCACTACTTTACAGTCGATACAACAACCTCTATCTATTCTTCTCGTCAGAAAAAAGTCTATTTGACTAGCATTTGATCCGCTCCTAAAAGTGATAAGGTGGGACTCTCTTTTCCTAAACCAGGTGTTTGCTAAGATCAAGTCATAAGATAAAGCAAAATCTAGAATCGAGTCACCTACTTCATTCCTTTGTCCGAAACCAAAACCTCCATGGATAGTATCAAACCCACTACGACTAGTACCTACATATCCATTAAGATCACCACCAATAAATAACTTCTCTCCACTAGGTATACTTTGCACCACCTCGTCTAAATCCTCCCAGAATAGACGCTTACTAGCGTCATCAAGACCTATCTGTGGTGCATAAGCACTAATAACATTAAAGATCTCTCCACCTAGAATAAGCTTAACCAGTAAAATTCTATCACCTTTTCTCCTAATCTCAACTACATCCTCAAGCAACCGTCTATCTATGATTATACCTACCCCATTACTGAGTTACCTCGATGATTCATCAAAAATGATTTCAAGACTTTAGAGTTGTTAACCCAATAGACCAGTTTAGATTACTCACTGCACACTACCTTTCACTGCCCTGATTTATATTGTTGTTACACCCGCTTTACCTTTTATGATCATACCTGCATGTCTTGCTACCCTGTTTATATATTATTGCTTGATGTTATGACGCGCTGACGTCTGGGTTTTGCATGGCCCAGATCCTCTACCTTTGTTGCAGACTGATCAGGAGCAATGCCGCTGTTAGACCGAGCGGTAAGAATCCTGTTGGTACCCAGTTTTACTTTCCAGGTGTTTTATTTTTGGACCTTTTGCTTCCGCATATTATATCATTTCTTGATTCATTTACTCTGGCTCATGGACATGTGGTAGATAGTTTAGTTTACTTTCCTGTTCTTGATATCTCTACAGCCGTAATGTGACTGTGGAGGGAATTTTCCTATCCACAGGTAGCAGGTTGGCTATGTCACGTGCCTATCTTAGCGTACTCTGGAAAGCGGGGTGTGACAGTTATGCACTAGAATCAGCTGCATATCATTTGAACAAGGTTCCCTCCAAGACTGTGCCTACTATACCATATCAGATGTGGTGTGGGAAGAAACCCTATATTCAATATCTGAAGATATGGGGATGTCCAGTTTTTGTTAAAAAGTAGCATGTGGACAAACTCAAGGCACGCTCAGTACCGTGTAAGTTTGTGGGATACCTAAAGAACTCCATGGGGTATCTTTTCTATTACGCAGAGGAACGAATGGTTTTTGTTTCTCGTAATGCCCACTTTCTGGAACATCAGCTTTTAGAAAAGGAAATAAGTGGGAGCGCAATAGAACTGGAAGAAATTCCAGAAGCACAAGCTATTACTGAAAGCTTAGTAGAACCAGAGGTTTCAGGAGAATCGGACATCCCAGCGCCACTCCGCAGGAGTAGTAGGCAGTCTCATCCGCCCAAGAGATACTACAGTTTTCTCATAGACGGGGATCAAGAGGATTGCGTTATTGAAAATGATGAGCCTACTAGCTTCCAGCAATCCATTCAGAGCGGTGACTCAGTAAAATGGCTGGATGCAATGTGGACCGAGATGGAGTCCATGTACACCAACAAGGTTTGGACTTTGGACATTGCTCCAGAAGGGGTAAAACCCATAGGCAGCAAATGGATCTTCAGAAAGAAGATCGGTGTAGATAGGCAGGTTGAAACCTATAAAGCTAGACTTGTTGCAAAGGGTTTTCGCCAAAGACCTGGTTTGGACTATGACGAAACCTTTTCTCCAGTGGCTATGCTTAAATCCATTCGGATCCTTCTTGCCATTGCTGCCTTCCACGATTATGAGATCTGGCAAATGGACGTAAAGACGACTTTTCATAATGGAAATTTGGAAGAGTGCGTCTATATGTATCTGCCGGAGGGTTTCATTCAGAGTGGGAGCAGCGGTAAAGTGTGCAAGTTGCTTAAGTCCATTTATGTACTGAACCAGGCATCGCGGAGTTGGAACGTCTGCCTTGATGATACTGTCAAAGAATTCGGCTTCATCAAAAATCCGGATGAACCATGTATTTACAGTAAGATTGTAGGAAGAACTGTGGTATTCCTCGTCTTGTACGTAGATGACATTCTCCTAATAGGAAATGACATTCCTATACTACAACCAGTCAAAGGATTCTTGTCATAGAGGTTCTCCATGAAGGACCTGGGCGATGCTAACTACATTCTGGGGATCCAGATCTATCGTGATAGATCTAAGAGAATGTTGGGACTTTCGCAGTCCAGGTACATCTACACCATACTGAAAAGATTCAGTATGGAAGATTCCAAGCGCGGTAATTTACCGGCTTGTCACGGGATCACCCTCTCCAAGGAGATGTCTTCCAAGATTGATTTGGAAAGGGATCGCATGTCTGTTATACCCTACGCATCTGCGGTAGGCTCTATAATGTATGCGATGTTGTGTACCAGACCAGATGTAGCTTATGCACTGAGTGTAGTAAGCCGGTATCAGTCAAACCCTGGGAAGAAGCACTGGATAGCTGTAAAGAACATTCTGAAGTACCTGAGAAGGACTAAGGATATGTTTTTGGTTTACGGCGGAAAAGACCTCCAGATCGAGGCCTTTGCTGACTCCAGCTTCCAGAGTGACAAGGATGACTTCAAATCCATGTCGGGTTATGTCTTTACTCTCAATGGAAGGGTGGTGTGTTGGAAGAGTTCCAAACAGGAAACCGTTGCTGACTCGACGATGGAAGCGGAATATATCGCAGCATCTGATGCCGCAAAAGAAGTCGTCTGGATAAGGAAGTTCTTGACAGAACTTCAGGTGGTTCCGTCCATTGTTGATCCAATACCTCTGTATTGTGACAACAACGGGGCTATAGCTTTAGCAAAGGAACCCAGGTCCCATCAGAAGTCCAGACACATCTTGAGGCGGTATCACCTGATCAGGGAAATCGTAGATCGCCGGGAGATCGAGGTTCGGAGGGTTGCTACAGAAGATAACACTGCAGATCCATTCACAAAGGCCATTCCTCAGACTCAGTTCGAGCGGCTGATCGAGATAAAAAGTTTTCGATACGCCAGCACATGGCCCTAGTGTAAGTGGGAGATTGTTAGTGTATATGCCCTAGAGGCCATTATTGTATCATGCTAGTTTGTATATTACTTAATGGAAGCTTGGAATATTCACAGTTGTATAGACAATCTTGCTCAAAATGGTAGTATGCTACTTGGTTTGTTTCTACTTTAATATGTGCATGTGTTTCTTTTAGCATATCGCCTATACATATTAGTGGAGACCTTAGGATCTTTGCTTGATTACCAGCGTTGTGATGGCAGTCACACTAGTGGGGGGCTGGGTAATCTACAAACACATCCTTATACAGGTCCCTAGTCGTAGGATTATCGAGACGGGGCATCGATACTCCGGAGTAGACTAGCGTATGCGCTTCTCATCCCAGCAGGGGAGATGGTCTGTCCCACAGCCATTAGTACGTCGTACTGGAGATAGTATGCGGGTGCTCGTTAGGTTACGAGTACACTGGACAGGACTCGCTGGGAACTGTTGGTTGGTATTATACCTATCGTCGGTTATCAGTTCCCAGGTGACATGAGTACAGATGAGTCCGTTGACTTGACACTGTCACTTCGCCTCGAGTGTGTTCCCACTGTTCTTAGATTATTACCCTACCACGACACAAATGAGTCGTGCAAACAGGTAGTAGTTGGGTGCAGTCCCGAAGCATTTGGAGACAGTGACGGTTAGACAGGATTCGTCTCTCCCGGTATTGGGAGTTGATATCGTGCTGTGTCTAGGAGAGCCATTACACAAAGTCCCTGGCCAGGGCAAGCGAGATTTGCTGGTAGTGTTTCCAGTAGTTTCTCAGGGTGTTCTGGGTTACACCCCGACACGACTTGTACCGCTATTAGGGGACTGACGTTTACCGCCCCCTAGGCCCGACATGCGATACTCTCAGACGAACAGACCGGACTGTACGGAGATTGTCACATTCAGGCTCAGTAGGAGTTCGGATGGGAGGTCTTCTTATCGGCATGTACCTGGGGACCGTTACGTACAGCTAGTACCGCTTGCGGCCTATGGTTAAACCCACTGCCAGCGTAGTGTCGAGTCTTTAGAGTCCCACACAGAGGGTTGTTCACCTTTGGGCAAAACAGAGTAGAGATCACATGGTTTTGCGACGCGGCTCGTTCACATACACGCACTTATGCACGTTTGGTGTTCGGGTAGTTATTACTAGCGGGCTTTGGTTTAAGCCAGATCCTAGTATTTGTTTTGGGATTGGTTTTGTCTCATTGCATTCATGTTCCTCGGAACACGGATGCGGGTGTGTATGCACAGTTGATAGAGGCGGAGGAACCTCATTAGGGTTTTTGACCGTTGACTTTTTCTAAACCCTAATGAGAATGAGAAATATGATTAATAATATTAATTAAGGATAATTGTGCCATAGTTATGGTTGGGTTAACCATTTGACTTGTTGACTTTTGTTGACCTTGATATTTTCGTTAGCAAAAGAAAGATGCTTCTTGAAGCTTGCATTAGCATTAAATGTGAAATGATAATGGTAAAATCAACTAACCATCACAATTTTCTTAATTATTATTATTATTCTCATATCTCTCTCATCTGAGAGCAAGGTTGGGATTACTCTCTCATCTGAGAGCAAGGTTGGGATTACTCTCTCATTCTCTTATGCTCTTTCTCTCTCTTGCAAAAGCTCTCCCTCTCCCTCTCTTAAAACTTAAGTGTTTCATGTGTTGAAAATCATAAGCTTTTGAGACTAAACCATCAAAACATCTCTCTACTCATTCTAGGGTTCTTTGTCTAGGAAACCAAGCACTCTAGTTACTTCTTGGTTGAGGTAGGAGCTCAAGGTAGAGGCCTTCGGGTGGATCTATCTTCGGCAAAGAGAAGACGAAGAGGAGGAGCCGTCTACACCACTCCAAAGAGCTAACAATAAGGAGGACCACAACAAGAAGAGAAGGAGTTCAAGAACTAGGTATAACCATCTAACCTAGTAGCTAGAACTTATAGTTAGTTTGTTAGTTTTTTTTAGCAAAGATCCTTCATGGTTAGTCTATGTTCCCTTGTGATAAAAATTTGATTTTTACTCTTTCCGCCTCCCCGTAAGTACCGGGGTGGGTTACATAGACTTACAGATATCGTGCAGTGTTCAGAAAGCCATTACACAAAGTCCCTGGCCAGGGCAGTCGAGAAATACTGGTAAGGTACTCCAGTAGTTTCTCATGGTGTATTGGGCTCTCCTCCGACACGACTTATCGCGCCGTTAGGGGTCTGACGTTTACCATCCCCTTAGGCCGATATGCGAGTATCTCAGACGAACAGACTGGACTGTACGGAGATTTTCATAGATAGGCTCAGTAGGAGTTCGGATGAGCTTGCTCATCGTCCTTCTTATCGACAGATACCTGGGTAGCCGTTACGTGCAGCTAGTACCGCTGACGACTTATGGTTAAACCCACTGCCAGTTTACTGTCGCGTCTTTAGAGTCCCACACAGAGGGTTTCCCTACTTCGGGCAATTGATGTAGATACTGTAGGGTCCCTAGGCACTCTTGTGAAGGTTCAAAAGGCATCAAACATGCCCGGATTAAATTTTAGACGTGCCGAACAACCCAAAGCCGGGATCTTTGCTAGATTATTAGGGTTTAACATGTAATAAGATAACTTTTATCTAAGTGTGAGGGATTACAACCTTTGTAGTCCGCTCCTTCACTTCACAAGCTCCGAGTAGAAGTCCCTTTGCCGCGATCCACGATCTCCCGGACTCATGAGAGGCTCCACGACTCGAACGATCCATTCTAGCTTGTCGTAATCCAAATCTCCGATGATCTACCTTGAAGTTGCTTCGACTCAAGCTTTCTCACTCAAAAGAGAAGAACACCCTAATCCCAAGGGCTAGATGAGATGAGGATGAGAGAGTAGTGATTTTGCTTTCTTTTTAAATCATTTTCTCATATTTTATCATCACTTAAGAAAATCAAGCAAGCTTTTCTTTCAAGAGAGAAGAAGAAGATGAGCATGGAAAAAGAATAATGATCATTCATTTTCTTTTGTGATGAATAGAAATAAAAACATATGATTGATCTTTTAACCATGGTCAAGGATGAATGGATGAGAATGTGTAGAGAAACAACTAGGGTTAGGGTTTGGTTAAGTTAATAATGAGTCATCCAAAATATCTTTACAAATGACAAAAGAAAATTGCTTCTAGAAGGAACTTGAAGCATCTAAACCTAATCAAACCCTAACCTCAATTAATCATCCTTAAACATGTTTAACAATTAATCATATCATGTCACAATAATATATATCACATATATATTATATATTTGCAACAAAAGAAAATAATACAATTAACATATATCGCATATATATCAATGTATCATCCACTGAGAAAATGAAATAATAAAGTAAGCCAATATTAGTTAATATAATAATATATCATATATATTATTATATATTAAATCATCGAATCAACACTTGATCCGACGATCCGGCTATATCGAATATAACCGGCTAATATATCATGTACCGATTCATCGAATCAACACTTGATCCGATGACCCGATTCATATCCATATATCGCGAGAATATAATACGGTATCCCATATCGCATTATTCTCGCTCCTGCGCATATCACATATGTGCCACTACTCTGTTTCGCCTGAGCCAAGAAACCTCTGTGTAGGACTCTAAAGAATCGTCAATATGCCGGTAGCAGGTGATGATCATATCAAACACCCACAAGCTGCAAGCGGTCAGCTAAACGTAACAGCCACCCAGGTATTGAGCGATCAGAAGATCAACAAGCTAGCCTGTGCGTTCTCTTGTGAATCCGATCAGTAACACTCCCGTACAGTCCGGTCTGTTCGTCTGATATGTCGCATATCAAGTCTAGGGGTGGTATACGTCAGACCCCAGTAACCGATAAGTCGTGTCGATGTATGGCTCATAACAGGTCGAGAAAACTACTAGTAACACTTACCAGTAAATCTCCATATCAGCCCTGGCCAGGGACTTCCAGTTATAGCCAATCGAACACAGCACAACATCAACTCCCTATACCGGGAGAGACGAATCCCCTCCTATCGCTCATTGCCTCCATGTGATTCGGGACTGTACCCAAAAGCCACCGTTTTGCACGCCCTCTTGGACGTGGTAAGGTGGAAATCAAAGCACAGTGGGAATCACACAAGACTCTATGACGATCTCGGGTCTACAGACTACCCTGTACCAGTGTCACCGGAGAACTGCCATCTGACGTGTGGTATATCACCATCTGGGAGTTCTCGGCGAGTCCGTCCAGTGTACCCAGTCTCTACTGAGCACCCGTACACCATCTCTGATGTCAAACACCGATGGATATGGGATCATCCATCGCCCATCATATGGGTCAAGATGCGTATACGCCAGTCTACTCTGGTGTATCGATGCCCTGTCTCGATATACCCTCGACTAGGAACAGTTATAGGATGTACTCATCGACTACCGCGGCCCCACTAGTATGATCTCATCATAGTCCCAGTAGTCGAGTACAAGTCCTAAGGGCTTTATCAACATGTGAGAGTAAAACAGTAAACCAATACAAGTCAACATGTTAAGATAAAGTGAAACCAAATAGCATACTATCATGACGAGCAAGAAAGTCTTCTCTATATATAACCAAGCATCCATTATAATATACATCAAATGTACAACAATGGCCTCTAGGGCATATACATAACTAACAATCTCCCACTTGCACTAAGGCCAGCTGCTGTAGTATCTCATACCTAGCATCCCGAATAATCTCTCAAACTGTATCTGGGGAATAGCCTTCGTGAATGGATCCGCATTGTTGTCCTTCGTATCTACTCTCCTGACCTCGATCTCCCGGCGATCAACTATCTCCCTGATCAGGTGATACCGCCTCAGAATATGTCTGGACTTCTGATGGGACCTGGGTTCCTTGGCCAAAGCCACAGCTCCATTGTTATCGCAATACAGAGGTATTGGATGCTCAATGGATGGAACCACACCAAGTTCACTAATGAACTTCTTGATCCAGACAGCCTCTTTGGCAGCATCGTTGGCAGCGATGTATTCAGCCTCCATTGTTGAGTCTGCAACGGTATCCTGTTTGGAACTCTTCCAACATACCGCCCCTCCATTGAGGGTAAAGACAAAACCCGAATGCGACTTAGAGTCGTCCTTATCACTTTGGAAGCTGGAATCGGTAAAGGACTCCACCTGGAGTTCTCCGTTACCATACACCAAGAACATCTCCTTAGTCCTTCGTAAGTACTTGAGAATGTTCTTCACTGCTGTCCAATGACTCTCTCCAGGATCTGCTTGATACCGACTCACTACACTTAGTGAGTATGCTACATCGGGTCTGGTACATAGCATCGCATACATGATAGAGCCTACTGCCGAAGCATAGGGTATCCCTTGCATGCGAGCTCTTTCCAAATCAGTCTTGGGAGACATCTCTTTGGAGAGAGTGAGTCCAGATATCGTGGGCTGATTCCCACGTTTGGATTCTTCCATACTAAACCTCTTTAGTATGGTGTCAATGTACCTGGATTGGGACAATCCCAGTATCCGTTTAGATCTATCTCTATAGATCATGATTCCCAATATGCAGGAGGCATCACCTAGATCTTTCATTGAGAATCTCTGTGATAAGAAGAGCTTGACTGATTGCAGCATAGGAATATCATTTCCTATCAAGAGTATGTCATCCACGTACAATACGAGGAAGACAACCTTATCCTCTGCTACCTTCTTATAGATACAAGGTTCATCTATATTTTTGATGAAGTCAAACTCTTTGACTACAACATCAAAATAGATGTTCCAACTCCGCGATGCTTGCTTTAACCCATAAATGGATTTAAGCAGCTTGCACACCTTTCCGCTGCTCCCACTATCTACGAAGCCCTCTGGCTGAGTCATGTACACGCACTCTTCTAAATCACCGTTTAGAAAGGCGGTCTTAACATCCATTTGCCAGATTTCGTAGTCATGGTATGCAGCAATGGCAAGTAAGATCCGGATGGACTTAAACATAGCCACTGGAGAAAAGGTTTCGTCATAGTCCACACCTGATCGTTGACGAAATCCCTTTGCTACAAGTCTAGCTTTGAAAGTCTCAACTTTTCCATCTACACCAAATTTCTTTTTAAAAATCCACTTGCTCCCAATGGGTTTTACCCCTTCAGGAGCATTTTCTAAAATCCATACTTTGTTGGTGTACATGGATTCCATCTCAGATCGCATTGCATCCAGCCATTTCACAGAGTCATCACTCGTGATGGCCTGCTCGAAACTAGTCGGTTCATCATCATCCATGATGCAATCCTCGCTTCCACCATCAATGAGAAAACCGTAGTATCTCTCAGGTGGATGAGAAACCCTACTAGATCGGCGGAGAGGCTGGGGTTCGTCGGGTACTACTGAATCCTCTGGTTCAACCAAGTCTTCTGTTATAGTTTGTGTTGCTGGAACCTCTTCCAGTTCTACCTCAATACTACTATTCTGTTTTATAAGAAAACCTTTTTCTAAGAAAGTAGCATGTCGAGAAACAAACACCTTTTGTTCCTCGGGGTGGTAGAAGATATACCCTTGTGAATTTCTGGGATATCCTACAAACTTACATAAGACTGATCTTGCCTCGAGTTTGTCCGGATTTTGTCTTTTGACATAGGCCGGACAACCCCATATCTTAATATAATTAAGATGTGGTCTCTTCCCTTTCCATATCTCATATGGAGTGGTAGGCACAGATTTGGTAGGAACTCTATTCAATAGGTCTATGGCTGTCTCAAGCGCATACCCCCAGAAGGAAATAGGTAACTCAGCTGTACTCATCATCGAGCGCACCATATCTAATAGGGTGCGATTCCTCCGCTCAGATACACCGTTGTGCTGTGGTGTATAAGGAGGAGTACGCTGAGAGAGAATCCCATTCTCTTTTAGATAATCTAGGAATTCACCGCTTAAGTATTCACCTCCTCGATCAGATCGAAGAATCTTAATACTTTTGCCCGTTTGGTTCTCTACTTCGTGTTTATATTCTCTGAATTTCTCAAGAGCTTCAGACTTGTGTTTCATCAGGAATACATGTCCGAATCTAGAGAGATCGTCAGTGAACGTAATGAAGTAGGAAGAACCGTTCCTGGCATGCGTAGACATGGGACCGCATACATCACTATGTACCAGTCCTAAGAGTTCGGTAACTCTTTCTCCGTGTCCACTAAACGGAGCTTTGGTCATTTTTCCTTTGAGACATGAATGGCAAGTATCATAAGATGATAATTCGAACGGATTCAAATAACCATCTCTATGTAACTTAGCCAGTCGTGTCGCATTGATATGACCAAGTCTACAATGCCACAAGAAGGATTCGTTCATATCTGAACTTTTCCTCTTGTGTGTGTTTTGTATATTTAGAACTGTATTCTGATTTAGAATGAATATGCCATTATGTAACGAGCCTGATGCAATCAACTTTTGATCTAGGAATATGTTCATAACATTATCCTGTACTACAAAATTATATCCCTCTTTACTCAATAAAGAAACTGATATAATGTTGCACATCATGTTCGGTATATAATAGCACTCATTTAGAATCAGTGTATTACGACTTGGTAATACAAGGTGATATTCGCCAACTGCTTTGGCTACAATACTTGCACCGTTCCCTACTTGAACGGAATGATCACCTTTTCCCAGTTCTCTACCTTTACATAGCCCATGTAACTGTTTACATATGTGGGATCCTGATCCGGTATCTAATACCCAGGACGTAGGGTGAACTGAGAAACAGTTCTCAATAACTAACACACCTGAAGAAGATGCATCAACATGCATGTTCTTTTGGGCGGCGTGAGAATCTAGATATTCTCCTGTTTCCTGTTCAGTCTTATAACTCTTATAAGAAAGAACGGGTCCAACGTTCCCTTGCTCAGTACAATAATCAGGTTTAGTCAATACATCCATATTATTATCTTGATTATGGCCTGAAATGGTCGCTACCTGGAGAGAGAGAGAAGAAAACACTTTAGCGTATGCTCTTGCAAGATTAGATTGGTTATTATCTTATCTAATCAGGATGTCTCCCACTGTTTTTATCAAATCTACCTTCAAACCATAAAAGGTAAGATTAGCCGGGATTAATTACACCCTACAATTTCGTCAATCTTTCAGCCAGATCAGTGTCGGTACTTTGAGGGAGGTTCCCCGTTCTTTCGCACGGACCTAATTAGTAAACCTCGTTTTCCCAGAGGCGTAACCTCGTTAACACTTTTCTAGACACCTACTTGAATGACTAATTGTCCTGTGTTAAACTCTCCCAGGAGTAACTCTTACTCGCAGTGAGTATCAGGATCCAACTATCTCATAGGAGGTATGCAATCTCATTGCAAATTTCAACGCTTGAAATTCCCGATAAAGCTTTTACCCCTAGTGTGCTATGACCTTGACGCATGCCAAACAACCCATAGTCCACTAGTCAAGTTCAACCCGTACATTTCGTGATTGAATTAAACCCACCCGTACGACCCTTGACGCATGCCAAACAACGCCGCACGAATACCCTAATCCAATCGCATCTCATGCTGCAGATAAGTAATAATCAGCTACCGTACGCTATGCCTTGACGCATGCCAAACTACCGTAGCACGAATACTAAATATTACTTATCTGAAATGACGGAGGGCTACGCAGGTTTTTCAGAAAAAACCCTGAGCGTAATGAACTTGATATCGTCGTAGAATCATGTAGTTTTTGAAAAGGAGTGTTTTTGAGGCTTTTCTTAGTTTCGCTAAAGAGGTCACTCCCGGTGAAGGGATCGTCGGCCCTTTCCTCATCGAATAAGGTGCAGGATATATCATATATACCGCTGTGCAAAGCAAAACACTTAAAGCAATCAAAAGACAAACCGCGTTTTGTAGCATCTGCCAGTTTCGCTAAAGGAGTCACTCCCGGTGAAGGGATCTCGGTCCTTTCCTCATCGAATAAGGTGCAGGATATATCGTATATATCACTGTGCAAAGCAAAACTGTAGCTACCCCTTTTTATAAAGTTTTTGATTCTACAACATCTTTAGGTTTCTTTTCTTTTATTAATCTCATTAATAAAAATCCCATCAGCTTATGCTTCCTAAGCATCACAGAAGAAACGAAAGCAGTAATATTTATATATCAGCATATATATATAGTATAAGCATTCGTCTCAGGCAGTAATATGATCTCATCACAGAACATTGCAGCAGAAGAACATATATGAAATATTGGATATACTAGGACGTCCGTGTTTTCAATACGAGCCTGTATAAAACACGGATTCCACGGTCGCGACGAATAGCCAAACCCACATCCCAAGACCCCTACGAGAGCGGCAAGTAACACTGCCAATTCTAGGGTTAGGAGACCCGGTCTCGACTCCTAGAGATGGCCTCCCACTGGACCCTAGAACCCGGTTACTTGTGCTCCCCTCCTTGGGTCTACCTAATGCGGAAAAGTAAATAATATACACTGGTGACAGCAACCGCATCCTGGAAGTGCCCCAAATAAAAGAATATTACATTACAAATGAATTTTACATGAATGAAAATAAAAACCCTCATCTCACATAAAACCCCCGGCTATTCTGATCGCGACGATCCAATATAACATATCACAGCAACACATAATATCTCATATCATCAACGTAAGTAAATATACGCATCCCAATTGTCGTTGACATATAGCAACGAAACCGGCGATATCACATATTACACTTACGGTCACAGAAAAGAAAGTGTAAAACTACAATATTTGGAATCCACAATCACTTTAGACATCGTAAATCCGAAATATCACATATTCCGCATTTCATGCCTAACTCTATGAATTCCACATATTGTATCACATTCCAGATAAATATACAGTATTAAACTTTCCGAACAGATAATCAAATACCCAAAATTTCCCAAAGTGCTCAACTCTTGAGCGGAGTTCAAATAATCCCAGAATATGTCACAGTACCAGTGATCCAGCCGTAGAAGGGTCAAGCCAACGCCTCACATGTGGCACGCCGTACTGCCCCAAACCCGAAGGTTCAAAAAGCAGTTCAAGACGGTCCCATAATCGAGTTAAGGTTTGTTGTCTTCTAGAGGGTCCACCGCTTAACTTGTACAATTGTTCCGAACGATTTAAACCCAATAAAAATTCAACGCTTGAAAGTTTGCCGTACCGGGAAACAGTAAGTTAATGATATCCGTTCAAATAGTTTAACAGTTTCTAAATATCCGGAAAGAAATACGAATTTAAAATTTCCGATCGAGTCTACTATTACAAAACAAACCCCAGAATTTTAAACACCTGGAACAGAATAAAAATATCCAGAATGGTCAGCAAGTACCTACGGGTAAAACCATGAAGCCACGTGTCCCAATCCTACAGTGTCGCCGCGGAAGCGCCGCGAGAACCCCCTTACTGCCGCTGATCCGCGCTCTGTTGGTGGAATTGTGGGCACGTGTTTCATGGTAATTCTTAGAATTCCCTGCTGATTTTTTTACATATTTTTAATTCAGAAAAATCCCAAAATTTAAAAAATTTCCAGAGAGGGGTCAAGTTTCGTCGTTTCGGGTTCGATCGGAGTTTTAACTTCGTAAACACATCGCCTAATGCTCTAGCTAGGCTCTGATACCACTGTAGGGTCCCTAGGCACTCTTGTGAAGGTTCAAAAGGCATCAAACATGCCCGGATTAAATTTTAGACGTGCCGAACAACCCAAAGCCGGGATCTTTGCTAGATTATTAGGGTTTAACATGTAATAAGATAACTTTTATCTAAGTGTGAGGGATTACAACCTTTGTAGTCCGCTCCTTCACTTCACAAGCTCCGAGTAGAAGTCCCTTTGCCGCGATCCACGATCTCCCGGACTCATGAGAGGCTCCACGACTCGAACGATCCATTCTAGCTTGTCGTAATCCAAATCTCCGATGATCTACCTTGAAGTTGCTTCGACTCAAGCTTTCTCACTCAAAAGAGAAGAACACCCTAATCCCAAGGGCTAGATGAGATGAGGATGAGAGAGTAGTGATTTTGCTTTCTTTTTAAATCATTTTCTCATATTTTATCATCACTTAAGAAAATCAAGCAAGCTTTTCTTTCAAGAGAGAAGAAGAAGATGAGCATGGAAAAAGAATAATGATCATTCATTTTCTTTTGTGATGAATAGAAATAAAAACATATGATTGATCTTTTAACCATGGTCAAGGATGAATGGATGAGAATGTGTAGAGAAACAACTAGGGTTAGGGTTTGGTTAAGTTAATAATGAGTCATCCAAAATATCTTTACAAATGACAAAAGAAAATTGCTTCTAGAAGGAACTTGAAGCATCTAAACCTAATCAAACCCTAACCTCAATTAATCATCCTTAAACATGTTTAACAATTAATCATATCATGTCACAATAATATATATCACATATATATTATATATTTGCAACAAAAGAAAATAATACAATTAACATATATCGCATATATATCAATGTATCATCCACTGAGAAAATGAAATAATAAAGTAAGCCAATATTAGTTAATATAATAATATATCATATATATTATTATATATTAAATCATCGAATCAACACTTGATCCGACGATCCGGCTATATCGAATATAACCGGCTAATATATCATGTACCGATTCATCGAATCAACACTTGATCCGATGACCCGATTCATATCCATATATCGCGAGAATATAATACGGTATCCCATATCGCATTATTCTCGCTCCTGCGCATATCACATATGTGCCACTACTCTGTTTCGCCTGAGCCAAGAAACCTCTGTGTAGGACTCTAAAGAATCGTCAATACGCCGGTAGCAGGTGATGATCATATCAAACACCCACAAGCTGCAAGCGGTCAGCTAAACGTAACAGCCACCCAGGTATTGAGCGATCAGAAGATCAACAAGCTAGCCTGTGCGTTCTCTTGTGAATCCGATCAGTAACACTCCCGTACAGTCCGGTCTGTTCGTCTGATATGTCGCATATCAAGTCTAGGGGTGGTATACGTCAGACCCCAGTAACCGATAAGTCGTGTCGATGTATGGCTCATAACAGGTCGAGAAAACTACTAGTAACACTTACCAGTAAATCTCCATATCAGCCCTGGCCAGGGACTTCCAGTTATAGCCAATCGAACACAGCACAACATCAACTCCCTATACCGGGAGAGACGAATCCCCTCCTATCGCTCATTGCCTCCATGTGATTCGGGACTGTACCCAAAAGCCACCGTTTTGCACGCCCTCTTGGACGTGGTAAGGTGGAAATCAAAGCACAGTGGGAATCACACAAGACTCTATGACGATCTCGGGTCTACAGACTACCCTGTACCAGTGTCACCGGAGAACTGCCATCTGACGTGTGGTATATCACCATCTGGGAGTTCTCGGCGAGTCCGTCCAGTGTACCCAGTCTCTACTGAGCACCCGTACACCATCTCTGATGTCAAACACCGATGGATATGGGATCATCCATCGCCCATCATATGGGTCAAGATGCGTATACGCCAGTCTACTCTGGTGTATCGATGCCCTGTCTCGATATACCCTCGACTAGGAACAGTTATAGGATGTACTCATCGACTACCGCGGCCCCACTAGTATGATCTCATCATAGTCCCAGTAGTCGAGTACAAGTCCTAAGGGCTTTATCAACATGTGAGAGTAAAACAGTAAACCAATACAAGTCAACATGTTAAGATAAAGTGAAACCAAATAGCATACTATCATGACGAGCAAGAAAGTCTTCTCTATATATAACCAAGCATCCATTATAATATACATCAAATGTACAACAATGGCCTCTAGGGCATATACATAACTAACAGATACTGTATGGTTTTACAGCAGGGCTTCGATCATATACGTGTACTTGTACACGGATGCTGATCGGGTGGACGATACTAGTGGGCTTTGGTTTAAGCCGGATCCTAGTATTGTATTATTGGATTGTTATCGTCTCACTGTATCTGTATTTTTCGGAATACAGATATGGGTTTGTATATACGGTGACGGGCATTCTTGTAATTTGTCAAGGCATGCTTCTAGAAGGTACCACCTCATTATTTAGTTTTATCCATTTTGATTAATGGATTAATGAGGTGGAAATGGTGGAAATGGAGGAGACTTTGGTAGCATGGTGCAAAGTATGGCTAAGGGATTATTTTATTTGTCTTGACTCACTATTCGAGCATGGTGCTTTTTTCTATTAGTTTTTATTGCATGCTTGAATAATTGAGCTCATATACATTAGCCATTCTCTACACTTTGCTACACACTTAGCCATTTTATTTCATGAGCTCATTTCTTGAGTTGCTCTCCTCTTTCTCTCTTTTGAGATTTCTCTATCTCCTTCGTCCTCGAGAACTAAACCTTTACATTCACATGTGGTGTGAAACAAAGGGTTAAGTGAGACACTATAATCCATTAGACTTTCTACATCTCCTAGGTTAGTTGGATTAGCGAACCATCTACCTTAGTTATCTCATTTAGAGGTTGGAGCTTGGAGCACATTCTCTCGTGGTGGATCATCTTTGATGCAAGGTGGCCGATGGAGCTTTTGTCATCCGATCACCGAGGAGCCTTGGAGAAGAGCACTAGAAGACCCGAAGGACTCGATCTTAGAGATATAACCGTTCTAACATAGTAGTTAAACCTCTTAGATAGTTTAACTAGTTAAGGCTTTAGTAAAGATCCTGGAGTTTTAGCAGGTGTTACGTAGTCAAATATTAACGTTTTTGAAAATTCTACCTCCCCGCGAACCGCGAGGTGCGCGACATCGGCTTACAAATATCACTTCTTATCTGGAGTATGTCATATAAATACCAGGACAGTACTTCCTATACCCTTCTTATTAGGTTCATCTATTGTTTTAATGATGTTAATCACCTTGACCGTCACATCAAAAACAGATGATCCATCTCCGCTATACATGCTTTAGTCTATGAATAGACATATGCAACTTGCACACCTTCCACTGCTCCCACTGACTACGATAGCCCTTTGGTAGAGTCATATTCACGTGCTCTTCCAAATTCCCATTTGGAAAGACGTTATAGTCATTCTCTTGCAAGATATCATAGTCTAGAGCAGCAGCAGTGCCAAGTCATATCCGTATGGACTTTAGCGTAGACACTGAAGTAAAAGTCTCATCACAATCTACAAAGGGTATTTGATAAGAATAATTAGACGTCTAGCTTTATTAGGTTAATACCTTTCCATTTGCACATATCTGGAAAGATTTACTTTCTCCTAATGGGTTTTACCCCTTTAGGAGCACCCAGCAAAATCCAAAATCTAATATTTGCTGAAGTGCATGGTGTCCAATTTGGATATAAAGTATCTGGTCATCTGAAAGTTATCACTTCCTATGACCTACAGATAACTAGTATGGCCTTCATAACCATGATGCCGACCTCCCTGTCACCATCTTTAAGAAAAGCAAAGTATCTCTCGGGTGGCTAATGTCACCAACTAAAATCTGAGGAGTGGCTAATGGATTGTAAAGTCCAATTGAATCCTTAGGTTTTATTAAATTTTCGGTAACCGTTTGTGGTTCTGGAATCACTTCTAGTTCTACCATATTCCCACTAGTTTCTTTTGCAAACAAAATTCCTTTTATAAAAAGGTGGCGAGTCAAGAACAATGTGACTATTGATCTTGAAAATGGTAGAAACAAAACCCTAGCGAATGCTTGGGATAATCTACAAATAGCCATTCTAGAAGCATGCCTTGAATTTATCCGGATTCTGCTTTTAAACAGGAATCGGATAACTTTATATCTTTATAAGCTCAAGATATGTAACCAATTTATGTCCATATAGAATCAAAGGCACTAATTTAGATGGAACCGGATTCAAATATCATGCAGGTGTTTCCAGTGCATATCACCTAAATGGAAAAAGGCCAATACATCATTACTCATCAAGGATCGAACCCACGGATGAGTAACCTGAGAGAGAATCAAATTCTCAATATTACTATAATAGAATACCTAGCATAAGTATCTATATATTCGATCACTACGAAAAATCCTGATACTTCCAACATATGGTTCTTTACTTTATTCTTATACCTATAAACTTCTCAAAATCTTTGGACCTTGCATTACAACGAATGCGTGTTTAAAACCAGAGAACTCATAGGTAAACCTGAATGAAGTAAGAGTACCAACTCCTTGTCCAGAAGGACACTAGACAACATGCATTTTCATGTATAAGTCCCAAGAGTATACTAACTCAAATTCCATGTGTTGTAAGTTGAAAACTGTATTTTGGTCGAGAATGTCTTACACCATTATTCAATGCACCTTACCTTCTCCTCAACTGATAAAGGTAAATGTTTGAAACATAATTTTCAAATTTATATCTCACTTTACAAAATAAAGATACAGATATTTCATTTTAAAATTGGTGCATAACAACAATTATTCGAATCTAAATATTTTTCCGTTAGGCAAAGCCAGGCAATTCAATCCAATATCACAAATTATAACGAATTCCGATATTGAGGATCAGATCACCCATTTCCTAATATTCTACTCTTTCTCAACATCTGTAACACCGTACATATGTGAGATCCAAATCCGGTAAATATATACTCTGGAGTCAAAATTGATTGGGAAAACAATTCTCGGTAACTGTTCAGTTGATAAAACTGCATATTTGTATTATATTTTTCCTACTATTTCCATATTAAAAAAGGCCTTTATTATAATATATCATACATATGAGGGTTTATCTGTAAAAATAATATTTTCCATGTGTTGATATATTATAATTAGCATTTGGTAGGAAAATGTATGCAAATAATATCATTGACCAAATCCTAGTAGAACAAAGTCTACTAAATATTATTTAAGTTGTTGTGCAGAATCTTTCCAAGTTGTTGTGCAGAATTTTTCCAAGAAATTAAGTTGTTAAAGAAAACTTGCCTAATTAAGAAAGAAAAACTTGGAGACCAAGTCTGGCAGCAACCACGAGAAGATTTCCATGTTACAAAGGTTCCAAGGATCGCCAAATGTCACAAAGACAGAGCCCCAGAATTTTTATCGAGGGTTGAGATCATACGGCCGCGGATCTGCGGCCATACCCCCCCTTGGGCCGCGGATCCGCGACAATCTTGAGGAGATACGAAGTGCAAATTTTTTGGGTGAATCTATGCTGTTATTGTAGGGTTGCTAAGCACGCGCACAAGGGTCTACGAAGTATCAATCATGCCCGATTAAAAAAATAGCCATGCCGAACAACCCGATACGAGATCTTTAAACTAAAGATTAAGTGAAAACTAGCATGTTAAACACTTTAACACTAAGTGAGAGAGATTACAACCTTTGTAGATCCGGTCCTTCACTTCATAAGCTCCGTGTTGAAGTCCCTTCACTGCGATCATCGTGTTACGGACTCTCGAGAGGTTCCATGAAGAGAAAGATGCAGTCTTGCTTCCGATCTTCGATACAAAGATGATCTACCTTGAAGTTTCGTTAACACAAGCTAACACTCAAAATATGAAGTGAACACCCTCATCTAAATTGCAAGGATAAATGAGGATGATGAAGTAGGATTTTTTCTCTCTTTTGTTTTCATTTTCTCATATATTTTCATCACTTGGAAAAAAAGCTAGAAAGCTTTTTCCATGGAAGATGAAGAAGAATAGTAGTCCATTCCATTTGTGATGAATAATGAAAGGATTAATATGATGAATAATGCAACCATGGTTGACTAAACCATTGTAGAGAATTAACCAAGGGCTAGGGTTTGGGTTGGGTTAAGTATGAGTCATAGATAAATATCAACACAAATATCTTTATCATGACAAAAGAAAAGCTTCGAGAATCAACTAGAAGTCTTAATCCTAATCCAAACCCTAATCAAGTTTAAACTCCACTAAACATGTTGCATTAGTTATCATATCATGTTACAATATTATATATCACATATATAATATTTACCGTAACAAAATAAAATAATACAATTAATATATATCGCATATATATCAATGTATTACCCGAGTGAGAAAAAGAATCTTTTAGTGAGCAAATATTAGTTAATGTAATTTAATATATCATATATATTATTATACATTATATTATCGAATCAACACTTGATCCGACAATCCAGCTATATCGCATATAACCGACTAATATTTATCCGTACCGATTCATCGAATCAACACTTGATCCGATGACCCGGCTGATATCAAATATCGTGAGAATAGAATACGGCATCTCATATCGTATTATCCTCGGTCCCGCACATATCACATATGTGCTCCTACTCCATTTTTCCCGAGTCAAGAAACCTCTGTGTAGAACTCTAAAGAATCGTCATTACGCCGGCAGTAGGTGATGATCATATCAAACACCCACAAGCTGCAAGCGGTCAGCTAAACGTAATAGCTACCCAGGTATTGAGCGCTCAGAAGATCAACAAGCAAGCCTGTACATTCTCCTGTGAATCCAAACAGTAACACTCCCGTACAGTCCGGTCTCGTCGTCTGATATATCGCATATCTCACCTAAGGTTGGTAAACGTCAGACCCCAGTTGCTCGATAAGTCGTGTCGATATGAGGTCTATAACAGTTCGAGAAACTACTGATAACACTTACCAGTAAATCTCAGCAACCCTGGCCAGGGATTTCCGGTTATAGCCAATTGAACACAGCACAACATCAACTCCCTATACCGGGAGAGACGAATCCCCTCCTATCGCTCATTGCCTTCATGTGATTCGGCACTGTACCCAAAAGCCACCTTTTTGTTAGTTATGTATATGCCCTAGAGGCCATTGTTGTACATATGATGTATATTATAATGGATGCTTGGTTATATATAGAGATGACTTTCTTGCTCGTCATGATAGTATGCTATTTGGTTTCACTTTATCTTAACATGTTGACTTGTATTGGTTTACTGTTTTACTCTCACATGTTGATAAAGCCCTTAGGATTTGTACTCGACTACTGGGACTATGATGAGATCATACTAGTGGGGCCGCGGCAGTCGATGAGTACATCCTATAACTGTTCCTAGTCGAGGGTATATCGAGACAGGGCATCGATACACCAGAGTAGACTAGCGTATACGCATCTTGACCCATATGATGGGCGATGGATGATCCCATATCCATCGATGTTAGACATCAGAGATGGTGTACGGGTGCTCAGTGGAGACTGGGTACACTGGACGGACTCGCCGAGAACTCCCAGATGGTGATATACCACATGTCAGATGGCAGTTCTCCGGTGACACTGGTACAGGGTAGTCTGTAGACCCGAGATCGTCATGGAGTCTTGTGTGATTCCCACTGTGCTTTGATTTCCACCTTACCACGTCCAAGAGGGCGTGCAAAACGGTGGCTTTTGGGTACAGTCCCGAATCACATGGAGGCATTGAGCGATAGGAGAGGATTCGTCTCTCCCGGTATAGGGAGTTGATGTTGTGCTGTGTTCGATTGGCTATAACTGGAAGTCCCTGGCCAGGGCTGATATGGAGATTTACTGGTAAGTGTTACTAGTAGTTTCTCGACCCGTTATGAGCGATACATCGACACGACTTATCGGTTACTGGGGTCTGACGTATACCGCCCCTAGACTTGATATGCGACATATCAGACGAACAGACCGGACTGTACGGGAGTGTTACTGGTTGGATTCACAGGAGAACGCACAGGCTAGCTTGTTGATCTTCTGATCGCTCAATACCTGGGTGGCTGTTACGTTTAGCTGACCGCTTGCAGCTTGTGGGTGTTTGATATGATCATCACCTGCTACCGGCGTATTGACGATTCTTTAGAGTCCTACACAGAGGTTTCTTGGCTCAGGCGAAACGGAGTAGTGGCACATATGTGATATGCGCAGGAACGAGAATAATGCGATATGGGATACCGTATTATATTCTCAGGATATTTAGATATGAACCGGGTCATCGGATCAAGTGTTGATTCGATGAATCGGTACATGATATATTAGTCGGTAATATTCGATATAGCCGGATCATCGATTCAAGTGTTGATTCGATGATTTAATGTATAATAATATATATGATATATTATATTACATTATCTAATATTGGCTCGCTTTATTATTTCATTTTCTTAGTGGATAATACATTGATATATATGCGGTATATGTTAATTGTATTATTTTCTTTTGTTGCAAATATATAATATATATGTGATATATATTATTGTGACATGTTATGATTAATTGTTAAACATGTTTAAGGATGATTAATTGAGATTAGGGTTTGATTTGGGTTAGATGTTTCATGCATCTTCTAGAAGCTTTTCCTTTTGTCATTCTTAAGATATTTTGGATGACACTTTCTTTAACTCAACCAAACCCTAACTCTAGTTATTTCTCTACAAAATCCTAGCCACTCATCCTTGACCATGGTTAATAATCAATCATATAGTTTTATTCTATTCATCACAAAAGAAAATCATTATCATTATCTTTTCATTATCATCTTCTTCCTTCTTCAAGAAAGCTTGCTAGTTTTTCTTTAAGTGATGAAATAAAATGAGAAAATGATATAAAAAGAAAGCAAAATTACTACTCTCTCATCCTCATCTCATCTAGCCCATGGGATTAGTGTGTTCTTCTCTTTTGAGTGAGAAAGCTTGAGTCGTTGCAACTTCAAGGTAGATCATCGGAGATTTGGAATATTTCGAGCTAGCATGGATCGTTCGAGTCGTGGAGCCTCTCATGAGTCCGGGAGATCGTGGATCGCGGCAAAGGGACTTCTACTCGGAGCTTGTGAAGTGAAGGAGCGGACTACAAAGGTTGTAATCCCTCACACTTAGATAAAAGTTATCTTCTTGCATGTTTAAACCTAATAATCTAGCAAAGATCCCGGCTTTGGGTTGTTCGGCACGTCTAAATTTTTATCCGGGCATGTTTGATGCCTTTTGAACCTTCACAAGAGTGCCTAGGAACCCTACAGTGGTATCAGAGCCTAGCTAGAGCATTAGGCAATGTGTTTACGAAGTTAAAACTCCGATCGAACCCGAAACGACGCAAAAAGACCCCTCTCTGGAAATTTTTTAAATTTTGGGATTTTTCTGAATTAAAAATATGTAAAAAAATCAGCAGGGAATTCTAAGAATTACCATAAAACCCGAGCCCCTAATTCAACTAAACGGCGGCGGAACCGCGTCGGAAGCATGCCTTGCGCGGCGGTTCCGCGCGGAACAGTGAGATCATGACACGTGGATTTTATGGTAATGACTGTAGGTACTTGTTGAGTTTTCTGGGTATTTTTAATCTGTTTCAGGTGTTGAAAATTCTGGGGTTTGTTTTGTAATAATAGATTCGATCGGAATATTTAAGTTCGTATTTCTTTCCGGATATTTAGAAACTGTTAAACTATTTGAACGGATATCATTAACTTACTGTTTCCCGGTACGGCAAACTTTCAAGTGTTGAAATTTTTTCGGGTTTAAATCTTTCGGAAAAATTGTACAAGTTAAGCGGTGGACCCTCTAGAAGACAACAAACCTTAACTCGATTATGTGACCGTCTTGAACTGCCTTTTGAACCTTCGGGTTTGGAGCAGTACGGCGTGCCACATGTGAGGCGTTGGCTTGACCCTTCTACGGCTGGATCACCGGTACTGTGACATATTCTGGGATTATTTGAACCCCGCTCAAGTGTTGAGCAGTTTAGGAAATTTTGGTATTTGATTATCTGTTCGAAAAGTTTAATACTGTCTATTTATCTGGAATGTGATACAATATGTGGAATTCATATAGTTAGGCATGAAATGCGAAGTATGTGATATTTCGGATTTACGATGTCTAAAGTGATTGTGGATTCCAAATGTTGTAGTTTTACACTTTCTTTTCTGTGACCGTAAGTGTAATATGTGATATCGCCGGTTTCGTTGCTATATGTCAACGACAATTGGGATGCGCATATTTACTTACGTTGATGATATGAGATATTATGTGTTGCTGTGATATGTTATATTGGATCGTCGCGTTCTGAATAGCCAGGGGTTTTATGTGAGATGAGGGTTTTTATTTTCATTCATGTAAAATTCATTTGTAATGTAATATTCTTTTATTTGGGGCACTTCCAGGTTGCGGTTGCTGTCACCAGTGTATATTATTTACTTTTCCGCATTAGGTAGACCCAAGGAGGGGAGCACAAGTAACCGGGTTCTAGGGTCCAGTGGGAGGCCATCTCGAGGAGTCGAGACCGGGTCTCCTAACCCTAGAATTGGTAGTGTTACTTGCCGCTCTCGTAGGGGTCTTGGGATGTGGGTTTGGCTATTCGTTGCGACCGTGGAATCCGTGTTTTATACAGGCTCGTATTAAAAACACGGACGTCCTAGTATATCCAATATTTCATATATGTTCTTCTGCTGCAATGTTCTGTGATGAGATCATATTACTGCCTGAGACGAATGCCTATACTATATATATATGCTGATATATAAATATTACTGCTTTCGTTTCTTCTGTGATGCTTAGGAAGCATAAGCTGATGGGATTTTTATTAATGAGATTAATAAAAAGAAAAGAAACCTAAAGATGTTGTAGAATCAAGAACTTTATAAAAAGGGTAGCTACAGTTTTGCTTTGCACAGTGATATATACGATATATCCTGCATCTTATTCGATGAGGAAAGGACCGAGATCCCTTCACCGGGAGTGACTCCTTTAGCAAAACTGGCAGATGCTACAAAACGCGGTTTGTCTTTTGATTGTTTTTAGTGTTTTGCTTTGCACAGCGGTATATATGATATATCCTGCACCTTATTCGATGAGGAAAGGGCCGACGATCCCTTCACCGGGAGTGACCCCTTTAGCGAAACTAAGAAAAGCCTCAAAAACACTCCTTTTCAAAACTTCACTCGATTCTACGACGATATCAAGTTCATTACGCTCAGGGTTTTCTGAAAAGCCTGCGTAGCCCTCCGTCATTTCAGATAGAGACTAGTTAGTATTCGTGCTGCGTTTGTTGACCTTAGCCAAGGCGTGGTGTATGGTAGCTAATTAGTATTTATCTGCTAAAACATGAGATGTGATTGAGTTAGGGTAGTCGTGCGACTTTGTTGACCTTAGCCAAGGGTCGTACGGGTGGGTTTAATTCAATCAAGAAATGACGGGTTAAACTTGACTAGCGCTTATGATTTGTTGACCTTAGCCAAGGTCATAAGTTGCTAGGGGTAAAAGCATTATCGGGAATTTCAAGTGTTAAAATTTGCAATGAGATTGCATACCTCCTATGAGATAGTTGGATCCCGATACCCACTGCGAGTAAGTGTTACTCCTGGGAGAGTTTTACACAAGACAATTAGCCGATCAAGTAGGTGTCTAGAAAAGTGTTAACGGGGTTACGCCTCTGGAAAAACGAGGTTTACTTTAATTAGGTCCGTGCGAAAGCACGGGGAACCTCCCTCAAAGTACCGACACTGATCTGGCTGAAAGATTGACGAAATTATAGGGTGTAATTAATCCCGGCTAATCTTACCTTTTATGGTTTTAAGGTAGATTTGATAAAAACAGTGGGAGACATCCTGATTAGATAAGATAATAACCAATCTAATCTTGCAAGAGCATACGCTAAAAGTGTTTTCTTCTCTCTCTCTCTCCAGGTAGCGACCATGTCATGCCATAATCAAGATAATAATATGGATGTATTGACTGAACCCGATTATTGTACTGAGCAAGGGAACGTTAGACCCATTCTTTCTTATAAGAGTTATAAGACTGAACAGGAAACAGGAGAATATCTGGATTCTCACGCCGCCCAAAAGAACATGCATGTTGATGCATCTTCTTCGGGTGTGTTTGTTATTGAGAACTGTTTCTCAGTTCACCCTACGTCCTGGGTATTAGATACCGGATCAGGATCCCACATATGCAAACAGTTGCATGGGCTACGTAAAGGTAGAGAACTGGGAAAAGATGATCATTCCGTTCTAGTAGGGAACGGTGCAAATGTTGCAGCCAAAGAAGTTGGCGAATATCACCTTGTATTGCCGAGTCGTAATACACTGATTCTAAATCAGTGCTATTATATACCGAACATGATGTGCAACATTATATCAGTTTCTTTATTAAGTAAAGAAGGATATAATTTTGTAGTAAAGGATAATGTTATGAACATATTCCTAGATCAAAAGTTGATTGCATCAGGCTCGTTGCATAATGGCATATTCATTCTAAATCAGAATACAGTCCTGAATATACAAAACACACACAAGAGGAAAAGTTCAGATATGAACGAATCCTACTTGTGGCATTGTAGACTTGGTCATATCAATGCGACACGACTGGCTAAGTTGCATAAAGATGGTTATTTGAATCCGTTCGAATTATCATCTTATGATACTTGCCATTCATGTCTCAAAGGAAAAATGACCAAAGCTCCGTTTAGTGGACACGGAGAAAGAGTTACCGAACTCTTAGGACTAGTACATAGTGATGTATGCGGTCCCATGTCTACGCATGCCAGGAACGGTTCTTCCTACTTCATTACATTCACTGACGATCTCTCCAGATACGGACATGTGTTCCTGTTGAAACACAAGTCTGAAGCTTTTGAGAAATTCAGAGAATATAAGTACGAAGTAGAGAAACAAACGGGCAAAAGTATTAAGATCCTTCGATCTGATCGATGAGGAGAATACTTAAGAAATGAGTTCCTAGATTATCTAAAAGAGAATGGGATTCTCTCTCAGCTTACTCCTCCTTATACACCACAGCACAACGGTGTATCTGAGCGGAGAAATCGCACCCTATTAGATATGGTGCGCTCTATGATGAGTACAGCTGAGTTACCTATTTCCTTTTGGGGGTATGCGCTGGAGACAGCCATATATCTATTGAATAGAGTTCCAACTAAATCAGTGCCTACCACTCCATATGAGATATGGAATGGGAAGAGACCGTCTCTTAAAAGAGTTAAGATATGGGGTTGTCCGGCCTATGTTAAAAAGCAAAATCCAGACAAACTCGAGGCACGATCAGTTCTTTGTAAGTTTGTAGGATATCCAAGCAATTCGTATGGATATCTATTTTACCATAGTGAACAACAAAAGGTTTTTGTTGCTCAACATGCCACCTTTTTAGAAAAGGAATTTCTTGAAAAAGAAATTAGTGGCTCTGAGGTAGAACTGGAAGAAGTTCCAGCAGAACAAACTACAACAGATAATTTAGTGGAACCAGAGGATTCAGTAGTACCCGACGAACCACAGCCTCTCCGCTCTAGTAGGGTTTCTCGTCCACCTGAGAGATACTACGGTTTTCTCATTGATGGTGGAAGCGAGGACTGCATCATGGATGATGATGAACCGACTAGTTTCGAGCAGGCCATCACGAGTAGTGACTCTATGAAATGGCTGGATGCAATGCGATCTGAGATGGAATCCATGTACACCAACAAAGTATGGACTTTGGAAAATGCTCCTGAAGGGGTAAAACCCATTGGGAGAAAGTGGATCTTTAAAAAGAAATTTGGTGTAGATGGAAGAGTTGAGACTTTCAAAGCTAGACTGGTAGCAAAGGGATTTCGTCAACGACCAGGTGTGGACTATGACGAAACCTTTTCTCCAGTGGCTATGCTTAAGTCCATCCGGATCTTACTTGCCATTGCTGCATACCATGACTACGAAATCTGGCAAATGGATGTTAAGACCGCCTTTCTAAACGGTGATTTAGAAGAGTGCGTGTACATGACTCAGCCAGAGGGCTTCGTAGATAGTGGGAGCAGCGGAAAGGTGTGCAAGCTGCTTAAATCCATTTATGGGTTAAAGCAAGCATCGCGGAGTTGGAACATCTGTTTTGATGTTGTAGTCAAAGAGTTTGACTTCATCAAAAATATAGATGAACCTTGTATCTATAAGAAGGTAGCAGAGGGTAAGGTTGTCTTCCTCGTATTGTATGTGGATGACATACTCTTGATAGGAAATGATATTCCTATGCTGCAATCAGTCAAGCTCTTCTTATCACAAAGATTCTCAAAGAAAGATCTAGGTGATGCCTCCTGCATATTGGGAATCATGATCTATAGAGATAGATCTAAACGGATACTGGGATTGTCCCAATCCAGGTACATTGACACCATACTAAAGAGGTTTAGTATGGAAGAATCCAAATGTGGGAACCAACCCACGATCTCTGGACTCACTCTCTCCAAAGAGATGTCTCCCAAGACTGATTTGGAGAGAGCTCGCATGCAAGGGATACCCTATGCTTCGGCAGTAGGCTCTACCATGTATGCGATGCTATGTACCAGACCCGATGTTGCATACTCACTAAGTGTAGTGAGTCGGTATCAAGCAGATCCTGGAGAGAGTCATTGGACAGCAGTGAAGAACATTCTCAAGTACTTGCGAAGGACTAAGGAGATGTTCTTGGTGTATGGTAACGAAGAACTCCAGGTCGAGTCCTTTACCGATTCCAGCTTCCAAAGTGATAAGGACGACTCTAAGTCGCATTCGGGTTTTGTCTTTACCCTCAATGGAGGGGCGGTATGTTGGAAGAGTTCCAAACAGGATACCGTTGCAGACTCAACGATGGAGGCTGAATACATCGCTGCCAACGATGCTGCCAAAGAGGCTGCCTGGATCAAGAAGTTCATTAGTGAACTTGGTGTGGTTCCATCCATTGAGCATCCAATACCTCTGTATTGCGATAACAATGGAGCTGTGGCGTTAGCCAAGGAACCCAGGTCCCATAAAAAGTCCAGACATATTCTGAGGCGGTATCACCTGATCAGGGAGATAGTTGATCGCCGGGAGATCGAGGTCAGGAGAGTAGATACGAAGGACAACACTGCGGATCCATTCACGAAGGCTATTCCCCAGATACAGTTTGAGAGATTATTCGGGATGCTAGGTATGCGATACTACAGCAGCTGGCCTTAGTACAAGTGGGAGATTGTTAGTTATGTATATGCCCTAGAAGCCATTGTTGTACATATGATGTATATTATAATGGATGCTTGGTTATATATAGAGATGACTTTCTTGCTCGTCATGATAGTATGCTATTTGGTTTCACTTTATCTTAACATGTTGACTTGTATTGGTTTACTGTTTTACTCTCACATGTTGATAAAGCCCTTAGGATTTGTACTCGACTACTGGGACTATGATGAGATCATACTAGTGGGGCCGCGGCAGTCGATGAGTACATCCTATAACTGTTCCTAGTCGAGGGTATATCGAGACAGGGCATCGATACACCAGAGTAGACTAGCGTATACGTACCATCTTGACCCATATGATGGGCGATGGATGATCCCATATCCATCGATGTTAGACATCAGAGATGGTGTACGGGTGCTCAGTGGAGACTGGGTACACTGGGCGGACTCGCCGAGAACTCCCAGATGGTGATATACCACACGTCAGATGGCAGTTCTCCGGTGACACTGGTACAGGGTAGTCTGTAGACCCGAGATCGTCATGGAATCTTGTGTGATTCCCACTGTGCTTTGATTTCCACCTTACCAGGTCCAAGAGGGCGTGCAAAACGGTGGCTTTTGGGTACAGTCCCGAATCACATGGAGGCAATGAGCGATAGGAGGGGATTCGTCTCTCCCGGTATAGGGAGTTGATGTTGTGCTGTGTTCGATTGGCTATAACTGGAAGTCCCTGGCCAGGGCTGATATGGAGATTTACTGGTAAGTGTTACTAGTAGTTTCTCGACCCGTTATGAGCCATACATCGACACGACTTATCGGTTACTGGGGTCTGACGTATACCGCCCCTAGACTTGATATGCGACATATCAGACGAACAGACCGGACTGTACGGGAGTGTTACTGGTTGGATTCACAGGAGAACGCACAGGCTAGCTTGTTGATCTTCTGATCGCTCAATACCTGGGTGGCTGTTACGTTTAGCTGACCGCTTGCAGCTTGTGGGTGTTTGATATGATCATCACCTGCTACCCGGCATATTGACGATTCTTTAGAGTCCTACACAGAGGTTTCTTGGCTCAGACGAAACGGAGTAGTGGCACATATGTGATATGCGCAGGAACGAGAATAATGCGATATGGGATACCGTATTATATTCTTAGGATATTTAGATATGAACCGGGTCATCGGATCAAGTGTTGATTCGATGAATCGGTACATGATATATTAGTCGGTAATATTCGATATAGCCGGATCATCGATTCAAGTGTTGATTCGATGATTTAATGTATAATAATATATATGATATATTGTATTACATTATCTAATATTGGCTCGCTTTATTATTTCATTTTCTCAGTGGATAATACATTGATATATATGCGGTATATGTTAATTGTATTATTTTCTTTTGTTGCAAATATATAATATATATGTGATATATATTATTGTGACATGTTATGATTAATTGTTAAACATGTTTAAGGATGATTAATTGAGATTAGGGTTTGATTTGGGTTAGATGTTTCATGCATCTTCTAGAAGCTTTTCCTTTTGTCATTCTTAAGATATTTTGGATGACACTTTCTTTAACTCAACCAAACCCTAACTCTAGTTATTTCTCTACAAAATCCTAGCCACTCATCCTTGACCATGGTTAATAATCAATCATATAGTTTTATTCTATTCATCACAAAAGAAAATCATTATCATTATCTTTTCATTATCATCTTCTTCCTTCTTCAAGAAAGCTTGCTAGTTTTTCTTTAAGTGATGAAATAAAATGAGAAAATGATATAAAAAGAAAGCAAAATTACTACTCTCTCATCCTCATCTCATCTAGCCCATGGGATTAGTGTGTTCTTCTCTTTTGAGTGAGAAAGCTTGAGTCGTTGCAACTTCAAGGTAGATCATCGGAGATTTGGAATACTTCGAGCTAGCATGGATCGTTCGAGTCGTGGAGCCTCTCATGAGTCCGGGAGATCGTGGATCGCGGCAAAGAGACTTCTACTCGGAGCTTGTGAAGTGAAGGAGCGGACTACAAAGGTTGTAATCCCTCACACTTGGATAAAAGTTATCTTCTTGCATGTTTAAACCTAATAATCTAGCAAAGATCCCGGCTTTGGGTTGTTCGGCACGTCTAAATTTTTATCCGGGCATGTTTGATGCCTTTTGAACCTTCACAAGAGTGCCTAGGAACCCTACACTTTTTACACGCCCTCTTGGACGTGGTATGATGGAAATCAAAGAACAGTGGGAATCACACAAGATTCTATGACGATCTCGGGTCAACAGACTACTTTGTACCAGTGTCACCGGAGAACTGCCATCTGACGTGAGGTATAATACCATCTGGGAGTTCTCGGCGAGTCCGTCCAGTGTACCCAGTCTCCACTGAGCACCCGTACACCATCCTTGATGTCCAACATCGATGGATATGGGATCATCCATCGCCCATCATATGGGTTAAGATGCGTATACGCTAGTCTACTCTGGTGCATCGATGCCCTGTCTCGATACTCGACTAGGAACAGTTATAGGATGTACCCGTTGACTACCGTGGCCCCACTAGTATGATCTCATCATAGTCCCAGTAGTCGAGTATGTTAGTTATATGTATGCCCTAGAGGCCATTACTGGACATAGGATGTATATTGTAGTGGATGCTGGGACATATATAGGGAGGACTTTCTTGCTCGACATGATAGTATGCTATCTGGTTGCTCTTTACCTTAACGTGTATACTGACTGTCTCTCTATTACATGTTGGTAAAGCCCTTAGGATGTGTACTTGACTACCTGGACTATGATGCGGATCATACTAGTGGGGACATGGTAGTCCATAAGTACATCCTTCAAAGTCCCTAGTCGTGGGTGTATCGAGACGGGGCATCGATATACCAGAGTAGACTAGCGTGTACCTTCTCGACCCATATAGATGGGCGATGGATGATCCCATATCCATTGGTGTTTGACATCAGAGATGATATACGGGTGCTCAGTAGAGACTGGGTACACTGGACGGACTCGTCGAGAACTCCCAGATGGTATTATACCTCACGTCAGATGGCAGTTCTCTGGTGACACTGGTACAGAGTAGTCTGTTGACCCGAGATCGTCATAGAGTCTTGTGTGGTTCCCACTGTGCTTTGATTTCCATCTTACCACGTCCAAGAGGGCGTGCAAAACGGTGGTTTTTGGGTACAGTCCCGAATCACATGGAGGCAATGAGCGATAGGAGGGGATTCGTCTCTCCCGGTATAGGGGGTTGATGTTGCGCTGTGTTCGATTGGCTATAACAGGAAATCCCTGGCTAGGGTTGCTGAGATTTACTGGTAAGTGTTACCGGTAGTTTCTCGAATTGTTATAGACCTCATATCGACACGACTTATCGAGCTATTGGGGTCTGACGTTTACCACCCCTAGGCAAGATATGCGACATATCAGACGATCAGACCGGACTGTACAGTAGTGTTACTGGTTGGATTCACTGGAGTGTGAGCGGGCTTGCTCGTCGATCTTCTGATCGCTCAATACCCGGGTGGCCGTTACGTTTAGCAGACCGCTTGCGGCTTGTGGGTGCTTGATATGATCATCATCTGCTACCGGCGTATTGACGAGTCTTTAGAGTTCTACACAGAGGTTTCCTGGCTCAAGCAAAACGAAATAGGAGCGCATATGAGATATGTACGGGACCGAGAATGATACCAGTATGTGATACTGTATTCGATTCTCGCGATATGTGACATTGATCGGTTATATGTGATATAGCCGGGTTATCGGATCAAGTGTTGATTCGATAAGTTGTTACTGTTGATATTAGTCGGTTATATGCGATATGACCGGATCGTTAAATCAAGTGTTGGTTTAATGATTTAATGCATAATTATATATTTGATATATTACTTTGCATTAACTAGTATCGGTTCACTTTAAATGGATTTTCTCACTCGGATGTGCGCATTGCATATGCGATATGATTTTGTGCACTTGCTTGTATCATGTTTGATGATACATGCCTTTTGGTTAAATGTAAAGAATTAAACCTTGGTCAATGAAATGGTTAGGGTTTACTTTTTGCTTATTCATTTTATTCATTTACTTATTCTTTTGGGAAAAGAAAAGGAAATGATAAAATGGTGGCATTCTTTGTTCTTTCATGAAGCTTCATGAATACTTTGACTAAGTCACCATTTTTGTCTCATCCTTAAACCTAACCATTCCATTTAACCATGATTCATTCTCTACACTAAACCATGGTTTGAATATGATAAGGTTTGATTTTCTTTTCCTTTTTTAATTAACACTTATCATATTCTTCATCTTCTTCTTCTTCTTCACTTCAAGAAAAAGCTTGAAAGCTTTAATGGCAAAGTGAGAAAAAGAGTGAGAAATCCAAAACTAAAGTCTACCCACTTCCTATTTCTTCATCCTCTACCTCTTGCCAAGTAGTAGAGTGTGTTTCCTTCACAAGTTTTCAAGGCTTGGTGAAGGTGGAGCTTGATCTAGCGATGCTTCGACGTAGATCATCTTCGGCATGGACATCGACGACCTAGCTCGCCATTTCTCTGATGAAGCCGACGCAAGAGCCCGGGATTTGATATGGACAGCGGAGATGACTTCATTGCGGAGCCGTGGAGGTGGAGCACCGGATCTACAAAGGTTGTATTTCCGTATATTATAGTTTAGTTGTAAACTAGCTCATGTTTCGCCTAGACATCTAGTCTATGATCCGTAGTCTAGGGTTTCTCGGCACCGTAAATTTTTGAAATTGGCATGATCGATGCCTTGTGAGACCTCTTGAGAGTGCCTAGGAACCCTACAGTGGTATCAGAGCCTAGCTAGAGCCTTAGGCGAAGTCTAGACGGAATTTGAAACCCGAACGAACCCGAAACCCAACTCAAAAATGCTCTCTGTCCTTTTTCCAAATTCTGGGATTTTTCGATATTAAAAATATGCAGAAAATCAAGCAGGGTTTATTAGGAATTACTGTAAATTTCGTGGACCCAATTCAACTATTCCACCGCGGTTCCGCGGCATGCGCAAGGCTCATGCGGCGGTTCCGCGGTCGTACGACAGAATTAGTTAATGTTTTTTGTACAGTAATTCTTAATTTCCAGTGCTTCTTTTTCTGGGAATTTTTAATATGTTTTCAAGAGTTGAATTTTCTGGGTTGTTTTGGGGACTTGGTATATTCGATCGGATTATCAAATTTTGTCTGTTTGGCTTTCCGGATAAATTTTAGAATATGTTAAAAAAGTTCGACCGGATATAAATACCCAATTTTTCCCCTGTCGGGAAATTTCCAAGTGTTGGATTTTTTCGTAGTTTAACGACGTTCTAAGTAGTGCAAGTAACTCGATGGACCCTCTAGAAGACAACAAACCTTAACTCGATTATGTGACCGTCTTGAACTGCCCTTTGAACCTTCGGGTTTGGGGCAGTACGGCGTGCCACATGTGAGGCGTTGGCTTGACCCTTCTACGGCTGGACCGTTGGTACTGAGGCACGAACTGAATGTTTTTGGACTTGTTTCATGTGTTGATCTGTATCGGGATAACTTGGGTGTTCAATTGTTCGATCAAAAAGTTTAGCATTTTCTATTTATCCGGAATTTGATACAATAATTGGAATTCACAAATTGTTATGAGATAACGGAATGAATATTATAAACATAACACTTTAGTCTCACATGATCGGTTGCCACGGAATTTTGATGTGATCAAAAGTCCGTCGCAATCACGTAGCGTACGCGGATACTCGCCGGGTAAACTTAATAGACAGCCTCACCCCATAGCCCCGACCAAGTGACTGTAGGAGAACTCCGTTGCCGAAAGCATCCGTCCGGGTGCTCGCGGTAGCGGTGTTCCGCCTTGGTGCACTTCGTCGACGGTATCGAGGGTACGACCGTCTACTGAAGTTTGCGACGAGCATTCGATCAGGATGTCGGGAATCATGTTGAATTGCCCGACTGGATATTGAAAAGTGTTTTCGATAATGAGACTAAAATGCGGGGTTTATAATTGTTAGGCATGCGATGTCTAAAGAATTCTTTTGGTCAGGCATGCGATGTCTGAAGAGATTGCGGATTCCAACTGTTGTAGTTTTACACTTTCTTTTCTGTGACCGTAAGTGTAATATGTGATATCGCCGGTTTCGTTGCTATATGTCAACGACAATGGGGATGCGCATATTTACTTACGTTGATGACATGTGATGTTATGTGTTGCTGGATATGTTATATTGGATCGTCGTGTTTGAATAGCCGGGGGTTTTTATGTGAGATGAGTGTTTTTCATTTTCATTCATGTAAAAACTTGTATGTAATATTCTTTTATTGGGGCACTTCCAGGTAGCGGAAGTAGTCACCTTTTGTATATTATTTACTTTTCCGCACTAGGATAGACCCAAGGAGGGGAGCACATGTAACCGGGTTCTGGAGTCCAGTGGGAGACCAACTCGAGGAGTCGAGTCCGGGTCTCCTAACTCTAGAATTGGTAGGGTTTCTTGCCGCTCTCGTAGGGGTCTAGGGGTGTGGGTTTGGCTATTCATCACAACCGTGGAATCCGTGTTTTGTACTGGCTCGTATTGAAAACACGGACGTCCTAGTATATCCAATATTTCATATGATTCTTCTGCTGCGATATCTATGATGTGATCATGTGATGTTCTGTGATAGATACAGTATATATTATATATGATATATTATATAGCCGTTACTTATGTTTTACACCCGCGCTAGCCCTGCCCCGCTCTGTCGTTAGTTACTTAACCTAACGGTGCACGAGGGGACATCGAGGCGAATGTGGATGGCATAAGTGTACGTCATATTTATCTGTGATGATTAGGTACTTAAATGATGGGACTTCATTAATATGATTAATGAAATAAAAGAAACCTAAGATGTTGTAGAATCGAATTTCAAAATAAAACAGGTAGCTACAGTTCTTGCTTTGCACAGCGGTATATGCGATATATCCTGCACCTTATTCGATGAGGAAAGGACCGAGATCCCTTCACCGGGAGTGACTCCTTTAGCAATAACTGGCAGATGCTACACCCTCGGTTTGTCTTTTGATTGCTTTTAAGAGTTTTTGCTTTGCACAGTGATATATATGATATATCCCGCACCTCATTCGACGAGGAAAGGACCGACGATCCCTTCACCAGGAGTGACTCCTTTAGCAAAACTTGAAAAGCCTCAAAAACTCTCCATTTCAAAATTCATTTGATCCTACAACGATATCAAGTTCATTACGCAATAGGTTTTCAGAAAAACCTTTCGTAGCCCTCCGTCATTTCAGATAAGTAGTAGTTAGTATTCGTGTTGCGTTTGTTGGCCTTTGTCAAGGCGCAGTGTGCGGTAGCTAACTGGTGCTTATCTGCTTATGCATATGATGCAGATTGGGTTAGGGTAGTCGTGCGACCTTGTAGGCCTTTGTCAAGGGCCGTGCGGGTGGGTTTAATTCAATCAGGAAATGACGGGTTGAACTTGACTAGCATCCTATGGTTTGTTGGCCTTTGTCAAGGTCATAGGAGGTTAGGGGCAAAATATTATCGGGAATTTCAAGTGTTGAAATTTGCAATGAGATTGCATACCTTCTATGAGATAGTTGGATCCCGATACCCGCTGCGAGTAATTGTTACTCCTGGGAGAGTTTTATACATTACAATTAGCCGATCAAGTAGGTGTCTAGAAAGGTGTCAACGGGGTTACGCCTCTGGGAAAACGAGGTTTACATTAATTAGGTTCGTGCGAAAGCACGGGGGACCTCCCTCAAAGTACCGACACTGGCCTGGCTGAAAGATTGGCGAACTTGTAGTGTGTAATTAATCCCGTCTAGTCTTTCCTTTTAGGGTTTGAAGGAAAATTTGATAAAAAGCAGTGGGAGCCATCCTGATTAGATAAAATAAACCAATCTATTCTTGCAAGAGCGCACGCTGAGTGTTTTCTTCTCTCTCTCTCTCCTGGTAGCGACCATATCACGCCTTAATCAAGATAATAAAACGGATTATTGACCGAACCCGCTTGTTATACTGAGCTGGGGAACGTTGGTCCCGCTCCAACTTATAATTGTTATAAGTCAGAGCAGGTAATTGGAGAATACCAGATTTCCCGTGCCGCCCAAACGAAGAAAGTGCATATGATGCATCATCTTCGGGTGTGTTCATTACAAAGAACTGTTTCTCAGTATCCTCCGTATCCTGGGTATATGATACCGGATCAGGATCCCAGATATGTAATCTGTTACATAAGGCTACAAAAGGGTAGAAAAACTGAGATCGGGTGATAAGTTTCATGAGGCAGAAAACGGGGCAAGTGTTGCAGCCAAGTCTGTCGGTCACTGTCACCCTGTATTACCGATACATTGATTCTGAACGAATGTTATTAGATACCGAACCTGATATACAAAATCATATCTGTCTCTTTATTAGTAAAGAAACGATAAAATTTTGTATTGTTGGATAATGTTTTGAACATTTCCTATATCAAAAGTTGATCGGTTCAGGCACGTTATCTAAAAGCGTTGATGTTCTAAATCAAACTACAGTTCTTAGTATACAGATCACACACAAGAGGAAGAGTTCAAAAATGAACGAATTCTTCTTGAGGTATTGTAGACTAGGTCAGATCAATGTGACCCGATTAGCTAGAGTTACATAAAGATGCATATTTAAATTAGTTTGAATTTACATCATTTGAAACTCGCCAGTCATGTCACAAAGATAAGATGACCATAGCTCTGTTTACTGGAAACAGAGAAAGAGTTAATGAACTCTTGGGATGATACATGTTGATGTATGTAAGTCCCCTGTCTACACATACCAAGATCGGTTCTTTATACTTCATTACGTTCTCTGATAATCTCTTAAGATTCAGTCATATGTTCCTGTTGAAACTTAAGTCCGAACCTTTTGAGATATTCACAGAATATGATTTAGAAGTAGAGAACCGATATACGGGTATAAGTATTATGTCCTTTGATGTGATCAAGGAGGAGAATACTTGAGCACGGAAATTCTGGACTATTCTAAAGGAGAATGAGATTCTCTCTCAGCATTACTCCTCCGTATACACCATAGCACGATGGTATGTCGGGGCGGAGCAGATACACCCTACTAGATATGGTGTGCTCTATGATGAGTACTACTGAGTTACCTTTTTCCTATTGGGTGTTATGCACTTGAGAAGTTGCATACCTATTGAATAGGGTTCCAATCAAATCAGTTGCCTACCGCTTCATATGTGATATGGAATGGGAAGAGCCCATGTCTTAAGTTAGTTAAGATTTGGGGTTGTCCAGCCTATGTCTAAAAGCAAAATCCGGACAAGCTCGAGGCAAGGTCTGTAATGTAGAACTGGAAAAGTTCCAGCCATACAAACTACAGCTGATGATTTGATAGAACCAAAGGATTCAGTAGATGCCAACGAACCTCAGCCTCTACGCCGATCTAGTAGGGTTCCTCACCCACCTGAGAAATACTTCGGTTTCTCTATGACAGTGGGAGCGAGGATTACATCATGAGATGATGACCCAACTAGCTTCGAGCTGGCCATCAGGAGTAAGACTCTGTAAGAATGGCTGGATGTTTAGCGATCTGAGATGGAATCCTTATACACCAACAAAGTATGGACTTTAGTTGCTAAATCTGAAGGGTTAAATTCCCATCAGGAGCAAGTATATCTTGAGAAGATTACTTGGTGTATGTGGAAAAGTTGAGACTTTCAAAGCTAGACTTGTTAAAAGTTTGCATCATGTACCAGGCGTGGATTATGATGAAACCTTTTTTTCAAGTAGCTATGCTTAAGTCCATCCGGATCCTACTTGCCACGGCTACATACCATGACTACGATATCTGGTGGTTGGGTGTCATGACAGCTCTTCTAAAATGATGTTTTGGAAGAGGGCGTCTATAAGTACACAGCCAGAGGGCTTCGTAGACAGTGGGAGCAGCGGAAACGTGTGCAAGATGCTTTATAGGATAAATCAGGCATCACGGAGTTGGAACATCTGTTTTGATGAGATAGTCAAAGAAGTTGACATCATCAAAATGGTAGATGAACCTTGTATATAAAAAAAGGTAGTAGGGAGTATGGTGGTGATCCTCGTAGAGTACGTGGATGACATACTCTTAATAAGAAAGGAGTTTCCAATGCTACGCTCGATCAATCTCCGCTTATCACAATGATTCTCCACATAGGATCAAAGTGATACCAACTAAATCCTGGATTTTGGATCTATGAGATAGATCTAAATGGATGTTAGGATTCTCACTAGTTGTAGTGAGATGGTATCAATCGATCTTGGGGAGAATCACTGGAAGTGTTCCAGGGTGATAAAGACGACTGAATGTCAGTCGCAGGCATTGTCTTTACCCTCAGTAAAGGGACGGTATGTTGGAAGAGTTCCAAGCTAGATACCGTGACATACTAGACGATAAAGGCTGGATACATCGCTACTTATGATGCTACCAAAGAGGATGTTTGGGTGTATATTAGTTCATGAGATGAACTACGTTCCTACCATTGTGAGACAATGGAGTTGTGGCTTATGCCAAGGAACGCCCGTCCCATCAGTGATCCAGACTTATTCTAAGGCAGTATCACCTGATCATAGAGATGGTTGATCTCTAAGGTGATCGAGGCAAGGAGAGCAGACTCAGAGGATAACACGGCGGATCCACTCATGAAGGCCTATTCCCAGAGAGAGACTTTTATGGGATGGTTGAGTATGAGATACTTCGACCACTGCTACAGATGGCCCTAGTGCAAGTGGGAGATTGTTAGTTATATGTATGCCCCAGAGGCCATTACTATACATAGGATGTATATTGTAGTGGATGCTGGGACATATATAGGGAGGACTTTCTTGCTCGACATGATAGTATGCTATCTGGTTGCTCTTTACCTTAACGTGTATACTGACTGTCTCTCTATTACATGTTGGTAAAGCCCTTAGGATGTGTACTTGACTACCTGGACTATGATGCGGATCATACTAGTGGGGACATGGTAGTCCATAAGTACATCCTTCAAAGTCCCTAGTCGTGGGTGTATCGAGACGGGGCATCGATATACCAGAGTAGACTAGCGTGTACCTTCTCGACCCATACAGATGGGCGATGGATGATCCCATATCCATTGGTGTTTGACATCAGATATCATATACGGGTGATCAGTAGAGACTGGGTACACTGGACGGACTCGCCGAGAACTCCCAGATGGTATTATACCTCACGTCAGATGGCAGTTCTCTGATGACACTGGTACAGAGTAGTCTGTTGACCCGAGATCGTCATAGAGTCTTGTGTGGTTCCCACTGTGCTTTGATTTCCATCTTACCACGTCCAAGAGGGCGTGCAAAATGGTGGTTTTTGGGTACAGTCCCGAATCACATGGAGGCAATGAGCGATAGGAGGGGATTCGTCTCTCCCGGTATAGGGGGTTGATGTTGCGCTTTGTTCGATTGGCTATAACAGGAAATCCCTGGCCAGGGTTGCTGAGATTTACTGGTAAGTGTTACCAGTAGCTTCTCGAATTGTTATAGACCTCATATCGACACGACTTATCGAGCTATTGGGGTCTGACGTTTACCACCCCTAGGCAAGATATGCGACATATCAGACGATCAGACCGGACTGTACGGTAGTGTTACTGGTTGGATTCACTGGAGTGTGAGCGGGCTTGCTCGTCGATCTTCTGATCGCTCAATACCCGGGTGGCCGTTACGTTTAGCAGACCGCTTGCGGCTTGTGGGTGCTTGATATGATCATCATCTGCTACCGGCGTATTGACGAGTCTTTAGAGTCCTACACAGAGGTTTCCTGGCTCAAGCAAAACGAAATAGGAGCGCATATGAGATATGTGCGGGACCGAGAATGATACCAGTATGTGATACTGTATTCTATTCTCGCGATATGTGACATTGATCGGTTATATGTGATATAGCCGGGTTATCGGATCAAGTGTTGATTCGATAAGTTGTTACTGTTGATATTAGTCGGTTATATGCGATATGACCGGATCGTTAAATCAAGTGTTGATTTAATGATTTAATGCATAATTATATATTTGATATATTACTTTGCATTAACTAGTATCGGTTCACTTTAAATGGATTTTCTCACTCGGATGTGCGCATTGCATATGCGATATGATTTTGTGCACTTGCTTGTATCATGTTTGATGATACATGTCTTTTGGTTAAGTGTAAAGAATTAAACCTTGGTCAATGAAATGGTTAGGGTTTACTTTTTGCTTATTCATTTTATTCATTTACTTATTCTTTTGGAAAAAGAAAAGGAAATGATAAAATGGTGGCATTCTTTGTTCTTTCATGAAGCTTCATGAATACTTTGACTAAGTCACCATTTTTGTCTCATCCTTAAACCTAACCATTCCATTTAACTATGATTCATTCTCTACACTAAACCATGGTTTGAATATGATAAGGTTTGATTTTCTTTTCCTTTTTTAATTAACACTTATCATATTCTTCATCTTCTTCTTCTTCTTCACTTCAAGAAAAAGCTTGAAAGCTTTAATGGCAAAGTGAGAAAAAGAGTGAGAAATCCAAAACTAAAGTCTACCCACTTCCTATTTCTTCATCCTCTACCTCTTGCCAAGTAGTAGAGTGTGTTTCCTTCACAAGTTTTCAAGGCTTGGTGAAGGTGGAGCTTGATCTAGCGATGCTTCGACGTAGATCATCTTCGGCATGGACATCGACGACCTAGCTCGACATTTCTCCGATGAAGCCGACGCAAGAGCCCGGGATTTGATATGGACAGCGGAGATGACTTCATTGCGGAGCCGTGGAGGTGGAGCACCGGATCTACAAAGGTTGTATTTCTGTATATTATAGTTTTGTTGTAAACTAGCTCATGTTTCGCCTAGACATCTAGTCTAAGATCCGTAGTCTACGGTTTCTCGGCACCGTAAATTTTTGAAATTGGCATGATCGATGCCTTGTGAGACCTCTTGAGAGTGCCTAGGAACCCTACAGAGTACATATCCTAAGGGATTTATCAACATGTAACATAGAGACAATCAGAGTACATGTTAAGATAAAGTACAACCACATAGCATACTATCATGTCGAGCAAGAAAGTCCTCCCTACATATGTCCTAACATCCACTACAATATACATCATATGTACAGTAATGGCCTCCAGGGCATACATATAACTAACAATCTCCCACTTGCATTAGGGCCATCTGTTGTGGTATCACATACCTAACAATTAGCTGCGGTTGAAGTATCTCATACTCAACCATCCCATAAAAGTCTCTACTGGGGAAAAAGGCCTTTGTGAGTGCATCCGCGCTGTTTTCCTCTGTGTCTACTCTCCTAACCTCGATCTCCCTGGAGATCAACCATCTCCATGATCAGGTGATACTGCCTAAGAATTATATCTGGATTTCTGATGGGACGGTAGTTCCTTGTCATAAGCCACAACTCCATTGTCACACAATGGTAGGAACGAAGTTCATCTCATGAACTTATATATCCAGACCGCCTCTTTGGTAGCATCCTTAGTAACGATGTATCTTGCCTTTAATCGTCTAGTAAGTCACGGTATCTAGCTTGGAACTCTTCCAACATACCGTCCCTCCACTGAGGGTAAAGACAATGCCTGCAACTGACATTCAGTCGTCCTTATCACCCTGGAACCTTTCCAGTGATTCTCCCCAGGATCGATTGATACCATCTCACTACAACTAGTGAGTATCCTAACATCCAATTAGATCTATCTCATAGATCCAAAACCCAGGATTTAGGAGGTATCATTTTGATCCTATATGGAGAATCCTTGTGATAAGCGGAGATTGACCGAGCATAGCATATGAAACTCCTTCCCTATCAAGAGTATGTCATCCACGTACTCTACGAGGATCACCACCATACTCCCTACTACCTTTTTGTATATACAAGATTCATCTACCATTTTGATGAAGTCAAACTCTTTGACAACCATATCAAAACAGATGTTCCAACTCCGCGATGCCTGCTTCATCACATAAAACATCTTGCACACGTTTCCGCTGCTCCCACTGTCTACTAAGCCTTCAGGCTGTGTACTTATAGACGCTCTTTTCTAAAACATCATTTAGAAAAGCAATCATGACACCCAACCGCCAGATATCGTAGTCATGGTATGTAGCCGTGGCAAGTAGGATCTGGATGGACTTAAGCATAGCTTTGAAAGTCTCAACTTTTCCATGTACACCTAGTAATCTTCTCAAGATACTTGCTCCTGATGAGGATTTAACCCTTCAGATAGAGAAACCAAAGTCCATACTTTGTTGGTGTATAAGGATTCTATCTCAGATCGATAAGCATCCAGCCATTCTTACAGAGTCCCACTCCTAATGGCCAGCTCGAAACTAGTTGGGTCATCATCTCATGATGCAATCCTCGCTCCCACTGTCATAGAGAAACCGAAGTATCTCTCAGGTGGGTGAGGAACACTACTAGATCGGCGGAGAGGCTGAGGTTCGTTAGAAACTATTGAATCCTTTGGTTCTACCAAATCATTAGATGCAGTTTGTATAGCTGGAACCATCCCAGTTCTACATAACAGACCTTGTCTCGAGCTTGTCCGGATTTTACTTTTGGACATAGGCCGGACAACCCCAAATCTTAAGAAACTTAAGATACGGGCTCTTCCCTTTTCATATCACATATGAAGTGGTATGCAATTGATTTGATTTGAACCCTATTCAATAGATATGCAGCTTCTCAAGTGCATATCTCCCAAAAGGAAATAGGCAACTCAGTAGTACTCATCATAGAGCACACCATATCACATAGGGTGTTTCTTGCTCCGCCCCGATACACCGACGTGCTGTGGTATATACGGAGGAGTAATGCTGAGAGAGAATCTTATTCTCCTTTTGAATAGTCCAGGAATTCCGTGCTCAAGTATTCTCCTCCTTGACCTCATCAAAGGACATAATACTTATACCCATTTTTTTTGGTTCTCTACTTCTAAATTATATTCTGTGAATATCTCAAAAGGTTCAGACTTGTGTTTCAACATGAACATATGTCCGAATCTTGAGAGATCATCAGAGAATGTAATGAAGTACAAAGAACTAGTCTTGGCATGTGTAGACAGGAGACTTTCATACATCAGCATGTATCAATCCCAAAAGTTCACTAACTCTTTCTCTGTTTCCAATAAACAGAGCTATGGTCATCTTATCTTTGTGACATGACCGGCAAGTTTCACAAGATGTAAATTCAAACAGATTTAAATATGCATCTAAATGTAACTTAGCTAGTCGGGTCATATTGATATGACCTAGTCTACAATGCCTCAAGAAGGATTCGTTCATTTCTGAACTCTTCCTCTCGTGTGTGTTCTGTATACTAAGAACTGTAGTTTGATTTAGAACGTCTATGCTTTTAGATAACGTGCCTGAACCGATCAACTCTTGATATAGGAAATGTTCAAAACATTATCCAACAATACAAAATTATATCCTTCTTTACTAATAAAGAGATTGATATGATTTTGTATATCAGGTTCGGTATTTAACAACATTCGTTCAGAATCAATGTATTCTGGCAATACTGGGTGATAGTGACTAACAGACTTGGCTGCAACACTTGCACCGTTTTCTATCTCATGAAACTTATCACCCGTTCTCAGTTCTCTATCTATCTGTAGCCCATGTAACAGATTACATATGTGAGATCCTGATCCGGTATCACATACCCAGGACGTAAAGGATATTGAGAAACAGTTCTATGTAATGAACACACCCGAAGATGATGCATCAGCATGCACTTTCTTCGTTTGGGCAGCACGGGAAATATGGTATTCCCTAATTTCCTGCTTTGTCTTATAACATTTATAAGTTGGAGCGGGACCAACGTTCCGCAGCTCAGTATAACAAGCGGGTTCGGTCAATACATCCGTATTATTATCTTGATTAAGGCGTGATATGGTCGCTACCTGGAGAGAGAGAGAAGAAAACACTCAGCGTATGCTCTTGCAAGATTAGATTGGTTATCTAATATATCTAATCAGGATGTCTCCCACTGTTTTAATCAAATCTTCCTTCAAACCCTAAAAGGAAAGACTAGCCGGGATTAATTACACTCTACAAGTTCGCCAATCTTTCAGCTAGGCCAGTGTCGGTACTTTGAGGGAGGTTCCCCGTGCTTTCGCACAGACCTAATTAAAGTAAACATCATTTTTCTAGAGGCGTAACCCCGTTAACACCTTTCTAGACACCTACTTGATCGGCTAATTGTAATGTGTAAAACTCTCCCAGGAGTAACTCTTACTCGCAGCGGGTATCGGGATCTAACTATCTCATAGAAGGTATGCAATCTCATTGCAAATTTCAACACTTGAAATTCCCAATAATATTTTACCTCTAGCGTCCTATGACTTTGATGGAGGCCAAACTATCCATAGTCCGCTAGTCAAGTTCAACCTGTCATTTCCTGATTGAATTAAACCCACCCACACGACCCTTGACGGAGGCCAAACTACGCCCTACGAATACCCTAATCCAATCGCATCGTATGCTAGCAGATAAGCATTAGTTAGCTATCGTACACTACGCCTTGACGAAGGCCAAACTACCGCAGCACGAATACTAACTAGTACTTATCTGAAATGACGGAGGGCTACGACAGGTTTTTAAGAAAACCCTTTGCGTAATGAACTTGATATCGTTGTAGAATCGAACGATTTTAAATGGAATATTTTTGAGGCTTTTCTAGTTTTGCTAAAGGGGTCACTCCCGGTGAAGGGATCGTCGGCCCTTTCCTCATCGAATAAGGTGCGGGATATTTCACAAATATCACTATGCAAACCAAGAACTATAGAAGCAATCAAAAGACAAACCGAGTTTGTAGCATCTGCTAGTTTCACTAAAGAGGTCACTTCCGGTGAAGAGATCTCGACTCTTTCCTTATCGAATATGGTGCTGGATGTTCTACAAGGAACACCGCTATGCAAAGCAAGAAATAGAGCTACTAGTTTTTAAACAAGTTTCTACAACATCTTTAGGTTTCTTTTATTTCATTAATCTCATTAATGAAGTCCCGTTATATTATGCTTCACAAGCATCTCTTTTGAAACGAAATCTGCAATATAACATATATCTCATATATATAATATAAACATTCGTCTCAGGTAGTAATATGATCTTATCACAGAACATTGCAGCAGAAGAACATATATGAAATATTGGATATACTAGGACGTCCGTGTTTTAATACAAGCCTGTATAAAACACGGATTCCACGGTCGTGATGAATAGCCAAACCCACATCCCTAGACCCCTACGAGAGCGGCAAGCAACACTGCCAATTCTAGGGTTAGGAGACCCGGTCTCGACTCCTCGAGATTGTCTCCTACTGGACCCTAGAACCCGGTTACTTGTGCTTCCTGACTTGGGTCTAACTAATGCAGAAAAGTAAATAATATACAATGGTGACATCATCCTCAGCCCGGAAGTGCCCCAATAAAAGAATATTACATACAAATGAATTTTACATGAATGAAAATGAAAAAAACTCTCATCTCACATAAAACCCCCGGCTATTCAAACGCGACGATCCAATATAACATATCACAGAATCACATAATATCTCATATCATCAACGTAAGTAAGTATGCATACACCGATCGTCGTCGATGTATAGCAACGAAAACCGGCAATACAACTACATACTACACTTACGGTCACAGAAAAGAAAGTGTAAAACTACAACAGTTGGAATCCGCAACCACCTTAGACATCGCATGCCTAACCAAATGAATTCCTTAGACATCTCATGCCTAATAATTATAAACCACGCATTTTAGTCTCATTATCGAAAAATATTTTCAATATCAAGTCGGGAAATTCAACAAGATTCCCGACATCCTGATCGAATGCTCGTCGTAAACTTTAGTAGACGGCCGCACCCCCGGATGCCGTCGACGAAGTGCACTAAGGCGGAACACCGCTGCCGCGAGCACCCGAACGGATGCTTTTGGCAACGGGGTTCTCCTACAGTCACTTGGTCGGGGCTTTGGGGCGTGGCTATCTATTAAGTTTACCCGGCGAGTATCCGCGTACGCTACGTGATTGCGACGGACTTTTGATCACATCAAAATTCCGTGGCAACCGATCATCTGAGACTGAACTGCTAGATTTATAACATTCAAATTAGTTATCTCATAACTACCTGTAGATTCCAAATATTGTATCACATTCCAGATAAATAGACAATATTAAACTTTCCGATCGAATAATCAAACACCCAAGATTTTCCCAATATATCTCAACACTTGAAATCAGTTTAAAAACATCCATCACATGCCACAGTACCAATGGTCCAGCTGTAGAAGGGTCAAGCCAACGCCTTACATATGGCACGCCGTACTGCCGCAAACCCTAAGGTTTAGAGGCAGTTCAAGACGGTCACATAATCGAGTTAAGGTTTGTTGTCTTCTAGAGGGTCCACCGCGTTACTTGCACGACTTAGAACGTTCTTAAACTCGAGGAAAAATCCAACTTTTGAAAAAATTTCCGACAGGGGAAAAAGTGAGTTATTGATATCCGTTCGAACTTTTTAACAGTTTCTAAAATTATCCGGACAAAACTAAACAAAGTTAAATTATCTGATCTAATCAACGAGTCCCCAATACAACCCTAGAAAACTCAACACTTGAGTGGAATTAAAAAATTCCCAGAAAAAATTGCCAAGAAAGGACCTAAGAATGAATATATGAAATTACAGGGACTAAGTCAAATTTGGGCCGCGGAACCGCCGCCAAACCCTTGGTTTGGCCGCGGTTCCGCGGTCAAATAATTGACTTAGTGGACCGTATTTCACAGTAATTCTTAGTTTTTCCTGCTTGTTTTTCTGAGCATTTTTAATTCAGAAAAAAATCACATTTTTGAAAAATGTATAGAGAATGGTAAACATCGGGGTTTCCGGGTTCGATCGGACTTTAAACTTCATCTAGAATTCGCCTAAAGCTCTAGCTTGGCTCTGATACCACTGTAGGGTTGCTAAGCACGCGCATAAGGGTCTACGAGGCATCAACCATGCCCGATTAAAAAAAATAGCCGTGCCGAACAACCCGATACGAGATCTTTAAACTAGAGATTAGGAGAAAACTAGCATGTTAAACTCTTTAACACTAAGTGAGAGGGATTACAACCTTTGTAGATCCGGTCCTTCACTTCATAAGCTCCGTGTTGAAGTCCCTTCGCTGCGATCATTGCGTTCCGGACTCTCGAGAGGTTCCACGAAGAGAAAGATGCAGTCTTGCTTCCGATCTTCGATACAAAGATGATCTACCTTGAAGTTTCGTTAACACAAGCTAACACTCATAATATGAAGTGAACACCCTCATCTAAATGGCAAGGAAAGATGAGGATAATGAAGTAGGATTTTTGCTCTCTTTTGTTTTCATTTTCTCACATATTTTCATCACTTGGAAAAAAGCTAGAAAGCTTTTTCCATGGAAGAAGAAGAAGAATAGTAGTCCATTACATTTGTGATGAATAATGAAAGGATTAATATGATGAATAATGCAACCATGGTTGACTAAACCATTGTATAGAATTAACCTAGGGCTAGGGTTTGGGTTGGGTTAAGTATGAGTTATAGATAAATATCAACACAAATATCTTTATCATGACAAAAGAAAAGCTTCTACAATCAACTAGAAGTCTTAACCCTAATCCAAACCCTAATCAAGTTTAAACTCTACTAAACATATTGCATTAGTTATCATATCATGTTACAATATTATATATCACATATATAATATTTACCGTAACAAAATAAAATAATACAATTAACATATATCGCATATATATCAATATATTACCCGAGTGAGAAAAAGAATCTTTTAGTGAGCAAATATTAGTTAATGTAATTTAATATATCATATATATTATTATACATTAAATTATCGAATCAACACTTGATCCGACAATCCAGCTATATCGCATATAACCGACTAATATTTATCCGTACCGATTCATCGAATCAACACTTGATCCGATGACCCGGCTGATATCAAATATCGCGAGAATAGAATACGGTATCTCATACCGTATAATCCTCGATCCCGCACATATCACATATGTGCTCCTACTCCGTTTTGCCTGAGTCAAGAAACCTCTGTGTAGGACTCTAAAGAATCGTCAATACGCCGGCAGTAGGTGATGATCATATCAAACACACACAAGATGCAAGCGGTCAGCTAAACGTAACAGCTACCCAGGTATTGAGCGCTCAGAAGATCAACAAGCAAGCCTGTACATTCTCCTGTGAATCCAAACAGTAACACTCCCATACAGTCCGGTCTCGTCGTCTGATATGTCGCATATCTCGCCTAGGGGTGGTAAACGTCAGACCCCAGTAGCTCGATAAGTCGTGTCGATATGAGGTCTATAACAGTTCGAGAAACTACTGATAACACTTACCAGTAAATCTCAGCAACCCTGGCCAGGGATTTCCGGTTATAGCCAATCGAACACAGCACAACATCAACTCCCTATACCGGGAGAGACGAATCCCCTCCTATCGCTCATTGCCTCTATGTGATTCGGGACTGTACCAAAAGCCACCTTTTTACACGCCCTCTTGGACGTGGTATGATGGAAATCAAAGCACAGTGGGAATCACACAAGACTCTATGACGATCTCGGGTCAACAGACTACTCTATAGCAGTGTCACCGGAGAACTGCCATCTGACGTGAGGTATAATACCATCTGGGAGTTCTCGGCGAGTCCGTCCAGTGTACCCAGTCTCCACTAAGCACCCGTACACCATCCTTGATGTCAAACACCGATGGATATGGGATCATCCATCGCCCATCATATGGGTCAAGATGCGTATTCGCTAGTCTACTCTGGTGCATCGATGCCCTGTCTCGATACACCGTCGACTAGGAACAGTTATAGGATGTACTCGTCGACTACCGTGGCCCCACTAGTATGATCTCATCATAGTCCCAGTAGTCGAGTACATATTCTAAGGGGTTTATCAACATGTAACATAGAGACAATCAGAGTACATGTTAAGATAAAGTACAACCAGATAGCATCCTATCATGTCGAGCAAGAAAGTCCTCACTATATATGTCCTAGCATCCACTACAATATACATCGTATGTACAGTAATGGCCTCTATGGCATACATATAACTAACAGTTATTTACCTAATTTGGAAGCAAAGGTTTCTGGCTTTAGACTATAAATATGGACCGAGAGCCTCTTGGAAAAATCATTAAGCCGACGAGATCACGAAGTCCCAGATGCTCACGCATCCAGGCTGATCATCAACTGTTCGTCTACCTCCTTAGGAAAGATCGAGAAGCAAATCTGTAACGTTTTGAAAATCGTTTCGGTGAAATTTCGAAAAAATCGGTAAAATAAGGGGGTTTTCTGTAAAAAGTCAAAATACAAATATCTTATTATAAAAATTAAATATACATATTCTAGCTATGTAATTGCTATTATTTGGTGTTTATTGAGCCGCTGATGAAATTTCAAATTTTCTAAAAAAAATATTATTTTATTATTATTTTAAGCCGTCACTAATACATTTAATTAAGGAAAATTACAAATTGGAATGAGTTGAAACAAATTTTGTGCATCATAAAACATTAAATAAAATTTTATCATGTGATTTTTGGAACAAAATTATTTGCCAAAACGGTTTAGAAATTATTGAAGAAAAAAGGCTTTTTTTAGCGTAAATGGATGTTTGGGGTATTGTATTTATCATTTTTCATCACCCCGCACCCGTACCCACATCCACACACACCCATTCACTTCTCCCCATGTCTGATTTCAGCAGCCACCATTCTTTTTCCCCACTTGATTTTCAAAGGAAAAGAAATGAAAGAAAAGAAAAGAAAATGGATAAATGAGGTGGACTTTTGACTTTGGTTGACCTTGACTTTCACCCCCACTTTCTCTACCTCCCTCTCTCTCCTCTCCCACTCCCATTCAGCCGACCCCCCTCCCTCCTACAGCAGCAACAGCCCCCCCCCCATTTCCCTTATCTTTTCTCTTCAAAACTTCATCAAAAATTGCCCAAAATCCATCAAAAAAAATCCCAAAACCCAAATCCGACTCCTACCCATTTTAGCTTAGCCCATATAGCATGGATCCTTGTGAAAAGAGAGCATTTTGGAGGGCCATGGATGCTTGTGGATCTTCAAATGTTTTTGGGTATAATTCTAAACATTTTTGCTTAATTTGTTACTAATTTCTTAAAGCTAAGTTAATTAAGTGTTTAATTAGGTGTTTAAGAAAGAAAAAGGTTGAGATTTCAAGTGTATGGTTTTGAATGAAGATTATGGTTTGAGCATTTGATTAGGATTGTGATGGGTAGATTATCATATAATTGCTTGCAAAAATCAAATCTAGTTGCTAGTTGCATTTTGTTAATTTAAATTTGTGATAAGTATATATATTGCAAACTAGTTTTTGTAAATATTGTGTTAAATTGAGAATTAAAATATGGTTAGGGTTTTTATCATATTTTTAACTTTATTAAGTGTAGTTTAACACTTTAGTTCATGGAAATCCAACCTAAATTATAGTTTGTGCATTTTTGCTATGAAATTGTAAAAAGGGTATTTTGTAAACTAGAATATTAGGGTTTTTGGAATTTAATGAGATTAAATTCCGGAAATTGTTTCTATGACTTATTTAAGATATTTAATAAGTATATTGGCCGCTACATTCATTTAATCATCATGTTTTGTACAAAAACGGCGAATTGTGCTTGCTAGATTTTCGGAAAAATGACTTTTTAAGTGAAATTGGGGTTTTTGTGAGTTTTAACTTAGTTTATATTAAAATTAGTGTTCGTGAATGTGCAAATGAGTGTGATTGGATTTTTCTCGATGGTTTGACGTTTGTACATCGACATCGAGGGTTGGTTTGACTATTCTTGCATGCGTAGGCGATAGGTTTGGACCTACGCGTGATACGCGTGCGGATTTGATTTTCGTATGCCGTTTCGATCTCGAATTTAGTTTTAATGAGATATGGTGCGTTATGATATGTAGGTACCCTCATGTGGACTTCGAGACGACAAGCAAGCGCGTGGCGACGTCGGCACCGGCAAGCGAGGAGCAGGTGAGTAGATTTATATCTACGGGGAGAAGTCGGGTGGATGGCGTATAGCACCCCCGCAGTCCGTGGTGATGTATACGGATGCGTATACACACCAACAATTTATGATATGTTGTTAGGATTTATTATTGATGATTTTAGATGGATATTGGTGTTGGATTGGTGCATGGTTACGAAACCTTAGGTAGTGGTTGCACCACACTTACACACACACCCATATTTGCATACATTCTTCTTTCATATGTGCGTACATGGGATTATATATTGATGTGTATATTTACACATGGGTATGGGACTATGTGTTTATATACTGGATTTGAGGATAGTAATTGGGATTTGAGATGAGTCGATGATATTGGGCTTGAGGCCAGAAGATCCGTGATATGTTTTGGTTCGTATTGAGATACGACATGATGTTTTAGCGGGTCTTTTGACGTAGTGATTCTTACATGCATGCATACATAGATGGTATCAATATTGAACTAGACGTAGATCAGTACCCCGATCATGATATTTGATAAAGAGGATATCAGATGAATAGTATGATGAATGTGATATTGACCCGTACCCAGATTTGGGGATGCCGTACGACGGATTTACGTACGAGCTATATTTTGATGATTGATCCGCACTCTTGACTTGGGATGTCTGGTTATGGATATGATATTATTGAGGCGGGATCACCGACTGTATATATACAGGTATGTATATGTATCGACTCAGATGATAGGCGGTTTCCTTACCTGTAGTTCAGCTTGTTAGTTCAGCCGTATAGTTTAGTGTAGTTGTTAGATTAGATTAGACTCCTACCTATTTCAAAACTAGCGGATCGTGGGTATTTTACAAGACAGGTCAAGGGATCTACGGATATTTCAAAAGACGTATCCTTTCTTAAAAACCACCGTAGCCCTATTTTCAAAACCCCGCGGTTCGTGTTATTTCAAATGGCACCATTTGTAGGACTTATATTAGATTATTACAGATTAGTTATCGTTGTGTCTAGTATTCAGCTCCTGCATATTATTGCTGTTCACTCTGCCTCGCATACTTATTTTGCTGCATATTCCATTATTGATATCATGCTGTTAGGACACCAGCACCATTACCGATGATGCGTATGTACCACGTACACCTACTTTCCGGCTCACACACATCTTCATCGGTAATTGCCATGTCACGTACACTTTAGAGAATATATTTGCTTGACTTAGCTTGTTAGTTAGTAGTTGATATGATATTAGTGTACCTGCCTTACATGCCTAGTTTATTAATCATACATTGCAACTTGGTTATTGATACCATATGCATTTATTATCATTGACATATGCACTTGTGATGATTTCTTGAGATTTATGATATTTCTGGATTTCGGGGAAAGCCGCAAAATTTACAACTTATGACCTTTTAAAATATAAAATGTTGCGGTTTTCTAGTGATGTAAAGTGTCGTCCACCATGAGTTTGCTGTGGTTTTAGAGATCCGTGTCGAGGAGTGGAGGAATCATCACGGGTACATGGTGGACCCAGTATGGTACCCCGGGGCAAGATGAATGTGGTGTTGACGTTGAGCCTGGCAGGGGACAGATTACCTACCGGTGATATTACCCGATGCGTCGGATATCCGAAGGATACCGTCGTGGTCTTGAGATGGATGGTAGGGGCCGGTCTGGACTGACGGCGCCCTAGATATTGAGATTGAGACATTGATATTTCGAGACAGTGAGATTTATGTTTTGTGTCGATGCTAGACACTGTTGATACTGATTTCATTTATGATACCTCAGTTTAAAAATACGAAGGAAATCTCACTAATTTATGAAAACAGTTTCTTCATTTACATGTATTCTGTTTCATGCATGCATACCTCATTCATATGATATATTGTTATCTGAGGCACAGACACGGGCACATGAGATTACACTCGGGTTAGATATTTACCCTAGCCTTGTTATAGGCTACATGTTATATACATTTTTGAGGCTATATTATGATCATTGACCTAGGATTGCGTTATTTATGCGATTTCTGTGCGTAGATGTTTTTCTATTCACGAGTTGGCAACTCACCCCCGTTGTGCCCCAGTTTCTTGCAGGTTTTGCCGTACAAGTTTAATTACGGCTTTGCGGGCTCAGTTTCATTCGGGTGACTTGCTAGTAGGTGGGTTTTTCTTGTATCGTACCCATCATATTACCTTGTATAATATTATTCCGTTGTATCTAGTAAATTCCATCAACCAAACATGTATTTATTGAGATAGAGACCAGTGTTGTTTATTCTTTCGACCTTAGAGTCGCTCGTTATATTTCTGGTGGTTTTGAGTTTCCTTTTGAGTTTTGATCCTCGCCGTTGGCGTTGTATATTATATTGCTTGTGTGGTTGTGACCGTCGATTGACGAAGAGCTAGCTCCCGCTTGGGGATGCCCTTTTTTTGATTTCGTATACTATTCATGTTGTATCCCGTTTGGGGGCCAGTATTTACAAAGGAGACTCTGCCGAAATTTTCAGTAAATTTTTGATGTTTTAAAAACCGCATAATTCGGCTTATGCTATTGAAATTACTTGCTTTAAGTTGGTTTTTCCTGCACTCTACTACTTTTCTTGGTTTGGATTTCTGGGTTTTCGGTTTACTTAGATTACGTACGCCTCGAGACGTTCGTAGTTTAAGTGCCGGTCATGTTCCGTACATTCGGGTCGTGACAAAGTTGGTATCAGAGCGTTAGGTTTTACCTTCGGAGCGTAGGATGACCCTTGGTTGATGGAATAGGTGACTAAAGTAGAGTGACGTACCGTTGGTATGTTCCGCGGAATATTTACGATACGCCACTCCACTTATGAAGCCTTAGGATGTACATTTCCTTGTTCAGTATTATATTCCTTCCTGATCTAGCCTCATCGGTACCAGTTTGGTTTTGCTGCTACGGTTACGGCAGGGAGAGCTACGGCTAGAGTTGCGGTCAGCATGAGCTCGTTACGAACGAGGACTGACCATGGCGTGATTATGGCGACACACGATTGTAGAGATGTGTATTTTTACTGTGTTTCCGCGCCGCGAGCGTTTGGCGGATCGCCTTTATGAGGTTACTCGGAGGTGCTGATCGACACTAGAGAATTGAGCCAATGATGGAGGCCAGCCAGATTTTGATGACCGTTGGTGTGTTGCTTACTCCTGATGATTGAGGCATGGTTCAGCATGCAGACGAGTGAGCCAGTTATTGCTGCGAACGACGAGATATCGCCCCAGATGTTGGAGCTATTGCAGTATAAGTTGTACTAAGAGATGATAGAAGGTCGCTAGTCATCGAGGATGAATGACTAGGACATGTAGATCGTTCGCCTACCCCGATGCGAGGTCATCAGATAGATTGATTCCAGCTAGAGACGACTTCACGCGGAGACGTTGGGAGTCGACAGAGACGATCGAATGTCAGAAACCTATTATTCCAAGTTTAAGGTAGTCGGAAAGACATGCAGGCAATTCTATGGTCCCTCTAGAAGAATGAAACCCTAACTCGACTTAATGACCGTGTGAAAGCCTTTGAACCTTAGGGTTTGCGGCAGTTCTGCGGCGCCATTAGTGAGGCTTGGGTTTGCCCTTCTACGGCTGGACCACCGATGCTGTGGTATGTACTCGATACTATTAAACTGTACCCAAGATGTTGAGCTCTTGGGGGATTATGAGGTTTTGACGAATCGATTGGATGGCTCGACTTAATTCGGATGCTAGGTGGTGAGATGCATTTCTTGGGAGACTCCAGATATGAGGATAGACGTTGGAGCTCAGTCCATGCAGCCGCGACGAGACGAGTCCAAAGCAGACGACATTAGAGAGAAGTGGAGTAAGAGGTTCGTACCAGATCTAGATTAGATGATGTTCCACTTCGCCGACATCAGAAAGGCGATGCGCATGCCGAGGCATGGTACTTAGACTTACCTTCCAGAAGGAGTCGCGATGAGTATGCAGTCGTTCCAGAGAAAGATGCAGAGATAGGAAAGGACAATGACTTCCGGACAGTTGGCAGAAACGAGACATGGAAGAGACCGTGAGCAGGATTCCTTCCAGGACACTGCTGCAATGATACTTGCACCCAGGATCAGATGTGTCACGTACATTCAGAGAACCAGAGGCCGAGCCAGTAATATGCTGTCTTACGAGTGGTCGCGATGATTGAACAAAGAAGTGCCAGAACGGAATCGTCCCCGTTAGCACACCAGACAGGGCCGATGAGCCGATGGACCGAAAGATTAGTAATTCACAATGAAGTCCTTGACCCAGGAGTGGTCATGGTTACGCATGCCAGCAGGACAGAGTTCATGATCATCGACGAGACGTCCCACTAGTGACCGCGACAGTTGGCCGAGATTCTTAGAGGATGCGCTTGAGCAGTACTATTCCGCCATTGTTGATTACGATGTTTTGGGTGATTTATTCGTATGATTTGATTTTGATGATTGAGGATGTACGATCTTTGCACAGTGTTGCACTTGATATCGTTTTCGTGCTTCAGTTTCACATGTTTGTGATTTTACGATTTTAAACCGTTGAGTTGGTTTTGTGCGTATGCATGCACACGATTTCGTTCCTGCACTCGGTATGGTTTATATATGCTTGCAGTGCAGTGATACGCCTTTTGTGCACCTAGATGCACTGGACTTCGATTTCGATTGTGATACCCGATATTTGTTTTGTGCACCTTGTGCATCTGATTGATTTTGCGCACGTTCGGCGCTTGATATTGGATTTCATGATTTCGTGCACGATAGATGCACCTGATTTTGCTGTCAGGCACACATGTTGCCTACGACAGATGTTTCGTGCACACCCGATGCACTTAGATGTTGTTTCTGTGCGCATGTATGGCACATTCATGGATTTTGATTTCCGTGCGCACCAGACGCACGTAGCATTCATGTGCATATTTTGGGATTGATTTCGTATAGAGCGGTACGTTTTTATGATATTGCTATGTATTTTCGTACTGAGCAGGACTAATCAGAGGACAGTACCTGAATATATTTTGCATGCATTGATAGTTATTGAAGGGATTTCCAAAAAGCGAGCTATAGCCTCAGTATTTACCTACGTGTCTGATATGACACGAAATGTTTAAAACAAGGAGACCCTTCTAAATTGTTTTCAAAACGGCGGGACGTACATTTCAAACAAACGTATATATGTATATAGTTATTTTCTTATGATAGACGTCCGCCACTGTGCAGTGTTATACGCGTTGCACAGCGACTTAAAGAGATTTGGCATGCATTTCCTTCAGATACTTACAGATATAGATTCGATATTTACATGTATAGTTTCGAGTTATATCATATTGGTTTGATTTGGATTTGGCATTGATGTCTTCTCCATGACTCCGATGATTGCGGGATGCTTGACGGAGTTTTGATTTGAGTTATATACTCATTTTTCATGCGCATGCGCTGCGCTACGATTTGTTTTATGTATTTACAATTTCGGAGCCCCGACGACTTGATGGTTTTCTTAGATGTTTTAGTATTTGGGGAGTTTGAATTTAAATTCGGGGACCGAATTTCTTTAAGGGGGGAAGATTGTAACGTTTTGAAAATCGTTTCGGTGAAATTTCGAAAAAATCGGTAAAATAAGGGGGTTTTCTGTAAAAAGTCAAAATACAAATATCTTGTTATAAAAATTAAATATACATATTCTAGCTATGTAATTGCTATTATTTGGTGTTTATTGAGCCGCTGGTGAAATTTCAAATTTTCTGAAAAAAATATTATTTTATTATTATTTTAAGCCGTCACCAATACATTTAATTAAGGAAAATTACAAATTGGAATGAGTTGAAACAAATTTTGTGCATCATAAAACATTAAATAAAATTTTATCATGTGGTTTTTGGAACAAAATTATTTGCCAAAACGGTTTAGAAATTATTGAAGAAAAAAGGCTTTTTTTTAGCGTAAATGGATGTTTGGGGTATTGTATTTATCATTTTTCATCACCCGGCACCCGTACCCACATCCACACACCCCCATTCACTTCTCCCCATGTCTGATTTCAGCAGCCACCATTCTTTTTCCCCACTTGATTTTCAAAGGAAAAGAAATGAAAGAAAAGAAAAGAAAATGGATAAATGAGGTGGACTTTTGACTTTGGTTGACCTTGACTTTCACCCCTACTTTCTCTACCTCCCTTTCTCTCCTCTCCCACTCCCATTCAGCCGAACCCCTCCCTCCTACAGCAGCAACAGCCCTCCCCATTTCCCTTCTCTTTTCTCTTCAAAACTTCATCAAAAATTGCCCAAAATCCATTAAAAAAAATCCCAACACCCAAATCCGACTCCTACCCATTTTAGCTTAGCCCGTATAGCATGGATCCTTGTGAAAAGAGAGCATTTTGGAGGGCCATGGATGCTTGTGGATCTTCAAATGTTTTTGGGTATAATTCTAAACATTTTTGCTTAATTTGTTACTAATTTCTTAAAGCTAAGTTAATTAAGTGTTTAATTAGGTGTTTAAGAAAGAAAAAGGTTGAGATTTCAAGTGTATGCTTTTGAATGAAGATTAGGGTTTGAGCATTTGATTAGGATTGTGATGGGTAGATTATCATATAATTGCTTGCAAAAATCAAATCTAGTTGCTAGTTGCATTTTGTTAATTTAAATTTGTGATAAGTATATATATTGCAAACTAGTTTTTTAAATATTGTGTTAAATTGAGAATTAAAATATGGTTAGGGTTTTTATCATATTATTAACTTTATTAAGTGTAGTTTAACACTTTAGTTCATGGAAATCAACCTAAATTGTAGTTTGTGCATTTTTGCTATGAAATTGTAAAAAGGGTATTTTGTAAACTAGAATATTAGGGTTTTTGGAATTTAATGAGATTAAATTCCGGAAATTGTTTCTATGACTTATTTAAGATATTTAATAAGTATATTGGCCGCTACATTCATTTAAACATCATGTTTTGTACAAAAACGGCGAATTGTGCTTGCTAGATTTTCGGAAAAATGACTTTTTAAGTGAAATTGGGGTTTTTGTGAGTTTTAACCTAGTTTATATTAAAATTAGTGTTCGTGAATGTGCAAATGAGTGTGATTGGATTTTTCTCGATGGTTTGACGTTTGTACATCGACATCGAGGGTTCCTTTGACTATTCTTGCATGCGTAGGCGATAGGTTTGGACCTACGCGTGATACGCGTGCGGATTTGATTTTCGTATGTCGTTTCGATCTCGAATTTAGTTTTAATGAGATATGGTGCATTATGATATGTAGGTACCCCCATGTGGACTTCGAGACGACAAGCAAGCGCGTGGCGATTCGGCACCGGCAAGCGAGGACCAGGTGAGTAGATTTATATCTACGGGGAGAAGTCGGGTGGATGGCGTATAGCACCCCCGCAGTCCGTGGTGATGTATACGGATGCGTATACACACCAACAATTTATGATATGTTGTTAGGATTTATTATTAATGATTTTAGATGGATATTGGTGTTGGATTGGTGCATGGTTACGAAACCTTAGGTAGTGGTTGCACCACACATACACACACACCCATATTTGCATACATTCTTCTTTCATATGTACGTACATGGGATTATATATTGATGTGTATATTTACACATGGGTATGGGACTATGTGTTTATATACTGGATTTGAGGATAGTAATTGGGATTTGAGATGAGTCGATGATATTGGGCTTGAGGCCAGAAGATCCGTGATGTGTTTTGGTTCGTATTGTGATACGACATGATGTTTTAGCGGGTCTTTTGACGTAGTGATTCTTACATGCATGCATACATAGATGGTATCAATATTGTACTAGACGTAGATCAGTACCCCGATCATGATATTTGATAAAGAGGATATCAGATGAATAGTATGATGAATGTGATATTGACCCGTACCCAGATTTGGGGATGCCGTACGACGGATTTACGTACGAGCTATATTTTGATGATTGATCCGCACTCTTGACTTGGGATGTCTGGTTATGGATATGATATTATTGAGGCGGGATCACCAGACTGTATATATACAGGTATGTATATGTATCGACTCAGATGATGGGCGGTTTCCTTACCTGTAGTTCAGCTTGTTAGTTCAGCCGTATAGTTTAGTGTAGTTGTTAGATTAGATTAGACTCCTACCTATTTCAAAACTAGCGGATCGTGGGTATTTTACAAGACAGGTTAAGGGATCTACGGATATTTCAAAAGACGTATCCTTTCTTAAAAACCACCGTAGCCCTATTTTCAAAACCCCGCGGTTCGTGTTATTTCAAATGGCACCATTTGTAGGACTTATATTAGATTATTACAGATTAGTTATCGTTGTGTCTAGTATTCTGCTCCCGTATATTATTGTTGTTCACTCTGCCTAGCATACTTATTTTGCTGCATATTCCATTATTGATATCATGCTGTTAGGACACCAGCACCATTACCGATGATGCGTATGTACCACGTACACCTACTTGCCGGCTCACACACATCTTCATCGGTAATTGCCATGTCACGTATACTTTAGAGAATATATTTGCTTGACTTAGCTTGTTAGTTAGTAGTTGATATGATATTAGTGTACCTGCCTTACATGCCTAGTTTATTAATCATACATTGCAACTTGGTTATTGATACCATATGCATTCATTATCATTGACATATGCACTTGTGATGATTTCTTGAGATTTATGATATTTCTGGATTTCGGGGAAAGCCGCAAAATTTACAACTTATGATCTTTTAAAATATAAAATGTTGCGGTTTTCTAGTGATGTAAAGTGTCGTCCACCATGAGTTTGCTGTGGTTTTAGAGATCCGTGTCGAGGAGTGGAGGAACCGTCACGGGTACATGGTAGACCCGGTATGGTACCCCGGGGCAAGATGAATGTGGTGTTGACGTTGAGCCTGGCAGGGGACAGATTACCTACCGGTGATATTACCCGACGCGTCGGATATCCGGAGGATACCGTCGTGGTCTTGAGATGGATGGTAGGGGCCGGTCTGGACTGACGGCGTCCTAGATATTGAGATTGAGACATTGATATTTCGAGACAGTGAGATTTATGTTTTGTGTCGATGCTAGACACCGTTGATACTGATTTCATTTATGATACCTCAGTTTAAAAATACGAAGGAAATCTCACTAATTTATGAAAACAGTTTCTTCATTTACATGTATTCTGTTTCATGCATGCATACCTCATTCATGTGATATATTGTTACCTGAGGCACAGACACGGGCACATGAGATTACACTCGGGTTAGATATTTACCCTAGCCTTGTTATAGGCTACATGTTATATACATTTTTGAGTCTATATTATGATCATTGACCTAGGATTGCGTTATTTATGCGATTTCTGTGCGTAGATGTTTTTCTATTCACGAGTTGGCAACTCACCCCCGTTGTGCCCCAGTTTCTTGCAGGTTTTGCCGTACAGGTTTAATTACGGCTTTGCGGGCTCAGTTTCATTCGGGTGACTTGCTAGTAGGTGGGTTTTTCTTGTATCGTACCCATCATATTACCTTGTATAATATTATTCCGTTGTATCTAGTAAATTCCATCAACCAAACATGTATTTATTGAGATAGAGACCAATGTTGTTTATTCTTTCGACCTTAGAGTCGCTCGTTATATTTCTGGTGGTTTTGAGTTTTCTTTTGAGTTTTGATCCTCACCGTTGGCGTTGTATATTATATTGCTTGTGTGGTTGTGACCGTCGATTGACGAAGAGCTAGCTCCCGCTTGGGGATGCCCTTTTTTTGATTTCGTATACTATTCATGTTGTATCCCGTTTGGGGGCCAGTATTTACAAAGGAGACTCTGCCGAAATTTTCAGTAAATTTTTGATGTTTTAAAAACCGCATAATTTGGCTTATGCTATTGAAATTACTTGCTTTAAGTTGGTTTTTCCTGCACTCTACTACTTTTCTTGGTTTGGATTTCTGGGTTTTCGGTTTACTTAGATTACGTACGCCTCGAGACGTTCGTAGTTTAAGTGCCGGTCATGTTCCGTACTTTCGGGTCGTGACAATATCAAGTTTTTGTAATCATTTTCTACGGAATAAAGTGTAGATTGTTCAAGTTGATTAATAAAGGTAGTTATTTTATTTAATTCTTTTGCATTTTACATTATGTTTTCCCTCTCTGTCTTTTCATCTTCTTTTCCCAACATGCGCGAGTAATTCTTCGCTTGTTAGGGTTCGTAGGATTAAGGTAGGCTAATGGATAATGAACATCCCTAAACCCTTTTTAAGTCCTATAAAGTTTATGAACTTTATCAAAAGAATCATTAACATCCTAATCGGGCGTGCTAACAATTCTTTGCTAGTTCCGACCGCGATTAAAGTTTAGATTAATGATTGTTTTGGTAAAGGCTAGATATGAACGGAGTTCCGTGTCGAGATAAGGGTTAAGAGTGGGATTCCTTTTCCCTCCAGAAACCCTAATCTACACGCATCACCGTCGTTCTAGTTTTAAATCTATTAAAGGATAAAAATGGTAACTTTTAATTAATCGTCCATGACTACTAAATCCTAACGAACCCTACAAGCCCTCTTATTATATTAACTACATCTCTAAAATAATCTAGATCTATATTTTTGCATTCTTGCTTAACGTAGATCTAGAAACTTTTCACAAAACTCTTTATTCCTCCTCTCCTTTTCAACACATCTAAAGTAAGAGTAAAAAGTTCAACGTTTCCCTGAGGTCGACCCGTACTCATCTCGGTCTAGCTACGCGCGACACCGTTATTGATTGCGGTTAACTACTACACACTTTTTCGTATCAATCAAATGGCGCCGTTGCCGGAGATACGTGCGTAATTTTTTTTCTTACTATTTGTGTTGAATTCTTAGACGATTCATATCATTATTAAAACAAAACTGCAAATTGCATATTTAACGATTTGTGCGTGAATTTTTGCAAGGAGATCTGGAGTCACAGAATTAAGGAAAACAGGAAACAGAGACATTTTTAGAGATCCAGAAGAGCACAGAAGGCTATACAAAAAAATTTCATCAAGTGATCCCTCTGCCACGCGGCGGAACCGCGGCAAAAACACCCTTGGGGCGGCGGAAATGCGGTACAACAGAGGTGTTAGGGCTTCAGTCTTCTCTGGTATCTTTCTCAACTCCTTCTCTCTCCTCTCAAATTCAATAAAATCTATTTTCTGCAGGATTCTTTGCAAAATAGCGCCGCTCAAAAATCTTTTTGCAAAAGTTTTGTGATTGGTTTTGTTTTGCATATTTTAATACGGACTTTAAGGGGCAAAGACCAAATCAAGATTAGGTGGGGATTTCATCACCCTTCCTAAGCCCCATAAATCACAAACCGAGCATCTAGCTCAACCCTTCATTAATTTAAAAAATATCTAGACCATACTCTAAGGAATGTCGCGCTCAATAAGGACAGAGGAAGGTCGTGGGTAATCTATCGTTTATCCGCATTACTTTTGTAGTGCCTAGGCAAGTGTGTCAAAGGATAGTGGTTATTAATTAGGCCCACTACCGTGGTTCCTTCCCACTTACCTGGCACTTACCTGGCTACAAGGGTAGTACGGAGGCGGTAGAGGATTGATCCTGCGGCTTGTCCTTTGGAAGTCTAGGAGCGGTCTAGAGACTGGACCTAGGTGACCTTAGTTATAGGGTTGCTTATGCATCTTAGGGTGATTTGTCTTGAGTCCCACTTTTTTTTCAAAACAGACCAATTTTAAATCACACACACGCTGCCACTTGTACTAAACCTGCTTAGTGCATGCTCGGCTGGACACGGGATCCTAGTGCCCGTCTTATCCGCGTTCCTGTTATCGACGCCGAAGTCGGTACTTCTTCATCCTCTTTTCCCCTACCACACACCACGACCGAGATGGACGGCACTCCATCAGAATATAACACCACGCTGCCACCGCCTGTAGGTATGCAGAATCCACCGCGCATCTCTCTCCAAGAGAGATGCTATCCTATCTGTGGTCCTCTTCCCACTTGTCTATCTCTTCCACCACCTAACGGGGATAATTTCGAAATTAAACCTCACTACATCAATCTGCTGCCCAAATTTCACGGGCTTGAGTCGGAAGACGCGTACGTTTTCATCACCAAATTCGAAAACGTATGCGCAATGATGGGTACTTCACAATTGACCGTCGATGCTATGCGCTTGCGTCTTCTCCCATTCACACTATGAGACTTGGCAGAAAAATGGCTTTATAATACTGCCGCACACTCTATCACTAATTAGGATGAATTCGTCATAGCATTTCTTAAGAAGTTTTACCCAAACTATAAGACTGCCCATATTAGAAGCGAGATCAACCAGTTCACCCAGCTTCCCAATGAACCATTTTTGAAGTGCTTTGAACGTTTCAAAGATCTGCTTGTCCAATGCCCCCATCACGGAATACAAAGATGGGATTTATGTCGGATTATATATGAGGGCATTAATCCAGTGACAAAGCAGATGCTTGAAACAATGTATCAATGCAATTTCATGTCTAAAGATGACGGTGAAGCAAGGAAATATCTGGAAGATCTCGCAGAAAACACTTTGCAGTGGGAAAGCGTAAGACCACCTTCAACTAAGGGAGGTATTCACCAGCTCGATATTTCCATCGCAGTAAAAGCCGAAATGGCAGCGATGCCGAAGAAACTCGACGCTATTGAGAACAGATTCTCATCAGTCTCCCTAAATCAGGTCATGCTTCCCAAAACCGTCTGTGGTTGCTGTTCGGATCCTTCACACTTAACGGAAGAATGTCCTATGAATGCATCGTTTCAAGCTAATGCTGCTTTTCAGCAGCGACCTAGAAACGACCCCTATTCTTCCACGTACAATCAAGGATGGAGGAATCATCCTAACTTTGCTTGGAACCAAAACCAACAAAGTAATTATCAAAGACCTCCTCCACAGCAACCACAACCACAAGGTCAGCGTCCCTTTGAGTCCCAAAATTTTCAAAATCCGGCCAACATTTCTACACAACAAGTGGCCAGTACTGACAACTCTTCATTTGCACAAACTTTGGATATGTTCATGAAACATTCCATACAATTGTCGGCTGAGATGAAGTCTTCTATTGATACCATAACGAAAAACTCCGCCTCCCATGGTGAGAGTATTAAATCATTAGAAAACCAAATCGCACAGTTAAACGCCGCAATGAGTGCGAGAGAAAAAGGAAAACTCCCATCTCAACCTCTACCGAATCCTGGCCATTCACAAAATCATAATGTGAATGCCGTTACTACGTTGAGATCGGGGAGAGTGCTGAATAACCGAGTGGGTGAGCAATTTGATGTTAGTGACACCATTGATACCCCAGCTGCTTCTTCTTCTTCTTCCCTTAATTCGTCTAGTCTCCCACCCTCATCCGAGCCTATTCTCCGTTTTCCCCAAGGTTCGAACATTTCGCAAAATCTATCTAAGTCGATTCCCACTCCAATTTTGGGATCGAATCCGTCCCCACAGTCTTCTCCACAAACGTTAGACCCAAAACTTATTGATCGAGCTCCATTTCCAAACATATTAAGGGCCAACAGACCTAACCCACAAATGGAGAAGATTCTGGAAATGTTTAAGCAAGTTAGCGTGAATATTCCTCTCCTAGATGCTATTCAACAAGTCCCATCTTATGCAAGAATCCTTAAAGACTTGTGCACTAGGAAAAGAAAAACTCAAGTTCCTAAGAAGGTTTTCATGACGAGTAATGTTAGCACAGCTTTTATCCAACAAATACCAAAGAAACGTAAGGACCCTGACTGTCCTACAATCTCTATTTCTATTGGGGGTAAAAATATTAATCGTGCTTTACTCGATCTAGGCGCTAGCGTCAACTTGCTTCCTTATTCAGTATACGAGCAGTTAGGAATTGGAGAGTTAAAACCCGCCCATTGTACTCTCCATATGGCAGACCGATCTATCACCAAACCTCGGGGTGAACTAGAGGATGTGTTAATTAAAGTCAGGGAATTCATATTTCCCGTGGACTTTATTGTTTTAGATACACAACCTGTGGCAAACCCACGCAATCAAATCCCGGTGATACTTGGTCGACCCTTCCTAGCAACTTCTAACGCTGTAATTAATTGTCGTAACGGTTCTATGAACTTATCCTTCGGGAAAATGACAATTGAGCTTAATATTTACAAGATAGGAAGTCAACCATCAGAACCTTCTGCTCATTTGCTGGATGTTTATTCCATCCATGAGATAGCTTCCGAAAGCTGCATGGATGAGGAACTTTGCTTTGATGTTCTCGACAACACTAATGAGACATCGTTTGATCTTGCACCACTTCACAGTGAGGATATGTTCAATGAGTCCGACCTTGAGATTGAACCCGTTGACTCGTTACAAAAGTCAGCAGCACTTTCCGAGTCAATATCTTATGCAAGTTTTGAATCTCTTAAGGAGTCCGAGTATCATTCCCTTACCCCACCTTCTATTGTCTCTCTGCCAATTCTTGATCTCAAACCGCTACCTTCTCATCTTAAATATGCATATTTAGGAGAGAATGAGACTTTTCCAGTGATTATATATGCTTCTCTAGCCTTAGAGCAAGAGAATGCACTTTTGGCAGTGTTGAGAACGAATCGGCAAGCATTTGGTTGGACAATGGCCGACATCAAAGGGATTAGTCCCTTAATTGTTGAACATTACATACATCTGATGGATGAAGCCAAACCAACCCGAGACCTACAAAGACGGTTAAATCCCGTTATGAAGGAGGCGGTAAAGAAAGAAATCGTCAAGTGCCTTGATAGTGGAATAATTTACCCCATATCTGATAGCCAATGGGTAAGTCCAATTCATGTGGTCCCTATAAAATCTGGCATCACGGTCATCACTAATGAGGCCAATGAGTTAATCCAAACACGTATCCAAACCGGGAGGCGCGTATGTATTGATTACAGGAAACTCAATGCCGCAACGAGGAAAGATCATTTCCCTCTACCTTTCATTGACCAGATGTTAGAACGATTAGCGGGACACGAATACTACTGTTTCTTGGATGGATACTCTGCCTATAACCAGGTCCCCATCGCCGAAAAGGATCAAGATAAAACCACTTTTACTTGTCCTTTCGGAACTTTTGCTTATAGACGCATGCCCTTTGGGTTATGCAACGCTCCCGCTACATTTCAACGGTGCATGATGGGGATATTTTCAAATATGGTGGAAAATTTTCTAGAAACTTTTATGGACGATTTCTCCATTTTTTAGGACTCCTTTGAGGACTGCCTTCGTAATCTTGACGCGGTTCTTACCCGCTGTAAGGATAAGAACTTGACTTTGAGTTGGGAAAAATACCATTTTATGGTCCAAGAAGGTATTTTACTTGGACATATAATTTCACGAAAAGGCATTGAGGTTGACAGAGATAAAATAGATGTCATTCAAAACCTCCCTTGTCCCAATTGCGTCAAAGATATACGATCCTTCCTTAGTCATGCAAGATTTTATAGGAGATTTATTAAGGACTTTAGCAAAATTGCTAGACCCTTAACCCTTCTATTGGCTAAGGACACTACTTTTCACTTCGATTCGGATTGTGAGGCTGCTTTTGAATCGCTTAAAGAATCACTCACTACAGCCCCCGTTCTATCATCTCCGGATTGGAACCACCCGTTCGAACTTATGTGTGATGCACCAGATTTTGCTATTGGTGCGGTCTTAGGACAGCACATTGCTAAGATGCCCCATGTAATTTACTATGCAAGTAGGACCATGAATGATGCATAAATAAATTACACAACTACCGAGAAAGAACTCTTGGCAGTTGTATTTGCATTAGAGAAATTCAGGCCCTACTTGATTGGCTCGCCTATTGTGGTTTACACAGATCACTCTGCCCTACGACATCTTTTATCGAAGAAGGATGCGAAGGCCAGGCTAATACATTGGATTCTATTGTTACAAGAATTTGATCTTGTCATTCGAGACAAGAGTGGATGTGAAAACGTTGTAGCCGACCATCTTTCACGCATCACTTCTTCGCCAACTGTGACCGTGCCGATAAATGACTCATTCCCTGACGAACAGCTCTTGAATGTATCCTACGAATCTTGGTTCGTGGATATCGTGAACTATCTTGCGACAGGACTTATTCCTAGTGATTGGTCGAAACAAGACAAACTTCGATTTCTATCCCAAGTAAAATATTTTTACTGGGATGAACCTTATCTATTCAAGTATTGTTCCGATCAAATCATTCGCAGGTGTGTCCCTAACGATGAATTCAAGAGCGTGTTATCATTTTGTCATGATCAGGCATGCGGCGGTCATTTTGGACCTCAAAAAACGGCGGAGAAAGTTTTGCAATGTGGCTTTTATTGGCCAACATTATTTAAAGATGCATTTGAACATTGCAAAACTTGTCCGCGATGTCAGCATTTGGGTCGGATTTCACGAAGGAACGAGATGCTGTTCCAACCTATATTGGTTGTGGAAATATTTGATGTGTGGGGTATTGATTTTATGGGCCCTTTTCCCAACTCCTTTGGGAATCTATATATCATGTTAGCGGTTGATTATGTCTCGAAATGGGTGGAAGCTATACCGTGTCGCACTAATGACAACAAAGTTGTCATCAAGTTCCTTAAAGAAAATATCTTTTCGTGATTCGGACACCCTCACGCTATCATTAGCGACAACGGGACACATTTCTGCAATAGGTCTTTCGAGGCCTTGATGCGGAAATATTCAATCACTCACAAGCTTTCTACGCCCTATCATCCCCAAACAAGCGGGCAGGCCGAGATCTCAAATAGGCAGATCAAACAAATATTGGAGAAGACGGTTTCTAAGAACCGTAAAAATTGGTCAACCAAATTGGCGGATGCTCTTTGGGCATTCCGCACCGCTTATAAGACCGATCTTGGTATGTCTCCATACCGCATAGTGTTTGGGAAGGCATGCCACCTTCCTGTCGAGATTGAACATAAGGTAATGTGGGCTATTAAAGAGCTTAATTTTAATCTTGATCATGCAGGCAGCTATCGGAAGCTGCAGTTGAATGAGCTAAGCGAATTCCGCGATGAAGCTTATGATAATGCGGTGATAGTAAAGAATAGGACTAAAGTATTCCACGATAAAAATCTTTTTAGAAAAACCTTCACATCGGGGCAACAAGTCCTTCTTTATGATTCCCGTCTCCATCTTCATCCGGGTAAGCTTAAATATCGTTGGAAAGGACCTTTTGTGGTGCGGTATGTACACCCGCACGGGGCAGTTGAAGTCGAAAATTTGAAAAACGGTTCAATTTTTAAAGTAAATGGGCATAGATTAAAACCGTATTTTTCTGCTGACCCCGCGGAAGAGCTCCTGTTTTTACAGGAGCCGCTTTATCAAAACTAAATTTCCTCCGCCTAACCTCCATGTTTTTGTAACATTTTCTCATTTTAAGAATGGAGGTGAGTAAAAATGGATTTGATTGAATATCAGTGCGTGTCAAAAATCAAGTTTGAGGGTAGTTTTCATTTAACTATTATTTTACCCCTTGTATCTCTCTCCTAGTATACAGGTCCTTGTTCTCAAAAAGGCTACATCAGTGAGGACACTGCTGAAAACAGGTTTGGGGGGGAGGTTTGTATTCACTGAATTATCTTTGACACTGGGCATTAAAATTTTTTAAAAACAAAAGAGTAGAAAGTGAAAAATTACATCCAAAAGATAGGAATAGTTTAAGAAAACCAAGAAAATTAGAGGTTTCTTAAATGAACTGGTAATAAGTAGTTATGAGCCGTTGTCCCAAGGGTTAGTATGATGAAGGAAGTCACTAATCTGAGGATAAAAATAAGTCTAAAAAATAGTTTCTATTCTGGAAGCCAAACATTTGAATGTTGATACCCTACTATATACACTTACACACGTCTTGAAACTCGGGATAGTAGAGGATATCTTGAAATGCTCTTATCTAAAAGCCAAAGTATGAAGGGAAAAAAATGAAGAAAATATAAAATGGTGAAGAAAAAAAAACGAACACTGGTTTTGTTATCGCCAAGGCAGCAATAAAAAAATATAGCGAGGGTGCTTCATCACCTAGTGCCTTAGACCAACTGGTCTGGGAGTCACTGCTAAGCCTTAGGTGGTGCAAGACGAGGAAAATACTATAACCTAATCAGCAAGCATATGAGTAATCGGTCGGTTAGTACCTCAAGAAGTATTAACGGTCGCTTGAAAATGTGTGAGAAAATCTAAATATTCATCAAGTTAAAAAGTACCGAGGTAGATGGACAAGAGTATGATAGCTTGAATTGAATTCTCCGAGTGTAGGGATGTCCATTACACACACGTAGGGGTATATGATCGATGTTTGGATGAAAGGTAGGAATGAAGAATAAAGACGATGTTTTATTGAGGGATAATGTGATTTCTAACATTTTTTCATGAGTATTAAGATAGGGCTTATGGCAACTGAAAAGCTAGTGTAGTTGGAAACTCTTATTTTCAAAGTCTTTCTTTTATGGTTCTTATCTTTATATGTAAATTTCACCATCTCTCTTTTATTATAGGATTTTGTGGGTGTAATCCGCTGAAAACCCTCAGGAGACAACACTCCTCCTACTAGGGACACCTAGAGGTTTAACAGCTTGTTGCACGTGTCAGTGCAATCGTGTTTGCCTACGAAAATATGCTTAGTTTTCTCCTTTCTTTTTTCTCCTTCTCTTGAATAAACTAGTTTGCTCGGGACGATCAAAGATAAGTTTGGGGGTATTTGTTCAGTTGATAAAACTGCACATTTGTATTACATTTTTCCTACTATTTCCATATTAAAAAAGGTTTTTATTATAATATATCATACATATGAGGGTTTATCTGTAAAAATAATATTTTCCATGTGTTGATATATTATAATTAGCATTTGGTAGGAAAATGTATGAAAATAATATCATTGACCAAATCCTAGTAGAACAAAGTCTACTAAATATTATTTAAGTTGTTGTGCAGAATCTTTCCAAGTTGTTGTGCAGAATTTTTCCAAGAAATCAAGTTGTTAAAGAAAACTTGCCTAATTAAGAAAGAAAAACTTGGAGACCAAGTCTGGCAGCAATCATGAGAAGATTTCCATGTTACAAAGGTTCCAAGGATCGCCAAATGACACAAAGACAGAGCCCCAGAATTTTTATCGAGGGTTGAGATCATACGGCCGCGGATCCGCGACCATACCCCCCTTTGGGCCGCGGATCCGCGGCAATCTTGAGGAGAAACGAAGTGCAAATTTTTTGCGTGAATCTATGCTGTTATTTACCTAATTTGGAAGCAAAGGTTTCTGGCTTTGGACTATAAATATGGACCGAGAGCCTCTTGGAAATATCATCAAGCCGACGAGATCACGAAGTCCCAGACGCTCACGCATCCAGGCTGATCATCAACTGTTCGTCTACCTCCTTAGGAAAGATCGAGAAGCAAATCAAGTTTTTGTAATCATTTTCTACGGAATAAAGTGTAGATTGTTCAAGTTGATTAATAAAGGTAGTTATTTTATTTAATTCTTTTGCATTTTACATTATGTTTTCCCTCTCTGTCTTTTCATTTTCTTTTCCCAACATACGCGAGTAATTCTCCGCTTGTTAGGATTCGTAGGATTAGGGTAGGCTAATGGATGATGAACATCCTTAAACCCTTTTTAAGTCCTATAAAGTTTATGAACTTTATCAAAAGAATCATTAACATCCTAATCGGGCGTGCTAACAATTCTTTGCTAGTTCCGATCGCGATTAGAGTTTAGATTAATGATTGTTTTGGTAAAGGCTAGATATGAACGGAGTTCCGTGTTGAGATAAGGGTTAAGAGTGGGATTCCTTTTCCCTCTAGAAATCTTAATCTACACGCATCACCGTCGTTCTAGTTTTAAATCTATTAAAGGATAAAAAGGGTAACTTTTAATTAATCGTCCATGACTACTAAATCCTAACGAACCCTACAAGCCCTCTTATTATATTAACTACATCCCTAAAATAATCTAGATCTATATTTTTGCATTCTTGCTTAACGTAGATCTAGAAACTTTTCACAAAACTTTTATTCCTCCTCTCTTTTTCAACACATCTAAAGTAAGTGTAAAAAGTTCAACGTTTCCCTGAGTACGACCCGTACTCATCTCGGTCTAGCTACGCGCGACACCGTTATTGATTGCGGTTAACTACTACACACTTTTTCGTATCAATCAGTAACAAATACACAGAAAATCTGAAATATAAAGGTTTTAAGGGGGTGGCCGGGTATCAAGTAATGCCCTTTTCACTTTCCAGATTCATAACAGTAGTCACAATTTTCTTTGCCCTCACTTCAATCCCTTTATATGTCTCTATATCTTACTTTCTGTATACCGTACTTACGCTAACTGGTTTTCTTCTTTCCCTACCTTTCGGTACCTGTCTATCATTTGGAGGAAGACTATCCAATAAGCACAATAGGTATACTCTCCTAATACAAGGAGCTCTCGCAACCTGAGAGAAGGTAAAAAGAAGAGTCAACCAAATAATACAATCTAAATTCTCCAGAACTAATGACCATCCTCAACTGAAATAACTTCTTCAAGTTCGTATGTAACTATATGACGACCATTTCCAAGCAATATGGATCATCGTAGTGATACAGAGTGTTCTGGAGAAATACAAAGGTAAAGTAGGAGTAGCAGGGATATTTGTGACTTTGTCATGAATCATGACAATCCAAAACCAACGTGTGTAAGAAGGTTCGGTTAACTTGGTTAATAAGTTTTAGGTAAGTCATGGGTCGCTGTACCAGAGTGAGTGAAAAGAAACACTCAGCGTGCACTTTATCAATATCAGATTGGTTATCACTTTATCTAATCAGGATGGCTCCCACCGTTTCATCGAATTCCCCTTCAAACCTTAAAAAGAGAACTAGTCGGGATCATATACACTTTACAAGCTTGCTAACCGTTCAGCCTGGTCAGAGTTAGTATTCCGAGGGAGGTCCCCCCGTGCTTTCGCACGGACCCAATTAATAACACCGTTTCTACAGATGCGTAACCTCGTTAACACTTTCTAGACACCTAATAGGTTAGCTAATTGTGAAGTGAAAAATCTCCCAATGAGTAATACCTACTCATTAGTGGGAATCAGGACCCAACTATCATCGTGTGATAACCTGACAGAATCCACTCAAGTCACTACATTCCAGAAGGTATGCGCATGCCTGACAAGTTTTCTTTATATTGGAAACTCTCGATGTGGTTTTTGCTCCAAGCGCTTATTGATGGGTTCCATAGCACCCTAACTAGGATTTTTGGGATATCAAGTATACAATTTAAAAAAACCTAGAGAGCTATGCAACCCATGCCAAGGATCTAACTAGAAAATTAGGAGTTACACTAGCATGTAATCAAACATTACACTAAGTGAATGAGGAATACAATCTTTGTAGACGAGTCCTTCACTTCTAAAGCTCCGTGTAGTAGTCCCTTCACTCCAAGTAGTGATCACCCGAACTCTAGAAAGGATCCACATGAAGAAATGAATGAGCTTGCTCAAACTCTTCGAGGCTGAAGATTATCTAAGTCGAGGAGACTCAAGCTCATGCTACCTCTTCACTAATTGTGAAATTAGTGAAGCAAATACCCTATACTAAATGGCAAGTAGTAGAGGTTGATAAAGTAGGAAATGGGCTCACTTTAGTTTTATTTTTCTCACAATATTCTCTCACTTTTCCAAAAGCTAGAAAGCTTTTTCTCAAGGATGAAGAAGATGAAGTGAAGAAGTGAGAATGAACTCATGAGGTGAGAATAGCAACCATGGGTGAGTTAGTGTCATACACTAACTCATGTAGAGACATAACCATGGATAAGTGATAATGGTTAGGTTAATAATTATCTTAAGTAAAACAAAATTAGTGGATTAAATCAATGCATCCACAAGCTTCATGCATGTGACTAATTTCCAACTAATTTGGATTTACTTTAAATATTTAAACCCTACATTATAATTAGTATGGTGTAAGTCTCATACACCCATGTAGTGTGTATCATCAAGCATAACACAAATAATGTACATTAATATATCACATATATATTACGTGCACAAAATCAAGTAAGAAAAGAAACATTTAAGTGAGCTAATATTAGTTAATGTAAACTAGTATATCAAATATACAATTATACACTAAATTATCAAATCAACACTTGATTTAATAATCCGGCTATATCTCATATAACCGACTAATATTATATGTATCAAATTATCGAATCAACACTTGATTCTATAACCCGGCTATATCATATATAACCGACCGATACAAATAAATCGCGAGAATTGAATATGGTATCACATACTTGTATTATTCTCAGTCCCGCACATATCACATATATGCTCCTACATCGTTTCGTATGAACCAGGAAACCTCTATGTAGGACTCTAAAGACTCGTCAATACGCCGACAGTAGGTGATGATCATATCAAACACCCACAAGCCACAAGCGGTCTGTTAAACGTAACGGCCACCTGGGTATTGAGTGATCAGAAGATCAACAAGAAAGCCTGCTCATACTCCCACGAATCCAAACAGTAACACTATCGTACAGTCCGGTCTTTTCGTCTGATATGTCGCATATCTTGTCTGGGGGTGGTAAACGTTAGACCCCAATAACTCGATAAGTCATGCCGATATGAGGCTCATAACGGGTCGAGAAACTACTGATAACACTTACCAGTAAATCTCATATACAACTCTGGCCAGGGACTTCATGTTATGGCCAATCGAGCTCAGCGCAACATCAACCCCCAATACCGGGAGAGACGAATCCCCTCCTATCGCTCCTTGCCTCCATGTGACTCGGGACTGCACCTAAAAACCACCGTTTTGCACGTCCTCTTGAACGTGGTAAGGCGGAAATCAAAGCACAGTGGGAATCACACAAGACTCTATGACGATCTCGGGTCGACAGACTAACCTGTACCAGTGTCACCAGAGAACTGCCATCTGACGTGAGGTATAATACCATCTAGGAGTTCTCGGCGAGTCCCTCCAGTGTACCTAGTTTCCACTGAGTACCCGTATATCATCTCTGATGTCAAACACCAATGGATACGGGATCATCCATCGCCCACCTACATGGGTCGAGAAGCTATACGCTAGTCTACTCTGGTATATCGATGCCCCGTCTCGATACACCCATGACTAGGGATATTAAAGGATGTACTTACCTACTACCTTTGTCCTACTAGTATGATCCACATCATAATCCAGATAGTCAAGTACACATCCTAAGGACTTTACCAACATGTAACAGAGAGACAATCAGTGTACATGTTAAGATAAAGAGTAACCAGATAGCATACTATCATGTCGAGCAAGAAAGTCCTCCCTATATATGTCCAAGCATCCACTACAATATACATCTCATGTACAGTAATGGCCTCTAGGGTATACATATAACTAACAATCTCCCACTTGCACTAAGGCCATTGTTCATATCATAATATTGCATTTTATATTCCCCATTCTTACGTGTTTTATAAATAAACAGGTGCTTTTGACGCATGTCTGCTACATATTACAGGATACAGGTTCTTGGAGCGAAAACAGAGAAAAAGACAGAAGATGATACAAAAGAGGGACTTTTGATCAACAAGTAGAAGGATCCTAGTCAAGCCTAGACGAAGAACAATTCACAACTGTACAAGACAATGCATGATCCAAAATGTCAAAGGAAACAGTAAAAGACCACTACAAGTTTCACTGAAAAGATCTGGAGAAAACCCAGAAGCCAAATGGAGAAAAGAACTATATAAATAGAGAGCCCAAAGCATCAAGAAGCATCCCACTGAATTTGATCCAGTGATCTCATCAAAGGGCCGCGGAACCGCAGCCCTACCCCCACATATGCCGCGGTTCCGCGGCCATTTAGTGCACGTGTCGACGCAGAATTTTTGTGTCGGTGCGAAGGTTGGGATTTTTCGGGGGTATTTTTGTAATCGCACATGTGCGAATCCTGTAACCCTAAATTTTCCTATTTCCTTATAAATATGTAATCAAAATACTATAATAGGGATGCCCCTTTTCAATTAATAAAAATTCAGAATATTTTGAAGATTGAAGAGCATCATTTTCCTGTAAGTTCATTTCAATTTCTGCCCTAGTTTACAATTCATTCTTTGCCCTAACTCTATAATTTAATTCTTTCCTTAGATAAATCATTCCTTTGCCTTAGTTAATTCTAGTATAGAATCTCTTAAAACTGCAGTAGGAAATTAATCCAATAGATCTAATAATGAATCTCAAAATGATGTTGTTAATAAATCCCCTAATGAGCGAGTAATTTCCTCACTTGTTAGGGTTAAGAATAAGGGAGGGAATGAGAGATGAAGATCTCTCATCTCTTTCGTGTCCGATTATTTTTAATAACTAGAACTTCATGCATGCATGCATGATCCGCTCCCTACGACACCCTACCCACGAGGTAACGGTGAAACCGTAGTATAAAGGACTGGACATGCATGTCTTCCATGAAGGTTAGAGCAAATATTAGGAAAGGACGGACAAGGATCTAGAGGAAGAAACTTCGTTTCTTCCCAATCATCATAATCCCTTTTTCTAATAGTTGCTATAACTTCTAAAAGATTTCATTTAGGGTATTGAAAGAGGTGTGTCATTAAATCTTACCAAACCCCACCTTTGATCTAACCCTAGCAAGTTTCTTTATCATCATATAACTTAGTTTTAGATTCAATTAAAACAAAACCAAACAACCATTGAAATCAACTCGTAAGAACACTTAGGAAAATTACACATCCCTGTGGACCGACCTGTATTCACCGGCTAGCTTCATGCGACGCCGTTCTTGATTGCGGTAATTATTTTTTGATCGTATATAATCCTACACCTAATCAAATGGCGCCGTTGCCGGGGATGGCGTAAAAATTTCCTATTTGTAATTTCGGGTTGATATAAATTTTAAAATCATAAAAATCTGAAAATAGAAAAAGTACAAAAAAAAATTTATCAATTTTTATCTGTTTGAAGGGTTTATCGTTTGAATCTTGCAGGAACAGCGAAGAATCTCGGATCTGGAAATTTACAGAAGGCGAAACAGAAAATGTTGCATTAGAATAGAGGGGAAATTTGATAACAGAACAGTGCAATTTTTTTCAGAGAGTGATCCCTCCTACAGACCGCGTTTCCGCGGCCATTGTGCACTAGGAACCGCGGTTCCGCCGCGTGGCTGCCACGTAAGCTCCTCAAATTTGCATGGTTTGTTTTCTCCTTCTCCCCTCTGCAACCTACAATATATCTTTTTGCGAAATTTTCTGCAGGATTTCTTTGCGCTAAAAATCTTCTTTCTCCTTCTAAATAATAGATTTTCTGCAGGTTTCTTTGCGCCGCCCTAAAAATAATTGATTGCAAGTGAATTTACTGTTTTGCATGTTTTAATCTGACTTTAAGGGGCTATTGACCAAACTCAGATTGGGTGGGGATTTCATCACCCTTCCTAGGACCCCAGAAAGCACTTAAAGCATTTGCATTGACCACTATTAATTAAAAAATACTAGGCTCAGCCCTAAGGACTTCGAGCTCAATAGGAAAAGGACTAGTATAGGCATCGACCGTTTATCCTAACCTGACTTTGCGGTGTCTAGGCAAGTGTGTCAAAGGCTAGTGGTTATTAATTAGGCCCACTTCTGTTGTTCCTTCCCACTTACCTGGCACTTACCTGGCCGCAATTGGCGGTGAAGAGACGGTTTGATGTCCTATTTCTAGCCCTAGTTAGGAGCTGTCTAGCTGACCTAGGTGACCCTAGATCTAGGCCTGATTGTGCATGTGTGGTTGATCGCATTTGCGTCACAAGTCTCTTTTCAAAAATCTCTTTGCAAAAACTCTCACATAAAAAAAAAGAATTTTTTTTTCAAAACTTGCAACTTGTCGCTAAAGAAAACTTGCACCTCACTTACACCACTTCTTCTCATTGACGTTATCTTACCTCCACATTCTGTCTTTCATTTTTTTTCTGACTACACTTCCCCTTTAGTGTATGTCACTTTGGACTAGGGACACTAGCGCCCGATTAGTCCGTGTTTCGTTCGTACCGACCGACGAACCTTTCGACACCGAAATCGAAATTCCGTCCACTTCCTTACCACCACTTTCACATTCTTTTTCCGAAGGCATGTCGGGATTCAACCCCAACAATACCTTACCGACGGGAATGATTCCACCACCGTTAGGTGCGAATAACCCGAATCAACCGCCTGTTGAAGCGCCCGCACGAGTCGCGCTCCAGGATCTCTTCTACCCTGTCCGCACTTCTTTACCTACCTGTCTTTCACCCCCACCGGCAAATGGGGACAATTTTGAAATAAAACAACATTTCATCAATATGCTGCCCAAGTTTCACGGTTTGGAATCCTAAGATACGTATATTTTTATTAATAAATTCCAAAACGTTTGCTCTATGATGAAAACGACCCAAATAAGTGATGACACTATAAGGCTAAGGGTCATTCCTTTCACCTTATGTGACCTAGCCGAGAAGTGGCTATATAGCACAGTATCACATTCTATTAGAAATTGGGACGAGTTTGTGAAAGCTTTTCTTAAAAAGTTCTATCCTCATCACAAAACTGCTAGGATCCGCAATGAGATTATACAATTTTCACAGCTTCCTTCCGAACCATTTTAGAAGTGTTTCGAGAGATTTAAAGACCTGCTCGTTCAATGCCCTAATCATGGGATCGAAAGTTGGCAACTTTGCCAAACATTATACGAGGGATTGAACTCGGCAACAAAGCAGTTGCTAGAAACCATCTGTCAAGGTCACTTTCTCTCCAAATCTAGTGAGGAGGCGTGGCAGTTTCTTGAGGATATTAGTGAACAAACAATTCAGTGGGAGAGCTCCAAGACCACATCATCTTCTTCTGGTGGTCAATCTAGGGCAGACATACATCAAGTAAATATGTCGATTGCTATGAAGGCCGAGATGGGCGCTCTTACGAAAAAGCTAGAAGCGATTGAGACCAAAATCTCGTCGCCTTCTCCTGCCCCTGTTATGCCTCCACGAACTGTTTGTGCTTGTTGTGCGGATCCATCACATCTCACAGAAGAGTGTCCTTACACTGCATCTACTCAAGGACAGGATCAAGTCAATGCTGCCTTTCAGTAACGACAAAGAAACGATCCATACTCTTCAACATACAATCCGGGGTGGAGGAGTCACCCAAATTTCGCTTGGAACCAAAATCAACAATTCCAAGGAAATAACAATTTTCAAAGGCCTCCTCCTCCACAACAACAAGCACCTCCACAAACTCAATTTCCACAGCAACCTTACCCTAATCAGGTGAACAATTTTGTGCCTAACACTTCTTACCCGCCAAACAATTTTGTTCAACCTAATAATGACAAGGTTAGCTCGCTCGAAAGAAGTCTAGATGCGTTCCTAAAGCAATCTACACAATCTACAGCAAGATTAGAGACTTCTATTCAATTTTTGGTGCAAAACAGTGCCTCACACGATCAAAGCATCAAATCTATTGAGGCACAAATTGCACAACTCAATGCAGCTTTGAGCGAGCGCGAAAAAGGAAAGCTCCCATCTTAACCACTGCTCAACCCCGGTCACGCACATGCTGCATATCAACAGCAGAATCATAACGTAAATGTTGTGACCACGTTGAGATCGGGAAAAGTGTTGCAAAATAATATGGGTATTAACAATGACATCCCTGCCGGTGGTTCTTCTTCATCTTCTTCACCTTCACCTTCTTCGTTAGAGCCTATTATCCATCCTTCACACGGCTCTACTTCTTCTAGCTCGAACGGACCCACTTCTCATAACATGAACACATCTACACGGGGTTCCGTTCCGACTCAACAATCTGATCCACAAAAATTGGATTCAACAACTTTTCAAAATGTTCCTTTTCCAAATCAGTTGAGATCCAATAAACCAAATCCACAGATGGAGAAGATTGTTGAGTTGTTCAAACAGGTTAGCATAAATATCCCTCTTTTTGATGTAATCCAACAAGTTCCTTCATATGCAAAAATCCTAAAGGACTTATGCACCAAAAAGAGGAAGTCACAAGTACCAAAGAAAGTTTTTGTGGCTAGTGCTATTAGCGATACTCTCGTCAATTCTTTACCCCAAAAGAAAAAGGACCCTGGTTGTCCTACTATTTCGATAACAATTGGGGACAAGAACATCAATAGAGCACTATTAGATCTTGGTGCTAGTGTCAATTTGCTACCTTATTCTGTGTACGAGCAATTAGGCGTTGGAGAGCTTAAGCCTACTCATTGTACTCTCCAAATGGCCGACCAATCAATCACCCATCCTAGAGGAGAGTTGGAGGATGTGTTAATTAGAGTAGGGGATTTCATTTTCCCCGTTGACTTTATTGTTATGGATACACAACATGTCGCTAACCCCCGGAATCAAATCCCGGTGATACTTGGTCGACCATTCCTTGCGACATCCAACGCAGTGATCAATTGTCGTAATGGTTCAATGAATCTATCTTTTGGTAATATGACAATTAAACTCAATAATTTCAAATTGGGGAGTCAGCCTGCCGAGCCTATTGTTAGCGTACTTGATGTTTGCTCTATCAATGAGATCGCAGAGGAGGACCGTGAGTTCGAAATTTTTTTGTTCGATCACAGCAATGTTAACGTCACTAGTGCGTTCCTCCTAGAATCCGACACAGCTTTCACGGCGGATAACGATTATGAGTGTTTCACCTTTGTAGATGATTTTGAAGACTCACCACCCAAGCTTGAGTCTTTTGCTTTTTCGGATGAGTTAGTTGAACCATCCGACTCGGTTGCGTACACTCGATTTGAACCTTTGATGGAATCCTTCGAGTTTGAAACAGTTACTCCATTGTTACCATCTATTGTTTCACCTCCTAAACTCGAACTAAAGCTTTTGCCATCGCACCTAAAATATGCTTATCTAGGTGATAATGAGACCTTACCCGTTATCATATCGGTCTCTCTAGCTCTTGAGCAAGAGAAGGCCCTTATAATGGTCTTAAAGAATAATCGGCAAGCTTTTGGCTGTTCTATGGAGGACATCAAGGGGATTAGTCCCTTCATTGTTGAACATCATATATACTTGATGGATGATGCCAAGCCGGCAAGGGATCCACAAAGACGCCTCAACCCCATTATGAAAGAGACCGTTAAGAAGGAGATTGTTAAATGTCTTGATAGTGGTATCATTTACCCTATCTCGGATAGCCAATGGGTCAGCCCCATTCATGTCGTGCCAAAGAAATCGGGGATCACGGTCATTACCAATGAGGCAAATGAGTTAATTCCCACTCGCACCCAAACGGGGTGGCGAGTTTGTATCGACTATAGAAAACTCAATGCCGCGACAAGAAAGGACCACTTTCCTTTACCATTCATTGACCAAATGCTAGAACGATTGGCGGGGCACAAGTTCTACTGCTTTTTAGATGGCTATTCCGGTTATAACCAAGTCCCCATAGCCAAAGAGGATCAAGACAAGACCACATTTACTTGTCCCTTTGGCACTTTTGCTTATCGTCGCATGCCCTTTGGGTTATGCAATGCTCCCGCTACATTTCAGCGGTGTATGATGGGGATCTTTTCAGACATGGTTGAAAAGTTCTTGGAGATCTTTATGGATGATTTCTCCATTTTTGGTGACTACTTCGACGAGTGTTTACGACATCTTAACGCTGTTCTTACCCGCTGTAGGGATAAGAACCTAACTTTGAATTGGGAGAAGTGCCATTTTATGTTACGAGAGGGCATTGTTTTAGGATATGTCATCTCGCAAAACGGCATAGAGGTTGATAGAGCCAAACTTGAAGTCATCTCTAATCTTCCTCCTCCTAAATGCGTTAAAGACATCCGAGCTTTCCTTGGCCACGCCGGATTTTATAGACGGTTTATCAAGGACTTTAGCAAGATTGCTAGACCCTTGACTCTCTTATTGGCCAAGGACGCATCATTTGATTTCGACTCAACTTGCATGGAAGCATTCGAGTCTTTGAAACACTCTCTCATTTCTGCGCCCATTCTTTCATCCTCAGACTGGACGCAACCTTTCGAAATTATGTGCGACGCATCAGATTTTACCATTGGTGCTGTTCTTGGACAGCATATTAACAAGATGCCCCATGTGATTTATTACGCAGCCGTACATTAAATGAGGCCCAACTAAACTACACAACAACAGAAAAAGAGTTTTTAGCAGTTGTGTTTGCACTTGAAAAATTTCGGCCTTATTTAATCGGCTCTCCAGTCATTGTATATACAGATCATTCAGCTCTTCGCTACCTTTTTGCGAAGAAGGATGCTAAGTCGAGGCTAATACGTTGGATCCTCCTGCTACAAGAGTTTGACCTTGTCATAAGGGACAAAAAGGGATGTGAAAACGTAGTGGCCGATCACCTTTCACGACTTCCTTCTTCGCCCACACTTGAACTTCCTATCACTGATGCTTTTCCCAATGAGCAATTTTTGACCGTTTCTTGCGAACCATGGTTCGCTGATATAGTAAACTACTTGGCCACCGGCTTGATACCTAATGATTGGTCGAAACAGTATAAACTTCGATTCTTGTCCTAAGTAAAGCATTTTTACTGGGATGAACCTTATCTTTTTAAATACTGTTCCGACCAAATCATTCATCGGTGTGTACCGGAAAATGAGGTTAAGAGTGTGCTGTCTTTTTGCCATGATCAAGCATGTGGCGGGCACTTTGGCCCAAAGAAGACAGCCGAAAAAGTCTTGCAGTGTGGTTTCTATTGGCCACGACTCTTCAAGGATGCTTATGAATACTGCAAGACTTGCTCCTGGTGCCAACACTTGGGCCGGATATAAGGGAGAAACGAAATGCCGCTCCAACCAATTTTCGTTGTCGATGTTTTTGATGTTTGGGGTATAGACTTCATGGGACCATTTCCCAATTCTTTTGGGAATGTTTATATTCTGTTGGCTGTTGACTACGTTTCAAAGTGGGTCGAGGCTGTGCCTAGCCGAACGAATGACAATAAGGTTGTCATTCGATTTCTTAAAGAACACATTTTTTCTCGATTTGGGCACCCTCGAGCGATCATAAGTGATAATGGTTCTCACTTATGCAATAGGACTTTTGAGTCCATAATGCGCAAATATTCTATAACCCACAAGCTGTCAACGCCATACCATCCCCAAATATGTGGGCAGGCCGAGGTTTCAAATCGGCAAATAAAGCAAATCTTGGAGAAAACGGTTTCAAAGAACCATAAGGATTGGTCCCTTAAACTGATCGATGCACTATGAGCTTTCCGTACTGCATACAAGACCGATCTTGGTATGTCTCCATACCGGCTTGTTTACAGGAAGGCTTGCCACCTCCCAGAGATTGAGCACAAGGCATTTTGGGCTATCAAAGAGCTAAATTTATCTTTAGGAGATGCGGGCAGCAACCGAAAGCTGCAGTTGAATGAACTAGAAGAGCTGCGGGATGAGGCATATGATAATGCCGTAATTGTGAAAAACCGCACTAAGGTGTTCCACGATAAACACCTTTTGCGAAAAACTTTTGAACCTGTTCAACAGGTTTTACTCTATGATACTCGGTTACATTATCACCCCGGCAAGCTCCATTCTAGATGGAGAGGACCTTTTGTAGTCCGCACCGTTTATCCGCACGGTGAGGTTGATCTTGAAAATCCAGAAGACGGTACTTTATTCAAAGTGAATGGGCATCGATTAAAACCGTTCTTCACAGCGGACCCATCGGAGGAGCTCCTGTTGTTGCAGGAGCCGATTTACACCGATTGATCTTCCTCCACTTTCACCTCCGAATTTCCATTCAATTTTTCCAAAACTTTATTTCAAATAAGTTTGGGGGTGTGTATCATTTATAAATATGTTAATAAACAGGGGAGTGCCGACATTATCGACCCTACTGGTGCAGCATGACAGTGAGGACACTGTCTAGTTTAAGTTTGGGGGTATGCTCGGTACGTTTTCTTCCATCGCATTCATATGTACATTTTGCATTTGCATACTTATTTTAAAACCCATAAAAATTTGAAATTTGAAAAATTATAAAAATTAATGTATTCAATTTTGGTAATATTTAACTTGAGTTTGACAAATAGGTTAACTGGCTAAGAACAACTAGATCTTAGACTTAGTAAATTAAAACCCTTAAAAATAACCTTCTTTAAAGATTAACGGTAGAAAGTATATGTCTTTGTAGTTTATTTAGAATTAGGCAAATTTTGAGTTCACTTTTTGGGCTAAGTTGAAATAAAGGAAAAATATTGATATTCTTATTAGAGTATAAGTTTGAAAAATAATTCCTAGCTTAAGTCTATATTCTGAAAATGTATACCCTACAAATTGCACAATCACGCACCTTGAAACTTGGAATAGTAGAAGAGACCTTGAATTGCTTTTGTCTAAGAGTCCTTAGTACGAAGAAAATAAATAAAAAAATGTGTGGATAACGAAAAAAATGAACACCGGTCTTTGTGATTACTTAAGGCTGCAAAAATAGAAAAAATATTTAGCGAGGGTGCTTCATCACCTAGTGCCTTAGACCAACTGGTATGGGAGTCACAGCTAAAAGCCTTGGGTGTTGCAAGACTAGGAAGTACGCTTTAAAGTGCAAACATATCTTGTAATCGGTTGTTGGTACCTCAAGAAGTATTAACAGTCGCATGAAGGATGTGTAAGCAAAGATTTATTTAAATATTCACCAATTAATAAGTGCTTTGGACAACGGACAAGGGTATGGTTGCTTGATTTGAATTTCCAAGTGTAGGGGTGATTTATACACACACATGGGGATATATGATTAGAATTTAGATAAGAGAAAGGAATGAAGAATAGAACTTGTATCTTTAGTGGAGTTGATAGAAAAATTCCTAAGTGGAGATGGAACCTTAGAAGGAAAACTTGGGAAATGTTGAAAGCTAAGTAAGTCTATAGAACATATATAATCTAAGTTAAATGATGAGGAAGCGTGAAAAATATGGGTGCATAATTTACGAGTAGAAGATAATAGAATTCCTTGTTAGAAAACCAAATTGGAGAACAAAAGTCAATGGGCCGAGTTGATAGGATTTTGTGGGTAGTATCCGCTGAAAACCCTCAGGAGACAACACTCCTCCTACTAGGGACACCTAGAGGTTTAACGGCTTGTTGCACGTACTCAGTGCAATCGCGTTTCCTTGCGAAAGTGCGGTTAGGTTTTATCGAGAATAAAATAATAAGTTTGCTCGAGGACGAGCAAAAGATAAGTTTGAAGGTATTTTTTCATATCATAATATTGCATTTTATATTCCCCATTCTTACGTGTTTTATAAATAAATAGGTGCTTTTGACGCATGTCTGCTACATATTACTGGATACAGGTTCTTGGAGCAAAAACAGTGAAAAAGACGGAAGATGATACAAAGGAGGGACTTTTGACTAACAAGCAGAAGGATCCTAGTCAAGTCTAGACGAAGAACAATTCACAACTGTACAAGACAATGCATGATCCAAAATGTCAAAGGAAACAATAAAAGACCACTACAAGTTTCACTGAAAAGATCGGGAGAAAACCCAGAAGCCAAATGGAGAAAAGAACTATATAAATAGAGAGCCCAAAGCATCAAGAAGCAGCCTACTGAATTTGATCCAGTGATCTCATCAAAGGGCCGCGGAACCGCGGCCCCACCCCCACATATGTCGTGGTTCCACGGCCATTTAGTGCACGTGTCGGCGCAGAATTTTTGTGTCGGTGCGTCGGTGCGAAGGTTGGGATTTTTCGGGGGTATTTTTGTAATCGCACATGTGCGAATCCTGTAACCCTAAATTTTCCTATTTCCTTATAAATATGTAATCAAAATACTGTAATAGGGATGCATCTTTTCAATTAATAAAAATTCAGAATATTTTGAGGATTGAAGAGCATCATTTTCCTGTAAGTTCATTTCAATTTCTGCCCTAGTTTACAATTCATTCTTTGCCCTAGCTCTATAATTTATTTCTTGCCTTAGATAAATCATTCCTTTTCCTTAGTTAATTCTAGTATAGAATCTCTTAAAACTGTAGTAGGAAATTAATCTAATAGATCTAATAATGAATCTCAAAATGATGTTGTTAATAAATCCCTTAATGAGCGAGTAATTTCCTCGCTTGTTAGGGTTAGGAATAAGGGAGGGAATGAGAGATGAAGATCTCTCATCTCTTTCGTGCCCGATTATTTTTAATAACTAGAACTTCATGCATGCATGCATGATCCGCTCCCTACGACACCCTACCCACGAGGTAACGATGAAACCGTAGTATAAAGGACCGGACATGCATGTCTTTCATGATGGTTAGAGCAAATATTAGGAAAGGACGGACAAGGATCTAGAGGAAGAAACTTCGTTTCTTCCCAATCATCCTAATCCCTTTTTCTAATAGTTGCTATAACTTCTAAAAGATTTCATTTAGGGCATTGAAAGAGGTGTGCCATCAAATCTTACCAAACCCCACCTTTGACCTAACCCTAGCAAGTTTCTTTATCATCATATAACTTAGTTTTAGATTCAATTAAAACAAAACCAAACAACCATTGGAATCAACTCGTAAGAACACTTAGGAAAATTACACATCCCTGTGGACCGACTCGTATTCACCGGCTACCTTCATGCGACGCCGTTCTTGATTGGGGTAATTATTTTTTGATCGTATATAATCCTACACCTAATCAGCCATCATATAGTAGTGGTTGTAGTATCTCATACTCAACCATCCTATAAAAGTCTCTCTCTGGGAAAGTCCTTTGTGAGTGGATCTGCCGTGTTGTCCTCTGAGTCTACTCTCCTAACCTCGATCCCCTGGAGATCAACCATCTCCATGATCAGGTGATACTGCCTTAGAATATGTCTAGATCACTGATGGGAAGGGGGTTCCTAGGCCTAAGCCACAACTCTATTGTCACACAATGGTAGGAACGAAGTTCATCTCATGAACTAATATACACCTAGACTTCCACTTTGGTAGCATCTTTGGTAGTGATGTATCCAGCCTTTATCGTCTAGTTTGCCACGGTATCTAGCTTAGAACTCTTCCAACATACTGTCCCTCCATTAAGGGTAAAGACAATGCCTGTGACTGATATTTAGTCAACCTTACCACCCTGAAAGCTATCCAGTGATTCTCCCCAGGATCGATTGATACCATCTCACTACACTTAGTGAGAATCCTAATATCCACTTAGATCTATCTCATAGATTCATAACCCAGGATTTAGGAGGTATCACCTTGATTTTATATGGAGAATCCTTGTGATAAGAGGAGATTGACTGAGCGTAGCATAGGAAACACCTTTCCTATCAAGAGTATGTCATCCACATACAATACGAAGAAGACCACCTTACTCTCTACTGTCTTTTTGTATATACAAGGTTCATCTACCATTTTGATGAAGTCAAACGCTTTGATTGCCACATCAAAATAGATGTTCCATCTCCGCGATGCCTGCTTTAACCCGTAAAGCAACTTGCACACGTTTCCGCTGCTTCTACTGTCTACGAAGCCCTCTGGCTGTGTACTTATAGATGCTCTCTTCTAAATCACTATTTAGAAAAGCAGTCATGACACCCAACCGCCAGATATCGTAGTCATGGTATGTAGCAATGGCAAGTAGGATCCGGATGGACTTAAGCATATGCACTGGAGAAAATGTTTCATAATAGTCCACACCTGGTCGATGACAAAAACCTTTTACAACAAATCTAGCTTCGAAAGTCTCAACTTTTCCATTTACACCACTTAATCTTCTCAAGATATACCAGCTCCTGATGGGGATTTAACCCTTCAGATAGAGCAACCAAAGCCCATACTTTGTTGGTGTACATAGATTCCATCTCAGATCACATAGCATCCAGCCATTCTTACAGAGTCGCTACTCTTGATGGCCTGCTCGAAACTTAGTTGGGTCATCATATCATGTAGGTGAGGAACCCTACCAAATCGACGGAGTGGCTGAGGTTTGTCGAGAACTATTGAATCCTCCGGTTCTACCAAATCATCAGCTGCAGTTTGTATAGCTGGAACTCCTTCCAGTTCTACCTCATGACCACAATTTTCTTTGCAAAATAAAGTCCTTTTCTAAAAAGGTAGCATGCCGAGAAATAAAACACTTTTTGTTCCTCGGCGCGGTAGAAGATATTCCCTTGCGAATGCTTGGGATATCCAACAAACTTCCACAGAACTGACCTTGCCTCGAGCTTGTCCGGATTTTTCTTTTGACATAGGCTGGACAACCCCAAATCTTAACTCACTTAAGACATGGACTCTTCCCATACCATATCTCATATGGAGTGGTAGGCACCAGATTTGGTTGGAACCCAATTCAATAGGTATGCAGCTTCACAAGTGCATAACTCCCAAAAAGAAATAGGCAACTCAGTAGTACTCATCATAGAGCACACCATATCTAATAGGGTGCGATTGCTCCGCCCCGATACACCGTTGTGCTGTGGTGTATACGGAGGAGTAATGTTGAGAGAGAATCTCATTCTCCTTTTGAATAGTCCAGGAATTCCGTGCTCAAGTATTCTCCTCCCTGATCACATCAAAGAACATAATACTTATACCCATTTTGGATCTTTACTTCTAACTTATATTCTTTAAATTTCTCAAAAGCTTCAGACTTGTGTTTCAACAGGAACATATGTCCTAATCTTGAGAGATTATCAATGAATGTAATGAAGTATAAAGAACCAGTCCTAGCATGTGTAGACAGGGGACTTACATACATCATCATGTATTAATCCTAAGAGTTCATTAACTCTTTCTCTGTTTCCAGTAAATGGAGCTATGATCATCTTATCTTTGTGACATGACTGGCAAGTTTCACAAGATGTAAATTCAAACTGATTTAAATATGCATCTTAATGTAACTTAGCTAGTCGGGTCGCATTGATATGACCTGGTCTACAATGCTTCAAGAAGGATTCGTTCATTTCTGAACTCTTCCTCGTGTGTGTGTTCCTGTACGTTAAGAACCGTGGTTTGATTTAGAACTTATATACTTTTAGATAACGTGCCCGAACCGATCAATTTTTGATATAGGAAATGTTCAAAACATTATCCAACAATACAAAATTATATCCTTCTTTACTAAATAAAGAGACTGATATAATATTGTATATCAGGTTCGGTATCTAATAACATTCGTTCAGAATCAATGTATTTGGTAATATAGGGTGATAACTGCCAACACTTTGGCTGCAACAATTGCACTGTTTCCAACTCTTGAAACCTATCACCCATTCTCAGTTCTCTACCTATCTGTACCCCATGTAACAGATTGCATATATGGGGTCCTGATTCGGTATCTCATACCCAGGACGTAGAGGAGACTGAGAAATAGTTCTTAGTATTGAACACACCCGAAGAAGTTGCATCATCATGCACTTCCTTCGTTTGGGCGGCACGGGAATCCTGGTATTCCCCTATCTCCTACTCGGTCTTATAACAATTTTAAGGCAGAGCGGGACCAACGTTCCCCAGCTCAGTATAACAAGCGGGTTCGATCAATACATCCATATTATTATCTTGATTAAGGCGTGATATGATCTCTACCTGGAGAGAGAGAAAAAAAAACACTCAGCGTATGCTCTTGCAAGATCAGATTGGTTATTATGTTATTTAATCAGGATGGCTCCCACTGTTTTTATCAAATCTTTCTTCAAACCCTAAAAGGAAAGACTAGCCGGGATTAATTACACCCTACAAGTTCGCCAATCTTTCAGCCAGGCCAATGCCGGTACTTTGAGGGAGGTTCCCCGTGCTTTCGCATAGACCTAATTAAAATAAACCTCGTTTTCCCAGCGGCGTAACCCCGTTGACACCTTTCTAGACACCTACTTGATCGGCTAATTGTAAAGTGCAAAACTCTTCCAGGAGTAACTCTTACTCGCAGTGGGTATCGGGATCCAACTATCTCATAGAAGGTATGCAATCTCATTGCAAATTTCAACACTTGAAATTCCCGATAATATTTTGCCCCTAGCAACTTATGAGCTTAACATAGTCAACAAATCATAAGCGCTAGCCAAGTTCAACCCTTCATTTCTTGATTGAATTAAACCCATTCGTACGACCCTTAACATAGTCAACAAAGTCGTATGATTACTCTAATCCAATCGCATCTCATGCTTTAGCAGATAAGCACTAATTAGCTATCACACACTACGCCTTAACATAGTCAACAAACGTAGCACGAATACTAAGTAGTACTTATCTGAAATGACGGAGGGGTACGACAGGTTTTTCTGAAAAGCTTTTGCGTAATGAACTAGATATCGTTGCGAAATTGAGTGATTTTGAAAAGGAGTGTTTTTGAGGTTTTCCTAGTTTCACTAAAGAGGTCACTCCCAGTGAAGGGGTCTCGGCTCTTTCCTTATCGAATAAGATGCAGGATATATCACATATATCACTATGCAAAACAAATACTCCAAAAGCAATCAAAATACAAACCGTGTGTTGTATCTGCCAGTTATTGCTAAAGGGTCACTCCCGATGAAGAGATCTCGGTTCTTTCCTTATCGAATAAGGTGCTGGATATTCTACAAGGAATACCGCTATGCAAAACATCAACTAGAGCTACCTGTTTTTGAAAATTCGATTCCACAATATCTTTAGGTTTATTTTCTTTCATTAATCTCATTAATGAAGTCCCATCATTTAAGTTACCTAAGCATCACAGATAAATACAACGTACGCTTATGCCATCCGCATTCGCCTTGATGTCTCGTCATGCACCGTTAGGTTAGGTAACTAACAGAAGAGCTCGGCAGGACTAGCGCGGGTGTAAAACATAAGCAACATCTATAAAATATATCATATATACTATATACAGTATCTATCTCAACATACCAAATGATCATATCACAGATATCGCAGAAGAAAACAACATATGAAATATTGGATATACTAGGATTTCCGGGTTTTATATTAAGCCTGTATAAAACACGGATTCCACGGTCGTGATGAATAGCCAAACCCACATCCTTAGACCCCTACGAGAGTGGCAAGCAACCCTACTAATTCTAGAGTTAGGAGACCAGGTCTCGATGCCTCGAGATGGTCTCCCACTGGACTATAGAATCCGGTTACTTGTGCTCCCCTCTTTGGGTCTATTCTAATGCGGAAAAGTAAATAATATATATCAACGGTGACATCTCCTCAACCCGGAAGTGCCCCAATAAAAGAATATTACATACAAGCATTTACATGAATGAAAATGAAAAACTCTCATCTCACATAAAAAAATCCCGGCTATTCAAACACGACGATCCTGTTCCCTCATAGGAATTGAATAAAATACGAATAAAGCAGCGAGGAAAACCCCAAATGGGGCATCACAAGCTCGCACGTGATGGGGCCTCACGTGCAAACACGTAACCTTTTTATGGGCAGATCCTATCTGTGTCTGAATTGCCTAAATTGATAAAGTCATGTGCCCACACGTGATGGGCTTTTGAACCTACTGAATTAATAGAATTAAATTCTAACAGGAACTAAATAAAATACAAATAAAGCAGCAAGGAAAACCCTAAATGGGGTATCACGAGCACACACGTGACCGGGGGTCACGTGCCAACATGTGATGGGTTCCTAAGCTCTCTGAAATAATAGAATTAAATTCTAATTAAATTCTTAATCAGTAGGGTCATGTCCCAACACGTGATAGGCTCTTAAATCATCTGAGCTGAAAGAAGTAAAACCCTAAATGGGGTATCGCGTGCCTATACGTGACCATGGGTCACGTGCCAACACGTGATGGGTTCTTAGACCCTCTGAAACAATAGAATTAAATTCTAATTAAAAGGAATTAAAAGCCTTAATTGGAAAAATTGTAACATTTCAAAAAATAAAATATTATTTTTGGGAATTTTTGTGATTAAATAATAAAATATTGAATATTTTAATAAGGCGGTATAATTAAATACCGATAAATTGGGAAAAATTTGGAAAATTATGGAAATTACTAAAAAGAGGGTGCTTTATGTGATTTAAGCAAATTATGAAATTTTACGATTTATTATACACTAATTTTGTGCTAATCGTGATTAAAATCGCTAATCGGGCACTAAACGTGTTTTGTGCACATGATGCACATGTCATTTTAACACTTGTTACATTTTTTTCCTATATGATTTTTGGGTGTATGGTTATTTGTTTTGGGTTTACTATTGCAAAGAGAGGAAACAAAAGAAAAGGAAAGGGAAAATGGAAATGAATATAGTATTAGGCATGGGCATGAGAGAGAAAGGTGAGGGGGTCAATTGACCATGGCCATTCTCTTTTCCCTTCATCTCTCTTTATCTTTATCCTCTCCATTTCCCTCATGTGCTGCTGCCCTCATCTCCATCTCTACAAATCACCTCATTTCATCTCCAAAACAAAGCCAAAACCCCACTCCCACTTCACAAAAAATGTGCACAAGCTCTTAAGCAACCCTTTGGACCAAGAAAGTTGGAGTTTTGGCGCTGTAGAGATTCATGAGTGCAAAATGAGGTAATTATCCCATCATTAGTGTAGAATTTCCATTTCTCTATCATCCATGTTAAATTAGAATCGATATTGTGTGGTTTTGGGGACTTTGAAAACTTTAAGTTGAGGATTAGGGTTTGAGTTGAACCCAAAAGGTAAATTAAGGGTAGTAGAGGATACATAACCCCTGTGGTGATTGATTGGAGACCTAAACCAGAGACTAGAACCCATTTTAGTTGACTTAGAAACCCGATATCGGAAGAATTATGGACTCTGTGTGTGTATATTGAAATCTGCTAACACCCGGATGACCTGAAAATTATTTAGCAAACACGGAGTGATGTGCAGGCAACCTGGAGTGTACCACCAAAACCCTAGCCCCTAACCCTCAACCTAGGCCGCAAATTAATTCATTCTTTTTGTAATTTGCGGCCAGAGCAGTGAGGAAGTTGTAAGTGCACGGCGGCGCCCTGTTCATATCAGTTTTTTGCATTTTTATACCGCCAAATTTTTATCACATTGCTTATCGGTAGATACTCTTGAGCCGTGTTTGCTAGTCAATTGCAGGATACAGGTTCTCGGTTCTAAAACGGTGAAATTCATGGAAAACACGACAAAATCCGGGTTCCTGCCAACCACTGAGAAAACACGGTCTCCGCTCTTCATCCGTATGTTGCCAGATACCAGTTTAAGAAGACAAAATGTCAAATCAATGTCGTTTTCATGCACAAGGCTCAATGGCAGCACAAGATCCAAGAAATCTATGCGGAGCTCGAGGAAATCATGACAAAAAGTCCACCTTTCCCTCAACAGAAATTCTGGAAAATTCATGAAGAAATTATGAGAAAACACATATACCAGATTGAAGGGTACATCAAATCAGGGAACCACCAAAAAGCCCTAGGCCCAACTTCTCTATTAGGCCGCGGAACCGCGGCCTAAGCATGCTTAGGCCGCGGATCCGCGGCCGTATGGTGGCGGCAGATGAAACTTTTCCAGGGGTGTTTTGGTCTTTTTAATTGTGTTCTGTTGGTTGCCCTAAGTTTTCATTTTTCAGCCTATAAATAGCCCAGAACTTTGTGAAGGAAAAGGTCCATAATCTTGTATTCTTTTTCTAGGTTTTAGAATACATGTTCTTCTTCTTCTTATCTCTTCTCCATTAAAACTTGTAGTTACCTTTGTGAGTGAAGAATGGTGAATAAAGAAGTTCATTTTATTATCATGCTTGTCTTGTTCTTGTAATTGTAATTTATTAACTAGTTGTTGTTATTTCTTGTTGTTGCTTTCTTCTCTCTTTTTCTTTATCCTTAAAACGACCATGATGCTTACGCTCGATCCTCGCCAAGGTGAGGTCGCAAATAGCTAGTCGTTATCTTCTAATCTCTTTCTTTCTATCTTCCTCTTTTGTTTTGTTTTATTTTTCCGTATCATGATGTGTGAGTAGTTTCATACTTGTTAGGGTAGGATAAGGGAAGTTTGAGAGAAGGAAATCTCTCTCACCCTTTCCTTGCCCAACAGCTTAATTCGACTCCCGTTAATTGAACCACAATCCGCTCCTTACGGCACCCTATCCTACATGATAGCGGTGATTCCGTGGTGAGACCGGTTGTGGTTGAATTAACCGGAGGTTATGGCTAAGAGCCAAGAACGGACGGACAAGCACCAAAAGGAAGAACTTATGCGTTAGAAAGCCTAGCTTATACTCGCAAGTTCCTTCCTAGTCGTGTTAATCCCCGTTGTTGCCGATTACCGTAACAACGATATTAAGAGGGGAACGAAAGATGTGGAGACTCCTAACTCAAACTAAACTAATCCTAACCCTAACAAGCTCTCTTTAAATATCAATTTAACACTTAGATAATCACAAACAAATCTGAACTCTCGGACTTAACTCGTTAAAGCACATAGAAAAAGATTCCCATCTCCCTGCGGACGACCCGTACTCAACGGTTAGCTACAAGCGAAACCGTCTTGATTGCGGTATTTAAACTAAAACTTGAACACGCAGAACTTCTAACAATCAAATGGCGCCGTTGCCGGGGAGACGATAGTTTATTTCCTTGTGTAATTTCGGGTTAACTTGTGAATATAACCGAAAAACAAAACAAAAAAATATACATTGTAAAAAAACCATCTTGTTGTTTTTGATTAGCTTTTGTGCAAGTGTGCAGGAAAATACGAAGTTCAAGATCGGCGCCAAAGACGTCGGATAAGACGGAGTTCAAGTACAGTGCCAAAGACGTGGGAAGATAGACCCACATTTCGCGGCTACACCGCGACGGATCACAACCGAACAAACGATCTACTGTGAAGATCTGGAGCAGGTACAGTGAGCAAATAAAAATTCAGAAGATCCATACAAGCAGAGGACAAACACAGGAGCTCACACCAAAAATCCAGAAGCCCAACTCACTGTTCCTGCCGCGGAACCGCGGCAATAGAGGGCTTAGGCCGCGGATCCGCGGCCACTTGGTGCCTTTGAGCTGCCAAAATCTCTCTGTAAGTCCCTGTTCTCCTCTCCACTCCTCTGGACTCCACTGAATTGTGTTTTCTGCAGCCTTCTTTGCGCAAATTCTTCTCCCCCTTCCAATAAACTGTTCTTGTGCAGGATTCTTTGCGCCGCAAATAAAAAAATTGTTTGCAGTTGATTTGTTACCGCTTTGCATTCTTTAATACGGACTTAAGGGGCTTGAAACCAATCCAGATTGGGTGGGGATTTCATCACCCTTCCCAGGACCCCAAAAATCACAAAAAGCATATGCATTGTCCATTGTAAATTAAAAAATACTAGACTTCAGCCCTAAGGACTTCGCGCTCATTAGGAGAAGATAAACCGTGTTTAGAACCTCGCTTAACGGTATATTGTTTACGGGGTGTCTAGGAAAGTGTTAAAGGCGCAACCGCCGAAAGAGAAAGGGTTATTTAATTAAGGAACTTCGCGAAAGCGTTGGACAACCTCCCCTTATCTCTGCACTTACCTGGCCTCGTGATCAGTGTATTTTTAAGCCCGTTTCTCGACACTGTTTAACTTCGACAATCAAGTTCAGGAGCAGGTCTAGTAGACCTAGGTTACCCTAGATCTAGGTGTGATTGTGCATATCTTGTTTGTGATTACTTAAGCCGTATATCCGTACATATTTCTGTAAATCTCTTTCTAAAAAAAGAAAAAAAAAAAAGAAAAAAAAATCAAAAACTTTTTAAAACTTGCCCTTTGTCGCCAAAATCCATTTTTTCACCCACCACCCATCGCCTTTCTCCATTGACGTTTTCTTACCCTTACCTTCTCCGCTTTGACTACACTAAACTCGTTTAGTTTATGTCCGCTTGGACTCGGGACACTAGCGCCCGTCTAGTCCGCGTTACGTTAGTCGCTACCGACTACGCGATCGACTCCGAAGTCGAAACTCCGTCCACTCCTCTTTCACCCCTTCCTTTGCCGGCCAACTTCGACGTTGACCGGAATTCTGTTCATACATCTTCACCTTCACCTTCACCTTCACCTTCACCAACCTCTTCTTCCGCGATGTCAGGATTCAATCCGAACATCTCTTTGACCACCGCTGGATTGGTTCCACCTCCTACGGAGACCAATATCCCACCACTACCGCCTGTTGTAGCGCTGCAGCGAATCGCGCTCCAGGATCGTTTCTATCCCACCCGTTCTGCACTTCCCACCTGCCTTTCTCTTCCTCCGGCCAATGGGGACAACTTTGAAATTAAGCCCCACTTCATCAACATACTTCCACGTTTTCATGGGCTTGAATCTGAAGATGCCTATATCTTCATCAATAAATTTCAAAACGTCTGTGCCATGATGAAAACCACCCAACTGTCGGACGATGCTATACGTCTACGGGTCATTCCGTTCACCTTATGCGATCTTGCTGAAAAATGGCTGTATAGCACCGCTTCCCATTCCATAACCAGTTGGGACGAGCTTGTTAAAGCGTTTCTAAAAAAATTCTATCCGAATCATAAAACCACAAGGATTCGCAATGAAATCAACCAATTCTCCCAGCTTCCTTCTGAACCCTTCTGGAAGTGCTTTGACCGGTACAAAGACCTTCTTGTTCAGTGTCCTCACCACGGTATAGAGAAATGGCAGCTTTGCCAAACCTTATACGAGGGCCTGAACCCAGCAACGAAGCAGTTGTTGGAAACCATCTGTCAGGGCCACTTCCTATCGAAATCTGACGAGGAAGCGTGGCAATTCTTTGACGACCTTGCGGAGCAAACACTACAATGGGAGAGCACCAGACCGACTTCTTCTTCTTCTACCTCCACTTCTACCGGTCAGTCTAGGGTAGGAATTCACCAGCTTGATGTCTCTATTGCGATGAAAGCTGAAATGGCTGCAATAACAAGAAAGCTTGAAGCAATAGAGAGCAAATTTTCTTCTCCTGCTCCTGCCCCTGTTCTCCCCCTTCGTACCATCTGCGCTTGTTGTTCCGATCCTTCTCACTTGACCGAAGAGTGTCCTTACAATCCACCATCGCAAGGACATGATCAGGTTAATGCATTCCAGCAGAGACCAAGGAATGATCCATACTCTTCCACCTACAATCCCGGTTGGAGGAACCACCCCAATTTCTCCTGGAATCAGAATCAGAATCAATTCCAAGGCAACAATTTCCAAAGGGCCCCTCCGCCGCAACAACAAGCGCAACAACAAACTCAGTATCAGCAGCCCTTCCAACCCCAACCTTTTCAAAATCAGACGAACAACTTTGCACCGAACAATTCTTTTCCACCAAACAACTTTGTTCCGTCAAACAACGATAAGGTTTCCTCGCTCGAACGAAGTCTGGAGGCGTTCGTTAAACAATCGACTCAATCCACCGCAAACATCCGGTCTTCCGTTCAGTCCTTAGTGCAACACACTGCCGCTCACGGGCAAAGCATCAAAACCATCGAGGCCCAGATTGCACAACTGAATGCGGCCTTAAGCGAGCGAGAGAAAGGGATGCTCCCGTCCCAACCACTCCCAAATCCCGGTCACCCACAGAATGTACATGTTGCTCTTGAACAACAGAATCATAATGTGAGTGCCGTGACCACATTGAGATCGGGAAGGACGCTGCAAAACAACATCGGCACACGTATCAACAAAGACACCCCGGCCGCTTCTTCTTCTTCTTCTTCTTCTTCTTCTTCTTCTTCTTCTTCTTCTTCTTCGTCTGCTGAGCCTATTCTCCGTTCTTCACAAGGCTCTCCTTCCTTTTCTTCTGCTCTGAATGGATCCACTTCTCACTCCACGAAAACACCTGTTCTGGGATCCGTTCCAACTCCACAATCTCCTCCTCCAGCATTAGACTCAACCAATTTTAAAAATGTTCCATTTCCAAACCGGTTGAGGTCTAATAAACAAAATCCTCAAATGGAGAAGATTCTGGAGTTATTTAAGCAGGTTAACATTAACATTCCTCTTTTAGATGCTGTCCAACAAGTCCCGTCCTACGCAAAAATCTTAAAGGACTTGTGCACGAAAGAGAGGAAGTCTCAGGTACCCAAGAAAGTTTTCTTGGCTAGTGCTGTGAGTGATGCTCTTACCCAATCTTTACCACAAAAACGGAAGGACCCTGGCTGTCCTACGATTTCAATTACCATTGGGGATAAGAACATCAACCGCGCACTATTAGATCTTGGTGCCAGTGTTAACCTGCTTCCGTATTCAGTATACGAGCAATTAGGCGTCGGAGAGCTGAAACCCACACACTGCACTCTCCAAATGGCCGACCGATCGATCACCCATCCTAAGGGTGAGCTAGAGGATGTGTTAATAAAAGTCGGGGACTTCATATTCCCTGTTGACTTCATTGTATTAGACACACAGCCTGTAGCTAATCCCCGGAATCAAATTCCGGTGATACTCGGTCGCCCATTTCTTGCAAGCTCAAATGCTGTGATCAATTGTCGCAATGGTTCGATGAACCTCTCTTTTGGAAACATGACGATTGAACTCAACATTTTTAGGTTGGGGAATCAGCCCGCCGAACCTAATGCTCATATACTGGACGTCTGCTCGATCCAGGAGATCACCCCTGAAGAGTGTGAATTCGAGGAGTTTCTGTTTGATCACGATAATCTCAACGCCACTAGTGCGTTCCTCCTCGACCCTGCTGCTGTTTCTGCGCCCGACGACTACGAGTGTTTTACGTTCTCGAACAATCTTAGCCGCGCACAACCCGAGTTTGAATCTTTCGAATTTCCGGATGAGTTACCTGAACCATCCGACTCGGTCGCCTACACTCGTTTCGAACCTTTGCTGGAGTCCTTTGAGTTCGAGACCTCTGCACCAATCTTGCCTTCAATCGTTTCACCTCCAGCGCTCGAACTCAAGCCTTTGCCGTCTCACCTTAAGTACGCTTACTTAGGTGAGAACGAGACCCTCCCTGTCATCATTTCGGCTTCTCTAGCTCCCGAGCAAGAGAAAGCCCTTCTCGCGGTCTTGCACAGCAACGGGCAAGATTTTGGCTGGTCCATGGCGGACATCAAGGGGATTAGTCCCCTGATCGTTGAGCATCATATTCATCTGATGGATGATGCCAAACCAGCCCGGGATCCTCAAAGACGTCTCAATCCAGTCATGAAAGAGGCTGTGAAGAAGGAGATCGTAAAATGTCTAGATAGTGGTATCATTTACCCTATCTCTGATAGCCAGTGGGTGAGCCCCATTCATGTTGTCCCCAAAAAGTCGGGCATCACGGTCATAACCAACGAGGCGAACGAGTTAATCCCTACTCGCACCCAAACTGGGTGGCGAGTATGCATTGATTACAGAAAACTCAACGCCGCAACGCGGAAAGACCACTTTCCGCTACCTTTCATTGACCAGATGCTTGAACGATTGGCCGGACACGAGTACTACTGCTTTCTTGATGGCTACTCCGGCTATAATCAGATTCCCATCGCCGAAAAAGACCAGGACAAGACCATATCCACTTGTCCTTTCGGCACGTTTGGATATCGTCGCATGCCCTTTGGGTTATGCAATGCGCCAGCTACCTTCCAGCGGTGTATGATGGGAATCTTCTCAGACATGGTTGAAAAATTTCTGGAGATTTTCATGGATGATTTCTCCATCTTCGGCGATTCCTTCAACGAGTGTTCACTGCATCTTGACGCTGTCCTTACCCGATGTAAGGACAAGAATCTCACTTTGAACTGGGAGAAGTGCCACTTCATGGTGCGCGAAGGTATTGTCTTAGGACATATCATTTCGCAAAATGGCATAGAGGTTGACAAAGCAAAGATTGAGGTTATTTCCAATCTACCTCCTCCCCGGTGCGTTAGAGATATCCGAGCCTTCCTTGGCCATGCCGGTTTCTATAGACGGTTTATCAAGGACTTTAGCAAAATTGCTAGGCCCTTGACTCTTTTGCTGGCCAAGGATACACCATTTGACTTCAACTCGAGCTGTGTGACTGCATTCGAGTCACTAAAACGCTCACTCACTTCTGCTCCCGTTCTTTCTTCACCTGACTGGACGCACCCATTTGAGATTATGTGCGATGCATCCGACTTTGCCATTGGTGCTGTCCTTGGACAACACATCAACAAGATGCCGCACGTAATATATTATGCGAGCCGAACCCTGAACGACGCCCAACTCAATTATACAACAACTGAGAAGGAATTCTTGGCTGTTGTATTTGCTTTAGAAAAGTTCAGGCCCTACCTCATCGGCTCTCCAGTCATTGTCTACACCGACCATTCTGCTCTGCGCCATCTTTTTGCGAAGAAAGATGCAAAATCTTGGTTAATACGTTGGATCCTCTTGCTTCAAGAGTTTGACCTTGTCATTAAGGACAAACGAGGATGTGAAAATGTAGTTGCCGACCATCTCTCACGACTTCCTTCTTCGCCTTCGCTTCCAATTCCGATCAACGACGTTTTCCCGGATGAACAGCTCTTGACAGTATCTTGCGAACCCTGGTTCGCAGATATTGTGAACTATTTGGCCACGGGATTACTACCGACTGAATGGTCAAGTCAGGACAGACTTCGCTTCTTATCCCAAGTAAAACATTTTTACTGGGACGAACCCTATCTGTTCAAGTACTGTCCTGACCAGATTATTCGTCGGTGTGTCCCTAATGAGGAATTCAAGAGTGTGCTGTCGTTTTGCCACGATCAAGCGTGTGGCGGGCATTTTGGCCCCAGAAAGACAGCTGAGAAGATCTTGCAATGTGGTTTCTACTGGCCACAACTCTTCAAAGACCCTCATGACTATTGCAAGACTTTCTCCCGGTGCCAACACATGGGCTGGATATCCCGGAGGAACGAGTTGCCGCTCCAACCGATCTTGGTTGTGGAGATTTTCGATGTTTGGGGGATAGATTTCATGGGGCCGTTTCCCAGCTCTTTTGGGAACTTGTACATCCTTCTCGCTGTTGATTACGTCTCTAAATGGGTCGAGGCTGTGCCCAGCCGAACTAACGACAACAAGGTTGTCGTTAGGTTCCTTAAAGAAAACATTTTCTCTCGTTTTGGGCATCCCCGAGCGATCATTAGCAACAATGGAAGTCATTTCTGGAACAAAACTTTCGAAGCCTTGATGCGGAAATACTCCATTAATCATAAGCTCTCTACGCCCTACCACCCCCAAACCTGCGGGCAGGCCGAAGTTTCAAATCGGCAAATCAAGCAGATACTGGAGAAGACGGTTTCCAAGAACCGTAAGGATTGGTCGCTAAAACTCACTGATGCCCTTTGGGCATTTCGAACCGCATATAAGACCGACCTTGGCATGTCTCCCTATCGGCTTGTGTACGGAAAAGCCTGCCACCTACCTGTCGAAATAGAGCATCGCGCATTTTGGGCGATAAAGGAGCTGAATCTGTCTCTCGAAGATGCGGGCAGCCATCGGAAGCTGCAACTGAACGAACTGAGCGAGCTTAGGGATGAGGCTTACGATAACGCGGTTGTCGTTAAGAATCGAACGAAGGTGTTTCACGATAAACACCTTTTGCGCAAAACCTTCGTACCTGGTCAGCAGGTACTGCTTTACGACACCCGACTTCACTTCCATCCAGGAAAGCTCAGATCTCGCTGGAAAGGGCCGTATTTTGTGCGGAATGTATATCCGCATTGCGCTGTGGATTTGGAAAATCCGAAGGACGGTTCATTTTTCAAAGTGAACGGACACCGACTAAAACCGTACCTTAGCGCCGAACCAACAGAGGAGCTCCTGTTCTTACAGGAGCTGGTTTACCCTGCCTGATCTTCCTCTGCCTACCTCCAAACTTCGGTTATCCAGCCAAGAACAGTGGACACTGTTCCAAATAAGTTTGGGGGTATGTATAAACCATTTTGTATATACTTGTGTATATTCTTCTTCTTTTTCTTTTCTTTTAAAACAAACAAAACAAAAAAAAAATTGTGTATCGCTAACCGACAATTTTGACCCTTCAAATGTTCTCTTCATGCAATGACAGTGAGGACACTGTCCAGTTTAAGTTTGGGGGTACGCTCGGTACGCATTTCTTACCTTCGCATTCATATGTATATTTTGCATCTGCATATTAAAATCCATAAAATCCATAAAAATCTGAAAATTTTCTAAAAACATAAAAACTTTTCTGTCAAGTTAGCTTGTGGAAGAACTCTGATTCAACATTTCGACGGTTTTTGTTTGAAAAAAATAGGAATAACTAAATCCTATGTTTAGATTTTGAAAACCTGAAAGATAACTCTCCTTTGAAGTTAACTATAGCTGATATACGTCTTTACATCACACTACATGTGTCGTGAGTTTTTGGGAATTAGATGACAAGTCTTTTATGTAAAAAAAAAAAAAAACTTTTAAACAGATAAATGATTTTCTAAGGATCAAATAGGTTTGTTCTGAAATAAGTAATGTCGAGAATAGTTTATGAAGTAAAGCGAATATGAAGGAATGTTATTGATGCCGTAATTGGAACTAAGTCTGAAAAATAACCCATCTGGAACTTGATTGGAATGATTACACACCAAACACACTAAACACGTCTTTTATCCAAAAAAATAATTGAACTGCCGGTTATATCTCCGTTCGTATTAAATCATCTGATTTTCACGCCAAACTGTCTTTTGTTTTTGGACCTGGGTAACTTGAGTAATTAAGTCCGCCGGGGTGTTTTTACACCTACTGCCCTAAAGCCAACTGGTTTGGGTGCATTGGCCCAAAGCTCGCTAAGAAGCCTAGAAAGTCCAGATTAAAACAAAGTCAAGCAAGTGTTCTCTCCGAGTTAAAATTCCTAACGGTTCTTTGTGCGAGAATAATCTTGATAAAAGACAGGCTTTTATAAAAATTTTAGCGGAGATATGAAGGTTTTATTCTATGATAAAGACTATTGCACGATTCACAGAGGTGTGAATGAAATGAAAACAAGGAAAGGGTGGAGTGAAAAATAAGATCTAGTTCCCTGTTAAGGAAGATAGAAATTCTGAAGTTGAAACTTTTACTGGAAAACGAAGCTTGAAAAATTGCTTAACTCTTTATAAAACTTATGTGATCCTTTTAAAATTTTTATCCGGGCTTAATTGTGTGATATGATGACTTTATTCGACCTTCTGGAAACTTAACGACACTATTTGCACTGCACGTAAAGACATATAAAATCTGTAGTTAAATAAGAAGCGATGTGTGAAAAATAATGGTTCGATAGTCTAGACTTAGGATTATAGAATTGTTATTTTCTGAAACAAAACTTTAGGGTTTGAATCTTAGTTATTTTACAAAACCAACTTGACCGGATTTTGTGGGCAGTATCTGCTGAAACTCTCAGGAGACAACACTCCTCCTACTAGGGACACCTAGAGGTTTAACGGCTTGTTGCACATGTTCAGTGCAATCGCGTTCCCTGCGAAAGTGAGGTTAGGAAATATTTTTTGTGAATAAATTGGTTTTGGTCGGGACGAGCAAATGATAAGTTTGGGGGTATTTGTTCATATCAGTTTTTTGCATTTTTATACCGCCAAATTTTTATCATATTGCTTATCGGTAGATACTCTTGAGCCGTTTTTGCTAGTCAATTGCAGGATACAGGTTCTCGGTTCTAAAACGGTGAAATTCGTGGAAAACACGACAAAATCCGGGTTCCTGCCAACCACTGAGAAAACACGGTCTCCGCTCTTCATCCGTATGTTGCCAGATACCAGTTTAAGAAGACAAAATGTCAAACCAATGTCGTTTTCATGCACAAGGCTCAATGGCAGCACAAGATCCAAGAAATCTACGCGGAGCGAGAGGAAATCATGACAAAAAGTCCACCTTTCCCTCAACAGAAATTCTGGAAAATTCGTGAAGAAATTATGAGAAAACACATATACCAGATTGAAGGGTACATCAAATCAGGGTACCACCAAAAAGCCCTAGGCCCAACTCCTCTATTAGGCCGCGGAACCGCGGCCTAAGCATGCTTAGGCCGCGGATCCGCGGCCGTATGGTGGCGGCAGATGAAACTTTTCCAGGGGTGTTTTGGTCTTTTTAATTGTGTTCTGTTGGTTGCCCTAGGTTTTCATTTTTCAGCCTATAAATAGCCCAGAACTTTATGAAGGAAAGGGTCCATAATCTTGTATTCTTTTTCTAGGTTTTAGAATACATGTTCTTCTTCTTCTCATCTCTTCTCCATTAAAACTTGTAGTTAGCTTTGTGAGTGAAGAATGGTGAATAAAGAAGTTCATTTTATTATCATGCTTGTCTTGTTCTTTCTATAATTGTTGTAATTGTAATTTGTTAACTAGTTGTTATTTCTTGTTGTTGCTTTCTTCTCTCTTTTTCTTTATCCTTAAAACGACCATGATGCTTACGCTCGATCCTCGCCAAGGTGAGGTCGCAAATAGCTAGTCGTTATCTTCTAATATCTTTCTTTCTATCTTCCTCTTTTGTTTTGTTTTATTTTTCCGTATCATGATGTGTGAGTAGTTTCATACTTGTTAGGGTAGGATAAGGGAAGTTTGAGAGAAGGAAATCTCTCTCACTCTTTCCTTGCCCAACAGCTTAATTCGACTCCCGTTAATTGAACCACAATCGGCTCCTTACGGCACCCTATCCTACATGATAGCGGTGATTCCGTAGTGAGACCGGTTGTGGTTGAATTAACCGGAGGTTATGGCTAAGAGCCAAGAACGGACGGACAAGCACCAAAAGGAAGAACTTATGCGTTGGAAAGCCTAGCTTATACTCGCAAGTTCCTTCCTAGTCGTGCTAATCCCCGTTGTTGCCGATTACCGTAACAACGATATTAAGAGGGGCAACGAAAGATGTGGAGACTCCTAACTCAAACTAACCTAATCCTAACCCTAACAAGCTCTTTTTAAATATCAATTTAACACTTAGATAATCACAAACAAATCTGAACTCTCGGACTTAACTCGTTAAAGCACATAGAAAAAGATTCCCATCTCCCTGCGGACGACCCGTACTCAACCGGTTAGCTACAAGCGAAACCGTCTTGATTGCGGTATTTAAACTAAAACTTGAACACGCAGAACCTCTAACAATCATGCCCCGGCCGTCAATCCGACGCCGGAATGCGGAAACGAAAAACTTTTCAAACTAGAAAACTGGCACCACCGCGCACTAAAATCCCGGATCGGGCCATTAACCTAACTGCTAGCAAACTAAAAGATGGGTAGAGAGATATACCGAGCGATCCGTGTCCTTCGGTCTTCTCGTCGTCGTCCGGATCTCCCGCGGAATCTCCGTTCTTCACCTCCTCGTCGGAAAGGGCACCACGTAGCCGAATTCTTTTACGGGCTCCCACCTCTGGACCGAGGCAACTCGGGCACGAAGATGGAGAGCCGACGTGCCCAAGGGTGCTGTAGGATCAGTGTAGAATGCTTTGTCTCTTGCGGGTAGTGAAGTTGCCATGGTGATGGAGGAATGAGCAATGGAAATGAGCTTTTGGAGATGTCTTAGGAATTTTGCAAGTATGCAAATGAGATGGTAGATTTTACCCTCATGAAAAATGAACTCTCCCTCATCTCACAAAAGTGGCCGGCCCCATAAGGAAAAATGGGAGTGGGAAAAACAAAAACAAGAAGGGAGGCGAGAGCAGTAAAAGCAAAGGGTGACCATAACCCAAATGTGATGATAACATGGTCATATCATTCTAATCCATTGTAATCTCATTTAACGCAAAAGAGTTGATTCAAAAGGAATAAAATGATGCTAGTGTTATCATAAAGCCACAAATGCAAATAACACCCCCACAAAAGATAATTTGCACAACTGCAAATAACCCCCTCCATCGGAAAAGTCTGGCCGGGAAGGAACAAAGGAAAACTGGCCGGAACGGAATGCAAACTGGTAACTTCAGAAAACTTATCCCGTAATAAATTACAGGAAATCCCCGAGACTGCATATACATGCCTGCATTTGTAATCCCACTGAACACAAATGCAAAGAGACAAAATCTACACTGTCTAATACTAGGATCCGGCTTAAACCAAAGCCCGCTAGTAAAATCCATCCGATCGTGATCCGTGCAATACCGCACGTATCTGATCGAACCCTGCCATATCTCCATATGGTCTCTACAGTGTTTCGCCCGAAACTTGAGTAACTGTGTGTGGGGGACTCTAAAGACTCGTCAATACTATGGCTGTGGATTTAACCACTAGCACGTCAGAGGTAGTGGCCATACGTGACGGGCTACCAGCTATTGACCAAAAGGGACATCTGTGAGCGAACTCATCCTGACACCCTACTGAGCCTGTCAGTGACAATATCCGTACAGTCCGGTCCGTTCGTCTATGAGCATCCCATGGCGGGCCTAGGCGGTTGGTAAAAGTCAGACCCCCAAAAGCGGTACAAGTCGTGTCGGAGTGTAGCCCAGAACACCCTGAGATACTACTGGAATACCTACCAGTAAATCTCATGCCTTGGCCAAGGACTTCGTGTAAGGGCTCTCCTAGACACAGCGCGACCTCACCCCCAATACCGGGAGAGACGAACCCCTGAAGATCCGCTCACTGCCTCCATGTGGCTCGGGAATGTACCCAACTAAAACCTGTTTGCACGTCTCCTTTGATCGTGGTAGGGTAGTAATCAAAGCACAGTGGAAACTCACACGAGACAAATGATAATCCTCAGGTCGATGAACTAACCTGTACACATGTCACCGGGGAACTGCTATCTGACGTCAGGAATAAGACCAACTAGCAGGTTCCCGGCGAGTCCTGTCCGGTGTACTCATAACCTAATGAGCACATGTCTACATTTAGGTGAACTAACTGACACCAGTGGCTTGTGAGACCGGCCACCGCCCCTCGTCGGGGTCTCGACTGTGTACACTAGTCTACTCTGGAGTATCGATGCCCTGTCTCGAAAGTCCCACGACTAGGGACCTTTTAAGGATGTTCTTATAGACCCCAGCTCCCACGTATATGATCGCCCTCGTACTGCTGGTGGTCAAGCAAGAATCCTAGGGTCTCTATCAACGTGCAATAGTGATCAATAAAGTCACCTAAAGCAGTACACGATGAAAAAGATAAACCAGATAGCATACTATCATCTTGAATAAGACTGTCCTACCGGCATAGGTCCTCCCTCAATCATTGCAATCACCTGCCTGTGATCCAATAATTGACTCTGAGGGCACTATACCCAACAATCTCCCACTTGCACTCAAGGCTAATTATTGCGATGTCGCATACTCACAGCCCGTGTGATACCGAACACCCAACTCCTCTACTAATCAGTCTCACAAAGCTCGTTTGTGAAACTATTGCGTTCGAGGAATAGCCTCAGTATGTGGATCCGCCCTGATGTTTCTTTCTATATCTCTCTTTATCTCAAGTTCGCGGAGAAAGCCATCTCCCGAAATGAGCAATACCTGTCTTAGAGTATGTCTGGATATCTGATGGGACCTAGCTCATAAATGAACTCCAAATCCAAACTTCTTAGACTGTATCATCAACTGAACTTAATCAGTATCCTGTGCCATACCTCCCTCAGTATCCGTCTGGACCAACTGTCCAAACTACTGCCCCTCGTCAGAAGGAAAACTACAACTCTGACAGCCACTCTGCCATCCTGGTCACCTTGGAAGCCTGGAATGATAACCGTCTCCCAAATGAGGCTGCCGTTATCATATCCCTAGAACATTCACTTATGTTCTAAAACTGCTTCCGATTGTTTCTCCAAGATTGGATCAGTATCAAGTTATTGTACCTACTGCAAAAACAACATCTGGTGTGGTACTTGATATCTCATGATCAACTCAATTGCTTAAGCAAGTGATTTGCCGATCATGCACATCCCTCTCCCCTTTAGTCTATAAGACACCTTTAGAGAGGGTGACTCCATCACCTGCAGGTACACTACCGTGCCTGAAGTCGTCCATTCTAAATACTCTTAGAATGTTGTCTAAGTACCCTGATTGGGAAACCACCCAAATCTAGATCTATAGATCTAGTAACCAGAATGTCTGATATGAAATCCATGTCCTTTATGGAGAAACCACTGTGTGACGACCAAAGTATAACTGATCGTAGTATAGGAATTTCACTTCCTACTCTGTGTATGTCATCCAAATACCAGGACATCACACCCTACTACTTTCTTAACAGATCCATCCCTTATTCTGATGAAGTCAAACCTATGACTGCCACATCAGAAATAGATGATCTATCTCCGCTATATCTGCTTAAGTCTATGAATAGACATAAGCCACTTGTCCACCATGCTTTCGCTGCTCCCACTGACTACGACAACCCTCTGGCAGAGTCATATAGACGTACACTTCTAAAACTAGTTTAGAACGATGCTACAAAATCCTCCTACCGGGTCTCACAGTCTGGAACAACAGCAATGGCAAGTCTGGATAAACAAGAACCTCCCTGTTACCGTCCTTGAGGCTACCGGAGTACCTCTCAGGTGTCTGAGGTTACCCACCATATCTGCGGAGTGGCTAATAGAATGTCAAATCAGATTGAATCTTTTGGTTCCTATCAAATTTTCAGTAATCGTTTGCGGTTCTGGAATCACTTCCAGTTCTACCATACTCCCACTACTGTTTTCTGAAAAAATACATTTTTGTTAAAACTGTGGCGAGTCAAGAACAATATCACTATTGATCTTCCAGATGGTAGAAAGTTAACCCTCGTCACAGCCAGGGTCAACCCACAAACAGCCATTACAGAAACGTGCCTTGAGTTATCCAGAGTCTGGTTTTAAGCATAAGCTGGACAACTCCCCGTACCTTAACAATGTCAAGATATGAACTGTTCTATATCTAATATAGAAACAGAGACACTGATTTAATTGAACCAGATTCAAAACATGCATTTGTCTCCAGTGCATGTCAACTAAACGGAAGGAGGCCGATCAGCGTTGCTCAACTTAGGAATGCTTCCAATTATGAGTAATCTGAAAGAGAAGCAAGTTCTCTTAATCATTACTATCAACTGAATACCATACACAAGTATCTACATCTTCGATCACCTTGAAGAATCCCGATACTTGCAATACCTGGTTCTCTACTTTACTCTTATACCTATAACTTCTCAAAACTTAGACCCTGTGTTTCTACGAAACATTTGTCTAAAAACTAGAGAAGTCATAAGTAAACCGAATATAGTACGAGGACCAACCCCTCTGTCCTAATGGACACTGGACAATATACAATACTTTGTATAAGTCCCTTGAGTCTAATAACTCATTGGCTGTGTGTCGTAGGTCGAAAACTGTACTTATGGTTAAGAAAAATTACACCGCTGTTTAATGCTCCTTACCTAACCATCCACTGATATAGGTAAATGTCATAGACATAATCTCAAAAAGGTATATCTCACTCTATAAAAATAGACGTACAGATATATCAATTTGAAATTGGTGCATAACAACGGATATACAAAACCATACATTTGCCGTCCGGCAAACAACCCAGGTGACTTCCTCAAATATCACCAATTCCAACGAATTCCGATATAATGAGGATAATCGCCTAATTCCCAATAACTTACTCCCACTCATCATCTGTAAGACCATACAGATGTGAGAATCATACCTGGTAAATATATACCATGGAGCAAGTGTCTGATTGGGAAATCAGTTTTCTTTTAACAGTACACAGTGAAACTGAAATATTGAAATATTTCGACGGGGTTTCCGGGTATTCCTACTAATGCCTCTTCCATTATCCAGATTCACAACTGTAACCGTATAATTCTTTGCCATCTCTCCAAATCCCTTTATATGTCTTTAGTCGTTTCCTTCTGCACACCCCTTTAGGCCAAATGGTTTTCTTCCTTCCCTACCGTTCGGCACCAGCCTATGGTTTGGAAGAAGACTATCCAATAAGCATAATGGGTGTACTGTCCTAATCCTAGGAGCACTCGCAATGCGAGAGAAGGTGAAGATAAAAGACAACCGAATAAACCTTATTCCTATTTCTCCTTGAATCCATCCCCGAACTGGAACAAGTTCCTTTCGAGTTCGTATATAACCATACGATGGAGTATCCAATAAACTGTGAATCATCGTAGTGATACGGAGTGTCCTGGAGAAATACAAAGGTGATTTAGGATTGGCGAAGAAATACTTGGTTTGGTCGTGAATAGCATTCGTAATTTACTTTGCCCTCTTACTAATCCCTTGATATGTCTTTACTTAATACCTTCTGTACACCGTCGTTATGCTAATTGGTTTTCTTCATTCCCCACCGTTCGGCATCAGCCTAAGGTTTGGAAGAAGACTATCCAATTTGCATAGTAGGTGTACTATCTCCTAAACTAAGGAGTACTCGCAACCTAAGAGAAGGTAAAAGGAAAAGGCAACTGAATAGTCCTATTCGTTTTCTCCAGAACCGGAAACCATCCTCGAATAAATTCCTTCGAGTTCGTATATAACCATACGATGATTTTGTCCAATGGAAGTGGACGTTCGTAGTAATACGGGGTGTCCTGGAGAAAAGGATAAAAGTAGGAGTGGCAATGAGGTTTGCAACTCTGACAATCCAAAAGCCAGTGTTTAAGAAGGTTCGGTTAACTTGATCACAAAGTCATAGTCTAGGGTCGGGTCATGGTCGCTGCCAAAGAGAGAGAGAAAAGAAACACTTAGCGTGCACTCTAGCCTAGATCAGAATGGTTATCACTTTATCTAATCAGGAAACCTCCCACTGTAACGTCAAATTCTTCCCCAAACCTGAAAGAAGAATTAGTCGGGATCACCCGAGGAGTAAACTATCTCATCAGTGGAAATCGGGATCCAACTATCATCGCATGATAACGTGACGGAATCCGCTCACGTTATCACACTCCAGAAGGTATGCGCATATCTGGCAAGTTTCAGTTTCTTTAGAAACCCCCGATGTGATTTTTGCCCCATGCTCTTATGACCTTGACTAAGGCCAACAAATCATAAGTCATATGTCAAGTTCTACCCGTCATTGTCCAGGTTAATTTGAACCAATCCGTACAAGCCCTTGACTAGGGCCAACAAGGCTATACGACTGTCCCAAACAAATGCATCTATCTATGCAACAGAAAGGTAACAAGCAGCTACCATACACTATGCCTTGACTAAGGCCAACAAACATAGCATGAATACTACGTGCTACCCGTCTGAAATGATAGAGGGCTACGAATGGTTTCTGGCGAAAAGCCTTTAACGTAATGAACTTGATATCATTGAAGGAACTGGATAGCTTTTATAAAAATATAGTGACGAAAACCTTTGCTAAAGAGGTCACTCTCGGTGAAGGGATCTCGGCTCTTTCCCCGTAGAATGAGGTGCAGGATATTCCAACTGAATACCACGATACAAAGCAAAAGTAAATGACTATAGTGAAGTTATTGCCCTGACGCAAACTTTAGTCCAAGGGGTCACTCCCGGTGAAGGGATCTCGGCCCTTGCCTCGTCGACTGAGGAGCTGGATATTCATAACCGAATACCACCGTGCAAAACAAAAGAGAACGCTGTTGCAATAACAGCTTTTTGAAAAATGTTCCAACAACATCAGAATAGGTTTGTTTAGCTTGCATTGATCCGAATCAATGCAGTCCCATCAATTGATCACACCACAGAAGAACGAAAATAATGATGTACGTATATGCCATCCGCATTCGCCACTGGGTCCCGTCATCACCCGTTAGGTTACTTAACTAACGACAGAGCGGGGACTGGACTAGCGTGGGTGCAAAACATATGCAACATCTACTAGTATATATATCAATATATAATATTCGCTCAAGGCGTGATAAAATGCAACATCACAGAAATGTAATAAGTATCACAGAACAATACAGATATCTGGGATCCCCGGGTTTCATAGAGCCGCTACTGAAACCTGACGTTCCCCTGGTCGTGTGGATAGCCTGTGAAATGAAATCCTAGACCCCTACGGGCGCGGCAAGTTACCCGCCAAAACCTGAAGCGAGGCATCCCCATCAACAACGTGAATGGACCACTCAGCACTTCACGGAATCCGGTAACTTAGGCACCCCTCCTGGGTCAACCTATACCCCCTACGAGTGCGGCGAATAGCCCGCCAATTCTAGAGTAAAGCCCCCTCCGTCTCAATGCCATGAGATGCGGGTCCGTTGCCCTCTAGAACCCGGCTATCCGTGCACCCCTCCACGGGGTAATCCTAGTACAGAAAGTAAAATATACATACAACGGGTACATCGACCTCACCCCGGTCGTGCCCCAAAAGAATAATATACAAACAGGCAGTGACGACAGTCCACATGTCGGACGCTCGCCCCGCAATATCAAATGTACATATAAAACAAAACTGTACTAACATTGCATCCAGGCTATCCCCCACGACCAATCCGCAACATCACAGCACAACACAGAATATCAACGTGAATGTCACGTTCGCAAATCCGTCTGAAAGGGCTATAGCAGTTAGACAGGATTTACCGATCAAATGACATTCACGGTCGCAGATATAATGTAAATACTGTGAACTAATATGTTTAAAATTTTCGATCGATCAAATTCACCGAAGTGGGCCCTAAGCACTACTTTAGACATAAAGAAAATCTGGTCCCAAACAGAATATTCCAAAACCCCTATTTTCAACCCAGAAGCCCACTGGAAAAATTTAATGCATCGATCACACATTACTGCTGCGGAACCGCGGCCAGAACAGGGGTTTAGCCGTGGTTCCGCGGTCCCACCATGGAGTTAATGTATCGAATTTTTCCAGAGTTCTTAGAATTCCCTGCACATGTTTCTGCAACAACCTGAAAAATTTTTAGAGCCCAAAAAATTTCGACAGAAACCTGATGCACTAGAAAATACGGTTTTTTGGGATTTTTGTTCGATCGAGTCTTTAAACATACTAGAGCAAGCTAGACTAGGTTAATGGCGTGGCTCTGATACCAGTGTAAGTGCACGGCGGTGCCCCGGCCGTCAATCCGACGCCGGAATGTGGAAACGAAAAGCTTTTCAAACTAGAAAACCAGCACCACCGTGCACTAAAATCCAGGATCGGGCAATTAACCTAACTGCTAGTAAACTAAAAGATAGGTAGAGAGATATACCGAGCGATCCGTGTCCTTCGGACTTCTCGTCGTCATCCCGATCTCCCGCGGAATCTCCGTTCATCACCTCCACATCGGAAAGGGCACCACGTAGCCGAATTCTTTTACGGGCCCCCACCTCTGGACCGAGGCAACTCGGGCACGAAGTTGGCGAGCCGACGTGCCCAAGGGTGCTGTAGGATCAGTGTAGAATGCTTTGTCTCTTGCGGATAGTGAAGTTTCCATGGTGATGGAGGAATGAGCAATGGAAATGAGCTTTTGGAGATGTGTTAGGAATTTTGCAAGCATGCAAATGAGATGGTAGATTTTTCCCTCATGAAAAATGAACTCTCCCTCATCTCACAAAAGTGGCCGGCCCCATAAGGAAAAATGGGAGTAGGAAAAACAAAAACAAGAAGGGAGGTGAGAGTAGTAAAAGCAAAAGGTGACCATAACCCAAATGTGATGATAACAAGGTCATATCATTCTAATCCATTCTAATCTCATTTAATGCAAAAGAGTTGATTCAAAAGGAATCAAATGATGCTAGTGTTATCATAAAGCCACATATGCAAAAAAACACCTCCACAAAAGATAATTTGCACAACTGCAAATAACCCCCTCCATTGGAAAAGTCCGGCCGGGAAGGAACAAAGGAAAACTGGCCAGAACGGAATGCAAACTAGTAACTTCAGAAAACTGATCCCGTAATAAATTACAGGAAATCCCCGCGACTGCATATACATGCCCGCATTTGTATTCCCACTGAACACAAATGCAAAGAGACAAAATCTACACTGTCTAATACTAGGATCCGGCTTAAACCAAAGCCCGCTAGTAAAATTCGTCCGATCGTGATCCGTGCAATACCGCACGTATCTGATCGAACCCTACCATATCTCCATACGGCCTCTACAGCGTTTCGCCCGAAACTTGAGTAACTGTGTGTGGTGGACTCTAAAGACTCGTCAATACTATGGCTGTGGATTTAACCACTAGCACGTCAGAGGTATTAGCCATACGTGACGGGCTACCAGCTATTGACCAAAAGGGAGGTCGATGAGCGAACTCATCCTGACACCCTACTGAGCCTGTCAGTGAAAATATCCGTACATTCCTGTCCGTTCGTCTATGAGCATCGCATGGCGGGCCTAAGGGGTTGGTAAAAGTCAGACCCCCAAAAGCGGTACAAGTCGTGTCGGAGTGTAGCCCAGAACACCCTGAGATACTACTGGAATACCTACCAGTAAATCTCCTGCCTTGGCCAAGGACTTTCATGTACTGGCTCTCCTAGACACATCGCGACCTCACCCCCAATACCGGGAGAGACGAACCCCTGCAGATCCGCTCACTGCCTCCATGTGGCTCGGGACTGTACCCAACTAAAACCTGTTCGCACGTCTCCTATGAGCATGGTGGGTAGTAATCTAAGTACAGAGGGAACTCACACGAGACAAATGACGATCTCAGGTCGATGAACCAACCTGTACACATGTCACCAGGGAACTGCTATCTGACGTCTGGTATAATCCCAACTAGCAGGTTCCCAGCGAGTCCTGTCCGGTGTACTCATAACCCAATGAGCACCTGTATACATCTTAGGTGAACCAACTGACACCAGTGGCTTGTGAGACCGGCCACCGCCCCTCGTCGGGGTCTCGACTGTATACACTAGTCTACATTGGAGTATCGATGCCCTGTCTCGAAACTCCCTCGACTAGGGACCATTTAAGGATATGCTTATAGACCCCAGCTCCCACGTATATGATCACCCTCATACTGCTGGTGGTCAAGCAAGAATCCTAGGGGCTCTATCAACGTGCAATAGTGATCAATAAGGTCACCTAAAGCAGTACACGATGATAAAGATAAACCAGATAGCATACTATCATCTTGAGTAAGACTGTCCTACCGGCATAGGTCCTCCCTCAATCATTGCAATCACGTGCCTGTGATCCAATAATTGACTCTGAGGGCACTATATCCAAGAGCTGCTGTTGCCTGAGCTGCTGTTGCTGAAGCTGGAGTTGCTGCTGTTGCTGCTATGTCTTCTGCTGCTGCTGCTGTGAGTGCTGTGAGGGTGTGTGTGTGAGTGTATGAGTGAGAGGTTGAGTGAAAAACACAAGAATGAGAGAAAAAGAAAAGATAACACCCAATGTCATCCCCTCCACTCTCTCTCTTCATTAAATGCAAGCATGGGCTTTGCCATGATGCCTTCTCTCTCATTCTCTCAAGTCAACACCCCAAAACAAATTTTTAAATTAAACAACCATCAATTAACTAAATAGACTTAATTAAAACCCAAAAGACTTAATCCCCATTAGTAAGCCCACCATGGTTGCTAACATGGTTTAACCCAAATTTTAAACCCTAGTTTACATGCACATGTGTGTGCAAGCTTAGGAAAATTTTAGAAAAATATTTATTAAATTTGAAAAATTATTTGAAAATCAATTTGGTAAACTTTTTATTATAATCCCTATATTTAAATATACTTAGCTACTAAACACATCCTAGGGTGTTACAATCTTCCCCCCTTAAAGAAATTCGTCCCCGAATTTAAAATATAAAGCAACACATACCTTCAAAAAGATGAGGGAACTTCTTCTGCATCTCGCCCTCGGCCTCCCAAGTGATCTCATCACCATTCGGGCTGCGCCAAAGCACCTTTACTGATGGCAAGACCTTCAATCTAAGTTTCTTCACCTGTCGGTCCAAGATCACGACTGGCTGCTCGGTGAACGTAAGATCGCGCTCGAGCTGAACGGTCTGATGCTGAATCATGTGCGAAAGGTCATGCAGGTATCTGCGAAGCATCGACACGTGGAATACGGGGTGAACATCTGGGAAGTCGGGTGGAAGAGCCAAACGATAAGCTACAGCGCCCACACGCTCGAGAATCTCGAAGGGACCTATGAATCTGGGGCTAAGCTTCCCCTTCCGTCCAAACCTCATCCCTCCCTTCATCGGAGAGACCCTCAGAAACACGTGATCGCCAACTACGAACTCTAATCTGCGGCGGCGGCTGTCAGCATACGATCTCTGCCTGCTCTGAGCTGTCCTCATCCTGTCTCGAATCAGCTGTATCTTCTCAGTCGTCTCCTGTACGATTTGTGGCCCCAAAATACTGCCCTCGCTGAGCTCGGTCCAGCAGACGGGCGATCTGCATCTCCTCCCATACAAAGCCTCGAAAGATGCCATCTGAATAGTATCCTGGAAGCTATTGTTGTTGGAGAACTCTATCAAGGGTAAATGATGATCCCAGCTACCACCAAAATCTAAAACGCACGCTCGGAGCATGTCCTCGAGAGTCTGAATGGTCCGCTCTGACTGTCCGTCGGTCTGCGGATGAAATGCTGTGCTGAAACTCAAGCGCGTGCCCAAAGCCTCTTGAAGCCTCTGCCATAGTCGGCTGGTAAACTGGGTGCCTCTGTTGGACACAATACACATCGGGACTCCATGCAGTCGTACAATCTCGTCGATGTAAATCTGAGCATACTGAGCAAATCCGAAAGTCGTCTTCACTGGAAGGAAGTGAGCCGCTTTCGTCAGACGATCCACGATCACCCAGATGGAGTCATACCTCGCCTAATCCTGGGTAGACCCACAACGAAATCCATCGAAATCTGTTCCCATTTCCACTCCGGAATGGGTAACGGCTGTAGCTCTCCCGCCGGCCTCTGGTGCTCGGCCTTGACTTGCTGACAAGTCAGGCATCTAGACACGAAATCTGCAATGTCCCTCCTCATTCCGTCCCATAAGTAAACGTCTCTCAAATCATGGTACATCTTGGTGGAACCCAGATATGTCGATCTATGCGCCTACTCAAGAATCTCACGCCGCAGTCCCTCAGCATCTGGTACGCACAGTCTAGTCCCAAATCGCAGTATCCCCTGATCATCGATAACGAACTCGGAAAATCTGCCCTGTCCAATCTGTGCCATGATCTTTGAACATCGGTCATCACTGTGTTGTGCCTCATGTATACGGTCAAGTAACTGTGGGCGTGCACGAACATGCGCAAGCTGTCCCCCGATCGGCGTGAACTCAAACTGCACTCGGCTGTCGCATAATACCTGCCAATCTACCGATGACTACCTCTGCACTGCGCTCAAACAAGATAGACTGCCCCCGGGCCTCCTGCTCAAAGCATCTGCTACTACATTCGCCTTTCCCGGGTGATACAAGATTTCGCAGTCGTAGTCCTTTACCAGTTCCATCCAACGGCACTGTCGGAGATTCAGGTCCCGCTGCTGAAATATATACTTTAAGCTCTTGTGATCAGTGAATATCTGGCACGACTCGCCATATAGGTAATGTCGCCAGATCTTGAGTGCGAAAACTAGTGCGGCCATCTCCAAATCATGAGTAGGGTAGTTCTGTTCATGTCTCTTCAGCTGCCGCGAAGCATACGCGATCACCCTGCCATGCTGCATCAATACGCACCCTAGCCCTACACGTGAAGCGTCACAAAAGACTGCAAATCCGCCTGATCCTGAAGGCAACGATAATACTGGCGCCGTAGTCAAATAAGTCCGTAGCTGCTGAAAACTGTGCTCGCAATCCTCCGTCCAATCGAAGGGAACTCCCTTCCGGGTCAATCCGGTCAAGGGTGCAGCAATACAGGAGAAATCCTATACAAATCGCCTGTAGTAACCGGCCAATCCTAGAAAACTACGTATCTCAGTAACGGATGTAGGTCTGGGCTAACTCCGAACGGCCTCAATCTTCCTCGGGTCCAAACATATACCATCCCGTGTAATCACATGACCCAAGAAGTCTACGCTGTCGAGCCTGAATGTGCACTTGGAGAATTTTGCATAAAGCTGGTGCTCCCTCAAGGTCTGCAATGTGATCCGCAGGTGCTGCTCGTGCTCTTCTCTGCTCCGGGAATACACCAGTATGTCGTCAATGAACACAATGATGAACAAATCCAAATATGGCCGGAAAATACGGTTCATCAATTCCATGAATGCTGCTGGCGCATTGGTGAGTCCAAACGACATCACCAAAAACTCATAATGGCCGTAGCGCGTACGGAAAGCTGTCCTAAGAATGTCCTCCTGTCGAACCCGCAGCTGATGATAGCCCGATCGTAAATCGATCCTCGAAAAGTACCCTACCCCCTGAAGCTGGTCGAACAAATTGTCGATGCGTGGCAAAGGATATCTGTTCCGCACTGTCACCCTGTTTAGCTGGCGGTAGTCGATATACAGACGCAAACTGCCGTCCTTCTTCTTGACGAACAGGACTGGAGCACCCCAAGGAGAAACACTGGGTCGAATAAGTCCCTTGTCCAGCAAATCTTGCAACTGACTCTTCAACTCACTAAGCTCCGCCAGGGCCATCCGGTAAGGCGGTATAGAAATAGGCCCCGTGCTGGGAATCAAATCGATACAAAAAGCAATGTCGCGCTCAGGCGGTAGCCCAGGAAGCTCGTCAGGGAACACATCAGGGAACTCACATACGATCGGAACCTGGTCCAATGGAACATCTGTAGCTCTAGTATCGCAAACATAGGCTAGAAATCCCTGACTTCCATTCCTCAACAGCTGTCCAGCGCGAAGAGAAGAAATCAAAAGGTGAGGAGTGGAACCACGGTCACCCTGCACGACAAAAGCCGACTCGCCGGGAAAACAGAACCTCACTGTCTTCTCGCGGTAGTCAACAGAAGCATAGCACGTGGCTAACCAATCCATGCCCAAAAGAACGTCGAAGTCCAACATCTCAAGAAGGATCAAATCGACAGGCAGATCTCTATCGCCAATACGGACGGCGCAGAATCGGAACACTTGCCTAGCAACAAACGACTCTCCCACGGGAGTGGTCACAACAAGTGGCTGATCAAGCAGACCGAACTCTCTACCCAAACTTGGCACGAAGTGTGTGGATACGTACGAGTGCGTGGATCCGGGATCAAACAACATGTGTGCATCAACGGAACATACTGATAAGGTACCTGAGACCACCGTATTGGACGGCTGCGCGTCCTGATGTGTCAATGCAAAAACTCGTGCATGTCCTCCTCCTGCGACTGACTGTCCCCTGCCGGCAGCTGGCTGTCCTCTGCCTCGATCACCTCGTCCTCTATGAACAAATCCTCCGCGACCACGACCTCTCTGTGCATGAGTCTGACGCTGAGTATCAGTAGGTACAATAGGCAACGCCCTCTGGGGTGGTGAAGGTGGTAAGGTAACATGCGGTGCTGCTGCCTCCCTCCGGTGTATCTCAGGACAATCTCGCACACGATGATAAGAACTCCCGCAACGGAAACATCCCGATGATGGTCGCTGACCCTCCTGGGGATAGGAGCTGAACAACCGGCCTCGCCTCGAATCTCTGCCACCTGCAAGGTTCCTATCACGGCCCTGAAAAGGCTGTCTCTGCACTGATGCATCTGCACGAACTCTCTTCGGCTCTGGGACTGCCGGAGTCTCAGCAAGGCGCTCCTCAACAAATAAGGCTGCATCTCCAGCTGCTGCGTAGGTCTCGTAGTGTTGCGCGCTGATCGCAAGGAACAGTGGTGTGAGCAAGCCTCAGACAAATCTCTTGACTCACATCTCTTCGGTAGCCACTAGGTACGGAGCATAAACTGATAGCTCGGTGAACAGCACATCGTACTCTGTCACTGTCATCTCTGGTGTCTGGCGCAAGGACTCAAATCTGCATGCTTGGGCATCCCTAACACTCTGGGGAAGGAAACGAGCTAGAAATACGGTCACAAACTCCGTCCAGGTCATAGGAGGAAGACCTGCTGCTCTGCCCTTCTCGACCGATTCGTACCATTTCTGCGCAAGTCCTTCCAGGCGAAAGCTCGCGAACTCGACCCATCTCGCATCTACGCATCTGAGGGAACGACATATCCGGGCCATCCTATCAATAAAAGACTGTGGGTCCTCGGCGGCATCGGTGCTTGTGAAGACCGGAGGCTTCAGCCTCATAAATTCTGATAGCGATACTGTAATCACCTCCGTGGCTGCAGGGGCAACTGGCTGTACGGTCGGTACCATCGCGGTCCCTGTGACTGGTGGAGCTACTTCTGGTCATTGTGCTCGAAGCGTCTCAACTAGCGATCCTATCATCTGGCGCATCTCCTGCATGCTGGATCCCACCGCTTGGCGCATCTCCTGCATACCAGCCCCTAGCGTGGCGATCTGATCTGTCATAGGAGGAACAGTCTGCTCGGGTACAACGGGTGCACTGCCCGGATCAGTCCTCGTCTCGGACGAGTCAACTCGAATCTCGGCCCTCGCGGCCGCTCTCTGCACCCTAGTAGTCTTTGGCGGCATAATGGCTGAAACGGAAAATAGGATTCGATAAGGATACAGAGATCGAATCGCAAGAATGTATGTATTCAAGAAGGAATTTTAAATCAATAAGTCCTAAGGTCGCTTAGGCGGAGTACCGTGTCGTGAGTATGCCGCGGAACATACACACGCTACGCTACCCTGCTGCAGCTACCTACTCCATCATACCAGGGTCATCCTACACTCCGAAGGTAAAACCTACGCTCTGATACCAACTTTGTCACGACCCGATAATTTGGCCCGTGACCGGCACTTAGCCACGTAACGTCTACAGGCGTAACGCGACTAAGTAAGCCGAAAACCCAGAAATCAAAACCCTTAAATATAGGGTGTTTAAAATATAGAACTGTAAAAATAAGCCGGTCACAACGAGCTCGACACCAGAGTACAAAATAACATATATCGTCTTCACAACTGTTTCTAAGTCAATACATGAAGGTAGATGGAGAATACTAGATACATCAATATACAACTGAAAGGTAAACAGATACCGTACAAAACCCACCTAATAGCAAAAGGGCTAACACGTCTCAGTAATGGTATCTGTGTCAAAAGATGCGGAAACAGCCAACCGTGACTACTCCAAAGGGCAACCTGCAAACACTGTGGCACAACGGGGGTGAGTTGCCAACCCGTGAGTAGTAGATAACATATAAAGGTAATCGCGAGCATGCACGTACTGCGCTACTCTATCATATGCCAACAGATGATATCAATGCATGATAAGCAATATGTGCAATAATCATGCAAGTACTCTATCAGGTAGTGCAACTACAGGATGAGATACAATAATGAATGCTGAGCATGGAAAATATAAAATCTACACGGAATGTCACGTGGAATATATATATAGTCGGTGTCATCAATGCACTCAAATCCTAAAATAGCTCAAGCACCGGCACTCTCATCGGCCCTCCAATCCTGTAAATCTCTGAGAATCATGAGTGCCCAACATCGGCACTCAAATATCATAAATACTCGTGTCCAGCATCGACACGCAAATTCTCATCCATCGGGCATCCGTCAGTCCGGATCAGCCTACGGGCTCCGTCTGCGGTATCGGCCCTCGGCCCCGGCAGTACGGATCATCCCGCATCCATTTATCGACTCTGGTCAGTATCCTCCGGATGACCGCCAGGTCCAACCAATCACCGGTAGGTAGTAGTCCCTCTGCCTGGCTCACCGTCTACTGCACAGCGAAACCGTTCTCGCCCTAGGGTACCATACCTGGTCCACCATGTACCCGTAATCGGCCTCATCCAGCTCCTCGATTCAGGTTCACATGTATCACTCTAGCACCGAGAAAACACATGGTGGACGCACCGAAATATCATATCAAGGGAAACCGGGTTTTTAAATGATTACATATTCTTTTTGAAATAGCCACGATTCCCAAATCCAGAAATCACATGTAATCCAACCCAATATGTAAGTCAACACGATGTAATATATGCGCCAAGTATGAATATCATGTCAGGTCACATAAAAGATGAGCTACAGTGTAATGATCCGATGTGATATATGCATCAAGTATGAATATCATGGAAATTCTACAGTGTGAGTGTCATGGGAATTACTAACGGTGTGTGTGCAACTTACTGGATAGTGCTCGTGCAACTTGAACCTTTAGTAATGGTGCAAGTGTTCTATCAATTCTAATCTATATACATATAGTAGGGAATGCAGTATGCATGAATAGTAGCCATGAACAGTCAATGTATGTAAATGTAGCAATAAGGTCCTATCAGCCCTGACGTAGAACGCCATGCGGGCGATATCCCCGTAGATGTTAAATCTACTCACTTGGTCACGTGCTACACATAGCCGACCACTTACTTTCCCTTCTTGGCGGCGTCAGACGTACCTACCTGCGAACCTGGAATTTCACAGAATATCACACATGAGCTCAAATCTACAAAAACGCGATATTAAGGTCAAATTAGTGACCCGTGTCGTGAACTAAGCGCGCGTGTGCGCGATACGCTAAATCGTGTGATTACGCGCCTGAAACTACCCTGACGCGTCGCGATACGCAGAAATCCAAAACCCACACACGTATCACGCGTGTCACGAAGGTTTAATAATACGAGAAACAGGTATTTAGCTCTAGATTTTCCTACAGCAAGAATTAAATAAAATTGTACATACCATGAGTCTAAGGATAGCAGCAGACACCTATAGGGCCAAACTCCAACCAAAACCCTCCCCATCAGCCGCAAATTGCGGCCAGAACTAATATTCCGGCGGCCAAACAGTGGATTCTGGGGGTCGTGTTCTATACATGGGATCAGCACCCAACAACTATACTGCAGTCAACTCAGATTTGTTCTGAACTCACTGGTCCGATAGCAGATCACAGGAAGCTAGAAATCTAAAAACGATGAATTTTGCGTCATACAAATATCTGGTGGTATTTTAGTGAAATTGGGGGCTAAGCTAGGTTAATATAGCCCTAATAACACTCAAGCAACTTAGTTTAACCACAACACACTTCACTTGATCAAAGTTCCCACTAATCACCACATAAAACACTAAAAACACATAACTATCGCTAATCGAACCTAACTACACAATTTAAGTGAAAATAGGAATAAGTTTAGAGATTATACCCTCAAGGAATCTCACAAGCAAGTAGAAGGAGAAGAAGAAGAGGGGATGGAGCTGCTGGGGTGCTGTTACTACTGCCTGGAGCTGCTGCTGCTGCATGGAGCTGCTGCTGCTGCCTGGAGCTGCTGCTGCTGTTACCTGAGCTTCTGTTGCTGAAGCTAGAGTTGCTGCTGTTGAGTTTGCTGCTGCTGCTGCTGCTGCTGTGTCTTCTACTGCTGCTGCTGTGAGTGCTGTGAGGGTGTGTGTGTGTGAGTGTATGAGTGAGAGGTTGAGAGAAAAACACAAGAATGAGAGGAAAAGAAAAGATAACACCCAATGTCAACCCCTCCACTCTCTCTCTTCATTAAATGCAAGCATGGGCTTTACCATGGTGCCTTCTCTCTCATTCTCTCAAGTCAACACCCCAAATCAAATTTTTAAATTAAACAACCATCTATTAACTAAATAGACTTAATTAAAACCCAAAAGACTTAATCCCCATTAGTAAGCCCACCATGGTTGCCAACATGGTTTAACCTAAATTTTAAACCCTAGTTTACATGCACATGTGTGTGCAAGCTTAGGAAAATTTTAGAAAAATATTTATTAAATTTGAAAAATTATTTGAAAATCAATTTGGTAAACTTTTTATTAAAATCCCTATATTTAAATATACTTAGCCACTAAACACATCCTAGGGTGTTACACCTCTATCAGTGGCTCAATCCTCTAGTGCAATTCTGCACGCCCGAGAATTCTCATACAGCGATCCATCAAACGCTCATGGCGTGAAAACACAATAAAACGACGCCACTCTATGCAATCGTATGCCCCTGGAATCACGCCCTGGTCAGTCCTCGTCCGTAACGAGCTCGTGCTGACCGCAACTCTGGCCGTAGCTCTCTCTGCCCGTAATCATGGTAGCAAAACCATAAACTGTTACAGATGAGGATAGATCATAGGAATGAATATAATACTGTGCAAAAAAATGTACATCCTAAGACTTCTTAAGCGGGGTATCGTATCGTAAATATGCCGCGGAACATACGTACGGTACGTCACTCTACTGAAGCTACCTACTCCATCAACCAAGGGTCATCCTACACTCCGAAGGTAAAACCTAATGCTCTGATACCAATTTTTTCACGACCCGAAAAGTAAGGAACATGACCGGCACTTGAACTACGAAACGTCTCGAGGCGTACGTAATCTAAGTAAGCCAAAACCCAGAAATCCAAACCAAGTAAAGCAGTAGAGTGAAGGAAAAACCAATTTAAAACAAGTAGTTTAACAACATAAGCCGAAATATGCATTTTTAAAATCACAAGTCCTTTCTAAAAATTTCGGCAGAATTTCCTTCGTAAATACTAACCCCGAACGGGGTTACAACATGATAATTATATACATAATGATAAAAGACATCCCCAAGCGGAACCTAGCTCTTCGTCAATCGACGGCCACAACCACGCAAGCAAAATAATATACAATGCTGAAGGGTGAGGATCAAAACTCAAAAAGAAACTCAAAACGACATGAAAAACATAATAATACAACGCGTGACTCTAAGTCGAAAGAATATACATCACTGGTCTGCTAAGTCAATAAAATATACATATCTGGTTGATGGAGTTTCTAGATATAACTGAATAAAATAAGTACAACGGTGGTCACGATGCAAGTGAACCCACCTACCAAAGAAAATCACCCGGAATGGAAGCAGTGTGCCAGCAAAGCCGTAACGAAACCTGTACGGCAAAACCTGCAAGAAACTGTGGCACAACAGGGGTGAGTTGCCAACTCGTGAGTAGAAAACATCTACGAGTAGAAATCGTATGTATGACACAATCCTAGGTCAATACGATCAATATATAATCCCAAATGATAAGTCTGAAGCAAGAAAAGGTGGCAAGGGTAAACATCTATACATAGATGTAATCCCATGTGCTCGTGTCAGTGCCTCAGGTAGGAACATATCATATGAATGAGGTATGAATGCATGAAAACAGAATACATGTAAATGAAGAAGTTGTTTTATAACTTAGTGAGATTTCAGTATATTTAAAATGAGATATCATCAACGAAATCAACATAAACATTGTCTAACATCGACACAAAACATAAATCCCAATATCTCAATATCTTAGGCTCCGGCTATCCGGACTGGCCTGTATCATCAAATCTCAATACCTCAATATCTCAAAATCTCAGTGTCTCAAATCTCACTATCTAGGGCTCCGTCAGTCCGGATCGGACCCTATCATCAATCATACGACCACGAACGGTATCCTCCGGATATCCGACGCGCCAGGTAAAATCACCGGTAGGCAGTCTGCCCCTGCCGGGCTCATCGTCTACACCTCGATCTTCGTAGTGATACGGAGTGTCCTGGAGAAATACAGATGTGAGAATCATACCTGGTAAATATATACCATGGAGCAAGTGTCTGATTGGGAAATCAGTTTTCTTTTAACAGTACACAGTGAAACTGAAACATTGAAATGTTTCGATGGAGTATCCGGGTATTCCTAGTAATGCCTCTTCCATTATCCAGATTCACAACTGTAACCGTATAATTCTTTGCCATCTCTCCAAATCCCTTTATATGTATTTAGTCGTTACCTTCTGCACACCCCTTTAGGCCAAATGGTTTTCTTCCTTCCCTACCGTTCGGCACCAGCCTATGGTTTAGAAGAAGACTATCCAATAAGCATAATGGGTGTACTGTCCTAATCCTAGGAGCACCCGCAATGCGAGAGAAGGTGAAGATAAAAGACAACCGAATAAACCTTATTCCTATTTCTCCTGAACCAGAATCCATCACCGAACTGGAACAAGTTCCTTTCGAGTTCGTATATAACCATACGATGGAGTATCCAATAAACTGTGGATCTTCGTAGTGATACGGAGTGTCTTGGAGAAATACAAAGGTGATTTAGGATTGGCGAAGAAATACTTGGTTTGGTCGTGAATAGCATTCGTAATTTACTTTGCCCTCTTACTAATCCCTTGATATGTCTTTACTTAATACCTTCTGTACACCATCGTTATGCTAATTGGTTTTCTTCATTCCCCACTGTTCGGCATCAGCCTAAGGTTTGGAAGAAGACTATCCAATTTGCATAATAGGTGTACTATCTCCTAAACTAAGGAGTACTCGCAACCTAAGAGAAGGTAAAAGGAAAAGGCAACTGAATAGTCCTATTAGTTTTCTCCAGAACCGAAAACCATCCTCGAATAAATTCCTTCGAGTTCGTATATAACCATACGATGGTTTTATCCAATGGAAGTGGACGTTCGTAGTAATACGGGGTGTCCTGGAGAAAAGGGTAAAAGTAGGAGTGGCAATGAGGTTTGCAACTCTAACAATCCAAAAGCCAGTGTTTAAGAAGGTTCGGTTAACTTGATCACTAAGTCATCGTCTAGGGTCGGGTCATGGTCGCTGCCAAAGAGAGAGAGAAAAGAAACACTTAGCGTGCACTCTAGCCTAGATCAGAATGGTTATCACTTTATCTAATCAGGAAACCTCCCACTGTAACGTCAAATTCTTCCCCAAACCTGAAAGAAGAATTAGTCGGGATCACCCGAGGAGTAAACTAACTCATCAGTGGGAATCGGGATCCAACTATCATCGCATGATAACGTGACGGAATCCGCTCACGTTATCACACTCCAGAAGGTATACGCATATCTGGCAAGTTTCAGTTTCTTTAGAAACCCCCGATGTGATTTTTGCCCCATGCTCTTATGACCTTGACTAAGGCCAACAAATCATAAGTCACATGTCAAGTTCTACCCGTCATTGTCCAGGTTAATTTGAACCAACCCGTACAAGCCCTTGACTAGGGCCAACAAGGCTATACGACTGTCCCAAACAAATGCATTTATCTATGCAACAGAAAGGTAACAAGCAGCTACCATACACTATGCCTTGACTAAGGCCAACAAACATAGAATGAATACTACGTGCTACCCGTCTGAAATGATAGAGGGCTACGAATGGTTTCTGGCGAAAAGCCTTTAACGTAATGAACTTGATATCGTTGAAGGAACTGGATAGCTTTTATAAAAATATAGTGACGAAAACCTTTGCTAAAGAGGTCACACTCGGTGAAGGGATCTCGGCTCTTTCCCCGTAGAATGAGGTGCAGGATATTCCAACTGAATACCACGATACAAAGCAAAAGTAAACGACTATAGTGAAGTTATTGCCCTGACGCAAACTTTTGTCCAAGGGGTCACTCCCGGTGAAGGGATCTCGGCCCTTGCCTCGTTGACTGAGGAGCTGGATATTCATAACCGAATACCACCGTGCAAAACAAAAGAGAACGTTGTTGCAATAACAGCTTTTTGAAAAATATTCCAACAACATCAGAATAGGTTTGTTTAGCTTGCATTGATCCGAATCAATGCAGTCCCATCAATTGATCACACCACAGAAGAACGAAAATAATGATGTACGTATATGCCATCCGCATTCGCCACCGGGTCCCGTCATCACCCGTTAGGTTACTTAACTAACGACAGAGCGGGGACTGGACTAGCGTGGGTGCAAAACATGTACAACATCTACTAGTATATATATCAATATATAATATTCGCTCAAGGCGTGATAAAATGCAACATCACAGAAATGTAATAAGTATCACAGAACAATACAGATATCTGGGATCCCCGGGTTTCATAGAGCCGCTACTGAAACCCGACGTTCCCCTGGTCTTGTGGATAGCCTGTGAAATCAAATCCTAGACCCCTACGGGCGCGGCAAGTTACCCGCCAAAACCTGAAGCGAGGCATCCCCATCAACAACGTGAATGGACCACCCATCACTTCACGGAATCCGGTAACTTAGGCACCCCTCCTGGGTCAACCTATACCCCCTACGAGTGCGGCGAATAGCCCGCCAATTCTAGAGTAAAGCCCCCTCCGCCTCAATGCCATGAGATGCGGGTCCGTTGCCCTCTAGAACCCGGCTATTCGTGCACCCCTCCACGGGGTAATCCTAGTACAGAAAGTAAAATATACATACAACGGGTACATCGACCTCACCCCAGTCGTGCCCCAAAAGAATAATATACAAACAGGCAGTGACGGCAGTCCACATGTCGGACGCTCGCCCCGCAATATCAAATGTACATATAAAACAAAACTGTACTAACATTGCATCCAGGCTATCCCCCACAACCAATCCGCAACATCACAGCACAACACAGAACATCAACGTGAATGTCACGTTCGCAAATCCGTCTAAAAGGGCTATAGCAGTTAGACAGGATTTACCGATCAAATGACATTCACGGTCGCAGATATAATGTAAATACTATGAACTAACATGTTTAAAATTTTTGATCGATCAAATTCACCGAAGTGGGCCCTAAGCACTACTGTAGACTTAAAGAAAATCTGGTCCCAAACAGAATATTCCAAAACCCCTATTTTCAACCCAGAAGCCCACTGGAAAAATTTAATGCATCGATCACACATTACTGCTGCGGAACCGCGGCCAGAACAGGGGTTTGGCCGTGGTTCCGTGGTCCCACCATGGAGTTAATGTATCGAATTTTTCCAGAGTTCTTAGAATTCCCTGCACATGTTTCTGCAACAACCTGAAAAATTTTTAAAGCCCAAAAAATTTCGACAGAAACCTGATGCACTAGAAAATACGGTTTTTTGGGATTTTTGTTCGATCGAGTCTTTAAACATACTAGAGCAAGCTAGACTAGGTTAATGGCGTGGCTCTGATACCAGTGTAAGTGCACGGCGGTGCCCCGGCCGTCAATCCGACGCCGGAATGTGGAAACGAAAAGCTTTTCAAACTAGAAAACCAGCACCACCGTGCACTAAATACAGGATCGGGCCATTAACCTAACTGCTAGTAAACTAAAAGATAGGTAGAGAGATATACCGAGCGATCCGTGTCCTTCGGTCTTCTCGTCGTCGTCCCGATCTCCCGCGGAATCTCCGTTCATCACCTCCACATTGGAAAGGGCACCACGTAGCCGAATTCTTTTACGGGCCCCTACCTATGGACCGAGGCAACTCGGGCACGAAGTTGGCGAGCCGATGTGCCCAAGGGTGCTGTAGGATCAGTGTAGAATGCTTTGTCTCTTGCGGATAGTGAAGTTGCCATGGTGATGGAGGAATGAGATTTTGGAGATGTGTTAGGAATTTTGCAAGCATGCAAATGAGAAGGTAGATTTTTCCCTCATGAAAAATGAACTCTCCCTCATCTCACAAAAGTGGCCGGCCCCATAAGGAAAAATGGGAGTAGGAAAAACAAAAACAAGAAGGGAGGTGAGAGTAGTAAAAGCAAAGGGTGACCATAACCCAAATGTGATGATAACAAGGTCATATCATTCTAATCCATTCTAATCTCATTTAATGCAAAAGAGTTGATTCAAAAGGAATCAAATGATGCTAGTGTTATCATAAAGCCACATATGCAAAAAAACACCTCCACAAAAGATAATTTGCACAACTGCAAATAACCCCCTCCATTGGAAAAGTCCGGCCGGGAAGGAACAAAGGAAAACTGGCCAGAACGGAATGCAAACTGGTAACTTCAGAAAACTGATCCCGTAATAAATTACAGGAAATCCCCGCGACTGCATATACATGCCCGCATTTGTATTCCCACTGAACACAAATGCAAAGAGACAAAATCTACACTGTCTAATACTAGGATCCGGCTTAAACCAAAGCCCGCTAGTAAAATCCGTCCGATCGTGATCCGTGCAATACCGCACGTATCTGATCGAACCCTGCCATATCTCCATACGGCCTCTACAGCGTTTCGCCCGAAACTTGAGTAACTGTGTGTGAGGGAATCTAAAGACTCATCAATACTATGGCTGTGGATTTAACCACTAGCACGTCAGAGGTATTAGCCATACGTGACGGGCTACCAGCTATTGACCAAAAGGGATGTCTGTGAGCGAACTCATCCTGACACCCTACTGAGCCTATCAGTGACAATATCCGTACAGTCCGGTCCGTTTGTCTATGAGCATCGCATGGCAGGCCTAGGGGGTTGGTAAAAGTCAGACCCCCAAAAGCGGTACAAGTAATGTCGGAGTGTAGCCCAGAACACCCTGAGATACTACTGGAATACCTACCAGTAAATCTCCTGCCTTAGCCAAGGACTTCGTGTAAGGGCTCTCCTAGACACAGCGTGACCTCACCCCCAATACCAGGAGAGACGAACCCCTGAAGATCCGCTCACTGCCTCCATGTGGCTCGGGACTGTACCCAATTAAAACCTGTTTGCACGTCTCCTTTGAGTGTGGTAGGGTAGTAATCAAAGCACAGTGGGAACTCACATGAGACAAATGACGATCCGCAGGTCGATGAACTAACCTGTACACATGTCACCAGGGAACTGTTATCTGACGTCAGGTATAAGACCAACTAGCATGTTCCCGGTGAGTCCTGTCCGGTGTACTCATAATCCAATGAGCACCTATATACATCTTAGGTGAACCAACTGACACCAGTGGCTTGTGAGACCGGCCACCGCCCCTCGTCGGGGTCTCGACTGTATACACTAGTCTACTCTGGAGTATCGATGCCCTGTCTCGAAACTCCCACGACTAGGGACCTTTTAAGGATGTGCTTATAGACCCTAGCTCCCACGTATATGATCGCCCTCATACTGCTGGTGGTCAAGAAAGAATCCTAGGGGCTCTATCAACGTGCAATAGTGATCAATAAGGTCACCTAAAGCAGTACACGATGATAAAGATAAACTAGATAGCATACTATCATCTTGAGTAAGACTGTCCTACCGGCATAGGTCATCCCTCAATCATTGCAATCACCTATCTGTGATCCAATAATTGACTCTGAGGTCACTATACCCAACAGAAGTGACTCGTTTTTGTTCCAGGGCCTTATCTCTAGTAAATTTGACCCTTGGCATATGCAAAATTGGCTGTTTTGACCTAGGGTAAAATCTAGGATCATTTTCTTGTATTGGTGCATTGTTTTACGACTTGTTTTATCATGGATTTTGGTATTTGATAATTCATCTCCGTCGTGTGGCGTTTGAACGTCAACGACTAGGGTTATTGGTCGTGTTTGCATGTGAGGCTATAGGTTTTTACCTATGAGCGTAGCGTGTGCCGTTTTTGGTTTTTCCGATTGGATTTTAATACGCATTTGCGATTGGATTATATGTGTAGGTACCCCACGTGATCTTGAGACGTTGAAGATGAAGATGGCGACATCGGTATCGGCACACAAGAAGCAAGGTGAGTAGATATATATTTACGGGGGAAGTCGGGTGGATGGCGTATAGCACTCCCGCACTTCGTAGTATAGTTTTTATATATGGATATATATGTGGTTTATGATACGTGGATGATTATCAAGATATGATTATGTTTTTCATGGTTAGTTTGGTGTTATTAGAAGTGAACTAGCATAACTTCTTTGTCGCGAAAGCTAGAATAGGTTTACACCCACACGCACACACCTGCGTTCATTTTATTACCTGTGCGTATATAGGGATATGTATACACACACACACATGGGTATGGGACTATGTATATATATATATATATATATATACGTATACATATACACGGATTATGAGGATAGTACTTGGGATTGGATGAGTCGATGAGATTGGGCTTGAGGCCGTGAGATCGGTGATGTGATATGATTCATATTTGAGATACGACGTGATGTTTTAGCGGGTCCTTTCGGCGTGATGTTTTCAGACACATGCATGAATATACATATATGGTATCAGTATTGTACTAGACGTAGATCAGTACCTTCGATCATGATATTTGATAAAGAGGATACCAGATGAATAATATGATTGATGTGACATTGAGCCTTACCCAGATTTGGGATGCCGTACGACGGATTTACCGTACGAGCTATATTGATGATAGATCCACACTCTTGACTCGGGGATGTCATATTGTATTAGGGTATCGTATGGGATACTATTGAGGCGGGATCACAAACTATTATATATATATATATATATATATGTATGTATCGACTCAGATGTTAGGCGGCTTCCTTACCTTTCGATCAGCCTGTTAGTTTAGCTTGGTAGTTACTTGTAAATGATGGATTAGACTCGAGTCATACCTATTTCAAAACTAACGAATCGTGAGTAATTTTAAAGATAGGCCAAGGGATTCTACGGATATTTCAAAGGACGTATCTTTTCTTAAAACACCGTAGCCCTTATTTTCTAAACATCACGATTCGTATTATTTCAAATGGCAAAACTGTACGACTCATACTTATATAAAGGCAGATTAGTTATCATTGTGTTTATTGTTCAGCTCCCGCATATTCTTGCTATTTGCATTGCATCGCATGCTTATATTGTGCTTTCATATGACATTATTGAGATCATGCGGTCAGGACACCAGCACCATTACCGATGATGCGTATGTTCCACATACACTTACTTGCCGGCTCACACACATCATCATCGGTAATTTCCATGTCATGAACACTTTAGAGAATATTACTCATTGACATAGCTTGTTAACTGATAGTTCGACAAGGTATTAGCGTTCTCGTCTTTATATGCTAATTTAGACATTGCAGTTATTACTTGCAACTGCATGCATATTATTATTCACTGTTATGCAGTATTATGGAGTTTTATGCCGATATTCACTGTTTACGTGCTATTGATGATTGGATTTCGGATTTTCATGAGATTTCCTGGATTTGGGAGAAAACTGCATGAATATATATAAACTTCTCTCTCTCCCTCTCTCTTTTTAAAATGAAAAGTGCGGTTTTCTCATGATGTATGAGTCGTCCACCATGATGTTTTCTCGGTTATGAGATGGATTTCGAGACCCGATTCGAGGAGTTGGATGAACCGTCTGCGGGTACATGGTGGACCCGGTAAGGTACTCCGGGGCAAGAAGATCGAGGTGTAGACGATGAGCCCGGCAGGGGCAGACTGCCTACCGGTGATTTTACCTGGCGCGTCGGATATCCGGAGGATACCGTTCGTGGTCGTATGATTGATGATAGGGTCCGATCCGGATTGACGGAGCCCTAGATAGTGAGATTTGAGACACTGAGATTTTGAGATATTGAGGTATTGAGATTTGATGATACAGGCCAGTCCGGATAGCCGGAGCCTGAGATATTGAGATATTGGGATTTATGTTTTGTGTCGATGTTAGACACTGTTTATGTTGATTTCGTTGATGATATCTCATTTTAAATATACTGAAATCTCACTAAGTTATGAAACAACTTCTTCATTTACATGTATTCTGTTTTCATGCATTCATACCTCATTCATATGATATGTTCCTACCTGAGGCACTGACACGAGCACATGGGATTACATCTATGTATAGATGTTTACCCTTGCCACCTTTTCTTGCTTCAGACTTATCATTTGGGATTATATATTGATCGTATTGACCTAGGATTGTGTCATACATACGATTTCTACTCGTAGATGTTTTCTACTCACGAGTTGGCAACTCACCCCTGTTGTGCCACAGTTTCTTGCAGGTTTTGCCGTACAGGTTTCGTTACGGCTTTGCTGGCACACTGCTTCCATTCCGGGTGATTTTCTTTGGTAGGTGGGTTCACTTGCATCGTGACCACCGTTGTACTTATTTTATTCAGTTATATCTAGAAACTCCATCAACCAGATATGTATATTTTATTGACTTAGCAGACCAGTGATGTATATTCTTTCGACTTAGAGTCACGCGTTGTATTATTATGGTTTTCATGTCGTTTTGAGTTTCTTTTTGATCCTCACCCTTCAGCATTGTATATTATTTTGCTTGCGTGGTTGTGGCCGTCGATTGACGAAGAGCTAGCTTCCGCTTGGGGTTGCCTTTTATCATTATGTATATATTTATCATGTTCTAACCCCGTTCGGGGTTAGTATTTACAAAGGAAACTCTGCCGAAATTTTTAGAAAGGACTTGTGATTTTAAAAATGCATATTTCGGCTTATGTTGTTAAACTACTTGATTTAAATTGGTTTTTCCTTCACTCTACTGCTTTACTTGGTTTGGATTTCTGGGTTTTGGCTTACTTAGAATACGTACGCCTCGAGACGTTTCGTAGTTCAAGTGCCGGTCATGTTCCTTACTTTTCGGGTCGTGAAAAAATTGGTATCAGAGCGTTAGGTTTTACCTTCGGAGTGTAGGATGACCCTTGGTTGATGGAGTAGGTAGCTTGAGTAAAGTGACGTACCGTACGTATGTTCCGCGACATATTTACGATACGATACCCCGCTTAAGAAGCCTTAGGATGTACATTTTTTTTGCACAGTATTATATTCATTCCTATGATCTATCCTCATCTGTAACAGTTTATGGTTTTGCTACCATGATTACGGGCAGAGAGAGCTACGGCCAGAGTTGCGGTCAGCACGAGCTCGTTACGGACGAGGACTGACCAGGGCGTGATTCCAGGGGAATACGATTGCATAGAGTGGCGTCGTTTTATTGTGTTTTCACGCCATGAGCGTTTGATGGATCACTGTATGAGAATTCTCGGGCGTGCAGAATTGCACTAGAGGATTGAGCCACTGATAGAGGTGTAACACCTTAGGATGTGTTTAGTGGCTAAGTATATTTAAATATAGGGATTTTAATAAAAAGTTTACCAAATTGATTTTCAAATAATTTTTCAAATTTAATAAATATTTTTCTAAAATTTTCCTAAGCTTGCACACACATATGCATGTAAACTAGGGTTTAAAATTTAGGTTAAACCATGTTGGCAACCATGGTGGGCTTACTAATGGGGATTAAGTCTTTTGGGTTTTAATTAAGTCTATTTAGTTAATTGATGGTTGTTTAATTTAAAAATTTGTTTTGGGGTGTTGACTTGAGAGAATGAGAGAGAAGGCATCATGGTAAAGCCCATGCTTGCATTTAATGAAGAGAGAGAGTGGAGGGGTTGACATTGGGTGTTATCTTTTCTTTTCCTCTCATTCTTGTGTTTTTCTCTCAACCTCTCACTCATACACTCACACACACACACCCTCACAGCACTCACAGCAGCAGCAGCAGAAGACACTGCAGCAGCAGCAGCAGCAAACTCAACAGCAGCAACTCTAGCTTCAGCAACAGAAGCTCAGGCAACAACAGCAGCAGCTCCAGGCAGCAGCAACAGCTCCAGGCAGTAGTAACAGCACCCCAGCAGCTCCATCCCCTCTTCTTCTTCTCCTTCTACTTGCTTGTGAGATTCCTTGAGGGTATAATCTCTAAACTTATTCCTATTTTCACTTAAATTGTGTAGTTAGCTTCGATTAGCGATAGTTATGTGTTTTTAGTGTTTTATGTGGTGATTAGTGGGAACTTTGATCAAGTGAAGTGTGTTGTGGTTAAACTAAGTTGCTTGAGTGTTATTAGGGCCATATTAACCTAGCTTAGCCCCCAATTTCATTAAAATACCACCAGATATTTGTATGACGCAAAATTCATCGTTTTTAGATTTCTAGCTTCCTGTGATCTGCTATCGGACCAGTGAGTTCAGAACAAATCTGAGTTGACTGCAGTATAGTTGTTGTGTGCTGATCCCATGTATAGAACACGACCCCCAGAATCCACTGTTTGGCCGCCGGAATATTAGTTCTGGCCGCAATTTGCGGCTGATGGGGAGGGTTTTGGTTGGAGTTTGGCCCTATAGGTGTCTCCTGCTATCCTTAGACTCATGGTATGTACAATTTTATTTAATTCTTGATGTAGGAAAATCTAGAGCTAAATACCTGTTTCTTGTATTATTAAACCTTTGCGACACGCGTGATACGTGTGTGGGTTTGGGATTTCTGCGTATCGCGACGCGTCAGGGTAGTTTCAGGCGCGTAATCACACGATTTAGCGTATCGCGCACACGCGCGCTTAGTTCGCGACACGGGTCACTAGTTTGACCTTAATATCGCGTTTTTGTATATTTGAGCTCATGTGTGATATTCTGTGAAATTCCAGGTTCGCAGGCAGGTACGTCTGACGCCGCCAAGATGGGAAAGCAAGTGGTCGGCTACGTGTAGCACGCGACCAAGTGAGTAGATTTAACATCTACGGGGATATCGCCCGCATGGCGTTCTACGTCAGGGCTGATAGGACCTTATTGCTACATTTACATACATTGACTGTTCATGGCTACTATTCATGCATACTGCATTCCCTACTATATGTATATAGATTAGAATTGATAGAACACTTGCACCATTACTAACGGTTCAAGTTGCACGAGCACTATCCAGTAAGTTGCACACACACCGTTAGTAATTCCCATGACACTCACACTGTAGAATTTCCATGATATTCATACTTGATGCATATATCACATCGGATCATTACACTGTAGCTCATCTTTTATGTGACCTGACATGATATTCATACTTGGCGCATATATCACATCGTGTTGACTTACATATTGGGTTGGATTACATGTGATTTCTGGATTTGGGAACCGTGGCTATTTAAAAAAGAATATGTAATCATTTAAAAACCCGGTTTCCCTTGATATGATATTTCGGTGCGTCCACCATGTGTTTTCTCGGTGCTAGAGTGATACATGTGAACCTGAATCGAGGAGCTGGATGAGGCCGATTACGGGTACATGGTGGACCCGGTATGGTACCCCAGGGCGAGAACGGTTTCGCTGTGCAGTAGACGGTGAGCCTGGCAGAGGGACTACTACCTACCGGTGATTGGTTGGACCTGGCGGTCATCCGGAGGATACTGACCAGAGTCGATAAATGGATGCGGGATGATCCGTACTGCCGGGGCCGAGGGCCGATACCGCAGACGGAGCCCGTGGGCTGATCCGGACTGACGGATGCCCGATGGATGAGAATTTGCGTGTCGATGCTGGATACGAGTATTTATGATATTTGAGTGCCGATGTTGGGCACTCGTGATTCTCAGAGATTTATAGGATTGGAGGGCCGATGAGAGTGCCGATGCCTGAGCTATTTTGGGATTTGAGTGCATTGATGACACCGACTATATATATATTCCACGTGACATTCCGTGTAGATTTTATATTTTCCATGCTCAGCATTCATTATTGTATCTCATCCTGTAGTTGCACTACCTGATAGAGTACTTGCATGATTATTGCACATATTGCTTATCACGCATTGATATCATCTGTTTGCATATGATAGAGTAGCGCAGTACGTGCATGCTCGCGATTATCTTTATATGTTATCTACTACTCACGCGTTGGCAATTCACCCCCGTTGTGCCACAGTGTTTGCAGGTTGCCCTTTGGAGTAGTCACGGCTGGCTGTTTCCGCATCTTTTGACACAGATACCATTACTGAGACGTGTTAGCCCTTTTGCTATTAGGTGGGTTTTGTACGGTATCTGTTTACCTTTCAGTTGTATATTGATGTATCTAGTATTCTCTATCTACCTTCATGTATTGACTTAGAAACAGTTGTGAGGACGATATATGTTATTTTGTACTCTGGTGTCGAGCTCGTTGTGACCGGCTTATTTTTACAGTTCTATATTTTAAACACCCTATATTTAAGGGTTTTGATTTCTGGGTTTTCGGCTTACTTAGTCGCGTTACGCCTGTAGACGTTACGTGGCTAAGTGCCGGTCATAGGCCAAATTATCGGGTCGTGACAAAGTTGGTATCAGAGCGTAGGTTTTACCTTCGGAGTGTAGGATGACCCTAGTATGATGGAGTAGGTAGCTGCAGCAGGGTAGCATAGCGTGTGTATGTTCCGCGGCATACTCACGACACGGTACTCCGCCTAAGCGACCTTAGGACTTATTGATTTAAAATTCCTTCTTGAATACATACATTCTTGCGATTCGATCTCTGTATCCTTATCGAATTCTATTTTCCGTTTCAGCCATTATGCCGCCAAAGACTACTAGGGTGCAGAGAGCGGCCGCGAGGGCCGAGATTCGAGTTGACTCGTCCGAGACGAGGACTGATCCGGACAGTGCACCCGTTGTACCCGAGCAGACTGTTCCTCCTATGACAGATCAGATCGCCACGCTAGGGGCTGGTATGCAGGAGATGCGCCAGGCGGTGGGATCCAGCATGCAGGAGATAAGCCAAATGATAGGATCGCTAGTTGAGACGCTTCGAGCACAACGACTAGAGGTAGCTCCACCAGTCACAGGGACCACGATGGTACCGACCGTACAGCCAGTTGCCCCTGCAGCCACGGAGGTGATTACAGTATCGCTATCAGAATTTATGAGGCTGAAGCCTCCGGTCTTCACAAGCACCGATGCAGCCGAGGACCCACAGTCTTTTATTGATAGGATGGCCCGGATATGTCATTCCCTCAGATGCGTAGATGCGAGATGGGTCGAGTTCGCGAGCTTTCGCCTGGAAGGACTTGCGCAGAAATGGTACGAATCGGTCGAGAAGGGCAGAGCAGCAGGTCTTCCTCCTATGACCTAGACGGAGTTTGTGACCGTATTTCTAGCTGGTTTCCTTCCCCAGAGTGTTAGGGACGCCCAAGCATGCAGATTTAAGTCCTTGCGCCAGACACCAGAGATGACAGTGGCAGAGTACGATGTGCTGTTCACCGAGCTATCAGTTTATGCTCCGTACCTAGTGGCTACCGAGGAGATGTGAGTCAAGAGATTTGTCTGAGGCTTGCTCACACCACTGTTCCTTGCGATCAGCGCGCAGCACTACGAGACCTACGTAGCAGCTGTAGATGCAGCCTTATTGGTTGAGGAGCGCCTTGCTGAGACTCCGGCAGTCCCAGAGCCGAAGAGAGTTCGTGCAGATACAGCAGTGCAGAGACAGCCTTTTCGGTGCCGTGATAGGCACCTTGCAGGTGGCAGAGATTCGAGGCGAGGCCGGTTGTTCAGCTCCTATCCCCAGGAGGGTCAGCGACCATCATCGGGATGTTTCCGTTGCGGGAGTTCTTATCATCGTATGCGAGATTGTCCTGAGATACACCGGAAGGAGGCAGCAGCACCGCATGTTACCTTAACACCTTCACCACTCCAGAGGGCGTTGCCTATTGTACCTACTGATACTCAGCGTCAGACTCATGCACAGAGAGGTCGTGGTCGCGGAGGATTTGTTCATAGAGGACGAAGTGATCGAGGCAGAGGACAGCCAGCTGCAGGCAGGGGACAGTCAGTCGCAGGAGGAGGACATGCACGAGTTTTTGCATTGACACATCAGGACGCGCAGGCGTCCAATGCGGTGGTCTCAGGTACCTTATCAGTATGTTCCGTTGATGCACACATGTTGTTTGATCCCGGATCCACGCACTCGTACGTATCCACACACTTCGTGCCAAGTTTGGGTAGAGAGTTCGGTCTGCTTGATCAGCCACTTGTTGTGACCACTCCCGTGGGAGAGTCGTTTGTTGCTAGGCACGTGTTCCGATCCTGCGCCGTCCGTATTGGCGATAGAGATCTGCCTGTCGATTTGATCCTTCTTGAGATGTTGGACTTCGACGTTCTTTTGGGCATGGATTGGTTAGCCACGTGTTATGCTTCTGTTGACTACCGCGAGAAGACAGTGAGGTTCTGTTTTCCCGGCGAGTCGGCTTTTGTCGTGCAGGGTGATCGTGGTGCCACTCCTCACCTTTTGATTTCTTCTCTTCGCGCTGGACAGCTGTTGAGGAATGGAAGTCAGGGATTTCTAGCCTATGTTTGCGATACTAGAGCTACAGATGTTCTATTGGACCAGGTTCCGATCGTATGTGAGTTCCCTGATGTGTTCCCTGACGAGCTTCCTGGGCTACCGCCTGAGCGCGACATTGCTTTTTGTATCGATTTGATTCCCAGCACGGGGCCTATTTCTAAACCGCCTTACCGGATGGCCCTGGCGGAGCTTAGTGAGTTGAAGAGTCAGTTGCAAGATTTGCTGGACAAGGGACTTATTCGACCCAGTGTTTCTCCTTGGGGTGCTCCAGTCCTGTTCGTCAAGAAGAAGGACGGCAGTTTGCGTCTGTATATCGACTACCGCCAGCTAAACAAGGTGACAGTGCGGAACAGATATCCTTTGCCACGCATCGACAATTTGTTCGACCAGCTTCAGGGGGTAGGGTACTTTTCGAGGATCGATTTACGATCGGGCTATCATCAGCTGCGGGTTCGGCAGGAGGACATTCCTAGGACAGCTTTCCGTACGCGCTACGGCCATTATGAGTTTTTGGTGATGTCGTTTGGACTCACCAATGCGCCAGCAGCATTCATGGAATTGATGAACCGTATTTTCCGGCCATATTTGGATTTGTTCATCATTGTGGTCATTGACGACATACTGGTGTATTCCCGGAGCAGAGAAGAGCAGGAGCAGCACCTGCGGATCACATTGCAGACCTTGAGGGAGCACCAGCTTTATGCAAAATTCTCCAAGTGCACATTCTGGCTCGACAGCGTAGACTTCTTGGGTCACGTGATTACACGGGATGGTATATGTTTGGACCCGAGGAAGATTGAGGCCGTTCGGAGTTAGCCCAGACCTACATCCGTTACTGAGATACGCAGTTTTCTAGGATTGGCCGGTTACTACAGGCGATTTGTACAGGATTTCTCCTGTATTGCTGCACCCTTGACCGGATTGACCCGGAAGGGAGTTCCCTTCGATTGGACGGAGGATTGCGAGCACAGTTTTCAGCAGCTACGGACTTATTTGACAACGGCGCCAGTATTATCGTTGCCTTCAGGATCAGGCGGATTTGCAGTCTTTTGTGACGCTTCACGTGTGGGGCTAGGGTGCGTATTGATGCAGCATGGCAGGGTGATCGCGTATGCTTCGCGGCAGCTGAAGAGACATGAACAGAACTACCCTACTCATGATTTGGAGATGGCCGCACTAGTTTTTGCACTCAAGATCTGGCGACATTACCTATATGGCGAGTCGTTCCAGATATTCACTGATCACAAGAGCTTAAAGTATATATTTCAGCAGCGGGACCTGAATCTCCGACAGCGCCGTTGGATGGAACTGGTAAAGGACTACGACTGTGAAATCTTGTATCACCCGGGAAAGGCGAATGTAGTAGAAGATGCTTTGAGCAGGAGGCCCGGGGGCAGTCTATCTTGTTTGAGGGCAGTGCAGAGGTAGTCATCGGTAGATTGGCAGGTATTATGCAACAGCCGAGTGCAGTTTGAGTTCACGCCGATCGGGGGACAGCTTGCGCATGTTCGTGCACGCCCACAGTTACTTGACCGTATACATGAGGCACAACACAGTGATGACCGATGTTCAAAGATCATGGCACAGATTGGACAGGGCAGATTTTCCGAGTTCGTTATCGATGATCAGGGGATACTGCGATTTGGGACTAGACTGTGCGTACCAGATGCTGAGGGACTGCGGCGTGAGATTCTTGAGGTGGCGCATAGATCGACATATCCGGGTTCCACCAAGATGTACCATGATTTGAGAGATGTTTACTTGTGGGACGGAATGAAGAGGGACATTGCAGATTTCGTGTCTAGATGCATGACTTGTCAGCATGTCAAGGCCGAGCACCAGAGGCCGGCGGGAGAGCTACAGCCGTTACCCATTCCGGAGTGGAAATGGGAACAGATTTCGATGGATTTCGTTGTGGGTCTACCCAGGACTAGGCGAGGTATGACTCCATCTGGGTGATCGTGGATCGTCTGACGAAAGCGGCTCACTTCCTTCCAGTGAAGACGACTTTCGGATTTTCTCAGTATGCTCAGATTTACATCGACGAGATTGTATGACTGCATGGAGTCCCGATGTGTATTGTGTCCGACAGAGGCACCCAGTTTACCAGCCGACTATGGCAGAGGCTTCAGGAGGCTTTGGGCACGCGCTTGAGTTTCAGCACAGCATTTCATCCGCAGACCGACGGACAGTCAGAGCGGACCATTCAGACTCTCGAGGACATGCTCCGAGCGTGCGTTTTAGATTTTGGTGGTAGCTGGGATCATCATTTACCCTTGATAGAGTTCTCCAACAACAATAGCTTCCAGGATACTATTCAGATGGCACCTTTCGAGGCTTTGTATGGGAGGAGATGCAGATCGCCCGTCTGTTGGACCGAGCTCAGCGAGGGCAGTATTTTGGGGCCACAAATCGTACAGGAGATGACTGAGAAGATACAGCTGATTCGAGACAGGATGAGGACAGCTCAGAGCAGGCAGAGATCGTATGCTGACAGGCGCTGCCGCAGATTAGAGTTCGTAGTTAGCGATCACGTGTTTCGGAGGGTCTCTCCGATGAAGGGAGGGATGAGGTTTGGACGGAAGGGGAAGCTTAGCCCCAGATTCATAGGTCCCTTCGAGATTCTCGAGTGTGTGGGCGCTGTAGCTTATCGTTTGGCTCTTCCACCCGACTTCCCAGATGTTCACCCCGTATTCCACGTGTCGATGCTTCGCAGATACCTGCATGACCCTTCGCACATGATTCAGCATCAGACCGTTCAGCTCGAGCGCGATCTTACGTTCACCGAGCAGCCAGTCGTGATCTTGGACCGACAGGTGAAGAAACTTAGATCGAAGGTCTTGCCATCAGTAAAGGTGCTTTGGCGCAGCCCGAATGGTGATGAGATCACTTGGGAGGCCGAGGGCGAGATGCGGAAGAAGTTCCCTCATCTTTTTGAAGGTATGTGTTGCTTTATATTTTAAATTCGGGGACGAATTTCTTTAAGGGGGAAGATTGTAACACCCTAGGATGTGTTTAGTGGCTAAGTATATTTAAATATAGGGATTTTAATAAAAAGTTTACCAAATTGATTTTCAAATAATTTTTCAAATTTAATAAATATTTTTCTAAAATTTTCCTAAGCTTGCACACACATGTGCATGTAAACTAGGGTTTAAAATTTGGGTTAAACCATGTTAGCAACCATGGTGGGCTTACTAATGGGGATTAAGTCTTTTGGGTTTTAATTAAGTCTATTTAGTTAATTGATGGTTGTTTAATTTAAAAATTTGTTTTGGGGTGTTGACTTGAGAGAATGAGAGAGAAGGCATCATGGCAAAGCCCATGCTTGCATTTAATGAAGATAGAGAGTGGAGGGGATGACATTGGGTGTTATCTTTTCTTTTTCTCTCATTCTTGTGTTTTTCACTCAACCTCTCACTCATACACTCACACACACACCCTCACAGCACTCACAGCAGCAGCAGCAGAAGACATAGCAGCAACAGCAGCAAACTCAGCAGCAGCAACTCCAGCTTCAGCAACAGCAGCTCAGGCAACAGCAGCTGTTGGATATAGTGCCCTCAGAGTCAATTATTGGATCACAGGCACGTGATTGCAATGATTGAGGGAGGACCTATGCCGGTAGGACAGTCTTACTCAAGATGATAGTATGCTATCTGGTTTATCTTTATCATCGTGTACTGCTTTAGGTGGCCTTATTGATCACTATTGCACGTTGATAGAGCCCCTAGGATTCTTGCTTGACCACCAGCAGTATGAGGGTGATCATATACGTGGGAGCTGGGGTCTATAAGCATATCCTTAAATGGTCCCTAGTCGAGGGAGTTTCGAGACAGGGCATCGATACTCCAAAGTAGACTAGTGTATACAGTCGAGACCCCGACGAGGGGCGGTGGCCGGTCTCACAAGCCACTGGTGTCAGTTTGTTCACCTAAGATGTATACAGGTGCTCATTGGGTTATGAGTACACCGGACAGGACTCGTCGGGAACCTGCTAGTTGGGATTATACCAGACGTCAGATAGCAGTTCCCTGGTGACATGTGTACAGGTTAGTTCATCGACCTGAGATCGTCATTTGTCTCGTGTGAGTTCCCTCTGTACTTAGATTACTACCCACCACGCTCAAAGGAGACGTACAAACAGGTTTTAGTTGGGTACAGTCCCGAGCCACATGGAGGCAGTGAGCGGATCTGCACGGGTTCGTCTCTCCCGGTATTGGGGGTGAGGTCGCGATGTGTCTAGGAGAGCCAGTACATGAAAGTCCTTGGCCAAGGCAGGAGATTTACTGGTAGGTATTCCAGTAGTATCTCAGGGTGTTCTGGGCTACACTCCGACACGACTTGTACCGCTTTTGGGGGTCTGACTTTTACCAACTCCCTAGGCCCGCCATGCGATGCTCATAGACGAACGGACCGGAATGTACGGATATTTTCACTGACAGGCTCAGTAGGGTGTCAGGATGAGTTCGCTCATCGACGTCCCTTTTGGTCAATAGCTGGTAGCCCGTCACGTATGGCTAATACCTCTGACGTGCTAGTGGTTAAATCCACAGCCATAGTATTGACGAGTCTTTAGAGTCCACCACACACAGTTACACCGTATGGAGATATGGCAGGTTTCGATCAGATACGTGCGGTATTGCACGGATCGTGATTGGACGGATTTTACTAGCGGGCTTTGGTTTAAGCCGGATCCTAGTATTAGATAGTGTAGTTTTGTCTCTTTGCTTTTGTATTCAGTGGGAATACAAATGCGAACATGTATATGCAGTCGTGAGGTTTTCCTGTAATTTATTACGGGATCAGTTTTCTGAAGTTGCCAGTTTGCATTCCGTTCCGGCCAGTTTTCCTTTGTTCCTTCACGGCCGAACTTTTTCGATGGAGGGGTAATTTGCAAGTGTGCAAATTATCTTTTGTGGAAGGGGTTATTAGTAATTTGTGGCTTCATGATCATGAGATTCTTTTTAAATCAACTCTTTTTCATTAATGAGAAAGGATTTTGTGATGAGAGTTGATTTTCTTTTTGATGTGAGGTTTGCTTTGGATGTTGTCACCTCTTTTTTTTCCTACACTCACCTCCCTTCATGTTTTGATTCTTTTTCCTCCACCATTTTGTAAAGGGTCCGGCCACTTTTTGAGAGAATGAGGGAATTCATTTAGGTGTGAGGAAATTGGTTCATCTCATATTCTTCTTGCTACAAAATTCTACACATCACTCCAAAGTTCTTTCATTCCTCCATCAAGGCAACTTCTACCCCAAAGAGACAAAGTGTTCTACACTAGTCTATAGCACTTCTTGGACACGTCGGCTCGCCAACTTCGTGCCCGAGTTGCCTCGGTCCAGAGATGGGAGCCCGTAAAAGAATCTGGCGATGTGGTGCCCGTTTTGATGAGGAGGCGACGACCGGAGATTCCGCGAGGAGATCGGAGTGGAGGCGAAGACCGAAGGACACAGATCGATTGGTATAGCTTCACTACTCTTATTCTAGTTTGCTAGAGTTAGGTTAATGGCCCGATCCGGGATTTTTTGTGTGCGGTGGTGCCGGTTTCTTAGTTTGAAAAGATTTTCGTTTCCGCATTCCGGCGTCGGATTGACGGCCGGGGCGCCGCCGTGCACTTATACCGGTATCAGAGCCACGCCATTAATCTAGTCTAGCTTGCTCTAACGTGTTTACAAATTCGATCGAACGGATTTTCAAAACCATATTTCCATGTCGTACTTTCTGTCGAATTTTTCTGCGCTCTAAAAATTATTTGGTACATTGGAAAATTATGTGCAGGGTTTTTTATGAATTCTGGGAAAATTCGGTACGCTGATGTTACTGTATCGCGGCGGTTTAGCGGCCAAAACCACGTTTTGGATGCGTAGCCGCCGCCGTTTTGTGGCCAAACCGTACCAAATTTTCACAGTAGGCTTCTTACATGGAAATAGGGTTTCTGGTATATTCGTTTTGGGCCTAGATTTTCTGTGAGTGCTACAGTAGTGCTTGGGGCCCACTTCGATAAATTTGATCGATCGAGAATTTTAAACATGTTAGTTCACAGTATTTACATTATATCTGCGACCGTGAATGTCATTTGATCGGTAAATTCAGTCTATCTGCTATAGCCCATTTAGACGGATTTGCGAACGTGACATTCACGTTGATGTTCTGTGTTGTGCTGTGATGTTGCGGATTGGTCGTGGGGGATAGCCTGGATGCAATGGTAGTACAGTTTTTTTTATATGTACATTTGATATTGCGGGGCGAGCGTCCGACATGTAGACTGCCGTCACTGCCGGTTTGTATATTATTCTTTTGGGGCACGACCGGGTCGAGGTCGATGTACCCGTTGTATGTATATTTTTACTTTCTGTACTAGGATTACCCCGCGGAGGGGTGCACGGATAGCCGAATTCTAGAGGGCAACGGGCCCGCATCTCATGGCGTTAGGACGGAGGGGGCTTTACTCTAGAATTGGCGGGCTATTCGCTCCACTCGTAGGGGGTACAGGTTGACCCAAGGAGGGGTGCCCAAGTTACCGGATTCTGTGAAGTGCTGGGTGGTCCATTCACGTTGCTGAAGGGGGCTGCCTCGCTTCAGGTTTTGGCGGGTAACTTTCCGTGCCCGTAGGGGTCTAGGATTTCATTGCACAGGCTATCCACACGACCAGGGGAACGTCGGGTTTCAGTAGCGGCTCTATGAAACCCGGGGATCCCAGATATCTGTATTGTTCTGTGATGCTTATTACATTTCTGTGATGTTGCATTTTATCACGCCTTGAGCGAATATTATATATTGATATATATACTAGTAAATGTTGTATATGTTTTGCATCCGCGCTAGTCCAGTCCCCGCTCTGTCGTTAGTTAAGTAACCTAACGGGTGATGACGGGACCCAGTGGCGAATGCGGATGGCATATACGTACATCATTATTTTATTTCTTTTGTAGTGTGATCAATTGATAGGACTGCGTTGATTCGGATCAAAGCAAGCTAAACAAACCTATTCTGATGTTGTTGGAACATTTTTTTAAAAAGCTGTTATTGCAAGGGCGTTCTCTTTTGTTTTGCACAGTGGTATTCGGTTATGAATATCCAGCTCCTCAGTCGACGAGGCAAGGGCCGAGATCCCTTCACCGGGAGTGACCCCTTGGACAGAAGTTTGCGTCAGGGCAATAGCTTCACTATAGTTGTTTACTTTTGCTTTGCATCATAGTATTCAGTTGGAATATCTGCACCTCATTCTACGGGGAAAGAGCCGAGATCCCTTCACCGGGAGTGACCTCTTTAGCAAAGGTTTTCGTCACTATATTTTTCTAAAAAGCTATCCGGTTCCTTCAACGATATCAAGTTCATTACATTAAAGGTTTTCGCTAGAAACCATTCGTAGCCCTCCGTCGTTTCAGACGGGTAGCACGTAGTATTCATGCTATGTTTGTTGGCCTTCGTCAAGGCATAGTGTATAGTAGCTGCTTGTTGCCTTTCTGCTGCATAGATAGATGCGTTGGTTTGGGATAGTCATATAGCCTTGTTGACCTTCGTCAAGGGCTTGTACGGGTGGGTTCAAATTAACCTGGACAATGATGGGTAGAACTTGACATGTGACTTATGATTTGTTGACCTTCGTCAAGGTCATAAGAGCAAGGGGCAAAAATCACATCGGGGGTTTCTAAAGAACTGAAACTTGCCAGATATGCGCATACCTTCTGGAGTGTGATAACGTGAGCGGATTCCGTTACGTTATCATGCGATGATAGTTGGATCCCGATTCCTACTGATGAGTTAGTTTACTTCTCGGGTGATCCCGACTAATTCTTCTTTCGGGTTTGGAGAAGAATTTGAGGCTACAGTGGGAGGTTTCCTGATTAGATAAAGTGATAACCATTCTGATCTAGGTTAGAGTGAACGCTGAGTGTTTCTTTTCTCTCTCTCTTTGGAAGCGACCATGACCCGACCCTAGACTATGACTCAGTGACCAAAATTAACCGAACCTTCTTAAACACTGGCTTTTGGATTGTCAGAGCTGCAAACCTCATTGCCATTCCTACTTTTACCCTTTTCTCCAGGACACCCCGTATTACTACGACCGTCCACTTCCATTGGACAAAACCATCGTATGGTTATATACGAACTCGAAGGAATTTATTCGAGGATGGTTTCCGGTTCTGGAGAAAACGAATAGGACTATTCAGTTGACTTTTCCTTTTACCTTCTCTCAGGTTGCGAGTACTCCTTGGTTTAGGAAATAGTACACCTATTACGCAAATTGGATAGTCTTCTTCCAAACCTTAGGCTGGTGCCGAACGATGGGGAATGAAGAAAACCAATTAGCATAACGATGGTGTACAGAAGGTATAAAGTTAAGACAAAGAAATGGACTAGTAAGAGGGCAATGTAAATTGCGACTGCTATTCACGACCAAACCAAGTATTTCTTCGCCAATCCTAAATCACCTTTGTATTTCTCCAGGACACCCCGTATCACTATGAAGATCCACAGTTTATTGGATACTCCATCGTATGGTTATATACGAACTCGAAAGGAACTTGTTCCAGTTCGAGATGGATTCTGGTTCAGGAGAAATAGGAATACGGTTTATTCGGTTGTCTTTTATCTTCACCTTCTCTCGCATTGCGAGTGCTCCTAGGATTAGGACAGTACACCCATTATGCTTATTGGATAGTCTTCTTCCAAACCATAGGCTGGTGCCGAACGGTAGGGAATGAAGAAAACCATTTGGCTTAAAGGGGTGTACAGAAGGTAATGACTAAAAACATATGAAGGGATTTGGAGAGATGACAAAGAGATATACGATTACAGTTGTGAATCTAGATAATGGAAGAGGCATTACTAGGAATACCCAGATACCCCATCGAAACATTTCAATGTTTCTGTTTCACTGTGTACTGTTAATAGAAAACTGATTTCCCAATTAGACACTTGCTCCAGGGTATGTATTTACCAGGTTTGATTCTCATATCTGTATGGTTTTATAGATGATGAGTGGGAGTATGTTATTGGGAATTAGGTGATCATCCTCATTATATCGGGATTCGTTGTAATTGGTGATATTTGAGGAAGTCACCTGGGTTGTTTGCCGGACGGCAAATATTTGGTTTTGAATATCCGTTGTTATGCACCAATTTCAAATTGATATATCTGTACGTCTATGTTTATAGAGTGAGATGTACCTTTTTGAAATTATGTCTATGACATTTACCTATATCAGTGGATGGTTAGGTAAGGAGCATTAAACAGCGGTGCAATTCTTCTTAAACATAGTACAGTTTTCAACCTACGACACACAGTGAATGAGTCACTAGACTCAAGGGACTTATACAGAGTATTGTATATTGTCCAGTGTCCATTAGGACAGAGGGGTTGGTCCTCATACTATATTCGGTTTACTTATGACTTCTTTGGTTCTTAGACAAATGTTTCGTAGAAATACAAGGTCCAAGTTTTGAGAAGTTATAGGTATAAGAGTAATGTAGAGAACCAGGTATTGCAAGTATCGGGATTCTTCAAGATGATCGAAGATGTAGATACTTGTGTATGGTATTCAGTTGATAGTAATGATTAAGAGAACTTGCTTCTCTTTCAGGTTATTCATAATTGGAAGCATTCCTAAGTTGAGTAACGCTGATCGGCCTCCTTCCATTTAGTTGACATGCACTGGAGACAGCTGCATGATTTGAATCTGGTTCAATTAAATCAGTGCCTCTTGTTTACCCTAATCAGAGCAAAGCTCTGTTCAAATTCCAAGATGTGAAAAGAAGCAATGCTTCTGTTTTCCTCCAATCAGAGCAAAACTCTGTCTTGAAAATTAAAGTGAAAATTATAGTTAAAATAAATGAAGCAACACTTCAGATCCCCTGCGCTGTGCGCAGAGCGCCACGTGTCAAAATCAGACACGTTAGCGCAGGGAGCGCAGCGCCTAAGAAGGCGCGCCCAATTAGAGAAAAGCTCTATTAAAAAACAAAAGGAAGCAACGCTTCAATTGCGCAAGCACTGCGCTGCGCGACACGTGTCAGCGCAGATGCGCTAGCGCAGTCGCGCTGCGCTGTGCGCTGCGCGACACGTGTCAGCGCAGATGCGCTAGCGCAATCGCAGATGCGCTAGCGCAATCACGCTGCGCTGTGCGCTGCGCGACACGTGTCACGCGCTGGGGCATTTGCGCCAAACAGAATCAAGATTCTAAAGAAATCTTTCTGTTCTTGTTAAAACAAGAAGATTTTCTTCTGTAAAACAGAAGCCCTTGGATCAAAGATCCAACGGTGGGGGAAATTCCCCAAATCACTCAGAGAAAGATCTCTTTAACAAATTTAACTAATTTATGGGCACTATAAAAAGGACCCCAGACCTCAATTCAGAGGGGAACAGATTCTGGCACGCCCGGTGGGACCTTTTCCTCTTTCCACTCCACACTTTGTGTATCGTGTTCGCGAACGAATCGCGGTTTACTGTGGTTACCTGTGGATTCAAGGTACTAAGATTTGGTGTCTTGCTCTGTGAAGAAAACAGAAGATCAATGGCATCAAACTGCACTACCCGCAACTGCAACTCTCGCTCCGTCCTCACTGGAGGGGTGACTTATGGGCCCCAAACGGCCTCCCTTTTCAAGATGCCAGTGGAGCAGGTAACTCAAGCCACCGCTGGATTATTCTTCGGGACTATGCTCCCACCGCCGAGCTTCAACTCCACAATGACGTTGCAAGAAGATCCAAAGAATCCGGTCTTTGATCGACTTACCACTGCCGAGACCCCTCTCAACGGGTCGCCCAGTTTCAATACCTCAGTTTTCAACAAACTAGGCCAGAACGTCCGCAAACCTGCGATACCCGAAGTTGCCATCCCAAAGCGGATAGCCATCCCGACACAAACGGACAAAATCATTGGAAAGGCTCTTCCTTCCGAGAAGTCAGTTTTTACAAGGCTGGCCATTCCGGTTGCTGCTCCAGGCGAGGTCCTCAAAGCTGCTTCCCCTATCCAGGGCAGGGGGCATGAAGAAACTTATCCAACAACGGAAGTGACTCCATCCGCAAGATACGCTCTACGTCGCCACTGTCGTTGAGTAAGAAAGGCTGGGGGCAACCCCTTCTGGATTTACGCCACCAGCTCCAACGGTGGGGACCGATGCTGCTGTTCCAACCGGGAACAACTTTGAATTGCTAAACACGGTGCGCAGAAACTCTCCTACTGCGGTGCTGAAGCGAACTCCTTCACCTATGGATAATACTCCAGAGAAGAAACTAGAGCAGCCCCCTCAACGGCTGTCCTCTAAAATTTACAAGGTCTGGCGACAGGTCCAGGAGTCGGTGATTGATGAAAACTATCTCCGCCGACAGAAAAAGACGAAGGTTCTGCAGGAGAGGGACTACTCAAAGCCACAAAAAGCAACAGCTGGATGGGTGCCCACTGCGACGGCTCTCTTAACGTCAATCACTCAAAAGAAAAGGAGACCGCAAAAAGCCCCTGTGAATATTGCAAACCGTAAAAGCGCTGAATACAGACGCCCCAGGTCTGGGGGCATGGTAGTGCACACAGTTTATATGGCTTCTGGAAAAGAGGAAAGCCGCGCTTTGATGGGTAACCGACCACTCACCCGATCCGTGACGAAGGCTCAAAAACAGCAGCAGAAGCTTCAGGAAATGATGACTGTGATGGTTGCACTTACCGAACCGAAAGAAAGTTCGGAAGTATCATCAGAGCAGCATCATGAACAAGAAACTGACGCTGACTATCTACGCAGAGTCCTCGAAAAGAAGGACAAAGAAGCCGAAGAGCAAGAAGCTAACATAAAACAGATGGCGCTCCTCTTCCAAGATATGGTAGGGATGATGTTACAGCCGGACCCTCCAGCTGAAGACCCTCCGATCATTGTTAGAGACGACAGAGGGGAGACACCTAATCCTCCTCTAGCTCTTTCAGTGGCCAAGGAAGAAACCATTTCCAAGGCCGCACTGGATGATTATATAGCTCATCAAATACGGGTTCATCAAGTGAATGAAGCGGCTGCGCAACTTGTTAGAACCGGACGACCCTATCCGGGCTGGTATGACCAAATCAGTTACCCGCTGGGATATACGATACCTAAGTTCCACGTATATAAAGGGACAGGGAATCCACATCAGCACGTCGCTCAGTTCAGGGCTCTGTGCGGCAATACTGGAGGCGATGATAAATTGTTGCTATGCCAATTCGTCGGCAGTTTAGTGGAAATAGCCTTTGAATGGTATTCGAAGCTACCTAACGACTCTGTCAAAACATTTGCGGAGATGGAGCTGTTGTTTACACAAAGATTTGCGAGTGCTAGTGAACGCACCCCGATAACAGCACTGATAAATGCCAGGATAAGGCCTGGTGAAACGTGGGTCCAATATGCAACACGATGGCGGAACCTATGGTCAAAATGCGAACAACACATAGAAGAGGCACCTGCGGTAGGCATGTTTGTGGGCACTCTTGATCCGCAAGCGACCATCTCACAATTTAAGATGTTCTTCAGGCCGACCACCTTCCAGGCCTTGATCGACAAATTAGCCCAAATGGACCAAATGGGCCATGGACCGTCTCCTCCAAAACCCGATTCTCGAAATGAGAAAGGAAAAGGGAAAGCGATCGTCGTCGCCAATGCTCAATAACAACCGAGCAACTCAAAGACGGTCGTTCGCCAAAACATCGTGTGTCCGCGCCTATCCCTCGAGGAGAGACTAGGATGTCCTTATTCATTTCTTCAGAATAAAACGAGAAGACTGTTCGAGCTGGCAATGCGCAACAGACTCATCAATCTGCCGAGTCCAAAGCGTCTGTCGCAGCCAGGCGATCTTAATAATCCCAATTATTGCCCTTACCACCAAACGGTAAGTCACCCGATCGAGGATTGTTTTGTCTTTAAGGGATGGATCGAGGATCAGTATGTAAGTGCACGGCGGCGGCCCGGCCGTCAATTCCGACGCCAAAATGCGGAAGCGAAAAACTTTAAATTTTGCAAACAAGCAAACCTACACCACCGCGCACTATAACTCGGATCGAACCATTAACTAGTCCTAGCTAACTACAAGAGGGGAAGAGAGATATACCAACTGATCCGAGTCCTCCGGTCTTCTCATCGTCGTCCCGATCTCCCGCGGAAACTCCGGTCGTCGCCTCCTCGCCGGAAGGGCACCACATCGTCTGCATCTTTTACGGGCTCCCACCTCAATACCGAGGCAACTCGGGCACGAAGCTGGCAAGTCGACGTGCCCAAGATTTGCTGTAGAATGTGTAGAACTTGTGTCTCATTTTGGGGTTCATGGAGGTGCCATTTTAGTGGAGGGATGATACAAAGAACTATGTAGAGGAACTTGGGGATTTTTGGAGCATGAAATGAACTAAAAACCCCAAGCCAAAAATTGGGCAGCCCCTACGAGAAGTGGCCGGCCAAAACATGATGGAGAGGAGAGAATGAGAGTGAGTGTTGTATGGATGATAGAACCCTTATCATAATGCAAGAGAGAAAAGAAATGGTGATAAGAAATAATCATCACAAACAAATCCATACTCCACCAACCAATCATCAACAACCATGATTGCATCAAAACCAACACCCCAACAAGCTAATCATCAACAACCATGATGACTTAAAAGTCAAGCCATGATGAGAAGAAGAAGAAGAAGTCAAATGGTGGAGGAATTATCATAATACAAGAATATGCAAAGACCACCCTCCAGAAATGCCTATTTGCACAAATGCAAATAAGCCCTCCTCCACCAATTTTCGGCCAATGAACGATACAAATGAAATATGGCCGAAACGGAAAGCAAACTGGCAACTCCAGAAAACTGGTCCCGTAATAAATTACAGGAAAACCCCGATACTGTGTATACACACCCGCATTTGTATTCCGACCGAAATACAAATGCAATGAGACAAAACCTACACAGTACAATACTAGGATCCGGCTTAAACCAAAGTCGGCTAGTAATATCCGTCCGATCCTGATCCGTGCAATACCGCACGTATCTGATCGAACCCTGCCATATCTCCATACGGCCTCTAGTACAAACTGTCCGATCCTGATCCGTGCAATACTGCACGTATCTGATCGGACCTTGCCATATCTCCATACGACCTCTACAGCTTTTCGCCCGAAAGCTTAAGAAACTGAAAGTGTGGTGGACTCTAAAGACTCGTCAATACTATGGCTGTGGATTTAACCACTAGCACGTCAGAGGTATAAGCCAATACGTAACGGGCCACCAGCTATTGACCAAAAAGGACGTCGATGAGGGAACTCATCCTGACACCCTACTGAGCCTGTCAGTGACAATATCCGTACAGTCCGGTCCGTTCGTCTATGAGTATCGCATGGCGGGCCTAGGGGGTTGGTAAAAGTCAGACCCCCAAAAGCGGTACAAGTCGTGTCGGAGTGTAGCCCAGAACACCCTGAGATACCACTGGAATACCTACCAGTAAATCTCCTGCCTTGGCCAAGGACTTCGTGTAATGGCTCTCCTAGACACAGCGCGATCTCACCCCCAATACCGGGAGAGACGAACCCCTGAAGATCCGCTCACTGCCTCCATCTGGCTCGGGACTGTACCCAACTAAAACCTGTTTGCACGACTCCTTTGAGCTGTGGTAGGGTAGTAATCAAAGTACAGTGGGAACTCACACGAGACAAATGACGATCCTCAGGTCGATGAACTAACCTGTACACATGTCACCAGGGAACTGCTATCTGACGTCAGGTATAAGACCAACTAGCATGTTCCCGGCGAGTCCTGTCCGGTGTACTCATAACCCGATGAGCACCTGTATACATCTTAGGTGAACCAACTGACACCAGTGGCTTGTTAGACCGGCCACCGCCCCTCGTCGGGGTCTCGACTGTATACACTAGTTTACTCTGGAGAATCGATGCCCTGTCTCGAAACTCCCACGACTAGGGACCTTTTAAGGATGTGCTTATAAACTACCAGCTCCCACGTATATGATCGCCCTCATACTGCTGGCAGTCAAGCAAGAATCCTAGGGGCTCTATCAACGTGCAATAGCGACCTGTAAGATCACCTAAACCAGTACACGATGATAAAGGTAAACCAGATAGTATACTATCATCTTGAGTAAGACTGTCCTACCGGGATAGGTCCTCCCTCAATCATTGCAATCACGTGCCGGTGATCCAATAATTGACTCTGAGGGCACTATCTCCAACAATCTCCCACTTGCACTCAAGGCTAATTATTGCGATGTCGCATACTCACAGCCCGTGTGATACCGAACACCCAACTCCTCTACTAGTCAGTCTCACAAAACTCGTTTGCGAAACTATTGCGTTCGAGAAATAGCCTCAGTGAGTGGATCCGCTTTGATGTTTCTTTCTATGTCTCTCTATATCTCATATTCGCGGAGAAACCCATCTCCCGAAATGAGCAACACCTGTCTTAGAATAAGTCTGGATGTCTGATGGGACCTAGCTCATAAATGAACTCCAAATCCAAACTTCTTAGACTGTATCGTCAACTGAACTTAATCAGTATCCTGCGCCATGCCTCCCTCAGTATTGCCTTGGACCACCTGTCCAAAATACTGCCCCTCGTTAGAAGGAAAAACTATAACTCTGACAACCTCCTTGTCGGCTAGGTCACCTTGGAAGCCTGGAATGATAACTGTCTCCCGAATGAGGCTGTCGTTATCATATCCCTAGAACATCCACTTATGTTCTAAAACTGCTTCCGACTGCTTCTCCAGGATTGGATCAATGTCAACTTATTGCATCTAGTGCAAGAACAACATCTGGTGTGATACTTGACATCTCATGATTAACTCAATTGCCTAAGCAAGTGATCTGCCAATCATGCACATCCCTCTCCCCTTTAGTCTGTAAGACACCTTTAGAGAGGGTGACTCCATCACTTGCAGGTACACTACCGTGCCAGGAGTCGTCCATTCTAAATACTCTTAGAATGCTGTCTAAGTATCCTGATTGGGAAACCACCCAAATCTAGATCTAAAACCAAAGATCTAGTAACCAGTATGTCTGATATGATGTCCAAGTCCCATGTGGGGAAACTACTGTGTGACGACCATAGTATAACCGATCGTAGTATAGGAGTTTCCTTTCCTACTCTGTGTATGTCATCCAAATACCATGACATCACGCCCTACTACCTTCTCAACAGATCCATCCCCTATTCTGATGAAGTCAAACCTATGACTGTCACATCAGAAATTGATGATCTATCTCCGCTACATCTGCTTTAGTCTATAAATAGACATAAGCCACCTGTCCACCAATGCTTCCGTTGCTCCCACTGACTACGACAACCCTCCGGCAGAGTCATATAGACGTACACTTCTAAAGCCAGTTTAGAACGACGCTATACTCATCCTCCTGCCGGGTCTCACAGTCTGGAACAACAGCAATGGCAAGTGTGGGTAAATAAGAACCTCCCTGTCACCGTCCTTGAGGCTACCGGAGTACCTCTCGGGTGCCTAAGGTTACCCACCTTATCTGCGGAGTGGCCAATGGAATGTCAATCCAGATTGAATCTTTAGGTTCCTTATCAAATCTTCAGTAATCGTTTGCGGTTCTGGAATCACTTCCAGTTCTACCATACTCCCACTACTGTTTTCTGAAAAAAAATCCATTTTATTTAAAACTGTGGCGAGTCTAGAACAATATCACTATTGATCTTCCAGATGGTAGAAAGTCAACCCTTGTCATAGCCTGGGTCAACCCACAAACAGCCATTACAGAAAACGTGCCTTGAGTTGTCTAGTGTCTGGTTTTAATCATAAGCCGGACAACTCCCCGTACCTTAACATCGTTAAGATATGAACTGTTCTATATCCAATATAGAAACAGAGGCACTGATTTAATTGAACCAGATTCAAATCATGCAGCTGTCTCCAGTGCATGTCAACTAAATGGAAAGAGGCCGATCAGCGTTACTCAACTTAGGAATGCTTCCAATTATGAGTAACCTGAAAGAGAAGCAAGTTCTCTTAATCATTACTATCAACTGAATACCATACACAAGTATGTACATCTTCGATCACTTTGAAGAATCCCGATACTTGCAATACCTGGTTCTCTACTTTATTCAAATACCTATAACTTCTCAAAATTCGGACCCTGTGTTTCCGCGAAACACTTGTCTAAAAACTATAGAAGTCATAAGTAAACCGAATATAGTACGAGGACCAACCCCTTTGTCCTGATGGACCCTGGACAACATACAATACTCTGTATAAGTCCCTTGAGTCTAATAACTCATTCCCTGTGTGTCGTAGGTTGAAAACTGTACTTATGATTAAGAAGAATTACACCGATGTTTAATGCTCCTTACCTAACCATCCACTGATATAGGTAAATGTCACGGACATAATTTCAAAAAGGTATATCTCACTCTATGAAAATAGACATACAGATATATCAATTTGAAATTGGTGCATAACAGCGGATATTCAAAACCAAATATTTGCCGACCGGCAAACAACCTAGGTGACTTCCTCAAATATCACCGATTACAACGAATCCCGATATAATGAGGATGATCACCTAATTCCAACTAACCTACTCCCACTCATCATCTGTAAAACCATACAGATATGAGAATCATACCTAGTAAATACATACCCTGGAGTAAGGACTAATTGGGAAATCAGTTTTCCCTTAACAGTACACAGTGAAACTGAAACATTGAAATGTTTCGATGGGGTATCCCAGTATTCCTAGTAATGCCTCTTTCAGATTCACGATTGCAACCTTATAATTCTCTGCCACCTCTCCAAATCCCTTTATATGTCTTTAGTCATTACCTTCTGCATACCCGTTTAGGCCAAATGGTTTTCTTCATTCCCTACCGTTCGGCACCAGCCTATGGTTTGGAAGATGACTATCCAATAAGCATAATGGGTGTACTGTCCTAATCCTAGGAGCACTCGCAACGCGAGAGAAGGTGAAGATAAAAGACAACTGAATAAACCTTATTCCTATTTCTCCTGAACCAGAATCCATCCCCGAACTGGAACAAGTTCCTTTCGAGTTCGTATATAACCATACGATGGAGTATCCAATAAACTGTGGATCTTCATAGTGATACGGAGTGTCCTGGAGAAATACAAAGGTGATTTAGGATTGGCGACGAAATGCTTGGTTTGGTCGTGAATATCAGTCGCAATTTACTTTGCCCTCTTACTAATCCCTTTCTTTGTCTTAACTTAATACCTTCTGCACACCATCGTTATGCTAATTGGTTTTCTTCATTCCCTACCGTTCGGCACCAGCCTAAGGTTTGGAAGAAGACTATCCAATTTGCGTAATAGGTGTACTATCTCCTAAACCAAAAGGAAAAGACAACTGAATACTCCTATCCGTTTCCTCCAGAACCGGAAACCATCCTCGAATAAATTCCTTCGAGTTCGTATCTTACCATACGATGGTTTTGTCCAATGGAAGTGGACGTTCGTAGTAATACGTGGTGTCCTGGAGAAAAGAGTAAAAGTAGGAGTGGCAATGAGGTTAGTGACTCTGACAATCCAAAAAAGCCAGTGTTAAAGAAGTTTCGGTTAATTTTGGTCACTGAGTCATAGTCTTAGGGTCGGGTCAATGGTCGCTGCCAGAGAGAGAGAAAAGAAACACTCAGCGTGCACCCTAACCTAGATCAGAATGGTTACCAATTTATCTAATCTGGAAACTTCCCACTGTACCGTCAAATTCTCTTCCAAACCTGAAAGAAGAATTAGTCGGGGTCACCCGAGGAGTAAACAAACTCATCAGTGGGAATCGGGATCCAACTATCATCGCATGATAACGTGATGGAATCCGCTCACGGTGTCACACTCCAGAAGGTATGCGCATATCTGGCAAGTTTCAGTTTTTTTGAAACTCCCGATGTGATTTCTGCCCCATGCTCTTATGACCTTGACTTTGGCCAACAAATCATAAGTCACATGTCATGTTCTGCCCGTCATTCTCCAGGTTAATTTGAATCCACCCGTACCTACCCTTGACTTTGGCCAACAAGGCAGTACGACTGTTCCAAACCAACGCATCTATCTATGCTACATATGAATAACCAACAGCTACCAAACACTGTGCCTTGACTTTGGCCAACAAAAACAGCTTGAATACTATTGACTACCCATATGAAACGACGGATGGCTACGAATGGTTTCTGGCGAAAACCTTTAACGTAATGAACTTGATATCGTTGAAGGAACGGATAGCTTTTTGAAAACATAGTGAAGAAAACCATTGCTAAAGAGGTCACTCCCGGTGAAGGGATCTCGGCTCTTTCCTCGTAGAATGAGGTGCAGGATATTCCAACTGAATACCACGGTGCAAAGGAAAGGTAATCGGCTATAGTGAAGTCATTGCCCTGACGCAAACTTTTTGTCCAAGGGGTCACTCCCGGTGAAGGGATCTCGGCCCTTGCCTTGTCGACTGAGGAGCAGGATATTCCAACTGAATATCACGATGCAAAACAAAAGTGAACGTCCTTGCAATAACAGCTTTTTGAAAAGTGTTCCAACAACATCAGATTAGGTTTGTTTTTAACTTGCATTGATCCGAATCAACGCAGTCCCATCAATAGATCACACCACAAAGAACGAAAATAATATGACGTACGTATATGCCATCCGCATTCGCCACTGGGTCCCGTCATTACCCGTTAGGTTAGCTCACTAACGACAGAGCGGGGACTGGACTAGCGCGGATGTAAAACATATACAACATCTACTAATATATATACCAATATATTATATTTCGCTCAAGGCGTGATAAAATGCAACACAGAAATGTACAGTATCACAGAACAATACAGATATCTGGGATCCCCGGGTTTCACAGAGCCACTACTGAAACCCGACGTTCCCCTGGTCGTGTGGATAGCCTGTGCAATGAAAACCTAGACCCCTACGGGCGCGGCAAGTTACCCGCCAAAACCTGAAGCGAGGCAGCCCCCTTCAGTACCGTGAATGGACCACCTAGCACTTCACGGAATCCGGTAACTTGGGCACCCCTCCTGGGTCAACCTGTACCCCCTACGAGTGCGGCGAATAGCCCGCCAATTCTAAAGTGAAGCCCCCTCCGTCTCAATGCCATGAGATGCGGGCTTGTTGCCCTCTAGAACCCGGCTATCCGTGTACCCCTCCGCGGGGTAATCCTAGTACAGAAAGTAAAATATACATACAACGGGTACATCGACCGCAACCTGGTCGTGCCCCAAAATAATAATACAAACAGGCAGTGACGGCAGTCCACATGTCGGACGCTCGTCCCGCAATATCAAATGTACATAATACAACAGAACTGTACTAGCATTGCAACCAGGCTATCCCCCACGACCGATCCGCAACATCACAGCATAACACAGAACATCAACGTGAAAGTCACGTTCGCAAATCCGTCTAACCGGGCTATAGCAGTTAGACTGGATTTACCGATCAAGTGACATTCACGGTCGCAGATATAATGTAAATACTGTGAAAAATGTGTTTAAAATTTTCCGATCGATCAAAATTATAACAAGTGGGTCCCAAGTACTACTGTAGCACACCAAGAAATTCTGGGCCCAATATTAATATTCCAAAACCCCTAAAATCACCCCAGAAGCTCACTGAAAAAGTTTGACCAATTGAACATTCCATACTGCGGCGGAACCGCGGCCCAAAGTGGGTTTCGGCCGTGGTTCCGCGCTCCCTTTGAATGATCAATTTGTCGAATTTCTCCAGTAGTCTTAGAACTTCCAGTACATTAGTTTTTTACAACCTGAAAAATTGTTGGACTCCAAAAAATTTCAACAGAAAACTTATGTATGTGAAAAACTCGGATTTTGGAATTTTTGGTCGATCGGAAATGTAAACACATTAAACAAAGCTAGACTAAGTTAATAGTGAGGCTCTGATACCACTGTAAGTGCACGGCGGCGCCCCGGCCGTCAATTCCGATGCCAAAATGCGGAAGCGAAAAACTTTAAATTTTGCAAACAAGCAAACCGACACCACCGCGCACTATAACCCGGATAGAACCATTAACTAGTCCTAGCTAACTACAAGAGGGGAAGAGAGATATACCGACTGATCCGAGTCCTCCGGTCTTCTCATCGTCGTCCCGATCTCCCGCGGAAACTCCGGTCGTCGCCTCCTCGCCGGAAAGGGCACCACATCGTCTGCATCTTTTACGGGCTCCCACCTCAATACCGAGGCAACTCGGGCACGAAGCTGGCAAGTCGACGTGCCCAAGATTTGCTGTAGAATGTGTAGAACTTGTGTCTCATTTTGGGGTTCATGGAGGTGCCATTTTGGTGGAGGGATGATACAAAGAACTATGTAGAGGAACTTGGGGATTTTTGGAGCATGAAATGAACCAAAAACCCCAAGCCAAAAATTGGGCAGCCCTTATGAGAAGTGGCCGGCCAAAACATGATGGAGAGAAGAGAATGAGAGTGAGTGTTGTATGGATGATAGAACCCTTATCATAATGCAAGAGAGAAAAGAAATGGTGATAAGAAATAATCATCACAAACAAATCCATACTCCACCAACCAATCATCAACAACCATGATTGCATCAAGACCAACACTCCAACAAGCTAATCATCAACAACCATGATGACTTAAAAGTCAAGCCATGATGAGAAGAAGAAGAAGAAGTCAAATGGTGGAGGAATTATCATGATACAAGAATATGCAAAGACCACCCTCCACAAATGCCTATTTGCACAAATGCAAATAAGCCCTCCTCCACCAATCTTCGGCCAAAGAACGATACAAATGAAATATGGCCAAAACGAAAAGCAAACTGGCAACTCCAGAAAACTGGTCCCGTAATAAATTACAGGAAAACCCCGATACTGTGTATACACACCCGCATTTGTATTCCGACCGAAATACAAATGCAATGAGACAAAACCTACACAGTACAATACTAGGATCCGGCTTAAACCAAAGCCGGTTAGTAATATCCGTCCGATCCTGATCCGTGCAATACCGCACGTATCTGATCGAACCCTGTCATATCTCCATACGGCCTTTAGTAAAAACTGTCCGATCCTGATCCGTGCAATACTGCACATATCTGATCGGACCTTGCCATATCTCCATACGGCCTCTACAGCTTTTCGCCCGAAAGCTTGAGTAACTGAAAGTGTGGTGGACTCTAAAGACTCGTCAATACTATGGCTGTGGATTTAACCACTAGCACGTCAGAGGTATAAGCCAATACGTAACGGGCCACCAGCTATTGACCAAAAGGGACGTCGATGAGCGAATTCATTCTGACACCCTACTGAGCCTGTCAGTGACAATATCCGTACAGTCCGGTCCATTCATCTATGAGTATCGCATGGCGGGCCTAGGGGGTTGGTAAAAGTCAGACCCCCAAAAGCGGTACAAGTCGTGTCGGAGTGTAGCCCAGAACACCCTGAGATACTACTGGAATACCTACCAGTAAATCTCCTGCCTTGGCCAAGGACTTCGTGTAATGGCTCTCCTAGACACAGCGCGACCTCACCCCCAATACCGGGAGAGACGAACCCCTGAAGATCCGCTCACTGCCTCCATGTGGCTCGGGACTGTACCCAACTAAAACCTGTTTGCACGACTCCTTTGAGCCGTGGTAGGGTAGTAATCAAAGTACAGTGGGAACTCACACGAGACAAATGACGATCCTCAGGTCGATGAACTAACCTGTACACATGTCACCAGGGAACTGCTATCTGACGTCAGGTATAAGACCAACTAGCATGTTCCCAGCGAGTCCTGTCCGGTGTACTCATAACCCGATGAGCATCTGTATACATCTTAGGTGAACCAACTGACACCAGTGGCTTGTGAGACCGGCCACCGCCCCTCGTCGGGGTCTCGACTGTATACACTAGTTTACTCTGGAGAATCGATGCCCTGTCTCGAAACTCCCACGACTAGGGACCTTTTAAGGATGTGCTTATAAACTACCAGCTCCCACGTATATGATCGCCCTCATACTGCTGGCAGTCAAGCAAGAATCCTAGGGGCTCTATCAACGTGCAATAGCGACCTGTAAGGTCACCTAAACCAGTACACGATGATAAAGGTAAACCAGATAGCATACTATCATCTTGAGTAAGACTGTCTTACCGGGATAGGCCCTCCCTCAATCATTGCAATCACGTGCCGGTGATCCAATAATTGACTCTGAGGGCACTATCTCCAACACAGTACCTACGAGGAAAGTTCGCGCTGTCTGAAAGCTGGAAGGTGAACCCACCACAGCCGCACTCTCCAAAGAAGACGGACACGCCGGGGGCAACTTGTTCTTTTGTCGAGGACGAAAACGATGGATAAGACTCATCACGTGAACCCGAAGAGTGCATAGCGACTTGTCATGTGATCTCTCACTCATTGGCGGATGATAAAGAGGCTCCTTGCACCGAGAAACCGAGGGCGGACCCGGAACCAGAAATTCCGCAGCCGTCAGACGAGTTGATCGATGCCTTCCTAAATGAAATGCGTCTGAAAGCAAAAGCCAATCAAGAGCGTGAGATGGCCATACTGGAAAGAACCAAGGCATTCCCGTCAAATCAAAATCCATCCACTGCGGATAAAAACAAATTCAAGACGAGAAAAAGGTTCGCCAAAGCTCTATCAGTAGGAATGAAGCTGCCGCCCTCTGAAGAAAATACTCTCGCCGTGGTAGAGATGCACCCTAACTTCTGCTTATACCATCAGAAGATCATACATCCTACCGAAGACTGCGAATCCTTTAACTGTTGGTGGCAAGGGTATGTCGCTCAAAAGCAACACTTCGACAAGACAAAATGTGAAGCTCGTAAACATCGAAAAAATACGATAAATGAGCGCAAAAGAGCCGCCAACGATTGTCATATAGCCAACTCCAAGGGATCGCAAATTATCACCTTTAGAAGCGACTCTGACGAAGAAGCTACCCTCAACCCTCTCCTCAAGGAATCCATTTCAAAAATGAAAGAATTGAGGAGTTGCGAGAACATTCAGCCTTGCAATCTCCCGTTAATCGGGAAAAGTTTCGGCCCCGCAAACAAAGGATCGAGCAAAAAGGACAAAGGAAAGGGGAAGATGACCTTCGTCGCCAACACTCAACAACAGTCGAGTGGACTTAGACCGGCTGTTCGTCAAAATAATATGCGTCCATGTGTATCCCTCGAGGAGAGGCTAAGACGTCCTTACTCATTTCCCCAAGATGAAACAAGGAGGCTATTCGAAGTGACAGTGCATAACAGGCTTATCACTCTACCGGAGCCGAAACACCAACCACGACTGGATGATGTCAACAGTTTTAATTATTGCCCTTATCACCAAGTATTGGGCCATCCGATCGAAAACTGTTACATCTTCAAGAACTGGGTTGAAGACCAATACCTACAGGGCAAGTTCATGCTCTCCGAAAACTGGAAGGTGAGCCCACCACAACCGCACGCTCTGAGAAAGATGGATACGCCGGGGGCATCATGCTCAGTTATAGAGGAAACCCCATAGACCGAAAAGTCAATAAACTAGAATTCGCCTCAAATACGGCGACAACGGACCGAAACGTCCTTAAACTAATGGCGGACCGAAACGTTCTTAAACTGATGATGGACCGCAACGTCCTAAAAATAGCTGACGACCGAAACGTCTTTAAACTAATACCGCAGCATTCTTAGGCTGACGAGGTAAAAAAAAAAAGAAAACAAAAAAACAAAACGGTATGCCCATAAGCAAAATGGGCACGGATGAAAACCCGAAAGGGCTCCGTGAGTAAAAACAGCAGGGCGACCGGCGAGTGTTTGTGAAAACCTGAAAGGGCGCAACCTCGTTAAAAAAAATAAAAAATAAAAAATAATAATAAGATGAATAAAAAGAATAAAAAAAAGGTATGTCCATAAGAAAAATGGGCACGGATGAAAACGCGAAAGGGCTCCGTTAGTAAAAACAGTAGGACTACCGGCGAGTGTTTTTGAAAACCCGAAAGGGCGCAACCTCGTTAGAAGACACTTGCAGGGTCCTCTCGACCTTGTAAGGAGAAACCACCAGCGTGAGATCCTTATGACTCACAGGGAAGCGACACACTTAGGGATCCTCACGATTCCTAAGGAGAAATTACACTTGCGAGATCCTCACGACTCGTAAGGAGAACTCTCTTATGGGACCCTCATGGCTCATAAGATTTGAAAGTCTTAAGTTACAGAGACCTGAACCTGTTCTTAAGCAACCCCCACAACCTTCGATAGTGCCCTACAAGCGGCTCAATACTGACCCTTGTATACAATCCATGGGCGCGAATAAACATTTCCCTAACCAAGTCCCATCCGTGACTGGGGATATGTACGCATGATAAACAACCCTTATAAGTCCTCTCGGCTTATAAGGAGAAAACCTTTTTGTAAGATCCTTACGACTTACAGGGGAACATACACTTAGGAATCTTCACGATTCCTAAGGAGAAAACGCACCTGCGAGATCCTTATGACTCGTAGGGAGAAATACCTTTGTGAGACCCTTACGGCTCATGAAGTCAAAAGCCTTAGTCGACAGGACCCTAACCCTGGTCGCTAAGCCATCTTTGTTCGACATCGACGGAGGCAAATGATGATTCGCTCCTGGCAATATCCCAGTTGTAGCGGTGCTGATGCCGAAATCGGTGTCTAATTTCAGATTTACGACGAAGAACCAGTAGGCCGCATATGCATATGAAATAGCCGAAATGATGGGGCAACTTGCAATAAAAAGCAGCAAGTAAAAATGTATGCATGAAAAATAGCCGAAATGATTGGGCAACTCGCAATAAAAAGCAGCGAGTAAAAATAAAAAAAATATAGCCGAAATGATTGGGCACCGCGAAAAATAGCCGAAATGATTGGGTAACTCGCAATAAAAAGTAGCGAGTAAAAAAAAATATAGCCGAAATGATTGGGTACCGTGAAAAATAGCCAAAATGATTGGGCAATCGCGACCTTCGCGATATAAAAGCTGAAATGATAGAGCATCGCGGAAATAAAAAAAATGATGATAAAACTTTTGCCTTACAGTTGAGATCATATCGATCCCTGTATACAATCCAATGGCGCAAACAAAGAAGGAATCACATCTTCCCTCCCCAGGCTCCATAAAAAAGCGAAGCCTAATCTCGACGGTTCATAGACAACCTAGAGACAATCTCGACATTCGTCGCAATACTGTAGACACAATGTCAACAAGCGGAGCAAAAGGAAGATCCCTAGCTTCAGGGTCTTGACGTCAACAACCGACCTCAGAGTCACAATGAAATGGAGCCGCGGCATAGTCCCTAGTTCCAAATCTTAATGGCAATATCTACGGCCGAAGAATCAACAATGTCGTTCTTTCACAGTCCAGCAGGATGCAGACGCAACGTCAACGAAAGACCCCATGGTCGAAACAAAGCGGAGCGACGGCAAAATCCCAACTCCACCTCAGCATTCATTTCATTACAGCAGACACAATGTCAACAACGACGTTCTTTCGCAGTCCGGCAGGATGCAGATGCAACGTCAACGAAAGACCCCATAGTCGAAACAAAGTGGAGTGCCGGCAAAATCCTAGTTTCACCTCAGTATTCGTCTTGTTACAGTAGACGCAATGTCTGCTGTAAACGAAGCGAACGAAGATTCAGACACGCCAAAGCAAACGAAGCGAAGGCCAAATTCCTAGCTTCAGGGTCTTAACGGTAACTCATATAAAACCTGAAGGACTACCGGAGATCATCCCACACCAGCATGGAGTGATCGCCACCTCGACGTTCGTCTCGATACAGCAGACGAGATGTCACCACAGCGTTCCTCCTCCAGCAGGATTCAGACGCGACAATCAAACAAACGGAGCCACGGCAAAATCCCTAGTTCCAAACCTCAACGGTTCATCAGCGACCTAAAGACAACCGCGACATTCGTCTCGATACAGCAGACGCGATGCCAGCAAAAAGAAGCAAAGGCCAAATTCCTAGCTTCAGGGTCTTGACGGCAACTCACATAAAACCTGAAAGACTATCAGAGATCGTCCCACACCAGCGCGGAGTGGTTATGACTCATTGGGGCTCGCCAAAATGAGCCTAACATCAAGTAAAAAGCGGCATGGCAATTTCCTAACGTTTGCTCTTCCGACGGTCAAACTGCCTAGGAAGATTGCTTGAAGACATCTTGTCCAGCCCCCGAAGGGATCAGAGACACGGAAGTCGCAGGGCTACTCGAGCAGCACGATTGCCTATCGAGGAATATATCAGCTTATGCGACGGTACGATGGCCAAAACCCTAAGTACCACAGACTCTAACGGACTTCTGTCATAAATAGCTGAGGTTAACTATGGCGTTAGGATATTCTTGCGAGAAATGCTCGATTCGTCTCGACTTGTGAAGAAACTGATGTCTTTGCGATAAATTCTCGATGCGGCTCGACTCGTGAGATGAAGCCTTAGGCAGCAGGAATAAAAGGAGCCTGTTTCCTAAGCACTGGGACCCTGTAAGTTGGCCCAAAACGGTCTCTTGCACACTATCCACGGGTCTCACTCTCCAAACTCGAAACTCGACAAGGAGGGAAGCAACCGCTTACGGGTCCTCTCGACTCGTAAGAGGGAAAAATTATCTTATAGGATCCTTACGACTTATAAGAGAAAACACACTTAGGAATACTCATGATTCTTAAGGAGAAAATCCACCTACGAGATCCTCTCGATCCGTAGGGAGAAAAGTCTCTATGAGACCCTCACGGCTCATAGAGTTGAAAAGTCTTAGGCGGCAGATCTGAACCTGCGGCCTAAGCCATTGCTATCTCTTGGAGAAATCTAGATGCTTACTCTATTATTTATCAACCCTGTTTATTCAGACAGCATAAGCACAATAAAAGAAAGAAGGAAGTGACAGGAAGACCATCCGATTTACATTTGATCAAGCGTTCGAGACACACTCACTCGTGCATGTGCAAAACATTCAGAACAAGAAATAAGACAAACTGAAATGGAAATTTTCTATTCATATCATAAAAAGGGATCCTTACAATCACGGAGAAATATAATAACATTATTAAAATGTTTACAAAGGTATAACCTCGAACCCAGGACATGGGTTGAGGAACTCGAAAGTGACCCTATCTATGAATTTCCAAGCCTCGCGGACCATCCTGGTGTGCTTTCTTTCGCGAGCACAAGCGTCAGGGTCCCCCCTTATGTCTTCCACCCTCCGATAAGCAGCGAGTATGGCAGACTGTTGAAAGACCTCGTGCAAGAGATCGACAAGACTGTCTCGCCGTCTCTTCGAGATAAAGTTCATCAGGTACACCGAATGCACCTTATCCTCAGTGGCATCCAATGCCCTAAGCGGCACACCGGAACAGAATAAGGGAAGCGCTTCCCAAATGGCTCTCACGATAAGTTTCAGGAGGGAGGAACGTCGGGGAAGCAGTGGACCGTTATATGCGTCGAAGCGGCTCATGATTTCAGCACACTCCGCGTTTGTGAACTCTCGATTTTGAGAACGGCCAAGTCGGCGGATGTCCCCGTAAAAGATGATCTCATCAAGATTGTACATGTGGGCGTTCATTGTTTCTGTAAAAGAAAATCAACAAAAATTATCAGAAAGACTGATTAAGCAAAACGATATAATGCACTGAGTAATAAAATGCCATCATTAACTTCCAAGATCCATGAAGAAATCTTAAGAGTTCTTCTATATGATTTGGGAGGAGCAAAGCTTCATTAATGAAATGAGAAAGTACAAAGAAAATCTTTTAAAGAGCAGAGCTCTGTTAATGAAACCCTAATGGGGTTCTCCTTAGTTCTCTTTGGACCCCCTTTAGAGCAAAGCTCTGCTAAGTGAAAACCTAAATGGGTCTTGTTTAGATCAGGGATCTATTGAGAGCAAAGCTCTTAAAATTGATTTAATTCAATACAAATTAATTTTTTACCTAAAATTCTCTGGAGTTTGAACCTTTAAAAATGCATAAACAAAAGAGCAGGGCTCTGAACAAAATTCTTATGAAGAGATGAAAATCATCTAAGGGACCAAAGGTCCTATTTATAGGCATTGAAGTGTCGTTTCAACTTCCAAGGGATGGCGCGACGGTTGGAATTCTGCCATCGCTGCGCTCACGTTTGGAGGCCACGTAAGCGCAATGGTGGGGGGGCATTTGTTTACCCCAATCAGAGCAAAGCTCTGTTCAAATTCCAAGGTGGGAAAAGAAGCAATGGTTCTGTTTTCCTCCAATCAAAGCAAAGCTCTGTCTTGAAAATTAAAGTTAAAATAAATGAAGCAACGCTTCAGATCCCCTGCGCAGCGCACAGAGCGCCACGTGTCAAAATCAGACACGTTAGCGCATGGAGCGCAGCGCCCAATTAGAGCAAAGCTCTATTAAAAAACAAAAGGAAGCAACGCTTCAGTTGCGTAAGCACTGTGCTGTGCGACACGTGTCAGCGCGGATGCGCTGACACAGTTGCGCTGCGCTTTACGCTGCGCGACACGTGTCAGCGCAGATGCGCTAGCGCAGTCGCGCAGCTTGACATGTGTCAGCGCAGATGCGCTAGCGCAGTCGTGCTGCGCTGTACGCTGCGTGACACGTGTCACGCGCTGGGGCATTTGCGCCAAACAGAATCAAGATTCTAAAGAAATCTTTCTGTTCTTGTTAAAATAAGAAGATTTTCTTCTGTAAAACAGAAGCTCTTAGATCAAAGATCCAACGGTGGGGGAAATTCCCCAAATCACTCAGAGAAAGATCTCTTTAACAAATTTAACTAATTTATGGGCACTATAAAAAGGACCCCAGACCTCAATTCAGAGGGGAACACCTCTGTTTCTATATTGGATATAGAACAGTTCATATCTTGACATTGTTAAGATACGGGGAGTTGTCCGGCTTATGCTTAAAACCAGACTCCGGATAACTCAAGGCACGTTTCTGTAATGGATGTTTGTGGGTTGACCACGGCTATGACGAGGGTTGACTTTCTACCATCTGGAAGATCAATAGTAATATTGCTCTTGATTCGCCACAGTTTTAATAAAAATGGATTTTTCTGAAAACAGTAGTGGGAGTATGGTAGAACTGGAAGTGATTCTAGAACCGCAAACGATTACTGAAGATTTGATAAGAACATAAAGATTCAATCTGGTTTGACATTCCATTGGCCACTCCGCAGATATGGTGGATAACCTCAGGCACTCGAGAGGTACTTCGGTATGCTCAAGGACGGTTACATGGAGGTTCTTGTTTACCCAGACTTGCCATTGCTGTTGTTCCAGACTGTGAGACCCGGCAGGAGGATGAGTATAGCGTCGTTCTGAACTAGCTTTAGAAGTGTACGTTTATATGACTCTGCCAGAGGGTTGTCGTAGTCAGTGGGAGCAGCGGAAGCATAGTGGACAAGTGGCTTATGTCTATTTATAGACTAAAGCAGATACAGCGGAGATAGATCATCTATTTCTGATGTGACAGTCATAGGTTTGACTTCATCAGAATAGGGGATGGATCTGTTAAGAAGGTAGTAGAGTGTGATGTCCTGGTATTTGGATGACATACACAGAGTAGGAAGTGATATTCCTAAACTACGATCGGTTATACTTTGGTTGTCACACAGTGGTTTCTCCACATGGGACTTGGATATAATATCTAGACATTCTGGTTACTAGATCTATAGATTTAGATTTGGGTGGTTTCCCAATCTGGGTACTTAGACAGCATTCTAAGAGTATTTAGAATGGACGACTCCTGGTACGGCAGTGTACCTGCAGGTGATGGAGTCACCCTCTCTAAAGGTGTCTTACAGACTAAAGGGGAGAGGGATGTGCATGATTGGTAGATCACTTGCTTAGGCAATTGAGTCAATCATGAGATGTCAAGTACCACACCAGATGTTGTTCTTACAGTAGGTGCAATAAGTTGATATTCATCCAACCCTGGAGAAACAATCGGAAGCAGTTTTAGAACATAAGTTGATGTTCTAGGGAATTGATAACGGCAGCCTCATTTAGGAGACGGTTATCATTCCAGGCTTCCAAGGTGACTTAGATGGCAGAGTGGCTGTCAGAGTTATAGTTTTCCTTCTGACGAGGGGCAGTATTTTGGACAGGTGGTCCAAGGGGATACTGAGGGAGGCATGACGCAGGATACTGATTAAGTTCAGTTGACGATACAGTCTAAGAAGTTTGGATTTGGAGTTCACTTATGAGCTAGGTCCCATCAGATATCCAGACATATTCTAAGACAGGTATTGCTCATTTCGGGAGATAGCTTTCTCCGCGAACTTGAGATAAAGAGAGACATAGAAAGATACATCAGAGCGGATCCACTCACTGAGGCTATTCCTCGAACGCAATAGTTTCGCAAACAAGCTTTGTAAGACTGATAAGTAAAGGAGTTGGGTGTTCGGTATCACACGGGCTGTGAGTATGCGACATCGCAATAATTAGCCTTGAGTGCAACTGGGAGATTGTTGGATATAGTGCCCTCAGAGTCAATTATTGGATCACAGGCACGTGATTGCAATGATTGAGGGAGGACCTATGCCGGTAGGACAGTCTTACTCAAGATGATAGTATGCTATCTGGTTTATCTTTATCATCGTGTACTGCTTTAGGTGACCTTATTGATCACTATTGCACATTGATAGAGCCCCTAGAATTCTTTCTTGACCACCAGCAGTATGAGGGTGATCATATACGTGGGGGCTGGGGTCTATAAGCATATCCTTAAATGGTCCCTAGTCGAGGGAGTTTCGAGACAGGGCATCGATACTCCAGAGTAGACTAGTGTATACAGTCGAGACCCTGACGACGGGCGGTGGCCGGTCTCACAAGCCACAGGTGTCAGTTGGTTCACCTAAGATGTATACAGGTGCTCATTGAGTTATGAGTACACCGGACAGGACTCGCCGGGAACCTGCTAGTTGAGATTATACCAGACGTCAGATAGCAGTTCCCAGGTAAGATGTGTACAGGTTAGTTCATCGACCTGAGATCATCATTTGTCTTGTGTGAGTTCCCACTGTACTTAGATTGCTACCCTACCACGCTCAAAGGAGACGTGCAAACAGGTTTTAGTTGGGTACAGTCCCGAACCACAAGGAGGCAGTGTGCGGATCTGCAGGGGTTTGTCTCTCCCGGTATTGGGGGTGAGGTCACGCTGTGTCTAGGAGAGCCAGTACTTGAAAGTCCTTGGCCAAGACAGGAGATTTACTGGTAGGTATTCCAGTAGTATCTCAGGGTGTTCTGGGCTACACTCCGACACGACTTGTACCGCTTTTCGGGGTCTGACTTTTACCAACCCCCTAGGCCCGCCATGCGATGCTCATAGACGAACAGACCGGAATGTACGGATATTGTCACTGACAGGCTCAGTAGGGTGTCAGGATGAGTTCGCTCATCGACGTCCCTTTTGGTCAATAGCTGGTAGCCCGTCACGTATGGCTAATACCTCTGACGTGCTAGTGGTTAAATCCACAGCCATAGTATTGACGAGTCTTTAGAGTCCACCACACACAGTTACTCATGTTTCGGGCGAAACGCTATAGAGGCCGTATGGAGATATGGCAGGTTCGATCTGATACATGCGGTATTGCACGGATCGTGATCAGACGGATTTTACTGGCGAGCTTTGGTTTAAGCCGGATCCTAGTATTAGACAGTGTAGTTTTGTCTCTTTGCTTTTGTATTCAGTGGGAATACAAATACGGGCATGTATATGCAGTCATGGGGTTTTCCTGTAATTTATTACAGGATCAGTTTTCTGAAGTTTCCAATTTGCATTCCGTTCCGGCCAGTTTTCCTTTGTTCCTTCACGGCCGAACGTTTTCGATGGAGGGGTAATTTGCAAGTGTGCAAATTATCTTTTATGGAGGGGGTTATTAGTAATTTGTGGCTTCATGATCATGAGATTCTTTTTAAATCAACTCTTTTTCATTAATGAGAAAGGATTTTGTGATGAGAGTTGATTTGCTTTTTGATGTGAGGTTTGCTTTGGATGTGGTCACCTCTTTTATTTCCTACACTCACCTCCCTTCATGTTTTGATTCTTTTTCCTCCACCATTTTGTAAAGGGGCCGGCCACTTTTTGAGAGAATGAGGGAATTCATTTGGGTGTGAAGAAATTAGTTCATCTCATATTCTTCTTGCTACAAAATTCTACACATCACTCCAAAGTTCTTTCATTCCTCCATCAAGGCAACTTCTATCCCAAAGAGACAAAGTGTTCTACACTAGTCTACAGCACTTCTTGGACACGTCGGCTCGCCAACTTCATGCCCGAGTTGCCTCGGTCCAGAGGTGGGAGCCCGTAAAAGAATCCGGCGATGTGGTGCCCGTTTTGACGAGGAGGCGACGACCGGAGATTCCGCGAGGGGATCGGAGTGGAGGCGAAGACCGAAGGACACGGATCTCTTGGTATAGCTTCTCTACTCTTATTCAAGTTTGCTAGAGTTAGGTAAATGGCCCGATCCGGGATTTTTTGTGCGCGGTGGTGCCGGTTTCATAGTTTGAAAAGATTTTCATTTCCGCATTCCGGCGTCGGATTGACGGCCGGGGCGCCACCGTGCACTTACAGCAGCAGCAGCTCTAGGCAGCAGCAACAGCTCCAGGCAGCAGCAACAGCACCCTAGCAGCTCTATCCCCTTTCTTCTTCTCCTTCTACTTGCTTGTGAGATTCCTTGAGGGTATAATCTCTAAACTTATTCCTATTTTCACTTAAATTGTGTAGTTAGCTTCGATTAGCGATAGTTATGTGTTTTTAGTGCTTTATGTGGTGATTAGTGGGAACTTTGATCAAGTGAAGTGTGTTGTGGTTAAACTAAGTTGCTTGAGTGTTATTAGGGCCATATTAACCTAGCTTAGCGCCCAATTTCACTAAAATACCACCAGATATCTGTATGACGCAAAATTCATCGTTTTTAGGCGATTTCTAGCTTCCTGTGAACTGCTATCGAACCAGTGAGTTCAGAACAAATTTGAGTTGACTGTAGTATAGTTGTAGGATGCTGATCCCATGTGTAGAACACGACCCCCAGAATCCACTGTTTGGCCACCGTAATATTAGTTCTGGCCGCAATTTGCGGCCAGATGGGGAGGGTTTTGGTTGGAGTTTGTCCCTATATGTGTCTGCCGCTATCCTTAGACTCATGATATGTACAATTTTATTTAATTCTTGCTGTAGGAAAATCTGGAGCTAAATACCTGTTTCTCGTATTATTAAACCTTCGCGACACGAGTGATACGTGTGTAGGTTTGGGATTTCTGCGTATCGCGACGCGTCGGTGTAGTTTCAGGCGCGTAATCACACGATTTAGCGTATCGCGCACACGCACGCTTAGTTCGCGACACGGGTCACTAGTTTGACCTTAATATCGCGTTTTTGTATATTTGAGCTCATGTGTGATATTCTGTGAAATTCCAGGTTCGCAGGCAGGTACGTCTGACGCCGCCAAGAAGGGAAAGAAAGTGGTCGGCTACGTGTAGCACGCGACCAGGTGAGTAGATTTAACATCTACGAGGATATCGCCCGCATGGCGTTCTACGTCAGGGCTGATAGGACCTTATAGCTACATTTACATACATTGACTGTTCATGTCTACTATTCATGCATACTGCACTCCCTACTATATGTATATAGATTAGAATTGATATAACACCGCACCATTACTAACGGTTCAAGTTGCACGAGCACTATCCAGTATGTTACACACACACCGTTAGTAATTGCCATGAAACTCAAACTGTAGAATTTTCATGATATTCATACTTGATGCATATATCACATCAGATCATTACACTGTAGCTCATCTTTTATGTGACCTGACATGATATTCATACTTAGTGCATATATCACATCGCGTTGACTTACATATTAGGTTGGATTACATGTGATTTCTGGATTTGGGAACCGTGGCTATTTCAAAAAGAATATGTAATCATTTAAAAACCCGGTTTCCCTTGATATGATATTTCGGTGCGTCTACCATGTGTTTTCTCGGTGCTAGAGTGATACATGTGAACCCGGATCGAGGAGCTGGATGAGGCCGATTATGGGTACATGGTGGACTCGGTATGGTACCCCGGGGCGAGAACGGTTTCGCTATGCAGTAGACGGTGAGCCTGGCAGAGAGACTACTACCTACCGGTGATTGGTTGGACCTGGCGGTCATCCGGAGGATATTGACCAGAGTCGATAGATGGATGCGGGATGATCCGTACTGCCAGGGCCGAGGGCCGATACCGCAGACGGGGCCCGTGGGCTAATCCGGACTGACGGATGCCTGATGGATGAGGATTTGCGTGTCGATGCTGGACACGAGTATTTATGATATTTGGGTGCCGATGTTGGGCACTCGTGATTCTCAGAGATTTACAGGATTGGAGGGCCGATGAAAGTGCCGGCGCCTGAGCTATTTTGGGATTTGAGTGCATTGATGACACCGACTATATATATATTCCACGTAACATTCCATGTAGATGTTATATTTTCCATGCTCAGCATTCATTATTGTATCTCATCCTGTAGTTGCACTACCTGATAGAGTACTTGCATGATTGTTGCACATATTGCTTATCACGCATTGATATCATCTGTTGGCATATGATAGAGTAGCGCAGTACGTGCATGCTCGCGATTACCTTTATATGTTATCTACTACTCACGAGTTGGCAACTCACCCCCGTTGTGCCGCAGTGTTTGCAGGTTGCCCTTTGGAGTAGTCACGGCTGGCTGTTTCCGCATCTTTTGACACAGATACCATTACTGAGACGTGTTAGCCCTTTTGCTATTAGGTGGGTTTTGTACGGTATACGTTTACCTTTCAGTTGTATATTGATGTATCTAGTATTCTCCATCTACCTTCATGTATTGACTTAGAAACAGTTGTGAGGACGATGTATGTTATTTTGTACTCTGGTGTCGAGCTCGTAGTGAGCCGGCTTATTTTTACAGTTCTATATTTCTTGGTGTCGTCATTTTATTTTTACTCAGTCGTACATTATCCTTGTGGTGCCCTATTTATTCCACATGTCATTTTACTTACATCTTATCTTTTACCGCTTTTCGGGACAAATTTTTATAAAGGAAATGTTGCCGACTATTAAATAACACTTGAACTTAAAAAGGATTTCTACTAAATTAATTAAATTTTTCTAGACATTTATAACTGTTTTTACAAAAATGTTTTAAACACTCTATATTTAAGGGTTTTGATTTCTGGGTTTTCGGCTTACTTATTCGCGTTACGCCTGTAGACGTTACGTGGCTAAGTGCCGGTCATGGGCCAAATTATCGGGTCGTGACAAGAGGCCAGCAAGAATGTGATGACCATTGATGTATCGCTTATTCATGATGATTGAGGTATTGTTCAGCGTGCAGACGAATGAGCCAGTTGTTGCTGCGGACGACGAGACGTTGCCCCAGATATTGGAGCTACTGCAGCACGAGTACATACTTAGAGATATGATGGAAGGTCGCTAGTCACCCGAGGATGAATGACTAGGACATGTGGTTCGTTCGCTTACCCCGATGCGAGGTCATCAGATAGATTGATTCCAATTAAAGACGATTTCACGCCGGTATGTTGAGAGTCGATAGAGGCGATCGAATGTCAGAAACCCATATTCCAAGTTTAAAGTATTCGAAAAGACATGCAAGCAATTCTATGGACCCTCTAGAAGAATGAAACCCTAACTCGACATAATGACCCTGTGAATGTTAGTGTATATGCCCTAGGGGCCATTATTGTATCATACTTGCATGTATATTATTTAATAGAAGCTTGGGATATTCACAGTTATATATACAGTCTTGCTAAACAAGGTAGTATGCTACTTGGTTTGTGTCTACTTTAATATGTGCATATGTTTCTTGCAACGTATCACTTATACATATTAGTAGAGCCCATAGGTTCTTTGCTTGATTACCAGCGTTGTGATGGCAGTCACACTAGTGGAGGCTGGGTAGTCTGTAAGCAACATCCTATACAGGTCCCTGGTCGTTGGATTATCGAGATAGGGCATCGATATTCCAGAGTAGACTAAGTGTGTACGCTTCTCATCCCAGTTGTGGAGATGGTCTGTCCCACAGCCATCAATACGTCAGACTGGAGATAGTATACAGGTGCTCGTTAGGTTACGGGTACACCGGACAGGACTCGCAGGGGAACTGTTGGTTGTGAAAGGTTCCTAGGCACCCTAGTGATGTCTCACAAGTGATCAAACACCCAAGTTTCTAAAAAATACGGTGCCTACAAACCCTAGAACAGATCGTTTGATAGATATACATAGGCGAAAAACAAACTAGTTAACAATTAACTACTAGAATACGGAAATACAACCTTTGTAGATCCGTTGCGCCACCTCCATAGCTCCGCAACGATGTCTCCTCGCTGTCCAAAATCCGTCCCGGGCTCTAAAGTCGGCTTCGTCGGAGAATGGGCAAGCTAGGTCGTCGATGTCCATGCCGAAGATGATCTACGTCGAGGCATCGCTAAATCAAGCTCCGACTTCACCAAGTCAAGAAACTTGTGAAGTAAACACACTCTACTACTTGGCAAGAGGTAGAGGATGAAGAAATAGGAAGTGGGTAGGCTTTAGTTTTGGATTTCTCACTCATTTCATCAATCCACCATTGATGAAGTGAAGGTTTTCTTCTTGAGTTGAAGGAAGAAGAAGAAGAAATGATATGATAAGAATAATTCTAAAAGAAAAGATAAATCAATCCTTATCATAACATGACCATAGTTAAGTGTAGAGAACTTATCATGGTTTGATGCAATGGTTAGGGTTAAGCTAAAAACAAAAGGTCAACAAGTCAAAGCACTCATGAAGCTTCATGAATGAACAAAAGAAATGCCACCATTTTATCATTTCATTTCCTTTTTCCAAAAAGAAAAAGATAAATAAATAAATGAATAAAATTAATAAGCAAATAGCAAACCCTAACCATTCCATTAACCAAGGTTCAATTCTATACACTTAATTAAAAAGGCATGTATCATCAAACATGATACAAGTATGTGCACAAAATCATATCGCATATGCAATGCGCACACCCGAGCGAGAAAATCCATTTAAAGTGAACCGATACTAGTTAATGCAAAGTAATATATCAAATATATAATTATGCATTAAATTATTGAATCAACACTTGATTTAACGATCCGGTCATATCGCATATAACCGACTAATATCAACAGTAACAACTTATCGAATCAACACTTGATCCGATATGCCGGCTATATCACATATAACCGATCAATGTCACATATCGCGAGAATCGAATACAGTATCACATACTGGTATCATTCTCGGTCCCGCACATATCTCATATGCGCTCCTATTTCGTTTCGCTTGAGCCAGGAAACCTCTGTGTAGGACTCTAAAGACTCGTCAATACGCCGGCAGCAGATGATGATCATATCAAACACCCACAAGCCGCAAGCGGTCTGCTAAACGTAACGGCCACCCGGGTATTGAGCGATCTGAAGATCGACGAGCAAGCCCGCTCACACTCCAGTGAATCCAACCAGTAACACTAACCGTATAGTCCGGTCTGTTCGTCTGATATGTCGCATATCTCGCCTAGGGGTGGTAAACGTCAGACCCCAATAGCTCGATAAGTCATGCCGACTTGAGGTCCATAACATTCGTGAAACTACTGATAACTCTTACCAGTATATCACTGCAACCCTGGCCAGGGATTTCCTGTTATGGCCAGTCGAGCATAGCACAACATCAACCCCCAATACCGGGAGAGACGAATCCCCTCCTATCGCTCATTGCCTCCATGTGAATCGGGACTGTACCCAAAAACCACCTGTTTGCACAACTCAGTAGAGCCGTGGTAGGGTGGAAATCAAAGCACAGTGGGAGACACACAAGACTCTATGACGATCTCGGGTCAACAGACTAAGCTGTGCCAGTGTCACCAGAGAACTGCCATCTGACGTGAGGTATAATACCATCTGGGAGTTCTCGGCCAGTCCGTTCAGTGTACCCAGTCTCCACTGAGCACCCGCATACCATCTTCGATGTCAAACACCAATGGATATGGGATCATCCATCGCCCATCGCATGGGTCGAGAAGATATGCGCTAGTCTACTCTGGAATATCGATGCCCCGTCTCGATATTCCCTCGACTAGGAACAATGAAGGATGTACTCATTGACTACCCAGGGCCCACTAGTATGATCTGCATCATAGTCCTGGAAGTCGAGTACACATCCTAAGGGCTTTATCAACATGTAATCAGAGAGACAGAAAGTATACATGTTAAGATAAAGAGCAACCAGATAGCGTACTATCATGTCGAGCAAGAAAGTCCTTCCTATATATGTCCCAGCATCCACTACAATATACATCCAATGTACAGTAATGGCCTCTAGGGCATACATACAACTAACAATCTCCCACTTGCACTAGGGCTATCTGTAGCAGTGGTTGCAGTATCACATACTCAACCATCCCCTAAAAGTCTCTCTTTGGGAAAAGGGCCTTCGTGAGTGGATCCGCCGTGTTGTCCTCTGAGTCTACTCTCCTAACCTCGATCATCCTGGAGATCAACTATCTCCATGATCAGGTGATGCTGCCTCAGAATCTGTCTGGGTCACTGATGGGACCAGGGTTCCAGGGCCAAAGCCACAGTTCCATTGTCATACAATAGCATGAACCTAGTTCATCTTATGAACCAATATACACCCAAACTTCCTCTTTGGTAGTATCTTTAATAGCGATGTTACCAGCCTTTATCGTCTAGTTTGCCACGGTATCTAGCTTGGAACTCTTCCAACATACCGTCCCTTTACTAAGGGTAAAGACAATGCCTGTGACTGAAATTCAGTCGTCTTTATCACCCTGGAACACTTCCAGTGATTCTCCCCAGGATCAATTGATACTATCTCACTACAACTAGTGAGAATCCTGACATCCATCTAGATCTATCTCATAGATCCAAAATCCAGGATTTAGTAGGTATCACTTTGATCCTATATGGAGAATCCTAGTGACAAGCGGAGATTAATCGAGCGTAGCATAGGAAACTCCTTCCCTATCAAGAGTATGTCATCCACGTACTCTACGAGGATCGTCACCATACTCCTTACTACCTTCTTGTTTATACAAGGTTCATCTACCATTTTGATAATGTCAACTTCTTTGACTAATCCATCAAAACAGATGTTCCAACTCCGCGATGCCTGCTTTATCCTATAAAGCATCTTGGACACGTTTCCGCTGCTCCCACTGTCTACGAGGCCCTCTGGCTGTGTACTTATAGACGCACTCTTCTAAAACAACATTTAGAAAAGCAGTCATGACACCCAACCACCAGATATCGTAGTCATGGTATGCAGCCGTGACAAGTAGGATCTGGATAGACTTAAGCATAGCTACTGGAAAAAGGTTTCATCATTATCCACGCCTGGTCGATGACGAAAACCTTTAACAAGTCTAGCTTTGAAAGTCTCAACTTTTCCATCTACACCAAGTAATCTTCTCAAGATATACTTGCTCCTGATGGGAATTTAACCCTTCAGATATAGCAGCTAAAGTCCATACTTTGCTGGTGTACATGGATTCCATCTCAGATTGCTAAGCATCCAGCCATTCTTACAGAGTCCCTACTCTCGATGGCCTGCTCGAAACTAGTTGGGTCATCATCTCATGATGCAATCCTTGCTCCCACTGTCATCAAGAAACCGAGGTATCTCTCAGGCGGATGAGGAACCCTACTAGATCGGCGGAGGGGCTGAGGTTCGTCGGGAACTATAGAATCTTATGGTTCTGTCAAATCATCAACTGCAGTTTTGTATAGCTGGAACCTTTCCAGTTCTACAGAACTGATCCTGCCTCGATCTTGTCTGGTTTTTGCTTTAAACATAGGCCGGACAACCCCAAATCCTAACTTACTTAAGAGATAGGATCTTCCCGCACCATATCTTATATGGAGTGGTAGGCACTGATTTGATTCGAACCTAATTCAATAGGTATGCAGCTTCTCAAGTGCATAACCCCAAAAGGAAATAGGTAACTCAGTAATACTCATCATAGAGCACACCATATCTAATATTGTGCAATTGCTCCGCCCTGATACACCGTTGTGCTGTGGTGTATTCAGAGGAGTAGTACGGAGAGAGAATCTCATTCTCCTTTAGAATGGTCCAGGACTGCCATGCACAAGTATTCTCCTCCCTGATCTCATCATAGGACATAATACTTATACCCGGTTATTGGTTCTCTACTTCTAACTTATATTCTGTGAATACCTCAAAAGGTTCGGACTTATGTTTCAACAGGAACATATGACTGAATCTTGAGAGATTATCAGAGAATATAATGAAGTATAAAGAACCAATCCTGGCATGTTTAGACAGGAGACTTTACATACATCATCATGTATCAGTCCCAAGAGTTTACCAACTCTTCCTCTGTTTCCAGTAAACAGAGCTAGTGTCATTATATCTTTGTGACATGACTGGCAAGTTTCACAAGATGTAAATTCAAACTGATTTAAATATGCATCTAAAATGTAACTTCAGCCAGTCGGGTCGCATTGATATGACCTAGTCTACAATGCCTCAAGAACGAATCGTTCATTTCTGAACTCTTCCTCTTGTGTGTGTTCTGTATACAAGGAACTGTAGTTTGATTTAGAACGTCAATGCTTTTAGATAACGTGCCTGAACCGATCAACTTTTGATATAGGAAATGTTCAAAACATTATCCATCAATACAAAATTATATCCTTTCTTTACTAATAAAGAGACTGACATGATTTTGTATATCAGGTTCGGTATCTAATAGCATTTTTTCAGAATCAATGTATTTGTAATACAGGGTGACAGTGACCGACAGACTTGGCTGCAACACTTGCCCCGTTTTCTGTCTCATGAAACTTATCACCCGTTCTCAGTTTTTCTACCCTTTTGTAGCCCTATGTAACAGATTACATATCTGGGATCCTGATCCGGTATCATATACCCAGGATGCAGAGGATACTGAGAAACAGTTCTGTATAATGAAGACACCCGAAGATGATGCATCAGCATGCACTCTCTTCGTTTGGGCGGCATGGGAATCTTGGTATTCCCCAATTTCCTGCTCTGTCTTATAACAATTATAAGTCGGAGCGGGACCAACGTTCCCCAGCTCAGTATAACAAGCGGGTTCGGTCAAAATTCCGTTTTATTATCTTGATTAAGGCGTGATTTGGTCGCTACCAGGAGAGAGAGAGGAGAAAACACTCTGCGTGCGCTCTTGCAAGATTAGATTGGTTATATATTTTATCTAATCAGGATGGCTCCCACTGTTTTTATCAAATCTTCCTTCAAACCCTAAAAGGAAAGACTAGCCGGGATTAATTACACTCTACAAGTTCGCCAATCTTTCAGCCAGGCCAGTGTCGGTACTTTGAGGGAGGTTCCCCGTGCTTTCGCACGGACCTAATTACTGTAAACCTCGTTTTCCCAGAGGCGTAACCCCGTTGACACCTTTCTAGACACCTACTTGATCGGTTAATTGCAAAGTGCAAAAAACTCCTAGGAGTAACAATTACTCGCAGTTGGTATCGGGATCCAACTATCATATAGAAGGTATGCAGTCTCATTGCAAATTTCAACACTTGAAACTCCCGATAAAGGTTTTTACCCCTAGCACCTATGACCTTAACTATGGTCAACGAATCATAAGTACTAGTCAAGTTCTACCCGTCATTTCGTGATTAATTAGACCCACCCACATGACCCTTAACTATGGTCAACAAAGTCACGCGACTGTCCTAACTAATCGCATCATATGCGGTGTAGGAAGACATCACTTAGCTACCGTACACTGTGCCTTGACTATGGTCAACAAACACAGCACGAATACTAAGTACTCTACTTCCTAAAATGACGGAGGGTTGCGGCTGGTTTTTGTGAAAACCTTTAACGCTTTGAACTTGATCTCGTTGCGGAATCAAATGGTTTTAAAATGGAATGTTTTTGAGGCTTTTCTAGTTTTGCTAAAGGGGTCACTCCCGGTGAAGGGATCGTCGGCCCTTTCCTCGTCGAATGAGGTGCGGGATATATCATATATATCACTGTGCAAAGCAGAAATTATAGAAGCGATCAAAAGACAAACCGAGGGTTGCAGCATCTGCCAGTTATTGCTAAAGGAGTCACTCCCGGTGAAGGGATCTCGGTCCTTTCCTTATCGAATAAGGTGCAGGATATTCTACAAGGAACACCGCGATGCAAAGCAAGAACTGTAGCTACCTGTTTTATTTTGAAATTCGATTCCACAACATCAATTAGGTTTATTTTCTTCCATTAATCTCATTAATGAATATCCCATCATTTAAATTACCTAAACATCACAGATAAATATGACGTACACTTATGCCATCCGCATTCGCCTCGATGTCCCCTCGTGCACCGTTAGGTTAGGTAACTAACGGCAGAGCGGGGCAGGGCTAGCGCGGGTGTAAAATATAAGCAACGTCTATATAATATATCATATATACTATATACTACATCTATCTGAACAGAGCACAGAACATCGCATGATCACATAAAGCACAGCAGAAGAAGCATATGAAATATTGGATATACTAGGACGTCCGTGTTTTCAATACGAGCCAGTATAAAACACGGATTCCACGGTCGTGATGAATAGCAAATCCCACACCCCTAGACCCCTACGAGAGCGGCAAGCAACCCTACCAACTCTAGGGTTAGGAGACCCGGACTCGACTCCTCGAGTTGGTCTCCCACTGGACCCCAGAACCCGGTTACTTGTGCCCCCCTCCTTGGGTCTATCCTAGTGCAGAAAAGTAAATAATATACAATGGGTGACATCTTCCGCAACCTGGAAGTGCCCCAATAAAAGAATATTACATACAAGTATTTACATGAATGAAAATGTAAAACACACATCTCACATAAAAAAAAAACCCCGGCTATTCATACACGACGATCCAATATAACATATCCAGCAACACATAACATCACATGTCATCAACGTAAGTAAATATGCGCATCCCAATTGTCGTTGACATATAGCAACGAAACCGGCGATATCACATATTACACTTACGGTCACAGAAAAGAAAGTGTAAAACTACAACAGTTGGAATCCGCAATCTGCATAGACATCGCATGCCTAATCAAATGAATCCTTAGACATCACATGCCTGACAATTATAAACCCCGCATTTTAGTCTCTTTATCGAAAACACTTTTCAATATCAAGTCGGGCAATTCAACAGGATTCCCGACAGCCTGATCGAATGCTCGTCGCAAACTTCTGTAGACGGCTGCACCCCCGATACCGTCGACGAAGTGCACCAAGGCGGAACACCGCTGCCGCAAGCACCCGAACGGATGCTTTCGGCGACGGGGTTCTCCTACAGTCACTTGGTCGGGGCTATGGGGTGAGGCTGTCTATTAAGTTTACCTGGCGAGTATCCGCGTACGCTACGTGATTGCAACGGACTTTTGATCACATCAAAATTCCGTGGCAACCGATCAAGTGAGACTAAAGTGCTATGTTTATAATATTCATCCAGTTATCACATAACTTTTGTGAATTCCAATTGTTGTATCCTATTCCAGATAAACAGAAAATGTTAAACTTTTCGATCGAACAGTCAAATACCCAAGTTTTCCCGATACAGATCAACACATGAAATAAGTCTAACAACATTCAGTTCGTGCCTCAGTACCAACGGTCCAGCCGTAGAAGGGTCAAGCCAACGCCTCACATGTGGCACGCCGTACTGCCCCAAACCCGAAAGTTCAAAGGGCAGTTCAAGACGGTCACATAATCGAGTTAAGGTTTGTTGTCTTCTAGAGGGTCCATCGCGTTACTTGCACTACTTAGAACGTCGTTAAACTTCGGAAAAATCCAACACTTGGAAATTTCCCGAAAGGGGAAAAGTTGGGTATTTATATCCGGTCGAACATTTTAACATATTCTAAAATTTATCCGGAAAGCTAAATAGACAAAATTTGATACCCCGATCGAAACACCGAATCCCCAAAACTACTCCAGAAAATTCAACTCTTGAAAATATTTTAAAAATTCCCAGAAAACTCAGCAGAATTTATCAGGAGTTACTGTGCAAAATATATTAAATAAGGTGGCCGTACGGCCGCGGAACCGCCGCACGAGGCTTGCTCGTGCCGCGGAACCGCGGCAGTTTGATGGAGTTAGGGCTACGAATTTTACAGAAACTCCTAAATTCACCTGCTGAATTTTTTAGCAACTTTTAATTTGGAAAAATCCACGTTTTTGGAAAAAGGACAGAGAGCATGTTGGGTTTGGGTTTTCGGGTTCGTTCGGGTTTCAAAATCCGTCGGGACTTCGCCTAAGGCTCTAGCTAGGCTCTGATACCACTGAAAGGTTCCTAGGCACCCTAGTGATGTCTCACAAGTGAACAAACACCCAAGTTTCTAAAAAATACGGTGCCTACAAACCCTAGAACGGATCGTTTGCTAGATATACATAGGCGAAAAACAAACTAGTTAACAATTAACTACTAGAATACGGAAATACAACCTTTGTAGATCCGTTGCGCCGCCTCCATAGTTCCGCAACGATGTCTCCTCGCTGTCCAAAATCCGTCCCGGGCTCTAAAGTCGGCTTCGTCGGAGAATAGGCAAGCTAGGTCGTCGATGTCCATGCCGAAGATGATCTACGTCGAGGCATCGCTAAATCAAGCTCCGACTTCACCAAGTCAAGAAACTTGTGAAGTAAACACACTCTACTACTTGGCAAGAGGTAGAGGATGAAGAAATAGGAAGTGGGTAGGCTTTAGTTTTGGATTTCTCACTCATTTCATCAATCCACCATTGATGAAGTGAAGGTTTTCTTCTTGAGTTGAAGGAAGAAGAAGAAGAAATGATATGATAAGAATAATTCTAAAAGAAAAGATAAATCAATCCTTATCATAACATGACCATAATTAAGCGTAGAGAACTTATCATGGTTTGATGCAATGGTTAGGGTTAAGCTAAAAACAAAAGGTCAACAAGTCAAAGCACTCATGAAGCTTCATGAATGAACAAAAGAAATGCCACCATTTTATCATTTCATTTCCTTTTTCCAAAAAGAAAAAGATAAATAAATAAATGAATAAGCAAATAGCAAACCCTAACCATTCCATTAACCAAGGTTCAATTCTATACACTTAATTAAAAAGGCATGTATCATCAAACATGATACAAGTATGTGCACAAAATCATATCGCATATGCAATGCACACACCCGAGCGAGAAAATCCATTTAAAGTGAACCGATACTAGTTAATGCAAAGTAATATATCAAATATATAATTATGCATTAAATTATTAAATCAACACTTGATTTAACGATCCGGTCATATCGCATATAACCGACTAATATCAACAGTAACAACTTATCGAATCAACACTTGATCCGATATGCCGGCTATATCACATATAACCGATCAATGTCACATATCACGAGAATCGAATACAGTATCACATACTGGTATCATTCTCGGTCCCGCACATATCTCATATGCGCTCCTATTTCGTTTCGCTTGAGCCAGGAAACCTCTGTGTAGGACTCTAAAGACTCGTCAATACGCCGGCAGCAGATGATGATCATATCAAACACCCACAAGCCGCAAGCGGTCTGCTAAACATAACGGCCACCCGGGTATTGAGCGATCTGAAGATCGACGAGCAAGCCCGCTCACACTCCAGTGAATCCAACCAGTAACACTAACCGTATAGTCCGGTCTGTTCGTCTGATATGTCGCATATCTCGCCTAGGGGTGGTAAACGTCAGACCCCAATACCTCGATAAGTCATGCCGACTTGAGGTCCATAACATTCATGAAACTACTGATAACTCTTACCAGTATATCACTGCAACCCTGGCCAGGGATTTCCTGTTATGGCCAGTCGAGCATAGCACAACATCAACCCCCAATATCAGGAGAGACGAATCCCCTCCTATCGCTCATTGCCTCTATGTGAATCGGGACTGTACCCAAAAACCACCTGTTTGCACAACTCAGTAGAGCCGTGGTAGGGTGGAAATCAAAGCACAATGGGAGACACACAAGACTCTATGACGATCTCGGGTCAACAGACTAAGCTGTACCAGTGTCACCAGAGAACTGCCATCTGACGTGAGGTATAATACCATCTGGGAGTTCTCGGCGAGTCCGTTCAGTGTACCCAGTCTCCACTGAGCACCCACATACCATCTTCGATGTCAAACACCAATGGATATGGGATCATCCATCGCCCATTGCATGGGTCGAGAAGATATGCGCTATTCTACTCTGGAATATCGATGCCCCGTCTCGATATTCCCTCGACTAGGAACAATGAAGGATGTACTCATTGACTACCCAGGGCCCACTAGTATGATCTGCATCATAGTCCTGGAAGTCGAGTACACATCCTAAGGGCTTTATCAACATGTAATCAGAGAGACAGAAAGTATACATGTTAAGATAAAGAGCAACCAGATAGCGTACTATCATGTCGAGCAAGAAAGTCCTTCCTATATATGTCCCAGCATCCACTACAATATACATCCAATGTACAGTAATGGCCTCTAGGGCATACATACAACTAACAGGTTGGTATTATACCCATCGTCAGTTAACAGTTCCCAGGTGATATGAGTACAGCATAGTCCGCAGACTTGACAATGCTACTTCGCCTCGAGTGTGTCCCACTGTTCTTAGATTGCTACCCTACCACGGCTCAAAGGAGTCGTGCAAACAGGTAGCAGTTGGGTGCAGTCCCGAGCACTTGGAGGCAGTGGAGGTTAGATAGGATTCGTCTCTCCCGGTATTGGGAGTTGATATCGCGCTGTGTCAGAGAGCTATTACGCAAAGTCCCTGGCCAGGGCAAGCGAGATTTACTGGTATGTTCCAGTAGTTTCTCAGGGTGTAATGGGCTACGCTCCGACACGACTTATACCGCTATTAGGGCACTGACGCTTGTCGCCACCTAGGCTCGATATGCGATAGTCTTAGACGAACAGACCGGACTGTACTGAGATTATCACATCAGGCTCAGTAGGAGTTCGGATGGGTTTCCTCATCGGCCTTCTTATCGACATCTACCTGGGGACCATTACGTACAGCTAGTGCCGCTTGCGGTCTGTGGTTAAACCCACCGCCAGCATAATGTCGAGTCTTTAGAGTCCCACACAGAGAGTTTCCCTGCTCCAGGCGAAACGATATAGAGGTCGTATGGTTTTACGATAAGGGTTCGGACGCATACGCATTTAAACACACGTGCGACGTTCGGACAGTTTTTACTAGTCGGCTTTGGTTTAAGCCAGATTCTAGTATCGGGTTATTGGATTTATACAGTCTAAAGTTTTTCCGTGTTTTGACGGATTGGAGGGGCGTTCTCGTAATTTTCCGGGAAGCTTCTAGAAGCATGGTGAGTTGGAGGCTAAGGTGGCATTTGCATTAATTGGATTAGTGAGTCATGTAGTGATTCATGCTATGAGTTAATGATTCATTTAATGATTTATATGACTCATATGATGAATCACTTAGGGTATTAATGAAACATGATGATAAAGCTTTATTTATTATTTACTTAATAATATCATATGTTTCATATATACACAAATGATTTCATTCATCCAAAAGTAATTCATTTTCTCACCTTCTCTCTCATTCTTGAAACCCTAACCCTAACTTCTCATGTGTTGAGATCAAGGGTTAGCTAGACTAATTGATCCATAACCACACTCTATATCCCCTAGGTAGCTTAGATTAGCACTTTGAGCAACCTAGTTATCTCAAGTGAGAGATCAAGCTTGGACAAGGAGCTTTCGGGTGGATCGTCTTTGACCCGAGGAGGCCGTTGAGGTGCCGACGTTCTAAGGAACCTACAAGGAGTGGAGGACAACGATGAAGACCCGAAGGACAAGTAACGTGAGGTATAACTTCGAATCCGAGTAGTTAAACCTTTCGTAGTTTGCTAGTAACGGTTTAGATACGATTCATACGCTCGAGTCCGTGTTACGAAGTTTTGACAATCGTTTTTCATATATTCCGCCTCCCCGCAAGTTCGTGGGGTGCGTGACATGGACTTACAGTGGTATCAGAGCCAACTAAACCATTACTAGCTTGTTAGCAACTGATTAGAACTTCGATCGTCAGAAAACGCGAAAACGAAACCCCGGAAATCCCTAGGTTCTGTTAATTTTAAAAGTGTCTAAAAAAATATTTGACATGCCTTAAAATTCACAGCAGGGAATTATATGAATACTGGGAAAATACGAGATCACAACACGACAAAACGGCAGCGGATCCGCGTCCATATAATACTTTTGGCCGCGGATCCGCCACCGAGTCAAGTCGGCGTTGACTCGGATTTGCTCTGTTATTCATATACTTTGGTGTTCTGTTTTTCAGTATGTTCTGTTTCTGCCCAGGTTAATTCTTTGCTGGTTTGCTTTTGGAGTAAACACAGAATATGGTAATCGATCGATGTTCTAAGATATTTTCTAATTGGGTTTTTATCTGTAATGTTTAATGTGTTCGTAAACCTCCCCTAACTGCTAGTATGTCGGTTGGCAGGGGGTTGCACATTTCTGTAATGTTTACTGTTTGTGTATATGGACTTGATTGGAATGTTGTGATGATTAGCCGGGGTTTGAGATGTGTTTTATATTCATTCATTCGATGTAAATGTAATATGATGTAATATTCTTTTGCGGGGCACATCCAGGTTGCGGTTGTAGCCACCGTTGTATTATTTCATTTTTACTGTTTTTGCTCTTAGGATAGACCCAAGATGGGTACACAAACTACCGGGTACGTTGAAGTGTTTAGTGGCCTACTCACGTCGTTGAGGGAGATCGCTTCACTTCGAGTACTTGGCGGGTAGTTTGCCGTATCCGTAGGGGTCTGGGGTGGGGTAATAGCTATTCATCATAACTGTGTAATTCGTCTTTTATTGCAGGCTCAAAGCAAATGCGGATTGCTAGTATATCCAATAAAGTTCATCTGTGATCTGGAATGCTTATTATTGCGTCTGACGAATGTACAATATCTATATATGATTGCTATTAGACGTCACTTATGTTTTACACCCGCGCTAGCCCAGCCCCCGCTCTGTCGTTAGTTAAGTAACCTAACAGGTGATGACGGGACCCCGTGGAGAATGCGGATGGCATAAGAGGACGTGGTATTTTCGTTGTTTTCTGCAATGATGGGACGCATTATTATAATGCAAAGAAAATAAACCAAAGTTTAATCGTTGGAACAAATTTAAAAGAAACCACTCGGCTATTTAAAAAAAGCAGAATTTTTAATTACGGAGCTTTAACCACTCCTTTTAAAAAAGTATCAGGTTCCTTCGATTATATCAAGTTCACTACGTTCACGGTTTTGCCAAAACCATTCGTAGCCCTCCGTCATTTCATATGAATATTCAATAGTATTCAAGCTGTGCTTGTTGACCTTCGTCAAGGCATGGTGATTGGTAGCTGTTAAGTGTTGATATGTTGCATAGATAGATGCGTTGGTTTGGGACAGTCGTATTACCTTGTTGACCTTCGTCAAGGGTATGTACGGGTGGGTTCAAATTAACCTGGATAATGACGGGTAGAACTTGACATGTGACTTATGATTTGTTGACCTTCGTTAAGGTCATAAGAGCATGGGGCAAAAATCCACATCGGGAATTTCTAAAGAAACTGAAATTTGCAGAGAGATGCATACCATTTTGGAGGTTGATGAATGTTGGTAGGATTCCTTCAACATTATCATACGATGATATTTTGGATCCCGATCCTACTGTGAGTATATACTACTTATCAGGAGATTCGTCACTTAACGATCAATGCTATAAACCAAGTAGGTGCCTAGAGAGGTGTCAGCGGGGTTACGCCCCCAGAGAAAAGAGGTTCTTTAGTTAAGGAACTTCGCGAAAGCGTTGGAAAACCTCCATCGAAGTATCGACACTGGCCTGGCTGAACGGTTATGCAAGTATTGTACAGTGAGAATAGTCCTGGCTAGTTCTTCCTTTTTGGTTTGAGGAGGGATTCGAGAAACAGTGGGAGCCATCCTGTTTAGATAAACTTAACACCAATCTAAACTTACAACAACATCATGCTAAAATGTTTTCTTCTCTCTCTTAATTGCAGCGACCCTGTGACCATGACTAGGTTACATCTAGATAACAAATTGACTGAATCTGACTTATATAACTGGCAAAGGTCTGTCCTGATGTCCATTGCCTATGACAAGCTGGACCACCCTATTACTACCCAAGATCCCGCCGTCCCAGGTCCAGTTTCCACCATCGCGGATATGGATATCCGTCAGACCAAGGAAAAGGATAAAGCGAACGCCAAGTGCCTCGTGTTAGCTTCAGTTGATGGTGTATACCAGAAGCAGCACGAGAAGATGGACTCATTTTCTATCTTTCTCCATAATAAAGATTTATATGGAGAGCAATCACATGTCGCAAGATATGAGACCTCGACCGAATTAATTCAAGCGAGGTTGGCCGTGGGGCTAGGGTGCGTATTGATGCAGCATGGCAGGGTGATCGCGTATGCTTCGCGGCAGCTGAAGAGACATGAACAGAACTACCCTACTTACGATTTGGAGATGGCCGCAGTGGTCTTTGCATTCAAGATCTGGCGACATTACCTATATGGCGAGTCGTGCCAGATATTCACTGATCACAAGAGCTTAAAGTATATATTTCAGCAGCGGGAGCTGAATCTCCGACAGCGCCGTTGGATGGAACTGGTAAAGGACTACGACTACGAAATCTTGTATCACCCGGGCAAGGCGAATGTAGTAGCAGATGCTTTGAGCAGGAGGCCCGGGGGCAGTCTATCTTGTTTGAGCGCAGTGCAGAGGCAGTCATCGGCAGATTGGCAGGTATTATGCGACTGCCGAGTGTAGTTTGAGTTCACGCCGATCGGGGGACAGCTTGCGCATGTTCGTGCATACCCACAGTTACTTGACCGTATACATGAGGCACAGCACAGTGATGACCGATGTTCAGAGATCATGGCACAGATTGGACATGGCAGATTTTCCGTGTTCGTGATCGATGATCAGGGGATACTGCGATTTGGGACTAGACTGTGCATACCAGATGCTGAGGGACTGCGGCGTGAGATTCTTGAGGAGGCGCATAGATCGACATACAGCGTTCATCCGGGTTCCACCAAGATGTACCATGATTTGAAAGACGTTTACTGGTGGGACGGAATGAAGAGGGACATTGCAGATTTTGTGTCTAGATGCCTGACTTGTCAGCAAGTCAAGGCCGAGCACCAGAGGCCGGCGGGAGAGCTACAGCCGTTACCCATTCCGGAGTGGAAATGGGAACAGATTTCGATGGATTTCGTTGTGGGTCTACCCAGGACTTGGCGAGGGTATGACTCCATCTGGGTGATCGTGGATCGTCTGACGAAAGCGGCTCACTTCCTGCCAATGAAGACGACTTTCAGATTTTCTCAGTATGCCCAGGTTTACATCGATGAGATTGTACGACTTCATAGAGTTTCGATGTGTATTGTGTCCGACAGAGGCACCCAGTTTACCAGCCGACTATGGCAGAGGCTTCAGGAGGCTTTGGGCACGCGCTTGAGTTTCAGCACAGCATTTCATCCGCAGACCGACGGACAGTCAGAGCGGACCATTCATACTCTCGAGTAAATGCTCCGAGCGTGCGTTTTAGATTTTGGTGGTCGCTGGGATCATCATTTACCCTTGATAGAGTTCTTCTACAATAATAGCTTCCAGAATACTATTCAGATGGCACCTTTCGAGGCTTTGTATGGGAGGAGATGCAGATCGCCCGTTTGTTGGACCGAGCTCAGCGAGGGCAGTATTTTGGGGCCACAAATTGTATATGAGACGACTGAGAAGATACAGCTGATTCGAGACAGGATGAAGATAGCTCAGAGAAGGCAGAGATCGTATGCTGACAGGCGCCGCCGCAGATTAGAGTTCGCAGTTGGCAATCACGTGTTTCTGAGGGTCTCTCCGATGAAGGGAGTGATGAGGTTTGGACGGAAGGGGAAGCTTAGCCCCAGATTCATAGGTCCCTTCGAGATTCTCGAGCGTGTGGGCGATGTAGCTTATCGTTTGGCTCTTCCACCCGACTTCCCAGATGTTCACCCTGTATTCCACGTGTCGATGCTTCGCAGATACCTGCATGACCCTTCGCACATGATTCAGCATCAGACCGTTCAGCTCGAGCGCGATCTTACGTTCACCGAGCAGCCAGTCGTGATCTTGGACCGGCAGGTGAAGAAACTTAGATCGAAGGTCTTGCCATCAGTAAAGGTGCTTTGGCGTAGCCCGAATGGTGATGAGATAACTTGGGAGGCCGAGGGCGAGATGCGGAAGAAGTTCCCTCATCTCTTTGAAGGTATGTGTTGCTTTATATTTTAAATTCGGGGACGAATTTCTTTAAGGGGGGAAGATTGTAACACCCTAGGATGTGCTTAGTGGCTAAGTATATTTAAATATAGGGATTTTAATAAAAAGTTTACCAAATTGATTTTCAAATAATTTTTCAAATTTAATAAATATTTTTCTAAAATTTTCCTAAGCTTGCACACACATGTACATGTAAACTAGGGTTTAAAATTTGGGCTAAACCATGTTAGCAACCATGGTGGGCTTACTAATGGGGATTAAGTCTTTTGGGTTTTAATTAAGTCTATTTAGTTAATTGATGGTTGTTTAATTTAAAAATTTGTTTTGGTGTGTTGACTTGAGAGAATGAGAGAGAAGGCATCATGGCAAAGCCCATGCTTGCATTTAATGAAGAGAGAGAGTGGAGGGGTTGACATTGGGTGTTATCTTTTCTTTTCCTCTCATTCTTGTGTTTTTCTCTCAACCTCTCACTCATACACTCACACACACACACCCTCACAGCAGTCACAGCAGCAGCAGCAGAAGACACAGCAGTAGCAGCAGCAAACTCAGCAGCAGCAACTCCAGCTTCAGCAACAGCAGCTCAGGCAACAGCAGCAGCAGCTACAGGCAGCAACACCTGCTCCAGGCAGCAGCAACAGCACCACAGCAGCTCCATCCCCTCTTCTTCTTCTCCTTCTACTTGCTTGTGAGATTCCTTGAGGGTATAATCTCTAAACTTATTCCTATTTTCACTTAAATTGTGTAGTTAGCTTCGATTAGCGATAGTTATGTGTTTTTAGTGCTTTATGTGGTGATTAGTGGGAACTTTGATCAAGTGAAGTGTTTTGTGGTTAAACTTAGTTGCTTGAGTGTTATTAGGGCCATATTAACCTAGCTTAGCCCCCAATTTCACTAAAATACCACCAGATATCTGTATGACGCAAAATTCATCGTTTTTAGGCGGTTTCTAGCTTCCTGTGATCTGCTATCGAACCAGTGAGTTCAGAACAAATCTGAGTTCACTGTAGTATAGTTGTAGGGTGCTGATCCCATGTGTAGAACACGGCCCCCAGAATCCACTGTTTGGCCGCCGGAATATTAGTTCTGCCGCAATTTGCGGTAAGATGGGGAGGGTTTTGGTTGGAGTTTGGCCTTATAGGTGTCTGCTGCTATCTTTAGACTCATGGTATGTACAATTTTATTTAATTCTTGCTGTAGGAAAATCTGGAGCTAAATACCTGTTTCTCGAATTATTAAACCTTCGCGACACGCGTGATACGTATGTGGGTTTGGGATTTCTGCGTATCGCGACTCGTCGGGGTAGTTTCAGGCACGTAATCACACGATTTAGCGTATCGCGCACACGCGCGCTAAGTTCGCGACACGGGTCACTAGTTTGACCTTAATATCGCGTTTTTGTAGATTTGAGCTCATGTGTGATATTCTGTGAAATTCCATGTTCGCAGGCAGGTACGTCTGACGCCGCCAAGAAGGAAAAGCAAGTGGTCGGCTACGTGTAGCACGCGACCAGGTGAGTAGATTTAACATCTACGGGAATATTGCCCGCATGGCGTTCTACGTCAGGGCTGATAGGACCTTATAGCTACATTTACATACATTGACTGTTCATGGCTACTATTCATGCCTACTGCATTCCCTACTATATGTACATAGATTAGAATTGATAGAACACCGCACCATTACTAACGGTTCAAGTTGCACGAGCACTATCCAGTATGTTATACACACACCGTTAGTAATTGCCATGACACTCACACTGTAGAATTTCCATGATATTCATACTTGATGCATATATCACATCGGATCATTACACTGTAGCTCATCTTTTATGTGACCTGACATGATATTCATACTTATTGCATATATCACATTGCGTTGACTTACATATTGGGTTGGATTACATGTGATTTCTGGATTTGGGAACTGTGGCTATTTCAAAAAGAATATGTAATCATTTAAAAACCTGGTTTCCCTTGATATGATATTTCGGTGCGTCCACCATGTGTTTTCTCGGTGCTAGAGTGATACATGTGAACCCGAATCGAGGAGCTGGATGAGGCCGATTACGGATACATAGTGGACCCGGTATGGTACCCCGGGGCGAGAACGGTTTCGCTGTGCAGTAGACGGTGAGCCTGGCAGAGGGACTACTACCTACCGGTGATTGGTTGGACCTGGCGGTCATCCGGAGGATATTGACCAGAGACGATAGATGGATGCGGGATGATCCGTACTGCCGGGGCCGAGGGCCGATACCGCAGACGGAGCCCGTGGGCTGATCCGGACTGACGGATGCCCGATGGATGAGGATTTGCGTGTCGATGCTGGACACGAGTATTTATGATATTTAGGTGCCGATGTTGGGCACTCGTGATTCTCAGAGATTTACAGGATTGGAGGGCCGATGAGAGTGCCGACGCCTGAGCTATTTTGGGATTTGAGTGCATTGATGACACCGACTATATATATATTCCACGTGACATTCTGTGTAGATGTTATATTTTCCATTCTCAGCATTCATTATTGTATCTCATCCTGTAGTTGCACTACCTGATAGAGTACTTGCATAATTCTTGCATATATTGCTTATCACGCATTGATATCATCTGTTGGCATATGATAGAGTGGCGCAGTACGTGGATGCTCGCGTTTACCTTTATATGTTATCTACTACTCACGAGTTGGCAACTCACCCCCATTGTGCCACAGTGTTTGCAGGTTGCCCTTTGGAGTAGTCACGGCTGGCTGTTTCCGCATCTTTTGACACAGATACCATTACTGAGACGTGTTAGCCCTTTTTCTATTAGGTGGGTTTTGTACGGTATCTTTTACCTTTCAGTTGTATATTGATGTATCTAGTATTCTCCATCTACCTTCATGTATTGACTTAGAAACAGTTGTGAGGACGATGTATGTTATTTTGTACTCTGGTGTCGAGCTCGTTGTGAGCCGGCTTATTTTTACAGTTCTATATTTCTTGCTGTCGTCATTTTATTTTTACTCAGTCGTACATTATCCTTGTGGTGCCCTATTTATTCCATATGCCATTTTACTTACATCTTATCTTTTACCGCTTTTCGGGACAAATTTTTATAAAGGAAATGTTGCCGACTATTAAATAACACTTGAACTTAAAAAGGATTTCTACTAAATTAATTAAAGTTTTCTAGACATTTATAACTGTTTTTACAAAAATGTTTTAAACACACTATATTTAAGGGTTTTGATTTCTGGGTTTTCGGCTTACTTAGTCGCGTTACGCCTGTAGACGTTATGTGGCTAAGTGCCGGTCACGGGCCAAATTATCGGGTCGTGACACGAGGCCAGCAAGAATGTGATGACCATTGATGTATCGCTTATTCATGATGATTGAGGTACTGTTCAGCGTGCTGACGAATGAGCCAGTTGTTGCTGCGGACGACGAGACATTGCCCCAGATGTTGGAGCTACTGCAGCACGGGTATATACTTAGAGATATGATGGAAGGTCGCTAGTCACCCGAGGATGAATGACTAGGACATGTGGTTCGTTCGCTTACCCCGATGTGAGGTCATCAAATAGATTGATTCCAGCTAGAGACGATTTCACGCTGGTACGTTGAGAGTCGATAGAGGCGATCGAATGTCAGAAACCCATATTCCAAGTTTAAAGTATTCGAAAAGACATGCAAGCAATTCTATGAACCCTCTAGAAGAATGAAACCCTAACTCGATATAATGACCGTGTGAATGTTAGTGTATATGCCCTAGGGGCTATTATTGTATCATACTTGCATGTATATTACTTAATAGAATCTTGGGATATTCACAGTTATATATACAGTCTTGCTAAACATGGTAGTATGCTACTCGGTTTGTGTCTACTTTAATATGTGCATATGTTTCTTGTAACGTATCACATATACATATTAGTAGAGCCCATAGGTTCTTTGCTTGATTACCAGCGTTGTGATGGCAGTCACACTAGTGGGGGCTGGGTAGTCTGTAAGCAACATCCTATACAGGTCCCTGGTCGTTGGATTATCGAGATAGGGCATCGATATTCCGGAGTAAACTAAGTGTGTACGCTTCTCATCCCAGTTGGGGAGATGGTCTGTCCCACAGCCATCAGTACGTCGTACTGGAGATAGTATACAGGTGCTCGTTAGGTTATGGGTACACCGGACAGGACTCGCAGGGGAACTGTTGGTTGGTATTATACCCATCGTCAGTTAACAGTTCCCAGGTGATATGGGTACAGCATAGTCCGCAGACTTGGCACTGCTACTTCGCCTCGAGTGTGTCCCGCTGTTCTTAGATTGCTACCCTACCATGGCTCAAAAGAGTCGTGCAAACAGGTAGCAGTTGGGTGCAGTCCCGAGCACTTGGAGGCAGTGGCTGTTAGATATGATTGGTCTCTCCCGGTATTGGGAGTTGATATTGCGCTGTGTCAGAGAGCCATTACGCAAAGCCCCTGGCCAGGGCAAGCGAGATTTACTGGTAGGTTCCAGTAGTTTCTCAGGGTGTAATGGGCTACGCTCCGACACGACTTATACCGCTATTAGGGGACTGATGCTTGCCTCCCCTAGGCTCGATATGCGACAGTCTTAGACGAACAGACTGGACTATACGGAGATTGTCACATCAAGCTCAGTAGGAGTTCGGATGAGTTTCCTCATTGGCCTTCTTATCGACATCTACCTGGGGACCGTTACGTACAGCTAGTGCCGCTTGCGGTCTGTGGTTAAACCCACTGCCAGCGTAGTTTCGAGTCTTTAGAGTCCCACATAGAGAGTTTCCCTGCTCCAGGCGAAACGATATAGAGGTCGTATGGTTATACGACAAGGGTTCGGACGCATATGTGTTTAAACGCACGTGCGACGTTCGGACAGTTTTTACTAGTCGGCTTTGGTTTAAGCCAGATTCTAGTATCGGGTTATTGGATTTATACAGTCTAATGTTTTTCCGTGTTTTGACGGATTGGAGGGGCGTTCTCGTAATTTTCCGGGAAGCTTCTCGAAGCATGGTGAGTTGGAGGCTAAGGTGGCATTTGCATTAATTGGATTAGTGAGTCATGTAGTTATTCATGCTATAAGTTATTGATTCATTTAATGATTTATATGACTCATATGATGAATCACTTAGGGTATTAATGAAACATGACGATAAATATTTATTTATTATTTACTTAATAATATCATATGTTTCATATATACACAAATGATTTCATTCATCCAAAAGTAATTCATTTTCTCACCTTCTCTCTCCTCAAGCTCTCATTCTTGAAACCCTAACCCTAACCTCTCATGTGTTGAGATCAAGGGTTAGCTAGACTAATTGATCCATAACCTCACTCTATATCCCCTAGGTAGCTTAGATTAGCACTTTGAGCAACCTAGTTATCTCAAGTGAGAGATCAAGCTTGGACAAGGAGCTTTCGGGTGGATCGTCTTTGACTCGAGGAGGCCGTTGAGGTGCCGACGTTCCAAGGAACCTACAAGGAGTGGAGGACAGCGATGAGGACCCGAAGGACAAGTAACGTGAGGTATAACTTCGAATCCGAGTAGTTAAACCTTTCGTAGTTTGCTAGCAACGGTTTAGATACGATTCATGCGCTCGAGTCCCTGTTACGAAGCTTTGACAATCGTTTTTCATATATTCCGTCTCCCCGCAATTCGTGGGATGCGTGACATGGACTTACGGTGGTATCATAGCAACTAAACCATTACTAGCTGGTTAGCAACTGATTAGAACTTCGATCGTCAGAAAACGTGAAAACGAAACCCCGGAAATCCCTAGTTTCTGTTAATTTTTAAAGTGTCTAAAAAAATATTTGACATGCTTTAAAATTCACAGCAGGGAATTATATGAATACTGGGAAAATACGAGATCACAACACGACAAAACGGCAGCGGATCCACGTCCATATGGTGCTTTTGGCCGCGGATCCGCCACCGAGTCAACTCGGCGTTGACTCGGATTTGCTCTGTTATTCATATACTTTGGTGTTATGTTTTTCAGTATGTTCTGTTTCTGTCCAGGTTACTTCTTTGCTGTTTTGCTTTTGGGGTAAACACGGAATATGGTAATCAATCGATGTTCTAAGATATTTGCTAATTGGGATTTTATCTGTAATGTTTAATGTGTTCGTAAACCTCCCCTAACTGCTAGTATGTCGGTTGGCAGGGGGTTGCACATTTTTGTAATGTTTACTGTTTGTGTATATGGACTTGATTGGAATGTTGTGATGATTAGCCGGGGTTTGAGATGTGTTTTATATTCATTCATTCGATATAAATGTAATATGATATAATATTCTTTTGCGGGGCACATCCAGGTTGCGGTTGTAGCCACCGTTGTATTATTTCATTTTTACTGTTTTTGCTCTTAGGATAGACCCAAGGTGGGGTACACAAACTACCGGGTACGTTGAAGTGTTTAGTGGCCTACTCACGTCGTTGAGGGAGACCGCTTCTCTTCGGGTACTTGGCGGGTAGTTTGCCGTACCCGTAGGGGTCTGGGGTGGGGTAATAGCTATTCATCACAACTGTGTAATCCGTCTTTTATTGCAGGCTCAAAGCAAATGCGGATTGCTAGTATATCCAATAAAGTTCATCTGTGATCTGGAATGCTTATTATTGCGTCTGACGAATGTACAATATCTATATATGATATCTATTAGACGTCACTTATGTTTTACACCCGCGCTAGCCCAGCCCCCGCTCTGTCGTTAGTTAAGTAACCTAACGGGTGATGACGGGACCCCGTGGCGAATGCGGATGGCATAAGAGGACGCGGTATTTTCGTTGTTTTCTGCAATGATAGGATAAATGATGGGATGCATTATTATAATGCAAAGAAAATAAACCAAAGTTTAATCATTGGAACAAATTTAAAAGAAACCACTCGGTTATTTTAAAAAGAGCAGAATTTTTAATTACGGAGCTTTAACTACTCCTTTTAAAAAAGTATCAGGTTCCTTCGATTATATCAAGTTCACTACGTTCACGGTTTTGCCAAAACCATTCCTAGCCCTCCGTCATTTCATATGAATATTCAATAGTATTTATGCCGTGTTTGTTGACCTTTGTCAAGGCATAGTGATTGGTAGCTGTTGGGTGTTCATATGTTACAAAGATAGATGCGTTGGTTTGGGACAGTCGTATTACCTTGTTGACCTTCATCAAGGGTATGTACGGGTGGGTTCAAATTAACCTGGATAATGACGGGTAGAACTTGACATGTGACTTATGATTTGTTGACCTTCGTCAAGGTCATAAGAGCATGGGGCAAAAATCCACATCGGGAATTTCTAAAGAAACTGAAATTTGCAGAGCGATGCATACCATTTTGGAGTTTGATGAATGTTGGTAGAATTCCTTCAACATTATCATACGATGATATTTTGGATCCCGATCCTACTGTGAGTATATACTACTTATCAGGAGATTCGTCACTTAACGATTAATGCTATAAACCAAGTAGGTGCCTAGAAAGGTGTCAGCGGGGTTACGCCCCCAGAGAAAAGAGGTTCTTTAATTAAGGAACTTCGCGAAAGCGTTGGAAAACCTCCCTCGAAGTATCGACACTGGCCTGGCTGAACGGTTAAGCAAGTATTGTACAGTGAGAATAGTCCTGGCTAGTTTTTCCTTTTTGGTTTGAGGAGGGATTCGAGAAACAGTGGGAGCCATCCTGTTTAGATAAACTTAACACCAATCTAAACTTACAACAGCATCATGCTAAAATGATTTCTTCTCTCTCTCTTAATTGTAGCGACCCTGTGACCACGACTAGGTTACATCTAGATAACAAATTGACTGAATCTGACTTATATAACTGGCAAAGGTCTGTCCAGATGTCCATTGCCTATGACAGGCTGGACCACCCTATTACTACCCAAGATCCCGCCGTCCCAGGTCCAGTTTCCACCGCCGCGGATATGGATATCCGTCAGACAAAGGAAAAGGATAAAGCGAACGCCAAGTGCCTCGTGTTAGTTTCATTGATGGTGTATACCAGAAGCAGCACGAGAAGATGGACTCAGTTTCCATCTTTCTCCATAATAAAGATTTATATGGAGAGCAATCACATGTCGCAAGATATGAGATCTCGACCGAATTAATTCAAGCGAGGTTGGCCGTAGGGTCATCTATAGGGGACAACGTCCTTACAATAACAAGCTATATTGATATGCTCCAGGACCTGGAAACCACATTGGGAAACAGGTCAATTACTGACTTGATTCTACAGTCTCTACCTTCTACCCTGAAGGAACCCGGGGAAGTAGAAGGAAAGGGAAGGGCAAAAGTTTTGGGACAGGATATAGTAAAAGAGGGAAGTTCCTATTGATATGGGATTGGGCATAGGCAGAAAGATTGCAGGGCTTTAGAAGCCAGTAGCTAGGATACGAAGCATGTTGTGGCTTCTGCCTCAAGTGTGTTAGTAATTGAGAATTGTTTGTCAATTAACTCTACTTCCTGGGTACTTGATACCGGAGCAGGATCTCATATCTGTAATTCATTACATGCTTTGAGAAACCGTAGAGTTATAAAGGTAGGTGATTGGTCTCTCAGAGTTGCAAAAGGAATGAGCGTGGACGCTGAATCCGTGGGAGAATATCGCCTAGGTTTGACAAGTGGACAGATATTGATTCTACGTAACTGTCTGTATGTACCTAGTATGATTTGTAATATCATATCAGTGTCCTCACTTTCGAGAGAGGGATATGATTTTACATTCGTAAGTGATGTAGTACACATCCACCTAAATCAAGTTCTGATTGGGTCTGGTACATTAGATAACGGCATATACGTATTGAGTCAAGCTCAGGTTTTCAATATCCAGAACACACTTAAAAGAAAGTCTCCGGAATTAAATCAGGCTTTTTTATGGCATTGTAGACTAGGTCACATCAATGAGAGAAGGTTGACTAAGTTACATAAAGAAGGATATTTGGATCCGTTCGAATATCAAACATAAGCAACTTGTCAATCCTGTCTCAAAGAAAAGATGACAAACAATCCGTTCACTGGATACGGAGTAAGAGCAAGCGAGCTCTTGGGACTAGTACACAGTGACGTGTGCGGTCCAGTGTCTACACATGCGAGAGGTGGTTATTCCTACTTCATTACTTTTACGGATGATTTCTCTAGGTATGGATATGTCTTCTTAATGGAGCATAAATCCGAGGCCTTTGAGAAATTCCAAGAATACAGCAATGAAGTGGAAAAACAAACAGGCAAGAGTATAAAGACATTGAGATCTGATCGAGGTGGTGAATACTTAAGTGCCGAGTTCCTGGGTTACTTAAAAGAGAATGGAATTCTCTCTCAGCTTACTTCTCCATACACACCACAACACAATGATGTATCAGAAAGAAGGAATCGAACCCTATTGGATATGGTTCGTTCCATGATGAGTAAGGCTGAGTTGCCGCGATCTTTCTGGCATTATGCGCTAGAAATAGCTGCATATCTTTTGAACAAAGTTCCAACCAAGACTGTTCCTACCACACCATATCAGATGTGGAGTGGGAAGAAACCCTGTCTTAAGTATCTTAAGACATGGGGATGTCCAGCTTTTTTAAAGAAGCAACATGCGGACAAGCTCGAGGCACGCTCAGTACTGTGTAAGTTTGTGGGATACCCAAAGAACTCCAGGGGGTATCTTTTCTATTACGCAGAGGAACAAAAAGTTTTTGTTTCTCAGCATCCCCACTTTTTGGAAACTGAATTTTTAGAAAAGGAAACAAGTGGGAGCGAAATAGAACTGGAAGAAATTCCAGAACCACAAACTACTACTGAAAGTATGGTAGAACTAGATGTTTTAGAAGAAAGGGACATCCCGACGCCACTCCGCAGGAGTAGTAGGCAGTCTCATTCGCCCGAGAGATACTACGGTTTTCTCATAGACGGGGATAGAGAGGATTGCACTATTGACTATGATGAGCCTACTAGCTTTCAGCAAGCCATTCAGAGTAGTGACTCAGTAAAATGGCTGGATGCAATGCGGACCGAAATGGAGTCCATGTACACTAACAAAGTATGGACTTTGGACATTGCTCCAGATAGGGTAAAACCCGTAGGATGCAAATGGATCTTCAAAAAGAAGATTGGTGTAGATAGACAGGTTGAAACCTATAAGGCTAGACTTGTTACAAAGGGTTTCCGTCAAAGACCTGGTTTGGACTATGACGAAACCTTTTATCCAGTGGCTATGCTCAAATCCATTAGGGTCCTTCTTGCTATTGCTGCCTTCCACGATTATGAGATCTGGCAGATGGATGTAAAGACGGCCTTTCTAAATGGTAATTTGGAAGAAAGCGTCTATATGGATCAGCCAGAGGGATTCATTCAGAGTGGAAGCAGCGGTAAAGTATGCAAATTGCTTAAGTCCATTTATGGACTAAAGCAGGTATCGCGGAGTTGGAACATCTGTTTTGATGATGCTGTCAAAGAATTTGACTTTATGAAAAATCAAGATGAACCATGCATATACAGTAAGATTGTAGGGAGAGCTGTAGTATTCCTCGTCTTGTACGTGGATGACATTCTCCTAATAGGAAATGATATTCCTATGTTACAGTCAGTCAAAAGATTCTTATCACAAAAATTCTCCATGAAAGACCTGGGTGATGCCACCTACATTCTGGGGATCCGGATCTATCGTGATAGATCAAAAAGGATGTTGGGACTTTCGCAGTCTAGGTACATAGACACCATAGTGAAAAGATTCTGTATGGATGATTCTAAGCGCGGTAACCTACCGGCTTGTCATGGAATCACCCTCTCCAAAGAGATGTCTCCCAAGACTGATTTGGAAAGGGATCGCATGTCGATTATACCCTACGCTTCTGCGATAGGCTCTATAATGTATGCGATGTTATGTACCAGACCAGATGTAGCATACGCATTGAGCGTAGTAAGCCGGTATCAAGCAAACCCATGGGAGAAGCACTGGATGGCCGTAAAGAACATTCTCAAGTACCTGAGGAGGACTAAGGAGACGTTCTTAGTGTATGGCGGAAAAGACCTCCAGATGGAGGCCTTTACCGACTCCGGCTTCCAGAGTGACAAGGATGACTCCAAATCCATGTCGGGTTATGTCTTTACCCTCAATGGAGGGGCGGTCTGTTGGAAGAGTTTCAAGCAGGAGACCGTTGCTGACTCAACAAAGGAAGCGGAGTACATAGCTGCTTGCGATGCCGCAAAAGAAGCAGTCTGGATGAAGAAGTTCCTCACAGAACTTCAGGTGCTTCCTACCAGTGTTGATCTAATACCTCTGTATTGTGACAACAACGGCACTATAGCCTTAGCGAAGGAACCCAGGTCCTATCAGAAGTCCAGACACATCTTAAGGCGGTATCACCTGATCAGGGAGATCGTAGATCGCCGGGAGATCGAGGTGAAAAGAGTAGAGACGAAGAATAACATTGCTGATCCATTCACAAAGGCCATTCCTCAGACGCAGTTCGAGAGACTATTCGAGATGATAGGTCTTCGATATGCTAGCTCATGGCCCTAGTGCAAATGGGAGATTGTTAGTGTATATGCCCTAGGGGCCATTATTATATCATACTTGCATGTATATTACTTAATGGAAGCTTGGGATATTCACAGTTATATATACAGTCTTGCTAAACATGGTAGTATGATACTGGGTTTGTGTCTACTTTAATATGTGCATATGTTTCTTGTAACGTATCACTTATACATATTAGTAGAGCCCATAGGTTGTTTGCTTGATTACCAGCGTTCTGATGGCAGTCACACTAGTGGGGGCTGGGTAGTTTGTAAGAAACATCCTATACAGGTCCCTGGTCGTTAGATTATCGAGATAGGGCATCGATATTCCGGAGTAGACTAAGTGTGTACGCTTCTCATCCCAGTTGGGGAGATGGTCTGTCCCACAGCCATCAGTACGTCGTACTGGTGATAGTATACAGGTGCTCGTTAGGTTATGGGTACACCGGACAGGACTCGCAGGGGAACTGTTGGTTGGTATTATACCCATCATCAGTTAACAGTTCCTAGGTGATATGGGTACATCATAGTCCGCAGACTTGACACTGCTACTTCGCCTCGAGTGTGTCCCGCTGTTCTTAGATTGCTACCCTACCATGGCTCAAAAGAGTCGTGCAAACAGGTAGCAGTTGGGTGCAGTCCCGAGCACTTGGAGGCAGTGGCTGTTAGATATGATTGGTCTCTCCCGGTATTGGGAGTTGATATCACGCTGTGTCAGAGAGCCATTACGCATAGTACCTGGCCAGGGCAAGCGAGATTTACTGGTAGGTTCCAGTTGTTTCTCAGGGTGTAATGGGCTACGCTCCGACACGACTTATACCGCTATTAGGGGACTGATGCTTGCCTCCCCTAGGCTCGATATGCGATAGTCTTAGACGAACAGACTGGACTATACGGAGATTGTCACATCAGGCTCAGTAAGAGTTCAGATGAGTTTCCTCATCGGCCTTCTTATCGACATCTACCTGTGGACCGTTACGTACAGCTAGTGCCGCTTGCGGTCTGTGGTTAAACCTACTTCCAGCGTATTGTCGAGTCTTTAGAGTCCCACACAGAGAGTTTCCCTGCTCCAGGAGAAACGATATAGAGGTCGTATGGTTTTACGACAAGGGTTCGGACGCATACGTGTTTAAACGCACGTACGACGTTCGGACAGTTTTTACTAGTCGACTTTGGTTTAAGCCAGATTCTAGTATCGGGTTATTGGATTTATACAGTCTAATGTTTTTCCGTGTTTTGACGGATTGGAGGGGCGTTCTCGTAATTTTCCGGGAAGCTTCTAGAAGCATGGTGAGTTGGAGGCTAAGGTGGCATTTGCATTAATTGGATTAGTGAGTCATGTAGTGATTCATGTTATGAGTTATTGATTCAATTAATGATTTATATGACTCATATGATGAATCGCTTAGGGTATTAATGAAACATGATGATAAAGCTTTATTTATTATTTACTTAATAATATCATATGTTTCATATATACACAAATGATTTCATTCATCCAAAAGTGATTCATTTTCTCACCTTCTCTCTCCTCAAGCTCTCATTCTTGAAACCCTAACCCTAACCTCTCATGTGTTGAGATCAAGGGTTAGCTAGACTAATTGATCCATAACCTCACTCTATATCCCCTAGGTAGCTTAGATTAGCACTTTGAGCAACCTAGTTATCTCAAGTGAGAGATCAAGCTTGGACAAGGAGCTTTCGGGTGGATCATCTTTGACTCGAGGAGGCCGTTGAGGTGCCGACGTTCCAAGGAACCTACAAGGAGTGGAGGACAGCGATGAAGACCCGAAAGATAAGTAACGTGAGGTATAACTTCGAATCCTTGTAGTTAAACCTTTCGTAATTTGCTAGTAACAGTTTAGATACGATTCATGCGCTCGAGTCCGTGTTACGAAGCTTTGACAATCTTTTTTCATATATTCCACCTCCCCGCAAGTTCGTGGGGTGCGTGACATGGACTTACAGTGAAAGCCTTTGAACCTTAGGGTTCGCGGCAGTTTCGCGGTGCCATTAGTGAAGCTTGGGTTTGCCCTTCTACGGCTGGTCCACCGATACTGTGGTATGTACTCGATACTATTAAACCGTACCCAAGATCTTGAGATCTTGGGGGATTATGAGGTTTTGACGAATCGATCGAATGGTTCGACTTCATTCGGATGCTATGTGGGGAGATTCATTGCTTGGGAGACTCCAGATATGAGTATAGTCGTTGGAGCGCAGTTCATGCAGCCACGATGAGACGAGTCCGAAGCAGTCAACAGTAGAGAAAGGTGGTGTAAGAGGTTCGTACGAGATCTTGATGAGATGACATTCCACTCCGCCGACATCAGAGATGTGATACGCATGCAGAGGCATTGTATATGGATATATTTTTCAGAAGGAGTCACGATGAGTATGCAGCCGTTTTAGAACAAGAAACAGATTTAGTGAAGGATGATAACTTCCGGATAGTTCGGCAGGGACGAGATTTGAGAGAGACCTCGACATGACCTTTCTGGAATAAATTACGAGAAGACTTGGACTTAGGAGTGGTCATTTTACGCACACAAGGAAAGAGTTCGGCATCGTCGACGAGACATGTTATGAGTGACCGTGACAGTTGGGCAGAGATTCTTAGAGGATGTGCTTGAGCGGGACTATTCCGCCATACTTGATTTCAGTATTTTGGGCGATTTATTCGCATGATTGAGTTTTGATGATTGAGTTTCATGATATTTGTTTCGTACACCATGGTTGCACCTACTGAGTATTTACGATTTGTGCACAGTTATTGCACTCGATATCGTTTCCGTGCCTTGGTTGCACATGTTTATGATTTCATGGGTTTCATACAGTTGAGTTGATTTTGTGCATATGTACGCACACGATTTGGTTTTTGCACTCGGTATAGTTCACATATGCTTGCAGTGCATTGATACGTATTTGTGCACCGCAGTTGCACTGGACTACGATTTGATATCATTTGAGATATGAATTTCAATTGTGATACACGATATTTGTTTTGTGCACCTTGTGCACCTGATTGGATTTTTGCGCATGTTCGGCGGTTGATATTAGATTTCATAATTTTATGCATGTTGGATGCACACGATTTAGATTTTATTCGAGCATGATGGATGCACCTGATTTGGATTTTCGCGCATGTTGGGCGCATGTTATGAGATGCGATTTTGGTGCACACCAGATACACTAAATCGGGATTCTTTGTGCATATCTGATGCACCTGATTTTACTGTCAGGCACACTGTTGCCTTTGACAGGTGTTTCATGCACACCCATTGCACTTAAATGTTGTTTCTGTGCATATGTATGGCACATATATAGATTTTGATTTCCGTGCGCACCAGACGCACGTAACATTCATATGCATATTTTGGGATTGGTTTCTTATGGAGCAGTACGTTTTTATGATATTCATACCGAGTAGGACTAGTCAGAGGACAGTACCTGGATGTATTTTGCATGCATTGTTAGTTATTGAAGGGATTTCCAAAAGGAGAGCTATAGTCTCAATATTTACCTATGTGTCTGAGATGACACGAAACCTTTAAAACAAGGGAATGCTTCTAAATTGTTTTCAAAACGGCGGTACGCGCATGTAAACAAAGGATATATATAGAGAGTTATTTTTTTACTAGAGACGTCCGCCACCGTGCAGTGTTATGCGCATCGCACAGGGACATAACACGGTTGGGCATGCATTTCCTTTAGGTGTTTATATGTATAGTGTTGATGTATATCTTATTGGTTTTTGTATTGGATTTAGACATTGATGTCTTCCCCATGACTTCGATGATTGCAGGATACTTGACGGAGTTTTATTTTTGAGTTATCTGCTCATTGTTCATGCGCATGCATTGCACTACGATGCGTTTTATGTATTGATGATTTCGGAGCCCCGACGACTTGGACTTTTTACTGAAATGTTTTAGTATTGAGGGGTTTAAATTTAAATTCGGGGACCGAATTTCTTTAAGGGGGAAGATTGTAACATTTAAAAAAATAAAATATTATTTTTGGGAATTTTTGTAATTAAATAATAAAATATTGAATATTTTAATAAGGCGGTATAATTAAATACCGATAAATTGGGAAAAATTTGGAAAATTATGGAAATTACTAAAAAAAAAAGGGTGCTTTATGTGATTTAAGAAAATTATGAAATTTTACAATTTATTATACACTAATTTTGTGCTAATCGCGATTAAAAATCGCTAATCAGGCACTAAACTTGTTTTGTGCACATAACATGCACATGTCATTTTAACACTTGTTACATTTTTTCCTACATGATTTTTGGGTGTATGGTTATTTATTTTGGGTTTACTATTGCAAAGAGAAGGAAACAAAAGAAAAGGAAAAGATAAATGGAAATGAATATAGTATTAGGCATGGGCATGAGAGAGAAAGGTGAGGGGGTCAATTGACCATGGCCATTCTATTTTCCCTTCATCTCTCTTCATCTTTATCCTCTCCATTTCCCTCATGTGCTGCTGCCCTCATTTCCCCCTCCACAAATCACCTCACTTCATCTCCAAAACAAACCCAAAACCTCACTCCCACTTCACAAAAAATGTGCACAAGCTCTCAAGCAACCCTTTGGACCAAGAAAGTTGGAGTTTTGGCGCTGTAGAGGATTCATGAGTGCAAGATGAGGTAATTATCCCATCATTAGTGTAGAATTTCCATTTCTCTAGCATCCATGTTAAATTAGAATCGATATTGTGTGGTTTTGGGGACTTTGAAAATATTAAGTTGAGAATTAGGGTTTGAGTTGAACCCAAAAGGTAAATTAAGGCTTGTAGAGAATACACAACCCCTGTGGTGATTGATTGGAGACCTAAAGCATAGACTAGAATCCATTTTAGCGGACTTCGAAACCCGATATCGGAAGAATTGTGTATTTTGTGTGTGTATATTGAAATCTTCTAACACCGGGTGACCTAAAAATTATTTAGCAAACATGGAGTGATGTGCAGGAAACCTGGAGTGTACCACCAAAACCCTAGCCCCTAACCCTCAACCCAGGCTGCAAATTAATTCATTCTAGCCGCAATTTGCGGCCAGAGCAGTGAGGAAGTGACTCGTTTTTGTTCCAGGGCTTTATCTCCAGTAAATTAGACCATTGGCATATGCAAAATTGGTTGTTTTAACCTAGGGTAAAATCTGGGATCATTTTCTTGTGTTGGCGCATTATTTTACGACTTGTTTTAACATGGATTTTGGTATTTGATAATTCATTTCCGTCGTGTGGCGTTTGAACATCAACGACTAGGGTTATTGGCCGTGTTTGCATGCGAGGCTATAGGTTTTTACTTATGAGCGTAGCGTGTGCCGTTTTGGGTTTTTCCGATTGGATTTTAATACGCATTTGCGATTGGATTATATTTGTAGGTACCCCACGTGATGTCGAGACGTTGAAGATGAAGATGGCGATATCGGCATCGGCACACAAGAAGCAAGGTGAGTAGATAAATATCTACGGGGGAAGTCGGGTGGATGTCATATAGCACCCCTGCAGTTCGTAGTATAGTTGTTATGTATGGATATATATGTGGTTTATGATACGTGGATGATTATCAAGATATGATTATGTGTTTCATGGTTAGTTTGTTGTTATTAGAAGTGAAGTAGCATAGCTTCTTTGTCGCGAAACCTAGAATAGGCTTACACCCACACGCATACACCTGCATTCATTTTATTACCTGTGCGTATATGGGGATATATATATACACACACACATGGGTATGGGACTATGTATATATATATACGTATACATATACACGTATTATGAGGATAGTACTTGGGATTGGAGATGAGTCGATGAGATTGGTCTTGAGGCCGTGAGATCGGTGATGTGATATGGTTCATATTTGAGATACGACATGATGTTTTAGCGGGACCTTTCAGCGTGATGTTTTCAGACACACGCATGAATATACATATATGGTATCGGTATTGTACTAGACGTAGATCAGTACCCCCGATCATGATATTTGATAAAGAGGATACTAGGTGAATAATGTGATTGATGTGACATTGACCTGTACCCAGATTTAGGATGCCGTACGACGGATTTACCGTACGAGCTATATTGATGATAGACCCGCACTCTTGACTCGAGGATGTCATATTGTATTAGGGTATCGTATGGGATATTATTGAGGCGGGATCACCGACTATTATATATATATATGTATGTATGTATGTATCGACTCAGATGTTAGGCGGCTTCCTTACCTTTCGATTAGCCTGTTAGTTTAGCCTGGTAGTTACTTGTAAATGATGGATTAGACTTGAGTCATACCTATTTCAAAACTAACGAATCGTGAGTAATTTTAAAGACAGGTCAAAGAATTCTACGGATATTTCAAAGGATGTACCTTATTTTCTAAACACCACGATTCGTATTATTTCAAAAGGAAAAAATGTACGACTCATACTTATATAAAGGCAGATTAGTTATCATTGTGTTTATTGTTCAGCTCCAGCATATTCTTGCTATTCGCATCGCATCGCATGCTTATATTGTGTTTTCATATGCCATTATCGAGATCATGCTGTCAGGACACCAGCACCATTACCGATGATGCGTATGTTTCACATACATTTACTTGCCGGCTCATACACATCATCATCGGTAATTGCCATGTCATGAATACTTTAGAGAATATTACTCATTGACATAGCTTGTTAACTGATAGTTCGATATGGTATTAGCGTACTCGTCTTTATATGCTAGTTTAGACATTGCAGTTATTACTTGCGACTGCATGTATATTATTATTCATTGTTATGCAGTATTATGGAGTTTTATGCTGATATTCACTGTTTACGTGCTATTGGTGGTTGGATTTCGGATTTTTATGAGATTTCCTGGATTTGGGAGAAAACCACATGAATATATATAAACTTCTCTCTCTCCCTCTCTCTTTTTAAAATAAAAAGTGCGGTTTTCTCGTGATGTATGAGTCGTCCACCATGATGTTTTCTCGGTTATGAGATAGATTTCAAGACCCGATTCGAGGAGTTGGATGAACCCTCTGCGGGTACATGGTGGACCTGGTAAGGTACCCCAGGACAAGAAGATCAAGGTATAGACGATGAGCCCGGCAGGGGCAGACTGCCTACCGGTGATTTTACCTGGCGCGTTGGATATCCGGAGGATACCGTTCGTGGTCGTATGATTGATGATAGGGGCCGATCCAGACTGACGGAGCCCTAGATAGTGAGATTTGAGACACTGAGATTTTGAGATATTGAGGTATTGAAATTTGATGATACAGGCCAGTCCGGATAGCCGGAGCCTGAGATATTGAGATATTGGGATTTATGTTTTGTGTCGATACTAGACACTGTTTATGTTGATTTCATTGATGATATCTCATTTTAAATATACAGAAATCTCACTAAGTTATGAAACAGCTTCTTCATTTACATGTATTCTGTTTTCATGCATTCATACCTCATTCATATGATATGTTGTTACCTGAGGCACTGACACGAGCACATGTGATTACACTTATGTATAGATGTTTACCCTTTCCACCTTTTCTTGCTTCAGACTTATCATTTGAGGTTATATATTGATTGTATTGATCTAGGATTATGTAATACATACGATTTCTACTCGTAGATGTTTTCTACTTACGAGTTGGCAACTCACCCCCGTTGTGCCACAGTTTCTTGCAGGTTTTGCCGTACAGGTTTCGTTATGGCTTTGCTGGCACTGATTGATCTCAAAAACTATCCATTAACCGCAATCAAGAACGGCGTCGCTTGGTAGCAAGCCGGTGAGTACGGGTCGGTCCATAGGGATGTTGTGAATTTCCTAGTCGCTAAAAACGAGTTAATTCCGATTGTGGTCGGATTGATTATTAAATCTAAAAACTAAATCTATCTATACTAAGATTATCTAAATCTAAATCTTGCTAGGGTTAGGTCTAGGTTAGGCTTAGAAATGTAAATAAATCTCAACGCTTTCTATACCCAAATTAGGATCTAAGAGGAGTTATGGTAATTATCAATAAAAGGGATTAGAACCATTCGGGAAGGTGTTCCTTCCTCTAGGTTCTTGTCCTTCCTTTATTGATCCTTACCCTAACATCCATGGAAAACACGCGTAACCGGGCATTTATACTACGGTATCACCGCTACCTCGTGGGATAGGGTGCCGTAGGGAGCGATGTGTGCATGTATGCATGGAGTCCTCTTAAAAAGTATGATGGACAAGAAAGGGATGAGAGATCTCATCTCTCAAACGTCTTCCCCAAAGCTAACCCTAACAAGCGAGGAGACTACTCGCTCATTAAGGAATTTAAAAACATTTATCTAGGGCAGAGAATGAAAAATTACTTAGGGCAAGAATTGAAATTACCTACTTACTTTACAGATGGTTCTCTCCAAACATTTACACAGGGTTGTCAGATCTGAATAGATGATATGAAAAGAGGCATCGATGCTCTCCAAAAGAATTCTGAATTTTATTCATAAAAAGAGGCATAGGGAGGCATGAAAAGAATACAATGATTTGGGCTTCTATTTATAAGATATAGAAACCCTAGGTTACAATTGACCCGCATGTCTGTATTTACCAAAATACCCGTAGGTAGACCCATTCAACGCCGCAAGAATTATGGTAAAAATTTTATTTACTATTTGCCTAACCATGCCGTGGAACCGCGGCCCGAGGCCTGGTTTGGCCGCGATTCCGCGGCCAAAAGATGGAGTTGGCTCATGTATTTTCTTGGGCTGGCTTCTGGTGTCTTGTACTTCCTGTTTCTACCGGTCCTTTCTCAGATTGTTTTCTTGTTTTCTTCCAGATCTTTCCAGTGAATAATTTTGGTGGACTTTAACCATGGCTTTGCGATCTTGGACCTTGCATTGCCTTGTACTGATCTTTGTGTAGGCTTTATCAAAAATCCTTCTGTTTGCTGGTCGTAGTCTCACATTTGCATCGTCTTTTATCTTTTTCACTGTTTTAGATCCAAGAACCTATAACCTGTACTATGTAGCAGACATGCGTCAAAAGCACCTGTTTATTTATAAAACGAATAAGAATGGGGAATATAATAATGCAATATTATGGTATGAACAAATAGCCCCAAACTTATCTTTTGCTCGTCCTCGAGTAAACTTATTTTTTTTTTATTCTCGACAGAAAAACTCACCGCACTTTCGCAGGGAAACGCGATTGCACTGAGCTCGTGCAATAAGTCGTTAAACCTCTAGGTGTCCCTAGTAGGAGGAGTATTGTCTCCTGAGGGTTTTCAGCGGATACTACCCACAAAATCCTATCAATTAGGCCCATTGACTTTTATTCTCCAATTAGGTTTTCTAATAAGGAATTCTATTATCTTCGACTCGTAAATTATCCACCCATATTCTTCACACTTCCTCATCATTTAACTTAAGATTATATATGTTCTGCAGACCTACTTAGCTTTCGGTATTTCTTAAGTTTTCCTTCTAGGGTTCCATCTCCACTTAGGAATTTTTATCAACTCTATTAAAGATACAAGTTCTATTCTTCACTCCTTTCTTTCATCTAAACTCCAATCACATATCCCTACGTGTGTGTATATATCACCCCTACACTCGGAAATTCAAATCAAGCAATCATACACTTATCCGTTTTCCAAAGCACTTCTTAATCGGTGAATTTTTATGAATTTTGCTTACACATCCTTCATGCGACCGTTAATACTTCTTGAGGTACCAACGACCGATTACAAAATGCGTTTGCATTTTAAAGCGTACTTCCTAGTCTTGTAACACCTGAGGCTTTTTAGCAGTGACTCCCAAACCAGTTGGTTTAAGGCACTAGGTGATGAAGCACCCTCGCTTAATATTTTTCTATTTTTGCAGCCTTAAGTAATCACAAAAACCAGTGTTCATTTTTTTTCTTTATTCACACTTGTATATATATTTTTTTCCATCGTACTAAGGACTTTAGACAAGAGCATTTCAAGGTCTCTTCTACTATTCCAAGTTTTAAGGTGCGTGATTGTGCAATTTGTAGGGTATACATTTTTAGAATCTAGACTTAAGCTAGGAATTATTTTTCAAACTTATACTCTAATAAAAATATCAATATTTTTCCTTTGTTTCGACTTAGCCCAAGAAGTGAACTCAAAATTTGCCTATTTCCAAATAAACTACAAAGACATACTTTCTACCGTTAAGCTTTAAGGAAGGTTATTTTTAGGGTTTTTAATTTACTAAGTCTAAGATCTAGTTGTTCCTAACCAGTTAACCTATTTGTCAAACTCAAGTCAAATAAGGCCAAAATTGAATACATTAATTTTTATAATTTTTTAAAAAATTTCAATTTTTATGGATTTTAAAATAAGTATGCAAATGAAAAAATATGTACATATGAATGCGAAGGAAGAAGGCTTACCGAGCATACCCCCAAACTTAAACTTGACAGTGTCCTCACTGTCATGCTATACCAAGAGGGTTGAGAATGTCGGCACTCCCCTGTTTATTTATTTGCAAAATTTTATTTTTATTTTTATTTTTTGTTAAAAGAAAAAACAAAATATATATACAACAAGGTTCCCCCCAAACTTAAGCAAGGCCTTACACAAGCCAAATGTTAGCACCAACCATTCAAAAATTCTATCGTGATAATGGTAGAGTTGGTGAAAGAATGGGGTGTAGAGAAATGAGATGAGAAGCACACGAGACCGTGTCGAGATAGAAGCAGTATACGGTCTCGGTGGAGGAGAAGAATGGTGGGAGGGGAAAAGAAATGGTAGTGATTCTACTTCTTCAAGTGGAGGTTGATTAATCACAAAATTCGTATCGTTTAAGAATGCGAGTTCGTCGGCGAAAATATCTTCGAAACTGTCATCAAAGGTCTAATTGAAAATTATCGAACTAAAAATATCGGATTGTGATTCATCAACACTCGGCATCATTAAAGGAAGACTAGTAGAACCAAAGAAAGTGGGAATACGAACTTGAGGGTGGGGGTGGAGTGTATAAATTAGCACAATTTGTAATGACCGATGTGCAAAAAACGATTGAGCTAATCTATCAACCCGCGGAAAAATGAGATTAAATCTCTCAAGATTCGTGAGCAAACATGGGTACGTCGAACTTGGTATTGGAGATGAAAGCGTAATGGTCTCTTGCAAGGTCGGAATGAGGACGGAGGGAAGTGAGTAAGGAAGGGTATCAGTTAAAGATTCAGGAGGGTGTACACAATCAGTGGAAGGGACATGATGAATTGGGAAAACCGACTCATCAAACAAAACTGGTTCCTCCTCAATAAATTCCTCAACATTCTCCTCAAAATTTAGCCTATCCATGCCATTATCATCAAAATCAAGACGCATATGAAGTTCGGGAGAAACATTTAATGACTCGGGATGATGAATTGGACATAAAATTTCAATCAAATCGACGGGTTCATCATCCAAAATATTCCCGGCGTCTATATCCTCAATTAAGTGAAAATCAATTTTTTCTGACACCTCATCAAAAGCATAGATATTTATCAATTCAGGTTCTAGATTGGAGGTGTAAAGATCGAAAGGATTAGGTGTGGTTTAACTCGAAAGAGATTCTTCACAATCTGGCAAATCAAGCACTACAAAGTCACACAACTCGTTAGATGTTTTATTTTCAACTTATGAATCATTTGGGACAATCGATGGAAAACCGGAGTTGTGGGCTTCAATTGGGTATGGGTAGGTTTGATTTGGAAATGTATAGAACTCACTCGCTCCTCTCAAATTCTCACTCTGTCCAACCGCCTCCTCATACATTGGAATTTTTGGAGCAAGTTGGAAACTAGCTACCGGTTCACTAGGTTGCATAAGGGTGGCCATAGACGTATCCACATTCCTCACCATTTTGTTTGTTGCTAAAATATAAGCTTCCAACGACTGTTCCAAACTAGACATGGGTTGTGAAGGGGTTTCGGTAAAAGATTCGAAATGGTTTTGATACGTGAAACTCCCAAATGGCTGTATAGAAGCAATGTCTAGTGAAGGTGGGAAAGTCAGGTAGGACTGGTAGGAATTGGATGGTTGGACCGTATGATCAACATTTGGATAAAAAGATGAATGGACTTGTTGATCTCTAGAACTGGATGTGTGGAGAGGAGTGAAAGATCGGCTACGAGATTGTGCAATATGCTCAGCAATAGACATCGGTTTAGGAGTTACAATAGGACTCGAAAAAGTGGTGTCAACATAAGAAGGTGGTGAAGGTTGACATGGTTGACACAAAGTGGATTGCAATGTCGAACTGTTTCTCCTAGACGCTTCTATTTGATCTTTCAAAGAAATTTTGGGTATGGAGGGATCGTCCTTAAATCGACCGAAACAATTGACGTACGAGACAAAGTTAGGTTCAGGATACCAAAGTTCGGCAAGAGATTTATGAGGTGGGGTACCCATGATGTAAGAGGGAGAAGAGAAAGAAGATTGGGGTGCACAGATTTCTTAGCAACAAAAGTTGCAAGTCTTTTTATAAAAATTTTCCTTCTTTCTTTTTCTCTTTATTTGGAACTTTTTATTTGGAACTGTTTGCAAAAAAAAGTTTTGATAAAGGGCTTAGACAAAAATGCAATCAACCAAAAATGCACAATCAGGCCTAGATCTAGGGTCACCTAGGTCAGCTAGATAACTCCTAACTGTTCCAAAGGGCTAGAAATAGGACCTCAAATCGCCTCTTCACCGCCAATTGCGGCCAGGTAAGTGCCAGGTGAGTGGGAGGCTCCCCACTACAAGTAGTGGTCATAATTAAGTAACCACTCGTCTTAGACACACTTGCCTAGACACCGCAAAGTCAGGTTTGGATCAACGGCCGATGCCTATAACTAGTCCTCTGTCCTATTGAGCGCGACGTCCTTAAGGCTGAGTCTAGTATTTTTTAATTAATTATGGTCAATGCAAATGCCTTATGTGATTTCTGGGGTCCTGGGAAGGGTGATGAAATCTCCACCCAATCTGAATTGGTTTCAAGCCCCTTAAAGTCCGATTAAAGATTTGCAAAACAGAAAAAAATTACTTGCAATCAATTTTTATTTTAAGCGCGGCGCAAAGAATCCTGCACAAGATTTCTTATTTGGAAGGGGGAAGATTTTTTTTAAGCGCAAAGAATCCTGCAGAAGATTTGACAAAAGATATATGGGGATTGGCAGAAGAGGGAAAAGGGGAGCAAACAGTGCAAAATTCGCGCGCTGACGTGGCAGAAGGACCGCGGAACCTCGGTGGAAGAGCGCTTGCGCGGCGGAAGGGCGGCGGAGTTGAAGCTTTAGGTCTCTGAAAAAATTGTGTTGCTCTGTTGTTCCAATCCCTTTCTGTTCTGATCTACCTTTTTCTGTTTCGCACTGTGGATTTTTCCAGATCCGTCTCGATTGTAGATCCTGCAAAATTCAAACAAAAAATACCCTTCACAAAATACAAAGATGATAAATTTTTTATATTATATATATATATATATATATATATATATATATATATATATATATATTTTTTTTAATTTTTCAGATTTTTATGATTTTTTTGTTTATATTAACCCGAAATCGCAAAAAGGAAATAACACGCCATCTCCGGCAACAGCGCCATTTGATTGATCTCAAAAACTATCTATTAACTGCAATCAAGAACGGCGTCGCTTGGTAGCTAGCCGGTGAGTACGGGTCGGTCCACAGGGAAGTTGTGAATTTCCTAGTCGCTCAAACGAGTTAATTCCAATTGTGGTCGGATTGATTATTAAATCTAAAAACTAAATCTATCTATACTAAGATTATCTAGATCTAAATCTTGCTAGGGTTAGGTCTAGGGTAGGTTTGGAAATGTAAATAAATCTCAACGCTTTCTATACTCAAATTAGGATCTAAGAGGAGTTATGGTAATTATCAATAAAAGGGATTAGAACCATTCGGGAAGGTGTTCCTTCCTCTAGGTTCTTGTCCTTCCTTTATCGATCCTTACCCTAACCTCCATGGAAAACACGCGCAACCGGGTCTTTATACTACGGTATTACTGCTACCTCGTAGGATAGGGTGCCGTAGGGAGCGGTGTGTGCATGTATGCATGGAGTCCTATTAAAAAGTATGATGGGAAAGAAAGGGATGAGAGATCTCATCTCTCAAAAGCCTTCCCCAAAGCTAACCCTTACAAGCGAGGAGACTACTCGCTCATTAGGGAATTTAAAAACATTTATTTAGGACAGAGAATGAAAAATTACCTAAGGAAAGAATTGAAATTACCTACTTACTTTACAGATGGCCCTCTCCAAACATTTACACAGGGTTGTCAGATCTGAATAGATGGTATGAAAAGAGGCATCGATGCTCTCCAAAAGAATTCTGAATTTTATTCACAAAAAGAGGCATAGAGAGGCATGAAAAGAATACAATGATTTGGACTTCTATTTATAAGATATAGAAACCCTAGGTTACAATTGACCCGCATGTCTGTATTTACCAAAATACCCCTAGGTAGACCCATTCAGCGCCGCAAGAATTATGGTAAAAAATTTATTTACTATTTTCCTAACCATGCCGCGGAACCACGGCCAAAAGATGGAGTTGGCTCATGTATTTTCTTGGGCTGGCTTCTGGTGTCTTGTACTTCCTGTTTCTACAGGTCCTTTCTCAGATTGTTTTCTCGTTTTCTTCCAGATCTTTCCAGTGAATAATTGTGGTGGACTTTAACCGTGGCTTTGCGATCTTGGACCTTGCATTGCCTTGTACTGATCTTTGTGTAGGCTTTATCAAAAATCCTTCTGTTTGCTGGTCGTAGTCTCACTTTTACATCGTCTTTTATCTTTTTCACTGTTTTAGATCCAAGAACCTGTAACTTGTAATATGTAGCAGACATGCGTCAAAAGCACATGTTTATTTATACAACGAATAAGAATGGGGATATAATAATGCAATATTATGGTATGAACAGGTACACTACTTCCATTCCGGGTGATTTGCTTTGGTAGGTGGATTCACTTGCATCGTGACCACCGTTGTACTTATTTTATTCAGTTGTATCTAGAAACTCCATCAACCAGACATGTATATTTTATTGACTTAGCATACCAGTGATGTATATTCTTTCGACCTAGAGTCGCACGTTGTATTATTATGGTTTTCATGTCGTTTTGAGTTTCCTTTTGAGTTTTGATCCTCGCCCTTCGGCATTGTATATTATTTTGCTTGCATGGTTGTGGATGTCGATTGACGAAGAGATAGCTCCCGCTTGGCGATGCCTTTTATCATTATGTATATATTTATCATGTTGTACCCCGTTCGGGGCCAGTATTTACAAAGGAAACTCTGCCGAAATTTTTAGAAAGGACTTGTGATTTTAAAAATGTATATTTCGGCTTATGTTGTTAAACTACTTGATTTAAATCGGTTTTTCCTTCACTCGACTGCTTTACATGGTTTGGATTTCTGGGTTTTGGCTAACTTAGATTACGTACACCTCGAGACGTTTCGTAGTTTAAGTGCCGGTCATGTTCCGTACTTTTCGGATCGTGACAAAAATATTTCCCTAGATCTTTCCAAACAAAAAAAGGATTGCACTCTGTAAAGTGGAGCACCGTTGAATTAAAATCCAACAGTGATTAAAAATCACCAATTTATAGAAAGATTCTGTACAAGGAAATATTTCCCTAAAATCTTCCAGGAACAACAAATAAAATATCTTTTGAATTAAAAAACCAATGGTGAATAAAATTCACTGAGTCATCTAAAAGATCATGTTGGTTACAAAATTTTTCAATGAAAGATTGACTAAACAAATTGATTTTTTTCTTTCTCCTATAAATAGGAGTCAAGAAAAGAAGAGAAAAAAAGAGGAGATACAACAACAGAGAAAAAAAGAAGAGAGAGAAAAGAAGATCTCTTCAGAAAAGAAGGAAACCCTAGGTAAGAGAGGGAAAGAGATCATTCTATAAGCTCCCACAAAAACAAAAGAGAATTTATTTCTCAAACTAAGAGTTTAAATCTTATGAATAAGAACTTAGTTCTTCCTTTGGTTGAAGATTTGCAGCATAAGTTGAGAATTTAATTCTCATCGGGGGGATTCTGCCATGCAGATCTAAAACTTAAGGGAGGACCCAAGCACATAGGAATTTTATTCTCCCACAAAGCACATAGGAATTTAATTCCTCCAACAAAGATAGGGTTTAACCCTTAATATAAGAACTTAGTTCTTCTTCACGGTAATAGATCTGCAGAAGCTGATCTCCCCATAAGTTAAGAATTTAATTCTCATCGGGGAGATTCTGCCATGCAGATCCAAACTTAGAGGGAGAATTGAGTTTAAAGAATTTAATTCCTTCGAACATATAGGAATTTAATTCCTCTAAACAAAATTAGGGTTTAACCCTATAAGAGAATTTAATTCTTCAACAAAGGATTTATCTCTCCATGAACGTAAAAGATCAAGTACCCAACATGATCACGTGGCAACACGTAACCCTCCCCTCAATGATCAAAATAGAACGAATAAGATCAGGTCACGTGCTCCCACGTGACCCTTGAATTGACTCCTCAAAATAAGAAAAGTAGAACAAACTGTGGGCGCCTCACGTGTCTCCACGTGACCCCTTAACAAACCCTTTTAGGGGGAAATCTGAGGAATTGATACCCAATGCATGGGCACCATCACGTGTCCACACGTGATAATTGTGGAAATCAAGTGTTTAACACTTATTTGCATATTCTGAGAATAAAATAAGGGAAGTCTGGCCCAATACTCAAGCGCCTCATGTGACCCCACGTGAGCGTTTCTTTTTTTAGTGTCTAACACTATTTTGTGCGCTTTATCCCTAGTGTTTAACACTATTCTAAGCACATCACGTGGGAGCACGTGATAACCGATTATACTCTAGTGTTTAACACTATATTCGAGCCAATCTTATTCTAAATTAGCTAAGTCTTTCAGAGGCAGGATCCCCTTTTGACTGAACCTCAAATACACTCTTTTCTTCTAAAATTGATCATCTCATATGACATTTAAAGCAAAACCCAGAGCCTTTCAACCAAAATTGGTTCAAGGGTACATCTCTTCATACCTCTGATACATGTCGTTGTAATTCCTCAGTGTCTTCAGAGAGATGGAGGGTCCCAATTACCAATAACTTTTGGTGCATCCCCAAACAGTTGAATCAAAACCAAACAGATTATGACGTCTTTAAAATGGACCGAAATGTCCCTAAACTAAACTCTATGGACTATGAGGTCCTTAAACTCATGGACTATGATGTCCTTAACCTCTACGGACTGTGAGGTCCTTAAAACTCACGGACTATGATGTCCTTAACCTTTATGTACTGTGAGGTCCCAAAAACTCATAGACTATGATGTCTTTAAACTTTATAGACTATGACGTCTTTAAACTGGACCGTAATGTCCTTAAACTAATTATGGACCGCAATGTCCTTAAACTAAAACAATAGAGCCCAAATGCTCTTTTGTTGGATCTAAATGATCCTGTTAAGTAAATCTTAGTCTAAAATGAGACTAACATATCCTTAACAACCATTTAAGTTGATCTTAATCTCAAACGAGATTAACGATCCTTAAATCAATCCAACTACAGATCCCACAACTGACACTGATTCATGGGTACATCTTGTCACACCTCTGATATGTGTCGTTGTAATTCTTCAACGTCTTCAGAGAGATGGCGGGTCCCGGCAACCAGACACTCAATGGACCACAAAGTACCTAAACTAAAGCAATAGAGCCCAAATGCTCTTTTGTTGGATCTAAATGATCCTGTTAAGTTGATCTTAGTCTAAAATTAGACTAACATATCCTTAAAAATCGTTAAGTTGATCTTAGTCTAAAAATTAGACTAACGTATCTTTAACAAACGTTTAAGTTGATTTTAGTCTCAAATGAGACTAATGTATCCTTAAACCCAAACAAAACCCAAATCTAAGAAAATACGGATTTGGACCAATCCACGCCCTACGGGCGACAACATAAATTAGTCTCCGTATACAATCCACGGGCAACCAAAAATGAAACAAATACATGCGACATGAAGTGACCATCTGGAGAAGGAGAAAGTGGTTACCGCGATGCGGTAGCGTAATTAATTGTAGGGGCATGCGCTTGCAGGGAAGAGCGTCCTCACAATCAAAAAACCCTCACAATGAGGGGTAATCTGACGAAGTCTTCTACAATGGCCGCATCTGTCTAAACCTCTGATACACGGTGCCATAAATCAACTTGGCATCTTCGGAGAGGTGGAAGGATAAAACCAAATAGCAGCTGCCCCCAAAATTCAGGGCGGACGTCCCAACATCCCGGTCTCGTCTTTTCGGCGGAGAACAGATTCTGGCATGCCCGGTGGGACCTTTTCCTCTTTCCACTCTACACTTCATGTGTCGTGTTTCGCGAACGAATCGCGGTTTGACATGGTTGCCCTTAGATTCGAGGTACTAAGATTTGGTGTCTTGCTCCGTGCAGAAAACAGAAGATCAATGGCTTTCAACTGCACAAATTGCAACAACTGCAACAACTCTCACTCCATCCCCGCTGGAAGAGTGGCCTACGGGCCTCAAGCGGCCTCCCTTTTCACGATGCCGGTGGACCAGGTGACGCAAGCCACCACTAGGCTGTTCTTTAAGACCATGCTACCACCCATGAGCTTCAATGCTTAAATGCCATTGCAAGAAGCTCCAAAGAAGTCGGTCTTTGATTGGCTTACAACTGCCACGGCCCCTCTCAACGGGTCACCCAAATACAGCGCCTCAGTCTTCGACAGACTAGGCCAAAGCTCAAGTGGGCCTATGAAGAAGCCTGCGATACCTGAAGCGGCCATCCCAAAGCAGATAGCCATTCCTACTCCTGAAGTCGCTAAGGGGGATTCTCTTGCTAAGGGATTGGTCTTCGCAAGACTGGCCATTCCTACTCCTGCTCCAGGTGGGGTCGTTAAAAATGCTCCCCCTAACCGAAAGTCAATCTTCGAAAGGTTGAACGTTTCTTCTCAACGGACGTCTGTCTTCGATAGGTTGGCACCAACAACAGCCTATCTTCAAATCAAGGGGAAAGATGAAGCTACCCTTATAACTGAGCCAGTCCCATTCGCACGACATGCTCGACGTCGCCACTGGCGCCGAGTAAGGAAAGCCGGGGGCAATTCCCCTTCTGGACTGACTCCACCAGCTCTAATGGTGGAAGTTGATACTGCTGTTCCAACTGAGAAAAGCTTTGAACTACTTAACAGGGTATGCAGGAATTCGCCAACTGCCATGCTGAAGAGATCTCCTTCACCTGTGGAGAGCGCTATAAAGGAAAAGCTGGAGCAGCCCCCTCAGCGGCTATCCTCTAAAATTTACAATGTCTGGCGTCAAGTCCAAGACTCGGTGATTGATCAAGATTACCCCCGTCGACAGAAAAAGATGAAAGCTCGGCGATAAGGGGATCACCCTGTCAAGCCACATAAGGTGTCATCTGTTTGGGTGCCCGCTGCAACGGCTCCCTCAACTTCGACCGCCTATAAAAGGAGGCCGAAGAAGACCCCTGTATTTTTGGCAAATCACAAGGACGCTGAATCTAAATGCCCCAAGTCTGGGGGCATGGTGGTGCATACTGTTTATATAGATTCCGGAAAAGAGAATAGCCGTATCTCTACGGGTCACCGACCACTTACATGGTCTGTGAATAAGGCTCAGGAGCAACAAAAAAAATGCTCCAAGAAATGCTGACAGCCATGGCTGCACTCACTGGACCAAAAGTAGGCCCGGAGACATCTTCGGAGCAGCGTCATGAGCAGGAAACGGATGCCGAATTCTTTCGTAGAATGCTTGAGAAGAAGGACAAAGAGGCTGCAGAACAAGCGGCCAACATAAAACAAATGACCCTTTTATTCCAAGATATGGTGGGCCTGATGATCCAGCCGGACCCTCCAACCGAAGATCCTCCAGTAATAATTGAAGATGATAGAGGAGAGACATCAAACCCTCTGCTGGATCTGTCGGCAGCCAAGGAGGAGACCATCTTCAAAGCTATGCTCGATGATTATTTAGCTCAGCAAATACGGGCTCATCAAGCGAATGAAGCAACTTGCCAAGTCGTCAGAACTGAGCGACCATATCCAAGATGGTATGATCAGATAAAGTACCCGCCAGGATACACAATTCCTAAATTCCATGTGTAAAAAGGGGACATGCAATCTCCATCAACATGTCGCTCAGTTCAGGGCTTTCTGCGGCAACACTAGAGGGGATGATAAGCTACTGCTTCGCCAATTCGTCGGCAGCTTGGCGGAGACAGCGTTCGAATGGTACTCAGAGTTTCCCAATGACTCCATCAAAAATTTTATGGCGATGGAATTGCTGTTCACCCAACGTTTCGCCAGCGCTAGCGAACGCACCCCAATCACCGCGTTAATTAACGCTAGAGTGAAGCCAGGCAAAACATGGGTGCAGTATGCGATACGAGGGCGGAATCTATGGTCGATGTGCGAACAGCGCATCGAAAAAGCGGCTGCAGTGGGCATGTTCGTAGGAACCCTCGATCCGCAGGCGACCATTTCCTAATTCATGATGTTCTTCAAGCCAACTACTTTCCAGGCCTTGATTGAAAAACTGGCCCAAATGGATCAGATGTGTCATAAACCCTCTTCTTCGAAGTTGGAATCTCGAAATGAGAAAGGGAAAGGGAAGGCGACCTCGTCGCCAATGCACAACAGCAACCCAGTGGTCCAAAACCAATTGACCGCCAAGACGAAAGACGACGATTCTTTAATGAGAAACTAAAGTGCCCTTATTTGTTTCCCCGGGATAAAACGAGGAAATTGTTTGAACTAGCGGTGCGCAACAGGCTCATCATCTTGCCGGATCCAAAACGCCCATTGTAACCCGGTAAGGCCAATAATCCCAATTATTGCCTCTATCACCAAGTGATAGGCCACCCAATCGAAGATTGCTTCGTCTTCAAAGGTTGGATTGAGGACCAATACCAACAGGGCAAATTCGCACTGTCCAAGAATAGGAAAGTAAGACCGCCTCAGCCGCACGCTCTCAAAAGAGGGGACACACCGGGGGCATCATGCTCTTTTATAGAAGAAATTTCATGGGAGGTCGCTCTTTCAGCCAAGACGAAAAGAATGCTGAGGGATCTTCACACTTGCCCAACGATCCGGTGGAAAAACCCGCTAGAGCCCGAGATCATTGAAGGAATGCTGAAGCCGCGCCTGACACCAAGAATTGGCAGCGATAATCAAAACACTCAAGCCCTGCCGTCAAAATCTTCAAAGAAGAAGAAGAAGACAAAAAAGCCCGTGAAACCTGATGAAAAGCGCACGGACCTACAAAAACATATTGACGCGCTGGAGGAATAGAACCAGAAGGTACGAACCCCGGTCACACTCCAAGAGTTTCTCAACCACATCCTTGAGGATAAAGATGACGCTGATGAAAGAGATGATTCTTCAGAAGAACCTGAGGATTATGTGGCAAGCTGCCGCGTAATCTCTCACTCGTTAATAAATGGCAAAGAAGCTCCAGACACAGAGAAACTGGGGGCAGATCTCGAGCCTAAACTCCTAGGACCGTCAGATGAGATGATTAACGCATTTCTGAACAAAGCACTTCTGAAAAGCAATGCTGATCGAGAACGCGAAATGGCCATATTTGAAAAAGCCAAACACCGACTACTGGACGAAAGGGTTAAAACACTCCTACCAGATCAAGGCACATCCGCCGTAAATAAAATCAGGTTCAAGATGAGGAAAAGGTTCTCCAAAGCCGTATAAATGGGAATGAAGCTGCCACCCTCCGAAGGAAACACTCCTGACAGGATACACCCTAACGAAGAGGATGCACATCCAAACTACTGCTTGTACCATCGGAGGATTGCACAGCCTACTAAAGAATGTAACGCCTTTAAATATTGGTGGCAGGGATATCTTGCTCACCGGTAGCATTTCAAGCGTATGAAGCGTAAAACGCATCAAGAGTAGAAGAGCATGACAGATGAGCGCAAAAGAATTGCCGGCAACTGTCACATGGTTGATTCCCGGGGATCGCAAGTTCTCACCTTCGGGAGCGATTCGGATGAAGAAATAGCCCTCGGTCCTCTCTTCAAGGAATCCATCTTTGAAGAAGACGAAATGAAGACCTGTGAGAACATTCAGTTGCGCAATCGCACGTTACCCGAAAAGAATCTCGGACCCGCAAACAAGGGATCAAACAAAAAGGATAAGGGGAAAGAAAAGGTCCCTGAGGATATCACCCTCGATGACCGAGTCGTCGAAGAGCTGGCAGCCTAGGACCCGCCCAAGAAAAACAAGGTGGATTACAACGTTCTGGCACACCTGAGGAAGATACCCTCGCAGCTAAGCATTCTCGATGCCCTTCTGCTTTCCAAAGAGGCGAGAGATTCTCTGATCAAGGCATTACAAGAGCCTGACCGGTTTCAAGCTTTCCTCGCCGACGAAAAGATGAAGGACGTGCTGGAAGAAATTCACACAGCTGACATCACTTTCGGCGATGAAGATCTCCTCCTCGGGACATGCAAGCACAACCGTCTCTTGTATGTCACCGGATACTGTCATGACATCAAGATAGGAAAAATCCTGGTTGACAATGGATCCTCCGTCAACCTTCTCAATGTGAGAGTGTTGAAAGAGATTTGCATGAGCGTTCAACACCTTGCTCGGGATAAAATCACTATCTCCGGGTTCGACTCCCAGTCATCACGGACGCTCGGATCTATGATACTGACGTTACGTTTTGGGCTGCTCGTCACTGACATCAAGTTTCACGTCATTGACGCCAAGACTTGCTACAACGCTTTGCTCGGCAGACCTTGGTTACACGAGTACAATATCATCCCTTCTACATAATATCAGTGTATGAAGTACTTCAAAGATGGTCTTGAGTATACCGTGACATGGGAGCTAAACCCATTCTCCATTAATGAAGTCCGAAAATACGAAGATGCAAAATAATTCTTGCCAGACTTTGAAGACACGGAAAGGTGCCATAAGCTGGAGAATAAGCAGAAAGCTATCACCACTATTCCGGTCTTTGAGAGCGATACCGAAGTGGAAGAAGAGATAGTCTATTCAGGACCGTCCCAATGCAACAAACCGGGATTGTCCACCCCTATTCGGGTCTTCGGCAGCGACTCTGAAGATGAGGTTAATACAGTATGTTCTGTTCGGCCATCAATACAAGCCTTCACTGGCGATGAATGAAGTTTGCAAATTGCCATGGTTCCGCAGGAGCATTACAAAGAGCTCGACGCACTTGATACCTATAGTGTGTAGGAACTGCAGACGTTCTACGTCTCTCCCTGGAGAAAAGATGAAAAAGCAATCCTCTTTTATCGATCCGCAGAAACCAAGGTGGAGAAGGAGATCTGGCATGGTGCCAATTCTATACTTGACAGGCTCCAGCCCATCCGTCTTCACAGATACTACACAGAAGGATTAAAAGGGCTGTTGAGGCGCCAAGGCGTACCCTTTAAATAGACCGCATGACAAGCTTAGTTCTACAACAAGATCTGGAACATCCCCAGAACTCAGCGAAAGTTGCCCAATGGGAGAATGTAAACGATCGGGCTTGGATATATTCAATCCAAGAAACGGGAGCGATTCTATGGCTGATACGTTATACATGACTTCGATGAAGAAGAAGATGCTCGGTTAAAATACGCTAACCCTGAACCAAAACGAGGTCCCACCATGAAAATGCCAAGTCCTTCGTTTGAAGAACAGATGGATAATCTAATAAGGGAAGTGGGTCAAAAGGCCCGGGATGACCATATCTGCGAAATGGCTATTTACTAGAAAGCCAGGACGCAGCACCTCCTTCAGCAGGCTGCGGAGAATGACGAAGCTCTTCGTCGCTATCCCGTCACGAAGAAGACTCGACGCAAAGGCAAAAACAAGCTAAAGAACAGAAAAAACGTTCGACAACAGCGAAGTGGGTCCAAGAAACCACTCGATCGAGAATCGAGCAGCCGGAATCCGTCTCTTATAAAGAAGATGGGTCGAGCATATTCTTTTTCCTAGGACAAGACAAGGAAGATATTCGAACTTGTCATGAAACATCAAATGATTACACTCCTAGAGTCCAAACACCCCGAACAAACAGGCGAGGTCTCTCACCCGAATTATTTCTCCTATCACCGGGCGATAGGACATCCTCTCGAAGAATGCTTCACCTTCAAGAATTGGGTCGAAGACCAATACCAACTCGGCAGATTCGCTCTATCTGACAGTTGGAGGGTAACCCCGCTACAGAAGTATGAATTGAAAGCCACGTATGCAGCGAGAGTAGAGCTGGATCAACATCGGTCTTGGAAGCGATCTCGTACCTGTCACATGATAACGCTGTCAGGAGAAGGAGTACACGAAGATATGGCTAACCTCCCCTAGTGCTTCGAAAACGATGATGACGAAGTGATCTCAGAGCTTCCGCCAGCACCAAAAGAGCTGGAAGATGGGATACATACTACTGCAGATAATCTCAGAAAAATCAACTTGGGCACGGTAAACGACCCATAGCCGACGTTCGTCAGTGAGCTGTTGTCTGAAGAAAGGGTGGCTAAGCTCAAGGATGTGCTCATACAGTATAAAGATTGCTTCGCATGGAACTATTCCGAAATGCCGGGACTAGATCCAGAAGTAGCTGTGCACAAATTGGCGATATCTCCGGACATCAAGCCAGTCAAACAAACACTGAGAAGAATGCGGCTCGAACTTGAAATGAGTATCAACGCTGAAGTCAAGAAGTTAATCGACTCCGGCTTCATCCAAGAGGTTCAGTACCCTGACTGGATTGCCAACATCGTCCCAGTGATGAAGAAAAATAGGACAGTGTGCATCTGCGTGGATTTTTGAGATCTCAACAAAGCTTTTCCGAAGGATGACTTTCCCGTATTGGTCACTGAGCTGATGATAGACCACACATTCACTCACGAAGTCTTCTCCTTCATAGACGGCACATCAGGGTACAATCAAATAAAGATGCATCCCGAAGACCAGAAGCATACCACTTTCCAGACTCCTCTGGGCATATTCTGCTACAAAGTGATGCATTTCGGTCTGAAGATCGCCGGCGCTACCTATTAGAGGGCCATAACGAAAATTTTTGATGACCTCATACATGAAGTCGTCGAATGCTATATTGACGACCTTGTGGTGAAAAGCAAATCGCACGAGGAGCATTTGGAGCGTCTAAAAGTAGTGTTCCAACGCCTTCGGAAATACAACTTGAAGATGAACCCTCTCAAAAGCGCGTTCGGAGTCTCCTCAGGTAAATTCTTAGGATTCATCGTACGATACCGAAGCATCGAGATAGACCCGTCGAAGATCAAGGCGATCATGGAAATGGCTCCGCCAAGAACTCTCAAGCAACTGCGATCTCTCCAAGGAAAGCTTGCGTATATCCGACTGTTCATAGCTAACCTCTCCGGCATATGCCGTCCCTACAGTCACCTGATGAAGAAGGGAACCCCGTTCGTCTAGGATCGCAAATGCCAAAGCGCACTTGACGAAATCAAGCAATACCTGCAGAACCCGCCGGTACTAACCGCTCTAGTCAAGGAAAAGCCCCTCATTCTGTACACAACGGCCCTTGAGGGGTCTCTAGGTGCATTATGGGCATAAGAGAATGACCAAGGGAAGGAGAGAGCCCTCTACTATTTGAGTCGAGTTCTTCTGGTGGCAGAAACAATTATTCTCCCACTGAAAAACACTGCCTGGCGTTGATCTTCGCGATAACGAAGCTCAGGCACTACGCATTGGCGCATGACGTCCATCTCATATCGAAAGTGGATCCTCTCACGTATTTGATGTCAAGAGCCATACTAACGGGACGGCTATCTAAATGGGCCCTACTCTTAATAGAATTCTCGGTGACATACCGACCTCTCAAGGCAGTAAAAGGCCAGGCCATCGCCGACTTCCTTGCTGAGCATCCGATACCTGCCGATTCACCCCTAAATTGAGAATTTCTAGACGAGCACGCGTTTGACACGATCTACAAGGAGTGAGGAGAAGGTGATACCCGATAGGAACTCTACTTTGATGGGGCATCTTCCATGAAGAAGCGAAAGCATAGCTCCCCTATACTTAAATCTGGGGTAGGCCTTATGTTCGTGACTCCGCAAGGAGGGATAATGCGCTTTGCTTTCCTTAACAGAGCCGAGGACAAACAATGAAACAGAATATGAAGCTTTGATAGAAAGTCTTGAGATCGCTGTCGACATGGGAATCGAACACCTCCTTATATACGGAGACTCTCAGCTAGTCGTTGGTCAGGTAAACGGTGATTATCAAACGTGCAAACCAGAGTTGGTAAAATACGGAGAGAGAGTGTAGAAATTGCTAACTCAAATCCCTTCCTATGCCGTGGAAAGCATACCACGAGCGGAAAATAGCAAGACAGATGCGTTAGCCAAACTTGCTAAAGAACTGGCTGACGAAAATCTCGATGGCGTGAGGATCGTTGTGCAGAGCTATCGGGTTCTTGCACCGGCAAAAATATCTCCGGAGTCGTCTAAAGAAAAGGAAGCGACCAAGCAAACAACCCTGCAAATAGAGGACCAAGAAAAGGCTAAGGATTGGAGAGAAGTCTTTGTAGAATACTTCAAATCCCGTCGGACACCTGAAGATGCGTCCTTAAGACATCAGCTCATGAACGAGCTCTATCCTTCACTTTCGTCAATGACACTCTATATAAGAGATCATTTGATTCCTTATGGCTAAGATGCCTGGGACCTGAAGAAGCAAGGAGAGTCGTCTAAGAAACTCACGATGGACTCTGCGGTTCTCACCAAGCCGGGCCAAAGATGAAACTGAAGATCAAAAGGATGGGCTACTATTGGCCCACATTGATCCAAGATTGCCTCGAATATGCGAAGCAGTGCCACTCGTGCCAGATTCACGGGGAATTTATCCACCAGCATCGAAATCTGTTACACCCGACAGTGGCTAGCTGTCCATTCGAAATGTGGGGAACTGAAATAATTGAGCTCATCAAACCAGCATCGTCCAGAGGCCTTTGGTTCATACTGGCGACAACTGATTACTTCTCCAAGTGGGCAGAAGCAGTACCACTAAGAGAAGGGAATACGGAGAATATCCTCCATTTCTTCAAGACACATGTCATTTATCGGTTTGGCACTCCGCGACGAATTATCTCCGATAACGGGCCGGCCTACAGAAGTCACAAAATCAGCCGCTTCGCACAGCAACATAATATAGACTGGAGATACTCTTCGGTCTATAATCCCCGAGCTAATGGTCTGGCTGAGGCTTTCAACAAGACCCTGACGAAGATCGTAAAAAAGATTGTGTCCAAAAATAAGAAGGACTGGCACGAGAGACTGCATGAAGCTCTCTGGGCATACCGGACCACGTTCAAAACGGCCACAAACACAACGCTGTATGCATTGGTATTCGGCACTGAAGCAGTACTCCCTTTGGAGATAGAGTTACCCTCCTTACGACTGGCAGTTCATTATGAGCTAACGGACGAAGAGAATGCTCATCTTCGGCTTGGGGAGCTTGATGCCCTCGACGAAACTCGGCTCATGGCGCAGCAAAACTTAGAATCTTACAAAGCAAAGATGACGCACTCGTACGAGAGATTGACTAGGCCGAGAGCATTCCGCCAAGGAGAACTCGTGCTAGTGGTCAAGAGACCTATGATCCTCAATCATGCCAAACGAGGGAAGTTCGAGCCAAATTACGAAGGCCCATACATCATAGACAAAGTCTACTAAGGTGGGGCTTACTTGCTCATGGATATGCATGGAGAAAGACCCTTCAGGCCAATAAACAGTCGGTTCCTAAAGAAATACTATGCCTGACGAGTTACGGCCTGGGTTAATGATAGATGATGACGCCTATGTCCGCTCGCTATCTTCCCAAGCCTAAACTTTATAAGTAGTAGCCAATGAAACCGTTGCAACAACGGACCGAAATGTCCCTAAACTAACAACGGATAGAAACGTCCTTAAACTAACGATGGACCGTGATTGGAACGATTTTCCGATTGTGTAGTATTTTTATAGAAAATAGATTTTAGAAATCACAACCAAAAGAATTATTTTGACCGCAATCAATAACGGTGTCGGATGTAGCGCGTTAGTAAGTGCGGATCGTCCACAGGGAAAGTGAGTTCCGTTCAATTTCCGAATTAGATGAGTTGAAAATTTAAGGCAAAGAAAAGAAAACAATTCATGATTTGGAATTAAAGATCAAGAAATAAGAAAAATCTAGATCTAGAAAAGACATTAAAAGCAAGAATTGAGATGTGTGATAATTTCCAACCAACAATCAAGATTAGAAGTATGGCTCGTAGGAGTAGATCGGATCTATAGATGTGATGAGATCTAAAGATTACTAATTCTTATCCATTAATGAATTGATACTAGATCGATGCAAAATTCATCGAGGTTTAAGGATCGTGCGGGAAAATTAGGGATTTCGCAACCAATCCTTTGTCCTTTCGATGGATCGCATTCAAATTCTAGCTTCTAGTTAATCAAATGTTTAATAGTTGTTCCCTAGTTTCGAGTGAACACGATCAAGAAAGCATCATCTCGAAACTAGGTCATTAATCATTTGATTAACTAGAATTTCCAAACATTATAGGATTTAAGAATTGTAGAAATATCTAAATCATCATCATCTAAAGAACGTCACAACTCCTACACGAGCGGAGATTACTCAAACATCATGATCACAAACACAATCACAAATTGGGATCTAATCATTTTTCTTGAATTAAAAGATAAGCAAGAATATAGAAAATTCACCTTTATTTATCGACAAATTTCGTTACAACTCTCTTGAATTTACAAAAGGAAGGAACTAGATCGTCGATTTCGGCTTCGCTCGGCTCCTTGAGTCGCGGATCGGCGTGGATCTCTTGCTCCGTTGGAATCCGGCGTCGCTTCTAAAGGTTGAAGGCTCTCTTGCTCGAATTGCTCTCGGGATCAATCTTGTTTTTTGAATTGGAGTTTGAATTTGAGGCACAAGCTTTTGTCACTAAACTTGTGGGTTGAAGATGGTGATACTTCTTGAACCCATTCAAACCTTAATCTAAGCTCCTTTTTATAGACCTCTTGATTTAGAATTGAAATTTGAATTCCCCCCACAAATTAGTTATCAAATGATTTAAATTTCCCTCCAAAAAGTTAGTTAAGCTTTAAATTTTGAATTTCCCTCCAAGAAGTTGTTAAGCCGAGCCTTCTAGAGATGCCACGTGGAGCTTCTGGGGTCTTCTGGAAGCTTTGGCCGTTACAATTTAACATGTGATGAATTTTGATGGCATGATCTCTTCAATTGGCCGCGAATCCGCCGTGCCAAGGGGGCTTGGGCCGCGGATCCGCGGCCAATTAATGGCCTTGATGGTTTCTCTTTATATGGTAATACTTGGGCTGACTGGTGGGCCTTTTTCTGATATATGGATTTTTATTTGGCCTTCTGTATTTGCTCCAGATCTTTAGCCTTTGAATTGGTGTGTCTTTTATTAGTTCATTTCCCAATTAGGCCCTGCTTCTGGAATTTCCTGCACAATTTCACCGAGACAAGAGTTGCGCAATACAAGGATGATGCGATGCCATGAAACACACACAATTTCCCTAAAAGTGCTGGTTTTAGTGTACAGTACAAGTAATCCAATATTTTACATCTGTTTTTGCAAATATGAGTGATATGAATACCGGATAGCTTTACTTGACTCCAAAAGGTAGGGAAATTGCCGTGTTAGAAATGCAGTATTTTCGACTGATCAAATTCCCCCAAACTTATTTTCGATCGTCTCGAGCGAATGTTTTATTAAAAAAGAGAAGGAGAAAATAAAGAAAGAGAAAAACTAACTAGCACACTTTCGTAGGCAACACGATTGCACTGAGCACGTGCAACAAGCCTTTAAACCTCTAGGTGTCCCTAGTAGAAGGAGTGTTGTCTCCTGAGGGTTTTCAGCGGATTGCACCCACAAAATCCAATAATAAAAGAAAGATCATGAATATTACATTTAAAGAAAAGAATTGTAAAAGAAAGACTTTGAAAATTAGGGTTTCCAACTAAGCTAGCTTTTCGGTTGTCATGAGCCCTATCTTAATGGTCATGAAAAGATGTCAGAAATCACGTCCTCCCTCAATAAAACATCGTCTTATTCTTCATTCCTATCTTTATTCCAAACATCGATCATATCACCCTGCGTGTGTGTAAAGGACATCCCTACACCCGGAGAATTCAATTCAAGCTATCATACTCTTGCCCATCACCCTCAGTACTTTTTGATGTGCTTACACACTTTCATGCGATCGTTAATACTTCTTGAGGTACTAACCAACCGATTACTCACGTGCTTGCATATTTAGTGTATTTTCCTTGTCTTGCACCACCTTAGGTATAGCAGTGACTCCCAGACCAGTTGGCCTTAGGGCACTAGGTGAAGAAGCACCCTTGCTATATATTTTTTATTGCCTTTGGTGATAATAAAACCAGTGTCCATTTTTTTCTCACCACTTTCTTCATTTTTTTTTTATACATCGGCTTTAAGACAAGAGCATTTCAAGGTATCCTCTACTAACCCGGGCTTTAAGACGTGTGTAAGTGTGAATAGCAGGGTATCAACGTTCAAAATGTTTGACTTTCCAGAATAGAAACTATTTTTCAGACTTATTTTTATCCTCAGATTAGTGACTTCCTTCATCTTACTAACCCTTGGGACAACGGCTCATAACTACTTATTACTAGTTCGTATAAGAAAACTTCTAATTTTCTCAGTTTTCTTAAAATTTTCTAATCTCATGGATGTAATTGTTCACTATCTAATCTTTTATTATCATAAATATTAAATATTTTTATATTTTGAAAATTTTAAATTTTTATGAGTTTTGAAAATTTTTGAATTTTTATGGATTTTGAAAAATTTTAAATTTTTATAGGTTTTTAAAGAAATGGGTTTTGAAAAGCTATTTACAAAAATTGATGAACCAAAAGAAAAATATTTACACAAAATTTTTATGGGTTTTGAAAAATTTTAAACTTTTATGGTTATAAAGAAATGTTTTGTGCTTATGCAAATGATATGCACATGATGCAAAACTAAGCACAAACCTCCCCTAAACTTGTTTTCAACAGTGTCCTCACTGTTGCCATCTGCTAAATCTCGAAAAACCTGTAAGCCTGGGATGAATTTATTAGTGGGGGCAAAATATATAAGTGAAGATCCTCCCCCAAACTTATTTTTGACTCGCAATTTTTTTTGTAAAAATTTTCTTTTCAAGAGCCAGAAAAATCGTTCCCCCCAAACTTGAGTTATGCAATGTTAAGCTTTGAAAATCACATGAGGGGGTCAAGAATCATTGGTTGATGCCAAGCTTTGCAAAGACCGAAGATCAACACCAACCATTCGAAGATTTTATCAATGCAGTGCTCGGGTTGGTGGAAGAAGAAGTGGGGAAAGGGTAAGGGGTGGAAGAGAGTGTGTGTGCCTCTCATTTTGGAGAGACGAAGCAGTGAATGTGATGGATTACTCGCATTCTTTTTACAGTTCAGAAGAGGGGGTGGAGGTTCAATTTCAGTGATTGGGACATGATTCATCTCAACACCCGTGTTATTCAGAAATGCGAGTTCATCAGCGAAGATCTCCTCAAAAGTTTCATCAATACCCCGAAGAATAATGTCATCACAAAGTGCGGGGTGATCTTCAGACTCTAAAAGCAGTTCATAATCGGTGTTAGTTGTTGACCCAGACATCTCGGTGGAAGAGTCCGTATGTGTATGATACATAGTTGGGTCAAACGACAACGTATGAAAAGAGTCAAGATCGGTATCAGGAGGATCATCAAATTCGCTGCTGTCGACATCCATTAAGTCGACAGAACAGATATGAGCAGTAGGTTCGGAGGGTACACTTCCAATCTTGTAAATGTTCAACTCTATTGACCTATTCCCAAAGGATAAGGTCATAGAACCATTTCGACAGTTGATGATAGCGTTGGAAGTGGCCAAAAAGGGGCGACCTAAAATCACCGGAATTTGATTCCGAGGGTTCGCTACAGGCTGTGTATCAAGTACAATAAAATCCACAGGGAATACGAATTCCCCGATCTTTATTAACACATCCTCCAGTTCACCCCTAGGTTTGGTGATTGATCGGTCAGCCATCTGGAGAGTGCAATGGGCTGGTTTCAACTCTCCGATTCCTAGTTGCTCATAGACTGAGAAAGGAAGCAGGTTAACACTTGCGCCAAGGTCTAAAAGAGCACGGTTGATGTGTTTATCCCCAATAGAAATCGATATCGTAGGACATCCTGGGTCCTTACGTTTCTTTGGTAGCGGAGGGATAAAAGCAATGCTAATGCTATTGGACATGAAGACCTTCTTTGGCACTTAAGTCTTCCTCTTCCTAGTGCACAAGTCCTTAAGAATTTTCGCATAAGCGGGGACTTGTTGAATGGCATCTATGAGAGGGATGTTGATGTTAACCTGTTTGAACATTTCCATGATCTTCTCCATATGTGGACTCGATGTGTTAGCCCTTAACCGGTTCGGGTAAGGTGCTTTAGCAATAAGCACTGGGTCCATCATAGGAGAAGGAAGTGTGTGTGGCCCCGATCCCAAAATAGAAGTGGGGATCGTCTGTGGAGGAGTAAAAGAGGTGGGCTGAGGTGTCGAGCCTAGTGGGAAATGGAGAATAGGCTCGTGAGAAGGCGATGGGGTAGAAGAACAAGAATCAGAAGCAGAAGTGTGTGTGTGAGGAAAGGTCTCAGCCGGGGTGTTGATAGGATTTTCAGTATCATCAACTTCTTCCCCAACATGGTTATCCAGCACTCTCCCAGATCTCAACGTGGTGATTGCATTCACATGATGTGAATAGCCAGGATTGGGTACAGGTTGAGCTGGGAGTTTCCCTTTTTCTCTTGCACTCATTTCGGCCTTAAGTCGTGCAATCTCAGCTTCCATCGTTTTGATACTCTCAGCTTGGGATGCTGAGTTTTTCTTTATCTCACCAGCGGAAGACTTAACCTCGGCCGACACTTCCATGAAATTTGACATGAGTGATTTCATGGTTTGAGCGAATTGAGAGAACTCATCAGAACAGGTCGACTGCATAGGATTAGAAGGTGCAGGAGTGTTGACCTGGTTTTGGAAATTTGGTGACTGGTAGGGGTGCTGGGTGAGCTGAAGTGATTGCTGTTGTGGTGGAGGGACCCGTTGGAATTGATTAGGGTTTGGAACCGTGTTTTGGGATTGGTTCCAAGCAAAATTTGGGTGATTCCTCCAACCCTGATTGTATGTGGATGAAAAAGGGTCGTTTCCAGGTCTTTGAAATGCGGCATTGGTATGCTCGAGACCTCGAAACTGAGAGTTTAATGGACATTCTTCCGTCAAGTGAGAAGGGTCAGAACAGCACCCACAAACGGTTTTGGGGAGCGACATTGGGTTTAGGGAGGCTGCTAGGAATTTGTGTTCCATAGCGTCGAGCTTCTTTTGCATTGCTGCCATCTCAGCTCGAACACCTATGGACACGTCTATTTGGTGTATGCCACCCCTACTCGATGGCTGGGTTCCAGTCTCCCACTGTAATGACTTTTCAGCGAACTCTTCTAAAAATTTCCATGCTTCCCCATCATCCTTGGTCATAAAGGTGCCTTGACACATGTTTTCAAGGTTTTGTTTAGTGGTAGGGTTACTGCCCTCATATATGATTCGGCAAAGTTCCCATCTCGGGATGCCGTGATGTGGGCATTGAACCAAAAGATCCTTGAATCGGTCAAAGTATTTTGAAAATGGTTCAGCCAGAAGCTGGGAGAATTGATAGAGTTCACTACGGATTCGAGCTGTCTTTTGCATAGGGTAGAATTTCTTAAGGAATGCCGCAACGAATTCTTCCCAATTCGTGATGGAATGTGCGGTGGTGTTATACAGCCACTTCTCGGCTATATCGCACAAGGTAAATGGAAGAAGTCGTAGACGCATGGCATCCACAGAAAGTTGTGATGTACCCATCATTGCGCATACGTTTTCAAATTTGGTTATAAAAACGTACGCGTCTTCAATCTCGAGACCGTGGAATTTGGGTAGAAGGTTGATGTACTGGGGCTTAATCTCAAAGTTATCCCCGTTGGCTGGTGGAATGGATAAGCAGGTCGAGAGAGGACCTCGCAAAGGGTAGCACCTCTCTTGGAGAGAGATGCGGGGTGGAATCTGCGTACCAACGGACGGCGGCAGAGTAGCGGTAAAGAGGTTTGATGGAGACTGGTCCATCAGTGTGGGTGTGGTGGGGGGTAAAAGAAAGGTAAATGGAGAAATACCGACTTCGGAGTCGATCGAGGGGACGCGGACAAGACGGGCACTAGAATCCCGTGTCCAGCCTATCTTGTACTAAAAGGGGTTAGTACAAGTGGCAGCGTGATTTATAATTAGGGGAAATGAAGTGAGTGCGGTGTTTGTTTTGAAAAAAATGATACGGATTTTGAAAATATGATGTGAATCCCAAAATTCAACACACAACCCTAAAATTTATGGTCACCTAGGTCCAATCTCTAGACCGCTCCTAACTGCCAGAAGACAAGACGCAGGATAGAATCCTCCACTGCCTCTTTGTCCCTCCTGTGGCCAGGTAAGTGCCAGGTAAGTGGGAGGTTCTCCACTACGTAAGTAGTGGGCCTAATTAAGTAACCACTAGCCTTCGACACACTTGCCTAGGCACCATAAGAGAAACGCGGATAAGCAATGAATTACCCACGGCCTTCTTCTGTCCTAAGTGAGCGCGACGGTCCTTAGAGTCATCTCTAGATATTTTTTAATTAATGAGGGTAATGCGGATGCAGGTTTGTGATTTTTGGGGCCTAGGAAGGGTAATGAACTCCCCACCTAATCTGGATTTGGCCGTGCCCCTTAATTTCCGTATTAATTATGCAGACAACCACAAAATCAAAAACAAGCACACTTTATTTTGCTTTTTGCGTGCTGCGAATATTTGCAAAGAATCCTGCAACAAATTGTTAATTGGAGCAGATTTTAGGAAGGAGATAAGAAAGTTAGAGATTACCAGATAAAATTTTTCCAGAGAACCCCTTGATAGACCGCGGAACCGCCGCAATTAGCTCCCCATGCCGCGGAAACGCGGTGGAATAGTGTGATCTCTGCACTAAATTTTTCCAGAGCACTCCTGATTACTTCCCTAGCTCTCTGGAACCCTTCAAATAATTTTCCAATTTTCCAGTAAGCTCCAGATCTCCTTACAATTAACCACAACAACAAGTATTAGTATTTTGCGCGAGTTTTGATCTAAAAAATATTGATGGAATAAACTTTTCAACTCAAAATTCAAAAAATGAACAAATAGCACACGATCCCCGGCAACGGCGCCATTTTGATTGGAACGATTTTCCGATTGTGTAGTGTTTTATAGAAAATAGATTTTAGAAATCACAACCAAAAGAATTATTTTGACCGCAATCAATAACGGTGTCGGATGTAGCGCGTTAGTAAGTGCGGATCGTCCACAGGGAAAGTGAGTTCCGTTCAATTTCCGAATTAGATGAGTTAAAAAATTAAGGCAAAGAAAAGAAAACAATTCATGATTTGGAATTAAAGATCAAGAAATAAGAAAAATCTAGATCTAGAAAAGACATTAAAAGCAAGAATTGAGATGTGTGATAATTTCCAACCAACAATCAAGATTAGAAGTATGGCTCGTAGGAGTAGATCGGATCTATAGATGTGATGAGATCTAAAGATTACTAATTCTTATCCATTAATGAATTGATACTAGATCGATGCAAAATTCATCGAGGTTTAAGGATCGTGCGGGAAAATTAGGGATTTCGCAACCAATCCTTTGTCCTTTCGATGGATCGCATTCAAATTCTACCTTCTAGTTAATCAAATGTTTAATAGTTGTTCCCTAGTTTCGAGTGAACACGATCAAGAAAGCATCATCTCGAAACTAGGTCATTAATCATTTGATTAACTAGAATTTCCAAACATTATAGGATTTAAGAATTGTAGAAATATCTAAATCATCATCATCTAAAGAACGTCACAACTCCTACACGAGCGGAGATTACTCAAACATCATGATCACAAACACAATCATAAATTGGGATCTAATCATTTTGCTTGAATTAAAAGATAAGCAAGAATATAGAAAATTCACCTTTATTTATCGACAAATTTCGTTACAACTCTCTTGAATTTACAAAAGGAAGGAACTAGATCGTCGATTTCGGCTTCGCTCGGCTCCTTGAGTCGCGGATCGGCGTGGATCTCTTGCTCCGTTGGAATCCGGCGTCGCTTCTAAAGGTTGAAGGCTCTCTTGCTCGAATTGCTCTCGGGATCAATCTTGATTTTTGAATTGGAGTTTGAATTTGAGGCACAAGCTTTTGTCACTAAACTTGTGGGTTGAAGATGGTGATACTTCTTGAACCCATTCAAACCTTAATCTAAGCTCCTTTTTATAGACCTCTTGATTTAGAATTGACATTTGAATTCCCCCCACAAGTTAGTTATCAAATGATTTAAATTTCCCTCCAAAAAGTTAGTTAAGCTTTAAATTTTGAATTTCCCTCCAAGAAGTTGTTAAGCCGAGCCTTCTAGAGATGCCACGTGGAACTTCTGGGGTCTTCTGGAAGCTTTGGCCGTTACAATTTAACATGTGATGAATTTTGATGGCATGATCTCTTCAATTGGCCGCGAATCCGCCGCGCCAAGGGGGCTTGGGCCGCGGATCCGCGGCCAATTAATGGCCTTGATGGTTTCTCTTTATATGGTAATACTTGGGCTGACTGGTGGGCCTTTTTCTGATATATGGATTTTTATTTGGCCTTCTGTATTTGCTCCAGATCTTTAGCCTTTGAATTGGTGTGTCTTTTATTAGTTCATTTCCCAATTAGGCCCTGCTTCTGGAATTTCCTGCACAATTTCACCGAGACAAGAGTTGCGCAATACAAGGATGATGCGATGCCATGAAACACACACAATTTCCCTAAAAGTGCTGGTTTTAGTGTACAGTACAAGTAATCCAATATTTTACATGTGTTTTTGCAAATATGAGTGATATGAATACCGGATAGCTTTACTTGACTGCAAAAGGTAGGGAAATTGCCGTGTTAGAAATGCAGTATTTTCGACTGATCAGACCGCAATGTCCTAAAACTTGCAACTGACCGAGACGTCTATAAACTACTATGGACCGCAGCATCGTAAGGCTGACAAAAAGAAAGGTACGTCTATAAGAGAGATGGGCACGGATGAAAACCCAAAGGGCTCCATGAGTAAAAACAGCATGGCTACCGACGAGTTTTTGAAAATCCGAAAGGGCGCAATCTCGTTAAAAGACACTTGAAAGGTTCTCTCGACCTTGTAAGGAGAAAATACCCGCGTGAGATCCTTATGAATCACAAGGGAGAAACACACTTAAGAATCCTCACCTTTTTTAAGGAGAAGTTACACTTACGAGATCCTCACGACTCGTAAGGAGAATTCCCCTTTGAGACCCTCACGGCTCATAAGATTCAAAAGCTTTAAGTTACAGGGATCCGAACCTGTTCTTAAGCCATCACAACCCACAGACTGCCCAACAAGTGTTTCAATATTGACCCTTGTATACAATCCACGGGCATGAATAAACATTTCCCTAACAAAGTCCCATCAGCGACTAGGGATATGCTCACACGGTGAACAAACCTTTGTAAGTCCTCTCGACTTATAAGGAGAAAACACTCTTGTAAGATTCTTACGACTTGTAAGAGAACATACACTTAAGAATCCTCATGATTTTTAAGGAGAAAACGCACCTGTGAGATCCTCACGACTCGTAGGGAGAAACACTTTTATGAGACCCTTCCGACTCATGATGTCAAAATCCTTAGTCGACAGGATTCTAACCCTGTTTGCTAAGCCATCTTTGTTTAAATCGATAAAGGAAAATGATGATTCGCTCCTGGCAATATTCCAGTCGTAGCGATGCTGATGCTGAGATTGGCACCAGATTCCAAGTTGCACACTCGCGATAAAAAAATTACCGAGCCAAAAATCAGCAAGTAAAATATATGCATAGAAAATAGCCGAAATGATTGGGCAACTCGCAATAAAAAGTAGTGAGTAAAAGAAAAAAAATATAGCCGAAATGATTGGGCACCGCAAAATATAGCCGAAATGATTGGGCACCGCGAAAAATAGCCGAAATGATTGGGCAATCGCGATTTTCGCGATACAAAAAGCTAAAATGATAAAGCATCGCACAAAGAAAACAAAAATAATACATATAAAATGAAACTTTTTGCCCTACAGATGAGATCACAACGATCCTTGTATACAATCCAAGGGCACAAATAAAGAGGGAATTATATCATCCACCAGGCTCTTTCAAACGGAGAGTCAAATTTCAACGGCGACATCTACAGCCTAGAGATTATCAACGGCGTTCCTCCCCACTCCAACAGGATAAGGATGCGACATCCACCAAACGGAGCCATGGTAAAGTCCTTAGTTCCAGGTTTCAACAGCGACATCTACAGCCTAGAGATCATCAACGACGTTCCTCCTCATTCCAGCAGGATACGGACGCGACATCAACCAACGAAGCCATGGCAAAGTCCCTAGTTCCAGGTTTCAACAGTGACATCTACAGCCTAGAGATCATCAACGGCGTTCCTCCTCATTCTAGCAGGATACGAACGCGACATCAACCAACGGAGCCATGGCAAAGTCCCTAGTTCCAGATCTCGACGGTTCAGAGATAACCTAGAGACTACCTAGACATTCATCTCGTTACAACAGGCGCAACGTCAGCAAAGCAGAGCCATGGCAAAGTTCCCAGTTCCAGGACTCGACGGTGCACAGACAACCGAGACTCAACCCCTGACCCCGTACGGCCAAAGTCAACCTGACCCCGTATGGCTAAAGTCAACCCCTGACCCCATACGACGAAAGTCAATCCTAACCCCATATGGTTAAAGTCAACCCCTGGCCCCATATGGACAAAGTCAATCCTGACCCCGTATGGCTAAAGCCAACCCCTGAACCCGTACGGCCAAAGTCAATCCTGACCCCGTATGGCTAAAGACAACCCCTGACCCTGTACGGCCAAAGTCAACCCTGACCCCGTATGGCTAAAGTCAACCCCTGACCCCGTACGGCCAAAGTCAACCCTGACCCTGTATGGCTAAAGTCAACCCCTGGCCCCGTACGGCCAAAGTCAATCCTGACCCCGTATGGCTAAAGTCAACCCCTGACCCCGTACGGCCAAAGTCAATCTTGACCACGTATGACTAAAGTCAACCCCTGACCCCGTACGGCCAAAGTCAATCCTGACCCCGTACGGCTAAAGACAACCCCTGACCCCGTACGGCCAAAGTCAATCCTGACCCCGTACGGCTAAAGTCAACCGCAGACCCCGTATGGCCAAAGTCAATCCTGACCCCGTACGCCTAAAGTCAACCCCTGACCCTGTACGGCCAAAGTCAATCCTGACCCCGTATTGCTAAAGTCAACCCTCGACCTCCTTGTCGAAGCAATGCTTTGACCCGGGAGCAAGTCAATTCATCAAACACTTATGAGTCCTCTCGACCTGTAAGGAAGAAAATTCTCTTGTGAGATCCTTACGACTCTCAAGAGAAAACACACTTAAGGATCCTCACGATTCCTAAGGAGAAAACACACTTAAGAGATCCTCTTGACTCGTAGGGAGAAAAATCTTTATGAGACCCTCACGGCTCATAAAGTTGGAAAGCCTTAGGAGGCAAACCTGAACCTGACTCCTAAGCCATCGCTGTCCTACAAAAAGATCAAAATAGATTATCCAAAAAACGCATTTGCTAAAAGAGACACACCACCATGAAGCAAAATATTTCTTTTATTCATGAATCAAAATGAATACAAAGTACAATTTATTAAAGAATAAAAAAAAATTCTCATTCAAGAGTAAGTACAAAGGAGAATGAAAAGAAACATATACAATTTTTTTCAAGCCGGCGGACGATTTAGTTGATTCGTCAGTTCATTCTTCTTCCGCTGAGCCTCGGCTTCATAATTTGTTATTCTATGAGATGGGCCTGCGCCTGAGACTGTTGGGCCTGGAATGAAGCGAGCCGGCCTTCAAGCTCCCTTTCAATAACCTTGTAGGCTTCAACCATCTCGTGAGTAAAAAGGAAGGCTTTATTAATAGCTACCACCTCCCTGATAGCTTCTTGAAGCACTCGCCAGAGTTCATATGCACGAGTGGTCTTGGCCGTAAGTTCAGCTTGAAGTTCCCCCAGCACAATTGAAGCTAGCTCCGTCTCCGAAAATTTTCGGTTGAGTCACTTCTCACATGACAGCATATTTGCGGCGCACCGTTCGATCAACCCCCGCAAGCTCGCCTTTGCAGCCACAACCTCTGAAGGAAGGCGCGTACATTCAAGACTATGCAAGCAAGCCTCCACCCGACGAAAAAAATCAACCCAGACTTGCACCAATGTTTCACCATGGTAAGCAGCAAGAAAGAGGAGAGAAATGTTGTCTTCGATAACAAATTCTTCGACCGTGATCAAGCTACCAGCACGAAGGTCTTCGATCAGAGCTGACAGAGAGTGAAGCCTTAGCTTTGCCATTCGTTCAGAAGCACGTAGAGCATAGGGGCCGAGTGGCATAATGATGTGAGATTCCAGCATTGTAAGAACTGGCAAAGCTGTTTAGATTTATAAACAATCAGTGAGATTTGCAAGCAAAGAGCAGATGGAACAACGTCGAAACATTACTTATCCACAGTCATGCAAGAAGGGTCTAAGAGATCCCCTGGCCCATCAAGGATCTCAACCTCGTCGTCAGCTTCCAGAACTACAGAAGATATCAGCATTGTTAATACGAAAGAATAATAATGTCATGAAGAAGGCAAATAACACTAACCTTGCCCGGAAGAGAGGACGATGCGTTGAGGGGATATTGCCTGCGGAGCAGCCATCTCTAGCAAACGCTGAAAGGATTTTCTAGGAGACAGATCAGCGATAGACGCCGCCAGCCTGCGTAATTCTGAAAAGACAGAAAGGTTTAGATGATGGAGAGATTATTAAAATAAAATATAGAAGGCTACCTTCGATGCTCCTCTCGCTCTGAAGTGGGGGGATAGCAGTTTCGGCAACCTCCTCCATGCCCCCAGGAACATCATTGGGGACATGGGCCGGTATAACAGCTTCTAATTGAGGAGCAGCGGCCACTGCTGCAGGCTATAATGAACGGACGGCATCCTCGACTACCTGTCCCACAGTCTCCGGACCGTCACCAGAAAGATCCATTGAATATGCGGCCAATGAAAATGCCTCTTCCGGAAGAGCAAGCGCCGGGAGAACGAAAGCCACCAATATAAGCTCTGCAGCAGGAATAGAAACTGTAGCGTCCCCCTCCACACCTACTGGTGTCTCATCGGGAATATTTACAGAGTCCACAGTCAATACGCTACTCGAGCCCAGATTCTCTACCATCGCTGAAGTCCCTGCAAGGTTTTACAGAGATAAAAAGATATGGAAAGCAAAACAAATTACTCGCCGAAGGAAAAATACAAAAGGAATGCATACCGATTCGCCAAGATGCCTCAAGTATGGCTTTTTCAAACCGACGTTCCTTCCTCAGCCGGGGTTCTAATGTAGATTCATGACCGCCGGTCCATAACGACAATGCATCTTCAGAAGCGGTAGAGATAGGCTGTTTGAGGGCTATCTCGCCTCCCCTCTCCAGAGGGCCTATAAACACCCGCCGTACTGATGGAGGATCTTCATAGAATATTACGGCAGGGTAAGAACTCTTCGAGACGCGCACGTTCTCGGTCTCATCTTGGGAACGCCTTATAACCTCAGCCAGTTTTGCGGCTTCCTCGGCAGACGAGTCTAGAAAAAGAAGACCATCGTCCGGCTCTTGTGTAGAGATTGGTTCGTCTTGAATGATGGGCTCGGATTCTATTAAAAGGTCAAGTAGACCAGTGACGGTCTTCTTCCTCCGCTTCGACCCAAAGCTGGCGCTGGAAGATGATCGCTTCCTTCCCTTCGACGCTTTGGTTCGACGTTGACCCACTTCGCCTTCGATATCCTCTCTTGGTGGTGCTACCAATGATGACACTGCCATTGCTGACGCCGCAGCCGATGAAACTACTACTGGCGCCTTATCAGAAGCCCTCGCTTGATCTCTAGTGCGCATCGGCATGCCAACTATGGGAGAAGTCAAACCCGCGTCCACCGCCTCAGGAATAAGTAAGGCGCCAACACCCCTCAAGGGAGGGCGAGCTATTGACCGTGATCGTGGCGGGACTCCAGTAGCCTGGAGCGGGGCGGGAGATATAAGCCCAAAAAGTATCCTCCCCTCCTCAGCAATGATGGGACTAACTCGGTGGCGGTACCAACCCATGAAAGCCCCCACACACCTCGGAATATAGTCAGCCTCGGGGATCATGAAATGAGAACCGGTGTTCAGCCGCATGAAATGATGGGTGGCGTCACGAACAGCTTCGAGAGAAGAGTTAAGCTCCACCATGAATGCATCAAAGGGAACACCCTAGTCATAACCCAATAGCGGGGCAAAGTGATGTGGATTATACCGCATAAAAAGAACCGCATCATTTCGTCGGAACACCAAATAACCCGGCCTGATCGAGTACAAGTGCATGGCTTCCTTGGGCTTCAAGAATGGTGCTCCCTCTTTTGATAAATCAAACAGCTGCTGAACAGGTCCCGAAGGAGCAGAGAGGATTCGATCATTAAAAACCATCCCGCCTTCGTGGGCGTAAGGATTAAGCAGCACACGAAGAGCCCCTAACTGAGTCGGATCAGGAGCAGAAGCATCCACCAACCTCATGAGCCACGGGAAAGTATAAGCATCATAAAAGCTGGGTCTCTGGTGCACAGCAAATGCCCCTAGCACGTGCATCTTAATCCATGACGTAAAATAATGAAGAGAGAAACTCACCACATCCACGCTTGGGGTTGAGGTATTGGCTGCAGTGCTTAGCCCATGGTACAGATGCGATAACCCTGCAATGCCCACGGCTAGTCGCGTCCCTTCGGCAATGCGATGAGCAGGGTAAATGACCAAGGCTCTCATAAATTGATGATGCGTTGGAACGAAAAACCAACTGAGCCAAACGCTGATAAAGCCGACGAAGAAAGTTTCTTCATCCATACCAGGAGCAGCAATCGACTCAAAAGGTACAACAGACAAGATTGGAATATAGAACTGTGGCAAATCTTCTTCTCTAGCCGGCAGCTTATTTAAGCCAAACCTAAAGGGGTCATTGATATTCGCGAACTTCGGAGGCACCTTTGATAGGACGTCTCCACGAAGGAAGCAGGCAATAAAGCTTTTAAAAGTGATGCCCTATCCCTTTGACTCTGTGAACCGCTTCTCAAAAATACCTACAGTCTTGATTAGACTCGGGTACTTGTGGCGGACGGCATTTTCAGTTGACAAGCCGACAAGCTTAGCGGGTACAATCTCGAAGGAATACTCGTCAGAAGGCAACAATTCTTCGTAAGGTGCTTCCCTGATCGGCAAACCTGAGATTTCGCGAAACTCTTCCAAAGAAATCGAAACTTCGTGGTCCCCTAACAAGAAAGTGTTGGTGGGAAGATTCCATTGATTAAGGAAAGTTTTAACCCACCACACATGAGGAGACTGATAATGGAAGAGAGACGCGTACACCGCCTGGTAAAGCCCGACCTTCTGCAGTCACGCACGATGGGCGGACAGGATATAACAAGCCTAGAGAAGATAGCCCATGGGATGGCGAGGGGTAAGGCCTATCTTGTTGACTTGTCCCTAGGGCTGGGCTTCACCTTGGCAGATACGACTCCCCAAGATATTTATGGCCGGTACAGGTTGGTGTGGTATCCCAACTGTCGATGGCTCAAGCCGGCCTGTAGGAGTCCAATCCGCCACCTCTACAGCAAAAGCAGTCTGCGGACAGTCCATCGGCAAGAACGGGCGGAGAGGTTCTATTGGCACATCGCAAAGAAAGCTTCGGTGACCGCGGATGAAATGACCGTACCAGGTTCCCCACAAAAGTAGATTGGCGCAGTCCGGGTCATGAGCCTTAATCATTGCCATCACCTCTTCATTAGATGGTGACTGAGGAAAAGCAGCTTGTGAGCGGGTAAAAGGAAAGTACGGAAGAGAAGTCATTGTTCCTAAAACAAAGGAAAGGAAACTGTTAATGAAACCCACATGTGTATATATATTTATAAATATATATATAAAAAAAGACAGTGGAAGAATACGACAGGCCGCATATTTCATGGGACCATTAGTTGCAAAACACAGGGGCCCCACAAAATCAAGATGGCGGCTCTCTAATGATGAGGCAGGGTAATCATTACGAGAACAAAGGAAGATTCTCAATAAATGAATAAGTGGATTTCAAACACCTCTACACATTCCCCAAGAAAAAAAACTTATCACCAACTCTGGGCGAAATCCAAGAAATATCTCTCCTAAAATTTTGCCAAGAACAAATGAAGATGAAAATCTAAAGAAGTGTATTTTTTAGAACTAAGTTCTCTGAAGGAATTAAATTCCTTTTGAACAGAGGAATTAAATTCCAAGAAATTTTCAGAGCTAAGCTCTTTGGAATGGAATTAAATTCCAAAAGAAAACAAATACCATCTACAGTCTCCTTGGAACAGAAAAAATGCCCAACATTGGGGGCTTACTACCTACAGATTGTGCGTTCTTGGAGTTCAGAAAGCATGGGTTTTTATTAAACGAAAAGACCCTTGGTGTGGATTTAAAATCCAAAGAAAATTTCGACAAAAGTTCCTTGGCCGTTCAAGATCCTTACCTGAAAAAGGATTCCTTTGTGTTGACAGAGTTAAACTCTGAATTTTGTTTTAATGAACAGAGAACTGAGCTCTGAGGAAAAGAATTAAATTCTCAAAGAAAGTGAACAAGGAAGAAGATGAAGGAATGGAGGCGTTCTGATGAGACTGCTGCATTTATAGGACGTGATAGGGAACGGTTCATTTTTCCCGTTCCCTAGGCGAATCCAACGGCCATAAAGGTTACAACGTTGCACTCACGTGCAAACACGTAAGAACAACGCTGTGGGGGCATTTGTTCTCTCATGGGAACTGAATAAAATACGAATAAAGCAGCGAGGAAAACCCTAAATGGGGCATCACGTGCTCGCACGTGATGGGGCCTCAAAAATTCAGGCTGGACGTCCCAACGTCCCGGTCGTGTCTTTTCGGCGGAGAAAAAATAATAGAGACTTCTTTGGAGCTTTTTGCAACGGCATTGGGGCATTGAAGCCATGCGTGGGAGCATAGTCCCAAAGAACAGCCCAGTTGTGGCTTGCGTCACCTGGTCCACCGGCATCATGAAAAGGGGGGCCTCTTGAGGCCCGTAGGTTACTCCTCCGGCGGGGATGGAGTGAGAGTTGTTGCAGTTGTTGCAATTTGTGCAGTTGAAAGCCATAGATCTTCTGTTTTCTGCACGGAGCAAGACACAAAATCTTAGTACCTCGAATTCAGGGGCAACCATGTCAAACCGCGATTCGTTCACGAAACACGACACACGAAGTGTGGAGTGGAAAGAGGAAAAGGTCCCACCGGGCGTGCCAGAATCTGTTCTCCGCCAAAAAGACGCGACCGGGACGTTAGGACGTCTAGCCTGAATTTTGGGGGCAGATGCTATTTGGTTTTATCCATCCACCTCTCCGAAGATGCCAAATTGATTTATGGTACTATGTATCGGAGGTTTAGATGGATGCGGTCGTTGTAGCAGACTTCGTCAGATTCCCCCTTATTTGAGGAGTTTTCGATTGTGGGGACGCTCTTCCATGCAGGCGCAAGCCCCTGCAGTTAATTACACTACCGCATCGCGGCAACCACTTTCTCCTTCTCCAGATGGTCACTTCGTGTCATGTGTATTTGTTTTATTTTTGGTTGCACGTGGATTGTATACGGAGACTAGTTTATGTTGTCTCCCGTAAGGCGTGGATTAGTCCAAATTCGTATTTTCTTAGATTTGGGTTTTGGGTTGGGTTTAAGGATCGTTAATCTCATTTAAGACTAAGATCAACTTAAACGTTTGTTAAGGATTCGTTAGTCTAATTTTAGACTAAGATCTACTTAACAGGATCATTTAGATCCAACAAAAGAGCGTTTGGACACTATTGTTTTAGTTTAGGGACATTGCGGTCCATAATTAGTTTAAGGACATCACGGTCCAGTTTAAAGGCATTATAGTCTGTAAGTTTAAAGACATCATAGTTTATGAGTTTAGAGACCTCATAGTCCATAAAGGTTAAGGACATCATAGTCCATGAGTTTAAAGGCCTCACAGTCCATAGAGGTTAAGGACATCACAGTCCATAGAGTTTAGTTTATGGACATTACGGTCCAGTTTAAAGACGTCTTAGACTGTTTGGTTTTGGTTCAAACCGTTTGGGGATGCACCAAAATTTATCGGTTATCGGGACCCTCCATCTCTCTGAAGACGCTGAGGAATTACAACGACATGTATCAGAGGTATGAAGAGATGTACCCTTGAACCAATGTTGGTTGAAAGGCTCTGGGTTTTGCTTTGAATTTCATATGAGATGATCAACTTTGGAAGGCAAGAGTGTATTTGAGGTTCAGTCAAAAGAGGTTCCTGCCTCTGGAAGACTTAGCTAATTTAGACTAAGATTGGCTCGAATATAGTGTTAAATACTAGAATACAATCGGCTATCACGTGCTCCCACGTGATGCGCTTAGAATAGTGTTAAACACTAGGGATAAAGCGCACAAAATAGTGTTAAACACTAAAAAAAGAAACGCTCACGTGGGGTCACGTGAGGCGCTTGAGTATTGGGCCAGACTTCCTTTATTTTATTTCTCAGAATATGCATGTAAGTGTTAAACACTTGATTTCCATAATTATCATGTGTGGACACATGATGGTGCCCATGCTTTGGGTATCAATTCCTCAGATTTCCCCCCATTTGCTCTTTTTTTTAAAAGAAGGGTTTGTCAAAGGGTCACGTGGAGACACGTGAGGCGCCCACAGTTTGTTCTGCTCTTCTTATTTTGATGAGTCTATTCAAGGGTCACGTGGGAGCACGTGAACTGATCTTATTTGTTCTCTTTTGATCATTGAGGGGGAGGGTCATGTGTTGCCACGTGATCATGTTAGGTACTTGATCTTTTTACGTGCATGGAGAAATAAATCCATTGTTGAAGAATTAAATTCTCTTATAGGCTTAAACCCTAATTTTATTTAGAGGAATTAAATTCCTATATGTTCGAAAGAATTAAATTCTTTAAATTCAATTCTCTCTGTATGTTTTGGATCTGCATGGCAGAATCTCCCCGATGAGAATTAAATTCTTAACTTATGGGGAGATCTGCTTCTGCAGATCTATTACCATGAAGAAGGACTAAGTTCTTATATTAAGGGTTAAACCCTATCTTTGTTGGAGGAATTAAATTCCTATATGCTTTGTGGGAAAATAAAATTCTCTGAATTTAGGTCCTCCCTTAGGCTTTAGATCTGCATGGCAGAATCCCCCCCGATGAGAATTAAATTCTCAACTTATGGGGTGATCTGCTTCTGCAGATCTTCAACTAAAGAAAGAACTAAGTTCTTATTCAGAAGAGTTAAACTCTTAGTTTGAGAATTAAATTCTCTTTTGTTTTGTGGGAGCTTATAGAATGATCTATTTCCCTCTCTTACCTAGGGTTTCTTTCTTTTTTGAAGAGATCTTCTTCTTTTTGGAGAATTAAATTCTCTTCTTTTTTCTCTCTGTTGTTGTATCTCTTTTTTTATTGTCCTCCCCTCTGTCGTCTTCAAGGATAATCGGGGGGTATTCAGCTGGAGGATCCGGCTATAACTTCATCTCGACCATGTCTTGGAACAAAAGCGCCATTCGCTTTATGTTGGCAGCTTGTTCCGCTGCCTCTTTGTCCTTCTTCTCAAGGATTCTGCGGAGGAACTCAGCATCAGTTTCCTGTTTTTGACGCTGCTCCGACGACGTCTCCGGGCTTTCTTTTGGCCAAGTGAGTGCGGCCATCTGTGTTAACATTTCTTGAAGCTTCTGTTGTTGCTCCTAGGTTTTTGTTACGGATCTGGTGAGTGGTCGATGGCCCGTAGAGATACGGCTATCCTCTTTCCTGGATGCCACATAAACAGTGTGCACCACCATGCCCCCAGACTTGGGGTGTTTCGATTCAGTGCCTTTGAGCTTCGTCGCGGACACAGGGACTTTCTCCGACCTCCTTCTTTGGTGAGCGGTCGAAGTTGAGGGGGCCGTTGCAGCGGGCACCCAAGTAGACGACACCTTTTGCGGTATGACAGAATGGTCCTTCTCTTGCCGAACTTTCATCTTTTTTGATCGGCGGGAATAGTCTTTATTGATCACCGAGTCTGAGCCTGTCGCCAGACTTCGTAAATTTTGGAGGATAGCCGCTGAGGGGGCTGCTTCGACTTCGCCTTTGTGATCTTTTCAACAGGCGGAGGAGACTTTTTTAGCACGGCAGTTGGCTAATTCCTTCACACCCTGTTAAGTAGTTCAAAGTTGTTCCCAGTTGGAACAACAGCATCAATTTCCACCATTGGAGCTGGCGGAGTCAATCCAGAAGGAGAGCTGCCCCCAGCTTTCCTTACCCGGCGCCAGTGGCGACGTCGAGCATGGCGAGCGGCTAGGACCACCTCCATTGTAGGATCAGTTTTTCCATGCCCCCTGTTCTGATGAGAGCCTGTCGTTGGCGTCAGCCTGTCAAAGATAGACGTCGGCTGAGAGGGAATGGTCAACCTGTCGAAAGCCGACCTTCAAGTAGGGAGAACAGCCTGGACGACCTCAACTGTAGCAGGAGTTGGAATGTCCTTCTCTGGTATTGCGAGCCTCATTGTGGGCCCACTTAAGCTTTAACCCAGCTTGTCGAAAACTGAGGCATTGGAGCTGGACGAGCCGCTGAGAGGTGCCGTGGTTGTTGCAAGCCGATCAAAGACCGACTTCTTCGCAGCTTCCTGTGATGGCATTGGGACGCTGAAGCTTTCCGGTGGGATCATGGTCCCAAAGAACAGTCCAGTGGTGGCCTGAGTCACCTGTTCCATTGGCATGGCGAAGATGGAGGCCGCTTGGGGCCCATAGGTCACTCCTCCGGTGAGGACGGAGTGGGAGTTGTTGTTGCGGTTGGTGCAGTTGGAAACCATTTTCTTTGCATGGGAGAAAGACACCAAATCTTAGTACCTCGAATCCAGGGGCAACCATATTAAACCGCGATTCGTTCGCGAACACGACACACGAAGTGTGGAGTGGAAAGCGGAAAAGGTCCTACCGGGCATGACAGAATCTGTTCTCCGCTGAAAAGATGGGAAGACAAACGTCTTGCCTGAATTTGGGGGCAGATGCTATTTGGTTTTATCCGTGCACCTCTCCAAAGATGCCAAGTTGATTTATGGCACCGTGTATCGGAGGTTTGGACAGATGCGGCCGTTGTAGCAGATTTTGTCAGATTCCTCCTCATTTGAGGGGATTTTGACTGTGGGGATGCTCTTCCCTGCAGGCACAAGCCCCTGCAATTAATTACGCTACCGCATCGCGGTAACCACTTTCTACTTCTCCAGACGGTCACTTCGTGTCGTGTGTATTTGTTTTGTTTTTGGTTGCCCGTGGATTGTATACGGAGACTAATTTATGTTGTTGCTCGTAGGGCATGGATTAGTCCAAATCCGTATTTTCTTAGATTTGGATTTTGGTTTGGGTTTAAAGATCATTAATCTCATTTGAGACTAAGATCAACTTAAACGTTTGTTAAGGATACGTTAGTCTAATTTTAGACTAAGATCTACTTGACAGGATCATTTAGATCCAACAAAAGAGCATTTGGACTCTATTGTTTTAGTTTATGGACGTTGCGGTCCATAAGTTTAAGGACATCATAGTCCATGGAGTTTAAGGACATCATAGTCCATAGTTTAAAGACGTCATAGTCTGTAAAATTTAAAGACATCATAGTCTTTGAGTTTAAGGACCTCACAGTCCGTAAAGTTTAAGGACATCATAGTCCATGCGTTTAAGGGCCCCACAGTCCGTGGAATGTCTGGTTGTCGGGACCCGTCACCTCTCTAAAGATGTTGAAGGATTACACTGACAAATATCAGAGGAGTGAAGAGATGTACTCTTGAACCAATATTCCGATTTGGGGAATGGGATGAACATCAGTTTAGATGTCATCTGTTAGGAGAACACTAGTCATCTTTGGGACTAGGATTAATTTGGGGAGACCTGAACATGGGGGCTCAGTTGATTGGTGACACAAAGGATCTTGGTTTCGGAAGACTTCGCTAATTAGAGATAAGGTTGATTTCCCTTAATCACCCCATAGTGCTAAGCATTGAATCAGTGTTAAACACTGGACTTTGGAGGAGCTCATGTGTGAACACGTGAGGGGACCCGAAGTGGGCATTGTTCCTTGAGTTTATTCCCTCATATATATATATAAAAGTGCTGAGCACTTGGCTTACGTGTGAGCACGTAAGGCGCCCGAGGTGAGAACTGTTCTCTGAATTTTATTCCTCTTTCATTTATAAGTGCTAAGCACTTGGTTCATCAAACAGTCACTGTAGGGTGTTTTTCGTCACCCCATTGAGATGGGAATACGAGCGCGCTTGTCAGGCGTATTACAGATTCCCCCTGCCTAGGGTAGGCCAGGGTTTATTGATTGTGGGGATCTGAATCTCCGGCAGCCGCGGACTAAGCTGTCGTTAATTACCCCTCGCCTTTAGAGCGAAGGAACTCCGATTGACGGGTTAAACTGGTCATGCGAAATCAATGTGCAGTGTACGTGTGTTTTGTTTTGGAGGGGGGCTTAGATATATTGGGAGCCATGCAGATTTTTGTAGAGTATGTGTGTGTGTGTGTGTATACATATATATATATATATATATATATAAAATAAAAAAGGGAAAGGGAATCCAAAGGATGCATGGGGAAAAGCGCCAGCGCTTTGGGGGCTGGCGCTCCACGTGTCAGCACGTGGGCACTCGAGCGCTAGCGCTCAGAGCGCTAGCGCTCAGAGCGCTAGCGCTCCACGTGTCAGCACGTGGGCGCTCGGGTGCTAGCGCTTTGAGCACTAGCCCTCTGAGCGCAAGAGCGCAAGCGTTTTGAGCGCTAGCGCTCCACGTGTCAGCACATGGGCGCTCGGGCGCTAGCGCTCCATGTGTCAGCATGTGAGCGCTCGGGCTCCCAAAGCGCTTGCGCTCCACGTGTCAGCACGTGGGCGCTTGGGCGCAAAAAGGGACTTGGTCCCTGCAATGGGAGTTGTACTCCCAAAAAGGAGAACTTATTATTATTTTTTTTCTGTGTGTGTGTGTATGAGGAGTTAAACTTCAAGGATGTTTGAAGCTGATGAAGGGGCTTCTCTCCTTGAGCCTTAGTTCTTCCCCAAAGTGGGGTTTCTAGATATGGGTCTCCTTCTTCTTCCTGTCGTTTGGCCGGATCTTGAAGATCAAGAGATGTGAGATTTTAAAAATCTCTTCTTTTTGAGATCTAATGGTAGATCCAAGTTCCCCTTTGTGGGTTTTGTGGTGAAAAACTATTTAGTTTTGGAAAAGGAAGAGTAAAACTCTTGATTTAATTCAAAAGAAAGAAGAAGGTTTGGATCCTTCAGAAAGGGAAAAGAGGCACAAACCGTAGGTTTTTGAGAGAATGAAAAGTGTTACTTTATTCATCATCATGTTGCCTTATATAAACTTACATATTTACACATAGTCCCTTGGGCTATGCAAAATGGTATTTTGCCCATCCCATGGCTCATGTGCCATTTCTTTTTTGCACATAAGCCATGGGCTTACAAAATATTGGCTTTATGCCTATTTTGCATACATTCATGCATAAAAAATTATTTATTACATGATTTTGTTGTTGGCATGGGGAGGCTGGCCGCGTGCTCGACTTGGGCATGGGCCCGCTTGACCTGGGCTTGGGCCCACCTAGCTTGGGATTGACCTTGACTTTGACTCGGTCAACCGGTGTGCAAATTTTTGCCCCAAAAAATTGCCCCCATCAATAAATGCACACAACATATGTGTGTCGTGTGCATGAAATTGATGGATCTTCTTTAGCATGGAGGCGACTTGCTTTGGTTCCCACTTTTTGGGATGTACTGCCCTTTTTACGACATAGACGGTCGATTCTGCCCTTTTTGCGACTTGGACGGTCGGCGCTTGACGCGTCTCCGAAACGGAGTGTCCGTGGTAGACGTTTCCCTGGCCCGGAGTGATCTGGTTCCTGCTTTGTAGGAAGCCTGCACTGCCCTTTTTACGACATGGACGGTCGACGCTTGACGCATCTCCGAGACGGAGTGTCCATGGCAGACGTTTCCCTGGCCCGTAGTGATCTGGTTCCTGCTTTGTAGGAAGCCTGCACTGCCCTTTTTACGACATGGACGATCGAAGCTTGATGCATCTCCGAGATAGAGTGTTCGTGGTAGACGTTTCTCTGGCCCGGAGTGATCTAGTTCCTGCTTTATAGGAAGCCTGCACTGCCCTTTTTACGACATGGACGGTCGACGTTTGACGCGTCTCCGAGACGGAGTGTCCGTTGTAAATGTTTCCCTGGCCCGGAGTGATCTGGTTCTTGCTTTGTAGGAAGCCTGCACTGCCCTTTTTACGACATGGACGGTCGACGCTCTGATCCGGAGCGATTTGGTTCCTGATTTGTAGGAAGCCTGCACTGCCCTTTTTACGACATTGACGGTCGACGCTCTCATCCGGAGCGATTTGGTTCCTGATTTGTGGGAAGCCTGCACTGCCCTTTTTACGACATGGACGGTCGACGCTCTGATCCGGAGCGATTTGGTTCCCGATTTGTGGGATGCCTGCACTGCCCTTTTTGCGACATGGACGGTCGACGCTCTGATCCGGAGCGATTTGGTTCCCTGCTTTGTAGGAATCCTGCACTGCCCTTTTTGCGACATGGACGGTCGACGCTCTGATCCGAAGCGATTTGGTTCCCTGCTTTGTAAGAAGCCTGCACTGCCCGTTTTGCGACATGGACGGTCGACGCTCTGATCCAGAGCGATTTGGTTCCCAATTTGTGGGAAGCCTGCACTGCCCGTTTTGCGACATGGACGGTCGACGCTCTGATCCGTAAGAATTTGGTTCCCGATTTGTGGGAAGCCTGCACTGCCCGTTTTGCGACATGGACGGTCGACGTTCTGATCCGGAGAGATTTGGTTCCCGATTTGTGGGAAGCCTGCATTGCCCGTTTTTCGACATGAACGGTCGACGCTCTGATCTGGAGCGATTTGGTTCCCGATTTGTGGGAAGCCTGCACTGCCCGTTTTGCGACATGGACGGTCGACGCTCTGATCCGGAGTGATTTGGTTCCCTGCTTTTTAGGAAACCTGCACTGCCCTTTTTGCGAGATGGACGGTCGACGCTCTGATCCGGAGCGATTTGGTTCCCTGCTTTGTAAGAAGCCTGCACTGCCCTTTTTGCGACATGGACGGTCGACGCTCTGATCTGGAGCAATTTGGTTCCCTGCTTTGTAGGAAGCCTGCACTGCCCTTTTTGTGACATGGACGGTCGACGCTCTAATCCGGAGCGATTTGGTTCCCTGCTTTGTAGGAAGCCTTCACTGCCATTTTTGCGACATGGGCGGTCGACGCTCTGATCCGGAGCGATTTGGTTCCCGATTTGTAGGGAGCCTGCACTGCCTTTTTTGCGACATAGACGGTCGGTGCTTGATTTGACTTGCTCTGCTTCTTGCAGTGTCAGGGGTGGACTTGACTTGCTCCGCTTCTTGCGTTGTCGAGATTGGATTCTGACTTGCTCCGCTTTCTACGGTGTCGGAGTTGAAGTTGACTTGTTGATTGTGATTTGGGTTGACATCAGCATCGCTATACTGGGATATGGTACCAGGAGCGAATCATCATCTGTCTTTGAGTGGATTTTGGGATTTGGTTTTGGTTTGGCATCTGCATTGCTGCACTAGAATAACGCCAGGAGCAACTCATCATTTGCCCCGGGAGGATTTGGGAATTGGTTTTTGCTTGGCATCAGCATCGCTACACTGGAATATGGTACCAGGAGCGAATCATCATTTGCGCTTGCTTATCAGGAAGTGATGGCTTAGGAGACAGGTTTTAGGTCCCTATCACCTAAGACTTTTCAATTTTGTGAGATGTAAGGGTTTCACCAAGCATTTTCTCCTTACGGGTCGTAAGGATCCCGTAGGTGTATTTTCTCCTTAGGAGTCTTAGGGACTCCTAAGTGTGTTGCTCCTTTGTGAGTCGTAAGGATCTCACGTGGGAATTTTCTCCTAACAAAATCGAGAGGACTTTGCGAGTGCATTTCATCTCTTTTTTACGAGTCTGCGCCCTTTCGGGTTTTCACAAACTTGCAGGCAGTCCTGCTGTTTTTACTCACGGAGCCCTTTCGGGTTTTCATCCGTGCCCATCTTGCTTGTGGACATACCCCTTTTTTTCTTTCTTCCTTTTTTTTTGACTTTGAACGTTGTCTCACCGGTAAGACTTGGGAGAGATTGGGATTTTTTTATGCCCGTGGATTGTATACGGTTATGCAGGATGTATGATCCAGACCGTAGGGCCGGAAAAATTTTGGGACTTTGTTGGCGTCTGCATCGCTGCAATGGAATATGGTACCAGGAGCGACTCATCATTCGCCGTTGGGGTATGGAAGTTGGAATTTGGTCAGCGTCTGCATCGCTGCACTGGAATATGGTACCAGGAGTGACTCATCATTCGCCGTTTTGGGATTTGGAATTTGGTCGGCGTCTGCATCACTGCACTGGAATATGGTACCAGGAGTGACTCATCATTCACCATTGGGGTATGGAAGTTGGAATTTGGTTGGCGTCTGCATCGCTGCACTGGAATATGGTACCACGACCGACTCATCATTCGCCACTTGGGGATTGGAGAGCAATAGCTTAGGAGACAGGTTTAGATCCCTATCGCCTAAGGCTTTTCAATTTTATAGGCCGTGAGGGTCCCATAAAAGAATTTTCTCCCTGAGAGTCGTAAGGATCCCGCAGGTGTATTTTCTCCTTAGGAGTCATGAGGACTCCTAAGTGTGTTTTTCCTTTCTGAGTCGTAAGGATCCCACAAAGGTTTGTTCTCCTTATGTCTCGTGAGGACACATGAATGGGTCTTCTCAATGGAGCATAATTCCAAAGGCGGAGACCAGCCGCGTAACCGGTGATTATGGTGGGGTATGGGTATGATGAGAATTATTTGAGCCCGTGGGTTGTATACGGTAGTCAATTTGGGGACTGGCCGTAGGGCTGAGGGAATTTTGAAAAATTGGATTTTTTTTGGCGTCTGCATCGCTGCACTGGATTATGGTACCAAGAGCGACTCATCATTCGCCGTTTTTTTTTACCGTGATTGCTCTATCATTTCAGCTTTTCTTATCGCAAAGATCGCGATTGCCCTATCGTTTCGGCTTTTATTCGCGGTTGCCCCATCATTTCGGCTTTATTTTCATTTTTATTTTAGTCGCTGATTTTTATTGCGAGTTGCCCCATCATTTCGGCTTTTCTTTATTTTTCTTTTATTTACACATTTTTTGTTTATTTACACACACACACACACACACACACACACTTATATATATTTACATTCCCAGTTTAACGACTTAGAGGTCGACTGTTCCCAGTTTAATGACGTGGTGGTCGATCATTCCCAGTTTAACGACGTGGTGGTCGGCTGGCGTTCCCAGTTTAACGACGTGGTGGTCCTCTGTTTCTAGTATAAAGACTTAGAGGTCTACTATTTCCAGTTTAACGACGTAGAGGTCATCTGTTTCCAGTTTAACGAATTAGAGGTCATCTGTTTCCAGTTTAACGACGTAGAGGTCATCTGTTTCCAGTTTAACGACGTGGTGGTCATCTTTGCTTATCCCAGCTCTTTGAACTTTGATCTTGGCGGAGCTGTGTTGATGACCTAGCTCCGTGGCTTGCCGATACATCCGAGGATTGTGAGGTTCTTCCAAGCTTATATTGGTCCTCTGCCCAATCTTTGAAAACACAGCAGTCTTCAATGGTATGACTCAGCACTCTATGGTATGAGCAGTATACGGGATTGCCGGTCATATTCATTTCATGTGGCCTCTTCGGAATAGGCAATTGCAGGCCGTTGTTCAAGTCTTTCTCGAATATATTGCGGACATCCTCCTTCCTAAAGGAGTACACCTTCTTCTTTCTCTCCATCAGAGTAGGTGCCCTTACTGATGCCGGTCCCTGAGGCCGATCAGTCTTTGGTTCGCCCTGCACGTGTCTGGGAGGGTTAGGTTCCCGAAAGGCTTCGTTCTTCATTTGTGTGAAATCGGCGGTCGTAGCTTGACTGTTTGCTAACACGCCTTTAGACAATTCTATTTCTCCCGTCTTGTATTGTCTTTCGACCCAATCTTTGAAGACGAAGCAGTCCTCAATGGAATGACCTATCACCCTGTGATAGGGGCAATATTTTGGGTCGTCAGTCATATTCTCTTCCTGCGGTCTTTTTGACTCTGGCAGTTGTAGACCGTTTCTTAGGGCGTCTCTGAATATCTTGTAGACTTTTTCCCTTTTGAAGGAATAGACTTTTTCCAGTTTCTCTTTCAGAGGCGATTCCCCCCCCCGGCGTATGTATCGGAGGGACTGGAGGCTGATTGCGACCGTTTTTCGCAAAGGCGCTTTACTCTTAGGTTGAATGGGCTATCAGTTGGCTGCCTTCGGGTATCAATCCCTGGCTCATGAACCAAAGTTTGATTCTGCTGTAATTGCAATCGAGCGACTTGGGTCGCGAGATATGCCGCGACGTTTGCCAATTCGTCGACCTTGGACTGTACCTTGGCTAACTTCTCATTCCTGCCCCGAAGCTGCCTCTGAAGCCATCGGAATAATGCTTGTCCCGTAGTTCCGGTTATGACAACCGGGCCATCCTTATTGCCTGAGCTCAATTCCGCAGGAACCCCGAGCTCTGTTAGCTTATCGGCCTGAGCGAGCTCTTCATCGTTTAGACCGAGTTGACGTTGGGCAGCGTCAATCATATCATCGCCATGGCTGTGAAGAAGAGGAGGATTCGTTTCTTCATGTCCGACCATGTAGACAGTGCGAACCACATACCCAGCCATCTCTTTATCTTTGGCAGCTGATTTCACGGAGTGGTCCGGGCTTTGGAAATTCATAAGTTTTAACATGGCCAGAGCCCTAGCCCTTTTGTTGGCTCTGTATCTGAGCCGCTTCTGCCTCAGCTTCTCTGCCTTGAGCGCTTGGCAGGCTTCTGCTCTTCGGGAAGCCGCCATAGGCTGAGTGATGGGGAGGCTTGAGAAGAAACCCAATCGAGCAATTGTCAGAGGCGCCGCTGGAGCTTGCCCAGGATGCCTTGTTGCTTTGTTGGTGTTGATGGCCTTGCCCCCAGCTGGGGCCAAGGAAAGTTGTTCAAACACCGACTTGCGTTTATGTTGGGCGCCCTCACGATCATGACATTCGGCCTTTTCCCCTTTGAGACCGGTTTGTCTGTTACCAGAGCTTGAGGAGCTGGGACGGCGTTAGCTGACACGAACATGATAGAGCCAAATGGTAGCGGCTCCTCCTCCCATTGTCGCCCGAGACTTGCCGGGAGGATCGTCCTGGAGTCTATCTTCATTGTGTGGGAGACGGGAGCCGTGCTGAGAGCTGAGCTGATCCTTGGAGACATCTTTGCTGTGTCCGAAGATTGCAATTGGAGAACGTTAACCTGCACAAAAAAAACATGATTTAATACAGGCAATTGATATGCATATCAATTGAGTTCGCATGAAAGCTTAACCCGAAATATGGGAGGAGAGATCGGTCCCACCAGGCATGCCAGAATCTTTAGGGTGTTTTTCGTCACCCTATTGAGATGGAAATACACGCGCGCTTGTCAGGCATACTACAGATTCCCCCTGCCTAGGGTAGGCTGGGGTTTATTGATTGTCGGGATCCGAATCTCCGGTAGCGCGGACTAAGCTGCCGTTAATTACCCCTCGCCTTTGGAGCGAGGGAACCTCCGATTGACGGGTTAAACTGGTCATGCGAACTCAATGTGCAGTGTATGTGTGTTTTTTTTTGGAGAGGGGCTTGGATATATAGGGAACCACACAGAGTTTTTACGGAGAGTGTTGTAGAGTATGTGTGTGTGTGTGTATATACATATATATAAAATAAAAAAGGGAAAAGGCATCCAAAGGATGCGTGGGGAAAAGCGCCAGCGCTTTGGACGCTCGCGCTCCACGTGTCAGCACGTGGGCACTCGGGCGCTAGCGCTCAGAGCGCAAGAGCGCTAGCGCTCCACCTGTCAGCACGTGGGCACTCGGGCGCTAGCGCTCTGAGCGCAAGAGCGCTAGCGCTCCACGTGTCAGCACGTGGGCGCTCGGGCGCTAGCGCTCTGAGCGCAAGAGCGCTAGCGCTCCACGAGTCAGTATGTAGGCGCTCGGGCGCTAGCGCTTTAGGCGCTAGCGCTTTAGGCGCTAGCGCCCTGAGCGCAAGAGCGCTATCACTCCACATGTCAGCACGTGGGCGCTTGGGCGCAAAAAGGGACTTGGTCCCTGCAATAGGAGTTGTACTCCCAGAAAGGAGCACTTATTATTTTGTGTGTGTGTGTGTGTGTGTATGAGGAGTTAAACTCCAAGGATGTTTTGAAGCTGATGAAGGGGATTCTCCCCTTGAGCCCTAGTTCTTCCCCAAAGTGGGGTTTCTGGAGATAGGTTTCCTTCTTCCTGTCGTTTGGCTGGATCTTGAAGATCAAGAGATATGAGATTTTAAAAATCTCTTCTTTTTGAGATCTAATGGTAGATCCAAGTTCCCCTTTGTGGGTTTTGTGGTGAAAAACTATTTAGTTTTGGAAAAGGAAGAGTAAAACTCTTGATTTAATTCAAAAGTAAGAAGAAGGTTTGGATCCTTCAGAAAGGGGAAAGAGGTACAAACCCTAGGTTTTTGAGAGAATGAAAAGTGTTACTTTATTCATCATCATGTTGCCTTATATAGGCTTATATATTTATATATAGCCCCTTGGGCTTTGCAAAATGGCATTTTGCCCATCCCATGGCTCATGTGCCATTTCTTTTTTGCACATAAGCCATGAGCTTACAAAATATTGGCTTTATGCCCATTTTGCATACATTCATGCATAAAAAATTACATAAAAATTATATATTACATGATTTTGTTGTTGGCATGGGGAGGCTGGCCGCGGGCTCGACTTGGGCATGGGCCCGCTTGACCTGGGCTTGGGCCCACCTGGCTTGGGGTTGACCTTGACTTTGACTCGGTCAACCGGTGTGCAAATTTTTGCCCCAACAGTCACGTGCAGACACGTGAGGTGCCTTCAAAATGCGAGTGCTGTCTTTGAAATTTTCTCCCTTTGTTATACACCACTGTTTGGGGGTCACGTGGGAACACGTGAGGTGCCCCCAAAATGGGAGTTATCTTGGGTTTATTCCCTTTTTCCTTTTCTGAGTGCTAAGCACTATTGGGGCACGTGAGATCACGTGAGGCACTCTGAAGAATGAAAATTGCCTTTGTTTTATTCTCCTTTTCTTTTTCTGAGTGCTAAGCACTATCAAAAGATCACGTGAGGTCACGTGAGACGCCCCCAAATTGAGATGTATTTTAGATTTACTCCCCTTTTAAAAAGCTTGTTTGGTGTGTGCCAAGAGTTATTGGTTATTGGGACCCTCCACCTCTCTGAAGGCGTTGAAGAATTACAACGACATGTATCGGAGGTGTGGAGAGATGTACCCTTGAACCAAATTCCAGATCGAGGGGAGAGATCATGATGGAATGAACATCATCTTAGATGCCAGGAGTTCATTAGCTATCTCTGGGACTAAGATCGGTTTGGGGGGCCCTGAGCATGGAGGGCTCGATTGATTGCCCTCGGGAGATTTGATCTAAGTTTGGCTAATATTGGCCTCTCATAGTGTTAAACACTAATATATGATTGGCGCTCGCGTGCTCTCACGTGAGGCCTTAAAATAGTGTTAAACACTAGTATATGATCAGCGCTCACGTGCTCCCACGAGAGGCGCTCGAAATAGTGTTAAATACTAAGAATCCGAGGCGCTCACGTGGGATCACGTGAGGCGCTCCAAAAATAGGGTTTATTCCTTTTTCTCTTTTATAAGTGCTGAGCACTTCTCAGGGGTCACGTGAGGTCACGTGAGGCGCTCCTAAAATATGGTTTATTCCCTTTTCTCTTTTATAAGTGCTGAGCACTTTATGGGGGTCACGTGGGGTCATGTGAGGCGCTCTAAAAATAGGGTTTATTCCCTTTTCTCTTTTATAAGTGCTGGGCACTTCTCAAGGGTCACGTGGGGTCACGTGAGGCGCTCCAAAAATAGGGCTTATTCCCTTTTCTCTTTTATAAGTGTTGAGCACTTCACAAGAGTCACGTGGGGTTACGTGACTAGATTTCATTCTTTCCCTCTTTGTTCCTCAAAGGTGCTCACGTGGGGTTACGTGACTAGATTTCATTCTTTCCCTCTTTGTTCCTCAAAGGTGCTCACGTGGGATCACGTGAGCTTTTATGTAGCATTTGAATACTAATGAATCATCAGGTTGTTCTTCTATGGTTCCGAGGGATCAAGTTCTCATTTTGTTCTTTGTAGGGATTGAATTCTTTTTAAAGGGTTAAACCCTAGTTCCAAAGGAATTAAATTCCTATATGTTTTGAAAGAGTTAAACTCTTTTGGATTCAGTTCTTTCCCCTAGCCTTTGAATCTGCATGACAGAATCTCCCCTATGAGAATTAAATTCTCAACTTGTGGGGAGATCTGCTTCTGCAAATCTTAACCAGAGGAAGAACTAAGTTCTTTGAGAAGAGTTAAACACTTGGTTTAAGAATTAAATTCTCTTTTTGTTGGAGCTTTTGGGAGGGGTTCCTCTATATTTAAAAAGAGAAATCATTAGTCATTGGGACCCACCACCTCTCCGACGAGGCTGAGGGATTACAGCGCCATATATCGAAGATGTGGAATGATGTACCCTTTGAACCATGTCCCACTTAGCAGGAGGAAGAATATGTTGAAGCTTAAACTCCTAACTGCTGAGAAAGGCCTCTTTGTGTTTGCGCACGTGCGTCGCACGTGGCGGGCGCACGTGCGTCGCACGTGGCGCTTGCACATCATGGGGGGCAGCTAAGGCCCTACCATGGAGAACTAAGCTCCTTTGAGAATTGAATTCTCTTACGTGCGTTGCACGTGTTTGGCTCACGTGCGTTGCACGTGGCGCGCATGTGGCGGGCGTACATGCATTGCACGTGGCGCACATGGTGCTTGCGCATATGCGCATTATGGGGGAAGCAAGCTCCTATGGGGAACTAATCTCCTTTGAGAATTGAATTCTCTTACGTGTGTTGCACGTGTTTGGCTCACGTGCGTTGCACGTGGCGCACACGGCGCTTGCGCATATGCGCATTATGGGAAGGGAGCAAGCTCCTTTGGAGAACTAATCTCCTTTGAGAATTGAATTCTCTACCTTTTCTAAATGGTATCCCCTCTTATTTATATAGGAGTGGTAGAGAAGGGATCTCTCTTTTTCCCGATGTGGGACTAAAAATGCATCCTCCTTATAGTAAAGCATTACTTTAGATTACACGTGCGTAGCACATTTGCTTATAACTTTTGATTCCGGATGAATTATGAGTCCCATAATATATCAAATCGAAGGATTTTTCGAGACACTTTCAATACCATCAGAATTTAGCTGTTTCGCATTCGGGAGTTTGTCAAAATACAGCCCGGAAAATACCGGTTCGCATTTTCTTCCTTAGATTACACGTGCATAGCACATTTGCTCATAACTTTTGATCCCGGATGAATTATGAGGCCCATAATATATCAAATAGAAGGATTTTTTGAGAATCTTTCGATACCATCAGAAATTAGCTGTTTCTCATTCAGGAGTTTGTCAAAATACAGTCCGGAAAATACTGGTTCATATTTTTTTAAGCGTATCGCTGCCATTTGATACCTTGGGCTCTTTTGCGCAGAAATTTTTGGTGAGAACAAATGCCCCCCATTACTTTGCCCACGTAAGTATGTACGTGGGTGAAGTAGTGCATAGTTATGCATAGCGTATGACCAGTTTCGGGTTGGTATATAACTTTCAGAATCTTGATATGAGAAGATAACGAGCGGACGCGAGCGTCGTCATTTATCATTGACTCAAATCTCGACTCTTAAGGGATATAGATCTAAACCCTCAGTCCCATGAGCCACACCCTTCTATTTCTTTACGTCTTACTCTGGCGTGAAGAAGTTTATATGCTCATGAATAACTTCTCCATTTAAGTGGCATGTAGTTTTGGCAAGTGTGGCCCCATAGATGGTGGATAACAGTTCATCTTGAACTCTTTATAGGGTAGTGATGGCTTAGGAAACAGGTTTAGATCTCCTTCCTAAGACTTTTCAATTTTATGAGCCATTAAGGTCTCATAAAGATTTTTCTCCCTACGAGTCGTGAGAATCTCGTAGGTGTATTTTCTCCTTAGGAATCGTGAGGATTCCTATGTGTGCTTTCTCTTGAGATTCGTAAGGATCTCACAAGAGAATTTTCTTCCTTATAAGTCGAGAGGACTCGTAAGTGATTGATGAGTTGACCTACTCCCGAGTCAAATCATTGCTTCAACAGGAAGGTCGATGGTTGACTTTGGCCGTTTTCCATGGGGTCAGGATTGACTTTAGCTATACGGGGTCAGGATTGACTTTAGCCATATAGGGTGAGGATTGACTTTAGCCATACGGGGTCAGGATTGACTTTACCCATATGGGGTCAGGATTGACTTTAGTCATACGGGGCCAGGATTGATTTTAGCCATATGGGGTCCGGATTGAATTTAGCTATACGGGGTCAGTTGATGACGTATTTCCGTGACGGGGTCATTGGATGACGTATTTCTGCGACGGGGTCATTGGCTGACGTGTTTCCGAGATGGGGTCATTTGATGACGTATTTCCGAGACGGTGTCATTGGATGACGTTTTTCCGCGACGGGGTCATTTGCTGACGTGTTTCCGCGGCGGGGTCATTGGCTGACTTATTTCCGCGATGGGGTCATTAGCTGACGTATTTCCATGACGGGGTCATTTGCTGACGTATTTCCGAGATAGGGTCATTGGATGACGTATTTTCGCGACGGGGTCATTTGCTGACGTGTTTCCGCGACGGGGTCATTGGCTGACGTATTTCCGCGATAGGGTCATTTGATGACGTATTTCCGAAACGGGGTCATTGGATGACATATTTCCATGACGGGGTCATTGACTGACGTGTTTCCGCAACATTGGCTGACGTATTTCGTTTTCTGCGGTGTCGGTGTTACTCTAGATTGTCCATGAACCATAGAGTCTTGGAACTGGGGACTTCGCCGTGACTCCGATTGGTGATGTCACGTACGTGCTCTGCTGGAAGGAGGAGGAACGCTGTTATAGGTCTCCAAGCTATAGATGTGACCAACGAGACTTGGAACTTGGGACTCTGCTGTGGCTCCGAGATTGATTTTCACGTCCGAATCCTGCTGGAATGAGGGGGAACGCTATTGTGGGTCTTCAGGATGTAGATGTGGCCGTTGAGACTTGGAACTAGGGACTCTGCCATGGCTTCATTTTGCTGGCGTCGTATATTCCTGCAGAGACACTGATTTTTCTGCTGGTCAACACGAATCAAGATTCTCTCGTCAAGGACGCTGATTTCCCTGAATCGAGATATTTGCAAGGACACTGATTTCCTCGGAGTTGAGACGAATCGAGAGATTCCTGCAAAGACACTGATTTCCTTGCGGGTCGACGCGAATCGAGATGTCTCGTCAAGGACGTTGATTTTCCTGAATCGAGATTTTTGCCAAGGACACTGATTTCCTCGGAGTTGAGACGAATTGAGAGATTCCTGCAAAGAAACCGATTTCCTTGCGGGTCGACGCGAATTGAGATGCTCTCGTCAAGGACGCTGATTCCCCTGAATCGAGGTTTTTGCCAAGGACGCTGATTTCCTCGGAGTTGAGACGAATCGAGAGATCTTACAAACACACTGATTTCCTTGCGGGTCGACACGAATCAAGATGCTCTCGTCAAGGACGCTGATTTCCTTTAATCGAGGTTTTTGCCAAGGACACTGATTTCCTCAGAGTTGAGACGAATCGAGAGATTCCTGCAAAGACACTGATTTCCTTGCAGGTCGACGCGAATCGAGATGCTCTCGTCAAGGACGTTGATTTTCCTGAATCGAGGTTTTTGCCAAGGACACTGATTTCCTCGGAGTTGAGACGAATCGAGAGATTCCTGCAAAGACACTGATTTCCTTGCGGGTCGACGCGTTTCGAGATGCTCTCGTTAAGGACGCCGATTTCCCTGAATCGAGGTTTTTTTCTAAGGACATTGATTTCCTTGGAGTTGAGACGAATCGAGAGATTCCTGCATAGACACTGATTTCCTTGTTGGTCGATGCGAATCGAGATACTCTCGTCAAGGACGCAGATTTCCCTGAATCGAGGTTTTTGCCAAGGACATTGATTTCCTCAGAGTTGAGACGAATCGAGAGATTCCTGCAAAGACACTGATTTCCTTGCAGGTCGACGCGAATCGAGATGCTCTCGCCAAGGACGCTGATTTCCCTGAATCGATGTTTTTGCTAAGGACACTGATTTCCTCGGAGTTGAGACGAATCGAGAGATTCCTGCAAAGACACTGATTTCCTTGCGGGTCGACGCGAATCGAGATGCTCTCGTCAAGGACGCTGATTTCCCTGAATTGAGGTATTTGCCGAGGACGTTGATTTCCCTGGGGTTGGTTGACTTGTTTTCGAGACGGAGCATTGATCCGGCGGGGAGGTCATTGGTTGACTCTAGGCTGTCTATGGACCGTAGAGTCTTGGAACTAGGGACTCTGCCGTGGCTCCGTTTGGTGATGTTGCATCTGAATCCTGTTGGAATGAGGAGGATCACCGTTGCTGATTTTTAGGCTGTAGATGTTACCGTTAAGATTTGGAACTAGGGACTTTGCCATGGCTCTGTTTCATTGTGTCGCTTCTGTGCCCTGCTGGCATAAGAAGGAACCCCGTTGTTGATCTTCTGGGATGCAGATGATACTGTTGAGATATGACTCTCCCTTTGACAAGGTCTGGTAGGGAAACGTGGTCCCATTTTCGTTTATGTCCATGGATTGTATACAGGGGTTAGTATCGACTCACCTGTAGGGAAAAAGTTTTATTCTTTCATTTTTTATTTCTTTCTGCGATGCTCTATCATTTCAGCTTTTTATATCGCGAAAGTCGTGAATGCCCAATCATTTTGGCTATTTTTCATGGTGCCCAATCATTTCGGCTATTTTTGTTTTTTACTCGCTGCTTTTTATTGCGAGTTGCCCAATCATTTCGGCTATTTTTGTATGCATATATTTTACTTGCTGATTTTGTTGCAAGTTGCTCCATCATTTCGGCTATTTCATATGCATTTATAGCTCGCTGACTTTTTGCTGCGAGTATGAAGCTTGGAATCTGATGCCAATCTCAGCATCAGCATCGCTATGACTGGAATATTGCCAGGAGCGAATCATCATTTGCCGTGAAAAGAATTGGGATTTGATACCGATTTAGGCATCAGCATTGCTACAACTGGGATATTGCCAGGAGTGAATCATCATTTTCCTTTGTCGGTGGCTTAGCAAACAGAGTTAAGATCATGTCGACTAAGGCTTTTGACTTTATGAGCCGTAAGGGTCTCATAAAGGTGTTTCTCCTTACGAGTCGTGAGAATCTCGTAGGTGCTTTTTCTCCTTAAAAATCATGAGGATTCTTAAGTGTATGTTCTCTTATAAGTCGTAAAGATCTTACAAGAGTGTTTTCTCCTTATAAGTCGAGAGGACTTATAAGGGTTGTTCACCGTATGAGCATATCCCTAGTCGCTGGTGGGACTCTGTTAGGGATATGTTTATTCGTGCCCGTGGATTGTATACAAGGGTCAGTATTGAACCACTTGTAGGACATAATCGGGATGTATGACGGCTTAAGAATAGGTTCAGATATTTGTAGCTTAAGGCTTTTGAATCTTATGAGCCATGAGGGTCTCATAAGAGGGTTCTCCTTATGAGTCGTGAGGATCCCGTAAGTGTAATTTCTCATTAGGAATCGTGGGGATCCCTAAGTGTGTCGCTCCTTTATGAGTCGTAAGGATCTCACGCGGGTAGTTTTCTCCTTACAAGGTCGAGAGAACTTTGCAAGTGTCTTTTAACGAGATTGCGCCCTTTCGGGTTTTCACAAACTCGCCGGTAGCCCTGCTGTTTTTACTCACGGAGCCCTTTCGGGTTTTCATCCGTGCCCATTTTGCTTGTGGACATACCCTTTTTTTTGCGAGTATGGAACTCGAGATCTGATACCAATCTTAGCATCAGTATCACCGCGACTGGAATGTTGCCAGGAGCGAATCATCATTTGCCGTGAATGGACTTGGAATTTGATAACAATTTAGGCATCAACATCGCTATCACTGGGACATTACCAGGAGCGAATCATCATTTGCCTCTGTCGATTCGAAAAAAGATGGCTTAGCAAACAGGGTTAGAATCCTGTCGACTTTTTGACTTCATGAGCCTTAAGGGTCTCATAAAGATATTTCTCTTTGCGAGTCGTGAGGATCTCGTAAGTGCATTTCTCCTCAGGAATCCTGGGGATCCCTAAGTGTGTTGCTCCCTTGTGAGTCGTAAGGATCTCACGCAGTTATTTTCTCCTTACAAGGTCGAGAGGACCTTACCAGTGTGCATGAATTTTTTTACGAGCCTGTGCCCTTTCGAGTTTTCACAGATTCGCAGGTAGCCCTGCTGTTTTTACTCACGGAGCTCTTTCGGGTTTTCATCCGTGCCCATTTTGCTTGCGGACGTACTTTTTTTTTAGGTTCAAGTGGGATATTCCACTTGACTGCAGGACTCGTTTGTAAGCCCCTTGATATCTTTTCTATTCTTTGAGAAGAAAGGACCATCTTACGTAGAGATTCTTCCTCCAGTGAGAAATATGCCCCCTGTGTATACCTCGGAGGGAGCGAGTACCCACGCCGTCGCTATTTTGGTGACAGGTTGTTTCAAAGTCGCTCATTTTTTTTGTTAAGCGTAAGCGACAATGTCACGACCCAAAATAGCAGCTCGTGACCGGTACTTAAATTACACAACGTCTACAGGCGTAACGTAACCTAAGTAAGCCGAAACCCAGGAATCTAAACCTTAAAACTGAAGTAAGTAATGAAAACATTTACAACATTTAGAAACTTTAAGTAAAGATCCTTAAAACTTATTTTAACTCTTTTCCTTGGTTTTCATAAAAATTTCGGCAGCACCTCCTTTGTAAAAACTAGCCCCGAAAACGGGTACAACAAGGAATATATAGAAAGCATCCCAAACGGGAGCAAAACACGCCCAACGGCGGAAACTACACCACATGTATAAATAACAAGTATACGACGCCTAACGGCGAAGATCCATAAAAGGAAATAAAGTAAAACAAGACATCAACCCAAAAGCGAACATAAAAACCCATCGCTCAAGTCTCGCAACTATAAGTCTTCTAAGTCTGCAACATATACAATTACTAGTTTCTGAATTGATGGAATGACTAGATACAATATGACTAACAAGTACAAGAGGGGCACGATCCAACATGTACCACCTACCAAAGCAAAACACCCGAAAGCAAGCCGTGTGCCAGCAATGCCGCTATTGATCCGAGCGGACAACCTGCAAGAACTGAGGCACAACGGGGGTGAGTTGCTAACTCGTGAGTAGAAAACATCAACAGGTAGAAATCGAAATAAACAACGATTCCTAGGTTAACTATATCATAAAGGAAATACTATGATATCTAGGATGACCAAATCTGTATATGTGCCAACACAAGATAAATGCCTAACAGCAAGTGTATATCATCCAACAATGAATCAATGCATGTATGCAGGTGGATCTCGTCCAATAATAAAATCAATGCTTGTATGCATTGGATCTCGTCCACGTGTCAACCACTGACACAACAACTCCTACATGTAAATATCATAAAAGCATATGCAGGTAAATATGAGGATATCAAAGAATGTGTCTCCATCAATGCCACATCAAATCATGGAAACCTAGGTGTCTATCACCGACACCCGAAACATCATGAATACCCGTGTCTAGCATCGATATGTAAATCCTCATAACTCAGGCGCTATCACCATGACTGGCCCTGACGTCATGTTCGTACATCACTCCGGTCGGTATCCCCACGATAACCGCCGAGTCCAAATACTATCACCGGTAGGTACCTGCCCACATTCCAGGCTCATCGTCTGTACCACGAACATCTTGCCGAGGGGAACCGTACCAGGTTCCACCATGTACCCGCACACGGCCCACTCACTCCTCGCATCGGGTATATATCACAAATCTCAGAACCGAGAAATCTCATGGTGGACGCATCAAAATATCATATCATGAGAAACCGGGTTTTCAAACAGATACATAGTTTCTTGAAATACTCCCACGGTTCTCAAATCCATAAATCACATGAAATCCATATCTCAATGCGAAAAATCCATGAAAACTGATATATGCAACATAAAATAGCAATATGAGCATATAAAGGGAAAACCGCTCCTTTAAATGAATCCAGCTTTAAAAATATATCTTGCGGCTCCCAAATCCTCCAAAATCAAGTGCAACATCATATGAAGTGTACATATAATTGTAGCAAGGTTTAAGTATCTACATGTAAGCATGTATGTATGATGCATCTCATAAGTACAATAAGCAATGTCTCAATATCACATGTCAATATGTAGGCATGATGTACATGTAGCTGTAGCAGAGTATGTGGGTGTACATGTCAGTATATCATGCAACCTAGCTTAGCGATGTGAACATGGTAGTATATCATAGCATGATGTAGCAATTCTACTGTGTAAGTGACATAGCAATTATCGATGAAGAAGTGTGTGAGCCGGCAATCTGTGTATGTGTAGCATACGCATCATCGATAATGGTGTAGGTGTACTAGCACAGGTATAAGAAATGCAATGAGAATAGCATGAATGCAGCATAATGCATATAATGATTCAAATGCTATGGGATATATATATCAACAAGACCGAGTCGGTGAATCTATCAATTGGCATCAAGCCTCACAACATCACGTACGATACAATCCATCGTACGACATCATCTAATCAAGGGTATGGATAAATCAACAGGTAAAAGCCATTGCATACGGTAATCTAACGTACAACGGCATTAACGAATAGGGATTCTATCAACCTATAAAACATCGGGGTACGGATCTAAGACTCGTACGGCATATCTCTCATTATGCAATCATTATCCATAAAAATATATACCTATCTCTCAGGTCACCTCCATGTCAATCTCGTATCAGGGGACCTACAAAGGTATCAACAATCATATATCGACTCGAATCCATATAATGACATATCACACTAAATCATCATAATCACATCGTATACTCGTCCATCACATTAATATCTCGCATCACATTAAATGAACATCACGCTTATTCTCTTTTAATTCATACCTATCATGATTAACTTATCATTTCATATTCTCTTAAACCAATATGTTCACTAGTGTCCACTTCTATCATATTATCTTGCAATTCCTACAATCATGTCCATCGCATATCATTTATCAATGATCTTTCAATCCAATATTTGCGGGGGTTTTATACGCCATCCACCCGACTTCCCCGGTAGATATAAATCTACTCACCTGCTAAACTCCTCGCTTAGCCGTAGTCGATGCGCTTCGTCGTCTCGGAGTCCACGCGAAGGTACCTCAATCAATACGAATTCGCAAAGCTATTAACACCGAATTCCGAATTCCGAAATCCAAAATACGGTACGCGGTGCGCTCATAGATTAGAACCTATAGCCTACACATGCAAAACAATCAACTACCCTTGTCGTTGACGTACAAACATCCAACGACCAAATACAACATTCAAACTCAAAATCAATAATCCAAATATCGGAAAACATAGTCGAAACCCTAAATATGGTCGCTATACATGAAAACCGCCACATTAAAACCCAATAATACAAATACGCATTTACAAACACAATAAATATCATAGGTATTAATATTTACGTCAACTCGAATTTCATTTAAAACCCACGCCAAATTTTACCGAAAAGCTAGTATGCAGCTTATATTATTTTCTCTCAATTTAGCACAAGCCTAGAAATTTAACAATTCTAGCGATTTCAAACATTATATAATAGCTTAACTAAGCTATCCAAACCACTTTCATATTTTTAATCTTTTCCAAAAATGAGTTAGAAAAATCTAGTTTGCGATTAAGCTTAATAGGCGATTAGGAAAAATAACAATTATCATTTTCACAAAATACTTAATTTTTCCAAATCTACACATCTTGCTTAACAACATAAGCACATCAAAATCCTAACTTGATTTCATAATTAATTATCATTAATTAATTATACATGAACTTTAAAGCTATTTTAAACACTTAAATAAGCAAGCTTAAGAATTAAGCAACAATTTAAAGATTTGGGTTATAATTTATACCTCACAAACAAGATCACAAATTAGCAAAAACCTCCAAATTTAACCCTTCAAAATGATTCTTTTCTTGAAGTTCCATGCTAGTTTAGAGATGAAGAATAATGGGCAATGATTTATTTATGAATTTGTGGGATTATTTTGGGATTTTTGATGAATTTTTTAGAGCAAAAGAAGCAGAAATGATAAAGAAAAATATGAGGGCAGAAATGGGGGAGAGGGCTCGGCCATGGAGGTGAGGGGGTAGTTTTGTGAAAAAAAATGGAGAAATTTCTAGCAAAAATACAATAAATGCTTCATTAAATGTTATATGCCATCTTTTCCTTCTTTTCTTTTCTTTTATAAATTAAATCCTTTTGCTCAAAAGAAAAATCTAGATATTTAAAAAGAAGGTTCTAAACTCATTTTAGTGATTTGATTAGCAATAATTCTCATAGAAGAAATTTCCCAATTTACGTGCATAATTTACCACTTAAAATAATATTTTATTAGAGAAAAATTCTATATGAACCAAAACTTCCCATTGACCCCCAAAGTTCGTACACTAGCTTTATTTTAGCTAAACTAGGTGCCGGCAAGTTTATACGGAAGTTTGATCACAATCGGGTTAAAACGGGAAATACCGACTATTTTACCCTAAAACGAAAAAAATCGCATAACGATTTCTAAAACGTTACAATCTTCCCCCCTTAAAAAAATTCGGTCCCTGAATTTAAATTTTAACCTCCAAATGCTAAAACATTTTAATAAACAGCTCAAAAAACGGGGCTCCGAAATCACGGAAGAAACAGAAAACCACAGCGCATCCTGTGCGCCGGAAAAATGAGTACGAAACTCAAAACCGATCTCCGTCAAGCGTCACGCAAATCAACGGACTTGCACGCATATCATCCGAGTCACAAAGGAGATACAGATCTTAAATCCACTACCGAAATCCCATATGCACTAATCAAATACTATAATACATATATAGTACGCATTCTGTTTGAAAAATCTCAAAAAACCGAATAAATCATATGCATAACCTTTTCTGAATTACCGCGTAATGCGTAACTCACGGCACAAGTGGCGGACGCTCATCTATAAAGTAATAATATACTAGCATACATGTTTTGCCAAAATATACATCCCGCCTTTTTGAAATATCCCAAAAGGTACTATTTGTAAACGTTCGTGTCACTCGCAGACACGTAAGAAATAACGAGACTATAGCTCCATTTTGAAATCTCTTGGTAAACTTTTTATGCATGCAAAATACACAGGTACTATCATCGGATCAGTCCTGTTAAGGTACTGCAAAGTATAGGGTCTCATCATGAAAACAAAGTGCTCAAAACCAAAATCAGCCTCAAAAGGTGTATCCAACAATCATGTGTGTCTGGTGTGCACGGAAATCAAATCCAAATACAAGTGCCAATATGCACGAAAGAAAAACTAAGTGCAACTGGCATGCACGAAAGCATCTGTCCAGTGCAACAGGTGTGCACGACAACAACATCTAGCGCATCTATAGTGCACGAAAATCTCAATCCAGTGCAACTATCATGCACGAACGAAAATCCCAATAGAGTGCATCCAGTGTGCACAAATCACATCTCATATCATGTGCTCAACATGCGCGAAAATCCAACTCAATTGCATCCGTCATGCACGAATAAAATATGAATCAAGTGCATCCCACATGCATGAATAAAAATCTAAATCAAGCGCCTAATATGCGCAAAATCCGACCCAAGCGTGTCAGCTCCGTAATAAGCATCAAGTGCAGTAGCATGCACGAAAACGAACATCAAGTATGCACACGCACCTGTTGTAGCCGTCAATACTTGGAACTAGGGACTCTACCGTGGCTCCGAGATTGATTGTCGTGTCCAAATCCTGCTGGAATGAGGAGGAACACTGTTGTGGGTCTCCAGGCTGTAGATATGGTCGCCGAGACTTGGAACTAGGGACTCTGCCATGGCTCCGAGATTGATTGTTGCGTCCGAATCCTGCTGGAATGAGGAGGAACACTGTTGTGGGTCTCCAGGCTGTAGAGGTGGCCGTCGAGACTTGGCTCTCTTTCCGATGGAGCCTGGTGGGATGATATGGTTACCTCTTGTTTGCGCCCTTGGATTGTATACAGGGATCGTTGCTGAACAGGTTCCGAAATAGTAGAGAGGACCCGATCATTAAAAACAATCCTGCCTTCGTGGGCATATGGATTAAGCAGCACACGAAGAGCCCCTAACTGAGTCGGATCAGGAGCAGAAGCATCCACCAACCTCATGAGCCGTAGAAAAGTATAAGCATCATAAAAGCCGGGTCTCTGGTGCACAGCAAATGCCCTTAGCACGTGCATCTCAATCCATGACGTAAAATAATGAAGAGAGAAACTCACCACATCCATGCTTGGGGTTAAGGTATTGGCTGCAGTGCTTAGCCCATGGTATTGATGCGATAACCCTGCAATACCCACAGCCAGTCGCATCCCTTCGGCAATGCGATGAGCAGGGTAAATGACCGAGGCTCTGATAAATCGACGATGCGATGGAACGACAAACCAACTGAGCCAAACGCTGATAAAGCCGACGAAGAAAGTTTCTTCATCCATACCAGGAGCTGCAATCAACTCAAAAAGTACAGCAGACAAGATTGGAATATAGAACTGTGGCAAATCTTCTTCTCTAGCCGGCAGCATATTTAAGACAAACCCGAAGGGGTCGTTGATATTCGCGAACTTCGGAGTCGCCTTTGATAGGACGTCTCCACGAGGGAAGCAGGCGATAAAGATTTTAAAAGTGACGCCCTGTCCCTCTGACTCTGTGAACAGCTTCTCAAAAATACCCGGAGTCTTGATTAGACTCGGGTAGTTGTGGCGGACGGCATTTTCAGTCGACAAGCTGTCAAACATAGCGGGTACAATCTCGAAGGCATACTCGTCAGAAGGCAACAATTCTTCGTAAGGTGCTCCCCTGATCGGAAAACCCGAGATTTCGTGAAACTCTTCCAAAGAAATCAAAACTTCGCGGTCCCCTAACAAGAAAGTGTTGGTGGGAAGATTCCATTGATTAAGGAAAGTTTTAACCCACCATACATGAGGAGACTGATAATGGAAGAGAGACGCGTACACCGCCTGGTAAAGCCCGACCTTCTGCAGTCGCTTACGATGGGCGGACAGGATATAACGAGCCCAAAGAAGATAGCCCGTGGGATGGCGAGGGGTAATCCCTATCTTTTAGACTTGTCCCCAGGGCTGGGCTTCACCTTGGCAGATACGGCGCCCCAAGATGTCTATGGCCGGTACAGGCTGGTGTGGTATCCCAACCGTCGACGGCTCGAGCCGGTCTGTAGGAGTCCAATCCGCCATCTCTACAGCAAAAGCAGTCTGCGGACGATCCATCGGCAAGAATGGGCGGAGAGGTTCTGTTGGAACCTCGCAAAGAAAGCTTCGGCGACCGAGGATGATATGACTGTACCAGGTTCCCTACAAAAGTAGATTGGCATAGTCCGGGTCATGAGCCTTAATCATTGTCATCACCTCTTCATCAGATGGTGACTGAGGAAAAGCAGCCTCCGAGCGGGTAAAAGGTAAGTACGGAAGAGAAGTCATTATTCCTGAAACAAAGGAAAGGAAACTGTTAATGAAACCCACACGTGTATATATATATATTTATAAATATATATATAAAAAAAGACAGTGGAAGAAGACGACAAGCCGCTTATTTCATGGGACCGTTGGTTGCAAAACACAGGGGTCCCACAAAATCAAGATGGCATCTCACTAATGATGAGGCAGGGTAATCATTACGAGAACAAAGGAAGATTCTCAATAAATGAATAAGTGGATTTCAAACACCTCTACACATTCCCCAAGAAAAATAACTTATCACCAACTCTGGGCGAAATCCAAGAAATATCTCTCCTAAAATTTTGCCAAGAACAACTGAAGTTGAAAATCTCAAGAAGTGTTTTTTTTAGAACTAAGTTCTCTGAGGGAATTAAATTCCTTTTGAACAGAGGAATTAAATTCCAAGAATATTTTCAGAGCTAAGCTCTTTAGAATGGAATTAAATTCCAAAAGAAAACAAATACCATCATCAGTCCCCTTGGATCAGAAAAAATGCCCAACATTGGGGACTTACTACCTACAGATTGTGCGTTCTTGGAGTTCAGAAAGCATGGGTTTTTATTAAAGGGAAAGACCCTTGGTGTGGATTTACAATCCAAAGAAAATTTCGACAAAAAGTTCCATGGCCCTTCAAGATCCTTACCTGAAAAAGGATTCCTTTGTGTTGACAGAGTTAAACTCTGGATTTTATTTTAATGAACAGAGAACTGAGCTCTGAGGAAGAGAATTAAATTCTCAAAGAAAGTGAACAAGGAAGAAGATGAAGGAATGGAGACGTTCTGATGAGACTGACGTGATAGGAAACGGTTCATCTTCCCCGTTCCCTAGGCGAATCCAACGACCACAAAGGTTACAGTGTTGCACTCACGTGCAGACACGTGAGAATAACGCTGTGGGGGTATTTGTTCTCTCATGGGAACTGAATAAAATACGAATAAAGCAGCGAGAAAAACCCTAAATGGGGCATCATATGCCCACACGTGACCGGGGGTCACGTGCCAACACGTGATGTGTTCCTAAGCTCTCTGAAATAATAGAATTAAATTCTAATTAAATGCTTGATCGGTAGGGTCACATGCCAACACGTGATAGGCTCTTAAATCATCTGTGCTAAAAGAAGGAAAACCCTAAATGGGGCATCACATGCCCACACGTGAGCATGGGTCACGTGCCAACACGTGTTAGACCCTCTGAAACAATAGAATTAAATTCTAATTAAAAGGAATCAAAAGCCTTAATTGGAAAAATATTTCCCTAGATCTTTCCAAACAAAAAAAGGATTGCGCTCTGTAAGTGGAGCACCGTTGGATAAAAAATCCAATGGTGATTAAAAATCACCAATTTATAGAAAGATTCTATATAAGGAAATATTTCCCTAAAATCTGCCAGGAACAAAAAATAAAATATCTTTTGGATTAAAAAACCAATGGTGAATAAAATTCTCCGAGTGATCTAAAAGATCATGTTGGTTACAAAATTAATTAAAATATTTCAATGAAAGATTGACTAAACAAACTGATTCTTTTCTTTCTCCTATAAATAGGAGCCAAGAAGAGAAGGGAAAAAAAGAGGAGATACAACAACAGAGGAAAAAAAGAAGGGAGAGAATTTAATTCTCCAGAGATAAAAGAAGATCTCTTCAGAAAAGAAAGAAACCCTAGGTAAGAGAGGGAAAGAGATCATTCTATAAGCTCTTACAAAAACAAAAGAGAATTTAATTCTCAAACTAAGAGTTTAACTCTTCTGAATAAGAACTTAGTTCTTCCTTTGGTTGAAGATCTGCAGAAGTAGATCTCCCCATAAGTTGAGAATTTAATTCTCATCGGGGGGATTCTGCCATGCAGATCTAAAACCTAATAGAGGACCCAAATTCAGAGAATTTTATTCTCCCACAAAGCACATAAGAATTTAATTCCACCAACAAAGATAGGGTTTAACTCTTAATATAAGAACTTAGTTCTTCTTCACGGTAATAGATCTTTAGAAGCTGATCTCCCTATAAGTTGAGAATTTAATTCTCATCGGGGAGATTCTGCCATGCAGATCCAAAACTTAGGGGAGAATTGAGTTTAAAGAATTTAATTTTTTCGAACATATAGGAATTTAATTCCTCTAAACAAAATTAGGGTTTAACCCTATAAGAGAATTTAATTCTTCAACAAGGGATTTATCTCTCCATGCACGTAAAAAATCAAGTACCCAACATGATCACGTGGCAACACGTGACCCTCCCCTCAATGATCAAAAGAGAACGAATAAGATCATGTCATGTGCTCCCACGTGACCCTTGAATTGAATCGTCAAAATAAGAAAAGCAGAACAAACTGTGGGCACCTCACGTGTCTCTACGTGACCCCTTAACAAACCCTTTTGGGGGGAAATCTGAGGAATTAATACCCAATGCATGGGCACCATCACGTGTCCACACGTGATAATTGTGGAAATCAAGTGTTTAACACTTATATGCATATTCTGAGAATAAAATAAGGGAAGTCTGGCCCAATACTCAACTACCTCACGTGACCCCACGTGAGCGTTTCATTTTTTAGTGTTTAACACTATTTTGTGCGCTTTATCCCTAGTGTTTAACACTATTCTAAGCACATCACGTGGAAGAACATGATAGCCGATTATACTCTAGTGTTTAACACTATATTCGAGCCAATCTTACTCTAAATTAGCTAAGTCTTCCAGAGGCAAGATCCCCTTTTGACTGAACCTCAAATACACTTTTTTCTTTTAAAATTGATCATCTCATATGACATTCAAAGTAAAACCCAGAGCCTTTCAACCAAAATTGGTTCAAGGGTACATCTCTTCATACCTCTGATACATGTCGTTGTAATTCCTCAGCGTCTTCAGAGATGGAAGGTCCTAATGACCAATAACTTTTGGTGCATCCCCAAACAGTTGAATCAAAATCAAACAGACCATGACGTCTTTAAAATGGACCGAAATGTCCCTAACTAAACTCTATGGACTATGAGGTCCTTAAACACAAAGACTATGATGTCCTTAACCTCTACGGACTGTGAGGTCCTTAAAACTCACGGACTATGATGTCCTTAACTTTTATGGACTGTGAGGTCCCTAAAACTCATAGATTATGATGTCTTTAAACTCTATAGATTATGACGTCTTTAAACTGGACCGTAAAATCCTTAAACTAATTATAGACCGCAATGTCCTTAAACTTTATAGATTATGATGTTTCTAAACTACCATGGACTGTGGGGTCCTTAAATTCATAGACTATGATGTCTTTAAACTTTACAGACTATGACATCTTTAAACTTGACCGCAAAGTCCCTAAACTAAAACAATAGAGCCTAAATGCTCTTTTGTTGGATCTAAATGATCCTGTCAAGTTGATCTTAGTCTAAAATTAGACTAACGTATCCTTAACAAACGTTTAAGTCGATCTTAGTCTCAATAAAACTAACATATCCTTAAACCCAACCCAAACTCAAATCTAAGAAAATACAGATTTGGACTAATCCACGCCCTACGGGCGGCAACATAAATTAGTCTCCGTATACAATCCACGGGCAACCAAAAAGAAAACAAAACAAACATACACGACACGAAGTGACCATCTGGAGAAGGAGAAACTTATTACCGCGATGCGGTAGCGTAATTAACTGCAGGCGCTTGCGCCTGCAGGGAAGAGCGTCCCCACAATCAAAAACCCCTCAAATGAGGGGGAATCTGACGAAGTCCGCTATATCGGCCGCATCCGTTTAAACCTACGATACACAGTGCCATAAATTAACTTGGAATCTTCGGAGAGGTGGACGGATAAAACCAAATAGTATCTGCCTCCAAATTCAGACAAGACGTTTGTCTTCCCGGTTTTCCGCGGAGAACAGATTCAGCACAAGTTATGGACAACTGCCCCCAAAATTCTGCGCAACGGCATTGATATCATAAAATCCTATATATATAACTAATTATATTTATTTTCATTAACCCATAACCATATGCATATCTACATATATTTTCACTATATACTAATATGTATATATACATATACTTTTCTGTTATTCTAACTATATACAAACTAATTATATTTATTAGTTGTTTGTTTGTAACATATCCCAGCAATACATAACATCACATGTCATCAACATAAGTAAATATGCATATCCCAATTGTCGTTGACGTATAGCAACGAAACCGGCGATACACCACATATTACACTTACGGTCACAGAAAAGAAAGTGAAAAACTACAACAATTTGATTCTGCAACCACCTTGGACATCATAAACCCAATGTATCACATACTTTGGATTTCATGCCCAACCAAATGAATTCTTTAGACATCATATGCCTAACAATTATAAACCTCGCATTTTAGTCTCAATATTGAAAACATTTTCCAATAACAAATCGGGTAATTCAACAAGATTCCCGATAACCTGATCGAATGCTCGTCGGAAACTTTAGTAGACGGCCGCACCCCTCGATACCATCGACGAAGTGCACTTGGGTGGAACACCACGGACACGAGCACCCGTATGGATGCTTTAGGCAATGGGGTTTTCTTACAGTCACTCGATCGGGGCTATGGGGCGTGGTTATCTAATAATGCTACCCGGCGAGTATCCGCGTATGCTACGTGATTGCGACGGACTTTTGATCACATCAAAATCCCGTGGCAACCGATCAAATGAGACTAAATTGCTAGATTTATAAAATTCAAATTAGTGTGGATTCCAAGTATTGTATCACAATCATAGATAGCTAGATGATGTTAAACAATTCATTCGAATCAAAGAATTCTCAAATTTTCCCAGAGAGCTCAACACTTGAGCAGTGTTAGAAATACCCAGAAACAACCCTAGTACACATGGACCAGCAGCTGAAGGCCCGTCCCAAGCCTCCATAGTGGCGCCGCGGAACCGCCGCCAAAAGCATGTTTTGGCCACGGTTCCGCGGTCACTAAAGCAAGTTAGGGACTCGTTCTTCAGGTGGTTCCATAAATTTACCTGCATGATTTTCTGAGAATTTTTAACATGGAAAAATCTAACTTTTGGAAAATTTCCAGAGAGGGGTGCAAACTTGAGTTTTCGTGGTTCGATCAGACTTTTAACTTCGCCTAGACAACGCCTAATGCTCTATCTTGGCTCTGATACCACTGATGGGTTCCATAGCACCCTAACTTGGATTTATGGGGCATCAAGTATACAATTTTACAAAACCTAGAGAGCTATGCAACCCATGCCAAGGATCTAACTAGAAAATTAGGAGTTACACTAGCATGTAGTCATACATTACACTAAGTGAATGAGTAATACAACCTTTGTAGACGAGTCCTTCACTTCTAAAGTTTCATGTAGTAGTCCCTTCGCTCCAAGTAGTGATCACCCAAACTCTAGAAAGGATCCACATGAAGAAATGAACGAGCTTGCTCAAAGTCTTCGATGCCAAAGATGATCTACGTCGAGGAGACTCAAGCTCATGCTATCTATTCACTAATTGTGAAATTAATGAAGCAAACACCTTATACTAAATGACAAGTAGTAGAGGATGATGAAGTAGGAAATGGGCTCACTTTAGTTTTTTTTCTCACAATATTCTCTCACTTTTCCAAAAGCTAGAAAGCTTTTTCTCAAGGATGAAGAAGATGAAGTGAAGAAGTGAGAATGAACTCATGAGGTGAGAATAGCAACCATGGGTGAGTTAGTGTCATACACTAACTCATGTAGAGACATAACCATGGCTAAGTGATTATGGTTAGGTTAATAAATATCTTAAGTAAAAGAAAATTAGTGGACTAAGTCAATGCATCCACAAGCTCTACAAGCTTCATGCATGTGACTAATTTCCAACTAATTTGGATTTACTTTAAATATTTAAACCTTACATTATAATTAGTATAGTGTAAGTCTCATACACCCATGTAGTGTGTATCATCAAGCATGACACAAATAATGTACATTAATATATATCGCATATATATTATGTGCACAAAATCAAGTGAGAAAAGAAACATTTAAGTGAGCTAATATTAGTTAATGTAAACTAGTATATCAAATATACAATTATACACTAAATTATCAAATCAACACTTGATTTAATAATCCAGCTATATCTCATATAACCGATTAATATTATATGTATCAACTTATCGAATCAACACTTGATTCGATAACCCGGCTATATCATATATATCCGACCGATACAAATAAATCGCGAGAACAAAAACAGTGAAAAAGATGAAAAGACGATACAAAAGAGAGACTACGACCAACAAATAGAAAGATCTTGATCATGCATACAGTTTGAAGACTAAATGAAGATCAATGAACAAGTTCACAAGTACAAAAGGCAGTGCAAGGTTCAAAACATCAATACGAAGCAAGCGGTAAAGTCCACGACATTATTCACTGTGGAAATCTGGAAGAAAACTAGAAGATAATCTGAGAAACTAAGTGAAGAAACAAGAACAAAAATGCAACAAGAAGCAGCCCAGAAGAAATCAACCAACAAGCCTTCTATATGGCCGCGGATCCGCGGCCAAACATGGCTCTTGGCCGCGGTTCCGCGGCCATGGTAAGCCCGTGTCAGCGCGTGTCGCGCGTGTCGGTGCGTCGGTGCATTAATTAGGTTTTTCTTAGGGTAAAATTGTAAATGCAGATGTGACTCGATTGTAACCCTAGGATTTCTATGCTCTATAAATAGAAATCCTAAACCTCTTTTTAAGGTATGCCTCTTTTTATTTCATTTATTCAGAATTTTAATTCGGTGTAAATGTTTGGAGAGAGCCATCAAATAAAGTAAGACTTTTATTTCATTGCCCTAGTTAATTTTATTTCTGCCTTAGTATAATTTTTATTATCTGCCCTAGTTAATTAGTTAGAACATGTTTATCAATTTCCTAATGAATGAGTAATTCCTCACTTGTTAGGGTTAGGAATAGGGAAGATTTGAGAGATGAAAATCTCTCACCCTTTTCTTGCCCATCACATAATAATTCATAGGACTCCATGCATACATACACACACTGCTCTCTACAGCACCCTATCCCACGAGGTAGCGGTGATACCGTAGTTTAAAAGACCGGTTGCGTATGTTTTCCATGGAGGTTAGGGTAAGGATTAAGAAAGGAAGGACAAGAACCTAGAGGAAGAAACCTAGTTTCTTCCTAATGGTTCTAATCCCTTTATTAATTATTACCATAACACCTAAATAGATCTAAATTAGGGCATTGAAAGCGGTGGAAAATCTTAAATTTTCAAACTTAACCTAAACCTAACCCTAACAAGATTCTAATCCTAGTCTAAATCAACTTAGTTTTTAGTGATAATTAAACCAACACCGTTTGGAATTAACTCGTTAGAACAATTAGAAAATACACAACATCCTTATGGACCAACCCGTACTCACCGGCTAGCTACCAAGCGACGTCGTTCTTGATTGCGGTAAAAAATTCTTTGATCACAAAATCTCTAAAATCAAATAGCGTCGTTGCCGGGGATGGCGTAGTATTTTCTTTTTGCAATTTCGGATTAATATAAAATCATAAAAATCATAAAAACTGAAAAATAAAAAATTATAAAAAATTTTTATCATCTTTTTTTTGTTTGAAGGGTGTTTGGTTGGAATTTTGCAGGATCGACGAACGAGTTCGGATCTGGAAAAATCCATAGAGCAAAACAGAAAACGGCAGATCTGAACAACAGAGAAAAATCATACCAGAGGAGATGAAAAATTCTCAGGAACAGAACGGTCTAGCAGACCGCGGTACCGTGGCAGAGAACCTCGTTTTGGCGGCGGAACCGCGGCAGGAAGATGACGTCAGCTCGTTGAAAAATCACTGTAAGCTCCCTTTCTTCTTCTCTGCAACCCCAATATCTCCTTTGTAAAAATTTCTTGCAGGTTTCTTTGCGCCAAAAAAAATTTTCTCCCTTTCTCCAATATATGATCTTGTGCAGGATTCTTTGCGCCGCGCTAAAAAAAATTGTTTGCAAGTGATTGTGTTTACTGCTTTGCATATTTTAATTGACTTTAAGGGTTTGAACACCAATCCAGATTGGGTGGGGATTCCATTACCCTTCCCAGGACCCCAAAAATCACATAAAGCATATTGCATTGACCATCACGTTAATTAAAAAAGATTAGACTCAACCCTAAGGACTTCGCACTCAATAGGACAAAGGAATAGTTGTAGGCATCGACCGTTGATCCTAACCTGACTTTGTGCTGCCTAGGGTAGACAGGTAGTGAAAGGTAACTTTAAAAGGCCTGTCTCACGGTGATTCGTGAGCGGATCCCTCCTTTCTCTACTTGTGCTTACCTGGCCACAATTGGCAGTGAAGAGGCGGTTTGAGGTCCTACTTCTTGCCCTTTGGAATAGTTAGGAGCTGTCTAGCTGACCTAGGTGACCCTAGAATTAGGCTTGATTGTGCATTTGTGATTGATTGAATGTGTATCTAAACCTTTTATCGAAAATCTTTTTTGCAAAAAGCTCCACATAAAAAAAACACAAAAAAGGGAAATTTTTTACGAAAACTTGCAATTTGTCGCGAAGAAATCCGTGCACCCCACTTACACCCACTTTCCATTAACGTTTTCTTACCCCCACATTCTGTTTTTCACTTTTTGACTACACTACCTTTTTAGTGTATGTCCGGTTGGATTAGGGACATTAGTGCCTGATTAGTCCATGTCTCGTTGGTACCGACCGACGACGCTTTCGACTCCGAAGTCGAAATTCCTTCCACTTCCTTACCTTCACCTTCATATTCTTCGTCTTCTATGGAGATATCGGGATTTAATCCTAACAACTCCTTACCCACGGGATTGATTCCACCTCCGCTAGGTGCGAATAACCCACAACCCCCGTCTGTTGAAGCGCCCCAACGAATCGCGCTCCAGGATCTTTTCTACCCTATTCGCACCGTCTTACCTACTTGTCTTTCACTCCCACCGGAAAATAGGGATAACTTTGAGATCAAACCCCACTTCATCAACATGTTGCTAAAATTTCACGGACTGGAATCCGAAGATGCCTATATCTTCATAAACAAATTCCAAAACGTTTGTGCAATGATGAAAACAACCCAACTTTCAGATGATGCTATAAGGCTAAGGGCCATTCCTTTCACCTTATGTGACTTAGCCAAAAAATGGTTATACAACACAGCATCACATTCAATTAAAAATTGGGAAGAGTTTGTTAAAGCTTTTCTTAAAAAGTTTTATCCACAACACAAGACCGCGAGAATTCGCAATGAGATTATTCAATTTTCCCAGCTTCCTTCCGAACCCTTTTGGAAGTGTTTTTAAAGATTTAAAGACCTACATGTTCAATGCCCTCACCACGGTATCTAGAATTGGGAACTTTGCCAAACTTTATACGAAGGATTGAACCCAGCAATGAAGCAGTTGTTGGAAACAATTTGTCAAGGTCACTTTCTAACCAAATCTAGTGAGGAAGCTTGGCAGTTTCTCGACGATCTTGCTGAACAAACACATCCCTGGGAAAGCACCAAGTCCACCTCATCTTCTTTGTTGGTCAGTCTACGGTAGGTATACATCAATTAGATATGTCGATTGCAATGAAGGCCGAAATGGCTGCACTTACGAAAAAGCTAGAAGCAATTGAGACCAAAATCTCATCGCCTTCTCCTGCCTCTGCTTTACCCCCACGAACTGTTTGCGCTTGTTGTTCGGATCCATCACATCTTACCGAAGAGTGTCCTTACAATCTATCTGTTCAACGACAAGATCAAGTCAATGCTGCCTTTCAGCAACGACAAAGAAATGATCCATACTCTTCGACTTATAATCCGGGTTGGAGGAGTCACCCAAATTTTTCTTGGAATCAAAATCAACAATTCCAAGGAAACAACAACTTTCAAAGGCCTCCTCCTCCACAACAATAAGCACCCCAAAAAACTCAATACCAGCAATCTTTCCAACCACAACCTTACCCAAACCAAATGAACAATTTTGTGCCCAACAACTCTTACCCTCCAAACAATTTTGTTCAACCAATTGACGATAATGTTACCTCGCTAGAAAGAAGTCTAGATGCGTTTCTAAAACAATCTACACAATCCGCAGCAAGGTTGGAGACTTCCATTCAATCTTTGGTGCAAAACAGTGCCTCACACGATCAAAGCATCAAATCAATTGAGGCCCAAATTGCACAACTCAATACTGCGTTGAGCGAGCGAGAAAAGGAAAAGCTTCCATCTCAACCATTGCCAAATCCCGGTCACGCACATAATGCACATGTTGCATATGAACAACAAAATCATAATGTGAATGCTGTGACCATGTTGAGATCTGGAAAAGTGTTGCACAATAACGTGGGTATTAGTGATGACACCCCTGCCGGTGCTTCTTCTTCTTCATCTTCTTCTTCGTCTTCTTCTTCTTCATCTTCATCTTCATCGTCAGAGCCTATTCTTCATTCTTCAAAAGGCTCTTCTTCTTCTAATCCGAACGGACCCACATCTCTCGTCACGAACACAGCAACACTGGAATCCGTTCCAACTCCACATTCTACTCTACAGACATTGGACTCAACAAATTTTCAAAATATTTCTTTTCCAAACAGGTTGAGATCCAATAAACCAACTCCCCAAATGGAGAAGATTGTGGGGTTATTCAAATAGCTTAGCATAAACATACATCTCTTGAATGCAATCCGACAGGTCCCTTCTTACGCGAAAATCTTAAAGGGCTTATGCACCTCGAAGAGAAAGTCTCAGATACCCAAGAAAGTGCTAGTAGCTAGTGCCGTGAGCAATGCTATTAACCAACCTCAACCCTTACCCCAAAAACGAAAGGACCCTGGCAGTCCTACAATTTCAATAACAATTGGGGATAAGAACATCAATCGAGCACTTTTATATCTTGGTTCTAGTGTTAACCTGCTTCCCTACTCCCTGCATGAGCAATTAGGTGTTGGAGAGTTGAAACTCATTCATTGTACTCTCCAAATGGCTGATCGATCAATCACCCATCCTAGGGGTGAGTTAGAGGATGTGTTGATCAAAGTAGGGGACTTCATATTCACCATTGATTTTATTCTTATGGACACACAACCTGTTGCTAACCCACGGAACCAAATTCCGGTGATCCTCGGTCGACCATTTTTAGCCACTTCGAATGCTGTTATCAATTGTCGCAATGGCTCTATGGCTCTATCCTTCGGAAAGATGTCTAGTGAGTTCAATATTTACAAGATAGGAAGTCTGCCCTCCGTGCCTAAAGCTAGCATACGTGAAGATTTCTCGATCCACGAAATCACGCAGGAAGACTGCGAGCTTGAAAAATTTATGTTCGATAACAGCAGTTTTGACGCCACTAGTGCGTCCCTCCTTGGATCTGACATAGTTTGCACAACCGATAACGATTAAGAGTTTTTCACTTTTCCGGACGATTTTGATGACTCACCGCCCGAGTATGAGTCCTTAGAATTTTTGGACAAGTTAGTTGAACCATCCGATTCGGTTGCTTACTGTGATTTCGAACCATTGTTGGAATCCTTCGAGTTCGAGATAGCTTCCCCAATGTTACCTTCAATTATTTCGCCTCCGAAACTCGAACTCAAGCTTCTGCCGTCTCACCTTAAATATGCTTACCTAGGTGAGAATGAGACATTTCCCGTTATCATATCGGCCTCTCTAGCCCTCGAGCAAGAGAAAGCCCTTTTAATGGTCTTACAAAATAACCGGCAAGCTTTCGGCCGGACTATGGCGGACATCGAGGAGATTAGTTCCCTCATAATTAAATATCATATGCATATGATGGATGATGCCAAGCTAGTAAAGGATCCACAGAAACATCTTGGGGATTTTGTGGTTAATCAACCTCATCCTATAGAAGTTGAACCACCCCCTTTTCTTCTAATAAAATACGAGAATGCCAATATTCCACTGATTTCTGATCATTCACATTCTCGTTTTTATTCTTCATCACCCCATATCTCTTCACTTCCACATACATGCAAACACTTTCCATACCACCACTTATCTCTTCCCCACTTCTTTTTGGTTCTGTACAACATGTTCTTCCACCGACCGATACTTTACACAGATAAATTTTTCGACTGGTTGGTGTTGACTTTTGGTCTTTGCAAAGTTTGGCATTGACTTGTAATATCGTTTAACTTAAGTTAGGGGGACCTTTTTGTATATATATTTTGTTTTGTTTTTCTGTTAACAATAAAAACTTATAAAAAAATATAATAAAGAGGGGAATGCCGACAATTTTGACCCTCTTTCTGTAGCCCGACAGTGAGGACACTGTCAAGTTTAAGTTTGGGGGTGTGCTCGGTAAGCTTTCTTCCTTCGCATTCATATGTATATTTTTGCATTTGCATACTTATTTTAAAACCCATAAAAATTGAAAAATTTTAAAAATTATAAAAATTGAAAAATTCAATTTTGGCCATAATTGACTTGAGTTTGACAAGAAGGTTAACTAGCTAGGAACAACTAGATCTTAGATTTAGGAAATTAAAAACCCTAAATATAACCTTTCTTAAAATTTAACGGTAGAAAGTATATGTCTTTGTAGTTTATTTAGAAATAGGCATATTTCGAGTTGACTTCTTGGGCTAAGTTAAAATAAGAGAAAAATATTGATATCTTTATTAAAGTATAAGTTTGAAAAATAATTCCCAAGTTTAAATCTAAATTCTGAAAATATATACCCTACAAATTGCATAAGCACGAACCTTTAAACTTGGAATAGTTGAAGAGACCTTGAAATGCTCTTGTCTAATGTCCTTAAGTATGAAGAAAAATAAAATAAAGATACAAGCGTGAATAAAGAGATAATAAAAAATGAATACTGGTTGTTGTGATTACTTAAGGCTGCATTAATAAAAAAATATTTAGCGAGGGTGCCTCATCACCTAGTGCCTTAGAACAACTGGTTTGGGAGTCACTGCTATAAGCCTTAGGTATTACAAGACTAGGAATTACGCATTAATGTGCAAGCACATTTTGTAATCGGTCGTTGGTACCTCAAGAAGTATTAACGGTCGCATGAAGAATGTGTGAGCAATTTCATTTAAAAATTCACCAATTGAAAAGTACTTTGGATTATGGACATGAGTATAATAACTTGATTTGAATTTCCAAGTGTAGGGGTGATATATACACACACGTAGGGGTATGTGAATGGGGTTTAGATAAGAGATAGGAATGAAGAATAGGACTTATATCTTTAATAGAGATGATAAAAATTCCTAAGCTGAGATTGAACCCTAGAAGGAAAACTTAAAAGATGCTAAAAGCTAAGTAAATTTACAAGAACATATATAATCTTAAGTTAAGTAATAAGGAAGCGTGAAAAATTTGGGTTGATAATTTCTGAGTTGAAGATAATAGAATTTCTTGCTAGAAAACCTAATTGGAGAATAAAAGTCGATAAACCGTATTGATAGGATTTTGTGGGTAGTATCCGCTGAAAACCCTCAGGAGACAACACTCCTCCTACTAGGGACGCCTAGAGGTTTAATGGCTTGTTGCACGAGCTCAGCGCAATCGCGTTTTCCTGCGAAAGTGAGGCTAGGTCTTTTTCAAGAATAAAAGTAGGTTTGCTCGAGGACGAGCAAAAGATAAATTTGGGGGTATTTGTTCATACCATAATTTTGCATTATTATATTCCCCATTCTTAGTCATTTTATGAATAAACAGGTGCTTTTAATCCATGCCTGCTACATAGTTGCAGGTTACAGGTTCTTGGAACAAAAACAGTGAAAAAGATGAAAAGACGATACAAAAGTAAGACTACGACCAACAAATGCAAAGATCTTGATCATGCCTACAGTTTGATGACTAAATGAAGATCAATGAACAAGTTCACAAGTACAAAAGGCAGTGCAAGGTTCAACACTTCGATACGAAGCAAGCGGTAAAGTCCACGAAATTATTCACTGTGGAAATCTGGAAGAAAACTAGAAGACAATCTGAGAAACCAAGTGAAGAAACAAGAAGAAAAATGCAACCAGAAGCAGCCCAGAAGAAATCAACCAACAAGCCCTCTATATGGCGGCGGATCCACGGCCAAACATGGCTCTTGGCCGCGGTTCCGCGGCCATGGTAAGCCCGTGTCGGCTCGTGACGCCCGTGTCGGTGCGTCGGTGCATTAACTAGGTTTTTCTTAGGGTAAAATTGTAAATGCAGACGTGACTCGATTGTAACCCTAGGGTTTCTATGCTCGATAAATAGAAATCCTAAACCTCTCTTTGAGGTATGCCTCTTTTTATTTCATCTATTCAGAATTTTAAGTCGGTGTAAATGTTTGGAGAGAGCCATCAAATAAAGTAAGACTTTTATTTCATTGCCCTAGTTAATTTTATTTCTGCCTTAGTATAATTTTTATTATCTGCCCTAGTTAATTAGTTAGAACATGTTTATCAATTGCCTAATGAGTGAGTAATTCCTCACTTGTTAGGGTTAGGAATAGGGAAGGCTTAAGAGATGAAAATCTCTTACCCCTTTCTTGCCCATCACATAATAATTCATAGGACTCCATGCATACATACACACACCGCTCTCTACAGCACCCTATCCCACGAGGTAGCGGTGATACCGTAGTTTAAAAGACCGGTTGCGTATGCTTTCCATGGAGGTTAGGGTAAGGATTAAGAAAGGAAGGACAAGAACCTAGAGGAAGAAACCTAGTTTCTTCCCAATGGTACTAATCCCTTTATTAATTATTACCATAACACCTAAATAGATCTAAATTAGGGCATTGAAAGCGGTGGGAAATCTTAAATTTCCAAACTTAATCTAAACCTAACCCTAGCAAGATTCGAATCCTAGTCTAAATCAACTTAGTTTTTAGTGATAATTAAACCAGCACCGTTTGGAATTAACTCGTTAGAACAATTAGGAAATACACAACATCCTTGTGGACCGACCCGTACTCACCGACTAGCTACCAAGCGATGCCGTTCTTGATTGCGGTAAAAAATTCGTTGATCACAAAATCTCTATAATCAGGTATCACATGCTCGTATTATTCTCGGTCCCGCACATATCACATATGTGCTCCTACTTCAGTTCGCATGAACCAGGAAACCTCTGTGTAGGACTCTAAAGACTCGTCAATATGCCGGCAGTAGGTGATGATCATATCAAACACCCACAAGCCGCAAGTGGTCTGCTAAACATAATGGCCACCCGGGTATTGAGGGATTAGAAGATCAACAAGCAAGCATGCTCATACTCCCGTGAATCTAAACAGTAACACTACCGTACAGTCCAGTTTCTTCGTCTGATATGTTGCATATCTCGTCTGGGTGTGGTAAACGTCAGATCCCAATAACTCGATAAGTCGTGCCGATATGAGACTCATAACATGTCGAGAAACTACTGATAACACTTACGAGTAAATCTCATATACAGCCCTGGCCAGGGACTTCCTGTCATGGCCAATCGAGCACAACACAACATCAACCCCCAATACCGGGAGAGACGAATCCCCTCCTATCGCTCATTGCCTCCATGTGACTTGGGGCTGCACCCAAAAACCACCGTTTTGCACGTTCTCTTGAACGTGGTAAGGCGGAAATCAAAGCAAAGTGGGAATCACATAAGACTCTATGACGATCTCGGGTCGACAGACTAACCTGTACCAGTGTCACCAGAGAACTGCCATCTGATGTGAGGTATAATACTATATAGGAGTTCTCGGCGAGTCCGTCCAGTGTACCCAGTCTCCACTGAGCACCCGTATATCATCTCTGATGTCAAACACCAATGGATATGGGATCATCCATCGCCCATCTACATGGGTCGAGAATCTATACCCTAGTCTACTCTGGTATATCGATGCCCCGTCTCGATACACCCACGACTAGGGACATTAAAGGATGTACTTACCGACTACCTTTGTCCTACTAGTATGATCCGCATCATAATCCAGGTAGTCAAGTACACATCCTAAGGGCTTTACCAACATGTAACAGAAAGATAATCAGTGTACATGTTAAGATAAAGAGTAACCAAATAGCATACTATCATGTCGAGCAAGAAAGTTCTCTCTTTATATGTCCAAGAATCCACTACAATATAATCTCATGTACAGTAATAGCCTCTAGGGCATACATATAACTAACACTTATGACCTTGACAAAGATCAAAACATCATAAGTCGCAAGTCAAGTTCAACCCATCATTGTCCTGATTAATCTTGACCCATTCGTACAATCCTTTGACGAAGACCAAAACAGTTATATGCCTGTCCTAGATTAATGCATCTACCTATGCTACAGACAAGTATCTCCTATCTACCAAACACTATGCATTGGCGAAGGTCAAAACACATAGCATGAATACTAGTTGATACTCATTTGGAATGACGGAGGGCTAGGCTGGTTTTGGCGAAAAGCCTTTAACGTAATGAACTTGATATCGTTGAAGAAACTCGAGTGGCTTTGAAATAGAGTGGTTTAAACTCCGCTTTTTAAAACTAGTAACATAAACCTTTTCTTAAGAGCAACTTCCCCGTGAAGGGATCAAGGCTCTTCCCTCATAGAATGAGGTGCTGGATATTCCTAACCGAATACCTCTGTGCAAAGCAAAAGAATATGACAGTTGTTTTGAAGAAAACCGAGTAGTTTTAAAAAATGGTTCCGAAAACATCGAATATGTTTGTTTTCCTTTGCATTAAAGATATAATGCAGTCCCATCAAATCTAGTTTCTAAGGCACAATAGAAACAACCAAAATAGCAAGTTTTTATATGCCATCCGCATTCGCCACGGGGTCCCGGGTCTTCAACGTAAGGTTACTTAACTTACGGCAGGGCGGGGACAGGTCTAGCGTGGATGCAAAACATATAGAAGCATTTACTATATATATATATATATATATATATCGCTGGCAGATAAAATTCATCACAGGCAGATAAGAATCATCACAGGCATGCGAACAACAATATGGAATAGCCGATAAACTTGGAGCCCCGCGTTTCATCTCAGCCGTATATGAAACGCGACGCTCTCCGGTCGTGTGGATAGCCCGTATATAGTTGATCCTAGACCCTTACGAGTGCGGCAAGCTACCTGTCAATTCTAGAAACCGGGTAACACGCCCTCAATGAAATGAGTCGATCACCCGCCGCTTTCTAGAATCCAGTAACTTATGCACCCCTCTATGGGTCGAATCCTATAATCCCTACAAGTGAGGCGAGCAATCCTCCAATTCTAGAGCGAGGTGGCCCGGTCTCAACTCCATGAGATGGCCACCTACTGCACTCTAGAACCCGGCTACTCGAGCACTTCTTCTAGATTAATCCTAATACAGAAATGAAATATATACAATGGTGACATCGACCGCATCCTAGTCGAGCCCCAATAAAAGAATATACATAATACGGAAACGGTGGCCACATGTTGGAGCTCGTCCCTAACAAATGAATACAACATAATAAATCAAAACTGTACAAGCAATGCACGAAGGGCTATCCGACATGACAATCCGACTAAAACATAATCAATATATATATATATATATATATATATATATATATATATATCACCAGAAACAAGTACCTGAAACAAGTGTGTAACCCCGTCTAATTGAGCATATAGCAATTAGACAACGTTAACAACACATCCACATACGCAAACGAAGTCACGACATTAGAATTGCAAAACATAATCAGCGTACATCCCAAATTTACCAAGCAAAAACCTAATGCACAAAACATCCAAAAAGTCGAGTTTTGAGCCAATTCGGAAGTCTGAATCAAAACGAAACACGCCGAACCTTCGCGGGAAGTTAGAGCATGAAATTAACTTCGGGTCAAGGGGCCTAGAAGGGGTACCCCACCCCCGAGGCCAGCACGAGGTGGCCAGGGGATGAGGTAGACCCGAAACTGCCCATGGGGGGGCAGTTTTGGGTCCCCATCCCTAAGTCCACCTTGTGGTGGTCCTGAAGAGTGGGCCTAGCCATTTTATCCCCCCGACGGACTCCCCGGGGTGCCCATGCACCACCCTGCAGCTTTTTAGTTCAAACCGAGAGCCCGCGGGTTGCGCAAACATCTCAAAACTAAAAAATTCGGGACTGTTTTTTCGACAGTTTTCAATGCCCAAGAAAACACGAATTCTAATAACGTAACCAGCTAGTTTAAGGTGTTTGGGAGGATTTGATACAACTGTAGGGTTCCCTAGTGCCCGCGGCGCAGCGGAGGCGCAAATGACAAACAAAAATTTCAAGCAAACACGGAGGAACTTAGAATCGATCCAAACTCCTAAACTAGCAAACTAAGCATGCAAAGATACGGAATACTACTTTTGGCGCATGTCCACCCAATCGTGGAAGTCCCCTCCATGCTCCGTGTATGCTGTCCGGATCAAGCTTGAATGGCGACCGCCCTTGCCGAAGAAGATCCACCTGAGGGAAACCAATCCAAGCTTCGGCTTCACCTAGTGAAGCGAACGATGCTCCAAGCTCGCCACGAATGGAGAGTGTGGATGTATGTATATTTTCACTATCTTTATCTCTCTTTTCTAAGCTCAAGAGAGCTACCTAGAAGAAGGAGGAGGAGTTAAAGAAGAAGAAGAAGCCATGGAAAAATGGATAAGTCTTTTGTGTAGGAAAAAAAGATCAAGTGTAGAAAAACAATATGGCTTGGTTATTATCAACCATCCAAAACAATGAGTCACTAATGTATGAGTTACTAAAGATAATACATTATAATAACTAAGCCATACCTCTCTACAAATATCTTCACACCTCATCCTCCACCTTATTCATTATTTCCTTCCAAACGAAAATCAATAAATGAAGTGTCCATCTTCTAGAACAAATTCCATATAAATACAGAATACAACCCAGTATACGTATCGAAATACATATACGCGTATTCGTTCAAAAAATACGAATAGACAAAAGAGAGAAAATGAATAGTGAACAATAATAGTAGAATATAGATATTAAAAATATATATAAATTATTAAATCAAAACCTGATTTAATAATCCGGCTTAATCCTAAGCCGCTAGTATTATCAACCGTCCGATTAAAATCTGTGTAGCCTGTATACTTATTTAATCGGACACCATGTATACATCAACATATGTTATCTACACTATATCGCCTGAATCGGGAAAACCCTCTGTGTGGGACTCTAAAGACTCAACAATACGCTAGCAATGATTTACTGGATAAATCCAAAAACTACAAGCACGTCAGCAGCACTAGCTGTACGTAACGGCTGCCCAGGTATCTGCCGAAAGGGAGGTCGACAATCAAGTCCGTCCGTACCCTACTGAGCCTGAATGTGACAATCTCTGTACAGTTCGGTCTCTTCGTCTAAGAGTATCGCATACCGAATTTAGGGGGTGGAAACGTCAGAACCCTAATAACCCGATAAGTCATGTCGGAGTCAAGCTCATCACCAACTGAGAAACTACTGAACTCATATCCGTAAATCTCATCTACCATGTCTACGGATTTAGGGTGATAGCAAATGAACACAGCACGACATCGACTCCTAATATCAGGAGAGACGAATCCCCGAAAATCGCCCACTGCCTCTATATAGTTCGGGACTGTACCCAACTAAAACTTGTTTGCATGACTCCTTTGAGCCATGGTAGGGTAGTAATTAAAGTACAGTGGGAACTCACCCGAGACAAATGACGATCTCAAGTCAAAAGACTAACTTGTACTAATGCCACTTGAGAACTTCCATCTGACGATAGATATAATACCACCTAGAAGTTCTCGGAAAGTCCGTCTAGTGTACTCACCTCCAATGAGCACTTGTATACAATCTTAGTTGACATAACACCAATGACTTGTGAGACCGGCCATCGCCCTTCGTCGGGGTCTCGAAACGTATACACCCGTCTACTCCGGAATATCGATGCACAGTCTCGATACTTTCACAACTAGGGACATTTAAGAATGTGCTTATAGAATACCCAGCTCTCACCTATATGATCACCATCATAATTCTGGTAATCAAGCAAGAATCCTAAAGGCTTCATCATTATATATTAGCGACACGTAATAACAAGTGGAACGTGTACACATCAATGATAAAGACAAACCGGATATGATACTATCATTTCGAGTAAGATTGTTCTACCTGTATAGATCCTCTCTCAATTATCATAATCATGTGACTGCAATTACAATAATTGACTTGAGGGCACTATATCCAACAGTCGCATGTTATAAGGTTATCCTCTTCTGAGGAGAAGTATATTGGAAAGAGTTCCAAGTGGGATACTCAGGCAGTCGTGGCGCTGGATGCTAATTGTGAATTAGTATTGGATATATCTTAAGATGTTGTTTGGATAAATACGTTCATTTATGAACATGATCCCATCAGATGTCCAAACAAAATTCTAAGGTAGGTATCGCTCATTTCAGGAGATAGTTGATCTCCGCGAAGTTGAGATACATAGAGATATAGTTAGAAACATTGTGGTGGATCTACTCACGGCTATTTTTAAAACACGATTTGTTAAACTGTTAGTAGAGAAGTTGGGTATGAGATACCACAATAATTAGTCTTAAGTGCAAGTGTGAGATTGTTGGATATAGTTGATCTCATGACAATTATTGTAATTGAAGGAGGACCTATAGGGAGAACAATCTTACCCGAGATGATAGTGTACTATCTGGTTTGTCTTTATCTATCATGTTTATACGTTTTACTAGTTATCACGTATCGCTGATATATGAGATAGAGCCCTTAGGATTTTGCTTGACTACCAGGATTAATGATAGGGATCATACTAGTGCGACCTGGGGTAGTCTATAAGAACATCCTTAAATGTCCCTAGTCGTAGGAGTATCGAGACTGGGCATCAGTATTCTAGTTTAGACTAGTGTGTACATTTCCTAACCCTGTTGGAGGGCGATGGCTGATCCAACAGCTATTGGTGTTAGACACCGAGGATTGTATTCAGGAGCTTATAAAAGTATGAGTTTCGCAGGACGGACTCACCGAGAACTCTTAGATGGTGTTATACCAATGTCAGGAAGCGGTTCTCTGGTGACGATAGCACAGGGTAGTCTCTCAACCTAAGATCGCCACAGTGTCTTATGTGTGTTCCCACTATACTTTGATTACTACCCTACCACGGCTCAAAGGAGTCGTGCAAACAGATTTTTGTTGAGTATAGCCCGAAGCACATGGAGGCAGTAAGCAGTCGAGAAGATTTGTCTCTGTTTCCTGATTAAAAAATTAGGAATTACCTCAATGTGGTATCACGTGTTCACACGTGACCAATGGTCACGTGATGGTTAAAACTTCATCAAACAGAAGCGAAAACAAACTGCTGAAAAATAACTCAATTGGGGGTCACGTGCTTGCACGTGACCAAGGGTCACGTGCCAGCACGTGACAGGCTTTGAAAGCCTTACAGCTTAAAAGAATTTAATTCTAAAAGTCAGAAAAAATACATCAACGAGGTGTCACGTGCTCACACGTGACCAATGGTCACGTGTTGACACGTGATGGTTAAAACAACAACATAAACACGCGGCTGTTAAAAGACTTAATTGGGGGTCACGTGCTCACACGTGACCAAAGGTCACGTGTCAGCACGTGACTGGCTTCGAAAGCCTTACAGTTAATAGAATTAAATTCTAAAAACTTCTAAATCTTTCCAAATGGAAAAGGATTATGGAGACCGTTGGATTAAAGATCCAAGGGTGATTAAAAATCACCAATTTATGGAAATATCTTAAACAAGGAAAGATTTCCCTAAATCTCACCAGAAATAACAAACAGAATATCTTTGGATTGAAAATCCAACGGTGAATAAAATTCACCTAATGATCTAAAGGATCATATTAATTATGAAAACAAACAAAATCTCTCAATGAAAGATTTATTGAACAAATTGATTCTTTTCCTTCTCCTATAAATAGGAGCCAAGAGGAGAAGAAGAGAAAAAAAAGAATTTCGGAGATAGAGTTTTTTTGGAATCTTGAAATTTCAGAGAGAAAAGAGAGGATAATCTAATTCTCTACAAAAGAAAAACCCTAGGTAAGAAAAGAAAGGGGATCAAAACTTTAATAAAGAGAATTTAATTCTCAATCTAAGAGTTTAACTCTTTTATGAAAAAGAACTTAGTTCTTCCTCTAAGTTGAAAATTTGCAAAGTACACATCTCCCCATAAGTTGAGAATTTAATTCTCATCGGGTCGAGATCCTGCCATGTAGATCTAAAACTTAGAAGGGGAATTAAGTTCAGAGAATTTAATTCTCCCAAAGCTATAGGAATTTAATTCCTTCCAAAATAAAATTAGGGTTTAACCCTATATGAGAATTCAATTCTCCCAAAATTATAGGAATTTAATTCCTTCAAGATGGACAGAACTAGGGTTTAACCCTAATTGAGAATTTAATTCTCTCGGACCAACAGGAATTAAATTCCTCCAAAATCATGATTAGGGTTTAACCCTACAGAGAATTTAATTCTTAAAATAAAGAGACTTGAAAGATCTCCATGCACATAAAGAACATTGGTCATGTGATGACACGTGACCCCAATCCGCAGTGATCAGAAAAGAAGGAATAAAACTAGGTCACGTATCCCTACGTGACCCCTAAAAAGATCCCCAAAAATAAAAAGGAAACGGCTTTGAGGCAATTCCTCACGTGCTCCCACGTGACTCCAAAAACGCAGAAAGAAAAAGCAAAGGAAATGAAGACTTTGGGCGCTCTCACGTGTTACCACGTGACCCCTTTGCAAACGCTTTAACAGTCAGCACATAAATCCCCATCACGTGTCAACACGTGACGTTCAAAATAAAAATAATAAAAAGGTGTTTAACACTTAATTGCAGAACGAGGTAAAAGGGGATCTGGTCCCACCTTTAGGCGCTCTCACGTGTCCCCACGTGACCCCTCTTTTTTTTTTTGTTTAACACCGATTCGAGAACTTTATACCCAGTGTTTAACACTGGTGTTTTCTAGCGTGTAACACTAATTTGACAACTTCATTTCCAGTGTTTAACACTGTTGTTTGCTAGTGTTTAACACAAATTTGGGAAACTATATTTCCAGTGTTTAACACTGATTGTTCTTTTAATGTTTAACACTAGTTTGAGAATTCTGTCTTTAGTGTTTAACACTTTTGTTATCGGCTAATCTTTCAGAGGCAAGCCTCCCCTTCAATTGAATCTCAAAATTGAATAACATCCAGAGCTATAACAGAAATGTTATCAGGCCCCTCAAAACTTTTGTGGACTGGAATCAGACAAATGTCAAGCAAGCCAGACTTAATTGGACATAGCCCAAGTTGGCCATAGGTCCTCAATCCAGACTTAACTGAGCCAATGGGCTCACAATATAATAATTGGTCTTGATTCCAAATTGGGCTACAGATCATTTAATCTACCTTGGTTCAAGGGAACATCTCTTCACCCCCTTTGATATTTGTCCTTGTAATTCCTCAACGTCTTCAAAGAGGTGACGGATCCCAACAACCATACATTTTACGGACTGTGGGGTCCTTAAACTCATGGACTATGATGTCCTTAACTTTGACCGTGATGTCTTAAAACTAACGTTGGACTGTGGGGTCTTTAAACTCACGGACTATGTTGTCCTTAACCTTGACCGTGATGTCTTAAAACTAACGTCGGACTGTGGAGTCCTTAAATCCATGGACTATGATGTCCTTAACCTTGACCGTGATGTCTTAAAACTAACGACGGACTGTGGAGTCCTTAAACCCATGGACTATGATGTCCTTAACCTTGATCGGGATGTCTTTAAACTAACAATGGACCACCATGTCCTTAAACTGGTAATTGACCGCACTGTCCCTAAACTAAACAATAGAGCCCAAATGCTCTTTTGCGGATCTAAACGATCTTGTTAAGTTGATCTTAGTCTGAAATGAGACTAACGTATTCTTAACAAACCGTTAAGTTGATCTTAGTCTAAAATTAGACTAACGTATCCTTAACAAACGTTTAAGTTGATCTTAGTCTCAAATGAGGCTAACGTATCCTTAAACTCAAACCCCTAAAACCAAATCTAATAAAGATATGGATTTGGACTAGTCCACGCCCTACGGACGACAACATAACTTAGTCTCCGTATACAATTCACGGGCAACCGAACACAAAACAAACACCCACGACACGAAGTGACCACATGGAGAAGGAGAAAGTTGTTACCGCGATGCGGTAGCGTAATTAACTGTAGGGACTTGCGCCTGCAGGGAAGAGCGTCCCCACAATCAAAAGCTCTTCAAGCGAGGGGAAATCTGACGAAGTCTGCTACATCGGACGCATCCGTTTAAACCTTCGATACATGGTGCCATAAATCAACTTGGCATCTTCGGAGAGGTGGACGGATAGCACCAATTAGCGTCTGCCCCGAATTTCAGGCAAGACGTCAGTCTTGCGCCGTCTTTCGGAGGGGAACAGATTCTGGCACGCCCGGTAGGACCTTTTCCTCTTTCCACTCCACACTTCGTGTGTCGTATTCGCGAACGAGTCGCGGTTTGTTAATGGTTGCCCTTGGGTTTCAAGTTACTAAGATTTGGTCTTTTGCTTGTCGCAGAAAGCAAAACAACAATGGCATTCACCTGCTCGAAGTGCTCCAACTGCAACTGCAACCAACGCTCTGCCTCACTTAGAGGTGTAGCTTATGGACCTCAAGCGGCATCACTGTTCACGATGCCGATGGAGCAGATTACTCAAGCCACCACAGGGCTGTTTTTCGGGACCATGCTCCCGCCAACGAGCTTCCCTGCTCCCGTACCCTTACCAGAAGCTCCTAAGAAGTCGGTCTTCGATCGACTTATAGCTGCTGCGGCCCCTTTCAATAGGTCGCCCAACACCAGTGTCTCGGTCTTCTCCAGACTGGGACAAAACTCCTGCGGGCCCACAATGAAGCTTACGGTCCCAGAAAACGTTATTCCAAAAAGAGTAACCAAACCTGCTCCTGAAGTCGTCAAGGCGGCTTCTCGTACTAAGAGATCGGTCTTTACAAAACTGACCGTCCCAACTCCCATTCCCACTCCTGCTGCTCAAAAGACATCAGTCTTCAATAGGCTGACGCCGGCAATACCCCCACACCTGAACAGGGGGCAAGACAAGGCCATCTCCGTCACTGAGCCAATTCCATCAGCATGACATGCTCGACGTCACCACAGGCGCCGAGTGAGGAAGTCAGGAGGCAACTCTCCTTCTGGGCTAAATCCACCAGCCCCGACGGCGGAGATTAATGCTGCTGTTCCAACTGGGAACAGCTTCAAGCTGCTGAATAAGATGCGTAGGAATTCTCCTACCGCTATATTGAAAAGGTCTCCTCCTCCACTGGAGAAGGTTATGGAAGCAAAGCCAGGACGGTCCCCGCAGTGGCTGTCCTCCAAGATCTACAAAGACTGGCGGCAGGCCCGAGACTCGGTGATCGATCCAAATTTCTCCCTCCAGCACAAGAAGCTGAAGGTCCAACTGGAAGTAAGCCATCCTGCCAAGCCACGAAAAGCTATCCGGGTGCCCACCGCAACGGCCCCCTCAACTTCTACCGCTCGTGAGAAGAGAAGGCCGGAGAAGATCCCCATGCCCGCGAAGAATGTCAAAGGCACTGAACCCAAACGCCCTAAGTCTGGGGGCATGGTGGTCCATACTATCTACATGGCATCTGGGAAGGAGGATAGCCGCGCTTCTATGGGCCACCGACCACTCACCTGATCCATCACAAGGGCTCAGGAATAGCAACAGCAGAAGCTCCAGGAGATGCTGACTGCAATGGCCGCACTCACCGGGCCAAAAGAAAGCCCGGAGGCGTCATCGGAACAACGTCATGACCACGAGACTGATGATGAATTCCTTCGGAGAATGCTCGAAAAGAAGGACAAGGAGGCTGCAGAATAGGAAGCCAATATAAAACGAATGGCGCTTCTCTTCCAAGACATGGTCGGTATGATGATCCAGCAGGAACCTCCAGCTGAAGAGCCTCCGATTATCCTCGAAGGCGACAGAGGAGAAACATCAAATCCACCTCCGGCTCTTTCAACAGCCAAAGAGAAAACTATCTCCAAGGACGCCCTGGATGATTATATTTCTCAACAAATACGAGTTCACCAGACAAATGAAGCGGCTGGCCAGGTCGTAAAGACTGGGTGACCATATCCAGGCTAGTATGATCAGATAAAATACCCGCCGGGATACACAATCCCCAAATTTCATGTGTACAAGGGGACGGGAAATCCCTATCAACATGTTTCTCAGTTCAGGGCCCTCTGTGGCAATACCGGTGGCGATGATAAGCTTTTGCTCCGCCAATTCGTCGGCAGCTTATCGGAGACAACGTTTGAATGGTACTCCGAACTACCAAACGACTCTATCAAAACTTTCGCAGAAATGGAGTTATTGTTCACCCAGCGATTCGCGAGCGCAAGTGAACGCACCCCGATAACATCGTTAATCAATTCCAGGGTGAAGCCAGGCGAAACTTGGGTTCAATATGCAATCCGATGGAGAAATCTGTGGTCGAAGTGCGAACAGCGCATCGAAGAAGCACCAGCGTTGGGCATGTTCGTGGGCACCCTAGACCCTCATGCAACTATTTCACAGTTCATGATGTTCTTCAAACCGACCACGTTCCAAGCTTTAATCGATAAGTTGGCCCAGATGGATCAGATGAGTCATAGACCATCTCCCCCGAAGCCGAAACTCGAAATGACAAGGGTAAAGGGAAGGCGACCTTCGTTGCGAACACTCAACAGCAGCCCAGTGCCCCAAAGCTAGCAGATCAACTGGAAGAGAGACGGCACTATTACAATGAGAAAATGAAGCGTCCTTACTCATTCCCATGGGACATGAAGAAGAGGCTGTTCGAGCTGGCGGTGTGCAACAGGCTTATCAACTTGCCAAATCCAAGGCGACCACCGCAACCCAGCGAAGTGAATAATCCCAATTACTGCCCTTACCATCAAACGGTAAGTCACCCGATCGAGGATTGCTTCTTCTTTAAAGGATGGATCGAAGATCGGTACCTACAAGGAAAGTTTGCGCTGTCCGAAAAGTGGAAGGTAAACCCACCACAACCGCACACTCCTAAGAAGACGGACACACCGGGGGCAACTTGTTCTTTTGTTGAAGAAGCTCCATGGGAGGTCGTGCTTTCAGCCAAAACCAAAAGGATGCTGAATGATCTCCAGACATGCCCGGCGATCAGGTGGAGGAACCCGCTGGAACCTCAGATCATCGAAGGGATGCTGAAGCCGCATCCAACTCCAAAGATTGGTGGTGATGGCCCAAGTACTCACGCCCAGCCGTCAAAATCTTCAAAGAAGAAGAAGAAGAGATCCAAAAAGCCCGTGAAGCCTGGCGACAAGCGCACGGACTTACAGAAACAGATTGACGCGCTGGAAGAGTATAACCAGAAGGCGCGGATTCCAATCACGCTCGAAGAGTTCCTCAGCCACGTCCTCGAGGACGAAAATAATGGAGAAGACTCATCAGATGAATCTGAGGACTACGTAGCAAGTTATCATGTGATCTCCCACTCGTTGATAGATGACAAAGAGGCTCCTTGCACCGAGAAACCGGGGGCGGGTCCTGAACCAGAACTTCTATGGCCGTCAGACGAGATGATCGACGCCTTTCTGAATGAGATTCGTCTGAAAAGTAAAGCCAATTGGGAGCATGAGATGGCCATATTGGAAAAAGCCAAACGCCGGCGACTGGATGAAAGAGTCAAGACACTCCCATCAAATCAAAGGACATCCGTTGCGGATAAAAACAAATTCAAGACGACGAAGAGGTTTGCTAAAGCCATATCAATGGGAATGAAGCTGCCGCCCTCCCAAGGAAACTCTCTTCATGAAGCAGAGATACATCCTAATTACTGCTCATATCATCGAAAGATTTCGCACCCCACCGAGGAGTGCGATGCTTTTAAAAGATGGTGGAAGGGATATGTTGCTCACCGGCAACATTTTAAGCGGATGAAACGCAAAACTCATCGGGAGCAGAGAAATACGACCGAGGAGCATAAAAGAACTACCGGTAACTATCGCACGGTCAACGCCGGAGGATCACAGGTTCTCACCCTTGGGAGCGACTCTGACGAAGAAATGACTCTTGGCCCTCTCTTCAAAGAGTCCACCGTGGAAAAAATGGAAGAATCAAAGACCTGTGAAAACATTCAGTTACGCAATCACATGCTTCCAAAAAAGAATCTCGGACCCACGAACAGAAAAGATAAGGGAAAAGAAAAGGACTCTGAGGATATCGCCCTGGACGACCAAGTCATGAAAGAGCTGACTGCCAAGGACCCGCCAAGGAAGAGCAAGGTGGACAACAACGTCCTAGCGCGCCTGAGGAAGCTACCCTCTCAGCTCAGCATTCTTGACGCCCTCTTATTATCAAAAGAAGCGAGAGATTCATTAATCAAAGCACTCCAAGAGCCCGAGCAATTCCAAGCCTTCCTCGCCGAAGAAAGGATGAAGGATGAACTGGAAGAAGTGCACATAACCGATGTCACGTTCGGTGATGAAGACCTTCTCCTTGGGACGTGCGACCACAACCGTCCCCTATATGTCTCTGGATACTGCCACGATATAAAGATAGGAAAAATTCTGGTCGACAATGGGTCTTCCGTCAATCTCCTCAACGTGCGAGTGTTGAAGGAAATCTGCATGAACGTTCAACACCTCGCTCGTGATAAGATCACCATCTCCGGGTTCGACTCCCAGTCATCATGGACCCTCGGGTCTGTAATACTGACGTTGCGCTTCGGGCTACTTGTCACAGACATTAAATTTCACGTCAATGATGCTAAGACATGCTACAATGCTCTGCTCGGTAGGCCTTGGTTGCATGAGTATAACATTATTCCTTCTACACAGCACCAGCGTATGAAGTATTTTAAGGATGGTCTCGAGTATACTGTGACAGGGGAGTTGAACCCATTCTCCGTGAACGAAGTCCGCAAGTACGAAGATGCAAAATACTTCTTGCTAGATTTCGAGGACACAGAGAGGTGTCACAAACCGGAGAACAAAGCTGTCGCCACCATTCCTGTCTTCGGGAGTGATACCGAGGAAGAGGATGAGATAGTTTATTCTGGGCTGTCTCGACGTAACAACCCGGGACCGACCTCCCCCATGTTGATCTTCGGAAGCGACTCGGAAGATGAGGTTAATACTGTGTTCTCCGTTCGGCCGTCAATATAAGCATTCGCTGGCGATAATCAGAGTTTGCAAATTACCATGATTCCGCGGGAGCACTACAAAAATCTCGACGCACTTGAAGCTTACAGTGTCCAAGACCTGCAGACATTTTACGTCCCTCCCAGGCGAAAAGATGAAAAGACGATCCTATTCTACCGGTATACGGAAACAAGAGTAGAGGAAGATATCTGGCGCGGTGCGGATTCTACACTCGACAGACTCCAGCCCATCCGTCTGCCTAGATATTACTCGGAAGGCTTGAGAAGGCTCTTGAAGTGCCAAGGGGTACCTCTCAAATAGACCATTCGACAAGCTCGATTCTACAACAGGATTTGGGATGTCCCTGGAACTCAACGCAAGCTGCCCAACGGGAAAATGGAAACGCTCGGGCTTGGATATGTGAAATCTGGGAAACGGGAAAGAGTCCATGGTAGCTACGCCGTATATAACTTCGATGAAGAAGAGGACACCCTATCAGAAAAAGCCGACCCCGCACCAAAACAAGATCCTCCAATCAAAATGTCGAGTCCGTCATTTGAAGAACGAATGGACAAGCTTATCAGGGAAGCGGGTCAGAAAGTTCGAGACGATCATAACCGCAAAATGGCCATCTATGAGAAAGCCAGGACGTAAAGCCTTCTTCAACAGGCTGCGAAAAATGAAAATGCTCCTCCCTGTCAAACTGCTGTGCAGAAGGCCCGACGCAGAGGCAGAAATAGGTCAAAGAGCGGAAAAGGCGCTCGACAGCAACAAAGCGGGACCAAGAAGCCACGCGATCGGGAATCAAGCAATCCGGATTCGTCCCTTATGAAGAAGATGAGTCGAGCATACTCTTTTCCACAGAACAAAACACGGAAGATACTTGATCTCGCTATAAAACATCAGATGATTACACTTCCGGAGTCCAAACACCCCGAGCAAGCAGGCGCAGTCTCTCACCCGGACTATTGCTCCTATCATAGGGCAACAGGACATCCTATTGAAGACTGTTTCACCTTTAAGAACTGGGTCGAAGATCAATATCAACTCGGCAAGTTCGCTCTATCCAGCAGTTGGAGGATAAATCCTCCACAAGAGTACGAACCAAAAGCCACCCGTACAGCGAGAGTAGTACCAGATCCACATCGGTCTTCGAAGCGAGCTCGTACTTGTCATATGATAACGATATTAAAAGAAGAACCCGAGGAGATGAATGACCTCCCTTGGTGCTTCGAAAACAATGATGACGAGGTGATCTCAGAATTTCCACCGGCGCTAAAAGAGCTGGAAGATGGAATACACACCACTGCAGATAACCTCAAGATAATTGAGTTAGGGACGGCAAATGACCCGCGACTGACATTCGTTAGTGAGCTGCTATCTGAAGAAAGGGTGGCCGCACTAAAAGACGTGCTCATGCAGCATAAAGATTGCTTCGCATGGAACTATTCCGAGATGCCAGGATTAGACCCAGAGACCGCTGTCCACAAACTGGCCATATCCCCGGACGTCAAGCCAGTCAAACAGGCGACGAGAAGAATGCGGCTCGAGCTTGAGATGAGCATCAACGCTGAGGTCAAGAAACTAATCGACTCTGGCTTCATCCAAGAAGTACAATACCTTGATTGGATCACCAACATCGTCCCGGTAATGAAGAAAAATAGGATAGTGCGCATATGCATGGACTTCCGGGATCTCAATAAAGCTTGCCCGAAAGACGACTTCCCAGTACCGGTGACAGAGCTGATGATAGATAACACATCCACTCATGAAGTTTTCTCCTTCATGGACGGCTCACCAGGATATAATCGGATAAAGATGCATCCCGAGGACCAGAAGCACACTACGTTCTGGACCCCTCTGGGTATATTCTGCTACAAGGTGATGCCTTTCGGTCTAAAGAATGCCGGTGCCACCTATCAGAGGGCCATGACGAAAATCTTGGTTGACCTCATACATGAAATCGTCGAATGCTATATCGACGACCTTGTGGTGAAAAGCAAATCATACGAGGAGCATTTAGAGCATCTGAAGATCGTGTTTCAACGCCTCCGGCAATACAACTTAAAGATGAATCCTCACAAATGCGCCTTCGGTGTTTCCTCGGGCAAATTCCTAGGATTAATCGTCCGACACCGAGGTATCGAGATAGATCCGTCAAAGATCAAGGCAATTATGGAGATTCCCCCGCCAAGGACTCTCAAGCAACTGCGGTCTCTCCAAAGGAAGCTCGCGTATATTCGGCGATTTATAGCCAATCTTTCAGGGAAGTGACGCCCTTACAGTCACCTGATGAAGAAAGGAACCCCGTTCGTCTGGGATCACAAATGCTAAGGCGCGCTAGACGAAATCAAGCAATACTTGCAGAACCCGCCAGTACTGGCTGCTCCGGTCAAGGGAAAGCCTATCATTCTGTGTATAACCGCCCTTGAAGGTTCCTTAGGCGCATTATGGGCACAGGAGAATGACCAAGGGAAGGAGAGAGAGCTCTACTATTTGAGTCTTCTACTGAGGGCAGAAAGCAATTATTCTCCCATCGAAAAACATTGCCTGGCGTTGATCTTCACGATAACGAAACTCCGGCACTATGCATTGGCGCAGGAAGTCCGTCTCATATCGAAGGTGGATCCTCTCAAATATTTGATGTCAAAGGCCATATTGACAGGTCGGCTCGCTAAATGGGCCTTGCTCTTGATGGAGTTCTCAATAACATATCGGCCTCTTAAGGCAGTAAAAGGCCAAGCCATCGCCGACTTCCTCGCTGAGCATCCAATACCTGCCGACTCTCCTTTGAATTGCGAGCTGCCAGACGAACATGCGTTTGATGCGATCGACGATGGTAATGCCCGATGGGAACTTTACTTTGACGGGGCGTCCTCCATGAAGAAGCGCAAACAGAACACCCCTATAATCAAATCAGGGGTAGGCCTTATCTTCGTGACCCCATAAGGAGGGATAATGCGCTTCGCCTTCTCTTTGACAGAGCCGAGGACGAACAATGAAGCTGAATACGAAGCTTTGATAGCAGGCCTCGAGATCACCATCGACATGGGGATTGAAAACCTCCTCATATACGGAAACTCCCAACTGGTCGTCAGTTAAGTCAATGGAGACTACCAAACATGCAAGCCAGAGCTGGTGAAGTATGGCGAGAGAGTTCAGGAACTGCTGACTCAAATTCCCTCCTACATGCTGGAAAGCATACCACGTGCAGAAAATTGCAAGGCTGATGCACTAGCTAAGCTCGCTAAAGAACTGGCTGATGAGAACCTCGATGACGTCAGAATCGTGGTACAAAGCCGTCGGGTCCTCGCACTGGCAGAAATATCTCCAGAGTCGTCCGAGGAAAAGGAAGCGATTGAGCAGACGACCCTGCAAATAAAAGATCAAGAAACGGTTGAGGATTGGAGACAAGTCTTTATAGACTACCTCAAATCCCGTCGAACGCCTGAAGATGCGTCCTCAAAACATCAGCTCATGAAGCGAGCCCTATCTTTCGCCTTCGTCAATGATACTCTGTACAAGAGGTCATTTGATTCTCTGTGGTTGAGATGCCTGGGACCTGAAGAAGCAAAAAGAGTCGTCTAAGAAGTTCACGACGGACTCTGCGGTTCTCATCAAGACGGGCCAAAGATGAAGTTGAAGATTAAACGGATGGATTATTACTGGCCCACGATGATTCAGGACTGCCTCGAGTATGCGAAGCAATGCCACTCGTGCCAGATTCATGGGGACTTTATCCACCAACATCCAAATCCACTGCATCCAACGATGGCTAGCTGGCCATTCGAAATGTGGGGAACTGACATAATCAGCCCCATTGAACCGGCATCGTCCAGAGGACATTGTTTCATTTTGGCGACAACTCATTACTTCTCCAAATGGGCAGAAGCAGTACCGCTGAGGGAAATGAAGACGGAGAATATCCTCCATTTCTTCAAGACGCACGTCATTTATTGGTTTGGGACTCCGCGACAGATCATATATGATAACGGGCAAGCCTACAGAAGCCACAAGATCAGCCACTTCGCACAACAGCACAACATAGACTGGAGATACTCCTCGGTTTATAATCCCCGAGCTAACGGTCTAGCAGAGGCTTTCAATAAGACCCTGACGAAGATCGTGAAGAAAACGGTATCTCGAAATAAAAAGGACTGGCATGAGAGACTGCAAGAGGCTCTATGGGCATATCGAACTACGTTCAAGACGGCCACCAGCACAACGCCATACGCGTTGGTATTCGATACAGAAGCAGTACTCCCCCTCGAGAGAGAGTTACCCTCTCTACGAGTGGCGGTTCTTTACGAGCTAACAGACGAAGAGAATGCTCACCTTCGGCTCGAGGAGCTCGATGCCCTTGATGAAATCCGGCTCATAGCGCAGCAAAATCTGGAAGCTTATAAACCAAAGATGACGCGCTCCTACGAAAGATTGACCAGGCCGAGGACATTCCGCCAAGGCGAACTCGTGCTAGTGGTCTAAAGACCTATGATCCCCAATCGCGCCAAGAGGGGGAAATTCGAGCCGAACTATGAAGGCCTGTACATCATAGACAAGGTTTACAAGGGTGGAGCCTATCTACTCAGGGACATGCATGGCGAAAGACCCTTCAGGCCAATAAACGGCCGCTTCCTGAAGAAATACTACGCTTGACGAGTCACGGCCTAGGTCAATGATAGATGACGACGACTATGTCCGCTCTCTATCTTCCTAAGCCTAAACTCTATAAGTAGTAACCAGCTTACTTTACAACAGACCGAAACGTTCTTAAACTAACGACGGACCACTATGTCCTAAAACTAGCTGTTGACCGAGATGTCAATAAACTACGGTGGATTGTGGCATCCCAAAGCCGATAATAAAAGAAAAAAAGAAATAAAAATAAAAACCAGTATGTCCATGGGTACGGATGAAAACCCGAAAGGGCTCCGTGAGTAAAAACAGCAGGGCTATCGGCGAGTCTTATGAAAACCCGAAAGGGCGCAACCTCGTTATATATAAAAAAAATTTATTTAAAAAAACAGTATGTCCATAAGCAGAATGGGCACGGATGAAAACCCGAAAGGGCTCCGTGAGTAAAAATAGCAGGACTACCGGCGAGTGTTTGTGAAAACCCGAAAGGGCGCAACCTCGTTAAAAGGCACTTGCAAGGTCCTCTCGACTTTGTAAGGAGAAACCACCTGTGTAAGATCCTTACGACTCACAAGGGAGAAACACACTTAGGGATCCCCACGATCCTTAAGGAGAAATTACAGTTGCGAGATCCTCACGACTCGTAAGGAGAACTCTCCTATGAGACCCTCATGGCTCATAAGATTTGAAAGTCTTAAGTTACAGAGATCTGAACCTGTTCTTAAGCAACCCCCACAACCTAGGATATTTCCCTACAAGCGGCTCAATACTGACCCTTGTATATAATCTACGGGCGCGAATAAACATTTCACTAATCAAGTCCCATCCGTGACTGGGGATATGTTCGTATAGTGAGCAACCCTTGTGAGTCCTCTCGACTTATAAGGAGAAAACCCTTTTGTAAATTCCTTACGACTTACAAGGAACGCGCACTTAGGAATCCTCCTGATTCCCAAGGAGAAAACACACCTACGAGATCCTCACGACTTGTAGGGAGAAATACCTTTGTGAGACCCTTAAGGCTCATGAAGTCAAAAGCCTTAGTCGACAGGACCCTAACCCTGTTTACTAAGCCACCTTTGTTCGACATCGACAGAGGCAAATGATGATGCGCTCCTGGCAATATCCCAGTTGTAGCGGTGCTGATGCCGAAATCGGTGTCTAATCCAAAGATTGCGGCGAAAATCCAGCAAGCCGCACATGCATACGAAATAGCTGAAATGATGGGGCAACTTGCAGACAAAATCAGCAAGTAAAAATGTATGCATAAAAAATAGCCGAAAAGATTGGGCAACTCGCAATAAAAAATAGCGAGTAAAAATAAAATAAATAGTCGAAATGATTGGGTACCGCGAAAAATAGCCGAAATGATAGGGTAATCGCGACCTTCGCGATATAAAAGCTGAAATGATAGAGCATCGCGGAAATAGAAATAAAATAAAAATGAAATTTATGCCCTGCAGGTGATATCGTTTCGATCCCTGTATACAATCCAGGGGCGCAAACAAAGAAGGAATCAAATTCCTGCCCCCCACAGGTTTCATCCGAAGAAGAAGCCAAATCTCGATGGTCCACAGATAGCCTAAAGATCATCTCAACACCCGTCTCATTACAACAGACACCACATCAAGCAAAGAGGAACAGTGGCAACTCCCAGTTCCATGACTCAACGGTGTACAGCTGACCGAGAGTCAAACTCCGACTCCATGAAATGCGGATAAAGTCAACCCTTCCTGGTCTTCACAGAGCACGGCGGTGAACCCGTGTGAAGCATCCAGAGCGGATCCTGGTCCTCGCAGAGCACGGCAGTGAACCTGTATGAAGCATCCAGAGCGGAGCCTGGTCCTCGCCGAACACGGCAGTGAACCCGTGAGAAGCATCCAGAGCAAAATTCCTGGTCACGTGGAACGCGGATAACGTCACTCTTTGACCCCGTGGAAAATGTCCAGAGCGGATCCTGGTCCTCGCAGAGCACGGCAGTGAACCCGTGTGAAGCATCCAGAGCGGAGCCTGGTCCTCGCCAAACACGGCAGTGAACCCGTGGGAAGCATCCAGAACAAAATTCCTGGTCACGTTGAACGCGGATAACGTCACTCTTTGACCCCACGGAAAACGTCCAGAGCAGAGCATGGTCCTCGCAGAGCACGGCAATGAACCCGTGTGAAGCATCCAGAGCAAACATTGGACTGTGGAGTCCTTAAATCCATGGACTATGATGTCCTTAATCTCGACCGCCAATGTCTTAAAACTAACGATCAACCATAATGATTCCAGACTGGTTTTACCTTGGTTCAAGGGTACATCTCTTCACTCCTTTGATATTTGTCGTTGTAATTCCTCAACATCTTCAAAGAGGTGACGGGTCTCAATAACCACACATTTCGTGGACTGTGGAGTCCTTAAATCCACGGACTATGAAGTCCTTAACCTTGACCTTGATGTCTTAAAACTAAAATTGGACTGTGGAGTCCTTAAACCCACGGACTATGATGTCCTTAACCTTGACCGTGATGTGTTAAAACTAATGGCGGACTGTGGAGTTCTTAAATCCACGGACTATGATGTCCTTAACCTTGACCGTGATGTCTTAAAACTAACATTGGACTGTAGAATCCTTAAATCCACGGACTATGATGTCCTTAACATTGACCGTGATGTCTTAAAACTAACATTGGACTGTGGAGTCCTTAAACCCACGGACTATGATGTCCTTAACCTCGACCGTAATGTCTTAAAACTACGGTACCCTGGAAAACATCCAAAGCAACCCCTGACCCCGTGAAATACGGATAAGGGAAACCGCACCTAACACTTGCGGGTCCTCACGACCTGTAGGGAAGAAAACTCTCTTGTGAGATCCTTACGACTCTCAAGGGAAAACCTGCTTAAGAATCCTCATGATTCTTAAGGAGAGATTACACCTATGGGATCCTCTCGACCTGTAGGGAGAAAAACCCTTTATGAGACCCTCACGGCTAATAAAATTGAAAAGTCTTAGGAGGCAGATCTTAACCCTGAATCCTAAGCCATCGTTATCCTGCAAAGAGATCAATATAGACTATCCGCAGAATACATTCAATGAAAAGGGCCATGCCATCGAGAAGAAAAATATGTCTTTTATTCATAAACCAAAATGGATGCAAAGTACAATTCATAAAAAAAATATACTCTCATTCAGGAGTATGTACAAAAAAAAAGATACAAGTCTTCAGGACGGCGGGCGATTTAGCAGCTTGGTCAGCTCATCCCTTTTTCCCTGGGCCTCGCCTTCATGGTTCAATATCGACAGAAGACGGGCTTCCGCCTGAGCCTGTTGGGCCTGATACGAGGCAAGCCGGCCTTCAAGCTCTTTCTCGGTAGCCTTATGGGCCTCAACCCTTTCGCGAGTGAACATGGGAGCTTTATCGAGGGCCACCACCTCTTTGACAGACTTTTGAAGTACTCGCCAGAGTTCATACGCTTTATTGGCTTTGGCTGTAAGGCTGGCCTGGAGCTCGTTCAGTGCCTTAGAGGCCAGCTCCCTCTCCGAGAATTTGCGGCCGAGCCGCTTCTCGCAAGACACCATGTTCGCCGCGCAGCGCTCTATCAGCCCCTGCAAGCCCGCCTTTGCAGCCACAGTGTCACGTCCCGAAAGATGGAACATGACCGGCACTTAAACTACGAAACGTCTCGAGGCGTACGTAATCTAAGTAAGCCGAAAACCCAGAAATCCAAACCAAAAAAAATAGTAGAGTGAAGGAAAACCAATTTAAAACAAGTAGTTTTAATAGCATAAGCCGAATTATGCGGTTTTTAAGAACATCAAAATTTACTGAAAATTTCGGCAGAGTCTCCTTTGTAAATACTGGCCCCCAAACGGGATACAACATGAATAGTATACGAAATCAATAAAAAGGCATCCCCAAGCGGGAGCTAGCTCTTCGTCAATCGACGGTCACAACCACACAAGCAATATAATATACAACGCCAACGGCGAGGATCAAAATTCAAAAGGAAACTCAAAACCACAAGAAAACCGCAGAAATATAACGCGCGACTCTAAGGTCGAAGGAATAACATCACTGGTCTCTATCTCAAAATAAAAACATGTTTGGTTGATGGAACTTCTAGATACAACAGAATAATGATATACAAGATAAATAATGGGGGTACGATACAAGTAAACCCACCTACTAGAAAATCACCCGAAGGAAACTATGCCCGCAAAGCTGTAATGAAACCTGTACGGCAAACCTGCAAGAAACTGGGGCACAACGGGGGTGAGTTGCCAACTCGTGAATAGAAAAACATCTACGAATAGAAATCGCATAAATAACGCAACCTAGGTCAATGATCATAATATATCCTCAATTATATATATAACATGCAACCTATAACAAGGCTAGGGTAAATATCTAACCCGAGTGTAATCTCATGTGCCCGTGTCAGTGCCTCAGGTAGCAATATATCATATGAATGAGGTATGAATGCATGAAAACAGAATACATTAGGGTTCCTAGGCACACTAATGAAGTCTCACAAGTGATCAAACATGTCCAATTGAAATTTGACAAGTGCCGAGAAACCCTAATACGGATCGTTAACTAGATGTATAGGTGATGCGATGCAAGTAAACAACTTTAACTTAAAAAGAAAGAGGCTACAACCTTTTTAGATCCGGTCCTCCACCTCCTAGGCTCCGTGATGACGTCCCTCCGCTGTCCAAATTGAATCCATGACTCTAGCATCAGCTTCATCGGAGAAAAGGGCGGACTTGGTCGTCGGCTTCGATGCCGAAGATGATCTATGTCGAGGCATCACAAGATCAAGCTCCAACTTCACCAAGCCATGAAAACTTATGAAGGAAACACCCTATACTACATGGCAAGAGGTAGAGGATGAAGAAATAGGAGGTGGGTTCACTTTAGAATTGGATTTCTCACTCATTTGCTCAAGTTGCCATTAAAGCTATCAAGCTTTTTCTTGTTGAAGAAGAAGAAGAAGAAGAAGAAGAAGAAGATGAAGAATATGATAAGTATATTTAAAAAAGAAAACAATATGATACTTATCATATATTCAACCATGGTTTAGTGTAGAGATTTAACTAAGGTTAGATGAATGGTTAGGGTTAGACATGAGACAAGAATGGTGGACTTGTTCAAAGCTTCAAGAAGCTTCAACAAACAAACAAAACAAGCCACCATTCTTTTCTCTTTATCTTTTCCAAAACAATAATAAATAAATAAATAGATAACAAAAAGAAAACCCTAACCATTACACAACCATGGTTTAATCTTTACACAAACCCAAGTGAGCATGTATCATCAAACATGATACAAACAAGTGCACAAAAATATATCACATATACAATGTGCATCAAGTGAGAAAATCCTTTTAAAGTGAACTAATATTAGTTAGTGCAAAGTAATATATCAAATATATAATTATGCATTAAATCATTAAATCAATACTTGATTTAACGATCCGGTCATATCGCATATAACCGACTAATATCCAATGTATCGGCTTATCGAAACAATCCTTGATTCGATAAAAAGGTTATATCGCATACAACCATTCAACACATTCATCGCGAGAATGGAATACGGTATCACATACACGCATTACTCTCGGTCCCGCACATATCTCATATGCGCTCCTATTTCGTTTCGCTTGAGCCAGAAAACCTCTGTGTAGGACTCTAAAGACTCGTCAATACGCCGGTAGCAGATGATGATCATATCAAACATCCATAAGCCGCAAGCGGTCTTCTAAACGTAACGGCCACCCAGGTATTGAGCGATCAGAAGATCGACGAGCAAGCCCACTCACACTCCTGTGAATCCAACCAGTAACACTTACCGTACAGTCTGGTCTGTTCGTCTGATATGTCGCATATCTTTCCTAGGGGTGGTAAACGTCAGACCCCAGTAGCTTGATAAGTCATGCCGACGTGAGGTCCATAACATTCGTGAAACTACTGATAACTCTTACCAGTATATCACTGCAACCCTGGCCAGGGATTTCCTGTTATGGCCAGTCGAGCATAGCACAACATCAACCCCCAATACCGGGAAAGACGAATCCCCTCCTATCGCTCATTGCCTCCATGTGAATCGGGACTGTACCCAAAAACCACCTGTTTTCACAACTCAGTAGAGCCGTGGTAGGGTGGAAATCAAAGCACAGTGGGAGACACACAAGACTCTATGACGATCTCGGGTCAATAGATTAAGCTGTTCCAGTGTCACCAGAGAACTGCCATCTGACGAGAGGTATAATACCATCTGGGAGTTCTCGGCGAGTCCGTTCAGTGTACCCAGTCTCCACTGAGCACCCGCATACCATCTCTGATGTCAAACACCAATGGATATGGGATCATCTATCGCCCATCATATGGGTCGAGAAGATATACGCTAGTCTATTCTGCAATATCGATGCCCCGTCTCGATATTCCCACGACTAGGAACAATGAAGGATGTACTCATTGACTACCCAGGCCCCACTAGTATGATTTACATCATAGTCCTGGAAGTCGAGTACACATCCTAAGGGCTTTATCAACATGTAATCAGAGAGACAGAAAGTATACATGTTAAGATAAACAGCAACCAGATAGCGTACTATCATGTCGAGAAAGAAAGTCCTACCTATATATGTCCCAGCATCCACTACAATATACATCCTATGTACAGTAATGGCCCCTAGGGCATACATATAACGAACAATCTCCCACTTGCACTAGGGCCATCTGTAGCAGTGGTTGCAGTATCTAATACTCAACCATCCCATATAAGTCTCTCTCTGGGAAAAGGCCTTCGTGAGTGGATCCGCCGTGTTGTCCTCTGAGTCTACTCTCCTAACCTCGATCACACCGGAGATCAACTATCTCCATGATCAGGTGATGCTTCCTCAGAATATATCTGGGTCACTGATGGGATCGGGGTTCCTAGGCTAAAGCCACACTTCCATTGTTATACATTGGTAGGAACCTAGTTCATCTTATGAACCAATATACACCCAAACCGCCTCTTTGGTAGTATCTATAATAGCGATGTTACCAGCCTTTATCGTCTAGCTTGCCACGGTATCTAGCTTGGAACTCTTCCAACATACCGTCCCTTTACCGAGGGTAAAGACAATGCCTGCGACTGACATTCAGTCGTGCTTATCAGTCTGGAACTTTTCCAGTGATTCTCCCAGGATCGATTGATACAATGTTACTACAGCTAGTGAGAACCCTAACATCCCTTTAGATCTATCTCATAGATCTAAATGTCAGGATTTAGGAGGTATCACTTTGATCCTATATGGAGAATCTATGTGATAAGAGGAGATCGACCGATCGTAGCATAGGAAACTCACTTCCTATCAAGAGTATGTCATTCACGTACTCTACGAGGATCATTACCATACTCCATACTACCCTTTTGTACATACAAGGTTCATTTACCATTTTGATGAAGTCAAACTCTTTGACTACCACATCAAAACAGATGTTCCAACTCCGCGATGCCTGCTTTATCCTGTAAAGCAACTTGCACATGTTTCCGCTGCTCCCACTGTTTACGAAGTCCTCTGGCTGTGTACTTATAGACTTTCTATTCTAAATCAGTATTTAGAAAAGTAGTCATGGCACCCAACCACCAGATATCGTAGTCATGGTATGTAGCAATGGTAAGTAGGATCTGGATGGACTTAAGTATAGTCCCTGGAAAAGGTTTTATCATTTTCCACTCTTGGTCGATGACGAAAACCTTTAACAAGTCTAGCTTTGAAAGTCTCAACCTTTCCATTTACACCAAGTAATCTTCTCAAGATTTACTTGCTCCTGATGGGGATTTAACCCTTCAGATATCGCAACCAAAGTCCATATTTTGTTGGTGTATATGGATTCCATCTCAGATCGCTAAGCATCCAGCCATTCTTACAGAGTCCCTACTCTCGATGGCCTGCTCGATGCTAGATGGGTCATCATCTCATGATGCATTCCTCGCTCCCACTGTCATCGAGAAACCGAGGTATCTCTCAAGCAGGTGAGGAACCCTACCAGATCGGCGGAGAGGCTGAGGTTCGTCGGGAACTATAGAATCCTTTGGTTCTGTCAAATCATCAGTTGCAGTTTTGTATAGCTGGAACATTTCCAGTTCTACAGAACTGATCCTGCCTCGATCTTGTCCGGATTTTGCTTTAGACATAAGCCGGACAATCCTAAATCTTAACTTACTTAAGAGATAGGCTCTTCCCATACCATATCTCATATGGAGTGGTAGGCACTGATTTGATTTGAACCTAATTCAATAGGTATGCAGCTTCTCAAGCGCATAACTCCCAAAAGGAAATACGAAACTCAGTAGTACTCATCATAGAGCACACCATATCATATAGGGTGCTATCGCTCCGCCCTGATACACCGTTGTGCTGTGGTGTATTCAAAGGAGTAACACTGAGAGAGAATCTCATTCTTCTTTAGAATAGTCCAGGAATTCTATGCACAAGTATTCTCCTCCCTGATCTCATCATAGGACATAATACTTATACCCGGTTATTGGTTCTCTACTTCTGACTTATATTCTGTGAATACCTCAAAAGCTTCGGACTTATGTTTCAACAGAAACATATGACTGAATCTTGAGAGATTATCAGAGAATATAATGAAGTATAAAGAACCAGTCCTGGCATGTGTAGACAGGAGACCTTACATACATCATCATGTATCAGTCCCAAGAGTCCATTAACTCTTTCTCTGTTTCCAATAAACAGGGCTATGGTCATCTAATCTTTGTGACATGACTGGCAAGTTTCACAAGATGTAAATTCAAACTGATTTAAATATGCATCTAAAATGTAACTTCAGCCAGTCGGGTCGCATTGATGTGACCTAGTCTACAATGCCACAAGAAGGATTCGTTCATTTCTGAACTCTTCCTCTTGTGTGTGTTCTGTATACTAGGAACTGTAGTTTGATTTAGAACGTCAATACTTTTAGATAACGTGCCTGAACCGATCAACTTTTGATATAGGAAATGTTCAAAACATTATCCAGCAATACAAAATTTTATCATTACTTTAATAAATAAAGAGATTGATATGATTTTGTATATCAGGTTCGGTATCTAATAGCATATGTTCAGAATCAATGTATTGGTAATACAGGGTGACAGTGACCAACAGACTTGGCTGCAACACTTGCCCCGGTTTCTGTCTCATGAAACTTATCACCCGTTCTCAGTTTTTCTACCTTTTTGTAGCCCTATGTAACAGATTACATATCTGGGATCCTGATCCGGTATCAAATACCCAGGATGCAGAGGATACTGAGAAACAGTTCTGTGTAACGAACACACCCGAAGAAGATGCATCATATGCACTTTCTTCGTTTGGGCGGCATAGGAATTCTGGTATTCCCCTATTTCCTGCTCTGTCTTATAACAATTATAAGTTGGAGCGGGACCAACGTTCCCCAGCTCAGTATAACAAGCGGGTTCGGTCAATTCATCCATATTATTATCTTGATTAAGGCGTGATATGGTCGCTACCTGGAGAGAGAGAGAATAAAACACTCAGCGTTCGCTCTTGCAAGATCAGACTGGTTATATATTTTATCCAATCAGGATGGCTCCCACTGTTTTTATCAAATCTTCCTTCAAACCTTAAAAGGAAAGACTAGCCGGGATTAATTACACTCTACAAGTTCGCCAATCTTTCAGCCAGGCCAGTGTCGGTACTTTGAGGGAGGTTCCCCGTGCTTTCGCACGGACCTAATTACAGTAAACCTCGTTTTCCCAGAGGCGTAACTCCGTTGACACCTTTCTAGACACCTACTTGATCGGCTAATTGCAAAGTGCAAAACTCTCCCAGGAGTAACAATTACTTGCAGTGGGTATCGGGATCCAACTATTATATAGAAGGTATGAAATCTCATTGCAAATTTCAACACTTGAAACTCCCGATAATGGTTTTTACCCCTAGCACCTATGACCATAACTATGGTCAACAAATCATAAGTACTAGTCAAGTTCTTCCCGTCATTTCGTGATTAATTAGACCCACCCACATGACCCTTAACTAAGGTCAACAAAGTCATGCGACTGTCCTAACTAATCGCATCATATGCGGTATAGGAAGACATCACTTAGCTACCGTACACTGTGCCTTAACTAAAGTCAACAAACACAGCACGAATACTAAGTACTCTACTTCCTAAAATGACGGAGGGTTGCGAATGGTTTTTATGAAAACCATTAACGCTTTGAACTTGATCTCGTTGCGGAATCAAATGGTTTTTAAATGGAATGTTTTTTAGGCTTTTTCTAGTTTTGCTAAAGGGGTCACTCCCGGTGAAGGGATCGTCGGCCCTTTCCTCGTCGAATGAGGTGCGGGATATATCATATATATTACTGTGCAAAGCAGAAACTATAGAAGCAATCAAAAGACAAACCGAGTGTTGTAGCATCTGCCAGTTATTGCTAAAGAAGTCACTCCCGGTGAAGGGATCTCGGTCCTTTCCCTATCGAATAAGGAGCAGGATGTTCTACAAGGAACACCGCGATGCAAAGCAAGAACTGTAGCTACCTGTTTTTATTTTGAAATTCGATTCCACAACATCAATTAGGTTTATTTTCTTTCATTAATCTCATTAATGAATATCCCATCATTTAAGTCCACCTAATCATCACAGATAAATATAACGTACGCTTATGCCATCCGCATTCGCCTCGATGTCCCGTCTGCACCGTTAGGTTAGGTAACTAACGCCAGAACGAGGCAGGGTTAGCGCGGGTGTAAAACATAAGCAACGTCTATATAATATATCATATATACTATATAGTATATCTATCACAGAACATCACATGATCACATCACAGATAACGCAGCAGAAAATATCATATGGAATATTGGATATACTAGGACGTCCGTGTTTTCAATACGAGCCAGTATAAAACACGGATTCCACGGTCGCGATGAATAGCCAAACCCACACCCTTAGACCCCTACGAGAGCGGCAAGCAACCCTACCAATTCTAGGGTTAGGAGACCCGGACTCGACTCCTCGAGATGGTCTCCCACTGGACCCCAGAACCCGGTTACTTGTGCTCCCCTCCTTGGGTCTATCCTAATGCGGAAAAGTAAATAATATACAAATGGTGACAACATCCGCAACCTGGAAGTGCCCCAATAAAAGAATATTACATACAAGTTTTTACATGAATGAAAATGGAAAAACACTCATCTCACATAAAAAAAACCCCGGCTATTCAAACACGACGATCCAATATAACATATCCAGCAACACATAACATCATATGTCATCAACGTAAGTAAACATGCGTATCCCAATTGTCGTTGACATATAGCAACGAAACCGGCGATATCACATATTACACTTACGGTCACAGAAAAGAAAGTGTAAAACTACAACAGTTGGAATCCGCAAACTCTTCAGACATCGCATGCCTAATCAAATGAATTCCTTAGACATCACATGCCTAACAATTATAAACCCCGCATTTCAGTCTCATTTATCGAAAACACTTTTCAATATCAAGTCGGGCAATTCAACAGGATTCCCGACATTCTGATCGAATGCTCGTCGCAAACTTTAGTAGGCGGTCGCACCCCCGAATCCATCGACGAAGTGCACCAAGACGGAACACCGCTGCCGCGAGCACCCGAACGGATGCTTTCGGTGACGGGGTTCTCCTACAGTCACTTGGTCGGGGCTATGAGGCGAGGCTGTCTATTAAGTTTACCCGGCGAGTATCCGCGTACGCTACGTGATTGCGATGGACTTTTGATCGCATCAAAATTCCGTGGCAACCGATCAAGTGAGACTAAAGTGCTATGTTTATAACATTCATTCAGTTATCTCATAACTATTTGTGAATTCCAAGTATTGTATCACATTCCCGATAAATAGAAAATGTTAAACTTTCCGATCGAACAATCGAACACCCAAGTTTTCCCGATACAGCTCAACACATGAAATAAGTCTAACAACATTCAGTTCGTGCCTCAGTACCAACGGTCCAGCCATAGAAGGGTCAAGCCAACGCCTCACATGTGGCACGCCGTACTGCCCCAAACCCGAAGGTTCAAAGGGCAGTTCAAGACGGTCACATAATCGAGTTAAGGTTTGTTGTCTTCTAGAGGGACCATCGCATCACTTGCACTACTTAGAACGTCATTAAACTACGGAAAAGTCCAACAATTGGAAATTTCCCGGCAGGGAAAAAAGTGGGTATTTATATCCGGTCGAACTTTTTAACATATTCAAAAATATCCGGAAAAACACACAGACAAAATTAGACAATCCGATCGAAACACCGAGTCCCCAATACAACCCAGAAAACTCAACTCTTGAGTTCAGATTAAAAATTCCCAGGAAAACCAGCACTGCAAAATATGAATTAATGTGCAAAATTCAATGCAAGATAAGACAAAACGGCCGCGGAACCGCCGCATGAGCCATGCTCGTGCCGCGGAACCACGGCGGTTTGATGGAATTAGGGTATCGAATTTTACAATAACTCTTAGATATTCCTGCTGATTTTTCTGCATATTTTTAATTCTCAAAAATCCACAAATTTCAAAAATGTACAGAGAGCATGTTTTGAATTAGGGTTTCGGCTCGATCGGACTTCTAACTCCGTCTACGCATCGCCTAAGGCTCTAGCTAGGCTCTGATACCACTGTAGGGTTCCTAGGCACACTAATGAAGTCTCACAAGTGATCAAACATGTCCAATTGAAATTTTACAAGTGCCGAGAAACCCTAATACGGATCGTTAACTAGATGTATAGGTGATGCGATGCAAGTAAACAACTTTAACTTAAAAAGAAAGAGGCTACAACCTTTGTAGATCCGGTCCTCCACCTCCTAGGCTCCGTGATGACGTCCCTCCGCTGTCCAAATTGAATCCATGACTCTAGCATCGGCTTCATCGGAGAAAAGGGCAGACTTGGTCGTCGGCTTCGATGCCGAAGATGATCTACGTCGAGGCATCACAAGATCAAGCTCCAACTTCACCAAGCTATGAAAACTTGTGAAGGAAACACCCTATACTACTTAGCAAGAGGTAGAGGATGAAGAAATAGGAGGTGGGTTCACTTTAGAATTGGATTTCTCACTCATTTGCTCAAGTTGCCATTAAAGCTATCAAGCTTTTTCTTCTTGAAGAAGAAGAAGAAGAAGAAGATGAAGAATATGATAAGTATATTTAAAAAAGAAAACAATATGATACTTATCATATATTCAACCATGGTTTAGTGTAGAGATTTAACTAAGGTTAGATGAATGGTTAGGGTAAGACATGGGACAAGAATGGTAGACTTGTTCAAAGCTTCAAGAAGCTTCAACAAACAAACAAAACAAGCCACCATTCTTTTCTCTTTATCTTTTCCAAAACAATAATAAATAAATAAATAGATAACAAAAAGAAAACCTTAACCATTACACAATCATGGTTTAATCTTTGCACAAACCCAAGTGAGCATGTATCATCAAAAATGATACAAACAAGTGCACAAAAATATATCACGTATACAATGTGCATCAAGTGAGAAAATCCTTTTAAAGTGAACTAATATTAGTTAGTGCAAAGTAATATATCAAATATATAATTATGCATTAAATCATTAAATCAATACTTGATTTAAAGATCCGGTCATATCGCATATAACCGACTAATATCCAATGTATCGGCTTATCGAAACAATCCTTGATTCGATAACAAGGTTATATCGCATACAACCATTCGACACATTCATCGCGAGAATGGAATACGGTATCACATACACGCATTATTCTCGGTCCCGCACATATCTCATATGCGCTCCTATTTCGTTTCGCTTGAGCCAGGAAACCTCTGTGTAGGACTCTAAAGACTCGTCAATACGCCGGTAGCAGATGATGATCATATCAAACATCCGCAAGCCGCAAGCGGTCTGCTAAACGTAACGGCCACCCGGGTATTGAGCGATCAGAAGATCGACGAGCAAGCCCGCTCACACTCCTATGAATCCAACCAGTAACACTTACCGTACAGTCCGGTCTGTTCGTATGATATGTCGCATATCTCGCCTAGGGGTGGTAAACGTCAGACCCCAGTAGCTTGATAAGTCATGCCGACGTGAGGTCCATAACATTCGTGAAACTACTGATAACTCTTATCTGTATATCACTGCAACCCTGGCCAGGGATTTCCTGTTATGGCCAGTCGAGCATAGCACAACATCAACCCCCAATACCGGGAGAGACGAATCCCCTCCTATCGCTCATTGCCTCCATGTGAATCGGGACTGTACCCAAAAACCACCTGTTTGCACAACTCAATAGAGCCGTGGTAGGGTGGAAATCAAAGCACAGTGGGAGACACACAAGACTCTATGACGATCTCGGGTCAACAGACTAAGCTGTACCAGTGTTACCAGAGAACTGCCATCTAACGTGAGGTATAATACCATCTGGGAGTTCTCGGCGAGTCCGTTCAGTGTACCCAGTCTCCACTGAGCACCCGCATACCATCTCTGATGTCAAATACCAATGGATATGGGATCATCCATCGCCCATCACATGGGTCGAGAAGATATACGCTAGTCTACTCTGGAATATCGATGCCCCGTCTCGAGATTCCCACGACTAGGAACAATGAAGGATGTACTCATTGACTACCCAGGCCCCACTAGTATTATTTACATCATAGTCCTGGAAGTCGAGTACACATCCTAAGGGCTTTATCAACATGTAATCAGAGAGACAGAAAGTATACATGTTAAGATAAAGAGCAACCAGATAGCGTACTATCATGTCGAGCAAGAAAGTCCTACCTATATATGTCCCAGCATCCACTACAATATACATCCTATGTACAGTAATGGCCTCTAGGGCATACATATAACTAACAAATACATGTAAATGAAGAACTGTTTTCATAATTTAGTGAGATTTCCTTGTATTTTTAAAATGAGGTATCATAATGAAATCAGCATAAAACAGTGCCTAGCTTCGGCACAAAACGTAATCCCAATATCTCGATATCTCTGTATCACAGTCTCTGTACCTCAATATCTCAAAATCCCAATGTCTCAATCTCAATATCTAGGGCGCCATCAGTCGAGACCGGCCCCTACCATCCATCTCAAGACCACGACGGTATCCTCCGGATATCCGACGCGTCGGGTAAAATCACCGGTAGGTAGTGCTCCCCTGCCAGGCTCACATCGTCATCATCACGCGCTTCTTGCCCCGGGGTACCTTACCGGGTCCACCATGTACCCGAAACGGTTCATCCGTCTTCTCGAATCGGGTCTCGAAATCCATCAACAAACTCATGGTGGACGACTCATACATCTTGGGAAAAACCGCACTTTTTATTTTAAAAGAGAGAAAAGGTTTATTTATGTTTTTGCGGTTTTCCTCCAAATCCAGAAAATCTCATGGAAATCCGAATCCAAAACCTCAATAACACGTAAAATAGTGAATATATGCATGAGAATCCATGAATGCGGCATAACAATGAATAACAGTATGCATGAAGTAGCAGGTAATAACTACAATGTCTAAACTAACATATAAGGCAAGTACGCTATGTCAAGCAATAATATTTTCTAAGGTGTACTTGACATGGCAATTACCGATGAAGATGTGTGTGAGCCGGCAAGTAAGTGTACGTGGTACATACGCATCATCGGTAATGGTGCTGGTGTCTTAACAATATGATATCAATATTGCAATAAGAAATTATAACATAAGTATGCGATGCGAAGCGAACCACAATAATAAGCGGGAGCTGAATACTATACGCAACTGTCACTAACCTGCATTAATCTAATATAAGTCCTACAAATGGTGCCTTTTGAAATAACATGAATCATGGGGTTTTGAAAATAGGGGCAACGGTGTTTTTATGAAAAGATACGTCTTTTGAAATATCCGTAGGATCCCTTGGGCTGTCTTTTAAAATACCCACGATTCGTTAGTTTTTGAAATAGGTAAGAATCGAATCTAATCTAACAACTACTAAACTAAAGGGTTAAGCTAACAAGCTGGACTACAGGTAAGGAAACCGCCTAACATCTGAGTCGGTGATCCCGCCTCAATAATATCATATCCGATACCATATCTATAATCAAACATCCCAAGTCAAGTGTGCGGATCAATCATCAAGATATAGCTCGTACGTAAATCCGTCGTATGGCATCCCCAGATCTGGGTACGGGTCAAATCATATTCATCACACTATTCATCCGGTGTCCTCTTTATCAAAGATTATAGTCTAAGGTACTGACCTATGTCTAATACAATACTAATATCATCAATATAGGCATGATCTGACTACTGATCGACAATCTCGTACAAACCGATATCATTAGCACATATCATCATCAAGGGGTATACATCACCCAATACGGCCTAGTATAAATATCCTAGCATATCATATCTTATATCACGATCACATGTCGACCATTTTATTTATAACACTATTCACCCGTATCGCCGCCCCAAGATCCGCTATAACACCAGGACGTACCTCAAGTACGAATCCTGCCATATCACAGATATCACAACCACAAAACAAATCTCATCGACTCAGCTCAATCCCAAGTATCATCCTCAAATCCGTATGTGAACACATAGTCCCATACCCATATGATCACATAACTATAAAGAATCCCATGAGCACATATAAATAGGAATGTATGCAAGTATGTATGTGTGTATGTGTAGTGCAACACTACCCTAGGGTTCGCAACACTAAAATAATCCAACACATCAATATCCATCCTAAACATCGTTATTAATGCCAAATAACATATAATAATTGTTGGTGTGTATACGCATCCGTATACACCACCACGGACTGCGGGGGTGCTATACGCCATCCACCCGACTTCTCCCCGTAGATATAAATCTACTCACCTGGTCCTCGCTCGCCGGTGCCGACGTCGCCACGCGTTTCCTTGTCGTCTCGAAGTCCACATGGGGTACATACATATCAAAACGCATCATATCGCATTAAAACCCGACTCACGACCAAAACGACGCACGAATCCCACATAGGTCAAAACCTATGGTTGCTCTCACAAACCAACCCAAAAACCCTCGACGTCGGCGTGCAAACGCCCGACCATCGAGAAAAACCCAAGTACACTCATTTGCACATTTACGAATACTAATTTAAATATAGAATAGGTTAAAATTCACAAAAACCCCAAATTCACTTTAGAAGTCATTTTTTCCGAAAATCTAGCAAGCAAAAATTACCCGTTTTAGTACAAAACTCGACGTTTAAATGAATGTAGCGGCCAATATACTTATTAAATATCTTAAATAAGTCATATAAATCATTTCCATAATTTAATTTCACCAAACCATATATGTTCAAAAAAACTAGTTTGCAAAAATACCGATTTTAACTCTTTTTAAAGAAAAATTCACAATTTAACAATTAAGCTTGGTTTTGCATGATCCAAAGTCATTAAACCACTCATTATAATATTAATAATGACATGAAACCATAATTATATTTTAATCTAAAGTATTTAACAATTTTCCAAAACTCTAGTTAGCAAAATAACTTAATTAGGGCATTTTATAAGTAATGATTTGGAATTAACAATTAAATTAGCTTTCTATAAAACTTAAGATGTTAATCCACAACACAAAACCATGCACAATTTATCATAACCCATTTCCACAACAAAACCCTGACTTGAAATCTTTAATCATGCAATTAAACACATCAAAACCTAATTAAGCACTTAGTTAATTTAGATTAAAGCAACTAGATAACAAATTTTAACAAAAGCATGAGATTATACCTCCCATGATGAGATCAAACTCAAGATCTAGCCTCCTAAAATGCCATTTTGATCCCTAGATCCATGCTAGAATGGCTAATGAGAAATGGGTAGGAGTTGGATTTGGATTTTGGGATTTATTTGATGGATTTGAGGCAATTTTTAAGCATTTTTGAAGAGGAATGAGAGGAGAAAAAAGGGGGAGGGGGCTGCTGCTGGAAGGGCCGGCCACATGCATGTGGGGGAGAGAAGAGAGGGGGTGTGGTGTGAGGTATGGTGAGGGAAAAGTCCAAGTCAACAAAAGGTCAACTCTTTTATCCATTTTCTTTTCTTTTCTTTCATTTCTTTTCTTTTGCAAAACAAGTGGGGACAAGAGAGGGGGGGCTGCTGAATTCAGCCAAGGGGGAGGGAAAATGGGGGTGCGTGAGTGTGGGTATGGGTGTGGAGTGATGGAAAATAATAAATACAATACCCCAAACATCCATTTACACTAAAAAAAAAAGCCTTTTTCTTTGATATTTTCTAAACCGTTTTGGCAAACGATTTCGTTTCAAAAAACGCATGATAAAATTTTATTTAATGTATTATGATGCACAAAATTTATTTCAACTCATTCGAATTTGTAATTTTCCCTAATTAAATATATTAGTGACGGCTTAAAATAATATTAAAATAATTATTTTCAGAAAATTTGAAATTTCCCCAGTGGCTCAATAAACACCAAATACTGCAATTACATAGCTAGAATATGTATATTTAATTTTAAAATAAAAATATTTGTATTTTGACTTTTTACAGAAAACCCCCTTATTTTACCGTTTTTTTCGAAATTTCACCGAAACGATTTTCAAAACGTTACAATCTTCCCCCCTTAAAGAAATTCAGTCCCCGAATTTAAATTAAAACTTCCCCCGAATACTAAAATATTTCAGCCAAAACCATCAAATCGTCGGGGCTCCGAAATCATAAATACATAAAACAAATCGTAGTGCAACGCATGCGCATGAAAAATGAGCATATAACTCAAATCAAAACTCCGTCAAGCATCCCGCAATCATCGGAGTCATGGGGAAGACATCAATACCAAATCCAAAGCAAAACCAATATGATATAAATCGAAACTATACATGTAAAATATATTCAGGTACTGTCTTCTGACTAGTCCTGCTCAGTACGAAAACACATAGCAATATCATAAAAACGTACTGCTCTATAAGAAAAATCAATCCCAAAATACGCGTATGCATACTACGTGCGTCTTGTGCGCACGGAAAATCATAATCCAAATATGTGCCATACATATGCACAGAAACAACATCTAAGTGCATCGGGTGTGCACGAAACATCTGTCGTAGGCAACATATGTGCCTGACAGCAAAATCAGGTGCATCTGACATGCACGAAAAATCTTGATTTAGTGCATCTGGTGTGCACCAAAATCACACTTCAAAACATGCGCCCAACATGCGTGAAAATCCAAGGCACGAAAACTACCTCAAGTGCAACTGTGCAAAAATCATAAATACTCAGTAGGTGCAACCATGGCGCATGAAAACGATATCATGAAACTCAACCATCAAAACCAAATCATGCGAATATATCACCCAAAACATCGAAATCAATAATGGCGGAATAGTACCGCTCAAGCGCATCCTCTAAGAATCTTGGGCCAACTGTCGCGGTCACTAGTGGGACGTCTCGTCGATGATCATGAACTCTGGCCTGCTGGTGTGCGTAACAATGACCACTCCTGGGTCAAGGTCTTCACTGTGAATTACCAATCTCTCGGTCCATCGGCTCATCGTCCCTGTCAGGTGTGCTAACGGGGGTGATCCCGTTCTGGCACGTCTCTTGTCATCTCCCGGTCAATTATCACGACCACTCGTAAGACAGCATATCACTGGCGTCGGCCTCTGGCTCTCTGAATGTACGTGACACATCTGATCCTGGGTGCAAGTATCATTGCAGCAGTGTCCTGGAAGGAATCCTGCTCATGGTCTCTTCCATGCCTCGTCTTTGCCAACTGTCCGGAAGTCATCGTCCTTTCTTATATCTGCATCTTGCTCTGGAACGGCTGCATACCCATCGCGACTCCTTCTGGAAGGTATATCCAGTACTCTGCCTCGGCATGCGCATCGCATCTTTGATGTCGGCAGAGGGGAACGTCATCATATCCAGATCTTATACGAACCTCTTACTCCATTTTTCTCTAATATCGACCGCTTCGGACTCGTCTCGTCGTGGCTGCATGGACTGAGCTCCAACTTCTATCCTCGTATCGGGAGTCTCCCAAGAAATGCATCTCACCACCTAGCATCCGAATTAAGTCGAGCCATCCGATCGAGTCATCAAAACCTCATAATCCCCCAAGACCTGAACCTCTTGGGCACAGTTTAATAGTATCGAGTACATACCACAGCATCGGTGGTCCAGCCGTAGAAGGGCAAACCCAAGCCTCATTAATGGCACCGTGGAACTGCCGCAAACCCGAAGGTTCAAAGGCTTTCACACGGTCATTATGTCGAGTTAGGGTTTCATTCTTCTAGAGGGACCATAGAATTGCCTGCATGTCTTTCCGACTACTTTAAACTTGGAATAATAGGTTTCTGACATTCGATCGTCTCTGTCGACTCTCAACGTCTCCGCGTGAAGTCGTCTCTAGCTGGAATCAATCTATCTGATGACCTCGCATCGGGGTAGCGAACGATCCACATGTCCTAGTCATTCATCCTCGATGACTAGCGACCTTCTATCATCTCTTAGTACAACTCATTCTGCACTAACTCCAGCATCTGGGGCAATATCTCGTCGTTCGCAGCAATAACTGGCTCATTCGTCTGCACGCTGAACAGTGCCTCAATCATCATGAATAAGCAATACGCCAACGGTCATCAAAATCTGGCTTGCCTCTTATCATTGGCTCAATCCTCTGGTGCTGATTTGCACGTCCGAGTAATCTCATACAGCGATCCATCCAAATGCTCGTGGCGCAAAAACACAATCAGACAACGCCTATCAATGCAATCGTATGTCGCCGGAATCATGCCCTGGTCAGTCCTTGTTCTTGACGAGCTCGTGCTGACCGCAACTCAGCTGTAGCTCTCCCTGCCCGTAATCGTGGCAGCAAAACCATAACTGGTACTGATGAGGCTAGATCGGAATGAATATAATACTGAGCAAAGAAATGTACATCCTAAGGCTTCTTAAGTGGAGTAGTGTATCGTAAATATGCCGCGGAACATACCTACGGTACGTCACTCTACTTTTGTCACCTATTCCATTAACCAAGGGTCATCCTACGCTCCGAAGGTAAAACCTAACGCTCTGATACCAACTTTGTCACGTCCCGAAAGATGGAACATGACCGGCACTTAAACTACGAAACGTCTCGAGGCGTACGTAATCTAAGTAAGCCGAAAACCAAGAAATCCAAACCAAAAAAAATAGTAGAGTGAAGGAAAACCAATTTAAAACAAGTAGTTTTAATAGCATAAGCCGAATTATGCGGTTTTTAAGAACATCAAAATTCACTGAAAATTTCGGCAGAGTCTCGTTTGTAAATACTGGCCCCCAAACGAGATATAACATGAATAGTATACGAAATCAATAAAAAGGCATCCCCAAGCGGGAGCTAGCTCTTCGTCAATCGACGGTCACAACCACACAAGCAATATAATATACAACGCCAACGGCGAGGATCAAAATTCAAAAGGAAACTCAAAACCACAAGAAAACCGCAGAAATATAACGCGCGACTCTAAGGTCGAAGGAATAACATCACTGGTCTCTATCTCAAAATAAAAACATGTTTGGTTGATGGAACTTCTAGATACAACAGAATAATGATATACAAGATAAATAATGGGGGTACGATACAAGTAAACCCACCTACTAGCAAATCACCCGAAGGAAACTATGCCCGCAAAGCCGTAATGAAACCTATACGGCAAATCTGCAAGAAACTGGGGCACAACGGGGGTGAGTTGCCAACTCGTGAATAGAAAAACATCTACGAATAGAAATCGCATAAATAACGCATCCTAGGTCAATGATCATAATATATCCTCAATTATATATATATAACATGCAACCTATAACAAGGCTAGGGTAAATATCTAACCCGAGTGTAATCTCATGTGCCCGTGTCAGTGCCTCAGGTAGCAATATATCATATGAATGAGGTATGAATGCATGAAAACAGAATACATGTAAATGAAGAACTGTTTTCATAATTTAGTGAGATTTCCTTGTATTTTTAATATGAGGTATCATAATGAAATCAGCATAAAACAGTGCCTAGCATCGGCACAAAACGTAATCCCAATATCTCGATATCTCTGTATCACAGTCTCTGTACCTCAATATCTCAAAATCTCAATGTCTCAATCTCAATATCTAGGGCGCCGTCAGTCGAGACCGGCCCCTACCATCCATCTCAAGACCACGACGGTATCCTCCGGATATCCGACGCGTCGGGTAAAATCACCGGTAGGTAGTGCTCCCCTGCCAGGCTCACATCGTCATCATCACGCGCTTCTTGCCCCGGGGTACCTTACCGGGTCCACCATGTACCCGAAACGGTTCATCCGTCTCCTCGAATCGGGTCTCGAAATCCATCAGCAAACTCATGGTGGACGACTCATACATCTTGGGAAAAACCGCACTTTTTATTTTAAAAGAGAGAAAAGGTTTATTTATGTTTTTGCGGTTTTCCTCCAAATCCAGAAAATCTCATGGAAATCCGAATCCAAAACCTCAATAACACGTAAAATAGTGAATATATGCATGAGAATCCATGAATGCGGCATAACAATGAATAACAGTATGCATGAAGTAGCAGGTAATAACTACAATGTCTAAACTAACATATAAGGCAAGTACGCTATGTCAAGCAATAATATTTTCTAAGGTGTACGTGACATGGCAATTACCGATGAAGATGTGTGTGAGCCGGCAAGTAAGTGTACGTGGTACATACGCATCATCGGTAATGGTGCTGGTGTCCTAACAATATGATATCAACATTGCAATAAGAAATTATAACATAAGTATGTGATGCGAAGCGAACCACAATAATAAGCGGGAGCTGAATACTATACGCAACTGTCACTAACCTGCATTAATCTAATATAAGTCCTACAAATGGTGACTTTTGAAATAACACGAATCATAGGGTTTTGAAAATAGGGGCTCCGGTGTTTTTATGAAAAGATACGTCTTTTGAAATATCCGTAGGATCCCTTGGGCTGTCTTTTAAAATACCCACGATTCGTTAGTTTTTGGAATAGGTAAGAATCGAATCTAATCTAACAACTAAACTAAACTAAAGGGCTAAGCTAACAAGCTGGACTACAGGTAAGGAAACCGCCTAACATCTGAGTCGGTGATCCCGCCTCAATAATCTCATATCCGATACCATATCTATAATCAGACATCCCAAGTCAAGAGTGCGGATCAATCATCAAGATATAGCTCGTACGTAAATCCGTCGTACGGCATCCCCAGATCTGGGTACGGGTCAAATCATATTCATCACACTATTCATCCGGTATCCTCTTTATCAAAGATTATAGTCTAAGGTACTGACCTATGTCTAATACAATACTAATATCATCAATATAGTCATGATCTGACTACTGATCGACAATCTCGTACAAACCGATATCATTAGCACATATCATCATCAAGGGGTATACATCGCCTAATACGGCCTAGTATCAATATCCTAGCATATCATATCTTATATCACGATCACATGTCGACCATTTTATTTATAACACTATTCACCCGTATCGCCGCCCCAAGATCCGCTCTAACACCAGGACCTACCTCAAGTACGAATCCTGCCATATCACCGATATCACAACCACAAAACAAATCTCATCGACTCAGCTCAATCCCAAGTATCATCCTCAAATCCGTATGTGAACACATAGTCCCATACCCATGTGATCACATAACTATAAAGAATCCCATGAGCACATATAAATAGGAATGTATGCAAGTATGTATGTGTGTATGTGTAGTGCAACACTACCCTAGTGTTCGCAACACTAAAATAATCCAACACACCAATATCCATCCTAAACATCGTTATTAATCCCAAATAACATATAATAATTGTTGGTTTGTATACGCATCCATATACACCACCCGGACTGCGGGGGTGCTATACGCCATCCACCCGACTTCTCCCCATAGATATAAATCTACTCACCTGGTCCTCGCTCGCAGGTGCCGACGTCGTCACGCGCTTGCTTGTCGTCTCGAAGTCCACATGGGGTACCTACATATCAAAATGCACCATATCGCATTAAAACCCGACTCATGACCAAAACGACGCACGAATCCCACATAGGTCAAAACCTATGGTTGCTCTCACAAACCAACCCAAAAACCCTCGACGTCGGCGTGCAAACGCCCGACCATCGAGAAAAACCCAAGTACACTCATTTGTATATTCACGAATACTAATTTGAATATAGAATAGGTTAAAATTCACAAAAACCCCAAATTTACTTTAGAAGCCATTTTTTCCGAAAATCTAGCAAGCAAAAATTACCCGTTTTAGTACAAAACTCGACGTTTAAATGAATGTAGCGGCCAATATACATTTTAAATATCTTAAATAAGTCCTATAAATCATTTCCATAATTTAATTTCACCAAACCATATATGTTCAAAAAAACTAGTTTGCAAAAATACCGATTTTAACTCTTTTTAAAGCAAAATTCACAATTTAACAATTATGCTTTGTTTTGCATGATCCAAAGTCATTAAACCACTCATTATAATATTAATAATGACATGAAACCATAATTATATTTTAATCTAAAGCATTTAACAATTTTCCAAAACTCTAGTTAGCAAAATAACTTAATTAGGGCTTTTTATAAGTAATGGTTTGGAATTAACAACTAAATTAGCTTTCTATAAAACTTAAGATGTTAATTCACAACACAAAACCATGCACAATTTACCATAACCCATTTCCACAACAAAACCCTAACTTGAAATCTTTAATCATGCAATTAAACTCATCAAAACCTAATTAAGCACTTAGTTAATTTAGATTAAAGCAACTAGATAACAAATTTTAACAAAAGCATGAGATTATACCTCCCATGATGAGATCAAACTCAAGATCTAGCCTCCTAAAATGCCATTTTGATCCCTAGATCCATGCTAGAATGGCTAATGAGAAATGGGTAGGAGTTGGATTTGGATTTTGGGATTTATTTGATGGATTTGAGGCAATTTTTAAGCATTTTTGAAGAGGAATGAGAGGAGAAAAAAGGGGGAGGGGGCTGCTGCTGGAAGGGCCGGCCACATGCATGTGGGGAAGAGAAGAGAGGGGGTGTGGTGTGAGGTATGGTGAGGGAAAAGTCCAAGTCAACAAAAGGTCAACTCTTTTATCCATTTTCTTTTCTTTTCTTTCTTTTCTTTTCTTTTGCAAAACAAGTGGGGACAAGAGAGGGGGGGCTGCTGAATTCAGCCAAGGGGGAGGGAAAATGGGGGTTTGTGAGTGTGGGTTTGGGTGTGGGGTGATGGAAAATGACAAATACAATATCCCAAACATCCATTTACACTAAAAAAAGCATTTTTCTTCGATATTTTCTAAACCGTTTTGGCAAACGATTTCGTTTCAAAAACCACATGATAAAATTTTATTTAATGTATTATGATGCACAAAATTTATTTCAACTCATTCCAATTTGTAATTTTCCCTAATTAAATATATTAGTGACGGCTTAAAATAATATTAAAATAATTATTTTCGGAAAATTTTTCAGAAAATTTGAAATTTCTCCAGTGGCTCAATAAACACCAAATACTAGCAATTACATAGCTAGAATATATATATTTAATTTTAAAATAAAGATATTTGTATTTTGACTTTTACAAAAAAACCCCTTATTTTACCGTTTTTTTCGAAATTTCACCGAAACGATTTTCAAAACGTTACAATCTTCCCCCCTTAAAGAAATTCGGTCCCCAAATTTAAATTAAAACTTCCCCCGAATACTAAAATATTTCAGCCAAAACCATCAAATCGCCGGGGCTCCGAAATCATAAATACATAAAACAAATCGTAGCGCAACGCATGCGCATGAAAAATGAGCATATAACTCAAATCATAACTCCGTCAAGCATCCCGCAATCATCGGAGTCATGGGGAAGACATCAATACCAAATTTAAAGCAAAACCAATATGATATAAATCGAAACTATACATGTAAAATATATTCAGGTACTGTCCTCTGACTAGTCCTGCTCAGTACGAAAACACATATCAATATTATAAAAACGTACTGCTCTATAAGAAAAATCAATCCCAAAATACGCGTATGCATACTACGTGCGTCTTGTGCGCACGGAAATCAAAATCCAAATATGTGCCATACATATGCACAGAAACAACATCTAAGTGCATCGGGTGTGCACGAAACATCTGTCGTAGGCAACATGTGTGCCTGACAGCAAAATCAGGTGCATCTGACATGCACGAAAAATCTTGATTTAGTGCATCTGGTGTGCACCAAAATCACACTTCAAAACATGCGCCCAACATGCGCGAAAATCCAAGGCACGAAAACTATCTCAAGTGCAACTGTGCAAAAATCATAAATACTCAGTAGGTACAACCATGGCGCATGAAAACGATATCATGAAACTCAACCATCAAAACCAAATCATGCGAATAGATCACCCAAAACATCGAAATCAATAATGGCGGAATAGTACCGCTCAAGCGCATCCTCTAAGAATTTTGGGCCAACTGTCGCGGTCACTAGTGGGACGTCTCGTCGATGATCATGAACTCTGGCCTGCTGGTGTGCGTAACAATGACCACTCCTGGGTCAAGGTCTTCACTGTGAATTACCAATCTCTCGGTCGATCGGCTCATCGGCCCTGTCAGGTGTGCTAACGGGGATGATCCCGTTCTGGCACGTCTCTTGTCTTCTCCCGGTCAATCATCACGACCACTCGTAAGACAGCATATCACTGGCGTCGGCCTCTGGCTCTCTGAATGTACGTGACACATCTGATCCTGAGTGCAAGTATCATTGCAGCAGTGTCCTGGAAGGAATCCTGCTCATGGTCTCTTCCATGCCTCGTCTTTGCCAACTGTCCGGAAGCCATCGTCCTTTCTTATATCTGCATCTTGCTCCGGAACGGCTGCATACCCATCGCGACTCCTTCTGGAAGGTATATCCAGTACTCTGCCTCGGCATGCGCATCGCATCTCTGATGTCGGCGGAGGGGAACGTCATCATATCCAGATCTTATACGAACCTCTTACTCCATTTTTCTCTAACGTCGACCGCTTGGGACTTGTCTCGTCGTGGCTGCATGGACTGAGCTCCAACGGCTATCCTCGTATCTGGAGTCTCCCAAGAAATGCATCTCACCACCTAGCATCCGAATTAAGTCGAGCCATCCGATCGAGTCGTCAAAACCTCATAATCCCCCAAGAGCTCAATCTCTTGGGCACAGTTTAATAGTATCGAGTACATACCACAGCATCGGTGGTCCAGCCGTAGAAGGGCAAACCCAAGCCTCACTAATGGCGCCGTGGAACTGCCGCAAACCCGAAGGTTCAAAGGCTTTCACACGGTCATTATGTCGAGTTAGGGTTTCATTCTTCTAGAGGGACCATAGAATTGCCTGCATGTCTTTACGACTACTTTAAACTTGGAATAATAGGTTTCTGACATTCGATCGTCTCTGTCGACTCTCAACGTCTCCGCGTGAAGTCGTCTCTAGCTGGAATCAATCTATCTGATGACCTCGCATCGGGGTAGCGAACGATCCACATGTCCTAGTCATTCATCCTCGATGACTAGCGACCTTCTATCATCTCTTAGTACAACTCATTCTGCACTAACTCCAGCATCTGGGGAAATATCTTTTCGTTCGCAGCAATAACTGGCTCATTCGTCTGCACGCTGAACAGTGCCTCAATCATCATGAATAAGCAATACGCCAACGGTCATCAAAATCTAGCTTGCCTCTTATCATTGGCTCGATCCTCTGGTGCTGATTTGCACGTCCGAGTAATCTCATACAGCGATCCATCCGAACGCTCGTGGCGCAAAAACACAATCAGACAACGCCTCTCAATGCAATCGTATGTCGCCGGAATCATGCCCTGGTCAGTCCTCGTTCTTGACGAGCTCGTGCTGACCGCAACTCTAGCTGTAGCTCTCCTTGCCCGTAATCGTGGCAGCAAAACCATAACTGGTACTGATGAGGCTGGATCGGAATGAATATTATACTGAGCAAAGAAATGTACATCCTAAGGCTTTTTAAGTGGAGTAGTGTATCGTAAATATGCCGCGGAACATACCTGCGGTACGTCACTCTACTTTAGTCACCTATTCCATCAACCAAGGGTCATCCTACGCTCCGAAGGTAAAACCGAACGCTCTGATACCAACTTTGTCACGTCCCGAAAGATGGAACATGACCGGCACTTAAACTACGAAACGTCTCGAGACGTACGTAATCTAAGTAAGCCGAAAACCCAGAAATCCAAACCAAAAAAAATAGTAGAGTGAAGGAAAACCAATTTAAAACAAGTAGTTTTAATAGCATAAGCCGAATTATGCGGTTTTTAAGAACATCAAAATTTACTGAAAATTTCGGCAGAGTCTCGTTTGTAAATACTGGCCCCCATACGGGATACAACATGAATAGTATACGAAATCAATAAAAAGGCATCCCCAAGAGGGAGCTAGCTCTTCGTCAATCGACGGTCACAACCACACAAGCAATATAATATACAACGCCAACGGCGAGGATCAAAATTCAAAAGGAAACTCAAAACCACAAGAAAACCGCAGAAATATAACGCGCGACTCTAAGGTCGAAGGAATAACATCACTGGTCTCTATCTCAAAATAAAAACATGTTTGGTTGATGGAACTTCTAGATACAACAGAATAATGATATACAAGATAAATAATTGGGGTACGATACAAGTAAACCCTCCTACTAGCAAATCACCCGAAGGAAACTATGCCCGCAAAGCCGTAATGGAACCTGTACGGCAAACCTGCAAGAAACTGGGGCACAACGGGGGTGAGTTGCCAACTCGTGAATAGAAAAACATCTACGAATAGAAATCGCATAAATAACGCAACCTAGGTCAATGATCATAATATATCCTCAATTATATATATAACATGCAACCTATAACAAGGCTAGGGTAAATATCTAACCCGAGTATAATCTCATGTGCCCGTGTCGGTGCCTCAGGTAGCAATATATCATATGAATGAGGTATGAATGCATGAAAACAGAATACATGTAAATGAAGAACTGTTTTCATAATTTAGTGAGATTTCTTTGTATTTTTAAAATGAGGTATCATAATGAAATCAGCATAAAACAGTGCCTAGCATCGGCACAAAACGTAATCCCAATATCTCGATATCTCTGTATCACAGTCTCTGTACCTCAATATCTCGAAATCTCAATGTCTCAATCTTAATATCTAGGGCGCCGTCAGTCAAGACCGGCCCCTACCATCCATCTCAAGACCACGACGGTATCCTCCGGATATCCGACGCGTCGGGTAAAATCACCGGTAGGTAGTGCTCCCCTGCCAGGCTCACATCGTCATCATCACCCGCTTCTTGCCCCGGGGTACCTTACCGGGTCCACCATGTACCCGAAACGGTTCATCCGTCTCCTCGAATCGGGTCTCGAAATCCACCAGCAAACTCATGGTGGACGACTCATACATCATGGGAAAAACCGCACTTTTTATTTTAAAAGAGAGAAAAGGTTTATTTATGTTTTTGCGGTTTTCCTCCAAATCCAGAAAATCTCATGAAAATCCGAATCCAAAACCTCAATAACACGTAAAATAGTGAATATATGCATGAGAATCCATGAATGCGACATAACAATGAATAACAGTATGCATGAAGTAGCAGGTAATAACTACAATGTCTAAACTAACATATAAGGCAAGTACGCTATGTCAAGCAATAATATTTTCTAAGGTGTACGTGACATGGCAATTACCGATGAAGATGTGTGTGAGCCGGCAAGTAAGTGTACGTGGTACATACGCATCATCGGTAATGGTGCTGGTGTCCTAACAATATGATATCAACATTGCAATAAGAAATTATAACATAAGTATGCGATGCGAAGCGAACCACAATAATAAGCGGGAGCTGAATACTATACGCAACTGTCACTAACCTGCATTAATCTAATATAAGTCCTACAAATGGTACCTTTTGAAATAACACGAATCATGGGGTTTTGAAAATAGGGGCTACAGTGTTTTTATGAAAAGATACGTCTTTTGAAATATCCGTAGGATCCCTTGGGTTGTCTTTTCAAATACCCACGATTCGTTAGTTTTTGAAATAGGTAAGAATCGAATCTAATCTAACAACTAAACTAAACTAAAGGGCTAAGCTAACAAGCTGGACTACAGGTAAGGAAACCGCCTAACATCTGAGTCGGTGATCCCGCCTCAATAATATCATATCCGATACCATATCTATAATCAGACATCTCAAGTCAAGAGTGCGGATCAATCATCAAGATATAGCTCGTACGTAAATCCGTCGTACGGCATCCCCAGATCTGGGTACGGGTCAAATCATATTCATCACACTAATCATCCGGTATCCTCTTTATCAAAGATTATAGTCTAAGGTACTGACCTATGTCTAATACAATACTAATATCATCAATATAGTCATGATCTGACTACTGATCGACAATCTCGTAAAAACCGATATCATTAGTACATATCATCATCAAGGGGTATACATCGCCCAATACGGCCTAGTATCAATATCCTAGCATATCATATCTTATATCACGATCACATGTCGACCATTTTATTTATAACACTATTCACCCGTATCGCCGCCCCAAGATCCGCTATAACACCAGGACGTACCTCAAGTACGAATCCTGCCATATCACCGATATCACAACCACAAAACAAATCTCATCGACTCAGCTCAATCCCAAGTATCATCCTCAAATCCGTATGTGAACACATTGTCCCATACCCATGTGATCACATAACTATAAAGAATCCCATGAGCACATATAAATAGGAATGTATGCAAGTATGTATGTGTGTATGTGTAGTGCAACACTACCCTAGGGTTCGCAACACTAAAATAATCCAACACACCAATATCCATCCTAAACTTCGTTATTAATGCCAAATAACATATAATAATTGTTGGTGTGTATACACATCCGTATACACCACCACGGACTGCGGGGGCGCTATACGCCATCCACCCGACTTCTCCCCGTAGATATAAATCTACTCACCTGGTCCTCGCTCGTTGGTGCCGACGTCGCCACGCGCTTGCTTGTCGTCTCGAAGTCCACATGGGGTACCCACATATCAAAACGCACCATATCGCATTAAAACCCGACTCATGAACAAAACGACGCACGAATCCCACATAGGTCAAAACCTATGGTTGCTCTCACAAACCAACTCAAAAACCCTCGACGTCGGCGTGCAAACGCCCGACCATCGAGAAAAACCCAAGTACACTCATTTGCACATTCACGAATACTAATTTAAATATAGAATAGATTAAAATTCACAAAAACCCCAAATTCACTTTAGAAGTCATTTTTTCCGAAAATCTAGCAAGCAAAAATTACCCGTTTTAGTATAAAACTCGACGTTTAAATGAATGTAGCGGCCAATATACTTATTAAATATCTTAAATAAGTCATATAAATCATTTCCATAATTTAATTTCACCAAACCATATATGTTCAAAAAAACTAGTTTGCAAAAATACCGATTTTAACTCTTTTTAAAGCAAAATTGACAATTTAACAATTAAGCTTGATTTTGCATGATCCAAAGTCATTAAACCACTCATTATAATATTAATAATGACATGAAACCATAATTATATTTTAATCTAAAGCATTTAACAATTTTCCAAAACTCTAGTTAGCAAAATAACTTAATTAGGACATTTTATAAGTAAAGGTTTGGAATTAACAACTAAATTAGCTTTCTATAAAACTTAAGATGTTAATCCACAACACAAAACCATGCACAATTTATCATAACCCATTTCCACAACAAAACCCTAACTTGAAATCTTTAATCATGCAATTAAACTCATCAAAACCTAATTAAGCACTTAGTTAATTTAGATTAAAGCAACTAGATAACAAATTTTAACAAAAGCATGAGATTATACCTCCCATGATGAGATCAAACTCAAGATCTAGCCTCCTAAAATGCCATTTTGATCCCTAGATCCATGCTAGAATGGCTAATGAGAAATGGGTAGGAGTTGGATTTGGATTTTGGGATTTATTTGATGGATTTGAGGCAATTTTTAAGCATTTTTTAAGAGGAATGAGAGGAGAAAAAAGGGGGAGGGGGCTGCTTCTCGAAGGGCCGGCCACATGCATGTGGGGGAGAGAAGAGAGGGGGTGTGGTGTGAGGTATGGTGAGGGAAAAGTCCAAGTCAACAAAAGGTCAACTCTTTTATCCATTTTCTTTTCTTTTCTTTCATTTCTTTTCTTTTGCAAAACAAGTGGGGACAAGAGAGGGGGGGCTACTGAATTCAGCCAAGGGGGAGGGAAAATGGGGGTGTGTGAGTGTGGGTATGGGTGTGGGGTGATTGAAAATGACAAATACAATACCCCAAACATCCATTTACACTAAAAAAAGCCTTTTTCTTCGATATTTTCTAAACCGTTTTGGCAAACGATTTCGTTTCAAAAACCACATGATAAAATTTTATTTAATGTATTATGATGCACAAAATTTATTTCAACTCATTCCAATTTGTAATTTTCCATAATTAAATATATTAGTGACGGCTTAAAATAATATTAAAATAATTATTTTCGGAAAATTTTTCAGAAAATTTGGAATTTCCCCGTGGCTCAATAAACACCAAATACTAGCAATTACATAGCTAGAATATGTATATTTAATTTTAAAATAAAGATATTTGTATTTTGACTTTTTACAGAAAACCCCCTTATTTTACCCTTTTTTCGAAATTTCACCGAAACAATTTTCAAAACGTTACACACAGCCTCCGAAGAAAGGTGGGAACACTCAAGTGCATGCAATCAAGCCTCCACCTGCCGACAGAACTCCACCCAGACTCGCACCACCGCTTCGCTATGGTAGGTGGAAAGAAAAGGAAGAGAACCATTATCTTCGGCAGCAAATGCTTCGGCTGTGATCACACTGCCCGCACGAAGCTCTTGAATCAGGGATGACAGGGAGTCGAGGCTCAATTTTGCCAAACGGTCTGAGGCTCGTAAAGCATAAGGGCCGGGCGACATGGCAATGCGCGACTCCGGCGTTGTGAGAACTGGCAGGGCTCTTCAGATTTATAAATGATTAGCGAAACTTTTAAGCAAAGGAACAAGTGGAACCATATTGAGACTTCACTTACCCACAGTCGTGCAAGGAAGAGCTGAAGGTTCCCCTGGCCCTTCGAGGACCCCAACCTCGTCATCGGCCTCCAGAACTGTAAAGAACATCAATGTCATTTTGCAAAGTAACAAAAATGCTATGAAATGGCGAACGACACTAACCTTGCCCAAAAGAGAGGACGATGCGTTGAGGAGATATCGCCTGCGGGGTGGCCATCTCCAGCAGACGCTGAAAGGATTGCCGGGGAGACAGATCGACAACAGAGGCCGCCAGTCCGCGCAACTCTGAAAAGACAAAAGAGTTCAGATAACAGAAAGATTACTAGTTTAAAATGTAGAAGGTTACCTTCGTCGCTCCTCCCGTTCTGATCTGGGGGGATAGCAGCTTCAACGGCCTCCGCCGTGACCTCGGGTTCCAACGCAGGGAGGGAGGTCCCGACTACCTCCATCCCAGCCTCTGGGCTGCCCTCAGGAAGAGCCGTTGGGACGGCGACCACCAAGGGTGCCTCTCGAAAAGGAACGAATGCTCCGGGATCAAGAGCCGCAACAGGAGGCTCTATCGTGAGGGGCGCGGTGTCGTCGACCCCCTCCAGATCGAGCAATGTTTCATTATGGGTGTCAACAGGCTCCATCTTCAACAACCCCGTAGGAACCTCCCCCATCGTCGAAGTCTCTGCACAATTCACACAAGAATAAGAAGACATATATACAAGTGTAGGCAACATGAAGTACTGCAAAGAAATATAGAAACATACCAATGCGTAGGGAAGCCTTCAATATGGCTTCTTCAAGCCGATGCTCCTTCTCAAGGAGGTGTGCTCACCAGGGTTCAAGAGTGGACTCGTGGCCGCCCGTCCATAAGGAGAGCGCGTCCGCGGCATCCTCCGAAGCAGCCTGCTTAAGGGCCCTTTCTCCCCACTCCTCCAAAGGGCCAATGAACCGCCGCCGTATCCACGAAGGATCTTCATAGAAGATGACGGCAGGATAAGGCCTCTTCGAGATCCTTACCTTCTCAGCTTCAAGCTGCGAGCATCTTATAGCCTCAGCCAATTGTGCGGCTTCCTCGGCAGATGAACCTGGGAAAAGAAGACCATCGTCCGACGATATCATGGATATGGGTTCGTCTTGAACGACAGGTTCGGATCCTTCTGAAAGATCGAGCAGACGGGCGACTGTCTTCTTCCCCCTCTTTGGCCCGGAACTAATGCCAGAGGACGCTCGCTTCTTTTCCCGTGGAGCCTTGGCACGACGCCGACCCACCTCACCTTCAACACCCTCGTTACCGGCACCCTCGTTTGGCGGTGCTACCGAGGAAGAAATTGCCATTGTCGACGCCACGGGTGGTGGTGCTGCTACCGCAGCCCGATTGGCCCGCGACCGGGTACCCAATGGCATACCAACGGTGGGGGTAAGGTCCACCTCTGATTCCCCCGGAATGAGCGCAACACTGGTGTCCCTCAAGGGAAATTGGACCGGTGCATGCGGCCGCAGCTGAATCCCCGCGGCCTGAGCCGGAGCAAGAGCGCCATAGCCAAGAAGCAACCTCTTCTCCTCAGCAATAACTGGGTTGACCCGATGAAGATACCGGCCTATGAAGGCCCCCACGCATCGGGGAGTATAGTCTGCTTCGGGGATCATAAAGTAAGAACCGGTGTTCAACCTCACGAAGTGATTAGCGGCATCACGAACAACTACAGGTGAAGGGACCGACGTAACCGTAAAAGCCTCAAAGGGGACACCCTGTTCGTATCCAAGCTGCCGGGCGAAACGATGTGGATTGTACAGCATAAACAGAGCCGCACTGTTCTGACAGAATATGAGATAGCCCGGTCTGATCACGTATAAGTGCGTGGCCTCCCGAGGCTTCAGAGAAGGCACCTCCCCTTTCGACTGGTCGTGGAGTTGTTGAATCGGTCCTGAATGAGCAGATAGAACCCGATCAATAAATACCAGTCCGCACGCGCTAGCGTAAGGAGCGATCAACACACGAATGGCCCCAAACTGAGTCGGATCAGGGGCAGAAGAATCCACTAGCCGCATAAGTCGCGGAAAAGTGTAAGCATCATAAAAACTGGGTCGCTGATGCGCAACAAAGGCCCCCAACACATGCATTTCAATCCAAGACGTAAAGTAATGGAGAGAAAAGTTTACTACGTCCATGCCAGGAGTTGAGGTGTTAGCAGCGGCGCCCAATCCATGATAGAGATGCGCTAGTGCCGGGATGACTATGGCCAGCCATGTCCCCTCAGCGATACGATGAGCCGGATAGATAACCGAGACTCTCATAAAGCGGCGATGCATAGGGATGACGAACCAGCTGAGCCAAACACTGATAAAACCCACAAAAAAGTTCTCCCCATCTATGCCGGGAGCTGCAATCGATTCAAAAGACACCGTCGACATGATAGGAATATAGTACTGCGGTAAATCCTCTTCCTTAGTCGGTCGTCTGTTCAAACCAAACCCAAAGGGGTCATTGATGTTTGCAAACTTCGGAGCCGTCTTCGACAGGACATCCTCACGAAGGAAGCAAGCGATGAAGCTCTTGAAAGTGATGCCCTGCTCCTCTGACTCAGTGAACAGTTTGTCAAAAATGCCCAAGGCCTTGATCAAACTCGGGCGCTTGTGGCGGACGGCATTCTCAGTGGACAAGCCGTCAAGCATCGCGGGCTCAGTCTCAAAGACGTATTCATCAGAAGGCAGCAATTCCTCATAAAGTGTCCCTCTGATTGGCAGCCCCAAGATCTCGCGAAATTCTTCCAAAGAAATCGAAACTTCGCGGTCCCCTAGGAGGAAAGTGTTGGTGGGGAGATTCCACTGGTTCAGGAAGGCCTTAACCAACCAGATATAAGGAGGCGGATAGTGGAAAAGGGACGCATAGATTGTAGGCATCGACCGTTGATCCTAACCTGACTTTGTGGTGCCAAGGCTATACAGGTAGTGAAAGGTAACTTTAAAAGGCCCGTCTCACGGTGATTCGTGAGCGGATCCCTCTTTTCTCTACTTGTGCTTACCTGGCCATAATTGGCAGTGAAAAGGCGGTTTGAGGTCCTACTTTTTGCCTTTTGGAACAATTAGGAGCTGTCTAGCTGACCTAGGTGACCCTAGAATTAGGCTTGATTGTGCATTTGTGATTGATTGAATGTGTGTCTAAACCTTTTATCGAAAATCTTTTTTGCAAAAAGCTCCACATAAAAAAAACACAAAACAGGGAAATTTTTTACAAAAACTTGCAATTTGTCGCTAAAAAATCCGTGCACCCCACTTACACCCACTTTCCATTAACGTTTTCTTACCCCCACATTCTGTTTTTCACTTTTTGACTACACTACCTCTTTAGTGTATGTCCGGTTGGATTAGGGACACTAGTGCCTGATTAGTCCGTGTCTCGTTGGTACCGACCGACGACGCTTTCGACTCCGAAGTCGAAATTCCTTCCACTTCTTTACCTTCACCTTCACATTCTTCGTCTTCTAAGAAGATGTCGGGATTTAATACTAACAACACCTTACCCACGGGATTGATTCCACCTCCGCTAGGTGCGAATAACCCACAACACCCGCCTGTTGAAGCGCCCCAACGAATCGCGCTCCAGGATCTTTTCTACCCTATTCGCACCGTCTTACCTACTTGTCTTTCACTCCCACCGGAAAATGGGGATAACTTTGAGATCAAACCCCACTTCATCGACATGTTGCCAAAATTTCACGGACTGGAATCCGAAGATGCCTATATCTTCATAAACAAATTCCAAAAAGTTTGTTCAATGATGAAAACAACCCAACTTTCAGATGATGCTATAAGGCTAAGGGTCATTCCTTTCACCTTATGTGACTTAGCCAAAAAATGGTTATACAACACAGCATCACATTCAATTAAAAATTGGGAAGAGTTTGTTAAAACTTTTCTTAAAACGTTTTATCCACATCACAAGACCGCGAGAATTTGCAATGAGATTATTCATTTTTCCCAGCTTCCTTCCGAACCCTTTTGGAAGTGTTTTGAAAGATTTAAAGACCTACTTGTTCAATGCCCTCACCACAGTATCGAGAATTGGCAACTTTGCCAAACTTTATACGAAGGATTGAACCCAGCAACGAAGCAGTTGTTGGAAACCATTTGTCAAGGTCACTTTCTAACCAAATCTAGTGCGGAAGCTTGGCAGTTTCTCGACAATCTTGCTGAACAAACACATCAGTGGGAAAGCACCAAGACCACCTCATCTTCTTTGTTGGTCAGTCTAGGGCAGGCATACATCAATTAGATATGTCAATTGCAATGAAGGCTGAAATGGCCGCACTTACGAAAAAGCTAGAAGCAATTGAGACCAAAATCTCATCGCCTTCTCCTGCCCCTGCTTTACCCCCACGAACTATTTGTGCTTGTTTTTCGGATCCATCACATCTTACCGAAGAGTGTCCTTACAATCCACCTGTTCAAGGACAAGATCAAGTCAATGCCGCCTTTCAGCAACGACAAAGAAATGATCCATACTCTTCGACTTATAATCCGGGTTAGAGGAGTCACCCAAATTTTTCTTGGAATCAAAATCAACAATTCCAAGGAAACAACAACTTTCAAAGGCCTCCTCCTCCACAACAACAAGCACCCCAACAAACCCAATACCAGCAACCTTTCCAACCATAACCTTACCCAAACTAAATGAACAATTTTGTGCCCAGCAACTCTTACCCACCAAACAATTTTGTTCAACCAATTGACGATAAGGTTACCTCACTAGAAAGAAGTCTAGATGCGTTTCTAAAACAATCTACACAATCTGCAGCAAGGTTGGAGACTTCCATTCAATCTTTGGTGCAAAACAGTGCCTCACACGATCAAAGCATCAAATCAATTGAGGCCCAAATTGCACAACTCAATACTGCGTTGAGCGAGCGAGAAAAGGAAAAGCTTCCATCTCAACCATTGCCAAATCCCGGTCATGCACACAATGCACATGTTTCATATGAACAGCAAAATCATAATGTGAATGCTGTGACCACGTTGAGATCTGGAAAAGTGTTGCATAATAACGTGGGTATTAGTAATGACACCCCTGCCGATGCTTCTTCTTCATCTTCTTCTTCGTCTTCTTCTTCTTCATCTTCATCTTCATCGTCAGAGACTATTATTCATTCTTCAAAACGCTCTTCTTCTTCTAATCCGAACAGACCCACATCTCACGTCACGAACACGGCAACACTGGAATCCGTTCCAACTCCACATTCTACTCTACAGACATTGGACTCAACAAATTTTCAAAATATTTCTTTTCCAAACAGGTTGAGATCCAATAAACCAACTCCCCAAATGGAGAAGATTGTGGAGTTATTCAAACAGCTTAGCATAAACATACCTCTCTTGAATACAGTCCAACAGGTCCCTTCTTACGCGAAAATCTTAAAGGGCTTATGCACCTCGAAGAGAAAGTCTCAGATACCCAACAAAGTGCTAGTATCTAGTACCGTGAGCAATGCTATTAACCAACCTCAACCCTTACCCCAAAAATGAAAGGACCCTGGCTGTCCTACAATTTCAATAACAATTGGGGATAAGAACATCAATCGAGCACTTTTAGATCTTGGTTCTAGTGTTAACCTGCTTCCCTACTCCGTGTATGAGCAATTAGGTGTTGGAGAGTTGAAACCCATTCATTGTACTCTCCAAATGGCTGATCGATCAATCACCTATCCTAGGGGTGAGTTAGAGGATGTGTTGATCAAAGTAGGGGACTTCATATTCCCCATTAATTTTATTGTTATGGATACACAACCTGTTGCTAACCCACAGAACCAAATTCTGGTGATCCTCGGTCGACCATTTTTGGCCACTTCCAATGCTGTTATTAATTGTCGCATTGGCTCTATGACTCTATCCTTCGGAAAGATGTCTAGTGAGTTCAATATTTACAAGATAGGAAGTCTGCCCTCCGTGCCTAAAGCTAGTATACGTGAAGTTTGCTCGATCCACGAAATCACGCAGGAGGACTGCGAGCTTGAAAAATTTATGTTCGATAACAGCAGTTTTGACGCCACTAGTGCGTCCCTCCTTGGATCTGACATAGTTTGCACAACCGATAACGATTATGAGTGTTTCACTTTTCCGGACGATTTTGATGACTCACCTCCCGAGTATGAGTCCTTTGAATTTTTGGATGAGTTAGTTGAACCATCCGATTCGGTTGCTTACAGTGATTTCGAACCATTGTTGGAATCCTTCGAGTTCGAGATAGCTTCCCCAATGTTACCTTCAATTGTTTCGCCTCCGAAACTCGAACTCAAGCTTCTGCCGTCTCACCTTAAATATTCTTACCTACGTGAGAATGAGACCTTTCCCGTTATCATATTGGCCTCTCTAGCCCTCGAGCAAGAGAAAACCCTTTTAATGGTCTTACAAAATAACCGGCAAGCTTTCGGCTGGACTATGGCGGACATCGAGGAGATTAGTTCCCTCATAATTAAATATCATATGCATATGATGGATGATGCCAAGCCAGTAAAGGATCCACAGAAACATCTTGGGGATTTTGTGGTTAATCAACTTCACCCTATAGAAGTTGAACCACCCCCTTTTCTTCTAATAAAATACGAGAATGCCAATATTCCATTGATTTCTGATCATTCACATTCTCATTTTTATTCATCATCACCCCATATCTCTTCACTTCCACATACATGCAAACACTTTCCATACTACCACTTATCTCTTCTCCACTTCTTTTTGGTTCTGTACAACATCTTCTTCCACCGACCGATACTTTACACAGATAAATTTTTCAACTGGTTGGTGTTGATTTTCGGTCTTTGCAAAGTTTGGCATTGACTTGTAACATCGTTTAACTTAAGTTAGGGGGGACCTTTTTGTATATATATTTTGTTTTGTTTTTCTGTTAACAATAAAAACTTATAAAAAATATAATAAATAGGGGAATGCCAACAATTTTGACCCTCTTGCTATAGTCTGACAGTGAGGACACCGTCAAGTTTAAGTTTGGGGGTGTGCTCGGTAAACTTTCTTCCTTCATATTCATATGTATATTTTTGCATTTGGATACTTATTTTAAAACCCATAAAAATTGAAAATTTTTAAAAATTATAAAAATTGAAAAATTCAATTTTGGCCATAATTGACTTGAGTTTGACAAGAAGGTTAACTCGCTAGGAACAACTAGATCTTAGATTTAGGAAATTAAAAACCCTACATATAACCTTTCTTAAAATTTAACGGTAGAAAGTATATGTTTTTGTAGTTTATTTAGAAATAGGCATATTTCGAGTTGACTTATTGGGCTAAGTTAAAACAAGGGAAAAGTATTGATATCTTTATTAAAGTATAAGTTTGAAAAATAATTCCTAAGCTTAAGTCTAAATTCTGAAAATATATACCCTAGAAATTGCACAAACACGAACCTTGAAACTTGGAATAGTAGAAGAGACTTTGAAATGCTCTTGTCTAAAGTCCTTAGTATGAAGAAAAATAAAATAAAGATAGAAGCGTGAATAAAGAGATAATAAAAAATGAACACTTGTCGTTGTGATTACTTAAGGCTGCATTAATAAAAAAAATATTTAGCGAGGATGCTTCATCACCTAGTGCCTTAGACCAACTGGTTTGGGAGTCACTGCTATAAGCCTTAGGTATTACAAGACTAGGAATTACGCATTAATTTGCAAGCACATTTTGTAATCGGTCGTTGGTACCTCAAGAAATATTAATGGTCGCATGAAGAATGTGTGAGCAATTTCATCTAAAAATTCACCAATTGAAAAGTACTTTGGACTATGGACAAGAGTATAATAACTTGATTTGAATTTCCAAGTGTATGGGTGATATATACACACACGTAGGGGTATGTGAATGGGGTTTAGATAAGAGATAGGAATGAAGAATAGGACTTATATCTTTAATAGAGATGATAAAAATTCCTAAGTTGAGATAGAACCCTAGAAGGAAAACTTAAAAGATGCTAAACCCTAAGTAAATTTAAAAGAACATATATAATCTTAAGTTAAGTAATAAGGAAGCGTGAAAAATATGGGTTGATAATTTCTGAGTTGAAGATAATAGAATTTCTTGCTAGAAAACCTAATTGGAGAATAAAAGTCGATAAGCCTAATTGATAGGAATTTGTGGGTAGTATCCGCTGAAAACGCTCAGGAAACAACACTCCTACTAGGAACGCCTAGAGGTTTAATGGCTTGTTGCACGAGCTCAATGCAATCGCGTTTCCCTGTGAAAGTGAGGCTAGGTCTTTTTCAAGAATAAAACTAGGTTTGCTCGAGGACGAGCAAAAGATAAGTTTGGGGGTATTTGTTCATACCATAATTTTGCATTATTATATTCCCCATTTAGTCATTTTATGAATAAACAGGTACTTTTGATCCATGTCTGCTACACAGTTGCAGGTTACAGGTTCTCGGAACAAAAACAGTGAAAAAGATGAAAAGACGATACAAAAGTAAGACTACGACCAACAAATGCAAAGATCTTGATCATGCCTACAGTTTGAAGACTAAATGAAGATCAATGAACAAGTTCACAAGTACAAAAGGCAGTGCAAGGTTCAAGACTTCGATACGAAGCAAGCGGTAAAGTCCACGACATTATTCACTGTAGAAATCTGGAAGAAAACAAGAAGACAATCTGAGAAACCAACTGAAGAAACAAGAAGAAAAATGCAACCAGAAGCAGCCCAGAAGAAATCAACCAACAAGCCCTCTATATGGCCACAGATCCGCGGCCAAACATGGCTCTTGGCCGCGGTTCCGCGGCCATGGTAAGCCCGTGTCGGCGCGTGTCGGTGCGTCGGTGCATTAACTAGGTTTTTCTTAGGGTAAAATTGTAAATGCAGATGTGACTCGATTGTAACCCTAGGGTTTCTATGCTCTATAAATAGAAATCCTAAACCTCTCTTTGAGGTATGCCTCTTTTTATTTCATCTATTCAGAATTTTAATTCGGTGTAAATGTTTGGAGAGAGCCATCAAATAAAGTAAGACTTTTATTTCATTGCCCTAGTTAATTTTATTTCTACCTTAGTATAATTTTTATTATCTGCCCTGGTTAATTAGTTAGAACATGTTTATCAATTCCCTAATGAGTGAGTAATTCCTCACTTGTTAGGGTTAGGAATAGGGAAGGTTTGAGAGATGAAAATCTCTCACCCCTTTCTTGCCCATCACATAATAATTCATAGGACTACATGCATACATACACACACTGCTCTCTACAGCACCCTATCCCATGAGGTAGCGGTGGTACCGTAGTTTAAAAGACCGGTTGCGTATGTTTTCCATGGAGGTTAGGGTAAAGATTAAGAAAGGAACGACAAGAACCTAGAGGAAGTAACCTAGTTTCTTCCCAATGGTACTAATCCTTTTATTAATTATTACCATAACACCTAAATAGATCTAAATTAGGGCATTGAAAGCGGTTGGAAATCTTAAATTTGCAAACTTAACCTAAACCTAACCCTAGCAAGATTCTAATCCTAGTCTAAATCAACTTAGTTTTTAGTGATAATTAAACCAACACCGTTTGGAATTAACTCGTTAGAACAATTAGGAAATACACAACATCCTTGTGGACCGACCCGTACTCACCGGCTAGCTACCAAGCGACGCCGTTCTTGATTGCGGTAAAAAATTCTTTGATTACAAAATCTCTAAAATCAGGTATCACATACTCGTATTATTCTCGGTCCCGCACATATCACATATGTGCTCCTACTTCGTTTCGCATGAACCAGGAAACCTCTGTATAGGACTCTAAAGACTCGTAAATACACCGGCAGTAGGTGATGATCATATAAAATACCCACAAGCTGCAAGTGGTCTGCTAAACATAACGGCCACCCGGGTATTGAGATATTAGAAGATCAACAAGCAAGCCTGCTCATACTCCTGCGAATCTAAACAGTAACACTACCGTATAGTCCAGTCTCTTCGTCTGATATGTTGCAAATCTCGTCTGGGGATGGTAAACGTCAGACCCCAATAACTCGATAAGTCGTGCCGATATGAGGCTTATAACGGGTCGAGAAACTACCGATAACACTTACCTGTAAATCTCATATACAGCCCTGGCCAGGGACTTCCTGTCATGGCCAATCGAGCATAGCACAACATCAACCCCCAATTCCGGGAGAGACGAATCCCATCCTATCGCTCATTGCCTCCATGTGACTCGGGCTGCACCCAAAAGCCACCATTTTGCACGTCCTCTTGAACGTGGTAAGGCGGAAATCAAAGCAAAGTGGGAATCACACAAGACTCTATGACGATCTCGGGTCGACAGACTAACCTGTACCAGTGTCACCAGAGAACTGCCATCTGACGTGAGGTATAATACCATATAGGAGTTCTCGGCGAGTCCGTCCAGTGTACCCAGTCTCTACTGAGCACCCGTATATCATCTCTGATTTCAAACACCAATGGATATGGGTTCATCCATCGCCCATCTACATGGGTCGAGAAGCTATACGCTAGTTTACTCTGGTATATCGATGCCCCGTCTCGATACACCTACGACTAGGGACATTAAAGGATGTACTTACCGACTACCTTTGTCCTACTAGTATGATCCGCATCATAATCCAGGTAGTCAAGTACACATTCTAAGGGCTTTACCAACATGTAACAGAGAGACAATCAGTGTACATGTTAAGATAAAGAGTAACCAAATAGCATACTATCATGTCGAGCAAGAAAGTACTCTCTATATATGTCCAAGCATCCACTACAATATACATCTCATGTACAGTAATGGCCTCTAGGGCATACATATAACTAACAATTATGACCTTGACAAAGATCAAAACATCATAAGTCGCAAGTCAAGTTCAACCCAACATTGTCCTGATTAATCTTGACCCATTCGTACAAGCCTTTGACGAAGGCCAAAACAGCTATACGCCTGTCCTAGATTAATGCATCTACCTATGCTACAGACAAGTATCTCTTATCTACCAAACATTATGCCTTGGCGAAGGTCAAAACACATAGTATGAATACTAGTTGATACTCATTTTAAACGACGGAGGGCTAGGTTGGTTTTGGCGAAAAACCTTAACGTAATGAACTTGATATCATTGAAGAAACTCGAGTGGCTTTGAAATAGAGTGGTTTAAACTCCACTTTTTAAAACTAGTAACATAAACCTTTGCTTAAGAGCGAATTCCCCGTGAAGGGATCAAGGCTCTTCCCTCATAGAATGAGGTGCTGGATATTCCTAACCGAATACCTCTGTGCAAAGCAAAAGAATATGACAGCTGTTTTGAAGAAAATCGAGTAGTTTTAAATTATGGTTCCGAAAACATCGAATAGGTTTGTTTTCCTTTGCATTAAAGATATAATGCAGTCCCATCAAATCTAGTTTCTAAGCCACAATAGAAATAACCAAAATAGCAAGTTTTTATATGCCATCCGCATTTGCCACTGGGTCCCGGGTTTTCAACGTAAGGTTACTTAACTTACGGCAGGACGGGGACAGGTCTAGCGTAGATGCAAAACATATAGAAGCATTTACTATATATATATATATATATATATATCGCTGGCAGATAAAATTCATCACAGACAGATAAGAATCATCACAGGCATGTGAACAACAATATGGAATAGCGGATAAACTTGGAGCCCCGCGTTTCATCTCAGCCGTATATGAAACGCGGCGCTCTCCGGTCGTGTAGATAGCCCGTATATAGTTGATCCTAGACCCTTACGAGTGCGGCAAGCTACCTGTCAATTCTAGAAACCGGGTAACACGCCCTCAATGAAATAAGTCGATCACCCGCCGCTTTCTAGAAACCAGTAACTTGTGCACCCCTCTATGGGTCAAATCCTATAACCCCTACAAGTGCGGCGAGCAATCCGCCAATTCTAGAGCGAGGTGGCCCGATCTCAATTCCATGAGATGGCCACCTACTGCACTCTAGAACCCGGCTACTCGAGCACTTCTCCTAGATTAATCCTAGTACAGAAATGAAATATATACAATGGTGACATCGACCGCATCCTGGTCGAGCCCCAATAAAAGAATATACATAATACAAAAACGGTGGCCGCATGTTGGAGCTCGTCCCTAATAAATGAATACAACATAATAAATCAAAACTATACAAGTAATGCACGAAGGGCTATCCGACACGACAATCCGATTAAAACATAATCAAGATATATATATATATATATATATATATATCTCACCAGAAACAAGTACCTGAAACAAGTGTGTAACCCCGTCTAATTGAGCATATAGAAATTAGACAACGTTAACAACACATCCACGTACGCAAACGAAGTCACGACATTAGAATTGCAAAACATAATTAGCGTACATCCCAAATTTACCAAGAAAAAACCAAATGCACAAAACATCAAAAAAGTTGAGTTTTGAGCCAATTCGGAAGTCTGAATCAAAACGAAACACACCGAACCTTCGCGGGAAGTTAGAGCATGAAATTAACTTCGGGTCAGGGGGCCTAGAAAGGGTACCCCACCCCCGAGGCCACCACGAGGTGGCCAGAGGATGAGGTAGACCCGAAACTGCCCATGAGGGGGAAGTTTTGGGTCCCCATCCCTAAGAACACCTTGTGGTGGTCTTAGGAAGTGGGCCCAGCCATTTGCTCCCCCGACGGACTCCCCGGGGTGGCCATGCACCACCCTGCAGCTTTTTCGTTCAAACCGAGAGCCCGCGGGTTGTGCAAACATCTCAAAACTAAAAAATTCGGGACTATTTTTTCGACAGTTTTCAATGCCCAAAAAAACACGAATTCTAATAACGTAACCAGCTAGTTTAAGGTGTTTGGGAGGATTTGATACAACTGTAGGGTTCCCTAGTGCCCGCGGCGCAGTGGAGGCACAAATGACGAACAAAAATTTCAAGCAAACACGGAGGAACCTAGAATCGATCCAAACTCCTAAACTAGCAAACCAAGCATGCAAAGATACGGAATACTACTTTTGACGCATGTCCACCCAATCGTGGAAGACCCCTCCATGTTCCGTGTATGCTGTCCGGATCAAGCTTGAATGGGGACCGCCCTTGCTGAAGAAGATCCACCTGAGGGAAACCAATCCAAGCTTCGGCTTCACCTAGTGAAGCGAACGACGCTCCAAGCTCTCCACGAATGGAGAGTGGGGATGTATGTATATTTTCACTATCTTTATCTCTCTTTTCTAAGCTCAAGAGAGCTACCTAGAAGAAGGAGGAGGAGTTAAAGAAGAAGAAGAAGCCATGGAAAAATGGATAAGTCTTTTGTGTAGGGAAAAAAAAGATCAAGTGTAGAAAAACAATAGAGCTTGGTTATTATCAACCATCCAAAACAATGAGTCACTATTGTATGAGTTACTTAAGATAATACATTATAATAACTAACCCATACCTCTCTACAAATATCTTCACACCTCATCCTCCACCTCATTCATTATTTCCTTCCAAAAGAAAATCAATAAATGAAGTGTCCATCTTCTAGAATAAATTCCATATAAATACAGAATATAACCCGGTATACGTATCGAAATACATATACGCGTATTCGTTCAAAAAATACGAATAGCCAAAAGAGAGAAAATGAATAGTGAACAATAATGGTAGAATATAGATATTAAAAATATATAAATTATTAAATCAAAACCTGATTGAATAATCCGGCTTAATCCTATGCCGCTAGTATTATCAACCGTCCGATTAAAATCTGTGTAGCCTGTATACGTATTTAATCGGACACCATGTATACATCAACATATGTCATCTACACTATATTGCCTGAATCGGGAAAACCCTCTGTGTGGGACTCTAAAGACTCGACAATACGCTGGCAATGATTTACTAGATAAATCCAAAAACTACAAGCACGTCAGCGGCACTAGCTGTACGTAACGGTTGCCCAGGTATCTGCTGAAAGGGAGGTCGACAATCAAGTCCGTCCGTACCCTACTGAGCCTGAATATGACAATCTCTGTACAGTTCGGTCTCTTCGTCTAAGAGTATCGCATATCGAATTTAGGGGGTGGAAACGTCAGACCCCTAATAACCCGATAAGTCATGTCGGAGTCAAGCTCATCACCAACCGAGTAACTACTGAACTCATATCAGTAAATCTCATCTACCATGTCCACGGATTTAGGGTGATAGCTAACCGAACACAGCACAACATCGACTCCTAATATCAGGAGAGACGAATCCCCGAAAATCGCTCACTGCCTCCATATGGTTCGGGACTATACCCAACTAAAACTTGTTTGCATGACTCCTTTGAGCCATGGTAGGGTAGTAATTAAAGTACAGTGGGAACTCACACGAGACAAATAGCGATCTCAGGTCAAAAGACTAACTTGTACTAATGCCACTTGAGAACTTCCATCTGATGATAGATATAATACCACCTAGAAGTTCTCGGCGAGTCCGTCCAGTGTACTCACCTCCAATGAGCACTTGTATACAATCTTAGTTGACATAGCACCAATGACTTGTGAGACCGGCCACCGCCCTTCGTCGGGGTCTCGAAACGTATATACCTGTCTACTCCGGAATATCGATGCCCAGTCTCGATACTTTCTCAACTAGGGACATTTAAGGATGTGCTTATAGAATACCCAGCTCTCACCTATATGATCGCCATCATAATTTTGGTAATCAAGCAAGAATCCTAAAGGCTTCATCGTTATATATTAGCGACACGTAATAACAAGTGGAACGTGTCTACATAAATGATAAAGACAAAACGGATATGATACTATCATTTCGAGTAAGATTGTTCTACCTGTATAGATCCTCTCTCAATTATCATAATCATGTCACTGCAATTACAATAATTGCCTTGAGGGCACTATATCCAACAGTCACAAATTATAAGGTTATCCTCTTCTGAGGAGCAGTATATTGGAAAGAGTTCCAAGTGGGATACTCAGGCAGTCGTTGCGCTGGATGCTAATTGTGAATTAGTATTTGATATATCCTAAGATGTTGTTTGGATAAATACGTTCATTTATGAACATGATCCCATCAGATGTCCAAACAAAATTCTAAGGTAGGTATCGCTCATTTCAGGAGATAGTTGATCTCCGCGAAGTTGAGATACATAGAGATATAGTTAGAAACATAATGGTGGATCTACTCACGGCTATTTTTAAAACACGATTTGTTAAACTGTTAGTAGAGAAGTTGGGTATGAGATACCGCAATAATTAGTCTTAAGTGCAAGTGTGAGATTGTTGGATATAGATGATCTCATGGCAATTATTGTAAGTGAAAGAGGACCTATACGGAGAACAATCTTAATCGAGATGATAGTGTGCTATCTGGTTTGTCTTTATCTATCATGTGTATATGTTTTACAAGTTATCACGTATCGCTAATATATGAGATAGAACCCTTAGGATTTTGCTTGACTACCAGGATTAATGATAGGGATCATACTAGTGCGACCTGAGGTAGTCTATAAGAACATCCTTAAATGTCCTTAGTCATAGGAGTATCGAGACTGGGCATCAGTATTCTAGTTTAGACTAGTGTGTACATTTCCTAACCCTGTTGGAGGGCGATGGATGATCCTACAGCTATTGGTGTTTAACACCGTGGATTGTATTCAGGAGCTTATAAAAGTATGAGTTTCGCTGGACGGACTCACCGAGAACTCTTAGATGGTGTTATACCAATGTCAGGAAGCGGTTCTCTAGTGATGATAACACAGGGTAGTCTCTCAACCTAAGATCGCCACAGTGTCTTGTGTGTGTTCCCACTATACTTTGATTACTACCCTACCACGACTCAAAGGAGTCGTGCAAACAGATTTTAGTTTAGTATAGTCCCGAAGCACATGGAGGCAGTAAGCGTTCGAGAGGATTCGTCTCTGTTTCCTGATTAAAAAATCAGGAATTACCTCAATGAGGTATCACGTGTTCACACGTGACCAATGGTCACGTGATGGTTAAAACTTCATCAAACAGAAGCGAAAACAAACTCCTGAAAAATAACTCAATTGAGGGTCACGTGCCAGCACGTGACAGGCTTTGAAAGACTTACAGCTTAAAAGAATTTAATTCTAAAAGTCAGAAAAAATACATCAACGAGGTATCACGTGCTCACACGTGACCAATGGTCACGTGTTGACAAGTGATGGTTAAAACAACAACTTAAACAAGCGGCTGTTAAAAGACTCAATTGGGGGTCACGTGCTCACACGTGACCAAGGATCACGTGTCAGCACGTGACTGGCTTCGAAAGCCTTACAGTTAATAGAATTAAATTCTAAAAGCTTCTAAATCTTTCCAAATGGAAAAGGATTATGGGGACCGTTGGATTAAAGATCCAAGGGTGATTAAAAATCACCAATTTATGGACAAATCTTAGACAAGGAAAGATTTCCCTAAATCTCACCAGAAATAACAAACAGAATATCTTTGGATTGAAAATCCAACAGTGAATAAAATTCACTTAATGATCTAGAGAATCATATTAATTATAAAAACAAACAAAATCTTTCAATGAAAGATTTATTAAACAAATTGATCTTTTCCTTCTCTTATAAATAGGAGCCAAGAGGAGAAGAAAAGGGAAAAAAAAGAATTTTGGAGATAGAGTTTTTTTGGAATCTTGAAATTTCAGAGATAAAAGAGAGGAGAATTTAATTCTCTACAAAAGAAAAACCCTAGGTAAGAAAAGAAAGGGGATCAAAACTTCAATAAAGAGAATTTAATTCTCAATCTAAGAGTTTAACTCTTTTATGAAAAAGAACTTAGTTCTTCCTCTAAGTTGAAGATTTGCAAAGCGCACATCTCCCCATAAGTTGAGAATTTAATTCTCATCGGGTCGAGATCCTGCCATGCAGATCTAAAACTTAGAGGGGAAATTGAGTTCAGAGAATTTAATTCTCCCAAAGCTATAGGAATTTAATTCCTTCCAAAATAAAATTAGGGTTTAACCTTATATAAGAATTCAATTCTCCCAAAATTATAGAAATTTAATTCCTTCAAGATGGACAAAACTAGGGTTTAACCCTAATTGAGAATTTAATTCTCTCGGACCAACAGGAATTTAATTCCCCCAAAATCGTGATTAGGGTTTAACCCTACAGAGAATTTAATTATTAAAATAAAGAGACTTGAAAGATCTCCATGCACATAAAGAACATTGGTCACGTGATGACACGTGACCCCAATCCGCAGTGATCAGAAAAGAAGGAATAAAACTAGGTCACGTGTCCCCACGTGACCCCTAAAAAGATCCCCAGAAATAAAAAGGAAACAGCTTTGAGGCAATGCCTCACGTGCTCCCATGCGACTCCCAAAACGCAGAAAGAAAAAGCAAAGGAAATGAAGACTTTGGGCGTTCTCACGTGTTACCACGTGACCCCTTGGCAAACGCTTTAACAGTCAGCGCATAAATCCCCATCACGTGTCAACACGTGACGTTCAAAATAAAAATAATAAAAAAGTGTTTAACACTTAATTGCAGAACGAGGTAAAAGGGGATCTGGTCCCACCTTTGGGCGCTCTCACGTGTCCCCATGTGACCCTTCTTTTTTTAGTGTTTAACACTGATTCGAGAACTTTATACCCAGTGTTTAACACTGGTGTTTTCTAGTGTGTAACACTAATTTGACAACTTCATTTCCAGTGTTTAACACTGCTGTTTGCTAGTGTTTAACACTAATTTGGGAAACTATATTTCCAGTGTTTAACACTGATTGTTCTTTTAGTGTTTAACACTAGTTTGAGAATTGTGTCTTTATCACTTTTGTTTTCGGCTAATCTTTTAGAGGCAAAGCCACCCCTTCAATTGAATCTCAAAATTGAATAACATCCAGGAGCTATAACAGAAATGTTATCAGGCCCCTCAAAACTTTTGTGGACTGGAATCAGAAAAATGCCAAACAGGCCAGACTTAATTGTACTTAGCCCAAGTTGGCCATAAGTCCTCAATCCAGACATAACTGAGCCAATGGGCTCACAATATAATTAATTAGTCTTGGTTCCAAATTGGGCTACACATCATTTAATCTACCTTGGTTCAAGGGTACATCTTTTCACCCCTTTGATATTTATCGTTGTAATTCCTCATCGTCTTCAAAGAGGTGACAGGTCCCAACAACCATACATTTCACGGACTGTGGGGTCCTTAAACTTATGGACTATGATGTCCTTAACTTTGACCGTGATGTCTTAAAACTAACGTTGGACTGTGGGGTCTTTAAACTCACAGACTATGATGTCCTCAACCTTGACCGTGATGTCTTAAAACTAACGTCGGACTGTGGAGTCCTTAAATCCACGGACTATGATGTCCTTAACCTTGACCGTGATGTCTTAGAACTAACGACGGACTGTGGAGTCCTTAAACCCATGGACTATGATGTCCTTAATCTTGACCGGGATGTCTTTAAACTAACAATGAACCACCATGTCCTTAAACTGGTAATTGACCGCAATGTCCCTAAAGTAAACAATAGAGCCCAAATGCTCTTTTTTCGGATCTAAACGATCCCGTTAAGTTGATCTTTGTCTAAAATGAGACTAACGTATCCTTAACAAACTATTAAGTTGATCTTAGTCTAAATTTAGACTAACGTATCCTTAAAAAACGTTTAAGTTGATCTTAGTCTCAAATGAGGCTAACGTATCCTTAAACTCAAACCCCCAAAACCAAATCTAAGAAAGATACAGATTTGGACTAGTCCACGCCCTACGGACGACAACATAACTTAGTCTCCGTATACAATTCACAGGCAACCGAACACAAAACAAACACCCACGACACGAAGTGACCACATGGAGAAGGAGAAAGTTGTTACCACGATGTGGTAGCATAATTAACTGCAGGGGCTTGTGTCTGCAGGGAAGAGCGTCCCCACAATCAAAAACCCCTCAAGCGAGGGGGAATTTGACGAAGTCTGCTATATCGGACGCATCCGTTTAAAGCTTTGATACATGGTGCCATAAATCAACTTGGCATCTTCGGAGAGGTGGACGGATAGCACCAATTAGCATCTGCCCCGAATTTCAGGCAAGACGTCAGTCTTGCGCCGTCTTTCGGAGGGGAACAGTCTCCCGGTATATGGAGTCAATATCGTACAGTGCAGGACATGACTACAACCATAATTCTATGTCCATAGCAAGTGAGATAAACTGATAAGTGTTATCAGTTGTATCTCTGTTGGTTATGAGTTCGATATCAGCACGACTTATTGGGTTATTGGAGGTATGACATTTCCACCCCAAGACCCGGTATATGATACTGTTTGACGAAGAGACCGAACTGTATGGTATTCGTCGTTTATAGACTTTTTCAGATCCGAATGAGTTCGCTCATCGACCTGCCTTTATCTTTCTCATACCTAAGTAGCCGTTACGTGCAGCTAGTACTACTAATGAGCTTATGGGTTTACCCATGAGGGGATTGAATCTGAAAGTGTTTCGGATTTAATCAGATATGATCCTATATAACCTACTGCCAGCGTATTGACAGGTCTTTAGAGTCCCGCAACGAAAGTGCCTGCCCAGGAAAAATGTTGATGTGGCATGTATATTGGATACGTATGGGAGTTTGATTAAATGTATGATTTAATCGAATGTCCGGAAAATACTAGCCGGTTTAAAAGCCGAAATATTAAGTCAAGTGCTGAATTAATAACCGTACTCTGATATGGTTTCTAGTATTGTGTATTAGATACACACACTCTCTCTGTATATTATACTAGTATGCGATACTGATATATTATTATTGCGTATACTATACATAAAATGGAAATGTATTTGATACATGTTTTCTTCTCGTTATAAATATGTATTTATATATAATGTAAAGAAAAATGATATATGTTAAGAATAAACAAAAAGAGAAGAGAAAAGAAAAGATTAGAAATGAAAAGAAATGAAATGAAATGAAAAGAAGAACTGAGAAGAGTGGACTTCTTCTATCTTCTTTTCTTTGTTTTTTCATTCTTCTTTTCTTTTCTTATTCTTCTCTTTTATGTTAATTCTTATTCATTATTTTCCATGAGATCTTCTTCTTCATCTTCCCTTCAAAAATGGTGGCGTATAGAAATGAGGGTAGAATTCAAAAAGTGAGAGTTTTTCCAAACCACATCGCCTCACACATTAATCTAGCAAGTTCAATGTGTGAGTTTCTCCACTTGACGATGGAGATGGAGTTTCGGGTGGCCACTCTTCACCGTAGATCATCTACGACGCGGCGGTCGGCAGGTAGGCTCTTTGGAGCTCATGAAGTCTAGCTTGGGTCTTCCGATGGTGATCAGACAAGCTACAAAGGTTATATCCCCTAACTTGCTCTCTAGGTTCAGCAAGGTTTCGGGAGGCATCGTCCATGCCAATTTAAAAAATTTGTCATTCTAACTAACCCTAACTATAGAATCTTTACTAGTAAATGCGACGATACGATATGTAAACTACTTTACATCTAAGTGAATGAGGAATACAACCTTTGTAGACCGGTCCTTCACTTCAAAAGCTCCGTGTAGTAGTCCCTTCGCTACCAGTTGTGATCTCTCGAACTCTAGAAAGGGTTCTCCCGGAGAAATGAACAAGCTTGCTCGAAGTCTTCGAGGCCGAAGATGATCTACATCGAGGAGACCCAAGCTCATGCTATCTCTTCACTAATTGTGAAATTAGTGAAGCAAACACCCTAAACTAAATGACAGGTAGTAAAGGATGATGAAGTAGGAAATTGGCTAACTTTAGATTTATTTTTCTCACAATATTTTCTCACTTTTTCAAAAGCTAGAAAGCTTTTTCTTAAGGATGAAGAAGATGAAGAGAAAAGATGAGAAGAAACTAATGAGGTGAGAATAACACCCATGGGTGAGTTAGTGTGATACACTAACCCATATAGAGATTAAACCATGGCTAACAATAATGGTTAGGTTAATAAATATCTACAAGTAAAACAAAAGGAGTGGACTTAGTCAAATATGCTACAAGCTTCTCCAAGCTCCCAAGCATGTGACTAATTAACACTAATTTTGATTTACTTAAATAAATATAAACCCTCACATTATTATTAGTATGGTGTGAGTCTCATACATCCATGTAGCATATGGCATCAAGCATGACACAATAAAATGTACACTAATATATATCACATATATACTAATGCACACTTGTGAGAAAAAGAAAAGTTTAAGTAAACTAATATTAGTTAATGCAATCTAGTATATCAAATATACAATTATATATTAAATTATTAAATCAACACTTGATTTAATAATCCGGCTATATCACATATAACCGACTAATATCAAATGCAACAATTTATCGAATCAACACTTGATCCGATAATCCGGCTATATCACATATAACCGACCAATGTTACAAATCGCGAGAATAGAAATCGGTATCACATACCCGCATTAATCTCGGTCCCGCACATATCTCATATGTGCTCCTACTTCGTTTCGCATGAACAAGGAAACCTCTGTGTAGGACTCTAAAGACTCGTCAATACGCCGACAGTAGGTGATGATCATATCAAACACCCACAAGCCGCAAGCAGCCTTCAAAACTTAACGACCACCCGGGTATTGAGCGATCAGAAGATCAACAAGCATGCCTGCTCATCCTCCTGCGAATCCAATCAGTAACACTACCGTACAGTCCGGTCTCTTCATCTGATATGTCGCATATCTCGCCTTGGGGTGGTAAACGTCAGACCCCAATAGCTTGATAATTCATGCCTATATGAGGCTCATAATGGGTCGAGAAACTACTGATAACACTTACCAGTAAATCGCATAAACAACCCTGGCAAGGGACTTTCCGGTTATAGCCAATCGAGCACAGCGCAACATCAACCCCCAATACCGGGAGAGAAGAAATCCCCTCCTATCGCTCATTGCCTCCATGTGACTAGGGACTGTACCAAAAAACCACCGTTTTGCATGTTCTCTTGAACGTGGTAAGGTGGAAATCAAAGTATAGTGGGAATCACACAAGACTCTATGACGATCTCGAGTCGACAGACTAACCTGTACCAGTGTCACCAGAGAACTGCCATCTGACGTGAGGTATAATACCATCTAGGAGTTCTCGGTGAGTCCGTCCAGTGTACCCAGTCTCCACTGAGCACCCGTATATCATCTTTGATTTCAAACACCAATGGATATGGGATCATCCATCGCTCATCTACTTGAGTCGAGAAGCTATACGCTAGTCTACTCTGGTATATCGATGCCCCGTCTCGATACACCCACGACTAGGGACATTAAAGGATGTACTCACAGACTACCATCGTCCCACTAGTATGATCTGCATCATAATCCAGGTAGTCAAGTACACATTCTAAGGGCTTTATCAACATGTAACAGAGAGACAATCAGCGTACATGTTAAGATAAAGAGTAACCAGATAGCATACTATCATGTCGAGCAAGAAATTCCTCACTGTGTATGTCCAAGCTTCCACTATAATATACATCTTATGTACAATAATGGTCTTTAGGGCATACATATAACTAACAATCTCCCACTTGCTTTAGGTCCATATGTTGTAGTATCCAAGACCCAACAATCAGCAGTGGTTGTTGTAAGTCCATGCTACCTCTCCCGGTACTTTCGGGCATGCAGAATTTGATAAAAAAACGATTTTCTTAGAGGTGGTAACATGGACTTAAAACCCGGATCTTTGTTAAACATCTAACTAACAACCTAATTAGGAGTCGTTAACTACTCGGTTAGGGGGTTTATACCTTGCTTGTCTTGAACTCCTTTGTCTTCAAACTCCGATGGTGGTCCGGATCGGCTTCTTCCCGTCGTCTCCTTACGCCGAAGATAGATCCACCTGAAAGCTCCAACCTTTGGCTCCTTCTTCGAACTTTGAAGAAACTAGTTCACTCGGTTTGCTAAACCTTGTGAACTAGAGTGAGTAGAGAAGAGTTTGTATGGGATTTTATCTATGGTCCTTGGTTCTCAACTCATGAAACAAGTGAACCATAGAGTCAAGAGAGGGAGCAAGAGGAAGAGGGTGAGAGCAAGAGTATGAGAGCTCAAGAACAAGAGAGAGAATGAGCATGAAAGAATGAGAGAAGACTTTTCTCATTTGGCTCTCATAATCCAAAACAATCATAACACCTCATATCAATCAAGTATTATGTGATGGTTTAAGCAACCATAGCCATATCATTTCATGCACTCATTTTGCACAAAAGAGCAAGCAAGCAAAAGTCTTTGCCATGAAATGATAGCTATAGTTATCATGATGGTCAACTAGTCAAGCCTAGTCAACCGGTCAACAAAGTCAACAAGTCAACAAGTCAACAACCATGTCACCATAATACTTAATTAATATAATTGTTAATCATATATCATATTCTCATTAGGGTTGAGCAAAAAGTCAATAGTCAACTGTCAACGGTCAACAACCCTAATGAGAATCCTCTGCCTCTGTCTCCCCGTCAACTGTGCATACACACCCGCATCCGCGTTCCGAGGAACACGAATACAAACTGGATAAATCCAATCCCAAAAGGTACACTAGGATCTGGCTTAAACCAAAGCCCGCTAGTGTAAACTGTCTGGACACTGTACGTGCACAAGTGCACGGATGTGACCGAACCCTGTCGCAAAACCATGCGACCTGTCGCAAAACCATGCGACCTCTACTCTTTTGCCTAAAGGCGAAAAGCTTTCTGTGTGGGACTTTAAAGACTCGACACTACGCTGGCAGTGGGTTTAACCACAGACCGCAAGCGGCACTAGCTGTGCGTAACGGTCCCCAGGTAATGCCGACAAGAAGACTGACGAGGCGAAACCCATCTGAACTCCTACTGAGCCTGAATGTGACATTCTCCATACAGTCCGGTCTGTTCGTCTGATACATCGCATGGCGGGCCTGGGGGCGGTAAACGTCAGTCCCCCAATAGCGGTACAAGTCGTGTCGGAGCGAAGCCCAAAACACCCTGAGATAACACTGGAAGCCTACCAGTATATCTCATTTGCCCTGGCCAGGGACTACTCGTGTAATGGCTCTCCTAGACACAGCGCGATGTCAACCCCCAATACCGGGAGAGACGAATCATGTCTAACCGTCACTGCCTCCAAGCGCTTCGGGACAGCACCCAACCACTACCTGTTTGCACGACTCCTTTGAGCCGTGGTAGGGTAGTGATCAAAGTACAGTGGGAACACACTCGAGGCGAAGTGACAGTGTCAAGTCAGCGGACTAAGCTGTACTCATGTCACCTGGGAACTGATAACTGACGATAGACATAATAACAACTAGTCAGTTCCCGACGAGTCCTGTCCAGTGTACTCGTAACCCAACGAGCACCGGCATACTATCTCAAATACGACGTACTGACGGCTGTGGGACCGACCGTCTCCCACACTGGGATGAGAAGCGCATGCGCTAGTCTACTCCGGAGTATCGATGCCCTGTCTCGATAGTCCTGCGACTAGGGACCTGCATAAGGATGTGCTTATAGATTACCCAGCCCCACTAGTGTGACAGCCATCACAATGCTGGTAATCAAGCAAAGATCCTAAGGGCTCCACTAATGTGCATAAGTGATATACAAAAATAAACACATGTACACATTGAAGCAGAAACAAACCAAGTAGCATACTACTATTTTGAGCAAGATTGTATATACAAGGTGAATATCCCAAGCTTCCATTAAGTAATATACAAACCAGTATGATACAGTAATGGCCTCTAGGGCATATACACTAACAATCTCCCACTTGCACTAAGTCCATGTACTGGCGTATCGAAGACCTATCATCTCGATCAGCCGCTCGCACTGAGTCTGGGGCAAGGCCTTCGTGAATGGATCTGCAGTGTTATCTTCTGAAGCGACTCTCCGAACCTCGATCTCCTGGCGATCCACGATCTCCCTGATCAGGTGATACCGTCTCAAGATGTGTCTGGATCTCTGATGGGACCTGGGTTCCTTCGCTAAAGCTATAGCCCCATTGTTGTCGCAGTACAGAGGTATTGGATCAACAATGGACGGAACCACCTGAAGCTCTTTCAAGAACTTCCTCATCCAGACAGCTTCTTTTGCGGCATCAGATGCAGCGATGTATTCCGCTTCCATCGTCGAGTCTGCAACGGTTTCTTGTTTGGAACTCTTCCAACACACCGCCCCTCCATTGAGGGTAAAGACAAAACCCGACATGGACTTGGAATCATCCTTGTTACTCTGGAAGCTGGAGTCAGCAAAGGCCTCGATCTGGAGGTCTTTTCCGCCATACACCAAGAACATCTCCTTAGTCCGTCTGAGGTACTTGAGAATGTTCTTTACTGCTATCCAGGGTTTGAATGATACCGGCTTACCACACTCAGTGCATAAGCTACATCCGGTCTGGTACACAACATCGCATACATTATAGAGCCTACCGCAGAAGCGTAGGGTATAATAGACATGCGATCCCTCTCCAAATCAGTCTTGGGAGACATCTCTTTAGAGAGGGTGATCCCGTGACAAGTCTGTAGATTACCGCGCTTGGAATCTTCCATACTGAATCTTTTGTCACGACCCAAAAGTACGGAACGTGACTGGCACTTAGATTACGAGACGTCTAAAGGCGTACCGTAACCTAAGTCAGCCAAAGCCCAGAAAAATCTAAACCAAAATCAAAAGAGAGTGAAGGAAAACCTTTAATGAAAAATGGTTTTTAAAATTATTTAAGTTGCATAGAATCCCTTTTTAAAATATCAAAAATTTCCGAAAATTTCGGCAGAGTCTCCCCTGTATTTTCTATCCCCCAAAATGGGTACAACAAGATAATAAACCTGTAATCATAAAAATGGCATCCCCAATCGGGAGCTAGCTCTTCGCTCAAGGCGGATCACAACCACATGCAATATAATAGTAATATCAAGAAAAAGAGCATAAAAGAAGTGCAAAATACCAGAAAACACACGTCGGCTCAAGTGAGCTCGACCCAAAAGAAACCACAAATATACAAATCTCTCAGTCTCATCACTAGGTCGCATATACAATATAAAGTGGTAGATGGAGAATACTAGATACAATGATAAAGCAAAAAGAAATAAAGTATACTCGAAACCCACCTACGGGCGATGTCGCGAGTCTGAGCAAAAGAAGCTGATGATAAGATAGCCCGCCGCTACAAGACTGACGGATCCGACCTGCAAGACACTGTGGCACAACGGGGGTGAGTTGCCAGCTCGTGAGTAAATATAACATCTAATAAGGCAATCGTAAGAATGCACGCAATGCACCACAACATGCATGTCCATATGTGATATAATATCTCTAGTATGCATGCACAGGTATGCAATGTCATTATTAAGTCTTTAAGTGTTTTAAATGCTAAGGGTATTGAATTCTTAACTTTAGAACATGAATATCTGTATAATAGCTAAATACCATCAAAAATCATCTGAAAACCCGTGTCAAGCATCGACACCAAATAGGAATCATATCTGTCTCAATATCGGGCTCCATCAGTCCGGATCGGCCCATATCATAAATCTCGCGACAACGGTCGGTATCCTCCGGATATCCGCCGCGCCAGACATCACCGGTAGGTAGTCTTCCCCTGCCAGGCTCATCGTCTACAACTCGATCTTCTTGCCCCGGGGTACCATACCGGGCCCACCATGTACCCGAGACGGTTCATCCACTCCTCGAATCGGGTCTCGAAATCCAACAGAAAACATGAAAACTCATGGTGGACGACATATACATCACGAGAAAACCGCAACTTTGTTTTAAAAATGATGAATATAAGCTTTTGTTAAATTCTTGCGGTTTTCCCCAAAAATCCAGAAATCGCAGAAATACTGAAATCCTCAGGAAAATCATAATGTTCACATGATATATATATAATAAATGTCTATGATATCAATGTATATGATGTGAATTTTTGCTAGAATCTATGTAAATATGATGATAATGCGAGGTATGTGCATGCTATGCAATTTCATATATCATGTATGAATGCAAATGGCGATATTAAGTTAAACAGGTTTTCTAGTGCACGTGGCATGGCAATTACCAAAGGCGTGTGTGTCATATGAATAGTGCGCGTGCAACAGATGCCAATGGTAATGGTGTTCGTGCCCTACGAAGTGTTATCGCATATGTGCATATGAATATCCATGCAATCTAGCATATTATTAACTATAAGGGTATGCAATGTCAATGAAGGGGGTAAGCTAACTAACAACATGAATCTTACAAGAGATAAGGAAATCCTAACTAGGGGCCGCATCGCGCCATCCAGACGATTCCCCCATAGATGAATACATCTACTCACCTGAAATCTCCGCTAATCCGTTCCGGCCACCGCCTTGCCTTTTCGCATCGTGTCCGAAGTTTCCCCGACCGATCCTATATTTGCACAATATCAAGCATAAGATTACAAAACCTAACACAATGCAAGTCACAACATACAATTATCCACGCTCTCGTATTAATCATGGCATGCACTCGGTGCGCGGAAAAACGCACGAAAATCGTAACCTATAACTAGAATCGTCATTTCGGGAAAATCGACTAAACTACAACCCGACTAGATGAAACCCTGCGTTCGCGCACTCTAATAGTCCTATACGAAGCTAATTATATCGCTAACATAACGCATTTCGGTCGCATTCTAATTTCTACAAAAATCTAGTAAGCGATGTTCTAGCCGATTCGATACAAACATCGTAATTTGTCGATTTAGCAAGCATATCATTACACAATTAACCACTCTAATCAATTAGATAACCAAAACCCTAACTTAATTTTGACAACCATGTTTCAAATCCTAACTCAACATCAAAACCCATTCTTGATTTTTCATGAACAAGGATTTACACTAAATTAATACTTCAAAATTAGATTTTAGCACAAATAAACTACTAGTTAGCAAACTAGTTTAGAATTTTTACCTCACCAATTGAATCCTAGCATGATCAAGTCACCAAGAAGCCTCCTTTCATCAAGTTTTTGAACTAATTTGGGTTGAAGAGAGAGTGGATTAGGGTTTAGTATTGAATGGAGATGGAAATTTGTGAATTTTTTATTGAATTTGGCATGAAAATTGAAGCAAAATGAAGTGGGAAGAGAGGGAAATCTGCAGAATTTGGGGTCGGCCAGCAGTAGGAGTGAGGAGGTGAGGAAAATTGGAGAAGTTTCTAGGTCCAAAAACACCCCATATTATCATTTAATGCTTTCATGTCAACCTTTTTACAAAAAAACCCATTTTTACTTCATTTTTTCACAAATTTTCCCACCCTAAAACCAAAAGTTTGCAAGACATGATATAATTTTATTAACACCATATTTTAGCTTATAAAGACTCCTAATTATAAAATTTACCTAATTACATTTGTATTTATCACTAATTTAATGTATTTAAAAAGGCTTAAAATAATATAAAAAAAATTAATTACGAATTTTTTTTTATTTAACTAGAAAATTAAAAGTGACATTTTAGTGACAAAATTATAGTAATATCTTATCTAAATTTTGTATAATTAGGTCTATAATGAAAAATATCAATTTTGAAATTTTACGGAAAAAGCCGAAAAATTAGCCGATTACCGAAAAACTGCCTAAACGATTTTCGAAGGGTTACAATCTTCCCCCCTTAAAGAAATTCGGTCCCCGAATTTAGAATTTAACTATGCGTACCTTCAAAAAGATGGGGATATCTCTTCCTCATCTCGACCTCGGTCTCCCAGGTGACCTCCTCGCTGTTCGGGCCACGCCAAAGGACCTTGACGGACGGTATGACCTTCGACCTCAATTTCTTCACCTGCCGATCCAGGATGACAACCGGCTGCTCGGTGAAAGAAAGATCACGGTCTAACTGGATCGTCTGGTGCTGAATCGCCTGGGAAGGATCATGAAGGTACTTGCGGAGCATCGAGACATGGAATACGGAGTGAACATCGGGGAAGCTGGGCGGAAGAGCTAATCGATAAGCGACTGGACCAACACGCTCTGGGATCTCGAAAGGACCAACATACCTAGGACTCAGCTACCCTTTCCGCCCAAATCGCATTACACCTTTCATCGGAGAGACCTTCAGGAAAACATGATCGCCAACAGCGAATTCAAGTCGGCGACGGCGCCTGTCAGCATATGATTTCTGCCTGCTCTGTGCCGCTTTCATCCTGTCCCGAATCAGCTGTATCTTCTTGGTCGTCTCCTGTACGATCTGAGGCCCCAAAATACTGCTCTCCCTGAGCTCTGTCCAGCATACAGGCGATCGACATCTCCTCCCATATAAAGCCTCAAAAGGTGCCATCTGAATCGTCTCCTGGAAGCTATTATTGTAGGAAAACTCGATCAAAGGAAAATGACGATCCCAGCTACCACCGAAATCTAAAACACAAGCTCTGAGCATGTCCTCAAGAGTCTGAATAGTACGCTCCGACTGACCGTCAGTCTGCGGATGAAAGGCTGTGCTAAAACTCAATCGGGTGCCCAAAGCTTCCTGGAGTTTCTGCCACAATCGGCTGGTAAACTGGGTGCCACGGTCGGACACGATGCAAGTCGGAACACCATGCAGTCGCACTATCTCATCAATATAAACCTGGGCGTACTGAGAAAATCCAAAAGTGGTCTTCACTGGCAGAAAGTGAGCTGCTTTCGTCAGTCGATCCACAATCACCCAAATAGAGTCGTACCCTCGACTGGTCCTGGGTAGACCCACAACGAAGTCCATGGAGACCTGCTCCCACTTCCACTCAGGGATGGGCAAAGGCTGTAACTCGCCGGCTGGCTTCTGGTGCTCGGCCTTGACTTGTTGACAAGTCAGGCATCTCGACACAAAGTCTGTAACATCCTTCTTTATCCCGTCCCACCAGTAAACCTCTCTCAAATCACGGTACATCTTGGTGGAACCTGGGTGAACACTTATACTGATCTATGTGCCTCCTCGAGAATATCACGCCTCAGTCCCTCTGAATCTGGCACGCACAGTCGAGTCCCAAATCGAAGTATCCCGTGATCATCAAGCACGAACTCAGAAACTCTGCCCTGTCGAATCTGCTCAATGATCTCTAAGATACGGGCATCGCCGGACTGTGCCTCGCGGATACGGTCAAGTAACTGTGGGCATGCTCTGAAATGGGCCAGCTATCCCCCTGTAGGAGTAAACTCGAACTGCACTCTGCTATCACATAACACCTGCCAATCCGCCGACGACTGCATCTGCACTGCGCTCAAACAAGATAAGCTACCTCCGGGCCTTCTACTCAAAGCATCTGCCACCACATTCGCCTTGCCCGGATGGTATAAAATCTCGCAGTCATAATCCTTCACCAACTCCATCCATCGGCGCTGTCTCAGGTTCAGATCTCGCTGCTGGAAAATATACTTCAAACTCTTATGGTCAGTGAATATCTGGCACGACTCACCGTATAGGTAATGTCTCCAGATCTTAAGTGCAAATACCACTGCAGCCATCTCTAAATCATGGGTGGGGTAGTTCTGTTCGTGTTTCCTCAGCTGCCGAGAAGCATACGCGATAACTCTGTCGTGCTGCATCAATACACATCCCAGCCCCACTCTAGAAGCATCACAATATACCATGAACCCGCCTGATCCTGAAGGCAATGCTAACACTGGTGCAGTAGTCAGACGAGTCTTCAACTGCTGGAAGCTATCCTCACATGCCTGGGTCCAATCAAAAGGAACCCCCTTCCGGGTCAACCCGGTCAACGGTGCAGCAATGCGGGAGAAATCCTGGACGAAACGTCGACAATAGCCGGCCAGACCTAGAAAGCTGCGAACCTCTGTAACTGATACTGGTCTAGGCCAACGCTGAACTGCCTCGATCTTCTTCGGGTCCACACAAATACCATCTCTCGTCACCACATGACCCAAGAAATCAACACTGTCTAACCAGAATGCGCACTTGGAAAATTTGGCGAACAGCTGATGCTCCCTCAAAGTCTGCAATGTGATACGTAAGTGCTGCTCATGCTCCTCCCGGCTCCGAGAATAAACCAAGATGTCGTCAATGAACACAATGATGAACTGATCGAGATACGGCCGGAATACACGGTTCATCAAATCCATAAAAGCTGCCGGGGCATTGGTGAGCCCGAACGACATCACCAAGAACTCATAATGACCATAACGAGTACGGAAAGCGGTCTTCGGAATATCCTCCTTCCGAACCCGCAACTGGTGATAACCTGATCGTAAATCAACCTTCGAGAAAAACCCTGCACCCTGGAGCTGATCAAATAAGTCATCAATGCGGGGTAGGGGATACCTGTTCCGCACAGTAACCCGGTTCAGCTGACGGTAATCAATGCATAAACGCATACTTCCGTCCTTCTTCTTAACAAACAAAATGGGAGCACCCCAAGGTGACACACTCGGTCGGATAAGCCCTTTGTCCAGCAAGTCCTGTAACTGATCCTTTAGCTCTCTCAGCTCCGCCGGGGCCATCCGATAAGGCGGTATAGAGATAGGCCCCGTGCCAGGGATCAAGTCAATACAAAACTCAATCTCGCGCTCTGGTGGCAGACCAGGCAGCTCGTCAGGGAATACATCAGGAAACTCTCTCACAACAGGGACCTGGTCCAACGGAACCTCTGTGGAGCTAGTATCACAAATATAGGCTAAGAATCCCTGACACCCTTTCCTTAAGAGCTGACCAGCGCGAAGAGAAGAAATCAAGCTGGGAAGGGTAGCGCTACGATCTCCCTGAATAATAAGAACCGGCTCACCAGGAAAACTGAATCTGACTGCTTTTTCACGGCAGTCCACAGATGCATAACAGGTGGCTAGCCAGTCCATACCAAGAAGAACGTCAAAGTCGAGCATATCGAGGAGAATCAAATCAACTGAAGAATCTCTCTCCCCGATACGAACGGAACACGATCGGTACAAAAAACGGGCAACAAAAGACTCGCCTACCGGGGTAATAACGACAAGCGGCTGATCTAACGGAGAAGACTCTCGGCCCAACCTCGGTGCAAAATACGTGGAAACATAGGAATGTGTGGAGCCTGGATCAAATAATACCCGTGCATCAAAAGAACATACTGGCAGAGTACCTGTCACGACGGCACTGGATGCCTGTGCATCCTGAGGAGTCAACGCGAACACTCGGGCCTGTCCACCACTAATAGCTGGCTGTCCTCTGCCTCTACCTCGGCCTCTTCCTCTGCCTCTGTCGCCTCGTCCTCTCGGAACTGGACCTCCACGTCCATGGCCTCTAGAAGCATCCAACTGACGTGGAGCATCGTCAGGAGTAGGAAGTAAAGCTCTCTGAGAAGGTGGTGAGGGTGGTAAAGTCACATGCGGGACTGTCGCCGCGCCCTGGCGTCCCATGGTACAGTCTCTGACACGGTGGTACTGACTCCCGCACCGAAAACATCCTGGAGACGACTGCTGGGTCTGTGGATATGAACCAAATAACTGACCTCGTCTCAATCCTCTGCCTCCACCATCTCCCGGAAATAATCTATCACGATGTCTGCCTATCTGCCGCTGAGCTGGCGTATCAGTACGGATCCTCTTCGGCCCAGAGATGACCGGAGTCTCAGAAATACGCTCCTCCAAAAGTAAGGCTGCATCCATTGCGGCTGCGTATGTGTCAAAGTGCTGGGTGCCGATGGCAAGGAATAGCTGTGTATCAAGCCCTCGCACAAACCTCTTTATTCTCCTCTCTTCTGTGTCGACTAGGTACGGAGCATATCGAGACAACTGGGTAAACTGTATATCATACTCCGACACTGTCATCCTAGGAGTCTTGCGCAAAGACTCAAAACTACGGGCTCGAGCATCTCGGACACTCTCCGGAAGAAAACGGGCAAGAAATGCAGATGTAAACTCATCCCAGGTCATAGAAGGCAGACCTGCAGCTCGGCCTCTCTCTACTGAGTCGTACCATGTCTGGGCAAGACCCTCCAGACGAAAACTCGCAAACTCCACCAATCTATCATCAGAACACCTCAACGAACGGCAAATCCGAGCTATCCTATCAAGAAATGCCTGTGGGTCCTCTGTCGCATCTGTACCGGTAAAAGATGGAGGTCTCAATCTCATAAACTCCTGTAGTGAAACAGGGATAGTCTCCGTAGCAGCAGCAGGAGTGACCATCTGTGCAGCAGGTACGATCGTGGTCTGTGCGGTGGAAGGAACGTCCTCGGATCTCTGTGCCCGGCTAGACTCAACTAAAGATCACATCATCTGCCGCAACTCTTGCATGCCGGCCTCTAATCTGGCAATACGGTCTGGATAAGGCGGATCAGTATGACCCTGAGGGGTAGGCGTATCCTCCCGCTCGATCCTCGCCTCAGACGGGCCCGCCCGAATCTCATCCCTAGCGGCAGCCCGCTGAGCTCTCGTAGTCTTTGGCGGCATCGAAGCTAGAATAAGAAACATGACTGATAAGGACATTGCAATTGAATCAAGGAATGCAAGGAATCAAGAAAGGAAATACAAGCAATTATGTCCTAAGGTCACTTAGGCGGAGTACCGTATCGTAAGTATGCCGCGGATCATACCCACGCTACGTCACTCTGCTTAAGTCACCTACTGCATCTACCAAGGTCGTCCTACACTCAGAAGGGTAAAACCTACGCTCTGATACCAACTTTGTCACGACCCGAAAGTACGGAACGTGACTGGCACGTAGATTACGAGACGTCTAAAGGCGTACCGTAACCTAAGTCAGCCAAAGCCCAGAAAAATCTAAACCAAAATCAAAAGAGAGTGAAGGAAAACCTTTAATGAAAAATGGTTTTTAAAATTATTTAAGTTGCATAGAATCCCTTTTTAAAACATCAAAAATTTCCGAAAATTTCGGCAGAGTCTCCCCTGTATTTTCTATCCCCCAAAATGGGTACAACAAGATAATAAACCTGTAATCATAAAAATGGCATCCCCAAGCGGGAGCTAGCTCTTCGCCCAAGGCGGATCACAACCACATGCAATATAATAGTAATATCAAGAAAAAGAGCATAAAAGAAGTGCAAAATACCATAAAACACACGTCGGCTCAAGTGAGCTCGACCCAAAAGAAACCACAAATATACAAATCTCTCAGTCTCATCACTAGGTCGCATATACAATATAAAGTGGTAGATGGAGAATACTAGATACAATGATAAAGCAAAAAGAAATAAAGCATACTCTCAACCCACCTACGGGCGATGTCGCGAGTCTGAGCAAAAGAAGCTGATGATAAGATAGCCCGCCGCTACAAGACTAACGGGTCCGACCTGCAAGACACTGTGGCACAACGGGAGTGAGTTGCCAGCTCGTGAGTAAATATAACATCTAATAAGGCAATCGTAAGAATGCACGCAATGCACCACAACATGCATGTCCATATGTGATATAATATCTCTAATATGCATGCACAGGTATGCAATGTCATTATTAAGTCTTTAAGTGTTTTAAATGCTAATGGTATTGAATTCTTAACTTTAGAACATGAATATCTGTATAATAGCTAAATACCATCAAAAATCATCTGAAAACCCGTGTCAAGCATCGACACCAAATAGGAATCATATCTGTCTCAATATCGGGCTCCGTCAGTCCGGATCGGCCCATATCATAAATCTCACGACAACGGTCGGTATCCTCCGGATATCCGCCGCGCCAGACATCACTGGTAGGTAGTCTTCCCCTGCCAGGCTCATCGTCTACAACTCGATCTTCTTGCCCCGGGGTACCATACCGGGCCCACCATGTACCCGAGACGGTTCATCCACTTCTCGAATCGGGTCTCGAAATCCAACAGAAAACATGAAAACTCATGGTGGACGACACAGACAACACGAGAAAACCGCAACTTTGTTTTAAAAATGATAAATATAAGCTTTTGTTAAATTCTTGCGGTTTTCCCCAAAAATCCAGAAATCGCAGAAATACTGAAATCCTCAAGAAAATCATAATGTTCACATGATATATATATAATAAATGTCTATGATATCAATGTATATGATGTGAATTTTTGCTAGAATCTATGTAAATATGATGATAATGCGAGGTATGTGCATGCTATGCAATTTCATATATCATGTATGAATGCAAATGGCGATATTAAGTTAAACAGGTTTTCTAGTGCACGTGGCATGGCAATTACCAAAGGCGTGTGTGTCACATGAATAGTGCGCGTGCAACAGATGCCAATGGTAATGGTGTTCGTGCCCTACGAAGTGTTATCGCATATGTGCATATGAATATCCATGCAATCTAGCATATTATTAACTATAAGGGTATGCAATGTCAATGAAGGGGGTAAGCTAACTAACAACATGAATCTTACAAGAGATAAGGAAATCCTAACTAGGGGGCGCATCGCGCCATCCAGACGATTCCCCCATAGATGAATACATCTACTCACCTGAAATCTCCGCTAATCCGTTCCGGCCACCGCCTTGCCTTTTCGCGTCGTGTCCGAAGTTTCCCCGACCGATCCTATATTTGCACAATATCAAGCATAAGATTACAAAACCTAACACAATGCAAGTCACAACATACAATTATCCACGCTCTCGTATTAATCATGGCATGCACTCGGTGCGCGGAAAAACGCACGAAAATCGCAACCTATAACTAGAATCGTCATTTCGGGAAAATCGACTAAACTACAACCCGACTAGATGAAACCCCGCGTTCGCGCACTCTAATAGTCCTATACGAAGCTAATTATATCGCTAACATAACGCATTTCGGTCGCATTCTAATTTCTACAAAAATCTAGTAAGCGATTTTCTAGCCGATTCGATACAAACATCGTAATTTGTCGATTTAGCAAGCATATCATTACACAATTAACCACTCTAATCAATTAGATAACCAAAACCCTAACTTAATTTTGACAACCATGTTTCAAACCCTAACTCAACATCAAAACCCATTCTTGATTTTTCATGAACAAGGATTTACACTAAATTAATACTTCAAAATTAGATTTTAGCACAAATAAACTACTAGTTAGCAAACTAGTTTAGAATTTTTACCTCACCAATTGAATCCTAGCATGATCAAGTCACCAAGAAGCCTCCTTTCATCAAGTTTTTGAACTAATTTGGGTTGAAGAGAGAGTGGATTAGGGTTTAGTGTTGAATGGAGATGGAAATTTGTGAATTTTTTATTGAATTTGGCATGAAAATTGAAGCAAAATGAAGTGGGAAGAGAGGGAAATCTGCAGAATTTGGGGTCGGCCAGCAGTAGGAGTGAGGAGGTGGGGAAAATTGGAGAAGTTTCTAGGTCCAAAAACACCCCATATTATCATTTAATGCTTTCATGTCAACCTTTTTACAAAAAAACCCATTTTTACTTCATTTTTTCACAAATTTTCCCACCCTAAAACCAAAAGTTTGCAAGACATGATATAATTTTATTAACACCATATTTTAGCTTATAAAGACTCCTAATTATAAAATTTACCTAATTACATTTGTATTTATCACTAATTTAATGTATTTAAAAAGGCTTAAAATAATAAAAAAAAATTAATTACGAATTTTTTTTATTTAACTAGAAAATTAAAAGTGACATTTTAGTGACAAAATTATAGTAATATCTTATCTAAATTTTGTATAATTAGGTCTATAATGAAAAATATCAATTTTGACTTTTTACGGAAAAAGCCGAAAAATTAGCCGATTACCGAAAAACTGCCTAAACGATTTTCGAAGGGTTACATCTTTTCAGTATAGTGTCGATATACCTGGATTGTGAAAGTCCTAATATCCTCTTGGATATATCACGATGGATCCGGATCCCCAGGATGTATGAGGCATCACCCAGGTCTTTCATGGAGAACCTGTGCGACAAGAACCCCTTGACAGATTGTAGCATAGGAATGTCATTTCCTATTAAGAGAATGTCATCCACGTATAAAACGAGGAATACTACAGTTCTCTCTATAAATGTACTATAGATGCATGGTTCATCTGGATTTTTGATAAAGCCAAATTCCTTGACCGTCTCATCAAAACAGATGTTCCAACTCCGCGATGCCTGCTTTAGTCCATAGATGGACTTAAGCAACTTGCACACTTTTCAGTTGCTCCCATTCTGAATGAAACCCTCTGGCTGGTCCATATAGACACACTCCTCTAAATTTCCATTTAGAAAAGCGGTCTTTACGTCCATTTGCCAGATCTCATAATCGTGGAAGGCAGCAATGGCAAGAAGGATCCGAATGGATTTCAGCATAGCCATTGGAGAAAAGGTTTCGTCATAGTCCAAGCCAGGTCTTTGATGGAAACCCTTTGCTACAAGTCTAGCTTTCTAGGTCTCAACCTGTCCATCTACACCAATCTTCCTTTCGAAGATCCACTTGCATCCTACGGGTTTTACCCCGTCTGGAGCAATGTCCAACGTCCATACTTTGTTGGTGTACATGGACTCCATTTCGGTTCGCACTGCATCCAGCCATTTCACTGAGTCAACGCTCTGAACGGCCTGCTGGAAGCTAGTAGGCTCATCATAATCTATGATGCAATCCTCTCTATCCCCGTCTATGAGAAAACCGTAGTATCTCTCGGGCGGATGAGACTGCCTACTACTCCTGCGGAGCGGCGTAGGAATGTCCTGTTCTTTTGAACCCTCTGGTTCCACTAAGCTTTCAGTAATAGTCTGTGGTTCTGGAATTTCTTCCAGTTCTATTGCGCTCCCACTTATCTGGGTTTCCAAAAACTCAGTTTCCAAGAAGCGGGCATGCTGAGAAACAAAACCTTTCGTTCCTCAGCGGAATAGAAAAGATACCCCCTGGAGTTCCTTGGGTATCCCACAAACTTACACTGTACTGAACGTGCCTCGAGCTTGTCCGCATGCTGCTTTTTTACAAAAGCTGGACATCCCCATACCTTAAGATACTTAAGACAGGGTTTCTTCCCAGTCCACATCTGATATGGGGTGGTAGGCACAGTCTTGGTGGGAGCCTTGTTCAAGAGATACGCAGCTGCTTCTAGTGCATATCCCCAGAATGATCGCGGTAACTCAGCGTTACTCATCATGGACCGTACCATATCCAATAGGGTCTGGTTCCGTCTCTCCGATACACCGTTATGTTGCGGAGTGTATGGAGGAGTAAGCTGAGAGAGAATTCCATTCTCTTTTAAGTAATTCAGGAATTCGGCACTCAAGTATTCTCCACCTCGATCCGATCTTAGAATCTTGATACTTTTGCTGGTCTGTTTTTCTACTTCATTCTTATATTCCTGGAACTTTCCAAAGGCTTCGGACTTATGTTTCATTAAGAAGACATAACCGTACCTTGAAAAGTCATCCGTAAAAGTGATGAAGTAAGAATAACCGCTTCACACATGCGTAGACATTGGACCGCACACGTCGCTGTGTACGAGTCCCAAGAGCTCGCTCGCTCTTACTCTGTGTCCAGTGAACGGAGTGTTTGTCATCTTTCCTTTGAGACAGGATTGACAAGTGGCATATGATTGATATTCGAACGGATTCAAATATCCTTCTGTATGTAACTTCGTCAACCTTCTCTCATTGATGTGACCCAGTCTACAATGCCATAAGAAAGTCTGATTTATTTCCGGAAACTTTCTTTTGTGTGTATTCTGGACGTTGAAAATCTGTGGTTGGTTTAATACGTATATACCATTACTCAATGTACCTGACCCAATCAAAACTTGATTAAGGTGAATGTTTACAACATTACTTACAAACGCAAATTCATAACCTTCTTTAGAAACTAAAGATACAGAAATGATATTACAAGTTGCGTTGGGTACAAAAAAGCAATTACGCAAAACCAAAACATGTCCATCTGACATTCCCAGGTGATAGTCCCCCACGGCTTTAGCATCCATGCTAGCTCCGTTCGCAACTCTGAGGGTCATGTCACCTGCCTTCAAAACCCTACGGTTTCTCAACGCCTGCAAAGAATTACAGATATGAGATCCTGATCCGGTATCCAATACCCAGGAAGTAGAGTTTATTGAAAGACAGTTTTCAATAACATACACACCTGAAGCTGAAGCTGCAACCTGCTTCAATTCCTGTGTTCTGGCCTTCCAGGCCCTGCAATCATTCTTCCAGTGTCCTTTCTTATGACAATAGAAGCATTCTTCCTTATCCACAAGCTTCCCCACTTTCTTTGTTGCTTTTGCTTTTCCCTTCGTATCCACTTTACTAACACCGCCCCTTGGTTTGGCGGGGGCTTTCTTCTTCTTTCCCTTGGCTTTCACCTTGGACCTAGAAGAAGATGATCCTCCTACAAACAAAGTGGATGTTTCCCTACCTTTCTGTAAGGTGCCCTCTGCGCTCCTCAGCATGTTGAGGAGCTCTGAAAGTTCAACCTCCTTTTCTTGTAGGTTGAAGTTCAGTATAAACTGGGCGTAAGTGGAAGGAAGGGACTGGAGAACTAAGTCCGTATAGAGCTCACTCTCCAATGTGGTCCCTAGGTCCGCGAGCTCCTCAATGTAGCCGATCATCTTAAGCACGTGTTCTGCTACTGATGATCCGACGGCCATCCTTGCCGAAAATAACTTTTTCGACGCTTCGTATCTTGCGATACGAGATTGCTCTCCATACAGTTCTTTTGTATGAAGAAATATGGATTCCAAGAACATATTCTCGTGCCTCCTCTGATGTTCATTGTCCATAGAGTCAAGTACGAGGCACTTGGCCTTCGCGCTATCAATCTCCCAAGTCTTACGGATTTCCTTATCCGCGACGCTGGAAGTGGGACCAGGGACAGGGGGAGCTTTGGTGGTAAGAAGATACCCCAGCTTGTCGTAAGTGATTGCCATCTTGACATTCCTGAGCCAATCTTTGTAGTTTGGCCTTGTCAGTATATTTTTATCTAGGAGTAACTTAAGTTCAGTCATGTCGATTTGGTCGCTGCAATTAGGAGAGAGAAGAAACACTCAGCATGATGCTCTTGCAAGTTTAGAGTGGTTTTTAGTTTGTCTAAACAGGATGGTGATCAGTCGAAAATATTGCATATTTTAACCAGCAATTTTCCCATCATTTGCATTCATATAGAAGTGTACGGTATTCATAATTCACATATTAGCAAATCGGTCGCAAAATATCAGATTACATGTATTAGACCTTAAAACCGGCATTTCTAGGGAAATTGACTGCATTGCATGGCATCGCAATATTTCTATATGTCGCAACCCGTGTTTCGAAGTCTGTGCAGGAAAAGGAGAAGCTCGCTCGAATTTACACCGCTCAAATATACGCCAACTAACTAACTTCAAATCTGGTATCAATCCAAAGGAGCAATCACAAATCAACATATCAAAGAAAGCTACAAACATCAGTACAAGGCCACACCAGAAGCCACGAGCATCAAGGACCCAGCATGGCCGCGGAACCGCGGCCAGACCCTGCTTGCGCCGCGGATCCGCGGCCTATTGATGAAATCATCTCCTCAAATTTGGCCCAAGTTGTTTCTCTCAGTGGCTACAGTTCAGAAAAGCATGACATTTTCCAGAAGACTCCAGGGACTTCTACCAGATCAGCAAACACTTTGATCTACACTAAACTAGCCTATCATTCTAGAACTTTCCCCCTAAACCCTAGCTTAAACCCTAAGCTAAGTCAAACAAACTCTCCCAACAAACTTTTGGAGGGAACTACCAATTCAAACCTAAACCTAGGGTTTGGGAGTTCTATAAATAAGACCCTAGGCTCACTTATTATTCATCTTGGAAAAATCCCATTATCAATCCTAAATCTAGTATCAAACTAGAACCATTCTCTTTCTTCTTCTTCTTCCACAAGTCTAGTGACAGGGCTTGTGTGAAACCCTAACCCTAATTCCTATCAAAATCAAGATCCCGAGTACCCATTAAGCAAGAAGCCCTACAACCTTTAGGAGCAGAGCCGATCTTCAACGGAGCAAGCGATCCGAGCCGATCCACGACTCACGAAGCCGAGCGACGCCCGATCAACAATCTAGATTCTTCTTCTTGTAGTTCTTGAAGCGAATGTAATCAAAATTGTTGAGCTAAATAAATGTGATAATTCTTTTATCTTGTTTTCTTTAAATTCTGCATCATGACATCTTTACAATTCATAAATATTTTCTGTATGATGATGTGTGAATAAAACTCCACTCGTCGAGGAATCGAGACGGTCAATAGAAGGATGATGTAACATAGCTTTAATCGATTCTTGATTCCTACGATGTTTTGTAAACCCTAGCAAGTTCAAGAACCGACAACCCATTTCGTTACGATGATTTCTTGAATGATATCGCTCGAAATTGGGGAGTTAGGATCGTTTCTTGAAATTGCTAGAGGCTAGAATGTGAATGATATCGACAAAAGAACAAGGGATAAGATGAAACCCTAGTTTCACGAGAAAGCCCTAACTCTCGTCGAGTATCATCGATCTAGTATCAAACCTTCGAAGGACAAGAACACGAAATCTTGAGATTACATCACGTCTATAGACCCGATCGAATCCTACGAGCCTCTTTTAGATTCTTGACTGTTGATTGGAAATAACCTCGATACACCGATTCTTGATTGTTTATCATTTTCTTGCTTCTTGAATAGAATAGTGACACTTGAAAATCAAAATTCTTGAATCATGTTTTCGTTTATCTTAGCTTAACTTTTCAATTCAAACATATCATAATACAAACGAATCGTGCAATCCCTGTGGACGATCCGCACTCACTCATGAACTACAATTGACACCGTAGTTTGATTGCGGTCAAAATAATTTTTTGGTTGTGAAGTTCTTTATAAATTTTCTGATTACCGACACAAGAAACAGTTTCAATCAAATGGTTCCCTTTTAGAGGACCTTTTGAATTTATTCATACTACACAACGGAAAAACGATCAATCAAAATGGCGCTGTTGCCGGGGACTATTTGATTTGATTTACACAAACAAGAATTTATTACAATCAAAATGGCGCCGTTGCCGGGGATCGCGTGCTAATTCGTTTCATTTTATAGTTTGAATTGAAAGAATTATTCCATTGTTATTTGAGATCAAAATTCGTGCAAACCCTAAACAATTTGTTGTGTTTCATTGCAAGGAGATCTGGAGCTTGCTGGGAATTGATAAATTTTTTTGGAATATACCAAAGAACAGAGGGAAGCAACAGGAGCTTCCTAGTGAATTTTGGTGCAGAGATCACACCAGAGGACCTCGTTTCCGCGGCCATTGCCTACCATTTGCGGCGGAACCGCCGCGCATTTGGGGGTTCTCTGCAAAATTTTTAGTGCAGGTAACTTCTTACTCTCTCCTCTCTCCTCTTTTTAGTTCCAACTAATACTTTGCTGCAGGATTCTTTGCAAATAATCGCAGCGCCGCAAAAGCAAAATTAAATTTGTGCGTGATTTTGTTTCTTGGTTGTTTGCATGCTAAATACGGATATTAAGGGGTACGGCCAAATCCAAATTAGGTGGGGATTTCATTACCCTTCCTAGGCCCCGAAAACCACCAAACTTGCATCCGCATTGACCCACATTAACTAAAAGAAATCTAGAGATGACTCTAAGGACTGTCGCGCTCAATTAGGACAGAAGAGGGCCGTGGGTAATTCATTGCTTATCCGCGTTTTCTTGTGGTGCCTAAGGCGAGTGTGTCTAAGGCTAGTGGTTTTTAATTAGGCCCACTACTTATGTAGTGGAGTATCTTCCCACTTACCTGGCACTTATCCGGCCACAGGGGGGACAAAGAGGCAGTGGAGGATTCTATCCTGCGACTTGTCTTTTGGCAGTTAGGAGCGGTCTAGAGCCGGACCTAGGTGACCACTAGATTCTAGGTTTGTGTGCTGCATTTGTTGTGTTGCATCATATTTTTAAAAATCTGTCCCTTTTTCAAAGCAAACACCGCATTTATTCATTTACCCCTAATTATAAGCCAACGCTGCCACTTGTACTAACCCTTTTTAATACAAGATAGGCTGAACACGGGATTCTAGTGCCCGTTTAGTCTGTGTACCTTTTATCGACTCCGAAGTCGATAATTCTCCATTTACCTTTCCTTTACCCACTACCACACCCACACCGATGGATCCACCTCCATCAAACTTCTTTAACCCTAATCTGCCGCCGTCCGTTGGTGCGCAGAATCCACCCCGCATCTCTCTCCGGGAGAGGTGTTATCCACTTAGAAGTCCTCTTTCGACCAGCTTATCCACACCACCAGCCAATGGGGATAACTTTGAGATTAAGCCCCAGTATATCAATCTTTTACCCAAATTCCACGGACTCGAGACTGAGGACGCTTACGTTTTCATTAACAAATTTGAAAACGTATGCGCAATGATGGGTACGTCACAACTTTCAGTGGATGCTATGCGTCTACGACTTCTCCCATTTACATTGTGCGATATAGCCGAGAAGTGGCTATATAACACGACCGCACATTCTATTACGAATTGGGGAGAATTCGTCGCTGCATTCCTTAAGAAATTTTACCCAATACAAAAGACAGCTCGAATCCGTAGCGAACTAAATCAATTTGCCCAGCTCCCTGCTGAACCATTTTCAAAATGCTTTGAACGTTTCAAGGATCTATTGGTTCAGTGTCCTCATCACGGCATCCCGAGATGGGAGCTTTGCCGAATCATATATGAGGGCAGTAACCCTAACACTAAACAGAGCCTTGAAAACATGTGTCAAGGTACCTTCATGTCTAAGGATGACGGGGAAGCTTGGCGATATTTAGAAGAGTTCGCTGAAAAGTCGTTACAGTGGGAAAGTCCATCATTTAGGAGTGGCAACAACCAAACGGATGTTTCCATAGGAGTTAGAGCTGACATTTCAGCTATACAAAAGAAACTCGAGACTATGGAAAACAAATTTTTAGCTGCCTCCCTTAATCAAATGTCACTTTCCAAAACTGTATGTGGCTGCTGTTCTGATCCGTCTCACTTGACGGAAGAATGTCCGTTTCAAGGTCGTGAGCATACCAATGCCACATTTCAAAGACCTAGGAACGATCCTTTTTCTGCCACATATAATCAGGGTTGGAGGAATCACCCTAATTTTGCTTGGAACCAATCACAATCACAAAACACGGTTCCAAACCAAAACAATTTCCAAAGGGTCCCTCCACCATAACAGCAACCACAACTTCAATTGAGTCAGCACCCCTTTCAAGCACATAATTTTCAAAATCAGGTCAACACACCTGCACTGTCTAGTCCTTTACAGTTGACCGGAACTGATGAATCCTCTTCTTTTGCACAATACATGAATTTGGTCTTAACAAATATCATGCAAGTCTCGGCTGAAATGAAGTCTTCTGTCGATAAAATTGAGAAAAACTCTGCGTCCCAAAACGAGAGTATTAAATCGATGGAAGAAGAAATTGCACGATTAAAAGCCGAAATGAGTGCAAGAGAGAAAGGGAAACTTCCAGCTCAATCCTTACCAAATCCTGGTTATTCACATCATATGAATGCAATCACCACGTTGAGATCTGGAAGAGTGCTTGACAATCATGTTGGGGAAGAAGTTGATGATACTGAAAATCATATCAATACCCCGGCTGAGACCTTTCCACACACACACACTTCTGACCCCAGTTCTTCTACCCTACCACCTTCTTCCGAGCCTATTCTTCATTTCCCAAAAGGCTCGCCACTACAGTCCACCTCTTTTACCCCTCCACGGACGATCCCCACTTCTATTTTGGGATCGGTTCCACACACACTTCCTTCTCATATGATGGACCCAGCGCTTATTGCTAAAGCACCTTATCCTAATCGGTTAAGGGCTAACACACCAAGTCCACATATGGAGAAGATCACTGAGATGTTTAAACAGGTTAACATAAATATCCCTCTTCTAGATGCTATCCAACAAGTCCCTGCATATGCGAAAGTTCTTAAAGATTTTTGCACTAGAAAGAGGAAGAAACAAATGCCCAAGAAAATATTCATGGCAAAAACAGTAGACACAGCTTTCCCCCAGCAATTACCAAGGAAACGTAAGGATCCTGGATATCCTACGATTTCCATTTCTATTGGGGAGAAACACATTAACCGTGCTCTACTAGATCTTGGGGCAAGTGTTAACCTACTTCCTTTCTCAGTTTATGAACAGTTAGGAATCGGAGAGTTGAAACCATCTCCTTGCACTCTCCAGATGGCTGACCGATCAATCACCAGACCTAGGGGTGAACTAGAGAATGTGTTAATAAAAATCGGGGAATTTATCTTCCCTGTAGACTTTATTGTAATTGATACACAGCCTGTAGAGAACTCACGGAATCAAATTCCGGTGATTTTAGGTCGCCCCTTTTTGGCCACTTCCAATGCTATCATCAATTGTCGTAACGGTTCTATGACCTTATCCTTCGGGAACAGGACAATTGAGATGAACATTTACAAGTTAGGAAGTGTACCCTCCGAACCTACTGCTCAGGTCTGTTCTGTTGACTTAATGGATGTCGACAGCAGCGAATTAGATGATCCTCCTGATACCGATCTTGACTCTTTTCATACGTTATTGTTTGACCCAACTATGTATCATACACATACGGACTCTTCCACCGAGATGTCCGGGTCAACAATTAACACTGATTATGAACTGATTTTAGAGTCTAAAGATCACCCCGCACCTTGTGATGACATTATTCTTCGGGGTATAGATGAAACTTTTGAGGAGATCTTCGCTGATGAACTCGCATTTCTAAAAAACACGGGTGTTGAGACGAATCATGTCCAAATCAATGAAATTGAACCTCCACCCCTTCTTCTGAAATGTAAAAAGAATGCGAGCAATCCGTCACATTCACTGCATCGTCTCTCCAATATGAGACGAACACACATTCTATTCCACCACTTAACCTTTCCCCACTTCTTCTTCTTCCACCAACCAGAGCACTGCATTGATAAAATTTTTGAATGGTTGGTGTTAACATTCGGTCTTTGCAAAGCTTGGCATCGACCACTGATTTTTGACCCCCTCTTGTGATTTTCAAACATTAATATTGCATAACTCAAGTTTGGGGGGGTACATTGTCCGGCTCTTGAAAAGAAAATTTTACAAAAATTTTGAGCCAAAAATAAATTTTGGGGAGGATCTTCACTTAAATATTTTGCCCCCACTAATAATTCCTCCCATGCTTACAGGTTTTTGAGCTTTAGCAGATGGCAACAGTGAGGACACTGTTGAAAACAAGTTTGGGGGAGATTTGTGCTTATTTTCGCATCAATTGCATATCATACTTTGCATAAGCACAAAATATTTTTTGAAAACCTATAAAAATTTAAAAAATTTCAAAAAGATAAAAATATTTTTTGTACATAAATAAGATAATGAAAGTTTAGATAGTGAAAAATTGCATCCATGAGATTAGAAAAATTTAAGAAAACTAAGAAAATTAGAAGTTTTCTTATACGAACTAGTAATAAGTAGTTATGAGCCGTTGTCCCAAGGGTTAGTAAGATGAAAGACGTCACTAATCTGAGGATAAAAATAAGTCTGAAAAATAGTTTCTATTCTGGAAGCCAAACATTTTGAACGTTGCTACCCTGCTATTTGCACTTACACACGTCTTAAAGCCTGGGATAGTAGAGGATACCTTGAAATGCTCTTGTCTTTAAGCCAAAAGTATGAAGGAAATAAAAAAATGAAGAAAATATAAAATGGTGAGAAAAATGGACACGGGTTTTGTTATCACCAAGGGAAATAAAAAATTTATAGCAAGGGTGCTTCTTCACCTAGTGCCCTAAGGCCAACTGGTCTGGGAGTCACTGCTATGCCTGAGGTGGTGCAAGACGAGGAAAATACACCAAGCAAGCAAGCACAGGAGTAATCGGTCGGTTAGTACCTCAAGAAGTATTAACGGTCGCATGAAAGTGTGTGAGCAATCTCGTTTATCAAAAAGTACTGAGGCTGATGGGCAAGAGTATGATAGCTTGAATTGAATTCTCCGGGTGTAGGGATGTCTTTACACACACGCAGGGTGATATGATCGATGTTTGGAAGAAAGATAGGAATGAAAAATAGGACGATGTTTTATTGAGGGAGGACGTGATTTCTAACATCTTTTCATGACCATTAAGATAGGGCTCATGACAACCGAAAAGCTAGCTTAGTTGGAAACCCTAATTTTCAAGGTTTTTCTTTTACAATTCTTGTCTTTAAATGTAATATTCATGATCTTGCTTTTATTATTGGATTTTGTGGGTGCAATCCGCTGAAAACCCTCAGAAGACAACACTCCTCCTACTAGGGACACCTAGAGGTTTAAAGGCTTGTTGCACATGCTCAGTGCAATCGTGTTGCCTACGAAAGTGTGCTAGTTAGTTTTTCTCTTTCTTTATTTTCTCCTTCTCTTTTTAATAAAACATTCGCTCGAGACGATCGAAATTAAGTTTGGGGGTATTTGATCAGTCGAAAATATTGCATATTTTAACCAGCAATTTCCCCATCATTTGCATTCATATAGAAGTGTACTGTATTCATAATTCACATATTAGCAAATCGGTCGCAAAATATCAGATTACATGTATTAGACCTTAAAACCGGCATTTCTAGGGAAATTGACTGCATTGCATGGCATCGCAATATTTCTATATGTCGCAACCCGTGTTTGGAACTCTGTGCAGGAAAAGGAGAAGCTCGCTCGAATTTACACCGCTCAAATATACGCCAACTCACTAACTTCAAATCTGGTATCAATCCAAAAGAGCAATCACAAATCAACATATCAAAGAAAGCTACAAACATCAGTACAAGGCCACACCAGAAGCCACGAGCATCAAGGACCCAACATGGACGCGGAACCGCGGCCAGACCCTGCTTGCGCCGCGGATCCGCGGCCTATTGATGAAATCATCTCCTCAAATTTGGCCCAAGTTGTTTCTCTCAGTGGCTACAGTTCAGAAAAGCATGACATTTTCCAGAAGACTCCAGGGACTTCTACCAGATCAGCAAACACTTTGATCTACACTAAACTAGCCTATCATTCTAGAACTTTCCCCCTAAACCCTAGCTTAAACCCTAAGCTAAGTCTAACAAACTCTCCCAACAAACTTTTGGAGGGAACTACCAATTCAAACCTAAACCTAGGGTTTAGGAGTTCTATAAATAAGACCCTAGGCTCACTTATTATTCATCTTGGAAAAATCCCATTATCAATCCTAAATCTAGTATCAAACTAGAACCATTCTCTTTCTTCTTCTTCTTCCACAAGTCTAGTGACAGGGCTTGTGTGAAACCCTAACCCTAATTCCTATCAAAATCAAGATCCCGAGTACCCATTAAGCAAGAAGCCCTACAACCTTTAGGAGCAGAGCCGATCTTCAACGGAGCAAGCGATCCGAGCCGATCCACGACTCACGAAGCCGAGCGACGCCCGATCAACAATCTAGATTCTTCTTCTTGTAGTTCTTGAAGCGAATGTAATCAAAATTGTTGAGATAAATAAAGGTGATAATTCTTTTATCTTGTTTTCTTTAAATTCTGCATCATGACATCTTTACAATTCGTAAATATTTTCTGTATGGTGATGTGTGAATAAAACTCCGCTCGTCGAGGAATCGAGGCGGTCAATAGAAGGATGATGTAACATAGCTTTAATCGATTCTTGATTCCTACCATGTTTTGTAAACCCTAGCAAGTTCAAGAACCGACAACCCATTTCGTTACGATGCTTTCTTGAATGATATCGCTCGAAATTGGGGAGTTAGGATCGTTTCTTGAAATTGCTAGAGGCTAGAATGTGAATGATATCGACAAAAGAACAAGGGATAAGATGAAACCCTAGTTTCACGAGAAAGCCCTAACTCTCGTCGAGTATCATCGATCTAGTATCAAACCTTCGAAGGACAAGAACACAAAATCTTGAGATTACATCACGTCTATAGACCCGATCGAATCCTACGAGCCTCTTTTAGATTCTTGACTATTGATTGGAAATAACCTCGATACACCGATTCTTGATTGTTTATCATTTTCTTGCTTCTTGAATAGAATAGTGACACTTGAAAATCAAAATTCTTGAATCATGTTTTCGTTTATCTTAGCTTAACTTTTCAATTCAAACATATCATAATACAAACGAATCGTGCAATTCCTGTGGACGATCCGCACTCACTCATGAACTACAATTGACACCGTAGTTTGATTGCGGTCAAAATAATTTTTTGGTTGTGAAGTTCTTTATAAATTTTCTGATTACCGACACAAGAAACAGTTTCAATCAAATGGTGCCCTTTTAGAGGACCTTTTGAATTGATTCATACTACACAACGGAAAAACGATCAATCAAAATGGCGCTGTTGCCGGGGACTATTTGATTTGATTTACACAAACAAGAATTTATTACAATCAGATGGCTCCCACTGTTTCTCGAATCCCTCCTCAAACTATAAAGGAAGAATTAGTCGGGATCAATCCCACCGCACAATACTTGCTTAATCGTTCAGCCAGGCCAGTGTCGGTACTTCGAGGGAGGTTTTCCAACGCTTTCGCGAAGTTCCTTAATTTAATAACCTCTTTTCCCTGGGGGCGTAGCCCCGCTAACACCTTTCTAGGCACCTACTAGATTTATAGCATTGATCGATTAGTGGGAAATTTCCCGAGGAGTATCATATACTCACAGTAGGATCGGGATCCAAATATCATTGCGTGACGAAGCTGAAGGAATCCTACCAGAATCATCACACTCCAAATGGTATGCAAATCTAGCAAGTTTCAGTACTTATGAAACTCCCGATGTGGATTTTTGCCCCATGCTCTTATGACCTTGACGAAGGTCAACAAATCATAAGTCACATGTCAAGTTCTTCCCGTCATTATCCAGGTTAATTTGAATCCACCCGTATATACCCTTGACGAAGGTCAACAAGGTAATGCGAATGTCCCAAACCAACGCATCTATCTATGCTACATATGAAGACCCAACAGCTACCAATCACTATGCCTTGACGAAGGTCAACAAACATAGCTTGAATACCATTGAATATTCATACGAAACGACGGAGGGCTTCGAATGGTTTTGGCTAAACCGTGAACGTAGTGAACTTGATATAGTCGATGGAACGAGATAGCTTTTAAAAGGAGTGGCTCAAGCTCCGCATTTAAAAGTTGGTTTTGAAAAGAACCGAGTGGTTTTTCGAAAGTGTTCCAACGACTTTAGCTTGGTTTATTATCTTGCATTAATTCTTTTAATGCGTGATATTCTTGCATTAGTTCTTTTAATGCGTCCCATCATTTAATCCTACCATTGCAGAAAACAACCAAAATATGACGTACGCTTATGCCATTCGCATTCGCCACTGGGCCCCGTCATTACCCGTTAGGTTACTTAACTAACGACAGAGCGGGGGCTGGGCTAGCGCGTCTGTAAAACATAAGCAACGCCTAAATAATATCATATATAGATATACTGCAATGATAAACATTTCAGATCACAGATGAACACATTGGATATACTAGGAACCTGCAATTCGTACGAGCCTGTAACGAAAAGCAAATTACACGGTCGCGGTGAATAGCCAATACCCCACCCAAGACCCCTACGGGTGCGGCAAACTACCCGCCAAGTACCCGAAGCGAAGCAACCTCCCTCATCCCCGTGAGTAGGCCACTCGGCACTTCGGCATACCCGGTAGTTTGTGCACCCCTCCATGGGTCTATCCTAGGAGCAAAAACAGTAAAAAGAAATTATACAATGACGGCTACAACCCCGACCCGGTTGTGCGGCCATACAAATAATTATTATATCAATTTACAAATTTACATGAATTGAAAGAAAAGAAAAACTCTCGTCTCACAACCCCCGGCTATTCACCCGCGACAATCCAACATATTCATATACACATTCCAGCAACATTACAGATCACAGATTTGTATAACCCCCACTAATCGACATATAGCGATTAGTAGACATTCAATACAAATATCACATTACAGAAAAACCCGTCAGCTTAAGTTTTTAGAAGTTCGATCAAAAATACGGATTTTCGGGACCCCAAAAATAAAATTTTCGTTCTGGAAAATCTGGGCAGAAAATATATATTCCAAAAATCCCAAAACAACCCCAGTAAAACACTGCAGCAAACTTGGACCTCGACCGAGTCAACTCGGCCGCGGATCCGCGGCGCTTTGACTCGATCGTTGGACCAAATTTGGTGGGTGTTCACACAAAAGCCTGAGCCGATTTTTGAGATGAAAATTATCAACTTTTGAACAGAATAAAAATCGTCAGAAACTTGAAATTCTCGGGTTCGTTTTCGTGACTTTTTCTTTGATCGATCTTCTAGTTACTTGCTAACATGTTAGATAGAGTTTAACTAGGCTCTGATACCACTGTAAGTCCATGCTACCTCTCCCGGTACTTTCGGGCATGCGGAATTTGATAAAAACGATTTTCTTAGAGGTGGTAACATGGACTTAAAACCCGGATCTTTGTTAAACATCTAACTAACAACCTAACTAGGAGTCGTTAACTACTCGGTTAGGGGGTTTATACCTTGCTTGTCTTGAACTCCTTCGTCTTCAAACTCCGATGGTGGTCCGGATCGGCTTCTTCCCGTCGTCTCCTTACGCCGAAGATAGATCCACCTGAAAGCTCCAACCTTTGGCTCCTTCTTCGAACTTTGAAGAAACTAGTTCACTCGGTTTGCTAAACCTTGTGAACTAGAGTGAGTAGAGAATAGTTTGTATGGGATTTTATCTATGGTTCTTGGTTCTCAACTCATAAGACAAGTGAACCATAGAGTCAAGAGAGGGAGCAAGAGGAAGAGGGTGAGAGCAAGAGTATGAGAGCTCAAGAACAAGAGAGAGAATGAGCATGAAATAATGAGAGAAGACTTTTCTCATTTGGCTCTCATAATCCAAAACAATCATAACACCTCATATCAATCAAGTATTATGTGATGGTTTAAGCAACCATAGCCATATCATTTCATGCACTCATTTTGCACAAAAGAGCAAGCAAGCAAAAGTCTTTGCCATGAAATGATAGCTATAGTTATCATGATGGTCAACTAGTCAAGCCTAGTCAACCGGTCAACAAAGTCAACAAGTCAACAAAAGTCAACAAGTCAACAACCATGTCACTATAATACTTAATTAATATAATTGTTAATCATATATCATATTCTCATTAGGGTTGAGCAAAAAGTCAATAGTCAACTGTCAACGGTCAACAACCCTAATGAGAATCCTCTGCCTCTGTCTCCCCGTCAACTGTGCATACACACCCGCATCCGCGTTCCGAGGAACCTGAATACAAACTGGATAAATCCAATCCCAAAAGGTACACTAGGATCTGGCTTAAACCAAAGCCCGCTAGTGTAAACTGTCCGGACACTGTACGTGCACAAGTGTACGGATGTGACCGAACCCTGTCGCAAAACCATGCGACCTGTCGCAAAACCATGCGACCTCTACTCTTTTGCCTAAAGGCGAAAAGCTTTCTGTGTGGGACTCTAAAGACTCGACACTACGCTGGCAGTGGGTTTAACCACAGACCGCAAGCGGCACTAGCTGTGCGTAACGGTCCCCAGGTAATGCCGACAAGAAGACTGACGAGGCGAAACCCATCTGAACGCTTACTGAGCCTGAATGTGACATTCTCCGTACAGTCCGGTCTGTTCGTCTGATACATCGCATGGCGGGCCTGGGGGGCGGTAAACGTCAGTCCCCCAATAGCAGTACAAGTCGTGTCGGAGCGAAGCCCAAAACACCCTGAGATAACACTGGAAGCCTACCAGTATATCTCATTTGCCCTGGCCAAGGACTACTCGTGTAATGGCTCTCCTAGACACTGCGCGATGTCAACCCCCAATACCGGGAGAGACGAATCCTGTCTAACCGTCACTGCCTCCAAGTGCTTCGGGACAGCACCCAACCACTACCTGTTTGCACGACTCCTTTGAGCCGTGGTAGGGTAGTGATCAAAGTACAGTGGGAACACACTCGAGGCGAAGTGACAGTGTCAAGTCAGCGGACTAAGCTGTACTCATGTCACCTGGGAACTGATAACTGACGATAGGCATAATACCAACTAGTCAGTTCCCGACGAGTCCTGTCCAGTGTACTCGTAACCCAACGAGCACCCGCATACTATCTCAAGTACGACGTACTGACGGCTGTGGGACCGACCGTCTCCCATACTGGGATGAGAAGCGCATGCGCTAGTCTACTCCGGAGTATCGATGCCCTGTCTCGATAGTCCTGCGACTAGGGACCTGCATAAGGATGTGCTTATAGATTACCCAGCCCCACTAGTGTGACAGCCATCATAATGCTGGTAATCAAGCAAAGATCCTAAGGGCTCCACTAATGTGCATAAGTGATATATAAAAATAAACACATTTACACATTGAAGCAGAAACAAACCAAGTAGTATACTACTATTTTGAGCAAGATTGTATATACAAGGTGAATATCCCAAGCTTCCATTAAGTAATATACAAACCAGTATGATACAGTAATGGCCTCTAGGGCATATACACTAACAGTTGTAATATCCCATACTCAACCATCCCATAAAAGTCTCTCTTAGGAAAAGGCCTTTGTGAGTGGATCCGCCGTGTTGTCCTCTGAGTCTACTCTCCTAACCTCGATCTGCCTGGAGATCAACCATCTCCATGATCAGGTGATACTGCCTTAGAATATGTCTGGGTCACTGATGGGACGGGGGTTCCTAGGCATAAGCTACAGCTCCATTGTCACACAATGGTAGGAACGAAGTTCATCTCATGAACATATATACACCCAGACTGCCTCTTCGGTAGCATCGTAGGTAGCGATGTATCCAACATTTATCGTCTAGTTTGCCACGGTATCTAGTTTGGAACTCTTCCAACATACCGTCCCTCCACTGAGGGTAAAGACAATGCCTGCGACTGACTTTCAGTCGTCCTTACCACCCTGGAAGCTATCCAGTGATTCTCCCCAGAATCTATTGATACCATCTCACTACACCTAGTAAGAATCCTAACATCCACTTTGATCTATCTCATAGATCCAAAAACTAGGATTTAGGATGTATTACCTTGATCCTTGATGGAGAATCCTTGTGATAAGAGGAGATTGACCGAGTGTAGTATAGGAAACTCCTTTGCTATCAAGAGTATGTCATCCACGTACTATACGAAGAAGACCACCTTACTCTCTACTTCCTTTTTGTATATACAAGGTTCATCTACCATTTTGATGAAGTCAAGATCTTTGACTACTACATCAAAACAGATGTTCCAACTCCGCGATACCTTCTTTAACCTGCAAAGGAACTTACACACATTTCCGCTGCTCCCACTGTCTATGAAGCCCTCTGGCTGTGTACTTATAGATGCCCTTTTCTAAACCACTATTTAGAAAAGCAGTCATGGCACCCAACCGTCAGATATCGTAGTCATGGTATGTAGCAATAACAAGTAGGATCCGGATGGACTTAAGCATAGCTACTGGAGAAAAGGTTTCATCATAAACCACAACTGATGATGAGAACCTTTTACAATAAGTCTAGCTTTGAAAGTCTCAACTTTTTCATCTACACCAAGTAATCTTCTCAAGATATACTTGCTCCTGATGGGGATTTAACCCTTCAGATACAGCAACCAAATTCCATACTTTGTTAGTGTACATAGATTCCATCTCAGATCTCATAACATCCAGCCATTCTTACAGAGTCTCCACTCTTGATGGCCTGCTCGAAACTAGTTGGGGCATCATCTCATGATGCAATTCTCGCTCCCACTGTCATAGAGAAAACCAAAGTATCTCTTAAGTGGATGAGGAACCCAACCAGATCGGCGGAGTAGCTGAGGTCCGTCGGGAACTATTGAATCCTCCGGTTCTACCAAATCGTCAGCTGTAGCTTGTATAGCTGGAACTTCTTCCAGTTCTACCTCATGACCATAAATTTCTTTCCAAAATAAATTCCTTTTCTAAAATGGTGGCATGCCGAGAAATAAAACACCTTTTGTTCCTCGGTGTGGTAGAAAATATACCTTGCATATGCTTGGGATATCCAACAAACTTCTACAGAACTGACCTTACCTCGAGCTTGTCCGGATTTGCTTTTGGTATAGGCCGGACAACACCAAATCTTAACTTACCTAAGAGATGGGCTCTTCTCATACCATATCGCATATGGAGTGGTAGGCATCTGATTTGGTTGGAACCCAATTCAATAGGTATGCAACTTCCTCAAGCGCATAATCCCCAAAAGGAAATAGGTAACTCAGTAGTACTCATCATAGAGCGCACAATATCTAATAGGGTGCGAATGCTCCGCCCCGATACACCGATGTGCTGTGGTGTATACAGAGGAGTAATGCTGAGAGAGAATCTCTTTCGCCTTTAGAATAGTCCAGGATCTCCATGCTCAGGTATTCTCCTCCCTGATCTCATCAAAGGACATAATACTTTACCCTTTTTGGTTCTCTACTTCTATCTTATATTCTTTGAATTTCTCAAAAGCTTTAGACTTGTGTTTCAACAGGAACATATGTCTGAATCTTGAGAGATCATCAGTGAATATAATGAAGTACAAAGAACCAGTCCTGACATGTGTAGACAGGGGACCTACATACATCATCATGTATCAGTTCCAAGAGTTCACTAACTCATTCTCTGTTTCCAGTAAACGGAGCTATGGTCATTTTATCTTTGTGACATGACTGGCAAGTTTCACAAGATGTAAATTCAAACTGATTTAAATATGCATCTAAATATAACTTAGCTATTTGTGTCGCATTGATATGACCTAGTCTACAATGCCTCAAGAAGGATTTGTTCATTTCTGAACTCTTCCTCTTGTGTGTGTTCTGTACGTTGAGAACTGTAGTTTGATTTAGAACGTATATACTTTTAGATAATGTGCCTGAACCGATCAACTTTTGATATAGGAAATGTTCAAAACATTATCCAACAATACAAAATTATATCCTTCTTTACTAAATAAAGAGACTGATATAATGTTGCATATCAGGTTCGGTATCTAATAACATTCGTTCAGAATCATTGTATTTGATAATACAGGGTGATAACTGCCAACATCTTGGCTGCAACAATTGCACCGTTTACAACTCTTGAAACTTTATCACCCATTCTCAGTTTTCTACCTATCTGTAGCCCATGTAACAGATTACATATATGGGATCCTGATCCGGTATCTTATACCCGGACGTAGAGGACACTGAGAAACAGTTCTCTGTAATGAATACACCTGAAGAAGATGCATCGTTATGCACTTTCTTCGTTTGGGTGGAACGGGAATCCTGGTATTCCCCTATTTCCTGCTCGGTCTTATAACAATTATAAGTTGGAGCGATACCAACATTCCTCGGCTCATTATAACAAGCGGGTTCGGTCAATACATCCATATTATTATCTTGATTAAGGCGTGACATGGTCTCTACCAGGAGAGATAGAAGAAAACACTCAGCGTATGCTCATGCAAGATCAGATTGGCTATTATTTTATCTAATCAGGATGGCTCCCACTGTTTTTATCAAATCTTCCTTCAAACCCTAAACGGAAAGATTAACCGAGATTAATTACACCCAACAAGTTCACCAATCTTTCAGCCAGGCCAGAGCCGATACTTTGAGGGAGGTTCCCCGTGCTTTCGCATAGACCTAATTAAAATAAACCTCGTTTTTCTAAGGGCGTAACCCCGTTAACACCTTTCTAGACACCTACTTGATCGGCTAATTGTAATGTGTAAAACTCTCCCAGGAGTAACTCTTACTCGCAGTGAGAATCGGGATCCAACTATCTCATAGAAGGTATGCAATCTCATTGCAAATTTCAATACTTGAAATTCCTGATAATATTTTGCCCATAAAAACTTATGACCTTAACAAGGTCAACAAATCATAAGCGCTAGTCAAGTTCAACCCATCATTTCCTGATTGAATTAAACCCACCCGCATGACCCTTAACAAGGTCAACAAAGTCGTATGACTACCCTAATCCAATCGCATCATATGCTTAAGTAGATAAGCATTAATCAGCTACCGCACACTACGCCTTAACAAGGTCAACAAACGTAGCACGAATACTGAGTAGTACTTATCTGAAATGACGGAGGGCTATGACAGGTTTTTAAGAAAACTTTTGCGTAATGAACTTGATATCATCGTTGAATTGAGTGATTTTGAAAAAGGAGTGTTTTTGAGGCTTTTACTAGTTTCGCTAAAGAGGTCACTCCCGGTGAAGAGATCTCGGCTCTTTCCTTATCAAATAAGGTGCAGGATATTTCGCAAATACCACTATGCAAATCAAAAACTATAAAAACAATCAAAAGACAATCCGAGTTTGTAGCATCTGCTAGTTTCGCTAAAGAGGCCACTCCCAGTGAAGGGATCTCGGCTCTTTCCTTATCGAATAAGGTGCTGGATATTCTACAAGGAATACCGCTATGCAAAGCATGAACTAGAGCTACCAGTTTTTAAAACAAGTTTCTACAATATCTTTAGGTTCATTTTCTTTCATTAATCTCACTAATGAATGTCCCATCATTTAAGTTACCAAAGCATCACAGATAAATACAACGTATTCTTATGCCATCCGCATTCGCCTCGATGTCCCGCCATGCACCGTTAGGTTAGGTAACTAACGGCAGAGCGGGGCAGGACTAGCGCGGGTGTAAAACATAAGCAGCGTCTATATAATATATCATATATACTATATACAGTATTTATCTCATCATATAAAATGATCACATCACAGAATATCGCAGCAGAAAACAACATATGAAATATTGGATATACTAGGATTTCCGGGTTTTATATTAAGCCTGTATAAAACACGGATTCCACGGTCGTGATGAATAGCCAAACCCACATCCCTAGACCCCTACGAGAGCGGCAAGCAACCCTACTAATTCTAGAGTTAGGAGACCCAGTCTCGACGCCTCGAGATGGTCTCCCACTGAACTCTAAAACCCGGTTACTTGTGCTCCCCTCCTTGGGTCTATCCTTATGCGGAAAAGTAAATAATATACATCAACGGTGATATCTTCCTCAATCCGGAAGTGCCCCAATAAAAGAATATTACATACAAGTTTTTACATGAATGAAAATGAAAAACTCTCATCTCACATAAAAAACCCCGGCTATTCAAACACAACGATCCAATATAACATATCACAGCAACACATAACATCACATGTCATCAACGTAAGTAAATATATGTATCCCAATTGTCGTTGACATATAGTACCGAAACCGGCGATACATCACATATTACACTTACGGTCGCAGAAAAGAAAGTGAAAAACTATAACAATTGGAGTCGCCACTGCCCTTAGACATCATAAACCCGGAATATCATATATTCTGTATTTCATGCCTAACAATGCAAATCTTACATTTAGGTCTCAACTATGAAAACACTTTACAAAAGAAGTCGGGTAATTCAACAGGATTCCCGATATCACCCGAGACCGAAATGTTAAACTTACACGCAACTAAAGAGATTCTAATTATTGTATCACAATCACAGATAGCTAGACGAAGTTAAACTTTTCGATCGAATAATCAACCACCCAAAATTTTCCAACAAGCTCAACACTTGAGCGGGGTTCAAAAAGTACCCAGAAACTGCCACAGCTCCTATGAACAATCCGTAGAAGGGCCGACCCATGCCGCACTCATGTCGCCATGGAACCGCGGCAAACCCTAGGGTATACCGTGGTTCCGCGATCCAAAAAGTCGATTTTGGGTATCGTTCTTCTAGAGGGTCCACAGAATCGCTTGTATGATTTTCTGAAAATTTTAAACTCGGAAAAATCCAACTCTTGGAAAATTTGAGTGAGGGAAAATATGGGTTATTGATATCCGTTCAAAATTTTTAACATCGTCTAAATAACTCGAATACATGTTAGAATTACGACCGCGAAAAACTCTGAGTTGCATTTGCAGAAAGTAAACATCACATGCAAATTTAGCAAAAACAAACAACTCCTGAAACACCAAAACCCAGAGACTGGAACACCATGAAAATTTGAAGCCCAAACTCCAAAATTGGGCAGAGCTCGCCGGTTTTAACATCATTGTGGACGGCCGCTTTGAGCCCAAATTGCTTCAAATTTTCATAGTGTTCATGTTATTTCACATATATCATTCTGCAGTTGTTTAAAAAAAATTTTAAAGACTTTTTAAATTCGAAAGAAACTGGGTTGTTTTGTTTCAAGTTTTGGAGTCGTTTCAGTTTCGTCATCTAACAAACATCATCTAAATTTTTAGCATGGCTCTGATACCACTGCAGGGTTGCCCAGTACGGCAGCAAGGTTTCGGGAGGCATCGTTCATGCCAATTTCAAAAATTTGCTGTTCTAGCTAACCCTAACCATAGAATCGTTACTAGAAAATGCGATGATACGATATGTAAACTACTTTACATCTAAGTGAATGAGGAATACAAACTTTATAGACCTGTCCTTCGCTTCAAAAACTTCGTGTAGTAGTCCCTTCACTGCGAGTTGTGATCTCCCGAACTCTAGAAAGGGTTCTTCCGGAGAAATGAACAAGCTTGCTCGAAGTCTTCAAGGCCGAAGATGATCTACGTCGAGGAGACTCAAGCTTATGTTACCTCTTCACTAATTTTGAAATTAGTGAAGCAAACACCCTAAACTAAATGGCAAGTAGTAAAGGATGATGAAGTAGGAAATGGGCTCACTTTAGATTTATTTTTCTCACAATATTTTCTCACTTTTTCAAAAGCTAGAAAGCTTTTTCTTAAGGATGAAGAAGATGAAGAGAAAAGATGAGAAGAAACTAATGAGGTGAGAATAACAACCATGGGTGAGTTAGTGTGATACACTAACCCATATAGAGATTAAACCATGGCTAACAATAATGGTTAGGTTAATAAATATCTACAAGTAAAATAAAAGGAGTGGACTTAGTCAAAGATGCTACAAGCTTCTCCAAGCTTCCAAGCATGTGACTAATTAACACTAATTTTGATTTACTTAAATAAATATAAACCCTCACATTACTATTAGTATGGTGTGAGTCTCATACACCCATGTAGCATGTGGTATCAAGCATGACACAATAAAATGTACACTAATATATATCACATATATACTAATGCATACTTGTAAGAAAAAGAAAAGTTTAAGTGAGCTAATATTAGTTAATGCAATCTAATATATCAAATATATAATTATACATTAAATTATTAAATTAACACTTGATTTAATAATCCGGCCATATCACATATAACCGACTAATATCAAATGCAACAAGTTATCGAATCAACACTTGATCTGATAACCCGGCTATATCACATATAACCGACCGATATTACAATTCGCGAGAATAGAATGCGGTATCACATACGCGCATCAATCTTAGTCCCACACATATCTCATATGTGCTCCTACTTCGTTTCGTATGAACCAAGTAACCTTTGTGTAGGACTCTAAAGACTCGTCAATACGCCGGCAGTAGGTGATGATCATATCAAACACCTACAAGCCGCAAGCAGTCTGCTAAACGAAACGGCCATCCGGGTATTGAGCGATTAGAAGATCAACAAGCATGCCTGCTCATAATCCTGCGAATCCAATCAGTAACTACCGTACAGTCCGGTCTCTTCATCAGATATGTCGCATATCTCGCCTGGGGGTGGTAAACGTCAGACCCCAATAGCTTGATAAGTCATGCCGATATAAGGCTCATAAAGGGTCGAGAAACTACTGATAACACTTACCGGCAAATCTCATAAACAGCCCTGGCCATGGACTTTCCTGTTATAGCCAATCGAGCACAGCGCAACATCAACCCCTAATACCGGGAGAGACGAAATCCCCTCCTATCGCTCATTGCCTCCATGGGACTCGGGACTGTACCTAAAAACTACCATTTTGCACATTCTCTTGAACATGGTAAGGTGGAAATCAAAGCACAGTGGGAATCACACAAGACTCTATGACGATCTTGGGTCGACAGACTAACCTGTACCAGTGTCACCAGAGAAATGCCATCTGACGTGAGGTAAAATACCATCTAGGAGTTCTCGGCGAGTCCGTCCAGTGTACCCAGTCTCCACTGAGCACCCGTTTATCATCTCTAATGTCAAACACCAATGGATATGGGATCATCCATCGCCCATCTACATGGGTCGAGAAGCTATACGCTAGTCTTCTCTGGTATATCGATGCCCCGTATCGATATACCCACGACTAGGGAAATTAAAGGATGTACTCACAGACAACCATTGTTGTACTAGTATGATCCGCATCATAATCCAGGTAGTCAAGTACACATCCTAAGGTCTTTATCAACATGTAACAGAGAGACAATCAGTGTACATGTTAAGATAAAGAGTAACCAGATAGTATACTATCATGTCGAGCAAGAAAGTCCTCCCTATGTATGTCTAAGCATCCACTATAATATACATCTCATGTACAATAATGGCCTCTAGGGCATACATATAACTAACAGGTTTTCTAGTTTTGTAAATAGATAACTAAATGTTTGATCTAGGTGTTGGATTGGATGCTATGTTTGTAAATTTTGATTTTGCTATTCCGCCGGGTGCAAGTGTTGCGACCCTAGCGCCGATCCCTATAGCTGGTAGCAATGTATTCAACCTCCATCGCCGAGTTTGCTACGGTGTCATGTTTGGAACTCTTCCAACAGAACGCCCATCCATTGAGGATAAACACATAACTTGAGACAGACTTGCTGTCATCCTTATCATTTTGGAAGCTTGAATCGGTAAAGGACTCTATCTAGAGGTCTCCATTACCGTATACTAAGAATATATTCTTAGTCCTTCTCAGGTACTTCAGAATATTCTTCATAGCTGTCCAATATTTCTCTCCTGGGTTTGACTGATACCGACTTACTACGCTAAGTGCATAAGCTATACCTAATCTGGTACATAACATCGTATGCATTATAGATATTACTACCGAGGCATTGGGTATAATGTTCATGCGAGCCCTCTCTTCCTCATTCTTAGGAGACATCTCTTTGGAGAGGGCGATTCCGTGACAAGCCGGTAAATTTTCGCGCTTGGAATCTTCCATACTATACTTCTTTAGTACGGTCTCAATGTATCTGGACTGTGAAAGTCCCAACATTCTCTTCGATCTATCAAGGTAGATCTTGATCTCTAAAATGTAGGAGGCATCACCCAGGTCCTTCAGGGAGAACTTTTGAGATAAAAACATCTTGACCGACTGCTATATAGGAATGTCATTTCCTATCAGGAGAATGTCATCGATGTATAAAATGAGGAACACGACTATTCTCCCTACAATCTTTTTATATATACAAGGTTCATCTGTGTTTTTGATGAAGTCAAATTCCTTGACCGTTTCATCAAAAAAGACGTTCCAACTCCGCGATGCCTGCTTTATTCCATAAATGGATTTAAGCAATTTGTACACCTTCCCGCTACAACTACTGTCTATGAAGCCCTCTGGCTGATCCATATAGACACATTCTTCTAAAGCGCCGTTTAGAAAAGCGGTCTTTATGTCCATCTGCCAGATCTCATAGTCATGGAAAGCATCAATGGCAAGTAGGATCCTAATGGATTTCCGCATAGCCACTAGAGAAATGGTTTCATCATCGTCCACACCTGGTTTTTGACGAAAACCTTTTGCAACAAGTCTAGCCTTATAGGTTTCTACCTGTCCATCTACACCAATCTTTTTCTTGAAAATCCATTTGTAGCCAACAGGTTTTACCCCTGTTGGTGCAATGTCCAAAGTCCAAACTTTGTTAGTATACATGGACTCCATTTCGGATCACATAGCATCCATTTCACAGAGTCCCTACTGGAAATGGTCTGCTCAAAACTAATAGGATCATTTTCTTTTAAGTTGCAATCCTCTCGATCCTTGTCTACAATAAAACCGTAGTATCTCTCCGACAGATGAGAAATCCTACTAGATCTGTGGAGTGGATGAGCTTCATTGAGAACTATAAAATATTATGGTTAATCTAAATCTTCAGATAGAGTCTGTGTTCTTGGAACTTCATCCAGTTCGACCGTGCTCCGAATAGTTTCTTTTGCAAGAAACCGCCATTCTAAAAAGTTGGCATCGCGAGAAACAATAATCTTTTGTTTCTTTGCGTGGTAGAATAGATATCCACTTGATTGTTTTGGATATCCTACAAACATACATAAAACTGATCGTGTCTCAAGTTTGTCCGGGTTCTGCTTTTTAACATAAACAGGACAACCTCATATCTTAATACGTTTAAGATATAGACTCTTACCACTCCATATTTCTTATGGAGTTTTAGGCACGGATTTTGATGGAACTTGATTCAATAGATATGCCACCATCTCAAGCACATATCCCCGAAATGAAAGAGGCGACTCATTATTACTCATTATGGAACGAACCATATCCAAAAGGGTACGATTCCTCTGCTCCGATACACCGTTGTGTTGTGGTATATACAGAGGAGTAAGCTGAGAGAGAATACCATTCTCTTTCAGGCAATCGAGAAATTCCGTGCTTAAATACTCCCTTCCTCTATCAGATCGGAGGATCTTGATACTTTTGCCAGTCTGATTCTCTACTCCGTTTATGTATTCTTTGAATGTCTCAAAAGCTTTAGATTTGTGTTTCGAAAAATACACATGTTCGAACCTAGAGAGATCATCAGAGAATGTGATGAAGTATGAGAACCCATCTGTTCAGTTGATAAAACTGCACACTTGTATTACATTTTTCCTACCATTTTTATATTAAAAAAGGACTTTATTATAATATATTATACATATGAGGGTTTATGTGTAAAAACATTATTTTCCATGTGTTAATATATGTTAATTATCATTTGGTAGGAAAATGTATGCAAATAATATTATTGATCTAATACTAGTAGAACAAAGTCTACTAAAATCTTATTTGAGTTGTTGTGCAGAATATTTCCAAGTTGTTATGAAGGATTAAACAAACAAATCAATTTGTTGAAGAAAACTTGCCAAATTAAGAAGCAAAGCTTGGAGACCAAGTCTGGAAGCAACCGAGAAAAGATTTTCAGATTCTGAAGATTCCTAGGATTGCCACATGTCACCAGATGAAAGCCCAAGAAAAAGAATCAAATGATCCCTACCCTTGAGCGCGGATCCGCGGCCAAACCCACCCTGGGTCCGCGGATCCGCCGCAATAATGATGAGTTGGAAGGCAATATTTTGGGAGATTGACAACTGCTGAATTTTACCAACTTCTCAACAATAAGATTCTGGGTTTGCACTATATAAAGGCACCGAGAGCCTCTTGGAAAAGCCATCAAGCCGAAGAGATCACGAAGTCCAAGACGGCTCACGCATCCAGGCTGATCATCAACTGTTCGTCTACCTCCTTGGAAGAGATCGAGAAGCAAACTAATCTTTGTAATCATTTTCTAAGGAATCAAAGTGTAGATTGTTCAAGTTGATTAATAAAGGTAGTTGTTTTATTTAATTCTTTTGCATTTTACATTATGTTTTCCCTCTCTTTCTTTTCATCTTCTTCTCCCAACATGCGCGAGTAATTCTCCGCTTGTTAGGGTTCGTAGGATTAGGGTAGGCTAATGGGCGATGAAAATAATTAAACCCTTTTTAAGTCCTATAAAGTTTAGGAACTTTATCAAAAGAATCATTAACATCCTAATCGGGCGCGCTAGCAATTCTTTGCTAGTTCCGACTGCGATTAGAGATTAGATTAATGATTATTTTGGTAAAGGCTAGATATGAACGGAGTTCCGTGTCAAGATAAGGGTTACGAGTGGGATTCCTTTTCCCTTCAGAAACCCTAATCTACACGCATCACCGTCGTTCTAGTTCTAAATCTATTAATGGATAAAAAGGGTAACTTTTAATTAATCGTCCATAACTACTAAATCCTAACGAACCTACAAGCCTTCTTATTATATTATCTAAGTCTCTAAAATAATCTAGATCTATATTTTACATTCTTATTTAACGAAGATCTAGAAACCATTCTATAAAATTCTTTATCCCTCCTCTCTTTCTCAACACATCTAAAGTAAAAGTAAAAGGTTCCACGTTTCCCAGAGGACGACCCGTACTCATCTCGGTCTAGCTACACGCGACACCGTTATTGATTGCGGTTACTTTAACTACAAACTACTTTTTCACATCAATCAAATGGCGCCGTTGCCGGGGAAACGTGCGTAATTTTTTATTCTTGCTATTTGTGTTGAATTCTTAGACGATTCATATCATTATTAAAACAAAACTGCAAATTGTATATTTAACGATTTGTGTATGAATTTTGCGAGGGAATCTGGAGTCACGGACTTGAGGAAACAGGAGATCTAGGGTTCCGAACTTCTCTGGTATCTTTCTTAACTCCTTCTCTCTCCTCTCAAATCCAATAAAATCTATCTTCTGCAGGATTCTTTGCAAAATCGCGCCGCTAAAAATCTTTTTGCAAAAGTTTTGTGATTGGTTTTGTTTTGCATATTTAATATGGACTTTAAGGGGTAAAGACCAAATCAAGATTAGGTGGCGATTTCATCACCCTTCCTAAGCCCCACAAATCACAAACCGAACATCTGCATCAACCCTACAATAATTTAAAAAATATCTAGACCAGACTCTAAGGACTGTCGCGCTCAATAAGGACAGAGGAAGGTCGTGGGTAATCTATCGTTTATCCGCATTACTTTTGTAGTGCCTAGGCAATCGTGACAAAGGCTAGTGGTTTTTAATTAGGCCCACGACGTGGTTCCTTCCCACTTACCTGGCACTTACCTGGCTACAAGGGTAGTACGGAGGCGGTAAAGGATTGATCCTGCGGCTTGTCCTTTGGAAGTCTAGGAGCGGTCTAGAGACTGGACCTAGGTAACCTTAGTTCTAGGGTTGCTTATGCATCTTAGGGAGATTTGTCTTGAGTCCCACTTTTTCAAAACAAACCAATTTTAAATCACACATACGCTGCCACTTGCACTAAACCCGCTTAGTGCATGCTCGGCTGGACACGGGATCCTAGTGCCCGTCTTGTCCGCGTTCCTGCTATCGACGCCGAAGTCGGTACTTCTTCTTCTTCTTTTCCCCCACCACCCACCACATCAACCGTGATGGACGGCACTCCATCTAATTATAACACCACGCTGCCACCGCCCGCAGGTGAGCAGAATCCACCACGCATCTCTCTCCAAGAGAGATGTTATCCTATTCGTGGTCTTCTTCCTACTTGTCTATCTCTTCCACCACCTAACGGGGATAATTTCGAAATTAAACCCCACTATATCAATCTGCTGCCCAAATTTCACGGGCTTGAGTCGGAAGACGCGTACGTTTTCATCACCAAATTCGAAAACGTATGCGCAATGATGGGTACTTCACAATTGACTTTAGATGCTATGCGCTTACGTCTTCTCCCATTCACACTATGCGACTTGGCAGAAAAATGGCTTTACAATACTGCCGCACACTCTATCACTAATTGGGATGAATTCGTCATAGTATTTCTTAAGAAGTTTTACCCAAACCATAAGACTGCACGTGTTAGGAGCGAGATCAACCAGTTCACCCAGCTTCCCAATGAACCATTTTGGAAGTGCTTTGAACGTTTCAAAGATCTGCTTGTCCAATGTCCTCATCATGGAATCAATAGATGGGATTTATGTCGGATTATATATGAGGGCATTAATTCAGCGACAAAGCAGATGCTTGAAACAATGTGTCAATGCAATTTCATGTCTAAAGATGACGGTGAAGCTTGGAAGTATCTGGAAGACCTCGCTGAACACACTTTGCAGTGGGAAAGCGTAAGACCACCTTCATCTAGGGGAGGAGTTCACCAGCTCGATGTTTCCATCGCAGTGAAAGCCGAAATGGCAGCGATGCAGAAGAAACTCGACGCTATTGAGAGCAGATTCTCATCAGTCTCCCTGAATCAGGTTACGCTTCCTAAGACCGTCTGTGGTTGCTGTTCGGATCCTTCACACTTAACGGAAGAATGTCCTATGAATGCATCGTTTCAAGCTAATGCTGCTTTTCAGCAGCGACCTAGAAACGACCCTTATTCTTCCACGTACAATCAAGGATGGAGGAATCATCCTAACTTTGCTTGGAATCAAAACCAACAAAGTAATTATCAAAGACCTCCTCCACAGCAACCACAACCACAGAATCAGCCCCCCTTTCAGTCACAAAATTTCCAAAATCCGGCCAACATTTCTACACCACAAGTGGCCGGTACTGACAACTCACTTGCACAAGCTTTGGATATGTTCATGAAACAATCCATGCAAAATTCGGCTGAGATAAGGTCTTCTATTGATACCCTAACGAAAAACTCCTCCTCCCATGGTGAGAGTATTAAATCAATAGAAAACCAAATCGCACAGTTAAACGCCGCAATGAGTGCGAGAGAGAAAGGGAAACTCCCATCTCAACCCCTATCGAATCCTGGCCATTCACAAAGTCATAATGTGAATGCCATTACTACGTTGAGATCGGGGAGAGTGCTGAATAACCAAGTGGGTGAGCAGTTTGATGATAGTGACACATTTGATACCCCTTCTTCTTCTTCTTCCCCTAATTCGTCTAGTCTTCCACCTTCATCCGAGCCTATTCTCCGTTTTCCCCAAGGCTCGAACATTTCGCCAAATCTATCTAAGTCGATTCCCACTCCAGTTTTGGGATCGAATACATCCCCACAGTCTTCTCCACAAACGTTGGACCCAAAACTTATTGATCAAGCACCTTATCCAAACAGGTTAAGGGGCAACAGACCAAGTCCACAAATGGAGAAGATCGTGGAAATTTTTAAGCAAGTTAACATAAACATTCCTCTCCTAGATGCTATTCAGCAAGTTCCGTCATATGCGAAAATCCTAAAGGACTTGTGCACTAGGAAGAGAAAAGTTCAAGTACCTAAAAAAGTTTTCCTTGCGAGTAATGTGAGCACAGCTTTTACACAACAACTTCCCAAGAAACGAAAGGACCCCGGAAGTCCTACAATTTCAATCTCTATTGGGGGTAAAAATATCAATCGTGCTCTACTCGATCTAGGTGCTAGTGTTAACTTGCTTCCGTATTCTTTTTATGAGCAATTAGGGATCGGAGAGTTAAAACCTGCGCATTGCACTCTTCAGATGGCCGATCGATCTATCACCCAACCTAGGGGTGAGCTAGAGGATGTGTTAATCAAAGTCGGGGAATTCATCTTCCCTGTGGACTTTATCGTTATAGATACACAACCTGTAGCAAACCCACGCAATCAAATCCCGGTGATACTCGGTCGACCCTTTTTGGCCACTTCCAATGCAGTAATCAATTGTAGAAACGGCTCTATGACCCTATCCTTTGGAAAGAAATCAATTGAGCTTAACATTTACAAGTTGGGAAGTGAACCCTCCGAACCCTATGCTCATGTGTGTTCTGTCGAATTAATGGATGTCGACAGCAGCGAATTTGATCAACCTCATAATTCTGACTCTTTTCATATGTTGTTGCTTGACACGGACTCTTCCACCGAGTTGTCCGGGTCAACATCTAACGCTGATGAGGAACCTTTTATAGAGTCTGACGATCACCCCATTTTTCCTGATGATATTATTCTTCGGGGTATCGATGAAAGCTTTGAGGAAATTTTCGCTGATGAACTCGCATTTTTACAAGACACGGGTGTTGAGATGAATCAACTCCAAGATGAAGAAATTGGACCTCCACCCCTTCTTTTGGACAATCATGATAATGCGAGTAATCCATCATTACTATCACTGTGTCGTCTCTCCAAATTGAGACGCAATCTTTTTCCATTACACCTCTTGTCACCTCCCCACTTCTTCACGTCCATAGGTGACATGTTCTTCCACCAACCTTGGTGCTTCATCGATAAAATTTTTGAATGGTTGGTGTTGACTTTTGGTCTTTGCAAACCTTGGCATTGACCAATAACCTTGACCCCCTCATGTGATTTTAAAAGATTAAAAATGTTTAACTCAAGTTTAGGGGAGGGGTGGTATATTTTGGCTCTTGAAAGAAAATGATTTTTACAAAATTGTGAGCCTAAAATAAGTTAGGGGGAGGATTTTCACTTTCATATATTCTTACCCCCATTAATAATTTTCTCTCAAGTCTACAGGTTTTTTGAGCTTAACGGATGACATCAGTGAGGACACTGCTGTAAACAGGTTTGGGGGAGGTTTGTGCTTATTTACACATCAATTTGCATCATATTTTGCATAAGCACAACATTTTCAAAAATTAAAATTTTTTTATAAAAAAAGAGTAGAAGGTGAAACATTACATCCAAAAGATAGGAATAGTTTAAGAAAACCAAGAAAATTAGAAGTTTTTTTATACGAACTAGTAATAAGTAGTTATGAGCTGTTGTCCCAAGGGTTAGTAAGATGAAGGAGGTCACTAATCTGAGGATAAAAATAAGTCTGAAAAATAGTTTCTATTCTGGAAGCCAAACATTTGAATGTTGATACCCTACAATATGCACCTATACACGTCTTGAAACTCGGGATAGTAGAGGATACCTTGAAATGCTCTTGTCTAAAAGCCAAAGTATGAAGGAAATAAAAAAAATGATGAAGAAAATATAAAAATGGTGAAAAGAAAAATGAATACTGGTTTTGTTATCGCCAAGGCAGCAATAAAAAAATATAGCGAGGGTGCCTCTTCACCTAGTGCCCTAAGGCCAACTGGTCTGGGAGTCACTGCTAAGCCTTAGGTGGTGCAAGACGAGGAAAATATTATCACCAAATCTGCAAACACATGAGTAATCGGTCGGTTAGTACCTCAAGAAGTATTAACGGTCGCATGAAAATGTGTGAGCAGTTCTAAGTATTCATCAAATTAAAAAGTACTAAGGTAGATGGACAAGAGTATGATAGCTTGAATTGAATTCTCTGAGTGTAGGGATGACCATTTCACACACGTAGGGGTATATGATCAATGTTTGGATGAAAGGTAGGAATGAAGAATAAAGACGATGTTTTATTGAGGGAAAATGTGATTTCTAACATCTTTTCATGACTATTAAGATAGGGCTCATGACAACTGAAAAGCTGGCATAGTTGGAAACTCTTCTTTTCAAAGTATTTCTTTTATGGTTCTTATCTTTATATGTAAATTTCACCACCTTTCTTTTGTTATAGGATTTTGTGGGTGTAATCCGCTGAAAACCCTCAGGAGACAACACTCCTCCTACTAGGGACACCTAGAGGTTTAACGACTTGTTGCACGTGCTCAGTGCAATCGTGTCTGCCTACGAAAGTGTGCTTAGTTTTCTCCTTTCTTTTTTCTCCTCTTAAATAAACTAGTTTGCTCGGGACGATCAAAGATAAGTTTGGGGGTATTTGTTCAGTTGATAAAACTGCACACTTGTATTACATTTTTCCTACCATTTTTATATTAAAAAAGGACTTTATTATAATATATTATACATATGAGGGTTTATGTGTAAAAACATTATTTTCCATGTGTTAATATATGTTAATTATCATTTGGTAGGAAAATGTATGCAAATAATATTATTGATCTAATCCTAGTAGAACAAAGTCTACTAAAATCTTATTTGAGTTGTTGTGCAGAATATTTCCAAGTTGTTATGAAGGATTTAACAAACAAATCAATTTGTTGAAGAAAACTTGCCAAATTAAGAAGCAAAGCTTGGAGACCAAGTCTGGAAGCAACCGAGAAAAGATTTTCAGATTCTGAAGATTCCTAGGATTGCCACATGTCACCAGATGAAAGCCCAAGAAAAAGAATCAAATGATCCCTACCCTTGAGCGCGGATCCGCGGCCAAACCCACCCTGGGGCCGCGGATCCGCCGCAATAATGATGAGTTGGAAGGCAATATTTTGGGAGATTGACAACTGCTGAATTTTACCAACTTCTCAACAATAAGATTCTGGGTTTGCACTATATAAAGGCACCGAGAGCCTCTTGGAAAAGCCATCAAGCCGAAGAGATCACGAAGTCCAAGACGGCTCACGCATCCAGGCTGATCATCAACTGTTCGTCTACCTCCTTGGAAGAGATCGAGAAGCAAACTAGTCTTTGTAATCATTTTCTAAGGAATCAAAGTGTAGATTGTTCAAGTTGATTAATAAAGGTAGTTGTTTTATTTAATTCTTTTGCATTTTATATTATGTTTTCCCTCTCTTTCTTTTCATCTTCTTCTCCCAACATGCGCGAGTAATTCTCCGCTTGTTAGGGTTCGTAGGATTAGGGTAGGCTAATGGGCGATGAAAATAATTAAACCCTTTTTAAGTCCTATAAAGTTTAGGAACTTTATCAAAAGAATCATTAACATCCTAATCGGGCGCGCTAGCAATTCTTTGCTAGTTCCGACTGCGATTAGAGATTAGATTAATGATTGTTTTGGTAAAGGCTAGATATGAACGGAGTTCCGTGTCAAGATAAGGGTTACGAGTGGGATTCATTTTCCCTCCAGAAACCCTAATCTACACGCATCACCGTCGTTCTAGTTCTAAATCTATTAATGGATAAAAAGGGTAACTTTTAATTAATCGTCCATAACTACTAAATCCTAACGAACCCTACAAGCCTTCTTATTATATTATCTAAGTCTCTAAAATAATCTAGATCTATATTTTACATTCTTATTTAACGTAGATCTAGAAACCATTCTATAAAATTCTTTATCCCTCCTCTCTTTCTCAACACATCTAAAGTAAAAGTAAAAGGTTCCACGTTTCCCAGAGGACGACCCGTACTCATCTCGGTCTAGCTACACGCGACACCGTTATTGATTGCGGTTACTTTAACTACAAACAACTTTTTCACATCAATCACCATCCCTTATATGTATAGACATTGGACCACACACATCAATATATATGAGTCTCAGGAGCTCTGTAGCTCTTTCTCCGTGTCGGTGAACGAAGATTTGGTCATCTTACTTTTGAGACAAGATTGGCATGTTTCATAAGATGTAAATTCGAACGGATCCAAATATTCATCCTTATGCAACTTAGCTAATCTTTTCTCATTGATATGACCAAATCTACAATGCCACAAGTAGGTTTCGTTCATATCTGAACTCTACCTCTTTCGTGTGTTTTGTATATTAAGAACGTTTTGATTTAGAACATAGATACCATTACACAGTGTACCTTCTACAACCAATACCTGTTTGAGGTAAATGTTCATGATATTTCTATCTAAAACAAAGTTATTTCTTTCTTTATTAAGTAAAGAAACTGATATGATGTTGCAAAGTAAGGAAGGTACATAGTAGCAGCTGTTCAAAATCATAGTATTGCCTCTTGGTAATAATAGGTGATATTCACTGACGGCAGCAACATCAACTTGTGCTCCGTTTCCTACTCTTAGGGGTATATCACCAGGTCCAATCATCCTACTTTTTCTCAGTCCTTATAATAAATTATAGATATGAGATCATAATCCGGTATCTAGTATCCAGGATGTAGGACTGACCGAAAAACAGTTCTCAATAACAAGAACGCCTGAAGTAGACGCAATAGTATACTTCTTCTTCACCGGGGTTATCAAGGAATTCATGTAATCCTCTTTCCCATGCTCATGCTTGTGATATTTGTCACAAGTCAGACCCGAACCGACGTTCCTCAGCCCCGAATAAGAATTCATGTCAGTCAAGTCATACATTTTATTATCTAGATAAAGGAGCGACATGGCTGCTGCAATTAGGAGAGAGAGAAAACACTCAGCGTATGCTCTTGCAAGTTTAGATTGGTTATTAATTTATCTAAACATGATGGCTCCCACAGTTTTCTCGAATTCGTCTTCAAACCTTAAAAGGAAAACTGGTTGGGATCATGTACGCTCCACAAGTTTGCTTACCATTCAGCCAAGCAAGTGTTGGTACTCCAAGGGAGGCTCCCCGTGTTTTCGCATAGACCTAATTAAATAACTCCGTTTCCGCAGAGGGATAACCTCGTTAACACCTTTCTAGACACCTGAGTTAGTTAGTTGTGAAGTGAAAATCTCCTGGGAGTAATCCCACTCATCAGTGGGATCAAGACCCAACTATCATCTTGTGATAACCTAGTTGGAAGCCACTCTAGTTACTACACTCCAGAAGGTATGCAACACTAGCAAGTTTCCTGTATATTTGAAACTCCTGATGTGGTTTTTTCCCCTAACGGCTTATGACCTTAACACAGTCAATATATCATAAGTCGCTAGTCAAGATCAACCCGTCATTATCCTATATTACATTAGACCTACCCACATGACCCTTGACACAGTCAAAATAGTTATACGGCTATATTAACCAATTATATCACATGCTACAAACAAGCACCACTTAGCTGCTGTGCACTATGCCTTGACACAGTCAACATACTCATCATGAATACTATGTAATACTTGTAAGAAATGACGGAGAGCTATGGCTGGCTTTTGGCGAAAATCCTTTAACGTAATGAACTTGATGTCGTTGAAGGAATCTAGTGATTTCAAAATGAGTGGTTCATGCTCAATTTTGAAAACTTTTGATTTTGTGAAAAACCGAGTAGTTTTGAAAAGAACCGAGTGGTTTTGAAATTTGATTCCAACAAGATTTTTTTAGGTTTATTTTCTTGCATTAATTAAAATTAATGTGGTCCCAGCAATTAAGCCTATGCATTACAAAAAACAACGAAAATAGAATGTACGTATATGCCAGCTGCATTCGCCACGGGGTCCGGGGATTTCACCGTATGGTTACTTAACTTACGGCAGTGCATGGGCAGGGCTAGCACGGGTGCAAAACATATACAACATTTATATATATCATCACAGGCAGGTAATAACCATCACAGGCATGCGATAAATAAGATAGAATAGTGGATAAACTAAGAGCCCCATGTTTTGTCTGAGCCGCAAACAAAAACCAACGTTCTCGGTTGTGTGAATAACTCGAACATCACCTGATCCAAAGACCTCTACGAGCGTGGCAAGCTACCCGTCAATTCTAGAAGTAAGGCAACCATCGCTCAATGACACGAGTGGGCCACCCGGTACTTCATCGAATCCGGTAACTTGGGTGCTCCACCTTGGGTTTATCCTAAACCCATCTAAGTGCGGTGAATAACCCGCCAATTCCACAGTGAGGCGGCTCGAACTCACCACTGCGAAATGACCACCTAGCACACTTTAGAACCTAGCTATTCGAGCACTTCTCCATGGGTTATCCTAATACAAGAATGAATGAATATACAATGGTAACATCGATCTCAATCCAGTTGTGTTCCAATAAAATAATATACATCAAGCGGTAACGACATCGACAATCCGGCCGCTCGTCCTGAATAAACGAATTTACATTCAATTCTACGATGAGGGGCTATCCACCATGACTATCCTGCTAATCCATCACAAGATATATAACAACAACACAAGCAAGTATTTGCAACCCTGCTTAATCGACCTATAGCAATTAGACGATGTATACAAACACATATATGAACTAAAGATAAACAACGATGCAAAAGTTTCGAGTTTAAAACTTTTCGTATTACTCGAATACAAAGATAACAGTAAATGAAATCTGGGGCAAATCAAACATAACCAAAATCTCAATTCCCATAACCCAAGACACTGAAAGAAAACGAGAATAGGAGGAGATAAGAAAACTGCCAGTAGCAAGGGTTTGAGCATTTTGGGCTGTTTTAGTTGCTTAGTTCTGTCTCATTTTCTTCCGGTGTCAATTTCTTATCAAGAACACCACTCTGCACTTGTCTAAAAATTTTTCAGAGATCAAAAATATTTTGACAGAAATTAGGGTTTTAAAAATCGGGAATTTTTTGTTTTGAAACTTAAGCATCGTCTACAATTAGTTTAAAGTGTTTTGGTGGCTCTGATACCATGTAGGTAGATGCTCGTGTTCCTGCCGCTAACTTGCGCCTAAGACGGAATGCAAAAAAAAAAATTCAAAGACAAGAGCACGAACTTTACGACCTAGAATCGAATCCAAATACTAAACTAGTAAGCAAGAAAGAGTTTAACTACTCAGATTGTGTTTAACTACCTTTTTAGTCATGTCCTTCATCTTCTATCCCACTTCTTAAGCTTCTAGGAACTCCGGGAACAAACTTGGGAGTCGGTCTTCCTTGTAGAAGATGATCCACCAGAGAGAACCCAAACTAAGGCTTTAGCTTTACACTAAAATAACAAGTGAAGAAACAAGTGAACAAGACTTACTAGGAATTGGTCACTAGAGATGTAGTAATGTTAATCTCTTGTTTTTCTCTCTTTCCTTTTTCCTTTCTCTAATTTCTAAAACTCAAGATAGGAGAAAAAAGAAGATAATGATGATGGTGATGAGAAAAATGAGCAAGCATGACAAATGAAAACCATTATCTCTTCATATTCTTTCTCTTTTCTTTTATATTTTGAATGGGTGGAATTGTGACACACCATGGTGAGTCACAAGTCCACACTATTCCAATATATATAAGAAGCGATGAGAACAGAAGAGGGCTACCTCAAGTGTACACACACAATAATACAAGTATATACTACAAATACATACACCCGTATTTTGTATAAAATACGAATACCCGTATTCGTATTAAGACACGAATACCCGTATTCGTATTAATACACGAATACACGTATTTATACAAATACCCGTATTCGTATAACTACCGTATTCTATCAAAATACAAATACCGAAAAGATAGATACTAAAAAGAGATATATAACACTAGCTCACATTTTATGCAAATATGATAATTTGGCTATCTTTCAAACCGGCTAGTATTAGCAAAATATCCGATTAAAAGTATGTGTGCAAAAACATATATTTAATCGAATCTAAGTACGTATCAAAATACGTACACTACATAGTTTCACCTGAACTGGGAAACCCTCTATATAGGACTCTAAAGACTAGATAATATGCTGGTAGTGGGTTTAACTACAAGTACATCAGCGGCACTAGCTGTATATAACGGCTGCTCACGTATTGAACAAAGGAAAGGTCGACAAGCAAACTCGTCTGTATCCCTACCGAGCCTGAAAGTGACAATCTCCGTACAGTCTGGTCTCTTCGTATGAGAGTATCGCATATTGGGTCTAGGATGTGGAAAACGGCAGACCCCTAATAACCTGATAAGTCGTGTCGATGTGGCTCAAAACCATCCCGAGAAACTACTGATCTCACAATCAGTAAATCTCAACTGCCTTGCTAAGGTCTTATGGTGATGACTAATCGAATACTACGCGACATTGACTCCCTATACCGGGAGAGACAAATCCCTTCTATCGCTCACTTCCCCCAAGTGCTTCGGGATTGTACCCAACTAAAACATATTTGCATGACACTTTAAAGCCGTGGTAGGGTATGCTTAACATGAAAAATGCATCAAATAATAATAAACATGAATTTAAGTATTCATTTCAATCTACAGGGAAAAGATCACCAAATATGAGATCGGGACTATAGGGTTTGATAAAACAGTATACAAAGTTCTCTAACTCCCTCTCAAACCTTTCTACCATGTCGTAACGACGGTTCTCACCAAGGGTCCCTCCCTATCTGTCAGCGCCGCGCTCGTCGGCAAAGAAAGACACGACAGCCTGTTGAGCTCGGATTTGACTCAACATGTGAATCGAGCGGTCCTTCAGAGGCTTTGTAATTAAGCGTGCCTCATGATGGGGAGAATGTTGTCCTCCACTGCATCGAGCATCGCTAGAGTCATCTTCGTCGGATGGGGAGAATGTCGTCAAGGATGTCCAGGAAAATCGTGCGAAAGTAGATGGAGCCAGCAAGAAGAGGAGATCCCCTACGAATCATGAACTCGTGCATCACCGTGTCGCACTGATCATCCGTGAGAGTGGGATTCGCCAAACGTGCAGCAAAATGACGAATAATCTCCTCAATGGGCACCTCGTATAGCTGTCGTGGAGCATGTGGGCGATCGCAAGCCATGATTCTCTCTTTGTGAAAGTGATGGAGAAGATGAACATTGTTTTAGATTATAAAGAGAAGCATTCAATTATGGGCACAGAAAATGTTGTGCATGGTGTCAGTTAGAACTATTTCCAAGTTCTGACTAAAAGAAGGTGTTGGAAAAGAAAAAGTTGACTCAGGAAAAGCAGAGAAAGAAGGTGAAACAAAACCCTTATAAAAATAAGGCAGCGCCTCACGTTCTGGGAATGTGAGCGTTGGTGTGAAAAGAATGTGAACGCTTGTCTTTAATAAGATTAAACCCTAAGGCACCGCCTCACATTCTAGGCATGTGAGCATCGGCATGCAAAGTATGTGGATGCCTGTCTCTGATAGGATTAAATTTCAGGGCAGCGCTTCACGTGTTAGGCACGTGAGCGCCGGCATGCAAAGCATGTGGATACCTGCTTCAGTAAGAATTAAATTCTTTGGCTACGATACATGCATAGCACGTGAGCGTCAGCGCCCAAGTTGAAGCAGTTTTGCTTCGGGCAGAATTAAATTCTACATGGGAAAATATTTCCCAAAACAAGAAAGATATTCTCTATTAAATATAGAGCCGTTGGATTAAAGATCCAATGGTAGAATTTAATTTTGTTTAGGAAAAATATCTCCCTAATCTTTCTAAATAAGAAAGATATGCACAAAGAACCCTTGAATTAAAAATCACCATTTGAATCAAGAGATAGAATTAAATTCTATATGGGAAAATATTTCCCTAATATTATTAAAGACATGAAAAATATATTCTGTTAAACAGAGAGCCTTGGATCTAAGATCCAACGATAATTAAAAATCACCACTTGATTATGAAATCAAGTCGAGATCTCTTAAATAAAGGATCTACTCAACTAATCAACAACTTTTTCTCACCTATATAAAGGACTCGAGACTTCAAGTCTCAGGAGGAGAATCAACCCCATAAGGTGATAAAAAACACAAACAGAGAAAACCCTCTATAAGCTTCTGCAAAAAAAGATGGAAGCCACAACTGAGAATTTAATTCTCTTTCTGAAGAAGATCTTCACGTTTCTCTAAAACCTTAAGTAAAGAAAAAAAGCAGAGATCGAAGAATCTCCTTTGCCTATCATATATAGAGATTCAAGGGTTTAACCCTTTATAAAGAACTTGGTTCTTTCTTTAGATCTGAGATCCGCAAGACAAATCTTCTATAAGTTGAGAATTTAATTCTCATTGGGAAGATTTTGTTTTTCAGACTCACGATCTAGGGGGAAAACTAAACATGAGAAAGTAAATACAAAAAAATGGAATTTACATTCCAGTAATTTAATTCGTCTAAAAATAGGGTTTAACCCTTCAAAGAACTTAGTTCTCACAAAAAAGGAACAAAAAAACTTAGTTCTCAAAAATCCGATTCCAGATATTCAAACCAGAGATCTTGGTGATCATCAATGGCCAAACCACCATCAACAGAAGTTTAACTTCATTCAAAAAATAAACAGAGATTAAATCTTTAAGGACCCAGCGTCTCATGTGACACTCATGTGAGCTTGCAAAAGGCTCATGAAGACAGGGCCTCACGTGCCACAGATGTGAGTGCCCATAAGAAATGATCCGGCGCCTCACATGATACCCATGTGAGCGTTTAAAAAATGTCGAGTTGGAGCACCTCACGTGATATCCATGTGAGCGCTGTATAAAGTGCTTAGCATTGATATGGCAATGTCCAAAGACTCAGTGCCTCACATGATATTCACATGAGTGCCAACATATGATAAATATCCACAGTGACCAAGTGCTTAGCACTGATAGGGAAATGCCTAACCAGAGCGCCTCACGTGACACTCCCGTAAGCGCCAGAAGACAAAATAGAAAAAGTGCTTAACACTGCTGGATGATGAAAAAGCCCAAGACTGAGCCCTAAAATAGGCTGAGCCCCCCTGAAATTTCGTACTTCTTGAGCCCATATTGCTCATCATAACCGAGCCCATATGCTCACTTGTGTTCTAAGTTGATCTAGTTTCATATAAGACTAACGTATCCTTAGTTAAAATAAATTGAGCCCATTTGCTCATATATTTATGTCAATCTTAATCTATAACCAGATTAACGATCTTTAAATAAAATAAAATATCCCCTGAACCAATGGAACATATGACTTAGGTTCAAACCCAAATTTAATATACAGATATGGACTAATTCGCGCCCTACGGGCGCTGACATAAACTAGTCTCCGTATAGAATCCACGGGCAACCATAATAAATAATAAATATAACACGACACGAAGTGACCTACCGGAGCAGGTGAAAGTGGTTATCACAATGTGATAACGTAATTAACTGCAGGGCTTGCGCCTGCAGGGAAGAACGTCCCCACAATCAAAAACCCATCAAAGAGGGATAATCTGACAAAGTCACGCTACAACAGTCGCATCTGTCTAAACCTCCGATACACGGTGCCATAAATCAACTTGGCATCATCGGAGAGGTGGGCAGATATATTCCAAATAGTATCTGCCCCCCAAATTCAGGCAAGACGACCTATCCCGGTTCGTCTTTGTTTTCGGTAGTAAACAGTTTCTGGCACGCCCTATGGGAACTCTTTCTTTTTCCACTCCATATTTCGTGTGTCGTGTTTTGCGAACAAAATCGTGGTTCGCTATGTTCATGGTTTCCCCTGGATTCAAAATACTAAAATTTGGTGTTTCGCTTCTATGCAGAATCAATGGCCTCTCACTGCGCTTCCTGCAACAACAACTCCCTCTCCATCTGATTAGTTTGAAGAAGTGTTTTTGTAAAGTAACCGCAATCAATAACGGTGTCGCGAGTAGCTAGCCGAGATGAGTACGGGTCGTCCGCAGGGATGCGTGGAACTTTTAATCATTCTTTAGACGGGTTGATTAGAAATAGGAGAGAGTGATTCTATATCTATGTTGAACACGGATGTGGAATATATAGGAAGAGAGCTTGTAGGGTTCGTTAGAATTTAGTAGTAATGGATGATTAAATAAAGATGGCTCCTTTTATCTTTTAATAGATTTAAAACTAGATCGATAGTGATGAATGAAGATTAGGATTCTTGGAGGGAATAGGGTTCCCACTCTTAATCCTTATTTTTTCATTGACCTCTATTCATGTCTAGCCTCTACCAAAACAATTGTTAATCTGATCTCAAATCGCGGTCGAGACTATCAATAAATTGATAGTGCGTCCGATTAGGATGTTAACGATTCTTTTGATAAAGTTTATAAATTTTATAAGATGTAAAAGAAGTTAAGGGATTTTATCATCCATTGATCTACACTAATCCTACGAACCCTATCAAGCGGAGAATTACTCACACATGGTTTGAGAAGAAGAAAAAGGGATAGAGAAGGAAATCATAATCCAGAAATTTAAATGCGGAAAGTAAATGCGAAATAATTAAGCAGATGATCTACCTTTATTAATCAACATTACAAGTACAAATCCTTCGAATTTAAATTACAAGAGGAAGAAGTTGCTCTCGATCTCTACCTCGTATGAAGTATTTGCTCCGTCGATATTCACGTCGCTCTATCATGTCGAATCGTGGACCTGTCATGGATCTCTTGTTCTTTGACGGTGATTTACTTCGTGTTAAAGGTGATAGTTCTCTAAGTTTAGTCCTCGGTCCTTTATATAGCAGTAGAAAAAGAAACCTAGATCTCATAGGTTAAGATATGCTGTAAAGATCCAATTTCCAAATTTTCAGATCCTACAGCCACGATTAAGCCGCGGATCCGCCACATATATGTGTTATTGACCGCGCAACCGCCGCACTTTGGAGGAGTTAGGGTTTGGATTTTCTTCTGTGGCCTCATGTTGAGACGTGGAGATCCTCTAAATATCTGGATTTTGGAAATATTTCCTGAGTTTCTGCCAGTATTGATTCTACGATTTTATTGGCAAATTTTTTGATCCTGTCATCTTAAATATCTTGATCTCTTGACCTAAGCTAAATCTGCACAAAATCTCCATGAATAATTTTAGTAATATTTATTATATTAGAGATATAATCTTAATTATTTTATATGGTAATAAATCGTTAAGAAATTTGATTAAGATTATTTGATATGATATGCATATTTAAATTATTAAAATATCTTATAAATATTATATGCATATATTTTCCTTCATAATGTTAATTATAATATATAAACATATGGTAAAAAATAAATTTGCAAATAAACCCACATATGTTCTATATTTATAATAAACACCTTTAAATATTTAAGAAAAGTAAGAAAAATGTTATATCAAATGTGCAATATTTTAGACTAAACAAATACCTCCAAACTTAATTTTGATCGTCCTGAGCAAACTAGTTATTCAAGAGTGGGAGAAAAAGAAAAACCAAAGTAGCACACTTTCGTTGGCAAAACGATTGCACTGAGCACGTGCAACAAGCCGTTAAATCTCTAGGTGTCCCTATGTTGGGTTATGCAAGCGCCCCGGCCATCAATCCGTGACCAAATGCGTCACAAAAATTTTCAAAACTGGCGCTAACGGAACCCGATACCCGGATCTACCATTAACCCTATACTAGAAAACAAGAAAGAGTTAGGAATGGTTATACCGAATCGATCCGTGCCCTTCGGTCTTCAACCATCTTCCCAAGCTCTTAGAGGCCACCACGATCAAGCTTGGTCGTCGGTCTCCCTCCATCGAAGATGATCCACCCGAGAGTCTATGAAACGAGCACCAACCTCATATCCGAGATAACTAGGGTACCTAGATCACTACACTAGATAGCCTAGAATAAGTAAAGAGTGGTGAAGGATTAATTTGTCTCAAGACGCCCTAGGTTACTCAACACATGAGACTTGAAGGGTGAAGGTAGAAAAAGATGGCAAGAGGATGATAGAGAGAAGCATGGCCAAAATATGGCTAAGTATGTTGTGAGATATTTTTGAAGCATCTAATTAATAACTTAAGTCACCAAAATATCTTCAAAATATCTCAAAACCTAAATAAAATGTCTAACATGCCCCATGAGTCACCTCATGAGTCATGCTCTAATTAATGCCACTAATCACCTCATCCTCCACCTCATTAACCATTTAATCCTAAATGGTTAAGATATAAATGAGGTGGCATCTTCTAGAAGTAATCTTGTAAAGAATTACAAGAATACCCCTCATCCGTATATACATACCCGCATCTGCATTTTGAAGAATACGAATACAATGAGACAAAAATAATCCATCGATATAATACTAGAATCCAACTTAAACCAAATCCACTAGTATTAACCGTCCGAATCATGATACGTGCAAAACTGCACGTATATGATCGAACCCTACCGTAAAACATACAGCCTCTTGATTTAGTGAGTGATTTAGCGTGCTTACGCCTTCTAAAAGGTAGATCAAAAATATTTGTAACCGCAATCAAGAACGGCGTCGCTTTGCAGCTAGCCGGTGAGTACGGGTCGGTCCACAGGGATGTTGTAATTTCCTATTCGCTCAAACGAGTTAATTCCGATTGTGGTCGGATTGATTATTAAATCTAAAAATTGAAGTTGTATGATACTAGGATTAGAAACTTGCTAGAATTAGGTTTAGGGAAAATTTGGTAAACAAAGATCTACATCTCTTTCTATTGCCTTTAATTAAAGATATCATATTAGTGTTATGGTAAATCTTAACAAAGGGGATTAGGATGATTGGGAAGATTGATTCTTCCTCTAGATCCTTGTCCTTCCTTTCTTAATCTTTACCCTAACCTCCATGGAAAACCTTAAAATCCGGGCCTTTAGACTACGGAATCACCGTTACCTCGAGGGTAGAGTGCCGTAGGGAGCGGAATAAGAAGGTATGCATGGAGTTCTAATTTTCATAAAAGATTGGCAAAGAAAAGAGATGAGAGATCTTCGTCTCTCAAATCCTTCCCCATTCCTAACCCTAACAAGCGATGAGACTACTCACTCATTAGGGAATTGAAGAACATTTATCTATGGCAGAGAATAAAAATTACCTAGGGCAAGAATTGAAATTTAAACTAGAGCAATTACATAAAACTACTTACAGATGCATCTCTCCAATCATCAACGCAGGGTTGTCAGATCTGAATTCATGAATTGAAAAGAAACACCGATGCTCTCCATAAAGAATTCTAAAATTTATTAATGAAGGGAGGCATAAGAAATTACAATGAGTAGAGTTCCTATTTATAGAGAATAGGAAACCCTAGGTTACAATTGATTTGCATGTCTACATTTACCAAAATATCCTTAGGAAGACCTAGTCAAAGTAGACTTCAAGCTTTGGTAAAATTTTATGTCTCTGTCTCTTTAAAAGAAAGTATTGGGCCTTGGATCTTTGGGCTACCTTATTATTTGGTTCTTTATTAAAATAGCTTCTATGTTTCTTCCAGATCTCCAGTGAATAATTGCGGTGGACTTTTAACCGTTCGCTTTGTAATTTTGGACCTTGCATTGCCTTGTACTTTGTGAATTTTATCTTTGATGTCGGCTTTATCAAGAGTCTTCTGTTTGTTGGTCAAAGTCCACTTTTGCATCGTATTTTCATCGTTTTCACTGTTTTCTGTCCAAGAACCTTGTAACCTGTAATATGTAGCAGACATGCGTCAAAAGCACCTGTTTATTTATAAAAAGAATAAGAATGAGGAATATAATAATGCAATATTATAATGTGAACAAATACCCCCAAACTTATCTTTTGCTCGTCCTCGAGCAAACTTATTTTTATTCACTAAAATCCTAACCGCACTTTCGCAGGGAAACACGATTGCACTGAGCACGTGCAACAAGCCGTTAAACCTCTAGGTGTCCCTAGTAGGAGGAGTGTTGTCTCCTGAGGGTTTTCAGCGGATACTACCCACAAAATCCTATCAATTCAGCCCATTGACTTTAATTCTCCAATTAGGTTTTCTGACAAGGAATTCTATTATCGTCGACTCGTAAATTATCCACCCGTATTTTTCACGCTTCCTTATCACTTAACTTAAGATTATATATATCCTGCAGATCTACTTAGCTTTCGGCATTTCTTAAGTTTTCCTTCTAGGGTTTTATCTCCACTTAGGAATTTCTATCAACTCCACTAAAGATACAAGTTCTATTCTTCACTCCTTTCTCTCATCTAAACTCCAATCACATATCCTTACGTGTGTGTATAAGTCACCCATACACTTGGAAATTCAAATCAAGCAATCATACCCTTGTCCGTTGTCCAAAGCACTTATTAATTGGTGAATTTTTAATTGAATTTTTGCATACACATCCTTCATGCGACCGTTAATACTTCTTGAGGTACCAACAACCGATTACAAGATGCGTTTGCACTTTAAAGCGTACTTCCTAGTCTTGTAACACCCAAGGCTTTAGCAGTGACTCCCAAACCAGTTGGTCTAAGGCACTAGGTGATGAAGCACCCTCGCTAATTTTTTTTCTATTTTTACAGCCTTAAGTAATCACAAAAACCAATGTTCATTTTTTTTTTCTTTATTCACTTTTTTTTCATTTATTTTCTTCGTACTAAGGACTTTATACAAGAGTATTTCAAGGTCTCTTCTACTATTCCAAGTTTCAAGGTGCGTGATTGTGCAAATTGTAGGGTATACATTTTCAGAATCTATACTTAAGCTAGGAACTATTTTTCAAACTTATACTCTAATAAGAACATCAATACTTTTCCTTTGTTTCGACTTAGCCCAAGAAGTGAACCGAAAATTTGCCTATTTCTAAATAAACTACAAAGACATATACTTTCTACCGTTAAACTTTAAGGAAGGTTATTTTTAGGGTTTTTAATTTACTAAGTCTAAGATCTAGTTGTTCCTAGCCAGTTAACCTATTTGTGAAACTCAAGTCAATTAGACACAATTGAATACAATAATTTTTATATTTTTGAAAATTTTCAATTTTTATGGGTTTTAAAATAAGTATGCAAATGCAAAAATATACATATGAATGCGAAGGAAGAAGACGTATCGAGCATACCCCCAAACTTGAACTTGATAGTGTCCTCACAGTCATGCTAAACCAAGAGGGTCAAAAATGCCGGAACTCCCCTGTTTATTTATTTATATTTTGTTTTTATTTTTTTATTTTTTTTTATTTTTTTATTTTTTTTATAGAAAAAGAAAACAAATATATATATATATACATATATACAACAAGGTTCCCCCCCAAACTTAAGCTTGGCCTTACACAAGCCAAAGGTTAGCACCAACCATTCAAAAATCTTATCGTGGTAATGGTCAAGTTGGTGAAAGAATGGGTTGTAGAAGAAAGAAATGAGAAACACGCGAGACCGTGTGGGAAGAAGAGAATATGGTTTCGGTGGGGGAGAAGAATGGCGGAAAGAAGAAAGAAGTGGGGTGCGATCTTGAGGGTGTAAAGCGAGTGAATAAATTAGCGCAATTTGTGATGACCGATGTGTTAAAAGCGATTGCGCTAACCTATCAACCCGTCGAGAAATGGGGTCAAATACCTCAAGATTCGCAAGAAAACATGGGTACGCCGAACTTGGTATTTGAGATGAAAGCGTAACGGTCACTTGCACGGTCGGAACAATAGGAAGGACGAAAGGGAGTGAATTAGGGATAGTCTCATTCTCACCGTAGTAAACTGTGTCGAACTGGAAAGATTCCATCAATGGTTCGAAACGACTGTAAGCAACCGAGTCTGATGGATTAACTAACTCATCTGAAAATGCAAAGGACTCAAACTCGGGCGGTGAGACTTCAACATCGTCCGAAAAAGTGAAACACTCGTACGTGTCATCGGCTGTGAGAACTGTGTCAGATTCAAAGGAAAAGTTTTCAAGCTCACAGTCGTCAAGCGTGAAATGAGGAGTGGTCGGAACGATGGAAAAGAGGGAAGGTGATTTAGGTAATTGTTCAAGAGGATGAATTGGAAAATCCGACACATTAAAGAAAAAAGGTTCAACCTCAATATGATCCTCAAAATTCTCCTCAATATTCAACTCATCCATGCCATTATCATCAAAATCAAGACGCATATGAGATTCGGGAGAAACATTTAATAACTCGGGATGATGATTTGAACATAAAATTTCAATTAAATCGACAGGTTCATCATCCAAAATATTCCCGGCGTCTATATCCTCAATCAAGTGAAAATCAATTTCTTTAGACACCTCATCAAAAGCATGGATGTTTATCAATGTAGGTTCTAGAGTGGAAGTGTAAAGGTCAAACGGATTGGGTGCTGTTTCACTCGCAGGGGGTTCCTCACAATTTGGCAAATCAAACACTACAAAGTCGCACAACTCATTTTTATTTTGAACTTGTGAATCATTTAGGACATTCGATGGAAAACTGGAGTTGTGGGCTTCAATTGGGTAAGGGTAGGTTTGATTTGGAAATCCTCTCACATTCTCATTCTGTCCAATCGCCTCCTCATACATTGAAAAATTTGGGACTAGCGGGAAACTAGCTACCGGTTCAGCAGGTTGCATAAGGGCGGCCACGGACGCTTCCACATTCCTAACCATTTTGTTTGTTGCTGTGATATACGCCTCCAACGCCTCTTCCAAACTAGACTTTGGTGGTAAAGGAGTTTTGGCAAAAGATTCGAAATTGTTTGGATATGTGAAACTCCCAAAAGGCTGTGTAGAAGTAGTGTCTAGTGAAGGTGGGAAGGTCGGGTAGGACTGGTAGGAAGTGGGTGATTGGACAGGGGTAGGGTCAACATATGGATAAAAAGGTGAATAGTCTTGTGGATCCCTAGAACTAGATGAGTGGAGAGGGGTGAAAGATCGGCTACGAGATTGAGCAATATGCTCAGCAATGGACATCGGCTTAGGAGAGACGGTAGAACTTGAAAAAGTGGTATCAACATATGGAGGTGGTAAAGGTTGACTTGGTTGACACAAAGTGGGTTGAAAAGTCAAACTGTTTCCCCTAGACGTCTCTATTTGATCTTTCAAAGATATTTTAGGCAAGGAAGGATCGTCTTTAAATTGATCGAACAAATTGCCGAACGACGCAAAATTAGGTTCGGGATACCAAAGTTCGGCAAGTGATTTGTTATGTGGGGTACCCATGTTAGAAGAAAGGGAGAAAGAAAGAAAGTTTGTTGGTGCAAGGATTTCCGAGCGACAAAAGTTTCAAGTCTTTTTTTTTTATAAAAATTTCCTTTTTCCTTTTTCTCTTTATGTGAGACTGTTTGCAGAAAAAAATTTCGATAAAGGGCTTAGACACAAATGTAATCAACCAGAAATGCACAATCGGACCTAGATCTAGGGTCACCTAGGTCAGCTAGACAGCTCCTAACTGTTCCAAAGGGCTAGAAATAGGACCTCAAACCGCCTCTTCACCGCCAATTGCGGCCAGGTAAGTGGGAAGGAACCACACTGTGGGCCTAATTAAAAACCACTAGCCTTTGACACACTTGCCTAGGTACCGCAAAGTCAGGTTAGGATAAACGGCCGATGCCTATACTAATCCTCTGTCCTATTGAGCTCGAAGTCCTTAGGGCCGAGTCTAAAATTTTTTTAATTAAGAGTGGTCAATGCAAATGCTTTATGTGGTTTCTGGGGTCCTGAGAAGGGTGATAAAATCCCCACCCAATTTGAATTGGTCAAAAGCCTCTTAAAATCAGTTTTAAAGATATGCAAAACAGAAAAATCACTTCCAATCAAATCTTTTTTTTTTTGAATTTCAAAGTTTACAAGTTTTCTAATTAAAACTTTCCATTTTTCTCTTGCTCTTTATTTGGAAAGATAATTTTAGCAAAAAAATTAAGGATATGCAAATCAGAAAAGATCATTTACAATCAATTATTATTTTAAGCATAGCGCAACGAATCCTGCATAAGATTTGTTATTTGGAAAGGAATATTTTTAACGCGCAAAAAAATCCTGCAGGCAAATTTACAGAAGATATATCAAGATTTGCAGAGGAGGAGAGAGAAAACTCACAGAGAATTACTGTGGCGGAACCCCCCCCTTTTTTTTACTGCACTTCTGCCCATTCTTTTTTTTTTTAAAGACCAACACGCGGCGGTTCCGCGGTCGCAGGTAGGATCTGGCGGCGGTTCCGCGGCCGGGATGGGGTCGCGAGATTTTTTTTTTTTTTGCAGATCGCGCAATTGACTTGTTGACTCGGTCCTCCAAATTTCTTCTGTTTTCTGTTGTGATATTTCTCTGTTTGTTCGAATTTGATACTTGCTGTTTTGATCTCTGTAGATTTCCAAATCCGAATTTGTTCGTAGATCCTGCAAAACTCACACAAAAATACCCTTTCCAAAAATAACAGATGATATATTTTTCTATTTTTCAGATTTTTATGATTTTTTGAATTTTGATTAACCCGAAATTGCGAAAAGGAAAGTTCTACGCCATCCCCGGCAACGGCGCCATTTGATTTAGTGAGTGATTTAGCGTGCTTGCGCATTCTAAAAGATAGATCAAAAATATTTGTAACCGCAATCAAGAACGGCGTCGCTTTGCAGCTAGCCGGTGAGTACTGGTCGGTCCACAGGGATGTTGTAAATTTCCTATTCGCTCAAACGAGTTAATTCTGATTGTGGTCGGATTGATTATTAAATCTAAAAATTGAAGTTGTATGATATTAGGATTAGAAACTTGCTAGGATTAGGTTTAGGGAAAATTTGGTAAACAAAGATCTACATCTCTTTCCATTGCCTTTAATTAAAGATATCATATTAGTGTTATGGTAAATCTTAACAAAGGGGATTAGGATGATTGGGAAGATTGATTCTTCCTCTAGATCATTGTCCTTCCTTTCTTAATCTTTACCCTAACCTCCATGGAAAACCTTAAAATCCGGGCCTTTAGACTACGGAATCACCGTTACCTCGAGGGTAGAGTGCCGTAGGGAGTGGAATAAGAAGATATGCATGGAGTTCTAATTTTCATAAAAGATTGGCAAAGAAAAGAGATAAGAGATCTTCGTCTCTCAAATCCTTCCCCATTCCTAACCCTAACAAGCGATGAGACTACTCACTCATTAGGGAATTGAAAAACATTTATCTAGGGCAGAGAATAAAAATTACCTAGGGCAAGAATTGAAATTTAAACTAGAGCAATTAAATAAAACTACTTACAGATGCATCTCTCCAATCATCAACGCAGGGTTGTCAGATCTGAATTCATGAATTGAAAAGAAACACCGATGCTCTCCATAAAGAATTCTAAAATTTATTAATGAAGGGAGGCATAAGAAATTACAATGAGTAGAGTTCCTATTTATAGAGAATAGGAAACCCTAGGTTACAATTGATTTGCATGTCTACATTTACCAAAATATCCTTAGGAAGACCTAGTCAAAGTAGACTTCAAGCTTTGGTAAAATTTTATGTCTCTGTCTCTTTAAAAGAAAGTATTGGGCCTTGGATCTTTGGGCTTCCTTATTATTTGGTTCTTTATTAAAATAGCTTCTATGTTTCTTCCAGATCTCCAGTGAATAATTGCGGTGGACTTTTAACCGTTCGCTTTGTAATCTTGGACCTTGCATTGCCTTGTACTTTGTGAATTTTATCTTTGATGTCGGCTTGATCAAGAGTCTTCTGTTTGTTGGTCAAAGTCCACTTTTGCATCGTATTTTCATCGTTTTCACTGTTTTCTGTCCAAGAACCTTGTAACCTGTAATATGTTGCAGACATGCGTCAAAAGCACCTGTTTATTTATAAAAAGAATAAGAATGAGGAATATAATAATGCAATATTATGGTGTGAACACCTCTACATCGTTTCGCCCGAAGCAAGGAAACCCTCTTTGTGGGACTCTAAAAACTCATCAATACGTTTGCAATGGGTTTAACTACAAGCACGTCAGCGACACTAGCTAACGGCTACCCAGGTATTGAGCGAAAGGGTGGCCGACGAGCAAACTCATCCTGAAACACCTACTGATCCTGACAGTGACAATATCCGTACAGTCCGGTCTGTCCGTCTAAGAGTATCGCATTTCGAGTTTAGGGGGTGGATAATGCCAGACCCCTGATAACACGATATTTCGTGTCGGTATGAAGCCCATCACCACTTGAGAAACTACTGATCCAAATCAGTAATTCTCGACTACCTTGGCCAAGGATTTCTAATGATGGCCACCCGTGCACCGCACGACATCAACCACCAATACCGGCAGAGATGAATCCCCGACGCTCCGCTCACTGCCTCCATGTGGCTCGGGACTGTATCCAACTAAAACCTGTTTGCACGACTCCTTTGAGCCGTGGTAGGGTAGTAATCAAAACACAGTGGGAACTCACACGAGATAAATGACGATCTCAGGTCGACAGACTAACCTGTACACATGTCACCTGGGAACTGCTATCTGACAATAGGTATAGTACAACTAGCAGGTTCCCGGCGAGTCCGTCCAGTGTACTGATAACCCAATGAGCACATGTATACTATCTTAGGTGAACAAACTAATACCAATGGCTTGTGAGACCTGGCCACCGCTCCTTGTCGGGGTCTCGATCAGTATACACCAGTCTACTCTGGAGTATCGATGCCCAGTCTCGATACTCTCATGACTAGGGACATTTAAGGATTTGCTTATAGACCACCCAGCTCCCACGTATATGATCACCATCATAATGCTGGTAGTCAAGCAAGAATCCTATAGGCTCTATCAACATGTAATAGTGATCTGTAATACCACATAAAGTATGTAATAGATGATAAAGACAAACCAGATAGATACTATCATCTCGAGTAAGATTGTTCTATCCATATAGGTCCTTCCACAATCATCATAATCCCCTGCCTGCGACTATGATAATTGCCTTGAGGTCACTATAGCAAACAATCTCCCACTTACACTTAAGGCCAATTTTTACGGTGTCACATACTCACAGCTCGTGTGATACCAAACACCCAACTTCTTTATTAAGCGGTTTCACAAAGCTCATTTGTGAAACTATTGTGTTCGAGAAATAGCTTCAGTGAGTGGATGCGCTCTAATATTTCTTTTTATATATCTCTATATCTCAACTTCGTGAAGAAAGACTATCTCTCGAAATGTGCAATACCTGTCTTAGAATTTGTCTGGATATCTGATGGGAACCAGTTCATAAAGGAACTCCAAATCCAACAAATATCTTAGACTGTATCATCTACTGAATTTAATCAGTATCTTGCGCTATGCCTTTCACAGTATCCACTTGGACCACCTGTCCAATATATTATCCCTCAAAAGAGTGAAAACTTTAACTCTGACAGCTACTCTGTCATCCAGGTTATCTTGGAAGCCAAAAATGATACTCGTCTCTCGAATGAGGCTACCGTTACCATATCCTAAGAACATCTACTTATGTTCAAAACAGCTTCCCAACGTTTCTCCAGGATTGGATTAATATATGCTTATTGCAGCTAGTACAAAAGCAATATCTGGTGTTGTACTTGACATTTCATGATTGACTCAATTGCCTAAGCAAGTGATATGTCAATCATGCAAATACTTCTCCCCGTCAGTCTGTAAGATATCCTTTAGAGAGGGTGACTCCATGACCTGCGGGTACTACCACCTCGCCAAGAGTTGTCAATTCTAAAACACCTTTAGAATAATGTCAAAGTATCCAAATTGGGACACTTCCAAAATCTAGATCTAAAACCATAGATCTAGTCACCAGAATCCCTGATATTATATCCATATCCTTTGTAGAGAAACCACCTTGTGACAACCACAGTATAACTGATCGTATCATAGGAAGATCTCTCCCTATAAAGTGCATGTCATCCAAATACCTGGACATCACTTTTTACTACCTCCTCACCAGATCCAACTCCTGTTCTGATGAAGTCAAGACCTATGACTATCATATCAAAAATAGATGATCTATTTCTGCTATACCTGCGTTAGTCTATAAATAGACATAAGCCACTTGCCCTCTATGCTTCTGCTGCTCCCACAGACTACAACAACCCTCTGGCAGAGTCATATACACGTGCACTTCTAAAGCTAGTTTAGAACGACGTTATACTCATCCTCCTGCCGGGTATTATAGTCTAGAACAGCAGCAATGACAAGTCTGGGTAAACAAGAACCTCCCTGTCACCGTCTCTGAGAAGTCCGAAGTACCTTTCGGGTGCCTGAGGTTACCCACCTAATCTGCGGAGTGGCTAATGGAATGTCCAAACCAATTGAATCATCATGTTCTATTAAATTTTCAGTAATCGTTTGTAGTTCTGGAATCTCTTCCAGTTCTCCATACTCCTACTAATGTTTTCTGAAAAGAATGCATTTTATTAAAACTGGTGGCGAGTCAAGAATAATATAACTATTGATCTTCCTGATGGTAGAATGTTAACCCTCGTCGAAGCCCGGGATAACCCACAAACTGAAATTACTGAAATATGCCTTGAGTGTTGGATATAGTGCACTCAGAGTCCATTATTGGATCACAGGGACGTGATTGCAATGATTGAGGGAGGACCTATGCTGGTAGGACAGTCTTACTCAAGATGATAGTATGCTATCTGGTTTATCTTTATCATCGTGTACTGCTTTAGGTGACATTACTGATCACTATTGCACGTTGATAGAGCCCCTAGGATTCTTGCTTGACTACCAGCAGTATGAGGGCAATCATATACGTGGGAGCTGGTAGTCTATAAGCACATCCTTAAATGGTCCCTAGTCGTAGGAGTTTCGAGACAGGGCATCGATACTCCAGAGTAGACTAGTGTATACAGTCGAGAACCCGACGAGGGGCGGTGGCCGGTTTCACAAGCCACTGGTGTCAGTTGGTTCACCTAAGATGTATACAGGTGCTCATTGGGTTATGAGTACAACGGACAGGACTCGCCGGGAACCTGCTAGTTGGTATTATACCTGACGTCAGATAGCAGTTCCCTGGTGTCATGTGTACAGGTTAGTTCATCGACCTGAGATCGTCATTTGTCTCGTGTGAGTTCCCACTGTGCTTAGATTACTACCCTACCACGCTCAAAGGAGACGTGCAAACAGGTTTTAGTTGGGTACAGTCCCGAGCCACATGGAGGCAGTGAGCGGATCTGCAGGGGTTCGTCTCTCCCGGTATTGGGGGTGAGGTCGCGCTGTGTCTAGGAGAGCCAGTACATGAAAGTCCTTGGCCAAGGCAGGAGATTTACTGGTAGGTAATCCAGTAGTATCTCAGGGTGTTCTGGGCTACACTCCGACACGACTTGTACCGCTTTTTGGGGATCTGACTTTTACCAACCCCCTAGGCCCGCCATGCGATGCTCATAGACGAACGGACCAGACTGTACGGATATTGTCACTGACAGGCTCAGTAGGGTGTCAGGATGAGTTTGCTCATCGACGTCCCTTTTGGTCAATAGCTGGTGGCCCGTCACGTATGGCTAATATCTCTGACGTGCTAGTGGTTAAATCCATAGCCATAGTATTGACGAGTCTTTAGAGTCCACCACACACAGTTACTCAAGTTTCGGGCAAAACGCTGTAGAGGCCATATGGAGATATGGCAGGGTTCGATCAGATACATGCGGTATTGCACGGATCATGATCGGACGGATAATACTAGCGAGCTTTGGTTTAAACCGGATCCTAGTATTGTACAGTGTAGATTTTGTCTCTTTGCATTTGTATTCAGTGGGAATACAGATTCGGGCATGTATATGCAGTCACGGGGTTTTCCTGTAATTTATTACAAGATCGGTTTTCTGAAGTTGTCAGTTTGCATTCCGTTCCGGCCAGTTTTCCTTTGTTCCTTCCCGGCCGTACTTTTCCGATGGAGGGGGTTATTTGCAAGTGTGCAAATTATCTTTTGTGGAGGTGTTATTTGTTATTTGTGGCTTCATGATTGATTTAGCATGATGAGATTCTTTTTCCATCCATTCTTTTTCATTAATGAGAAGAGATTAATTTGTTTTTGGATGTGAGGCTTGCTTTTAGGGGTGTGGTCACCATTCTACTTTTCCTACACTCACCTCCCTTCTTGTTGATTCCATGACACTCCCATTTTGAATAAGGGGCCGACCACAATTGGGGAGGGGAGAGGGTTTCATTTTTGATGAGGGAAATTTGATCATCTCATTTTTGCATGCTACACAAATTCATCAACCTTACTCCAAAGTCCATTGATCTTTCCTCCATCATCAAAGGCAACTTCATAAACCCCAAGAGACAAAGTTTCTACACTAGTCTACAGCATTCCTTGGACGCGTCGGCTAGCCAACTTCTCACCCGAGTTGCCTCGGTCCAGAGGTGGGAGCCCGTAAAAGAACCCGGCGATGTGGTGCCCGTTTCGACGAGGAGGTGACGACCGGAGATTCCGCGAGGATATCGGAGTGGAGGCGAAGACCGAAGGACACGGATCGCTTGGTATAGCTTCTCTACTCCTTTTCTTGTTTTCTAGAGTTAGGTTAAAGGCCCGATCCGGTATTTTTGTGCGCAGTGGTGCCGGTTGAATAGTTTTTGAAGTTTTTCGTTTCGGCATTCCGGCGTCGGATTGACGGCCGGGGCGCCGCCGTGCACTTACATTGGTATCAGAGCCACGCCATTAACCTTGTCTAGCTTGCTCTAGTATGTTTAAAGACTCGATCGAACAAAAATCCCAAAAAACGTATCTCGTGTGCATCAGGTTTCTGTCGAAATTTTTTGGGCTATAAAAATTTTTCACGTTGTTGCAGAAACAAAAGCAGGCAATTCTATGCATTCTGGGAAAATTCGATGAAAAGATTCCTTAGTACGACTGCGGAAACGCGGCTAAACCCCTGGTTTGGCCGCGGTTCCGCGGTGGGAAAGTGCTATCTTTGCACCAAATTTTCAAAGTAGGCTTATGGTTAGGAAATGGGGCTTTTGGGATATTCTTTTTAGGCCCAGATTTTCTGTGAGTGCTACAGTAGTGCTTGGGGCCCACTTCGGTAAATTTGATCGATCGAGAATTTTAAACTTGTTAGTTCACAGTATTTACATTATATCTGCGACCGTGAATGTCATTTGATCGGTAAATCATGTCTATCTGCTATAGCCCTTTTAGACGGATTTGCGAACGTGACATTCACGTTGATGTTCTGTGTAGTGCTGTGATGTTGCGGATTGGTCGTGGGAGATAGCCTAGATGCAATGTTAGTACAGTTTTGTTTTATATGTACATTTGATATTGCGGGACGAGCGTCTGACATGTGGACTGCCGTCACTGCCTGTTTGTATTATTCTTTTAGGGCACGACCGGTTCGAGGTCGATGTACCCGTTGTATGTATATTTTACTTTATGTACTAAGATTATCCCGCGGAGGGGTGCACGGATAGCCGGGTTCTAGAGGGCAACGAGCCCGCATCTCATGGCTTTGAGACGGAGGGGGCTTCACTCTAGAATTGGCGGGCTATTCGCCGCACTTGTAGCGGGTATAGGTTGACCCAGGAGGGGTGCCCAAGTTATCGGATTCCGTGAAGTGCTAGGTGGTCCATTCACGTTGCTGAAGGGGGCTGCCTCGCTTTAGGTTTTGGCGGGTAACTTTCCGCGCCCGTAGGGGTCTAGGATTTCATTGCACAGGCTATTCACACGATCAGGGAAACGTCGGGTTTCAGTAGCGGCTCTATGAAACCCGGGGATCCCAGATATCTGTATTGTTCTGTGATGCTTATTACATTTCTGTGATGTTGCATTTTATCACGCCTTGAGCGAATATTATATATTGATATATATACTAGTAGATGTTGTATATGTTTTGCATCCGCGCTAGTCCAGTCCCCGCTCTGTCGTTAGTTAAGTAACCTAACGGGTGATGACGGGACCCAGTGGCGAATGCGGATGGCATATGCGTACATCATTATTTTCGTTCTTTTGTGGTGTGATCAATTGATGGGACTGCGTTGATTTGGATCAATGCAAGCTAAACAAACCTATTATGATGTTGTTAGAACATTTTTCAAAAAGCTGTTATTGCAAGGGCGTTCTCTTTTGTTTTGCACAGTGGTATTCGGTTATGAATATCCAGCTCCTCAGTCGACGAGGCAAGGGCCGAGATCCCTTCACCGGGAGTGACCCCTTGGACAGAAGTTTGCGTCAGGGCAATAACTTCACTATAGTCGTTTACTTTTGCTTTGCATCGTGGTATTCAGTTGGAATATCCTGCACCTCATTCCACGGGGAAAGAGCCGAGATCCCTTCACCGGGAGTGACCTCTTTAGCAAAGGTTTTCGCAACTATATTTTTAAAAAGCTATCCAGTTCCTTCAACGATATCAAGTTCATTACGTTAAAGGTTTTCGCCAGAAACCATTCGTAGCCCTCCATCATTTCAGTTAAATATTCGGTAGTATTCAAGCTATGTATTTTGACCTCACGCCAAGGCATAGTGATTGGTAGCTGCCGGATATTTATCTGTTGCATAGATAGATGCGTTGGTTTGGGACAGTCGTACTACTATTTTGGCCTACGTCAAGGGTATGGACGGGTGGGTTCAAATTAACCTGGATAATGATGGGTAGAACTTGACATGTGACTTATGATATTTTGACCTCACGCCAAGGTCATAAGAGCATGGGGAAGAAATCAGATCAGGAGTTTCTAAAGAAACTGAAACTTGCCAGATATGCGCATACCTTTTGGAGTGTGATAACGTGAGCTGATTCCGTCACGTTATTATGCGATGAGAGTTGGATCCCGATTCCCACTGATGAGTTGGTTTACTCCTCGGGTGATCCCGACTAATTCTTCTTTCAGGTTTGGGGAAGAATTTGACGTTACAGTGGGTGGTTTCCTAATTAGATAAATTGGTAATCATTCTGATCTAGGTTAGAGTGCATGCTGAGTGTTTCTTTTCTCTCTCTTTTTGGCAGCGACCATGACCCGACCCTATACTATGACTCAGTGACCAAAATTAACCGAACCTTCTTAAACACTGGCTTTTGGATTGTCAGAGTTGCAAACTTCATTGCCACTCCTACTTTTACCATTTTTCTCCAGGACACCCCGTATTACTACGAACGTCCACTTCCATTGGACAAAACCATCGTATGGTTATATACGAACTCGAAGGAATTTATTCGAGGATGGTTTCCGGTTCTGGAGGAAACGGATAGGACTACTCAGTTGTCTTTTCCTTTTACCTTCTCTCAGGTTGCGAGTACTGCTTGGTTTAGGAGATAGTACACCTATTACGCAAATTGGATAGTCTTCTTCCAAACCTTAGGCTGGTGCAGAACGGTGGGGAATGAAGAAAACCAATTAGCATAACGATGGTGTACAGAAGGTATTAAGTTAAGACAAAGAAAGGGATTAGTAAGAGGGCAAAGTAAATTGCGACTGCTATTCACGACCAAACCAAGTATTTCTTCGCCAATCCTAAATCACCTTTGTATTTCTCCAGGACACTCCGTATCATTACGAAAATCCATAGTTTATTTGGATACTCCATCGTATGGTTATATACGAACTCGAAAGGAACTTGTTCCAGTTCGGGGATGGATTCTGGTTCAGGAGAAATAGGAATAAGGTTTATTCGGTTGTCTTTTATCTTCACCTTCTCTCGCATTGCGAGTGCTCCTAGGATTAGGACAGTACAACCATTATGATTATTGGATAGTCTTCTTCCAAATCATAGACTGGTGCCGAACGGTAGGGAAGGAAGAAAACCATTTGGCCTAAAGGGGTGTACAGAAGGTAATGAGTAAAGACATATAAAGGGATTTGGAGAGATGGCAAAGAATTATACGGTTATAGTTGTGAATCTGGATAATGGAAGAGGCATTACTAGGAATACCAGGATACCCCATCGAAACATTTCAATGTTTCAGTTTCACTGTGTACTGTTAAAAGAAAACTGATTTCCCGATTAGACACTTTCTCCAGGGTATGTATTTACCTGGTATGATTCTCACATCTGTATGGTTTTACAGATGATGAGTGGGAGTAAGTTATTGGGAATTAGGTGATCATCCTCATTATATCGCAATTCGTTGTAATTGGTGATATTTGAGGAAGTCACCTGGGTTGTTTGCCGGACGGTGAATATTTGGTTTTGAATATCCGTTGTTATGCACCAATTTCAAATTGATATATCTGTACGTCTAATTTTATAGAGTGAGATATACCTTTTTGAAATTATGTCTATGACATTTACCTATATCAGTGGATGGTTAGGTAAGGAGCATTGAACAGCGGTGTAATTCTTCTTAACCATAAATACAGTTTTCAACCTACGACATACAGTGAATGAGTCACTAGACTCAGGGGACTTATACAGAGTATTGTATATTGTCCAGTGTCCATTAGGACAGAGGGGTTGGTCCTCGTACTATATTCGGTTTACTTATCACTTCTCTGGTTCTTAGACAGGTGTTTCGTAGAAACACTGGGTCCGAGTTTTGAGAAGTCATAGGTATATGGATAAAGTAGAGAACTGGGTGTTGCAAGTATCGGGATTCTTCAAGGTGATCGAAGATCTAGATACTTGTGTATGGTATTCAGTTGATAGTAATGATTAAGAGAACTTGCTTCTTTTTCAGGTTATTCATAATTGGAAGCATTCCTAAGTTGAGTAATGCTGATCGGCCTCTTTCCATTTAGTTGACATGCACTGGAGACAGCTGCATGATTTGAATCTGGTTCAATTAAATCAGTGCCTCCGTTTCTGTATTGGATATAGAACAGTTCATATCTTGACATTGTTAAGATACGGGGAGTTGTCCGGCTTATGCGTAAAACCAGACACTGGACAACTCAAGGCACGTTTCTATAATGGCTGTTTATGGGTTGACCCGGGCAATGACGAGGGTTGATATTCTACCATATGGAAGATCAATAGTGATATTGTTCTTGACTCGCTATAGTTTCAATTAAAAATTAATTTTTTTCTTCAGAAAACAGTAGTGGGAGTATGGTAGAACTGGAAGTGATTCCAGAACCGCAAACGATTACTGAAGATTTGATAAGAACCTAAAGATTCAATCTGGTTTGACATTCCATTGGCCACTCCGCAGATAAAGTGGGTAACCTCAGGCGCTCGAGAGGTACTTCGGTAGCCTCAAGGACGGTGACAGGGAGGTTCTTGTTTACCCAGACTTGCCATTGCTGTTGTTCCAGACTATGAGACCCGGCAGGAGGATGAGTATAGCGTCGTTCTAAACTAGCTTTAGAAGTGTACGTCTATATGACTCTGGCAGAGGGTTGTCGTAGTCAGTGGGAGCAGCGGAAGCATAGTGGACAAGTGGCTTATGTCTATTTATAGACTAAAGCAGATATAGAGGAGATAGGTCATCTATTTCTGATGTGACAGTCATAGGTTTGACTTCATCAGAATAGGGGATGGATCTGTTAAGAAGGTAGTAGGGTGTGATGTCCTGGTATTTGGATGACATACACAGAGTAGGAAGTGATATTCCTATACTACGATCGGTTATACTTTGGTTGTCACACAGTAGTTTCTCCACATAGGAATTGGATCTTATATCGTACATTCTGGTTACTAGATCTATGGTTTTAGATCTAGATTTTGGTGGTTTCCCAATCAGGGTACTTAGACAGCATTCTAAGAGTATTTAGAATGGACGACTCCTGGCATGGTAGTATACCTGCAGGTGATGGAGTCACCCTCTCTAAAGGTGTCTTACAGACTAAAGGGGAGAGGGATACGCATGATTGGCAGATCACTTTCTTAGGCAATTGAGTTGATCATGAGATGTCAAGTACCACACCAGATATTGTTTTTGCAGTAGGTGCAATAAGTTGATATTAATCCAATTCTGGAGAAACGATCGGAAGCAGTTTTAGAACATAAGTGGATGTTCTAGGGAAATGATAACAGCATTCTCCTTCGGGAGACGGTTATCATTCCAGGCTTCCAAGGTGACCTGGATGGCAGAGTGGCTGTCAGAGTTATAGTTTTCCTTCTGACGAGGGGCAGTATTTTGGACAGGTGGTCCAAGGGGATACTGAGGGAGGCATGACGCAGGATACTGATTAAGTTCAGTTGACGATATAGTCTAAGAAGTTTGGATTTGGAGTTCATTTATGAGCTAGGTCCCATCAGATATCCAGACACATTCTAAGACAGGTATTGCTCATTTCGGGAGATAGCTTTCTCCGCGAACTTGAGATAAAGAGAGACATAGAAAGAAACATCAGAGCGGCTCCACTCACTGAGGCTATTCCTCGAACGCAATAGTTTCGCAAACGAGCTTTGAGATTAACTAGTAGAGGAGTTGGGTGTTCGGTATCACACGGGCTGTGAGTATGCGACATCGCAATAATTAGCCTTGAGTGCAAGTGGGAGATTGTTGGATATAGTGCCCTCAAAGTCAATTATTGGATCACAGGCACGTGATTGCAATGATTGAGGGAGGACCTATGCCGGTAGGACAATCTTACTCAAGATAATAGTATGTTATCTGGTTTATCTTTAACATCGTGTACTGCTTTAGGTGACATTACTGGTCACTATTGCACGTTGATAGAGCCCCTAGGATTCTTGCTTGACTACCAGCAGTATGAGGGCGATCATATACGTGGGAGGTGGTAGTCTATAAGCACATCCTTAAATGGTCCTTAGTCGTGGGAGTTTCGAGACATGGCATCGATACTCTAGAGTAGACTAGTGTATACAGTCGAGACCCCGACGAGGGGCGATGGCCGGTCTCACAAGCCACTGGTGTCAGTTGGTTCACCTAAGATGTATACAGGTGCTCATTGGGTTATGAGTACACCGGACAGGACTCGCCGGGAACCTGCTAGTTGGTATTATACCTGACGTCAGATAGCAGTTCCCTAGTGACATTTGTACAGGTTAGTTCATCGACCTGAGATCGTCATTTGTCTCGTGTGAGTTCCCACTGTGCTTAGATTACTACCCTACAACGCTCAAAGGAGACGTGCAAACAGGTTTTAGTTGGGTACAGTCCCGAGCCACATGGAGGCAGTGAGCGGATCTGCAGGGGTTCGTCTCTCCCGGTATTGGGGGTGAGGTCGCGCTGTGTCTAGGAGAGCCAGTACATGAAAGTCCTTGGCCAAGGCAGGAGATTTACTGGTAGGTAATCCAGTAGTATCTCAGGATGTTCTGGGCTACACTCCGACACAACTTGTACTGCTTTTTGGGGGTCTGACTTTTACCAACCCCCTAGGCCTTCCATGCGATGCTCATAGACGAACAGACCGGACTGTACGGATATTGTCACTGACAGGCTCAGTAGGGTGTCAGGATGAGTTTTCTCATCGACGTCCTTTTTGGTCAATAGCTGGCAGCCCGTCACGTATGGCTAATACCTCTGACGTGCTAGTAGTTAAATCTACAGCCATAGTATTGACGAGTCTTTATAGTCCACCACACATAGTTACTCAAGTTTTGGGCGAAACGCTGTAGAGGCCGTATGGAGATATGGCAGGGTTCGATCAGATACGTGCGGTATTGCACGGATCATGATCGGACGGATAATACTAGCGGGCTTTGGTTTAAGCCGGATCCTAGTATTGTACAGTGTAGATTTTGTCTCTTTGCATTTGTATTCAGTGGGAATACAGATGCGGGCATGTATATGCAGTCGCGGGGTTTTCCTGTAATTTATTACGGGATCGGTTTTCTGAAGTTGCCAGTTTGCATTTCGTTCCGGGCAGTTTTCCTTTGTTCCTTCCCGGCCGGACTTTTTCGATGGAGGGGATTATTGGCAAGTGTGCAAATTATCTTTTGTGGAGGTGTTATTTGTTATTTGTGGCTTCATGATTGATTTAGCATGATGAGATTCTTTTTCCATCCATTCTTTTTCATTAATGAGAAGAGATTGATTTGTTTTTCGATGTGAGGCTTGCTTTTGGGGGTGTGGTCACCATTCTACTTTTCCTACACTCACCTCCCTTCTTGTTGATTCCATGACACTCCCATTTTGAATAAGGGGCCGGCCACAATTGGGGAGGGGAGAGGGTTTCATTTTTGATGAGGGAAATTTGATCATCTCATTTTTGCATGCTACACAAATTCATCAACCTTACTCCAAAGTCAATTGCTCTTTCCTCCATCATCAAAGGCAACTCCATAAACCCTAAAAGACAAAGTTTCTACACTAGTCTACAGCATTCCTTGGACGCGTCGGCTATCCAACTTCGCACCCGAGTTGCCTCGGTCTAGAGGTGGGAGCCCGTAAAAGAACACGACGATGTGGTGCCCGTTTCGACGAGGAGGTGACGATCGGAGATTCCGCTAGGAGATCGGAGTGGAGGCGAAGACTGAAGGACACGGATCGCTTGGTATAGCTTCTCTACTCCTTTTCTTGTTTGCTAGAGTTAGGTTAATGGCCCGATTCGGGATTTTTGTGCGCGGTGGTGCCGGTTGAATAGTTTTTCGTTTCCGCATTCCGGCGTCGGATTGACGGCCGGGGCACCGCCGTGCACTTACATTGAGTTCGTCCAGATTCTGGTTTTAAGTATCAGCCGGACAACTTCTTATATCTTAACATCGTTAAGATACAAAACCATTCTATATACCATATAGAAAAAAGGCACTAATTTAAGTGGAACTAGATTCAAAAACATGCATCTGTCTCTAGTGCATATCAACCAAATGGAAGGAGGCTAATCAGCATTACTCAACTAGGAGTGCATCTATATATGAGTAACCTGAAAGAGAAGCAAGTTCTCAAAACCATTACTATCAACGGAATACCAAACACAAGTATCTACATCTTCGACTACCTCGAAGAATCCTGATACTTCCAACAAATGGTTCTCTACTTTATTCTTATACCAATAACTTCTCAATATCTGGACCTTGTATTTCAATGAAATACTTGTCAACAACTGGAGAAGTCATAAGTAAACATAATATAGTACGAGTACCAACCCCATTGTTCTAATGGACATTGTACAACATACAATACTTTGTATAAGTCCCCTGAGTTCAACAACTCAAACCCTGTGCATCGTAAGTTGAAAACTGAGCTATGGTTAAGAAGAATTACACAGCTATTGAATCCATCTTACCTAATCACCAACTGATATAGGTAAATGTCATAGACATAATTTCAAAAAGTTATATCTCACTTTAAAAAATAAATGTATAGATATATCAGTTTGAAATTGGTGTATAACAACAGATATTCAAAACCAAATATTTGCCGTTAGGCAAAACCCAGGCGATTTCCTCAAATATCACCAATTACAAAGAATTCTGATATGTATTAAGGATCTAATCACCTAATTCCAAATATCTTACTCCCACTCACCATCTGTAACGCCATACAGATGTGAGAATCAAATCTGGTAAATACATACCCTGGAGTTAGAATCTAATTGGGAAAACAGTTTTCAATTAATATTGCACAGTCAAACTGAAACATGAAAATGTTTCGTAGGGGTATCCTGGTATTCCTAGTAACGCCTCTTCCAATATCCTTATTAATGGCCGTAACCATATATTTCCATGCCCTCGCTCCAATCCCTTTATTTTGTCTTTACTTATTACCTTCTATACACCACCTTTAGGCTAATTGGTTTTCTTCCTTGCCTACCCTTCGGCACCAGCCTAAGGCTTGGAAGAAGACTATCCAATAAGAGTAATAGGTGTACTCTCCTAATACCAGGAGCCCTCGCAACCTGAGAGAAGGTAAAGGGAAAAGACAACTATATAATCCTATTCTCTTTCTCTTGAACCGGAATCCATCCTCGAACGGGAATAAGTTCCTTCGAGTTCGTATGTAACTATACAATGGGGTATCCAAGCATTATGGACGTTCATAGTGATACGAAGTGTTCTGGAGAAATACAAAGTGGATGTAGGAGTAGCAGGGGTATACCTGGTTTCATCGTGAAAGATAGTAGTCACAATTTCCTTTTATCCTTATTCTAATCCTTTTATATATCTTTACTTATTACCTTCTGTACACCACACTTAGGCTAATTGGTTTTCTTCCTTCCCCACCTTTCGGCACCTGCCTATGGTTTGGAAGATGACTATCCAATAAGCGCAATAGGTGTACTCTCCTAATACTAGGAGCCCTCGCAACTTGAGAGAAGGTAAAGGGAAAAGACAATTGAATAATCCTTTTCTATTTCTCCTGAACCAGAATCCATCCTCGAACTGGAACAAGTTCCTTCGAGTTCGTATGTAACTATACGATGGGTTATTGTTCATATCATAATTTTGCATTATTATATTCCCCATTCTTAATCATTTTACAAATAAATATGTGCTTTTGATCCATGTTTGTTAAATAGTTGCAGGTTACAGGTTCTCGGAACAATACAGTGAAAATGATGAAAAACGCTACAAAAGTGAGACTACGACCAACAAATAGAAGAATCTTTGTCAAGCCGCCTATAGTTTGAGGGACAAACGAAGATCAGCAAACAGTTCGATTTCACAAAGCATGAAGGCAGCGCAAGATTTAAGACTTCAACGCGAAGCAAACGGTGAAAGTCCACAACATTCTGCACTGTGAAAATCTGGAAGAAACTAGAAGACATTCTGAAGAACCAAGTGAATAAAATAGAAAGAAAAAGCAACAGAATGAAGCCTAGAAGAAATGATGCATCAAGACCATCAAATGGCTGCGGAACTGCGGCCAAACCATGCTTATGGCCGCGGATCCGCGGCCATGCTAAGCGCGCGTCGGTGCGTCGGTGCATTGACTCGGTTTTCTTAAGGGTATTTTTGTAATTCTAGATATGGATCAGATGTAAATCCTAGGGTTTCTATTATCTATAAATAGGAACCCTACAGCTCTTTTTTGAGTGTGCCTCTTTTGAGATGCCTCTTTTAATTTATAGATCTTAGATTTTTAATTCCATGTAATCTGTCAAAGAGTGCATCAAGGAAGAAGTAAGTTATTTTTATCTTGAATTTCTTTTCTGCCATAGTTATAATTTTTTATCTGCCGTAGTTATAAATTTTTTATCTGTCGTAGTTATAAATCTTTTTATCTGCCATAGTTATTAAATTAAAACCATAAAAAAAAATGAACTCGTTTATCAATTCCTTAATAAGTGAGTAGTTCCTCACTTGTTAGGGTTAGGTTTAGGGAAGGTTTGAGAGATGAAAATCTCTCATCCCTTTCTTGCCCATTCAACATTTTAAAGTAGGAGTTTATGCATACAAACACACACCGCTCACTACGGCACCCTATCCCACGAGGTAGCGGTGATACCATAGTTAAAGACCGGTTGTGATTGTTTTCCATAGAGGTTATGGATAAGATTTAAGAAAGGACGGACAAGGACCAAAGGGAAGAAACCTAGTTTCTTTCCGATAGTGCTAATCCACTTTGTTAACTATTACCTTAACACCTAAAAAGTTCTTAATTAGGGCAAAGAAAGCGGTGAGAATAATTGATTTTCCAAACTAACCTAATCTTAACCCTAGCAAGCATTTTATCAGTTTATTCTCATTCTTAGATCTAAAATAAAACCACCATTTTTTCAGATTAACTCGTTAGAACATAAAGAAAAGGAATCCATCTCCCTATGGACCGACCCGTACTCAACCGGCTAGCTGCCAAGCGACACCGTTCTTGATTGCGGTTAATTCTTTGATTTCAAAAACTCATAAGCACTAAATTCCAAACAATCAAATGGCGCCGTTGCCGGGGAGACGGTAGTCTCTTTCTTTGTGTAATTTCGGGTTAAAAAATAAATTAAAAAAAATTAAAAATTATAAAAATTTAAAAAAATATATAATAAAATAAAAGAAATTCATCTTCATCTTTTTGAGAGGTATTGTGTGAATTGTGCAGGATCGGAAAGACGAACAGATTCAGATCTGGAAAATTCAGTGAACAAAAAAGCAAACAGCAGATCTGAACAAACAGAGGAGAACCGCAACAGAAAACAGAAAGATTTTGGAGATCTGAACCGAATACTCAACCGCGGATTCGCCGCACTTTGTTGCTTTTGACCGCGGAACCGCCGCGTGTTGGTGACCTCAGCAAGATGAATCTTCTCTGTATGCATTATTTTCCTCTATTCTGCCCTCTTAGTCCTCTAAAAAATTTTCCTGCAGGGTTCTTTGCGCAAAATTCTTCTCCCTCTCTAATAAATTGTTTTTGTGCAGGGTTTTTTGCACTGCAAAATAAATTTTTTTTAAAGTGTTTTAGATTTTTGTGTGCTTAATTACTTTGCGTATTTAAAATGGACTTTTAAGGGGTTATAACACCAATCAAGATTAGGTGGGGATTTCATTACCCTTCGTAAGACCCCAGAAATCACAAAAAGCATTTTGCATCTACACTTGAGTTAATTAAAAAATATTAGACTCAGCCAATAAGGACCGTCATGCTCATTAAGACAAAGGAAAAGTTGTAGGCATCGGTCGTTTATCTAAACCAGACTTTGTGGTGCCTAGGCTAGACAAGTAGGAAAAGTAATTTTAAAAGGCTCGTCTCACTGTGATTCGTGAGCGGATCCCTCCTTTCTTTACTTGTGCTTACCTAGCCACAATTGGCGGTGAAGAGGCAATTTGAGGATCTCACAACTTGCCCTTTGGAACAGTTAGGAGCAGTCTAGTTGACTTAGGAGACTCTAGCTCTAGGCTTGATTGTGCATACTTATATTGTGACTGTTTGAAAGTGTGTAGTGGTCCGTAAAAATTTTGCAAAAACTCTTTCTAAAAGAAAACACTTTCAAAAATTTCAAAAACCCAAAAACAAACAATTTCTAAAAAAAAAAATTTTTTTAAAAAATAATAAATAAAAATAAATAAATAAAAAATCATCACATTCTTTTTCTTCTCCTTTCTTACATCATGGGTACCCCACCTCGCAAAACTCTTGCCGAACTTTGGTACCCTTATCCAAACATTACTTCCTACGTGCATTGTTTTGGTCGAATTACGGACGACCCCTCCATGCCCAAAATTTCTTTGAAAGATCGAATAGAAGCATCTAGGAGAAACAGTTGGACTCCATAATCCACTTTGTATCAACCATTTCAATCTTCACCACCTTCTTACATTGATACTCCTTTTTCGAGTCCTGTTGTAACTCCGAAACCCATATCTATTGCTGAACATATTGAACAATCTCGTAACCGATCTTTCACTCCTTTCAACACTTCCAGTTCTTGGGATCAACAAGTCCATTCATCTTTTTATCCAAATATTGATCCTACTCCTGTCCAACCATTCAATTCCTACCAGCCCTACCCGACTTTCGCACCTTCTCTAGACACTGCTTCTGCACAGTCATTTGGGAGTTTCCAGAATCCAAACAATTTTGAATTTTTTACTGAAACCCCTTCACAACCCATGTCTAGTCTGGAACAGTCGTTGGAAGCTTATATTGTAGTGACAAACCAACAGATGAGGCGGTTGTATGCGTCCATGGCCACCCTTATACAACTTAGTGACCCGGTAACTAGTTTCCAACTAGCTCCAAAAATTCCAATGTATGATGAGGCGGTTGGACAGATCGAGAATTTGAGTGGAGAGAGTGAGCTATACACCCTTACAAATCAAACCTACCCATCCCCAATTGAATCCCACAACTTCGGTTTTGAATGTCTATCAAGTGTCCCAAATGATTCATAAGTTGAAAATAAAATATTTAATGAGTTGTGCGACTTTGTAGTGTTTGATTTGCCAGATTGTGAAGGCTCCCTTTCGAGTGAAACCATCACCGATCTTTTTGACCTCTACACCTCCAATCTAGAACCTGAATTGATAAATATCCATGCTTTTGATAAGGTGTCCGAAAAAATTGATTTTCACTTGATTGAGGATATTGACGCAGGGAATAATTTGGATGATGAACCCGCAGATTTGGCCGAGTTTTTCTCTCCAATTCATCATCCCGAATCATTAAATGTTTTTCCCGAACTTCATATGCGTCTTGATTTTGATGAGAATGGCATGGATAAGCTAAATTTTAAGGAGAATATTGAGGAAATTATTAAGGATAAACCAGTTTTATTTAATGAGTCGGATTTTCCAATTCATCATGTTCTTTCCACTGACTGTGTACACCCTCCTGAGCCTTTAACTGTGACCCTTCCTAAATCACTCCCCTTCGTCCTTTCCATCGTTCCGACCGCGCAAGAGACCGTATCGCTTTCATTTCCAATGTCTGGTTTACCAAGTTCGACGTGCCCATGTTTGCTCACGAATCTTGAGGGATTTGACCTCATTTCTCAGTGGGTTGATAGATTAGCACAATCGCTTTTTACACATCGGTCATTACAAAATGTGCTAATTTATACACTCCATCTCCACCCTCAAGTTCGTATTAAACTTCTTTCTCCCACTTTCTCTGGTTCTTCTTCTAATCTTCCTTTAATGATACCGAGTGTTGATGAATCACAATCCAATAATTCAAGTTTAATCATTCCAGAAATCCAACTTGATTTGGATACTTTTGAAAATGAGGCAGATGAGTTTTTCGAGTCTCCTACCTCCATAATTTTTGACAAATCAAGTCTGATAAATTTTGGCACAAAACATACTGACAGCAAAGTGTTCAATTACATCGATGAGAGTTTTGAAGAACTTTTTGCTGACAAACTTGCATTCCTAAATGACACGGATTTTTTGATTAATCAACCTCCACCTGAAGAAGTCGAACCACCACCATTTTTTCCCCTTCCGCCATTCTTCTCCTCCACCGAGACCATATACTGCTTCTATCCCCACATAGTCTCTTGTGTTTCTCATTTCTTTTCTCTACACTCCATTCTTTCACCAACCACACCATTATAACGATAAAAATTTTGAATGGTTGGTGCTAACCTTTGGCTTGTGTAAGGCCTTGTATAGCTTGATACTGTGTTTTTCTCCCCCCCTAACTCTAAACTTTAATGCTTCAATAGTGGAAACACTGTTTCACTTAAGTTTGGGGGGACCTTGTTGTATATATATTTTGTTTTGTTTTTCTGTTAACAATAAAAGAAAGAAAATTATAAAGATAAAAAAAAAATATAGGAGAGCCGACAATTTTGACCCTCTTGGTGTAGCCTGACAGTGAGGGCACTGTCAAGTTTAAGTTTGGGGGTATGCTCGGTAAGGTTTCTTCCTTCGCATTCATATGTACATTTTTGCATTTGCATACTTATTTTAAAACACATAAAAATTGAAAAAATTTAAAAAATTATAAAAATTGAAAAGTTCAATTTTGGCCATATTTGACTTAAGTTTGACAAGACGGTTAACTAGCTAGGAAAAACTAGACCCAAAACTTAGCAAATTAAAAAAATATAAAAATAATCTTTCTTAAAATTTAACGGTAGAAAATATATATTTTTGTAGTTTACTTAGAAATAGGCAAACTTTGAGTTCACTTCTTGGGCTAGGTCAAAATAAAGGAAGAGTATTGAAATTTTTATTAAAGTGTAAATCTGAAAAATAATCCCTAAGCTTAAATCTAAATTCTGAAAATATATACCCTACAACATGCACAAACACGAACCTTGAAACTTGGAATAGTAGAGGATACCTTGAAATGCTCTTGTCTAAAATCCTTAGTATGAAGGAAAATAAAATTATAAGTGTGAATAAGGAGATATAAAAAATGAACACTGGTTTTGTAATTACTTAAAGCTGCGTAAAATAAAAAAAATATATAGCGAGGGTGCTTTATCACCTAGTGCCATAGACCAACTGGTTTGGGAGTCACTGCTAAAAGCCTTAGGTATTACAAGACGAGGAATTATGCCATAATGCGCAAACACATTTGGTAATCGGTCGTTAGTACCTCAAGAAATATTAACGGTCGCATGAAGGATGTGTGAGCAATTTCATCTAAAATTCACCAACTAAAAGTACTTTAGACGAAGGACAAGAGTATAAGAGCTTGAATTGAATTTCTAAGTGTAGGGGTGATACATACACACCCGTAGGGGTATATGATTGGGGTTTGGATGAGAGATAAGAATGAATAAAAATTCCTCTGTTGAGATGGAACCTTAGAAGGAAAACTCAAAAGATGTTGAAAGCTAAAAAAATTTACAGAACATATACGATCTTAAGTTAAATAAAAAGAAGCGTGAAAAATATGGGTTGATAATTTCTGAGTTGAAGATAATAGAATTTCTTGCTAGAACATCGAATTGAAAAATAAAAGTCAATAGGCCAAACTGATCGGATTTTGTGGGTACTATCCGCTGAAAACCCTCAGGAGACAACACTCCTCCTACTAGGGACACCTAGAGGTTTAATGGCTTGTTGCACGAGCTCAGTGCAATCGCGTTTCCCTACGAAAGTGAGGTTAGGTTTTTTGGAGAATAAACTAGTTTTGCTCGAGGACGAGCAAAAGATAAGTTTGGGGGTATTTGTTCATATCATAATTTTGCATTATTATATTCCCCATTCTTAATCATTTTACAAATAAATAGGTACTTTTGATTCATGTCCATTGAATAGTTGCAGGTTACAGGTTCTCGGAACAATACAGTGAAAATGATGAAAAAACGCTACAAAAGTGAAACCACGACCAACAAATAGAAGAATCTTTGTCATGCCGCCTACAGTTTGAGGGACAAACGAAAATTAGCAAACAGTTCGATTTCACAAAGTATAAAGGCAGCGCAAGATTCAAGACTTCAACGTGAAGCAAACGGTGAAAGTCCACAACATTCTGCACTCTGGAAATCTGGAAGAAACTAGAAGACATTCTGAAGAACCAAGTGAATAAAATAGAAGGAAAAAGCAACAGAATGAAGCCCTGAAGAAATGATGCATCAAGACCATCAAATGGCCACGGAACCGCGGCCAAACCATGCTTATGGCCGTAGATCCGTGGCCGTGCTAAGCGCGTGTCGGTGCATCGGTGCATTGACTCGGTTTTCTTAAGGGTATTTTTGTAATTCTAGATATGGATCAAATGTAAACGTTAGGGTTTCTATTATCTATAAATAGGAACCCTACAGCTCTTTTTGGAGTGTGCCTCTTTTTGGGTGTCTCTTTTGAGATGCCTCTTTTAATTTATAGATCTTAGATTTTCAATTCCATGTAATCTGTCAAAGAGTGCATCAATGAAGATGTAAGTTTTTTTTATCTTGAATTTCTTTTCTGCCGTAGTTATAATTTTTTATCTGCCGTAGTTATAAATTTTTTATCTGCCGTAGTTATAAATCTTTTTATCTGCCATAGTTATTAAATTAAAACCATAAAAAAATGAACTCGTTTATCAATTCCCTAATAAGTGGGTAGTTCCTCACTTGTTAGGGTTAGGTTTAGGGAAGGTTTGAGAGATGAAAATCTCTCATCCCTTTCTTGCTCATTCAACATTTTAAAGTAGGACTCTATGCATACAAACACACACCGCTCACTACGGCACCCTATCCCACGAGGTAGCGGTGATACCATAGTTAAAGACCGGTTGTGATTATTTTCCATAGAGGTTAGGGATAAGAGTTAAGAAAGGACGGATAAGGACCAAAGGGAAGAAACATAGATTCTTTCCGATAGTGCTAATCCACTTTGTTAACTATTACCTTAACACCTAAAAAGTTCTTAATTAGGGTAAAGAAAGCGGTGAGAATAATTGATTTTCCAAACTAACCTAATCTTAACCCTACCAAGCATTTTATCAATTTATTCTCATTCTTAGATCTAAAATAAAACCTCCATTTTTTTCGGATTAACTCGTTAGAACATAAAGAAAAGGAATCCATCTTCCTGTAGACCGACCGGTACTCAACCGGCTATCTACCAAGCGAAACCGTTCTTGATTGCGGTTAATTCTTTGATCTCAAAAACGCATAAGCACTAAATTCCAAACAATCAGTTATCCAATAAATATAGATCTACGTAGTGATACAGGATGTTCTAGAGAAACGCAAAGGTGATGTAGAAGTGGCAATGATATATGCGACTCCGTGACAATCTAAAAGCCGAATTATTTTATGAAGGTTCGGTTAACTTGGTTCATAAGTTTAAGTTTAGGTAGGGTCATGGTTGCTGCCAGAGAGAGAGAGAAAAGAATCACTCAGCATGTACTCTAACCTAGATCAGAATGGCTAATCACTTTATCTAATCAGGATGGCTACCACTATTTTCTCGAATTCTCCTCCAAACCTTAAAAGGAGAATTAGTCGGGATCATCTAAAATTACCCGAGGAGTAATCCTACCCATCAGTGGGAATCGGGATCCAACTATCATCGCATGATAACTTAATAGAAGCCACTCAAGCCACCACACTCCAGAAGGTATGCGCATGCCTGGCAAATTTTGTGTACGTTTGAAACCCCCGATGTGATTTTTACCCCAAGCGGCTTATGACCTTGACAGAGGTCAACATATCATAAGTCGCAAGTTAAGTTCAACTCGTCATTGTCCTGGATTAACTTAGACCCACCCGCATGAGCCTTTGACAGAGGTCAACATAACTGTGCGACTGTCCTAAATAATTGCATATCTATGCAACAAACAAGCATTACCCAGCTACCAAGTACTGTGCCTTGACAGAGGTCAACATACACAGCATGAATACTAAGTAATACCTGTAAGAAATGACGGAGGGATACGACTGGTTTTTAGCGAAAAACCTTTAATGTAATGAACTTGATATCGTTGAAGAAATCCAAGTGGTTTTACAAATATATAGTGGCGCAAACTTTTGCTAAAGAGGTCACTCCCGGTGAAGAGATCGCGGCTCTTTTCTCATCGAATGAGGTGCAGGATATTCCTAACTGAATAACACGATGCAGAGCAAAAGAATCGATTATAGTGAAGTTATTACGTTGACGCAAACTTCTGCTCAAGAGGTCACTCCCGGTGAAGGGATCTCGGCTCTTGCCTCGTCGAATATGGTGCTGGATATTCATAACCGAATACCACTGTGCAAAGCAAAAGAGAACGTCTGTAATGTCAGTTTTTTTTAAAAACTTAGTTCTAACAACATCATATATATATGTTTTCTTTCCTTGCATTAATAGGAATTAATACAGTCCCATCAATTAATCATACCAGAAAAGAACGAAAATATGATGTACGTATATGCCATCCGCATTCGCCACTGGGCCACGTCATCACCCGTTAGGTTACTTAACTAACGGCAGAGCACGGGCTAGACTAGCGCGGGTGCAAAACATATATAATATCTACTAGTATATATATAAATATATATAACATTCGTCCCATGCATGATATAAAGCAATATCACAGAATCTCAGCCAACAACACAGATTGGTGGATAATCCTGGAGCCTTGGGTTTCACTTGAGCCGCAAATAAGATCCGACGTTCCCTATCGCGTGGATAGCCTGAGCAATGAAAACCAAGACCCTTACGAGTGCGGCAAGTTACCCGCCAATCCCAGAAGCGAGGCAACCCCAATCAACAACGTGAATAGGCCACCCAATACTTTACAGAATCCGGTAACTTGGGCACCCCTCCTTGGGTCAACCTATACCCTTTACGAGTGCGACGAACAGCCCGCCAATTCTAGAGTAAGGTCCCCTCCATCTCAATGCATTGAGATGCGGACTCGTTGCCCTCTATAACCCGGCTATTCGTGCACCCCGCCTTGGGTTAATCCTAGTACAGAAAAGAAAATAATATGTATAAGGGTGACATCGACCTCAACCCGGTCGTGTCCCCAAAAAATAATATACAAACTGGCAGATACGACAGTCCAAATTTCGGACGCTTTCCCCGCAATATCAAATGTACAAATGAAACTAAACTATACTAATATTGCACCCAAGCTATCCACCACGACGATCCAACCACAAGCATAGCAAAATACAGAACATCAACATGAATGCCACGTTCGCAAACTCAAACTCGTCTAAAAGAACATATAGCAGTTAGACGGGTTATACCGCTCTAATGACATTCATGGTCGCAGATAGTAATGCATGTATTGAAATCAACAATGCAAGATTTCAAGTTTTGAAACTTTCCAAGTTCCCCCCAAAGCAAAGATAAGACTAAGTGAAATCTGGGGGAAACAAACAAGACCAAAAACACCAATTTACAAAATCCTAGACACTGGATGAAAATGAGGCAAACACCAATTTACAAAACCCTAGACACTGGATGAAAATGAGGCCCTGAAATGAATAGTAAAAAAGGTGAGGCTAATTTTTTTGAGGATCTCACTGACCAAGTTTGAATGGAATTGCCTCGTTTTCATTATGTGTCATTCTCATGTCATAACTAAGACTCTGCAGTTGTTTAAAAAGATTTTAAAGATAACAAAAATTCTAGAACAGAGAGTGGGTTTTGAAATCGTAGCTTTTCGGTTTTGAAACTAATTTAACATCTACTACTAGTTTAGGGTTTATAGGTTGTCTATGATGCCATGTTGGGTTATGCAAGTGCCTCAGCCATTAATCCGTGACCAAATGCAGAACAAAATTTTTCAAAACCGGCGCCAATGGAACCCGATACCTGGATCTACCATTAACCCTATACTAGAAAACAAGAAAGACTTAGGAATGGTTATACCGAATCGATCCGTGTCCTTCGGTCTTCAACCACCTTCCCAAGCTCCTAGAGGCCACCACGATCAAGCTTGGTCGCCGGTCTCTCTCCATCGAAGATGATCCACCAGAGAGTCTATGAAATGAGCTCCAACCTCATATCCGAGGTAACTAGGGTACCTAAATCGCCACATTAGATAGCCTAGAAGAAGTAGAGAGTAGTGAAGGATTAATTTGTCTCAAGACACCCTAAGTTTCTCAACACATGTGACTTGAAGGGCGGAGGTAGAAGAAGATGGCAAGAGGATGATAGAGAGAAGCATGGCTAAAATATGGCTAAGTGTGTTGTGAGATATTTTTGAAGCATCTAATTAATATCTTAAGTCACCAAAATATCTTCGAAATATCTCATAACCCAAACAAAATGTCTAACATGCCCCCATGAGTCACCTCATGAGTCATACTCTAATTAATTCCACTAATCACCTCATCCTCCACCTCATTAACCATTTAATCCTAAATGGTTAAGACATAAATAAGGTGGCATCTTCTAGAAGTAATCTTGTAAAGAATTACAGGAATACCCCTCATCCGTATATACATATCCGCATCTGCATTCTGAAGGATACGAATACAATGAGACGAAAATAATCCATCACTATAATACTAGAATCCGGTTTAAACCAAAGCTACTAAAATTAACCGTCCGAATCATGATACGTGCACAAGTGCACGTATATGATCGAACCCTGCCGTAAAACCATACGACGTCTACATCGTTTCGTCCGAAGTAGGGAAACCCTCTGTGTGGGACTCTAAAGACTCGTTAATACGTTGGCAGTGGGTTTAACCATAAGTACGTCAGCGGTACTAGCTGTACGTAACGGCTACCCAGGTATTGAGCGAAAGGGAGGCCGAAGAGCAAACTCATCCTGCTACTGAGCCTGACAGTGACAATATCCGTACAGTCCGGTCTGTCTGTCTAAGAGTATTGCATATCGCGTCAGGGGGTAGATAAAGTCAGACCCCTAATAACGCGACATTTCGTGTCGGTATGAAGCCCATCACCACCTGAGAAACTACTGATCCAAATCAATAATTCTCGACTAACTTGTCCAAGGATTTCTGGTGATGGCCATCTGTGCACCGTGCGACATCAACCTCCAATATCGGGAAAGAAGAATCCCCGAAGATCCGCTCACTGCTTCAATATGGCTCGAGACTGTACCTAATTAAACCTGTTTGCATGACTCCTTTGAGCTGTGGTAGGGTAGTAATCAAAGCACAGTGGGAACTCACACGAGACAAATGACGATCTCAGGTCGACAGACTAACCTGTACACATGTCACCTGGGAACTTCTATCTGGCAACAGGTATAGTACCAATTAGCAGGTTCCCGGCGAGCCCGTCCAGTGTACTCATAACCCAATGAGCATCTGTATACAATCTTAGGTGATCAAACTAACACCAATGGCTTGTAAGACCTGGCCACCGCTCCTCGTCGGGGTCTCGATCAGTATCCACTAGTCTACTCTGGAGTATCGATACCCGGTCTCGATACTCCCATGACTAGGGATATTTAAGGATTTACTTATAGACCACCCCGCTCCCATGTATATGATCACCATCAAAATACTGGTAGTCAAGCAAGAATCCTATGGGCTCTATCAACATGTAATATTGATCTGTAATACCACATAAAGCATTTACATGATGATAAAGACAAACCAGATAACATACTATCATTTCGAGTAAGACTGTTCTATCTATATAGGTCCTCCCTCAATCATCATTACCACCTTCCTGCGACTATGATAATTGCCTTGACGACACTATAGCTAACTTTCTAGTACGAGGAGTGTTGTCTCCTGAGGGTTTTCAGCAGATTACACCCACAAAATCCCGTAATAAAAGAAAGAAAATGAAAATTACATACAAAGTTAAGAACTATAAAAGAAAGAACTTGAAAATAAGAGTTTCCAACTACACCAGCTTTTTAGTTGCCATGAGCCCTATCTTAATGGTCGTGAAAAGACGTTAGAAATCACATCATCCCTCAATAAAACATCGCCTTTAGTCTTCTTCCCTATCTTTCTTCTAAATATCGATCATATACCCCTACGTGTGTGTAAACGACATTCCTACACTTAGAGAATTCAATTCAAGTTATCATACTCATGTCCATCTTCCAAAGTACTTTACAGTCGGTGAACATTATCAGATGGAATTACTCACACATCCTTCATGCGACCGTTAATATTTCTTGAGGTACTAACTGACTGATTATCAAATGTGCTCGCTCATTTAGGCGTAATATCCTCGTCTTGCAACACCTGAGGCTTAGTAGTGGATCCCAAACCAGTTGGTCTAAGGCACTAGGTGATAAAGCACCCTCGCTATATTTTTTTTATGTTGCCTTAAGCAATTACAAAACCAGTGTTCATTTTTCTTCACCATTTTTTTTATTTTTATTTTTTCTTCATACCAAGACTTTTAGACAAGAGCATTTCAAGGTATCCTATACTATCCCAAGTTTCAAAATGTATGCAAGTGCGTATAGTAGGGTACGTTCAAATGTTTGGACTCAAGAATAGGGACTATTTTTCAGACTTATTTTTATCCTCAGATTAGTAATTCCCTTCATCTTATTAACCCTTGGGACAACAGCTCATGACTACTTATTACTACCTTCGTTTAAGAAAATATCTAACTTTCTTACTTTTCTCAAACTATTCCTATCTTTCATATGTAATTTTTCACTTTCTAATTTTTTATTATCAAAAACTTTTGTGCTTAAATATAATATAATGCAATATAATGCGTAGATAAACACAAACCTCCCCCCAAACATGTTTGCAGCAGTGTCCTCACTGATGTTATTTGTTAAACTTTAAAAAACCTGTAGACTTGGGAGGAAAAGTTAGTAACGGGGACATGAATAAATGACAGTGAAATCCTCCCCCAAACTTATTTTTGTCTCACAATTTTGTAAAAATTTATTTTCTTTCAAGAGTCAAAATATTTTCTCCCCTCCCCAAACTTGAGTGAAACCGTATTAAGCATTTAAAATTATAAAGAGGGGGGTAAAGTTATTGCACATTATAAAGATTTACAAAGACCAAAAGTCAACACCAACCATTCAAATATTTTATCGATGTAACGTATTGGTTGGTAGAAGATCATGTCACCTAGAGACGTGAAGAAGTGGGAAGGAGATAAGAAGTGTAATAGAACGGGTTTACGTCTCTGTTTATAGAGACGAAACAGTGATGGTAGATTACTCGTATTCTCGTAGTTGATAAGAAGAAGAGCTAGCGGTCCAACTTCCTTTGGTAGGGGTTGATTTATCACAACTCCCACGTCTTCTAAGAATGCGAGTTCTTCAGCGAAGATTTTTTCAAAGCTTTCATCGATATCCCGAATAATAATCTCATCGGAAAGAACGGGATGATACTCGGACTCTATAAAAGGTTTATATTTAGTGTTAGATGTTTACCCGAATAGCTTGATAGAGGGGTCCGTATGTGTATAATAAATAGCAGGGTCAAACAATAACGTACTAGCGGAGTCAATATCAGCATCGTGAAGCTGTTCAAATTCACTACTGTCGGAATCCATCCTTTCGACAGAACATACTTGAGCATAGGGTTCGGAGGGTTCACTTCCTAACTTGTAAATGTTAAGCTCAATTGACATCTTGCTAAAGGATAGGTTCATAGAGCTATTACGACAATTGATTACAACGTTGGAAGTCACTAGAAAGGGTCGACCTAAAATCACCGGAGTTTGGTTTCGTGGGTTCACCACAGGTTTTGTATCTATAAAGATAAAGTCCACAGGGAATATAAATTCCTCGACTTTGATTAACACATCCTATTGCTCACCCTTAGGTTGGGTGATAAATCGATCTGCCATCTGGAGAGTGCAGTGAGCAGGTTTTAAATCTCCGATCCCTAATTGCTCATAGACAGAATATGGAAGCAAGTTAACACTAGCACCTAAATTGAGTAGAGCACGTTTGATATTTTTAACCCCAATAGAGATAGATATGGTAGGACTTCCGGGGTCCTTTTGTTTCTTGGGTATTTGTTATGTAAAAGCAGTGCTTATATTACTCGCAAGGAAAAAAAATTTAGGTACTTGAATTTTTCTCTTCCTAGTGCAGAAGTCCTTTAGGATTTTCGCATAAGACAGAAATTGTTGAATAGCATCTAGGAGAGGAATATTTATGTTAACTTGCTTAAAAATTTCTATAATTTTCTCCATTTATGGACTTGGTCTGTAGCCCCTTAACCAGTTTGGATAAGGAGCTTTATCAATAAGGGTTGGGTCTAACATTGGAGAAGATTGTGGGGATGGAATGGATCCCAGAATTGCAGTTGTGATCGTTTTAGGTTGACTTGAGGAGTGGGCTGAGGGTTCGAGCCTAGGGAAAAACGGAGAATAGGCTCGAAAGAAGGCGGTGGACTAGACGAAGTAGGAGTAGAAGTAGAAGTTGGGGTATCATTAATATCATTGACATCAACGTCATCAACATGTTCACCCACTTGGTTGTTCAACACTCTTTCCGATCTCAACGTGGTTACGGCACACACATTAGGACTTTGTGAGTGGCCAGAATTCGGTAGAGCTTGAGATGGAAGTTTCCCTTTCTCTCTCGCACTCATCGCGGCATTTAACTGTGCAAGTTGTGCTTCTATCGATTTTATGCTTTCACTATAGGAAGCTTTGTTCTGCACTAGAGTTTGGATAGCAGACGTTAAATTAGTCGTTGTTTGTGTAAATTGTTTAATGAGCGTGTCAAGTGCAGAGGGTTTATTGGTACTGGCCGTTGGGAAAGAATTATTATAAGGATCAAAGTTAGCCGGATTTTGAAAAGGTTGCGGTTGAAAGGGGTGCTGACTTGGTTGTGGTAGTTGCTGTTGCTATGGGGGAAGTCTTTGATAGTTGCTTGGGAACTGGTTTTGATTTTGAGTTTGGTTTTGGTTCCAAGAAAAATTAGGATGATTCCTCCATCCCTTATTTTATGTGGAAGAATAAGGATCGTTTCTAGGTCGTTACTGAAAAGTAGCATTAATATGTTCTTGACCTTGAAACGGAGGATTCAAAGGACATTCTTCCGTCAGATGTGATGGGTCCGAACAGCAACCACATACGGTTTTAGGGAGCGTAACCTGGTTTAGGGAGGCTGAAGAGACTTTATTTTCTATGGCTTCGAGTTTCCTTTGTATCGCGGTCATTTCGGCCTTCACTTTGATGGAAATATCAAGCTGATGGATCCCTCCCCTAGATGATGTTGATGGTGCTCTAACGCTTTCCCACTATAAAGTTTGTTTAGCGAGATCTTCCAGGAATTACCAAGCTTCACCATCGTCTTTAGACATGAAATGGCATTGACAAATGGTTTCAAGCATCTGCTCTGTCGTTGGATTAACACCCTCATATATAATTCGGCAAAGGTCCCAACTATTGATTCCATGATGAGGACATTGGACAACCAGATCTTTAAACCGTTCAAAGCATTTTCAAAATGGTTCGTTGGGAAGCTGGGTAAACTGGTTAATCTCGCTTCAAACACGGGCGGTTTAATGATTAGGATAAAATTTCTTAAGGAATGTTACAACGAATTCATCCCATTTGGCAATAGAGTGTGCGACAGTGTTATAAAGCCATTTTTCTGCTAGATCGCACAAGGTAAAAGGGAGAAGACGTAATCTCATAGCATCCACTGAAAGTTGTGTAGTGCCCATCATTGCGCATACGTTTTCGAATTTGGTGATAAAAACGTATGCGTCTTCAGACTCAAGACCATGAAATTTGGGCAACAGGTTGATGAAGTGGGGTTTAATTTCAAAATTATCCCCATTGGCTGGTGGAATAGATAGACAAGCAGGAATGGGACCGCGTATCGGGTAGCATCTTTCTTGGAGAGAGATGCGCGGTGGATTCTGCGCACCTCGGAGTGTTGTTAAAATCTGATGAAGAACCATCCATCTGATGGAGAACCATCTATCTCGGTCGATGTGGTGGTTGGAGGGGAAAAAGGAGATGAAGAAGTACCAACCACGGAGTCGACAGCAGAAACGCGAACAAGACGGGCACTAGAATCCCATGTCCAGCCGAGCATACACTAAGTGGGTTCAGCGCACGTGGCAGCGTGTGAGAACAATTTTAAAATGTTTTGTTTTGAAAAGTGTCGGACGTGAGACAAATCACACAAGAAGTGTACAATCAACCATAGAATTAAGGTCATCTATGTCAAGTCACTAGACCACTCCTAGACTTCCAAATAATAAGTCGTAGGATCAATCCTCTACCACCTCTTTATTATTCTTGTGGGCAGGTAAGTGCCGGGTAAGTGGGAGGTATCTACTATAGGAATGACTGAAAATAGCGGGCCTAATTAATTAACCACTTACCTTAGTCAGACTTGCCTAGACACCACAAAAGAAATGCGGATAAGCGATAGATTACCCATGACCCTCCTCTGTTCTAATTGAGCGCGACAGTCCTTAGAGTCTTGATCTAGATATTTTTTAATTATTGTAGGGTTATGCGGATGCTCATTTTGTGATTTGTGGGGCCTAGGAAGGGTGATGAAATCCCCATCTAATCTGAATTTCGGTCTTTCCCCTTAATGTCCGGTTAAAAATATGCAAAAACAAACCAATTACAAAACAGGAAAAAGATTTTTGAGCGGAGACATTTTGCAAAGAATCCTGAAGAAAATCAAATTATTGGATTTCTAAACGAGAGAGAAAGATATGTGGAAGATACCAAAGGAGTTTAGAGACCTAACTCCACCAAGCCGTTGCCTAACTGCGGCTAAAATGGTGCTTTTGCCGCGGTTCCGCCGCGCAATGGTAGGGTTTTCGTCCAATTTTTTCTACAGTGCCTCCTTTGCTCCTCTGGTCCTCTCTGAAAGTCTTTGAATCTCAAATTCCTCGCTTCTGTTACTCCAGATTCCCTCGTAAAAATCGCATACTAATCGTTAAATATGCAAGTTGCGGTTTTGTTTTATTTTTATGATATGGATCGCATAAGAATTCAACCTGAATAGCAAGAAAAAAAATTACGCACGTATCCCCGGCAACGACGCCATTTGATCGATTTGAAGAAGTGTTTTTGTAAAGTAACCGCAATCAATAACGGTGTCGCAAGTAGCTAGCCGAGATGAGTACGGGTCGTCTGCAAGGATGCGTGGAACTTTTAATCTTGCTTTAGACGAGTTGATTAGAAATAGGGGAGAGTGATTCTAGATCTATAATGAACACGTATGTAGAATATATAGGAAGAGGGCTTGCAGGGTTCGTTAGAATTTAGTAGTAATGGATGATTAAATAAAGATGACTCCTTTTATTTTTTAATAGATTTAAAACTAGATCGATAGTGATGAATGAAGATTAGAGTTCTTGGTGGGAATACGGTTCCCACTCTTAACCCTTATCTTTTCGTTGACCTCTATTCATGTCTAGCCTCTACCGAAACAATTATTAATTTGATCTCAAATCGCGGTCGAGACTATCTATAAATTGATAGAGTGCCCGATTAGGATGTTAACGATTCTTTTGATAAAGTTTATAAACTTTATAAGATGTAAAAGAAGTTGATGGATTTTATCATCTATTGATCTACCATAATCCAATGAACCCTATCAAACGGAGAATTACTTACGCATGGTTTGATAAGAAGAAGAAAAAGGGATAGAGAAGGAAATCATAATGCAGAAATTTAAATGCGGAAAGTAAATGTGAAATAATTAAGCAAATGATCTACCTTTATTAATCAACGTTATAAGTACAAATCCTTCAAATTTAGATTACACGAAGAAGAAATTTCTCTCGATCTCCGTCTCGTAGGAAGTATTTGCTCCGTCGATATTCACGTCGCTCTATCACGTCGAATCGCAGATCTGTCGTGGATCTCTTGTTCTTTGACAGTGATTTGCTTTGTGTTAAAGGTGATAGTTCTCTAAGTTTAGCCTTCGGTCCTTTATATAGCAGTAGAAGCAGAAACCTTAGATCTCATAGGTTAAGATATGCCATAAAGATCCAATTTCCAAATTTTCGGATCCTACGACCACGATTAAGCAGCGGATCCGCCGTATATATAGGCTATTGGCCGTGCAACCGCCGCACTTTGGAGGAGTTAGGGTTTGGATTTTCTGCTGTGGCCTCATGTTGACACGTGGAGATCCTCTAGATATCTGGATTTTGGAAATATTTACTGAGTTTCTGCCAGTATTGATTCTACGATTTTATTGGCGGATTTTTTGATCCTAACATCTTGAATATCTTGATCTCTTGAGCTGAGCTAAATCTGCACAAAATCTCCATGAATAATGTCAGTAATATTTGTTATATTAGAGATATAATCTTAATCATTTTATATGGTAATAAATTTTTAAGAAATTTGATTAAGATTATTTGATATGATATGCATATTTAAATTATCAAAATATCTTATAAAAATTATATGCATATATTTTCCTTCATAATATTAATTATAATATATAAACATATGGTAAAGAGTAAATTTGCAAATAACCCACATATGTTCTATATTTATAATAAACACCTTTAAATATTTAAGAAAAGTAAGAAAAATGTTATATCAAATGTGCAATATTTTAGACTGAACACCATCCCAGCCGGAAGAGTAACGTACGGGCCCAACGCGGCCTCCATCTTCTCGATGCCAGTAGGCCAAGTCACTCAGGGCACTACCGGGCTATTCTTTGGGACCATGCTCCCACCTATGATCTTTGGCTCCTCAACGCCCCAAGAAGAAGCTCCTCGAATGTCGTTCTTTGAACGGCTAGCTTCTGTGACGGCTTCTATCAGCAAGCCATTCAACTACGTAGTTTCAGTCTTTAACAGGCTGAAACAAAGCTCAAATGGGCTCGTAAAGAAGCTCATAATTCCACAGAGGGTTGCCCAAAAATGACTGGTCCTCCCTGCTCCTTCCATGCATAAAGCCGGCCAAAATGCTTCACCTCCAAGACGGTCGGTCTTTGATAGATTGACCAACTCTGCTCCAGCTCCGCCAAGAAAGTTCGTCTTCCATAGGCTGACACCAAGCAAAGCTCCTCAACAACGCCCGCGACATGATGAGGGCGCCTCCAATACTGAGGCGGTTCCCACCCCAACACATGCTCGACGTCGCCACTGGCGTCGAGTGAGACTGGGTAGGGGAAACTCTCCCTCTGGGCTTACCCCACCAGCTCATATGGTGGATATTGATGTTGCTGTTCCAACTGGGAACAGCTTCGAGCCACTCAGAAGAGTGCGAAAAAACTCCCCGACGGCGGTACTAAAAAGATCACCTTCGCCTGCAGAAGCTGCAGTGCAGGCAAAGCCGGAGCAGCATTATCAGCGGCTTTCCTCACAAATCCACAGAGTCTGGCATAAAGTCTAAGACTTAGTACACGATAAAAGCTATTCTCGCTGACCAAAAAGATCCAAGGTCCGAAAAGAAAACGATTGCTCCTCCACCATACAACGGGGGACTTCTAGTAAAGAGATGCTTGTTATAGCGGCTCCTCCATCTCCAACCTCTCATAAAAAAGTGAGGCCAGAGAAAATTTTATAGCCAGTGGCAGAATCTAAAGGTGAAATCTCCAAACGCCCCAAATCTGGGGGCATAACCGTACATACGGCCTATATGACTAATAGTAAAGTGGAGAGCCATGCTTCTGTGAGTCACAAACCGCATACCCGGTCATTGACAAACGCTCACGAGCAACAACAGAAGCTTCAAGATATGCTTGCCAAGATGGCAACACTTACCAGACCTAAAGAAAGTCCGGACAAAGAAACTAAACAACGCCAGGAGCAAGAAACAGATACAGAGTTCTTGCGACGGATGCTGGAAAAGAAAGATAAGGAAGCTGTAACGACTCCGAAATCACTCTACATAAATTTTCTTGTTATTATACACAAAAGGGTATTACAGTCTGTGTAAGAGTTAAAAGTTATTTTTGTTAAATAAAAGTAAGAAACAACTTGTAGCTCACTGGTAAAGTCTCTACATTGCTGTGGCATAGCCTGTGTGTTCGAATCCCATCAGTCCCAATTATTTTTTAGATTTTTTCTTTTTAATTTTTGGAAGTCCAATAGTTGCACGTGCAATATACGGATAAACGAAAAGTTTCGGAAAAATCAAAAAGGTGCAATGAGGTGTATACACCCAACATGACACGTGGCACAAATCTCAAGGCAGAACAACAAATACCCCCTCGTTTCCTTGATTTGGCCGCCGCCGACCATCAGGATGAGCCTATTTGCCTCCGTGCTTTGCACACTTGTCCCTGTTAGTTATATGTATGCCCTAGAGGCCATTACTGTACATAGGATGTATATTGTAGAGGATGCTGGGACATATATAGGGAGGACTTTCTTGCTCGAAATGATAGTATGCTATCTGGTTACTCTTTACCTTAACGTGTATACTGATTGTCTCTCTGTTACATGTTGGTAAAGCCCTTAGGATGTATACTTGACTACCTGGACTATGATGCGGATCATACTAGTGGGGACATGGTAGTCCATAAGTACATCCTTCAAGGTCCCTAGTCGTGGGTGTATCGAGACGGGGCATCGATATACCAGAGTAGACTAGCGTATACCTTCTCGACCCATACAGATGGGCGATGGATGATCCCATATCCATTGGTGTTTGACATCGGAGATGATATACGGGTGCTCAGTAGAGACTGGGTACACTGGACGGACTCGCCGAGAACTCCCAGATGGTATTATACCTTACGTCAGATGGCAGTTCTCTGGTGACACTGGTACAGAGTAGTCTGTTGACCCGAGATCGTCATAGAGTCTTGTGTGATTCCCACTGTGCTTTGATTTCCACCTTTCCACGTCCAAGAGGGCGTGCAAAACGGTGGCTTTTGGGTACAGTCCCGAATCACATGGAGCCAATGAGCGATAGGAGGGGATTCGTCTCTCCCGGTATAGGGAGTTGATGTTGCGCTGTGTTCGATTGGCTATAACCGGAAATCCCTGGCCAGGGTTGCTGAGATTTACTGGTAAGTATTACCAGTAGTTTCTTGAACTGTTATAGACCTCATATCGACACGACTTATCGAGCTATTGGGGTCTGACGTTTACCACACCTAGGCAAGATATGCGACATATCAGACGACGATACCGGACTGTACGGTAAGTGTTACTGGTTGGATTCATAGGAGTGTGAGCGGGCTTGCTCGTCGATCTTCTGATCGCTCAATACCCGGGTGGCCGTTACGTTTAGCAGACCGCTTGCGTCTTGTGGGTGCTTGATATGATCATCATCTGCTGCCGGCGTATTGACGAGTCTTTAGAGTCCTGCACAGAGGTTTCCTGGCTCAAGCGAAACGAAATAGGAGCGCATATGAGATATGTGCAGGACCGAGAATAATGCATGTATGTGATACCGCATTCCATTCTCGCGATGAATGTATCGATTGGTTGTATGCGATATAACCTAGTTATCGAATCAAGGATTGATTCGGTAAACCGATACATAGGATACTAGTCGGTTATATGCGATATGACCGGATCGTTAAATCAAGTGTTGATTTAATGATTTAATGTATAATTATATATTTGATATATTACTTTGCATTAACTAGTATTGGTTCACTTTAAATGGATTTTCTCACTTGAATTGTGCAAGTTGTATATGTGATATACTTTTGTGCACATAAATGTATCATGTTTGATGATACATGCTTTTTTGGTTAAGTGTAAAGAATTAAACCATGGTTAAGTTGATGATTAGGGTTTTGCTTATTCATTCATTTATTTATTTATTCTTTTTGGAAATTAAAAGGATAAATAGATATGGTGGCTTTCTTTGTATCTTTCATGAAGCTTCATGAAGTGTTGAAAGTTTGACCACTTTTGTCTCATGCTTAACCCTAACCATTCCACTTAACCATGATTCATTCTCTACACTTAACCATGGTTTGTATATGATAAGTATTCATTTTCTTTTGTATTTTAAAAGAACTTATCATATTCATCTTCTTCTTCTTCTTCATCTTTACAAAGAAGAAAAGCTTGCACCATCAATGGTGATTTGATAAAATAAGTGAGAAATCCAATTCTAAAGTGAACCCACCTCCTATTTCTTCATCCTCCACCTCTTGCCAAGTAGTATAGGGTGTTTTCTTCACAAGTTTCTTGACTTGGTGAAGTGAGAGCTTGATCTTGTGATGCCTCGACGTAGATCATCTTCGGCATCGTAGTCGACGACCTAGCCCGTCCATTTCTCCGATGAAGCCGACGCTAGAGCCCAGGATTGGATTTGGACAGGAAGGGGACTTCATCATGGAGCTATGGAGGTGGAGAACCGGATCTACAAAGGTTGTATTTCCGTTCACTTAGTTAAATTGTTAACTAGCTTCTTTGTTTCGCCTAAACTTCTAGCCAACGATCCGTATTAGGGTTTCTCGGCACCCCTAAAATTTGAAATTAGCATGGTTGATGCCTTGTGAGACCTCTTGAGAGTGCCTAGGAACCCTACAGTGGTATCAGAGCCTAGCTAGAGCCTTAGGCGATGCACAGACGGAGTTAGAAGTCCGATCGAACAACGAAACCCTAACCCAAAATGCTCTCTGGACTTTTTTCAAAAACTGGGTTTTTTCCAGATTAAAAATTCTTTAAAAATTCAGCAGGAAGATCTAAGAATTGTGGTGCAAAACGATACCCTGATTCATCTAAACCGCCGCGGAATAGCGGCAGAAGCATGGCTTCTGCGGCGGTTCCGCGGCCGTATGGTCACAATGCCCAATAATTTTTGCACAGTAATCCCTCTTTTCTGATGCTGGATTTTCTAGGAATTTTTAAATATCACTCAAGAGTTGAGTTTTCTGGGTTGTATTGGGAATCGTAAATTCGATCGGATTATCAAACTTTGTCCTTGTAGCTTTCCGGATAATTTGTTGAATATGTTAAAAAGTTCGACCGGATATAAATACCCACTTTTTCCCCTGCCGGGAAATTTCCAATTGTTGGACTTTTCCGTGGTTTAAAGACGTTCTAAGTAGTGCAAGTGACGCGATGGTCCCTCTAGATGACAACAAACCTTAACTCGATTATGTGACCGTCTTGAACTGCCCTTTGAACCTTCGGGTTTGGGGCAGTACGGCGTGCCACATGTGAGGCGTTGGCTTGACCCTTCTACGGCTGGACCGTTGGTACTGAGGCACGAACTGAATGTTTTTAGACTTATTTCATATGTTGAGCTGTATCGGGAAAACTTGGGTGTTCGATTGTTCGATCGGAAAGTTTAACATTTTCTGTATATCTGGAATGGGATACAATAATTGGAATTCACAAACAATTATGAGATAACTGAATGAATGTTATAAACACAGCAGTTTAGTCTCACTTGATCGGTTGCCACGGAATTTTGATGTGATCAAAAGTCCGTCGCAATCACGTAGCGTACGCGAATACTCGCCGGGTAAACTTAATAGACAGCCTCACTCCATAGACCCGACCAAGTGACTGTAGGAGAACCCCGTCGCCGAAAGCATCCGTCCGGGTGCTCGCGGCAGCGGTGTTCCGCCTTGGTGCACTTCGTCGACGGTATCGGGGGTGCGGCCGTCTACTGAAGTTTGCGACGAGCATTCGATCAGAATGTCTGGAATCCTGTTGAATTGCCCGACTTGATATTGAAAAGAGTTTTCGATAATGAGACTAAAATGCGGGGTTTATAATTGTTAGGCATGCGATGTCTAAGGAATTCATTTGATTAGGCATGCGATGTCTATACAGGTTGCGGATTCCAATTGTTGTAGTTTTACACTTTCTTTTCTGTGACCGTAAGTGTAATATGTGATATCGCCGATTTCGTTGCTATATGTCAACGACAATTGGGATACGCATGTTTACTTACGTTGATGACATGTGATGTTATGTGTTGCTGGATATGTTATATTGGATCGTCGTGTTCGAATAGCCGGGGGGTTTTTATGTGAGATGAGTGTTTTTCATTTTCATTCATGTAAAAACTTGTATGTAATATTCTTTTATTGGGGCACTTCCAGGTTGCGGAAGATTGTCACCGTTTGTATATTATTTACTTTTCCGCGCTAGGATAGACCCAAGGAGGAGGGCACAAATAACCGGGTTCTGGAGTCCAGTGGGAGACCAACTCGAGGAGTCGAGTCCGGGTCTCCTAACTCTAGAATTGGTAGGGTTGCTTGCCGCTCTCGTAGGGGTCTAGGGGTGTGGGTTTGGCTATTCATCGCGACCGTGGAATCCGTGTTTTATACTGGCTCATATTGAAAACACGGACGTCCTAGTATATCCAATATTTCATATGATTCTTCTGCTGCGATTTCTGTGATGTGATCATGTGATGTTCTGTGATAGATACAGTATATAGTATATATGATATATTATATAGACGTTACTTATGTTTTACACCCGCGCTAGCCCTGCCCTGCTCTGCCGTTAGTTACCTAACCTAACGGTGCACGAGAGGACATCGAGGCGAATGCGGATGGCATAAGTGTACGTCGTATTTATCTGTGATGTTTAGGTACTTAAATGATGGGACTTCATTAATGTGATTAATGAAATAAAAGAAACCTAAAGATGTTGTAGAATCGAATTTCAAAATAAAAAGGGTAGCTACAGTTCTTGCTTTGCACAGAGGTATATGTGATATATCCTGCACCTTATTCGATGAGGAAAGGACCGAGATCCCTTCACCGGGAGTGACTCCTTTAGCAATAACTGGCAGATGCTACACACTCGGTTTGTCTTTTGATTGCTTTTAAGAGTTTTTGCTTTGCACAGTGATATATATGATATATCCCGCACCTCATTCGACGAGGAAAGGACCGACGATCCCTTCACCGGGAGTGACTCCTTTAGCAAAACTAGAAAAGCCTAAAAAACACTCCATTTTAAAATTCATTCGATCCTACAACGATATCAAGTTCATTACGCAATAGGTTTTCAGAAAAACCTGTCGTAGCCCTCCGTCATTTTAGATAAGTCCTGCTTAGTATTCGTGCTGCGTTTGTTGACCTTGTCAAGGCGCAGTGTGCAGTAACTAACCAGTATTTATCTGCTTATGCATATGATGAAGATTGGGTTAGGGTAGTCGTGCGGCCTTGTTGACCTTGTCAAGGGTCGTGCGGGTGGGTTTGATTCAATCAAGAAATGACGGGTTGAACTTGACTTGCGGTCTATGGTTTGTTGACCTTGTCAAGGTCATAGATCGTTCGGGGCAAAATATTATCGGGAATTTCAAGTGTTGAAATTTGCAATGAGATTGCATACCTTCTATGAGATAGTTGGATCCCGATACCCGCTGCGAGTAATTGTTACTCCTGGGAGAGTTTTACACATTACAATTAGCCGATCAAGTAGGTGTCTAGAAAGGTGTCAACGAGGTTATGCCTCTGGGAAAATGAGGTTTACATTAATTAGGTTCGTGCGAAAGCACGGGGGACCTCCCTCAAAGTACCGACACTGGCCTGGCTGAAAGATTGGCGAACTTGTAGCGTGTAATTAATCCTGGCTAGTCTTTCCTTTTAGGGTTTGAAGGAAGATTTGATAAAAACAGTGGGAGCCATCCTGATTAGATAAAATAATAACCAATCTATTCTTGCAAGAGCGCACGCTGAGTGTTTTCTTCTCTCTCTCTCCTGGTAGCGACCATGTCACGCTTTAATCAAGATAATAAAACGGATAATTGACCGAACCCGCTTGTTATACTGAGCTGGGGAACGTTGGTCCCGCTCCAACTTATAATTGTTATAAGACAGAGCAGGAAATAGGGGAATACCAGATTTTCCGTACAGCCCAAACGAGGAAAGTGCATATGATGCATCATCTTCGGGTGTGTTCATTACAAAGAACTGTTTCTCAGTATCCTCCGCATCCTGGGAATATGATACCGGATCAGGATCCCAGATATGTAATCTGTTACATAGGGCTACAAAAGGGTAGAAAAACTGAGAACGGGTGATAAGTTTCATGAGACAGAAAACGGGGCAAGTGTTGCAGCCAAGTCTGTTGGTCACTGTCACCCTGTATTTTCAATACATTGATTCTGAACAAATTCTATTAGATACCGAACCTGATATACAAAATCATATCAGTCTCTTTATTAGTAAAGAAATGATAAAATTTTGTATTGTTGGATAATGTTTTGAACATTTCCTATATCAAAAGTTGATCGGTTCAGGCACGTTATCTAAAAGCATTGATGTTCTAAATCAAACTACAGTTCTAAGTCTACTGAACACACACAAGAGGAAGAGTTCAGATATAAACGGATCCTTCTTGAGGCATTGTAGACTAGGTCAGATCAATGTGACCCGACTAGCTAAAGTTACATTTAGATGCATATTTAAATCAGTTTGAATTTACATCTTATGAAACTTGCCAGTCATATCACAAAGATAAAATGACCATAGCTCTGTTTATTGGAAACAGAGAAAGAGTTAGTGAACTCTTGGGATGATACATGTTGATGTATGTAGGTCCCCTGTCTACACATGCCAAGACCGGTTCTTTGTACTTCATTACATTCTCTGATAATCTCTCAAGATTCAGACATATGTTCCAGTTGAAACACAAGTCTGAACCTTTTGAAATATTCACAGAATATGATTTAGAAGTAGAGAACCAAAATACGGGTATAAGTATTATGTCCTTTGATGAGATCAAGGAGGAGAATACTTCAGCACGGAAATCCTAGACTATTCTAAAGGAGAATGAGATTCTCTCTCAGAATTACTCCTCCGTATACACCATAGCACGATGGTATATCGGGGCGGAGCAGATACACCCTATTTGATATGGTGTGCTCTATGATGAGTACTACTGAGTTACCTTTTTCCTTTTGGAAGTTTTTCACTTGAGAAGCTGCATACCTATTGAATAGGGTTAAAATCAAATCAGTTGCCTACCATTTCATATGTGATATGGAAAGGGAAGAGTCCATATCTTAAGTTTGTTAAGATTTGGGGTTGTCCAGCCTATGTCTGAAAAGCAAAATCCTGACAAGCTCGAGGCAAGGTCTATTATGTAGAACTGGAAATGTTCCATCTATACAAACTGCAGCTGATGATTTGACAGAACCAAAGGATTCAGTAGATTCCAACGAACCTCAGCCTCTCCACCGATCTAGTAGGGTTCCTCACCCACCTGAGAGATACTCTGGTTTCTCTATGACAGTGAGAGCGAGGATTGCATCATGGGATGATGACCCAACTAGTTTCGAGCAGGCCATCAGGAGTGAGACTCTGTAAGAATGGATGGATGCTTAGCGATCTGAGATGGAATCCTTATACACCAACAAAGTATGGAATTGGTTGCTATATCTGAAGGGTTAAATACCCATCAGGAGCAAGTATATCTTGAGAAGATTACTTGGTGTATATGGAAAAGTTGAGACTTTCAAAGCTAGACTTGTTAAAGGTTTTCGTCATCGACCAGGCGTGGATAATGATGGAACCTTTTCAAGTGGCTATGCTTAAGTCCATCCAGATCCTACTTGCCACGGCTACATACCATGACTATGATATCTGGCGGTTGGGTGCCATGACTGCTTTTCAAAATGATATTTTGGAAGAGAGCGTCTATAAGTACACAGCCAGAGGGCTTCGTAGACAGTGGGAGCAGTGGAAACGTGTGCAAGATGTTTTATGTGATGAAGCAGGCATCGCGGAGTTGGAACGTCTGTTTCGATGAATTAGTCAAAGAGTTTGACATCATCAAAATGGTAGATGAACCTTGTATATACAAAAAGGGTAGTAGGGAGTATGCTGGTGATCCTCGTAGAGTACGTGGATGACATACTCTTGATAGGGAAGGAGTTTCCTATGCTACGCTCGATCAATCTCCGCTTATCACATGGATTCTCCATATAGGATCAAAGTGATACCTCCTAAATCCTGGGTTCTGGATCTAAATGGATGTTAGGATTCTCACTAGTTGCAGTGAGATGGTATCAATCGATCCTGGGGAGAATCACTGGAAAGGTTCCAGGGTGATAAGGACGACTGAATGTCAGTCGCAGGCATTGTCTTTACCCTCAGTAAAGGGACGGTATGTTGGAAGAGTTCCAAGCCAAATACCGTGGCATACTAGACGATAAAGGCTGGATACATCGCTACTTAAGACGCTACCAAAGAGGAAGTCTGGGTGTATATTAGTTCATGAGATGAACTTAGTTCCTCCCATTGTGTGACAATGGAGTTGTGGCTTATGCCAAGGAACGTCCTTCCCATCAGTGATCCAGACATATTCTAAGGCAGTATCACCTGATCATGGAGATGGCTGATCTCCAAGGTGGCCAAGGTTAGGAGAGTAGACTCAGAGGACAACACGGCGGATCCACTCACGAAGGCCTATTCCCAGAGAGAGACCATTATGGGATGGTTGAGTATGAGATGCTACAACCACTGCAACAGATGGCCCTAGTGCAAGTGGGAGATTGTTAGTTATATGTATGCCCTGGAGGCCATTACTGTACATAGGATGTATATTGTAGTGGATGCTGGGACATATATAGGGAGGACTTTCTTGCTCGACATGATAGTATGCTATCTGGTTACTCTTTACCTTAACGTGTATATTGATTGTCTCTCTGTTACATATTGGTAAAGCCCTTAGGATGTGTACTTGACTACCTAGACTATGATGCGGATCATACTAGTGGGGACATGGTAGTCCATAAGTACATCCTTCAAGATCCCTAGTCGTGGGTGTATCGAGACGGGGCATCGATATACCAGAGTAGACTAGCGTATACCTTCTCGACCCATACAGATGGGCGATGGATGATCCCATATCCATTGGTGTTTGACATCGGAGATGATATACGGGTGCTCAGTAGAGACTGGGTACACTGGACGGACTCGCCGAGAACTCCCAGATGGTATTATACCTTACGTCAGATGGCAGTTCTCTGGTGACACTGGTACAGAGTAGTCTGTTGACCCGAGATCGTCATAGAGTCTTGTGTGATTCCCACTATGCTTTGATTTCCACCTTACCACGTCCAAGAGGGCGTGCAAAATGGTGGCTTTTGGGTACAGTCCCGAATCACATGGAGGCAATGAGCGATAGGAGGGGATTCGTCTCTCCCGGTATAGGGAGTTGATGTTGCGCTGTGTTCGATTGGCTATAACCGGAAATCCCTGGCCAAGGTTGCTGAGATTTACTGGTAAGTGTTACCAGTAGTTTCTCGAACTGTTATAGATCTCATATCGACACGACTTATCGAGCTATTGGGGTCTGACGTTTACCACCCCTAGGCAAGATATGCGACATATCAGACGACGAGACCGGACTGTACGGTAAGTGTTACTGGTTGGATTCATAGGAGTGTGAGCGGGCTTGCTCGTCGATCTTCTGATCGCTCAATACACGGGTGGCCGTTACGTTTAGCAGACCGCTTGCGGCTTGTGGGTGCTTGATATGATCATCATCTGCTGCCGGCGTATTGACGAGTCTTTAGAGTCCTACACAGAGGTTTCCTGGCTCAAGCGAAACGAAATAGGAGCGCATATGAGATATGTGCAGGACCGAGAATAATGCGTGTATGTGATACCGCATTCCATTCTCGCGATGAATGTATCGATTGGTTGTATGCGATATAACCTAGTTATCGAATCAAGGATTGATTCGGTAAACCGATACATAGGATACTAGTCGGTTATATGCGATATGACCGGATCGTTAAATCAAGTGTTGATTTAATGATTTAATGTATAATTATATATTTGATATATTACTTTGCATTAACTAGTATTGGTTCACTTTAAATGGATTTTCTCACTTGAATTGTGCAAGTTGTATATGTGATATACTTTTGTACACATAAATGTATCATGTTTGATGATACATGCTTTTTTGGTTAAGTGTAAAGAATTAAACCATGATTAAGTTGATGATTAGGGTTTTGCTTATTCATTCATTTATTTATTTATTCTTTTTGGAAATTAAAAGGATAAACAGATATGGTGGCTTTCTTTGTATCTTTCATGAAGCTTCATGAAGTGTTGAAAGTTTGACCACTTTTGTCTCATGCTTAACCCTAACCATTCCACTTAACCATGATTCATTCTCTACACTTAACCATGGTTTGTATATGATAAGTATTCATTTTCTTTTGTATTTTAAAAGAACTTATCATATTCATCTTCTTCTTCTTCTTCTTCATCTTTACAAAGAAGAAAAGCTTGCACCATCAATGGTGATTTGATAAAATAAGTGAGAAATCCAATTCTAAAGTGAACCCACCTCCTATTTCTTCATCCTATACCTCTTGCCAAGTAGTATAGGGTGTTTTCTTCACAAGTTTCTTGACTTGGTGAAGTGAGAGCTTGATCTTGTGATGCCTCGACGTAGATCATCTTCGGCATCGTAGTCGACGACCTAGCCCGTCCATTTCTCCGATGAAGCCGACGCTAGAGCCCGGGATTGGATTTGGACAGCAAGGGGACTTCATCATGGAGCTATGGAGGTGGAGAACAGGATCTACAAAGGTTATATTTCCGTTCACTTAGTTAAATTGTTAACTAGCTTCTTTGTTTCGCCTAAACTTCGAGCCAATGATCCGTATTAGGGATTCTCGTCACCCCTAAAATTTGAAATTGGCATGGTTGATGCCTTGTGAGACCTCTTGAGAGTGCCTAGGAACCCTACAGTCCCTTCGACTCCCCTCAACTTCTCTGGACTGTTTGATTTTCCTGCAATCAAACAGAGACTCTTCAATTCACCATTCAACACCTTTTTAATGCATTTTAATCCAAAATTTTAATTCCCAAATCCTAATTCTTCACTATAAATACCACTCAATACCCTAACTCTTCACCATTATGAAATTTCTAGCAAAAATTCTCTCAAACTCTCTAAGTGCCAAGCAGAGTTAAGCCCCCCCAAGTAGAGTAGCAAGCCAAACTCGACGACCGGAGCATCTCCGATGAAACCACGACCCCCCGAGAGCTTCTTCGATCTCTTATTAACCATCTAAAACCACAAATCCCTCTTCTCTCCATTTCTTTCATCTTAATTCGTCGTCTAAGAAAATATCGACAAAAGTTGAGTAAACACGTAACAACCTTCGTTTTTAAATATTTTATTATGCTTGATATGGCTAAATATCACATAATCACCCTAATATCTTTTTAAAACAAATTTCACATCTATTGTCTTTTGACATAAGCAAAATCAATAATTATTAAAAATACCTTTAGGAAAACTTCATGGGGTAATGACTTACCCCACACGCACACTATGGTTGTATAGCACGGTAAGCTAACATATGGTTAATTTAAAGAATAACTTTTTCAATAAAATACCCCACTTTTACAAAAACGAGTTTCTTTAAATCGGTATTTCAAAATCCTTGGCAATTACGCCTCTACAACCCTCGTTAGTGGACCCGCTAATGGATGGTGTAGATTGTCGCACATCCTTAGGAAAGTAGAGCGAGATGCAGAACTCCTCACGGAGTATTCGGACTCGAAAGGAAATAAAATACGGATTTTGAGAAACGCGACTTTTCTAAACAAAACTAATTTTTGAAAAATTATATAAAAATTATGAATCCATATTTTCAAAAAAAGAAAATTAAGAAAACTATATTTTTAAAAGAAAGATTAAAATTGTTAATAAAATACCACCAAGTTTCCAAAAGTAGTAGTTTTCACAAAAATACCATAAACTTTTAAAAAGGCTAAGTTTCTTCACTAAAATACCATTTAAATTAAAATACATGTTCATAAAAACCCTAAATAATACAAATCACCCTCGAGGTTTATTTTTAAACAGTATTAACATATATTTTTCATAAAACCCCTCGAGATATGCAAACAATATTCTAAGGACTCTAGTATTAACATAGGTTTAAGCGGTATCATTTCTCTTGAGCCCCAGAGAGCCGGAGAAAGTGAGTGCTTTCCTATTCAAGTTAGAAAACTTAACGGAGTTATCAAATGGAAATTATCTTGGAAAAAGACACAAATCCTGCCGTCCATGTGCAGAAGTTGCCGATTTCTCCCGAACATAAGATTTTTAACAATTTATATCAATTCATATGAAAATACATGAACTCGAATCCAAACTCGAATCTAAACTTGAACTCAAACTCGAACACATACTCGAACTCTAACCTAACTTGAATCTAAACTCAAATATGTACTCAAACCCAAACTACTTGAACCAACTTATCTCGAACCCAGATTGCAATTGTCATGACTCGCATATTACTCGGCTCACTCGAATACAATCTACACCTTTTGCAATCTATAGTTTCGATCAAGATATATTAATCAATCAATTAAATCAATTAAGTATATTAACCAGTTATATATAATATACTCGGGATGCTTGGGATAGTTTTTTGTGTGAATCCAACGGAGCTTCAGGAGTCCCGTATTAACTTTTTTTTATTTTACTCGAATATCAGTCGGGTTGACCCATCCACAGCCTAGAGCCCTAATGCTAACACATAAAATGAGCCTGTGTTTTTTTGCTCCTGGGGCCCCACTCTTGAGCTCGTGAATACTTCTACGGCTGCGTTGACATTCACACTTGGAACTTAACGTTAACATAGTGGCCATATAGAGACCTATAGAATACATTTACCCATGATCATATACTATTACTCGTCATATAAATATTCTACAATTATCATTTTTTTTACTCTTACCTATCTTTAGAACTTACCGAGCGCTAGTTCGCTGACGGGCATTCTATCTGTTAGAATGTTCATCAGATATGGTAGAGATGGAGGAGGTTGAAGCCACAGAGTAGGACTACAACCAGATCGCTACTCAGGGCTAGCCCAGTTTAACTTTTTCTTCAGTTTATGTATGCCACTTGTTTAGGTATCTTCCTTATTGTATTTACTTTCCAGCATAAACTCTTGTATTTGTAAATATTGGAAGTTGAATGTAAATAAAGATGTTGAAAATTTTTACAGTCTCCATTTATTCTTAAATTGTGTATTATTGTTTCAATACGCTTAGTATATTTATTTAGAGAATGACCTTCTCTGGATAAATATGTCGCGGACTTTCCACTTCATCGTTTCCGTCTACTAGGAAGCGGGGCATGACAGAAGCTGCACAGTAGGCTGCTTGTTCTGATTCCTAGCGTCGTGGCTGCTAACCGCGGCCATTGAGGAACGAAAAACTTTTACTTTTAAAACATGGCGCTAGAAACGACTACCTAGAATCTAACCAAATATTAAACTAGTAAACTAAAGGAGTTCTAGCTACTGTGATAAAAGGGTTATACTAAAAGATTCGTGTTCTTCGGTCTTCTACCCTCTTTCTTAGCTCCATGGGGTTTTCATGATCGAGCTTGACCGCGGGTCTTCCTCCATCGAAAATGATCCACCCGAGAGATGTGGTACATGGCTCTAGCCCCACACCAAAAACCCAGTGGAGCAATTAAAGGCTCTGGGTTGCTAATTTAGAGTGTCTAATGATATAGTGTGTTATTCTAGTAATTTTTCTACCTCTTTTCACCCTTGATTCTCAACTCATGAAAGTGTAGGGTGAAGAGGAAGAAGGAGCTCTAAAATGGAGAGAGAAAGAGAATGGTGAAATGAAAATCTCATCACAAAACCAATAATGCAAGCATGGTTTTATCAAAATATATTTGCAATTTTAAAAAATCAACCCTACTTAAATAGTTTAGACCAATGAATTATAAATTCATTTGTCTACCCTATTCAACCATGCTTCACACCATTCTCTTTGCCACCTCACCCCTCCACTTCATTTCAATTTTCAAGAAAAGAAAAACTAAGGAAATAAGGCGTCCTCTTTCTAGAATGTTTTCCATATAAATATGGAATATACTCTTCCGTATATACATACCCGTATTCATATCAAAATACGAATACCCAAAAAGATAGAATAATACTAAGAAAATAATACTAGAATATACATATCGAAATGTGTATATGTAAATTATTAAATCAATACTTGATTTAATAATCCGGCTTAATCATAAGCCGGCTAGTATTATCAACCATCCGATCGAAAGTCCGGTTAATACTAGAATATACATATCGAAATATGCATATATAAATTATTAAATCAATACCTGATTTAATAATCCGACTTAATCCTAAGTCGGCTAGTATTATCATTCGATTGGAATCCTGCATGTATCAAAATACGGCCACTACTCATTTCGCCTGAAACAGAGAAACCCTCTATGTGGGACTCTAAAGGCACAACAGTACGCTGGCAGTGGGTTTAACACCACGCACGTTAGTGGCACTAGCTGTACGTAACGGCTACCCAGGTACCTATCGAAAAGAAGGCCGACGAGCAAGCTCATTCGAACCCCTACTGAGCCTATCCATGACAATCTCCGTACAGTCCGGTCTCTTCATCTAAAAGTATCGCATACCGGGTCTAGGGGGTGGTAAACGTCATACCCTTAATAACCTGATAAGTCATGTCGATTCGGCTCAGGACCAATCTGAGAAACTACTGATCTAACCATCAGTAAATATCAACTTCCTTGATCATGGTCTTATGGTTCTGGCCAACCAGACACAGTGCGATATCGACTCCCAATACCAGGAGAGACGAATTCCTAACAATCACTCACTGCCTCCATATGGCTTAGGACTATATCCAACTAAAACCTGTTTGCATGACTCAGTATAGCCATGGTAGGGTAGTGATCAAAGTACAGTTGGAACTCATACGAGACCAATGATGATCTTAGGTCTAAAGACTAACCTGTACTCATGTCACCTGAGAACCGCTATCTGATGATAGGTATAATACCATCTAGAGGTTCTCGACGAGTTCGTCCTGTATACTCATCCCCAGTGAGTACCTGTATACAATTTTAGGTAATCACACAAATGGTTGTGGGACCAACCACCACCCCATGTTGGGGTCTAGAAACGTATACATAAGTCTAATCTGGAATATTGATGCTCAGTCTCGATACTCCTACGACTTGGGACCTTTAAGGATGTGCTTATGGATTACGCAGCTCCTATAAGTATGATCGCCATCATAATGCTGGTAATCAAGCAAAATCTTACAGGCTTTATCAACATATATCGGCCATATGTGATATCGAGTATAACATATGCACATGTTAAGATAAAGACAAACCAAAATAGTATACTACGGTGACGAATCTTTATCAACATGTATAAGCAATACAAAACAGTAAGAAAAACAAATACACATGTTCAGATAAAGACAATTGAAATAGTATACTATATAACTGAGCAAGATTATCCTGTACATATCCCCACCATCCTATATGATACAGTCCTCTAGGGCATACATATCCAATATATACATATCCCTAGCATCCTATACAATACAGACCTCTAGAACATACATATCCAACAATTTTCCACTTGCACTAAGACCTGTAATTGGCGTACTGAATACCCAACATCTGCTCTAGGGCCAGTTGTTGGCGTACCGTATACCCAACATCTTAAAAAGTCACTCGAACTGCGCTTGAGGGAGGGCCTTAATAAATGGATCCGCCGTGTTGTCTTTCGTATCTACTCTCTGGACCTCGATCTTCTAGCGATCTACGATCTCCTTGATCGGGTGATACTGCCTCAAGATGTATTTGGATTTCTAATGGGACCGTGGTTCCTTCGCCAAAGCCATAGCCCCAATGTTATCGCAATACAAAGGTATCAGATCAATAATGGATGGAACTACTTCAAGTTCAGTAATGAACTTCTTCATCCAGACCGCTTCTTTTGAGGCATCGTTGGCAGCAATGTATTTAGCCTCTATCGTCGAGTCTGTGACGGTGTCCTGTTTGAAGCTCTTCCAACAAACCGCCCCTCCGTTGAGGGTAAACACAAAACCCGAGATAGACTTGCTGTCATCCATGTCACTCTGAAAGTTTGAGTCGGTAAATGACTAGACCTGGAGGTCTCTATTACCGTAAACTAAGAACATCTCCTCAGTCCTTCTCAAGTACTTGAGAATGTTCTTTACAGCTGTCCAATGATTCTCACATGGGTTCGACTGATACTGACTCACTATGCTAAGCGCGTATGCTACATCTAATCAGGTACATAGCATCGCATACATTATAGATCCTACCGACGAAGCGTAGGGTATAATGGTAATGCGAGCTCTCTCCTCATCAGTCTTGGGAGATATCTCTTTAGAGAGGGTGATTCCGTACAATGCGGGTATATTACCGCGCTTGGAATCTTCCATACTAAATCTCTTCAGTATGGTCTTTATGTACCTGGACTGTAAAAGTCCTAACAATCTCTTGGATCTATCTCTGTAGAACTTAATCCCCAGAATGTAGGAGGTATCACCCGGGTCTTTCATGGAGAACTTTTATGACAATGACCAATTGTAGCATAGGAATGTCATTTCCTATCAAGAGAATGTCATCCACGAACAAGATGAGTAATACAACAGTTCTCCCTACGATCTTCTTGTAGATACATGGTTCATCGTCTTTTTTGATGAAGTCAAATTCCTTGACTGTCACATCAAAACAGATGTTTTAGCTCCGCGATGCCTGCTTAATCCATAAATGGATTTAAGCATCTTGTACACCTTCCCACTGCTCCCACTGTCTACGAATCCCTCCGGCTGATCCATATAAATGCACTCTTCTAAACTTTCTTTTAGAAAAGCTGTTTTAATGTCCATCTGCCAGATATCATAGTCATGGTAGGCAGCAATGTCAAGTAGGATCCGAATGGATTTCAGCATAACTACTGGAGAAAATGTTTCATCATAATCCACTCTTGGTCTTTGACGAAAACCTTTTGCAACAAGTCTAGCCTTATAGGTTTCAACCTGTCCATCTACACCAATTTTCTTTTTCAAGATCCACTTGCATCCAACGGATTTTACTCCAGGAGGAGAAACATCTAAAGTCCAAACTTTATTGGTGTATATGGATTCCAGTTTGGATCGCATAACATCCAGCCATTTATCAGTCCTGTTGGGTTTCCTAATACCCTGGCCACCTACCACGGCTGTTGCGGAAAGAAAAACTTTCACTTTTAATATTACTGGCGCTAGAGAACACATCCTAGAATCTAACCAAACATCGAAACTAGTAAACAAGATGAGTCTAGCTACTGTGAAAGGTGTTATACATAATGACATGTGTCCTTCGGGTCTTCACTTCTCTTCTTAAGTTCCTTGAGGTCTTCTGGATCAACCTTGATGGCCGGCCTCCTCGGTCCTAGATGATCCACCTGAAGATTCTTGATTCAAGCTCCTACGTCAAAAAGAAGCAAACCAAGCAAAACAATTTGCTAATCTAGTTTGCTTAGATGATGTGGTTGTGTTAGTAGTAATTTTCTATCTTAAATCCCTTTGGTTCTCAACACATGAGAGTGATAAGGGATAGAGCAAGAGAGTGAACTTAAGAAGATAAGAGAGAAAGGCAAGTGAAGAATGAATGTCTAGAATTGCTAAGTGAAGAATGGCTAAGTATTTTTGTTATAAAGCATTTTCTTTTACTTAAAAAACATAACCATACTCAGATAGTATTTGCAATAATACCATAGCCATGCTTCATCCATGCTTCATGTCATCTTACCCTTTTCCACCTCATTTTCTATTTTCAACAAAATAGAAAAGTGCATGATGAGGTGTCACCTTCTAGAAGGTATTTTGTGTAAATACAAAACACTTTCTAGCATATATACATACCCGTATTCGTACCAATATACGAATACCCAAGAGATAGATAACACTAGAATTAAATCAATACTAGAATTAAATCAATACTAGCATTAAATCAATACTAAGCCCGCTAGATTGAATAATGCTAATGTCACGACCCGAATTTAGCACGTGACTAACACCTAAATCACGCCACGTCTAAAGGCGTAACGTAATTCAAGTAAGCCGAAGCCCAGTAAATCTAAACATTTTTGCGGAAAATAGTAGGGGGTGCAGTTTTGAAACATCGTCATTAGAAATTCAAGCATTCATTTTTAAAAGTATAAGTCATATAATATAAAAAGGCAATGAATGTATACTATCTTTGAAAACATTTTCGTCCTTGAAATTTTGGGCACCACCTCCCTTGTATAGTCTGATCCAAAACCAAATACATAACAATATATAGGCATCCCCAAGTGGGAGCTAGCTCTTTGCCCATTTGGCGGGATCACAACCACGAAATAAACATATATATGACGCCCTACGGCGAAGATCAAACACAGAAAGAATAAATAAAGCAAGACATCATCATCTCAAAGAAGCGAATATATACCCATCGCTCTAAGTCTCACAAATACACAAGTCTGATTAGGTCTACCAATATAAAAATTCTAGTGTCTGATTGATAGAGTTTATCTAGATACAATAGAAATAATAAGTACAAGAGTGGGCACGATCCAATATGTTCCACCTACCATAGCAAAATACCCTTGATGAAACTGTGTGCCAGCGATACCGCTACTGATCCAAAGCGGTCAAACCAGCAAGAAAACTATGGCACAATGGGGGTGAGTTGCCAACTTGTGAGTAGAATACATCAGCAGGTAGAAATCGAATAAACAACGATTCTTAGGTCATACTGTATCATGAAGATAATACTATGGTATCTAAGGTGACCATGTATGCATATATGTCAACAATAGAGTCAATGCAAATGACATATACAAATAAACATCTAAAATCATATGCATGTATGCATGTGGATATCATCCGCGTGTGTCCATCAACGACACAACGATATCATGGAACCTGAGTGTCTAACATCGACACTCGAAATATCATGAAAACATATGCCTGTATGTATGAGGATATCAACCAACGTATGTCCATCAATGACACAACAATATCATGGAACCTGAGTGTCCAACGCCGACACTTGAAACGTCATGAAAACTCGTGTCCAGTATCGAAACGTAAATCTTCATATCTCAGGCACCGCAGGCTCAGATCGGCCCTAATATCTATCCCATATCATAACTCTGAAACGGTATACTCCGGATATCCGTCGAGCTTCCATTCAATCATCGGTAGTTAGTGATCCCCGTGCCAGGCTCATCGTCTACATCTCGAGCTTCTTGCCTCAGGGTACCTCACCGTGTCTACCATATACCCGTAGACGGCTCATCCAACTCCTCAAATCGGGTCTCGAAAACAATCTCAGAACCGAGAAAACTCATGGTGGACACCTCGAAATCACATCACGAGAAACCGCGTTTTTAAAAGAATTTATAATTTCCTTTGAAATATATCCACAGTTCTCAAATCCAGAAATCTCAAGAAACAATATCTCAATGCATATAACCATAAAGTACGATGTATGCAAACAAAGAACATTAATATGAGCATATCAAGTGATAGTTATGGGTGGGCTTTCTGTGTTCATTCAAGTTCCACCAGTATGTGTTCATTCAAGTTCTAGAGCAGGCTATATAGACTCTGGAGGATATGCTTATGCGTACGTACTAATTGTTGTTGGCAGTTGGGATTGTCACTTTCCATTGTTAGGGTTCTCCTTCGATAGTTGTTATCAAGAGACATTCTAATTGGCAACCTTTAGGCCTTGTTTGGTAGGTGGTGTCGATCGCCAGTCTGTTTTTCTGACTCTGCGAGAGTAGGATTTTTGGACCCCAGCTAGTCGAGAGGCTTCGGAGATGATCTAGTTGATTCAGGTCAGGATGAGAGCAGCCCAGTGTAGACAGAGGTCTTATGCCGACCATGGTGGTCGCAGACTTGAGTTCGCAGTGGGAGATCATGTATTCCTACGGATTTTCCGATGAATGACGTGTTGAGTTTTGGGAAGCTTATCCCAGGATTGTAGGTCCTTTTGAGATCCTTAAAGCGAGTTAGTTTCGTTGCCTATAATTTGGCACTTCCGCCCAGATTTTTGAGTATTCATCCCGTATTCCTTGTGTCGATACTTCGCAAATACCTTCATGACCTTTCTCACATAATTCAGCACCAGACCATTTAGCTTGAACGCGATCTTTTCGTTCACCGGCAACCAATTGTGTTAGTGGTTCGGCAAGTGGAGAAATATCGGTCAAAGGATCTTGCCATCTGTGGAGGGTTTTCTTGGGCGTATCCGTATAGTGAGGTGATCACTTGGGAGGCTGCGAGCGAGATTTGGGAGTTTTGCACTCATTTCTTTGAAGGTATGCATAGTAAGAATTTTAATTCGGGGACGAATTTTCTTTAAGGGGGGAGATTGTAACGCCTTAGATTTAGATCAGTGTTAGTTTAGACGATAATACTGGTTTTTGGTAAAAAGTTTACCAATTTGGGTTCCTCACATTTTATAACATTTAATTAATAATTTATTATTATTTGTTGTGGCATGCACACACATGTGCATGTTTATGTGAGGGTGGGTTTGTGTAATCTAGATTAGTGACCATGACAACTTAACCCTAATCCTAATCCTTTGCTTTAATCCTAATCCTTTGCCATGAGTTAAACCTCTAGATATTTCTTGTTGTGAGATATTTCTTTGCCTTGTTTTGGATTTGGGAGGAGGTGGCATTGGTGACTCACTTGAGAGCATGGCTTGCTTTAATGGTGAGTTAATGCAAGGGTGCACTCACCTTAACCTCACATCTCTCTCTTTTCTTCACACTTTACTGATTTCTCTCTCACTTTATCCCTTATCATTTTCTTCATCTCTCTCTCATCTCAACTGAACACTTATCATCCCTTCACTAAACCTACACTAATCTTCACAAAAATCAAATCTTTACACTTGTTTTGCCTCTTGGATGCATTGGAGCTTGGAAAGCTAGGATCTTTGAGTTTATGGGAGTAGGTAATGATCTCTATCTGTTCTTTGTGATGTTATAGTGTTGTGTAGTCTTGTAGTTTTAGTTTATAACTCTTAAAGTATCGTTTTGTGCAAATATCGTATTTTTAGTGCCATTTGTGATATCTGTGATCTGTTGTGACCCCGAGAGTATACTAGAAAATCAAACAATGTAGTTGTGTTGTACCAGAGACCCTAAGAATTCACCTGAAACACGAACCCCTAAGCTCGGACCATGGCCGGCGACGCAGTAGGGAAATCCGGCAACCCCGGTTTTTGGGTAAAGTTAGGGTGTGGGGTTTTGTGGGTAGCTGTATACTTTGGTTTAGATATGTTTGGTCCTGTTTGATTTTTGGGTTTTCTCTGTATACAAAATCTGGGATCACGTAGCTATTTTCTTGTGTTACGATTACGTGTGTTATGTTATACGACACGGTTCGTGCATTTTGTGTGGTTTTGCTCTTGGGTTGGTTTCGTTGTGTCGCTACGCACGTTAGCCACAATACGAACACTTGAGAGAATGTTTTGTGCTGTCGCGTCGGTCAAACGTAGTTTGTACGTGTTATTGGTCGTTTGCTAATATACATACTTGTTATTTTTTTATGTTTTAGGTTCGCAGGCGGGGACTTCGGACGCTGCGAAGAAGGGGAAACAGGTGGTTGGCTTTTCTTAGCCAGGAGCGTTGGTGAGTAGATTTAACATCTACAGGTGAATCGCCCGCATGGCGTTATACGTCTGGGCTAGAGATGTTATGATTTTAGTTGCATATTCTATTGTATATATAGAGTTTGCGCATACACCTCATTACATATTATTACTTGTTGTACTTGGACTTGTACCTTTTGGACATTGCACTATTATTGACGGCTCATATGGCACGAGCTAATTGTATGCCACACATACCGTCAATAATTGCCATAACATGCACAACACACATATATATATGATGTTGTTTGGTTAGGGACATTGAGACATTGATTCATATTCCATTGTGCATATAACATATAGCATACCTGTATACCTACATGCTTACACATATGCCTTGACATGCTTACATGCTAGTTACCCATATACATATATGGTATTGTACCATTAGTGATAGGTATATACACATATGAGATATAGCTACATGTTCACCTTTATTTGATGTTATATGGACTTGGAGAAATTAGGAACCGCATGATATATATATTAACTTGTTACAGTTAAATAGCGGCTTTTCCTTTAAATGCTCACATTACAGTTTTATGTTGCATATATTATATTCATGGATTTTCGCATTGAGATATGGATTTTCATGATGTTTTATGGATTTGAGGACCGTGGTAGTTTCATGAAATTATGCATTATTTGAAAAACCCGGTTTCTCTTGATATGATATTTCAGCAGCCACCATGAGATTTATCGGTTCTGGTTTATATACCCCATGCGAGGAGGCGTCATGGGTCGTGTGCGGGTACATGGTGGGGCCCGGAGGTACCCCGGGGCAAGAAAGGTATGTCGATAGACCATGCCGATTAGCCTGACAGGGGAATCATACCTACCGGTGATAGTATTTAGACTCGGCGATTATCGTGGGGATACAGACCGGAGTTATGTACGTATGGATACGTCGAATTGCGAGGGTCGAAGCTGGGCACTCGGGTTTTCAAGATACCGTATGATACGTACCTATCAGGGCCCGTCATGGTGACAGCACCTGATAGATCAATATTTTTGTGTCGATACTAGACACATGTTTTCATGATATTTTTACTCCTAAGTATATATAACAGTGGAATGGGACGCTGTTATATATATATATATATATATATATATATATATATATATATATTAGTGGAATGGGACGCTAATATATATGTATACATATCTAATTTATATACATCATCATAATGATTCATGCAAATATACTTATTCATTATATGAGATTTACTTGACATTGGATACATGATATGAGATTTACTTGATATTGGATACAGGATATATGAGATTTACTTGATATTGGACACTCAGGATATATGAGACTTACAGTATATGAGAGCCAATTTCGTTGCTGATTTGAGAAAAATTGGGATTTTGATTGTCTTGATGGATTTTGGTCCTGCCACGAGGTCAGGATTCCGTCAGGATGACATATTTTATCCCATACTCCGTATTTATTTTATATGCATTGCTTCATGTATTAGTAGTACCTGATAGAGTACCTTTCATGGTTGTTGCATATACATATTGTCATATTATTTCTTCATGTAGTAGTTGTACCTGCTAGAGTACCTTTCATGACTGTTGCATACATATGACCATTTATTGCTATTAGCTTGTTTATGCTATATTCGTGCTGTACGTGCATACTTGTGATTAACTGCATATGTTATTTACTATTAATGAGTTTGCAACTCACCCCCGTTGTGCTACAGTGTTTTGCAGGTTGTTCCTCAGAGTAGTCAAAGGCAGAGCTTTCCATCTATCATATCATCTTTTGCAGCGGATACCGCTACGGCTGACTGTGTACAGTTTTGCTATAGGTGGGTTTTGTGGTTATCCGATATTGCTCATTGCATATCTTTGTACCTTGTACTCTCCATCTACCTCTTTCATGTATTGACTTAGAGACTTGATGTGAGGACGATATTATATATTATTTTGTGACTTGGAGGTCTTTTATGCAGTTTTATTTATATCATCTTTTATTTCTTTGTTACGGCGTCGTATATCCGTTGTGGTGGTTGTTTCCGCCTTTGGGCGTGTATTTGCTCCCGTTTGGGGATGCTTTACTTATATTTTTGTTGTACCCATTTTTGGGGTTAGTTTTTTTCAAAGGAGGTCCTGCCAAATTTTTTAAAAGAAATAAAGTTCGACTTTAAAGAATTTGGTTTAAGATTTTAAAAGTTTTAAAATTGTTATTATCACTTACTACTTTTGATGGTTTAGATTGCTGAGTTTTCGGCTTATTTAAATTGCGTTACGCCTATAAATGTTGCGTAGTTTAAGGGCCGTCACATGCCAATTTCGGGTCGTGACATCGTTCTTCTGTGGTAGTCTTCTAGTGATCTAATTAGGTCAATATAGTTGTTTGTTTTTCTTATAAATTTCCCAAGTTGCTCCAGATTCCATCTGAGCATCAATAACCTCAAAAAACCGACATCGGGAAAATTCTAAGTTCATGTACTTGGTTTTAGTTTCTGGTCTTGGCCAATAAAGCATCTCTAAGGTCTTTTAAAACACTTACTACATCTCAATTTCACTTCCACAACTTCAATTATTCCCTAACCTCATCTTGGAAAATTCTAACATCGCTAATCTACATCTTTTTGGCTCTAAACTAGTATAGGATATACTAAACACTAATATATTAACTAAAAATGTAGAATTATAGCTCATGTTGCAACTCAAGAAAATTCTTGGGTTTCCCAAAATGCTTAAAATCTCCACTTGATTGATCCATCATGCTTGTAGTGAGATTGTGCACCATTTTTGTAAAGGGGTATAAGGTTTTGATTGAGTATTTAGGGTGGTTTGAGGGTGGTAGAGGAGGTGGAGGGAGGTGAAGGAGAAGGAGAAGAAGATGAAGATGAGAAGTGAAGAAATGAAGTGGAGACTATGGTCAAGGATAACCCCCCCATCTCTCTCATCCTCACTCAAGACCATACCCTCTTGTCTCCCTTGCCATGTCACACTGACTTTTTCTTTTCTCTTTTCCTTTTTCCATCTCATATGAAAGAAAACCCAACACCACAAATACAAATGAAATAACTTGCAACAAAATACAATATGTATGGTGCACTAGCCATGAATAATTAAAAAGACGGATTTGACTTAATCGTGATTAGTAGTGCACTAATCAAGTTTGATTTAAACTTGTATATAATTAATTATATAAATCCAATAAATACCTTTTTAATAAATAATACATATTAATCTTAATTATTTTCTAAATATTGGTATATAATTATACCATTTTACGGAAACCCCAATTCACAAATCAAATAGTTTTCGTGAAATATATTATTTTAATATTTAAATTACATAAATAATATTTTATATTTCTGAAATGTTACAATCTTCCCCTCTTAAATAAATTCGTTCCCTGAATTTAAATTTAAACCCCTAAATACTAAAACATTTCAATAATCAGCTCAAATCAACGGGGCTCCGAAATCACGGAATACTCAAGAATATCACAGCGCATCGAGTGCGCATGAAAACGAATGTGAAACTCAAAATCGAATTTCTTCAAGCGTCATGCAATCACTGAAGTTATAACTGAAATATAAATCTCTATATCCACTACTGAAATCCAAATATACTATAGTCAAAATCATAATATGTATATAGTACGCATCTTTGTAATTTCCTCTAAAAACTGGATAAAACACATGCAAAATCTTTTCCGAATCACCGTGTGATGCGTAACTCATGGTACAACTGGCTGACGCTCATTTGTAAAGTAGTAAATATATGTCTATATATGTTTACTTAAGATATACATTCCGCCCTTTGAAACATCCCAAAGGTTTTCCTTTGTAAAAGTTCGTGTCATTCACGGACACATAGGAAATAGCGAGACTATAGCTCCTTTTTGAAAACTTCTTGGTAAAATTTTTATGCATGCAAAAGTACTCAGGTACTATCCTCATATCAGTCCTGCTCAGCTACTACATAATATAGAACCCATCATGAAAATATGATGCCTGGAAATAAATCAGCCTCAAAAGGCATATCCAATATCACGTGCGTATGGTGCACACGGAAATCCAAGTCCAATACAAGTGCCATGAATGTGCACAAAAGCAAAAACTAAGTGCAACGGGTGTGCACGAAACTATCTGTCAAGTGCAACAGGTGTGCACGACAAGAACATCAAGTGCGTCTAGAGTGCACAGAAATCTCAACCCAATGCAACTAATATGCACGAATAAAAATCTCAATCGAGTGCATCCAGTATGCACAAAATCTCATACCATGCGCCCAATACGTGCGAAAATCCAAATCAAGTGTGTCAAGTCCGCACAAAAACATCTAGTGCAGTAAATCACACGAAAATGAACGACAAGTGCAGACGCGCACAAAAATATAAATCTGGTGCAACAAATGCACGGAGTATAAATCTGGTGCAACACTACACGAAATACAAATCTGGTGTACCAGGTGCCCAAAAACCCATCAATGTTTCAAATGCGCACAAAAATAACACTAAGCGTGTCAAGTTGTATAAAATCATAAACGTGTGCAACTGCGTGCACAAAACACGTGTCAATACACTGCAAGCACATGTAATATATATCGAGCGCATAAATCAAGTCAAGCGCATCCAACATGCATGAAATCAAATCGACTGTAATGAAATACATAGAATCATAAATACGTGCAGCCAAGGCACAAAATCAATATCAAGTGCAACAGATATGCACAAATCGCAAATCGCTGTAACGGTGTATAAAACATAAATCAAGTGCAATAATTGTGCACAAATGAAAATATCCAGTAGGTGCAACCATGGTGCATGAAAACAAATATCACGAATCCGAATCATCAAAACTCAAAGTCCAAGTGATAAAAGTGTGATACCCAGATCACAAAACGCATATCGCAATAAATGATATTGAGGTGCACCTCCTTTAATGTTGAAAATATGCTGGTGTGCCCTAAGATGGTTGAGCAAGAACATCCGCTTGCCATCTGCTCACATTCTGGCGTCCTCTGTCTTTGGGTTCTTGTTGTCTATATGGATCTCCAGTCCCACAATCTTTCTGCTCATCGGCCCGGTCAGGTGTGATAACGGAACAGTTCCGCTCTGGCACTCCGCTGATCCTCTCTTAGCCAATTAACATGACTACTCGTAAAGCAGCATGTCACTGGTGACGGCATCTGGCCCTCTGAATACGTGCGAAACAACAGATTCTGGGTGCAAATCTTTATCGCTGCGGCATCCTGGAAAGAACCTGCTAATGGTCTCTTCCGATCTCACCTATACCGAACTATACGGAGGTTGGCACTCTTTACTTAAATCTTTTTCTCATGTCCAGACGGCTGCATCCTCAGCACGACTTTTCCTCTGGAATTTGGCCATATCCAACGCCTCTGCATACGTATCAATCCTCTGGCATCAATGGGGAGTAACAACAGCTTGTTAATATCGCGCACGAACCTATGGTCCCACCTTTCTTCATCATCATCCACTTCGATGTCATAACTTGTGAGCTAAGTGCTGCAATTCGTTCTCGGCTACAGTCAATCTGGAGTCTCTCACACGGACTTGAAATCCGAACTCAAGTATCTTCACCACTCTGTGGAAGATATCTAGTTGATTACATCCTCGGGGACTCGTCCAAATTATTGGAGGAATACGCTTCATTTGTCCATTCTCAATCAACTCACAACACATCTAGGTGAGGTCCTTTTATCCGAAACTGGTCAACTTACCAATTTCACATCGGAGCATCCAACGAACAATGTCCCCTCTTGCTCGATTTACTCTAGATCTGAGTAAGATCCTTCAAACTGGAATTCTTCAACTCAATTGAGTCTGCGCCGGCGCATCAGATCGGACGAGTCATCTCAGTCGCTCAACTTAAGATAGACTAGATATTTTCTGTCACATCTCTGTCTGAAAGCTCCAGCGGTTTCAGCTCATAAACTCTGGAGGCGACATCCCATCAATCTCAGCAATAGCTGGGTCATCTGTCTGCATGGTAGACAATATCGCGATATCTGAGGTAGGCTGTATATCAACAATCCTTTCAATTTGGTAGTCTCTATCAATGGCCCGATCATCCAGTGCAATTCCGAACACTCGCCTCAAACGAGAGATCTCAACACAAACACTACACCGATACATTCCTATGTCACCAGAAAAATCATGGTCAGTCCTCGTCCATGACGAGCTCGCCCTGACCACATCTCTAGCAGCAGCGGCTCAATTTGTGCTCAAACCATGGTGACAGGAACCTCAAGCAGGTATCGATGAGGATAAATCACAAGAATGAATAGAATCACAGATCTTAAGATATATACATCCTAAGGTCACTTAAGTGGAGTATTATATCGTAAGTATGCCGCGGAACATACGCACGGTACGTTACTCTACTTGAGTTACCTACTCCATCAACCTAGGTCAACCTATGTAACGAAAGTTCGGGTCTAATATCCTTCCAGTCAAGTCTAAGTTCCGTAAGATCAAGCCTAGGTTCTGAAATATATTTTACGTCCTAGACTTCGCATAGTCAAACCTAGACTCGAACCAAGGTTAAACCTAACGCTCTGGTACCAACTTTATCACGACCCAAATTTAGCATGTGACCGGCACCTAAATCATGTCACGTCTAAAGGCGTAACGTAATTCAAGTAAGCCGAAGCCCTGTAAATCTAAATATTTTTGCGAAAAATAATGGGGGATGCAGTTTTGGAACATCGTCATTAGAAATTCAAGCCTTCATTTTTAAAAGTATAAGTCATATAATATAAAAAGGCAATGAATGTATACTATCTTTGAAAATATTTTCGTCCTTGAAATTTTGGGCAGCACCTCCCTTATACATTTTGATCCAAAACCATATACATAACAATATATAGGCATCCCCAAGCGGGAGCTAGCACTTCGCCCATTTGGCGGGATCACAACTACGAAATAAACATATATACGACGCCTTACGGCAAAGATCAAACACAGAAAGAATAAATAAAGCAAGACATCATCATCTCAAAGAAGCGAACATACACCCATCGCTCTAAGTCTCTCAAATACACAAGTCTGACTAGATCTACCAATATACAAATTCTAGTTTCTGATTGATGGAGTTTATCTAGATACAATAGAAATAATAAGTACAAGAGTTGGCACGATCCAATGTCACCCACCTACCATAGCAAAATACCCTGGATGAAGCTGTGTGCCAGCGATACCACTACTGATCCAAAACGGTCAAACCTGCAAGAAAAACGTGGCACAACGGGGATGAGTGGCCAACTTGTGAGTAGAAAACATCAGCAGGTAGAAATCGAATAAACAACAATTCATAGGTCATACTGTATCATGAAGGTAATATTATGGTATCTAAGGTGACCATGTATGCATATATGTCAACAATAGAGTCAATGCAAATGACATATACAAATAAACATCTGAAATCATATGCCTGTATGCATGTGGATATCTTCCACGTGTGTCCATCAATGACACAACAATATCATGGAACCTGAGGGTCCAACATCGACAATCGAAACATCATGAAAACATATGCCTGTATGTATGAGGATATCAACCAACATGTGTTCATCAACGACACAACAATATCATGGAACCTGAGTGTCGATCACCGACGCTCGAAACATCATGAAAACCTGTGTCCAGCATCGACACATAAATCCTCATATCTCAGGCACCGCATGCTTAGATCGGCCCTCATATCTATCTCATCTCATAACTCTGAAACGGTATCCTCTGGATATCCGTCGAGTTTCCATACAATCATCGATAGGTAGTGGTCCCCCTTTCAGGCTCAGCATCTACATCTCGAGCTTCTTGCCACGGGGTACCTCACCGGGTCCACCATGTACCCGCAGACGGCTCATCCAACTCCTCGAATCGGGTCTCGAAAACAATCTCAGAACCGAGAAAACTCATAGTGGACGCCTCAAAATCACATCATAAGAAACCGCGTTTTTAAAACAATTTATAATTTCCTTTGAAATATATCCGCGGTTCTCAAATCCAGAAATCTCAAGAAAACAATATCTCAATACATATAACCATAAAATACGATGTATGATAACATAGAACACTAATATGAGCATATTAACTGATAGTACTGAACAATGAATGTACTTTACAGTTATGAATAATATCATGATATGGCAGTTCTACTGTGCAAGTGGCATGGCAATTACAGATGATGAATGTGTGTGAGCCGACAAATTTGTGTAAGTGTAACGTGCACATCATCGATAATTGTGCAGGTGTACTAGCAGACGATATCATAACAAATAATGGAAGCATATGTGTATATATAAAATGCAATGAGAGTAAAATTAGCGTAGCAGAAAGGTAAATAGTAACACAAAAAGCTAAGATATAGCTCGATATACGAGCCATACAATTATCGTATCTAAAATAGCACGAATCTTTATTTTTTGAAAAGTAGGGACTATGGCGTTTTTAAAGAAAAGAAATACCTTTTGAAATCCGTAGTGTCTCTCGGGTTGTCTTTTTGAAAATGTACACGATTCATTAGTTTTGAAAATAGGTATGACTCGAACCCTATTCTAACATCTACTTAAGTAATTAAAAGACTAAAAGGTTAAACTAATCCCGAGTCAAAAGTACATATCAATCATCATATATACATCTCGTAAAGTATAGTCCGTCATACGGCCTCCTCAAAATCGAATGTACGGGTCATATATCATATATCATAATTTGTACGGTATGATCCATCATAGGATATCATAATCAAGGATACAGATTAGATCACGTACATCATATCACTCTTTATCGTCATATACATATATGTACACATATATTTCAAGTCACATCCGTATCAATCTCATATCATGTCTTGGCAAAAGTATCTATAATCTCATATTATCTCACATCTGTGTATCGACATATTAAGCCAAATTATCTTACTTCATCATAATCTATCAATATCCCACATCAACTCATCTTGTATATATATCATATTCTCATTTGTATGTATGCATAATCTTATTTCATCTATTGGTATATGAATATAACATGTATATTGCCTTGCATCCTCAAACCAACATATCCACTAATGTCATCTTTTATCATATCATCTCATACTAAAACCTTTAATTATATCCGTAAGTTCGTAGCATATTTTATCTCAAATCATAATTTATATATCGATTTTCCATATCAATGATTGCGGGGGTGCTATACGCCATCCGCCCAACTTTCCCCGTAGATATAAATCTACTCACCTGCCAATCTCATCGCTTAGCCGAAGTCGATGTGCTTCGTCGTCTCGGAAGTCCACACGAAGGTACCTACAATCAAAACACATCGTAATACTATTAAAATCGAGTCCGAAAACTGATACGGCATATGAAGTGCTCATAGGTTAGAACCTATAGCTTACGCATGCAAAAACAACCAAATAACCCTCGTCGTTGACGTACAAACGTCCAACGACCAAATCACATCAAGAAATTCATAAATCCAAGTTTCAAATATCAGAAAACATTGTCTAAACCAACTCAAACAGCTCTCAGATTTTGGCACAGGTAGTATATGACAAAACTAAAAATACAATAGCTAGGTTATAAGGAGTAAGAGCTACTGGCCAAACTCCATCACCAGAACCCAACATTTGGCCGGAGAGAAAGCAAAAATACCCAGTGTCGCCAGTTTTCTGGTGGAGTTTGGGGCTCATTCTTCTGTGATGGTCTTATAGTGATCTAACTAGGTCAATGTAATTGTTTGTTTTTCTTATAAATATCCCAACTTGCTCTAGATTCCATCTGAGCATCAATAACCTCACAAAACCGACACGGGGAAAATTCTAAGTTCGTGTACCTGGTTTTAATCTCTGGTCTTGGCCAGTAAAGCATCTCTAAGGTCCTGTAAAACACTTACTACACATTAATTTCACTTCCACAACTCTAATTATTCCCTAACCTCATCTTGGAAAATTCTAACATCACTAATCTATATCGTTTTGGCTCTAAACAACTATAGGATATACAAAACACTAATATCTTAACTAAAGTGTAGAATTATACCTCATGTGGTGTTCATATCATAATTTTGCATTATTATATTCCCCATTCTTATTCATTTTACAAATAAACAGGTGCTTTTGATCCATGTCTGCTACATAGTTGCAGGTTACAGGTTCTCGGAAAAAAACAGTGAAAATGATGAAAAGACGATACAAAAGTGAGACCATGACCAACAAATGGAAGAATCATGAGCATTCCTATAGTTCGAAGAATAAACAAAGATCAATGGACAATTTCACAAAGCACAAAGGCAGCGCAAGGTTCAAGACTTCGACACGAAGCAAAGGGTAAAAGTCCACGACATTATGCACTATGGAAATCTGGAAGAGAACTAGATAACAATCTGAGAAACCAAGTGAAGAAACAAGAAGACAAAAGCAACAGAAAGAACCCCAGAAAAACCTAGCCAGAGACCCCACTAGATGGCCGCGGATCCGCGACCAAACGTGGCTTTTGGCCGCGGTTCCGCGGCCATGGTAAGCCCTTGTCGGTGCGTCGTTTGACGGTTTGGCGGTACGTTGACTAGGCTTCTTAGGGGCAAGTTTGTAAATGCAGATATGTATCGAATGTAACCCTAGGGTTTCTATGATCTATAAATAGAAACCCTAAACCTCTTTTTGAGGTATGCCTCTTCTTTTGCCTCATTTCATTTATCAAAATTCAGAATTGTAAATTCCTGTAATGTTTGAAGAGTGCATCAAATAAAAGATAAAGTAAGTTTTTCCTTTCATTGCCCTAGTTAATTCTCCTTTCTGCCTTAGTTAATTTTTATTAATCTGCCCTAGTTTAGATTTTATTTATCTTCCGTAGATTAGATAACTAGGTTATTAAAAACAATCATAAAAAAATGAAATCTTTTAATTCCCTAATGAGTGAGTAGTTCCTCACTTGTTAGGGTTAGGAATAAGAGAGGTTTGAGAGATGAAAATCTCTTACCCCTTTCTTGCCCATCATATATTTTTATAGGACTCCATGCATATATACACACACCGCTCTCTACGGCACCCTACCCCACGAGGTAACTGTGATACCGTAGTTTAAAAGACCGATTGTGCATGTTTTCCATGGAGGTTTGGGTAAGAATTAAGAAAGGAAGGACAAGAACCTAGAGGAAGAAACCTAGTTTCTTCCCGATGGTACTAATCCACTTTATTAATTATTACCATAACACCTAATAAATCTTAAATAGGGCATAGAAAGCGGTGAGGAATATTTACTTTCTAAACTTAACCTAAATCTAACCCTAGCAAGATTTTAATCCTAATAAACTCATTTCAGTTTTTAGCGATAATCAATCCGACAACAATCGGAATTAACTCGTTAGAACAAATTGAGAATATACAAAATCCCTGTGGACCGACCCGTACTCACCGGCTAGCTACCAAGCGACGCCGTTCTTGATTGCGGTTAACAATTTTTTGATCACAAAACATCGCACTCAATCAAATGGCGCCGTTGCCGGGGATGTCATAGTGTTTTATTTTTGTAATTTTGGGTTAATATAAAAATTGAAAAATCATAAAAAAAACTGGAAAAAAATATATAAAAATTTATCATCTTGTTATTCTTTAAAGGGTGTTTCGTTTGAATTGTGCAGGATCGACGAACAGATTCAGATCTGGAAAAATCCAGAGAGCAAAACAGAAAAAACCAGATCTAAACAAGCAGAGAATAATCAGAACAGACAGTAGAAGATTTTTGGAGGCCTGATCCTTCTTTCTCACCACGGAACCGCCGCCAGAAGGAGTCTTTGACCGCGCAACCGTGGCGCCTTGCCGACATCAGCAAGCAAAAATACCTCTGTAAGCTTTCTCTTCTTCTCTGTAACCCCATTATCTCTTTTTTAAAAATTTTCCTGCAGGATTCTTTGCGCAAAAACTTCTCCAATAATTTGATCTTGTGCAGGATTCTTTACGTCGCGCTAAAAAAAAATGTTTGCAAGTGTTTGATTGTGTTTACTGCTTTACATATCTAAATTGACTTTAAGGGGCTTGAACACCAATCCAGATTGGGTAGGGATTTCATTACCCTTCCCAGGACCCCAAAAATCACATAAAGCATATTGCATAGACTATCAAGTTAATTAAAAAAAGATTATACTCAGCCCTAAGGATTTCGCGCTCAATAGGATAAAGGAATAGTTGTAGGCATCGACCGTTGATCCTAACCTGACTTTGTGGTGCCTAGGGAAAGGTAACTTTAAAAGGCCCGTCACACGGTGATTCGTGAGCGGATCCCTCCTTTCTCTACTTGTGCTTACCTGGCTACAATTGGCGGTGAAGAGGCGGTTTGAGGTCCTCACATCTTGTCCTTTGGAACAGTTAGGAGCTGTCTAGCTGACCTAGGTGACCCTAGATCTAGGCTTGATTGTGCATTTTGTGATTGATTGAACGTGTGTCTAAGCCTTTTATTGAAAATCATTTTGCAAAAAGCTCCTTATATAAAAAAACACAAAACGGAAAAAAAAAATTTATAAAAACTTGCCACTTGTCGCTAAGAAATCGATTGCACCCCACTTGCATCCACATTCTTTTTCTTCTCCTTCTTAAATCATGGGTACCCCACCTCACAAAACTCTTGCCGAACTTTGGTACCCTCATCCAAACATTGCTTCCTACGCGAATTGTTTTGGTCGAATTACGGACGACCCCTCCATGCCCAAAATTTCTTTGAAAGATTGAATAGAAGCGTCTAGGAGAAACAGTTCGACTCCACAATCCACTTTGTATCAACCGTTTCAACCTTCACCACCTTCTTATGTTGATACTACTTTTTCGAGTCTTGTTGTAACTCCGAAACCCGTGTCTATTGCTGAACATATTGAACAATCTCGTAACCGATCTTTCACTCCTTTCAACACTTCCAGTTCTTGGGATCAATAAGTCCATTCACCTTTTTATCCAAATGTTGATCCTACTCCTGTCCAACCATTCAATTCCTACCAGTCCTACCCGACTTTCATACCTTCCCTAGACATTGCTTCTACACAACTATTTGGGAGTTTCATGTATCCAAACAACTTTGAATCTTTTACTAAAACCCCTTCACAACCCATGTCTAGTCTAGAATAGTCGTTGGAAGCTTATGTTGTAGCGACAAACCAACAGATGAGGAATTTGGATGCGTCCATTGCCGCCCTTATGCAACCTAGTGACCCGGTAGCTAGTTTCCAACTAGCTCCAAAAATTCCAATGTATGATGAGGCGGTTGGACAGATTGAGAATTTAAGTGGAGAGATTGAGCTGTGCACCCTTCCAAATCAAACCTACCCATCACCAATTGAATCCCACAACTTCGGTTTTGAATGTTTATCAAGTGTCCCAAATGATTCACCAGTTGAAAATAAAACGTTTAATGAGTTGTGTGACTTTGTAGTGCTTGATTTGCCAGATTGTGAAGGGTCCCTTTTGAGTAAAACCATCACCAATCCTTTTGACCTTTACACCTCCAATCTAGAACCTGAATTGATAAATATCCATGCTTTTGATGAGGTGTCCGAAAAAATTGATTTTCACTTGATTGGGGATATTGACGTAGGAAATATTTTGGATGATGAACCCGCGGATTTGACTGAATTTTTCTCTCCAATTCATCATCCCGAGTCATTAAATGTTTCTCCCGAACTTCATATGCATCTTGATTTTGATGATAATTGCATGAATGGGATAACTTTTGAGGAGAATTATGAGGATAGTATTGAGGAGAGTATTGAGGATGAACCAGTTTTGTTTGATGAGTCGGATTTTCCAATTCATCCTCCTGAACCTTTAACTGTTATACTTCCTAAATCACCCCCCTTCATCCTTTCCATCGTTCCGACCACGCAAGAAATCACGCAGAAGGACTGTGAGCTTGAAAAATTTCTGTTCGATCACAGCAGTTTTGACGCCACTAGTGCGTTCCTTCTTGAATCTGACACAGTTTGCACAACCGATAATGATTACGAGTGTTTCACTTTTTCGAATGATTTTGAAGACTCATTACCCGAGTTTGAGTCCTTTGAATTTTCGGATGAGTCGGTTGAACCATCCGAATCGGTTGCTTACAGTGATTTTGAACCATTGATGGAATCCTTCGAGTTCGAGACAGTTTCACCAATTTTACCTTCAATTGTTTCACCTCTGAAACTCGAACACAAGCTTTTGCCATCTCACCTTACATACGCTTACTTAGGTGAGAATGAGACCATCCCTAAATCACTCTCCTTCGTCCATTCCATCGTTTCAACCGCACAAGAATCCGACACGCTTCCATTTTCAATGGATGGTTTACCAAGTTCAACGTACCAATGTTTTCTCGCGAATCTTGAGGGATTTGACCCCATTTCTCGACGGGTTGATAGATTAGCACAATCGCTTTTAACACATCGGTCATCACAATTTGCGCTAATTTATTCACTCGATTTACACCATCAAGTTTGTACTACACTTCTTTCTCTCTTCCGCGATTCTTCTCCTAATATACCGTGACCATATTCCACCTTTCTTCCCATACGGTCTCGTGTGCGTCTCATTTCTTTCCTTTACACTCCATTCTCTCACCAACCACACCATTATAACGATAAAATTTTTGAATGGTTGGTGCTAACCTTTGGCCTGTGTAAGGCCTTGTATAGCTTGATAATGTGTTTTTCTCCTCTCTAACTCTGAACTTTAACGTTTAAATAGTGGAAACACTGTTTCTCCTCTCTAACTCTGAACTTTAACGTTTAAAATTTTTTGTTTGGTTTTTCTGTTAACAATAAAAAAAATTAAGAAAAAAATAAACAGGGGAGTGCCGACAATTTTGACCCTCTTGGTGTAGCCTGACAGTGAGGACACTGTCAAGTTTAAGTTTCGGGATGTGCTCAGTAAGCTTTCTTCCTTCCCATTCATGTGTATATTTTTGGATTTGCATACTTATTTTAAAAATCAAATAAAAACTGAAAATTTTGAAAAAATATAAAAAAAACATTCAATTTTGGCCATAATTGACTTGAGTTTGACAAAAAGGTTAACTAACTAGGAACAACTAGATCTTAGTCTTAGTAAATTAAAAAAAAACCTAAAAATAACCTTTCTTAATATTTAACGGTAGAAAGTATATGTCTTTGTAGTTTATTTAGAAATAGACAAATTTCGAGTTCACTTCTTGGGCTAAGTTAAAACAAGGGAAAAGTATTGATATTTTTATTAAAGTATAAGTCTGAAAAATAATTCCTAAGCTTAAGTCTAAATTCTGAAAATATATACCCTACCACTTGCACAAACACGAACCTTGAAACTTGGAATAGTAGAAGAGACCTTGAAATGCTCTTGTCTAAAGTCCTTAGTATGAAGGAATAAAAATACAAGTGTGAATAAAGAGATACAAAAAATGAACACTGGTTTTGTAATTACTTAAGGCTGCTTAAATAGAAAAAATATTTTGCGAGGGTGCTTTATCACCTAGTGCCTTAGACCAACTGGTTTGGGAGTCACTGCTAAAAGCCTTAGGTATTACAAGACTAGGAATTATGCCTTAATGTGCAAACACATTTTGTAATCGGTCGTTGGTACCTCAAGAAGTATTAACGGTCGCATGAAGAACGTGTGAGCAATTTTATCTAAAAATTCACCAATTGAAAAGTACTTTGGACGATGGACAAGAGTATAATAGCTTGATTTGAATTTCCAAGTGTAGGGGTGATATATACACATACGTAGGGGTATGTGATTGGGGTTTAGATAAGAGATGGGAATGAAAAATAGGACTTATATCTTTAGTAGAGATGATAAAATTCCTAAGTTGAGATGGAACCTTAGAAGGAAAACTCAAAAGATGCTAAAAGCTAAGTAAATCTACAAAACATATATAATATTAAGATAAATGATAAGGAAGCATGAAAAATACGGGTTGATAATTTCTGAGTTGAAGATAATAGAGTTCTTGTTAGAAAACCTAATTGGAGAATAAAAATCAATAGGCCGAATTGATAGGATTTTGTGGGTAGTATCCGCTGAAAACCCTCAGGAGACAACACTCCTCCTACTAGGGACACCTAGATATTTAACGGCTTGTTGCACGAGCTCAGTGCAATCGCGTTTCCCTGCGAAAGTGAGGTTAGGCTTTTTTGAGAATAAACTAGTTTTTCTCGAAGACGACCAAAAGATAAGTTTGGGGGTGTTTGTTCATATCATAATTTTGCATTATTATATTCCCCATTTTTATTCATTTTACAAATAAACATGTGCTTTTGATCCATGTCTGCTACATAGTTGCAGGTTACAGGTTCTCGGAAAAAAACAGTGAAAATGATGAAAAAACGATACAAAAGTGAGACCACAACCAACAAATGGAAGAATCTTGAACATGCCTACAGTTCGAAGAATAAACAAAGATCAATGGACAATTTCACAAAGCACAAAGGCAGCGCAAGGTTCAAGACTTCGACACGAAGAAAAGGGTAAAAGTCCACGACATTATGCACTGTGGAAATCTGGAAGAGAACTAGATAACAATCTGAGAAACCAAGTGAAGAAACAAGAAGACAAAAGCAACAGAAAGAACCCCAGAAAAACCAAGCCAGAGACCCTACTAGATGGCCGCGGATCCGCGGCCAAACGTCGCTTTTGGCCACGGTTCCGCGGCCATGGTAAGCCCTTGTCGGTGCGTCGTTTGACGGTTTGGCGGTGCGTTGACTAGGTTTCTTAGAGGCAAGTTTGTAAATGCAGATATGTATCAAATGTAACCCTAGGGTTTCTATGATCTATAAATAGAAACCCTAAACCTTTTTTTGAGGTATGCCGCTTCTTATGCCTCATTTCATTTATCAAAATTCAGAATTGTAAATTCCTGTAATGTTTGAAGAGTGCATCAGATAAAAGATAAAGTAAGTTTTTCCTTTCATTGCCCTAGTTAATTCTCTTTTCTGCCCCAGTTAATTTTTATTAATCTGCCGTAGTTTAGATTTTATTTATCTGCAGTAGATTAGATAACTAGGTTATTAAAAACAATCATAAAAAAATGAAATCTTTTAATTCCCTAATGAGTGAGTAGTTCCTCACTTGTTAGGGTTAGGAATAGGAGAGGTTTGAGAGATGAAAATATCTCACCCCTTTCTTGCCCATCATATATTTTTATAGGACTCCATGCATACATACACACACCGCTCTCTACGGCACCCTACCCCACGAGGTAACGGTGATACCGTAGTTTAAAAGACCGGTTGTGCATGTTTTCCATGGATGTTAGGGTAAGAATTAAGAAAGGAAGGACAAGAGCCTAAAGGAAGAAACCTAGTTTCTTACCGATGGTACTAATCAACTTTATTAATTATTACCATAACACCTAATAGATCTTAAATAGGGCATAGAAAGCGGTGAGGAATATTGACTTTCCAAACTTAACCTAAACCTAACCCTAGCAAGATTTTAATCCTAATAAACTCATTTCAGTTTTTAGTGATAATCAATCCGACAACAATCGGAATTAACTCGTTAGAACAAATTAAGAATACACAAAATCCCTGTGGACCGACCCGTACTCACCGGTTAGCTACCAAGCGACGCCGTTCTTGATTGCAGTTAACAATTCTTTGATCACAGAACATCGCACTCATTCATGTGACAACTTAAGAAAATTCTTGGGTTGCCCAAAATGCTCAAAATCTCCACTTGATTGATCCATCATGCTTGTAGTGAGCTTGTGTACCATTTTTGTAAAGGGGTATAAGGTTTTGATTGAGTATTTGAGATGGTTTGAGGGTGGTAGAGGAGGTGGAAGGAGGTGAAGGAGAAGAAGATGAAGATGAAGATGAAGATGAGAAGTGCAGAAATGAAGTGGAGACTATGGTCAAGGATAACCCCCTCTCACTCTCATCCTCACTCAAGGCCATACCCTCTAGTCACGATCCGAAAAAGGCAAGTGACTGGCACTTGAATCATGTGAAGTCTATAGGACCCCACCTAATTCAAGTAAGCCAAAAGCCCAGAAATCTTAACCTTTAGGGAAAATAGTAGAGGTGCTGTTTTGAAATAAAGATACACTAAAATCAATTTTATTCTTTATATACATAAGTAATAATATATGAAAACACAGTCTTTGTAACAAACTTGAAAACATTTTCGTCATGGAAAATTTAGGCAGTACCTCCCTTGTATATTTTAGCCCGAAAACGGTACAAGCAATAATAAATAAAGGTATCCCCAAGCGGGAGCTAGCTCTTCGCCAAATAGCGGAAACAACCACTCAAGATAATATATACAACGCCGAAGGCGAGGATCAAAATTCAACAAGAAAAATAAAGAAACCATAAAACATCATCATCGAAAACAGCATAAATAATAAGAATACAAGAGCGTGACTCTGAGGTCGAAAGAATATACAAACGGTGATCTAAGTCTATAAATATACATAATCTGGTTGATGGAGCTTCTAACTAGATACAACCGTAATACAATGTATAAATATATACCGGTGGTCACGAACAAATGTATCCCACCTATCAAATTAATCACCCTGAAGGAGCGGTACGCCAGCAAGCCGCTACGAAAACTTGTATGGCTAAACCTGTAAGAAACTGTGGCACAACGGGGGTGAGTTCCAAACTCGTGAGTAGAAGACATCACTAAGTATAAACCGAATGTATGACTATCTCCTAGGTCATACAATAAGAATAACAAGGTAAAATCGAGTAACAGTATAAGTAATAAAATGAGCAGATGTGTAAGATCAAGTACTCGTGTACATCTCACAAAGTAACTACAAGTCATAAGTATGATGTATGAATGCATCAGTCAATGTGTGTCCAGCAATGACACACAAAAATCTTGAAAAAACCTGAGTGCTAAGCATCGACCCTCAAAAACATCATGAACCCTGTGTCCAGTATCGACACGTAATCCTCATATTTCGGGCTCTGTCGGTCCAGATCAGCCCATGGGCTCCGTCAGTTCGGATCGGCCCATATCCATCTGATCTCATGACCACGGTCGGTATCCTCTGGATATCCGCTGCGCCAAACTATCACCGGTCGGTAGTGCTCCCCTGCCGGGCTCATCGTCTATATCTCGAGCTTCTTGCCCCAGGGTACCCGGGTCCACCATGTACCCGCAAATGGTTCCTCCACTCCTCGAATCGGGTCTCGAAAACCGAACTCAGAAACGAGAAAACATCATGGTGGATACGAAATATCATATCAAAAGAAAATCACACTTTTTAATTATATCAAGTTTTCAAAACATACTTTGTGTTTTCCCCAAATCCAGAAATCTCATGAAATACCGAAATCCCATCATCACGAATCAAAAAGAATAAGGTGAATATCGGCATACATCCACTCAACAGAGCATGGCAGAATAAATATATGAATGCGTGCAACATCTAAGTAAGGAATGCAATATCTAAACTATTATATGAAATCATGTATACTAAACAATGCAATTAGCTACAAGCTATCAGATGATACAGGTGAAGTAACGTTTTCTAATGTGTACGTGACAGCAATTACCGATGATGATGTGTGTGAACCGGCAAGAAGGTGTACGTGGAACATACGCATCATCGGTAATAGTGCAAGGTCCTAACAGACGAGATCATAACAGCTAATATAAACACGATTAAATCTACAATGCAATGAATGACAGGAAATAAGCAATAATGCAACATTGTAAAATATAAATCTATATACGAGCCACACAGTGATAGTGTTGGAAATAGCATGAATCGTTGTTTTTAGAAAAGTAGGGGATACGGTGTTTTGAAGAATGAATGCCATTTTAAAAATCCGTAGCATCCGTTGGTTGCCCATTTGAAAATACACATGATTCGCTAGTTTTGAAAGTAGGTATGACTCAACTATAATTTAACATCTACTTAATAATTAAGAAACTAACTAAAAGCTAAACTAAAACCTTGGTCAAAGTAGTGGAAGACTATACGTATCCGAGTCGATATATCTAGTAGTCGTAGATACAGCCTCATATCATCACGTACGCTAATGTTTATCGTATGGCATCCTCGAGTCAAGAGTGTGGATCAATCATCATATATACCTCGTACGGTAATATCCATCATACGACATCCTCAAAATCGAGGGTACGAGTCAAATATCATATATATATATATATATATCATTCATGCGGTATCATCCATCGTACTAAATTAATATCACGGGTACGGATCTAAAGTCTCGTGCAATCTATCTTTCATCAAGTTACAGGTTATCGCATGTTTTTATATATTTATCATCCAACGATCCTTTATTATATCATATCATAAACAGTGTCTCGACTCAATCACATATCATAACTTCACGGCCAATCATATCGACTCATATCCGTAAGCATAGCATATCCTCATTATACATATAAGTATACTATACACACACACACATACATATACACCCATATCATAACACATGAGTGTGTGAGTGTGTGTGTGTGTGTGCGCAACAATATAACCTAACGGGTCTCGACTATAGAGAATAGACTAAGGGTAAACCCTACCCTATAAGTATGCCTATTCTAACCTAGATTCTTCTACAACCCTACTTGCTAAGTATCCGTATTTCACATTAACACATATATAAAAATATGCGTATTCTAATCTACGAATTGCGGCGGTGCTATACGCCATCCACCCGACTTCCCTCGTAGATATATATCTACCCACCTCGATCCTCGCTTGCCGAAGTCGATGACGCCTTGCTCTCCTTCTTCGTCCTGAAGTCCGTGCAAAGGTACCTACATTTCAAATACGTCGTATCGTAATCAAGAATCAACAAGAGAAAACCGAAACGGCATACGAAGTGCATATAGGTTAGAACCTACGGCCTACGCATGCAAGAATAGTTAAACAACTCTCGACGTTGTCGTGCAAATGTCAATCGACCGAGATAAAACACAAATACCAAAATCCAAGTTAACAAAACTCGCAAAACGAATTCAGAAACTTAAGAAAATACTTCCAGATTTTTCCCTATTTAGAATTAAGAAAAGATGCATATAGGGTTGGTCTAGTTATAAGATAATTGAGCTTCAAACCCAAGATCACACCCTAACACTAAAATATGGCTACAATTTCCGGCCATATCAGGTAAATCTACGGCCATATCAGGGGTATGGGGGCTCGGGTCGTCTTTATGCGTTTGCTAAATATTTTTAGGTTCTCCGGGTCATAGCAGATCTCAATACATCACCACAATTTCCATAAAATCCAATATTTCCAGATTTCAAAGTTCATGGTTTGGGCTTCTACACTCAGTTTAGCTCAGAATTCTATCACTAAAAGGTTTTGTAGTCACTACTAATCCTCGTTTACACCATCACAAGTCATACTATCTCCTAACTCTCATCTAGAAATTCTCAAAGTTCACTAAACCACATCAGTTTAACTCTAAACTATGATAGGATATGAGAAGAACAAGATTCTAAACTAATGGTATGGAAAAATACCTCAATTGGCAACTCAAGAATTTTCTTGAGTTGCCCAAAGTCATCAAAGTCCCAACTTGATTGGTCCAAAGTGTTTGCAGTGAGGTGGTGCACAATTTTTGTGAAGGCATTAAGAAATTTTGGTGGAAATTTAGAGGTGGTTTGAGGTGGATGAGGAGGTGGAGGGAGAGGAGCAGAACATTAAGAGAGGAGGAGAATGAGGTGAGGAAAAAAAATGAAGACATGAAGGAGGGTAGGAGAAAAATGTGGAAACTTCTCACTCTCTATCTCTCTCTCACCCTCTCTCTCATGAGCCCATACCCCATGGTCCCCCCTCTCTCAAATATCTCCTCTTATTTATTTTTCTTTTTCTTTTTATTTAAAATCAAAAACAAAACCAAGTTTAATGGAATGTAGCATGGTTCAAAACAAATAAAAAATGTAACAAGTGTTTTGCAACATTATTTGTTGCATGCTATGTACATAAACATGCATAATGCATAATTAATAAATATTAATCAAGTTTATTATTAACATAGAATACAATTAATTATTTAAAATTCTATAATTGCTCAATTCACATAATTTCTTTCAAAAACAATAATTGTTATTAATTTTCCAAACTATCGGTATATAGTTATACCATATCATTAAAACTAATCTCCATACATCAAAATATTCATAATATTTATTATTTTAATTATTTAAATTCCCAGAAATAATATTTTATTTTCTGAAATGTTACAATCTTCCGCCTTAAATAATTCGGTACCAAATTTAAATTTAAAACTCCCCCCTAAATACTAAAACATTTCAGTAAAATGGTCAAGTCGTCGAGGCTCCGAAATCATGGATACTTAAAACATATCATAGCGCAATGCATGCACAATGAAAATGAGTGTAAAACTCCAATCAAAACTCCGTCAAGCATCACATAATCATCGGAGTTAAGGCGAAAATACGAATGTCAAAATCCAATACAAAAACCAACATGGTATAATCAAAACTATAATATGTATATAGTACGCATCGTTGTAAAATTGTCAAATCATCCAAATAAAAATGCATGCAAAACCTTTTTCAAATCGCAGTGCGATGCACGTATCACGGCATAAGTAGTGGACCTTCATTTATAAGGAAAATAGCTAAATATATATACATCCTTTGTTTAACATACACGTTCCGCCTTTTTGGAAATGATTTGGGAAGGGTTTTCTTTGTAAAGTTTTATGTCGTCAAGGACACATAGGAAAATATTGAGACTATAGCTCTTTTGATAATCCCTTCCGTAATTATCAATGCATGTAAAATACTCAGGTGCTGTTCTTAGACCAGCCCTGCTCAGTTACTAAACCGTATAGTATTTAATTCATGAAAACATGATGCTCAAAAGGAAATCAACCTCAAATTGCAAACATAGGAATGCCACGTGCGTCTGGTGCGCACGGAAATCGAAATCAAGACTGGTTCCACTATTGTGCACAGAAACAAAACTAAGTGCAACGGGTATGCACGAGAACATCTGTCAAGTGCAATGGGTGTGCCTGACAACAAAACTGGGTGCATCTAATATGCACGAAGAATCTCGATTTAGTTCATCTGGTGTGCACAAAATCGCATCAAGTGCGCCATGCATGCGCAAGAATCTCAATCAAGTGCACAGGGTGCATGAAAACATAAATCCAACGCACTAGAGTGCATGAAAACAAATATCGAGTATCAAGATCGAAATCGAAGGTATACGACATACACCAATTCAAAATCAAGTATACCGCGGTATATAAACTCATAACATGTGCATCTATACGCATAAAACCATATCAAATACTAAGAGTGTATATAAACTACACTGAATGCATAAGTCAAAATCATGTGCAACCCATATGCATGAAATCAAATCAATATTTCAGAATGTGTAAGAACCAAAATCAAGTGCAATGGGTATGCTCAAAATGAACATCAATATAACGGATACATGAAAATAAGAATCAAGTGCAACTATGGTGCACATAGAAAACAACAATTATATAACAAACCATCAAAATACTGAAATCTAAAACGATGAACCCGCGTTATTCGAATTATCAGGACGCAGATCATAAATAACTGTCGTCGAGATGCCCCTCTTTCAAAGTCGAAAAATGCTGGTACACCCAAGGCTGGCAGAGCAAGAATATCCACTTGCCTCTTGCCCGCGGTTTGGCGTCCTCTGCTCTTAGGTCCTCGTTTCCTTCTGAGGATTTTCAGTTACATAACTCCTCGGCTCGACAACCCTATATGGAGTAATGACGAAAACAATTCCATTCTGGCGCTTCTTTGAAGATCTCCTGACTAATTAACATGGTCACTTGTAACGTATTACGTCAACGACGACAGCCTATGGCCCACTGAATATGCGTGATACAACCGATCCTGGGTCCAAGTCTTATCGTGTAGTACACCTGAAAGATCCTTTCGAGGTCTCTTTCCCATATCATCTCTCCATAGCCATATGGACTGCTCTCCAATTGGCTGTAGTCATATCTGGAGTCTCTTTCGAAGCTACAAACTCTGTATCTCCAATGTCCTGTAGATGGCATCTGGCCAAATACGCTCTCGGGAACTTGTTCAAGTCATTGGAGGAATACGCTTCATTCGCTCGTTCTCGATCAACTCACAACACATTTGGATGAGGTCCTTCTATCTGAAGCTGATCAACTTACTAATCTTACATCGAAGCATCCAACGAACGATGTCCTTTCTTGATCGACTCACAACACGTCTGTGTGAGGGCTTCTTCTAGCTGATGTTAATCAATTGATGACCCTGCATCGAAGCATCCAAACGAACAAAAGGTCCTAGTCTTATCTAAGGGTGACTAGTGATCTTATTCCGCATCCCTGAGTAAAACTTCTTGCTGCAATAGCACAAATATGGAGGCGATATCTTATCAATCACAGCAACAGCTGGCTCATCTGTCCACACGGTAGACAATAACTAAATTATCTGGAGTGAACGGTACCTTAATAATCTTCACAATCTGACTGGCCTCTAGCAATGGCCCGATCGTCTAGTGCAGAACTGGTCGTTCGCATCAACGAGAAATCTTAGTAAAAACAATACTTCAAAACACTTGTATCAATAGAAAACATAGTAAAACAATATATCAACACGTCCGTGTCACCGGAATACCTCCCGGTCAGTCCTCGTTCCTGACGAGCTCGCTCTGACCGCATCTCTAGCTGCAACTCTCTCTGCTTGTGTAACCACGGTAACGGAAACCTCAATCAAACATCGATGAGGATAGATCATGGGAACGAATAGAAATACAGTTCCTAAGAAATGTATATCCTAAGACTTCTTAAGCGGGATCTAGCTCTTCGCCAAATGGTGGAAACAACCACGCAAGATAATATATACAACGCCGAAGGCGAGGATCAAAACTCAGCAAGAAAAATAAAGAAACCATAAAACATCGTCATCGAAAATAGCATAAATAATAAGAAATAAGAGCATGACTCTAAGGTCAAAAGAATATACAAACGGTGATCTAAGTCTATAAATATACATAATCTGGTTAATGGAGCTTCTAACTAGATACAACCGAAATACAATGTATAAATATATACTGGTGGTCACGAACAAATGTATCCCACCTATCAAAGCAATCACCCTGAAGGAGCGGTATGCCAGCAAGCCGCTACAAAAACCTGTATGGCCAAACCTGCAAGAAACTGTGGCACAACGGGGGTGAGTTCCAAACTCGTGAGTAGAAGACATCACCAACTATAAACCGAATGTATGACTATCTCCTAGGTCATACAATAATAATAATAACACGGTAACATTGAGTAATAGTATAAGTAATAAAATGAACAGATGTGTAAGGTCAAGTACTCGTGTATGTCTCACAAAGTAACTACATGTCATAAGTATAATGTATGAATGCATCAGTCAATGTGTGTCCAACAACGACACATAAAAATCATGATAAAACCTGAGTGTCAAGCATCGACTCTCGAAAACATCATGAACCCCGTGTCCAGCATCGACACGTAATCCTCATATTTCGGGCTCCGTCAGTCCGGATCGGCCCATATCCATATGATCTCACGACCACGGTCGGTATCCTCCGGATATCCGCCGCGCCAAACTATCCTCGGTCGGTAGTGCTCCCTTGTCGAGCTCATCGTCTACATCTTGAGTTTCTTGCCCCGGGATACCTTACAGGGTCCACCATATACCCACAGACGGTTCCTCCAGTCCTTAAATCGGGTCTTGAAAACCAAACTTAGAACCGAGAAAACATCATGGTGGACACGAAATATCATATTAAGGGAAAACTGCACTTTTTAATTGTATCAAGTTTTCAAAACATACTTTGCGTTTTCCCCAAATCCAGAAATCTCATGAAATACCGAAATCTCATAATCATGAATCAATAAGAATAAAGTGAATATCGGCATACTGCCCCTCAACAGTGTATAGCAGAATAAATATATGAATGCGTGCAACATCTAAGTAAGGAATGCAATATCTAAACTAGCATGTGAAATCATGTATACTAAACAATGCAATTAGCTACAAGCTATCAGATGATATAGGTGAAGTAACGTTTTATAATGTGTACGTGACATGGCAATTATCGATGATGATGTGTGTGAGCCGACAAGAAGGTGTACGTGGAACATACGCATCATCGGTAATGGTGCATGTGTCCTAGCAGACGAGATCATAACAGCTAATAAAAAAACGATTGAATTTACAATGAAATGAATGACAGGAAATAAGAAATAATGCAACATTTTAAAATATAAATCTATATACGAGCCATACAGTGATAGTGTTGGAAATAGCACGAATCGTTGTTTATAGAAAAGTAGGGGCTACGGTGTTTTGAACAATGAATACCATTTTAAAAACCCATAGCATCCCTTAGTTGCCCATCTGAAAATACCCACGATTCGTTAGTTTTGAAATTAGGTATGACTCAACTATAATCTAACATCTACTTAATAATTAAGAAACTAACTAAAAGCTAAACTAAAACCTGGGTCCAAGTAGTGGAAGACTATATGTATCTAAGTCGATATATCTAGTAGTCGATGATCCAGCCTCATATCATCACATATGCTAATGTCTATCGTACGAAATCCTCGAGTAAAAAGTGCGGATCAATAATCATATATACCCCGTACGGTAATATCCATCATACGACATCCTCAAAATCGAGGGTACGGGTCAAATATCATATATATATCATTCAAACGGTATCATCCATCGTACTATATCAATATCACGGGTACGGATCTAAAGTCTCGTACAATCTATCTTTCATCAAGTCACAGGTTATCGCATGTTTATATATATTTATCGCCCAACGATCCTTTATTATATCATATCATAAACAATGTCTCGACTCAATGTGTCACGTCCCGAAAGTACGGAACATGACCGGCACTTAAACTACGAAACGTCTCGAGGCGTACGTAATCTAAGTAAACCGAAAACCCAGAAATCCAAACCAAGAAAAGTAGTAGAGTGAAGGAAAACCAATTTAAATCAAGTAGTTTTAATAGCATAAGCCGAATTATGCGTTTTTAAAGACATCAAATATTTCCTGAAAATTTCGGCAGAGTCTCCTTTGTAAATACTGGCCCCCAAACGGGATACAACATGAATAGTATACGAAATCAATAAAAAGGCATCCCCAAGCGGGAGCTAGCTCTTCGTCAAACGACGGTCACAACCACACAAGCAATATAATATACAATGCCAAGGGCGAGGATCAAAACTCAAAAGGAAACTCAAAACCACAAGAAAACCACAGAAATATAACGCGCGACTCTAAGGTCGAAAGAATAACATCACTGGTCTCTATCTCAAAAATAAATACATGTTTGGTTGATGGAACTTCTAGATACAACAGAGTAATAATATACAAGTTATATAATGGGGGGTACGATACAAGTAAACCAACCTACTAGCAAATCACCCGAAGGAAACTATGCCCACAAGCCGTAATGAAACCTGTACGGCAAACCTGCAAGAAACTGGGGCACAACGGGGGTGAGTTGCTAACTCGTGAATAGAAAAATATCTACGGAAAGAATTCGCATAAATAACGCAACCTAGGTCAATGATCACAATATATCCTCAATTATATATATAACATGCAACCTATAACAAGGCTAGGGTAAATATCTAACCTGAGTGTAATCTCATGTGCCCGTATCAGTGCCTCAGGTAGCAATATATCATATGAATGAGGTATGAATGCATGAAAACAGAATACATGTAAGTGAAGAACTGTTTTCATAATTTAGTGAGATTTCCTTTGTATTTTTAAAATGAGGTATCATAATGAAATCAGCATAAAACAGTGCCTAGCATCGGCACAAAACGTAATCCCAATATCTCGATATCTCTGTATCACAGTCTTTGTACCTCAATATCTCGAAATCTCAATGTCTCAATCACAATATCTAGGGCGCCGTCAGTCCAGACCGGCCCCTACCATCCATCTCGAGACCACGACGGTATCCTCCGGATATCCGACGCGTCGGGTAAAATCACCGGTAGGTAGTGCTCCCCTGCCAGGCTCACATCGTCATCATCACGCGCTTCTTTCCCCGGGGTACCTTACCGGGTCCACCATGTACCCGAAACGGTTCATCCGTCTCCTCGAATCGGGTCTCGAAATCCATCAGCAAACTCATGGTGGACGACTCATACATCATGGGAAAAACCGCACTTTTTATTTAAAAAGAGAGAAATCAGTTTATATAAGTTTTGCGGTTTTCCCGCCAAATCCAGAAAATCTCATGGAAATCCGAATCCAAATCATCAATAGCATGTAAAACCATGAATATAGGCATAAAAATGAATAACAGTATGCATGAAGTGACAAGTAATAACTACAATGTTAAGCTGGCATATAAGACAGGTACACTAATATCATGTCAAATTACTAACTAACAAGCTAAGTCAAGCAATAATATTTTCTAAGGTGTACGTGACATGGCAATTACCGATGAAGATGTGTGTGAGCCGGCAAGTAAGTGTACGTGGTACATACGCATCATCGGTAATGGTGCTGGTGTCCTAACAATATGATATCAACATTGCAATAAGAAATTATAACATAAGTATGCGATGCGAAGCGAACCACAAAAATGAGCGGGAGCTGAATACTAGACGCAGCTATAACTAATCTGCATTAATCTAATATAAGTCCTACAAATGGTGCCTTTTGAAATAACACGAATCATGGGGTTTTGAAAATAGGGGCTACGGTGTTTTTATGAAAAGATACGTCTTTTGAAATATCCGTAGGATCCCTTGGGCTGTCTTTTAAAATACCCACGATTCGTTAGTTTTTGAAATAGGTAAGAATCGAATCTAATCTAACAACTAAACTAAACTAAAGGGCTAAGCTAACAAGCTGGACTACAGGTAAGGAAACCGCCTAACATCTGAGTCGATCCATATCCATACCTATATATATATTAGTCGGTGATCCCGCCTCAATAATATCATATCCGATACCATATCTATAATCAGACATCCCAAGTCAAGAGTGCGGATCAATCATCAAGATATAGCTCGTACGTAAATCCGTCATACGGCATCCCCAAATCTGGGTACGGGTCAATATCATATTCCTCACACTATTCCTCTGGTATCCTCTTTATCCAAGATCATAGTCTAGGGTACTGACCTATGTCTAGTACAATACTAATATCCTCAATATACTGATGATCTGACTACTGATCGACAATCTCGTACAAACCGATATCGTCAGCACATATCATCATCAAGGGGTATACATCGCCCGATACGTCCTAATATCAATATCCAAGCATATCATGCCTCATATCACGATCACATGTCGACCATTTTATTTATAACACTATTCACCCGTATCGCCGCCCCAAGATCCGCTATAACACCAGGACGCACCTCAAGTGCGAATCCTGCCATATCACCGATATCACAATCACAAAACAAATCTCATCGACTCAGCTCAATCCCAAGTATCATCCTCAAATCCCTATGTGAACACATAGTCCCATACCCATGTGAACACATAACTATAAAGAATCCCATGAGCACATATAAATAGGGATGTATGCAAGTATGTATGTGTGTATGTGTAGTGCAACACTACCCTAGGGTTCGCAACACTAAAGTAATCCAATACACCAATATCCATCCTAACATCGTTATTAATCCCAAACAACATATAAAAATTGTTGGTGTGTATACGCATCCGTATACACCACCACGGGCTGCGGGGGTGCTATACGCCATCCACCCGACTTCTCCCCATAGATATAAATCTACTCACTTGGTCCTCGCTCGCCGGTGCCGACGTCGCCATGCTCTTGCTTGTCGTCTCGAAGTCCACATGGGGGTACCTACATATCATAACGCACCGCATCGCATTAAAATCCGACTCATGACCAAAACGACACACGAATCCCACATAGGTCAAACCTATGGTTGCTTCCACAAATCAACCCAAAAACCCTCGACATCGGCGTACAAACGCCAGACCATCGAGAAAAACCCAAATACACTCATTTGCACATTCACGAACACTAATTTATATATATAATAGGTTAAAACTCACAAAAACCCCAAATTCACTTTAAAAGCCGTTTTTCCGAAAAACTAGCAAGAAAAATTTCCCGTTTTAGTACAAAACTCGACGTTTAAACAATTCTAACGGCCATAATACTTATTAAATAACTTAAATAAGTCATATAACCCATAACCACAATTTAATCTCATCAAACTATATACGTTCAAAAAAAAACTAGTTTGCAATTTTACCCAAATTCAACCATTTTAGCAAAAATGCATAAACAACAATTTAGTTTGGATTTGCATGATCTAAAATGTTAAAATACAATTTAAAGTGTTAATAATACCATGGATACCCTAATTTTATTTTTAATCTCACTGTCTTTCATTAACCCGAAATTCTAGTTTACACTTGCTTAATTAGCAAAATTTTGAAATAACAATTTGCATCTAGCTACAAGGTTTGGTTTTAGCATTCCAATAACATGTTAATCTCCTCATTAAAACCATAATTTAATGGTAGAAACCCTCATCATAATTTATCTCACCAATATATATGATATATAAAAATCTAGTTTACAAAATTGTACCATTAATACCATTTAAAAGTAACACTTAACCAATTAACAACTAGTTTGCAAAATCTAACAGCTAGCCTAAATTTTACATACCCTAATAAGCCAAACTACATGTTGTGACCCCAAATGGTGAGGTAAAACCCCTAACTAGAATTTTAGAAACCCTTCTTATGAAGGTTAAACCTTGCAATAACAACCATAATTGACATCTAATTTAGATGAATTAAAGTAATAACAAACAATTAACAAAAGAGTCAAAATTTTATACCTCAAGAACCATGGATCAAACATATAACTTGACCTCCAAATTGAATTTTTTGCACCAAAATCCATGCTAGGTGGGCTAAGGGAAAATGGGTAGGAGTTGGATTTGAGTTTTAACTTGAATTTTGATTGAAATTTGATGAATTTTGATGGAAAGAGATGGGAATTTTTTTTTGGGGCTGAACAAGGGGAGCTCGGCCAGATTTTTTTGAGGTGGAGGAGAGAGAGAGTGAGGTGAGGAATAACAAGTAAGGAAAGTCCAAGTCAACACAAAAGTCAAAAGTCCAAACTCATTTATCCATTTTCTTTTCTTTTCTTTCATTTCTTTTCTTTGAAATTCAAGTGGGGAAAAAGGTGGGGGCTGCTGAATTCAGCCAAGGGGAGAAGTAAATGGGGGTGTGTGAGTGTGGGTATGGGTGTGGGGTGATGGAAAATGACAAGTACAATACCCCAAACATCCATTTACACTAAAAAAAAAGCCTTTTTCTTCGATATTTTCTAAACCGTTTTAGCAAACGATTTCGTTTCAAAAACCACATGATAAAATTTTATTTAATGTTTTATGATGCACAAAATTTGTTTCAACTCATTCCAATTTTTAATTTTCCCTAATTAAATGTATTAGTGATGGCTTGAAATAATAATAAAATAATTTTTTTTTCAGAAAATTTGAAATTTCACCAGTGGCTTAATAAACACCAAATACTAGCAATTACATAGCTAGAATATGTATATTTAATTTTATAATAAAGATATTTGCATTTTGACTTTTTACAGAAAGCCCACTTATTTTATCGTTTTTTTCGAAATTTCACCGAAACGATTTTCAAAACGCTACAATCTTCCCCCCTTAAAAAAATTCGGTCCCCGAATTTAAAGTAAAACTCCCCCAAATACAAAAACATCTAAGCAAAATCATCAAGTCGTCGGGGCTCCGAAACCATAAGTACATAATACGCACCATAGCGCAATGCATGCGCATGAGCAATGAGCATATAACTCAAATCAAAACTCCGTCAAGCATCCAGCAATCATCGGAGTCATGGTAAAGACACAAATGTCAAATCCAATACAAAACCAATATGATATAACTCGTACTATACACGTAAATATCAAATCTATATATGTAAATAGCTGAAGAAAATGAATGCCAAATATATTCAGGTACTGTCCTCTGACTAGTCCTGCCCAGTACGAAGACACATAGCAAATATCATAAAACGTACTGCTCTATAAGAAAAATCAATCACGAAATACGCGTATGAATACTACGTGCGTCTGGTGCGCACGGAAATCAAAATCCAAATATGTGCCATACATATGCACAGAAACAACATCTAAGTGCATCGGGTGTGCTCGAAACATCTGTCGTAGGCAACATGCGTGCCTGACAGCAAAATCAGGTGCATCTGACATGCACGAAAAATCTCGATTTAGTGCATCTGGTGTGCACCAAAATCACACTTCAAAACATTCACCCAACATGCACGAAAATCCAAATCAGGTGCATCCATCGTGCACGAAATCATGAAATCCAATATCAAGTGCCGAATATACGCAAAATCCAATCAGGTGTACAAGGTGCACAAAACAAATATCGAACATCACCATCGAAATCGAAGTCCAGGGCATCTAAATGCACAACATACGTAACACTACACTGCAAGCATATATGAACTATACCGAGTGCAAAAACCAAATCGTGCGCGTGCATACGCACAAAATCAACTCAAATGTCTAAAACCGTAAAATCACAAACATGTGAAACCAAAGCACGAAAACTATATCAAGGGCAACACTGTGCAAAGATCGTAAATCCTCAATCATCAAAATCAAATCATAAGAATAAATCACCCAAAACATCGAAATCAATAATGGTGGAATAGTACCGGTCAAGTGCATCCTCTAAGAATCTCTGGCCAACTGTCGCGGTCACTAGTGGGACGTCTCGTCGATGATCATGAGCTCTGGCCTGCTCGTGTGCGTAACATGACCACTCCTGGGTCCAAGTATTCTCCGTGGATTACCAATCTCACGATCCATCGGCTCATCGGCCCTGTCAAGGCAGCATATCACTGGCGTCGGCCTCTGGCTCTCTGAATGCACATGACACATCTGATCCTGGGTGCAAATATCATTGCATCAGTGGCCTGGAAGGATTCCTGCTCAAGGTCTCATCCAAGTCTCGTCTCTGCCTAACTGCCCGGAAGTCATCGCCCTTTACTACATCTGCTTCTTGCTCCGGAACGGCTGCATACTCATCACGACTGCTTCTGGAAGGTATATCCAAGTACAATGCCTCGGCATGTGCATCGCATCTCTGGTATCGGCGGAGTGGAACGTCATCATATCCAGATCTTGTACGAACCTCTTACTCCACTTTTCTCTAATGTCGACTGCTTCGGACTCGTCTCATCGCGGCTGCATGGACGGAGCTCCAACGGCTATCCTCGTACCTGGAGTCTCTCAAGAAATGCATCTCACCACCTAGCATCCGAATTAAGTCGAGCCATCCGATCGAGTCGTCAAAACCTCATAATCCCCCAAGAGCTCAACATCTTGGGCACAGTTTAATATTATCGAGTACATACCATAGCATCGGTGGTCCAGCCGTAGAAGGGCAAACCCAAGCCTCACTAATGGCGCCGTAGAACTGCCGCAAACCCGAAGGTTTAAAGGCTTTCACACGATCATTAAGTCGAGTTAGGGTTTCATTCTTCTAGAGGGACCATAGAATTGCCTGCATGTCTTTCCGACTACTTTAAACTTGGAATAATAGGTTTCTGACATTCGATCGTCTCTGTCGACTCCCAAGGTCTCCGCGTGAAGTCGTCTCTAGCTGGAATCAATCTATCTGATGACCTCGCATCGGGGTAGGCGAACAATCCACATGTCCTAGTCATTCATCCTCGATGACTAGCGACCTTCTATCATCTCTTAGTACAACTCATTCTGCATTAACTCCAGCATCTGGTGCAATATCTCGTCGTTCGCAGCAATAACTGGCTCGCTCGTCTGCACGCTGAACGGTGCCTCAATCATCAGGAGTAAGCAACACACCAACGGTCATCAAAATCTGGCTGGCCTCTATCATTGGTTCAATCCTCTAGTGCTGATCGGCATGTCCATGTAATCTCATACAGTGATCCATCCAACGCTCGGGGCGCGAAATCACAATCAAAAGACACATCTCTACAATCGTGTGTCGCCGGAATTCTGCCCTGGTCAGTCCTCGTTCGTGACGAGCTCGTGCTGACCGCAACTCTAGCTGTAGCTCTCCCTGCCCGAAATCGTGGCAGCAAAACCATAACTGGTATTGATGAGGCTAGATCGGAATGAATATAATACTGAGCAAAGATATGTACATCCTAAGGCTTCTTAAGTGGAGTAGCGTATCGTAAATATGCCGCGGAACATACCTACGGTACGTCACTCTACTTTAGTCACCTATTCCATCAACGAAGGGTCATCCTACGCTCCGAAGGTAAAACCTAACGCTCTGATACCAACTTTGTCACGTCCCGAAAGTACGGAACATGACCGGCACTTAAACTACGAAACGTCTCGAGGTGTACATAATCTAAGTAAACCGAAAACCCAGAAATCCAAACCAAGAAAAGTAGTAGAGTGAAGGAAAACCAATTTAAATCAAGTAGTTTTAATAGCATAAGCCGAATTATGCGTTTTTAAAGACATCAAATATTTCCTGAAAATTTCGGCAGAGTCTCCTTTGTAAATACTAGCCCCCAAACGGGATACAACATGAATAGTATACAAAATCAATAAAAAGGCATCCCCAAGCGGGAGCTAGCTCTTCGTCAAACGACGGTCACAACCACACAAGCAATATAATAAACAATGCCAAGGGCGAGGATCAAAACTCAAAAGGAAACTCAAAACCACAAGAAAACCACATAAATATAACGCGCGACTCTAAGGTCGAAAGAATAACATCACTGGTCACTATCTCAAAAATAAATACATGTTTGGTTGATGGAACTTCTAGATACAACAGAGTAATAATATACAAGTTATACAATGGGGGGTACGATACAAGTAAACCCACCTACTAGCAAATCACCCGAAGGAAACTATGCCCACAAGCCGTAATGAAACATGTACGGCAAACCTGCAAGAAACTGGGGCACAACGGGGGTGAGTTGCCAACTCGTGAATAGAAAAACATCTACGGAAAGAATTCGCATAAATAACGCAACCTAGGTCAATGATCATAATATATCCTCAATTATATATATAACATGCAACCTATAAGAAGGCTAGGGTAAATATCTAACCCGAGTGTAATCTCATATGCCCGTATCGGTGCCTCAGGTAGCAATATATCATATGAATGAGGTATGAATGCATGAAAACAGAATACATGTAAGTGAAGAACTGTTTTCACAATTTAGTGAGATTTCTTTTGTATTTTTAAAATGAGGTATCATAATGAAATCATCATAAAACAGTGCCTAGCATCGGCACAAAACGTAATCCCAATATCTCGATATCTCTGTATCACAGTCTCTGTACCTTAATATCTCGAAATCTCAATGTCTCAATCACAATATCTAGGGCGCCGTCAGTCCAGACCGGCCCCTACCATCCATCTCAAGACCACGACGGTATCCTCCGGATATCCGACGCGTCGGGTAAAATCACCGGTAGGTAGTGCTCCCCTGCCAGGCTCACATCGTCATCATCACGCGCTTCTTGCCCCGGGGTACCTTACCGGGTCCACCATGTACCCGAAACGGTTCATCCGTCTCCTCGAATCGGGTCTCGAAATCCATCAGCAAACTCATGGTGGACGACTCATACATCATGGGAAAAACCGCACTTTTTATTTAAAAAGAGAGAAATCAGTTTATATAAGTTTTGTGGTTTTCCCCCCAAATCCAAAAAATCTCATGGAAATCCGAATCCAAATCATCAATAGCATGTAAAACCATGAATATAGGCATAACAATGAATAACAGTATGCATGAAGTGACAAGTAATAACTACAATGTTAAGCTGGCATATAAGACAGGTACACTAATATCATGTCAAATTACTAACTAACAAGCTAAGTCAAGCAATAATATTTTCTAAGGTGTACGTGACATGGCAATTACCGATGAAGATGTGTGTGAGCCGGCAAGTAAGTGTACGTGGTACATACGCATCATCGGTAATGGTGCTGGTGTCCTAACAATATGATATCAACATTGCAATAAGAAATTATAACATAAGTATGCGATGCGAAGCGAACCAAAAAAATGAGCGGGAGCTGAATACTAGATGCAGCTATAACTAATCTGCATTAATCTAATACAAGTCCTACAAATGTTGCCTTTTGAAATAACACGAATCATGGGGTTTTGAAAATAGGGGCTACGGTGTTTTTATGAAAAGATATGTCTTTTGAAATATCCGTAGGATCTCTTGGGCTGTCTTTTAAAATACCCACGATTCGTTAGTTTTTGAAATAGGTAAGAATCGAATCTAATCTAACAACTAAACTAAACTAAAGGGCTAAGCTAACAAGCTGGACTACAGGTAAGGAAACCGCCTAACATCTGAGTCGATCCATATCCATACCTGTATATATATTAGTCGGTGATCCCGCCTCAATAATATCATATCCGATACCATATCTATAATCAGACATCCCAAGTCAAGAGTGCGGATCAATCATCAAGATATAGCTCGTACGTAAATCCGTCATACGGCATCCCCAAATCTGGGTACGGGTCAATATCATATTCCTCACACTATTCCTCTGGTATCCTCTTTATCCAAGATCATAGTCTAGGGTACTGACCTATGTCTAGTACAATACTAATATCCTCAATATACTGATGATCTGACTACTGATCGACAATCTCGTACAAACCGATATCGTCAGCACATATCATCATCAAGGGGTATACATCGCCCGATACGGCCTAATATCAATATCCTAGCATATCATGCCTCATATCACGATCACATGTCGACCATTTTATTTATAACACTATTCACCCGTATCGCCGCCCCAAGATCCGCTATAACACCAGGACGCACCTCAAGTGTGAATCCTGCCATATCACCGATATCACAACCACAAAACAAATCTCATCGACTCAGCTCAATCCCAAGTATCATCCTCAAATCCCTATGTGAACACATAGTCCCATACCCATGTGAACACATAACTATAAAGAATCCCATGAGCACATATAAATAAGGATGTATGCAAGTATGTATGTGTGTATGTGTAGTGCAACACTACCCTAGGGTTCGCAACACTAAAGTAATCCAATACACCAATATCCATCCTAACATCGTTATTAATCCCAAACAACATATAAAAATTGTTGGTGTGTATACGCATCCGTATACACCACCACGGGCTGCGGGGGTGCTATACGCCATCCACCCGACTTCTCCCCGTAGATATAAATCTACTCACCTGGTCCTCGCTCGCCGGTGCCGACGTCGCCACGCGCTTGCTTGTCGTCTCGAAGTCCACATGGGGTACCTACATATCATAACGCACCGCATCGCATTAAAATCCGACTCAAGACCAAAACGACACATGAATCCCACATAGGTCAAAACCTATGGTTGCTTCCACAAATCAACCCAAATACCCTCGACATCGGCGTACAAACGCCAGACCATCGAGAAAAACCCAAATACACTCATTTGCACATTCACGAACACTAATTTATATATATAATAGGTTAAAACTCACAAAAACCCCAAATTCACTTTAAAAGCCGTTTTTCCAAAAAACTAGCAAGCAAAATTTCCCGTTTTAGTACAAAACTCGACGTTTAAACAATTCTAACGGCCATAATACTTATTAAATAACTTAAATAAGTCATATAACCCATAACCACAATTTAATCTCATCAAACTATATACGTTCAAAAAAAACTAGTTTGCAATTTTACCCAAATTCAACCATTTTAGCAAAAATGCATAAACAACAATTTAGTTTGGATTTGCATGATCTAAAATGTTAAAATACAATTTAAAATGTTAATAATACCATGGATACCCTAATTTTATTTTTAATCTCACTGTCTTTCATTAACCCGAAATTCTAGTTTACACTTGGTTAATTAGCAAAATTTTGAAATAACAATTTGCATCTAGCTACAAGGTTTGGTTTTAGCATTCCAATAACATATTAATCTCCTCATTAAAACCATAATTTAATGGTAGAAACCCTCATCATAATTTATCTCACCAATATATATGATATATAAAAATCTAGTTTACAAAATTGTACCATTAATACCATTTAAAAGTAACACTTAACCAATTAACAACTAGTTTGCAAAATCTAACAACTAGCCTAAATTTTACATACCCTAATAAGCCAAACTACATGTTGTGACCCCAAATGGTGAGGTAAAACCCCTAACTAGAATTTTAGAAACCCTTCTTATGAAGGTTAAACCTTGCAATAACAACCATAATTGATATCTAATTTAGATGAATTAAAGTAATAACAAACAATTAACAAAAGAGTCAAAATTTTATACCTCAAGAACCATGGATCATACATATAACTTGACCTCCAAATTGAAATTTTTGCACCAAAATCCATGCTAGGTGGGCTAAGGGAAAATGGGTAGGAGTTGGATTTGAGTTTTAACTTGAATTTTGATTGAAATTTGATGAATTTTGATGGAAAGAGATGGGAATTTTTTTTTGGGGCTGAACAAGGGGAGCTCGGCCAGATTTTTTTGAGGTGGAGGAGAGAGAGAGTGAGGTGAGGAATAACAAGTAAGGAAAGTCCAAGTCAACACAAAAGTCAAAAGTCCAAACTCATTTATCCATTTTCTTTTCTTTTCTTTCATTTCTTTTCTTTGAAATTCAAGTGGGGAAAAAGGTGGGGGATGCCGAATTCAGCCAAGGGGAGAAGTAAATGGGGGTGTGTGAGTGTGGGTATGGGTGTGGGGTGATGGAAAATGACAAGTACAATACCCCAAACATCCATTTACACTAAAAAAAGCCTTTTTCTTCGATATTTTCTAAACCGTTTTGGCAAACGATTTCGTTTCAAAAACCACACGATAAAATTTTATTTAATGTTTTATGATGCACAAAATTTGTTTCAACTCATTCCAATTTTTAATTTTCCCAAATTAAATGTATTAGTGACGGCTTAAAATAATAATAATATAATATTTTTTTCAGAAAATTTGAAATTTCACCAGTGGCTCAATAAACACCAAATACTATCAATTACATAGCTAGAATATGTATATTTAATTATATAATAAAGATATTTGCATTTTGACTTTTTACAGAAAACCCCCTTATTTTACCGTTTTTTTCGAAATTTCACCGAAACGATTTTCAAAACGCTACAATTTTCCCCCCTTAAAAAAAATTTGGTCCCCGAATTTAAAGTAAAACTCCCCCAAATACAAAAACATCTAAGCAAAATCATCAAGTCGTCGGGGCTCCGAAACCATAAGTACATAATACGCACCATAGCGCAATGCATGCGTATGAGCAATGAGCATATAACTCAAATCAAAACTCCGTCAAGCATCCCGCAATCATCGGAGTCATGGTAAAGACACAAATGTCAAATCCAATACAAAACCAATATGATATAACTCGAACTATACACATAAATATCAAATCTATATGTGTAAATAGCTGAAGGAAATGAATGCCAAATATATTCAGGTTATGTCCTCTGACTAGTCCTGCCCAGTACGAAGACACATAGCAAATATCATAAAACGTACTGCTCTATAAGAAAAATCAATCACGAAATACGCGTATGAATACTACGTGCGTCTGGTGCGCACGGAAATCAAAATCCAAATATGCGCCATACATATGCACAGAAACAACATCTAAGTGCATCGGGTGTGCACGAAACATCTGTCGTAGGCAACATGCGTGCCTGACAGCAAAATCAGGTGCATCTGACATGCATGAAAAATCTCGATTTAGTGCATCTGGTGTGCACCAAAATCACACTTCAAAACATGCACCCAACATGCGCGAAAATACAAATCAGGTGCATCCATCGTGCACGAAATCATGAAATCCAATATCAAGTGCCGAATATACGCAAAATCCAATCAGGTGCACAAGGTGCACAAAACAAATATCGAACATCACCATCGAAATCGAAGTCCAGGGCATCTAAATGCACAACATACGTAACACTGCACTGCAAGCATATATGAACTATACCGAGTGCAAAAACCAAATCGTGCGCGTGCATACGCACAAAATCAACTCAAATGTCTAAAACCGTAAAATCACAAACATGTGAAACCAAAGCACGAAAACTATATCAAGGGCAACACTGTGCAAAGATCGTAAATCCTCAATCATCAAAATCAAATCATAAGAATAAATCACCCAAAACATCGAAATCAATAATGGCGGAATAGTACCGCTCATGTGCATCCTCTAAAAATCTCTGGCCAACTGTCGCGGTCACTAGTGGGACGTCTCGTCGATGATCATGAACTCTGGCCTGATCGTGTGCATAACATGACCACTCCTGGGTCCAAGTCTTCTCCGTGGATTACCAATCTCACGATCCATCGGCTCATCGGCCCTGTCAAGGCAGCATATCACTGGCGTCGGCCTCTGGCTCTCTGAATGCACATGACACATCTGATCCTGGGTGCAAATATCATTGCATCAGTGGCCTGGAAGGATTCCTGCTCAAGGTCTCATCCAAGTCTCGTCTCTGCCTAACTGCCCGGAAGTCATCGCCCTTTACTACATCTGCTTCTTGCTCCGGAACGGCTGCATACTCATCACGACTGCTTCTGGAAGGTATATCCAAGTACAATGCCTCGGCATGTGCATCGCATCTCTGATGTCGGCGGAGTGGAACGTCATCATATCCAGATCTTGTACGAACCTCTTACTCCACTTTTCTCTAATGCCGACTGCTTCGGACTCGTCTCATTGCGGCTGCATGGACGGAGCTCCAACGGCTATCCTCGTACCTGGAGTCTCCCAAGAAATGCATCTCACCACCAAGCATCCGAATTAAGTCGAGCCATCCGATCGAGTCGTCAAAACCTCATAATCCCCCAAGAGCTCAACATCTTGGGCACAGTTTAATAGTATCGAGTACATACCATAGCATCGGTGGTCCAGCCATAGAAGGGCAAACCCAAGCCTCACTAATGGCGACGTAGAACTGCCGCAAACCCGAAGGTTCAAAGGCTTTCACACGGTCATTAAGTCGAGTTAGGGTTTCATTCTTCTAGAGGGACCATAGAATTTCCTGCATGTCTTTCCGACTACTTTAAACTTGGAATAATAGGTTTCTGACATTCGATCGTCTCTGTCGACTCCCAACGTCTCCGCGTGAAGTCGTCTCTAGCTGGAATCCATCTATCTGATGACCTCGCATCGGGGTAGGCGAACGATCCACATGTCCTGGTCATTCATCCTCGATGACTAGCGACCTTCTATCATCTCTTAGTACAACTCATTCTGCACTAACTCCAGCATCTGGGGAAATATCTCGTCGTTCGCAGCAATAACTGGCTCGCTCGTCTGCACGCTGAACGGTGCCTCAATCATCAGGAGTAAGCAACACACCAACGGTCATCAAAATCTGGCTGGCCTCTATCATTGGCTCAATCCTCTAGTGCTGATCGGCATGTCCAAGTAATCTCATACAGTGATCCATCCAACGCTCGGGGCGTGAAATCACAATCAAAAGACACATCTCTACAATCATGTGTCGCCGGAATTCCGCCCTGGTCAGTCCTCGTTCGTGACGAGCTCGTGCTGACCGCAACTCTAGCTGTAGCTCCCCTGCCCGTAATCGTGGCAGCAAAACCATAACTGGTATTGATGAGGCTAGATCGGAATGAATATAATACTGAGCAAAGAAATGTACATCCTAAGGCTTCTTAAGTGGAGTAGCGTATCGTAAATATGCCGCGGAACATACCTACGGTACGTCACTCTACTTTAGTCACCTATTCCATCAACCAAGGGTCATCCTATGCTCCTAAGGTAAAACCTAACGCTCTGATACCAACTTTGTCACGTCCCGAAAGTACGGAACATGACCGGCACTTAAACTACGAAACGTCTCGAGGCGTACGTAATCTAAGTAAACCGAAAACCCAGAAATCCAAACCAAGAAAAGTAGTAGAGTGAAGGAAAACCAATTTAAATCAAGTAGTTTTAATAGCATAAGCCGAATTATGCGTTTTTAAAGACATCAAATATTTCCTGAAAATTTCGGCAGAGTCTCCTTTGTAAATACTGGCCCCCAAACGGGATACAATATGAATAGTATACGAAATCAATAAAAAGGCATCCCCAAGCGGGAGCTAGCTCTTCGTCAAACGACGGTCACAACCACACAAGAAATATAATATACAACGCCACGGGCGAGGATCAAAACTCAAAAGGAAACTCAAAACCACAAGAAAACCACAGAAATATAACGCGCGACTCTAAGGTCGAAAGAATAACATCACTGGTCTCTATCTCAAAAATAAATACATGTTTGGTTTATGGAACTTCTAGATACAACAGAGTAATAATATACAAGTTATATAATGGGGGGTACGATATAAGTAAACCCACCTACTAGCAAATCACCCGAAGGAAACTATGCCCACAAGCCGTAATGAAACCTGTACGGCAAACCTGCAAGAAACTGGGGCACAACGGGAGTGAGTTGCCAACTCGTGAATAGAAAAATATCTACTGAAAGAATTCGCATAAATAACGCAACCTAGGTCAATGATCATAATATATCATCAATTATATATATAACATGCAACCTATAACAAGGCTAGGGTAAATATCTAACCCGAGTGTAATCTCATGTGCCCGTATCAGTGCCTCAGGTAGCAATATATCATATGAATGAGGTATGAATGCATGAAAACAGAATACATGTAAGTGAAGAACTGTTTTCATAATTTAGTGAGATTTCCTTTGTATTTTTAAAATGAGGTATCATAATGAAATCAGCATAAAACAGTGCCTAGCATCGGCACAAAACGTAATCCCAATATCTCGATATCTCTGTATCACAGTCTCTGTACCTCAATATCTCGAAATCTCAATGTCTCAATCACAAAATCTAGGGCGCCGTCAGTCCAGACCGGCCCCTACCATCCATCTCAAGACGACGACGGTATCCTCCGGATATCCGACGCGTCGGGTAAAATCACCGATAGGTAGTGCTCCCCTGCCAGGCTCACATCGTCATCATCACGCGCTTCTTGCCCCGGGGTACCTTACCGGGTCCACCATGTACCCGAAACGGTTCATCCGTCTCCTCGAATCGGGTCTCGAAATCCATCAGCAAACTCATGGTGGACGACTCATACATCATGGGAAAAACCGCACTTTTTATTTAAAAAGAGAGAAATCAGTTTATATAAGTTTTGCGGTTTTCCCCCCAAATCCAGAAAATCTCATGGAAATCCGAATCCAAATCATCAATAGCATGTAAAACAATGAATATAGGCATAACAATGAATAACAGTATGCATGAAGTGACAAGTAATAACTACAATGTTAAGCTGGCATATAAGGCAGGTACACTAATATCATGTCAAATTACTAACTAACAAGCTAAGTCAAGCAATAATATTTTCTAAGGTGTACGTGACATGGCAATTACCGATGAAGATGTGTGTGAGCCGGCAAGTAAGTGTACGTGGTACATACGCATCATCGGTAATGGTGCTGGTGTCCTAACAATATGATATCAACATTGCAATAAGAAATTATAACATAAGTATGCGATGCGAAGCGAACCACAAAAATGAGCGGGAGCTGAATACTAGACGCAGCTATAACTAATCTGCATTAATCTAATATAAATCCTACAAATGGTGCCTTTTGAAATAACACGAATCATGGGGTTTTGAAAATAGGGGCTACGGTGTTTTTATGAAAAGATGCGTCTTTTGAAATATCCGTAGGATCCCTTGGGCTGTCTTTTAAAATACCCACGATTCGTTAGTTTTTGAAATAGGTAAGAATCGAATCTAATCTAACAACTAAACTAAACTAAAGGGCTAAGCTAACAAGCTGGACTACAGGTAAGGAAACCGCCTAACATCTGAGTCGATCCATATCTATACCTGTATATATATTAGTCGGTGATCCCGCCTCAATAATATCATATCCGATACCATATCTATAATCAGACATCCCAAGTCAAGAGTGCGGATCAATCATCAAGATATAGCTCGTACGTAAATCCGTCATACGGCATCCCCAAATCTGGGTACGGGTCAATATCATATTCCTCACACTATTCCTCTGGTATCCTCTTTATCCAAGATCATAGTCTAGGGTACTGACCTATGTCTAGTACAATACTAATATCCTCAATATACTCATGATCTGACTACTGATCGACAATCTCGTACAAACCGATATCGTCAGCACATATCATCATCAAGGGGTATACATCGCCCGATACGGCCTAATATCAATATCCTAGCATATCATGCCTCATATCACGATCACATGTCGACCATTTTATTTATAACACTATTCACCTGTATCGCCGCCCCAAGATCCGCTATAACACCAGGACGCACCTCAAGTGTGAATCCTGCCATATCACCGATATCACAACCACAAAACAAATCTCATCGACTCAGCTCAATCCCAAGTATCATCCTCAATTCCCTATGTGAACACATAGTCCCATACCCATGTGAACACATAACTATAAAGAATCCCATGAGCATATATAAATAGGGATGTATGCAAGTATGTATGTGTGTATGTGTAGTGCAACACTACCCTAGGGTTCGCAACACTAAAGTAATCCAATACACCAATATCCATCCTAATATCGTTATTAATCCCAAACAACATATAAAAATTGTTGGTGTGTATATGCATCCGTATACACCACCACGGGCTGCGGGGGTGCTATACGCCATCCACCCGACTTCTCCCCGTAGATATAAATCTACTCACCTGGTCCTCGTTCGCCGGTGCCGACGTCGCCACGCGCTTGCTTGTCGTCTCGAAGTCCACATGGGGGTACCTACATATCATAACGCACCGCACCGCATTAAAATCCGACTCATGACCAAAACGACACACGAATCTCACATAGGTCAAAACCTATGGTTGCTTCCACAAATCAACCCAAAAACCCTCGACATCGGCGTACAAACGCCAGACCATCGAGAAAAACCCAAATACACTCATTTGCACATTCACGAACACTAATTTATATATATAATAGGTTAAAACTCACAAAAACCCCAAATTCACTTTAAAAGCCCTTTTTTCCGAAAAACTAGCAAGCAAAATTTCCCGTTTTAGTACAAAACTCGACGTTTAAACAATTCTAACGGCCATAATACTTATTAAATAACTTAAATTAGTCATATAACCCATAACCACAATTTAATCTCATCAAACTATATATGTTCAATTTGTAATTTTCCCTAATTAAATGTATTAGTGACGGCTTAAAATAATAATAAAATAAAAAAAAATTTCAGAAAATTTGAAATTTCACCAGTGGCTCAATAAACACCAAATACTAGCAATTACATAGCTAGAATATGTATATTTAATTTTATAATAAAGATGTTTGCATTTTGACTTTTTACAGAAAACCCCCTTATTTTACCGTTTTTTTCGAAATTTCACCGAAACGATTTTCAAAACGCTACACAATGAAATATCATAACCTCACGGCATCATGCTCGATCATATCGACTCATATTCGTAAGCATAGCATATTCTCATCTTATATGTATATGTATACTCTCTATGTGTGTGTGTGTGTGTGTGTGTGTCTATGTGTGTGCGTATCAATGCATCCATACACACACACACATACACACACACACACACACACACACATATATATATACACATATATCATAACACGTGTATGTGTGAGTGTGTGTGTGTGCGCGCAACAATATAACCTAACAGGTCTCGACTATAGAGAATAGACTAAGGGTAAACACTACCTACAAGTATGCATATTCTAACCTAGAGTCTTCTAGAGCCCTATTTGCTAAGTATCTGTATCTCACATTAACACATATGTAAAAATATACGCATCCTAATCTATGAATTGCGAGGGTGCTATACGCCATCCACTCGACTTGCCCCGTAGATATACATTTACTAATCTCGATATTTGCTTGCCGAAGTCGATGACGCCTTGCTCTCCTTCTTCGTCCCGAAGTCCATGCAAAAGTACCTACATTTCAAATACGTCGTATCGTAATCAAGAATCAACACGAGTAAACCGAAACGGCATACAAAGTGCACATAGGTTAGAACCAATGGCCTACGCATGTCAGAATAATCAAACAACTTTCTACGTTGTCGTGCAAATGTCAATCGACCGAGGAAAAAAAATACCAAAATCCAAGTTAACAAAACTCGCAAAACGAATTCAGAAACTCAAGAAAATACTTCCATATTTTTCCCTAGTTAGAATTAAGAAAAATTGCATATAGGGTAGGTCTAGTTATAAAATAATTGAGCTTCAAACCCAAGATCACACCCTAACACTAAAATATGGCCGCAATTTCCGGCCATATCAGGTAAATCTGCGGCCATATCAGGGGTATATGGGCTCGGGTTCGTATGGTAGCTTCCTAGGTGTCTTCTCGTCTCTATATGTTTTCTAAATATTTTTTAGGTCCTTCGGGTCATAGCAGATCTCAATACATCACCACATTTTCCACAAAATCCAATATCGGTAGATTTCAATGTTCATGGTTTTGGGTTCTACACTCAGTTTAGCTCAGAATTCTATCACTAAAAGGTTTTGTAGCCACTACTAATCCTCGTTTAAACCATCACAAGTCATACTATCTCCTAACCCTCATCTATAAATTCTCAAAGTTCACTAAACCACATCGGTTTAACTCTAATTCATGATAGGATATGAGGAGAACAAGATTCTAAACTAATGGTGTGGAAAAATACCTCATTTGGTAACTCAAGAATTTTCTTGAGTTTCCCAAAGTCTTCAAAGTCCCAACTTTATTGGTCCAAGGTGTTTGTAAAGAGGTGGTGCATAATTTTTGTGAAGGCATCGTGAAATTTTTATGGAGATTTAGAGGTGGTTTGAGGTGGATGAGGAGGTGGAGGGAGAGGAGCAGAACATGAAGATGTTAGGAATATGTATGCCATAGAGGCTATTATTAATGATATAGTGGATGCTTGGACATATATATAGAGGAAAGATTGTACACATGTGTTCATTGGAGAATGGGTACACCGAACGGACTCGCCAAGGACTTCTAGTTGGTAGTATACCTATCGTCAGATAGCAGTCCTCTGGTGACACTGGTACAGGTTAGTCTGTAGACCCGAGATCATCATAGAGTCTTGTGTGGCTCCCATTGTGCTTTGATTTCTGTTCAATCGAAATTATTGCAATTTTTAACATAACAATTTCCTCACTTTTCTAATCATCTAAGGATGTTTGCTATAAATATAACACATATTACAAGTTCGTCTGGAAAATATCAATTACCATGTATTATACATTATAATCAACACTTTTGAAGAAAATTGTATGTTTATTATTTCACGCATAATATTGTATATCTCTAAACACTCTTCATTGAGATCTTATGCAAAAATTAGCCCAGATCAGATATCGGAATCAGAAATTCGCCGATAAAATACAGGAAATCAAAGAGTTAAATTCTGGCAGAGATTCAGTAGAGATAAGAAGATTCCAGATATCACATAAAGACCCATAATTCAACAGAAGAAGACCAAACCAATTTGGAGCAATGAAGACACCAATAGGTCGCGGAACCGCGGCCGAGTCAGGCCGAGTCGCCGCGGATCCGCGACCGATTCAGGGATACGGGAGTCGGGAATTCTCTAGAAACTTCGTATCAACTTCCTAGCTTGCATTAAAAGGTTTTTGAATTTTGGTTGATTTTTAATACACAATTATAAAAACAATTTAGATCCAATTTCAAGAACACCAAATCTCAAGATCAAGAACCATCTAGAAGTTCATCAAGCAATTCAACTAGAGATCCATTACGTGAAGCCGATCGTCATCAACGAGCACGTGATCCTCGATAGATCCAAGACTCATGGTGATCGAGCCAAGCGAAGATCGACGGAGAAATTACCTCTTCAAGCGAGTGATCGAGTGCTATTCTTCTTGTAATCCCGGATTGGAGAAGTTGTAATTTGAAATTGAATAATAAAGGTGATCATTACTCTTAGTCTTGCTTTCTTTAAATTTTCGCATTATGAAATCTCTATTTGTTGATTCTTCTATTTTCATAATGTTTGAATAAATCTCTGCTTGCTAAGGATTCGAAGGAATTTGGTAGATCTAATGGTGAGAGAATTCTATATTCATCTTAAGTCTTATGAAAATTATAAACTTTAGAAAAAAGAATCATTAATGTCCAAATTGTGAGTGAGATCAATTTATTGAGATTTTCATCACAATTTGGGGATTAGATTGATGATCTTTCTTGTTAAAGGCTAGATATGAATGACAATTAATGAAAGGACAAGGGGCAATGGAGAAGAAACCCTAGTTTTTTCAAAGGATCCCTAATTCTCATTAATAGCCATCGATCTAGTAGTAATTCTATCAATAGATAAGATGAATCATCTTGAATCATCATCCATGGCTACTAATTCCGTTCGAATCCTACAAACCTTCTTCAATTTTCTTGATAACTACATTTGATCTTGGACAATTTTCTTGATTTCCTTTCTTGAACACGATTTCTTGAAATTCTTGCAACTATTAAATTCAACTAAATCTTGAACTATTACTTGAATTTCTTTCGACTCAACTAAAGCAAGAATTTACGAGTTCCACGAATTCCAGAGGACGACTCGTGCTCAGTAACGCTCGCTACACGCGACACCGTTATTGATTGCGGTTATTATACGACTAAAACATTACATCACTTCTTCACTATTACATCTTTTCTCTTTAAAATCAAAGAAGCGGAAAATTAGATAAATCAAATGGCATCGTTGCCGGGGATGCGTGCGTAATTTGTTCTTTCTTGCTATTTGAGTTGAAATATTATTATTCCATCAGAATTTAAATCAAAAACACATCGTGTGCTTAACAATTAGTGTTTGAATTTTTGCGAGGGAATCTGGAATCACTGTAGTGAGGAAATGAAGATTCAGAGATGTTCTAAAATTTCCAGAGGAGCAAAGAAAGCTACAGTGCAAAGAACAACACCTAACCCCCCCGATCCACCGTGGAACCGCGACGGATTCAGGGTTTTTGCGGTAGATTCGCCGTTGAGTTGGTGAATCAGTGCTTCAAATTTCGCTGGTATATTCTCTATCTTCTTCGCTCTCCTCTGATTAGTCCAATAACAACTTTTCTGCAGGATTCTTTGCAAAAATTCGCCCCTCAAAATTTTTATTTTTGCATGTTTTGATATTGGTTATTTGTGCACATTTTAATACGGAAATTAAGGAGCAAAGACCAAATTCAGATTAGGTGGGGATTTCATTACCCTTCCTAATACCCAAAAATCACAAAACTAGCATCCGCATCACCCTTCATTAACTAAAAAATATCTAGACCAAGACTCTAAGGACCGTCGTGCTCAATTAGGACAGAAGAAGGTCGTGGGTAATCTACTGCTTATCCGCATTTCTTTTGTAGTGTCTAGGTAAGTGTGTCTAAGGCAAGTGGTTACTTAATTAGGCCCGCTATTTACATAGCGGATACCTCCCACTTACCTGGCACTTATCTGGCCACAAGAGAGATAAAGAGGTAGTGGAGGATTTATCCTGCGATTTGTCTTTTGGAAGTTTAGGAGCGACCTAGTGACTTGACCTAGGTGACCTTAGATCTAGGGTTGATTGTGCATTTTTATTGTGATTTTTCTAAATTCGTCTTTTTCAAAACAAACCAAAAATAAACCAAACTTTTCTTTTAATTTACACATACGCTGCCACTTGCACTAACCCCACTTAGTGCATGCTCGGCTGGACACGTGATTCTAGTGCCCGTCTTGTCCGTGTTTCATTTATCGACTCCGAAGTCGGTATTTCTTCATCTTCTTTTTCCTTACCACCCACCACATCCACCGAGATGGACGGTTCTCCATCGAATTTCAATAACACCACTCTGCCACCACCCGCAGGTGCGCAGAATCTCCTGCGTATCTCTCTCCAAGAGAGATGCTATCCTATACGTGGTTCTCTTTCTACTTGTCTTTCTATTCCACCAGCCAATGGGGATAATTTCGAAATCAAAACACAATTTATCAAACTGTTGCCCAAATTTCACGGGCTTGAGTCCGAAGACACATACGTTTTTATAAACAAATTCGAAAAAGTATGTGCAATGATTGGCACGTCACAACTTTCTATGGATGTTGTGCCGTTATGTCTACTCCTGTTCATTTTATGCGATTTAGCCGAAAAATGGCTTTATAACACAACCACACACTCTATTGCCAAATGGGATGAATTTGTTGCAGCATTTCTTTAGAAATTTTATCCCAATCATAAGACCGCGCGTGTTCGGAGCGAAATCAACCAGTTTACCCAGCTTTCTAATGATTCATTTTGGAAATGCTTTGAATGGTTCAAGGATCTTCTTTTACAATGCCCTCATCACGAAATCAATAGATGGGATCTGTGTCGAATTACCTATGAGGGTATTAATCCCGTGACAAAACAGATGCTTGAAACCATATGTCAATGTCAATTCCTGTCTAATGATGATGGTGAAGCTTGGAAATACCTGGAAGATCTTGCCTAAAACAATTTACAATGGGAAAGCGTTAGACCACCATCGTCTAGGGAAGGTATTTATCAGTTCGATATTTCCATCACAATGAAAGTCAAAATGGCCGCGATACAAAGGAAACTCGATGGTATAAAAAACAAAGTCTCTTCATCTTCCCTAAACCAATTTATGCTCCCTAAAACAGTGTGTGGATGCTGTTCCGATTCATCACATCTGACGAAAGAATGTCCTTTGAATTCTCTGTTTCAAGGTCAAGAACACACTAATGTTTCTTTTCAACAGCGACCTGAAAACGATCCTTATTCTTCCACATATAATCAGGGTTGGAGGATTCACCCTAATTTTGCTTGGAACCAACACCAAACTCAAAATACGGTTCCAAACCAAAATAACTATCAATAGGCTTCTCTACAGCAACAACAACCAACACAGAGTCAGCACCCCTTTCAACCACAAAATTTTCAAAATCCGGTTAACAATTCTGCACCCTAAAATAATTCTTTCCAAACGGCTAGTACCGAAAACTCATCTGCACTCGATTTGTTTATTAAATTTTCCATGCAAACATTAGCTGATTTAAAGGCTTCTATCCAAACATTAATGCAAAACTCCGCCTCCTACAGTGAGAGTATAAAATAGATGGATGCACAAATTGCACAGTTAAATACCGTGTTGAGTGCTAGAGAGAAAGGGAAACTTCCATCTCAACTCCTACCGAATCCTGGTTACTCGCAACATCATAATGTGAGTGCTATTACCACGTTGAGATCAGGAAGAGTGCTGAATAATCAAGTCGGTGAACAAGATGATAATGAGGAATCAATCAATGATACCCCGGCTTCCACTTCTAACCCTATTTCATCTACTCCACCTTCTTCCGAGGCTATTCTCCATTTTCCTCAAGGCTCAAACCCTCCCCCACCTTCTTTGAGTCAACCAACAATGATTCCCACTCCAATTCTGGGATCCGTTCCTCCCCCACGATCTTCTATATTGGACCCAGCTCTTATTGATAAAGCTCCTTATCCAAATAGGTTAAGGGGAAACAGACTAAGTCCACAAATGGAGAAGATTATGGAAATGTTTAAATATGTTGACATAAATATCCCTATCTTAGATCCTATACAACAAGTTTCGGCTTATGCGAAAATACTTAAGGACTTGTGCACTAGGAAGATAAAGACTCAAGGGTCTAAAATGGTGTTCATGACGAGTAATATTAGCACAACTTTTACCCATCGGTTACCAAAGAAACGTAAGGACCCTGGCTGTCCTACAATTTCTATTTCTATTGGGGGTAAAAATATTAATCGTGCTCTACTCGACCTTGGCGTAAGTGTTAACCTGCTTCCAGACTCCGTGTATGAGCAATTGGGTATTGGAGAGTTAAAACCATCGCAACGCACTCTCCAAATAGCAGATCGATCTATCAACAAACCTAGGGGTGAGCTTGAGGATGTGTTGATAAAAGCCGGGGAATTTATATTCCCTATGGACTTTATTGTTCTAGATACACAACATGTAGCGAACCCACGGAACCAAATTCCGGTGATTTTAGGTCGACCATTTTTGGCCACTTTCAACGCTGTAATTAACTGTTGAAACGGCTCTATGAACTTATCCTTCGGGAAGATGTCAATTGAGCTGAATATTTACAATTTGGGAAGTGAACCCTCCGAACTTTCTGCTCAATTATGTTCTGTCGAATTAATGGATGCCGACAACAGCGAATTTTAACAGCTTCACGATACTGATCTAGACTCCATCAATACGTTGTTGTTTGACCCTGCTATTTGTTATACACATATGGACTCATCTATCGAGCTGTCCGGGTCAACATCTAACGCTGATTATGAACCTTTTATGGAGTCTGAGTATCATCCCATTCTTTCCGATGAGATTATTCTTCGGGATATCGATGAAAGTTTTGAAGAAAATTTCGCTGATGAACTCGCATTTTTAGAAAATACGGGAGTTGTTATGAATCAACCCCAAGACAAAGAAGTTGAACCAACACCCCTTCTTCTTGACAATAACGAGAATGAGAGTAATCCATCATCATCATTGTGTCGTCTCTCCAAATTGAGACGCAAACCCATTCTATTACACCACTTATCTCTTCCCCGCTTCTTATTGGCTCTATATAACATGTTCTTCCACCAACCGGTGTGTTACATTGATAAAATCTTCGAATGGTTGGTGTTGACTTTCGGTCTTTGTAAATCTTTGCATTGACCAATAATTTTACCCCCCTTTTATAATTTTAAAAGTTTATTATTGTTCAAATCATACTTGGGGGTGTATATTTTTGGCTCTTGAAAATAAAATTTGTATAAAAAATTGTGAGCCAAAAATAAGTTTGGGGGAGGTTTTCATGTTCATTTATTCTTGTACCCGTTAATAATTTTTCCTCTCAAGTCTACAAGTTTTTTGAGATTTAAAAGATGACAACAGTGAGGACACTGCTTTAAACAGGTTTGGGGGAGGTTTGTGCTTATTTACGCATTAGTTTGCATTACACTTTGCATAAGCACAAAATTTTCAAAAAAAATCTTTTATAATAAAACATTAGAAAGTGAAAAATTACATTTAAAAGATTGGAAAAGTTTGAGAAAACCAAGAAAGTTAGATATTTTCTTAAACGAAACTAGTAATAAGTAGTTTTGAGTCGTAATCCCAAGGGTTAGTAAGATGAAGGAAGTCACTAATCTGAGGATAAAAATAAGTCTGAAAGATAGTTCCTATTCTTGAAGCCAAATATTTGAACGTTGATACCCTACTATACGTACTTACACATGTCTTGAAACTCAGGATAGTAGAGGATACCTTGAAATCCTCTTGTCTAAAATCCAAAGTACGAAGAAAATAAAAATGAAAAATAAAAGTATAAAATGGTGAAAAAAAATGAACACTGGTTTTGAAATCACCAAGGCAGCATATAAAAAAATATAGCGAGGGTCCTTCATCACATAGTGCCTTAGACCAACTGGTTTGGGAGTCACTGCTAAGCCTTAGGTGTTGCAAGACGAGAAAATTGCTAATTACGCCCAATAGTGAGCATATTTGGTAATCGGTCGATTAGTACCTCAAGAAGTATTAACGGTCGCATGAAGAATGTGTAAGTAATTCCATCTAAAATATTCACCGATTAAAAAGTACTGAGTAGATGGACAAGAGTATGATAGCTTGAATTGAATTCTCCGAGTGTAGGGTTGTCTTTTACACACACATAGGGGTATATGATCGGTGTTTGGAGGAAAGGTAGGGATGAAGAATAAAGGTGATGTTCTTATTGAGGGATGATGTGATTTCGAACATCTTTTCATGACAGCGCTCATGACAACCGAAAAGCTAGTGTAGTTGAAAAATCTGATTTTCAAGTTCTTTCTTTTATAATTCTTATCTTGATATGCAACTTTCACAGTCTTTCTTTTATTATAGGATTTTGTGGGTGCAATCTGCTAAAAACTCTCACGAGATAACACTCCTCCTACTAGAGACACCTAGAGGTTTAAAGGCTTGTTGCACGTGCTCAGTGCAATCGTGTTGCCTACGAAAGTGTGCTAGTTAGTTTTTCTCTTTCTTTCTAAATTTTTCCTTCTCCTGAATAAAAGATGTTTGCTCGGGTCGATCAAAGTCAAGTTTGGGGGAATTTGTTCATTCGAAATTATTGCAATTTTTAACATAACAATTTCCTCACTTTTCTAATCATATAAGGATGTTTGTTATAAATATAACACATATTACAAGTTCATACTGGAAAATATCAATTACCTTGTGTTATACATTATAATCAACACTTTTGAAGAAAATTGTATGTTTATTATTTCATGCATAATATTGTATATCTCTAAACAATCTTCATTGAGATCTTGTGCAAAAATTAGTCCAGACAGATATCGGAATCAGAAATTCGCCGATAAAATACAACAAATCAAAAAGTTAAATTCTGGCAGAGATTCAGTAGAGATAAGAAGATTCTAAATATCACATAAAGACCCACAATTCAACAGAAGAAGACCAAAGCAATTTGCAGCAATGAAGACACCAATAGGCCGCGGAACCGCGGCCGAGTCAGGCCGAGTCGCCATGGATCCACGACCGATTCAGGGATATGGGAGTCGGTAATTCTCTAGAAATTTCATATCAACTTCCTAGCTTGCTGAGGACGCTTCGTTATAACAATCTTGTTATGGAAACTTCTCTATAATAACCTAACTTGTTGAGGAAGCTTGATAACTACCTAGCTTATTCTAGAAGCCTCCTTGTAACAACCTGGCTTATAGGAGAAGCTTGATTAGCGGCTATAAAAAGGGACCTAAGCTTACATCAAAAGGTTGTTGAATTTTGGTTGATTTTTAGTACATAATTACAAAAAAAATTTAGATCCAATTTCAAGAACACCAAATCTCAAGATCAAGAACCATCGAGAAGTTCATCAAACAATTCAATTAGAGATCCTTTACGTGAAGCCAATCGTCATCAATGAGCACGTGATCCTCGATAGATCCAAGACTCACAGTGATCGAGCCAAGCGAAGATTGATGGAGAAATTATATCTTTAAGGGAGTGATCGAGAGCTATTCTTCTTGTAATCTCGGATTGGATAAGTTGTAGTTTGAAGTTGAATAAAAAAGGTGATCATTACTCTTAGTCTTGCTTTCTTTAAATTTTCGCATTATGAAATCTCTATTTGTTGATTCTTCTATTTTCATAATGTGTGAATAAATCTCCGCTTGCTAAGGATTCGAAGGAATTTGGTAGATCTAATGGTGAGAGAATTCTATATTCATCTTAAATCTTATGAAGATTAAAAACTTTAGTAAAATGAATCATTAATATCCAAATTGTGAGTGAGATCAATTTATTGAGAATTTCATCACAATTTGGGGATTAGATTGATGATCATTCTTGTTAAAGGCTAGATATGAATAACAATTAATGAAAGGACAAGGGGTAATGAAGAAGAAACCCTAGTTTCTTCAAAAGATCCCTAATTCTCATTAATAGCCATCGATCTAGTAGTAATTCTATCAATAAATAAGATGAATCATCTTGAATCATCATCCATATCTACTAATTCCGTTCGAATCCTACAAGCCTTCTTCAATTTTCTTGATAACTACATTTGATCTTGGACAATTTTCTTGATTTCCTTTCTTGAAAACGATTTCTTGAAACTATTAAATTCAACTAAATCTTGAACTATTTCTTGAATTTCTTTCGACTCAACTAAAACAAGAATTTACGAGTTCCATGAATCCCAGAGGACGACCCATGCTCACTAACGCTCGCTACACGCGACACCGTTATTGATTGCGGTTATTATACGACTAAAACATTACATCACTTTTTCACTATTACATATTTTCTTTAAAAATCGAAGAAGAAATTTATAAGATAAATCAATTTCCCCCCTACCACGCTCAAGAGGAGTTGTGCAAACAGGTGGATTTTGGGTACAGTCCCGAGTCACATGGAGGCAATGAGCGATAGGAGGGATTTCGTCTCTCCTAGTATTGGGGGTTGATGTTGTGCTATGCTCGATTGGCTAAAACTGGAAGTCCCTGGCCAGGGCTGCTGCTGAGATTTACTGATAAGTGTTATCAGTAGTTTCTCGAATCGTTATAGGCCAGATATCGGCATGACTTATCACGTTTCTGGGGTCTGACGTTTACCACCCATAGACATGATATGCGACATATCAGACGAAAAGACTGTACTGTACGGTAGTGTTACTGATAGGCTACATGGAGACTATAGAAAACCTTGCTTGTTGATCTTCATATCGCTCAATACCCGGGTAGCCGTTACGTCCAGCTAGTACCGCTGATGGCTTGTAGGTGACTGATATGATCATTACCTACTGTTGGCATATTGACGAGTCTTTAGAGTCCCACACATAAGTTTCCTGGTTCAAGCGAAATGAAGTAGGACACATATGTGATATGTGTGTGGGCCTGATTAAATACGTGTATGTGATACTTGATTGTAATCTGGCAGTTATCTGTTATCGGTTCGGTTATATGTGATATAACCAGATTGTCGAATCAAGTGTTGATTTGATAAGGTGATATACAGATAAATGATACTAGTCGGTCATATATGATATAACCGGATTATTAAATCAAGTGTTGATTTAATAATATGATATATATTATATTTGATATAATTATATCTTAAATAATATCATTAGCTCACTAAATATTTTATTATATGTATTAAATATATATATATGTAGCATGACATAAATTTCTATTTTATGAAAATAGAAATGAGGTGGAAAATGGGAAGACTTTGAGAGCATAGTTGCAAGCATGAGTGCAATTTTATATTGCAATAATTCCATGCTTGAATGAGTGAGGTCAAGAGGTGAGCCATTCACTTGTTCATTCTTACACTTAGCTATTTTCTTGAGTTGCTCCTATTTTTGCTCTCATGCTCTCTAGCTTCTTCATCTTCCTCATTGTCATGGTTCAAGCTTCAACCCTCACATGTGATGTGAACCATGAAGCTTGAACACAAACATGTGAGCTTTCTTATCTCCTACTTCACCATCCTACACTTGACCAGCGATCAAGTGTAACGTGTTTCATACACCAATGAGTTTAGTGTAGAGGTAGCTTGAGTTGGAGGGACTTCGCATGGATCATCTTCGACATGAAGGTCATCGGAGGAAGCTCGTCCAAACCCTCAAGTGGAGCTTTGTGGAGTCGCAGAACTACTACACGGAGCATGTGAAGTGAAGGACTCGATCTGCGAGGGTATAGCCATCTTCACTTTCTCATAGTTTTTCTTGATATCAAACATTAAACCCTAATCAACTAGCTAAAGATCTTGGATAGTCTAGCTTAGCGCCTATAAAAATTTGAATTTGGCATGCTTGAAGTCACTAGGACCTCATAGTGATGCTAGGGTAGACTATCAGAAGAGAGGAGGAGAATGAGGTGAGGAAAAAAAATGAAGACATGAAGGAGGGTAGGAGAACAATGTGGAAACTTCTCTCTCTCACCCTCTCTCTCATGAGCCCATACCTCATGGTCCCCCCTCTCAAATATCTCCTCATATTTACTTTTCTTTTTCTTTTTATTTAAAATAAAAAACAAAACCAAGTATAACGGAATGTAGCATGGTTCAAAACAAAAAATGTAACAAGTGTTTTGCAACATGATTTGTTGCATGCCATGTACATAAACATGCATAATGCATAATTAATAAATATTAATCAAGTTTAGTATAACATAGAATACAATTAATTATTTAAAAATCTATAATTGCTCAATTCATATAATTTCTTTCAAAAACAATAGTTCTTATTAATTTTCCAAACTATCGGTATATAGTTATACCATATCACTAAAACTAATCTCTATACTCCAAAATATTCATAATATTTATTATTTTAATTATTTAAATTCTCAAAAATAATATTTTATTTTCTGAAATGTTACAATCTTCCCCCGTAATAAATTCGGTCCCCGAATTTAAATTTAAAACTCCCCCCGAATATTAAAACATTTCAGTAAAATGAGCAAGTCGTCGGGGCTCCGAAATCATGGATACTTAAAACATATCATAGCGCAATGCATACGTAATGAAAAAGAGTGTAAAACTCCAATCAAAACTCCGTCAAGCATCACGCAATCATCGGAGTTAAGGAAAAAATACGAATGTCAAAATCCAATACGAAAACCAACATGATATAATCAAAACTATAATATTTATATAGTATGCATCGTTGTAAAATTGTCAAATCATCCAAATAGAAATACATGCAAAACCTTTTTCAAATCGCCGTATGATGCGTGTAACACGGCACAAGTAGCAGACGTTCATTTATAAGGAAAATTGCTAAATATATATACATCCTTTGTTTAACATACACGTCCCTCCTTTTTGGAAATGATTTGGGAAGGGTTTCCTTTGTAAAGTTTTATGTCGTCAAGGACACGTAAGAAAATATTGAGACTATAGCTCTTTTGATAATCCCTTCCGTAATTATTAATGCATGTATAATACTCAGGTGACGTTCTTAGACCAGCCCTGCTCGGTTACTAAACCGTATAGTATTTAAGTCATGAAAACATGATGCTAAAAAAGAAAACAACCTCAAATTGCTAACATAGGAATGCCACATGCGTCTGGTGCACACGGAAATCGAAATCAAGACCGGTTCCACTAATGTGCAAAGAAACAAAACAAAGTACAACGGGTGTGCATGAAAACATCTGTCAAGTGCAACGGGTGCGCCTGATAACAAAACCGGATATATAATATGCACGAAGAATCTCAATTTAGTGCATCTGGTGTGCACAAAATCGCATCAAGTGCGCCATGCATGCGCAAGAATATCAATCAAGTGCACAGGGTGCATGAAAACAAAAATCCAGCGCACTAGAGTGCATGAAAACAAATATCGAGTATCAAGATCGAAATTGAAGGTATACGACATACACCAATTCAAAATCAAGTATACCGCGGTATATAAACTCATAACATGTGCATCTATACGCATAAAACCATAACAAATACAAAGAGTGTGTGTAAACTACACTGAATGCGTAAGTCAAAATCATGTGCAATCCATATGCATGAAATCAAATTAATATTTCCGAATGTGTAAGAACCAAAGTCAAGTGCAATGGGTATGCACAAAACGAACATCAGTACAACTGATACATGAAAATAAGAATCAAGTGCAACTATGGTGCACATAGAAAATATGAATTATATAACAAACCATCAAAATACCGAAATCCAAAACGATGAAAACGCGTTATGCGAATTATCAGGACGCAGATCATAAATAACTGTCGTCGAGATACCCCTCCTTCAAATTCGAAAAGTGCTGGTCCCAAGGCTGGCAGAGAAAGAATATCCACTTGCCTCTTGCCCATGGTCTGGTGTCCTCTACTCTTATGTCCTCGTTTCCTTCTGAGAATTGCCAGTTACATAACTCCTCGGCTTGACAGCCCTATACGGAGTAATGAAGGAAACAATTCCATTCTGGCGCTTCTCTGATGATCTCCTGACTAATTAGCATGGTCACTCATAACGTATTACGTCAATGACGGCAGCCTATGGCCCACTGAATATGCGCGATACAACCGATCCTGGGTCCAAGTCTTATCGTGTAGTATTCCCGAAAGATCCTGTCGGGGTCTCATTCCCATACTATCTCTCCATAGCTATGTGGACTGCGCTCTAATTGGTTGTAGTCATATCTGGAGTCTCTTTCGAAGCTACAAACTATGCATCTCCAATGTCCTGTAGATGACATCTGGCCAAATACGCTATCGGGAACTTGTTCAATTCATCAGAGGAATACTCTTCATTCACCCATTCTCGATCAACTCACAATGCATCTGGGTGAGATCCTTCTATCCGAACCTGATCAACTTACTGATCTCATATCAGAGCATCCAATGAACAATGTCCTTTCTTGATCGACTCACAGCACGTCTATGTGAGGGCTTTTCTAGCTGATGTTAATCAATTGATGACCCCGCGTCGAAGCATCCAAACGAACAAAAGGTCGTAGTCTTATCCAAAAGTGACTAGTGATCTTATTCCGCATCCCTGAGTACAATCTCATGCTGCAATAGCTTCACAAATCTGGAGGCGATATCTTATCAATCGCAGCAACAGCTGGCTCATCTGTCCGTGCGGTAGACAATATCTCAATTATCTGGAGTGGACAATACCTTAATAATTTTCGCAATCTGACAAGCCTCTAACAATGGCTCGATCGTCTGGTGCAGAACTGATCGTTCGCGTCAGCAAGAAATCGTAGTAAACAAATACTTCAAAACGCTCGTATCAACGGAAAACATAGTAAAACAATATATCAACGTGTCCGTGTCACCGGAATACCTCCTGGCCAGTCCTCATTCCTGACGAGCTCGCACTGACCGCATCTCTAGCTGCAGCTTTCTCTGCTCGTCTAACCACGGTAACGGAAACCACAATCAAATATCGATGAGGATAGATCATAGAAATGAATAGAAATACATTGCCTAAAAAATTTACATCTTAAGGCTTCTTAAGCGGAGTAGCGTATCATAAGTATGCCGCGGAACATACACACGGTACGTCACTCTACTTAAGTCACCTACCGCATCAACAACGGTCAACCTACACGATGAAAGTTCGGGTCTAATACCCCTTCGGCCATGTTTAAGTTCCGTAAGGTCAAGTCTAGGTTCCGAATATATATATACGCTCTAGACTCCGCATAGTCAAACCTAGAATTGCACCAAGGTAAAAGCTAACGCTCCGATACCAACTTTGTCACGACCCGGAAAAAGCATGTGTCTGGAACTTGAATCATGTGAAGTCTATAAACTCCACCTAATTCAAGTAAGCCAAAATCCAAGAAATCTAAACCTTTAAGGAAAATAGTGGAGGTGCCGTTTAGAAATAAAGGTACACTAAAATCAATTTTATTCTTTCTATACATAACTAATAATATATGAAAACACAGTCTTTGAATATAACTTGAAAACATTTTCGTCATTGAAAATTTGGGCAGCACCTCCCTTGTATATTTTAGCCCGAAAACAGTACAAGCAATAATAAATAAAGGAATCTCCCAGCGGGAGCTAGCTCTTCGCCAAATGGCGGAAACAACCACGCGAGATAATATATACAACGCCGAAGGCGAGGATCAAAACTCAGTATGAAAAATAAAGAAACCATAAAACATCATCGTTTAAACTAGTGTAAATAATAAGAAACAAGAGCATGATTCTAAGGTTGAAAAAATATACTAACAATGATCTAAGTCTATGTAGGGTTCCTAAGCACTCTCAAGAGGTCTCACAAGGCATCAACCATGCCAATTTATAAGTTTACAGTGCCGAGAAACCCTAGACTACGGATCGTTGGCTAGAAGTCTAGGCGAAAGATGCAACTAGTTAACAATTTAACTAAGTGAACGGAAATACAACCTTTGTAGATCCGGTCCTCTACCTCCATAGCTCCGCAATGAAGTCTCCTCGCTGTCCAAATGGAAACCCGGGCTCTAGGTCGGCTTCATCGGAAAAATGGGCGGGCAAGGTCGTCGGCTTCGTGCCGAAGATGATCTACGTCGAGGCATCACAAGATCAAGCTCCAACTTCACCAAGTCATGAAACTTGTGAAGAAAACACACTCTACTACTTGGCAAGAGGTAGAGGATGAAGAAATAGGAAGTGGGTTCACTTTAGAATTAGATTTCTCACTCATTTGCTCAAGTTGCCATTGATGGTGCAAGGTTTCTTCATGAAGAAGAAGAAGAGGAAGAAGATGATAGAATATGATAAGTATTGAATAATTAGAAAATAATTGAAATACTTATCATATACTAACCTTAGTTGAGTGTAGAGAATAGACCATGGTTAACTTGAATGGTTAGGGTTAAGTATAAGACAAGAGTGATGACTAAGTCAAAGCTTCAAGAAGATTCAACTAACAAACAAAACAATCCACCATTCATTTATCCTTTCCAAAATGAAAAAGAAAATAAATAAATGAATAAATAAGTAGCGGATAAACAAAACCCTAATCATTAGTTTAACCATGGTTTAATTCTTTACACTTAACCAAGTAAGCATGCATCATCAAACATGATGCAATCAAGTGCACAAAAAGTATATCACATATACCACTTGTGCAATGCAAGTGAGAAAATCCATTTAAAGTGAACCAATACTAGTTAATGCAAAGTAATATATCAAATATATAATTATACATTAAATCATTAAATCAACACTTGATTTAACGACCCGGTCATATCGAACATAACCGATTAGTATTCAATGTATCGACTTATCGAATCAACGCTTGAATCGATAACTAGGTTATATCGCATACAACCAATCGATACATTCATCGCGAGAATGGAATACGGTATCACATTCACGCATTATTCTCGGTCCCGCATATATCTCATATGCGCTCCTATTTCGTTTCGCTTGAGCCAGGAAACCTCTGTGTAGGACTCTAAAGACTCGTCAATACGCCGGCAGCAGATGTAACGTTTTAAAAATAATTAAATAAATAATTAAATTAATAAAATTATTTAAGTGAATTTTATGATTTTCGGTAAAGCAAAATGTATTTTTCGTAAAACCAAACCGCGATTGTTTTTCATTATAATTTTAAAAATATCCATTTTAATTATGAAATTACTAGTAAATGGTGTTTATTTAACCACTTATAAATTTTTAGTTTAATAAAATATTTTTCCTAAATTAATTATTTTAAATATTAACATAACCTTTATTTTTACACTAAATTAGTGTAAATTACAAATTTAAATGGTTTTAATTTGTAAAAATGAACCATGGCATGTTAGAATTTAGTATGTTTCATGCAAAAATTATTTGCAAATTTTTCCTATTTTCTAGAGCTTTCTTGAGTTGCTATAGTAAGTAAATAAATAAATAAATAAATAAAGCATGAAAAGACTTTTATTGATGTTTCTTCTCTTGAAACTTCTACACACTTTTCCCACTCTCTTCTTTCTCTCCCTCACCTCTCTAGGGCCGGCCACAACCTTCCATGGCTGCCCCCACCTTTTCCCACCTCATTTTTAATCAAAATTCATTAAAACTACATCAAAAATTCCATTAAAATTCCACAAAATCCTATTTATTCCATACTCTCTATTCCTTGCTCATTTTTATATGAAATTTGGAGATGGAAAGCATGCATTTTGGAGGCTCATTTCTTGTTTGGATTTCATATTTTGGGAGGTATAATTTCTTTCTTTTGATTTATTGTTTTAGATGTTCATTTAAGCTTAATTAGGTTTAATGAATTAATTCTATGTTTTTTTTAAAAAATTCAAGTTAGGGTTTGTAAATTCAAGTTATGATTTTTGTTAATTATTTAGGGTTATAATAGTTAGTTTAACACTTTTAGAATTGGAAAATATTGCATGGTTGTTGAATTGTAAAATTTTCATTTAAAATTGTTTTAAATTAGGAAATTAGCTAACTAGGTTTTTGCAAAATGTGTTTGTGGTTAATATAAAATTATAATTTGGGTTGTTATCGTTGGATTATAGTTTTAGTGGAAATGTTAGCATGTTAATGGAAAGAAAAACTTAGTTTGATTGCTAGTTTCTATGGTTAATTGATAAATTGTGATAAAATTGCTAATTTTGTAAACTAGATTTTAAAAATTGCTATATAAATGAGATTAAAAATATAATTATGGTTTCATTATATCATTATCATCATGAATTGTTGTTTAAGTCATTAATTTATGCAAAATCACGTTTTGCGGTGGAATTGTGGTATTTTGCTTGAAAAATGTTAAAATTGTTAAAAGTTGCAAACTAGAAATTTCAAATAAATGCAAAATTGTGTAATAAAAATATAGTAATGGTTTGTATAGTCTAGTAATGCTATTTAATGAGTTTTATGACCATTAGTTTCATTTAAATGTCAAGTTTTGATGAAAAACGGTATACTGGCATTTCGGGTTTTTGCGAAATTGGACGGTTTGATAGATTTTAGGGTTTCGATGGATTTAATCGTGTTTTATGGTATAAGTAGTGTGTTTTAAAACTACAAGTTGTTTGTTGATCTTATCTCGATCCATCGGAGTTTGTATGCCGATATCGAGCGGTATTTGGTTCTTTTGCGTGGACGGGACATAGGTTTTAACCTATGCTTGTTCCTTGTATCGTTTGACTTTTGTATGTGATTTGGTTTACGATACTATTTATATGTTTGCGTTTAGGTACCCCTCACGTGGACTGCAGGCGATGAAGAGGAGGATGGCGACACCGTCTTCGGCAGACATGGACCAGGTGAGTAGATGTATATCTACAGGGGGAAGTCGGGTGGATGGCGTTTAGCACCCCCGCAACGTAGAATAGGAATAGTACTTATTGACATTAGGAGAACCCTATGTGACCCTAGATTCTTACTGAGCAGGACCCTAGTAATGACCCTAGGCGGGACTAGACTGATTTAGGAAAACCATACCTGAGGATGAATACTTTGGAAGAGGTTCGTAGGTTTCTGATAGAAACACACACGCACACACTAAAACTTGACATGGCGTATACGTATATGTGTGTATATATATAAAACTAGGTATAGGTGTATATATATACACAACACGTATATGGGATTCATTGATGTGAAATGATATCTGAGGTATGATGAAACAGTATAACTGGGCTTGATGCCGCGATTCTTGACTATACAGTCGTATTAAAGTGTTAGCGGATCATTAGAGAATGAGATAATGAACATGAATATATAAATTATAAAGAGTGGTGGTGATATTGATGTACATGGGACGCTAGAATAGTACCCGGACTGTAACTTGTGACTGATCACGATATGATATATGTATAACTTGATTACGACATTATATTGGTATGACCTGATGCCGATATCATATAAGTATGACTTAATCACAATATGATACATATGACATGATATTTCTGAGGATAAACTAATGATGCTTATCATGATGGCAATGATATATGATTGATGTATGCGATCACAGTTTAGCACCTTGATCATGAGATGTGTTGATAATGACATTATACGAATGAGGAGACACCTAGGAGATACTTGACCGTACCCCGATATTGGGATGCCGTACGATGGATTTTACCGTACGAGGCTTAGATTTGATGATTGATCCGTACTCTTGATTCGAGGAAGCCGTACTACGTACGTGACGCTATTGAGGCGGGATCGCCGACTATTAGAGATATTGATTCAGACCTTAGGTAGACTCTAGTTTCTTACTGACTAGTCTATTAGGTTTAGTTCCTTAGGATGTTAGATGGACACTGGTTTAGGTTCGACTCACATAGTGATAGTTGTACTCGTATCTCGCAGAGGAGTGGATAATGCACACCTGTATTTACATTCATACTGTAATCATCATGGTGCATGTTCTTTTATATGTTGCTATAATCAGTATAAACTTTACCTGTTAGGACACCAGCACTATTACCGATGATGCGCATATTCCACGCAAACTTATTTGCCGGCTCACACACATCATCATCGGTAATTGCTATGTCACGTACACTTTAGATCATATTGTCTTTTATGGATAGAATCAGTTAACAACTAGACAGATATAATATTGTGATTATTCTCTGACATTAGTACAGACATGATATTCATTGCTTAGACATTCATGCATTCATATTTTCATGTTATCATGCAGTATTATGGGCATATGCCGACACTTATCATATAGTTACTCATGATTTTGAGATTTGGATTTCTATGAGATTTCTGGATTTTGGGGAAAACCGCAAGAATATGTAAACACTTCTCTCTCTCCTCCTCCTCTCTTTTTAAAAACATAAGATGCGGTTTTCTCGTGATGTATGTGTCGTCCACCATGAGATTTCATGTTTTCTGATGGATTTCGAGACCCGATTCGAGGAGTGGATGAACCGTCTCGGGTACATGGTGGGCCCGGTATGGTACCCCGGGGCAAGAAGATCGAGTTGTAGACGATGAGCCTGGCAGGGGAAGGCTACCTACCGGTGATGTCTGGCGCGGCGGATATCCGGAGGATACCGACCGTTGTCGTGAGATTTGATGATATGGGCTGATCCGGACTGACGGAGCCCGGGATATTGAGACTTGAGATTACATGTGTTGTGTCGATGCTTGACACGGATTTCCATGGATTTCATTGTTGAGATTTCAGATTCTTATACACATTTTACTATGATAATAGCTAAAGATTTCTTATACATATATATCTGGCTTTCAGGATTTGCTACTTTACATTCATGGTGCATGCATTTCATTTCATATGACATAGTATTATATGAGGCACTGACACGAGCACGGAGTATCTGCACTTACACGTAGTTTTACCCTGCTATTACTAGTTGATTGGGATATAATAGTGTATTATTATGACCTAGGATAGCGGCGTGCATTCGATTTCTTTTCGTAGATGTCTTCTACTCACGAGTTGGCAACTCACCCCCGTTGTGCCAAATTTTATTACAGGTTCGATGTACAGGTTTCCGTGACAGCTTGTTGGCACATCTTTTCTTCAGGGTGATTTGCACGGTAGGTTGGTTCACTTGTATCCGAACCACCCTTGTACTTTTATTCATTCATTTGTATCTAGTAAGCTCCATCAACCATATTTGTATTACTTGATAAGTTTATAGGACCAGCCTTTTATTTCGACCTTAGAGTCGCGCATGTATTATTCTGATCTGGTGGTTTTGTTTTCTTTTGAGTTTTGAGCCTCGCCTATTGGCGTTGTATATTATTGTGCTTGTTGTGGTTGTTTCCGCCTGTTGGCGTCGAGGCTAGCTCCCGTTTGGGGATGCTTTTTATTGTTTATGTATATTATACTTGTTGTACCCGTTTGGGGGCCAGTTTTTACAGAGGAGACTCTGCCGAAATTTTTGGTAAAATTTGCTGATGTTTTATACTTGTTTTCTTTTACTGCTTCTTCTTCTTTTTCATGGTTTAGATTTCTGGGCTTCGGCTTACTTAGGTTACGTGGCGCCTCTAGACGCTTCGTAATCTAAGTGTCGGTCACGTTCCGTACTTTCGGGTCGTGACAAAGTTGGTATCAGAGCGCTAGGTTTAACCTTGTATAAGTCTAGGTGACCCTTGGTTGATGGAGTAGGCGATTTAGGTAGAGTAACGTACCGTGGGTATGGTCCACGGCATACTTACGATACGCTACTCTGCTTAAGGAGCTTTAGGATGTACATTTTTTTGCACCGTATTTCATTCGTTCCTTTGATCTATCTTCGTCGATGTCGGATGGTGGTTTCTGTTACCACGGGCAGAGGGAGCTGCGGCTCGAATGCGATAAGCATTAGAGTATTGGTTATTATTGAGGATTGAAGCATTGTTTAGCGTGCGGATGAAGGGTATTCACATGCCGTCCGGATGAAGTTAAAGGGTTCGAACGATTATCAGAAAACCATTTTCCCAAGTTTAAAGTATTCGGAAGAACATGCAGGTATTTCGATGGACCCTCTAGAAGAATGAAACCCTAACTCGACATAATGACCACGAGAACGCCCTTGAACCTTAGGGTTTACGGCAGTTCCGCGGTTCCATTAGTGAGGCTTGGGTTTGCCCTTCTACGGCTGGATCATCGATGCTGGGGTATGTACCGGATATTTTTAAACTGTACTTGAGTGTTGAGCTCTCGGGAAATTATGGGATTTTGATGGATCGATCGAAAAGTTTAATGTAGTCCGGATATCAAGTGAAGGGATCGACTACGTGGGAGACTCTAGATATGAGTATTGCCGTTGGTAGAGCAGTCAGCACAGCTACGAAGAGATGAGTTCGAAGCAGCCGACATCAGAGGAAAGAAGCGCACATTGACGATAGTGATTACGATGTGACTTGGTGATTTGAATTTCATATTTCTGTTATTGGATTTTGGTATTTTGAGGATCTTGTTCTACGATTGGTATTTCTTATGTGTACCTTCATTGCATTCTATCTGTGTTTCACATATCAGCTGTATTGATGTTGCTTAGTATACACCCAGTACACTTGATTTGGTTTTATATATTTTGAGATTTTTGATTTGATTTCGTGCATATGGGTTACACATGATTTTGATATATGCTTCGACCTAGTTTTATCCATTTTCGTACTGTGATTCGAGTCTGATATTCGATGTATGTTTTCGTGCTCCATGTGCACCTGATTAGGATTCTTGCGCATACTTGGCGCACTTGATGCGATTTTGTGCACACCAGATGCACTAAATCGGGGTTTTGTGCAGATTAGATGCACCTGATTTTGAGTCGTGCACGCCCGTTGCACTTGACAGATGTTTTTTGTGTACACCTGTTGCACTTAGTTTTGTTTTGTGGGTATTCATGGTTTCTGCATTTGGTTTCGATTTCAGTGCGCACCGGACGCACATGACATTTTATTGATGTATATTATGATGGTTTCACATTGGGTTATGATATTTTATTATCGCCATAACTCCGATGATTGCGTCATGCTTGACGGAGTTGATTTTTGTTATGTATTGATGATTTCGGAGCCCCGACGATTTGAGTGTTTTGCTAAATGTTTTAGTATTTCGAAGGGGAGTTTTAATTTAAATTCGGGGACCGAATTTCTTAAAGGGGGGAAGATTGTAACGTTTTAAAAATAATTAAATAAATAATTAAATGAATAAAATTATTTAAGTGAATTTTATGATTTTCGGTAAAGCAAAATGTATTTTTCGTAAAACCAAACCGCGATTGTTTTTCATTATAATTTTAAAAATATCCATTTTAATTATGAAATTACTAGTAAATGGTGTTTATTTAGCCACTTATAAATTTTTAGTTTAATAAAATATTTTTCCTAAATTAATTATTTTAAATATTAACATAACCTTTATTTTTACACTAAATTAGTGTAAATTACAAATTTAAATGGTTTTAATTTGTAAAAATGAACCATGGCATGTTAGAATTTAGTATGTATCATGCAAAAATTATTTGCAAATTTTTCCTATTTTCTAGAGCTTTCTTGAGTTGCTATAGTAAGTAAATAAATAAATAAATAAATAAAGCATGAAAAGACTTTTATTGATGTTTCTTCTCTTGAAACTTCTACACACTTTTCCCACTCTCTTCTTTCTCTCCCTCACCTCTCTAGGGCCGGCCACAACCTTCCATGGCTGCCCCCACCTTTTCCCACCTCATTTTTAATCAAAATTCATTAAAACTACATCAAAAATTCCATTAAAATTCCACAAAATCCTATTTATTCCTTGCTCATTTTTATATGAAATTTGGAGATGGAAAGCATGCATTTTGGAGGCTCATTTCTTGTTTGGATTTCATATTTTGGGAGGTATAATTTATTTCTTTTGATTTATTGTTTTAGATGTTCATTTAAGCTTAATTAGGTTTAATGAATTAATTCTATGTTTTTTTTTTAAAAATTCAAGTTAGGGTTTGTAAATTCAAGTTATGATTTTTGTTAATTATTTAGGGTTATAATAGTTAGTTTAACACTTTTAGAATTGGAAAATATTGCATGGTTGTTGAATTGTAAAATTTTCATTTAAAATTGTTTTAAATGAGGAAATTAGCTAACTAGGTTTTTGCAAAATGTGTTTGTGGTTAATATAAAATTCTAATTTGGGTTGTTATCATTGGATTATAGTTTTAGTGGAAATGTTAGCATGTTAATGGAAAGAAAAACATAGTTTGATTGCTAGTTTCTATGGTTAATTGATAAATTGTGACAAAATTGCTAATTTTGTAAACTAGATTTTAAAAATTCCTATATAAATGAGATTAAAAATATAATTATGGTTTCATTATATCATTATCATCATGAATTGTTGTTTAAGTCATTAATTTATGCAAAATCACGTTTTGCGGTGGAATTGTGGTATTTTGCTTGAAAAATGTTAAAATTGTTAAAATTTGCAAACTAGAAATTTCAAATAAATGCAAAATTGTGTAATAAAAATATAGTAATGGTTTGTATAGTCTAGTAATGCTATTTAATGAGTTTTATGACCATTAGTTTCATTTAAATGTCAAGTTTTGATGAAAAACGGTATACTGGCATTTCGGGTTTTTGCGAAATTGGACGGTTTGATAGATTTTAGGGTTTCGATGGATTTAATCGTGTTTTATGGTATAAGTAGTGTGTTTTAAAACTACAAGTTGTTTGTTGATGTTATCTCGATCCATCGGAGTTTGTATGCCGATATCGAGCGGTATTTGGTTCTTTTGCGTGGACGGGACATAGGTTTTAACCTATGCTTGTTCCTTGTATCGTTTGACTTTTGTATGTGATTCGGTTTACGATACTATTTATATGTTTGCGTTTAGGTACCCCTCACGTGGACTGCAGGCGATGAAGAGGAGGATGGCGACACCGTCTTCGGCAGACATGGACCAGGTGAGTAGATGTATATCTACGGGGGGAAGTCGGGTGGATGGCGTTTAGCACCCCCGCAACGTAGAATAGGAATAGTACTTATTGACATTAGGAGAACCCTATGTGACCCTAGATTCTTACTGAGCAGGACCCTAGTAATGACCCTAGGCGGGACTAGACTGATTTAGGAAAACCATACCTGAGGATGAATACTTTGGGAGAGGTTCGTAGGTTTCTGATAGAAACACACACGCACACACTAAAACTTGACATGGCGTATACGTATATGTGTGTATATATATAAAACTAGGTATAGGTGTATATATATACACAACACGTATATGGGATTCATTGATGTGAAATGATATCTGAGGTATGATGAAACAGTATAACTGGGCTTGATGCCGCGATTCTTGACTATACAGTCGTATTAAAGTGTTAGCGGATCATTAGAGAATGAGATAATGAACATGAATATATAAATTATAAAGAGTGGTGGTGATATTGATGTACATGGGACGCTAGAATAGTACCCGGACTGTAACTTGTGACTGATCACGATATGATATATGTATAACTTGATTACGACATTATATTGGTGTGACCTGATGCCGATATCATATAAGTATGACTTAATCACAATATGATACATATGACATGATATTTCTGAGGATAAACTAATGATGCTTATCATGATGGCAATGATATATGATTGATGTATGCGATCACAGTTTAGCACCTTGATCATGAGATGTGTTGATAATGACATTATACGAATGAGGAGACACCTAGGAGATACTTGACCGTACCCTGATATTGGGATGCCGTACGATGGATTTTACCATACGAGGCTTAGATTTGATGATTGATCCGCACTCTTGATTCGAGGAAGCCGTACTACGTACGTGACGCTATTGAGGCGGGATCGCCGACTATTAGAGATATTGATTCAGACCTTAGGTAGACTCTAGTTTCTTACTGACTAGTCTATTAGGTTTAGTTCCTTAGGATGTTAGATGGACACTGGTTTAGGTTCGACTCACATAGTGATAGTTGTACTCGTATCTCGCAGAGGAGTGGATAATGCACACCTGTATTTACATTCATACTGTAATCATCATGGTGCATGTTCTTTTATATGTTGCTATAATCAGTATAAACTTTACCTGTTAGGACACCAGCACTATTACCGATGATGCGCATATTCCACGCAAACTTATTTGCCGGCTCACACACATCATCATCGGTAATTGCTATGTCACGTACACTTTAGATCATATTGTCTTTTATGGATAGAATCAGTTAACAACTAGACAGATATAATATTGTGATTATTCTCTGACATTAGTACAGACATGATATTCATTGCTTAGACATTCATGCGTTCATATTTTCATGTTATCATGCAGTATTATGGGCATATGCCGACACTTATCATATAGTTACTCATGATTTTGAGATTTGGATTTCTATGAGATTTCTGGATTTTGGGGAAAACCGCAAGAATATGTAAACACTTCTCTCTCTCCTCCTCCTCTCTTTTTAAAAACATAAGATGCGGTTTTCTCGTGATGTATGTGTCGTCCACCATGAGATTTCATGTTTTCTGATGGATTTCGAGACCCGATTCGAGGAGTGGATGAACCGTCTCGGGTACATGGTGGGCCCGGTATGGTACCCCGGGGCAAGAAGATCGAGTTGTAGACGATAAGCCTGGCAGGGGAAGGCTACCTACCGGTGATGTCTGGCGCGGCGGATATCCGGAGGATACCGACCGTTGTCGTGAGATTTGATGATATGGGTTGATCCGGACTGACGGAGCCCGGGATATTGAGACTTGAGATTACATGTGTTGTGTCGATGCTTGACACGGATTTCCATGGATTTCATTGTTGAGATTTCAGATTCTTATACACATTTTACTATGATAATAGCTAAAGATTTCTTATACATATATATCTGGCTTTCAGGATTTGCTACTTTACATTCATGGTGCATGCATTTCATTTCATATGACATAGTATTATATGAGGCACTGACACGAGCACGGAGTATCTGCACTTACACGTAGTTTTACCCTGCTATTACTAGTTGATTGGGATATAATAGTGTATTATTATGACCTAGGATAGCGGCGTGCATTCGATTTCTTTTCGTAGATGTCTTCTACTCACGAGTTGGCAACTCACCCCCGTTGTGCCAAATTTTATTACAGGTTCGATGTACAGGTTTCCGTGACAGCTTGTTGGCACATCTTTTCTTCAGGGTGATTTGCACGGTAGGTTGGTTCACTTGTATCCGAACCACCCTTGTACTTTTATTCATTCATTTGTATCTAGTAAGCTCCATCAACCATATTTGTATTACTTGATAAGTTTATAGGACCAGCCTTTTATTTCGACCTTAGAGTCGCGCATGTATTATTCTGATCTGGTGGTTTTGTTTTCTTTTGAGTTTTGAGCCTCGCCTATTGGCGTTGTATATTATTGTGCTTGTTGTGGTTGTTTCCGCCTGTTGGCGTCGAGGCTAGCTCCCGTTTGGGGATGCTTTTTATTGTTTATGTATATTATACTTGTTGTACCCGTTTGGGGGCCAGTTTTTACAGAGGAGACTCTGCCGAAATTTTTGGTAAAATTTGCTGATGTTTTATACTTGTTTTCTTTTACTGCTTCTTCTTCTTTTTCATGGTTTAGATTTCTGGGCTTCGGCTTACTTAGGTTACGTGGCGCCTCTAGACGCTTCGTAATCTAAGTGCCGGTCACGTTCCGTACTTTCGGGTCGTGACAGCAGATGATGATCATATCAAACATCCACAAGCCGCAAGCGGTCTGCTAAACGTAACGGCCACCCGGGTATTGAGCGATCAGAAGATCGACGAGCAAGCCTGCTCACACTCCAGTGAATCCAACGAGTAACACTACTTTACAGTCCGGTCTGATCGTCTGATATGTCGCATATCTCACCTAGGGGTGGTAAACGTTAGACCCCAATAGCTCGATAAGTCGTGTCGATATGAGGCTCATAACGGGTCGAGAAACTACTGGTAACACTTACCAGCAAATCTCTGATCAGCCCTAGCCAGGGACTTCCTGTTATAGCCAATCGAACACAGTGCAACATCAACTCCCTATACCGGGAGAGACGAATCACCTCCTATCGCTCATTGCATCTATGTGACTCGGGACTGTACCCAAAAACCACCGTTTTGCACGCCTTCTTGGACGTAGTAAGATGGAAATCAAAGCACAGTGGGAATCACACAAGACTCTATGACGATCTTAGGTCTACAGACTAACCTGTACCAGTGTCACCAGAGAACTGCCATCTGACGTAAGGTATAATACCATCTGGGAGTTCTCGGCGAGTCCGTCCAGTGTACCCAGTCTCTACTGAGCACCCGTATATCATCTCTGATGTCAAACACCAATGGATATGGGATCATCCATCGCCCATCTGTATGGGTCGAGAAGGTATACGCTAGTCAACTCTTGTATATCGATGCCCCGTCTCGATACACCCACGACTAGGGACCTTGAAGGATGTACTTATGGACTACCTTGTCCCCACTAGTATGATCCGCATCATAGTCCAGGTAGTCAAGTACACATCCTAAGGGCTTTACCAACATGTAACAGAGAGACAATCAGTATACACGTTAAGGTAAAGAGCAACCTGATAGCATACTATCATGTCGAGCAAGAAAGTCCTCCCTATATATGTCCCAGCATCCACTACAATATACATCCAATGTACAGTAATGGCCTCTAGGGCATACATATAACTAACAATCTTCCACTTGCACTAGGGCCATCTGTAGCAGTGGTTGTAGTATCTCATACTCAACCATCCCATAAAAGTCTCTTTCTGGGAATAGGCCTTCGTGAGTGGATCCGCCGTGTTGTCCTCTGAGTCTACTCTCCTAACCTTGATCACCTTGGAGATCAGCCATCTCCATGATCAGGTGATACTGCCTTAGAATATGTCTGGATCACTGACGGGACGGGTGTTCCTTGGCATAAGCCACAACTCCATTGTCACACAATGGGAGGAACTAAGTTCATCTCATGAACTAATATACACCCAGACTTCCTCTTTGGTAGCATCTTAAGTAGCGATGTATCCAGCCTTTATCGTCTAGTAAAGGGAACATCTAGACGAAATATCATATCAAGGGAAAACCACACTTTTTAATTATATCATGTTTTCAAAACATACTTTGCGTTTTCGCCAAATCCAGAAATCTCATGAAATACCGAAATCTCATAATCATGAATCAATAAGAATAAAGTGAATATCGGCATACAGCCCCTCAACAGTGCATGGCAGAATAAATATATGAATACGTGCAACATCTAAGTAAGGAATGCAATATCTAGACTAGCATATGAAATCATGTATACTAAACAATGCAATTAGTTACAAGCTATCAGATGATACAGGTGAAGTAACGTTATCTAATATGTACGTGACATGGCAATTACCGATGATGATTTGTGTGAAAGCAGGTGTATGTGGAACATAAGCATTATCGATAATGGTGCAGGTGTCCTAGTAGACGAGATCATAACAGCTAATAAAAACACGATTAAATCTACAATGCAATGAATGGCAGGAAATAAGCAATAATGAAACATTATAAAATATAAATCTATATACGAGCCATACAGTGATAGTGTTGGAAATAGCATGAATCGTTGATTTTAGAAAAGTAGGGGCTACGGTGTTTTGAACAATGAATACCATTTTAAAAATCCGTAGCATCCCTTGGTTGCCCATTTGAAAATACCTATGATTCGTTAGTTTTGAAAATAGGTATGACTCGACTATAATCTAACATCTACTTAATAATTAAGAAACTAACTAAAAGCTAAACTAAAACTGGGTCAATTTAGTGGAAGACTATACGTATCCGAGTCGATATATCTCGTAGCGATGATCCAGCTTCATATCATCACATACGCTAATGTCTATCGTATGGCTTCCTCGAGTCAAGAGTGCGGATCAATAATCATATATACCTCGTACGGTAATATCCATCGTACGACATCCTCAAAATCGAGGGTACGGGTCAAATATCATATATATATCATTCATACGGTATCATCCATCGTACTATATCAATATCACGGGTACGGATCTAAAGTCTCGTACAATCTATCTTTCATCGAGTCACAGGTTATCACATGTTTGTATATATTTATCGCCCAACGATCCTTTATTATATCATATCATAAACAATGTCTCGACTCAATCACATATCATAACCTCACAGCATTATGCCTGATCATATCGACTCATATTCGTAAGCATAGCATATCATCATCTTATACGTATATGTATACTATATATATATATATATATATTTATATATCAACGCATATATATATAAACATATATACATATACACCCATATCATAACACGTGTGTGTGAGTGTGTGTGGGGGGGCCAACAATATAACCAAATGGGTCTCGACTATAGAGAATAGACTAAGGGTAAACACTACCTACAAGTATGCCTATTCTAACCTAGAGTCTTCTAGATCCCTACTTGCTAAGTATCAGTATCTCACATTAATACACATATAAAAATATACGCATACTAATGGATGAATTACGAGGGTGCTATACGCCATCTACCCGACTTTCCCCGTAGATATATATCTACTCACCTCGATCCTTACTTGTTGAAGTCGATGATGCCTTGCTCTCCTTCTTCGTCCTGAAGTCCAAGCAAAGGTACCTACATTTCAAATACATCGTATCGTAATCAAGAATCATCATGAGAAAACCGAAACGACATACGAAGTGCACATAGGTTAGAACTTACGGTTTACGCATGTAAGAATAGTCAAACAACTCTCGACGTTGTCATGCAAACGTCAATTGACCGAGATAAAACCCAAATAACAAAATCCAAGTTAACAAAACTCGCAAAACGAATTCAGAAACTCAAGAAAATACTTCCAGATTTTTCCCTAGTTAGAATTAAAAAAAAGTTGCATATAGGGTAGGTCTGGTTATAAGATATTTGAGCTTAAAACCCAAGAACACACCCTAACACTAAAATATGGCCGCAATTTGCGACCATATGAGGGGTATGGGGGCTCGGGTTCGTTGGGTAGCTTTCTAGGTGTCTTCTCATCTCTATGTATTTGCTAAATATTTTTCAGGTCCTCCGGGTCATAGCAGATCTCAATACATCACCAAAATTTCCATAAAATCCAATATCGACATATTTCAATGTTCATGGTTTGGGGTTCTACAGTCAGTTTAGCTCAGAATTCTATCACTAAAAGGTTTTGTAGTCACTACTAATCCTCGTTTACACCATCACAAGTCATACTATCTCCTAACCCTCATCTAGAAATTCTCAAAGTTCACTAAACCACATCTGTTTAACTCTAAACTATGATAGGATATGAGGAGAACAAGATTCTAAACTAATGGTGTGGAAAAATACCTCATTTGACAACTCAAGAATTTTCTTGAGTTGCCTAAAGTCTTCAAAGTCCCAACTTGATTAGTCCAAAATGTTTGTAGTGAGGTGGTGCGCAATTTTAATGAAGGCATCATGAAATTTTGGTGGAGATTTAGAGGTGATTTGAGGTGGATGAGGAGGTGGAGGGAGAGGAGCAGAACATGAAGAGAGGAGGAGAATGAGGTGAGGGGAAAAAAATGAAGACATGAAGGAGGCTAGGAAAACAATATGGAAACTTCTCACTCTCTATCTCTCTCTCACCCTCTCTCTCTCATGAGCCCATACCTCATGGTCCCCCCCCTCTCAAATATCTCCTCTTATTTACTTTTCTTTTTCTTTTTATTTAAAATAAAAAAAAACCATGTTTAATGGAATGTAGCAAGGTTCAAAACAAACAAAAAATGTAACGAGTGTTTTGCAACATAATTTGTTGCATGCCATGTACATAAAGATGCATACTGCATAATTAATAAATATTAATCAAGTTTAGTATTAACATAGAATACAATTAATTATTTAAAAATCTATATTTGCTCAATTCACATAATTTCTTTCAAAAACAATAATTCTTATTAATTTTCCTAACTATCGGTATATAGTTATACCATATCATTAAAACTAATCTCCATACTTCAAAATATTCATAATATTTATTATTTTAATTATTTAAATTCCTAAAAATAATATTTTATATTCTGAAATGTTACAATCTTCCCTCCTTAAATAAATTCGTTTCCAGAATTTAAATTTAAAACTCCTCCCCAAATACTAAAACATTTCAGTACAATGATCAAGTCATCGGGAGCTCCGAAATCTTGGATACTTAAAACATATCATAGCGCAATGCATGCGCAATGAAAACGAGTGTATAACTCCAATCAAAACTCCGTCAAGTATCACGCAATCACCGGAGTTAAGGCGAAAATACGAATGTCAAAATCCAATACTAAAACCAACATGATATAATCAAAACTATAACATGTATATAGTGCGCATTGTTGTAAAATTGTCAAATCATCCAAATCAAAATGCATGCAAAACCTTTTTCAAATCGCAATGCGATGCGCATATCACGGCACAAGTAGCGGACGTTCAGTGTAGAATTATACCTCATGTTGCAACTCAAGAAAATTCTTAGGTCGCCCAAAGTGCTCAAAATCTCCACATGATTGATCCATCATGCTTGTAGTGAGCTTGTGCACCATTTTTGAAAAGGGGTTTAAGGTTTTGATTGAGTATTTGGGATGGTTTGAGGGTGGTAGAGGAGGTGGAGGGAGGTGAAGGAGAAGGAGAAGAAGATGAAGATGAGAAGTGAAGAAATGAAGTGGAGACTATGATCAAGGATAACCCCCCTTCTCTCTCATCCTCACTCAAGGCCATACCCTTTTGTCTCCCTTGCCATGTCATATTGACTTTTTCTTTTCTCTTTTCCTTTTTCCTTATCATATGAAAGAAAACCCAATTCGACAAATACAAATGAAATTACATGAAACAAAATGCAACATGTCATGGTACATTAGCCATGAATAATTAAAAAGAAGGATTTGGCTTAATCGTGATTAGTACTGCACTAATCAAGTTTGATTTAAACTTGCATATAATTAATTATAAAAATGCCCAAATCCAATAAATACCTTTTTAATATATAATACATATTAATCTCCAATTATTTTCCAAATATCGGTATATAATTATACCATTTTACGAAAACCCCAATTCGCAAATCGAATAGTTTTCGTGAAATATATTATTTGAATATTTAAATTCCAAAAATAATATTTTATATATCTGAAATGTTACAACTAATCTAATACTAGCATTAAATCAATATCTGATTTAACAAACCGGCTTAATCCTAAGCCTGCTAGTACATTAACCGTCCGATCGAAAACCTGGATAACATTAGAATATACATATCAAAATATGTATATGTAAATTATTAAACCAATACTTGATTTAATAATCCAGCTTAATTCTAAGCCGACTAGTATTATCATTCGATCGGAACGCAGCACGTATAAACATACGACCACCACATCGTTTCGCCTGAACCAGAGAAACCTTCTGTATGGGACTCTGAAAACTCAAAAGGACAATGGCAGTGGGTTTAACCATAAGCACGTCAGCGAGACTAGCTGTACGTAACGGCTACTCAGCTACCTGTCGAAAAGAAGGCCGACAAGCAAGCTCATCCGAACCCCTACTGAGCCTATCCGTGACAATCTCCATACAGTACGGTCTCTTCGTCTAAGAGTATCGCATATCGGGTCTAGGGGGTGGTAAGCGTCATACCCCTAATAACATGATAAGTCATGCCGATTTGGCTCAGGACCAATCTGAGAAACTACTGATCTAATCATCAGTAAATCTCAACTGCCTTGACCAAGATCTTATGGTTCTAGCCAATTGAACACAGTACGATATCGACTCCCAATACCGAGAGAGACTAATCCCTGACAACCACTCACTGCCTCCATATGGCTCGGGATATTACCCAACCTAAACCTGTTTGCACGACTCGGTAGATCTATGGTAGGGTAGTGATCAAAGCTCAGTGGGAACTCACATGGACAAATGATGATCTTAGGTCTCAAGACCAACCTGTACTCATGTCACCTGAGAACCGCTATCCGACGATAGGTATAATACCATCTAGAGGTTCTCGGTGAGTTCGTCCAGTGTACTCACCCCTGGTGAGCACCTGTATACAATCTTAGGTGATCACACTAATGGTTGTGGGATAAACCACCGCCCCTTGTCAGGGTCTAGAAACGTATACACAAGTCTATTCTAGAGTATCGATGCCCGGTCTCGATACTCCTATGACTTGGGACCTTTATGGATGTGCTTATAGACTACCCAGCTCCTACAAGTATGATCGCCATCATAACACTAGTAGTCAAGCAAAATCCTACAGGATTTATCAACATGTATCCGCCATATGTGATATCGAGTATAACATACGCACATATTAAGATAAAATCAAACCATAATAGTATACTACCGTATTGAGTCTTTATCAATATGTGCAAGCAATATAAACCAACAAAAGAAAGAAATACACATATTAAGATAAAGAAAACTCAAATAATATACTATATATAACTGAGCAAGATTGTCCTGTATATACATATGCCTAGCATCCTATACAATACAGGCCTCTAGGGCATACATATCCAACAAGTTCCTACTGGTAATGGCCTGCTTAAAATTAGTAAGATCATTTTCTTTCAAGATGCAATCCTCTCGATTCCCATCTATGAGAAAACCATAGTATCTCTCGTGCGGATGAGAAATCCAACTAGAATAGCGGAGTGGCTGAGGTTCGTCTGGGATTATTAAATCCTGTGGTTCCACCAAATCTTCAGTTTGTGGTTCCAGAATTTCTTCTAGTTCTACCGTGCTCCCACTAATTTCTTTTGCAAGAAATTTCTTCCCTAAAAAGATGGCGTGGCGAGCAACAAATATCTTCTGTTCCTCGGTGTGGTAGAACATATATCCTAGTGAATTCTTAGGATATCCCACAAACTTACAAAGAACCGATCGTACCTCCAGTTTGTTCGGATTTTACTTTTTAATATAAGCCGGACAACCCTATATCTTAATGAATTTAAGACATGGTTTCTTACCATTCCATATTTTATATGGAGTGGTAGGCACGGATTTAGTCGGAACTTGATTCAAAAGATAAGCTGCTGTCTGAAGCGCATATCCCTAAAATGAAAGAGGCAGATCAGCACTACTCATCAAGGAGTGAACCATGTCCAATAGGGTACAGTTCTTCCGTTCCGATACACCGTTGTGCTGTGGTGTGTACGGAGTAGTAAGCTGAGAGAGAATACCATTCTCTTTCAGGTATTCTAAGAATTCCGTGCTTATATACTCCCCTCCTCTATCAGATCGGAGGATCTTGATACTTTTGCCAGTCTGGTTCTTTACTTCGTTTCTGAATTCTTTGAATTTCGCAAGAACTTCAGATTTTTGTTTCAAAAAATACATATAACCGAACTTAAAGAGATCGTCAGTGAATGAAATGAAGTACGAGAACCCACCCCTTGTATGTATAGACATCGGACCACATACATTATTGTGTATGAGTCCCAAGAGCTCTGTAGCTCTTTCTCCGTGTCCGATGAACGGAGATTTGGTCATCTTTTTCTGAGACAAAGCTGAAAAGTTTCATAGGATGAGAATTCGAACGGATTCAGATATCCATCTTTATGCAACTTACTTAGTCTTTTCTCACCGATATGACCAAGTCTATAATGCCACAAGTAGGTTTCGTTCATATCTGAACTCTTCCTCTTGCGTGTGTTTTGTATATTGAAAACCGTGTTTTGATTAAGAACATAGATACCATTACAAAGTGTACCTTCTGCAGCCAATACCTGATTAAGGTAAATGTTCATGACATTTCTATCTAGGACAAAGTTATATCCATCTTTATCAAGTAAAGAGACTGATATGATATTGCAAAGCATGGAAGGTACATAGTAACAATTGTTCAAAATTATAGTATTGCCTCTTGGCAATACTAGATGATATTCACCGACGGCAGCAGTATCAACTTATGCTCTGTTCCCTATTCTGAGGGATATATCACCCGGTCCAACCATTCTACTTTTTCTCAGTCCTTGTAATAGATTATAGATATGAGATACTGATCCGGTATCTAGTACCTAGGAGGTACGGTTGACCGAAAAACATTTTTCAATAAGAAATACACCCGATGAAGATGCATTAGAATGCTTCCCCTTCATTAGGGTCATATGGAATCTTGATATTGCTCTTTCCCTTGGTTATACTCGTGACAGTTGTCACAAGTTTTAGCCGAACCAACGTTCCCCAACCCAGTGTAATAAACTGGTTCGGTCATGTCATACATTTTATTATCTTGATTAAGGCCTGAATTGGTTTCTACCTAGAGAGAGAGAGAGAGAAAACACTCTGCGTGCGCTCTTAAAAGATTAAATTGGTACTTAGTTTATCTAATCAGGATGGCTCCCACCGTTTCCTCAAATTTTCCTTCAAACCCTAAAAGAAAAATTAGTCGAGATCATTCACACCTTACAAGTTTTCTAACCATTCAGCCAGGTGGGTGTTGGTACTCCGAGGGAGGTTCCCCGTGCTCTCGCACGGACCTAATTAAAGTAAATATCGTTTTCGCAGAAGTGTAGCCCCGTTAACACTTTTCTAGACACCTAATATATTAGCTAATTGTGAAGTGAAAATATCTCCCAAGAGTAATCCTACTCATCAAGGGATCGGGATCCAACTATCATCGCGTGATAACCTAGATGGAAGCTACTCTAGTCAGCATACTCCAGAAGTTATGCAACACTAGCATGTTTGATGTATATTTGAAACACCCGATGTGGTTTTTGCCCCTAGGACCCAAGTGACCTTGACGAATAATCAACAAATCAAAAGGTCCTAGTCAAGTTCAACCCTTCATTATCCAAGATTGTATTAGACTCACCCGCATGACCCTTGATGAATAATCAACAAAATCACACGACTGTCCAAACTAATCGCATTATCTATGCTACAGACAATCATTACTTAGCTACCGTACAATACACCTTGACGAGTAATCAACAATCGCAGCATGGATACTAAGTAGTAATTATCTGAAACGACAGAAGGCTACGGCTAGGTTTTAAGCGAAAAACCCTTTAACGTAATGAACTTGATATTGTTGAAGGAACCAAGTAGTTTTGAAAAGAAGTGCTTTAGGCTCCGCTTTTGAAAACTAGTGGTTTTGAAGAAAACCGAGTAATCTATAGTAACATAAACTTTTTCTCAAGAGGCCACTACTCATGAAGGGATCTAGGCTCTTGCCCCCTTGAATGAGGTGCAGGATATTCCTAACCGAATACCACTATGCAAAGCGAAAGAATACGACTATAGTTTTTCGAAAATTTGTTCCAACAACATCTTTTAGGTTTATTTTTACTTGCATTAATAAGAATTAATGCGGTCATATCAAGTAAATCCTATCACACCAGAAAAGAATGAAAATAAAATGTACGTATATGCCATCTGCATTCGTCACGAGGCCCCGTCATGCACCGTTAGGTTACTTAATTAACGGCGGAGCGGAGGCTTGACTAGCATGGATGCAAAACATATACAACATCTACTAGTGTGTTTGTGTGTGTGTGTGTAACCATTTGTTAGGGTTTGCTAGCGCCCTGTCCATCTACCGTGGCTGATGCAGATCATAAATGGTGTTTCAAAAACTTGGCGCTAAAAAACCCATCTTAGAATCGAACCATAAACCTAAAACTAGATACAAAAGATATCTTAACTATAAGGTTAGAAGTTGTATACCGAATGAACCGTGTCCTTCGGTCTTCTCCATCTTCCTTAGCTCCTAGAGGTTTCCTCGATCGAGCTTGGCCACCGGTCTTCCTCCGTCGAAGATGATCCATGCGAGAGATGTAGCTCATGGCTCTAGCTCCACACTAAGAATCTAGTGAAGCAACTAGGGACTCTAGATTGCTAATCTAGAGTGCCTAGGGATGTAGTGAGTAGCTCTAAGTATGTATCTATCTCTCTTCTACCCTTGATTCTCACCACATGAGATGTTAGGGTAGAAGATCAAGAAGAAGGAGGAGGAGCTCAAGAAGGGTAGTGAAGAGAGAAGAAGCAAATGGTGAGAGTGTTTCAAAACCAACTATGCCAAACTCTCAAGTGAAGAAAAACCCAAGTGAGTAAAAACTCAAGTGGAAGAACAAGTGAGAAAAAACTCTAGAGAGAGAAAAACATCAAGCATGGTTTTGTAAAACACCTTTTGCAAATATAATATTTCAACCATACTTGAATAGTGAGCAAAAATAAATCAACAATTCATTTGTCAACACTATTCAAGCATGAGTCTCACTACACTCTCTTCTTTACCTTTACACCTCATTTCCATTTAGTTTAATAAATGGATAAACCAAAATGAGGTGTCCACCTTCTAGAATGTTTTCCGTATAAATATGGATTACACTCAACTGTATATACATACATGTATTCGTACCAAAATACGAATACCCAAAAACATAGAATAACACAAAGAACATAATACTAGAATATACATATCGAAATACATATACGTAAATTATTAAATCAATACCTGATTTAATAATCCGGCTCAATCCCGAGCCGGCTAATATTATTAACCGTCCGATCGAAAGTTCGAGTAACTAGTACAATCATTCGATCGAAACCCTACACGTATCAAAGTACGACTACTACAACATTTCGCCTGGACCAGGGAAACCCTCTGTGTGGGACTCTAAAGACTCGTCGATACACATGCAGCGGGTTTAACCACAAGCACGTCAGCGGCACTAGCTGGATGTAATGGCTACCCAGGTATTGAGCGAAAGGAAGGCCAACGACCAAACTCATCCGAACCCCTACTGAGCCTGTCTGTAACAATCTCCATATAGACCGGTCTGTTCGTCTAAGAGTATCGCATATCAGGTCTAGGGGGTGGATAAAGTCAGACCCTTAATAACGCTATATTTCATGTCGGTATGAAGCCCATCACCTACTGATAAACTACTGATCCAAATCAGTAATTCTCGTCCACCTTGGCCAAGGATTTCTAGTGATAGCCACCCGTGCACAGCGCGACATCAACCCCCAATACCGGGAGAGACGAATCCCCGACGATCCGCTCACTGCCTCCATGTGGCTCGGGACTGTACCCAACTAAAACCTATTTGCATGACTCCTTTGAGCCATGGTAAGGTAGTAATCAAAGAACAGTGGAAACACATACGAGATAAATAACGATCTCGGGTCGACAGACTAACCTGTACTCATGTCACCTGAGAACTGCTATCTGACAATAGGTAAAATACCATCTAGCATGTTCCCGGCGAGTCCGTCCAGTGTACTCATAATCCAATGAGCACCTGTATACTATCTTAGGTGACTAACTGACCCAGTGGCTTGTGAGACCAGCCACCGCCCCTCGTCGGGGTCTCGAAAAGTATACACTAGTCTACTCTGGACTATCGATGCCCAGTCTCGATACTCACTTGACTACAGACATTTAAGGATGTGCTTATAGACCACCCAACTCTAACGTACATGATTGCCATCATAATGCTGGTAGTCAACCAAGAATCCTATAGGCGCTATCAACATGTAATAGTGATCTATAATACCACATAATGCATGTACATGATGATAAAGACAAACCAGATAGCATACTATCATTTTAAGTAAGATTGTTCTACCCATATAGGTCCTCCCTCAATCATCACAATCGCGTGCCTGCGATTACAATAATTGACTTGAGGGCACTATAGCCAACACCATTCGTCCCAGGCATGATATAAGCAACATCATAGAATAGCGATAAGCAAAATGGAATAGCGGATAATCTAGGAGCCCCGGATTTCATTTGAGTCGCAAATGAAATTCGATGTTGTCCAGTCGTGTGGATAGCCTGTGCAATATAGAACTAAGACCCCTACGAGCGCGGCAAGTTACTTGCCAATTCCGGAAGCGAGGTAACCCCAATCAACAAAGTGAATGGGCTACCCAACATTTCACGGAATCCAGTAACTTGAGCACTCCACCGTGGGTCACTCTATAACCCCTACGAGTGCGGTGAATAGCCCACCAATTCTATAGTAAGGCACCCCAGTCTCAACGCCATGAGATGGGGCCTCGTTTCCCTCTAGAACCCGGCTATTCGAGCACTCCTCCGCGGGGTAATCCTGTACAGAAAAGAAATAATATATACAAAGGTGACATCGACCTCAACCCGGCTGTGCCCCAATAAAAGAATATACAAACTAGTGGAAACGACAGTCCACATGTCGGACGCTTACCCTGCAATAATGAATCAAAACTGTACAACTAACATTGCACTAGGGGCTATCCAACACGACAATCCGAATAAACCATCACAGAGATAAACATCACAGCAGCAGAAATAAGTATGTGCAACCCCGTCTAAATGACATATAGCAATCAGACGACGTTTGAAAACACAAACATAACATCACAGAGATCAACGATGCAAAGGTTTCAAGTTCTTAAAACTTTCCAAGTTTCCCCAATGCAAAGATAATACTAAGTGAAATATGGGGCAAATCAAAAAAAGACCAAAAATCCTAATTCTCAAAACCCAAGACACTGAATAAAAACGAGGACCAGAAGACACCAAAAAACTGCCGGTAGCAATAAAATAGGGTTTTCTGGCATTTTTTTTTATGGTGGATCTTCTTAGTTTTCATTGTGTGTCATTATCATATCAAGAGTAAGCCTCTGCATTTGTTTAAAAAAATTTCAGAGACCAAAAAGTTTCAAACAGAAAGCGGGTTTTTGAAAATTGGAATTTTTCGGTTTTGAAACTAAAGCATCATCTACTTCTAGTTTATAATATTTGGGTGGCTCTGATACCATGTTCTGATTTCTAGCGCCCTGGCAGCTAACCGCGGCCGTTGCGGAACGAAAAACTTTAACTTTTAAAAACTTGGCACTAGAAACGACTACATAGAATCTAACTAAACATTAAAGTAGCAAACTAAAGGAGTTATGTGGTTCATGGCTCCAGCTCTATATAAAAAACCTAGTGGAGCAACTAAAGGCTCTAGGTTACTAATCTAGAGTGTCTAGTGATCTAGTGTGTATTTCTAGTAATTTTTCTACCTCTCTTCACCCTTGATTCTCAACTCATGAGAGTGTAGGGTGAAGAGGAAGAAGGAGCTCTAGAATGGAGAGAGAAAGAAAATGGTGAAATGAAAATCTCATCACAAAACCAATAATGCAAGCATGGTTTTATCAAAATATATTTGAAATTTTAAAAAATCAACCATACTTGAATATTTTCATTTGTCTCCCCTATTCAACCATACTTCACACCATTCTCTTTGCCACCTTACCCCTCCACCTCATTTCAATTTTAAATTGCCTTGGCTAAGGTCTTATGGTTCTAGCCAACCGGACACAGTATGATATCGACTCTTAATACCAAGAGAGATAAATCCCTGATAATCACTCATTGCCTCCATGTTGTTCGGGACTGTTCCCAACCAAAACCTGTTGCACGACTCAGTAGAGCCATAGTAGAGTTGTGATCAAAGTACAGTGGGAACTCATACGAGACAAATGATGATCTCAAGTCTAAAAACTAACCTGTACTCATGTCACCTAAGAATCGCTATCTGACGATAGGTATAATACCATCTAGAGGTTCTCGGTGAGTCCGTCCAGTGTACTCAACCCTAGTGAGCACCTATATACAATCTTATGTGATCACACCAATGGCTGCGGGACCAACCACCGCCCCTCATCGGGGTCTAGAAATGTATACAAAAGTCTACTCTGAAATATCGATGCCCGGTCTCGATATTCCTGCGACTTGGGACCTTTAACGATGTGCTTATGGACTACTCAGGTCCTATAAGTATGATTGCCATCATAACACTAGTAGTCAAGCAAAATCATACGGGCTTTATCAACATGTATCAACCATATGTGATATCGAGTACAACATATGCACATGTTAAGATAAAGACAGACCAAAATAGTATACTACTGTAATGAGTCTTTATCAACATATTTAAGCAATACAAAGCAGTAAGAAAAACAAATACACATGTTCAGATAAAGACAATTGAAATAGTATACTATATAACTGAGCAAGATAATCCTGTATATACATATCCCCATCATCCTATATGATACATGCCTTTAGGGTATATATATCTAACATATGCATATCCCTAGCAACCTATACAATACAAGCCTCTAGGACATACAAATCCAACCCTGCTAACATAAAGCAGATGGCTCTTCTGTTCTAAGAAATGGTTGGGATGATGATCCAACCAGAACCACCGGCTGAAGTTCCTTCGGTGATTATCGAAGATGATAGAGGGGAAACATCGAATCCTCCCCAGGCCCTATCAGCGGCCAAGGAGGAAATGATCTCCAAGGCAGCATTGGATAATTACATTGCTTAGCAAATCAGAGCTCATCAGGCTAATGAAACCGCAAACCAGCAGGTCAAAACCGGCGATCATATCCGGCCTGTTACGACCAGATAAAGTGTTAGTTATATGTATGCCCTAGAGGCCATTACTGTACATAGGATGTATATTGTAGTGGATGCTGGGACATATATAGGGAGGACTTTCTTGCTCGACATGATAGTATGCTATCTGGTTACTCTTTACCTTAACGTGTGCACTGATTGTCTCTCTGTTACATGTTGGTAAAGCCCTTAGGATGTGTACTTGACTACCTGGACTATGATGCGGATCATACTAGTGGGGACATGGTAGTCCATAAGTACATCCTTGAAAGTCCCTAGTCGTGGGTGTATCGAGATGGGGCATCGATATACCAGAGTAGACTAGCGTATACCTTCTCGACCCATACAGATGGGCGATGGATGATCCCATATCCATTGGTGTTTGACATCGGAGATGATATACGGGTGCTCAGTAGAGACTGGGTACACTGGACGAACTCGCCGAGAACTCCCAGATGGTATTATACCTCACGTCAGATGGCAGTTCTCTGGTGACACTGGTACAGAGTAGTCTGTTGACCCGAGATCGTCATAGAGTCTTGTGTGGTTCCCACTGTGCTTTGATTTCCACCTTACCATGTCCAAGAGGGCATGCAAAATGGTGGTTTTTGGGTACAGTCCCGAGTCACATGGAGGCAATGAGCGATAGGAGGGGATTCGTCTCTCCCGGTATAGGGAGTTGATGTTGCGCTGTGTTCGATTGGCTATAACCGGAAATCCCTGGCCAGGGTTGCTGAGATTTACTGGTAAGTGTTACCTGTAGTTTCTTGAACTGTTATAGACCTCATATCGACATGACTTATCGAGCTATTGGGGTCTGACGTTTACCACCCCTAGGCAAGATATGCGACATATCAGACGACGAGACCGGACTGTATGGTAGTGTTACTGGTTGGATTCACTGGAGTGTGAGCGGGCTTGCTCGTCGATCTTCTGATCGCTCAATACCCGGGTGGCCGTTACGTTTAGCAGACCGCATGCGGCTTGTGGGTGTTTGATATGATCATCACCTGCTGCCGGCGTATTGACGAGTCTTTAGAGTCCTACACAGAGATTTCCTGGCTCAAGCGAAACGAAATAGGAGCGCATATGAGATATGTGCGGGACCGAGAATGATACCAGTATGTGATACTGTATTCAATTCTCGCGATATGTGACATTGATCGGTTATATACGATATAGCCGGTTTATCGGATCAAGTGTTGATTCGATAAATTGTTACTGTTGATATTAGCCGGTTATATGCGACATGACGGGATCATTAAATCAAGTGTTGATTTAATGATTTAATGCATAATTATATATTTGATATATTAGTTTGCATTAACTAGTATCGGTTCACTTTAAATGGATTTTCTCACTCGGATGTGCGCATTGCATATGCGATATGATTTTGTGCACTTGCTTGTATCATGTTTGATGATACATGCCTTTTTGGTTAAGTGTAAAGAATTAAACCTTGGTCAATGAAATGGTTAGGGTTTACTTTTTCCTTATTCATTTTATTCATTTATTCTTTTGGAAAAAGAAAAGCAAATGAGAAAATGGTGGCTTGTTTTGTTTTGTTCATGAAGCTTCATGAAGACTTTGACCAAGTGACCATTTTGTCTCATACTTAACCCTAACCATCCCACTAACCATGATTTATTCTCTACACTTGACCATGGTTTGATCATGATAAGTATTCTTTTAATTTTCTTTTTAAAAAGAACTAATCATAACATTATTCTTCTTCTTCTTCATTTCTTCAAGTGAAGAAAGCTTGCTTCCATCAATGGCAAGTGATGAAAAAGAGTGAGAAATCCAAATCTAAAGTCTACCCACTTCCTATTTCTTCATCCTCTACCTCTTGCCAAGTAGTAGAGTGTATTTCCTTCACAAGTTTTCAAGGCTTGGTGAAGGTGGAGCTTGATCTAGCGATGCTTCGACGTAGATCATCTTCGGCATGGACATCGACGACCTAGCTCGCCATTTCTCCGATGAAGCCGACGCAAGAGCCCGGGATTTGATATGGACAACGGAGATGACTTCATTGCGGAGCCGTGGAGGTGGAGCACCGGATTTACAAAGGTTGTATTTCCGTTTAAACTTGTAGTTAAGTGTTTACTAGTTTCATTTTCGCCTAGAATTCTAGCCAAAGGTCCGTGTTAGGGTTTCTCCGCACCGGTAAATTTGAAACGCGCATGGTTGATGCCTTGTGAGACCCCTTGAGAGTGCCTAGGAACCCTACAGTGGTATCAGAGCCTAGCTAGAGCCTTAGGCGAAGTCTAGACGGATTTTGAAGTCCGATCGAACCAAAACCCGACCCCAAAATAGCTCTCTGGACTTTTTCTAAAATCTGGGATTTTTCCAGATTAAAAATTGCCAAAAAATTCAGCAGGAAATTTCATGAGTTACTGTGAAGCACGTGATGGTAACTCGACTACAGAGGCGCGGAACCGCGGCCCCCACCATGGGCTTAGCGGCGGTTCCGCGGCCACTGTGTTGATTTACACCACGTGGCTTGCACAGTAATTCATGTCTTGTAGTGCTGAGTCTTCTGGAAATTTTTAGTATTTATTCAAGAGTTGAATTTTCAGGGTTGTTTTGGGGATTCGAATGTTCGATCGGATTATCAAATTTTGTTTGTGTGGCTTTCCGGATAAATTTTAGAATATGTTAAAAAGTTCGACCGGATATAAATACCCACTTTTTCCCCTGTCGGGAAATTTCCAAGCGTTGGATTTTTCCGTAGTTTAACGACGTTCTAAGTAGTGCAAGTAACGCAATGGACCCTCTAGAAGACAACAAACCTTAACTCGATTATGTGACCGTCTTGAACTGCCCTTTGAACCTTCGGGTTTGGGGCAGTTGGCGTGCCACATGTGAGGCGTTGGCTTGACCCTTCTACGGCTGGACCGTTGGTACTGAGGCACGAACTGAATGTTGTTAGACTTATTTCATGTGTTGATCTGTATCGGGAAAACTTGGGTGTTCGATTGTTCGATCGGAAAGTTTGACATTTTCTATTTATCCGGAATGTGATACAATAATTGGAATTCACAAGAAGTTATGAGATAACTGAATGAATGTTATAAACACAGCACTTTAGTCTCACTTGATCGGTTGCCACGGAATTTTGATGTGATCAAAAGTCCGTCGCAATCACGTAGCGTACGCGGATACTCGCCGGGTAAACTTAATAGACAGCCTCACTCCATAGCCCCGACCAAGTGACTGTAGGAGAACCCCGTCACCGAAAGCATCCGTCCGGGTGCTCGCGGCAGCGGTGTTCCGCCTTGGTGCACTTCGTCGACGGTATCGGGGGTGCGGCCGCCTACTGAAGTTTGCGACGAGCGTTCGATCAGGATGTCGGAAATCTTGTTGAATTGCCCGACTTGATATTGAAAAGTGTTTTCGATTTTGAGACTAAAATGCGGGGTTTATAATTGTTAGGCATGCGATGTCTAAGTAATTCATTTGATTAGGCATGCGATGTCTAAAGAGATTGCGGATTCCAACTGTTGTAGTTTTACACTTTCTTTTCTGTGACCGTAAGTGTAATATGTGATATCGCCGGTTTCGTTGCTATATGTCAACGACAATTGGGATACGCATGTTTACTTACGTTGATGACATGTGATGTTATGTGTTGCTGGATATGTTATATTGGATCGTCGTGTTTGAATAGCCGGGGTTTTTTTATGTGAGATGAGTGTTTTTCATTTTTATTCATGTAAAAACTTGTATGTAATATTCTTTTATCGGGGCACTTCCAGGTTGCGGAAGTTGTCACCTTTTGTATATTATTTACTTTTCCGCACTAGGATAGACCCAAGGAGGAGGGCACAAGTAACCGGGTTCTGGAGTCCAGTGGGAGACCAACTCGAGGAGTCGAGGCCGGGTCTCCTAACTCTAGAATTGGTAGGGTTGCTTGCCGCTCTCGTAGGGGTCTAGGGGTGTGGGTTTGGCTATTCATCGCGACCGTGGAATCCGTGTTTTATACTGGCTCGTATTGAAAACACGGACGTCCTAGTATATCCAATATTTCATATGTTTCTTCTGCTGCGATATCTGTGATGTGATCATGTGATGTTCTGTGATAGATTCAGTATATAGTATATATGATATATTATATAGACGTTACTTATGTTTTACACCCGCGCTAGCCCTGCCCCGCTCTGTCGTTAGTTACCTAACCTAACGGTGCACGAGGGGACCTCGAGGCGAATGCGGATGGCATAAGTGTACGTCGTATTTATCTGTGATGTTTAGGTACATTAAATGATGGGACTTCATTAATATGATTAATGAAAGAAAAGAAACCTAAGATGTTGTAGAATCGAATTTCAAAATAAAACAGGTAGCTACAATTCTTGCTTTGCACAGCGGTATATGCGATATATCCTGCACCTTATTCGATGAGGAAAGGACCGAGATCCCTTCACCGGGAGTGACTCCTTTAGCAATAACTGGCAGATGCTACACCCTCGGTTTGTCTTTTGATTGCTTTTAAGAGTTTTTGCTTTGCACAGTGATATATATGATATATCCCGCACCTCATTCGACGAGGAAAGGACCGACGATCCCTTCACCGGGAGTGACTCCTTTAGCAAAACTAGAAAAGCCTCAAAAACACTCCATTTTTAAAATCATTTGATTCTACAATGATATCAAGTTCATTACGCAATAGGTTTTCAGAAAAACCTGTCGTAGCCCTCCGTCATTTCAGATACGTACTAGTTAGTATTCGTGCTGCGGTTGTTTGGCCTCCGTCAAGGCGTAGTGTACGGTAGCTAACTAGTGCTTATCTGCTGGCATATGATGCGATTGGATTAGGGTATTCGTACGGCGTTGTTTGGCCTCCGTCAAGGGTCGTGCAGGTGGGTTTAATTCAATCAGGAAATGATGGGTTGAACTTGACTAGCGGACTATGGGTTGTTTGGCCTCCGTCAAGGTCATAGGACGCTAGGGGTAAAATATTATCGGGAATTTCAAGTGTTGAAATTTGCAATGAGATTACATACCTTCTATGAGATAGTTGGATCCCGATACCCGCTGCGAGTAAGAGTTACTCCTGGGAGAGTTTTACACATTACAATTAGCCGATCAAGTAGGCGTCTAGAAAGGTGTCAACGGGGTTACGCCTCTGGGAAAATGAGGTTTACATTAATTAGGTTCGTGCGAAAGCACGGGGGACCTCCCTCAAAGTACCGACACTGGCCTGGCTGAAAGATTGGCGAACTTGTAGTGTGTAATTAATCCCGGCTAGTCTTTCCTTTTAGGATTTGAAGGAAGATTTGATAAAAAGCAGTGGGAGCCATCCTGAGTAAATAAAATAAAAACCAATCTATTCTTGTAAGAGCGCACGCTGAGTGTTTTCTTCTCTCTCTCTCCTGGTAGCGACCATATCACGCCTTAATCAAGATAATAATACGGATTATTGACCGAACCCGCTTGTTATACTGAGCTGGGGAACGTTGGTCCCGCTCCCACTTATAAATGTTATAAGACAGAGCAGGAAATTGGGGAATACCAGATTTCCCGTGCCGCCCAAACGAAGAAATTGGGGAATACCAGATTTCCCGTGCCGCCCAAACGAAGAGAGTGCATGTTGAAGCATCATCTTCGGGTGTGTTCATTATACAGAACTGTTTCTCAGTATCCTCCGCATCCTTGGTATATGATACCGGATCAGGATCCCAGATATGTAATCTGTTACATAGGGCTACAAAAGGGTAGAAAAACTGAGAACGGGTGATAAGTTTCATGAGGCAGAAAACGGGGCAAGTGTTGCAGCCAAGTCTGTTGGTCACTGTCACCCTGTATTGTAATATATTGATTCTGAACGAATGTTATTAGATACCGAACCTGATATACAAAATCATATCTGTCTCTTTATTAGTAAAGAAACGATAAAATTTTGTATTGTTGGATAATGTTTTGAACATTTCCTATATCAAAAGTTGATCGGTTCAGGCACGTTATCTAAAAGCATTAATGTTCTAAATCAAACTACAGTTCTTCGTATACAGAACACACACAAGAGGAAGAGTTCAGAAATGAACGAATCCTTCTTGAGGTATTGTAGACTAGGTCATATCAATGCGACCCGACTAGCTGAAGTTACATATAGATGCATATTTAAATCAGTTTGAATTTACATCTTGTGAAACTTGCCAGTCATGTCACAAAGATATAATGACACCAGCTCTGTTTATTGGAAACAGAGAAAGAGTTAGTGAACTCTTGGGATGATACATGTTGATGTATGTAGGTCTCCTGTCTACACATACCAGGATTGGTTCTTTATACTTCATTACGTTCTCTAATGATCTCTTTAGATTCAGACATATGTTCTTGTTGAAACACAAGTCCGAACCTTTTGAGATATTCACAGAATATAAGTTAGAAGTAGAGAACCAAAATACGGGTATAAGTATTATGTCCTATGATGAGATCAGGAGGACAATACTTGTGCATGGAATTCCTGGACTATTCTAAAGGAGAATGAGATTCTCTCTCAGCATTACTCCTCCGTATACACCATAGCACGATGGTATATCGGGACGGAGCAGTCACACCCTATATGATAAGGTGTGCTCTATGATGAGTACTACTGAGTTACCTATTTCCTTTTGGGAGTTATGCGCTTGAGAAGCTGCATACCTATTGAATAGGATCACGATCAAATCAGTTGCCTACCACTTCATATGAGATATGGAATGGGAAGAGCCCATATCTTAAATTAGTTAAGATTTGGGGTTGTCCAGCCTATGTCTAAAAGCAAAATCCGGACAAGCTCGAGGCAAGGTCTGTTATGTAGAACTGGAAAGGTTCCAGCTATACAAACTACAGCAGAAGATTTGGTAGAACCAAAGGATTCAGTAGATTCCAACGAACCTCAGCCTCTCCGCCGATCTAGTAGGGTTCCTCACCCACCTGAGAGATACTTCAGTTTCTCTATGACAGTGGGAGCGAGGATTGCATCATGAGATGATGACCCAACTAATTTCGAGCTGGCCATCAGGAGTAAGACTCTGTAAGAATGGCTGGATGCTTAGCAATCTGAGATGGAATCCATGTACACTAGCAAAGTATGGACTTTGGCTGCTATATCTGAAGGGTTAAATCCCCATCAGGAGCAAGTATATCTTGAGAAGATTACTTGGTGTACATGGAAAAGTTGAGACTTTCAAAGCTAGACTTATTAAAGGTTTGCATCATTGACCAGGTGTGGATCATGATGAAACCTTTTCTAAGGATCTATGCTTAAGTCCATCCAGATCCTACTTGTCACGGCTACATACCATGATTACGATATCTGGCGGTTGGGTGCCATGACTCCTTTTCTAAATGATGTTTTAGAAGAGTGTGTCTATAAGTACACAGCCAGAGGGCCTCGTAGACAGTGGGAGCAGCGGAAACGTGAGCAAGATGCTTTATCTGATAAAGCAGGCATCGCGGAGTTGGAACGTCTGTTTTGATGTGTTAGTCAAAGAGTTTGACATCATCAAAATGGTAGATGAACCTTGTATAAACAAAAAGGTAGTAGGGAGTATGGTAGTGATCCTCGTAGAGTACGTGGATGACATACTCTTGATAGGGAAGGAGTTTCCTATGCTACGCTCAGTCAATCTCCGCTTATCACAATGATTCTCCATATAGGATCAAAATGATACCTACTAAATCCTGGATTTCGGATCTATGAGATAGATCTAATTGGATGTTAGGATACTCACTAGCAGTAGTGTGATGGTATCAATCGATCCTGGGGAGAATCACTGGAAGTGTTCCAGGGTGATAAAGACGACTGAATGTCAGTCGCAGGCATTGTCTTTACCCTCAGTAAAGGGACGGTATGTTGGAAGAGTTCCAAGCTAGATACCGTGACATACTAGACGATAAAGGCAGGATACATCGCTACTTAAGATGCTACCAAAGAGGCTGTTTGGGTGTATATTGGTTCATGAGATGAACTACGTTCCTCCCATTGTGTGACAATGGAGTTGTGGCTTATGCCAAGGAACGCAGGTCCCATCAGTGATCCAGACATAATCTAAGGCAGTATCGCCTGATCGTGGAGATGGTTGATCTCTAGGTGATCGAGATTAGGAGAGAAGACTCAGAGGAAAACACGGCGGATCCACTCACGAAGGCCTATTCCCAGAGAGAGACTTTTATGGGATGGTTGAGTATGAGATACTACAACCACTGCTACAGATGGCCCTAGTGCAAGTGGGAGATTGTTAGTTATATGTATGCCCTAGAGGCCATTACTGTACATAGGATGTATATTGTAGTGGATGCTGGGACATATATAGGGAGGACTTTCTTGCTCGACATGATAGTATGCTATCTGGTTACTCTTTACCTTAACGTGTGCACTGATTGTCTCTCTGTTACATGTTGGTAAAGCCCTTAGGATGTGTACTTGACTACCTGGACTATGATGCGGATCATACTAGTGGGGACATGGTAGTCCATAAGTACATCCTTGAAAGTCCCTAGTCGTGGGTGTATCGAGATGGGGCATCGATATACCAGAGTAGACTAGCGTATACCTTCTCGACCCATACAGATGGGCGATGGATGATCCCATATCCATTGGTGTTTGACATCGGAGATGATATACGGGTGCTCAGTAGAGACTGGGTACACTGGACGGACTCGCCGAGAACTCCCGGATGGTATTATACCTCACGTCAGATGGCAGTTCTCTGGTGACACTGGTACAGTGTAGTCTGTTGACCCGAGATCGTCATAGAGTCTTGTGTGGTTCCCACTGTGCTTTGATTTCCACCTTACCATGTCCAAGAGGGCGTGCAAAACGGTGGTTTTTGGGTACAGTCCCGAGTCACATGGAGGCAATGAACGATAGGAGGGGATTCGTCTCTCCCGGTATAGGGAGTTGATGTTGCGCTGTGTTCGATTGGCTATAACCGGAAATCCCTGGCCAGGGTTGCTGAGATTTACTGGTAAGTGTTACCAGTAGTTTCTCGAACTGTTATAGACCTCATATCGACACAACTTATCGAGCTATTGGGGTCTGACGTTTACCACCCCTAGGCAAGATATGCGACATATCAGACGACGAGACCGGACTGTACGGTAGTGTTACTGGTTGGATTCACTGGACTGTGAGCGGGCTTGCTCGTCGATCTTCTGATCGCTCAATACCCGGGTGGCCGTTACGTTTAGCAGACCGCTTGCGGCTTGTGGGTGTTTGATATGATCATCACCTGCTGCCGGCGTATTGACGAGTCTTTAGAGTCCTACACAGAGGTTTCCTGGCTCAAGCGAAACGAAATAGGAGCGCATATGAGATATGTGCGGGACCGAGAATGATACCAGTATGTGATACTGTATTCAATTCTCGCGATATGTGACATTGATCGGTTATATACGATATAGCCGGTTTATCGGATCAAGTGTTGATTCGATAAATTGTTACTGTTGATATTAGCCGGTTATATGCGACATGACCGGATCATTAAATCAAGTGTTGATTTAATGATTTAATGCATAATTATATATTTGATATATTAGTTTGCATTAACTAGTATCGGTTCACTTTAAATGGATTTTCTCACTCGGATGTGCGCATTGCATATGCGATATGATTTTGTGCACTTGCTTGTATCATGTTTGATGATACATGCCTTTTTGGTTAAGTGTAAAGAATTAAACCTTGGTCAATGAAATGGTTAGGGTTTACTTTTTCCTTATTCATTTTATTCATTTATTCTTTTGGAAAAAGAAAAGCAAATGAGAAAATGGTGGCTTGTTTTGTTTTGTTCATGAAGCTTCATGAAGACTTTGACCAAGTGACCATTTTGTCTCATACTTAACCCTAACCATCCCACTAACCATGATTTATTCTCTACACTTGACCATGGTTTGGTCATGATAAGTATTCTTTTAATTTTCTTTTTAAAAAGAACTAATCATAACATTATTCTTCTTCTTCTTCATTTCTTCAAGTGAAGAAAGCTTGCTTCCATCAATGGCAAGTGATGAAAAAGAGTGAGAAATCCAAATCTAAAGTCTACCCACTTCCTATTTCTTCATCCTCTACCTCTTGCCAAGTAGTAGAGTGTATTTCCTTCACAAGTTTTCAAGGCTTGGTGAAGGTGGAGCTTGATCTAGCGATGCTTCGACGTAGATCATCTTCGGCATGGACATCGACGACCTAGCTCGCCATTTCTCCGATGAAGCCGACGCAAGAGCCCGGGATTTGATATGGACAGTGGAGATGACTTCATTGCGGAGCCGTGGAGGTGGAGCACCGGATCTACAAAGGTTGTATTTCCGTTTAAACTTGTAGTTAAGTGTTTACTAGTTTCATTTTCGCCTAGAATTCTAGCCAACGGTCCGTGTTAGGGTTTCTCGGCACCGGTAATTTGAAACGCGCATGGTTGATGCCTTGTGAGACCCCTTGAGAGTGCCTAGGAACCCTGCATAAAGTACCCACCGAGATATACGATCCTAAAGTTCCACATATATAAATGAACGGGTAATCCCCATCAGCATGTTGCATAATTTAGAGCTCTGTGCGGCAATACCGGAGGAAACGACAAACTTCTACTTCGCTAATTTGTCGGAAGCTTATCAGAGACAGCTTTCGAATGGTACTCAGAGATCCCAAATGACTCTGTAAAAACTTTCTCTGAAATGGAGTTGCTATTCATGCAAAGGTTTGCCAGTGCATGTGAACGCACTCCAATCATGGCGCTGATCAATGCCAAGGTCAAGCCAGGAAAAACGTGGGTCCAATATGCGATCCGATGGCGGAACCTGTAGTCCAAATGAGAACAGCGCATTAAGGAATCTCCGGCTGTGGGAATGTTCATTAGGACTTTTGATCCTCAATTGAGCGTGTCCCAATTCATGACCATCTTCAAGCCCACCATGTTCCAGGCGTTGATTGATATGTTAACACAGATGGATCAGATGGGTCATGGTCCTTCCCCTTAAGCAAGGACCCCCGAAATAATAAAGGCAAAGGAAAAGCTGGCTTTTTCGCCAATGCGCAGCAACAACCGGGCGGTCCGAAAGCACCTATCCACCAAAACAACACTCGTACATGCCCGTCATTGGAAGAAAGGTTGAGACGTGCTTATTCATTCCCTCGTGATAAGATGAGGAGGTTGTTTAAGCTGGTGATGCGAAATAATCTAATCACATCGCCAGACCAGCGGTGACCCACATAAGCCGACAACATCAATAGCCCCAACTATTGCTCCTATCACAAGGTAGTGAGCCATCCAATAGAGGATTGCTACGTCTTGAAAAACTAGGTTGAGGACCAGTATCAACAGGGCAAATTCGCACTGTTTGATAATTAAAGGATAGATCCGCCCCAAAAGCACGCTCCCAAAAAGGTGGATGCGAAGGGGTCATCCTGCTCGCTTATGGATGAAGCTCCTTGGGAAGTATTTTTTTCAGCAAAAACTAAAACAATGCTGAAAGATCTACAAGAATGTCCGGCGATCAAGTGGAAAAGACCGCTTGAACCCGAGATTATAGAAGGGATGCTGAAATCGCATCCCACGCCAAAAATCACTGACAAAGGGGAAATCCCCCAAGTCAAACCTTCGAAGTCTTCTAAGAAAAAGAAGAAGAATAAGAAGCTTGTGCAGTCTGCTGAATATATCGAAAAGCACATGGACCTCCAGAAATATATAGATATGCTGGAAGAATACAATCAGAAAGCACGAACGCCAGTCACACTCGAAGAATTCCTTAAGCATATTCTTGAGGACGAAGAAAGTGATGATGATGAGGAAAATAACTTATCGGAGGAAGCGAAAAAACGTGTGGAAAGCTTCCACATGATCTCACATTCATCACTATATGATGAAGAAGCTTCGCCAGCATCAGAAAGCGACGTGGATGAACTGGGGGCAGAATCGGCACTAAACTTCCTGAAACGGCCACAAGAAGACCCAATTGAAAGGCTGGTGAAAGAAGCCTTCTAAAAGAGAAAAGATGACCAAGAACGTGAGACGATCATATATGAAAAGGCCAAACGACAGTGTTTGAATAAAGAAGCTGAGGCTAGGATGAGTCATAAGCTCTCCAACCGAACCAAGACATCCTTGCAACAAATAAGAGCAGGATCAAAGTTAAGAAGCGGTTTTCTAAAGCCCTATCAGTAGGGATGAGGCTACCACCTCTCATGATGTACACTTCTGGGTCCTATATTTCGACGGTGGAGAGGGACATCCAAAATACTATACATACCACTGAAGGATAGCTTATACCATCGATGAACGCAACGCCTTCAAGAAGTGGTGACAAGGATTCGTTGCCCACATAAAACATTTCAAGAAGGAGAAGCGTGAATCTCGCTGTTCATATTAGAATTTTGCACTTTTATACCACTCATTCTTGATCGCATTGCATATAGGTAGGTGCTTTTAATCCGTGTTTTCTATATAAATACAGATTACAGGTTCTCAGTCCAAAACAATGCAAATCACAAACAATTACGATAAATTCAGGACTACTGCCAACAAAAGGATAAAAATACGGGTTCCGCACACCATTCGTCAGGTGCCGTGTACCGGTACAGGAGACAAGATCAAGCGAGGGTCATTCGTGTCTCAGACAAGCACAAAGCACGAGGGCAACCGCATGAAAATCAAGAAGGCAACACGGAGCTCGAGGAAGATCAAGGCAATAAGTCCAATCATTTTTCATTTTGGGACTGTTGAAAATCTGGAAATATTTTGGAACTATTTTGCAAACTTTAACTACCAAACAGAAGAACAAAGTAACATGAGAACCCATATTAAAAATGGAGCGCCAATTCCACAAGACGACCGCGATTCCGCGAAATTTACCCCTTATTGGCAGCAGATCCACGGCCTCATCATGATGTCTCGCGACGAAATTTCAGAGGTGTTTTGATCATTGTACATGGGTTCAGAAAAAGACCTTAGGGATTCACTTCACTATTTATAAATACTCCAGATCAAAGGCAAACAAAGGATGTATATTTTTCCGAGTTTTAGTTATAATCTAGTGTAAACTTCTTCTTCTTCATATTTCCTCCATTGAAAATTGTATGAGAGCTTTTTGAGTGGATGATAAATGAAGTTGAGAGTTTTATATGCATATCTTGCTTCAATTGTTAACTAGTTTACTTACTTACTTTTATTTTTCTTTGTAGTATAAATTGTTATTTATTGATTTTCATTTCTTCTTTTTCTATTTTTGTTTATCATTGCAACAATGATACTCAAGTGTGATTCTTGCTTAGGTGAGATCCTAAGTAGTTAGTTGCCGTATTCTACCTCATTTCTTTCTATCTTCTCTACTTTTTTTATTTTCCTTTTTTTTTATAATGAGTGAGTAATTTTCTCACTTGTTCGGGTAGGATAAGGGAAGTTTGAGAGAAGGAAATCTCCCTCACTTTTTTTTTGCCCAACAGCTTGAGTTGAACTCCCGTCAAGGCATCCACAATCCGGTCCCTACGGCACCCTATCCTCTATAATAGTAGCGACACCCTAGGGAGACCAGTTGTGGTTGGATTGACTGGAGATTATGACTACGATCCAAGAACGGACGGACAAGGACCAAAAGGAAGGAACTAAGCGTTGGAAAGCCTATCTTATACTCGCAAGTATCCTTCCTAGTCGTGCTAATTCCCATTGTTGCCGATTACCGTAACGTCAATATCAAGAGAGGAAAATGAAAGAAGTGAGTGAACTCCTAACTCAAACTAACCTAATCCTAACCTTAAGAAGGTTTTATTAACATACATATCAAAACACATAGTTAGTATCGAACAAACTTGGACAAACTTGATTTAACTCGTTAACACATAAAGAAAAAGACTCACATCTCTCTGTGGATCGATCTGTACTCAACCGGTTATCTACAAAGCGAACCCGTCTTGATTGCAGAATAGGACTTTAAAAACTAGGGTGAGAAACCCTTTCAATTAAATGGTGTCATTGCCAGAAAGATGGCAGTTTATTTCTTTTTGTAGTTTCGGGTTAATTTTTGAATATTAAAAAAAACAACAAAACCATAAAAATCATCTTGTTATTCTTTGATTCTTTTTGTGCGAGTGTGCAGAATAGGGAGAAGAGCAAGTTCAATTCCAAAGTCGTAGGAAGGTAGACCTGTTAGGAATATGTATTCCCAAGAGGCCATTATTGTATATTATAGTGGATACTTGAACTTATATATATAGAGGACTTTCTTGCTTGACATGATAGTATGCTATCTGGTTACTCTTTCTCTTAACATATTCACTTGTTTGAGTTTACTGCCTTTTTGATACATGTTGATAAAACCCTTAGGATGTTAGCTTGACTACCATGACTACGATGCAGATCATACTAGTGAGGCATGTGTAGTCCACAAGCACATCCTTAACAGTTCCTAGTCGAGGGAGTATCGAGACAGGGCATCGATATTCCAGAGTAGACTAGTGTATACCATTTCTTGACCCTGTATTGGGGTGATGGATGATCCCATATCCATTGATGTTTAACATCAAAGATTGTATACAGGTGCTCATTAGAGACTGGGTGCACTGAACGGACTCGCCGAGAACTCCTAGATGGTATTATACCTATCGTCAAAATAGCAGTTCTCCGGTGACACTTGCATAGGTTAGCCTGTAGACCCGAGATCGTCATAGTGTCTTGTGTGCTTCCCATTGTGCTTTGATTTCTACCCTAACACGGATCTACTGAGTCATGTGAATAGGTGGATTTTGGGTACAGTCCTGAGATACATGGAGGCAGTAAGCGATAGGAAGGGTTTCGTCTCTTCCGGTATTGGGAGTTGATATTGTGCTATGCGCGATTGGCTATAACTATAAGTCCCTGGCCAGGGCTAATCAGATTTACCGATAAGTGTTATCAGTAGTTTCTCGATTGGTTACAGGCCACACATCGGCATGACTTATCGAGTTATTGGGGTCTGACGATTCCACCCCCCAGACTCGATATGCAACATATCAGACAAAGAGACCGGACTGTACGGTAAGTGTTGCTTATTATCTTTACGGAAGTTTGAAAAAGTTTGCTTATTGATCTTCTATTCGTTCAATACCTAGGTAGCTGTTACGTCCAGCTAGTATCGCTGATGGCTTGTGGGTATCTGATATGATCATTACCTACTGCTAGCGTATTGACGAGTCTTAAGAGTCCCACATAGAGATTTCCAAGCTCAAGTGAAACGAAGTAGGACACATATGGAGATATGTGAGGGAGCTTGATTAACTATCAGTATATGATACCGTATTTTAATCTAGCGTTTTTGATATTAGTCAGGTTATATATGATATGACCGGATTATTATATCAAGTGTTGATTTAATAATTAACTAATTACTAATTTTAATTCTTTTCTATATATATATATATATATATTTGATATATATATATATATATAATTGTATCATGGTTGATGATACAAATGAACATGTAAATATAAGAATCACATTGGAGAAAAGTGTCACGCTCCGCTTTCCAGTGTACGGAAGTGGTGGCGTGGCATGCCCGCAATGTATTTACTAAGAAATAAATACCTTAAGCATAATTAAGCAATATATGTATAAAATGCACAAGAATTTACAAGAGGTATAAAATAAACAACTTTTATTTATACATTACAACTGCTTTGAAAAGAAAAGATACAATGATATAAAGCAATACCTAAACAGTGGCATACAAACTGAAATAAGTACAAGATGAACTAGAAGTCCTGCAGGGCAGTGAACTTGTCCAAGTCCTCCTGGCTCGGCTCAATCACGTGAGAGTCCGGTCCTCCTAACGAACATTCCAAAGAAAGAAATAGACATGAATGTCGTCAGTGAACTAGCGCTCGGTAAGTCCTAAAAGAAAGAATGAGATATAGCAAGTAATGAGAATTGAACCGGTAAGATGTACAGGTATAAGATTGTTATTCTAACGTAGTTGTTTGTAATTTGGTACAAAAAGTATTTGTGTATACAAGAGAAGTCCATATTACCCTGTGGACTATGGTAACATGTAGTATAAGGCTCCGTCAAAACCCACATGACAGCGGCACGAGAGTTTATTTAGGTGTCTTTTAGTGATCATCTCGTGCCACGTTAATACATTCCGTACCAATCTACCCCGTTAACCCCGCATAATGTTTTGTATAGATTATATTTACAAGTATTGCCGAAACCATGAATACAAGTTGTTCAAGTAGTCAGGTTCAGGATGTAAGCTTGTAGTCATGTCAAGTTATAGCCATGATTCGGTCAAGTCAAGTATTGTATTCAGGTTTGATATTCAGGTTCATGTTCAAGTATACATGTTAGAGTTTGGATTTGAATTGGACTCTGATTTGAGTTTAGACTCAGACTTGAGTCAGACACTTGTAACTGATTTAGATCCTGAATTAAGTTTGGGAGTTATCGGTAACTGCTGCACATGGACGGCAAAATTTGTGTTTTTTTCCAAGACAATTATCATTGATAACACCGTTAAGTTTTCTACCTTAAATAGGAAAGCACTTACTTTCTCCGGCTCCATGGAGCTCAAAAGAATTGATCCTACTTAAACCTATATTTACTAAAGTCCTTAAATATAGTTTTATATAACTTGAGGGGGTTGTACGAAAAATATTTTTAATATAACCTCAAAATAAACTCGAGAAATTATTTATATTATTTAGGATTTTCATGGATGTGAATTTTAGTGATTTAAGGTATTTTGGTGATAATAGCTTGGTTTGGAAAGTTCATGATATTTTACTGTAAATTTTGACTTTTGTTGGTATCTTGATGAAACTTGTAATTCTTTCATTTGAAAAATATAAGTTTATTATATTTTGAAAATATATGGATTTTGTAATATTTATATAATTATTAAAAATTAAAATTTTTAATTATGTAGAAAAATGCGTTTTTCTTAAAAACCGTAATTAAAACCTTTCACGACCGAATGCTCCGTAAGGAGGTCTGCATCTCGCTCTACTAATCCAAGAATGTGCGATAATCCGCACCATCCAATAGCGGGTCCCCTAAAAAGGGTTGTAGAGGCATATTTGCAAAGGAATTAAAAATACAATTTAAAAGAAAATCGGTTTTTTTATAGTAAATGGTATTTTAATGTAATATTGTATCTGTAACAAAAATATGTTAAAAGGATATCGTGCTATGGAACCATGCGTGTATGTGAGAGGTAGGTCGTTACCTCATGAATTTTCCTAAAGGTATGTTTAAGCAAAACAAATAAAGATGGTATATACAAACTTCATTGTATTTTAATGTAAATGTTAATTTAAAGATATTTTTCATGATATTTTTGATTAAAAGTTGATTCTAAACATTGGTTTTATGTTAACAAGTATGGTGTAGGAATATGAATGAAGAATATATAAGAAAAAGTGGAATTATAGAGTTTTTAGAAGAAGATGTCGGTATTAACTCCACTTCCGGCATATGTTTTGAAAATGAACTTTTAAAGAAAGGGAAAGAGGACTTGAAGGGACTTACACTATAGGAGGCTTAAAGAAAGGTGTAGGAAGGGAGAGTTGTCGTCGTGGTATCGCGGGGTTGCCGGAACTTGCTTCGATCCTCGCCGGAACTTGATCGCTTGCTAACTCCTCTTCTAGTCCACTTGTACTTGAGAAATTTTGAGAATTTTGGCTGTAATTTTCAGAATGATGAAGGGATAGGGCACGGAGTAGTATTTATAGTGTGGAATTAGGGTTTTAGATTTAAAAGGGTGAATTAAAATGCATAAAAATTTGGTTTAAAGGTGAAATTAAAAGTACTGTTTGATTGCAGAGCAATCAAACAGAGCAGAGGAGTTAGGAGTAAGGAAAGAGTCATGTGTGCAAAACCCGGGCCTTATAGGCCACAGGCCGACCGTCGGTACCGACCAAGGGGGGAATCTCGACGGTGAGGCCGGTGGATTGGTGCCACGGGTTCATCTCAGTATTTAAATCATTGTGCACATGTTTGATTTTTCTACTTTTTCATTTTTATGTGCATTGCACGTGTAAACTTTCGGGCTTCCAAAAACTTTAAAAATAAATCAGAAAAAATAATGTGTAATGGGATTCGAACACAGGAGCTACGTCACAGCAGTGCAAGGGCTTTACCAATGAGCTACAAGTTATTTCTTGCTGTTGTTAAACAAAAATTAACTTATAACTTGTACTCCAGGTTGTAAACTCCTTTCTGTTATTAAACTGAAAAATATCGTACAGTAAATTAGAGTCGTTACAAAAAGAAAAGATATTGATAAATATAAATGAATAAAGACAAAATGAAGAGATGGGTCATGGCTTCTATGAGGTTCTCAAAGGCTCTAGTAACCATGACTCATTCTTTTATTTTTGTTTTATTCATCCATAATTATCTATTAATCCACATTCTTATCTCCAAGTTTCATTGATCTTGTCCAAGTTCATCCTCCTCTTCTTTTCTTCTCTAGAGATTTTTTCTAGGTTGAAAAGAAAAAGAAAGGATTTTATTGAGAAACTTCCCCACTTCATCAACCTATACTAATATACCAAATTAGTATAGTTTGTTACCTTCACTTATTCAAAGATTAGTTAAGTAAGAGTTTGAGAGTGAGAAGCTTCGTGATGGATCATCATAGAAGACGAAGACCTCAAGAAAGATCATTCCAATTTCAAGTGGAGTCGTAAAGGAGCTCTAGGACTTCTATATGGAGCAATTGAAGTGAAGGACCGGTCTACAAAGGTTGTAGCTTCCATCCATTTAGATTTAATCCTTTTTGTATTGTTTTAAAACCCTACTCTCTAGTTCAATTCATGTTTAGTCAACTTAGCTTTCTAGAATTTTTTTAAATAGCACACATGCTTTTGTTAAAACCCTAGTATAGGTGCTAAGACATGTTGGGATTTGGTAGCGCCCTGACCATCTGCCGTGGCTGATGCAGAATAAAAATGATGTTTAAAAATTTGGCGCTAAAAAACCCGTCCTATTGAATCGAACCATAAACCTAAAACTATCTACAAAGGATAGAAATGTTATACCGAATGATTCGTGTTCTTCGATCTTCTACCCTCTTCTTTGGGTCCTTGAGGTCTCCTCGATCAATCTTGGCTACCGGTCTTCCTCCGATGAAAATGATCCACCTGAGAGATGTAGCTCATGGCTCTAGCTCCACACTAAGAATCTAGTGAAGCAACTAGGGACTCTAGGTTGCTAATCTAGAGTTCCTAGGAATGTAATAAGTTGCTCTAAATGTGTATCTATCTCTCTTTTACTCTTGATTCTCAACACATGAGATGGTAGGGTAGAAAATGAAGAAGAAAGAGGAGGAGCTCAAGAAAGATAGTGAAGAAAGAAAAAGCAAGTGGTGAAAGTGTTTTCCAAAAACCAACCATGCAAAACTCAAGTCAAAAAACTCAAGTGAGAAAGAAAAACTAGAGTGAGAAAAACCTCAAGCATTGTTTTGTAAAACTCAATTTTCAAATATAAAATTGCAACCATACTTGAATAGTTTGCACAAATGAATTAACAATTCATTTGTCATAACTATTCAATCTTGGTTCTCACCATTCTCTCTTCATCACCTTTACACCTCATTTCCATTTAATTTAATAAATGGATAAACCAAAATGAGGTGTCCACCTTCTAGAATGTTTTCCGTATAAATACGGATTACACTCAACTGTATATACATACCTGTATTCGTACCAAAATACGAATACGCAAAGAGATTGAGTAACACAAAGAACATAATACTAGAATATACATATCGAAATACATATACGTAAATTATTAAATCAATACCTGATTTAATAATCCGGCTCAATCCTAAGCCGGCTAGTATTATCAACCGTTCGATCGAAAGTCCTGTTAACTAGTACAATCATTCGATCGGACCCTACACATATCAAAATACGGCTACTACATTATTTCACTTGAACCAGGGAAACCTCTGTGTGGGACTCTAAAGACTCGTCAATACGCTGGTAGTAGGTTTAACCACAAGTATGTCAGCGGCACTAGTTGTATGTAACGGCTACCCAGGTATTGAGCGAAAGGAAGGTCGACGAGCAAACACATCCGAACCCCTACAGGGCCTGTCTGTGACAATCTCCGTACAGTATGGTCTCTTCATCTAAGAGTATCACATATCGGGTCTAGGGGGTTGAATAAAGTCAGACCCCTAATAACGCGATATTTCGTGTCGGTGTGAAGCCCATCACCCATTGAGAAACTACTGATCCAAATCAGTAATTCTCGTCTACCTTGGCCAAGGATTTCTGGTGATGGTCACCCATGCACAGCGCGACATCAACCCCCAATACCGGGAAAGACGATTCCCCGACAATCCGCTCACTGACTCCATGTGGCTCAGGACTGTACCCAACTAAAACATGTTTGCATGACTCCTTTGAGCCGTGGTAGGGTAGTAATCAAAGCATAATGGGAACTCACATGAGATAAATGACAATCTCAAGTCAAAAAAACTAACCTGTACTCATGTCACCTGAGAACTGCTATCTGACAATAGGTATAATATCATCTAGTATGTTCCCGGCGAGTCCGTCCAGTGTAACTCATAACCCAATGAGCACATGTATACTATCTTAGGTGAATAATTGACACTAATGGCTTGTGAGACCGGCTACCGCCCCTCGTCGGGGTCTCGAAAAGTATACACTAATCTACTCCGAAGTATCGATGCCTAGTCTCGATACTCTCTCGACTAGGGACATTTAAGGATGTGCTTATAAACCACCCAGCTCCCACGTATATGATCGCCATCATAATGCTGGTAGTCAAGCAAGAATCCTTTAGGCTCTATCAACATATAATAGTGATATGTAATACCACATAATGCATATACATGATGATAAATACAAACCGGATAGCATACTATCATTTTGAGTAAGACTGTTCTACCCGTATAGGTCCTCCCTCAATCATCACAATCGTGTGCCTGCGATTACAATAATTGACTTGAGGGCAGTTTATCCAACAATATCCCACTTTTACTTAAGGCTAATTATTGCGATATCGCATACTCACAGCCCGTGTGATACCAAACACCCAACTTCTTTACTAATCAGTCTTGCAAAGCCCGTTTGCGAAACTATTGCGTTCGAGAAATAGTATCAGTGAGTGGATCCGCTCCAATGTTTCTATCTTTATCTCTCTATATCTCAACTTCGCGGAGAAATCCTATCTCCCGAAATAAGCGATACATATCTTAGAATTTGTCTGGATATCTGATGGGACCCAGTTCACAAATGAACTCCAAATCCAACAAACTTCTTAGACTGTATCTTCCACTGAATTTAATCAGTATCCTGCGCCATACCTTCCTCAGTATCCGCTTGGGCTACCTGTCCAACATACTGCCCCTCAAAAGAGGGAAAAATATAACTCTAACAATCACTCTGTCATCCAGGTCACCTTGGAAGCCTGAAATGGTAACCGTCTCTTGAAGGAGGCTGCCGTTATCATATACCAAGAACATCCACTTATGTTCATAACTGCTTCCCAATATTTCTCCAGGATTGGATTAATATATACTTATTGCAGCCAACGCAAAAGCAATATCTGGTGTGGTACTTGAGATCTCATGATTGACTCAATTGCCTAAGCAAGATATGTCAATCATGCAAATCTCTCTCCTCATCAGTCTAGAAGATATCTCTTTAGAGAGGGTGAATCCATCACCTGCGGGTACACCACCACGTCAGGAATCGTCCATTATAAAACACTTTAGAATAGTGTCAAGTTTGTGAATTGGGACACTTCCCAAATCTAAATCTAAATTCATAGATCTAGTGACCAGAATCCCTGATATTTTATCCAGATCCTATGTGGAGAAACACCTTGTGACAACCACGGTATAACCGATCGTAGTATAGGAAGATCACTTCCTATTAAGAGCATGTCATCCAAATACCAGGACATCACTCCCTACTACCTTCTTACCAGGTCCATCAGTTATTCTGATGAAGTCAAACTCTATGACTGTCACATCAAAAATAAACGATCTATCTCCGGTATACTTGCTTTAGTCTATAAATAGACATAAGCTACTTGCCCACCATGCTTCTGCTGCTCCCACTGACTACAACAACCCTCTGGCAGAGTCATATACATGTGCACTTCTAAAGCTAATTTAAAACAATGTTATAGTCATCCACCTGCCAGATCTCATAGTCTATGACAGCAGTAGTGGCAAGCTTGGGTCATCAAAACTTCCCTGTCACCGTCTTTAAGGAGACCGAAAGACCTCTCGGCTGGCTGAGCTTACCCACCAAATCTGCGGAATGGCTAATGGATTGTCGAAGCCAATTGAATGTTTAGGTTCTACTAAATTTTCAGTAATTGTTTGTGGTTTTGGAATCACTTCAAGTTCTACCATACTTCTACCAATGTTTCCTGAAAAGAATTCATTTTACTAAAACAGGTGGCGAGTCAAGAACAGTATAACTATTGATCTTCCAAATGGTAGAATTTTAACTCCCGTCAATGCCTGGGGATAACCCACAAACCGCCGTTACTGAAACGTGTCTTGAATTTATTCGGATTCTGGTTTTAAGCATAAGCCAGACAACTCCATATACCTTAACATCGTTATGATATGAATCCATTCTATATCCAATATAGAAACAAAGGCACTAATTTAATTGGAACCAAATTCAAAATACATGCAGCCGTTTCCAGCGCATATCGATTAAATGGAAGAAGGCCAACCAGCATTACTCATCAAGGAGCATACTCACGGATGATAAACTGAGAGAGAAGAAAGTTCTCAAAACTATTACTTACGACGGAATACCTAGAACAATATCTACATCTTCGATCATCTTGAAGAATCCTGATACTTGCAACATATGGTTCTCTACTTTAATCTTATACCTATAACTTCTTAAAATCTGGACCTTATCTAAAACTAGGGAAATCATAAGTAAACGGAATATAGTATGAGTACCAATTCCTTTGTCATAATGGACATCGGACATACAATACTTTGTATAATTCCTCTGAGTTTAATAACACAAACCCTATGCGTCGTAGGTTGAAAATGTGTTATGGTTAAGAAGAATTACACCGTTGTTGAATGCACCTTACCTAACCATCAACTGATATAGGTAAATGTCATAAACATAATTTCACAAAAATTTATATCTCACTTTATAAATAAACATAAAAATATATCAGTTTGAAATTGGTGCATAACAACGGATATTCAAAACCAAAAATTTGTCGTTAGGAAAAACTCAGGCGATTTCCTCAAATATCACCAATTACAAAGAATTCTGATATATATTTAGGATCTAATCACCTAATTCCTAATGTTCTACTCTCATTCAGCATCTGTAACACCATACAGATGAGAGAATCAAGTCTCATAAATACATACCCCGGAGTCAGAATCTAATTGGGAAAACAATTTTCAATTAACACTGCACAGTAAACTGAAACATGAAAATGTTTCGAAGGGGTGGCTGGGTATTCCTAGTAATGCCTCTTCCACTATCCAGATTCATGACAGCAACCGTATATTTCATTGCCCTCACTCTAATCCCTTTATTTGTCTTTACTTCTTACCTTCTGTACACCATACTTAGTCTAATTGGTTTTCTTCCTTCCCTACCTTTCAGCACCTGCCTAAGGTTTGGAAGAAGACACTCTAATAAGCGTAATAGGTGTACTCTCCTAATACTAGGAGCTCTCGCAACCTGAGAGAAGGTAAAGAGAAAAGACAACCGAATAATCTTATTCAATTTCTCCAGACCCGGAAACCACCCTCGAACTGAAACAAGTTTCTTCGAGTTCGTATATAACTATAAAATAGCATATCTAAGCAATATGGATCTTCGTAGTGATATGGAGTGTCCTAGATAAATACAAAGGGGAAATAGGAAAGGCAATGATATACGCGACTTCGTCGTGAATAGTAGTCACAATTTCCTTTACCCTCACTTTAATCCCTTTATATGTCTTTACTTATTATCTTCTGTACACCATACATAGGCTAATTGGTTTTCTTTCTTCCCTACCTATCGGCACCTGCCTATGGTTTGGAAGAAGGCCATCCAATAAGCGTAATTGGTGTACTCTCCTAATACTACGAACCCTCGCAACCTGAGAGAAGGTAAAGAGAAAAGACCGTTAGTTGTATGTATGCCCTAGAGGCCATTATTGTACATGAGATGTATATTATAGTGGATGCTGGGACATATATAGGGATGACTTTCTTGCTCGACATGATAGTACACTATCTGGTTTCTCTTTATCTTAACGTGTACACCTACTATCTCTCTGTTACATGTTGATAAAGCCCTTAGGATGTGGACTTAACTACCAGGATTATGACGCAGATCATACTAGTGGGGTCTGAGTAGTCCATGAGTTCATCCTTCAATGTTCTTAGTCACGGGAGTATGGAGACAGGGAATCGATATTCCAGAGTAGACTAGCGTATATCTTCTCCACCCATGTGATGGGCGATGGATGATCCCATATCCATTGGTGTTTGACATCAGAGATCGTATACGGGTAATCAATGGAGACTGGGTACACTGAACGGACTCGCTGGGAACTCCTAGATTGTATTATACCTCACGTCAGATAGCAGTTCTCTGGTGACACTAGTACAGATTACTCTATCGACCCGAGATCGTCATAGAGTCTTGTGTGTCTCCCACTGTGCTTTGATTTCCACCCTATCACGGCTCTACTGAGTCGTGCAAACAGGTGGTTTTTGGGTACAGTCCCGAGTCACATAGAGATAATGAGCGATATGAGGGGACTCGTCTCTCCCGGTATTGGAGGTTGATGTTGCGCTATGCCTGATTGGCCATAACAGAAATCCCTGGCCAGAGTAGATGAGATTTATAAGTCAACGTTACCCACCCCGGTACTTATGGGGAGGCGGAATAGGTAAAAAACAATTTTTTTTCACAAGGTAACATAGACTAAAACTTGAGGATCTTTGCCAAACCATTTCTAACATACAACTAGAGGTACTATCTACTATGCATAGGAGATTATACCTCATGCAACAAGTCCTTTGGGTCTTCTCTCCATTTTCCTCCTCGTCCGTGCAAGGTCCGAGGATCGATCCGGATCTTGGTCACCTCCGCGGCCTCCTAAAGTCGAAGACGATCCACCCGAGAGTCTGTAGTCCAAGCTCCACCTCAAGCCGAGGTAACTAGGGCAACAAGTTTGCTATTCTTGATGTCCTAGGTGGTGTAGATGAAGAAGATGGATTTGTTTATCAATTGTGTTTCTATTTTTCTCAACACATGAGAGCTATAGAAAAATCTAGAGAGGAGAAAGAAGGAGGAACCATGGGAGCTCTCTTTTTGGATGAGAGAGAATGAGCAAGAGATAATGATCCATAAGAAAAACCATTTACTAATCTCTTATCATGATAAAGTGTGATGGCTACTTGATTTGACCCTTATCATCTCAAAAATAAATCCAAAAGAATATGAAGGATCTAGTGCTCTCAAGAAATGTCCAAGTCAACAATGGTCAACTAGGTCAAATGGTCAACATGGTCAAATGGTCAAAGCAATTAGCCATAACACAATTATCATTAAAAATGATTAGTAAATATTTTCCTCACCTCATAATGGTTTTGACTGAATCAACGGTCAGAACCCCACTGAGGCACCTCCTTCTTCGCTCCTCACGACCGTGCATACACACCCGCATCCGCATTCCGTAGAATGCGAATGCACAGAAGACAAAACTAATCCATCTATACAATACTAGGATTCGGCTTAAACCAAAGCCCACTAGTATCGTCTGCCCGAACATCATACGTGCACAAGTGCACGTAAGTGATCGTAACCTTGCCGTGAAACCATACGGCCTCTACACCTTTTGCCCAGTGCAGGGAAACTCTCTGTGTAGGACTCTAAAGACTCGACACTACAATGACAGTGGGTTTAACCACAGACAGCAAACGGCACAAGCTGTACGTAACGCTCCCCAGGTAGATGTCGATAAGAAGGCCGATGAGGTAAACCCATCCAAACTCCTACTAAGCCTGAATGTGACAATCTCCATACAGTTCGGTCTGTTCGTCTAAGAGTATCGTATGTCGGGCCTAAGGGGGCGGTAAACGTCAGACCCCTAATAGTGGTACAAGTCGTGTCGGAGTAAAGCCCAGAACACCCTGAGAAACTAATGGAAACACTACCAGCAAATCTCGCTTGCCCTGGCCAGGGACTTTGTGTAATGGCTCTCCTAGACACAGCGCGATATCAACCCCCAATACCGGGAGAGACGAATCCTATCTAACCGCTACTGCCTCCAAGTGCTTCAGGACTGCACCCAACTACTACCTGTTTGCACGACTCCTTTGAGCCGTGGTAGGGTAGTAATCAAAGTACAGTGGGAACACACTCGAGGCGATGTAGCAGTGTCAAGTCGACGGACTAAGCTGTACTGCTATCACCTGGGAACTGTTATCTAACGATAGGTATACTACCAACCAACAGTTCCCGACGAGTCCTGTCCAGTGTACTCGTAACCTAACGAGCACCCGCATACTATCACCAGTACGACGTACCAATAGCTGTGGGACAGACCATCTCCCCTGCTGGGATGAGAAGCGTATATGCTAGCCTACTCCGGAGTATCGATGCCCCATCTCGATAATCCTATGACTAGGGACCTGTATAAGGATGTGCTTGTAGATTACCCGGCCCCCACTAGTGTGACTGCCATCACAACACTGGTAATCAAGCAAAGATCCTAAGGGCTCCACTAATATGTATAAGCGATATGCTAAAAGAAACATATAAACATATTGAAGTAGAAACAAACTGAGTAGCATACTGCCATTTTGAGCAAGATTGTCAATACAACTGTGAATATCCCAAGCTTCTATTAAGTAATATACAAACTAGTATGATACAGTAATGGCCTCTAGGGTATATACACTAACAATCTCCCACTTGCACCAGGGCCATGTATTGGCGTATCGAAGACCTATCATCTCGATCAGCCGCTCGAACTGAGTCTGGGGTATGGCCTTCGTCAGTGGATCTGCAGTGTTATTCTCCGAATCTACTCTCCTCACCTCGATCTCCCGGCGATCTACGATCTACCTGATCAGGTGGTACTGCCTCAAAATGTGTCTGGACTTCTGATGGGATCTGGGTTCCTTCGCTAAATCTATAGCGCCGTTGTTGTCACAATACAGCGGTATTGGATCAACAATGGTAGGAACCACCTGAATCTTCGTGAGGAACTTCTTCATCCAGACAGCTTCCTTTGCGGCATCGCAAGAAGCTATGTACTCCGCTTCCATAGTTGAGTCAGCAAAGGTTTCCTGCTTGGAGCTCTTCCAACAGACCGCCCCTCCATTGAGGGTAAAGACATAACCCGACATGGACTTGGAGTCATCCTTGTCACTCTGGAAGCTGGAGTCAGCAAAGGCCTCGATCTGGAGGTCTTTTCCGCCATACACCAAGAACATCTCCTTAGTCCATCTCAGGTACTTGAGAATGTTCTTTACTGCTATCCAGTGTTTCTTCCCTGGGTCCGAATGATACCGGCTTACAACGCTTAATGCGTATGCTACATCTGGTCTGGTACACAACATCGCATACATTATAGAGCCTACCGCAAATGCGTAGGGTATAGAGGACATGCGTGCCCTTTCCAAATCAGTCTTGGGAGACATTTCTTTGGAGAGGGTGATTCCGTGACAAGCCGGTAGATTACCGCGCTTTGAATCTTCCATACTGAATCGTTTCAGTATGGTGTCGATATACCTGGACTGCGAAAGTTCCAACATCCTCTTAGATCTATCACGATAGATCTGGATCCCCAGAATGTAGTTGGCATCGCCCAGGTCCTTCATGAAGAACCTCTGTGACTAGAATCCTTTGACTGACTGTAGCATAGGAATGTCATTTCCTAATAGGAGAATGCCATCCACATACAAGACGAGGAATACCACAGTTCTCCCTACAATCTTACTGTAAATGCATGGTTCATCCAGATTTTTGATAAAGTCGAATTCTTTGACAGTATCATCAAAGAAGATGTTCCAGCTCCACGATGCCTGCTTCAGTCCATAAATGGACTTAAGCAACTTGTACACTTTACTGCTGCTCCCACTCTGAATGAAACCCTCCGACTGATCCATATAGACGCGCTCTTCTAAATTTCCATTTAGAAAAGCCGTCTTTACGTCCATCTTCCAGATCTCATAATCGTGGAAGGCAGCAATGGCAAGAAGGATCCGAATGGATTTGAGGATAGCCACTGGAGAAAATGTTTCGTCATAGTCCAAACTAGGTCTTTGGCGAAAACCCTTTGCAACAAGTCTAGCTTTATAGGTTTCAACCTGCCCATCTACACCAATCTTCTTTCTGAAGATCCATTTGCAGCCTACGGGTTTTACCCCTTCTGGAGCAATGTCCAAAGTCCAAACTTTGTTGGTGTAGATGGACTCCATCTTGGTCCGCATTGCATCCAGCCATTTTATTGAGTCATCGCTCTGAATGGCTTGCTGGAAGCTAGTAGGCTCATTATTTTCAATGATGCAATCCTCTCGATCCCCGTCTATGAGAAAACCGTAGTATCTCTCGGGCGGATGAGACTGCCTACTACTCCTGTGGAGTTGCGCTGGGATGTCCGATTCTCCTGAAACTTCTGGTTCTACCAAGCTTTCAGTAATAGCTTGTGGTTCTGGAATTTCTTCCAGTTCTATTGTGCTCCCACTTATCTGATTTTCTAAAAACTCAGTTTCCAAGAAGCAGGAATGACGAGAAATAAAGACCTTTTGCTCCTCTGCGTAATAGAAAACATACCCCTTGGAGTTCTTTGGGTATCCCACAAACTTACACTGTACTGAGCGTGCCTCGAGCTTGTCCGTATGCTGCTTTTTGACAAAAGCTGGACATCCCCATGTCTTAAAGTGTTTAAGACAGGGTTTCTTCCCACTCCACATCTGATATGGTGTGGTAGGCACTGACTTAGTAGGAACTTGGTTCAAAAGTTATGCAGCTGTTTCTAGTGCATAACCCCAGAAAGATCATGATAACTCATCCATACTCATCATGGAACGAACCATATCCAATAGAGTTCAATTCCGCCTTTCCGATACACCGTTGTGTTGTGGTGTGTATGGATGAGTAAGCTGAGAGAGAATTCCATTCTCTTTTAAGTAGTCCAGAAACTCGGCACTTAAGTATTCACCACCTCGATCAGATCTCAGTGTCTTGATACTTTTGCCTGTTTGTTTTTCAACTTCATTCTTGTATTCCCGAAATTTCTCAAAGGTCTCGGATTTATGCTTCATCAGGAAGACATGTCCATACCTAGAGAAATCATCCGTAAAAGTAATGAAGTATGAATAACCACTTCGCGCATGTGTAGACATTGGACCACACACGTCACTGTGTATGGGTCCCAAGAGCTCGCTAGCTCTTACTCCGTGTCCAGTGAACGGAGTCTTTGTCATCTTTCCCATGAGACAAGATTCACAAGTATCATAAGACTGATACTCGAACGGAATCAAGTATCTCTCTTTATGTAACTTTGTTAATCGTGTCTCGTTAATGTGACCCAGTCTACAATGCCATAAGAAAGCCTGATTTGTGTCCGGAGACTTTCTTTTAAGTGTGTTCCGGACACTGAAAACTTGAGCTTGATTCAATACGTATATTCCATTTTCTAATGTACCTGACCCAATCAGAACTTGATTTAGGTGGATGTGGACCACATCGCTTATAAAAGTAAAATCATATCCTTCCTTAGAAAGTAAGGATACAGATATGATATTACAAGCCAAACTAGGTACATACAAACAGTTACGCAGAATCAATATCTGCCCACTTGTCAATCCAAGATGATATTCCCCTACGGATTCAGCGTCCACGCTCATTCCATTGTCAACCCTGAGAGTTATATCACCTATCCTGATAACTCTATGGTTTCTCAAAGCCTGTATTGAATTATAGATGTGAGATCATGATCCGGTATCCAGTACCCAGGAAGTAGAGTTAATTGACATACAGTTTTCTATTACAAACACACCCGAAGCCGAAGCCACAACATGCTTCGAATCCTGGCTACTGGCTTTGCTAGCCCTACAATCCTTCTGCCAATTTCCTTTCCCGTAAAAATAGGAACGTCCCTCCTTTACTACATCCAGTCCTGAATCTTTTCCCCTTCCCTTTCCTTCTTCTTCCCTGGTTTCCTTCAGGGTGTAAGTAAAGGGTAGAAACTGTAAAATCAAGTCAGTATTTGACCCGTTCTTCAACGTGGTCTTCAGGTCCGTGAGCTCATCAAAATAGCTAGTCTCTGTAAGGACGTTGTCCCTTACAGATGACCCGAAAGCTAACCTCGCTTGAAGCAATTCGTTCGAGGTCTCATATCTTGCGATACGAGGTTGCTCTCCATATAAATCTTTGTTATGGAGGAAGACAGAAACTAAGTCCATCTTCTTGTGCTGCCTTTGGTATGCACCATCAACTGAGGCCAACACGAGGCACTTGGCATTCGCACAGTCTTTTTCCAATATCCGTGACAGGGGAAACTAGTCCTGAGACGACAGGGGTTTGATTAGTTAAGAGGTGTCCCAGCTTGTCATGGGTAATGGACATCTGGACAGACCATTGTCAGTCATAACAGTCAGATTCAGTCATTTTATTATCTAGATGTAAACTATGTCTGGTCACTGGGTCGCCGCAATTAAGAGAGAGAGAAGAAAACACTTAGCATGATGCTCTTGCAAGTTTAGATTGGTTTTTAGTTTATCTAAATAGGATGGCTCCCACTGTTTCTCGAATCCATCCTCAAACCATAAAAAAAGAATTAGTCAGGATTAATCTCACCGTACAATACTTGCTTAACCGTTCAGCCAGGCTAGTGTCGGTACTTCAAGGGAGGTTTTACGACGCTTTCGCGAAGTTCCTTAATTACATAACCTCTTTTCCCTGTGGGCGTAGCCCCGCTAACACCTTTCTAGACACCTACTTGGTTTATAGCATTGATCGTTAAGTGAAAAAGTCTCCCGAGGAGTAGCGGATACTCACAGTAGGATCGGGATCCAAATATCATTGTGTGTAATGCTGAAGGAATCCTACCAACATTATCAAACTCTAAATGGTATGCAGTACTAGCAAGTTTTAATTTCCTTAGAAACTCTCGATGTGGATTTTTGCCCCATGCTCTTATGACCTTGACTAAGGCCAACAAATCATAAGTCACGTGTCGAGTTCTACCCGTCATTGTCCAGGTTGATTTGAACCCACCCGTATATACCCTTGACTATAGCCAACAAAGTAATACGACTGTCCCAAACCAACGCATCTATCTATGCAACATATGAATACCCAGCAGCTACCAATCACTATGTCTTGATTAAGGCCAACAAACATAGCTTGAATACTATTGAATATTCATACAAAATGACGGAGGTCTACGAATGGTTTTGGCAAAACCATGAACGTAGTAAACTTGATATAATCGAAGGAACCTTGATAGCTTTTAAAAGGAGTGGTTTAAGCTCCGCGTTTTTAAAAGTTTTCTGTTTTGGAAAAAACCGAGTGGTTTTGAAATTGTTTCAACGATTTAACTTTGGTTTATTTTCTTTGCATTAATATAACGCATCCTATCAATTAATCCAACTATTGCAGAAAACAACGAAAATATGACGTACTCTTATGCCATCCGCATTCGCCACGGGACCCCGTCATCACCCGTTAGGTTACTTAACTAACGACAGAGCGGGGGCTGGACTAGCGCGGATGCAAAACATAAGCAACGCCTACTAGATATCATATATAGATATATAAATTCATCAGATGCAATAATAGCCATTCCAGATCACAGATGAACACATTGGATATGCTAGGAATCCGCGTTTCGTTCGAGCCTGCAACGAAAGACGGATTACACGGTCGCGATGAATAACCAAACCCTACCCTAGACTCCTACGGGTGCGGCAAACTACCCGCCAAGTATCCAAAGTGAAGCAACCTCCCTCAATAATGTGAGTAGGCCACTCGGCACTTCAATGTACCCGGTAGTTTGTGCACCCCACCTTGGGTCTATCCTAGGAGCAAAAACAGTAAAAGAAATAATATACAATGGCGGCTACAAGCTCAACCCGGATGTGCGGCCATAAAATAATATTACATCAAATTACAAATTTTACATTGAATGAAAAATGAAAACTCTCATCTCAAAACCCCGGCTATTCATCACGACAATCCAACAAGTTCATATACACAAACCAACATCACAGATCAAAGATATGCACAACCCCCACTAATCGACGTATAGCGATTAGTAGACGTTCAGTACATATATCACATCACAGAAGATCCGATTAGCTAAAGTACTTAGAATTTCGATCGATTATCAGATTTGAATCTACCCCAAGCACAACACAGTACTCAACAAAATCTAGGCAGAAACAAAATATCAGAGAAATCACAAAACACCAAGATAGACATTCTGCGGGAAAAACGAGCTGACTCGGAGTCGACTCGGCCGTGGATCCACGGCCAAACCCATGGTTTCGCCGCGCTTCCGTGGCGGTCTCACCGAGTCACGATCTTGTTTTTCTTGGGTCTTCTTAAAAAAGCCTGCACGTATTTTTAAGGTCCCTAGAAAAATTTTTGGACCAGTTTTAAAATCGACAGAAAACGTGCAGTTTTGACGTGGTTTTGCGATTTCTCCGGCGATCGAATTTCTAACACTTTGCTAACATGTTAGTAATGGTTTAGCGAGGCCCAAATACCACTGTAAGTCAACGTTACCCACCCCGGTACTTACGGGAAGGAGGAATAGGTAAAAAACAAATTTTTTTCACAAGGTAACATAGACTAAAACTTGAGGATCTTTTCCAAACCATTTCTAACATACAACTATAGGTACTATCTACTATGCTTAGGAGATTATACCTCATGCAACAAGTCCTTTGGGTCTTCTCTCCACTGTCCTCCTCGTCCGTGCAAGCTCCGAGGATCGATCCAGATCTTGGTCACCTCCGCGGCCTCCTAAAGTCGAAGACGATCCACCCGAGAGTCTGTAGTCCGAACTCCACCTCAAGCCGAGGTAACTAGGGCAACAAGTTTGGTATTCTTGATGTCCTAGGTGGTGTAGAAGAAGAAGATGGATTTGTTTGTCTATTTTGTTTCTATTTTTCTCAACACATGAGAGCTATAGAAAAATCTAGAGAGGAGAAAGAAGGAGGAACCATGGGAGCTCTCTTTTTGGATGAGAGAGAATGAGCAAGAGATAATGATCCATAAGAAAAACCATTTACTAATCTCTTATCATAATAAAGTGTGATGGCTACTTGATTTGACCCTTATCATCTCAAAAATAAATCCAAAAGAATAAGAAGGATCTAGTGCTCTCAAGAAATGTCCAAGTCAACAATGGTCAACTAGGTCAAATGGTCAACATGGTCAAATGGTCAAAGAAATTATCTACAACACAATTATAATTAAAAAAAGATTAGTAAATATTTTCCTCACCTCATAATGGTTTTGACCGAATCAACGGTCAAAACCCCAATGAGACACCTCCTTCTTCGCTCCTCACATCCATGCATACACACCCGCATCCGCATTCCGTAGAATGTGAATGCACAGAAGACAAAACTAATCTATCTATACAATACTAGGATCCAGCTTAAACCAAAACCCACTAGTATCGTCTGCCCGAACATCATACGCGCACAAATGCACGTAAGTGATCGTAGCCTTGCCGTGAAACCATACGGCCTCTACACCTTTTGCCCAGTGCAGGAAAACTCTCTGTGGGACTCTAAAGACTCGACACTACGCTGGCAGTGGGTTTAACCACAGACCGCAAGCGGCACTAGCTGTATGTAACGGTCCCCATGTAGATGTCGATAAGAAGGCCGATGAGGTAAACCCATCCGAACTCCTACTGAGCCTGAATGTGACAATCTCCGTACAGTCCGGTCTGTTCATCTAAGAGTATCGCATGTCGGGCCTAGGGGGCGATAAACGTTAAACCCCTAATAGCGATACAAGTCGTGTTGGAGTGAAGCCCAGAACACCCTGAGAAACTATTGGAAACACTACCAGCAAATCTCGCTTGCCCTGGCCAGGGACTTTGTGTAATGGCTCTCCTAGACACAGCGCGATATCAACCCCCAATACCGGGAGAGACGAATCCTATCTAACTGCTACTCCCTCCAAGTGCTTCGGGACTGCACCCAACTACTACCTATTTGCACGACTCCTTTGAGCCGTGGTAGGGTATTAATCAAAGTATAGTGGGAACACACTCGAGGCGAAGTAGCAGTGTCAAGTCGACGGACTAAGTTATACTCCTGTCACCTGGGAACTGTTATCTGACAATAGGTATACTACCAACCAACAGTTCCCAACGAGTCCTATCCAGTGTACTCGTAACCTAACGAGCACTCGCATACTATCTCCAGTACGACGTACTAATGGCTGTGGGATAGACCATCTCCCCTGCTGGGATGAGAAGCGTATACGCTAGTCTACTCCGGAGTATCGATGCCCCAACTCGATAATCCTACGACTAGGGACCTGTATAAGGATGTGCTTGTAGATTACCCGGCCCCCACTAGTGTGACTGCCATCACAACGCTGGTAATCAAGCAAAGATCCTAAGGGCTCCACTACTATGTATAAGCGATATGCTAAAAGAAACATATGCACATATTGAAATAGAAACAAACCGAGTAGCATACTACCATTTTGAGCAAGATTGTCAATACAACTGTGAATATCCCAAGCTTCCATTATGTAATATACAAACTAGTATGATACAGTAATGGCCTATAGGGCATATACACTAACAAGATTTACCGGTAAGTGTCATCAGTAGTTTCTCGACCCGTTATGGACCTTACATCAGCATGACTTATCAAGCTATTGGGGTCCGAGTTTACCACCCCTAGGCGAGATATGCGACATATCAGACGAAGAGACCGGACTGTACGGTAGTGTTACTGATTGGATTCGCAGGAGTATGAGCAGGATTTCTTGTTGATCTTCTGATCGCTCAATACCCGGGTGGCCGTTACGTTTAGCAGACCGCTTGCGTCTTGTGAGTGTTTGATATGATCATCACCTGCTGCCAGCGTTTTGACGAGTGTTTAGAGTCCTACACAGAGGTTTCCTAGTTCATGGGAAACGAAGTAAGACCACATATGTGATATGTGCGGGACCGATATTAATGTGTGTATGTGATACCGCATTCTATTATCGCGATATGCGATATCGGTCGATTATATGTGATATAGCCGGGCTATCGGATCAAGTGTTGATTCGATAGATTGTTACATTTGATATTAGTCGGTTGTATATGATATAACCGGATTATTAAATCAAGTGTTGATTTAATAATTTAATGTATAATTATATATATGATATATTGATTTACGTTAACTAATATTAGCTCACTTAAACATTTCTTTTTCTCACCAGTGTACACTAAGCATATATGTGATATATATTAATGTACATTATTTTGTGTCATGCTAGATGCCACATGATACATGGGTGTATGAGACTCACACCATGCAAATAATAATGAAGGGTTTTTATTTATTTAAAGTAAATCAAAATTGGTTGGAAATTGTCACATGGTTAAAACTTATAGAAGCTTGTGGAACCATTGACCAAGTCCACTCTTTTTGTTTTACTTGAATATATTTATTAACCCAAGAATTATTGTTTAGCCATGGTTTATTCACTACATGAGTTAGTGTATGACACTAACTCACCCATGGTTGTTATTCTTACCTTATGAGTTCACTTCTCTCTTCTTCTTTATTCTTCATCTTCTTCTTCATTGAGCTAGCTTTTCTCAAGGTGAGAAAATATTGTGAGAAAATTAACTCTAAAGAGAGCCCATTTTCTACTTCATCATCATCTACTATTAGCCATTTAGTTTAGGGTGTTTGCTTCACTAATTTCACTATTAGTGAAGAGGTAGCATGAGCTTGAGTCTTCTCGACGTAGATCATCTTCGGCCTCGAAGACATTGAGCAAGCTCGTTCATTTCTTCATGTGGATCCTTACTAGAGTTTGGATGTTCACTACTTGGAGCGAAGGGACTGCCACACGGAGCTTTAGAAGTGAAGGACCGGTCTACAAAGGTTGTATTCCTCATTCACTTAGTGTAATGTTTGATTACATGCTAGCTTTACTCCTAATTTTCTAGTTAGATCCTTGGCATGGGTTGCATAGCTCTGTAGGTTTTTTAAAATTATATACTTGATGCCCCAAAAATCATAGTTAGGGTGCTATGGAGCCCAGCAGTGGTATCAGAGCCAAGCTAGAGCATTAGGCATTGCATAGGCGAAGTTAAAAGTCCGATCGAACCCCGAAAACTCAAGTTTGCACCCCTCTCTGGAAATTTTCTAAAAAGTTGCATTTTTCCATGTTAAAAATTCTCAGAAAATCATGCAGGTAATTATATGGACCAACTTGAAGAACAGGTCCCTAACTCGCTTTAGTGACCGCGGAACCGCGGCCAAAACATGCTTTTGGAGGAGGTTCCGTGGCGCCACTATGGAGGCTTGGGACAGGCCTTCAGCTGTTGGTCCATGTGTACTGGGGTATATTTCTGGGTATTTCTAACACTTCTCAATTGTTGAGCCCTCTGGGAAAATTTGAGAATTCGTTGATTCGATCGAATTGTTTAACATCATCTAGCCCTTTGTGATTGAGATACAATATTTGGAATACACAATAATCGATTTTATGAAAACTGGTTTGAATTTTATAAATCTAGTAATTTAGTCTCATTTGATCGGTTGCCACGGGGTTTTGATGTGATCAAAAGTCTGTCGCAATCATGTAGCGTACGCGGATACTCGCCGGGTAACCTTATTAGATAGCCACGCCCCATAGTCCCAACCAAGTGGCTGTAGGAGTACCCCATTGCCAAAAGAATCGTTCGGGTGCTCGCGGCCGCGGTGTTCCGCCTAAGTCCACTTCGTCGTCGGTATCGGGGGTTGCGGCCGTCTGCTAAAGTTTCCCACGAGCATTCTATCAGGATATCGGGAATCTTGTTGAATTACCTGACTTCATATTGAAAAGTGTTTTCGATATCGAGACTGAAATGCGGGGTTTATAATTGTTAGGCATGTGATATCTAAGTAATTCAAATAGTTGGGCATGAAATCCAGAGTATGTTATACATTAGGTTTATGATGTCTAAGTTGGTTGCAGATTCCAATTGTTGTAGTTTTTCACTTTCTTTTCTGCGACCGTAAGTGTAATATGTAGTGTGTCGCCGGTTTCGTTGCTATATATCAACGACAGTTGGGATACGCATATTTACTTACGTTGATGACATGTGATTTTATGTGTTGCTGGGATATGTTATATTGGATCGTCGTGTTTGAATAGCCGGGTTTTTTTTATGTAAGATAAGAGTTTTCATTTTCATTCATGTAAAAACTTGTATATAATATTCTTTTATTGGGGCACTTCCGGGTTGAGGAAGATATCACCGTTGATGTATATTATTTACTTTTCCGTATTAGGATAGACCCAAGGAAGGGAGAACAAGTAACCGGGTTCTAGAGTCCAGTGGCAGGCCATCTCGAGGAGTCGAGTCCGGGTCTCCTAACTCTAGAATTGGTAGGGTTGCTTGCCGCTCTCGTAGGGGTCTAAGGATGTGGGTTTGGCTATTCATCACGACCGTGGAATCCATATTTTATACAGGCTTAATATAAAACCCGGAAATCCTAGTATATCCAATATTTCATATGTTGATTTCTGCTGTGATATTCTGTGATGTGATCACTTGATATGATGAGATAGATACTGTATATAGTATATGTGATATATTATATAGACGTTGCTTATGTTTTACACCCGCGCTAGCCATACCCCGCTCTGCCGTTAGTTACCTAACCTAACGGTGCATGACGGGACATCGAGGCGAATGTGGATGGCATAAGCGTACGTTGTATTTATCTGTGATGCTTAGGTAACTTAAATGATGGGACATTCATTAATGAGATTAATGAAAAAAATAAACCTAAAGATGTTGTGGAATTGAATTTTCAAAACATGTAGCTCTAGTTGTTGCTTTACATAGCGGTGTTCCTTGTAGAATACCATGCACCTTATTCGATGAGGAAAGAGCCGAGATCTCTTCACCGAGAGTGACCTCTTTAGCAATAACTAGCAGATGCTACAACTCTCGGTTTTGTATTTTGATTGCTTTTCTAGTTCTTGCTTTGCATAGTGGTATTGTGAATATCCTGCACCTCATTCGACGAGGAAAGAGCCGAGATCCCTTCACCGGGAGTGACCTCTTTAGAGAAACTAGCAAAAGCCTCAAAAACACTCCATTTTAAATCATTTGATTCTGCAACGAGATCAAGTTCAAAGCGTTAAAGTTTTTCTTAAAAACTATCAGCAACCCTCCGTCATTTTTGGAAGTGGAGTACTTAGTATTCGTGCTGTGTTTGTTGACTATACTTAAGGCGCAGTGTACGGTAGCTAAGTGATGTCTTCCTACACAGCATATGATGCGATTAATTAGGACAGTCATGTGACTTTGTTGACCATAGTTAAGGGTCATGTGGGTAGGTCTAATTAATCAAGAAATGACGGGTAGAACTTGACTAGTGCTTATGATTTATTAACCATAGTTAAGATCATGAGCCACTAGGGGTAAAAACCATTATCGGGAGTTTCAAGTGTTGAAATTTGCAATGAAATTGCATACCTTCTATGAGATAGTTGGATCACGATACCCACTGCGAGTAATTGTTACTCCTGGGAGAGTTTTGCACATTACAATTAGCCGATCAAGTAGGTGTCTAGAAAGGTGTCAACGGGGTTACGCCCCTGGAAAAATAAGGTTTATTTTAATTAGGTCCGTGCGAAAGCGTGGGGAACCTCCCTCAAAGTACCGGCACTGGCCTGGCTAAAAGATTGACAAGCTTGTAGAGTGTAATTAATCCCAGCTAATCTTTCCTTTTAGGGTTTGAAGGAAGATTTGATAAAAACAGTGGGAGCCATCCTGATTAGATAAAATATATAACCAATCTAATCTTGCAAGAGCGCACACAGAGTGTGTTCTTCTCTTTCTCTCTCCAGGTAGCAGCCATGTCACGCCTTAATCAAGATAATAATATGGATGTATTGACCGAACCCACTTGTATACTGTGCAGGAGAATGTTGGTCCCGCTCAAACTTATATAGAGGAATACCAGGATTCCCATGCCGCCCAAACGAAGAAAGTGCATGTTGATGCATCTTCTTCGGGTGTGTTCATTATAGAGAATTGTTTCTCAGTATCCTCTACGTCCTGGGTATTTGATACCGAATCAGGATCCCACATATGTAATCTATTACATGGGCTACAAAAAGATGGAGAATTCGGACTGGGTGATATGTCTCTAAGTATAGAGAACTGTGCAATTGTTGCAACCAAGGTGTTGACAGTTATCACCTTGTATCACCAAATGGTAATACATTGATTCTGAATGATTGTTATTAGATACCGAACCTGATATGCAACATTATATCGGTCTCTTTATTTAATAAAGAGGGATATAATTTTGTATTATTGGATAATGTTTTAAACATTTCATATATCAAGAGTTAATCAGTTCAGGCACGTTATCTAATAGCATATACGTTCTAAATCAAACCACAGTTCTTAACGTACAGAACACACACAAGAGGAAGAGTTCAGAAATGAGTAAATCCTATTTATGACATTGTATACTAGGTCATATCAATGCGACCAGACTAGCTAAGTTACATTAAGATGCATATTTAAATCAATTTGAATTTATATCTTATGAAACTTGCCAGTCATGTCACTAATATAAGATGACCATATCTTTGTTTACATGAAACAGAGAAAGGGTTAGTAAACTCTTGGGACTGATACATGATGATGTATGTGGTCCCCTGTCTACACTTGCCAAGACTGGTTCTTTGTACTTCATTATATTTACTGAAGATCTCTCAGGATTCGGAAATGTGTTCCTTTTGAAACACAAGTCTGAATCTTTTGAGAAATTCAATGAATATAAATCCGAAGTAGAGAACCAAAACGGGTATAAGTATTATATCCTTTGATGGGATCACGGAGGAGAATACTTGTGCATGGAATTCTTGGACTATTCTAAAGGAGAATGAGATTCTCTATCAGCATTACTCCTCCGTATACACCACAGCACAATAGTGTATCGGGATCGAACAATTGCACCCTATTAGATATGGTGCGCTCTATGATGAGTACTGTTGAGTTACCTGTTTTCCTTTTGGGAGTTATGCGATTGGGGAAGCAGCATACCTATTGAATTGGATTCCAATCAAATTAGTGCCTACTACTCCATATGAGATATGGTATGGGAAAAGCCCATCTCTCAAGCATGTTAAGTTTTGGGTTGTCTGGCCTATGTCTAAAATCAAAATCCGGACAAGCTCGAGACAAAGTCGGTTCTATGGAAGTTTGTTGGATATCACAAGCATTTGCAAGGGAATATCTTCTACCGCACCGAGAAACAGAAGGTGTTTTTTTCTCGGCATGCTGTCTTTTTAGGAAAAGGAATTTTTTTATGAAAAAAATTTTGGTCATGAGGTAGAACTGGAATAGGTTCCAGCTATACAAACTACAGCTGATGATTTGGTAGAACCGAAGGATTCAATAGTTCCCGACGACCCACAGCCTCTTCTCCGATCTGGTAGGGTTCCTCATCCGCCTGAGAGATACTACGGTTTTCTCGATGACAGTGGGAGCGAGGATTGCATCATGAGATGATGACCCAATTAGTTTCGAGCAGGTCATCACGAGTAGGGACTCTGTAAGAATGGCTGGATGCTAAGCAATCTGAAATGGAATCTATGTACACCAACAAAGTATGGACTTTGGTTGCATCATCTGAAGGGTTAATACCCCATCAGGAGCAAGTATATCTTGAGAAGATTACTTGGAGTAGATGGAAAAGTTGAGACTTTCAAAGCTAGACTTGTTGCAAAAGGTTCTCGTCATCGACCAGGTGTAGAATATGATGAAAAATTTTCTCCAATGGCTATGCTTAGGTCCATCCAGATCCTACTTGCCATTGCTACATACCATGACTACGATATCTGGCGGTTGGGTGTCATGACTGCTTTTCTAAATACTGATTTAGAAAAGAGCGTCTATAAGTACACAGCCAGAGGGCTTCGTAGACAGTGGGAGCAGCGGAAACGTGTGCAAGTTGCATTATGCTTTAAAGTGTAAGTCCATGCTACCTCTCCCGGTACTTTCGGGCATGCGGAATTTGGTGAAAAACAATTTTTCTAAAGGTGGTAACATGGACTCAAAACCGGATCTTTGTTAAACATCTAACTAACAACCTAACTAGGAGTTGTTAACTACTCGGTTAGTGGGTTATACCTTTCTTTCTTGATCTCCTTCGTCCTCAATCCTCGATGGTTGTCCGGATCGCCTTCACTCCGTCGTCTCCTTGCGCCGAAGATAGATCCACCTCGAAAGCTTCCACCTTTGGCTTCTTCTTCGATCTTTGAAGAAACTAGCTCACTTGGTTTGCTAAACCTTGTGAACTAGAGTGAGTAGAGAAGAGTGTGTTGAGATTTTCTCTATGGTTCTTGGTTCTCAACACATGAGACAAGTGAACCATAGACTAAGAGAGGGAGAGCAAGAGGGAGGAGATGAGAGCTCAAGAACAAGAGAGAGAATGAGAATGATAGAATGAGAGAGGACTTTTCTCTCTTGGCTCTCATAATCCAAAACAATCATCACAAAAATAATAATCAAGTATTGTGTAAATGGTTTAAGCTACAATAGCCATATCATTTCATGCACTCATTTCTCACAAGAGAAACAAGCAAGTAAAAAGTCTTTGCCATGAAATGATAGCCATTGTCATCATGATGGTCAACTAGTCCAACCTAGTCAACCGGTCAACAAAGTCAACAAGTCAACAAAGTCAACCCCTCATCAACCATGTCACCACAATACTTAATTAATATAATTGTTAATCATATATCATATTCTCATTAGGGTTGAGCAAAAAGTCAATAGTCAACAGTCAACGATCAACAACCCTAATGAGAATCCTCCGCCTCTGTCTCTCCGTCAACTGTGCATACACACCCGCATCCGCGTTCCGAGGAACACGAATACATACTGGATAAATCCAATCCCAATACGTACACTAGGATCTGGCTTAAACGAAAGCCCGCTAGTGTAAACTGTCCGGACACTGTACGTGCACAAGTGCACGGATGTGACTGAACCCTGTCGCAAAACCATGCGACCTGCCGCAAAACCATGCGACCTCTACTCTTTTGCCAAAAGGCGAATAACTTTCTGTGTGGGACTCTAAAGACTCGACACTACGCTGGCAGTGGGTTTAACCACAGACCGCAAGCGGCACTAGCTGTGCGTAACGGTCCCCAGGTAGATGTCGACAAGAAGACTGACGAGGTGAAACCCATCTGAATTCCTACTGAGCCTGAATGTGACAATCTCCGTACAGTCCGGTCTGTTCGTCTGATACATCGCATGGCGGGCCTAGGGGGCGGTAAACGTCAGTCCCCTAATAGCGGTACAAGTCGTGTCGGAATGAAGCCCAAAACACCCTGAGATAACACTGGAAGCCTACCAGTATATCTCGATTGCCCTGGCCAGGGACTACTCGTGTAATGGCTCTCCTAAACACAGCGCGAAGTTAACCCCCAATACCGGGAGAGACGAATCCTGTCTAACCGTCACTGCCTCCAAGTGCTTCGGGACTGCACCCAACTACCACCTGTTTGCACGACTCCTTTGAGCCGTGGTAGGGTAGTAATCAAAGTACAGTGGGAACACACTCGAGGCGAAGTGACAGAGTCAAGTCAGCGGACTAAGCTGTACTCATGTCACCTGGGAACTGATAACTGACGATAGGTATAATACCAGCCGGTCAGTTCCCGACGAGTCCTGTCCAGTGTACTCGTAACCTAACGAGCACCCGTATACTATCTCCGATACGATGTACTGATGGCTGTGGGACAGACCATCTCCCACACTGGGATGAGAAGCGCATACGCTAGTCTACTCCGGAGTATCGATGCCCTGTCTCGATAGTCCTACGACTAGGGACCTGTATAAGGATGTGCTTATAGATTACCCAGCCCCCACTAGTGTGACTGCCATCACCACGCTGGTAATCAAGCAGAGATCCTAAGGGCTCCACTAATGTGTATAGGTGATATACTAACACATGTAAACATTGAAGTAGAAACAAACCAAGTAGCATACTACTATATTGAGCAAGATTGTTTATACAAGGTGAATATCCCAAGCTTCCATTAAGTAATATACAAACTAGTATGATATAGTAATAGCCTCTAGGACATATACACTAACAATCTCCCACTTGCACTAAGGCCATGTACTGGCTTATCGAAGACCTATCATCTCGATCAGCCGCTCGAACTGAGTCTGGGGCAAGGCCTTGGTGAATGGATCTGCAGTGTTATCTTCTGAAGCGACCCTCCGAACCTCGATCTCATGGCGATCCACGATCTCCCTGATCAGGTGATACCGCCTCAAGATGTGTCTGGATCTCTGATGGGACCTGGGTTCCTTCGCTAAAGCTATAGCCCCGTTGTTGTCGCAATACAGAGGTATTGGATCAACAATGGACGGAACCACCTGAAGTTCTTTCATGAACTTCCTTATCCAGACAGCTTCTTTTGCGGCATCAGATGCAGCGATGTATTCCGCTTCCATCGTCGAGTCTGCAACGGTTTCCTGTTTGGAACTCTTCCAACACACCGCCCCTCCATTGAGGGTAAAGACAAAACCCGACATGGACTTGGAATCAACCTTGTCACTCTGGAAGCTGGAGTCTGCAAAGGCCTCGATCTGGAGGTCTTTTCCGCCATACACCAAGAACATCTCCTTAGTCCTTCTCAGGTACTTGAGAATGTTCTTTACCGCTATCCAGTGTTTCTCCCCAGGGTTTGACTGATACCGACTTACTACACTCAGTGCATAAGCTACATCCGGTCTGGTACACAACATCGCATACATTATAGAGCCTACCGCAGAAGCGTAGGGTATAATAGACATGCGATCCCTCTCCAAATCAGTCTTGGGAGACATCTGTTTAGAGAGGGTGATCCCGTGACAAGCCGGTAGGTTACCGCGCTTGGAATCTTCCATACTGAATCTTTTCAGTATGGTGTCGATGTACCTGGACTGTGAAAGTCCTAATATCCTCTTGGATCTATCACGATGGATCCGGATCCCCAGGATGTATGAGGCATCACCCAGGTCTTTCATTGAGAACCTGTGTGACAAGAACCCCTTGACAGATTGTAGCATAGGAATGTCATTTCCTATTAAGAGAATGTCATCCACGTATAAAATGAGGAATACTACAGTTCTCGCTACAAATCTACTATAGATGCATGGTTCATCTGGATTTTTGATAAAGCCAAATTCCTTGACCGTCTCATCAAAACAGATGTTCCAACTCCGCGATGCCTGCTTTAGTCCGTAAATGGACTTAAGAAACTTGCACACCTTTCCGCTGCTCCCACTCTGAATGAAACCCTCTGGCTGGTCCATATAGACACACTCCTCTAAATTTCCATTTAGAAAAGCTGTCTTTACGTCCATCTGCCAAATCTCATAATCGTGGAAGGCAGCAGTGGCAAGAAGGATCCGAATGGATTTCAGCATAGCTACTGGAGAAAAGGTCTCGTCATAGTCCAAACCAGGTCTTTAACGAAAACCCTTTGCTACCAGTCTAGCTTTATAGGTCTCAACCCGTCCATCTACACCAATCTTCCTTTTGAAGATCCACTTGCATCCTACGGGTTTTACCCAGTCTGGAGCAATGTCCAACGTCCATACTTTGTTGGTGTACATGGACTCCATTTCGGTCCGCATTGCATCCAGCCATTTTACCGAGTCGACGCTCTGAACGGCTTGCTGGAAGCTAGTAGGCTCATCATAATCTATGATGCAATCCTCTCTATCCCCGTCTATGAGAAAACCGTAGTATCTCTCGGGCGGATGAGACTGCCTACTACTTCTGCGGAGCGGCGTAGGAATGTCCTGTTCTTTTGAACCCTCTAGTTCCACTAAGCTTTTAGTAATAGTCGGTGGTTCTGGAATTTCTTCCAGTTCTACTGCGCTCCCACTTATTTCCTTTTCTAAGAACTGGTGTTCTAGAAAGTGGGCATGACGAGAAACAAGAACTTTTTGTTCCACTTCACAGTAGAAGAAATATCCCTTGGAATTCTTCGGATATCCCACAAACTTGCACTGTACTGAGCGTGCCTCGAGCTTGTCCGCATGTTGCTTTTTAACAAAAGCTGGACTTCCCCATGTCTTAATGTGCTTAAGATAGGGTCTCTTCCCACACCACATTTCATATGGTGTAGTAGGCACAGTCTTAGTTGGAACTCGGTTCAAAAGGTATGCAGCTGATTCTAGCGCATATCCCAGAATGATCGCGGTAACTCGGTATTACTCATCATAGACCGAACCATATCCAATAGGGTTTGGTTCCGTCTCTCCGATACACCGTTATGTTGCGGAGTGTATGGAGGACTAAGCTGAGAGAGAATTCCGTTCTCTTTTAAATAATCCAGGAACTCGGCACTTAAGTATTCTCCACCTCGATCCGATCTTAGGATCTTGATACTTTTGCCGGTTTGTTTTTCTACTTCATTCTTATATTCCTGGAATTTTCCAAAGGCTTCGGACTTATGTTTCATTAAGAAGACATAGCCGTACCTTGAAAAGTCATCCGTAAAAGTAATGAAGTAAGAATAACCGCTTCGCGCATGTGTAGACATTGGACCGCACACGTCGCTGTGTACGAGTCCCAAGAGCTCGCTCGCTCTTACTCCATGTCCAGTGAACAGAGTCTTTGTCATCTTTCCTTTGAGACAGGATTGACAAGTGGCATACGATTGATATTCGAATGGATTCAAATATCCTTCTGTATGTAACTTCGTCAACCTTCTCTCATTGATGTGACCCAGTCTACAATGCCATAAGAAAATCTGATTTATTTCCGGAGACTTTCTTTTGTGTGTATTCTGGATATTGAAAATCTGTGGTTGGTTTAATACGTATATACCATTGCTCAATGTACCTGACCCAATCAAAACTTAATTAAGGTGAATGTTTACAACATTACTTACAAACGCAAATTCATAACCTTCTTTAGAAACTAAAGATACAGAAATGATATTACAAGTTGCGTTGGGCACAAAAAAGCAATTACGCAAAACCAAAACATGTCCATCTGACATTCCCAGGTGATAGTCCCCCACGGCCTTAGCATCCATGCTAGCTCCGTTTGCAACTCTGAGGGTCATGTCACCTGCCTTCAAAACCCTACGGTTTCTCAACGCCTGCAAAGAATTACAGATATGAGATCCTGATCCGGTATCCAATACCCAGGAAGTAGAGTTTATTGAAAGACAGTTTTCAATAACATACACACCTGAAACTGAAGCCGCAACCTGCTTCAATTCCTGTGTCCTGGCCTTCCAAGCCCTGCAATCATTCTTCCAGTGACCTTTCTTATGACAATAGAAGCATTCTTCTTTATCCACAAGCTGCCCCGCTTTCTTTGTTGCTTTTGCTTTTCCCTTCGTATCCACTTTACCAACACCGCCCCTTGGTTTGGCGGGGGCTTTCTTCTTCTTTCCCTTGGCTTTCGCCTTGGACCTAGAAGAGGAAGATCCTCCTATAAACAAAGTAGATGTTTCCCTACCTTTCTGTAGGGTGCCCTCTGCACTCCTCAACATGTTGAGGAGTTCTGAAAGTTCAACTTCTTTTTCTTGTAAGTTGAAGTTCAGTATAAACTGGGCGTAAGTGGAAGGAAGGGACTGGAGAATCAAGTCAGTATAGAGCTCATTCTCCAACGTGGTTCCAAGTTCCGCGAGCTCCTCAATGAAGCCAATCATCTTAAGCACGTGTTCCGCTACCGATGATCCGATGGCCAACCTTGCCGAAAATAACTTCTTCGACACTTCGTATCTTGCGATACGAGATTGCTCTCCATACAGTTCTTTTGTATGGAGAAATATGGATTCAAGGTCCATATTCTCGTGCCTCCTCTGATGTTCGTTGTCCATCGAGGTAAGTACGAGGCACTTGGCCTTCGCGCTATCAATCTCCCAGGTCTTACGGATTTCCTTATCCGCGACGCTGGAGGTGGGACTTGGGACAGGGGGAGCTTTGGTGGTAAGAAGATACCCCAGCTTGTCGTAAGTGATTGCCATTTTGACATTCCTGAGCCAATCTTTGTAGTTTGGCCCTGTCAGTATGTTTTTATCTAGAAGTAACTTAAGTCCAGTCATGTCGATTGGTCACTGCAATTAGGAGAGAGAAGAAGAAACACTCAGCATGATGCTCTTGCAAGTTTAGAGTGGTTTTTAGTTTATCTAAACAGGATGGCTCCCACTGTTTCTCGAATCCCTCCTCAAACCAAAAAAGGAAGAATTAGTCAGGATCAATCTCACCGTACAATACTTGCTTAACCGTTCGGCCAGGATGGTGTCGGTACTTCGAGGGAGGTTTTCCAACGCTTTCGCGAAGTTCCTTAATTTAAGAACCTCTTTTCCCTGAGGGCGTAGCCCCGCTAACACCTTTCTAGACACCTGCTAGGTTTATAGCATTGATCGTTAAGTGAGAAATTTCCCGAGGAGTAGCATATACTCACAGTAGGATCGGGATCCAAATATCATCGCGTGACGAAACTGAAGGAATCCTACCAGAATCATCACACTCCAAATGGTATGCAACACTAGCAAGTTTCAGTACTTATGAAACTCCCGATGTGGATTTTTGCCCCATGCTCTTATGACCTTGACTTTGGCCAAAATATCATAAGTCACATGTCAAGTTCTTCCCGTCATTATCCAGGTTAATTTGGATCCACCCGTACCTACCCTTGACTTTGGCCAAAATGGCAGTACGACTATCCCAAACCAACGCATCTATCTATGCTACACATGAATACCCAATAGCTACCAATCACTATGCCTTGACTTTGGCCAACATACATAGCTTGAATACTATTGACTATTTATGTGAAACGACGGAGGGCTACGAATGGTTTTGGCGAAACCGTGAACGTAGTGAACTTGATATAGTCGATGGAACGAGATAGCTTTTAAAAGGAGTGGCTCAAACTCCGCATTTAAAAGTTAGTTTTGAAAAGAACCGAGTGGTTTTTCGAAAGTGTTCCAACGACTTTTACTTGGTTTATTTTCTTGCATTAGTTCTTTTAATGCGTGATATTCTTGCATTAGTTCTTTTAATGTGTCCCATCATTTAATCCTACCATTGCAGAAGACAACCAAAATATGACGTAAGCTTATGCCATTCGCATTCGCCACGGGGCCCCGTCATTATCCGTTAGGTTACTTAACTAACGACAGAGCGAGGGCTGGGCTAGCGCGGCTGTAAAACATAAGCAACGCCTAAATAATATCATATATAGATATATTGCAATGATAGACATTCCAGATCACAGATGAACACATTGGATATACTAGGAACCTGCAATTCGTACGAGCCTGTAACGAAAAGCAGATTACACGGTCGTGGTGAATAGCCAATACCCCACCCAAGACCCCTACGGATGCGGCAAACTACCCGCCAAGTACCCGAAGCGAAGCAACCTCCCTCATCCCCGTGAGTAGGCCACTCGGTACTTCGGCATACCTGGTAGTTTGTGCACCCCCTCCATGGGTCTATCCTAGGAGCAAAAACAGTAAAAAGAAATTATACAATGACGGCTACAACCCCGACCCGGTTGTGCGGCCATATAAATAATTATTACATCAATTTTACAAATTTACATGAATTGACAGAAAAGAAAACTCTCGTCTCACAACCCCCGGCTATTCACCCGCGACAATCCAATGAATTCATATACACATTCCAGCAACATTACAGATCACAGATTTGTATAACCCCCACTAATCGACATATAGCGATTAGCAGACGTTCAATACAAATATCACATCACAGAAAAACCCGTCAGCTCAAGTCTTTTAGAAGTTCGATCAAAAATACGGATTTATAGGCCCCAAATACAAAATTTTCGTTCTGGAAAATCTGGGCAGAAAACACATATTCCAAAAATCCCAAAACAACCCCAGAAATACACTGCACCAAATTTGGACCCCGGCCGAGTCAACTCAGCCGCGGAACCGCGGAGGGAGCGTGCTCCCGCCGCTTTTCCGCGGCGCTTTGATAGGTTCGTGGGACCAAATTTGGTGGTTATTCTTTAAAAAGCCTGAGCCGATTTTTAAGATGAAAATAATCAACTTTTGAACAGAATAAAAATCGGCAGAATCTTGACATTTTTGGGTTCGTTTTGCGACTTTTCTTTGATCGATCTTCTAGCTACTTTGCTAACATGTTAGATAGAGTTTAACTAGTCTCTGATACCACTGTAAGTCCATGCTACCTCTCCCGGTACTTTCGGGCATGCGGAATTTGGTGAAAAACAATTTTTCTAGAGGTGGTAACATGGACTCAAAACCGGATCTTTGTTAAACATCTAACTAACAACCTAACTAGGAGTTGTTAACTACTCGGTTAGGGGGTTATACCTTTCTTTCTTGATCTCCTTCGTCTTCAAGCCTCGATGGTTGTCCGGATCGCCTTCACTCCGTCGTCTCCTTGCGCCGAAGATAGATCCACCTCGAAAGCTTCCACCTTTGGCTTCTTCTTCAATCTTTGAAGAAACTAGTTCACTTGGTTTGCTAAACCTTGTGAACTAGAGTGAGTAGAGAAGAGTGTGTTGGGATTTTCTCTATGGTTCTTGGTTCTCAACACATGAGACAAGTGAACCATAGACTAAGAGAGGGAGAGCAAGAGGGAGGAGATGAGAGCTCAAGAACAAGAGAGAGAATGAGAATGATAGAATGAGAGAGGACTTTTCTCTCTTGGCTCTCATAATCCAAAACAATCATCACAAAAATAATAATCAAGTATTGTGTAAATGGTTTAAGCTACAATAGCCATATCATTTCATGCACTCATTTCTCACAAGAGAAACAAGCAAGTAAAAAGTCTTTGCCATGAAATGATAGCCATTGTCATCATGATGGTCAACTAGTCCAACCTAGTCAACCGGTCAACAAAGTCAACAAGTCAACAAAGTCAACCCCTCATCAACCATGTCACCACAATACTTAATTAATATAATTGTTAATCATATATCATATTCTCATTAGGGTTGAGCAAAAAGTCAACAGTCAACAGTCAACGGTCAACAACCCTAATGAGAATCCTCCGCTTCTGTCTCTCCGTCAACTGTGCATACACACCCGCATCCGCGTTCCGAGGAACACGAATACATACTGGATAAATCCAATCCCAATACGTACACTAGGATATGGCTTAAACCAAAGCCCGCTAGTGTAAACTGTCCGGACACTGTACGTGCACAAGTGCACGGATGTGACCGAACCCTGTCGCAAAACCATGCGATCTGCCGCAAAACCATGCGACCTCTACTCTTTTGCCTAAAGGCGAATAGCTTTCTGTGTGGGACTCTAAAGACTCGATACTACGCTGGCAGTGGGTTTAACCACAGACCGCAAGCGGCACTAGCTGTGCGTAACGGTCCCCAGGTAGATGTCGACAAGAAGACTGACGAGGTGAAACCCATCTGAACTCCTACTGAGTCTGAATGTGACAATCTCCGTACAGTCCGGTCTGTTCGTCTGATACATCGCATGGCGGGCCTAGGGGGGCGGTAAACGTCAGTCCCCTAATAGCGGTACAAGTCGTGTCGGAGTGAAGCCCAAAACACCCTGAGATAACACTGGAAGCCTACCAGTATATCTCGATTGCCCTGGCCAGGGACTACTCGTGTAATGGCTCTCCTAGACACAGCGCGATGTCAACCCCCAATACCGGGAGAGACGAATCCTGTCTAACCGTCACTGCCTCCAAGTGCTTCGGGACTGCACCCAACTACCACCTGTTTGCACGACTCCTTTGAGCCGTGGTAGGGTAGTAATCAAAGTACAGTGGGAACACACTCGAGGCGAAGTGACAGTGTCAAGTCAGCGGACTAAGCTGTACTCATGTCACCTGGGAACTGATAACTGACGATAGGTATAATACCAACCGATCAGTTCCCGACGAGTCCTGTCCAGTGTACTCGTAACCTAACGAGCACCCGTATACTATCTCCAGTACGACGTACTGATGGCTGTGGGACAGACCATCTCCCACACTGGGATGAGAAGCGCATACGCTAGTCTACTCCGGAGTATCGATGCCCTGTCTCGATAGTCCTGCGACTAGGGACCTGTATAAGGATGTGCTTATAGATTACCCAGCCCCCACTAGTGTGACTGCCATCACCACGCTGGTAATCAAGCAAAGATCCTAAGGGCTCCACTAATGTGTATAGGTGATATACTAACACATGTACACATTGAATTAGAAACAAACCAAGTAGCATACTACTATATTGAGCAAGATTTTTTATACAAGGTGAATATCCCAAGCTTCCATTAAGTAATATACAAACTAGTATGATACAGTAATGGCCTCTAGGGCATATACACTAACATAAAGTAGGCATCGCGGAGTTGGAACTTCTTTTTTGACGTGATAGTCAAAGCATTTGACTTCATCAAAATGGTAGATGAACCTTGTATATACAAAAAGGAAGTAGAGAGTAAGGTGGTCATCATCGTATTTTACGTGGATGACATACTCTTGATAGGGAAAGTGTTTCCTATGATACACTCGGTCAATCTCCTCTTATCACAAGGATACTCCATATAGGATATAGATGATACCTCCTAAATCCTGGATTTTGGATCTATGAGATAGATCTAAGTGGATGTTAAGATTCTTACTAGGTGTAGTGAGATGGAATCAATCGATCCTGGGGAGAATCACTGGATAGCTTCCAGAGTGATAAGGTCGACTGTCAGACAGTCGCAGGCTTTGCCTTTATTCCAAAAGTGGGGCGCTATGTTGGAAGAGTTCTAAGCTAGATACCGGAGCAAACTAGACGATAAAGGCTGAATACATCGCTATCAAAGATACTACCAAAGAGGCAGTCTGGGTGTATATTTGTTCATAAGATGAACTAGGTTCCTACCATTGTGTGACAATGGAGATGTGGCTTTGGCCTAGGAAACCCTGTCCCATCAGTGACCCAGACATATTCTAAGGCAGTATTATCAGATCATAGAGATGGATTATCTCCAGGGAGATCGAGGTTAGGAAAGTATACTCAAAGGACAACACACCGGATCCACTCACGAAAGCCTTTTTCCCAAGAGAGATTTTTATGGGATGGTTGAGTATGGGATACTACAACCACTGCTGATTGTTGAGTATAAGATACTACAACAGATGGCATTAGAGCATGTGGGAGATTGTTAGTTGTATGTATGCCCTAGAGGCCATTATTGTACATGAGATGTATATTATAGTGGATGCCGGGACATATATAGGGAGGACTTTCTTGCTCAACATGATAGTACGCTATCTGGTTGCTCTTTATCTTAACATGTACACCTACTGTCTCTCTGTTACATGTTGATAAATCCCTAAGGATGTGTACTTGACTACCAGGATTATGATGCAGATCATACTAGTGGGGCCTGAGTAGTCCATGAGTTCATCCTTCAATGTTCCTAGTCGTGGGAGTATCGAAATGGGGCATCGATATTCCAGAGTAGACTAGCGTATATTTTCTCGACCCATGTGATGGGCGTGTTAGTTATATGTATGCCCTAGAGGCCATTACTGTACATACGATATATATTGTAGTGGATGCTTGGACATATATAGGGAGGACTTTCTTGCTCGACATGATAATATGCTATCTGGTTGCTCTTTATCTTAACATGTACACTGATTGTCTCTATGTTACATGTTGATAAAGCCCTCGGGATGAGTACTTGACTACCAGGATTGTGATGCAGATCATACTAGTAGGGACAGTGTAGTCGCAAAGTACATCCTTCAAATGTTCCTAGTCGTGGGTGTATCGAGACAGGGCATCAATATACCAGAGTAGACTAGTGTATAGCTTCTCGACCCATATAGATGGGCGATGGATGATCCCATATCCATTGGTGTTTGAAATCAGAGACAGCATACGGGTGCTCAGTGGAGATTGGGTACACTGAACGGACTCGTCGAGAACTCCCAGATGGTATTATACCTAACGTCAGATGGCAGTTCTCTGGTGACACTGGTACAGGTTAGTCTGAAGACCCGAGATCGTCATAGAGTCTTGTGTGATTCCCATTGTGCTTTGATTTCCACCTTACCACGTTCAAGAGAACGTGCAAAACGGTGGCTTTTAGGTAGAGTCCCGAATCACATGGAGGCAACGAGCGATAGGAAGGGTTTCGTCTCTCCCGGTATTGGGGGTTGATGTTGCGCTGTGTTCGATTGGCTATAACAGGAAGTCTTTGGCCAAGGCTGCTTTAAAGATATACTGATAAGTGTTATCAGTAGTTTCTCGACCCGCTATGAGCCTCATATCGACATGACTTATCGAGTTACTGGGGTCTGACGTTTACCAACCCTAACGAGATATGCGACATATCAGACGAAGATACCAGACTGTACGGTAGTGTTACTGATTGAATTTGCAGGAGTGTAAGCAGGCTTGCTTGTTGATCTTCTGATCGCTCAATACCCGGGTGGCCGTTACATTTAGCAGACCGCTTGCGGCTTGTGGGTGTTTGATATGATCATCACCTACTGTCGGCGTAATGACGAGTTTTTAGAGTCCTACACAGGAGTTTCTTGGCTCAAGCGAAACGGAGTAGGAGCACATATGTGATATGTGTGGTACCGAGATTGATACGATATGAGATACCGTATTCTATTCTCGCGATATGTGATATCGGCCGGGTATATGTGATATAGCCGAGTTATCGGATCAAGTGTTGATTCGATAAAATGATACATATTATATTAGTCGGTTATTTGCAAAATAGCCGGATTATCAGATCAAGTGTTGATTCGATAATTTAATGTAAAATTATATATTTGATATATTACATTACATTAACTAATGTAAGCTCACTTAAATGATTGTTTTTCTCACTTGATGATACATTGATATATATGTGATATATGTTAATTGTATTATTTTCTTTTGTTACATTATATATTATATATGTGATATATAATATTGTAACATGTGAGGGTTAAACTTGCAACTAGGGTTTTGAGATTATTACCATTGCTAAGATTAAGGTTTTATATATATATATATATATATATATATATATATATATATATATATATAAATATATATATATATTAGCAAAATTCAAAAAGGAAAGACTTTTGGCAAAAGAGTTGCAATTGTTGACTAAGTCTTCTCTCTTGATATTTTGCTTAAATATTTCTACACCAAATCCTAAGCCTAGACCATGGTAAAGTCTCTATAAGGGTTAAGCAAGACATGCTTAACCCTAGGTTGCAATTCTAATCTCAACAATAATTCATTATTCATCACTTAACTTCATCTTCTTCTTTCTCTTGAGCTTGCTCTCTAGTTTGTGATAAAGTGATGATTTTGAATGAGAAAATGAAATCTAATGTGAGCAAAATTCCTACTTCATCATCCTCTACTACTTTCCATTTAGTATAGGGTGTTTGCTTCACTAATTCCATGATTAGTGAAGAGATAGCTTGGGTTAGTGTTTTCTCGACGTAGATCATCTTCGGCCTCGCAGACTTCGAAGCTGGAATGTTCGTTTCTTCATCGGAGCCTCTCTAGAGTCCGGGACTTCTTGATCGCAGAGAAGGACTGCTACACGGAGCTATTGAAGTGAAGGACCGGTCTACAAAGGTTGTATTTCTTGCTCACTTAGGATGTAATGTGTTTACATATGTTATTCCGTCGATTTTTAGTAAACGATTCTATGTTAGAGTTAGCTAGAACGGCAAAATTTTGAAAATGGCATAGACGATACCTCCCGAAACCTCGCTGCCGTGCTAGGGAACCCTGTAGTGGTATCAAATCCATGCTAGAAATTTATACGGATTTTGTTAAGATTACGAAACCGAAATACTATGAAACTTGAAACAAAAAATTAAAGTTTCTGTCGATTTTAAAAGTTATTCAAAAAAAGTTTTAAACAAGTACAAAGTGATGTATGAGATATATCATGAACACAGTCAAAATTTTAGGGCATTCTAGAAAAATTTGGTAGGCCACCTACCCCCTGATCTCGGCCAAAACCGAGCCCCCCCTGAAAATTTTTGTGTGTTCCAGTTTCTTGGTTTTAATGTTTCAAGTGTTGTTTGTTTTTGCTAATTTTGCATGTTATTTAATCTTACACTATAAACAATTCGGAGTGTTTCATATTCGTAGTTTTAACATTGTTTCGGATTATTCACATATTTTCTAGGCAAAGTTAAAAAGTTCGATCGAATGTCAAAAACCCATTTTTCCAACTTTAACGTATTCGGAAAAACATGCAAGTAATCCTATGAACCCTCTAGAAGAATGAAACCCTAACTCGACTTTTTGGATCGCGGAACCGCGGTCAAACCCTAGGGTTTGTCGTAGTTCCGTGGCGACATGAGTGAGGATTGGGTCTGCCCTTCTACGGCTGGTGCATAGATACTGTGGCATATTCTGGGTATTATTGAACTGTGCTCAAGTGTTGAGCTGTCGGGAAATTGTGGGATTTTGATGAATAGATCGAAAAGTTTAACGTCGTCTAGATATTATGTGATGGGGTACAATATTTGGAATCCACAAATGTAGTTATGAGATAACTAATTTGAATGTTATAAATCTAGCAGTTTAGTCTCAATTGATCGGTTGCCACGGGATTTTGATGAGATCAAAAGTCCGTCAAAATCACGTAGTGTATGCGGATACTTGCTGAGTAAACTTAATAGATAGCCACGTCCCATAGCCCCGACCAAGTGACTGTAGGAGAACCCCGTCGCCAAAAGAATCCGTTCGGGTGCTCACGGCAGCGGTGTTCCGCCTTAGTGCACTTCGTCGACGGTATCGGGGGGTGCAGCCGTCTACTAAAGTTTCCGACGAGCATTCGATCAGGATGTCGGGAATCTTGTTGAATTGCCCGACTAGATATTAAAAGGTATTTTGAATATCGAGACTAAAATGCGGGGTTTATAATTGTTAGGCATGTGATGTGTAAGGAATTCATTTGGTTAGGTATGTGATGTCTAAGGTGGTTGCGGATTCCAACTGTTGTAGATTTTCACTTTCTTTTCTGCTACCGTAAGTGTAATATGTGATGTATCACCAGTTTCGGTGCTATATGTCAACGAAAATTAGGATACGCATATTTACTTACGTTGATGACATGTGATGTTATGTGTTGCTATGATATGTTATATTGGATCGTCGTGTTTTGAATAGCCGGGGGTTTTATGTAAGATGAGAGTTTTTCATTTTCATTCATGTAAAATTCATTGTATGTAATATTCTTTTATTGGGACACTTCCGGGTTGAGGATGATGTCACTATTGTATATTATTTACTTTTCCGCATTATGATAGACCTAAGGCAGGGAGCATAAGTAACCGGGTTCTAGGGTCCAGTGGGAGACCATCTCGAGGAGTCGAGACTGGGTCTCCTAACTCTAGAATTGGTAGGGTTTCTTACCGCACTCGTAGGGGTCTAGGGGTGTGGGATTGGCTATTCATCACGACCGTGGAATCCATGTTTTATACTGGCTTAATTTAAAACACGGAAATCCTAGTATATCCAATATTTCATATGTTATCTTCTGCTGCGATATTCTGTGATGTGATCATTGATTATATTCTGAGATGAATACTTATATTATATATATATGATATATATTATATATTATTGCTTTCGTTTCATACGTGATGCTTGGGAAGCATAATAAATGGGACTTCATTAATGAGATTAATGAAATAAAAGAAACCTAAAAGATGTTGTAGAAACTTGTTTTAAAAACTGGTAGCTCTAGTTCTTACTTTGCATAGCGGTATTCCTTATAGAATATCCAGCACCTTATTCGATAAGGAAAGAGCTGAGATCTCTTCACCGGGAGTGACCTCTTTAGCAAAACTAGAAGATGCTACAAACTCGGTTTGTCTTTTGATTGCTTTTAAAGTTTTTGCTATGCGTAGTGGTATTTGTGAAATATCCTGCACCTTATTCGATAAGGAAAGAGCCAAGATCCCTTCACCGGGAGTGACCTCCTTAGAAAAACTAGTAAAAGCCTCAAAAACACTCCTTTTCAAAATCACCCGATTCTACGACGATATCAAGTTCATTGCGCAAAGGGTTTTCTTAAAACCTGTCGTAGACCTCCGTCATTTCAGATAAGTACTTCATAGTATTCATGCTACGTTTGTTGGCATGTGTCAAGGCGTAGTGTGCGGTAGCTATTTATGCTTATCTGCTAAAGCATATGATGCGATTGAGTTAGGATAGTCGTGCGACTTTGTTGGCCTGTTTCAAGGGTCGTGCGGGTGGATTTAATTCAATCGGGAAATGTACGGCTTGAACTTGACTAGCGGACTATGGTTTGTTGGCCTGCGTCAAGGTCATAGGACGCTAAGGGCAAAATATTATCGGGAATTTCAAGTGTTGAAATTTGCAATGAGATTGCATACCTCCTATGAGATAGTTGGATCCCGATACCCACTAAGAGTAAGAGTTACTCCTGGGATAGTTTTACACATTACAATTAGCCAATCAAGTAGGTGTCTAGAAAAGTGTTAACGGGGTTACGCCCCTGGGAAAACGAGGTTTATTTTAATTAGGTCCGTGCGAAAGTACGGGGAACCTCTCTCAAAATACCGGCACTGGCCTGGCTAAAAGATTGGTGAAATTATAGGGTGTAATTAATCCCGGCTAGTCTTTCCTTTTAGGGTTTAAAGGAAGATTTAACTAAAACAGTGGGAGCCATTCTGATTAGATAAATTAATAACCAATCTAATCTTGCAAGAGCATACGCTGAGTGTTTTCTTCTCTCTCTCTGGTAGCGACTATGTCACGCCTTAATCAAGATAATAATATGGATGTACTGATCGAACCCGCTTGTTATACTGAGCTGGAGAACGTTGGTCCCGCTCGAACTTATAATTGTTATAAGACCGAGCAGAAAATAGGGGATTACCAGGATTCCCGTACAGCCCAAACAAAGAAAGTGCATGCTGATGCATCATCTTCGGGTGTGTTCATTACAGAGAACTGTTTCTCAGTATCCTTTACGTCCTGGGTATGAGATACCGGATTAGGATCCCACATATGTAATATGTTACATGGGCTACAGATAGGCAGAGAACTGAGAATGGGTAATAAGTTTCAAGAGTTGAAAACGGTGCAAGTGTTGCAGCCAAGTTTGTTGGTGGTTATCACCCTGTTTTACCAAATACATTGATTCTGAACGAATATTATTAGATATCGAACCTGATATACAACATCATATCAGTCTCTTTATTAAATAAAGAAGGATATAATTTGTATTGTTGGATAATATTTTGAACATTTCCTATATCAAGAGTTGATCGGTTCAGGCACGTTATCTAAAAACATATACGTTCTAAATCAAACTATAGTTCTTAACGTACAGAACACACACAAGAGGAAGTGTTCAGAAATGAACGAATCCTTCTTGAGGCATTGTAGACTAGGTCATAACAATGCGACCCGACTAGCTAAGTTACATAAAGATGCATATTTAAATCAGTTTGAATTTACATCTTGTGAAACTTGCCAGTCATGTCACAAAGATAAGATGACCATAACTCCGTTTATTGGAAAAAGAGAAAGATTTAGTGAACTCTTGGGATTCATACATGATGTATTTAAGTCCCCTATCTACACATGCCAGGACTGGTTCTTTGTACTTCATTACGTTCACTGATGATCTCTCAAGATTCGGACATATGTTCCTGTTGAAACACAAGTCTGAACCTTTTGAGATATTCAAAAAATATAAGTCAGAAGTAGAGAACCAAAATGGGTATAAGTATTATGTTCTATGATGTGATCAAGGAGGAGAATACTTGAGCACGGAATTCCTTGACTATTCTAAAGGGGAATGAGATTCTCTCTCAGCATTACTCCTCCGTATACACCACAACATATTGGTAAATCGGGGCGGAGCAATCGCACCCTATGTGATATGGTGTGCTCTATGATGAGTACTACTGAGTTGCATTTTTCCTTTTGGGGTTATGCACTTGTGAGGCTGCATACCTATTGAATAGAGTTCCAATCAAATCAGGTGCCTACCACTCCATATGTGATATGAAATGGGAAGAACCCATCTCTTAAGTATGTTAAGATTTGGATTGTCCGGCCTATGTATAAAAGAAAAATCCGGACAAGCTCAAGGCAAGGTCGGTTCTGTGGAAGTTTGTTGGGTATCCGAAGCATTCGCAAGGGAACATCTTCTACCACACCGAGGAAAAAAAAGTGTTTTGTTTCTCAGCATGCCACCTTTGGGAAAGGGAATTTCTTGTGAAGAAATTAGTGGTCATGAGGTAGAACTGGAATGAGTTCCAGCTATACAAACTACATCTGACGATTTGATAGAACCAGAGGATTCAATAGTTCCCAATGAACCTCAGCCTCTCCGCCGATCTAATAGGGTTCCTCACCCACCTGAGAGATACTTCGGTTTTCTCTATAACAGTGGGAGCGAAGATTGAATCATGAGATAATGACCCAACTAGTTTCGAGCAGGCCATCAGGAGTGGGGACTCTGTGAGAATGGCTGGATGCTAAGCGATTTGAGATGGAATCCAATACACCAACAAAGCATGGACTTTGGTTGCTAGATCTGAAGGGTTAAATCCCCATCAGGAGAAAGTATATCTTGAGAAGATTACTTGGTGTACATGGAAAAGTTGAGACTTTCAAAGCTAAGACTTGTTGCAAAAGGTTCTCGTCATCGACCAGATGTGGATTATGATGAAACCTTTTCTAGTGCTAATGCTTCAGTTCATCCGGATCCTACTTGCCATTGCTACATACCATGACTACGATATTTGGCAGTTGGGTGTCATGACTGCTTTTCTAAATGGTGATTTAGAAGAGAGCGTCTATAAGTACACAGCTATAGGGCTTCGTAGACAGTGGGAGCAGCGGAAACGTGTGCATATTGATTTATGAGTTAAAGCAGGTGTCGCAGAGTTGGAACATCTATTTTGATGTCGTAGTCAAAAAGTTTGACTTCATCAAAATGGTAGATGAACCTTGCATATACAAAAAGGTAGTAGGGAGTATGGTGGTGATCCTCGTATTGTACGTGGATGAAATACTCTTGATAGGAAAGGAGTTTCCTATGCTACACTCGGTCAATCTCCTCTTATCACAAGGATTCTCCATATAGGATCAAGGTGATACTTCCTAAATCCTGGGTTTTGGATCTATGAGATAGATCTAAATGGATGTTAGGATTCTCACTAGGTGTAGTGAGACAGTATCAATCGATCCAGGGGAGAATCACTGGATAGCTTCCAGGATGTTAAAGTCGACTGAATGTCAGTCATAGGCATTGTCTTTACCCTCAATGGAGGGATGGTATGTTGGAAGAGTTCCAAACTAGATGCCGTGACAAACTAGACGATAAAGGCTGGATACATTGCTACCAAGGATGCTACCATAGAGGTAATCTGGATATATATTTGTTCATGAGATGAACTTCGTTCCTACCATTATGTGACAATGGAGTTATGGCTTATGCCTAGGAACCCCCGTCTCATCAGTGATCCAGACATATTCTTAGGCAGTATCACCTGATCATGGAGATGGATGATCTTCAGGGAGATCGAGGTTAGGAGAGTAGACATAGAGAACAACACGGCGGATCCACTCACAAAGGCCTATTCCTAGTAGAGACTTTTATGGGATGGTTGTATATGAGATACTACCACCACTGTTAATTGTTGGGTATGAGATACTACAACAGATAGTCCTAGTGCCAGTGGGAGATTGTTAGTTATATGTATTTCCTAGAGGCCATTACTGTACATACGATGTATAATGTAGTAGATGCTTGGACATATATAGGGAGGACTTTCTTACTCGACATGATAGTATGCTATCTGGTTGCTCTTTATCTTAATATGTACACTAATTATCTCTATGTTACATGTTGATAAATCCCTTAGGATGAGTACTTGACTACCAGGGTTGTGATGCAGATCATACTAGTGGGGACATCATAGTCGCTAAGTACATCCTTCAAATGTTCCTAGTCATGGGTGTATCGAGACAGAGCATCGATATACCAGAGTAGACTAGTGTATAGCTTCTCGACCCATATAGATGGGCGATGGATGATCCCATATCCATTGGTGTTTGACATCAGAGACAGTATATGGGTGCTCAGTGGAGACTGGGTACACTGAACGGACTCGCCGAGAACTCCCAGATGATATTATACCTAACGTCAGATGGCAGTTCTCTGGTGACACTAGTACAGGTTAGTCTGTTGACCTGAGATCGTCATAGAGTCTTGTATGATTCCCACTGTGCTTTGATTTCCACTCTACCACGTTCAAGAGAACAAGCAAAATGGTGGCTTTTGGGTATAGTCCTGAATCATATGGAGGCAATGAGCGATAGGGGGGTTTTGTCTCTCCCGGTATTGGAGGTTGATGTTGCGCTGTATTCGATTGGCTATAACAGGAAGTCCTTGGCCAAGTCTGCTTTAGAGATATATTGGTAAGTGTTATCAGTAGTTTCTCGACCCGTTATGAGCCTCATATCGACACGACTTATCAAGTTACTGGGGTCTGACGTTTACCACCCCTAAACGAGATATGCGACATATCAGACAAAGAGACCGGACTGTACGGTAGTGTTACCGATTAGATTCGCAGGAGTGTGAGCAGGCTTGCTTGTTGATCTTCTGATCGCTCAATACCCGGGTGGACGTTATGTTTAGAAGACCGCTTACGGCTTGTAGGTGTTTGATATGATCATCACCTACTGCCGGCGTATTGACGAGTCTTTAGAGTCCTATACAAGGGTTTCCTGGCTTAAGCGAAACGAAGTAGGAGCACATATATGATATGTGCGGTACCGAGATTGATACGATATGGGATACCGTATTCTATTCTCGCGATATGTGATATCGACCAGGTATATGTGATATAGCCGGGTTATCGGATCAAGTGTTGATTCGATAAAATGAAACATATTATATTAGTCGGGTATTTGCAAAATAGCCGGATTATCGGATCAAGTGTTGATTCGATAATTTAATGTATAATTATATATTTGATATATTACATTACATTAACTAATATAAGCTCACTTAAATGATTCTTTTTCTCACTTGATGATACATTGATATATATGTGATATATGTTAATTGTATTATTTTCTTTTGTTACATTATATATTATATATGTGATATATAATATTGTAACATGTGAGGGTTAAACTTGAAACTAGGGTTTTGAGATTATTACAATGGTTAAGATTAGGGTTTGATATATATATATATATATATATATATATATATATATATATATATATATATATATATATATATATATATATTCAAAAAGAAAAGACTTTTGGCAAAAGAGTTCCCATTGTTGACTAAGTCTTCTCTCTTGATATTTTGCTTAGATATTTCTAAACCGAACCCTAACCCTAGACCATGGTAAAGTCTCTACAATGGTTAAGAATGGCATGCTTAACCCTAGGTTGCAATTCTAACCTCAACAATAATTCATTATTCATCACTTAACTTCATCTTCTTCTTCCTCTTGAGCTTTCTCTCTAGTTTGTGATATAGTGATGATTTTGAATAAGAAAATGAAATGTAATATGAGCAAAATTTCTACTTCATCATCCTCTACTACTTTCCATTTAGCATAGGGTGTTTGCTTCACTAATTCCATGATTAGTGAAGAGATAGGTTGGGTTAGTGTCTCCTCGACATAGATCATCTTCGGCCTCGAAGACTTCGAAGTAAGCATGTTCGTTTCTTCAACGGAGCCTCTCTAGAGTCCGGGACTTCTTGATCGCAGCAAAGGGACTACTACATGGAGCTATTGAAGTGAAGGACTGGTCTACAAAGTGTAAGTCCAAGCGACCTCTCCCGGTACTTACGGGCTTGCGGAATTTGGTGAAAAACGATTTTCTAGGGGCGGCAACATGGACTCAAACCGGATCTTTGTTAAACTATCTACCTAACAACCTAACTAGGAGTTGTTAACTACTCGGTTAGGGGGTTATACCTTTCTTTCTTGAACTCCTTCGTCTTCAAAACTCAATGGTGTACGGATCGGCTTCACCCCGTCGTCTTCTTGCACCGAAGATCGATCCACCCGAAAGCTTCTACCTTTAGCTTCTTCTTCGAACTTTGAAGAAACTAGTTCACTCGGTTTGCTAAACCTTATGAACTAGAGTGAGTAGAGGAAGGTTTTGGTGTCTTTTTATCTCTAAGGCAATGAGTCTCAACACATGAGAATGGTTTGCCTTGAGGTAGAGAGAGCAAGAGGAAGAGGGAGAGCTTGAGAATGAGAGAGCTCAAGAGAGAGAAAACAAATGATAGAATGAACCATACTCTTCTCATTCTCACCTCTCATAATGCAAAAGCCATCATAACAACAATAGTAATCAAGTATTGTGTAAATGGTTTAAGTCAAAATGGCTATATCATTTCATGCACTCATTTTGCATAAATAAACAAGCAAGAAAAAGTCTTTGCCTTGGAATGATAGCCATTGTCATGATGATGGTCAACTAGTCCAACCTAGTCAACCGGTCAACAAAGTCAACAAAGTCAACCCCTCAACAACCATGTCACTATAATACTTAATTAATATCAATGTTAATCATATATCTTATTCTCATTAGGGTTAAGCAAAAGTCAATGGTCAACAGTCAACTGTCAACAGTCAATAGTCAACAAACCCAATGAGAATACTCTGCCTATGTCTCTCTGTCAACTGTGCAAACACACCCGCATCCGCGTTCCGAGGAACACGAATACAAACGAGATAAAACCAACCCCAAAACGTACACTAGGATCTGGCTTAAACCAAAGCCCGCTAGTGTTAACTGTCCGGACACTTACGTGCACAAGTGCACGGATGTGACCGAACCCTGTCGCAAAACCATGCGACCTGACGCAAAACCATGCGACCATCACTCTTTTGCCTAAAGGCGAATAGCTTTCTGTGTGGGACTCTAAAGACTCGACACTACGCTGGCAGTGGGTTTAACCAAAGACCGCAAGCGGCACTAGCTGTGCGTAACGGTCCCCAGGTAGATGCCGACAAGAAGACTGATGAGGTGAAACCCATCTGAACTCCTACTGAGCCTGAATGTGACAGTCTCCGCACAGTCCGGTCTGTTCGTCTGATACATCGCATGGCGGGCCTAGGGGGGCGGTAAACGTTAGTCCCCTAATAGCGGTACAAGTCATGCCGGAGTGAAGCCCAAAACACCCTGAGATAACACTGGAAGCCTACCAGTATATCTCGCTTGCCCTGGCCAGGGACTACTCGTGTAATGGCTCTCCTAGACACAGCGCGATGTCAACCCCCAATACCGGGAGAGACGAATCCTGTCTAACCGTCACTGCCTCTAAATGCTTCGGGACTGCACCCAACTACTACCTGTTTGCACGACTCCTTTGAGCCGTGGTAGGGTAGTAATCAAAGTACAGTGGGAACACACTCGAGGAAAAGTGACAGTGTCAAGTCAGCGGACTAAGCTGTACTTATGTCACCTGGGAACTGATAACTGACGATAGGTATAATACCAACCAGTCAGTTCCCGACGAGTCCTGTCCAGTGTACTCGTAACCTAACGAGCACCCGCATACTATCTCAAGTACGACATACTGACGGCTGTGGGACAGACCGTCTCCCATACTGGGATGAGAAGCGCATACGCTAGTCTACTCCGGAGTATCGATGCCTTGTCTCGATAGTCCTGCGACTAGGGACCTGCATAAGGATGTGCTTATAGATTACCCAGCCCCCACTAGAGTGACTGCCATCACGACGCTGGTAATCAAGAAAAGATCCTAAGGGCTCCACTAATGTGTATAGGTGATATACTAAAATAAACACATGTACACATTGAAGTAGAAACAAACCAAATAGCATACTACTATTTTGAGCAAAATTGTATATACAACTGTGAATATCCCAAGCTTCCATTAAGTAATATACAAACTAGTATGATACAGTAATGGCCTCTAGGGCATATACACTAACAATCTCCCACTTGCACTAAGGCCATGTACTGGCGTATTGAAGACCTATCATCTCGATCAGCCGCTCGAACTGAGTCTGGGGCAAGGCCTTGGTGAATGGATCTGTAGTGTTATCTTCTGAAGCAACCCTCCGAACCTCGATCTCCTGGCGATCCACGATCTCCCTGATCAGGTGATACCGCCTCAAGATGTGTCTGGATCTCTGATAGGACCTGGGTTCCTTCGCTAAAGTTATAGTCCCGTTGTTGTCGCAATACAGAGGTATTGGATCAACAATGCACGGAACCACCTGAAGTTCTTTCAAGAACTTCCTCATCCAGAGAGCTTCTTTTGCGGCATCAGATGCAGCGATGTATTCCGCTTCCATCGTCGAGACTGCAACGGTTTCCTGTTTGGAACTCTTCCAACACACCGCCCCTCCATTGAGGGTAAATACAAAACCCGACATGGACTTGGAATCATCCTTGTCATTCTAGAAGCTGGAGTCAGCAAAGGCCTCGATCTGGAGGTCTTTTCCGCCATACACCAAGAACATCTCCTTAGTCCTTCTCAGGTACTTGAGAATGTTCTTTACCGCTATCCAGTGTTTCTCCCCAGGGTTTGACTGATACAGGCTTACCACACTCAGTGCCTAAGCTACATCCGGTCTGGTACACAACATCGCATACATTATAGAGCCTACCGTAGAAGCGTAGGGTATAATAGACATGCAATCCCTCTCCAAATCAGTCTTGGGAGACATCTCTTTAGAGAGGGTGATCCCGTGACAAGCCGGTAGGTTACCGCGCTTGGAATCTTCCATACTGAATCTTTTCAGTATGGTGTCGATGTACCTGGACTGTGAAAGTCCTAATATCCTCTTGGATCTATCACGATGGATCCGGATCCCCAGGATGTAAGAGGCATCACCCAGGTCTTTCATGGAGAACCTGTGTGACAAGAACCCCTTGACAGATTGTAGCATAGGAATGTCATTTCCTATTAAGAGAATGTCATCCACGTATAAAACGAGGAATACTACAGTTCTCGCTACAAATCTACTATAGATGCATGGTTCATCTGGATTTTTGATAAAGCCAAATTCCTTGACCGTCTCATCAAAACAGATGTTCCAACTCCACGATGCCTGCTTTAGTCCATAGATGGACTTAAGCAACTTGCACACCTGTCCGCTGCTCCCACTCTGAATGAAACCCTCTGGCTGGTCCATATAGACACACTCCTCTAAATTTCCATTTAGAAAAGCTGTCTTTATGTCCATCTAATCTTGGAAGGCAGCAATGGCAAGAAGGATCCGAATGGATTTCAGCATAGCCACTGGAGAAAAGGTTTCGTCATAGTCCAAACCAGGTCTTTGACAAAAACCCTATGCAACAAGTCTAGCTTTATAGGTCTCAACCTGTCCATCTACACCAATCTTCCTTTTGAAGATCCACTTGCATCCTACGGGTTTTACCCCGTCTGGAGCAATGTCCAACGTCCATACTTTGTTGGTGTACATGGACTCCATTTCGGTCCGCATTGCATCCAGCCATTTTACCGAGTCAACGCTCTGAACGGCCTGCTGGAAGCTAGTAGGCTCATCATAATCTATGATGCAATCCTCTCTATCCCCGTCTATGAGAAAACCGTAGTATCTCTCGGGCGGATGAGACTGCCTACTACTCCTGCGGAGCGGCGTAGGAATGTCCTGTTCTTTTGAACCCTCTGGTTCCACTAAGCTTTCAGTAATAGTCTGTGGTTCTGGAATTTCTTCCTGTTCTACTGTACTCCCACTTATCTGGTTTTCCAAAAACTCAGTTTCCAAGAAGTAGGCATGACGAGAAACAAAAACCTTTTGTTCCTCTTCGCAGTAGAAGAAATATCCCTTGGAGTTCTTTGGATATCCCACGAACTTGCACCGTACTGAGCGTGCCTCGAGTTTGTCCGCATGCTGCTTTTTAACAAAAGCTGGACATCCCCATGTCTTAATGTGATTAAGATGTGGCCTCTTCCCACACCACATCTCATATGGTGTGGTAGGCACAGTCTTAGTAGGAACTCAGTTCAAAAGGTACGCAGCTGATTCTAGTGCATACCCCCAGAATGATCGCGGTAACTCAGCGTTACTCATCATGGACCGTACCATATCCAATAGGGTTCGGTTCCGTCTTTCCGATACACCGTTATGTTGCGGAGTGTATGGAGGAGTAAGATGAGAGAGAATTCCATTCTCTTTTAAATAGTTCAGGAACTCAAGTATTCACCACCTCGATCCGATCTTAGAATCTTGATACTTTTGCCGGTTTGTTTTTATACTTCATTCTTATATTCCTGGAATTTTCCAAAGGCTTCGGACTTATGTTTCATTAAGAAGACATAGTCGTACCTTGAAAAGTCATCCGTAAAAGTAATGAAGTAAGAATAACCGCTTCACGCATGTGTAGACATTGGACCGCACATGTCGCTGTGTACGAGTCCCAAGAGCTCGCTCGCTCTTACTCCGTGTCCAGTGAACGGAGTCTTTTTCATCTTTCCTTTGAGACAGGATTGACAAGTGGCATACGATTGATATTCGAATGGATTCAAATATCCTTCTGTATGTAACTTCGTCAACCTTCTCTCATTGATGTGACCCAGTCTACAATGCCATAAGAAAGTCTGATTTATTTCCGGAGACTTTCTTTTGTATGTATTCTGGACATTGAAAATCTGTGGTTGGTTTAATACGTATATACCATTGCTTAATGTACCTGACCCAATCAGAACTTGATTAAGGTGAATGTTCACAACATTACTTACAAATGCAAATTCATAACCATCTTTAGATAATAAAGATACAGAAATGATATTACAAGTTGCATTGGGTACAAAATAGCAATTACGCAAAACCAAAACATGTACATCTGACAAGCCCAGGTGATAGTCCCCCACGGACTTAGCATCCATGCCAGCTCCGTTTGCAACTCTGAGGGTCATATCACCTGCCTTCAAAACCCTACGCTTTCTCAGTGCCTGCAAAGAATTACAGATATGAGATCCTGATCCGGTATCCAATACCCAGGAAGTAGAGTTTATTGAAAGACAGTTTTCAATAACATACACACCTGAAGCTGAAGCCGCAACCTGCTTCAGATCCTATGTTCTGGCCTTCCAAGCCCTGCAATCATTCTTCCAGTGTCCCTTCTTATGACAGTAGAAGCATTCTTCCTTATCCACAAGCTTCCCTACTTTCTTTGTTGCTTTTGCCTTTCCCTTCGTATCCACTTTACTAACACCGCCCCTTGGTTTGGCGGGGGTTTTCTTCTTCTTTCCCTTGGCTATCGCCTTGGACCTAGAAGAGGAAGATCCTCCTACAAACAAAGTGGATGTTTCCCTACCTTTCTGTAGGGTGCCCTCTGCGCTCCTGAGCATGTTGAGGAGATCTGAAAGTTCAACTTCCTTTTCTTGTAATTTGAAGTTCAGGATAAACTGGGCGTAAGTGGAAGGAAGGGACTGGAGAATCAAGTCCGTATAGAGCTCATTCTACAACGTGGTCCCAAAGTCCGCGAGCTCCTCTATGTAGCCAATCATCTTAAGCACGTGTTCCGCTACCGATGATCCGACGGCCAACCTTACCGAAAATAACTTCTTCGACACTTCGTATCTTGCGATACGAGACTGCTCTCCATACAGTTCTTTTGTATGGAGAAATATGGATTCGAGGTCCATATTCTCGTGCCTCCTCTGATATTCGTTGTCCATAGAGGCAAGCACGAGGCACCTAGCCTTCGCGCAATCGATCTCCCAAGTCTTACGGATTTCCTTATCCGCGATGCTGGAGGTGGGACCTGGGACAGGGGGAGCTTTGGTGGTAAGAAGATACCCCAGCTTATCGTAAGTGATTGCCATTTTGACATTCCTGAGCCAATCTTTGTAGTTTGGCCCTGTCAGTATGTTTTTATCTAGAAGTAACTTAAGTCCAGTCATGTCGATTGGTCGCTGCAATAAGGAGAGAGAGAAGAAACACTCAGCATGATGCTCTTGAAAGTTTAGAGTGGTTTTTATTTTGTCTAAACAGGATGGCTCCTACTGTTTCTCGAATCCCTCCTCAAACCAAAAAGGAAGAATTAGTCAGGATCAATCTCACCGTACAATTCTTGTTTAACCGTTCAGCCAGGCCAGTGTCGGTACTTCGAGGGAGGTTTTCCAACGCTTTCGCGAAGTTCCTTAATTTAAGAACCTCTTTTCCCTGGGGGCGTAGCCCCGCTAACACCTTTCTAGACACCTACTTGGTTTATAGCATTGATCGTTAAGTGAGAAATTTCTCGAGGAGTAGCATATACTCACAGTAGGATCGGGATCCAAATACCATCGCGTGACAAAACTGAAGGAATCCTACCAGAATCATCACACTCCAAATGGTATGCAACGCTAGCATGTTTCAGTACTGTTGAAACTCCCGATGTGGATTTTTGCCCCATGCTCTTATGACCTTGACTTTGGCCAACAAATCATAAGTCACATGTCAAGTTCTACCCGTCGTTCTCCAGGTTAATTTGAATCCACCCATACCTACCCTTGACTTTGGCCAACAAGGCAGTACGACTGTTCCAAATCAACGCATCTATCTATGCTGCACATGAATACCCAATAGCTACCAATCACTATGCCTTGACTTTGGCTAACAAACATAGCTTGAATACTATTGACTATTTATGTGAAACGACGGAGGGCTACGAATGGTTTTGGCGAAATCGTGAATGTAGTGAACTTGATATAATCGATGGAACGAGATAGCTTTTAAAAGGAGTGGCTCAAGCTCCGCATTTAAAAGTTGGTTTTGAAAAGAACCGAGTGGTTTTTCGAAAGTGTTCCAACGACTTTTTCTTGGTTTATTTTCTTGCATTAGTTCTTTTAATGCGTGATATTCTTGCATTAGTTCTTTTAATGCATCCAATCATTTAATCCTACCATTGCAGAAAACAACCAAAATATGACGTACGCTTATTCCATTCGCATTCGCCATGGGGCCCCGTCATTACCCTTTAGGTTACTTAACTAACGACAGAGCGGGGGCTGGGCTAGCGCGGCTGTAAAACATAAGCAACGCCTAAATAATATCATATATATATATACATTGCAATGACAGCCATTTCAGATCACAGATGAACACATTGGATATACTAGGAACCCGCAATTCATACGATCCTGTAACGAAAATCAGATTACACGGTCGCGGTGAATAGCCAATACCCCACCCAAGACCCCTACGGGTGCGGCAAACTACCCGCCAAGTACCCGAAGCGAAGCAACCTCCCTCAACTCCGTGAGTAGGCCACTCGGCACTTCGGGATACCCGGTAGTTTGTGCACCCCCCCCATGGGTCTATCCTAGGAGCAAAAACGGTAAAAAGAAATTAAACAATGACGGCTACAACCCCGACCCGGTTGTGCGGCCATATAAATAATTATTACATCAATTTACAAATTTACATGAATTGAAAGAAAAGAAAACTCTCGTCTCACAACCCCCGGCTATTCACCCGCGACAATCCAATGAATTCATATACACAAACCAGCAACATTACAGATCACAGATTTGTATAACCCCCACTAATCGACATATAGCGATTAGCAGACGTTCAATACAAATATCACATCACAGAAATAAACCCGTCAGCTTAAGTCATAAGAAACTTGATCAAAATACGGTTTTTAAAGCCCCAAAAACAAAATTTTCTTTCTGAAAAATCTGGGCTGAAAAAACATATACCAAAAATCCCAAAATACCCCACTGAACAAACTACAAAGAAGACGATACACAGAGGAGATAGATCGGCCGCGGAACCGCGGCAATAGCAAGCTATTGCTGCGTTTCCGCGGTGGTTTGGTGGGATCTCTGGACCGTTTTTCTACAGTATACTATAAAAACCCTAAGTCGATTTTTAAACAATGATTTATTACTTTTACAGCACTTTGAAAATCGACAGCAAGTTAGATATCAGGGTGTATTTCGCGAATTTTTCTCCGATCGAATTTCTAGTTACTATGCTAACATGTTAGGTAGTGTTTAACTAGGCTCTGATACTACTGTAAGTCCATGCTACCTCTCCCGATACTTACAGGCTTGCGGAATTTGGTGAAAAATGATTTTCTAGGGGCGGCAACATGGACTCAAACCGGATCTTTGTTAAACTATCTACCTAACAACCTAACTAGGAGTTGTTAACTATTCGGTTAGGGGGTTATACCTTTCTTTCTTGAACTCCTTCGTCTTCAAAACTCAATGGTGTACGGATCGGCTTCACCCCGTCGTCTTCTTGCACCGAAGATCGATCCACCCGAAAGCTTCTACCTTTGGCTTCTTCTTCGAACTTTGAAGAAACTAGTTCACTCGGTTTGCTAAACCTTGTGAACTAGAGTGAGTAAAGGAATGTTTTGGTGTCTCTTTATCTCTAAGGCAATGACTCTCAACACATGAGAATGGTTTGCCTTGAGGTAGAGAGAGCAAGAGGAAGAGGGAGAGCTTGAGAATGAGAGAGCTCAAGAGAGAGAAAACAAATGATAGAATGAACCATACTCTTCTCATTCTCACCTCTCATAATCCAAAAGCCATCATAACAAAAATAGTAATCAAGTATTGTGTAAATGGTTTAAGTCAAAATGGCTATATCATTTCATGCACTCATTTTGCATAAATAAACAAGCAAGAAAAAGTCTTTGCCATGGAATGATAGCCATTGTCATGATGATGGTCAACTAGTCCAACCTAGTCAACCGGTCAATAAAGTCAACAAAGTCAACCCCTCAACAACCATGTCACTATAATACTTAATTAATATCAATGTTAATCATATATCTTATTCGCATTAGGGTTAAGCAAAAGTCAATGGTCAACAGTCAACTGTCAACAGTCAATAGTCAACAACCCCAATGAGAATACTCTGCCTCTGTCTCTCTGTCAAATGTGCATACACACCCGCATCCGCGTTCCGAGAAACACGAATACAAACGAGATAAAACCAACCCCAAAACGTATACTAGGATCTAGCTTAAACCAAAGCCCGCTAGTGTTAACTGTCCGGACACTGTACGTGCACAAGTGCACGGATGTGACCGAACCCTATCGCAAAACCATGCGACCTGTCGCAAAACCATGCGACCACTACTCTTTTTCCTAAAGGCGAATAGCTTTGTGTGTGGGACTTTAAAGACTCGACACTACGCTGGCAGTGGGTTTAACCACAGACCGTAAGCGGCACTAGCTGTGCGTAACGGTCCCCAGGTAGATGCCGACAAGAAGACTGACGAGGTGAACCCATCTGAACTCCTACTGAGCCTGAATGTAACAGTCTCCGCACAGTCCGGTCTGTTCATCTGATACATCGCATGGCGGGCCTAGGGGGCGGTAAACGTCACTCCCCTAATAGCGGTACAAGTCATGCCGGAGTGAAGCCAAAAACACCCTGAGATAACACTGGAAGCCTACCAGTATATCTCGCTTGCCTTGGCCAGGGACTACTCGTGTAATGGCTCTCCTGGACACAGCGCGATGTTAACCCCCAATACCGACAGAGACGAATCCTGTCTAACCGTCACTGCCTCCAAATTCTTCGGGACTGCACCCAACTACTACATGTTTGCACGACTCCTTTGAGCCATGGTAGGGTAGTAATCAAAGTACAGTGGGAACACACTCGAGGCGAAGTGACAGTGTCAAGTCAGATGACTAAGCTGTACTCATGTCACCTGGGAACTGATAACTGACGATAAGTATAATACCAACCAGTCAGTTCCCGACGAGTCATGTCCAGTGTACTCATAACCTAACGAGCACCCGCATACTATCTCAAGTACGACGTACTGACGGCTGTGGGACAGACCGTCTCCCATACTGGGATGAGAAGCGCATACGCTAGTCTACTCCGAAGTATCGATGCCTTGTCTCGATAGTCCTGCGACTAGGGACCTGCATAAGGATGTGCTTATAGATTACCCAGCCCCCACTAGTGTGACTGCCATCACAACGCTGGTAATCAAGCAAAGATCCTAAGGGCTCCACTAATGTGTATAGGTGATATACTAAAATAAACACATGTACACATTGAAGTAGAAACAAACCAAGTAGCATACTACTATTTTGGGCAAGATTGTATATACAACTGTGAATATCCCAAGCTTCCATTAAGTAATATACAAACTAGTATTATACAGTAATGGCCTCTAGGGCATATACACTAACACAAAGGTTGTATTCCTTGCTCACTTAGGATGTAAAGTGTTTACATATGTTATTCCGTCGATTTCTAGTAAACGATTCTATGTTAGGGTTAGCTATAACGGCAAAATTTTGAAAATGACATGGACGATGCCTCCCGAAACCTTGCTGCCGTGCTAAGGAATCCTGCAGGGCGATGGATGATCATATATCCATTGGTGTTTGGCATCAGAGATCGCATACGGGTGCTCAGTGGAGACTGGGTACACTGAACGGACTCGCCGACAACTCCTAGATGGTATTATACCTCACGTCAGATAGCAGTTCTCTGGTGACACTGGTACAGGTTAGTTTGTCGATCTGAGATCATCATAGAGTCTTGTGTGTCTCCCACTATGCTTTGATTTCCACCCTACCATGGCTCTACTGAGTCGTGCAAACAGGTGGTTTTTGGGTATAGTCCCGAGTCACATGGAGGCAATGAGAGATAGGAGGGGATTCGTCTCTCCCGGTATTGGGGGTTGATGTTGCGCTATGCCCGATTGTCCATAACTGAAATCCCAGGCTAGGGTAGATAAGATTTACTTGTAAGCGTTATCAGTAGTTTCTCGACCCGTTATGGACCTTACATCGGCATGAATTATCAAGCTATTGGGGTCTGACGTTTACCACCCCTAAGCGAGATATGCGACATATCAGACGAAGAGACCGGACTGTACGGTAGTGTTACTGATTGGATTCGCACGAGTATGAGCAGGCTTGCTTATTGATCTTCTGATCGCTCAATACACGGGTGGCCATTACGTTTAACAGACCGCTTGCGGCTTGTTGGTGTTTGATATGATCATCACCTGCTGCCGGCGTATTGACGAGTCTTTAGAGTCCTACATAGAATATTCTTAGTTCATTCGAAACGAAGTAGGAGCACATATGTGATATATGCGGGACCAAGATTAATACGTGTATATGATACCGCATTCTATTCTCGCGATATGCGATATCGGTCGGTTATATGTGATATAGCCGGGTTATCGGACCAAGTGTTGATTCGATAGATTGTTACAATTGATATTAGTCGGTTGTATGTAATATAGCTGGATTATTAAATCAAGTGTTGATTTAATAATTTAATGTATAATTATATATGTGATATATTGATTTACATTAACTAATATTAGCTCACTTAAAGATTTCTTTTTCTCACTAGTGTATACTTAATATATATGTAATATATATTAATGTACATTGTTTTGTGTCATGCTAGATGCCACATGATACATGGGTGTATGAGACTCACACCATGCAAATAATAATGAAGGGTTTTTATTTATTTAAAGTAAATCAAAATTGGTTGGAAATTGTCATATGGTTAAAGCTTATAGAAGCTTGTGGAACCATTGACCAAGTCCACTCTTTTTGTTTTACTTGAAGATATTTATTAACCCAACCATTATTGTTTAGCCATAGTTTATTCTCTACATGAGTTAGAGTATGACACTAACTCATCCATGGTTGTTATTCTCACCTCATGAGTTCATTTCTGTCTTCTTCTTTATTCTTCATCTTCTTCTTCATTGAGAAAGGTTGCTAGCTTTTCTCAAGGTGAGAAAATATTGTGAGAAAATTAAATCTAAAGAGAGCCCATTTCCTACTTCTGAAGGGATACACTAGCGCCCTGGCCAACTTCCATGGCCAAATGCGGAACAAAAATTTTACTACGATACAAAACTTTAGCGCTAGAATAAACCATAAACCGGATCTTTACCATAAACCTAACTAGCAAAAGAATGTTCTATCTACTATTATAGAAAGTTATACCTCAAACTTGAATTCCTTCTCTTCTTGTGGTGCTTCTCCTTGTTGTGAGCTCCTTGGAGTGGTGTAGATGTGTCACGACCCGAAATAGTCCGTGACTGGCACTTGAATCATATGAAGTCTATAGGACCCCATCTGATCCAAGTAAGCCAAAAGCCCAGAAATCTAAAACCTTTTTAAGTAATAAAATAAGGAAAAACTAGTTAAAAGATGTCAAGAAAACATGTTTTAAATACAAGGTTTTTAAATGACTAAGCCGAAAATGTATTTTTAAAAATGTAAAGTCTTTTCTAAAATTTTCGGCAGAGTTTCTTTTGTAAATACTGGCCCCGAACTGGGTACAACAAGAACAATATATATATATATATATATATGCAATGATAAAATGCATCCCTAAGCGGGAGCTAGCTCTTCGTCAATCGAGGGTCACAACCACACAAGCAATATGATATACAACGCCGAAGGGAGAGGATCAAAACTCAAAACAGCATGAAAACCGATATACTACAAGGCGCGACTCTAAGGTCAAAATAAAACATCACTAGTGTCTAAGTCTGAAACAATATACAGGTTTTGGTTGATGGAATTTTCTAGATACAATGAATAATACATAACAAGGGTGGTTCTGATGCAAAGAACCCACCAATCAAACAAATCACCTGCAAAGTAAAGCAATGTGCCGAAAATGCCGCTACGGAACCTGTACGGCAAAACCTGCAAGAACTGTGGCACAACGGGGGTGAGTTGCCAACTCGTGAATAGAAAAAATATCTACAAGCAGAAATCGAATGCATGACATAATCCTAGGTCAATACGATCAGATATAATATAAACCTCAAAAGGATAAGTCTGAAGCATGACAATGTGGCAACATAACATCTATACATGTGGGTAGTGCCAACTACTCGGGCCAGTGCCTCGGGTAATAACATGTCATAATATAATGTATGTCTGCATGAAGTAAATATGATGAAATATCAAATGGAGATCAGTACACATATATTAGCGTCCCATTCCACTAATATTGGTGTAAGGGTATATATAACAGCGCCCTCATACCCTGTTATATATACAAATGAAGTATGATCAATGTAATCTAGGTCTGTACGTGATCAATGTCTGTATAAACGTGGATCCCGTCCACCCGTCACCCAATGACAATAAGCATTATGCATGTAAATGTGTGGATATAATCAAAATCATCGAAGACATCATGAAAACTGTGCCCAGCATCGGCACGTAAATCCCCATATATGGGGCATCCGTCAATGCGTATAATCAAAGAGCATGATATATGCGACATGTAAAAGAAATGCAAGCACATCTATCTATCATGCAACAAGGAATAGTAATATGCACATATTGGGGAAAGCCGCTCTTTTTAAAATGAATCAGTTTTAAAGAGTACCTTGCGGTTCCCAAAAATTAGAAATATCATCTATGTATGTGCAAACATGTACGTGTACCAGTATGAATATACAACAGGTAGGTGCACAAGCATGAGTATACAGTAAGTATGTGCATAAACATAAGTGTACAATGAGTATGCCATGCAAGGATCATATCCTGAATGCAACAGTACTACAGTGTAGTGACATGGTAATTATCGATGATGAAGTGTGTGAGCCGGCAAGCAAGTGTACGTGGAACATACGCATCATCGATAATGGTGCTGGTGTCCTAACAGCATGAAGGTAATATAGCAATAGCATATGGAATGAAATGCGAATAGCAATGAAATGCGGAATCAAATAAATCAACGCAACTGTGAAGAGTCTACATCAATATGTATATGTCATGAAATTGTGCCATTTGAAATAAGACAAATCGGGGTTTTTAGCAAAATAAGGGCTACAGAATTTTTAAGAAAGATACGTCCTTTGAAAATACCCGTAGAATCCCTTTACTTGTTTTTAAGATATTCCCGATTCGTCAGTTTTTAAAATGGGTATGACTCGGTCTAGTCTAACACCTCCTATGCAAACTACAGATCTAAATATCAAGTCAATCGGGAGGGGTATGGAAACCATCTAAATCTGAGTCGATAATTATAAATATAATAGTCGGTGATCCCGCCTCAATAGTATCGCGCACAATATCGTATGTCATCTAACATCCTCGAGTCATGAGCGCGGATCAATCATCAATATATGGCTCGTACGGTAAATCGTCGTACGACATCCCATGAGCTGGGTACGGGTCAATATCACATTCTTCTCATCAATAACAGGTATCATTATCATCACATCACATCCTCTGGGGTACTGATCTAAGTCTAGTACCAGTCGATACCATCTATATAAGTATGAATACGTGTGTGAAACACACGTCCAAAGGCCCGCTAAAAGTCACATGTCGTATCCCAAATACGAATAACATCATATCACTGATATCACAGCACTATGCCCTACCTCATCGACTCATCTCAAATGTCCTCCAATATCCTCATCGTCACAGTATAAACATAGCAAATATGCGCGTGTGTGCGTGTGGGTGTAAACCTATTCTAGGTTCGCGACTAGGAACTACACTAGTTACTTCTAACCCTAATCTCTGCACAGTACACCTAACACATCCTTGACAACCAAGTCACACATAAGCTATCATATATATATATATAGTACACTAGACATTGGAATGCGGGCGTGCTATACGCCATCCACCCGACTTCTCCCCGTAGATATAGATCTACCCACCTTGATTTATGTGTGACGATGCCGACGTATCCATTTGCATCTCCAACTCCTCGACATCACATGGGGTACCTACAAGGATATCACAAATGCTAAAGCACATGAAAATCATGTCGGAAACCAAAACGGTACATGCTACGCCCATAGGTAAAAACCTATAGCCTCGCGTGTACACACATCTAATAACCCTCTGCCGTTGGCGTTCAAACGCCACCCGATAGAAAAGAATCACCAAATACCAAAAACCATGCTAAAACAAGTCGTAAATCATGCGCCAACTCAAGAAAATCAACCCAGATTTTACCCTAACTGGAATCAGACAAAACTGCACATATCAAGGGTCAAGTTTACATGAAATAGGGCCATGCACCAAAAACGAGGAGGTTTCACCCAGGTCTGGCCGCAAATTGCGGCCAGAAGGGATAAATCTGTGGCCATAAAATGGAGGTTGGGGCTAGGGTTTTGGGTGTTGGTTTCTATCTGCCTGTATATCTCACTGCCAAGTCAAAATTATTTTAAGAGGTCCCGGTTGATAGCAGTTTTTCAGAAAGACTAGAAAGTCGACAAAATCGCTAAAATACGTCAAGTCGAAACTTTCAGGTAACTAACAGGGAATCTGGGGTATTCTGGGGTTAACTGGTCTCAAACGCACCTAATAAGGCTATACTAACATTCAAAACCAACACTTGGTCAAGTCTCACTCAAATTTTCCTAAACTAGCACTAAATCACAATAAAATCACTAAATTTCAGCCAACTCCCCATAACTGAGCAAGAAAAGAGTTGGGTTGCGAGATTATACCTCAAGGGGGTCCTAGGATGAAGGAGAAGGGAAGGAGGAGGAAGGAAGAAGGGCTGTTGCTGCTGTGGAGCTGCTCCTGTAGCTGCAGTTTGTGTTGCTGTTGCAGCTGTTGCTGATGCAGTTTTGTTGCAGTTGTTGTTGCTTGCAACCCTCTCTCTCTTTTTCTCGGCTGCTGTAGGAGCTGCTACTGCTGTGGCTTTAGTTGTTTGTGTGTTGTGAAGGGTTGAAGTATTTGATGGTGTGTGTGAGTGACAAATGTGAGGGATGTGAGAGTGTGAAAGAGAAGAAAAAGGGTTGAAGTGAATGGTGTGACATAACCTTAGCCACCTCTCTCTCTCTCTCAATAAATAAACAACCATCATGGCCCTCTCTCTCTTGCCTTAAGTAAACCTTAACCTTAACCAATTTTAAACAAAGCCACACCCTTAATTAAGCTCATCACCTAACCAAAAGATTCAACCCATCATGGTTGCCTAAACTTAGCTAACCCACCACGCTCATCTAACTGGTAACCCTAGACTACCATGAATCCAAAACATGAAACAAGTGTGACAAGTGTGGAAAATGTTACGTGCACATTTTTGCATAAAACCCAAAAATCCAATTAGCGATTTTTAATCGCGATTAACACTAAAATAGCATATACTTAACCATAAAAACTTTAAAATGGTATATTTCCACAAAATACCCTATTTTAGAATTTCCATAATTTTCTTCAGAATTTTCCCCATTTATCAGTATTTAATTATACCGAGATATTAAAATATTCATTAAAAATTAATGTTAAATTATGAAAATTCCCAAAAATAATATTTTATTTTTTTTTTGAAATGTTACAATCTTCCCCCTTAAAGAAATTCGGTCCCCAAATTTAAATTTAAACCCCCAAATTCTAAAACATTTCAATGAAATGTCCAAATCAACGGGGTTCCAAAACCATCAACGCATAAAACGCATCGTAGCGCAATACATGCGCATGCGTAACGAGCAGATAACTCAAAATCAAAACTCCGTCAAGTATCCCGCAATCATCGGAGTCAAGGTGAAAACACGAATGCCAAATCCAAAGCAAAACCGATATGCTCTAAATCGAAACTATACATGTAAATATCAGGTCTGTACATGTAAATATCTGAAGGGAATGCATGCTAAATTCTTTAAACTCGATGTGCAATGCGCATAACACTGCACAATGGCGGACGTCTCTATAAGAAAAATAACCATATACATATATATATATCTTTGGTTTAAGGTGTACGTTCCGCCGTTTTGAAAACAATTTAGAAGGGTTTCCTGTTTTAAATGTTTCGTGTCGTATCGGACACGTATGTAAAATACTGAGACTATAGCTCGCTTTTTGGAAATCCCTTCGGTAACTATCAATGCATGCAAAATGTATTCAGTTACTTTCCTCTGATCAGTCCTGTTTGGCTACTACCCAATATAGTGCCCAACATAAGAACAAAGTGCTCAAAAGCAAAATCAGCCTCAAAAAGCGTATCCAATAATCACGTGCGTCTGGTACGCATGGAAATCAAATCCAAATACAGGTGCCACAATACGCACGAGAACCTAAAACTATGTGCAAAGGGTGTGCACGAAAGCAATACCAAGTGCATCTAAAGCGCACTAAAATCTCAATCCCATGCATCCAGTGTGCACAGAATCACATCTCATGTCATGCACCCAACATGCGCTAAAAATCAAACCAGGTGCACAATGTGCACAAAGCAAATATCGAACATCACAATCGAAATCGAAGTCTAGTGCATCCAAGTGCACAAAATACGAATCACTGCACTGCAGCATATACGAACTATACCGAGTGCAAAAACCAAATCGTGTGCATATGTACGCACAAAATCAACTCAACTGTGTGAAACCCATAAAATCATGAACACGATAAATCAAGGCACGAAAACGATATCAAGTGCAACAACTTGTGCAAAAATCGTAATACTCAGTAGGTGCCACCAACGTGCATGAAAACAAATATCATGAAACTCAGTTATCAAGACTAAATCATGCAAACAGAACGCCCAAAATACCGAAATCCAAGATGACGGATACGTGATAATCGAATCGCAAAATCACAAATCATAAATACCGTCGTCGGTATATCCTCCTTCAAAGTCGAGAAGGTGCCGGTGCATCCCATGCTAGCAGCGCAAGACATCTACTTGCCTCTTGCTCACGGTCTGGCGTCCTCTGTCTCTGGGTCCTTATCTGCTTTGTGGATTACCAATCTCAAAATCAGTCGGCTCATCGGCCCTGTCAGGTGTGCTAACGGGGACGATTCCGTTCTGGCACTTCTCTGGTCATCTCTCGGTCAATCATCATGACCACTCGTAAAGCAGCATCTCACTGGCGTCGGCCTCTGGCTCCTTGAATGCACGTGACACATCTGATTCTGGTGCAAATATCATTGCAGTAGTGTCCTGGAAGGAATCCTGCTCAGGGTCTCTTCCGATATTGCCTATGCCGAACTGTACGGGGCTGGTACTCTTACAAAATCCTTTCTCGTTTTCTGGACATCTGCGTGTTCCGCACACATTTCCTCGGAACTGGCCGTATCCCAATGCCTCTGTAAGCATATCAGGTCTCTAGCCTCGACGGAAGGTAATGACGGCTCGTCAGCATCTCGCACGAACCTCTGGTTCCACTTGTCTTTATCGTCGTCCACTATGATGTCACGCCATGCTATCTGCGCACTGCACTGTTCTCGGCCACGGTCAATCCGAAGTCTCTCGCACGGACTCGAAATCGCGTACTCTGTAGCTTCATCATACTGTAGAAGATGCCTGGCCGAACAGGTCCTCGGGAACGCGTCCCAACCAACGGAGGAATACTCAATACTCGTCTGTCCTCGATCAACTCACAACACATATGGGTGAGGTTCTTTATCCGAACCTGGTCAATTTTCTCCTCGACGATGCCGAACTTTGGCCTGCTGGGTGTGCGTAATATGACCACTCCTGGATCCAGGTCTTCTCGTATAATATTCCAGAAAGGTCCTGTTGAGCTCTATCTCAAATCTCATCTCTGCCGAATTGCCCGGAAGTTATTATCTTTTCTATATCTATTTCTTGTCCCGGAACGGCAGCATACTCCTCGCGACTCCTCCTGGAAGGTATATCCATATACTACGCCTCTGCATGCATATTGCACCTCTGATGTCGGCAGAGTGGAACGCCATCTCGTCGAAATCTCTTGCGAACTCTTTACTTCACTCGGCTCCAATGTCGACTAATTCGGACTCGTCTTCTTGTGGCTGCATGGACTGCGCTCCAACGGCCATGCTCGTATCTGGAGTCTTCCAAAGAATGCATCTCACCACCTAGCATCCGAATGAAGTCGAGCCATCCGAGCGATTTGTCAAAACCTCATAATCTCCCAAGAGCTCAACATCTTGGGTACAGTTTAACAGTATCGAGTACGTACCACAGCATCGATGGTCCATCCGTAGAAGGGCAAACCCAAGCCTCACAAATGGCGCCGCAGAACTGCCGCAAACCCGAAGGTTCAAAGGCTTTCACACGGCCATTATGTCGAGTTAGGGTTTCATTCTTCTAGAGGGTCCATAGAATTGCCTACATATCTTTCCGAATACTTTAAACTTGGAATGGTAGGTTTCTGACATTCGATCGTCTCTGCCGACTCTCGACGTCTCCGCGCGAAGTCGTCTCTAGCTGGAATCAATCCATCTGACGACCTCGCATCGGTTAAGCGAACGAACCACATGTCCTAGTCCTTCATCCTTAGTGACTAGCGACCTTCCATCATATCTCTAAGGATATACTCATGCTGAAGTAGCTCCAACCATCTGGGCGATACCACGTCATTTGCAGCAATAACTAGCTCATTCGTCTGAATGCTGAACAGCGCCTCAATCCTCCAGGAAAGGCGATACATTGGCGGTCATCTCCAAATCGGTCTACTCTATATCCGAGTAAGACTCTCCATACTAGAAATCGTCAACTCAACTGGGCCTACTCCGGCACATAAATCGGACGAATCTCCTTCGTCTCTCAAATCGGGTAGACTAGCTACCATCTGTCTCATATCTGCCTGGAAGCTCCGGCGATCTCAGCTCGTATGCTCCGGAAGTGACATCCTATCAATCTCAGCAATAGCTGGTCTATCTGTCTGCATGGTAGGCGACATCACAATCTCTGAGGTATGTTGTACATCAACAGTCCTCTCGCAACTGGCAGCTCTAACAATGGCCCGATCACCCGGTGTAAAACCAAGCACTCGCCTCCATAAGAGGTCACAATCATCCATACTAACTCGAGACGTTCCCATGTCACCGGAAAACACAATGGTCGGCCCTCGTACCACACGACCTCGCCCTGACCGTAACCCTAGCAGCAGTCCAAACTGCGCTCAAGCAATAGCGACAGGGACCTCAATCGAGTATCGAAGAGAGCAGATCAATGGCAAGAAAGGAAACAACAGATCCAGAATGGATACATGATCATAAGAAGGAACAGAATCAATGAAAGTATGATCATGGAACTAATAGAATCGAGGATCTCAAATGGACGTATAATTATGGATATGAAGAGAATCACTGATCACGAAAATATGCACATCCTAAGGTTCCTTAAGCGGAGTGGCGTGTCGTAAGTATGCCGCGGAACATACCCACGGTACGTCACTCTACTTTAGTCACCTATTCCATCAACCAAGGGTCATCCTACGCGACGAAAGTTCGGGTCTAATACCCCCTCGACTAAGTCTAAGTTCCGTAAGGTCAAGCCTAAGTTCCGTATACATATAGACGCCCTAGGATCCACATAGTCAAACTTAGACTCAAACCAAGGTTAACCTAGCGCTTTGATACCAACTTTGTCACGACCCAAAATAGCCCGTGACTGGCACTTGAATCATATGAAGTCTATAGGACCCCATCTGATCCAAGTAAGCCAAAAGCCCAGAAATCTAAAACCTTTTTAAGTAATAAAATAAGGAAAAACTAGTTAAAAGATGTCAAGAAAACATGTTTTAAATACAAGGTTTTTAAATCACTAAGCCGAAAATGAATTTTTAAAAATGTAAAGTCTTTTCTAAAATTTTCGGCAGAGTTTCTTTTGTAAAAACTGGCCCCGAACGGGATACAACAAGAACAATATATATATATATGCAATGATAAAATGCATCCCTAAGCGGGAGCTAGCTCTTCGTCAATCGAGGGTCACAACCACACAACCAATATGATATACAACGCCAAAGGGCGAGGATCAAAACTCAAAACAGCATGAAAACCGATATACTACAAGACGCGACTCTAAGGTCAAAATAAAACATCACTAGTGTCTAAGTCTGAAATAATATACAGGTTTTGGTTGATGGAATTTTCTAGATATAATGAATAATACATAACAAGGGTGGTTCTGATGCAAAGAACCCACCTACCAAACAAATCACCCGCAAAGGAAAGCAATGTGCCGAAAATGCCGCTATGGAACCTGTACGGCAAAACATACAAGAACTGTGGCACAACGAGGGTGAGTTGCCAACTCGTGAATAGAAAAAATATCTACAAGCAGAAATCGAATGCATGACATAATCCTAGGTCAATACGATCAGATATAATATAAACCTCAAAAGGATAAGTCTGAAGCATGACAAGGTGGCAACATAACATCTATACATGTGGGTAGTGCCAACTACTCGGGCCAGTGCCTCGGGTAATAACATGTCATAATATAATGTATGTCTGCATGAAGTAAATATGATGAAATATCAAATGGATATCAGTACACATATATTAGCGTCTCATTCTACTAATATTGGTGTAAGGGTATATATAACAGCGCCCTCATACCCTGTTATATATACAAATGAAGTATGATCAATGTAATCTAGGTCTGTACGTGATCAATGTCTGTATAAACGTGGATCCCGTCCACCCGTCACCCAATGACAATAAGCATCATGTATGTAAATGTGAGGATATAATCAAAATCATGGAAAACATCATGAAAACTGTGCCCAGCATCGGCACGTAAATCCTCATATATGGGGCATCCGTCAGTCCGAGTCAGCCCACGGGCTCTGTCTGCGGTATCGGCCCTCGGCCCCAGCAGTACGCCCATATCCATCTCTCAACTCCGGTCAATATCCTCTGGATATCCTCCGAGATCAAATACAATCACCAGTAGGTAGTAGTCCCTCTGCCAGGCTCGCCTTCTACTACACAGCGAGCCGTTTTCGCCCCGGGGTACCATACCGGGTCCACCATGTACCCGCAATCAGTGCCTACCTCTCCTCGAATTGGGTATACTCACACAAGCTCTCAGGAACCGAAAAAACTCATGGTGGACGCACTAAAATATCATATCAAGGGTAACCGGGTTTTTAAAACAATTACATATTTTCTTTTGAAATATCCACGGTTCCTAAATCCAGAAATATCATGGAAACAATATATCTCAATACGTATAATCAAAGAGCATGATATATGCGACATGTAAAAGAAATGCAAGCACATCTATCTATCATGCAACAAGGAATAGTAATATGCACATATTGGGGAAAGCCGCTCTTTTTAAAATGAATCAGTTTTAAAGAGTACCTTGCGGTTCCCAAAAATTAGAAATATCATCTATGTATGTGCAAACATGTACGTGTACCAGTATGAATATACAACAGGTAGGTGCACAAGCAAGAGTATACAGTAAGTATATGCACAAATATAAGTGTACAATGAGTATGCCATGCAAGGATCGTATCCTGAATGCAACAGTACTACAGTGTAGTGGCATGGCAATTATCGATGATGAAGTGTGTGAGCCGGCAAGCAAGTGTACGTGGAACATACGCATCATCGATAATGGTGCTGGTGTCCTAACAGCATGAAGGTAATATAGCAATAGCACATGGAATGAAATGCGAATAGCAATGAAATGCGGAATCAAATAAATCAACGCAACTGTGAAGAGTCTACATCAATATGTATATGTCATGAAATTGTGCCATTTGAAATAAGACAAATCGGGGTTTTTAGCAAAATAAGGGCTACGGAGTTTTTAAGAAAGATACGTCCTTTGAAAATACCCGTAGAATCCCTTTACTTGTTTTTAAGATATTCCCGATTCGTCAGTTTTGAAATGGGTATGACTCGGTCTAGTCTAACAGCTCCTATGCAAGCTACAGATCTAAATATCAAGTCAATCGGGAGGGGTATGGAAACCACCTAAATCTGAGTCGATATATACGTAATTATAAATATAATAGTCGGTGATCCCGCCTCAATTGTATCGCGCACAATATCGTATGTCATCTAACATCCTCGAGTCATGAGCGCGGATCAATCATCAATATATGGCTCATACTGTAAATCGTCGTATGGCATCCCATGAGCTGGGTACGGGTCAATATCACATTCCTCTCATCAATAACAGGTATCATTATCATCACATCACATCCTCTGGGGTACTGATCTAAGTCTAGTACCAGTCGATACCATCTATATAAGTATGAATACGTGTGTGAAACACACGTCCAAAGGCCCGCTAAAAGTCACATGTCGTATCCCAAATACGAATTACATCACATCACCGATATCACGGCACTATGCCCAATCTCATCGACTCATCTCTAATGTCTTCCAATATCCTCATCGTCTCAGTATAAACATAGCAAATATGCACGCGTGTGCGTGTGGGTGTAAACCTATTCTAGGTTCGCGACTAGGAACTACACTAGTTACTTCTAACCTTAATCTCTGCACAGTACACCTAACACATCCTTGACAACCAAGTCACACATAAGCTATCATATATATATATATATATATATATATATATATATATATATATATATAGTACACTAGACATTGGACTGCGGGGGTGCTATACGCCATTTACCCGACTTCTCCCCGTAGATATAGATCTACTCACCTTGCTTTATGTGTGCCGATGACGACGCCTCCATTTGCATCTCCAACGCCTCGAAATCATATGGGGTACCTAAAAGGATATCACAAATGCTAAAGCACATGAAAATCATGTCGGAAACCAAAACGGTACATGCTACGCCCATAGGTAAAAACCTATAGCCTCGCGTGCACACACAGCCAAAAAACCTCTGCTGTTGGCGTTCAAACGCCACCCGATAGAAACGAATAACCAAATACCAAAAACCATGCTAAAACAAGTCATAAATCATGCGCCAACTCAAGAAAATCAACCCAGATTTTACCCTAACTGAAATCAGACAAAACTGCACATACCAAGGGTCAAGTTTACATGAAATAGGGCCATGCACCAAAAACGAGGAGGTTTCACCCAGGTCTAGATGCAAATTGCGGCCAGAAGGGATAAATCTGCGGCCATAAAATGGAGGTTGGGGCTAGGGTTTTGGGTGTAGGTTTCTATCTGCCTGTATATCTCACTGCCAGGTCAAAATTATTTTAGGAGGTCCCGGTTGATAGCAGTTTTTCAGAAAGACTAGAAAGTCGACAAAATCGCTAAAATACGTCAAGTCGAAACTTTCAGGTAACTAACAGGGAATCTGGGGTATTCTGGGGTTAACTGGTCTCAAACGCACCTAATAAGGCTATACTAACATTCAAAACCAACACTTGGTCAAGTCTCACTCAAATTTGCCTAAACTAGCACTAAATCATAATAAAATCACTAAATTTCAGCCAACTACCCATAACTGAGCAAGAAAAGAGTTGGGTTGCGAGATTATACCTTAAGGGGGTCCTAAGATGAAGGAGAAGGGAAGGAGGAGGAAGGAGGAAGGGCTATTGCTGCTGTGGAGCTGCTCCTGTTGCTACAGTTTGTGTTGTTGTTGCAGCTGTTGCTGATGCAGTTTTGTTGCAGTTGTTGTTGCTTGCAACCCTCTCTCTCTTTTTCTCAGCTGCTGTAGCAGCTGCTACTGCTGTGGCTTTAGTTGTTTGTGTGTTATGAAGGGTTGAAGTATTTGATGGTGTGAGTGAGTGAGAAATGTGAGGGATGTGAGAGTGTGAAAGACAAGAAAAAGGGTTGAAGTGAATGGTGTGACATAACCTTAGCCACCCCTCTCTCTCTCTCTTAATAAATAAACAACCATCATGGCCCTCTCTCTCTTGCCTTAAGTCAAGCCTAACCTTAACCAATTTTAAACAAAGCCACACCCTTAATTAAGCTCATCACCTAACCAAAAGATTCAACCCATCATGGTTGCCTAAACTTAGCTAACCCACCATGCTCATCTAACTTGGTAACCCTAAACTACCATGAATCCAAAACATGAAACAAGTGTGACAAGTGTGGAAAATGTTACGTGCACATTTTTGCATAAAAGCCAAAAATCCAATTAGCGATTTTTAATCACGATTAATACTAAAATAGCATATACTTAACCATAAAAACTTTAAAATGACATATTTCCACAAAATACCCTATTTTAGAATTTCCATAATTTTCTTCGGAATTTTCCCCATTTATCGGTATTTAATTATACCGAGATATTAAAATATTCATTAAAAATTAATGTTAAATTATGAAAATTCCCAAAAATAATAATTTTTTTTTTGAAATGTTACAAGATGGCTCCTCCTCACCGCCTTCTCTATGCCTAAGAAAGATCCACCCGAAGGCCTCTACCTTGAGCTCCAACCTCTATCTTGAAGTAACTAAGGTGCTTGGTATGCTAGACTAAGAACCCTAGAGTGAGTAGAGAATTGTTTTGGTGGTTTGATCTCACAATGCTCTTGATTTTCAACTCATGAAATAAGAGAGCCTTGAGAGAGGAAGAGGAGAGAGCAAGCAAGAGAGAGAATGTATCATGATAAAATGAGGTGTTTGCTCTCATATGATGAAAAAAGAATAATGATAATTTTAATTAGGATAATTGTCATTGTTGATGTTGATTTGACCATTATCATGTCAATATTAATTCTAAGCACAAAATATCTCATGCTTAATAAAAATATCTAAGTCAACAAAAGTCAACAAGTCAAATGGTCAAACCAATTAACCATGATACAATTATCTCTAATTAAAACTCATTAATCAATTTCCTCCATCTCATTATGGTTTTAATCAAGTCAATGGTCAAAACCCTAATGAGGTTTCTCTGCCTCTATCAACAGTATATACATACCCGCATCCGTGTTCCGAGGAACACGAATACAATGAGACCGAACCAACCCAAAACCAAATACTAGGATCTGGCTTAAACCAAAGCCCACTAGTAACAACTGCCCGAACACCAAACACGCACAAGTGCGTGTATATGAACAGACCCTGTCGTAAAACCATACGACCTCTACTACGTTTCGCCCAAAGGTGTTCTAGCTCCGCGATGACTGCTTTAATCCATAAATGGATTTAAGCAACTTGCACACCTTCCCGCTGCTCCTACTGTCTACAAAACCTTCCGGCTGATCCATATAAACGCACTCTTCCAAACTGCCGTTTAGAAAAGTCGTTTTTATATCCATCTGCCAGATTTCATAGTCATGAAAGGCAGCAATGGCAAGTAGGATCTGAATGGATTTGAGCATAGCCACTGGAGAAAAAGTTTCGTCATAATCCACCCCAGGTCTTTGACGAAAACCTTTTGCAACGAGTCTAGCCTTATAGGTTTCCACCTGCCCATCTACACCAAGTTTCCTTTTGTAGATCCATTTACATCCAACGGGTTTTACCCCAGGTGGTGCAATATCCAAGTTCCACACTTTATTGGTGTACATGGACTCCATTTCGGATTGAATAGCATCCATCCATTTATCAGAGTCCCTACTAATAATGGCCTGCCTGAAACTGATAGGATCATCTTCTTCCGAGATGCAATCCTCTCGATCCCCGTCTATGAGAAAACCGTAGTATCTCTTGGGCGGATGAGAAATCCTTCCAGAACTGCGGAGTGGCTGAGGTTCGTCTGGGATTACTGAATCTAGTGGTTCCTCCAAATCTTCAGTTACATTTTGTGGTTCATGGATTTATCCCAGTTCTACCGTACTCCCACTAGTTTCTTTTGCAAGAAACTCCCTTTCTAAAAAGGTAGCATGGCGAGATACAAACACCTTCTGTTCCTCAGTGTGGTAGAACAGATATCCTAGTGAATCCTTAGGATATCTCACAAATTTACATAGAACTGAATGTGCCTTAAGCTTGTCCAGTTTCTGTGTTTTCACATAGGCTGGACAACCCCATATCTTAATAAATTTATGACATGATTTCTTACTACTCCATATTTCATACGGAGTCTTAGGCATAGATTTGGACGGCACTTGAGTCAAAAGGTATGCCGATGTCTGAAGCGCATGTCCCCAGAATGAAAGAGGCAACTCAGCATTACTCATCATGGAGCGAACCATATCCAATAGGGTACGGTTCCTCCGCTCCGATACACCATTGTGCTGTGGTGTATACGGAGGAGTAAGCTGAGAGAGAATTCCATTCTCTTTTAAGTATTCTAGGAATTCCGTGCTTTAGTACTCCTCTCCTCTATCCGATCGGAGGATCTTGATACTTTTGCCAGTCTGGTTCTCTACTTCATTTCTAAATTCTTTGAATTTCTCAAAAGCTTCAGATTTGTGTTTCATAAGATACATATATCCGAATCTAGAGAGATCATCAGTGAATGTGATGAAGTACGAGAACCCACCCCTTGCATGTATAGACATCGGACCACACACATTACTGTGTATGAGTCCCAAGAGCTCTGCTGCTCTTTCTCCATGTCCGGTGAACGGAGATTTGGTCATCTTTTCTTTGAGACAAGACTGACAATTTTCATAAGATGAAAATTCGAACGTATTCAAGAGTCCATCTTTATGTAACTTACTAAGTCTTTTCTCTCCGATATGACCAAGTCTATAATACCACAAGTAGGATTCGTTCGTATCTGAACTCTTCCTCTTGCGTGTGTTTTGTACATTGAGAACTGTATTCTGATTTAGAACATAGATACTATTACACAGTGTACCTTCTGCAACCAGTACCTTATCAAGGTAAGTGTTCATGATATTTCTATCAAGAACAAAATTATATCCATCTTTATCAAGTAAAGAAACTGATATGATGTTACAAACCATGGAAGGTACATAATAGCAATTGTTCAAAATCATAGTATTGCCATTTGGCAACACTAGGTGATATTCACCGATGGCTGCAGCATTAACTCATGCTCCGTTCCCTACCCTGAGGGACATATCACCAGGTGCAACTTTCCTACTTTTTCTCAGTCCCTGCAATAAATTACAGATATGAGATCCTGATCCGGTATCTAGTACCCAGGAGGTAGGACTGACCGAAAAGCAGTTCTCAATTACAAAAATACCTGAAGTAGATGCAATAGTATGCTTCTTCTTCAATGGGGTCTCCTTGGAATCCATACAATACTCTTTCCCTTGCTCACACTTACGACTGTTGTCGTAAGTTAGAGCCGAACCGACGTTCCCCAGCCCCGAATAAGAATTCGGATCAGTCAAGCGATACATTTTATTATCTTTATTAGGGCGTGAAATAGTTGCTACCTAGATAGAGAGAAAAGAAACACTCAGCATGCGCTCTTGCAAGATTAGATTGGATATTAATTTATCTAACCAGGATGGCTCCCACTGTTTCCTCAAATTCTTCTTCAAACCCTAAAAGAAGAACTAGTCAGGATTAATCGCACGTCACAATACTTTCTTAACCTTTCAGTCAGGCTAGTGTTGATAATTCGAGGGAGGTTTTCCAACGCTTTCACGAAGTTCCTTAATTACATAACCTCTTTTCCGTGGAGGCGTAGCCCCGCTAACACCGTTCTAGACACCTACTTGGTTTATAGCATTGATTGTTAAGTGTAATAATCTCCAGAGAGTAATCCAACTCATCAGTGGGATCAGGATCCGACTATCATTGTGTAATGACCTAGATGGAATCCACTCTAGTCACTACACTCCATAAGGTATGCCAAATCTGCAAGTTTCCTGTATATTTGAAACTCCCGATGTGGTTTTTGCCCCTAGGATCCAAGTGACCTTGACGAATAATCAACAAATCAAAAGGCCCTAGTCAAGTTCAACCCGTCGTTATCCAGGATTGCATTAGACCCACCCGCATGATCCTTGACGAATAATCAATAAAATCATACGACCGTCCTAACCAATCGCATCTATCAGTGCAACAGAGAATTATTACTTAGCTACCGTTCACTGTGCCTTGACGAATAATCAACAAACGCAGCATGAATACTAAGTATTAATTATCTGAAACGACGGAGGGCTACGGTTGGGTTTTTAGCGAAAAACCCGTTAACGTAATGAACCTGATATCGTTGAGGGAACCAGATAGCTTTTTATAAATATATAGTGGCGAAAGCTTTTGCTAAAGAGGTCACTCCCGGTGAAGGGATCTCGGCTCTTTCTTCATAGAATGAGGTGCAGGATATTCTAACTGAATACCGCGATGCAAAGCAAAAGTAATCAACTATAGTGAAGTTATTATCCTGACGCAAACCTCCATCCAAGGGGTCACTCCCGATGAAGGGATCTCGGCCCTTGCCTCGTCGAATGAGGTGCTGGATATTCATAACCGAATACCTCTGTGCAAAACAAAAGAGAACTTCCTTGCAATAACAGCTTTTTGAAAATTGTTCCAACAACATCTTTGAGGTTTATTTTCTTGCATTAATCAAAATTAACGCGGTCCCATCAATATAACCTATCACACCAGAAAAGAACGAAAATATGATGTGCGTATATGCCATCCGCATTCGCCACTGGGCCCCGTCATCACCCGTTAGGTTACTTAACTAACGACAGAGCGGGGGCTGGACTAGCGCGGGTGCAAAACATATACAACATCTACTAGTATATATATAAGTATATACAACATTCGTCCCAGGCATGATAATAATCAACATCACAGAATCTCAGTCAACAATACAGAATGGTGGATAATCTTGGAGCCTCAGGTTTCATTTGAGCCGCAAATAAAACCCGACGTTCCCTGTCGTTTGGATAGCCTGTGCAATGAAAACCTGGACCCCTACGAGCTCGCCAAGTTATCCGTCAATCTCAGAAGTGAGGCAGCCCCCTTCAACAAAGTGAATGGGCCACCCAGCACTTCACGGAATCATGTAACTTGCGCGCCCCTCCGTGGGTCATCCTATACCCCCTACGAGTGCGACGAATAGCCTGCCAATTCTAGAATGAAGCCCCCTCCGTCTCAACGCCATGAGATGCGGGCTTGTTGCCTTCTAGAACCCGGCTATTCGTGCACTCCACCGTTGGGTAATCCTAGTCCAGAAAAAGAAAATAATATGTACAAACGGTGACATCGACCTCAACCCGGTCGTGCTCCAAAATAATATACAACCCGGCAAAGACGGCAGTCCACATGTCGGACGCTCGCCCCGCAATAACAAATGTATAAATGAATATAAACTGTACTACTAATATTGCACCACATGCTATCCATCATGACTATCCAACCACAATCACAGCACAAGCACAAAACATCAACGCGAATGTCACGTTCGCAAAACTCGTCTAAAAGAACATATAGCAATCAGACGAGTTTTACCGATCGAGTGACATTCCCGGTCGCAGATAAATATGAATGTACTCTAAAATACACATTTAAAATTTTGATCGACTAAACTTTTCCAAATAGGCCCCAAATGGAAATCCAGTACTCAAATAAACCCAGGCCAAAACTATATATCACAAATATCATATTTTCATGAACTAGAGCCCCAGAAAAATTTTGGGGTACTGTAGTCCAAAAAGTGCCGCGGAAGAGCCGAAAAATGCGAAATTTTGCTCACTTTCCACGACGGAATTTTGGAGTTAGGCCCCCAAATTTTTTCTGTAGCTATAGTTTCACCTGCACATAATTCTAAGATACCCAGAAAAATTTTAGGACAACTTTGAAAATCGACAGCAAGCTCATGAACATAGATTCGTGATTCGGAAAAATTTGTCAATTGAGATTTTAACATTGTGCAAACAAGCTAGTAGAGTTTATGGGTAGGCTCTGATGCCATGAAGGGATACACTAGTACCCCGGCCAACTTCCATGGTCAAATGCGGAACAAAAATTTTACTACGATACAAAACTTTGGCGCTAGAATAAACCATAAACTGGATCTTTACCATAAACCTAAATAGCAAAAGAAGATTCTATCTACTATAATAGAAAGTTATACCTCAAACTTGAACTCCTTCTCTTCTTGTGGTGCTTCTCCTTGTTGTGAGCTCCTTGGAGTGGTGTAGATGGCTCCTCCTCACCGTCTTCTCTATGCCAAAGAAAGATCCACCTGAAGGCCTCTACCTTGAGCTCCAACCTCTATTTTGAATTAACTAAGGTGCTTGGTGTGCTAGAATAAGAACCATACAGTGAGTAGAGAATTGTTTTGGTAGTTTGATCTCACAATGCTCTTGATTTTCATCTCATGAAATAAGAGAGCCTTGAGAGAGGAAGAGGAGAGTGCAAGCAAGAGAGAGAATGTATCATGATAAAATGAGGTGTTTAGTCTCATATGATGAAAAAAGAATAATGGTAATTTTAATTAGGATAATTGTCATGGTTGATGTTTATTTGACCATTATCATGTCACAATTAATGCTAAGCACAAAATATCTCATGCTTAACAAAAATATCTAAGTCAACAAAAGTCAACAAGTCAAATTGTCAAACCAATTAACCATGATACAATTATCTCTAATTAAAACTCATTAATCAATTTCGTCCATCTTATTATGGTTTTAATCAAGTCAATGGTCAAAACCCTAATGAGGTTTCTCTGCCTCTGTCAACAGTATATACATACCCGCATCCGTGTTCCAAGGAACACGAATACAATGAGACCGAACCAACCCAAAACCAAATACTAGGATCTGGTTTAAACCAAAGCCTACTTGTAACAACTGCTTGAACACCAAACACGTACAAGTGCGCGTATGTGAACGGACCCTCTCGTAAAACCATACGACCTCTACTACGTTTCGCCCAAAAGTGAACAACCCTCTGTGTGGGACTCTAAACACTCGAAACTACGCTGGCAGTGGGTTTAACCACAGGCTGCAAGCATTACTAGCTGTACGTAACGGTCCCTAGGTAGATTTCGATAAGAAGACCGATGAGGTGAACTCATCCGAACTCCTACTGAGCCTGAATGTGACAATCTTCATACAGTCCGGTCTGTTCATCTAAGAGTATCGCATGTCGGGCCTAGGGAAGCGGTAAACGTCAGACCTCTAATAGCGGTACAAGTCGTGTCGGAGTGTAGCCCAGAACACCCTGAGAAACTACTGGAAACACTACCAGTAAATCTCGCTTGCCCTGGCCAGGGACTTTGTGTCATGGCTCTCGTAGACACAGCGCGACATCAACCCCCAATACCGTAAGAGACGAATCCTGTCTAACCGCCACTGCCTCAAAGTGCTTCGGGACTGCACCCAACTACTACCTGTTTGCACGACTCAATAGAGCCGTGGTAGGGTAGCAATCAAAGAACAGTGGGAACACACTTGAGGCGAAGTAGCAGTGTCAAGTCAACGGACTAAGCTGTACTCATGTCACCTGGGAACTGCTACCTGACGATAAGTATAATACCAACCAACAGTTCCCGACGAGTCCTGTCCAGTGTACTCGTAACCTAACAAGCACCTGCATACTATCTCCAGTACGACATACTGATGGCTATGGGACCATCTCCCCTACTAGGATGAGAAGCGTATGCACCAGTCTACTCTGGAGTATCGATGCCCTGTCTCGATAATCCTACGACTAGGGACCTGTATAAGGATGTGCTTATAGACTACCCAACCCCCACTAATGTGATCGCCATCACAACGCTAGTAGTCAAACAAAGATCCTAAGGGCTCCATCAATATGTATTACCGATATGTTAAAAGAAATATATACACATATTAAGATAGATACAAACCAAGTAGCATACTACAATATCGAGCAAGACTGTCATCAATCCATGTATATATCCCAAGCTTCCAAAATGTAATATACAAACTAGTACTATACAATAATGGTCTCTAGGGAATACATATCCAACAACTTCATCATCCTCTACTATTAGCCATTTAGTTTAGGGTGTTTGCTTCACTAATTTCACCATTAGTGAAGAGCTAGCATGAGCTTGATTCTCCTCGACGTAGATCATCTTCGGCCTCGAAGACATTGAGCAAGCTCGTTCATTTCTTCATATGGATCCTTACTAAAGTTCGGGTGTTCACTACTTGGAGCGAAGGGACAACTACACGGAGCTTTAGAAGTGAAGGACCGGTCTACAAAGGTTGTATTCCTCATTCCCTTAGTGTAATGTTTGATTACATGCTAGCTTTATTCCTAATTTTCTAGTTAGATCCTTGGCATGGGTTGCATAACTCTCTAGTTTTTTTAAAATTGTATACTTGATGCCCCAAAAATCCTAGTTAAGGTGCTATGGAACCCAGCAAAGACAACCGAATAATCTTATTCAATTTCTCCAGAACCGAAAACCATCCTCGATCTGAAACAAGTTTCTTCGAGTTCGTATGTATCTATACGATGCATATCTAAGAAATATGGATCTTCGTAGTGATACGAAGTGTCCTGGAGAAATGCAAAGGGTAAGTAGGAGTGTCAGGGATATATGCGACTTAATGACAATCCAAAAGCCAAAGTGTTTTAAGAAGGTTCGGTTAACTTGGTTCATGAGTTTTATTTTAAAGTCAGGCCATGGTCGCTGCCAAAGAGAGAGAGAAAAGAAACACTCAGCGTGCAGTCTAACCTTGATTAGATTGGTTAATCATTTTATCTAATCAGGATGACTCTCACTGTTTCCTTGAACTCTCCTTCAAACCCTAAAAGGAGAATTAGTCGGGATCATATGAAAATCACCCGAGGAGTAACACCTACTCATCAGTGGGAATCAGGACCCAACTATCATCGCATCATAACTTGATGGAAGCCACTCAAGTTACCACACTCCAGAAGGTATGTGCTTGCCTGGCAAGTTTCTTGTATGTTTGAAACTTCCGATGTGGTTTTTGCCCCCAAGCGCTTATGATCTTGACTTTGGCCAACAAATCATAATACGCAAGTCAAGTTCTACCCGTCATTATCCAGATTAGTTTAGACCCACCCATACACACCCTTGACTTTGGCCAACAAAGTGGTACGACTGTCCTAAACCAATGCATTTATCTATGCTATGGATAAGCAACACTCAGCTACCATTCACGATACCTTCACTTTAGCCAACAAACACCGCATGAATACTATGTCCTACTTATTCAAAATGACGGAGGGCTACGGCTGGTTTTTTGCGAAAAACCTTTAACATAATGAACTTGATATCGTTGAAGAAACTCGAGTGGTTTTACAAATATATAGTGACGTAAACTTTTGCTAAAGAGGTCACTCCCTGTGAAGGGTTCTCGGCTCTTTCTTCATTGAATGAGGTGCAGGATATTCCTAACTGAATACCATGATGGAAATCAAAAGAATCGACTAAAGTGAAATTATTGCAATGATGCAAACTTTTGCCCGAGAGTTCACTCCCCGTGAAGGGATCTCGGCTCTTGCTTCGTCGAACGAGGTGCTGGATATTCAGAACCGAATACCGCTGTGCAAAGCAAAAGAAAATGTTTGTAATGTCAGTTTTTTAAAACTTGGTTCCAACAACATCATTTAGGTTTATTTTTCCTTGCATTAATCAAAATTAACGCAGTACCACTAATTAATCCATATCATACAAGAAAAGAATGAAAATAAAATGTACATATATGCCATCCGCCTTCGCCACGAGGTCCCGTCCTGCACCGTTAGGTTACTTAACTAACGGCAGAGCGGGGGCTTGACTAGCGCGGATGCAAAACATATACAACATCTACTAGTATATATAAATATATATATAGCATTCGTCCCAGGCATGATATAAGCAACATCACAGAAAAGTGATAAGCAACACAGAACAACGGATAATCTAGGAGCCCCGGGTTTCATTTGAGCCGCAAATAAGACCCGACGTTCCCCGGTCGTGTGGATAGCCTATGCAATGAATAACTAAGACCCCTACGAGTACGGCAAGTTACCCGCCAATCCCAGAAGTGTGGCAACCCCAATCAACAAAGTGAATGGGCCACCGAGCACTTTATGGAATCCGGTAACTTGAGCACTCCTCCGTGGGTCATCCTATACTACCTACGAGTGCGGCGAATATTCTGCCAATTCTAGAGTAAGGCCCCCTCCGTCTCAACGCCATGAGATGCGGGACCGTTTCCTTCTAGAACCCGGCTACTCGAGCACACCACCGCGGGGTAATTTTAGAATAGAAAAGAAAAGTATATATACAATGGTGATATCGACATCAACCCGGTCGTGCCCCCATAAAAGAATATACAATCTGGTAGAAACGACTGTCCACATGTCAGACACTCGCCCCGCAATAACGAATATACAAATGAATCTGAACTGTACTACAACCATTATGCTATAGGCTATCCAACACGACAATCCATCCACAATATCAGCACAACATGAATATCATGTTCGCAAACCCATCTAATTGAACATATAGCAACTAGTCGGGTTATACCGCTCAATAATATTCACGGTCGCAGATATTAACACATGCACTGATAAACACGTATTCAAAATTTCGATCACTAAAACTTTTCCACATTGGCCCCAAGTGCAAACCAGCACTCAAACAAATCTGGGCTAAAAACATACATACCAAAAATCACATTTCCATATCACAGAGTGCCAGAAGAAATTTGGAGCACAACGGCCACAAATCGACCGCAGAACCGCCGCCAATAGGCATGTTATGCGGCGGTTCCGCGACCATATGGCTGATTCATGTGTCCAAATTTCTTAGGGCCTCTAAAAATGTCGGCACGTATTTTTAAGGCAATCTGAATATTTTTTTGAACAACTTTTAAAATCGACAGCGGGCATCGAAAATGGAAACACGATTTGGAAAATTTCGTCGACAGATACTTTAAACTTGTGTAAACTAGATAACAAAGGTTTATGGCGTGTCTCTGATACCATGTTGGCATCCGATAGCGCCCTGACCATCTACCATAGCCGATACGAAACAAAAATGGTGTTTAAAAATTTGGCGCTAAAAAACCCGTCCTATTGAATCGAACCATAAACCTTGAACTAGCTACAAAGGATAAAAGTGTTATACCGAATGATTCGCGTCCTTCGATCTTCTACCCTCTTCTTTGGTTCCTTGAGCTCTCCTCGATCGATCTTGGACGCCGGTCTTCCTCCGTTGAAGATGATCCACCTGAGAGATGTAGCTCATGGCTCTATCTCCACACTAAGAATCTAGTGAAGAAATTAGGGACTCTAGGTTGCTAATCTAGAGTGCCTATAGATGCAGTAAGTTGCTCAAAGTGTGTATCTATCTCTCTTCTACCCTTAATTCTCAACACATAAGATGGTAGGGTAGAAGATGAAGGAGGAAGAGGAGCTCAAAAAAGGTAGTGAAGAGAGAAGGATCAAATGGTGAGAGTGTTTTCCAAAAACCAACCATGCAAAGCTCAAGTCAAAAAACTCAAGTGATAAAGAAAAACTAGAGTGAGAAAAACCTCAAGCATGGTTTTGTAAAACTTAATTTTCAAATATAAAATTGCAACCATACTTGAATAGTTTGCACAAATGAATTAACAATTCATTTGTCAACACTATTCAAGCATGGTTCTCACCATTCTCTCTTCATCACTTTTACACCTCATTTCCATTTAATTTAATAAATGGATAAACCAAAATGAGGTGTCCACCATCTAGAATGTTTTCCATATAAATATGGATTACACTCAACTGTATATACATACCTGTACTCGTACCAAAATACGAATACCCAAAGAGATAGAATAACACAAAGAATATAATACTAGAATATACATATCGAAATACATATGCGTAAATTATTAAATCAATACTTGAATTAATAATCCGGCTCAATCCTGAGCCGGCTAGTATTATCAACCGTCCGATCGAAAGTCCAGATAACTAGTACAATCATTCGATCAGAACCCTGTACGTATCAAAATACGACTACTGCATCATTTCGCCTGAACCAGAGAAACCCTCTATGTGGGACTCTAAAGACTCGTCAATACGCTGGCAGTGGGTTTAACCACAAGCACGTCAGCGGTACTAGCTGTACGTAATGGCTACCCAGGTATTGATAGAAAGGAAGGCCGACGAGCAAACTCATCTGAACCCCTACTGAGTCTGTATGTGACAATATCTGTACAGTTCGGTCTCTTCGTCAAAAAGTATCGCATATCGGGTCTAGGGGGTTGGATAAATTCAGACTCCTAATAACGCGATATTTCGTGTCGGTGTGAAGCCCATCTCCCAGTGAGAAACTACTGATCCAAATCAGTAATTCTCGTCTACCTTGGCCAAGGATTTCTGGTGATGGTCATCCATGTACAGCGCGACATCAACCCCCAATACCGAGAGAGACGAATCCCCGACGATCCGCTCACTGCCTCCATGTGGCTCGGAACTGTACCCAACTAAAACCTATTTGCATGACTCTTTTGAGCCATGGTAGGATAGTAATCAAAGCATAGTGGGAACTCACACGAGATAAATGACGATCTCAGGTCAATAGACTAACCTGTACTCATGTCACCTGAGAACTGCTATCTGACAATAGGTATAATACCATCTAGCATGTTCCCGGCGAGTCCATCCAGTGTAACTCATAACCTAATGAGCATCTGTATACTATCTTAGGTGACTAACTGACACCAATAGCTTATGAAACCGGCCACCGCCCCTTGTCGAAGTATACACTAGTCTACTCCGGAGTATCAATGCACAGTCTCGATATTCCCTCGACTAGGGACATTTAAGGATCTGCTTATAGACCACCCAGCTCCTACGTATATGATCGCCATCATAATGCTAGTAGTCAATAAAGAATCCTATGGGCTTTATCAACATATAATAGTGATTTGTAATACCACATAATACATGTACATGATGATAAAGACAAACCAGATAGCATACTATCATTTTGAGTAAGGATGTTCTATCCGTATAGGTCCTCCCTCAATTATCACAATCACGTGCCTGCGATTACAATAATTGACTTGAGGGCACTATATCCAACAAGACATACTTACATAGTATCAGAGCCAAGCTAGAGACTTAGGCGAAATCTAGACGACGTTAAAGTGTTCGATCGATGTTTTAAACTTCGAAATTGGGTAATTTTTGTACATTTTTCAAAACATTGAGTTTTTCACAATTAAAAATGCTCAAAAAAATTTGCAGGTAATTCTATGGAGCCACAAGAAGTACGAGAGCCTAACTCCTCTAAGTGGCCACGGAACCGGCACCTAAACCATATTTTTGCCGCGGTTCCACAACTTGAGGGGTTAGTGACTCGTTTTTCTTCTGCTACTTCATTGTGACATTTTTGACTTTTTGGGTATTTTTGATGAGGCTCAAGTTTTTGAGGTCTCTGTGAATTGTTATTGTTTGAAACATCGATCGAAATGTTTAACATCGTCTATACTGCTTTGGATATGTGATACAATTTTTGGAATCCACATTGATTAGTTTTGCATTAGCACGAAGCAAAGACATAGAGGCTAGAAAACTAGTTAACGATATGTAAATCTCGCATTTTAGTCTCTAATGATGGATTGCCTTGGAGTTTGGCTTTGGATAAAAACTCCGTCGTAATCTCGTATCGTACCCGACTAAGTGACTATAGGAGGACCCTATGGCCAAGAGCATCCGCTCGGGTGCTCGCGGCCGTGGTGTTCCACCTAAGTGCACTTCGTTGACGGCCTCGGGGGTGCAGCCATCTACTAAAGTTCCCGACGAGCATTCGATCATTTAAATCGGGAATCTTATTGAATTGCCCGACTTTATTTTTGAAAAGTGTTTTCAATTCGAGACTTAAATGCAAGGTTTATAGGGTTAGGCATGAAATCCGGAATATGAGATAATCCGGGTTTATGATGTCTAAAGATGATGCGAATTCTAATTATTGTAGTTTTCATTTCTTTTCTGCGACCGTAAGTGTAATATATGACAGTATCCCCGATCTAATTGCTATAAGACGACGACATTAGGGATACGCATATTTACTTACGTTGATGACATGTGATGTTATTGTGTTGCTATTGATATGTTATATTGGATCGTCGTGATTGAATAGCCGGGAGGTTTTACGTGAGATGAGAGTTTTTCAATTTTCATCCATGTAAACATTTGTATGTAATATTCTTTTATTGGGACACTTCCAGGTTGAGGTTGTTGTCTCCATTTGATTTATATTATTTACTTTTCCGTATTAAGATAGACCCAAGGCAGGAAGCACAAGTAATCGGGTTCTAGAGTCCAGTGGGAGGCCATCTCGAGGAGTCGAGACCGGTCGCCTAACTCTAGAATTGACAAGATTGATTGCCGCTCTTGTAGGGGTTTAGGGGTGTGGGCTTGGCTATTCATCACGACCGTGGAATCCATGTTTTTCATTATTGGCTTAATCTAAAACACGGACCTCGTAGTATATCCTATATTTCATATATCTGCTTCTGTTGTTTCTGTGATGTGATGTGATCATATAACTGTGTAAGACGAATGCTACTTATATATATGATATACTAGTAGACACTATATATATTTTGCATCCGCGCTAGTCCTGACCCCGCCCTGCCATAAGTTAAGTAATCTTACGGTGAAGATCCGGTTAAGTAACCTTACGGTGAAGATCCGAGTCCCTGTGGCGAATGTAGATGGCATATATGTGTGTTTTATTTTTGTTTCTTCTGTGATGATTAGGAGCTTAAATGATGGGGACAACATTAAGAAGATTAATGTTAAGAAAAGAAACCTAAAGATGTTGTAGAATCAAATTTGAAACATACTCGTCTTTTTCACGAAAAAGCAAATATTTCAAATGCAGAGCTTAAGCCAATCCTTTACAAATTACTCGGTTCTACAACGATATCAAGTTCAATACGTTAAAGGTTTTCATCAAAACAATTTGTAGCCATCCACCATTTTAGGAAGTAGAGTACTTAGTATTTGTGCTATGTTTGTTGACTATAGTTAAGGCGTAGTATACTTTAGCTAAGTGATGTCTTCTTATAAAGCATATGATGTGATTGATTAGGACATTCGTATGACTTTGTTGACCATAGTTAAGGGTCATACGAACGGATCTAAATCAATCATGAAATGACGGATAGAACTTGACTAGCGCTTATGATTTGTTGACCAGTCATAAGTCTCTAAGGGTAAAAACTATATCGGGAATTTTAAGTGTTGAAATTTGCAATGAGATTGCATACCTTCTATTTGATAGTTGGATCCCGATCCCACTGTGAGTAATAGTTACTCCCGGGAGAATTTTACATTTTACAATTAACTAATCCAGTATGTGTCTAGAAAGGTGTCAACGGGGTTATGCCTCTAGGAAAATGAGATTTATTTTATTTAGGTCCCTTCGACAGCATGGGGACCTCCCTCGGAGTACTGACACTGGCCTGGCTGACCGGTTAGCGAACTTGTAGAATGTGTAAGTCGATGTCGCGCACCCCACAGGTCTGCGGGGAGGCGAAATACACAAAAACAATTTTTTTCTTTTTAGAGACTTCGCAACATCGAAAAACAACCAAGGATCTATCAGAAACCATAACTAGCTAAACAACTACAAAGAGTTTCTAACTACTCGGTGAGAGATTATATCTCCTTGTTCAAGTCCTTCGGGTCTTCTTCTCCTCTTATTATCTCCTAGATGGCTTGAATCGAACTCGGTCGTCGGTCTCCTCATGTCGAAGATGATCCACCCGAGAGTCTATGGTTCAAACTTCAACTCAAGAGTGAGGTAACTAAGATGTCTAGTTTGCTAATCTAGACAACTTAGGAGATGTAGAGAGATGATTAGAGTATTTTATCTCAAAAACCCTAGGATTCACAACACATGTGAGGGTTGGGGTTTGAGGAAGAAGGAGAGGAGAGAAAATGGAAAGAGAAAGAGAAAAAGCAAAATGAGCTAAGGTTGTGAGAGGCAAATGAAGAATAGCTAAGTCAAATAATCAAGCATGCATTATTTCCAATATAAAATAAGCAACCATGCTTGAATAGTGAAGTCAAATGCAATAAACAAATGACTTAGCCATGCTTCAACCATGCCACAAATATCTCCATTTTCCACCTCATTAATCTATTTCCAAAATTGATAAATCCAAATAATGAGGTTTCTTCTTCTAGAAACATGTCTTGTGAAATTACAAGAATGCCCTCACTGTATATACATACCCGTATTCGTACTGTAAAAAAAAAGAATACAATGAGATAATAATAATCCAATAATATAATACTAGAATCCGGCTTGAACCAAAGCCCACTACTATTATCCGTCCGAACAATATCCGTGTAGCCAGTACACGTATATGATCGAAACCCTGCCGTAAAACTATACGGCCTCTATATCGTTTCTCCTAAACCAGGGAAACCCTCTGTGTGGGCTCTAAAGACTCGACAGTACGTTGGCAAAGGGTTTAACCATAATTCCGTCAGTGGCACTAGCAGTACATAACGGCTACCCATGTACATGTCGAAAAGAAAGCCGACGAGCGAACTCATCCGAACCCCTGCTGTGCCTGTCCGTGACAATCTCCATGCAGTCCGGTCTATTCATTTGAGAGTATCACATGTCGGGTCTAAGGGGGTGGAAAACATCAGACCCTTAATAACCTAACAAGTCATGTCGGTGTGGCTCAAGACCATCCAAGAATCTACTGGTCCAACTACCAGTAATTATCAATCCGTCCTGGACAGGGTCTTATGGTGTTGTCCAACCGATCACAGCGCGACATCGACTCCCTATACCGGGAGAGACGAATCACCAACAGTCGCTCACTGCTTTCATGTAGCTCGGGACTATACCCAACTAAAACCTGTTTGCACAACTCAGTAGAGCCGTAGTAGGGTAGTAATCAAAGCACAGTGGAAACTCACACGAGAAAAATGATGACCTCAGGTCGACAGACTATCTGCACTCATGTCACCAGAGAATTGCTATCTGATGCTGGGTATAATACCATCTAGCCAGTCCTCGGCGAGTCTGTCCGGTGTACTCACCCCCAGTAAGCACTTGTATAAATCTTAGGTGCACCTCACCAATGGCTGCGGGACCAATCCATCACCCCTCGTCAGGGTCTAAATATGTATACACTATTCTACTCTTGAGTATCGATGCCCAGTCTCGATACTCCCATGACTAGGGAAACTTTAAGGTTGTGCTTATCGACTACCCAGCTCCCACAAGTATGATTGCCATCACAACGCTGGTAGTCAAGCAAGGATCCTACGGGCTTTATCAACATGTATACAAGATATGAAATACTAAGTAAAACACATCACATGTTAATATAAAGACAAACCAGACAGCATACTATCAGATTGAGCAAGATTGTCCTGTACATACATATTCCTAGTATCATATACAATGAAGGCCTCTAGGGCATACATATCCAACAATCTCCCACTTGCACTAAGGCTCATTAAGTACCCAACGTCTCCACTAGAGCCAGTTGCTAGCATACCGCATACCCAACATCTCGAACAGTCTCTCGAACTGGACTTGAGGGATGGCTTTAGTGAATAGATCTGTCGTGTTGTCTTTTGTATCTACTCTCTGTACCTCGATCTCCTGGCGATCCACGATCTTGCTGATCAGGTGATACCGCCTCAAGATATGTCAAGATTTCTGATGGGACCGTGATTCCTTTGCTAAAGCTATGGATCCGTTGTTATCACAATACAAAGGTATTAGATTAGCAATGGATGGAACCACCTGAAGTTCAGAAACGAACTTCCTCATCCAAACTGCCTCTTTTGCGGCATCACTAGCAGCGATGTACTCAGCCTCTATCATCGAGTCTGCTACGGTGTCCTGTTTGGAACTCTTCCAATAGACAGCCCCTCCGTTGAGGGTAAACACATAACCCAAGACAGATTTAGAGTCATCCTTGTCACTTTGGAAGCCAGAGTCGGTAAAACCCTCAATCTGGAGGTCCCCATTACCGTACACCAAGAACATCTCCTTAGTCCTTCTCAGGTACTTAAGAATGTTCTTTACTGCTATCCAATGTTTCTCATATGGGTTGGACTGATACCTGCTTACCACGCTAAGTGCGTGAGCTACATCTGATCTGATACATAACATCGCATACATTATCGACCCTACAGCCGAAGCGTAGGGTATTATGCTCATGCGAGCCCTCTCCTCATCAGTCTTGGGAAACATCTCCTTGGAGAAGGTGATTCCATGACAAGCGGGTAAATTACCATGCTTAGAATCTTCCATACTAAACCTCTTTAGTACGGTGTCAATGTACCTCAACTGTGAAAGTCCCAACATTCTTTTAGATCTGTCACGATAGATCTTAATCGCTAGGATGTATGAGGCATCACTCAGATCTTTCATAGAGAACTTCTATAACAAGAACAATTTAGCCGATTGTAGCATAAGAATTCATTTCCTATCAGGAGAATGTCATCAATGTATAAAACTAGGAATACCACAGTTCTCCCTACAATCTTTTTATAAATACAAGGTTCATCTACATTTTTGATAAAGTAAAATTCCCTGACCGTCTCATCAAAGCAGAAGTTCCAACTCCGCGATGCCTGCTTTAATCCATAAATGGATTTGAGCAACTTGCACACCTTTCTGCTGCTCCCACTGTCTACGAAACCCTCTGGTTGATCCATGTAAACACACTCTTCAAAACTTCCATTTAGAAAAGCGGTTTTAACATCCATCTTCCAGATGTCATAGTCATGGAAGGCAGCAATGGCAAGTAGGATCCGAATGGATTTAAGCATAACCACTGGTGAAAAAGTTTCTTCATAGTCCAGTCATATTCTTTAACGAAAACCTTTAGCAACAAGTCTAGCTTTGTAAGTTTCTACCTAACCATCTACACCAATCTTCATTTTGAAGATCCATTTGCATCCTACGGATTTTACCCCGGTAGAAGCAAAATCCTAAGTCCATACTTGGTTTGTGTACATGGATTCCATCTCGGATCGCATAGCATCCAACCACTTCACCGAGTCTTTACTCGTGATGGCTTACTGAAAACTAGTTGGCTCATCATCGTCGATGATGCAATCCTCTCAATCCCCGTCTATGAGAAAACTGTAGTATCTCTCGGGCGGATGATACTGCCTACTAGATCTGCGGAGTGGCGTAGGTATGTCCGGTTCCATTGAAATCTCAGGTTCTATTAAGTTTTCAGTAATAGTTCGTGGTTCTGGAATTTCTTCCAGCTCTATTGCGCTCCCACTTATCTCCTTTTCAAGAAATTGAGTTTCTATGAAACGGGCATGATGAGAAACAAAGACCTTTTGTTTCTCAGCGTAATAGAAATAATACCCCCTAGAATTCCTAGGGTATTCCACAAACTTATACAATACTGAACATACCTCGAGCTTGTCCGGATGAACCTTTTTGACAAAGGCAGGACAACCCCATATTTTAAGATACTTAAGACAGGGTTTCTTCCCACTCCACATTTCATATGGAGTGGTGGGCACATACTTCCATATCAAGTAAGGTGTGATTCCGTCATTCTGATACACCGTTATGTTGTGGTGTGTATGGAGGAGTAAGCTTAGAGAGAATTTCATTCTCTTTTAGATATTCTAGGAACTCGGCACTTAAGTATTCACCACCCCAATCAGATCGGAGCATCTTGATACTTTTGCCGGTTTGCTTTTTCGCTTCATTCTTATACTCTTGGAATTTCTCAAAGGCCTCGGATTTATATTTCATTAAGAATACATGTCCATATCTTGAGAAATCATCTGTTAAAGTAATAAAGTAGTAATAGCCACTTCTTGCATGTGTAGACATTGGCCCACACACGTCACTGTGTATGAGTCACAGGAGCTCAGTAGCTCTTTCTCCGTGTCTAGTAAACGGATTTTTTGTCATTTTTCCTCTTATACATGATTGAAAAGTTGCATATAATTGATACTCAAACGGATCTAAGCATCCTTCTTTATGTAACTTAGTCAGTCGTGTTTCATTGATATGACCAAGTCTATAATGCCATAAGAAAGCTTGGTTTTATTCTAAAGCAATTCTTTTTAGTGTGTTTTGGACGTTGAAAACTTGATATTGATTGAGAATGTATATTTCGTTATTCAGTGTACCCGACCCAACCATTTTATGATTTAGGTGAATGTTTGATATTGCTTACAAGTGCAAAATTATATCCTTCATTTGATAACAAATATACAGATATAATATTACACACCATACTGGGTACACAAAAGCGGTTACGTAATAAAAAAATATGTCCACTCGCCATTCCTAGGTGATATTCTCCTACTGCAACAGCATCCACACTGGCTCCCTTGCCAACCCTGAGGGTCTTATCACCTTTCCTCAAAACTCTATGCCTTCTCAGCGCCCGCAATGAAATACAGATGTGAGATCCTGATACGGAATCCAATACCCAGGAAGTAGAATTTATAGAGAAGCAGTTTTCAATCATGAACACACCTGAAGCCTAAACCACAACTTGTTTCGTGTCCTGATTCCTGGCCTTTAGGGCCCTGCAATCCTTCTTCCAATGTCCCTTTTTCCGACAATAGAAGCATTCTTCCTTTGTGGCCGCCCCCTATATTTTCCTTTCCCTTTCCCTGCACCTTCTGCACACCTCCCCTCGGTTTGGTGGGGGCCTTCTTCTTCTTCCCCTTGGCCTTAGCCTTGGATTTAGTAGAAGAAGATTCTCCAATAAACAGAGCGGGTATTTCCTTGGTTTTCTTCAAGGTGCCCCCTGCCATCCATAACATGTTGAGGAGCTCAAGAAGTGAAACTTCCTTACTTTGCATATTGAAATTCAATATGAACTGGGCATAGATGGAGGGAAGGGACTGTAGAATCAAGTCGATGTACAACTCATTCTCTAAGGTAGTTCCCAGGTCCACGAGCTCTTCTATGAGAGAAATCATCTTTAGGACGTGGTCCCCAACAGATGATCCGATAACCAACCTCACTTGAAACAATTTCTTCGAGGTCTCATATCTTGCGATACGAGATTTCTCTCCATATAAATCTTTGGTATGGAGGAAAATGGAAGTAAGGTCCATCTTCTCGTGACGCCTCTGATGTTCATTATCCATGGAGGCTAGCACGAGGCACTTGGCTTTCGCACAATCAAGATCCCAGGTCATACGAACCTCAATGTCCACGACCGAGGATTCTGGACCGGGAACAGGGGGAGCTTTCGCCGTGAGGACGTATGCGACCTTATCATATGTAAGGGCCATATGGACATTCCTCATCCAGTCATTATAGTTTGGCCCAGCGAGTTTATTTTTATCTAGTATTAGCTTAAATCCCTTCATGGTCGCTGCAATTAGGAGAGAGAGAAAAGAAACACTCAGCATATGCTCTTGTAAGTTTAAATTGGTTATTAGTTTATCTAAACAGGATGACTCCCACTGTTTCTTCGAATTCTTCTTCAAACCCTAAAAGAAGAATTAGTCAGGATTAACCGCACCTCACAATTCTTACTTAACCTTTCGGCCAGGCTAGTGCCGGTACTTCAAAGGAGGTTTTCCAACGCTTTCGTGAAGTTCCTTAATTACATAACCTCTTTTCCCTGGAGGTGTAGCCCCGCTAACACAGTTCTAGGCACCTACTTAGTTTATAGCATTGATTGTTAAAGTAAAATATTCTTCTAAAGAGTAGCGGATACTCACAGTAGGATTAGGACCCTGTTAGTTATATGTATGCCCTAGAGGCCATTACTGTACATGCGATGTATATTGTAGTGGATGCTTGGACATATATAGGGAGGACTTTCTTGCTCGACATGATAGTATGTTATATGGTTACACTTTATCTTAACATGTTAACAAATACTGTTTTGTGATCACATGTTGATAAAACCCTTAGGATGATTACTTGACTACCAGGATTATGATGTAGATAATACTAGTGAGGATAGGGTAGTCGATAAGTACATCCTTCAAATGTTCCTAGTCGTGGAAGTATCGAGACAGGGCATCGATACTCTAGAGTAGACTAGCGTATACGCTTCTCGACCCATATGATGGGCGATGGATGGTCCTATATCTATTGGTGTTTGACATCAGAGAAGGTATACGGGTTCTCAGTGGAGAGTGGGTACACTGGACGGACTCGCCGAGAACTCCTAGATGGTATTATACCTATCGTCGGATAGCAGTTCTCTGGTGACACTGGTACAGGTTAGTCTGTAGACCCGAGATCGTCATAGAGTCTTATTTGATTCCCACTGTGCTTTGATTTCCACCATACCACGGTCAAGAGATCGTGCAAAACGGTGGCTTTTGGGTACAGTCCCGAATCACATGGAGGCAATGAGCGATAGGAGGGGTTTCGTCTCTCCCGGTATTGGGAGTTGATGTTGCGCTATGCTCGACTGGCCATAACAGGAAATCCCTGGCCAGGATTGCTGAGATTTACTGGTAAGTGTTATCAGTAGTTTCTCGAACCGTCATGGACCTTGCATCGGCATGACTTATAAAGCTATTGGGGTCTGACAATTTACCACCCCCAGGCTTTTATGATATGCGACATATCAGACGAAGAGACCGGACTGTACGATAGTATTACTGATTGGATTCGCAGGTGTTATAGCAGGCTTGCTTGTTGATCTTCTAATCGCTCAATATCCGGGTGGCCGTTACGTTTAGCAAACCGCTTGCGGCTTATGGGTGTTTGATATGATCATCACCTACTACCGGCGTATTGACGAGTCTTTAGAGTCCTACACAGAGGTTTCCTGGTCATGCGAAACGGAGTAGGAGCACATATGTGATATGTGCGGGACCGAGATTAATACGAGTATGTGATACTGTATTCTATTCTCGCGATATGTGATATCGGTCGGGTATATGAGATATAGACGGGTTATCGGATAAGTGTTGATTCGATAAGTTGATTCATTAGATATTAGTCGGTTATACGTGATATAGCCGGATTATTAAATCAAGAGTTAATTTAATAATTTAATGTATAATTATATATTTGATATATTAAATTACATTGACTAATATTAGCTCACTTAAGATTTCTTTTCTCACTTTATGATACATTGATATATATGTGATATATGTTAAATGTATTGTTTTCTTTTTGCACAAAATATATATGTGATATATATTGTTGTGTCATGCTAGGTTACACATGCAACATGTATGTATGAGACTCATACCAATCTATGGTTAAGTTAGGGTTTTATTTGTTTTAAGTAATTCAAACACTTGGATAATGAGTCATGGTGGAAGCTTGGAGAAACTTGTAGAAAACTTTGAATTAGTCCACTTGTTTGTCTAGCTTAAGATATTTTTTGACCCAACCCTTAACTCATAGCTATGGTTAAGTCTCTACAATGATTAGTGGATGACATACACAAACCATGGTTGCATTTCTAACCTCATGGATTCATTCATCACTTGAGCATCATCTTCTTCTTCCTCATTCAAGCTTTCTAGCTTTTGTGAAAATGATGATAACTTGTGAGAAAAATATATCTAAAATGAGCCCACTTCCTATTTCATCATTCTCTACTATTAGCCATTTAGTTTAGGGTGTTTGCTTCACTAATCTACACAATTAGTGATGAGATAGCATGAGCTAGTGTCTCCTCGACGTAGATCATCTTCGGCCTCAAAGACTTCGAAGAAAGCTTATTTGTTTATTCATGAGAACCTCTCTAGAGTCCGGAAGTTCATGATCGCAGCAAAGGGACTACTAAATGGAGCTATTGAAGTGAAGGACTGGTCTACAAAGGTTGTATTTCTTGTTCACTTAGATGTAAAGAGTTTACATATCATGTTTAACCCAAATTCTCTAGTTAAGATCTTGGTGAGGGTTTGTTTAGCTTCTCAAAATTTCAAAGTAGCATGATTGATGCTTGCCAAAATCTTTACAAGGTGCTAAGCTAACCCTACAGTGGTATCAGAGCCAAGCTAGAGCATTAGGCGTTGTCTAGACGAAGTTTAAAGTCCGATCGAACTCCGAAAGCCCGAAATGACCCTCTTTCTAGAAATTTTTCCAAAAGTTAGATTTTTCCATGTTAAAAATACTCAGAAAATCATGCAGGGGATTCTATGGACACACATGAAGAATGAAACCCTAACTCGTCCAAGTGACCGCGGATTCATGGCCAAAACATGCTTTTGGCGGTGGATCCGCGGCGCCACATGTGAGGCTTGGGTCGAGCCCTTCAGCTGATAGTCCGTAGGTGCTATGGCATGTCTCTGGTTAACTTTAACTGTGCTCAATCGAATTATCTAACTTCGTCTAGCTATCTGTGATTGTGATACAATATTTGGAATCCACATAATTGGTTATGTGATAACTAGTTTGAATTGTATAAATCTAGCGGTTTAGTCTCATTTGATCGGTTGCCACGGAATTTTGATGTTGATCAAAAGTCCGTCGCAATTACGTAGTGTACGCGGATACTCGCCGGTAACTTTATTAGATATTCACTTCCCATAGCCCCGACCAAGTGACTATAGGAGAACCTCGTCGCCATAAGTATCCGTTCGGGTGCTCGCGGCTGCGGTGTTCCTCCTTAGTGCACTTCGTTGACGGCATCGGGGGGTGCGGCCGTCTATTAAAGTTTCCGACAAGCATTTGATCAGGTTATCGGGAATCTTGTTGAATTACCCGACAGGTTATTGGAAAATGTTTTCAATATCGAGACTAAAATACGGGGTTTATAATTGTTAGGCATGCGATGTCTAAGGAATTCATTTGATTAGGCATGAAATCCAATGTATGTGATATATTGGGTTTATGATGTCTAAAGTGGTTGCGGATTCCAACTGTTGTAGTTTTTCACTTTCTTATCTGCGATCGTAAGTATAATATGTGGTATATCACCGGTTTCGGTGGTGTATCACCGGTTTCGGTGGTGTATGTCAATGACAATTGGGATACGTATATTTACTTACGTTGAGGACATGTGATGTTATGTGTTGCTGTGATATGTTATATTGAATCGTCGTGTTTTGAATAGCCGGGGGGTTTTACGTAAAATGAGGGTTTTTATTTTCATTTATTTAAAATTCATTGTATGTAATATATTTTTATTGGGGCACTTCTAGGTTGAGGATGATGTCACCATTGATGTATATTATTTACTTTTCCGCATTAGGATAGACCCAAGGCGGGGAGCACAAGTAACCGGGTTCTAGGGTCCAGTGGGCAACCATCTCGAGGAGTCGAGACCGGTTCTCCTAACTCTAGAATTGGTAGGGTTGCTTGACGCTTTCATAAGGGTCTAAGGATGTGGGTTTGGCTATTCATCGCGACCGTGGAATCCGTGTTTTTTACTGGCTTAAATAAAACACGGAATTCCTAGTATATCCAATATTTCATAGGTGATTGTTCTGCTGCTGATATTCTGTGATGTGATCATTTGATATGTTCTGAGACGAATACCTATATTATATATATGAGATATAATAATTATTGATGCTTTCGTTTCTTGTGTGATGCTTGTGAAGCATAATAATTGATGGGATTTCGTTAATGAGATTAATGAAAGAAAGAAAAAGAAACCTAAAGATGTTGCAGAATATTGTTTTAAAAACTGGTAGCTCTAGTTCTTACTTTGCATAGCAGTATTCCTTGTAGAATATCCAGCACCTTATTCGATAAGGAAAAAGCCGATATCCCTTCACCGGGAGTGTCCTCTTTAGCGAAACTAGCAGATGCTACAAACACGGTTTGTCTTTTGATTGCTTATATAGGTTTTGCTTGGCATAGTGGTATTTTTGAAATATCCTGCACCTTATTCGATAAGGAAAGAGACGAGATCGCTTCACCGGGAGTGACCTCTTTAGAGAAACTGGTAAAAGCCTAAAAAACACTCCTTTTCAAAATCACTCGATTCTACAATGATATCAAGTTCATTATGCAAAGGGTTTTCTTAAAAACCTGACGTTGCCCTCCGTCATTTCAGATAAATACTATTTAGTATTCGTGCTGTGTTTGTTGACCTTAGCCAAGGCGTAGTGTGCGGTAGTTAATTAGTGCTTACCTGCAGCATATGATGCAATTGAGTTAGGGTAGTCGTGCGGCTTTGTTGACCTTAGCCAAGGATCGTGCGGGTGGGTTTAATTCAATTAGGAAATGACGGATTGAACTTGGCTAGCGCTTATGATTTGTTGACCTTAACCAAGGTTATAAGTTGTTAGGGGGAAAATATCAGGAATTTCAAGTGTTGAAATTTGCAATGAGATTACATACCTTCTATGAGATAATTGGATCCCGATACCCACTGCGAGTAAGAGTTACTCATGGGAGAGTTTTACACATAACAATTAGCCAATCAAGTAGGTGTCTAGAAAGGTGTTAACGGGGTTATGCCTCTGGAAAAATGAGGTTTATTTTAATTAGGTCCGTGCGAAAGCACGGGGAACCTCCGTCAAATTACCGACACTAGCCTGGCCAAAAGATTGTCGATCTTGTAGGGTGTAATTAATCCCGGCTAGTCTTACCTTTTAGGATTTGAAGGAAGATTTGACTAAAACAGTGGGAGCTATCCTGATTAGATAAAATAATAACCAATCTAACTTTGCAAGAGCGCAGGCAGAGTGTTTTCTTCTCTCTCTCCTGCTAGCGACTATGTCACGCCTTAATCAAGATAATAATATGGATGCATTGACCGAACCTACTTATTATACTGAGCTAGGGAACGTTCGTACCGCTCTATCTTATAACTGTTATAAATCCGAGCAGGAAATAGGGAAATATCCGGATTCCCATGCGACCCAATCGAGGAATAAGCATGCCGATGCATATTCTTCGGGTGTGTTCAATACCGAGAACTGTTTCTCAGTATCATTTACGTCCTAGGTATGAGATACCGGATTAGGATCCCACATATGTAATATGTTACATGGGCTACATAAAGGTAGAGAACTGAGAAAGGGTGATATGTCTCTAAGTGTTAGAAAATGGTGCAAGTGTTGCAGCCAAGTCTGTTGGCAGATATCACCTTGTATTTGATACATTGATTATGAACAAATGTTATTACATACCGAACCTGATATACAACATTACATCATGTTCTTTACTGAGTTAAAGAAGCATATAATTCTGTATTAGAGGATAATGTTATGAACATTTTTCCTGAATCAAGAGTTGATTCGATCTGGCACGTTAGATAATAGCATATACGTTATAAATCAAACTACAGTTCAAAGTATATAGAACACACACAAGAGGAGCAGTTCAGGAATGAACGAATCCTTCTTGAGGCATTGTAGACTAGGTCCTATCAATGCGATACGACCAGCTAAGTTACATAAGGATGAATATGAGAATCTGTTTGAATTTTCATCTTATGATACTTGCCAGTCTTGTCTCAAAGATAAAATGACCGATACTCCGTTTGCTGGAAACAGAGAAAGAGTTAGTGAACTCTTGGGACAGATACATGATGATGAATATGGTCCCATGTCTACAAATGCCAAGGTTGGTTCTTGGTACTTCATTACATTCATCGACTATCTCTCAAGATTCGGACATGTGTTCCTGTTGAAACATGAGTCTGAAACTTTTGAGAAATTCAAGGAATATAAGTTTGAAGTTGAGAACCGGACGGGTGGAAGTATTAAAGTCCTTCGATATGATCGAGGAGGAGAATACTTGGGCATGGAGTAACTGGAGTTTCTAAAAGGAGAATGTAATTCTCTCTCAGCTTACTCCTTCGTATACACCACATAACAACGGTGTATCAAGGCGGAGATATCGCACCCTATAAGATATGGCGCGCTCTATGATGAGTACTGTTGAGTTACCTATTTCCTTTTGGTGTTATGCACTTGAGAAGTTGCATACCTATTGAATGGGGTTCCGTCCAAATCAGATCCTACCACTCCATATGAGATATAGAATGGGAATAGACCATGTCTTAAACGAGTTAAGATATGGGGTTGTCCGGGCTATGTTGAAAAGACAAAATCCGGACAAGCTCGAGGCAAGGTCAGTTATGTAAGTTTGTTAAGATATCCCAAACATTTGTGAGGGAATATCTTCTACCACTCTGAGGAGCAAAAGGTGTTTTGTTTCTCAGCATGCCACCTTCTGAGATAAGGTGTTTCCTGTGAAGAAATTTGTGGACATGAGGTAGAACTGGAAGGAGTTCCAGCTAGACAAACTAACAGCTGATGATTTGGTGAAACCAAAGGATTCAATAGTCTCCAACGAACCTCAGCCTCTCCGTGAATCTGGTAGGATTCCTCATCCACTTGAGAGATACTACGGTTTTTTCGGTGACAGTGCGAGTGAGGATTGCATCATGAGATGATAGCTCAACCGGGTTCAGGCAGGCCATCAGGAGTGGTGACTCTGTGAAATGGCCGAATGCTATGCGATCAAAGATGGAATCCATGTACACCAACAAAGTATGACTTTGTATGTTGCACCTGAAGGGGTAAAACCCATTGGGAGAAAATTTAATCTTGAGAAGATTCTTGGTGTAAATGGAAAAATTAAGACTTTCAAAGCTATGCTTAAGTCCATCAGGATCAATGCAAGCATCACGGAGTTGGAACATCTGTTTTGATATAACAGTCAAAGAGTTTGACTTCATCAAAATGGTAGATGAACCTTGTATATATAAGAAGGTTATAGAGAGTAAGGTTGTCTTCCACGTATTGTACGTAAATAACATACTCTTGATAGGAAATGGTTTCCTATGCTACACTCGGTCAAGCTCCTCTTATCACGAGGATTCTAAATTGAAAATCTGGATGATACCTGCTACATCTTATGGATTATGATCTATGATGATAGATCTAAGTGGATGTTGGGAGTGTCCCAAATCCTGTACATAAACACCATACCAAAGGGGTTTAGTATGGAAGATTCTAAGCATGGTGGTTCGCCCACTTACTTAGGAATCACTCTCTCCGAAAAGACGTCTTCCGAGACTGATTTGGAGAGAGCTCGTGTGCAAGGGATATCCTCTATTTCGGCAGTAGGCTCTATTAGAGTATGCAATGTTTTGTACCAAACCAGATGTAGTTGACTCACTAAGTGTAGTGATCAGGAATCAATCGGATCTTGGAAGAATCACTGGAAAGCTGTGGAGGACATTCTTAAGTACTTGTGAAGCACTAAAAGAAAGTTCTTGGTTCGAGCTTCCAGAGTGATAAGGTCAACTGAAAGTCAGTCACAGGCATTGTCTTTACCCTTAGTGGAGGGACGATATGTTGGAAGAGTTCCAAGCTAGATACTGTGACATACTAGACGATAAAGGCTGAATACTTTGCTACCAATGATAGTACCAAAGTAGCTGTCTGAGCATTACTTGTTCATGAGATGAACAAGGTTCCTACCATTGAGCGTCCAATAACTGTTATTGTGACAACAATGGAGTTATGGCTTTGGTCTAGGAACGCCTGTCCCATCAGCGTTCCAGATATATTCTGAGGCAAGTATAACCTGATCAGGGAGATAGTTGATCTCCAAGGGATCGAGGTTAGGAAAGCAGATCTGAAGGATAACACGGCGGATCCACTCACAAAAGCTTTACTTCTAGAGAGACTTCTCTGCAATGGTTGAGTATGTGATACTACAACCACTACTATATTGTTGGGTATTGGATACTACGACAGATGGCTTTAGTGCAAGTGAGAGATTGTTAGTTATATGTATGCCCTAGAGGCCATTACTGTACATGCGATGTATATTGTAGTGGATGCTTGGACATATATAAGGAGGACTTTCTTGCTCGACATGATAGTATGCTATCTGGTTACACTTTATCTTAACATGTTAACAAATATTGTTTTGTGATCACATGTTGATAAAGCCCTTAGGATGATTACTTGACTACCAGGATTATGATGTAGATTATACTAGTGGGGATAGGGTAGTCGATAAGTACATCCTTCAAATGTTCTTAGTCATGGGAGTATCGAGACAGGGCATAAATAATCCAGAGTAGGCTAGCGTATACGCTTCTCGACCCATATGATGGGCGATGGATGATCCCATGTCCATTGGTGTTTGACATCAGAGAAGGTATACGGGTGCTCAGTGGAGACTGGGTACGCTGGACGGACTGGCCGAGAACTCCTAGATGGTATTATACCTATCATCGGATAGCAGTTCTCTGGTGACACTGGTACATGTTAGGCTGTAGGCCCGAGATCGTCATAGAGTCTTGTGTGATTCCCACTGTAGTTTGATTTCCACCATACCACAGTCAAGAGATCGTGCAAAATGGTGGCTTTTGGGTACAATCCCGAATCACATGGAGGCAATGAGTGATAGGAGGGGTTTCGTCTCTCTCGGTATTTGGAGTTGATGTTGCGCTATGCTCGATTGGCCATAACAGGAAATCCCTAGCCAGGGTTGCTGAGATGTACTGGTAAATGTTATCAGTAGTTTCTCGAACCGTTATGGACCTTGCATCGGCATGACTTATCAGGCTATTGGGGTCTAACGTCTTACCACCCCCAGGCTTTTATGATATGCGGCATATCAGACGGAGAGACCGGACTGTACGGCAGTGTTACTGATTGGATTCGCAGGAGTTATAGCAGGCTTGCTTGTTGATCTTCTGATCGCTCAATACCCGGGTGGCCGTTACGTTTAGCAGAGCGCTTGCGGCTTGTGTGTGTTTGATATGATCATCACCTACTGCCGGCGTATTGACGAGTCTTTAGAGTCCTACACAGAGGTTTCCTGGTTCATGCGAAACGGAGTAGGAGCACATATGTGATATGTGCGGGACCGAGATTAATACGAGTATGTGATACCGTATTCTATTCTCGCGATATGTGATATCGGTCGGGTATATGAGATATAGTCGGGTTATCGGATCAAGTGTTGATTCGATAAGTTAATTCATTAGATATTAGTCGGTTATATGTGATATAGCCGGATTATTAAATCAAGAGTTGATTTAATAATTTAATGTATAATTATATATTTGATATATTAAATTACATTGACTAATATTAGCTCACTTAAGATTTCTTTTCTCACTTTATGATACATTGATATATATGTGATATATGTTAAATGTATTGTTTTCTTTTTGCACAAAATATATATATGATATATATTGTTGTGTCATGCTAGGTTACACATGCAACATGTATGTATGAGACTCACACCATCCTAGAGTTAAGTTAGGGTTTTATTTGTTTTAAGTAATTCAAACACTTGGATAATGAGTCATGGTGGAAGCTTGGAGAAGCTTGTAGAAAACTTTGACTTAGTCCACTTGTTTGTCTAGCTTAAGATATTTTTCGACCCAACCCTTAACTCATAGCTATGGTTAAGTCTATACAATGGTTAGTGGATGGCATACACAAACCCTGGTTGCATTTCTAACCTCATGGATCCATTCATCACTTGAGCTTCATCTTCTTCTTTCTCATTCAAGCTTTCTAACTTTTGTGAAAGTGATGATAATTTGTGAGAAAAATATATCTAAAATCAGCCCACTTCCTATTTCATCATCCTCTACTATTAGCCATTTAGTTTAGGGTGTTTGCTTCACTAATCTACACAATTAGTGAAGAGATAGCATGAGCTATTGTCTCCTCGACGTAGATCATCTTTGGCCTCGAAGACTTCGAAGCAAGCTTGTTTGTTTCTTCATGGGAGCCTCTCTAGAGTCCGAATGTTTGTGATCGCAGCAAAGGGACTACTACACAGAGCTATTGAAGTGAAGGACCGATCTGCAAAGGTTGTATTCCTTATTCACATAGATGTAAAGAGTTTGCATATCTTGTTTAATCCTAATTCTCTAGTTAAGATCTTGGTTAGGGTTTGTTTAGCACCTCAAAATTTCAAAGTAGCATGATTGATGCTTGCCAAAACCTTCACAAGGTGCTAAGCTAACCCTACAGACCCAACTATCTTTGTGTGATGATTTTGAAGGAAAACTACCAAAAACACCACACTCTAGAAGGTATGCAACACTAGCAAGTTTCCATTATGTTTGAAACTCCCGATTTTGATTTTTTCCCATAGCGCTTATAACCTTGACGAAGGTCAAAATATCATAAGTCACAAGTCAAGTTCAACTCGTCGTTATCCAGATTAATCTAGACTCATTCGTACAAGCCTTTGACGAAGGCCAAAACTTTTGTATACCTCTATCTATGCTACAGATAAGCACCCACTAGCTACCCAACACTATGCTTTGGCGAATGTCAAAACACATAGCATGACTACTAGTAGATACCTATCTAAAATGATGGAGGGCTACGGCTGATTTTGGCGAAAATCGTTAACGTAATGAACTTGATATAGTCGAAGGAATCGGATAGCTTTTGAAAAGGAGTGGTTTAAGCTCCGCTTTTAAAAAATGCTTATTGAAGAAAACCAAGTGGTTTTGTAATTGTTCCAATGACATCATTTTTTAGGTTTATTCCTTTGCATTAATCAATATTAATGTGGTCCCATCAATTAACCTTATCATTGCAGAAAATAAACGAAAATAGAACACACGCTTATGGAATCCGCATTCGCCACGGCGTCATACACCATTAGGTTACTTAACTAACGATAGAGCGGGGGCTGGACTAGCGCAGGTGCAAAACATAAGCAACGTTTATTATATAATATATATATATATAGCTATTCATCTCACGTAATAATAAGCGTTCCAGATCACAGAAACACAGATGAATATATTGGATATACTGGGATTTCTATATTTCGTTTTAGCCTATAACGAAACACGGATTTCACGGTCATGATGAATAGCCAAACCCCACCCTGGACTCCTATGGGTGCGGCAAACTATCCGTCAAATTCCCAAAGTAAAGCAACCTCTCTCAATAAAATGAGTAAGCCACTCGGCACTTCAAGAACCCGGTAGTTTGTGCACCCCATCTTGGGTCTATCCTAGGTGCAAGAAAAAGTAAATGAAATAATACAATGGTGGCTACAAGCTCAACCCAGATGTGTCCTGCAAAAATAATATTACATCAATTTACAAATATACATAAATGAAATAAAGGAAAACACTCTTCTCACATCCCCCGGCTATTCATTCACGACGATCCAATACTCCATATACACAAACCATCATCAAAATACAGATGTGCGCAACCCCCACTAATCGACATATAACAATTAGCAGACATTTAGCAATACATATACAAACACAGAAAAACTGAAATTAGCCAAGTAACTTAGAATTTCGATCGAAAATATTTTCCGTGTCTACCTCATATACAAACCAGTACACAAAAAATTTTGGGTAGAAACCAAATATGCCATAAATCATATTTCCAAGATTAAGAACCCTAGAAAAAATACGAGTGAATCGGCCATGACTCGGCCGCGGATCCACGGCTAAACTATGTGTTTGGCCGCAGTTCTGCGGTCCTCTTGGTGGATTACTAGCTCGAATTTTTTTCTTGTTCTTATAAAAGCCTGCATGTATTTTTAAGGCCACTGAAATAATTTTTTGAACTGTTTTGAAAAACGACAGCAAGCTTGACATGAAAATTTGATTTTGGGTATTTTTCAGTTGATCGAAATTCTAACTACTTGCTAACTAGCTAGTTAAGGTTTAAGTGGCTCTGAGACCGATGTAAGTTGATGTCGCGCATCCCGCGGATCTGCAGGGAGGCGGAATACACAAAAACATTTTTTTTTCTTTTAAAAGACTTCGCAACATCGACCAAACAACCAAGGATCTATCGGAAACCATAACTAGCTAAACAACTACAAAGAGGTTCTAACTACTCGGTGAGAGATTATACCTCCTTGTTCAATTCCTTCGGGTCTTCTTCTCCTCTTCTTTGATCTTAGATGGCTTGAATCTTCTTCTCCTCTTCTTTGCTCCTACATGGATTGAATCAAACTCGGTCGTTGGTCTCCTCGTGTCAAAGATGATCCACCCAAGAATCTATGGTTCAAGCTTCAACCTCAAGAGTGAGGTAACTAAGATGTCTAGTTTGCTGATCTGGACAACTTAGGAGATGTAGAGAGATATATAGAGTATTTTATCTCAAGAACCCTAGGATTCAAAACACATGTGAGGGTTAGGGTTTGAGGAAAAGGAGAAGAGAGAAAATGGAGAGAGAAAGAGCAAAAGCAAAATGAGCTAAGGTTGTGAGAGGCAAATGAAGAATGGCTAAGTCAAATAATCAAACATGCATTATTTCCAATAGTGAAGTCAAATGCAATAAACAAATTACTTAACTATGCTTCAACCATGCCACAAATATCTCAATTTTCCACCTCATTAATCTATTTGCAAAATAGATAAATCCAAATAATGAGGTATCCCCTTCTAGAAGCATGTCTTGTGAAATTACACGAATGCCCTCATCGTATATACATACCCATATTCGTACTGTAAAAAATATGAATACGATGAGATAATAATAATCCAATAATATAATACTAGAATCCGGCTTAAACCAAAGCCCACTAGTATTATCCGTCCGAACAACATCCGTGCAGCCAATACACATATATGATCGGAACCCTACCGTAAAACCATATGGCCTCTATATCATTTCGCCTGAACCAGAGAAACCCTCTGTGTGGGACTCTAAAGACTCAACAGTACGCTGGCAGTAAGTTTAACCACAAGTCCGTCAGTGGCACCAGCTGTACGTAACGGCTATCCAGGTATATGTCGAAAAGAAGGCTGACGAATGAAATCATCTGAACCCCTACTGAGCCTGTCCGTGAACATCTCCATGCAGTTCGGTCTGTTCGTCTTAGAGTATCGCATGCCGGGTTTAGGAGGTGGAAAATGTCAGACCCCTAATAACCTGACAAGTTATGTCGGTGTGGCTCAAGACCATCCGAGAATCTACTGGTCCAACTACCAGTAATTCTCAATTCTCCCTGGCCAGGGACTTATGGTATTGACCAACCGATCATAGCGCGACATCGACTCCCTATACCGGGAGAGACGAATCCCCAAAAGTCGCTCACTGCCTCCATGTGGCTCGGGATTGTACCTAACTAAAACCTGTTTGCACGACTCAGTAGAGCCGTGGTAGGGTAGTAATCAAAGCACAGTGGGAACTCACATGAGACAAATTACGACCTCAGGTTGACAAACTATCTGCTCTCATGTCACCAGAGAACTGCTATATGACGCTAGGTATAATACCATCTAGCCAGTCCTCGGCGAGTCCATCCGGTGTACTCACCCCCAGTGAGCACCTATATACAATCTTAGGTGCACCTCACCAATGGTTGCGGGACCAATCCATCGCCCCTCATCAAGGTCAAGATATGTATACACTAGTCTACTCTAGAGTATCGATGCCCAGTCTCGATACTCCCACTACTGGGGACACTTTAAGGATGTGCTTATCGACTACCTAGCTCCCACAAGTATGATTGCCATCATAACGTTGGTAGTCAAGAAAGGATCCTACGGGCTTTATCTGTTAGTTATATGTATGCCCTAGAGGCCATTACTATACATAGGATGTATATTGTAGTGGATGCTTGGACATATATAGGGAGGACTTTCTTGCTCGACATGATAGTATGCTATCTGGTTACTCTTTACCTTAACGTGTACACTGATTGTCTCTCTGTTACATGTTGGTAAAGCCCTTAGGATGTGTACTTGACTACCTGGACTATGATGCGGATCATACTAGTGGGGACATGGTAGTCCATAAGTACATCCTTCAAGGTCCCTAATCGTGGGTGTATCGAGACGGGGCATCGATATACCAGAGTAGACTAGCGTATACCTTCTCGACCCATACAGATGGGCGATGGATAATCCCATATCCATTGGTGTTTGACATCGGAGATGATATACGGGTGCTCAGTGGAGACTGGGTACACTGGATGGACTCGCCGAGAACTCCCAGATGGTATTATACCTCACGTCAGATGGCAGTTCTCTGGTGACACTGGTACAGGTTAGTCTGTAGACCCGAGATCGTCATAGAGTCTTGTGTGATTCCCACTGTGCTTTGATTTCCACCTTACCACGTCCAAGAGGGCGTGCAAAACGGTGGCTTTTGGGTACAGTCCCGAATCATATGGAGGCAATGAGCGATAGGAGGGGACTCGTCTCTCCCGGTATAAGGAGTTGATGTTGCGCAGTGTTCGATTGGCTATAACCGGAAATCCCTGGCCAGGGTTGCTGAGATATACTGGTAAGTGTTACCAGTAGTTTCTCGAACTGTTATAGACCTCATATCGACACGACTTATCGAGCTACTGGGGTCTGACGTTTACCACCCCTAGGCGAGATATGCGACATATCAGACGAACAGACCGGACTGTACGGTAAGTGTTACTGGTTGGATTCACAGGAGTGTGAGCGGGCTTGCTCGTCTATCTTCTGATCGCTCAATACTCGGGTGGCCGTTACGTTTAGCAGACCGCTTGCGGCTTGTGGGTGCTTGATATGATCATCATCTACTGCCGGCGTATTGACGAGTCTTTAGAGTCCTACGCAGAGGTTTCCTGACTCAAGAAAAACGAAATAGGAGCGCATATGAGATATGTGCGGGACCGAGAATAATGCGTGTATGTGATACCGTATTCCATTCTCGCGATGAATGTATCGATATGGTTGTATGCGATATAACCTAGTTATCGAATCAAGGATTGATTCGATAAGCCGATACATTAGATACTGGTCGGTCATATGCGATATGACCGGATCGTTAAATCAACTGTTGATTTATTGATTTAATGTATAATTATATATTTGATATATTACTTTGCATTAACTAGTATTTGTTCACTTTAAATGGATTTTCTCACTTGGAGTACACAAGTTTTATATGTGATATACTTTTGTGCACTAGTTTGTATCATGTTTGATGATACATGATAGTTTGGGTGTATGTTTGGTTTACACCATGGTTGGTCAATGGTTAGGGTTTCACTTGGTTTATTTGCTTATTTATTTATTTATTCATTCATTTTTAATCTAAGGAAAAATGGTGGCTTGATTTGTTTTGTAGTTGAAGCTTCATGAAGCTTTGACTAAGTGACCATTTTGTCTTCATGCTTAACCCTAACCATTCACACTAACCATGGTTTATTCTCTACACCTAACTATGGTTGCTATATGATAAGTATTCTTTTTATTTTCTTTTGAAAATAACTCATCATATTATCTTCTTCTTCTTCTTCATCTTCAAGAAGAAAAGCTTGCAACCTTTAATGGCAACTTGAGCAAATGAGTGAGAAATCCAATTCTAAAGTGAACCCACTTCCTATTTCTTCATCCTCTACCACTTGCCAAGTAGTATAGGGTGTTTTCTTCACAAGTTTCTTGACTTGGTGAAGTTGGAGCTTGATCTTGTGTTGCCTCGACGTAGATCATCTTCGGCATCGAAGCCGACGACCTAGCCCGCCCATTTCTCCGATGAAGCCGACGCTAGAGTCCGGGATCCGATGATCGCAGCGAGGAGACATCATCATGGAGCTATGGAGGTGGAGGACCGGATCTACAAAGGTTGTATTTTCCGTTAACTCATAGTTAAGTTGTTAACTAGTTGCTAGTTTCGCCTAAAATTCTAGTTAACGATCTAGTCTAGGGTTTCTCGGCACCGTAAAATTTGAAATTGGCATGGTTGATACCTTGTGAGACCTCATTAGCGTGCCTAGGAACCCTACATTATCAACATGTATACAAGATATGAAATACTAAGTGAAACACATCACATGTTAAGAGCAAGATTGTCCTGTACTTACATATCCCTAACATCTTATACAATAAAGGCCTATAGGGCATACATATCCAACAGAATGTAACTAATCCTGGCTAATTTTCCTTTTAAGGTTTGAAGGAAAATTTGATAAAAGTGGTGGGTGTCATCGATTAGAGAAGATAAATAACCAATCTAATCATGTAAGTGCTTTCACTGAGTGTTTTATTTTCTCTCTCCTAACGGCAGATGCCAATGACGGGACTTAAGCTTCTACTGGAGAAAAACAAACTAACGGGACCAAATTATAAAAACTGGCTGAGGAACGTGAACATTTCCCTTACCTATGATAAGGTTGCATACGTCCTCACTACACAAGCCCCTCCCTTCCCAGGCCCTGATTCCTCTGTTGCGGATAAGGAGATCCGCAAGACATAGGATATCGACTGTGCCACAGCAAAATGCCTCATGTTAGCTTCAATGGACAATGAACATCAAAAGAAACATGAGAAGATGGATGTGCAATCCATCTTTTTCCATACAAAAGAGTTGTATGGGGAGCAATCTCATGATCTTCGTTACGAGGCCTCACGAAAGTTGTTTCAAATGAGGATGGCTGCTGGTACATCTGTAGGAGATCATGTCCTAAATATGATAGGCCTTATTGAAGAGTTTGAGGACCTAGGATGGACAATGGAGAATGAAAAATATATTGATATTAATCTATAGTCTTCCCCCTCCCCCTGTGCCTATGCTCAATTTATAGTGAACTTCAATATGTACAACTTTGAGAAATTACTTCCTGAACTCCTCAATATATTGAGAAGTGCAGAGAGTACGCTCAAGATTGTGAAAACTCCCACTCTATTTGTTAGGAAATCTTCCTCTTCCGTCCGAAAAGCTAAAACTAAGAGAAAGAAAAAGAAGAAACCCACCAAACCGAGAGGTGGAGTTAAAAAGGCGAAGGGGAAAGACAAATCAGGGGCTGCGGGATCTGGAAAGGGAGAATGCTTCTATTGCCACAAGATGGGGCATTAGAAAAGAATATGCACTGAGTAACTCGCCGATCTCAAGAAGAATAAGTATGTTGATTCTTCCGCTTCAAGTGTGTTTGTCACCGAAAACTATTTTTCAATAAACTCTGCATCCTGGGTATTAGATACCGGTTCAGCATCTCACATCTGCAATTATGTGCAGGGATTACGAAATAGCAAAGTTTTGAAGAAAGGAGATCATACTCTCCGCATTAGGAATGGTTCAAGTACTGCTGTTAAGAATATGTATGCCCTAGAGGCCATTATTGATGATATATTGGATGCTTAGACATATATATAGAGTACTTTCTTGCTCGACATGATAGTATGCTATCAGGTTATTTTTATCTTAACATGTAGACTGGTATTTATACTGTCTGTCTCTTACATGTTGATAAAGCCCTTAGGATATGTACTTAACTACCAGGATTATGATGAGATCATACTAGTGGGGCCTGGGTGGTCCAAAAATACAGTTTCTACTCGAGGGAATATCGAGACTAAGGTATCGATATTCCAGAGTAGACTAGGGTGTACGTTTCTTGTCCCTTAGAGGGAAATAGTTGATCCCACAACCATTGGTGTATGACATCAAAGATTGTACACAGGTGCTCATTAGAGAACGGGTATACCGAACAGGACTCGCCGAGGACTCCTAGTTGGTAGTATACCTATCGTCAGATAGCAGCCCTCTGGTGACACTGGTACAGGTTAGTCTATAGACCCGAGATTGTCATAGATTCTTGTGCGGATCCCACTGTGCTTTGATTTCCTCCCTACCATGCTCAAAGGAGACCTGCAAATAGGTGGATTTTGGGTACAGTCCAGATTCGCATGGAGCCAATGAGCGATAGGAGGGGTTTCGTCTCTCTCGGTATTGGGGGTTGATATTGCGCTATGCTCGATTGGCTATAACTGGAACTCCCTGTCCAGGACTACTGCTGAGATTTAATGATAAGTGTTATCAGTAGTTTCTCGAACCGTTATAGGCCAGGGATAGGCATGACTTATCACGTTACGGGGGTCTGACGTTTACCACCCCTAGACATGATATGCGACATATCAGATGAAGAGACCGGACTATACGGTAATATTATTGATAGGCTTCATGGAGACTATGGACAAGCTTGCTTGTTGATCTTCATATCGCTCAATATCCGGGTAGCCGTTACGCCCAGTTAGTACCGCTGACGGCTTGTAGGTGACTGATGTGATCATCACCTACTGTTGGCGTATTGACGAGTCTTTAGAGTACCACACAGAAGTTTCCTGGTTCAAGCGAAACGAAGTATGACACATATGTGATATGTGTGTGTGCTTGATTAAATATGTGTATGTGATACCGTATTATAATCTGGCAGTTATCTGTTATTGGTTCGGTTATATGTGATATAAGCCTATTGTCGAATCAAATGTTGATTTGATAATATGATATACAGATAAATGATATTAGTTGGTCATATATGATATAACCGGATTATTAAATCAAGTGTTGATTTAATAATGTAATATATATTATATTTGATATGATTATATCTTAACTAATATCATTAGCTCACTAAATATTTTATTATATGTATTAATATATATATTGACATAAGTTTCTATTTTATGAAAATAAAAATGAGGTGGAAAATGCGAAGACTTTGGGAGCATGGTTGCAAGCATGGCCTTTTATCATTGTTTATTCATCTTGACTCACTATTCAAGCATGGGTGCAATTTTATATTGCAATAATTCCATGCTTGAATGAGTGAGGTCAAGGGGTTAGCCATCCATTTGCTCATTCTAACACTTAGCCATTTTCTTGAGTTTCTCCCATTTTTGCTCTCATGCTCTCTAGCTTCTTCTTCTTCCTCAATGTCATGGTTCAAGCATCAACCCTCACATGTGATGTGAACCATGAAGCTTGAACACAAACTTGTGTGCTTTAACATACCCTACTTCACCATCCTACACTTGACTAGTGATCGAGTGTAGCGTGTTAACTACGCTAAAGAGTTTAGTATAGAGGTAGCTTGAGTTTGAGGGACTTCGCGTGGATTATCTTCGGCACGAAGGTCATCGGAGGAAGCACGTCCAAAGCCTCAAGTGGAGCCTAGTGGAGTCGCGGGGCTACTACACGGAGCATGTGAAGTGAAGGACTCGATCTACGAGGGTATATCCATCTTTTACTTCTTATAGTTTAGTAGATATCAAAACTAAAACCCTAATCATCTAGATAAAGATCTTGCTAAGTGTTAGTTAGCACCCTAAAAAAATTTAAACGGCATGTTTGATGCTACATAAACCAAGTGGTGCTGCTAACGTACACTTTCATGGTATCATAGCCTAAGCTAGAAGATTATACGATATAATTAGAATCACAAAATCGAAAAACTCCGAAACAACGAAACCCAAAAATCAAGTTTCTGTCAATTATAAAATGGTCTGTAAAAATTATTTAAGCAACTGCAGAATGTTATATATGATGAAACTTGAAAACTGGAGAAATTCGAGGCCAAAATACCACATTTGACCCGGTGAGATTCCCTCAAAAACCGGCCAGGCCGGTTTTGCTTTGTGTTCTGGCCTTGAAATTTTTTTTGTGTTCCAGTGACTTAATTTTGGGGTTTCAAGTATTGTTTGATTAGTCCAGTTTGGATATGATGTTAACAGTTCTATTCGGGCTAATACAGAGTGTTTCATAGCCGTAATTGTTACGTCGTTTCGGGTTTAGTTTGAAATGGATGCAGTAGTGAGGATCCACATTTAATTGGTTTTATGAAAACTAGTTAATGATTATAAATCTAGCGTTTTAGTCTCGGTAAATCGGTTGCCACGGAATCTTGATTCGGATCAAAACTCCGTCGCAATCGCGTATTGTACGCGAATACTCGCCAAATAACTTTTCTAGGTAGCCACGCCCCATTGCCCCGACCAAGTGACTGTAGGAGAACCCCGGTGCCAAAAGCATCCACTCGGGTGCTTGCGGCCACGGTGTTCCGCCTTAGTGCACTTTGTCGACGGTATCGGGGGTGCGGCCATCTACTAAAGTTTCTGACGAGTATTCGATAATGTAGTCGGGAATCTTATTGAATCCCCGACTAAGTAATTGAAAAGTGTTTTCAATTTGAGACTAAAATACAAGATTTATCTGGTTAGTCATGAAATTCAGAATATGAGATATTCCGGGTTTATGATGTCTAAGGATATGCGGATTCTAATTATTGCAGTTTTACATTTCTTTTCTGCGACCATAAATGTAAATACGCGGGGTATCCCAAATCTCGTTGCTATATGTCAACGGAATTTAGGATACGTGTATTTACTTACGTTGATGATATGTGATATTATATGTCACTGATATGTTTTATTGGATCGTTGTGATTGAATAGCCGGGGGTTTTATATGAGATGAGAGTTTTTCAATTTTCATTCATGTAAAATTTGTATGTAATATTCTTTTAATTGGGGCATATCTGGGTTTAGGATGATGTCACCACTGATGTATATTATTTACTTTTCCGCATTAGGATAGACCCAAGGTGGGGAGCACAAGTAACCGGGTTCTAGAGTCCAATGGGAGACCATCTCAAGAAGTTGAGACTGGATCTCCTAACTCTAGAATTGGTAGGGTTACTTGCCGCTCTCGTAGGGGTCTATGGGATGTGAGTTTAGCTATTCATCAGGATCGTAGAATCCGTATTTTACATTACTGGCTAAATTTAAAACACAGACATCCTAGTATATCCAATATTTCATATGTTGCTTCTGCTGCTTGGTTCTGTGATGTGATCATATAACTATGTGAGACGAATCTTGTATTATATATATGATATATAATAAACGTTGCTTATGTTTTGCACCCGTGCTAGTCCAGCCCTCGCTCTGCTGGTAGTTAAGTAACCTAACAGTGCATGACGGGGCCCAGTGGCGAATGCGGATGGCATAAGCGTACGTTCTAATTTCGTTTCACTTTTCTGTAATGTTTAGGAATCATTAATTGATGGGACTTCATTAATGAGATTAATGAAAAGAAAGAAACCTAAAGATGTTGTAGAATCAAATTTTCAAAAAGAGTAACTCTAGTTATTGTTTTGCATAGTGGTATTCCTTGATGAATATCCAGCACCTCATTCGATGAGGAAAGAGCTGAGATCTCTTCACCGAGAGTGACCTCTTTAGCGAAACTAGCAAATGCTACAACCCACTTGGTTTTATTTTTTGATTGCTTCTCTAGTTCTTACTTTGCATTGTCATATTCATGAATATCCAGCACCTCATTCAATGAGGAAAGAGCCAAGGCCCCGTCACCGGGAGTGGCCTCTTTAGCGAAACTAGCAAAAGCCTCAAAAACCCTCCTTTTTAAAATCACTAGATTCTACAACGATATCAAGTTCGATACGCTCATGGTTTTCTTAAAAATCTGCATAGCCCTCTGTCATTTCAGATAAGTACTATTTAGTATTCGTGCTACGTTTGTTGACCTTGTCAAGGCGTAGTGTACGGTAGCTGATTAGAGCTTATCTGCTAGCATGTGATGCGATTGGGTTAGGGTAGTCGTGCGGCCTTGTTGACCTTGACAAGGGTCGTGCGGGTGGATTTAATTCAATCAAGAAATGATGGGTAGAACTTGACTAGCGCTTATGGTTTGTTGATCTTGTCAAGGTCATAAGTGGCTAGGGGTGAAAACCATTATCGAGAATTTCAAGTGTTGGAATTTGCAATGAGATTGCATACCTTCTATATGATAGTTGGATCCCGATACCCAATGCGAGTAAAATTTACTCCTGGGAGAGTTTTACAATTTGCAATTAGCTAATCCAGTAGGTGTCTAGAAAGGTGTCAATGGGATTATGCCTCTAGGGAAACGAGGTTTATTTTAATTAGGTTTGTGCGAAAGCACGGGGAACCTCCCTCGGAGTACCGATACCTGCCTGGATGAACGATTGGCGAACCTGTAGAGTGTAATTAATCCCGGCTAATCTTACCATTTAGGGTTTGAAGGAAGATTTGATAAAAATGGTGGAAGCCATCCTGATTAGATAAAATAACCAATCTAATTTTGCAAAGGGCGCACGCAAAATGATTATCCTTTTCCCTCTCCTAGTAGCGACCAATGAAATGCCTTTATCAAGATAATAATATGGATGTATTGACCGAACCTACTTATTATAATGGGCTAGATTCCACTCTATCTTATGATTGTCATAAGTCTTAGCAAGGAATAGGGGAATATTCGGATTCCCACGCCACCCAAACGAAGAAAATGTATGTTGATGCATTGTCTTCGGGTGTGTTCGTTACCAAGAACTATTTCTCAGTTTACTCTATGTCCTGGCTATTGGATAATGGATGAGGATCCCACACATGTAATTTGTTACATGGGCTATAGAAAGGTGGAGAACCGGGAAAGGATGATATGTCTCTAGTAGTAGAGATGGTGCAATTGTTGCAGCCAAAGCAGTTGGCAAATATCACCTTGTGTTACCAACTGGTAATACAATGATTCTAAGCGATTGTAATTTCGTACCAATAATATTGTGAATATTTTACTAAATCAAGTGTTGATTGGGTAAGGTAGGTTGTATAACAGTGTACACGTTCTGAATCAAACTACAGTTCTAAACGTACAGAACACACACAAGAGGAACAATTCAGAAATGAACGAAGTCTTCTTGTGGCATTGTAGACTGGGTCATATCGATGAAACAAGACTAGCTAAAGTTTCATAAGGATGCATATTTGAATCCATTCGAATTTACATCTTATGAAACTTGTCAGTCACGTCTCAAAGACAAAAGTGACCAAATCTCCGTTTATTGGAAACGGAGAAAGAGCTACTGAACTCTTGGACAGATACATAGTGATGTATGCGGGCCTATGTCTACATATGCCAGGGATGGTTCAGCGTACTTTATTACATTCACCGATATTCTCCCAAGATACAGACATGTGTTCTTGTTGAAACACAAAACTGAATCTTTTGAGAAATTCAAAGAATATAAGTACGAAGTTAAGAACCAGATGGGTAAAGGTATTCAAGTCCTTCGATATGATCGGGGAGAAGAATAGTGGAGCACAGAATTCTGAGACTATTTAAAAGAGAATGAGATTCTCTCTCAGCTTACTCCTCCTTATACACCACATCACAACGATATATCGGGTTGGAGGAATCGTACCCTATAAGATATGGTGGGCTCTATGATGAGTACTGCTGAGTTACCTATTTCCTTTTAGGGATATACACTTGAGATAGCTGCATACCTATTGAATATTGTTTCGACGAAATCTGTTGCCTGCCACTCCATATGAGATATGGAAGGGGAAGAGACCATCTCTTAAAAGAGTTAAGATATGGGGTTCTCCGGCCTATGTTGAAAAGCAAAATCCGGACAAGCTTAAAGCAAGGTCAGTTCTGTGCAAATTTGTAGGATATCCCAAACATTCATGAGGGTATATCTTCTACCACACTAAGGAACAAAAGGTGTTTTGTTTCTCGACATGCCACCTTTTTAGAAAAGGAATTTCTTGTGAAAGAAATTAGTGGCAATGAGGTAGAACTGGAAGAAGTTCCAGCAACACAAACTATAACTGACGATTTGGTGGAACCGGAGGATTCAATAGTCCTCGACGAACCGTAGCCACTCCGCAGATCTAGTAAGGTTCCTCATCCACCTGAGAGATACTATGGTTTTCTCATAGACGGTGGGAACGAGGATTGCATCATGGAGATGATGACCCAACTAGTTTCGAGCAGGCCATCACGAGTGGGACTTTGTGAAATGGCTGGATGCTATGCGATCTGAGATGGAATCCGTGTACACTAACAAAGTGTTGACTTTGGAAGTTGCTCCTGAAGGGGTAAAACCCATCGGGAGCAAGAGGATCTTTGAGAAAGATAATTTGGTGTAGATGGAAAAGTTGAGACTTTCAAAACTAGACTTGTAGCAAAAGGTTTTCGTCAATGACCTGGTGTCGAATATGATGAAACATTTTCTCATATCGCTATGCTCAAGTCCATCATGATCCTACTTGCCATTGCTGCATACCATGACTACGAAATCTGGCAGACTGCGCGTCAAAACCGCTTTTCTAAATGGTGATTTAGAAGAGAGCGAGTACATGACACTGCCAGAGGGCTTCGTAGACAGTAAGAGCAGCGGAAGCATGTGAAAGCTGCTTAAATCCATCTACGGGTTAAAACAGGCATCGCGGAGATGGAACATCTGTTTTGATGAAGCTGTCAACTAGTTTGACTTCATCAAAAAGGTAGATGGACCATGTATAAATAAGAAGGTTGTAGAGAGTATGGTTATCTTCCTCGTATTATATGCGGATGACATACTCTTGATAGGAAACGATGTTCCCATGCAATACTCGGTCAATCTCCTCTTATCACACAAGTTCTCCATGAAAGATCTAACTGATGCCTCCTACATCCTGGGGATATAGATCTATAAAGATAGATCTAAATGGATTTGGGATTGTCCCAATCCAGGTACATCGACACCATGCTAAAGGGGTTTAGTATGGATGATTCTGAGCGTGGTAATGTACCCGCTTGTTCAAGAATCACGCTCTCCAAAGAGATATCTCTCGAGACTGATTTGGAGAGGGCTCGCATACGAGGAATGCCCTATGCTTTGGCAAACGGGTCAATCATGTATGCAATGTTATGTACCAGACCAGATATAGCTTACTCACTAGGTGTAGTAAGTATCGAAAAGATCTTTGGGAAAACCACTGGACAGCTGTGAAGAACATTATTAAGTGCTTGAGAAGGACTAAAGAGATGTTCTTGATGTATGGTAACGGTGAACTCCAGATGGAGTCCTTTACCGATTCGAGCTTATAGAGTGATAAGGACGACTAAAAGTCGGTCTCGGGTTTTGTCTTCACCTTTATGTGGAGGGACGGTATTGTAAATCTACGGTAGCACCCCGACCGTCAATCCGAGGCCAAACGCGGAAACAAAAACTTTTATGAAAACTGGCGCTGACGCAGACTTTTACCCGGATCGTACCATTAACACTAAACTAGCTATCTACAAGAAGTTAGAATGGCTATACCGATCGATCTGTGCCCTTCGGTCTTTAGCCACCATTTTTAGCTCCTCGCAGCGTCTCCGATCCCGCTCGATCTCCGTTCTCCTCGTCGTAAAGGGCACCACATCAAGAAGTATTTTTACGGGCTCCCGCTTCAAACCGAAGCAACTCGGACATGAAGTTTGCTAGCCGACATGTCCAAGGTGAAGTAGATAATGTGTGTGATAACTTTGTCTCAAGCATCCATTGATTCTCAACTAATGAGATTGTATGGATGGAGGTTGAAGATGAAGCCATGGAGGAGGAACTTGTGAGCACAAGAGAAGAAGGAAATGGCTTATGTTGTTATGTTAGATAATTTGAGATATATATATATATATATATATATATATATCATCCCAAAAGAATAATCCCCAAGCCAATACTTGGCAGCCCTCTCTCTCCAAATTATCCCCCATAAACATAATTAGGCCTAAAATCAATCCATGTCACACTTAATGATCACCCAAACCAAGACCATGAGCCACCAAATGAATGTAACATGAAATGATGCAAAAAGACAAAACATGCACTTACATTTTTCTCCACTAAACATTTAAACTAAAATGTTTAATCCAAAAAGAGAATGACAACATCTAAAGTAAACTCGTGACGGATCACAAGGATACCCCTCACCTGTATATACATACATGCATCCGCATTCCGACTGAATACAAATGCAATGAGACTAAAGTAATCCAACAAATCTAATACTAGGATCCGGCTTAAACCAAAGCCCACTAGTATGATCCGTCCCATCATGATCCATGCACAAGTGCACGTATATGATCGAACCCTGCCATAATACCATACGGCCTCTACAACGTTTCGCCCGAACTTGGGAAACTATCTGTGGGGGACTCTAAAGACTCGTCAATATGCTGGCAGTGGGTTTAACCATAAGCACGTCAGTGGTACTAGCTGTACGTAACGGCTACCCTTGTATTGACCAAAAGGGAGACCGATGAGCGAACTCATCCGGAAACCCTACTGAGCCTGTCAGTGACAATATCCGTACAGTCCGGTCCGTTCATTTATGAGTATCACATGTCGGGCCTAGGAGGCTGGTAAACGTCAGACCCCCAAAAGCGGTACAAGTCGTGTCGGAGTGTAGCTTAGAACACCCTAAGATACTACTGGAATACCTACTAGTAAATCTCACTTGCCTTGACCAAGGACTTCGTGTAATGGCTCTCCTAGACATAGCGCGATCTCACCCCCAATACCGGGAGAGACAAAACCCCTGCCAATCCGTTCACTGCCTCCATGTGGCTCGGGACTGTACCCAACTAAAACCTGTTTGCATGACTCCTTTGAGCCGTAGTAAGGTAGTAATCAAAGTACAGTGGGAACTCACACGAGACAAATGACGATCTCAGGTCGATGAACTAACTTGTACACATGTCACCAGGAAACTGCTACCTGATGCTAGGTATAAAACCAACAAGCAGGTTCCCGGCGAGTTCTGTCCGGTATACTCATAACCCAATGAGCACCTGTATATGTCTTAGGTGAACCAACCGACACCAATGGCTTGTGATACCGGCCACCGCCCCTCGTCGGGGTCTCGACTATATACACTAGTCTACTAATGGAGTATCGATGCCCAGTCTCGAAACTCCCACGACTAGGGACCACTTTAAGGATGTGCTTATAGACTACCCAACTCTCACGTATATGATCGCCATCATACTGCTGGTAGTCAAGCAAGAATCCGAAGGGCTCTATCAACGTTTAATAGTGATCTGTAATATCACCTAAAGCATATACACGATGACAAATATAAACAAGATAGCATACTATCCTCTCGAGTAAGACTGTCCTACCGGTATAGGTCCTCCCTCAATCATTGCAATCACGTGCCTGCAATCCAATAATTAACTTTGAGGGCACTATATCCAACAGGTATGTTGGAAGGGTTCCAAGCTATATACCGTAGCAGACTCGTTGATAGAGGCTAATTACATCGCTGCCAAAGAGCTTGTCTGGATGAAAAGTTCATAGGATGAACTTGGTTCCTACCACTGAGCATCCAATAACTGTGTATTGTGATGACAATGGAGTTGTGGCTTTGGCCTAGGAACCCCGGTCCCATCAGCGATCCAGAAATATTCTTAGACAGTGTCACCTGATCAGGGAGATAGTTGATCCCCGGGAGATCGAGATTATGAGAGTTGACACAGAGGATAACACAGCGGATCCACTCACCGAGGCCATCCCCCAGATGCTATTCGAGAGACTTTTGGGACAGTGGGTATGAGATACTACAACAACTGGCCTTAGTTCAAGTAGGAGATTGTTAGGAATATGTATGCTCTAGAGGCCATTATTGATGATATAGTGGATGCTTGGACATATATATAGAGTACTTTCTTGCTCGATATGATAGTATGCTATCAGGTTACCTTTATCTTAATATGTAGACTGGTATTTATACTATCTGTCTCATACATGTTGATAAAGCCCTTAGGATATGTACTTGACTACCAGGATTATGATGAGATCATACTAGTGGGGCTTGGGTGGTCCAAAAGTACATCCTTTAATCAGTTTCTAGTCGAGGGAATATCGAGACTAGGACATTGATATTCCAGAGTAGACTGGTGTGTACGTTTCTTGTCCCTTAGAGAGCGATGGTTAATCCCACAACCATTGGTGTGTGACATCAAAGATTGTACACAGGTGCTCATTAGAGAATGAGTACACCGAACAGGACTCTCCGAGGACTCCTAGTTGTTAGTATACCTATAGTCAGATAGCAGTCCTCTGGTGACACTGGTACAGGTTAATCTGTAGACCCGAGATCATCATAAAGTCTTGTGTGGCTCCTACTGTGCTTTGATTTCCTCCCTACCGCGCTCAAAGGAGACGTGCAAACTGGTGGATTTTGGGTACAGTCCCGAGTCGCATGGAGGCAATGAGCGATAGGAGGGGTTTCGTCTCTCCCGGTATTGAGGGTTGATGTTGCGCTATACTCGATTGGCTATAACTGAAAGTCTCAGGTCAGGGCTGCTGCTGAGATTTACTGATAAGTGTTATCAGTAGTTTCTCAAATCGTTATTGGCCAGACATCGGCATGACTTATCATATTACCGGGGTCTGACGTTTACCACCCCTAGACATGATATGCGACATATCAGACGAAGAGACTGGAGTGTACGGTAGTGTTGCTGATAGGCTTCATGGAGACTATGGACAAGCTTTCTTGTTGATCTTCGTATCGCTCAATACCCGGGTAGTCGTTACGTCCAGCTAGTACCGCTGACGGCTTGTAGTCGACTGATGTGATCATCACCTACTGCTGGCGTATTGACGGGTCTTTAGAGTCCCGCATAGAAGTTCCCTGGTTCAAGCGAAATGAAGTAGGACACATATGCGATATGTGTGTGGGCCTGATTAAATACGTGTATGGATACCGTATTGTAATCTGGCAGTTATCTGTTATCAATTCGGTTATATGTGATAAAACCAGATTTTCGAATCAAGTGTTGATTTGATAATGTGATATACAGATAAATGATATTAGTCGGTCATATGTGATATAACCGGATTATTAAATCAAGTGTTGATTTAATAATATGATATATATTATATTTGATATGATTATATCTTAACTAATATCATTAGCTCACTAAATATTTTATTATATGTATTAATATATATATTGACATAAGTTTCTATTTTATGAAAATAGAAATGAGGTGGAAAATGCGAAGACTTTGGGAGCATGGCCTTTTATCATTGTTTATTCATTTTGACTCACTATTTAAGCATGGGTGCAATTTTATATTGCAATAATTCCATGCTTGAATGAGTGAGGTCAAGGCGTTAACCATTCACTTGCTCATTCTAACACTTAGCCATTTTCTTGAGTTGCTCCCATTTTTGCTCTCATGCTCTCTAGCTTCTTCTTCTTCCTTAATGTCATGGTTCAAGATTCAACCCTCACATGTGATGTGAACCATGAAGCTTGAACACAAACTTATGAGCTTTAACATCCCCTACTTCACCATCCTACACTTGACTAGCGATCGAGTGTAGCGTGTTTACTATGCTAAAGAGTTTAGTGTAGATGTAGCTTGAGTTGGAGAGACTTCGTGTGGATTATCTTCGGCACGTAGGTCATTGGAGGAAGCTCTTCCAAAGCCTTAAGTGGATCCTAGTGGAGTCGCGGGACTACTACACGGAGCATGTGAAGTGAAGGACTCGATCTACGAGGGTATAGCCATCTTTCACTTCTTATAGTTTGGTAAATATCAAAACTAAAACCCTAATCATCTAGCTAAAGATCTTGTTAAGTGTTAGTTAGCACCCTAAAAATTTTAAAACGGCATGTTTGATGCTACTTAAACCAAGTGGTAGTGCTAACGTACACTTTCAACTGCATCAGTGGGAGAGTATCACCTAGAGTTGCCTTCTGGGTGTATATTGATTTTGAATCCCTGTTAATTTGTACCATCTATGTTATGTAATATAAAATCTGTATATTTATTATAAAATGAAGGATATCATTTTGAATTAAAATATAATGTTATGAACCTTAACCTAAATCAACAGTTGATTGGGTATGGTACACTAAATAACGGAATCTACGTCCTGAATCAACACACAGTTTTCAACATCCAGCACACAAACAATAGAAAGACTTCATAAATAAATGAAGTATTCATATGGCATTGTAGACTTGGTCATAAATATGGATATTTGAATCCGTTTGAATATAAATCTTATGCGACTTGTCAGTCTTGCATCAAGGGTAAAATGACCAAAACTCCGTTTAATGGACAGAGAGAGAGAGCTACTGAACTCTTAGGCCTCATACATAGTGATGTATGTGGACCAATGTCTACACATGCATGAAGCGGTTATTTATACTTCATAACCTTTACAGATGATTTCTCGAGGTTTGGACATGTGTTCTTGCTGAAACATAAGTATGAAGCTTTCGAAAAATTCAAGGAGTATAAAATTGAAGTAGAAAAACAAACTGAATTGATTATTAAGAAACTTCGATCGGTAAGAAACTTCGATCAGATCGAGGAGGAGAGTACTTAAGTACAGAGTTCCTAAATTTCCTAGAAGAGAATGGGATTCTCTCTCAGCTCACTCCTCCGTTCACACCACAACAACGGTGTGTCAGAGTGGAGGAATCACACCCTATTATATATGGTATGCTCAATGACGAGTGATGATGAGTTGCCACTTTCTTTTTGGGGTTATGCATTGGAGACTGCTGTATATCTATTAAACAGGGTCCCGACCAAATCCATGCCTACCACTCCATATGAAATATGGTATGGGAAGAGACCATCTTTTAAACGAGTTAGGATATGGGGTTGTCTTGCTTTTGTTAAAAAACAGAATCCAGACAAACTCGAGACACGATCGGTTTTGTGTAAATTTGTGGGATATCCTAAACACTCATATGGATATCTTTTATATCATAAGGAGGAACAAAGAGTGTTTATTTCTCAATATGCCACATTTTTAGAAAATGAATTTTTTATAAATGATACTATTGGCAATACGGTAGAACTAAAAAATATTTCAAAGCCACAAACAACTACTGACGATTTGGTTGAACCTGAAATTTCTATAGAACCCAACGAGCCTCAGTCACTCCGTAGATTCAGTAGGACTTCTCACCCACCAGAGAGATATTATGGTTTTCTCATTGATGGTGATAGAGAAGATTGCATCATGGATGATGATGGCCCTACTAGTTTTCAGCAAGTTATCACGAGTAGTGACTCAGTGAAATGGCTGGATGTCATGCGATCCGAAATGGAATCCATGCACACCAACAAAGTATAGACTTTGGAAGTTGCACCTTCTGGAGTAAAACCCGTAGGGTGCAAATGAATCTTTAAGAAAAAGATTGGTGTGGATGGACAGGTAGAGACCTATAAAGCGAGACTTGTAGCAAAAGGATTTCGTCAAAGACCAGGATTGGACTATGATGAGACCTTTTCTCCAGTAGCAATGTTTAAATCCATTCGAATCCTACTTGCTATTGCTGCTTACTACGACTATGAAATCTGGCAGATGGACGTTAAAACTGCATTTCTAAATGGTGATTTGGAAAAATGCATTTTTATGGATCAGTCGGAAGGCTTCATTGACAGTAGGAGCAGCAAAAAGGCATGCAAGTTTCTTAAATCCATCTATGGATTAAAGCAGGCATCATGGAGTTGGAACAACTGCTTTGATGATACAATCAAAGAGTTTGATTTTATCAAAAACGTAGATGAACCTTGCATTTATAAGAAGATTGTAGGGAGTACAGTCACATTCCTCGTATTGTACATGGATGACATTCTCTTGATAGGAAATGACATTCCTATGCTATAATCGGTCAAACTATTCCTATCACAAATTTTCTCCATGAAGGACCTGGGTGATGCCTCGTGCATTCTAGGCATTAAGATCTATAGAGATAGATCTAAGAGAATGCTGGGATTGTCCCAATCTAGATACATAGATGCCATACTAAAGAGGTTTAGTATGGAAGATTCCAAGCGAGATAATTTACCCGCTTGTCACGGAATCACCCTCTCCAAAGACTTCTGTCCAAAGTCTGATGAAGAGAGGACTCGCATGAGTGTTATACCCTACGCTTCCGCAGTAGGGTCTATCATGTATGCGATGTTATATACTCGACCAGATGTAGCTTACACACTGAGTGTAGTAAGCAGGTATCAATCCAATTCAGGGGAGAAACACTGGACAGCTGTGAAGAAAATTCTTAAGTACTTATGAAGGACTAAAGAAATGTTCTTGGTGTATGGTAACGGAGATCTCCAAATAGAGGCCTTTATCGATTCCACCTTCCAGAGTGACAAGGATGACAGCAAGTCTATCTCGGGTTTTGTATTTACCCTCAATGAAGGGACGGTTTGTTGGAAAAGTTCCAAACAGGAAACCGTTGCAGACTCAACGATGGAAGCTTGGTATATTGTGCTGGGTTCCTTAGCACCCTCACTATGTTTTCTAAGGCATCTAGCATGCAATTTTAAAAAATCTAGAGTGCTAGGAAATTCGGACCAAGGATCTAACTAGATAATTAAGGTTATAAAAACATGTAAACAACTTTAAACTAAATGAAGTGGGAATACAACCTTTGTAGGCCGGTCCTTCACTTCAAAAGCTCCGTGTAGTAGTCCCTTCGCTCCAAGTAGTGGTCTCCCGGACTCTCGTTAGGCTCCACTAGGCGAAAGGAACAAGCTTTCTTGAAGAACTTCGAGGCCGAAGATGATCTACGTCGAGTAATCTCCAACTCAAGCTACCTCTTCACTAATTGAGAATTAGTGAAGAAACAAGCTATACTAAATGGCTAGTTTGGTATAGATTGGTGAAGTAGGAATTTTGCTCACTATAAAATAATTTTTCTCTCTTTCTTTTCTTTTCTCACTCAAAGCTAGAGAGCAATTGAAGGAGATGAAGAAAATGATCTCAAGAATCAACTCATAAACCATGGGTGAGAAAATATCATATATAACTCATGTAGAGACTTAACCATGGCTAAAGATAATGGTTAGGTTAATAAATATCAAGAGTAAAACAAAATTAGTGGACTAAGTCAACGGTTTCCACAAGCTTCTCCAAGCTTCACAAGCCATGACAAATTTCCACCTAATTTTGATTTTCCCTTAATAATTAAATCCCCATGTTATCTTAAGTGTGGTGTGAGTCTCATACACCCATGTATAATGTATCATCAAGCATGACACAAAGAAATAATACATTAAAATATAAAAATTCGACATTAAATAGTTGCAGGGTGCTCTTTATTGTATAGTATGAACACCAAAGAAAAACGAGCCTAATCCATCGAATTCTTGCCGGCGAAACATGTCAAAAACCCGATATGGCCGGTTTTCCTTTGGTGTTTTCGATTCGATTTTCTTTGGTGTTCCAGTCTCTAGGGTTTGGTGATTCAGATATTGTTTGTTTTTGCCAAGATTTCATATGATGTGATCTTTCTGTAATGGCAATTTGGAGTATTTCGTATTCGTAATTTTAACATCGTTTTGGGTTTGATATGTGATACAATATTTGGAATCCACAATATTTAGTTTTGTGAAGACTAGTTTAAATATTGTAAACCTAGCAATTTAGTCTCATTTGATCGGTTGCCATGGGTTTTTGATATGGATCAAAACTCCGTCGCAATCACGTAGTGTACGCGAACGCTCGCCGGGTAACACTAATGGATAGCCCCGCCCCATAGCCCCAACCAAGTGACTGTAGGAGAATCCTATAGCCAAAAGCATCCGTTTAGGTGCTCGCGGCCGCGGTGTTACGCCTAAGTGCACTTCGTCGACGGCATCGAAGGTGCGGCTATCTACTAATGCTTCCGACGAACATTCGATCAGGATGTCGGGAATCTTGTTGAATTGCCTGACTAGATATTGAAAAGTGTTTTCAATATCGAGACTAAAATGCGGGGTTTATAAGGTTAAGCATGAAATTCGGAATATGAGATATTTCGGGTTTATGATGTCTAAGGAATTCATATGGTTGGGCATGAAATCTGAAGTATGTGATATTTCGGGTTTATGATGTCTAAGGTGGTTGCAGATTCCGATTATTGTATTTTTCACTTTCTTTTCTACGACCGTAAGTGTAATATGTAGTGTATCGTCGGTTTCGTTACTATATGTCAACGACAATTGGGATACGCATATTTACTTACGTTGATGACATGTGATGTTATGTGTTGTTGTGATATGTTATATTGGATCGTCGTGTTTGAATAGCCGGGGGGTTTTGCGTGAGATGAGAGTTTTTTCATTTTCATTCATGTAAAAACTTGTATATAATATTCTTTTATTGGAGCACTTCCGGGTTGAGGATGACATCACCATTGATCTATATTATTTACTTTTCCGCATTAGGATAGACCCAAGGCGGGGAGCACAAGTAACCGGATTCTAGAGTCCAGTGGGAGACCATCTCGAGGAGTTGAGACCGGGTCTCCTAACTCTAGAATTGGTAGGGTTGCTTGCCGCTCTCGCAGGGGTCTAGGGTTGTGGGTTTGGCTTTTCATCACGACCGTGGAATCCGTGTTTTTTACTGGCTTAATTTAAAACGCGAAACTCCTAGTATATCCAATATTTCATATGTTGACTTCTGCTGCAACGTTCTGTGATGTGATCACTTTATTTGATGAGACGAATGCTTTATATTATATATGATATATAATAAAAGTTGCTTATGTTTTGCATCTGCGCTAGTCCTGCCCCCGTTCTGTCGTTAGTTATCTAACCTAACGATTCATGACAGGACCCTGAGGAGAATGCGGATGGCATAAGTGTACGTTGTATTTTCGTTTCTTCTGTGATGCTTAGGAGCATAATTGATAGGACTTCATTAATGAGATTAATGAAAGGAAAGAAACCTAATGATGTTGTAGAATCAAATTTTCAAAAGATAGCTCTAGTTCTTACTTTGCATAGTGGTATTCCTTGATGAATATCCAGCACCTCATTCGATGAGGAAAGAACCGAGATCCCTTCACCGGGAATGACCTCTTTAGTAAAAGCTAGCATATGCTACACCCACTTGGTTTATTTTGAAAACACATGATTTTAAAAGCGAAGCTTAAACCACTCCTTTTCAAATCACTCGATTCTACAACGATATCAAGTTCATTACGCAAAAGATTTTCTTAAAAACCTGTCGTAGCCCTCCCTCATTTCAGATAAGTACTGCTTAGTATTCGTGCTACGTTTGTTGGCCTGCATCAAGGCGTAGTGTGCGGTAGCTATTTAGTGCTTATCTGCTGCATATGATGTGATTGGATTAGGGTAGTCGTGCGACTTTGTTGACATGCGTCAAGGGTCGTGCGGATGGGTTTAATTCAATCACGAAATGTATGGGTTGAACTTGACTAACGGACTATGGTTTGTTGGCCTGCGTCAAGGTCATAGGACGCTAGGGGCAAAATATTATTAGGAATTTCAAGTGTTGAAATTTGCAATGAAATTGCATACCTTCTATGAGATAGTTGGATCCCGATCCCCACTGCGAGTAAGCGTTACTCCTGATAGAGTTTTGCACATTACAATTAGTCGATCAAGTAGGTGTCTAGAAAGTTGTTAATGGGGTTATGCCCTTGGGAAAATGAGGTTTATTTTAATTAGGTCTGTGCGAAAGCACGGGAAACCTCCCTCAAAGTACCGACACTGGCCTGGCCGAAAGATTGGAGAACTTATAAGGTGTAATTAATCCCGACTAGTCTTACGTTTTAGGTTTGAAGGAAGATTTGATAAAAACAGTGGGAGCCTTCCTAATTAGATAAAATAATAACCAATCTAATCTTGCAAGAGCGCACGCAAGTATTTTCTTCTCTCTCTCTCTCCAGGTAGCGACCATGTCACGCCTTAATCAAGATAATTATATAGATGTATTGACCGAACCCGCTTGTTATACTGAGGGGAACGTTGGTTCCGCTCTATCTTATAATTGTTATAAGTCTGAACAGGAAATAGGGGAATATCCGGATTCCCACGCCATCCAAACGAGGAATGAGCATGTTGATGCATCTTCTTCGGGTGTGTTTGTTACCGAGAACTGTTTCTCAGTACACTCTACATCCTGGGTATTAGATACCGGATTGGGATCCCGCATATGTAATATGTTACATGGGCTAAAGAAAGGTAGAGAAATGGGAATAGATGATCATTCTGTAAGAGTAGGGAATGGTGCAAATGTTGCAGCCAAAGCAGTTGGCGAATATCACCTTGTATTACCAACTGGTAATATATTGATTCAGAATGAATGCAATTACATACCGAACCTGATATACAATATTATATCAGTTTCTTTATTAAGTAAAGAATGATATAATTTTGTATTGCAGGATAATGTTATGAAAATTTTCCTAATCAAAAGTTGATTGGATCAGGCTCGTTAAGTAATGGCATATAAGTTCTAAATCAAACCACAGTTCTCAACGTACAGAACACACACAAGAGGAAGAGTTCAGATTTTAACGAATACTTCTTATGGCATTGTAGACTAAGTCATATCAATGCGACATGACTAGCTAAGTTACATAAGGATGAATATTTGAATCCGTTCAAATTTATATCTTATGAAACTTTCCAGTCATTTCTCAAAGGCAAGATGACCAAAACTCCGTTTACTCGACACGGAGATAGAGCTACTGAACTCTTGGGAATAATAAATAGCGATGTATGCGGTCCTATGTCTACATATGCCAGGAATGGTTCCTCATACTTCATTACATTCACCGGTGATCTCTCAAGATTCGGACATGTGTTCCTGTTGAAACACAAGTCTGAAGCTTTTGAGAAATTCAAGAAATATAAGTGCGAAGTAGAGAACCAAACATGTAAAGTATTAAAATCCTTTGATATGATCGGGGAGGAGAATATTTGAGCACGGAGTTCCTGGATTATTTAAAAGAGAATAGGATTCTCTCTCAGCTTACTCCTCCGTATACACCATAGAACAACGGTGTATCGGAACAGAGGTATCGCACCCTATAAGATATGGTGTGCTCTATGATGAGTAATACTGAGTTACCTATTTCCTTTTGGGGTTATGCGCTTAAGAAGCCGCATATCTATTGAATAGGGTTCCAACCAAATCAGTGCCTGCCGCTCCATATGAGATATGGAATGGGAAGTGACCGTCTCTTAAACGAGTTAAGATATGGAGTTGTCCGGCCTATGTTGAAAAGCAAAATCCGGAAAAGCTCGAGGCAAGGTCAGTACTGTATAAGTTTATTGAATATCCCAAACATTCACGAGGGTATACCTTCTACCACACCAAGGAACAAAAGGTGTTTTGTTTCTCAGCATGCCACCTTTTTAGAAAAGGAATTTCTTGCGAAAGAAATTAGTGGCCATGAGGTAGAACTGGAAGAAGTTCCAGCTAGACAAACTAACAGCTGATAATTTGGTAGAATCGGAGGATTCAATTGTTCCAAACGAACCTCAGCCTCTCCGCATATCTAGTAGGGTTCCTCATTCGCCTGAGAGATACTACGGTTTTCCCAATGACAGTGGGAGCAAGGATTGCATCATAGAAGATGATGACCCAACTAGTTTCGAGCAGGCTATCACGAGTGGGGACTCTGTGAAATGGCTGGATACTATGTGATCTGAGATGGAATCCATTTACACCAACAAAGTATGGACTGATGTTGCACCTGAAGGGGTAAAACCCGTCAGGAGCAAGTGGATCTTGAGAAGATACTTGGTGTAGATGGAAAAGTTAAGACTTTCAAAGATAGACTTATTGCAAAAGGTTGTCGTCAATAATCAGGTGTGGATTTTGATGAAACCTTTTTCTCCAGTGGCTATGCTTAAGTCCATCCAGATCCCACTTGCCATTGCTGCATACTATAACTACGAAATATGGCAGATCGACGTCAAGACCGCTTTTCTAAATGGTGATTTAGAAGAGAGCGTGAACATGACACTGCCAGAGGGCTTCGTAGACAGTGGGAGCAGCGGAAAGGTGTGCAAGTTGCTTAAATCAATATACGGATTAAAGCAGTTATCGCGGAGTTGGAACATCTTTTTTGATGTTGCAGTCAAAGAGTTTTACTTCATCAAAATGTTAGATGAACCTTGTATATACAAGAAGGTTGTAGAGAGTAAGGTTTTCTTCTTCGTATCGTACATGGATGACATACTCTTGATAGAAAATGGTGTTCCTATACTACACTCGGTCAAGCTCCTCTTATCACAAAGATTCTTCATGAAAGATCTGGGTGATGCCTCCTACATCCTGGGGATTAAGATCTATAGAGATAAATCTAAACGGATGTTGGGATTGTCCCAATCCAGTTACATTGACACTATACTAAAGAGGTTTAGTATGGAAGATTCCAAACGTGGGAATTTACCCGCAATCTCAGGAATCACTCTCTCTAAAGAGATGTCCCCCAAGACTGATTTGGAGAGGGCTCGCATGCAAGGGATACCCTATGCTTCGGCAGTAGGCTCTATCATGTATACGATATTATGTATTAGACCTGATGTAGCATACTCACTGGGTGTAGTTAGTAGGTATCAAGCAGATCCTGGAGAGAATCACTGGACAGCTGTGAAGAACATTCTTAAGTACTTGAGAAGGACTAAAGAAATGTTCTTGGTGTTTGGTAACGATGAGCTCCAAGGGGAGTCCTTTACCAATTCCAACATCCAAAGTGATAAGGTCGACTGTAAGACAGTCACGGGTTTTATCTTTACCCTCAGTGGAGGGACGGTATGTGTTAGTTATATGTAGCCCTAGAGGCCATTAATGTACATACGATGTATATTGTAGTGGATACTTGGACATATATATGGAGGACTTTCTTGGTCGACATGATAGTCTGCTATCTGGTTGCTTTTTATCTTAACATGTACTCTGATTGTCTCTATGTTACATGTTGATAAAGCCCTTAGGATGAGTACTTGACTACCAGGATTATGATGCAGATCATACTAGTGGGGATAGTGTAGTCGCTAAGTACATCCTTCAAATGTTCCTAGCCGTGGGTGTATCGAGACAAGGCATCGATATACCAGAGTAGACTAGCGTATAGCTTCTCGACCCATGTAGATGGGCGATGGATGATCCCATATACATTGGTGTTTGCCATCAGAGACAGTATACGGGTGCTCAGTGGAGAATGGGTACACTGAAAGACTCGCCGAGAACTCCTAGATGGTATTATACCTATCTTCAGATAGCAGTCCTCTGGTGACACTGGTACAGGTTAGTCTGTAGACCCAAGATCGTCATAGAGTCTTGTGTGATTCCCACTGTGCTTTGATTTCCACCTTACCACGTTCAAGAGAAAGTGCAAAACGGTGGCTTTTGGGTACAGTCCCGAGTCACATGGAGGCAATGAGCGATAGGAGAGGTTTCGTCTCTCCCGGTATTGGGGGTTAATGTTGCGCTGTGTTCGATTGGCTATAACAGAAAGTCCCTAGCCAGGGATGCTTTAGAGATATACTGGTAAGTGTTATCAGTAGTTTCTCGACCCGTTATGAGACTCATATCAATATGATTTATTGTGTTACTGGGGTCAGACGTTTACCACCCCTAGACGAGATATGCGACATATCAGACGAAGAGACCGGACTGTACGGTTGTGTTACTGATTTGATTCGCAAGAGTGCGAGCAGGCTTGCTTGTTGATCTTCTGATCGCTCAATACCCGGATGAACGTTACGTTTAGCAGACCACTTACGGCTTATGGGTGTTTGATATGATCATCACCTACTGCCGGCGTATTGACGAGTCTTTTGAGTCCTATACAGAGGTTTCTTGGATCAAGCGAAATGGAGTAGGAGCACATATGTGATATGTACGGGACCGAGATTGATACGAGTATGTGATACCGTATTGTATTCTCGTAATTTTTGACATCGGTCGGTTATATGCGATATAGCCGGGTTATCCGTTCAAGTGTTGATTCGATAAGTTGTTATATATGATATTAGTCGGTTATATGTGATATAGCCGGATTATTAAATCAAGTGTTGATTTAATAATTTAATATATAATGATATATTTGATATATTACATTACATTAACTAGTATTAGCTCACTTATGATTTCTTTTCTCACTTTGGATACATTGATATATATGTGATATAAGTTAAATGTATCATGCTAGGTTACAAATGCAGCTAGGGTTTATGAGACTTGAACCATGCTAGGGTTAGATTAGGGTTTATGTTTATTATTAAGGAAATTCAAAAATTGTGGAATTATTCATGGTTGATATTTTGGAAGAAGCTTGTAGGCTTCTTTGACTTTGTCCACCCTTTTTGTCTACCTTAAGATATTTGTTAACCTAATTTTAATCTTAGCTCATGGTTAAGTCTCTACAAGGGTTAAGCATGCCATGCTTAACCCTTGGTTGCATTTCTAACCTCAACATTAATTCATTTTCATCACTTGACTTCATCTTCTTCTTCCTCTTGAGCTTGCTCTCTAGTTTATGATAAAGTGATGATTTTGAATGAGAAATGATTTCTAATGTGTGCAAAATTCCTACTTCATCATCCTCTACTACTTGCCATTTAGTATAGGGTGTTTGCTTCACTAATTCCATAGTTAGTGAAGAAATAGCTTGGGTTAGTGTCTTCTCGACGTAGATCATTTTCGGCCTCGAAGACTTCGAAGTAAGCATGTTCGTTTCTTCAAGGAAGCCTCTCTAGAGTCCGAGACTTCATGATCGCAGCGAAGGGACTACTACACGAAGCTAATGAAGTGAACGATTGGTCTACAAAGTTTGTATTCCTTGTTCTCTTTTAGTTGCAAAGTGTTTGCATTTCGATTCCGTCGATTTCTAGTATACGATTCTAGGGTTAGGGTTAGCTAGAACGGCAAATTTTTTAATTTGGCACGGACGATGCCTCCCAAAACCTTGCTGCTGTGCTAGGTAACCCTGTAGTAGTATCAAAGCCATGCTTGAAATTTATACGGATTTTGTTAAGATTACGAAACCGAAATACTTCGAAACTTGAAACGCCAAAATGAGGTTTCTGTCGATTTTAAATAATTGTCAAAAAAAATTTAATCAAGTACAGAGTGATATATGAGATATATCAAGAACACCATAAAAATTTCAGGAAAAATGGAGATTTTTTGGCCGGTCACTACCCCCCTGATCTCGGCCAAATCCGAGCCCCCCCCCGAAATATTTTGTGTGTTCCAGTGACTTAGTTTTGATATTTCAGGTGTTGTTTGTTTTTGCTAATTTTGCATGTGGTGTGATCTTACACCATAAGCAATTCGGAGTGTTTCGTATTCGTAGTTTTAATATTGTTTTGGGTTATTCGCATGTTGTCTAGATGAAGTTAGAAAGTTTGAACGATTGTCAAAAACCCATTTTTCCAAGTTTAACGTATTCGAAAAAATATGCAAGTGACTCTGTGGACCCTCTAGAAGAACGAAACCTTAACTCGATTATGTGACTGTCAGAACCGCCACTAAACCCTAGGGTTTGGGGTAGTTCAGCATTTTCACGTGTAAGACGTTGGTTTGACCCTTCTACGGCTGGTTCATAGGTACTGTGGCATCTTCTGGGTATAATTGAACTGTGCTCAAGTGTTGAGCTGTCGGGAAATTGTGGGACTTTGATGAATCGATCGAAAAGTTTAACGTCGTCCGGATATTATGTGATGGGATACAATATTTGGAATCCATAAATGTAGTTATGAGATAACTAGTTTGAATGTTATAAATCTAGCAGTTTAGTCTCAGATGATCGGTTGCCACAGAATTTTGATGAGATCAAAAGTCCGTCGCAATCACGTAGTGTACGCGTATACTCTTCGGGTAACATTATTAGATAGTCATGGCCCATAGCTCCGACCAAGTGACTGTAGAAGAACCCCATCACCAAAAGCATCCGTTCGGGTGCTGGTGGCAGCGGTGTTCCTCCTTAGTGCACTTCGTCGACGGTATCGGGGGGTGCGGCCGTCTACTAAAGTTTCCGACGAGCATTTGATCAGGATGTCGGGAATCTTGTTGAATTGCCTGAATTGATATTGAAAAGTTTTTTCGATATCGAGACTAAAATGCAGGGTTTATAATTGTTAGGCATGCGATGTCTAAGGAATTCATTTGGTTAGGCATGTAATGTCTAAGGAGGTTGCGGATTCCAACTGTCGTAGTTTTCACTTTCTTTTCTGCGACCGTAAGTGTAATATGTGGTGTATCGCCGGTTTCGGTGCTATATATCAATGACAATTGGGATACGCATATTTACTTACGTTGATGACATGTGATATTATGTGTTGCTGTGATATGTTATATTGGATCGTCGTGTTTTGAACAGCCGGGGGTTTTATGCGAGATGAGAGTTTTTATTTTCATTCATGTAAAATTCATTATATATAATATTATTTTATTGGGGCACTTTCGGGTTGAGGATGATGTCACCATTGTATATTATTTACTTTTCCGCATTAGGATAGACCCAAGGCGGGAAGCACAAGTAACCTGGTTGTAAGGTCCAGTGGGAGACCATCTCAAGGAGTCGAGACCGGGTCTCCTAACTCTAGAATTGGTTGGGTTGCTTGTCGCTCTCGTAGGGGTCTATAGATGTGTGATTGGCTATTCATCACGACCGTGGAATCCGTGTTTTATACAGGCTTAATTTAAAACCCGGAAATCCTAGTATATCCAATATTTCATATGTTGTGTTCAGCTGTGATTTATCTGTGATGTGATCACTGTATATGTTGAGATAGATACTGGATATAGTATATGTGATATATTATATAGACGTTGCTTATGTTTTACACCCACGCTAGCCCTGCCCCGCTCTGCTGTTAGTTACCTAACCTAATGGTGCACGAGGGGGCATCGAGGCGAATGTGGATGGCATAAGCGTACGTTGTATTTATCTATGATGTTTAAGTAACTTAAAATGATGGGACATTCATTAATGAGATTAATGAAACTAAAAGAAACCTAAAGATGTTGTAGAAACTTGTTTTAAAAACTGGTAGCTCTAGTTCTTGCTTTGCATAGCGGTATTCCTTGTAAAATATCCAGCACTTTATTCGATAAGGAAAGAGCCGAGATCCCTTCACCGGGAGTGACCTCTTTAGCGAAACTAGCAGATGCTACAAACTCGGTTTGTCTTTTGATAGCTTTTATAGTTTTCGCTTTGCATAGTGGTATTTGTGAAATATCCTGCATCTCATTCGACGAGGAAAGGGCCGAGATCCCTTCACCGGGAGTGGCCTCTTTAGCAAAACTAGTAAAAGCCTCAAAAACACTCCATTTTAAAATTCACTCGATTCTACAACGATATCAAGTTCATTACGCAAAGGATTTTTCTTAAAAACCTGTCGCAGCCCTCCGTCATTTCAAATAAATAGTATTTAGTATTCGTGCTGCGTTTATTGGCATTTGTCAAGGCGTAGTGTGCGGTAGCTGACTATTGATTATCTGTTTAAGCATATGATGCGATTGGATTAGGGTAGTCATGCGACCTTGTTGGCCTTTGGCAAGGGTTGTGTTGGTGGGTTTAATTCAATCATGAAATGACGGATTGAACTTGACTAGCATCCTATGGTTTGTTGGCCTTTTTCAAGGTCATAGGAGGTTAGGGGGAAAACATTATCGGGAATTTCAAGTGTTGAAATTTGCAATGAGATTGCATACCTTCTATGAGATAGTTGGATCCCGATACCCACTGCGAGTAAGAGTTAATCCTGGGAGAGTTTTATACATTACAATTAGCCGATCAAGTAGGTTTCCAGAAAGGTGTTAACGGGGTTATGCCTCTGGAAAAATAAGGTTTATTTTAATTAGGTATGTGCGAAAGCACGGGGAACCTCCCTTAAAGTACCACACCAGCCTGGCTGAAAGATTGGCAAACTTGTAAGGTGTAATTAATCCCGGCTAGTCTTTCCTTTTAGGGTTTGAAGGAAGATTTGACTAAAACAGTGGGAGCCATCCTGATTAGATATATTAATAACCAATCTAATCTTGCAAGAACATACACCAAGTGTTTTCTTCTCTCTCTCCCCCTCCAGGTAGCGACCATGTCACACCTTAATCAAGATAATAATATGGATGTATTGACCAAACCCGCTTGTTATACTGAGCTGGGGAACGTTGGTCCCGCTCCAACTTATAATTGTTATAAGACCGAGCAGGAAATAGGGGAATACCAGAATTCCAGTGCCGCCCAAATGAAGAAAATACATGATGATGCATCTTCTTCGGGTGTGTTCATTACCGAGAACTGTTTCTCAGTATCATCTACGTCCTGGGTATGAGATACCGGATCAGGATCCCACATATATAATATGTTACATGGGCTACAGATAGGTAGAGAACTGAGAAAGGGTGATAAGTTTCAAAAGTTGGAAACGGTGCAAGTGTTGCAGCAATGTTTTTTGGCAGTTATCACCCTGTATTACCAAATACATTGATTCTGAACGAATGTTATTAGATACCGAACCTGATATACAACATCATATCAGTCTTTTTATTTAGTAAAGAATGATATAATTTTGTATTGTTGGATATGTTTTGAACATTTTCCTATATCAAGAGTTGATCGGTTCAGGCACGTTATCTAAAAGCATATACGTTCTAAATCAAACCACGGTTCTTTAACGTACAAAACACACACAAGAGGAAGAGTTCAGAAATGAACGAATCCTTCTTAATGCATTATAGACTAGGTCATATCAATGCGACCCGACTAGATAAGTTACATAAAAATGCATATTTAAATCAGTTTAAATTTACATCTTGTGAAACTTGCCAGTCATGTCACAAAGATAAGATGACCATAGCTCCGTTTATTGGAAACAGAGAAAGAGTTGGTGAACTCTTGGGATTGATACATGAAGATGTATGTAGGTCCCCTGTCTATACATTCCAGGACTGGTTCTTTGTACTTCATTATATTCACTGATGATCTCTCAAGATTTGAACATGTGTTCCTGTTGAAACACAAGTCTGAAACTTTTGAGAAATTCAAAGAATATAAGTCAGAAGTAGAGAACCAAAAATGGATATAAGTATTATGTCCTTTGATGTGATTAGGGAAGGAGAATACTTTAGCACGGAATTCCTGGACTATTCCAAAGGAGAATGAGATTCTCTCTCAGCATTACTCCTCCGTATACACCACAACACGTTGGTATATCGGAGCGGAGCAATCGCACCCTATGTGATAAGGTGTGCTCTATGATGAGTACTACTGAGTTGCCTATTTCCTTTTGGGGGTTATGCACTTGAGAAGCTGCATACCTATTGAATTGGGTTCCAACCAAATCAGGTGCCTACCACTCCATATGTGATATGGTATGGGAAGAGCCCATCTCTTAAGGATGTTAAGATTTGGGGATATCCGGCCTATGTCTAAAAGCAAAATCCGGACAAGCTCGAGGTAAGGTCGGTTCTGTGGAAGTTTGTTGGATATCCCAAGCATTCGCAAGGGAATATCTTTTACCACACCGAGAAAAAAAAAGTGTTTTGTTTCTCAGCATGACACCGATTGGTTACGAAATTGTGTGTTTGTAGTTAACCGCAATCAATAACGGTGTCGCGCGTAGCTACACCGAGATGAGTACGGGTCGTCCTCAGGGAAACATTGAACCTTTTACTCTTACTTTAGATGTGTTGAAAAAGAGAGGAGGAAATAAGAATTTTGTGAAAAGTTTCTAGATCTACGTTAAGCAAGAATGCAAAAATATAGATCTATATTATTTTAAAGATGTAGATAATATAATAAGAGGGCTTATAGGGTTCGTGAGGATTTAGTAGTCATGGACGATTAATTAAAAGTTACCCTTTTTATCCTTTAATAGATTTAAAACTAGAACGACGGTGATGCATGTAGATTAGGGTTTCTGGAGGGAAAAGGAATCCCACTCTTAACCCTTATCTCGACACGGAACTCCGTTCAAATCTAGCCTTTACCAAAACAATCATTAATCTAATCTCTAATCGCGGTCGGAACTAGCAAAGAATTGCTAGTACGCCCGATTAGGATGTTAATGATTCTTTTGATAAAGTTCATAAACTTTATAGGACTTAAAAAGGGTTTAAGGATGTTCATCGTCCATTAGCCTACCCTAATCCTACGAACCCTAACAAGCGGAGAATTACTCGCGCATGTTGGGAAAAGAAGATGGAAAGACAGAGAGGGAAAACATAATGTAAAATGCAAAAGAATTAAATAAAATAGCTACCTTTATTAATCAATTTGAACAATCTACACTTTATTCCGTAGAAAATGATTACAAAACTAGTTGCTTCTCGATCTTTCCTAAGGAGGTAGACGAACAGTTGATGATCAGCCTGGATGCGTGAGCGTCTGGGGCTTCGTGATCTCGTCGGCTTGATAAATTTTCCAAGAGGCTCTCGGTCCTTTTTATAGTGCAAAGCCAGAATCATTTGCTTCAAAATTAGGTAAAATTCGTAATAGATTCACCCCAAAAATCCTCAGCCTCCATCTCTCCTTAACCGCGGCGGATCCGCGGCATAATGGGGCTATTGCCGCGGATCCGCGGCTTGATGATCACAGCCGTTGGTCAAACTTCTGGGGATGTCTCGTAGTGACATTTGGCGATCCTTGGAACCTTCAGAATTTGGAAATCTTCTCGTGGTTGCTGCCAGACTTGGTCTCCAAGTTTTAATTCTTAATTAGGCAAGTCTTCTTCAACAACTTGATTTGCTTGATTCTAGTCTTTGAAAAATTCTGCACACTTGGAAAAAATTCTGCACAACAACTCAAATAATATTTAGTAGACTTTGTTCTACTAGGATTTGGTCAATGAATTTATTTGCATACATTTTCCTAACAAATTCTAATTAAAATATATTAACACATGGAAAATAGTGTTTTTACACATAAACCCTCATATGTATGATATATTATAATAAAGTCCTTTTTTAATATGAAAATGGTAGGAAAAATGTAATACAAATGTGCATTTTTATCAACTGAACAGCCACCTTTGGGAAAGAGAATTTCTTATGAAGAAATTAGTGGTCGTGAGGTAGAACTGAAAAGAGTTCCATCTATACAAACAGCAGCTGATGATTTGGTAGAACCGGAGGATTCAATAGCTCCCGACGAACCTCTGTCTCTCCGCCGATCTGGTAGGGTTCCTCATCCACCTAAGAGATACTTCGGTTTTCTCTTTGATAGTGGGAGCGATGATTGCATCATGAGATAATGACCCAACTAGTTTCGAGCAGGCCATCAGGAGTGGGGACTCTGTGAGAATGGCTAGATGCTAAGCGATCTAAGATAGAATCCATATACACCAACAAAGTATAGACTTTGGTTGCTTTATCTGAAGGGTTAAATCCCCATCAGGAGCAAGTATATCTTGAGAAGATTACTTGGTGTACATGGAAAGGTTGAGACTTTTAAAGCTAAGGCTTGTTGCAAAATGTACTCGTCATCGACCAGGAGTGGATAATGATGAAACCTTTTCTAGTGCCTATGCTTAAGTCCATCCGGATCCTACTTGCCATTGCTACATACCATGACTACGATATCTAGCGGTTGGGTGTCATGACTGCTTTTCTAAATAGTGATTTAGAAGAAAGCGTCTATAAGTACATAGCCAGAGGGCTTCGTAGACAATGGGAGCAGCGGAAACGTGTGCAAGTTGCTTTATGAGTTAAAGCAGGCATCGCGGAGTTGGAACATCTGTTTTGATGTGGTAGTCAAAGAGTTTGACTTCATCAAAATGGTAGATGAACCTTGTATATACAAAAAGGTAGTAGGGAGTATGGTGGTGATCCTCATATTGTACGTGGATAACATACTCTTTATATGAAAGGAGTTTCTTATGCTACGCCCGGTCAACCTCCTCTTATCACAAGGATTCTCCATATAGGATCAAGGTGATACCTCCTAAATCATGGATTTTGGATCTATGAGATAGATCTAAATGGATGTTAGGATTCTCACTAGGTGTAGTGAGATGGTATCAATCGATCCTGCGGAGAATCACTGGATAGCTTCCAGGGTGGTAAGGTCGACTGAATGTCAGTCACAGGCATTGTCTTTACCCTCAGTGGAGGGACGGTATGTTGGAAGAGTTCTAAGAAAGATACTGTGACATACTAGATGATAAAGGTTGGATACATCGCTACCAAGGATGCTACCAAAGAGGTAGTCTTGATGTAAAAAGGTTCATGAGATGAACTTCGTTCCTACCATTGTATGACAATGGAGTTGTGGCTTTAGCCCAGGAACCCCCATCCCATCAGTGATCCAGACATATTCTTAGGCAGTATTACCTGATCATGGAGATGGTTGATCTCCAGGGAGATCGAGGATAGGAGAGTAGACACAGAGGAGAACAGGGCGGATCCACTCACAAAGGCCTATTCCCAGAAGAGACTTTTATGGGATGGTTGAGTATGAGATACATCAACCACTGCTGATTGTTGAGTATGAGATACTACAACAGATGGCCCTAGTGCAAGTGGGAGATTGTTAGTTATATGTATTCCCTAGAGGCCATTACTATACATACGATGTATATTGTAGTGGATGCTTGGACATATATATGGAGGACTTTCTTGCTCGATATGATAGCCTGCTATCTGGTTGCTCTTTATCTTAACATGTACTCTGATTGTCTCTATGTTACATATTGATAAAGCCCTTAGAATGAGTACTTGATGATCAGTCGAAAATACTGCATTTTTAACACGACAATTTCCCTATCATTTTCACTCATCTAGAAGTATTCGGTATTCATATTGCACATATTAGCAAAACATCACTGAAATACCAGATTGCATGTGTTAGACTTTAAAACCGGCACTTTTAGGGAAATTGTGTGTTTATCATGGCATCGCATAATCCTTGTATTGCGCAACTCTTGTCCCGAGAAATTGTGCAGGAAATTCCAGAAACCGAGCTAAAATTGTGAAACAGTGCTGATAAAATACGCCAACTCAAAGGCTGGAGATCTGGCAGAGATCAGGGACTCAATTGGAAAATCAACATATCAAAAACATGCCCAAAACTCAGCCCAAGCATGTACCAGAAAACTCAAGCCCCAAGGCCCTCAAAGGACCGCGGATCCACAGCCCAAACCCCTTTGTCGCCGCGGATCCGCGGTGGTATGACGTCAGCAGCGCAGCAGATTTTTTCCACGTGTCCTATGTAACGGCTAAAGCTTCCAGAATACTCCAGAATGCCACGTGGCTTCATCTAGAAGGCTCGGCCTAACAACCTTACCCAAGAATATTCCTCATTCTAGAATATTCCCTCCAACAAACTTCTTCTAGAAGCCTCCTTATAACAACCTTCTTCTAGAAACCTCCTTGTAACAACCTCATTCTAGAATATTCCCTCCAACAAACTTCTTCTAGAAGATTCTTTCTAACAACCTCATTTTGGAGGGAAAATTCAAATGAGGTAGTTCATTTTGGAGGGAAAATTCAAATTCAAATGAGGTAGTTCATTTTGGAGGGAAAATTCAAATTCAAATTCAAATGAGGTAGTTCATTTTGGAGGGAAAAGTTGCTCATTTTGGAGGGAAAAGTGGTTCATTTTGGAGGGAAAATTCAAATTTCAATTCTAAATCAAGAGGTCTATAAAAAGGAGCTTAGATCAAGGTTGCAAAATGGTTCAAGAATTATCATCATCTTCTACCCACAAGTTTAGTGACAAAAGCTTGTGCCAAATTCAAATTCCCATCTCCAATTCAAAATCAAGATCAAGATCCCGAGATCAATTTGAGCAAGAGAGCCTTCAACCTTTAGCAAGCGACGCCGGATTTCCAACGTTGCAAGAGATCCACGCCGATCCGCGACTCAAGGAGCCGAGCGAAGCCGAAATCGACGATCTAGTTCCTTCCTTTTGTAAATTCAAGAGAGTTGTAACGAAATTTGTCGATAAATAAAGGTGAATTTTCTATATTCTTGTTTCTCTTTTAATTCAAGCATAATGATTAGATCTCAATTTGTGATTGTGTTTGTGATCATGATGTTTGAGTAATCTCCGCTCGTGTAGGAGTTGTGACGATCTTTAGATGATGATGATTTAGATATTTTTACAATTCTTAAATCCTATAATGTTTGGAAATTCTAGTTAATCAAATGATTAATAACCTAGCTTCGAGATGATGCTTTCTTGATCGTGTTCACTCGAAAATAGGGAACAACTATTAAACATTTGATTGATTAGAAGCTAGAATTTGAATGCGATCCATCGAAAGGACAAAGGATGAGTTGCGGAATCCCTAATTTTCTAGCAAAGATCCTTAAACCTCGATGAATTTTGCATCGATCTAGTATCAATTCATTAATGGATAAGAATTAGTAATCTTTAGATCTCATCACATCTATAGATCCGATCTACTCCTACGAGCCATACTTCTAGTCTTGATTGTTGGTTGGAAATTATCTCTCATCCCTATTCTTGCTCTTTAATGTTTCTTTTAGATCTAGATTTTTCTTACTTTTTGATCTACAATTACAAATCATGAATTGTTTTCTTTTCTTTTCCCTAAATTTTCAACTCATCTAATTCAAGAATTGAACGGAACTCACTTTCCCTGTGGACGATCCGCACTCACTTACAATCTACATCCGACACCGTAGTTGATTGCGGTCAAAATATTTTTGGTTGTGATTTCTAAAATCTAGTTTCTCAAAAACACGACACAACAAAAATCATTCAAATCAAAATGGCGCCGTTGCCGGGGATCGTGTGCTATTTGTTCAATTTTTGAAATTTGAGTTGAAAAGTTTATTCCATCAATATTTTTTGGATCAAAACTTGCACAAAATACTAATACGTGTTGTTGTGGTTAATTGCAAGGAGATCTGGAGCTTGCTGGAAAATTGGAAAATTATTTGGTGAATTCCAGAGGACTGAGGAAGAGAACAGGAGCATTACCAAATTTTTTAGTACAGAGAAGAGCTTGGGGAAGCGCGGAACCGCGGCATTTGGAGCTAGTTGCGGCGGAAGAGCGGCGCTTCAAGGAGTTCTCTGTAAAATCTTTTGCAGGTAATCTCTAACTTTCTTATCTCTTCCTAAAATCTGCTCCAATTAACATTTCGTGCAGGTTTCTTTGCAAATAATCGCTGCGCCGCAAAAAAGCAAAATAAAGTGTGCTTGTTTTTTGATTTTGTGGTTGTTTGCATAATTAATACGGAAATTAAGGGGCACGGCCAAATCCAGATTAGGTGGGGAGTTCATTACCCTTCCTAGGCCCCAAAAAGCACAAACCTGCATCCGCATTACCCTTATTAATTAAAAAATATCTAGAGATGACTCTAAGGACCGTCGCGCTCACTTAGGACAGAAGAAGGCCGTGGGTAATTCATTGCTTATCCGTGTTTCTCTTGTGGTGCCTAGGCAAGTGTGTCGAAGGCTAGTGGTTACTTAATTAGGACCACTACTTACGTAGTGGAGAACCTCCCACTTACCTGGCACTTACCTGGCCACAGGAGGGACAAAGAGGCAGTGGAGGATTCTATCCTGCGTCTTGTCTTCTGGCAGTTAGGAGCGGTCTAGAGATTGGACCTAGGTGACCATAGATTTTTAGGGTATTGCTTGTTGCATCATATTTTCAAAATCCGTATCATTTTTCAAAACAAACACCACACTCACTTCATTCCCCTAATTATAAATCACGCTGCCACTTGTACTAACCCCTTTTAGTACAAGATAGGCTGGACACGGGATTCTAGTGCCCGTCTTGTCCGCGTCCCCTCGATCGACTCCGAAGTCGGTATTTCTCCATTTACCTTTCTTTTACCCCCCACCACACCCACACCGATGGATCAGCCTCCATCAAACCTCTTTACCGCTACTCTGCCGCCGTCCGTTGGTGCGCAGATTCCACCCCGCATCTCTCTCCAAGAGAGGTGTTACCCTTTGCGAGGTCCTCTCTCGACCTGCTTATCCATTCCACCAGCCAACGGGGATAACTTTGAGATTAAGCCCCAGTACATCAACCTTCTACCCAAATTCCACGGTCTCGAGACTGAAGACGCGTATGTTTTTATTACCAAATTTGAAAACGTATGCGCAATGATGGGTACATCACAACTTTCTGTGGATGCCATGCGTCTACGACTTCTTCCATTTACCTTGTGCGATTTAGCCGAGAAGTGGCTATATAACACCACCGCACATTCCATCACGAATTGGGAAGAATTCGTTGCTGCATTCCTTAAGAAATTCTACCCGATGCAAAAGACAGCTCGAATCCGTAGTGAACTCTATCAATTCTCCGAGCTTCCGGCTGAACCATTTTCAAAATACTTTGACCGATTCAAGGATCTTTTGGTTCAATGCCCACATCACGGCATCCCGAGATGGGAACTTTGCCGAATCATATATGAGGGCAGTAACCCTACCACTAAACAAAACCTTGAAAACATGTGTCAAGGCACCTTTATGACCAAGGATGATGGGGAAGCGTGGAAATTTTAGAAGAGTTCGCTGAAAAGTCACTTCAGTGGGAGACTGGAACCCAGCCATCGAGTAGGGGTGGCGTACACCAAATAGACATGTCCATAGGTGTTCGAGCTGAGATGGCAGCAATGCAAAAGAAGCTCGACGCTATGGAACACAAATTACTAGCAGCCTCCCTAAACCCAATGTCGCTCCCCAAAACCGTTTGTGGGTGATGTTCTGATCCTTCTCACTTGATGGAAGAATGTCCATTAAACTCTCAGTTTCGAGGTCTCGAGCATACCAATGCCGCATTTCAAAGACCTGGAAACGACCCTTTTTCTTCCACATATAATCAGGGTTGGAGGAATCACCCAAATTTTGCTTTGAACCAGTCCCAAAACACGGTTCCAAACCCGAATCAATTCCAATGGGTCCCTCCACCACAACAGCAACCACTTCAGCTCACCCAGCACCCCTACCAGTCACCAAATTTTCAAAACCAGGTCAACACTCCTGCACCTTCTAATCCTATGCAGTCGACCTGTTCTGATGAGTTCTCTCAATTCGCTCAAACCATGAAATCACTCATGTCAAATTTCATGGAAGTGTCGGCCGAGGTTAAGTCTTCTGTTGGTGAGATAAAGAAAAACTCAGCGTCCCAAGCTGAGAGTATCAAAACAATGGAAGCTGAGATTGCACGACTTAAGGCCGAAATGAGTGCGAGAGAGAAAGGGAAACTCCCAGCTCAACCGGTACCCAATCCTGGCTATTCACATCATGTGAATGCAATCACCACGTTGAGATCTCGGAGAGTGCTGGATAACCATGTTGGGGAAGAAGTTGATGATATTGATGATCCTATCAACGCCCTGGCTGAGACCTTTCCTCACACACACACTTCTGCTTCTGATTCTTGTTCTTCTACCCCACCGCCTTCTCACGAGCCTATTCTCCATTTCCCTCTAGGCTCAACACCTCAGCCCACCTCTTTTACTCCTCCACAGACGATCCCCACTTCTATTTTGGGATCGGGGCAACACACACTTCCTTCTCCTATGATGGACCCAGCGCTCATTGCTAAAGCACCTTACCCGAACCGGTTAAGGGCTAACACATCGAGTCCACATATGGAGAAGATTATGGACATGTTCAAGCAAGTTAACATCAACATCCCTCTCCTAGATGCCATCCAACAAGTCCCCGCTTATGCGAAAATTCTTAAGGACTTGTGCACTAGGAAGAGAAAGACTCAAGTGCCAAAGAAGGTCTTCATGTCTAATAGCATTAGCACTGCTTTTATCCCTCCGCTACCAAAGAAACGTAAGGACCCAGGATGTCCTACGATATCGATTTCTATTGGGGATAAACACATCAATCGTGCTCTTTTAGACCTTGGCGCCAGTGTTAACCTGCTTCCTTTCTCAGTCTATGAGCAACTAGGGATCGGAGAGTTGAAACCAGCCCATTGCACTCTCCAGATGGCTGACCGATCGATCACCAAACCTAGGGGTGAACTGGAGGATATGTTAATAAAAATCGGGGAATTCGTATTCCCTGTGGATTTTATTGTACTTGATACACAGCCTGTAGCGAACCCCCGGAATCAAATTCCGGTGATTTTAGGTCGCCCCTTTTTGGCCACTTCCAATGCAATAATCAACTGTCGAAATGGTTCTATGACCCTATCTTTCGGGAATAGGTCAATAGAGCTGAACATTTACAAGATTGGAAGTGTACCCTCCGAACCTACTGCTCATGTCTGTTCTGTCGACTTAATGGATGTCGACAGCAGCGAATTTGATGATCCTCCTGATACCGATCTTGACTCTTTTCATACGTTGTTGTTTGACCCAACTATGTATTATACACATACGGACTCTTCCACCGAGATGTCCGGGTCAACAACTAATACCGATTATGAATTTCTTTTAGAGTCTGAAGATCACCCCGCACTTTGTGATGACATTATTCTTCGGGGTATTGATGAAACTTTTGAGGAGATCTTCACTGATGAACTAGCATTTCTGAATAACACGGGTGTTGAGATGAACCATGTCCCAATCATTGAAATTGAACCTCCACCCCTTCCTCTGAACTGTAAAAAGAATGCGAGTAATCCATCACATTCACTGCTTCGTCTCTCCAAAATGAGACGCACACACACTCTCTTCCACCCCTTACCCTTTCCCCACTTCTTCTTCCACCAACCCGAGCACTGCATTGATAAAATCTTCGAATGGTTGGTGTTGATCTTCGGTCTTTGCAAAGCTTGGCATCGACCACTGATTTTTGACCCCCTCATGTGATTTTCAAAAGATTAACATTGCATAACTCAAGTTTGGGGGGGGGGGAATTTTTCTGGCTCTTGGAAAGAAAATTTTTACAAAAATTTTAAGCCAAGAATAAGTTTGGGGGAGGGTCTTCACTTATATATTTTGCCCCAACTAATAAATTCCTCCCAAGCTTACAGGTTTTTCAAGATTTAGCTGATGGCAACAGTGAGGACACTGTTGAAAACAAGTTTGGGGGAGGTTTGTGCTTAGTTTTGCATCATGTGCATATCATTTGCATAAGCACAAAACATTTCTTTAAAAACCATAAAAATTTAAAAATTTTCAAAACCCATAAAATTTTTGTGTAAAGATTTTTTGTAAATAGCTTTTCAAAACCCATTTCTTTGAAAATCTATAAAAATTTAAAAAAATTCAAAACTCATAAAAATTTAAAATTTTTCAAAATATAAAAATATTTAATATTTATGATAATAAAAGATTAGATAGTGAACAATTACATCCATGAGATTAGAAAAATTTAAGAAAACTAAGAAAATTAGAAGTTTTCTTATACGAACTAGTAATAAGTAGTTATGAGCCGTTGTCCCAAGGGTTAGTAAGATGAAGGAAGTCACTAATCTGAGGATAAAAATAAGTCTGAAAAATAGTTTCTATTCTGGAAGCCAAACATTTTGAACGTTGCTACCCTGCTATTCGCACTTACACACATCTTAAAGCCTGGGATAGTAGAGGATACCTTGAAATGCTCTTGTCTCAAAGCCAAAAGTATGAAGAAAATAAAAAAAAAATGGTGAGAAAAATAGACACTGGTTTTGTTATCACCAAGGGAAATAAAAAATATATAGAAAAAGGGTGCTTCTTCACCTAGTGCCCTAAGGCCAATTGGTCTGGGAGTCACTGCTATGCCTGAGGTGGTGCAAGACGAGGAAAATACACCAAGTTAGCAAGCACATTAGTAATCGGTCGGTTAGTACCTCAAGAAGTATTAACGGTCGCATAAAAGTGTGTGAGCAATCTCGTTTATCAAAAAAGTACTGAGGTTGATGGGCAAGAGTATGATAGCTTGAATTGAATTCTCCGGGTGTAGGGATGTCTTTACACACACGCAGGGTTATATGATCGATGTTTGGAAAACAGATAGGAATGAAGAATAAGACGATGTTTTATTGAGGGAGGACGTGATTTCTGACATCTTTTCATGACCATTAAGATAGGGCTCATGACAACCGAAAATCTAGCTTAGTTGGAAACCCTAATTTTCAAGGCTTTTCTTTTACAATTCTTATCTTTAAATGTAATATTCATGATCTTCCTTTTATTATTGGATTTTGTGGGTGCAATCCGCTGAAAACCCTCAGGAGACAACACTCCTCCTACTAGGGACACATAAAGGTTTAAAGGCTTGTTGCACGTGCTCAGTGCAATCGTGTTGCCTACGAAAGTGTGCTTTTCTCTTTCTTTATTTTCTCTTTATCTTTTTAATAAAACTGTTCGATCGAGACGATCGAAAATAAGTTTGGGGGAATTTGATCAGTCGAAAATACTGCATTTTTAACACGATAATTTTCCTATCATTTGCACTCATCTAGAAGTGTTCGGTATTCATATTGCACATATTAGCAAAACATCACTGAAATACCAGATTGCATGTGTTAGACTTTAAAACCGGCACTTTTAGGGAAATTGTGTGTTTATCATGGCATCGCATAATCCTTGTATTGCGCAACTCTTGTCCCGAGAAATTGTGCAGGAAATTCCAGAAACCGAGCTAAAATTGTGAAACAGTGCTGATAAAATACGCCAACTCAAAGGCTGGAGATCTGGCAGAGATCAGGGACTCAATTGGAAAATCAACATATCAAAAACATGCCCAAAACTCAGCCCAAGCATGTACCAGAAAACTCAAGCCCCAAGGCCCTCAAAGGACCGCGGATCCACAGCCCAAACCCCTTTGTCGCCGCGGATCCGCGGTGGTATGACGTCAGCAGCGCAGCAGATTTTTTCCACGTGTCCTATGTAACGGCTAAAGCTTCCAGAATACTCCAGAATGCCACGTGGCTTCATCTAGAAGGCTCGGCCTAACAACCTTACCCAAGAATATTCCTCATTCTAGAATATTCCCTCCAACAAACTTCTTCTAGAAGCCTCCTTATAACAACCTTCTTCTAGAAGCCTCCTTGTAACAACCTCATTCTAGAATATTCCCTCCAACAAACTTCTTCTAGAAGATTCTTTCTAACAACCTCATTTTGGAGGGAAAATTCAAATGAGGTAGTTCATTTTGGAGGGAAAATTCAAATTCAAATGAGGTAGTTCATTTTGGAGGGAAAATTCAAATTCAAATGAGGTAGTTCATTTTGGAGGGAAAATTCAAATTCAAATTCAAATGAGGTAGTTCATTTTGGAGGGAAAAGTTGCTCATTTTGGAGGGAAAAGTGGTTCATTTTGGAGGGAAAATTCAAATTTCAATTCTAAATCAAGAGGTCTATAAAAAGGAGCTTAGATCAAGGTTGCAAAATGGTTCAAGAATTATCATCATCTTCTACCCACAAGTTTAGTGACAAAAGCTTGTGCCAAATTCAAATTCCCATCTCCAATTCAAAATCAAGATCAAGATCCCGAGATCAATTTGAGCAAGAGAGCCTTCAACCTTTAGCAAGCGACGCCGGATTTCCAACGTTGCAAGAGATCCACGCCAATCCGCGACTCAAGGAGCCGAGCGAAGCCGAAATCGACGATCTAGTTCCTTCCTTTTGTAAATTCAAGAGAGTTGTAACGAAATTTGTCGATAAATAAAGGTGAATTTTCTATATTCTTGTTTCTCTTTTAATTCAAGCATAATGATTAGATCTCAATTTGTGATTGTGTTTGTGATTATGATGTTTGAGTAATCTCCGCTCGTGTAGGAGTTGTGACGATCTTTAGATGATGATGATTTAGATATTTTTACAATTCTTAAATCCTATAATGTTTGGAAATTCTAGTTAATCAAATGATTAATAACCTAGCTTCGAGATGATGCTTTCTTGATCGTGTTCACTCGAAAATAGGGAGCAACTATTAAACATTTGATTGATTAGAAGCTAGAATTTGAATGCGATCCATCGAAAGGACAAAGGATGAGTTGCGGAATCCCTAATTTTCTAGCAAAGATCCTTAAACCTCGATGAATTTTGCATCGATCTAGTATCAATTCATTAATGGATAAGAATTAGTAATCTTTAGATCTCATCACATCTATAGATCCGATCTACTCCTACGAGCCATACTTCTAGTCTTGATTGTTGGTTGGAAATTATCTCTCATCCCTATTCTTGCTCTTTAATGTTTCTTTTAGATCTAGATTTTTCTTACTTTTTGATCTACAATTACAAATCATGAATTGTTTTCTTTTCTTTTCCCTAAATTTTCAACTCATCTAATTCAAGAATTGAACGGAACTCACTTTCCCTGTGGACGATCCGCACTCACTTACAATCTACATCCGACACCGTAGTTGATTGCGGTCAAAATATTTTTGGTTGTGATTTCTAAAATCTAGTTTCTCAAAAACACGACACAACAAAAATCATTCAAATCACTTAACTACCAGGATTATGATGCAGATCATACTAGTGGGGACAGTGTAGTCGCTAAGTACATCCTTCAAATGTTCCTAGTCGTGGGTGTATCGAGACAGGGCATCGATATACCAGAGTAGACTAGCGTATAGCTTCTCGACCCAATTAGATAGGCGATGGATGATCCCATATCCATTAGTGTTTGACATCAGAGACAGTATACGGGTGCTCAGTGGAGAATGGGTACACTGAAAGACTCGCCAAGAACTCCTTGATGGTATTATACCTATCGTCAGATAGCAGTTCTCTAGTGACACTGGTACATATTAGTCTGTAGACCCGAGAACTTCATAGAGTCCTGTGTGATTCCTACTATGCTTTGATTTCCACCTTACCGCGTTCAAGAGAACGTGCAAAACGGTGGCTTTTGAGTAATGTCCCGAGTCACATGGAGGCAATGAGCGATAGGAGGGATTTCGTCTCTCCCGGTATTGGGGGTTGATGTTGCGCTGTGTTCGATTGGCTATAACAGGAAGCCCATGGCTAGGGTTACTTTAGAGATATACTGGTAAGTGTTATCAGTAGTTTCTCAGCCCATTATGAGCCTCATATCGACATGACTTATCGAGTTACTGGGGTCTGATGTTTACCACCCCTAGATGAGATATGCGACATATCAGACGAAGAGACCAGACTGTACGGTAGTGTTACTTATTGGATTCGCAGGAGTGCGAGCAGGCTTGCTTGTTGATCTTCTGATCGCTCAATACCCGGGTGGCCGTTACATTTAGCAGACCGCTTGCGGCTTGTGGGTGTTTGATATGATCATCACCTACTGCCGGTGTATTGACGAGTCATTAGAGTTCTACACAGAGGTTTCTTAGCTCAAGAGAAACGGAGTAGGAGCACATATGTGATATGTGCGGGACCGAGATTGATATGAGTATATGATACCGTATTGTATTCTCGCGATTTATGACATCAGTCGATTATATGCGATATAGCCGGGTTATCGGATCAAGTGTTGATTTGATAAGTTGTTACATATGATATTAGTCGGTTATATGTGATATAGCCAGATTATTAAATCAAGTATTGATTTAATAATTTAATGTATAATTATATATTTGATATATTACATTACATTAACTAGTATTAGCTCACTTATGATTTCTTTTCTCACTTTGGATACATTGATATATATGTGATATATGTTAAATGTATCATGCTAGTTTACAAATGCAACTAGGGTTTATGAGACTTGAACCATGCTAGGGTTAAATTAGGGTTTATGTTTATTATTAAGGAAATTCAAAAATTGTGGAATTAGTCATGGTTGATATTTTGGAAGAAGCTTGTAGGCTTCTTTGAGTTTGTCCACCCTTTTTGTCTACCTTAAGATATTTATTAACCTAACATTAACCCTAGCTCATGGTTAAGTCTCTACAAGGGTTAAGCATACCATGCTTAACCCTTGGTTGCATTTCTAATCTCAACATTAATTCATTTTCGTCACTTGACTTCATCTTCTTCTTCCTCTTGAGCTTGCTCTCTAGTTTATGATAAAGTGATGATTTTGAATGAGAAAATGATTTCTATTGTGAGAAAAATTCCTACTTCATCATCCTCTACTACTTGCCATTTAGTATATGGTGTTTGCTTCACTAATTCCATAGTTAGTGAAGAAATAGCTTGGGTTAGTGTCCCCTCGACGTAGATCATTTTCGGTCTCGAAGACTTCGATGCAAGCATGTCCGTTTCTTCAAGGAAGCCTCTCTAGAGTCCGAGACTTCATGATCGCAGCGAAGAGACTACTACACGGAGCTAATGAAGTGAAGGACCAGTTTACAAATGTTGTATTCCTTGTTCTCTTTTAGTTGCAAAGTGTTTGCATTTCGATTCCGTCGATTTCTAGTATACGATTCTAGGGTTAGGGTTAGCTAGAACGGCAAATTTTTGAATTTGGCATGGACGATGTCTCCCGAAACCTTGCTGCCGTGCTATTTAACCCTGCAGTATGTTGGAAGAGTTCTAAGCTAGATACTGTGGCAGACTAAACGATAAAAGGTGAATATATCGATGCCAACGATACTACCAATAGAGATTTCCTGGGTATGTTCATGAGAGTTGTGGTTTTAGCCTGGGAACCTTGGTCCCATCAGTGATCCAGACATATTCTTAGACTGTATCACCTGATCAAAGAGATGGTTGATCTCCAGACGATCGAGGTCAGGAGAGTTGAGACGAAGAATGACACGGCGGATCCACTCACCGAGGCCAAAACCACAGATACAGTTTGAGATTTTTTGAGACGTTGGGTATGAGATACTACAACAATTGGCTTTAGTGCAAGTGGGAGGTTGTTAATTGTATGTATGCCCTAGAGGCCATTGTTGTACATGATTGTATATTACAATAGATGCTTGGACATATATATGGAGGACTTTCTTGTTCGACATGATTGTATGCTATCTTGTTACTATTTATCTTAACATGTTGACTAGTATTGTGATACTGTCTTGCTCTCACATGTTGGTAAAACCCTTAGGATGTATACTTGACTACCAGAATTAAGATGCAAATCATACTAGTGGGGCCAGGGTAGTCCACAAGTTCATCCTTTAATTGTTCCTATTCGATGGTGTATCGAGACGGGGAATCGATATTCCAGAGTAGACTAGCGTATGCGCTTCTTGACCCATTTGATGGGCGATGGATGATCCCATATCCATTGGTGTTTGACATCAAAGATGGTATACGGGTGCTCAGTGGAGACTGGGTACATTGAACAGGACTCGCCGAGAACTTCTAGATGGTATTATACCTAACGTCAGATAGCAGTTCTCTAATGATACTGGTACAGGTTAGTCTGTAGACCCAAGATCGTCATAGAGTCTTATGTGATTCCCACTGTGCTTCGATTTCCACCTTACCACATTTAAGAGAGCATGCAAAACGGTGGTTTTTTGGTACAGTCCCGAGTCACATTGTCACGACCCGAAATTGGCACGTGACCGCCCTTAAACTACGCAACGTCTACAGGCATAACGCAATTTAAGCAAGCCGAAAACCCAGCAATCTAAACCATCAAAAGTAGTAAGAAAGTGATAATAGCATTTTCAAAACCTTTGAAATCTCAACCCAAATTCTTTAAAGTCAAACTTTTCTTCCTTTAAAATTTTGGTAGCACCTCCTTTGTAAAAACCAACCCCAAAAATGGGTACAACATAAATATAAGTAAAGCATCTCCAACGGGAGCAAATCCACGCCCAACGGAGAAAAACAACCACCACAACAGATATACGACGCCGTAGTGAAGAAATAAAAGACGATATAAATAAAACTGCATAAAAGACATCCAAGTCACCAAAATATACAATATCGTCCTCAGATCAAGTCTCTAAGTCATACAAGATAATGATAGATAGAGAGTATAGGATACAACGAATATAAAATAAACAACATTGGATAACCGCAAAACCCACCTAAGCAAAACTGCAAACCGTGGGCCGAAACGGTATCCGCTGCAAAAGATGATGTGATAGATGAATAGCCTGCCTCGACTACTCTGGGGAAACAACTTGCAAAAACTTGTGGCACAACGGGGGTGAGTTGCCAACTCATGAATAGTAAATAACATATGCAGGTAATCGCAAGTATACACGTACAGCACGAATCTAACATAAGCAACTAATAGCAATAAAAGTCATATGTGTGCAATAGTCATGAAAGGTAAACTAGCAGGTATCACTAATACATGAAGCAGTAATATGGCAATATGTATGCAACAATCATGTAAGGTACCATATCAGGTACAACTAATACATGAAGCGATGATATGACAATGTATATATGCAACAGTCATGAAAGGTACTCTAGCAGGTACAACTAATACATGAAGCAATTCATATAAAATAAAGTGTGTAAATGCAACAGTCATGGAAGGTACTCTATCAGGTACAACTAATACATGAAGCAGTACATAAACAATAAATATGGAGTATGGAATGAAACATGTCATTTCCACGGAATCCTGATATCGTGGTAGGACCAAAGTCCATCAAGACAATCCAAATTTCAATTCCTCAAGTCAGCCCCCAAATTGGCTCTCATATCATGTAAGTCTCACAAATCCTAAATGTATAATATCAAATAAATCTCATATATCATTTATCCAATATCAAGTGAATCTCATATATCCTGAATGTATAATATTAAATAAATCTCATATATCCTGTATCCAATATCAAGTGAATCTCATATATCCTGAATCCAATAGTTTTCATATAAAATGAGTGTCCAACATCGACACCCAAAAACATCATGAAACAAGTGTCAAGCATCGACACAGAAATACTCATATCCATACGTTCCTCGAATCGTAAATGTCCGGTATCGACACCCGTGATCCACGTATCGGTCTTTCTCATATTCATACGTTCCTCGAATCGTAAGTGTCCGGTATCGACACCCGTGATCCACGTATCGATATATACGTTCCTCGAATCGTAAGTGTCCGGTATCGACACCCGTGATCCACGTATCAGTATAAAACAAATCTATGAGTAGATGCATACAAATATCAAATAAAGAATAAGAACACTTGCATAATTTCATGAAACCACCACGGTCCTCAAATCCAGAAAACATCAAGTAATGAATAAGTATAAATGCATGAATCAATACACATATATTAGCGTCCCATTCCACTAATATATGTGTATAGGCATATATAACAGCGTCCCATTCCACTGTTATATATACTTAGAAGTAAAAATATCAGAGAACATCATATGAAATCCATGGATGTAATATATGCAAACATGAAACAGTAATATGAGCATATAAAGGAAAACCGCTATTTAACTGTAACAAGTTATTAAATATATCATGCGGTTCCTGATTTCTCCGAAATCAGATGCAACATCATATACACGTGAACATCTAGCTATAATAAGGTAAGCGTAACCATGTCGGTATAGCAAGATATGTGTGTCCATATGTCAGTATGTATGATGTAAAAGTATCTGTAGCAAGGTATGTCTCTATACCTATCCATAATACCCTTCAGGTATATGAATGTATGTATGCCAGATGTACATGTACCTATGTCTCATATATGTATATACCTATCACTAATGGTACACTACCCTATAAGTATATGAGTAACTAGCATGTAAGCATGTCAGGGCATATGTGTAAGTATGTAGATATACAGGTATGCTATATGTCATATGCACAATGAAAATAAGGATCATGTTTCAATGTCCCTAAGCAATCCAATATCACATATGTATAGGTGTTGTGCGTGTCATGTCAATTATTAACGGTGTGAGTGGCATATAATCAGTGCTCATGCAACATGAACCGTCAATAATAGTATTGTGTCTCATTAACACTATGTCCAAATACAATAGGTAAATGAGATATGCAACGAAAAACACATGCACAAACGAGTCCATATACTAAACACTAAAGGTCATATCATTTGATCTAGCCCAGACGCATAACGTCATGCGGACGATCCCCCTGTAGATGTTAAATCTACTCACCAACGCTTTTGGCTAATTAAATCCTACCACTCGCTTTCCCCTCTTCGCAGCGTCCGAAGTCCCCGCCTGCGATCCTGAATACATATAACAATAAAGCAAGCGTACATATGCAATCGACCAAAAATGCATACAACTACGTTTAACCGACGCACCAACTCCAAACATACTCTCGAGTGTTTGTTTTAGTGGCTAACGCGCGTAGCGACATTACGAAACGAACTCAAGAGCCAAAAGCTACACAAAGACACGAACGACATCGGCACGACCCTAGCTATGAACGCAAAGCTACACAACTACCAAGTCTAGACCCTGATCGTACCGATCGCATATTCACAACACAAGATATAGCGTAAAATCAATATACATAACGTCGCAACGTCAAAAGAAACCCACGCCTAAAATATCCGTAAATTTAGTAAGCAGTATATATCATTTTAGCACAAAACTACAAGTTTTACCAAAACTATAATTTACAAACACCTTCAAATAGAAAGGTTAAACCATTTAAAGCTTTACTAAAATTTTAGATTTTACTAATTAAGATTAGCAAAAGTTTAGTTTATTAATTAGCTTAATTAGCCGATTAGGAAAATATCATTTAACAAATTAGCAACTTGATTTAATTTTTTCAAGCTTAACATATTAACCAACCATTTCACTAATCAAAACCCTAATTTGATTAACAAAATGATATCTTGAATTTCCAAATATTAAATTAAAAGCTTAAATTAAACATCTAATTAAGCTAATTAAATGTATTAAGCAACAAAAAGAGATTAGAGCTAAGGTTTTATACCTTCAAGAACACCACTTGAAACAAGAATAAAACCAAACTTTAGCCTCCAAAATCCCCACTAGAATGAAGATCCAAACATGATTGAAGAAAAAGGATGAAGCTTTTGGATTATATTTGAATTTCTATGAATTTATTTGGATTTTTCATTATTTTTTTGAAGTAAAATGAGAAGAAATGAAGCAAAAATGAACAAGGGCAGCAAGGATTGAAGTGGTTTCGGCCAAGGAAGAAACTAGGACTTTGTGGTGGTGTGTGGAATTTTCTAGAAGGAAATTACAATAATTACATAATAAAACAAAAGTTTAAAGTCTTCATTATCTTTTCTTTAAAAAAATAATTAATTCCACAAAAAATAAAGATATTTTGGAGAGAAAGTTCTAAACATAATTCTAGTGATTAGTTTAGTATAAAACCACATTAGTAATAATTTACCCGCATAAAAAGTAATTACCACTAATAAAGTGCACAAATAAAGCATTAAAATAATATTTTATTAGGAAAAAAAATCTATGTGAACCAAAACTTCCCATTGACCCCCAAAGCTCGCGCACTAGTTTTATTTTAGCTAAACTAGGTGCCGGCAAGTTTCTACGAAAGTTTGATCACAATCAGGTTAAAAGGAAAAACACCGATAATTTTACCCTAAAAAGGAAAAATTCGCAAAAAGATTTCTAAAACGTTACACACATGGAGGCAATGAGTGATAGGAGGGGTTTCATCTCTCCTAGTATTGGGGGTTGATGTTGCGCTGTGCTCGATGGGCTATAACATGAAGTCCCTGGACAGGGCTGATACGGAGATTTACTGGTAAGTGTTATCAATAGTTTCTCGACCCGTTATGAGGCTCACATCGGCATGACTTATCAAGTTACTGGGGTCTGACGTTTGTCACCCCTAGACTCGATATGAGACATATCAGATGAAGAGACCGGATTGTACAGTAGTGTTGTTGTTGGATTCACAGGAGTATGGATAAGCTTGCTTGTTGATCTTCTGATCGCTCAATACCCGGGTAGCCGTTACGTCCAGGTAGTACCGCTGACGGTTTGTGGATGAATGATATGATCATCACCTACTGCCGGCGTATTGATGAGTCATTAGAGTCCTACACAAAGGTTTCCTAGCTCATGCGAACGAAGTAGGGCATATATGTGACATGTGCGGGACCGAGATTAATACGTGTATATGATACCGTATTCCAATCTCGCGATACAGGTTATGTGTGATATAACCGGATTGTTGAATCAAGTGTTAATTCAATGTTATTACATATGTATATATGATATGCATATAAATGATATTAGTCGGTTGTATGCGATACAGCCGGGTTATTAAATCAAGTGTTGATTTAATAATTGAATGTGTAATTATATATTTGATATATTAATATATATTAACTAATATTAGCTCACTTAAGAAAATGTTTTCTCTTTATAAATTTAATATATATGTGATAAATCCATAACCACAAGCATGTCAGCGGCACTAGCTGTACGTAACGGCTACCCGGGTACCCGTCGAAAAGGAAGGCCGACGAGCAAACTCATCCGGATCCCTACTGAGCCTATCTGTGACAATCTCTGTACAGTCCGGTCTCTTCGTATGAGAGTATCGCATACCGGGTCTAGGGGGTGGTAAACGTCATACCCTAATAACCCGATAATTCGTGCTGGTGTGGCTCAAGACCAATCCGGGAAACTACTGATCAACCTATTAGTAAATCCCAACTGTCTTGGCCAAGGTCTTATGGTGTTGGCCAATCGAATACAGTGCGATATCAACTCCCTATACCGGGTGAGACGAATGCCCAACAATCGCTCACTGCCTCCATGTGGCTCGGAACTGTACCCAACTAAAACCTGTTTGCATGACTCAGTAGAGCCGTGGTAGAGTAGTAATCAAAGTACAGTGAGAACTCACACGAGACAAATGACAATCTCAGAAGACTAACCTGTACTCATGCCACCTGAGAACTGCTATCTGACGATAGGTATAATACCATCTAGAAGTTCTTAGCGAGTCCATTCAGTGTACTCACCCCCAGTGAGCACCTGTATACGATCTCAGGTGCGAAAGACCAATGGCTGTGAGACCAACCATCGCCCCTCGTCAGGGTCTAGAAATGTATATGCTAGTCTACTCCGGAATATCGATGCCCAGTCTCCATACTCTCACAACTATGGACACTTTAAGGATGTGCTTATCGACTACCCAGCTCCCACAAGTATGATCTCCATCACAACGCGGGTAGTCAGGCAATGATCCTACGGGATTTATCAACATGTATAAATGGTACGTAATAGCAAGTAAAACATATGCACATGTTAAGATAAAGACAAACCAAATAGCACTATTATATCGAGCAAGATTGTCCTGTACATACATATGTCCACGCATCCACATATATACATATACAATAATGGCCTCTGGGGCATACATATCCAACACCCGCTTATTATACTTGGCTAGAGAATGTTGGTTTCGCTCTATCTTATGACAACTGTCATAAGTCTATACAAGGGATAGGGGATTGCAAAGATTTCCACGCCACCTTAATAAAGAAGGAGCATTCTAATACATCTTTTTCGGGTGTGTTAGTTATTGAGAACTATTTCTCAGTGTTCTCTACATCCTGGGTATTAGATACCAAATCAGGATCCCACATTTGTCATCTGTTACAAGGGTTAAAGAAAAGTAGAGAACTGGGAAGGGGTGATATGTCTCTCAGAGTAGGGAATGGAGCAATTGTTGATGCCGAACCTGTCGGCGAATTTCACCTAGTATTGCCAAATAGTAATACATTGATTTTGAACGACTGTTATTTCGTACCATCTAAGATGTGCAATATCATATCTATTTCTTTATTAGATAAAGAAGGATTTAACTTTGCATTAGAGAAAAATGATATGAACATTTTCCAAAATCAAGTGTTGATTGGGTTTGGTATGTTGTGTAATAGTTTATACGTTCTAAATCAAAATACAGTTCTAAATATACAGAACACTCACAAGAGAAAAAGTTCAGAAATGAACGATGCCTTCTTGTGGCATTGTAGATTTGGTCATATCAATGTGACCAGACTAGCTAAATTGCATAAGGATCCATATTTGGAACCGTTCGAATTTACATCTTATGAAACTTGTCAGTCGTGTCTCAAAAGAAAAATGACCAAAACTCCGTTTACGGGACACGGAGCAAGAGCTACTGAACTCTTGGGACTGATACATAGTGATGTATACGGTCCTATGTCTATGCATACCAGAAATGGTTTCTCGTACTTCATTACATTCACCGATGATCTCTCAAGATTCGGACATGTGTTCCTGTTGAAACAAAAATCTTAAGCTTTTGAGAAATTCAAGAAATATAAGAGCGAAGTAGAGAACCAGACGGGTAAAAGTATTAAAATCCTTCGATCTGATCGAGGAGGTGAATACTTAAGCACAGAATTCTGAGATTATTTAAAAGAGAATAGGATTCTCTCTCAGCTTACTCCTCCGTATACACCACAGCACAACGGTGTATCGAAGCAGAGGAATCGCACCCTATTAGATATGGTGCGCTTTATGATGAGTACTGCTGAGTTACCCATTTCCTTTTGGAGTTATGCACTTGAGACAGTTGCATACCTATTGAATCAAATTCCATCAAAATCTATGCCTAAAACACTATATGAGATATGGAGTGGAAAGAGACCATATCTTAAACGAGTTAAGATATGGGGTTGTCCGGCGTATGTTAAAAAACAGAATCCGAACAAATTCGAAGCACGATTAGTTCTTTTCAAGTTTGTGGGATATCCAAAGAATTCACATGGATATCTATTCTACCACATTGAGGAACAAAAGGTATTTGTTGCTCAACACACCACCTTTTTAGAAAAGGAATTTCTTGTAAAAGAAATTAGTGGTAATGAAGTAGAACTGGATGAAATTCCAGAAACACAAACTGCAACTGAAGATTTGGTAGAATCGGAAGATTCAATAGTCCTCGACGAATCTCAGCCACTCCGCACATCTGGTAGGGTTTCTCACCCAACTGAGAGATACTAGGGTTTTCTCATAGATGGTGGGAGCGAGGATTGCATCATGGAAGATGATGACCCAATTAGTTTCGAGCAGGCCATCATAAGTGGGGACTCTGTGAAATGGCTAGATACTATGTGATCTGAGATGGAATCCATGTACACCAACAAAGTATGGACTTTGGAAGTTGCTCCTGAAGGGGTAAAACCCATTGGGAGCAAGTGGATCTTGAAGAAGAAAAATGGTGTACATGGAAAGCTTGAGACCTTCAAAGCAAGACTTGTAGCAAAAGGTTTTCGTCAACGACCGGGTGTCGACTATGACGAGACCTTTTCTTCAGTGGCTATGCTTAAGTCCATCAGGATCCTACTTGCCATTGCTGCATACCATGATTATGAAATCTGGCAGATGGATGTCAAGACCGCTTTTCTAAATGGTGATTTAGAATAGAGCGTGTATATGACACAGCCAGAGGGCTTCGTAGACAGTGGGAGCAGCAGAAAGGTGTGCAAGCTGCTTAAATCAATCTACGAATTACAGCAGGCGTCGCGAAGTTGGAACATCTATTTTGATATAGCAGTCAAAGAGTTTAACTTCATCAAAAACGTAGATGAACCATGTATATATAAAAAGGTTGTAGAGAGTAAGTTCGTATTTCTCGTATTTTACGTGGATGACATACTCGTGCTAGGAAATGATGTTCCTATGCTGTACTCGGTCAAACTCTTCCAATCACAAAAGTTCTCTATGAAAGATCTGGATGATACCTCCTACATCTTGGGGATAAAGATCTATAGAGTTAAATCTAAAAGGATGTTGGGATTGTCCCAATCCAGATACATAGATAACATACTAAAGAGGTTTAGTATGGAAGATTCTAAGCATGGTAATTTACCCGCTTGTTCAGGAATCACTCTCTCCAAAGAGATGTCTCCCAAGACTGATTTGGAGAGGGCTCGCATGAACGTGATACCCTATGCTTCTGCAGTTGGGTCTATCATGTACGCGATGTTATGCACCAGACCGGGTGTAGCTTACACACTTAGTGTGGTAAATAGGTATCAATCAGACCCAGGAAAGAAGTACTGGATAGCTGTGAAGAACATTCTTAAGTACTTGAGAAGGACTAAAGAGATGTTTTGGTGTATGGTAACGGAGAACTCTAAGTGGAGTCCTTTATCTTAACATGTGCACTTGTTTTAGTTTACTGTCTTTTTGATACATGTTGATAAAGCCCTTAGGATGTTGGCTTGACTATCAGGACTATGATGCAGATTATACTAGTGGGGCTTATGCAGTCCATAAGTAGATCCTTTAATAGATCCTAGTCGAGAGAGTATCGAGACATGGCATCGATATTCCAGAGTAGACTAGTGTGTACGTTTCTTGACCCTGTATGGGGCGATGGTTGATCCCATAACCATTGGTGTTTGACATCAAAGATTGTACACAGGTGCGCATTGGAGAATGAGTACACCGAATAGGACTCGCCAAGAACTCCTAAATGGTATTATATCTATCGTTAGATAGCAGTTCTCTGGTGACACTTGTACAGATTAGTCTGTAGACCTGAGATCGTCATAGTTTCTTGTGTGGTTCCTACTGTGCTTTGATTTCCTCCCTACCATGGCTCAAATGAGTCATATAAACAGGTGGTTTTTGGGTACAGTCCTGAGTCACATGGAGGCAGTAAGCGATAGGAGGGGTTTCGTCTCTCCAGGTATTGGAAGTTGATGTTGCACTATGCTCGATTGGCTATAATAATAAGTTCCTGGTTAGGGCTGATGAGATTTACTGATAAGTCTTATCAGTAGTTTCTCAAAAGGTTACAAACCACACATCAACATGACTTATCGAGTTATTGGTGTATGACGATTCCAGCCCCAGACTCGATATGCGACATATCAGACGAAGAGATCAGACTGTACGGTAAGTGTTGCTTATAGGCTCTACGGGAGTTTGGACAATTTTGCTTTTCAATCTTCAATTCGTTCAATACCTGGGTAGCCGTTACATCCGGCTAGTACCGCTGACGGCTTGTAGGTCTTTGATGTGATCATTACCTGCTGCTAGCGTATTGGCGAGTCTTTAGAGTCTCACATAGAGCTTTCCTAGCTCAAGCGAAATGAAGTAGGGCACGTATGGAGATATGTGCGGCAGCTTGATTAAATACGAGTATATGATACCATATTCTAATCTAGCATTATATTTGATATCAGCCGGGTTATATATGATATAACCGGATTATTGAATCAAGTGTTGATTCAATGATTATATATATATATATATATATATATATATATATATATATATATATATTAGCCAGGTTATATATGATATAACCGGGTTATTGAATCAAGTGTTGATTTAATAATTTGATATATATATATATATATATATATAATATATATATATTAACTAATATTAAATATTAGCTGGTTATATATGATATAACCGGATTATTGAATCATGTGGTGATATATATATATATATATATATATATGTATGTATATATGTATATATATATATGTATGTATATATGTATATATATATATGTATGTATATATGTATATATATATATGTATGTATATATGTATATATAGCCGAGTTATATATGATATAACCAGATTATTGAATCAAGTGTTGATTTAATAATTTGATATATATTTATATATATATATATAGATGATATATATATATATATATATATATTAACTAATATTAAATATTAGCGGGTTATATATGATATAACCGGATTATTGAATCATGTGTTGATATATATATATATATATATATATATATATATATATATATATATATATATTGGCCGGGTTATATATGATATAACCGGATTATTGAATCAAGTGTTGATTTAATAATTTGATATATATATATATATATATATATATTAACTAATATTAAGCTCACTTAAGATTTTCTTCTCTTTATATATATTTTTATATATGTTATATATATATAGAGAGAGAGAGAGAGATTAATTTGTATCATGGTTTATGATACATGGAACATGGATGTCTGAGAATCACACTTGAAGTAAAGATGAGAAGATAATGATAAATGTAAACAAAGAAAAGGAGAATGAGTCATAACTTTGGGTGCTTGGGGAAGTAATGATAAGCCATGACTCATCTTCCATTCTTGTTTTATTCAATACACTTAATCATTTTCTTCATTTCATCTATCCTCATGGTTCACACTCTCAAGTCAAAGTTCATCTTCTTCATCTCCTCTCTAGATTTTTCTAAGTTGAGAAAAAGAAAAAGAAAGCAAGATTTTTTGTGAGCAAAATGCCTACTTCATCAACCTGCACTATTCTAACAAATTAGTATAGGTTGTTCTCTTCACTAATACCTTGATTAGTGAAGTGTGAGCTTGAATGTGAGTTGCCTCAAGGCGGATCATATTTGATGACAAAGACTTCGAGAAAGCTCATTCCAACCTTTAAATGGAGTCAAAGAAGAGTTTTAGGACTACTACTCGGAGCATTTGAAGTGAAGGACTAGACTACAAAGGTTGTAGACTCTCTTCACTTAGTATAGAATATGTATTGCTCATTTTTGAAACCCTAATTCTCTAGTTCGATTCTTATTTAGTATACTTAGCTCTCTAGATTTTTAAAATTGCATACTTGATGCTTATATAACCCTATTAAAGGTGCTAAGACATAATTTCATATCTAAATTTGTTTCCTAAGCTATCGCTGCCCTACGGACTGTCAATACTGACTACCGTATACTATCCATGGGCGACCTATGATGAATTGATGGATGAAGACGCCATTAAAAGGTGAAAGGTGCAGATCACGGGCTTCAATACGTAGAATTGCGATGCCTATGTCCACTCACTACTTTCTCAGATTCTGAAAGTCATGAGAACACTCATGTACTTTGCATTACTTAACCCACGGCCATACTTACGTGGACAAAGTAGTGGGGGGTATTTGTTTAACGTGAAAAATACATCAAATAATAATAAACATGCATTTAAGTATTTATTTCAATCTACAGGGAAAAGATCACTAAACATGGGATCGGAACTACAGGGGTTAATAAAACAGTATACAAAGTTCTATAACTCCCTCTCGGCGTTCTCTACCATGTCGTAACGGCGGTTCTCACGAAGGGTTCCTCTCAATCTGTCAACACCACACTCCTGGCAAAAGAAGACATGACAGCCCGCCGAGCCCAGATTTGACTCAACGTATGAATCTAGCAGTCCCTTAGAGGCTTTGTAATTAAGTGTGCCTCATAAACGCGGATCTTATCCTCGTCTGCGTCGAGTATCGCTAAAGTCATCTCCGCCGGATGAGGGGGAATGTCGTCAAGGATGGCCAGAAAAATCGTGCGAAGCCAGATGGAGCCGGCTAGAAGAAGAGATCCCCTACGAATCATGAGCTCGTGTATCATCGTGTCGCACTGATCATCCGTGAGAGCGGGATTCGCCAGACGTGCAGCAAAACGAAGAATGATCTTTCTAATGGGCACCTCCCATGGCTGTCGTGGAGCATGTGGTCGATCGCAAGTCATGATTCTCTTTCTGTGAAAGAGAAGGAGAAGATGAATATTGTTTCAGATTATAAAGAGAAGCATTCAAGTCTCGGCACAGAAAATGTTGTGCATGGTGTCAGTTGGAACTATTTCCAGGCTCTGACTAAAATAAGGTGTTGGAAAAGAAAATGTTGACTCAGAAAAAGCAGAGAAAGAAGGTGAAAAGAAACCCTCATAAAAATAAGGCAGCGCCTCACTAACTGAGCACGTGAGCGTCGGCGCGCAAAGTACATGGACGCCTGTCTCTAAAAGGATTAAACACTAAGGCAGCGCTTTACATTCTGGGTACTTGAGCGTCGACGTGCAAAGCACATGCATGCCTATCTCTGATTAAATCCTTAGGCAGCGCTTCACGTATTAGGAACGTGAGAGCCGGCGTACAAAACACGTGGATACCTGCTTCAGTAAGAATTAAATTCTTTGGTTACAACACGTGCATAGAACATGAGCGTCAGCACCCAAGTTGAAGCAGTTTTGCTTTGGATAAAACTAAATTCTACATGGGAAAATATTTCCCTAAACAAGAAAGATATTCTCTGTTAAACAGAGATCCGTTGGATCAAATATCTAATGGTAGAATTAAATTCTATTAAGGAAAAATATCTCTATGATCTTTCTAAATAAAAAAAGATATGCTCTGTTAAATAGAGAACTCTTAGATTAAAAATTCATCGGTGATTAAAAATCACCGTTTGAATCAAGAGATAGTTAAATTCTATATAGGAAAATATTTTCCTAATCTTGTTAAAAACAGGAAAAGTATTCCAGGAATTTAATTCCTCTAAACAGGGTTTAACCCTTCAAAGAACTTAGTTCTCAAAAATCCGATCTCAGATCTTCAAAACAGAGATCTTAGTGATCATCAATGGCCAAAACACTATTAACAGAAGTTTAACTTCTTTCAAAAAAATATATAAAGACTAAATCTCTAAGAACTCAGTGCCTCGCGTGGCACTCATGTGAGCGTGCAAAAGGCCCATGAAGATAGTGTCTCACGTGCCACACATGTGAGCGCCCATAAGCAAAGATCTGGTGCCTTACGTGATACCCATGTGAGCGTTTAAAAAATGTCAAGCTGGAGCACCTCACATGATACCCACGTGAGCGCCGTATAAAGTGCTTAGCACTGATATAGCAATGTCTAAGGATTTAGCGTCTCACGTGATATCCGTGTGAGCGCCAACATATGATAAATATCTACAGTAACCAAGTGCTTAGCACTGATAGGGTAATACCCAAACCTGAGCGCTTCACGTAATACCCACGTGAGCATCAGAAAGAAAAACAGAATAAGTGTTTAGCACTGCTAGATGATGAAACTGCCCAGGACTGAGCCCCAAAATATGCTGAGCCCCCCTTAAAATTTCATACTCCTTGAGTCCATATTGCTCATCATAACCGAGCCCATATGCTCACTTCTATTCTAAGTTGATCTTTGTCTCATATAAGACTAACGTATTCTTAGTTAAAACAAATTGACCCCGTATGCTCATATATTTAAGTCGATTTTAATCTAAAACCAGATTAACGGTCCTTAAATAAAATAAAATATCCTCTGAACCAATAGAACATATGACCGAGGTTAAAATCCAAATTTAATATACGGATTTGGACTAATTTATGCCCTACGGGCGACGACATAAACTAGTCTGTGTATACAATCCACGGGCAACCAGAATAAACAATAAATATAACACGCCACAAAGTGACCTATCGGAGTAGGTGAAAGTGGTTGTCGCAATGCGATGACGTAATTAACTGCAGGGTTTTGCGTCTACTGGAAAAAACGTCCCCATAATAAAAAAAACATTCAAAAAGGGGGAATATGAAAAATTCATGGTACAACGGCCGTATCTATCCAAACCTCCGATACAAGGTGCCATAAATCAACTTAGTATCATCAGAGAGATGGACGGATATGTTCCAAATAGCATCTGCCCCTAAATTCAGGCAAGACGACATATCCCGGTTCATCTCTGTTTTCGGTGGTACACAAGGTAGAAATATAAGTACAGTGGGAACACACTCGAAACTAATGACAATGTCAGGTCTAAAGACTGACATGTACCTATGTCACCAGAGAACTGCTATCCGACGATAGGTACATTACCATCTAGAAGTTCTCGGCGAGTCCGTCCAGTGTATACTATCTTTGGTGTCGTACACCTATAGCTGTGGGACAGGCCACATTCTCTCACGGGAATAAGAAACATATACACTAGTCTACTCCGGAGTATTGATACCCTGTCTCGAAACTCTGACGACTAGGGACAATTTAAAGATGTGCTGATAGACTATCTAGACCCCACGAGTATGATCGCCATCACAACTCTAGTAGTCAAGCAAAGATCATACGGGCTTTACCAACATGTATTCGAGATACGTAATATAAATAAAATATATACACATGTTGAGATAAAGACAAACCAGATAACATACTATCATATCGAGCAAGACTGTCATGTACATATATATCCCAAGCATCTATATGTAATATACAATTCTGCACTATACAATAATGACCTCTAGGGCATACATATCCAACACGGATATTTAGATCTGAAATTTTTGTTAGCATCCGGATTCGAATGTGGATCCCACTTGGATACAAATTTACCATCTGAATTTGTCTGGATATGGATTTTTAGTATCCATATACGCAAATTGTCAGATTCGAATTATCCGGGTCTGATTACATCCCTTATATACAATCAGTTTTCTTATAAATAAAGGCTAAATTGCAGAAAATACCAACTTTATAAAACTAGCAGTTTTTCCGCTCAATTTTAATTGATTCCCAAAATGTATTTTATTTAAACATTTAATTAAAAATGTTTCTTTCTCTCTTTCTTAATTCATATAATTGCTTCTTTTTTTTTGTTTTTTTAATGCAATTTTCATATCTTTGTTTAAATAGTTGGACTTTAGGAATCCAATCCAAATCTACGTCCAATTAATCAATAACTAAATATTCTAAAATCCAAATCCGAGTGTACAATCATAACGCTAGATTTTAAAATCCAAATTTGAACTCAGAACAAATAAAGCTATATTTTAAAATCCGAGTCCAGTACTAATAACCTTATATTTTAAAATCCAAATCCTAGTATAGAACAAATAACATTAAATATTAAAGTCTTAGAAAAAGTCCAAATCCAATCTAAAAAATACAATATCATGAACCCACAAGACTTCTCTCAAAGCATAAATATCAATAGTTTTGGGGCTTCCAAATCAGCAAGAGAGAAAAGAAAGGTTGCGGGCAAGTTAGAGAGAGAGGGTTTGTAGCCAAGTCAGAAGGAGAGTTGCGCGGGTATTTCTTCGTGTTGAGAGTTGAAGTAATCTGGTTTTGTCTTTCGTGCAATTCTCTCGCTTGTGGAAATTCTAGTCCTGGATGCATGATAGCTACAAATTGTACCGACGGCTACAAATTGCACCGTACGTGAGTAAAATCCATCTCTTTGGTTTGCTCTGTTTTTTTTTATTGTAGTTGGTATTTGTTGATCACTTATCATAATAGTCTAAAACATCGATCTTGAAATCCGGCTGCGATCGAATTTTTCACAACAATAGTCTCATTTTCCCACCAGATTGGCTACACTCTTTATAAGCCATTGCTCTCTTCCTTGGTAAGAAACCTAGTGGCCCCCTCCTCAACAATCTCACATACCCCTCATTAAATACCAAAATTCCAAGTGGCTTCTTTGTTTCATGGTGAACCATATGATGTTAACAAGACCACTGTTCTACAATTAAGTGAGATGTTGACAAGTGATTTGATGTTAACATGCTTAGTTTCATTAGCACCCTTAAATATACATTACAAATGATGTTAACATTAATGTGTCCACAACAAGTGTGTTTGACTCTTTAAATAGCAACTAATATATAATTCCCTATCATTATCAAATATAATCTTTGTTTCTTACCTTAAAAAAACCCATCTAATTAAGAATAGTAGGATACTCAATGCATCATATGGTTTAATGAGTGCTACAAGTAGTTGGGAAAACTATATAGATATGGAGGCTATTAATAAAACACAATATATATATATATATATATATATATATATATATATATATATATATATATATAACTTACAATGAAGCGCCCTATTCCCATTTATATAATTGATTAATAAACAATAGCCATATAGCTAACTTTCCCAGCAAATTAATAACAAGCTTCATTAACTCACCGAAATCATATACACCAACCCTATAGCAAATCTCTGCATATAAAATGGAGCTTAGTGCAGCTGGTTCAAAGTAACCAAGTCGAAATCATCCAATGGCTTCGGTCTCTTCGAAATCCGCCGCCCTCTCATTGTTGATTTTGGTGTGCCTCTCGCATGAAGCCTTTGGCGCACGAGCAGTTCCGGCTAGTAATGATAAGCCTTCCGACAAGAAGTTAGGGAAAGATTGCTTGGAAGAAGGGACGGTTGTGATCCCGGGAGTTGGGCGCTATGCGCTCGGCAGCCATGAATTGCCTTCGATATCAGGGTTAGACCATAGCGGTCCGGCTGCTGCTAATGGGCAGTATATACCGGGGAATGACGACACTTTCGTTCCCAACCCTGGTTTCGAAGTTCCCAACCCGGCCAATGTTCCTTGATTGGTTCGTTGGAGGTCGGCCGGGTGAAGTACGTAGCTTCGTTGTTTGCTTGAATAAGATGGTCACTCAATGGTGGTGATGCAGCGGCTCATGTGTAGACTTGTGTTACGTATATTATGCTTCATATGTTTTATTATTATTGTGAGGAGGTTATAAATTTCATATAGATCTCTGAGAAATATAAGAACAACTGTATTTCCAAGAGATTAAGTCTCTCTTGGTTTATCTTTCTACATATGCTTCTTTCATTAAAAGTAAAGTTTGTCTTATTAATCTTAATTGCATATGTTGAGTATGTCGATCAGCTCCTAATCACAATTTATCTTATGTCATGAAATTAGTTTAAGAAAAGCTTAGCATTAAACTCCATTGAATCCAAATAATGAAATTTTATATGAGACGGGATCTCGTTTTGGGCCCAACTGTTCTTTCCAATTAAAAGAAAAGAAAAGAAAAAACGGATTGAATACAAATAATGAAATTTTACATGAGATATGCTCGTTTTAGGCCGAACTCGTTCTTCCAAAAAAAAAGAAAAAGAAAAAAAATACCAATTAAATGGAAGTATATATTGAAATGAATGTTTCTTTTTTAGTTGGACGAGGTAGAAGAAATTGAGATAAAGCACATCTTGAAAACACTCTAGAAAACTGTAAGTTCCATTTGCTGATGTACATAGATCCCATAATAATTTTATAATGAGTTAATGTTCGATCTAAAATTAGATCTGTACTAAAAACAAAAGTAATTAGCTCGACACTATTTTCCTCGACGGATGAGCTATCGTTAAAGGAAGGGAAGAACATTCTTCCTTAATAAAATAGAAATATACCCCTTGATTGCATTGACAGAAATTTATAAACGACACAGCAAAGATAACAGTCATCCAGCCATCATATTATTGATAAAATTGGATTACAGTTATATATGATCTGATAATAAAAAGAAACACTTAAACCCTTAGATCATGACCTTGTCTTGAAGACCGAGTGCAGGGATGGACATCTAAATCTTCTACACAGCGAGCCTCAAGCCGAATCATGATTCATCGGCCACACTGCTTGGCCTGCTCTCAATATCCGAACGCAGATATGGACATCTAAATCACTCGGTCGTTTATTACCGGATCGAGCGAAAGGCCGATTGTCTCGTCTAGACCGAGACCAATCCCGGAATCACAACACAAGGGCAGGGATGGACGTTTAGATCCCCTGTATTATGACAACCAAGCTTGATACGGTGGGAGGATGAGATCAGTTCTATTATCATGTTACGAGAGTAGGGACGGACGTCTGAACCTCTCATAGGCATGATAACAGCCCTGATCCGGCCATCGACATAATCGGCCATACCTCAATTGGCGTTATATGAGTGTTGGCATGCCGAAAGGAGGGCCGAGAGGCGTTCCTTCATCTTCATATTCTTCTTTTTGTTGATCTAAAAGAACGTGGAAGTATACCGGATCGAGGAGGGCTGATCATCTCAAGTCTCGACAGGGTCTCGACGGAAATGGCGTTAGTCGCCGTGATCTAGCTTACATTAACTACGATATGGCGGCTGAGAAGCCCGAGAACTAGGATATTTGATAATTGGTTGATTGATTAAGAGAGATCTCTTTTCTTCGTCTTCAACTCTGCCTTTTATTGTCACGCCTCGCTTCCCAAAAGACGGGAGCAGGAAACGTGACGAAGCCCACGATATATTTATTCTGAGAAAATCCTTTCCGAAACAAATGCGCTAAGTGTAAACTAAGCAGTATAATATCGATAAGAATAGACAAGTGATAATAAAATCCAACCACTCCATATATTTACATTCCCAACTTTACAAAATTTACACTGATACAAGATAACTAAAAAGAAAAGTCCAACGAAACTGCATAAACAGTGACATACTGGAATGAAAAGAAATAACTGCTGAAGGACTAGTAGTCGACTTGGGTTTCAAATTGCGAGTAGTCCTATGAAGTCGATTCCGCCTCCTTAGTCTCTAAATTATCTGATGAACATTTCAAGAATGAAAGAAAAATAGGTGGAATGCCCGTCAGTGAACTTTCGCTCAGTAAGTCCCCAAAAAGGATGGGTGACATATATAAATGAAATGTAAGGTGTAATGTGATATAGTATGGATGGAATGAAGCATGAACAAGTATAACATGGAAATGTTAAAGGAAACTATGTAAATATGGAAATGTAACATGAGCATAACATACAAGTATAGCATGACCGTATAGTGAAGGTATCGTAAATATGAAGTGTACTGTCAATGTGTCCTACAGAGATCACTAAAAGGTAATATAACTAACGTGAGTTTATGTAACGTCTTCAAAATAATAAAATATGATTTTTGGGAAATTTTATAATTTAATATTATTTTAATGAATATTTTAATATTCTGGTATAATTAAATACAGATAAATGGGGAAAAATTATGGAAAATTCTAAAATAAGGTATTTTAAGGAATTGCCTCGTTTTCTGTGCATGCCCCCATTTCCTCTAGTTTTGACCCTGAGTATGTCTAGTTTTGACTGATTCCATCTAGGGTGAAATCTGGGTTGATTTTCCTATGTTGGTGTATAATTTGGGACTTGTTTTAGCATGGATTTTGGTATTTGGTGATTCATTCCTGTCGGGTGGCGTTTGGACGTCAACGACAAGTGGATTTTGATTGTGTTTACATGCGAGTCGATAGGTTTTTACCTATGCGGGTAGCGTGTGCTATTTTGGTTTCCGATGTGATTTTCATGTGCTTTAGCATTATGATATACTTGTAGGTACCCCGCGTGATGTTGAGGCAAAGGAGGTGAAGATAGCGACATCGGCTTTGGCACACGAGAAGCAATGTGAGTAGATTTATATCTACGGGGAGAAGTCGGGTGGATGGCGTATAGCACCCCCGCAGTCCGTGGTGATGTATACGAATACGTATACACACGAATATTTATTATGTGTTGTTTAGGGTTATTGATGGTAATAATGATATTTTGATGATAAGAATATATTGGTTTAGTATAGTGCGAACCCTAGAGTAGTGGTTGCACTCACACATACATTTACACACATACTTGCATTCATTCTTTCATTTATTAGAGTGCATATGATGGTGCGTATATCTACACATGGGTATGAGATTATGTGTTTATATACGGGATTTGAGGATGATACGTGGTTTGAGATGATACTTGAGGTGAGGCCGTGAGATCGGCGATGTGACATAGCTTGTCTTCGAGGTGCGATATGATAGTTTTAGCGGGCCTTTGGACATGTGCTTTACCCGCATTCATATTTTTATAGATGGTATCGATCTGTACTAGACTTAGAGTAGTACCCCAGATTATGCGATCTGATGATAGTGATACCTGATATGTGATGAGGTACTGTGATATTGACCCCTACCCAGCTATTGGGATGCCGTACGACGATCTACCGTACGAGCCGATATTGATGATAGATCCGCACTCATGACTCGAGGATATCTTACGATATGTTATTGAGGCGGGATCACCGACTATCATATCTATATATATTGACTCAGATTAGGTGGTTTCTTACCCCTCCTGTCTAGATTACTTAGTAGACATTAGACTGGACCGAGTCATACCTATTTCAAACTAACGAATCGGGGATATTTTAAAGATAGGCAGAAGGGTCATACGGATATTTTCAAATATATATCTTTTCTTAAAACACCGTAGCCCTTGTTTTTCCAAAAGCCCTGATTCGTTTTATTTCAAATGGCACCCCTGCATAACTTGTACAGATTGGTGTAGATTCTCTACTTTTGCGTTGATTATTCGATTCCGCATATTCATGCTATTTGCATTGCATCGCTTGTACTGTGGTTATATTTCAGTCATGCTGCTAGGACACCAGCACCATTATCGATGATGCATATGTTCCACGTACACTTGTTGCCGGCTCACACACTCATCATCGATAATTGCCATGTCACTACACTGTAGTACTATTACATTCAGTATATGATCCTTGTATGACATGATGATATGCATACCTTCCTTTACATGTCGCATACTCCATGCTTTTGATTATACGCATTGAGATATGTTGTTTCTATGATATTTCTGGATTTGGGAACCGAGGGTGTTTCAAAAGAGAATATGTCATTGCTTTAAAAACCCGGTTACCCTTGATATGATATTTCAGTGCGTCCACCATGTGTTTTCTCGGTGCTGAGAGCGACATGTGAAACCCGAATCGAGGAGTGGATGAGCCGATTGCGGGTACATGGTGTACCCGGTATGGTTCCCCTCGGCGAGATGATCGATGGGTTTTGCCGATTGAGCCTGGAGGTGGGCGAGTACCTACCGGTGATTGGTTGGACCTGGCAGTTATCCGGAGGATACTGACCAGAGTCGATGGATAGATTTGGGCGTCCTGCCGGGGCCGAGGGCCGATACCGCAGACAGAGCCCGCGGGCCGATCCGGACTGACGGAGCCCGATATATGAGGATTTACGTGCCGATGCTGGGCACAGTTTTCATGATGTTTTCGAGTGCCGATGCTGGGCACTCCGGTTCCATGATTTTGACGTGTCGCGAGGGACACGGGTGGGTTATATCCTCATATTTCCATGCACAGGTTTCATGATATTTACTTGCATGATGGTTATTGTCATTGGGTGACGAGTGGACGGGATCCACGTGTGTGCAGATTTGATTACATTGATCATACCTCATATTCATGACATGCTATTACCTGAGGCACTAGCACGAGCACTTGGCACTACACTCATGTATAGAGATTACATTGCCTGTTTAGCATGCTTCAGCTTTATTCATATTGAGGTTTATTTATATCTGATCGTATTGACCTAGGATGGGTCATGCATTCGATCTCTGCTTGTAGATATTTTCTATTCACGAGTTGGCAACTCACCCCCGTTGTGCCCCAGTTCTTGCAGGTTGTCGTACAGATTCCATAGCGGCATTTCTGGCACACCGCTTCCTTATGGGTGACTTGCTTGGATAGGTGGGTTCTTTTGTATCAGATCCGCCATTGTTCATGTATCATTTATTGTATCTAGAATTTCCATCAACCAAAACTTGTATTATTTCGACCTTAGAGTCGCGCTTGTAGTATTACGGTTTTCTGGCTGTTTTGAGTTTCTTTTGAGTTTGATCCTCGCCCTTTGGCGTTGTATATTATTATTGCTCGCGTGGTTGTGACCGTCGATTGACGAAGAGCTAGCTCCCGCTTGGGGATGCCTTTTATCATGTTATATATATTATTCTTGTTGTACCCCGTTCGGGGCCAGTTTTTACAAAGGAAACTCTGCCGAAATTTTCAGGAAAAGTTACACATTTTTAAAATACATATTCGGCTTAGTTATTTAAAAACTTGGATTTTTGAAACACGATTTCTTTACTTCAAAAAAAAACAGTTTTCCTTATTTACTTTTTAAATGGTTTTAGATTTCTGGGCTTTTGGCTTACTTGGATCAGATGGAGTCCTATAGGCTTCATAGGGTTCAAGGGCCAGTCACGTGCTCTTTCGGGTCGTGACAAAGTTGGTATCAGAGCGCTAGGTTGACCTTGGTTCGAGTCTAAGTTTGATTATGTGGAGCCTAGGGCGTTATTTATATGCGGAACTTAGGCTTGACCTTACGGAACTTAGACTTGGTCGAGGGGGTGTAAACCCGAACTTTCGTCGTGTAGGATGACCCTTGGTTGATGGAATAGGTGACTAAAGTAGAGTGACGTACCGTTGGTATGTTCCGCGGCATACTTACGACACGACACTCCGCTTAAGGAACCTTAGGATGTACATACTTTCGAGATCAGTGATTCTCTTCATATCCAGGATTATACATCCATTTGAGATCCCCGATTCTATTAGTTTCATGATCATACCTTCATTGATGTTGTTCCTTCCTATGATCATGTATCCACTCTGGATCTGTTGTTTCCCTTCTTGCCACTGGTGTGCTTTCTTGATACTCGATTGAGGTTCCTGTCACCATGTTTGAGTGTAGTTTGGGCTGCTGCTAGGGTTACGGCCGGTGTGAGCTCGTTTGGTACGAGGGCCGACCATTGTGTTTTCTGGTGACATGAGAACGTCTCGAGTTGGTATTGTGGATTGTGACCTCTAGTGGAGGCAAGTGCTTGGTCTTGCACCGGATGATCGGGTCATTGTTAGAGCTGCCAGTTGAGAGAGGACTGTTGATGTACAGCATACCTCAGAGATTGTGATGTCGCCTACCGTGCAGACAGATGGACCAGCTGTTGCTGAGATTGACAGGATGTTGCTTTCGGAGCTTACGAGCTGAGATTGCCGGAGCTTTCAGATAGATATGCGACAGATGATAGCTAGTCTACCCGATTTGAGAGACGAAGGTGATTCGTCCGATTTTTGCGCCGGAGCGGGCCCAGTTGTGTTGAAGATCTCCAGTGTGGAGAGTCTTGCTCAGATCTAGAGCAGACCGATTCTGAGATGACCGCTTATGTATCGCCTTTTCTGGGGGATTGAGGCGTTGTTCGGCATACAGGCGTATGAGCCAGTTGTTGCTGCAAATGATGAGATATCGCCCAGATGATTGGAGCTACTGCAGCATGAGCATATTCTTGAGATATGATGGTGAGTCGCTAGTCACCGAGGATGAATGACTAGGACGTGTGGTGAGTTCGCTTACCCCGATGCGAGGTCATCAGGTGGATTGATTCCAGCTAGAGGCGACTTCATGCAGATTCGTTGAGAGTTGATTGAGACGATCGAATGTCAGGAACCTATTTTCCAAGTTTAAAGTATACGAAAAGACATGCAGGTGATTCTATGGACCCTCTAGAAGAATGAAACCCTAACTCGACTTAATGACCGTGTGAAAGCCTTTGAACCTTAGGGTTTGCGGCAGTTCCTCGGCGCCATTAGTGAGGCTTGGGTTTGCCCTTCTACGGCTGGACCACCGACGCTGTGGCATGTACTCGATACTACTAAACTGTACCCGAGATGTGAGCTCTTGGGGGATCATGAGGTTCTGACGAGTCGATCGGATGGTTCGACATCTTTCGGATATTGTGATGGGACACTGCTTGGGAGACTCCAGATGTGAGCATAGCCGTCAGAGCGCAGTTCGTGTAGCCACGATGAGATGAGTCCGAATCAGTAGATATTTGAGCAAGGTGGAGTAAAGAGTTCGCACGAGATTTCGATGAGATGACGTTCCACTCCGCTGACATCAGAGATGTGACATGCACGTTGAGGACGTGTTCGGCTAGATATCTTCTACGGAGTGATGAAGATACCGAGTTCGTGATTTCGAGTCCGTGTTAGAGACTTCGGATGGACCGTAGCCGAGGACATTGCAGTGTGCAGATAAAGACGCGACGTCGAATGGTCGATGATACAGACAAGCGGGACAAGAAGTTCGTGCGAGAGGCAGACGAGCTGTTACTACACCCCGTTAAGATTAAAGGCCGGACATGCATACAGAGGCGCAGAGATGCGACCAGCTTCCGAGGGGATGTTGTACTAAGGACGCAGAGGTCCAGAGAGCGAGAAAAGATTACGCCAGAGTACCAGCCTCCTTACAGTTTGGCTTAGGCAAGATCAGAAGAGACCTTGAGTAGGATTCCTTCCAGTACACTGCTGCAATAAGAGTTGCACCCAGGATCGGATGTGTGATGTGCATTCAGAGGACCCGAGGTCGGCGCCAGAGATGTGCTGCTTTACGAGCGGTCGTGAGGATTGACCGAGAGATGACCAGGGAAGTGCAAGAACGGAATCGTTCCTGTCAGCACACCTGACCGGGCCGATGAGCCGATGGATTGCGAGTTGGTAATCTACAGGAAAGATCAGGAACCAGAGGCAGAGGACGCCAGCCGCGAGCAAGAGGCAAGTAGATATCTTGCGCCGCTAGCATCGGATGTACCGGTACCTTCTCGACCCTGAAGGAGGGTATACCGACGACGGTAATTATGATTTGTGATTTTGTGATTTGATTATCACGTATCCGTTGCTTTGGATTTCGGTATTTTGGGCGATCTATTCGCATGATTTAGTCTTGATGACTGAGTTTCATGATATTTGATTTTGTGCACCATGGTTGCACCTACTGGGTATTTATACCTTGTACATAGTTATTACTCTTGAGCTGTTGATTGCGATTTCATTCCTATTTTATGCTGGTGATTTGATTTACGCTTCCAGCAGAGTTTCATGTAATTTTAGTGTTTTGATTTTGCACTCGGTATAGCTTATATGTGCTTGTAGTGCATCGATATGTGTTTTGTGCCCGCAGCTGCACACGTTTATGATTTTCTTCATATCTGGATACACTTGGTGTTGCTGCTTATGTATTTGAGTTATTGCTTGGTATTTGTGCATGGGATGCACCAGTTCTATACTTCGTGCATTTGTCGCACCAGTTTTATGTTTCTTGCGTTTATCGCATCAGATTTATATTTCGTGCCTTTGTTGCACCGGATTTATATTTTGTGCATTACGATTGCACCTGACTTCGATTTGATGCCTTCCGGTATGTCGATTTTGATTGTGATATTGATGTGGATTCTTGCATTCCGTGCTTTTGACTGGACTTACGCATATTCGACGTTGCTATTGGATTTTGTGATTCCGTGCATATTGAGTGCGCAGGGTCTAGATTTTCATTCGTGCATGATGGATGCACCGATTTGGATTTTCGCGCATGTTGGGCGCATGTTTTGAGATACGATTTTGGGGCACACCAGATACACTAAATCGAGATTCTTCGTGCATGTCAGATGCACCTGTTTTGGCTGTCAGGCACACATGTTGCCTATGACAGATGCTTCGTGCACACCCGTTGCACCTAGATATTGTTTTGTGCACATGTTTAGCGCATATATGGATTTTGATTTCCGTGCACGTCAGACGCACAGGGTGGTGTTATGTGCATTTTTGGAATTTATTCCTTTTGGAGCAGTACATTTTTATGATGTGGGATATTTGCTTTCATACTGAGCAGGACTAGTCAGTGGACAGTGCCTGGATATATTTTGCATGCATCGATAGTTATCGAAGGGATTTCCGAAAAGCGAGCTATAGTCTCAGTATATACCTACGTGTCCGATATGACACAAAACGTTTTAAAAATAAGGAAACCCTTCTGATTATTTTCAAAATGGTGGAACGTGCTTATTAAACAAAGGATATATATACACATATATAGTTATTTTCTTATGAGAAACGTCCGCCACTGTGCAGTGTTACGCGCATCGCACAGCGACTTAAAAAGATTTGGCATACAGTTGCATCAGCTAATTACATGTATAGATTGGGTGTCTACATGTATAGTCTTGGTCCATATCATATTGATTTTGTATTGGATTTGACATTGTGTCGTTACCATGACTCCGATGATTGCGGATGCTTGATGGAGTGTTGCTTTTGAGTTATCTGCTCAGTACTCATGCGCATGCATTGCGCTATGATGTTTTATGTATAGATGATTTCGGAGCCCCGATGACTTGGAATTTGTATTGAAATATTTTAGTATTTGGGGGTTTAAATTTAAATTCGGGGACCGAATTTCTTTAACGGGGGTAGATTGTAACGTCTTCAAAATAATAAAATATGATTTTTGGGAAATTTTATAATTTAATATTATTTTAATGAATATTTTAATATTCTGGTATAATTAAATACAGATAAATGGGGAAAAATTATGGAAAATTCTAAAATAAGGTATTTTAAGGAATTGCCTCGTTTTCTGTGCATGCCCCCATTTCCTCTAGTTTTGACCCTGAGTATGTCTAGTTTTGACTGATTCCATCTAGGGTGAAATCTGGGTTGATTTTCCTATGTTGGTGTATAATTTGGGACTTGTTTTAGCATGGATTTTGGTATTTGGTGATTCATTCCTGTCGGGTGGCGTTTGGACGTCAACGACAAGTGGATTTTGATTGTGTTTACATGCGAGTCGATAGGTTTTTACCTATGCGGGTAGCGTGTGCTATTTTGGTTTCCGATGTGATTTTCATGTGCTTTAGCATTGTGATATACTTGTAGGTACCCCGCGTGATGTTGAGGCAAAGGAGGTGAAGATAGCGACATCGGCTTTGGCACACGAGAAGCAATGTGAGTAGATTTATATCTACGGGGAGAAGTCGGGTGGATGGCGTATAGCACCCCCGCAGTCCGTGGTGATGTATACGAATACGTATACACACGAATATTTATTATGTGTTGTTTAGGGTTATTGATGGTAATAATGATATTTTGATGATAAGAATATATTGGTTTAGTATAGTGCGAACCCTAGAGTAGTGGTTGCACTCACACATACATTTACACACATACTTGCATTCATTCTTTCATTTATTAGAGTGCATATGATGGTGCGTATATCTACACATGGGTATGAGACTATGTGTTTATATACGGGATTTGAGGATGATACGTGGTTTGAGATGATACTTGAGGTGAGGCCGTGAGATCGGCGATGTGACATAGCTTGTCTTCGAGGTGCGATATGATAGTTTTAGCGGGCCTTTGGACATGTGCTTTACCCGCATTCATATTTTTATAGATGGTATCGATCTGTACTAGACTTAGAGTAGTACCCCAGATTATGCGATCTGATGATAGTGATACCTGATATGTGATGAGGTACTGTGATATTGACCCCTACCCAGCTATTGGGATGCCGTACGACGATCTACCGTACGAGCCGATATTGATGATAGATCCGCACTCATGACTCGAGGATATCTTACGATATGTTATTGAGGCGGGATCACCGACTATCATATCTATATATATTGACTCAGATTAGGTGGTTTCTTACCCCTCCTGTCTAGATTACTTAGTAGACATTAGACTGGACCGAGTCATACCTATTTCAAACTAACGAATCGGGGATATTTTAAAGATAGGCAGAAGGGTCATACGGATATTTTCAAATGATATATCTTTTCTTAAAACACCGTAGCCCTTGTTTTTCCAAAAGCCCTGATTCGTCTTATTTCAAATGGCACCCCTGCATGACTTGTACAGATTGGTGTAGATTCTCTACTTTTGCGTTGATTATTCGATTCCGCATATTCATGCTATTTGCATTGCATCGCTTGTACTGTGGTTATATTTCAGTCATGCTGCTAGGACACCAGCACCATTATCGATGATGCATATGTTCCACGTACACTTGTTGCCGGCTCACACACTCATCATCGATAATTGCCATGTCACTACACTGTAGTACTATTACATTCAGTATATGATCCTTGTATGACATGATGATATGCATACCTTCCTTTACATGTCGCATACTCCATGCTTTTGATTATACGCATTGAGATATGTTGTTTCTATGATATTTCTGGATTTGGGAACCGAGGGTGTTTCAAAAGAGAATATGTCATTGCTTTAAAAACCCGGTTACCCTTGATATGATATTTCAGTGCGTCCACCATGTGTTTTCTCGGTGCTGAGAGCGACATGTGAAACCCGAATCGATGAGTGGATGAGCCGATTGCGGGTACATGGTGGACCCGGTATGGTTCCCCTCGGCGAGATGATCGATGGGTTTTGCCGATTGAGCCTGGAGGTGGGCGAGTACCTACCGGTGATTGGTTGGACCTGGCAGTTATCCGGAGGATACTGACCAGAGTCGATGGATAGATTTGGGCGTCCTGCCGGGGCCGAGGGCCGATACCGCAGACAGAGCCCGCGGGCCGATCCGGACTGACGGAGCCCGATATATGAGGATTTACGTGCCGATGCTGGGCACAGTTTTCATGATGTTTTCGAGTGCCGATGCTGGGCACTCCGGTTCCATGATTTTGACGTGTCGCGAGGGACACGGGTGGGTTATATCCTCATATTTCCATGCACAGGTTTCATGATATTTACTTGCATGATGGTTATTGTCATTGGGTGACGAGTGGACGGGATCCACGTGTGTGCAGATTTGATTACATTGATCATACCTTATATTCATGACATGCTATTACCTGAGGCACTAGCACGAGCACTTGGCACTACACTCATGTATAGAGATTACATTGCCAGTTTAGCATGCTTCAGCTTTATTCATATTGAGGTTTATTTATATCTGATCGTATTGACCTAGGATGGGTCATGCATTCGATCTCTGCTTGTAGATATTTTCTATTCACGAGTTGGCAACTCACCCCCGTTGTGCCCCAGTTCTTGCAGGTTGTCGTACAGATTCCATAGCGGCATTTCTGGCACACCGCTTCCTTATGGGTGACTTGCTTGGATAGGTGGGTTCTTTTGTATCAGATCCGCCATTGTTCATGTATCATTTATTGTATCTAGAATTTCCATCAACCAAAACTTGTATTATTTCGACCTTAGAGTCGCGCTTGTAGTATTACGGTTTTCTGGCTGTTTTGAGTTTCTTTTGAGTTTGATCCTCGCCCTTTGGCGTTGTATATTATTATTGCTCGCGTGGTTGTGACCGTCGATTGACGAAGAGCTAGCTCCCGCTTGGGGATGCCTTTTATCATGTTATATATATTATTCTTGTTGTACCCCGTTCGGGGCCAGTTTTTACAAAGGAAACTCTGCCGAAATTTTCAGGAAAAGTTACACATTTTTAAAATACATATTCGGCTTAGTTATTTAAAAACTTGGATTTTTGAAACACGATTTCTTTACTTCAAAAAAAAACAGTTTTCCTTATTTACTTTTTAAATGGTTTTAGATTTCTGGGCTTTTGGCTTACTTGGATCAGATGGAGTCCTATAGGCTTCATAGGGTTCAAGGGCCAGTCACGTGCTCTTTCGGGTCGTGACAGTTTAAGTGTGAATGTCAACATATCTCAGAACTATTCTCGAACCCAACAGGCTGTAATCCAGAGGCAAGGAACCACAGGCTCTCATTCGTAAATTTGTGACATAAGTATGGGACTCATGAGATTCCATTAGATTCATACTCAAACTATTCCAACGCTCCGTGCATATTAGTCTATGATTAAAGTTACTAGCCTTGATCGAATTCATGAATACAAAAGATGATGTATAATATCAAGTTTTAAAAATTGAATTCATATCAAGAATAATGTAGTCATGTCAAGTGCAAGTCATGTCAATTGTATTCATGGTTCGAGTCAAGTTGGATCAAGTATGAAGATTTAGTACAAGTCATGTCAAGTATTCATGTCAAGTTCAAGTATTCGTGTCAAGTTTTCATATCAAGCTTCAGGTATTCAGATTCAAGTGCGAGTTTAGTTTCAAGTTCAAGTTTTGAGTTTGAGTTCATGTATCTATATGATTTGATTCAAGTGATGTTACATTTTATATTTAAGAAGAATTGTATCTTTTAAAAACTTCTTAAGTTTAGAAATAATCGAGCAACCACTGCACATGGGCGACATGATTAGTGACTTTTTCAAAGATGATTGCCAACGATAATTCCTTTAATTTGCATTGATATCTAAATTAGATAGGCCAGCATCCACTTTCTCCGGCTCCCCGAGGCTCAAGAGAAATGATACTGCTTAAACCCATTATTAATTTAAAGTCCTTAAGAATTTATCAAGTTGTTTATTTAGATAATTATATATTTTGAATTTCTCGAAAGGGTTGTATGTAAAATAGTCTAGTTGAAAATAACCTCGAGAGTGTTTTGGTAATACACACACACACACATTAAAATGTGTTTTTATAAAAATTATTTTATATTTTGTGGCATTTTAGTGTTAAAACCTACCTTTTAAAAGTTTATGGTATTTTAATGAAAAATCTATCTTTTGGAAACTTGAGGGTATTTTCTTCAAAACTTTAATCTTTTCATTTTAGAAAAAATCTAATTTTCACAACTTTGTTTTTCTTGGAAAAAAAATGAATATATGAATTAAGTTATTTTTAATTTGTTTACTTTGTGGCAAAATTCTGTAAATTCTTTAAAACCGTATCTTTATCTCTTCGAGACCGAATTCTCCGTAAGGAGTTCTGCATCTCACTCTACTATCCACATGATGTGCGATAATCAGCATTATCTATAAATGGGTCTTCTAACGAGGGTTGTAGAGGCGTGTTTACAAAGGATAAAATTCGTATTTTACTTGAAGGTATTTTAGTGAAATAAGTTTCTTGTGACAAACAATGATCGTGGAATGTTTCCAAGTGTACATGAATAGGGTAGGTCATACCCCGTGCATTATCACTAAACTATATTTAGCAATATCCACAACTTTATGTTAAAGCATGAGAAATATTAGAAGTTACATGAAACAAATGTATGTAATAGCTTTGCATGAATATGATTCTAAACAAAGTGTGAGTTACAAGTTAACGCAAGATTTGATTGGCAATGATTAGAAACATGAGGTGTGTTAGTTATCAAATTAAATTAATAGGTTTTCATGAAATTAGTTTATGTTTTCATAGTGGGTATATATATTTAAAAAATATTATTTTAGTAGGGGAAAATATGGTGACAAGACAAGGGTTTGATTCAATGGAAGAAGAAAAGATGAGGGGGACTTAAAGTTTACAAACCCTAAAGAGTTTAAAGGAGATGAAGGAGGGAGGGACTTACGAATTTTCTGCACGTATGAATACGGCGATAGATGAAGAGAGAGAGAAAGAGAGAAGCCTCAGTATAAAGAACCAAGACCGAAAACGTGAATAGAAAAGGGAGTTGAACTACCGATGTTCCTTTCACGATTTGCGGAGCAACGAAGAGAGCGAAGAGCTTTGATGTCCTAGGCCTTGGGAAGAACTTGGTGTACTAGAGACTTGATTCACCGATTGCAAGGAAGTGGTACGATCGAGCGGAGTGTCGATATTTGGAGGCTTGAGAGAGCTTGAACTAACCTTAAGGCTTGAAAGGAACTTGATAGAATGGTTTTAAAGAGGAGATATTTCAGTATATTTTGATAAGAGAACTTGGGAATAGGTTGGATATTTATAAGGAAAAAGAGAAGAGTATGGTTAATTAAAATGAGATAAATTGTAATAAAATGGTGTTTATGGAGGAGGTGAAGAGGCTACAGAGTCTCTGGGTTAAAACAAAGGTTTTTAAGTATTAAAAGAGTTAAAGGGGAGGCCAAATATCCCATGGGCCAAGGACGGATCCAAACGGGGGCATCCTGGTCGCCGGTTCTAGGAAAGTGGCAGCTTTACTTTGTCCTGTGGCATCGGGGTTCATGCCAGAGTTTTAATTGGGTTTAAAGATATCATTTATATAATTTGTTTCTGTTGCAACGTTTGGTATCTCCGTGTAATGCTTGTGCAAACTCTTGGGTTTCCAAAATGTTAAAATTAAAAATAATATAAAATATTATGACTAATGGGATTCAAACACGCAGGTTATGGGACTGCAGCGAGGAGTCTTAACTAATGAACTACAAGAAGTTTATTGCACTATTGCACAAGAATTTTCTTATAACTTGAAATCAAAACAGAATACATCCTCTTTTATAAACTAAAACGAAAGGGATGGTATATGGGATTTATGGTCGTTACATTCTACCCATCTTAAAAATAATTTCGCTCTCGAAATAACCCAAGAAGGATGTTTGCAATAGATTCAAGGAAACAAGATGGTTAAAAGAAAGATCGAGATAGCGATGAAAAGTCACATCTGTTTCTGTTGTGTCGAGTCATGATTGTCGGAAAACAAGAAGAGATTCAACGGGATAGAATTCAAGAATGCAGTCATTACATTTATAAGACTACGGTTTGTTGGGAAATAGTTCAAAACCCTAAATTTTCCTTGATTTGAGCATTAATTACATTCTTACTTGGTGCTTAAGTTTCGCAACTACCAACTTCTGATTGATTGTAAATATCTCATAAAACTTTATTCCGATCCTTCGTATCTTCCTTTATTATATTGACCTGGTTCCTTAAGTAACCGATTCGGCCCTAAATGATTTGGGCCGCACCAACCTTTCCCTATCCTGCCTTATTCGGTTCGCTTAACTGAATGCTACTTGTTTGTGTAAACATCTTCCCCTTCACGTGTTCTCTGCCACAACAGTTCAATACCGAGAACACGTGAATCACTTTAATGGCCTCCGCATTTAATGCGATTGACATGTCGTCTCTTATGCAATCAAATTTTTGATGTCAGCCAGCGTATCTCCTCATTCTTCGCACCGAATAAAACAAATTTGAATCATGGTGGAAATTTCGATCTTCAGATTCGGTTTCCACCACTCGATCGGGACATGCGTCACTCATCAGCCGGTCGTCGATCTCTTTAAACCCTGGATCAAATCCGAGAAGAGCTTTTGTTCTCATTTCTTTTGCAAATCTTTACTTTCTCCCAAAGGATCTGCTTCTTTCTCCGTCGTCTTCTCCAACCTGTTTAACCATTTTCGATAGCTCCCAAATCTTCGATCCCTCCTCTAATCACTCTCCCGCTCGTGAACCTCTCAACTGAAGAGCTTTCTCTAGAAGAAGAAATCTTTTGCAAAAACTGAAAGGTTTTCGATGCTAGGGTCTAACACTTGTAACCAAGGCAGAACCGAAAAATCAAACTTTTACAAGTCTATGCATCAAACATACAACCACAAGATAATTCATTCACTATGAATGTAAAAGCCTTCAAACAAGTAGAGTTTAGGAGGCTAGAACCATTGTAGCATGTCCGTCCAATTGCGGAACACCCGAGCTAAACCCTACCGCCATGCATGACGAGTTTGTGAACCAGTCTCCTTGCCGAAGATGATCCACATCGAGTAAACCCCGGCTCAAGCTTCAACTCCCCCGAAAAACTATTCTTGTGAAGTAACTTGGGCTTCTTAAGTTGGCAATTAAAGAAGGAAAGTGATGTAGTTAACGCACTAAATTTTCTCCAATTCTTTTTCTCTCATTCTAAACTCAAGATGATGAAGAAGAAGCCAAGAAGAAGTAGCCATAACAAAAAAATAAGCATTAAGTTTAAGAAAGAAAAAGAAGATATATGAAACTTTTTATTCTTCTTTTCCTTTCTTTTTTTTCTCTTCTTTTATTTTCTTTAGAAAATAAGGTGTAAAGTTTCAAGATGTTTAATACACACACACACAATATATATATATATATATATATATATATATATATATATATATATATATATAAACATTTGCATGTATATGTATCGTATACATATACCTGTATTCATATCAAATACAAAATACATATGAGGGAGAAAAAATAATGTGAATATAATACTATATATATATATATATATTAAATCACCACTTGATTTAATAATTCGGTTTAAATCTAAACCGGCTAGTATTAGCAAATGTCTGATTATTACATATATATAATCGAACTCCCACATTTATCACCATACGCGCACTATATCATTTTTCCTGAGTGGGAAAAAGCTCTGCGTGGGACTCTAAAGACTCAATCAACACGCTGGCAGTAGGTTGGGATCATATCTGTCAACCTACAAGCACGTCAGCGGTACTGCTGCACGTAACGGCTATCCAGGTATCAATCAAAAGAAAGGCCGCCAAGCAAACTCATCCGAACATAATCAGAGCCTATCAATGATAGTCATTGTACATTCCGGTCTATTCGACTGAGAGTGTGGCATACCGGATCTAAGAGGGACGGAATCTGTCAGGCCCCTATTAATCCGATAAGTCGTGCAGATGTAAAATGCACAACCACTTGAGATACAACTGGTAATACTTATCAGTCTATCTCAACTTCTTCAGCCGAAGACTTTTGGTTATGGTTAATCAACTATAGCGTGACATCAACCCCCTATACCGGAAGAGATGAATTCCTTCGACCGCTCACTGCCTTCATGTGCTTCGGGACTATACCCAACTAAAACCTGTTTGCACCAGTATAGCCGTGGTAGGGTAGTAATCAAAGTACAGTGAGAACACACACAAGACACTATGGCGATCATAGGTCTAGGGACTATCTTGTACTCATGTCACCAGAGAACTGCTATTTGACAATTGATATAATACCAACTAGGAGTTCTCGATGAGTCCGTTCAGTGAAACTCATGAGCACCTGTATACAATCTTTAGTGTCAAACACCAATGGCTATGGGATCAACTATCGCCCCGATCGGGATCAAGAAATGTATACATTAACTTAAGCTGGAGTACCAATACCCGGTCTCGATACTCCTACGACTATAGGCATTTAAGGATGTGCTTAAAGACTACTAGGCCCTACTAGTATGATCCCTACCATAGTCCAGATAGTCAAGAAAATATCCTATGGGCTTTATCATCTTGTACTAGAGATACATGATAACGAGTAAAACGTATTCAAAGAAAGATAAAGACAAACCAAATAGTATACCATCATCTCGAGCAAGACTGTTCTCCGTATATGTCCTTCAATTACGATAATTGCCTTGAGGGCATATATATATCCAACAATCTCCCACTTGCACTTAAAGCCATTTATTACGGTATTGCTATACCCAACTTCTCTACTAACAGTTTCGCAAACTGTGTTCGAGAAACAGGCTCATTGAGTGGATCCGCTTCACTGCTTCTACCTTTATCTCTCTAAATCTCAATTTTGCGGAGATCAACTATCTCCCGAATTGAGCGATACCTGCCTTAGAATTTATCTGGATAGTCGATGGGACCAAGTCCATAAATGAACAATTATATCCAACAACTTCTTAGGCTGTATCCTTTACTGATTCATAATCAGCATCCAGCATCATGACTGCCCCAACTCTTTCCAATATACTGCTCCTCAGAAGAGGCTAAACTAATAACTCATGACAGACACTCTGTCATCCATGTCACTTTGGAGGCTGAATCGGCAACCGTCTCCTAATGGTGGCTACCATTACCATACACCAAGAACATCTCATATGTTCTTTACTGCTTCCTATGTTTCTCCAGGATTGGACTATTATTAGCTTACTAAACTAGGTGTAAAAGTATTATCTGGTCTGGTACATGATATCGCATGACTGACCCAACTGTCGAATCAAGTAGAATGTCATTTATCCGAGTCCCTATCCTTATCAGTCCAGAAGACATCTCTTTGAAGAGGGTGACTCCACTTCTTGCAGGTACACTACCATGGTAAGAGTAGTCTATTCTAAACCCTTTTAGAATGGTGTCTAAATACCTGAATTGGGACAATTCCAAAATCAATCTAGATCTATCTTTATAAACCTATTTCCCATATCAATAACCTAAATCCTACACGGAGAAACATCTGTGTCAACCATATTTTAACCGATTGTAGTATAGGAATATCACTTCCTATCAAGTGTATGTCATCCACATGACAGTATTCCCTACACCCTTCTTACAAATTCTAGGTTTATCTATCAGTTTGATGAAGTCAAACACTTTGATCATTACATCAAAAACAGATGATCCATCTCCGCTATACTTGCTTTAGTTTATAAATAGATTTAAGCAACTTGCAAACTATCCGCTGCTCCCTCTGACTATGACAACTCTCTAGTACAGTCATATATATGTACACTTCTAAATCCATATTTAGAAAGATGTTATAGTCATCCACCTGTCAGATATCATAGTCATGAAAAAACAGCGACAAGCAATATCCGTATGGATTTCAGCACATACAACGAAGTAAAAGTTTCATCATAATCCTTACCGGGTATTTGATGAAAACCTTTTACTACAAGTCATGCCTTATAAGGTTAATACCTTTTCATCTGCACTGATCTCGGAAGATCAACTTCGTCTTAATGGGTTTTACCCCTTCAGGAGCACCCAACAAAATCAATACTCTGTTGCGGTGTATGGAGTCCAACCTGGATATATCTGCATCTAGCCATCTGTCGGAAGTCACCACTTCTTATGGTCTGCTGATAACTAGTAGGGCTATCATCATATGATGCATGCCTTCCTATCATCGTCTACGAGGAAATTGAAGTACCTCTCGGGTGGTTGAGATCACCTACTAAATCTGCGGAGTGGCTAAGATTTTTCTGGCTTAATTGAATCTTCAAGTTCTACTAAATTTTCAGTAACCTTTTATGGTTCTGGAATCACTTCTAGTTCTACCATACTCTCACTAATTTCTTTTGCAAGAAATTCGTTTTCTAAAAAGGTGGTGAGTTAAGAACAAAACAACTTTGATCCTGAAATTGGTAGAAGTTATCTCTTACGAAAGTTTGGGATAACCCTCAAACTGCAATTACCGAAACATGCCTCGTGTTTGTCCGGATTATGCTTTTAAGCACAAACCAGATAACTCATCATCTTAACAATCTTAAGATGAGAACCCATTCTATATTACATATAGAATTGGAAGCACTTATTTAGATGGAACTATTATCAATTGATATGCATCTGTTTCCAGTGCATATCCCCTAAATGAAAAAGGACACTCGACATTACTCATCATGAAGCTCACTCTCGGAGGAGTAATTCTAAGAGAGAATCAAATTCTCAATATGGAATACCGAGCTCAAGTATCCACATCTTCGAATACTTCGAAAAATTATGATACTTTCAATATATGGTTCTCTACTTTATTCTCATACTCTATGAACTTCTCAAAATATTTAGACTTTACATTTCAACAAGAATGCATGTCTAAAACCAGAGCACTCATAGGTAAACGAAATGAAGTATGAGTACCAACCCTATGTCCCGAAGAACACTGGACAACATACTTTACATGTATAATTTCCCAGAGTTCATTAACTCAAACTCCGTGTGTTGTAAATCGAAAATTGCATTTTAGTTAAGAATATCAACACCGTTGTCTTTATGCACCTTACCCAATCAACAATTGATGAAGGTAAATGTTCAGAACATTATTTTTCAAAATTTATATCCCACTTTATCAAATATAGAAACAGATATATCAGTTTTAAAAATTTGTGCATAATAACGGATATTCGAAACCAAAATCTTGTTGTTAGGAAAAATCAGATGATTTCCCTCAATAGCAACAATTGCTCCGATATCCGACATTGATGACCAAATCACCCTTTCTCAATACTCTACTCCTTCTCAGCATCTGTAACATCTTACAGACGTGGAATCCTGATTCGGTATCGCATACCCAAGAAGCAAAGATAATGGAGAAATAGTTTTCAATAACAAACACATCAAAAGATGAAGCATCACATGCTTCAAGGGGATGGCCAGGTATTCCTAATAATGCCTTTTCCACTACCCAGGCTCATGATAATAATTACAATCTCTTTTCCCTTCAGCTGCAAACCCTCAAGATGTTTCTCTATCTTACCTTGTGTACACCAAACTTAGGCTTGGTTGGTTTTCTTCTTTCCCTTTCTATCAGCTCTAGCTTCAGTATTGGAAGAAGACTTTCCAACAAGTGTAACTGGTGTATTCTCCTTGTTAAAGGAGATCTCAAACTTGAGATGAGGTGGAAAGAAGAGATAAATGAATTATATCAATATACAATTCACTTCCTCCAGAACCTGTGATATCCTCGACTGAAACACTTTCTTTGAGTTCGTATGTAACTATACGAGATGACCTTCCAAGCAATATGGATCTTTGTATCTAATATAGAGAGTTCTGGAGGAAGTAAAGGGGAAGTAGGATCGGTAAGGACATAAATGACTTCGTCGTGAATTAAGACAATCATGATATTCCAAAGCCAATGATTGTAAAAGGTTTGGATAACTTGGTTTACGAGTTTTAGTTTAAGGTCAGTCATAGTCGCTGCCGGAGAGAGAAAAGAATTACTCGGTGTGCACCATTTCAAGATTAGATTGGTTTATTAATTTATCTAATTAGGATGGCTCCCACTGCTTTGTCAAATCCTCCTTCAAACCCTAGAAAGATAACTAGCCGGGATCATTTATAGAAAATCTCCAGAGAGTAATAATTACTCACAGTGGGAATCGGGATTCAAACTATCATGGCATGGTAACCTTGACGGATGCCAACAAGTCACCCCATTTCATATAAGGTATGCAATCTCATTGAAAAATTCAAAACTTGAAACTCTTGATTGGGTTTTTACCCTTAACGACCTATGATCTTGATAGATGCGAACAAACCATAGGCCGTTAGTCAAATTCTACCCGTTATTTCGTGATTAAATCGAATCCACCCGCGCTAGACCTTGACGCATGCCAAAAAAGCTGTGGGACTGTCTCGGCTAATCGCATCACATGTAAATAGGAAGACGTCACTTAGTTACCGTACACTACGCTTTGACGGATGCCAACAAACGCCGCACGAATACTAAGTACTCTACTTTCTGAAATGACAGAGGGCTACGAATCATTTTAAAGAAAACCATTAACATAATGAACTTGATATCATTGAAGGAACCGAGTGGTTTTGCAAATTTATAGTTACGTAGACTTTTCTTAAGTGTGGATTCCCCATGAAGGGATCTGGGCTCTTACCTCATCGAATAAAGTGCAGGATATTCCTAACTGAATACCATTATGCAAAGTAAATGAATATGGCTATAATTTTCTTTTGAAAAAATTGGTCCCATCAACGTATTTTAGGTTTGTTTTCTTTGTATTAATCTAATTAACGCAATCCTATCATTTAGATAATCACATATTATCTAGCATCTTCTCACACCATTATATAAAAAGCATGATATGAAAAGAAAGATAGAATGCTATATATGCCATCCGCATTCACCACGGGGCCTCGGGTCTCCATCCTAAGGTTACCTAACTTACGGCAGGGCAAAGACAGGGCTTGCACGGATGAAAAACATATATAAGCATTTATATATATATATATATATATATATATATATATCATCACAGGAAGATAATCAACATTACATGCAAACGATAAATATCATCACAGGCAGCTAATCACAATACAGGCATGCAATGAACATCACAGAAATGGAATATTCGGATTTCCTAGGAATCCCGCGTTTCGTTTGAATCCCAAAAGAAACACGAGATTCCCCGGTCGTGTGATTAGTTCGTACAAAGCCAACAAAAAACACCTACGAGTGCGGCAAGCTTCCCGCCAATCCTAAAAACGAGGAAACCCACACTCAATGACGTTAGTGAGCCACTCAACGCTTTCTAGAGTCTGGTAACTCGAGCACTCCTCCGCGGATCTATCCTAACCCCCTACAAGCGCGGAAAACCACCCGCCAATCCAAAAATGAGGCGACCCGGGTCTCAACTTCTTGAGATGGTCAACCTCTACATTCTAGAACCTGAAGGCTCAAGCACTTCATCGCGAGGCAAATCCTATAACCTGTATTATACAACGAAAACAGCGATCGCATCGTGATCGTGTCCCGACAAATAATAATACAACCACGGAAACAATGACCACATGTCGGCCACTCGTCCCAAAAAAATATACATTTAGCTCATGCAAGGAATGAAATACATACAAATCACACGCGGGGCTATTCATTGCGACAATCCGAACTAAACCATACACGCCAATCATAAACACAATATCACAATATCGCAAACGTGCAACCCCGTCGAATTGATCGCATCAATTCATCGACGTTAAACATGGCATATCACATATGCTATTGAATTAACTCGATTAAATACTCTAATCGTGTCATTTCAGAACCATGGCCAATGAATTCAACAACTGGCAGAGTCGCAAACTTGAATTGCTAAAAACAGAAATTCAAGTCTACTCCGCATCCAAAAACCATCGCATATCTTGCTCAAAACGAGCCGCGAATGACCCAAAAACTTCCCGAGATTCCAGGGGGCCTCGGGCATGACCCATGGGTCCCTGGGGGTCATTAGGTGGGCCCCCCAACTTATAGCCACAGATTTGTATCCATGGGTTTGCTGCTGGAACAGCCAGCACACACCCGTGTGCTGGCTGGTCCAGCCCACATCCGAGGCCAATTTTTGGTGGCCTTGGGTAGTGGGGACTCATCCAAGCCCCCGGGGACATCCCCAGGGTGCCCCCTTACCTACACGGGGCTCTCGGTTCAAACTAAGAGCCCCCGGGCACGAGAAAAAGTAAGCATATTCATTGGTTTTGGGATAGTTTTAAAAACAAATTTTAAATGAAATGGCTTGTCGATTTCAATGGCCACAAAAAGCAATTTGTAGTGAATGATCATCTCTGATACCATGAAGGGATGTCGATGCTACGTTCGCAACACTTGTGACCACGGCTGAACCGAAAAATCAAATTTTTACAAGTCTTAGCATCAAACATACAACCACAAGATAATTCATTCACTATAAATGCAAAAACATGCAAACAAGTAGAGTTTAGGTTGGGACTCTAAAGACTCAATCAACACACTGGCAGTAGATTGGGATCATATCCATCAATCCACAAGCACTTCACCGGTACTAGCTGCACGTAACGGCTACCCAAGTATTGATCAAAAGAATAGTAGGCAAGTAAACTCATCCGAACGCAATCAGAGCCTATCAGTGACAGTCATTGTACAGTCCGCTCTATTGTCTGAGAGTATCGCATATCGGATCTGGAGGGAATTTGTCAGACCCATAATAATCCGATAAGTCGTGCTGATGTAAAACACATAACCACTTGAGATACAACTGATAACACTTATCAGTTTATCTCAACTTCTTCGGCCGAAAACTTCTGGTTATGGTTAATCAAGCACAGCATGACATCAATCCCTATAATGGAAGAGATGAATTCCTTCGACCGCTCACAGCCTTCATGTACTTCGGGACTGTACCCAACTAAAACCTGTTTGCACTAGTAGAGCTATAGTAGGGTAGTAATCAAAGTACAGTGGGAACACACAGATACTATGGTGATCTCTGGTCTAGGAATTATCCTGTACTCATGTCACATGAGAACCGCAATCTGACAATTGGTATAATACCAACTAGGAGTTCTCGATGAGTCCATTCAGTAAAACTATTCTCTAATGAGCATCCGTATACAATCTTTAATGTCAAATACCAATGGCTATGGGATCAACCATTGCTCCGATTGGGGTCAAGAAATGTATATACTAGCTTAAGCTGGAGTACCGATCCCCGGCTCAATACTCCTATGACTATGGACATTTAAGGATGTGCTTTTGGACTACCAGGCTCCACTAGTATGATCCCAATTATAACCCTGGTAGTCAAGCAAACATCCTACGTGCTTTATCATCATTTACTAGCGATACGTGATAACGAATAAAACGTATTCATATTAAAGATAAAGACAAAACAAATAATATACTATCACCTTGATCAAGACTATTCTCCATATAGATTCTCCTTCAATTACGACAATTGCCTTGAGGGCACCTATATCCAACAAAATCTCCATGGTTCCAGTCCAATATCGCCATGAATTTTTGCGGCTGTCGGACATCGTTGGCATGGATGCAATATGTCCCCTTCCTACTTTCGACTAGGAAGACCCTCCTAAAGCTTTTGATGCTACTAGCTATGCGTTTATGGGACCCCAATATACCAACGAAGCGATGTCGGCTCTATGGTCCACCTTCTTCCCCAGGCGGGGGATGAAATGGACCTTTGCGGTCGTGCGGTCTCGGCTGACTCTCTAGCTCTAGAATCCTTCGGCCCTTACCTTGAAAAGCACTCAGAGATATGGCCCAATAATGTCTTGAAGGGATGGGAGAGTTGGTACCAAAGGATATACCCAAAGTACCATGCTCAGTGGGAAAACTAGGGTATTTCCTTACACTTAGCCCTTCCTTTGAAACCCCTTCCATGTTGATCTACCCTCGGCAACCCTTTTTTCTGGTCGCCGACTTCGAACATCTTTCACTTCCGCTTCGGCCCAGCCATACCGACCCTTCTCGACATGCAGCTACTCTTCGAAGTCAATATCCAAAATCATTTCGATTCACTCCCTCAACAAAAATATGAAAACCGTACCTCGGTAGTTGCAGTAACGAAGGACTCTTTCGGGGGTTTTATCAACAAGTATAAGCAGCCGAGTGGCGTCGTCTGTTAGTGTATATGCCCTAGAGGCCATTACTGTATCATACTAGTTTGTATACTACTTAATGGAAGCTTGGGATATTCACAGTTGTATAGACAGTCTTGCTCAAAATGGTAGTATGCTACTTGGTTTGTTTCTACTTTAATATGTGCATGTGTTTCTTTTAGCATATCGCTTATACATATTAGTGGAGCCCTTAGAATCTTTGCTTGATTACCAGCGTTGTGATGGCACTCACACTTGTGGGGGCTGGGTAATCTACAAGCACATCCTTATACAGGTCCCTAGTCATAGGATTATCGAGACGGGGCATCGATACTCCGGAGTAGACTAGCGTATGCGCTTCTCATCCCAGCAGGGGAGATGGTCTGTCCCACAGCCATCAGTACGACGTACTGGAGATAGTATGCGGGTGCTCGTTAGGTTACGAGTACACTGGACAGGACTCGTCGGGAACTGTTGGTTGGTACTATACCTATCGTCAGATAACAGTTCCCAGGTGACAGGAGTACAGCTTAGTCCGTCGACTTGACACTACTACTTTGCCTCGAGTGTGTTCCCACTGTACTATGATTACTACCCTACCACGGCTCAAAGGAGTCGTGCAAACAGGTAGTAGTTGGGTGCAGTCCCGAAGCACTTGGAGGCAGTAGCGGTTAGATAGGATTCGTCTCTCCCGGTATTGGGGGTTGATATCACGCTGTGTCTAGGAGAGCCATTGCACAAAGTCCCTGGCCAGGGAAAGCGAGAATTACTGGTAGTGTTTCCAGTAGTTTCTCATGGTGTTCTGGGCTACACTCCGGCACGACTTGTACCGCTATTAGGGGTCTGACGTTTACCGCCCCCTAGGCCCGACATGCGATACTCATAGACGAACAGACCGGACTGTACGGAGATTGTCATATTCAGGCTCAGTAGGTGTTCGGATGGGTTTACCTCATCGGCCTTCTTGTCGGCATCTACCTGGGGACCGTTACGTACAGCTAGTGCCACTTGCGGTCTGTGGTTAAACTCACTGCCAGCGTAGTGTCGAGTCTTTAGAGTCTCACACAGAGAGTTTTCCTGCACTGGGCGAAAGGTGTAGAGGCCGTATGGTTTTACGGCAGGGCTATGATCACTTACGTGCACTTGTGCGCGTATGCTGTTCGGGCAGACAATGCTAGTGGGCTTTGGTTTAAGCCGGATCCTAGTATTGTATGGATGGATTAGTTTTGTCTTCTGTGCATTCGCATTCTACGGAATTCGGATGCGGGTGTGTATGCACGGTTGTGAGAAGCGAAGAAGAAGGAGGTGCCTCATTAGGGTTTTGACCGTTGTTTCGGTCAAACCATTATGAGGTGAGGAAAATATTTACTAATCTTTTTAATGATAATTGTGTTATGGCTAATTGCTTTGACCATTTGACCATGCTTGACCATTTGACCTAGTTGACCATTGTTGACTTGGACTTTTCTTGAGAGCACTGGATCCTTCTTTTGCTTTTTGCTTTGGATTTGATTTGAGATGATAATGGTCAAATCAATGTAGCCATCAACTTTATCATGATAAGAGATTAGTAATTATTTGGTTTTATGGATCATTATCTCTTGCTCATTCTCTCTTCAAGTGTGAGCTTCCATGGTTCCTCCTTCTTCTTCCTCTCTTGAATTTTCTATAACTCTCATGTGTTGAGAAAAATAGAAACAAAATAGACAAACAAATCCACCATCATTTTCTACACCACCTAGGACATCAAGAATAGCAAACTTGTTGCCCTAGTTACCTCGGCTTGAGGTGGAGCTCGGAGTACAGACTCTCAGGTGGATCGTCTTCGACTCAAGGAGGCCGCGGAGGTGACCAAGATCCGGATCGACCCATGGAGCCTACGGAGACGAGGAGGGTAGCGGAGAAGACCCGAAGGACAAGTAGCATGAGGTATAATCTCCTTGCATAGTAGATAGAACCTCTTGTAGTTTGTTAGCAATGGTTTGGCAAAGATCCTCAAGTTTTAGTCCATGTTACCTTGTGTTAAAAATTTGATTTTTACTTATTCCGCCTCCCCGTAAGCACCGGGGTGGATAACGTGGACTTACAATGGTATTAGAGCCTCGCTAAACCATTACTAACTTGTTAGCAAATTGATAGAAATTCGATCGCCGAAAAAAATCGCAAAACACGTCAAAAATTGCACTTTTCTGTCGATTTTAAAAACTGGTCCAAAAATTTTTCCAGGGACCTTAAAAATACGTGCAGGCTTTTTTGGGAAAACTGTAGAAATTTGGGCGCCTGAGTCGCTCAGAAGACCGTGGATCCGCGGCCGATCCACGTAATCCGCCGCGGATCAGCGGCCGAGTCGACTCGGCTGCGCACCAAATTTCTTCTGGGGTTCTCTGTGTTGGTTTTGTGATTTTTAAGATAGTTTGTTTCTGCCCAGATTTTGCTGAGTACTGTATTGTGCTTGGGGTAGTTTCAAATCAAGTTATCGATCGAAATTCTAAGTAATTTTGCTAATCGGATCTTCTGTGATGTAATATATGTATTGAACGTCTACTAATCGCTATATGTCAATTAGTGGGAGTTATACATATCTGTGATCTGTGATGTTGGTTTGTGTATATGAACTTGTTGGATTGTCGCGGATGAATAGCCGGGGTTTGTGAGATGAGAGTTTTCATTTTTCATTCAATGTAAAATTTGTAATTTGATGTAATATTATTTTATGGCCGTACATCCAGATTGAGGTTGTAGCCGCCATTGTATATTATTTCTTTTACTGTTTTTGCTGTCAGGATAGACCCAAGGCGGGGTGCACAAACTACCGGGTATTTTGAAGTGCCGAGTGGCCTACTCACGTTGTTGAGGGAGGTTGCTTCACTTCGGGGACTTGGCGGGTAGTTTGCCACACCCGTAGGGGTCCAGGGTGGGGTTTGGCTATTCATCGTGACCGTGTAATCCGTCTTTCGTTGCAGACTCGAACGAAACGCGGATTCCTAGCATATCCAATGTGTTCATCTGTGATCTGGAATGGCTATCATTGCATCTGACGAATGTATATATCTATATATGATATCTAGTAGGCGTAGCTTATGTTTTGCATCCGCGCTAGTCCAGCCCCCGCTCTGTCGTTAGTTAAGTAACCTAACGGGTGATGACGGGGCCCAGTGGCGAATGCGGATGGCATAAGCGTACGTCATATTTTCGTTGTTTTCTGCAATGGTAGGATTAATTGATGGGACACATTAAATTAATGAAAAGAAAACAAACCAAAGTTAAATCGTTGGAACAATTTCAAAACCACTCGGTTTTTTCAAAAGAGAAAAACTTTTAAAAACGCGGAGCTTAAACCACTCCTTTTTTAAAAGCAATCAGGTTCCTTCGATTATATCAAGTTCACTATGTTCACGGTTTTGCCAAAACCATTCGTAGCCCTCCGTCATTTCAGTTAAATATTCAATAGTATTCAAGCTATGTATTTTGACCTTCACCAAGGCATAGTAATTGGTAGCTGCTGAATATTTATCTGTAGCATAGATAGATGCGTTGGTTTGGGACAGTCGTACTACTATTTTGGCCTTCGTCAAGGGTATGTACGGGTGGGTTCAAATTAACCTGGATAATGACAGGTAGAACTTGACATGTAACTTATGATATGTTGGCCTTCGTCAAGGTCATAAGAGCATGGGGCAAAAATCCACATCGGGAGTTTCTAAAGAAACTGAAACTTGCTAGTGCTGCATACCATTTGGAGTTTGATAATATTGGTAGGATTCCTTCAGCATTATCTCACAATGATATTTGGATCTCGATCCTACTGTGAGTATCCGCTACTCCTCGGGAAACTTTTCACTTAACGATCAATGCTATAAACCAAGTAGGTGTCTAGAAAGGTGTTAGCGGGGCTACGCCCATAGGGAAAAGAGGTTATTTAATTAAGGAACTTCGCGAAAGCGTCGTAAAACCTCCCTCGAAGTACCGACACCAGCCTGGCTGAACGGTTAAGCAAGTATTGTACGGTGAGATTAATCCCGACTAATTCTTCTTTTATGGTTTGAGAAAGGATTCGAGAGCAGTGGGAGCCATCCTGTTTAGATAAACTAAAAACCAATATAAACTTGCAAGAGTAGCATGCTAAAGTGTTTTCTTCTCTCTCTCTCTCTCTCTTAATTGCAGCGACCCAGTGACCAGACATAGGTTACATCCAGATAATAAAATGACTGAATCTGACTGTTATGTCTGGCAAAGGTCTATCCAGATGTCCATTACCCATGACAAGTTGGGACACCTCCTCACTAATCAAACCCCTGCCATCTCAGGACCAATTTCCCCTGTCACGGATATTGACATCCGTAAGACATCGGAAAAAGACTGTGCGAATGCCAAGTGCCTCGTGTTGGCCTCAGTTGATGGTGCATACCAGAGGCAGCAAGAGAAGATGGACTTAGTTTCTATCTTCCTCCATAACAAAGATTTATATGGAGAGCAATCTCGTATCGAAAGATATGAGACCTCGAACGAATTGCTTCAAGCGAGGTTGGCTTTCGGGTCATCTGTAGGGGACAACGTCCTTACAGAGACTAGCTATTTTGATGAGCTCACGGACCTGAAGACCACGTTGAAGAACAGGTCAAATACTGACTTGATTCTACAGTCTCTGCCCTTTAATGATACCCTGAAGGAAACCAGGGAAGAAGAAGGAAAGGGAGGGGCAAAAGTTTCGGGAATGGATGTAGTAAAGGAGGGACGTTCCTATTGTTACGGGAATGAACATTGGCAGAAGGATTGCAGGGCTAACAAAGCCAGTATCCAGTATTCGAAGAATGTTGTGGCTTCGGCTTCGGGTGTGTTTGTAATAGAAAACTGTATGTCAATTAACCCTATTTCCTGGGTATTGGATACCGGATCAGGATCTCACATCTGTAATTGTAACAACTCCAATTTTTGTATACCAAAATTTGATTTAAAATTGAAGTATACTTGGAGTATTAATGTTGCTGATAACACTTTAAGTATCTATCTCTTTACAATAATTACAAGAAGGAGCTTGTGGCTCATTGGTAATACCTTGCATTGCTGAACCAAGCCACCAGAGTTCGAATCCCATACCTCACATTAATTTTATTATTGATTTTTTAAAAAACCTTTAGAATACCAAGAGTTTACACGTGCATATCTCACAAAAACCCCACTACACCCAAAGATGTAACACTTGCAGAGGGTAGATGGACCGTCGGGGGAGATCCAGGTCACCGGACTCGGTCGGGAATCGGCCAACTCGGCCTTGACTCGGCCGACTCAGTGATCCGACCGAGTCACGGCCGAGTCACCCCATTTTAGGCCGATTCCGGCAAGGGTCACAACATGAAAGTTGTGTCTTTTGGTATTCCCTACTCACCTGCAAAGTTTCAACCCAATACCACTTCCAGAGATCTTTAAAACCCCCAATTACTCCACTTTTAATACATTTTTATTACATTTTATCACATTTTTATTTTTTAACTTTTCATCTACCCTAACCCTAACCCTAGCCCTATATAAAGGCCCCTACCCTCTACCTTTTCCCCTCATAACTCTAAGCATACTCTCTAAAACTCTTGAGAACTTGGTGCAAAGAGCGAGAAGCGAAGCGCTGCCGAAACCGACGACGGATTCCGGCGACCGGATCAAGACCGACGTGACGTTTCCAACGAACCGGCAACCACCACACCTTTTAGAACGCTTAGCTTGTCCAAACCCGTAAGTCCCAACCTTCTACCTCTCTTTTCTATATTTGCAAAATACGACTTTTTGAAACCCGACGGAAATCAGACAAACCGATTTCCGATTCGGTTTTTCTTAAAAATTCCACTTGTCACCTAATACATATTATCAACCCTCTTGCATGTTGACTATTAATCACCCTTAAATCAAATTTAATTGTACTTTTCCACATGAAATGATAAGTTCTTTAGAAAACCGTATTTCTTGCATAAAAATACCATCAAGTTAAATTTTAATGTTCTATTTAGATACCCTACTCCTAATCATGTTTATTTTGATAACAAAACTTGTTTCATTCAATTTGGATGAAATTTCACACATGAAATGATAACGTTTATGAATACCGTATTCTTGCACCTTAATACCCTTAAGTTTAACATAGCTTATTTCACCTTGAAACTTCACCAAAATTTAATATAAGTCACGGGGTAATGACCTACCCTTACACACACTCATTATAACCCTAATTGATAAATAACAAAAATACAGAATACGATATTATAGGACTTTTTCACTAAAATACCATAACCTTTATAACTTTTAGTTTAACCCTTAAATTGTAAACTTTTCTAAATAAAACTTATATAAAATGAAAGCACGATTGGTCATGGACATCGATCGTTTATCTAAACTGTCTTGTGGGTCTAGGCAAGTGTGTCTAAGGCTAGTGGTTTTTAATTAGGCCCACGACTGTGGTTCCTTCCCACTTACCTGGCACTTACCTGGCTGCATTCGACGGTGAAGAGGCGATTTGAGGCTTCTAATGACTCATCGTTTAGACCATAGAATATAGGTTAGATGGTCTAGGAAACCCTAACAACTAAAATATGGAGAACTATATACTTTTACAAATAAATACCCTATATTTAGAAAACCTTTTCCCTAAATTAAAAGTATTTATAAAAACCTGAGCAAAGTGCCATTACAACCCATCTTTGGGGAACCTGTTAGGGATAGTACGGTTCATCGTGCACCCGCAGGCTAGTAGTGCGAGATTCAGACCTCCGCAAGGAGCATTCGGTCTCGAAAGGTTTAAAATACGATTTTTAAAGAAAGTGATATTTTTTGTAAATAAAATATTCATTTAAAAATTATTTATGTGTTTAATTATATATAATTATCATTTAAACATTTATTTTGTTATAATATAAAGTTTCCACTTTTTCCTAAAAATCATAGATTAAAAGTTACATTAAAATACCACGAATTTCAAATAAACAATTAATACTTTTATTAGGATATATTCACTAGAATAACACAAATAAAATTCACATCCATTACAATAATAAAGACGATTATTAAATACTTGAGGTATATTTTGAAAACTATACAAAAGTACTTTTTACATAAAACCCCCTCAAGTTTCACAAATTACAATAAGGCCCCTAGCTAATATTGAACTTCAAATTATCTTTCTTTTAGTCTGACTCGGGTTAGAGTCTGACTAATTCTGACTTGAATATAATTCAAGTCAATCTATATTTCAATCATATTCCAACACAACTTGAAATCATGAATCCCTGAATACAGTTAACAATATATTCATTTTTGACTGATTCAAACCATGGATATTCATTCCATTATCCTGATATTCCATTTACCTGATTATACAGTTGCAACATGTTTACTGATATCATGGTTTTGGTCAGTCACTCAATTTACATATTCCATTACTACAACACTGTTAAAACATTACGGGGTTTAAAGGGGTAGATTGGTACGGAAGATGTTAAAAGTGGAATGAGGTGGTCAGATTAAGACACCTAACATGAATACTGTTGCTGTTGTACCGTGGCATAACGGTTCCTTGTACTCTCCGTTTGCACTGATCTCTAGCATATAGAGATCCCCCTCGTATACACTGGCATTCTTCTGTACCAAGCTATAAACAACTGCGTTAAACAATATTCCATAATATTCTACAACATAATACTCTAGAAAATACTGTTACTCTGCCATTCTCACTCCACTTTTCTTTAGGACTTACCGAGCGACCTGTTCGCTGACGACATTCTATTTCTTTCTTCTTTGAATGTCGTCAGGTGCGTTGGACCAAGTTGAGACCGAGCCAACAACTGAAGATTTGGAGCAGTTCCAAGAAGATCCAGAGCTCTAGACTTTGTACTTGTTCTTTCCAGTATTTCCTTTTATTATTATGCCACTGTTTAGGCATTGCTTTCTTTTTTTCATTCCAGTTGTATTTTCATTTCATGCATTGTATAAAGAATGTTATTAATGAAAGTTGCTGTTATCTCAATCTCATTTGTCTCTTGTGATTATTTTATATTGCTTAGTTACGCTTAGCGTATGTACTTCTGAGTACATACGTAGCGGGCCTCGTCACGACCACTTCGCCGTACATTGGGAAGCGGGGCATGACAGTAATTCATTACAGGCTCTGAGAAACCGTAGAGTTATCAGGATAGGTGATATGACTCTCAGGGTTGCCAACGGAATAAGCGTGGACGCTGAATCCGTAGGGGAATATCACCTTGGATTGACAAGTGGGCAAATATTGATTCTGCGTAACTGTTTGTATGTACCTAGTATGGCTTGTAATATCATATCTGTATCCATACTTTCTAAGGAAGGATATGATTTTACTTTTGTAAGCGATGTGGTCCACATCCACCTAAATCAAGTTCTGATTGGGTCAGGTACATTAGAAAACAGAATATACGTACTGAATCAAGCTCAGGTTTTCAGTGTCCAGAACACACTTAAAAGAAAGTCTCCGGAAACAAATCAGGCTTTCTTATGGCATTGTAGACTGGGTCACATTAATGAGACACGGTTAACAAAGTTACATAAAGAGAGATACTTGAATCCGTTCGAGTATCAGTCTTATGCTACTTGTGAATCTTGTCTCATGGGAAAGATGACAAAGACTCCGTTCACTAGACACGGAGTAAGAGCGAGCGAGCGAGCGAGCTCTTGGAACTCATACACAGTGACGCGTGTAGTCCAATGTCTACACATGCGCGAAGTGGTTATTCATACTTCATTACTTTTACGGATGATTTCTCTAGGTATGGACATGTCTTCCTGATGAAGTATAAATCCGAGGCCTTTGAGAAATTTCGGGAATACAAGAATGAAGTTGAAAAACAAACAGGCAAAAGTATCAAGATACTGAGATCTGATCGAGGTGGTGAATACTTAAGTGCCGAGTTTCTGGACTACTTAAAAGAGAATGGAATTCTCTCTCAGCTTACTCCTCCATACACACCACACCACAACGGTGTATCTGAAAGGCGGAATCAAACCCTATTGGATATGGTTCGTTCCATGATGAGTAAGGCTGAGTTACCGCGATCTTTCTGGGGTTATGCACTAGAATCAGCTGCATATCTTTTGAACAAGGTTCCCTCTAAGACTGTGCCTACCACACCATATCAGATGTGGTGTGGGAAGAAACCCTATCTTCAATATCTGAAGATATGGGGATGTCCAGCTTTTATTAAAAAGCAGCATGCGGACAAAATCGAGGCACGCTCAGTACTGTGTATGTTTGTGGGATACCCAAAGAACTCCAGGGGGTATCTTTTCTATTACCCAGAGGAACAAAAGGTTTTTGTTTCTCGTCATGCTCACTTTCTGGAACATCAGTTTTTAGAAAAGGAAACAAGTGGGAGCGCAATAGAACTAGAAGAAATTCCAGAACCACAAGCTATTACTGAAAGCTTGGTAGAACCAGAAGTTTCAGGAGAACCGGACATCCCAGCGCCACTCCGCAGGAGTAGTAGGCAGTCTCATCCGCCCGAGAGATACTACGGTTTTCTTATAGACGGGGATCGAGAGGATTACGTTATTGAAAATGATGAGCCTACTAGCTTCCAGCAAGCCATTCAGAGTGGTGACTCAGTAAAATGGCTGGATGCAATGTGGACCGAGATGGAGTCCATGTACACCAACAAAGTTTAGACTTTGGGCATTGCTCCAGAAGGGGTAAAACCCGCAGGCTGCAAATGGATCTTCAGAAAGAAGATTGGTGTAGATGGGCAGGTTGAAACCTATAAAGCTAGACTTGTTGCAAAGGGTTTTCGTCAAAGACCTGGTTTGGACTATGACGAAACCTTTTCTCCAGTGGCTATGCTCAAATCTATTCGGATCCTTCTTGCCATTGCTGCCTTCCACGATTATGAGATCTGGCAGATGGACGTAAAGACGGCTTTTCTAAATGGAAATTTGGAAGAGTGCTCTATATGGATCAGCCGGAGGGTTTCATTCAGAGTGGGAGCAGCGGTAAAGTGTGCAAGTTGCTTAAGTCCATTTATGGACTGAAGCAGGCATCGCGGAGTTGGAACATCTGCTTTGATGATACTGTCAAAGAATTCGACTTTATCAAAAATCCGGATGAACCGTGCATTTACAGTAAGATTGTAGGGAGAACTTTGGTATTTCTCGTCTTGTACGTGGATGATATTCTCCTAATAGGAAATGACATTCCTATGCTACAGTCAGTCAAAGGATTCTTGTCACAGAGGTTCTCCATGAAGGACCTGGGCGATGCCAACTATATTCTGGGCATCCAGATCTATCGTGATAGATCTAAAAGGATGTTGGGACTTTCGCAGTCCAGGTACATCGACACCATACTGAAACGATTCAGTATGGAAGATTCAAAGCGCGGTAATCTACCAACTTGTCACGGAATCACCCTCTCCAAAGAGATGTCTCCAAAGACTGATTTGGAAAGGGCTCGCATGTCATCTATACCCTACGCATCTGCGGTAGGCTCTATAATGTATGCGATGTTGTGTACCAGACCAGATGTAGCATACGCATTAAGTGTTGTAAGCCGGTATCAGTCGGACCCAAGGGAGAAACACTGGATAGCAGTAAAGAACATTCTCAAGTACCTGAGAAGGACTAAGGAGATGTTCTTGGTGTATGGCAGAAAAGACCTCCAGATCGAGGCCTTTGCTGACTCCAGCTTCCAGAGTGACAAGGATGACTCCAAATCCATGTCGGGTTATGTCTTTACCCTCAATGGAGGGGCAGTTTGCTGGAATAGCTCCAAGCAAGAAACCGTTGCTGACTCAACTATGGAAGCGGAGTACATAGCTGCTTGCGATGCCGCAAAGGAAGCTGTCTGCATGAAGAAGTTCCTCACGGAGCTTCAGGTGGTTCCTACCATTGTTGATCCAATACCGCTGTATTGTGACAACAACGACGCTATAGCTTTAGCGAAGGAACCCAGGTCCCATCAGAAGTCCAGACACATTTTGAGGCGGTATCACCTGATCAGGGAGATCGTAGATCGCCGGGAGATCGAGGTGAAGAGAGTAGATTCGGAGAATAACACTGCAAATCCATTCACGAAGGCCAAACCCCAGACTCAGTTCGAGCGGCTGATCGAGATGATAGGTCTTCGATATGCCAGTATATGGCCCTAGTGCAAGTGGGAGATTGTTAGTGTATATGCCCTAGAGGCCATTACTGTATCATACTAGTTTGTATATTACTTAATGGAAGCTTGGGATATTCACAGTTGTATAGACAATCTTGCTCAAAATGGTAGTATGTTACTTGGTTTGTTTCTACTTTAATATGCGCATGTGTTTCTTTTAGCATATCGCTTATACATATTAGTGGAGCCCTTAGGATCTTTGCTTGATTACCAGCGTTGTGATGGCACTCACACTTGTGGGGGCTGGGTAATCTACAAGCACATCCTTATACAGGTCCCTAGTCGTAGGATTATCGAGACGGGGCATCGATACTCCGGAGTAGACTAGCGTATGCGCTTCTCATCCCAGCAGGGGAGATGGTCTGTCCCACAGCCATCAGTACGTCGTACTGGAGATAGTATGCGGGTGCTCGTTAGATTACGAGTATACTGGACAGGACTCGTCGGGAACTGTTGGTTGGTACTATACCTATCGTCAGATAATAGTTCCCAGGTGACAGGAGTACAGCTTAGTCCGTCGACTTGACACTGCTACTTCGCCTCGAGTGTGTTCCCACTGTACTTTGATTACTACCCTACCACGGCTCAAAGGAGTCGTGCAAACAGGTAGTGGTTAGGTGCAGTCCCGAAGCACTTGGAGGCAGTAGAGGTTAGATAGGATTTGTCTCTCCCGGTATTGGGGGTTGATATCGCGCTGTGTCTAGGAGAGCCATTACACAAAGTCCCTGGCCAGGGCAAGGAAGAATTACTGGTAGTGTTTCCAGTAGTTTCCCAGGGTGTTCTGGGCTACACTCCGGCACGACTTGTACCGCTATTAGGGGTCTGGCGTTTACCGCCCCCCTAGGCTCGACATGCGATACTCATAGACGAACAGACCGGACTGTACGAAGATTGTCACATTCAGGCTCAGTAGGAGTTCGGATGGGTTTACCTCATCGGCCTTCTTGTCGGCATCTACCTAGGGACCGTTACGTACAGCTAGTGCCGCTTGCGGTCTGTGGTTAAACCCACTGCCAGCGTAGTGTCGAGTCTTTAGAGTCCCACACAGAGAGTTTCCCTGCACTGGGCGAAAGGTGTAGAGGCCGTATGGTTTTACGGCAGGGCTACGATCACTTACGTGCACTTGTGCGCGTATGCTGTTCGGGCATACAATGCTAGTGGGCTTTGGTTTAATCCGGATCCTAGTATTGTATGGATGGATTAGTTTTGTCTTCTGTGCATTCGTATTCTACGGAATTTGGATGCGGGTGTGTATGCACGGTTGTGAGGAGCGAAGAAGAAGGAGGTGCCTCATTATGGTTTTGACCGTTGTTTCGGTCAAAACCATTATGAGGTGAGGAAAATATTTACTAATCTTTTTAATGATAATTGTGTTATGGCTAATTGCTTTGACCATTTGACCATACTTGACCATTTGACCTAGTTGACCATTGTTGACTTGGACTTTTCTTGAGAGCACTAGATCCTTCTTTTGCTTTTTTCCTTTGGATTTGATTTGAGATGATAATGGTCAAATCAATGTAGCCATCAACTTTATCATGATAAGAGATTAGTAATTATTTGGTTTTATGGATCATTATCTCTTGCTCATTCTTTCTCTTCAAGTGTGAGCTCCCATGGTTCCTCCTTCTTCTTCCTCTCTTGAATTTTCTATAACTCTCATGTGTTGAGAAAAATAGAAACAAAATAGACAAATAAATTCACCACCATCTTCTACACCACCTAGGACATCAAGAATAGCAAACTTGTTGCCCTAGTTACCTCGGCTTGAGGTGGAGCTCGGAGTACAGACTCTCAGGTGGATCGTCTTCGACTCAAGGAGGCCGCGGAGGTGACCAAGATCCGGATCAACCCATGGAGCTTACGGAGACGAGGAGGGTAGCGGAGAAGACCCGAAGGACAAGTAGCATGAGGTATAATCTCCTTGCAGAGTAGATAGAAGCTCTTATAGTTTGTTAGCAATGGTTTGGCAAAGATCCTCAAGTTTTAGTCTATGTTACCTTGTGTTAAAATTTTGATTTTTACCTATTCCGCCTCCCCGTAAGCACCGGGGTGGGTAACGTGGACTTACACCGTCTCTAATGACGAGCACACAACCTTCTTTTTTTTGACTGAATCGGAACATCTTCATGACTACTGCCAAAAAACCGGCCCCCTAGTACCTTCCTATGGCTATCGCTTAGGCCAAAGGGAATACTCTTCCCTTTCATCGGATTCTTCTTTCGAACCTCTACCACTGCCTCAGCCTTCGGGCCGAGGAAGGTCTACATCAAATCTATAACCAACCCGACCCTCTTTGGATCCTTCAATTGTGGTTGTTGATGTATTTCCCGGAGCTCCGCAATATACCAGTGGCCATAATTCCAGAATTCCCCCTTTAGTAACAAGTTGTTCAACACGAATCGCTCCCCTTTTCTTAATATTTCAGCAAATTCTATCGAGGCGAAGAGCATGACCTTCCCTTTTACACTAACATGGTCGAGAACTACCCCTTTGGCCTCCGGGGTTCTTACATGAGTATCCTCGTTCTGAAGGATCTCTTACTTAGTATGACCCTGGTCGAGAAAACAAATAGGGTCGAGGCTTATCATCCTCATATGGCCGCTCGACAATTTGGCATGGCTCAAGGCATCCCTGTTTCCATCATTTACTTGGTTAATTTCGGCCGTTGAGACCCTATCTTTCCCGATCATGATCTTTCAAGGGGAATCTCTGAGTTCTCTTACACCCAACTGAGAATTGCCGATCACTGTATTAATTACAAACTTTCTTCGGTCTCATATGTGGTTCAACTCCCAGCCTTTACCTTCTCATGGACATCGTTCTGGGTTCGTTTCTTTCCTCGGTCCTATGGCCAGGTCATATCTCATGTTCCCCAGCTTCCAATTCTCTCTTTCTGCTGAAACTCGGATGAAGAGGAAGTTTCATGTCACGACATGGAAACGGCACGTGACCAGCACTTGAATCACGTGAAGTCTATAAGACCCCATTATAACTCAAGTAAGTCGAAAACCAGGAATTTAAACCTTTTTAAGAAAATAGTGAAGGTGAAGTGTTGAACAGGGGTTATTTATAAAATCAAGTTCTGATTTTTAAAATATAAGAAAAGTTTATAAAAATACAAGTGGGTTGTAGACTAAAGTTTGAAAACATTTTTGTCATTTAAAATTTTAGTAGCACCTTTTGATAAAAACCAATACATAAGCATAAATATAATCTGCATCTCCGATCGGGAGCTATCACATCGCCCAAACGGCGGAATCACAACCATGCAATATATACGATGCCCAAGGCGAAGATCAAAACAAGAAAAGAAAGTAAAAGAAATACCAAAACATCATCAACTCAACTATAAAGAATATAACATACAAGTCTCGTCTCTAAGTCCAAAAGAATATATAAGTTTGGTTTCTAAGTCAACAAAATATACAAGTTTGGTCGATGGAGTCTTTAACTAGATTATAAATGAATATAAATATACAAGCAACGGTTACGATCTGTAATATAACCCACCTACCAAGCAATTACCCAAAAAAAGAAATGGAGCAGTTGGTCCTGCAAGAAAACTATGGCACAACAGGGGTGAGTTGCCAACTCATGAGTAGAAGACATCATCAGGTAGAAATCGAATGCATAATGATCTACCTAAATCATAATGTAATATACTATCATACTATGAGGTAACGAAAGTGGACGTGTATATATACATAATATCGTGTCAGTATCAATATGTGGAAATATGTCATCCATAACATATATATGTATCATCCAATGAGTGTCCATCAACGACACTCGAAATCCTCATAAATCATGTGTCCAGCATCGACACTCAAAATCCTCATATCTATGGCGGTATATCTCAGATCGGTCCTCTCTTAGGCGCCGTCTCATCGGATCAGCCCTCATATCCATCTGTATCATATCACTCCGGTTAGTATCCTCCGGATATCCGCCGAGTCTCTATACTGTCATCGAGAGGTAGTATTCCTAGCTAGGCTCAACCCCTTTCTATACGATCTTCTTGCCCGTGGGTAGCATACCGGGTCCACCATGTATTCACAATCGGTTCCTCCATCTCGCTCTATTTGGATAGTACTCATATCTCAGAACCCAGAAAACTCATGGTGCATGCCAAAATATCATATCAAGAGAAAACCGTGTTTTTAAAACATTCACATGTTTTTTAAAATTATATCTGCGGTTTCTTAAAACTCAGAAATCCCATGAAAACACAATCTTATAAGAACATGGCAATAATGGAACAACATGTAAAGGAACGGAACAGTAATATAATGCAATCTGAACTGAAATGAGCAATAATCTAAGGTACTGGCCGGAATATAGCATGATGAGAAATAGCTATATGTACGTGAAACATACGAGTCAGTGTACTACAAGCGTGTTCATATAAGCAATGTAAAAAAAGTACAATATCCGGAACAATACGTGGTGCTGGGTACTAAATAATAATCTATAATGCTACCAGGATATAGTGTGATACGGGTGACATAGAAAGTTGTAAATGTGTACGTGGAATGACAATTACCGATGAGGTGTAGGTGTAACATGAGAATATGTGCAAGTGCAACATGAAATCATCGGTTATGGTGTGCGTGTCCTAGCACATAAAGTTAAGTAGAGTTTAAGGTATAAACGTGGTATATATAGTGTAAGTAATCAAAGCGCAAGCGTATACAGAAATAAGAAAATCGTAACCTGAGCAAGCGTTTAAAATATCTAACTACATATAAGCCATACAGTTATAGTTTAAAATAGGACGAAACGTTGTTTTGGAAATAAGGGGATACGATATTTTTAAAATATATATCATTTGAAAATTCATAGCGCATCCTTGACGTTATCATTTAAAAGTACATAACAATTCGTTAATTGTTTAAAATATGTATGACTTTAAACATATCATAAATTTCCCTTTTGTGATTTTTGGCAAGACTCCTCGAGTCAAAATGAATATCGGTCGTATTCGACAATCAATCCTCATCATATCACGTACGGAATATTGCTCGTACGATATCATTCAATCAAGGTAGTCCGGATCTATAGTTGCATATGCCTACACATCTCATATTACATCATATCATGCATACTTATATTGTATATATACTCATATCATAGATATACTTATATCATGTAAAGTACTCATATATATATATATATAGCTCAATGGTTATGAAATATAAATTAGGAATATAACTTTCTACTAAGTGTATGAATATACGGATATGGTGTTCTAGCAAACCCTATAGGCTAAGTATACGATTCTAATATATATATATATATATATATATATATATATATATATATATATATATATATATATAGTATCCTAATTGCTACGGTTGCAGGGGTGTTATACGCCATCCACCCGACTTCCCCCATAGATATACATCTACTCACCTAAATGCCTCGCCCTAGTCAAAGCTGACGGATGCCTTTCCCTTCTTCGTCATCTCGGAAGTTCCCACGATTGTACCTACAATCGAAACCATATCGAATCGCATAAAAACCGATACGACGAGCGAAGCGCATAAAGGTTAGAACCATATCAAAACCGATACGATAAGCGAAGCGCACAAAGGTTAGAACCTATGGTCTAAGCATGCCAAAACGACAAAATACCCCCCAACGTCGACGTACAAATGTTGAATGATTGAGTCAAGACATAAAAATCTAAAATCCAAGTTTTAAATATCGCAAAATATTGCCAAAACCAAGTCAAAATGCTCCCAGATTTTTATTCAGGGAATCTGGGACAAATTAGCATATAAAGTGAGCTTAGTTATCAAGTGAGTGAGCTACAGAACAAACCCTAAACCCTAACTTGACAACTTGACCGCAAATTGCGGTCCCAGGGAATAAATTTGCTGTTTTGCTTGGGAGTTAGGGGCTCGGGCTTCTACGGTGGTCTTTTACTGATCCTATCATCTCACAGTACCCACTAATTATTTTTCAGAGATCCCTAGTTACTCCAGATTCCAATTAAACGTCAAAAACTCAATGAAAACCTTGTTTTAAAACTTCAAAACTCATTTAAACCAAAAATATTTGCACTAAAATACCCTCATCGATCACTTATTAGGTTGTAATCTCTAACTACCCCATTACTACACCACCACTATAAGTTGTATCCATCAAACACTCACCTTTGAAATATCAAGTCTAGAAAACATGAACTTTTAACTCTAAACTAGTTGTGTCATGGCAAGTATTGTAAAAAAATTGTTACAAAGTGGGATTTTTATCTCATGATTGAAATTTGAGAGAGTTCCAGCCTTGTAAATGGCATCAAAGTGGAGACTTGATCAGTACATCATGTTTAGGCTGAGGATATGAATATTTTTTATGAAGGCTTGAAGGTGTTTTGAGGAGATATGTGTGGGTGTTGGTGTTTGTAGTTAATGGTGGAAGAGATGGAGAAGGAGAAGAGGAAGACGAAGAAGAAGAAAGAGATATGAAGAAAACAAATGGGATGGTTGCCAAGCCATAACCCCTTCACTCCCCTCTCTGTCTCTTGCCCATACTCTCATTATAATAATACCATATTCTCATGTTTTCCTCTCTCTCATTATCATGTCATGGCACTATAAGCATGATTTAACAAAAATAAAACTTGGTTTAGTATTCAAAATAGGAAAACACAATTTAGCTTTAACATGCTAATCTTGCATGAATATAATTATATGCTAATTTAAGAAAAGTCCAATTAAATAAGTGCTTTCATAAATAATAATTCATTTTAAACTCCAATTATTTTCCAAAATAGAGATATATAATTATACCAATCTACGAAAACTCAAATCCATACTCGGTATTATATCCGTAAAACTCATTATATTATTATTTAAATTCTAAAATAATATTTTCCATTTTCTGAAATGTTACAATATTCCCCCTTAAATAAATTCGGTCTCCGAATTTAAATTTAAACCCCCAAATCTTAAAATATTTCAGTAAATCAAATCAACGGGGCTCCAAAATCACGGACAAACTAGAAATATCATAGCGCGACGCGTGCGCATGAAAATAAGGTGCAAAACTCAAATAACCGAAACTCCGACACGTGCCATACGAATCGTACAGGCTATGATGAAATATGAAGTTTGAGAAACCTACCATTTAAATCAAGCATAATATAATCAAGGCTACAATACGTAAATAGTACACATCCATGTAAAATCACCTAAGTAGCTGAAAAAGGTATGTATGAAAAATCCTTTCAAAATTGCTGTATGATGTGTATATTACGGCACAATTAGTGGACGTTCATTTGTGAAGAAACACACACACACACACATACATTTCTCTTAAGATATACGTTCTGCCTTTTGAAAATAATTTAGAAGGGGTTTTCTTTTTGTAAAATCTTGTGTCGCTCACTAACACGTAGGAAAATAATGAGAATATATCTCCTTTGAAAACCTCTTTTGTATATATCGATATATGCAAAAACATTCAGGTACTGTCTCTCAGACTAGTTCTGTTCTGCTACTATATAACATAATATATCATAAAAACATGATACTCGGAAAAGAAATCAACCCCAACAGGTGTGCATGAAAACCAACCCACGTGCGACTGGTGCACACAAAAATCGAAGTCAAAACCAAGTGCAACGAAAACGAAAACCGAGTGCAATGAGTGTGCATGAAAGCATCTGTCAAGTGCAACGGGTGTGCATGATAACAACATCAAGTGTATCTAGAGTGCACAAAAATCTCAATCGAATGCAACGGGTGTGCACGAAAATCCTCAAAGGCATCAAATGTGCACAAAACCACATCAAGTGTGCCAAGTGTGCATGAAAATATAAATCAAGTGTATCAGGTCTAAACAAAACCATCTAGTGCAATAGGGTGCACGAAAACTACATCAATGCATCGAATGCGCATGTAAACAACATCGAGTGCAGCTAGAGTGCACGAATCAAAATCAGGTGCATACAGCATGCACAAAATCAAAATCAAGTACACCGGGATGCACGAAATCATAAATATGTGCAACGGGTGAACAAAACAATATGGAGTGCAATGGGTATGCACAAAAACATAAATCAAGTGTAATGGATATGCACAAAGAAAAATATCCATCAGGGGCAGCTTTGGTGCACTAAAATATCAATCATGAAACTCAATCATTAAAACATAAGAGTCCAAACCGAAAAAATTATGATACTCGAATCACCAAAACAAAAAATAAAAAATAAATGACATTGAAGTACACCTCCTTCAATTTCAAAAGGTGTCTGTGCACCCGGAGCTGGCAGAGAAAGAATTTCCACTTGCCTTCTGCCCACGACTTGGCGTCCTCGGTTTTTAGGTCCTTGTTCTCTGTGGATCACTAAATCTAGGATCTCTCGGCTTGACAGTCTGGTAAGGAGTAGCGACGGAAACAGTCCCGCTATGACGCCTCTCTGAACATCTCCTGGCCAAGTAACCTGGTCACTTGCAATGTAAGACGTCAATGACGGCGACCTCTGGCCCTCTGAGTACGTGCCATACAATCGATCCTTAGTCTAAATCTCTATTGTTGTGGTATCCTGAAAAGAAACCGTCATGGCTTCCGCCGATATCATCTCTGCCGAACTGCCCGGAACTGGCACTCCTTAAACGAACCAGCTTCCGTTCTGGAATAGCTGCACTGTTATCAAGGAGTTCCTCTGAAAGTGTGTCCGTATACAATGCCTCTGTATACGTATCAAATCTATAGCATCAACAGAGAGGAACAACGACTCATCGAGATCTCGCATGAATCTTTTAATCTACTTCTCTTTAGTATCGTACAAATTGGAATCATATCTTGATAGGCGTGTAAACTGCAATTCATACTCGGCTACGATCATATCCGGAGTGTTACGCAAGGGCTCGAATCTACGAACTCGAGCGTCTCTAGCACTCTGCGGAGGAAATCTAGCTAAGCACGTCCTTTAACACTTGTCTAAGCCATCAGAGGAATACGCATTGCTCGTCCTCTCTAGATCGACTCACACCAGGTCTGAGCAAGACCTTTCAAACAGAAACTAGCCAACTCGACTGATCTCGCATCGGGGAATCCAAAAGAACGTAATAGGAATGAATAAGGAACCTCTGTTATATCCCTGCCTGTAAACTCATGGGGCTTCAGCTTCATAAACACTAGGAGCGACACTTCGTCAATCTTAGCAATGGATGGTACATCTGTTTGCATGGTAGACAACATAATGATCCCCGGAGTAGGCTGTACATCAACAGACCTCTCAATTCGGTTAGCCTCAAGCAATGTCCCGACCATCCGGTGAGGATCCAAAACACTCGCATCAAATGAGAAATCCTAACATAAAGGATAAACAAACTGTTCCTGTGTCACCGGGATAACACCATGGTCAGTCCTCGTCCCTGACGAGCTCGTCCTGACCGCATCTCTAGTTGTAGCCCTGTTGGCTCGTATAGCCATGATGACAGGAACCACAAATAAGTATCGATGAGGATAGATCACTATAACGAATAGAAGAAATGATCTAAAGATATATATATCCTAAGGTTATTTAAGCGGAGTATTGTATCATAAGTAAGCCGCGGAACATACGTACAGTACGTTACTCTACTTGAGCTACCTACTCCATCAACCAAGGTCTACCTACGTCATGAAAGTTCGGGTCTAATACCCCTAAATTCAAGTCTAAGTTCCATAAGGTAAAGCCTAGGTTCCGAAATATACGCCTTAGACTCTACATAGTCAAACCTAGACTTGAACAAAGGTTAAACCTAACGCTCTGATACAAACTTTGTCACGACTCGGAAACGGCACGTGACCGGCACTTGAATCACGTGAAATATATAAGACCCTATAGCCCAAGTAAGCCGAAAACCATGAATCTAAACCATTTAAAGAAAATAGTGGAGGTGAAGTGTTGAAAAAGGGTTATTTATGAAATCAAGTTCTGCGTTTTAAAGTATAAAAAATGTTTATAGAAATACAAGTGGGTTGTAGACTAAAGTTTGAAAACATTTTCATCATTTAAAATTTCGGCGGCACCTCCTTAGTAACTTTTGATAAAAACCAATACATAAGCATAAATATAATCCGCATCCCCAATCGGTAGCTATCACATCGTCCAAACGGCGAAATCACAACTACGCAATATATACGATGTCCAAGATGAAGATCAACACAAGAAAAAAAAGTAAAAGAAATACCAAAACATCATTAACTCAACTATAAAGAATATAGCATACAAGGCTCTTCTCTAAATCCAAACGAATATATAAGTTTAGTTTCTAAGTCAACAAAATATACAGGTCTAGTTGATGGAGTCTTTAACTAGATTATAAATGAATATAAATATACAAGCGACAGTTATGATCTGTAATGTAACCCACCTACCAAGCAATCACCCAAAAGAAAAAACATGCCAGCAAGCCGCTACTGATACGAGTGGTCGGTCCTGCAAGAAAACTAAGGCACAACCGGGGTGAGTTGCCAACTCATGAGGAGAAGACGTCATCAGGTAGAAATCGAATGCATAACGATCTACCTAAGTTATACTGTAATATACTATCATACTATGAAGTAACGAAAGTGGACGTGTATATATACATAATATCATGTCAGTATAAATATGTAGAAATATGTCATCCATAACATATATATGTATCATCCAATGAGTGTCCATCAACGACACTCGAAATCCTCAGAAATCCCGAGTCCAGTATCGACACTCAAAATCCTCATATCTCAGGCACCGTCTCTCAGACCGACCCTCATATCCATCTGTATCATATTATTTCGATCGGTATCCTCCGGATATCCGCAGAGTCTCTATATTGTCACCGGTGGATAGTATTCCCAGCCAGGCTCAACGCCTTTCTATACGATCTTCTTGCCCCTGGATACCATACCGGGTCCACTATGTATCCAAAATCATTTCCTCCCCCTCCCTCGATTCGGATAGTACTCATATCTCAAAACCCAGAAAAATCATGGTGGACGCCAAAATATCATATCAAGAGAAAACCGCATTTTTAAAACGTTCACCAGTTTTATAAAATCATATCTGCGGTTTCTCAAATCTCAGATATCCTAAGAAAACACAATCTCATAAGAACATGGCGTTAATGGAATAACATGTAATGGCACAGAATAGTAATATAATGCACACTGAAGTGAAATGAGCAGTAATCTAAGGTACTGGCCGGAATATAGCATGATGCGAATGTAGGGTTCTGTAGGCCGGCAGCAAGATTTCGGGAGGAATCGTCCATGCCGTTTTCAAATTTTTGCCATTCTAAAGAACCCTAACCTAGAATCTTTAACTAGAGTTTTAAACAAAACAACATGCAAATATCTTTACATTCTAAGTGAATGAGGAATACAACCTTTGTAGACCGGTCCTTCACTTCTAAACTTCCGTATAGTAGTCCCTTCACTGTGAGTAGTGATCTCCCGAACTCTAGCATGGGTTCCATTGGAGAAATGAACAAGCTTGCATGATGTCTTCGAGACTGAAGATGATCTACGTCGAGAGGACTCAAGCTCATGCTACCTCTTCACTAATATGTGAATTAGTGAAGCAAATATCCTAAACTAAATGGCTAATAGTAGAGGATGATAAAGTAGGAAATGAGCTCTCTTTAGTTTTCTTTTTCTCACAATATTTTCTCACCTTAGAAAAAACTAACAAGCTTTTTTCTCATTCAAGAAGAAGATGAAGAATCAAGAAGAGAGAATGAACTCATGAGGTGAGAATAGAAACCATGGGTGAGCTAGTGTCATACACTAACTCATGTAGAGAATAAATCATGGGTTAACAATAATTATTGGGTTAATAAATATCTACAAGTAAAACAAAACTAGTGGACTAAGTCAAAGATGCTACAATCTTCTCCAAGCTTCCAAGCATGTGACAATTTCCAATAATTTGTGAATTACCTAAATAAATAAAAACCTTAAGATTATCATAACCATGGTGTAAGTCTCGTACACCCATGTTGCATGTGGTATCAAGCATGACACAAAAATAATGTACATTAATATATATCACATATATACTAAATGTACACTAGTGAGAAAAGAAATGTTAAGTGAGCTAATATCAGTTAATATAAATTAATATATCACATATATAATTATACATTAAATTATTAAATCAACACTTAATTTAATAATCCGGCTATATCACATACAACTGACTAATATCAAATGTAATAACTTATCGAATCAACACTTGATCCGATAACCCGGCTATTCACATATAACCGACCAATATCACAAATCACGAGATTAGAATGCGGTATCACATACGCGCATTAATCTTGGTCCCACACATATCACATATGTGCTACTACTTCGTTTCGCATGAACCAGGAAACCTCTGTGTAGGACTCTAAAGACTCGTCAATACGCCGGCAGTAGATGATGATCATATCAAACACCCACAAGCTGCAAGCGGTCTGCTAAACGTAACGGCCATCCGGATATTGAGCGATCAGAAGATCAACAAGCAAGCCTGCTCGTACTCTTGCGAATCCAATTAGTAACACTACCGTACAGTCCGGTCTCTTTGTCATATATGTCGCATATCAAAGCCTGGGGTGGTATAACGTCAGACTCTAATAGCCTGATAAGTCATGACGATGCAAGATCCATAACGGTTCGAGAAACTACTGATAACACCTACCAGTAAATCTCAGCAACCCTGGCCAAGGATTTCATGTTATGGCCAATCGAGTATAGCGCAACATTAACTCCCAATACCGGGAGATACGAATCCCCTTCTATCGCTCATTGCCTCCATATGACTCGGGAATGTACCCAAAAACCAACTTTTGCACGATCTATTGACCGTGGTATGGTGAAAATCAAAGCACGGTAGGAATCACACAAGACTCTATGACGATCTCGGGTCGACAGACTAACCTGTACCAGTGTCACCAGAGAACTGCTATCTGACGGTAGGTATAATACCATCTAGGAGTTCTCGGCGAGTCCGTTCAGTATACCCAATCTCCACTGAGCACCCGTATACCATCTTTGATGTCAAACACCAATGGATATGGGATCATCTATCGCCCATCATATGGGTCAAGATGCGTATACGCTAGTCTACACTGGAGTATCGATGCCCTGTCTCGATACTCCCATGACTAGGAACAATTATAGGGTGTACTTGTGGACTGCCCTTGGCCCCACTAGTGTGATCTCCATCATAGTCCTGGTAGTCAAGTACACATCCTAAAGGGCTTTATCAACATGTGAGAGTAAGACAACATCACTTATACAAGTCAACATATTAAGATAAAGAGCAACCAGATAGCATACTATCATGTCGAGCAAGAAAGTCCTCCCTATATATGTCCAAGCATCCACTACAATATACATCCCATGTACAGTAATGGCCTCTAGGGCATACATATAACTAACAATCTCCCACTTGCACTAAGACCATTTGTTGCAGTATCTCATACTCAACGGTTTAGCAGTGGTTGTAGTATCCTATACTCAACCATCCCAAAATCTCTCAAATAGTATTTGGGGAAGCAGGCCTTGGTGAGTGGATCCACCGTGTTAGCCTCAAAATCTACTCTCCTTACCTCAATCCCTTGGAGATCAACCATCTCCCTGATCAGGTAATACTGTCCTCAGAATATGTCTGGATTGATGATGGGACAGGTGTTCCCAGGCTAAAGGCACAACTCCATTGTAGTCACAATAACAGTTATTGGACGCTCAATGGTAGGAACCTTGTTCATCTCATGAACAAGAAATGTCCAAACAACCTCTTTGGTAGCATCGTTGGTAGCAATGTATTCAACCTTTATCATCTAGTATCCCATGGTATCTAGCTTGGAACTCTTCCAATCATACTGTCCCTCCACTGAGGGTAAATACAATGCCTGTAACTGACTTTCAGTCGACCTTATCACTCTGGAAGCTCAAACCAAGAACATTCTTTTAATGCTTCTCAAGTACTTAAGAATGACTTCCACAGCTATCCAGTGATTCTCCCAAGATTCGATTGATTCCTGATCACTACACCTAGTGAGTCATCTACATCTGGTTTGGTATATAACATCGCATACTCTGATAGTGCCTACTGCCGAAGCATAGGTTATCCCTTGCACGTGAGCTCTCTCCAAATCAGTCTTGGAAGACATCTTTTTGGAGAGAGTGATTCCTGAGTAAGTGGACAAACCACCATGTTTAGAATCCTCCATACTAAACCCCTTTAGTATGGTGTTAATGTACCTGGATTTGGGACAATCCCAACATCCACTTAGATCATAATCCACAAGATATAGTAGGTATTATCCAGATCTTATTTTGAGAATCCTCGTGATAAGAGGAGCTTGACCGAGTGTAGCATAGAAACTATTTCCTATCAAGAGTATGTTATCTACATACAATACATGGAAGACAACCTTACTCTTTACAACCTACTTCTATATACAAGGTTCATCTACATTTTTGATGAAGTCAAACTCTTTGACTACTATATCAAAACAGATGTTCCAACTCCGCGATGCGTGCATTGATCCTGATGGACTTAAGCATAGCTTTGAAAGTCTTAACTTTTCCATCCATACCAAGAATCTTCTCAAGATCCATTTGCTCCCAATGGGCTTTACCCCTTTAGGTGCAACATGCAAAGTCATACTTTGTTGGTGTACATGGATTCCATCTTTGATCGCATAGTATCCAGCCTTTTCATAGAGTCCTCACTCGTGATGGCCTGCCTGAACCTAGTTGGGCCATCATCTACCATGATGCATTCCTCGCTCCCACTGTCACCGAGAAGACCGTAGTATCTCTCAAGTGGATGAGGAACCCTACCAGATTCGTGAAAATGCTGAGGTTCGTTGGAGACTATTGAATCCTTTGGTTTTACCAAATCATCAGCTATTAGTTTGTCTAGATGGAACTCCTTCCAGTTCTACCACATGACCACTAATTTCTTCACAAGAAATTCCTTTTCTAAAAGGGTGGCATGCTGAGAAACAAAACACATTTTTCTCCTTAGTTTGGTAGAAGATATTCCCTCACAAATGTTTGGGATATCCTAACAAACTTACATAACTGACCTTACCTCGAGCTTGTCTGGATTCTGCCTTTCAACATAGGCCGGACAACCCCATATCTTAACTCGTTTAAGATATGGTCTCTTCCCATTCCATATCTCATATGTAGCGGTAGGCACTGATTTAGTTGGAACCCCATTCAATAGGTATGCAGATTCTCAAGTGCATAACACCAAAAAGAAACAAGTAACTCAGCAATACTCATTATAGAGCGCACCATATCTCATAGGGTGCGATACCTCCGCCCCGATACACCGTTGTGTTGTGGTGTATACGAAGGAGTAAGCTGAGAGAGAATCACATACTCCTTTAATTAATCCAGGAACTCCATGCTCAAGTATTCTATTCCTCGATCACATCGAAGGACTTAATACTTCTACCCTTCTGGTTCTTTAACTTCTAGCTTATATTCATTGAATTTCTCAATAGTTTCAGACTTGTGTTTCAACAGGAACATATGTCCGAATCCTGAGAGAGGATCAGTGAATATAATGAAGTACGAAGAACCAACCTTGGCATTTGTAGACATAGGACTATATACATCATCATGTATCCGTCCCAAGAGTTTAGTAACTCTTTCTCTGTTTCCAGTAAACGGTGTATTGGTCATATTACCTTTGAGACAAGACTGGAAAGTAGCATAAGATGAAAATTCTAACAGATTCTCATATTCATCCTTATGTAACTTAGTTGGTCGTGTCGCATTGATATGACATTGTCTACAATGCCTTAAAAAGGATTAATTCATTTCTGAACTGATCCTCTTTGTGTGTGTTTTACATACTTTGAACTGTGGTTTGATTTAGAACGTATATGCTATTATATAACGTGCCTGATCCAATCAACTCTTGATTCAGGAAAATGTTCACAACATTATCCTCCAATTCAGAATTATATCCTTCATTAACTCATTAAAGAAACCGATGTAATGTTGTATATCAGGTTCGGTATGTAATAACATTCGTTCAGAATCAATGTATTAATTGTAAGTCCATATTGCGACCCCCGGTGCTTACGGGGAGGCGGAAACGGTATAAAAAACAAATTTTTATCGCAAGAGGCAACATGGACTAAACAAGGTCGGGATCGTGTCTAAACTAAACTAGCAAACTTGCTAAAGAGATTTAGCTACTCGGTTTAAGATGGTTATACCTAGCTTGTCTTGAACTCCTTCTCTTCAAGCTCCGGTGGTGGTCCGATGGCTCCTTCTCGTCGTCTCCGTACGCCGAAGATAGATCCACTTGAAAGCTCCAACCTTTAGCTCCTTCTTCGTTCTTTGAAGAAACTAGTTCACTTGGTTTGCTAAACCTAGTGAACTAGAATGAGTAGAGTAGAAATAGAATGGGATTTTAACTATGGTTCTTGATTCTCAACACATGAGAGATATGAACCATAGAGTCAAGAGAGGGAGCAAGAGGATGAGAGTGAGAGCAAAGTGAAGAGCTCAAGAACAAGAGAGAGAATGAGCAAGAAAGAATGAGCAACTCTTTTGTCTCTCACCCTCTTATAATCCAAAGCAATGATAACTCATCATATCAAAAAAGTCTTATGTGTGATGGTTGAAGCAACCATAACCTTATCATGTCATGCACTCATTTTACTCAAATGAACAAGCAAGTAAAAGTCTTTGGCATGAAATGATAACCATGGTTATCATGATGGTCAACTAGTCAAGCCTAGTCAACCGGTCAACAAAGTCAACAAGTCAACAAAAGTCAACAAGTCAACAAAGTCAACAAAAGTCAACAACCAAGTCACCATAATACTTAATTAATATAATAGTTAATCACATATCATATTCTCATTAGGGTTGAGCAAAAAGTCAAAAAGTCAAAAAGTCAACGGTCAACTGTCAACAACCCTAATGAGAATCCGCTATCTGTGCCTCCCTGTCAACTGTGCATACACACCCGCATCCGCGTTCCGAGGAACACGAATGCAAACTGGATAAATCCAATCCCATAAGGTACACTACGATCTGGCTTAAACCAAAGCCCGCTAGTGTAAACTGTCCGGACACTGTACGTGCACAAGTGCACGGATGTGACCGAACCCTGTCGCAAAACCATGCGACCTGTCGCAATACCATGCGACCTCTACTCTTTTGCCTAAAGGCGAAAAGCTTTCTGTGTGGGACTCTAAAGACTCGACACTACGCTGGCAGTGGGTTTAACCACAGACCGCAAGCGGCACTAGCTGTGCGTAACGGTCCCCAGGTAATGCCGACAAGAAGACCGACGAGGCGAAACCCATCTGAACTCCTACTGAGCCTGAGTGTGACATTCTCCGTACAGTCCGGTCTGTTCGTCTGATACATCGCATGGCGGGCCTAGGGGGCGGTAAACGTCAGTCCCCCAATAGCGGTACAAGTCGTGCCGGAGCGAAGCCCAAAACACCCTGAGATAACACTGGAAACCTACCAGTATATCTCGTTTGCCCTGGCCAGGGACTACTCGTGTAATGGCTCTCCTAGACACAGCGCGATGTCAACCCCCAATACCGGGAGAGACGAATCCTGTCTAACCGTCACTGCCTCCAAGTGCTTCGGGACTGCACCCAACTACCACCTGTTTGCACGACTCCTTTGAGCCGTGGTAGGGTAGTGATCAAAGTACAGTGGGAACACACCCGAGGCGAAGTGACAGTGTCAAGTCAGCGGACTAAGCTGTACTCATGTCACCTGGGAACTGATAACTGACGATAGGTATAAAACCAACTGGTCAGTTCCCGACGAGTCCTGTCCAGTGTACCCGTAACCTAACGGGCACCCGCATACTATCTCAAGTACTACGTACTGACGGCTGTGGGACAGACCGTCTCCCACACTGGGATGAGAAGCGCATGTGCTGGTCTACACCGGAGTATCGATGCCCTGTCTCGATAGTCCTCCGACCAGGGACCTGCATAAGGATGTGCTTCTAGATTACCCAGCCCCACTAGTGTGACGGCCATCACATCGCTGGTAATCAAGCATAGATCCTAAGGGCTCCACTAATGTGTATAAGCAATATTCAAAGATAAACACATGTACACATTGAAGTAGAAATAAACCAAGTAGCATACTACTATTTTGAGCAAGATTGTATATACAAGGTGAATATCCCAAGCTTCCATTAAGTAATATACATACTAGTATGATACAGTAATGGCCTCTAGGGCATATACACTAACAATCTCCCACTTGCACTATGGCCATGTACTGGCGTATCGAAGACCTATCATCTCGATCAGCCGCTCGAACTGAGTCTGGGGTAGGGCCTTGGTGAATGGATCTGCAGTGTTGTCTTCTGAAGCGACTCTCCGAACCTCGATCTCCTGGCGATCCACGATCTCCCTGATCAGGTGATACCGCCTCAAGATGTGCCTGGATCTTTGATGGGACCTGGGTTCCTTCGCTAAAGCTATAGCCCCGTTGTTGTCGCAATACAGAGGTATTGGATCAACAATGGACGGAACCACCTGAAGTTCTTTCAAGAACTTCCTTATCCAGACAGCTTCTTTTGCGGCATCAGATGCAGCGATGTATTCCGCTTCCATCGTCGAGTCTGCAACGGTTTCTTGTTTGGAACTCTTCCAACACACCGCCCCTCCATTGAGGGTGAAGACAAAACCCGACATGGACTTGGAATCATCTTTGTCACTCTGGAAGCTGGAGTCAGCAAAGGCCTCGATCTGGAGGTCTTTTCCGCCATACACCAAGAACATCTCCTTAGTCCTTCTCAGGTACTTGAGAATGTTCTTTACCGCTCGCCAGTGTTTCTCCCCAGGGTTAGACTGATACCGGCTTACTACACTCAGTGCATAAGCTACATCCGGTCTGGTACACAACATCGCATACATTATAGAGCCTACCGCAGAAGCGTAGGGTATAATAGACATGCGATCCCTTTCCAAATCAGTCTTGGGAGACATCTCTTTAGAGAGGGTGATCCCGTGACAAGCCGGTAGGTTACCGCGCTTGGAATCTTCCATACTGAATCTCTTCAGTATGGTGTCGATGTACCTGGACTGTGAAAGTCCTAATATCCTCTTGGATCTGTCACGGTAGATCCGGATACCCAGAATGTACGAGGCATCACCCAGGTCTTTCATGGAGAACTTGTGTGACAAGAACCCCTTGACAGATTGTAGCATAGGAATGTCATTTCCTATTAAGAGAATGTCATCCACGTATAAAACGAGGAATACTACAGTTCTCGCTACAAATCTACTATAGATGCATGGTTCATCTGGATTTTTGATAAAGCCAAATTCCTTGACCGTCTCATCAAAGCAGATGTTCCAACTCCGCGATGCCTGCTTTAGTCCATAGATGGACTTAAGCAACTTGCACACCTTTCCGCTGCTCCCACTCTGAATGAAACCCTCTGGCTGGTCCATATAGACACACTCCTCTAAATTTCCATTTAGAAAAGCTGTCTTTACGTCCATTTGCCAAATCTCATAATCGTGGAAGGCAGCAATGGCAAGAAGGATCCGAATGGATTTCAGCATGGCTACTGGAGAGAAGGTTTCGTCATAGTCCAAGCCAGGTCTCTGACGAAAACCCTTTGCTACCAGCCTTGCTTTATAGGTCTCAACTTGTCCATCTACACCAATCTTCCTTTTGAAGATCCACTTGCATCCTATGGGTTTTACCCCGTCTGGAGCAACGTCCAACGTCCATACCTTGTTGGTGTACATGGACTCCATTTCGGTCCGCATTGCATCCAGCCATTTCACTGAGTCAACGCTCTGAACGGCCTGCTGGAAGCTAGTAGGCTCATCATAATCTATGATGCAATCCTCTCTATCCCCGTCTATGAGAAAACCGCAGTATCTCTCGGGCGGATGAGACTGCCTACTACTTCTGCGGAGCGGCGTAGGAATGTCCTGTCCTGTTGAACCCTCTGGTTCCACCAAACTTTCAGTAACAGTCTGTGGTTCTGGAATTTCTTCCAGTTCTACTGCGCTCCCACTTATTTCCTTTTCTAAGAACTGATGTTCTAGAAAGTGGGCATTACGAGAAACAAGGACTTTTTGTTCCTCTGCATAGTAGAAAAGATACCCCCTGGTGTTCTTTGGGTATCCCACAAACTTGCACAGTACTGAACGTGCCTCGAGCTTGTCCGCATGCTGCTTTTTGACAAAAGCCGGACATCCCCAGATCTTCAGATATTGAAGATAGGGTTTCTTCCCACTCCACATTTCATATGGTGTGGAAGGCACAGTCTTAGTCGGAACTCGGTTCAAAAGGTACGCAGCTGATTCTAGCGCATACCCCCAGAATGATCGCGGTAACTCAGCGTTACCCATCATGGACCGCACCATATCCAATAGGGTGCGGTTCCGTCTCTCCGATACACCGTTATGTTGCGGGGTGTAAGGAGGAGTAAGCTGAGAGAGAATTCCGTTCTCTTTTAAATAGTCCAGGAACTCGGCACTTAAGTATTCTCCACCTCGATCCGATCTTAGAATCTTAATACTTTTGCCGGTCTGTTTCTCTACTTCATTCTTATACTCCTGGAATTTTCCAAAGGCTTCGGACTTATGTTTCATTAAGAAGACATAACCGTACCTTGAGAAGTCATCCGTAAAAGTAATGAAGTAAGAATGTCCGCTTCGGGCATGTGTAGACATTGGACCGCACACGTCACTGTGTACGAGTCCCAAGAGCTCGCTCGCTCTTACTCCATGTCCAGTAAACGGAGTCTTTGTCATCTTTCCTTTGAGACAGGATTGACAAGTGGCATACGACTGATATTCGAACGCATTCAAATAACCTTCTGTATGTAACTTAGTCAATCTTCTCTCATTTATGTGACCCAGTCTACAATGCCACAAGAAAGTCTGATTTATTTCTGGAGACTTTCTTTTGTGTGTATTCTGGACATTAAAAATCTGTGGTTGGTTTAACACGTATATACCATTACTCAAAGTACCTGACCCAATCAAAACTTGATTAAGGTGAATGTTTACAACATTACTTACAAACGCAAATTCATAACCTTCTTTAGAAACTAAAGATACAGAAATGATATTACAAGTTGCGTTGGGTACAAAAAAGCAATTACGCAAAACTAAAACATGTCCATCTGACATTCCCAGGTGATAGTCCCCCACGGCTTTAGCATCCATGCTAGCTCCGTTCGCAACTCTGAGGGTCATGTCACCTGCCTTCAAAACCCTACGGTTTCTCAACGCCTGCAAAGAATTACAGATATGAGATCCTGATCCGGTATCCAATACCCAGGAAGTAGAGTTTATTGAAAGACAGTTTTCAATAACATACACACCTGAAGCTGAAGCTGCAACCTGCTTCAATTCCTGTGTTCTGGCCTTCCAGGCCCTGCAATCATTCTTCCAGTGTCCTTTCTTATGACAATAGAAGCATTCTTCCTTATCCACAAGTTTCCCTGCTATCTTTGTTGCTTTACCTTTTCCCTTCGTATCCACTTTACTTACACCGCCCCTTGGTTTGGCGGGGGCCTTCTTCTTCTTTCCCTTGGCTTTCGCCTTGGACCTAGAAGAAGATGATCCTCCTACAAACAAAGTGGATGTATCCCTACCTTTCTGTAGGGTGCCCTCTGCGCTCCTCAGCATGTTGAGGAGCTCTGAAAGTTCACCTCTTTTTCTTGTAGGTTGAAGTTCAGTATAAACTGGGCGTAAGTGGAAGGAAGGGACTGGAGAACTATATCCGTATATAGCTCACTCTCCAATGTGATCCCTAGGTCAGCGAGCTCCTCAATGAAGCCGATCATCTTTAGCACGTGCTCGGCTACTGATGATCCGACGGCCATTCTTGTCGAAAATAACTTTTTCGACGCTTCGTATCTTGCGATACGAGATTGCTCTCCATACAGTTCTTTTGTATGGAGCAATATGGATTCCATGTCCATATTCTCATGCCTCCTCTGATGTTCGTTGTCCATCGAGGCAAGCAGGAGGCACTTGGCCTTTGCGCTATCAATCTCCCAAGTCTTGCGGATTTCCTTATCCGCGACACTGGAAGTTGGACCAGGGACAGGGGGAGCTTTGGTGGTAAGAAGATACCCCAGCTTGTCATAAGTGATTGCTATCTTGACATTCCTGAGCCAATCTTTGTAGTTTGGCCCTGTCAGTTTGTTTTTATCTAGGAGTAACTTAAGTCCAGTCATGTTGATTGGTCGCTGCAATTTGGAGAGAAGAGGAAAACACTCAGCATGATGCTCTTGCAAGTTTAGAGTGGTTTTTAGTTTGTCTAAACAGGATGGCTCCCACTGTTTCTCGAATCCCTCCTCAAACCATAAAGGAAGAATTAGTCAGGATCAATCCCACCGTACAATACTTGCTTAACCGTTCGGCCAGGCTGGTGTCGGTACTTCGAGGGAGGTTTTCCAACGCTTTCGCGAAGTTCCTTAATTAGAGAACCTCTTTTCCCTGGGGGCGTAGCCCCGCTAACACCTTTCTAGGCACCTACTAGGTTTATAGCATTGATCGTTTAGCGAGAAATTTCCCGAGGAGTAGCATATACTCACAGTAGGATCGGGATCCAAATATCATCGCGTGACGAAACTGAAGGAATCCTACCAGAATCATCACACTCCAAATGGTATGCAAATCTAGCAAGTTTCAGTACTTATGAAACTCCCGATGTGGATTTTTGCCCCATGCTCTTATGACCTTGGCGTGAGGTCAAAATGTCATAAGTCACATGTCAAGTTCGTCCCATCATTATCCAGGTTAATTTGAATCCACCCGTACATACCCTTGACGTAGGCCAAAATGGCAGTATGACTGTCTCAAACCAACGCATTCTATCTATGCAACAGATAAATATCCGGCAGCTACCAATCACTATGCCTTGGCGTGAGGTCAAAATACATAGCTTGAATACTACCGAATATTTAACTGAAATGATGGAGGGCTACGGATGGTTTTGGCAAAACCGTGAACGTAGTGAACTTGATTTAGTCGATGGAACGAGATAGCTTTTAAATGGAGTGGCTCAAACTCCGTATTTTAAAAGTTTGTTTTGAAAAGAACCGAGTGGTTTTTCGAAAGTGTTCCAACGACTTTAACTTGGTTTATTATCTTGCATTAGTTCTTTTAATGCGTGATATTCTTGCATTAGTTCTTTTAATGCGTCCCATCATTTAATCCTACCATTGCAGAAAACAACCAAAATATGACGTACGCTTATGCCATTCGCATTCGCCACTGGGCCCCGTCATTACCCGTTAGGTTACTTAACTAACGACAGAGCGGGGGCTGGGCTAGCGCGTCTGTAAAACATAAGCAACGCCTAAATAGAAAGCAATGATAGACATTTCAGATCACAGATAAATACATTGGATATACTAGGAATCTGTAATTTGTACGAGCCTGTAACAAAAACAGATAACACGGTCGCGGTGAATAGCCAATACCCCACCCAAGACCCCTACGGGTGCGGCAAACTACCCGCCAAGTACCCGAAGCGTAGCAACCTCCCTCATCTCCATGAGTAGGCCACTCGACACTTCGGCATACCCGGTAGTTTGTGCACCCCTCCATGGGTCTATCCTAGGAGCAAAAACAGTAAAAAGAAATTATACAATGACGGCTACAACCCCGACCCGGTTGTGCGGCCATACAAATAATTATTACATCAATTTACAAATTTACATGAATCGCAAGAAAAGAAAACTCTCATCTCACAACCCCCGGCTATTCACCCGCGACAATCCAACATATTTATATACACATTCCAGCACATTACAGATCATGTATAACCCCGACTAATCGACTTATAGCGATTAGCCGACGTTCAATACATGCAAACATCACAGATATAACCATCATAGTCAAAGTGCATTGAAGTTCGGGAAAAATACGAAATTATAGGACCCCAAAAGTAAATTTCTATTCTGGAAAATCTGGGCACATATAATATATCTTAAAAATCCCAAAACCCAACCAGAACAACACTGCACGAAAAACGATGCAGAGAAGACAACAAACGGCGGCGGTTCCGCGGCATATGCCTACCTCGTGCCGCGGAACCGCGGCGGTTTGAACGAAACAGTGGATCGTTTTTCATGGGTGTTCTAACAAAACCCTGAGCCGAATTTAGGTGTATAACAAAACTTGTTTTGACCAGAAAACATTTCAACAGAAACTAGGATTTTGAAAAAGTTTGGTTTTTGGATTTTTCCGGTTCCGAACTTCGTTACACTTCACTACCAAGCTAGTTTAAGTTTAGTTAGGCTCTGATACCATTGTAAGTCCATATTGCGACCCCCGGTGCTTACGGGGAGGCGGAAACGGTATAAAAAACAAATTTTTATCGCAAGAGGCAACATGGACTAAACAAGGTCGGGATCATGTCTAAACTAAACTAGCAAACTTGCTATAGAGATTTAGCTACTCGGTTTAAGATGGTTATACCTAGCTTGTCTTGAACTCCTTCTCTTCAAGCTCCGGTGGTGGTCCGATGGCTCCTTCTCGTCGTCTCCGTACGCCGAAGATAGATCCACTTGAAAGCTCCAACCTTTAGCTCCTTCTTCGTTCTTTGAAGAAACTAGTTCACTTGGTTTGCTAAACCTAGTGAACTAGAATGAGTAGAGTAGAAATAGAATGGGATTTTAACTATGGTTCTTGATTCTCAACACATGAGAGATATGAACCATAGAGTCAAGAGAGGGAGCAAGAGGATGAGAGTGAGAGCAAAGTGAAGAGCTCAAGAACAAGAGAGAGAATGAGCAAGAAAGAATGAGCAACTCTTTTGTCTCTCACCCTCTCATAATCCAAAGCAATGATAACTCATCATATCAAAAAAGTCTTATGTGTGATGGTTGAAGCAACCATAACCTTATCATGTCATGCACTCATTTTACTCAAATGAACAAGCAAGTAAAAGTCTTTGGCATGAAATGATAACCATGGTTATCATGATGGTCAACTAGTCAAGCCTAGTCAACCGGTCAACAAAGTCAACAAAAGTCAACAAGTCAACAAAGTCAACAAAAGTCAACAACCAAGTCACCATAATACTTAATTAATATAATAGTTAATCACATATCATATTCTCATTAGGGTTGAGCAAAAAGTCAAAAAGTCAAAAAGTCAACGGTCAACTGTCAACAACCCTAATGAGAATCCGCTATCTGTGCCTCCCTGTCAACTGTGCATACACACCCGCATCCGCGTTCCGAGGAACACGAATGCAAACTGGATAAATCCAATCCCATAAGGTACACTACGATCTGGCTTAAACCAAAGCCCGCTAGTGTAAACTGTCCGGACACTGTACGTGCACAAGTGCACGGATGTGACCGAACCCTGTCGCAAAACCATGCGACCTGTCGCAATACCATGCGACCTCTACTCTTTTGCCTAAAGGCGAAAAGCTTTCTGTGTGGGACTCTAAAGACTCGACACTACGCTGGCAGTGGGTTTAACCACAGACCGCAAGCGGCACTAGCTGTGCGTAACGGTCCCCAGGTAATGCCGACAAGAAGACCGACGAGGCGAAACCCATCTGAACTCCTACTGAGCCTGAGTGTGACATTCTCCGTACAGTCCGGTCTGTTCGTCTGATACATCGCATGGCGGGCCTAGGGGGCGGTAAACGTCAGTCCCCCAATAGCGGTACAAGTCGTGCCGGAGCGAAGCCCAAAACACCCTGAGATAACACTGGAAACCTACCAGTATATCTCGTTTGCCCTGGCCAGGGACTACTCGTGTAATGGCTCTCCTAGACACAGCGCGATGTCAACCCCCAATACCGGGAGAGACGAATCCTGTCTAACCGTCACTGCCTCCAAGTGCTTCGGGACTGCACCCAACTACCACCTGTTTGCACGACTCCTTTGAGCCGTGGTAGGGTAGTGATCAAAGTACAGTGGGAACACACCCGAGGCGAAGTGACAGTGTCAAGTCAGCGGACTAAGCTGTACTCATGTCACCTGGGAACTGATAACTGACGATAGGTATAAAACCAACTGGTCAGTTCCCGACGAGTCCTGTCCAGTGTACCCGTAACCTAACGGGCACCCGCATACTATCTCAAGTACTACGTACTGACGGCTGTGGGACAGACCGTCTCCCACACTGGGATGAGAAGCGCATGTGCTGGTCTACACCGGAGTATCGATGCCCTGTCTCGATAGTCCTCCGACCAGGGACCTGCATAAGGATGTGCTTCTAGATTACCCAGCCCCACTAGTGTGACGGCCATCACATCGCTGGTAATCAAGCATAGATCCTAAGGGCTCCACTAATGTGTATAAGCAATATTCAAAGATAAACACATGTACACATTGAAGTAGAAATAAACCAAGTAGCATACTACTATTTTGAGCAAGATTGTATACAAGGTGAATATCCCAAGCTTCCATTAAATAATATACATACTAGTATGATACAGTAATGGCCTCTAGGGCATATACACTAACATTAATACAAGGTGATATTTTCCAACCGACTTGGCTGCAACAATAGCACCATTCTCGAACACTTAGAGATATATCACCCATTCCCAGTTCTCTACCTATCTATAGCCCATGTAACATATACATATGCGGGATCCTGATTCGGTATCACATACCCAGGACGTAAAGGATACTGAGAAACAATTCTCGGTAATGAACACACCCGAAGAAGATGCATCAACATGCACTTTCTTCGATTGGGTGGCATGGGAATTTGGATATTCCCCCATTTCCTGCTCGGACTTATAACAGCTATAAGATAGAGCGGCACCAATGTTTCCTAGCTCAGTATAATAAGAAGGTTCGGTCAACACATTCATATTATTATCTTGATTAAGGCGTGACATGGTCGCTACAAGGAGAGATAGAAAAAAACACTCTGCGTGCGCTCATTATAAGATTAGATTGGTTATTATTTTATCTAATCAGTATGGCTCCTACTGTTTTTATCAAATCTTCCTTCAAACTCTAAAAGGTAAGACTAGCCGGGATTAATTACACCCTACAAGTTCGCCAATCTTTCGGCCAGGCCAGTGTCGGTACTTTGAGGGAGGTTCCACGTGCTTTCGCACGGACCTAATTAAAATAAATCTCGTTTTCCCAGGGGCGTAACCCCGTTAACACCTTTCTAGACACCTACTTGATCGGCTAATTGTAAAGTGTAAAACTCTCTCAGGAGCAACTCTTACTCACAGCGGGATCGGGATCCAACTATCTCATAGAAGGTATGCAATTTCATTGAAAGTTTCAACACTTGAAACTCCCGATATCTTTTGCCCCAAGCGATCTATGACCTTGACAAGGTCAACAAACTATAGATCGCAAGTCAAGTTCAACCCGTCATTTCATGATTGAATTAAACCCACCCACACGACCTTTGACAAGGTCAACAAGGCTGCACGACTACCCTAATCCAATCGCATCTTATGCTTAAGCAGATAAGCAGTAATCAGCTACCGCACACTACGCCTTGACAAGGTCAACAAACGCAGCACGAATACTAATTATTACTTATTTGAAATGACGGAGGGCTATGACAGATTTTTATGAAAACCTTTTGCGTAATGAACTTGATATCGTTGCGGAAACGAGTGATTTTGAAAAGGAGTGTTTTTAGGCTTTTACTAGTTTTGCTAAAGAGGTCACTCCTGGTAAAGGGATCTCGGCTCTTTTCTCATCGAATGAGGTGCAGGATATTTCATAAATACCACTATGCAAAGAAAAAAGTATAGAAGCAATCAAAAGACAAACCGAGTGGGTTGTAGCATCTGCTAGTTTCGCTAAAGAGGTCACTCCCGGTGAAGGGATCTCGGTTCTTTCCTTATCGAATAAGGTGCTGGATATTCTACAAGGAATACCGCTATGCAAAGCAAGAACTAGAGCTACCAGTTTCTAAAACAAGTTTCTACAATATTTTTAGGTTTCTTTTATTTCATTAATCTCATTAACAAAGTCCCATTAATTTTGCTTCCCAAGCATCACATATGAAACGAAAGCAGCAATATTAATTATATCTCATATATATAATATAGGCATTCGTCTCAGAATATATCAAGTGATCACATCACAAAATATCAGCAGCAGAAGATAACATATGAAATATTGGATATACTAGGAATTCCGTGTTTTAATTTAAGTCAGTATAAAACACGGATTCCACGGTCGCGATGAATAGCCAAACCCACATCCCTAGACCCCTACGAGAGCGGCAAGAAACCCTACCAATTCTAGAGTTAGGAGACCCGGTCTCGACTCCTCAAGATGGTCTCCCACTAGACCCTAGAACCCGGTTACTTGTGCTCCCCGCCTTGGGTCTATCCTAATGCGGAAAAGTAAATAATATACATCAATGGTGACATCATCCTCAATCCGGAAGTGCCCCAATAAAAGAATATTACATACATGTTTTTACATGAATGAAAATGAAAAACTCTCATCTCACATAAAAAAAACCCGGCTATTCAAAACACGATGATCCAATATAACATATCACAGCAACACATAATATCACATGTCATCAGCGTAAGTAAATATGCTTATCCCAATTATCGTTGACGTATAGCAATGAAACCGGCGATACACTACATATTACACTTACGGTCGCAGAAAAGAAAGTGAAAAACTACAACAGTTGGAATCCTGTCACGACCCGAAAGTACGGAACATGACCGACACTTAGACTACGAAACGTCTCGAGGAGTACGTAATCTAAGTAAGCCGAAAACCCAGAAATCCAAACCAAGAACAGTAGTAGAGTGAAGGAAAACCAATTTAAATCAAGTAGTTTTAATAGCATAAGCCGAATTATGCGTTTTTAAGAACATCAAATATTTCCTGAAAATTTCGGCAGATTCTCCTTTGTAAATACTGGCCCCCAAACGGGATACAACATGAATAGTATACGAAATCAATAAAAAGGCATCCCCAAGCGGGAGCTAGCTCTTCGTCAATCGACAGTCACAACCACGCAAGCAATATAATATACAACGCCAAGGGCGAGGATCAAAACTCAAAAGAAAACTCAAAACAGCAAGAAATCCACAGAAATACAACGCGCGATTCTAAGGTCGAAAGAATAAACAACACTGGTCTCTATCTCAATAAATATATGTTTGGTTGATGGAACTTCTAGATACAACAGAATAATAATATACAAAGTATAATAATGGGTACGATACAAATAAACCCACCTACTAGCAAGTCACCCGAAAAGAAGCAGTGCCAGTAAAGCCGTAAAGAAACATGTACGGCAAAACCTGCAAGAAACTGCGGCACAACGGGGGTGAGTTGCCAACTCGTGAGTAGGAAAAAAAATTAAGCGTACCTCAGGAGTCCTCAAATCCAGTATATGAACACATAGTCTCATACCCATGTGAACACATAAATACATATCCCTGTAAGCATAAATGAAAGAAGAATGTATGCAAGTATGGGTGTGTGTGTGTGTATGTGTGGTGCAACCACTACTCTAGGGTTTCGCAACACTAAACCTATCCAATCACACCTAAAATCTATCTTTATCATCAATAACCTCAACAATAAACAATCAATATATATGTGTGTATACGTATTCGTATACATCACCACGAACTGCGGGGGTGCTATACGCCATCCACCCGACTTCTCCCCGTAGATATAAATCTACTCACCTGGTCCTCGCTCGCCGTTGCCGACGTCGCCACGCGCTTGCTTGTCGTCACGAAGTCCACATGGGGTACCTACATATCATAATACATCGTATCACATTAAAATCAAATTCGAAATCGAAACGGCATACGAAAATCAAATCGGCACGCGTATCACGCATAGGTCAAAACCTATTGCCTACGCATGCAAGAATAGTCAAACCAACCCTCGATGTCGATGTACGAACGTCAAACCATCGTAAAAAAACCCAAACACTCTCATTTGCGCATTCACGAACACTAATTATAACATAAAATAGGTTAAAATTCACAAAACCCCCAAATTCACCTTAAAAGCCATTTTTCCGAAATCTAGCAAGCAAAATTTACTCGTTTTAGTACAAAACTCGACGTTTAAACAAATCTAGCAGCCATAATACTTATTAAATATCTTAAATAAGTCATAAAAATAATTTCCATAATTTAATCCCAATAAATTTCATTAACCCCAAAATTCTAGTTTACAATATACCCAAATTTTAACAATTTTATAGCAAAAATGCACAAACAATAATTTAGCTTGGATTTCCATGAACTAAAAGCATTAAACCACTCAATATAATATTTATGATATGATGAAACCCTAACCATATTTTTAATCTCTCATTTTGAATTAAAACTAAAAACCTAGTTTGCAATATTATGCAAATTGGACCATTTTTAAAATAACAATTGTAATATAGCAACTAGATTAGATTTTAGCATGTCACAACATATTAATCTACCCATCACAACCATAATCCTATGATAGAAACCCTAATTTAATCCAAACCCTTTTCTAGAAATTTCATTAAACAAGCAATAACACCAAATTAACACTATAAAATTCTAAATTAGCATAATTAAACTACAAATTAGCTAAAAGTTTAAGATTTTACCTCACAAGCTTAGAACCCTAGCTTGCTCTTAACCTCCAAAGATGTCTCCTTTCATCAAGTTGTAAACAAATTTGGGTGTGTGAAGGAGTAGAATATGGATTTGCTTTGAATTATTGAAGGAATTTGTGGATTTTTAATGGATTTTGTTGGATTATTTTGATGAAAATGAAGTGAAAAGAGAAGGAAAAATAATGGAGGGGGGATGGCTACTCTCGACAGTAGGGAGGAGTGGGGAGAGGTGTGGGAGTTGGGGAAATTTCACACAAAGTCAAAGACATCCATTACTCAAGTATACTTAGTCAAATTAATATATTTTATATCATTTCTCAAAGCATTTCTTCACATGAGTTGAAGAAAATTGGAGGGGAGGAAAAGTGGGCTGTTTTTGGGTGTGGGGCCGGCCATGATGAAGTGGGGATGAGTGTGAGAGATTTTACAAACAATTTCTATGCAAAAAGACCCTCCACAAGCTCAAAATTGCAAGTTTTAGCTTAAATAATTATATTTTTGTTTTCCATAATAAAAACCAATTAAAACTTGAAATAAAATACTAAAAAAATATATTACAACTAGATTTTAATTAACATGATTTTAAAGATTAAAATTAGCCCATTTAAATTTGTATTTATCGCTAATTTAATGTATTTTCTTACCGGCTTAAAATAATATTAAAATAATTAAATTCGGAAAATTTTTCAGAAAACCAGAAATTTTACCAGTGGCTCAATAAACACTAAACATTAGCAATTTCATAGCTAGAATATGTATTTTTAATTTTATAATAAAGATATTTATATTTTGATTTTTTCCAGAAAACCCCCTTATTTTACCGATTTTTTCGAAATTTCACTGAAACGATTTTCAAAACGTTACAAATCCGCAACCACCTTAGACATCATAAACCCAACGCATCACATACATTGGATTTCATGCCCAACCAAATAAATTCCTTAGATATCATATGCCTAACAATTATAAACCCCGCATGTTAATCTTGATATTGAAAACACTTTTCAATAACCTGTCGGGTAATTCAACAAGATTCTCGATAACCTGATCAAATGCTCGTCGGAAAACTTTGTAGACAGCCGCACCCCCCGATGCCGTTGACGAAGTGCACTAAGGCGGAACACCGCGGCCGCGAGCACCCGAACGTATGCTTTTGGCGATGGGGTTATCCTACAGTCACTTGGTCGGGGCTGGGGCGTGGCTATCTAATAAGGTTACCCGACGAGTATCCGCGTACGCTACGTAATTGCGACAGGCTTTTGATCAACATCAAAATTCCGTGGCAACCGATCAAATGAGACTAAACTGCTAGATTTATAAAATTCAAACTAGTTATCTCATAACTAATTATGTGGATTCCAAATATTGTATTACAATCATAGATAGCTAGATGAATTTAAACTTTTCGATCGAATAAGCAAGCACCCAAAAAATCCCAACAAGCTCAACACTTGAGCGGAGTCCAAAAAGTACCCAGAAACTGCCACAGCTCTTATGAACCATCCGTAGAAGGGCCGACCCATGCCTCACTCATGTCGCCGCGGAACTATGGAAAACCCTAGGGTATCACCGCGGTTCCGCGATCCAAAAAGTCGAGTTTGGGTATCTTTCTTCTAGAGGGTCCACAGAATCGCTTGCATGATTTTCTGAAGATTTTAAACCCGGAAAAAATCCAACACTTGGAAAATTTCCAGCGGGGAAAAAATTGGGTTATCGATATCTGTTCAAACTTTTTAACATCGTCTAAATAACCCGAATACATGTTAGAATTACGATCACGAAACACTCTGAGTTGCCTTTGCAGAAAGTTAATATCACATGAAAATTTAGCAAAAACAAACAACACCTGAAACACCAAAACCCAGACCCTGGAACACTGAAAAAATTTGAAGCTCAGAACCCTATACAGGGCTAGCCTGCTTGGATTTTAGGCTAAAGTGCTCGGCCAAAAACTGGCCAGATGAGTTTAAATTTCTTCCGTGTTCATGTCATATCTCATACAACATTCTGCAGTTGTTTAAAAAAAAATTTGACACCTCTAAAAATTCGACAGAACCTAGATTTAGTGTTTTAAGTTTCGGAGCAGTTTCGGTTTCGTAATCTAACAAACATTGTTTAAATCTCTAGCTTGGCTCTGATACCACTGTAGAGTTCTGTAGGCCGGCAGCAAAGTTTCGGGAGGTATCGTCCATGCTGTTTTCAAATTTTTGCCGTTCTAAAGAACCCTAACCTAGAATTTTTAACTAGAGTTTTAAACAAAACAACATGCAAATATCTTTACATTCTAAGTGAATGAGGAATACAACCTTTGTAGACCGGTCCTTCACTTTTAAAGCTCTGTGTAGTAGTCCCTTCGCTGCGAGTAGTGATCTCCCGAACTCTAGCATGGGTTCCATTGGAGAAATGAACAAGCTTCTACGAAATCTTCGAGGCCGAAGATGATCTACGTCGAGAAGAATCAAGCTCATGCTACCTCTTCACTAATATGTGAATTAGTGAAGCAAACACCCTAAACTAAATGGCTAATAGTAGAGAATGATGAAATAGGAAATGAGCTCTCTTTAATTTTCTTTTTCTCACAATATTTTCTCATCTTAGAAAAAACTAACAAGCTTTTTTCTCATTCAAGAAGAAGATGAAGAATCAAGAAGAGAGAATGAACTTATGAGGTGAGAATAGCAACCATGGGTGAGTTAGTGTCATACACTAACTCATGTAGAGAATAAACCATGGGTTAACAATAATGGTTGGGTTGATAAATATCTACAAGTAAAACAAAACTAGTGGACTAAGTCAAAGATGCTACAAGCTTCTCCAAGCTTCCATGCATGTGACAATTTCCACTAATTTGTGAATTACCTAAATAAATAAAAACCTTAGGATTATCATAACCATGGTGTAAGCCTCATACACCCATGTTGCATGTGGCATCAAGCATGACACAAAAATAATGTACATTAATATATATCATATATATACAAAATGTACACTAGTGAGAAAAGAAATGTTAAGTTAGCTAATATTAGTTAATGTAAATTAATATATCACATATATAATTATACATTAAATTATTAAATTAACACTTGATTTAATAATCTGGCTATATCACATGCAACCGACTAATATCAAATGTAACAACTTATCGAATCAACACTTGATCCGATAACCCGGCTATATCACATATAACCGACCGACATCACATATCGCGAGAATAGAATGCGGTATCACCTATGCGCATTAATCTCAGTCCCGCACATATCACATATGTGCTCCTACTTCGTTTCGCATGAACCAGGAAACCTCTGTGTAGGACTCTAAAGACTCATCAATGCACCGGCAGTAGATGATGATCATATCAAACAATCACAAGCCGCAAGCGGTCTGCTAAACGTAACGGCCACCTGAGTATTGAGCGATCAGAAGATCAACAAGCAAGCCTGCTCGTACTACTGTGAATCCAATCAGTAACACTACCGCACAGTTCGGTCTCTTCGTCAGATATGTCGCATATCAAAGCCTGGGGGTGGTATAACGTTAGACCCCAATAGTCTGATAAGTCATGCCGATGCAAGATCCATAACGGTTCGAGAAACTACTGATAACACTTACCAGTAAATCTCAGCAATCCTGGCCAGGGATTTCATATTATGGCCAATCGAGTATAGCGCAACATCAACTCCCAATACCGGGAGAGATGAATCCCCTCCTATCGCTCATTGCCTCCATGTGACTCGGGACTGTACCCAAAAACCACCTTTTGCATGATCTATTGACCGTGGTATGGTGGAAATCAAAGCACGGTAGGAATCACACAAGACTCTATGACGATCTCGGGTCGACAGACTAACCTGTACCAGTGTCACCAGAGAACTGCTATCTGACGGTAGGTATAATACCATCTAGGAGTTCTCGGCGAGTCCATTCAGTATACCCAGTCTCCACTGAGCACCCGTATACCATCTTTGATGTCAAAAACCAATGGATGTAGGATCATCCATCGCCCATCATATGTGCCACGTCCCGAAAATATGACCGGCACTTAAACTACGAACGTCTCAAGGCGTACGTAATCTAAGTAAGCCGAAAACCCAGAAATCCAAACCAAGAAAAGTAGTAGAGAGTAGGAAGAACCATAGCAATCAACCAGTAAGCAACATAATATACAACGCCTAAAGGCGAGGATCACAACAGAAAGGTAAATCCAACAGCAAGAAATCCATAAAAATATAACGCGCGACTCTACGGTCGAAAGAATAAACATCACTGGTCTCTATCTCAATAAGTACATGTTTGGTTGATGGAACTTCTAGATACAACTGAAATATAATATACAATGTATAATGATGGGTACGATACAATAAACCCACCTACTAGCAAGTCACCCGAAAGGAACAGTGCCCGCAAAGCCGTAATGAAACCCGTACGGCAACACCTGCAAGAAACTGGGGCGCAACGGGGGTGAGTTGCCAACTCTTGCGTAGAAAAAGATCTACGAACAGAAAATCGCATGTATGACGCAATCCTAGGTCATACGATCAATATATAAACCTCAAATGAATAAGTCTGAAGCATGCTAAGGTGGCAATGAAACATCTATACATGTATGTAGTACCAAGTGCTCGTGTCAGTGCCTCAGGTAATAACATATCATATATAAGAGGTATGTCTGCATGGAGTAATATGATGAAGTATCAAATGGATATCAATACACATATATTAGCGTCCCATTCCACTAATATTGGTGTAAGGGTATATATAACAGCGCCCTCATACCCTGTTATATATACAAATGAAGTATGATCAATGTAATCGAGGTCTGTATGTAATCAAAGTCTGTATAAACGTGGATCCCATCCACCCATCACCCAATGACAATAAGCATCATGCACGTAAATATCATAAGCATATGCATGGAAGTACGAGGATATAATCAAAATCATGGAACCGGAGTGCCCAGCATCGACACTCGAAAACATCATGAAAATGGTGCCCAGCATCGGCACGTAAATCCTTATATATCGGGCATCCGTCAGTCTGGGTCAGCCCACGGGCTCTGCCTGCGGTATCGGCCCTCGGCCCCAGCAGTACGCCCATATCCATCTCTCAACTCCGGTCGGTATCCTCCGGATATCCGCCGAGCTCCAATACAATCACCGGTAGGTAGTAGTCCCTCTGCCAGGCTCACCGTCTACTACACAGCGATCCGTTCTCGCCCCGGGGTACCATACCGGGCCCACCATGTACCCGCAATCGGCCTCATCCGCCTTCTCGAATCGGGTTTCATATGTCACTCTAGCACCGAGAAAACACATGGTGGATGCACTGAAATATCATATCAAGGGTAACCGGGTTTTTAAAATAATTACATATTTTCTTTTGAAATATCCACGGTTCCCAAATCCAGAAATATCATGAAAACAACATATCTCAATGCGTATAATCAGAAGCATGATATAGGCAACATGTAAAAGAAATGCAAGCATATCTGTCTATCATGCAATCAGGAATAGTAATATGCACATATTGAGGGAAACCGCTCTTTTAAAATGAATCAGTTTTGAAGAGTATCTTGCGGTTTCCAAATCTAGAATTATCATATATGTATGTGCAAATATGTATGTGTACAAATATGAGTGTACGACAGGCAGGTGCACAAGTATGAGTGTACAGTAAGTATGTGCACAAGTATAAGTGTACGATAAGTATATGTACAAGTATGCCATGCAAGGGTCATATCCTGAATGCAACAGTACTACAGTGTAGTGACATGAAAATTATCGATGACGAAGTGTGTGAGCCGGCAAACAGTGTACGTGGACATATGCATCATCGATAATTGTGCTGGTGTCCAACAGCATGATGATAATATAGCAATAGCTCATGAAATGAAATGCGAATAGCAATGAAAATGCAGAATCGAATAAATCAACGCAACTGTGAAGAGTCTACATCAATATGTATATGTCATGAAATTGTGCCATTTGAAATAAGACAAATCGGTGTTTTTAGTAAAATAAGGGCTACGGAGTTTTTAAGTAAGATACGTCCTTTGAAAATATCCGTAGAATCCCTTTACTTGTTTTTAAGATATTCCCGATTCGTAAGTTTTTGAAATAGGTATGGCTCGGGTCTAGTCTAACATTTACTATACTAACTACTGATCAAACTATCAAGTAAATCGGGAGGGGTATGGAAACCACCTAATCTGAGTCGATATATATGTAAATATAAATATAAATAGTCGGTGATTCCGCCTCAATAGTATCGCGTATTATACCGTAGGTCATCTAACATCCTCAAGTCATGAGCGCGGATCAATCATCACTATATAGCTCGTACGGTAAATCGTCGTACGACATCCCAATAGCTGGGTACGGGTCAATATCACAATCAGCTCATCAATTATTTGGTATCCTTATCATCATCTCACATAATCTGGGGTACTGATCTAAGTCTAGTACGAGTCGATACCATTATATAAGTAAGAACGCGTGTGTGAAACACACGTCCCAAGGCCCGCTAAAAATCATATATCGTATCCCAAATACGAATCACATCACATCACCGATATCATGGCACTATGCCCAATCTCATTGACTCATCTCCAATGTCCTCCAATATCCTCATCATCACAGTAAAAACATAGCAAATATGCACGTGTGTGAGTGTGGGTGTAAACCTATTCTAGGTTCGCGACTAGAAACTACACTAGTTACTTCTAACCCTAACCTATGCATATTACACCTAACACATCCTAAACAACCAAGTCACACATAAGCTAACATATATCTGTATATAAAAAGTATATATGGTATACTAGACATCGGACTGCGGGGGTGCTATACGCCATCCACCCGACTTCTCCCCGTAGATATAAATCTACTCACCTTTCTTTATGCGTGCCGGTGCCGATGTCGCCATTGCATCTCCAACGCCTCGACGCCACGTGAGTACCTACAAGAATATCACACGCTAAAACACATGAAAACCATGTCGGAAACCAAAATGGTGCACGCTACGCCCATAGGTAAAAACCTATGGCCTCGTGTGCAAACGCAGCCAATATCCACTGTGGTTGATGTCCAAACGCCACCCGACAGAACGAATCATCGAATACCAAAAACCCATACGAAAACAAGTCGTAAATCATATGCCAACTCACAAAAATCAACCAGATTCTATCCTAACTGGAATCAGTCAAAACTAGACACACCAGGGGTCAAGTTTACATGAAATAGGGCTGTGCACGCAAAACGAGGGGATTCCCTACTGCTCTGGCCGCAAATTGCGGCCAGAGGGAATATATCTGCGGCCAGGAATTTGAGGTGGGGGCTAGGGTTTTATGGGATGGTTCCAGGGTGCCTGCACAGCTTACTGCCAAGTCAATTTTATTTTAGGAGGTCTCGGGTTGAAGCAGATACCAGAAAGGTCACAAAATCGACAAAATCGCTAAAATACGCCAAGTTGAAACATTCAGGTAACTTAATGGAAATCTGGGGTAATCTTAGTTACAATGGTCTCAAATACACCTAACAAGGTTACCCTAACGATCAAAACCATCACTTGGCCACATCTCACTCAATTTTTATCTAAACTAGCACTAATCTACTTAAGAACACTAAGTTTCAGCCAATTATCCATAACTTAACAAGATAGGAGTGGGTTGCAAGATTTATACCTCAGGGAAACCCTAGGATGAAGGAGAAAGGAAGATCTTTAAGGAGGGGAGTGTGTGGTTGCCGGTGGAGTGCTGTGGCTACTGCTCGGCTGCCTCAAGTGTTGCTGTTTTGCTTGTGCTGATGCTGTTCTGGCCGAAGTTGTTGCTATTGTTATTGTGTTGGGTTGCTGTTGTTACAGCAGCTGCAGCTGTTGTTGCTTTGGTGAAGTGGGAGAGTGATGTTGCAGGGTTAGATGAGGGCGTGGTGTTGCAGTATATGGTGTTGTTGCTGTTGTTTGGGCTACAGCCGCTGCTGCTTGCAACTTCTCTTTTTTGTTTCCTCTGTTGCTGTTGCAGCAGCTCTTTGCTGTGGCTTATGTTGTGGGGATGGTTGTGGTGAAGTTGAAGTATTTGCTGGAGTTAGGGGTTGTTGTAGCAGCTGTTGCTGCTGGTTTGGTGTAGAAATGAGGGTATATGGCTGAGGTTTGGGGCTGATGTGCTGCTGCTGATGTAATGGGCTGCTGAAGGTGTTGATGTTGTGATATTGGGGCTGATTTGTTACATCAGTTGCTGTTGCAGCAGATTTGGTGGCTGATGTAGGGGAAGTGTTGATATTGGGGGCTGATGTAGCTGCTGATGTGAGTGTGTAGGTATTGGGCTAAGGTGTTAGGGGCTGGTGTGTGTGCTGATGTCAATTGGGTGGCTGATGTATTGGCTGGTGTCTTCACTTGGAGGCATTATCATTTGAGAGGGAGTGAAAGAACACAAGGAATAATGAAATGGGATGGATCATGGCACACCCTAGCCACCTCTCTCTCTCTCTCAAGTTAATACACAACCACTATGGCTTACTCTCTCTCTCTACACAAGTCAGCATAACCCTAATCACCCTTAGACAAGGCCAAATCCCTTAGGTTAAAACTAATTAACCTAACCATATGGTTCAACCCACCATGGTCATCTAAGCATGGTTCAACCCTAGGTTACCATGACCAAAACATGAAGCAAGTGTGGAAAATGTTATGTGCACATTTTTGCACAAAAAGCCAAAAATCCAATTAGCGATTTTTGATCGCGATTAACACTGAAGCCGCATATAATTCATCATAAAAACTGTAAAATGGCATATTTCCACAAAATAACCTATTTAAAAATTTCCATAATTTTCTCCAGAATTTTCCCCATTTATCGGTATTTAATTATACCGAATATTAAAATATTCATTAAAAATTAATATTAAATTATGAAAATTCCCAAAATAATACTTTATTTTTTTTGAAATGTTACAATATGGGTCAAGTGTTAGTTATTTATATGCCCTAGAGGCCATTATTGTACATGTGATGTATATTATAGTGGATGCTCCGATATATATAGAGAGACTTTCTTGCTCGACATGATAGTATGCTATCTGGTTGTACTTTATCTTAACATGTTGACTTGTATTGGTTTACTGTCTTTCTCTCACAAGTTGATAAAGCCCTTAGGATATGTACTTGACTACTAGGACTATGATGGAGATCATACTAATGGGGCCAGGGTAGTCAACGAGTACATCCTATAATAGTTCCTAGTCGAGGGTGTATCGTGACAGGGCATCGATACTCCTGAGTAGACTAGCGTATACGCATCTTGACCCATATGATGGGCGATGGATGTGTAAGTGCACGGCGGCGCCCCGGCCGTCAATCCGACGGCCAAATGCGGAAGCGGTGATAAACTTTAATTTTACTTGAACTGGCAAACCGCCGCGCACTAATACCCGGATCGAACCACTAACTAGTCCTAGCTATCTACAAGAAAGGGAAGAGAGATATACCGACTGATCCAAGTCCTCCGGTCTTCTCGTCATCGTCCCGATCTCCTGCGGAATGTCCCGTCTCCTCCTCGTCGCCGGAAATGCACAACATCGCCTACTTCTTTTACGGGCTCCCACCTCAATGCCGAGGCAACTCGGGCACGAAGCTGGCTAGTCGACGTGCCCAAGATTTGCTGTAGAATGTATAGTAGAAGAAGTCTCATTTTGGGGTTGTGGATTTTGCCATTTTGGTGGAGGGATGATACAAGAACTATGTGGAGGGACTTGGGGATTTTTTTGGAGCATGAAATGAAGCAAAAACCCACTCCCAAAAATTTGGACATCCCCTAGCCCTCAAATGGCCGGCCACTTCTTGTGAATTGGGAGAGTGAGAATGAGGGGGGGGGCAAAAGAAATGAGTGGAGAAGTCTATCATGCTAGTGAGAGGAATCAAAAGGAAATCATGAAAGAATATGGTCACCAAAACAAAACCACACTCAACCACCTACCACCATCAACAACCATGATAGCTAATAAACCAACACTCCAACACCACCATCATCACCTCACAAAGTCAAGCAATCATGAACTCAAGAAAGGTCAAGGGATGGGCTCCATCATGAAACCATCATGATACAAAAATATGCAAAGAACCCCTCCACAAATACTTATTTGCACAAATGCAAATAAGCCCTCCTCCACCAATCTTCGGCCAATGAACGATACAAAGGAAATTGGCCGAAACGGAAAGCAAACTGGCAACTCCAGAAAACTGGTCCTGTAATAAATTACAGGAAAGCCCCGATACTGTGCATACTCACCCGCATTTGTATTCCGACCGAAATACAAATGCAATGAGACCAAATCTACACTGTACTATACTAGGATCCGGCTTATACCAAAACCGGCTAGTAATATCCGTTCGATCCTGATCCGTGCAATACCGCACGTATCTGATCGAACCTTGCCATATATCCATACGGCCTATAGTACAAACTGTCCGATCCTGATCCGTGCAATACCGCACGTATCTGATCGGACCTTGCCATATCTCCATACGGCCTCTACAACTTTTCGCCCGAAAGCTGAGTAACTGAATGTGGGGGACTCTAAAGACTCATCAACACCTTGTATGTGGATTTAACCACTAGCACGTCAGAGGTATAAGCCAATACGTAACGGGCTACCAGGTATTGACTAAAAGGGACGTCTGTGAGCGAACTCAGCCCGACAACCCTACTGAGCCTGTCAGTGACAATATCCGTACAGTCCGGTCCGTTCGTCTATGAGTATCGCATGGCGGGCCTAGGGGGTTGGTGAAAGTCAGACCCCCAAAAGCGGTACAAGTCGTGTCGGAGTGTAGCCCAGAACACCCTGAGATACTACTGGAATACCTACCAGTAAATCTCCTTGCCTCGGCCGAGGGCTTCGTGTAATGGCTCTCCTAGACACAGCACGACCTCACCCCCAATACCGGGAGAGACGAACCCCTGAAGATACGCTCACTGCCTCCATGTGGCTCGGGACTGTACCCAACTAAAACCTGTTTGCACGACTCCTTTGAGCCGTGGTAGGGTAGTAATCAAAGTACAGTGGGAACTCACACGAGACAAATGACGATCCCCAGGTCGATGAACTAACCTGTACACATGTCACCAGGGAACTGCCATCTGACGTCTGGTATATGACCAACTAGCATGTTCCCGGCGAGTCCTGTCCGGTGTACTCATAACCCAATGAGCACCTGTATACATCTTAGGTGATCCAACTGACACCAGTGGCTTGTGAGACCGGCCACCGCCCCTCGTCGGGGTCTCGACTGTATACACTAGTCTACTCTGGAGTATCGATGCCCTGTCTCGAAACTCACACGACTAGGGACCATTTAAGGATATGCTTATAGACTGCCAGCTCCCACGTATATGATCGCCCTCATACTGCTGGTGGTCAAGCAAGAATCCTAGGGGCTCTATCAACGTGTAATAGCGACTTGTAAGGTCACCTAAAACAGTACACGATGATAAAGGTAAACCAGATAGCATACTATCATCATGAGTGAGACTGTCCTATCGGGATAGGTCCTCCATCAATCATTGCAATCACGTACCTGTGACCTAATAATTGACTCTGAGGGCACTATCTCCAACAATCTCCCACTTGCACTCAAGGCTAATTATTGCGATGTCGCATACTCACAGCCCGTGTGATACCGAACACCCAACTCCTTTACTAGTCAGTCTCACAAAGCTCGTTTGCGAAACTATTGCTTTCGAGGAATAGCCTCAGTGAGTGGATCCGCTTTGTAGTTTCTTTCTATTTCTCTCTATATCTCAAGTTCGCGGAGAAAGCCATCTCCCGAAATGAGCAATACCTGTCTTAGAATGTGTCTGGATGTCGGATGGGACATAGCTCATAAATGAACTCCAAATCCAAACTTCTTAGACTGTATCGTCAACTGAACTTAATCAGTATCCTGCGCCATGCCACCCTCAGTATTGCCTTGGACCACCTGTCCAAAATACTGCCCCTCGTCAGAAGGAAAACTATAACTCTGACAACCTCCTTGTCGTCCAGGTCACCTTGGAAGCCTGGAATGATGACTGTCTCCCGAATGAGGCTGTCGTTATCATATCCCTAGAACATCCACTTATGTTCTAAAACTTCTTCCGACTGTTTCTCCTGGATTGGATCAATGTCAACTTATTGCATCTAGTGCAAGAACAATATCTGGTGTGGTACTTGACATCTCATGATTGACTCAATTGCCTAAGCAAGTGATCTGCCAATCATGCACATCCCTCTCCACTTTAGTCTGTAAGACACCTTTAGAGAGGGTGACTCCATCACCTGCAGGTACACTACCATGCTAGGAGTCGTCCATTCTAAATACTCTTAGAATGCTGTCAAAGTACCCAGATTGGGAAACCACCCAAATCTAGATCTAAAGCCATAGATCTAGTAACCAGTATGTCTGATATAATGTCCAAGTCCCATGAGGAGAAACCACTGTGTGACGACCAAAGTGTAACTGATTGTAGTGTAGGAATATCACTTCCTACTCTGTGTATGTCATCCAAATACCAGGATATCATACCCTACTACTACCTTCTCAACAGATCCATCCCCTATTCTGATGAAGTCAAACCCATGACTGTCACGTCAGAAATAGATGATCTATCTCCGCTACATCTGCTTTAGTCTATAAATAGACATAAGCTACCTGTCCACCAATGCTTCCGCTGCTCCCACTGACTACGACAACCCTCTGGCAGAGTCATATAGACGTACACTTCTAAAACTAGTTTAGAACGACGCTATACTCATCCTCCCGCCGGGTCTCACAGCCTGGAACAACAGCAATGGTAATTGTGGGTAAACAAGAACTTCCCTGTCACCGTCCTTGAGGCTACCGTAATACCTCTCGGGTGCCTAAAGTTACCCACCTTATCTGCGGAGTGGCCAATGGAATGTCAATCCGGATTGAATCTTTAGGTTCCTTATCAAATCTTCAGTAATCGTTTGTGGTTCTGGAATCACTTCCAGTTCTACCATACTCCCACTACTGTTTTCTGAAAAAATCCATTTTTAATAAAACTGTGGCGAGTCTAGAACAATATTGCTATTGTTCATCCAGATGGTAGAAAGTCAACCCTCGTCATAGCCTGGGTCAACCCACAAACAGCCATTACAGAAACGTGCCTTGAGTTGTCCAGTGTCTGGTTTTAAACATAAACCGGACAACTCCCCGTACCTTAACATCGTTAAGATACGAATTGTTCTATATCCTATATAGGACCAGAGGCACTAATTTAATTGAACCAGATTCAAAACATGCAGCTATATCTAGTGCATGTCAGCTAAATGGAAGGAGGCTGATCAGCGTTACACAACTTAGGAGCATTTCCAATTATGAGTAACCTGAAAGAGAAGCAAGATCTCTTTAAAACACTACTATCAACTGAATACCATACGCAAGTATCTACATCTTCGATCACTTTGAAGAATCCCGATACTTGCAATACCTGGTTCTCTACTTTATTCAAATACCTATAACTTCTCAAAATTCGGACCCTGTGTTTCCAAGAAACACTAGTCTAAAAACTAGAGAAGTCATAAGTAAACCGAATATAGTACGAGGACCAACCCCTCTGTCCTGATGGACCCTGGACAACATACAATACTCTGTATAAGTCCCTTGAGTCTGATAACTCATTTACTGTGTGTCGTATGTTGAAAACTGTACTTATGGTTAAGAAGAATTACACCGCTGTTTAATGCTCCTTACCTAACCATCCACTGGTATAGGTAAATGTCATCGACATAATTTCAAAAAGTATATCTCACTCTATGAAAATAGACGTACAGATATATCGATTTGAAATTGGTGCATAACAACGGATATTCAAAACCAAATATTTGCCGACCGGCAAACAACCCAGGTGATTTCCTCAAATATCACCGATTGCAACGAATCCCGATATAATGAGGATAGTCACCCAATTCCCAACAACTTACTCCCACTCATCATCTGTAAAACCATACAGATGTGAGAATCAAACCTGGTAAATACATACCCTGGAGCAAGTGTCAAACTGGGAAATCAGTTTTCCTTTAACAGTACACAGTGAAGCTGAAACATTGAAATGTTTCGTTAGGGTATCCTGGTATTCCTAGTAATGCCTCTTCCAGATTCACGACTGTAACCGTATAATTCTTTGCCACCTCTCCAAATCCCTTCATATGTCTTTAGTCATTACCTTCTGCACACCCCTTTAGGCCAAATGGTTTTCTTCCTTCCCTACCGTTCGGCACCAGCCTATGGTTTGGAAGAAGACTATCCAATAAGCATAATGGGTGTACAGTCCTAATCCTAGGAACGCTCGCAATGCGAGAGGAGGTGAGGATAAAAGACACCTGAATAAACCTTATTCCTATTTCTCCTGAACCAGAATCCATCCCCGAACTGGAACAAGTTCCTTTCGAGTTCGTATATAACCATACGATAGAGTATCCAATAAACTGTGGATCTTCGTAGTGATACGGAGTGTCCTGGAGAAATACAAAGGTGATTTAGGATTGGCGAAGGAATACTTGGTTTGGTCGTGAATATCTGTTGCAATTTACTTTGCCCTCTCACTAATCCCTTGCTTTGTCTTAACTTAATACCTTCTGTACACCGTTTAGGCTAATTGGCTTTCTTCCTTCCCTACCGGTCGGCACCAGCCTATGGTTTGGAAGAAGACTATCCAATTTGCGTAATAGGTGTACTACTCCTAAACCAAGGAGTACTTGCAACCTGAGAGAGGGTGAAAAGAAAAGACAACTGAATAGTCCTATCCGTTTTCTCCAGAACCGGAAACCATCCTCGAATAAATTCCTTCAAGTTCGTATCTAACCATACGATGGTTTTGTCCAATGGAAGTGGACGTTCGTAGTAATACGGGGTGTCCTGGAGAAAAGGGTAAAAGTAGGAGTGGCAATGAGGTTTGCAACTCTGACAATCCAAAAGCCAGTGTTAAGAAGGTTCGGTCAACTTGGTCACTGAGTCATTGTCTTAGGGTCGGGTCAATGGTCGCTGCCAAAGAGAGAGAGAAAAGAAACACTCAGCGTGCACTCTATCCTAGACCAGAATGGTTACCAATTTATCTAATCTGGAAACCTCCCACTGTACCGTCAAATTCTCCTCCAAACCTGAATGAAGAATTAGTCGGGAACACCCGAGGAGTAAACTAACTCATCAGTGGGAATTGGGATCCAACTATCATCGCATGATAACGTGACGGAATCCACTCACGGTGTCACACTCCAGAAGGTATGCGCATATCTGGCAAGTTTCAGTTCTTTTGAAACTCCCGATGTGGATTTTTACCCCATGCTCTTATGACCTTGACTAAGGCCAACAAATCATAAGTCACATGTCAAGTTCTACCCGTCATTATCCAGGTTGATTTGAACCCACCCGTACAAGCCCTTGACTAGGGCCAACAAGGCTATACGACTGTCCCAAACCAACGCATCTATCTATGCAGCATATGAACACCCAATAGCTACCAAACACTGTGCCTTGACTATGGCCAACAAACACAGCTTGAATACTATTGACCACCCATATGAAACGACGGAGGGCTACGAATGGTTTCTGGCGAAAACCTTTAACGTAAAGAACTTGATATCGTCGAAGGAACTGATAGCTTTTAAAATTATAGTGACGAAAACCGTTGCTAAAGAGGTCACTCCCGGTGAAGGGATCTCGGCTCTTTCCCCGTAGAATGAGGTGCAGGATATTCCAAATGAATACCGCGATGCAAAGAAAAAGTAATCGGCTATAGTGAAGTTAATGCCCTGACGCAAACTTCTGTCCAAGAGGTCACTCCCGGTGAAGGGATCTCGGCCCTTGCCTCGTCGACTGAGGAGCAGGATATTCCAACTGAATACCACGATGCAAAACAAAAGTGAACGTCCTTGCAATAACAGCTTTTTGAAAAGTGTTCCAACAACATCAGAATAGGTTTGTTTTTAACTTGCATTGATCCGAATCAACGCAGTCCCATCAATTGATCACACCACAAAGAACGAAAATAATATGACGTACGTATATGCCATCCGCATTCGCCACTGGGTCCCGTCATTACCCGTTAGGTTAGCTAACTAACGACAGAGCGGGGACTGGACTAGCGCGGATGTAAAACATATACAACATCTACTAATATATATACCAATATATTATATTTCGCTCAAGGCGTGATAAGAAATGCAACATCACAGAAATGTACAGCATCACAGAAACAATACAGATATCTGGGATCCCCGGGTTTCACAGAGCCACTACTGAAACCCGGCGTTCCCCTGGTCGTGTGGATAGCCTGTGCAAAGAAATCCTAGACCCCTACGGGCGCGGCAAGTCACCTGCCAAAACCTGAAGCGAGGCAGCCCCCTTCAGTACCGTGAATGGACCACCCAGCACTTCACGGAATCCGGTAACTTGGGCACCCCTCCTTGGTCAACCTGTACCCCCTACGAGTGCGGAGAATAGCCCGCCAATCCTAGAGTGAGGCCCCCTCCGTCTCAATGCCATGAGATGCGGGCCCGTTTCCCTCTGGAACCCGGCTATCCGTGCACCCCTCCGCGGGGTAATCCTAGTACAGAAAGTAAAATATACATACAACGGGTACATCGACCGCAACCAGGTCGTGCCCCAAAATAATAATACAAACAGGCAGTGACGGCAGTCCACATGTCGGACGCTCGCCCCGCAATATCAAATGTACATAATACAATAGAACTGTACTAGCATTGCAACCAGGCTATCCCCCACGACCGATCCGCAACATCACAGCAAAAACAGAACATCAACATGAAAGTCACGTTTGCAAATCCGTCTAACCGGGCTATAGCAGTTAGACCGGATTTACCGATCAAGTGACATTCACGGTCGCAGATATAATGTAAATACTGTGAAATAATGTGCTTAAAATATCCGATCAATCAAATTTTAACAAGTGGGCCCCCAAGCATTACTGTAGCAGATCAGGAAATTCTGGGCCCAATATTAACATTCCAAAACCCATATTTTCAACCCAGAAAGCTACTGAAGAAATTTGACACAGCAAGGACACTGTTCAGCGGCGGAACCGCGGCCCAAGTGGGGATTTCGCCGCGGTTCCGCGCTCTGTTGGTCGACTTACTGTGTCGAATTTCTACAGTATGCTTATAACATCCAGTGCATCACTATTTTACAACCTGAAAAATTTTTCGACACCAAAAATTTTCAACAGAAAACTGATGCAAGCAAAAATGCGGTTTTGGAACTTTTGATCGATCGGAAATGCAAACACATTACACAAAGCTAGACTAAGTTAATGGCGAGGCTTTGATACCACTGTAAGTGCACGGCGGCGCCCCGGCCGTCAATCCGACGGCCAAATGCGGAAGCGGTGATAAACTTTAATTTTACTTGAAATGGCAAACCGCCGCGCACTAATACCCGGATCGAACCACTAACTAGTCCTAGCTATCTACAAGAAAGGGAAGAGAGATATACCGACTGATCCAAGTCCTCCGGTCTTCTCGTCATCGTCCCGATCTCCTGCGGAATGTCCCGTCTCCTCCTCGTCGCCGGAAATGCACCACATCGCCTACTTCTTTTACGGGCTCCCACCTCAATGCCGAGGCAACTCGGGCACGAAGCTGGCTAGTCGACGTGCCCAAGATTTGCTGTAGAATGTATAGTAGAAGAAGTCTCATTTTGGGGTTGTGGAGTTTGCCATTTTGGTGGAGGGATGATACAAGAACTATGTGGAGGGACTTGGGGATTTTGTTGGAGCATGAAATGAAGCAAAAACCCACTCCCAAAAATTTGGACAGCCCCTTGCCCTCAAATGGCCGGCCACTTCTTGTGAATTGGGAAGAGTGAGAATGGGGGGGGGGGCAAAAGAAATGAGTGGAGAAGTCTATCATGCTAGTGAGAGGAATCAAAAGGAAATCATGAAAGAATATGGTCACCAAAACAAAACCACACTCAACCACCTACCACCATCAACAACCATGATAGCTAATAAACCAACACTCCAACACCACCATCATCACCTCACAAAGTCAAGCAATCATGAACTCAAGAAAGGTCAAGGGATGGGCTCCATCATGAAACCATCATGATACAAAAATATGCAAAGAACCCCTCCACAAATACTTATTTGCACAAATGCAAATAAGCCCTCCTCCACCAATCTTCGGCCAATGAACGATACAAAGGAAATTGGCCGAAACGGAAAGCAAACTGGCAACTCCAGAAAACTGGTCCTGTAATAAATTACAGGAAAGCCCCGATACTGTGCATACTCACCCGCATTTGTATTCCGACCGAAATACAAATGCAATGAGACCAAATCTACACTGTACTATACTAGGATCCGGCTTATACCAAAACCGGCTAGTAATATCCGTTCGATCCTGATCCGTGCAATACCGCACGTATCTGATCGAACCTTGCCATATATCCATACAGCCTATAGTACAAACTGTCCGATCCTGATCCGTGCAATACCGCACGTATCTGATCGGACCTTGCCATATCTCCATACGGCCTCTACAACTTTTCGCCCGAAAGCTGAGTAACTGAATGTGGGGGACTCTAAAGACTCGTCAACACCTTGGTTGTGGATTTAACCACTAGCACGTCAGAGGTATAAGCCAATACGTAACGGGCTACCAGGTATTGACTAAAAGGGACGTCTGTGAGCGAACTCAGCCCGACAACCCTACTGAGCCTGTCAGTGACAATATCCGTACAGTCTGGTCCCTTCGTCTATGAGTATCGCATGGCGGGCCTAGGGGGTTGGTGAAAGTCAGACCCCCAAAAGCGGTACAAGTCGTGTCGGAGTGTAGCCCAGAACACCCTGAGATACTACTGGAATACCTACCAGTAAATCTCCTTGCCTCGACCGAGGGCTTCGTGTAATGGCTCTCCTAGACACAGCATGACCTCACCCCCTATACCGGGAGAGACGAACCCCTGAAGATACGCTCACTGCCTCCATGTGGCTCGGGACTGTACCCAACTAAAACCTGTTTGCACGACTCCTTTGAGCCGTGGTAGGGTAGTAATCAAAGTACAGTGGGAACTCACACGAGACAAATGACGATCCCCAGGTCGATGAACTAACCTGTACACATGTCACCAGGGAACTGCCATCTGACGTCTGGTATATGACCAACTAGCATGTTCCCGGCGAGTCCTGTCCGGTGTACTCATAACCCAATGAGCACCTGTATACATCTTAGGTGATCCAACTGACACCAGTGGCTTGTGAGACCGGCCACCGCCCCTCGTCGGGGTTTTGACTGTATACACTAGTCTACTCTGGAGTATCGATGCCCTGTCTCGAAACTCACACGACTAGGGACAATTTAAGGATATGCTTATAGACTGCCAGCTCCCACGTATATGATCGCCTTCATACTGCTGGTGGTCAAGCAAGAATCCTAGGGGCTCTATCAACGTGTAATAGCGACTTGTAAGGTCACCTAAAACAGTACACGATGATAAAGGTAAACCAGATAGCATACTATCATCATGAGTGAGACTGTCCTATCGGGATAGGTCCTCCATCAATCATTGCAATCACGTACCTGTGACCTAATAATTGACTCTGAGGGCACTATCTCCAACAGGATGACCCATATGATGGGCGATGGATGATCCCACATCTATTGGTGTTTGACATCAAAGATGGTAAGCATGTGCTCAGTGGAGACTGGGTACACTGAACGGACTCGCCGAGAACTCCTAGATGGTATTATACCTATCGTCAGATAGCAGTTCTCTGGTGACATGGTACAGGTTAGTCTATAGACCCGAGATCGTCATAGAGTCTTGTATGATTCCCACTGTGCTTTGATTTCCACCTTACCACGTTCACGAGAACGTGCAAAACGGTGGCTTTTGGGTACAGTCCCGAATCATATGGAGGCAATGAGCGATAGGAGGGGTTTCGTCTCTCCCGGTTTTGGGGGTTGATGTTGCGTTGTGTTCGATTGGCAATAACTGGAAATCCCTGGCCAGGGATGCTATGGAGATCTACTGGTAAGTGTTATCAGTAGTTTCTTGACCTGTTATGAGCCACACATCGGCACGACTTATCGGTTACTGGGGTCTGACGTTTACCACCCCTAGACTAGATATGCAATATATCATACGAAGAGACCGGACTGTACGGGAGTGTTACTGATTGGATTTGCAGGAGTGTGAGCAGGCTTGCTTGTTGATCTTATGATCGCTCAATACCCGGGTGGCTGTTACATTTAGCTGACCGCTTACAGCTTGTGGGTGTTTGATATGATCCTCACCTACTGCCGGCATATTGACGAGTCTTTAGAGTCCTACACAGAGGTTTCCTGGCTCAGGCAAAACGGAATAGGAGCACATATGTGATATATGCGGGACCGAAATTAATACGATATGTGATACCGTATTCTATTCTCGCGATATATGATACCGTATTCTATTCTCGCGATATGTGATACGGCTGGGTATATGTGATATAGCCGGGTCATCGGATCAAGTGTTGATTCGATGAAATGATACATGTTATATTAGTCGGTTGTATGTGATATAGACGGATTATCGGATCAAGTATTGATTCGATAATTTAATGTATAATTATATATGTGATATATTACATTACATTACATTAACTAATATAAGCTCTCTAAAATAATTCTTTTTCTCACTTGATAATACATTGATATATATGTGATATATGTTAATTGTATTATTTTCTTTTGTTACATTATATATTATATATGTGATATATAATATTGTAACATATTTGGGTTACAAATGCAATTAAGGTTTGTGAGATTGAACCATGATTAGGGTTTATGGTTGGATTTATATTTATTTTGGATAAATCTTATTTGTGTGGATAATAGATGAGATATTTTCTCATAGTTGACTTAATCCACTCTAGATATTTTCCTAGATATTTATTAACCCAAGCTAAACCCTTATCCATGGTCAAGTCTCTACAAGGATTAAGCATGACATGCTTAAACCCTTGGTTGCATTTTTCTAACCTTAACAATAATTCATTCACAACTTCATCTTCTTCTTCCTCCTCAAAAAGCTTTCTAGCTTTTTGATTGTGTGATGAATAAAAGTGAGATTAAGAAAACTAAAGAGAGCAAGATTCCAACTTCATCATCCTCTTCTATACTAGCCATATAGATTAGTGTGTTAGCTTCACTAATTCATAATTAGTGAAGAGTTAGCTTGAGTTTGTGTTTCCTCAATGTAGATCAACTTGGATTTCGAAGACTTCAAGTAAGATGCATCACTCACCTCATAGAGCCTCTCTAGAGTCCGGGAGCTTGATGATCGCAGCGATGGGACCATAACTCGGAGCTTATGAAGCGAAGGAACGGACTACAAAGGTTGTAATCCCTCTCACTTAGATGTAAAGTTGTTTACATGCAAAGTTAACCCTAATTCTCTAGTTAAGATCTTCGTTGGGGTTTCTTAGCACCCCAAAAAATTATAAATTGGCATGTGTGATGCCTTGCTAAACCCTGCTGAAGTGCTATACAACCCTACAGTGGTATCAGAGCCAAACTAGAGCATTAGGCGTTGTCTACGCGAAGTTTAATGTCCGATCGAACTCCAAATACCCGAAATGGACCCCTCTCTGGAAATTTTTCAAAAAGTTGGATTTTTTCATGTTAAAAATATTCAGAAAATCATGCAGGGAATTCTATGGACACACTTAAAGAACGAAACCCAAACTTGTCAAAGTGACTGTGGATCCGCGGCCAAAACCTAGTTTTGGTGGCGGATCCAAGGCGCCACTTGAGAGGCCTTGGTCGGGTCCTTCAGCTGTAAGTCCGTAGGTGCTGTAGTATGTCTCTGGTTAATTTTAACTGTGCTCAAGTGTTGAGCTCTCTGGGTATCTTTGGAATTTGTTGATTCGATCGAATTGTTTAACGTCATCTAGCTTTCTGTAATATGATACAATATGTGGAATTCATATAGTTAGGCATGAAATCCGTAATATATGATATTTCGGGTTTATAATGTCTAAGGTGATTATGAATTCGAAATGTTGTAGTTTTACATTTTCTTTTCTGCAACCGTAAGTGTAATATGTGGTGTATCGCTGGTTTCGTTGTTATACATCAACGACAATTAGGATACGCATATTTACTTACGTTGATGACATGTGATGTTATGTGTTGCTGTGATATGTTATATTGGATCGTCGTGTTTTGAATAGCCGGTTTTTTTATGTGAGATGAGGGTTTTTATTTTCATTCATGTAAAATTCATTGTATTTAATATTCTTTTATTGGAGCACTTCCGGGTTGAGGATGATGTCACCATTGTATATTATTTACTTTTCTGCATTAGGATAGACCCAAGGAGGAGTGCATAAGCAACCGGGTTCTAGGGTACAGTGGGAGACCGACTCGAGGAGTAGAGTCCAGGTCTCCTAACCCCAGAATTGGTAGGGTTGCTTGCCGCTCTCGTAGGGGTCTTAGGATGTGGGTTAGGCTATTCATCGCGACCGTGGAATCCGTGTTTTATATAGGCTCAAAATAAAACACGGACGACCTAGTATATCCAATATTTCATATATTATCTTCTGCTGTTCTGTGATGTGATCACTGTGGATTCTGAGACGAATGGATAAATATTATATATGAGATATATAGTAGACATTGCTTATATTTTGCACCGCGCTAGTCCCGTCCCGGTATGCCGTTAGTTAAGTAACCTAATGGTGCATAACGGAACATTATGGCGAATACGGATGGCATAAGCGTACGTTGTACTTTCGTTTCTTCTGTGATATTTAGGAGGCATAAATGATGGGATTCATTAATGAGATTAATGAAAGAAAAAGAAATCTAAAAGATGTTGTAGAATCAAATTTTCAAAAAGGGTAGCTCTAGTTTTTGCTTTGCATAGCGGTATTCCTTGTAGAATATTCAGCACCTTATTTGATAAGGAAAGAGCCGAGATCCCTTCACCGGGAGTGACCTCTTTAGCGAAACTAGCAGATGCTACAACTCACTCGGTTTTGTTTTTGATTGCTTCTATAGTTCTTGCTTTGCATAGCGGTATTTGTGAAATATCTTGCACCTTATTCGATAAGAAAAGAGCCGAGATCCCTTCACCGGGAGTGACCTCTTTAGCGGAGCTAGTAAAAGCCTAAAAAACACTCCTTTTTTTTTTCAAATTCACTTGTTTCTACAATGATATCAAGTTCATTACGCAAAAGGTTTTCTGAAAAACCTGCATAGCCCTCCGTCTTTTCAGATAGGTATTACTTAGTATTTGTGCTACGTTTGTTGGCCTGCGTCAAGGCGTAGTGTACGGTAGCTAACTAGTACTTATCTATAACATAAGATGAGATTGGATTAGGGTAGTCGTACGACTTTGTTGGCATGAGTCAAAGGTCGTGCGGGTGGGTTTAATTCAATCAGGAAATGACGGGTTGAACTTGACTAGAGGACCATGGTTTGTTGGCCTGCGTCAAGGTCATGGCACGCTAGGGGCAAAAGTATTATCGAGAATTTCAAGTGTTGAAATTTGCAATGAGATTGCATACCTTTTATGAGATAGTTGTGTTAGTTATATGTATGCCCTAGAGGCCATTACTGTACATTGGATGTATATAGTAGTGGATGCTGGGACATATATAGGTAGGACTTTCTTGCTCGACATGATAGTACGCTATCTGGTTGCTCTTTATCTTAACATGTATACTTTCAGTCTCTCTGTTACATATTGATAAAGCCCTTAGGATGTGTACTCGATTTCCAGGACTATGATGTAGATCATACTAGTGGGGCCTGGATAGTCCATGAGTACATCCTTCAATGTTCCTAGTCGTGGGAATATCGAGACGGGGCATCGATATTCCAGAGTAGACTAGCGTATATCTTCTCGACCCATGTGATGGGCGATGGATGATCCCATAGCCATTGGTGTTTGACATCAGAGATGGTATGCGGGTGCTCAGTGGAGACTGGGTACACTGAACGGACTTGCCGAGAACTCCCAGATGGTATTATACCTCACGTCAGATGGCAGTTCTCTGGTGACACTAGTACAGCTTAGTCTGTTGATCCGAGATCGTCATAGAGTCTTGTGTGTCTCCCACTGTGCTTTGATTTCCACCCTACCACGGCTCTACTGAGTCGTGCAAACAGGTGGTTGTTGGGTACAGTCCCGATTCACATGGAGGCAATGAGCGATAGGAGGGGATTCGTCTCTCCCGGTATTGGGGGTTGATGTTGCGCTATGCTCGACCGGCCATAACAGGAAATCCCTGGCCAGGGTTGCAGTGATATACTGGTAAGAGTTATCAGTAGATTCACGATTGTTATGGACCTCATGTCAGCATGACTTATCAAGCTATTGGGGTCTGACGTTTACCACCCCTAGGTGAGATATGCGACATATCAGACGAACAGACCGGACTGTACGGTAAGTGTTACTGGTTGGATTCACAGGAGTGTGAGCGGGCTTGCTCATCGATCTTCTAATCGCTCAATACCCGGGTGGCCATTACGTTTAGCAGACCTCTTGCGGCTTGTGGGTGTTTGATATGATCATCACCTGCTGCCGGCGTATTGACGAGTCTTTAGAGTCCTACACAGAGGTTTCATGGCTCAAGCGAAACGAAATAGGAGCGCATATGAGATATGTGCGGGACCGAGAATAATGCGAGTATGTGATACCGTATTCTATTCTCGCGATGAATGTATCGATTGGTTGTATGCGATATAGCCTAGTTATCGAATCAAGGATTGATTCGATAAGCCGATACATTGGATATTAGTCTGTTATATGCGATATGACCGGATCGTTAAATCAAGTATTGATTTAATGATTTAATGCATAATTATATATTTGATATATTAATTTGCATTAACTAATATTAGTTCACTTTAAATGGATTTTCTCACTTGAAATGCATATTGTATATGTGATATATTTTTGTGCACTTGTTTGTATCATGTTTGATGATACATGCTCACTTGGGTTTGTGTAAAGAATTAAACCATGGTTATATGAATGGTTAGGGTTTTGTTTATTTACTTACTTATTTATTTATTTATTTTGGAAAAGATAAATGAGACATGGTGGCTTTCTTTGTTTGCTTATTGAAGCTTCATGAAGCTTTGAACAAGTCCACCATTTTTGTCTCATGCTTAACCCTAACCAATCAAACTGACCATAGTCTATTCTCTACACCTAACCATGGTTGGTATATGATAAGTATTCATATTATTTTCCTTTTAAAAAATATACTTATCATATTCTTTTTCTTCTTCTTCTTCATCATCAACAAGAAGAAACCTTGTCTTCATCAATGACAACTTGAGAAAAAGAGTGAGAAATCCAATTCTAAAGTGAACCCACTTCCTATTTCTTCATCCTCTACCACTTGCCAAGTAGTATAGGGTGTTTTCTTCACAAGTTTCATGACTTGGTGAAGTTGGAGTTTGATCTTGAGTTGCCTCGACGTAGATCATCTTCGGCATCGAAGTCGACGACCTAGCCCGCCCTTTTCTCCGATGAAGCCGATGCTAGAGTCCGGGATTCGATATGGACAGTGGAGGGACGTTATAACGGAGCCTAGGAGGTGGAGGACCGGATCTACAAAGGTTGTAGCCTCTTTCCTTTTAAGTTAAAGTTGTTTACTTGCATCTCATCGTCTATACATCTAATTAACGATCCGTATTAGGGTTTGTAGAGAGATGAAAATTTTAAATTAGCCATGTTTGATCCCTTGTGAGACCTCATTAGTGTGCCTAGGAACCCTACAGTGGTATTAGAGCGTAGCTAGAGCCTTAGGCGATGCGTAGACGGAGTTAGAAGTCCGATCGAACCGAAACCCTAACACAAATTTGCTCTCTGGACTTTTTTCAAAAACTGGGTTTTTTCCAGATTAAAAATTCTTAAAAAATTCAACAGGAATATCTAAGAATTATGGTGCAAAACGAGCTTCTGATTCATCTAAACCGCCGCGGAACAGCGGCAGAAGCATGGCTTCTGCCGCGGTTCCGCGGCCCTATGGTCTCATTGTCCAATAATTTTTGCACAGTAATTCCTATGTTTTGGTTCTGGATTTTCTAGGATTTTTTAAATATCACTCAAGAGTTGAGTTTTCTGGGTTGTATTGGGGACTCGGTGTTTCGATCGGATTGTCTAATTTTGTCTGTGTGCTTTTCCGGATAATTTTAGAATATGTTAAAAAGTTCGACCGGATATAAATACCCACTTTTTCCATAGTTTAATGACGTTCCAAGTAGTGCAAGTAACGCGATGGTCCCTCTAGAAGACAACAAACCTTAACTCGATTATGTGACCGTCTTGAACTGCCCTTTGAACCTTAGGGTTTGGGGCAGTACGGCGTGCCATATGTGAGGCGTTGGCTTAACCCTTCTACGGCTGGACCGTTGGTACTGAGGCATGAAGTGAATGTCTTTGAACTTATTTCATGTGTTGAGCTGTTTTGGGAAAACTTGGGTGTTCGATTGTTCGATCGGAAAGTTTAACATTTTCTATTTATCTGGAATGTGATACAATATTTGGAATTCACAAGTAGTTATGAGATAACTGAATGAATGTTATAAACATAACAGTTTAGTCTCACTTGATCGGTTGCCACGGAATTTTTATGTGATCAAAAGTCCGTCGCAATCACGTAGCGTACGCGGATACTCGCCGGGTAAACTTAATAGACAGCCTCACCCCATAGCCCCGACCAAGTGACTGTAGGAGAACCCCGTCGCCGAAAGCATCCGTTCGGTTGCTCGCGGCAGCGGTGTTCCTCCTTGGTGCACTTCGTCGACGGTATCGGGGGTGCAGCCGTCCACTAAAGTTTGCGACGAGCATTCGATCAGGATGTCGGGAATCTTGTTGAATTGCCCGACTTGATATTGAAAAGTGTTTTCGATAATGAGACTAAAATGCGGGGTTTATAATTGGTAGGCATGCGATGTCTAAGTATTTCATTTGATTAGGCATGCGATGTCTAAAGAGGTTGCGGATTCCAACTGTTGTAGTTTTACACTATCTTTTTTGTGACCGTAAGTGTAATATGTGATATCGCCGGTTTCGTTGCTATATGTCAACGGCAATTGGGATGCGCATATTTACTTACGTTGATGACATGTGATGTTATGTGTTGCTGGATATGTTATATTGGATCGTCGTGTTTGAATAGCCGGGGTTTTTTTTATGTGAGACGAGTGTTTTTCCATTTTCATTCATGTAAAAACTTGTATGTAATATTCTTTTATTGGGGCACTTCCAAGTTGCGGATGATGTCTCCATTTGTATATTATTTACTTTTCCGCATTAGGATAGACCCAAGGAGGGGAGCACAAGTAACTGGGTTCTAGGGTCCAATGGGAGACCATCTCGAGGAGTCGAGTCCGGGTCTCCTAACCCTAGAATTGGCAGGGTTTCTTGCCGCTCTCGTAGGGGTCTAAGGGTGTGGGATTGTCTATTCATCACGACCGTGGAATTCGTGTTTTATACTGGCTCGTATTCAAAAACACGGACGTCCTAGTATATCCAATATTTCATATGATATTTTCTGCTGCGTTATCTGTGATGTGATCATGTGAAATGTTCAGATAGATATTATATATGTTATATATGATATATTATATAGACGTTGCTTATGTTTTACACCCGTACTAGCCCTGCCTTGCTCTGGCGTTAGTTACCTAACCTAACGGTGCAGACGGGACATCGAGGCGAATGCGGATGGCATAAGCGTACGTTATATTTATCTGTGATGTTTAGGTGGAATTAAATGATGGGATATTCATTAATAAGATTAATAAAAGAAAATAAACCTAATTGATATTGTGGAATCGAATTTCAAAATAAAACAGGTAGCTACAGTTCTTGCTTTGCATCGCGGTGTTCATTATAGAACATCCTGCACCTTATTCGATAAGGAAAGGACCGAGATCCCTTCACCGGGAGTGACTCCTTTAGCAATAACTGGCAGATGCTACACACTCGGTTTGTCTTTTGATTGCTTCTATAGTTTTCTCTTTGCACAGTGATACATATGATATATCCCGCACCTCATTCGACGAGGAAAGGGCCGACGATCCCTTCACCGGGAGTGACCCCTTTAGCAAAACTAGAAAAGCTTCAAAAACATTCCATTTAAAAACCATTTGATTACGCAACGAGATCAAGTTCAAAGCGTTAAAGGTTTTCATAAAAACCATTCGCAACCGTCCGTCATTTTAGGAAGTAGAGTACTTAGTATTCGTGTTGTGTTTGTTGACCATAGTCAAGGCACAGTGTACGGTAGCTAAGTGATGTCTTCCTACACCGCATATGATGCAATTAGTTAGGACAGTCGCGTGACTTTGTTGACCTTAGTTAAGGGTCATGTGGGTGGGTCTAATTAATCACGAAATGACGGGTAGAACTTGACTAGTGCTTATGATTTGTTGACCATAATTAAGGTCATAAGTGCTAGGGGTAAAAACCTTTATCGGGAGTTTCAAGTGTTGAAATTTGCAATGAAATTGCATACCTTCTATATGATAGTTGGATCCCGATACCCACTGCGAGTAATTGTTACTCCTGGGAGAGTTTTGCACTTTGCAATTAGCCGATCAAGTAGGTGTCTAGAAAGGTGTCAACGGGGTTACGCCTCTGGGAAAACGAGGTTTACTGTAATTAGGTCCGTGCGAAAACACGGGGAACCTCCCTCAAAGTACCGACACTGGCCTGGCTGAAAGATTGGCGAACTTGTAGAGTGTAATTAATCCCGGCTAGTCTTTCCTTTTAAGGTTTGAAGGAAGATTTGATAAAAACAGTGGGAGCCATCCTGATTAGATAAAATATATAACCAGTCTGATCTTGCAAGAGCGCACGCTGAGTGTTTTCTTCTCTCTCTCTCCAGGTAGCGACCATATCACGCCTTAATCAAGATAATAATATGGATGTATTGACCGAACCCGCATGTTATACTGAGCTGGGGAACGTTTGTCCCGCTCCAACTTATAATTGTTATAAGACAGAGCAGGAAATAGGGGAATACCAGAATTCCTATGCCGCCCAAACGAAGGAAGTGCATATGATGCATCTTCTTCGGGTGTGTTCGTTACACAGAACTGTTTCTCAGTATCCTCTGCATCCTGGGTATTTGATACCGGATCAGGATCCCAGATATGTAATCTGTTACATAGGGCTACAAAAAGGTAGAAAAACTGAGAACGGGTGATAAGTTTCATGAGACAGAAAACGGGGCAAGTGTTGCAGCCAAGTCTGTTGGTCACTGTCACCCTGTATTACCAATACATTGATTCTGAACAAATGCTGTTAGATACCGAACCTGATATACAAAATCATATCAGTCTCTTTATTAGTAAAGAAATGATAAAATTTTGTATTGATGGATAATGTTTTGAACATTTCCTATATCAAAAGTTGATCGGTTCAGGCACGTTATCTAAAAGCATTGACGTTCTAAATCAAACTACAGTTCCTAGTATACAGAATACACACAAGAAGAGGAGTTCAGAAATGAACGAATCCTTCTTGAGGCATTGTAGACTAGGTCACATCAATGCGTCCCGACTGGCTGAAGTTACATTTTAGATGCATACTTAAATCAGTTTGAATTTACATCTTGTGAAACTTGCCAGTCATGTCACAAAGATTAGATGACCATAGCTCCGTTTACAGGAAACAGAGAAATAGTTAATGAACTCTTGGGACTGATACATGATGATGTATGTAAGGTCTCCTGTCTACACATGCCAGGACTGGTTCTTTATACTTCATTACGTTCTCTGATGATCTCTCAAGATTCAGTCATATGTTCCTGTTGAAACATGAGTCCGAACCTTTTGAGATATTCACAGAATATAAGCAAGAAGTAGAGAACCAAAATACGGGTATAAGTATTATGTCCTATGATAAGATCAGGGAGGAGAATACTTGTGCATGGAATCCTTGGACTATTCTAAAGGAAAATAAGATTCTCTCTCAGTATTACTCCTCTGAATACACCACAGCACAACGGTGTATCGGGGCGGAGCAATCGCACAATATTAGATATGGTGTGCTCTATGATGAGTATTACTGAGTTACCTATTTCCTTTTGGGGTTGTGCACTTGAGAAGCTGCATACCTATTGAATTGGGTTCGAATCAAATCAGTTCCTACCACTCCATATGAGATATGGTATGGGAAGAGCCTATCTCTTAAGTAAGTTAAGCTTTGGGGTTGTCCGGCTTATGTCTAAAGCAAAATCCGGACAAAATCGAGGCAAGGTCAGTTCTGTAGAACTGGAAAGGTTCCAGCTATACAAAACTGCAGCTGATTTGACTGGACCAAAGGATTCTATAGTCCCCAACGAACCTCAAGCATCTCCGCCGATCTAGTAGGGTTCCTCACCTACATGAGAGATAATTTGGTTTCTCGATGACAGTGGGAGCGAGGAATGCATCATGAGATGATGACCTAACTAGATTCGAGCAGGTCATCAAGAGTAGGGACTCTGTAAGAATGGCTGGATTCTTAGCGATCTGAGATGGAATCCATGTACACCAGCAAAGTATGGACTTTAGCTGCTATATCTGAAGGGTTAAATCCCCATTAGGAGCAAGTATATCTTGAGAAGATTACTTGGTGTAGATGGAAAAGTTGAGACTTTCAAAGCTAGACTTGTTAAAGTTTTTCGTCATCGACCAGGCGTGGATAATGATGAAACCTTTTCCAGTGCCTATGTTTAAGTCCATCCAGATCCTACTTGCCATTGCTACACACCATGACTACGATATCTGGTGGTTGGGTGCCATGACTACTTTTCTAAATACTGATTTAGAAGAGAACGTCTATAAGAACACAGCCAGAGGGCTTCGTAAACAGTGGGAGCAGCGGAAACGTGTGTAAGTTGCTTTACAGAATAAAGCAGGCATCGCAGAGTTGGAACATCTGTTTTGATGTGGTAGTCAAAGTATTTGACTTCATCAAAATGGTAGATGAACCTTGTATATACAAAACGGTAGTAGAGAGTAAGGTGGTCATCCTTGTATTGTACGTGGACAACATACTCTTGATAGGAAAAGAGTTTCCTATACTACGATTGGTCGATCTCCTCTTATCACATGGATTCTCCAGTAGGATAAAGATGATACCTCCTAAATCCTCAGATTTGGATCTATGAGATAGATCTAAAGGGATGTTAGGGTTCTCACTAGGTATAGTGAGATTGTATCAATCGATCCTGGGGAGAATCACTGGAAAAGTTCCACACTGATAAGCACGACTGAATGTCAGTCGCAGGCATTGTCTTTACCCTCGGTAAAGGGACGGTATATTGGAAGAGTTCCAAGCTAGATACCGTAGCAAACAAGACGATAAAGGCTGGTAACATCGCTATTAAAGATACTACCAAAGAGGCAGTTTGGGTGTATATTGGTTCATGAGATGAACTAGCTTCCTGCCATTGTATGACAATGGAAGTGTGGCTTTGGCCCTGGAACCCTGGTCCCATCAGTGACCCAGACATATTCTGAGGCAGCATCACCTGATCATGGAGATAGTTGATCTACAGGGTGATCGAGGTTAGGAGAGTAGACTCAGAGGACAACACGGCGGATCCACTCATGAAGGCCTTTTCCTAAAGAGAGACTTTTAGGGGATGGTTGAGTATTAGATACTACAACTACTGCTACAGATGACCCTAGTGCAAGTAGGAGATTGTTAGTTATATGTATGCCCTAGAGGCCATTACTGTACATTGGATGTATATAGTAGTGGATGCTGGGACATATATAGGTAGGACTTTCTTGCTCGACATGATAGTACGCTATCTGGTTGCTCTTTATCTTAACATGTATACTTTCAGTCTCTCTGTTACATGTTGATAAAGCCCTTAGGATGTGTACTCGATTTCCAGGACTATGATGTAGATCATACTAGTGGGGCCTGGATAGTCCATGAGTACATCCTTCAATGTTCCTAGTCATGGGAATATCGAGACGGGGCATCGATATTCCAGAGTAGACTAGCGTATATCTTCTCGACCCATGTGATGGGCGATGGATGATCCCATATCCATTGGTGTTTGACATCAGAGATGGTATGCAGGTGCTCAGTGGAGACTGGGTACACTGAACGGACTCGCCGAGAACTCCCAGATGGTATAATACCTCACGTCAGATGGCAGTTCTCTGGTGACACTGGTACAGCTTAGTCTGTTGACCCGAGATCGTCATAGAGTCTTGTGTGTCTCCCACCGTGCTTTGATTTCCACCCTACCACAACTCTACTGAGTCGTGCAAACAGGTGGTTGTTGGGTACAGTCCCGATTCACATGGAGGCAATGAGCGATAGGAGGGGATTCGTCTCTCCCGGTATTGGGGGTTGATGTTGCGCTATGCTCGACTAGCCATAACAGGAAATCCCTGGCCAGGGTTGCAGTGATATACTGGTAAGAGTTATCAGTAGTTTCACGATTGTTATGGACCTCATGTCAGCATGACTTATCAAGCTATTGGGGTCTGACGTTTACCACCCCTAGGTGAGATATGCGACATATCAGACGAACAGACCGGACTGTACGGTAAGTGTTACTGGTTGGATTCACAGGAGTGTGAGCGGGCTTGCTCGTCGATCTTCTGATCGCTCAATACCCGGGTGGCCGTTACGTTTAGCAGACCGCTTGCGGCTTGTGGGTTTTGATATGATCATCACCTGCTGCCGGCGTATTGACCAGTCTTTAGAGTCCTACACAGAGGTTTCCTGGCTCAAGCGAAACGAAATAGGAGCGCATATGAGATATGTGCGGGACCGAGAATAATGCGAGTATGTGATACCGTATTCTATTCTCGCGATGAATGTATCGATTGGTTGTATGCGATATAGCCTAGTTATCGAATCAAGGATTGATTCGATAAGCCGATACATTGGATATTAGTCTGTTATATGCGATATGACCGGATCGTTAAATCAAGTATTGATTTAATGATTTAATGCATAATTATATATTTAATATATTACTTTACATTAACTAATATTAGTTCACTTTAAATGGATTTTCTCACTTGAAATGCACATTGTATATGTGATATATTTTTGTGCACTTGTTTGTATCATGTTTGATGATACATGCTCACTTGGGTTTGTGTAAAGAATTAAACCATGGTTATATGAATGGTTAGGGTTTTGTTTATTTACTTATTTATTTATTTATTTATTTATTTTGGAAAAGATAAATGAGACATGGTGGCTTTCTTTGTTTGCTTATTGAAGCTTCATGAAGTTTTGAACAAGTCTACCATTTTTGTCTCATGCTTAACCCTAACCAATCAAACTAACCATAGTTTATTCTCTACACCTAACCATGGTTGGTATATGATAAGTATTCATATTATTTTCCTTTTAAAAAATATACTTATCATATTCTTTTTCTTCTTCTTCTTCATCATCAACAAGAAGAAACCTTGCCTTCATCAATGGCAACTTGAGAAAAAGAGTGAGAAATCCAATTCTAAAGTGAAGCCACATCCTATTTCTTCATCCTCTACCACTTGCCAAGTAGTATAGGGTGTTTTCTTCACAAGTTTCATGACTTGGTGAAGTTGGAGTTTGATCTTGAGTTGCCTCGACGTAGATCATCTTCGGCATCGAAGTCGACGACCTAGCCCGCCCTTTTCTCCGATGAAGCCGATGCTAGAGTCAGGGATTCGATATGGACAGCGGAGGGACGTCATCACGGAGCCTAGGAGGTGGAGGACCGTATCAACAAAGGTTGTAGCCTCTTTCCTTTTAAGTTAAAGTTGTTTACTTGCATCGCATCGTCTATACATCTAGTTAACGATCCGTATTAGGGTTTGTAGACACATGAAAATTTTAAATTAGCCATGTTTGATCCCTTGTGAGACCTCATTAGTGTGCCTAGGAACCCTACAAGTTGGATCCCGATACCCACTGCGAGTAAGAGTTACTCCTGGGAGAGTTTTACACAGGACAATTAGCCGATCAAGTAGGTGTCTGGAAAGGTGTTAACAGGGTTATGCCTCTGAGAAAACGAGGTTTATTCTAATTAGGTCCGTGCAAAAGCACGGGGAACCTCCCTCAAAGCACCAACACTGGACTGGACGAAAGATTGGCGAACTTGTAAGGTGTAATTAATCCCGGCTAGTCTTACCTTTTAGGGTTTGAAGGAAGATTTGATGAAAACAGTGGGAGCCATCCTGATTAGATAAGATAATAACCAATCTAAATTTTGCAAGAGCGCATGCTAAAGTGTTTTCTTCTCTCTTTCTCTCTCTCCAGGTAGCGACCATGTCAGGCCTTAATCAAGATAAAAATATGGATGTATTGACCGAACCCGCTTGTTATACTAAGCAGGGGAACGTTGGTCCCGTTCTTTCTTATAAACGTTATAAGACTGAGCAGGAAATAGGAACATATCCGGATTTCCACGCCGCCCAAATGAAGAATAAGAATTTTGATGCATCTTCTTCAGGTGTGTTCGTTATTGAGAACTGTTTCTCAGTTTACTCTACGTCCTGGGTATTAGATACCGGATCAGGATCCCACATATGTAATATGTTACGTGGGCTACGAAAAGCTAGAGAACTGGGAATGGGTGATCATTCCGTAAGAGTAGTGAATGGTGCAGATGTTGTAGCCAAAGCAGTTGGCGAATATCACCTTATATTACCAAATGGTAATACATTAATTCTTAACGAATGCTATTACATTCTGACCCTGATATGCAATCTTATATCAGTTTCTTTATTAAGTAAAGATGGATATAATTTTGTAGTACAGAATAATGTTATGAACATCTTCCTGAATGAAAAGTTGATTGGATCAGGCTCGTTAAATAATGACATATACGTTCTAAATCAAACTACAGTTCTTAATGTACAGAACACACACAAGAGGAAGAGTTCAGAAATGAACGAATCCTACTTATGGCATTGCAGACTATGTCATATCAATGCGACACGACTAGCTAAGGTACATAAAGATAGATATTTGAATACGTTCGAATTATCATCTTATGAAACATGCCATTCATGTCTCAAAGGAAAAATGACCAAAACTCCGTTTAGTGGACACGGAGAAAGAGTTGCGGAACTCTTGAGACTGATACATAGTGATGTATGCGGTCCCATGTCTACACATGTCAGGAATGGTTCTTCGTACTTCATTACATTCACTGACGGTCACTCAAGATACGGACATGTGTTCCTGTTGAAACAAAAGTCTGAAACTTTTGAGAAATTCAAAGAATATAACCATGAAGTCGAGAACTAAACGGGTAAAAGTATCAAGATCTTTCGATCTAATCGAGGAGGAGAATACTTGAGCAATGAGTTCCTGGATTATTTAAAAGAGAATGGGATTCTCTCTCAGCTTACTCCTCCTTATACACCACAGCACAACGGTGTATCGGAGCGGAGGAATCTCACCCTATTAGATATGGTGCGCTCTATGATGAGCACTGCTGAGTTGCCTATTTCTTTTTGGGGATATGCACTGGAGACAGCTGCAGACCTATTGAATATGGTTCTCACCAAATCTATGCCAACGACTCCATATGAGATATGGAAAGGAAAGAGACCATATCTAAATTATGTTAAGATATGGGGTTGTCCAGCATATGTGAAAACACAAAATCCGGACAAGCTCTGAGCAAGGTCTTTTATGTGTAAGTTTATTGGATATCACAAACATTCGCAAGGGTATATCTTTTACCACACCGAGGAACAAAAAGTGTTTGTTTCTCGACATGCCACCTATTTAGAAAAGGAATTTCTTGAAAATGAAATTAATGGTAAGGAGGTAGAACTGGAAGAGGTTCCATCTCTACAAACCACGACAGAAGATTTGGTAGAACCAGAGGATTCAGTAGTTCCCGACGAACCTCAGCCGCTCCGCCGATCTAGTAGGGTTTCCCATCCCCCAGAAAGATATTACGGTTTTCTTATCGATGGTGGGAGCGAGGATCGCATCATGGAAGATGATGACCCGACTAGCTTCGAACAGGCCATCACAAGTGGGGACTCTGTGAAATGGCTGGATGCAATGCGATCTGAGATGGATTCCATGTACACCAACAAAGTATGGACTTTGGAAGAAGCTCCTGAAAGTGTAAAACCCATCGGGAGCAAGTGGATCTTCAAGAAAAAACTTGGTGTAGATGGGAAAGTGGAGACTTTCAAAGCTAGACTTGTTGCAAAGGGTTTTCGTCAATGACCAGGTATGGATTATGACGAAACCTTTTCTCTAGTGGCTTTTTAAAATCCATCCGGATCTTACTTGCCATTACTTCACACCATGACTACGAAATCTGACAAATGGATGTTAAGACCGCCTTTCTAAATGGTGATTTAGTGGAGTGCGTGTACGTGACTCGGCCGGAGGGGTTCGTAGACAGTGGGAGCAGCGGAAAGGTGTGCAAGCTGCTTAAATCCATCTACGGGTTAAAGCAGGCATCGCAGAGTTGAAACATCTGTTTTGATGTCGTAGTCAAATAGTTTGACTTCATCAAGAACGTAGATGAACCTTGTATATACAAGAAGGTAGCAGAGAATAAGGTTGTCTTCCTCGTATTGTACGTGGATGATATACTCTTGATAGGAAATGATGTTCCTATGCTGCACTCGGTCAAGATCTTCTTATCACACAGATTCTCAATGAAAGATCTAGGTGATGCCTTCTGCATTTTGGGGATTAAGATCTATAGAGATAGATCTAAACGGATACTGGGATTGTCCCAATCCAGGTACATTGACACCATACTAAAGAGGTTTAGTATGGAAGAATCCAAGCATGGGAACTTACCTATGATCTCTGGACTCACTCTCTCCAAAGAGATGTCTCCCAAGACTGATTTGGAGAGAATTCGCCTGCAAGGAATACCCTATGCTTCGGCAGTAGGCTCTATCATGTATGCGATGCTACGTACCAGACCCGATGTAGCATATTCACTAAGTGTAGTGAGTAGCTATCAAGCAGATCCTGGAGAGAATCACTGGACAGCTGTGAAGAACATTCTCAAGTACTTGAGAAGGACTAAAGAGATGTTCTTAGTGTATGCTAACGGAGAACTCCAGGTGGAGTCCTTTACCGATTCGAGCTTCCAAAGTGATAAGGACGACTCTAAGTCGCACTCGGGATTTTTCTTTATCCTCAATGGAGGAGCGGTGTTTTGGAAGAGTTCCAAACAAGAAACCGTGGCAGACTCGACGATGGAGCTGAATACATCGCTGCCAACGATGCTGCCAAAGAGGCTGTCTGGATAAAGAAGTTCATAACTGAACTTAGAGTGGTTCCGTCCATTGAGTATCCAATACCTTTGTATTGTGATAACAATGGAGCTGTCGCTTTGGCCAAGGAACCCAGGTCCCATCAGAGATCCAGGCATATTCTGAGGCGGTATCACCTGATCCGGGAGATAGTTGATCGCCGGGAGATTGAGGCCAGGAGAGTTGACACGAAGGACAACACTGCGGATCCACTCATGAAGGCCATACCCCAGATACATTTTGAGAGACTCTTCGCGTTGTTAGGTATGAGATACTACAACAGCTGGCCTTAGTGCAAGTAGGAGATTGTTAGTTATGTATATGCCCTAGAAGCCATTATTGTACATGTGATGTATATTACAGTGGATGCTTGGATATATATAGAGAGGACTTTCTTGCTCGACATGATAGTATGCTATCTGGTTGTACTTTATCTTAACATATTGACTTGTATTAGTTTACTGTCTTGCTCTCACATGTTGATAAAGCCCTTAAGATAAGTACTTATTTCCTAGAAGCCATTTCCTCTCATTTTCTTTAACTCATTTCCTCTCTCCCTCTCCTTCATTACTGCTGCTGCTGCTGCTGCTGCTCCTCATTCTCCCCCTCTTCAAATAGCCCCAAATCATCTCTAAAACTACACCAAAACCCTATCTCCATTCATTAAAAGTGTTCACAAGCTTAAGATCTACACATTGGACCAAGAAAGCAAGGACTTTGGCCACTAGGGGCAACTCAAGAAAATTCTTGAGTTGCCAAAGGAGGTAATTTCTGCACCCTAGAGTAGTATTTCAATTTTCTTATGCATCCATACTAGTTTCATGTCGATATGTATAGTTTTGATGGATCTTGGGAATTTCTAGTTAGGGTTAGGTTTTGAGTTGAGTTGTGAAGTGAAATTGAGACTTGTTGTGACCTTAGAATCCTGGTGTGATGTTTTATTGGACCTTAACCTGAAGCTTTAACCCAGAATACAGATTTATGAAAACGATATCGGAAAAAATTATGAAATCTGTTACTGTTTTTGGGAATCTGCTATCACCCGAGACATCCTAAAATAAAATTGATTGGACAGTGAGATGTGCAGGCACCCTAGAACCACCACACAAAACCCTAGCCCCCACCTCCTATTCCAGGCCGCCAGTTTATTCCTTCTGGTCGCAAATTGCTGCCAGAGCAGGAGGGAATCGTCTTGTTTTTGTTATGTAGCCTTATACCCTGTAAACTTGACCCCTGGCATGTGCAATTTTGTCTGATTCCATTTAGGGTGAAATCTGGGTTGATTTTCATGAGTTGGCGCATGATTTACGACTTGTTTTAGCTTGGATTTTGATGTTTGGTGATTCGTTTCTGTCGGGTGGCGTTTGGACGTCAACGACAAGTGGATATTGATCGTGTTTGCATGCGAGACGATAGGTTTTTACCTATACGAGTAGCGTGTGCTGTTTTGGTTTTCCGATGTGATTTTCATGTGCTTTAGCATTTGTGATATACTTGTAGGTACCCTACGTGATGTTGAGACGAAGAAGATGAAGATGGCGACATCGTCATCGGCACACGAGAAGCGAGGTGAGTAGATTATATCTACGGGGGAAGTCGGGTGGATGGCGTATAGCACCCCCGCAGTCCGTGGTGATGTATACGAATACGTATACACACATATATTTATTTTATGGTTTAAGATTATTGATGGTAAAAATGGGTTATTGATGATAAGGATGTTTGGTTTAGTATAGTGCGAAACCCTAGAGTAGTGGTTGCACCCACACATACACGCACACATATACTTGCATACATTCTTTCTTTTACCTGTGCGCACATGGAAGTGTGTATATCTACACATGGGTATGGGACTATGTGTTCATATACTGGATTTGAGGATGATACGTGGGATTGAGATGAGTCGATGAGATTTGATTTGAGGCCGTGAGATCGGCGATATGACATGGTTCGTATTTGAGATACGACATGATGATTTAGCGGGTCCTTTGCCAAAGTGTTTCATACACGTGCATGCATACATAGATGGTGTCGATTGTACTAGACTTATGTCAGTACCCCTGATCATGTGATGTGATGATAAGGATACCTGATAATTGATGAGATGAATGTGATATTGACCCGTACCCAACTATTGGGATGCCGTACGACGATTTACCGTACGAGCTTTATATTGATGATAGATCCGCAGTCTACTCGAGGATGTTATATGATGTACTGTATCGTACGTGATACTATTGAGGCGGGATCACCGACTATTGTATATATGGACTCAGATTTAGGTGGTTTCCATACCCCTCCCGATTGACTTGATAGTTGGATCCATAGTTCGCATAGTAGGCATTAGACCAGATCCGAGTCATACCTATTTCAAAACTAACGAATCGGGGATATTTTAAAGATAGGCAAAAATGGACTCTACGGATATTTTCAAACGTAGCATCTGTTCTTGAAACACCGTAGCCCTTATTTTACCAAAAACCCCGATTCGTCTTATTTCAAATGGCAAGGCTGCATGATATATTTATTGAGGTAGATTCTTTACTGTTGCGTTGATTATTCGATTCCGCATATTCATGCTATTTGCATTGCATTGCTTGTGTTTATTGACATATTACAACCATGCTGTTAGGGCACCAGCACCATTATCGATGATGCATATGTTCCACGCACACTTGCTTGCCGGTTCACACACTTCATCATCGATAATTGCCATGTCACTACACTGTAGTACTGTTGCATGACATACTGATATGCTTTCATTTCTCTTACATGTCGCATACATCATGCTTTCTGATTATACACATCGAGATATGTTGTTTCCATGATATTTCTAGATTTGGGAACCGTGGGTATTTCAAAAGAGAATATGTAATTGTTTTAAAAAAAACCGGTTACCCTTGATATGATATTTCAGTGTGTCCACCATGTGTTTTCTCGGTGCTGAGAGCGACATGTGAAACCAGATTCGAGGAGGCGGATGAGACCGATTGCGGGTACATGGTGGACCCGGTATGGTATCCCGGGGCGAGAACGGATCGCTGTGTAGTAAACGGTGAGCCTGGCAGAGGGACTACTACTTACCGGTGATTGGTTGGACCTGGCGGTTATCCGGAGGATACTGACCAGAGTCGATAGATGGATATGGGAGTACTGCCGGGGCCGAGGGCCGATTCCGCAGACGGAGCCCGTGGGCTGATCCGGACTGACGGAGCCCGATATATGAGGATTTACGTGTCGATGCTGGGCACAACTTTCATGATGTTTTCGAGTGTCGATGCTGGACACTCCGGTTCCATGATTTTGACGTGTCGCGAGGGACACAGATGGTTTATATCCTCACATTTCCATGCATATGCTTTATGATATTTATATGCATGATGGTTATTGTCATTGGGTGACGAGTAGACGGGATCCACATACATACAGATTTGATTTCATTGATCATACCTCATATTTATGATATGTTATTACCTGAGGCACTGGCACGAGCAATTGGCACTACACTCATGTATAGAGGTTACATTGCCACTTTAGCATGCTTCAGACTTATGTATATGAGGTTTATATATATATCTGATCGTATTGACCTAGGATGAGTCATGCATACGATTTCTGCTCTGTGATATTTTCTATTCACGAGTTGGCAACTCACCCCCGTTGTGCCACAGTTCTTGCAGGTTTTGCCGTACAGATTCTATAGCGGCTTTTCTGGCACACTGCTTCCATATGGGTGATTTGCTTGGGTAGGTGGGTTCTTTATATCAGAACCACCATTGTACATGTATTATTCATTGTATCTAGAATTCTATCAACCAAAACTTGTGTATTGTTTCAGACCTAGAAACCAGTTATGTATTATTTCGACCTTAGAATCGCGCGTTGTAGTATATTGGTTTTCATGTTGATTTTGAGTTTCTTTGAGTTTTGATCCTCTCCCTTTGGCGTTGTATATTATATTGCTTGCTTGGTTGTGACCGTCGATTGACGAAGAGCTAGCTCCCTCTTGGGGATGCCTTTTATCAGTGTGTGTGTGTGTGTGTGTGTGTGTATTATTCTTGTTGTACCCCGTTTGGGGCCAATACTTACAAAGGAAACTCTGCCGAAATTTTTAGAAAAGACAACACATTTTAAAAAGGCATATTCGGCTTAGTTATTTAAAAACCTTGATTTCAAAACATGTTTTTCTTCACTTCTTGAACTAGTTTTCTTTATTTACTCCTTAAAATGGTTTTAGATGTCTGGGCTTTTTGGCTTACTTGGATTAGATGGGGTCCTATAGACTTCATATGATTCAAGTGCCAGTCACGGGGTATTTTGGGTCGTGACAGATATGATCCTCACCTACTGCCGGCGTATTGACGAGTCTTTAGAGTCCTACACAGAGGTTTCCTGGCTCAGGCAAAATGGAATAGGAGCGCATATGTGATATGTGCGGGACCGAGATTAATATGATATGTGATACCATATTCTATTCTCGCGATATGTGATATCGACCGGGTATATGTGATATAGCCGGGTCATCGGATCAAGTGTTGATTCGATGAAACGAAACATGTTATATTGGTCGGTTATATGTGATATAGCTGGATTATCGGATCAAGTATTGATTCGATAATTTAATGTATAATTATATATGTGATTTATTACATTATATTAACTAATATAAGCTTTCTTAAATGATTCTTTTTCTCACTTGATAATACATTGATATATATGTGATATATGTTAATTTTATTATTTTCTGTCGTTACATTATATATTATATATGTGATATATAATATTGTAACATGTTTGGGTTATAAATGCAACTAGGGTCTATGAGATTGAATCATGATTAGGGTTTATGGTTGGATTTATATTTATTTTGGATAAATCTTATTTGTGTGGATAATGGATGAGATATTTTCTCATAGTTGACTTAGTCCACTCTAGATATTTTCCTAGATATTTGTTAACCCAAGCTAAACCCTTACCCATGGTCAAGTCTCTACAAGGGTTAAGCATGACATGCTTAACCCTTGGTTGTATTTTTCTAACCTTAACAATAATTCATTCACAACTTCATCTTCTTCTTCCTCCTCAAAAAGCTTTCTAGCTTTTTGATTGTGTGATGAATAAAAGTGAGATTAAGAAAACTAAAGAGAGCAAGATTCCAACTTCATCATCCTCTTTGATACTAGCCATATAGATTAGTGTGTTAGCTTCACTAATTCATAATTAGTGAAGAGTTAGCTTGAGTTTGTGTTTCCTCAAGGTAGATCGTCTTGGATTTCGAAGACTTCAAGTAAGATGCATCACTCACCTCATGGAGCCTCTCTAGACTCCGGGAGCTTGATGATCGCAGCGATGAGACCACAACTCGGAGCTTATGAAGCGAAGGAACATATTACAAAGGTTGTAATCCCTCTCACTTAGATGTAAAGTTGTTTACATGCAAAGTTAACCCTAATTCTCTAGTTAAGATCTTGGTTAGGGTTTCATAACACCCCAAAAAATTATAAATTAGCATGTGTGATGCCTTGCTAAACCTTGTTGAAGTGCTATACAACCCTACATCAAGATGCGTATACACTAGTCTACAATGGAGTATCGATGCCTCGTCTCAATACTCCCACGACTAGGAACAATTATAGGGTGTACTTGTGGACTGCCCTTGGCCCCACTAGTATAATCTCCATCATAGTCCTGGTAGTCAAGTACACATCCTAAAGGGCTTTATCAACATGTGAGAGCAATACATAATCACTTATACAAGTCAATATGTTAAGATAAAGAGCAACCAGTTAGCATACTGTCATATCGAGCAAGAAAGTCCTCCCTATATATGTCCAAGTATCCACTACAATATACATCCTATGTACAGTAATGGCCTCTGGGGCATACATATAATTAACAGTGAAATAGCGATGTGTGCATAAAACATACAAGTCCGTGTACTATAAGTGTGTTCATATAAGCAATGTAATGAAAGTACAATATCCGGAACAATACGAGGTACTAGGTACTAAACAGTAATATATAATGCTAACAGGGTATAGTATGATACGAGTGACATAGCAAGTTGAAATGTGTACATGTCATGTCAATTACCGATGAGGTGTAGGTGTAACGTGTGAATATGTGCAAGTGTAACATGAAATCATCGATAATGGTGCGTGTGTCCCAGCACATGAAGTTAAGTAGAGTTTAAGGTTTAAACATGGTATATACAGCGTAAGTAATCGAAGCGAGAGCGTATATAGAAATAAGGAAATCATAACGTGAGCAAGCGTTTAAAATATCTAACTGCATAAGAGCCATACAGTTATAGTTTAAGATAGCACGAAACGTTGTTTTGGAAATAGGGACTATGATGTTTTTGAAATAGATATCATTTGAAAATTCGTAGCGCACCCTTGACAATATCATTTAAAAGTACGTAATGATTCATTAGTTGTTTAAAATACGTATAACTCTAAACATCTCATAAATTTCCTTTTTGCGATTTTTGGCAAGACTCCTCGGGTCGAAATGAATATCAGCCGTATTCGGAAATCAATTCTCATCATAGCACGTAAAGAATATCCCTCGTATGATATCATCCAATAAAGGCAGTGCGGATCTATAGTCACGTACGCCAACTCATCCTATATCATATCATAACATGCATACTTATATCGTATATATACTCATGTTATAGATATGTTTATATCATGTAAAGTACTCATATGTATGTAAGTATGTATGTGTGTGTGTGTGTGTGTGTGTGTAACTCAATGGTTATGAAATAGAAACTAGGAATATAACTTTCTACTAAGTATATGAATATACGCATAAGATGTTCTAGCAAACTCTATAGGCAAAGTATACGATTCTTATATATATATATATATATATATATATATATCCTAATTGCTACGGTTGCGGAGGTGCTATACGCCATCCACCCGACTTCCCACGTAGATATATATCTATTCACTTAAACGCCTCACCTTAGTCAAAGCCGACAGATGCCTTGCCTTTCTTCATCGTCTCGGAAGTTCACACGATCGTATTTACAATTGAAACCATATCGAATCGGATAAAAATCCATATCGAAACCAATACGACGATCAAAGTGCGCATAGGTTAGAACCTATGGTCAACGCGTGCCAAAACGACAAAATACCCCCCCCGACGTCGACGTACAAACGTCGAACGACCGAGTCAAGACATAAAAATCCAAAATCCAAGTTTCAAATATCGCAAAATATCACCAAAACCAAGTCAAAAAGCTCCTAGATTTAATCAGGGAGTCTGTGGAAAATTAGCATATAAAGCGGGTTTAGTTATCAGGTGAGTGAGCTATAAAACAAACCCCAAACCCTAACTTGACAACTTGGCCGCAAATTGCGGCCCCCAGGGATAAATGTGTGGTTTTTCTTAAGAGTTAGGAGCTCGGGCTTCTACGGTGGACTTCTACTGGTCCTAGCATCTCACAATACCCTCTAATTATTTTTTAGAGATTCTAGTTGCTCCAGATTCCAATCAAACGTCAAAAACTCAATGAAAACCTTGTTTTAAACTTCAAAACCCATTTAAACCAATAATACTTGCACTAAAACACCATCATCTATCAATAATTAAGCTGTGATCACTAACTATCCTACCACTACATCACCACTATAAGTTGTATCTGTAGGGTTACTAGGCACTCTAACAAGGTTCTACAAGGCATCAACCATGCCCGATTAAGATTTTAGCCGTGCCGAACAACCCTAAACAAGATCTTTGCTAGATAATTAGGGTTACACATGCAAGTAAATAACATTTATCACTAAGTGAATACGAAATACAACCTTTGTAGATCGGTCCTTCACTTCTAAAGCACCTTGTTGTAGTCCCTTCGCCGCGATCATGGTTCTCCCGGGCTCTTGCATGGCTTCACGAGGCGAAAGAAGCGTCCTTGCTTGAAGTCTTCGAGGCCGAAGATGATCTACGTCGAGGGAATACCAACTCAAGCTATTACTTCACTAACTAGAGAATTAGTGAAGCAAACACCCTAAACTAAAGTGCTAGTCTAGTAGAGGATGGAGAAATAGGAAGTGGGTTCACTTTAGAATTTATTTTCTCACAATATTTCTCACTTTGGAACAAACCCTAGAGAGCCTTTTAGCTCAAGGAAGAAGATGAAGAAATAAAAAGAGAAAGATAATGATCAAGTCAAGTGAGCTAACCATGGGTGAGTGAGTATCATATACTAACACATGTAGAGACATAACCATGGCTAATCCAAAATGGTTAGGTTAATAAAAATCTAAAATAAAACAAAGTTAGTGGACTTTGTCAAATCATCCACAAGCTTCTACAAGCTTCATGCTTATGACAAAAGCTCCACTAATTTGTAATTACCTTAAATAAATATAAATCACCATTTAAAATAGAATGTTGTATGTCTTGCACACCCATGAATGATGTATCAACAACCATGATACAAAAAGAAAACACATTTTAATATATATCACATATATATTAAAGTTGTGCACATGTGAGAAAAATCCTTAAGTGAACAAATGTTAGTTAATGTAAATTAGTATATCAAATATACAATTATACACTAAATTATTAAATCAACACTTGACTTAATAATCCGGTTATATCTCATATAACCGACTAACATCCAATGTATCGACTTATCGAATCAACACTTGATTCGATAACCCGGCTATATCTCATATAACCGACCGATACAAAAAGTCGTGAGAATAGAATACGGTATCACATACACGCATTATTCTCTGTCCCGCACATATCACATATGTGCTCCTATTTCGTTTTGCCTGAGCCAGTAAAACCTCTATGTAGGACTCTAAAGACTCGTCAATACGCCGGCAGTAGGTGATGATCACATCAAGCACCCACAAGCCATCAGCGGTACTAGCTGGACGTAACGGCCACCCGAGTATTGAGCGATCAGAAGATCAGCAAGCAAGCCCGCTCCAACTCCTGTAAAAGCCTAACGGTAACACTTCCCGTACAGTCCGGTCTCCTCGTCTTATATGTCGCATATCAAGTCTAAGGGTGGTAAACGTCAGACCCAAATAACCGATAAGTCGTGCCGATGTGAGGCTCATAACGGGTCGAGAAACTACTGGTAACTCTTACCAGTAAATCTCTAAATCAGCCCTGGCCAGGGACTTCCCTGTTATGGCCAATCGAGCACAGCGCAACATCAATCCCCAATACCGGGAGAGACGAAACCCCTCCTATCGCTCATTGCCTCCATGTGACTCGGGACTGTACCCAAAAACCACCGGTTTGCACGCCCTCTTGGACGTGGTAAGGTGGAAATCAAAGCACAGTGAGAATCACACAAGACTCTATGACGATCTCGGGTCTACAGACTAACCTGCACAAGTGTCACCAGAGAACTTCCATCCGACGTGAGGTATAATACCATCTGGGAGTTCTCGGCGAGTCCGTCCTGTGTACCCAGTCTCTACTGAGCACCCGTATACCATCTCTGATGTCAAACACCAATGGATATGGGATCATCCATCGCCCATCTCATGGGTCGAGAAGCGTATACGCTAGTCTACTCTGGTATATCGATGCCCTGTCTCGATACACCTACGACTAGGAACATTAAAGGATGTACTTATGGACTAATATGTCCCCACTAGTATGATCTGAATCATAGTCCAGGTAGTCAAGTACACATCCTAAGGGCTTTACCAACATGTAACTATAAGACAACATCAAGAGACAAGTATACATGTTAAGATAAAGAGCAGCCAGATAGCATACTTGTAGGGTTCCTAGGCACACACTAGAGGTCTCACAAGGCATCAACCATGCCAATTTCAAACGTTACGGTGCCGAGAAACCCTAATACGGATCGTTGGCTAGAAGTTTAGGCGACAAATGAAACTAGTTAACAACTTTAACTAAGTGTACGGAAATACAACCTTTGTAGATCCGTTTCTCCACCTCCATAGCTCCATGATGAAGTCCTCTCCGCTGTCCAAATCGAACCATGACTCTAGCATTGGCTTCATCGGAGAAAAAGCGGGCTAGGTCATCGACGACTATGCCGAAGATGATCTACGTCGAGGCATCACTAGATCAAGCTCCACCTTCACCAAGCCATGAAAATTTGTGAAGGAAACACCCTATACTACTTGGCAAGAGGTAGAGGATGAAGAAATAGGAAGTGGGTTCACTTTAGAATTAGATTTCTCACATGATTTCTTCACTTGCCATTGATGAGGCAAGCTTTTCTTCTTTGAAGATGAAGAAGAAGAAGAAGATAATATTATGATAAGTATTTCAAAAAAGGATAAATGATATGAATACTTATCATAACCTAACCCTAATTAAGTGTAGAGAATAGACCATGGTTTGTTTAAATGGTTAGGGTTAAGGATGAAGACAAGAATGGTGACTAAGTCAAAGCTTCATGAATCTTCAACAAAAAAACAAATAAAGCCACCATTCTTTCTTTATCTTTTCCAAAACAAATAAATAAATAAATAAATAAATAAATAAGATAATCAAAACCCTAATCATTAACTTAACCATGGTTTAATCTTTACACTTAACCAAGTTAACATGTATCATCAAACATGATACATTCAAGTGCACAAAAGTATATCACATATACAACTTGTGAACATCAAGTGAGAAAATCCATTTAAGTGAACCTATATTAGTTAATGTAAAGTGATATATCAAATATATAATTATACATTAAATCACTAAATCAACACTTGATTTAACGACCCGGTCATATCGCATATAACCGACTAATATCAATAGTAACAACTTATCGAATCAACACTTGATCCGATAACCCGGCTATATCGCATATAACCGATCAGTGTCACAAATCGCGAGAATCGAATACAGTATCACATACTGGTATCATTCTCGGTCCCGCACATATCTCATATGCACTCCTATTTCGTTTCGCTTGAGCCAGGAAACCTCTGTGTAGGACTCTAAAGACTCGTCAATACGCCGGCAGCAGATGATGATCATATCAAGCACCCACAAGCCGCAAGCGGTCTGCTAAACGTAACGGCCACCTGGGTATTGAGCGATCAGAAGATCGACGAGCAAGCCCGCTCATACTCCTGTGAATCCAACCAGTAACACTTACCGTACAGTCCGGTCTCGTCGTCTGATATGTCGCATATCTTGCCTAGGGGTGGTAAACGTCAGACCCCAATAGCTCGATAAGTCATGTCGATATGAGGTCTATAACAGTTCGAGAAACTACAGGTAACACTTACCAGTAAATCTCAGCAACCCTGGCCAGGGATTTCCGGTTATAGCCAATCGAACACAGCGCAACATCAACTCCCTATACCGGGAGAGACGAATCCCCTCCTATCGCTCATTGCCTCCATGTGATTCGGGACTGTACCCAAAAGCCACCGTTTTGCACGCCCTCTTGGACGTGGTAAGGTGGAAATCAAAGCACAGTGGGAACCAGACAAGACTCTATGACGATCTCGGGTCAACAGACTACTCTGTACCATTGTCACCAGAGAACTGCCATCTGACGTAAGGTATAATACCATCTGGGAGTTCTCGGCGAGTCCGTCCAGTGTACCCAGTCTCTACTGAGCACCCGTATATCATCTCCGATGTCAAACACCAATGGATATGGGATCATCCATCGCCCACCTGTATGGGTCGAGAAGGTATACGCTAGTCTACTCTGGTATATCGATGCCCCGTCTCGATACATCCACGACTAGGGACCTTGAAGGATGTACTTATGGACTACCATGTCCCCACTAGTATGATCCGCATCATAGTCCAGGTAGTCAAGTACACATCCTAAGGGCTTTACCAACATGTAACAGAGAGACAATCAGTATACACGTTAAGGTAAAGAGTAACCAGATAGCATACTATCATGTCGAGCAAGAAAGTCCTCCTTATATATGTCCAAGCATCCACTACAATATACATCCTATGTATAGTAATGGCCTCTAGGGCATACATATAACTAACTATCTCCCACTTGCATTAGGGCCATCTGATAGCAGTGGTTGTAGTATCTCATACTCAACCATCCCATAAAAGTCTCTCTCTGGGAATAGGCCTTCGTGAGTGGATCCGCCGTGTCGTCCTCTGAGTCTGCTCTCCTAACCTCGATCATCCTGGAGATCAACCATCTCCATGATCAGGCGATACTGCCTTAGAATAAGTCTGGATCACTGATGGGACCGGCGTTCCTTGGCATAAGCCACAACTCCATTGTCTCACAATGGTTGGAACGTAGTTCATCTCATGAACCAATATACACCCAAACAGCCTCTTTGGTAGCATCTTAAGTAGCGATGTATCCTGCCTTTATCGTCTAGTATGTCACGGTATCTAGCTTGGAACTCTTCCAACATACCGTCCCTTTACTGAGGGTAAAGATAATGCCTGTGACTGACACTCAGTCGTCTTTATCACCCTGGAACACTTCCAATGATTCTCCCCAGGACCAATTGATACCTTCTCACTGCAACTAGTGAGTATCCTAACATCCAAATAGATCCATCTCATAGATCCAAAACCCAGGATTTAGGAGGTATCACTTTGATCCTATATGGAGAATCATTGTGATAAGCGGAGATTGACCGAGCGTAGCATAGGAAACTTCTTCTCTATCAAGAGTATGTCATCCACGTACTCTACGAGGATCGACACCATACTCCCTACTACCTTTTTGTTTATACAAGGTTCATCTACCATTTTGATGATGTCAAACTCTTTTACTAACACATCAAAACAGACGTTCCAACTCCACGATGCCTGCTTTATCCTATAAAACATCTTGCACACGTTTCCGCTGCTCCCACTATTTACGAAGCCCTCTGGCTGTGTACTTACAGACGTTCTCTTCTAAAAAATCATTTAGAAAAGCTGTCATGGCACCCAACCACCAGATATCGTAGTCATGGTACGTAGCCGTGGCAAGTAGGATCTGGATGGACTTAAGCATAGAACCTTAGAAAAGGTTTCAACATAATCCATACCTGGTCAATGATGCAAACCTTTAACAAGTCTAGCTTTGAAAGTCTCAACTTTTCCATGTACACCAAGTAATCTTCTTAAGATATACTTGCTCCTGATGGGGATTTAACCCTTCAGATATAGCAACCAAAGTCCATACTTTGTTGGTGTATAAGGATTCCATCTCAGATCGCTAAGCATCCAGCCATTCTTACAGAGTCCCACTCCGGATGGCCAGCTCGAAACAAGTCGGGTCATCATCTCATGATGCAATTCTCGCTCCCACTGTCATAGAGAAATAGAAGTATCTCTCAGGTGGGTGAGAAATCCTACTAGATCGGCGGAGAGGCTGAGGTTCGTTGGTATCTACTGAATCCTCTGGTTCTACCTAATCATCTGCTGTTGTTTGTATAGCTGGAACCTTTCCAGTTGTACATAACAGACCTTGCCTCGAGCTTGTCCGGATTTTGCTTTTAGACATAGGCCGGACAATCCCAAATCTTAACTGACTTAAGAGATGGGCTCTTCCCTTTCCATATCACATATGAAGTGGTAGGCAATTGATTTGATTGGAACCCTATTCAATAGGTATGCAACTTCATAAGTGCGTAACACCCAATAGGAAATAGGTAACTCGGTAGTACTCATCATAGAGCACACCTTATCATATAGGGTGTGATTGCTCCGCCCCGATATACCATCGTGCTATGGTGTATACGGAAGAGTAATGCTGAGAGAGAATCTCATTCTCCTTAAGAATAGTCCAGGATTTCCGTGCTCAAGTATTCTCCTCCTCGATCACATCAAAGGACACAATACTTATACCCGTATTTTGGTTCTCTACTTCTAACTTATATTCTGTGAATATCTCAAAAGGTTCGGACTTGTGTTTCAACAGGAACATATGTCTGAATCTCGAGAGATTATCAGAGAATGTAATGAAGTACAAAGAACCGGTCCTGGCATCTGTAGACTGGGGACCTTACATACATCAACATGTATCATCCCAAGAGTTTACTAACTCTTTCTCTGTTTCCAATAAACAGAGCAATGGTCATCTTATCTCTGTGACATGACTGGCAAGTTTTCATAAGATGTAAATTCAAACTGATTTAAATATGCATCTTCATGTAACTTCAGCTAGTCGGGTCGCATTGATATGACCTAGTCTACAATGCCTCAAGAAGGATCCGTTCATTTCTGAACTCTTCCTCTTGTGTGTGTTCCATATACTAAGAACCGTAGTTTGATTTAGAACACCAATGCTTTTAGATAACGTGCCTGAACCGATCAACTTTTGATATAGGAAATGTTCAAAACATTATCCAACAATCCAAAATTTTACCGTTTCTTTACTAATAAAGAGACATATATGATTTTGTATATCAGGTTCGGCATCTAATAACATTCGTTCAGAATCAATGTATTGGTAATACAGGGTGACAGTGACCGACAGACTTGGCTGCAACTCTTGCCCCGTTTTTTGCCTCATGAAACTTATCACCCGTTCTCAGTTCTCTACCTATCTGTAGCCCTATGTAACATATTACATATCTGGGATCCTGGTCCGGTATCATATACCCAGGACGTAGAGGATATTGAGAAACAGTTCTGTGTAACGAACACACCCGAAGATGATGCATCATATGCACTTTCTTCGTTTGGGCGGCACGGGAAATCTGGTATTCCCCAATTTCCTGCTCTGTCTTATAACAATTATAAGTTGGAGCGGGACCAACGTTCCCCAGCTCAGTATAACAAGCGGGTTCGGTCAATTTTCCGTATTATTATCTTGATTAAGGCGTGATATGGTCGCTACCTGAAGAGAGAGAGAAGAAAACACTCAGCGTGCGCTCTTGCAAGAATAGATTGGTTATTATTTTATCTAATCAGGATGGCTCCCACTGCTTTTTATCAAATCTTCCTTCAAACCCTAAAAGGAAAGACTAGCCGGGATTAATCACACACTACAAGTTCGCCAATCTTTCAGCCAGGCCAGTGTCGGTACTTTGAGGGAGGTCCCCCGTGCTTTCGCACGAACCTAATTAATGTAAACCTCGTTTTCCCAGAGGCGTAACCTCGTTGACACCTTTCTAGACACCTACTTGATCGGCTAATTGTAATGTGTAAAACTCTCCCAGGAGTAACTCTTACTCGCAGCGGGTATCGGGATCCAACTATCTCATAGAAGGTATGCAATCTCATTGCAAATTTCAACACTTGAAATTCCCGATAATATTTTGCCCCTAGCAGCTATATGACCTTAACATAGTCAACAAATCATAAGTGCTAGTCAAGTTCAACCCGTCATTTCCCGATTGAATTAAACCCACCCGCACGACCCTTAACATAGTCAACAAAGTCGCACGACTACCCTAATCCAATCGCATCATATGCTTATACAGATAAGCACTAATTAGCTACCGTACACTACGCCTTAACATAGTCAACAAACGTAGCACGAATACTAACTAGTACTTATCTGAAATGACGGAGGGCTACGACAGGTTTTTCTGAAAACCTATTGCGTAATGAACTTGATATCGTTGTAGGATCGAATGAATTTTGAAATGGAGTGTTTTTGAGGCTTTTCTAGTTTTGCTAAAGGAGTCATTCCCGGTGAAGGGATCGTCGGTCCTTTCCTCGTCGAATGAGGTGCGGGATATATCATATATATCACTGTGCAAAGCAAAAACTCTTAAAAGCAATCAAAATACAAACCGAGGGTTGTAGCATCTGCCAGTTATTGCTAAAGGAGTCACTCCCGGTGAAGGGATCTCGGTCCTTTCCTTATCGAATAAGGTGCAGGATATATCATATATACCGCTGAGCAAAGCAAGAACTGTAGCTACCTGTTTTATTTTGAAATTCGATTCTACAACATCTTAGGTTTCTTTTATTTCATTAATCTCATTAATGAAGTCCTATCATTTAAGTACCTAAACATCACAGATAAATACGATGTACACTTATGCCATCCGCATTCGCCTCGATGTCCCCTCGTGCACCGTTAGGTTAGGTAACTAACGACAGAGCGGGGTAGGGCTAGCGCGGGTGTAAAACATAAGTAACGTCTATATAATATATCACATATACTATATACTGTATCTATCACAGAACATCACATGATCACATCACAGATATCGCAGCAGAAGAAACATATGAAATATTGGATATACTAGGACGTCCGTGTTTTCAATACGAGCCAGTATAAAACACGGATTCCACGGTCGTGATGAATAGCCAATCCCACACCCCTAGACCCCTACGAGAGCGACAAGCAACCCTACCAATTCTAGAGTTAGGAGACCCGGACTCGACTCCTCGAGTTGGTCTCCCACTGGACTCCAGAACCCGGTTACTTGTGCCCTCCTCCTTGGGTCTATCCTAGTGCGGAAAAGTAAATAATATACAAAGGGTGACAACTTCCGCAACCTGGAAGTGCCCCAATAAAAGAATATTACATACAAGTTTTTACATGAATGAAAATGAAAAACACTCATCTCACATAAAAAACCCCGGCTATTCAAACACGACGATCCAATATAACATATCCAGCAACACATAACATCACATGTCATCAACGTAAGTAAATATGCGCATCCCAATTGTCGTTGACATATAGCAACGAAACCGGCGATATCATATATTACACTTACGGTCACAGAAAAGAAAGTGTAAAACTACAACAGTTGGAATCCGCAACTTGCATAGACATCGCATGCCTAATCAAATGAATTCCTTAGACATCGCATGCCTAACAATTATAAACCCTGCATTTTACTCTCATTATCGAAAACTCTTTTCAATATTAAGTCAGGCAATTCAACAAGATTCCCGACATCCTGATCGAATGCTTGTCGCAAACTTTAGTAGGCGGCCGCACCCCCGATACCGTCGACGAAGTGCACCAAGGCGGAACACCGCTGCCGCGAGCACCCGAACGGATGCTTTCGGTGACGGGGTTCTCCTACAGTCACTTGGTCGGGGCTATGGGGTGTAGCTGTCTATTAAGTTTATCCGGCGAGTATCCGCGTACACTACGTGATTGCGACGGAGTTTTGATCGCATCAAAATTCCGTGGCAACCGATCAAGTGAGACTAAAATGATGTGTTTATAACATTCATTCAGTTATCACATAACTACTTGTGAATTCCAATTATTGTACCCCATTCCGGACAAGATAGAAAATGTTAAACTTTCCGATCGAACAATCGAACACCCAAGTTTTCCCGTAACAGATCAACACATGAAATAAGTCTAAAAACATTCTGTTCATGCCTCAGTACCAACGGTCCAGCCGTAGAAGGGTCAAGCCAACGCCTCACATGTGGCACGCCGTACTGCCCCAAACCCTAAGGTTCAAAAGGCAGTTCAAGACGGTCACATAATCGAGTTAAGGTTTGTTGTCTTCTAGAGGGATCATCGTGTTACTTGCACTACTTAGAACGTCTTTAAACCACGGAAAAATCCGACACATGGAAATTTTCCGGCAGGGGAAAAGTTGGGTATTTATATCCGGTCGAACTTTTTAACATATTCTAAAGTTATCCGGAAAAACACATAGACAAAACTTGATAATCCGATCGAATCAGCGATTCCCAATACAACCCCAAAATACTCAACTGTTGACTGCATATTAAAAATTCCCAGAAAACTCAGCATATTAAAATAGGAATTACTGTGCAAATAGTGAGTGATGACGTCATCATCTTGCCGCGGACCGCCGCGGTTCCGCCGCGCATTGGACTCTTCTCTTGGAAAATTTTGCATCGTAATTCTTAGAATTCCCTGCTGAATTTTTTAAGCATTTTTAATCTGGAAAAAACATAGTTTTTAGAAAAAGTCCAAAGAGAAAGTTTGGGATTGGGGTTTCGATTTGTTCGGATTTCAAACATCGTCTACTCTTCGCCTAAGGCTCTAGCTAGGCTCTGATACCACTGTAGGGTTCCTAGGCACACACTAGAAGTCTCACAAGGCATCAACCATGCCAATTTCAAACGTTACGGTGCCGAGAAACCCTAATACGGATCGTTGGCTAGAAGTTTAGGCGACAAATGAAACTAGTTAACAACTTTAACTAAGTGTACGGAAATACAACCTTTGTAGATCCGTTTCTCCACCTCCATAGCTCCATGATGAAGTCCTCTCCGCTGTCCAAATCGAACCATGACTCTAGTATCGGCTTCATCGGAGAAAAAGCGGGCTAGGTCATCGACGACTATGCCGAAGATGATCTACGTCGAGGCATCACTAGATCAAGCTCCACCTTCACCAAGCCATGAAAACTTGTGAAGGAAACACCCTATACTACTTGGCAAGAGGTAGAGGATAAAGAAATAGGAAGTGGGTTCACTTTAGAATTGGATTTCTCACATGATTTCTTCACTTGCCATTGATGAGGCAAGCTTTTCTTCTTTGAAGATGAAGAAGAAGAAGAAGATAATATTATGATAAGTATTTCAAAAAAAGGATAAATGATATGAATACTTATTATAACCTAACCGTAGTTAAGTGTAGAGAATAGACCATGGTTTGTTTAAATGGTTAGGGTTAAGGATGAAGACAAGAATGGTGACTAAGTCAAAGCTTCATGAATCTTCAACAAACAAACAAACAAAGCCACCATTCTTTCTTTATCTTTTCCAAAACAAATAAATAAATAAATAAATAAGATAATCAAAACCCTAATCATTAACTTAACCATGGTTTAATCTTTACACTTAACCAAGTTAACATGTATCATCAAACATGATACATTCAAGTGCACAAAAGTATATCACATATACAACTTGTAAACATCAAGTGAGAAAATCCATTTAAGTGAACCTATATTAGTTAATGTAAAGTGATATATCAAATATATAATTATACATTAAATCACTAAATCAACACTTGATTTAACGACCCGGTCATATCGCATATAACCGACTAATATCAATAGTAACAACTTATCGAATCAACACTTGATCCGATAACCCGGCTATATCGCATATAACCGATCAGTGTCACAAATCGCGAGAATCGAATACAGTATCACATACTGGTATCATTCTCGGTCCCGCACATATCTCATATGCACTCCTATTTCGTTTCGCTTGAGCCAGGAAACCTCTGTGTAGGACTCTAAAGACTCGTCAATACGCCGGCAGCAGATGGTGATCATATCAAGCACCCACAAGCCGCAAGCGGTCAGCTAAACGTAACGGCCACCCGGGTATTGAGCGATCAGAAGATCGACGAGCAAGCCCGCTCATACTCCTGTGAATCCAACCAGTAACACTTACCGTACAGTCCGGTCTCGTCGTCTGATATGTCGTATATCTTGCCTAGGGGTGGTAAACGTGAGACCCCAATAGCTCGATAAGTCGTGTCGATATGAGGTCTATAACAGTTCGAGAAACTATAGGTAACACTTACCAGTAAATCTCAGCAACCCTGGCCAGGGATTTCCGGTTATAGCTAATCGAACACAGCGCAACATCAACTCCCTATACCGGGAGAGACGAATCCCCTCCTATCGCTCATTGCCTCCATGTGATTCGGGACTGTACCCAAAAGCCACCGTTTTGCACGCCCTCTTGGACGTGGTAAGGTGGAAATCAAAGCACAGTGGGAACCACAGAAGACTCTATGACGATCTCGGGTCGACAGACTACTCTGTACCAGTGTCACCAGAGAACTGCCATCTGACGTAAGGTATAATACCATCTGGGAGTTATCGGCGAGTCCGTCCAGTGTACCCAGTCTCTACTGAGCACCCGTATATCATCTCCGATGTCAAACACCAATGGATATGGGATCATCCATCGCCCATCTGTATGGGTCGAGAAGGTATACGCTAGTCTACTCTGGTATATCGATGCCCCGTCTCGATACACCCACGACTAGGGACCTTGAAGGATGTACTTATGGACTACCATGTCCCCACTAGTATGATCCGCATCATAGTCCAGGTAGTCAAGTACACATCCTAAGGGCTTTACCAACATGTAACAGAGAGACAATCAGTATACACGTTAAGGTAAAGAGTAACCAGATAGCATACTATCATGTCGAGCAAGAAAGTCCTCCCTATATATGTCCAAGCATCCACTACAATATACATTCTATGTATAGTAATGGCCTCTAGGGCATACATATAACTAACAATACTATCGTATCGAGCAAGAAAGTCCTCTCTATATATGTCCAAGCATCTAATATAATATACATCATCTGTACAATACTGGTCTCTAGGGCATACATACAACTAACAATCTCCCACTTGCACTAGGGTCAGCTGCTGTAGTATTGCATACCAAGCATCCCGAAGAGTCTCTCAAACTGTATATGGGGAATGGCCTTCGTGAGTGGATCCGCTGTGTTGTTCTTCATGTCAATCCTCCTGACCTCGATCTCCCGGCGATCAACTATCTCCCGGATCAGGTGATACCGCCTCAGAAAATGCCTAGATCGCTGATGGGACCTGGGTTCCTTGGCCAAAGCCACCGCTCCATTGTTTTCACAATACAAAGGTATTGGATGCTCAATGGATGGAACCATTCCAAGTCCAGTAATGAACTTCTTGATCCAGACAGCCTCTTTGGCAGCATCGTTGGCAGCGATGTATTCAGCCTCCATCGTCGAGTCTGCCACGGTTTCCTGCTTGGAACTCTTCCAACTAACCGCCCCTCCGTAAAGGGTAAAGACAAATCCCGAGTGCGACTTAGAGTCGTCCTTATCACTCTGGAAGCTCGAATCGGTAAAGGACTCCACTTGGAGTTCTCCGTTACCATACACCAAGAGCATCTCTTTAGTCCTTCGCAAGTACTTAAGAATGCTCTTCACAGATGTCCAGTGACTCTCTCCAGGATCAGCTTGATACCTACTCTCTACACTTAGTGAGTGTGCTACATCGGGTCTGGTACATAGCATCGCGTACATGATAGAGCCTACAGCCGAAGCATAGGGTATCTCTTGTATGCGAGCTCTCTCCAAATTAGTCTTGGGAGACATCTCTTTGGAGAGAGTGAGTCCAGAGATCGTGGGTAAGTTCCCACGCTTGGATTCTTCCATACTAAACCTCCTTTGTATGGTGTCAATGTACCTGGATTGGGACAATCCCAATATCCTTTTAGATCTATCTCTATAGATCATAATTCCCAGTATGCAGGAGGCATCACCTAGATCTTTCATTGAGAATCTTTGTGATAAGAAGAGCTTGACCGATTGCAGCATAGGAATGTCATTTCCTATCAAGAGTATGTCGTCTACGTACAATACAAGGAAGACTACCTTACTTTCTGCCACCTTCTTGTAGATACAAGGTTCATCTACGTTTTTGACGAAATCAAACTCTTTGATAACGACGTCAAAGCAGATGTTCCAACTCCGCGATGCTTGCTTTAATCCATAAATGGATTTAAGTAGCTTGCACACCTTCCCGCTGCTCCCACTAGCTACGAAGCCCTCTGGCTGAGTCATGTACACGCTCTCTTCTAAATCACCGTTTAGAAAGGAGGTCTTAACATCCATTTTCCAGATTTCGTAGTCATGATATGCAGCGATGGCAAGCATGATCCGGATGGATTTAAGCATAGCCACTGGAGAAAAGGTTTCGTCATAGTCCATACCTGGTCTTTGACGAAAGCCCTTTGCAACAAGTCTAGCTTTGAAAGTCTCCACTTTCCCATCTACACCAAGTTTTTTCTTGAAGATCCACTTGCTACCAATGGGTTTTACCCCTTCAGGAGCATCTTCCAAAGTCCATACTTTGTTGGTGTACATGGATTCCATCTCGGACCGCATTACATCCAGCCATTTCACTGAGTCCCCACTCATGATGGCCTGCTCGAAGCTAGTTGGGTCATCATCCTCCATGATGCAATCCTCGCTCCCACCATCCATGAGAAAACCGTAGTATCTCTCAGGTGGGTGAGGAACCCTACTAGATCGGCGGAGAGGCTGAGGTTCGTTGGGTGCTACCGAATCCTCTATTTCCACCAAATCTTCAGTTGCAGTTTGTGTATCTGGAACCTCTTCCAGCTCTACCACTTTTCCACAAATTTCTTTTATAAGAAATTCCTTTTCTAAAAAGGTGGCATGTTGAGCAACAAACACCTTTTGTTCCTCACCGTGGTAGAAAAAATACCCATATGAATTCTTTGGATATCCCACAAACTTGCAAAGAACTGACCGTGCCTCGAGTTTGTCCGGATTTTGTCTTTTGATATAAGCCGGACAACCCCATATCTTAACTCGTTTAAGATATGGCCTCTTCCCACTCCATATCTCATATGGTGTGGTTGGTACAGATTTAGATGGAACTTGATTCAATAGATATGCTGCTGTCTCCAGCGCATACCCCCAGAAGGAAATAGGTAACTCAGCTGTGCTCATCATAGAGCGCACCATATCTAATAGGGTGCGGTTCCTCCGTTCCGATACACCATTGTGCTGTGGTGTATATGGAAGAGTCAGCTGAGAGAGAATCCCATTCTTTTTTAGGAAGTCCAGGAATTCATTGCTCAAGTATTCACCTCCTCGATCAGATCGAAGGATTTTAATACTTTTCCCGGTTTGGTTCTCGACTTCTTGTTTATATTCTCTAAATTTCTCAAAAGTTTCTGATTTGTGTTTCATCAGGAACACATATCCGAATCTAGAGAGATCGTCAGTGAATGTAATGAAATACGAAGAACCATTCCTGGCATGTGTAGACATAGGACCGCATACATCACTATGTACCAGTCCCAAGAGTTCCGTAACTCTTTCTCCGTGTCCCGTAAACGGAGTTTTGGTCATCTTGCCTTTGAGACATGACCGGCAAGTGTCATAAGATGAAAATTCAAACGGATTCAAATATCCATCCTTATGCAACTTAGCTAGTCGTGTCGCATTGATGTGACCCAGTCTACAATGCCACAAGAAGGATTCGTTCAGTTCTGAACTCTTCCTCTTGTGTGTTTGTTATGCTCAGAACTGTTGATTGATTTAGAACATAAATGCCATTGCACATCGTGCCTGATCCAACCAACTTTTGGTTTAGAAAAATGTTCATAACATTATCCTGTAATACAAAATTATATCCTTCTTTACTCAACAAAGAAACCGATATAATGTTGCATATCAGGTTCGGCATGTAATAGCATTCGTTCAGAATCAATGTAATTACCAGTTGGCAATACAAGGTGATATTCCCCGACGGTTTTAGCTGCAACAATTGCACCATTTCCAACCCTTATGTCTTTATCACCTTCTTCAAGTTCTCTACCTTTCCTAAGACCATGAAACTGATTACATATATGGGATCCTGACCCGGTATCTAATACCCAGGACGTAGAGAAAATGGAGAAACAGTTCTCTGTAACGAACACACCCGAAGAAAATGCATCAACATGTACTTTCTTCATTCGGGTGGCATAGGAATCCTGGTATTCCCCTATATCCTGTTCAGTCTTATAACTTTTATAAGAAAGAACGGAACCAACGTTCCCCAGCACAGTATAACATGCGGGTTTGGTCAATACATCCATATTATTATCTTTATTAAGGCATGATATGGTCGCTAGCTGGAGAGAGAGAGAAGAAAACACTTTAGCGTATGCTCTTGCAAGATCAGATTGGTTATTATTTTATCTAATCAGAATGTCTCCCACTGTTTTTATCAAATCTTCCTTCAAACCCTAAAAGGAAAAGACTAGCCGGGATTAATTACACCCTACAATTTCGCCAATCTTTCAGCCAGGCCAGTGTCGGTATTTTGAGGGAGGTTCCCCATGCTTTCGCACGGACCTAATTAAAGTAAACCTCGTTTTCCCAAAGGCGTAACCCCGTTGACACCTTTCTAGACACCTACTTGATCGGCTAATTGTCCTGTGTAAAACTCTCCCAGGAGTGACAATTACTCGCAGTGGGTATCAGGACCCAACTATCTCATAGAAGGTATGCAATCTCATTGCAAATTTCAACACTTGAAATTCCCGATAATATTTTGCCCCAAAAGATCTATGACCTTGACAAGGTCAACAAACCATAGACCGTAAGTCAAGTTTAACCTGTCATTTCTTGATTGAATTAAACCCACCCGCACGACCCTTGACAAGGTCAACAAGGCCGTACGACTACCCTAATCCAATCTGCATCATATGCATAAACAGATAAATACTGGTCAGCTACCGCACACTGCGCCTTGACAAGGTCAACAAACGCAGCACGAATACTAAGCAGGACTTATCTGAAATGACGGAGGGCTACGATAGGTTTTTCTGAAAAACCTATTGCGTAATGAACTTGATATCGTTGTAGAATCGAGTGAATTTTGAAATGGAGTGATTTTTAGGCTTTCATTAGTTTTGCTAAAGAGGTCACTCCGGGTGAAGAGATCTCGGCTCTTTCCTTATGAAATAAGGTGCAGGATATATCATATATATCGCTATGCAAAGCAAAAACTCCAAAAGCAATCAAAAACAAACCGAGTGTTGTAGCATCTGCCAGTTTTGCTAAAGAGGTCACTCCCGCTGAAGGGATCTCGGCTCTTTCCTCATCGAATAAGGTGCAGGATATATCATATATATCGCTATGCAAAGCAAAAAACTGTAGCTACCCTTTTTTGGAAAAAATGATTCTACAACATCTTTTAGGTTTCTTTTCTTTCATTAATCATATTAATGAAGTCCTATCATTTAAGTCACCTAAACATCACAGATAAATACGACGTACACTTATGCCATCCGCATTTGCCTCGATGTCCCCTCGTGCACCGTTAGGTTAGGTAACTAACGGCAGAGCGGGGCAGGGCTAGCGCGGGTGTAAAACATAAGTAACGTCTATATAATATATCATATATACTATATGCAGTATTTATCACAACATATCAAATGATCACATCACAGATATCGCAGCAGAAGAAACATATGAAATATTGGATATATTAGGACGTCCGTGTTTTATTTTGAGCCTCTATAAAACACGGATTCCACGGTCGCGATGAATAGCCAAACCCACATCCCTAGACCCCTACGAGAGCGGAAAGTAACCCTACCAATTCTAGAGTTAGGAGACCCGGACTCGACTCCTTGAGTTGGTCTCCCACTGGACTCTAGAACCCGGTTACTTGTGCTCTCCTCCTTGGGTCTACCTAATGCGGAAAAGTAAATAATATACAAATGGTGACATCAACCTCATCCCGGAAGTGCCCCAATAAAAGAATATTACATACAATGAATTTTACATGAATGAAAATAAAAAAAAACCCTCATCTCACATAAAACCCCCGGCTATTCAAAAACGCAACGATCCAATATAACATATCCAGCAACACATAACATCACATGTCATCAACGTAAGTAAATATGCGCATCCCAATTGTCGTTGACATATAGAAACGAAACCGGCGATATCACATATTACACTTACGGTCGCAGAAAAGAAAATGTAAAACTACAACATTTGGAATCCACAATCTTCTTTAGACATCGTAAATCCGAAATATCACATACTTCGCATTTCATGCCTAACTCTATGAATTCCACATATTGTATCACATTCCAGATAAATAGACAGTATTAAACTTTCCGATCGAATATTCAAATACCCAAGATTTCCTAAATAGCTCAACCCTTGAGCGGAGTTCAAAAATTCCAGAATACGTCACAGTAGCAATGGTCCAGCCGTAGAAGGGTCAAGCCAACGCCTCACATGTGGAACGCCGTACTGCCCCAAACCCTAAGGTTTAGAGGTGGTTCAGACGGTCACATAATCGAGTTAAGGTTTGTGTTCTTCTAGAGGGTCCATCACGTTACATGCACGTTTTTCCAAAAGATTTAAACTCAAGGAAAAATTCAACACTTGAAAGTTTTTCATGCCGGGAAAAATGAGTTAATGATATCCGTTCGAACATTTTAATACTTTCTAAATTATCCGGAAAACATAACGAAATTAAATTTTCCGATCGAATCAACGTATACAAAATAATCCCCTGAACACTCAACACTTGAGTCAAATTAAAAATACCCAGAAATTAGCAATTTTGCCTACGGATGTTACTGTGTCAAAACGAGGCAGTAAGTCTTCTGTACGGCCGCGGATCCGCGGCGCAAGTAGGGTATTGCCGCGGTTCCGCGGCCAATTGTACGGCTTACTGTCTCGTTTTTCACAGTGTTGCTTATATTTCCCTGCTGAATTTTTTAGGTATTTTTAATACAGAAAAATCACAGTTTTTAATAAATGTCCAGAGAGGGGTTCAAATCGTCGTTTCGTGGTTCGTTCGGAGTTTTAACATCGTATACACGTCACCTAATGCTCTAGCTAGGTTCTGATACCACTGTAGGGTTACTAGGCACTCTAACAAGGTTCTATAAGGCATTAACCATGCCCGATTAAGATTTTAGCCGTGCCGAACAACCCTAAACAAGATCTTTGCTAGATAATTAGGGTTACACATGCAAGTAAATAACATTTATCACTAAGTGAATACGAAATACAACCTTTGTAGATCGGTCCTTCACTTCTAAAACTCCTTGTTGTAGTCCCTTCGCTGCGATCATGGTTCTCCCGGGCTCTTGCATGGCTTCACGAGGCGAAAGAAGCGTCCTTGTTTGAAGTCTTCGAGGCCGAAGATGATCTACGTCGAGGGAATACCAACTCAAGCTACTACTTCACTAACTAGAGAATTAGTGAAGCAAACACCCTAAACTAAAGTGCTAGTCTAGTAAAGGATGGAGAAATAGGAAGTGGGTTCACTTTAGAATTTATTTTCTCACAATGTTTCTCACTTTGGATCAAACCCTAGAGAGCCTTTTAGCTCAAGGAAGAAGATGAAGAAATAAAAAGAGAAAGATAATGATCAAGTCAAGTGAGCTAACCATGGGTGAGTGAGTATCATATACTAACTCATGTAGAGACATAACCATGGATAATCCAAAATGGTTAGGTTAATAAAAATCTGAAGTAAAACAAAGTTAGTGGACTTTGTCAAAGCATCCACAAGCTTCTACAAGCTTCATGCTTATGACAAAAGCTCCACTAATTTGTAATTACCTTAAATAAATATAAACCACCATTTAAAATAGAATGGTGTGTGTCTTGCACACCCATGAATGATGTATCAACAACCATGATACAAAAAGAAAACATATTTTAATATATATCACATATATATTAAAGTTGTGCACATGTGAGAAAAATCCTTAAGTGAACAAATGTTAGTTAATGTAAATTAGTATATCAAATATACAATTATACACTAAATTATTAAATCAACACTTGACTTAATAATCCGGTTATATCTCATATAACCGACTAACATCCAATGTATCGACTTATCGAATCAACACTTGATTCGATAACCCGGCTATATCTCATATAACCGACCGATATAAAAAGTCGCGAGAATAGAATACGGTATCACATACACGCATTATTCTCGGTCCCGCACATATCACAAACATGCTCTTATTTCGTTTTGCCTGAGCCAGTAAAACCTCTATGTTGTAAGTCCATGGTAGCGCCCCGGCCGTCTAACAGACGCCAAATGCGGAACAAAAACTTTTACAACTGGCGCTATCATGTACTATCACCCGGATCTTCCTTTAAAACTAGACTAACAAACTACAAAGTGGGTAGAAATGTTATACCGAACGATCCGAGTCCTTCGGTCTTCAACCATCATCCCACGCTTTGTTGCGGCTTCTCCGATCTCCTGAATCTCCAGTCTCCTCATCCAGGTGGCACCACGTCGACGGATCTTTAAACGGGCTCCCGCCTCTGAACCGAGACAACTCGGTCGTCAAGTTTGCTAAAAGAGATGACCAAGATGATGTAGAGAATGAGTAGAACACTTTGTCTCACTTCGTCCAAAGCCATGGACGAACGGTTAATGAAGTTGCCTTTTGGATCGGGTGAAATGAGAAATGAGGCTATCTAATTTCCATGAATCCAAAACTATAATCTTTTCCAAATCAACAACCATCCTCCTTTCAAGAGAGGGGCCGGCCATTTATCAAGAGGGGGGAGGTGAGTGTAGGAAGGAGGAGAGTGACCTAACAATATGATACTTATCATAACACATCATGAAAACAATGACTCACTTAAACAATAAATGCAAACCAATGATCATTAACCTAGTCACCTTAACACATCATCAAACCATTTAATGCAACCATGAGTCACTAATCCTAGTCACCATATCAAGAAGCTTCCACTCATGACTCACCTCAAGAAAAGATAAATCCGTCTTTAACCGAATGTTAAAGACGGCCGATAGAAAACTGAAAACTGGCAACTTCCAAAAGCGATCCCGAAACGAATTTCAAGATAACCCCGTAATAGTATAAACATACCCGCATTTGTATTACGACCGAATACAAATGCAACTGAGACAAAGATATTATATCTACACAGTATAATACTCGGATCCGGCTTAAACCAAAGCCCACCAGTATTATCTACCCGAAATATGACACGTGCGAAAACGCACGTGCATTTTCCGAATCCTGCCATAAAACCATACGACATCTACAACGTTTCGCCCGAACTTGGGAAACTGTCTGTGGGGGGACTCTAATAATTCATCAACACACTGGCACTGGGTATAACCCCTAGCACGTCAGAGGTACTAGCTGTACGTAACGGTTGCCTATGTATTGATTGGAAGGGAAGCTGACGAGCGAACTCATCCAGAAACCCTACTGAGCCTAACAGTGACAATATGCATACAGTCCGGTCCATTCGTCTATGAGTATCGCATATCGTCCTAGGGGGCTGGTAACGTCAGACCCCCAATAGCGGTATAAGTCGTGTCAGAGAGTAGCCTAGAACACCCTGAGATACTACTGGAGTACCTACCAGTAAATCTCCTGCCTCGGCCGAGGGTTTTGTGTAATGGCTCTCCTAGACACAGCGCGATCTCACCCCCAATACCGGGAGAGACGAATCCCCTGCCGATCCGCTCACTTGCGTCCATGTGGCTCGGGACTGTACCCAAAAAAGACCTGTTCGCACGACTTCTTTGAGCCGTGGTAGGGTAGAAATTAAAGCACAGTGGGAACTCACAAGAGACAAATAACGCCTCAGGTCGATGAACTAACCTGTACACATGTCACCAGGGAACTGCTATCTGACGCTAGGTATAATACCAACTAGCAGGTTCCCGGCGAGTCCTGTCCGATGTACTCATAACCCTATGAGCTCCTGTATACATCTTAGGTGAACCAACTGACACTAATGGCTTGTGAGACCGGCCACCGCCCCTTGTCGGGGTCTCGACTGTATACACTAGTCTACTCTAGAGTATCGATGCCCTGTCTCGAAACTCCCACGACTAGGGACACTTTAAGGATGTGCTTACAGACCCCCGCTCCCACGTATATGATCGCCATCATACTGCTGGCAGTCAAGCAAGAATCCTATGGGCTCTATCAACATGCAATAGCGAAATAAAGCATGTATACGATGATAAAGAAAAACCAGATAGCATACTATCATCTCGAGCAAGATTGTTATATCGGTATAGGTCCTGCCTCAATCATTGCAATCATGTACCTGCGATCCAATAATTGACTTTGAGGGCACTATATCCAACAATCTCCCACTTGCACTTAAGGCTAATTATTGCGATGTCGCATACTTACAGCCCGTGTGATACCAAACATCCAACTCCTCTACTAATCAGTTTCACAAATCCCGTTTGTAAAACTATTGTGTTCGAGTAATAGCCTTAGTGAGTGGATCCGCCCTGATATTTCTTTCTATGTCTCTCTTAATCTCAAGTTCGTGGAGAAAGCCATCTCCCGAATCGAGTAATAGGTGTCTTAGAATATGTCTGGATATCTGATAGGACCTAGTTCATAAATGAACTTCAAATCCAAACTTCATAGACTGTATTGATAACTGAACCTAATCAGTATCCGGCACCATGCCTCCCACAGTATCCTCTTGGACCACCTGTCCATAATACTGTCCCTCGTCAGAGGGAAAACTATAACTCAGACAATCACTCTGTCATTCATGTCACCTTTGAAGCTTGGAATGATAACCGTCTCCCGAAGGAGGCTGCCGTCATCGAATCCGTAGAACATGCACTTATGTTCTAAAACTGCTTCCTTATGTTTCTCCAGGATTGGATTAATATAAACTTATCGCATCTAGTGCAAAAACAACATCTGGTGTGGTGCTTGACATCTCATGATTGACTCAATTGCCTAAGCAAGTGATCTGCCAATCATGCATATCCCTCTCCCCTTTAGTCTGTAAGACACCTTTAGAGAGGGTGACTCCATCACCTGCAGGTACACCACCATGCCAGGAGTCATCTATTCTAAAATACTATTAGAATATTGTCAAAGTACCCACATTGGGAAACTACCCAAATCTAGATCTAATACCATAGATCTAGTAACCAGAATTTCAGATATTATATCCATGTCCTTTGTGAAGAAACAATTGTGTGACAACCACAGTACAACCGATCGTAGTATAGGAATTTTACTTCCTACTCTGTGTATGTCATCCAAATACCATGACATTACACCCTACTACCTTCTTAACAGATCCATCCCCTATTCTGATGAAGTCAATGTAAGTCCGCGGCGGCGCCCCGGCCGTCGATCCGATGCCGGAAACGCGGAAACGAAAACTTTCAAAAACTATTGAACCAGCACCACCGCGTACTTATCACCCGGATCGGGCCATTAACCTAGCTACTAGCAAACTAGAAAAGAGTTGAGAAGTTATACCAAGCGATCCGTGTCCTTCGGTCTTCGTCTCCACTCCGATCTCCTGCGGAATCTCCGTCCGTCATCTCCTCGTCTGAAAGGGCACCACGTAGCCGGAATCTTTTACGGGCTCCCACCTCTTGACCGAGGCAACTCGGGCGCGAAGTTGGCTAGCCGACGCGTCCAAGATGTGCTGTAGAATAGTGTAGAATCGTTGTCTCTTTTGGGGTTTTAGAAGTTGCCATGGATGTAGGAATCAAGAACTTTGGAGAAGGGTTTTAGATTTTTGGAGCAAGCAAAATGAGATGATATCTTTTCACACCAAAATGAAATTTTCTCTCTTTCTCCCCCTCTCCTTAAAGTGGCCGGCCCAATCTCCTCAAGAAGAAGATTGGAGAGAGAAAAAGTCATCTGAAAAATGTATATAGAAAAAAGAATGAAAACAATATATAAAATGGTCACACCAAAATCTAATCCAAATCCCTTCACAAAACCATCATGAAAAAGGCAATGGAAAAGACTAGAAAAGAATCTCATGATGGTTGAACCACAAATGCAATAAACCCCCTCCACAAATACTAATTTGCACAATTGCAAATTAGCCCCTCCATCAGAAAGTCCGGCCGCGAAAGAACAAAAGAAAACCGGCCGGAACGGAATGCAAACTGGCAACATCAGAAAACTGATCCCGTAATAAATTACAGGAAAACCCCGCTACTGCAAATACATGCCCGCATTTGTATTCCCACTGAACACAAATGCAAAGAGACAATATCTACACTATCTAATACTAGGATCCGGCTTAAGCCAAAGCTGGCTAGTAAAATCCGTCCGATCACGATCCGTGCAATACCGCACGTATCTGATCGAACCCTGCCATATCGCCATACGGCCTCTACAGCGTTTCGCCCGAAACCTGAGTAACTGAGTGTGGTGGACTCTAAAGACTCGTCAATACAATGGCTGTGGATTTAACCACTAGCACGTCAGAGGTATTAGCCATACGTGACGGGCCACCAGCTATTGACCAAAAGGGACGTCGATGAACGAACTCATCCTGACACCCTACCGAGCCTGTCAGTGACATTATCCGTACAGTCCGGTCCGTTCGTCTATGAGCATCGCATGGCGGGCCTAGGGGGTTGGTGAAAGTCAGACCCCCAAAAGCGGTACAAGTCGTGTCGGAGTGTAGCCCAGAACACCCTGAGATACTACTGAAATACCTACCAGCAAATTTCCTGCCTTGGCCAAGGACTTTTCATGTTCTGGCTCTCCTAGACACAGCGCGACCTCACCCCCAATACCGGGAGAGACGAACCCCTGCAGATCCGCTCACTGCCTCCATGTGGCTCGGGACTGTACCCAACTAAAACCTGTTTGCACGACTCCTTTGAGCCATGGTAGGGTAGTAATCAAAGCACAGTGGGAACTCACACGAGACAAATGACGATCTCAGGTCGATGAACTAACCTGTACACATGTCACCAGGGAACTGCTATCTGACGTCTGGTATAATCCCAACTAGCAGGTTCCCGGCGAGTCCTGTCCGGTGTACCCATAACCCAATGAGCACCTGTATACATCTTAGGTGAACCAACTGACACCAGTGGCTTGTGAGACCGGCCACCGCCTTTCGTCGGGGTATCGACTGTATACACTAGTCTACTCTGGAGAATCGATGCCCTGTCTCGAAACTCCCACGACTAGGGACCTTTTAAGGATGTGCTATAGACTCCAGCTCTCACGTATATGATCGCCCTCATACTGCTGGTAGTCAAGCAAAAATCCTAGGGGCTCTATCAACGTGTAATAGCTACTCGTAAGGTCACCTAAAGCAGTACACGATGATAAAGATAAACCAGATAGCATACTATCATCTCGAGTAAGACTGTCCTATTGGGACAAGTCCTTCCTCAATCATTGCAATCACGTGCATGTAATCCAATAATTGACTCTGAGGGCACTATCTCCAACAATCTCCCACTTGCACTCGAGGCTGATTATTGCGATGTCGTATACTCACAACCCGTGTGATACCGAACACCCAACTCCTCTACTAGTCAGTCTCACAAAGCTCGTTTGCGAAACTATTGCGTTCGAGGAATAGCCTCAGTGAGTGGATCCGCTCTGATGTTTCTTTCTATATCTCTCTTTATCTCAAGTTCGCGGAGAAAGCCATCTCCCGAAATGATCAATACCCGTCTTAGAATATGTTTGGATATCTGATGGGACCTAACTCATAAGTGAACTCCAAATCCAAACTTCTTAGACTGTATCGTCAACTGAACTTAATCAGTATCCTGCGCCATGCCTTCCCTCAGTATCCACCTGGACCACCTGTCCAAAATACTGCCCCTCGTCAGAAGGAAAACTATAACTCTGACAGCCACTCTGCCATCCAGGTCACCTTGGAAGTCTGGAATGATAACTGTCTCCCGAAGGAGAATGCTGTTATCATATCCCTAGAACATCAACTTATGTTCTAAAACTGCTTTCGACTGTTTCTCCAGGATTGGATCAATATCAACTTATTGCACCTACTGCAAGAACAACATCTGGTGTGGTACTTGACACTTCATGATTGACTCAGTTGCCTAAGCAAGTGATCTGCCAATCATACGTATCCCTCTCCCTTTTAGTCTGTAAGACACCTTTAGAGTGGGTGACTCCATCACCTGCAGGTATACTACCGTGCCAGGAGTCGTCCATTCTAAATACTCTTAGAATGCGGTCAAAGTACCCAGATTGGGAAACCACCCAAATCTAGATCTAAAAACATAGATCTAGTAACCAGAATGTACGATATAAGATCCAATTCCTATGTGGAGAAACTACTGTGTGACGACCAAAGTATAACCGATCGTAGTATAGGAATATTACTTCCTACTCTGTGTATGTCATCAAATACCAGGACATCACACCCTACTACCTTCTTAACAGATCCATCCCCTATTCTGATGAAGTCAAACCTATGATTGTCACATCAGAAATAGATGATCTATTTCCGCTATATCAGCTTTAGTCTATAAATAGACATAAGCCTGATGTCCACCAATGCTTCCGCTGCTCCCACTGACTATAACAACCCTCTGGCAGAGTCATATAGGCGTACACTTCTAAAGCTAGTTTAGAACGACGCTATACCCATCCTCCTGCCGGGTCTCACAGTCTGGAATAACAGCAATGGCAAGTCTGGGTAAACAAGAACCTCCCTGCCACCGTCCTTGAGCATACCGAAGTACCTCTCGGGCGCCTGAGGTTACCCACCATATCTGCGGAGTGGCCAATGGAATGTCAAACCAGATTGAATCTTTAGGGTCTTACCAAATCTTCAGTAATCGTTTGCGGTTCTGGAATTACTTCCAGTTCTACCATACTCCCATTACTGTTTTCTGAAAAAATCCATTTTTAATTAAAACTGTGGCGAGTCAAGAACAATATCACTATTGATCTTCCAGATGGTAGAAAATCAACCCTCGTCATAGCCCGGGTCAACCCGCAAACAGCCATTACAGAAACGTGCCTTGAGTCATCCAGAGTCTGGTTTTAAGCATAAGCCGGACAACTCCCCGTACCTTAACAATGTTAAGATATGAACTGTTCTATATCCAATACAGAAACAGAGGCACTGATTTAATTGTAACCAGATTCAAATCATGCAGCTGTCTCCAGTGCATGTCAACTAAATGGAAGGAGGCCGATTAGCGTTACTCAACTTAGGAGTACTTCCAATTATGTGCAACCTGAAAGAGAAGCTAGTTCTCTTAATCATTACTATCAACTGAATACCATTCACAAGTATCTACATCTTCGATTACCTTGAAGAATCCCGATACTTGCAATACCTGGTTCTCTACTTTATTCATATACCTATAACTTCTCAAAATTCGGACCCTGTGTTTCTACGAAACATCTGCCTAAAAACTAGAGAAGTCATAAGTAAACCGAATATAGTACGGGAACCAACCCCTCTGTCCTCATGGACGCTGGACAACATACAATACTCTGTATAAGTCCCTTGAGTCTAATAACTCATTCACTGTGTGTCGTAGGTTGAAAACTGTACTATGGTTATGAAGAATTACACCGCTGTTTAATGCTCCTTACCTAACCATCCACTGATATAGGTAAATGTCATAGACATAATTTCAAAAAGGTACATCTCACTCTATATAAAAATAGACGTACAGATGTATCAATTTGAAATTGGTGCATAACAATGGATATTCAAAACCAAATATTTGCCGACCGGCAAACAACCCAGGTGACTTCCTCAAATATCACCAATTACAACGAATCCCGATATAATGAGGATGATCACCTAATTCCCAATAACTTACTCCCACTCATCATCTGTAAAACCATACAGATGTGAGAATCATACCTGGTAAATACATACCCTGGAGCAAGTGTCTAATCGGGAAAACAGTTTTCTATTAACAGTACACAGTGAAACTGAAACATTGAAATGTTTCGATGGGGTATCCTGGTATTCCTAGTAATGCCTCTTCCATTATCCAGATTCACAACTATAACCGTATAATTCTTTGCCAGCTCTCCAAATCCCTTTATATGTCTTTAGTCATTACCTTCTGTACACCCCTTTAGGCCAAATGGTTTTCTTCCTTCCCTACCGTTCGGCTCCAGCCTATGGTTTGGAAGAAGACTATCCAATAAGCATAATGGGTGTACTGTCCTAGTCCTAGGAGCACTCGCAATGCGAGAGAAGGTGAAGATAAAAGACACCTGAATGAACTTTATTCCTATTTCTCCTGAACCAGGATCCATCCCCGAACTGGAACAAGTTCCTTTCGAGTTCGTATATAACCATAAGATGGATTATCCAATAAACTTGGGATCTTCGTAGTGATACGGAGTGTCCTGTAGAAATACAAAGGTGATTTAGGATTGGCGAAGAAATACTTGGTTTGGTCGTGAATAGCAGTCGCAATTTACTTTGCCCTCTTACTAATCCCTTTCTTTGTCTTAACTTAATACCTTCTGTACACCGTTTAGGCTAATTGGTTTTCATCATTCCCTACCGGTCGGCACCTGCCTATGGTTTGGAAGAAGACTATCCAATTTGCGTAATAGGTGTACTATCTCCTAAGCCAAGGAGTACTCGCAATCTGAGAGAGAAGGAAAAAGGAAAAGACAACTGAATAGTCCTATTCGTTTTCTCCAGAACCAGAAACCATCCTCGAATTCCTTCGAGTTCGTATATAACCATATGATGGTTTTGTCCAATGGAAGTGGACATTCGTAGTAATACGGGGTGTCCTGGAGAAAAGGGTAAAAGTAGGAGTGGCAATGAGGTTTGCAACTCTGACAATCCAAAAGCCAGTGTTAAGAAGGTTCGGTCAACTTGGTCACTGAGTCATAGTCTAGGGTCGGGTCAATGGTCGCTGCCAAAGAGAGAGAGAAAAGAAACACTCAGCGTGCACTCTAACCTAGATCAGAATGGTTATCACTTTATCTAATCTGGAAACCTCCCACTGTAACGTCAAATTCTTCCCCAAACCTGAAAGAAGAATTAGCCGGGATCACCCGAGGAGTAAAACAACTCATCAGTGGGAATCGGGATCCAACTATCATCGCATGATAACGTGACGGAATCCGCTCACGCTATCACACTCCAGAAGGTATGCGCATATCTGGCAAGTTTCAGTTCTTTTGAAACTCCCGATGTGGATTTTTGCCTCATGCTCTTATGACCTTGACTTTGGCCAACATATCATAAGTCACATGTCAAGTTCTACCCGTCATTATCCAGGTTAATTTGAACCCACCCGTACCTACCCTTGACTTTGGCCAAAATGGCAGTACGACTGTCCCAAACCAACGCATCTATCTATGCTGCATATGAATACCCAACAGCTACCAAACACTGTGCCTTGACTTTGGCCAACATACACAGCTTGAATACTATTGACTATCCTTATGAAACGACGAAGGGCTACGAATGGTTTCTGGCGAAAACCTTTAACGTAATGAACTTGATATCGTTGAAGGAACTGATAGCTTTACAAAAATATAGTGACGAAAACCTTTGCTAAAGAGGTCACTCCCGGTGAAGGGATCTCGGCTCTTTCCCCGTAGAATGAGGTGCAAGATATTCCAACTGAATACCACGATGCAAAGCAAAAGCAATCGACTATAGTGAAGTTATTGCCCTGACGCAAACTTCTGTCCAAGGGGTCACTCCCGGTGAAGGGATCTCGGCCCTTGCCTCGTCCACTGAGGAGCAGGATATTCCAACTGAATACCACGATGCAAAACAAAAAGAACGCCCTTGCAATAACAGCTTTTTAAAATGTGTTCCAACAACATCAGAATATGTTTGTTTATCTTGCATTGATCCGAATCAACGCAGTCCCATCAATTGATCACACTACAAAAGAACGAAAATAATGATGTACGTATATGCCATCCGCATTCGCCACTGGGTCCCGTCATCACCCGTTAGGTTACTTAACTAACGACAGAGCGGGGACTGGACTAGCGCGGATGCAAAACATATACTAGTATATATATAATATATAATTTTCGCTCAAGGCATGATAAAATGCAACATCAAAGAAATGTACATCATCACAGAACAATACAGATATCTGGGATCCCCGGGTTTCATAGAGCCGCTACTGAAACCCGACGTTCCCCTGGTCGTGTGGATAGCCTGTGCAATGAATACCTAGACCCCTACGGGCGCGGCAAGTTACCCGCCAAAACCTGAAGCGAGGCAGCCCCCTTCAGCAACGTGAATGGACCACCCAGCACTTCACGAAATCCGGTAACTTGGGCACCCCTCCTGGGTCAACCTATACCCCCTACGAGTGCGGCGAATAGCCCGCCAATTCTAGAGTAAAGCCCCCTCCGTCTCAACGCCATGAGATGCGGGCTTGTTGCCCTCTAGAATCCGGCTATCCGTGCACCCTTCCGCGGGGTTATCCTAGTACAGAAAGTAAAATATACATACAATGGGTACATCGATCGCAACCAGGTCGTGCCCCAAAAGAATAATACAAACAGGCAGTGACGGTAGTCCACATGTCGGACGCTCGCCCCGCAATATCAAATGTACATAATACAACAAAACTGTACTATATTGCAACCAGGCTATCCCCCACGACCGATCCGCAACAACACAGCACAATCACAGAACATCAGCGTGAATGTCACATTCGCAAATTCGTCTAACCGGGCTATAGCAGTTAGACAGGATTTACCGATCGAGTGACATTCACGGTCGCAGATATAATGTAAATACTGTGAACTAGCATGTTTAAAATATCCGATCGATCAAATTTATCGAAGTGGGCCCCCAAGCAGTACTGCAACACTTACAGAAATTCTGGGCCCAAAAAGAATATCCCAAAACCCCTATTTCCAACCCAAAAGCCCAATGGAAAAATTTGGTGCGTTGACAAGTCAAAGTAGCGGCGGAACCGCGGCCAATGCGTGGGTTTGGCCGCGGTTCCGCGGTGGAATTGTGACATCACGCCACCAAATTTTCTCAGAATGCTTATAATTGCCTGCACATGTCTCTACAACAACCTGAAAAATTTTGGGAGCTGAAAAAATTTCGACAGAGAACACATGTGCACACGAAATACGGTTTTTGGGGATTTTTGTTCGATCGAGTTCTAAACATACTAGAGCAAGCTAGGTTAGGTTAACGGCGTGGCTCTGATACCAATGTAAGTCCGCGGCGGCGCCCCGGCCGTCGATCCAACGCCGGAAACGCGGAAACGAAAATTTTCAAAAACTATTGAACCGGCACCACCGCGTACTTATCACCCGGATCGGGCCATTAACCTAGCTACTAGCAAACTAGAAAAGAGTAGAGAAGTTATACCAAGCGATCCGTGTCCTTCGGTCTTCGTCTCCTCTCCGATCTCCTGCGGAATCTCCGTCCGTCACCTCCTCGTCTGAAAGGGCACCACGTAGCCGGAATCTTTTACGGGCTCCCACCTCTTGACCGAGGCAACTCGGGCGCGAAGTTGGCTAGCCGACGCGTCCAAGATGTGCTGTAGAATAGTGTAGAATCGTTGTCTCTTTTGGGGTTTTAGAAGTTGCCATGGATGTAGGAATCAAGAACTTTGGAGAAGGGTTTTAGATTTTTGGAGCAAGCAAAATGAGATGATATCTTTTCACACCAAAATGAAATTTTCTCTCATTCTCCCCCTCTCCTTAAAGTGGCCGGCCCAATCTCCTCAAGAAGAAGATTGGAGAGAGAAAAAGTCATCTGAAAAATGTATATAGAAAAAAGAATGAAAACAATATATTAAATGGTCACACCAAAATCTAATCCAAATCCCTTCACAAAACTATCATGAAAAAGGCAATGGAAAAGACTAGAAAAGAATCTCATGATGGTTGAACCACAAATGCAATAAACCCCTTCCACAAATACTAATTTGCACAATTGCAAATTAGCCCCTCCATCAGAAAGTCCGGCCGCGAAAGAACAAAAGAAAACCGGTCGGAACGGAATGCAAACTGGCAACATCAGAAAACTGATCCCGTAATAAATTACAGGAAAACCCCGCTACTGCAAATACATGCCCGCATTTGTATTCCCACTGAACACAAATGCAAAGAGACAATATCTACACTATCTAATACTAGGATCCGGCTTAAGCCAAAGCCGGCTAGTAAAATACGTCCGATCACGATCCGTGCAATACCGCACGTATCTGATCGAACCCTGCCATATCGCCATACGGCCTCTACAGCGTTTCGCCCGAAACCTGAGTAACTAAGTGTGGTGGACTCTAAAGACTCGTCAATACAATGGCTGTGGATTTAACCACTAGCACGTCAGAGGTATTAGCCATACGTGACGGGCCACCAGCTATTGACCAAAAGGGACGTCGATGAGCGAACTCATCCTGACACCCTACTGAGTCTGTCAGTGACAATATCCGTACAGTCCGGTCCGTTCGTCTATGAGCATCGCATGGCGGGCCTAGGGGGTTGGTGAAAGTCAGACCCCCAAAAGCGGTACAAGTCGTGTCGGAGTGTAGCCCAGAACACCCTGAGATACTACTGGAATACCTACCAGCAAATCTCCTGCCTTGGCCAAGGACTTTTCATGTTCTGGCTCTCCTAGACACAGCGCGACCTCACCCCCAATACCGGGAGAGACGAACCCCTGCAGATCTGCTCACTGCCTCCATGTGGCTCGGGACTGTACCCAACTAAAACCTGTTTGCACGACTCCTTTGAGCCGTGGTAGGGTAGTAATCAAAGCACAGTGGGAACTCACACGAGACAAATGACGATCTCAGGTCGATGAACTAACCTGTACACATGTCACCAGGGAACTGCTATCTGACGTCTGGTATAATCCCAACTAGCAGGTTCCCGGCGAGTCCTGTCCGGTGTACCCATAACCCAATGAGCACCTGTATACATCTTAGGTGAACCAACTGACACCAGTGGCTTGTGAGACCGGCCACCGCCCTTCGTCGGGGTCTCGACTGTATACACTAGTCTACTCTGGAGAATCGATGCCCTGTCTCGAAACTCCCATGACTAGGGACCTTTTAAGGATATGCTTATAGACTCTAGCTCTCACGTATATGATCGCCCTCATACTGCTGGTAGTCAAGAAAAAATCCTAGGGGCTCTATCAACGTGTAATAGCGACTCATAAGGTCACCTAAAGCAGTACACGATGATAAAGATAAACCAGATAGCATACTATCATCTCGAGTAAGACTGTCCTATTGGGACAAGTCCTCCCTCAATCATTGCAATCACATGCCTGTGATCCAATAATTGACTCTGAGGGCACTATCTCTAACAGTCAGAGCCATGACTGTCATAACAAAAACAGATGATCTATCTCCGCTATATCTGCTCAAGTCTATAAATAGACATAAGCTACTTGCCCACTATGCTTCCGCTGCTCCCACTGACTATGACAACCCTCTGGCAGAATAATATATACGTGCACTTCTAAAGCTAGTTTAGAACGACGCTATACTTTTCCTCCTGCCGGGTCTCATAGTCGGGAACAACAGTAGTGTCAAGTCTGGGTAAACAAGAACCTCCCTGTCACCGTCCTTGAGGCTACCGGAGTACCTCTCGGGTGTTTGAGATTACCCACCATATCTGCGAAGTGGCTATTGGAATGTCAAACCTGATTGAATATATAGGTCCTATTAAATTTTCCATAATCGTTTGCGGTTCTGGAATCACTTCCAGTTCTACCATACTCCCACTACTGTTTTCTGAAAAAATTCATTTTACTAAAACTGTGGCGAGTCATGAACAATATCACTATTGATCTTCCAGATGGTAGAAAATCAACCCTCGTCAAAGCCAGGGTCAACCCACAAACTGCCATTACAGAAACGTGCCTTGAGTTATCCAGTGTCTGGTTTTAAGCATAAGCCGGACAACTCCCCGAATCTTAACATCGTTAAGATATGAACCATTTTATATACAATATAGAAATAGAGGCACCAATTTAACTGGAACCAGATTCAAATCATGCATCTGTCTCCAGTGCATATCAACTTTAATGGAGAGAGGCTAATCAGCATTACTCAACTTAGGAATCCATCCAATTATGAGTAACCTGAAAGAGAAACAAGTTTCTCAAAACCATTACTTTCATCTGAATACCAATCACAAGAATCTACATCTTCAATCTCTTTGAAGAATCCCGATACTTGTGACAGCTGGTTCTCTACTTTATTCTTATATCCACAACTTCTCAAAACTTAGACCTTGTATTTCTACGAAACACTTGTCTAAAAACTAGAGAAGTCATAAGTAAACAGAACATAGTACAAGGACCTACCCCTTTGTCCTGATGGACACTGGACAATATACAATACTCTGTATAAGTCCGCTGAGTTGAATAACTCAAAACCTGTGCATCGTAGGTTGAAAACTGTACACAGGCGATTTCCTCAAATATCACCAATTACAACGAATTCCGATATAATGAGGATGATCACCTAATTCCTAATAACTTACTCTCTCTCATTATCTGTAAAACCATACAGATGTGAGAATCATACCTGGTAAATACATATCCTGGAGTAAGTATCTAATCGGGAAATCAGTTTTCCTTTAACAATGCGCAGTGAAACTGAAACATTAAAATGTCTCATAGGGGTATTCTGGTATTCTTAGTAATGCCTCTTCCATAATCGAACTCATGACTTTAACTGTATATTTCTTTGCCATCTCTCCAAATCCTTTTATTTGTCTTTAGTCGTTACCTTTATTTTATTTCTCCCGAACTGGGAAAAAAGCAAAGGTGAAAATAGGAGTGGCGATGAAGTACGCGGTTTGGTCGTGAATGATAGCAGTCGCAATTTACTTTGCCCTCTTTCTAATCCCTTTATTTTGTCTTTAGTTATTACCTTCTGTACACCCTACTTAGGCTAATTGGTTTTCTTCATTCCTTACCTTTTGGCACCTGCCTATGGTTTGGAATAAGACTATCCAATAAGCGTAATAGGTGTACTCTCTAAACCAAGGAGCCCTCGCAACCTGAGAGAAGGTGATAATAAAAGACAACTGAATAAACCAATTCTATTTCTCCTGAACCTGGATCCATCTTCGAAGAAGTCCCTTCGAGTTCGTATATAACCATACGATGGATCTATCCAATGGAAGTGGACGTCCATAGTAATACGGGGTGTTCTGAGAAATACAAAGGATAAAAGAAGGAGCGGCAATGACTTATGCAACTTGGACAATCCAAAAGCCAGTATTTTAAGAAGGTTCGGTCAATTTGGTCACTGAGTCATAGTCTAGGGTCGGTCAAAGGTCGCTGCCAAAGAGAGAGAGAGAAAAGAAACACTCTGCGTGCACTCTAACCTAGATCAGAATGGTTATCACTTTATCTAATCAGGAAACCTCCCACTGTAATCTCAAATTCTCCTCCAAACCTTAAAGAAGAATTTGTCGGGATCACCCGAAGAGTAAACCAACTCATCAGTGAGAATCGGGATCCAACTCTCATCGCATGATAACGTGACGGAATTCACTCACGTTATCACACTCCAGAAGGTATGCACATACTTGGCAAGTTTCTTTATGTTTGAAACTCCCGATGAGATTTTTACCTCATGCTCTTATGACCTTGACTTTAGTCAACAAATCATAAGTCACATGTAAAGTTCTACCCGTCATTATCCAGGTTGATTTGAACCCACCCGTACATACCCTTGACTTTAGTCAACAAGGTAATACGACTGTCCCAAACCAACACATCTATCTATGCAACAGATGAATATTCAGCAGCTACCAAACACTATTCCTTGACTTTAGTCAACAAACATAGCTTGAATACTACGGACTATCCATAAGAAATGACGGAGGGCTACGGCTGGTTTTTGGCGAAAAACCTTTAACGTAATGAACTTGATCTCGTTGAAGGAACTTGATAGCTTTTTATAAAGATATAGTGGCGAAAACCTTTTGCTAAAGAGGTCATTCCCGGTGAAGGGATCTCAGCTCTTTCCTCGTGGAATGAGGTGCAGGATATTCTAACTGAATACCTCGATGCAAAGCAACTTTTAATCGACTATAATGAAGTTATTATCCTGACGCAAACTTCTGCCCAAGGGGTCTCTCCCGGTGAAGGGATATCATCCCTTGCCTCGTCGAATGAGGTGCAGGATATTCCAACCGAATATCACTATGCATAACAAAAGGAAACGTCTTTGTAATAACACTTTTTAAAATTGTTCCAAAAACATCAAATATAGGTTTGTTTTTCTTGCATTGATAAGAATCAACGCAGTCCCATCATTTAATCACACCAGAAAAGAACGAAAAATAAAATGTACGTATATGCCATCCGCATTCGCCACTGGGTCCCGTCATCACCCGTTAGGTTACTTAACTAACGACAGAGCGGGGACTGGACTAGCGCGGGTGTAAAACATATACAACATCTAATAGTATATATACCAATATACAATAATCGCTCCAGGCGTGATAATATGCAACATTACAGAAAAGTAATAAGCATCACAGAACAATACAGATAATATGGGATTCCCGGGTTTCACAGAGCCGCTACTGAAACCCGACGTTCCCTTGGTCGTGTGGATAGCCTGTGCAATGAAACCTAGACCCCTATGGGTGCGGCAAGTTACCCGCCAAAACCTGAAGCGAGGCGTCCCCCTACAGCAAAGTTAATGGACCACCCGACACTTCACGGAATCCGGTAACATGAGCACGCCTCCTTGGGTCAACTTGTACCCCCTACGAGTGCGGCGAATAGTCTGCCAATTCTAGAGTGAGGCCCCTCTACCTCTCAAAGCCATGAGATACGGACCCGTTGCCTTCCAGAACCCGGCTATCCGTGCACTCCGTCACGGGGTAAACCTAGTACAGAAATAAAAATATGTACAACGGGTACATCAACCTCAGCCCGGTCGTGCCCCAAAAGAATATTATACAAACAGGCAGTGACGGCAGTCCACATGTTGGACGCTCGTCCCGCAATATCAAATGTGCAAATAAATCCAAACAGCACTACCATTGCACACTGCTATCCACCACGAAATATCCGCAACATCACAGCACAACACAGAACATCAACGCGAATGTCACGTTCGCAAATCCGTCTAAAAGGACTATAGCAATTAGACGCAATTTACCGCTCGAATGACATTCACGGTCGGAGATATAATTCAAGTACTGTAAACTAACACGTTTAAATTTCGATCGACAAAACTTCCTGAAGTGGGCCCCACGTACATCTGTTGTACAGTAATAAAATCTGGGCCCAAAAGAAATATACTAGAAACCACAATTTCCTGTTAATAAGCTACTGTACAAATTTGGACCACTGGTCCCACATACTGGCCGCGGATGCGCGGTCAAACCCTAGGTTTGACCGTGGATCCGCGGTGGCATTGTTGGATCACGTGACCAAATTTGTACAGTTTGCTTAAAACGGTGGTTTTGGGGTACAGTCCCGAGTCACATGGAGGAAATTAGCGATAGAAGGGGTTTCGTCTCTCTCGGTATTGGGGGTTGATGTTGCGCTGTGCTCGATTGGCCATCCACAGGGAAGTCCCTGGCCAGAGCTGATTTAGAGATTTACTGGTAAGAGTTACCAGTAGTTTCTCGACCCGTTATGAGCCTCACATCGGCATGACTTATCGGTTATTGGGGTATGACGTTTACCACCCGTAGACTTGATATGCGACATATCAGACGAAGAGACTGGACTGTACGGGAAGTGTTACCGTTAGGCTTTTACAGGAGTTGGAGCGGGCTTTCTTGCTGATCTTCTGATCGCTCAATACCCGGGTGGCCGTTACGTCCAGCTAGTACCGCTGACGGCTTGTGGGTGCTTGATGTGATCATCACCTACTGTCGGCGTATTGACGAGTCTTTAGAGTCCTACATATGTTGGATATAGTGCCCTCAAAGTCAATTATTGGATCGGAGGTACGTGATTGCAATGATTGAGGCAGGACCTATACCGATATGACAGTCTTGCTCGAGATGATAGTATGCTATCTGGTTTGTCTTTATCATCGTATACATGCTTTAGTTCGCTATTGCATATTGATAGAGCCCGTAGGATTCTTGCTTGACTGCCAGCAGTATGATGGCGATCATATACGTGGGAGCTGGGGTCTGTAAGCACATCCTTAAAGTGTCCCTAGTCGTGGGAGTTTCGAGATAGGGCATCAATACTCCAGAGTAGACTAGTGTATACAGTCGAGACCCCGACAAGGGGCGGTGGCCGGTCTCACAAGCCATTGGTGTCAGTTGGTTCACCTAAGATGTATACAGATGCACATTGGGTTATGAGTACACCGGACAGGACTCGCCGGGAACCTGCTAGTTGGTATTATACCTAGCGTCAGATAGCAGTTCCCTGGTGACATGTGTACATGTTAGTTCATCGACCTGAGGTCGTCATTTGTCTCGTGTGAGTTCCCACTGTGCTTTGATTTCTACCATACCACGGCTCAAAGGAGTCGTGTGTTCATATCAGAAAACTGCATTCTAATACCGCCCATTCATTATCTATTTGTTGTATTTATCGGTACTATTAACCAATGTCTGCTCAGTAATACAGATTACAGGTATCCGTGATAAAATACTGGAAATACATTTAAAAGCATGGATATATCAATTGAGAGCCGACACTGAAACCAGAACCGCAATCCGACCGATACTTCAGGAGTCCCTTTTTGCAACAAGTTTGTGTACACATTTTTCTATCTAAATGGTCCAACACAACAAATGTGTACACAAGACTTTTAGGCACATGTGGATATGCATTCAAGGAAAAATATTATATGCATTCAAGGCTAAACATCATGTGTTGATTTTTCCCTTCCAAAACTGAAATCAAATCAATGTCAATCAAACAAATCAGCATGAGCCATAATGGGGCAGCCATGAATCAAGCCACATGTGGGAATGGAGTAATGAGCATTTAATGGTAAAGATTATGTGTTGATTTAAAGATTCAAATTTCCCTCCAATAATAAGTGCAAACCAAAATCAACTAGACAAATCAACATGGACCATAATAGGGGCAGCCATGAATCAAGTCACAAATGGACATGAAGTAATGAGCATTCAATGCTAAAGATTTTGTGTTGATTTAAAAATTTGAATTTCCCTCCATTCTTTGGAGCCTATAAAATACAGACCATGGGGCAAAGGTTCAAAGATCATTATTTAGTCATTCTTTAGTCTTGGATTGTCATTCTTTGTCCAAGTTTTTCTATTCTCCTTTCTTGTAAATAGCTTAGTCCCCTTGAGTTCTTAACCTTCTCTTGATCCTTCAACCTCTTCATTGAGCTTGAAAGTTTAAGGGTTGGTTATTGATCTCAAGGGGTTGTATCATTCTTGATGATTAATAAAGATCTTTTTTGTGCCTTCATTCACCATGAGTTCTTTGCCTCTTCTTGATCTTGCAACCTCTTCATTGAGCTTGCAAGTTTAAGATTTGGTTATTGAACCCATGTCTTGTTTTGGGTTCTATGGTTCTTAGTCTTTCTTACTCGCTCTTTTACTTACATGCATTTTCATTCTTGTCTTTTATTACTTGCAATTTATTACCATGTCATTTAATTACTTGTTTGTAGTCTTTTCTTTTCTTTGTTCTTCTCTTTTGTTATCTCTTTTTGGTTTGTTTTGTGAATGGTGTGAATATTGTTGTTAGGAAAAGAGAAAGATTTTGTAAGTTAACATTTCGCACCTCATTTCCTTTTCCCGTCTTTTCCCATTTGAAACTCCGCCCAAATCTTACGCAAACGCTACGTTAGGCACCCTACCCTACCAAGGTAAAGGTGATTCCTAACCGTGACCGGTTGCATTCGGTTTGGCCGGAGGCGAAAGCAAGAGACAAGAACGGACGGACAAGGGTCAATAAGCCGGATTCCATGAATACCGTGCTTAAGTCCCCTAATCCACGTTGTTGCCAATTGTTCTAGCTTCATTGGTTAAGTTTGGCTCAAAGTACTTGAATACGGAATCCATTAACTTACACTATCATATCGTTTCCTAACAAGCCTTATACTTGAATATAACACATAGGTTAGATCACAAACAAATCTGCCACGCGCGTTAACTCGTAAGAACAAGAACATAAAACGCTCTGTCTCCCTGTGGATCGACCCGTGCTCATCGCGGCTAGCTGCAAAGCGACACCGTCCTGATCGCGGTTAAACTTTAGAACTCTTAAATATCCGACACGCTTTTGGCGTGCGATCAAATAGCGCCGTTGCCGGGGAGGCGGTAACGTTTTTAGTTTTTGTTATTTCGGGTTAATCTTGTGAATATCCATCTAACACTTTTTCAAAACAAACTAAAAATCTCAAAATTTTCAAAACAAAAAAAAAACATCCTTAACTCATTTTTTTTTGCTCTCTGGATTTTATACCTGCTTGCACTCTGTGACTAAAATAAAAAGATAAACAATACCAGTGTGGCATTAGTGGAATACTCAGACTACTGTTGAAATTTGGAGCCCTACCTCATCAAGTTGGCCGGCGACATCATCACCAAAACCGGCGACGCCGGCCCGTTCACCACCTTTTGCCTCCAATTTCTCCTCTGTGCTCCAGTGTTCTATTTTTGTCCTATTTGTATTGTTTGTTTTTTATAATTTTTAGTGTGCAGGTATTTGGGCATTCGTATCGCTTTTTCGCAATAATAATCTGTTTTTCAGACATTTGTAGATTTTGCGGAATTGCGAACGGCGATTATGGGGAGCAAAATGTACGTTCAAAGCTAGGGTGATTACGAAGTACAGTGCCAAAGATCCGGGTAGTTTGACCCGCGCAAGCGCGCTTTTCAAGCTACTTGGATTCGATTCAACGGGGGTTTCTTAACCCACAACTTAACGGTACGTACTTTACTAACACCTTCTTCTCAAATCCGACGCTTCCAATATAAAATATTTGCAGGATTCTTTGCAAGTTCGCTAGCAAACGCCAAAAATTGACTAACCCGTATTTGTTGCAGCGCAGAGCTTAAACTAAAAAAAACGATTGTTTGATTCTTTGAATAAATTTTTTTCATTGAATTGCGCATTGCATATATTAATACGGACTTAAGGGCAAGCGAACCCCACCACATACGGTTAAGGATTTCATCACCTTTTCTGTGGCCCACAAATCACGAACTTGAGCATAACGTTTACCCGCACAAATTTTAAAAGAAATTAGACTTTAAGCCTTAAGGACTTCGCTCTCACTAGGAGAGGTTAACTGTGTTTAGAACACCGCTTAACGGTATATTGTTTATGGGGTGTCTAGGAAAGTGTTAACGGCGAAACCGCCAAAAGAGAAAGGGTTATTTAATTAAGGACCTTCGCGAAAGCGTCGGAAAACCTCCCCTTATCTCTGCACTTACCAGGCCTCGTGATCAGTATATCTTGAGCCTGTTTCTCGACACAGTTTTACCTCGCCAATCAAGTTCTTGAGCAGGTCTAGTTGACCTAGGTGAACCTTAGAACGATTAAGTGTGTGGTATTTTTGTCGTGATTATTTTTGGTCCATATTCTTTTTGTGTGTATATTTCATTCTTTTGTTAATAACTAACAAAAAAAAATAAAAAAAGCACATTCTTTTTCCCCTCCTTTTCTCTTCCTTTCTTTCTTTCTCTCTCCATAATATGGGTACCCGACCTCGAAAAACCCTTGCTGAACTTTGGTACCCACAACCAGACATAACTTCTTACGGTTCTTTCTTTGGCCGAACGTCGAACGATCCCTCCATGCCCAAAATTTCATTGAAAGATCGCATAGACGCGTCTAGGACAAAAACTTACACTCCGCAATCCACTTTGTATCAACCGTTTCAACCCTCACCTCCCTCTTATGTTGATACCTCTTTTGCAAGTCGTCCTTTGTCCATCGCTGAACATATTGAACAATCTCGTAGCCGATCTTGCACTCCTTTCACCACTAAAAATTCTTTAGATCAACAATTCAATTCACCTTCTTATTCATATGTTGATCCTACCCCTATCCAGCCATTCAATTCCTACGAGTCCTACCCAACTTTTGCACCTGCCCTAGACATTGCTTCTGAACAGCCTTTTGGGAGTTTCCAGTATCAAAACAACTTCGAATCTTTTACCGAAACCCCTTCACAACCTATGTCTAGTCTAGAACAGTCGTTGGAAGACTTTAGGGTAGCGTCATGCCAACAGATGATGGATTTGAATGCTTCCATGGCTTCCCTCATACAACATAGTGACCCGATAGCTAGTTTCCATCTAGCTCCAAATTTTCAAATGTATGAAGAGGCGGTTGGACATGTTGAGAATTTGAGTGGAGAGAGTGAGTTGTATACCCTTCCAAATCGAACCTACCCGTTTCAACTTGAATCACATGACTCCGGTTTTGAATGTCTATCTAATGTTCCAAACGATTCACCAATTGAAGATAGAAGGGTGAATGAGTTGTGCGACTTTGTAGTATTTGATTTACCTGATTGTGAAGGGTATGTTCCAAGTGAAACCAGTCCTAAACCTTTTGACTTCTATACCTCCATCTTAGAACCAGAATCGATTGAAGTCCATGCTTTTGATGAGGTGTCTGAGAATATTGATTTTCACTTGATTGAGGATATTGACGCTGGGAATATTTTGGATGATGAACCTGTAGATTTGGATGAGTTTTTCTCTCCAATTCATCATTCCGAGTCATTAACTGTTTTTCCTGAACTTCATATACGTCTTGATTTTGATGAAATATGCATGGATAGGGTTAACTTTGAGGAGAATTTTGAGGATGAAACAGTTCTAGATGATGAGTCGGATTTTCCAATTCATCCTATCCTTTTCATTTACTGTGTACAACCTCCTGAACCTGTAACCGATAACCTTCCTCAAGCACTCCCCTCCATCCTTTCTATCGTTCTGACCGCGCAAGAAAACGTATCACTTTCATTTCTTGTGTCTGGTTTACCAAGTTCGGCGTATCCATTTCTCACGAATCTTGAGGGATTTAACCCCATTTCTCGACGGGTTAATACATTAGCACAAACGCTTCTTACACATCGATCATTACAAATTGTGCCAATTTATTCACTCCATTTTCACCCTCAAGTTCGTATTCCATTTATTTCTCCCTTCCGCCAATCTCCTCCTCCATCGAGACCGTATACCACTTCTACCTCCATACGGTCTCGCGTATTCTCCATTTCTTTCCTCACCGTATTCTTTCACCAACCTGCACTTAATAGGGATAAGATTTTTGAATGGTTGGTGCTCACTTTTGGCCTGTGTAAGGCCTTGTATAGATTGATACTGTTCTCTTTCCCCCCTAATCCTGAACTTCAACGCTTAACAGTGGAAACACTGTTTTACTTGAGTTTGGGGGGGAACCTTTTGGTGTATATATTTTTTGGTTTTTATTTTTGTATAGAATTTGTTTTTGGGGAGACACCGACAATTTTGACCCTCTTAGTGTAGCCTGACAGTGAGGGCACTGTCAAGTTTAAGTTTGGGGGTGTGCTCGGTAAGCTTTCTCCCTTCGCATTCATTTGTATATTCTGCATTTGCATACTTATTTAAAAAACCCATAAAAATCAGAAAATTTTCTAAAAACATAAAAACTTTGTCGCCAAGTTAGCTAGTGGAGAACTTAGATTCAATATTTCGACGGTTTTGTTTAATAAGATAGGAACAACTAAATCCTATTTTTAGATTTTGAAAACCTGAAAGATAACTCTCCTTTGAAGTTAACTATAGCTAATATACGTCTTTACATCACACTACACGTGTCGTAAGTTTTGAAAATTAGATGACAAGTCTATTATGTCTGAAAACTTTTAAATTGATAAACTATTTTCTGAGGATCAAATAGCTTTGTTCTAAAATAAGTAATATCAAGACTAGTTTATAAAGAGAGGTGGATATGAAGGGATATTATTGATGCCTTGATAAGAACTAATTCTGAAAAATAACCCATCTGAATTTTGATTGGAATGATTACACACCTAATCCACTAAACACGTCACGTCTTATATCCAAAAAAATAATTGAACTACCGGTTATATCTCCGTTCGCATTAAATCATCATTGTCTTTTGTTTTTGGGCCTAGGTAACTTGAGTAATTAAGTCCGCTGGGGTGTCTCTACACCTAATGCCCTAAAACCAACTGGTTTGGGAGCATTGGCCCAAAGCTCGCTAAGAAGCCTAGAAAGTCCAAATTAAAACAAAGTCAAGCAAGTGTTCTCTCCGAGTTAAAATTCCTAACGGTTCTTTGTGTGAGAATAATCTTGACAAAAGACAGATTTTTATAAAAAAGTATTTCTAGCGGAGATATGAAGGTTTCATTCTATGATAAAGACTATTGCACGTTCACAAGGGTGTGTATGAAATGAAAACAAGAAAAAGGTGGAGTGAAAAATAAGACCTAGTTTCCTGTTATGGAAGATAGAAATTCTGAATTTGAAACCTTAATGGAAAACGAAACTTGAGAAATACTTAACTCTTTATAAAACTTATGTGATCCTTTTTAAATTTTTATCTGGGCTTTATTTTGTGAAATGACGACTTTAATTGAACCTTTTGAAACTAAACGACACTATTTACACGGCACGTAAAGACATATAAATTCTTAAGTTAAAAGAGAAGCGAGGTGTGAAAAATAAAGGTTCGATAGTTCTAAATTTAGGATAATAGAATTGTTATCTTTTAAACAAAACCTTAGGGTTTGAATCATAGTTATTTCGCAAAACTAGCTTGACGGGATTTTGTGTGTAGTATCCGCTGAAAACCCTCAGGAGACAACACTCCTCCTACTAGGGACACCTAAAAGTTTAACGGCTTGTTGCACACGCTCAGTGCAATCACGTTCCCTGCGAAAGTGTGGTTAGGATTTTCTTTTGTGAATAAATGGTTTTGCTCGGGATGAGAAAAAGATAAGTTTGGGGGTATTTGTTCATATCAGAAAACTGCATTCTAATACCGCCCATTCATTATCTATTTGTTGTATTTATCGGTACTATTAACCAATGTCTGCTCAGTAATACAGATTACAGGTATCCATGATAAAATACTGGAAATACATTTAAAAGCATGGATATATCAATTGAGAGCCGACACTGAAACCAGAACCGCAATCCGACCGATACTTCAGGAGTCCCTTTTTGCAACAAGTTTGTGTACACATTTTTCTATCTAAATGGTCCAACACAACAAATGTGTACACAAGACTTTTAGGCACATGTGGATATGCATTCAAGGAAAAATATTATATGCATTCAAGACTAAACATCATGTGTTGATTTTTTCCTTCCAAAACTGAAATCAAATCAAAGTCAATCAAACAAATCAGCATGAGCCATAATGGGGCAGCCATGAATCAAGCCACATGTGGGAATGGAGTAATGAGCATTTAATGGTAAAGATTATGTGTTGATTTAAAGATTCAAATTTCCCTCCAATAATAAGTGCAAACCAAAATCAACTAGACAAATCAACATGGACCATAATGGGGGCAGCCATGAATCAAGTCACAAATGGACATGAAGTAATGAGCATTCAATGCTAAAGATTTTGTGTTGATATAAAAATTCGAATTTCCCTCCATTCTTTGGAGCCTATAAAATACAGACCATGGGGCAAAGGTTCAAAGATCATTCTTTAGTCTTGAATTGTCATTCTTTGTCCAAGTTTTTCTATTCTACTTTCTTGTAAATAACTTAGTCCCCTTGAGTTCTTAACCTTCTCTTGATCCTTCAACCTCTTCATTAAGCTTGAAAGTTTAAGAGTTGGTTATTGATCTCAAGGGGTTGTATCATTCTTGATGATTAATAAAGATCTTTTTTGTGCCTTCATTCACCATGAGTTCTTTGCCTCTTCTTGATCTTGCAACCTCTTCATTGAGCTTGCAAGTTTAAGATTTGGTTATTGAACCCATGTTTTGTTTTGGGTTCTATGGTTCTTAGTCTTTCTTACTCGCTCTTTTACTTACATGCATTTTCATTCTTGTCTTTTATTACTTGTAATTTAATATCATGTCATTTAATTACTTGTTTGTAGTCTTTTCTTTTCTTTATTCTTCTCTTTTGTTATCTCTTTTTGGTTTGTTTTGTGAATGGTGTGAATATTGTTGTTAGGAAAAGAGAAAGATTTTGTAAGTTAACATTTCGCTCCTCATTTCCTTTTCCCGTCTTTTCCCATTTGAAACTCCGCCCAAATCTTACGCAAACGCTCCGTTAGGCACCCTACCCTACCAAGGTAAAGGTGATTCCTAACCGTGACCGGTTGCATTCGGTTTGGCCGGAGGCGAAAGCAAGAGACAAGAACGGACGGACAAGGGTCAATAAGCCGGATTCCATGAATATCGTGCTTAAGTCCCCTAATCCACGTTGTTGCCAATTGTTCTAGCTTCATTGGTTAAGTTTGGCTCAAAGTACTTGAATACGGAATCCATTAACTTACACTATCATATCGTTTCTTAACAAGCCTTATACTTGAATATAACACATAGGTTAGATCACAAACAAATCTGCCACGCGCGTTAACTCGTAAGAACAAGAACATAAAAGGCTCTGTCTCCCTGTGGATTGACCCGTGCTCATCGCGGCTAGCTGCAAAGCGACACCGTCCTGATCGCGGTTAAACTTTAGAACTCTTAAATATCCGACACGCTTTTGGCGTGCGATCAAATGGCGCCGTTGAGCACGGGTCGATCCACAGGGAGACAGAGCGTTTTATGTTCTTGTTCTTACGAGTTAACGCGCGTGGCAGATTTGTTTGTGATCTAACCTATGTGTTATATTCAAGTATAAGGCTTGTTAGGAAACGATATGATAGTGTAAGTTAATGGATTCCGTATTCAAGTACTTTGAGCCAAACTTAACCAATGAAGCTAGAACAATTGGGAACAACGTAGATTAGGTGACTTAAGCACGGTATTCATGGAATCCGGCTTATTGACCCTTGTCCGTCCGTTCTTGTCTCTTGCTTTCGCCTCCGGCCAAACCGAATGCAACCGGTCACGGTTAGGAATCACCTTTACCTTGGTAAGGTAGGGTGCCTAACGGAGCGTTTGCGTAAGATTTGGGCGGAGTTTCAAATGGGAAAAGAAGGGAAAAAGAAATGAGGAGCGAAATGTTAACTTACAAAATCTTTCTCTTTTCTTAACAACAATATTCACACCATTCACAAAACAAACCAAAAAGAGATAACAAAAGAGAAGAACAAAGAAAAGAAAAGACTACAAACAAGTAATTAAATGACATGGTATTAAATTGCAAGTAATAAAAGACAAGAATGAAAATTCATGTAAGTAAAAGAGCGAGTAAGAAAGACAAAGAACCATAGAACCCAAAACAAGACATGGGTTCAATAACCAAATCTTAAACTTACAAGCTCAATGAAGAGGTTGCAAGATCAAGAAGAGGCAAAGAACTCATGGTGAATGAAGGCACAAAAAAGATCTTTATTAATCATCAAGAATGATACAACCCCTTGAGATCAATAACCAACCCTTAAACTTTCAAGCTCAATGAAGAGGTTGAAGGATCAAGAGAAGGATAAGAACTCAAGTGGACTAAGCTATTTACAAGAAAGGAGAATAGAAAAACTTGGACAAAGAATGACAATCCAAGACTAAATAATGACTAAAGAATGATCTTTGAACCTTTGCCCTATGGTCTGTATTTTATAGGCTCCAAAGAATGGAGGGAAATTCGAATTTTTAAATCAACACAAAATCTTTAGCATTGAATGCTCATTACTTCATGTCTATTTGTGACTTGATTCATGGCTGCCCCCATTATGGTCCATGTTGATTTGTCTAGTTGATTTTGGTTTGCACTTATTATTGGAGGGAAATTTGAATCTTTAAATCAACACATAATCTTTACCATTAAATGCTCATGACTCCATTCCCACATGTGGCTTGATTCATGGCTGCCCCATTATGACTCATGCTGATTTGTTTGATTGACTTTGATTTGATTTCAGTTTTGGAAGGAAAAAATCAACACATGATGTTTAGCTTTGAATGCATATAATATTTTTCCTTGAATGCATATCGACATGTGCCTAAAAGTCTTGTATACACATTTGTTGTGTTAGACCATTTAGATAGAAAAATGTGTACACAAACTTGTTGCAAAAAGGGACTCCTGAAGTATCGGTCGGATTGCGGTTCTGGTTTCATTGTCGGCTCTCAATTGATATATCCATGCTTTTAAATGTATTTCCAGTATTTTATCACGGATACCTGTAATCTGTATTACTGAGCAGACATTGGTTAATAGTACCGATAAATACAACAAATAGATAATGAATGGGCGGTATTAGAATGCAGTTTTCTGATATGAACAGCACGTCAGAGGTACTAGCTGTACGTAACGGTTGCCCATGTATTGATCGGAAGGGAAGCTGATCAGTGAACTCATCCAGAAACCCTACTGAGCCTGACGCTAACCTGTACACATGTCACCAGGGAACTGCTATCTGACGCTAGGTATAATACCAACTAGCAGGTTCCCGGCGAGTCCTGTCCGGTGTACTCATAACCCAATGAGCACCTGTATACATCTTATGTGAACCAACTGACACCAATGGCTTGTGAGACCGGCCACCGCCCCTTGTCGGGGTCTCGACTGTATACACTAGTCTACTCTGGAGTATCGATGCCCTATCTCGAAACTCCCACGACTAGGGACACTTTAAGGATGTGCTTACAGACCCCAGCTCCCACGTATATGATCGCCATCATACTGCTGGCAGTCAAGCAAGAATCCTATGGGCTCTATCAACATGCAATAGCGAACTAAAGCATGTATACGATGATAAAGACAAACCAGATAGCATACTATCATCTCGAGCAAGACTGTCATATCGGTATAGGTCCTGCCTCAATCATTGCAATCACGTACCTGCGATCCAATAATTGACTTTGAGGGCACTATATCCAACATATGTAGCACTCTAAAGACTCGTCAATACGCCGACAGTAGGTGATGATCACATCAAGCACCCACAAGCCGTCAGCGGTACTAGCTGGACGTAACGGCCACCCGGGTATTGAGCGATCAGAAGATCAGCAAGCAAGCCCGCTCCAACTCCTGTAAAAGCCTAACGGTAACACTTCCCGTACAGTCCGGTCTCCTCGTCTGATATGTCGCATATCAAGTCTAGGTGTGGTAAACGTCAGACCCCAATAACCGATAAGTCGTGCCGATGTGAGGCTCATAACGGGTCGAGAAACTACTGGTAACTCTTACGAGTAAATCTCTAAATCAGCCCTGACCAGGGACTTCCCTGTGGATGGCTAATCGAGCACAGCGCAACATCAACCCCCAATACCGAGAGAGACGAAACCCCTCCTATCGCTAATTGCCTCCATGTGACTCGGGACTGTACCCAAAAACCACCGTTTTGCACGCCCTCTTGGACATGGTAAGGTGGAAATTAAAGCACAGTAGGAATCACACAAGACTCTATGACGATCTCGGGTCTACAGACTAACCTGCACAAGTGTCACCAGAGAACTGCCATCTGACGTGAGGTATAATACCATCTTGGAGTTCTCGGTGAGTCCGTCCTGTGTACCCAGTCTCCACTGAGCACCAGTATACCATCTCTGATGTCAAACACCAATGGATATGGGATCATCCATCGCCCATCTCATGGGTCGAGAAGCGTATACGCTAGTCTACTCTGGTATATCGATGCCCTGTCTCGATACACCTACAACTAGGAACATTAAAGGATGTACTTATGGACTACTCTGTCCCCACTAGTATGATCTGCATCATAGTCCAGGTAGTCAAGTACACATCCTAAGGGCTTTACCAACATGTAAATATAAGACAGCATCAAGAGACAAGTATACATGTTAAGATAAAGAGCAACCAGATAGTATACTATCATATCGAGCAAGAAAGTCCTCTCTATATATGTCCAAGCATCCAATATAATATACATCATCTGTACAATACTGGCCTCTAGGGCATACATACAACTAAGAGTATCCAACAAAGACTTACCTTTCAAATCTCAAGTCTGGAAAAACATGAACTTTTAACTCTAAACTAGTTGTGTCATGGCAAGTATTGTAAAAACTTGTTACAAAGTGGTATTTTTACCTCATGATTGAAATTTGAGGGAGTTCTAAGCTTGCAAATGGTGTCAAAGTGGAGACTTGATCATCATATCATGTTTAGGATGAGGATATGAACATTTTTTCTGAAGGCTTCAAGGTGTTTTGAGGAGGTATGTGTGGGTGTTGGTGTTTGTAGTTGATGGTGGAGGAGGTGGAGAAGAAGAAGAAGAAAGAGATATGAAAAAAAAAATGGGATGGTTGCCAAGCCATAACCCCTTCACTCCCCCCTCTGTCTCTTGCCCATACTCTCATTATAATAATACCATACTCTCATGGTTCCCCCTCTCTCATTATCATGTCATGGAACTATAAGCATGATTTAACAAAAATAAAACTTGGTTTATCGTTCAAAATAGGAAAACACAATTTAGCTTTAACATGATAATCTTGCATGAATATAATTATATACTAATTTAAGAAAAGTCCAATTAAATAAGTGCTTTCATAAATAATAATTCATTTTAAACTTTCCAAAATAGAGGTATATAATTATACCAATTTACGAAAACTCAAATTCATATATGGTATAATATCCGTAAAACTCATTATATTATTATTTAAATTCTAAAATAATATTTTCCATTTTCTGAAATGTTGCATTTCAAGGTCAACTGACTAACCTCAATTTTCTACCATGGCATGGACCACTTGTGCTTCCGCCACCCGTGCTACTTCAGGCGTACCTTCCTCGGCTTCCTCTAGCCGAAAGGGCAAGGAAAAGGCTGCCAGGCCCTTGAAGCTGAGGCAGGCCTCAAGAAAATGCCCGTGTTCCCAAGTCATCCCTGCCATCCAGGTTGTACCCTTTTTCCTTATCTTAGCAACAGGTGGCTCGTCTACGACCCTTGCCAGAGGATCGTGAGGTGGGCACTGATTGTTAAAGAATTCTTGTTTGTGTATGTTGGAAATTGTAAAGAAATCACAACCAAAAATTATTTGACCGCAATCAACTACGGTGTCAGATGTAGATTGTAAGTGAGTGCGGATCGTCCACAGGGACAGTGTAATAGTTCGTCTTTTGAATTAGATGAGTCGAAACTTTAAAGAAAAGAAAACAAAACAATTCATGATTTAAAGAATTGAAGTTCAAGAATTAGAAAAATCTAGATCTAATAACAAGAAAAAGATAGAATCAAGAATTGATAGTTTGTAGATTTCCAATCCAAATGTCAAGAATCGAAATGAGGCTCGTAGGAATCGATCGGATCTATAGATGTGATGCAATCTCAAGATGACGTATTCTTATCCTTCGATGAATTGATACTAGATCGATGATGATCGACGAGAATTAGAGATTTCTTGTGAAACTAAGGTTTCATCTTATCCCTTGTTCTTTCATCGATATCATTCATATTCTAGCCTCTAGTAAATTCAAGAAACGATCGTAGATCCCTAATTTCGAGCGATCACAATCAAGAAAGCATCGCTACGAAACTAGGTCATCGATTCTTGAACTTGCTAGGGTTTACAAAACTCGTAGGACTTAAAAATCGTTTTAATATTTGTTACATCATCATTCTATTGATCGTCTCGACTCCTTTACGAGCGGAGTTTTACTCAAACATCACAACAAGAACAACAATTACAAATTGAGATCTAATCATGATGCAAGAATTAAAAGAAAGCAAGATTAAAGAATTTCACCTTTTATTTATATCAACAAGTCCATTACAATCACTCAAGAACTACAAGAGGAGGAACTCGATCGTCGATTTGTCTTCGCTCGGCTCCGTGAGTCGCGGATCGGCTTGGATCACTTGCTCGGTTGGAGATCGGCTCCGCTCCTAAAAGGTTGAAGGGCTTCTTGCTTAATTGGTACTCAAGATCTTGAATTTGGAGTGGACTTAGGGTTAGGGTTTCGCACAAGCCTTGTCACTAGACTTGTGGAAGAAGATGAAGAGAGTAGAGGTAAAGAAACTAAAGATTAACAAAGATTCAACCCTTCAACCCTTAGATCTAGGTTCCTATTTATAGCCATCAAAACCCTAGATCTAGGATTTGAATTTTAAGTTTCCCTCCAAAAGTTTATTGAGGAGATTTTGAATTTCCCTCCAAAAGATAGTTAGAGGAGAAGTTTCTATATGTGATTAGTTAGGAGGGAGCTTCTAGAAATAGTTTGTTAGGAGCTTAATTAAGATTAGCCTTACTTAATGATCTTTGCTGATCTGGCAGTAGCTTCGAGATCCTTCTGGAATTTGACATATCATTCTGAGCTATGGCCACTGAGATAAGAATAACGCACTAAAAATGGCATGATGATCTGACCAAACCGCCGCGGAACCGCGGCGCAAGCCGGCGCCCGCCGCGGTTCCGTGGCTCTTTTGAAGCTTCAGGGATTGGTTCTTCTGGTGCTTGTTGGGATTGAGTTGTGGGCCTTTCTTTGATATGTTGAATTGTATTTCTCCCTTTGGATTGCTAACAGATCTCAAAACTTGGAGTTGGTGTAATGTTTGATCAGCAAATTGACAATTTTTGCTTTTCTTCCGGATTTTCCTGCACAATTTCTCAAGACAAGTGTTGCGCAATATAGAGATGATGCAATGCCATGAAATGCAGTCAATTTCCTTAGAAATGTCGGTTTTAGAGTCTAACACATGCAATCTGATATTTAACGACCGATTTGCTAATATGTGAAATATGAATACCGAACGCTTCTAAATGAGTGCAAATGATAGGGAAATTTCCGTGTTAAAAATACATTATTTTCGACTGATCAAATTCCCCCAAACTTAATTTCGATCGTCTCGAGCGAATGTTTTATTAAAAAGAGAAGGAGAAAATAAAGAAAGAGAAAAAACTAACTAGCACACTTTTGTAGGCAACACGATTGCATTGAGCACGTGCAACAAGCCTTTAAACCTCTAGGTGTCCCTAGTAGGAGGAGTGTTGTCTCCTGAGGGTTTTCAGCGGATTGCACCCACAAAATCCAATAATAAAAGAAAGATCATGAATATTACATTTAAAGAAAAGAATTCTAAAAGAAAGACTTTGAAAATTAGGGTTTCCAACTAGGCTAGCTTTTCGGTTGTCATGAGCTCTATCTTAAAGGTCATGAAAAGATGTCTGAAATCACGTCCTCCCTCAATAAAACATTGTCTTATTCTTCATTCCTATCTTTCTTCCAAACATCGATCATATAACCCTGCGTGTGTGTAAAGACATCCCTACACCCGGAGAATTCAATTCAAGCTATCATACTCTTGCCCATCAGCCTCAGTACATTTTAATTAATGAATATTTAGATGAGATTGCTCACACACTTTCATGCGACCGTTAATACTTCTTGAGGTACTAACCAACCGATTACTCCTGTGCTTGCTTACTTGGTGTATTTTCCTCGTCTTGCACCACCTCAGGTATAGCAGTGACTCCCAGACCAGTTGGCCTTAGGGCACTAGGTGAAGAGGCACCCTCGCTATATATTTTTTATTGCCCTTGGTGATAACAAAACCAGTGTCCATTTTTCTCACCACTTTATATTTTTTTTTCATTCACTTTTTCTTTTTATTTCTTTCATACATCGGCTTTAAGACAAGAGCATTTCAAGGTATCCTCTACTATCCCAGGCTTTAAGACGTGTGTAAGTGCGAATAGCAGGGTATCAACGTTCAAAATGTTTGGCTTCCAGAATATAAACTATTTTTCAGAATTATTTTTATCCTCAGATTAGTGACGTCCTTCATCTTACTAACCCTTGGGACAACGGCTCATAACTACTTATTACTAGTTCGTATAAGAAAACTTCTAATTTTTTTGGTTTTCTTAAATTTTTCTAATCTCATGGATGTAATTTTTCACTATCTAATCTTTTATTATCTTATTTATGTACAAAAATATTTTTATATTTTTGAAATTTTTTAAATTTTTATAGGTTTTGAAAAAAATGTTTTGTGCTTATGCAGAGAATGATGCAAATGATGAAAAAATAAGCACAAACCTCCCCCAAACTTGTTTTCAACAGTGTCCTCACTGTTGCTATCTGCTAAATCTTGAAAACCTGTAAGTCTGGGAGGAATTATTAGTAGGGGCAAAATATTTAAGTGAAGATCCTCTCCCAAACTTATTTTTGGCTCAAAATTTTGTAAAATTTTCTTTTCGAGAGCCAGAAAATATACCCCCCCTTCAAACTTGAGTTATGCAATGTTAATCTTTGAAAATCATATGAGGGGGTCAAAAATCATTGGTCGATGCCAAGCTTTGCAAAGACCGAATGTCAACACCAACCATTCAAAAATTTTATCAATGCAGTGCTCTGGTTGGTGGAAGAAGAAGTGGGGAAAGGGTAAGTGGTGGAATAGAATGTGTGTGCGTCTCATTTTGGAGAGACGATGCAGTGAATGTGATGGATTACTCGCATTCTTTGTACAGTTCAGAAAAAGGGGTGGAGGTTCAATTTCATTGATTGGGAGATGATTCATCTCAACACCCGTGTTATTCAAAAATGCGAGTTCATCAGCGAAGATCTCCTCAAAAGTTCCATCCATACCCCGATGAATAATGTCATCACAAAGTGCGGGGTGATCTTCAGACTCTAAAAACGGTTCATAATCAGTGTTAGTTGTTGACCCGGACATCTCGGTGGAAGAGTCCGTATGTGTAAGATACATAGTTGGGTCAAACAATAACGTATGAAAAGAGTCTAGATCAATATCAGGAGGATCATCAAATTCGCTGCTGTCGACATCCATTAAGTCGACAGAACAGACCTGAGCAGTAGGTTCGGAGGGTACACTTCCCAACTTGTAAATATTCAGCTCTATTGACCTATTCCCGAAAGATAGGGTCATAGAACCATTACGACAGTTGATAATAGCATTGGAAGTGGCCAAAAAGGGGCGACCTAAAATCACCGGAATTTGATTCCGTGGGTTCGCTACAGGCTGTGTATTAATTACAATAAAATCCACAGGGAAGATAAATTCCCCGATTTTTATTAACACATCCTCCAGTTCACCCCTAGGTTTGGTGATTGATCGGTCAGCCATCTGGAGAGTGCAATGGGTTGGCTTCAACTCTCCGATACCTAGTTGCTCGTAAACCGAATATGGAAGCAAGTTAACACTAGCGCCAAGGACTAGTAGAGCACGGTTGATGTGTTTTTCCCCAATAGAAATGGAAATAGTAGGATATCCAGGATCCTTACGTTTCCTCGGTAATTGTTGGGGGAAAGCCGTATCTACTGTTTTTGCCATGAAAATCTTCTTAGGCACTTGAGTCTTCCTCTTCTTAGTGCACAAGTTCTTAAGAGTTTTTGCATAGGACGGAACTTGTTGGATGGCATCTAGGAGAGGGATGTTGATGTTAACTTGCTTAAAAATGTTCATAATCTTCTCCATATGTGGACTCAGTGTGTTGGCCCTTAACCGATTAGGATAAGGTGCTTTAGCAATAAGCGCTGGGTCCATCATAGGAGAAGGAAGTGTGTGTGGACCCGATCCCAAAATAGAACTGGGAATCGTCCGTGGAGGAGTAAAAGAGGTGGGCTGAAGTGGCGAGCCTTTTGGGAAACGAAGAATAGACTCGGAAGAAGGTGGTGGGGTAAAAGAACATGGGTTAGAATTAGAAGTAGAGATGGAAGGAAAGGTCTCAGCCGGGGTGTTATTGATTGATTTATCAGTATCATCAAACTCTTCCCCAACGTGATTGTCAAGCACTCTTCCAGATCTCAACGTGATTGCATCCACATGATGTGAATAGCCAGGATTGGGTAAGGATTGAGCTGGAAGTTTCCCTTTCTCTCTTGCACGCATTTCGGCTTTTAGTTATGCAATTTGTTCTTCCATCGATTTGATGTTCTCATGTTGCGAGATAATAATCTTCATCACATTCTCGACGGAAGATTGCAAACTTGCCGTCCCTTGGATGGATTGTTTCATGAAAGTATCCAAGGTTTGTGCTAGTGCAGAGGTATTATCTGTACCGGTCAATTCCAAAGGACTAGACGGTGCAAAAGTGTTGGCCGAATTTTGAAAGTTTTGTGATTGGAAGGGGTGCCGACTCAATTGAAGTGGTGGCTGCTGTTGTGGTGGAGGTCCCTTTGGAAATGATTCGTGTTTGGAACCGTGTTTTGAGATTGGGATTGGTTCCAAGCAAAGTTAGGGTGATTCCTCCAACCCTGATCATATGTGGAGGAAGATGGATCGTTTCTAGGTCTTTGAAATGCGGCATTGGTATGCTCATGACCTTGAAATGGACATTCTTCCGTCAAGTGAGACGGATCAGAACAGCAGCCACATACAGTTTTGGAGAGTGATATTTGATTTAGGGCGGCGGCTAAAAATTTGTTTTCCATAGCGTCAAATTTCTTGTGTAAAGCTGAAATTTCAGCTCTAATTCCTATGGAAATATCATTGCCATCCCTAGACGATTGACTCACACCCTCCCACTGTAAAGATTTTTCAGCGAAATTTTCTAGAAAATTCCAGGCTTCCCCATCATCTTTAGTCATGAAGTTGCCTTGACACATGGATTCAAGGGTCTGTCTTGTGTTAGGATTAATGCCCTCATAAATGATTCGGCACAGTTCCCATCTCGGGATGCCGTGATGTGGACATTGGACTAACAGATCCTTGAAACGTTCAAGACATTTTGAAAATGTTTCATTTGGAAGCTGGGTGAATTGATAGATTTCGCTACAGACTCGAGCTGTCTTTTGGTATGGGTAGAATTTCTTAAGGAATGCTTTGACGAAGTCTTCCCAATTTGAAATGGAATGTGCGGTAGTGTTATACAGCCACTTTTCGGCTATATCGCACAAGGTGAATGGGAGAAGACGAAGACGTAAAGCATCCACTGAAAGCTGTGAAGTACCCATCATTGCGCATACATTTTCAAATTTCGTGATAAACACGTATGCGTCTTCAGACTCGAGACCGTGAAATTTTGGTAGAAGGTTGATGTATTGGGGTTTTATTTGAAAATTTTCCCCGTTGGCTGGTGGAATGGAAAGACAGGTGGAAAGGGGACCTCGTGTAGGATAGCATCTCTCTTGGAGAAAGATGCGAGGTGGATTCTGCGCACCAACGGACGGCGGCAGGGTAGTGGTAAAGAAGTTCGATGGAGACGGATCCATCGATGTGGGTGTGGTGGTGGGTAAAAGAAAGGGTAAATGTAGAGATACCGACTTTAGGGTCGATCAAGGAAACGCGGACTTAACGGGCACTAGAATCCCGTGTCAAGCCTATCTTGCACTAAAAAGGGTTAGTACAAGTGGCAGCGTGAATTTATAATTAGGGGAAATGAAAGAATGCTGTGTTTGTTTTGAAAAGATACGGATTTTTGAAAATATGATGCAACAAAATAAATGCAGCACACAAAACCCTAATATCTAGTGGTCACCTAGGTCAAACTCTAGACCGCTCCTAACTGCCAGAAGACAAGTCGCAGGATAGAATCCTCCACTGCCTCTTTGTCCCCCTGTGGCCAGGTAAGTGCCAGGTAAGTGGGAAGGTACTCCACTACGTAAGTAGTGGGCCTAATTAATAACCACTAGCCTTCGACACACTTGCCTTAGACACCACAAGAAAACGCGGATAAGCAATGAATTACCCACTGTCTTCTTCTGTCCTAAGTGAGCGCGACGGTCCTTAGAGTCATCTCTAGATATTTTTTTAGTTAATTGGGGTAAATGCGGATGCAAGTTTGTGATTTTTGGGGCTTAGGAAGGGTAATGAACTCCCCACCTAATCTGGATTTGGTCTTTAACCCTTAATATCCGTATTAATTATGCAAACAACCAAGAAAATCAAAAACACGCACAATTTTAATTTGCTTTTTGCGGCGCTACGATTATTTGCAAAGAAACCTGCACAAAATGTTAGTTGGAGCCAAAAAGAGGAGAGAGGAGAAGGTAAGAAACTTACAGAGGAAAATTGGCACAGAGAGGGCTTCAAAAAGCCGCGGAACCGCCGCACTATGGAGGTATTTGCCGCGGAATCGCGGTCTCTTGAAGGGATCTCTGCAAAAAAATTTTAGGATAATGCTTCTGTTGCTCCCCTTAGCTCTCTGGAATATTCACAAAATTTTTATCGAAGCTCCAATGATTCCAGATTTCCTCGCAATCAAATCACAACACACGTATTAGGGTTTGTGCGAGTTTAGATCTAAAAATTATAATGAAATAAATTTTTCAACTCAAATTTCAAAATACGAACAATTAGCGCACTATCCCCGGCAACGGCGTCATTTGATTGTTAAAGAATTCTTGTTTGTGTATGTTGGAAATTGTAAAGAAATCACAACCAAAAATTATTTGACCGCAATCAACTACGGTATCGGATGTAGATTATAAGTGAGTGCGGATCGTCCACAGGGACAGTGTAATAGTTCGTCTTTTGAATTAGATCAGTCGAAACTTTAAATAAAAAAAAACAAAACAATTCATGATTTAAAGAATTGAAGTTCAAGAATTAGAAAAATCTAGATCTAATAACAAGAAAAAGATAGAATCAAGAATTGATAGTTTGTAGATTTCCAATCCAAATGTCAAGAATCGAAATGAGGCTCGTAGGAATCGATCGGATCTATAGATGTGATGCAATCTCAAGATAACGTATTCTTATCCTTCGATGAATTGATACTAGATCGATGATGATCGACGAGAATTAGAGATTTCTTATGAAACTAGGGTTTCATCTTATCCCTTGTTCTTTCATCGATATCATTCATATTCTAGCCTCTAGTAAATTCAAGAAACGATCGTAGATCCCTAATTTCGAGCGATCACAATCAAGAAAGCATCGCTACGAAACTAGGTCATCGATTATTGAACTTGCTAGGGTTTACAAAACTCATAGGACTTAAAAATCGTTTTAAGATTTGTTACATCATCATTCTATTGATCGTCTCGACTCCTTTACGAGCGGAGTTTTACTAAAACATCACAACAAGAACAACAATTACAAATTGAGATCTAATCATGATGCAAGAATTAAAAGAAAGCAAGATTAAAGAATTTCACCTTTTATTTATATCAACAATTCTGTTACAATCACTCAAGAACTATAAGAGGAGGAACTCGATCGTCGATTTGGCTTTGCTCGGCTCCGTGAGTCGCGGATCGGCTTGGATCACTTGCTCGGTTGGAGATCGGCTCCGCTCCTAAAAGGTTGAAGGGCTTCTTGCTTGATTGGTACTCAAGATCTTGAATTTGGAGTGGACTTAGGGTTAGGGTTTCGCACAAGCCTTGTCACTAGACTTGTGGAAGAAGATGAAGAGAGTAGAGGTAAAGAAACTAAAGATTAACAAAGATTCAACCCCTCAACCCTTAGATCTAGGTTCCTATTTATAGCCATCAAAACCCTAGATCTAGGATTTGAATTTTAAGTTTCCCTCCAAAAGTTTGTTGAGGAGATTTTGAATTTCCCTCCAAAAGTTAGTTAGAGGAGAAGCTTCTAGATATGATTAGTTAGGAGGGAGCTTCTAAAAATAGTTTGTTAGGAGCTTAATTAAGATTAGCCTTGCTTAATGATCTTTGCTGATCTGGCAGTAGCTTCGAGATCCTTCTGGAATTTGACATATCATTCTGAGCTGTGGCCACTGAGATAAGAATAACGCACTAAAAATGGCATGATGATTTGACCAAACCGCCGCGGAACCGCGGCTCAAGCCGGCTCCCGCCGCGGTTCCGCGGCTCTTTTGAAGCTTCAGGGCTTGGTTCTTCTGGTGCTTGTTGGGCTTGAGTTGTGGGCCTTTCTTTGATATGTTGAATTGTATTTCTCCCTTTGGATTGCTACCAGATCTCAAAACTTGGAGTTTGTGTAATGTTTGATCAGCAAATTGACAATTTTTGCTTTTCTTCCGGATTTTCCTGCATAATTTCTCAAGAAAAGTGTTGCGCAATATAGAGATGATGCAATGCCATGAAATGCAGTCAATTTCCTTAGAAATGTCGGTTTTAGAGTCCAACACATGCAATCTGATATTTAACGACTGATTTGCTAATATGTGAAATATGAATACCAAACGCATCTAAATGAGTGCAAATGATAGGGAAATTGCCGTGTTAAAAATACATTATTTTCGACTGATCAGGTACCAAAAGGGAAATCGGTGAAAGAGAAGTAGAAGAAGTCACTCCTAAGGAGGAGCTACTACACCGCCAACCAAAGTGTGTCAGTATAGAAGAGACCTCGGCTGATAATAACTCATCACCCTCTGCGACTGATGTCACTGGTATCGAAGGTGGAGTTTCTGCAGCTCCCCTTCCTGAAGCTGAGCAAGAAGTTGCTGATTAAGGCGTTGGCAATCTCTTACCTGTGAGTTCATCAGCTCCTGTTGGCCACAACGCAGAACAACATGTATATAAATTCTGGCCCTGCTGCCATTTCTTTATATTTGCATTTGATGTCGTATTAACAATCTATCCTTTTTTTGCCCGTTCTTAAGAAGGAGGCTACCGCTCCTGCTCTTCACTCATCCTCGCCGGCTACCATTAACATAGTTAATGATCAGGTATTGCCTCCCCTCGACCGTCAGGTAAAATGTGAAATTGTTAATGTCGCTTCTTTTATATTTTACCCTCCCTAAGACTCATGTCTTCTATATTTTCCGGAAAGTAATGTTCAAACGAAAACCATGTCGAATCCTGTCATTCCCCAGCCAGCTCCTACCCTTTTGACCCTAGTTTCTTATTCTTCGGCCCCTGATGAGGCTTCTAGTTCTGGTGTCACTCCTACCATATCACCACTGGAGGAAATACACACTAATCTATGAGAGATCATAGACGCTCTAGCCTGGCTGATCAGGGATTTATCCCGTTCTTTCTTAAAGGAGGTACTAAACAGGGTTCTCCGTCTGACGCCACCTGAACCCCTTTCGAAAGAGGTCAGCAAAGTAAAGGACCATGTGGAGCAGCTCATGAGGGGATAGGCTTTTTACGATCACAAAGTTAGCCTCATGGTACAGTACCAGAATCTTCTCAACGAGTATAAGCAATTGTCGATAGACTTAGGGAACCTGTCTTCCGTTCTCCGAGATGATCAGGACAGTGCCGCCACTAAGGTCGAGAGTCTTCATATCAATGCGTCCGAGGAGAGGCTTATCGATTCAGAAGATCGACTTCGGAATGAACCCCAAATAAGGGAGGACCTGTGAGCCCGCCATACAGTTCTGGCCCAGGGTCACTCCGGGCGAAAATAATCTCACTGTCCTTCTCATCGACATCTTGAAATTTTCGGCGCGGAGAAGCCGACATTGGTTACAGAGGTGAAAGCCAAGATTGGTTTGTAGATGCATTGTTTGAACTCCTTTGTTGGCAATGTTGAGCCGACCGAGATGTTTTGTCGTCGTCGTCATCCTTATTTCGAATTGATCTTTATAATTTTTTAATTGGCCAAATTAGCCTGGAACATTCATTTTGATAGTGTACATGCTATAAATCTTTTGTCGAAACCTTTTACCAGTCTTATGAAGATTCTGTGTAATTGTTATTATAGGAATTTGAAAGATTTGCTTTAAAACGAGCCATTTTTTGCATAACTTTGGGCGGCTTTTGGAAGTCGAACAGTTTTTATACAAATCTGAATCGGTTTGCGAAAAACCATATAAATATAGGATTCATATCCTTCGAATTTTCTCACAACCAATCTCTTTCTCTTCTTAACTTCTTAATTTCTCTATGTCAAAGCGCCCTGCTTCTCCTTCGGCCATAATGAACTCTCAACGTCGTCGCCTCAAGGATCTTCCCATATTCGGCCTTGGCACCAATCTTCTTAACTGTGGCTGGGTGTTATGCAATTTCTCCCTCCTCATGGTACCCCTTCGTTCGGTTCCTATTCCCTCATAAAAAATGGGGCAGCACCTCACGTGTTAGACACGTGAGCGTTCTACGTGCAAAACACATGGGCACCTATCTCTGTTAGGATAAAATCCTGAGGTGGCGCCTCACGTGTTAGACACATGAGTGCCCACGTGCAAAGCACGTGAACGCCTATTTTGTTGGCTATAGTTCCCTCAAGGTAATTATCATAGTCGCAAACTTGTGATTATGATGATTAAGTGAGGACCTATACCGATATAACAGTCTTACTTAAGATGATAGTATGCTATCTGGTTTGTCTTTATCATCATTTATATGTTGATAGAGCCCATAGGATTCTTGCTTGACTGCCAGAATTATGATGGCGATCATATATGTGGAAGTTGGGGTCTATAAGCACATCCTTAAATGTCCCTAGTCGTAGGAGTATTGAGACCAGGCATCGATACTCCAGTATAGACTAGTGTATACTGATCGAGACCTCGACGAGGGTAGGTGGCCAGGTCTCACGAGCCATTGGTGTTAGTTTGTTCACCTAAGATAGTATACATGTGCTCATTGGGTTATGAGTACACTGGACGGACTCGCCGGGAACCTGCTAGTTGGTATTATACCTATTGTCAGATAGCAGTTCCCAGGTGACATGTGTACAGGTTAGTCTGTCGACCTGAGATCATCATTTGTCTCGTGTGAGTTCCCACTGTGCTTTGATTACTACCCTACCATGGCTCAAAGGAGTCGTACAAACAGGTTTTAGTTGGGTACAGTCCCGAGCCACATGGAGGCAGTGATCGGATCGTCGGGGATTCGACTCTCCCAGTATTGGGGGTTGATGTCGCGTTGTGTACGGATGGCCATCACCATAAATTCGTGGCCACGGTGGACGAGAATTATCAATCCTGGATCGATAGTTTCTCAAGTGGTGATGGGGTTTCATACCGACACTAAATGTCGCGTTGTTAGGGGTCTGACTTTATCCACCCCATTAGACTCGATATGCGATACTCTTAGACGAACAGACCGGACAGTACGGATATTGTCACTGTCAGGCTCAATAGGGGTTCAGGATGAGTTTGCTCGTCGACCTCCCTTTCGCTCAATACCTGGGTAGCCGTTACGTACAGCTAGTGCCGCTGACGTGCTTGTGGTTAAACCCACTGCCAGCGTATTGACGAGTCTTTAGAGTCCCACACAGAAGGTTTTTCACGGTTCAGACGATATGGTGTACATGAGGTATGTTGATACATACAGGTGTCCGATTAACTATGTGCACATGATGCGCAGACTTTAATCGGACGGTTGATAATACTAGCGGTTTAGGATTAAGCCGGATTATTAAATCGGATTTTGATTTAATAATTTATATATGTATTTGTATATACGTATTCTAGTATTATTGATCACTATTCGTTTTCTCTCTTGGCTATTCGTATTTTTGGTACGAATACGCGTATATGTATTTCGATACATATACCGGAAAGTATTCCGTATTTTATACGGAATAGCTTCTAGAAGGTGGCCACCTCATTTGTATGATTTTCCATTTTTGGAAAATTCATTTGACTCACAAATGAGGTGGAGGTGTGAGGTGGCATGTGCATAGTATTGAGCATGGTTTTGAGCATGGTTCAAAGTATGGTGTGAATTGTTTATTGGATAATTGGTAAGATTTTTTGGTGGGAATTGTTGGATATAGTGCCCTTAAAGTCAATTATTGGATCGCAACTATGTGATTGCAATGATTGAGGGAGGACCTATACCGCCAGGACAATCTTGCTCGAGATGATAGTATGCTATCTGGTTTTTCTTTATCATCGTGTACATGCTTTAGTTCACTATTGCATGTTGATAGAGCCCATAGGATTCTTGCTTGACTGCCAGCAGTATGATGGCGATCATATACGTGGGAGCTGGGGTCTATAAGCACATCCTTAAAGTGTCCCTAGTCGTGGGAGTTTCGAGACAGGGCATCGATACTCCAGAGTAGACTAGTGTATACAGTCGAGACCCCGACGAGGGGCGGTGGCCGGTCTCATAAGCCATTGGTGTCAGTTGGTTCACCTAAGATGTATACAGGTGCTCATTGGGTTATGAGTACACCAGATAGGACTCGCCGGGAACATGCTAGTTGGTATTATACATATCGTCAGATAGCAGTTCCCAGGTGACATATGTACAGGTTAGTCTGTCGACCTGAGATCGTCATTTGTCTCGTGAGAGTTCCCACTGTGCTTTGATTACTATCCTACCACGGCTCAAAGGAGTCGTGCAAACAGGTTTTAGTTGGGTACAGTCCCGAGCCACACGGAAGCAGTGAGCGGATCTTCAGGGATTCGTCTCTCCCGGTATTGGGGGTGAGATCGCGCTGTGTTTAGGAGAGCCATTACACGAAATCCCTGGCCAGGGTAATCGAGATTTACTGGTAAGTATTCCAGTAGAATCTCAGGGTGTTCTGGTCTTCACTCCGACACGACTTATACGGCTATTGGGGGTCTGACGTTTACCAGCCCCCTATGCCGGATATGCGATACTCATAGACGAACGGACTGGACTGTACGGATATTGTCACTGTCAGGCTCAGTAGGGTTTCTGGATGAGTTCACTCATCAGCTTCCCTTCCGATCAATACATGGGCAACCGTTACGTACAGCTAGTACCTCTGACGTGCTGTTCATATCAGAAAACTGCATTCTAATACCGCCCATTCATTATCTATTTGTTGTATTTATCGGTACTATTAACCAATGTCTGCTCAGTAATACAGATTACAGGTATCCGTGATAAAATACTGGAAATACATTTAAAAGCATGGATATATCAATTGAGAGCCGATACTGAAACCAAAACCGCAATCCGACCGATACTTCAGGAGTCCCTTTTTGCAACAAGTTTGTGTACACATTTTTCTATCTAAATGGTCCAACACAACAAATGTGTACACAAGACTTTTAGGCACATGTGGATATGCATTCAAGGAAAAATATTATATGCATTCAAGGCTAAACATCATGTGTTGATTTTTTCCTTCCAAAACTGAAATCAAATCAAAGTCAATCAAACAAATCAGCATGAGCCATACTGGGGCAGCCATGAATCAAGCCACATGTGGGAATGGAGTAATGAGCATTTAATGGTAAAGATTATGTGTTGATTTAAAGATTCAAATTTCCCTCCAATAATAAGTGCAAACCAAAATCAACTAGACAAATCAACATGGACCATAATGGGGGCAGCCATGAATCAAGTCACAAATGGACATGAAGTAATGAGCATTCAATGCTAAAGATTTTGTGTTGATTTAAAAATTCGAATTTCCCTCCATTCTTTGGAGCCTATAAAATACAGACCATGGGGCAAAGGTTCAAAGATCATTCTTTAGTCATTCTTTAGTCTTGGATTGTCATTCTTTGTCCAAGTTTTTCTATTCTCCTTTCTTGTAAATAGCTTAGTCCCCTTGAGTTCTTAACCTTCTCTTGATCCTTCAACCTCTACATTGAGCTTGAAAGTTTAATGGTTGGTTATTGATCTCAAGGGGTTGTATCATTCTTGATGATTAATAAAGATCTTTTTTGTGCCTTCATTCACCATGAGTTCTTTGCCTCTTCTTGATCTTGCAACCTTTTCATTGAGCTTGCAAGTTTAAGATTTGGTTATTGAACCCATGTCTTGTTTTGGGTTATATGGTTTTTAGTCTTTCTTACTCGCTCTTTTACTTACATGCATTTTCATTCTTGTCTTTTATTACTTACAATTTATTATCATGTCATTTAATTACTTGTTTGTAGTCTTTTCTTTTCTTTTTTCTTCTCTTTTGTTATCTCTTTTTGGTTTGTTTTGTGAATAGTGTGAATATTGTTGTTAGGAAAAGAGAAAGATTTTGTAAGTTAACATTTCGCTCCTCATTTCCTTTTCCCGTCTTTTCCCATTTGAAACTCCGCCCAAATCTTACGCAAACGCTCCGTTAGGCACCCTACCCTACCAAGGTAAAGGTGATTTCTAACCGTGACCGGTTTCATTCGGTTTGGCCGGAGGCGAAAGCAAGAGACAAGAACGGACGGACAAGGGTCAATAAGCCGGATTCCATGAATACCGTGCTTAAGTCCCCTAATCCACGTTGTTGCCAATTGTTCTAGCTTCATTGGTTAAGTTTGGCTCAAAGTACTTGAATACGGAATCCATTAACTTACACTATCATATCGTTTCCTAACAAGCCTTATACTTGAATATAACACATAGGTTAGATCACAAACAAATCTGCCATGCGCGTTAACTCGTATGAACAAGAACATAAAACGCTCTGTCTCCCTGTGGATCGACCCGTGCTCAACGGCGCCATTTGATCCCACGCCAAAAGCGTGTCGGATATTTAAGAGTTCTAAAGTTTAACCGGGATCAGGACGGTGTCGCTTTGATCAGGACGGTGTCGCTTTGCAGCTAGCCGCGATGAGCATGGGTCGATCCATAGGGAGACAGAGCGTTTTATGTTCTTGTTCTTACGAGTTAACGCGCGTGGCAGATTTTTTTGTGATCTAAACTATGTGTTATATTCAATTATAAGGCTTGTTAGGAAACGATATGATAGTGTAAGTTAATGGATTCCGTATTCAACTACTTTGAGCCAAACTTAACCAATGATGCTAGAACAATTGGCAAAAACGTGGATTAGGGGATTTAAGCACGGTATTTATGGAATCCGGCTTATTGACCCTTGTCTGTCCGTTCTTGTCTCTTGCTTTCGCCTCCGGCCAAACCGAATGCAACCGGTCACGGTTAGGAATCACCTTTACCTTGGTAGGGTAGGGTGCCTAACAGAGCGTTTGCGTAAGATTTGGGCGGAGTTTCAAATGGGAAAAGACGGGAAAAGGAAATGAGGAGCGAAATGTTAACTTACAAAATCTTTCTCTTTTCCTAACAACAATATTCACACCGTTCACAAAACAAACCAAAAAGAGATAACGAAAGAGAAGAACAAAGAAAAGAAAAGACTACAAACAAGTAATTAAATGACATGGTAATAAATTGCAAGTAATAAAAGACAAGAATGAAAATGCATGTAAGTAAAAGAGCGAGTAAGAAAGACTAAGAACCATAGAACCCAAAACAAAACATGGGTTCAATAACCAAATCTTAAACTTGCAAGCTCAATGAAGAGGTTGCAAGATCAAGAAGAGGCAAAGAACTCATAGTGAATGAAGGCACAAAAAAGATCTTTATTAATCATCAAGAATGATACAACCCCTTGAGATCAATAACCAACCCTTAAACTTTCAAGCTCAATGAAGAGGTTGAAGGATCAAGAGAAGGTTAAGAACTCAAGGGGACTAAGCTATTTACAAGAAAGGAGAATAGAAAAACTTGGACAAAGAATGACAATTCAAGACTAAAGAATGATCTTTGAACCTTTGCCCCATGGTCTGTATTTTATAGGCTCCAAAGAATGGAGGGAAATTCGAATTTTTAAATCAACACAAAATCTTTAGCATTGAATGCTCATTAGTTCATGTCCATTTGTGACTTGATTCATGGCTGCCCCCATTATGGTCCATGTTGATTTGTCTAGTTGATTTTGGTTTGCACTTATTATTGGAGGGAAATTTGAATCTTTAAATCAACACATAATCTTTACCATTAAATGCTCATTGCTCCATTCCCACATGTGGCTTGATTCATGGCTGCCCCATTATGGCTCATGCTGATTTGTTTGATTGACTTTGATTTGATTTCAGTTTTGGAAGGAAAAAATCAACACATGATGTTTAGCCTTGAATGCATATAATATTTTTTCTTGAATGCATATCCACATGTGCCTAAAAGTCTTGTGTACACATTTGTTGTGTTGGACCATTTAGATAGAAAAATGTGTACACAAACTTGTTGCAAAAAGGGACTCCTGAAGTGTCGGTCGGATTGCGGTTCTGGTTTCAGTGTCGGCTCTCAATTGATATATCCATAATTTTAAATGTATTTCCAGTATTTTATCACGGATACCTGTAATCTGTATTACTGAGCAGACATTGGTTAATAGTACCGATAAATACAACAAATAGATAATGAATGAGCGGTATTAGAATACAGTTTTCTGATATGAACACGTGCTAGTGGTTATACCCAGTGCTAGTGTATTGATGAGTCATTAGAGTCCCCCACAGTCAGTTTCCTAAGTTCGGGCGAAACGTTGTAGAGGCCGTTTGGATATATGGAGGGGTTCGATCATATTCGTGCACTTGTGCACGGATCAGGATCGGACAGATAATACTAGCGGGTTTTGGTTTAAGCCGGACCCTAGTATTATTGTCAGGAATATTTTTGTCTCATTGCATTCGTATTCGGTCGGAATACAAATGCGGGTATGTATTTACAGTTGAGGGGTAATCTCGTATTTTGTTACGGGATTATTTTTGGAGTTGCTAGTTTATTTTTCCGTCTTATACATATCGATCCATGTTTCCCTATAGCAAGCTTTGACTTTGACCTTGGCCATTTTGGCCATTCCTTGCACATAATTCCGCATGGGGTATGGGCTTGATTGGTATTGGGTTTGATTAATTTATTATGTTGATTGGGCATGGTCTTTGGGGGCTTCACTGTGGGCAGCATGGGATGCCAAATAAGGTGGCTGATTTTTGTTATTGGGGGGCTCCTTGCAATTCTTCCCATTTTCTTTATTGAAGGTTTTTCTTTTGTGGTAAAGAATTGACACCCACTTGATTAATTCACACACTAAGTTCTATCCCAGAATAACATCCACAGAGAGCATTCTTTGATGCCGAGCCCGAGCCCATCTTTTTTGAAGTGAAAGTTCTTTTCTTGTTGAAGGAAAAAATCCTATGCTCACTTATTGATCTCCCAAAATGGCAACTCCGCTTTACCTCCACCCAAGTACAAGGGTGTTTTGAGACAATATATTCCACACTATCTCTACTTCATTCTTGGACATGTCCGCTAGCAAACTTCATGTCCGAGTTGCCTCGGTTCGAGGCAGGAGCCCGTATAAAGACTCGATGACGTGGTGCTGTTTTGACGAGCGAGATCGGAGACAGAACTTCTGTCACGACCCGAGAGTTTCGACTCGTGACCGGCACTTAACCACGCAACGTCTACAGGCGTAACACGGCTAAGTAAGCCGAACCCAGAAATCAAACCAATAAATATAGAGTGATTTAAAACATTTCGTAAAAACAGTCATGCGTGTCCGAAAAACATCTTATTAATTTAGTAGAAATCCCTTTAAGTTCAAGAGTTAAAACTTTTATAATTTTGGTAACATTTCCTTTTTTAAACATTGCCCCGCAAATCGGGTAAAAACAAGGTGTAACAGAAATGACAAGTGAAATAATTAAATAAAGCATCCCAACAAGATATACGACGCCGTAGCGAAGAATACACAGTAAAGCAAGGACAATATAGCAAAGGTAAGACTGCATAACATAAAGTCGGCTCACATGCGAGCTCGACACCAGAATATAAAATCATACATATCGTCCTCACAACTGTCTCTAAGTCAATACAGAAAGGTAGATGGAGAGTGCTAGATACATCAATATACAACTGAAAAGTAACAGATACCGTACAAAACCCACCTATCAGCAAAAAGGCTAACTCGCCTCAGAAAGGGTATCTGTGCCAAAGGATGCGGTAAACAGCCAGCCGCGACTACTCCCAAGAGCAACCTGCAAATACTGTGGCACAACGGGGGTGAGTTGCCAACTCGTGAATAGAGATAACATATAAGGGTGATCGCGAGCATGCACATATAGCGTGGCTCTACCAATGCCAGCAGATGATATCAATGCATGCCAAACAGTGGATGCAATAGTAATGCAAGTGCTATATCAGGTAAGTGCTACAGGATGAGGTATATAGTAATCAATACTGAGCATGGGATAAATAACATCTACATAGAATATGTCAACATGGAAAACACTAGACGGTGCCTCTGGCTGCACCAAATCCCAATACACTCAGGCGCCGGCACGCCCATCGGCCCTCAAATCCTGTATATCTCTGAGAAATCACGAGTGCCCAACATCGGCACCCAAAACATCATAAAATACTCGTGTCCAGCATCGACACGCAAATCCTCGTATATCGGGCTCCGTCAGTCCGGATCGGCCCCACGGAGTCCGTCTGCGGTATCGGCCCTCGGCCCCGGCAGTACGGATCATCCCGCATCCATCTCTCGACTCTGGTCAGTATCCTCCGGACAACTGCCAGGTCCAACCAGTCACCGGTAGGTACTCGCCCGCCTCCAGGCTCAATCGCCAAAACCCATCGATCATCTCGCCGAGGGGAACCATACCGGGCCCACCACGAACCCGCAAACGGATCATCAGTCCTCGAATCGGGTTTCAAGCACACGTCTCAGCACCGAGAAAACGCGTGGTGGACGCACCAAAATATCATATCACGAGGTACCGGGTTTTTCAAAATAGCACATCTTTCCTTAAATAATTCTACGGTCCTCAAAACCAGAAATCACATGAAAATCCATCACTAATAAATAAATCCAATGCGAGGTACAATGTAATCAATCCATGATATGGGTATAAGGGGAAAACTGCTTTTTAAGATAGTTTCCGTTTTTAAAGATATCATGCGGCTCCCAATTTCTAGGAAATCATAATCAATCACATGTAAGATGAACTACGGCAATATACAACAGTATAATCATGGCAGTTCTACAATGAGTGTGGCATGGCAATTACTAATGGTGTGTGTGTAGCATGCAAAATAGTGCCCGTGCAACATAAACCGTTAGTAATAGTGCGGTGTTCTATCAGTTCTAAGCAATATGTATATGGCAGGGAATGCAATATGCGATGGCAATCCATGGTATGGTATATGCAGTATATAACAATAAGGTCCTATCAGCCCTGACGCATAACGCCATGCGGGCGATATCCCCGTAGATGTGAAATCTACTCACCGTGTCTCGCGCTAATTGTATCCAACCACTTGCTTGCCCTTCTTCGCAGCGTCCGTCTCACTGGCCTGCGAACCTAGAATCACATAACACATATCACACATAAGCTCAATTCACAAAAACGCGACATTATAGTCCAACTAGAAACCCGTGTCGCAAACCAATCGCGCGTGTGCGCGATACGCTAAAACGTGTGATCACGCGCCTGAAACTACCCCGACGCGCCGCGATACGCAGAAACCCAAACCTACTCACATATCACGCGTGTCGCGAAGGTTTAGAAAAACGGCAAAATAGGTATTTGGTCCCAGATTTTTCTACAGAACTAAACTTACAAAAATATATATACCATAACACCCTACACACTAGCAGACACCTACAGGACCAAACAACACCCAAAACCCCACCCATCTGGCCGCAAATTGCGGCCAGAAAGAAGAAATTGGCGGCCCACTGTAGTAGTTTGGGGGTCGGGTTTCACCTGGGGTATCAGCACATCACCAATATACTGCAGTCTTCTCAATATCATTCTGAACTCACCGGGTCAATAGCAGTTCCAGAAAACTCCAATTTTGCACAAATACGACAATTTGCATCAAATAGGGAAACTGGTGGTATTTTTAGTGTAACTGGGGTTAGACTAGGTTAATATGGCCTCAATAACTCACTAATGACCTACTGAAACCAATTCTCACCACATTAGCACAAAGTTCCCACTAAACACCCCATATCGCACTAAAACGCACTAAAATCCATTAACCGATGCAAAACTACACTAACTAAGCTAACTAGGAAAGCAAGTTAGGAAGTATACCTCATACTTAACCATAGGGAGCTGCAGGAAGAAGAAGAAGTGAAGGGAAGAAGCTGCAGTTGCTGTTGGTGCTCACTGCTGCTGCTGCTGAACTTTGCTGCTGCTGCTACTGCTTCTTGCTGCCACTGTTGCTGTGCTTGGTGCTGCTGCTGTGCTTGCTGCTGTTGTTGCTGCTGCTGGGGGTTCTGCTGAGGTAAGTGTGAGTGTGTGGGTGTGTGAGGTTGAGAGAAACACAAGAGAGTTGAGAGAAAAATCATTACCCAATGTCAACCCTCCTCTCTCTCTCTTCATTTAATGCAAGCATGGCCTAAAGACATGATGCACTCTCTCTCTCTCACACAAGTCAACACTTAACCAAATTCAAATTAAAGTTACTTTTAACTAACTAATTAAACTCACTTATAACCCAAAAGACTTTAACCCACAAGATTAACCCACCATGGTTAATAATCATGGTATAAACTTAATTTAAAAACCCTAGTTTACATGCACATGTGTGTGCAAGCCTAGGAAAATTTTGGAAAAATATTTATTAAATTAGGAAAAATATTTAAAACACAATTTGGTAAACTTTTTATTAAAACCCATTATTTGAATATATTTAGTCACTAAACAAATCCTAAGGTGTTACAATCTCTCCCCCTTAAAGAAATTCGTCCCCGAATTTCAAAAATCTAACTACACGTACCTTGAAAAAGATGGGGATACGTCTTCATCATCTCGCTTTCGGTCTCCCAAGTGACCTCCTCACGGTTCTGGCCACGCCAAAGTACCTTAACTGATGGAATGTCCTTCGATCTCAGTTTCTTCACTTGTCGATCCAAGATCATCACCGGCTGCTCTGCATAGGAAAGGTCGCGCTCAAGCTGGATCGTCGGATGCTGAATCGCATGCGAAGGATCATGAAGATATCTGCGGAGCATCGAGACATGAAATACGGGATGCACATCTGGAAAGCTGGGCGGAAGGGCTAAACGGTAGGCTACTGCACCAACACGCTCGAGGATCTCGAAGGGGCCCACATACCTGGGACTGAGCTTCCCCTTCTTCCCAAACCTCATCACACCTTTCATTGGGGAGACCCTCAAGAAAACATGATCACCAACAGAAAACTCAAGTCTGCGTCGTCGACGGTCTGCATAAGATCTCTGCCTACTCTGGGCTGCTCTCATCCTATCGCGAATCAACTGGATCTTCGCTGTCGCCTCCTCAACAATCTGTGGCCCTAAGATATTGCTCTCACAGAGCTCTGTCCAACAAGTGGGCGACCTGCATCTCCTCCCATAAAGAGCCTCAAACGGTGCCATCTGAATGGTCTCCTGGTAGCTGTTATTGTAGGAGAACTCTACTAAGGGCAAATGATGATCCCAGCTACCTCCGAAATCTAATACACAAGCTCTGAGCATGTCCTCGAGAGTCTGGATGGTCCGCTCTGACTGGCCGTCGGTCTGCGGATGAAACGCCGTGTTGAAGCTCAAGCGAGTGCCCAAATCCTCCTGAACCCTCTGCCATAGTCTACTAGTAAACTGGGTGCCTCTGTCGGACACAATGCACGTCGGGACTCCGTGTAGTCGCACTATCTCGTCAATGTAGATCTGGGCATACTGAGAAAATCCGAATGTCGTCTTCACCGGTAAGAAGTGAGCCGCTTTCGTCAAACGATCCACGATCACCCAGATGGAGTCATACCCCCGACTAGTCCTGGGTAGACCCACCACGAAATCCATCGAAATCTGCTCCCATTTCCACTCCGGAATGGGTAACGGCTGTAGCTCTCCCGCGGGCCTCTGGTGCTCCGCCTTGACTTGCTGACAAGTCAGGCATCTCGACACGAAATCTGCAATGTCCCTCTTCATTCCGTTCCACCAATAAACATCTCTCATATCATGATACATCTTGGTGGAACCGGGATGGACGCTATATACCGATCGATGTGCCTCCTCAAGAATCTCGTGCCTCAGTCCCTCAGCATCTGGTACGCACAGTCTGACTCCAAATCGTAGTATCCCCTAATCATCGATCACGAACTCGGAAAATCTGCCCTGTCCAATCTGTGCCATGATCTCTGAACATCGGTCATCACTGAGCTGTGCCTCACGTATACGATCGATCAACTGTGGCCGTGCACGGTCATGCGCTATCTGTCCTCCAATCGGCGTGAACTCGAACTGTACTCGGCTGTCGCATAATATCTGCCAATCTGCCGATGACTGTCCCTGTGCTGCGCTCAAACAAGATAGACTACCCCCGGGCTTCCTGCTCAAAGCATCCGCCACCACATTTGCCTTGCCTTGCCCGGGTGATATAAGATCTCGCAGTCGTAATCCTTCACTAACTCCATCCATCGACGCTGTCGAAGGTTCAGGTCCCGTTGCTGAAATATGTATTTCAGACTCTTGTGATCCGTAAATATCTGGCACGACTCGCCGTATAGGTAATGTCGCCAGATCTTGAGTGCAAAGACCACTGCTGCCATCTCCAAATCGTGAGTGGGGTAGTTTTGTTCATGTCTCTTCAATTGTCGCGAAGCATACGCGATCACCCTGTCGTGCTGCATCAAAACGCACCCTAGCCCCACTCGAGAGGCATCACAAAAGACCACAAATCCGCCCGATCCAGAAGGTAAAGATAACACCGGCGCCGTCGTCAGCCGAGTCCGTAACTGCTGAAAACTGTGCTCGCACTCCTCCGTCCAATCGAAGGGAACTCCCTTCCGGGTCAACCCGGTCAACGGTGTAGCAATACGGGAGAAGTCCTGCACAAAACGCCTGTAGTAACCGGCCAACCCTAAAAAGCTGCGAATCTCCGTCACTGATGTGGGTCTGGGCCAACGCTGAACGGCCTCGATCTTCCTCGGGTCTACACATATACCGTCTCGTGAAATCACGTGACCCAAGAAGTCTACGTTGTCCAGCCAAAAAGCACACTTGGAAAATTTCGCATAAAGCTGGTGCTCCCTCAAGGTCTGCAATGTAATCCGCAGGTGCTGCTCGTGCTCCTCACTACTCCGGGATTACACCAAGATATCATCGATGAAGACTATAATGAACAGATCCAAGTAAGGCCGGAAAATACGGTTCATCAAGTCCATGAATGCTGCTGGCGCATTGGTGAGCCCGAACGACATCACCAAAAACTCGTAATGGCCGTAGAGCGTACGGAAGGCTGTCCTGGGAATGTCCTCCTGTCGAACCCGCAGCTGATGATAGCCCGATCGTAAATCGATCCTCGAAAAGTACCCTGCCCCCTGAAGCTGGTCGAACAAATCGTCGATACGCGGCAAAGGATACCTGTTCCGCACTGTCACCCTGTTCAGCTGCCGGTAGTCGATACACAGACGCAAACTGCCGTCCTTCTTCTTGATGAACAGGACTGGAGCACCCCAAGGAGAAACACTGGGTCGAATAAGTCCCTTGTCCAGCAAATCTTGCAACTGACCCTTCAACTCTCGAAGTTCCGCCGGGGCCATCCGATAAGGCGGTATGGAAATAGGCCCCGAGCCAGGAACCAAATCAATACAGAAAGAAATGTCACGCTCGGGCGGCAACCCAGGAAGCTCGTCAGGGAACACATCAGGAAACTCGCTAACAACCGGAACCTGGTCCAATGGAACCTGGGTAGCGCGAGCATCGCAAACATAGGCGAGAAATCCCTGACATCCCTTCCTCAAAAGCTGTCCAGCGCGAAAAGAAGAAATCACACTGTGAGGGGCGGCACCACGGTCCCCCAACACAACAAAAGCCGACTCACCGGGAAAGCAGAATCTGACTGTCTTCTCACGGCAGTCCACAGAAGTATAGCACGTGGGTAACCAATCCATGCCCAAAAGAATGTCGAAGTCCAACATCTCCAGAAGGATCAAGTCGACAGGAAACTCTCTCTCGCCAATACAGACGGTACAGGATCGGAACACGTGCCTAGCAACAAACGACTCTCCCACAGGAGTGGTCACCACAAGCGGCTGATCAAGCAAGCCGGACTCTCTACCCAGACTCGGCACAAAGTGTGTGGATACGTACGAGTGTGTGGATCCGGGATCGAACAGTACATGTGCATCAACTGAGCATACAGGAAGGATACCTGAAACCACTGCATTGGACGCCTGCGCGTCCTGATGTGTCAAAGCAAAAACCCTCGCCTGTCCACCACCTGCGACTGACTGCCCTCTGCCTCGGTCATCTCGCCCCCTCTGAGCAACTCCCCCACGCCCACGACCTCGCTGTGCATGAGTCTGGCGCAGAGCAACGGTAGGTACAACGGGCAACGCCCTCTGGGGTGGTGAAGGTGGTAAGGTAACATGCGGTGTTGCTGCCTCCCTCCGGTGTGTCTCTAGACAATCTCGAACGGGGTGAAGTAGGCTGCCACATCTGAAGCAACCCCGCGGTGACTGCTGACTTCCCTGAGGATACGAACTAAACATCCGGCCTCGTCCCGAATCTCTGCCACTCCCCGTACCAGAACGATACCTGTCGCGGCGTCTGAATGTCTGTCTCCGTGCGGAAATACTGGTACGAACTCTCTTCGGCTCTGGAACTACCGAAGTCTCAGCAAGGTGCTCCTCGACTATAAGGGCTGCGTCTACAGCTGCTGCATAGGTCTCGTAGTGCTGCGCGCTGATCGCAAGGAACAATGGTGTAAGCAAGCCTCGAACAAATCTCCTGACTCGCAACTCCTCGGTAGCCACTAAATATGGGGCATAGACTGCCAACTCTGTAAACAGCACGTCATACTCTGCCACTGTCATCCCTGGCGTCTGGCGCAAGGACTCAAACTGCGTGCTCGGGCATCCCTAACACTCTGGGGAAGGAAACGGGCTAAAAATATGGTCACGAACTCCGTCCAGGTCATAGGAGGAAGACCTGCTGCTCTGCCCTTCTCAACGGAATCACACCACTTCTGCGCAAGACCTTCCAGGCGAAAGCTCGCGAACTCGACCCATCTCGCATCTGCGCATCTGAGGGAACGGCATATCCTGGCCATCCTGTCGATGAAAGACTGTGGGTCCTCGGCTGTATCGGTGCCTGTGAAGACCGGAGGCTTCAGCCTCATGAACTCTGATAGCGACACTGTGATCACCTCCGTGGCTGCAAGGGCAACTGGCTGTGCGGTAGGTACCATCGCGGTCGCTGGAACAGGTGGAGCTACCTCTGGTCGCTGGGCTCGAAGCGTCTCAACTAGCGATCCTATCATCTGGCGCATCTCCTGCATGCTAGATCCCACCGTCTGGCGCATCTCCTGCATACCAGCCCCTAGCGTGGCGATATGATCTGTCACGGCAGGAACAGCCTGCTCGGGTACAACCGGTGTACTGCCCGGATCAGTCCTCGTCTCAGACGAGTCAACTCGAATCTCGGCCCTCGCGGCCGCTCTCTGTGCCCTCGTAGTCTTAGACGGCATAATGGCTGAAAGAAAATTTGGATTCGATAAGAACACGGAAATCGAATCGCAAGAATATAAGGAGGGATCAAATCAATAAGTCCTAAGGTCGCGTAAGCGGAGTACCGTGTCGTGAGTATGCCGCGGAACATACACACGCTACGCTACCCTGCTGCAGCTACCTACTCCATCATACCAGGGTCATCCTACACTCCGAAGGTAAAACCTACGCTCTGATACCAACTTTGTCACGACCCGAGAGTTTCGACTCGTGACCGGCACTTAACCACGCAACGTCTACAGGCGTAACGCGGCTAAGTAAGCCGAACCCAGAAATCAAACCAATAAATATAGAGTGATTTAAAACATTTCGTAAAAACAGTCATGCGTGTCCGAAAAACATCTTATTAATTTAGTAGAAATCCTTTTAAGTTCAAGAGTTAAAACTTTTATATTTTTGGTAACATTTCCTTTTTTAAACATTGCCCCGCAAATCGGGTAAAAGCAAGGTGTAACAGAAATGACAAGTGAAATAATTAAATAAAGCATCCCAACAAGATATACGACGCCGTAGCGAAGAATACACAGTAAAGCAAGGACAATATAGCAAAGGTAAGACTGCATAACATAAAGTCGGCTCACATGCGAGCTCGACACCAGAATATAAAATCGTACATATCGTCCTCACAACTGTCTCTAAGTCAATACAGAAAGGTAGATGGAGAGTACTAGATACATCAATATACAACTGAAAAGTAACAGATACCGTACAAAACCCACCTATCAGCAAAAAGGCTAACTCGCCTCAGAAAGGGTATCTGTGCCAAAGGATGCGGTAAACAGCTAGCCGCGACTACTCCCAAGGGCAACCTGCAAATACTGTGGCACAACGGGGGTGAGTTGCCAACTCGTGAATAGAGATAACATATAAGGGTGATCGCGAGCATGCACATATAGCGTGGCTCTACCAATGCCAGCAGATGATATCAATGCATGCCAAACAGTGGATGCAATAGTAATGCAAGTGCTCTATCAGGTAAGTGCTACAGGATGAGGTATATAGTAATCAATACTGAGCATGGGATAAATAACATCTACATGGAATATGTCAACATGGAAAACACTAGACGGTGCCTCTGGCTGCACCAAATCCCAATACACTCAGGCGCCGGCACACCCATCGGCCCACAAATCCTGTATATCTCTGAGAAATCACGAGTGCCCAACATCGGCACCCAAAACATCATAAAATACTCGTGTCCAGCATCGACACGCAAATCCTCGTATATCGGGCTCCGTCAGTCCGGATCGGCCCCACGGGGTCCGTCTGCGGTATCGGCCCTCGGCCCCGGCAGTACGGATCATCCCGTATCCATCTCTCGACTCTGGTCAGTATCCTCCGGACAACTGCCAGGTCCAACCAGTCACCGGTAGGTACTCGCCCGCCTCCAGGCTCAATCGGCAAAACCCATCGATCATCTCGCCGAGAGGAACCATATCGGGCCCACCACGAACCCGCAAACGGATCATCACTCCTCGAATCGGGTTTCAAGCACACGTCTCAGTACCGAGAAAACGCGTGGTGGACGCACCAAAATATCATATCACGAGGTACCGGGTTTTTCAAAATAGCACATCTTTCCTTAAATAATTCCACGGTCCTCAAAACCAGAAATCACATGAAAATCCATCACTAATAAATAAATCCAATGCGAGGTACAATGTAATCAATCCATGATATGGGTATAAGGGGAAAACCGCTTTCTAAGATAGTTTCCGTTTTTAAAGATGTCATGCGGCTCCCAATTTCTAGGAAATCATAATCAATCACATGTAAGATGAACTACGACAATATACAACAGTATAATCATGGCAGTTCTACAGTGAGTGTGGCATGGCAATTACTAACGGTGTGTGTGTAGCATGCAAAATAGTGCCCGTGCAACATAAACCGTTAGTAATAGTGCGGTATTCTATCAGTTCTAAGCAATATATATATATGGCAGGGAATGCAATATGCGATGGCAATCCATGGTATGGTATATGCAGTATATAACAATAAGGTCCTATCAGCCCTGACGCATAACGCCATACGGGCGATATCCCCGTAGATGTGAAATCTACTCACCGTGTCTCGCGCTAAGTGTATCCAACCACTTGCTTGCCCTTCTTCGCAGCGTCCGTCTCACTGGCCTGCGAACCTAGAATCACATAACACATATCACACATAAGCTCAATTCACAAAAACGCGACATTATAGTCCAACTAGAAACCCGTGTCGCAAACCAATCGCGCGTGTGCGCGATACGCTAAAACGTGTGATCACGCGCCTGAAACTACCCCGACGCGCCGCGATACGCATAAACCCAAACCTACTCACGTATCACGCGTGTCGCGAAGGTTTAGAAAAACGGCAAAATAGGTATTTGGTCCCAGATTTTTCTACAGAACTAAACTTACAAAAATATATATACCATAACACCCTACACACTAGCAGACACCTACAGGACCAAACAACACCCAAAACCCCACCCATCTGGCCGCAAATTGCGGCCAGAAAGAAGAAATTGGCGGCCCACTGTAGCAGTTTGGGGGTCGGGTTTCACCTGGGGTATCAGCACATCACCAATATACTGCAGTCTTCTCAATATCATTCTGAACTCACCGGGTCAATAGCAGTTCCAGAAAACTCCAATTTTGCACAAATACGACAATTTGCATCAAATAGGGAAACTGGTGGTATTTTTAGTGTAACTGGGGTTAAACTAGGTTAATATGGCCTCAATAACTCACTAATGACCAACTGAAACCAATTCTCACCACATTAGCACAAAGTTCCCACTAAACACCCCATATCGCACTAAAACGCACTAAAATCCATTAACCGATGCAAAACTAAACTAACTAAGCTAACTAGGGAAGCAAGTTAGGAAGTATACCTCATACTTAACCCTAGGGAGCTGCAGGAAGAAGAAGAAGTGAAGGGAAGAAGCTGCAGTTGCTGTTGGTGCTCACTGCTGCTGCTGCTGAACTTTGCTGCTACTGCTTCTTGCTGCCACTGTTGCTGTGCTTGGTGCTGCTGCTGTGCTTGCTGCTGTTGTTGCTGCTGCTGGGGGTTCTGCTGAGGTAAGTGTGAGTGTGTGGGTGTGTGAGGTTGAGAGAAACACAAAAGAGTTGAGAGAAAAATCATTACCCAATGTCAACCCTCCTCTCTCTCTCTCTTCATTTAATGCAAGCATGGCCTAAAGCCATGATGCACTCTCTCTCTCTCACACAAGTCAACACTTAACCAAATTCAAATTAAAGTTACTTTTAACTAACTAATTAAACTCACTTATAACCCAAAAGACTTTAACTCACAAGATTAACCCACCATGGTTAATAATCATGGTATAAACTTAATTTAAAAACCCTAGTTTACATGCACATGTGTGTGCAAGCCTAGGAAAATTTTGGAAAAATATTTATTAAATTAGGAAAAATATTTAAAACACAATTTGGTAAACTTTTTATTAAAACCCATTATTTGAATATATTTAGTCACTAAACAAATTCTAAGGTGTTACAACTTCGTTGACGCAACAACGAGGAGATAGGCATGGGGATTGAAGACCGAAGGACACGGATCGATCGGTATAATCTTTCCTAACTCCTCTTTTTAAATATTGTTAGTTTACGGTCAATGGAACGATCCGGGTATTTGGGTCGCGGTGGCGCCGGGTTTGTAAAAAGTTTTTGTTCCGCATCTGGCGTCGTTCAGACGGCCGGGGCGCCGCCGTGTCCCAACAGGAATGAGAGAGGGGGGCCGGCCACTAATTAGAGGTGGGGTTCATTTCATTTGATGAATTACACTTGCTTCACTCTCCACTCTCTTATGCTCCCAAAAAGACTTAGCCAATTTTTGTTGCTCATGCCAAAGCTTCCTCACCTCCATTCTTCTTCTATGGTTGCTCTCATGAGCACATGAGTTGAGAGAAAATTATAGTGACACTTTCATACACCCCCACTCTTCATTGCTAGAAATTTTGGAGCGTCGATTGCCTCGTTTGTCGAGGCCGGAGCTTGCGTCGTTTCCCTCATGTGGATCATCGGAGATGGAGGAAGACCGGCAACCAAACTTCATCAAGGTACCGCTAAGAGCTTGGAATGAAGACCGAAGGACACGGATCAACTCGGTATAACAATTCTAACTCTCAGATTAGCTCGCTAGATTAGGGTTTAAGGTCGATCCGTAAATCGGGTAGCGGTAGCGCCAGTTTAGAAAAAAATTGTTCCGCATTTTGGCCTCGTTTCGATGGCCGGGGCGCTGCCGTAACCCTTCATGGTATCAGAGCCACCCTTTAAACCCTTAGCTAGTTATTTTAGACAATGTTAATGCATCAAAATCGAAACGAATCCGAAACAGTGCACTGCAGATTTGTGTTCTCTGTCGATTTTCAAAGTGTTCAAAAAAATTTTCAAACAAGTGCAGAAGACTCCTTGAGTGTGTCATGCCCCGCTTCCCAGTGTACGGCGAAGAGGACGCGACAAGGCCCGCTACGTATATACCCAGAAGTACATACGCTAAGCGTAACTAAGCAATATAAAGTAAATCACAAGAGACAAATAATATAGAAATAACAGCAACTTTTATTAATAACATTCTTTGTACAATGCATGAAAAGAAAATACAAGTGAAATGAAAAGCGATGCCTAAACAGTGGCATAACAGAAAATGAAAAAAAAATACTGGAAAGAACAAGGTACAATATCTAAAGCTCGGGATCTTCTTGGAACTGCTCCAAATGTTCACCGGTGGGCTCGATATCAGCTTGGTCCAACGCACCTGACGACATTCAAAGAAGAAAGAAATAGAATGTCGTCAGCGAACAGGTCGCTCGGTAAGTCCCAAAGAATAAGGAAGAATTAGAAAGACAGTGTAAAATTATTAAAGTATTATATGGTTGTATATTATGTAACATTGTTTAACGCTGTTGTTTGTAGCTTGGTACAGAAGGATGCCAGTGTATACGAGGGGGATCTCTATATGCTAGAGATCAGGGCAAAAGGAAAGTACAAGGAACCGTTATGCCACGGTACAACAGCAATAGGATTCAGGTTAGGTGTCTTAATCTGACCACCTCGTGCCACCTTCAACACCTTCCGTACCAATCTACCCCTTAAACCCCATAATGTTTTAACAGTATTGTAGTATTGGAATATGTAAGTTGGGTGACTGACCAAAACTATTATATCAGTAAACATGATGTAACTGTATAATCAGGTAAATGGAATATCAGGATAATAGATGAATATCCATGGTTTCATTCAGTCAAAATGAATATATTGTTAACTGGATTCTGGGATTCATGTAATTAAATTGTGTTGTAATATAAAAGAATATAAATTGACTTGAATCATATTCAAGTCAGAAATAGTCAGACTTTAACCTGAGTCAGACTAAAAGAAGATAATTTGAAGTTCAATATTAGTTAAGGGGCCTTATTGTAATTTGTAAAACTTGAGGGGGGTTTTATGTAAAAAGTACTTTTGTATAGTTTTCAAAATAAACCTCAAGTATTTAATAATCGTCTTTATAGTTATATTGAGTGTGAATTTTATTTGTGTTATTCTAGTGAATATATCCTAATAAAAGTATTAATTGATTTGTTTAAAACTCATGGTATTTTAATGTAAATTTTAATCTTGTAATTTTTAGAAAAATGTGGAAACTTTATATTATAATAAAATGGGTGTCTAAATGATAATTATATATATTAACGCATGAATAACTTTTAAATGAATATTTTATTTTCAAAAATCTCATTTTTCTTAAATGTCGTATTTTAAACCTTTCGAGACCGAATGCTCTTTGCGGAGGTCTGAATCTCGCACTACTAGCCTGCGGGTGCACGATGAACCATACTATCCCTAACAGGTTCCCCAAAAGTGGGTTGTAGCGGCACTTTGCTTAGGTTTATAAATACTTTTCATTTAGGAAAACGGTTTTATAAATATAAGGTATTTATTTGTAAAAGAGTATAGTTTTCCGTATTTTAGTTATTAGGGTTTCCCAAGCCAACTAGCCTATTTCTAAGGTCTAAACGATGAGTCATTAGAAGCCTCAAATCGCCTCTTCACCGTCAATTGCGGCCAGGTAAGTGCCAGGTAAGTGGGAAGGAACCACAGTCGTGGGCCTAATTAAAAACCACTAGCCTAGACACACTTGCCTAGACACCACAAGACAGTTTAGATAAACGATCGATGTCCATGACCTATCGTGCTTTCATTTTATTTAAAATTTTAAACAACTTAAAGTTTTCAAGTAAAGGTTATAAAGAATATGGTATTTTAGTGAAAAGTCCTGTAATGTCGTATTCTATGTTTTGACATTTATCAGTTAGGGTTATATTTGAGTGTGTGTAGAGGTAGGTCATTACCTCGTGACTTATTTTAAGTTTTGATGAAATTTAGAGGTGAAATATGACATATTAAACTTAAAGGTATTAAAGAGCAAGAATACGGTATTTGAAAACGTTATCATTTCATGTGTGAAATTTCATTCAAATTGATTTCAACAAGTTTAGTGATCAAGATAAACTTATTTAGGAGTGATGGAATTGATTAAACGAAGAAAAATGAACTTCATGGTATTTTTATGAAAAGAATACGATATTGTAAAGAAACTATCATTTCATGTGAGAAAGTTTGTTTAAATTGGTTTATGGGTGGTTAATAGTCAACATGAATATGGGTAGGTATTATGTATTAGGTGACAAGTGGAATTTGCAGAAAAACCGAATCGGAAATCGGGTTGTTCCGATTTCCGTCGGGTTCCAAAAAGTCGTATTTTTATATTAAAGAAAAGAGGGATAGAAGAGATGGGACTTACGGTTTTGGACAAGCTAAGGAGGCTAAGATAGGTGGTGGTTGTCGATGCGTCGAAAACGTCGTGAAGGTTCTAGTCCGGTCGCCGGAATCCATCGTCGGTTTCGGCAGCGCTTCGCTTCTCGCTCTTTGTACCGAGTTCTTGAGAATTTGATAGCGTGGACTTAGAGTGGTGAGGTGAAATGGTAGAGGGTAGGGGTCTTTATATAGGGCTATGCTAGGGTTAAGGTTTGGATTAAATAAATATTTAAAAAAATGTAAAATTCATTAATTTTGGACTTAAAAGAGGTTTAATGGAAATTGTGTAACAGTACTGGAAAATTGGACCATGCAGGGGAATTGACCAAGTCAACACGAAACTTTTTCGTGTTGACGACTCGGCCGACCGGCCGAGTCCGGCCGGCGGCGCCGGCCGATTCGGCCGAGTCAGGGCCGAGTCAGGTGTCGTTGGGTAGGGTTTGGTCTGGGGGAGATTTTGGTATAGTTTATTTTTTATAAATTGCATTAATTTGTGAGTTATGGCTGTTTGACCGTTTGACTTCCCAAAAAAAATTAAAACAAAATGATATAAAAATTATGTGGGGCATGGGATTCGAACTCTGGTGGCTTGGTTCAGCAGTGCAAGGTATTACCAATGAGCTACAAGCTCCTTCTTGTAATTATTGTAGGGAAATAGATACTTAAAGTGTTTTCAGCAACATCAATACTCCAAGTATACTTCAAATTTAAATCAAATTTAGGTATACAAAAATTGGAGTTGTTACAATCTACCCTCCTTACAAAAATTTCGTCCTCGAAATTTACAACTTTTATTTGAGGACTAGTTTACAAAAAGGTGCGGATATCTTGCACGCATTTCATCTTCCCTTTCCCACGTGGATTCTCCTCGAGTGTCTTTTCTCCACATTACCCGGACCAAATTAACTTCCTTGTTCCGAAGTGTCTTCACTTTCCTGTCCAGGATTTCCACAGGTTGTTGCTCACAAGACAAGTCGGGCTGTATAGTGAGCTCGGAATGATCAAGTACATGGCTGGGGTCACTCACATACCTTCTGAGTTGGGATATGTGGAACACGTTATGCACTCCTTCCAATGAGGGTGGAAGCGCTAATCGGTATGCCACTTCACCGACTCGTTCGAGTATGTCGAACGGTCCAATGTATCTCGGACTCAACTTTCCCCGTCTTCCAAATCTGATCACTCCGCGGTTCGGAGAGATTTTCAGGAATACATGATCTCCTGGCTGGAACTCCAAGTGTCATCTCTTCGCATCAGCCCAGTGTTTCTGTCTATCTTGGGCTATGCGCATTCATTCCCTGATAGTACGAACCACATCAACAGTCGCTACTATCATCTCTGGTCCAAGAAGTTCCCTATCTCCGATGTCGTCCCAACTTAATGGTGATCGACACTTCCTTCCATATAGTGCTGCAAAAGGTGCCATTCCTATACTTGCTTGGTAGCTGTTGTTGTATGCGAACTCCACAAGATGCAGGTGATCTTCCCACGATCCTTTGAAATCGAGCATACATGCTCTGAGCATATCCTCCAAGATCTGAATAGTTCGTTCCGACTGACCATCTGTTTGTGGATGATAAGCCGTGCTGAAGTTCAGACTTGTTCCCTAGCTAGCTTGCAGACTCTGCCAAAATTGCGATCGGAACCTGGTGTCACGATCGGAGAAAATGCAGACCGGTACTCCATGAAGTCTCACAATTTCCTGTATGAGTTCATGGGTATCAGAGATAGTACATTATGAAGAGTTTTAAATCTAAATTAGGTTATTACCTCCATGTACTTCTTCGCTAGTGCCTCAGTTGATTGACCAACTCGAAATGGGATGAAGTGGGCCGACTTGGTGAGTCGATCCACAATGACCCAAATCGCATCGTTACCCTTTGTGCTGCGAGGAAGAGCAGTTACAAAGTCCATCGTGATGTGCTGCCACTTCCATTCTGGAATTGGTAACGGTTGAAGTAGTCCAGCTGTCCTGTGATGTTCTGCCTTTACTTGCTGACACACCAAACATTTTGCGACACTTCTGGCTACTTCACGCTTCATTCCATGCCACCAATAATTCTGACGTAGATCTTTGTACATTTTGGTACCTCCAGGATGTACTGAATAGGGAGAGCTGTGAGCTTCTTTCATTAACTCTTCCCGAACAGGACCCTTTGGTACACACAATCTGCTGCCGTATCTCAAAGATCCGTCTTTATGGATGATGAAATCTGTTCTGAGTCCATTCTCTACTTGTTCTCTGATCTTTTGCAACTTAGCATCGCTGGCTTGAGCTGCTTTGATCTGATTGACAATAGTTGATTGGACTTGTAGATTCATCAAATTTGAAACATCACCTGGCATGACTAGTTCAATCTCCATCTGATGTAGGTCTTGCTGAAGCTTCCACTGTTCGGTGAGATTCATTGCTAATGGTTGGCGACTAAGAGCATCAGGTACTACGTTCACCTTCCCTGGATGATATTGCAAGTTGATGTCAAAGTCCGCCATGAGTTCTAACCATCTTCTCTGCCGCATATTCAACTCCTTCTGAGTAAACACATACTTCAGACTTTTATGATCTGTGTAGATGTTCACTCGTTCACCAAGTAAGTAGTGGCGCCAAATCTTGAGAGCAAAACTAACGGCTGCCAACTCCAGATCACGCGTCGGATAATTGCGCTCATGAGTCTTCAGTTGTCTTGAAGCATAAGCCACAACCTTACCGTGCTGATGTAGAACACATCCTAATCCCTTACCGGATGCATCGCAATGCACTTCGAATCCTCCAGATTGATCCGGTATGACGAGAATAGGTGCAGATGTCAGTCTTGACTTGAGTTCTACGAAAGCTTGCTCGCATGCTTCTGACCACACAAATTCTTCATCTTTTCTTGTGAGCTTGGTCAGGGGTGTTGCTATCTTTGAAAAGCCTTCAATGAATCTTCTGTAATATCCAGCTAAGCCCAAGAAACTCCGAATATCCTTCACTGATTTTGGTGTAGGCCATTCGCTGACTGCTGAAACTTTTGCTGGATCCACAGAAATTCCTTCTCCTGATACGATGTGTCCAAGAAAACCAACTTGTTTTAGCCAAAACTCGCAGTTGCTGTATTTGGCATAAAGCTTATGTTGTCGAAGAGTTTCCAGGACAATTCGTAAGTGCTTCGCATGTTCTTTCCGGTTCTTAGAATATACCAGGATGTCGTCGATGAAGATGACAACGAACCTGTCTAAATACTCCCGGAAAACTTGGTTCATAAGGTTCATGAAGATTGCTGGTGCATTGGTCACTCCAAATGGCATTACTAAAAATTCATAATGCCCATAGCGAGTTCTGAAAGCTGTTTTGTGAATATCAGCTTCCTTGACTTTCACTTGATGATAACCTGAACAAAGATCTAGTTTAGAGAAGACACAAGATCCACTTAGCTGATCGAATAAATCGTCGATGTGCGGAAGTGGATATTTGTTCTTTATAGTAACTTCGTTCAAGGTCCTATAATCGATGCATATTCTGTATGAACCTTCCTTCTTCTTTACCAGTAGTACAGGTGCTCCCCAACTTGAAGTGCTGGGACGAATCCATCCTTTCGCCAGTAATTCGTCCAACTGTGTTCGAACTTCCTTCAATCCTTCCGGACTTAGTCTATACGGTGCTTTGATCACTGGTTGTGCTCCTGGTACTAAGTCAATACTGAATTCAAGAGCTCGATCGGGAGGAAAACCTGATATATCGTCAAGGAATACATCGTCGAACTCTCGAACTACCTCCGGTCTTGATTCTTCCTCTTCCTGAGCTGCTGCAACTACTGCTTCCCTTGGCTTCACTTTGTAGGTACTTGGTTCCAGTGTACGATCTCCACTCTTGAAATAGAAGACCGGATGATCTGGAATCTCAAATACAACCCTCGTTTGACGACAGTCGATGGTAGCATAAAAGGTTCCAAGCCAGTCCATTCCTAGAACCACATCGAAGTTTGGTATGTCCAGTACCTTGAAGTCAGCATAAAATTCTCGACTGCAGACGACGACTGGACACATGCTGTATCCCATAGTTTCCTTTAGAACACCATTTCCGGAACTGACGTTCCAGCTGGATACAAGCGGTGAGACTGGAATCGCATGGGTTCGGACAAACCGTTGCGACATAAAGCAGTGGAATGCTCCAGTATCAAACAGTGCAAGTGCAGGTAGTGAAGCTACTAGGATTGTACCTAAGGTATATGGGATAGGTTTTAGGTTTAGGAAAAGTGTGTAGATAACCAAGACTAAAAGATAAGTTTGAGAAGGAAGTTTACCAGTAATGACTTGGCCAGTGGCCTCAGCTTCTTCCACAGACATCATGAAAGCCTGGCGCTTCGGCACATTCCTCCTGGCCTGAGGAGCATTTCTCGGAACGTTCCTTTGAGCTTGATGGAACTGTCGAGGAGGTGGTGCAGCTTGTGGTCCCCTAGGTGGTGCAGGCAGTGCAAGTCTGGTAGCAGGTGCCTGAAGAGCTGGTCGCTGATGATAGGTAATTGCTGGCCTGGGTGCAGCAACTGAGTTCTGTCTTTGGGGACAAGATCCAATATCATGAGTGGCTGAACCGCAGACTAAGCAGAGGCAGTTGGCTCGACGGCAGTCCTTCATCATATGTCCAGTTCTCTTGCAGTATGTGCAAAAGGCTGGGCTAGGATGATGAGTTGGTACTCCGGGTCGCCTTGGCACGAAAGATGGTCTGGACGTGGCTCCACCTGCCATCTGGTTGGCAGGGCGTTTGACTCCTGCAGAGTGAGGTCTGCCCCTCTCTTTTATCACTGCCTCATAACTGCGGGCAGCTTCTAAGGCTTCTTCATGAGTCAAAAACTTTCCTGTGGCTAGAGCAGCCTTAATCTCTGTGTCCAAACCTTGCTGAAAACGACGGGCTCTGATCTCGTCCGTCGGTATCAGGTGAGCCGCGAATCTGTTTAAAGATTGTGTTAGCTGTGTAGTATGTGATATTTTAAAAATTGAACTATTGTGACATATCTTACCGGCTCAACATAGTGAACTCAGTATCGTATTCATCTACCGATTTCTCCCACATTGATCCTTGCTGTAGATGAATAAACTGCTGCTCCATATCAAACCTGGCAGTCACAGGGAAATATTTCGCGTCGAACTTCTCGCGAAATGTCTTCCATTCAATCGGCTGTACCAGACGGGTTTCTTCCTCCTTCCACCAATTGCGAGCATTATTCGTGAGCTGTAGCTTCGCTACACTTGAGCTGCTGCCAGATCGTCTTCGATGCTTTGTGCCCATTCTTCCACTTCAAGAGGGCTTCCTTTACCAGAGAACTGCTTTGGGTGCAAAGCTCTGAATTGCTTTATTCCCGGTGCATCTGTTTCAGGACGGCTCAATAGTTGTTGCTGTCCTTCGAGAAGACTGCGGATCGCATCAAATAGCATTGTTTGCTCAGTGGGTGGTGCGGGAACAGCTGGTGTGAGAGGTAGTGCTGGTGGGGTGTTGTTGACGTTGGTGCTGGTGTTGTTCGGGGAATCCATAATCCTGAAGAAATTTTTTGGATTAGGACAGATTCAAATACATGAAATGATAAGATTCAAGGAATAGAAATTTGCAAGATTCAAGGAACATGAATTGTAAAGAATGTTTTAGTTGCTGGTTCTTGTGTTATATTTCTTAGGTTGTTCACGCAGACCAGAACTGCATGACAGGGATTCATACAGCTCGGACCTGCATGGGCCACCAACAAACCTATCACGCCCCGCTTCCCAGTGTACGGCGAAGAGGACGCGATAAGGCCCGCTACGTATATACCCAGAAGTACATACGCTAAGCGTAACTAAGCAATAGAAAGTAAATCACAAGAGACAAATAATATAGAAATAACAGCAACTTTTATTAATAACATTCTTTGTACAATGCATGAAAAGAAAATACAAGTGAAATGAAAAGCGATGCCTAAACAGTGGCATAACAGAAAATGAAAAAAAAATACTGGAAAGAACAAGGTACAAATCTAAAGCTCGGGATCTTCTTGGAACTGCTCCAAATCTTCACCGGTGGGCTCGATATCAGCTTGGTCCAACGCACCTGACGACATTCAAAGAAGAAAGAAATAGAATGTCGTCAGCGAATAGGTCGCTCGGTAAGTCCCAAAGAATAAAGAACAATTAGAAAGACAGTGTAAAATTATTAAAGTATTATATGGTTGTATATTATATAACATTGTTTAACGCTGTTGTTTGTAGCTTGGTACAGAAGGATGCCAGTGTATACGAGGGGGATCTCTATATGCTAGAGATCAGGGCAAAAGGAAAGTACAAGGAACCGTTATGCCACGGTACAACAGCAATAGGATTCAGGTTAGGTGTCTTAATCTGACCACCTCGTGCCACCTTTAACACATTCCGTACCAATCTACCCCTTAAACCCCGTAATGTTTTAACAGTATAGTAGTATTGGAATATGTAAGTTGGGTAACTGACCAAAACCATGATATCAGTAAACATGATGTAACTGTATAATCAGGTAAATGGAATATCCGGATAATGGATGGATATCCATGGTTTGATTCAGTCAAAATGAATATATTGTTAACTGGATTCTGGGATTCATGTAATTAAATTGTGTTGTAATATAAAAGAATATAGATTGACTTGAATCATATTCAAATCAGAAATAGTCAGACTCTAACCCGAGTCAGACTAAAAGAAGATAATTTGAAGTTCAATATTAGTTAAGGGGCTTTATTGTAATTTGTAAAACTTGAGGGGGGTTTTATGTAAAAAGTACTTTTGTATAGTTTTCAAAATACACCTCAAGTATTTAATAATCGTCTTTATAGTTATAATGAGTGTGAATTTTATTTGTGTTATTCTAGTGAATATATCCTAATAAAAGTATTAATTGATTTGTTTAAAACTCATGGTATTTTAATGTAAATTTTAATCTTGTAATTTTTAGAAAAATGTGGAAACTTTATATTATAATAAAATGGGTGTCTAAATGATAATTATATATATTAACGCATGAATAACTTTTAAATGAATATTTTATTTTCAAAAATCTCATTTTTCTTAAATGTCTTATTTTAAACCTTTCGAGACCGAATGCTCCTTGCAGAGGTCTGAATCTCGCACTACTAGCCTGCGGGTGCATGATGAACCGTACTATCCCTAACAGGTTCCCCAAAAGTGGGTTGTAGCGGCACTTTGCTTAGGTTTATAAATACTTTTCATTTAGGAAAACGGTTTTATAAATATAAGGTATTTATTTGTACAAGAGTATAGTTTTCCGTATTTTAGTTATTAGGGTTTCCCAAGCCAACTAGCCTATCTCTAAGGTCTAAACGATGAGTCATTAGAAGCCTCAAATCGCCTCTTCACCATCAATTGCGGCCAGGTAAGTGCCAGGTAAGTGGGAAGGAACCACAGTCGTGGGCCTAATTAAATACCACTAGCCTAGACACACTTGCCTAGACAACACAAGACAGTTTAGATAAACGATCGATGTCCATGACCTATCGTGCTTTCATTTTATTTAAAATTTTAAACAACTTAAAGTTTTCAAGTAAAGGTTATAAAGAATATGGTATTTTAGTGAAAATTCCTGTAATGTCGTATTCTATGTTTTGACATTTATCAGTTAAGGTTATATTTGAGTGTGTGTAGAGGTAGGTCATTACCTCGTGACTTATTTTAAGTTTTGATGAAGTTTAGAGGTGAAATATGACATATTAAACTTAAAGGTATTAAAGAGCAAGAATACGGTATTTGAAAACGTTATCATTTCATGTGTGAAATTTCATTCAAATTGATTTCAACAAGTTTAGAGATCAAGATAAACTTATTTAGGAGTGAGGGAATTGATTAAACGAAGAAAAATGAACTTCATGGTATTTTTATGAAAAGAATACGATATTGTAAAGAAACTATCATTTCATGTGAGAAAGTTTGTTTAAATTGGTTTATGGGTGATTAATAGTCAACATGAATATGGGTAGGTATTATTTATTAGGTGACAAGTGGAATTTGCAGAAAAACCGAATCGGAAATCGGGTTGTTCCGATTTCCGTCGGGTTCCAAAAAGTCGTATTTTTATATTAAAGAAAAGAGGGATAGAAGAGATAGGACTTACGGGTTTGGACAAGCTAAGGAGGCTAAGGAAGGTGGTGGTTGTCGATGCGTCGAAAACGTCGCGAAGGTTCTAGTCCGGTCGCCGGAATCCGTCGTCGGTTTCGGCAGCGCTTCGCTTCTCGCTCTTTGTACCGTGTTCTTGAGAATTTGATAGAGTGGACTTAGAGTGGTGTGGTGAAATGGTAGAGGGTAGGGGTCTTTATATAGGGCTAGGCTAGGGTTAGGGTTTGGATTAAAAAAATATTTTAAAAAATGTAAAATTCATTAAAAATTCATTAATTTTGGACATAAAAGAGGTTTAATGGAAATTGTGTAACAGTACTGGAAAATTGGACCATGCAGGGCAATTGACCAAGCCAACACGAAACTTTTTCGTGTTGACGACTCCGGCCGAGTCCGGCCGGCGGCACCGACCGATTCGGCCGAGTCGCCGGCCGATTCGGCCGAGTCAGGGCCGAGTCAGGTGTCGTTGGGTAGTGTTTGGTCTGGGGGAGATTTTGGTATAGTTTATTTTTTATAAATTGCATTAATTTGTGAGTTATGGCTGTTTGACCGTTTGACTTCCCAAAAAAAATTAAAACAAAATGATATAAAAATTATGTGGGGCATGGGATTCGAACTCTGGTGGCTTGGTTCAGCAGTGCAAGGTATTACCAATGAGCTACAAGCTCCTTCTTGTAATTATTGTAGGAAAATAGATACTTAAAGTGTTTTCAGCAACATCAATACTCCAAGTATACTTCAAATTTAAATCAAATTTATGTATACAAAAATTGGAGTTGTTACAGAGTGAACAGAAGACCATACCCCAAAAACGAGACCACCTCGACGGATTTGGACCGGCCACAGGTAGGATAATTCCGGCGATGCCAGTTTTATGGTGAGGTTTGGGGATTGTTTTTGGGGTGTGGTTTGGTCTCTAGAAACTTGGTGCAGTGGTATTGTTTATTTTGCCCATTTTTGATATTTTGTTATCAGTTGTTCGGGGGCTATTCGGGGTGTTTCGGAGTCGATGTTTTAACACTGTTTAAATGTTTATATCAATACATACATTATTATCTGCGACCGTGAATGTCACTTGATCGGTACAACTCGTATAATTGCTATATGTCTTTTAGACGGGTTTGCGAACGTGACATCCACGTTGATGTTCTGTGTTGTGCTGTGATATTGGTTGGATTGTCATGGTGGATAGCTATGGTGCAATGTTAGTACAGTTTTATTTCATTTGTACATTTGATATTGCGGGGCGAGCGTCCGATATATGGACTGTCTTCACTGCCAGTTTGTATATTATTCTTTTGGGGCACTACCGGGTTGAGGTCGATGTCACCCTTGTATATTATTTTCTTTTCTGTACTAAGATTACCCCACGGTGGAGTGCACGAATAGCCAGGTTCTAGAGGGCAACTGGTCCGCATCTCATGCCGTTGGGACGGAGGGGACCTTACTCTAGAATTGGCGGGCTATTCGCCGTACACGTAGGGGGTATAGGATGACCCAGGAGGGGTGCTCAAGTTACCGGATTCCGTGAAGTGCTGAGTGGCCCATTCACGTTGTTGAAGGGGGCTGCCTCGCATCTGGTTTTGCGGGTAACTTGCCGCGTTCATTGGGGTCTAGGTTTTCATTGCACAGGCTATCCACACGACAGGGAACGTCGAGTCTCACTTGCGGCTCAAGTGAAACCCGGGGCTCCAGATTATCCACCATTCTATGTTGTTTCTGTGACGTTTTTGTGATGTTGCTTTATATCATGCCTGGGACGATTGTTATATATATATATATATATATATATATATATATATATTAGTAGATGTTGTATATGTTTTTCACCCGTGCTAGTCCAGCCCCCGCTCTATCGTTAGTTAAGTAACCTAACGGGTGATGACGGGGCCCAGTGGCGAATGCGGATGGCATATACCTACATTTTATTTCCGTTCTTTTCTGGTGTGATTAATTGATGGGACTGCATTGATTCTTATCAATGCAAGGATAAAAAAAACTTATATATGATGTTGTTGGAACTAAGTTTTTAAAAACTGACATTACAGACGTTCTCTTTTGCTTTGCACAGTGGTATTCAGTTTGGAATATCCTGCACCTCATTCGATGAGGCAGGGCCGAGATCCCTTCATCGGGAGTGACCCCTTGAGTAAAAGTTTGCGTCAACGTAATAACTTCACTATATTCGTTTCCTTTTTCTTTGCATCGTGGTATTCAGTTTGGGATATCCTGCACCCCATTCGACGGGGAAAGAGCCGAGATCCTTTCACTGGGAGTGACCTCTTTAGCAAAAGTTTTTGCCACTATATATTTATAAAACCACTTGGATTCCTTCAATGATATCAAGTTCATTACGTTAAAGGTTTTTCGCCAAAAAACAGCCGTAGCCCTCCGTCATTTCGGATAAGTAGCGCATAGTATTCGTGCGGTGTTTGTTGGCCAAAGTCAAGACATCGTGTGCGGTAGCTGTGTGTTGCTTGTCCGTCGCATGGATATGCATTGGTTTAGGACAGTCGTACCACTTTGTTGGCCAATGTCAAGGGTGTGTGCGGGTAGGTCTAAATTAATCAGGACAATGACGGGTAGAACTTGACTTGCGGGTTATGATTTGTTGGCCAAAGTCAAGGTCATAAACCCCTTGAGGTAAAAATCATATCGGGAGTTTCAAACATACAGGAAACTTGCCAGGCTTGCGCATACCTTCTGAAGTGTGGTGACTTGAGTGGCTTCCATCAGGTCATCATGCGATGATAGTTGGATCCCGATTCCTACTGATGAGTAGGATTACTCCTCGGGTGATTCCGACTAACTCTCCTTTTGGGTTTGGAGGAGAATTCGAGGAAACGGTGGGAGCCATCCAGATTAGATAAAATGATTAACTATTCTGATCTAGGTTAGAGTGCACGCTGAGTATTTCTTTTCTCACTCTCTAGCTGCGACTATGACCCGACCTTTAACTAAAACTCATGAAACCAAGTTAACCGAACCTTCTTAAAACACTTTGACTTTTGGAATGTCACGGTGTCGCACACATCATTGCCACTTCTATATCACCTTTACATTTCTCCAGAACACCTCGTATCACCACGAACATCCACTTCCATTGGATAAATCCATCGTATAGTTACATACGAACTCGAAAGAACTTTTTCGAGAATGGATTCTGGTTTTGGAGAGATTGAATAGGATTATTCGGTTGTCTTTTCTCTTTACCTTCTCTCAGATTATGAAAGCTTCTAAGATTAGGAGAGGGTACGCCTATTGAGCTTATTAGATAGTCTTCCTCCAGACCATAGGCAGGTGCCAAACGGTAGGGAAGGAAGAAAACCAACAAGTTTAAATGTGGTGTACAGAAGGTAATAAGTAAAGACATATAAAGGGATTAGAATAATTGAAAAGGAAATTGCAATCACCATCATTCACGACAAAAACCGTGTATACCTATGCCACTCCTACATCCACTTTGCTTTTCTCTAGAACACTCAGTATCACTACGGATATCCACTTCCATTGGATATGCCATCGTATAGTTACATACGAACTCGAAGGAATTCGTTCCAGATTCGAGGATGGTTTCCGGTTCAAGAGAAATTGGATAGGATTATTCAGATGTCTTTTCTCTTTACCTTCTCTCAGGTTGCGAGGGCTCCTAGGATTAGGAGAGTACACCTATTGCGCTTATTGGATAGTCTTCTTCAAAACCTTAGGCTGGTGCCGAAGGGTAGGAAATGAAGAAAACCAATTAGCGTAAAAGAGGTGTACAGAAGGTAATAAGTAAAAACATAATAAAGGGATTGCAGTGAGGGCAGGTAAGTATATGGTTACTGTCATGATTCAGGATAATGGAAGAGGCGTAACTAGGAATACCAGTTAACCCTTTTGAAACATTTTCATGTTTCAGTTTTATTGTGCGATGTTAATTGAAAACTGTTTTCCTAATTGGAATCTAACTCCAGGATATGTATTTACCAGATCAGTTTCTCACATCTGTATGTTATTACGGATGGTGAGTGGGAGTAAGATATTGGAAATTGGGTGATTAGATCCTCATTATATCGGAATTCGTTGTAATTGGTGATATTTGAGGAAATCATCTGGATTTTGCCGGATGTGAAATATTTGGTTTTGAATATCCGTTGTTATGCACCAATTTGAAACTGATATATCTGTACATTTATTTTATAAAGTGAGATATAACTTTTTGATATTATGTCTGTGACATTTACCTGTATCAACTGGTGATTAGGTAAGGTGCATTAAACACCGGTGCAATTCTTCTTAACCATAGTACAGTTTTTCAACCTACGACGCATAGGATTTGAGTTATTGAACTCGGGGGACTTATACAAAGTATTGTATATTGTCCAGTGTCCATTAGAACAACGGGATTGGTACTTGCACTGTATTCTGTTTACTCATAACTTCTCTGATTCTAGACATGTATTTCGTTGAAGTGCAAGGTTCAGATTTTGAGAAGTTATAGGTATAAGAATAAAGTAGAGAACCATTTGCTGAAAGTATCAGGATTCTTCGATGACGTCGAAGATATAGATATTTGTGTTTGGTATTCCGTTGATAGTAATGGTTTTGAGAACTTACTTCTCTTTCGAGTTACTCATATATGGATGCACTCCTAGATGAGTAATGTTGATTGTCCTCTTTCCATTTGGTTGATATGCACTGGAGACAGCTGCAAGATTTTGAATCTGGTTCCAATTAAATTAGTACTTTTGTTTCTATATCAGATTTATATAGAATCAATTTATATCTTAACGATATTAAGGTATAGGGAGTTGTCCGGCTGATGCTTAAAACCAGAATCCGGATAAACTCGAGGCACGTTTCAGTAAAGGCTATTTGTAGGTTATCCCGGGCTTTGACGAGGGTTAACTTTCTACCATCAGGAAGATCAATAGCGATGTTGTTCTTGACTTGCCACGGTTTTAGTAAAATGGATTTTTTCAGAAAACAGAAGTGGGAGTATGGTAGAACTGGAAGTGATTCCAGAACCACAAACGATCACTGAAGATTTAATAGAACATAAGGATTCAATTCGTTTCGACATTCCATTATCCACTCCGCAGATTTGGTGGGTAACCTCATGCACCCGAGAGGTACTTCGGTCTTCTCAGAGACGGTGACAGGGAGGTTCTTGTTTACCCAGACTTGACATTGCTGCTGTTCTAGACTATAAGATCCGGCAGGAGGATGAGTATAGCGTCATTCTAAACTAGCTTTAGAAGTGCACGTGTATATGACTCTGCCAGAGGGTTATTGTAGTCAGTAGGAGCAGCGGAAGCATAGTAGGCAAGTAGCTTATGTCTATTTATAGACTAAAAGCAAGTATAGCGGAAATAGATCATCTATTTTTGATGTGACAGTCATAGGTCTTGACCTCATCAGAATAGGAGATGGATCTGGTAAGAAGGTAGTAGAGAGTGATGTCCAGGTATTTGGGATGGCATGCACTTGATAGGAAGTGATATTCCTATACTACGATCGGTTATACTGTGGTTGTCACACAGTTGTTTCTTCACATAGGATATGGATTTAATATCAGTTTTTTTGGTTACTAGATCTACGGTTTTAGATCTAGATTTATGAAGTATCCTAATCTGAGTACTTTGACATTATTCTAAAAGGTATTTTAGAATAGACGACTCCTGGTATGGTGGTGTACCTGCAGGTGATGGAGTCACCCTCTCTAAAGGTGTCTTGCAGACTAAAGGGGAGAGGGATCTGCATGATTAGCATATCACTTGCTTAAGCACTTGAGTTAATCATGAAATGTCAAGTACTACACCAGATGTTGTTTTTGCACTAGCTGCAATAAACATATATTAAACCAATCCTGAAGAAATATTGGGAAGTAGTTTATGAACATAAATGAATGTTCTTGGGATATGGTAACGGCAGCCTCCATCAGGAGACGGTTATCATTTCAGGCTTCAAAGGTGACCTGGATGACAGAGTGACTATCAGAGTTATAGTTCTTCCTCTTCTGAGGGACGGTATGTTGGACAGGTGGTCCAAGCAGATACTGAGGAAGGGATGACGTATGTTACTGATTAAATTCAGTGGATGATACAGTCTAGGAGGTTTGCTGGATTTGGAGTTCGTTTGTGAACTGTGACCCATCAGATATCCAGACAAATTCTAAGACAGATATTGCTCATTTCGGGAGATAGTTTTCTCCGTGAAGTTGAGATACAGAGAGATACACAAAGAAATATTGGAGCCGATCCACTCACTGAGGTTATTTCTTAAACGCAATCATTTTCGCAAACGGGCTTTGCGAAACTGATTAGTAGAGAAGTTGGGTGTTCGGTATCACACGGGCTGTGAGTAAGCGACATCACAATAATTGGCCTTAAGTGCAAGTGGGAGATTGTTTGTTATAGTGCCCTCAAGGCAATTATCATAGTCGCGGACTTGTGATTATGATGATTAAGTGAGTACCTATACCGATAGAACAGTCTTACTTAAGATGATAGTATGCTATCTGGTTAGAACAGTCTTACTTAAGATGATAGTATGCTATCTGGTTTGTCTTTATCATCATGTACATGATGATAGAGCCCATAGGATCTTGCTTGACTGCCAGCATTATGATGGCAATCATATATGTGGGACCTGGGGTCTATAAGCACATCCTTATATGTCCCTAGTCGTAAGAGTATCGAGACCGGGCATCGATACTCCAGTGTAGACTAGTGTATACTGATCGAGATCCCGACGAGGGGCGGTGGCCAGGTCTTACAAGCCATTGGTGTTAGTTTGTTCACCTAAGATAGTATACAGGTGCTCATTGAGTTATGAGTACACTGGACGGACTCACCGGGAACCTGCTAGTTGGTATTATACCTATTGTCAGATAGCAGTTCCCAGGTGACATGTGTACAGGTTAGTCTGTCGACCTGAGATCATCATTTGTCTCGTGTGAGTTCCCACTGTGCTTTGATTACTACCCTACCATGACACAAAGGAGTCGTGCAAACAGGTTTTAGTTGGGTACAGTCCCGAGCCACATGGAGGGAGTGATCGGATCGTCGGGGATTCGTCTCTCCCGGTATTGGGGGTTGATGTCGCGTTGTGTACGGATGGCCATCACCATAAATCCGTGGCCACGGTGGACGAGAATTATCGATCCAGGATCGATAGTTTCTCAGGCGGTGATGGGGTTGTTGGATATAGTGCCCACAGAGTCAATTATTGGATCACAGGCACGTGATTGCAATGATTGAGGGAGGACCTATGCCGGTAGAACAGTCTTACTCAAGATGATAGTATGCTATCTGGTTTATCTTTATCATCGTGTACTGCTTTAGGTGACCTTACAGGTCACTATTGCGCGTTGATAGAGCCCTTAGGATTCTTGCTTGACGTCCAGCAGTATGATGGCGATCATATACGTGGGAGCTGGGGTCTATAAGCACATCCTTAAAAGGTCCCCAGCCGTGGGAGTTTCGAGACAGGGCATCGATACTTCAGAGTAGACTAGTGAATACAGTCGAGACCCCGACGAGGGGCGGTGGCCAGTCTCACAAGCCACTGGTGTCAGTTGGTTCACCTAAGATGTATACTGGTGCTTATTGGGTTATGAGTACACCGGACAGGACTCACCGGGAACATGCTAGTTGGTCTTATAACTGACGTCGGATAGCAGTTCCCTGGTGACATGTGTACAGGTTAGTTCATCGACCTGAGATCGTCATTTGTCTCGTGTGAGTTCCCACTGTACTTTGATTACTACCCTACCACGGCTCAAAGGAGTCGTGCAAATATGTTTTAGTTGGATACAGTCCCGAGCCACATGGAGGCAGTGAGTAGATCTGCAGGGGTTCGTCTCTCCCGGTATTGGGGGTGAGGTCGCGCTGTGTCTAGGAGAGCCATTACATGAAATCCTTGGCCAAGGCCGGAGATTTACTGGTAGGTATTCCAGTAGTATCTCAGGGTGTTCTGGGCTACACTCCGACACGACTTGTACCGTTTTTGGGAGTTTGAATTTTACCAACCCCTTAGGTCCGCCATGCGATGCTCATAGACGAACGGACCGGACTGTACGGATATTGTCACTGACAGGCTCAGTAGGGTGTCACGATGAGTTCACTCATCGACGTCCCTTTTGGTCAATACCTGGTTGCCAGTTACGTATGGCTAATACCTCTGACATGCTAGTGGTTAAATCCAGAGCCAAAATATTGACGAGTCTTTAGAGTCCCCCACAGACCGTTTCTCAAGTTTCGGGCGAAACGCTGTAGAGGCCGGATGGAGATATGGCAGGGTTCCATCATATATGTGCAGTATTGCACGGATCATGATCGGACGGATAATACTAGCGGGCTTTGGTTTAAGCCGGATCCTAGTATTGTACAGTGTAGATTTTGTCTCTTTGCATTTGTATTCCGTCGGATTACAAATACGGGTATGTATATACAGTCGCGGGGTTTTCCTATAATTTATTACGGGATCAGTTTTTTGAAGTTGCCATTTCGCATTCCGTTTCGGCCATTTTCCTTTATTTCTTTCTTTGGCTAAAAATTGGTGTGGAGGGGCTAATTCGCAAATGTGCAAATTAGCAATTTGGAGGGTGTTTCTTGTTAATGGTTGGTTCATGATGGTTCTTACTTCCTTTGACTTCTTTAGTTCATGATTGCTTATTTTATATGATGGGAGTAGGTTGAGACTTTTTGGTGTGATCATGACTCCTCATCATCACCCATTCTTTTCTCGTATTGCTTCCCCCCCTTAACTTTTCTCTCTCCACCCTTGACAAAAGAAGGGCCGGCCATATGTTGTAGTGGCTGTCCAATTTTTGTGTGAAGGGTTTTTATCTTTTTGGCTCACACAAAAACTCCACAGCACCATCTAAAGTTGATTCCTCCACTTTGACATTCATATGGCAACTTCTAGTAACCCCATGAGACCCAGTGTTCTACACTTAGCCTACAACATTCTTGGACACGTCGACTCGCCAACTTCGTGCCCGAGTTGCCTCGGTTCAGAGGTGGGAGACCGTAAAAGAACCCGGCGATATGGTGCCCTTCCGACGAGGAGATGAAGACCGGAGATTCCGCGGGGAGATCGGGATGACGACGAGAAGACCGAAGGGCATGGATCGCTTGGTATATCTCTCTACCCCTTCTCTAGTTAGCTAGGATTAGGTTAATGGCCCGAACCGGGTTTTTAGTACGCGGTAGCGCCAGTTTTAAAAGTTAAAGAAAAGTATCGTTTCCGCATTTTGGCCTCGTACAGACGGCCGGGACGCTGCCGTGGTCCTACAGGGGTTTCATACCGACACTAAATGTCACGTTGTTAGGGGTCTGACTTTATCCACCCCCTTAGACTCGATATGCGATACTCTTAGACGAACAGACCGGACTGTATGGATATTGTCACTGTCAGGCTCAGTAGGGGTTCAGGATGTGTTTTCTTGTCGGCCTCCCTTTCGCTCAATACCTGGGTAGCCGTTACGTACAGCTAGTACCGCTGACGTGCTTGTGGTTAAACCTACTGCCAGCGTATTGACGAGTCTTTAGAGTCCCACACAGAGGGGTTTTCACGGTTCAGGCGATATGGTGTACATGAGGTATGTTGATACATACAGGTGTCCGATTAAATATGTGCACATGCTGCGCAGACTTTAATCGGACGGTTGATAATACTAGCGGCTTAGGATTAAGCCGGATTATTAAATCGGATTTTGATTTAATAATTTATATATGTATTTGAATATATGTATTCTAGTATTATTGTTCACTATTCGTTTTCTTTCTTGGCTATTCGTATTTTTGGTACGAATACGCGTATATGTATTTCGATACATATACCGGGAAGTATTCCGTATTTTATACGGAATAGCTTCTAGAAGGTGACCACCTCATTTGTATGATTTTCCATTTTTGGAAAATTCATTTGACTCACAAATGAGGTGGAGGTGTGAGGTGGCATGTGCATAGTATTGAGCATGGTTCAAGGTATGTTGTGAATTGTTTATTGGATAATTGGTAAGATTTTTTGGTGGGAATGAGAGAGGGGGGCCGGCCACTAATTAGAGGCAGGGTTCATTTCATTTGATGAATTACACTTGCTTCACTCTCCACTCTCTTATGCTCACAAAAAGACTAAGCCAATTTTTGTTGCTCATGCCAAAGCTTCCTCACCTCCATTCTTCTTCTATGGTTGCTCTCATGAGTACATGAGTTGAGAGAAAATTATAGTGACACTTTCATACACCCCCACTCTTCATTGCTAGCAACTTTGGAGCATCGGTTGCCTCGTTTGTCGAGGCTGGAGCTTGCGCCGTTTCCCTCAGGTGTATCATCGGAGATGGAGGAAGACCGGCAACCAAACTTCATCAAGGTACCGCTAGGAGCATGGAATGAAGACCGAAGGACACGGATCAACTCGGTATAACAATTCTAACTCTTAGATTAGCTCGCTAGATTAGTGTCACGCCCCGCTTCCAGGTATACGGCGAAGGGGACGCGACTGGTCCGCTACGTATTTACTCATAAGTAAATACGCTAAGCGTATCTAAGCAATATAAAAGAAAATATACACAAGAGACAAGGTATAATAAAAACAACAACTTTATTTATTAACATTCTTTTGTACAATGTATGAAAACTAAATACAACTGAATAAAAAGCAATGCCTAAACAATGGCATAACAGAAATGAAAGTACTGAATGGAAAGTGTACAATGACTAGAGCTCGGGGTCTTCACTGAACTGGTCCAAGTCTTCAGTAGTGGGCTCGATCTCTGACGGGTCCAAATCACCTGACGACATTCAAAGAAGAAAGAAAGAGAATGTCGTCAGCGAACAGATCGCTTAGTAAGTCCCAAAGATAAGAGGAGAAATAGAATAGACAGAGAGTAAGAAAGAGAGTAAGAAAGAGAGAGAGAGAGTAGCTTTTACAGTTGTATTATATTGTTATATTGTAGTGTTTAGTGTTAACGCTGTTGTTTGTAGCTTGGTACAGAAGGATGCCAGTGTATACGAGAGGAGTCTCACTTGCCCCGGAGACTAAGGTATCAGGAACTCAAGGAACCGTTGGGCCACGGTACAACAGCAACGAAATATAGGTTAGGTGTCTTAATCTTACTGTCTCGTGCCACTTTTAACACCTTCCGTACCAATCTACCCTTTAAACCCCGTAATGTTTTGATTGTATTGTTTGTCTTGTAAATTGTATTGATTGTATAATTGATTGATTGACCGAAACCATGATATCAGTAAACGGATGTAACCGTAGAATCATGTAAATGGAATAACTGGAGAACCATGTAATTGGAATGTATATCCATGGTTCGGTTCAGTCAAGTTGTATAGATTGATAATTGGATTCATGGATTCATGTTGAATTGTAATATTGAAGATTGTAGATTGTACTTGAATCATATTCAAGTCAGATTATACTGAGACTCAAACTGAGTCAGACAATCAGCAAAGTAAATTGAAGTCCTGATTGTTTTTATTAATTTGTCTACCTTAGATAGGCAAGCACCCGCTTCTCCGGCTCTCTGAGGCTCAAGAGATTGGTCCCGCTTAAACCTATGTTTACTAGGGTTCTTAGGGTAATTTATAGAACTTGAGGGGGTTTTATGTAAAAATACTTTTATATACTTTTCAAAATTCACCCCAAGTATTTATTATTCGTCTTTAGAGTTGTAATGAATGTAGATTTTATATTGTGATATTTTTAGTGGAAATATCCTAATTTCAGAAATAAAGGTATTTATTTGTAATATTGATTTGTATGGAATTCATGGTATTTTAGTGTAAAATTGATTCTTGTGATTTTTAGAAAAAATGTGGAATATTTATATCATAACAAAATAGGTATTTTAATGATAAATATACATATATTTATACAAAAATAATTTTAATATATTTTTTATATTCTAAAAAATCTCATTTTCTTAAGATGTCGTATTTTAAATCTTTCGAGACCGAATGCTCCTTGCGGAGATCTGAATCTCGCACTACTAAGCTCGAGGATGTGCGATAATCAGCACCATCCCGAACGGGTTCCCTAAAATGGGTTGTAGCGGCTCTTTGCAAAGATTGTATAAATACTAATCCTTTAGAAAACGGTTTTATGAAGTAAGTGATATTTATTTGTAAAGATGTCAATTTTCCGTATTCTATGTTCTAGGGTCTCCTAAGTCAACTAGACTTTTCCTAACTGGTCCAAAACGACAAGTTGTGAGATGCCTCAAATAGCCTCTTCACTACCAATTGTGGCCAGGTAAGTACAAGTGAAAAAAGGAGGGATCCGCTGACGAATCACCGTGAGACGGACCTTTTAAAGTTACCTTTCTCACTTGCCTAGCCTAGACACCACAAAGTTAGGTTTAGATAAACGACTGATGTCCACAACTTATCCTATTTTCATAATAAGTGGTATTTATTTAAAAAGTGTATCAATACTAAATCTTTTAGAAATGACCTTATTTAGTAAAGGGTATTTAAATGAAAATGTTTGTTTTTCCTGTATTCTAAGTTTTCGATGGTATTGTGTTAGGTTGTATATGAGTATGTGAGGAGGTAGGTCATTATCTCGTGATCTACTTTTAAGGTATAGCAAGTTTAATGGGGTTAAATGTAGAATTGAAACAATGTGGTATTTAAGTGAAAAATACGATAAACTGAAATAGCCATCATTTCATATGATGAAACTTGATCAATTTGGTTGATTAGTGTTTAATAGTCAACATGAGAAAGTTTAAGTATGATTGTATTAGTGAGAAGTGGAATTTTATAAGAAACCGAATCGGAAATCGGATTTGTTCCGATTCCGTCGGGTTTTGTAAAACCGTATTTTTTAGATAGAAGAGATAGATAGAAAATGGGACTTACAGTTTTAGGACACACAAGAGGGTGAGAGGGAAGTAGTGGAATCACCGATGTGTTGCGTCGTCGCCGGGAGTTCTTAGAACGATCACCGGGAATTTGTCGGAGCTTCGCCTCGAGCTCGTTTTCAAAGTGCACAAGATTCTTGGAAATTTTTAGAGAGTTGGCTCAGAGTTAGGGGTGAGAGGGTAGAGGGTAGGGGTGGTATTTATAGGATTAGTCTAGGGTTAGGGTAGATGAAAGGTTAAAATGAAAAATGTGATAAAATGTATTAAAAGTGGAGTAATTGGGGTTTTAAAAGAGCTCTGGAAATGGTCTAAGGCTAAAATTTTGCCGGTGTACAGGGGAGACCAAAAGACACATTTTTTATGTTGGGGTCGTCGCCGGAATCGGCCGACTCGGTCGCGACTCGGCCGCGACTCGGTCGACGGCCGAGTTGGCCTGGTTTGCCGGCCGAGTCAGACGGTTGGAATCCTCCCCCGACGACTGGTGATCCCTCTGGTACAGTTACATTTCAGGGTGTAGTGGGGTTTTTGTGAGATATGCACGTGTAAACTCTTGGTATTCTAAAGGTTCAAAATAAAACAATATTAAAAATAATGTGGGGTATGAGATTTGAACTTTGGTGGCTTGGTTCAACAATGCAAGCTATTACCAATGAGCTACAAGCTCCTTCTTGTAATTATGGAGCTATTTAATTACTTAAAATAGTTACAGAAAATGTAAATACCCTAAGTATATATTAATTTTTAAGCAAATTTTGTACACTAAAAATGGAGTTGTTACATTCTTTTAACTTGTAATTAAAAAGCAAGATAATTACTTATATCTTGTGCTCAGGCTAAAGTACCCCTTAAGGATTAATAAAAATATTTGAAAAATTTGTATAGGAAAATTAGGGTTGTTACAATTAGGGTTTAAGGTCGATCCGTAAATCGGGTAGCAGTAGCGCCAGTTTAGAAAATTTTTGTTCCGCATTTTGGCCGCATTTCGATGGCTGAGGCGCTGCCGTAACCCTTCATATTTCTGATAGGATTAAATTCTATGGCAGCGTCTCACGTGTTAGACACGTGAGCGCCTGCGTGCAAAGCACGTGGACGCCTGTTTCTGATAGGATTAATCATATGGCAGCGCTTCACGTGTTAGGCACGTGAGTGCCTGCGTGCAAAGCATGTTTGCATCTACTTTAGAAAGGATTAAATCCTATGGCTACGCCCACGTGCATAGCACGTGAGCGTCAGCGCCCAGAGTTGAAGCAGTTTTGCTTTGGGTAGAATTAAATTCTATATAGGAAAATATTCCCCTAAATAAAAAATATATTCTCTGTTAAACAAAGAGCCTTGGATCCAAGATCCAACGGTGATTAAAAATCACCACTTGATTATGAAATCAAGTCGAGATCTCTTAAATAAGGGATCCTCTCAGCTAATCAACAGTTTTTCCCTGATCTTTCTAAATAAGAGATCCTCTCAACTAACCAATACTTCGGGGAGAATTAAATTCTATTAGGGAAAAATATCTCCCTGATCTTTCTAAATTAGAAAGATATGCTCTGAACCATTGGATTAAAAAATCCAATAGTGATTAAAAATCACCGTTTGAATCAAGAGATAGAATTAAATTGTATATGGGAAAATATTTCCCTAATCTTGTTAAAAAGAAAGAAAAACATATTCTGTTAAATAGAGAGCCTTGGATCCAAGATCCAACGGTGATTAAAAATCACCACTTGATTATGAAATCAAGTCGAGATCTTTTAAATAAGAGATCCTTTCAACCAATCAATAGTTTTTCCTCACCTATATAAAGTACCTGAGACTTCAAGTCTCAGATAGAAAAAAACCTCTATAAGCTTCTATAAAAAGAGATAGAAGCTACAACTAAGAATTTAATTCTCTTTCTGAAGAAAATTTTCTTGTTCCTCTCAAACCCTAGGTAAAGAAAAAGCAGAGATCAAAATGCCTCCTTTTCTTATCATAGATAGATACAAGGGTTTAACCATTTATAAAGAACTCAGTTCTTTCTCAGGATCTGAGATCTGTAAGACAAATCTCCCATAAGTTGAGAATTAATTCTCATCGGGAAGATCTTGTTCTTCAGACTCAAAATCTAGGGGAAAACTAAATATAAGAAAATAAACATGAAAGAAAGGAATGGAAGTTACATTCCAGCAATTTAATTCCTCTAAAAACAGGGTTTAACCCTTCAAAAAACTTAGTTCTCACAAAAAAGGAACAGAAGAACTTAGTTGTCAAAAATCTGATCCCAGATCTTCAAAATAGTGATCTTGGTGATCATTAACAGAAGTTTAACTTCTCTCAAAACTTAAGCATAGATTTAATCTCTGAAAACACAGCGTCTGACGTGATATCCACATGAGCGTTCTAAAGATTCTATGAAGACAGTGCCTTACGTGCCACATACGTGAGCGTCCATAAGCAAAGACTTAGCGCCTCACGTGATATACACGTGAGCATTAAAAAGATGCCAACCTTGAGTGCTTCACGTGATATACACGTGAGTGACGCATAAAGAAAGTGCTTAGCAGTGATAGGGCAACGCCCAAGCTTGAGTGCCTCATGTAACACCCATGTCAGCGCTAGAGCGGAATTTGGATATTATATCCATAGTCAAAAGACTAAGTTCTTAGTACTGCTGGATGATGAAAAAGCCAGAGACCGAGCCCCAATATAGGCTGAGCCCCTGAAACTTCATATTCTTTGAGCCCATATTGCTCATCACAACCGAGCCCATATTTCTCATCACAACCGAGCCCATATGCTCACATCTGTTAATAGATCTTAACAAAATTTAATGATCCTTAACTTTTTTTATAAGTTGATCTTAATCTTATTCAAGACTAATCTATCTTTAGTTAAAATAAATCGAGCCCATATGCTCATGTATTTTAGTCGATCTTAGTATAAAACCAGATTAACAGTCCTTAAATAAAATAAAATATCCTCTGAACTGATGGAACATATGACCCAGGTTTAAACCCAAATCTAATATCCGTATTTGGACTAATTCACGCCTTACGGAAGACGACATAAACTAGTCTCTGTATACAATCCACGGGCAACCATAATAATAAAATATAACATGATATGAAGTGACCTACCAGAGCAGATGAAAGTGGTTATCGCAATGCGATAACGTTATTAACTGCAAGGGCTTGCACCAGCAGGGAAGTGCGTCCCTACAATTAAAAAAACCATCACAAATGAGGGGGGATCTGATAGTCACGCTACATCGGTCGCATCTGTCCAAACCTCCGATATACGGTGCCATAAATGAACTTGGTATCTTCGGAGAGGTGGACGGATATGTTCCAAATAGTATCTACCCCAAATTCAGGAAAGACGATCCATCCCAGTTCGTCTCTGTTTTCGGCGGTAAATAGATTCCAGCACGCCCGGTGAGACCTCTTCCTCTTTCCACTCCACATTTCGTGTGTCGTGTTTCGCAGGAAAAATCATGGTTCGCTATATTCATGGTTGCCTTTGGATTCAAGATAATAAAATTTGGTGTTTCATCTCTGTACAAAATAAATGGCCTACAACTGCACTTTATGCAAAAACAACTCCCACTCTATCCCATCCGGAGGAGTGACTTACGGGCTCGACACGGCCTCCATCTTCGTGATGCCAGTGGGACAGGTCACCCAAGCCACTACCGGACTATTGTTTGGGACAATTCTCCCATCTATGAGCTTTAGTGCCTCAACGCCCCAAGAAGATGTCCCCTGAAAGTCAGTCTTTTATCGGCTAGCTATTGTGGCGACTCCCATCAGCAAACCGTCCAACTCTGAAGTTTTAGTCTTCAATAGGCCGAAGAAAATCTCGAAGGGGCCCATAAAGAACACCATGATTTCAGAGGGGGTTGACCCAAAACGGCTAGCCATCCCCGCTGTTACCATGCGTGAAGCCAGCAAAAGCGCTTCACCTCCAAGACGGTTGGTCTTCGAGAGGTTGACCAACTTGTTACGAATATATATGCCCTAGAGGCCATTATTGTATATTATAGTGGATGCTTGGACATATATATAGAGGATTGTTCCCCTCTGAACGGCGGCCGAGACGCGGGGGCGTCTGTGCCTGGGGTTCCGGGCAGATGCTAATTGGTGCTATCCGTCCACTTCTCCGAAGATGCCAAGTTGATTTATGGCACCATGTATCGAAGGTTTAAACGGATGCGGCCGATGTAGCAGACTTCGTCAGATTCCCCCTCGTTTGAGGGGTTTTTGATTGTGGGGACGCTCTTTCCTGCAGGCGCAAGCCCCTGCAGTTAATTACGCTACCGCATCGCGGTAACAACTTTCTCCTTCTCCAGATGGTCACTTCGTGTCGTGTGCGTTTATTTTATGTTTTGTTGCCCGTGGATTGTATACGGAGACCGAATTATGTCGTCGCCCGTAGGGCGTGGACTAGTCCAAATCCGTATTATCTTAGATTTGGATTTGGGGGTTTGGTTTGAGGATACGTTAGACATACTTGAGGCTAAGATCAACTCAAACGTTTGTTAAGGATACGTTAGTCTAACTTGTGACTAAGATCAACTTAACGGGATCTTTAGATCCGACAAGAGAGCATTTGGGCTCCATTGTTCCAGTTTGGGGACATAGTGGTCCATCGTATGTATGGCCGTCGGGACCCGTTACCTCTCTGACGGCGTTGAAGGATTACAACGACAGGTGTCAAAGGAGTTCCGAGATGTACCCTTGAACCAAAATTGATTGGAGGGATTCATAGTCCAGTCTGTTTGAAGGTTTAAGGATACGTTAGCCATATTTGAGGCTAAGATCAACTTAAACGGGATCGTTTAGATCCGGCAAAAGAGCATGCGTGGCTCTATTGTTCCAGTATAGGGACATGGTGGTCCATTGCTAGTTTAAAGACATTGCGGTCCATGGGTAGTTTAAGGACATTGCGGTCCATGGGTAGTTTAAGGACATTACGGTCCATTGTTAGTTTTAAGACATCTCGGTCAAGGTTAAGGACGTCGTAGTCCATGGGTTTAAAGACCCCACAGTCCATTGTTAGTTTTAAGACATCTCGGTCAAGGTTAAGGACGTCGTAGTCCATGGGTTTAAGGACCCCACAGTCCATTGTTAGTTTTAAGACATCTCGATCAAGGTTAAGGACGTCGTAGTCCATGGGTTTAAGGACCCCACAGTCCATATCAATGCGTGGTCATCGGGACACGTCACCTCTTTGAAGACGTTGAGGGATTACAACGCCAAGTATCAAAGGAGTGAAGAGATGTACCCTGGAACCGGAGTGGATTAAATAGTCTTTGGCCCAATTTGGGATCAAGACTAATTAATTATGTTATGAGCCCATTAGCCTAGTTAATTACGAATTGAGGACTTATGGACATCTTGGGCTAAGTCCAATCAGGTCTGGAATATTGGCTTCCTGTTGGTCCATTGAAGGAGAGGCTTTGCCTCTGGCCATTTAGCCAATTGGACCAATGCCTAGTGTTAAACACTAAAGACCAATCAGTGTTGAACACAGGGAATGAGATTGATAAGTTAGTGTTTTAACACTAAAAGATAGTTGGTGTTAAACACCAGCAACAAGGCTTTCAGATTAGTGTTGAACACTAAAACAGACCAGTGTTAAACACTGGCAACAGAAATCCCAAATTAGTGTTGAACACCAAGGTAATCAGTGTTGAACACTGCAAATGAAGTTCTTTGCTTAGTGTTGAACACTAAGTCCAACAATGTTTTAACACTGGGTTCAGGGGTTCCAATTTAGTGTTAGACGCTGAGGCAAGAGGGGTCACGTGGTAGCACGTGAGGGCGCCCTCCCTTCGTTCGCTCTGCTGAGAAGATCGCGTCTTTTGGAGCATCACGTGTCATCACGTGACGGGTGTTTAAATGAAGTATGTTAAAGCCTCTGCCAAGGGTCACGTGGGTCACGTGAGGCACTGCCTCAAAGGGGAGAATCTGTAGATCTTTTTAGGGGTCACATGGTGACACGTGACCCTGCCTCTATGTATGTTGTTTAGAAGATTTGTTAATCCCTTTCAGGAATTAAATTCCTCGTAGGGTTGAACCCTGACAATAATTTCAGAGGAATTAAATTCCTACTTCCTTTTGAAGATTTATATTCTGGAATAGAGTTGGACTCTGGATTTTCTTTAGGAATTAAATTCCTCATATATGTGAAGAACTGAATAGGGTTAAACCCTAATAAAAGCTTTAAAACTCCCACTCTCTGTTAAAGAATTATGATTAAGGGAATTAAATTCCCGTTGTTTCAACAGAACTAAGTTCTTAACTAGAGTTAAATCCTGTTTCTTTTTGTTCTGAAGGAATTAAATTCCCATAACACAGGGTCAAGCCCTAATTTTATTTTAAAGGAATTAAATTCCTATAGTTCTGTGAGAATTAAATTCTCGTGCTTCCATTCCCTCTCTATGCTTTGGATCTGCATGGCAGGATCTCAACCCATTGAGAATTAAATTCTCAACTTCAAGGGGAGATGTGCACTTTACAGATCCTCCATCAAAGAGAGAAGAAAAATGTCCTTCTGTTTTATATCATAGTTAAACTCTGTTGAGAATTAAATTCTCTTTTCTTTCAATGAAACCTTCCCTTTCTTACCTAGGGTTTTCTTTTGCAGAAGATCCAAATTCCTCTAAAGTATCAAGGCTCTCTCTCTTCTCTTCCCTCTGCACATCTCTTTTCTTGTGTGTCTCTTGGTTCCTATTTATAGGAGAAGCAGCCGAGTCAATTAGTTTTTTGATGAATATTTCATTGAGAGATTTGATTTGTTAGTTATATGTATGCCCTAGAGGCCATTACTGTACATTGGATGTATATTTTAGTGGATGCTGGGACATATATAGGTAGGACTTTCTTGCTCGATATGATAGTACGCTATCTGGTTGCTCTTTATCTTAACATGTATACTTTCTGTCTCTCTGATTACATGTTGATAAAGCCCTTAGGATGTGTACTCGACTTCCAGGACTATGATGGAGATCATACTAGTGGGGCCTGGGTAGTCAATGAGTACATCCTTCATTGTTCCTAGTCGTGGGAATATCGAGACGGGGCATTGATATTCCAGAGTAGACTAGCGTATATCTTTTCGACCCATGTGATGGGCAATGGATGATCCCATATCCATTGGTGTTTGACATCGGAGATGGTATGCGGGTGCTCAGTGGAGACTGGGTACACTGAACGGACTCGCCGAGAACTCCCAGATGGTATTATACCTCACGTCAGATGGCAGTTCTCTGGTGACACTGGTACAGCTTAGTCTGTTGACCCGAGATCGTCATAGAGTCTTGTGTGTCTCCCGCTGTGCTTTGATTTCCACCCTACCACGGCTCTACTAAGTTGTGCAAACAGGTGGTTTTTGGGTACTGTCCCGATTCACATGGAGGCAATGAGCGATAGGAGGGGATTCGTCTCTCCCGGTATTGGGGGTTGATGTTGTGCTATGCTCGACTGGCCATAACAGGAAATCCCTGGCCAGGGTTGTAGTGATATACTGGTAAGAGTTATCAGTAATTTCACGAATGTTATGGACCTTACGTCGGCATGACTTATCGAGCTATTGGGGTCTGACGTTTACCACCCCTAGGCGAGATATGCGACATATCAGACGAACAGACCGGACTATACGGTAAGTGTTACTGGTTGGATTCACAGGAGTGTGAGCGAGCTTGCTCGTCGATCTTCTGATCGCTCAATACCCGGGTGGCCGTTACGTTTAGCAGACCGCTTGCGGCTTGTGGGTGCTTGATATGATCATCACCTGCTGCCGGCGTATTGACGAGTCTTTAGAGTCCTACACAGAGGTTTCCTTGCTCAAGCGAAACGAAATAGGAGCGCATATGAGATATGTGCAGGACCGAGAATAATGCGTGTATGTGATACCGTATTTCATTCTCGCGATGAATGTATCGATTGGTTGTATGCGATATAACCTAGTTATCGAATCATGGATTGATTCGATAAGATGATACATTGGATACTAGCCGGTTATATGCGACATGACCGGATCATTGAATCAAGTGTTGATTTAATGATTTAATGTATAATTATATATTTGATATATTACTTTGCATTAACTAGTATTGGTTCACTTTAAATGGATTTTCTCACTTGAATTGTGCAAGTTGTATATGTGATATATATTTGTGCACATGATTGTATCATGTTTGATGATACATGCTTACTTGGTTAAGTGTAAAGAATTAAACCATGGTTAAACTAATGATTAGGGTTTTGTTTTTTCATTTACTTATTTATCTATTTATTTATCTATTTCATTTTGGAAAGGAGAATGACAAATGGTGGATTTTCTTTGTTTGCTAGTTGAAGGTTCTTGAAGCTTTGAACTAGTCCACCATTCTTGTCTTATACTTAACCCTAACCATTCAAGTTAACCATGGTCCATTCTCTACAATTAACCAAGGGTTAATATATGATAAGTATTGATTTATTTATCTAATTATTCAACACTTATCATATCTTTTCTTCTCCTTCTTCATCTTCTTCTTCCATGAAGAAAAGCTTGCTACATCAATGGTAAGTGAAGAAAACAAGTGAGAAATCCAATTCTAAAGTGAACCCACTTCCTATTTCTTCATCCTCTACCTCTTGCCAAGTAGTATAGGGTGTTTCCTTCACAGTTTCAAGGCTTGGTGATGTTGGAGCTTGATCTTGTGATGCCTCGACGTAGATCATCTTCGGCATCGAACCGACGACCAAGCCCGCCCATTTCTCAGATGAAGCCGATGCTAGAGTCATGGATTTGATTTGGATAGTGGAGGGACCTCATCACGGAGCCTAGGATGTGGAGGACCGGATCTACAAAGGTTGTAGCTTCTTTCCTTTAGTTAAAAGTCGTTAACTTGCATCGCATAGCCTATATATCTAGTTAACGATCCGTATTAGGGTTTCTCGGCACTTGTAAAATCTAAATTGGCCGTGTTTGATCACTTGCAAGACTTCCTTAGTGTGCCTAGGAACCCTACAGTGGTATCAGAGCCTAGCTAGAGCCTTAGGCGATGCGTAGACGGAATTAGAAGTCCGATCGAATCAAAACCCAAATCCAAAAGTGCTCTCTGTACATTTTTGAAATTCGTGGTTTTTTGAGAATTAAAAATATGCAGAAATATCAGCAGGCATATCTAAGAGTTACTGTAAATTTCGATGCCCTAATTCCATCATGGCGCCGCGGTTCCGCGGCACGAGCATGGCTCGTGCGGCGGTTCCGCGGCCTGTTTGTCGTTTTCTGCGTTGAAGTTTACACAGTAACTCCTACTTAACAGTGCTGGTTTTCCTGGGAATTTTTAATATTTATTCAAGAGTTGAATTTTCTGGGTTGTATTGGGGACTCGGTGTTTCGATCGGATTGTCTAATTTTGTCTGTGTGATTTTCCGGATAATTTTGTAATATGTTAAAAGGTTCGATCGGATGTACATACCCACTTTTTCCCCTGCCGGGAAATTTCCAATTGTTGGATTTTTCCATAGTTTAACGACGTTCTAAGTAGTGCAAGTAACGTGATAGTCCCTCTAGAAGACAACAAACCTTAACTCGATTATGTGACCGTCTTGAACTGCCCTTTGAACCTTAGGGTTTGGGGTAGTACGGCGTGCCACATGTGAGGCGTTGGCTTGACCCTTCTACGGCTGGACCGTTGGTACTGAGGCACGAACTGAATGTTTTTAGACTTATTTCATGTGTTGAGTAGTATCGGGAAAACTTGGGTGTTCGATTGTTCGATCGGAAAATTTAACATTTTCTATCTTATCCGGAATGTGATACAATAATTGGAATTCGCAAATAGTTATGAGATGACTGGATGAATGTTATAAACATAGCAGTTTAGTCTCACTTGATCGGTTGCCACGGAATTTTGATGTGATCAAAAGTCCGTCGCAATCACGTAGCGTACGCGGATACTCGCCGGGTAAACTTAATAGACAGTCTCACTCCATAGCCCCGACCAAGTGACTGTAGGAGAACCCCGTCGCCGAAAGCATCCGTTCGGGTCCTCGCGGCAGAGGTGTTACGCCTTGGTGCACTTCGTCGGCGGCATCTGGGGTGCGGCCGCCTACTAAAGTTTGCGACGAGCATTCGATCAGTTTTTCGGGAATCTTGTTGAATTGCCCGACTCGATATTGAAAAGTGTTTTCGATAATGAGACTAAAATGCGGGGTTTATAATTGTTAGGCATGCGATGTCTAAATATTTCATTTGATTAGGCATGCGATGTCTAAAGAGATTGCGGATTCCAACTGTTGTAGTTTTACACTTTCTTTTCTGTGACCGTAAGTGTAATATGTGATATCGCCGGTTTCGTTGCTATATGTCAACGACAATTGGGATGCGCATATTTACTTACGTTGATGACATGTGATGTTATGTGTTGCTGGATATGTTATATTGGATCGTCGTGTTCGAATAGCCGGGGTTTTTTTTATGTGAGATGAGTGTTTTTCATTTTCATTCATGTAAAAACTTGTATGTAATATTCTTTTATTGGGGCACTTCCAGGTTGCGGAAGTTGTCACCGTTGATGTATATTATTTACTTTTCCGCACTAGGATAGACCCAAGGAGGGGAGCACAAGTAACCGGGTTCTAGGGTCCAGTGGGAGACCATCTCGAGGAGTCGAGTTCGGGTCTCCTAACCCTAGAATTGGTAGGGTTGCTTGCCGCTCTCGTAGGGGTCTAGGGGTGTGGGATTGGCTATTTATCGCGACCGTGGAATCCGTGTTTTATACTGGCTCGTATTAAAAACACGGACGTCCTAGTATATCCAATATTTCATATGATATTTTCTGCTGCGTTATCCGTGTATGTGATGTTCTGAGATAGATATAATATATAGTATATATGATATATTATATAGATGTTACTAATGTTTTACACCCGCGCTAGCCCTGCCCCGCTCTGCCGTTAGTTACCTAACCTAACGGTGCACGAGGGGACATCGAGGCGAATGCGGATGGCATAAGTGTACGTCATATTTATCTATGATGTTTAGGTAACTTAAATGATGGGATATTCATTAATGAGATTAATGAAAGAAAATAAACCTAATTGATGTTGTGGAATCGAATTTCAAAATAAAACAGGTAGCTACAGTTCTTGCTTTGCATCGCGGTGTTCCATGTAGAACATCCTGCACCTTATTCGATGAGGAAAGGACCGAGATCCCTTTACCGGGAGTGAATCCTTTAGCAATAACTGGCAGATGCTACGCACTCGATTTGTCTTTTGATTGCTTCTATAGTTTCTGCTTTGCACAGTGATATATATGATATATCCCGCACCTCATTCGACGAGGAAAGGGCCGACGATCCCTTCACCGGGAGTGACCCCTTTAGCAAAACTAGAAAAGCCTCAAAAACATTCCATTTAAAAACCATTTGATTCCGCAACGAGATCAAGTTCAAAGCGTTAAAGGTTTTCACAAAAACCATACGCAACCCTCCGTCATTTTAGGAAGTAGAGTACTTAGTATTCGTGCTGTGTTTGTTGACTTTAGTTAAGGCATAGTGTACGGTAGCTAAGTGATGTCTTCCTACACCGCATATGATGCGATTAGTTAGGACAGTCGCGTGACTTTGTTGACCTTAGTTAAGGGTCATGTGGGTGGGTCTAATTAATCATGAAATGACGGGTAGAACTTGACTAGTGCTTATGATTTGTTGACCATAGTTAAGGTCATAGGTGCTAGGGGTAAAAACCTTTATCGGGAGTTTCAAGTGTTGAAACTTGCAATGAGATTGCATACCTTCTATATGATAGTTGGATCCCGATACCCACTGCGAGTAATTGTTACTCCTGGGAGAGTTTTGCACTTTACAATTAGCCGATCAAGTAGGTGTCTAGAAAGGTGTCAACGGGGTTACGCCTCTGGGAAAACGAGGTTTACAGTAATTAGGTCCGTGCGAAAGCACGGGGAACCTCCCTCAAAGTACCGACACTGGCCTGGCTGAAAGATTGGCGAACTTGTAGAGTGTAATTAATCCCGGCTAGTCTTTCCTTTTAGGGTTTGAAGGAAGATTTGATAAAAACAGTGGGAGCCATCCTGATTAGATAAAATATATAACCAATCTAATCTTGCAAGAGCGCACGCTGAGTGTTTTATTCTCTCTCTCTCCAGGCAGCGACCATATCACGCCTTAATCAAGATAATATATGGATGTATTGACCGAACCCACTTGTTATACTGAGCTGGGGAACGTTGGTCCCGCTCCAACTTATAATTGTTATAAGACAGAGCAGGAAATAGGGAATACCAGAATTCCTATGCCGCCCAAACGAAGAAAGTGCATATGATGCATCTCCTTCGGGTGTGTTCATTACAAAGAACTGTTTCTCAGTATCCTCTGAATCCTGGGTATTTGATACCGGATCAGGATCCCAGATATGTAATCTGTTACATAGGGCTACAAAAAGGTAGAAAACTGAGAACGGGTGATAAGTTTCATGAGACAGAAAACGGGGCAAGTGTTGCAGCCAAGTCTGTTGGTCACTGTCACCCTGTATTACCAATACATTGATTCTGAATAAATGCTATTAGATACCGAACCTGATATACAAAATCATATCAGTCTCTTTATTAGTAAAGAAAGGATATAATTTTGTATTGTTGGATAATGTTTTGAACATTTCCTATATCAAAAGTTGATCGGTTCAGGCACGTTATCTAAAAGCATTGACGTTCTAAATCAAACTACAGTTCCAAGTATACAGAACACACACAAGAGGAAGAATTCAGAAATGAACGAATCCTTCTTGAGGCATTGTAGACTAGGTCATATCAATGCGACCCGACTGGCTGAAGTTACATTTTAGATGCATATTTAAATCAGTTTGAATTTACATCTTGTGAAACTTGAAAGTCATGTCACAAAGATTAGATGACCATAGCCCTGTTTATTGGAAACAGAGAAAGAGTTAATGAACTCTTGGGACTGATACATGATGATGTATGTAAGGTCTCCTGTCCACACATGCCAGGACTGGTTCTTTATACTTCATTATATTCTCTGACAATCTCTCAAGATTCAGTCATATGTTTCTGTTGAAACATAAGTTCGAAGCTTTTGAAGTATTCACAGAATATAAGTTAGAAGTAGAGAACCAATAACCGGGTATAAGTATTATGTCCTATGATGAGATCAGGGAAGAGAATACTTGTGCATAGAATTCCTGGACTATTCTAAAGGAGAATGAGATTCTCTCTCAGTGTTACTCCTCTGAATACACCACAGCACAACGGTGTATCGGGGTGGAGCAATCGCACAATATTAGATATGGTGTGCTCTATGATGAGTACTACTGAGTTTCCTATTTCCTTTTGGGAGTTATGCGCTTGAGAAGCTGCATACCTATTGAATTAGGTTCGAATCAGATCACTGCCTACCATTCCATATGAGATATGGTATGGGAAGAGCCTATCTCTTAAGTTAGTTAAGATTTGGGATTGTCCGGTCTATGTCTAAAGCAAAATCCGGACAAAATCGAGGCAAGGTCAGTTCTGTAGAACTGGAAAGGTTCCAGCTATACAAAACTGCAGCTGATGATTTGACGGAGCCAAAGGGTTCTATAGTCCCCGACGAACCTCAGCCTCTCCACCGATCTGGTAGGGTTCCTTACCTTCCTGAGAGATACCTCGGTTTCTCGATGACAGTGGGAGCGAGGAATGCATCATGAGATGATGACCCAACTAGTTTCGAGCAGGCCATCAAGAGTAGGGACTCTGTAAGAATGGCTGGATGCTTAGCGATCTGAGATGGAATCCATGTACACCAGCAAAGTATGGACTTTGGTTGCTATATCTGAAGGGTTAAATCCCCATCAGGAGCAAGTATATCTTGAGAAGATTACTTGGTGTAGATGGAAAAGTTGAGACTTTCAAAGCTAGGCTTATTAAAGGTTTTAGTCATCAACCAGGCATGGATAATGATGAAACCTTTTCCAAGTGACTATGCTTAAGTCCATCCGGATCCTACTTAACATTGCTACATACCATGACTACGATATCTGGTGGTTGGGTGCCCTGACTGCTTTTCTAAATACTGATTTAGAAGAGAACGTCTATAAGAACACAGCCAGAGAGGGCTTCGTAAACAGTGGGAGCAGCGGAAACGTGTGCAAGTTGCTTTATAGAATAAAGCAGGCATCGCGGAGTTGGAACATCTGTTTTGATGTGGTAGTCAAAGAGTTTGACTTCATCAAAATGGTAGATGAACCTTGTATGTACAAAAGGGTAGTATGGAGTATGGTAATGATCCTCGTAGAGTACGTGGATGACATACTCTTGATAGGAGAGGAGTTTCCTATGCTACGATCGGTCGATCTCCTCTTATCACATAGATTCTCCATATAGGATCAAAGTGATACCTCCTAAAATCCTGAGATTTGGGTCTATGAGATAGATCTAAATGGATGTTAGGATTCTCACTAATTGTAGTGAGATAGTATCAGTTGATCCTGGGGAGAATCACTGGAAAGGTTCCAGGGTGATAAAGATGACTGAATGTCAGTCACAGGCATTGTCTTTACCCTCAGTAAAGGGACGGTATGTTGGAAGAGTTCCAAGCTAGATACCGTGGCAAACTAGACGATAAAGGATGGTAACATCGCTATTTAAGATACTACCAAAGAGGCAGTTTGGGTGTATATTGGTTCATAAGATGAACTAGGTTCCTGCCATTGTATGACAATGGAAGTGTGGCTTTGGCCCTGGAACCCTGGTCCCATCAGTGACCCAGACATATTCTGAGGAAGCATCACCTGATCATGGAGATAGTTGATCTCCGGGGTGATCGAGGTAAGGATAGTAGACTCAGAGGACAACACGGCGGATCCACTCACGAAGGCATTTTCCCAGAGAGAGACTCATATGGGATGGTTGAGTATTAGATACTGCGACCACTGCTACAGATGGCCCTAGTGCAAGTAGGAGATTGTTAGTTATATGTATGCACAAGAGGCCATTACTGTACGTTGGATGTATATTGTAGTGGATGCTGGGACATATATAGGTAGGACTTTCTTGCTCGACATGATAGTACGCTATCTGGTTGCTCTTTATCTTAACATGTATACTTTCTGTCTCTCTGATTACATGTTGATAAAGCCCTTAGGATGTGTACTCGACTTCCAGGACTATGATGGAGATCATACTAGTGGGGCCTGGGTAGTCAATGAGTACATCCTTCATTGTTCCTAGTCGTGGGAATATCGAGACGGGGCATCGATATTCCAGAGTAGACTAGCGTATATCTTCTCGACCCATGTGATGGGCAATGGATGATCCCATATCCATTGGTGTTTGACATCGGAGATGGTATGCGGGTGCTCAGTGGAGACTGGGTACACTGAACGGACTCGCCGAGAACTCCCAGATGGTATTATACCTCACGTCAGATGGCAGTTCTCTGGTGACACTGGTACAGCTTAGTCTGTTGACCCGAGATCGTCATAGATTCTTGTGTGTCTCCCGCTGTGCTTTGATTTCCACCCTACCACGGCTCTACTGAGTTGTGCAAACATGTGGTTTTTGGGTACAGTACCGATTCACATGGAGGCAATGAGCGATAGGAGGGGATTCGTCTCTCCCGGTATTGGGGGTTGATGTTGTGCTATGCTCGACTGGCCATAACAGGAAATCCCTGGCCAGGGTTGTAGTGATATACTGGTAAGAGTTATCAGTAATTTCACGAATGTTATGGACCTTACGTCGGCATGACTTATCGAGCTATTGGGGTCTGACGTTTACCACCCCTAGGCGAGATATGCGACTTATCAGACGAACAGATCGGACCATACGGTAAGTGTTACTGGGTGGATTCACAGGAGTGTGAGCGGGCTTGCTCGTCGATCTTCTGATCGCTCAATACCCGGGTGGTCGTTACGTTTAGCAGACCGCTTGCGGCTTGTGGGTGCTTGATATGATCATCACCTGCTGCCGGCGTATTGACGAGTCTTTAGAGTCCTACACAGAGGTTTCCTTGCTCAAGCGAAACGAAATAGGAGCGCATATGAGATATGTGCAGGACCGAGAATAATGCGTGTATGTGATACCGTATTTCATTCTCGCGATGAATGTATCGATTGGTTGTATGCGATATAACCTAGTTATCGAATCATGGATTGATTCGATAAGATGATACATTGGATACTAGCCGGTTATATGCGATATGACCGGATCATTGAATCAAGTGTTGATTTAATGATTTAATGTATAATTATATATTTGATATATTACTTTGCATTAACTAGTATTGGTTCACTTTAAATGGATTTTCTCACTTGAATTGTGCAAGTTGTATATGTTATATACATTTGTGCACATGATTGTATCATGTTTGATGATACATGCTTACTTGGTTAAGTGTAAAGAATTAAACCATGGTTAAACTAATGATTAGGATTTTGTTTTTTCATTTACTTATTTATCTATTTATTTATCTTTTTCATTTTGGAAAGGAGAATGACAAATGGTGGATTTTATTTGTTTGCTAGTTGAAGGTTCTTGAAGCTTTGAACTCGTCCACCATTGTTGTCTTATACTTAACCCTAACCATTCAAGTTAACCATGGTCCATTCTCTGCAATTAACCAAGGGTTAATATATGATAAGTATTGATTTATTTATCTAATTATTCAACACTTATCATATCTTTTCTTCTCCTTCTTCATCTTCTTCTTCCATGAAGAAAAGCTTGCTACATCAATGGCAAGTGAAGAAAACAAGTGAGAAATCCAATTCTAAAGTGAACCCACTTCCTATTTCTTCATCCTCTACCTCTTGCCAAGTAGTATAGGGTGTTTCCTTCACAAGTTTCAAGGCTTGGTAAAGTTGGAGCTTGATCTTGTGATGCCTCGACGTAGATCATCTTCGGCATCGAACCGACGACCAAGCCTGCCCATTTCTCCGATGAAGCCGATGCTAGAGTCATGGATTTGATTTGGACAGCGGAGGGACCTCATCACGGAGCCTAGGACGTGGAGGACCGGATCTACAAAGGTTGTAGCTTCTTTCCTTTAGTTAAAAGTCGTTAACTTGCATCGCATAGCCTATATATCTAGTTAACGATCCGTATTAGGGTTTCTCGGCACTTGTAAAATTTAAATTGGCCGTGTTTGATCACTTGCAAGACTTCCTTAGTGTGCCTAGGAACCCTACATGATTTGCATCCATCATTCGTTTTGGACCTTTGGATTATTAGGTGAATTTTATTCACCATTGGATTTTAAATCCAGAGATTCTCCTTTGTTATTTCGGTTAGATTTAAAGGGGAAATCTTTCCAAATTCGAGATTTTCCCATAGATAGATGATATTTAATCACCTCTAAATCTTTAATTTAATCGGTTGCTTATAATCTTTTTCCTTTGGAAAGATTTAAGTGATCTCTCCTCAGAATTTGATTCTGTTAAAAGATAGGCTTTGAAAACCGGTCACGTGTGGCCACGTGACCCTTGGTCACGTGTGGGCACGTGACCCCCTTGGAACGAGCTTTCTTCTTTCTTTCTGCGCTCTACTTTCTGGTCGCTGCTTAGCTGTCACGTGCCACCACGTGACCCCTGGTCACGTGTGAGCACGTGACCTTCGGCTGGACTCTTTTTCTTGATTTAAACGGAGAACAAGTCTGCTACTTTTGAGTATCACGTGCCAACACGTGACCCTGGTCACGTGGGAGCACGTGACCCTGGTCACGTGGGAGCACGTGACCTCTTCTGAAGCCTTTTTCTTGATTTGATCAGGGAACCGGTTTGCCTTTGAAGCTGCTTTTAAATGTCACGTGCCGACACGTGACCCTGGTCACGTGGGAGCACGTGACCCTTTCTGAAGCCCTTTTCTTTAGCTGGATCTGCCTTGCCGATACTTTTAGATGTCACGTGCTAACACGTGATTGCTGGTCACGTGTAAGCACGTGACCCTTTTCTGAAGCCTCTTCCGTAGGCTTTCCTGATTTTAAATCAGGAAACAAATGCCCCCACAGCTTTGTTCTCACGTGTTTGCACGTGAGTGCAACGCTGTCACTTTTGTGACCATTGGATTCCTCTAGGGAGTAGGGTAAATGAATTGTCCTTTCAGAAGCGCCTTCACTTTTTCATCCTCTTCTTTTCAAACCTTTCTTTTAAGAATTTGATTCTCGTTCTCAGAGCTTAGTTTTCTGTTGTGTCTGTGCAGTGCCACCTTATTTTCCAATCAAATGCTAGTGTTCACGTGTTGCGCATGCAGGGATCTTCTTGATGGGGATGTTTCATTTCCCTAACCTAATTCCGATGCGTCGTTGGATTTCATTTCCAACGCTCTCCCCTTCTTTCCGGGCTTTGAGAATAGTCCCACCATGCATATCACTTTTTGTGCATAGTATTAAATGCTCCCCTTTATAACCTGAACCCCATGCCTTACTTCTTTTCTTTACAGAGAAACCCATTCATTCCTTAAGGTGGTCATCTTTGAGAACCCGATCAATCGCCATGGCTTGCAATCGTGCCCATGCTCGTCGGCAACCATGGGAGGTGCCCCTTGAGGAGATAATCCCTCGCTTCGCTGCGCGGCTGGCGGATCCCCTTCTCACCGACGCTCAATGTGACACGGTGATGTACAAGCTACTGACTCGCCGGGGCTCTCCTCTTCCCATGGGCTCCATTTGGCTCCGGATGATCCTCCTGTCTGTGCTTGCCGATATCCCCCCTCATCCGGCGGAGATGACTTCGGCGATCCTTGACGCGGCGGAGGACAAGCTTGAGTGCTTTCATGAGGCTTGTCTAATCACTCAGGCTCTGAAGGATTACTCAGTTCATATACCGAGTCAGATAAGAGCCCGTCGGGCCGTCATGTCTGCTTTCGCTGATGAGCACGGCTCTAACCGATGGGAAGCGACTCCTCGTGAAAACCGTCGTTTTGACGTGCTGGAGGAAGCAGAGAGGGAGCTGGAGAATTTTGTGTTTTGCTTTGTTAACCCTTGCATTTCTGATCCCTTGTTTGGTGATCTTTTCCCAGTAGTGTAGTATGTTTGAATCAATATACTCCTTTTATCATTGGCGGTTTGCATGCTTTCTGTTGAATTTCTATGTTTGTCAGATAGTCGTACGTATGTCTTGCTTGCGTAAACGAGCTGCATGTTTTTCTCATGGGAATTTTCTTTAGTTGCGAGCACCATCGTTATGTTGCATGCGCGTCAGTGCCTCGGGTAACATTTCCTTTTAAACATTCGCACAGCTGCAAATGCGTGCCTGATAGGATACAGATCAGAAACTTTCCTTGTTAACTCCCGTATCGGGTGGCTTGTGCTGGCCTTAGATCGAGTATTGTTGTCGAAGGGAGCTTTATAAATGAAGACATATTTTTCTCTTCAATGGTGTGTCCCCTTTCTATTGAATGTGTTCTGCGGAAAATTTATCTTGATCTCCTTGCAGGACAGCGATGGCTTAGGATTCAGGGTTAAGATCTGCTTCCTAAGACTTTTGCATTTTATGAGCCATGAGGGTCTCATAAAGAGTTTTTCTCCCTACAGGTCGAGAGGATCCCATAGGTGTAAGTCCTTCTTAAGAATCGTGAAGATTCTTAAGCGGGTTTTCCCTTGAGAGTCGTAAGGATCTTACAAGAGAGTTTTTCTTCCTTACAGGTCGTGAGGACTTGTAAGTGCTGGATGTGGTCACCCTTGTCCGTGTTTTACGGAGTCAGGGGTTTCTCCAGGTATTGTAGTTTAAAGACGTCGCGGTCAAGGTTAAGGACCTCATAGTCCGTGGATTTAAGGACTCCACAGTCCGATGTTAGTTTTAAGACATCACGGTCAAGGTTAAAGACCTATTAGTCCGTGGATTTAGGGACTCCACAGTCCGATGTTAGTTTTAAGACATCACGGTCAAGGTTAAGGACCTCATAGTCCATGGATTTAGGGACTCCACAGTCCGATATTTGGTTGCAGGGACCCGTCACCTCTTTGAAGACGTTGAGGAATTACAATGCCAGGTATCAAAGGAGTGAAGAGATGTACCCTTAAACCAAGGCAGAATCCGTAGGGAATCGGGGTGGTTGATCGTTAGTTTTAAGACATCACGGTCGAGGTTAAGGACATCATAGTCCGTGGATTTTAAGGACTCCACAGTCCGGTATTTGCTCTGGATGCTTCACACGGGTTCACTGCCGTGCTTGGCGAGGACCAGGCTCCGCTCTGGGCGTTTTCCGCGGGGTCAAAGAGTGACGTTATTCGCGTTCCACGTAACCAGGAATTTTGCACTAGATGCTTCACACGGGTTTACTGCCGTGCTCGGCGAGGACTAGGCTCCGCTCTGGATGCTTCACACTGGTTCACTGCCGTGCTCTGCGAGGACCAGGATCCGCTCTGGACGTTTTCCACGGGGTCAAAGAGTGACGTTATCCGCGTTCCACATAACCAGGAATTTTGCACTAGATGCTTCACACGGGTTCACTGCCGTGTTCGGCGAGGACTAGGCTCCGCTCTGGATGCTTCACACGGGTTTACTGCCGTGCTCTGCGAGGACCAAGATCCGCTCTGGACGTTTTCCACGGGGTCAAAGAGTGACATTATCCGCATTCCACGTAACCAGGAATTTTGCACTAGATGCTTCACATGGGTTCACTGCCGTGCTCGGCGAGGACTAGGCTTTGCTCTGGATGCTTCACACGGGTTCATTGCCGTGCTCTGCGAGGACCAGGATCCGCTGTGGACGTTTTCCACGGGGTCAAAGAGTGACGTTATCCGCGTTCCACGTAACCAGGAATTTTGCACTAGATGATTCACACGGGTTCACTGCCGTGCTCGGCGAGGACTAGGCTCCGCTCTGGATGCTTCACATGGGTTCACTGCCGTGCTCTGCGAGGACCAGGATCCGCTCTGGACGTTTTCTACGTGGTCAAAGAGTGACGTTATCCGTGTTCCACATAACCAGGAATTTTGCACTAGATGCTTCACACGGGTTCACTGCCGTGCTCGGCGAGGATTAGGCTCCGCTCTGGATGCTTCGCACGGGTTCACTGCCGTGCTCTGCGAGGACCAGGATCTGCTCTGGACGTTTTCCACGGGGTCAAAGAGTGACGTTATCCGCGTTCCACGTAACCAGGAATTTTGCACTAGATGCTTCACACGGGTTCACTGCCGTGCTCGGCGAGGACCAGGATCCGCTCTGGACGTTTTCTACGGGGTCAAAGAGTGACGTTATCCGCGTTCCACGTAACCAGGAATTTTGCACTAGATGCTTCACACGGGTTCACTGCCGTGCTCGGCGAGGACTAGGCTCCGCTCTGGATGCTTCACACGGGTTCACTGCCGTGCTCTGCGAGGACTAGGATCCGCTCTGGACGTTTTCCACGGGGTCAAAGAGTGACGTTATCCGCGTTCCACGTAACCAGGAATTTTTCACTAGATGCTTCACACGAGTTCACTGCCGTGTTCGGCGAGGACTAGGCTCCGCTTTGGATGCTTCGCACGGGTTCATTGCCGTGCTCTGCGAGGACCAGGATCCGCTCTTGACGTTTTCCACGGGGTCAAAGAGTGACGTTATCCGCGTTCCACGTAACCAGGAATTTTGCACTAGATGCTTTACACGGGTTCACTGTCGTGCTCGGCGAGGACTAGGCTTCGCTCTGGATGCTTCACACGGGTTCACTGCCGTGCTCTGCGAGGAACAGGATCCGCTCTGGACGTTTTCCACGGGGTCAAAGAGTGACGTTATCCGCGTTCCACATAACCAGGAATTTTGCACTAGATGCTTCACACGGGTTCACTGCCGTGCTCGGCGAGGACTAGGCTCCGCTCTGGATGCTTCACATGGGTTCACTGCCGTGCTCTGCGAGGACCAGGATCCGCTCTGGACATTTTCCACTGGGTCAAAGAGTGACATTATCCGCGTTCCACGTATCCAGGAATTTTGCTGATTGTATCTGCATTTCACGGGATGGAGGTTTGACTGTTGGCGATATGTATATCACCGAGCCATGGAACTGGGAGTTGCCGCTGTTCCACTTAGCTTAGAGTTGTGTCCGTTGTTACGAGACGAGTGCTGAGATGATCTCTAAGTCATTCGCGGCCCGTCGAGATTTTGCTTCTTCTTATGATGAAACTTGGAGGAGAAGTATGATCCCTTTTTTGTTTACGCCCTTAGATTGTATACAGGGTGTGATGGAACATCACCTGTAGGGCATAAATTTTATTTTTATTTTATTTCTTTTTCCGCGATGCTCTATCGTTTCAGCTTTTATATCGCGAAGGTCGCGACTGCCCCATCATTTCGGCTATTTTTCGCGGTGCCCAATCATTTCGGCTATTTATTTATTTTCTACTCGCTGCTTTTTATTGCGAGTTGCCCCATCATTTCGGCTATTTTTTATGCCTTCATTTTTACTTGCCGCTTTTTATTGCAAGTTGCCCCATCATTTCGGCTATTTCGCAGGCATGTGTGGCTTGCTAGCTTTTTCGCCTCAAGCTTGGATTTTAGGCACCGATTTCGGCATCAGCACCGCTACAACTGGGATGTTGCCAGAAGCGAATCATCATTTGCCTCTGTCGATGTTGAACAAAGGTAGCTTGGAAAACAGGGTTAAGGGTCCTGTCGACCAAGGCTTTTGATTTCATGAGCCGTAAGGGTCTCACAAAAGTATTTCTCCCCACAAGTCGTGAGGATCTTGTAGGTGTATTTTCTCCTTAGGGATCGTGAGGATCCCTAAGTGTATGTTCCTCTGTAAGTCGTAAGGATCCTACAAGAGGGTTTTCTCCTTATGTCACGACCCAAGTTTGGATGTGACCGGCACTTAGATTGTATCATATCTAAAGATATGCACAAGTCCAAGTAAGCCGAAAAACAAGATCAAAATACCTTATTGCGGAATTATTTATGAAAATTTAGTTTTTAAGTAAAAATCTCAATTTATGAAGTTAATTTATTAAACAAATAATAAAGGTTAAGTTTAGTTGTATTCCTAGTTGGAATCAACAATATTAACACTGAACATGAATATAAACTTATAGAACATCACTGTGAATCTCATAAAGAAAGAAATAATGATACTAACCAACAAATCTCAACTGTCCATATATATATACCATCTCTCATTCTAAGTCAAAATACAGGTTTGATGGAGACTTCTAGATACAAAATACAAAAATCAAAAAGGAAGGTTACTACACATGTAACCTACCGATCAAAAGATGGAATACAACTGCAAAAGTATCTCTGCCTTGCAGCTACCCGTCCACTCTATCCCTGCAAGGAACTGTGGCACAACGGGGATGAGTTGCCAACTCAGTGAATACGACTAACATATAACGGCGAATAAAGTAAATATGACGATCAAGCTACTGAATATGAATCAATATGAGATATGAGTATATGTGAAGTTCAACAATAAATCTCATGATACTTCGGAAATCAAAACTCAAATAAAATCATTTGTCAGTGTCCATCAACGACACAAAACTTTCATTTCTTATAGGCATCATTCCCCGAATGATCCTATACCCATAATACCGGTCGTTATCCTCTAGATACACGCCGTATTTTTATTACCAACTCCAGTATCGAGTAACCTCGCTAGGCTCCCCCGTCTCAATACGGCTATCCTGCCCCTCGGTCTCGACCGGGTCCACCATGTATCCAACTGTATATCTCCCCCACTCAGTATGGATAACGTAAAATCCGCGACCGTATATCTCCCCCACTCGGTCCGGAATAAAACCAAAACAGAAATCACCTCATGGTGGACATGACACATCAATCATAAAAACTCTGGATTTATGTAATAGTATTCAAAACTCAAAACCATAAATCCTCAATTCTGCATTTATCTCATATATACATCGAAGTACGCATAGAGTAACATGATGTCAATGATGCAATCTACTACTATATTTGATATGTGAAATACGATATAAATCCATGTTAACAAGTATGATATTTAAGTGCAAGTGACATGGAAATATCGACGAGGTGTGTGTAGCATATAGGATGTGCACGTGGCATGACTCGTCGATAATTGAGAAGTGTTCTAACAACTAAGCAATTTATAAATATTTGTAGTGAATGCAATTTAACATTTAAGCATAACGATATAAGCATCAAGTCAAGTAAAACTACGGGCGAAACACGCCATCTTTACAAAATTCCCCGGTAGATGTTTAGTCTACTCACCGGACAAGTCGAATCTACTCCGGAATCGCTAATCCTTTCCCTTTCCTCGCGGCTTCCATAATTCTTGTATCCGAGTCTAAATTTACAAGTTAACGTATATAAGCAAAACGACTATTCCGATATAACGGAAATGAAAAACACGCTTACCCACTTACAAGTTATATACTATTCGATTATATCAAGTTAGTAACACTTTATCTTGCTGGATTTTAACCTTATTCTGTACTGTTTCAGGAATTAAAACGCGACGTGATTTAGTCGTGTCGTATTTAGTGTTTTACGATACCCTTTCCGATATATGTTCCCAGATTTTAACTACTGTGAAACTAATTTAAATAAACAGTACCAAAATAACCAAGATAACACACTGGAACATCCCCAACAGAGAAAACCCACCTAACTCCTAACATGGCCGGCGACGCCGGTTTTTCTCTTGTTGCCGCCGGCCTAAAACCGGCCCCCTGGTGTCGTCTTCTTGTGGTTTACTCTAGTTGTTATCTATATCATTTTAACTCTGTTTAATTAAGCTAATCATCTTTCAGATCAAAGCAGATTTTAACAGACATTAAGTTTAGCTAAAATACGATATTATGTGACTTGATTAACTCTCAACTAACTAAGCTACAGAATCTAATCTCTACTGTGTTTAAGAGTTTTACCCTCCTATATTGCTGTAGGAATAACCCTCCAAATGGCTAAGTCCCTCCTAGCTTAATGATGAACCATCTCCAAGAACAAAGTTCCATTCTTCTTCTTCTTCTTCCTCTTGTTTTCTTTTCTCTTTTACTTTTCTTTTCTTTTAATTCTTTTCAGTTTGATTCTGAGTTTTGAACTGAAAAAAAGTGTTATATAAGTGAGTGGATGAAGAGATAAGAGAAGGTGGAGGTGCCAAGGGCTAGGGTGTGCATGTTTCATGCAAGGAGGAGGTGGAGGTTGAAGGTGCTCATGCAAGCATGAGGTGTTGTTGATTTATCTTCAAATTTTTGTTTTAATTTAATTACAAATTCTGAACTAAAATAATTTCCACTCACTTTCACTTATATCCACAACAATCTTATATTTACATTAAAACTCCAACTTTACAATTTAACCCCTCACAACTTAACTTATTATAAAACACACATTTTGTTAAAATGAAGCTAAATTTATCATTAAAACCCTTATAACTTATTTAAATTGCATTCAAAAATTCTAATTTAATTTGTATTACAAATAACTTATGAAGATTGACATATTTGATTTTAACCGTTTTGTGATTTATCACTTTATTTTTAATTTAATTAATTTTATTTATTTCTAACTTTTCCTAAATGTTACACCTTATAAGTCGAGAGGAATTATAAGGGTTGCTCACCATATGGACATGTCCCTAGTCATGGGTGGGACTTTGCTGGGGAAATGTTTATTCACGCCCGTGGATTGTATACAAGGGTCAGTATTGAGCCCCTTGTAGGGCAATATCGAAGGTTGTGGAGGATTTGCTTAAGAACAGGTTTAGGTTTCTGTAACTTAAGACTTTCAAAACTCATGAGCCGTGAGGATCCCATAAGAGAATTCTCCTTACGAGTCGTAAGGATCTCGCAAGTGCGTTTTCTACTTAGGAATCGTGAGTATCCCTAAGTGTGTTGCTCCTTTGTGAGTCGTAAGGATCTCACGCAGGTGGTTTCTCCTTACAAGATCGAGAGGACCCTATAAGTGTCTTTTAACGAGGTTGCGCCCTTTCGGGTTTTCACAAACACTCGCTGGTAGTCCTGCTGTTTTTACTCACGGAGCCCTTTCGGGTTTTCATCCGTGCCCATTTTGCTTGTGGACATACCGTTTTTTTTATTCTTTTTCTCTCTTTTTTTTACAAGGTCGCCCCCTTTCGGGTTTTCATGAACACTTGCCGGCAGCCCTGCTGTTTTTACTCACGGAGCCCTTTCGGGTTTTCATCCGTGCCCATTTTGCTTATGGATATACCGTTTTTTTAATTATATATATATATATATATATATATATATATTTATATATTTATCTCGTCAGCCTAAAGATGCTGCGGTAGTAGTTTTAGGGACGTTTCGGTCCGTCGTTAGTTTAAGGGCGTTTCGGTCCATCGATAGTTTAAGGACGTTTCGGTCCGTCGTTAGTTTAAGGACGTTTCGGTCCATGGTTCAGGGGAAGGCCGGCTGCTGCTTGTAAAGTCTGAGCTTAGGAAGATAGCGAGCGGACATAGTCGTCGTCATCTATCATTGACCCAGGCTGTGGCTCATTAAGCATAGTATTTCTTTAAGAAGCGGCCGTTTATTGGCCTGAAAGGCCTTTCACCGTGCACGTCCATGAGTAGATAGGCTCCACCCTGGTAGACCTTGTCTATGATGTACGGGCCTTCATAGTTCGGCTCAAATTTTCCCCGCTTGGCACGATTGGGGATCATAGGTCTTTTGACCACTAGTACGAGTTCGCCTTGGCAGAATGTCCTCGGCCTGGTCAATCTTTCATACGAGCGCGTCATCTTTGCTTTGTAGGCCTCTAGATTTTGTTGCGCTATGAGCCGGGTTTCATCGAGGGCATCAAGCTCATCGAGCCGAAGGTGAGCATTTTCTTCGTCCGTCAGCTCATAGTGGACTGCCACTCGTAGAGAGGGTAACTCTATCTCGAGGGGGAGCACTGCTTCCGTCCCAAATACCAACGCGTACGGCGTTGTGTTCGTGGTCGTCTTGAATGTAGTTCGATAGGCCCAAAGGGCCTCTTGCAGCCTCTCGTGCCAGTCTCTCTTATTCCGGGACACCGTCTTTTTTATGATCTTCGTCAAGGTCTTATTGAAGGCCTCGGCTAGACCGTTAGCTCGTGGATTGTAAACTGAAGAATATCTCCAGTCTATATTGTGCTGCTGCGCGAAGCGGCTAATCTTATGGCTTCTGTAGGCTGGCCCATTATCGGAGATAATCCGCCGTGGGGTTCCAAACCGATAGATGACGTGCGTCTTGAAGAAGTGGAGGATATTCTCCGTCTTCACTTCCCTTAGTGGTACTGCTTCTGCCCATTTGGAGAAGTAATCAGTTGTCGCCAGGATGAAACGATGTCCCCGGGACGATGCTGGCTCGATGGGGCCGACTATGTCAGTCCCCCACATTTCGAATGGCCAGCTAGCCACCGTTGGGTGTAGTGGATTCGGATGTTGGTAGATAAAGTCTCCATGAATCTGGCACGAGTGGCATTGCTTCGCATACTCGAGGCAGTCCTGGATCATCGTGGGCCAATAGTAACCCATCCGTTTAATTTTTAACTTCATCTTTGGGCCTGCTTGGTGAGAACCGCAAAGTCCGTCGTGAACTTCCTGAACGACTCTTTCTGCTTCGTCAGGTCCTAAGCATCTCAGCCATAGAGAATCAAACGATCTCTTGTATAGAGTATCGTTGAAGAAAGCGAAAGATAGAGCTCGTTTCATGAGCTGATGTCTTGAGGACGCTTCTTCGGGCATTCGGTGGGACTTAAAGTAGTCTATGAAGACTTCCCTCCAGTCCTCGGCCTTCTCATGGTCTTTTATTTGTAGAGTCGTCTGCTCAGTCGCTCCCTTTTCTTCGTATGATTCCGGAGATATTTCCGTTGGGGCGAGCACCCGACGGCTTTGTACCATGATTCTTACATCATCGAGGTTTTCGTCAGCCAGCTCTTTAGCAAGTTTGGCCAACGCGTCTGCTTTGTTGTTTTCCGCGCGCGGTATGTTCTCCAAAGTATAGGAGGGAATTTGGGTCAATAGTTGTTGCACCTTTTCGCCGTACTTCACCAACTCCGGTTTGCACGTTTGGTAGTCACCATTTACTTGACTAACGACCAGTTGTGAATCCCCGTATATAAGGAGATTTTCAATTCCCATGTCGATGGCGATCTCGAGGCCTGCTATCAGAGCTTCGTATTCAGCTTCATTGTTTGTCCTCGGCTCTGTTAAGGAGAAGGCGAAGCGCATTATCCCTCCTTGTGGAGTTACGAAGATGAGGCCTATCCCGGATTTGATCATTGGGATACCTTGTTTCCGTTTCTTTACGGAGGACGCTCCATCGAAATAGAGTTCCCATCGGGTACTACCGCCGCCAATCGCATCAAATGCATGCTCGTCCGGCAAATCGCAGTTCAGAGGAGAACCGGCAGGTACTGGATGCTCAGCGAGGAAGTCGGCAATGGCCTGGCCTTTCATTGCCTTAAGAGGTCGATACGTTATTGAGAACTCCATCAGGAGTAGAGCCCATTTAGCGAGTCGACCCGTCAATATAGCCTTTGACATCAGATATTTAAGAGGGTCCACCTTCGAGATGAGACGGACTTCATGTGCCAACGCATAGTGCCTGAGCTTTGTTATCGCGAAGATTAACGCTAAGCAATGTTTTTCAATAGGAGAGTAGTTGCTTTCTGCCCCCAGTAGAACTCGACTTAAGTAGCAGAGTGCTCTCTCTTTCCCCTGATCGTTCTCTTGTGCCCATAATGCGCCTAAGGAACCTTCGAGGGCGGTTGTATAAAGAAGGAGGGGTTTTCCCTTGACCGGCGCGGCCAACACCGGAGGGTTCTGCAGGTACTGCTTGATCTCGTCTAGTGCACCTTGGCATTTGTGATCCCAAACGAATGGAGTTCCCTTTTTCATCAGGTGGCTGTAAGGACGGCATTTGCCTGAAAGATTAGCGATAAACCGCCGGATGTATGCGAGCTTCCCTTGGAGAGACCGCAACTGTTTGAGGGTTCTTGGCGGAGGAATTTCCATGATTGCCTTGATCTTAGATGGATCTATTTCGATACCTCGATGTCGGATGATGAATCCCAGGAATTTACCCGAGGAGACTCCAAACGCGCATTTGAGGGGATTCATCTTCAAATTATATTGCCGAAGGCGTTGAAATACAGTCTCCAGATGCTTTAAATGCTCTTCGTATGACATGCTCTTTACTACGAGATCATCGATATACCACTCGACGATGTCATGTATGAGGTCGTCGAAGATCTTTGTCATGGCCCTTTGATAGGTAGCGCCAGCGTTCTTTAGACCAAAGGGCATAACCCTGTAGCAGAATATACCCAAAGGGGCCCGGAAAGCGGTGTGCTTCTGGTCTTCGGGATGCATCTTTATCTGATTGTATCCTGACGAACCGTCCATAAAGGAGAAAACCTTGTGAGTGGACGTGTTATCTATCATTAGCTCGGTTACTGGTACTGGGAAATCGTCCTTTGGACAGGCTTTATTGAGATCCCTGAAATCCACGCATATACGTACCGTCCCATTCTTCTTCATTACCGGGACGATATTGGCGATCCAGTCGGGATATTGGACTTCTTGGATAAATCCAGAATCGATCAGCTTCTTGACTTCGGCGTTGATGCTCATTTCAAGCTCGAGTCGCATCCTTCTTGGCGCCTGCTTGACTGGCTTGATATCTGGGGATATTGCTAATTTATGCACAGCAATCTCCGGATCTAATCCTGGCATCTCGGAGTAGTTCCACGCGAAGCAGTCTTTATGCCGTAGAAGCACGTTCTTTAACGCAGCCACCCTTTCTTCAGATAGCAGCTCGCTGACAAATGTCGGTCGCGGGTCATCTGCCGATCCCAACTCAATCTTCTTGAGGTTATCTGCAGTAGTATGTATACCATCTTCCAGTTCTTTCGGAGCTGGCGGAAATTCTGAGATCACCTCATCATTGCTATTCTCAAAGCATCAGGGAAGGTCATTCATGTTCTTGGGCTCTTCTTTTAATATCGTAATCATGTAACAGGTGCGAATCCGCTTCCAGGACTGAGGTGGATCCGGTTCTGCTCTTGCGGCTTTGGGTTCGTGCTTTTGTGGCGGCGTTACCCTCCATCCGTTGGATAAAGCGAATCTGCCCTGTTGGTACTGGTCCTCGACCCAGTTCTTGAAGGTGAAGCAGTCTTCGGTAAGATGTCCTATGGCTCGGTGATAAGAGCAATAGCTCAGATGAGAAGCCTTGTTAGCTTGCTCAGGGTGTCTAGATTCTGGAAGCGCGATCATTTGATGTTTTATAGCGAGCTTGAGTAACCTCTCCGTCTTGTCTCGGGGGAAGGAGTACGCTCGACTCATCTTCTTCATGAGGGACAAATCCGAGTCGCGCAATACTTGATCACGTAATTCTCTAATCCTGCGTCGTTGTTGTCGGCTCCTCCTTCCTCTTCTTGACTTATTTCCGTCTCTGCGTCGGCCCTTGCGTACGACGGGTTGACAGGGAGGAGCATCTTTGTCTTTTGCAGCCTGTTGAAACAGACGTTGCGTCCTGGCCTTCTCGTAGATGGCCATCTCACGGTTGTGGTCTTCCCGAGCTTTTTGACCCACTTTCCTGATAAGCTTGTCCATTCGTTCTTCAAACGACGGACTCGGCACTTCAATCGCGGGGTCTAGTTTTGATGAGGGGTTGGCATTTCCTGACAGGGCGTCCTCTTCTTCATCAAAGGTATATATAGCGTAGTTACTGTGGGCCCGTTCCCGTTTTCCGGTTCTCGCGTATCCAAGCCCAAGTGTTTCCATTTTCCCGTTGGGCAATTTGCGTTGAGTCCCAGGGACATCCCAAATCCTGTTGTAGAACGGAGCCTGTCGAACAGTCTGTTTTAAGGGTACTCCTTGGCGCTTCAATAGCCTCTTTAATCCATTTGTATAGTATCTGGGCAGACGGATGGGTTGGAGCCTGTCGAGTGTAGCATCCGCGCCATGCCAGATCTCTTTCTCTACTTTCGACTCTGAGGATCGGTAGAATAGGATCACCTTCTCACCCCTTTCCCTGGGAGGGACGTAAAATGTTTGCAGGTCCTGCACATTGTGAGCTTGAAGCGTGTCGAGATCCTTGTAGTGTTCTCGCGGTACCATGGTGATTTGCAAACTATGATCATCGCTAGGGGGTGCTTGTATTGACAGCCGATTGGAGAACACGGCATTAACCTCATCTTCTGAATCACTTCCGAAGACCAACATGGGGGCGGACGTCCCCGGGTTGTTGCGTTGAGATGGCCCGGCATAAACTATCTCTTCCTCTTCTTCGGTATCGCTCCCGAAAACAGGGATGGCGGCGGCGGCTTTGTTCTTCGGGTTGCGACACCTTTCTGTATCCTCGAAATCTGGCAAAAAGTACTTCACATCTTCGTATTTGCGGACTTCGTTCATGGAAAATGGGTTCAACTCACCTGTTACGGTATACTCGAAACCATCCTTAAAGTACTTCATACACTGATGTTGTGTAGAAGGGATGATGTTGTACTCGTGTAGCCAAGGACGACCGAGCAAGGCGTTGTAGCAGGTCTTGGCATCAATGACATGGAATTTGATGTCTGTGACGAGGAGTCCAAAGCGTAATGTTAGTATCACGGATCTGAGAGTCCGTGACGATTGTGAATCGAAACCGGAGATAGTAATTTTGTCAGGAGCGAGGTGTTGCATACTCATGCAGATTTCCTTCAACACCCGAACATTAAGGAGATTGACGGAGGATCCATTATCCACCAGGATCTTGCCTATCTTGATATCATGGCAGTATCCAGAGACATATAGGGGACGGTTGTGGTCGCACGTCCCGAGAAGGAGGTCTTCGTCACCGAAAGTGATGTCAGCTGTATGCACTTCCTCGAGTTCATCCTTCTTCCTTTCAGTGGCGAGGAAGGCTTGGAATTGCTCAGGTTCTTGTAACGCCTTAATTAGTGAGTCTCGCGCTTCTTTTGATAATAGGAGGGCATCGAGAATGCTAAGCTGAGAAGGTAGCATCCTTAGATGCGCTAGGATGTTATAGTCCACCTTACCCTTCCTGGGAGGGTCTTTGGTAGTCAGTTCTTTCATGACCTGGTCATCTAAAGTGATATCCTCAGTGACCTTTTCCTTTCCCTTATCTTTTCTACTCGCGGGCCCGAGATTCTTTTCTGGGAGTGTGCGATTGCGCAGCTGAATGTTCTCGCAGGCCTCCGATCTCTCCTCTTTCCCTAAAATGGATTCTTTAAAGAGAGGGCCCAGAGCCATTTCTTCATCAGAGTCGCTCCCAAAGGTGAGAATTTGTAACCCTCCGGCGTTAACCATGTAACAGTTGCCAGTAGTTCTGTTGTGCCCATCGACAGTACTTCTTCGTTCCCGACGGATCTTGCGTTTCATGCGCTTAAAATGTTGCCGATGAGCAACATATCCTTGCCACCATATCTTAAAGGCGTCGCACTCCTCCGTGGGGTGTGAAATTTTTCGATGATATACGCAATAATCAGGGTGCCTCTCCACACCGTTAAGCGTGTTTTCTTCCGAGGGTGGTAGCTTCATTCCCATTGACATGGCTTTGGCAAACCTTTTCCTCGTCTTGAATATCTTCTTGTCTACTTCGGATGCTTTTCGGTCTGGCGGGGGTAGTTCAATTCTTTCGTTCAGTCGCCTGCATTTGGCTCCTTCCGATGCGGCCATCTCACGCTCCTGATCCGCTTTACTCTTTAGACGAATCTCGTCTAGAAAGGCATTGATCATTTCATCTGTTGGCCACACACGCTCTGGTTCAGGCTCTGTTCCCAGTTCCTTAGTGCCAGGGGTTTTTTCATCATCGGTAAACGAGTGGGAGGTTACGTTACAACTCGCCACATATCCCTCGGATTCATCCGACGAACTCTCTCTATCATCTCCCTCTTGAAAGATGTGGTTGAGGAACTCTTGCAGTGTGACAGGAGTTCACGCCTTTTGATTGTACTCTTCCAGCACGTCGATTTGCTTCTGCAAGTTCGTGTGCTCGTCTCCAAGCTTCACGGGCTTCTTGGATTTCTTCTTCTTTTTCTTCGAAGATTTTGACGGTTGGGCGTGAGTATTTGGGCCCTTATCGCAAGTCTTCCTAGTTGGGCGGGGCTTCAACATCCCTTCGATAATTTGAGGTTCAAGAGGGTCCTTCCATTCGATCGTAGGGCACGCATGAAGTTCTCTCAGCATTCTTTTGGTTTTAGTTGATAGCACGACCTCCCATGGAGCTTCTTCAATAAAGGAGCAGGTTGCCCCCGGTGTATCTGCTTTCTTAGGAGTATGCGGTTGTGGTGGGTTCACCTTCCACTTTTCAGACAGTACAAACTTCCCCTGGAGGTATTGATCTTCAATCCATCCTTTGAAGACGAAGCAATCTTCAATCGGATGACTTATCGTTTGATGGTAAGGGCAATAGTTAGGGTTATTCACCTCAGTGGGTTGCGGCGGTCGCCTTGGATTTGGTAGGTTTATAAGTCTGTTGCGTACTGCCAGCTCGAATAACCGTTTCGTCTTGTCTCGTGGGAACGAGTAGGGACGCTTCATCTTCTCATTATAATACCGGCGTCTCTCTTCCAATTGATCTGCCGGCTTCGGGGCGTTAGGTTGCTGCTGGGCATTCGCGACGAAGGTTGCCCTTCCTTTACCTCTGTCATTACGAGGTTCCGACTTCGGGGGAGGTGGTCTATGACCCATCTGGTCCATCTGAGCCAACTTGTCGATTAAAGCCTGGAATGTGGTTGGCTTAAAGAACATCATAAACTGGGAGATAGTTGCGTGAGGGTCTAGGGTTCCCACGAACATGCCCACTGCGGGTGCTTCCTCAATGCGTTGTTCGCATCTCGACCACAAATTCCGCCAGCGTATAGTATACTGGACCCAGGTTTCGCCTGGTTTTACCCTGGCGTTAATCAGTGCTGTTATTGGAGTGCGTTCGCTGGCGCTTGCGAATCGCTGAGTGAATAGCAGCTCCATTTCAGCGAACGTCTTGATAGAATCGTTCGGGAGTTCCGAATACCATTCGAACGCTGTTTCTGATAAGCTGCCCACGAACTGGCGAAGCAACAGTTTATCATCACCGCCGGTGTTACCGCAAAGGGCCCGGAACTGGGCAACATGTTGATGGGGATTGCCGGTCCCCTTATACACGTGGAATTTTGGTATTGTATAGCCCGGCGGGTATTTGATTTGGTCGTACCAGCTTGGATACGGCCGGCCCGTCTTTACGACTTGACCAGCTTCCTCGGTCGCATGATGAACCCGGATTTGCTGGGCTATATAGTCGACCAAATCAGCCTTAGAGATTGTCTCCTCTTTGGCCGTTGAGAGGGCCGGTGGTGGATTTGACGTTTCTCCTCGGTCGTCTTCAAGAACGATTGGGGGATCCTCGGCGGGTAGGTCCTGTTGGATCATCATTCCTATCATATCTTGGAAGAGAAGGCCCATACGCTGTATGTTGGCTGCTTGTTCGGCAGCCTCTTTGTCCTTCTTCTCCAGTATCCGGCGAAGGAATTCAGCGTCGGTTTCTTCCTCCTGGCGTGCGTCTGAGGACGTTTCTGGGTTTTCTTTTGGCCCGGTAAGTGCGTCCATAGCATTCATCATTTCTTGGAGCTTTTGCTGTTGCTCCTGAGCTTTGGTCACCGACCGTGTAAGCGGTCTATGACCTGTGGACGCACGGCTGTCTTCTTTTCCTGACGCCATTTATATGGTGTGGACCATCATGCCCCCAGACTTAGGGCGTCTGGGCTCAGTGCTTTTAGCTGTCGTTGTAGGCTGGGGGATCTTCTCTGGCTTCCTCCTTTTATGAGCAGTGGAGGTTGAGGGGGCCGTTGAGGTGGGCGTCCAGACAGCCTTTCGTGGTTTAGCCTGGTGACCGGCTTCCGGTTGGATTTTCAGCTTCTTGTGCTGGCGGGAGAAGTTTGGATCGATCATCGAGTCTCGGGCCTGCCGCCAAACCTTATAGATTTTGGAAGACAGCCGTTGAGGGGATCGGGGCTGTTCTGAATTTATTTCCACAACCTTTTTTAGTGGCGGAGGAGACCTCTTTAGCATTGCAGTAGGAGAATTCCTTCGCACCTTATTTAGCATCTCGAAGCTGTTCCCAGTTGGAACAGCAGCATTAACTTCTGCCATCGGGGCTGATGGAGTTAACCCGGAGGGGGAGTTGCCCCCAGCCTTCCTTACTCGGCGCCAATGGCGACGTCGAGCGTGTCGATCGGACGGCGTTGGTTCAGCGGTGAGAATGGCTTCGTCTTGCCCCCTATGTAGGTGGGGGGTCGCTGCTGGTGTTAGCCTGTCAAAGACCGATGTCCTTTGGGTAGCAGGAGCGGGAGCTGAAGCCATCAATCTTGTAAAGACCGACTTTTTGGCCGGAGAAGCCGCCATGACGACTTCAGGAGCAGGAGCGGCCACTTTCTTAGAAGCAGCCTTCTCTGGGATTGTAGGCCCCATGATGGGTCCACAAGATTTCTGGCCCAATCTAGAGAAGACCGAGGCGCTGATGTTGGGCGACCCGTTGAGAGGAGCCGCGGTAGGGGTAAGACGATCAAAGACCGACTTCTTGGGAGCTTCCTTTGTCAGCACCGGCGCCGCGAAGCTTGTTGGTGGGAGTATAGACCCAAAGAACAATCCGGTAGTGGCCTGAGTCACCTAGTCCACCGGCATTATGAATAACGAAGTAGCTTGGGGTCCGTAGGCTATACCTCCTGGCGAGGCAAAGCGTTGGTCGCAATTGCAGTCTGAGCAGTTGGAGAATTTCGCAGAAGTAGAAGCCATCGATCCTTTGCTTTCTGCAATAAGCAAGACGCCAATTCTTAGTATCTTGAAACCCAAGGGCAACCATTAGCGAACTGCGATTGGTTCGCGAATCACGACACACGAAGTGTGGAGTGGAAAGAGGAAAAGGTCCCACCGGGCGTGCCAGAATCTGTTCCCCTCCGAACGGCGGCCGAGACGCGGGGGCGTCTGTGCCTGGGGTTCGGGGCAGATGCTAATTGGTGCTATCTGTCCACCTCTCCGAAGATGCCAAGTTGATTTATGGCACCATGTATCGAAGGTTTAAACGGATGCGGCCGATGTAGCAGACTTCGTCAGATTCCCCCTCGTTTGAGGGGTTTTTGGTTGTGGGGACGCTCTTCCCTGCAGGCGCAAGCCCCTGCAGTTAATTACGCTACCGCATCGCGGTAACAACTTTCTCCTTCTCCAGATGGTCACTTCGTATCGTGTGTGTTTATTTTATGTTTTGTTGCCCGTGGATTGTATACGGAGACCGAATTATGTCGTCGCCCGTAGGGCGTGGACTAGTCCAAATCCGTATTATCTTAGATTTGGATTTGGGGGTTTGGTTTGAGGATACGTTAGCCATACTTGAGGCTAAGATCAACTCAAACGTTTGTTAAGGATACGTTAGTCTAACTTGAGACTAAGATCAACTTAACGGGATCGTTTAGATCCGACAAGAGAGCATTTGGGCTCCATTGTTCCAGTTTGGGGACATAGTGGTCCATCGTATGTATGGCCGTCGGGACCCGTTACCTCTCTGACGACGTTGAAGGATTACAACGACAGGTGTCAAAGGAGTTCCGAGATGTACCCTTGAACCAAAATTGATTGGAGGGATTCATAGTCCAGTCTGTTTGAAGGTTTAAGGATACGTTAGCCATATTTGAGGCTAAGATCAACTTAAACGGGATCGTTTAGATCCGGAAAAAGAGCATGCGTGGCTCTATTGTTCCAGTTTAGGGACATGGTGGTCCATTGCTAGTTTAAAGACATTGCGGTCCATGGGTAGTTTAAGGACATTGCGGTCCATGGGTAGTTTAAGGACATTGCGGTCCATTGTTAGTTTTAAGACATCTCGGTCAAGGTTAAGGACGTCGTAGTCCATGGGTTTAAAGACCCCACAGTCCATTGTTAGTTTTAAGACATCTCGGTCAAGGTTAAGGACGTCGTAGTCCATGGGTTTAAGGACCCCACAGTCCATTGTTAGTTTTAAGACATCTCGGTCAAGGTTAAGGACGTCGTAGTCCATGGGTTTAAGGACCCCACAGTCCATATCAATGCGTGGTCATCGGGACCCGTCACCTCTTTGAAGACGTTGAGGGATTACAACGCCAAGTATCAAAGGAGTGAAGAGATGTACCCTGGAACCGGAGTGGATTAAATAGTCTTTGGCCCAATTTGGGATCAAGACCAATTAATTATGTTATGAGCCCATTAGCCCAGTTAATTACGAATTGAGGACTTATGGCCATCTTGGGCTAAGTCCAATCAGGTCTGGAATATTGGCTTCCTGTTGGTCCATTGAAGGAGAGGCTTTGCCTCTGGCCATTTAGCCAATTGGACCAATGCCTAGTGTTAAACACTAAAGACCAATCAGTGTTGAACACTGGGAATGAGATTGATAAGTTAGTGTTTTAACACTAAAAGATAGTTGGTGTTAAACACCAGCAACAAGGCTTTCAGATTAGTGTTGAACACTAAAACAGACCAGTGTTAAACACTGGCAACAGAAATCCCAAATTAGTGTTGAACACCAAGGTAATCAGTGTTGAACACTTCAAATGAAGTTCTTTACTTAGTGTTGAACACTAAGGCCAACAATGTTTTAACACTGGATTCAGGGGTTCCAATTTAGCGTTAGACGCTGAGGCAAGAGGGGTCACGTGGTAGCACGTGAGGGCGCCCTCCCTTCGTTCGCTCTGCTGAGAAGATCGCGTCTTTTGGAGCATTACGTGTCATCACGTGACGGGTGTTTAAATGAAGTATGTTAAAGCCTCTGCCAAGGGTCACGTGGGTCACGTGAGGCACTGCCTCAAAGGGGAGAATCTGTAGATCTTTTTAGGGGTCACGTGGTGACACGTGACCCTGCCTCTATGTATGTTGTTTAGAAGATCTGTTAATCCCTTTCAGGAATTAAATTCCTCGTAGGGTTGAACCCTGACAATAATTTCAGAGGAATTAAATTCCTACTTCCTTTTGAAGATTTATATTCTGGAATAGAGTTGGACTCTGGATTTTCTTTAGGAATTAAATTTCTCATATATGTGAAGAACTGAATAGGGTTAAACCCTAATAAAAGCTTTAAAACTCCCACTCTCTGTTAAAGAATTATGATTAAGGGAATTAAATTCCCATTGTTTCAACAGAACTAAGTTCTTAACTAGGGTTAAACCCTGTTTCTTTTTGTTCTGAAGGAATTAAATTCCCATAACACAGGGTCAGGCCCTAATTTTATTTTAAAGGAATTAAATTCCTATAGTTCTGTGAGAATTAAATTCTCGTGCTTCTATTCCCTCTCTATGCTTTGGATCTGAATGGCAGGATCTCAACCCATTGAGAATTAAATTCTCAACTTCAAGGGGAGATGTGCACTTTACAGATCCTCCATCAAAGAGAGAAGAAAAATGTCCTTCTGTTTTATATCAGAGTTAAACTCTGTTGAGAATTAAATTCTCTTTTCTTTCAATGAAATCTTCCCTTTCTTACCTAGGGTTTTCTTTTGCAGAAGATCCAAATTCCTCTAAATTATCAAGGCTCTCTCTCTTCTCTTCCCTCTGCACATCTCTTTTCTTGTGTGTCTCTTGGCTCCTATTTATAGGAGAAGCAGCCGAGTCAGTTAGTTTTTTGATGAATCTTTTATTGAGAGATTTGATTTGCATCCATCATTCGTTTTGGACCTTTGGATTATTAGGTGAATTTTATTCACCATTGGATTTTAAATCCAGAGATTCTCCTTTGTTATTTCGGTTAGATTTAAAGGGGAAATCTTTCCAAATTCGAGATTTTCCCATAGATAGATGATATTTAATCACCTCTAAATCTTTAATTTAATCTGTTGCTTATAATCTTTTTCCTTTGGAAAGATTTAAGTGATCTCTCCTCAGAATTTGATTCTGTTAAAAGATAGGCTTTGAAAACCGGTCACGTGTGGCCACGTGACCCTTGGTCACGTGTAGGCACGTGACCCCCTTGGAACGAGCTTTCTTCTTTCTTTCTGCACTCTGCTTTCTGGTCGCTGCTTAGCTGTCACGTGCCACCACGTGACCCCTGGTCACGTGTGAGCACGTGACCCTCGGCTGGACTCTTTTTCTTGATTTAAACGGAGAACAAGTCTGCTGCTTTTGAGTATCACGTGCCAACACGTGACCCTGGTCACATGGGAGAACGTGACCCTGGTCACGTGGGAGCACGTGACCTCTTCTGAAGCCTTTTTCTTGATTTGATCAGGGAACCGTTTTGCCTTTGAAGCTGCTTTTAAATGTCACGTGCCGACACGTGACCCTGGTCACGTGGGAGCACGTGACCTTTTCTGAAGCCCTTTTCTTTAGCTGGATCTGCCTTGCCGATACTTTTAGATGTCACGTGCCAACACGTGATTGCTGGTCACGTGTAAGCACGTGACCCTTTTCTGTAGCCTCTTCCGTAGGCTTTCCTGATTTTAAATCAGGAAACAAGGATTTCTTGCTCGACATGATAGTATTCTATCTGGTTGCACTTTATCTTAACATGTACACTTGGTTTAGTTTACTGTCTTTATGATACATGTTGATAAAGCCCTTAGGATGTTAGCTTGACTATCAGGACTATGATGCAGATCATACTAGTAGGGCTTGTGTAGTCTGCAAGCACATCCTTTAACAGTTCCTAGTCAAAGGATTATCGAGACAGGGCATCGATATTCCAGAGTAAACTAATATGTACATTTATTGACCCTGTATGGGGCGATGGTTGATCACACAACCATTGGTGTTTGACATCAAAGATTGTATGCATGTGCTCATTAGAGAATGAGCACACCGAACATGACTCGTCGAGAACTCCTAGATGGTACCTTACCTATCGTCAGATAGCATTTCTCTGGTGACACTTGTACAGATTAGTCTATAGACCGAAGATCGTCATAGATTCTTGTGTGGTTCCCACTGTACTTTGATTTCCTCCCTATCATGGCTCAAAGGAGTCATGCAAATAGGTGGATTTTGGGTACAGTCCCAAGTCTTATGGAGGCAATGAGCGATAGGAGGGGTTTCGTCTCTCCCGGTATTAGGAGTTGATATTGTGCTATGCTCGATTTCTATAACAGCAAGACCCTCGCCATGGCTGATGAGATTTACTGGTAAGTGTTATCAGTAGTTTCTCGAAAGGTTATAGGCCACACATCGGCATGACTTATCAAGTTAGTGGGTCTGATGATTCCACCCCCATATTCGATATGTGACATATCAGACGAAGAGACCGGACTTTACGGTAATTGTTCCTTATAGGCTTTGCAGGAGTTTGTACAAGTTTTCTTATTGATCTTCTATTCGTTCAATACCTGGATAGCCATTACATCCAGCTAGTACCGCTGACGGCTTGTGTAACACCCTAGTTCATTTATACCATATTATATTTAGGTTTTTCCAAATCTTGTGACTATTTCTTGATTATTATTTGTTTTGGGTGCGAATAGTGCTTTTGGAATCTGTGGATAGTATTTGACCCGACCCGCATGCTTGAAACCCTTTATGCTTCAAGATTACGACATATCCTTGCTAGTACAGAGAATCCGTGCACACATAATCCTATATACATGTATCACATATTTAGTATCTGCATATATTTTTTATAATACAAATTATCCCTGCCTTCCATCACCACAAGAAACCCACACCCTAACCCAAGCCAAGAAAACCATCGCCTCCACTGCCGACTTCCTTGTCTCCTCGCCCTCATCATCATCCCCTCGACCTCACCTCTTTCTCCTCTCCCTTCCCACAACTCCCGATCCCACAACCCGACGACGACACCCTGCACACCCGACAACCTAAGAAACCCCTCACCACCTCCAACCCTCACCTCGCCGTTGATCATCTCACCACCCCGACCTCGACTTTACCCTCACCACTTCCTCATTCTCCTCATGTCTCTCCGACCCTGAAGGGTTTCCTACAATTCGTTGACTTTTTTTTATATCATTTTGATCCGGCGAAAATGCCATTTTTAGTGATTTCATTTCACCCCTAGGCTGGCTAAAACTTGATTGAATGATCTCACATTCTTTGTTCAGTAGGAATGCCGGATAGGGGGGAGCAATCACCCAAGAACCCAACCTTTGCAAAACCCGATTCCCCGCCTACAACTCCTCACTGCCGATCACCCTTCGTCATCGTCACCCCTCTCTATACCCTGAGTCCAAAGCCAACACCAGAGAACACAACCCACTCTTCTTCTTCTCCTTCTTCTCTTCTTTCTTTCTCTTTTTTATTTTTCTTTCTTTCTCTCTCTCTTTCTTTTTCTGTTCTGGCCATCGCCGAAGTCACGCACGTCGTTGACGATCTGGACGACCCAGTCATCGTCCTCATCCAACATGGTTACGTCTTGGATTAGCCAGGTCCAGTCCTGTACGCGCATGTGTGAATCACGATGTTTATCCGACGTCAAACGTGACGTACGTACCCCATCGTAAGATCCGATCGGCAAGTTTATCTTGCTACATGCTATGCTACTATATGTATATCCATATGAATAAAAATAATACATGTATTTTAATTTTGCATCCCATGTTATAGTTTTACCGTTTTTCAATACTCGTACGTATCCGTACTGTCTATTGCATATCTAGTTGCATGCTGGAACCTCATTATATTATATTATTGTTCTATTAATACAACGTGCTTTCTATTTCATCATACGTAGTCATGGACTTATAAAAGGCTATCACAGATAGATACATGTGCATCCGTGCATTAACCGTGTTTCGATACTTGTTACAGTTTACATTGGATATCTAGTTGATGCATAAACATCACCTGACAGATTCACGATACACTACTGACTTGTTATATGGATCTAGTCACTAATGCCAACAATCCTGACTTGTTGTCCTGACGGACGTTACCTGTTGTCTACATAGACGAAAACATGTACTTGCTTGATCCTTTGTTGGCATTAGATCTATCTTGGCAATACCTGACTTGAACACAGACCTAGGGGTAAAGGGGAAATTAAGAATGTATCTAAAGCGTTACTCAAAAGGCTATTATTATATGTTTTCCGTTTTTCCGGGCATTACGGAATATCCTGTTTTTCGTTTTCCGGGAGTTACGGAATATCCTGTTTGTCGTTTTTCCGGGCGTTACGTAATAATCCTATTACCGTGGTCCCATGGGGAATGAACGGGGCATAGACTGTTGGGTTACGATGAGTATTACATTAATTGATTTCAAAAACTTTAGAATAGATAATCTAGAAGCACAGTTTTAGGTTACACATCACACACACACACATACCTCACTGTTGATATTTATGTAGTTGATTTATAGTCACGTTTACATATCTTGTTACATCCTGGTTATTACTGTTATTTGATATTATGACGCACTGACGTCTGGGTTTTGTATGGCCCGATTCCTCTATCTCTATCGCAGGCTGAACATGAGTACTTTAGTTGCCAAGCCGAGCAGTGAGAAATTGAGTTTAGAGATGTTTAGCTTTTAGACTATTAGCTTATTTCTCCGCACTTTTATTTCTTGATGTGAGCCCATATTGAGACGTATTTTCAGATGTTGTAATTGGATATTATTATCGTTTCTACTTATACATTTCTTGACTCTTTTATTTATGCAAATGGACATGTACTAGATAGATTTTTATATTTTACTATTCTTGATATCCTATAGACAGCCATAATGTGACTATGGAGGGATGTTTCCTAACCACAGATAGCATAATTGGCTCTGTCACGTGCCGTAGTTAGCGCACTCTGGCAAGCAGGGCGTTACAGGGTTTGTTTAGTATCAGAACCATAGGATTTAGGTTAATCGGGTTTGGTTCTTTTGTAGTTGGGTATTGGACCCAATACACTAATCAGAAAACCCGTAATTAGGAACATGTCCTGCCACATTACTACCTTGCCATTCTTGAATCTATAACTATCTTGTTTATTGAATCTTGTTTACCGTTGCTAATCCTCTTCAGTGTCTTCGCTTCAGAATGGCGGATAAAGATTTGCGATCGTACCGGAGGCGTGTTGATGACGCCGCATTATTTGGAGTAATACGTGGAATGCTGGAAACCAGAAGCGGCAAACCGAGCTGAATCTGCGGCAAGCCGAGGCTTTCTAGGAAGGTCTGCGGATAGTCCAGCAGTCCGTAGATGCGGTAGCACCCAGGCTAGTACAGCATGAGGGTACCGTAGTGGACTTCAGGAGGCTTGGTCTGTCCATATTTACTGGTTTGGAGGAGCCATTGCCAGTGGAGTAGTGGCTAGTTGATACGGAGAATCTGCTGTAACATTTCAAAAAGATAAAATATTAATTTTGGGAATTTTTATAATTTAATATTATTTTATTGAATATTTTAATAATTCGATATAATTAAATACAAATAAATGGGGAAAATTTTTGGAAAATTCTAAAATAGGGTAAATTAGAGAATTATGCCATTTCTAAGTTTAATTGATTAGTTATATGCTAATTTAGTGTTAATCGCGATTAAAAATCGCTAATCGGTTTTTAGCTTTTTTGTGCAAAACATGCACATATCACTTTTTCACACTTGTGCATTTTCTTGCCATGGTTCACTTTGGGTTTACTATTCTTGGGAGAAGGATTTTGAGAGAATAAGAAAAAGAAAAGAAAAAGAAAAGGGAAAGGAATAAAGAAAGGAGGTATGGTGAGAGAGAGAAAGGTATGGGTTTTCTTTGACTTTGGACTTAGCTATTCTCTTCATTCCTCATTCATTTTCCCTCCCTCTTCCCCTTCTCCTGCTGTTGCTGCTCCTTCATCTCCCTCCCCTCTTCAAAGCCCCAAATCATCTCAAATACAATTCCAAAACCCAATCTCCATTTCATTAAAAGTGTGCACAAGCTCAAGATCTACACATTGGACTAAAGAAGCAAAGATTTTGGCCACTAGGGGCAACTCAAGAAAATTCTTGAGTTGCCAAATGAGATATTTTCTGGATCATTAACTTAGTTTTAGCATTTCCTTTACCCCCATGTTATGATTGAACCGATATTGTGTGATTTAGGTGACTTGAGGAAAAACCTAGTTAGGGTTGTGAAGAATTTTGTGTTGTATTATGAAACTAAGCTCAGTAGAGGTTATACTATCATCCTAGTGCATGAATTGAGACCCTAACCTGAGAGTTGAAACCCGAAATACGGATTTAGAAGCCGATATCGGAGAAATTATGGAATCTGTGAGGGGTATATTGAATCTGCTATCACCCAAGACATCCTAAATTAAAATTGATTGGACAGTGACATGTGCAGGCACCCAGGAAGCTACCACCAGAACCCTAGCCCCTACCTCCTATACCCGGCCGCAGATTTATCCATTCTGGCCGCAATTTGCGGCCAGACTATGGTGGATTTGCCTCATTTTGGTTTTGGTGTTCCCTTATCTGTAGATTAGGCCCCTGGTATGTATAGATTTGTCTAATTTGACCTATGGTGAAATCTGGAGCCTATTTCCTAAGTTGCTGTTTTAGATTCGTGTTTCCGTATTCTGTATTCTTAATTCTGAATTTGTGTCTTGTGTTTTACCTCGACTATTTGGCGTTTATACGACGATATAGAGGATTTATTGATGGTTTTGAAGGCATGCCATAGGTTCTAACCTATATGCCCCTTATCGTATCGTTTTTGGATTCGTTTTCCGTTTTAGTTTTGAATTGGTTTTAATGCGCATATACGACACTTTGATGTGTAGGTACCCCATGAAGACTTCGGGACGACAAGCAAGCGCGTGGCGACGTCCACAAATGAAGACGCAAGGTGAGTAGATTATATCTACAGGGGGAAGTCGGGTGGATGGCGTATAGCACTCCCGCAGTCCGTAGTTGTTATATTATATATATGATAGTTAGGTGTATTATGGATAGTGTAGGGTTAGAAGTGACTAGTGTAGTTCATAGTCGCGAACCCTAGAATAGAATTACACCTACACGCACACCCTTGCTTATTCCTTTTATTTATATCGTGTTGATGATGATATTGGATGACATTGGAGATGAGTCGATAGTTTGGGCATTGTGCCGTGAGATCGGCGATTTGATACGATTCATATTTGGGATACGACATGTGATTCTTGCGGGCTTTGGATGTGTGTTTACTCCCGCATTCATACTTTATAATTGGTATCGATTTGTACTAGACTTAGATCAGTACCCCAGATTATGTGTTATGATGATAATGATACCCGATATCTGATGAAAGGAATGTGATATTGACCCGTACCCAGCTATAGGGATGCCGTATGACGATTTACCGTACGAGCCTATATTGATGATAGATCCTCACTCATGACCCGAGGATGTCTTACGATATATTGTATCGTACGCGATATTATTGAGGCGGGATCACCGACTATTATCTCTCTATATACATCGACTCAGATTTAGGTGGTTTCCATACCTCTCCCGATTGACTTGATACTTAGATCTGTAGTTTGCATAGTAGATTCTTCACTGTCGTGTTGATTATTTGATTTCCGCATATTTATGCTATTCGCATTGCTTGCATATGTTTATTGCTATATTATTATCATGCTGTTAGGACACCAGCACCATTATCGATGATGCGTATGTTCCACGTACACTATTTGCCGGCTCACACACTTCATCATCGATAATTGCCATGCCACTACACTGTAGTACTGTTGCATTCATGATATGATTCTTGCATGGCATATTGTATACTTATACCTGTACACAAACATAGATGATTCTGACTTGATTAGAGATTTGGGAACCGCAAGATGTTCTTCAAAACTGATTCGTTTTAAAAGAGCGGTTTCCCTCGACATGTGCACATTACTATTCCATGTTGCATGACTTCTGATATGCTTACCTTTCTTTACATGTCGCATACATCATGTTTTGATTATACGCATTGAGATATGTTGTTTCCATGATATTTCTGGATTTGGGAACCGTGGGTATTTTAAAAGAGAATATATAATTGTTTTAAAAACCCGGTTACCCTTGATATGATATTTCAGTGCGTCCACCATGTGTTTTCTCGGTGCTGAGAGCGACATGTGAAACCCGATTCGAGGAGGCGGATGAGGCCGATTGCGGGTATATGGTGGACCCGGTATGGTACCCCGGGGCGAGAACGGTTTCGCTGTGTAGTAGACGGTGAGCCTGGCAGAGGGACTACTACCTACCGGTGATTGGTTGGACCTGGAGGTTATCCAGAGGATACTGACCAGAGTCGATAGATGGATATGGGCGTATTGCCGGGGCCGAGGGCCGATTCCGCAGACATAGCCCGTGGGCTGATCCGGACTGACGGAGCCCGATAGATGAGGATTTACGTGCCGATGCTAGGCACGGGTTTCATGATGTTTTCCATGATTTGATTATATCCTCATATTTACATACATGATGTTTATTGTCATTGGGTGACGGGTGGATGTGTTCCACGTTTATTGTCATTGGGTGACGGGTGGACGGGGTCCACGTTCATACAGACTTGATCACATACAGACTGGATTTACATTGATCATACTTCATGCAGACATACCTTATACTGATGACATGTTATTATCTGAGGCAGTGGCACGAGTACTTGGCACTACCTACATGATTAGATGTTACATTGCCACCTTATCATGCTTCAGACATACTCTTAAGGGTTTTATTATTATACTGATTGTTTGACCTAGGATTATGTATTGCATTCAGTTTCTGCTTGTAGATATTTCTATTCACGAGTTGGCAACTCACCCCCGTTGTGCCACAGTTCTTGCAGGTTTTGCCGTACAGGTTCCATTGCGGCATTATTGGCACACTACTTCCTTACGGGTGAATTGCATTTGGCAGGTGGATTCTTTTGCATCAAGAACCACCATTGTACTTGTATTATTCATTGTATCTAGAAATTCCATCAACCAAAACTTGTATATTGTTTCAGACTCAGACACTAGTGATGTATTATTTCGACCTTAGAGTCGCGCTTAGTAGTGTTTCATTTTTCATGCTTTTCTGGGTTTCTTTTGAATTTTGATCCTCGTCTTTCGGCGTTGTATAGTATATTGTTTTTTGTTTATTTATCCTTAAAATGGTTTTAGATTTCTGGGCTTTTGGCTTACTTGGATCAGATGGAGTCCTATAGACTTCATATGGTTCAAGGGCCAGTCACGTGCTCTTTCGGGTCGTGACAAAGTTGGTATCAGAGCGCTAGGTTGACCTTGGTTCGAGTCTAAGTTTGACTATGTGGAGCCTAGGCCGTCTATATATATACGGAACTTAGGCTTGACCTTACAGAACTTAGACTTGGTCGAGGGGGTATTAGACCCGAACTTTCGTTGTGTAGGATGACCCTTGGTTGATGGAATAGGTGACTAAAGTAGAGTGACGTACCGTGGGTATGTTCCGCGGCATACTTACGACACGCCACTCCGCTTAAGGAACCTTAGGATGTACATATTTTCGAGATCAGTGACTCTCTTCAGATCCATGATTATACATCCATTTGAGATCCCCGATTCTATTAGTTTCATGATCATACCTTCATTGATGCTGTTCCTTCTTATGATCATGTATCCATTCTGGATCTGTTGTTCTCTTTCTTGCCATTGATCTGCTCTATTCGATACTCGATTGAGATTCCTGTCGCCATGTTTGAGCGCAGTTTGGGCTGCTGCTAGGGTTACGGTCAGGGCGAGCTCGTCTGGTACGAGGGCCGACCATTGTGTTTTCTGGTGACATGGGAACGTCTCGAGTTAGTATTGATGATTGTGACCTCTAGTGGAGGCGAGTGCTTGGTTTTGAACCGGATGATCGGGCCATTGTTAGAGCTGCCAGTTGAGAGAGGACTGTTGATGTACAGCATACCTCAGAGATTATGATGTCGCCTATCGTGCAGACAGATGGACCAGCTGTTGCTGAGATTGACAGGATGTCGCTTCCGAAGCTGAGCTGAGATTGCCGGAGCTTCCAGGCAGATATAAGACAGATGATAGCTAGTCTACCTGATTTGAGAGACGAAGGTGATTCGTCCGATTTATGCGCCGGAGCGGGCCCAGTTGAGTTGAAGATTTCCAGTGTGGAGAGTCTTACTCAGATCTAGAGCAGACCGATTCAGAGATGATCGCCAATGTATCGCCTTTCCTAGAGGATTGAGGCGCTGTTCGGCGTACAGGCGAATGAGCCAGTTGTTGCTGCAAATGACGAGATATCGCCCAGATGGTTGGAGCTACTGCAGCATGAACATATACTTAGAGATATGATGGACGGTCGCTAGTCACCTGAGGATGAATGACTAGGACATGTGGTTCGTTCGTTTACCGATGCGAGGTCATCAGATAGATTGTTTTCAGCTAGAGATGACTTCACGCAGGTTCGTTGGGAGTCGATAGAGACGATCGAATGTCAGGAGCCCATTTTCCAAGTTTAAAGTATACAGAAGGACATGCAGGTGATTCTATGGACCCTCTAGAAGAATGAAATCCTAACTCGACTTAATGACCATGTGAAAGCCTTTGAACCTTAGGGTTTGTGGCAATTCCGCGGAGCCATTAGTGAGGCTTGGGTTTGCCCTTCTACGGCTGGACCACCGACGCTATGGCATGTACTCGATACTATTAAACTGTACTCAAGATGTTGATCTCTTGGGGGATTATAAGGTTCTGACGAGTCGATCGAATGTTTCGACATCATTCGGATATCATGTGATGGGATGCTTTGCTTGAGAGACTCCAGATACGAGTGTAGCCGTTGGAGCACAGTCCATGCAGCCACGATGAGACGAGTCCGAATCAGTCGACATTGAAGCAGAGTGAAGAAAAGAGTTCGCAAGAGATTTCGACGAGATAACGTCCCACTCCGCTGACATCAGAGATACGCACCCAGAGGCGTTGTATATAGATATATCTTCCAGAAAGAGGCGCGATAAGTATGCAGCCGTTCCAGAATAAGAATTAGCTTCAGCAATGGATGATGACTTCCGGGCAATTCGGCAGGAATGAGATTTGAGAGAGAAACCTCTACAGGACCTTTCTGGAATACTATACGAGAAGACCAGGACCCAAGAGGGGTCATATTGTGCACACCCAGCAGGCCAGAGTTCGGCATCGTCGACGAGGTAGTTGACCGGGTTCGGATAAAGGAACTTACCCAGATGCGTTGCGAATTGATCAAGGACGGACGAGTTTTGAGTATTCCTCTGATGGTTGGGACGCGTTCCCGAGGACCTGTTCGGCCAGACATCTTCTATAGAATGATGAAGCTACAGAGTACGCGATTTCGAGTCCGTGCGAGAGACTTCGGATTGACCATGGCTGAGAACAGTGCAGTGCGTAGATAGCATGGCATGACGTCGAAGTGGACGGAAATACAGACAAGCGGACAAGAGGTTCGTGCGAGACGCTGACGTACTGTCATTACTTCCCGTCGAGACCAGAGGTCAGATATGCTTACAGAGGCGTTGGGATGCAACCAGATTCCGAGAAATGTTGTGCTGAGGACACAGATGTCTATTGAGCGAGAAGAGATTATGCAAGAGTACCAGCCTCCGTACAGATCGGCATAGGCATGATTGGAAGAGACCCTGAGCAGGATTCCTTCCAGGACACTGCTGCAATGATGCTTGCACCCAGGATCAGATGTGTGATGTGCTTTCAGAGAGCCAGCGGCCGGCGTCAGTGATATGCTGCTTTATGAGTGGTCGTGATGATTGACCAAGAGATGACCAGAGAAGTACCAGAACGGAATTGTCCCCGTTAGCACACCTGACAGGGCCGATGAGCCGATTGATTGCGAGATAGGTAATCCGCAGAGAAGATAAGGACCCAGAGACAGAAGACGCCAGACCGTGAGCAAGAGGCAAGTAGATGTCTTGCGCTGCTAGCTTTAGATGCACCTTCAGTGTTTTGATATACGATTTTGGTGCACGCCAGATGCACTAAATCGGGATTCTTCGTGCATGTCACATGCACCTGATTTTTGCTGTCAGGCACACACGTTGCCTATGAGAGATGTTTCGTGTACACCCGTTGCACCTAGATGTTGTTTTGTACACCTGTATGACACATACATTGATTTTGATTCCGTGCGTACCAGACGCACCGGATATTCTTATATACATTTTTGGGGATTGATTTCTTATAGAGCTGTACATTTTTATGATATTCGCTACGTATTGATGTTTTCGGAACCCCGACAAATTGGATTTTACTGAAATGTTTTGGTATTTGGGGGTTTAAATTTAAATTCGGGGACCGAATTTATTTAAGGGGGGTAGATTGTAATATTTCAAAAAGATAAAATATTAATTTTGGGAATTTTTAAAATTTAATATTATTTTATTGAATATTTCAATAATTCAGTATAATTAAATAAAAATAAATGGGGAAAATTTTTGGAAAATTCTAAAATAGGGTAAATTAGAGAATTATGCCATTTCTAAGTTTAATTGATTAGTTATATGCTAATTTAGTGTTAATCGCGATTAAAAATCGCTAATCGGTTTTTAGCTTTTTTGTGCAAAACATGCACATATCACTTTTTCACACTTGTGCATTTTCTTGCCATGGTTCACTTTGGGTTTACTATTCTTGGGAGAAGGATTTTGAGAGAATAAGAAAAAGAAAAGAAAAAGAAAAGGGAAAGAAATAAATAAAGGAGGTATGGTGAGAGAGAGAAATGTATGGGTTTTCTTTAACTTTGGACTTAGCTATTCTCTTCATTCCTCATTCATTTTCCCTCCCTCTTCCCCTTCTCCTGCTACTGCTGCTCCTTCATCTCCCTCCCCTCTCCAAAGCCCCAAATCATCTCAAATACAATTCCAAAACCCAATCTCCATTTCATTAAAAGTGTACACAAGCTCAAGATCTACACATTGGACTAAAGAAGCAAGGATTTTGGCCACTAGGGGCAACTCAAGAAAATTCTTGAGTTGCCAAATGGGGTATTTTCTGGATCATTAACTTAGTTTTAGCATTTCCTTTACCCCCATGTTATGATTGAACCGATATTGTGTGATTTTGGTGACTTGAGGAAAAACCTAGTTAGGGTTGTGAAGAATTTTGTGTTGTATTGTGAAACTAAGCTCAGTAGAGGTTATACTATCATCCTAGTGCATGAATTGAGACCCTAACCTGAGAGTTGAAACCCGAAATACGGATTTAGAAACCGATATCCAAGAAATTGTGGAATCTGTGAGGGGTATATTGAATCTGCTATCACCCGAGACATCCTTAATTAAAATTGATTGGACAGTGACATGTGCAGGCACCCAGGAAGCTACCACCAGAACCCTAGCCCCTACCTCCTATACCCGGCCTCAGATTTATCCATTCTGTCCGCAATTTGCGGCCAGACCATGGTGGATTTGCCATGTTTTGGTTTTGGTGTTCCCTTATCTGTAGATTAGGCCCCTGGTATGTATAGATTTGTCTAATTTGACCTATGGTGAAATCTGGAGCCTATTTCCTATGTTGTTGTTTTGGATTCGTGTTTCCGTATTCCGTATTCTTAATTCTGAATTTGTGTCTTGTGTTTTACCTCGACTATTTGGCGTTTATACGACGATATAGAGGATTTATTGATGGTTTTGAAGGCGTGCCATAGGTTCTAACCTATATTCCCCTTATCGTATCATTTTGGGATTCGTATGCCGTTTTAGTTTTGAATTGGTTTTAATGTGCATATACGACACTTTGATGTGTAGGTACCCCATGAAGACTTCGGGACGACAAGCAAGCGCGTGGCGACGTCCACAAATGAAGACGCAAGGTGGGTAGATTATATCTACATGGGGAAGTCGGGTGGATGGCGTATAGCACCCCCGCGGTCCGTAGTTGTTATATTATATATATGATAGTTAGGTGTATTATGGATAGTGTAGGGTTAGAAGTGACTAGTGTAGTTCATAGTCGCGAACCCTAGAATAGAATTACACCTACACGCACACCCTTGCATATTCCTTTTATTTACACCGTGTTGATGATGATATTGGATGACATTGGAGATGAGTCGATGGTTTGGGCATTGTGCCGTGAGATCGGCGATTTGATATGATTCGTATTTGGGATACGACATGTGATTCTTGCGGGCTTTGGATGTGTGTTTACTCCCGCATTCATACTTTATAATTGGTATCAATTTGTACTAGACTTAGATCAGTACCCCATATTATGTGTTATGATGATAATGATACCTGATATCTGATGAAAGGAATGTGATATTGACCCGTACCCAGCTATTGGGATGCCGTATGACGATTTACCGTACGAGCCTATATTGATGATAGATCCGCACTCATGACCCGAGTATGTCTTACGATATATTGTATCGTACGTGATATTATTGAGGCGGGATCACCGACTATTATCTCTATATATATATCGACTCAGATTTAGGTGGTTTCCATACCTCTCCTGATTGACTTGATACTTAGATCTGTAGTTTGCATAGTAGATTCTTCACTGTGGTGTTGATTATTTGATTTCCGCATATTCATGCTATTCGCATTGCTTGCATATGTTTATTGCTATATTATTATCATGCTGTTAGGACACCAGCACCATTATCGATGATGCGTATGTTCCACGTACACTATTTGCCGGCTCACACACTTCATCATCGATAATTGCCATGCCACTACACTGTAGTACTGTTGCATTCATGATATGATTCTTGCATGGCATATTGTATACTTATACATGTACACAAACATAGATGATTCTGACTTGATTAGAGATTTGGGAACTGCAAGATGTTCTTCAAAACTGATTCGTTTTAAAAGAGCGGTTTCCCTCGACATGTGCACATTACTATTCCATGTTGCATGACTTCTGATATGCTTACCTTTCTTTACATGTCGCATACATCATGTTTTGATTATACGCATTGAGATATGTTGTTTCCATGATATTTCTGGATTTGGGAACCGTGGGTATTTTAAAAGAGAATATATAATTGTTTTAAAAACCCGGTTACCCTTGATATGATATTTCAGCGCGTCCACCATGTGTTTTCTCGGTGCTGAGAGCGACATGTGAAACCCGATTCGAGGAGGCGGATGAGGCCGATTGCGGGTACATGGTGGACCCGGTATGGTACCCCGGGGCGAGAACGGTTTCGCTGTGTAGTAGACGGTGAGCCTGGCAGAGGGACTACTACCTACCGGTGATTGGTTGGACCTGGCGGTTATCCAGAGGATACTGACCAGAGTCGCTAGATGGATATGGGCGTATTGCCGGGGACGAGGGCCGATTCCGCAGACATAGCCCGTGGGCTGATCCGGACTGACGGAGCCCGATAGATGAGGATTTACGTGCCGATGCTAGGCACGGGTTTCATGATGTTTTCCATGATTTGATTATATCCTCATATTTACATACATGATGTTTATTGTCATTGGGTGACGGGTGGACGGGTTCCACGTTTATTGTCATTGGGTGACGGGTGGATGGGGTCCACGTTCATACAGACTTGATCACATACAGACTGGATTTACATTGATCATACTTCATGCAGACATACCTTATACTGATGACAAGTTATTATCTGAGGCACTGGCACGAGTACTCGGCACTACCTACATGATTAGATGTTACATTGCCACTTTATCATGCTTCAGACTTACTCTTGAGGGTTTTATTATTATACTGATTGTTTGACCTAGGATTATGTCTTGCATTCGGTTTCTGCTTGTAGATATTTCTATTCACGAGTTGGAAACTCACCCCCGTTGTGCCACAGTTCTTACAGGTTTTGCCGTACAGGTTCCATTGCGGCATTATTGGCACACTACTTCCTTGCGGGTGAATTGCATTTGGCAGGTGGATTCTTTTGCATCAAGAACCACCATTGTACTTGTATTATTCATTGTATCTAGAAATTCCATCAACCAAAACTTGTATATTGTTTCAGACTCAGACACTAGTGATGTATTATTTCGACCTTAGAGTCGCGCTTAGTAGTGTTTCAGTTTTCATGCTTTTCTGGGTTTCTTTTGAATTTTGATCCTCGCCTTTCGGCGTTGTATAGTATATTGTTTGTTGTTTATTTATCCTTAAAATGGTTTTAGATTTCTGGGCTTTTGGCTTACTTGGATCAGATGGAGTCCTATGGACTTCATATGGTTCAAGGGCCAGTCACGTGCTCTTTCGGATCGTGACATCTGCTCATCACCGTGCAGATTCTGGATGACAAGAGAGTGGATGTAGTACTCATCCAACTGGTGGATTACGCTCGTGAGTGGTGGCTCATGGAGGAGACCCTCCTGTCCAAGCCGATCGGTTGGGCAGCGTTTTAACAGAGTTTCTTGGAGAAGTTCTTCCCGCATTCTGCTCGAGAGGAAATGGAAGACAAGTTTATTAACCTAAAGTAGAATGGCGGATCCATTGATGCACATGCGGCTGGGTGGACTCAGCTCAGTCGATTTGCAGGGTCTTTGGTTGCCAACGATGCAGATAGGAAACAAAGGTTCATGCGTAGCTTGGACGTAGAGATTCAGAGACATATTATATCTCTAGGATTGACCACCTTCTCCCAAGTTCTCAAGGAAGCCAGGGAGCAGCAGAGCTTATCGGAGAAAGCTAAGAATACTCAACAGCAGGTTGTCGTAGTGCGGAAGTCGGTGTTTACGCCAAACCGTGCTCCTATACGCAGAGGCATCCCGGTGAATAGGCGAGCCATTGTGCCTATGAAGAAGCCCGTCATACCCGAGCAGAAAGGAATGGAGTTTTGTGATTACTTGAAGGGTTACGGCAGCGCCCCGGCCATCGAAACGCGGCCAAAATGCGGAACAAAAATTTCTAAACTGGCGCTACCATTACCCGAATCCCGGATCGACCTTAAACCCTAAACTAGCAATCTAAACTAAGAGTTGGAATGGTTATACCGAGTTGATCCGTGTCCTTCGGTCTTCATTCCAAGCTCCTAGCGATTCTTTGATGATGTTTGGTTGCCGGTTTTCCTCCATCTCCGATGATCCACCTGAGGGAAACGGTGCAAGCTCCAGCCTTGAAAAACGAGGAAACCGACGCTCCAAAGTTGCTAGCGATGGAGAGTGGGGGTGTATGAAAGTGTCACTATAATTTTCTCTCAACTCATGTGCTCATGGGAGCAACCATAGAAGATGAATTTGGTGATGAAACTTTGGCATGAGGCAACAAAAAATGGCTAAGTCTTTTTTAGTGAGCATGAGAAAGTCGAGAGTGAAGCAAGTGTACTGAACCAAATGAAATGAACCCCTCACCAAAAAATGGCCGGCCCCTCTCTCATTCCCATCATAAAAAATTATCATTTCCTTTTTTTTAATTGCAATAAACAAATGCACCATCCCTCAAGCTCATGCCATGAACATGCACAAACCCATGCTTGTGCCACCTCACACCCTCCACCTCATTTGTTAAACAAATAAATTTCCAAAAATGGAAATTCATACAAATGAGGTGGCACCTTTTAGAAGCTATTCCGTAGAAAATACGGAATACTTCCCGGTATATGTATCGAAATACATATACGCGTATTCGTACAAATGTACGAACAGCCAAGAGAGAAAATAAATAGCGAACAATAATACTAGAATACATATATATAAATACATATGTAAATTATTAAATCAAAAACCTGATTTAATAATCTGGCTTAATCCTTAGCCGCTAGTATTATCAACCGTCCGATTAAAGTCTGTGCCGCACATACACATATTTAATCGGACACCTGTATGTATCAACATACGTGATCTACACCATATCGCCTGAACCGTGAAAACCCTCTGTGTGGGACTATAAAGACTCATCAATACGCTGGCAGTGGGTTTAACCACAAGCACGTCAGCGGCACTAGCTGTACGTAACGGCTACCCAGGTATTGAGCGGAAGGGAAGCCGACGAGCAAACTCATCCTAAACCCCTACTGAGCCTGACAATGACAATATCCGTACAGTCCAGTCTGTTTGTCTAAGAGTATCACATATCGAGTCTAGGGGGGTGGATAAAGTCAGACCCCCAACAACGCGATATTTAGTGTCGGCATGAAACCCATCACCACCTGAGAAACTATCGATCCTGGATTGGTAATTCTCGTCCGCCGTGGCCTTGGATTTTTGGTGATGGCCATCCGTACACAATGCGACATCAACCCCCAATACCGGGAGAGAGGAATCCCCGACGATCCGATCACTGCCTCCATGTGGCTCGGGACTGTATCCAACTAAAACCTGTTTGCACGACTCCTTTGAGCCATGGTAGGGTAGTAATCAAAGTACAGTGGAAACTCACATGAGACAAATGACGATCTCAGGTCGACAGACTAACCTGTACACATGTCACCTGGAAACTGCTATCTGATAATAGGTATAATACCAACTAGCAGGTTCCCGGCGAGTCCGTCCAGTGTACTCATAACCCAATGAGCACCTGTATACTATTTTAGGCGAACAAACTAACACCAATGGCGTATGAGACATGGACACCGCCCCTCGTCGGGGTCTCGATCAGTATACATTAGTCTACACTGGAGTATCGATGCCCAGTCTTGATACTCCTACGACTAGGGACATTTAAGGATGTGCTTATAGACCCCCATCTCCCACGTATATGATCGACATCATAATGCTGGTAGTCAAGCAAGAATCCTATGAGCTCTATCAACATGTATATGATGATAAAGACAAACCAGATAGCATATTATCATCTTAAGAAAGATTGTTCTATCGGTATAGGTCCTCACTCAATCATCATAATCATAAGTCCGCGACTATGATTATTGCCTTGAGGGCACTATAGCCAACATTACTGCCAACGACCGGGTCATTTCAGGAGAGATTGCCAAAGGAGGCTTGGACTCTGTCTTGTTTGCGGATGACTGATCATACCGTCAATGCTTGTCCTTCAATGCTACGATTGAGGGAAGATGTTCAGAAGCCACCACAAAGGCAGATTCAAGGGCAAAAGCAGATTATGCAGGGGCCTAATCAAGCACGGGAATTCACTTTAATGGCCGAGGAGGCTAAGGCTTCAGATGAAGTCGTTTCAGGTATCCTACTCGTTCATAATTTTCCTGCATTAGCATTATTCAATTAGATTGCATCCCATTGTTTTATGTCGTCCAAGTTTATTACCCCACACTCAATTCCATATGCGGCCCTGTCTAGTTGCTGGGACATACACACTGGGAATGAGAAAATTATATCTAGTAGCGAGTGCAAGGATTGTTCGGTGGTTATTTGCGGACGAGAGTTATTCGCGAAATTTCTTGGTAATTGATACTGGCAGTTATGATGTCGTCTTGGGAATGGATTTTCTCGGCACTTTCCATGCTCACATCGAATGTAGGGCAAAGAAAGTGATTTTCCAGATTCCCGGACATTCGGAGTTTATATTTTCAAGAGGTAGAAGATCTGTCGGGCCAGTCAAATTTAGGGCTAGGCCGACAATCGCCGTTCTTTCGTCGATGGAAGCAGATAAGGAGGAAGCACCAGCAGTAGTTCGAGAGTTTATGGATGTGTTCGAGGACATCTTGGGCTTACCGCCAAAATGAGACATGGAGTTCGCGATTGATCTTGTTCCTGGAGCAGCGCCGATTTCAAAGGCGTATTATCCGATGTCACCAGTGGAGCTAGAAGAAGTCAAGAAACTGGTCACCGAATTACTAAAGAGGGGTTGGATTCACAGCAGCAATTCACCCTGGGGAGTTCCAGTTCTTCTAGTCAAGAAGAAAGATGACACGCGGAGAATGTGCATCGATTATCGAGAATTAAATCGGGTGACTATTAAGAACAAGTACCCGATCCCTCGCATCGGCGAATTATTCGATCAACTCAGTGGCGCGAGGGAATTCTCAAAGCTGGATTTGCGATCCGGATATCATCAAGTTCGAGTGAAACCAGAAGATATTTGCAAGGCAACATTCCGAACTCGATATGGGTATTATGAATATTTAGTGATGCCATTCGGAGTCATGAACGCACCAGCGATATTTATGGACTTGATGAACCGAATCTTTTCACCGTATTTGGACCAGTTTAAAGTAGTGTTTATTGATACATTCTGGTCTATTCGAGGAGCCAAGAAGAGCATGCTGAACACTTGAAGATCGCACTGCAAATATTGAAGCAAGAAAGATTATATGCTAAGATGAGAAAGTGCGAGCTTTGGCTCGAAGAAGTGAAGTTCTTGGGTCATGTCGTATCCGGAGATGGAATTGTTGTTGATCCTGAAAAGATTGCAGCAGTTCATGATTGGCCGATTCCGAAGAATGTAGCGGAGATCAAAAGTTTTCTGGGGTTTGCCGGATGTTATAGAAGGTTCATGGAGAATTTCGCTCGAATTGCTATACCATTGACCAAGCTAACACGAAATGAGGTACCGTTCGTATGGAAGGATAAATGTGCGTCAGCTTTTGAAGCGTTAAAGCAAAGATTGACCACCACTCCTATTTTGACAGTACTAGACAGTTCTGGAAGGTTGGTTATTCATAGCGACGCATCTGGGAAAGGGTTGGGGTGTGTTCTGATGCAGCATGGGAAGGTTATAGCCTGCGCGTCGAGATAATTGAAGACTCATGAGAAGAACTACCCAACTCATGATTTGGAGCTAGCAGCAGTGATTTTTGCCTTGAACATTTGGAGACACTACTTATTGGGCGAAAGGGTAGAAGTATTTACCGATCACAAAATCCTAAAGTATGTGTTCACCCAGAAAGAGATCAACATGAGGCAGCGTAGATGGTTGGAGGTGATGGCTGACTATGATCTTGATCTAAAGTACCATCCACGGAAAGTTAATGTAGTGCCGGATGCGCTAAGTCGGTTGCCAGCAATACGGATGTTGACTGCACATACGGAGATCATAGATGAGTTTCAGAGATCCGACTCGGAGATCGTATTATCACATTCTTCGGGACAGTTGATGCAGCTGCAAGTACAGTCGTCCTTGATTGATAAAATTTAAGCAGCGCAGTCGCACGATCCAAGATTGCAGATGTTTCGAGAACAGGTAGAAGCGGGACTTCGAACGGACTTGTTGGTTCATGATGATGGTTTGTTGCGTTATGGGAGCCATTTATGTGTGCCGAAAGGAGATATTCGTGAAGAAGTTATGAAGGAGGCGCATAGTTCTGCATATTCCGTACATCCAGGAAACACGAAGATGTACCGAGATCTACGACAGCATTTCTGGTGGGAAGGCATGAAAAAGGAGATTGCTCGCTTTGTATCGAAGTGCTTGGTGTATCAGCAAGTCAGGGCTGAACATCAAAGGGTAACTGGTTTATTGCAACCACTTCCGAATCCTCAGTGGAAGTGGGAACATATAACCATTGATTTCGTGACAAATTTACCATGAAGTCCTAAGGGCAATAATGTAGTTTGGGTGATTGTTGATCGATTGACCAAGGCAGCTCATTTTATACCGTTTCGAGTTGGTCAGTCGACGGAGCATTAGCTGAACGGTACATGCAGGAGATTGTGAGATTGCATGGAGTACCCGTGAGCATCGTTTCCGGTCGTGATATCCGATTCTTATCGCACTTTTGGAGGAGTTTGCAGGAATGTTTCGGGACTCGATTGAAGTTCAGTACCACCTATCATCCGCAGACAGATGTCCAGTCCGAAAGAACGATCCAAACTCTTGAAGATATGTTAAGAGCTTGCATGTTGGACTTCAAAGGTTCATAGGATGATCATTTGCACTTGGTGGATTTTTCGTATAATAGCATCTTCTAGGAAACTATTCAGGTGGATCCGTTTGAAGCATTATATGGTCGTAAGTGTCGCACGTCCGTCTGTTGGGACGATATTGGAGAACGAAGATTATTGGGACCGGATCTTATTGTGCAAACAATGGAGAAAGTTAACGTGATCCGAAGTCATATGAAGGCGGCACAAGATTGACAGAAAAGTTCGGCCTATACAGGATGAAGGTCTCTAGAGTTCGCAATTGGTTATCATGTATTCCTGAAGATATCACCGACCAGAGGAGTGATTCGATTTGGTAGTCGAGGCAAGCTTAGTCCTCGATTCCTGGAGCCTTTCGGTATCATCGAGCGTGTGGAAGAGGTAGCTTATCGATTGGCTTTACCACCATCCTTGGCGAGTGTTCACAATGTGTTTCATGTATCTCAACTCCGCAAGTATGTTTGAGATGAGACGCATGTCCTAGATCACTCGGAGCTGACAGTAAGGGAGGACTTGACATACGAAGAACGACCGATGACGGTTGTGGATCGACGAGAAAATGTCCTCATGAAAATGGTTATCCCTCTAGTACTTGTTTCATGGGGGAATCGTTCGCACGGAGAATCAACTTGGGAACAAGAAGACGAGATTCGACAGAAGTTTCCACACCAATTTTCTTAGATTCATGTTTTCTTATCTTTTCTTGTTCTGGGAATTTCGAGGACGAAATTCTTTTGTATTTGGGTATAATGTAACACCCTAGTTCATTTATACCATATTCTATTTGGGTTTTTCCTAATCTTGTGACTATTTCTTAATTATTATTTGTTTTGGGTGCGGATAGTGCTTTTGGTATCTGTGGATAGTATCTGACCCGATCCGCATGCTTGAAACCCTTTTCTTCACATATCCTTACTAGTACAAAGAATCCGTGCACACATATATGTCCTATATACATGTATAACATATTAAGTATCTGCACATATTTTATATAATACAAATTATAACCAAACTATATTTTTAAGCATCTAGTATGGCCTGTATCATACCCCATACCCTGTGTGTGCATCCAGACATCGTGTTCACATCCGGTTTAGTGAAACAGACACGTTTGGATCACTACGTGTTTTTACGTGTATCCGTTCTTGGGGGTATGCATTTTATTTAACCGGATGTCGCATTATGATTTTGGTTGATACGTATATTATCCGTATTTTCAAACTAGATTTTTAGACACGACTGGGGTATTTTTTGGAGTATTTTTATATTAGCTATAAAATCCTAGATTATATAATAAAATATTTCTAAAAACCTTAACAGTTAATATTTATATAATATATATTTAATTAATTATGTATTATCTCCAATCCTCACCATCTTTCTCTCTAAATCCTCACCAGTCTCTCTCCTTTCAGATAATTCCTCACATCTCTGTCTCTCTCTCTCTCTCTTAACGTGTGTATGTGTGTGTATTAGTTTAAACCAATACAACACAGACCCCTCTCTCTCTCCCCTCAATATTCTCTTCTTCCCTGCCTTCTATCGCCGCGAGAAACCCATGCCCTAACCCTAGCCAAGAAACCCATCACCTCCATCGCCGACCCCCTCGTCTATTCGCCCTCGTCATCATCCCCTCGACCTCACCCTCTTATCCTCTCCCTTCCCACAACTCCCGAGCTCATAACCCGACGACGACACCCTGCACATCCGACAACCCAAGAAACCCCTCACCGCCTCCAACACTCACCTCGCCGCCGATCATCTCACCACCCTGACTCGACTTCACCCTCACCACTTCCTCCTTCTCCTCACCTCTCTCCAACCCCGACACCAACATCACCCAAAAACCCAACCTCTGCAAACCCGATGCCTCGCCTGCAACTCCTCATCTCCGATCACCCATCATCTTTGCCACCCCTCTCTGTCCCCTGAATCCAGAGCCAACACCAGAGAACACAACCCACTCTTCTTCTTCTCCTTCTTCTCTTCTTTCTTTCTCCTTCTTATTTTTATTTCTTTCTCTCTTTCTTTCTTTTTCTGTTCTGGCCGTCGCCGGAGTCGCGCACGTTGCCGACGATCTGGGCGACCCAGTTGTCATCCTCATCCAGCATGGTCACGTCTTGGATTAGCCAGGTCCAATCCTGTACACGCATGTTTGCATCGCGACGTTTATCCGGTGTCGAACGTGACGTACGTATCCCGTCATAAGATCCAATCAGGCAAGTTTATCTTGTTACATGCTATACTACTATATTTATATCCATATGAATAAAAATAATACAAGTATTTAAATTATGCATCCCATGTTATAGTTTTACCGTTTTTCGATACCCGAATGTATCCGTACTATCTATTGCATATCTAGTTGCATGCCGGAACCATATTATATCATACTATCGTTCTATTAGTACAACATGCTTTCTATTGTGCATTATACGTAGTCATGAACTTATAAAAGGCTATCACAGATAGATACATGTGCATCCGTGCATTAACCGTATTTCGATACTCGTTACAGTTTACATTGGATATCTAGTTGATGCATATACATCACCTGACATGTTCATGACACACTACTGACATGTTACATGGATCTAGTCACTAATGCCAACAATCCTGACTTGTTGTCCCAACGAACGTTACCTGTTGTCTGCATAGATGAAAACTTGCACCTGCTTGATCTTATGTTGGCATTAGATCTATCTTGGCAATACCTGACTTGAACACAAACCTGGGGGTAAAGGGAAAATCAAGAATGTATCCAAAGCGTAACTCAAAAGGCTATTATTATATGTTTGCCATTTTTTCGGGCGTTACGGAATATCATGTTTGTCATTTTTCCGGGCGTTACGGAAAAATCCTGTTACTGTGGTCCCGTGGGGAATGAACGGGGCATAAACTGTTGGGTTACGATGATGATTACATTAATTGATTTCAAAGACTTTAGAATAGATAGCCTAAAAGCACAGTTTTAAGTTACACATCACATACACACACGTACCTCACTGTTGAAATTTATGTTGTTGATTTATATTCACGTTTACATATCTTGTTACATCCTGGTTATTACTACTGTTTGATATTATGACGCACTGACGTTTGGGTTTTGTATGGCCCAGTTCCTCTATCTCTATCGCAGGCTGAACATGAGTACTTTAGCCGCCAAGCCGAGCAGTGAGGATTTGAGTTTAGAGATGTTTAGCTTTTAGACTATTAGCTTATTTTTCCGCACTTTTATTTCTTGATCTGAGTGTTGGATATATGTATGCCCTAGAGGCCATTATTTGATAGTGGATGTATTTTTACATGTATATATATATTCAGGGGACATTTTTTCTTGACATGATAGTATGCTATCTGGTTACTCTTTATCCGGACATGTTCACTTGGTCATGCTTTTATTCATTTGGTACATGTTGATAAAGCCCTGAGGATATTTGTTTGACTACTCTGATTATGATGCAGATCATACTAGTAGGACGTATGTAGTTTATAAGCATATCCTGAAATGTCCCTAGTCGTGGGTGTATCGAGACGGGGCATCAATATTCCAGAATAGACTAGCGTATACGATTCTTGACCCATGTGATGGGCGATGGATGATCCCATATCCATTGGTGTTTGACAACAAGATTGTATATGGGTGCTCAGTGAGGACTGGTACACTAGAAGGACTCGCCGAGAATTCCTATATGGTATTATATCTATCGTCGGATAGCAGTTCTCAGGTGACACTGGTACAGGTTAGTCTGTAGACCCGAGATCGTCATAGAGTCTTGTGTGTTCTCCCATTGTGCTTTGATTTCCACCCTACCACGGCTCTACTGAGTCGTGCAAACAGGTGGATTTAGGGTACAGTCCCGAGACACATGGAGGCAATGAGCGATAGGAGGGGTTTCGTCTCTCCCGGTATTGGGGGTTGATGTTGCGCTGTGCTCGATTGTTATATCAGCAAGTCCCTGGCCAGGGCTGATGAGATTTACTGATAAATGTTATCAGTAGTTTCTCGATCTGTTATAGGCCATACATCGTCATGACTTATTGAGTTATTGGGGTCAACGATGCCATCCCTAGAGTCGATATGCAGCATATCTGATGAAGAGACCGGACTGTACGGTAAGTGTTGCCGGTTGGCTCGACAGGAGTTTTGATAGGTTCGCTTGTTTTTCTTCTTCTCTCTCAATACCCGGGTGGCCATTATGTTTAGCTGACCGCTTGCGGCTTTCGGGTGTTTGATATGATCATCACCTACTGCCGGCGTATTGATGAGTCTTAGAGTCCCACAAAGGGGTTACCTAGCTCAGGCGAAACGATGTGGGGTGCATATGGTGATATGCGCGGGTGCTTGATTAAATGCATGTATATGATACTGCATTATAATCTGGCGGTTTTCTATTTGTCGGGTTGTATGTGATATGACTGGTTTATTAAATCAATCGTTGATTTAATAATATGTGACCATTAGTCTTCTTACTTAAAGCCTATTTCTTTATGATGCATGCATGAGTGTATGCATATGTTGATATGGATGCACACATGCAAGTATACATGTGTCATGGTTGATGATACATTAGTGATGGCAATACAAGACTCACATGGTTACATATATTTATATATTTTATTTATTTGAGAAAAGCAAAATGAGAACAAAAACATGGTTGACTAGTCAACTCTTTTCTCTTGTGTTGACCAAAGTCAGTACCATGGTTTTGTTGCCCATGGTTTTGTAGCCCATGGTTTTTGCTTAACCTCAAGTCACAAAATATCTAGATATTTTGTAACCATAGTTTGGCATGAGGATTATTATTCTCACTTGAGATTATGTCTCATATCTTTTTCACTTGAGTCAAGTTTAGCTCCCATCTCCTTCTTCCTCTCTCTCCTCAAAGCTCTCTAGGTTTTGAAAAGAAAGAGAAAGAATTAAAAAGAAAAGGCTTTTGAATGAGATTAAAACCCACATCGCCATTCTACTTTAGTCTAGCCCACTAGTGTGGAGTGTTTGCTTCATCTTCATTCTTGATCAAGTGGAGCTTGGAGCTTGAGAAAAGGAACTCCGGGTGGATCGTCGTGGACAACGAAGGATTAAAGCGGACCGGTTCAAACTCTTGTTGTTTCAAGGAGTCTAGCAAGGAAGTCTACAAAGGTTGTATTCTTCTCTACTTAGTGTTAGACACTAGTTATAGTATGTGATACTATTTTGTTACCCTAAATTTCTAGTTTTGATCCTAGGTTAGTTTACTTAGCATCTCAAAATTTTAAATGTAGCATGTTTGATGCAAGACAAACCCTTGTATGGTGCTAAGAAAACCCAACAGTGGTATCAGAGCCAAGCTAGAAACTTAGACAATGTTAGATTAATTACGAAACCGAAACAACTCCGAATTAACAAAACTGAAACCATAATATATGCTTCTCTGTCGATTTTAAAACGAGCTCGAAATTTTTTTCAAACAACTGCAGAAGCTTGTATGTGATACAGTGAGTACACAAGAGAAAAACGAGGGGATTCCATCAGTTTTTGGCCGAGCACAAGGCCCAAAATTCCAGCCAGGCCGGCCCCTTTCCCTCTGAATTGCCTTGTATTGCTATGGTGCTTTGGCTGTAGGTTTTGGGGTTTCAGATATTGTTTGTTTAGGCCAAATTTTCATGTGATGCTAATTTTTCTTAGGGGCTTATTCGAAGTGTTTCATAGTCGTATGTTTTAAAATTGTATTGGTAACTTGGACGACGTTTAACTATTCGAACGAATATCATACACCAGCTTATTACTCTCGCTGAAATTTTCCAAGTGTTGGAATTTTCCAAGTTAAAAATATTCGAATAGTTGTGCAAGTAATCCTATGGACCCTCTAGACGAACAAAACCCTAACTCGATTTTATGACCATGGAACCGCGACTAAACCTTAGGGTTTGCCGTAGTCCTGTGGCGTCATAAGTGAGACAAGGGTTGACCCTTCTACGGCTGGTCCATAAACACTGCGGCACACTTTTTGGGTATTTTAATTTTGCTCAAGTGTTGAGCTCTCTCGGGGTAATTTGTGGGTGTTTGTTGATTCGATCGAAACGTTTAACATCGTCTTGATATATGATATTTTTTCTGCGACCGTAAGTGTATTATGTGGTGTATCTCCGGTTTCGTTGCTATATGTCAACGACAATTGGGGTACGTATACTTGCTTACGTTGATGACATGTGATGTTATGTGTTGTTGTGACATGATGTATAGGATCGTCGTGAATGAATGGCTGGGGTTTTTATGTGAGATGAGAGTTTTCGTTTTCCATTCATGTAAAATTCATTGTATATAATATTCTTTTATTAGGGCACATCCGGGTTGAGGATGATGTTACCGTTGATGTATATTATTTACTTTTCCACATTAGGATAGACCCAACGTGGGGAGCACAAGTGACCGGGTTCTAGAGTCCAGTGGGAGGCCATCTCGAGGAGTCGAGACCAGGTCTCCTAACTCTATAATTGGCAGGGTCACTTGCCGCTCTCGTAGGGGTCTAGGGTGTGGGATTGGCTATTCATCACGACTGTGGAATCCGTATTTTCTATCGTTGGCTAAATACAAAATACGGAAATCCTAGTATATCCTATATGTTCATATATGTGCTTCTGCTGTTGATATTCTGTGATGTGATCACTTTATATAATGAGACGAATGGTATTATTATATATATGATATATAATAAGCATTTCTTATGTTTTACATCCGCGCTAGTCCCGTCCCGCTATGCCGTTAATTAAGTAACCTAACGGTGCATAACGGGACACTGTGGCGAATGCGAATGGCATAAGCGTACGTTCTATTTTCGTTTCTTTTCTGTGATGGTTTAAGGACTTAAATGATGGGACAACATTAATGTGATTAATGTAAAAGAAAATAAACCTAAAAAGATGTTGTAGAATCGAATTTGAAACCCACTCAGCTTTTTACGAAAAACCTACATTTCAAAATTGTGGAGCTTAAGCCACTCCTTTTGAAAACCATTTGATTATACGACGATGTCAAGTTCAAAGAATTAAAGGTTTTCTTAAAAACCATCTTCAACCCTCCGTCATTTTAGGAAGTAGAGTACTTAGTATTCGTGCTACGTTTGTTGACTATAGTTAAGGCGTAGTGTACGGTAGCTAAGTGATGTCTTCCTACACAGCATATGATGCGATTACTTGGGACAATTATAAGACTTTGTTGACCATAATTAAGGGTCATATAACTGGGTCTAATTAATCGAGAAATGACGGGTAGAACTTGACTAGTGCTTATGATTTGTTGACCATAGTTAAGGTCATGAGTACTAGGGGTAAAAACCATATCGGGGGTTTTAAGAGTTGAAATTTGCAATGAGATTACATATCTTCCATATAATGGTTGGATCCCGATCCCATTGTAACCAAGAGTTGCTCCCAGGAGAGTTTTGCACTTTATAATTAGCTAACATATTAGTGTAACCCACGAGTTGCGGGGAGGCGGAAATATGAAAAACGATCTTGTTCTTGAAGCATACATCGACTAACCGAAGATCTTTGCTAAACGATAATTAACACCTACCATAGAAGTTCTAAACTACTATGTAAAGAGATTATACCTAGTGATACGTGTCCTTCGTCTTTACGATCTCTTCGTCCTCCTAGGCCTCCTCCAAGTGATAGATGATCCACCCGAGAACCCTAATCCAAGCTTCACCTCAAGACTTTGAGGTAACTAAGTTTCTCTAGTTGCTAACCAAAGGGACTTAGGTCATATAGAGTTAGGTTATGGGATGTTTAGTCTTTTCTAACCCTTGTACTCAACTCATGAGTGGTAGGATTAGAGCTTGAAGAAAGAGAGAGCTTGAGGAGAGAGAAGGTGAACTAGAATTATGAAATGAAAATTGCTTCTCACTTAATATATCAAGCATAATGAAATATCAATAAAATGAATAATAATAGATTATTCATCATGCTTCATAAATGAATATGAGTGATTCACTATGTGAGTCATTAAGCATTTAATGATGCATTAATGACTTAGTGAATCACACATAATGAGTCATAATTTACATTAATGACAATGCCACCTTAACCCCTCAAGTCACCATGCTTCTAGAAGCTTCCCGGAAATTACGAGAACGCCCCTCTCATCCGTGAAAACACGGAAAAACTTTAGACTGTATAAATCCAATAACCTGATACTAGAATCTGGCTTAAACCAAAGCCGTCTAGTAAAAACTGTCCGAATGTCGTACGTGCGTTTAAACACGTATTCGTCCGAACCCTTGTCGTAAAACCGTACGACCTCTATATGGTTTCGCCTGGAGTTGGGAAAACTCTGTGTGGGACTCTAAAGACTCGACTACTACGCTGGCAGTGGGTTTAACCATAAACCGCAAGCGGCACTAGCTGTACGTAACGGTCCCCAGGTAGATGTCGATAAGAAGGCCGATGAGGATACCCATCCGAACTCCTACTGAGCCTGTGCGTGACAATATCCGTGCAGTCCGGTCTGTTCGTCTAAGAGTATCGCATGTATGGTCTATGGAGGTGGTAAACGTCAGACCCCTAATAACCGTACAAGTCGTGTCGGTATGGCTCTATCACCATCCGAGAATCCACTGATCAATGTATCAGTAATTCTCAATCAGCCCTGGCCAGGGACTTATGGTAATGACCAACCGATCACTGTGCGATATCAACTCCCTATACCGGGAGAGACGAATCCCTAACAGTCACTCACTGCCTCCGCGTGGCTCGGGACTGTGCCCAACTAAAACCTGTTTGCACGACTCCTTTGAACCGTGGTAGGGTAGTAATCAAAGCACAGTGGGAACTCACACGAGACAAATGACGACTTTAAGTCAACGGACTATCTGCACTCATGTCACCTAAGAACTGCTATCTGACATTAGGTATAAATACCATCCAGTTAGTTCTCGGCGAGTCCTGTCCGGTGTATTCACACCCAGTGAGCATCTGTATACAATCTTAGGTGCACTCCACCAATGGCTGCGGGACCAATCCATCGCCCCTCCTCAGGGTCTAGATATGTATACACTAGTCTACTCCGGAGTATCGATGCCCAGTCTCGATACTCCTGCGACCAGGGACATCTAAGGATGTGCCTATTGACTATCCAGCTCCTACTAGTATGACAGCCATCACAACGCCGGTAGTCAGGCAAACACCCTATGGGCTTTATCAACATGTATATATGTATGAATACTACGCAAAATATATCATATGTTAAGATAAAGACAAACCAAATAGCGTACTGTCATATTAAGCAAGACAGTCATGTACATACATATCCCTAGCCTCCTATACAATGAAGGCCTCAGGGCATATATATCCAACAATCTCCCACTTGCACTAAGGCCTATAATTGGCACAATGAGTACCCACTGTCTTCACTAGATCCAGTTGCTGGAGTACCGCATGCCCAACATCTCAAACAGCCTCTCGAACAGAACTTGAGGGATGGCCTTGGTGAATGGATCCGCCGTGTTGTCTTTTGTGTCCACTCTCCGTACCTCGATCTCCCGACGTTCAACGATCTCCCTGATCAGGTGAAACCGCCTTAAGATATGCCTGGATTTCTGATGGGACCTCGGTTCCTTCACCAATGCTATGGACCCATTGTTATCACAATACAAAGGTATTGGATTGGCAATGGACGGAACCACCTGAAGTTCAGAGATGAACTTCCTCATCCAGACAGCCTCTTTTGCGGCTTCACTAGCAGCTATATACTCAGCCTCCATAGTTGAGTCTGCGACGGTATCCTGTTTAGAACTCTTCCAACATACCGCCCCTCCATTGAGGGTAAACACAAAACCCGAAATGGATTTAGAATCATCTTTGTCACTTTGGAAGCCGGAGTCGGTAAAAGCCTCTACCTGGAGGTCCCCATTACCGTAAATCAAGAACATCTCCTTAGTCCTTCTTAGGTACTTGAAAATGTTCTTTACCGCTATCCAATGTTTCTCACCTGGGTCAAACTGATACCTGCTTACCACACCAAGTGCGTAAGATACATCCGGTCTTGTACATAACATCGCATACATTATAGATCCTACCGCCGAAGCGTAGGGTATAATGCCCATGCGATCCCTCTCTTCATCAGTCTTTGGAGACATCTCTTTGGAGAGGGTGATCCCGTGACAAGCGGGCATATTACCGTGCTTGGAATCTTCCATACTAAATCTTTTTAGTATAGTGTCAACATACCTGGACTGTGAAAGTCCCAACATTCTATTAGATCTATCACGATAGATCTTAATTCCCAAAATGTAGGTTGCATCACCCAAGTCTTTCATAGAGAATTTCTGTGACAAGAAGAGCTTTACTGATTGTAGTATAGGGACATCATTCCCTATTAGTAGTATGTCGTCGACGTACAAAACGAGGAAGATTACTGCTCCTTCTACAATCTTCCTATAAATACATGGTTCATCTACATTTTTGATAAAGTCAAACTTTTTGACTGTCTCATCAAAGCAGATGTTCCAACTTCGCGATGCTTGCTTTAATCCATCGATGGATTTAAGCAACCTGCACACTCTTCCGCTGCTCCCTCTGTCTAAGAAACCTTCTGGTTGATCCATGTAAACACTCTCTTCTAAATGTCCATTTAGAAAAGCTGTTTTTACATCCATTTGCTAGATTTCATAGTCATGGAAGGCAACAATGGCAAGCAGGATCCGAATGGATTTAAGCATAGCTACAGGTGAAAAGGTTTCATCATAGTCCAATCCTGGTCTTTGACGATAACCTTTTGCAACGAGTCTAGCTTTGTAGGTTTCCACTTGTCCAAGTGCACCAATCTTCTTTTTGAAGATCCATTTGCATCCAACTGGTTTCACCCCAGGAGATGCAACTTCTAAAGTCCATACTTTATTGGTGTACATGGATTCCATTTCGGATCTCATAGCATCCAGCCACTTCATCGAGTCAATACTCGTGATATCCTGCTGAAAACTAGTAGGCTCATCATCATCGATGATGCAATCCTCTCGATCCCCATCTAGAAGAAAACCATAGTATCTCTCAGGAGGATGAGAAAGCCTACTAGATCTGCGGAGTGGCGTTGGTTCGTCATGTTCTATTGAAATCTGAGGTTCTTCTAAGTCCTCGGTAGCAGTTTGAGGTTCTGGAATTTCTTCCAGTTCTACCACGCTCCCACTAATTTCTTTTGCAAGAAATTCGCTTTCTAAGAAGACAATGTGGCGAGCGACAAACACCTTTTGTTCTTCAGTGTGGTATACCATGTACCCCCTTGAATGTTTGGGGTATCCTACAAACTTGCACAAAACCGATCGTGCCTCATGCTTGTCCGGTCTATGCTTTTTAACATATGCCAGATACCCCCATATCTTGATATACTTAAGATATGGTCTCTTCCCGCTCCACATTTCATATGGAGTGGTAGGCACAGACTTAGTTGGAACTCTATTCAATAAGTATGCTGCTAATTCTAGAGCAAATCCCCAGAAGGAAAGTGGTAACTCAGCACTACTCATCATTGAACGTACCATATCTAATAGCGTGCGATTCCTCCTTTCTAATACACCATTATGCTCAGGTGTATAAGGCGGAGTAAGCTGAGAGAGAATTCCATTCTCTTTTAAGTATTCAAGGAAACTGGTACTTAAGTATTATCCACCTCGATCAGATCGAAGTGTCTTGATGCTTTTACCAGTTTGTTTCTCTACTTCATTTTTATACTCCTTAAACTTCTCAAAGGCCTCAGATTTATGTTTCATTAAGAACACATGTCCATACCTAGAGAAGTCATCAGTAAATGTGATGAAGTAGGAGTGACCGCTTCGCGCATGTGTAGATATTGGACCACATACATCACTGTGTACAAGTCCCAAGAGTTCTGTAGCTCTTGCTCCGTGTCCGGAGAACGGAGATTTGGTCATTTTTCCTTTGATACATGATTGACAAGTTGCATATGATGAATATTCAAACGGATCTAGATATCCATCTTTATGTAACTTAGTCAACCTTGTTTCGTTTATATGACCAAGTCTACAATGCCATAGGAAGGCTTGATTTGAATCTGGAGCCTTTCTTTTAAGTGTGTTTTGAATATTGAAAATTCGAGGTTGATTAAGTATGTAAATGCCGTTTTCCAGTGTGCCATACCCAATCAGTTCTTGATTTAGGAGAATGTTCATGTCATTTCTTTCAAGCGCAAAATTATATCCTTCATTAGATAACAAAGATACTGATATAATATTACACAACATACTGGAAATACAAAAACAGCTGTACAACACCAAAATGTGCCCACTAGTCAACCCTAGGTGATATTCCCCTATTGCAATTGCATCTACATGCATTCCATTGCCCATCCGGAGAGTCATATCACCTGCCCCCAGTACTCTACTATTTCTCAGATCCTGCAATGAATTACAGATGTGAGAATCAGAACCGGTATCAAGTACCCATGATGTAGAGTTTACTAAAAGACAATTTTCGATTACGAACACACCTGAAGCAGAAGCAACAGCTTGCTTCGTGTCCTTTGCCTTGAAGGCCATACAGTCCTTCTTCCAGTTCCCTTGCTTGTGACAATAATGGCATTCGTTTATATCCGCTTTCACCCTTCCTGCCTTGTTCTTTCCCTGCACCTTCTTGACCCCACCTTTCGGTTTGATGGCTTTCATCTTCTTCTTCCCTTTAGCTTTCGCTTTAGATTTAGAAGAGGATGATTGGCCAGCATACAGAACGGGGGCCTTCTCCTTTTTCAAGGAGGTCTCTGCTACCCTCAACATGTTGAGGAGCTTTGGAAGATCAGCTTCCATTTTGTGAATGTTGAAGCTAAGCACGAACTGAGAAAAGGTGTGGGGAAGGGACTGCAAAATCAAGTCGATATACAAATCATTCTCTAGCACGCATCCCAGGTTTGCGAGTTCCTCAATGAGGCTGATCATTTTGAGGACGTGCTCTCCTATAGGCGATCCTGGAGCTAACCTCATCTGGAAGAGTTTCCTTTAGGTCTCGTACCTTGCGATACGTGAGTGCTCTCCATATAATTCCTTAACATCGAGAAAGATGGATACAATATCAATACTCTCGTCCTGTTTCTGGAGTTCATTGTTCATGGACGCCAGCACGATACACTTAGCTTGCTCACAATCTAGATCCCAGGTTTTGCGAACTTCCTTGTCCATAACTGAGGAATCTGGTTCAGGGATAAGGGGAGGAACAACGGTGGTAACATATGCTATTTTGTCATAAGTCAGTGCAATGTTGACGTTCCTTAGCCAATCTTTATAGTTGTGCCCGGTCAGTATATTTTTTTCAAGTAATAGTTTTAGTCCTGTCATGGTAGCTGCTAGAGAGAGAGAAAAGAAAACACTCACATATGCTTCTTGCAAGTTTAGATTGGTTATTAGTTTATCTAAACAGGATGGCTCCCTCTGTTCCCTCAAATCCTTCTTCAAAACCTAAAAGAAGAACTAGTCAGGATTTAATCACACGTCACAATACTTGCTTAACCTTTCAGCCAGGCTGGTGTTGGTACATCGAGGGAGGTTTTCCAACGCTTTCGCGAAGTTCCTTAATTAAATAACCTCTTTTCCCTGGAGGCGTACCCTCTAACACCTTTCTGGACACCTACTTGGTTCATAGCATTGATTGTTAAGTGAGAATGTTTCCTGAGAGTAATCCTACTCATCAGTGGGATCGAGATCCAACTATCATTGCATGATGTACTAGATGGAAGCCACTCTAGTCACCACACTCCAGAAGGTATGCTAAATCTGCAAGTTTCCTTTATGTTTGAAACTCCCGATGTGATTTTTACCCTAAGCTCTTATAGACCTTGACGTAGGCCAACAAGTCAAAAGACGCAAGTCAAGTTCTACCCGTCGTTGTCCTGATTAATTTAGGTACATCGTACATGCCCTTGACGTAGGCCAACAAGGCTGTACGTCTGTCCTATACTAATGCATCTATCTATGCAACAAATAAGCAAGCCACACTGCTACCATCCACTATGCCTTGACATAGGCCAACAAGCATAGCATGAATACGATGTGATGTTTATTTGAAACGACGGAGGGTTACGGCTGGTTTTTTGGCAAAAAACCGTTAACGCGGTGAACTTGATTTGATCGAAGGAACCAAGATAGTTTTTTTATTAAAAGGAGTGGTTTAAGCTCCGCATTTCAAATTTGCTTTCTCAAGAAAACCGAGTGGTTTTTAGAAATTGTTCCAACGATTCAGTTTAGGTTTTATTTTTCTTTGCATTAATAAAATAATGCGTCCCATCTTTAACCTATCATTACAGATAACAACGAAAATACAACGTCCTCTTACGCCATCCGCATTCGCCACGGGGTCCCGTCATCACCCGTTAGGTTACTTAACTAACGGCAGAGCGGGGGCTGGGCTAGCGCGGGTGTAAAACATAAGTGACATCTAAATAGCTATCATATATAGATATTGTACATTCGTCAGACGCAATAATAGGCATTCCAGATCACAGATAAACTTTATTGGATATGCAAGCAATCCGCGTTTCTTTTGAGCCTGTAAGAAAAGACGGATTACACAGTTATGATGAATAGCCATTACCCCACCCCAGACCCCTACAGGTACGGCAAACTACCAGCCAAGTACCCGAAGTGAAGCGGTCTCCCTAAGCAACGTGAGTGAGCCACTAAGCACTTCGAAATACCCGGTAGTTTGTACACCCCACCTTGGGTCTATCCTAGGAGCAAAAAACAGTAAAAAGAAATAATACAACGGTGGCAACAACTGCAACCTGGATGTGCCCCGCAAAATAATATTACAACTTATTACAATTACATCGAATGAATTAATACAATAACCCATCACAAAACCCCAGCTAATCATCACAACAGTCCAATAGAGTTCATAATCACAAACTGTTAAAAACATTACAGATATATGCAACCCCCTGCCAACCGACATACTAGCAGTTAGGGGAGGTTTACGAACACATAATACAGTTCACAGATATAATCAAACAAGCAAACATCGTATAATTTCAATCGATCAAACCCATTAGATTCTGCTCCAAAGCTTCTCTGTAAACCTGAGACCTGAGCAAAAAATAAACAGTACCAGAAAAGACAAAATATCACAGAAGATGCACAGAGAAAAACTGGGCAGAATCGGCCCCAACTCGGCCGCGGATCCGCGGCGGATCGGTGGGATCGGCCACGGTTCCGCGGCTCAGTGGCCGATTCAGGAGCCCATTTTTTTTGTGTGTTCTTATAATTTCATGTAGAGTATTCTAGAGGAACCTGAAAAATTTTAGGACCTCATTTTAAAATCGACAGAAACTATGTGATATCGGGGTATTTTCCGGTTCGTTTTGCGTTCGAAATTCATACGACTTTGCAAGTGAGTTAATTATTGTTTAGTGAGGCTCTGATACCACTGTAAGTGGATGTGCAACACCCTACGAGTTGCGGGGAGGCGGAAATATGAAAAACGATCTTGTTCTTGAAGCATACATCGATTAACCGAAGATCTTTGCTAAACGATAATTAACACCAACCATAGAAGTTCTAAACTACTATGTAAAGAGATTATACCTAGTGATACGTGTCCTTCATCTTTACGATCTCTTCGTCCTCCTCGGCCTCCTCCAAGTGATAGATGATCCACCCGAGAACCCTAATCCAAGCTTCACCTCAAGACTTTGAGATAACTAAGTTTCTCTAATTGCTAACCAAAGGGACTTAGGTCATATAGAGTTAGGTTATGGGATGTTTAGTCTTTTCTAACCCTTGTACTCAACTCATGAGTGGTAGGATTAGAGCTTGAAGAAAGAGAGAGCTTGAGGAGAGAGAAGGTGAACTAGAATTATGAAATGAAAATTACTTCTCACTTAATATATCAAGCATAATGAAATATCAATAAAATGAATAATAATAGATTATTCATCATGCTTCATAAATGAATATGAGTGATTCACTATGTGAGTCATTAAGCATTTAATGATGCATTAATGACATAGTGAATCACACATAATGAGTCACAATTTACATTAATGACAATGCCACCTTAACCCCTCAAGTCACCATGCTTCTAGAAGCTTCCCGGAAATTCCGAGAACGCCCCTTTCATCCGTGAAAACAAGGAAAAACTTTAGACTGTATAAATCCAATAACCTGATACTAGAATCTGGTTTAAACCAAAGCCGTCTAGTAAAAACTGTCCGAATGTCGTACGTGCGTTTAAACACGTATTCGTCCGAACCCTTGTCGTAAAACTGTACGACCTCTATATGGTTTCACCTGGAGTTAGGAAAACTCTGTGTGGGACTCTAAAGACTCGACTACTACGCTGGCAGTGGGTTTAACCACAGACCGCAAGCGGCACTAGCTGTACGTAACGGTCCCCTGGTAGATGTCGATAAGAAGGCCGATGAAGATACCCATCTAAACTCCTACTGAGCCTGTGCGTGACAATATCCGTGCAGTCCGGTCTGTTCATCTAAGAGTATCGCATGTATGGTCTAGGGAGGTGGTAAACTTCAGACCCCTAATAACCGTATAAGTCGTGTCAGTATGGCTCTATTACCATCTGAGAATCCACCGATCAATCTATTAGTAATTCTCAATCAGCCCTGGCCAGGGACTTATGGTAATGACCAACCGATCACTGTGCGATATCAACTCCCTATACCGGGAGAGACGAATCCCTAACAGTCACTCACTGCCTCCACGTGGCTCGGGACTGTGCCCAACTAAAACCTGTTTGCACGACTCCTTTGAACCGTGGTAGGGTAGTAATCAAAGCACAGTGGGAACTCACACGAGACAAATGACGACTTTAAGTCAACGGATTATCTACAAACATATCACCTGAGAACTGCTATCTGACGTTAGGTATAAATACCATCCAGTCAGTTCTCGGCGAGTCCTGTCCAGTGTACTCACACCTAGTGAGCATCTGTATACAATCTTAGGTGCACTCCACCAATGGCTGCGGGACCAATCCATCGCCCCTCCTCAGGGTCTAGATATGTATACACCAGTCTACTCCGGAGTATCGATGCCCAGTCTCTATACTCCTGCGACCAGGGACATCTAAGGATGTGCCTATTGACTATCCAACTCCTACTAGTATGACTGCCATCACAACGCCGGTAGTCAGGCAAACACCCTATGGGCTTTATCAACATGCATATATGTATGAATACTACGCAAAATATATCATATGTTAAGATAAAGAAAAACTAAATAGCATACTATCATATTAAGCAAGACTGTCATGTACATACATATCCCTAGCATCCTATACAATGAAGGCCTCTAGGGCATATATATCCAACAATTAGGTGTCTAGAAAGGTGTCTACGGGGTTACGCTTCTGGAAAAATGAGGTTTATTTTAATTAGGTCCGTGCGAAAGCACGGGGAACCTCCCTCAAAATACCGACACTGGCCTGGCTAAACGGTTAGTGAAGTTATAGAATGCAATAAATCCTGGCTGGTTTTCTTTTTAAGGTTTGAAGGAAAATTTGATAAAAATAGTGGGAGACATCAATTAGATAAGATAATAACCAATCTGATCTTTGCAAGAGGTTTCGTTGAGTGTATTATTTTCTCTCTCAGAATGGCAGATACCAATGACATGACTTAAGCTTCTACTAGAGAAAAATAAACTAAATATGACCAATTATAAAGACTGGTTGAGGAACATTAACATTGCCCTAACTTATGATAAGGTATTATATGTCCTCACAGCCCTAGCCCCATCTGTCCCAGGCCCTAAATCTTCAGTTGCGGATAGGGAAATCCGCAAGACATGGGATGCTGACTGTGCTCCAAATGCCTCGCGCTTGCATCGATGGACAACACACATCAAAAGAAGCACGAGCAGATGGATATTCAATCCATCTTTCTCTATATAAAAGAGTTGTATGGAGAGCATTCGCAGACCCTGAGATATGAAGAATCTCGAAAGCTGTTTCAGATGCGAATGGCTCCTGGCACACCAGTAGGTGACCACGTTTTGAAGATGATAGCTCCTATTGAAGAGCTTGAGGACCTCGGATGGACAATGGAGAACGAATAATATATAGATATTGTTTTATAGTCTCTCCTCCCTGCCTTTGCTCAATTTGTAGTAACTTCAACATGCACAATATGGAGAAGTCACTACCTGAACTTCTCAATATGTTGAGAAGTGATGAGAGCACACTCAAAGCAGTGAAGACTTCCGCTTTGATTGCTGGGCCATCTTCCTCCTTTCGCCCAAAGGCCAAGGCCAAGGGAAAGATGAAGAAGAAACCCACCAAACCTAGAGGTGGAGTTAAAAAGGCTAAGGGGAAAGACAAGTCCACCGCTGGGGAATCGGCAAAAAGAGAATGTTATTACTACCACAAAGCGGGACACTGGAAGCGCAACTGTGCTGAGTACCTAGATCTCAAGAAGAAGAAGCATGGGGATGCTTCCGCTTTAGGTGTGTTTGTGACAGAAAAATGTTTTTCTATAAACTCTACTTCCTGGGTATTGGATACTGGTTCAGGTTCTCACATATGCAATTCTATGCAGGGGTTGAGAAATAGCAGAGTTTTGAAGACATGTGACCATACTCTCCGGGTTGGAAATAGTTCCAATGTACATGCGGTTTCAGTGGGAGAGTATCACCTGGGGTTGCCATCAGGGTGTATATTGGTTTCGAACCCATGTTATTATGTACCTAGTATGCTTTGTAATATAATATCCGTTTTTTTGTTAGACAATGAAGGATATAATTTTGTATTGCAGAACAATGTTATGAACATTAACCTGAATCAAATGTTGGTTGGGTATGGTACACTTAATAACGGGATATACGTCCTAAATCAACACACAGTTTTCAGCATACAACACACTAATAAAAGAAAATTTTCGGATATAAATGAAGCTTTTCTTTGGCATTGTAGACTTGGTCATATTAACGAAACAAGACTAAAAAAGATACATAAAGATGGATATTTGAATCCTTTTGAATATAAATCTTATGCGACTTGTCGGTCTTATATCAAGGGTAAAATGACCAAAACTCCGTTTACAGGACACGGAAAAAGAACCACTGAGCTCTTAGGCCTCATACATAGTGATGTATGCAGGCCAATGTTTACACAAGCTAGATGCGGTTTTTCTTACTTCATAACTTTTACTGATGATTCCTCAAGATTCGGTCATGTGTTTTTAATAAAGCATAAGTCTGAAGCTTTCGAGAAATTCACTGAGTAAAAACTTGAAGTAGAAAAACAAACCGGATTGAGCATCAAGATACTTCGATCGGATCGAGGTGGAGAGTACGTCAGTACAGAGTTTTCAGACTTTCTAAAAAAGAATGGGATTCTCTCTCAGATCACTCCTCCCTACACACCACAGCACAATGGTGTGTCAGAACGTCGGAATCGGATCCTATTAGATATGGTACGTTCTATGATGAGTGATGCTGACTTACATGTCTCATTTTGGGGGCATGCATTGGAGACTACAACGTTTCTATTGAATAGGGTTCTAACCAAAACCGTGTCTACCACACCATATGAGATATGGCATGGGAAGAGACCATCTCTTAAACGAGTTAAGATTTAGGGTTGTCTGGCCTATGTTAAAAAGCAGAATCCGGACAAACTCGAGACACGGTCAGTCATGTGTAAGTTTGTGGGATATCCAAATAATTCTTATGGATATCTTTTCTATTACAAGGAGGAAAAAAGGTGTTTATTTCTTAGTATGCCACATTTTTAAAAAAAGAATTTTTTACAAATGATACAGATGGCAATGTGGTAGACCTAGAAGAGGTTCTAGAGACACAAGTTACAAATGGCGACTTGGTTGAGCCTGTTGTTGCAACAGAAACTTATGAACCTCAGCCACTCCGTAGATCTAGTAGGACTTCTTGCCCACCGGAGAGGTACTACGGTTTCCTCATTGATGGTGATAGAGAAGACTGCATCATGGAAGATGATGATCCTACTAGTTTTCAGCAAGCTATCACGAGTGGTGACTCTGTGAAGTGGCTGGATGCCATGAGATCCGAAATGGAGTCTATGTACACCAACAAAGTATGGACTTTGGACGTTTTACCCCCTGGAGTAAAACCCGTAGGGTGCAAATGGGTCTTTAAAAGAAAGATTGGTGTAGATGGGCAGGTGGAGACCTATAAGGCAAGACTTGTGGCGAAAGGATTTCCTCAAAGACCAGGTCTGGACTATAACGAAACTTTTTCTCCCGTAGCCATGCTTAAATCCATTCGGATCCTACTTGCTATTTCTGCTCACTACGACTATGAAATCTGGAAGATGGACGTTAAAACTGCATTTCTAAATGGTGATTTAGAAGAATGTGTTTATATGGATCAGCCAGAGGGCTTCGTTGACAGTGGGAGCAGTGGGAAAGAATGTAGATTGCTTAAATCCATTTATAGATTAAAGCAGGCATCACGGAGTTGGAACATCTATTTTGATGATGTTATCAAAAAGTTTGATTTCATCAAAATCCAGATGAACCTTGTGTTTATAAAAAGACTGTAGGGAGAACTGTCGCATTCCACGTATTGTACGTGGATGACATTCTTCTGATAGGAAATGATGTTCCTATGCTACAGTCGGTCAAATCATTCTTATCACAAAGGTTCTCCATGAAGGACCTGGGATGCCACGTACATATTAGGCATTCGGATCTATAAGGATAGATCTAAAAGGTTATTGGGATTGTCCCAAATCAGGTACATCAATACCATCCTAAAGAGGTTTAGTATGGAAGACTCCAAACGGGGTGCCTTACCCGCTTGCCATGGAGTCACTCTCTCCAAGGACTTTTGCCCAAAGACTGATGAAGAGAGAGCTCGCATGGGCATTATTCCCTATGCTTCGGCCGTAGGATCTATAATGTATGTGATGTTGTGTACACACCCTGATATAACTTATGCACTAGGTATAGTAAGCAGGTTTCAGTCCAACCCAGGGGAGAAACACTGAATAGCTGTGAAGAACATTCTTAAGTACTTACGAAGAACTAATGAATTGTTCTTGGTGTATGGTAATGGAGATCTCCAAATGGAGACCTTTACCGATTCGAGCTTCCAGAGTGATAAGGACGACAGCAAATCTATCTCTGGGTTTGTATTTACCCTCATTGGAGGGGCGGTGTGTTGGAAGAGTTCCAAACAGGATACCGTTGCAGACTCTACAATGGAAGCTGAGTAGATTGCTACAAATGATGCCGCCAAAGAAGCCTCTGGATGAGGAAGTTCGTCTCGGAGCTAGGAGTAGTTCCAACTATTATTGATCTAATACCATTATATTGTGACAATAATGGGGCTATGGCGTTAGCCAAGGAGCCCAGGTCCCATCAGCGATCCAGACACATCCTGAGGCGATTTCATCTGATCCGGGAGATAGTAGGTCGCCGCGAGATCGAGATTCGAAGAATAGATACAAAGAATAACACCGCGGATCCATTCACCAAGGCCCTCCCTCAGCCGCAGCATAAGCGACTTTTTGAGATGTTGGGTATGAGATACGCCAATAATTGGCCTTAGTGCAAGTGGGAGATTGTTGGATATATATATGCCCTAGAGGCCATTATTTGATAGTGGATGTATTTTTACATGTATATATATATTCAGGGGACTTTCTTGCTCGACATCATAGTATGCTATCTGGTTACTCTTTATCTGGACATGTTCACTTGATCATGCTTTTATTCATTTAGTACATGTTGATAAAGCTCTGAGGATATTTGTTTGACTACTGTGATTATGATGCAGATCATACTAGTGGGACGTGTGTAGTTTATAAGCATATCCTAAAATGTCCATAATCATTGGTGTATCGAGACGGGGCATCGATATTCCAGAGTAGACTAGCGTATACGATTCTTGACCCATGTGATGGGCGATGGATGATCTCATATCCATTGGTGTTTGACACCAAGATTGTATACGGGTGCTCAGTGGGGACTGGGTACACTGGACAGACTCGCCGAGAACTCCTATGTGGTATTATATCTATCGTCGGATAGCAGTTCTCAGGTGACACTGGTACATGTTAGTCTGTAGACCCGAGATCGTCACAGAGACTTGTGTGTTCTCCCACTGTGCTTTGATATCCACCCTACCACGGCTCTACTGAGTCGTGCAAACAAGTGGCTTTTGGGTACAGTCCCGAGACACATGGAGGCAATGAGCGATAGGAGGGGTTTTGTCTCTCCCGGTATTGGGGGTTGATATTGCGCTGTGCTCGATTGGCTATATCAACAAGTCCCTGGCCAGGGCTGATGAGATTTACTGATAAGTGTTATCAGTAGTTTCTCGATCTGTTATATGCCATACATCGGCATGACTTATTGAGTTATTGGGATCGACGATACCATCCCTAGACTCGATATGCAGCATATCTGATGAAGAGACCGGACTGTACGGTAAGTGTTGCCAGTTGGATCGACAGGAGTTTTGACAGGTTCGCTTGTTTTTCTTCTGCTCGCTCAATACCCGGGTAGCCGTTACGTTTAGCTGACCGCTTGCGGCTTGTGGGTTTTTGATATGATCATCACCTACTGCCGGCGTATTGATGAGTCTTAGAGTCCCACAAAGGGGTTACCTAGCTCAGGCGAAACGATGTGGGGTTCATATGGTGATATGCACGGGTGCTTGATTAAATGCGTGTATATGATACCGCATTATAATCTGGCGGTTTTCTATTGGTCGGGTCGTATGTGATATGACCGGTTTATTAAATCAATCGTTGATTTAATAATATGTGACCATTAGTCTTCTTACTTAAAGCCTATTTCTTTATGATGCATGCATGAATGTATGTATATGTTGATATGGATGCACACATGCAAGCATACATGTGTCATGGTTGATGATACATTGGTGGTGGCAATACAAGACTCACATGTTTACATATATTTATATATTTTGTTTATTTGAGAAAAGCAAAATGAGAACAAAAATATGGTTGACTAGTCAACTCTTTTCTCTTGTGTTGACCAAAATCAATACCATGGTTTTGTTGCCCATGGTTTTTGCTTATTCTCAAGTCACAAAATATCTAGATATTTTATAACCATGGTTTGTCTTGAGAATTATTATTCTCACTTGAGATTATGTCTCATGTCTTTTTCACTTGAGTCAAGTTTAGCTCCCATCTCCTTCTTCCTCTCTCTCCTCAAAGCTCTCTAGGTTTTGAAAAGAAAGAGAAAGAATTAAATAGAAAAGGCTTTTGAGTGAGATTAAAACCTACATCACCATTCTACTTTAGTCTAGCCTACTAGAATGGAGTGTTTGCTTCATCTTCATCCTTGATCAAGTGGAGCTTGGAGCTTGAGCAAAGGAACTCCGGATCGATCGTCATGGACAACGAAGGATTCAAGCGGACCGGTTAAAAATCTTGTTGTTTCAAGGAGTCTAGCAAGGAGGTCTACAAAGGTTGTATTCTTCTCTACTTAGTGTTAGAGACTAGTTATAGTATGTGATACTATTTTGTTACCCTAAATTTCTAGTTTTGATCCTAGGTTAGTTTACTTAGCACCTCAAAATTTTAATTGTAGCATGTTTGATACAAGACAAACCCTTGTGTGGTGCTATGAAAACCCAACAGTGAGCCCATATTGTGACGTATTTTCATATGTTTTATTGGATATTATTATCGTTTCTGCTTATACATTTCTTGACTTTTTATTTTAGAAAATGGACATGTACTAGATAGATTTTTATATTTTACTGTTCTTGATATCCTATAGACAGCCGTAATGTGACTGTGGAGGGATGTTTCCTAGCCACAGGTAGCATGGTTGGCTCTATCACGTGCCGTAGTTAACGCACTCTGGGAAGTGGGGCATCACAGTTTGTGGGTATCTGATGTGATCATTACCTACTGCTGGCATATTGACGAGTCTTTAGAGTCCCACACAGAGGTTTCCTAGCTCAACTGAAACGAATTATGGCACGTATGGAGATATGTGCGGGAGTTTGATTAAATACGAGTATATGATACCGTATTCTAATCTAGCGATATTTGATATCAGCCAAGTTATATGTGATATAACCGGATTTTTGAATCAAGTGTTGATTCAATGATTTGATTAATATATGTGTGTGAGTGTGTGTGTGTGTGTGTGTGTTTATTTGATATTAGCCGGTTATATATGATATGACCGGATTATTTAATCAAGTGTTGATTTAATATCTAATATTGAATATTAGCCGGTAATATGTGATATAACCGGATAATTGAATCAAGTGTTGATTTAATGTTTTGATATCCATATATATACGATATCAGTCGGTTATATATGATATAACCAGATTGTTGAATCAGGTGTTGATTTATTAATTTGATATATATTTGATATATACATATGTTAACTAATATTAAGCCCACTTAAGATTTTTCTTCTCTTAATATAAATATATTTATATATGTGATATATATATGTGTGTGATATATATATATATATATATATAATGTGTCTTGGTAGATGATACATGGGACTAGGATGTATAAGAATCACATATGAGGAAAAATGTGAAGAGATAATGATAAATATTTTAGAATTAAAAGAAAAGAGAATGAGTTGTTATTCTTTAGTAGCTTGTAGATGTTTTGAGAAGCTACGACTCATCTTCAATTCTTATTTTACTCTAAGATATTTATCATACACCATCTAATCTCATTTATATTCCCATCTTATTCTTATCACTTGAGTGATGGTTCATAATTGAAACGTTTTCCGGTGTGTATGTAAAGAAATGTATAGAAATCACAACCAAAAATATTTTGACCGCAATCAATAACGGTGTCGAATTATAGCGCGTTAGTAAGTGCGGATAGTCCACAGGGAAAGTGTAATCCGTTCGTATTTTGAATTAGATGAATCGAAAATTTAAAGAAAAGAAAAGAAAGAACAATTCAATTCAAGATTTGTGAAATTGAAGTTCAAGAATTAGTAAAATCTATATCTAATAGCAAGAATCAAGAAAACATTAAAAATCAAGAATTGAGAAGTGATGATTTCCAATCCAAGAATCAAGATTCGAAGTGAGGCTCGTAGGAATCGATCGGATCTATAGATGTGATGAAATCTATTGATTACTTATTCTTATCCATCGATGAATTGATACTAGATCGATGATGATCAACGAGAATTGGGGATTTCTTGCGAAACTAGGGTTTCATCTTCTATCCCATGTCCTTTCGTCGATATCATTCATATTCTAGCCTCTAGTAAATTCAAGAATCGATCGTGGATCCCTAATTTCGAGCGAACACAATCAAGAAAGCATCGCATCGAAACTAGGTCGTCGATTCTTCAATTTGGTAGGGTTTACAAACTCATAGGACTTAAGAATCGTTTCTAAATTTGTAACATCATCATCTATTGATCGTCTCGACTCCTTCACGAGCGAAGTTTTACTCAAACATCATGACACGAAACATAATCAAGAATTGAGATTGAATCATGATGCAAGAATGTAAAGAAAGCAAGATTAAAGATCTTCACCTTTATTTATCAACAATTTTGTTACAATTTACTCGATCTACAAGAGAAAAGAACTTGATCGTCGATTTCGGCTTCGCTCGTCTCCTTGAGTCGCAAATCTCCGTGGATCGCTTGCTCCGATGAAGTCCGGCGTCTCTTTCTAAAGGATCGAAGGCTTCATGCTTGATTTGGTACTCGAAATTCTTGATCTTGGCTTTGGAATTAGAATTAGGGTTAGGGTTTGGAGTTACAAGTTGTGTCACTCAACTTGTGTTGGGGTTGAAGATTGAACTCTTGAACAACCCTAGAAGTGAAGCTTTAGGGTTCCTTTTATGGCCTTCACTAGCTTTGGCTTCCTTTAGAAGCTAGGTTTAGTTTAGCTTCCCTTGTAAGCTAGGTAGTTAGGTAGAAGCCTCTAGAAGTAGTTAGTTAGGTTTTAGCTTCCTTCATAAGCTTGGAGGTTAGGGAGAAGCTTCTAGGTTTAGTTTGTTAAGTGAGAAGCTTGCTTTGGAAGCTTGGAAGTTTAGCTTGAACAAGGAGCTTGTTGATCTGGCAGAAGACTCTGGAGAATTCTGGAATTTGCCATAGCTTGATGAGATGTAGGCATTGAGTGAAGAATAATGGTGCAGAGCTTTTCTGATGACGTGGCAATACGGCCGCGGATCCGCGGCACGTGCCTGCTCCAGCCGCGGATCCGCGGTCACGTGAGGGCTTCAGTGTGTCATTTTCACAGTGTGGCTTTCTGCTGACTTAATGGTATTTTTCTGATATGTTGATTCTCAAAATTCCTTTTAGATTACTGCCAGATCTCAAGTCTTTGAGTTGGCGTATTTTTTATCAGCACTTAGACAATCTTGGCTCGGTTCCTGGAATTTCCTGCACAGATCTTTGAAACAAGTGTTGCGCTATACAAGGATGATGCGATGCCATGATAAACACCCAATTTCCCTTAAAATGTCGGTTTTAGTATACAACACAGGTAATCTGGTATTTTACGACTGTTTTGCTAATATGTGCAATATTCAAACCGAACGCCTCTAGATGAATGCAAATGGTAGGGAAATTGACGTGTTAAAAATACATTATTTTCGACTGATCAAATTCCCCCAAACTTATTTTCGGTCGTCTCGAGCGAATTGTTTTATTAAAAAGAGAAGGAGAAAATAAAGAAAGAGAAAAACTAACTAGCACACTTTCGTAGGCAACACGATTGCACTGAGCACGTGCAACAAGCCTTTAAACCTCTAGGTGTCCCTAGTAGAAGGAGTGTTGTCTCCTGAGGGTTTCCAGCGGATTGCACCCACAAAATCCAATAATAAAAGGAAGACCGTGAATATTACATTTAAAGAAAAGAATTGTAAAAAAAAAGCTTTGAAAATTAGGGTTTCCAACTATGCTAGCTTTTCGGTTGTCATGAGCCCTATCTTAATAGTCATGAAAAGATGTCAGAAATCACATCATCCCTCAATAAAACATCATTTTTATTCTTCATTCCTATCTTTCTTCCAAACATCGATCATATAACCCTACGTGTGTGTAATATACATCCCTACACCCGGAGAATTCAATTCAAGCTATCATACTTTTGTCCATCTGCCTCAGTACTTTTTAATTTGATGAATATTTAGATGAAGTTGCTCACACATTTTCATGCGACCGTTAATACTTCTTGAGGTACTAACCGACCGATTACTCATGTGCTTGCTTATTAGGTGTTTTTCCTCATCTTGCACCACCTAAGACTTAGCAGTGACTCCCAGACCAGTTGGTCTAAGGCACTAAGTGAAGAGGCACCCTCGCTATATTTTTTTATTGCTGCCTTGGCGATAACAAAACCAGTGTTCATTTATTTCTTCACCATTTTATATTTTATTCATTTTTTTATTTCCTTCATACTTTGGCTTTTAGACAAGAGCATTTCAAGGTATCCTCTACTATCCAGAGTTTCAAGATGTGCGTAAGTGCGAATTGCAGGGTATCAACGTTCAAAATGATTGGATTTCAGAATAGGAACTATTTTTCAGACTTATTTTTATCCTCAGATTAGTGACTTCCTTCATCTTACTAACCTTTGGGACAACGGCTAGTTCGTATAAGAAAACTTCTAATTTTCTTGGTTTTCTTAAATTTTTCTAATCTTTTGGATGTAATTTTTCATTATCTAATATTTTATTATCTTATTTATGTACAAAAAAAATTATATATATATATATTTTTTGAAATTTTTATAGGTTTTGAAAATGTTTTGTGCTTATGCAAAGTGATATGCAAATGATGCGAAAATAAGCACAAACCTCCCCCAAACATGTTTTCAACAGTGTCCTCACTGTTGCCATCTGCTAAATCTCGAAAAACTATAAGCCTGGAAGGAAATTTATTAGCGGGGGAAAAATATATAAGTGAAGATCCTTCCCCAAACTTATTCTTTTCACTCACCTCCATTCAAAAGATGATGCGGTAATTTACAGGACATGGAGGTGAGACGGAGGAATTTTAATCAATATAAAATGGCTCCTGTAAGAACAGGAGCTCCTCCGTGGGGTCGGTGGAAAAATACAACTTTAATCTATGTCCATTCACTTTTAAAAATGTGCCGTTTTTAACATTTTCTAGCTCAACTGCCCCGTGCGGGTATACAGACCGCACAATGAAAGGTCCCTTCCACCGAGATCGTAGTTTACCCGCGTGAAGGTGTAGTCGTGAATCATAAAGAAGGACTTGTTGACCAGGTGTAAACGTTTTCCTCAAAACGTTTTTATCATGAAATAGCTTAGTCCGATTCTTTATGATTACAGCGCTATCATAAGCTTCATCGCGGAGTTCGCTTAGCTCATTTAATTGCAGCTTCCGAAAGTTGCAGGCTTGGTTTAAGTCAAAGTTGATTTCTTTAATAGCCCACATTGCTTTGTGCTCAATCTCGACTGGCAAGTGACAAGCCTTCCCAAACACTAACTTATAAGGAGACATCCCTAGATCGGTTTTATATGCAGTTCGGAATGCCCAAAGAGCATCTGTCAATTTGGTCGACCAATCTTTTCTATTCTTCGCAACAGTTTTCTCCACGATTTGTTTGATCTGTCTATTCGAAATCTCAGCCTGCCCGCTCGTTTGGGGATGATAGGGTGTGGAAAGTTTGTGGTTGATTGCATATTTCTGCATCAAAGTCTCGAAAGACCTGATGCAGAAATGCGTCCCGTTATCGCTAATAATAGCGCGTGGGTGTCCAATTCGCGAAAAGATATTTTCTTTTAAGAACTTAATGACAACCTTCTTGTCATTAGTGCGACATGGAATAGCTTCAACCCACTTTGAGACGTAATCAACCGCAAGCTGTATGTACAGATTCCCAAAGGAGTTAGGAAAGGGACCCATAAAGTCAATGCCCCAAACATCGAAAATTTCAACCACTAAGATGGGTTGCTGTGGCATCTTATTTCTCCGGGAAATCCTACCCGTGTGTTGACACTGTGTACAGGTTTTGCAATGATCAAATGCGTCTTTGAATAAGGTCGGCCAATAAAAACAGTATTGCAAAACCTTCTCTGTCGTCTTTTTAGGACCGAAATGACCCCCACATGCCTGATCATGACTAAAAGATAGAACACTCTTGAATTCCCCATTCAGGACACACCGGCAAATGATCTGGTCAGGACAACACTTAAACAGATAGGGTTCATTGATTAATCCAAAAATTTATGTTAACCGTAATCAGAAACGGCGTCGCTTTGTAGCTAGCCGGTGAATACGGGTCGATCCACGGAGATGTGTAATTTTCTGATTTGTGTTTTTACGAGTTGATTCCGATGGTGGTTTGGTCTTTGTTGATTGATTTAAAAACTAAATTATACGATATTAAAGAACTTGTTAGGATTAGGTCTAAAGTAGGGTTGAGTAGATAAAGATTAACACCTCTTTCAATGCTTTTGATTCAAACCTGTTTTAGAAGTTATATCAATTATTAGCAAAGGGGATTAGGATGATTGGGAAGAAATGAAGTTTCTTCCTCTTGATCCTTGTCCGTCCTTTCCTACTAATTGCTATAACCTTCATGGACGTCATGCATGTCCGGTCCTTTATACTACGGTGTCACCGTTACCTCGTGGGTAGGGTGCCGTAGGGAGCGGATCATGCATGCGTGCATGAAGTTCTATTTAAAAATATTCGGCATTGAAAGAGATGAGAGATATTCATTTCTCATTCCCTCCTTTATTCCTAACCCTAACAAGCGAGGATTTTACTCGCTCATTAGGGTGTCTTTTAAAAGTGACATTTTTAAAGCACTTACCGATTGCATTTGAAAGACTACACTAAATGAACTAGGGCAATGATATGATTGATCTACTGCAAGAATTATACGAGAGAACTAGGGAAACAATTAAATTAACACTACGGCGGAATTTAAAGAAATAAAAACTTACTAAAATGATGCTCTTGATCTCCCAACAATTCTGAATTTTATTGATTGAAAAGAGGCATCCCTTTTACAGATTTGTGAGTACAATTTATAAGAAAACAGGGAAACTAGGGTTATAGATTTTCGCACACATGATTTTACAGATATGCCCACTGAAAATCCTAACACCTGCACCGACACACCGACAGAGAAAAAATCCACCGACACGGGCACCATATGGCCGCGGAACCGCGGCAAAGGGGGGGTCTGGGCCGCGGTTCCGCGGCCCTTTGATGAGCTCAGCTCACCAATTTTTCTGGGCCTGTTTGTCTTTATCTGGGCTTGTTATTTCCTTATCTCTTTTCTCTGTTTGTCTTCTTATTCTTTTCCAGATCTTTCAGTGATAAACATGTAGCGATCTTTCAACCGTTTTGCTCTGACATTTTGGACCTTGCACTGTTCTTCGTCTAGGCTTGACTAGGATCCGTCAAAAGTTCCTTTTCTCTATCAACTTTCGTCTTTTTCACTGTATTCGCTCCAAGAGCCTGTATCCTGTAACATGCAACAAACGTGCGTCAAGAGTACCTGTTTACTTAAAAAAAATGAATAAAAATAGGGCGTATGAATCGCAATATTATAGTATGAACAAATACCCCCAAACTTATCTTTTGCTCGTCCTCGAGCAAACTTATTATTTTATTCTCAATAAAAGTTAACCTAGTCGCACTTTCGCAAGGAAACGCGATTGCACTGAGCACATGCAACAAGCCGTTAAACCTCTAGGTGTCCCTAGTAGGAGGAGTGTTGTCTCCTGAGGGTTTTCAGCGGATTACACCCACAAAATCCTATCAATTTGGTTTTTCGACTTTTGTTTTCTAATTAGGTTTTCTAACAAGGAATTCTATTATCGTCGACCCGCAAATTATCCACCCATATTCTTCACACTTTCTCATTATTTAACTTAAGATTATATATGTTCTATAGAATTACTTAGCTTTCGGCATTTCTTAAGTTTTCCTTCTAGGGTTTCATCTCTGCTTAGGAATTTCTATCAACTCTACTAAAGATACAAGTTCTATTCTTCATTCCTTTCTCTTATCTGAACTCTAATCACATATCCCCACGTGTGTGTAAATATCACCCCTACACTTGGAAATTCAAATTAAGCAATCGTACTCTCGTCCATTGTCCAAAGCACTTATTAATTGGTGAATTTCGCTTACACATCTTTCATGCGACCGTTAATACTTCTTGAGGTACCAACAGCCGATTACAAGATGCGTTAGCACTTTAAAGCGTACTTCCTAATTTTGCAACACCCAAGGCTTTTAGCAGTGACTCCCAAACCAGTTGGTCTAAGGCACTAGGTGATGAAGCACCCTCGCTAAATATTTTTTTTCTATGTTTTGGCCTTAAGTAATCATAAAACCAGTGTCCATTTTTTTTCTTTCACTTTTTTTTTCTTCTTTTATTTTCTTCGTACTAAGGACTTTAGACAAGAGCATTTCAAGGTCTCTTTTACTATTCCAAGTTTGAAGGTGTGTGATTGTGCAAATTGTAGGGTATATGTTTTCAGAATCTAGACTTAAGCCAGGATTTATTTTTCAAACTTATACTCTAATAAAAGTTTTAATACTTTTCCTTCGTTTTGACTTAGCCCAAGAAGTGAACCCAAAATTTGCCTATTTCCAAATAATCTACAAAGACATGTACTTTCTACCGTTAAACTCTAAGGAAGGTTATTTTTAGGGTTTTTAATTTGCTAAGTCTAAGATCTAGTTTTTCCTAGCCAGTTAACCTATTTATCAAACTCAAGTCAATTAACCAGAATTGAATACATTAATTTTTATAATTTTTTTGAAACTTTTCAATTTTTATGGGTTTATCTTTTTTTTTTCTTCAAATTTTTATGATTTTTTATATAAAGATGCACTGCAGAAATTAAATATGCAAAAGGAAAAGAATATATACAATATGCAATGCAAAAGATAACTATATACACTACCCTCTCCCCCAAACTTGAGCAAAGCAGTGCCCTCACTGCCCGGCCCCACGTCTCGCTCGTGAGCGTGAACGTGATCGTTCCCCTCTAGCCAAAAGGGTTTGAATACCCCTCTCAATTTCCGTCAACCGACGGTCGTGATCTCGTGCTGTCGCCCGAAACTCATCCCTCAAAGAGTCAATTCTTCTTACCGTTCGCCGCATCAATCGTGCATGCTCTTGAGGGGTCAGTTCTTCCCCGCTCGATGTCGAGCTAGAGCTAGGGGTGCGTGCGGGTATATTCTCTGCCGGTTCCGTTCGTGTCCAAATATCAATAAGTCTAGAGTAGGACGAAGTAACGCCCTCAACGAGTGGTCGAACCGGAACTCCATCTATCATGTATGAATCAAATTCCTCAACGGGGAGGAAATAACGGCAGAGTTGGGTGACTAGCATGGGACATGGGTAGATGGTACCTCTTTTCCCCGCACCTATAGACTGGAGCAATACAGTGCACATGTCGAACCGTGGATTTTTCATCATAAGTGTGTGTACGACATGTAATGAGGGGGTGAAGAAAGTCGTGTTGTGCGAACTACCAAAGATATTGTTTTGTGCCCACCGGCACACAGTAAAAACGTTCGCGAAAAGGGTCCGTGCTTCTATACCTTTACGCGGCACTCGTGCACAGTCATTCCCCATCAAGGGCATATAATCCTCAAAGTGCAAAGGGTGGTCATGTGCGGGTACACGTGGTATGAGTGTGACCTCGTGGATCATGTCCCTATCGATGTGAATTACGCGATCTCCCCAATTCATTTTAATGTAGCCTAAGTTGTCAAGACTATTATCCTCCATTGATTCATAAAATAGGGCAACTAGTTCAGGTAGGGCAAACGCAGAGGAGTGATTATAGGTAAGGAAATTCCAGCCCCTCTGCTCGATTTCATGTGCAAAATATCTACCGTACACTTCGTGTGTGAAAACTGGGGTAAAATCTCTCTCAAACTGCATTTTATGTGCCATATAGATTTTTTTCAGAAAAAGTATGCTAAAAACAGAGAGTAATATGACAGAGTTGCCTCCCCTGAAAATTTCAGGGGGCGAAGACACCAGACGGCGACGGAAGCGCGGCGTAAGGAGGCTACCGCGGCGGGATCGCGGCGGATTGGCAGCGGCACGACGAGATTTTTCTGGAGCAGGTTGGTGGCGGCGGCTAGGGTTTTTGGGAGAGAAAATATTAGGGTTATGAGGACAGGAGGCTCGGGTCTCTTTAAATAGAGGGGAAAGAGGGTTATTTGAAGAAAACATCCTCAAAAATGAGGATTTTATTTGCAAATTTAAAAAATGTCAGCTCTTAATTCTGAAAATATGCAATTAGGTCCAAATATATATATATATATATATATATATATATATATTATTTATTATTTTTAATTATTTTTTTTATGGTATTTTGGGATTATATATTTACAAATTATATACACACCCCCAAACTTATTTGAAATAATGTTTTGGAAAAGGAAATTTAGGGGTGAAAGTGGAGGAAAATCACTCAGAATAGATCGGCTCCTGCAAGAACAGGAGCTCCTCCGAAGGGTCCGCTGTGAAGAACGGTTTCAGTCGATGCCCATTCACTTTGAATAAGGTACCGTCTTCAGGATTTTCAAGATCAACCGCACCGTGCGAATAAACGGTGCGGACTACAAAAGGTCCTCTCCATCTGGAACGGAGCTTGCCGGGATGATAATGTAACCGAGTGTCATAAAGTAAAACCTGTTGACCAGGTTCAAAAGTTTTTCGTAAAAGGTGTTTATCGTGGAACACCTTAGCTCGGTTTTTAGTAATTAGGGCATTATCATATATCTCATCCCTCAGCTCTTCTAGTTCATTCAACTGCAGCTTTCGATTGCTGCCCGCATCTCCTAAAGATAAATTCAGCTCTTTGATAGCCCAAAAAGCTTTATGCTCAATCTCCACTGGGAGGTGGCAAGCCTTCCCGTCAACAAGCCGGTATGGAGACATACCAAGATCAGTCTTATATGCAGTACGGAAAGCCCATAGTGCATCAATCAGTTTAAGTGACCAATCTTTACGGTTTTTAGAAACCGTTTTCTCCAAGATTTGCTTTATTTGCCGATTTGAAACCTCGGCTTGCCCACATGTTTAGGGGTGATATGGCGTTGACAGTTTGTGGGTGATAGAGTATTTGCGCATTAAGGACTCGAAATTCCTATTGCAAAAGTGAGAACCATTATCACTTATTATCGCCCGAGGGTGCCCAAATCGAGAGAAGATGCGTTCTTTAAGAAATCGAACGACAACCTTGTTATTGTTCGTTCGGCTGGGCACAGCCTCAACCCACTTTGAAACGTAGTCAACGGCCAAAAGAATATACACATTTCCAAAAGAGTTAGGAAATGGTCCCATGAAATCTATACCCCAAACATCAAAAATGTCCACAACCAAAATTGGTTGGAGCGGCATTTCGTTTCTCCGCGATATCCGGCCCAAGTGTTGGCACCAGGAGCAAGTTTTGCAGTATTCAAATGCATTCTTGAAGAGTCGTGGCCAATAGAAACCATACTGCAAAACTTTCTCGGCTGTCTTCTTTGGGCCAAAGTGCCCGCCACATGCTTGATCGTGGCAAAAAGACAGCACGCTCTTGACCTCACTTTCAGGTACACACCGACGAATGATTTGGTCGGAACAGTATTTAAAAAGATAGGGTTCATCCCAGTAAAAATGCTTTACTTGGGACAAAAATTTAAGTTTATCCTGTTTCGACCAATCTTCAGGTATCAGGCCGGTGGCCAAGTAGTTTACAATATCGGCGAACCATGGTTCGCAAGAAACGGTCAAGAGTTGCTCATCGGGAAAAACATCAGTGATTGGAAGATCAAGCGTAGGCGAAGAAGGGAGTCGTGATAGGTGATCAGCTACTACGTTTTCACATCCTTTTTTGTCCTTTATGACAAGGTCAAATTCTTGTAGTAAAAGGATCCAACGTATTAGCCTTAACTTAGCATCCTTCTTCACAAAAAGGTGGCGAAGAGCTGAATGATCAGTATATACAACGACTGGAGAGCCAATTAAATAAGACCGAAATTTTTCAAGTGCAAACACAACCGCTAAAAACTCTTTTTCTGTTGTTGTGTAATTTAGTTGGGCCTCATTTAGTGTTCGGCTAGCATAATAAATCACATGCGGCATTTTATTAATGTGCTGTCCAAGGACAGCGCCAATGGCAAAATCTGATGCGTCGCACATGATTTCGAAAGGGTGCGTCCAGTCTCGAGATGAAAGGATGGGCGCAGAGATGAGAGAATGTTTCAAAGACTCGAGTGCTTCAATGCATGTGGAGTCGAAAGCAAATGTTGTGTCCTTGGCCAATAAGAGAGTCAAGGGTCTAGCAATCTTGCTAAAGTCCTTGATGAACCGTCTATAAAATCCGGCATGGCCAAGGAAGGCTCTAATGTCTTTGACGCATTTTGGGGGAGGGAGGTTAGAAATCACTTCGATTTTAGCTCTATCAACCTCGATGTCGTTTTGCGAGATGACATGTCCTAAGACAATGCCTTCTCGCACCATGAAATAGCACTTCTCCCAATTCAACGTTAGGTTCTTATCCCTACAGCGGGTAAGAACAGCGTCAAGATACCGTAAACACTCGTCGAAGGAGTCGCCAAAGATGGAGAAATCATCCATAAAGATCTCCAAGAACTTTTCAACCATGTCTGAAAAGATCCCCATCATACACCGCTGAAATGTCGCGGGTGCATTGCATAACCCAAAGGGCATGTGACGATAAGAAAAAGTGCCAAAGGGACAAGTGAATGTTTTCTTGTCTTGATCCTCTTTGGCGATGGGGACTTGGTTGTAACCGGAATAGCCATCCAGAAAGCAATAGAACTCGTGCCCTGCCAATCGCTCGAGCATTTGGTCAATGAAAGGTAAAGGAAAGTGGTCTTTCCTTGTCGCGGCATTGAGTTTCCTATAGTCTATGCAGACTCGCCGCCCAGTTTGGGTGCGAGTGGGAATTAACTCATTTGCCTCATTGGTGATGACCGTAATGCCCGATTTCTTTGGCACGACGTGGATTGGGCTAACCCATTGGCTATCCGAGATAGGGTAAATGATACCACTATCCAAACACTTGACAATCTCCTTCTTAACATCCTCTTTCATAATGGGGTTGAGGCGTCTTTGAGGATCCCTTGCCGGCTTGGCATCATCCATCAAGTGTATATGATGTTCGACTATGAGGGGACTAATCCCCTTAATGTCCGCCATAGACCAGCCGAAAGCTTGCCGATTATTATGTAAGACCATCAAAAGAGCCTTCTCTTGCTCAAGAGCCAGAGAGGCCGATATAATGACGGGTAAGGTCTCATTATCACTTAGATAAGCATATTTTAGGTGCGACGGCAAAAGCTTCAATTCGAGTTTAGGAGGTGAAACAATAGATGGTAACAATGGGGTAACTGTTTCAAACTCGAAGGATTCCATCAAAGGTTCGAATCGAGTGTATGCAACAGAGTCGGATGGTTCAATTAACTCATCCGAAAAAGCAAAAGACTCCAATTCAGGTGATGAGTCTTCAAAGTCGTCAACGAAGGTAAAACACTCAAAATCATTATCCACCGTGAAAGCTGTGTCGGATTCTAGGAGAAACGCACTAGTGGCGTTAACATTGCTGTGATCGAACAAAAAATTCTCGAACTCACAGTCCTCCTCCGCGATCTCATTGATCGAGCAAACATCGAGTACGCTAGCATTAGGCTCAGCAGGCTGACTTCCTAACGTGAAAATATTAAGCTCAATTGTCATATTGCCGAAAGATAGGTTTATTGAACCATTACGACAATTGATCACTGCGTTGGAAGTTGCCAGAAATGGTCGACCAAGTATTACCGGAATTTGGTTCCGGGGGTTAGCGACAGGTTGTGTATCCATCACGATAAAGTCAACGGGGAAAATAAAATCCCCTACTCTAATTAACACATCCTCCAGCTCTCCCTTAGGATGGGTTATTGACCGGTCGGCCATTTGGAGAGTACAGTGAGTGGGCTTAAGCTCTCCAACGCCGAATTGCTCGTACACAGAATAAGGTAGCAAATTGACACTTGCGCCAAGATCTAATAGTGCTCTATTGATGTTCTTGTCCCCAATTGTTATCGAAATGGTAGGACACCCGGGGTCCTTTTGCTTTGGGGGTAAAGAATTTACAAGAGCATCACTAATAGCACTAGCCACAAAAATTTTCTTAGGCACTTGCGACTTCCTCTTTTTGGTGCATAAGTCCTTTAAAATTTTTGCATATGAAGGAACTTGTTGGATTGCATCCAAAAAAGGGATATTTATGCTAACCTGTTTGAACAACTCTACAATCTTTTCCATCTGTGGAGTTGGTTTATTGGATCTCAATCGGTTAGGAAAAGGAACATTTTGAAAGGTGGTTGAGTCCAATTTTTGCGGATCAGATTGTCGAGTTGGAACGACACCCCGTGTAGATGTGTTTGTGTTGTGAGAAATGGGTTCGTTCGAGCTAGAAGATGTAGAGCCGTGTGAAGGGTTGAGAATAGGCTCTAAAGAAGAAGGTGAAGAAGATGAAGAAGGGCCACCGGCAGGGGTGTTATTGTCAATACCCACATTGTTTTGCAACACTTTTCCCGATCTCAACGTGGTCACCGCATTTACGTTATGATTCTGCTGTTGATTTGCAGCATGTGCGTGACCGAGGTTGGGCAGTGGTTGAGATGGGAGCTTTCCTTTTTCACGCTCGCTCAAAGCTGCATTGAGTTGTGCAATTTGTGCTTCAATAGATTTGATGCTTTGATCGTGTGAGCCACTGTTTTGCACCAAAGATTGAATAGAAGTCTCTAGTCTTGCTGTAGACTGTGTAGATTGCTTAAGGAACGCATCTAGACTTCTTTCGAGCGAGCTAACCTTATCATTATTAGGTTGAACATAATTGTTTGGCTGGTAAGCATTGTTAGGCACAAAATTGTTCACCTGATTAGGGTAAGGTTGCTGTTGAAATTGAGTTTGTGAAGGTGCTTGTTGTTGTTGTGGAGGAGGAGGTCTTTGAAAATTGTTATTTCCTTGGAATTGTTGATTTTGGTTCCAAGCAAAATTTGGGTGACTCCTCCACCCCGGATTGTATGTCGAAGAGTATGGATCGTTCCTTTGTCGTTGCTGAAATGCAGCATTGACTTGATCCTGTCCTTGAGTAGATGCATTATAAGGACACTCTTCGGTTAGGTGCGAAGGATCCGCACAACAAGCACAAACAGTTCGTGGAGGCATAACAGGGGCAGGAGAAGACGACGAGATTTTGGTCTCAATCGCTTCTAGCTTTTTCGTAAGAGCGGCCATCTCGGCCTTCATAGCAATCGACATTTCTACTTGATGTACGCCTGCCCTAGATTGACCACTAGAAGAAGATGATGTGGTCTTGGTACTCTCCCACTGAATTGTTTGCTCACTAAGATCCTCAAGAAACTGCCATGCTTCGTCACTAGACTTGGAGAGAAAATGACCTTGACTTATGGTTTCTAGCAACTGCTTCGTTGCCGAGTTCAATCCCTCATATAATGTTTGGCAAAGTTGCCAACTTTCAATCCCATGATGAGGGCATTGAACGAGTAGGTCTTTAAATCTCTCGAAGCACTTCCAAAATGGTTCGGAAGGAAGTTGTGAGAATTGAATTATTTCATTGCGGATTCTAGCAGTTTTGTGATGAGGATAGAACTTTTTCAGAAAAGCTTTCACAAAATCGTCCCAATTTCTTATGGAATGTGATGCGGTGCTGTATAGCCACTTCTCGGCTAGGTCACATAAGGTAAAAGGAATGACCCTTAGCCTTATCGCGTCATCACTTAATTGGGTTGTTTTCATCATAGCGCACACATTTTGGAATTTATTGATAAATATATATGCATCTTCAGATTCCAATCCATGAAACTTTGGCAGCATATTGATGAAATGTGGTTTTATTTCAAAATTGTCCCCATTTGCCGGTGGGGGTGAAAGACAGGTAGGTAAAGAAGTGCGGACGGGGTAGAAGAGATCCTGGAGCGCAACTCGTGCGGGCGCTTCAACAGGCGGTTGAATCGGGTTATTCGCACCTGGCGGAGGTGGAATCATTCCCGTCGGTAAGGTATTGTTGGGGTTGAATCCCGACATGCCTTCGGTGGAAGAATATGAAGGTGTAGGTAAGAAAGTGGACGGAATGTCGACTTCGGTGTCGAAGGGTTCGTCGGTCGGTACCAACGAAACACGGACTAATCGGGCGTTAGTATCCCTAGTCCAAAGTGACATACACTAAAAGGGGTAGTGTATGTCAGAAAAAAGAAAGACAGAAGGTGGAGGTAAGATAATGTCAGCGAAGGGAAGTGGTGGAAGTGAGTTGCAAGTTCCTTTAGAGACAAGTTGCAAGTTTTGAAAAGATTTTTTCTTTTTTTTTATGTGAGAGTTTTGCAAAAGAGGTTATTTGAAAAGGGACTCGTGACACAAATGTATCAACCACACATGAACAATCAGGCCTAGATCTAGGGTCACCTAGGTCTGCTAGACAACTCCTAACTAGGGCTAGAAATAGGACCCCAAACCGCCTCTTCACCGACAAGTACGGCCAGGTAAGTGGAAAGGAACCACAATAGTGGGCCTAATTAATAACCACTAGCCTAGACACCGCAAAGTCAGTTAGGATAAACGGTCGATGCCTATACTAGTCCTTTTCCTATTGAGCTCGATGTTCTTAGGTCTGAGTCTAGTATTTTTTAATTAATTATGGTCGATGCAAAATGCTTTAAGGTGATTTCTGGGGTCCTGGGAAGGGTGATGAAATCCCCACCTGAGTTTGGTCAATTAGCCCCTTAAAGTCCGATTAAATTATGCAAAACAATAAAATTCACTTGCAAGCAATTTTTAGCGCGGCGCAAAGAAACCTGCAAAAAATCTGTTATTTAGATGGGGGAGAAAGATTTTTTTTTTAGCGCAAATAATTCCTGCAGAAAATTTTTACAGAGAGATATATGGAGGTTGACAGAGGGGAGAAGGAGAAGGCAAACCCTGCAATTTCCAAACAGAGAAGAGACCAAAGGGCCGCGGTTCCGCGGTCGGGGGTGCTCCTTGGCTGCGGTTCCGCGGTCGGCTAGAGGGATCAGGCTCTGCAAAAATTTCTACTGCACCCTTGTTCCACTCCTCCTCTGTTCTGATGTTCACTTTCCTGATTTGCTTTCTGTAAAATTCCAGATCCGCGATGCTTCGCTGTTCCTGCAAGATTCAAACCATAAAACCCTTCAAACAGATAAAAATCGATACAATGTTTTTCTATTTTTCTATTTTCTGATTTTTATAATTTTTTAAAATTTAATCAACCCGAAATTACACAAAAGAAAGATTACGCCATCCCCGGCAACCGCGCCATTTGATTAATCCAAAAATTTATGTTAACCGTAATCAGAAACGTCGTCGCTTTGTAGCTAGCCGGTGAATACGGGTCGATCCACAGAGATGTGTAATTTTCTGATTTGTGTTTTTACGAGTTGATTCCGATGGTGGTTTGGTCTTTGTTGATTGATTTAAAAACTAAATTATACGATATTAAAGAACTTGTTAGGATTAGGTCTAAAGTAGGGTTGAGTAGATAAAGATTAACACCTCTTTCAATGCTTTTGATTCAAACCTGTTTTAGAAGTTATATCAATTATTAGCAAAGGGGATTAGGATGATTGGGAAGAAACGAAGTTTCTTCCTATTGATCCTTGTCCATCCTTTCCTACTAATTGCTATAACCTTCATAGACGTCATGCATGTCCGGTCCTTTATACTACGGTGTCATCGTTACCTCGTGGGTAGGGTGCCGTAGGGAGCGGATCATGCATGCGTGCATGAAGTTCTATTTAAAAATATTCGGCATTGAAAGAGATGAGAGATATTCATCTCTCATTCCCTCCTTTATTCCTAACCCTAACAAGCGAGGATTTTACTCGCTCATTAGGGTGTTTTTTAAAAGTGACATTTTTAAAGCACTTACCGATTGCATTTGAAAGACTACACTAAATGAACTAGGGCAATGATATAATTGATCTACTGCAAGAATTATACGAGAGAACTAGGGCAACAATTAAATTAACACTACGGCAGAATTTAAAGAAATAAAAACTTACTAAAATGATGCTCTTGATCTCCCAACAATTCTGAATTTTATTGATTGAAAAGAGACATCCCTTTTACAGATTTGTGAGTACAATTTATAAGAAAATAGGGAAACTAGGGTTACAGATTTTCGCACACATGATTTTACAGATATGCCCACTGAAAATCCTAACACCTGCACCGACACACCGACAAAGAAAAAATCCACCGACACGGGCACCATATGGCCGCGGAACCGCAGCAAAGGGGGGTCTGGGCCGCGGTTCCGCGGCCCTTTGGTGAGCTCAGCTCACCAATTTTTCTGGGCCTGTTTGTCTTTATCTGGGCTTGTTATTTCCTTATCTCTTTTCTCTGTTTGGCTTCTTATTCTTTTCCAGATCTTTCAGTGAAAAACATGTAGCGATCTTTCAACCGTTTTGCTCTGACATTTTGGACTTTGCACTGTTCTTCGTCTAGGCTTGACTAGGATCCGTCAAAAGTTCTTTTTCTCTATCAACTTTCGTCTTTTTCACTGTATTCGCTCCAAGAGCCTGTATCCTGTAACATGCAACAAACGTGTGTCAAGAGTACCTGTTTACTTAAAAAAAAATGAATAAAAATGGGGCGTATGAATCGCAATATTATAGTATGAACATTCATCCCAGTAGAAATGTTTTACTTGGGATAGAAAATGGTGTTTGTCCTATTTTGACCAATCGCTGGGTATAAGTCTCGTGACAAGATACTTCACAATATCCCTGAACCAAGGTTCTTCGGATACGTTCAAGAGTTGTTCGTCCGGAAAAGAATCATTGATCGGTAGGGTCACAGGTGAAGAAGAGATGCGTGAAAGATGGTCGGCTACAACGTTTTCACATCCTTTCTTATCTTTGATAACAAGATCAAATTCTTGTAATAGAAGGATCCAACGTATTAGCCTACCTTTAGCATCCTTCTTTGCCAAAAGATGTTTCAAGGCGGAGTGGTCAGTGTACACAACTATTGGTGAGCCAATAAAGTAAGGCCTGAATTTTTCTAATGCAAATACAACCGCCAAAAGTTCTTTTTCGGTAGTTGTATAGTTCACTTGAGCATCATTCAGGGTCTTACTTACATAATAGATCACGTGTGGCATCTTTTCAATGTGTTGTCCTAAGACTTCACCAACTGCAAAATCTGATGCATCACACATAAGCTCAAAAGGGTGGTCCCAATCTGGAGACGATAGAACGGGGGCTGTAGCGAGAGAGTGTTTGAGTGAGTCGAATGCTGCCTCACAATCCGAGTCAAAATGGAAGGTCGTAACCTTGGCCAAGAGAAGAGTTAAGGGTCTAGCAATTTTGCTAAAATCCTTAATGAATCTCCTGTAAAAGCCCGCATGGCCAAGAAATGATCAGATATCCTTGACGCTTTTGGGATGAGGAAGGTTTTGAATGACATCTATCTTAGCTTTGTCAACCTCAATGCCTTTCCGTGAAATAACGTGTCCAAGCACAATTCCCTCTTGGACCATGAAATGACATTTTTCCCAATTCAAGGTTAAGTTCTTCTCTTTGCAACGAGTAAGAACTGCATCAAGATTCGATAGGCAGTCAGAAAAAGAGTCCGAAAATCGAGAAATCGTCCATGAAAATCTCCAAAAAATTCTCTACCATGTCCGAGAATATCCCCATCATACACCGCTGAAATGTAGCGGGAGCATTGCATAACCCAAAGGGCATGCGTCTATAACCAAAGGTACCAAAAGGACAAGTAAATGTGGTTTTATCTTGATCCTTTTTGGCAATGGGGACCTGATTATAGCCAGAGTATCCGTCCATAAAGCAATAATACTCACGTCCAGCTAAGCGTTCCAGCATCTGATCAATGAAAGGTAGAGGAAAGCGGTCTTTCCTCGTAGCGGCATTGAGTTTTCTGTAATCAATACATACACGCCACCCAGTTTGGGCGCGTGTCTGAATTAACTCATTTTCCTCATTGGTAATAACTGTGATGCTAGATTTCTTAGGGATGACATGAATTGGACTCACCCATTGGCTATCGGAGATTGGGTAAATAATACCATTGTCGAGGCATTTGACGATCTCTTTCTTCACTGCATCCTTCATGACGGGGTTCAACCGTCTCTGTGGTTCTCGGGTTGGTTTGGCATCATCCATCAAGTGTATATGATGTTCTTCAATCAAGGGACTAATCCCTTTGATGTCCGCCATGGTCCAACCAAACGCCTGGCTATTAAATCTCAATACCGTCAAAAGTGCATTCTCTTGCTCTGATGCTAGAGAAGCGGATATGATTACCGGTAAAGACTCATTCTCACTTAAATATGCATATTTAAGATGAGAAGGTAAAAGTTTGAGATCTAATGCTGGCGGAGAAATAATAGAAGGTGGGATCATCGAATGATATTCGGAGTCACAAAGAAGCTCATAGCCTGCATAAGATACAGACTCGGATAGTGATGAGTCAGGAGTGTCGGACTCAAGCGTGGAAAATATGTCCTCACTAAGATGTGCAAAATCAAACATTGATGTGGTAGTGTCGTCGAGATCTTCAAAGCAAAGTTCATCAACTCCACAACTTTCGAGAGCAATCTCGTGGACAGAGCACACATCAAGTATATGAGCAGAGGGTTCAGATGGCTGACTTCCAATTTTGTAGATGTTCAGTTCAATTGTCATATTTCCAAAGGATAAGTTCATTGAACCGTTTCTACAGTTAATGACAGCATTGGAAGTGGCAAGGAATGGTCGACCCAAAATCACCGGAATTTGACTCCGTGGGTTTGCTACAGATTGTGTATCGAGAACAATGAAGTCCACAGGGAATACAAATTCCCCGACTTTTATCAACACATCCTCTAGTTCACCCCTAGGTTTGGTGATTGAACAGTCTGCCATTTGGAGAGTGCAGTGAGCTGGTTTCAACTCTCCAATCCCTAGCTGCTCATAAACAGAGTATGGAAGTAGGTTAACACTTGCGCCAAGGTCAAGAAGAGCACGGTTGATGTTTTTACCCCCAATAGAAATCGATATCGTAGGATATCCTGGGTCCTTACGTTTCTTTGGTAGCTGTGAGATAAAAGCAGTGCTAAAATTATTAGACATGAAGACCGTCTTTGGCACTTGAGTCTTCCTCTTCCTAGTGCACAAGTCTTTAAGAATTTTCGCATAAGCGGGGACTTGCTGAATAGCATCTAGGAGAGGGATGTTGATGTTAACCTGTTTGAACATTTTTATAATCTTCTCCATATGTGGACTCGATTTGTTACTCCTTAACCGATTAGGATAAGGAGCTTTAGCAATAAGCGCTGGGTCCATCTTATGAGAAGGTGGTGTGTATAGACCTGATTCCAGAATAGGAGTGGGGATCGTCTGTGGTGGACTAGAAGAGGGTTACTGAGGTGTCGAGCCTAGAGGGAAACGAAGAATAGGCTCGTGAGAAGGCGGTGGGGTAGAAGAACAAGGATCAGAAGTAGAAGTGTGTGTGTGAGGAAAGGTCTCAGCCGGGGTGTTATTGATAGATTTTTCAGTATCATCAATCTCTTCCCCAACATGATTATTCAGCACTCTTCCTGATCTCAACGTTGTGATGGCATTTACATTGTAATGCCCAGGATTCGGTAAGGGTTGAGACGGAAGTTTCCCTTTTTCTCTCGCACTCATTTCGGCTTTTAGTCGTGCAATTTCTGCTTCCATCAATTTGATACTCTCAGCTTGGGACGCTGAGTTTTTCTTTATCTCACCGATGGAAGATCTAACCTCAGCCGACACTTCCATGAAATTTGACAAGAGTGACTTCATGGTTTGTGTGAATGCAGAGAACTCGTCAGAACAGGTCAACTGCAAAGGATTAGAGGGTGCAGGTGTGTTGACCTGGTTTTGAAAATTTTGTGACTGGTAGGGGTGCTGAGTGAGTGGAAGTGGTTGCTGTTGCGGTGGAAGAGCCCTTTGGAAATTGTTTTGGTTTGGAACCGTGTTTTGATTCTGTTGTTGGTTCCAAGCAAAGTTAGGGTGATTCCTCCAACCCGGATTGTATGTGGAAGAATATGGATCGTTTCTAGGTCTTTGAAATGTGGCATTAGTATGCTCTTGACCTTGAAACGGAGAATTCAATGGACATTCTTCCGTTAAATGAGAAGGATCAGAACAGCATCCGCATACAGTTTTGGAGAGTGACATTTGATTTAGGGCGGCACCTAAAAATTTGTTTTCCATAGTATCTAGTTTCTTGTGTATAGCTGAAATTTCAGCTCTAACTCCTATGGAAACATCTGATTGGTTATTGCTACCCCTAAACGATGGACTCTCCCACTGTAAAGATTTTTCAGCGAAATCTTCTAAGTATTTCCAAGCTTCCCCATCGTCTTTGGTCATAAAATTGCCTTGACACATGTTTTCAAGGCTCTGTTTAGTGGTAGGGTTACTGCCCTCATATATGATTCGGCACAGTTCCCATCTAGGGATTCCGTGATGTGGACATTGAACCAACAGATCCTTGAAGCGGTCAAGACATTTTGAAAATGGGTCATTTGGAAGCTGGGTGAATTGATTTATTTCGCTACGGACTCGAGCTGTCTTGTGATTAGGGTAGAATTTCTTAAGGAATGTTACAATGAATTCTTCCCAATTCGTAATAGAATGTGCGGTAGTGTTATACAGCCACTTCTCGGCTATATCGCACAAGGTAAATGGAAGAAGACATAGACGCATAACATCCACAGAAAGTTGTGACGTACCAATCATTGCGCATACATTTTCAAATTTGGTGATAAAGACATATGCGTCTTCAGACTCGAGACCGTGGAATTTTGGTAGAAGGTTGATGTATTGGGGTTTAATCTCAAAATTGTCCCCGTTGGCTGGTGGAATGGATAGACAGGTCGAAAGAGGACCTCGCATAGGATAGCACCTCTCTTGGAGAGAGATGCGGGGTGGATTCTGCGCACCTACGGACGGCGGCAGATTAGTGGTAAAGAAGTTCGATGGAGAAGGATCCATCGATGTAGGTGTGGTGGTGAGTAAAGAAGAGGTAAACGTAGAATTACCGACTTCGGAGTCGATCGGGGGAACACGGACTAAACGGGCACTAGAATCCCGTGTCCAGCCTATCTTGCACTAAAGGGTTTAGTACAAGTGGCAGCATTAATATAATTAAAGGAAAGAATGAATGTGATTGGTGTTTGTTTTGAAAAATATACTGATTTTTTGAAAAAAATGATGCAAATCACAACAAATGCAACAAGCAACCCTAAATCTAGTGGTCACCTAGGTCAAGGCTCTAGACCGCTCCTAACTGCCAAAAGACAAGTCGCAGGATCAATCCTCCACTGCCTCTTTGTCTCTCCTGTGGCCAGGTAAGTGTCAGGTAAGTGGGAGGTTCTCCACTACGTAAGTAGTGGGCCTAATTAAGTAACTACTTGCTTTAGACACACTTGCCTTAGACACCACAAAAGAAACGCGGATAAACAATGGATTACCTACGGCCTTCTCTTGTCCTAAGTGAGCGCGACGGTCCTTAGAGCCATCTCTAGATTTCTTTTAGTTAATGAGGGTAATGCGGATGCAAGTTTGTGATTTTTGGGGCTTAGGAAGGGTAATGAACTCTCCACCTAATCTGAATTTGGCCGTGCCCCTTAAATTCCGTATTAATATGCAAACAACCAAAAATCAAAAACACGCACAATTTTTTTATTGCTTTTTTTTGCGGCGCTGCGAATTTTGTAAAGAAACCTGCAGCAAATTGTTAGTTGGAGCAGATTGAGAAGGAGATAAGAAAATGAGAAGATACCTGAGAAAAAAGGGTACAGCGATGCTACAGTAAGACCGCGGTTCCGCCGCAATTACAAGCTTAAACCGCGGATCCGCGGCGGTTTGAACAGTTTCCTGCATAAAAAATTCACAGCAAGCCCTTGTTCACTTCCTCAGCTATCTGGAATTTTCCAAATATTTTTCCAATTGCTCAGCAGATTCCAGATTTCCTTGCACAAGTCACAATGAATCGTTTAGTGTTTTGCGCGAATTTTGATCTCAAAATTATAATGGAATAAACTTTTCAACTCAAATTTCAAAAACGAACGAATTAGCGCACTATCCCCGGCAACGACGCCATTTGATTGAAACGTTTTCCGGTGTGTATGTAAAGAAATGTATAGAAATCACAACCAAAAATATTTTGACCGCAATCAATAACGGTGTCGAATTGTAGCGCTTTAGTAAGTGCGGATCGTCCACAGGGAAAGTGTAATCCGTTCGTATTTTGAATTAGATGAATCGAAAATTTAAAGAAAAGAAAAGAAAGAACAATTCAATTCAAGATTTGTGAAATTGAAGTTCAAGAATTAGTAAAATCTATATCTAATAGCAAGAATCAAGAAACATTAAAAATCAAGAATTGAGAAGTGTTGATTTCCAAGCTAAGAATCAAGATTCGAAGTGAGGCTCGTAGGAATCGATCGGATCTATAGATGTGATGAAATATATTGATTACTTATTCTTATCCATCGATGAATTGATACTAGATCGATGATGATCAACGAGAATTGGGGATTTCTTGCGAAACTAGGGTTTCATCTTCTATCCCTTGTCCTTTCGTCGATATCATTCACATTCTAGCCTCTAGTAAATTCAAGAATCGATCGTGGATCCCTAATTTCGAGCGAACACAATCAAGAAAGTATCGCATCGAAACTAGGTCGTCGATTCTTCAATTTGCTAGGGTTTACAAACTCATAGGACTTAAGAATCGTTTCGAAATTTGTAACATCATCATCCATTGATCGTCTCGACTCCTTCACGAGCGGAGTTTTACTCAAACATCATGACACGAAACATAATCAAGAATTGAGAGTGAATCATGATGCAAGAATGTAAAGAAAGCAAGATTAAAGATCTTCACCTTTATTTATCAACAATTTTGTTACAATTCACTCGATCTACAAGAGAAAAGAACTTGATCGTTGATTTCGGCTTCGCTCGTCTCCTTGAGTCGCAGATCTCCGTGGATCGCTGGCTCCGATGAAGTCCGGCGTCGCTTTCTAAAGGATCGAAGGCTTCATGCTTGATTTGGTACTCGAAATTCTTGATCTTGGCTTTGGAATTGGAATTAGGGTTAGGGTTTGGAGTTACAAATTGTGTCACTCAAGTTGAAGATTGAACTCTTGAACAACCCTAGAAGTGCAGCTTTAGGGTTCCTTTTATAGCCTTCACTAGCTTTGGCTTCCTTTAGAAGCTAGGTTTAGTTTAGTTTCCTTTGTAAGCTAGGTAGTTAGGTAGAAGCCACTAGAAGTAGTTAGTTAGGCTTTATCTTCCTTCATAAGCTTGGAGGTTAGGGAGAAGCTTCTAGGTTTAGTTTGTTAAGTGAGAAGCTTGCTTTGGAAGCTTGGAAGTTTAGCTTGAACAAGGAGCTTGCTGATATGGCAGAAGACTCTGGAGAATTCTGGAATTTTCCATAGCTTGATGAGATGTAGGCATTGAGTGAAGAATAATGGTGCAGAGCTTTTCTGATGACGTGGCAATACGGCCGCGGATCCGCGGCACGTGCCTGCTCCAGCCGCGGATCCGCGGTCACGTGAGGGCTTCAGTATGTCATTTTCACGGTGTGGCTTTCTGCTGACTTAATGGTATTTTTCTGATATGTTGATTCTCAAAATTCCTTCTAGATTACTGCCAGATCTCAGGTCTTTGAGTTGGCGTATTTTTTATCAGCACTTAGACAATCTTGGCTCGGTTCCTGGAATTTCCTGCACAGATCTTTGAAACTAGTGTTGCGCTATACAAGGATGATGCAATGCCATGATAAACACTCAATTTCCTTTAAAATGCCGGTTTTAGTATACAACACAGGTAATCTGGTATTTTACGACTGTTTTGCTAATATGTGCAATATTCAAACCGAACGCCTCTAGATGAATGCAAATGGTAGGGAAATTGACGTGTTAAACATACATTATTTTCGACTGATCAGTTCGCAAAAACATCCAAGTTCATCTCCCTCTTCATCTCCTCTCAAGAATTTTCTTCAGTTGAGAAAAAGAAAATAAAAAGGGAAAAATATTTGAGTGAGAAAATCTCCTACTTCATTAACCTACACTAATCTAGCCCATTAGTTTAGGTTGTTAACTTCACTAATACCTTCATTAGTGAAGTGAGAGCTTGAGTGAGAGAGACTTCAAGGTGAATCATCTTCGGCGATGAAGACTAGAAGCAAGCTCGATTCTTTCTTCAAGTGAAGCCTTAAGAAGAGTTCTAGGGACTACTACTTGGAGCTTTAGAAGTGAAGGACCGGTCTAAAAATGTTGTAAACTCTCTTCACTTAGTTTAGAACTTGTTTGCTTGCTTTGAAACCCTAATTCTCTAGTCAGAATCTTGTTTAGTATATTTAGCAATCTAGATTTTTTAAAATTACATACTTGATGCTCAAATAAACCTAGTAGAGCTGCTAAGACATATTTTCATGGTATCAGAGCCAAGTTAGAGACTTAGGCAAAGTCTAGACGATGTTAAAGTGTTCGATCGAAGTTTTAAACCCGAAATTTACTACTTTCTGTCCATTTTTTCAAACGCTGAAATTTTTACAATAAAAAATTCTCAGAAAATCATGCAGGGTTTTTTATGGACCCTCAAGAAATACGAGAACTTAACTCCCCAAAGTGGCCGCGGAACTGCCGCCTAGACCATGTCTTGGCCGCGGTTCTGTTCATATCAGATTTTTGCATTTTCATACCGCCCAATTTTTGTCACATTGCATATCGGTAGATACTCTTGAGCCGTGTTTGCTAGTCAATTGCAGGATACAGGTTCTCGGTTCTAAAACGGTGAAATTCATGAAAAACACAACAAAATCCGGGTTCCTGCCAACCACTGAGAAAACACGGTCTCCGCTCGTCACCCGTATGTTACCAGATACCAGTTTAGGAAGACAAAATGTCAAATCAATGTCACCTTCATGCACAAGGCTCAATGGTAGCACAAAATCCAAGAGATCTACGCGGAGCTCGAGGCAATCATGACAAAATCTTGACAAAAAGTCCACCTTTTCCTCAACAGAAATTCTGGAAAAATCGGGGAGCCAAATTAAGAAAATATATGTACCAGAATAATGTAGACATCAGATCAGGCCAGCACCAAAAGTTGGGGGGCCCAATTCAACTAAACGGCCGCGGATCCGCGGCCAAAGTGGGGTCCAGGCCGCGGATCCGCGGCCGTTATGGCGCCAAACAGAAAGTGGTTTTGGGGGTAGTTGGGTCTTTTCATGTATGTTCTGTTGGTTGCCCTAGGTCTTCATTCTCCAGCCTATAAATACCCCAGAACTTTGTGAAGTGGGGAGTCCATTCTTGTATTTTCTTTTTCTAGGATTTAGTTCACTTCTTCTTCTTCCTCTTCTCACCTCTTCTCCATTAAACTTGTAGTGAGCTTTTGAGTGAAGAGTGATGAATAAAGAAGAACCATTTATTATCATGCTTATCTCTTTATTTTGTTAAATGCTCTTTCTTTACTTGTTGTAATTTTAATTGTTAAGTAGTTGTTGTTATTTGCTTGATTGTTTCTTTCTTCTCTCTTTTTCTTTATCATTTATACGACAATGATACTTACGCTTGATCCTCGCCAAGGTGAGGTCGCAAATAGTTAGTCGTATTCTTCTAGTCTCCTTCTTTCTATCTTTCTCTTTTTTTTGTTTTATTTTTCCGTATTATGAAGTGTGAGTAGTTTTATACTTGTTAGGGTAGGATAAGGGAAGTTTGAGAGAAGGAAATCTCTCTCACTCTTTCCTTGCCCAACAACTTGAATCGACTCCCGTTAATTGAACCACAATCCGCTCCTTACGGCACCCTATCCTACATGATAGCGGTGATTCCGTAGTGAGACCGGTTGTGGTTGAATTAACCGGAGGTTATGGATAAGAGCCAAGAACGGACGGACAAGCACCAAAAGGAAGGACTATGCGTTGGAAAGCCTAGCTTATACTCGCAAGTTCCTTCCTAGTCGTGCTAATCCCCGTTGTTGCCGATTACCGTAACACCGATATTAAGTGGGGCAACGAAAGATGTGGAGACTCCTAACTCAAACTAACCTAATCCTCACCCTAACAAGCTCTCTTTAAATATCAACTTACACTTAGATAACCACAACAAAATCTGAAAACAGGACTTAACTCGTTAAAACACTTTGAAAATGACTCCCATCTCCCTGCGGACGACCCATACTCAACCGGCTAGCTACAAGCGAAACCGTCTTGATTGCGGTATTTAAACTAAACTTGAACACGCACGTGTCTTAGCAATCAAATGGCGCCGTTGCCGGGGAGACGGTAGTTTATTTCCTTGTGTAATTTCGGGTTAATTTGTAAGTATTAAAAAAAAAAAAAATACATCCTTTGTAAAGAAACCATCTTGTTATTCTTGAGTAGCTTTTGTGCAAGTGTGCAGGAAAATACAAGGTTCGAGTTCAGTAGCCAAGACGTTGAAAATACGGAGTTCAAGTACAGTGCCAAAGACGTGGAAAGATAGACCCACATTTCGCGGCTACACCGCGACGGACCAAAACAGAACAAACGGTCTATTGTCAAGATCTGGAGCAGGGACAGTGAGCAACCAAAAATTCAGAAGATCCGTACAAGCAGAGGACAACCACAGAAGCACAGCCAGAAAATTTGGCTGCACAATCCCAACATATAGCCGCGGAACCGCGGCCTTAAAACGTGTTTGGCCGCGGATCCGCGCCCTGTTGGTGGCTTCAGGGCCCCAAAAATCTCTGTAAGTTCCCTGTTCTTCTCCCCTCTCCTCTGGACTCCACTGAATTGTGTTTTCTGCAGGCTTCTTTGCGCAAATTTTTCTCCCCCTTCCAATAAACTGTTCTTGTGCAGGATTCTTTGCGCCGCAAATAAAAATTGTTTGCAGTTGATTTGTTACTGTTTTGCATTGTTTAATACGGACTTAAGGGGCTTGAAACCAATCCAGATTGGGTGGGGATTTCATCACCCTTCCCAGGACCCCAAAAATCACTAAAGCATATGCATTGTCCATTGTAAATTAAAAAATACTAGACTTCAGCCCTAAGGACTTCGCGCTCATTAGGAGAAGATAAACCGTGTTTAGAACCTCGCTTAACCGTATATTGATTACGGGGTGTCTAGGAAAGTGTTAAAGGCGCAACCGCCGAAAGAGAAAGGGTTATTTAATTAAGGAACTTCGCGAAAGCGTTGGACAACCTCCCCTTATCTCTGCACTTACCTGGCCCCGTGATCGGTGTATTTTTAAGCCTGTTTCTCGACACTGTTTAACTTCGAAAATCAAGTTCAGGAGCAGGTCTAGTAGACCTAGGTTACCCTAGATCTAGGTGTGATTGTGCATATCTTGTTTGTGATTGCTTAAACCGTATTTCCGTACATATTTCTGTAAAAATCTTTCTAAAAAAAAAAAATCAAAAACTTTTATAAAAACTTGCCCTTTGTCGCCAAATCCATTTTCACCCATCGCCTTTCTTCATTGACGTTTTCTTACCCTCACCTTCTCTGCTTTGACTATACTAAACTCGTTTAGTGTATGTCCGCTTGGACTCGGGACACTGGCGCCCGTCTAGTCCGCGTTACGTTAGTCGCGACCGACTACGCGATCGACTCCGAAGTCGATACTCCGTCCACTCCTCTTTCACCCCTTCCTTTGCCGGCCAACTCCGACGTTGACCGGAATTCTGTTCATACATCTTCACCTTCACCTTCACCTTCACCAACCTCTTCTTCCACGATGTCAGGATTTAATCCGAACATCTCTTTGACCACCGCTGGATTGGCTCCACCTCCTACGGAGATCAATCTTCCACCACCTCCGCCTGTTGTAGCGCCGCAGCGAATTGCGCTCCAGGATCGTTTCTACCCCACCCGTTCTGCACTTCCCACCTGCCTTTCTCTTCCTCCGGCCAATGGGGACAACTTTGAAATTAAGCCCCATTTCATCAACATGCTTCCACGTTTTCATGGGCTTGAATCTGAAGATGCCTATATCTTCATCAACTAATTTCAAAATGTCTGTGCCATGATGAAAACCACCCAGCTGTCGGACGATGCTATACGTCTACGGGTCATTCCGTTCACTTTATGCGATCTCGCTGAAAAATGGCTGTATAGCACCGCTTCCCACTCAATCACCAGCTGGGACGAGTTTGTTAAAGCGTTTCTGAAGAAATTTTATCCGAATCATAAGACCGCAAGGATTCGAAATGAAATCAACCAATTCTCCCAGCTTCCTTCTGAACCCTTCTGGAAGTGCTTTGACCGATACAAAGACCTTCTTGTTCAGTGTCCTCACCACGGTATAGAGAAATGGCAGCTCTGCCAAACCTTATACGAGGGACTGAACCCAGCAACGAAGCAGTTGCTGGAAACCATCTGTCAGGGCCACTTCCTATCGAAATCTGACGAGGAAGCGTGGCAGTTCTTTGATGATCTTGCGGAGAAAACGCTACAATGGGAGAGCACCAGACCGACTTCTTCTTCTTCGACCTCCACTTCTACCGGTCAGTCTAGGGTAGGAATCCACCAACTCGATGTCTCTATTGCGATGAAAGCTGAAATGGCTGCAATAACACGAAAGCTTGAAGCAATAGAGAGCAAATTCTCTGCTCCTGCTCCTGCCCCTGTTCTCCCCCTTCGTACCATCTGCGCTTGTTGTTCCGATCCTTCTCACTTGACCGAAGAGTGTCCTTACAATCCACCCCCGCAAGGACAGGATCAGGTTAATGCTGCCTTCCAGCAAAGACCGAGGAATGATCCATACTCTTCCACCTATAATCCCGGTTGGAGGAACCACCCCAATTTCGCCTGGAATCAGAATCAGAATCAATTCCAGGGCAACAATTTCCAAAGGGCCCCTCCACCGCAACAACAAGCGCAACAACACACTCAGTATCAGCAGCCCTTCCAACCCCAACCTTACCAAAACCAGACGAACAACTTTGCGCCGAACAACTCTTTTCCACCAAACAATTTTGTTCCGTCAAACAACGATAAGGTTTCCTCGCTCGAGCGAAGTCTGGAGGCGTTTGTTAAACAATCGACTCAATCCACCGCCAACATCCAGTCTTCGATCCAATCTTTAGTGCAACACACCGCCGCACACGGGCAGAGCATCAAGACCATCGAGGCCCAGATTGCACAGCTGAACGCGGCCTTGAGCGAGCGAGAGAAGGGGAAGCTCCCGTCCCAGCCACTTCCAAATCCCGGTCACCCACATAATGCACATGTTGCTCTTGAACAACAAAACCATAATGTGAGTGCCGTGACTACACTGAGATCGGGAAGGATGCTGCAAAACAACATTGGCAAGCGAATCAACGATGACACCCCGGCCGCCGCTGCTTCTTCTTCTTCTTCTTCTTCGTCTTCCGAGCCTATTCTCCATTCTTCAACAGGCTCTCCTTCCTCTTCTTCTGCTTTGAACGGACCCACTTCTCACTCCACGAAGACACCTATTCTGGGATCCGTTCCAACTCCAAAATCTCCTCCTCCAGCATTAGACTCAACCAATTTTCAAAATGTTCCATTTCCAAACCGGTTGAGGTCTAATAAACAAAATCCATAAATGGAGAAAATTTTGGAGTTATTCAAGCAAGTTAACATTAACATTCCTCTTTTAGATGTTGTCCAACAAGTCCCGTCTTACGCGAAAATCTTAAAGGACTTGTGCACGAAAAAGAGGAAGTCTCAGGTACCCAAGAAAGTTTTCTTGGCTAGTGCTGTGAGTGATGCCCTTACCCAATCTTTACCACAAAAACGGAAGGACCCTGGCTGTCCTACGATTTCAATTACCATTGGGGATAAGAACATCAACCGTGCACTATTAGATCTTGGTGCCAGTGTTAACTTGCTTCCGTATTCAGTATACGAGCAATTAGGCGTCGGAGAGTTGAAACCCACACACTGCACTCTCCAAATGGCCGACCGATCGATCACCCACCCTAGGGGTGAGCTAGAGGATGTGTTGATAAGAGTCGGGGACTTCATATTACCCGTTGACTTCATTGTATTAGATACACAGCCTGTAGCTAACCCCCGGAATCAAATTCCGGTGATACTCGGTCGCCCATTTCTCGCAACCTCAAATGCTGTGATCAATTGTCGCAACGGTTCGATGAACCTCTCTTTTGGAAATATGACGATTGAACTCAACATTTTTAGGTTGGGGAATCAGCCCGCCGAACCTAATGCTCATATACTGGACGTCTGCTCGATCCAGGAGATCACACCAGAAGAGTGTGAATTCGAGGAGTTTCTGTTTGACCACGATAATCTTAACGCCACTAGTGCGTTTCTCTTCGAACCTGCTGCTGTTTCTGCGCCCGATAACGAATACGAGTGTTTCACATTCTTGAACGATCTTAGCCGCGCACAACCCGAGTTTGAATCTTTCGACTTTCCGGATGAGTTCCCTGAACCATCCGACTCGGTTGCCTACACTCGTTTTGAACCTTTGCTGGAGTCCTTTGAGTTCGAGACCCTTGCACCAGTCTTGCCTTCCATCATTTCACCTCCAACGCTCGAACTCAAGCCGTTGCCGTCTCACCTTAAGTATGCTTACTTAGGTGAGAACGAGACCCTCCCTGTCATCATTTCGGCTTCTCTAGCTCCCGAGCAAGAGAAAGCCCTTCTCGCGGTCTTGCACAGCAACAGGCAAGCTTTTGGCTGGTCCATGGCGGACATCAAGGGGATTAGTCCCCTGATCGTTGAGCATCACATTCATCTGATGGATGATGCCAAACCAGCCCGGGATCCACAAAGACGTCTTAATCCAGTCATGAAGGAGGCTGTGAAGAAGGAGATCGTCAAATGTCTAGATAGTGGTATCATTTACCCTATCTCTGATAGCCAGTGGGTTAGCCCCATTCACGTTGTCCCCAAGAAGTCGGGCATCACGGTCATCACCAACGAGGCGAATGAGTTAATCCCTACTCGCACCCAAACTGGGTGGCGAGTTTGCATTGATTACAGAAAACTCAACGCCGCAACGCGGAAAGACCACTTTCCGCTACCTTTCATTGACCAGATGCTGGAACGATTGGCCGGACATGAGTACTATTGTTTTCTTGATGGCTACTCTGGCTATAATCAAATTCCCATCGCCGAAAAAGACCAGGACAAGACCACTTTCACTTGTCCTTTCGGCACGTTTGCATATCGACGCATGCCCTTTGGGTTATGCAATGCGCCCGCTACCTTCCAGCGGTGTATGATGGGAATTTTTTCGGACATGGTGGAAAAATTTTTGGAGATTTTCATGGATGACTTCTCCATCTTCGGCGACTCCTTTGACGAGTGTTTGCTGCATCTTGACGCTGTCCTTACCCGATGTAAGGACAAGAATCTCACTTTGAATTGGGAGAAATGCCACTTCATGGTGCGCGAAGGTATTGTCTTAGGACATATCATCTCGCAAAATGGCATAGAGGTTGACAAAGCAAAGATTGAGGTCATTTCCAATCTGCCTCCTCCCCGATGCGTCAGAGATATCCGAGCTTTCCTTGGCCATGCCGGTTTCTATAGACGGTTTATCAAGGACTTTAGCAAGATTGCTAGGCCCTTGACGCTTTTGCTGGCCAAGGACACGCCTTTCGACTTCGACTCGAGCTGTGTGACTGCATTCGAGTCACTGAAACGCTCACTCACTTCTGCTCCCGTTCTCTCTTCTCCTGACTGGACGCACCCATTCGAGATTATGTGCGATGCATCTGACTTTGCCATCGGTGCTGTCCTTGGACAGCACATAAACAAGATGCCGCACGTAATCTATTACGCGAGCCGGACCCTGAACGACGCCCAACTGAACTATACAACAACTGAGAAAGAATTCTTAGCTGTTGTATTTGCTTTAGAAAAGTTCAGGCCCTACCTAATCGGCTCTCCAGTCATTGTCTACACGGACCATTCAGCTCTGCGCCATCTTTTTGCGAAGAAAGATGCCAAGTCTCGGTTAATACGTTGGATCCTCTTGCTTCAAGAGTTTGACCTTGTCATTAAGGACAAACGAGGATATGAAAACGTAGTTGCCGACCATCTCTCACGACTTCCTTCTTCGCCTTCGTTTCCAATTCCGATTAATGACGTTTTCCCGGATGAACAACTCTTGACAGTATCGTGCGAACCCTGGTTCGCAGATATTGTGAACTATCTGGCCACGGGATTACTACCGACCGAATGGTCGAGTCAGGACAGACTTCGCTTCTTATCCCAAGTAAAACACTTTTACTGGGACGAACCCTACTTGTTCAAGTACTGTCCCGACCAGATTATTCGTCGGTGTGTCCCCGATGAGGAATTCAAGAGTGTGCTGTCATTTTGCCACGATCAAGCGTGTGGCGGGCATTTTGGGCCCAGAAAGACAGCTGAGAAGATCTTGCAATGTGGTTTCTACTGGCCACAACTTTTCAAAGACGCTCACGAATATTGCAAGACTTGCTCCCGGTGCCAACACATGGGCCAGATATCCCGGAGAAACGAGATGCCGCTCCAACCGATCTTGGTTGTGGAGATTTTCGATGTTTGGGGGATAGACTTCATGGGGCCGTTCCCCAGCTCTTTTGGGAACTTGTACATTCTTCTAGCTGTTGATTACGTCTCTAAATGGGTCGAGGCTGTGCCCAGCCGGACTAACGACAACAAGGTTGTCGTTAGGTTCCTTAAAGAAAACATTTTCTCACGGTTTGGGCACCCCCGAGCGATCATTAGCGACAATGGAAGTCATTTCTGCAATAAAACTTTCGAAGCCTTGATGCGGAAATACTCCATTAATCATAAGCTTTCTACGCCCTACCACCCCCAAACCTGCGGGCAGGCCGAAGTTTCAAATCGGCAAATTAAGCAGCTACTGGAGAAGACGGTTTCCACGAACCGTAAGGATTGGTCTCTGAAACTAACTGATGCCCTTTGGGCATTTAGAACCGCTTATAAGACCGACCTTGGCATGTCTCCCTATCGGCTTGTGTACGGAAAAGCCTGCCACCTTCCTGTCAAAATCGAGCATCGCGCATTTTGGGCGATAAAGGAGCTGAATCTTTCTCTTGAGGACGCGGGCAGCCATCGGAAGCTGCAGCTGAACGAACTATGCGAGCTTAGGGATGAGGCTTACGACAACGCGGTTGTCGTTAAGAATCGAACGAAGGTGTTTCACGATAAACACCTTTTGCGCAAAACCTTCGTACCTGGTCAACAGGTACTGCTTTACGACACCCGACTTCACTTCCAACCTGGAAAGCTCAGATCTCGCTGGAAAGGGCCGTATTTTGTGCGGAATGTGTATCCGCAGGGCGCTGTGGATTTGGAAAATCCAAAGGACGGTTCAATTTTCAAAGTGAACGGACACCGATGCAAACCGTACCTTAGCGCCGAACCAACAGAGGAGCTCATGTTCTTACAGGAGCCGGTTTACCTTGAATGATTTTCCTCTGCCTACCTCCAAACTTCGCTTATCCAGCCAAGAACAGAGGACACTGTTCCAAATAAGTTTGGGGGTATGTACAAACCATTTTGTTTATATTTGTGTATATTCTTTTTCTTTTCTTTAAAAACAAAAACAAATAAAAATTTGTGTATCACTAACCGACAATTTTGAACCTTCCAACTGCTCTCTTCATGCTACGACAGTGAGGACACTGTCCAGTTTAAGTTTGGGGGTACGCTCGGTACGCATTTCTTACCTTCGCATTCATATGTATATTTTGCATCTGCATATTAAAATCCATAAAATCCATAAAAATCTGAAAATTTTCTAAAAAATATAAAAACTTTTTTGTCAAGTTAGCTTGTGGAAGAACTTTGATTCAACATTTCGACGGTTTTTGTTTGAAAAAATAGGAATAACTAAATCTTATGTTTGGATTTTGAAAACCTAAAAGATAACCCTCCTTTAAAGTTAACTATAGCTGATATACGTCTTTACATCACACTACACGTGTCGTAAGATTTTGGGAATTAGATGACAAGTCTTTCATGTTTAAACTTTTAAACAGATAAATGATTTTCTGAGGATCAAATAGGTTTGTTCTGAAATAAGTAATGTCAAGAATAGTTTATGAAGTAAAGCGAATATGAAGGAATGTTATTGATGCCGTAATTGGAGCTAAGTCTGAAAAATAACCCATCGGAAACTTGATTGGAATGATTACACACCAAACCCACTAGACACGTCTTTTATCCAAAAAAATATATTTGAACTGCCGGTTATATCTCCGTTCGTATTAAATCATCTGATTTTCACGCCAAACTGTCTTTTGTTTTTGGACCTAGGTAACTTGAGTAATTAAGTCCGCTGGGGTGTTTCTACACCTAATGCCCTAAAATCAACTGGTTTGGGTGCATTGGCCCAAAGCTCGCTAAGAAGCCTAGAAAGTCCAGTTTAAAACAAAGTCAAGCAAGTGTTCTCTCCGAGTTAAAATTCCTAACGGTTCTTTGTGTGAGAATAATTTTGATAAAAGACAGGCTTTTAAAAATAAAATTTAACGGAGATATGAAGGTTTTACTCTTTGATAAAGACTATTGCACGTTCACAGAGGTGTGTATGAAATGAAAACAAGAAAAAGGTGGAGTGAAAATACGACTTAGTTTCCTGTTAAGGAAGATAGAAATTCTGAAGTTGAAACCTTACTGGAAAACGAAACTTGAAAAATTCTTAACTCTTTATAAAACTTATGTGATCCTTTTAAAATTGTTATCTGGGCTTTATTGTGCGACATGATGACTTTAATCGACCTTTCGGGAACTTAACGACACTATTTGCACTGCACGTAAAGACATATAAAATCTGTAGTTAAATAAGAAGCGAGGTGTGAAAAATAAAGGTTCGATGGTCTAGACTTAGGATTATAGAATTGTTATTTTCTAAAACAAAACTTTAGGGTTTGAAGCTTAGTTATTTTACAAAACCAACTTGACCGGATTTTGTGGGTAGTATCCGCTGAAAACCCTCAGGAGACAACACTCCTCCTACTAGGGACACCTAGAGGTTTAACGGCTTGTTGCACATGCTCAGTGCAATCGCGTTCCCTGCGAAAGTGAGGTTAGGAAATTTTTTGTGAATAAATGGGCTTTGCTCGGGACGAGCAAATGATAAGTTTGGGGGTATTTGTTCATATCAGATTTTTGCATTTTCATACCGCCCAATTTTTGTCACATTGCATATCGGTAGATACTCTTGAGCCGTGTTTGCTAGTCAATTGCAGGATACAGGTTCTCGGTTCTAAAACGGTGAAATTCATGGAAAACACAACAAAATCCGGGTTCCTGCCAACCACTGAGAAAACACGGTCTCCGCTCGTCATCCGTATGTTGCCAGATACCAGTTTAGGAAGACAAAATGTCAAATCAATGTCACCTTCATGCACAAGGCTCAATGGTAGCACAAAATCCAAGAGATCTACGCGGAGCTCGAGGCAATCATGACAAAATCTTGACAAAAAGTCCACCTTTTCCTCAACAGAAATTCTGGAAAAATCGGGGAGCCAAATTGAGAAAATATATGTACCAGAATAATGTAGACATCAGATCAGGCCAGCACCAAAAGTTGGGGGGCCCAATTCAACTAAACGGCCGCGGATCCGCGGCCAAAGTGGGGTCCAGGCCGCGGATCCGCGGCCGTTATGGCGCCAAACAGAAAGTGGTTGCCCTAGGTCTTCATTCTCCAGCCTATAAATACCCCAGAACTTTGTGAAGTGGGGAGTCCATTCTTGTATTTTCTTTTTCTAGGATTTAGTTCACTTCTTCTTCCTCTTCTCACCTCTTCTCCATTAAACTTGTAGTGAGCTTTTGAGTGAAGAGTGATGAATAAAGAAGAACCATTTATTATCATGCTTATCTCTTTATTTTGTTAAATGCTCTTTCTTTACTTGTTGTAATTTTAATTGTTAAGTAGTTGTTGTTATTTGCTTGATTGTTTCTTTCTTCTCTCTTTTTCTTTATCATTTATACGACAATGATACTTACGCTTGATCCTCGCCAAGGTGAGGTCGCAAATAGTTAGTCGTATTCTTCTAGTCTCCTTCTTTCTATCTTTCTCTTTTTTTTGTTTTATTTTTCCGTATTATGAAGTGTGAGTAGTTTTATACTTGTTAGGGTAGGATAAGGGAAGTTTGAGAGAAGGAAATCTCTCTCACTCTTTCCTTGCCCAACAACTTGAATCGACTCCCGTTAATTGAACCACAATCCGCTCCTTACGGCACCCTATCCTACATGATAGCGGTGATTCCGTAGTGAGACCGGTTGTGGTTGAATTAACCGGAGGTTATGGATAAGAGCCAAGAACGGACGGACAAGCACCAAAAGGAAGGACTATGCGTTGGAAAGCCTAGCTTATACTCGCAAGTTCCTTCCTAGTCGTGCTAATCCCCGTTGTTGCCGATTACCGTAACACCGATATTAAGTGGGGCAACGAAAGATGTGGAGACTCCTAACTCAAACTAACCTAATCCTCACCCTAACAAGCTCTCTTTAAATATCAACTTACACTTAGATAACCACAACAAAATCTAAAAACAGGACTTAACTCGTTAAAACACTTTGAAAAAGACTCCCATCTCCCTGCGGACGACCCGTACTCAACCGGCTAGCTACAAGTGAAACCGTCTTGATTGCGGTATTTAAACTAAACTTGAACACGCACGTGTCTTAGCAATCAGGTTCCGCCGCCGACTTGAGGTGGTATTGCCTCGTTTTTTTTCTGGTGCTTCATATTGATATTTTGGACTTTCTGAGTATTTTTGGTGAGGCTCAAGTTGTTGAGGTCTCTGTGAATTGGTATTGTTTGAAACATCGATCAAAATGTTTAACATCGTCTAGATAGCTTTGGATACGTGATACAATTTTTGGAATCCACATTGATTAGTTTTATGAAAACTAGTTAACGAAATGTAAATCTCGCATTTTAGTCTCAAATGATGGATTTCCACGGATTTTGGATTTGGATCGAAACTCTGTCGTAATCTCGTATCGTACACGAATACTCACCGGGAGACACTAGCAGATGGCCACGCCCTAATGCCTCGACCATGTGACTGTAGAACCCCATGGCCAAAAGTATCAACTCGGGTGCTCACGGCCATGGTGTTCCGCCCAAGTGCACTTTGTTGACGGCCTCGGGGGTGCGACCATCCACTAAAGTTCCCGACGAATATTCGATCTTTTAATCGGGAATCTTGTTGAATTGCCCGACTTATTTTTGAAAAGTGTTTTCAATTCGAGACTTAAATGCAAGGTTTATAGGGTTAGGCATGAAATTCGGAATATGTGATAATCCGGATTTATAATGTCTAAAGAGATGCGGATTCGAATTATTGTAGTTTTTATTTCTTTTCTGCGACCGTAAGTGTAATATGTAGGAGTATCCCAATCTCGTTGCTATACGTTAATGACATTAGAGATACGCATATTTACTTACGTTGATGACATGTGATATTATTGTGTTGCTATTGATATGTTATATTGGATCGTCATGATTGAATAGCCAGGGGGTTTTACGTGAGATGAGAGTTTTTCAATTTTCATTCATGTAAATATTTGTATGTAATATTCTTTTATTAGGACACTTCCGGGTTGAGATTGTTTTCTCCATTTGATGTATATTATTTACTTTTCCACATTAGGATAGACTCAGGACGGGGAGAACAAGTAACCGAGTTCTAGAGTCCAGTGGGAGGCCATCTAGAGGAGTCGAGACCGGTCGCTAAACTCTAGAATTGGGAGGGTTGCTTGCCACTCTCATAGGGGTCTAGTAGTGTGGGCTTGGCTATTCATCACGATCGTTGAATCCGTATTTTTCATTACTGGCTTAATCGAAAACACGGACCTCCCAATATATCCTGTATTTCATATATCTGCTTCTGTTGTCTCTGTGATGTGATGTGATCATATAACTGCGTAAGACGAATGATACTTATATATATAATATACCGGTAGACACTATATATGTTTTGCATCCGCGCTAGTCCTGACTCCGCCCTGCCGTAAGTTAAGTAACCTTACGGTGAAGATCCGGGTCCCTGTGGCAAATGCGGATGGCATATATGTGTATTTTATTTTCGTTTCTTCTGTAATGTTTAGGAAACTTAAATGATGGGACATCATTAATAAGATTAATGAAAAGAAAAGAAACCTAAAAGATGTTGTAGAATCAAATTTTTCAAAAAGGTAGCCCTAGTTCTTACTTTACATACCGGTATTCTATTATAAATAACCAGCACCTCATTCGATGAGGAAAGAGCCTAGATCCCTTCACCGGGAATGAACTCTTTAGAAAATCTAGCATATGTTACAACCCACTCAGTTTGTTTTGAAAACTACTCGATTTTAAAGCGGAGCTTAAACCACTCCTTTTCAAATCACTAGATTCTACAACGATATTAAGTTCATTGCGCAAAAGGTTTTTTTCAAAACCAGTCGTAGCCCTCCATCATTTCAGATAAGTACTATTTAGAATTCATGCTGCGTTTGTTGACCTTGTCAAGGAGTAGTGTTCGGTAGCTGATTAGTGCTTATCTGCCGCATATTGATGCGATTGGATTAAGGTAGTCGTACGGCCTTGTTGACCTTGTCAAGAGTCATGCGGGTGGGTTTAATTCAATCACGAAATGACGGGTTGAACTTGACTTACGGTTTATAGTTTTTTGACATTGTCAAGGTCATAAATCGCATGGGGTAAAAACAGATATTGGGAATTTCAAGTGTTAAAATTTGCAATGAGATTGCATATCTTCTATACGATAGTTGGATCCCGATACCCACTGCGAGTAAGTGTTACTCCTGGGAGAGTTTTCTATTTTACAATTAGCTAATCCAGTAGGTGTCTAAGAAAGGTGTTAACGGGGTTATTCCCCTGTGAGAACGAGGTTATTTAATTAGTTCCATGCAAAAACACGGGGAGACTCCCTCGGAGTACCAACACCTCCCTGGCTGACCGATTAGAGAACTTGTAGGGTGTAATTAATCTTGACTAATCTTACCTTTTAGGGTTTGAAGAAAGATTTGATAAAAACAGTGGGAGTCATCCTGATTAGATAAGATAACAACCAATCAAATCTTGCAAGAGCGCACGCTAAAGTGCTTTCTTCTCTTTCTCTCCAGGTAACGACCATGGCACGCCTTAATCAAGATTATAATATAGATGTATTGATCGAACCCGCTTATTTTACTAGGTTAGGGAACGTTGGTTCCGCTCTGTCTTATGACAACTGTCATAAGTCTGAGCAAGAGATAGGGGAATGCAAGAATTTCCACGCCACCCAGATAAAGAAAGAGCATTCTGATGCATCTTCTTCGGGTGTGTTAGTTATTGAGAACCGTTTCTCGGTCTACTCTACGTCCTGGGTATTGGATTCCGAATTAGGATCCTATATTTGTAATATGTTATAAGGGTTAAAGAAAAGTAGAGAACTGGGAAAGGGTGATATGTCTCTCAGAGTAGGGAACGGAGCAATTGTTGCTGCCGAAGCGGTCGGCGAATATCACATAGTATTACTAAATGGTAATACATTGATTTTGAATAACTGTTATTTCGTACCATCGATGATGTGGAATATTATATCTGTTTCTTTATTAGATAAAGAAGAATATAACTTTGCATTAGAGAAAAATGTTATGAACATTTTCCTAAATCAAGTGTTGATTGGGTTTGGTACATTGTGTAATGGTATATACGTTCTAAATCAAAATACAGTTCTAAATATACAGAACACACACAAGAAGAAAAGTTCACAAATGAACGAAGCCTTCTTGTCACATTGTAGACTTGGTCATATCAATGCGACCAGACTAGCTAAGTTGCATAAAGATGAATATTTGAATCCATTCGAATTTACATCTTATGAAACTTGTCAGTCATGTCTCAAAGGAAAGATGACCAAAACTCTGTTTACTGGACACGGAGAAAGAGCTACTGAACTCTTGGATCTGATACATAGTGATATATGCGACTTATGTCTACACATGCCAGGAATGGTTCCTCGTACTTCATTATATTCACCGACGATCTCTCAAGATTTCGGACATGTGTTCCTGTTGAAACACAAATCTGAAGCTTTTGAGTAATTCAAGGAATATAAGAGCGAAGTAGAGAACCAGACGGATAAACGTATTAAAATATTTCGATCTGATCGAGGGGAAAATACTTAAGCACGGAATTCTGAGATTATCTAAAAGAGAATGGAATTCTTTCTCAGCTTACTCCTCCGTATACACCACAACACAATGGAGTATCGGAATGGAGGAATCGCGCTCTATTGGATATGGTGTGCTCTATGATGAGTACTGTTGAATTACCTATTTCCTTTTGGAGTTATACACTTGAGACAGCTGCATACCTATTGAATCAAGTTCCACCAAAATCTGTGCCTAAAACACCATATGAGATATGGAGTAGAAAAAGACCATATCTTAAACGAGTTAAGGGGTTGTCCGGCCTATGTTAAAAAATAGAATCCGGACAAACTCGAAGCACGATCAATTCTTTGCAAGTTTGTGGGATATCCAAAGAATTCACATGGATATCTATTTTACCAAAGTGAGGAACAAAAGGTGTTTGTTGCTTAACATGTCACCTTTTTAGAAAAGGATTTTTTTGTAAAAGAAATTTAGAGCTGGAAGAAATTCCAACTGCACAAACTACAACTGATGATTTGGTAGAACAGGAGGATTCAATAGTCTCCGATAAACCTCAGCCACTCCGCAGATCTAGTAGGGTTCCCCATCCACCTGAGATACTATAGTTTTCTCATAGACGGTGAGATCGAGGATTGCATCATGGAAGATGATGACCCGACTAGTTTCGAGCAGACCATCACAAGTGGGGACTCTATGAAATGGCTGGATGCTATACGATCTGAGATGGAATCCATGTACACCAACAAAGTATGGACTTTGGAAGTTGCTCCTAAAGAAGTAAAACCCATTGGGAGCAAGTAGATCTTTAAGAAGAAAATTGGTGTAGATGGAAAGGTTGAGAGCTTCGAAGCTAGACTTGTAGAAAAAGGTTTTCATCAATGACCAGGTGTCGACTATGATGAGACCTTTTCTCCAGTGGCTATGCATAAGTCCATCAGGATCCTACTTGCCATTGCTGCATACCATAACTATGAAATCTGGCAAATGGACGTCAACACCGATTTTCTAAATGGTGATTTAGAAGAGAGCGTGTATATGACACAGCCAGAGGGCTTCGTAGACAGTGGGAGCAGCGGAAAGGTGTGCAGGCTGCTTAAATCAATCTACGGATTAAAGCAGGCATCGCGGAGCTGGAACATCTGTCTTGATGTAGCAGTCAAAGAATTTGACTTCATCAAAAACGTACATGAACCATGTATATATAAAAAGGTTGTAGAGAGTAAGGTTGTCTTCCTCATATTGTACGTGGATGACATACTCTTGATATGAAATGATGTTCATATGCTACACTCGGTCAAACTCTTCCTATCACAAAAGTTCTCCATGAAAGTTCTGGATGATGCTTCCTACATCCTGGGGATAAAGATCTATAGAAATAGATCTAAAAAGATATTGGGATTGTCGTAATTCAGGTACATAGACACCATACTAAAGAGATTTAGTATGGAAGATTCTAAGCGAGGTAATTTACCCGCTTGCTCAGGAATCACTCTCTCTAAAGAGATGTCTCCTAAGAATGATTTAGAGATGGCTCGCATGAATATGATACCCTATGCTTCTGCACTTGGGTCTATCATGTACGCGATGTTGTGCACCAGACCAGATGTAGCTTACGCACTTTGTGTAGTAAGTAAGTATCAATCAGACCCAGGGAAGAAGCACTGGATAGCTATAAAGAACATTCTTAAGTACTTAAGAAGGACTAAAGAGATGTTCTGGGTGTATGGTAACGGAGAATTCCAAGTGGAGTCATTAACCGATTCGAGCTTCCAGAGTGATAAGGACGACAGCAAGTCTGTCTCGGGTTTTGTCTCCACCCTCAATGGAGGGGCGATATGTTGGAAGAGTTCCAAGCAATATACCGTTGCAGACTCAACGAAGGAGACTGAATACATCGCTGCTAACGATGCTGCCAAAGAGGTTGTCTGGATGAAGAAGTTCATTATTGAACTTTGCGTGGTTCCATCCATTGAGAATCCAATACCTTTGTATTCTGATAACAATGGAGCTGTGGCTTTTGTAAGTCCATGTTGCTCACCCCGGTGCTTACGGAGAGGCGGAAAACGGAATAAAAATCAAACTTTTATCAACTTTAGGCAACATGGACTAGACAAAGAAGGATCTTTGCTAAACAAAAACAAGCTAAAGCTAACTAGAAACTAGCTAAGTGTTAGAATGGTTATACCTAGGGCTTTATGTCCTTCTCTCCTTGCTCCTTGGAGTAGTAGAAAGAGGTCACCTTTGTCGTCTTCTCACGTCGAAGAAGGATCCACCCGAAAGCCTCAACCTTTGGCTTCAACTCCAAGCTAGAAGTAACTAGAGTGCTAGAAGTGCTAATCCTAGAACCCTAGATGAGAGTAGAGATTATCAAGAAGAGGTTTTTCTCAAGCTCAAGTGTTTCTCAACACATGAGAGGGGAGAGCTTGAGGGAGAGGAAGAACAAGAGAGAGAAAGTAAATGATAGAATGAGAGAATAAACAACCATTCTCACATATATGTGTGAATTATTATAATTAGATAATTAGTGAGATAATTGTCATGGATTAATCAAGACATGACCATTATCATTTCATATTTAATACTAATTGCAAGGATCAAAGAGCATCTTTTATATGGAATGATGATGGTCAACATGTCAACTAAGGTCAACAAGTCAAGATAGTCAAATGGTCTACAACCATAACCATGCAAAATTATATTAAACCAATATCTAACCATAATTCACACATAAGCATTAGGGTTAATAAAATGAAAATGGTCATTAACCCTAATCAAAGTCCTCTCCCTCTGTCTCAAGCAACTGTGCATACGCACCCGTATTCGTGATCCGAGGAACACGAATACAATGAGATAAAACCAATCCCAAATCATATACTAGGATCTGGCTTAAACCAAAGCCCGCTAGTATAAGCTGTCCGGACAACAAACGTGCACAAGTGCGCGGATGTGAACGAACCCTGTCGCAAAACCATGCGGCCTCTACTCATTTTGCCTAAAGGCGAATAGCTCTCTGTGTGGGACTCTAAAGACTCGACACTACGCTGGCAGTGGGTTTAACCACAAACCGCAAGCGGCACTAGCTGTACGTAACGGTCCCCAGGTAGATGCCGATAAGAAGACTGACGAGGTGAACCCTATCTGAACTCCTACCGAGCCTGTATGTGACAGTCTCCGTACAGTCCGGTCTGTTCGTCTGATACATCGCATGGCGGGCCTAGGGGGCGGTGAACGTCAGTCCCCTAATAGCGGTACAAGTCGTGTCGGAGTGTATCCCAGAACACCCTGAGATAACACTGGAAACCTACCAGTATATCTCGCTTGCCCTGGCCAGGGACTACTTGTGTAATGGCTCTCCTAGACACAGCGCGATGTCAACCCCCAATACCGGGAGAGACGAATCCTGTCTAACCGTCACTGCCTCCAAGTGCTTTGGGACTGCACCCAAAAACTACCTGTTTGTACGACTCCTTTGAGCCGTGGTAGGGTAGTAATCAAAGTGCAGTGGGAACACACTCGAGGCGAAGTGACAGTGTCAAGTCAGCGGACTAAGCTGTACTCATGTCACCTGGGAACTGATAACTGACGATAGGTATAATACCAACCAACAGTTCCCAACGAGTCCTGTCCAGTGTACTCGTAACCTAACGAGCACCCGTATACTATCTCAAGTACGACGTACTGACGGCAGTGGGACAGACCGTCTCCCACACTGGGATGAGAAGCGCATACGCTAGTCTACTCCGGAGTATCGATGCCCTGTCTCGATAGTCCAACGACTAGGGACCTGTATAAGGATGTGCTTATGGATTACCCAGCCCCCACGAGTGTGAGCGCCATCACAACGCTGGTAATCAAGTAAAGATCCTGAGGGCTCTACTAATATGTATATCAGCGAAATGCTAAAAGAAACACATGCACATATTAAAGCAGAGACAAACCAAGTAGCATACTACCATTTCGAGCAAGATTGTATATACAACTGTGAATATCCTAAGCTTCCATCAAGTAATATACAAACTAGTATGATACAGTAATGGCCTCTAGGGCATATACACTAACAGCTTTGGCCAAGGAACCTCCGGTCCCATCAGCGATCCAGACATATTCTAAGACGGTATCACCTGATCCGGAAGATAGTTGATCACCGCCAGATCGAGGTTAGGAGGGTAGATACGAAGGACAACACGGCGAATCCACTCATGAAGGCCCTCCCTCATACGCAGTTTGAGAGACTTTTTGGGATGTTGGGTATGCGATACTACAACAACTAGCCTTAGTGCAAGCGGAAGATTGTTAGGAATATGTATACCCTAGAGGCCATTATTGTAAATTATAGTGGATGCTTAGAAATATATATATAGAGGACATTCTTGCTCAACATGATAGTATGCTATCCGGTTGCACTTTATATTAACATGTACACATGTTTTAATTTACCGTCTTTATGATACATGTTGATAATGCCCTTAGGATGTTAGCTTGACTACTAGGACTATGATGCAGATCATACTAGTGGGGCTTGTGTAGTCCGCAAGCACATCTTTTAACAGTTCCTAGTCGAGAGAGTATTGAGACAGGGCATCGATATTCCAGAGTAGACTAGTGTGTACGTTTCTTGACCCTGTATGGGGCGATGGTTGATCCCATATGTTGGCTATAGTGCCCACAAGTCAATTATTGGATTGCAGACACGTGATTGCAATGATTGAGGGAAGACCTATACCGGTAGAACAGTCTTACTCGAGATGATAGTATGCTATCTGGTTTGTCTTTATCATCTTGTACATGCTTCAGGTGACACCACAGTTCACTATTACATGTTGATAGAGCCCATAGGATTCTTGCTTGACTACCAGCAGTATGATGGCGATCATATACGTGAGAGTTGGGTGGTCTATAAGCACATCCTTAAAGTGTCCCTAGTCGTGGGAGTTTCGAGACTGGGCAGCGATACTCCAAGAGTAGACTAGTGTATACGGATCGAGACCCCGACGAGGGGCGATGTCCGTTCTCACAAGCCATTGGTGTCAGTTGGTTCACCTAAGATAGTATACAGGTGCTCATTGGGTTATGAGTACACCGGACGGACTCGCCGTGAACATGCTAGTTGGTATTATACCTATTGTCAGATAGCAGTTCCCTGGTGGCATGTGTACAGGTTAGTCTATCGATCTGAGATCGTCATTTGTCTCGTGTTAGTTCCCACTGTGCTTTGATTACTACCCTGCCACGTCTTAAAGGAGTCCTGCAAACAGGTTTTAGTTGGGTACAGTCCTGAGCCACATGGAGGCAGTGAGCGGATCGTCAGGGGATTCATCTCTCCCGGTATTGGGGGTAGAAGTCGCGGAGTGCTTAGGTGGCCATCACCAGAAATCCTTGGCCAAGGTAGTCGAGAATTACCGATATAGGATTGGTAGTTTCTCTGGTGGTGATGGGTTTCATACTGACACTAAATATCGCATTATTTGGGGTCTGACTTTATCCACCCCCTGAGACCTGATATGCGATACTCAGAGATGAACTGACCAGACTGTACGGATATTGTCACTGTCAGGCTTAGTAGGGTTTTAGGATGATTTCACTCGTCGGCCTCCCTTTCGCTCAATACCTGGGTAGCCGTTACGTACAGATAGTGCCACTGACGTGCTTGTAGTTAAACCCACTGCCAGCATATTAACGAGTCTTTAGAGTCCCGCATAGAAGGTTTCCCTAGTTCTGGCGAAACGTTGTAGAGGTCGTATGGATTTATGGCAGGGTTCGATCATATACGTGCACTCGTGCATGGATCATGATCGTAAGGATCATACTAGTAGGCTTTAGTTTAAGCCAGATCCTAGTATTAGATTGTTGGATTACTTTCGTCTCATAGTATTCGTATTCAGTCGGAATACGGATGCGGGTATGTATATACAGATGAGGAGTATTCTTATAATCTTTTACAAGATTAGTGTGGAGATGTCATTTCTTTTTATTGTATTAAACATTTAGGGTTTTTTGTTAAATGTTTAATATTGATTATGTGTAAAGTGTGAGGGCAAGTTTTGGCTTGTATCATTTAATGATAAAGCATGGACAATGCTTTATTGTTTATATTTTGTTATGAGATATTTTTAATGGCATGGAGATAATTTGTTGTTTTTTTTTCCTTGGGCTTGCTATAAAAAATAACACACAACACCAAAATAAAAGAAAAGGAGAAGACAGCCATCTCATTCTTTTTCATGTGTTGCATTTTCTTTTGCATGCCAAGTCTTGAGAGCTCACACTTCACACATACATGGCTTCTTCTTCACCTCCACTCTATCCCTCTCATGTGTTGAGAACCCTAGAGTATTTTGAGACAAAGTATTCACACACCATATCTACATCATCTTGAGCACCTAGATTAGCAAACTAGTTGTTCGAGTTGCGTCGGTTTGAAGCGGGAGCCTGTATTAAGAATTCTCGAGGTGGATCATCTTCGACAAGGGAGACCGGAAAGCGGACTTGTTTGGGGCAGCCAGCGAGGAGCTTGCGCAGAGATTGAAGACCGAAGGACACGGATCGATCGGTATAATCTCTGAATACTTTACAGTTAGATAGTAAACGGTTAATGGTTCGATCCGAGTAATAGGTTGTGGTAGCACCAAGTTTTACAAATTTTTGTTTCGCATTTGGCCACGGATTGATGGCCGGGGCGCTGCCATAACCCAACACCATAACCATTGGTGTTTGACATCAAAGATTGTACACAGATACTCATTAGAGAATGGGTACACTGAATAGGACTCGCCGAGAGCTCCTAGATGGTATTATACCGCATCTCATGGTGTTGAGAAGGAGGGGGCCTCACTCTGGAATTGGCCGGCTATTTTCCGCACTCGTAGGGAGTACAGGTTGATCCAAGGAGGGGTGCTCAAGTTACCGGATTCCGTGAAGTGCTGGGTAGCCTATTCACTTTGTTGAAGGGAGCTGCCTCACTTCTGGTTTTGACGGATAACTTGCCGCGCTCATAGGGGTCTAGGTTTTCATTGCACAGGCTATCCACACGACCCAGGGAACGTCGGGTTTCACTTGCGGCTCAAAGGAAACCCGGGGCTCTCAGATTATCTGTATTGTTCTGTGATGCTTATTACTTTTTTGTGATGTTGCATTTATCACGCCTGGAGCGATCATTATGTATTGTTATATATATACTAGTAGATGTTGTATATGTTTTGCATCCGCACTAGTCCAGTCCCCGCTCTGTCGTTAGTTAAGTAACCTAACGGGTGATGACGGGACCCGGTGGCGAATGCGGATGGCATATACGTACATCATATTTTCTTTCTTTTGTGGTGTGATTAATTGATGGGACTGCGTTGATTCAGATCAATGCAAGGAAAACAAACCTATTTGATGTTGTTGGAACCAAGTTTTTAAAAACAGACATTACAAACGTTTCCTTTTGTTTTACATAGTGGTATTCGGTTATGAATATCCAGCACCTCATTCGACGAGGCAAGGGCTGAGATCCCTTCATCGGGAGTGACCCCTTGAGTAAAAGTTGGCGTCAACGTAATAACTTCAGTATAGTCGATTCCTTTTTGCTTTGCATAGCGATATTCGGTTATGAATATCCAGCACCTCATTCTACGAGGAAAAAGCAGAGATCCCTTCACCGGGAGTGACCTCTTTAGCAAAAGTTTTCGCCACTATACATTTGTAAAAACCACTTGGATTCCTTCAACGATATCAAGTTCATTACGTTAAAGGTTTTTCGCCAAAAACCAGCCGTAGCCCTCCGTCATTCCAGATTAGTATTGCTTAGTATTCATGCTACGTATGTCGTGCTTAGCCGAGGCGTAGTGTTTGGTATCTATGTAGTGCTTTTCTGTTGCATGGATATGCAATTGGTTAGGACAGTCGTGTGGTCATTTTGGCTCAGTTAAGGACTCGTGCGGGTGGGTCTAATGTAATCAAGATAATGACGGGTTGAACTTGACTAGGATCTTTTGATATGTTGGCTCAGTCAAGGTCACTTGGGTCCTAAGGGTAAAAACACACATCGGGAGTTTCAAACATATAGGAAACTTGCCAGGCATGCACATACCTTCTGGAGTGTGGTGACTTAAGTGGATTCCATCAAATTATCTTGCGATGATAGTTGGATCCCGATTCCCACTAACTAGTTGGTTTACTCCTCGGGTGATTTTAGATGATCCCGACTAATTCTTCTTTCAGGTTTGGAGAAGAATTTGAGGATACAGTATGAGACATCCTGATTAGATAAAGTGATTAACCATTCTGATCTAGGTTAGAGTGCACGCTGAGTGTTTCTTTCTCTCTCTCTTTGGCAGCGACCATGTCCCGACCCTAGACTATAATTCAGTAACCAAGATTAACCAAACTTTCTTAAAACACTGGCTTTTGGATTGTCTGAGTTGCATACTTCATTGCCACTCCTAGTTTTACCTTTTACTTTTCTCCGGAACATTCTGTATCACTACGAAGATCCCATTTTCATTGGATATGACCATCGTATAGTTACATACGAACTCGAAGAAACTTGTTTCAGATTCGAAGATGGTTTCCGGTTCTGGAGAAAATGAATAGGACTATTCAGTTGTCTTTTCCTTTTACCTTCTCTCAGGTTGTGAGGGCTCCTAGGACTAGGAGAAGATACACCTATTGCGCTTATTGGATAGTCTTCTTCCAAACCATAGGCAGGTGCCGAAAGGTGGGGAAGAAGAAAACCAATTAGCCTAAGTGTGGTGTACAGAAGGTAGTAAGTAAAGACAAATAAAGAGATTAGAAAGGGGGTGAAATAAATTGCGACTGCTATTATTCATGACAAAACCACGTATTTCATCACCACTCCTACTTCACCTTTGGATTTCTCTAGAACACCCTGTATCACTATGAAGATCAACAGTTATTGGTTAATCCATCGTATGGTTATATACAAACTCGAAGGAACTTGTTCCAGTTCGAGGATGGATTCTGCTTCAGGAGAAATAGAATAAGGATTATTCAGTTTTCTTTTATCTTTACCTTCTCTCAGGTTGCGAGTACTCCTAGAATTAGGAGGGTACACCTATTACGCTTATTGGATAGTCTTCTTCCAAACCATAGGCTGGTGCCGAACGGTAGGGAAGGAAGAAAACCATTTAGCCTAAGTGTGGTGTACAGAAGGTAATTAGTAAAGACAAATAAAGGGATTTGGAGAGATGGTAACGAAATATACGATTACAGTCGTAAATCTGATAATGGAAGAGGCATTACTAGGAATACCCGGATACCCTTTCGAAACATTTTAATGTTTCAGTTTCACTATGCGTTGTTAATTGAAAACTGATTTCCCAATTAGATCCTTGCTCCAGGGTATGTATTTACCAGGTTTGATTCTCACATCCGTATGGGTTTACAGATGATGAGTGGGAGTAAGTTATTGGGAATTAGGTGATCATCCTCATTATATCAGAATTCATTGTAATTGGTGATATTTGAGGAAATCGCCTAGGGTTTTACCTGACGGCAAATATTTGATTTTGAATATTTGTTGTTATGCACCAATTTCAAACTGATATATCTGTACGTTTATTTTATAAAATGAGATATAAATTTTTGAAATTATGTCCATGACTATTAAAAAGCAGTGTAATTCTTCTTAAGCATAGTACAGTTTTCAACCTACGACGAACAGGGTATGAATTATTAAACTCCTAAGTTCAGTAATGCTGATCGGCCTCTCTCCATTCATTTGACATGCACTGGAGACAGCTGCATGATTTGAATCTGGTTCCAATTAAATCAGTGCCTTTGTTTCTATATTGTATATAGAATGGTTCATATCTTAACGATGTTAAGGTATATGGAGTTGTCCGGTTTATACTTAAAACCAGACTCTAGATAACTCAAGGCACGTTTCTGTAATGGCAGTTTGTGGGTTAACCCAGGCTATGACGAGGATTAACTTTCTACCATCTGGAAGATCAATAGTGATATTGTTCTTGACTTGCCACAGTTTTAGCAAAATTGACTTTTTCAGAAAACAGTAGTGGGAGTATGGTAGAACTGAAAGAGATTCCAGAACCACAAACAATTACTGAAAATTTAATAGAACCTAAAGATTCAATCGGTTTTGACATTCCATTAGCCACTCCGTAGATATGGTGGGTAATCTCAGGCGCCCGAGAGGTACTTCGGTATCCTCAAAGACGGTGACAGGGAGGTTCTTGTTTACCCAAACTTGACACTACTGATGTCCTAGACTATGGACCCGGCAGGAGGATGAGTATAGCGTCGTTCTAAACTAGCTTTAGAAGTGCAAGTGTATATGACTCTGCCAGAGGGTTGCTATAGTCAGTGGGAGCAGCGGAAGAATAGTGGACAAGTAGCTTATGTCTATTTATAGACTAAAGCAGATATAGCGGAGATAGATCATCTATTTTTGATGTGACAGTCATAGGTTTTGACTTCATCAGAATAGGAGATGGATCAGTTAAGAAGGTAGTAGGATGTGATGTCCTGGTATTTGGATGACATGCACATTGTAGGAAGTGAAATTCCTATACTATGATCGATTATACTGTGGTTGTCACATAGAGGTTTCTCCACATAGGATATGGATATTATATCAAGCATTCTGGTTACTAGATCTAGATTTGGGTAGTTTCCCAATTCGGGTACTTAGACGGTATTCTAAAGGTGTTTTAGAATGGACGACTCCTGGCATGGTGGTGTACCTGCAGGTGATGGAGTCATCCTCTTTAAAGGTGTCTTACAGACTAAAGGGGAGAGGGATGTGCATGATTGGCATATCACTTGCTAAGGCAATTGAGTCGATCATGAGATGTCAAGTACCACACCAGATGTTATTGATTCACCAAATACATCATTATTGTATACTCTATTTCGGTAGTAATTTTCCATTTTAGTTGGAAAATGCAGTCGGATGTTTGGGGTAGTATAAGAGATCAAGGGGTGGTAACTCATATCACAGGAGGAAACTTTGCACAGAGTTCCATTACAATTAATGGGAGAAAATTTTGTCTCTATTGTCACAAGCATACGATTCATGGGGAAATAAAGAAATAGGTCGAACAGAACATGTGTATAATCGCAAGAAATCCTTTGATAACACGGATTCCTATTTCTTAATGATATCCCACGATCGAGACAATTGGCTGAATCCCGTGAAACCATTTCATAGAAGTTCATTGATATCTTTCATCGGGTGGGATGGCGGAACGAACCAAGAATAAATTGATCCAGAGCGGACATTCCTTCCTCCTCGAAATCAAAAATCCCTCTGTTGTACTGGATAGCTTTCCCCCTAAGGCAGCCATAGGCCCTGAAAACGAGATCGCGGATACTGTATGATAAAGAACTCTCAAGATGGAAGTTATCCTATAGATGTTGTATCCATGCCTGTTCAAAATGCGAAAGTTTTGTATAAATGCATCGCCGTGTTATTAAGTATTTTGCTTTAAGTAACGAAACAAATGAGATTTTTGCTAATACAGTACAAAATAAATTAAAAAAATAACTATATTAACTAAATTTACCTGAGTTCACATCGACGGGAAGGTTTGGCACCTCGATGTCGATTCTTCGCCACCTAGGGTTATAGTATGTTCCAAGGGTTGGGATGTTCGCCCATTAAAGTAGTACATGAGCTGGGTTCAGAACGTCGTGAGATAGTTCGCATATCTGAAATGGATCAAATTAGTATCTTGATGCCTGAAACGTATCTTGATGCCTGAAAGTTTTTTGCACTAGATGTAATAAGTTGATATATTAATCCAATCCTAGAGAAACGTTCAAAAGCAGTTTTAGAACATAAGTGGATGTTCCAGGGATTTGATAACGACAGCCTCCTTCGGGAGACGGTTATCATTCCAGACTTCCAAAGTGACCTGGATGACAGAGTGACTATCAGAGTTATAGTTTTCCCTCTTGACGAGGGGCAGTTGTTTGGACAGGTGGTCCAAGCGAATACTGAGGGAGGCATGGCGTAGGATACTGATTAAATTCAGTTGACGATACAGTCTAAGAAGTTTGCTGGATTTGGAGTTCATTTATGAGCTGGGTCCCATCAGATATCCAGACACATTCTAAGACAGGTATTGCTCATTTCGGAAGATGGCTTTCTCCGCGAACTTGAGATAAAGAGAGACATAGAAAGAAACATTAGAGCGGATCCACTCACTGAGGCTATTTCTCGAACGCAATAGTTGTACAAATGAGCTTTGTGAAACTGATTAGTAGAGAAGTTGGGTGTTCGGTATCACACGGGCTGTGAGTATGCGACACTGCAATAATTGGCTTTAACTGCAAGTGGGAGATTGTTGGCTATAGTGCCCTCAAGTCAATTATTGGATCGCAGGCACGTGATTGCAATGATTGAGGGAGGACCTATACCGGTAGAACAGTCTTACTCAAGATGATAGTATGCTATTTGGTTTGTCTTTATCATCTTGTACATTCTTCAGGTGACACTACAGTTCACTATGACATGTTGATAGAGCCCATAGGATTCTTGCTTGACTACCAGCAGTATGATGGCGATCAAATACTTGAGAGTTGGGTGGTCTATAAGCACATCCTTAAAGTGTCCCTAGTCATGGGAGTTCTGAGACTGGGTATCGATACTCCAAGAGTAGACTAATGTATACGGATCGAGACCCCGACAAGGGGCGATGGCCATTCTCACAAGCCATTGGTGTCAGTTGGTTCACCTAAGATAGTATACAGGTGCTCATTGGGTTATGAGTACACCGGACGGACTCGCCGGGAACATGCTAGTTGGTATTATACATATTGTCAGATAGCAGTTCCCTGGTAAAATGTGTACAAGTTAGTCTATCGACCTGAGATCGTCATTTGTCTCATGTGAGTTCCCATTGTGCTTTGATTACTACCCTGCCACGGCTCAAAGGAGTCCTGCAAACAGGTTTTAGTTGGGTACAGTCCCAAGCCACATGGAGGCAGTGAGCGGATCGTCAGGGGATTCGTCTCTCCCGGTATTGGGAGTAGAGGTCGCGGAGTGCTTGGGTGGCCATCACCAAAAATCCTTGGCCAAGGTAGTCGAGAATTACCGATCGAGGATCGGTAGTTTCTCTGGTTGTGATGGGCTTCATACCGATACAAAATATCGCGTTATTTAGGGTCTGACTTTATCCACCCCCCTACACCCGATATGCAATACTCATAGACGAACAGACCGGACTGTACGGATATTTTCATTGTCAGGCTCAGTAGGGTTTCAGGATGAGTTCACTCATCGGCCTCCCTTTCGCTCAATACCTGGATAGACATTACGTACAGCTAGTGCCACTGACGTGCTTGTGGTTAAACCCACTGCCAACATATTGACGAGTCTTTAGAGTCCCACATAGAGGGTTTCTCTAGTTCGGGCGAAACATTGTAAAGGTCGTATGGATTTATGGCAGGGTTCGATCATATACGTGCACTCGTGCATGGATCATGATCGGACGAATCATACTAGTGGGCTTTGATTTAAGCTAAATCCTAGTATTATATTGTTGGATTACTTTCGTCTCATAGTATTCGAATTCAGTCGGAATACGGATGCGGGTATGTATATACAGATGAGGGGTATTCTTGTAATCCGTAACAAGATTACTTTGGAGATGCCATTTCTTTTTATTGTATTAAACATTTAGGGTTTTTGGTTAAATGTTTAATATTGATTATGTTTAAAGTGTGAGGGCAAGTTTTGGCTTGTACCATTTAATGATAAAGCATGGACCATGCTTTATTGTTTATATTTTGTTGTGAGATATTTTTTATGGCATGGAGATAATTTGTGCCTATGTTTTTTCCTTGGGCTTGCTATCAAAAATAACACACAACACCAAAATTAAAGAAAAGGAGAAGGCAGCCATCTCATTGTTTTTCATGTGTTGCATTTTGTTTTGCATGCCAAGTCTTGAGAGCTCACACTTCATACATACATGGCTTTGTCTTCACCTCCACTCTATCCTTCTCATGTGTTGAGAACCCTAGAGTGTTTTGAGACAAAGTATTCACACACCATCTCTACATCATCTTGAGCACCTAGGTTAGCAAACTAGTTGTTCGAGTTGCTTCGGTTTGAAGCGGGAGCCCATATTAAGAATCCTCGAGGTGGATCATCTTCGACGAGGAAGACCGGAAAGCGGATTTGTTCGGGGCAGCCGGCGAGGAGCATGCGTAGAGATTGAAGACCGAAGGACATGGATCGATCGGTATAATTTCTGAACACTTTACAGTTACCTAGTAAACGGTTAAAGGTTCAATCTGGGTAATAGGTTGTGGCAGCGCCAAGTTTTACAAATTTTTGTTCCGCATTTGGCCACGGATTGATGGCTGATTAGTCGAAAATACTGCATTTCTAACACGGCAATTTCCCTACCTTTTGCATTCATGTATAGGCATCCGGTATTCATATCGCACATATTAGCAAAACACATGTAAAATACTAGATTACTTGTACTGTATACTAAAACTGGCACTTTTAGGGAAATTGTGTGTTTTTCATGGCATCGCATCACCCTTGTATTGCGCAACTCTTGTCTTGGGGTCTAATGCAGGAAATTCCGGAAGCAAAGCCCAAAATTGAGAAAACAGTGCAGATAAAATACGCCAACTCAAAGGCTAAAGATCTGGAAATGATTAAAGGCTAATTTCAAAATTCAACATATCAAAACAAGGCCCATAAATCATCCCAAGCCCATAGCAGAAATCCCTAGCCCAGAAGCTTCCAAACCGCCGCGGTTCCGTGGCGGGAGCTGGCTTGCGCCGCGGAACCGCGGCGCTTTGATGACGTCGTCGGCCCAGATTTTCTCCACGTATCACAGCTAACGGCCTAAACTTCCAGAACATTGTAGATTGTCCACGTGGCGCATCTAGAAGGCTCGGCGTAACAAACTATTTCTAGAAGGCTCTTTTGGAGGGAAATTCAAATATTGGCTAACTAACTTTTTGGAGGGAGATTCAAATATTGGATAACTAACTTGTGGAGGGAAATTCAAATTCAAATCCTAGCTCTAAGGTTTTGGGAGTCTATAAAAGAGAGCATAGTGCTAGGGTGAAAGGTGTTCAAGAATCACCACCATCTTCAACCCACAAGTTGAGTGACACGACTTGTGCCTCAAACCCTTACCCCAATTCCAATTCAACTTCAAGATCAAGATCCCGAGAGCAATTCAAGCGAGAGAGCCTTCAACCTTTAGCAAGCGACGCCGGATTTCAACGGAGCAAGAGATCCACGCCGATCCGCGACTCAAAGAGCCGAGCGAAGCCGAAATCGACGATTTAGTTCCTTCCTTTTGTAAATTCAAGAGAGTTGTAACGAAATTTGTCGATAAATAAAGGTGAATTTTATATATTCTTGTTTATCTTTTAATTCAAGCATAATGATTAGATCTCAATTTGTGATTGTGTTTGTGATCATGATGTTTGAGTAATCTCTGCTCGTGTAGGAGTTGTGACGATCTTTAGATGATGATGATTTAAATATTTTTACAATTCTTAAATCCTATAATCTTTGGAAATTCTAGTGAATCAAATGATTAATGACCTAGTTTCGAGATGAAGCTTTCTTGATCGTGTTCACTCGAAACTAGGGAACAACTATTAAACATTTGATTAACTAGAAACTAGAATTTGAATGCGATCCATCGAAAGGACAAAGGATGAGTTGCGAAATCCCTAATTTCCTCGCAAGATCCTTAAACCTCGATGAATTTGCATCGATCTAGTATCAATTCGTTAAAGGATAAGAATGAGTAATCATTAGATCTCATCACATCTTTAGATCCGCTCTACTCCTACGAGCCTTACTTCTAATCTTGATTGTTGGTTGGAAAATTATCACACATCTCAATTCTTGTTTTTAATGTTTCTTTTTGATCTATATTTTTCTTACTCTTGATCTTCAATTACAAATCATGAATTGTTTTCTTTTCTTTTCCTTAAATTTTCAACTCATCTAATTCGGAAATTGAACGGATTACACTTTCCCTGTGGACGATCCGCACTCGCTAACGATCTACATCCGACACCGTAGTTGATTGCGGTCAAATAATTTTTTGGTTGTGATTTCTAAATACAATTTTCTATAAACCAACACACAACGGAAAATCGTACCAATCAAAATGGCGCCATTGCCGGGGATCGTGTGCTATTTGTTCATTTTTTGAAATTTGAGTTGAAAAGTTTATTCTATCAATATTTTTTAGATCAAAACTCGCGCAAAACACTAAACGAGTTGTTGTGGTTAATTGTAAGGAGATCTGGAGCTTGCTGTGAAATTGGAAAATTAATTGGAGAATTCCAGAGAGCTCATGAGCTGAACAGGAGCATTACCAAATTTTTCAGTGCAGAGAGGAGCTCAAGGTGCGGTGGAACTACGGCATTAGGGGCTAACCGCGGCGGAATCGCGGCGGTTCTAGGGGATCTTTGTACAATTTTTATCTGGTAACCTCTAACTTTCTTATCTCCTTCCTAAAATCTGCTCCAATTAACAATTTGTTGCAGGCTTCTTTGCAAAAATCGCAGCACCGCAAAAAGCAAAATAAATTGTGCTTGTTTTTAATTTTGTGGTTGTTTGCATAATTAATACGGACATTAAGGGGCACGACCAAATCCATATTAGGTGGGGAGTTCGTTACCCTTCCTAAGCCCCAAAAATCACAAACTTGCATCCGCATTACCCTCATTAATTAAAAAATATCTAGAGATGACTCTAAGGACCGTCGTGCTCACTTAGGACAGAAAAAGGCCGTGGGTAATTCATTGCTTATCCGCGTTTTCTTGTGGTGTCTAAGGAAAGTATGTCGAAGACTAGTGGTTATTAATTAGGCCCACTACTTACGTAGTGGAGTACCTTCCCACTTACCTGGCACTTACCTAGCCACAGGGGGACAAAGAGGCAGTGGAGGATTTTATCCTGCGACTTGTCTTTTGGAAGTTAGGAGCGGTCTAGAGCCGGACCTAGGTGACCATAGAATTAAGGTTATTGCTTGTTGCATTTGTTGTGATCGCATCATATTTTCAAAATCCGTATCATTTTTCAAAACAAACACCACATTCACTTCATTTCCCCTAATTATAAATCACGCTGCCACTTGTACTAACCCCTTTTAGTGCAAGATAGGCTGGACACGGGATTCTAGTGCCCGACTTGTCCGCGTCCCCTCGGTCGACTCCGAAGTCGGTATTTCTCCATTTACCTTTCTTTTACCCCCCACCACACCCACACCGATGGATCAGTCTCCATCAAACCTCTTTACCGCTACTCTGCCGCCGTCCGTTGGTGCGCAGAATCCTCCCCGCATCTCTCTCCAAGAGAGGTGCTACCCTTTGCGAGGTCCTCTCTCGACCTGCTTATCCATTCCACCAGCCAACGGGGATAACTTTGAGATTAAGCCCCAGTACATCAACCTTTTACCCAAATTCCACGGTCTCGAGACTGAAGACGCATAGGTTTTTATTACCAAATTTGAAAACATATGCGCAATGATGGGTACATCACAACTTTCTGTGGATGCCATGCGTCTACGACTTCTTCCATTTACCTTGTGCGATTTAGCAGAGAAGTGGCTATATAACACCACCGCACATTTCATAACGAATTAGGAAGAATTCGTTGCGGCTTTCCTTAAGAAATTCTACCCTATGCAAAAGACAGCTCGAATCTTTAGCGAACTATATCAATTCTCCTAGCTTCCGGCTGAACCATTCTCTAAATGCTTTGAACGATTCAAGGATCTTTTGGTTCAATGCCCACATCACGGCATCCCGAGATGGGAACTTTGCCGAATCATATATGAGGGCAGTAACCCTACCACTAAACAAAACCATGAAAACATGTGTCAAGGCACCTTTATGACCAAGGATGATGGGGAAGCATGGAAATTTTTAGAAGAGTTCGCTGAAAAGTCCTTACAGTGGGAGACTGGAACCCAGCCATCGAGTAGGGGTGGCGTACACCAAATAAACGTGTCCATAGGTGTTCGAGCTGAGATGGCAGCAATGGAAAAGAAGCTCGACGCTATGGAACACAAATTCCTAGCAGCCTCCCTAAACCCAATGACGCTTCCCAAAACTGTTTGTGGGTGCTGTTCTGATCCTTCTCACTTGACGGAAGAATGTCCATTAAACTCTCAGTTTCAGGGTCTCGAGCATACCAATACCGCATTTCAAAGACCTAGAAACGATCCATATTCTTCCACATACAATCAGGGTTGGAGGAATCACCCGAATTTTGCTTGGAACCAATCCCAAAACACGGTTCCAAACCCGAATCAATTCCAAAGGGCTCTTCCTCCACAACAGCAACCACTTCATCTCACCCAGCACCCCTACCAGTCACAAAATTTCCAAAACCAGGTCAACCCTCCTGCACCGTCTAATTCTATGCAGTCGACCTGTTCTGACGAGTTCTTTCAAGTCGCTCAAACCATGAAATCACTCTTGTCAAATTTCATGGAAGTGTCGGCCGAGGTTAGGTCTTCTGTTGGTGAGATAAAGAAAAACTCAGCATCCCAAGCTGAGAGTATCAAAACAATGGAAGCTGAGATTGCACGACTTAAGGCCGAAATGAGTGCAAGAGAAAAAGGGAAACTCCCAGCTCAACCTTTACCCAATCCTGGCTATTCACATCATGTGAATGCAATCACCACGTTGAGATCTGGGAGAGTGCTGGATAACCATGTTGGGGAAGAAGTTGATGATATTGAAACTCCTATCAACGCCCTGGCTGAGACCTTTCCTCACACATACACTTCTGCTTCTGATTCTTGTTCTTCTACCCCACCGCCTTCTCACGAGCCTATTCTCCACTTCCCACTAGGCTCAACACCTCATCTCACCTCTTCTATCCCTCCACAGATGATCCCTACTCCTCTTTCAGGATCACGTCTACCCCTACTTCCTTCTCCTATGATGGACCCAGCGCTCATTGCTAAAGCACCTTACCCGAACCGGTTAAGGGCTAACAAATCGAGTCCACATATGGAGAAAGTTATGGAAATGTTCAAACAGGTTAACATCAACATCCCTCTCCTAGATGCAATTCAACAAGTCCCCGCTTATGCGAAAATTCTTAAGGACTTGTGCACTAGGAAGAGGAAGACTCAAGTGCCAAAGAAGGTCTTCATGTCCAATAGCATTAGCACTGCTTTTATCCCTCCGCTACTAAAGAAACGTAAAGACCCAGGATGTCCTACGATATCGATTTCTATTGGGGATAAACACATCAACCGTGCTCTTTTAGACCTTGGCGCAAGTGTTAACCTGCTTCCTTTCTCAGTCTATGAGCAACTAGGGATTGGAGAGTTGAAACCAGCCCATTGCACTCTCCAGATGGCTGACCGATCAATCACCAAACCTAGGGGTGAACTAGAGGATGTGTTAATAAAAATCGGGGAATTCGTATTCCCTGTGGATTTTATTGTACTTGATACACAGCCTGTAGCAAACCCACGGAATCAAATTCCGGTGATTTTAGGTCGCCCCTTTTTGGCCACTTCCAACGCTATTATCAACTGTCGTAATGGCTCTATGACCCTATCCTTCGGGAATAGGTCAATAGAGCTGAACATTTACAAGAAGTGTACCCTCCGAACCTACTGCTCATGTCTGTTCTATCGACTTAATGGATGTCGACAGCAGCGAATTTGATGATCCTCCTGATACCGATCATACGTTGTTGTTTGACCCAACTATGTATCATACACATACGGACTCTTCCATCGAGATATCCGGGTCAACAACTAACACCGATTATGAACTGCTTTTAGAGTCTGAAGATCACCCCGCACTTTGTGATGACATTATTCTTCGGGGTATTGATGAAACTTTTGAGGAAATCTGCGCTGATGAACTCGCATTTCTGAATAACACGGGTGTTGAGATGAATCATGTCCCAATCATTGAAATTGAACCTCCACCCCTTATTCTGAATTGTAAAAAGAATGCGAGTAATCCATCACATTCACTGCATCGTCTCTCCAAAATGAGACGCACACACATTCTGTTCCACCACTTACCCTTTCCCCACTTCTTCTTCCACCAACCCGAGCACTGCATTGATAAAATCTTCGAATGGTTGGTGTTGATTTTCGGTCTTTGCAAAGCTTGGCATCGACCACTGATTTTTTTTAACCCCCTCATGTGATTTTCAAACCTTAACATTGCATGACTCAAGTTTTGTGGGGGGGACATTTTTTTTTTCTGGCTCTTAGAAAGAAAATTTTTTTTTTACAAAAAAATTTTGAGCCAAGAATAAGTTTGGGGGAGGATCTTCACTTATATATTTTTACCCCACTAATAAATTCCTCCCAAGCTTACAGGTTTTTCGAGATATAGAGGGTGACAACAGTGAGGACACTGTTGGAAACAAGTTTGGGGGAGGTTTATGCTTAGTTTTGCATCATGTGCATATCATTTGCATAAGCACAAAACATTTCTTTAAAAAACCATAAAAATTCAAAAAATTTGTGTAAATATTTTTCTTTTGGTTCATCATTTTTTGTAAATAATTTTTCAAAACCCATAAAAACCTATAAAAATTTAAAAAATTTCAAAATCTATACAAATTCGAAAATTTTCATTACTCATAAAAATTTAAAAATTTTCAAAATATAAAAATATTTAATATTTATGATAATAAAAGATTAGATAGTGAACAATTACATCCATGAGATTAGAAAAATTTAAGAAAACTAAGAAAATTAGATGTTTTCTTATATGGACTAGTAATAAGTAGTTATGAGCCGTTGTCCCAATGGTTAGTAAGATAGAGGAAGTCACTAATCTGAGGATAAAAATAAGTCTGAAAAATAGTTTCTATTCTGGAAAGCCAAACATTTTGAACATTGATACCCTGCTATTCGCACGTACACACGTCTTGAAGCCCGGGATAGTAGAGAATACCTTGAAATGCTCTTGTCTTAAAGCCGATGTATGAAGGAAATAAAAAAGAAAAAAAATGAATGAAGAAAATATAAATTGGTGAGAAAAATGGACACTGGTTTTGTTATCACCGAGGGCAATAAAAAATTTATAGCGAGGGTGCCTCTTCACCTAGTGCCCTAAGGCCAACTGGTCTGGGAGTCACTGCTATGCCTAAGGTGGTGCAAGACGAGGAAAATACACCGAATAAGCAAGCACATGAGTAATCGGTTGGTTAGTACCTCAAGAATTATTAACGATCGCATGAAAGTGTGTAAGCACATCTAATTAAAAAGTACTGAGGCTGATGGGCAAGAGTATGATAGCTTGAATTGAATTCTCCCGGTGTAGGGATGTCCTTAACACACACGCAGGGTGATATGATCGATGTTTGGAATAAAGATAGGAGTGAAGAATAAGACGATGTTTTATTGAGAGAGTACGTGATTTCTGATATCTTTTCATGACCATTAAGATAGGGCTCATGATAACCGAAAAGCTAGCTTAGTTGGAAACCCTAATTTTCAAGGCTTTTCTTTTACAATTCTTTTCTTTAAATGTAATATTCATGATCTTCCTTTTATTATTGGATTTTGTGGGTGCAATCCGCTGAAAACCTTCAGGAGACAGCACTCCTCCTACTAAGGACACCTAGAGGTTTAAAGGCTTGTTGCACGTGCTCAGTGAAATCGTGTTGCCTACGAAAGTGTGCTTTTCTTTTTCTTTATTTTCTCTTTCTCTTTCTCTTTTTAATAAAACAGTTCGATCGAGACGATCGAAAATAAGTTTGGGGGAATTTGATCAGTCGAAAATACTGCATTTCTAACACGGCAATTTCCCTACCTTTTGCATTCATGTATAGGTATCCGGTATTCATATCGCACATATTAGCAAAACACATGTAAAATACTGGATTACTTGTACTGTATACTAAAACTGGCACTTTTAGTGAAATTGTGTGTTTTTCATGGCATCGCATCACCCTTGTATTGCGCAACTCTTGTCTTGGGGTCTAATGTAGGAAATTCCGGAAGCAAAGCCCAAAATTGAGAAAACAGTGCAGATAAAATACGCCAGCTCAAAGGCTAAAGATCTGGAAGTGATTAAAGGCTAATTTCAAAATTCAACATATCAAAATAAGGCCCATAAATCATCCCAAGCCCATAGCAGAAATCCCTAGCCCAGAAGCTTCCAAACCGCCGCGGTTCCATGGCGGGAGCTGACTTGCGCCGCGGAACCGCGGCGCTTTGATGACGTCATCGGCCCAGATTTTCTCCACGTGTCGCAGCTAACGGCCTAAGCTTCCAGAACATTGTAGATTGTCCACGTGGCGCATTTAGAAGGCTCGGCGTAACAAACTATTTCTAGAAGGCTCTTTTGGAGGGAAATTCAAATATTGGCTAACTAACTTTTTGGAGGGAGATTCAAATATTGGCTAACTAACTTGTGGAGGGAAATTCAAATTCAAATCCTAGCTCTAGGGTTTTGGGAGTCTATAAAAGAGAGCCTAGAGCTAGGGTGAAAGGTGTTCAAGAATCACCACCATCTTCAACCCACAAGTTGAGTGACACGACTTGTGCCTCAAACCCTTACCCCAATTCCAATTCAACTTCAAGATCAAGATCCCGAGAGCAATTCAAGCGAGAGAGCCTTCAACCTTTAGCAAGCGACGCCGGATTTCAACGGAGCAAGAGATCCACGCCGATCCGCGACTCAAGGAGCCGAGCGAATCCGAAATCGACGATCTAGTTCCTTCCTTTTGTAAATTCAAGAGAGTTGTAACGAAATTTGTCGATAAATAAAGGTGAATTTTATATATTCTTGTTTATCTTTTAATTCAAGCATAATGATTAGATCTCAATTTGTGATTGTGTTTGTGATCATGATGTTTGAGTAATCTCCGCTCGTGTAGGAGTTGTGACGATCTTTAGATGATGATGATTTAGATATTTTTACAATTCTTAAATCCTATAATCTTTGGAAATTCTAGTGAATCAAATGATTAATGACCTAGTTTTGAGATGAAGCTTTCTTGATCGTGTTCACTCGAAACTAGGGAACAACTATTAAACATTTGATTAACTAGAAACTAGAATTTGAATGCGATCCATCGAAAGGACAAAGGATGAGTTGCGAAATCCCTAATTTCCTCGCAAGATCCTTAAACCTCGATGAATTTGCATCGATCTAGTATCAATTCGTTAAAGGATAAGAATGAGTAATCATTAGATCTCATCACATCTTTAGATCCGATCTACTCCTACGAGCCTTACTTCTAATCTTGATTGTTGGTTGGAAAATTATCATACATCTCAATTCTTGTTTTTAATGTTTCTTTTAGATCTAGATTTTTCTTACTCTTGATCTTTAATTACAAATCATGAATTGTTTTCTTTTCTTTTCCTTAAATTTTCAACTCATCTAATTCGGAAATTGAATGGATTACACTTTCCCTGTGGACGATCCGCACTCGCTAACGATCTACATCCGACACCGTAGTTGATTGCGGTCAAATAATTTTTTGGTTGTGATTTCTAAATACAATTTTCTATAAACCAACACACAACGGAAAATCGTACCAATCAATGGCCAGGGCGCTTCCGTAACCCAACACCATAACCATTGGTGTTTGACATCAAAGATTGTATATAGGTGCTCATTAGAGAATGGGTACACCGAACAGGACCCGCCGAGAATTCCTAGATAGTACCATACCTATCGCCAGATAGCAGTTCTCTGATGACACTTGTACAGGTTATTCTGTAGACCCGAGATCGTCATAGAGACTAGTGTGGTTCCCACAGTGCTTTGATTTCCTCCCAACCACAGCTCAAAGGAGTCGTGCAAATAGGTAGATCTTGGGTACAGTCCCGAGTCATATGGAGGCAGTGAGCAATAGGAGGGGTTTCGTCTCTCCCGGTATTGGGAGTTGATGTTGCGCTATGCTCGATTGGCTATAACAGTAAATCCCTTGCCAAGATTGATGAGATTTACTGGTAAGTGTTATCAGTAGTTTCTCGAAAGGTTATAAACCACACATCGGCATGATTTATCATGTTTGTGGGGTCTGACGATTCCACCTCCCAGACTCGATATGCGACATATCAGACGAAGAGACCGGACTGTACGGTAAGTGTTGCTTATAGGCTTTACGGGAGTTTGGATAAGTGATTGATCTGTGAAAGAGTGTGTGTTGTAACCGCAATCAATAACGGTGTCGCGTGTAGCTAGCCAAGATGAGTACGGGTCATCCGCAGGGATGTGTGGATCTTTTAATCTTTCTTTAGACGAGTTGATTAGAATAAAAGAAGAAAGGAGAATAGTTTCTAGATCTATGTTAAATACGGATGTAGAAGGTATAGTTTTAAGATCTAGTTTAAATACAGATATAAATTTTATAGGGAAAAAGCTTGTAGGGTTCATTAGGATTTAGTAGTCACGGATGAATACTAAAGATGACTCCTTTTATCTTTTAATAGATTTAAAACTAGATAAATAGTGATGAATGAGCATTAGGGTTCTTGGAAGAAACTAGGGTTTCCCCACTATTGACCCTTGTCCCTTCATTGATCTCTATTCATGTCTAGCCCTTAACAAAACAATTGTTAATCTGATCTCAAATCACGGTCAAAACTATCAATAAATTGATAGCGCGCTCGATTAGAATATTAACGATTATTTTGCTAAAGTTTATAAATTTCATAAGACTTAAAAAAATTTAAGAATTTTCATGATCCATTAATCTACCCTAATCCTACGAACCCTATCAAGCGGAGAATTACTCGCGCATGATGGAGATAGAAGAAGAACGGATAGAGATCATAATGTAAATATAGAAAATAAATGCGATAAGAATAAAAAACTATCTTTATTAATCAACTTGATCAATTACACTTTTTGTTCCTTTAGAAAGTGGAATACAAAACCCTAGTTTGCTTCTCGATCTATCTTGAAGGAGGTAGATGAACAGCTGATTGATTAACCTGGATGCGTGAGTCGACTTGGACTTCGTGATCTTTTTGGTTTGAAAAACTTTCAAGAAGGGCTCTGGGTTCTATTTATATTCACGGAAGTTGCAATCCCTAGATTCCATAAATTAGGGTTTGTTGAGACGATCTTACATAGAAAATCCCATAGCCCAACTCCCCCATATAGCCGCGGATCCGCCGCACATGGCATGGTTTAGCCGCGATTGGGCGGCACTCTGGTGGGGTCTTGGATGCAAATTTCTGGAGCTTTATCTAGTTGACATGTGGTGATCTTTTGGATATCTGGATTTTGGAAATCTTCTCTAAGGCTCTACCAGAATTGATTTCATGATTTATATTAATATTTCGGCAGATTTGATCTCGATATCTCGGATTTCCTTGATTCCAGTCCTGATGTAATTTCTGCACAATATCTCAATGAATAATGTTAGTAATATTTGGTATTTTTGAGATATTATCCTAAACATTTTATATGATATTATATTTTTAAAATATTTTTTAAGGATATTTGATATGATATGCATATTTAAATTATCAAAATATTATATAAATATTATATGCATATATTTTCTTTCATAATGTTAATTATAATATATAAACATATGGTAAATAGTATTTTTACAGATAAACCCTCATATGTGTCATATTTATAATAAACACTTTTAGATATTTAAGAAAAGTGAGGAAAATGTCATATGAAAAGTGCGGTATTTTCGACTGAATAAGTACCCCCAAACTTAACTTTGATCATCCCGAGCAAATTATTTATTCAAGAGAGGGAGAAAAAGAAAAAATAAAAACCTAAGTAGCACACTTTCGTAGGCAACACGATTGCACTGAGCACGTGCAATAAGCCGTTAAACCTCTAGGTGTCCCTAGTAAGAGGAGTGTTGTCTCCTGAGGGTTTTCAGCGGATTACACCCACAAAATCCTATAATAAAAGAAAGAAGGTGAAAGTTACATATAAAGATAAGAATTATAAAAGAAAGAACTTGAAAAGAAAAGTTTCCAACTACACTAGCTTTTCAGTTGGTATGAGCCCTATCTTAATGGTCGTGAAAAAATGTTAGAAATCACATCGCCTTTAGTTTTCCTCCCTATATTTCTTCCAAACATCGATCATATACCCCAACGTGTGTGTAAAAGACATCTCTACACTTAGAGAATTCAATTCAAGCTATCATACTCTTGTCCATCTTCCTTAGTACTTTTCAGTTGGTGAATAATTTCGATGAAATTGCTCACACATTCTTCATGCGGCTGTTAATACTTCTTGAGGTACTAACCGACCGATTACCAAATGTGCTCGTGTATTTAGGCGTAATTCCTCGTTTTGCAACACATAAGGCTTAGCAATGGCTTCCAAACCAGTTGGTCTAAGGCACTAGGTGATAAAGCACCCTTGCTATATTTTTTTTAATGCTGCCTTAAGTAATTACAAAACCAGTGTTCATTTTTTTCTTCACCACTTATACTTTTTTCCTTCATACCAAGGCTTTTAGATAAGAGCATTTTAAGGTATTCTCTACTATCCTAAGTTTCGAGATGTGTGTAAGTGTGTATAGTAAGGTATCAACGTTCAAATGTTTGACCTCAAGAATAGGGACTATTTTTCAGACTTATTTTTATCCTCAGATTAGTAATTTCCTTCATCTTACTAACCCTTAAGACAACGGCTCATAACTACTTATTACTAGTTTCGTTTAAGAAAACATCTAATTTTCTTGCTTTTCTTCAACTTTTCCTATTTTTCATATGTAATTTTTCACTTTCAAACTTTCATTATCAAAAAAATTTTGTGCTTATATTTATGATAATGCAAAATAATGCGTGAATAAGCACAAACCTCCCCCAAACCTGTTTGCAGCAGTTTCCTCTCTGATATCATCTATTAAATTTAAAAAAACTGTAGACTTGGAAGGAAAAGTTATCAAAGGGGACAAGAAATAATGAAAGTGAAATTCTCCCCCAAACTTATTTTTGGCTCATAATTATGTAAAAATTTATTTTTTTCAAGAGCCAAAATATATCCCCCCCAAACTTGAGTAAAATCGTATTAAGCATTTAAAATTATGAGGGGGAGTTAAAATTATTGGTCAAAGTAAAGCCTTACAAAGACCCAAAGTCAGCACCAACCATTCAAAAATTTTATCGATGTAACGTACTGGTTGGTAGAAGAGCATGTCACCTATTGACGTGAAGAAGTGGGGAGGAGATAAGGGACGTAATAGAACGGGTTTACGTCTCGGTTTGGGGAGACGAAACAATGATGGTGGATTACTCGCATTCTCGTTATTGTTAAGAAGAAAGGGTGGCGGTTCAACTTCTTTGTGTTGGGGTTGATTCATCACAACTCCCATACTTTCTAAGAATGCGAGTTCATCAGCGAAGATTTCTTCAAAACTTTCATCGATATCCCGAATAATAATCTCATCGGAAAGAACGGGATGATACTCGGACTCCATAAAAGGTTCATATTCAGCGTTAGATATTGACCCGGACAGCTCGATAAAAGGGTCCGTATGTATCTAATAAAAAGCAGGGTCAAACAACAACGTAATAGCGGAGTTGAGATCAGTATCGTGAAGCTTTTCAAGTTCACTGCTGTCGGAATTTATCGCTTCAACAGAACATACTTGAGCATAGGGTTCGGAGGGTTCACTTCCCAACTTGTAAATGTTAAGATCAATTGACATCTTTCCGAAAGATAGGGTCATAGAGCCATTTCGACAATTGATTATTGCATTAGAAGTCGCAAGAAAAGGTCGACCTAAAATCACCGGAATTTGGTTTCGTGGGTTCGCTATAGGTTGTGTATCTATAACGATAAAGTCCACAGGGAATATAAATTCTCCGACTTTGATTAACACATCCTCTAACTCACTCCTATGTTGGGTGATAGATCGATCGGCCATCTGAAGAGTGCAGTGCGCCGGTTTTAACTCTTCGATCCCTAATTGCTCATACATAAAATACGGAAGCAAGTTAACACTAGCGCCTAAATCGAGTAGAGCACGATTGATAGTTTTACCCCTAATAGAAATAGATATGGTAGGACTTCCGGTGTCCTTTCATTTCTTGGGTAGTTGTTGGGTAAAACCAGTGCTTACATTACTCACTAAGAAAACTTTTTTAGGCACTTGAGTTTTTCTCTTCCTAGTGCACAAGTCCTTTAGAATTTTTGCATAAGATGGAACTTGTTGAATAGCATCTAGGAGGGGAATGTTTATATTAACTTGCTTAAAAATTTCCACAATCTTCTCCATTTGTGGACTTGGTATGTTTCCCTTTAACCTATTTGGATAAGGTGCTATCAATAAGGGTCGGGTCCAACATTGGAGAGGATTGTGGGGATGGAATGGATTCCAGAATTGGAGTGGGGATCATTTTAGGTAGACTCAAAGAAGTGGGCTGAGTGTTGAAGCCTTGGGAAAAATGGAGAATAAGCTCGGAAGAAGGTGGACTAGAAGAAATAGGAGAAGAAGTAGAAGCCGGGGTGTTATATCACCCACTTGGTTATCTAGCACTCTTCCCCGATCTCAACATGATAACTGCACTCACATTATAACTTTGTGAGTAGCCAGGATTAGGTATAGGTTGAGATGGAAGTTTCTCTTTTTCTCCCGCACTCATCGCGGCATTTAACTGTGCAAGTTGTGCTTCTATCGATTTTATGTTTTCATCGTGGGAAACCGTGTTATGCAGTAACGTTTGGATAGAAGACGTTAAAATGTTGGTCATTTGCATGGAATGTTTAATGAACGTGTCGAGTGTTGAGTTGTTGGCCGGGTTTTGCAAAGGTTGCGGTTGAAAGGGGTGCTGACTCGGTTGAGGTGGTTGTTGTTGCTGTGGAGGAAGTCTTTGATAATTGCTTTGGAACTGGTTTTGATTTTGGGTTTGGTTTTGGTTCTAAGTAAAATTAGGATGATTCCTCCATCCTGATTATATGTGGTCGCTGCTGAAAGGTGGCATTAATTTATTCTGGACCTTGAAACGGTGGATTCAAAGGACATTCTTCCATCAAATGTGATGGGTTGGAACAGCAACCACACAGGGTTTTAGAGAGCGTAAATTGGTTTAGGGGGGCTGAAGAGACTTTGTTTTCTATAGAATCGAGTTTCTTTGTATCGCGGCCATTTCGGCTTTCACTGCGATGGAAATATCGAGCTGATGGATACCTCCCCAAGACGATGTAGGTCTAACACTTTCCCACTATAAAGTTTGTTCAGCGAGATCTTCCAGAAATTGCCAAGCTTCACCATCATCTTTAGACAGGAATTGACATTGACATATGGTTTCAAGCATCTGTTTTGTTGTTGGATCAACACCTTCATATATAATGCGACAAAGGTCCCATCTATCGATTCCGTGATGAAGGCATTATAGAAGAAGATCCTTAAACCATTCAAAGCATTTCCAAAATGGTTCATTGGGAAGTTGGGTAAACTGGTTAATCTCGCTTCGAACGCGAGCGATCTTATGATTGGGATAAAATTTCTTAAGGAATGCTATAATAATTCATCCCATTTGGAAATAGAATGTGCGGCAGTGTTATAAAGCCATTTTTCTGCTAGATCGCACAAAATAAAAGGGGGAAGACGTAATCTCATAGCATCCACAGAAAGTTATGACGTGTCCATCATTGCGCATATGTTTTCAAATTTGTTTATAAAAACGTATGCGTCTTCGGATTCAAGCCCGTGAAATTTGGGCAACAGTTTGATGAAGTGGGGTTTAATTTCAAAATTATCCCCATTGGCTGGTGGAATAGATAGATAGGTAAGAAGGGGTCCACGCACGGGGTAGCATCTTTCTTGGAGAGAGATGCGCGGTGGATTCTGCACACCTACTGGTGGTGGCAAGATGGTGTTATAATTTGATGGTGAACCGTCCATCTCGGTCGATGGGTGGATGGAGGGGGAAAAGGAGATGAAGAAGTACCGACTTCGGAGTCGATAACAGAAACACGGATCAGACGGGCACTAGAATCCCGTGTCCAGCCGAGCATGCAATAAGCGGGTTTAGCGCACATAACAGTATGTGTGAGAACTTAAAAATTGGTTTGTTTTTTAAAAGTGCCGGATGTGAGACAAATCACAAGAAATGCACAAACAACCCTAGAACTAAGGTTACCTAGGACAAGTCTCTAGACCGCTCCTAGACTTCCAAAGGACAAGTCGCAGGATCAATCTTCTACCACCTCTTTATAACTCTTGTGGCCAGGTAAATGCCAGGTATGTGGGAAGTATCCGCTATACGAATCACCGAAAATAGCAGGCCTAATTAAGTAACCACTTTCCTAGACACACTTCCCTAGACACCACAAAAGAAATGCGGATAAGCGATAGATTACCCACGACCTTCCTCTGTCCTATTTGAGCGCGACGGTCCTTAGAGTTTTGGTATAGATATTTTTTTAATTAATGTAGGGTGATGCGGATGCTCGTTTAGTGATTTGTGGGGCCTAGGAAGGGTAATGAAATCACTACCTAATTTGAATTGTGGTCTTACCCCTTAAAGTCCGTATTAAAAATATGCAAAAACAAACCGCAAAACAAAACACGCAAAAAGATTTTTGAGCGGCGGTCTTTTGCAAAGAATCCTGCAGAAAAATATTTTATTGGATTTCATAGGAGAGAGAAAGTATAGAGGAAGTTACCAGAGAAGTTTGGAACCCTAAGTCCCCAGCTTTGCCGCAGTTTCGCCGCGTAAATGGTCTTCTTGCCGCGCTTCCGCCGCGGAGATGAGAGCTCGCTTAAATTTTTTGTTGCGATGGCTTCCCTTGCTCCTCTGGGTCTTGATGAATGTCCCTGAATCTTTATCTCCTCACTACAGTGACTCGAGATTCCCTCGCAAAAATCGCACACTAATCGTTAAATATGCAAGATGCGGTTTTGTTTTGTTTTATGATATAGATCGAATAAGAATTCAACATGAATAGTAAGAATAAAAAATTATGCACGTATCCCTGGAAACGGCGCCATTTGATTGATCTGTGAAAGTGTGTCTGTTGTAACCGCAATCAATAACGGTGTCGCGTGTAGCTATCCGAGATGAGTACGGGTCGTCCGCGGGGTTGTGTGGAACTTTTAATCTTGCTTTAGACGAGTTGATTAGAATAAAAGAAGAAAGGAGAATAGTTTCTAAATCTATGTTAAACACGGATGTAGAATGTATAGTTTTAAGATCTAGTTTAAATACTGATATAGATTTTATAGGGAAAAAGATTGTAGTGTTCATTAGGATTTAGTAGTCACGGATGAATACTAAAGATGACTCCTTTTATCTTTTGATAGATTTAAAACTAGATAGATAGTGATGAATGAGAATTAAGGTTCTTGGAAGAAACTAGAGTTTCCCCACTATTGACCCTTGTCCCTTTATTGATCTCTATTCATGTCTAGCCCTTAACAAAACAATTGTTAATCTGATCTCAAATCGCGGTCAAGACTATCAATAAATTGATAGCGTTCCTGATTAGGATGTTAACGATTATTTTGCTAAAGTTTATAAACTTCATAAGACTTAAAAAAAGTTAAGAATTTTCTTCATCTATTAATCCACCCTAATCCTACGAACCCTATCAAGCGGAGAATTACTCGCGCATGATGAAGATAGAAGAATAACGGATAGAGATCATAATGTAAATATAGAAAATAAATACGATAAGAATAAAACAACTACCTTTATTAATCAAGTTGATCAATTACACTTTATGTTCCTTTAGAAAGTGGAATACAAAACCCTAGTTTGCTCCTCGATTTATCTTGAAGGAGGTAGATGAACAGCTGATTGATCAACCTGGATGCGTAAGTCGACTTGGACTTCGTGATCTCTTCGGTTTGATAAACTTCCAAGAAGGGCTCTGGGTTCTATTTATAGTCACAGAAGTTGCAATCCCTAAATTCCATAAATTAGGGTTTGTTGAGGCGGTCTTACACAGAAAATCCCACATCCCAACTCCTCTATATAGCCACGGATCCGCCGCCCATGGCATAGTTTAGCCGCGGTTGGGCGGCACTCTGGTGGGGTCTTGGATGCAAATTTCTGGAGCTTTATCTAGTTAATATGTGGTGATCTTTTGGATATCTAGATTTTGGAAATCTTCTCTAAGTCTCTGCCAGAATTGATTTCATGATTTACTTCAATATTTCGGCAGATTTGATCTCAATATCTCGAATTTCCTTGATTCCAGTCCTGATGTAATTTCTGCACAATATCTCAATAAATAATTTTAGTAATATTTGGTATTTTTGAGATATTGTCCTAACCATTTTATATGATATTATATTTTAAGAATATTGATTAACGATATTTGATATGATATGCATATTTAAATTATCAAAATATTATATAAATATTATATGCATATATTTTCCTTCATAATGTTAATTATAATATATAAACATATAGTAAATAGTATTTTTACAGATAAACCCTCATATGTGTGATATTTATAATAAACACATTTAGATATTTAAGAAAAGTAAGGAAAATGTCATATCAAAAGTGTGATATTTTCGACTGAACAACAAGTTTGCTTATTGATCTTCTATTCGTTCAATACCTGTGTAGCCGTTACGTCCAGCTAGTACCGCTGACGGCTTGTGGGTATCTGATATGATCATTACCTACTGCTAGCTTATTGACGAGTCTTTAGAGTCTCACACAGAGGTTTCCTAGCTCAAGCGAAACGAACTAGGGCACGTATGGAGATATGTGCGGGAGCTTGATTAAATACGAGTATATGATATCGTATTCTAATCTAGCGATATTTGATATCAGCCAGGTTATGTGATATAACCGGATTATTGAATCAAGTGTTGATTCAATAATTTGATTAATATGTTTGTGTTTGTGTGTGTTTATATTTGATATTGGCCGGTTATATATGATATGACCGGATTATTTAATCAAGTGTTGATTTAATATTTAATATTGAATATTAGCCGGTAATATGTGATATAACCGGATAATTGAATCAAATGTTGATTTAATGTTTTGATATACATACATATATATATATGTGTGTGTGTGTGTGTGTGTGTTGGAGATAGTGCCCTCAAAGTCAATTATTGGATCGCAGGTACGTGATTGCAATGATTGAGGCAGGACCTATACCGATATGACAGTCTTGGTCGAGATGATACTATGCTATCTAGTTTTTCTTTATCATCTTATACATGCTTTAGTTCACTATTGCATGATGATAGAGCCCATAGGATTCTTGCTTGACTACCAGCAGTATGATGGCGATCATATACGTAGGAGCTGGGGTTTGTAAGCACATCCTTAAAGTGTCCCTAGTCGTGGGAGTTTCGAGACAGGGCATCGATACTCCAGAGTAGACTAGTGTATACAGTCGAGACACCGACGAAGGGCGATGGCCGGTCTCACAAGCCATTGGTGTCAGTAGGATCACCTAAAATGTATACAGGTGCTCATTAGGTTATGAGTACACCGGACATGACTCGCCGGGAACATGCTAGTTGGTATTATATATATCGTCAGATAGCGGTTCCCTGGTGACATCTGTACAGGTTAGTTCATCGACCTGAGGTCGTCATTTGTCTCGTGTGAGTTCCCACTGTGCTTTGATTTCTACCCTACCACGGCTCAAAGGAGTCATGCAAACAGGTCTTTTTTGGGTACAATCCCGAGCCACATAGAGGAAAGTGAGCGGATCGGCAGGGGATTCGTCTCTCCCGGTATTAGGGGTGAGATCGCGCTGTGTCTAGGAGAGCCATTACACAAATCCCTCGGCCGAGACAGGAGATTTACTGGTAGGTACTCCAGTAGTATCTCAGAGTGTTCTGGGCCACTCTCTGACACGACTTATACAGTTATTGGGGTCTGACGTCACCAGCCCTAGGCCGATATGCGATACTCATAAACGAACGGACCTGACTGTATGTATATTGTCACTGTTAGGCTCAGTAGGGTTTATGAATGAGTTCGCTCGTCAGCTTCCCTTCCAATCAATACATAGGCAACCGTTATGTACAGCCAGTACCTCTGACGTGCTAGTGGTTATACCCAGTGCTAGTGTGTTGATGAGTCATTAGAGTCCCCTACAGAAACTTTCCCAAGTTCGGGCGAAACGTTGTAGAGGCCGTATGGTTTTATGGCAGGGTTCGGAAAATGCACGTGCGTTTTCGCACGTGTCGTTTTTCGGGCAGATAATACTGGTCGGCTTTGGTTTAAGCCGGATCCGAGTATTATGCTGTGTACATATAATATCTTTGTCTCAGTTGCATTTGTATTCGGTAATAATACAAATGCGGGTATGTTTATACTGTTACGGGGTTATCCTGAAATTCGTTTCAGGATCACTTTTGGAAGTTGCCAGTTTCCAGTTTTCTATCAGCCGTATTTAACATTCGGTTAAATGCGGATTTATCTTTTCTTGAGATGAGTGTGGAAGCTTCTAGATGGTGACTAGGATGGTGACTAGGCTAGTGAGTCATTTGTGCTTTAAATGTTCATTTAATGTTTTATATGACAAGGTTAGTGATTCATTGTTTTCATTAATTGTGTTCATACAAGGTGTTTAAATGACTCATCCTCTTCATTATTGTTATGGTGACCCTCCCCTCTCCTACACTCACCTCCCCCTCTACAAATATGGCCGGCCCCCTCTTGGTGAAGGGCTATGGTTGCTTGAGAGGAAAAAGATGATAGTTTTAGTGTATGGAAATTTGATAGATACTCATTTCACATTTCCACCCGATCCAAAAAGGCAACTTCATTAACCGTTCGTCCATAGCTTTGGACGTAACGAGACAAAGTGTTCTACTCATTCTCTACATCAATCTTGGTCATCTCTTTTAGCAAACTTGATGATCGAGTTGTCTCGGTTCAGAGGCGGGAGCCCGTTTAATGATCCGTCGACGTGGTGCCACCTGGACGAGAAAACTGGAGATTCAGGAGATTGGAGCAGCCGCAACAAAGCGTGGGATGATGGTTGAAGACCGAAGGACTCGGAACGTTCGGTATAACATTTCTACCCACTTTGTAGTTTGTTAGTTTAGCTTTAATGGCAGATCCGGGTTATAGTACGCGATAGCTCCAGTTGTAAAAAGTTTTTGTTCCGCATTTGGCGTCTGTTAAACGGCCGGGGCGCTACCGTGGACTTACAGTGGTATCAGTGCCTCACTATTAAGCTATACTAACTTGAGCTAACGCGTTTAAAATATCGATCGAACCGATTTTCAAAAACTACATTTTTTCAGCTCTGTGTTTCTGTCGATTTTTAAAACAACCTAAAAATTATTTTACATATCGCAGAAAACTAAGCAGGCTTTTCTAAGCATTTTGGAAAAATATGGGCACGTGATCCCACAAGACCACCGCGGGTCCGCGGCTCGTTTGTGGGAACAGTGCTCCAACTTTTTCCAGAGAGCTTTATTTTGGAAATTTTGGTTTTTAGTACTATTCTTTTGGGCCCAGTTTTTGTTACTATACAGCAGATGTTTATGGGGCCCACTTTAGGATATTTGGTCGATCGAAATTTAAACATGTTAGTTTGCAGTACTTACTTTATATCTCCGACCGGGAATGTCATTCGAGCGGTAAATTGCGTCTAATTGCTATAGTTCTTTTAGACGGATTTGCGAACGTGACATTCGCGTTGATGTTCTGTGTTGTGCTGTGATGTTGCGGATTTGTCGGGGTGGATAGGAGGGTGCAATGATAGTGCAGTTTGGATTTATTTGTACTTTTGATATTGCGGGACGAGCGTCCAACATGTGGACTGCCGTCACTGCCTGTTGTATAATATTCTTTTGGGGCATGACCGGGTTGAGGTCGATGTACCCGTTGTACATATTTTTATTTCTGTACTAAGTTTATCCCGCGACGGAGTGCACGGATAGCCGGGTTTCTGGAGGGCAACGGGTCCGTATCTCATGGCTTTGAGAGTCAAAGGGGCCTCACTGTAGAATTGGCAGACTATTCGCCGCACTCGTAGGGGGTACAGGTTGACCCAAGGAGGGGTGCTCAATTTAACGGATTACGTGAAGTGCCGGGTGTTCCATTCACTATGTTGTGGGGACTACCTCGCTTCAGGTTTTGGCGGGTAACTTGCCGCACCTGTAGGGGTCTAGGTTTCATTGCACAGGCTGTCCACACGACCAGGGGAACGTCGGGTTTCAGCAGCGGCTCTGTGAAACCCGGGATCCCAGATTATCTGTATTGTTCTGTGATACTTATTACTTTTCTGTAATGTTGCATATTATCACGCCTGGAGCGATTATTGTATATTGGTATATATACTATTAGATGTTGTATATGTTTTACACCCGCGCTAGTCCAGCCCCCGCTCTGTCGTTAGTTAAGTAACCTAACGGGTAATGACGGGACCCAGTAACGAATGCGGATGGCATATACGTACATTTTATTTTCGTTCTTTTCTGGTGTGATTGATTGATGGGACTGCGTTGATTCTTATCAATGCAAGTAAAACAAACATATATTTGATGTTGTTGGAACAAATTTTAAAAGGTGTTATTACAAAGATGTTTCCTTTTGTTTTGCATAGTGATATTCGGTTAGAATATCCTGCACCTCATTCCACGAGGCAAAGGCCGAGATCCATTCACCGGGAGTGACCCCTTGGGCAGAAGTTTTACGTCGGGGTAGTAACTTCAATATAGTCGATTACAAGTTGCTTTGCATCGCGGTATTCAGTTGGAATATCCTGCACCTCATTCCATGAGGAAAGCGCCGAGATCCCTTCACCGGGAGTAACCTCTTTAGCAAAAGTTTTTCGCCACTATATTTTTATAAAAAGCTATCTGGTTCCTTCAACGAGATCAAGTTCATTACGTTAAAGGTTTTTCGCCAAAAACCAGCCGTAGCCCTCCGTCATTTCTTTTGGGTATTCAGTAGTATTCAAGCTATGTATTTTGACCTAATGCCAAGGCATAGTGTTTGGTAGCTGCTGGGTATTCAATTGTTGCATAGATAGATGAGTTGGTTTGGGACAGTCGTTCTGCCATTTTGACCTAACGCCAAGGGCATGTGCGGGTGGGTTCAAATTAACCTGGATAATGATGAATAGAACTTGACATATGACTTATGATATTTTGACCTAACGCCAAGGTCATAAGAGCATGGGGCAAAAATAACATCGGGAGTTTCAAACATACAGGAAACTTGCCAGGCATGCGCATACCTTCTGGAGTGTGATAACTTGAGTGGCTTCCATCAAGTTATCAAGCAATGATAGTTGGATCCCGATTCTCACTGATGAGTTGGTTTACTCTTCGGGTGATCCCGACTAATTCTTCTTTCATGTTTGGAGGAGAATTTGAGATTACAGTAGGAGGTTTCCTGATTAGATAAAGTGATAACCATTCTGATTTAGATTAGAGTGCACACAGAGTGTTTCTTTTCTCTCTCTCTTTGGCAGCGACCTTTGACCGACCCTAGATTATGACTTAGTGACCAAGTTGACCGAACCTTCTTAAAATACTGGCTTTTGATTATCTAAAGTTGCATAAGTCATTGCCGCTCCTTCTTTTACCCTTTGCATTTCTCAGAACACCCCGTATTACTACGGATATCCACTTCCATTAGATAGATCCATCGTATGGTTATATACGAACTCGAAGGGACTTCTTCGAGGATGGATCCAGGTTCAGGAGAAATAGAATTAGTTTATTCAATTGTATTTTATTATCACCTTCTCTCAGGTTGCGAGGGCTCCTTGGTTTAGGAGAGTACACCTATTACGCTTATTGGATAGTCTTCTTCCAAACCATAGGCTGGTGCCGAAAGGTAGGGAAGGAAGATAACCAATTAGCCTAAGTAGGGTGTGCAGAAGGTAATATGTAAAGACAAGATAAAGGGATTAGAAAGAGGGCAATGTAAATTGTGACTGTTGTCATTCACGACCTAACCACGTACTTCATCGCCACTCCTATTTCACCTTTGCTTTTTTCCAGTTCGGGAGAAATAGAATAAGGTATTATTCAGTTGTCTTTTATCATCACCTTCTCTCAAGTTGCGAGTACTCCTAGGAATAGGAGAGTACACCTATTATGCTTATTGGATAGTCTTCTTCCAAACTATAGGCTGGTGCCGAACGGTAGGGAAGAAAGAAAACCATTTAGCCTAATGATGGTGTACAGAAGGTAACGACTAAAGACAAATAAAGGGATTTGGAGAGATGGCAATAAAATATACGGTTATAGTCATGAATTGGATTATAGAAGAGGCATTACTAAGAATACCAGGATACCCCTACGAAACATTTTCATGTTTCAGTGCATTGTTAAAGGAAAACTGTTTTCCCGATTAGATACTTACTCCAGGGTATGTATTTACCAGGTTTCATTCTCATATCTGTATGGTTTACAGATAATGAGTGGGAGTAAGTTATTGGGAATTAGGTGATTATCCTCATTATATCGGAATTCGTTGTAATTGGTGATATTTGAGGAAGTCGCCTGAGTTTTTGCCAGATGGCATGTATTTGGTTTTGAATATCCGTTGTTGTGCACCAATTTCAAAATGATATATCTGTACGTTTATTTTTATAAAGTGAGATATAACTTTTTGAGATTATGTCCATGACATTTACCTATATCAGATACGATTGGGTAAGGAGCATTGAACAACGGAGTAGTTCTTAACCATAAGTACAGTTTTCAACCTACGATGCACGGGTTTTTTTAGTTATTCAACTCAGCGTACTTATACAAAGTATTGTATGTTGTCCAGTGTCCGTCAGGACAAAGGGGTAGGTCCTCATACTATGTTCTGTTTACTTATGACTTCTCTAGTTTTTAGACAAGTGTTTCGTATAAATACAATGTCTAAGTTTTGAGAAGTTGTGGGTAAAAGAATAAAGTAGAGAATCAGGTATCGCAAGTATCGGGATTCTTCAAAGAGATCGAAGATATAGATACTTGTGATTGGTATTCAGTTGATAGTAATGGTTTTTGAGAAACTTGTTTCTCTTTCGGGTTACTCATAATTGGATGTATTCCTAAGTTGAGTAATGCTGATTAGCCTCTCTCCATTAAGTTGATATGCACTGGAGACAGCTGCATGGTTTGAATCTGGTTCCAGTTAAATTAGTGCCATATTTCTATATTGTATATAGAATGGTTCATATCTTAACGATGTTAAGATACGGGGAGTTGTCCAGCTTATGCTTAAAACCAGACACTGGATAGATCAAGGCACGTTTCTGTAATGGCAGTTTGTGGGTTGACCCTGGCTTTGACGAGGGTTGACTTTTCTACCATCTAGAAGATCAATAGTGATATTGTTCTTGACTCGCCACAGTTTTATTAAAATGGACTTTTTCAGAAAACAGTAGTGGGAGTATGGTAGAACTGGAAGTGATTCCAGAACCGCAAACGATTACGAAAAATTTAATAGGACCTATATATTCAATCAGGTTTGACATTCCAATAGCCACTCCATAGATATAGTGGGTAACCTCAGACACCCGAAAGGTACTCCGGTAGCCTCAAGGACGGTGACAGGGAGGTTCTGGTTTACCCAGACTTGACACTACTGTTGTTCCAGACTATGAGACCCGGCAAGAGGATAAGTATAACGTCGTTCTAAACTAGCTTTAGAAGTGTACGTATATATTATTCTGCCAGCGGGTTGTTGTAGTCAGTGGGAGCAGCGGAAGCATAGTGAGCAAGTAGCTTATGTCTATTTATAGACTTCGGCAGTTATAGTATAGATAGATCATCTAATTTTGATGAGACAGTCATGGCTTTGACTTCATCAGAATAGGGGATGAATCTGTTAAGAAGGTAGTAGGGTGTGATGTCCTGGTATTTGGATGACACACACAGAGTAGGAAGTAAAATTCATATACTACGATCGGTTGTACTATGGTCGTCACACAGTTGTTTCTCCATAAAGGATATAGATATAATATCTGACATTCTGGTTACTAGATCTATGGTTTTAGATCTAGATTTGGGTAGTTTCCCAATATGGGTACTTTGACAATGTTCTAATAGTATTTTAGAATAGATGACTCCTGGCATGGTGGTGTATCTGCAGGTGATGGAGTCACCCATTTCTAAAGGTGTCTTAGAGACCAAAGGAGAGAGGGATGTGCATGATTGGCAGATCACTTGCTTAGGCAATTGAGTCAATTATGAGATGTCAAGTACCACACCAGATGTTGTTTTTGCACTAGATGCAATAAGTTTATATTAATCCAATCCTGAAGAAACATAAGGAAGCGGTTTTAGAACATAAGTGCATGTTCTACGGATTTGATAATGGCAGCCTCTTTCGGGAGACAGTTATCATTCCAGGCTTCAAAGGTGACATGGATGACAGAGTGATTTTCAGAGTTATAATTTTCCCTCTGACGAGGGACAGTATTATGGATAGTTGGTCCAATAGGATACTGTGGGAGGCATGGTGCTGGATACTGATTAGGTTCAGTTATTAATACAGTCTAAGAAGTTTGGATTTGGAGTTCATTTATGAACTAGGTCCCATCAGATATTCAGACATATTCTAAGACAGGTATTTCTCGATTCGGGAGATGGCTTTCTCCGCGAACTTGAGATTAAGAAAGACATAGAAAAGAAACATCAGGGCGGATCCACTCACTGAGGCTATTTCTCGAACACAAGAGTTTTACAAACTAGCTTTGTGAAACTGATTAGTAGAGGAGTTGGATGCTCGGTATCACACGGGCTGTGAGTATGCGACATCGCAAAAATTAGCCTTAAGTGCAAGTGGGAGATTGTTAGAGATAGTGCCCTCAAAGTCAATTATAGGATCGCAGGTACGTGATTGCAATGATTGAGGCAGGACCTATACCGATATAACAGTCTTGCTCGAGATGATAGTATGCTATCTGGTTTGTCTTTATCATCGTATACATGCTTTAGTTCACTATTGCATGATGATAGAGCCCATAGGATTCTTGCTTGACTACCAGCAGTATGATGGCGATCATATACGTGGGAGCTGGGGTCTGTAAGCACATCCTTAAAAGTGTCCCTAGTCGTGAGAGTTTCGAGACAGGGCATCGATACTCCAGAGTAGATTAGTGTATACAGTCGAGACCCCGACGAGGGGCGATGGCCGGTCTCACAAGCCATTGGTGTCAGTAGGATCACCAAAGTTGTATACAGGTGCTCATTAGGTTATGAGTACACCGGACAGGACTCTCCGGGAACATGCTAGTTGGTATTATACATATCGTCAAATAGCAGTTCCCTGGTGACATGTGTACAGGTTAGTTCATCGACCTGAGGTCCTCATTTGTCTCGTGTGAGTTCCCACTGTGCTTTGATTTCTACCCTACCATGGCTCAAAGGAGTCGTGCAAACAGGTCTTTTTTGGGTACAGTCCCGAGCCACATGGAGGCAAGTGAGCGGATCGCAGGGGATTTGTCTCTCCCGGTATTGGGGGTGAGATCGCGCTGTGTCTAGGAGAGCCATTACACAAAGCCCTCGGTCGAGGCAGGAGATTTACTGGTAGGTACTCCAGTAGTATCTCAGAGTGTTCTGGGTCACTCTCTGACACGATTTATACTGCTATTAGGGGTCTGACGTTACCATCCCCTAGGCCGATATGCGATACTCATAGACGAACGGACCGGATTGTATGTATATTGTCACTGTTAGGCTCAGTAGGGTTTATGGATGAGTTCGCTCGTCATCTTCCCTTCCAATCAATACATAGGCAACCGTTACGTACAGCCAGTACCTCTGACGTGCTAGTGGTTATACCCAGTGCCAGTGTGTTGATGAGTCATTAGAGTCCCCCACAGACACTTTCCCAAGTTCGGGAGAAACGTTGTAGAGGCCGTATGGTTTTATGGCAGAGTTCGGAAAATGCACGTGCGTTTTCACACGTGTCGTTTTTCGGGCAGATAATACCGATCGGCTTTGGTTTAAGCCGGATCTGAGTATTATGCTGTGTAGATATAATATCTTTGTCTCAGTTGCATTTGTATTCGGTAATAATACAAATGCGGGTATCTTTATACTGTTACTGGGTTATCCTGAAATTCGTTTCAGGATCACTTTTGGAAGTTGCCAGTTTCCAGTTTTCTATCAGCCGTTTTTAACATTCGGTTAAATGCGGATTTATCTTTTCTTGAGATGAGTGTGGAAGCTTCTAGATGGTGACTAGGATGGTGACTAGGCTAGTGAGTCATTTGTGCTTTAAATGTTCATTTAATGTTTTAGATGACGAGGTTAGTGATTCATTGTTTTCATTAATTGTGTTCATACAAGGTGTTTAAATGACTCATCCTCTTCATTATTGTTATGGTGACCCTCCCCTCTCCTACACTCACCTCTCCCCTCTACAAATATGGCTGGCCCCCTCTTGGTGAAGGGCTATGGTTGCTTGAGAGGAAAAAGATGATAGTTTTAGTGTATGGAAATTTGATAGATACTCATTTCACATTTCCACCCGATCAAAAAAGGCAACTTCATTAACCGTTCGTCCATAGCTTTGGACGTAACGAGACAAAGTATTCTACTCATTCTTTACATCAATCTTGGTCATCTCTTTTAGCAAACTTGATGATCGAGTTGCCTCGGTTCAGAGGCGGGAGTCCGTTTAAAGATCCGTCGACGTGGTGCCACCTGGACGAGAAGACTGGAGATTCAGGAGATTGGAGCAGCCGCAACAAAGCGTGGGATGATGGTTGAAGACCGAAGGACTCGGATCGTTCGGTATAACATTTCTACCTACTTTGTAGTTTGTTAGTTTAGCTTTAATGGCAGATCCGGTTTATAGTATGCGATAGCGCCAGTTGTAAAAAGTTTTTGTTCCGCATTTGGCGTCTATTAGACGGCCGGGGCGCTACCGTGGACTTACAATATATACATATATATATATATATATATATATATATATATATATATATTAGTCGGTTATATATGATATAACTGGATTATTGAATCAAGTGTTGATTTAATAATTTGGTATATATTTATATATTTGATATATGCATATGTTAACTAATATTAAGCTCACTTAAGATTTTTCTTCTCTTAATATAAATATATTTATATATGTGATATATATATATATGCATAATGTGTCATGGTAGATGATATATGGGACTAGGATCTATAAGAATCACTCATGAGGGAAAATGGGAAGAGATAATGATAAATATTTTAGAATGAAAAGAAAAGAGAATGAGTAATTATTCTTTAGTAGCTTGTAGAAGTTTTGAGAAGCCATGACTCATCTTCAATTCTTGATTTATTGTAAGATATTTATCATACACCTTCTAATCTCATTTATATTCCCATCTCATTCTTATCACTTGAGTGATAGTTCACAAAAACATCCAAGTTCATCTCACTCTTCATCTCCTCTCTAGAATTTTTTGAGAAAAAGAAAAAGAGAAAAATATTTGAGTGAACAAATTTCCTACTTCATAAACCTATACTAATCCAGCCCATTAGTTTAGGTTGTTAACTTCACTAATACCTTCTTTAGTAAAGTGAGAGCTTGAGTGAGAGAGAATTCAAGGTGGATCATCTTCGGCGATGAAAAATACAAGCAAGCTCGATCCTTTCTTCAAGTGGAGCCTTAAGAAAAGTTCTAGGGGCTACTATTTGGAGCTTTAGAAGTGAAGGACCGATCTACAAAGGTTGTAAACTCTCTTCACTTAGTTTAGAACTTGTTTGGTTGCTTTGAAACCCTAATTCTCTAGTCTGATTCTTGTTTAGTATACTTAGCACTCTAAATTTTTTAAAATTACATACTTGATGCTCATATAAACCTAGTAGAGGTGCTAAGACATACATTCATAACTCTGCTTCGGCTCTGCCAAGAACGTCCGTCTTCCATAGGCTGACACCAAGCGAAGTTCCCGAGCAACGCCCGGGGCATGAAGAAGGCGCCTGTAATACTGAGGCAGTTCCTACTGCCATACATGCTCGATTCACTATTGGCGCCGTGTGAGACAAGCTGGGGGCAACTCCCCTTCCGGACTTACCTTACTAGCTCCTGTGGTGGCAATTGATGCTGCTGTTCTAACTGGGAACAACTTCGAGCCGCTGAAGAAGGTTCGAAAACATTCCCCAACAGCGGTACTGAAGAGATCACCTCTTCCCACAAAGGCTCCAACGCAGCTGCAGCCGGAGCAGTCCTATCGACGACTCTCCTCACAAATCCATAGGGTCTGGCGGAAATTCCAAGACTCGGTGCTCAATGAAAGCTATTTTTGTCGACTGAAAAAATCTAAGGTCTGTTGAGAAGATGATTGCTCCTTTGCTATACAACGAGGGACTTCTCGTAAACATGTGCATGTCATAGCGACTCCTCCTGCTCCAACCTCTAATAAAAGATTAAGGGCAGAGAAAATTCTATTGCCGGAGGCAAAACCCAAATGAAAGAACTCCAAACACCCTAAGTCTGGGGGAATAACTATACATATGGTCTATATGACTAATGGTAAAGAGGAGAGCCGTGCTTCTCTGAGTCACAGACCGCATACTCGGTAGTTTAAAAAAGCTCAGGAGTAACAACAGAAGCTCCAAGATATACTTGCCAAGATGGAAGCACTTACCGGACTTTAAAAAAATCCGGACAAAGAAACATAACAGAGCCAGGAGCAAGAAACCGATACAGAGTTCTTGCGACGGGTGCTCAAAAAGAAAGATAAGGAAGCTGAAGAGCAGGCTGCTAACATAAAGCAGATGGCTCTTCTCTTTCAAGATATACTTGGGATGATGATCCAACCAGAACTGGCGCATGATCTCTTCTCTTTCAAGCTGTCACATGATCTCTCATTCATTACTATATGATGAAGAAGCTCCGCCAGCATTAGAAAGTGACGCGGATGAACTAGGGGCAGAATCGGCGCTAAACTCGCTGAAATTGCTGGAAGAAGACCCAATTGAAAGGCTACTAAAATGAAACTTTTCAAAAGAGCGAAGATGATCGGGAACGCGAAATGGACATATATGAAAAGGCCAAACGACAGCATTTGAATAAAGAAGCTGCGACAAGGACGAGTCATAAAGCTCCCCAACCAAACCAAAGCATGCCTGCAGTAAGGTTAAAGCTGAGAAGCGGTTTGCTAAGGCCCTATCAATAGGGATGAAGCCGCCATCTCTCATTATGTACACTCCTGGGGTCCCATATTTCGATGATGGAGAGTGACGCCCGAAATACTGCTCATACCACCGAAGGATCACTCATCCCATCGAGGAATGCAACGCCTTCAAGAAGTGGTGGCAAAGATATGTTGCCCATAGAAAATTAAGAAGGAGAAGCGTGAAGCTCACGCTCATCGAGATGAGAACGGTGAAACGATAGTGAACAAAGAAGCAACTGACAGCTGTCATATGGCTGGTACCAATTCAGAAGGGGAAACCTCGGGTTCTCATGTTCGGGAGTGATTCTGAGGATAAAATTCCCCTTAACCCTTTCTTTGAAAGTTCCACCTTAGAGAAAGAAGAAGAGGAAAAGGATTGTAAGAACATTCAGTTGTGCAACCGCATGCTGCCTGAAAAGAACCTCGGACCCGCAAATAAAGGTTCAAATAAAAAGAAGGGGGAAATACCCAAGGAGATTGCCCTTGATGAAGAAGTGGCCAAAGAGCTCAGCGTGAAAGACCTGCTTAAGAAAAAATGGGTGGACTATAATGTCCTCGCACATCTGAGAAAGATACCCTCATAACTGAGCATACTGATACTTTGCTCTTGTCCAAAGAGGAACAAGACCCCTTGATCAGGGCCTTACAAGAAACTGATCAGTTTCAAGCATTCCCTGCAGAAGAGAAGATGAAAAATGAACTGACAGAGGTCCACACGGATGACATCACATTCAACGATGAAGATCTACTCCTCGGTATATTCGAGCATAATCGACCGCTATATCACCGGGTACTGCCGCGGCGTCAAGGTAGGAAAAATCCTTATCGACAACGGATCTTCCGTCAATCTTCTCAACGTAAAAGTGCTGAAAGAAATATATATATGAATGTTCAGCATCTTGTCCGAGAAAAAATTACCATCTCAGGGTTCGACTTGCTGTTTTCACGGATGCTTAGTTCCGTAATATTGATACTCCACTTCGGCCTGCTCGTCACTGACATCAAATTACATGTCATTAACGCCAAGACCTATATTAATGCTTTACATGGCAGGCCTTGGTTACACGAGTACAACGTCATCCCTTCTACACAACATCAGTGTATGAAGTATTTCAATGATGGCTTGGAGTACACCGTCATGGGAGAACTCAATCCTTTCTCGGTAAACGAGATGCGAAAGTATGAAGATGCAAAATACTTTCAACCGAACTTTGAGGATATTGAAAGGTGCCACAGGCCTGAAAATAAGCAAAACTCTATGGACACCATCACAGTATTTGGAAGCGATACTGAAGAAGACGAGAAAATAGTCTACTCGGGACAGCCTCCGAGGGAGAACAATAAGCTCGGACCATCGACCCCTATCCTGGTCTTTGGCAGCGACTCTGAAGATGAGACAAACGCGGTGTTCTTCATTCGCCCATCAACACAGACTCTTGCCGAAGCGTGTCAGAGTCTACACATTATGATGACTCTGCCTCGACACTATAGGGAACTTGATGCACTCAATACATACAGCATGCAGGAACTGGAAACTTTCTACGTACCTCCAAGATGAAGAGATGAAAAGGCGATCCTCTTCTATAAATCTATGGAGATTAAGGTGGGGGAAAAAGTCTGGCATGGTGCCAAACCCACTATTGACAAGTCCCAGCTCATACGTATGCTAAGATATTATGCGGAGGGATTAGAGAAGTTGTTAAAGCGCCAAGGCGTGCCTCTCAAACAAACAGTTCGGCAAGCCTGATTCTACAAAAAGATTTGGGATATCCCCGGGACTCAACGAAATAAGCCTAACGGGAAGATGGAAACAACTGGGCTGGGATATGTTAAGTCCAAGAGCCAGGAGCAAATTTACAGCTGCCATGCCATAAACATCTTGAATGGAGAAGAAATGTTCCTCCAAGCAGTCATGTTGCCGAACAAGAGTAAAGTCTTGCTCGAAGAAAATTAAGTCCGTCGCTCTAAGAACAAATAGACAATTTAATAAAAGAAGCTTGTTAAGCCAGCCAAGATAACCAAAATCGTGAAATGGTCATCTATGAAAAGGCCAAGACGCAGCGTCTCAGTCAACAATCAGTGGAAGAAGTAGTTCATGATACTCTCCATCCGCGGCCCGCTGTGTATTCCCGTGAAAAAGGAAAATCCCGAAGAGGAGGCAGGAATGAGGCAGCAATCATGAGCAATGTTCAAGAAAAACAAAGCAAGTCCAGGATGCCTTCTAAGCGAGGAAAGTTTGCACTCAGCCCGTCCCTCATAAAGAAGATGGGTCGGAAATATTCATTTCTTCGAGAAAAAACAGGAAAGATCTTCAGCCTTGTCATGAAGCACCAAATGATGACGCTTCCGAAGTCTCGGCACCCCAAAAAGATAAATGAAGTTCACCACCTAGATTATTATTCCTATCACTGAGCAATAGGTCACCCCCTTTAAGACTGTTTCACGTTCAATAATTGGATGGAGGACCAATATCAAAAAGGCCGGTTTATGTTATCCGATAGCTGGAGGATAAGCCCTCCATAAAAGCATGAGCCAAAGAAGACCTATACCTTTAGGTTGGGGCTAGCTCGATCGCAAAAATGGAAGCAGACTCGTACATGTCATATAGTAATACTCTCAAGAGAGGGAAGGGATGAGGATATGATTGATCTCTTCAGATGCTTCACAAACGAAGACAATGGCGAGGAGTGAAAGTTCCTATTGCCCTCACCACTAACCCGCGGCCAATGCGGAATTCAAAAAGGAAAATTTTCATGGCACTAGAAACCTAAAACCAAGAATCTACTCCAATCACCTAAATTAGGAAGCATAAAAGGGTAGAAATCACAACCTTTGTAGCGTCTTCATTTGCTCCAATTAGGTTGGATTCTAGCATGCTCTCAAGAGCTCCGGATCGCACTTGCAAGCCAGTCTTCCTTTGCCGAAGATGATCCACCCGAGAAAATCAAGTTCAAGTTTCAATTTCATCAATAAAGTAACTAAACATCCAAGGTTGCTAATCTAGGATGCTTAGTGATGTGTATAAGTGTTTTAGCATTTTTCTTTCTCTTTGTCTTCATGATTCTTAACTCATGAGAGGACTGAAGATGAAGAAGAAGAAGAAGGTGCCATGGAAGAAAGAGAAGCTAAATGGTAGAATGAAAATTCCATCTCAATCCAAGCATGCTTCACTTTGTTTGTTAACTGTGTCAAGGGCTCGTGCGGGTGGGTTTAATGCAATCAAGATAATGACGGGTTGAACTTAACTAGGACCTTTTGATTTGTTAACTGTGTCAAGGTCGCTTGGGTCTTAGGGGTAAAAATCTACATCGGGAGTTACAAACACAAAAGAAACTTTCCAGGCATGCGCATACCTTTTGGAGTGTGGTGACTTGAGTGGATTCTGTCAGGTTATCACACGTGATAGTTGGGTTCCAATTTCCACTAATGAGTAGGATTACTCCTAGGGAGATTTTTACTTCACAATTAGCTAAGCTATTAGATGTCTAGAAAGTGTTAACGAGGTTACGCCTCTGCGGAAACGGGGTTATTTAATTAGGTCCGTGCGCGAGCACAAGGAGACTCACTCGGAGTACGTACGTTGTCCTGGCTGAACGATTAGCGAACTTGTAAAGTGTAAATGGTCCCGACTAGTTCTCTTTTTTAGGGTTTGAAGGAGAATTCGAGGAACAGTGGGAGCTATCCAGATTAGATAAAGTTGTTAACTAATATAATATAGGTTAGAATGCATGCTGAGTGTTTCTTTTCTCTCTCTCTCTCTCTCTCTTTGGCAGCGACCATGACCCGCCTTAAACTATAACTCATAAACCAAGTTGACCAAAACCCTTTTTTACAAACCTGGCTTGGATTGTCACGATTCACGAAAAAGTCACATATATCCATGCCACTCCTGCTTTACCATTTGTTTTCTCCAGAACATTCCGTATCATTACGAAAATCCATGTAAAATGGATATAACCATCACGTATAGTTATATACGAACTCGTATAATTTATTTCAGTTCAAGAATGGATTCCGATTCTGGAGAAATAGAATAGGATTATTCTAATTGTCTTTTCTATTTACCTTCTCTCAGGTTGCGAGAGCTCCTAATATTAGGATAGGAAACCTATTACGCTTATTGGAAAGTCTTCTTCCAAACCTTAAACAAGTATCGAAAGGTAGGGAAGGAAGAAAACCAATTAGCCTAAATATGGTATACAGAAGGTAAGAAGTAAAGACAAATAAAGGGATTGGAGTAAGGGCAATAGAAATTGTAACTAATGCCATGAGTCAGATATTGGAAGAGGCATTTCTAGGAATACCCGGCCACCCCCTCAAAACATTTTCATGTTTCAGTTTTACTATACGTTGTTAATTGAAAACTGCTTTCCCAATAAAATTCTAACTCCAGGGTATATATTTACCAGACCAGATTCTCACATCTGTATAATATTACAGATGCTGAGTGGAAGTAGAATATTGGTAATTAGGTGACAAGATCCTCAAAAATCAGAATTCTTTGTAATTGGTAATATTTGAGGAAATCACCTAGGTTTTTCTTAACAGCAAATATATGGTTTTGGATATCCGTTGTTATACACCAATTTCAAACTGATATATCTGTACATTTATTTTATAAAGTGAGATATAAATTTTTGAAATTATGTTTATAACACTTACCTTTATCAGTTGATGATTAGGTAAGGTACATTCAATAACGGTGTAATTCTTCCTAACCAAAATACAGTTTTCAACCTACGACATACAGGAACTCAGAGGACTTATACAAAGTATTGTATATTGTCCGATGTCCATTAGGATAAGGGGTTGGTACTCGTACTAAATTCCGTTTACTTATGACTTCTCTAGTTTTAGACACGCATTTCGTTGAAATACATGGTCCAAATTTTAAGAAGTTATAAGTATAAGAATAAAGTAGAGAACTATACATTGAAAGTATCAAGATTCTTCCAGATGATAAAAAATATAGATACTTATGCTAGGTATTCCGCCATAGAAATTTTGAGAACTTGCTTCTCTCTCAGGTTACTCATCCGTGGGTGCGCTCCTTGATGAGTAATGCTGCATGGCCTTTTCCTCTTCGGTCATGCACTGGAAACAGCTGCATAATTTTTGAATCTGGTTCAAGTTAAATTAGCGTCTTTGTTTCTATATTGGATATAAAATGGATTCATATCTTAACAATATTAAGGTATATGGAGTTGTCCGGCTTATACTTAAAACCAGAATCCGGATAAACTCAAGGCACGTTTTCAGTAATGGTAGTTTCTGGGTTTTATCGGGCTTAGAAGGGGGTTAACTTTCTATCATCTGCAGGATCGATAGTATATTGTTCTTGACTCACCATATTTTTAGTAAAATGAATTCTTTTCAGAAAACATTAGTGGGAATATGGTAGAACTGGAAGTAATTCCAGAACCACAAATGGTTACTAAATATTTAATAAAACCTAAGAATTCAATTGAATTTGACAATCCATTAGCCACTCCGTAGATTTAGTGGGTAACCTCAGCCACCCGAAAGATACTTTGGTCTCCTCAAATATGGTGACAGAGAGGTTCTAATAACCCAAGCTTATCACTACTGTTGTTCTAGACTAGGAGATCTGGCAGGTGGATGACTATAACGTCATTCTAAATTAAATTTAGAAGTGCACGTATATATGACTCTGCCAAAGAGCTGTTGTAGTCAGTGGGAGGGGCAGAATCGTGGTGGGCCAGTTGCTTATGTCTATTTATAGACTAAAGCAAGTATAGCAGAGAAGGATCATCTATTTTTAATGTGAAAGTCATCATGTTTGATTTCATCAAGAATGAAAGATTGACCTGGTAAGAAGGTTGAGTATGGAGTACTATCCTCGGATTTTGATGACATACACCAGAATAGTAAGTGATGTTCCTATATTACAATCGGGTAGACTATGGTTGTCATAAGTGTTTTTTCATAAAGAAATTGGAAAAAATATCAGAGTTCTGATGACTAGATTTATGGTTTTAGATCTAGATTTAGGAAGTGTCATATTGAATATGTATGCCCTAGAGGCCAGTATTGTATATGTATACATATGGATGCTGGGGATATGTATGTACAAGACAATCTTGCTCAGTATAAAGTATATTGTTTGACTTGTCTTTGTCAGGATATGTGTATTTATTTCTATTGATATTTTATCCAGCTTGCATATATTGATAAAGACTCGATGCAGTGGTATACTATTATGGTTTGTCTTTATCTTAACATGTGCATATATTATATATGACGACCACATGTTGATAAAGCCCATAGGATCTTGCTTGACTACCTGCGTTGTGATAGCGATCATACTTATGGGAGCAAGGTAGTCCATAAGCACATCCTTAAATGGTCCCTAGTCGCATGAGTATCGAGACTGGGCATTGATACTCCAGAGTAGACTAGTGTATACGTTTCTAGCCCTAAAATAGGCAATGGTTGGTCCCGCAGCCATTGGTCGAATGCACCTAAGATCGTATATAGGTGCTCACTGGGTGTGAGTACACTGGACGGACTTGCGGAGAACTTCCAGATGGAACAATACCTATCGTCAGATGGAAGTTCTTAGGTGACATGTGTATAGGTTAGTCTTCGGACGTGAGATCGTCATTTGTCTCGTGTGAGTTCCCACTGTGCTTTGATCAGTACCCTACCACGGCTCTACTGAGTCGTGCAAACAGGTTTTGGTTGGGTACAGTCCCGAGCTACATGGAGGCAGTGAGTGATTGTTAGGGATTCGTCTCTCCCGGTATTGGGAGTCGATATCGCACTGTGTTCGATTGGTCAGGACCATAAGACCTTGGCCAATGCAGTTGTGATTTACTGATAGGTTGATGAGTAGTTTCCCGGATTGGTCCTGAGCCACATCAGCACGAATTATCGGGTTATTAGGGTCTGAAATTTACCACCCCCTAGACCTAGTATGCGATACTCTTAGACAAAGAGACCAGACTATACGGATATTGTCATAGATAGGCTCAGTTGGGATCCGGATGAGTTTGCTCGTCGGCTTTCCTTTTCGACAGGAACCCGGGTAGCTGTTACGTACAGCTAGTGCCGCTGATGTGCTTGTGTTTATGGATTTATCTAGTAACGCACTGCCGGCGTACTGTCGAGTCTTTAGAGTCCCACACAGAGGGTTTCCCTGCTTCGGGCAAAACGATATACAGGCCGTATGGTTTTATGGCAAGGTTCAATCACATACTTGTACTTGTGCATGTATGATGTTCGGGAGGATAATACTAGTAGGCTTTGGTTTAAACCGGATCCTAGTATTAGATTATTGGATTAGTTTCGTCTCAGTGTATTCGTGTTTCTCGGAACACGGATACGGATATGTATATACGGATGAGAGGGGCATTCTTGTAATTACTCAAGATTGCTTTTAGAAGGGGATACCTCATTAGGGTTTTGATTATTTATTTGGTTAAAACAATTATGAGGTGGAGAAAATGATTTGTTATTTTTATAAATGATAATTGAATCGTGGCTACTTGGTTTGACTATTGAGGCTTGGTTTGACTTAGATATTTTGTGAGATATTTTGTGTGAGATATTTTCTTGCTATGCTTATAGTCTAATCAAGAGCCATTTCCATTATCATTATCAAAAACACATTTTCTTTCCTCGAGTTCACTCTTTTCTTCTTCCTCTCAACCCTTATTGTCTCATGTGTTGAGAATCTAAGAGTTAGTGAGACTTAGCTACCCAAATCACTCTCTACTCACTCTAGGCTACTTAGTTTAGCACACCAAGTACTCTAGTTACCTCATCTTAGAGATTAGATCTCAAAGTAGACACTCTCGGATGGATCATCTTTGACGTCAGGAAGGCATCGATCAAGCTCGATCATGAAGGTCACTAGGAGCAAGCTAAAGGAGAGGAGTGAAGACCCGAAGGATTCGAGCCTCTTGGTATAACTCCTTTCATAATAGATAGCCTCTTTATTTCTAGTTAGGTTTATGGTAGATCGGGTTTAAGGGTTATTCTAGCGCCAAGTTTTAATTCATAGAAAAAATTTTATTCCGCATTTGGCCATGGAAGTTGGCCGGGGCACTAGCATAACCTTTCATGGTATCAGAGCCAGTCCATAAACCTTACACTAGCAAGTTTAAACAATGTTAAAATAACGAAACCGAAACAACTCCAAAATATTGAAACTAAACTTCAAGTTTCTGTCGACTTTTCCCGAGGCTCCAAAATTTTTTAAAATAATTGGAGAGTGCTCTTTACATTGTGGGATGAACACTGACCAAAATTGAGATGATTCTACCCAATTTTGGCCGGCCAAAACATGATAAAAACCGGCCCCACCGATTTTCTAGGGTAGGATCGAGATGGGTTTTGGTCTGTGTTCTTGTCTCTTGAAATTTGGGTTTCAGGTGTTGTTTATTTTTTCCCAAGTTGGATATTCTGTTATCTTTGAGTTTGAAGCAATTCGGGGTATTTCGAAGTCGTTATATTTGACACTGTTTAATAGTTTACAGTAAAATCACTTCTATCGGCGGCCGTGAATGTCATTCGATCAGTATAACTCATCTAATTGTTATATGTTCTTTTAGACGAGTTTGCGAACATGACATTCACGTTGATGTTTTGTGTTTGTGTTGTGGTTGTGGTTGGATAGTCACAGTGGATAGCTTGTGGTGCAATGTTAATGGTATAGTTAAGATTCATTTGTATATTTGTTATTGCGGGGCGAGTGTCCGACATGTGGACTGTCGTCTTTTCCGGATTGTATATTATTTGTTTGGGGTACGACCGAGTTGAGGTCGATGTCACCATTGTACATATTTTTATCATTTTCTGTACTAGGATTATCCCGCAGTGGAGTGCACGAATAGCCGGATTCTAGAAGGCAACAAGCTCGCATCTCATGGCGCTGAGATGGAGGGGGTTTCATTATAGAATTGGCGAGTTATTTTCCGCACTCGTAGGGGGTATAGGATGACCCACGGATGGGCGCTCAAGTTACCGGATTCCATGGAGTGCTGGGTGGCCCATTCACTTTGTTTTTTGGGGTTGCCTCACTTCTGGGATTGGCGGGTAACTTGCCGCGCTCGTAGGGGTCCAGAACGTCGGGTTTTATTTGTGGCTCAAATAAAACCCGGGGCTCCAAGATTATCCACCATTCTGTATTGTTGGCTGAGATTCTGTGATGTTGATTATATCATGCCTGGGACAAATGTTATATATATTTACATATATACTAGTAGATGTTGTATATGTTTTGCACCCGCGCTAGTCCAGACCCCGCTCTGTCGTTAGTTAAGTAACCTAATGGGTGATGACGGGGCCCAGTGGCGAATGCGGATGGAATATACGTACATCATATTTTTGTTCTTTTCTGGTGTAATTGGTTAAATGATGGGACCGTATTAATTTTGATTAATGCAAGAAAAGAAACCTAAAAGGATGTTGTTGGAACAAATTTCTAAAAACTACAGTTATATTCTTTCACTTTGCATAGTGGTATTCAGTTATGAATATCCAGCACCTCATTCCACAAGGCAAGAGCCGAGATCCCTTCGCGGGGAGTGACCTCTTGAGCAAAAGTCTATACTGTAGATTACTCGGTTTTTCAAAACAAGAAGTTTTCAAAAGTGGAGCTTAAACCACTCCTTTTCAAAACTGCTCAGGTTCCTTCAACGATATCAAGTTCATTATGTTAAAGGGTTTTTCGCCAAAAACTCAGCTGTAGCCCTCCATCATTTCTTATAAGTAACACTTAGTATTCGTGCTGCGTTTTTTGACTGTGTCAAGACGTAGTGAACGGTAGCTGAGTATTGCTTATTTGTAGCATTCGATGCGATTGGTTAGGACAGTCGTATAACCTTGTTGACTGTGTCAAGGGTTATGCGAGTGGGTTTAATGCAATCAAGATAATGACGGGTTGAACTTGACTAGGACTCTTTGATTTGTTGACCGTGTCAAGGTCACTTGGGTCCTAGGGGCAAAAACCACATCGGGAGTTTCAAATATACAGGAAACTTGCAGATTTAGCATACCTTATGGAGTATGGTGACTAGAGTGGATTCCATCTAGGTCATCACACAATGATAGTTAGATCCCGATCCCACTGATGAGTAGGATTACTCTCGGGAGATTATCTCACTTAACAATCAATGCTATAAACCGAGTAGGTATCTAGAACAGTGTTAGCGGAGCTACAACTCCAGGGAAAAGAGGTTACATAATTAAGGAACTTCGCGAAAGAGTTGGAAAACCTCCCTCGAAGTACCAATACTAGCCTGGCTGAAAGGTTAATCAAGTATTGTGACGTGCGATTAATCCTGACTAGTTCTTCTTTTAAGGTTTGAAGAAGAATTCAAGGAAACAAGGGAAGCCATCCTGGTTAGATAAATTAATAATCAATCTAATCTTTCAAGTGTAGGGATACTAGGCACACTCAAGAGGATCCACAAGGCATCAACCATGCCAAACAAAAATTTTCCGGTGCCGAGAAACCTTAAACTAGATCGTTAACTAGAAGTTAAGGCGAAAAGCAAGCAAGTAAACAACTTTATTGCTAAGTGAAAGGGATTACAACCTTTGTAGATCCGCTCCACCATTTCTTTAGCTCTGTGTTGACGTCCCTCCACTGCGATCATCGGATCCTAGACTCTTGCGATGGTTTCGTCGGAGAAATGATCGGGCTAGGTCATTGACTTCAAGGCCGAAGATGATCTACGTCGGGGAGACTCAAACTCAAGCTATTCCTTCACTTGGTCAAAAACTTTGTGAAGAGAACACCCTATACTACATGGCAAGTGGTAGAGGATGAAGAAATAGGAAGTGGGTTCACTTTAGAATTTGATTTCTCACTCTTTTTCTCATGGCACCATTGGAGCTCTCAAGCTTTTGTGAGCTTAATGAAGATAAAGAAGAAGAAAAAAATTATATCCATTAAAAGAATAATATGAACACTTATCCTTTTAATCATGGCACCATAGTTGAGTTAAGCCCTCATGCTTAACTCATGTAGAGAATTAACCATAGCATAAGGTTAAGGGTTGGGTTAACTAATATCTTGAACAAATGACAAAAGAGTTGACTTTGTCAATGTTCATCAAGCTTCAAGAAGCTTGATAACTTTGACCAAAGTCACTCTCTTTTGTTATTTGTTTAGGAAAATAGTAAACCCTAATCCAACCTTAATATGATTCAAGTCTCATACACACAACTTGTTTGTATCATCAAGCATGATACAAACATGTACACTTGCATATATCACATATAAACAATGTGCACATTCAAGTGAGAAAATCAATCTTAAGTGAACCAATACTAGTTAATGTAAAGTAATATATCAAATATATAATTATACATTAAATCATTAAATCAACACTTGATTTAATGATCCGGTCATATCGCATATAACCGACTAATATCATGTGTATCAATGTATCGAATCAACACTTGATTCGGTAACCCGGCTATATCACATATAACCGACCGATGATACAAATCGCGAGAATAGAATACAGTATCACATACTGGTATTATTCTCGGTCCCGCACATATCTCATATGCGCTCCTATTTCGTTTCGCTTGAGCCAGGAAACCCCTGTGTAGGACTCTAAAGACTCGTCAATACGCCGGCAGCAGGTGATGATCATATCAAACACCCACAAGCCGCAAGCGGTCTGCTAAACGTAACGGCCACCCGGGTATTGAGCGATCAGAAGATCAACGAGCAAGCCCGCTCACACTCCAGTGAATCCAACGAGTAACACTACCGTACAGTCCGGTCTGTTCGTCTGATATGTCGCATATCTCGTCTAGGGGTGGTAAACGTCAGACCCCAATAACTCGATAAGTCGTGTCGATATGAGGCTCATAACGGGTCGAGAAACTACTGGTAACACTTACCAGTAAATCCCTAAAGCTGCCTTGGCCAAGGACTTCCTGTTATAGCCAATCGAGTACTGCGCAACATCAACTCCCTATACCAGGAGAGACGAAACCCCTCCTATCACTCATTGCCTCCATGTGATTCGGGGCTGTACCCAAAAGCCACCTTTTTGCACGCCCTCTTGGACGTGGTATGATGGAAATCAAAGCATAGTGGGAACCACCCAAGACTCTATGACGATCTCGGGTCTACAGACTAACCTGCACCAGTGTCACCAGAGAACTGCCATCTGACGTAAGGTATAATACCATCTGGGAGTTCTCGGCGAGTCCGTCCAGTGTACCCAGTCTCCACTGAGCACTCGTATATCATCTCTGATGTCAAACACCAATGGATATGGGATCATCCATCGCCCATCTGTATGGGTCGAGAAGGTATATGCTAGTCTACTCTGGTATATCGATGCCCCGTCTCGATACACCCACGACTAGGGACTTTGAAGGATGTACTTATGGACTACCATGTCCCCACTAGTATGATCCACATCATAGTCCAGGTAGTCAAGTACACATCCTAAGGGCTTTACCAACATGTAACAGAGAGACAATCAGTATACACGTTAAGGTAAAGAGTAACCAGATAGCATACTATCATATCGAGCAAGAAAGTCATCACTATATATGTCCAAGCATCCACTAGAATATACATCCTATGTATAGTAATGGCCTCTAAGGCATACATATAACTAACAGCAAGAGCTCACGCTAAGTGTTTCTTTTCTCTCTCTCTCCAGGTAGCAACCATTTCACGCCCTAGTCAAGATATTAAAATGTATCGCTTGACCGATCCGAATTCTTATTCGGGATTGGGAACGTCGGTTTAGCTTTAGCTTATGATGGCGGTCATGAGTATGAGCGAGGGAAAGAGAATTGCATGAATTCCTTGATAACCCCATCGAAGAATAAGCACAATGGTGCGTCTTCTTCAGGTGTTTTTTTTATTGAGAACTATTTTTCGTTCAATCCTACCTCCTAAGTACTTGATACCAGATTAGGATCTCATATCTGTAATTTATTGCAGAGACTGAGAAAAGTAGGATAGTTGGACCTGGTGATGTGTCCCTCGAGTAGGGAACGGAGCACAAGTTGATGCTGCAGCCGTCGATGAATATCACCTAATGTTGCCAAAAGGCAATACTATGATTTTGAACAATTGCTACTATATACCTTCCATGGTTTGCAATATCATATCTGTTTCTTTACTTGATAAAGATGGATACAAGTTTGTTCTTGATAAAAATATCTTGTGTAAGGTTTACCTAGCACCCTATGAGAGGTTTGGAAGCATCACATGTCACAAAGATCAAATTTTTATGGTGCTAAGTAAGCATACAAAGGATCTTATCCTAGAAAATTAGGGTTTCATGATCTTTAACTAACATCATATGTTATAAAGGTTAGGGTTTTGAGACTACAACCTTTGTAGCTCCCTTTTGTAAACTCCTTGGACACTTGAGAGTTGGAAAAAGATTAGCTTGAAGTCCTCTAACGTCCACGACGATCCACCCGAAGCTCCTTTGTCCAAGCTATCAACTTCACTTTAACAAGAAGATGAAATGAAGCAAACACTCTAAACAAGTTGGCTAGACTTGTGTAGAATGGTGTTGTGGTTCTCTTTCTCACTTCAAAATCCTATCTTTATGTGCATTTTGCTCACTTGAAAAGTCTAGAGAGCAAGAGCTCAAGGTTGAAGAAGATGATGGCTATTTTTGAGAAGAAGAGAAAATAAACTCATGAAAAGAAAAAGAAAATATATGTATATATATTTATTTCTTCTCATCTCAAACCATGGTTAAATTATGAAGATATTATTTAATTTGAGTTAAAACATGAAAGGAAAGTTTAATCCATGGTTAAGGGTAGGTGAGCATGGTTAGGTCAAAGAAGAGACTAGAAACAAACCATGAATTATCCTTTCCTTTTTCATTTTGTTTTAAAACAAATATAAGTAATAATCCATATAAATAACCAAGGTGTGAGTCTTATATTGCCACCATTTTCTATGTATAAACAACCATGATAGAATGATGTATGCATGCATGTGTGCATGCACATCCATATGCGCATGAACAATAATGAATGCATACATGCATGCATAGCTCCAAAAGAAACAAGATAGGATTTCTAGTGAGAGGCTAATGGTTAAATGATAAATCAACACTTGATTTATCAACCCGGTCATATCACATACGATCTGACCAAAATCAAGCCGCCCGATCAATATACGGTATCCTATACGTGCATTTTAACCGGGTCCATGCGCATATCGCATACACGCACCACAACGTTTCGCCTGGACTAGGAAACTCCTTTGTGGGACTCTAAGACTCGTCAATACGCCGGCAGTGGGTGATGATCATATCAAGCACCCCCAAGCCGCAAGCGGTCAGCTAAACGTAACGGCCACCCGGGTATTGAGCGATCAGAAGAAAACAAGCGAACCTGCTACAACTCCCGTCGACCCAACCTGCAACACTACCGTACAGTCTGGTCTCTTCGTCAGATATGCTGCATATCGAGTCTAGGGATGGTAACGTCGACCCCAATAACTCAATAAGTCGTGCCAGTGAATGGTCTATAACAGATCGAGAAACAACTGATAACACTTATCAGTAAATCTCAGCAGCCCTGGCCAGGGACTTACTGATATAACCGGTCGAGCACAGCACAGCATCAACTCCCAATACCGGGAGAGACGAAACCCCTCCTATCGCTCATCGCCTTCATGTGTCTTGGGACTGTATCCAACGGCCACCTGTTTGCACGACTCAGTAGAGCCGTGGTAGGGTGGTAATCAAAGTACAGTGGGAGAGCACACAAGACTCTATGACGATCTCGGGTCTACAGACTAACCTGTACCAGTGTCACCTGAGAACTGCTATCCGACGATAGATATAATTCCATATAGGAGTTCTCGGTGAGTCCGTCCAGTGTACCCAGTCATCACTGAGCACCTGTATATGATCTTGATGTCAAACATCGATGAATGTGGGAACATCCATCGCCCATCACATGGGTCTAGTATCATATACGCTAGTCTACTCTGGTATATCGATGCCCCGTCTCGATACACCTCCGACTAGGGACATTTCAGGATATGCTTATAAACTACAGATGTCCCACTAGTATGATCTCTATCATAATCACTGTAGTCAAGCCGATATCCTCATGGCTTTATCAGCATGTATGAATGAATAAAGGCATGATCAAATCAAAATGTCAGATAAAGTAGAACCAGATAGCATACTATCATGTCGAGCAAGAATGTACGCTGAATATATATATATATATATACATGTATAAATACATCCACTATCACATAATGTCCTCTAGGGCATACATATATCCAACAATCTCCCACTTGCACTAAGGCCAGTTATTGGCGTATCTCATACCCAACATCTCAAAAAGTCGCTCATGCTGCGGCTGAGAGAGGGCCTTGGTGAGTGGATCCGCGGCGTTATTCTTTGTGTCTACTCTCTTAATCTTGATCTCACGGCGATCTACAATCTCCCGGATCAAATGAAAGCGCCTCAGGATGTGTCTGGACCGCTGATGGGACCTGGGCTCCTTGGCTAACGCCATAGCCCCATTATTATCATAATACAAGGGTATTGGATCAATAATGGTTGGAACAACTCCTAGCTCCGAGACGAACTTTTTCATCCAGACGGCTTCCTTGGCGGCATCATTTGCAGCAATGTACTCAGCCTCCATCGTAGAGTCTGCAACAGTATCCTGTTTGGAACTCTTCCAACTTACCGCCCCTCCATTGAGGGTAAATACAAACCCTGAGATAGATTTGCTGTCATCCTTATCGCTCTGGAAGCTCGAATCGGTAAAGGCCTCCATTTGGAGATCTGTATTACCATACACCAAGAACAATTCTTTAGTCCTTCGTAAGTACTTAAGAATATTCTTCACAGCTGTCCAGTGGTTCTCCCCTGGGTTGGATTGATACCTGCTTACAACACTAAGTGCATAAGCTACATCTGGGCGTGTACATAACATCGCATACATTATAGATCCTACTGCCGAAGCATAGGGTATAATGCTCATGCGAGCTCTCTCTTCATCTGTCTTTGAACAAGAATCCTTAGAGAGAGTGACTCCATGGCAAGCGGGTAAGGCACCCCGCTTGGAGTCTTCCATACTAAACCTTTTTAGGATGGTGTTGATGTACCTGGTTTGGGACAATCCCAATAACTTTTTGGATCTATCCCTATAGATCCTTATGCCCAGGATGTATGTGGCATCACCCAGGTCCTTCATGGAGAACCTTAGTGATAAGAATGATTTGACCGACTGTAGCATAGGAATATCATTTCCTATTAGAAGAATGTCATCCACGTACAGTACGAGGAATGTGGCAGCTCTTCCTACAGCCTTCTTAAAAACACAAGGTTCATCTGGATTTTTGATGAAATCAAACTCTTTGATAACATCATCGAAACAGATGTTCCAACTCCGAGATGCCTGCTTTAACCCATATATGGATTTAAGCAATCTACATGCTTTCCCGCTGCTCCCACTGTCAATGAAGCCCTCTGGCTGATCCATATAAATGCATTCTTCTAAATCTCCATTTAGAAATGTTGTTTTAACGTCCATCTGCCAGATCTCATAGTCGTAGTGAGCACCAATAGCAAGTAGGATCCGAATGGATTTAAGGATGGCTACGGGCGAAAAAGTTTCGTCATAGTCCAAACCTGGTCTTTGACGAAAGCCTTTCCCCACAAGTCTTGCCTTATAGGTCTCTACCTGCCCATCTACACCAATCTTTCTTTTAAAGATCCATTTGCATCCCACAGGTTTTACCCCAGGGGGTACAATGTCCAAAGTCCATACTTTGTTGGTGTACATAGACTCCATTTCGGATCTCATGGCATCCAGCCACTTCACAGAGTCTCCACTCGTGATAGCTTGCTGAAAACTGGTAGGATCATCATCATCCATGATGCAGTCTTCTCCGTCACCATCAATGAGGAAACTATAGTACCTCTCTGGTGGGCGAGAAGTCCTACCAGACCTTCGGAGTGGCCGAGGTTCTTCAGTTTCTATTGCAACAGCCGGTTCAACCAAATCGTCATTTGTAGTTTGTGTCTCTAGAACCTCTTCTAGATCCACCACTTTGCCATCATCTTTATCTGTGAAAAACTTTTTTTCCAAGAATGTGGCATACTGAGAAACAAACACCTTTTGTTCCTCTTTGTAGTAGAATAGATATCCATAAGAATTCTTTGGATACCCCACAAAATTACACATGACTGACCGTGTCTCGAGTTTGTCCGGATTCTGCTTTTTAACATAGGCCGGGCAACCCCAAATCTTAATTCTTTTAAGAGATGGTCTCTTCACATGCCATATCTCATATGGCGTGGTAGACACGGTTTTGGTCGGAACCCTGTTTAGCAGAAACGCTGTAGTCTCCAATGCATGCCCCCAAAATGAGACGGGTAACTCAGCATCACTCATCATGGATCGGACCATATCTAATAGGGTCCTATTCCGTCGTTCAGACACACCGTTGTGCTGTGGTGTGTAAGGAGGAGTGAGCTGAGAGAGAATCCCATTCTCTTTTAGGAAGTTTGCAAATTCTGTACTAAAGTATTCCCCACCTCGATCTGATCGAAGCATCTTGATACTCAAGCCGGTTTGTTTTCTACTTCTTGTTTATATTCAATGAATTTCTCGAAAGCTTCGGACTTGTGCTTTAATAAAAATACATGACCGAATCTTGAGAAATCGTCAGTGAACGTAATGAAGTAAGAAAAACCGCTTCTAGCCTGTGTAGACATTGGCCCGCATACATCACTATGTATGAGGCCTAGGAGCTCAGTAGCTCTTTCTCCGTGTCCGGTAAACGGAGTTTTGGTCATTTTACCCTTGATACAAGACTGGCAAGTCGCATAAGATTTATATTCAAAAGAGTTTAAATATCCATCTTTGTGTAACTTGTTTAGTCTTATTTCGTTAATATGACCAAGTCTACAGTGCCAAAGAAAAGCTTCATTTAATTCTGAAAGTTTTCTTTTATTAGTGTGTTGTATACTGAAAACTGTGTGTTGATTTAGGACGTATATCCCGTTATTAAGTGTACCAACATTTGATTCAGGTGAATGTTCATAACATTGTTCTACAATATAAAGTTATATCCTTCATTGTTAACAAAGAAACTGATATTATATTACATAGCATACTTGGTACAAAATAACATGGGTTCAAAACCAAAATACATCCAGATGGCAACCCCAAGTGATACTCTCCCACTGCGACTGTATGTACATTGGAACCATTTCCAACGCGGAGAGTATGGTCACCTGTCTTCAAAACTTTGCTATTTCTCAGTCCCTGCATAGAATTGCAAATGTGAGAACCTGAACCGGTATCTAATACCCAGGAAGCAGAGTTTATTGAAAAACAGTTTTCTGTCACAAACACACCTGAAGCGGAAGCATCCCCATGCTTCTTCTTGAGGTTCAAGTACTCTGTACAGTTGCGCTTCCAATGTCCTGTCTTGTGGCAATGAAAACATTCGCCTTTCCCCGGGTCTCCAGCTTTGGACTTTTCATTTCCCTTCACCTTTTTAACTCCACCCTTAGGATTGGTGGGCTTCTTCTTTTTCTTTCCTTTGGCCTTAGCTTTTGGGAGAGAAGAAGAAGATTGCCCAATAGTCATAACGGGAGTTTTCATTGATTTCATAGTGCTCTCTGCACTCCTTAACATATTAAGGAGTTCAGGTAGCTCCTTCTCCATGCCGTGCATGTTGAAGTTAACTATGAACTGAGCAAAGGTGGAGGGGAGGGACTGCAGAATAATATCCGTATATTGGTCATTGTCCATTGTCCATCCTAGGTCCTCAAGCTCTTCTATAAGAGCTATCATCTTCAGAACATGATCACCTACCGGTGTGCCAGGGGCCATTCGCATCTGAAACAATTTCTTTGATGCTTCGTATCGTAATACGCGGGATTGCTCTCCATACAACTCCTTTGTATGGAGGAATATGGTTTGAATGTCCATATTCTCGTGCTGCTTTTGATGTGTATTGTCCATCGATGCAAGCGCGAGGCATTTGGCCGTGGCACAGTCAGCGTCCCATGTCTTGCGGACTTCAATGTCCGCAACTGAGGATTTTAGACCTAGGACGGGCGGGGCTGAAGCCGTAAGGACATATGATACTTTATCATAAGTCAAGGCTATTTTCAGATTCCTCAGCCAGTCTTTATAATTGGTCCCATTCAGTTTATTTTTATCTAGTAGAACCTTGAGTCCAGTCATTGGTATCTGCCATTAAGAGAGAGAAAAGAATACACTCAGCGAAAGCTCTTGAATAGATCAGATTGGTTATTATCTTGTCTAATCGATGTCTCCCACTACTTTAATCAAGTTTTTCTTTCAAACCTTAAAAAGAAAACTAGCCAGGATTAATTACAGTCTACAACTTCGCTAACCGTTCAGCCAGGCCAGTGTCGGTACTTGAGGGAGGCTCCCCGTGCTTTCGCACGGACCTAATTAAAGTAAACCTCATTTTCCCAGAGGCGTAGCCCCGTTAACATCTTTCTAGACACCTAATGAGTTAGCTAATTGTAAAGTGCAAAACTCTCCTAGGAGCAACTATTGCCCACAGTGGGATCGGGATCCAACCATCATATGGAAGGTATGCAATCTCATTGCAAATCTCAACACTTGAAATTCCCGATGTGATTTTTACCCCTAGTACTTATGACCTTAACTATGGTCAACAAATCATAAGTACCAGTCAAGTTCTACCCGTCATTTCTTGATCAATTAGACCCACCCATATGACCCTTAACTAAGGTCAACAAAGTCGCATGAATGTCCTAATTAATCTGCATCATATGCAGTGTAGGAAGACATCACTTAGCTACCGTACACTACGCCTTAACTAAAGTCAACAAACGTAGCACGAATACTAAGTACTCTACTTCCTAAAATGACGGAGGGTTGCGGATGATTTTTAAGAAAATCTTTAACGCTTTGAACTTGATATCGTCGTAGAATCAAATGGTTTTGAAAAGGAGTGGCTTGTACTCCGCAGTTTTTTGAAATACAGCTTTTTCATAAAGAGCCGAGCGGTTTTCAAATCCGATTCTACTACATCTTTTTAGGTTTATTTTCTTTACATTAATCATATTAATGTAATCCCATCATTTAAGTCCTTAAGCCAATCACAGAAAAGAAACAAAAATAACACGTACGCTTATGCCTTCCGCATTCGCCGCAATGTTCCGTTATGCACCGTTAGGTTACTTAACTAACGGCATACCGGGACGGGACTAGTGCGGGTGTAAAACATAAGCAACGTCTACTATATATCTCATATATAATATATCATTCGTCTCAGATATCACAGAACACAGGCAGCAGAAACATATATATAATGTGGGATATACTAGGACGTCCGTATTTAGTATTTAGCCAATAATAGAAAATACGGATTCCACAGTCGCGATGAATAGCCAAGCCCACACCCCTAGACCCCCTACGAGAGCGGCAAGCGACCCTACCAATCCTGGAGTTTAGGAGACCTGGTCTCGACTCCTCGAGATGGCCTCCCACTGAACCCCAGAACCCGGTCACTTGTGCTCCCCTCCTTGGGTCTATCCTAATGCGGAAAAGTAAATAATATACAACACTGGTGACACAACCTCAACCCGGAAGTGCCGCAAATAAAAGAATATTACATTACATTTGAATTTACATGAATGAAAATATAAAACTCTCATCTCACATAAAACCCCCCGGCTATTCGATCCCGACAATCCTGCACATCATATCTCAGCAACACATAATATCATATATCATCAACATAAGTAAGTATGCGTACCCCAATTGTCGTTGATGTATAGAAACGAAACCGGCGATATCTAACATACTATACTTACGGTCACAGAAAAGAAAGTGTAAAACTACAATATTTGGAATCCACATTCTCTTTAGACATCATAAATGCGAAATAACACATACTTCGCATTTCATGCCTAAACTATATGAATTCCACATATTGTATCACATTCCAGATAAATAGACAGTATTAAAGTTTCGACCGAACGATCAAATACCCAAGATTCCCTAAAGCTCAACACTTGAGCGGAGTTCAAAAACCCGGAGTGTGACACAGTAGTAGCGGTCCAGCCGTAGAAGGGTCAAGCCAACGCCTCACATGTGGCACGCCGTACTGCCCCAAACCCTAAGGTTCAAAGGGCAGTTCAAGACGGTCACATAATCGAGTGAAGGTTTGTTGTCTTCTAGAGGGTCCACCACAAAACTTGCACGTATCTCCAAAAGATTTAAACCCCGTGAAAAGTGAGCAAATGATAGTCGTTCGAACACTTCAATACTTTCTAGTTTACCCGGAAAAGAAACGAAATGAAAATTCCGATCGAATCGTCGATTCCAAAACCATCTCCAGAAAATAACAGTGCTGGATTCAGATTAAACATACCTAAAACAATATACAAACAGTTTTAGGAGTTACTGTGCAAAAACGAAGCCATGAAGCCTCTGTACGGCCGCGGAGCCACGGCCTAAGCAAGGATTTGCCGCGGTTCCGCGGCGGTTTGATCAGATCATGGGTTCGTCTTTCACAGTATTTCTTATATTTTCCTGCTGTATTTTTTAAGTATTTTTAATTCTGAAAAATATCAGATTTTAAAAATTTTCCAGAGAGGGTCTCGAAAAGTCGTATTTTGATCCGATCGGGATTTTTACTTCGTAAAAGTGTCGCCTAATGTTCTAAGTCGGCTCTGATACCAATGTAAGGTTTACCTAGCATCCTATGAGAGGTTTGGAAGCATCACATGTCACAAAGATCAAATTTTTATGGTGCTAAGTAAGCATACAAAGGATCTTATCCTAGAAAATTAGGGTTTCATGATCTTTAACTAACATCATATGTTATAAAGGTTAGGGTTTTAAGACTACAACCTTTGTAGCTCCCTTTTGTAGACTCCTTGGCCACTTGAGAGTTGGAAAAAGATTAGCTTGAAGTCCTCTAATGTCCACGACGATCCACCCGAAGCTCCTTTGTCCAAGCTATCAACTTCACTTTAACAAGAAGATGAAATGAAGCAAACACTCTAAACAAGTGGGCTAGACTTGTGTAGAATGGTGTTGTGGTTCTTTTTCTCACTTCAAAATCCTTTCTTTATGTGTATTTTGCTCACTTGAAAAGTCTAGAGAGCAAGAGCTCAAGGTTGAAGAAGATGATGGCTATTTTTGAGAAGAAGAGAAAATAAACTCATGAAAAGAAAAAGAAAATATATGTATATATATTTATTTCTTCTCATCTCAAACCATGGTTAAATTATGAAGATATTATTTAATTTGAGTTAAAACATGAAAGGAAAGTTTAATCCATGGTTAAGGGTAGGTGAGCATGGTTAGGTCAAAGAAGAGACTAGAAACAAACCATGAATTATCCTTTCCTTTTTCATTTTGTTTTAAAACAAATATAAGTAATAATCCATATAAATAACCAAGGTGTGAGTCTTATATTGCCACCATTTTCTATGTATAAACGACCATGATAGAATGATGTATGTATGCATGTGTGCATGCACATCCATATGTGCATGAACAAGAATGAATGCATACATGCATGCATACATCCAAAAGAAACAAGATAGGATTTCTAGTGAGAGGCTAATGGTTAAATGATAAATCAACACTTGATTTATCAACCCGGTCATATCACATACGATCCGACCAAAAGCAAGCCGCCCGATCAATATACGGTATCCTATACGCGCATTTTAACCGGGTCCATGCGCATATCGCATACACGCACCACAACGTTTCGCCTGGACTAGGAAACTCCTTTGTGGGACTCTAAGACTCGTCAATACGCCGGCAGTGGGTGATGATCATATCAAGCACCCCCAAGCCGCAAGCGGTCAGCTAAACGTAACGGCCACCCGGGTATTGAGCGATCAGAAGAAAACAAGCGAACCAGCTACAACTCCCGTCGAGCCAACCTGCAACACTACCGTACAGTCCGGTCTCTTCGTCAGATATGCTGCATACCGAGTCTAGGGATGGTAACGTCGACCCCAATAACTCAATAAGTCGTGCCAGTGAATGGTCTATAACAGATCGAGAAACTACTGATAACACTTATCAGTAAATCTCAGCAGCCCTGGCCAGGGACTTACTGATATAACCGGTCGAGCACAGCACAGCATCAACTCCCAATACCGGGAGAGAAGAAACCCCTCCTATCGCTCACCGCCTTCGTGTGTCTCGGGACTGTACCCAACGGCCACCTGTTTGCACGACTCAGTAGAGCCTGGTAGGGTGGTAATCAAAGTACAGTGGGAGAGCACACAAGACTCTATAACGATCTCGGGTCTACAGACTAACTTGTACCAGTGTCACCTGAGAACTGCTATCCGACGATAGATATAATTCCATATAGGAGTTCTCGGTGAGTCCGTCCAGTGTACCCAGTCATCACTGAGCACCCGTATATGATCTTGATGTCAAACATCGATGAATGTGGGAACATCCATCGCCCATCACATAGGTCTAGTATCATATACGCTAGTCTACTCTGGTATATCGATGCCCCATCTCGATACACCTCCGACTAGGGACATTTCAGGATATGCTTATAAACTACAGATGTCCCACTAGTATGATCTCTATCATAATCACTGTAGTCAAGCCGATATCCTCAGGGCTTTATCAGCATGTATGAATGAATAAAGGCATGATCAAATCAACATGTCAGATAAAGTAGAACCAGATAGCATACTATCATGTCGAGCAAGAATGTACACTGAATATATATATATATATATATATACATGTATAAATACATCCACTATCACATAATGGCCTCTAGGGTATACATATATCCAACATCTTGAACATTTACCTTAATCAGGTATTGGTTGCAGAAGGTACACTGTGTAATGGTATCTATGTTCTAAATCAAAACACAATTTTCAACATACAAAACACATGCAAGAGGAAGAGTCCAGAAATGAATGAATCCTACTTGTGGCATTGCAGACTTGGTCATATCAGAGAGAAAAGACTAAGTTGCACAAAGATGGACTTTTGAATACGTTCGAATTTTCATCTTATGAAAATTGTCAATCTTGTCTCAAGAGAAAGATGACCAAATCTCCGTTCACCGGACACGGAGAAAGAGCAGTAGAGCTCTTGGGACTCATACACAGTGATGTATATGGTCCTATGTCTATACATGTAAGGGGTGGGTTCTCGTACTTCATCACAGTCACAATCGATCTCTCTAGATTCGAGTATGTGTATCTTATGAAACACAAATCTGAAGTTTTTGAGAAATTCAAAGAATACAGAAATGAAGTAAACCAGACTGGCAAAAGCATCAAGATCCTCCAATCTGATAGAGGAAGGGAGTACTTAAGTACAGAATTCCGGGATTTTCTAAAAGAGAATGGTATTCTCTCTCAGTTTACTCCTCCGTATACACCACAGCACAATGGTGTATCGGAGCGGAGGAACCGTACCCTACTGGACATGGTTCGCTCCATGATGAGTAACGCTGAGTTGCCTCTTTCATTTTAGGGATATGCGCATCAAACAGCGGCACATCTTCTGAATAAAGTTCCATCGAAATCCGTGCCTTAGACTCCGTATAAAATATGGAGTGGTAAGAGTTTGTATCTTAAACATGTTAAGATTTGGGGTTTCCCTGCTTATGTCAAAAAGCAGAACCCAGAAAAACTCGAGGCACGGTCAGTTTTGTGTAAGTTTGTAGGATACCCAAAGGATTCTAATGGGTATCTTTTCTACCACGCAGAGGAATAAAGGATTATTGTTTCCAGGAACGCCACGTTTTTGGAAAAATAATTTCTTACAAACAATATTAGTGGCTGTTGGATATAGTGCCCTCAAAGTCAATTATTGGATCGCAGGTACGTGATTGCAATGATTGAGGAGGACCTATACCAGTAGGACAGTCTTACTCGAGATGATAGTATGCTATCTGGTTTGCCTTTATCAGTCGTGTACATGTTCAGGTGACTGATTGCATGTTACACGTTGATAGAGCCCTTAGAATCTTGCTTGACTACCAACAGTATGAGGGCGATCATATACGTGAAAGTTGGGTAGTCCATAAGCACTTCCTTAATAGTGGTCCCTAGTCGTGGGAGTTTCGAGACAGGGCATCGATACTCCGGAGTAGACTAGTGTATACAGTCGAGACCCCGACGAGGGGCGGTGGACGGCCTCACAAGCCACTGGTGTCAGTTGGATCACCTAAGATGTATACAGGTCCTCATTGGGTTATGAGTACACCGGAAAGGACTCGCCGGGAACCTGCTAGTTGGTATTATACATATCGTCAGATAGCAGTTCCCTGGTGACATGTGTACAGGTTAGTTCATCGACCTGAGGTCGTCATTTGTCTCGTGTGAGTTCCCACTATGCTTTGATTTCTACCCTACCCCGGCTCAAAGGAGTCGTGCAAACAGGTAGTTTTTGGGTACAGTCCCGAGCCACATGGAGGCACGTGAGCGGATCGGTAGGGGATTCGTCTCTCCCGGTATTGGGGGTGGAGATCGCGCTGTGTCTAGGAAAGCCATTACACCAAGTCCTTGGCCAAGGCAGGTGAGAATTACTGGTAGGTACTCCGGTAGTTTCTCAGGGTGTTCAGGGCTTGTCTTCGACATGATTTATACCGCTATTGGGGGTCTGACGTTACTAGCCCCCTAGGCCGGATATGCGATACTCATAGACAAACGGACCGGACTGTATATACATTGTCACTGTTAGGCTCAGTAGGGTTTCCGGATGAGTTAGCTCATCGGCCTCCCTTGAGGTCAGTACATGGGCAGCCGTTACGCACAGCTACTGCCGCTGATGGCTTGTGGTTAAACCCACTACCAGGGTACTGACGAGTCATTAGAGTCCCCCACAAATAGTTTCCCAAGTTCGGACGAAACGTTGTAGAGGCCGTATGGTTTTATGGCAGGGTTCGGAAAATGCACGTGCGTTTACGCACGTGTCATATTTCGGGCAGATAATACTGGTGGGCTTTGGTTTAAGCCGGATCCGAGTATTATACTGTGTAGATATAATATCTTTTTCTCAGTTTCATTTGTATTCGGTCGTAATACAAATGCGGGTATGTTTATACTGTTACGGGGTTATCCTGAAATTCATTTCGGGATCGCTTTTGGAAGATGCCAGTTTCCAGTTTTCTATCGGTCGTATTTAAACATTCGGTTTAATGCGAATTTATCTTTTCTTCATGAGGGTGGGTCATGAGGGTGAGTCATGTGAATGCTTCTAGAAGATTCTAGAATTGGTGACTAGGTTAGTGAGGTGTTATATGATTCATTGGTTGCATTAAATAGATGATGATGTGTTTAGGTTACTCATTCTTTTGCATTGACTCTTCTTTGTATTTGCTTAAGATCTTTTGCTTATGGTCACCCCTTTGGCTCCTACACTCACCCCTCCTCTCACTCATATATGGCCGGCCCCTCCCCTCCTCCTCACTCACTCACTTGGTTGAAAAGATTATGATAGATTTGTGTATGGAAATTTCATAGCTCCTTTTATTCCATCTCCCGATTCAAATGGCAACTTCATTAACCGTTCGTCCATGGCTTTGGACGAAGTGAGACAAAGTGTTCTACTCATTATCTCCATCAATCTTGGTCATCTCTTTTAGCAAACATGATGGCCGAGTTGCCTCGGGTCAGAGGCGGGAGCCCGTTTAAAGATCCAATGACGTGGTGCCACCTGGACGAGCAGATCGGAGATCGACGAGATCGGAGCAGCCGCAACAGGAGCGTGGGATGATGGTTAAAGAACGAAGGACTCGGATCGTTCGGTATAACCTTTCTACCCTCTTTACAGTTTGTTAGTTTAGCGTTAATGGCAGATCCGGGTTATAGTATGCGATAGCACCAGTTATAAAAGTTTTTGTTCCGCATTTGGCGTCAGATTGACGGCCGGGGCGCTACTGTAGACTTACATGGTATCAGAGCCTCTCCATTAAGCTTTACTAATTTGTGCTAACACGTTTAAAATATCGATCGAGCGAAATTTTCAAAACTGCAATTTCTATGTGTAAAGTTTCTGTCGATTTTAAATCTGGTCTAAAAATCATTTTGAGTATACCAGAAAATCGAGCAGGGTTTTTCAGGAAAACTGGAGAAATTCGGCCATGTGATATCACTGTTCCGCCGCGGATCCGCCGCCCGAGCTAGGGTTTGGCCGCGGATCCGCCGCCAGAAAGTGAGATCAATTAGTCAAATTTCTACAGTAGCTTCTACTTGGGAAATTGTGGTTTCTGGAACTGTTCTTTTGGGCCCAGTTTTTGTTACTGTACAGCAGATGTACGTGGGGCCCACTTCGGGAAATTTTGTCGATCGAAATTTAAAACGTGTTAGTTTACAGAACTTAGATTATATCTCCGACCGTGAATGTCATTTGAGCGGTAAATTGCGTCTAATTGCTATAGTCCTTTTAGACGGATTTGCGAACGTGACATTCGCGTTGATGTTCTGTGTTGTGTTGTGATGTTGCGGATTTGTCGTGGTGGATAGCAGTGTGCAATGGTAGTTCAGTTTGGATTTATTTGTACATTTGATATTGCGGGGCGATCGACCAACATGTGGACTGCCGTCACTGCATGTTTGTATAATATTCTTTTGGGGCACGACCGGGCTGAGGTCGATGTACCCGTTGTACATATTTTTCAATTCTGTACTAGGTTTTACCCCGCGACGGAGTGCACGGATAGCCGGGTTCTGGAGGGCAACGGGTCCGTATCTCATGGCTTTGAGAGGCAGAGGGGCCTCACTCTAGAATTGGCAGACTATTTGCCGCACTCGTAAGGGATACAGGTTGACCCAAGGAGGGGTGCTCAAGTTACCGGATTCCGTGAAGTGCAGGGTGGTCCATTCACTTTGTTGTAGGGGGCTGCCTCGCTTCAGGTTTTGGCGAGTAACTTGCCGCATCCGTAGGGGTCTAGGTTTCATTGCACAGGCTATCCACACGACCAGGGGAACGTCGGGTTTCAGCAGCTGCTCTGTGAAACCCGAGGATCCCAGATTATCTGTATTGTTCTATGATGCTTATTAATTTTCTGTAATGTTGCATATTATCATGTCTGGAGCGATTATTGTATATTGGTATATATACTAGTAGATGTTGTATATGTTTTACACCCGCGCTAGTTCAGTCCCCGCTCTGTCGTTAGTTAAGTAACCTAACGGGTGATGACGGGACCCAGTGACGAATGCGGATGGCATATACGTACATTTTATTTTCGTTCTTTTCTGGTGTGATTAGTTGATGGGACTGCGTTGATTCTGATCAATGCAAAGGAAAACAAACCTGTTTGGATGTTGTTGGAACAGTTTTTAAAAGTGTTATTACAAAGGCGTTTCCTTTTGTTTTGCACAGTGGTATTCGGTTGGAATATCCTGCACCTCATTCGATGAGGCAAGGGCCGAGATCCCTTCACCGGGAGTGACCCCTTGGGCAGAAGTTTACATCAGGGTAATAACTTCACTATAGTCAATTACAAGTTGCTTTGCATCGCGGTATTCAATTGGAATATCCTGCACCTCATTCCACGAGGAAAGAGCCGAGATCCCTTCACCGGGAGTGACCACTTTAGCAAAGGTTTTCGCCACTATATTTTTATAAAAAGCTATCAGGTTCCTTCAACGAGATCAAGTTCATTACGTTAAAGGTTTTTCGCCAAAAACCAGTCGTAGCTCTCTGTCATGTCTTATGGATGGTCAGTAGTATTCAAGCTATGTTTGTTGGCTTTCGTCAAGGCATAGTGTTTGGTAGTTGTTGGGGTATTCATTTGTTGCATAGATAGAAGTGTTGGTTTGGGACAGTCGTATTACCTTGTTGGCTTTCGTCAAGGGTATGTACGGGTGGGTTTAAATTGACAAGAATATGACGGGTAGAACTTGACATGTGACTTATGATTTGTTGGTTTTCTTCAAGGTCATAAGAACATGGGGTAAAAATCTTATCGGGAGTTTCTAAAGAAACTGAAACTTGCCAGGCATGCGCATACCTTCTGGAGTGTGATAACATGAGTGGATTCCGTCACGTTATCATGCGATGAGAGTTGGATCCCGATTCCTACTGATGAGTTGGTTTACTCTTCGGGTGATCCCGATTGATTCTTCTTTTAGGTTTGGAGGAGAATTTGACAGTACATTGGGAGGTTTCCGGATTAGATAAAGTGATAACCATTCTGATCTAGGTTAGAGTGCACGCAGAGTGTTTCTTTTCTCTCTCTCTTTGGCAGCGACCTTTGACCGACCCTAGACTATGACTCAGTGACCAAGTTGACCGAAGCTTCTTAAAATACTGGCTTTTGGATTGTCTGAGTTGCATAAGTCATTGCCACTCCTTCTTCTACCCTTTGCATTTCTCAGAACACCCCGTATTACTATGGACATCCACTTCCATTGGATAGAACCATCGTATGGTTATATAAGAACTCGAAGGGACTTCTTCGAGGATGGATCCAGGTTCAGGAGAAATAGAATTGGTTTATTCAGTTGTCTTTTATTATCACCTTCTCTTAGGTTGCGAGGGCTCCTTGGTTTAGGAGAGTACACCTATTATGCTTATTGGATAGTCTTCTTCCAAACCATAGGCAGGTGCCGAAGGTAGGGAATGAAGAAAACCAATTAGCCTAAGTAGGGTGTACAGAAGGTAATATGTAAAGACAAAATAAAGGGATTAGAAAGAGGGCAAAGTAAATTACAACTGTTATCATTCACGACCAAACCGCGTACTTTATCGCCACTCCTATTTCACCTTTAAAAGAATAAGGTATTATTCAGTTGTCTTTTATCACCACCTTCTCTCAAGATATGAGTACTCCTAGGTTGAGGAGGGTACACCTATTATGCTTACTGGATAGTCTTCTTCCAAACCATAGGCTGGTGTCGAACGGTAGGGAAGGAAGAAAACCATTTAGCCTAACGATGGTGTACAGAAGGTAACGACTAAAGACAAATAAAGGGATTTGGAGAGATGGCAAAGAAATATACGGTTAAAGTCATGAATTGGATTATGGAAGAGGCATTACTATGAATACCAGGATACCCCTACGAAACATTTTCATGTTTCAGTGCATTGTTAATGGAAAACTGTTTTCCCGATTAGATACTTACTCCAGGGTATGTATTTACCAGGTTTCATTCTCACATCTGTATGGTTTTACAGATGATGAGTGGGAGGAAGTTATTGGGAATTAGGTGATCATCCTCAATATATCGGAATTCGTTGTAATTGGTAATATTTGAGGAAGTCGCCTGGGTTATTTCCAGCAGGCATGTATTTGGTTTTGAGTATCCGTTGTTGTGCACCAATTTCAAAATTATATATCTGTACGTTTATTTTTATAAAGTGAGATATAACTTTTTGATATTATGTCGATGATATTTACCTATATCAGTTGGCGATTGGGTAAGGAGCATTGAACAACGGAGTAGTTCTTAACCATAAGTACAGTTTTCAACCTACGATGCACAGGTTTTAAGTTATTTAACTCAGGGGACTCATACAGAGTATTGTATGTTGTCCAGTTTCCATCAGGACAAAGGGGTTGGTTGTTCATATCAGAATATTGCATTTTATACCGCCCATTCTTACGCTCGTGTGTTTATAGGTAGGTACTTTTAATCCGTGTTTGTTACATGTTTACAGAATACAGGTTTTTAGTCCAAATATTGTAAATCAAGATAAAATCTCCACAGTTACGCCAAATGCAGAACATCTGTCGACAGCAGATAAAAGCCGGGTTCCGGTCATCCATATCCGTCCAGTGCCGAGTACCGGTTCCCAATACAAGACATGTGACAGTGGTCATTCATGTCTGGGACAAGCACAGAGCACGAGGGGGCTGCACAAGAATCAATGGGTGCGCGGAGCTCGAGGGAGATAAAGTCAAAAGTAAACAAAGATAATGCAAATCTTGGACTTGGAAATCTGGAGATATTCTGAAGACTTTTGCGCAGTTTAAGGTTGGCAAACACGAGGAAACAAGAAACCAGGACAGCCCAGAAAAACCCACTGCCCAACTCACCAGTACGGCCGCGCATGCGCGGCCAAAAGGGGGTATTGGCCGCGCATGCGCGGCTAGGTGGGGCCCACTCCCTGCCGAATTTCAGGGGCACTTTTGCTACTTCAAATATGGTCTGCTGGTTGCCCTAAAACCCCATTTCCCTGCCTATAAATACAGCAGTTTTGAGCACAACCAAAAGGAGCAATTTTTGAGTTTTGTTTTAGCCTCATTTTTGTTAGTTTCTTTCTTCTTCTTCTTCATTCCTCCATTAAATTGTAGTGAGAGCTTTTGAGTGGATGTTAATGAAGATGAGGGATTTGTATCTTTCTTTGTAGTTCGGCTCCCCCTTGAGATTTCTGCTTTCTCTTGCTCATTCAATCTCTTCATTGAGGTTGAATGGTTAAGGGTTAGTTATTGATCTCAAGGGTCGTTTTTTCTCACGGGCTAGCACTTCACTTCACATGCGCTTTCTACCCTTCCCTTGATCTTGCAAGTTCTTCATTGAGCTTGCAAGTTTAAGGGTTGGCTATTGAGCACATGCTTGGCTTGGGTCCTAGTTCCGTATTCTTTTTATCGCTTTTTATTACTTGCTCTTTATTACCTTGTCTTTATTATCATGCACTTTTATTCATGCACTTTTATTACTTGTATCTTTTCTTTTCTTTGTTCTTTTCTTTTGGTTCTCTTTTTGTTCATATTGTGAATGTTGTAATTATTGTTATTGTTAAGAATTAATACGGTTTTATAAGTTAACATTTCTTTGCCAATTCCTTTTCCCGTTATTTTCCATTTGAACTTCGCCCAAACCATACGCAAGCGCTCCGTTAGGCACCGTACCCTGACAAGGTAACGGTGACTCCTAACCACGACCGGTTGCGTTCGGTTTGGCCGGAGGCGAAAGCAAGAGACAAGAACGGAAGGACAAGGGTAAATAAGCCGGATTCCACGAATACCGCGCTTAAATCCCCCAATCCACGTTGTTGCCGATTGCTTAGCTTCAATTGGTCAAGAATCGGCTCAAAGGTTTTTGAGTACGGATTTCTTAGCTTACAATCTCGTATTTTCTTAACAACTTTATACTTGCAAATAAACACATAGGTTAGACTCAAACTCATACAGATTCTTTATTGACTCGTCTAAGACAAGAAGGTAAGATAACACTATCTCCCTGTGGACCGACCCATGCTCACCGGCTAGCTGCAAAGCGACACCGTCCTGATCGCGGTTACACTTTAATTCTTTGAACATCCGACACGCCAAAAGCGTGCGATCATTGGTCCTCGTACTATTTTCTGTTTACTTATGACTTCTTAAGTTTTTAGACAAGTGTTTCGTAGAAATACAAGGTCTAAGTTTTGAGAAGTTGTGGGTATAAGAATAAAGTAGAGAACCAGGTGTCGCAAGTATCGGGACTCTTCAAAGAGATCGAAGATGTAGATACTTGTGATTGGTATTCAAATGATAGTAATGGTTTTGAGAAACTTGTTTCTCTTTCAGGTTTCTCATAATTGGATGTATTCCTAAGTTGAGTAATGCTGATTAGCCTCTCTCCATTAAGTTGATATGCACTGGAGACAGCTGCATGATTAGAATCTGGTTCCAATTAAATAAGTGCCAAAGTTTCTATATTGGATATAGAATGGTTCATATCTTAACGATGTTAAGGTACGGGGAGTTGTCCGGCTTATGCTTAAAACCAGACTCTGGATAACTCAGGGCACGTTTCTGTAATGGCAGTTTGTGGGTTGGCCCGGGCTATGTCGAGGGTTGAGTTTCTACCATCTGGAAGATCAATAGTGACATTGTTCTTGACTCGCTACAGTTTTAGTAAAATGGATTTTTTCAGAAAACAGTAGTGGGAGTATGGTAGAAATGGAAGTGATTCCAGAACCGCAAACGATTACGGAAAATTTAATAGGACCTATAGATTCAATCAGGTTTGACATTCCAATAGCCACTCCGCAGATATGGTGGGTAACCTCAGACACCTGAGAGGTACTCCGGTAGCCTCAAGGACGGTGACAGGGAGGTTCTTGCTTACCCAGACTTGACACTACTGTTGTTCCAAACTATGAGACCCGGCAGGAGGTTAAGTATAGTGTCGTTCTAAACTAGCTTTAGAAGTGCACGTGTATATTATTCTGTCAGAGGGTTATTGTGGTCAGTAGGAGCAGCGGAAGCATAGTGGGCAAGTAGCTTATGTCTATTTATAGACTTGAGCAGTTATAGCGGAGATAGATCATCTAATTTTGATGTGACAGTCATGGGTTTGACTTCATCAGAATAGGAGATGGATCTGTTAAGAAGGTAGTAGGGTGTGATGTCCTGGTATTTGGATGTCATACACAGAGTAGGAAGTAAAATTCCTATATTACGATCGGTTGTACTGTGGTCGTCACACAGTTGTTTCTCCATACAGGATATGGATATAATATCAGACTTTCTGGTTTCTAGATCTATGGTTTTAGATCTGGATTTGGGTAGTTTCCCAATGTGGGTACTTTGACAGTATTCTAATGGTTTTTAGAATAGATGAATCCTGGCATGGTGGTGTACCTGCAGGTGATGGAGTCACCCTCTCTAAAGGTGTCTTACAGACTAAAGGGGAGAGGGATGTGCATGATTGGCAGATCACTTGCTTAGGCAATTGAGTCAATCATGAGATGTCAAGTACCACACCAAATGTTGTTTTTGCAAGAGATGCGATAAGTTTATATTAATCCAATCCTGGAGAAACATTGTTAGTGTATATGCCCTAAGGGCCATTATTGTATCATACTAGTTTGTATATTACTTAATGGAAGCTTGGGATATTCACATGTATATAACAGTCTTGCTAAACATGGTAGTATGCTACTTGGTTTTTCTATCTTAATATGTCAGTATACGTATTGATAGAGCTCTTAGGATCTTACTTGACTATCAGCGTTGTGATGGCAGTCACACTAGTGGGGGCTGGGTAGTCTACAAGCACATCCTTATTCAGATCCCTAGTCGTTGGATTATCGAGACAGGGCATCGATACTCCGGAGTAGACTAGTGTGTACGCTTCTCATCCCAGTTGGGGAGATGGTCTGTCCCACAGCCGTCAGTACGTCGTACTGGAGATAGTATGCAGGTGCTCGTTAGGTTACGGGTACACTGGACAGGACTCACAGGGAATTGTTGGTTGGTTTTATACCAGTCGTCTGTGAACAGTTCCCAGGTGACATGAGTACAGCATAGTCCGCAGACTTGACACTGCTACTTCGCCTCGAGTGTGTCCCACTGTTCATAGATTGCTACCCTACCACGGCTCAAAGGAGTCGTGCAAACAGGTAGCAGTTGGGTGCAGTCCTGAGCACTTGGAGGCAGTGGCGGTTAGACAGGATTCGTCTCTCCCGGTATTGGGGGTTGATATCGTGCTGTATCAGAGAGACATTACGCAAAGTCCCTGGCCAGGGCAAGCGAGATTTTTTGGTAGGTTCCAGTAGTTTCTCAGGGTGTAATGGGCTTCGCTCCGACACGACTTAACCGCTATTAGGGGACTGACGCTTGCCGCCCCCTAGGCCCGATATGCGATAGTCTTATATGAACGGACTGAACTGTATGGAGATTATCACATCAGACTCAGTAAGAGTTCGGATGGGTTTCCTTATCGGCCTTCTTATCGACATCTACCTGGGGACCGTTACGTACAGCTAGTGCCGCTTGCGGTCTGTGGTTAAACCCACTGCCAGCGTAGTAGTCGAGTCTCTAGAGTCCCACACAGAGAGTTTCCCTACTCCAAGCGAAACGATATAGAGGTCGTATGGTTTTACGACAAGGGTTCGGACGCATACGTGTGTTTACGCACGTACGACTTTCGGACAGTTTTTACTAGTCGGCTTTGGTTTAAGCCAGTTTCTAGTATCCAGTTATTGGATTTATACAGTCTAAAGTTTTTCCGTGTTTTCACGGATAGGAGGGGCGTTCTCGTAATTGCGCGAGAAGCTTCTAGAAGATGGTGACTTGGGGGTTAAGGTGGCATATGCATTAAATGGGATTAGTGAGTCATATGAGTGATTCATCCATGTCATTAATGCATCATAAATGCTTAATGACTCATGGAGATGAATCACCCTTTGATATTTATCAAGCATGGTTGTAAATCCTTTATTTTCTTTTATTGGATAAATGGTAATGCTTGATATATATTATGATACATCATTATCTCATCTCATTCTTTTGCTCACTTTCTCTCTCCTCAAGCTCTCCCTCTTCAAACCCTAATCCTCCCCTCTCATGTGTTGAGTACAAGGATTAGATTAGACTACTTAATCCTTAACCATTCTCTATATCACCTAGGTTGCTTAGATTAGCGATTTAAGAAACCTAGTTACCTCTAGTTTGAGGTGAAGCTTGTAGTAAAGCTCTCGGATGGATCTTCTACTACTTAGAGAAGGCCGGAGAGGACGTAGAGAACGACAAGATGAAGGACTCGGATCTTTAGGTATAATCACTTTTCATAGTAGTTGTTAACTCCTATGTTTGTTGTTAGTTATTGTTTATGCAAAGATTCTCGGTTAGTCGATGCTTACGCTTTAAACAAGATCGTTTTTCATTATTCCGCCTCCCCGCAAGTCGTGGGGTGTTGTACATCGACTTACAAACATAAGGAATCAGTTTTAGAACATAAGTGGATGTTCTACGGATTTGATGACGGCAGCCTCCTTCGGAGACGGTTATCATTCCAGGCTTCAAAGGTGACATGGATGACAGAGAGATTGTCAGAGTTATAGTTTTCCCTCTGACGAAGGGGGCAGTATTATGGACAGGTGGTCCAAGAGAATACTGTGGGAGGCATGGTGTTGGATACTGATTAGGTTCAGTTATCGATACAGTCTAAGAAGTTTGGATTTGGAGTTCATATATGAACTAGGTCCCATCAGATATCCAGACATATTCTAAGACAGGTATTACTCAATTCGGAAGATGGCTTTCTCCGCGAACTTGAGATTAAGAGAGACATAGAAAGAGACATCGGGGCGGATCCACTCATTGAGGCAATTTCTCGAACACAATAGTTTTACAAACGGGCTTTGTGAAACTAATTAGTAGAGGAGTTGGATGTTCGGAATCACACGGGCTGTGAGTATGCGACATCGCAATAATTAGCCTTAAGTGCAAGTGGGAGATTGTTGGATATAGTGCCCTCAAAGTCAATTATTGGATCGCAGGTACGTGATTGCAATGATTGAGGAGGACCTATACCAGTAGGACAGTCTTACTCGAGATGATAGTATGCTATCTGGTTTGCCTTTATCAGTCATGTACATGTTCAGGTGACTGATTGCATGTTACACGTTGATAGAGCCCTTAGGATCTTGCTTGAATACCAACAGTATGAGGGCGATCATATACGTGAGAGTTGGGTAGTCCATAAGCACTTCCTTAATAGTGGTCCCTAGTCGTGGGAGTTTCGAGACAGGGCATCGATACTCCGGAGTAGACTAGTGTATACAGTCGAGACCCCGACGAGGGGCGGTGGCCGGTCTCACAAGCCACTAGTGTCAGTTGGATCACCTAAGATGTATACAGGTGCTCATTGGGTTATGAGTATACCGGACAGGACTCGCCGGGAACCTGCTAGTTGGTATTATACATATCGTCAGATAGCAGTTCCCTGGTGACATGTGTACAGGTTAGTTCATCGACCTGAGGTCATCATTTGTCTCGTGTGAGTTCCCACTGTGCTTTGATTTCTACCCTACCACGGCTCAAAGGAGTCGTGCAAACAGGTAGTTTTTGGGTACAGTCCCGAGCCACATGGAGGCACGTGAGCGGATCAGCAGGGGATTCGTCTCTCCCGGTATTGGGGGTGGAGATCGCGCTGTGTCTAGGAAAGCCATTGCACCAAGTCCTTGGCCAAGGAGGGTGATAATTACTGGTAGGTACTCCGGTAGTTTCTCAGGGTGTTCAGGGCTTGTCTCCGACACGATTTATACCGCTATTGGGGGTCTGACGTTACTAGCCCCCTAGGCCGGATATGAGATACTCATAGACGAACGGACCGGACTGTATATACATTGTCACTGTTAGGCTCAGTAGGGTTTCCGGATGAGTTCACTCATCGGCCTCCCTTGAGGTCAGTACATGGGCAGCCGTTACGCACAGCTAGTGCCGCAGACGGCTTGTGGTTAAACCCACTGCCAGGGTACTGACGAGTCATTAGAGTCCCCGACAGATAGTTTCCCAAGTTCGGGCGAAACGTTGTAGAGGCCGTATGGTTTTATGGCAGGGTTCGGAAAATGCACGTGCGTTTACGCACGTGTCATATTTCGGGCAGATAATACTAGTGGGCTTTGGTTTATGCCGGATCCGAGTATTATACTGTGTAGATATAATATCTTTATCTCAGTTACATTTGTATTCGGTCATAATACAAATGCGGGTATGTTTATACTGTTATGGGGTTATCCTGAAATTCGTTTCGGGGTCGCTTTTGGAAGTTGCCAGTTTCCAGTTTTCTATCGGCCGTATTTAAACATTCGGTTTAATGCGAATTTATCTTTTCTTCATGAGGGTGAGTCATGAGGGTGAGTCATGAGAGTGCTTCTAGAAGATTCTAGAATTGGTGACTAGGTTAGTGAGGTGTTATATGATTCATTGGTTGCATTAAATAGATGATGATGTGTTTAGGTGACTCATTCTTTTGCATTAACTCTTCTTTGTATTTGCTTAAGATCTTTTGCTTATGGTCACCCCTTTTGCTCCTACACTCACCCCTCCTCTCACTCATATATGGCCGGCCCCTCCCCTCCTCCTCACTCACTCACTTGGTTGAAAAGATTATGATAGATTTGTGTATGGAAATTTCATAGCTCCTTTTATTCCATCTCCCGATTCAAATGGCAACTTCATTAACCGTTCGTCCATGGCTTTGGACGAAGTGAGAAAAAGTGTTCTACTCATTCTCTACATCAATCTTGGTCATCTCTTTTAGCAAACTTGATGACCGAGTTTCCTCGGGTCAGAGGCGGGAGCCCGTTTAAAGATCCGATGACGTGGTGCCACCTGGACGAGCTGATCGGAGATCGACGAGATCGGACCAGCCGCAACAGGAACGTGGGATGATGGTTAAAGAATGAAGGACTCGGATTGTTCGGTATAACCTTTCTACCCTATTTACAGCTTGTTAGTTTAGCGTTAATGGCAGATCCGGGTTATAGTATGCGATAGCGCCAGTTATAAAAGTTTTTGTTCCGCATTTGGCGTCAGATTGGCGGCCGGGGCGCTACCGTAGACTTATAGTGGCGGCGCGGTAGAACTGGATGAAGTTTCAGAAACACAAACTATAACTGAAGATTTGGTGGAACCGCTAGATTCAGTAACACCCGACGAACCTCAGCCACTCCGCAGATCTAGTAGGATTTCTCATCCGCCCGAGAGATACTACGGTTTTCTCATAGACGGGGATCGAGAGGATTGTATCTTGGAAGAAGATGGCCCTAATAGTTTCAGGCAGGCTATTATCAGTAGGGACTCTGATAAGTGGTTGGATGCTATGCGATCCGAAATGGAGTCCATATACACCAATAAAGTGTGGACCTTGGATATTGCTCCACCTGGGGTAAAACCCGTTGGATGCAAATGGGTCTACAAAAGAAAATTTGGTGTAGATGGGTAGGTGGAAACCTATAAGGCTAAACTCATTGCAAAAGGTTTTCGTCAAAGACCAGGTGTGGACTATGATGAAACCCTTTCTCCAGTGGCTATGCTTAAATCCATTCGAATCCTACTTGCCATTGCTGCCTTCCATGACTATGAGATCTGGCAGATGGACGTAAAAATTGCTTTTTTATTTGGAAGTTTGGAAGCGTGCATTTATATGGATCAGCCAGAAGGTTTTGTAGACAGTGGGAGCAGCGGGAAGGTGTGCAAGTTGATCAAATCCATTTATGAATTGAAGCAGGTTTCGCGGAGTTGGAACATCTGTTTTGATGAAACGGTCAAGGAATTTGACTTCATCAAGAACGAGGATGAGCCATGTATTTATAAGAAGTTTGTAGGACGAACCGTCGTATTCCTAGTCTTGTACATGGAAGACATTCTTTTGATAGGAAATAATATTCCTATGCTACAATCGGTCAAGCTGTTCTTATCACAAATGTTCTCCATGAAGGACCTGGGTGATGCCTCGTACATTCTGGGGATCAAGATCTGCAGAGATAGATCCAAGAGATTATTAGGACTTTCGCAGTCCAGGCACATAGAGACCGTACTAAAGAGATTTAGTACGGAAGATTCCAAGTGCGGTAACATGCCCGCATTGCACGGAATCACCCTCTCCAAGGAGATGTCTCCCAAGACTGACGAGGAGAGGGTTCGCATGAGCACTATACCCTACGCTTCGGCGGTAGGATCTATAATGTATGTGATGCTATGTACAAGACCAGATGTAGCTTACGCGCTAAGCGTGGTGAGCCGGTATCAGTCAAACCCAGGTGAGAACCACTGGACAACAGTAAAGAATATTCTCAAGTACCTAAGAAGGACTAAGGAGATGTTCTTGGTTTTCGGTAATGGAGACCTCAGGGTCGAGTCCTTTACCGATTCCATCTTTCAGAGTGACAAGGATGACAGCAAGTCTGTCTCGGATTTTGTATTTACCATCAACGGAGGGGCGGTGTATTGGAAGATCCAAACAGGACACCGTCGCAGACTCGACGATGGAGGCTGAATACATTGCTGCAAGTGATGCCGCAAAAGAAGCGGCCTGGAGGAAGAAGTTCATTGCTGACCTTCAGGTGGTTCCGCCCATTGTTGATTCGATACCTTTGTATTGTGATAACAATGGGGCTATAGCTTTAGTGAAGGAACTACAGTCCCATCAGAAATCCAGACATATCTTGAGGCGGTATCACCTGATCAAGGAGATCATAAATTGCCAGGAGATCGAGGTCCGAAGAGTGGATACGAAAAAGCACACGGTGGATCCATTTACAAAGGCCCTCACTCAAGCACAGTTCGAGCGACTTTTTGAGATGTTGGGTATGCGGTATGCCAGCAGCTGGCCTTAGAGAAGACGTTGGGTATTCGGTACGCCAATTACTGACCTTTAGTGCAAGTGGGAGATTGTTGGATATGTATTCCCTAGAGGCCAGTATTGTATATGTATATATATGGATGCTGGGGATATGTATGTATATAACAATCTTGCTCAGTATATAGTATATTTTTTGACTTGTCTTTGTCAGGATATGTGTATTTATTTCTATTGATATTTTATCCAGCTTGCACATATTGATAAAACTCGATGCAATGGTATACTATTATGCTTTGTCTTTATCTTAACATGTGCATATATTATATATGACGACCACATGTTGATAAAGCCCGTAGGATCTTGCTTGACTACCTGCGTTGTGATGGCGATCATACTTGTAGGAGCAGGGTAGTCTATAAGCACATCCTTAAATGGTCCCTAGTCGCGTGAGTATCGAGACTAGGCATTGATAATCTAGAGTAAACTAGTGTATATATTTCTATCCCCGACAAAGGGCAATGGTTGATCCTGCAGCCATTGGTCAGATGCACCTAAGATCGTATGCAGGTGCTCACTGGGTGTGAGTACACTGGACGGACTCATGGAGAACATCCAGATGGTACTATACCTATCGTAAGATGGAAGTTCTCAGGTGACATGTGTATAGGTTAATCTTCAGACCTGAGATCGTCATTTGTCTCGTGTGAGTTCCCACTGTGCTTTGATCACTACCCTACCACGGCTCTGTTGAGTCGTGCAAACAGGTTTTGGTTGGGTACAGTCCCGAGCCACATGGAGGCAGTGAGTGATTGTTGGGGATTCGTCTCTCCCGATATTAGGAGTCGATATCGCACTATGTTTGATTAGTGAAGACCATAAGACCTTGGCCAAAGCAGTTGGGATTTACTGATAGGTTGATCAGTAGTTTCCCGGATTGGTCCTGAGCCACATCAGCACGAATTATCGGGTTATTAGGGTATGACGTTTACCACCCCCTAGACCTGGTATGCGATACTCTTAGACGAAGAGACCAGACTGTACGGATATTGTCACGGATAGGCTCAGTTGGGATCCGGATGAGTTTGCTCGTCGGCTTTCTTTTTCAACAGGTACTCGGGTAGCCGTTACGTACAGCTAGCGCCGCTCATGTGCTTGTGGTTATAGATTTATCCAATAACGCACTGCCAACGTACTATCGAGTCTTTAGAATCCCATACAGAGGGTTTCCCTGCTTCGGGCGAAATGATGTACAGGCCGTATGGTTTTACGGCAGGGTATCACATACTTGTACTTATGCATGTATGATTTTCGGGCGGATAATACTAGTAGGCTTTGGTTTAAGCCGGATCCTAGTATTAGATTATTGGATTAGTTTCATCTCAGTGTATTCGTGTTTCTCAGAACACGGATACAGGTATGTATATACGGATGAGAGAGGCATTCTTGTAATTACTCAAGATTTCTTTTAGAAGGTGACACCTCATTAGGGTTTTGATTATTTATTTGGTTAAAACAATTATGAGGTGGAGGAAATGATTTGTTATTTTTATAAATGATAATTGAACCATGGCCACTTGGTTTGACTATTGAGGCTTGGTTTGACTTAGATATTTTGTGAAATATTTTGTGGCACTAGATATTTTGTGTGAGATATTTTCTTGCCGTGCTTATAGTCTAATCAAGATCCATTTCCATTATCATTATCAAAAACGCATTCTTTTCCCATGCTGCATAATAAAGATCGGGATATCATAAAGTTCGAGTAAAATCAGAAGATGCAATACAGTGTTCCGAACTCGATATGGGCATTACGAGTACTTAGTAATGCCATTCGGAGTCACGAACGCACCGGCAATATTCATGGACTTGATGAACTGAATCTTTTCACCATTCTTGGACCAGTTTATAGTAGTGTTCATCGAAGATATTCTGGTGTATTCGAGGAGCCAAGAAGAGCATGCAGATAACTTGAAAATCGCACTGCAAATGTTGAGGCAAAAAAGACTATATGCGAAGATGAGCGCGTGCGAGTTTTGGCTCGAAAAAGTGCAGTTTTTGGGGCACGTCGTATCCAGAGATGGAATTGCTGTTGATCCTGAAAAGATTGTAGCAGTTCATGATTGGCCGATTCCGAAGAACGTAGTGGAGATCAGAAGTTTTCTTGGACTCACTGGATATTATAGAAGGTCTTGGAGGATTTCGCTCGATTGGCTGAACCATTGACCAAACTAACGCGAAAGGAGGTACCAGTCGTATGGACGGATATATGTGCGTCATCTTTTGAGGTGTTAAAGAAAATATTGACAACCGCTCCTATTCTGACTGTGCCAGACGGTTCCGGGGGGTTAGTTATTCACAGCGACGCATCTGGGAAAGGCTTGGGATGTGTTCTTATGTAGCATGGGAAGGTTATAGCCTACGCATTGAGACAATTGAAGACTCATGAGAAGAATTACCCAACTCATGATTTGGAGCTAGCAGCAGTGATTTTCTCTTTGAAGATTTGGAGACACTACTTATTGGGCGAAAGGGTCGAAGTATTCACCAAAGCCTAAAGTACGTGTTTACGCAGAAAGAGCTCAACATGAGGCAGTGTAGATGGTTAGAGCTGATGGCTGACTATGATCTTTATCTCAAGTACCATCCGGGGAAGTTAACGTAGTACCGGATGCGCTAAGTCGGTTGCCAGCAATACGGATGTTGACTGCACAGAAGGAGCTTATAGATAATTTCTAGAGGTTCGAGTTAGAGATCGTGTTACCGCATTCTTTAGGACAGTTGATGCAGCTGCAAGTACAGATTGATAATATTAAAGCAGCGCAGTCCCACGATCTAAGGTTGCAGAAGTTTCGAGAACAGGTAGAAGCAGGACTTCGAACGGACTTGTTGTTTCATGAAGATGGTTCATTACCATATGAGAGTCGTTAATATGTGCCGAAAGAAAATATTCATGAAGAAGTTATGATTGAGGCGCACAGTTCCGCATATTCCGTACACCCAGGAGGCACGAAGATGTACCGTGATCTACGACAGCATTTCTGGTAGGAAAGCATGAAAAGGGAGATTGCTCGCTTTGTAGCGAAGTGCTTGGTGTGTCAGCAAGTCAAGACTGAATATCAAAGGATGGCTGGTTTATTGCAACCACTTTCGATTTCTCAGTGAAAGTGGGAACATATAACCATGGATTTCGTGACAAATTTACCGCGGAGTCCAAAATGGCAATAATGCAGTTTGGGTGATTGTTGATCGATTGTCCAAGGAAGCTCATCTCATACTGTTTAGAGTTGGTCAGTCGACGGAAGCGTTAGCAGAACGATACCTGCAGGAGATTGTGAGATTGCATGGAGTACCCATGAGCATCGTTTCCGATCGTGATACCTGATTTTTGTCGTACTTTTGGAGGAGTTTACCGGAAAGTTTGGGGACTCGATTGAAGTTTAGCACCGTTTATCATCCTCAGACAGACGGCCAGTCAGAAAGAACGATCCAAACTCTTGAAGATATGTTGAGAGCATGCATGTTAGACTTCAAGGGTTCATGGGAGGATTGTTTACACTTGGTGGAGTTTTTGTATAATAACAGCTTTCAGGCGACTATCCAGATGGCTCCATTCAAAGCATTATATGGTCGCAAGTGTCGCTCACCCGTCTGTTAGGACAATATTGGAGAATGAAGATTATTGGGACCGGATCTTATCTTGCAAACTGTGGAGAAAGTTAATACGATCCGAAACCATATGCAGCGCATGATTGACAGAAAAGTTGGGCCAATACAGTATGAAGACCCCTGGAGTTCGCAGTTGGTGATCTTGTGTTCTTGAAGATATCACCGACTAGAGGAGTGATTCGTTTTAGGAGTCGAGGAAAGCTTAGCCCTCAATTTGTAGGGCCTTTCGATATTATCGAGCATGTTGGAGAAGTGGCTTATCGATTGGCTTTACAACCATCTTTGGCGAGTGTTCATGACGTGTTTCATGTATCTAAACTCCGTAAGTATGTTCGAGATGAGACGCACATATTAGATCGTTCGAAGATGACAGTAAGAGAGGACTTGACATACGAAGAACAACCGATGGTGATTGTTGATCGAAGAGAAAAGGTCCTCAATAGCAAGGTTATCCCTCTCGTACTCTTTTCATAGGGGAATCGCTCGGAAGGAGAATCAACTTGGGAACGAAAATACGAGATTCGACAGAAGTTTCCACACATCTTCTCTTAGATTCATGTTTGCTTGTCTTTTCTTATTCCAGGAATTTCGAGGACGAAATTCTTTTTGTAGTTGGGTATAATGTAACACCCTAGTTCAGTTATACCAAGTTCGAATTGTTTATTTTATTTATCTCGTGCCTATTTCTTGTTTTTATTAGTTTTTGGGTGCGGATAGTGTTTTGGTATCTGTGCTTAGTATCCAACCCAATCCGCATGCTTGAAACCCGTCTTGGTTCTTGATTATGTTTTATCCCTGCTAGTGCTGAGAATCCATACATACATATGTTTCGTATACCTGCATCATACATCTGGCATGTGCATATATTTTTAATAATACATTTATAGTCAAATAATATATTTTAAATACCTAACATGGCATGCATCATACCCCAGACCCTATGGTTGCATCCGTACATCGTGTTCATGTTCTGTTTAGTGAAACAGACTCGTTGGATCGCTACGTGCATACTACGTGTATCCGTTCTTGGGGGTATGCATTTTCTTTAACCGGACATCGCTTTTTCGTTTTGGTTGACATGTATGTTATCCGTATTTTCAAACCGTAATTTTAGACCCGGCCCGGCTATATTTTGGAGTATTTTTGTATTAGCTAGAAAATTCAAAAGTATTTAATATTATATTCTTTAGTGTATATACTGTTTAATATATATTATATACGTTTATATTTTCTTTAAACCAAAAAATATATATTTAAATATTTTCAATATATAATCCTAACTCTCTCTATCTGTCCCGCTCTTATATATATTTCCGTTTTATTTTCTAAAACCCTATTTTTTAAACCTTCTCACTCCCCCACGTCCTTCTCTCACTCACCTTCTTTGTTTTCCCGCCTCGCCTCACTTGCGAAACCCTAACCCTAGCTTTGCCCTTGTCTCCCCATCACCTCGTCTCCCCCTTGCCCTCAACCACCTCACCTCTCTCTCCTCCCCCATGACACCTTGCAAACCCCAACTGCACAACCCAAGAACCCACGACCACGAAGCCCTCGCCTGCACCCTCACGTCGCCGGAGCTCCGACCTCGTCGTCATCTCCATGCCTCGTCACCACATCCTCTTCTTCCTCCACTTCCCTGCATCCCTGACGACGAGAACCCCAAGATCCCTACTAACCTTGCACACCCTGCAACCCAAACCCGACGCCCGTTGCCGGCACTCTCACCGCCGACCTCCTCACCCGCACTCCTCGCCACCGCCCTCGTCATCTCCTCCGACCCCTGACACTACCACCTCCTTTCTCGAGCTCATCACCTGCACACCCGACCCCAGGAACCCGACCCCGACATCAAGAACCCCGAAACCCTGCATTTCCGTGAAACCTCGCCGGAAAGCCCATCGTCGACATCTCCGTCGCCTCGTCTTTGTCCCAAAATCAACCAAACCCATAGCACAGCCCTCTTCTCCTCCTTCTTCTTCTTCTTCTTCTTCTCCTCTTTGCTTTCTTGGTTTCTTGTTCTCGGTGATCGCCGGAGCCGTGCACGTCACCAATGATCCGGGCGATCCAGTAGATGTCATCAACCAGTGTGGTCATGTTCTTGTATAGCTTGGTTCTGTTCTGTGCGCGCATGTGTGCATCACGACGTTTATCCGACGTTGGACGCGGCGTACGCACCCCGTCGTGAAATTCGATCAGGCAAGTTTATCTTGCTACATGATATGCTATTATATTTACATCCATATGAATAAAAATAATACATGTATGTTGCATTGTGCATCCCTGTTACAGTTTTACCGTTTTTACGATATTCGTTTGTATCCGTACTGTTTATCACATATCAAGTTGCATTCCGGAACCTGATTATTTCATATTACTGCTATCTTCATATACCATGCTTGCTAGTATGCATCATTCGACTCATGGACTCATAATATTTTATCATCGATTATTACTTGTGCATCCGTGCTTTTACCGTGCTTCGATACTTGTTACATTTTTACTTTGGGTATCGGTTTGATACATATGTACTACACAACATGCCCTGATACACTACTTGACTTGTTACCTGATCTTGTCACTAATGCCGACAATCCTGACTTGTTGTCCTGGCGGACGTATTCTGTTGTATGCATAAAAAAAACTTGTACCTGCTTGATCCTGTATTGGCATTAGCTCCATATTATCAATACCTAACTTGAACACATAACCTTGGGGGTAAAGGGAAATCAATGATGAAACCTGACTTGTAACTTGACAGTTCGATACTTATACTGATAAGTTTTAGGGGCTAGGCCAGTCCCGGGATAATGCTGATGAAATCATTCGCCTGTACATGTTACCTCTTTAGTGCCTAGCGGCATGTCTCGGATTCAGCCCGAGAGTCTGGACCGTGGTCCCGGGCATGCACGGGATACTATTGAGTTACATCGATGATTCCATTAAATTGATTTCACAAACTTTAGAATAGATCACCCAGTAGCACAGTTTAGATTACTCACCGCACTTCACATACACTTATACACCTCACTCTTTCATATCTATGTTTATTTGTTATATTCATGTTATCGTTTATATTCATGCCTGCATATCTCGTTGCATCCTGGTTATTTTCTATTGTTGATATTATGACGCACTGACGTCTGGGTTTTGCATGGCCCAGTTCCTCTATCTCTATCGCAAGCTGACCAGGAGTATTTTAGCCGTCAAGCCGAGCAGTGAGGATCGTGTTAGTGATAGTTTAGTTTAGTTTCTTTCTGCAGCTTTTATTTCCTGATACGAGCCTATCTTGGGACATTTTTCCAGATGTTACTGTTTATTTGATTTTATCGTTTCCGCATATATATTTCTTTACACTTTTATTCTGGAAGATGGACATGTACTAGTTAGTTTTATGTTTTATTGTTCTTGATATCTTATAGACAGTCGTAATGTGACTGTGGAGGGATGTTTCCTAGCCACATGTAGCATGGTTGGCTCTGTCATGTGCCGATCTTAGCGCACTCTGGGAAGCGGGGCGTGACAGGGTTTGTTTAGTATCAGAGCCATAGGATTTAGGTTAATCGGGTTTTGTTCTTTGTAGTTGGGTATTGAACCCAATACACTAACCAGAAAACCCGTGAGTATGAACATGTCCCGCCATATTGCTATCTTGCTATTATTGAATCTTGTTTATCATGCTAATCATCTTCAATGTCTTGGCTTCAGAATAAAAGCGGATAGAGATCTGTGATCGTACCAGAGGCATGTTGATAACTCCGCATTGCTTGGAGTGATACTTAGGATGCTGGAGAACCAGAAGCGGCAAACCGAGCTGAATCAGCGGCAAGCCGAGGCCTTTCAGGAAGGTCTGCGGATAGTCCAGCAGTCCGTAAACACAGTAACAGCCAAGCCAGCACGGCGTGTGGGTACCGTGGCGGATTTCAGGAGACTTGGTCCGTCCACATTCACTGGTTTGGAGGAGCCGTTTCCAGCGAAGCAGTGGCAAGTTGACACGGAGAATCTGCTCGTCGCCGCACAGATTCCAGATGACAAGCGAGTGGATGTTGTACGTATCCAGCTGGTGGACTATGCCCACGGGTGGTGGCTCATAAAAGAGACTCGTTTGCCCAAGCCGATCAGTTGGGCAATGTTTTCGCAGAGTTTTTTAGAGAAGTTCTTTCCGCAAACTGCTCGGGAAGAGATGGAAGAAAAGTTTATCAGCTTGAAGCAGAACGACGGATCTGTGGATACACATACGGCTAAGTGGACGTGGCTCATTCGATTCTCAGGACTTTTGGTTGCCAACGATGCTGATAGGGCATGAAGGTTTATGCGCTGCTTGGACATGGAAATCCAGAGACACGTTATATCTCTGGGATTGACCACTTTCTCACAAGCTCTCAAGAAAGCCAGGGAGCAGCAGAGCCTATTGGTGAAAGCAAAGGGTGCACAGCAACAGGCCATAATAGTATGGAAGACGGCGTTTACGCCAAACCGAGCCCCTATACGCATAGGAATCCTGGTGAACAGACGTGGCATTGTACCTATGAAGAAGCCCGTCGTAGCAGATCAGAAAAAGAGCGTGGTTTGTGGCTTCTGCTATCTACTCGGAAACCTGCAAAGGGAATGTCGAAGGTGTAGGGCTAGTATAGCACCTTGTGAAGGTTTTGGCAAGCATCAATCATGCTACTTTAAAATTTTGGGGTGCTAAACAAACCCTAACAAAGATCTTAACTAGAGAATTATGGTTAACATGCAAGTAAACAACTTTACATCTAAGAGAAAGGGATTACAACCTTTGTAGTCCGTTCCTTCGCTTCATAAGCTCCGTGTTGAGGTCCCTTCACTGCGATCAACATGAACTCCGACTCTCGAGTGGCTCCATGAAGTAAATGAGACACCTTGCTTATAATCTTCATGATCTAAGATGATCTACCTTGAAGAATCTCAAACCCAATCTTGCACTTCACTAAACAACTAATTAGAGAAGTGAACACCCTAATCTAAGTGGCTAGAATAGATGAGGATGATGAAGTAAGAATTTAGCTCTCTTTTTTTCAATTTCTCACACTAATTCATCACATCAAAAAGCTAGCAAGCTTTTTCAAGGAAGAAGAAGAAGAAAGCTTTTTGTGATGAATAATGAATTATTGTCTTGGTTAAAATTGCAACCCTTGGTTAAGAATGAAAGGCTTAACCATTGTAGAGAATAAACCATAGGTAAAGGGTTTGAGTTGGGTTAATAAATATCAACAGAAAATATCTAAGCTAAAAACAAAAGAAAGCTTCATGAAGATTCATGAAAAAGCTAACCCAAAAGCTAACCCAAATCAAACCCTAACTTGTTTAAACTCCACAAATCATGGTGCATTTGTAACCCTAACTTGTTACAATATTATATATCACATATATAATATATTTTTGTAACAAAAGAAAATAATACAATTAACATATATCAATGTATTATCCGGTGAGAAAATGAATCAATAAAGCGAGCTTATATTAGTTAACGTAATGTAATATATCACATACATAATTATACATTAAATTATCGAATCAACACTTGATCCGACAATCCGGCTATATCGCATATAACCAACTAATATAACATGTACCGATTCATCAAATCAACACTTGATCCGATGACCCGGCTATATCACATATACCCGGCCGATATCATGTATCGCGAGAATAGAATACGGTATCTCATATCGTATTATTCTCGGTCCCGCACATATCACATATGTGCTCCTACTCCGTTTTGCCCGAGCTAGGAAACCTCTGTGTAGGACTCTAAAGAATCGTCAATACTCCGGCAGTAGGTGATGATCATATCAAACACCCACAAGCTGCAAGAGGTCAGCTAAACGTAACAGCCACCCAGGTATTGAGCGATCAGAAGATCAACAAGCAAGCCTGTACATTCTCCTGTGAATCCAATCAGTAACACTACCGTACAGTTCGGTCTCTTCGTCTGATATGTCGCATATCAAGTCTAGGGGTGGTTAAACGTCAGACCCCAGTAACCGATAAGTCGTGTCGATGTGAGGCTCATAACAGGTCGAGAAACTACTGATAACACTTACCAGTAGCACTCCATATCAGCCCTGGCCAGGGACTTCCAGTCATAGCCAATCGAACATAGCACAACATCAACTCCCTATACTGGGAGAGACGAAACCCCTCCTATCGCTCATTGCCTCCATGTGATTCGGTACTGTACCCAAAAGCCACCGTTTTGCACGCCCTATTGGACATGGTAAGGTGGAAATCAAAGCACAATGGGAATCACACAAGACTCTATGACGATCTCGGGTCTACAGGCTAACCTGTACTAGTGTCACCGGAGAACTGCTATATGACGATAGGTATATATCCATCTAGGAGTTCTCGGCGAGCCCGTTCAGTGTACCCAGTCTCCACTGAGCACCCGTACACCATCTTTAATGTCAAACACCGATGGATATGGGATCATCCATCGCCCATCATATGGGTTAAGATGCGTATACGCTAGTCTACTCTGGTGTATCGATGCCCTGTCTCGATACACCCTCGACTAGGAACAGTTATAGGAATTACTCGTTGACTACCCTGGCCCCACCAGTATAATCTGCATCATAGTCCTAGTAGTCGAGTACATATCCTAAGGGCTTTATCAATATGTGAGAGCAAGACAGTAAACTAATACAAGTCGACATGTTAAGATAAAGTGAGACCAAATAGCATACTATCATGTTGAGCAAGAAATTCCTCTATATATATATCCAAGCATCCATTATAATATACATCATATGTACAACAATGGCCTCTAGGGCATATATATAACTAAGAATCTCCTACTTGCACTAAGGCCAGCTGTTGTAGTATCTCATACCCAACATCCCGAGGAGTCTCTCAAATTGTATCTGGGGTATGTCCTTTATGAGTGGATCTGCAGTGTTGTCCTTCGTATCAACTCTCCTGACCTCGATCTCCCGGCGATCAACTATCTCCCAGATCAGGTGATACCGCCTCAGAATATGTCTGGACTTCTGATGGGACCTGGGTTCCTTGGACAAAACCACAGCTCCATTGTTATCACAATACAAAGGTATTGGATGCTCAATGGACGGAACTACACCAAGTTCAGTGATGAACTTCTTCATCCAAACAGCCTCTTTGGCAGCATTATTGGCAGCGATGTATTCAGCCTCCATCGTCGAGTCTGCAACGGTTTCCTGTTTGGAACTCTTCCAACACACTGCCCCTCCATTGAGGGTAAAGACAAATCCCGAGTGCGACTTAGAGTCGTCCTTATCACTTTGGAATCTCGAATCGGTAAAAGACTCCACCTGGAGTTCTCCGTTACCATACACCAAGAACATCTCCTTAGTTCTTCTCAAGTACTTGAGAATGTTCTTCATAGCTATCTAGTGACTCTCTCCAGGATCTGCTTGATACCTACTCACTACACTTAGTGAGTATGCTACATCAGGTCTGGTACATAGCATCGCGTACATGATAGTGCCTACTGCCGAAGCATAGGGTATCTCTTGCATGCGAGCTCTCTACAAATCAGTCTTGGGAGACATCTCTTTGGAGAGAGTGAGTCCAGAGATCGTGGGTTGGTTCCCACGCTTGGATTCTTCCATACTAAACCTCTTTAGTATGGTGTCAATGTACCTAGATTGGGATAATCCCAGTATCCGTTTAGATCTATCTCTATAGATCTTAATTCCCAAAATTCAGGAGGCATCACCTAGATCTTTCATTAAGAATCTTTGTGATAAGGAGAGCTTGACCGAGTGCAGCATAGGAACATCATTTCCTATCAACAGTATGTCATCCACATACAATACGAGGAAGACAACCTTACTCTCTACAACCTTCTTGTAAATACATGGTTCATCTAAGTTTTTGATGAAGTCAAACTCTTTGACTACAACATCAAATCAGATGTTCTAACTCCGCGATATTTGCTTTAACCCATAAATGGATTTAAGCAGCTTGCACACCTTTCCGCTGCTCCCACTATCTACGAAGCCCTCTGGCTGAGTCATGTATATGCACTCCTCTAAATCACCATTTAGAAAGGCGGTCTTAACATCCATTTGCCAGATTTCGTAGTCATGGTATGCAGCAATGGCAAGTAAGATCTGGATGGACTTAAGCATAGCCACTGGAGAAAAGGTTTCGTCATAATCCACACCTGGTCGTTGACGAAAACCCTTTGCAATAAGTCTAGCTTTGAAAGTCTCCACTTTTCCATCTACACCAAGTTTCTTCTTAAAAATCCACTTGCTCCCAATGGTCTTTACACCTTCAGGAGCAACTTCCAAAGTCCATACTTTGTTAGTGTACATGGATTCCATCTCAGATCGCATTGCATCCAGCCACTTCACAGAGTCCCCACTCATGATGGCCTGCTCGAAGCTAGTCGGGTCATCATTTTCCATGATGCAATCCTCACTCCCACCATCAACGAGAAAATCATAGTATCTCTCAGGTGGATGAGAAACCCTACTAGATCGGCGGAGAGGCTGAGGTTCGTTGGCTACTATCGAGTCCTCTTGTTCCACTAAATCTTCAGTTGTAATTTGTTCTGCCGGAACTTCTTCCAGCTCTACCGCTTCACCACTAATTTCTTTTGCAAGAAATTCCTTTTCTAAAAAGGTGGCATGTCGAGAAACAAACACATTTTGTTCCTCGCCGTGGTAGAAAAGATATCCATGTGAATGTTTAGGATATCCTACAAACTTACAAAGAACTGACCGTGCCTCGAGTTTGTCCGGATTTTGCTTTTTGACATAGGTCGGACAACTCCATATCTTAACTCGTTTAGGACATGGTCTCTTCCCACTCCATATCTCATATGGTGTGGTAGGTACAGATTTAGATAGAACTTGATTCAATAGGAATGCAGCTGTCTCCAGTGCATGTCCCTGATTGTTAGGGATTCTGCATGTTCAAGTTTAGTTAATTACCGCAATCAAGACGGTTTCGCTTGTAGCTAGCCGGTTGAGTACGGGTCGTCCGCAGGGAGATGGGAATCTTTTTCTATGTGCTTTAACGAGTTAAGTCCAGATTTCCAGATTTTGTTGTGATTAATTAAGTGTTAAAGTGATATGTAAAGAGAGCTAGTTAGGGTTAGGATTAGGTTAGTTTGAGTTAGGAGTCGCTCAGCTCTTTCGTTGCCACTCTTAATATCGGTGTTACGGTAATCGGCAACAACGGGGACTAGCACGAGTAGGAAGGAACTTGCGAGTATAAGCTAGGCTTTCCAACGCATAAGTTCTTCCTTTTGGTGCTTGTCCGTCCGTTCTTGGCTCTTAGCCATAACCTCCGGTTAATTCAACCACAACCGGTCTCACTACGGAATCACCGCTATCATGTAGGATAGGGTGCCGTAAGGAGCGGATTGTGGTTCAATTAACGGGAGTCGATTTTAAGATGTTGGGCAAGGAAAGAGTGAGAGAGATTTCCTTCTCTCAAACTTCCCTTATCCTACCCTAACAAGTATGAAACTACTCACACATCATAATGAAAAGAAAACAAAACAAAAGAGGAAGATAGAAAGAAAGAGATTAGAAGATAACAACTAGCTATTTGCGACCTCACCTTGGCAAGAATCAAGCGTAAGCATCATGGTTGTTTTAATGATAAAGGAAAAGAGAAAAGAAAGAAACAACAAGAAATAACAACAACTAAGTTAACAAATTAAAATTACAAGCAATTATAAAAGACAAAGACAAGCATGATAAGTAAAAGAATCTTCTTTATTCATCATTCTTCACTCACAAAAGCTCACTACAAGATTTTTAATGGAGAAAAGATGAGAAGAGGAAGAAGAAACAAGTATTCTAAACCTAGAAAAATACAAGATTATGCACCCTTGGCTTCACAAGGTTCTGGGGTATTTATAGGCTGGAAAATGAAAACCTAGGGCAAAATTCAGAACTAAAATGAAAAGACCAAAACACCCCCAAAAATTGATTCTCTGCGGAGGCCGTACGGCCGCGGTTCCGCGGCCTACTTGGGGAATTGGGTCACCAAATTTGGTGGCATCTCCTGGTATTTTGTGCCCTTTATTCTGGTATATGTATTTTCTCATATTGTCTTCACGATTTTTCCAGAATTTCTGTTGAGCAAAAGGTGATTTGATGTATATCTTTTTGTCATGATTTCCTCGAGCTCCGTGTAGATTTCTTGGATCTTGTGCTTCCATTGAGCCTTGTGCATGAAAACGACATTGATTTGCCATTTTGTCTCTTAAACTGTTGTGTGGCAACAGACGGATAAAGAGCGGAGATCCGTTTTTTATCTGTGGTTGGCAGGAACCCGGATTTTGTCGTGTTTTTCCATGAACTTCATCGTTCAGAGCCGAGAACCTGTATCCTGCAATTGACTAGCAAACACGGCTCAAGAGTACCTACCGATATGCAATATGATAAAAATTGGGCGGTATGAAAATGCAAAAATCTGATATGAACAAATACCCCCAAACTTATCATTTGCTCGTCCCGAGCAAAGCCAATTTATTCACAAAAAATCCTAACCTCACTTTCGCAGGAAACACGATTGCACTGAGCATGTGCAACAAGCCGTTAAACCTCTACGTGTCCCTAGTAGGAGGAGTGCTGTCTCCTGAGGGTTTTCAGCGGATACTACCCACAAAATCCGGTCAAGTTGGTTTTGTAAAATAACTAAGATTCAAACCCTAAAATTTTGTTTTAGAAAATAACAATTCTATTATCCTAAGTCTAGACTATCGAACCTTTATTTTTCACACCTCGCTTCTTATTTAACTACAGCTTTTATATGTCTTCACGTGCAGTGCAAATAGTGCCGTTAAGTTCCAGAAAGGTCGAATAAAGTCCTCATAATAAAGCCTGGATAAGAATTTTGAAAGGATCACATAAGTTTTATAAAGAGTTAAGCATTTTTCAAGTTTCGTTTTCCAGTAAGGTTTCAACTTCAGAATTTCTATCTTCCTTAACAGGAAACTAGGTCTTATTTTTCACTCCACCTTTTTCTTGTTTTCATTTCATACACACCTCTGTGAACGTGCAATAGTCTTTATCATAGAATAAAACCTTCATATCTCCGTTAAAATTTTTTTTATAAAAGCCTGTCTTTTATCAAGATTATTCTCACACAAAGAACCGTTAGGAATTTTAACTCGGAGAGAACACTTGCTTGACTTTGTTTTAATCTGGACTTTTCTAGGCTTCTTAGCGAGCTTTGGGCCAATGCACCCAAACCAGTTGGTTTTAGGGCATTAGGTATAGAAAAACCCCAGCGGACTTAATTACTCAAGTTACCTAGGTCCAAAAACAAAAGACAGTTTGGCGTGAAAATCAAGATGATTCAATACGAACGGAGATATAACCGGTGGTTCAATTATTTTTTTGGATAAAAGACGTGTTTAGTGGGTTCGGTGTGTAATCATTCCAATCAAGTTTCAGATGGGTTATTTTTCAGACTTAGTTCCAATTAAGGCATCAATAACATTCCTTCATATTCACTCACTTCATAAACTATTCTTGATATTACTTATTTCAGAACAAACCTATTTGATCCTCAGAAAATCATTGATCCATTTAAAAGTTTTTAGACATAAAAGACTTGTCATCTAATTCCCAAAAACTCACGACACGTGTAGTGTGATGTAAAGACGTATATCAGCTATAGTTAACTTCAAAGGAGAGTTATTTTTCAGGTTTTCAAAATCTAAACATAAGATTTAGTTATTCTTATTTTATCAAACAAAACCGTCGAAATGTTGAATCAGAGTCCTCCCACTAGCTAACTTGACAGAAAAGTTTTTATGTTTTTAGAAAATTATCTGATTTTTATGGATTTTATGGATTTAAAATGCAGATGCAAAATATACATATGAATGCGAAGGTAAGAAATGCGTACCGAGCGTACCCCCAAATTTAAACTGGACAGTGTCCTCACTGTCATTGCATGAAGAGATCATTTGAAGGGTCAAAATTGTCGGTTAGCGATACACAATTTTCTTTTTGTTTTTGTTTTTAAAGAAAAGAAAAAGAAAAAGAATGGAAAAGAATATCCACAAATATATACAAAAGGCTTTATACATACCCCCAAACTTATTTGGAACAGTGTCCACTGTTCTTGGCTGGATAACCGAAGTTTGGAGGTAGGCAGAGGAAGATTATGCAGGGTAAACCGGCTCTTGTAAGAACAGGAGCTCCTCTGTTGGTTCGGCGCTAAGGTACGGTTTGAGTCGGCGTCCATTCACTTTGAAAAATGAACCGTCCTTTGGATTCTCCAAATCCACAGCGCCCTGCGGATATACATTCCGCACAAAATACGGCCCTTTCCAGCGAGATCTGAGCTTTCCTGGATGGAAGTGAAGTCGGGTGTCGTAAAGCAGTACCTGCTGACCAAGTACGAAGGTTTTGCGCAAAAGGTGTTTATCGTGAAACACCTTCGTTCGATTCTTAACGACAACCGCGTTATCGGAAGCCTCATCCCTAAGCTCGCTCAGTTCGTTCAACTGCAGCTTCCGATGGCTGCCCGCATCTTCGAGAGACAGATTCAGCTCCTTTATCGCCCAAAATGCGCGATGCTCTATTTCGACAGGTAGGTGGCAGGCTTTTCCATACACAAGCCGATAGGGAGACATGCCAAGGTCGGTCTTATAAGCGGTTCGAAATGCCCAAAGGGCATCAGTGAGTTTCAGCGACCAATCCTTACGGTTCTTGGAAACCGTCTTCTCCAGTATCTGCTTGATTTGCCGATTTGAAACTTCGGCCTGCCCACAGGTTTGGGGGTGGTAGGGCGTGGATAGGTTATGATTAATGGAGTATTTCCGCATCAAGGCCTCGAAAGTCTTGTTGCAGAAATGACTCCCATTGTCTCTAATGATCGCTCGGGGGTGCCCAAAACGGGAGAAAATGTTTTCTTTAAGAAACCTAACGACAACCTTGTTGTCGTTAGTCCGGCTGGGCACAGCCTCAACCCATTTAGAGACGTAATCAACAGCGAGAAGGATGTACAAGTTCCCAAAAGAGCTGGGAAACGGCCCCATGAAATCTATCCCCCAAACATCGAAAATCTCTACAACCAAGATCGGTTGGAGCGGCATCTCGTTCCTCCGGGATATCCGGCCCATGTGTTGGCACCGGGAGCAAGTCTTGCAATAGTCATGAGCATCTTTGAAGAGTTGTGGCCAGTAGAAACCACATTGCAAGATCTTCTCAGCTGTCTTTCTGGGGCCAAAATGCCCGCCACACGCTTGATCGTGGCAAAATGACAGCACACTCTTGAATTCCTCGTCAGGGACACACCGACGAATAATCTGGTCGGGACAGTACTTGAACAAATAGGGTTCGTCCCAGTAAAAGTGTTTTACTTGGGATAAGAAGCGAAGTCTGTCCTGACTTGACCATTCAGTCGGTAGTAATCCCGTGGCCAAATAGTTCACAATATCTGCGAACCAGGGTTCGCAAGATACTGTCAAGAGCTGTTCATCCGGGAAAACGTCGTTGATCGGAATTGGAAGCGAAGGCGAAGAAGGAAGTCGGGAGAGATGGTCGGCAACTACGTTTTCACATCCTCGTTTGTCCTTAATGACAAGGTCAAACTCCTGAAGCAAGAGGATCCAACGTATTAACCGAGATTTTGCATCTTTCTTCGCAAAAAGATGGCGCAGAGCAGAATGGTCCGTGTAGACAATGACTGGAGAGCCGATGAGGTAGGGCCTGAACTTTTCTAAAGCAAATACAACAGCCAAGAATTCATTCTCAGTTGTTGTATAATTGAGTTGGGCGTCGTTCAGGGTTCGGCTCGCATAATAGATTATGTGCGGCATCTTGTTGATGTGTTGTCCAAGGACAGCACCAATGGCAAAGTCGGATGCATCGCACATAATCTCAAATGGGTGCGTCTAGTCAGGTGAAGAAAGAACGGGAGCAGAAGTGAGTGATCGTTTTAGTGACTCGAATGCAGTCACACAGCTCGAGTTGAAGTCGAATGGCGTTTCCTTGGCCAGCAAAAGAGTCAAGGGCCTAGCAATCTTGCTAAAGTCCTTGATGAACCGTCTATAAAAACCGGCATGGCCAAGGAAGGCTCGGATATCTCGGACGCATCTGGGAGGAGGTAGATTAGAAATGACCTCAATCTTTGCTTTGTCAACCTCTATGCCATTTTGCGAGATGATATGTCCTAAGACAATACCTTCGCGCACCATGAAGTGGCATTTCTCCCAATTCAAAGTGAGATTCTTGTCCTTACATCGGGTAAGGACAGCGTCAAGATGCAGCAAACACTCGTTGAAGGAATCGCCGAAGATGGAGAAATCATCCATGAAAATCTCCAGAAATTTTTCCACCATGTCTGAGAAGATTCCCATCATACACCGCTGGAAGGTAGCGGGCGCATTGCATAACCCAAAGGGCATGCGACGATATGCAAACGTGCCGAAAGGACAAGTGAATGTGGTCTTGTCCTGGTCTTTTTCGGCGATGGGAATCTGATTATAGCCGGAGTAGCCATCAAGAAAGCAGAAGTACTCGTGTCCGGCCAATCGTTCAAGCATCTGGTCAATGAAAGGTAGCGGAAAGTGGTATTTCCGTGTTGCGGCGTTGAGTTTTCTGTAATCAATGCATACTCGCCACCCAGTTTGGGTGCGAGTAGGGATTAACTCGTTCGCCTCGTTGGTTATGACCATGATGCCCGACTTTTTGGGGACAACATGAATGGGGCTAACCCACTGGCTATCAGAGATAGGGTAAATGATACCACTATCTAGACATTTTACGATCTCCTTCTTCACAGCCTCTTTCATGACTGGATTGAGACGTCTTTGTGGATCCCGGGCTGGTTTGGCATCATCCATCAGATGAATGTGATGCTCAACGATCAGGGGACTAATCCCCTTGATGTCCGCCATGGACCAGCCAAAAGCTTGCCTGTTGCTGTGCAAGACCGCAAGAAGGGCTTTCTCTTGCTCTGGAGCTAGAGAAGCCGAAATGATGACAGGGAGGGTCTCGTTTTCACCTAAGTAAGCATACTTAAGGTGAGACGGCAAAGGCTTGAGTTCGAGCGATGGAGGTGAAACGATGGAAGGCAAGATTGGTGCAGAGGTCTCGAACTCAAAGGACTCCAGCAAAGGTTCAAAGCGAGTGTAGGCGACCGAGTCGGATGGTTCAGGTAACTCATCCGAAAATTCGAAAGATTCAAACTCGGGTTGTGCGCGGTTAAGATCGTTCGAGAATGTAAAACACTCGTAGTCGTTGTCGGGCACAGAAACAGCAGCAGGTTCGAGGAGGAACGCACTAGTGGCGTCAAGATTATCGTGTTCGAACAGAAACTCCTCGAATTCACACTCTTCAGGGGTGATCTCCTGGATCGAGCAGACGTCCAGTATATGAGCATTAGGTTCGGCGAGCTGATTCCCCAACCTAAAAATGTTGAGTTCAATCGTCATGTTTCCAAAAGAGAGGTTCATCGAACCATTGCGACAATTGATCACAGCATTTGAGGTTGCAAGGAATGGGCGACCGAGTATCACCGGAATTTGATTCCGGGGGTTAGCTACAGGCTGTGTGTCTAATACAATGAAGTCAACGGGGAATATGAAGTCCCCGACTTTTATTAACACGTCCTCTAGCTCACCCCTAGGATGGGTGATCGATCGGTCGGCTATTTGGAGAGTGCAGTGTGTGGGTTTCAGCCCTCCGACGCCTAATTGCTCGTATACTGAGTACGGAAGCAGGTTAACACTGGCACCAAGATCTAATAGTGCGTGGTTGATGTTCTTATCCCCAATAGTAATAGAAATCGTAGGACAGCCAGGGTCCTTCCGTTTTTGTGGTAAAGATTGGATAAGGGCATCACTCACAGCACTAGCCAAGAAAACTTTCTTGGGTACCTGAGACTTCCTCTTTTTCGTGCACAAGTCCTTTAAGATTTTCGCGTAGGACGGGACTTGTTGGACAACATCTAAAAGAGGAATGTTAATGTTAACCTGCTTAAATAACTCCAGAATCTTCTCCATTTGAGGATTTTGTTTATTAGACCTCAACCGGTTTGGAAATGGAACATTTTTAAAATTGGTTGAGTCTAATACTGGAGGAGGAGATTGTGGAGTTGGAACGGATCCCAGAACAGGTGTTTTCGTGGAGTGAGAAATGGGTCCGTTCAGAGCAGAAGAAGAAGAAGAAGGAGAGCCTTTTGAAGAATGGATAATAGGCTCAGAAGACGAAGAAGCAGAAGAAGAAGAAGAAGAAGAAGCGGCCGGGGTGTCTTCGTTGATACGTGTGCCGATGTTGTTTTGCAGCATCCTTCCCGATCTCAATGTGGTCACGGCACTCACATTATGATTCTGTTGTTCAAGAGCAACATGTACATTATGTGGGTGACCGGGATTTGGGAGTGGTTGGGACGGGAGCTTCCCCTTCTCTCGCTCGCTTAAGGCCGCATTCAGCTGTGCAATCTGGGCCTCGATGGTCTTGATGCTTTGCCCGTGAGCGGCAGTGTGTTGCACTAAGGACTGAATGGAAGACTGGATGTTTGCGGTGGATTGTGTCGATTGTTTAACGAACTCCTCCAAACTTCGTTCGAGCGAGGAAACCTTATCGTTGTTTGACGGAACAAAGTTGTTTGGTGGAAAAGAATTGTTGGGTGCAAAGTTGTTCGTCTGATTTTGAAAAGGTTGGGGTTGGAAGGGCTGCTGAAACTGAGTTTGTTGTTGCGCTTGTTGTTGCGGCGGAGGGGCCCTTTGGAAATTGTTGCCTTGGAATTGATTCTGATTCTGATTCCAGGCGAAATTGGGGTGGTTCCTCCAACCGGGATTGTAGGTGGAAGAGTATGGATCATTCCTCGGTCTTTGCTGGAATGCAGCATTAACCTGATCCTGTCCTTGCGATGGTTGATTGTAAGGACACTCTTCGGTCAAGTGAGAAGGATCGGAACAACAAGCGCAGATGGTACGAAGGGGGAGAACAGGGGCAGGAGCAGGAGAAGAAAATTTGCTCTCTATTGCTTCAAGCTTTCTTGTTATTGCAACCATTTCAGCTTTCATCGCAATAGAGACATCAAGTTGGTGAATTCCTACCCTAGACTGACCGGTAGAAGTGGAGGTAGAAGAAGAAGAAGAAGTCGGTCTGGTGCTCTCCCATTGTAGCGTTTGCTCCGCAAGGTCGTCAAAGAACTGCCATGCTTCCTCGTCAGATTTCGATAGGAAGTGGCCCTGACAGATGGTTTCCAACAACTGCTTCGTTGCTGGGTTCAGGCCCTCGTATAAGGTTTGGCAAAGTTGCCATTTCTCTATACCGTGGTGAGGACACTGAACAAGAAGGTCTTTGTACCGGTCAAAGCACTTCAAGAAGGGTTCAGAAGGAAGCTGAGAGAATTGGTTGATTTCATTGCGAATCCTTGCGGTTTTATGATTCGGATAGAATTGAGAAACGCTTTAACAAACTCGTCCCAACTGGTTATGGAATGGGAAGCGGTGCTATACAGCCATTTTTCAGCAAGATCGCATAAAGTGAACGGAATGACCCGTAGACGTATAGCATCGTCTGACAGCTGGGTGGTTTTCATCATGGCACAGACGTTTTGAAATTTATTGATGAAGATATAGGCATCTTCAGATTCAAGCCCATGAAATCGTGGAAGCATGTTGATGAAGTGGGGCTTAATTTCAAAGTTGTCCCCATTGGCCAGTGGAAGAGAAAGGCAGGTGGGAAGTGCAGAACGGGTGGGATAGAAACGATCCTGGAGCGCGATTCGCTACGGCGCTACAACAGGCGGTGGTGGTGGGTTATTGGTCTCCGTAGGAGGTGGAGCCAATCCAGCGGTAGTCAAAGAGATGTTCGGATTAAATCCCGACATCGCGGAAGAAGAGGTTGGTGAAGGTGAAGGTGAAGGTGAAGATGTATGAACAGAATTCCGGTCAACGTCGGAGTTGGCCGGCAAAGGAAGGGGTGAAAGAGGAGTGGACGGAGTTTCGACGTCGGAGTCGATCGCGTAGTCGGTAGCGACTAACGTAACGCGGACTAGACGGGCGCTAGTGTCCCGAGTCCAAGCGGACATACACTAAACGAGTTTAGTATAGTCAAAGCGGAGAAGGTGAGGGTAAGAAAACGTCAATGGAGAAAAACGATGGGTGGAGGGTGAAAAATGGATTTGGCGACAAAGGGCAAGTTTTTATAAAAGTTTTTGATTCTTTTTCCTTTTTTGTTTTTTTTTTATTTTTTTTTGAAAGAGCTTTACAGAAATATGTACGGACTTACGGCTTTAAGCAATCACAAATAAGATATGCACAATCTCACCTAGATCTAGGGTCACCTAGGTCTGCTAGACCTGCTCCTAACTGTTCCAGAGGGCTAGAAAAAGGACCTCAAACCGCCTCTTCTCCGTCTAATGCGGCCAGATAAGTGCCAGGTAAGTGGGAGGTTGTCTAACGCTTTCGCGAAGTTCCTTAATTAAATAACCACTTGCCTTCGTCACACTTGCCTAGGCACCGCAAAAGTCAGATAGGATAAATGGCCGATGCCTGTAACTAGTCCTCTGTCCTATTGAGCGCGAAGTCCTTAGGGCTGAGTCTAGTATTTTTTAATTTAACAATGGTCAATGCATATGCTTTTTGTGATTTTTGGGGTCCTGGGAAGGGTGATGAAATCCCCACCCAATCTGAATTGGTTTCAAGCCCCTTAAGTCCGTATTAATGAATGCAAAGCGATAACAAATCAACTGCAAACAATTTTTATTTTTAGCGCGGCGCAAAGAATCCTGCACAAGAACAGTTTATTGGAAAGGGGAAGAGAGTTTGCGCAAAGAATGCTGCAGAAAACACAGTTTATTGGAGTCCAGAGGAGTGGGGAGAAGGAGAGGGAAACTTACAGTGAGTTTGGCACCCTGAAGACACCAGACGGCCGCGGTTCCGCGGCCTAAGCCAGCTTATGCCGCGGTTCCACGTCAAGATGGTGGGCTTGGGCCTTCAGGTTTTTGGGTAGTGCTCTGTTGGGTGTCCTCTTCTGTTCTGGATTTCCTGAATCTTGAATTGTTCACTGTATCTGCTCCAGAATTTTTCAATAGACCGTCTTTTTCGTTTTGATCCGTCGCGGTGTAGCCGCGAAATATGGGTCTATCTTCCCACGTCTTTGGCACTGAACTTGAACTCCGTATTATCCTGCACACTTGCACAAAAACTAATCAAAAATAACAAGATGATTTTTTTACAAAGTATATTTTTTTTTGTTTTTCGGTTATATTCACAAGTTAACCCGAAATTACACAAAGAAATAAACTACCGTCTCCCCGGCAACGGCGCCATTTGATTGTTAGGAATTCTGCGTGTTCAAGTTTAGTTAATTACCGCAATCAAGACGGTTTCGCTTGTAGCTAGCCGGTTGAGTACGGGTCGTCTGCAGGGAGATGGGAATCTTTTTCTATGTGCTTTAACGAATTAAGTCCAGATTTCCAGATTTTGTTGTGATTAATTAAGTGTTAAAGTGATATGTAAAGAGAGCTAGTTAGGGTTAGGATTAGGTTAGTTTGAGTTAGGAGTCGCTCACCTCTTTCGTTGCCACTCTTAATATCGGTGTTACGGTAATCAGCAACAACGGGGATTAGCACGACTAGGAAGGAACTTGCGAGTATAAGCTAGGCTTTCCAACGCATAAGTTCTTCCTTTTGGTGCTTGTCCGTCCGTTCTTGGCTCTTAGCCATAACCTCCGGTTAATTCAACCATAACCGGTCTCACAACGGAATCACCGCTATCATGTAGGATAGGGTGCCGTAAGGAGCGGATTGTGGTTCAATTAACGGGAGTCGATTTTAAGATGTTAGGCAAGGAAAGAGTGAGAGAGATTTCCTTCTCTCAAACTTCCCTTATCCTACCCTAACAAGTATGAAACTACTCACACATCATAATGAAAAGAAAACAAAACAAAAGAGGAAGATAGAAAGAAGGAGATTAGAAGATAACAACTAGCTATTTGCGACCTCACCTTGGCAAGGATCAAGCGTAAGTATCATGGTTGTTTTAATGATAAAGGAAAAGAGAAAAGAAAGAAACAACAAGAAATAACAACAACTAAGTTAACAAATTAAAATTACAAGCAATTATAAAAGACAAAGACAAGCATGATAAGTAAAAGAATCTTCTTTATTCATCATTCTTCACTCACAAAAGCTCACTACAAGATTTTTAATGGAGAAGAGATGAGAAGAGTAAGAAGAAACAAGTATTCTAAACTTAGAAAAATAAAAGATTATGCACCCTTGGCTTCACAAGGTTCTGGGGTATTTATAGGCTGGAAAATGAAAACCTAGGGCAAAATTCAGAACTAAAATGAAAAGACCAAAACACCCCCAAAAATTGATTCTCTGCGGAGGCCGTACGGCCGCGGTTCCGCGGCCTAAGCATGCTTAGGCCGCGGTTCCGCGGCCTACTTGGGGAATTGGGTCACCAAATTTGGTGGCATCTCCTGGTATTTTATGCCCTTTATTCTGGTATATGTATTTTCTCAGATTGTCTTCACGATTTTTCCAGAATTTCTGTTGAGCAAAAGGTGATTTGATGTGTATCTTTTTGTCATGATTTTCTCGAGCTCCGTGTAGATTTCTTGAATCTTGTGCTGCCATTGAGCCTTGTGCATGAAAACGACATTGATTTGCCATTTTGTCTCTTAAACTGGTGTGTGGCAACAGACGGATAAAGAGCGGAGATCCGTGTTTTATCTGTGGTTGGCAGGAATCCGGATTTTGTCGTGTTTTTCCATGAACTTCATCGTTCAGAGCCGAGAACCTGTATCCTGCAATTGACTAGCAAACACGGCTCAAGAGTACCTACCGATATGCAATATGATAAAAATTGGGCGGTATGAAAATGCAAAAATCTGATATGAACAATCCCCAAAAGTAAATAGGCAACTCAGCAGTGCTCATCATAGAGCGCACCATATCTAATAGGGTGCAATTCTTCCGTTCCGATACACCGGTGTGCTGTAGTGTATAAGGAGGAGTAAGCTGAGAGAGAATCACATTCTCTTTTAGATAGTCCAGGAACTCATTGCTCAAGTATTCTCCTCCTCGATCAGATCGAAGGATCTTAATACTTTTGCCCATTTGGTTCTCTACTTCGTTCTTATATTCTCTGAATTTCTCAAAAGCTTCAGACTTGTGTTTCATCAGGAACACATGTCCGTATCTTGAGAGATCGTCAGTGAATGTAATGAAGTAGGAAGAACCATTCCTGGCATGTGTAGACATGGGACCACATACATCACTATGTATCAGTCTCAAGAGTTCTGTAACTCTTTCTCCCTTCACTAAACGGAGTTTTGGTCATTTTTCCTTTGAGACATGACTGGAAAGTATCATAAGATGAAAATTCGAACGGATTCAAATATCCATCCTTATGTAACTTAGCTAGCCGTGTCGCATTTATATGACCTAGTCTACAATTCCATAAGAAGGATTCGTTCATTTCTGAACTCTTCCTCTTGTGTGTGTTTTGTAAATTAAGTACTGTAGTTTGGTTGAGAACGTATATGCCATTATTTAACAATCCTGATCCTATCAACTTTTGATTCATGAATATGTTCATAACATTATCATGTACTAAAAAAGTATATCCTTCTTTGCTCAATAAAGAAACTGATATAAGATTGCATATAAGGGTCCGAATGTAATAGCATTCGTTCAGAACCAATGTATTACCATTTGGTAATACAAGGTGATATTCGCCAACTACCTTGGCTGCAACATTTGCACCATTCCCTATTCTTACGGAATGATCACCCTCTCCCAGTTCCCTACCTTTTCGTAGCCCATGTAACATATTACATATGTGGGATCCCGATCCGTTATCTAATACCCAGGACGTAGAGTGAACTGAGAAATAGTTCTCGATAACAAACACACCTGAAGAAGATGCATCAACATGCTTATTCTTCGTTTGAGTGGCATGAGAATCCAGATATTCTCCTATTCCTTGCTCAGTCTTATAACACTTATAAGAAAGAACGGGACCAACGTTCCCCTACTCAGTATAATAAGCGGGTTCAGTCAATACATCCATGTTATTATCTTGATTAAGGCCTGACATGGTCGCTACCTTGAGAGATAGAAAGAAGAAAACACTTTAGCGTATACTCTTGCAAGATTAGATTGGTTATTATCTTATCTAATCAGGATGTCTCCCACTGTTTTTATCAAATCTTCCTTCAAACCCTAAAAGGAAAGACTAGCCGAGATTAATTACACCTTACAAGTTCGTCAATCTTTCAGTCAGGCCAGTGTTGGTACTTTGAGGGAGGTTCCCCGTGCTTTCGCACGGACCTAATTAAAATAAACCTCGTTTTCCCAGAAGCATAACCCCGTTAATACCTTTCTAGACACCTACTTGATTGGCTAATTGTCCTGTGTAAAAATCTCCCAGGAGTAACTCTTACTCGCAGTGGGTATCAGGATCCATCTAACTCATAGAAGTTATGCAATCTCATTGCAAATTTCAACACTTGAAATTCCTGATAATGTTTTTGCCCCTAACCCTCTATGACCTTGACAAAAGCCAACAAACCATAGGAAGCTAGTCAAGTTCAACCCGTCATTTCTTTATTGAAATAAACTCACCCGCGCGACCCTTGACAAAGGCCAACAAGGTCGTACGACTACCCTAATCCAATCGCATCACATGCTTGTGCAGATAAGTACTAGTCAGCTACCGCACACTACGCCTTGACAAAGGCCAACAAACGCGGCACGAATACTAAATAGTCTTTATCTGAAATGACAGGGGGCTACGCAGGTTTTTCAGAAAACCATGAGCGTAATGAACTCGATATCATTGTAGAAACAAGTGATTTTAAAAAGGAGTGTTTTTGAGGCTTTTCTAGTTTCGCTAAAGAGGTCACTCCCGGTAAAGGGATCTCGGCTCTTTCCTCATCGAATAAGGTGCAGGGTATATCATATATACCACTATGGAAAGCAAGAACTATAGAAGCAATCAAAAACTAAACCGCGAGTTTGTAGCATCTGCCAGTTTTGCTAAAGAGGTCACTCCCAATGAAAGGATCTCGGCTCTTTCCTCATCGAATAAGGTGCAGGGTATATCATATATACCGCTATGCAAAGCAAAATTGTAGCTACCCTTTTTTATAAAGTTTTGATTCTACAACATCTTTTAGGTTTCTTTTCTTTTATTAATCTCATTAATAAATCCCATCAATTATGCTTCCTAAGCATCACAGAAAAAACGAAAGCAGTAATATTTATATATCATCATATATATATAGTATAAGCATTCGTCTCAGGTAGTAATATGATCTCATCACAGAACATTGCAGCAGAAGATAACATATGAAATATTGGATATACTAGGACGTCCGTATTTTATATCGAGCCTGTATAAAACACGGATTCCACGGTCGCGATGAATATCCAAACCCACATCCCTAGACCCCTACGAGAGCGGCAAGTAACACTGCCAATTCTAGGGTTAAGAGACCCGGTCTCGACTCCTCGAGATGGCCTCCCACTGGACCCTAGAACCCGGTTACTTGTGCTCCCCTCCTCGGGTCTATCCTAATGCGGAAAAGTAAATAATATACAATGGTGACATCATCCTCAACCCGGAAGTGCCCCAATAAAAGAATATTACATACAAGGAATATTACATGAATGAAAATAAACACCCTCATCTCACATAAAACCCCCGGCTATTCAGAACACGACGATCCAATATAACATATCACAGCAACACATAATATCCCATATCATCAACGTAAGCAAGTATGCGTATCCCGATTTTCGTTGATGTATAGCAACGAAGCCGGCGATACACCACATACTACGCTTACAGTCACAGAAAAGAAAGTGTAAAACTACAACATTTGGAATCCACAATCACTTTAGACATCTTAAATCCGAAATATCACATACTTCGCATTTCATGCCTAACTATATGAATTCCACATATTGTATCACATTTCAGATATATAGACAATGTTAAACTTTCCGATCGAATAAACAAACACCCAAGATTTCCCAAATAGCTCAACACTTGAGCGGAGTTCAAAAAGTCCCAGAACATGTCACAGCCGCTATGAACCATCCGTAGAAGGGTCAAACCAACGCCTCACATGTGGCAATGCTAAACTACCGCAAACCATATGGTTCAGTGGTGGTTTTGATGGTCACATAATCGAGTTAAGGTTACGTTCTTCTAAAGGGTCCACAGATTCGCTTGCATGATTTTCTGAAAGTTTTAAACTCGGGAAAAATCTAACACTTGAAATTTTTCTGACAGGGGAAAAAGTGAGTTATTGATATCCGTTCGAACCTTTTAACACGTTCTAAATTACCCGAAAAACAAAACGATGTTAAACTTTCCGATCGAATCAATGAATTCTTAAGATCTCCAGAAAACTCAACACTTGAGTAATATTAAAAATTCCCAGAAGCATAATTTAATACCTACGGATCACCTCTTGAAGTACGATCCCTCAATCCTCATGTTCTGCCGCGGAACCGCCGCCAATAGCTTGGTTTGGCCGCGGTTCCGCGGTGGCCTGATTGATTCAGGGAGTCGTACTTCAACGATATCCATAGAATCACCTGTTTATTTTTCTGAGTATTTTTAATATTTTTAAAAAATTTCCAGAGAGGGGGTCCAAAATCATATTTCGGGGTTCGATCGGACTTTTAATTTCGTATACACGTCACCTAATGCTCTAGCTTGCCTCTGATACCACTGTAGGGCTAGTATAGCACCTTGTGAAGGTTTTGGCAAGCATTAACCATGCTACTTTAAAATTTTAGGGTGCTAAACAAACCCTAACCAAGATCTTAACTAGATAATTAGGGTTAACATGCAAGTAAACAACTTTACATCTAAGAGAAAGGGATTACAACCTTTGTAGTCCGTTCCTTCGCTTCATAAGCTCCATGTTGAGGTCCCTTCGCTGCGATCAACATGAACACCAACTCTTGAGTGGCTCCATGAAGTAAATGACACACCTTGCTTGTAGTCTTCATGATCTAAGATGATCTACCTTGAAGAATCTCAAACCCAAGCTTGCACTTCACTAAACAACTAATTAGAGAAGTGAACACCCTAATCTAAGTGTCTAGAAAAGATGAGGATGATGAAATAGGAATTTAGCTCCCTTTTGTTTTCAATTTCTCACACTAATTCATCACATGCTAAAAGCTAGCAAGCTTTTTCAAGGAAGAAGAAGAAGAAGAAAGCTTTTTGTGATGAATAATGAATTATTGTCTTGGTTAAAATTGCAACCCTTGGTTAAGAATGAAAGGCTTAACCATTGTAGAGAATAAACCATAGGTAAAGGGTTTGGGTTGGGTTAATAAATATCAACAGAAAATATCTAAGCTAAAAACAAAAGAAAGCTTCATGAAGCTTCATGAAAAAGCTAACCCAAATCAAACCCTAACTTGTTTAAACTCCACAAATCATGTTGCATTTGTAACCCTAACTTGTTACAATATTATATATCACATATATAATATATTTTTGTAATAAAAGAAAATAATACAATTAACATATATCGCATATATATCAATGTATTATCCGATGAGAAAATGAATCAATAAAGAGAGCTTATATTAGTTAACGTAATATAATATATCACATATATAATTATATATTAAATTATCGAATCAACACTTGATCAAACACCCACAAGCTGCAAAAGGTCAGCTAAACGTAACAGCCACCCAGGTATTGAGCGATCAGAAGATCAACAAGCAAGCCTGTACATTCTCATGTGAATCCAATCAGTAACACTACCGTACAGTCCGGTCTCTTCGTCTGATATGTCGCATATCAAGTCTAGGGGTGGTTAAACGTCAGACCCCAGTAACCGATAAGTCGTGTCGATGTGAGGCTCATAACAGGTTTAGAAACTACTGATAACACTTACCAGTAGCACTCCATATCAGCCCTGGCCAGGAACTTCCAGTCATAGCCAATCGAACACAACACAACATCAACTCCTTATACCGGGAGAGACGAAACCCCTCCTATCGCTCATTGCCTCCATGTGATTCGGGACTGTACCCAAAAGCCACCGTTTTGCACACCCTCTTGGACATGGTAAGGTGGAAATCAAAGCACAGTGGGAATCATACAAGACTCTATGACGATCTCGGGTCTACAAACTAACCTGTACCAGTGTCACCGGAGAACTGCTATCTGACGATTGGTATATATCCATCTAGGAGTTCTCGGCGAGTCCGTTCAGTGTACCCAGTCTCCACTGAGCACCCGTACACCATCTTTGATGTCAAATACCGATGGATATGGGATCATCCATCGCCCATCATATGGGTTAAGATGCGTATACGCTAGTCTACTCTGGTGTATCGATGCCCTGTCTCGATACACCCTCGACTAGGAGCAGTTACAGGATGTACTCGTTGACTACCCTGGCCCCACTAGTATGATCTGCATCATAGTCCTAGTAGTCGAGTACATATCCTAAGGGATTTATCAACTTGTGAGAGCAAGACAGTAAACTAATACAAGTCGACATGTTAAGATAAAGTGAAACCAAATAGCATACTATCATGTCGAGCAAGAAAGTCCTCTCTATATATATCCAAGCATCCACTATAATATACATCATATGTACAACAATGGCCTCTAGGGCATATATATAAGTAACAGAAGGAGGCTTGGACTCTGTCTTGTTTGCGGTTTGGCTAACTATACTATCAGTGCTTGTCCGTCAAGCCTACGATTGAGGGACGATACTCAAAGGCCACCGCAGAAGCAAATTCAAGGGCAGAAGCAGATTATTCAAGGGGCCTAATCAAGCACAGGCTTTTACTTTGACGGCCGAAGAGGCCAAGATTTCAGATGAAGTCGTTTCAGGTATCCTACTTGTTCATGAATTTCTTGCATTAGCATTATTTGATTCTGGTGCTCCCATTGTTTTATGTCGTCCAAGTTTATTACTGCACACTCGATTTCATGCACGGCCATGTCTAGTTGTTGGGACATACACACTAGGAACGGGAAGATCATATCTAGTAGCAAGTGCAAGGATTGTTCGGTTGTTATTTGCGGATGTGAGTTATTCGCAGATTTCTTGGTGATCGATACTGGCAGCTATGATGTCATCTTGGGAATGAATTTTCTCGGCACTTTCCATGCTCACATTGATTGTAGGGTAAAGAAAGTGATTTTCTAGATTCCCAGACATCCGGAGTTTATATTTGCTGGAGGTAGCAGATCTGTCGGGCCAGTCGAGTTTAGGACTAGACCGACAAGCACCGTTCTTGTATCGATGGAAGTTGATAAGGAGGAAGCGCCAGCTGTAGTTCGAGAGTTTATAGACGTGTTCAAAGACATCTCGGGTTTACCGCCAAAATGAAATGTGGAGTTCGCGATCGACCTTGTTCCTGGAGCAGTGCCAATCTCAAAGGCGTATTATCCAATGGCACCGGTAGAATTAGAAGAAGTCAAGAAGCAGGTTGCCGAATTGTTAAAGAAGGGTTGGATTCATAGCAGCAATTCATCCTAGGGAGCTCCAGTTCTTCTAATTAAGAAGAAAGATGGCACGTGGAGGATGTGCATCGATTATCGAGAATTAAATCGGGTGACTATTAAGAACAAGTACCCGATCTTTCACATCGGCGAATTATTCGAGCAACTCAGTGGCGCGAGGGTATTCTCGAAGCTAGATTTGCGATCCGGATATCATCAAGTTTGAGTAAAATCAGAAGATATTTGCAAGACAGCGTTCCGAACTCGATATGGGCATTACGAGTACTTTGTGATGCCATTCGAAGTCACGAACGCACCGGCGATATTCATGGACTTGATGAACCGAATCTTTTCACCATTCTTGGACCAGTGTATAGTAGTGTTCATCGACGATATTCTAGTGTATTCGAGGAGCCAAGAAGAGCATGCAGAACACTTGAAGATCGCACTGCAAACGTTGAGGAAAAAAAGACTATATGCGAAGATGAGCACGTGCGAGTTTTGTCTCGAAAAAGTGAAGTTTTTGGGGCACGTCGTATCCGGAGATGGAATCGTTGTTGATCCTGAAAAGATTGCAACAGTTCATGATTGGCCGATTCCGAAGAACGTAGTGGAGATCAAAAGTTTTCTTGGACTCGCTGGATATTATAGAAGTTATTGGAGAATTTCGCTCGATTGGCTGAACCATTGACCAAGCTAACGCGAAAGGAGGTACCGTTCATATGGATGGATATATGTGTGTCAGCTTTTGAGGCGTTAAAGCAAAGATTGACAACCGCTCCTATTCTGACCGTGCCAGACGGTTCTGGAGGATTAGTTATTCACAGCGATGCATCTGGGAAAGGCTTGGGATGTGTTCTTATGCAGCATGGGAAGGTTATAGCCTATGCATTGAGACAATTGAAGACTCGTGAGAAGAATTACCCAACTCATGATGCGGAGCTAGCAGCAGTGATTTTCTCTTTGAAGATTTGGAGACACTACTTATTGGGAGAAAGGGTCGAAGTATTCACCAAAGCCTAAAGTACGTGTTTACGCAGAAAGAGCTCAACAGATGGTTAGAGCTGATGGATGACTATGATCTTGATCTTAAGTACCATCCGGGAAAAGTTAACGTAGTACCGGATGCGCTAAGTCTGTTGCCAGCAATACGGATGTTGACCGCACAGAAGGAGCTTATAAATGATTTCTGGAGATTCAAGTTGGAGATCGTGTTACCACATTCTTCAGGATAGTTGATGCAGCTGCAAGTACAGTCATCCTTGATCGATAATATTAAAGCATCGCAGTCACAAGATCCAAGATTGGAGAAGTTTCGAGAACTGGTAGAAGCGGGGCTTCGAACGGACTTGTTGATTCATGAAGATGGTTCGTTGCGATATGGGAGCCGTTTATGTGTGCCGATATTCATGAAGAAGTTATGAGGGAGGCGCATAGTTCCGGATATTCTGTACACCCAGGAGGCACGAAGATGTACCGTGATCTACGACAGCATTTCAGGTGGGAAGGCATGAAAAGGGAGATTGCTCACTTTATAGCGATGTGCTTAGTGTGTCAGTAAGTCAAGGATGAACATCAAAGGGTCGATGGTTTATTGCAACGACTTCCTATTCCTCAGTGGAAGTGAGAACATATAACCATGGATTTCAAGATAGCTTTATCGCAGAGTCCAAAGGGCAATAATACAGTTTGGGTGATTGTTGATCGATTGACCAAGGCAGCTCATTTCATACCATTTAGAGTTGGTCATTCGACGAAAGCGTTAGCAGAATGATACCTGCAGGAGATTGTGAGAATGCATAGAATACCCATGAGCATCGTTTCCGATCGTGACACCCAATTTTTGTCGCACTTTTGGAGGAGTTTACAGGAAAGTTTGGGGACTCGATTGAAGTTTAGCACCGCTTATCATCCTCAGACAGACGGCAAGTCAGAAAGAACGATCCAAACTCTTGAAAATATGTTGAGAGCATACTTGTTAGACTTCAAGGGTTTATAGGAGTATCATTTGCACTTGGTGGAGTTTTTGTATAATAACAGCTTTCAGGCGACTATCCAGATGGATCCATTCAAAGCGTTATATGGTCGCAAGTATCGCTCACCCGTCTGTTGGGACAATGTTGGAGAACGAAAATTATTAGGACCGGATCTTATCTTGCAAACCGTAAAGAAAGTTAATACAATCCGAAACCATATGAAGTCAGCGCAAGATCGAAAGAAAAGTTGGGCCGATACAACACGAAGACCCCTGGAGTTCACAGTTGGTGATCTTGTGTTCTTGAAGATATCACCGACTAGAGGAGTGATTCGTTTTGGGAGTCGAGGGAAGCTTAGCCCTCGATTCGTAGGGCCTTTCGATATTATCGAGCACGTTGGAGAAGTAGCTTATCGATTGGATTTACCCCCATCTTTGGCGAGTGGTCATGACATATTTCATGTATCTCAACTTCGTAAGTATGTTTGAGATGAGACGCACGTACTAGATCATTCGGAGCTGGCAGTAAGGGAGGACTTGACATACGAAGAACGACCGATGGCGATTGTTGATCGAAGAGAAAAGGTCCTCAAGAGCAAGGTTATCCCTCTCGTACTTTTTTCATGGGGGAATTGCTCGCACGGAGAATCAACTTAAGAACGAGAAGACGAGATTCGACCGAAGTTTCCATAGCTCTTCTCTTAGATTCATGTTTGCTTGTCTTTTCTTGTTTCGGGAATTTCGATGACGAAATTCTTTTTGTAGTTGGGTATAATGTAACACCCTAGTTCAGTTATACCGTGTTCGATTTGTTTATTTTATTTATCTTGTGCCTATTTCTTGTTTTTATTAGTTTTTGGGTGCGGATAGTGTTTTGGTATCTGTGCTTAGTATCCAACCCGATCCGCATGCTTGAAACCCGTCTTGGTTTTTGATTATGTTTTATCCATGCTAGTGCTGAGGATCCGTGCACACATATGTTCCGTATACCTGCATCATACATCTAGCATCTGCATATATTTTAAATAATACATTTATAATCAAATAATATATTTTAAATACCTAGCATAGCTTGCATCATACCCCGGACCCTATGGTTGCATCTGTATATCGTGTTAACGTTCCGTTTAGTGAAACAGACTCGTTTGGATCGCTACGTGCATACTACGTGTATCCGTTCTTGGGGGTATGCATTTTCTTTAACCGGACATTGCTTTTTCGTTTTGGTTGACACATATATTATCCGTATTTTCAAACCGTAATTTTAGACCCAGCCCGGATATATTTTGGAGTATTTTTATATTAGCTAGAAAACTCAAAAATATTTAATATTATATTCTTTAGTGTATATACTGTTTAATATATATTATATACATTTATATTTTCTTTAAACCAAAAAAAAAATATTTTCAATATCTAATCCTAACTCTCTCTATCTGTCCCTCTCTTATATATATTTCCTTTTTAAATTTTTTTTAAACCCTATTTCTTAAACCTTCTCACTCCCCGCGTCCTTCTCTCTCTCTCTCACCTTCTTCGTTTCCCGCCTCGCCTCACTTGCGAAACCCTAACCTTAACCCTAGCTTCGCCCTCGCCTCCCCATCACCTTGTCTCCCCCTCGCCATCGACCACCTCACCTATCTCTCCTCCCCCACGACACCTTGAAAACCTCGACTGCACAACCCAAGAACCCACGACCACAAAGCCCTCGCCTGCACCCTCACGTCGCCGGAGCTCCGACCTCATCGTCATCTCCACGCCTCATATCCACCCCCTCTTCTTCCTCCAACCCCAAGATCCCTACTAACCCTGCACACCCTACAACCCATACCCGACGCCTGTTACCGGCACCCTCACCGCCGACATCCTCACCCGCACTCCTCGCCACCGCCCTCGTCATATCCTCCGACCCCTGACACCACCACCTTCTTTCTCGAGCTCATACCCTGCACACCCGACCCTAAGGACCCAACCCCGACATCAAGAACCCCGAACCCCTGCCTTGCCGTAAAACCTCGCCGGAAATCCCATCGTCGACGTCTCCCTCGCCTCGTCTCTGTCCCCAAAGCAACCAAACCCAGAGCATAGCCCTCTTCTCCTTCTTCTTCTTCTCCTTCTCCCCTTTGCTTTCTTGGTTTCTTGATCCCGGTGATCGCCGGAGTCGTGCACGTCGCCGACGATCCGGAGGATCCAGTAGACGTCATCATCCAGCGTGGCCACGTTCTTGAATAGCTTGGTTCTGTTCTGTACGCACGTGTGTTCATCACGACGTTTACCCGATGTCGGACGCGACGTACGCACCCCATCGTGAGATCCGATCGGGTAAGTTTATCTTGCTACATGCTATGCTATTATATTTACATACATATGAATAAAAATAATACATGTATGCTGCATTGTGCATCCCTGTTACGGATTTACCTTTTTTACGATATCCGTTCGTATCCATACTGTTTATTACATATCTAGTTGCATGTCGGAACCTGATTATTTCATGTAACTGCTATCTTCATATACCATGCTTGCTAGTGTGCATCATTCGACTAATGGACTCATAATATTTTGTCACAGATTATTACTTGTGCATCCGTGATTTTACCGTGCTTCAATACTTGTTTCAGTTTTACTTTGGGTATCCGTTTGATACATATACATTGCATGATATGCTCTAATACACTACTTCACTTGTTACCTGATCTTGTCACTAATGCCGACAATCCTGACTTGTTGTCCTGACGGACGTATTCTGTTGTCTGCATAGACAAACATATACCTGCTTAATCCTATATTGGCATTAAATCCATATTATCAATACCTGAATTGAACACATAACCTTGGGGGTAAGGGAAAATCAATGAAGAAATCTAACTTGTAACTCGACAGTTCGATACTTATACTGATCGGTTTTAGGGGCTAGGCCAGTCTTGGGATGCTGCTGCTGACATCATTCTCCTGTACATGTTACCTGTTTAGTGCCTAGCGGCACGTCTCGGATTCAGCCCGAGAGTCTGGACCGTGGTCCTGGGCATGCACGTGATACTATTGAGTTACATTGAAAATTCTATTAAATTGATTTCACAAACTTTAGAATAGATAACCCGGTAGCATAGTTTAAATTACTCACCGCACTTCACATACACTTATACACCTCACTCTTTCATATCTATATTTACTTGTTATATTCATGTTATAATTTATATTCATGCCTGCATATTTCGTTGCATCCTGGTTATTTTCTATTGTTGATATTATGACGCACTGACGTCTGAATTTTGCATGGCCCAATTCCTCTATCTCTATCGCAGGATGACCAGGAGTATTTTAGCCGTCAAGCCGAGCAATGAGAATCGTGTTGGTGATAGTTTAGTTTAGTTTCTTTCCGCAGCTTTTATTTCCTGATGTGATCCCGTATTGGGACGTTTTTCTAGATGTTACTGTTTATTGGATTTTATCATTTCCGCACATATATTTCTTGACTCTTTTATTCTGGTAGATGAACATGTACTAGTTAGTTTTATGTTTTATTGTTCTTGATATCTCATAGACAACCGTAATATGACTGTGGAGAGATATTTCATAGCTAGTTGGCTCTGTCATGTGCCGATCTTAGCGCACTCTGGGAAGCGGGGCGTGACAATATTAATCCAATCCTGAAGAAACGATAGGGAAGGAGTTATGAACGTGAGAATGTTCTTGGTATATGGTAACGGTAGCCTCCTTTAGGAGGCGGTTATCATTTCAGGCTTTCAAGGTGACATGAATGACAGAGTGGCTGTCAGAGTTAAAGTTTACCCTCTTCTAAGGTGTAGTGTGTTGGACAGTGGTCCAAGCGGATACCGAGGAAGGCATGGCGTAAGATACTGATTAAATTCAGTGGGACATACAATCTAAGAAGTTTGTTGGATTTGGAGTTCATTTATGAATTAGGTCCCATAAGATATCCTGACAAATTCTAAGATAGGTATCGCTCATTTCGGGAGACAGACGTTCTCCGTGAAGTTGAGATATAGAGAGAAGATGAAGCATTAGAGAGGATCCACTCACTAAGGCTATTTCTCGAACACGAATGTTTCGCAAATATGTTTTGCGAAACTGATTAGTTGAGAATTTAGGTGTTCGACATCACACGGGCTATGAGTGTGCTACACCGCAATAATTAGCCTTAAGTGTAAGTGGGAGATTGTTAGCTATAGTGCCCTCAAGGCAATTATTGTAATCGCAAGCATGCGATTATGATGATTGAAGGAAGACCTATACAGGTAAAACAGTCTTACTCGAGATGATAGTATGCTATCTGGTTCATATCTATCATCATGTACTTGTTTTATGTGGTATTACGGATCACTATTACAGGCTGATAGAGCCCTTAGGGTTCTCACTTGACTACCAGGATTATTTTGGTGATCACACTTTTGAGAACTGGATAGTCTATAAGCAAATCCTTAAATGTCCCTAGTTGTCGGAATATCGAGACTGGGCATCGATATTCCATATTAGACTAGTGTATACGTTTCTTGACCCCGGCGAGGGGCGATGGCCTGTCTTACAGCTATTGGTGTCAATTAGTCACCAAAGATAGTATATAGGTGCTTATTGGGTTATGAGTTACACTGGACGGACTCGTCGGGAACATGCTAAATAGTACTATACCTGATGTCAGGTAGCAGTTCTCTGGTGACATGAGTACAGATTATTCTGTCAACCTGAGATCGCCATTTGTCTTGTATTAGTTCCCACTGTGTTTTGATTATTACCCTACCACTGCTCTACTGAGTCGTGCAAACAGGTTTTAATTGGGTACAGGCCTGAGCCATATGGAAGCAGTGAGCGGATCGTCGGGAATTCGTCTCTCCCGGTATTTAGGGTAGATGTCACGCTGTGTTCAGATGGCCATCACCAAAAATTCTTAGCCAAGGTGGATGAGAATTATTGATTGTAGATCAGTAGTTTCTCAGTGGGTAATGGGCTATACACTGACACGACATATCATGTTATTAGGGGTCTGACTTTATCCACCCTTAGACCTGATATGCGATATTCATAGATGAACAGACCAGACTGTACGGAGACTGTCACTTTCAAGCTCAGTAGGGATTCGGACAAGTTTGCTTGCCGGCCTTCCTTTCGTTCAATACTTGGGTAGCCGTTACGTACAGCTAGTGTCGTTGACGTGCTTGTGGTTAAATCCACAGCCAGTGTATTGTCGAGTTTTTGGAGTCCCACACAGAGCGTTTTCCCAGCTCGAGCGAAACGATGTAGTGTAGTATTTCGATACGTACTTGGTTCGATTAAAACAAGTGCTTTTGTTCATGTACTTTTAATTAGACAGTTTGTTAATACTAGCTGGTTTGAAACATAACCAGGTTATCACATTTTGGTTTAAATGTGAGCTAGTAATATATATCTCTTTTAGTATCTCTCATTTCGGTATTCGTATTTTGACAGAATACAGTATTTATACGAATACAAGTATTTGTATAAATACATGTATTTATGTCTTGATATTTATACAGGTATTTGTATCATTAGTACAAATAAGGGTATTCGTATTTTATACGAATATGGTATTCGTATTTTGATACAAATACGTGTGTATGAACTTTTAGCATATACTTGTATTAGTGTATTTGTATATATTTTGATATATGCATATACATATGTATATGTGTGCAAGAGGTGGCATCTCTTGTCTTGTCTTCTCTTCTCTTCTAGTATGTGTAGGAATGTTGTAAACTTGTGACTCACCATGGTGAATCACAACCCCACTCATTCCAAACACATAAAGAAAAGAAAGAAGAAAAAGAGAGTGGTTTTTTCTTGAGTTGCCTCACTTGCTTGTTCACCAAGTTTCTTCTTCTCCTCTCTTGGTTTTCTATTAGTGGAGAATTAGAAAAGATTATGAGAGATTAAGTAGAGATTAGCCACTACATCAATCTAGTGATCAATTCTTAGTAAGTCTTGATCACTAGTTGTTTCAAGTGAGAAGCTGGAGCCTTAGTTCGGACTCCTTCGAGGTGTATCATCTTCGGAAAGGAAGACCGACAACCTAAAGAGCTAAAGAAGTGGAAAGAAGATGAAGGATACGACTACAAAGATTGTGTTTATAACCTAGTAGTTAAACTCCTTCATATTAGTTTCTAGTTTAGTATTTGGATTCGATTCTAGGTTGTAGGGTTCGTGCTCGAGTTTCGAAAATTTTCTTTTTGTATTCCGCATTGCCGCTAGTTTGCGGCGCGAGCACGAGCGTCTACCTACAAATTTTTTCCGGGAAGACACCTTCATTGCGGGACTCTAAATATCTGACCATATGCTGGCAGTAGATTATACAGGATCATATCTGATCGAATCTGTAATACCCAAGGTAGAGTTGGGACTGAATAACACCTACCCTGTGAGAAGTGAGATGTTATTCGGTATCGAGGTGGGGATGTAACCGATACGGATGCACACGGGGACCCACCAGAACAATAGGGAGTATCGAATTCCATTCCGAAAGAGGGCATGATCTGAACTATAAATGGAATGATACCACTTTTATAACACAGAGGCGCCTTTTGGATGAATCGGAACTCCGGAGTTTGAAAAACTCCGTAGTTAAGCGTGCTTGAGCCAGAGAAATTCTGGGATGGGTGACCTACTGGGAAGTAGTGCCGGGTTCATTCAAAGGGAAAAAACCGTGCGTCTTCGGCCAGAGCAGACAATATCATCTGTGTTTGGGGGTGGGTTGTGACAAAGTTGGTATTAGAGCCGGTCCCTCAAAAGTAGGTATGTGGTTCGAGGACGAACCATTGTTCTAAGTAGGGGGAATGTAATACCCCAGGTGGAGTTGGGGCTGAATACCACCTACCCTGTGAGAAGTGAGATATTATCCGGTATCGAGGTGGGGATGTAACCGATACGGATGCACACGGGGACCCACCAGAACAATGGGGAGTATCGAATTCCATTCCGAAAGAGGGCATGATCTGAACTATAAATGGAATGATACCACTCTTATAACACAGAGGCGCCTTTTGGATGAATCGGAACTCCAGAGTTTGAAAAACTTCGTAGTTAAGCATGCTTTGAGCCAGAGAAATTCTGGGATGGGTGACCTACTAGGAAGTAGCGCCGGGTTCATTCAAAGGGAAAAAACCGTGCGGCTTCGGCCAGAGCGGACAAAACCATCTGTGTTTGGGGGTGGGTCGTGACAGATCGAATTTCTTTAAGGGGGGAAGATTGTAACGCTTTAGAAATCGATTAGGTGATTTTCCGTTTTTAGGTAAAATAAATTGTGTTTTCCGTAAAAATCTAGAAGCGATCTTTTATCCGTGTAGAATTTTCTGATCCTAGTTTAACTAGGAAATTGCTAGTTTGCGGTTTTTAGTAAATCACTTATGATTTTAGTGCATTTTAATAATTTTCCTTAATTAAAATATTTTTTTAGTTGTTTATTATGCACTTAATTAGTGATAATTACAATTTTGTTTGGGTTAATTATTACTAAAGCTAATCTATGCTAATCTAATCACAAGATTAACCATTTTGTTTTGTTACAAAATATCTCTCCAAAATATCTAGATATTTGTGGATTAAATGTGAATTTTAAAGAAAAGATTAAAAAGGTGGCATTAAGGTTTTGTTTTATTAAGCTTTATTAATTGTTTTTGACTAGATTTTTCTACACAATTCCACAAACCCCATCTTTTCTTCTAGTGGCTGGCCCCTCTTTACCTTGGCTTCCCTCTCATTTTCTCACCCCATTTTCATCTCTTCAAGCTTCATAAAATCATCAAAAAATCATAAATAAATCCCACAAACTCAAATACAAATCGATACCCATCATTCTTCATCAAAAAATAAGCTTGGATCTTCAATCAAGATTGGATTTTGGAGGCTAAAATTTGGATTTCTAGTTGCAAGTTGTGATTCTGGTGTGAGGTATAATCCTAACCCTAAACTCTATTTGTTGTTTTAATACATTAATTAGCTTATTAGATGTTAATTTAAGCTTTCATTTTTATGTTTGGAAATTTCTAGAAATGGTTCTTGATAATCAAGTTAGGGTTTTGTTTAGTGAAATGGTTAAGTGTGAAGTTTAGACAAAAGAAAACTTAACCTGGTGCAAGATTGTTAAATGATATTTTCCTAATTGCCTAATTAGCTTAAGTGCAAACTAAACTTTTACTAAATCCTATTTGAGTGGGATTAAAATTCTAGTAAGGGTTTGTGTAGTTTAATCAAGCTATTTTGAGATTATTGTGATTGCTAGTTTGGGTTAAACTTGTAGTTTTGAGCTAAATGATTAAATGTTGCTTACTAGATTTCAGTAAAATTTAGGCGTGAGTTTCTATTGACATTGCGATGTGATTTATATTAGATTCCACGTTTTATATTGTATTGTGAATGCGCGATCGGTACAATCGGGGTCTAGGCTTGGTGGTTGCGTAGTTTTGCGTTCCTAGCTAGGGTTGTGCCGCTATCCTGCGCGTTTTATGCAGTGAGTGCACGGTGTGTTTATCTTGTGGACGTTATCCTTGTGTTTCGTTGTTTTGTGTCGACGCAGGATATTTAGTCTTATGTGTTGTGTTTGTGAAATTTTAGGATCGCTGGCGAGGACTTCGGACGCTGCGAAAAAGGGAAAGCAAGTGGTTGGCTTTACTTAGACAGGATCGTTGGTGAGTAGATTTAACATCTACAGGGGAATCGCCCGCATGGCGTTATGCGTCTGGGCTAGATTAAATGACATGATTATTAGTTACAAGCATATGGATATTTATTGTGCATGTGTACTGTTGTTGCATACCTCATTTTCCTATTGCATATGGACATAGTATTAATGAGACACAACACCATTACCGACGGTTCATATTGCACGAGCACAAATTGCATGTTACACCTACACCGTCGGTAATTGCCATGACACGCAGAACCCATATACATATGTGATATTGTAGTTGGATAGGGATAATTGAGATAGTGATTTTTATTCCTTTGTGCATATGAGATATAGCTGACACATATACATATGTGATACTGTATTGGTTAGGGACATTGAGACATGATCCTTATAATCCATTGTGCATATGAAACATAGCATACTTGTATACCTGCATGCTTACACATATGTCTTTCTATGCACACATACTTGCATGTACACCCGTATACCTCGCTATAGCTACATGTACATCTTGCATACACACTTACATGTACACCCACTTACCTTGCTAGGGTTACATATACATATGTGGTATTGTTTTGTCATTGACGTGGAGTCATTGATTTTTATGTGATTGTGCATATGATAGGTAGTATACCAACATACCTACATGCTTACACATATACCTTGCTATACTTAGATGTTTACACATATACCTGGCTATAGCTACATGTTCACATGTATATGATGTTGCATTTGATTTCAGAGATATTAGGAACCGTATGATTTACTTAATAACTTGTTACGGTTAAATAGCGGTTTTTCCTTTATAAGCTCATATTACTGTTTCATATTGCATATATTATATTTCATGGATTTCGCATTGATATATGGTTTTCATATGATGTTTTCTGGATGTTTTACTCCTGCTTATATATATCAATGGTATGGGACGCTGACATATATATGTATATATATATATATATATATATATATATCAGTGGTATGGGACGCTGTTATATATGTACACCTACATAATATATTATCATAATGATGTATGAAATATATTTATTCATTACTTGATGTTTTCTGGATTTGAGGACCGTGGTAGTTTCATGAAATTATGCATTATTTGAACAACCCGGTTTCTCTTGATATGATATTTCGATGCGTCCACCGTGAGTTTTCTCGGTTCTGAGATTTTCATGTGATACCCGATTCGAGGAGCGGATAGGCACCGTCTGCGGGTACATGGTGGAGCCCGATATGGTTCCCCGGGGCAAGATATGTTGTTCGTGGTATAGACGATGAGCCTAACAGGTAGGAAAGTACCTACCGGTGACAGTATTTAGACTCGGCGGTTATCGTGGGGTTACCGACCGGAGTCATGTACGTATGGATACGTGGAATTTCGAGTGTCGAAGCTGGGCACTCGGGTTTCGATAGCGTATGATACGTACCTATCAGGGCCAGTCGTGGTGACAGCACCTGATAGAGGAGTATCTATGTGTCGATACTAGACACTAGTTTTCATGATGTTTTCGGGTGTCGATTTTAGACACTCAGATTTCAGGAGATTTACAGGATGTTTTTTATTCTGTACTCCGCATTTACTTGATATGCATTACTTCATGTATTAGTAGTACCTGATAGAGTACCTTTCATGACTGTTGCATATACTTATTGCCTTTTTTGATATCATCTTGCATGTGTTAGATGTCGCAGTACGTGCATACTTGCGATTGCCTGCATACGTTATTTACTATTCACGAGTGGCAACTCACCCCCATTGTGCCACAGGGTTTTGCAGGTTGTCCTTTAGAGCAGTCGTTGGCAGGGCTTTCCTTCCTATCGCATCATCTTTTGCAGCGGATACCGCTTCGGTTGACTGGGTGCAGTTTTTCTATAGGTGGGTTTCGCGGTTATCCGTTCATGTACATTGTATACCTTGTTGTATCTAGTACTCTCCATCTACCACTTTCATCTATTGACTTAGAGACGAGATGTGAGGACGATATTGTATATTTTTTGTGTCTCAGGATGTCTTTTATGCGCTTTTATTTATATCGTCTTTTATTTCTTCGCTACGGCGTCGTATATCTGTTGTGGTGGTTGTTTCCGTCTTTGGGCGTGGATTTTCTCCCGTTGGGGATGCTTTACTTTTATCTTTGTATGTACCCATTTTTGGGGCTAGTTTTTACAAAGGAAGTGCTGCCGAAATTTCTAAGAAAGTAAATTGGGACTTTAAAAAATTTGTACTTGAAAATTTCAGAAGTTTTTAACAATGTTCTTATCACTTACTACTTTTGATGGTTTAGATTGCTGGTTTATGGCTTACTTGAATTATGTTACTCCTGTAGACGTTACGTAGTTTAAAGGCCATCACGTGCCAAATTTCGGGTCATGACAAAGTTGGTATTAGAGCGCTGGGTTTTAGCTTTCGGAGTGTAGGATGACCTTGGTATGATGGAGTAGGTAGCTTAAGCAGAGTAATATAGCGTGTGTATGTCCGTGGCATACTTATGACACGGTACTCCGCCTAAGTGACCTAAGTACTAATTGCTTGAAATTCCTTTCATGATTATACATATCCTTGTGGTTCGATTTTTGTGTTCTTATCGAATCCTATTTCACTTGCTATAGCCTTTTGTCGTCGATGACTATGAGGACTCAGAGAAAGGCAGCGAGAGCCAAGGTCAGAGTTGACTCGTTTGGTACGAGGACTGACCAGGACGGTACGCTCGTTGCACAAGAGAAGATTGATCCGCCTTCGATAGATCGTATCGCTAGGCTTGAGGCAGATATACAGGACTTGCGCCAGATGATGAGGTCTTTGGTTGAGGCCAGTCGAGCGCAGCGACAGGAGGTTGCCACCCCTATTACCCAGTTATTCCTTGATATCAGCACACAGCATTGTGTCACGTATACAGCAGCAGTGGATGCATCCCGTTTAGCTGAGGAGCGTCTTCCCGAGACCTTGGGAGTTCCGAGACCGAGGAGGACTCGTGCAAGTGTATCAGCCTGGAGACAGAGGTTTAGACGCTGCGACAGATATCGTTTAGGTCGCAGGAGTAGCAGAGGCTTGGGACGAGGACAGTTGTTTAGCTCTCATCCCCAGGTGGGTCAACAACCATCGTATGGATGTTTTCGATGCGGGAGCCTTCAACACTTCGTCAGACATTGTTCCTTGGCACCGCGTCAGACTCATGTTCAGAGAGGTCGTGGTCGCGGAGGGTTCGTTCAGAGGGGACAGGTTGGTAGAGGAGGAGTTCAGCCAGTTGCTGGTAGAGGGCAGGCACGAGCGTTTGCTTCTACTCATCTGGACGCGCGGGCGTCCAATGCGGAGTTTTCAGGTATTCTAAATTCGTATGTTAGTTATTTCGGGGTCTATGCACTCGTTTGTTCTACACACTGCGTGCCGTGGTTGGGCCAAGAGTCATTTTTGCTAGATCAGCCATTTGTTGTGTTAATTTCTGTCAGCGATTCTTTTATTGCGCGACACGTGTTTCGGTCGTGTGCCAATCGGGTAGGAGATAGAGATTCGTCCGTAGATTTGATCCTTCTAGAGATGTTGGACTTTGACGTTCTCCTGGGCATGGACAGGTTAGCTACGTGCTATGCGTCTGTGGACTGCCGCGAGAAAACAGTCAGGTTTTGTTTTCCCGCCGAGTCAGTTCTTGTTGTGCAGGGGGACAGTGGTGTCGCCTCTCACAGCTTGAATTCAGCCTTTTTCGCTAGTAGGCTTTTGAAGAGAGGATGTCGAGAATTCTTGGCTTCTATTCGTGATACCGGAGCCACAGTGGGTTATTGTACCGGGTTCCCATCGTGCGAGAGTTTTCCGACGTTGTTCCAGATTAGCCGGCGGAGCTTAGGGAGCTTAAGGATCTGCTGCAGAGTTGCTAGATAGGGGGACTTGTATGTCCAAGTGTTTCGCTTTGGGAAGCTCCTATTCTGTTAGTCAAGAAGAAGGAAGGCAGTTTGAGATTGTGTATTGATTAATCGTCAATTGGACCGAGTTACGGTGCGGATAGGTTTTTTTTACCCCGTATTGACGATTTCTTTGATCAGCTTCAGAGTGCGAGACATTTTCTAAGTTTGATTGGGATCGGGTCATCATTGGTTGCGGGTTCTGAGTGATGACATTCCGAAAACTGCTTTTGTGCGCGCTACAGGCTTTATGAGTTTTTGGTGGTGTCGTTGGACTCACCAATGCCCTAGCAGTATTTGTGATGTGATGAACCAGATTCTTCAGGCTATTCCTCGACCAATTTTTTGTTGTGTTATAAACGACATTCTGGTCTTTTCCAAGAGCCGTGAGGAACATGAGCAGCACTTGAGGATTTTCTTTGCAGACATTGGGAGAGTACCAGCTATTTGCTAAATTCTTGAAGTGTTTCCTTCAGGCTTGATAGTGTTGACTTCCTAGGTCATGTGGTTACGGGAGATGGTTTTCGTATGGACCCGAGGGAGATCGAGGCCGTACAGCTTTGGCCCAGACTTGGATCGGGGACAGAGGTCCGTAGATTTTTGGACTTAGCCGGTTTTTACCGCCGTTTCGTATAGGATTTCTTGTGTATTCGCTGCACCGTGACCGGACTGACTAGAAAGGAAGGGAGTTCCTTTTCTTTAGACTGAGGCATGCGTGCTGAGTTTTTCAAGGCTGAAGACTCGGTTGACGATTGCACTAGTTCTAACCTTGTTTCTGGATCGGGCGACTTTGTTGTTTACTGTGATGTTTCGCGAGTGGGGCTCGATTGTGTACTGATGTGGCACTATAGAGTTATCGCTGATGCTTCCCGACAGTCGAAGGAGCACGAGCAGATTTATCCCACTCATGATCTGGAGATGGCCGCGGTGGTCTTGCGCTGGAGAATTGAGGGAAACTACCCGTACGGAGAGTCGTGTCAGATTTTCACGGACCACCAGAACTTAGTGTACATCTTCCTGCAGTGGGTTTTGATTGTTGAGACAACGCCGTTGGATGGAACTTGTGAAGGATTGTGATTGTGAGATCCTTTATTGCCCGGGGCAAAGCGATTGTGGTAGCTGATGCTTTGAGTCGTAGGCCCGGGGGTAGCTTGTTCCAGTTGTGCGCAGTTCAGAGACGGTCTTGTGCAGATTTGCAGTTCTTGTGCGACCGTTGAGTACAGTTTAAGTTCGCCTCTACTGAGGGGACAGCTTGCTCATGTCCGCGCCCGTCCACTTTTACTTAAGCGTTTTCGTGAGGCACAGCTCGCCGTTGCTCGTTTGTTTGAGATTCTGAGCATGTTCGGCAGGGTAAAGATTCAGAGTTCTTGATTTATGACCAGGGTATGCTACGTTTAGGGACGCATTTGTGTGTACCTGATACTGATGGGTAGAGACACGAGGTCCTAAAGCAGGCACATCAGTCAGCTTTCTGTGTTCATCCAGGTGCCACCAAGATGTAACGTGACTTGAAAGTTAGTTACGGGTGGAAAGGGATAAAGAGTGAAGTTTCAAATTTCGTTTTGAGGTGTCTGATTTGTCAGCGAGCTAAGGTTGAGCATTTGAGACCGGCTGGAGAGTTGCAACCTTTAACCGTTCCGGAGTGGGAATGGGAGCAGATCTCCATGAATTTCGTTGTGGTGTCTATCCAGGTTTAGTCAGGGTGTGACTCCATTTGGGTGATTGTTGTCCGGTTATGCTCAGTTTGCTCGTTGTTCTTTGTTAAGTTGTGCGTTTGCGCGGAGTTCCTTCATGCGTTGTATCCAATAGAGGCATTCAGTTCACTAGCCGTCTTTGGCAGAAGATTTGGAAGCCTTGGGTACTGTTTGAGCTTTAGCTCCGCTTTCCATCTGTAGAACGATGGTTAGTTAGAGCGGACTATACAGATTCTGGAGGATATGCTTGTGCGTACGTACTAATTGTTTGTTGGCGGTTGGGATCGTCACTTGCCATTGATAGGGTTCTCCTATGATAACTGTTATCAGGAGACGTTTCAGATGGCAACTTTTAGACCTTTTTTGGTAGGTTCTGTCGATTGCCAGTCTGTTTTACTGACTCCGCGTGAGTAGGATTTTTAGACCCTAGCTAGTCATGAGACTACGGAGAAGATCCAGTTGATTCAGGTCAGAATGTGAGCAGCCCAGTGCAGACAGAAGTCTTATGCCGACCGTCGTTGTCGCAGACTTGAGTTCGCAATGGGACATCATGTATTTCTACGGATTTTTCCGATGAAATGGCGTGTTGAGTTTTAGAAAGCTTAGTCCCAGAATCGTAGGTCCTTTTGGGATCGTTGAAGCGAGTTAGTACCGTTGCCTATAATTTAGCACTTCCGCCCAGATTTCTGAGTATTCACCCCGTATTCCTTGTGTCGATACTTTGCAAATACCTTCATGACCCTTCTCACATGATTCAGCACCAGACTATTCACTTGGACGCAATCTTTCGTTCACCCGCAGCCGATAGTTTTAGTGGATCGGCAGGTGGAGAAACTTCGGTCAAAGGTCTTGCCATCTGTGGAGGTTTTCTTTGGCGTAGCCGTCTAGTGAGGTGATCACTTGTGAGCTGCGAGCGAGATGCGAAAGATTTTTCCCTCATCTCTTCGAAGGTATGCGAAATAATGCATAGTTTCATGAAATTATGCATTATTTGAAAAACCCGGTTTCTCTTGATATGATATTTCGATGCGTCTACCGTGAGTTTTCTCTGTTCTGAGATTTTCATGTGATACCCGATTTGAAGAGCAGATAGGCACCGTCTGCGGGTACATGGTGGAGCCCGGTATGGTTCCCCGGGGCAAGATATGTTGTTCGTGGTATAGACGATGAGCCTGGCAGGTGGGCAAGTACCTATCGGTGACAGTATTTAGACTCGGCGGTTATCGTGGGGATACCGACCGGAGTCATGTACGTATGGATACATGGAATTTCGAGTGTCGAAGCTGGGCACTCGGGTTTCGATAGCGTATGATACGTACCTATTGGGGCCATTCGTGGAGACAGCACCTGATAGAGGAGTATTTATGTGTCGATGCTAGACACTAGTTTTCATGATGTTTTCGGGTGTCGATTTTAGACACTCAGATTTCAGGAGATTTACAGGATGTTTTTTATTCTGTACTCCGCATTTACTTGATATGCATTACTTCATGTATTAGTAGTACCTGATAGAGTACCTTTCATGACTGTTGCATATACTTATTGCCTTTTTTGATATCATCTTGCATGTGTTAGATGTCGCAGTACGTGCATACTTGCGATTGCCTGCATACGTTATTTACTATTCATGAGTTGGCTACTCACCCCCGTTGTGCCATAGGGTTTTGCAGGTTGTCCCTCAGAGCAGTCCTTGGCAGGGATTTCCTTCCTATCGCATCGTCTTTTGCAGCGGATACCGCTTCGGCTGACTGGGTGCAGTTTTGCTATACGTGGGTTTCGCGGTTATCCATTTATGTACATTGTATATCTTGTTGTATCTAGTACTCTCCATCTACCACTTTCATGTATTGAGTTAGAGATGAGATGTGAGGACGATATTGTATATTTTTGGTGTCTCGGGATGTCTTTTATGCACTTTTATTTATATCGACTTTTATTTCTTCGCTACGGTGTCGTATATCTGTTGTGGTGGTTGTTTCCGCCTTTGGGCGTGGATTTGCTCCCGTTGGGGATGCTTTACTTTTATCTTTGTATCTACCCATTTTTTAGGCTAGTTTTTACAAAGGAGGTGCTGCCAAAATTTTTAAGAAAATAAATTGGGACTTTAAAGAATTTGTACTTGAAAATTTCAGAAGTTTTTAACAATGTTCTTATCACTTACTACTTTTGATGGTTTAGATTGCTGGGTTTTCGGCTTACTTGAAATACGTTACGCCTGTAGACGTTACGTAGTTTAAAGGCCTTCGCGTGCCAAATTTCGGGTCGTGACAGAATCCAAAACACTTTTAGATTCAATCCCCTCATAAGTTAACCCACAAGCACGTCAGTGGCACTACCTGTACGTAACGGTTACCCAGTTATGATCAAGATAAAGGAAGGTCGACGAGCGAACTCATTCGGACCCGACGATGTCTATAAGCAACGAATACCATATAGTTCGGTCTCTTCATCAAAGACCATTGCATATCTGGTCTGGGGGATGGAAACTGTCAGACCCCTAACAGCTGGATAAGTCGTGCGACACTGGACTCATAACCTTTCAAGATACAACTGATAACACTTATCATTTTATCTCTCCTGCTCCGACCGGTGGCTTTTGGTTATAGCCATGTCCTGCACTGTGCGATATCAACTCCCTATACCGGGAGAGACAAATCCCTTGGACCGCTCACTGCCTCTATGTGCTTCGGGACTATACCCAACTAAAACCTGTTTGCACGACTCAGTAGAGTTGTGGTAGAGTAGTAATCTAAGTATAATGGGAACACACATGAGACACCGTGGAGATATCTGGTTGAGGGACTACACTTTACTATCGTCACCAAAGAACTGCTACCTGACATTGGTATAAACCATCTAGGAGTTCTCGGTGAGTCCATCTGGTGTAAATCATCCGATGAGCACCCATATACAATTATCGGTGTCAAACACCAGTGGCTATGGGATCAGCTATCGTCCCATACAGGGTCATGAAATGTATACACTAGTCTAAACTGGACTACTGATGTCCAGTCTCGATACTCCTACAACTAGGACATTTAAGGATGTGCTTATAGACTACCAGGCCCCACTAGTATGATCCTCATCACAGTCCTGGTAATCAAGCAAAATCCTAAGGGCTTCATCTCATGTATTAGCGATACGTGATAATGTGTAAAACGTATTCACATGAAAGATGAAGACAAACCAGATAGCATACTATCATCTCGAGTAAGACTGTTCTCCATATAGGTCCTCCTTCAATTACATAATTGCCATCTTGCAATTACAATAATTGTCTTGAGGGTACTATATCTAGCACTTCTCGTATATCCGCAAAACTCGACAGAAGCTGGGAAACTTGCGCTCAGTAACGTTTATGTTTGTTGGATCGGCAAGCGTTTGAGTGGCAAAGATAAACTCGTCGAGTGGAAGCAGCTCCTCGTAATGATCACCGGTAATAGGTAGCCCGGAGATCTTCCGAACTCATGTAGTGAGATCAACACCTCCCAATCCAATAGCATGAAGGTATTCGTTTGGGTGTTCTACTGATCTACAAATGGTCTAATCCACCAGGCTTGGAGCTTAGGATACTGAAAAAGAGACGCATACACGGCTGAGTAAATGCCGGATTTCATAAGCAATGACCTCTTAGCGGCTAAGATATATCGATCCCAGGTGACGTAACCGTGCAAAAATCGAGGCATCACGCCAACATGAAAAGCTTTGAGCCAAGTACGAGCCTCCTCTTGGGATATTCGGCGTCCTAAAATATCTACGATCATCGTCTATTTGACAGATTCCCTAGAAGGTTGAAGTAATCATGTGCGGTCCAATCGGGAATTTCTGGTGTAAAAGCAACTGGCGGAGATGCCGTGTAGCAAATCAAAATAATCGAAAGAGAAGTCCTTTCGCTCGTAAAGCTGGCCCGTCCCATAATGATGTGGTTATACCAGTCGGCCCATAAATGTAGGTGTTCAGACCTCGGGTCATACGCCTGAATCAGCTTGAAGGCATCTTCATCGGTAGGTTCATAAGGAAGAGTGTGCGATTGATGGAAATGGAGTCAAGGGAGCCATCGTACCTGTAAGGATAGGACAAATAATGTTAGCCGAAATCACCGTAAGTCAAAAATGTGGAGCCTCTAGCTCCAAAGATAAAAGACCCCACAAGGCCAAAAGTTTAATTTTGGCCATACTCAAGAGTTGGTGCAAAATAGATGCTCTGTAGGAAATAAAATATGTATTTTCTATAGAACTTAAGTTCTAAAATCCCAAATAGGGAAGACTAAAAGCGTCAGAGCTTAAGTTCTAAAAATTCCCAAAATGGGAATATAAAAAAAAAGACCAAGTTTAAGTTTTAAGCTTGGAAAACACAAAGTGGACATTTTAAAAACTAATGAATGAATCAAACATAAAGTTTAAATTTTTACCAAATGATTGATGGGACGCCTTAAAAAAATTGATAGAACTTCCCCTGATTTAACAAGAAAAAAATCTGAAGCTTAAGCTTCGAAACCAGAGCTTAAGCTCTGAAGAAAGAAAACTTAAGTTTTCAAAGGACTAAAGAAATGAGAAGGCGCAGAAATTCAAAGCTTAAGCTTCTATTTATAGGGGTATGGAGTCAGTTGGACTTCCCCACATCACGAGGAAGATCCGACGGCCCAGATTCTGACACCATAGCCCCCACATGTAAGGCACGTGGCGCCTATGGTAGGGGACATTTGTTTACAATTTAAAAAGAAGATTAATCTTTTATGCGCCAGAAACCCCTTGGTGCGGCCCCACGTGCCAGGCACGTGGCGCCAAGCGGCAATCCCTTGAAGCTTAAGCTTCGTTTATCGCTTAAGCTATTTCAAAAAATATTTTCAATCTTTCTTAAACAGAAAAATATAAATCTTGTTAAAAAGAAATTTTCTTAATATCTTTCTAAATAAGAAAGATATTAACCGCAAACTATTTAACAGCACAGCTTAAGCTATTTAGTTTTATATGGGAAAATATATTCCCTATCTTTCTAAACCAGAAAGATTTCCTTGTTAATAAGAGATAATCTTTTATATTTTTATGAAACAAGAAAAATATAAACTCTGTTAACAGAGAGCCCTTGGATCAATGATCCAACGATGCTTAAGCACCCGGTCTTGATCTTAAGATCAATTAGAGAAATCTCAAAGAAATATTTTCTCTACTTTCCCAACAATTCTCTTACCCTTTATAAAGACCCCTTGAGATTAATCTCAACATATACAGACCTCCCATAAACATGAGATCAATCTAAAACCTTAAGCTTTTCTCAGCCATCTTCCTCCTTCAACAACTGAGGTAAAGAAAAAAAGAGATTAATCTCCATTAGAAGACGAAGACTGACCTTCATTAAGAACTTAAGTTCTTCTCTCGGATCTTAAGATCCTTAAGGCAAACCCTCCTTGTTGAAAACTTAAGATTTCATAGAGGTTTTTTTTTTATCTTAAGATCTAAGGTTTGGAAAGAAAACTTAAGTACTCTCCACCACAAACGATGAGAAAATCATCAAGATCTTAAGATCATCATAAAGAAAAGATGAAGTTTAAACTTCAAAGACCTCCATCATATGAACCATGCACAAAATAAGATTCAAGATCATTAACGTCTTGATCTTTATGTCGTTAATGGCCAAAATTGCCATTAACGGAAACTTAAGTTTCAAAATATACAGAGATTAATCTCTTGAAAAAAAAACCTAACACGTGGTGCCAGAGCCATAAGGGATGCACCAATATGCATGCATGCGTCACGTAACAAGCGGCAAACCCATGATATGCGCCACAAACCCATGCGCCACATGACAAGTGTCATTCCTCCATGTGTCAATATACATACACCAATATGCATGTACCACATAGGCATGCACCAGACATGCAGGCGCCAGACTATGATATACAGACCATTCTTAGCCCCAAACTGGCTAAGTGTTTTGATCTTAAGATCATATAGACCAATATATGCTCATTTAAGTTGATCATAGTCTCAAATACGACTAATGATCCTTAAACAAAACTAAGTTGATCATAGTCTCAAATACGACTAACGATCCTTAGTCAAAACTCCTAAGTTGATCTTAGCCTAAAACAAGATTAACAATTCTTAGATAAAAAGCAGATATCCCCTGAACTAATGGACCTCATCAATATAAGAAATGCAATCTAGGTTCACGCCCAAATCTAATATGTACGGATTTGGACTAATTCGCGCCCTATGGGCGACGACATAAATTAGTCTCCGTTTACAATCCAAGGGCAACCCAAAATAAACAAACTTAAACCACGACACATGAAACAAAACCTGGAGTGTAGAAAGTTGTTATCGCTTTGTAATAACGTAATTAATTGCAGGGGGTTGCGCCTACAGGAAAAAGCGTTTCCATGATCAATAAACCCCTCATCCGTGAGGGAGAATCTGAAAGTCAGCTACATCGGCCGCATCCCTCCAAACCTCCGATATACGGTGCCATAAATCAAGTTGGTATTTTCGGAGAGGTGGATGGATATGTTCCAAATAGAATCTGGCCCCAGATTCAGGCTGGACGCGCTCCCCGCGCCTCAGTCCAGTTTCCGGCGGTAAACAGCGACACTGTCTCCCTCGACGATGGGTCGTCGTTAAAAGAAGGGAAGAACATTCTTTCTTAATAACTAGAAATAGATCCCTTGGTTGCATGTACAGAAATTTATAAACGGCACAGCAAAGATAACAGTCATCTAACCATTATATTATTGATAAAATTGGGTTACAGTTACATATAATCTGATAATAAAAACAAACTCTTAAACCCTTGGATCATGACCTCGTCTTGAAGACCGAGTGCAAGAGCAGGGATGGACATCTAAATCTCCAACATAGCGAGCCTTAAGCAGAATCATGATTCATCGGCCACACCGCTCGGCCTGCTCTCGGCCACATCTGCTTGGTATGGTAATAAATGACTCGAGCGCAGGAATGGACGTCTAAATCGCTCGGTCATTTATTACCATACCAAGCGGATGGCCGATCGCCTCACCTAGACTGAGACCAATCCCAGAATCACAACATAAGGGCAGGGATGGATGTCTAAATCCCCTGTATTATGACCATCAAGCATGAGACGGTCAGAGGACAAGATCGATTCTATTATCATATTACGAGAGTAGGGATGGACGTCTGAACCTCTCGTAGGCATGATAACAGCCCTGATCCGGCCCTCGGCCATACCCTGTAACGACACTATTTTAATGTACAGAAAATTTTTAAAGTTAATGTACAAATGGAGTATTTGTAAATCCTGAGCACAAGTAATAAATTTTATTTGTTTTAAAACACAAAGAAAGCACTTGTAGCTCATTGGTAAAGCCTTGCTCTGCTGTGACATGGCCCATGTGTTCAAATCCCCCCTGCCACATATTATTTTTACTGATTTTTCTTTTAAACTTTTTGGAAGCCCAAAAGTTGCATGTGCAATACACGTAAAATGAAAAGTCACTGTAAAATCAAATGTGTGCTGTCACGCCCCGTTTCCCGGTATACGGCGAAGGGGACGGGACTGGACCGCTACATATATACTCAGAAGTACATACGCTAAGCGTATCTAAGCAATATAAAAATAAATACACAAGAGAAGAGATATAATAAAAACAACAACTTTTATTTATTAACATTCTTTTGTACAATACATGAAAAGAAAATACAACTGAAATAAAACGATGCCTAAACAATGGCATAACAGGAAATGAAAAGTACTGAATGGAAAATGTACAATGAAACTAAAGCTCTGGTTTTTCAGCAAACTGCTCCAAGTCTTCTACAGATGGCTCGATCTCTGCCGGGTCCAAACCACCCGACGACATTCAAAGAAGAAAGAATAGAATGTCGTCAGCGAACAGATCGCTCGGTAAGTCCCAAAGATTAGAGGAAAGTATAATAGACAGAATAAGAATGTGTCTTTTAAAGTTGTATTATCTTGTAGTAATGTCGTGTTAACGCTGTTGTTTGTAGCTTGGTACAGAAGGATGCCAGTGTATACGAGAGGGGTCTCTATATGTTAGAGACCAGGGCAAACGGAATGTACAAGGAACCGTTAAGCCACGGTACAACAGCAACGGAATATTGGTTAGGTGTCTTAATCTTACCGCCTCGTGCCACTTTTAACACCTTCCGTACCAATCTACCCCTTAAACCCCGTAGTGTTTTGATGGTATTGTTTGTCTTGTAAATTGTATTGATTGTATAATTGATTGACTGACCGGAACCATGATATCAGTAAACGGATGTAACCGTAGAATCATGTAAGTAGAATAACTGGAGAACCATGTAAATGGAATGTATATCTATGGTTCGGTTCAGTCAAGTCGTATAGATTGATAATTGGATTCATGGATTCATGTTGAAGATTGTAAATTGTAGATTGACTCGAATCATATTCAAGTCAGATTAATCAGACTTAAACCCGAGTCAGACAATTAGAAATGTAAATCGAAGTCTTGATTATTTCTTAAACCTATAATTGCTAGGGTCCTTAAGGTAATTTGTAAAACTTAAGGGGGTTTTATGTAAAAATACTTTTTATAAACTTTTCAAAATACACCTCAAGTATTCGTTATTCGTCTTTAGAGTTGTAATGAAGGTGGATTTTATATTGGGATATTTCTAGTAAAAATATCCTAGTTTCATAAATAAAGGTATTTATTTGTAATATTGATTTATGTGGAATTTATGGTATTTTAATGTAAAATTGATTCTTGTGATTTTTAGAAAAAGGTGGAATATTTATATCTTAACAAAATAGATATTTTAATGATATATATATATATATATATATATATATATTTATACAAAAATAATTTTAATAAATATTTTATATTTTAGAAATCTCATTTTCTTAGGATATCGTATTTTAAATCTTTCGAGACTGAATGCTCCTTGCGGAGGTCTGAATCTCGTACTACTAAGCCCGAGGATGTGCGATAAACCGCACCATCCCGAACGGGTTCCCCAAAGTGGGTTGTAGCGGCGCTTTACAAAAATTGTAAATACTAAATCCTTTAGAAAATAGTTTTATGAAGTAAATGGTATTTATTTGAAAATATTTGTTTTCTCGTATTCTAAGTTCTCGGGGGTGTTGCATACGAGTATATGAGGAGGTAGGTCATTACCTCGTGATCTACTTTAAATGTATAGCAAGTTTGATGAGGTTAATTGAAGGATTGAAATAATGTGGTATTTAAGTGAAAAATACGATAAATTGAAAAGGCTATCATTTCATGTGACGAAACTTGATCAAATTGTTTGATTAGTGTTTAATAGTCAACATGAAGAAGTTTATGTATAATTGTATTAGTGAGAAGTGGAATTTTATAGAAAACCGAATCGGAAATCGGATTTGTTCCGATTCCGTCGGGTTTTGTAATTTCGTATTTTGAGAATGGAAAAGAGAGATAGAAAAGGAACTTACGGGTTTTAGATTACTCAAGAGAGTGAGAGAGAACTAGAGGGATCGTCGGTGTGTTGCGTCATCGCCGATAGTTCATAAGATGAGCGCCGGAAGTTCTGCCGGAATTTCGTCGGAGGTTCGCCTTGAGCTTGTTTTCAAAGTACACGATCTTTGGAAAAATTTTGAGAGAGTGGGCTCAGGATTTTGGGGTGAGAGGGTAGTGTGTAGGGTTGGTATTTATAAGGTTAGGCTAGGGTTAGGATAGATGAAAAGTTTAAAATAAAAATATGATAAAATGTAATAAAAATGTATTAAAAGTGGAGTAATTGGGGTTTTTAAAGAGCTCTGGAAATGGTCTGAGGCTGAAATTTTGCATGTGCATAGGGAATATGAAAAGACACAACTTTCATGTTGGGGTCGTCGCCGGAATCGGCTGACTCGGCCGTGACTCGGTCTGAGGACTGAGTCAGACCGAGTCAAGGCCGATTTGGCTGATTCCCGGCCGAGTCAGGCGGCCGGGATCCCCCCCCCCCCCTCGATGGTTCATCTAACTCCTGGAAATGTTACATCTTTTGGTGTAGTGGGGTTTTTGTGAGATATGCACGTGTAAACTCTTGGTATTCTAAAGGTTTTTAAAAAATCAATATTAAAAATAATGTGGGGTATGGGATTTGAATTTTGGTGGCTTGGTTCAGTAGTGCAAGGTATTACCAATGAGCTACAAGCTCCTTGTAATTATGGAGCTAATTAATTACTTAAAATAATAACAGTAAATTTAAATACCCTAAGTATACATTAATTTTAAAGCAAATTTTTGTACACTAAAATGGAGTTGTTACATTCTTTTAACTTGTAATTAAAAAGCAAAATAATTACTTATAACTTGTACTCAGGCTAAAATACCCTTTTATGGATTTTTTGAAAAAATTTTGTAAAAACTTATATTGGAAATTTAGGGTTGTTACATTCTACCCTCCTTATAAAAATTTCGTCCTCGAAATTTGTAAAAGGAAAGTGTAACAGTTTCAAGGAAAGTCTGGTGACTGGAGTATAGATAGTGTATAAAAATAGCAAAGTGATACAAGGGTGAAAAAGGCTTACCGGTGTTACCTTGACCTACAATCTCGGCTTCTACGGCTTCTAATGTGAATGTCTGTCACCGTGGTACATTCCTTCTAGCTGGAGGCACATTTTGCCTTTGGGGCCTGTTTCTCTGCCCTCTAGGAATGTCCCTCATTACTTGTTGGAATTGGCGAGTAGGCTGTGCAGGTGGTGGAGCAGGTAGTGCAGGATGAGTTGCAGGAGCCTGGATAGCTGGCCGCTGTGGGTAGTTGGTAGGTGTGTGAGCTGAGTTGTATCTATATGGACAGGTCTCAATTCTGTGATTGGATGCGCCACAAATTAGACACAGGCCTTTTGCGCGTCTACAGTCCTTCCACAAGTGTCCCTTTCTATGGCAGTAGTAGCAAATTTCTTCAGTTCTCCTGGGTTCAAATGATCGCCTGGAAGGGGCTCCTCCTGCCATTTGATTGGCAGGGCGTTTCAAACCGGCAGATTGAGGTTTGCCCCTCGCCTTTATTACTGCCTCATAACTGCGGGCAGCTTCCAAAGCATCCTTATGAGTCAGAAATTTCCCTGTGGCTAGTGCAGCCTGAATTTCCGTGTCCAAACCTTTTTGAAAGCGACGGGCTCTGATCTCGTCCGTCGGTATCAAGTGTGCCGCGAATCTGTTTAAGGATTGTGTTAGATGTGTAGTATGTGATATTTAAAAATTGAACTATTATGACATATCTTACCGGCTTAGCATGGTGAATTCAGCGTCGTACTCATCTATTGACTTGTCCCACACAGAACCTTGTTGTAGATGAATGAACTGCTGCTCCATGGCAAACCTGGCAGTCACAGGGAAGTACTTCGCGTCGAACTTCTCACGAAAAGTCTTCCATTCAATAGGCTGTACAAGACGGCTTTCTTCCGCCTTCCACCAGTTCCGTGTATTGTCCGTGAGTTGCAGTTTCGCCACACGGACCCAAGCTATGTCTGGCACTTGTGCTGCCGCAAGATCATCCTCTATGCTTTGTGCCCATTTCTCAGCTTCAAGTGGGCTTCCCTTTCCGGAGAACTGCTTGGGATGTAAAGCCCTGAATTGCTTTACCTCAGGTGCGTTAGTCTCGAGACGGTTCAGGAGTTGTTGCTGTCCCTCAAGAAGGCTGCGGATCGCCTCAAGTAGCATTGTTTGCTCGGTGGGTGGCGCAGGAACAGCAGGAATGATTGGTAGTGGAGGTGGAGGTGTGTTGTTGACGTTGGTGCTGGTGTTGTTCGGGGAATCCATAACCTTGAAGAAAATTTGGGTTAGGACAGATTCAAGTACATGAAATGATAAGATTCAAGGAATATGAAATTGTAAGATTCAAAGAACATGAATTGTAAAGAATGTTTTAGTTGCTGGTTCTTGTGTTATACTGATTAGATTTGTTCACGTAGAACAAAACTGCATAATAGGGTTTCATACAGCTCTGACCTGCATGGGCCACCAACAAAACCTGTCACGCCCCGCTTCCCGGTATACGGCGAAGGGGGCGAGACTGGTCCGCTACGTATATGCTCAGAAGTACATACGCTAAGCGTATCTAAGCAATATAAAAATAAATACACAAGAGACAAGATATAATAAAAACAGCAACTTTTATTTATTAACATTCTTTTGTACAATACATGAAAAGGAAATACAACTGAAATAAAACGATGCCTAAACAATGGCATAACAGGAAATGAAAAGTACTGAATGGAAAATGTACAATGAAACTAGAGCTCTGGTTCTTCAGCAAACTGCTCCAAGTCTTCTGCAGATGGCTCGATCTCTGCCGGATCCAAACCACCTGACGACATTCAAAGAAGAAAGAATAGAATGTCATCAGCGAACAGGTCACTCGGTAAGTCCCAAAGATAAGAGGAAAGTATAATAGACAGAATAAGAAGGTATCTTTTAAAGTTGTATTATCTTGTAGTAATGCCGTGTTAACGCTGTTGTTTGTAGCTTGGTACAGAAGGATGTCAGTGTATACGAGAGGGGTCTCTATATGCTAGAGACCAGGGCAAACGGAATGTACAAGGAACCGTTAAGCCACGGTACAACAGCAACGGAATATAGGTTATGTGTCTTAATCTTACCGCCTCGTGCCACTTTTAACACCTTCTGTACCAATCTACCCCTTAAACCCCGTAGTGTTTTGATGCTATTGTTTGTCTTGTAAATTGTATTGATTGTATAATTAATTGACTGACCGGAACCATGATATCAGTAAACGGACGTAACCGTAGAATCATGTAAGTGGAATAACTGGAGAACCATGTAAATGGAATGTATATCCATGGTTCAGTTCGGTCAAGTCGTATAGATTGATAATTGGATTCATGGATTCATGTTGAAAATTGTAGATTGTAGATTGACTCGAATCATATTCAAATCAGATTAATCAGACTCAAACCCGAGTTAGACAATTAGAAATGTAAATCGAAGTCTTGATTATTTCTTAAACCTATAATTGCTAAGGTCCTTAAGGTAATTTGTAAAACTTGAGGGGGTTTTATGTAAAAATAATTTTTATAAACTTTTCAAAATACATCTCAAATATTCGTTATTCGTCTTTAGAGTTGTAATGAAGGTGGATTTTATATTGGGATATTTCTAGTGAAAATATCCTAGTTTCATAAATAAAGGTATTTATTTGTAATATTGATTTATGTGGAATTTATGGTATTTTAATGTAAAATTGATTCTTGTGATTTTTAGAAAAAGGTGGAATATTTATATCTTAACAAAATAGATATTTTAATGATAAATATACATATATTTATACAAAATAATTTTAATAAATATTTTATATTCTAGAAATCTCATTTTCTTAAGATGTCGTATTTTAAATCTTTCGAGACCGAATGCTCCTTGCGGAGGTCTGAATATCGCACTACTAAGCCCGAGGATGTGCGATAAACTGCACCATCCCGAACGGGTTCCCCAAAGTGGGTTGTAGCGGCGTTTTGCAAAGATTGTAAATACTAAATCCTTTAGAAAACGATTTTACGAAGTAAGTGGTATTTACTTGAAAATGTTTGTTTTCTCGTATTCTAAGTTCTCGAGGGTGTTGCATACGAGTGTGTGAAGAGGTAGGTTGTTATCTCGTGATCTAATATAAATGTATAGCAAGTTTGATGGGGTTAAATGAAGGGTTGAAATAATGTGGTATTTAAGTGAAAAATACGATAAATTGAAAAGGCTATCATTTCATGTGACGAAACTTGATCAAATTGTTTGATTAGTGTTTAATAGTCAACATGAGGAAGTTTAGGTATGATTGTATTAGTGAGAAGTGGAATTTTATAGAAAACCGAATCGGAAATCGGATTTGTTCCGATTCCGTCGGGTTTTGTAATTTCGTATTTTGAGAATGGAAAAGAGAGATAGAAAAGGGACTTACGGGTTTTAGATTACTCAAGAGAGTGAGAGAGAACTAGAGGGATCGTCGGTGTGTTGCATCGTCGCCGATAGTTCCTAAGATGATCGCCGGAAGTTTCGCCGGAATTTCGTCGGAGCTTCATCTTAAGCTTGTTTTCAAAGTACACGATCTTTGGAAAAATTTTGAGAGAGTAGGCTCAGGATTTTGGGGTGAGATGGTAGTGTGTAGGGTTGGTATTTATAGGGTTAGGCTAGAGTTAGGATAGATGAAAAGTTTAAAATAAAAATGTGATAAAATGTAATAAAAATGTATTAAAAGTGGAGTAATTGGGGTTTTTAAAGAGCTCTGGAAATGGTCTGGGGCTAAAATTTTGCAGGTGCATAGGGAATATGAAAAGACACAACTTTCATGTTGGGGTAGTCGCCGGAATCGGCCGACTCGGCCGTGACTCGGTCTGAGGACTGAGTCAGACCGAGTCAAGGCCGATTTGGCCGATTTCCGGCCGAGTCAGGCGGCCGGGATCCCCCCCCCCCCCGACGGTTCATCTAACTCCTGAAAATGTTACATCTTTGGGTGTAGTGGGTTTTTGTGAGATATGCACGTGTAAACTCTTGGTATTTTAAAGGTTTTAAAAAAAATCAATATTAAAAATAATGTGGAGTATGGGATTTGAACTTTGGTGGCTTGGTTCAGCAGTGCAAGGTATTACCAATGAGCTACAAGCTCCTTCTTGTAATTATGGAGCTAATTAATTACTTAAAGTAATAACAGTAAATGTAAATACCCCAAGTATAAATTAATTTTAAAGAAAAATTTTGTACACTAAAATGGAGTTGTTATATTATTTTAACTTGTAATTAAAAGCAAAATAATTACTTATAACTTGTGCTCAGGCTAAAATACCCCTTTATGGATTTTTTGAAAATTTTTTGTAAAAACTTGTATTGGAAATTTAGGGTTGTTACATGTGCAAAATACTATTAACTACGATTAGGACACGTGGCAAGAATTCAGAGCCCAAACCCCCCAACTTGGCCAGCGAGATGAATCAAAAGACTGGCGCCGCCGGGCTTGCCCATTGGTATTGCCCCCAAACCCTACACACTGCAACCTTTGGCATACCCTACTATCCCCATGTTGTTTGATTTCTCTGTAAATTAACAGAGAGATTAAATTAACCATTAATCCAATATTTTAATGCATTTTAATTCTCTTTTTTAATTCTCAAAACCCTGATTTCTCCTATAAATACCACCCTACACCCTAGTCCTCCTCATTTGGAAATCTAGTATCAAAACTCTCAAAATTTTCTAAGTCCAAAAAGTTGTACAAGTGGAGTTAGCCTAAGGTCAAGTTCCGGCGTCGTAAGTTGTACAAGTGGAGTTAGCCTAAGATCAAGTCCAAAAAGTTGGACAAATCCGGCGACACCGTGACTCTACGACGCTTGCAAACCCATCCTCTACCTCCCCTCTCTCTTCTCAATCCGTAAGTCCCTATTTTTTCTTCTCTCTTCTCTATTAAACAAATCTCTTTTCAAATGACGTCGGTAAGTGGAGTTAACCGACTTTTAAAACCTAATTTCTTTAAAAATGATAATTTTTCTTAGGAAACTCGTAACCAAATTAATAAACCTTGCTTATTAACTATTAACTAAAATTTAGAAACCAATTTCACTATAAAACACCACGTAAAACCATGTTTATTGCACTTTTACGGTTTAATACCACATACTTACTTTTGACATATTTTATTATGCTTACTTGTATTACCTTTAGAAAATTCATGAGGCAATGAACTTCCTCATCACAACACTTATCATGACATAGCATGATTGCCTCTTTACAATATTTTTTTGGACTAATACAATTTTACGATAAAATACCCTAAACTATTAAAAACCGTATTCTTTAAGATTGTTTTAATTAAATTCCATACAATTATATCCTTACAACCCATTTTGGGGAATCCGATTTAGTTGGTGCGGATTATTGCACATTCATCGGACTAGTAGGGCAAGATGCATACCTCCTCACGGAGCATACGATCTCGATTGAATTTTTATTACAATTTCTACGAAAACGTGATTTTTATTTAATAAATAAATTCTATTTTTAATATATATATATATATATTATCAAAATATCTATTTTAATTATATTTAATAATTCCATATTTTCTAAATCAAAAGAAAAAAATTCACAAAAGTTCATGAAAATACCATCAAGAATCAATACAATTCAAATTACATGAAAATACCATATATTATTCAATTTAGATTTATATCCACTAGAATATTTCATCTTTCAAAATTTATATCCATGAAAATCCTAAATACGATAATTAAATACTTGAGGTGTATTTTGAAAATATATCAAAACTATTTTTCATAAAAAACCCCTCAAGTTATATTAAATTACAATAAGGACCCTAGTAAATATAGGTTTAAGCGGGACCAGTTCTCTTAAGCCTCAGGGAGCCGGAGAATTTGGGAGCTTGCCTATTTAAGGTAGACAACTAAAACGGGGTTATCAATACGGTAATTGGCTTGGAAAAAGTCACAAATCTTGCCGTCCATATGCAGCAGTTACCGATAACTCCAAAAACTAATTCATGACTTCTATTCGTTTTAAAGTATCTGACTCAATCAGAGTCTCAGTCTAATCTGAAATCAATCCATCCTTGAATACAATTCAAGTATAACTCCAATTCAACATGAATCCATTTATACCGGAATACAATCTATATCAACATGAATTGATTTGACCGAACCATGGATATACATTTAACATTGTTTACATGACTATCTGTTTATATCCTTTCTGTTTACATGAACTACTGATATCATGGTTTCGGTAAGTCTTACATCTATTAAACAAAATAATACACATCAATACAAAATACATTACGGGGTTTTAAAGGGGTAGACCAGTACGGAATGTGTTAAAAGTGGCACGAGACGGTCACTTTAATACACTAACCTGAACATCCGTTGCCGTTGTCCCGTGGGTTTTGACGGAGCCTTGTGATCCGTATACCATAGTCCACGGGGTAAGCTAGACTCCTCTCGTATACACTGGCATATTCTGTACCAAGCTACAAACAACTGCGTTAACATAACTATCAACTTTATACCAGTTATAATTTCTTGCCTGTCTATTCTCATTCTACATATCTTTGGGACTTACCAAGCGATTGTTCGCTGACGACATTCCTTTTCTATTCTTTCTTTGGAATGTTGTTAGGGGGATCTGATTCTCTGGAGATTAAGCCCAGCACAGACGACTTGGAGTAGTTCTCAGAAGACCCAGAGCTCTAGTCGCTTGTATATACTTTACTTTTAGTTCATGCCATTGTTTAGGCATTTCTTTTCAGTCTTGTATTTACATTTCCAGTTGTATTGAAAAGGATGTTTAATAAATAAAAGTTGCTATTCATTTACATCTCATGTCATACTTGTGTACTTTACTATATTGCTTATTTACGCTTAGCGTGTTTACTTCTGAGTAAATACGTCGCGTGACTCATCATGTCTCCTTATTGTACTCTGGGAAGCGGGGTGTGACATATCCCAATCGGTGTTATATGAGTGCTAGCGCACCAAAAGGAGGACCCAAGGGCGTTCCTTCATCTTCATGCTATGTTTTCTGTTGATCTAAAAGAACGGGGATACCTGATCGAGGAGCGCTAGTCATCTCAAGTCTCGACATGGCCATAATGGAGATGGCGTTAGTCACCGGGATCTAGGTTACATTATGTTACGACCTGGAAATGGCATATGACCGGCACTTGAATCACATGAAGACTATAGGACCCCACCGTAATCCAAGTAAACCAAAAACCAGGAATCTAAACCTTTTTGTAAGAAAATAGTGGAGGTGGAGTTTTGAAATGGTTTTATAAATGGAATCAAGTTTATTCTAAAAGTATAAGCAAAGTTTGTTAGAAATCATTATTGTCGTTTAAAAATTGAGCATCGCCTCCTTCGTAAATTTTGGATAAAACCACATACAAGCAATAATATAATATAATCATCCCCAACGGGTGCTAGCTGTTAGTGTATATGCCCTAGGGGCCATTATTGTATCGTACTTGTATGTATATTACTTAATGGAAGCTTAGGATATTCACAGTTGTATATACAGTCTTGCTAAAAATGGTAGTATGCTACTTGGTTTGTGTCTACTTTAATATGTGCATATGTTTCTTGTAACGTATCACTTATACATATTAGTAGAGCCCATAGGATCTTTGCTTGATTACCAGCGTTGTGATAGCAGTCACACTAGTGGGGGTTGGGTAGTCTATAAGCAACATCCTATACTTGTCCCTAGTCGTAGGATTATCGAGACAGGGCATCGATACTCCAGAGTAGAATAGTGTGTACGCTTCTTATCCCAGTTGGGGAGATGGTCTGTCCCACAGCCGTCAGTACATCGTACTGGAGATAGTATACAGGTGCTCGTTAGGTTACGGGTACACCGGACAGGACTCGCAGGGGAACTGATTGGTTGCTATTATACCCGTCGTCAGTTAACAGTTCCCAGGTGACATGAGTACAGCATAGTCCGCAGACTTGACACTGCTACTTTGCCTCGAGTGTGTCCCACTGTTCTTAGATTGCTACCCTACCACGGCTCAAAGGAGTCGTGCAAACAGGTAGCAGTTGGGTGCAGTCCCGAGCACTTGGAGGCAGTGGCAGTCAGACAGGATTCGTCTCTCCCAGTATTGGGAGTTGATATCGCGCTGTGTCAGAGAGCCATTACGCAAAGTCCCTGGCCAGGGCAAGCGAGATTTACTGGTAGGTTCCAGTAGTTTCTCAGGGTGTAATGGGCTACGCACCGACACGACTTATACCGCTATTAGGGGACTGACACTTGCCGCCCCCTAGGCTCGATATGCGATAGTCTTAGACGAACAGACTGGACTGTACGGAGATTGTCATATCAGGCTCAGTAGGAGTTCGGATGGGTTTCCTAATCGGCCTTCTTATCGACATCTACCTGGGGACCGTTACGTACAGCTAGTACCGCTTGCGGTCTGTGGTTAAACCCACTGCCAGCGTAGTGTCGAGTCTTTAGAGTCCCACACAGAGAGTTTCCCTGCTCCAGGCGAAACGATATAGAGGTAGTATGGTTTTACGACAAGGGTTTGGACGTATACGTGTTTAAACGCACGTACGACGTTCGGACAGTTTTTACTAGTCGGCTTTGGTTTAAGCCAGATTCTAGTATCAGGATATTGGATTTATACAGTCTAAAGTTTTTCCGTGTTTTCACGGATTGGAGGGGCGTTCTCGTAATTTTCCGGGAAGCTTCTAGAAGCAGGTGACTTGGGGGTTAAGGTGGCATAAGCATTTATTGCTTAAATGACTCATTTGTGTGATTCATCCTTAGAGTTAATGATTCATTTATTGAGATTATGACTCATGTGATGAATCACACAAGGTGAATGCATCAACCATGATGATTAATCACTTATATTATTTATTTGATAAATTGTTATGGTTGATATATTCTAATGAGCTCATTATTCATATTCATTCTTATCATCACCTTCTCTCTCCTCAAGCTCTCTCATTCTTGAAACCCTAACCCTAACCTCTCATGTGTTGAGATCAAGGGTTAGCTAGACTAATACATCCATAAGCTCAATCTATATCCCTTAGGTAGCTTAGATTAGCACTTTGAGCAACCTAATTATCTCAAGTTAGAGATCATGCTTGGCGTAGGAGCTCTCAGGTGGATCGTCTTTGACTCGAGGAGGCCGTTGAGGTGCCGATGTTCCAAGGAGCCTACGAGGAGTGGAGGACAGCGATGAAGACCCGAAGGACAAGTAACGTGAGGTATAACTTTGAATCCGAGTAGTTAAACCTCTCGTAGTTTGCTAGTAACGGTTTAGATACGATTCATGCGCTCAAGTCCGTGTTACGAAGCTTTGATAATCGTTTTTCATATATTCCACCTCCCCGCAAGTTCGTGGGGTGCGTGACATGGACTTACAGTGGTATCAGAGCCAACTAAACCATTACTAGCTTGTTAGCAACTAATTAGAAGTTCGATCGACGGAAAATGCGAAAAACGAAAAATCTTGCCCTAACGGTTCTGTTAATTTTAAACATGTCTAAAAAATTATTTGATCTGCCTTAAAATTCACAGCAGGGAAATATAAGAATTCTGAGAAAATACGAGACCCTAACTCGGCAAGATGGCTGCGGATCCGTGGCAATATGGTGCTTTTGGCTGCGGATCCGCCGCCGAGTCAACTCCGAGTTGACTCGGATTTCCTCTGTAATTCATATTTTTTGGTGTTTTGTTTTCCAGTATGTTCTGTTTCTACCCAAGTTACTTCAGTGCAGGTTTGCTTTTGGGGTAGACACGGATAAAGGTTGTCGATCGATGTTCTAAGTTATTTGCTAATTTGGTTTTTATCTGTAATGTTTAATGTGTTCGTAAACCTCCCCTAACTGCTAGTATGTCGGTTGGCAGGGGGTTGCACATTTCTGTAATGTTTACTGTTTGTGTATATGGACTTGATTGGAGTGTTGTGATGATTAGCTGGGGTTTGAGATGGGTTTAATATTCATTCATTCAATGTAAATGTAATATGATGTAATATTCTTTTGCGGAGCGCATCCAGGTTGCGGTTGTAGCCACTGTTGTATTATTTCTTTTTACTGTTTTTGCTCCTAGGATAGACCCAAGGCGGGGTACACAAACTACCGGGTACGTTGAAGTGTTTAGTGGCATATTCACGTTGTTGAGGGAGACCGCTTCACTTCGGGTACTTGGCGGGTAGTTTGCCGTACCCGTAGGGGTCTAGGGTGGGGTAATGGCTATTCATCACAACTGTGTAATCCGTCTTTTATTGCAGGCTCAAAGCAAAATGCGAATTGCTAGTATATCCAATAAAGTTCATCTGTGATCTGGAATGCTTATTATTACGTCTGAAGAATGTACAATATCTATATATGATAGCTATTAGACGTCACTTATGTTTTACACCCGCGCTAGCCCAGCCCCCGCTTTGTCGTTAGTTAAGTAACCTAACGGGTAATGACGGGACCCAGTGGCAAATGCGGATGGCATAAGAGGACGTGGTATTTTCGTTGTTTTCTGCAATGATAGGATAAAGATGGGACGCATTATTATAATGCAAAGAAAATAAACCAAAGTTTAATCGTTGGAACAAATTTAAAAGAAACCACTCGGTTATTTTAAAAAAGGAGCAGAATTTTTTAAATTACGGAGCTTTAACCACTCCTTTTAAAAAGCTATCAGGTTCCTTCGATTTTATCAAGTTCACTATGTTCACGGTTTTTGCCAAAACCATTCGTAGCCCTCCGTCATTTCATTTGGGTATTCAGTAGTATTCAAGCTATGTATTTTGGCCAAAGTCAAGGCATAGTGTTTGGTAGCTGCTGGGTATTCATTTGTTGCATAGTTAGATGAGTTAGTTTGGGACAGTCGTATTATCATTTGACCAAAGTCAGGGGTATTTACAGATGGGTTTAAATTAACCTGGATAATGACGGGTAGAACTTGACATGTGAGTTATGACATTTTGACCAAAGCCAAGGTCATAAGAGCATGGGGCAAAAATTTATATCGGGAATTTCTAAAGAAACTAAAATTTGCAGAAAGAGCATACCATTTTGGAGTTTGATGAATGTTGGTAGGATTCCTTCAAAATTATCATACGATGATATTTTGGATCCCAATCCTACTGTGAGTATATACTACTTATCAGGAGATTCTTCACTTAACGATCAATGCTATAAACCAAGTAGATGTCTAGAAAGGTGTCAGCGGGGCTACGCCCCCAGAGAAAAGAGGTTATTTAATTAAGGAACTTCGCGAAAGCGTTGGAAAACCTCCCTCGAAGTATCGACACTGACCTGGCTGAACGGTTAAGCAAGAATTGTACAGTGAGAATAGTCCTGGCTAATTCTTCTTTTATGGTTTGAGGAGGGATTCGAGAAACAGTGAGAGCCATCCTGTTTAGATAAATTAAAAACCAATCTAAACTTGCAAGAGCATCATCCTAATAGCATTTTCTTCTCTCTCTTAAATTGCAGCGACCTTGTGACCACACATAGGTTACATCTAGATAACAAATTGATTGAATCTGACTTATATGACTGGCAAAGGTCTGTCCAAATGTCCATTGCCTATGACAAGCTGGACCACCCTATTACTACTCAAGATCCCGCCGTCCCAGGTCCAGTTTCCACCGTCACGGATATGAATATCCGCCAGACAAGGGAAAAAGATATAGCAAAAGCCAAGTGCCTCGTATTAGCTTCAGTTGATGGTGTATACCAGAAGCAGCACATGAAGATGGACTCAGTTTCCATCTTTCTCCATAACAAAGATTTATATGGAGAACAATCTCATATCACAAGATATGAGACCTCGACCGAATTAATTCAAGCGAGGTTGTGAAGGGTTCCTATGGCACACTAGTGGAGTCTCACAAGTCATCATACATGCAAAATTTCTAAAATTACGGTGCCGGGAAACCCTAGAACGGATCGTTTGCTAGAAAACTAGGCGAAAAAAACTAACTAGTTAACACTTAACTATAAGATACGGAAATACAACCTTTGTAGATCCGTTTGTCCACCTCCATAGCTCCATGAAGAAGTCATCTCCGCTGTACAAATCCGATCTTGGACTCTCGCGTTCGCTTCATCGGAGAATGGACGGGCTAAGTCGTCGACGACGTGCCGAAGATGATCTACGTCGAAGCATCACTAGATCGAGCTCCACCTTCACCAAGCCATGATAACTTGTGAAGGAAACACACTCTACTACTTGGCAAGAGGTAGAGGATGAAGAAATAGGAAGTGGGTAGACTTTAGAATTGGATTTCTCACTTGTTTCATCAATCCACCATTGATGAAGAAAGCTTTCTTCTTTTAAGAAGATGAAGAAGAAGAAGATGATATTATGATAAGTTTTTAGAAAATAGAAAATAATAGAATACTTATCGTAATCCTAACTATGGTTATGGGTAGAGAATTGACCAAGGTTAAAGGAATAGTTAGGGTTAAGGATGAGATAAGAATGGTGGACTTTGGTCAAAGCTTCATGAAGCTTCAACTAAACTACAAATAAAGCCACCATTCTTTCTCTTTATACTTATTTATTTCAAAATGAATAAATGAAATAAATAAATAGATAATAAGAGAAGAAACAAAACCCTAACCACTCTCACAACCATGGTTTAATCTTCACACAAATCCAAGTTAACATGTATCATCAAACATGACACAATCAAGTGCACAAAACTATATCAAATATATAATGTGCACATGCGAGTGAGAAAATCCATCTTAAGTAAACCGATACTAGTTGATGCAAAGTAATATATCAAATATATAATTATGCATTAAATCATTAAATCAACACTTGATTTAACGATCCGGTCATATCGCATATAACCGACTAGTATCCTATGTATCGGCTTATCGAATCAATACTTGATTCGATAACTAGGTTATATCGCATACAACCATTCGATACATTCATCGCGAGAATAGAATACGGTATCACATACACGCATTATTCTCGGTCCCGCACATATCTCATATGCACTCCTATTTCGTTTCGCTTGAGCCAGGAAACCTCTGTGTAGGACTCTAAAGACTCGTCAATACGCCGGCAGCAGGTGATGATCATATCAAACACCCACAAGCCGCAAGCGGTCTGCTAAACGTAACGGCCACCCGGGTATTGAGCGATCAGAAGATCGACGAGCAAGCCCGCTCACACTCCAGTGAATCCAACCAGTAACACTACCGTACAGTCCGGTCTCGTCGTCTGATATGTCGCATATCTCGCCTAGGGGTGGTAAACGTCAGACCCCAATAGCTCGATAAGTCGTGTCGATATGAGGTCTATAACAATTCGAGAAACTACTGGTAACACTTACCAGTAAATCTCAGCAACCCTGGCCAGGGATTTCCTGTTATAGCCAATCGAACACAGCGCAACATCAACCCCCTATACCGGGAGAGACGAATCCCCTCCTATCGCTCATTGCCTCCATATGACTCGGGACTGTACCCAAAAACCACCGTTTTGCACGCCCTCTTGGACGTGGTAAGATGGAAATCAAAGCACAGTGGGAACCACACAAGACTCTATGACGATCTCGGGTCAACAGACTACTCTATACCAGTGTCACCAGAGAACTGCCATCTGACATGAGGTATAATACCATCTGGGAGTTCTCGGCGAGTCCGTCCAGTATACCCAGTCTCTACTGAGCACCCGTATATCATCTCTGATGTCAAACACCGATGGATATGGGAACATCCATCGCCCATCTGTATGGGTCGAGAAGGTATACGCTAGTCTACTCTGGTATATCGATGCCCCGTCTCGATACACCCACGACTGGGGACTTTGAAGGATGTACGTATGGACTACCATGTCCCCACTAGTATGATCCGCATCATAGTCCAGGTAGTCAAGTACACATCCTAAGGGCTTTACCAACATGTAATAGAGAGGCGATCAGTATACACGTTAAGGTAAAGTGTAACCAGATAGCATACTATCATGTCGAGCAAGAAAGTCCTCCCTATATATGTCCCAGCATCCACTACAATATACATCTTATGTACAGTAATGGCCTCTAGGGCATACATATAACTAACAATCTCCCACTTGCACTAGGGCCATCTGTAGCAGTGGTCGAAGTATCTCATACTCAACCATCCCATAAAAGTCTCTCTCGGGGAATAGGCCTTTATGAGTGGATCCGCTGCGTTATCCTCTAAGTCTGCTCTCCTTGCCTAGATCACCCTGGAGATCAACCATCTCCATGATCAGGTGATACTGCCTTAGAATAAGTCTGGATCACTGATGGGACCGGCGTTCCTTGGCATAAGCCACAACTCCATTGTCTCACAATGGTAGGAACGTAGTTCATCTCATGAACTAATATACACCCAAACATCCTCTTTGGTAGCATCATAAGTAGCGATGTATCCAGCCTTTATCGTCTAGTATGTCACGGTATCTAGCTTGGAACTCTTCCAGCATACCGTCCCTTTACTGAGGGTAAAGACAATGCCTGCGACTGACATTCAGTCGTCTTTATCACTCTGGAACACTTCCAGTGATTCTCCCCAGGATCGATTGATACCATCTCACTACTACTAGTGAGTATCCTAACATCCAATTAGATCTATCTCATAGATCCAAAAACCAGGATATAGAAGGTATCACATTGATCCTATACGGAGAATCTTTGTGATAATCGGAGATTGATCGAGCGTAGCATAAGAAACTCCTTTCTTATCAAGAGTATGTTATCCATGTACTCTACGAGGATCACCACCATACTCCCTACTACCCTTTTGTTTATACAAGGTTCATCTACCATTTTGATGATGTCAAACTCTTTGACTATCTATCAAAACAGATGTTCCAACTCCGCGATGCCTGTTTTATCCTATAAAGCATCTTCCACACGTTTCCGCTGCTCCCACTGTCTACGAGGCTATCTGGCTGTGTACTTATAGACGCACTCTTCTAAATCATCATTTAGAAAAGCAGTCATGACACCCAACCACCAGATATCGTAGTCATGGTATGTAGCCATGGCAAGTAGGATCTGGATGGACTTAAGTATAGGTACTGGAAAAGGTTTCATCATTATCCACGCCTGGTCAATGACGAAAAACTTTAACAAGTCTAGCTTTGAAAGTCTCAACTTTTCCATTTACACCAAGTAATCTTCTCAAGATATACTTGCTCCTGATGGGGATTTAACCCTTCAGATATAGCAACCAAAGTCCATACTTTGTTGTGTATAAGGATTCCATCTCAGATCGCTAAGCATCCAGCCATTCTTACAGAGTCTCACTCCTGATGGCCAGCTCGAAGCTAGTTGGGTCATCATCTCATGATAAAATCCTCGCTCCCACTGTCATAGAGAAACAGAAGTATCTCTCAGGTGGGTGAGGAACCCTACTAGATCGGCGGAGAGGCTGAGGTTCGTTGGAATCTACTGAATCCTTTGGTTCTATCAAATCATCAGCTGCAATTTGTATGGCTGGAACATTTCCAGTTGTACATAACAGACGTTGCCTCGAGCTTGTCCGGATTTTGCTTTTAGACATTGGCCGGACAACCCCAAATCTTAACTAACTTAAGATATGGGCTCTTACCTTTCCATATCACATATGAATTGGTAGGCAACTGATTTGATCGAAACCCTATTCAATAGGTATGCAACTTCATAAGTGCATAACTCCCAAAAGGAAATAGGTAACTCAGTAGTACTCATCATAGAGCACACCTTATCATATAGGGTGTGTTTGCTCCGCCCCGATATACCATCGTGCTATGGTGTATACGGAGGAGTAATGCTGAGAGAGAATCTCATTCCCTTTTAGAATAGTCCAGGATTTCCGTGCTCAAGTATTCTCCTCCTTGATCACATCAAAGGACATAATACTTATACTCGTATTTTGGTTCTCTACTTCTAACTTATATTCTGTGAATATCTTAAAAGGTTCGGACATGTGTTTCAACAGGAACATAGGTCTGAATCTCGAAAGATTATCAGAGAATGTAATGAAGTAAAAAGAACCGGTCTTGGTATGTGTAGACAGGGGACTTACATACATCAACATGTATCATCCCTAGAGTTCACTAACTCTTTCTCTGTTTACAATAAACAGAGCTATGGTCATCTTATCTTTGTGACATGACTGGCGAGTTTCACAAGATGTAAATTCAAACTAATTTAAATATACATCTTTATGTAACTCTAGCTAGTCGGGTCGCATTGATATGACCTAGTCTACAATACCTCAAGAAGGATCCGTTCATTTCTGAACTCTTCCTCTTGTGTGTGTTCCATATACTAAGAACTGTTGTTTGATTTAGAACATTAATGCTTTTAGATAACGTGCCTGAACCGATCAACTTTTGATATAGGAAATATTCAAAACATTATCCAACAATACAAAATTTTATCATTTCTTTACTAATAAAGAGAGTGATATGATTTTGTATATCAGGTTCGGTATCTAATAACATTCGTTCAGAATCAATGTATTGGTAATACAGGGTGACAGTGACCGACAGACTTGGCTGCAACACTTGCCCCGTTTTCTGCCTCATGAAACTTATCACCCGTTCTCAGTTTTTCTACCCTTTTGTAGCCCTATGTAACATCTTACATATCTGGGATCCTGATCCGGTATCAAATACCCAGGATACAGAGGATACTGAGAAACAGTTCTTTGTAATGAACACACCCGAAGATGATGCATCAGCATGCACTCTCTTCGTTTGGACGGTACGGGAAATCTGGTATTCCCCAATTTCCAGCTCTGTCTTATAACAATTATAAGTTGGAGCGGGACCAACGTTCTCCAGCTCAGTATAACAAGTGGGTTCGGTCAATTATCCGTATTATTATCTTGATTAAGGCGTGACATGGTCGCTACCAGGAGAGAGAGAGAAGAAAACACTCAGCGTGTGCTCTGTCAAGAATAGATTGGTTATTATTTTATCTAATCAGGATGGCTCCCACTGCTTTTTATCAAATCTTCCTTCAAACCCTAAAAGGAAAGACCAGCCGGGATTAATTACACACTACAAGTTCGCCAATCTTTCAGCCAGGCCAGTGTCGGTACTATGAGGGAGGTCCCCCGTGCTTTCGCACGAACCTAATTAATGTAAACCTCGTTTTCCCAGAGGCGTAACCCCGTTAACACCTTTCTAGACACCTACTTGATCGGCTAATTGTAATGTATAAAACTCTCCCAGGAGTAACTCTTACTCGCAGCGGGTATCGGGATCCAACTATCTCATAGAAGGTATGCAATCTCATTGCAAATTTCAACACTTGAAATTCTCGATAATATATTGCCCCAGGCGATCTATGACCTTGACTGAGTCAACAAACCATAGACCGCAAGTAAAGTTCAACCCGTCATTTCCTGATTGAATTAAACCCACCCGCACGACCCTTGACTGAGTCAACAAGGCCGCACGACTACCCTAATCCAATCTGCATCATATGCATAAGCAGATAAATAGTAATCAGCTACCGCACACTACGCCTTGACTGAGTCAACAAACGCAGCACGAATACTAACTATTACTTATCTGAAATGACGGAGGGCTACGTCAGGTTTTTAAGAAAACCCTTTGCGTAATGAACTTTATATCGTTGTAGAATCAAATGATTTTAAAAATGGAGTGCTTTTGAGGTTTTTCTAGTTTTGCTAAAGGAGTCACTCCCGGTGAAGGGATCGTCGGTCCTTTCCTCGTCGAATGAGGTGCGGGATATATCAAATATATCACTGTGCAAAGCAAAAACACTTAAAAGCAATCAAAAGACAAACCGAGGGTGTAGCATCTGCCAGTTATTGCTAAAGGAGTCACTCCCGGTGAAGGGATCTCGGTCCTTTCCTTATCGAATAAGGTGCAGGATATATCACATATACCTCTGTGCAAAGCAAGAACTGTAGCTACCTGTTTTATTTTGAAATTCGATTCTACAACATCTTAGGTTTCTTTTATTTCATTAATCACATTAATGAAGTCCCATCATTTAAGCACCTAAACATCACAGATAAATACGACGTACACTTATGCCATCCGCATTCGCCTCGATGTCCCCTCGTGCACCGTTAGGTTAGGTAACTAACGGCAGAGCGGGGCAGGGCTAGCACGGGTGTAAAACATAAGTAACGGCTATATAATATATCATATATACTATATACTGTATCTATCACAGAACATCACATGATCACATCACAGATATCGCAGCAGAAGAAACATATGAAATATTGGATATACTAGGACGTCCGTGTTTTCAATACGAGCCAGTATAAAACACGGATTCCACGGTCGCGATGAATAGCCAAACCCACACCCCAAGACCCCTACGAGCGCGGCAAGCAACCCTACCAATTCTGGAGTTAGGAGACCCGGACTCGACTCCTCGAGTTGGTCACCCACTGGACTCCAGAACCCGGTTAGTTATGCCCTCCTCCTTGGGTCTATCCTAGTGCGGAAAAGTAAACAATATACAAAAGGTGACAACTTCCGCAACCTGAAAGCGCCCCAATAAAAGAATATTACATACAAGTTTTTACATGAATGAAAATGAAAAACACTCATCTCACATAAAAACCCCCGGCTATTCAAACACGACGATCCAATATAACATATCCAGCAACACATAACATCACATGTCATCAACGTAAGTAAATAAGCGCATCCCAATTGTCGTTGACATATAGCAACGAAACCGGCGATATCACACATTACACTTACGGTCACAGAAAAGAAAGTTTAAAACTACAACAGTTGGAATCCGCAACCACCTCAGACATCGCATGCCTGACCAAATGAATTCTTTAGACATCGCATGCCTAACAATTATAAATCCCGCATTTTAGTCTCATTATCGAAAACTCTTTTCAATATCAAGTCGGGCAATTCAACAGGATTCCCGACATTCTGATCGAATACTCGTCGCAAACTTCAGTAGGCGGCCGCACCCCCGATACCGTCGACGAAGTGCACTAAGGCGGAACACCGCTGCCGCGAGCACCCGAACGGATGCTTTCGGCGACGGGGTTCTCCTACAGTCACTTGGTCGGGGCTATGGAGTGAGGCTGTCTATTAAGTTTACCCGGCGAGTATCCGCGTACGCTACGTGATTGCGACGGACTTTTGATCACATCAAAATTCCGTGGCAACCGATCAAGTGAGACTAAACTGCTATGTTTATAACATTCATTCAGTTATCTCATAACTTATTGTGAATTCCAATTATTGTATCCCATTCCGGATAAATAGAAAATATCAAACTTTCCGATCGAACATTCGAACACCCAAGTTTTCCCGATACAGTCAAACACATGAAATAAGTCTAACAACATTCAGTTTGTTCCTCAGTACCAACGGTCCAGCCGTAGCAGGGTCAAGCCAACGCCTCACATGTGGCACGCCGTACTGCCCCAAACCCGAAGGTTCAAAGGGCAGTTCAAGACGGTCACATAATCGAGTTAAGGTTTGTTGTCTTCTAGAGGGTCCATCGCGTTACTTGCACTACTTAGAACGTCGTTAAACTACGGAAAAATCCAACACTTGGAAATTTCCCGACAGGGGAAAAATTGGGTATTTATATCCGGTCGAACTTTTTAACATATTCTAAAATTTATCCGGAAAGCCAAAACAGACAAAATTTGATAATCCGATCGAATATACCGAATCCCCAAAACAACTCCAGAAAATTCAACTCTTGAATAAAGTTTAAAAAATCCCAGGAAAACCAGCACAGAAATCTGAGAATTACTGTGAAAAACAAAATACATAAAACGACAAAGCTGTCGCGGAAGCGCCGCACGAGCCGTGCTCGTGCCGCGGATCCGCGGCTCATTGATGGAATTAGGGCATACGACTTCACAGTAACTCTTAGATAATCCTGCATGTTTTTCTGCATATTTTTAATATCGAAAAATCCACAATTTTCAAAAAAGGACAGAGAGCATGTTAGAAATGGGTTTTCGGGTTCGTTCGGACTTCAAACTCCGTCTGGAATTCGCCTAAGGCTCTAGCTAGGCTCTGATACCACTGAAGGGTTCCTATGGCACACTAGTGGAGTCTCACAAGTCATCATACATGCAAAATTTCTAAAATTACGGTGCCGGGAAACCCTAGAACGGATCGTTTGCTAGAAAACTAGGCGAAAAAAACTAACTAGTTAACACTTAACTATAAGATACGGAAATACAACCTTTGTAGATCCGTTTGTCCACCTCCATAGCTCCATGAAGAAGTCATCTCCGCTGTACAAATCCGATCTTGGACTCTCGCGTTCTCTTCATCGGAGAATGGACGGGCTAAGTCGTCGACGACGTGCCGAAGATGATCTACGTCGAAGCATCACTAGATCGAGCTCCACCTTCACCAAGCCATGATAACTTGTGAAGGAAACACACTCTACTACTTGGCAAGAGGTAGAGGATGAAGAAATAGGAAGTGGGTAGACTTTAGAATTGGATTTCTCACTTGTTTCATCAATCCACCATTGATGAAGAAAGCTTTCTTCTTTTAAGAAGATGAAGAAGAAGAAGATGATATTATGATAAGTTTTTAGAAAATAGAAAATAATAGCATACTTATCATAATCCTAACTATGGTTATGTGTAGAGAATTTACCAAGGTTAAAGGAATGGTTAGGGTTAAGGATGAGATAAGAATGGTGGACTTTGGTCAAAGCTTCATGAAGCTTCAACTAAACTACAAATAAAGCCACCATTCTTTCTCTTTATACTTATTTATTTCAAAATGAATAAATGAAATAAATAAATAGATAATAAGAGAAGAAACAAAACCCTAACCACTCTCACAACCATGGTTTAATCTTCACACAAATCCAAGTTAACATGTATCATCAAACATGACACAATCAAGTGCACAAAACTATATCAAATATACAATGTGCACATGCGAGTGAGAAAATCCATCTTAAGTAAACCGATACTAGTTGATGCAAAGTAATATATCAAATATATAATTATGCATTAAATCATTAAATCAACACTTGATTTAACGATCCGGTCATATCGCATATAACCGACTAGTATCCTATGTATCGGCTTATCGAATCAATACTTGATTCGATAACTAGGTTATATCGCATACAACCATTCGATACATTCATCGCGAGAATAGAATACGGTATCACATACACGCATTATTCTCGGTCCCGCACATATCTCATATGCACTCCTATTTCGTTTCGCTTGAGCCAGGAAACCTCTGTGTAGGACTCTAAAGACTCGTCAATACGCCGGCAGCAGGTGATGATCATATCAAACACCCACAAGCCGCAAGCGGTCTGCTAAACGTAACGGCCACCCGGGTATTGAGCGATCAGAAGATCGACGAGCAAGCCCGCTCACACTCCAGTGAATCCAACCAGTAATACTACCGTACAGTCCGGTCTCGTCGTCTGATATGTCGCATATCTCGCCTAGGGGTGGTAAACGTCAGACCCCAATAGCTCGATAAGTCGTGTCGATATGAGGTCTATAACAATTCGAGAAACTACTGGTAACACTTACCAGTAAATCTCAGCAACCCTGGCCAGGGATTTCCTGTTATAGCCAATCGAACACAGCGCAACATCAACCCCCTATACCGGGAGAGACGAATCCCCTCCTATCGCTCATTGCCTCCATGTGACTCGGGACTGTACCCAAAAACCACCGTTTTGCACGCCCTCTTGGACGTGGTAAGATGGAAATCAAAGCACAGTGGGAACCACACAAGACTCTATGACGATCTCGGGTCAACAGACTACTCTGTACCAGTGTCACCAGAGAACTGCCATCTGACGTGAGGTATAATACCATCTGGGAGTTCTCGGCGAGTCCGTCCAGTGTACCCAGTCTCTACTGAGCACCCGTATATCATCTCTGATGTCAAACACCGATGGATATGGGAACATCCATCGCCCATCTGTATGGGTCGAGAAGGTATACGCTAGTCTACTCTGGTATATCGATGCCTCGTCTCGATACACCCACGACTAGGGACTTTGAAGGATGTACTTATGGACTACCATGTCCCCACTAGTATGATCCGCATCATAGTCCAGGTAGTCAAGTACACATCCTAAGGGCTTTACCAACATGTAATAGAGAGGCGATCAGTATACACGTTAAGGTAAAGTGTAACCAGATAGCATACTATCATGTCGAGCAAGAAAGTCCTCCCTATATATGTCCCAGCATCCACTACAATATACATCCTATGTACAGTAATGGCCTCTAGGGCATACATATAACTAACAGGTTGGCCGTCGGGTCATCTGTAAGGGACAACGTCCTTACAATGACTAGCTGTATTGATCAGCTCAAGGACCTGAAGACCACGTTGGAGAACGAGTCAGATACTGACTGGATTCTACAGTCTCTACCTTCTACCCTGAAGGAAACCAGGGAAGTAGAAGGAAAGAGAAGGGAAAAAATTTTGGGACTGGATATAGTAAAAGAGGGAAGTTCCTATTGTTATGGGATTGGGCATTGGCAGAAAGATTGCAGGGCTTTAGAAGCCAGTAGCCAGGATACGAAGCATGTTGTGGCTTCAGCCTCAAATGTGTTTGTAATTGAGAACTATTTGTCAATAAACTCTAATTCCTTGGTACTAGATACCGGAGCAGGATCTCATATCTGTAATTCATTACATGCTTTGAGAAACCATAGAGTTATAAAGGTAGGTGATTGGTCTCTCAGAGTTGCAAACGGAATGAGCGTGGACACTGAATCCGTGGGAGAATATTGCCTAGGTTTGACAAGTAGGCAGATATTGATTCTACGTAACTGTCTATATGTACCTAGTATGACTTGTAATATCATATCAGTGTCCTCACTTTCAAGAGAGGGATATGATTTTACATTCGCAAGTGATGTAGTTAACATCCACCTAAATCAAGTTCTGATTGGGTCTGGTACATTAGATAATGGTATATACGTATTGAGTCAAGCTCAGGTTTTCAATGTCCAGAACACACTTAAAAGAAAGTCTCCAGAAATAAATCAGGATTTCTTATGGCATTGTAGACTTGGTCACATCAATGAGAGAAGGTTGACTAAGTTACATAGAGAAGGATATTTGAATCCGTTCGAATATCGATCTTATGCTACTTGTGAATCTTGTCTCAAAGGAAAGATGACAAAGACTCCATTTACTGGACACGGAGTAAGAGAAAACGAGCTCTTGGGACTCGTACACAGTGACGTGTGCGGTCCAATGTCTATGCATGCGAGAGGTGGTTATTCCTATTTCATTACTTTTACGGATGATTTCTCTAGGTATGGATATGTCTTCTTAATGAAGCATAAATCCGAGGCCTTTGAGAAATTCCAAGAATACAAGAATGAAGTGGAAAAACAAACAGGCAAGAGTATAAAGACACTGAGATCTGATCGAGGTAGTGAATACTTAAGTGCCGAGTTCCTGGGTTACTTAAAAGAGAATGGAATTCTCTCTCAGCTTACTCCTCTATACACACCACAACACAACGGTGTATCGGAAAGGAGGAATCGAACCCTATTGGATATGGTTCGTTCCATGATGAGTAACGCTGAGTTACCGCGATCATTCTGAGGTTATGCGCTAGAATCAGCGGCATATCTTCTAAACATGGCTCCTACCAAGACTGTGCCTACCACGCCATATCAAATATGGAGTGGAAAGAAACCCTATCTTCAGCATCTGAAGATATGGGGATGTCCAGCTTTTGTTAAAAAGCAGCATGTGGACAAGCTCGAGGCACGATCAGTACAGTGTAAGTTTGTGGGATATCCGAAGAATTCCAAAGGATATTATTTCTATTACGCAGAGGAACAAAAGGTTTTTGTTTCTCGTAATGCCTATTTTCTAGAACATCGGTTCGTAGAAAAGGAAACAAGTGGGAGCGAAATAGAACAGGAAGAAATTCCAGAACCACAAACTACAACTGAAAGTATGGTAGAACCAGAGGTTTCAGAAGAAAGGGACATACCAGCGCCTATCCGCAGAAGTAGTAGGCCGTCTCATCCGCCCGAGAGATACTACGGTTTTCTCATAGACGGGGAAAGAGAGGATTACGTCATTGATGATGATGACCCTACTAGCTTCCAACAAGCCATTCAGAGCAGTGACTCGGTAAAATGGCCGGATGCAATGCGGACCGAAATGGAGTCCATGTACACTAACAAAGTATGGACTTTGGACATTGCTCCAGATGGGGTAAAACCCGTAGGATGAAAATGGATCTTCAAAAAGAAGATTGGTGTAGATAGACAGGTTGAAACCTATAAGGCTAGACTTGTTGCAAAGGGTTTCCGTCAAAGACCTGGTTTGGACTATGACGAAACCTTTTCTCCAGTGGCTATGCTTAAATCCATTCGGGTCCTTCTTGCTATTGCTGCCTTCCACGATTATGAAATCTGGCAGATGGACGTAAAGACGGCCTTTCTAAATGGAAATTTAGAAGAGAGCGTCTATATGGATCAGCCAGAGGGATTCATTCAGAGTGGGAGCAGCGGTAAAGTATGCAAGTTTCTTAAGTCCATTTATGACTAAAGCAGGCATCGCGGAGTTAGAACATCTGTTTTGATGATGCTGTCAAAGAATTGGACTTTATCAAAAATCCAGATGAACCTTGCATATACAGTAAGATTGTAGGGAGAGCTGTAGTATTCCTCGTCTTGTACGTGGATGACATTCTCCTAATAGGAAATGATATTCCTATGTTACAGTCAGTCAAAAGATTCTTATCACAGAAATTCTCTATGAAAGACCTGGGTGATGCCACCTACATTCTAGGGATCCGGATCTATCGTGATAGATCAAAGAGGATGTTGGGACTTTCGCAGTCCAGGTACATAGACACCATAGTGAAGAGATTCAGTATGGAAGATTCTAAGCGCGGTAACCTACCGGCTTGTCACGGAATCACCCTTTCCAAAGAGATGTCTCCCAAGACTGATTTGGAAAGGGATCGCATGTCGGTTATACCCTACGCTTCAGCGGTAGGCTCTATAATGTATGCGATGTTATGTACCAGACCAGATGTAGCATACGCATTGAGCGTTGTAAGCCAGTATCAGGCAAACCCAGGGGAGAATCACTGGATAGCAGTAAAGAACATTCTCAAGTACCTGAGAAGGACTAAAGATATGTTCTTGGTGTATGGCGGAAAAGACCTCCAGATTGAGGCCTTTGCCGACTCCGGCTTCCAGAGTGACAAAGATGACTCCAAGTCCATGTCAGGTTATGACTTTACCCTCAATGGAGGGGCGGTCTGTTGGAAGAGTTCCAAACAGGAGACCGTTGCTGACTCAACGATGGAAGCAGAGTACATAGCTGCTTGCGATGCCGCAAAAGAAGCTGTCTAGATGAAGAAGTTCCTCACAGAACTTCAGGTAGTTCCTACCAGTGTTGATCCAATACCTCTGTATTGTGACAACAACGGCGCTATAGCTTTAGCGAAGGAACCCAAGTCCCATCAGAAATCCAGACACATCTTAAGGCGGTATCACCTGATCAGGGAGATTGTAGATCGCCGGGAGATCGAGATAAAGAGAGTAGAGACAGAGAATAACATTGATGATCCATTCACAAAGACCATTCCTCAGACGCAGTTCGAGAGGCTATTCGAGATGATAGGTCTACGACATGTCAGTTCATGGCCCTAGTGCAAGTGGGAGATTGTTAGTGTATATGCCCTAGGGGCCATTATTGTATCGTACTTGTATGTATATTACTTAATGGAAGCTTGGGATATTCACAGTTGTATATACAGTCTTGCTAAAAATGGTAGTATGCTACTTGGTTTGTGTCTACTTTAATATGTGCATATGTTTCTTGTAACGTATCACTTATACATATTAGTAGAGCCCATAGGATCTTTCCTTGATTACCAGCGTTGTGATGGCAGTCACACTAGTGGGGGCTGGGTAGTCTATAAGCAACATCCTATACTTGTCCCTAGTCGTAGGATTATCGAGACAGGGCATCGATACTCCAGAGTAGACTAGTGTGTACGCTTCTCATCCCAGTTGGGGAGATGGTCTGTCCCACAGCCGTCAATACGTCATACTGGAGATAGTATACAGGTGCTCGTTAGGTTACGGGTACACCGGACAGGACTCGCAGGGGAACTGATTGGTTGGTATTATACCCGTCATCAGTTAACAGTTCCCAGGTGACATGAGTACAGCATAGTCCGCAGACTTGACACTGCTACTTCGCCTCGAGTGTGTCCCACTGTTCTTAGATTGCTACGCTACCACGGCTCAAAGGAGTCGTGCAAACAGGTAGCGGTTGGGTGCAGTCCCGATCACTTGGAGGCAGTGGCGGTTAGACAGGATTCGTCTCTCCCGGTATTGGGAGTTGATATCGCGCCGTGTCAGAGAGCCATTACGCAAAGTCCCTGGCCAGGGTAAGCGAGATTTACTGGTAGGTTCCAGTAGTTTCTCAGGGTGTAATGGGCTACGCTCCGACACGACTTATACCGCTATTAGGGGACTGACGCTTGCCGCCCCCTAGGCTCGATATGCGATAGTCTTAGACGAACAGACCGGACTGTACGGAGATTGTCATATCAGGCTCAGTAGGAGTTCGGATGGGTTTCCTCATCGGCCTTCTTATCGACATTTACCTGGGGACCGTTACGTACAGCTAGTGCCGCTTGCGATCTGTGGTTAAACCCACTGCCAGCATGGTGTCGAGTCTTTAGAGTCCCACACAGAGAGTTTCCCTGCTCCAGGCGAAACGATATAGAGGTCGTATGGTTTTACGACAAGGGTTTGGACGCATACGTGTTTAAACGCACGTACGACGTTCGGACAGTTTTTACTAGTCGGCTTTGGTTTAAGCCAGATTCTAGTATCAGGATATTGGATTTATACAGTCTAAAGTTTTTCCGTGTTTTCACGGATTGGAGGGGTGTTCTCGTAATTTTTCGGGAAGCTTCTAGAAGCATGGTGACTTGGGGGTTAAGGTGGCATAAGCATTTATTGCTTAAATGACTCATTTGTGTGATTCATCCTCAGAGTTAATGATTCATTTATTGAGATTATGACTCATGTGATGATTCACACAAGGTGAATGCATCAACCATGATGATTAATCACTTATATTATTTATTTGATAAATTGTTATGGTTGATATATTCTAATGAGCTCATTATTCATATTCATTCTTATCATCACCTTCTCTCTCCTCAAGCTCTCTCATTCTTGAAACCCTAACCCTAACCTCTCATGTGTTGAGATCAAGGGTTAGCTAGACTAATACATCCATAAGCTCAATCTATATCCCTTAGGTAGCTTAGATTAGCACTTTGAGCAACCTAGTTATCTCAAGTTAGAGATCAAGCTTGGCGTAGGAGCTCTCGGGTGGATCGTCTTTGACTCGAGGAGGCCGTTGAGGTGCCGATGTTCCGAGGAGCCTATGAGGAGTGGAGGACAGCGATGAAGACCCGAAGGACAAGTAACGTGAGGTATAACTTCGAATCCGAGTAGTTAAACCTCTCGTAGTTTGCTAGTAACGGTTTAGATACGATTCATGCGCTCAAGTCCGTGTTACGAAGCTTTGATAATCGTTTTTCATATATTCCGCCTCCCCGCAAGTTCGTGGGGTGCGTGACATGGACTTACACTAGCTTCCATGCCCAAATGACGGAGCAACCACGCAGTTAATATACAACGCCCAAGACGAAGAAAAGCAAGCGAAAAATAACCAAATACAATATAAAATCGACTCCAAACGAGTACGACACCCAAAAACATACAGATCTAAGTCTCGCTTCTAAGTACAGAATATACAAGTTTTGGTCGATAGAGTTTTTAACTAAATTCAAAAGAATATACATATTCAAGAGACGGTTACTATGAGACTATGTAACCCACATGCCAAATGCAATCCCCCAAAAATAAGAAGTGTGTCGGCAAGCCGCTACTGATCCGGGCAGTCAATCCTGTAAGAAACTGGGGCACAACTGGGATAAGTTGTCAACTCAGTGAATAAAAATATATCATAAGGTAGAAATCGAAATGCATTACCTAGGTCATAACATATAACATGACACAAAATGCGATAACATACACACACACACAACATAAGTAATATAAGTGCATCCCAATGGATCGCGTAAACATGGAAATATATCATCATATCATATATATAGCATGCGTCCATGTATAAGCCTATAAAGTAGTCGAAAGATTTTTGTAAAATCCTTTCAAAATAATCGTATGATACGTATATCACGGCACAAGTAGCGGACGTTGGTTTATAAAGCATTATATGCATTTTGTTTAAAGTATACGTCTTGTTTTTTAGAAATGATTTTAAAAGGGTTTCCATTTGAAAGATTCTTGTGTCGTCATAGACACGTTGAAAATAGTAAGACTATAGCTCATTTGGAAATCTTTTTAATATACATCGATATGTGAAAATAGTATTCAATTACTATCTCATGGATCAGTCCCGAGCGGCTACTAATAGCATAATCTATATCAGCGCATTACGACGGATCGCGCAAATATCAACATATGAGTGTCCAGCATCGACACTCCAAACCTCATGAGTGTCCATCATTGACACTCAAAATTATCATCCATCGAGTGCCCATCATCGACACTCGAAATCATCATAAATCTCGCGTTTATCATCGACACGTAAAATCCAGATATCGTAGGCACAGTCTTGTCAAAACAGTCCTCTCTCGATATCAAATAGTCTTGGTTTGTATCTCCCGGATATCCGCTGTACTCCTATACAATCACCGGTATCGATCCACCTAGCTAAGGTCTTCATACCACCCTACGGCCCATCCTACCCCTCGGTGTTGTACCGGGTCCACCATGTATCCGTAATCGGTTTCTCGGCCCCTTTTTTGATTTCGGATAATATCATATCATCAAAACCAAGAAAACTCATAGTAGACGTCAAATCATCATATCAAGAGAAAACCACGATTTTTTCAAATACAAGCAAGTTTTACCAAATCTTGTTACGGTATCTCAAATCTATGGAAAACGTCAAGTTCCGAAGAAAGAAATCCATAATTCATCTCAAGTTCATAAGAACACAATGCATATATCATCTTTGCCACAATTAGCAACAATCATATACGAATACCCATAGCAATGGTATTCATATATCAAAATCAACAAGTATTTTTTATACTAGCATACCTAATTAGAACACGTAAAGCATAGCAGTTCTACTGTGTCATGGCAATACTAATGATATGTAGTGTAACATACAGGTCTGCAATTGTGCAGGATGACAATTATTAGTAGTTGTGCAAGTGTTCTATCAAGTGTGTTCGAACATCGATATCACAATCATCAACAATGCATCATGCATCTTGTTAGTTGACGATAAATCATACGGATATATCAATCAATCGCATTTATATAATATCAACATTATCAAGCATAACAATCCTACAATATCATGGCAATACCAATGATATATAGTGTAACATGTGTGTCTGTGATTTGTGCAATATAGCAATCATTGTAGTTGTGCAGTGTTCTATCTATATATTCATATAAGCATAGCAAACACAACTAGCATATATAATAAGTAATCGAAACGCGAGTGTAAAATAATCGTAACGTGAACAATCGTTAAACATAGTTACATACTTATGAGCTATACGGTTATAGTTTAAAATAGAACGAAATGTTGTTTTTGGAAATAAGGAAGCTGCAGTGTTTTTAAAATAGATATTCGTTTGAAATCAGCAGCACATCCTTGATATTATCATTTAAAGATAGGAAATGAATCGTTAGCTTTTAAAAGAGTATAGCTCATAGCATCATAATAATGTTCTAATCGGGATTTAGCAAGACTCCACGAGTCAAATAAATATCGGCCGCATTCGGCAATCTATCCTCATCACATCTAGTATGGAATCTCCTTCGTACGATATCATCTAATCAATATAGTATGGATCTATAGTCGTGTACGCACCATATCATATATAGTACGGACATCTAGTCGCATGTAAAACATAACATTTATCATATAAATACATATATTTATAGCTTACCAGTTACGCATTATCAACTAACTACATAGCTATAGTCTAAGCTACGAGTTATATGAATACAATCTATGAATACCCTTTATAATAAACCTAATATTAGCTTATGTAATAGTATAAGTATTCTAGTAATTGGTTGCAGGAGTGCTATATGATATCCACCCGACTTCCCCCGTAAATATAGATCTAGTCACCGACGTCTCAAACTAGTCGAAACCTATGACCACCTCGCCCGTCCCTGCCATCTCGAAAGTACTCACAATCGAAACCATAACATAAACGCATAAAAATCCATATTGAAAACGACACAACGAGCGAAGTTCACATAGGTTAGAACCTATGGTCAACGCGTGCTAAATACGACGAAATACCCCCGACGTCGACGTACGAACGTCAAACGATCGAGTCGAGATATAGAAATACAAAAACCAAATTTAAAAACCTCAAAACATCGTCTAAAACCAACCAAAATGTTCCCAGATTTTGACACATATAATCTGGGACAACAAGAGATATACCATGGGCTTTATTATTAAGTGTGTGTGCTACAGAACAAAACTCAAACCCTAACTTGATGGTTGGGCTATTAATTGCGGCCGAATGGATTAAACTAGTGGCCTGGGCGGGGAGTTAAGGGCTCGGGCTTTGGGTGTGGGCTCGGGTTGGTCCAAGCATCTCAAAATAATTTTCTTTTAATTTTCAGTGAAACCAAATTGCTCCAGATTTTATTTAAAACACCTTAAACTCAGTGAATTCAAAGATTTTAAAACTTAAACACTTTACAATCAACAACCCATGTATCAAAATACCACCAACGACCCAAAACAAAGTGTAAACACTAAGCAAACCACTACTATAACCATCACAATTCATAACCCTACAAAAATCCCAATTTTAATATAAAAACTTCACTTTTACAAATTCGTACACTTTAAAACAACAAAACTTGGTGAAAAGAGGATGTTTACCAAATTGGGTGGAAGATAGAGGAGATCCAAGCTTGTGATGAAACATCCATGGAGTTTGAGAGGTTTAGGAGGCTCTACTTGAAGTCTTGAGGGATATAGGTAAATGAATTTGCATGATCCATGGGTTTTAGTGGAGGGGGCTAGGGTTTTAGGAGAGGGGGCTAGGATTTTGGGTGAGGGTTGTGAAAAGATGAGAGATATTTTTTAGAGAGGAGATATTTTGAGAAGAGAATTATGAGAGGAGGATAGGGAGTGTGGCATAATATCTAAGGTGTTGGGTTAAGATATGTGAGGGTATATCCTAGTTAACATATTCCCCCCTCACTCTGAAATAAACCATACACAAATCATTTAAATCCCATATCTTTTCTCAAAACAAAATACTATCCATGTTTAAAATACCTCATATTTTCCAAATCCCAAATATAAATATACATACGGATATCAATCTACGAAAACCCAAAAATCCATACTCAGTATTATTTTCGTAAAAACCTGCAGTATCCATATTTAAATTATAAAATAAAATTTATAATTTTCAAAATATTACAATATCCCCCACTTAAAGAAATTCGGTTCTCGAATTTAAATTTACCCCAAATCTAAAAACATTTTGTCTACTCAAATCAAATCAAACCAACGGAGCTCCGAAATCACGCACAAGCTAGAAATACCATATCGCAACGCGTGCGTATAAAAACAAAAGTGTGAAACTCAAATAACCGACATTCTAACAAATTATATGAGAATACCACAAGCTATGATGCAAAGTGCAAAATGCGAAATCAACAGTTTTAAATCATGCATACGACCAAGCACAAATATAACCAAGGCTATAATACATATATAGCATAATATATTTTATTCAAATTGCAACGCACGAAAACGAAGTCAACCCCAACGGTATGCACGAAAACCAAATCACATGCCACTGGTGTGCATGAAAATAACGTCAAGTGCAACGGGTGTGCACGGCAACAACATTCAATGCATCGAATGTGCATGGAACCAACATCAAGTGCATCTAGAGTGCACGAAATCAATATCATGTGCATCGAGTGTGCACGAAAACCACATTTGCATTGAATGTGCACAAAACAATATTAAGTGCATCTACTGGACGCGAAAATATCAATCAAGTGCAACTAGTGTGCACGAAAATCTCAATCAAGTGCAGCCATTGTGCACGAAAATCTCAATCAAGTGCAACTGGTGTGCACAAAAAAATCAATCAAGTTCAACTGTTGTGCACGAAATCTTAACCAAGTGTATCTACTGTGCATGAAATTCTCAATCAAGTGCAACTAGTTTGCATGAAAACATCAATCAAGTGCAACTGCTATGCATGGAAACATCAACCAAGTGCAACTGTTGTGCACGAAAATCCCAACCAAGTGCGTCTACTGTGCACGAAAATCTTAATCAAGTGCAACCGGTATGCACAAAAACATATGTGTGACTCCCAAATCATCAAAACACATAAGTCAAAATAATGGACGTCGAAGTATCCTTTCTTCAACGTCGAAAATGTGATACTCGAATCACCAAAACACAAATAAAAAACAAATGACATTGAAGTATTCCTTCTTTAATGTTTTAAAGGTGCTTGTGCACCCGGAGCTGGCAGAGTAAGGATTCCTACTTGCCTTTAGCCCACGATCTGGCGTCCTTTGCCTTTAGGTCCTTGTTCTATCTGCGGACCACCAAAACTATGGCCTCTCGATACAATCACCTGGTAAGGAGTAGCGATGAAAACTATCCCGCTCTAACGCCTCTCGGAACACTTCCTGACCAAATAACCTAGCCTCTCGCAATATAATACGCCAACAACGGCGGCCTCTGACCCTATGAGTACATGCCATACTATTGGCCCTGGGTCCAATCTCTATCACTGTCATAACACAGAAAGAACCCGCCACGGCCTCTACCGATATCATCTCTGCTGAACTATCCGGAAACTGGCACTCCTTAATGAATCCGCTTCCATTCCGAAACAGCTACAATCTCATCAAGTCGTTCCTCTATAAATGTGGCCGCATCTAACGCCTTTGCATACGCATCAATTCTCTGGCACCAATGGAGAGGAGCGGCTGTGCATTGAGACCTCGCACGAATCTTTTAATCTACTTCTTTTCAGTATCGACCAAGTAGAGAGCATATCATGATAGCTGCACGAACTGCAAGTTATGCTCAGCTATGATCATGTCCGAAGTCTTACGCAAAGACTCGAAACTATGAGATCGGGTATCTCTGACACTCTGCAGAAGAAATCTGGCTAAGTAGACCTTCGAGAACTCATCCCAGGTCATCGGAGGAAGACCCACTGCTCGGCCTCTCTCGATCGAAGCACACCAGGTCTGAGTAAGACCCTTCAAACAAAAACTAGCCAACTGCACTAATCTGGCATCGGAGCATCTCAACAAATGAAATATCCTAGCCATCATATCTAGGAATGATTAAGAAGTTCTGTCACATTCATGCCCATAAACACCAGCAGCTTCAGCTTCATAAACTCTAGAAGTGACACCTCAATATTCTCAGCAACGGCTGGTACAACTGTCTGTACGGTAGGCAGCACATCGATCTCCGGAGTAGGCTAAACAACATCAAGCCTCCAAGTCCGGCTGGTCTCAAGTAATGACATGTCCATCTGGTGTGGATCCAGAACACTCGCCTCCAAATGAGGAATCCTATCACAAAAGGATAAACAACATGTTCCTGTGTCACCGGGATATCACCTTAGTCAGTCCTCATCTTAGATGAGCCTGCCCTGACCTCGTCTCCCTCCGAAGCCCTCTCGGCTCACGTAGACATGGTGACTGGAACCATAACAAATATCGATGAGGATAGATCAACTGAACGAAATAGAAGAAAGGATCTCAAGATATTTCCTAAGGTTACTTAGGTGGAGTATCGTATCGTAAATATGCCGCGAAACATACGTACGCTACATGACTCTGCTTAGTACCTACTCCATCATACCAAGGACAACCTAAAAAAGTTCGAGTATAAAACCCCCAAAGTCAAGTCTAAGTTCCGTAAGGTTAGGACTAAGTTCTAAAACGCTAAAACCTAGACCCTGCATAGTCAAACCTAGACTTGAATAAATATTAAATCTAGTACTCTGATATCAACTTTGTCACAACCTGAAAATGGTACATGACTGGTACTTCAATCACGTGAAGTCTATAGGACCCCACCGTAACCCAAGTAAGCCAAAAACCAGGAATCTGAACCTTTTTGTAAGAAAATGGTGGAGGTGGAGTTTTGAAATGGTTTTATAAATGGAATCAAGTTCATTCCGAAAGTATAAGTAAAGCTTGTTTGAAATCATTATTGTCATTTAAAAATCGGGCAGCACCTCTTTTGTAGATTTTGGATAAAACTGTTAGTTATATGTATGCCCTAGAGGCCATTACTATACTTAGGATGTATAATGTAGTGGATGCTTGGACATATATAGGGATGATTTTCTTGCTCGATATGATAGTATGCTATCTGGTTACTCTTTACCTTAACGTGTACACTGATTGTCTCTCTGTTACATGTTGGTAAAACCCTTAGGATGTGTACTTGACTACCTGGACTATGATACGGATCATATTAGTGGGGACATGGTAGTCCGTAAGTACATCCTTCAAAGTCCCTAGTCGTGGGTGTATCGAGACGGGGCATCGATATACCAGAGACGGAGACAGTGCCCTCATAGTCAATTATTGGATCGCAGGTACGTGATTGCAATGATTGCGGAGGACCTATACCGGTATGACAGTCTTACTCAAGATAATAGTATGCTATCTGGTTTGCCTTTATCAGTCGTGTACATGTTCAGGTGACTGATTGCATGTTACACTTTGATAGAGCCCTTAGGATCTTGCTTTACTACCAACAGTATGATGGAGATCATATACGTGAGAGTTGGGTAGCTTATATGCATATCCTTAATTGTGGTCCCTAGTCGTGGGAGTTTCGAGACAGGGCATCGATACTCCGGAGTAGACTAGTGTGTACAGTCGAGACCCCGACGAGGGGCGGTGGCCGGTCTCACAAGCCACTGGTGTCAGTTGGATCACCTAAGATGTATACAGGTGCTCATTGGGTTATGAGTACACCGGACAGGACTCGCCGGGAATCTGCTAGTTAGTATTATATCTACCGTCAGATAGCAGTTCCCTGGTGACATGTGTACAGGTTAGTTCATCGACCTGAGGTCGTCATTTGTCTCGTGTGAGTTCCCACAGTGCTTTGATTTCTACCCTACCACGGCTCAAAGGAGTCGTGCAAACAGGTAGCTTTTGGGTACAGTCCCGAGCCATATGGAGGCACGTGAGCGGATCGGCAGGGGATTCGTCTCACCCGGTATTGGGGGTGAGGTCGTGCAGTGTCTAGAAGAGCCATTACACAAAGTCCATGGCCATGGCAGGAGATTTACTGGTAGGTACTCCAGTAGTATCTCAGGGTGTAATTGGGCTCCACTCCGACACGACTTATACTGCTATTGGGGGTCTGACGTTACTAGCCCCCTAGGCGGATATGCGATACTCATTGACGAACGGACCGGACTGTATATACATTGTCACTGTTAGGCTCAGTAGGGTTTTCCGGATGAGTGCGCTCATCGGCATCCCTTGAGGTCAGTCCATGGGCAGCCGTTACGCATAGCTAGTGCCGCTGACGGTTTGTGGTTAAACCCACTGCCAGGGTACTGACGAGTCATTAGAGTCCCCCACAGACAGTTTCCCAAGTTCGGGCGAAACGTTGTAGAGGCCGTATGGTTTTATGGCAGGGTTCGAAAAATGCACGTGCGTTTACGCACGTGTCGATTTTCGGACAGATGATACTGGTCGGCTTTGGTTTAAGCCGGATCCGAGTATTATATTGAGTAGGTATAATATCTTTGTCTCAGTTGCATTTGTATTCGGTCGTAATACAAATGCGGGTATATTTATACAGTTTCGGGGTTATCCTGAAAGTCGTTTCAGGATCACTTTTGGAAGTTGCCAGTTTCCAGTTTTCTATCAGCCGTCTTTTAACATTCGGTTAAAGACGGATTTATCTTTTCTTGGATGAGAGTGTGTCATGCTTCTAGAAGGTTCTAGATTTGGTGAGGTGTCATGTGACTCATGCTTTGATTTTAACCACTTTCTTGTTTTGGTTAAGATCTTTTATTTAGCTAAAGATATTTTGTAAGAAGCTTCTTGTCTTAGGGTCACCACTTGGTTCCTACGGTCACCCCCCCTCTCTTTATAAGAGGCCGGCCCCCTCCTCTCTCTCTCATGTTTGTTGATGTCATTTGTAGAAAAGATATGATAGTATTTGGGGTGCATGGAATTTTACAGTTCATTCCATCACCCGATTTCCACGGCAACGTCATTAACCGATCGTCCACGGATTTGGACGAAGTGAGACAAAGTCATCTACTCATTCTCTACATCATTCTTGGTCGTCTCTTTTAGCGAACTTGACGATCGAGTTGCCTCGAGTCAGAGGCGGGAGCCCGTTTAAAGAACCGATCATGTGGTACCACCTCGACGAGGATATCGGAGATCGACGAGATCGGAGCAGCCGCAACGGAGCGTGGGATGATGGTTGAAGAACGAAGGACTCGGATCGTTCGGTATAACCATTCTACACTCTTTACAGTTTGTTAGTTTAGCAATAATGGCAGATCCGGGTTAAAGTATACGATAGCGCCAGTTAAAAGTTTTTTGTTCCGCATTTGGCGTCTGTAGACTGCCGGGGCGCTAGCGTAGACTTACAGTGGTATCAGAGCCTCACCATTTTGCTATACTAACTTGTGCTAACGCGTTTAAAACATCGATCCGACCGAAAATCAAAAACGGCAAAATCCTAGCCCGACAGTTTCTGTTAATTTTAAACGGTCTCAAAATTTATTTCTGGATGTCTTAAAAATCTGTGCAGGCGTTTTTAAGAGCCACGACAAAATTTGGGGTCGTAACTCCTCCAAGCTGCCGCGGAAGGGCGGCCAAACCCATGGTTTGGCCGCGCTTCCGCGGCCACGTGGGGAGCACGTGCTCCCAAATTTGGTCAGTGGGTTCTGTGTAGGATTTTGGGGTTTTTGGTATATATCATTTGCGCCCAGATTTTGTTACTGTTCACCAGTAAGCTGTGGGGCCCACTTTTTGATATTTGGACTTTGGTCGATCGAAATTTAAACACGTTAGTTTACAGTGCTTACATTATATCTCCGACCGGGAATGTCATTTGATCGGTAAACCGCGTCTGATTGCTATAGTTCTTTTAGACGGGTTTGCGAACGTGACATTCGCGTTGATGTTCTGTGTTGTGCTGTGATGTTGCGGATTTGTCGTGGTGGATAGCAGTGTGCAATGGTTGTACAGTTTGTGTTTATTTGTACATTTGATATTGCGGGGCGAGCGTCCAACTTGTGGACAACCGTCACTGCCTGTTGTATAATATTCTTTTTGGGGCACGACCAGGTTGCGGTCGATGTACCTATTGTACTATTTTTCATTACTGTACTAGGTTTTACCCCGCGACGGAGTGCACGGATAGCCGGGTTCGGGAAAGCAACGGGTCCGCATCTCATGGTTTTGAGAGGCAAAGGGACCCCACTTCAGAATTGGCAGACTATTCGCCGCACTCATAGGGGGTACAGGTTGACCCAAGGAGGGGTGCTCAATTTACCGGATTCCGTGAAGTGCCGGGTGTTCCATTCACTATGCTGTGGGGACTACCTCGCTTCAGGTTTTGGCGGGTAACTTGCCGCACCCGTAGGGGTCTAGGTTTCATTGCACAGGCTATCCACACGACAGGGGAACGTCGAGTTTCAACAGCGGCTCTGTGAAACTCGGGGATCCCAGATATCTGTATTGTTCTGTGATGCTTATTACTTTTCTGTAATGTTGCATATTATCACACCTGGAGCGATTATGTATATTGGTTTATATACTATTAGATGTTGTATATGTTTTACACCCGCGCTAGTCCAGTCCCCGCTCTGTCGTTAGTTAAGTAACCTAACGAGTAATGACGGGACCCAGTGACGAATGCGGATGGCATATACGTACATTTTATTTTCGTTCTTTTCTGGTGTGATTAAATGATGGGACTGCGTTGATTTTGATCAATGCAACGTTAAAACAAACCTGTATACAGTTGTTGGAACAATTTAAAAAGTGTTATTGCAAAGACGTTTTCTTTTGTTATGCATAGCGGTATTCAGTGGAATATCCTGCACCTCATTCGACGGGGCAAGGGCCGATATCCCTTCACCGGGACCGACCCCTTGGACAGAAGTTTGCGTCATGGTAATAACTTTACTATAGTCGATTACAAGTTGCTTTGCATAGCGGTATTCAGTGGAATATCCTGCACCTCATTCCACGAGGAAAGAGCCGAGATCCCTTTACCGGGAGTGACCTCTTTAGCAAAAGGTTTTCGCCACTATATTTTAAAAAAGCTATCAGGTTCCTTCAGCGATATCAAGTTCACTACGCTAAAGGTTTTTCGCCAAAAACCAGCCGTAGCCCTCCGTCACTTCTTTTGGGTATTCAGTAGTATTCAAGCTACGCATTTTGACCAACGCCAAGGCATAGTGTTTGGTAGCTGCTGGGTATTCAATTGTTGCATAGATAGATGAGTTAGTTTGGGACAGTCGTTCTGCCGATTGGCCAACGTCAGGGGCATGTGCGGGTGGGTTCAAATTGACAAGATAGTGATGGGTAGAACTTGGCATGTGACTTATGACATTTTGACCAACGCCAAGGTTATAAGAGCATGGGGCAAAAATAATATCAGGAGTTTCTAAAGAAACTGAAACTTGCCGAGTATGCGCATACCTTCTGGAGTATGAGTAACGTGGATGCATTCCATCACGTTATCATGCGATGAGAGTTGGATCCTGATTCCCACTGATGAGTTGGTTTACTCTTCGGGTGATCCCGATTGATTCTTCTTTAGGTTTGGAGGAGAATTTGACAGGACAGTGGGAGGTTTCCGGATTAGATAAAATGATGACCATTCTGATCTAGGTTAGAGTGCACGCAGAGTGTTTCTTTTCTCTCTCTCTCTTTGGCAGCGACCTTTGACCGACCCTAGACTATGACTCGGTGACCAGGTTGACCGAACCTTCTTAAAATACTGGCTTTTGGATTGTCTAAGTTGCATAAGTCATTGCCACTCCTTCTTTTACCCTTTGCATTTCTCAGAACACCCGTATTACTACGGATATCCACTTCCATTGGATAGATCCATCGTATGGTTATATACGAACTTGAAGGAACTTCTTCGGGGATGGATCCAGGTTCAGGAGAAATAGAATTGGTTTATTCAGTTGTCTTTTATTATCACCTTCTCTCAGGTTGCGAGAGCTCCTTGGTTTAGGAGAGTACACCTATTACGCTTATTGGATAGTCTTATTCCAAACCATAGGCTGGTGCCGAAAGGTAGGGAATGAAGAAAACCAATTAGCCTAAGTAGGGTGTGCAGAAGGTAATATGTAAAGACAAAATAAAGGGATTAGAAAGAGGGCAAAGTAAATTGCGACTGATATCATTCACGACCAAAACCGCGTACTTCATCGCCACTCCTATTTCACCTTTAAAAGAATAAGGAATTATTCAGTTGTCTTTTATCATCACCTTCTCTCGAGATGCGAGTACTCCTTGGTTTAGGAGGGTACACCTATTATGCTTACTGGATAGTCTTCTTCCAAACCATAGGCTGGTGCCGAACGGTAGGGAAGGAAGAAAACCAGTTAGCCTAACGATGGTGTACAGAAGGTAACGACTAAAGACAAATAAAGGGATTTGGAGAGACGGCAATAAAGTATACGGTTGAAGTCATGAATTGGATTATGGAAGAGGCATTGCTATGAATACCAGGATACCCCTACGAAACATTTTCATGTTTCAGTGCATTGTTAAAAGAAAAACTGTTTTTCCCGATTAGACACTTACTCCAAGGGTATGTATTTACCAGGTTACATTCTCATATCTGTATGGTTTTACAGATGATGAGTGGGAGTAAGATATTGGGAATTAGGTGATTATCCTCATTATATCGGAATTCGTTGTAATTGGTGATATTTGAGGAAATCGCCAGGGTACAGTTTTCCACCTACAACACACAGGTTTTGAGTTGTTTAACTCAGCGGACTTATACAGAGTATTGTATGTTGTCCAGTGTCCATCAGGACAAAGGGGTAGGTCCTCATACTATGTTCTGTTTACTTATAACTTCTCTAGTATTTAGACGAGTGTTTCGTAGAAATACATGGTCTAAGTTTTGAGAAGTTGTGGGTATAAGAATAAAGTAGAGAACCAGATATCACAAGTATCGAGATTCTTCAAAGAGATCGAAGATGTAGATTCTTGTGATTGGTATTCAGATTATAGTGATGGTTTTGAGAAACGTGTTTCTCTTTCAGGTTACTCATAATTGGATGGATTCCTAAGTTGAGTAATGCTGATTAGCCTCTTTCCATTAAGTTGATATGCACTGGAGACAGATGCATGGATTGAATATGGTTCCAATTAAATAAGTGCCAAAGTTTCTATATTGGATATAGAATAGCTCGTACCTTAAAAGAAACTAAGGTACGGGGAGTTGTCCAGCTTATGCTTAAAACCAGACTCTGGATAACTCAGGGCACGTTTCTGTAATGGTTGTTTGTGGGTTGACCCTGGCTATGACGAGGGTTGATATTCTACCATATGGAAGATCAATAGTGATATTGTTCTTGACTCGCCACAGTTTTAGTAAAAATGGATCTTTTTCAGAAAACAGTAGTGGGAGTATGGTAGAACTGGAAGTGATTCCAGAACCGCGAACGATTACGGAAAGATTTAATAGGACCTATACATTCAATCAGGTTTGACATTCCAATAGCCACTCCGCAGGTATGGTAGGTAACCTCAGACACCCGAGAGGTACTTCGGTAGCCTCAGAGAAGGTGACAGGGAGGTTCTTATCTACCAAGACTTGACACTACTGTTGTTCCAGGATATGAGACCCGGCAGGAGGGTTGTCGTAGTCAGTGGGAGCAACGGAAGCATGGTGGGCAAGTAGCTTATAGCTATTTATAGACTTGAGCAGTTATAGCGGAGATAGATCATCTAATTTTGATGTGAAAGTCATGGGTTTGACTTCAATCAGAATAGGGGATGGATCAGTTAAGGAGGTAGTAGTGTGTGATGTCATGGTATCTGGATGACATACACAGAGTAGGAAGTAAAATTCCTATACTACGATCGGTTGTACTGTGATCGTCACACAGTTGTTTCTCCAGACAGGATATGGATATAATATTTGACATTCTGGTTTCTAGATCTATGGTTTTAGATCTGGATTTGGGTAGTTTCCCAATGTGGGTACTTTGACAGATATTCTAATGGTTTTTGGAATAGTTGACTCCTAGCATGGTGGTGTACCTGCAGGTGATGGAGTCACCCTCTCTAAAGGTGTCGTATAGACTAAAGGGGAGAGGGATGTGCATGATTGGCAGATCACTTGCTTAGGCAATTGAGTCAATCATGAGATGTCAAGTACCACACCAAATGTTGGTTTTGCACTAGATGCAATAAGTTTGTATTAATCCAATCCTGGAGAAACATAAGGAAGCAGTTTTAGAACATAAGTACATGTTCTACGGATTTGATGACGGCAGCCTCCTTCGGGAGACGATTATCATTCCAGGCTTCAAAGGTGACGTGGATGACAGAGTGACTGTCAGAGTTTTAGTTTTTCCCTCTGACGAAGAGGGACAGTATTATGGACAGGTGGTCCAAGAGGATACTGTGGGAAGCAAGGTGCCCGATACTGATTAGGTTCAGTGATCGATACAGTCTAAGAAGTTTGGATTTGGAGTTCATTTATGAACCAGGTCCCATCAGATATCCAGACATATTCTAAGTCAGGTATTACTCAATTCGGGAGATGGTTTTCTCCGCGAACTTGAGATTAAGAGAGATATAGAAAGATACTTCTAGGCGGATCCACTCACTGAGGCTATTTCTCGAACACAATAGTTTTACAAACGGGCTTTGTGAAACTGATTAGTAGAGGAGTTGGATGTTCGGTTTCACACGGGCTGTGAGTAGTCGACATCGCAATATTAGCCTTGAGTGCAAGTGGGAGATTGTTGGAGATAGTGCCCTCATAGTCAATTATTGGATCGCAGGTACGTGATTGCAATGATTGCGGAGGACCTATACCGGTATGACAGTCTTACTCAAGATAATAGTATGCTATCTGGTTTGCCTTTATCAGTCGTGTACATGTTCAGGTGACTGATTGCATGTTACACTTTGATAGAGCCCTTAGGATCTTGCGTTACTACCAACAGTATGATGGCGATCATATACGTGAGAGTTGGGTAGTTTATATGCATATCCTTAATTGTGGTCCCTAGTCGTGGGAGTTTCGAGACAGGGCATCGATACTCCGGAGTAGACTAGTGTGTACAGTCGAGACCCCGACGAGGGGCGGTGGCCGGTCTCACAAGCCACTGGTGTCAGTTGGATCACCTAAGATGTATACAGGTGCTCATTGGGTTATGAGTACACCGGACAGGACTCGCCGGGAATCTGCTAGTTAGTATTATATCTACCGTCAGATAGCAGTTCCCTGGTGACATGTGTACAGGTTAGTTCATCGACCTGAGGTCGTCATTTGTCTCGTGTGAGTTCCCACTGTGCTTTGATTTCTACCCTACCACGGCTCAAAGGAGTCGTGCAAACAGGTAGCTTTTAGGTACAGTCCCGAGCCATATGGAGGCACGTGAGCGGATCGGCAGGGGATTCGTCTCTCCCGGTATTGGGGGTGAGGTCGTGCAGTGTCTAGGAGAGCCATTACACAAAGTCCATGGCCATGGCAGGAGATTTACTGGTAGGTACTCCAGTAGTATCTCAGGGTGTAATTGGGCTTCACTCCGACACGACTTATACTGCTATTGGGGGTCTGACGTTACTAGCCCCCTAGGCGGATATGCGATACTCATTGACGAACGGACCGGACTGTATATACATTGTCACTGTTAGGCTCAGTAGGGTTTTCCGGATGAGTGCGCTCATCGGCATCCCTTGAGGTCAGTCCATGGGCAGCCGTTACGCATAGCTAGTGCCGCTGACGGTTTGTGGTTAAACCCACTGCCAGGGTACTGACGAGTCATTAGAGTCCCCTACAGACAGTTTCCCAAGTTCGGGCGAAACGTTGTAGAGGCCGTATGGTTTTATGGCAGGGTTCGAAAAATGCACGTGCGTTTACGCACGTGTCGATTTTCGGACAGATGATACTGGTCGGCTTTGGTTTAAGCCGGATCCGAGTATTATATTGAGTAGGTATAATATCTTTGTCTCAGTTGCATTTGTATTCGGTCGTAATACAAATGCGGGTATATTTATACAGTTTCGGGGTTATCCTGAAAGTCGTTTCAGGATCACTTTTGGAAGTTGCCAGTTTCCAGTTTTCTATCAGCCGTCTTTTAACATTCGGTTAAAGACGGATTTATCTTTTCTTGGATGAGAGTGTGTCATGCTTCTAGAAGGTTCTAGAAGGTTCTAGATTTGGTGAGGTGTCATGTGACCCATGCTTTGATTTTAACCACTTTCTTGTTTTGGTTAAGATCTTTTATTTAGCTAAAGATATTTTGTAAGAAGCTTCTTGTCTTAGGGTCACCACTTGGTTCCTACGGTCACCCCCCCTCTCTTTATAAGAGGCCGGCCCCCTCCTCTCTCTCTCATATTTGTTGATGTCATTTGTAGAAAAGATATGATAGTATTTGGGGTGCATGGAATTTTACAGTTCATTCCATCACCCGATTTCCACGGCAACTTCATTAACCGATCGTCCACGGATTTGGACGAAGTGAGACAAAGTCATCTACTCATTCTCTACATCATTCTTGGTCGTCTCTTTTAGCAAACTTGACGATCGAGTTACCTCGAGTCAGAGGCGGGAGCCCGTTTAAAGAACCGATCATGTGGTGCCACCTCGACGAGGATATCGGAGATCGACGAGATCGGAGCAGTCGCAACGGAGCGTGGGATGATGGTTGAAGAACGAAGGACTCGGATCGTTCGGTATAACCATTCTACACTCTTTACAGTTTGTTAGTTTAGCAATAATGGCAGATCCGGGTTAAAGTATACGATAGCGCCAGTTAAAAGTTTTTTGTTCCGCATTTGGCGTCTGTAGACTGCCGGGGCGCTAGCGTAGACTTACACTTACACCATGTTTAGTTAATGGTTTAGGGTTTTTTTTATTTTTAGTGAAATAAAATGGTGGCTCTCATTGTCTTTACTTGAAGCTTCATAAATCTTTCAAGCATCTTTGACAAAGTCCACCATTTTGTTTTGCATGACACTTTTACTAACCTAACCTTTAACTTAAACTAGGGTTTAGTCTCTACAAAGGTAAAACTCACCCATGGTTGCAATATGATAGACTTCACTTGAATTTTCTTTTGAAATAATTCATTTTCTTTTCTTCTTCTTCTTCTTCTTCTTCTTCTTCTTCTTCTTCATGAAGTGAAGAAAGCTTGCTAGAAAATTTCAAGTGTTGAAATCAAGTGAGAAATCCAAATCCAAAGTGAACCCACTTCCTATTTCTTCATCCTCTACCACTTTCCATGTTGTATAGGGTGTTTTCTTCACAAGGTTCATGACCAAGTGAAGATGGAGCTTGAGTTTGAGTCGCCTCGACGTAGATCATCTTCGGCACCGAAGTCAACGACCTAGCCCGATTATTTCTCCGACGAAACCATCACTAGAGTCCGGGATTCCGATGATCGCAGCGGAGGGACATCAACATGGAGCTAAAGAAGTGGAGGACCGGATCTACAAAGGTTGTAATCCCTTTCACTTGTTAGTAAAGTTGTTTGCTAGCTTATAGTTTCGCCTATCCTCTAGTTAACGATCTATATTAGGGTTTCTCGGCACCTAAATTTTTGAATTTGGCATGGTTGATGCCTTGTGGAACCTCTTGAGTGTGCCTAGTAACCCTACAGTGGTATCAGAGCCTAGCTAGAGCATTAGGCGATGTGTTTACGAAGTTAAAACCCCGATCGAACCCGAAAACAACAAATTAACCCCCTCTCTGGAAAATTTTTGAAATCTGGGATTTTTCTATATTAAAAATACCTAAAAAATTCAGCAGGGTTTTCTAAGAATTACCATGAAAAACGAGCCCCCAATTCGTCCACGTGGCCGCGGAACCGCGGCAATAAGCCCCCTTTGGCGGCGGTTCCGCGACAAGGTGTGGGTATTAGGGACGGTTTTTTGCACATTAATTCTAGTTGCTGCTTATATATTTTCTGGGTATTATTTTATTCTGACTCAAGTGTTGAGTGTTCTAGGGATTATTTTGTATTCGTTGATTCGATCGGAAATTTTAAATTCGTAATGTTTTCCGGATATTTTTAGAACATGTTAAAAAGTTCGACCGGATATAAATACCCACTTTTTCCCCTGCCGGGAAATTTTCCAATTGTTGGATTTTTCCGTAGTTTGAGAACGTTCTAAGTAGTGCAAGTAACGCGATGGACCCTCTAGAAGACAACAAACCTTAACTCGATTATGTGACCGTCTTGAACTGCCCTTTGAACCTTAGGGTTTGAGGCAGTACGGCGTGCCACATGTGAGGCGTTGGCTTGACCCTTCTACGGATGGACCGTTGGTACTGTGGCATGAAGTGAATGTTTTTTTAAACTTATTTCATGTGTTGAGCTGTTTCGAGAAAACTTGGGTGTTTGATTGTTCGATCGGAAAGTTTAACATTTTCTATTTATCTGGAATGTGATACAATATTTGGAATCCACAAGTAGTTATGAGATAACTGATTTGAATGTTATAAACATAGCAGTTTAGTCTCAAATGATCGGTTGCCACGGGATTTTGATGCGATCAAAAGTCCGTCGCAATCACGTAGCGTACGCGGATACTCGCCGGGTAAACTTAATAGACAGCCATGCCCCTAAGCCCCGACCAAGTGACTGTAGGAGAACCCCGTCGCCAAAAGCATCCGTTCGGGTGCTCGCGGCAACGGTGTTCCGCCTTAGTGCACTTCGTCGACGGCATCCTGGGGTACGGCCGTCTACTAAAGTTTGCGACGAGCATTCGATCAGTTTAACGGGAATCTTGTTGAATTGCCCGACTAGATATTGAAAAGTGTTTTCGATATAGAGACTAAAATGCGGAGTTTATAATTGTTAGGCATGCGATGTCTAAGGAGGTTGCGGATTCCAACTGTTGTAGTTTTACACTTTCTTTTCTGCGACCGTAAGTGTAATATGTGATATCGCCGATTTCGTTGCTATATGTCAACGACAATTGGGATGCGCATATTTACTTACGTTGATGACATGTGATGTTCTGTGTTGCTGGATATGTTATATTGGATCGTCGCGTTATGAATAGCCGGGGGTTTTTATGTGAGATGAGAGTTTTTATTTTCATTCATGTAAATTTAATTGTATGTAATATTCTTTTATTGGGGCACTTCCGGGTTGAGGTTGCTGTCACCATTTGTATATTATTTACTTTTCCGCACTAGGATAGACCCAAGGAGGAGAGCACAAGTAACCGGGTTCTAGAGTCCAGTGGGAGACCAACTCGAGGAGTCGAATCTGGGTCTCCTAACTCTAGAATTGGTAGGGTTGCTTGCCGCTCTCGTAGGGGTCTAGGGGTATGAGTTTGGCTATTCATCGCGACCGTGGAATCCGTGTTTTATACTGGCTCGTATTGAAAACACGGACGTCCTAGTATATCCAATATTTCATATGTTTCTTCTGCTGCGATATCTGTGATGTGGTCCTTTGATATGTTGTGATAGATACAGTATATAGTATATATGATATATTATATAGACGTTACTTATGTTTTACACCCGCGCTAGCCCTGCCCCGCTCTGCCGTTAGTTACCTAACCTAACGGTGCACGAGGGGACATCGAGGCGAATGCGGATGGCATAAGTGTACGTCGTATTTATCTGTGATGTTTAGGTGATTTAAATTATGGGACTTCATTAATATGATTAATGAAAGAAAAGAAACCTAAAAGATGTTGTGGAATCGAATTTTCAAAAACAGGTAGCTACAGTTCTTACTTTGCATCGTGGTGTTCCTTGTAGAACATCCTGCACCTTATTCGATAAGGAAAGGGCCGAGATCCCTTCACCGGGAGTGACCCCTTTAGCAATAACTGGCAGATGCTACACCACTCGGTTTGTCTTTTGATTGCTTTTCTAGTTCTTGCTTTGCACAGTGATATATATGATATATCCTGCACCTCATTTGAAGAGGAAAGAGCCGACGATCCCTTCACCGGGAGTGACCTCTTTAGCGAAACTAGTAAAAGACTAAAAAACACTCCATTTTAAAATCATTTGATTCTACAACGATATCAAGTTCATTACGCAATAGGTTTTCAGAAAAACTTGTCGTAGCCCTCCGTCATTTCAGATAAGTCCTACTTAGTATTCGTGCTACGTTTGTTGACCTCCGTCAAGGCGTAGTGTGCGGTAGCTAACTAGAATTTATCTGCTTATGCATATGATGAAGATTGGGTTAGGGTAGTCGTACGGCCTTGTTGACCTCCGTCAAGGGTCGTGCGGGTGGGTTTGATTCAATCAAGAAATGACGGGTTGAACTTGACTAGCAGCCTATGGTTTGTTGACCTCCGTCAAGGTCATAGGGTGCTAGGGGCAAAATTATCGGGAATTTCAAGTGTTGAAATTTGCAATGAGATTGCATACCTTCTATAAGATAGTTGGATCCCGATACCCACTGCGAGTAATTGTTACTCCTGGGAGAGTTTTACACATTACAATTAGCCGATCAAGTAGGTGTCTAGAAAGGTGTCAACGGGGTTACGCCTCTGGGAAAACGAGGTTTACTTTAATTAGGTCCATACGAAATCACGGGGAATCTCCCTCAAAGTACCGACACTGGCCTGGCTGAAAGATTGGCGAACTTGTAGCGTGTAATTAATCCCGGCTAGTCTTTCCTTTTAGGGTTTAAAGGAAGATTTGATAAAAACAGTGGGAGCCATCCTGATTAGATAAAATAATAACCAATCTGATCTTGCAAGAGTGCACGCAGAGTGTTTTCTTCTCTCTCTCTCCAGGTAGCGACCATGTCATGCCTTAATCAAGATAATAAAATGGATATATTGACCGAACCCGCTTGTTATACTGAGCTGGGGAACGTTGGTCCCGCTCCAACTTATAATTGTTATAAGACAGAGCAGGAATTGGGGATTACCAGAATTCCCGTGCCGCCCAAACAAAGAAAGTGCATACCGATGCATCATCTTCGGGTGTGTTCATTACACAGAACTGTTTCTCAGTATCCTCTACGTCCTGGGTATCTGATACCGGATCAGGATCCCAGATATGTAATCTATTACATAGGGCTACAGAAAGGTAGGGAACTGAGAACGGATGATAAGTTTCATCAGGCAGAAAACGATGCAAGTGTTGCAGCCAAGTCTGTTGGTCACTGTCACCCTGTATTACCAGAATACATTGATTCTGAACAAATGTTATTAGATACCGAACCTGATATAAAAAATCATATCAGTCTCTTTATTTAGATAAAGAAGGATATAATTTTGTATTGATTGGATAATGTTTTGAACATTTCCTATATCAAGAGTTGATCGGTTCAGGAACGTTATCTAAAAGCATTGACGTTCTAAATCAAACCACAGTTCTTAGTATATAGAACACACACAAGAGGAAGAGTTCAGAAATGAACGAATCCTTCTTAAGGTATTATAGACTAGGTCATATCAATGCGACCCGACTAGCTGAAGTTACATATAGATGTATATTTAAATTAGTTTGAATTTACATCTTGTGAAACTTGCCAGTCATGTCACAGAGATAAGATGACCATAGCTCTGTTTATTGGAAGCAGAGAAAGAGTTAGTGAACTCTTGGGATGATACATATTGATGTATGAAGGTCCCCTGTCTACACATGCCAAGACCGGTTCTTTGTACTTCATTACCTTCTCTGATGATCTCTCAAGATTCAGACATATGTTCCTGTTGAAACACAAGTTCAAACCTTTTGAGATATTCACATAATATAAGTAAGAAGTAGAGAACCAAAAACGGGTATAAGTATTATGTCCTTTGATGTGATCAAGGAGGAGAATACTTGATCACGGGATTCCTGGACTATTCTAAGAATGAGATTCTCTCTCAGCATTACTCCTCTGTATACACCACAGCACCTCGGTGTATCGGGGCGGAGCAATCACACCCTATTAGATATGGTGTGCTCTATGATGAGTACTACTGAGTTTCCTATTTCCTTGTAGGGAGTTATGCACTTATGAAGTTGCATACCTATTGAATAGGGTTCCGATCAAATCAGTTGCCTACCACTTCATATATGATATGGAAAGGGAAGAGCCCATATCTTAAGTTTGTTAAGATTTGGGGTTGTCCAGCGTATGTCTAAAAGCATAATCCGGACAAGCTCGAGGCAAAGTCAGTTCTGTAGAAGTTTGTTGGATATCCCAAGCATTCGCAAGGGGATATCTTCTACCTAACCGAGGAACAAAAGATGTTTTGTTTCTCAACATGCCACCTTTGTGAAAGGGAATTTCTTATGAAGAAATTTAAGGGCATGAGGTAGAACTGGAAAGAATTCCAGCTATACAAACTGCAGCTGATGATTTGGTATAACCAAAGAATTCAATAGCAACCAACGAACCTCAGCCTCTCCGCCGATCTAGTAGGGTTTCTCACCCACCTGAGAGATACTTTGGTTTCTCTATGACAGTGGGAGCAAGGATTGCATCATGAGATGATGACCCAACTAGTTTCGAGCTGGCCATCAGGAGTAAGACTCTGTAAGAATGGCTGGATGCTTATCGATCTGAGATGGAATCCTTATACACCAACAAAGTATGGACTTTGGTTGCTTTATCTGAAGGGTTAAATCCCCATCAGGAGCAAGTATATCTTAAGAAGATTACTTGGTGTACATGGAAAAGTTGAGACTTTCAAAGCTAGACTTGTTAAAGGTTTGCATCATTGACCAGGTATGGATTAAAATGAAACCTTTTCTAAGTAACTATGCTTAAGTTCATCCAGATCCTACTTGCCACGGCTACATACCATGGCTACGATATCTGGCGGTTGGGTGTCATGACTGCTTTTCTAAATGATGTTTTAGAAGAGAGAGTCTGTAAGTACACAGTCAGAGGGCTTCGTAGACAGTGGGAGCAGCGGAAACGTGTGCAAGATGTTTTATGTGATAAAGCAGGTATCGCGGAGTTGGAACATCTGTTTTGATGTGTTGGTCAAAGTGTTTGACATCATCAAAATGGTAGATGAACCTTGTATATACAAAAAGGTAGTAAGGAGTGTGGTGGTGATCCTCGTAGAGTACATGGATGGCATACTCTTGATAGAGAAGGACTTTCCTATGCTACGCTCGGTCAATCTCCGCTTATCACAAGGATTCTCCATATAGGATCAAAGTGATACCTACTAAATCCTGGGTTTTGGATCTATGAGATAGATCTAATTGGATGTTAGGACACTCACTAGTTGTAGTGAGATAGTATCAATAGATCCTAGGGAGAATCATAGGAAAGGTTCCAGAGTGATAAGGATGACTGAATGTCAGTCACAGGCATTGTCTTTACCCTCAGTAAAGGGACGGTATGTTGGAAGAGTTTCAAGCTAGATACCGTGGCACACTAGACGATAAAGGCTGGATACATCGCTACCAAAGATGCTACCAAAGAGGCAGTCTGGGTGTATATTAGTTCATGAGATGAACTTCGTTCCTCCCATTGTGTGACAATGGAGTTGTGGCTTATGCCTAGGAACGCCCGTCCCATCAGTGATCCAGACATATTCTTAGGCAGTATCAAATGATCGTAGAGATGGTTGATCTCCAGGGGATCGAGGTTAGGAGAGTAGACTCAGAGTACAACATGGGGGATCCACTCACAAAGGCCTTTTCCCAGACAGAGACTTTTATGGGATGGTTGAGTATGAAATACTACAACCACTGCTATCAGATGGCCCTAGTGCAAGTGGGAGATTGTTAGTTATATGTATGCCCTAGTGGCCATTACTATACATAGGATGTATAATGTAGTGGATGCTTAGACATATATAGGGATGACTTTCTTGCTCGATATGATAGTATGCTATCTAGGTACTCTTTACCTTAACGTGTACACTGATTGTCTCTCTGTTACATGTTGGTAAAGCCCTTAGGATGTGTACTTGACTACCTGGACTATGATACGGATCATACTAGTGGGGACATGGTAGTCCGTAAGTACATCCTTCAAAGTCCCTAGTCGTGGGTGTATCGAGACGAGGCATCGATATACCAGAGTAGACTAGCGTGTAGCTTCTCTACCCATATAGATGGGCGATGGATGATCCCATATCCATTGGTGTTTGACATCAGAGATGATATACAGGTGCTCAGTGGAGACTGAGTACACTGGACGGACTCGCCGAGAACTCCCACATGGTATTATACCTTACGTCAGATGGCAGTTCTCTGGTGACACCGGTATAGGTTAGTCTGTAGACCCGAGATCGTCATAGAGTCTTGTGTGATTCCCACTGTGCTTTGATTTCCACCTTACCACGTCCAAGAGGGCGTGCAAAACGGTGGTTTTTGGGTACAGTCCCGAATCACATGGAGGCAATGAGCGATAGGAGGGGTTTCGTCTCTCCCGGTATAGGGAGTTGATGTTGCGCTGTGCTCGATTGGCTATAACAGGAAGTCCTTGGCCAAGGCTGCTTTAGGGATTTACTGGTAAGTGTTACCAGTAGTTTCTCGACCCATTATGAGCCTCATATCGACACGACTTATCGAGTTATTGGGGTCTGACGTTTACCACCCCTAGACGAGATATGCGACATATCAGACGAACAGACCGGACTGTACGGTAAGTGTTACTGGTTGGATTCACAGGAGTGTGAGCGGGCTTGCTCGTTGATCTTCTGATCGCTCAATACCCGGGTGGCCGTTACGTTTAGCAGACCGCTTGCGGCTTGTGGGTGTTTGATATGATCATCACCTACTGCCGGCGTATTGACGAGTCTTTAGAGTCCTACACAGAGGTTTCCTGGCTCAAGCGAAACGAAATAGGAGCGCATATGAGATATGTATGGGACCGAGAATAATACCAGTATGTGATACTGAATTCTATTCTCGCAATTTGTATCATCGGTCGGTTATATGTGATATAGCCGGGTTACCGAATCAAGTATTGATTCGATATATTGATACACTTTATATTAGTCGGTTATATGCGATATGACCGGATCATTAAATCAAGTATTGATTTAATGATTTAATGTATAATTATATATTTGATATATTACTTTACATTAACTAGTATTGGTTCACTTAAGATTGATTTTCTCACTTGATGTGCACAAGTTGTATATGTGATATATTTTTTGTGCACTAGATTGTATCATGTTTGATGATACATGCAAACTTGGGTGTGTGTATGACTTATACCATGTTTAGTTAATGGTTTAGGGTTTTTGTTTATTTTTAGTGAAATAAAATGGTGGCTCTCATTGTCTTTACTTGAAGCTTCATGAAGCTTTCAAGCATCTTTGACAAAGTCCACCATTTTGTTTTGCATGACACTTTTACTAACCAAACCATTAACTTAAACTAGGGTTTAGTCTCTACAAAGGTAAAACTCACCCATGGTTGCAATATGATAGACTTCACTTGAATTTTCTTTTGAAATAATTCATTTTCTTTTCTTCTTCTTCTTCTTCTTCATGAAGTGAAGAAAGCTTGCTAGAAAATTTCAAGTGTTGAAATCAAGTGAGAAATCCAATTCCAAAGTGAACCCACTTCCTATTTCTTCATCCTCTACCACTTGCCATGTTGTATAGGGTGTTTTCTTTACAAGGTTCATGACCAAGTGAAGATGGAGCTTGAGTTTGAGTCGCCTCGACGTAGATCATCTTCGGCACTGAAGTCAACGACCTAACCCGATTATTTCTCCGACGAAACCATTACTAGATTCCGATGATCGCAGCGGAGGGACGTCAACACGGAGCTATGGAAGTAGAGGACCGGATCTACAAAGGTTGTAATCCCTTTCACTTGTTAGTAAAGTTGTTTGCTAGCTTATAGTTTCGCCTATCCTCTAGTTAACGATCTATATTAGGGTTTCTCGGCACCTAAATTTTTGAATTTGGCATGGTTGATGCCTTGTGGAACCTCTTGAGTGTGCCTAGTAACCCTACAGAAACCACATATAAGCAATAAATATAATATAAGCATCCCCAACAGGAGTTAGCTTCCACGTCCAAACGGCGGAGCAACCACACAGTTAATATATGATGCCCAAGGCGAAGAATAGCAAGCGAAACATAACCAAATACAATATGAAATCGACTCCAAACGAGTACGACACCCAAAAACATACACATCTAAGTCTCGCTTCTAAGTCCATAATATACAAGTTTTAGTCGATAGAGTTTTTAACTATATTCAAAAGAATATACATATTCAAGAGGCGGACTATTTAACCCACCTACCAAATGCAATCACTCGAAAATAAGAAGTGTGACGGCAAGCCACTACTGATTCAGACGGTCAATCCTGTAAGAAACTGGGGCACAACTGGGGTGAAATTGCAATGACTTCCAAGACGGATGAGGCGGTCGTCGGTTTCAACTAGCTCGAGATGTCGGTGAGTAGATCTATATCTACGGGGGAAGTCGAGTGGATGGCGTATAGCACCCCCACAACCAATTACTAGAATACTTATACTATTACATAGGCTAATATTAGGTTTGTATAAAGGGTATTCGTAGATTGTATTCATATAACTCGTAGACTTAGACTATAGCTATGTAGTTAGTTGATAATGCGTAATTAGTAGGCTATAAGTATATGTATTAATATGATAAATGTTATGTGTTGTACGCGACTAGATGTCCATACTATATATGATATGGATTTGCATACGCGACTATAGATCCATACTATATTGATTGGATGATATCGTATGAGAGAGATTCTGTATTAAATGTGATGAGGATAGATTGCCGAATGCGGCCGATATTTATTTGACTCGCGGAGTCTTGCTATATCCCGATTGGGACATTATTATGATGTTAGGAGCTATACTCTTTTAAAAACTAACGATTCGTTTCCTACCTTTAAATGATAATGTCAAAGATGCGCTGCTGATTTAAAACGAATATCTATTTTAAAAACACTTCAACTTCCTTATTTCCAAAAACAGCGTTTCGTTCTATTTTAAACTATAACTGTATAGCTCGTAAGTATGTAACTATGTTTAACGATCGTTCACGTTACAATTATTTTACGCTCTCGTTTCAATTACTTATTATATATGCCAGTTGCGTTGGCTATGCTTATATGAACACACAGATAGAACACTGCACAACTACCAATGATTGCTATGTTGCACAAATCACAGACGCGCATGTTACACTACACATCATTAGTACTGCCATGACATTGATGCTTGATAATGTTGATATAATATAAATGCGATTGATTGATATATCTGTATACTTTATCGTCAACTAACAAGGTGCATGATGCATTGTTGATGATTTGATATCGATGTTCGAACATACTTGATAGAACACTTGCACAACTACTAATGATTGTCATGCTACACGGTCGCAGACTCATATGTTACACTACACATCATTAGTATTGCCATGACACAGTAGAACTGCTATGCTTTACATGTTCTAGCTAGGTATACTAGTTGTAACATTTCAGAAAATATAAAATATTATTTTTTGGAATTTAATATTAAAATAATATATTTCCCGAAAACTGCCCGATTTGCGAAATTGGAATTTTCGAAAAGCGGTATAAATATATACCAATATTGGTGAAATAATTGGAAATTAAAATTATTTATTCATTTAAAAATATATTTAAAGGATTTGGCATTTTTAAAATTTATTATATGCAGTTTGGATAAAAACCCGATTAGTGCACTGCTAATCGTGATTAGGCCAAATCCGTGTTTCTACAGTTTTCCATGGCTAGTGCACCGTGTCATGTTACGTTTTGATTTCATGTTATTTCTTATGTTTTTTTGGGTATTATGTGTTTTGATTTTAAAATGTAAATGATAACAAAAGAAGAGTAAAAAGGGTATAAGGGTAAATTTAGAGAGAGAGGGTGAGAATAAGAGAAGAGAGAGAGGGGCAGCCACAATTCCTTCCCCATTATTTCTTTGCATCTCCTCCTTCCTCAAGCTTCCCTCCACCTTCACCCCTAGAGATCATCTAAAAAGCTTCATCAAAACCCTAAACCCCTTTCATTAAAATTGATCCCCTCTTCACCCTCTACACTTTGGACCCATCAATGTTTGATTTTGAAGACTTGGGACAACTAGAGTTTTTCTTGGGTTGCCCAAATGAGGTATGAATTCTTCCATCTAGTTTAATTTGAAGTCTAATAACACCCCATAGTAGTTTAGAGTTATATGGGTATTGATTAGTGATGTTAGAAAATTTCTAGTGAAGGGTTTGAGTGTTGTGTGAATTGGGTGATGCCTAGTGGCTGTTTACAAGACCCTAGAAGTCGATTCTTGACCTGGACCAGTGACCAAACCCCAAAATATGAACTTTAGATTCATTGATAACAGGTTTTTGTGGAATTAGTGATGGTTTATAGGAATCTGGGATGACCCGAGGCCTTTATAAAAGAAGTTCCCTTAACCATGAGACGTGCAGGCAACCATGAATCACCCTCTGAAACCTGAGCCCCAACCCATTCATCTTGGCCGCAAATTTAATGATTTGGACCGCAATTTACGGCCTGGGTACAACCAAATTGATCCGTGTTTGGTCCATGGCTCAATCTTCAGTAAATTAGACCCTCATGTATGCAAAATTGGCCAATTTCACCTAGGGTAAAATCTGGGACAATTTTCTTGAGTTGCTGCATTGTTTTTGTTAGTTATATGTATGCCCTAGAGGCCATTACTGTACATACGATGTATATTGTAGTGGATGCTAGGACATATATAGGGAGGACTTTCTTGCTCGACATGATAGTATGCTATCTGGTTGTACTTTATCTTAACATGCACTCTGATTGTCTCTATGTTACATGTTGATAAATCCCTTAGGATATGTACTCGACTACTGGGACTATGATGAGATCATACTAGTGGGGCCACGGTAGTCGACGAGTACATCCTATAACTGTTCCTAGTCGAGGGTGTATCGAGACAGGGCATCGATACACCAGAGTAGACTAGCGTATACGCATCTTGACCCATATGATGGGCGATGGATGATCCCATATCCATCGGTGTTTGACATCAAGGATGGTGTACGGGTGCTCAGTGGAGACTGGGTACACTGGACGGACTCGCCGAGAACTCCCAGATGGTATTATACCTCACGTCAGATGGCAGTTCTCCGGTGACACTGGTACAGAGTAGTCTGTTGACCCGAGATCATCATAGAGTCTTGTGTGATTCCCACTGTGCTTTGATTTCCATCATACCACGTCCAAGAGGGCGTGCAAAAAGGTGGCTTTTGGGTACAGTCCCGAATCACATGGAGGCAATGAGCGATAGGAGGGGATTCGTCTCTCCCGGTATAGGGAGTTGATGTTGTGCTGTGTTCGATTGGCTATAACCGGAAATCCCTGGCCAGGGTTGCTGAGATTTACTGGTAAGTGTTATCAGTAGTTTCTCAAACTGTTATAGACCTCATATCGACACGACTTATCAAGCTACTGGGGTCTGACGTTTACCACCCCTAGGCGAGATATGCAACATATCAGACGACGAGACCGGACTGTACGGGAGTGTTACTGTTTGGATTCACAGGAGAAGTTACAGGCTTGCTTGTTGATCTTCTGAGCGCTCAATACCTGGGTAGCTGTTACGTTTAGCTGACCGCTTGCAGCTTGTGGGTGTTTGATATGATCATCACCTACTGCCGGCGTATTGACGATTCTTTAGAGTCCTACACAGAGGTTTCTTGGCTCAGGCAAAACGGAGTAGGAGCACATATGTGATATGTGCGGGACCGAGGATAATGCGATATGTGATACCGTATTGTATTCTCGCGATATTTGATATCAGCCGGGTCATCGGATCAAGTGTTGATTCGATGAATCGGTACGGATAAATATTAGTCGGTTATATGTGATATAGCCGGATTGTCGGATCAAGTGTTGATTCGATAATTTAATGTATAATAATATATATGATATATTAAATTGCATTAACTAATATTTGCTCACTAAAAGATTCTTTTTCTCACTCGGGTAATACATTGATATATATGCGATATATGTTAAATGTATTATTTTATTTTGTTACGATAAATATTATATATGTGATATATAATATTGTAACATGATATGATAAATAATGCAACTTGTTTAGTAGAGATTAAACATGGTTAGGGTTTGATTAGGGTTAAGGCTTTCTAGAAGTTTCTAGAAGTTTTCTTTCTTTGTCTTTGTTAAGATATTATGCTAGATATTTCCTTAACCCTAACCAAACCTTTAACCTTAGTCAGTTCTCTACAAAGGTTCCCTTGACCATGGTTGCATAAATCTATCATATTATTCTTTTCCTATTCATCACAAAAGAATTCTATTATTGTTCATCATCTTCTTCCTTCTTCTTCTTTGCTTGAAATGGTTTCTTGCTTTGATTTTTGTGATGGATAAATATGAGAAAAAGATAAATAAAGAGAGCAAAAATCCTACTTCATCATCCTCATCTTCCCTTACCATTTAGATGAGGGTGTTCACATCATTTCATGAGTGTTAGCTTGTGTTAAAGAAACTTCAAGGTAGATCATCTTAGTATCGAAGATCGGAAGCAAAGGTTGCGTCTTTCTCTTCGTGGAACCTCTCGAGAGTCCGGATCCCGATGATCGCAGCGAAGGGACCACAACACGGAGCATATGAAGTGAAGGACTGGATCTACAAAGGTTGTAATCCCTCTCACTTAGTGTTAAAATGTTTAGCATGATAGTTTTCGCCTAATCTCTAGTTTAAAGTTCCGTATTCGGGTTGTTCGGCACGGCTAAATTTTAAATCGGGCATGGTTGATGCCTCGAAGACCCTTGTGTGCGTGCCTAGCAACCCTACAGTTTTGCGACTTCGTTTTAATTTGAGATTTGGTATTTGATAATGTGTTCCATCATCTGATGTTTTTACGTCAGCGACGGGGGTTATTTAGTGGTTTTGCAGGCGTAGGCTATAGGTTCTAACCTATAAGCGATTCGCATGCAGCTTTGGTTTTCATGTTCGATTCTTGATACTATATGACGCATTGGAAATTGTAGGTACCCCCACGTGGACTTCGAGACGACGAGGATGAGCATGACACCATCAACTTCGGCAGGCAAAGATCAGGTGAGTGGATCTATATCCACGGAAGAAGTCGGGTGGATGGCGTTTAGCACCCCCGCAAACTTTGATGGAAACCGATTCATAGTATATGGTTAAGGAAACTTTAATAGAAAACTATAGATAGAGTTAAAAGATAGTTGGAGAAATTATATTAGAGACTAAAGGATAGTTAGAAGTGATATGATACAGCTGATATGTGATGACGGAATTTGAGGATGATATTTGACGATATTGTCGTTTAGGGTACTATAGGACTAGATAGCCGACGTAATTGTGTCATCCGAACCATACCTATTTCCAAACCGAAGAATCGTATGCATCTTTTAAACAGATACCTTGAGGGACGTTACGGATTTTCAAACGATATCTTTTCCTTAAAAATACCGTAACCCATACTTTCAAAACTACGATTCGCACCTTTTAAAAACTGATTGTATGGTTCGGGTGTGTTTGTTAGAATAGATAAGTATGCTTATAGTAAAGTAGAATGTATATATAACATTTGATTCGATGTGAGATATAAATGTGATGAAAATAATGCACGATGTGATATGATGACTGGTGATATGTTGGTATACGGATGAGAGTCGATTGAGATGATTGATACCTTGTCGGTCCCCTGATACGAGATTTTTATGGATGTGACCTGGGGCATAGGTATATAGATATATATATAGAATGTCGTGAATCATGTGTGATATGTCGTACGAGACGTTAGATCCGTACCCCTCATTGTCGCATATGTTGATAGGATCCCTGATAGCTTAATGCCGCCGTACGATAATTTTCCGTACGTGATGAGTTTGACTTGAGGTTGATCCATACCCTTGACTAGAGGATGCCGTACGATGGATTATACCATACGTGTTGTTGTGTGGCTAGATGCCGATTGATAGATTCACCAACTCGATCATATTAGATACGTATACCTTGTAGCTTTTAGCTGACATTTTACCTCATGCTGCATTTCATGCTATTCTCATTGCATCATATATATTTATCTGTGCTAGTACACCTACACCATTATCGATGATGCGTATGTTACACTTACACAGATTAGCCGGCTCACACACCTCATCATCGATAATTGCCATGCCACTACACAGTAGGATTGCTGCATCATGATATGACTCCCTGCATATTATACTTGCGTATATACTCACTAGTACACTCATACTTGCGTACATATATCTTTGTGCATCCATGCCTACGTACATACTTATTGCACAGACGGTGTTGCATTTGACTTTGGAGAAATTGGAAACCGCAGGATATATTTAAAAACTGGAATCATTTTTAAAAGAGCGGTTTTCCCTTAATATGTCATATTACTGTTCTATGTTGCATGATATACAGATATGTTTACATTTCTATCATAGGTCGTATATATCATGTTTTATGATTTTACGCATTGAGATATGTTGTTTTCATAAGATTGCTGGATTTGAGAACCGTGGCTATTTCAAAAGAAAGCATGTACTGTTTTAAAAACCCGGTTTCTCTTGATATGATATTTCAGTGTGTCCAGCATGCGTTTTCTCGGTTCTGAGATGTGTGACATGTGAAACCCGATTCGACGAGCTGGATGAGGCTGATTGCGGGTACATGGTGGACCCGGTATGGTACCCCGGGGCGAGAACAGATTGTTGTGCTGCAAACGGTGAGCCTGGCAGTGGGACTACTACCTACCGATGATAGTATTTGGGCTCGGCGGATATCCGGAGGATACCGATCGGAGTCGAGAGATGATATGGGCCGATCCGGACTGACGGAGCCCGAGGGCCGATCCGGACTGACGGAGCCCGAGGGCCGATCCGGACTGCCGGAGCCTGAGATATGAGGATTTACGTGTCGATGCTGGACACGGGTTTCATGATGTTTTCGAGTGTCAATGTTGGATACTCAGGTTCCATGATTTTGATGTGTCGCGAGGGACACCATTGATTTATATCCTCATACTTACATGCATACATACATTGATTATATGGGTGGACGAGATCCACATGCATACGTACATTGATTATATGGGTGGACGAGATCCATATGCATACATGTATTGATTATACTGTTGGATGTTATCCACATGCTTATAGGCATTGACTACCTTGTTAACACATATACAGATCCGGTCATCCTAGATATCATAGTATTACCTTCATAATATAGTGACTTAAGAGTCGTTGTTTATTCGATTTCTGCTTGTTGATGTTTTTCTACTCACGAGTTGGCAACTCACCCCCGTTGTGCCACAGTTCTTACAGGTTGACCGCATGGATCGGTAGCGACATCGCTGGTACACAGTTACTTTCGGGTGATTGCTTTGGTAGGTGGGACATTGTATCGTACCCACTCTTGTATTTTTATTTCATATTGTATCTAGTCAACTCTATCAATCAAATTTAGTAATTGTATAAGTAATGAGACTTAGTGAGACTTGTGGTTGCGAGACTTAGAGCGAGGGGTTTTCCACTACTTGTGCTTTTGATGTCTTGCTTTTCTTTATCTTTGTGGTGATCTTCGCCGTTGGGCGTCGTATACATATATATATATATATACATATATATATATATATATTGTCTTGCGTGGTTGTGATCCGCCGTTTGGCGAAGAGCCAGCTCCCACTTGGGGATGCCTTTATCATTATCTTATATATCTGGTTTTGGATCAAAATATACAAAAGAGGTGCTGCCCAAATTTTTAAATAACGAAACACGTTTTCAAACTAGTAAATTTCACTTGCATTTTTATGTTCCTTTTCTATGCATTAAGAAAACTTGATTTCATTATACCTTTATTTCAAAACTTTACCTCCTTTATTTTCTTAAAAAGGTTTAGATTTCTGGGTTTCAGCTTACTTGAATTACGTTACGCCTTTAGACGTTGCGTGATTTAAGTGCTGGTCACGAGCTAATATTTAGGATCGTAACACTAGTATGCAAAATACTTGCTGATTTTGATATACGAATACCATTTCTATGGGTATTCGTATATGATTGTTGCCAATTGTGGCAAAGATGATATATGCATTGTGTTCTTATGAACTTGAGATGAATTATGGATTTCGTTCTTTGGAACTAAACGTTTTCCATGGATTTGAGATACCGCAACAAGATTTATTAAAACTTGCTTATATTTGAAAAAATCACGGTTTTCTCTTGATATTATGATTTGATGTCCACCATAAGTTTTCTTGGTTTTGATGATATGATATTATCCAAAATCGAGGAAAGGGCCGAGAAACCGATTATGGATATATGGTGGACCCGGTATGACACCAAGGGGCAAGATGGGCCGTAGGGAGGTACATAGAGCCTAGCTAGGTGAATTGATATCGGTGATTGTATAGGAACGCAGCGGATATCCGGGAGATACCGACCGAGACTATTTGATATCGAGAGAGGACTGATCTGACGAGACGGTGTCTACGATATCTGGATTTTATGTGTCGATGATAGACGCGAGATTTATGATGATTTCAAGTGTCGGTGATGGACATTCGGTGGATGATGATTTCGAGTGTCGATGATGGGCACTCATGAAGTTTGGAGTGTCGATGTTGGATACTCATATGTTGATGTTTGCATGATTCGTCGTGATGCGCTGATATAGATTATGCTATTAATAGCCGCTCAGGACTGATCCATGAGACAATACTTGAATACCATTTTCACATATCGATGTATATTAAAGAGGTTTCCTAATGAGCTATAGTCTCACTTTTTTCAACGTGTCTATGACGACATAAGAATCTTTCAAACGGAAATGCTCTTAAAATCATTTCTAAAAAGCGAGACGTATACTTTAAACAAAACACATATAATGCTTTATAAACCTATTGAGATGCTAGGCTCTCCTATAATAGTTTTAAAGCGCGGCGGAAGCGGTAATTTAAAAAATCTAGAGAGAAATAGCAACCCCAACCCAAGAATCAAACCAAAACACTAAACTTGAAACAAAACTAGTAAGCTAAAACAAAGAAGTTGGCGCACTACAACCTTTGTAGCATGTTAGCCACCTCTCCTTAGACTCCGTCTAATCTCTACGAAGCCCAAAACAAGCTTACTCGATGATCTTCTTGCCGAAAATGATCCATCTTGAGATAACTCCAACACAAACTTTAGCTTCAAATTGATCTCATCAAAATGAAGCAACCCACTAATTAAACATGCTAAGAATGATTAGTAGGAAATGTAGAATAATTAGCTCACTAATTTCTTCTCTTTTCTTTTCTTTCCTCACTTAAGAAAAAAACTTAAGAAAGATGGTCATTGTGAGAATGATAATAAAATTAAGAATAAGAACCCAAGAAAAAACTAGCCATTCTCAAAAGAGAAGACAAGAAAAATCTCAACAATTCTAAAACCTTCTTTTTTTCCATGACTCATTGTTTTCTAATGACTCATTCTTTTCTTCCTTAAAAAATAAAGAAAATAATATGGTTCTCATTTCATTCTATGTGATTCTCATACACACATGTTGTTAGATGTAGGTGCCCTCAAGGCAATTATTGTAATTGAAGGAGGACCTATATGAGAGAACAATCCTACTCGAGATGATAGTATGCTATCTGATTTGTCTTTATTTTTCATGTGATGCGTTTTATTTACTATCACGTATCGTTTAGACATGAGATAAATCCTTACGATTTTGCTTGACTACCAGGACGATGATGGAGATCATACTAGTAGGGTCTGAGTAGTCGATAAGCACATCCTTAAATATCCCTAGTCATAGGAGTATCGAGACTGGACATCGGTACTCTATTTAGACTAGTGTGATCGTTTCCTGACCCGATTGGATGGCGATAGCTGATTTACAGCTATTGGCGTTTGGCATCAAGGATTGTATACAGGTGCTCATTGGATGAGTTTTACTGGACGGATTCACCGAGAACTCCTAGTTGGTAATATACCAATATCAGGTAGCAGTTATCTTATAACATATATACAGGGTAGTCCCTAGGGACCAGAGATCGCCATAGTGTCTCATGTGTGTTCCCACTATACTTAGACTTCTGTCCTACCACGGCTTAAAGGAGTCGTACAAACAGGTTTTTGTTGGGTATAGTCCCAAAGCACGTGGATTCAATGAGCGTTCAAAGAGATAAATCTCTCCCGGTATATAGAGTTGATGTCGCGCTGTGCAGGACATGACTACAACCATAAGTCGATGGCCATCACAGTGGAGATAAACTGATAAGTGTTATCAGTTGTATCTCCAGTTGGTTATGAGTTCTCTATCGCATGACTTATCGAGTTATTAAGGTCTGACAAATTCCAACCCGTAGACCCGATATGCAATACTCTTAGACGAAGAAACCAGACTGTACGGTAATGTCACCGATAGGCTTTGCAGGGTTCAGATGAGCTTACTCGTTGACCTTCTTTCATTCAATACCTGGGTAGCCGTTACGTGTAGCTAGTACCGCTGACATGCTTGTGGGATATGAATATGATCCTAACCTACTGCCAGCATATTGTTAGGTCTTTAAAGTCTCACACAGAGATTAACACATGCGAATCGATGTAGGGAACGTATAGTGATACGTGCAGGAGTTTGATTAAACGCGTGTATTTGATACACGTATTTTAATCGGGTGTTTGTTGATATTAGCCGGTATATATATGATATAGCCGGATTATTAAATCAAGTGTTGATTTAATAATTAAATATATATTTATATATTGATATATTTATATATTAACTAATATCATACTCACTTAATTATTTTCTTCTCTTTAATTAATGTTAATATTTGATATAAATAATGAGACATGTATTTTGATACATGTATGATGGGAGTATAAGAATTACATGAAAGAAATGAGAATGAGTCATGGTTGTAGAATTCATAAGATGATTCTTTTTAATGACTCATTCTTGTTTCTAATTAAAAAGGTTTTTTCATGCTTATCTTCAAGACACTCTCATCTCCTCCATGCTTCTTCTTCCTCTCTTGATTTTTCTTCAAGTGGGGAATGGAAAATAAAAGAAAAAAATTAAGTGTGCTAATTATTCTACATCTCCTACTAATTATTCTTAGCAAGTTTAATTAGTGGGTTGCTTTATTTTGATGAGATCAATTTGAAGCTAAAGCTTGTGTTGGAGTTATCTCAAAGTGGATTATCTTCGGCGAGGAGATCATCGAGCAAGCTTGTTCAGGGCTTCGTGGAGATTAGCCGGGTCTAAGGAGAGGTGGCCAACACGGTACAAAGGTTGTAGTCCACTAAACTCTTATATTTACCTTCTTTGTTTAGTGACAAGTTTAGTAGTTTGGTTTGATTCTTGATTTGGGTTTGTTATAGCTTTCTAGGTTTTTAAAATTACCGCTTCCGCCACGCTTTAAAACCTACTAGAGGTACCTAGCAACCCAATATATGTTACATGTATCATCATACATGACAAAAATGTGTGTATATATGTTTATATCAAATATAAATATAAAAAGGAGAAGAAAATAATAAAGTGAACATCATATTAGTTAATATATAAATATATAAATATACATTTAATTATTAAATCAATACTTGATTTAATAATCCAGTTATATCATATATATACCGGCTAATATCATTAAACGCCCGATTATAATACATGTATCACATATATGTGCTTAATCGAACTCTTACACATATCCTCATATGTGCCCTAGATCGTTTTGCCTGTGCTGGGAAACCTCGGTGTGGGACTCTAAAAATTCGACAATACGCTGGCAGTAGGTTAGGATTATATCCATAGCCCACAAGCACGTCAGCGGTACTAGCCGCACGTAACGAATACCCAGGTATTGATCGAGAGAAAGTCAACGAGTAAACTCATCTGAACCCTGCAAAGTCTATCAGTGACATCGCTGTACAGTCCGGTCTTTTCATCTAAGAGTATCGCATATCGGGTCCTGGGTTTGGAATATGTCAGACCCCAATAACTCGATAAGTTGTGCGACAAAGGACTCATAACTAATCGGAGATACAGACAACACTTATCAGTTTATCTCCACTGCGGTGGTCACGGACTTGTGGTTGTAGTCATGTCCTGCACAGTGTGATATCAACTCCCTATACCAGGAGAGAAGAATCCCCTCGACCACTCACTGCTTCCACGTGCTTGGGGATTATACCCAATCAAAAACCTGTTTGCATGACTTCTTTGAGCCGTGGTAGGGTAGAAGTCTAAGTATAATAGGAACACACATGAGACACTATGGCGATCTTAGGTCCTAAGGACTACCCTGTACTCATGTCATCAAAGAACTGTTATCTGACATTGATATATTACCAACTAGGAGTTCTCGGTGAGTCCGTCCAGTGTAACTCATCCAATGAGCATCTGTATACAATTCTCGGTGTCAAACACCAATAGCTATAGGACCAGCTATAGCCCTCCAACCGGGTCAGGAAATATACACACTAATCTAAACTGGAGTTCCGATAGCCAGTCTCGATACTCCACGACTAGGGACATTTAAGAATGTGCTTATCGACTACGCAGGCCCTACCAGTATGATCTGCATTATCGTCCTGGCAGTCAAGTAAAATCCTAAGGGTTTTATCTCATGTCTTAACGATACGTGATAGTGAATAAAACGCATCACATGAATGACAAAGACAAACCATATAGCATACTATCATCTCAAGTAAGATTGTTCTTTCGTATAGGTCTTTCTTCAATTACAATAATTGCCATGAGGGCACCTATATCCAACAAAACCAACGTTCGCTACTTTTGTCGTGATATACGTATCATACGGCTATTTTGAAAGAATTTTACATACATCTTTCGGCTACTTTATAGGCTTATACATGAACACATGCTATATATATGATATGATGATATATTTCCATGTTTACGCGACCTATTGGGATGCGCTTATATTACTTATGTAGTGTGTGTGTGTGTGTGTGTATAGGTTATCGCATTTTGTGTCATATCATATGTTATGATCTAGGTAGATCATTATGAAAGTCAAGCAGCCACCCCATCTAATGGGGTCGCTGTGGCACCTACAGGTATCAGAGCTACTAGGAATTGGATGTCGACCTATGGGGGGTTCTCACTGTGTGACAGTGTGGCGAAGCATAAGCTCTTACCCCCAGGGTGTCCCGAGACCGGAAGGTGTTCCGGCGGGTTATAGTCTTCGTAAGGGGGCATGCGTACACTCTCTGGATGTTTTTAATGATTCTCAAGTTGTTGAGCTCTCTGGATTTTGTGGGTATTCGATAAATCGATCAAAATGTTTAACTTTGTATAGATTTTGATGATATATGATACAATTGTTAGAATCTGAAATAATTAGTGAGTAATATTAGTCAAGATATAATTATATCAAATATAATATATATCATATTATTAAATCAATACTTGATTTAATAATCCGGTTATATCATATATAACCTACTAATATCATTTATCTGTATATCACATTATCAAATCAACTCTTGATTCGATAATCCGGTTATATCACATATAACCTGACTGATGTCAGATAACTGCCAGATTAGAATACGGTATCATGTACTCGTATTTAATCAGACCCCCGCACATATCAACATATGTGCCCTATTTCGTTTCGCTTGAACCAGAAAACTTATGTGTGGGACTCTAAAGACTCGTCAATACGCCAGTAGTAGGTGATGATCACATCAGTCACCCACAAGCCGTCAGCGGTACTAGCTGGACGTGACGGCTACCCGGTATTGAGCGATTAGAAGATCAACAAGCATGCTTGTCCAAACTCCCATGAAGCCTATAGGTAACACTTACCGTACAGTCTGGTCTCTTCGTCTGACATGTCGCATATCGAGTCTGGGGATGGTATCGTCAAACCACAATAACTTGATAAGTCATGCCGATGTAAGGCCTATAACGGTATAAGAAACTACTGATAACACTTACCAGTAAATCTTATCAACAGCCCTGGCTAGGGACTTACTATTATAGCCAATCGAGCATAGCACAACATCAACCCCCAATACCGGGAGAGACGAAACCCCTCCTATCGCTCATTGCCTCCATGTGACTCAGGATTGTACCCAAAATCCACCTGTTTGCATGACTCCTTTGAGACGTGGTAGGGAGGAAATCAAAGCACAGTGGGAACCACACAAGACTGTATGACGATCTCGGGTCTACAGACTAACATGTAGCAGTGTCACCAGAGAACTGCTATCTGACGATAGGTTTAGTACCATATAGGAGTTCTCGGCGAGTCCTGTTCGGTGTACCCATTCTCTAATGAGTACATGTGTACAATCTTTGATATCAAACACCGATGGATATAGGATCAACCATCGCCCTATACATGGTCAAGAAATGTACACACTAGTCTACTATGGAATATTGATACCCTGTCTCGGTATTCCCTTGACTAGGAACAATTGAAGGATGTGCTTATGGACTATCCAGGTCCCAGTAGTTTGATCCGCATCATAGTCCTGGTAGTCAAGCCTACATCCTAAGGGCTTTATCAACTTGTCTATGAGAGACGATATAATAATACCAGTGAACATGTTAAGATAAAGGAAACTAGATAGCATACTATCATGTCGATCAAAAAAGTCCTCCATATATATGTCCAAGCATCCACTATATCATACAATAATGGCCTCTAGGGCATACATATCACTGGCTATCTCCCACTTGCACTAAAGCCAGTTGTTGTAGTATCTCATACCCAACATCCCAGAAAGTCTCTTGATTAGCATCTGGGGGAGGGCCTTGGTGAGTGGATCCGCTGTGTTATCCTCAATGTCAACTCTCCTGACCTCGATCTTCCTGAGATCTACTATCTCCCTGATCGGGTGATACCGCCTAAGAATATGTCTGGATTGCTGATGGGACCGGGGTTCCTAGACCAAAGCCACAGCTCCATTGTTATCACAATACACAAGTATTGGATGCTCAATGATAGGAACCACACCAAGTTCAGCTATGAACTTGTTCATCCAGGCAGCCTCTTTGGCAGCATCGTTGGTAGCGATGTATTCAGCCTTCATCGTCGAGTCTGCTACGGTATCTAGCTTGGAACTCTTCCAACATACCGTCCTTCCACTGAGGGTGAAGACAAAACCCGAGACCGACTTACTGTCATCCTTATCACTATGGAAGCTCGAATCGGTAAAGGACTCCTCTTGGAGTTTACCGTTACCATACACCAAGAACATCTCTTTAGTACTTCTCAAGTACGTAAGAATATTCTTCACAGGTGTCCAGTATTTCTCCCCTGGATCTGATTGATACCTACTCAATACACCTAGTGAGTAAGCTACATCTGTTTTGGTACACAACATCACATACATGATTGACCCGACTGCCGAAGCATAGGGTATCCCTTGCATGCGAGCCCTCTCCAAATCAGTCTTGGGAGACATCTCTTTGGAGAGAGTGATTCCTGAACAAGAAGGTACATTACTACGCTTAGAATCTTCCATACTAAACCTCTTTAGTATGGTGTCAATGTATCTGGATTGAGACAATCCCAACATCTATCTAGATCTATCTCTATAGATCTATATCCCCAGGATATAGAAGACATCACTTAGATCTTTCATGGAGAACTTTTATGATAAGAAGAGCTTGACCAAGTGTAGCATAGGAACGTCGTTTCCTATCAAGAGTTTGTTATCCTTGTACAATACGAGGAAGACAACCTTACTCTTTAGGACCTTCTCATATATACATGATTCATCTACATTTTTGATGAAGTCAAACTCTTTGACAGCTTTATCAAAACAGATGTTCCATCTCCGCGATGCCTGCTTTAATCCATAAATTGATTTAAGCAGCTTGCATATGCTTCCGCTACTTCCACTGTCTACGAAACCCTCTGGCTGTGTCACGTACACGCTCTCTTCTAAATCACCATTTAGAAAAGCGGTCTTGATATCTAACTGCCAGATTTCGTAGTCATGGTATGCAGCAGCGGCAAGTAGGATCATGATGGACTTAAGCATAGCCACTAGAGAAAAGGTTTCATCATAGTTGATACCTGGTCGTTGACGAAAACCTTTTTCTACAAGTCTAGCTTTGAAAGTCTCAACTTTTCCATCTACACCAATTATCTTCTCAAGATCTACTTGCTCCCGATGGGTTTTACCCCTTCACGAGCAACTTTCAAAGTCCATACTTTGTTGGTGTACATAGATTCCATCTTAGATCACATAGCATCCAGCCATTTCACAGAGTCTCCACTTGTGATTGCTTGCTCGAAACTAGTTGGGTCATCATCTTCCATGATGCAATCCTCGCTCCCACCGTCTATGAGAAAACAATAGTATCTCTCAGGTGGATGAGGAACCCTACTAGATCTGCGAAGTGGCTGAGGTTTGTCGGGGACTATTGAATCTTCTGGTTCCACCTTGCCTTGAGCTTGTCCGGATTTTGCTTTTTAACATAGGCCGGACAACCCCATATCTTAACTCGTTTAAGAGATGGTCTCTTCCCATTCCATATCTTATAAGGAGTGATAGGCAACGGATTTGGTCGGAACTCTATTCAATAGGAATGCAGCTATCTCAAGTGCATAACCCCAAAAGGAAATAGGTAACTCAGGATTACTCATCATAGAGCGCACCATATCTAATAGGGTGCGATTCCTCCACTACGAAACTCCATTGTGCTATGGTGTATACGGAGGAGTAAGCTGAGAGAGAATCACATTCTCTTTTAAGTAGTCTCTGAATTCCATGCTCAAGTATTCTTCTTCCCGATCATATCGAAGGATATTCTACTTTTACCCATCAGGTTCTCAACTTCGTATTTATATTCCTTGAATTTCTTAAAAGATTCAGATTTGTGTTTCAACAGGAGCACATGTCCGAATATTGAGTGTCATCGGTGAATGTAATAAAGTATGAGGAACCATTCATGGCATATATAGACATAGGACCGCATACATCACTATGTATTTGTCCTAAGAGTTCAGTAGCTCCAGTAAACGGAGATTTGGTCATCTTGCCTTTGAGACATGACTGGCAAGTTTCATAATATGTAAATTCGAACGGATTCAAATGTGCATCCTTTTGCAACTCAGCTATTCTTGTCGCATTAATATGACCTAGTCTATGATGCCTCAAGAAGGCTTTATTCATTTCTGAACTGTTCTTCTTATGTGTGTTTTGTTATACTTAGAACTGTGTTGTGATTTAGAATGTATATACCGTTATACAATGTACCATGCCCTGATCAACACTTGATTTAGGAAAATATTCACAATATTTTTGGTACGAAATAACAGTCGCTCAGAATCATTGTGTTACCACTTGGTAATACAAGGTGATATTCGCCAACTGATTTGGCTGCAACAATTGCATCATTCCCTACTACTAAAGACTTATCACCCTTTCCCAGTTCTCTACCTCTCTTCAGCCCATGTAACAAATTATATATGTGGGATCCTGATCCGGTATCCAATACTCAAGACGCAGAGTTAACTGAGAAACAGTTCTCGGTAATGAACACACCCGAAGACGATGCATCAACATGCTTATTCTTCGTTTGGGTGGCATGGGAATCCGGATATTCCCTTATTCCTTGCTCAGACTTATAACAATCATAAGATAGAGCAGAACCTAGACCAGTATAATAAGTGGGTTTGGTTAATACATCCATATTATTATCTTGATTAAAGCGTGTCATTGGTCGCTACATGGAGAGAGAGAAGGATAATCACTTTTGCGTGCACTCTTTGTAAGATTAGATTGCTTATTATTTTATCTAATCAGGATTGCTCCCACTGTTTTTATCAAATCTTCCTTCAAAGCTTAAAAGGTAAGATTAGCTGGGATTAATTACACCCTACAAGTTCGCCAATCATTCGGCCAGGCAGGTAATGGTACTCTGAGAGTGTCTCCCCATGCTTTCGCATGGAACTAATTTAATAATCTCGTTTCCGCAGGGGCATCACCCCGTTAACACCTTTCTTAGACACCTAATTGATCAGCTAATTGTAAAGTACAAAACTCTTCCAGGAGTAACTCTTACTCGCAGTGGGTATCGGGATCCAACTATCATATAGAAGGTATGCAATCTCATTGCAAATTTCAACACTTGAAATTCCCAAAATATGTTTTTACCCCTAGCTTCCTATGACATTGACCGAGGTCAACAAACCATAGGTCGCTAGTCAAGTTCAACCCGTTCATTTCTTGATTGAATTAAACCCACCCGCACGACTGTTCAGTCGAAAATATCGCACATTTGATATAACATTTGTTAGTTATATGTATGTCCTAGAGGCCATTACTGTACATGGGATGTATATTGTAGTGGATGCTTGGACATATATAGGGAGAACTTTCTTACTCGATATGATAGTATGCTATCTGGTTGCACTTTATCTTAACATGTACACTTATTGTCTCTCTCTCACATGTTGATAAAGCCCTTAGGAATGTACTTGACTACCAGGACTATGATGGAGATCATACTAGTGGGGCCAAAGGTAGTCCACAAGTACACCCTATAATTGTTCCTAGTCGAGAGGTATCGATACAGGGCATCGATACTCCAGAGTAGACTAGCGTATACGCTTCTCGACCCATATGATGGGCGATGGATGATCATATATCTATTGGTGTTTGACATCAAAGAAGGTATACGGGTGCTCAGTAGAGACTGGGTACACTGAACGGACTCGCCGAGAACTCCTAGATGGTATTATACCTATCGTCGGATAGCAATTCTATGGTGACACTGGTACAGGTTAGTCTGTAGACCCAAGATCATCATAGAGTCTTGTGTGATTCTCACTGTGCTTTGATTTCCACTATACCACGGTCAAGAGATCGTGCAAAAAGGTGGTTTTGGGGTACAGTCCCGAGTCAAATGGAGGCAATGAGCGATAGGAGGGGTTTCGTCTCTCCCGGTATTGGGAGTTGATGTTGCGCTATGCTCGATTGGCCATAACAGGAAATCCCTGGCCAGGGTTGCTAAGATTTACTGTTAAGTGTTATCAGTAGTTTCTCGAACCGTTATGGACCTTGTATCGGCATGACTAATCAGGCTATTGGGGTCTGACGTTATACTAAAACCAGGCTGTGATATGAGACATATCAGACGAAGAGACCGGACTGTACGGTAGTGTTACTGATTGGATTCACAGGAGTGTGAGCAGGCTTGCTTGTTGATCTTCTGATCGCTCAATACCGGGGTGGCCGTTACGTTTAGCAGACCGCTTGCGGCCTGTGGGTGTTTGATATGATCATCACCTACTGCCGGCGTATTGATGAGTTTTTAGAGTCCTACACAGAGGTTTCCTGGTTCATGTGAAACGGAATAGGTGCACATATGTGATATGTGTGGGACCGAGATTAATGCGTGTATGTGATACCGCATTCTATTCTCGCGATATGTGATATCGGCCGGTTATATGTGATATAGCTGGGTTATCGGATCAAATGCTGATTCGATTAAATGATGTGTGTGTGTGTGTGTGTATGCTCACTTAAGTATTTATTATTCTCACTTATGATACATTTAACATATATGTGATATATGTTTAATGTATTGTTTTCTTTATGCACAAAATATATATGTGATATATATTGTTGTGACATGCTAGGTTACACATACAACATGGATGTATGAGACTCACACCATGCTAGGGTTAATGTTAGGGTTTAATATTTATTCTTAACTAATTACAAATTAGTGGAGATATTTTGATGGTTGGAAGCTTGGAGAAGCTTGGAGATAACCATTGACTTAGTCCACTCTTTTATTTTTCTTAAGATATTTATCAACCCAACCATTAACCATACACAATGGTTAACTCTCTACATGAGTTAGTATATGGTTGATATACTTACTCATCGTTGCATTTTGAACAAAATAATAATGCTTTCATCACTTGAGCTTCATCTTCTTCTTTCTCATTTTAAGCTTTCTAGCTTTTGTGAAAGTCATGATAGATTGTGAGAAATTGAAATCTAAAGTGAGCCCGCTTCCTACTTCATCATCCTCTACTACTTGACATTTAGTTAAGGGTGTTTGCTTCACTATTCTCATCATTAGTGAAGAGGTGGCATGAGCTCGAGTCTTCTCGACGTAGATCATCTTCGGCCTCGAATACATTGAGCAAGCATGTTCATTTCTTCATGTGAACCCTTACTAGAGTCCGGGTCTTCACAACTTGCAGCGAAGGGACTACAACATGGAGCTTTAGAAGTGAAGGACCGGTCTACAAAGGTTGTATTCCCTCATTCACTTAGTTGCAAAGTTGTTTGCATGTTGTTTTGTTTAAAACTCTAGTTAAGATTCTTGGTTAGGGTTGTTTAGTTCGGCAAAAAATTTGAAAACGGCATGGACGATGCCTCCCGAGACCTTGCTACCTTACTAAGTAACCCTACAGTGGTATCAGAGCCAAGCTAGAGTTTTAAACGATATTTGTTAGATTACGAAACCGAAACAACTCTTAAACTTGAAACAAAATCACCTAGTTTCTGTAGAATTTTTAAAGGCCTCTAAAAATTTTTCAAACAACTGCAGAATATTGTATGAGATATGACATGAACACCGTGAAAATTTGAGGGGGTTTTATGCAATTTTGGCCGGCCACATAGGCTAAAAATCCGGCGAGCTCGCCCCAATTTGGGTGTTTTGACTTCAAATTTTCAGGGTGTTCCAATCTCTGGGTTTTAGTGTTTCAGGTGTTGTTTGTTTTTGCTAATTTTTCATGTGATGTTAACTTTCTGCAAAGGCAATTCGGAGTGTTTCGTAGTCGCAATTCTAACATGTATTCAGGTTATTTAGATGATGTTAAAAAGTTTGAACAGATATCAATAACCCAATTTTTCCCCTCAAGAAATTTTCCAAGTGTTGGATTTTTTCCGAGTTTAAAATTTTCAGAAAATCATGCAAGCGATTCTGTGAACCCTCTAGAAGAACGAAACCTTAACTCGATTATGTGACCGTCAGAACCGCCACTAAACCTTAGGGTTTTTGGTAGTTCAGCGGTGCCACATGTGAGGCATTGGTTGACCCTTCTACGGCTGGTTCATAGGAGTTGTTGCATGTTCTGGGAACCTTTTAAACTCCGCTCAAGTGTTGAGCTGTTTGGGAAATTTTGGGTACTTGCTTATTCGATCAAAAAGTTTAACTTCGTCTAGCTATGTTGTTAGTGTTTATGCCCTAGAAGGCCATTACTGTATCATACTAGTTTGTATATTACTTAATGGAAGCTTGGGATATTCACATGTATATAACAGTCTTGCTAAACATGGTAGTATGCTACTTGGTTTTTCTATCTTAATATGTGAGTATACGTATTGATAGAGCTCTTAGGATCTTGCTTGTCTACCAGCGTTGTGATGGCAGTCACACTAGTGGGGGCTGGGTAGTCTACAAGCACATCCTTATTCTGGTCCCTGGTCGTTGGATTATCGAGACAGAGCATCGATACTCCGGAGTAGACTGGTGTGTACGCTTCTCATCCCAGTTGGGGAGATGGTCTGTCCCACAGCCGTCAGTACGTCGTACTGGAGATAGTATACAGGTGCTCGTTAGGTTACGGGTACACCGGACAGGACTCACAGGGAACTGTTGGTTGGTTTGATACCAGTCGTCAGTGAACAGTTCCCAGGTAACATGAGTACAGCGTAGTCCGCAGACTTGACACTGCTACTTCGCCTCGAGTGTGTCCCACTGTTCTTAGATTGCTACCCTACCACGGTTCAAAGGAGTCGTGCAAACAGGTAGCAGTTGGGTGCAGTCCCGAGCACTTGGAGGCAGTGGCGGTTAGACAGGATTCGTCCCTCCCGGTATTGGGAGTAGATATCGTGCTGTGTCAGAGAGCCATTACGCAAAGTCCCTGGCCAGGGCAAGCGAGATTTGCTGGTAGGTTCCAGTAGTTTCTCAGGGTGTAATGGGCTTCCCTCCGACACGACTTATACCGCTATTAGGGGACTGACGCTTGCCGCCCCCCTAGGCCCGATATGCGATAGTCTTGGACGAACGGACCGGACTGTATGGAGATTGTCACATCAGACTCAGTAGGAGTTCGGATGGGTTTCCTCATCGGCCTTCTTATCGACAACTACCTGGGGACCGTTACGTACAGCTAGTGCCGCTTGCGGTCTGTGGTTAAACCCACTGCCAGCGTAGTAGTCGAGTCTCTAGAGTCCCACACAGAGAGTTTCCTACTCCAGGCGAAACGATATAGAGGTCGTATGGTTTTACGACAAGGGTTCGGACGCATACGTGCGTTTACGCGCGTACGACTTTCGGACAGTTTTTACCAGTCGGCTTTGGTTTAAGCCAGTTACTGGTATCCGGTTATTGGATTTTTACAGTCTAAAGTTTTTCCGTATTTTTGCGGATTGGAGGGGCGTTCTCGTAATTGTGCGAGAAGCTTCTAGAAGTGGTGACTAAGGAGGTTTAGGTGTCATTTGCATTAAATGAGTTTAGTGAGTCATGAGGGTGATTCATGCATATCATTAATGCATGATAAATGCTTAATGAGTCATTACAATGAATCACCATTAGATATTTGTGAAACATGCTTATTCATCATATTTTTTCTTTTGTTGATAAAAGAGAATGCTTCATTTATATTATGATAACTTACTATTCTCATTTCATAATTTATTATCATCTTCTCTCTCCTCAAGCTCTCATCTTCAAACCCTAATCCTTACACCTCATGAGTTGAGATCAAAGGATTAGAAAGACTAATCAATCCATAACCATCACTCTATCTCAATCTATCTTCTTTGATTAGCAATCCAAGAAGGTTAGTTGCCTCAAGTTTAGAGGCTAAGCTTGGAGTTTTGCTCTCGGGTGGATCGTCTACTACTTCGAGAAGGCCGAGGAGAACAAGGAGTTCGTAAAGACGAAGGAGTTGGTTCATTAGGTATAATCCCTAAACACAGTAGTTTAGAAACACTTTGTGTTTGGTTGTTTATAGTTTAGCTTCGATTCAAGCGGTTAGTCGATGTTCGTTCACTAAACAAGTTCGTTTTTGAAAATTCCGCCTCCCCACAAGTACTGGGGTGTACTACATCGACTTACAGTGGTATCAGAGCCTCGCTAAACAATAAATAACTTGATTGCAAATTTGTACGAATTTCGAACGGAAAAACGAAGCCGGAAAACCCTAAAATTGTCAAGTTTCTGTCGAATTTAAAATGAAGTCCAAAAATTTTTCAGGTGAGTTCAGAGAGCTTGAAAAGGGTCCAGAAGAACACCCATGAAATTTGAGCCCATGAATCGGCTAAAGCGCCGCGGATGCGCGGCGGATCCCACCGATCCGCCGCGGTTCCGCGGCCGAGTTGCCGAGTCATGGACTCATCTTTCATGTGTGGGTCCTCTCTGGTGTTTGGGGTTTTCTGGAATATTTTAATTTTGCTCAGGTTTCCAGTTTACAGAGCAGATTTTGGAGCAATATTAAAGATGTTTAATCGATCGAAATTGTACAGTATTTGCATATTGGATTATATCTGTGATTGTTTAATGTGTTCGTAAACCTCCCCTAACTGCTAGTATGTCAGTTGGCAGGGGGTTGCACATTTCTGAAATGGTTATATCTGTTTGTGCATATAAACTGTATTGGACTGTTGTGGTGTATAGCCGGGGTTTAGCAATGGGTTATTATTTAATTCTTTTGTTGTAAATGTAATTTGTTGTAATATTATTTTGCGGGGCACATCCAGGTTGCGGTTGTAGCCACCGATGTATTATTTCATTTTATTGTTTTTGCTCCTAGGACTGACCCAAGGTGGGGTACACAAACTGCCGGGCGGGTAGTTTGCCGTACCCGTAGGGGTCGAGGGTGGGGTAACGGCTATTCATCACAACTGTGTAATCTGTCTTTTCTTGCAGGCTCAAAAGAAATACAGATTGCTTGCAAATCCAATATTGTTTATCTGTGTTCTGGAATGAATATCATTGCGTCAGACGAATGTAAAATATCTATATATATGATAGCTATTTAGACGTCACTTATGTTTTACACCCGCGCTAGCCCAGCCCCCGCTCTGTCGTTAGTTAAGTAACCTAACGGGTGATGACGGGACCCCGTGGCGAATGCGGATGGCATAAGAGTACGTTGTATTTTCGTTGTTTTCTGCAATGATAGGTTAATGATGGGACGCATTATATATAATGCAAAGAAAATAAACCAAAGTTTTAATCGTTGGAACAATTTAAAAGAAACCACTCGGTTAATTTTAAAAACAGATATTTTTTAAATGTGGAGCCTTAACCACTCCTTTTAAAAGCTATCAGGTTCCTTCGGTTATATCAAGTTCACTACGTTCACGGTTTCGCCAAAACCATTCGTAGCCCTCCGTCATTTCATTTGGGTATTCAGTAGTATTCAAGCTATGCATTTTGGCCAAAGTCAAGGCATAGTGTTTGGTAGCTGCTGGGTTTTCATTTGTTGCATAAGATAGATGAGTTGGTTTGGGACAGTCGTATTACCATTTGACCAAAGTCAGGGGTATATACGGATGGGTTCAAATTGACAAGATAATGACGGGTAGAACTTGACATGTGACTTATGACACTTTGACCAAAGCCAAGGTCATAAGAGCATGGGGCAAAAACTTATATCGGGAATTTCTAAAGAAACTGAAATTTGCAAAGAGATGCATACCATTTGGAGTTTGATGAATGTTGGTAGCATTCCTTCAACATTATCATATGATGATATTTGGATCCCGATCCTACTGTGAGTATATGCTACTTATCAGGATATTCGTCACTTAACGATCAATGCTATAAACCTAGTAGGTGTCCAGAAAAGTGTCAGCGGGGTTACGCCCCCAGAGAAAAGAGGTTATTTAATTAAGGAACTTCGCGAAAGCGTTGGAAAACCTCCCTCGAAGTACCGACACCAGCCTGGCTGAACGGTTAAGCAAGTATTGTACGGTGAGAATAGTCCTGGCTAATTCTTCTTTTATGGTTTGAGGAAGGATTCGAGAAACAGTGGGAGCCATCCAGTTTAGATAAATTAAAAACCACTCTAAACTTGCAAGAGCATCATGCTAAAGAGTTTTCTTCTCTCTCTCCTAATTGCAGCGACCCTGAAAATGACTGGACTTAAGTTACTTTTAGAGAAAAATATACTGACAGGGCCAAACTATAAAGATTGGCTGCGGAATGTCAAAATGGCTTTGACCTATGACAAACTGGGGTACGTCCTCACCGCTACGGCACCTGCTGTCCCTGGTCCCAAATCCAGTAATGCGGATAAGGAAATCCGCAAAACCTGGGATTTAGATTGCGCGAGAGCTAAGTGCATCGTGCTTGCCTCGATGAACAATGAACATCAGAGGAGGCACGAGGATATGGACCTTGATGGCATATTTCTCCATACAAAGGAACTTTATGGAGAGCAATCTCGTATAGCAAGATACGAGACCTCAAAGAACTTGTTTCGAGCGAGGTTGGCTGTCGGGTCATCGGTAGGAGAACATGTCCTAAAGATGATCGGCTTTATTGAAGAGCTCGCAGACCTTGGGACGACTTTGGATAATGAGCTCTATACAGACCTTATTCTCCAGTCCCTTCCTCCCACCTACGCCCAGTTTATCCTCAACTTCAACCTTCAAGGAAAAGAAGTTGAACTTGCGGAACTCCTGAACATGTTAAGGAGTGCAGAGGGCACCTTGCAGAAGGCAAGGGAAACACCCGCTATGTTTGTTGGCGGTACATCTTCTTCCGGGTCCAAGGCTAGGGCCAAAGGAAGGAAGAAGAAGGCCGCACCCAGACCTAGAGGAGGTGTTAGTAAGGTGGGAGGGAAGGGAAAGAAAAAGCTTGCAGCACCGATAGTTGGTCAGGATGAGTGCTTCCATTGTCACAGGAAAGGGCACTGGAAGAAGGATTGCAAGGCGTGGAACGCCAAGAACCAGGAACCGAAGCAAGCTGTGGCTTCGACTTCAGGTGTGTTTGTAATTGAGAATTGTCTGTCGATCAACTCTACTTCCTGGGTATTGGATACCGGATTAGGATCTCATATTTGCAATTCATTGCAGGCACTGAGAAACCGTAGAGTGCTGAAGGAAGGTGATATGACCCTAAAGGTTGCTAATGGAGCTAGCGTGGGAGCTGCGTCCGTCGGGGACTATCACCTAGGATTGACGAGTGGACACATTTTGGTTTTACATAACTGTTATTTTATACCAAGCTTAACGTGTAATATCATATCAGTTTCCTTGTTATCAAATAAAGGTTATGATTTCACGTTTGTAAGAGATGCTGTTAACATCCACCTTAATCATGGTTTGATTGGGTCCGGTACATTAAATAACGGCATATATGTTTTAAACCAACTCCAAATTTTCAATGTCCAGAACACACTAAAAAGAAAGTCTCCAGATTTGAATAAAGCTTTCTTATGTCATTGTAGACTGGGTCACATCAATGAGAGAAGGTTGACTAAGTTGCATAGAGAAGGATATTTGGACTCGTTCGAATATCAATCTTATGACACTTGTCAATCTTGTCTCAAAGGAAAGATGACAAAGACTCCATTCACTGGACAAGGAGTAAGAGCGAGCGAGCTCTTAGGACTCATACACAGCGATGTATGTGGTCCAATGTCTACACATGCGAGAGGTGGTTATTCCTACTTCATTACTTTTACAGATGATTTCTCTAGGTATGGATATGTTTTCTTAATGAAGCATAAATCAGAGGCCTTTGAGAAATTCCTGGAATACAAGAGTGAAGCGGAAAACCAAACAGGCAAAAGTATTAAGACACTGAGATCTGATCGAGGTGGAGAATACTTAAGTGCCGAGTTCCTAGGTTACCTAAAAGAGAAAGGAATTCTCTCTCAGCTTACTCCTCCGTACACTCCACAGCATAACGGTGTATCGGAGAGACGGAATCGAACCCTATTGGATATGGTACGATCCATGATGAGTAATGCTGAGTTGCCGCGATCTTTCTGGGGTTATGCGCTAGAATCAGCGGCATATCTTCTGAACAGGGCTCCTACCAAGACTGTGCCTACCACTCCATATCAGATGTGGACTGGGAAGAAACCCCATCTTCAGCATATGAAGATTTGGGGATGTCCAGCTTTTGTTAAAAAGCAGCATGTGGACAAGCTCGAGGCACGATCAGTAAAATGTTTGTTTGTGGGATATCCAAAGAACTCCAAGGGATATTATTTCTATTACGCAGAGGAACAAAAGGTTTTTGTTTCTCGTAATGCCCATTTTCTAGAACATCTGTTTTTAGAAAAGGAATCAAGCGGGAGTGAAATAGAACTGGAAGAAATTCCAGAACCACAAACTAATACTGAAAGTTTGGTAGAACCAGAGGTTCAAGAAGAACAGAACATTCCCGCACCCCTCCGCAGGAGTAGTAGGCCGTCTCATCCGCCTGAGAGATACTACGGTTTTCTCATAGATGGGGATAGAGAGGATTGCATCATAGAAGATGATGAACCTACTGACTTCCGGCAAGCCATCCAGAGCGGCGACTCGGTACGATGGCTAGATGCAATGCGGACCGAAATGGAGTCCATGTACACCAACAAAGTATGGACTTTGGACTTTGCTCCAGATGGGGTAAAACCCATAGGATGCAAATGGATCTTCAAGAAAAAGATTGGTGTAGATGGACAGGTGGAAACCTATAAGGCTAGACTTGTTGCAAAGGGTTTTCGTCAAAGACCTGGTTTGGACTATGACGAAACTTTTTCTCCAGTGGCTATGCTCAAATCCATTCGGGTCCTTCTTGCTATTGCTGCCTTCCATGATTATGAAATCTGGCAGATGGACGTAAAGACGGCTTTTCTGAATGGAAATTTAGAAGAGAGCGTCTATATGGATCAGCCAGAGGGTTTCAATCAGAGTGGGAGCAGCGGGAAAGTATGCAAGCTGCTTAAGTCCATTTATGGACTAAAGCAGGCATCGCGGAGTTGGAACATCTGTTTTGATGAGACAGTCAAAGAATATGACTTTATCAAAAATCCAGATGAGCCGTGCATATATAGTAAAGTTGTAGCCAGAAGTGTCGTATTCCTCGTCTTGTACGTGGATGACATTCTATTGATAGGAAATGACATTCCTATGCTACAATCTGTCAAAGGATTCTTGTCACACAGGTTCTCCATGAAAGACCTGGGTGATGCCTCTTACATTCTGAGGATCCAGATCTATCGTGATAGATCCAAGAGGATGTTGGGACTTTCGCAGTCCAGGTATATCGACACTGTACTGAAAAGATTCAGTATGGAAGATTCTAAGCGCGGTAATCTACCGGCTTGTCACGGAATCACCCTCTCCAAAGAGATGTCTCCCAAGACTGATTTGGAAAGGGAACGCATGTCTATTATACCCTACGCTTCTGCGGTAGGCTCTATAATGTATACGATGTTGTGTACCAGACCAGATGTAGCTTACGCATTGAGCATGGTAAGCCGGTATCAGTCAGACCCAGGGGAGAATCACTGGATAGCAGTAAAGAACATTCTCAAGTACCTGAGGAGGACTAAGGAGATGTTCTTGGTTTACGGCGGAAAAGACCTCAGGTTGGAGGCCTTTGCTGATTCCGGCTTCCAGAGTGATAAGGACGATTCCAAGTCCATGTCAGGTTATGTCTTTACCCTCAATGGAGGGGCGGTGTGCTGGAAGAGCTCCAAGCAGGACACCGTTGCTGACTCGACGATGGAAGCGGAGTATATAGCTGCTTGCGATGCCGCAAAAGAAGCAGTCTGGATGAAGAAGTTCCTAACAGAACTTCAGGTGGTTCCTACCATAGTTGATCCAATACCTCTGTATTGCGACAACAACGGAGCTATAGCTTTAGCGAAGGAACCAAGGTCCCATCAGAAGTCCAGACACATCTTGAGGCGGTATCACCTGATCAGGGAGATCATTGATCGTCAGGAGATCGAGGTTCGGAGAGTTGCTTCAGAAGAGAACATTGCTGATCCATTCACGAAGGCCCTTCCTCAGATTCAGTTCGAGAGGCTACTCGAGATCATTGGTCTACGATATGCCAGTACATGGCCCTAGTGCAAGTGGGAGATTGTTAGTGTTTATGCCCTAGAAGGCCATTACTGTATCATATTAGTTTGTATATTACTTAATGGAAGCTTGGGATATTCACATGTATATAACAGTCTTGCTAAACATGGTAGTATGCTACTTGGTTTTTCTATCTTAATATGTGAGTATACGTATTGATAGAGCTCTTAAGATCTTGCTTGTCTACCAGCGTTGTGATGGCAGTCACACTAGTGGGGGCTGGGTAGTCTACAAGCACATCCTTATTCTGGTCCCTGGTCGTTGGATTATCGAGACAGAGCATCGATACTCCGGAGTAGACTGGTGTGTACGCTTCTCATCCCAGTTGGGGAGATGGTCTGTCCCACAGCCGTCAGTACGTCGTACTGGAGATAGTATACAGGTGCTCGTTAGGTTACGGGTACACCGGACAGGACTCACAGGGAACTGTTGGTTGGTTTGATACCAGTCGTCAGTGAACAGTTCCCAGGTGACATGAGTACAGCATAGTCCGCAGACTTGACACTGCTACTTCGCCTCGAGTGTGTCCCACTGTTCTTAGATTGCTACCCTACCACGGCTCAAAGGAGTCGTGCAAACAGGTAGCAGTTGGGTGCAGTCCCGAGCACTTGGAGGCAGTGGCGGTTAGACAGGATTCGTCCCTCCCGGTATTGGGAGTAGATATCGTGCTGTGTCAGAGAGCCATTACGCAAAGTCCCTCGCCAGGGCAAGCGAGATTTGCTGGTAGGTTCCAGTAGTTTCTCAGGGTGTAATGGGCTTCCCTCCGACACGACTTATACCGCTATTAGGGGACTGACGCTTGCCGCCCCCCTAGGCCCGATATGCGATAGTCTTGGACGAACGGACCGGACTGTATGGAGATTGTCACATCAGACTCAGTAGGAGTTCGGATGGGTTTCCTCATCGGCCTTCTTATCGACAACTACCTGGGGACTGTTACGTACAGCTAGTGCCGCTTGCGGTCTGTGGTTAAACCCACTGCCAGCGTAGTGGTCGAGTCTCTAGAGTCCCACACAGAGAGTTTCCTACTCCAGGCGAAACGATATAGAGGTCGTATGGTTTTACGACAAGGGTTCGGACGCATACGTGCGTTTACGCGCGTATGACTTTCGGACAGTTTTTACCAGTCGGCTTTGGTTTAAGCCAGTTACTGGTATCCGGTTATTGGATTTTTACAGTCTAAAGTTTTTCCGTATTTTTGCGGATTGGAGGGGCGTTCTCGTAATTGTGCGAGAAGCTTCTAGAAGTGGTGACTAAGGAGGTTTAGGTGTCATTTGCATTAAATGAGTTTAGTGAGTCATGAGGGTGATTAATGCATATCATTAATGCATGATAAATGCTTAATGAGTCATTACAATGAATCACCATTAGATATTTGTGAAGCATGCTTATTCATCACATTTTTCTTTTGTTGATAAAAGAGAATGCTTCATTTATATTATGATAACTTACTATTCTCATTTCATAATTTATTATCATCTTCTCTCTCCTCAAGCTCTCATCTTCAAACCCTAATCCTTACACCTCATGAGTTGAGATCAAAGGATTAGAAAGACTAATCAATCCATAACCATCACTCTATCTCAATCTATCTTCTTTGATTAGCAATCCAAGAAGGTTAGTTGCCTCAAGTTTAGAGGCTAAGCTTGGAGTTTTGCTCTCGGGTGGATCGTCTACTACTTCGAGAAGGCCGAGGAGAACAAGGAGTTCGTAAAGACGAAGGAGTTGGTTCATTAGGTATAATCCCTAAACACAGTAGTTTAGAAACACTTTGTGTTTGGTTGTTTATAGTTTAGCTTCGATTCAAGCGGTTAGTCGATGTTCGTTCACTAAACAAGTTCGTTTTTGAAAATTCCGCCTCCCCACAAGTACTGGGGTGTACTACATCGACTTACATATGTGTGATTGTGATACAATATTTGGAATCCACATTAGTTATGAGATAACTAGTTTGAATTTTATAAATCTAGCAGTTTAGTCTCAATTGATCGGTTGCCACGGGATTTTGATGTTGATCAAAAGTCCGTCGCAATTACGTAGTGTACGCGGATACTCGATGGGTAACTTTACTTGATATCTATGCCCTATAGGCCCGACCAAGTGACTGTAGGAGAACCCCATCGCCAAAAAGCATCCGTTCGGGTGCTCGCGGCCGCGGTGTTCCGCCTTAGTGCACTTCGTCGACGACATCGGGGGGTGCAGCCGTCTAATAAAGTTTTCGACGAGCATTCGATCAGGTTATCGGAAATCTTATTGAATTAGCCGACAGGTTATTGGAATGTGTTTTCAATATCGAGACTAAAATGCGGGGTTTATAAATGTTAGGCATGTGATGTCTAAGGAATTCATTTGTTGGGTATGAAATCCAAAGTATGTGATACACTGGGTTTATGATGTCTAAGGAAGTTGCGGATTCCAACTGTTGTAGTTTTTCACTTTCTTTTCTGCGACCGTAAGTGTAATATGTAGTGTATCACCGGTTTCGGTGCTATATGTCAACGACAACTGGGATACGTATATTTACTTATGTTGATGACATGTGATGTTATGCATTGCTGTGATATGTTATATTGGATCGTCGTGTTCTGAATAGCCGGGTTTTTTATGTGAGATGAGAGTTTTTCATTTTCATTCATGTAAAAGCTTGTATATAATATTCTTTTATTGGGGCACTTCCGGATTGAGGATGATGTCACCATTGATGTATATTATTTACTTTTCCGCATTATGATAGATCCAAGGAGGAGAGCACAAGTAACTGGGTTCTAGGGTCCATTGGAAGACCATCTCGAGGAGTCGAGACCGGGTCTCCTGAATCTAGAATTTGTAGGGTTGCTTGTCGCTCTCGTAGGGGTCTTGGGATGTGGATTTGGATATTCATCGCGACCGTGGAATCCGTATTTTATACTGGCTTAATTTAAAACACGGAATTCCTAGTATATCCAATATTTCATATATGTTCTTCTGCTGCTGATATTCTGTGATGTGATCACTTGATATATTCTGAGACGAATGCCTATATTATATATATGAGATATAATAAATATTGCTGCTTTCGTTTCTTATGTGATACTTAGGAAGCATAATATTGATGGGATTTCATTAATGAGATTAATGAAAGAAAGAAAAAGAAACCTAAAGATGTTGTAGAAACTTGTTTAAAAACCGGTAGCTTTAGTTCTTGCTTTGCATAGCGGTATTCCTTGTAGTATATCCAGCATCTTATTCGATGAGAAAAGAGCCGAGATCCCTTCACCGGGAGTGACCTCTTTAGCGAAACTAGCACATGCTACAAATTCAGATTGTCTTTTGATTGCTTTTATAGTTTTTACTTTGCATAGTGGTATTTGTGAAATATCCTGCACCTTATTCGATAAGGAAAGAGCCGAGATCTCTTCACCGGGAGTGACCTCTTTAGCAAAACTAGTGAAAGCCTCAAAAATACTCATTTTCAAAATCACTCGATTCTACGATGATATCAAGTTCATTACGCAAAGAGTTTTCTTAAAAACCTGTCGTAGCCCTCCGTCATTTCAGATAAGTACTATTTAGTATTCGTGCTACGTTTGTTGATTATGTTAAGGCGTAGTGTGCAGTAGCTGATTAGTGCTTATCTACATAAGCATATGATGTGATTGGATTAGGGTAGTCATACGACTTTGTTGACTATGTTAAGGATCGTGCGGGTGGGTTTAATTCAATCAGGAAATGACGGGTTGAACTTGGTTAGCGCTTATGATTTGTTGACCTTGTTAAGGTCATAAGTTGCTAGGGGCAAAAGATTATCGGGAATTTCAAGTGTTGAAATTTGCAATGAGATTGCATACCTTCTATGAGATAGCTGGATACCGATACCCACTGAGATTAAGAGTTACTCCTGAGAGAGTTTTACACATTACAATTAGCCGATCAAGTAGGTGTCTAGAAAGGTGTTAACGGGGTTACGCCCCTGGAAAAATGAGGTTTATTTTAATTAGGTCCGTGCGAAAGCACGGGGAACCTCCCTCAAAGTACCGACACTGGCCTGGCCGAAAGATTGGCGAACTTGTAGGGTGTAATTAACCCCGGCTAGTCTTACCTTTTAGAGTTTGAAGGTAGATTTGACTAAAACAGTGGGAGCCATCCTGATTAGATAAATTAATAACTAATCTAATCTTGCAAGAGCGCACGCAGAGTGTTTTCTTCTCTCTCTCCTGGTAGCAACTATGTCATGTCTTAATCAAGATAATAATATGGATGCATTGACCGAACCTCCTTATTATACTGTGCTAGGGAATGTTGGTTCCGCTCTATCTTATAATTGTTATAAGTCCGAGCAGAAAATAGGAGAATATCTGGATTCCCATGCCACCCAATCGAAGAAAGTGTATATTGATGCATTTTCTTCAGGTGTGTTCATTACCGAGAACTGTTTCTCAGAATCCTCTACGTCCTGGGTATGTGATACCGGATCAGGATCCCACATATGTAATATGTTACATGGGCTACAGATAGGTAGAGAACTGAGAATGGGTGATATATCTCTAATTGTAGAGAATGATGCAAGTGTTGGGGCCAAATCAGTTGGAAAATATCACATTGTATTAATACATTGATTTTGAACGAATGTTATTACATACCGAACCTGATATACAACATCACATCATTTTCTTTATTAAGTTAAAGAAGGATATAATTCTGTATTAAAGGATAATGTTGTGAACATTTTCCTGAATCAAGAGTTGATTCGATCAGGCGCGTTATATAATAGCATATAAGTTCTAAATCAAACCACAGTTCAAAGTATATAGAACACACACAAGAGCAGTAGTTCATAAATGAATGAATTCTTCTTATGGCATTATAGACTAAGTCATATCAATGCGACACGACCAGCTAAGTTACATAAGGATGAATATGAGAATCTGTTCGAATTTTCATCTTATGATACTTGTCAGTCTGGTCTCAAAGGTAATATGACCAATACTCTGTTTACTGAAAACAGAGAAAGAGTTAGTAAACTCTTGGGACGGATACATGATGATGTATAAGGTCCTACGTCTACAAATGCCAGGGTTGGTTCTTTGTACTTCATTACATTCATCGACTATCTCTCAAGATTCCGACATGTGTTCCTGTTGAAACACGAGTCCGAAACTTTTGAGAAATTCAAGAAATATAAGCTTGAAGTTGAGAACAAGACGGGTGGAAGTATTAAGTCCTACGATGTGATCAAGGAGGAGAATACTTGCGCATGGATTTCCTGGAGTTTCTAAAAGGAGAATGTGATTCTCTCTCAGCTTACTCTTTCGATTACACCACAGCACAATGGTGTATCGGGCAGAGGTATCGCACCCTATGAGATATGACGCGCTCTATGATGAGTACTGCTGAGTTACATGTTTCCTTTTGGTGTTATACACTTGAGAAGTTGCATACCTATTGAATGGGGTTCTATCCAAATCAGTGCCTACCACTACATATGAGATATGCAATGGGAAGAGACCATGTCTTAAACGAGTTAAGATATGGGGTTGTCCAGCCTATGTCGAAAGGCAGAATCCGGACAAGCTCGAGGCAAGGTCGGTTCTGTAAGTTTGTTAGGATATCCCAAAACATTTGTGAGGTAATATCTTCTACCACTCTGAGAAGCAAAAGGTGTTTTGTTTCTCAGCATGCGACCTTTTTAGAAAAGGGATTTCTTGTGAAGAAATATGTGGACATGAGATAGAACTGGAAATAGTTCCAGCTAGACAAACTAACAGCTAATGATTTGGTGAAACCAAAGGATTCAATAGTCTCCAACGAACCTCAGCCTCTCCGCGAATCTGATAGGGTTCCTCATCCACTTGAGAGATACTACGGTCTTCTCGATGACAGTGGGAGCGAGGATTGCATCATGTTTGATGATGGCCCAACTAGGTTCAGGCAGGCCATCACGAGTGACGACTCTGTGTAAAGGCTGGATGCTATGCGATCAAAGATGGAATCCATGTACACCAAAAAAAAGTATGACTTTGCATGTTGCACCTGAAGGGGTAAAACCCATTAGGAGCAAATAGATCTTGAGAAGATTCTTGGTGTAAATGGAAAAGTTGAGACTTTCAAAGTTATGCTTAAGTCCATCAGGATCAATACAAGCATCGTGGAGATGGAACATCTGTTTTGATGTGACAGTCAAAGAGTTTGACTTCATCAAAATGGTAGACGAATCTTGTATATACAAGAAGGTTGTAGAGAGTAAGGTTGTCTTCTACGTATTGTACGTATAGATGACATACTCTTGATGGGAAAGGGTTTCCTATGCTACACTCGGTCAAGCTCCTCTTATCATGAGGATTCTCCAAGGAAGATCTCGATGATACCCACTACATCTTGTGGATTATGATCTATGATGATAAATCTAAGTGGATGTTGGGAGTGTCCCAAATCTAGGTACATTAACACCATACTAAAGGGGTTTAGTATGGAGGATTCTAAGCTGTAGATGACTCACTAGGCGTAGCAATCAGGAATCAATCGGATCTTGGGAGAATCACTAGACAGCTGTGGAGGACATTCTTAAGTACTTGAGAAGCACTGAAAGAAAGTTCTTGGTTCCAGCTTCCAGAGTGATAAGTTCGACCGAGAGTCAGTCACAGGCATTGTCTTTACCTTCAGTGGAGGGACGGTATGTTGGAAGAGTTCCAAACTAGATACCGTGACATACTAGACGATAAAGGCTGAATATATTGCTACCAACGATACTACCAAAGTGGCTATCTGGACAATTTTTGTTCATAAGATGAACAATGTTCCTACCATTGAGCGTCCAATAATTATTATTGTGACAACAATGGAGTTGTGGGCCTAAGAACACCAGTCCCATCAGCGATCCAGACATATTCTGAGGACAGTATCACCTGATCAAGGAGATGGTTGATCTCCAAGGGATCAAAGATAGGAGAGTAGACTTTGAGGTTAACACGGCGGATCCACCCACCGAGGCCTGCTTCCCTAAATACTATTTGAGAGATTTTGGGATGGTTGAGTATGGGATACTACAACCACTGCTGGGTATGGGATACTACAACAGATGGCATTAATGCAAGTGGGAGATTGTTAGTTATACGTATGCCCTAGAGGCCATTACTGTACATAGGATGTATATTGTAGTGGATGCTTGGACATATATAGGGAGGACTTTCTTGCTCGATATGATAGTATGCTATCTGATTGCACTTTATCTTAACATGTACACTTATTGTCTCTCTCTCACATATTGATAAAGCCCTTAGGAGTGTACTTGACTACCAGGACTATGATCGAGATCATACTAGTGGGGCCAAGGGTAGTCCATAAATACACCCTATAATTGTTCATAGTCGAGGGAGTATCGATACAGGGCATCGAAACTCCAGAGTAGACTAGCGTATATGCTTCTCGACCTATATGATGGGCGATGGATGATCCTATATCCATTGGTGTTTGACATCAGAGAAGGTATACGGGTGCTCAGTGGAGACTGGGTACACTGAACGGACTCGCCGGGAACTCCTAGATGGTATTATACCTATCGTCGGATAGCAATTCTCTGGTGACACTGGTACATGTTAGTCTGTAAACCCAAGATCGTCATAGAGTCTTGTGTGATTCTCACTGTGCTTTGATTTCCACCATACCACGGTCAAGAGATCGTGCGAAAAGGTGGTTTTTGGGTACAGTCTCGAGTCACATGGAGGAAATGAGCGATAGGAGGGGTTTCGTCTCTCCCGGTATTGGGAGTTGATGTTGCGCTATACTCGATTGGCCATAACAGGAAATCCCTGACCAGGGTTGCTGAGATTTACTGGTAAGTGTTATCAGTAGTATCTCGAACCGTTATGGACCTTGCATCGGCATGACTTATCAAGCTATTAGGGTCTGACGTTATACCACCCCCAGGCTGTGATATGCGACATATCAGACGAAGAGACCGGACTGTACGGTAGTGTTACTGATTGGATTCGCAGGAGTGTGAATAGGCTTGCTTGTTGATCTTCTGATCGATCAATACCTGGGTGGCCGTTACGTTTAGCAGACCGCTTGCGGCTTATGGGTGTTTGATATGATCATCACCTACTGCCGGCGTGTTGACGAGTCTTTAGAGTCCTACACAGAGGTTTCCTGGTTCATGCGAAACGGAGTAGGTGCACATATGTGATATGTGCGGGACCGAGATTAATGCGTGTATGTGATACCGCATTCTATTCTCGCGATATGTGATATCGGCCGGTTATATATGATATAGCTGGGTTATCGGATCAAGTGTTGATTCGATGAAATGATATATATATATATATATATATATATATATATATATTATGCTCACTTAAGTATTTATTATTCTCACTTATGATACATTTAACATATATGTGATATATGTTTAATGTATTGTTTTCTTTATGCACAAAATATATATGTGATATATATTGTTGTGACATGCTAGGTTACACATGCAACATGGATGTATGAGACTCACACCATGCTAGGGTTAATGTTAGGGTTTAATATTTATTCTTAACTAATTACAAATTAGTGGAGATATTTTGATGGTTGGAAGCTTGGAGAAGCTTGGAGATAACCATTGACTTAGTCCACTCTTTTATTTTTCTTAAGATATTTATCAACCCAACCATTAACCATACACAATGGTTAACTCTCTACATGAGTTAGTATATGGTTGATATACTTACTCATCGTTGCATTTTGAACAATATATTATTCTTTCATCACTTGAGCTTCATCTTCTTCTTTCTCATTTTAAGCTTTCTAGCTTTTGTGAAAGTCATGATAGATTGTGAGAAATTGAAATCTAAAGTGAGCCCGCTTCCTACTTCATCATCCTCTACTACTTGCCATTTAGTTTAGGGTGTTTGCTTCACTATTCTCACCATTAGTGAAGAGGTAGCATGAGCTCGAGTCTTCTCGACGTAGATCATCTTCGGTCTCGAAGACATTGAGCAAGCTTGTTCATTTCTTCATGTGAACCCTTACCAGAGTCCGGGTCTTCACAACTTGCAGCGAAGGGACTACGACATGGAGCTTTAGAAGTGAAGGACCGGTCTACAAAGGTTGTATTCCCTCATTCACTTAGTTGCAAAGTTGTTTGCATGTTGTTTTGTTTAAAACTCTAGTTAAGATTCTTGGTTAGGGTTGTTTAGTTCGGCAAAAAATTTGAAAAAGGCATGGACGATGCCTCCCGAAACCTTACTGCCTTGCTAAGTAACCCTACAACATTTTCCTTACTTTTCTTAAATATCTAAATGTGTTTATTATAAATATAAAACATATTTGGGTTTATCTGCAAAATACTATTTACCATATGTTTATATATTATAATTAACATTATGAAGAAAAATATATGCATATAATATTTATATAATATTTTTATTATGCATATCATATCAAATAATCTTAATCAAATTGCTTAAAGATTTATTACCATATAAAATGATTAAGATTATATCTCTATAACAAATATTACTAACATTATTCATGGAGATATTGTGCAAGATTTAGCTCGGGTCAGGAGATCGGGATATCGAGATGTCGGGAATTAAAAATATACCGATGAAGTTTAATTAAATCATAAAATCAATACTGGCAGAGACTCAGAGAAGATATGAACATTCCAGATATCACAACAATCTCTATGTGTCATTATAAGACTATAGAAGAGTTTTTATCAAATGATCTCACTAACCCACCGCCCAACCGCGGCTAAACCCTCCAAAACGCGGTGGATCCGCGGCCTTTATAAGGAATTATGGTTTGGGATTTTGTGGGTAGGATCTTCTCAACAAACCCTCACATATGACATTTAGGGTTTGTATCTTCTGTAGCTATATAAAGGACCGAGGGCTAAACTTAGAAATCATCACTTTTTACACGAAGCAAATCACCGTCAAAGAAAAAATGATCCACGACAGGTCCGCGATTCGATATGATAAAGCGACACGAATTTCGACGGAACATCTACTTCCTACGAGGCAGAGATCGAGAGCAACTTCTTCCTCTTGTAATCTAAACTCGAAGGTTTTGTACTTGTAAAATTGATTAATAAAAGTAGATCATTAGTTTAATTATTTCGCATTTAATTTCTGCATTATGATTTCCTTCTCTATCCTTTCTTCTTCTATCTCCATCATGCGCGAGTAATTCTCCGCTTGATAAGATTCGTAGGATTAAGGTAGAACAATGGATAAGAAAATATTTTAACTTTTTTTATGTCTTATGAAGTTTATAAACTTTAGCAAAAGAATCGTTAACATCTTAATCGGGCGCACTAGCAATTTATTGATAGTCTCGACCGTGATTTGAGATCAGATTAACAATTGTTTTGTTAAGGGCTAGACATGAATAGAGATCAATGAAGGAACAAGGGTCAATAGTGGGGAAACCCTAGTTTCTTTCAAGAACCATAATTCTCATTCATCACTATCAATCTAGTTTTAAATCTATCAAAAGATAAAATGAGTCATCTTTATCAGTCATCCATGACTACTAAATCCTAATGAACCCTATAAGCTCTCTTCTTTATATATATTCTACATTCGTGTTTATCATAGATCTAGAATCTATTCTCCTTTCTTCTTTTATTTTTCAATTCGTCTAAAGCAAGATTAAAAGTTCCACGCATCCCTACGGACGACCCGTACTCATCTCGGATAGCTACACGCGACACCATTATTGATTGCGGTTACTACATAAAATCACTCTTTCTCACATCAATCAACGACCCTTGACGGAAGTCAACAAGGTCGTACGACTACCCTAATCCAATCGCATCACATGCGGCAGATAAACACTAATCAGCTACCACACACTACGTCTTGACGGAGGTCAACAAAAACAGCACGAATACTAAATAGTACTTATCTGAAATGACGGAGGGCTGTGGTCGGTTTTTAAGAAAACCTTTAATGTAATGAACTTGATATCGTTGTAGAATCTAGTGATTTGAAAAAGGGTGATTTTTTAGCTTTTGTTAGTTTCGCTAAAGATGTCACTCCAGGTGAAAGGATCTCGGCTCTTTCCTCATCGAATGAGGTGCTGGATATTCATCAAGAAATACCACTATGCAAAGCAAGAACTAGAGAAGCTATAAAAATAAAACCGAGTGGGGTGTAGCATTTGCTAGTTTTGCTAAAGAGGTCACTCCCGGTGAAAGGATCTAGGCTCTTTCCTCATCGAATGAGGTGATGGATATTCATCAAGGAATACCACTATGCAAAGCAAGAACTAAAGCCACCCATTTTTTTAAAATTTTTGATTCTACAACATCTTTAGATTTCTTTTCTTTTCATTAATCTCATTAATGAAGTCCCATCATTTAATGTTTCCTAAACAGCACAGAAAATGAAACGAAAATAGAACGTACGCTTATACCATCCGCATTCGCCACAGGGCCCCGTCAAGCACCGTTAGGTTACTTAACTAACGACCGAGAGGGGGCTGGACTAGCGCGGGTGCAAAACATAAGCAACGTGTATTATATATATATCATATATATATATAGCATTCGTCTCACGCAGTTATATGATCACATCACAGAACCAAGTAACAGAAGTCGACATATGAAATATTGGATATACTAGGAGGTCCGTATTTAAATTAAGCCAATAATGAAAAACACGGATTCCACGTTTGTGATGAATAGTCAATCCCACATCCCTAGACCCCTACGAGAGCGGCAAGCAACCCTGCTAATTCTAGAGTTAGGATACCACGTCTCGACTCCTCGAGATGGTCTCCCACTGGACTCCAGAACTCGGTTACTTGTGCTCCCCGTCTTGGGTCTATCCTAATGCGGAAAAGTAAATAATATATATCAATGGTGACATCATCCTCAACCCGAAAGTGTCCCAATAAAAAAATATTACATACAAATTTTACATGAATGAAAATTATAAAACTCTCATCTCATATAAAAAAAAACCCGGCTATTCATTCACGACAATCCAATATAATATATCACAGCAACACATAACATCACATGTCATCAACATAAGTAAGTACGCATATCCCAAATTCCGTTGACATATAGCAACGAGATTTGGGATACTCTACATATTACACTTATGGTCGTAGAAAAGAAATGAAAAACTACAATAATTAGAATCCGAATATCCTTAGACGTCATAAACCCGGAATATCTCATATTCCGGATTTCATGCCTAACCTATAAATCTTGTACTTTAGTCTGAAATTGAAAACACTTTTCAATCATTTAGTTGGGTAATTCAACAAGATTCTCGACTTTCTTATCGAATGCTCGTCGGAAACTTTAGTAGATGGCCGCACCCCCGATGCCGTCGACGAAGTGCACTAAGGCGGAACACCGTGGCCGCAAGCACCCGAGTGGGTGCTTTTGGCAACGGGGTTCTCATACAATCACTTGGTCAGGGCTATTGGGCATGGCTATCTACTAGAGTTTCCCGGTGGGTGTTCGCGTACAATACGCGATTGCGACGGAGTTTTGATCCGAATCAAAACTCTATGGCAACCGATTAACCGAGACTAAAATACTAGATTTACAATATACTAACTAGTTTTCACAAAACTAATTATTCCGGATTTTAATAATTGTATCACATATCACCAAAGTCTATACAACGTTAAACATTTCGATCGATTTATCGAATACCCACAAAATCCAGGGATCTCAATAACTTGAGAATCATTAAAAACATCCAGAGAGTGTATGATCACCAAATAGAGCAGCACAAGAGAAAAGTCACCTTAACTCGACTAACATGCGGCGGAACCGTGGCCAAACATGGGGTTTTGCCGTGGTTCCGCGGCCGTTTGAGGGAGTCAGGTCGTCAAATTTCTTGAGACTCCATTAAAAAGCCTATACGATTTTCTGCATATTTTTAATCACAAAATTTCCAACGTTTGAAAAATCGACAGAAACTTGCAAAATCGCGAGTTTCGAAACTCGATCGAACACTTTAACTTCGTAAAAACCTGCCTAAATATTCTAGCTTGGCTTTGATACCATGAAAGTGTTTGCTAGCACAATGACGGGATTAAAACGGGCATCACACATGCAATTTTCAAAAATTCATGATGCTAATGAACACTTAACAAGATCTTAACTAGAATATTAGGGTTTCCTATGATGATATGAAAAACTACAAGAAGGGAAGGAAGCTACAACCTTTGATGGCCGTGTCCTTCTCTTCTAAAGCTCCGGGTTTTAGTCCACGCAACTCTACTAGGCTCCACTTGAAGAAGGTGCAAACTTCCTCCGATGACCTTCGTGCCGAAGATGATCCATCCGAAGTCCGCCAATCCAAGCTACCTCTTCACTAAACTCTTTAGTGAAGGAAACACACTACACCAGAGTGCTAATAAAGTGTGGGATAGTGAAGTAGGGATTTTGTTTGCTCACAAGCTTAAGGATTCACAACTCATGTGAGGGTTTGAATTTGGAGGTGGAGGTGAAGAATGAGGAGAGAGCTAGAGAGCATATGAGCTCAACTCAAGAAAAACACAAGTGTTGAATATGCAAGTAAAGTATGGCTCTACCATCTCACACATAATTGAAGTAAACCAATTAAATCAATATTCAATTGTAACCATGCTTCAATAGTGTAGTGAGATGAATAAAATATTCATCCAGCCACGCTTCACTCCATACTCTCATTTTCCACCTCATATTTTCTATTTCCAATAAATAGAAAATCAACCCATGCTTGATTATATATATATATATATATATATATAAATAATTAGTGAGTAATATTAGTTAAGATTTAATTATATCAAATATAATATATATATCATATTATTAAATCAACACTTGATTTAATAATCCGGTTATATCACATATAACCTACTAATATCATTTATCTGTATATCACATTTTCAAATCAACTCTTGATTCGATAATCTGGTTATATCACATATAACCTGACCGATATCAGATAACTGCCAGATTAGAATACGGTATCACACACTCGTATTTAATCAGGCCCCCGCACATATCAACATATGTGCCCTACTTCGTTTCGCTTGAACCAGAAAACTTATGTGTGGGACTCTAAAGACTCGTCAATACGCCAGTAGTAGGTGATGATGACATCAGTCACACACAAGCCGTCAGCGGTACTAGCTGGACGTAACGGCTACCTAGGTATTGAGCGATTAGAAGATCAACAAGCAAGCTTGTCTAAACTCCCATGAAACCTATAGGTAACACTTACCGTACAGTCCGGTCTCTTCATCTGATATGTCGCATATCGAGTCTAGGGGTGGTATCGTCAGACCCCAATAACTTGATAAGTTATGCCGATGTAAGGCCTATAACGGTATGAGAAACTACTGATAACACTTACCAGTAAATCTCATCAACAGCCATGGCCAGAGACTTACTGTTATAGCCAATCGAGCATAGCGCAACATCAACCCCCAATACCAAAAGAGACGAAATCTCTCTTATCGCTCATTGCCTCCATGTGACTCGGGACTATACCCAAAATCCACATGTTTGCACGACTCCTTTGAGCCGTGGTAGGGAGGAAATCAAAGCACAGTGGGAACCACATAAGACTCTATGACAATCTCGGGTCTACAGACTTATCTGTACCAGTGTCACCAGAGAACTGCTATCTGACGATAGGTATAGTACCATCTAGGAGTTCTCGGCGAGTCCTGTTCGGTGTACCCATTCTCTAATGAGCACCTGTGTACAATCTTTGATGTCAAACACTAATGGATATGGGATCAACCATCGGCCCATACATGGTCAAGAAACGTACACACTAGTCTACTCTGGAATATCGATACCCTGTCTCGATATTCTCTCGACTAGGAATAATTGAAGGATGTGCTTGTAGACTACCCAGGTCCCAGTAGTATGATCCGCATCATAGTCCTGGTAGTCAAGCCTATATCCTAAGGGCTTTATCAACATGTATATGAGTGACGGTATAATAATACCAGTGAATATGTTAAGATAAAGGAAAGCAGATAGCATACTATCATGTCGAGCAAAAAAGTCCTCCATATATATGTCCAAGCATCCACTATATCATACAATAATAGCCTCTAGGGAATACATATCACTAACACATTATGCATTTCGATTTCTGCCTCGTGATATATTTTTATTCACTGAGTTGGCAACTCACCCCCGTTGTGCCCCAGTTTCTTGCAGGATTGATCGCCAGGATCAGTAGCGGTTTGTCGGCACACTTCTTATTTTCGGGTGATTGCATTTGGTAGGTGGGTTACACATTAATTATGATAGGGTGGTTGAGAATCCCTAGAACTATGATAGTTGATAATTGGTTGATTGAGTGAGTGAGATCCCTCTTCTTCGTCTTCAACTCTAACTTTTATAAGACTACAGTTTGTTAGGAAATAGTTCAAAACCTTAGATTTTCCTTGATTCGAGCATCAATTAGACTCTTGCTTGGTACTTAAGTTTTGCAACTATCGACTTCTGATTCATTGTAAATCTCTTATAAAACCTTATTCTGATCCTTCGTATCTTCCTTGATTATATTGATCTGGTTCCTTAAGTAACCGATTCGGCCCCAAATGATTTGGCCAGACTAACCTTTCTCTACCCTGCCTCATTCGGCCCGCTTAACCGAATGACACTTTTTGTGTAAACAATTAATATAAGCACGATGGTTGGGGAGCCAAAGTTCAAGTATTGGTGGGTCTCACCACAATTCAATATTTAATTTTTAGGGTAAATTGTCAAAAGGCACCCTACCTGCTTTATGTAAAAAACCCTGGGAATTTTGCTCTTGTTAAAAAAACCCTAGGCTCAATTAAAAACCCCTTTCTACTAGTTGCCTGTAAAATCTGAGCAGTTGCTAAAATATATAAAAAGTTGCTAGTAATATCTAAGCGGTTGCATATAATATCTAAACAGTTAGAGAGAATAAAAGGTGTAAATGAAATGCAGCTCAGGGTTTTTTTTACAAAGATTTTGAACAGTTGGTCCTTTCCAACAATTTTGAAAATATCAGGGGGTTTTAGACAACTCTCGAGCGGGGTGGAGGCTTTTTGACAATTTACCCTGATTTTTATAACATACATAAGATAATTCTCATTGGATTGAAATAAAAAATGGGCTGAATTGCGGAAAATGCTTTTAACATTTATCCCAATAGCATAAAGAACCTCTAACTTTCAAAAATCAACACTTTGCCCCCTCTGCATAAGTGTATACCCAAAATGTCCTTCATTTAAGTATATTTTTAACCGTTCTTTTTATTTCTTCAATATTACAACTAAAATGCTTTTTATCGAATTGAAGCGTGGCTAAAATCCTTTCAACTTGGTTTCATTCCCAAAATTCATGTTTCTTCGAAAAAATTTCATCTTTTCTCTCAATTTTCTTTGTCTAAATCCATTGTGAAGTAAAAATCTTAGAGATTAAAGTGCAGTCACTATTGAAATTCTTCCTAAACTTGTCTCTAGAAGTTTTCTTTTCGGTTTTACAAATGTTAGGAAAGAAGAGAAGATGTTAGTAGGTGAAACAAGGGAAAAAGAAAGTGTAGGCTTTAAATAAGAAGAAAGAGAGAAAAAGAGATTTTCAAAATTAAATATTTAAATAAGGGTATTTGCAAAGGAATTATAGTTGATGGGGGCAAAGTGTAGATTTTAGAAATTTAAAGGTATTTGTTGTATTTGAGCAAAAGTTAGGAATATTTCATGTAATGTAGCCTAAAAATTGGAAATGATATTAATGTAGATGGAACCAACTAAAGCCAATTCTCCATATACCAAAACTAAATTACTTTCGCACCCTAATTTCTACTCGATATGGAGAGTATCTTGGATCATCACCATGACACATGCCTTAAATTGTCTGGGGATTGATATATAACACTTTCAGCTAAATTGCAAGAAAAACCTTTTTACTTCTTTTATTACAAGAGAATACACACATACATAATAACCATGGGATTATTTTGGACCCCAACCAACCAACATGGATGATGAAACTTAGCTGATGACCGCTCTACTCGTTTCTTTATCCAACTTCATCATACATTACGTTTTCTATTTTACTCTTAACTACCCCAACATTCCCTTCTGCTTATTCTTATTTGTTCTCAGATTCAATCTCCCACTAATTTGAGGAAATTACTAAGATTATCGAACTAAATAAAGAAAAGATAAGACCATCAATATTATCAAAACAAACAAAACTCATCCCCACTCCCTACGCGCGCGCGTATATATATGTGTGTGTGGATAGGGTAATTGACGCGGGGGGATCCGCGCCCAGATGTTACCTTCCGTTGGTCTGCCGATGGCGGCGATGGACGGCTGAGATTTGATCTGGAGGCTGGCTCCTGAGGCGTGTGGATCTCAATGGGTTTGAGGTTGTTTGCACCGAGCTACCTGCAAGGAAGTCCTGGGGTGGTTGTACTACCGAGGACCCTCCGACGGTCAAGTTAGAGAGGAAATCCGAGCAGAGTAACGGCTTAGTGGAGTAAAAATGGCTTACTTGGACCGTCTGAAGAAGGGGTTTATATAGCGGTGGCAGCAGGCAGGGCAGGCGCGAGAATCACGCCGGCCGTTACGCTCCCGACGTCACGCCCGTGTGATGAGCGGGATATCCCATTAATGGCGAGCCAGGCTCGTTAATGGGGGATCGTGGTGGGGTGGAACGTGGGATGTGGCCGGTGGATATCTCGTGCACGGCGAGATTCGTGGGATGGCAGCTGCGCCTGTGAGCGGTGTCGTTGGTCGGTCGATGAGACCGAGGAAGATGACCTCGGCGGGAGAGCTCGCGGACGAGCGAGAGAGACAAGGTATCTTGGTTTCGAGGTAGCCTGGAGACGAGCTGGGAGGCCGAGGAAGCCAATTGTGCAGGGGGCTCGGAGGCAAGCCAGTGTTTGTTTATGGGACAGGCACAGGAGTGGCCTGGTCGGCCACTGTAGGTCCTTTCGTGTGAGCTTTGGGACACGTCATCTGCCATGTGTCATGATCTGGGAGATCACCGATATCGAGCATCATCATTAGCCCCCCACTCTCATCCCGACCAGCTGACGGGTCGGGTCAAGAGTGGTCTGCCAGGTCACCCGAGGTGAGCTCCTTTCGAAGATATCGTCGGGGCGTGTTCTCGGGCAATCTGTCGTATTTTCTGGATGACGCCAGCGAATCAAGGGTGCGATCTCTGCTTTAAAGAGGGTGTGCCGGATCGTGCGTACTTCCGCTAAAGTGACAGTCCACGTGTCGGGCGCTGGTTGGCTGACGCGACGGGCCGCAGACCTCTGGCGTCTGATGGGATACAGCCAATGCGCGTGCAACAGGTAGAGCGATCGTAGACGTCGAATGAGAGGAGAAGTTTTGGCGGGAGTTGACTGTCGCCGTTGGATGAGGACGCCGGCAGCTATAAATAGAGGTGGGGTCCGCTTCAGGGCCCATATCTCTTCATATTTTCTTCGTTCTGAGTCTTGTTAGCTCGGCGCTCTCCTCTTTAGATCAGATCTCTGCGTTCCCGAGGATTTCTTTCCACCAGGTTAGATGTCTTCTTTTGAGGAGTCTGTAGATGTCGTCGGGATAGATTCTAGGGATTCTTCCACTGAGTCGGAGTCTTCCCGAGGAGTTGGGATCAGATCCTCTTCGCGGGGTCGCGCGACTAGGACAGTTTCCAGAGCGGAGGCGGCGGACGCCCCTGGTGTGCCGTCCTTGGTGAGGTATGAGGAAGAGCTTGCCACCGCTCGGGCTCGTTTCCATATCCCCTCCGGCTACACGCTGCGTTTGCCTAAGGAAGGAGAGAGGGCAGATCAGGTACGGGGTAAAGAGATTGCCTTGTACCTGGAAGCCTTTTGGGCCGGAATGCGCCTGCTTTTCTCTCCCGAGGTTGTTAGAGCGCTGAATTACTTTGGGCCAGCCCTGGGCCAGCTAGTGCCGAACTCCTGGAGGATTCTCCTTGGGTTCCTGGTTCGTTTGAAGTTACAGATGATCCCCTTCAGTCTGTCCATCCTTGCCTCCTCTCTCATTTATAAAGGTCACACCGGCACTCGCGTAAGCGACCCGAGGTGGGTTTACCTCTCCTTTAGGAAACAACGGGGGAGTGTAGCTGGGTCAGGAGTCGTCATCTTTCCTTTTTCCATCCACGATTGGAAGAAGAAGTTTTTCTTTGTTGGGCCTCCAGAGGGTGAGGACTGGCCCGTGCCCACCCAGTGGTCTAGGGATAGGTGCTGGCGGGGGAGTCAGTCCAATGATCCCGACGCGGTGAGAGTGGCGGAGTGGGAGCCCATTCTCCGGGCTGACGTGCTACTTTCTGAGTGGGCCCTTAGTTGGGCTGGGCTCAGCCCCGCCCAGTTCGTCGGTAAGTTAGGAGCTTGCGTTTGTTTTCATTTTTGTTTGTGTTGCTGATTCCATTGTATTTTTTCTTGTGCAGAACCCATGGACTTGAGCCACCTCCGAGCAGCCATGCGCAAGCCGAAGAAGGGAACGAAGGCTGGGGGTGCCAGCTCTTCTCGTCCGGCGTCTGTCCCGGTTCCTCCGGCAGCCATCCTACCCCAGCATTCGAGTACAGGCCGTCCCCCAGAGCCCATCCAGGCGCCAAGCCGAAAGCGGGTTCGGGGACAGGAGGCCCAGGCTTCGGAGGTGGAGATCGGCTCTCCGCCGTCGTCTCTCAAGAGGTTCCCCCGAACGGTTCTGCGGACCCCGGCCTCCCCGATCTTGGTGGACAAGGGGGATCTCCGCTTTGAGGTGCCCTCGGGGCTCTCCGTCGCTGATAGCTTGCTGTCCGACATGGAGAGGTCGGCAGGGGCCAAGGTCTCTCGGAGGACTCTCAAGGCACAAATGGAGGCCATTGCCCAAGAGGCCGTGCAGGTTAGTGTTCGCACCTGGCTCAATTTTTCACTCAACGTCTTATCATTCGCGAGATTTGGTGCCCCCTTCCTTCCTGGCCCCCTTCTGATTTCTTCAGGTCCTCCAGCACATCACCCTCGTCGTCCACATGGAGGAAGAGGAAATTGCCTCAGCGATACAAGCCGCGGGCGAGCTCTCCTCGCTGGAGGAGAGCTCAAAGCTGGAGATGGAGGCGGCGATGGCGAGGGTCGCTGCCCTGGAGGGCAAGGTGGCGGCCGTGAAGCAGGAGATTGCCCGGTACCACGAGGCCGCTTAGACCGCCGAGGCCAAGCTTCAGGAATCCAAGGTGCTCGTCGGCACCATGAAAAAGGCGGCGAGCACCCTCCGGAAGGAGCTGGAGGGTGCGGTAGAGGGGATGAAGCGAGCCGATCTCCGAGCGGCGAAGGCGGTGGAGAACTACAAGAAGTCGGAAGATTTTTACACCATCCTAGCCTCGGCCACTACCGCCATCTGGCATGAGACACTCGACGCCGTCAAGGCTCGAATGCCGGAATTCGCTATAACATTTCAGAAAATATAAAATATTATTTTTGGAATTTAATATTAAAATAATATATTTCCCGAAAACTGCCCGATTTGCGAAATTGGGGTTTTCGAAAAATGGTATAAATATATACCAATAATTGTGAAATAAAGGGAAATTAAAATGATTTATTCATTTAATTATATATTTAAAGGATTTGGCATTTTTAAAAGTTATTATAGGCATTTTTGGTAAAACCCGATTAGTGCACTGCTAATCGCGATTAAGCCAAATCCGTGTTTCTACAGTTTTTCATGGTAAGTGCACCATGACATGTTACATGTTATTTCATTTGTGTTGTTTTTATTAGGGTGTAAGTGTTATTGGTGAGAAAAGAATAGAAAAAGGTGTCATGATGAGTGAGGAAAGAGAAAGGAGACATAATGATAACTTGGAGAGAGAGAGTGAGAGTGAGAATAATTGAGAGAGGGGGGCTGCCTCGTTCTCTTCCCCCATCTTTTTTTTTCATCTCCTTCTTCATCTTCCTCACCCTCATCTCCCTCCACCTTCAAACCCTAGATCCATCTCCAAATAATCCCCAAAACCCTAAACCCATTTCATAAAAAACGATCCTCTCTTCATGCTCATCATATTGAACAAAATAAAGTGGGATTTTGGCAACATTGGGACTACTAGGGTTCTCTTCAGTTCATCCATGAGGTATATCTCTTTCCATGTTAGTTTAGTTTGAATTCTTAGCTTCTAGTTTAGTTTAGAGATGGTTTGGTGGGGATTTGTGGAAATTAGAAAATCCTAATGAGAGTTTGAGTGAAATTGTGGATTGGTGATGATTGAGTGGCTGTTTAAGACCTGGGATTTAGTGTAGAAAAGAAAATACGGATTAGGGATTTGAGTTCATATCGGTTTTGTGGGAATAAAGGATGTGCAGGAAAATCTGGAGCAACCCGGGGGATTTTTTAGCGTAGCAAACAATACCAGGGACCTAGATACACCACCAGGAGACCACCATGACAAGACGAAGCCCATGGGAGCATAGGGGGCCGAGGAGGCCGGATTTAGGGCCTATGTGGCTGGCCACTTGGTTGGCTGGGGTGTCGGGGTTGGTCCAGTAGCTCAAATACACAATATACATCACCCTAGACTTGTTTGCTTGGCTTTATTTGACCTGAGTCAAAATCTGGGAGCTTTTTAGTGTGATTTTGGCTATGTTTTCCGTATTTTGAAATGCTAATTCTTGTTGTTTGGATTTTTACTTGGTTGTGGGATGTTTGTACATCAACAACAAGAGTTATTTGGTTGATTTAGTACGCGTATGCTATAGGTTCTAACCTACGAGCAAGGCGCGTGCCGTATTGGATTTTAGAACTTAATTTTAATAGCGTTGCAATATGTGTTGTTATTATAGGTACCTTCGCGTAGATTCCGAGGCGACGGAGCATGGCGTCAATGACTTCGGCAAGCGAAGACTACGGTAAGTAGATCTATATCTACCAGGAAAGTCGGGTGGATGGCGTATAGCACCCCCGCAAAGTTTTGATGGAAACTGATTTACAGAATATGGTTAAGGAAACCTAGATTTGAAAACTAGGGTTAGATTTAAAAGATAGTTAGTGAAACCATATTAGAAACTAAGGATAGTTAGAAGTGATATAATACGGCTAATATGTGATGACGGTATTTGAGGATGATGTTTGACGATATTGCCATTTAAGATACTATAGGACTAGATAGTCGACGTAGATGTGTCATCCGAACCATACATATTTCTAAACTGAAGAATCGTATGCATCTTTTAAACAGATACCTTGAGGGACGTTACGGAATTTCAAATGATATCTTTTCCTTAAAAACACCGTAACCCCTATTTTCAAAACTACGATTCGCTTCTTTAAAAATCTGATTGTATGGTTCAGGTGTGTATGTTAGATTAGATACTTATACTTATAGTAGAGATAGAATGTTTATGTAAACTCGACTTGATGTGAGATATAAATGCGATGACAAGAATATAAGACGAATATGATGATCCGATGATATGTTGGTATACGGATGCGAGTCGATTGAGATGATTGATACCTTGTCGGTCCCCTGATATGAGATCGTTATGGATGTGACCTGGGACATAGCTATATATATATATATAGATAGATAGATAGATAGATAGATAGATAGATAGAATGTTGTGAATCATGGATGATAGGCCGTACGTGATATGAGACCGTACCCTCATTGTCTTATAGGTTGATAGGATCCCTATTAGCTTAATGCCGCCGTACGATGATTTTCCGTACGTGATGAGTTTGACTTGAGGTGTGATCTATACCCTTGACTAGAGGATGTCGTACGATGGATTATACCGTACGTGATGTTGTGAGGCTAGATACCGATTGATAGATTCACCGACTCGGTCATGTTAGATACGTATACCCGTCAGCATTTGCATATGATTTACCTTATGTTGCATTCATGTTATTCGCATCGCATTACTTATACTTGTGCTAGTACACCTGCACCATTATCGATGATGCGTATGTTACACTTACACAGATTTGCCGGCTCACACACTTCATCATCGATAATTGCCATGTCACTACACAGTAGGATTGCTGCATCATGATATGACTCTTCGCATAACATACTTGTGTATATATATCTTTGTGCATTCATGCCTACATACATACTTATTGCACATACATTGACGATATTGCATTTGACTTTGGAGAAATTGGGAACCGCGGGATATATTTAAAAACTGGAATCATTTTAAAAGAGCGGTTTTCCCTTAATATGTCATATTACTGTTCCATGTTGCATGATATACGGAGATACTTACATTTCTATTATATGTCGCATACATCATGCTTTATGATTTTACGCATTGAAATATGTTGTTTTCATGAGATTTCTGGATTTGAGAACCGTGGCGAATTTAAAAGAAAGCATGTACCGTTTTAAAAACCCGGTATCTCTTGATATGATATTTCAGTGCGTCCACCATGTGTTTTCTCGGTTCTGAGAGCGACATGTGAAACCCGATTCGAGGAGACGGATGAGGCCGATTGCGGGTACATGGTGGACCTGGTATGGTACCCCGGGGTAAGAAAGAGATGCTGTGTATATAGACGGTGAGCCTGGCAGAGGGACTACTACCTACCGGTGATTGGTTGGACCTGGCGGATATCCGGAGGATACCGACCGGAGTCAAGAGATGATATGGGATGATCCGGACTGACGGAGCTCGTGGGCCGATCCGGACTGACAGAGCCCGAGATATGAGGATTTACGTGTCGATGCTGGACACGGGTTTCATGATGTTTTCGGGTGTCGATGTTGGACACCCAGGTTCTATGATTTTGATGTGTCGAGAAGGACACCGTTGATTTATATCCTCATACTTTCATGCACACTCTTTTATGATATTTACGAGCATATAGACATTGATCATATGGGCGGACGAGATCCACGTGCATACATGCGTTGATTATACTGTTGGATGTTATCCATATGCTTTTAGGCATTGACTACCTTGTTGGCATATATACAGACCCGGTCACCCTAGATATCATAGTATTACCTTTATGATATAGTGGACCTAGGAGTCGTTGTTTATTCGATTTCTATCTGTTGATATTTTTTTACTCACGAGTTGGCAACTCACGCTCGTTGTGCCATATTCTTGCAGGTCGACCGCTTGGATCAGTAGCGGCTTCGCTGGCACACAGTTGCATTCGGGTGTTTTGCATTGGTAGGTGGGACATTTGTATCATACCCACTCTTGTATTTTCTATTTCATATTGTATCTAGTTAACTCCATCAATCAAAATTAGTAAATTGTATAAGTAATGAGACTTAGTGGGATTGTGGTTGCGAGACTTAGGGCGAGGGGTTTTCCTCTACTTGTGGTTTTTATGTCTTGCTTTTCTTTATCTTTTGTGGTGATTGTTCCCCTCCGAAAGACGCGCAAGACGCGATGGGCGTCTTGCCTGAGATTCGGGGCAGATGCTATTTGGTTTTATCCGTCCACCTCTCCGAAGATGCCAAGCTAATTTATGGCACCGTGTATCGGAGGTTTGGACGGATGCGGTCGATGTAGCAGACTTCGTCAGATTCCCCCTCGTTCGAGGGGTTTTTGATTATGGTGACGCTTTTCCCTGCAGGCGCAAGCCCCTGCAGTTAATTACGCTACCGCATCGCGGTAACAACTTTCTCCTTCTCCAGATGGTCACTTCGTGTCGTGGGTGTTTGTTTTGTTTGTGGTTGCCCGTGGATTGTATACGGAGACTAATTTATATCGTCGCCCGTAGGACGTGGATTAGTCCAAATCCGTATTTTCTTAGATTTGGGTTTGGGGTTTTGGTTTAAGGATACGTTAGCCATATTTGAGGCTAAGATCAACTTAAACGTTTGTTAAGGATACGTTAGTCTAATTTTCAGACTAAGATCAGCTTAACAGGATCGTTTGGATCCGACAAAAGAGCATTTGGGCTCTATTGTTCTAGTTTAGGGATATAGTGGTCCATCGCCAGTTTAGGGACATGGTGGTCCATTGAATATATGGCCGTCGGGACCCGTCACCTCTCTGACGACGTTGAAGGATTACAACGACAGATATCAGAGGAGTTCAGAGATGTACCCTTGAACCAAAGTTGGTTGGGAGATCTATAGTCCAATTTGGGACTAAATTCTGTTTGAAGGTTTTGGTTTAAGGATACGTTAGCCATATTTGGGGCTAAGATCAACTTAAATGTTTGTTAAGGATACGTTAGTCTAATTTGAGACTAAGATCGGCTTAACAGGATCATTTAGATCCGACAAAAGAGCATTTGGGGGCTCTATTGTTCTAGTTTAGAGACATATTGGTCCATTGCCAGTTTAGGGACATGGTGGTCCAAAATTCCCATTTTGGGGACGAATATTGGTTTAAGGACATCATAGTCCATGAGTTTAAGGACCCCACAGTCCGTAGCAATGTATGGTTGTCGGGACCCGTCACCTCTCTGACGACGTTGAAGGATTACAACGACAAATGTCAGAGGAGTTCAGAGATGTACCCTTGAACCGGGTGTAAATTGATTTGAGAGAGAGGTTGTACTCAGTTCAATTTAATTTGAGGACTTATGGCCAGAGTTGGGTTAAGTCTATTTAGAAAAATGTCTAACATTTTATTCACATTTGGCATGTTAGGCCTTTGATTGGGCTCTGCCCTCTTTTAAAATAATGCACAGCATTGGGCTTTTTAATTAAATGCACAGCATTTAGATTAATAATGCAGAGCATTTGTCTTGGTCTAGTAGACCTTTTAATTGGGCTCTGCCCCTTTTTAATAATGCAGAGCATTTAATGTTCTGACAGTGCGCCACGTGGCTTGTCGGGCGCTTTGCGCCAATTAATGAGCGCAAGGTGCCAGCGCATGTGGAGGTGACACGTGTCACGCTCTGGTGAGCGCAAGTCTGTTAGCGCAGTGCGCTGCACCAGTGCGCTGCTGACACGTGGCGCGCTCTGGTGAGTTGCGCCAACCCAAGAGCGCAGCGCTCTGTTTTGGAAGCGCAAGGCGCAGATTGACACGTGTCGCTCTCTGGTGACTTGCGCCAGTCCAAGGAGCGCAACAGCGCAAATCAAGAGTGCAAGGCACTGTACAGTAGCGCAGAGCGCATCTTGATCAAATTTAGATCAAAGAAAAGAATCTTTTTAGAGATTCTACCTCAAGATTCAAGAACCGATGGTTCATCAAAAGGAAATGCCTTTATATAGATCAAAAGATCTAATAAAGTAAATTACTTCTCTTTTAATTTTTTGTGATTTGATCTTTTATTGATCTTTTTCTTTTTATTGAAGATCTTGATCTTGTTCTTAGATCATTGATCTTTTTAGAAGAAATTCTTCTTTTTTTTAAAGGCTTACATTTTTCTCTTTGAGTTCTTCTCAAAGTTTTTAGAGGAGTTTTATGTATCTCTATCTCTGTATGTTTTTGACTTGGAGTCTAGGGGCCTTTATATAGGGCCAATGAGTTTGTTAGGTTGGTTACAGAGATCTTTCTCTGATTGATCTGGGGATATTTCCCCACCGTTGGATCTTTGATCCTAGGGCCTCTGTTTTACAGAAGATAATCTTCTTGTTTTTAACAAGAATAGAAAGATCTTTCCAAAATTTTATTGTTTAAATGCTGGCACAGTTGGCGCAAGCGCATCTGCGCTTGACACGTGTCGCGCAGCGCAGAGCGCAGCGCAACTGCGCTGACACGTGTCGTGCAGCGCAGTTGCGCTCAGAGCGCAAGTCATCTGAAGCGTTGCTTCCTTTATTATTTGAATTTTTAAAACAGAGCTTTGCTCTGATTGGGGGAAACAAAAGCGTTGCTTCACTTCCCACCTTGGAATTTGAACAGAGCTTTGCTCTGATTGGGGGAAACAGTGATCTTCGCCGTTGGGCGTCGTATGCTTATTTATATTATCTTGCGTGGTTGTGATCTGCCGTTTGGCAAAGAGCTAGCTCCCGTTTGGGGATGTCTTTATCATTATCTTGTATATGTGGTTTTAGATCAAAATATACAAAGGAGGTGCTGCCCAAATTTTTAAAAGACGAAACATGTTTTCAAACTAGTAAATTCCACTTGCATTTTCATGTCCCTTTTCTTTGCATTTTAAGAAAACTTGATCTCATTATACATTTATTTCAAAACTTCACCTCCTTTATTTTCTTAAAATGGTTTAGATTTCTGCGTTTCAGCTTACTTGAATTACGTTACTCCTTTAGACGTTGCGTGATTTATGTGCTGGTCATGAGCTAATATTTCGGGTCGTGACAAAGTTGGTATCAGAACGCTAGGTTTAACCTTGGTTCGAGTCTATGTTTGACTATGCGGAGTCTAGGGCGGGTATGTATTTCGGAACCTAGGCTTGACCTTACGGAACTTAGACTTGAACGGAGGGGATATTAGACCCGAACTTTCGTTTCATAGGCTGACCCTGATTGATGGAATAGGTAGCTTGAATAGAGTGACGTACCGTACATATGTTCCGCGGCATATTTACGATACGATACTCCACTTAAGAAACCTTAGGATGTACATATTTGGAGATCTATGATTCTCTTCATACCCATGATTATACATCCATTTGAGATCCTTTATTCTATTCGTTTCCATGATCATACTCTCACTGATGCTGTTTCTTCTTATGATCATGTATCCATTCTGGATCTGTCGTTTCCTTTCTTACCGTTGATCTGCTCTCTTCGATACTCGATTGAGGTTCCTGTCACCATAGTTTGAGCGCAGTTTGGGCTGCTGCTAGTGTTGCGGTCAGGGCGAGCTCGTCTGGTACGAGGGCTGACCATTGTGCTTTCTGGTAACATGGGAACGTCTCGATGTAGTGTTATGTTGTGACCTCATGTTCAGGAGAGTGTTTGGTTTTGCACCGGATGATCGGGCCACTGTTAGAGGCTGCCTGTTGTGAGGGGACTGTCGATGTACAGCCTACCGCAGAGATTGTGATGTCGCCTACCGTGCAGACAGATGACCCAGCTGTTGCTGAGATTGATGGGATGTCGCTTCCAGAGCTTATGAGCTGAGATCGCCGGAGCTTCCAGGCAGAAATGCGACAGGTGATCGCTAGTCTACCTCGATTTGAGAGATGAAGGCGATTCGTCAGATTGATGCGCCAACGCAGGCCCAGTTGAGTTGGAGATTTTCAGTGTGGAGAGTCTTACTCAGATCTAGAGCAGACCGATCCAGAGATGACCGTTGATATATCGCCTTTCCTGGAGGATTGAGGCATTGTTTAGCATGCGGACCAAAGGTTTTCACATGTTGGCTAGGCGAACCTAAAAAGTTCGGACGAGTGTCAGAAACCCATTTTTTCCCAAGTTTAAAGTGTTCGGAGAAATATGCAGGTAATTCTGTGGACCCTCTAGAAGAATGAAACCCTAATTCGACATGATGACCATGTTTCCCCCAATCAGAGCAAAGCTCTGTTTGAATTTCAAATTCAAAAGGTGAAGCTCTGTTTGAATTTCAAATTCAAAAGGTGAAGCAACGCTTCAGATCCCTTGCGCTGCGCGCAGAGCGCCACGTGTCAAAAGCAGACATGCCAGCGCAAGGGGCGATGTGCCCAAGGCAGCGCACCCCAATCAGAGAAAGGCTTTGTTTTAAAATTTAAATTTTAAAAAATAAAGGAAGCAACGCTTCAGATAACTTGCGCTCTGCGCTGCGCGACACGTGTCAGCACAGTTGCGCTGCGCGACACGTGTCAGCGCAGTTGTGCTAGCGCAGTTGCGCTGCGCGACAGGTATCAGCGCAGGTGCGCTGCGCGACATGTGTCAAGCGCAGGTGCGTTTGCGCCAACTGCGCCAACAATAAAATTTAAATAATAAATTATTTAATTAATCAGAATTAAAATTCTAGAAAGATCTTTCCAATCTTATTAAAATAAGAAGATTGTCTTCTGTAAAACAGAGGCCTTAGGATCAAAGATCCAACGGTGGGGAAATATCCCCAGATCAATCAGAGAAAGATCTATGTAACTAACTCAACAAACCAATTGGCCCTATATAAAGGCCCCCAGACTCCAAGTCTTAGATATACACATATACAGAGGAAAAAAAAGAGAAATCTCTCTAAAAATTTTGAAAGGCAAGCCTTTGAAGAAAGAAGATCATCTTCTTCAAGGTAAAGAATTAAATTCTTGGAAGAACAGAGATAAAAACATCTTATTAAAAGAAGAATTTCTTCTAAAAAGATCAAAGATCTAAGAATAAGATCAAGATCTTCAATAAAAAGAAAAAAGATCAAGAAGATCTAAAAGATTAAAAAAAAAGTAGTAATTTACTTCATTCCTAGATCATTTGATCTATATAAAGGCACAGCCTTTTGATGAACCATTGGTTCTTGAATCTTGAGGTAGAACCTCTTTGGAACAAGAAGAACTTGTTCTCTGATCTGAATGCGCTCTGCGCTATTGAACAGTGCTTTGCACTCTTGATTTGTGCATCTACGCTCCTTGGACTGGCGCAAGTCACCAGAGAGCGCCACGTGTCAATCTGCGCCTTGCGCTCCTAAAAACATAGCCTTGCGCTCTTGAATTGGCACACTATACCAGAGCGCGCCACGTGTCAGCAGCGCACTGCGCAAACAGACTTGCGCTCAGCAGAGCGGACACGTGTCACCTCCACATGCGCTGGCACCTTGCGCTCTTTAATTGGCGCAGAGCGCCTGACAAGCCGCGTGGCGCATTGTCAGACCACTAAATGCTGTGCATTATTAAGAAAGGGCAGAGCCCAATTAAAAGGCCTAACAGGCTAAATATAAATGTTGTGCATTTAATTAAAAAGCCCAATGTTGTGCATTGTTTAAAAAGGGCAGAGCCCAAGCAAAGGCCTAACAGGCCAAGGATAAATGAAATGTTGAACATTTTCAAATGGACTTAGCCCAATTCTGGCCATAAGTCCGCAATTTAAATTGAACTGAGCACAACTGCTCTCCCAAATCAATTTACACCCGGTTCAAGGGTACATCTCTGAACTCCTCTGATATCTGTCGTTGTAATCCTTCAACGTCGTCAGAGAGGTGACGGGTCCCGACAACCATACATTGCTACGGACTGTGGGGTCCTTAAACTCGTAGACCGAAATGTCCTTAAACTAATATCCGTCCCCAAAATGGGAATGTTGGACCGAAATGTCCTTAAACTAATATTCTTCCTCAAAATGGGAATGTTGGACCACCATGTCCCTAAAATGGAAATCAACCGCAATGTCTCTAAACTAAAAAATATAGTCCAAATGCTCTCTTGTTGGATCTAGACGATCCCGTTAGGTCGATCTTAGTCTCAAATTAGATTAACGTATCCTTAACAAACGTTTAAGTTGATCTTAGTCCAAAATAAGACTAACGTATCCTTAAACCAAAACCCCAAACCTAAATCTAAGAAAGTACGGATTTGGACTAGTCCACGTCCTACGGGCGACAGCATAACTTAGTCTCCGTATACAATCCACGGGCAACCGAACACAAAACAAACACACACGACACGAAGTGACCACATGGAGAAGGAGAAAGTTGTTACCACGACGCGGTAGCATAATTAACTGCAGGGGCTTGCGCCTGCAGGGAAGAGCGTCCTCACAATCAAAAACCCCTTAAACGAGGGGGAATCTGACGAAGTCTGCTATATCGGTCGCATCCGTTTAAACCTTCGATACACGGTGCCATAAATCAACTTGACATCTTCGGAGAGGTGGACGGATAGCACCAATTAGCATCTGCCACGAATCTCAGGCAAGACGTCTCTGTCGCGCCGTCTTTTGGAGGGGGACAGATTCTGGCACGCCCGGTGGGACCTTTTCCTCTTTCCACTCCACACTTCGTGTATCGTATTCGCGAACGAATCGCGGTTTGTTAATGGTTGCCCTCGGGTTTCAAGTTACTAAGATTTGGTCTCTTGCTTGGCGCAGAAAGCAAACAGCAATGGCATTTACCTGCTCGAACTGCTCCAACTACAACTGAAACCGACGCTCCGCCTCACCTGGAGGTGTAGCCTATGGACCTCAAACGACGTCACTGTTCACGATGCCGGTGGAACAAATCACCCAGGCTACTACTGGACTATTTTTCGGGACCATGCTTCTGCCAATGAGCTTCACTGCCCCAGTGCCCGTACCGGAAGGTCCTAAGAAGTCGGTCTTCGATCGACTTACAGCTGCTGCGGCCCCTCTCAACGGGTCGCCCAACGCCAATGCCTCGGTCTTCTCCAGACTAGGCCAAAACTCATGCGGGCCCATGATGAAGCTTGCAGTCCCAAAGACGGTTATTCAAAAGAGAGTAGCTAAACCTGTTCCTAAAGTCGTCAAGGCGGCTTCTCCTGCTAAGAGGTCGGTCTTCGCAAGACAGACCGTCCCAACTCCTACTCCCGCTCCTGCTGCTCAAAAGACATCAGTCTTCAATAGGCTGACACCGGCTACAGCCCCTCACCTGAACAGGGGGCAAGACAAGGCCGTCCCCATCACCGAGCCAATTCCTACAACTCGACATGCTCGACGTCGCCACTGGCGCCAAGTGAGGAAGTCCGGAGGTAGTTCCCCTTCTGGGTTAACTCCATAAGCCCTGACGACAGAAGTTAATGCTGCTGTTCCGACTGGGAACAGCTTTGAACTGCTAAATAAAGTGCGTAGGAATTCTCCTACCGCTGTACTGAAGAGGTCTCCCCCTCCACTGGAAAAGGCTGTAGAAGCAAAGCCAGAACAGCCCCAATCCCCTCAACGGCCGTCCTCCAAAATCTATAAAGTCTGGCGGCAGGCCCGAGACTCGGTGATCGATCCAAATTTCTCCCGCCAGCACAAGAAGCTGAAGGTCCAACAGGAAGTCAGCCATCCTGCTAAGCCATGAAAAGTTGTCTGGGTGCCTACCTCGACACGGCTCCCTCAACTTCGACCACTCCTGAGAAAAGAAGGCCGGAGAAGATCCCTGTGCAGGCAACAAAAGCCAAAAACACTGAACCCAAACGCCCTAAGTCTGGGGGCATGGTCGTCCATACCGTTTACATGGCATCTGGAAAGGAGGATAGCCGCGCTTCAACAGGCCACCGACCACTCACCCGATCCATCACAAGAGCCCAGGAGCAGGAGCAGCAGCAGCAGAAGCTCCAGGAGATGCTGACTGCAATGACCGCGCTCACCGGACCAAAAGAAAGCCCGGAGGCGTCATCGGAGCAGCGTCGCGAACACGAAACCGATACTGAATTCCTTCGTAGAATGCTTGAAAAGAAGGACAAGGAGGCTGCAGAGCAAGCGGCCAATATAAAGCAAATGGCTCTCCTATTTCAAGACATGGTCGGGATGATGATCCAGCCAGATCCCCCAGCCGAAGATCCTCCGATTATCCTTGAAGATGACAGAGGAGAAACGTCAAATCCACCGCCGTCTCTTTCAACAGCCAAGGAGGAGACAATTTCCAAAGCTGCCCTGGATGACTATATTGCTCAACAAATACAAGTTCATCAGGCAACTGAGGCAACCGGTCAAGTTGTCAAAACGGGGCGACCATATCCGAGCTGGTATGATCAGATCAAATACCCGCCGGGCTACACGATCCCAAAATTCCATGTCTACAAGGAGACAAGCAATCCCCATCAACATGTTGCCCAGTTCAGGGCTCTTTGTGGCAACACCGGCGGCGATGATAAGCTCCTACTTCGCCAATTCGTCGACAGCTTATCGGAGACGGCGTTTGAATGGTACTCCGAGCTTCCGAACGACTCCGTCAAAACTTTCGCTGAAATGGAGTTGTTGTTTACCCAGCGTTTCGCAAGCGCCAGCGAGCGTACTCCAATAACAGCTTTGATCAATGCAAGAGTAAAGCCGGGTGAAACTTGGGTTCAATATGCAATCCAATGGCGGAACTTGTGGTCAAAATGCGAACAACGCATCGAAGAAGCGCCGGCAGTGGGCATGTTCGTGGGCACTCTTGACCCTCAAGCGATCATCTCACAGTTCATGATGTTCTTTAAACCAACCATGTTCCAGACCTTGATTGACAAATTAGCCCAAATGGACCAGATGGGCCATAGACCGTCTCCTCCAAAGCCGGACTCTCGAAATGAGAAGGGGAAAGGAAAAGCGATCGTCGTCGCCAATGCTCAACAACAGCCGAGCAACTTGAAGCCAGTTGTCCGTCAAAACAATATGCGTCCACGCCTATCCCTCGAGGAGAGGCTAGGACGTCCTTACTCGTTTCCTCAAGATAAAACGAGAAGACTGTTCGAGCTGGCAGTGCGCAACAAACTCATCAATCTGCCAGATTCAAAACGTCCGTTGCAGCCAAACGACATCAATGATCACAATTATTGCCCCTACCACCGAGTATTGGGTCATCCGATTGAATACCGGCCGATTCCCCTCTGAATTGCGAGCTACCAGACGAACATGCGTTTGATGCGATCGACGGTAGTAATACCCGATGGGAACTCTATTTTTAACGGAGCGTCTTCCATGAAGAAGCGCAAACAAAGCACCCCTATAATCAAATCGGGGGTAGGCCTCATCTTCGTAACTCCACAAGGAGGGATAATGCGCTTTGCTTTCTCCTTAACAGAGCCGAGGACGAACAATGAAGCCGAATACGAAACTTTGATAGCAGGCCTCGAGATCGCCATCGACATGGGAATTGAAAACCTCCTCATATATGGAGATTCTCAACTGGTCGTCAGTCAAGTAAATGGTGACTACCAAACGTGCAAACCCGAACTGGTAAAGTATAGCGAGAGAGTACAGCAATTGCTGACTCAAATCCCCTCCTACATGCTGGAAAGCATACCGCGCGCGGAAAATAGCAAAGCAGATGCACTAGCTAAGCTCGCTAAAGAACTGGCCGACGAGAACCTCGATGATGTAAGAATCGTGGTACAAAGTCGTCGGGTGCTTGCCCCAGCAGAAATATCTCCGGAATCATTCGAAGAAAAGGGAGCGACTGAGCAAATGGCTATGCAAATAAAAGACCAGGAAAAGGCTGAGGATTGGAGAGAAGCCTTTATAGACTACTTCAAATCCCGTCGAACACCTGAAGATGCGTCCTCAAGACATCAGCTTATGAAATGAGTTTTGTCTTTCGCCTTCGTCAATGATACTCTATACAAGAGGTCATTCGATTCTCTGTGGTTGAGATGCCTGGGACCTGAAGAAGCGAAGAGAGTCGTTCAGGAAGTTCATGACGGACTCTGCGGTTCTCACCAAGCCGGACCGAAGATGAAGTTGAAGATTAAACGGATGGGCTACTATTGGCCCACCATGATTCAGGACTGCCTCGAATATGCGAAGCAATGCCACTCATGCCAGATTCATGGGGACTTTATCCATCAGCACCCAAATCCACTACACCCAACAGTGGCTAGCTGGTCGTTTGAAATGTGGGGAACTGACGTAATCGGCCCCATCGAACCAGCATCGTCCAGGGGACATCGATTCATTTTGGCGACGACTGACTACTTCTCAAAATGGGCAAAAGTGTTAGTGTTTATGCCCTAGAAGGCCATTACTGTATCATACTAGCTTGTATATTACTTAATGGAAGCTTGGGATATTCACATGTATATAACAGTCTTGCTAAACATGGTAGTATGCTACTTGGTTTTTCTATCTTAATATGTGAGTATACGTATTGATAGAGCTCTTAGGATCTTGCTTGTCTACCAGCGTTGTGATGGCAGTCACACTAGTGGGGGCTGGGTAGTCTACAAGCACATCCTTATTCAGGTCCCTGGTCGTTGGATTATCGAGACAGAGCATCGATACTCCGGAGTAGACTAGTGTGTACGCTTCTCATCCCAGTTGGGGAGATGGTCTGTCCCACAGCCATCAGTACGTCGTACTGGAGATAGTATACAGGTGCTCGTTAGGTTACGGGTACACCGGACAGGACTCACAGGGAACTGTTGGTTGGTTTGATACCAGTCGTCAGTGAACAGTTCCCAGGTGACATGAGTACAGCGTAGTCCGCAGACTTGACACTGCTACTTCGCCTCGAGTGTGTCCCACTGTTCTTAGATTGCTACCCTACCACGGCTCTATGGAGTCGTGCAAACAGGTAGCAGTTGGGTGCAGTCCCGAGCACTTGGAGGCAGTGGCGGTTAGACAGGATTCGTCCCTCCCGGTATTGGGAGTAGATATCGTGCTGTGTCAGAGAGCCATTACGCAAAGTCCCTGGCCAGGGCAAGCGAGATTTGCTGGTAGGTTCCAGTAGCTTCTCAGGGTGTAATGGGCTTCACTCCGACACGACTTATACCGCTATTAGGGGACTGACGCTTGCCGCCCCCCTAGGCCCGATATGCGATAGTCTTGGACGAACGGACCGGACTGTATGGAGATTGTCACATCAGACTCAGTAGGAGTTCGGATGGGTTTACTCATCGGCCTTCTTATCGACAACTACCTGGGGACCGTTACGTACAGCTAGTGCCGCTTGCGGTCTGTGGTTAAACCCACTGCCAGCGTAGTAGTCGAGTCTCTAGAGTCCCACACAGAGAGTTTCCTACTCCAGGCGAAACGATATAGAGGTTGCATGGTTTTGCGACAAAGGGTTCGGACACATACGTGCGTTTACGCGCGTACGACTTTCGGACAGATTTTACCAGTCGGCTTTGGTTTAAGCCAGTTACTGGTATCCGGTTATTGGATTTTTACAGTCTAAAGTTTTTCCGTATTTTTACGGATCGGAGGGGCGTTCTCGTAATTACTCGAGAAGCTTCTAGAAGATGTGACTAAGGAGGTTTGTTTTGGAAAGAGAGTGAGTCATAGTGGTGATTCATTCACTTCATTAATGCACATTTATTGCTTAATGACTCATGTTAATGAATCATCACAAGATATTTTGTGAAGCATGCTTATTCATTTCCTTTATTGATTTATTGAAAATAAGAATGCTTCATAATATTATGATACACTCTCTCTCTTCTCTCATTATCATATCACACATTCTCTCTCCTCAAGCTCTCATCTTCAAGATACTAACCTTAATCCTCATGTGTTGAGAACAAAGGTTTAGTTAGACTAAACAATCCATAACCTACACTCTTTATCATTCTCTCATCTTTGATTAGCAATCAAAGTTGATTAGTTACCTCAAGTTAGAGGTTTAGCTTGGAGTTTTGCTCTCGGGTGGATCGTCTACTACCTAGAGAAGGCCGAGGAGAACCAAGGAGGACATAAAGAAGAAGGACCGGTTCATTAGGTATAATCCCTAATCACTTTTGTGAAAAGAAACTCATAGAATACGGTTATTTAGAGTTTAGCTTCGATTCAAGCGGTTAGTCGATGTTCGTTGTTTAAACTTGATAAGTTTTTGTAAATTCCGCCTCCCCATTGGTACTGGGGTGTACTACATCGACTTACAGTGGTATCAGAGCCTCGCTAAACACTAAATAACTTAATCGCAAATTTGTACGAATTTCGAACGAAAAAAACCAACCCGGAAAACCCTAATTCTGTATAGTTTCTGTCGAACTGAAAATGAAGTCCTAAAATTTTTCTGGAGTGTTCAGAGAGCTAGAAAGGGGTCCAGGAGAACACCCAAGAAATTCGAGCCCATGAATCGGCAACTCGGCCGCGGAACCGCGGCGGATCGGTGGGATCTGCCGCGCTTCCGCGGCGCTTTGGCCGAGTCATGGACTCGTCTTTCTTGTGTGGGTCCCCTGTGACATTTGGGGTTTTCTGGAATATTTAATTATTGCTCAGGTTACTGTTTAACAGAGCAGATTTTGGAGCAATATTGAAGTTGTTTATTCGATCGAAAAATACAGTATTTGCGTATTGGATTATATCTGTGATTGTTTGATGTGTTCGTAAACCTCCCCCAACTGCTAGTATGTCGGTTGGCAGGGGGTTGCACATTTCTGAAATGGTTATATCTGTTTGTGCATATAAACTGTATTGGACTGTTGTGGTGTATAGCCGGGGTTTGCAATGGGTTCTCGTTTAATTCATTTGTTGTAAATGTAATTTGTTGTAATATTATTTTTGCGGGGCACTTCCAGGTTGCGGTCGTAGCCACCGTTGTATTATTTCATTTTACTGTTTTTGCTCCTAGGACTGACCCAAGGTGGGGTACACAGACTGCCGGGTGGGTAGTTTGCCGTACCCGTAGGGGTCGAGGGTGGGGTAACGGCTATTCATCACAACTGTGTAATCTGTCTTTTCTTGCAGGCTCAAAAGAAATACAGATTGCTTGCAAATCCAATATTGTTTATCTGTGTTCTGGAATGAATATCATTGCGTCAGACGAATGTAAAATATCTATATTATGATAGCTATTTAGACGCCACTTATGTTTTACACCCGCGCTAGCCCAGCCCCCGCTCTGTCGTTAGTTAAGTAACCTAACGGGTGATGACGGGACCCCGTGGCGAATGCGGATGGCATAAGAGGACGTTGTATTTTCGTTGTTTTCTGCAATGATAGGTTAATGATGGGACGCATTATCTATAATGCAAAGTAAAACAAACCAAAGTTTAAATCGTTGGAACAATTTAAAAGAAACCACTCGGTTATTTTTAAAACAGATATTTTTAAATGCGGAGCTTTAACCACTCCTTTTAAAAGCTATCAGGTTCCTTCGGTTATATCAAGTTCACTACGTTCACGGTTTCGCCAAAACCAGTCGTAGCCCTCCGTCATTTCATTTGGGTATTCAGTAGTATTCAAGCTATGCATTTTGGCCAAAGTCAAGGCATAGTGTTTGGTAGCTACTGGGTTTTCATTTGTTGCATAAGATAGATGAGTTGGTTTGGGACAGTCGTATTGCCATTTGACCAAAGTCAGGGGTATATACGGATGGGTTCAAATTGACAAGATAATGACGGGTAGAACTTGACATGTGACTTATGACATTTTGACCAAAGCCAAGGTCATAAGAGCATGGGGTAAAAACTTACATCGGGAATTTCTAAAGAAACTGAAATTTGCAAAGAACCAAGTGCATACCATTTTGAGTTTGATGAATGTTGGTAGCATTCCTACAACATTATCAGACGATGATATTTGGATCCCGATCCTACTGTGAGTATATGCTACTTATCAGGATATTCGTCGCTTAACGATCAATGCTATAAACCTAGTAGGTGTCCAGAAAAGTGTCAGCGGGGTTACGCCCCCAGAGAAAAGAGGTTCTTTAATTAAGGAACTTCGCGAAAGCGTTGGAAAACCTCCCTCGAAGTATCGACACCGGCCTGGCTGAACGGTTAAGCAAGTATTGTACGGTGAGAATAGTCTTGGCTAATTCTTCTTTTATGGTTTGAGGAAGGATTTGAGAAACAGTGGGAGCCATCCAGTTTAGATAAACTAAAAACCACTCTAAACTTGCAAGAGCATCATGCTAAAGAGTTTTCTTCTCTCTCTCCTAATTGCAGCGACCCTGAAAATGACTGGACTTAAGTTACTTTTAGAGAAAAATATACTGACGGGGCCAAACTATAAAGATTGGCTGCGGAATGTCAAGATGGCTTTGACCTATGACAAACTGGGGTACGTCCTCACCGCTACAGCACCTGCTGTCCTTGGTCCCAAATCCAGCAATGCGGATAAGGAAATCCGCAAAACCTGGGATTTAGATTGCGCGAGAGCCAAGTGCATCGTGCTTGCCTCGATGAACAATGAACATCAGAGGAGGCACGAGGATATGTCCCTAGATGGCATATTTCTCCATACAAAGGAACTTTATGGAGAGCAATCTCGTATAGCAAGATACGAGACCTCTAAGAAATTGTTTCGAGCGAGGTTGGCTGTCGGGTCATCGGTAGGTGAACATGTCCTACAGATGATCGGCTATATTGAAGAGCTCGCGGACCTTGGGACGACTTTGGATAATGAGCTCTATACAGACCTTGTTCTCCAGTCCCTTCCTCCCACCTACGCCCAGTTTATCCTCAACTTCAATCTTCAAGGAAAAGAAGTTGAACTTGCGGAACTCCTGAACATGTTAAGGAGTGCAGAGGGCACCTTGCAGAAGGCAAGGGAAACACCCGCTATGTTTGTTGGCGGTTCATCTTCTTCCGGGTCCAAGGCTAGGGCCAAAGGAAGGAAGAAGAAGGCCGCACCCAGACCTAGAGGAGGTGTTAGTAAGGTGGGAAAGAAGGGAAAGAAAAAGTTTACAGCACCGGTAGTTGGCCTGGATGAGTGCTTCCATTGTCACAGGAAAGGGCACTGGAAGAAGGATTGCAAGGCATGGAACGCCAAGAACCAGGAACCGAAGCAGGCTGTGGCTTCGACTTCAGGTGTGTTTGTAATTGAGAATTGTCTGTCAATCAACTCTACTTCCTGGGTATTGGATACCGGGTCAGGATCTCATATTTGCAATTCATTGCAGGCACTGAGAAACCGTAGAGTGCTGAAGGAAGGTGATATGATCCTCAGGGTTGCTAACGGAGCTAGCGTGGGAGCTGCGTCCGTCGGGGATTATCACCTAGGATTGACGAGTGGACACATTTTGGTTTTACATAACTGTTATTTTGTACCCAGCTTAACGTGTAATATCATATCAGTTTCCTTGTTATCAAATAAAGGTTATGATTTCACGTTTGTAAGAGATGTTGTCAACATCCACCTTAATCATGGTTTGATTGGGTCCGGTACTCTAAATAACGGCATATATGTGTTAAACCAACTCCAAATTTTCAATGTCCAGAACACACTAAAAAGAAAGTCTCCAGATTTAAATAAAGCTTTCTTATGGCATTGTAGACTGGGTCACATCAATGAGAGAAGGTTGACTAAGTTGCATAGAGAAGGATATTTGGACACGTTCGAATATCAAACTTATGACACTTGTCAATCTTGTCTCAAAGGAAAGATGACAAAGACTCCATTCACTGGACAAGGAGTAAGAGCGAGCGAGCTCTTAGGACTCATACACAGCGATGTATGCGGTCCAATGTCTACACATGCGAGAGGTGGTTATTCCTATTTCATTACTTTCACGGATGATTACTCAAGATACGGATTCATTTATCTGATGAAACATAAATCCGAGGCTTTTGAGAAATTCCAAGAGTATAAGAATGAAGTAGAAAACCAAACCGGCAAAAGTATAAAGACACTAAGATCTGATCGAGGTGGAGAATACTTGAGTGCCGAGTTCCTAGGTTACCTAAAAGAGAAAGGAATTCTCTCTCAGCTTACTCCTCCATACACTCCACAGCATAACGGTGTATCGGAGAGAAGGAATCGAACCCTATTGGATATGGTACGATCCATGATGAGTAATGCTGAGTTACCGCGATCTTTCTGGGGTTATGCGCTTGAATCAGCGGCATATCTTCTGAACAGAGCTCCTACCAAGACTGTGCCTACCACTCCATATCAGATGTGGACTGGGAAGAAACCCCATCTACAGTATGTAAAGATTTGGGGATGTCCAGCTTTTGTTAAAAAGCAGCATGTGGACAAGCTCGAGGCACGATCAGTAAAATGTTTGTTTGTGGGATATCCAAAGAACTCCAAGGGATATTATTTCTATTACGCAGAGGAACAAAAGGTTTTTGTTTCTCGTAATGCCCATTTTCTGGAAAATCAGTTTTTAGAAAAGGAAATAAGTGGGAGCGAAATAGAACTGGAAGAAATTCCAGAACCACAAACTACTGCTGAAAGTTTGGTAGAACCAGAGGTTCAAGAAGAACAGAACATTCCCGCACCCCTCCGCAGGAGTAGTAGGCCGTCTCATCCGCCTGAGAGATACTACGGTTTTCTCATTGACGGGGATAGAGAGGATTGCATCATAGATGATGATGAACCTACTGACTTCAGGCAGGCCATCCAGAGCGGCGACTCGGTACGATGGCTAGATGCAATGCGGACCGAAATGGAGTCCATGTACACCAACAAAGTATGGACTTTGGACTTTGCTCCAGATGGGGTAAAACCCATAGGATGCAAATGGATCTTCAAGAAAAAGATTGGTGTAGATGGACAGGTAGAAACCTATAAGGCTAGACTTGTAGCAAAGGGTTTTCGTCAAAGACCTGGTTTGGACTATGACGAAACTTTTTCTCCAGTGGCTATGCTCAAATCCATTCGGGTCCTTCTTGCTATTGCTGCCTTCCATGATTATGAAATCTGGCAGATGGACGTAAAGACGGCTTTTCTGAATGGAAATTTAGAAGAGAGCGTCTATATGGATCAGCCAGAGGGTTTCAATCAGAGTGGGAGCAGCGGGAAAGTATGCAAGCTGCTTAAGTCTATTTATGGACTAAAGCAGGCATCGCGGAGTTGGAACATCTGTTTTGATGAGACAGTCAAAGAATATGACTTTATCAAAAATCCAGATGAACCGTGCATATATAGTAAAGTTGTGGCCAGAAGTGTCGTATTCCTCGTCTTGTACGTGGATGACATTCTATTGATAGGAAATGACATTCCTATGCTACAATCTGTCAAAGGATTCTTGTCACACAGGTTCTCCATGAAAGACCTGGGTGATGCCTCTTACATTCTGGGGATCCGGATCTATCGTGATAGATCCAAGAGGATGTTGGGACTTTCGCAGTCCAGGTATATCAACACTGTACTGAAAAGATTCAGTATGGAAGATTCTAAGCGCGGTAATCTACCGGCTTGTCACGGAATCACCCTCTCCAAAGAGATGTCTCCCAAGACTGATTTGGAAAGGGAACGCATGTCTATTATACCCTACGCTTCTGCGGTAGGCTCTATAATGTATGCGATGTTGTGTACCAGACCAGATGTAGCTTACGCACTGAGCGTGGTAAGCCGGTATCAGTCAGACCCAGGGGAGAAACACTGGATAGCAGTAAAGAACATTCTCAAGTACCTGAGGAGGACTAAGGAGATGTTCTTGGTTTACGGCGGAAAAGACCTCAGGTTGGAGGCCTTTGCTGATTCCGGCTTCCAGAGTGATAAGGACGATTCCAAGTCCATGTCAGGTTATGTCTTTACCCTCAATGGAGGGGCGGTGTGCTGGAAGAGCTCCAAGCAGGACACCGTTGCTGACTCGACGATGGAAGCGGAGTATATAGCTGCTTGCGATGCCGCAAAAGAAGCAGTCTGGATGAAGAAGTTCCTAACAGAACTTCAGGTGGTTCCTACCATAGTTGATCCAATACCTCTGTATTGCGACAACAACGGAGCTATAGCTTTAGCAAAGGAACCAAGGTCCCATCAGAAGTCCAGACACATCTTGAGGCGGTATCACCTGATCAGGGAGATCATTGATCGTCAGGAGATCGAGGTTCGGAGAGTTGCTTCAGAAGAGAACATTGCTGATCCATTCACGAAGGCCCTTCCTCAGATTCAGTTCGAGAGGCTGCTCGAGATCATTGGTCTGCGATATGCCAGTACATGGCCCTAGTGCAAGTGGGAGATTGTTAGTGTTTATGCCCTAGAAGGCCATTACTGTATCATACTAGCTTGTATATTACTTAATGGAAGCTTGGGATATTCACATGTATATAACAGTCTTGCTAAACATGGTAGTATGCTACTTGGTTTTTCTATCTTAATATGTGAGTATACGTATTGATAGAGCTCTTAGGATCTTGCTTGTCTACCAGCGTTGTGATGGCAGTCACACTAGTGGGGGCTGGGTAGTCTACAAGCACATCCTTATTCAGGTCCCTGGTCGTTGGATTATCGAGACAGAGCATCGATACTCCGGAGTAGACTAGTGTGTACGCTTCTCATCCCAGTTGGGGAGATGGTCTGTCCCACAGCCATCAGTACGTCGTACTGGAGATAGTATACAGGTGCTCGTTAGGTTACGGGTACACCGGACAGGACTCACAGGGAACTGTTGGTTGGTTTGATACCAGTCGTCAGTGAACAGTTCCCAGGTGACATGAGTACAGCGTAGTCCGCAGACTTGACACTGCTACTTCGCCTCGAGTGTGTCCCACTGTTCTTAGATTGCTACCCTACCACGGCTCTATGGAGTCGTGCAAACAGGTAGCAGTTGGGTGCAGTCCCGAGCACTTGGAGGCAGTGGCGGTTAGACAGGATTCGTCCCTCCCGGTATTGGGAGTAGATATCGTGCTGTGTCAGAGAGCCATTACGCAAAGTCCCTGGCCAGGGCAAGCGAGATTTGCTGGTAGGTTCCAGTAGCTTCTCAGGGTGTAATGGGCTTCACTCCGACACGACTTATACCGCTATTAGGGGACTGACGCTTGCCGCCCCCCTAGGCCCGATATGCGATAGTCTTGGACGAACGGACCGGACTGTATGGAGATTGTCACATCAGACTCAGTAGGAGTTCGGATGGGTTTACTCATCGGCCTTCTTATCGACAACTACCTGGGGACCGTTACGTACAGCTAGTGCCGCTTGCGGTCTGTGGTTAAACCCACTGCCAGCGTAGTAGTCGAGTCTCTAGAGTCCCACACAGAGAGTTTCCTACTCCAGGCGAAACGATATAGAGGTTGCATGGTTTTGCGACAAAGGGTTCGGACACATACGTGCGTTTACGCGCGTACGACTTTCGGACAGATTTTACCAGTCGGCTTTGGTTTAAGCCAGTTACTGGTATCCGGTTATTGGATTTTTACAGTCTAAAGTTTTTCCGTATTTTTACGGATCGGAGGGGCGTTCTCGTAATTACTCGAGAAGCTTCTAGAAGATGTGACTAAGGAGGTTTGTTTTGGAAAGAGAGTGAGTCATAGTGGTGATTCATTCACTTCATTAATGCACATTTATTGCTTAATGACTCATGTTAATGAATCATCACAAGATATTTTGTGAAGCATGCTTATTCATTTCCTTTATTGATTTATTGAAAATAAGAATGCTTCATAATATTATGATACACTCTCTCTCTTCTCTCATTATCATATCACACATTCTCTCTCCTCAAGCTCTCATCTTCAAGATACTAACCTTAATCCTCATGTGTTGAGAACAAAGGTTTAGTTAGACTAAACAATCCATAACCTACACTCTTTATCATTCTCTCATCTTTGATTAGCAATCAAAGTTGATTAGTTACCTCAAGTTAGAGGTTTAGCTTGGAGTTTTGCTCTCGGGTGGATCGTCTACTACCTAGAGAAGGCCGAGGAGAACCAAGGAGGACATAAAGAAGAAGGACCGGTTCATTAGGTATAATCCCTAATCACTTTTGTGAAAAGAAACTCATAGAATACGGTTATTTAGAGTTTAGCTTCGATTCAAGCGGTTAGTCGATGTTCGTTGTTTAAACTTGATAAGTTTTTGTAAATTCCGCCTCCCCATTGGTACTGGGGTGTACTACATCGACTTACAAAAAGCAGTACTGCTGAGGGAAGTGAAGACGGAGAATATCCTCCATTTCTTCAAGACGCACGTCATTTATCGGTTTGGAACTCCGCGACGGATCATCTCCGATAACGGGCCAGCCTACAGAAGCCACAAGATCAGCCGCTTCGCGCAACAACACAACATAGACTGGAGATATTCCTCAGTTTATAATCCCCGAGCTAACAGTCTAGCTGAGGCTTTCAACAAGACCTTGACGAAGATCGTGAAGAAGACGGTGTCCCGAAATAAGAAGGGCTGGCACGAGAGACTGAAAGAAGCTCTCTGGGCATATCGAACTACGTTCAAGACGGCCACGAACACAACGCCGTACGCGTTGGTATTCGGTACAGAAGCAGTACTCCCCCTCGAAATAGAATTACCCTCTCTACGAGTGGCAGTCCACTACAAGCTGACGGACGAAGAAAATGCTCACCTTCGGCTTGAGGAGCTTGATGCCCTTGATGAAACCCGGCTCATAGCGCAACAAAATCTGGAGGCATATAAAGAAAAGATGACGCGCTCATATGAAAGATTGACCAGGCCGAGGACATTCCGCCAAGGCGAACTCGTGCTAGTGGTCAAAAGACCTATGATCCCCAATCGCGCCAAGCGGGGAAAATTCGAGCCGAACTATGAAGGCCCGTACATCATAGACAAGGTCTACCAGGGTGGAGCCTATCTACTCATGGATATGCACGGTGAAAGACCTTTCAGGCCAATAAACGGTCGCTTCCTAAAGAAATACTACACTTAATGAGTCACGGACTAGGTCAATGATAGATGATGACGACTATGTCCGCTCGCTATCTTCCTAAACCCAAACTCTATAAGTAGTAGCTGGCCTTCTTCGACAATAGACCGAAACGTCCTTAAACTAATGACGGACCACCACGTCCTAAAACTAGCTGTTGACTGAGATATCAATAAGCTACGATTGATTGCAACGTCCCAAAGCCGATAAAAAAAGAATAGAAAAAAGAGAGAAAAAAATAAAAATAAAAATAAAAACGGTATGTCCATAAGCAAAAAGGGCACGGATGAAAACCCGAAAAGGCTCCGTGAGTAAAAACAGCAGGGCTACCAGCGAGTGTTTGTGAAAACCCGAAAGGGCGCGACCTCGTTATATAAAAAGAATAAAAAAAAGAGAATAAAAAAACGGTATGTCCATAAGCAAAATAGGCACGGATGAAAACCCGAAAAGGATCCATGAGTAAAAACAGCAGGGCTACCGGCGAGTGTTTGTGAAAACCCGAAAGGGCGCAGCCTCGTTAAAAGACACTTACAGGGTCCTCTCGACCTTGTGAGGAGAAACCACCTGCGTGAGATCCTTACGACTCACAAGGGAGCAACACACTTAGGAATCCTCACGATTCCTAAGGAGAAATTATATTTGCGAGATCCTCACGACTCGTAAGGAGAATCCTCTTATGAGACCCTCACGGCTCATAAGATTTGAAAGTCTTAAGTTACAGAGACCTGAACCTGTTCTTCAGCAACCCCCACAACCTTCGATACTGCCCTACAAGCGGCTCAGTGCTGACCCTTGTATACAATCCACGGGCGCGAATAAACATTTCCCTAACCAAGTCTCATCCGTAACTAGGGATATGTTCGTATGGTGAACAACCCTTGTAAGTCCTCTCGACTTATAAGGAGAAAACCCTTTTGTAAGATCCTTACGACTTACAGGGGAACATGCACTTAGGAATCCTCACGATTCCTAAGGAGAAAACACACCTACGAGATCCTCACGACTTGTAGGGAGAAATACCTTTGTGAGACCCTTATGGCTCATGAAGTCAAAAGCCTTAGTCGACAGGACTATAACCCTGTTTACTAAGCCACCTTTGTTCGAAATCGACAGAGGCAAATGATGATTCGCTCCTGGCAATATCCCAATCGTAGCGGTGCTGATGCCGAAATCGGTGTCTAATCCCAAGCTTGCGGCAAAAAGCTAGCGAGCCACACATGCATACGAAATAGCCGAAATGATGGGGCGACTTGCAACAAAATCAGTAAGTAAAAATATATGCATGCAAAATAGCCAAAATGATTGGGCAACCCGCAATAAAAAGCAGCGAGTAAAAATAAAATAAATAGCCGAAATGATTGGGCACTGCGAAAAATAGCCGAAATGATTGGGCAATCGCAACTTTCGCGATATAAAACCTGAAATGATAGAGCATCGCGGGAAGAAATAAAAAAAACAAACTTATGAAAGAATGAAACTTTCGCCCTACAGGTAAGATCGCATCGATCCCTGTATACAACCCAGGGGCACAAAAAAAGGGGAGCCATACCTTCCCACCAGGCTCCATCCGAAAGAGAGCCAAGTCTCGACGATTCACTGACAACTTAGAGACCACTTCGGCATTCGTCTCGATACAGCAGACGAGATGTCAATAACGGCGTTCCTTCGCAGTCCAGCAGGATACGGATACAACGCCGACAAAAGACCTCACGGTCGAAACAAAGCAGAGTGACGGTAAAATCCTAGCTCCACCTCAGCGTTCGTCTCGTTATAGCAGACGCAATGTCAACAACGGCGTTCCTTCGCAGTCCAGCAGGATGCAGATACAACATCAACAACCCAAGGTTAAAACAACGGAGCCACGGCAAAGTCCCTAGTTCCAGGTCCTAACGGTTCACAGGCAACCTAGGAACCACCTCGACGTTCGTCTCGATACAGTAGACGCAATGTCACCCCAGCGTTCTTCCCCCAGCAGGATTCGGACGCGCCAAAGAAAATGAAGCAAAGGCCAAATTCCTAGCTTCAGGGTCTTGACGGTAACTCATATAAAACCTGAAAGACTACCGAAGACCATCCCACATGGAGTGGTCACCTCCTCGACGTTCGTCTCGATACAGTAGACGCGATGTCACCCCAGCGTTCTTCCCCCAGCAGGATTCGGACGCGCCAAAGAAAATGAAGCAAAGGCCAAATTCCTAGCTTCAGGGTCTTGACGGTAACTCATATAAAACCTGAAAGACTACCAAAGATCATTCTACATGGAGTGGTCACCTCCTCGACGTTCGTCTCGATACAGCAGACGAGATGTCACCCCAGCGTTCTTTCTCCAGCAGGATTCAGACACGATAATCAAACAACGGAGCCACGGCAAAATCCCAGCTCCACCGCGACATTCGTCTCGATACAGCAGAAGCAATGCCAGCAAACGAAGTAAAGGCCAAATTCCTAGCTTCAGGGTCTTGACGGCAACTCATATAAAACCTGAAAGACTATCGGGGATCATCCCATACCAGTGCGGAGTGGTTATGACTCATCGGGGCTCTCCAAAATGAGCCTAACCTCGAGTAAAAAGCGGCATGGCAAAATTCCTAACGCTTGCTCTTCCAACGGTCAAACTGCCTAGGAGGATTGCTCGAAGACGTCTTGTCCAGCCCCCGAAGGGATCAGAGACACGACAGTCGCAAGGCTACTCAAACAGCAAGGTTGCCTATCGAGAAAAACATCAGCCGACGCGATGGTACGATGGACAAAACCATAGTACCACAGACCCTAACGGACCTCTGTCGTAAAGAGCAGAGGTTAACTGTGACGTTAGGATATTCTTGCGAGAAATGCTCGATTCGTCTTGACTCGTGAGGAAAAACCTTAGGCAGCGGGGATTAAAAAACCTGTTTCCTAAGCACTGGGGCCCTACAAGTCGGTCCAAAATGGACTCTTGCATACTATTCACGGACCACACTCTCCAAAGTCGAATCTCGACAAGGAGGGAAACAACCACTTACGAGTCCTCTCGACTTGTAAGAGGGAAAATTCTCTAGTGAGATCCTTATGACTCTCGAGAAAAAACACACTTAGGAGTCCTCACGACCCCTAAGGAGAAAATACACCTACGAGATCCTCTCGACTCGTAGGGAGAAAAGTCTTTATCAGACCCTCACGGCTCATAAAGTTGAAAAGCCTTAGGTAGCAGATCTGAACCTGCTTCCTAAGCCATCACTACTCCCCAAAGTATTCAAGACAGAATGTGCTATATCACCTACAGGCTATGCTTACTTAAGGAATATGCTAATAACAAAGCAGAAAATAAAAGAGAAGAAAGCAGAGAGATGACACAAGACATTGCAAAAAAATGTGTATCTTTATTCATGAATTCAATTAAGTACAAGGCGAATTGTATAAAAGAATAAAGAATGGATACATATTATTCAAAGATTACAAGTGTATAATTGATACAAAGGCAGCTACTGAGAAGGAAACGTCTTAAGTAGGCCCATCAATTGCTCTCGCACTTCCATCAGCGCCTTCTCCTGATCGGCTGTCGCGGCCAACTCTGCTTCCACCTGGGCCCGCTGCTGCAAGTAGGATGAAAACTGTTCTTCAACGGCTCGCTGAGCTGCTTCATGACCTTGGGCATCACGCTCAACGGCATCGAGCTTCTGCTTCAATGTTAGCCCATCAGAGATACTTTGCAGAAGGCCCTCGAAGATAGCCTTCACCAGGGCAGCGTTCGCGTCGACCTCAGCACGCAGTTGAGCAGACTCGCTTGAGGTCTCTTGGCATTCCCTCCGCCTTAAAGCCGCTTCTTGTTCCAGATGTTGGAAGTAAGAAGCGCTCTGCTCGATCCATGCCGCCCGTTGAGTACTCGTGGCCAAAACCTCGGGGGCAGGATGCATAAGCTCCAACTGATGCAGGCGGGCCTCGATCTCCCTGCAGTGATTAACCCAAGACTCGACGACGCCTTCATTATGGAAATTTACAAGCGTCGCCAGCATCGGATTAACCTCGGCAGCAAAATCTGCGGCAGATGTGGAAGCTTCTGCGTCAAGCTCCTCGACGCATCCGCTCAGCATGCTTAAACTCATCGCAGCACCCTTTGAGGATGGGCGTCTGGAAAATGGGCCTGCCGGCATCATGATGCGAGACTCGAAAGGGGCCAGAATCGGAACGACAGCTGCAAAACAAAACGCGATCAAATAACAGTTCAAGAAATATAGAAAGGTCATCAATGACGGAATCTACTATACCAACTACAGCAGGTGGCAAAGCCGGGAGAACTGGCGCGACTGATCTTACATCTCCTCCTTCGATCTGTAGCACTGCAATCAGGGCAAGGAAGAATCAGAAATAATTCCATTATCGAAAAAAGAAAGGGCATTAATTGAAAACTATACTCACCAGCGCCACTGGAAGAAGCAAGCTCCGACGGGAAGGAGAAGTGTGGGTGCAGCACCTGGTACAGGTGATCAAAAAGCACTCCTGCAAAGACGCAATAGTACAACGTCAGTACATAAATTATGCAGCCTAAAGATGAAACTGATAAGTCACAAATCCATACCTTCCAGCATCTGCGACGGTACGAAGGAGGGTAGAGAGGTGGCCACCGTCAGGGCGGTAACTGACGGCTCTCCCTCGGGTAAAGTGGCATCAGCACTAGCCGCACCTGCGTTAGAAACGAGATAAGCCCTGTCAGGAAGGATTGCAGAATAGAAGAAGGGCGGTAACCCAAGATTTACCTGAAAAGTCGCTGGCTAGGGCCCTAACTATAGGGTTACTAGGCACACTAACAAGGCTCTATAAGGCATCGACCATGCCAAAATTAAATTTTTATGTGCCGAACAACCCTAAGCAAGATCGTATACTAGAGTTTAGGCGAAACTAATTGTAAGCAAATAACTTTACTTCTAAGGGAACACGATATACAACCTTTGTAGATCGGTCCTTCACTGGTTGAAGTCCCTTCGCTGCGATCAAGGTTCTCCCGGGCTCTTGCATGGCTTCACGAGGCGAAAGATGCGACCTTGCTTGAAGTCTCCGAGGCCGAAGATGATCTACGTCGAGGGAATTCCGACTCAAGCTACTACTTCACTAATTTGAGAATTAGTGAAGCAAACATCCTATACTAAAGTGCTAGTCTAGTAGAGGATGGAGAAATAGGAAGTGGGTTCTCTTTAGAATTTTGTTTCTCACAATCTATCTCACTTTTGATCAAACCCTAGCAAGCTTTTTCCTTTTAGCAATGAAGAAGAAGAAGAAAAATGAAAGAGATGAGGATAATGATCAAGTGAGACGGTTAACCATGGTGAGTGAGTATCATATACTAACTCTTGTAGAGACTTAACCCTAGGCTAATTGTTATGGTTGGGTTAATAAAAATCCATAGTAAAAACAAACTCAAGTTGAATTAGTCAATGCATCCACAAGCTTCCACAAGCTTCATGCATTTTCTAATCCTCCACTTGATTTTGTAATTACTTTAAATATTAAAAACCCAAACTAAAAATTAGCATAGTGTAAGTCTCATACACCCATGGATGATGTATCATCAACCATGATACAAAAATATAACACATTTTAATATATATCATATATATAGTAAAGATGTGTACATGTGAGAAAAAACCCTAAGTGAACATGTGTTAGTTAATGTAAACTAGTATATCAAATATACAATTATACAATAAATTATTAAATCAACACTTGACTTAATAATCCGGTCATATCACATATAACCGACTAGCATCCAATGTATCGACTTATTGAATCAACACTTGATTCGATAACCCGGCTATATCATATATAACCGACCGATACAAAAAGTCGCGAGAATAGAATACGGTATCACATACATGCATTATTCTCGGTCCCGCACATATCACATATGCGCCCCTATTTCGTTTTGCCTGAGCCAGTATAACATCTATGTAGGACTCTAAAGACTCGTCAATACGCCCGCAGTAGGTGATGATCACATCAAGCACCCACAAGCCGTCAGCGGTACTAGCTGTACGTAACGGCTACCCGGGTATTGAGCGATCAGAAGATCAGTAAGCAAGCCCTCTCCAACTCCTGTAAAAGCCTGCCGGTAACACTTCCCGTACAATCCGGTCTCCTCGTCTGATATGTCGCATATCAAGTATAGGGGTGGTAAACGTCAGACCCCAATAACCGATAAGTCGTGCCGATGTGAGGCTCATAACGGGTCGAGAAACTACTGGTAACACTTACCAGTAAATCTCTAATCAGCCCTGGCCAGGGACTTCCCTGTTACGGCCAATCGAGCACTGCGCAACATCAACCCCCAATACCGGGAGAGACGAAACCCCTCCTATCGCTCATTGCCTCCATGTGACTCGGGACTGTACCCAAAAACCACCATTTTGCACGCCCTCATGGACGTGGTAAGGTGGAAATCAAAGCACAGTGGGAATCACACAAGACTCTATGACGATCTCGGGTCTACAAACTAACCTGCACAAGTGTCACCAGAGAACTGCCATCTGACGTGAGGTATAATACCATCTGGGAGTTCTCGGCGAGTCCGTCCAGTGTACCCAGTCTCCAATGAGCACCCGTATACCATCTCTGATGTTAAACACCAATGGATATGGGATCATCCATCGCCCATCTCATGGGTCGAGAAGCGTATACGCTAGTCTACTCTGGTATATCGATGCCCCGTCTCGATACACCCACGACTAGGGACCTTGAAGGATGTACTTATGGACTACCATGTCCCCACTAGTATGATCTGCATCATAGTCCAGGTAGTCAAGTACACATCCTAAGGGCTTTACCAACATGTAACTATAAGACAGTATAAAGAGACAAGTATACATGTTAAAGTAAAGTGCAACCAGATAACATACTATCATATCGAGCAAGAAAGTCCTCTCTATATATGTCCAAGCATCCAATATAATATACATCATCTGTACAATACTGGTCTCTAGGGCATACATACAACTAACAATCTCCCACTTGCACTAGGGCCAGCTGCTGTAGTATCGCATACCGAGCATCCTGAAGAGTCTCTCAAACTGTATCTGGGGAATGGCCTTCGTGAGTGGATCCGCAGTGTTGTTCTTCGTGTCAACCCTCCTGACCTCGATCTCCCGGCGATCAACTATCTCCCGGATCAGGTGATACCGCCTCAGAATATGCCTGGATCGCTGATGGGACCTGGGTTCCTTGGCCAAAGCCACCGCTCCATTGTTATCGCAATACAAAGGTATTGGATGCTCAATGGATGGAACCACTCCAAGTTCAATAATGAACTTCTTGATCCAGACAGCCACTTTGGCAGCATCGTTGGCAGCGATGTATTCAGCCTCCATCATCGAGTCTGCCACGGTTTCCTGCTTGGAACTCTTCCAGCTAACCGCCCCTCCGTAAAGGGTAAAGACAAATCCCGACTGCGACTTAGAGTCGTCCTTATCACTCTGGAAGCTCGAATCGGTAAAGGACTCCACTTGGAGTTCTCCGTTACCATACACCAAGAGCATCTCTTTAGTCCTTCGCAAGTACTTGAGAATGCTCTTCACAACTGTCCAGTGACTCTCTCCAGGATCAGCTTGATACCTGCTCACTACACTTAGTGAGTATGCTACATCGGGTCTAGTACATAGCATCGCGTACATGATAGAGCCTACAGTCGAAGCATAGGGTATCCCTTGCATGCGAGCTCTCTCCAAATCAGTCTTGGGAGACATCTCTTTGGAGAGAGTGAGCCCTGAGATCGTAGGTAAAAACCCACGTTTGGACTCTTCCATACTAAACCTCTTTAGTATGGTGTCAATGTACCTGGATTGGGACAATCCCAATATCCGTTTAGATCTATCTCTATAGATCATAATTCCCAATATGCAGGAGGCATCACCAAGATCTTTCATTGAGAATCTTTGTGATAAGAAGAGCTTGACCGATTGCAGCATAGGAATGTCATTTCTTATCAAGAGTATGCCGTCCACGTACAATACGAGGAAGACAACCTTACTCTCTGCCACCTTCTTGTAGATACATGGTTCATCTACGTTTTTGACGAAATCAAACTCTTTGATAACGACGTCAAAGCAGATGTTCCAACTCCGCAATGCTTGCTTTAATCCATAAATGGATTTAAGCAAGCTTGCACACCTTCCCGCTGCTCCCACTATCTACGAAGCCCTCTGGCTGAGTCATGTACACGCACTCTTCTAAATCACCGTTTAGAAAGGCGGTCTTAACATCCATTTGCCAGATTTCGTAGTCATGATATGCAGCGATGGCAAGCATGATCCGGATGGATTTAAGCATAGCCACTGGAGAAAAGGTTTCGTCATAGTCCACACCTGGTCTTTGACGAAAACCCTTTGCAACAAGTCTAGCTTTGAAAGTCTCCACTTTCCCATCTACACCAAGTTTTTTCTTGAAGATCCACTTGCTCCCAATGGGTTTTACCCCTTCAGGAGCAACTTCCAAAGTCCATACTTTGTTGGTGTAGATGGATTCCATCTCGGACCGTATTGCATCTAGCCATTTCATTGAGTCCCCACTCTTCCTTTCCTTCCCGCTTTGATGGCCTACTCGAAGCTAGTTGGTCATCATCAACCATGATGCAATCCTTGCTTCCACCATCCATGAGAAAACCGTAGTATCTCTCAGGTGGGTGAGGAACCCTACTAGATCGGCGGAGAGGATGAGGTTCGTTGGGAACTACTGAATCCTCCCGTTCCACTAAATCTTCAGTTTGAGTTTGTGTAGCCGGAATTTCTTCCAGTTCTACCTGGTCGCCACTAATTTCTTTTGTAAGAAATTCCTTTTCTAATAAGGTGTCATGTCGAGAAACAAACACTTTTTGTTCCTCAGTATGGTAGAAAAGATATCCATGTAAATGTTTGGGATATCCCACAAACTTGCATAGAACTGACCGTGCCTCGAGTTTGTCCGGATTTTGCGTTTTAACATAGGCCGGACAACCCCATATCTTAACTCGTTTAAGACATGGTCTCTTCCCACTCCATATCTCATATGGTGTGGTAGGTACAGATTTAGATGGAACTTGATTCAATAGGTATGCCGCTGTCTCCAGCGCATACCCCCAGAAGGAAATAGGTAACTCAGCTGTGCTCATCATAGAGCGCACCATATCTAATAGGGTGTGGTTCCTCCATTCAGATACACCGTTGTGCTGTGGTGTATATGGAGGAGTCAGCTGAGAGAGAATCCCATTCTCTTTAGGAAGTCCACGAATTCATTGCTCAAGTATTCACCTCCTCGATCAGATCGAAGGATTTTAATACTTTTCCCGGTTTGGTTCTCGACTTCTTGTTTATATTCTCTAAATTTCTCAAAAGCTTCTGATTTGTGTTTCATCAGGAACACATATCCGAATCTAGAGAGATCGTCAGTGAATGTAATGAAGTAAGCAGAACCATTCCTGGCATGTGTAGACATGGGGCCGCATACATCACTATATACCAGTCCCAAGAGTTCCGTAACTCTCTCTCCGTATCCCGTAAATGGAGTTTTGGTCATCTTGCCTTTGAGACATGACTGGCAAGTGTCATAAGATGAAAATTCAAACGGATTCAAATATCCATCTTTATGCAACTTAGCTAGTCGTGTCGCAATGATGTGACCCAGTCTACAATGCCACAAGAAGGATTCGTTCATTTCTGAACTCTTCCTCTTGTGTGTGTTTGTTATGCTCAGAACTGTTGATTGATTTAGAACATAAATGCCATTGCACATCGTGCCTGATCCAACCAACTTTTGGTTAAGGAAAATGTTCATAACATTATCCAGTAATACAAAATTATATCTCTCTTTACTCAATAAAGAAACCGATATAACGTTGCATATCAGGTTCGGCATGTAATAGCATTCGTTCAGAATCAATGTATTACCAGTTGGCAATACAAGGTGATATTCCCCGACGGTTTTAGCTGTAACAATTGCACCATTTCCAACCCTTATGTCTTTATCACCTTCTCCAAGTTCTCTACCTTTTTTAAGCCCATGTAACTGATTACATATATGGGATCCTGACCCGGTATCTAATACCCAGGACGTAGAGGAAATGGAGAAACAGTTCTCTGTAACGAACACACCCGAAGAAAATGCATCAACATGTACTTTCTTCATTCGGGTGGCATGGGAATCCTGGTATTCCCCTATATCATGTTCAGTCCTATAACTCTTATAAGAAAGAACGGAACCAACGTTCCCCAGCACAGTATAACATGCGGGTTCGGTCAATACATCCATATTATTATCTTGATTAAGGCATGATATGGTCGCTACCTGGAGAGAGAGAGAAGAAAACACTTTAGCATATGCTCTTGCAAGATCAGATTGGTTATTATTTTATCTAATCAGGATGGCTCCCACTGTTTTTATCAAATCTTCCTTCAAACCCTAAAAGGAAAGACTAGCCGGGATTAATTACACCCTACAACTTCGCCAATCTTTCAGCCAGGCCAGTGTCGGTACTTTGAGGGAGGTTCCCCGTGCTTTCGCACGGACCTAATTAAAGTAAACCTCGTTTTCCCAGAGGCGTAACCCCGTTGACACCTTTCTAGACACCTACTTGATCGGCTAATTGTCATGTGTAAAACTCTCCCGGGAGTAACAATTACTCGCAGTGGGTATCGGGATCCAACTATCTCATAGAAGGTATGCAATCTCATTGCAAATCTCAACACTTGAAATTCCCGATAATATTTTGCCCCTAAGCCCTATGACCTTGACAAAGGCCAACAAATCATAGGATGCTAGTCAAGTTCAACCCGTCATTTCTTGATTGAATCAAACCCACCCGCACGACCCTTGACAAAGGCCAACAAGGTCGTACGACTACCCCAAAACAATCTGCATCATATGCATAAGCAGATAAGCACCATTCAGCTACCGCACACTACGCCTTGACAAAGGCCAACAAACGCAGCACGAATACTAAACAGTTCTTATCTGAAATGACGGAGGGCTACGACAGGTTTTTCTGAAAACCTATTGCGTAATGAACTTGATATCGTTGCAGAATCATGTGAATTTTGAAATGGGGTGATTTTGAGGCTTTTATTAGTTTTGCTAAAGAGGTCACTCCCGATGAAGGGATCTCGGCTCTTTCCTTATGGAATAAGGTGCAGGATATATCATATACATCACTATGCAAAGCAAAACTCCAAAAGCAATCAAAAGTAAACCGAGTTTTGTAGCATCTGCCAGTTTTGCTAAAGAGGTCACTCCCGGTGAAGGGATCTCGGCTCTTTCCTCATCGAATAAGGTGCGGAATATATCATATAGATCGCTATGCAAAGCAAAACTGTAGCTACCCTTTTTGAAATTTTTTTGATTCTACAACATCTTTTAGGTTTCTTTTCTTTCATTAATCACATTAATGAAGTCCCATCATTTAAGTCACCTAAAAATTGTTAGTTATATGTATGCCCTAGAGGCCATTACTGTACATTGGATGTATATTGTAGTGGATGCTGGGACATATATAGGTAGGACTTTCTTGCTCGACATGATAGTACGCTATCTGGTTGCTCTTTATCTTAACATGTATACTTTCTGTCTCTCTGTTACATGTTGATAAAGCCTGTACTCGACTTCCAGGAATATGATGTAGATCATACTGGTGGGGCCTGGGTAGTCCATGAGTACATCCTTCAATGTTCCTAGTCGTGGGAATATCGAGACGGGGCATCGATATTCCAGAGTAGACTAGCGTATATCTTCTCGACCCATGTGATGGGCGATGGATGATCCCATATCCATTGGTGTTTGACATCAGAGATGGTATGCGGGTGCTCAGTGGTGACTGGGTACACTGAACGGACTCGCCGAGAACTCCCAGATGGTATTATACCTCACGTCAGATGGCAGTTCTCTGGTGACACTGGTACAGCTTAATCTGTTGACCCGAGATCGTCATAGAGTCTTGTGTGTCTCCCACTGTGCTTTGATTTCCACCCTACCACGGCTCTACTGAGTCGTGCAAACAGGTGGTTTTTGGGTACAGTCCCGATTCACATGGAGGCAATGAGCGATAGGAGGGGATTCGTCTCTCCCGGTATTGGGGGTTGATGTTGTGCTATGCTCGACTGGCCATAACTGGAAATCCCTGGCCAGGGTTGCACTGATTTACTGGTAAGTGTTATCAGTAGTTTCCTGCTTGTTATGGACCTTACATCGGCATGACTTATCGAGCTACTGGGGTCTGACGTTTACCACCCCTAGGCGAGATATGCGACATATCAGACGATCAGACCGGACTGTACGGTAAGTGTTGCTGGTTGGATTCACAGGAGTGTGAGCGGGTTTGCTCGTTGATCTTCTGATCGCTCAATACCCGGGTGGCCGTTATGTTTAGCAGACCGCTTGCGGCTTGTGGGTGTTCGATATGATCATCACCTGCTGCCGGCGTATTGACGAGTCTCTAGAGTCTTACACAGAGGTTTCCTGGCTCAAGCGAAACGAAATAGGAGCGTATATGAGATATGTGCGGGACCGAGAATAATACCAGTATGTGATACTGAATTCTATTCTCGCGATTTGTATCATCGGACGGTTATATAAGATATAGCCGGGTTACCGAATCAAATGTTGATTCGATACATTGATACACTTGATATTAGTCGGTTATATGCAGTATGACCGGATCATTAAATCAAGTGTTGATTTAATGATTTAATGTATAATTATATATTTGATATATTACTTTACATTAACTAGTATTAGTTCACTTAAGATGGATTTTCTCACTTGATATGCACATTGTATATATGATATAGTTTTGTGCACTAGTTTGTATCATGTTTGATGATACATGCAAACTTGGGTGAGTGTATGATATACACCATGTTTAGGTTAATGGTTAGGGTTTTAAATTATTCACTTATTCATTTTCTTTATTTTCTTTATTCCTTTTGGCAAAAATGAAATGGTGGCTAACTTTGTTTTTTTTGCTTAAGCTTCATGAAGCTTCTTAGCTTTATCTACCATTTTGTTTTTTCCTTAACCCTAACCATTTACCTAAACCCTAGTTTATTCTCTACAAGTGTTAGCCTCACCCATGGTTGCATTATGATAAGATCACTTGATTTATTATTATTAATCAATTGATTTTATCATTCTTATCATATTCTTTCTTCTTCTTCTTCTTCTTCAAGAAGAAGAAGAAACCTTGCTACCTCCAATGGTGCCATGATCAAAAGAGTGAGAAATCCAAATCCAAAGTGAACCCACTTCCTATTTCTTCATCCTCTACCACTTGCCATGTAGTAGTGTGTGTTATCTTCACAAGTTCTATGACCAAGTGAAGATGGAGCTTGATCTTGAGTTGCCTCGACGTAGATCATCTTCGGCATCGAAGTCGACGACCTAGCCCGCCCATTTCTCCGATGAAACCGACGCTAGAGTCCGGGATCCGATGATCGCAGTGGAGGGACGTCATCACGGAGCTAGAGAAGTGGAGGACCGGATCTACAAAGGTTGTAGTCCCTTTCACTTAGCAATAAAGTTGTTTACTTGCATGTTTCGCCTTACCTCTAGTTAACGATCTAGGTTTAGGGTTCTTTGGCACATAGAAAATTTTGAATTGGACATGTTTGATCAGTTGTAGAACCTCATGTGTGTGCCTAGGAACCCTACAGTGGTATCAGAGCTACTAGGCATTAGATGTCGACCTATGGGGGGTTCTCACTGTGTGACAGTGTGACGAAGCATAGGCTCTTACCCCCAGGGTGTCCCGAGACCGGAAGGTGTTCCGGCGGGTTGTAGTCCTCGCGAGGGGGCATGCGTAAAAAGTAGCGGCTGAGGGACCCGTTGGTGCCACGGCGAACCCATTGGATGGGGTGGCTGCCTGACCTACAGTGGTATCAGAGCCTAGCTAGAGCCTTAGGCGATGTGTAGACGAAGTTAGAAACCCGATCGAACCCGAAACCCTAATCCAAAACCCTTCTCTATACATTTTTTCAAATCGTGGAATTTTGTGTATTAAAAATATGCAGAAAAATCAGCAGGGTTTTCTAGGAGTTACTATGCAAAACGAGCTTCTAAATCGATCAAGTCACCGCGGAACCGCGGCACGAGCATGGCTCGTGCGGCGGTTCCGCGGCCGTACGGTCGCCTCTTTCATCGAATTTTGCACAGTAATTCCTATATTGTAGTGCTGTTTTTTCTGGGAATTTTTAATCTGTACTCAAGAGTTGAGTTTTCTGGGTTGTTTTGGGAGTTCGTAGATTTGATCGGATTGTCTAACTTTGTCTATGTGTTTTTTCGGATTATTTTAGAACATGTTAGAAAGTTCGACCGGATATAAATACCCACTTTTTCCCCTGCCGGGAAATTTCCATGTGTTGGATTTTTCCGTGGTTTAAAGACATTCTAAGTAGTGCAAGTAACGCGATGGACCCTCTAGAAGACAACAAACCTTAACTCGATTATGTGACCGTCTTGAACTGCCCTTTGAACCTTAGGGTTTGGGGCAGTATGGCGTGCCACATGTGAGGCGTTGGCTTGACCCTTCTACGGCTGGACCGTTGGTACTGTGGCATGAAGTGAATGTTTTTTTAAACTTATTTCATGTGTTGAGCTGTTTTGGGAAAACTTGGGTGTTTGATTGTTCGATCGGAAAGTTTAACATTTTCTATTTATCTCGAATGTGATACAATATTTGGAATCCACAAGTAGTTATGAGATAACTGATTTGGATGTTATAAACATAGCAGTTTAGCCTCACTTGATTGGTTGCCATTGAATTTTGATGCGATCAAAAGTCCGTCGCAATCACGTAGCGTACGCGGATACTCGGCGGATAAACTTAATAGACAGCTACACCCCTTAGCCTCGACCAAGTGACTGTAGGAGAACCCCGTCGCCGAAAGCATTCGTTCGAGTGCTCGCGGCAGCGGTGTTCCGTCTTGGTGCACTTCGTCGACGGCATCGGGGGTGCGGCCGCCTACTAAAGTTTGCGACGAGCATTCGATCAAAATGTCGGGAATCTTGTTGAATTGCCCGACTTGATATTGAAAAGAGTTTTCGATAATGAGACTAAAATGCGGGGTTTATAATTGTTAGGCATGTGATGTCTAAGGAATTCAGATGGTTAGGCATGCGATGTCTAAGTAGGTTGCGGATTCTAACTGTTGTAGTTTTACACTTTCTTTTCTATGACCGTAAGTGTAATATGTGATATCGCCGGTTTCGTTGCTATATGTCAACGACAATTGGAATACGCATGTTCACTTACGTTGATGACATGTGATGTTATGTGTTGCTGGATATGTTATATTGGATCGTCGTGTTTGAATAGCCGGGGGGTTTTATGTGAGATGAGTGTTTTTCATTTTCATTCATGTAAAAACTTGTATGTAATATTCTTTTATTGGGGCACTTCCAGGTTGCGGAAGATGTCACCGTTGATGTATATTATTTACTTTTCCGCATTAGGATAGACCCAAGAAGGGGAGCACAAGTAACCGGGTTCTAGGGTCCAGTGGGAGACCAACTCGAGGAGTCGAGTCCGGGTCTCCTAACCCTAGAATTGGTAGGGTTGCTTGCCGCTCTCGTAGGGGTCTAGGGGTGTGGGATTGGCTATTCATCACGACCGTGGAATCCGTGTTTTATACTGGCTCGTATTAAAAACACGGACGTCCTAGTATATCCAATATTTCATATGATATTTTTCTGCTGCGTTATCTGTGATATGATCATGTGATTTGTTCAGATAGATATTGCATATAGTATATATGATATATTCTATAGACGTTGCTTATGTTTTACACCCGCGCTAGCCCTGCCCTGCTCTGCCGTTGGTTACCTAACCTAACGGTGCAGACGAGACATCGAGGCGAATGCGGATGGCATAAGCGTACGTTATATTTATTTGTGATGTTTAGGTGGACTTAAATGATGGGATATTCATTAATGTGATTAATGAAAGAAAATAAACCTAAAAGATGTTGTGGAATCGAATTTCAAAAATAAAACAGGAAGCTACAGTTCTTGCTTTGCATCGCGGTGTTCCTTGTAGAACATCCTGCACCTTATTCGATAAGGAAAGGACCGAAATCCCTTCACCGGGAGTAACTCCTTTAGCAATAACTGGCAGATGCTACAACCCTCGGTTTGTCTTTTGATTGCTTCTATAGTTTTTGCTTTGCACAGCGGTATATATGATATACCATGCACCTTATTCGATGAGGAAAGGGCCGACGATCCCTTCACCGGGAGTGACCCCTTTAGCAAAACTAGAAAAGCCTCAAAAACACTCCATTTAAAAACCATTTGATTCCGCAACGAGATCAAGTTCAAAGCGTTAAAGGTTTTCATAAAAAACCATTCACAACCCTCCGTCATTTTAGGAAGTAGAGTACTTAGTATTCGTGCTGTGTTTGTTGACCATAGTCAAGGCACAGTGTACGGTAGCTAAGTGATGTCTTCCTACACCGCATATGATGCGATTAGTTTGGACAGTCGCGTGACTTTGTTGACCTTAGTTAAGGGTCATGTGGGTGGGTCTAATTAATCACGAAATGACGGGTAGAACTTGACTAGTACTTATGATTTGTTGACCATAGTTAAGGTCATAGGTGCTAGGGGTAAAAACCATCGTCGGGAGTTTCAAGTGTTGAAATTTGCAATGAGATTGCATACCTTCTATATGATAGTTAGATCCTGATACCCACTGCGAGTAATTGTTACTCCTGGGAGAGTTTTGCACTTTACAATTAGCCGATCAAGTAGGTGTCTAGAAAGGTGTCAACGGGGTTACGCCTCTAGGAAAACGAGGTTTACTTTAATTAGGTCCGTGCGAAAGCACGGGGAACCTCCCTCAAAGTACCGACACTGGCCTGGCTGAAAGATTGGCAAACTTGTAGAGTGTAATTAATCCCGGCTAGTCTTTCCTTTTAGGGTTTGAAGGAAGATTTGATAAAAACAGTGGGAGCCATCCTGATTAGATAAAATAAATAACCAATCTAATCTTGCAAGAGCGCACGCAGAGTGTTTTCTTCTCTCTCTCCAGGTAGCGACCATATCATGCCTTAATCAAGATAATAATATGGATGTATTGACCGAACCCGCTTGTTATACTGAGCTGGGGAACGTTGGTCCCGCTCCAACTTATAATTGTTATAAGACAGAGCAGGAAATAGGGGAATACCAGAATTCCTATGCCGCCCAAACGAAGAAAGTGCATATGATGCATCTCCTTCGAGTGTGTTCATTACAAAGAACTGTTTCTCAGTATTCTCTACGTCCTGGGTATTTGATGCCAGATCAGGATCCCAGATATGTAATCAGTTACATAGGGCTACAGAAAGGTAGAGAACTGAGAACGGGTGATAAGTTTCATGAGACAGAAAACGGGGCAAGTGTTGCAGCCAAGTCTGTTGGTCACTGTCACCCTGTATTACCAATACATTGATTCTGAACAAATGCTATTAGATACCGAACCTGATATACAAAATCATATCAATCTCTTTATTAGTAAAGAAATGATAAAATTTTGTATTGTTGGATAATGTTTTGAACATTTCCTATATCAAGAGTTGATCGGTTCAGGCATGTTATCTAAAAGCATTGATGTTCTAAATCAAACTACAGTTCCTAGTATACGGAACACACACAAGAGAAAGAGTTCAGAAATGAACGAATTCTTCTTGAGGCATTGTAGACTAGGTCATATCAATGCGATCCGACTGGCTGAAGTTACATAAAGATGCATATTTAAAAATAAGTATGAATTTACATCTTGTGAAACCTGCCAGTCATGTCACAAAGATAAGATGACCATAGCTCCGTTTATTGGAAACAGAGAAAGAGTTAGTGAACTCTTGGGACTGATACATGATGATGTATGTTAGGTCCCCTGTCTACACATGCCAGGACCGGTTCTTTGTACTTCATTACATTCTCTGATAATCTCTCAAGATCCAGCCATATGTTCCTGTTGAAACATAGGTCCGAAGCTTTTGAGATATTCACAGAATATAAGTTAGAAGTAGAGAACCAAAAACCGGGTATAAGTATTATGTCCATTGATGAGATCAGGGAGGAGAATACTTGTGCATGGAATTCTTGGACTATTCTAAAGCAGAATGAGATTCTCTCTCGGTGTTACTCCCTCTGTATACACCACAGCACAATGGTGTATCAGGGCGGAGCAATAGCACCCTATATGATATGGTGTGCTCTATGATGAGTACTACTGAGTTACTTATTTCCTTTTAGGGGGTTATGCACTTGAGAAGTTGCATACCTATTGAATTGGGTTCGAATCAAATCAGTGCCTACCACTCCATATAAGATATGGTATGGGAAGAACCTATCTTAAGTAAGTTAAGATTTGGGATTTTCTGGCCTATGTCAAAAGAAAAATCCGGACAAGATCGAGGCAAGGTCAGTTCTGTAGAACTGGAAAGGTTTCAACTATACAAAACTGCAGCTGATTTGACAGAACCAGAGGATTCAATAGTCCCCGACGAACCTCAGCCTCTCCGCCGATCTAGCAGGGTTCCTCACCTGCCTGAGAGATACTTCGGTTCCTCGATAACAGTGGGAGCGAGGAATGCATCATGAGATGATGACCCAACTAGTTTCGAGCAGGCCATCGAGAGTAGGGACTCTGTAAGAATGGCTGGATGCTTAGCGATCTGAGATGGAATCCATGTACACCAACAAAGTATGGACTTTGGTTGCTATATCTGAAGGGTTAAATCCCCATCAGGAGCAAGTATATCTTGAGAAGATTACTTGGTGTAGATGGAAAAGTTGAGACTTTCAAAGCTAGACTTGTTGAAGGTTTTCGTCATTGACCAGGCGTGGATAATGATGAAACCTTTTCCAGTGGCTATGCTGAAGTCCATCCGGATCCTACTTGCCAAGGCTATATACCATGACTACGATATCTGGTGGTTGGGTGTCATGACTGCTTTTCTAAATACTGATTTAGAAGAGAACATCTATAAGTACACAGCCAGAGGGCTTCGTAAACAGTGGGAGCAGCGGAAACGTGTGCAAGATGCTTTACAGGATAAAGCAGGCATCGCGGAGTTGGAACATCTGTTTTGATGTGGTAGTCAAAGTGTTTGACTTCATCAAAATAGTAGATGAACCTTGTATATACAAAACGGTAGTAGAGAGTAAGGTGGTCATCCTCGTACTGTACGTGGATAACATACTCTTGATAGGAAAAGAGTTTCCTATGCTACGCACGGTCAATCTCCTCTTATCACATGGATTCTCCATATAGGATCAAAGTGATACCTCCTAAATCCTGAGTTTTGATCTATGAGATGGAAGTAATTGGATGTTAGGATTCTCACTAGTTGTAGTGAGATGGTATCAATCGATCCTGGGGAGAATCACTGGAAAGGTTCCAGGGTGATAAAGACGACTGAATGCCAGTCGCAGGCAATGTCTTTACCCTCAGTGGAGGGATGGTATGTTGGAAGAGTTCCAAGCGAGATACCGTGGCAGACTAGACGATAAAGGCTGGTGACATCGCTATCAAAGATACTACCAAAGAGGCAGTTTGGGTGTATATTGGTTCATGAGATGAACTAGGTTCCTACCATTGTGTGACAATGGAAGTGTGGCTTTGGCCCAGGAACCCCGATCCCATCAGTGACCCAGACATATTCTGAGGCAGCATCACCTGATCATGGTGATAGTTGATCTCCAGGGTGATCGAGGTTAGGAGAGTAGACTTAGAGGACAACACAGCGGATCCACTCACAAAGGCTTTTTCCCAGAGAGAGACTTTTATGGGATGGTTGAGTATTAGATACTGCAACCACTGCTACAGATGGCCCTAGTGCAAGTGAGAGATTGTTAGTTATATGTATGCCCTAGAGGCCATTACTGTACATTGGATGTATATTGTAGTGGATGCTGAGACATATATAGGTAGGACTTTCTTGCTCGACATGATAGTACGTTATCTGGTTGCTCTTTATCTTAACATGTATACTTTCTGTCTCTCTGTTACATGTTGATAAAGCCCTTAGGATGTGTACTCGACTTCCAGGAATATGATGTAGATCATACTAGTGGGGCCTGGGTAGTCCATGAGTACATCCTTCAATGTTCCTAGTCGTGGGAATATCGAGACGGGACATCGATATTCCAGTGTAGACTAGCGTATATCTTCTCGACCCATGTGATGGGCTATGGATGATCCCATATCCATTAGTGTTTGACATCAGAGATGGTATGCGGGTGCTCAGTGGTGACTGGGTACACTGAACGGACTCGCCGAGAACTCCCAAATGGTATTATACCTTACGTCAGATGGCAGTTCTCTGGTGACACTGGTACAGCTTAATCTGTTGACCCGAGATCGTCATAGAGTCTTGTGTGTCTCCCACTGTGCTTTGATTTCCACCCTACCACGGCTCTACTGAGTCGTGCAAACAAGTGGTTTTTGGATACAGTCCTGATTCACATTGAGGCAATGAGCGATAGGAGGGGATTCGTCTCTCCCGGTATTGGGGGTTGATGTTGTTGTAAGTCCATGCTACCTCTCCCGGTACTTTCGGGCATGCGGAATTTGATAAAAAACGATTTTTATAGAGGTGGTAACATGGACTTATAACCCGGATCTTTGTTAAACATCTAACTAACAACCTAACTACGAGTTTCTAACTACTCGGTTAGGGGGTTATACCTTGCTTGTCTTGAACTCCTTCGTCTTCAAGCTCCGATGGTGGTCCGGATTGGCTTCTTCCCGTTGTCTCCGTACGCCGAAGATAGATCCACCTGAAAGCTCCAACCTTTGGCTCCTTCTTCGTTCTTTGAAGAAACTAGTTCACTCGGTTTGCTAAACCTTGTGAACTAGAGTGAGTAGAGAAGAGTTTGTATGGGATTTTATCTATGGTTCTTGATTCTCAACTCATGAGACAAGAGAACCATAGAGTCAAGAGAGGGAGCAAGAGGAAGAGGGTGAGAGCAAAACAAGAGAGCTCAAGAACAAGAGAGAGAATGAGCAAGAAAGAATGAGCAACTCTTTTGTCTTTCACCCTCTCATAATCCAAAATCATCATAACTCATTATACCATATCAAGTGTTATGTGATGGTTGAAGCAACCATAACCATATCATTTCATGCACTCATTTTGCACAAATGAGCAAGCAAGCAAAAGTCTTTGCAATGAAATGATGGCTATGGTTATCATGATGGTCAACTAGTCAAGCCTAGTCAACCGGTCAACAAAATCAACAAGTCAACAAAGTCAACAAAAGTCTACAACCATGTCACCATAATACTTAATTAATATAATAGTTAATCACATATCATATTCTCATTAGGGTTGAGCAAAAAGTCAAATAGTCAACGGTCAACTGTCAACAACCCTAATGAGAATCCGCTGCCTCTGTCTCCCTGTCAACTGTGCATACACACCCGCATCAGCGTTCCGAGGAACACGAATGCAAACTGGATAAATCCAATCCCAATACGTACACTAGGATCTGGCTTAAACCAAAGCCCGCTAGTGCAAACTGTCCGGACACTGTACGTGCACAAGTGCACGGATGTGACCGAACCCTGTCGCAAAACCATGCGAACTGTCGCAATACCATGCGACCTCTACTCTTTTGCCTAAAGGCGAAAAGCTTTCTGTGTGGAACTCTAAAGACTCGACACTACGCTGGCAGTGGGTTTAACCACAGACCGCAAGCGGCACTAGCTGTGCGTAACGGTCCCCAGGTAATGCCGACAAGAAGACCGACGAGGCGAAACCCATCTGAACTCCTACTGAGCCTGAGTGTGACATTCTCCGTACAATCCGGTCTGTTCGTCTGATACATCGCATGGCGGGCCTAGGGGGCGGTAAACGTCAGTCCCCTAATAGCGGTACAAGTCGTGCCGGAGCGAAGCCCAAAACACCCTGAGATAACACTGGAAGCCTACCAGTATATCTCGTTTGCCCTGGCCAGGGACTACTCGTGTAATGGCTCTCCTAGACACAGCGCGATGTCAACCCCCAATACCGGGAGAGACGAATCCTGTCTAACCGTCACTGCCTCCAAGTGCTTCGGGACTGCACCCAACTACTACCTGTTTGCACGACTCCTTTGAGCCGTGGTAGGGTAGTAATCAAAGTGCAGTGGGAACACACTCGAGGCGAAGTGACAGTGTTAAGCCAGCGGACTAAGCTGTACTCATGTCACCTGGGAACTGATAACTGACGATAGGTATAATACCAACTAGTCAGTTCCCGACGAGTCCTGTCCAGTGTACTCGTAACCCAACGAGCACCCGCATACTCTCTCAAGTACGACGTACTGATGGCTGTGGGACAGACCATCTCCCACACTGGGATGAGAAGCGCACACGCTAGTCTACTCCGGAGTATCGATGCCCTGTCTCGATAGTCCTGCGACCAGGGACCTGCATAAGGATGTGCTTATAGATTACCCAGCCCCACTAGTGTGACTGCCATCACATCGCTGGTAATCAAGCAAAGATCCTAAGGGCTCCACTAATGTACACATTGAAGTAGAAACAAACCAAGTAGCATACTACTATTTTGAGCAAGATTGTATATACAAGGTGAATATCCCAAGCTTCCATTAAGTAATATACAAACTAGTATGATACAGTAATGGCCTCTAGGGCATATACACTAACAATCTCCCACTTGCACTAAGGCCATGTACTGGCTTATCGAAGACCTATCATCTCGATCAGCCGCTCGAACTGAGTCTGGGGCAAGGCCTTGGTGAATGGATCTGCAGTGTTATCTTCTGAAGCGACTCTCCGAACCTCGATCTCCTGGCGATCCACGATCTCCCTGATCAGGTGATACCGCCTCAAGATGTGTCTGGATCTCTGATGGGACCTGGGTTCCTTCGCTAAAGCTATAGCCCCGTTGTTGTCGCAATACAGAGGTATTGGATCAACAATGGACGGAACCACCTGAAGCTCTTTCAAGAACTTCCTTATCCAGACAGCTTCTTTTGCGGCATCAGATGCAGCGATGTATTCCACTTCCATCGTCGAGTCTGCAACGGGTTCCTGTTTGGAACTCTTCCAACACACCGCCCCTCCATTGAGGGTAAAGACAAAACCCGACATGGACTTGGAATCATCCTTGTCACTCTGGAAGCTGGAGTCAGCAAAGGCCTCGATCTGGAGGTCTTTTCCGCCATACACCAAGAACATCTCCTTAGTCCTTCTCAGGTACTTGAGAATGTTCTTTACCGCTATCCAGTGTTTCTCCCCAGGGTTTGACTGATACCGGCTTACCACACTCTGTGCATAAGCTACATCCGGTCTGGTACACAACATCGCATACATTATAGAGCCTACCGCAGAAGCGTAGGGTATAATAGACATGCGATCCCTCTCCAAATCAGTCTTGGGAGACATCTCTTTAGAGAGGGTGATCCCGTAACAATCCGGTAGGTTACCGCGCTTGGAATCTTCCATACTGAATCTTTTCAGTATGGTGTCGATGTACATAGACTGTGAAAGTCCTAATATCCTCTTGGATCTGTCACGGTAGATCCGGATACCCAGAATGTAGGAGGCATCACCCAGGTCTTTCATGGAGAACCTGTGTGACAAGAACCCCTTGACAGATTGTAGCATAGGAATGTCATTTCCTATTAAGAGAATGTCATCCACGTATAAAACGAGGAATACTACAGTTCTCGCTACAAATCTACTATAGATGCATGGTTCATCTGGATTTTTGATAAAGCCAAATTCCTTGACCGTCTCATCAAAACAGATGTTCCAACTCCGCGATGCCTGCTTTAGTCCATAGATGGACTTAAGCAACTTGCACACCTTTCCGCTGCTCCCACTCTGAATGAAACCCTCTGGCTGGTCCATATAGACACACTCCTCTAAATTTCCATTTAGAAAAGCTGTCTTTACGTCCATCTGCCAAATCTCATAATCGTGGAAGGCAGCAATGGCAAGAAGGATCCGAATGGATTTCAGCATAGCTACTGGAGAAAAGGTCTCGTCATAGTCCAAACCAGGTCTTTGACGAAAACCCTTTGCAACCAGTCTAGCTTTATAGGTCTCAACCTGTCCATCTACACCAATCTTCCTTTTGAAGATCCACTTGCATCCTATGGGTTTTACCCCGTCTGGAGCAACGTCCAACGTCCATACTTTGTTGGTGTACATGGACTCCATTTCGGTCCGCATTGCATCCAGCCATTTTACCGAGTCGACGCTCTGAACGGCTTGCTGGAAGCTAATAGGCTCATCATAATCTATGATGCAATCCTCTCTATCCCCGTCTATGAGAAAACCGTAGTATCTCTCGGGCGGATGAGACTGCTTACTACTTCTGCGGAGCGGCGTAGGAATGTCCTGTTCTTTTGAACCCTCTGGTTCCACTAAGCTTTCAGTAATAGTCTGTGGTTCTGGAATTTCTTCCAGTTCTACTGCACTCCCACTTATTTCCTTTTCTAAGAACTGGTGTTCTAGAAAGTGGGCATGACGAGAAACAAGAACTTTTTGTTCCTCTTCGCAGTAGAAGAAATATCCCTTGGAATTCTTTGGATATCCCACAAATTTGCACAGTACTGATCGTGCCTCGAGCTTGTCTGCATGCTGCTTTTTGACAAAACCTGGACTTCCCCATGTCTTAATGTGATTAAGATAGGGTCTCTTCCCACACCACATCTCATATGGTGTAGTAGGCACAGTCTTAGTAGGAACTCGGTTCAAAAGGTATGCAGCTGATTCTAGCGCATACCCCCAGAATGATCGCGGTAACTCAGTGTTACTCATCATGGACCGAACCATATCCAATAGGGTTCGGTTCCGTCTCTCCGATACACCATTATGTTGCGGAGTGTATGGAGGAGTAAGCTGAGAGAGAATTCCGTTCTCTTTTAAATAATCCAGGAATTCGGCACTTAAGTATTCTCCACCTCGATCTGATCTTAGGATCTTGATACTTTTGCCGGTTTGTTTTTCTACTTCATACTTATACTCCTGGAATTTTCCAAAGGCTTCGGACTTATGTTTTATTAAGAAGACATAACCGTACCTTGAGAAGTCATCTGTAAAAGTAATGAAGTAAGAATGACCGCTTCACGCATGTGTAGACATTGGACCGCACACATCACTGTGTACAAGTCCCAAGAGCTCGCTCGCTCTTACTCCATGTCCAGTAAACGGAGTCTTTGTCATCTTTCCTTTGAGACAGGATTGACAAGTGGCATACGACTGATATTCGAACACATTCAAATACCCTTCTGTATGTAACTTCGTCAACCTTCTCTCATTGATGTGACCCAGTCTACAATGCCACAAGAAAGTCTGATTTATTTCTGGAGACTTTCTTTTGTGTGTATTCTGGACATTGAAAATCTGTGGTTGGTTCAATACGTATATACCATTACTCAATGTACCTGACCCAATCAGAACTTGATTAAGGTGAATGTTCACAACATTACTTACAAACGCAAATTCATAACCTTCTTTAGAAACTAAAGATACAGAAATGATATTACAAGTTGCGTTGGGTACAAAAAAGCAATTACGCAAAACCAAAACATGTCCATCTGACATTCCCAGGTGATAGTCCCCCACGGCTTTAGCATCCATGCTAGCTCCGTTCGCAACTCTGAGGGTCATGTCACCTGCTTTCAATACCCTACGGTTTCTCAACGCCTGCAAAGAATTACAGATATGAGATCCTGATCCGGTATCCAATACCCAGGAAGTAGAGTTTATTGAAAGACAGTTTTCGATAACATACACACCTGAAGCTAAAGCCGGAACCTGCTTCAATTCCTGTGTCCTGGCTTTCCAAGCCCTGCAATCATTTTTCCAGTGACCTTTCTTATGACAATAGAAGCATTCTTCCTTATCCACAAGCTTCCCCGCTATCTTTGTTGCTTTTGCTTTTCCCTTCGTATCCACTTTACTAACACCGCCCCTTGGTTTGGCGGAGGCTTTCTTCTTCTTTCCCTTGGCTTTTGCCTTGGACCTAGAAGAAGATGATCCTCCTACAAACAAAGTGGATGTTTCCCTACCTTTCTGTAGGGTGCCCTCTGCGCTCCTCAGCATGTTGAGGAGCTCTGAAAGTTCAACTTCTTTTTCTTGTAAGTTGAAGTTCAGTATAAACTGGGCGTAAGTGGAAGGAAGGGACTGGAGAACTAAGTCTGTATAGAGCTCACTCTCCAATGTGGTTCCCAGGTCCGCGAGCTCCTCAATGTAGCCGATCATCTTAAGCACGTGCTTTGCTACTGATGATCCGACGGCCATCCTTGCCGAAAATAACTTTTTCGACGCTTCGTATCTTGCGATACGAGATTGCTCTCCATACAGTTCTTTTGTATGAAGAAATATGGATTCCAGGTCCATATTCTCGTGCCTCCTCTGATGTTCGTTGTCTATCGAGGCAAGTACGAGGCACTTGGCTTTCGCGCTATCAATCTCCCAAGTCTTACGGATTTTCTTATCCGCGACGCTGGAAGTGGGACCAGGGACAGGGGGAGCTTTGGTGGTAAGAAGATACCCCAGCTTGTCGTAAGTGATTGCCATTTTGACATTCCTGAGCCAATCTTTGTAGTTTGGCCCTGTCAGTATGTTTTTATCTAGAAGTAACTTAAGTCCAGTCATTTCGATTGGTCGCTGCAATTAGGAGAGAGAAGAAGAAACACTTAGCATGATGCTCTTGCAAGTTTAGAGTGGTTTTTAGTTTGTCTAAACAGGATGGCTCCCACTGTTTCTCGAATCCCTCCTTAAAACCAAAAAGGAAGAATTAGTCGGGATCAATCCCACCGCACAATTCTTGCTTAACCGTTCGGCCAGGCTGGTGTCGGTACTTCGAGGGAGGTTTTCCAACGCTTTCGCGAAGTTCCTTAATTCAAGAACCTCTTTTCCCTGGGGGCGTAGCCCCGCTAACACCTTTCTAGGCACCTACTAGGTTTATAGCATTGATCGATTAGTGAGAAATTTCCCGAGGAGTATCATATACTCACAGTAGGATCGGGATCCAAATATCATTGCGTGACGAAACTGAAGGAATCCTACCAGAATCATCACGCTCCAAATGGTATGCAATACTAGCAAGTTTCAGTTCTTTTGAAACTCCCGATGTGGATTTTGCCCCATGCTCTTATGACCTTGACTTTGGCCAAAATATCATAAGTCACATGTCAAGTTCTGCCCGTCATTATCCAGGTTAATTTGGATCCACCCGTACCCACCCTTGACTTTGGCCAAAATGGCAGTACGACTATCCCAAACCAACGCATCTATCTATGCTACACATGAATACCCAATAGCTACCAATCACTATGCCTTGACTTTGGCCAACATACATAGCTTGAATACTATTGACCATTTATGCGAAACGACGGAGGGCTACGAATGGTTTTGGCGAAACCGTGAACGTAGTGAACTTGATTTAGTCGATGGAACGAGATAGCTTTTAAATGGAGTGACTCAAACTCCGTATTTTAAAAGTTTGTTTTGAAAAGAACCGAGTGGTTTTTCGAAAGTGTTCCAACGACTTTTACTTGGTTTATTTTCTTGCATTAGTTCTTTTAATGCGTGATATTCTTGCATTAGTTCTTTTAATGCGTCCCATCATTTAATCCTACCATTACAGAAAACAACCAAAATATGACGTACGCTTATGCCATTCGCATTCGCCACTGGGCCCCGTCATTACCCGTTAGGTTACTTAACTAACGACAGAGCGAGGGATGGGCTAGCGCGGCTGTAAAACATAAGCAACGCCTAAATAATATCATATATAGATATACTGCAATGATAAACATTTCAGATCACAGATGAACACATTGGATATACTAGGAACCTGCAATTCGTACGAGCCTGTAACGAAAGGCAGATTACACGGTCGCGGTGAATAGCCAATACCCCACCCAAGACCCCTACGGGTGCGGCAAACTACCCGCCAAGTACCCGAAGCGAAGCAACCTCCCTCATCCCCGTGAGTAGGCCACTCGGCACTTCGGCATACCCGGTAGTTTGTGCACCCCTCCATGGGTCTATCCTAGGAGCAAAAACAGTAAAAAGAAATTATACAATGACGGCTACAACCCCGACCCGGTTGTGCGGCCATACAAATAATTATTACATCAATTTACAAATTTACATGAATTGAAAGAAAAGAAAAACTCTCGTCTCACAACCCCCGGCTATTCACCCGCGACAATCCAACATATTCATATACACATTCCAACATTACAGATCACAGATTTGTATAACCCCCACTAATCGACGTATAGCGATTAGTAGACGTTCAATACAAATATCACATCACAGAAAAACCCGTCAGCTTAAGTCTTTTAGAAGTTCGATCAAAAATACGGATTTTCGGGATCCCAAAATAAAATTTTCGTTCTGGAAAATCTGGGCAGAAAAAACATATACCAAAAATCCCAAAACAACCCCAGAATAACACTGCACCAAACTTAGACCTCGGCCGAGTCAACTCGGCCGCGGATCCGCGGCGGGAGCGTGCTCCCGCCGCGTTTCCGCGGCGCTTTGACTCGATCGTTGGTCCAATTTTGGTAGGTGTTCACACAAAAGCCTGAGCCGATTTTAGGTGTGAAAATAATCAACTTTTGAACAGTATAAAAATCGACAGAAACTTCGAATTTTGGGGTTCGTTTTCGGGACTTTTTCTTTGATCGATCTTCTAGTTACTTGCTAACATGTTAGATAGAGTTTAACTAGGCTCTGATACCACTGTAAGTCCATGCTACCTCTCCCGGTACTTTCGGGCATGCGGAATTTGATAAAAAACGATTTTTATAGAGGTGGTAACATGGACTTATAACCCGGATCTTTGTTAAACATCTAACTAACAACCTAACTACGAGTTTCTAACTACTCGGTTAGGGGGTTATACCTTGCTTGTCTTGAACTCCTTCGTCTTCAAGCTCCGATGGTGGTCCGGATTGGCTTCTTCCCGTCATCTCCGTACGCCGAAGATAGATCCACCTGAAAGCTCCAACCTTTGGCTCCTTCTTCGTTCTTTGAAGAAACTAGTTCACTCGGTTTGCTAAACCTTGTGAACTAGAGTGAGTAGAGAAGAGTTTGTATGGGATTTTATCTATGGTTCTTGATTCTCAACTCATGAGACAAGAGAACCATAGAGTCAAGAGAGGGAGCAAGAGGAAGAGGGTGAGAGCAAAACAAGAGAGCTCAAGAACAAGAGAGAGAATGAGCAAGAAAGAATGAGCAACTCTTTTGTCTTTCACCCTCTCATAATCCAAAGTCATCATAACTCATTATACCATATCAAGTGTTATGTGATGGTTGAAGCAACCATAACCATATCATTTCATGCACTCATTTTGCACAAATGAGCAAACAAGCAAAAGTCTTTGCAATGAAATGATGGCTATGGTTATCATGATGGTCAACTAGTCAAGCCTAGTCAACCGGTCAACAAAATCAACAAGTCAACAAAAATCAACAAGTCAACAAAGTCAACAAAAGTCTACAACCATGTCACCATAATACTTAATTAATATAATAGTTAATCACATATCATATTCTCATTAGGGTTGAGCAAAATGTCAAATAGTCAACGGTCAACTGTCAACAACCCTAATGAGAATCCGCTGCCTCTGTCTCCCTGTCAACTGTGCATACACACCCGCATCCGCGTTCTGAGGAACACGAATGCAAACTGGATAAATCCAATCCCAATACGTACACTAGGATCTGGCTTAAACCAAAGCCCGCTAGTGCAAACTGTCCGGACACTGTACGTGCACAAGTGCACGGATGTGACCGAACCCTGTCGCAAAACCATGCGAACTGTCGCAATACCATGCGACCTCTACTCTTTTGCCTAAAGGCGAAAAGCTTTCTGTGTGGGACTCTAAAGACTCGACACTACGCTGGCAGTGGGTTTAACCACAGACCGCAAGCGGCACTAGCTGTGCGTAACGGTCCCTAGGTAATGCCGACAAGAAGACCGACGAGGCGAAACCCATCTGAACTCCTACTGAGCCTGAGTGTGACATTCTCCGTACAGTCCGATCTGTTCGTCTGATACATCGCATGGCGGGCCTAAGGGGCGGTAAACGTCAGTCCCCCAATAACGGTACAAGTCGTGCCGGAGCGAAGCCCAAAACACCCTGAGATAACACTGGAAGCCTACCAGTATATCTCGTTTGCCCTGGCCAGGGACTACTCGTGTAATGGCTCTCCTAGACACAGCGCGATGTCAACCCCCAATACCGGGAGAGACGAATCCTGTCTAACCGTCACTGCCTCCAAGTGCTTCGGGACTGCACCCAACTACTACCTGTTTGCACGACTCCTTTGAGCCGTGGTAGGGTAGTAATCAAAGTGCAGTGGGAACACACTCGAGGCGAAGTGACAGTGTCAAGTCAGCGGACTAAGCTGTACTCATGTCACCTGGGAACTGATAACTGACGATAGGTATAATACCAACTAGTCAGTTCCCGACGAGTCCTGTCCAGTGTACTCGTAACCCAACGAGCACCCGCATACTCTCTCAAGTACGACGTACTATGGCTGTGGGACAGACCATCTCCCACACTGGGATGAGAAGCGCACACGCTAGTCTACTCCGGAGTATCGATGCCCTGTCTCGATAGTCCTGCGACCTGGGACCTGCATAAGGATGTGCTTATAGATTACCCAGCCCCACTAGTGTGACTGCCATCATATCGCTGGTAATCAAGCAAAGATCCTAAGGGCTCCACTAATGTACACATTGAAGTAGAAACAAACCAAGTAGCATACTACTATTTTGAGCAAGATTGTATATACAAGGTGAATATCCCAAGCTTCCATTAAGTAATATACAAACTAGTATGATACAGTAATGGCCTCTAGGGCATATACACTAACAGTTGTGCTATGCTCGACTGGCCATAACTGGAAATCCCTGGCCAGGGTTGCACTGATTTACTGGTAAGTGTTATCAGTAGTTTCGTGCTTGTTATGGACCTTACATCGGCATGACTTATCGAGCTACTGGGGTCTGACGTTTACTACCCCTAGGCGAGATATGCGACATATCAGACGATCAGACCGGACTGTACGGTAAGTGTTGCTGGTTGGATTCACAGGAGTGTGAGCGGGCTTGCTCGTTGATCTTCTGATCGCTCAATACCCGGGTGGCCGTTACGTTTAGCAGACCGCTTGCGGCTTGTGGGTGTTTGATATGATCATCACTTGCTGCCGGCGTATTGACGAGTCTCTAGAGTCCTATACAGAGGTTTCCTAGCTCAAGCGAAACGAAATAGGAGCGCATATGAGATATGTGCGGGACCGAGAATAATACCAGTATGTGATACTGAATTCTATTCTCGCGATTTGTATCATCGGACGGTTATATAAGATATAGCCGGGTTACCGAATCAAATGTTGATTCGATACATTGATACACTTGATATTAGTCGGTTATATGCAGTATGACCGGATCATTAAATCAAGTGTTGATTTAATGATTTAATGTATAATTATATATTTGATATATTACTTTACATTAACTAGTATTAGTTCACTTAAGATGGATTTTCTCACTTGATATGCACATTGTATATATGATATAGTTTTGTGCACTAGTTTGTATCATGTTTGATGATACATGCAAACTTGAGTGAGTGTATGATATACACCATGTTTAGGTTAATGGTTAGGGTTTTAAATTATTCACTTATTCATTTTCTTTATTTTCTTTATTCCTTTTGGCAAAAATGAAATGGTGGCTAACTTTGTTTTTTTTTGCTTAAGCTTCATGAAGCTTCTTAGCTTTATCTACCATTTTGTTTTTTCCTTAACCCTAACCATTTACCTAAACCCTAGTTTATTCTCTACAAGTGTTAGCCTCACCCATGGTTGCATTATGATAAGATCACTTGATTTATTATTATTAATCAATTGATTTTATCATTCTTATCATATTCTTTCTTCTTCTTCTTCTTCAAGAAGAAGAAGAAACCTTGCTACCTCCAATGGTGCCATGATCAAAAGAGTGAGAAATCCAAATCCAAAGTGAACACATTTCCTATTTCTTCATCCTCTACCACTTGCCATGTAGTAGAGTGTGTTATCTTCACAAGTTCTATGACCAAGTGAAGATGGAGCTTGATCTTGAGTTGCCTCGACGTAGATCATCTTCGGCATCGAAGTCGACGACCTAGCCCGCCCATTTCTCCGATGAAACCGACGCTAGAGTCCGGGATCCGATGATTGCAGCGGAGGGACGTCATCACGGAGCTAGAGAAGTGGAGGACCGGATCTACAAAGGTTGTAGTCCCTTTCACTTAGCAATAAAGTTGTTTACTTGCATGTTTCGCCTTACCTCTAGTTAACGATCTAGGTTTAGGGTTCTTTGGCACATAGAAAATTTTGAATTGGACATGTTTGATCAGTTGTAGAACCTCATGTGTATGCCTAGGAACCCTACAAACATCACAGATGAATACGACGTACACTTATGCCATCCGCATTCGCCTCGATGTCCCCTCATGCACCGTTAGGTTAGGTAACTAACGGCAGAGCGGGGCAGGGCTAGCGCGGGTGTAAAACATAAGTAACGCCTATATAATATATCATATATACTATATACAGTATTTATCACATCAGATCACATGATCACATCACAGATATCGCAGCAGAAGAAACATATGAAATATTGGATATACTGGGACGTCCGTGTTTTATTTTGAGCCTCTATAAAACACGGATTCTACGGTCGCGATAAATAGCCAAACCCACACCCTTAGACCCCTACGAGAGCGGCAAGCAACCCTACCAATTCTAGAGTTAGGAGACCCGGACTCGACTCTTCGAGTTGGTCTCCCACTGGACTCCAGAACCCGGTTACTTGTGCTCTCCTCCTTGGGTCTATCCTAGTGCGGAAAAGTAAATAATATACAAAAGGTGACATCAACCTCATCCCGGAAGTGCCCAAATAAAAGAATATTACAAACATTTAAATTTACATGAATGAAAATAAAAACTCTCATCTCACATAAAAAAACCCGGCTTTTCAGAATGCGACGATCCAATATAACATATCCAGCATCACATAACATCACATGTCATCAACGTAAGTAAATATGCGCATCTCAATTGTCGTTGACATATAGCAACAAAACCGGCGATATCACATATTACACTTACGGTCACAGAAAAGAAAGTGTAAAACTACAACATTTGGAATCCACAATCTCTTTAGACATCATAAATCCGAAATATCACATATTTCGCATTTCATGCCTAACTGTGTGAATTCCACATATTGTATCACATTCCAGATAAATAGACAGTATTAAACTTTCCGATCGAATAATCAAATATCCAAGATTTCCTAAATAGCTCAACACTTGAGCGGAGTTCAAAAATTCCAAAATACGTTACACTAGCAACGGTCCAGCCGTAGAAGGGTCAAGCCAACGCCTCACATGTGGCACGCCGTACTGCCCCAAACCCTAAGGTTCAAAAGGCAGTTCAAGACGGTCACATAATCGAGTTAAGATTTGTTGTCTTCTAGAGGGTCCATCGCGTCACATGCACGTATTTCCGAAAGATTTAAACCCGAGAAAAATTCAACACTTGAATGTTTTTCGTGCCGGGAAAAATCGAGTTAATGATATCCGTTCGAACATTTTAATACTTTCTAAATTATCCGGAATACACAATAAACCAAGTTAAATAATCCGATCGAATCATCGAGTCCCCAATTCAACCCAGAAAACTCAACTCTTGAGTATAAATTAAAAATTTCCAGAAAACACAGGAACTACAGAAAGAAATTACTGTGCAAATCACGTGCCATGATTCATCATTATGGCCGCGGAACCGCCGCGCAATTGTCGACTTGGCGGCACGTGCTGCACAGTAACTCCTAGAAAACCCTGCTGAATTTTTTGGATATTTTTAATTCGGAAAAATCCACAGTTTCAGAAAAAGTACAGAGAAGGGTATCAATTAGGGTTTCGGGGTTCGATCGTGTTTCTAACTTCGTCTACACATCGCCTAAGGCTCTAGCTAGGCTCTGATACCACTGTAGGGTTACTAGGCACACTAACAAGGCTCTATAAGGCATCGACCATGCCAAAATTAAATTTTTATGTGCCGAACAACCCTAAGCAAGATCGTATACTAGAGTTTAGGCGAAACTAATAGTAAGCAAACAACTTTACTTCTAAGGGAACACGATATACAACCTTTATAGATCGGTCCTTCACTTCTATAGCTCCTGGTTGAAGTCCCTTCGCTGCGATCAAGGTTCTCCCGGGCTCTTGCATGGCTTCACGAGGCGAAAGATGCGACCTTGCTTGAAGTCTCCGAGGCCGAAGATGATCTACGTCGAGGGAATTCCGACTCAAGCTACTACTTCACTAATTTGAGAATTAGTGAAGGAAACACCCTATACTAAAGTGCTAGTCTAGTAGAGGATGGAGAAATAGGAAGTGGGTTCTCTTTAGAATTTTGTTTCTTACAATCTATCTCACTTTTGATCAAACCCTAGCAAGCTTTTTCCTTTTAGCAATGAAGAAGAAGAAGAAGAAAAATGAAAGAGATGAGGATAATGATCAAGTGAGAAGGTTAACCATGGTGAGTGAGTATCATATACTAACTCTTATAGAGACTTAACCCTAGGCTAATTGTTATGGTTGGGTTAATAAAAATCCATAGTAAAAACAAACTCAAGTTGAATTAGTCAATGCATCCACAAGCTTCCACAAGCTTCATGCATTTTCTAATCCTCCACTTGATTTTGTAATTACTTTAAATATTAAAAACCCAAACTAAAAATCAGCATAGTGTAAGTCTCATACATCCATGGATGATGTATCATCAACCATGATACAAAAATATAACATATTTTAATATATATCATATATATAGTAAAGATGTGTACATGTGAGAAAAAACCCTAAGTGAACATGTGTTAGTTAATGTAAAATAGTATATCAAATATACAATTATACAATAAATTATTAAATCAACACTTGACTTAATAATCCGGTCATATCACATATAACCGACTAACATCCAATGTATCAACTTATCGAATCAACACTTGATTCGATAACCCGACTATATCATATATAACCGACCGATACAAAAAGTTGTGAGAATAGAATACGGTATCACATACACGCATTATTCTCGGTCCCGCACATATCACATATGTGCCCCTATTTCGTTTTGCCTGAGCCAGTATAATCTCTATGTAGGACTCTAAAGACTCGTCAATACGCCCGCAGTAGGTGATGATCACATCAAGCACCCACAAGCCGTCAGCGGTACTAGCTGGACGTAACGGCTACCCGGGTATTGAGCGATCAGAAGATCAGCAAGCAAGCCCGCTCCAACTCCTGTAAAAGCCTGCCGGTAACACTTCCCGTACAGTCCGGTCTCCTCGTCTGATATGTCGCATATCAAGTCTAGGGGTGGTAAACGTCAGACCCCAATAACCGATAAGTCGTGCCGATGTGAGGCTCATAACGGGTCGAGAAACTACTGGTAACACTTACCAGTAAATCTCTAATCAGCCCTGGCCAGGGACTTCCCTGTTACGGCCAATCGAGCACTGCGCAACATCAACTCCCAATACCGGGAGAGACGAAACCCCTCCTATCGCTCATTGCCTCCATGTGACTCGGGACTGTACCCAAAAACCACCGTTTTGCACGCCCTCATGGACGTGGTAAGGTGGAAATCAAAGCACAGTGGGAATCACACAAGACTCTATGACGATCTCGGGTCTACAGACTAACCTGCACAAGTGTCACCAGAGAACTGCCATCTGACGTGAGGTATAATACCATCTGGGAGTTCTCGGCGAGTCCTTCCAGTGTACCCAGTCTCCACTGAGCACCCGTATACCATCTCTGATGTCAAACACCAATGGATATGGGATCATCCATCGTCCATCTCATGGGTCGAGAAGCGTATACGCTAGTCTACTCTGGTATATCGATGCCCAGTCTCGATACACCCACGACTAGGGACCTTGAAGGATGTACTTATGGACTACCATGTCCCCACTAGTATGATCTGCATCATAGTCCAGGTAGTCAAGTACACATCCTAAGGGCTTTACCAACATATAACTATAAGACAGTATAAAGAGACAAGTATACATGTTAAAGTAAAGTGCAACCAGATAGCATACTTGTAGGTTTGCTAGGCACGCGCACAAGGGTTTACGAGGCATCAACCATACCCGATAAAAATTTTAGCCGTGCCGAATAACCCGAAGCCGGATCTTTAAACTAGGGTTTAGGCGAAAACATGTATGTTAAACTCTTTAATACTAAGTGAGAGGGATTACAACCTTTGTAGATCCAGTCCTTCACTTCTCAAGCTCCGTGTTGAGGTCCCTTCGCTGCGATCATCGTGTTCCGGACTCTCGAGAAGGTTCACGAAGAGAATGATGCAACCTTTGCTTCCGATCTTCGATACAAAGATGATCTACCTTGAAGTTTCGTTAACACAAGCTAACACTCATAATATGAAGTGAACACCCTCATCTAAATGGCAAGGATAGATGAGGATGATGAAGTAGGATTTTTGCTCTCATTTATAATCTTTTTCTCACACATTTTCATCACAAAAGAAAGTTTTTCATGAAGGAACTCAAGGAAGAAGAAGCATGAATGAAGACGATAACTTTTTCCTTTTGTGATGAACAATGAATTATTGTAGTGGTTACAAATCTAACCAAGGGTTAAGCATGAGAGAGTTAACCCTTGTAGAGAGTTAACTAGAGTTAATGGTTTGGATTGAGTTAACATAATATCTCACAAAAATATCAAGCAACCACAAAGTCAAAGCTTCATGAAGCTTCATGGAAGCTTCATGCAAAAGCTAACCCTAATCCAAACCCTAACCAAGTTTAAACCCTAATCCATTGTTAAATCTGTAACCCTAACATGTTACAATATTATATATCACATATACAATATATTTTGTAACAATAGAAAATAATACAATTAACATATATCGCATATATATCAATGTATTATCCCGTGAGAAAATGAATCTTTTAGTGAGCTAATATTAGTTAATGTAATTTAATATATCATATATATTATTATACATTAAATTATCGAATCAACACTTGATCCGATAATCCGGCTATATCGCATATAACCGACTAATACGATGACCCGGCTATATCACATATACCCGGCCGATATCTCATATCGCGAGAATCCAATACGGTATCATATACCGCATTATCCTCGGTCCCGCACATATCACATATGTGCTCCTACTCCGTTTTGCCTGAGCCAAGAAACCTCTGTGTAGGACTCTAAAGAATCGTCAATACGCCGGCAGTAGGTGATGATCATATCAAACACCCACAAGCTGCAAGCGGTCAGCTAAACGTAACAGCTACCCAGGTATTGAGCGCTCAGAATATCAACAAGCAAGCCTGTATATTCTTCTATGAATCCAAACAATAACACTCCCGTACAGTCCGGTCTCGTCGTCTGATATGTCGCATATCTCGCCTAGGGGTGGTAAACGTCAGACCCCAGTAGCTAGATAAGTCGTGTCGATAAGAGGTCTATAACAGTTCGAGAAACTACTGATAACACTTACCAGTAAATCTCAGCAATCCTGGCCAGGGATTTCCGGTTATAGCCAATCGAACACAGCACAACATCAACTCCCTATACCGGGAGAGACGAATCCCCTCCTATCGCTCATTGTCTCCATGTGATTCGGGACTGTACCCAAAAGCCACCTTTTTGCACGCCCTCTTGGACGTGGTATGATGGAAATCAAAGCACAGTGGGAATCACACAAGACTCTATGACGATCTCGGGTCAACAGACTACTTTGTACCAGTGTCACCGGAGAACTGCTATCTGACGTAAGGTATAATACCATCTGGGGGTTCACGGCGAGTCCGTCCGGTGTACCCAGTCTCCACTGAGCACCCATACACCATCTTTGATGTCAAACACCGATGGATATGGGATCATCCATCGCCCATCATATGGGTCAAGATGCGTATACGCTAGTCCACTCTGGTGTATTAATGCCCTGTCTCGATACACACTCGACTAGGAACAGTTATAGGATGTACTCGTCGACTACCGTGGCCTCACTAGTATGATCTCATCATAGTCCCAGTAGTCGAGTACATATCCTAAGGACTTTATCAACATGTAACATAGAGACAATCAGAGTACATGTTAAGATAAAGTACAACCAGATAGCATACTATCTTGTCGAACAAGAAAGTCCTCCCTATATATGTCCTAGCATCCACTACAATATACATCGTATGTACAGTAATGGCCTCTAGGGCATACATATAACTAACAATACTATCATATCGAGCAAGAAAGTCCTCTCTATATATGTCCAAGCATCCAATATAATATACATCATCTGTACAATACTGGCCTCTAGGGCATACATACAACTAACAATCTCCCACTTGCACTAGGGCCAGCTGCTGTAGTATCGCATACCGAGCATCCCGAAGAGTCTCTCAAACTGTATCTGGGGAATGGCCTTCGTGAGTGGATCCACGGTGTTGTTCTTCGTGTCAACCCTCCTGACCTCGATCTCCCGGCAATCAACTATCTCCCGGATCAAGTGATACCGCCTCAGAATATGCCTGGATCGCTGATGGGACCTGGGTTCCTTGGCCAAAGCCACCGCTCTATTGTTATCGCAATACAAAGGTATTGGATGCTCAATAGATGGAACCACTCCAAGTTCAATAATGAACTTCTTGATCCAGCCAGCCTCTTTGGCAGCATCGTTGGCAGCGATGTATTCAGCCTCCATCGTCGAGTCTGCCACGGTTTCCTGCTTGGAACTCTTCCAGCTAACCGCCCCTCCGTAAAGGGTAAAGACAAATCCCGACTGCGACTTAGAGTCGTCCTTATCACTCTGGAAGCTCGAATCGGTAAAGGACTCCACTTGGATTTCTCCGTTACCATACACCAAGAGCATCTCTTTAGTCCTTCGCAAGTACTTGAGAATGCTCTTCACAACTGTCCAGTGACTCTCTCCAGGATCAGCTTGATACCTGCTCACTACACTTAGTGAGTATGCTACATCGGGTCTGGTACATAGCATCGCGTACATGATAGAGCCTACAGCCGAAGTATAGGGTATCCCTTGCATGCGAGCTCTCTCCAAATCAGTCTTGGGAGACATCTCTTTGGAGAGAGTGAGCCCTGAGATCGTGGGTAAAAACCCACGTTTGGACTCTTCCATACTAAACCTCTTTAGTATGGTGTCAATGTACCTGGATTGGGACAATCCTAATATCCGTTTAGATCTATCTCTATAGATCATAATTCCCAATATGCAGGAGGCATCACAAGATCTTTCATTGAGAATCTTTGTGATAAGAAGAGCTTGACCGATTGCAGCATAGGAATGTCATTTCCTATCAAGAGTATGTCGTCCACGTACAATACGAGGAAGACAACCTTACTCTCTGCCACCTTCTTGTAGATACAAGGTTCATCTACGTTTTTGACGAAATCAAACTCTTTGATAACGACGTCAAAGCAGATGTTCCAACTCCGCGATGCTTGCTTTAATCCATAAATGGATTTAAGCAGCTTGCACACCTTCCCGCTGCTCCCACTATCTACGAAGCCCTCTGGCTGAGTCATGTACACGCACTCTTCTAAATCACCGTTTAGAAAGGCGGTCTTAACATCCATTTGCCAGATTTCGTAGTCATGATATGCAGCGATGGCAAGCATGATCCGGATGGATTTAAGCATAGCCACTGGAGAAAAGGTTTCGTCATAGTCCACACCTGGTCTTTGACGAAAACCCTTTGCAACAAGTCTAGCTTCGAAAGTCTCCACTTTCCCATCTACACCAAGTTTTTTCTTGAAGATCCACTTACTCCCAATGGGTTTTACCCATTCAGGAGCAACTTCCAAAGTCCATACTTTGTTGGTGTACATGGATTCCATCTCGGACCGCATTGCATCTAGCCATTTCACTGAGTCCCCACTCGTGATGGCCTGCTCGAAGCTAGTTGGGTCATCATCAACCATGATGCAATCCTCGCTTCCACCATCCATGAGAAAACCGTAGTATCTCTCAGGTGGGTGAGGAACCCTACTAGATCGGCGGAGAGGATGAGGTTCGTTGGGAACTACCGAATCCTCCGGTTCCACTAAATCTTCAGTTTGAGTTTGTGTAGCCGGAATTTCTTCCAGTTCTACCTGGTCGTCACTAATTTCTTTTGTAAGAAATTCCTTTTCTAAAAAGGTGGCATGTCGAGAAACAAACATTTTTTTTCCTCAGTATGGTAGAAAAGATATCCATGTGAATGTTTGGGATATCCCACAAACTTGCATAGAACTGACCGTGCCTCGAGTTTGTCCGGGTTTTGCATTTTAACATAGGCCGGACAACCCCATATCTTAACTCGTTTAAGACATGGTCTCTTCCCACTCCATATCTCATATGGTGTGGTAGGTACAGATTTAGATGGAACTTGATTCAATAGGTATGCCGCTGTCTCCAGCGCATACCCCCAGAAGGAAATAGGTAACTCAGTTGTGCTCATCATAGAGCGCACCATATCTAATAGGGTGCGGTTCCTCCATTCAGATACACCGTTGTGCTGTGGTGTATATGGAGGAGTCAGCTGAGAGAGAATCCCATTCTCTTTTAGGAAGTCCACGAATTCATTGCTCAAGTATTCACCTCCTCGATCAAATCGAAGGATTTTAATACTTTTCCCGGTTTGGTTCTCGACTTCTTGTTTATATTCTCTAAATTTCTCAAAAGCTTCTGATTTGTGTTTCATCAGGAACACATATCCGAATCTAGAGAGATCGTCAGTGAATGTAATGAAGTATGCAGAACTATTCCTGGCATGTGTAGACATGGGGCCGCATACATCACTATGTACCAGTCCCAAGAGTTCCGTAACTCTCTCTCCGTGTCCCGTAAACTGAGTTTTGGTCATCTTGCCTTTGAGACATGACTGGCAAGTGTCATAAGATGAAAATTCAAACGGATTCAAATATCCATCTTTATACAACTTAGCTAGTCGTGTCGCATTGATGTGACCCAGTCTACAATGCCACAAGAAGGATTCGTTCATTTCTGAACTCTTCCTCTTGTGTGTGTTTGTTATGCTCAGAACTATTGATTGATTTAGAACATAAATGCCATTGCACATCGTGCCTGATCCAACCAACTTTTGGTTAAGGAAAATGTTCATAACATTATCCTGTAATACAAAATTATATCCCTCTTTACTCAATAAAGAAACCGATATAACGTTGCATATCAGGTTCGGCATGTAATAGCATTCGTTCAGAATCAATGTATTACCAGTTGGCAATACAAGGTGATATTCCCCGACGGTTTTAGCTGCAACAATTGCACCATTTCCAACCTTTATGTCTTTATCACCTTCTCCAAGTTCTCTACCTTTTCTAAGCCCATGTAACTGATTACATATATGGGATCCTGACCCGGTATCTAATACCCAGGACGTAGAGGAAATGGAGAAACAGTTCTCTGTAACGAACACACCCGAAGAAAATGCATCAACATGTACTTTCTTCATTCGGGTGGCATGGGAATCCTGGTATTCCCCTATATCCTGTTCAGTCCTATAACTCTTATAAGAAAGAACGGAACCAACGTTCCCCAGCACAGTATAACATGCGGGTTCGGTCAATACATCCATATTATTATCTTGATTAAGGCATGATATGGTCGCTACCTGGAGAGAGAGACAAGAAAAGCTTCGGCGACCCTTGATTATTTCACTGTACCACCCACCCCACAGATGAAGGTTCTTATACTCCGGGTCGTGATCCTTAATGAGTGCGAGAACCTCCCGGTCCACCGGTGCCTCAGGGAATCCTCCCTCTGAGCGGAAGAATGGGAATGAAAGATCAGCAGACATGGTGCCTGCAAGAAAAAGCGAAATTCAGTTATCAGCATCATAAGTTAATTTTAAAAATTCCCACGCTTGGTACTTTAAAATTTATACCACACTGTAATGCAGTGGAGAGGGGACCAAAGGGGGACCCACAAAATCCAGATGACAATGCATCAGTTAATAAGACAGCCTCATCATTGGATGAGACTGTCAATTAATGAGGAGATCCTCAAAAGAATATTCTCATTAAATGAGAAATCCCTTGAGACAAGAAGAAAATCTTCCTTTTCAGAGCAAAGCTCTGTTACAGAGTGGCACTTGTCAAACTCTGGTCACAAGGGAATAAAATTCCTCAAAGAGCCTAGCTCTGTAATAAAGATGGAAAAATCCATCAAAAGAAAAATATATTCTTGAAAATTAAAGTTTGTGATCTTAAAGATCCATGAAAAACTCTTAAGAGTTCATCATCAGAAGATCAAAAGGTCTATATTTTGTCAATGAGCAAGGCTCTGTTCATGGGTTAAGAAACCCTGAAACAAATTCTTGAGAGCAAAGCTCTGTTTATGAAACCCCAAAGGGGTTTTCTTTAGATCAAAAGATCTATGAGAGCAAGGCTCTATTAATTAAAATTAATTTAATTTAATTTAAGTTAATTTTTACCTAAATTTTTTTAGAGTTTAACTCTTGGAGTTCTGGAAAACAAGAGCAAGGCTCTGAAAATAAAAATCTTGGGAAGATGATAATCATCTGCTGAGGACCAAGGGTCCTATTTATAGGCGCTCAAGCGTCTCTTCAACTCTTGAGTTGATCCAACGGTCTGGATCTTGCCACCGCTATACTCACGTGTGCGCCACGTGAGCGCAACGGTAGGGGGGCATTTGTTTCCCCCAATCAGAGCAAAGCTCTGTTTGAATTTCAAATTCAAAAGGTGAAGCAACGCTTCAGATCTCTTGCGCTGCGCGCAGAGCACCACGTGTCAAAAGCAGACACGCCAGCGCAAGGGGCGCTGCGCCCAAGGAAGTGCACCCCAATCAGAGCAAGGCTCTGTTTTAAAATTTAAATTTTAAAAAATAAAGGAAGCAACGCTTTAGATAACTTGCGCTCTGCGCTGCGCGACACGTGTCAGCGCAGTGCGCTGCGCGACACGTGTCAGCGCAGTTGCGCTGCGCGACATGTGTCAAGCGTAGGTGCGCTTGCGCCAACTGCGCCAACAATAAAATTTAAATAATAAATTATTTAATTAATCAGAATTAAAATTCTAGAAAAATCTTTCCAATCTTATTAAAATAAGAAGATTGTCTTCTGTAAAACAGAGACCTTAGGATCAAAAATCCAACGGTGGGGAAATATCCCCAGATCAATCAGAGAAAGATCTATGTAACTAACTCAACAAACCAATTGGCCCTATATAAAGGCCCCCAGACTCCAAGTCTCAGATATACACATATACAGAGAAAAAAAAGAGAAAACTCTCTAAAAAAATTGAAATGCAAGCTTTTGAAGAAAGAAGATCATCTTCTTCAAGGTAAAGAATTAAATTCTTGGAAGAACAGAGATAAAAACATCTCATTAAAAGAAGAATTTCTTCTAAAAAGATCAAACATCTAAGAACAAGATCAAGATCTTCAATAAAAAGAAAAAAGATCAAGAAGATCTAAAAGATTAAAAAAAAAAAAGAAGTAATTTACTTCATTCCTAGATCATTTGATCTATATAAAGGCACAGCCTTTTGATGAACCATTGGTTCTTGAATCTTGAGGTAGAACCTCTTTGGAACAAGAAGAACTTGTTCTCTGATCTGAATGCGCTCTGCGCTATTGAACAGTGCTTTGCATTCTTGATTTGCGCCTCTGCGCTCCTTGGACTGGCGCAAGTCACCAGAGAGCGCCACGTGTCAATCTGCGCCTTGCGCTCCTAAAAACAGAGCGCCGCGCTCTTGAATTGGCACACTGCACTAGAGCGCGCCACGTGTCAGTAGCGCATTAGCGCAGCGCACTGGCGCGGTGCACTGCGCTAACAAACTTGCGCTCAGCAGAGCGTGACACGTGTCACCTCCACATGCGCTGGCGCCTTGCGCTCTTTAATTGGCGCAGAGCGCCTGACAAGCCACGTGGCGTATTGTCAGACCACTAAATGCTGTGTATTATTAAGAAAGGGCAGAGCCCAATTAAAAGGCCTAACAAGCCAAATATAAAAGATGTACATTTAATTAAAAAGCCCAATGATGTGCATTGTTTAAAAAGGGCAGAGCCCAAGCAAAGGCCTAACAGGCCAAGGATAAATGAAATGTTGAACATTTTCAAATGGACTTAGCCCAATTCTGACCATAAGTCCTCGATTTAAATTGAACTGAGCACAACTGCTCTCCCAAATCAATTTACACCCGGTTCAAGGGTACATCTCTAAACTCCTCTGATATCTGTCGTTGTAATCCTTCAACGTCATCAGAGAGGTGACGGGTCCCGACAACCATACATTGCTACGGACTGTGGGGTCCTTAAACTCATGGACCGAAATGTCCTTAAACTAATATTCGTCCCCAAAATGGGAATGTTGGACCGAAATGTCCTTAAACTAATATTCGTCCTCAAAATGGGAATGTTGGACCACCATGTCCCTAAACTGGCAATCGACCGCAATGTCTCTAAACTAAACAATAGAGTCCAAATGCTCTCTTGTTGGATCTAAACGATCCCGTTAAGTCGATCTTAGTCTCAAATTAGACTAACGTATCCTTAACAAACGTTTAAGTTGATCTTAGTCCAAAATAAGACTAACGTATCCTTAAACCAAAACCCCAAACCCAAATCTAAGAAAGTACGGATTTGGACTAGTCCACGTCCTACGGGAGACAGCATAACTTAGTCTCCGTATACAATCTACGGGCAACCGAACACAAAACAAACACACACGACACGAAGTGACCACATGGAGAAGGAGAAAGTTATTACTGCGACGCGGTAGCGTAATTAACTGCAGGGGCTTGCGCCTGCAGGGAAAAGCGTCCCCACAATCAAAAACCCCTCAAATGAGGGGGAATCTGACGAAGTCTGCTACATCGGTCGCATCCGTTTAAACCTTCGATACACGGTGCCATAAATCAACTTGGCATCTTCGGAGAGGTGGACGGATAGCACCAATTTTCATCTGCCCCGAATCTTAGGCAAGACGTCTCTGTCGCGCCGTCTTTCGGAGGGGAACAGACCATGGAACCGCTTTTGAACCTTAGGGTTTGCAGCAGTTTAGCGGTCCCATCAGTGAGGCTTGGGTTTGCCCTTCTACGGCTGATCCAGAGGTACTGTGGTATGTACCAGATATTTTTAGACTGTGCTCAGGTGTTGAGCTTTCGGGAAATTTTGGGACCTTGATGACTCGATCGAAAAGTTTGACGTCGTCCGGATATCATGTGATAAGAGACCAGTAAGCTGACCAGTTTCGGATAGAAGACCTCTCCCAGATGCGTTGTGAGTTGATCAAGGACGGACGAGTATTGAGTATTCCTCCGATGGTTGGGACGAGTTCCCGAGGATGTGTTCGGCCAGATATCTTCTACAGAGTGATGAAGATACCGAGTTCGTGACTTCGAGTCCGTGTGAGAGACTCCGGATTGGCCGTGGCCGAGGACAGTTGTGGTGCACAGATAGCATGGCGTGACGTCATAGTGGGCGATGGTACAGAAGAGTGGAACCAGAAGTTCGTGCGAGACGCTGACGAGCTGTTGTTATTCCCCGTCGAGATTAGAGATCTGATGTGCATACAGAGGCGTTGGGATGCGGCCAGTTCCCGAGGAAATGTTGTGGTGAGGACGCAGATGTCTAGAGAATGAGAAAAGATTATGTAAGAGTATCAGCCTCCGTACAGTTCGGCATAGGCGAGATCGGAAGAAACCTTGAGCAGGATTCTTTCCAGGACACTGCTGCAATGAGAATTGCACCCAGGATCAGTTGCGTCGCGAGTATTCAGAGGGCCAGAGGCCAACGCCAGTGACGTGCTGCCTTACGAGTGGTAGTGATGATTGACCGAGAGATGACCAGAGAAGTGCCAGAACGGAATCGTCCCCGTTAGCACACCTGACTGGGCCGATGAGCCGATGAATTGCGAGATTGGTAAATCCACAGAGAAATGAAGATCCAAAGATAGAAGACGCCAGACCGTGAGCAGGAGGCAAGCGGATATTCTTGTTCTGCCGGTTTTAGGCGCACCGATTTATTCTTCGACATTGTAGGAGGTGTATCTCAATGTCCTTTGTTGCGATTTGCGGTTGTGATCTGAGTATCACGCTTATATCGCTTGGATTTGAGTTTTGGTGATGAGTTTCATGGTATTGCTTTCGTGCACCATGGCTGCACCTGCTGAGTATTTACATTTTCGTGCATAGTTAGTGCACTTGATATATATATTTTATACACCGTTGTGTTGGTTTTTGATTTGTGCATATTTATTGCACTTGATATCCGTTTTATGCCTAGGCTGCACATGTTTATGATTTCATGGATTTCATACAGTTGATTTGATTTTGTGCGTGTGGTACGCACTCGATTTGATTTTCGCACTCGGTATAGCTTATATGTGCTTGTAGTGCATTGATATGTGTTTTGTGCACGCAGTTGCACACGTTTATGATTTTTTACACCTTGGTATACTCGGTGTTGCTATTTGCACATTTGAGTTATTGATAGGTATTTTGTGCACTAAATGCACTGGATTTGTATTTCGTGCACTGGATGCACCGTATTTGTATTTCGTGCACTGGATGCACTGTATTTGATATTTCTTGCACCGGATTTATATTTTGTGCCCTTGATGCACCAGATTAGTATTTTTGTGCATTGTTGCACTAGACTTGCATTTCATGCGTTTATTGCACCAGGCGGGTATTTCGTGCATTGGTTACACTAGATTTATACTCAGTACCTTGGTTGCACTTGATTTATGTTTTTGAGCATTATTTTACCAGGTTTATGTTCTGTGCGCATCAGAGGCACTTGAGTGAGATTCTACACGTGCCTGTTGGATGCTCTTGATTTAGATTTTATCCGTGCATATTGGATGCGATTTCATTCGTGCGGGACATATGCACTTGATTTGGATTTTCGCGCGTGTTGGGCGCATGATATGAGATGTGATTCTGTGCACACCGGATGCACTGGATTGAGATTTTCATGCACTTTAGATGCACTTGATATTGTTGTCGTGCACACCCGTTGCACTAGACAGATGCTTTCGTGCACACCCGTTGCACTAAGTTTTTCTTTTGTGTATATTGTGGCATTTGTATTTGGATTTGATTTCCATGCGCACCAGACGCACGTGATTATTGGATACGCCTTTTGAGGCTGATTTTGCTTTTGAGCACTTTGTTTTCATGATAGGCACTATGTTATGTAGTAGCCGAACATGACTGATCTGAGGACAGTACCTGAGTACTTTGCACGCATTAAAAGTTTACCAAGAGGTCTTTGCAAAAGAGCTATAGTCTCGCTATTTCCTACGTGTCCGTGAGCGACACGAACGTTTATAAAGGAAAACCTTTTGGGATATTTTGAAAACGACGGAACGTGTATTTAGGAAAACATATATGGATATATATTATTATTTTAAAATGAGCGTCCGTCACTTATGCCGTGAGTTACGCATTCACGCGGCGATTTAGAATTTTTTTTTTGCATGAGTTCTATTTAGACTTTGAAAGTTTTCCAAAGATGCGTACTATACACGTATTATAATATTTGACTGGTGTATATTGGATTTCAGTAATGGATTTTGAGATCCGTATCTTCATTGTAACTCCGAGGGATGCGTGCAGATCCGATGATTTGCGTAACGCTTGACGGAGTTCAGTTTTTGAGTTTTGTACTCGTTTTCATGCGCACTTGACCCGTTGTGTTGTTTCTGCATCTTCCACAATTTCGGAGCCCCGTTATTTTGAGCAGATTATTGAAATGTTTAAGACTTTGGAGGTTTTAATTTAAATTTGGGGACCGAATTTATTTAAGGGGGGAAGATTGTAACATTTCAGAAAATATAAAATATTATTTTTGGAATTTAATATTAAAATAATATATTTCCCGAAAACTGCCCGATTTGCGAAATTGGGGTTTTCGAAAAAGGGTATAAATATATACCAATAATTGTGAAATAAAGGGAAATTAAAATGATTTATTCATTTAATTATATATTTAAAGAATTTGGCATTTTTAAAAGTTATTATAGGCAATTTTGGTAAAAGCCCGATTAGTGCACTGCTAATCGCGATTAAGCCAAATCCGTATTTCTACAGTTTTTCATGGTAAGTGCACCATGAAATATTATATGTTATTTCAATTGTGTTGTTTTTATTAGGGTGCAAGTGTTATTGGTGAGAAAAGAATAGAAAAAGGTGTCATGATTAGTGAGGAGAGAGAAATGAGACATAATGATGACTTGGAGAGAGAGAGAGAGTGTGTGAAAATAATTGAGAGAGAGGGGGGCTGCCTCATTCTCTTCCCCCATCTTTTTTTTCATCCCCTTATTCATCTTCCTCACCCTCATCTCCCTCCACCTTCAAACCCTAGATCCATCTCCAAATAATCCCCAAAACCCTAAACTCCTTGCACAAAAAACGATCCCCTCTTCATCCTCATCATATTGAACCAAACAAAGTGGGATTTTGGCAACATTGGGACTACTAGGGTTCTCTTGAGTTCATCCATGAGGTATATCTCTTTCCATGTTAGTTTAGTTTGAATTCTTAGCTTCTAGTTTAGTTTAGAGATGGTTTGGTGGGGATTTGTGGAAATTAGAAAATCCTAGTGAGGGTTTGAGTGAAATTGTGGATTGATGGTGATTGAGTGCCTGTTTAAGACCTGGAATTTAGTGTAGAAAACAAAATACGGATTAGGGATTTGAGTTCATGTCGGTTTTGTGGGAATAAAGGATGTGCAGGAAAATCTGGAGCAACCCGGGGGATTTTTGAGCGTAGCAAACAATACCAGGGACCTAGATACACCACCAGGAGACCACCATGACAAGACGAAGCCCATGGGAGCATAGGGGGCCGAGGAGGCCGGATTTAGGGCCTATGTGGCCGGCCACTTGGTTGGCTGGGGTGTCGGGGTTGGTCTAGTAGCTCAAATACACAATATACATCACCCTAGACTTGTTTGCTTGGCTTTATTTGACCTGAGTCAAAATTTGGGAGCTTTTTAGTATGATTTTGGCTATGTTTTCCGTATTTTGAAATGCTAATTCTTGTTGTCTGGATTTGTACTTGGTTGTGGGATGTTCGTACATCAACAACAAGGGTTGTTTGGTTGATTTAGTACGCGTATGTTATAGGTTCTAACCTACGAGCAAGGCGCGTGCCGTATTGGATTTTATAACTTGATTTTAATAGCGTTGCGATATGTGTTGTTATTGTAGGTACCTTCGCGTAGATTCCGAGGCGACGGAGCGTGGCGTCAACGACTTTGGCAAGCGAAGACTACGGTGAGTAGATCTATATCTACCGGGGAAGTCGGGTGGATGGCGTATAGCACCCCCGCAAAGTTTTGATGGAAACTGATTTATAGAATATGGTTAAGGAAACATAGATTTGAAAACTAGGGTTAGAGTTAAAAGATAGTTAGTGAAACCATATTAGAAACTAAGGATAGTTAGAAGTGATATAATACGGCTAATATGTGATGACGGTATTTGAGGATAATTTTTGACGATATTGCCGTTTAGGATACTATAGGACTAGATAGTCGACGTAGATGTGTCATCCGAACCATACATATTTCTAAATTGAAGAATCGTATGCATCTTTTAAACAGATACCTTGAGGGACGTTACGGAATTTCAAATGATATCTTTTCCTTAAAAACACCGTAACCCCTATTTTCAAAACTACGATTCGCTTCTTTAAAAATCTGATTGTATGGTTCGGGTGTGTATGTTAGATCAGATACTTATACTTATAGTAGAGATAAAATGTTTATGTAAACTCGACTTGATGTGAGATATAAATGCGATGACAAGAATATAAGACGAATATGATGATCTGATGATATGTTAGTATACGGATGCGAGTCGATTGAGATGATTGATATCTTGTCGGTCCCCTGATATGAGATCGTTATGGATGTGACCTGGGACATAGGTATATAACAAGATCCCCTGATATGAGATCGTTATGGATATGACCTGGGACATAGGTGTATATATATATATATATATATATATATATAGAGAGAGAGAGAGAGAATGTTGTGAATCATGGATGATGGGCCGTACGCGATATGAGGTCGTACCCTCATTGTCTTATAGGTTGATAAGATCCCTATTAGCATAATGTCGCCGTACGATGATTTTCCGTACGTGATGAGTTTGACTTGAGGTTTGATCCATACCCTTGACTAGAGGATGCCGTACGATGGATTATACCGTATGTGATGTTGTGAGGCTAGATGCCGATTGATAGATTCACCGACTCGGTCATGTTAGATACGTATACCCGTCAGCATTTGCATATGATTTACCTTATACTGCATTCATGTTATTCGCATCGCATTACTTATACTTGTTCTAGTACACCTGCACCATTATCGATGATGCGTATATTACACTTACACAGATTTGCCGGCTCACACACTTCATCATCAATAATTGCCATGTCACTACACAGTAGGATTGCTGCATCATGATATGACTCTTCACATAACATACTTGTGTATATATATATTTGTGCATTCATGCCTACATACATACTTATTGCACATACATAGACGATGTTGCATTTGAGTTTGAAGAAATTGGGAACCGCGGGATATATTTAAAAACTGGAATCATTTTAAAAGAGCGGTTTTCCCTTAATATGTCATATTACTGTTCCATGTTGCATGATATACGGAGATGCTTACATTTCTATCATATGTCGCATACATCATGCTTTATGATTTTACGCATTGAAATATGCTATTTTCATGAGATTTCTGGATTTGAAAACCGTGGCGATTTCAAAAGAAAGCATGTACTGTTTTAAAAACCCGGTTTCTCTTGATATGATATTTCAGTGCGTCCACCATGTGTTTTCTCGGTTCTGAGAGTGACATGTGAAACCCGATACGAGAAAGCGGATGAGGCCGATTGCGGGTACATGGTGGACCCGGTATGGTACCCCGGGGCAAGAAAGGGATGCTGTGTATACAGACGGTGAGCCTGGCAGAGATACTACTACCTACCGGTGATTGGTTGGACCTGGCGGATATCCGGAGGATACCGACCGGAGTCGAGAGATGATATGGGCCGTTCCGGACTGACGGAGCCCGTGGGCCGATCCGGACTGACGGAGCCCGAGATATGAGGATTTACATGTCGATGCTGAACACGGGTTTCATGATGTTTTCGGGTGTCGATGTTGGACACCCAGGTTCCATGATTTTGATGTGTCGAGAGGGACACCGTTGATTTATATCCTCATACTTTCATGCATACTCTTTTATGATATTTACGTGCATATAAACATTGATCATATGGGTGTACGAGATCCACGTGCATACATGCGTTGATTATACTGTTGGATGTTATCCATATGCTTTTAGACATTGACTACCTTGTTGGGACATATAGTATTACCTTTATGATATAGTTGACCTAGGAGTCGTTGTTTATTCGATTTCTATCTGTTGATATTTTTCTACTCACGAGTTGGCAACCCACCCCCGTTGTGCCACAGTTCTTGCAGGTCGACCACTTGGATCAGTAGCGGCTTCGCTGGCACACAGTTGCATTCGGGTGTTTTGCATTGGTAGGTAGGACATTTGTATTGTACCCACTCTTGTATTTTCTATTTCATATTATATCTAGTCAACTCCATCAATCAAAATTAGTAAATTGTATAAGTAATGAGACTTAGTGGGATTGTGGTTGCGAGACTTAGGGCGAGGGGTTTTCCGCTACTTGTGGTTTTTATATCTTACTTTTCTTTATCTTTTGTGGTGATCTTCGTCGTTGGGCGTCGTATGCTTATTTATATTGTCTTGCGTGGTTGTGATCCGCCGTTTGGCGAAGAGTTAGCTCCCGCTTGGGGATGCTTTTATCATTATCTTGTATATGTGGTTTTGGATCAAAATATACAAAGGAGGTGCTGCCCAAATTTTTAAAAGACGAAATATGTTTTCAAACTAGTAAATTCCACTTGCATTTTCATGTCCCTTTTCTTTGCATTTTAAGAAAACTTGATCTCATTATACCTTTATTTCAAAACTTCATCTCCTTTATTTTCTTAAAAAGGTTTAGATTTCTGGGTTTCAGCTTACTTGAATTACGTTACGCCTTTAGACGTTGCGTGATTTAAGTGCTGGTCACGAACTAATATTTCGGGTCGTGACAAAGTTGGTATCAGAGCGCTAGGTTTAACCTTGGTTCGAGTCTATGTTTGACTATGCGGTGTCTAGGGCGGGTATGTATTTCGGAACCTAGGCTTGACCTTACGGAACTTAGACTTGAATGGGGGGGGTATTAGACCCGAACTTTCATTTCATAGGCTGACCCTGATTGATGGAGTAGGTAGCTTGAGTAGAGTGCCGTACCGTACGTATGTTCCGCGGCATATTTACGATACGATACTCCACTTAAGAAACCTTAGGATGTACATATTTGGAGATCTATGATTCTCTTCATACCCATGATTATACATCCATTTGAGATCCTTGATTCTATTCGTTTCCATGATCATACTCTCATTGATGCTGTTTCTTCTTATGATCATGTATCCATTCTGGATCTGTCATTTTCTTTCTTACCGTTGATCTGCTCTCTTCGATACTCGATTGAGGTTCCTGTCATCATGGTTTGAGCGCAGTTTGAGCTGCTGCTAGTGTTGCGGTCAGGGCGAGCTCGTCTGGTACGAGGGCTGACCATTGTGTTTTCTGGTGACATGGGAACGTCTCGATGTAGTGTTATGTTGTGACCTCCTGTTCAGGCGAGTGTTTGGTTTTGCACCGGATGATCAGGCCACTGTTAGAGGCTGCTTGTTGTGAGAGGACTGTCGATGTACAGCCTACCGCAGAGATTGTGATGTCGCCTACCATGCGACAGATGACCCAGTTGTTGCTGAGATTGATGGGATGTCGCTTCCAGAGCTTACGAGCTGAGATCGCCAGAGCTTCCGGGCAGAAATGCAACAGGTGATCGCTAGTCTACCTCGATTTGAGTGACGAAGGTGATTCGTCAGATTGATGTGCCAACGCAGGCCCAGTTGAGTTGGAGATTTTCAGTGTGGAGAGTCTTACTCAGATCTAGAGCAGACCGATCCAGAGATGACCGTTGATGTATCGCCTTTCCTAGAGGATTGAGGCATTGTTTAGCATGCGGACCGATGGTTTTCACATGTCGGCTAAACCGCTCGGTGGCGCTTGTCCTTGAGTGCTACCAATTGAGGCATGATGCTGACGTTCGCGGAGGGTATCGAGGGTAGAGGTTAGATGCCGTGAGGGCTCGGCTGGCGGAGATATCCTCAGAATACTACGAGCAGTGTTCTCTGCACCCCCTTCCCCCGCTATTGTAATTTTTCTTTTTCGATGCATGGCTGAGGAGCCTATAATACCCTTTGAATGAACAAGATTCTTTTTCTTTCATTGCAATGCTTTATTGATCCCTTTTATTATATAAACAAAAAGATCTCAAGAAGGGTGTACATTGCTTTAGAAGGAAATACATGCTAGTAGATGTTCTTATTCGTGCAGCTTGAGCCCCTCGGATGTCTGCTGGCCTCTATGCCCGGCATAGGGTACCGAGCTTCATGGGTACCTGACATATCCTTTGCTGACATGACCATGATTTGGCCGATAGTCAGCTCGGCGGGAGGGGGACGTTGCTCCTGCTCACGGTCAGCTTGCCGCTTGTCCCTCAAGTACGCCGCGAGGTGTCCCGAACGGATGAGCTTCTGGATGTAGTCTCGGAGCTGCTTAGAGCTCTCCGTGGAGTGGCCTAGCGACCTGTGGAACCGCAGTAGGGGCCCCGGGTTCTCTTTGAGGCCATTCATGAGATCGGGGGAGTTTGAAGAACCCCTCGCCCTTAGCCTCCTCTAGTGGCACTGTCTGGGAAACGTTGAGCGGGGTGTACTCCTGAAACTTCGGGAGATAAGGCTTTGACTGCTTAGTGAAGGGTTTGTTTAGCACCCTATGAGGTGTTTTGAAGCATCACATGTCCAAAAGATATGATTTTTATTGTGCTAAACAAACACGCGTATGGATCGATCCTAGAAAATTAGGTTTATTAAACTTTAGCTAACAAAAATTAGGGTTTGAAGGCTACAACCTTTGTAGCTCCCGTTTTTGATTCGCTCCTTAGGCTCTTTGGTGTTGAGTCGAGGTCCTCTTGATGTCCTCTTGTATCCACGACGATCCACCACGGAGATATCCGTCCAAGCTCGCAACTTCGACAATCCGAAGGAAACACTCTAAACGAAGCGGCTAAGCTAGTGTAGAATGATGTTGTGGTGTGGAATCTCACTTTAAAAACCTATCTTTGAGTGGTATTTGCTCACTAGGTAAATCAAGAGAGCAAGAGATGGAGGAGAATGAAGATGGTGGCTTTTCTTTGCAAGAGGTAAAATGATAACCATAAGGTTAAGGTTCAAAAAGAAAATAAATATCACTATATATATTTATTCCTTCTTGACTCCAACCATGATTAAATGATAGATGATTAATTTAACTTGGGTTTAGAATAATAAAGGAAAAGATAACCATGGTTTAGTGGTAGGTGAGCAAGGTTAGGTTAGAAGAAGCATGTAGAAACTAGCATAATTATCCTTTCCTTTTCATTTTCTTTTTAAATCCATAATTAAATAATAATCCATTAAATAATCAATGGTGTGAGTCTTATATTGCCACCATTTCCATATATAATCAACCATGATGGTTTGATGTATGTATGTGTACATGTATGCACATCTACATGTGCATGAAACTAGAAAAGAAGAAAGAAGCATATGCATGCATGCATACATCCATCAAACCCTAGAAAGGTTTTAAGTGAGAAAACTAATGATTAAATGATAAATCAACACTTGATTTATCAATCCGGTCATATCTCATATGACCCCACCAAAAGCAGTTCACCCGATCAATGTTCGGTATCATATACGCACATTTCAATCGGGTGCATGCGCATATCGCATATGCACACCACAACGTTTCGCCTGGACTGGGTAACTCCTCTGTGGGACTCTAAGACTCGTCAATACGCCGGCAGAGGGTAATGATCATATCAAGTACCCTCAAGCCGCAAGCGGTCAGCTAAACGTAACGGCCACCCGGGTATTGAGCGATCAGAAGACAACAAGCGAACCTGCTACAACTCCCGTCGAGCCATCCGGCAACACTACCGTACAGTCCGGTCTCTTCGTCAAATATGCTGCATATCGAGCCTAGGGATGGTCACGTCGACCCCAATAACTCAATAAGTCGTGCCGGTGAATGGTCTATAACAGTTCGAGAAACTACTGATAACACTTATCAGCAAATCTCAGCAGCCCTGGCCAGGGACTTGCTGCTATAACCAGTCGGGCACAGTACAGCATCAACTCCCAATATCGGGAGAGACGAAACCCCTCCTATCGTTCATTGCCTTCGTGTGTCTCGGGACTGTACCCAACGGCCACCTGTTTGCACGACTCATTAGAGCCGTGGTAGGGTGGTAATCAAAGTACAGTGGGAGAACACACAAGGCTCTATGACGATCTCGGGTCTACAGACTAACCTGTACCAGTGTCACCTGAGAACTGCTATCCGACGATAGATATAATTCCATATAGGAGTTCTCGGCGAGTCCGTCCAGTGTACCCAGTCACCACTGAGCACCCGTATATGATCTTGATGTCAAACATCGATGAATGTGGGAACATCCATCGCCCATCACATGGGTCTAGTATCATATACGCTAGTCTACTCTGGTATATCGATGCCCCGTCTCGATACACCTCCGACTAGGGACATTTCAGGATATGCTTATAGACTACAAACGTCCCACTAGTATGATCTCTATCATAATCAGAGTAGTCAAGCAGATATCCTTGGGGCTTTATCAGCATGTATGAATGAATAAAAGCATGATCAAATCAACATGTCAGATAAAGAATAACCAGATAGCATACTATCATGTCGAGCAAGAATGCAAACTGAATATATATACATGTATAGATACATCCACTATCACATAAATGGCCTCTAGGGCATACATATATCCAACAATCTCCCACTTGCACTAAGGCCAGTTATTGGCGTATCTCATACCCAACATCTCAAAAAGTCGCTCATGCTGCGGCTGAGGGAGGGCCTTGGTGAATGGATCCGCAGCGTTGTTCTTTGTGTCAACTCTCTTAATCTCGATCTCGCGGCGATCTACAATCTCCCGGATCAAATGAAATCGCCTCAGGATGTGTCTGGACCGCTGATGGGATCTGGGCTCCTTGGCTAACGCCATTGCCCCATTATTGTCACAATACAAAGGTATTGGATCAATAATGGTTGGAACTACTCCTAGCTCCGAGACGAACTTCTTCATCCAGACGGCTTCCTTGGCGGCATCATTTGCAGCAATGTACTCAGCTTCCATCGTAGAGTCTGCAACGGTATCTTGTTTGGAACTCTTCCAACTTACCGCCCCTCCATTGAGGGTAAATACAAACCCTGAGATAGATTTGCTGTCATCCTTATCACTCTGGAAGCTCGAATCGGTAAAGGCCTCCATTTGGAGATCCTTGTTACCATACACCAAGAACAATTCTTTAGTCCTTCGCAAGTACTTAAGAATGTTCTTCACAGCTGTCCAGTGGTTCTCCCCTGGGTTGGATTGATACCTGCTTACAACACTAAGTGCATAAGCTACATCTGGGCGTGTACACAACATCGCATACATTATTGATCCTACTGCCGAAGCATAAGGTATAATGCTCATGCGAGCTCTCTCTTCATCGGTCTTTGGACAAGAATCCTTGGAGAGAGTGACTCCATGGCAAGCGGGTAAGGCACCCCGCTTGGAGTCTTCCATACTAAACCTCTTTAGGATGGTGTTGATGTACCTGGTTTGGGACAATCCCAATAACTTTTTGGATCTATCCCTATAGATCCTTATACCCAGGATGTATGTGGCATCACCCAGGTCCTTCATGGAGAACCTTAGTGATAAGAATGATTTGACCGATTGTAGCATAGGAATATCATTTCCTATCAGAAGAATGTCATCCACGTACAATACGAGGAATGTGACAGCTCTTCCTACAGCCTTCCTATAAACACAAGGTTCATCCGGATTTTTGATGAAATCAAACTCTTTGATAACATCATCAAAACAAATGTTCCAACTCCGAGATGCCTGCTTTAACCCATATATGGATTTAAGCAATCTACATGCTTTCTCGCTGCTCCCACTGTCAATGAAGCCCTCTGGCTGATCCATATAAACACATTCATCTAAATCTCCATTTAGAAATGCTGTTTTAACGTCCATCTGCCAGATTTCATAGTCATAGTGAGCAGCAATAGCAAGTAGGATCCGAATAGATTTAAGCATGGCTACGGGCGAAAAAGTTTCGTCATAGTCCAAACCTGGTCTTTGACGAAAACCTTTCGCCACAAGTCTTGCCTTATAGGTCTCTACCTGCCCATCCACACCAATCTTTCTTTTAAAGATCCATTTGCACCCTACAGGTTTTACCCCAGGGGGTACAACGTCCAAAGTCCATACTTTGTTGGTGTACATAGACTCCATTTCGGATCTCATGGCATCCAGCCACTTCACAGAGTCACTACTCGTGATAGCTTGCTGAAAACTGGTAGGATCATCATCATCCATGATGCAATCTTCTCTGTCACCATCAATGAGGAAACCGTAGTACCTCTCTGGTGGGCGAGAAGTCCTACCAGACCTACGGAGTGGCCGAGGTTCTTCAGTTTCTGTTGCAACAGCCGGTTCAATCAAATCGTCATTTGTAGTTTGTGTCTCCAGAACCTCTTCTAGATCTACCATCTTGCCATCATCTCTATCTGTGAAAAACTCTTTTTCCAAGAATGTGGCATACTGAGAAACAAACACTTTTTGTTCCTCTTTGTGGTAGAACAGATATCCATAAGAATTCTTTGGATATCCCACAAAGTTACACATGACTGACCGTGTCTCGAGTTTGTCCGGATTCTTCTTTTTAACATAGGCCGGGCAACCCCAAATCTTAATTCTTTTAAGAGATGGTCTCTTCCCATTCCATATCTCATATGGCGTGGTAGACACGGCTTTGGTTAGAACCCTGTTTAGCAGAAACGCTGCAGTCTCCAATGCATGCCCCCAAAACGAGACTGGTAACTCAGCGTCACTCATCATGGACCGGACCATATCTAATAGGGTCCTATTCCGTCGTTCTGACACACCGTTGTGCTGTGGTGTGTAAGGAGGAGTGAGCTGAGAGAGAATCCCATTCTCTTTTAGGAAGTTTGCAAATTCTGTACTGAGATACTCCCCACCTCGATCTGATCGAAGCATCTTAATACTCAAGCCGGTTTGTTTTTCTACTTCTTGTTTATATTCAACGAATTTCTCGAAAGCTTCGGACTTGTGCTTTAATAAAAATACATGACCGAATCTTGAGAAATCGTCGGTGAATGTAATGAAGTATGAAAAACCGCCTCTGGCTTGTGTAGACATTGGCCCACATACATCACTATGTATGAGGCCCAGGAGCTGAGTAGCTCTTTCTCCGTGTCCGGTAAACGGAGTTTTGGTCATTTTACCCTTGATACAAGACTGGCAAGTCGCATAAGATTTATATTCAAAAGGATTTAAATATCCATCTTTGTGTAACTTGTTTAGTCTTGTTTCGTTAATATGACCAAGTCTACAGTGCCAAAGAAAAGCTTCATTTAATTCTGAAAGTTTTCTTTTATTAGTGTGTTGTATACTGAAAACTGTGTGTTGATTTAGGACATATATTCCGTTATTAAGTGTACCATACCCAACCAACATTTGATTCAGGTAAATGTTCATAACATTGTTTTGCAATACAAAATTATACCCTTCATTGTCCAACAAAGAAACGGATATAATATTACATAACATATCAGGTACAAAATAACATGGATTCAAAATCAAAATACATCCAGACGGCAACCCCAAGTGATACTCTCCCACTGCGACTGTATGTACATTGGAACCATTTCCAACGCGGAGAGTATGGTCACCTGTCTTCAAAACCTTGCTATTTCTCAGCCCCTGCATAGAATTGCAAATGTGAGAACCTGAACCGGTATCCAATACCCAGGAAGCAGAGTTTATAGAAAAACAGTTTTCAGTCACAAACGCACCTGAAGCAGAAGCATCACCATGCTTCTTCTTGAGACTTAGGTACTCTGTGCAGTTGCGCTTCCAATGTCCTGTCTTGTGGCAATGAAAACACTCGCCTTTCCCTGGGTCTCCAGCCGTGGACTTTCCCTTCCCCTTCGCCTTTTTGACTCCACCCTTAGGATTAGTTGGTTTCTTCTTTTTCTTTCCCTTGGCCTTAGCTTTTGGGCGAGAAGAAGAAGACTGTCCAATGGTCATAACGGGAGTCTTTGCTGATTTCATAGTGCTCTATGCACTCCTTAACATATTAAGGAGTTCAGGGAGTTCCTTCTCCATGCTGTGCATGTTAAAGTTCACTATGAACTGAGCAAAGGTGGAGGGGAGGGACTGCAGAATAATATCTATATATTGCTCATTGTCCATTGTCCATCCAAGGTCCTCAAGCTCTTCTATAAGAGCTATCATCTTCAAAACATGGTCCGCTACTGGTGTGCCAGGGGCCATCCGCATGTGAAACAGTTTCCTTGATGCTTCGTATCGTAATACGCGGGACTGTTCCCCATACAACTCCTTTGTATGGAGTAAAATCCCGTGAATGTCCATGTCCTCGTGCTGCTTTTGATGTGTGTTATCCATCGATGCAAGCGCGAGGCATTTTGCCGTGGCACAGTCAGCGTCCCATGTCTTGCGGACTTCAATGTCCGCAACTGAGGATTTTGGGCCTGGGACGGGCGGGGCTGAAGCCGTGAGGACATATGATACTTTATCATATGTCAAGGCGATCTTCAGATTCCTTAGCCAGTCTTTATAGTTGGTCCCATTCAGTTTGTTCTTATCTAATAGAAGCTTAAGTCCAGTTATTGGTATCTGCCATTAAGAGAGAGAAAAGAATACACTCAGCGAAAGCTCTTGCACAGATTAGATTGGTTTATTATCTTGTCTAATCGATGTTTCCCACTGCTTTTTATCAAGTTTTTCTTTCAAACCTTAAAAAGAAAAACTAGCCAGGATTAATTACAGTCTACAACTTCGCTAACCGTTCAGCCAGGCCAGTGTTGGTACTTTGAGGGAGGTTCCCCGTGCTTTCGCACGGACCTAATTAGAGTAAACCTCGTTTTCCCAGAGGCGGAGCCCCGTTAACACCTTTCTAGACACCTAATGAGTTAGCTAATTGCAAACTGTAAAACTCTCCTAGGAGCAACTATTGCCCACAGTGGGATCGGGATCCAACCATCACATGGAAGGTATGCAATCTCATTGCAAATTTCAACACTTGAAATTCCCGATGTAATTTTTTACCCCTAGTACTTATGATCTTAACTATGGTTAACAAATCATAAGTACCAGTCAAGTTCTACCCGTCATTTCTTGATCAATTAGACCCACCCATTTGACCCTTAACTATGGTCAACAAAGTCGCATGAATGTCCTAATTAATCTGCATCATATGCATTGTAGTAAGACATCACTTAGCTACCGTACACTACGCCTTAACTAAAGTCAACAAACGTAGCACGAATACTAAGTACTCTACTTCCTAAAATGACGGAGGGTTGCGAATGATTTTTAAGAAAATCTTTAACGCTTTGAACTTGATATCGTTGTAGAATCAAACAGTTTTCAAAAGGAGTGGCTTAATCTCCGCAGTTTTGAAATGTAGTTTTTTCACAAATAGCCGAGTAGTTTTTAAATCCGATTCTACAACATCTTTTAGGTTTATTTTCTTTACATTAATCACATTAATGTAATCCCATCATTTAAGTCCTTAAGCCAATCACAGAAAAGAAACGAAAATAACACGTACGCTTATGCCATCCGCATTCGCCGCAATGTTCCGTTATGCACCGTTAGGTTACTTAACTAACGGCATACCGGGACGGGACTAGCACGGGTGTAAAACATAAGCAATGTCTACTATATATCATATATATAATAAGTCATTCGTCTCAGATTTCACAGAACACAGGCAGCAGAAATATAGATATAACGTGGGATATACTAGGACGTCCGTATTTAGTATTTAGCCAGAATAGAAAATACGGATTCCACAGTCGCGATGAATAGCCAAGCACACACCCTGGACCCCTACGAGAGCGGCAAGTGACCCTACCAATCCTGGAGTTTAGGAGACCCGGTCTCGACTCCTCGAGATGGCCTCCCACTGAACCCCAGAACCCGGTCACCTGTGCTCCCCTCCTTGGGTCCATCCTAATGCGGAAAAGTAAATAATATACAACACTAGTGACACAACCGCAACCTGGAAGTGCCCCAAATAAAAGAATATTACATTACATTTGAATTTACATGAATGAAAATATAAAGCTCTCATCTCACAAAACCCCCCGGCTATTCAATCGCGACAATCCTGCACATCATATCTCAGCAACACATAATATCACATATCATCAGCGTAAGTAAGTATGCGTACCCCGATTGTCGTTGATGTATAGCAACGAAACCGGCGATATCTAACATACTACACTTACGGTCACAGAAAAGAAAGTGTAAAACTACAATATTTGGAATCCAGATTCTCTTTAGACATCATAAATGCGAAATATCACATATCTCGTATTTCATGCCTAAACCATATGAATTCCACATATTGTATCACATTCCAGACAAACAGACAGTATTAAAGTTTTTCGAACGAACAATCAAGCATCCAAGATTCACTAAAGCTCAACACTTGAGCAGGGTTCAAAAAGATCCGGAGTGTGACACAGTAGTGGCGGTCCAGCCGTAGAAGGGTCAAGCCAACGCCTCACATGTGGCACGCCGTACTGCCCCAAACCCTAGGGTTCAAAGGGCAGTTCGAGACGGTCACATAATCGAGTTAAGGTTTGTTGTCTTCTAGAGGGACCACCGCAAAAAGACTTGCACGTATCTCGAAACTATTTAAACCCCGTGAATATTGAGTAAATGATATTCGTTCAAGAACTTCAATACTTTCTAGTTTACCCGGAAAAGAAAGCGAAATGAAAACTCCGATCGAAACCTCGAGGCCAAAAACATCTCCAGAATTTTTCAACAGAAGATTCAGATTAAACATGCTCAGAATATAATATAGCAGGTAAATAAAATTACTGTGCAAAAAATTGTCAAAGAGCCCCTAGTATGGCCGCGGAAGCGCGGCCTAAGCTTGCTTATGCCGCTCTTCCGCGGCTGAAGTTACTGTTCACTCCTCGAATTTTCCAGATCGTCTAATTTTTACCTGCTCTATTTTTTGAGAATTTTTAATTCAGAAAAAGGTCAATTTTTAAAAAATTTCCAGAGAGCATTTTTCAAAAGTCGTATTTTGTTTCGATCGGACTTTTTACTTCGCAAAAAGGTCGCCTAATGTTCTAGGTCGGCTCTGATACCAATGAAGGGTTTGTTTAGCACCCTATGAGGTGTTTTGAAGCATCACATATCCAAAAGATATGATTTTTATTGTGCTAAACAAACACGCGTATGGATCGATCCTAGAAAATTAGGTTTATTAAACTTTAGCTAACAAAAATTAGGGTTTGAAGGCTACAACCTTTGTAACTCCCGTTTTTGATTCGCTCCTTAGGCTCTTTGGTGTTGAGTCGAGGTCCTCTTGATGTCCTCTTGTATCCACGACGATCCACCACGGAGATATCCGTCCAAGCTCGCAACTTCGACAATCCGAAGGAAACACTCTAAACGAAGCGGCTAAGCTAGTGTAGAATGATGTTGTGGTGTGGAATCTCACTTCAAAAACCTATCTTTGAGTGGTATTTGCTCACTAGGTAAATCAAGAGTGCAAGAGATGGAGGAGAATGAAGATGGTGGCTTTTCTTTGCAAGAGGTAAAATGATAACCATAAGGTTAAGGTTCAAAAAGAAAATAAATATCACTATATATATTTATTCCTTCTTGACTCCAACCATGATTAAATGATAGATGATTAATTTAACTTGGGTTTAGAATGATAAAGGAAAAGATAACCATGGTTTAGTGGTAGGTGAGCAAGGTTAGGTTAGAAGAAGCATGTAGAAACTAGCATAATTATCCTTTCCTTTTCATTTTCTTTTTAAATCCATAATTAAATAATAATCCATTAAATAATCAATGGTGTGAGTCTTATATTGCCACCATTTCCATATATAATCAACCATGGAGGAGAATGAAGATGGTGGCTTTTCTTTGCAAGAGGTAAAATGATAACCATAAGGTTAAGGTTCAAAAAGAAAATAAATATCACTATATATATTTATTCCTTCTTGACTCCAACCATGATTAAATGATAGATGATTAATTTAACTTGGGTTTAGAATGATAAAGGAAAAGATAACCATGGTTTAGTGGTAGGTGAGCAAGGTTAGGTTAGAAGAAGCATGTAGAAACTAGCATAATTATCCTTTCCTTTTCATTTTCTTTTTAAATCCATAATTAAATAATAATCCATTAAATAATCAATGGTGTGAGTCTTATATTGCCACCATTTCCATATATAATCAACCATGATGGTTTGATGTATGTATGTGTACATGTATGCACATCTACATGTGCATGAAACTAGAAAAGAAGAAAGAAGCATATGCATGCATGCATACATCCATCAAACCCTAGAAAGGTTTTAAGTGAGAAAACTAATGATTAAATGATAAATCAACACTTGATTTATCAATCCGGTCATATCTCATATGACCCCACCAAAAGCAGTTCACCCGATCAATGTTCGGTATCATATACGCACATTTCAATCGGGTGCATGCGCATATCGCATATGCACACCACAACGTTTCGCCTGGACTGGGTAACTCCTCTGTGGGACTCTAAGACTCGTCAATACGCCGGCAGAGGGTAATGAGCATATCAAGTACCCTCAAGCCGCAAGCGGTCAGCTAAACGTAACGGCCACCCGGGTATTGAGCGATCAGAAGACAACAAGCGAACCTGGTACAACTCCCGTCGAGCCATCCGGCAACACTACCGTACAGTCCGGTCTCTTCGTCAAATATGCTGCATATCGAGCCTAGGGATGGTCACGTCGACCCCAATAACTCAATAAGTCGTGCCGGTGAATGGTCTATAACAGTTCGAGAAACTACTGATAACACTTATCAGTAAATCTCAGCAGCCCTGGCCAGGGACTTGCTGCTATAACCAGTCGGGCACAGTACAGCATCAACTCCCAATATCGGGAGAGACGAAACCCCTCCTATCGCTCATTGCCTTCGTGTGTCTCGGGACTGTACCCAACGGCCACCTGTTTGCACGACTCATTAGAGCCGTGGTAGGGTGGTAATCAAAGTACAGTGGGAGAACACACAAGGCTCTATGACGATCTCGGGTCTACAGACTAACCTGTACCAGTGTCACCTGAGAACTGCTATCCGACGATAGATATAATTCCATATAGGAGTTCTCGGCGAGTCCGTCCAGTGTACCCAGTCACCACTGAGCACCCGTATATGATCTTGATGTCAAACATCGATGAATGTGGGAACATCCATCGCCCATCACATGGGTCTAGTATCATATACGCTAGTCTACTCTGGTATATCGATGCCCCGTCTCGATACACCTCCGACTAGGGACATTTCAGGATATGCTTATAGACTACAAACGTCCCACTAGTATGATCTCTATCATAATCAGAGTAGTCAAGCAGATATCCTTGGGGCTTTATCAGCATGTATGAATGAATAAAAGCATGATCAAATCAACATGTCAGATAAAGAATAACCAGATAGCATACTATCATGTCGAGCAAGAATGCAAACTGAATATATATACATGTATAGATACATCCACTATCACATAAATGGCCTCTAGGGCATACATATATCCAACACTTAGATCCCCTTCTCTCTTCCCTTGCCCTTTTCTTTTGGTCAATTTGCTCCGCCCAGGGGAGATTTGCGTTCACCTCGGATTCGAGCTGGACCTCGCGCTCGGTCCAGGCCTTTACCTCGGCCATGGTCTTAGGTTGCGCTAATGCAAAGGAGCGTAACCACTCCTTGTGCCTAAGACCAGACCTCAGGGCTGTGATGACCGTCTCGTCCTTATGTTCTGGGACCTCGAGAAGAGCGTTGTAGAAGCGGGTGACGTATACCTTGAACGTCTCATTGTCCCAGCTCTTGATCGTGAAGAGATGGTCAACTGTGCGTTTTTGCCGCCTGTTCCCGACAAAGTGGCCGAGGAATTGGGTGGCCAGCTCGTCGAAAGTTGAGATCGAGCGTGGCTTGAGTCCTCGGAACCAGTCTCGTCCGGAGCGGATGAGAGTGGCCGGGAAAGCTCGGCATTGGGCTACGTCGGAGTTATCTTGGAAGCTCATTCCCGCGGTGAACGCATCCAAATGGTCCTTCGGGTCAGATTTACCGTCGAAGAGAGAGACCTTTGGGGGCTTGTTGCGGGAGGAGACGTGGACGGCAAGCAGCTCCTCGGTGAATGGCTTGGTGAGCGAGTCGGCGGCGTACTTAGCCCCGTTGCTCGAGCGGTGACCTTCCTGACGTATACCTTCGATCTTCTTCTCGAGGGCGTCGAGTCGGCCGTGGTATCCCGACGATTCAGCACATTCTAATCCCCGGCCTCTGCTGTTGGAGACCTGCATCCGGGCACGGCCCCGGTTCCCCTCAATGAGGTTCCTCAGATCCCCCGGCGAGGTAGTCTTCGAGCCGCCGTGGCGAGACCCCATCGAGGGAGGGGGTGCTGGTCATGCCTAGGAACAGGCGAGCTGACCGACATCTCCTCGGGAGGGAAAGGGTCGTGAAGAGGCTCGGGGCGAGATGTTCTAGTGACGGACCTGGGTGTTGAACTATGGAGCGCCCAGCGGGTCGCAGAAGGTATTGGCCCGGAAGATCTGCGGCCGTGGGAAACGGTGAGGCGACGATCGGCCGTGCCTGCACAAGCAGAGCTTTCTCTTCCTCGGTAGGGGTCCCGGTCTCGGTCCCGAGGCGGGGGACCGGCGACCTAGGGATCTTTCCTTGCCGTTTGGACGCGGATTAGCGCCTCCACGACAGACGCGAGTCGGTCTATCCGGCCGGCAAGGGCGTTGATGCCATTCGGCAGAGGAGATTCTTCCGCGCCTCCGTTGAGGGGGAGGCGACGGCTGGTGTTAGGATCGTCGTGATGATCGCTCGCCATTAGATTAAGATCGGAAGATGAACTTTTGTTTTGTGGAATCCATGCTTCCTACAGGCGGCGCCAGCTGACGCGGGGGCGGGAGGGAGGGGGACGGGATCCGCGCCAAGATGTTACCTTCCGTTGGTCTGCCGATGGAGGCGATGGACGGCTGAGATTTGATCTGGAGGCTGGCTTCTGAGGCGTGTGGATCTCAATGGGTTTGAGGTTGTTTGCGCCGAGCTACCTGCAAGGAAGTCCCGGGGTGGTTGTACCACCGAGGACCCTCCGACGGTCAAGTTAGAGAGGAAATCCGAGCAGAGTAATGACTTAGTAGAGTAAAAATGGCTTACTTGAACCGTCTGAAGAAGGGGTTTATATAGCGGTGGCAGCAGGCAAGACAGGCGCGAGAATCACGCCGGGCGTTACGCTCCTGACGTCGCGCCCGCGTGATGAGCGAGATCTCCCATTAATGGCGAGCCAGGCTCGTTATTGGGGGATCGTGATGGTGTGGAATGTGGGATGTGGCCGGCGGATATCTCGCGCACGACGAGATTCGCGGGATGACGGTTGCGCTGTGAGCGGTGCCGTCGGTCGGTCGATGAGACCGAGGAAGATGACCTCGGCGGGAGAGCTCGCGGACGAGCGGGAGAGCCGAGGTATCTTAGTTCCGAGGTAGCCTGGAGACGAGCTGGGAGGCCGAGGAGGCCAATTGTGCAGGGGGCTCGGAGGCGAGCCAGCGTTTGTTTGTGGGACGGGCACAGGAGTGGCCTGGTCGGCCACTGTAGGTCCTTTCTTGTGAGTTTTGGGACACGTCATCTGCCACGTGTCATATTCTGGGAGATCACCGATATCAAGCATCATCAGTAATGATCCAGTGAGACGTTTTCTCATGTGAGACAAATGAGACGCACTCTATAAACCCCTACCCTCCGTGTATTTCACCGATCCAGACCGCTCAGTGTGATCTGCATGTCACGCATACCCTACGTATCAATTTTCATGAGATTCCCACACCTTTAGCATGCACGATCGATGATATCATTTTTCAGACTACCGAGAGACGTTCATTTTTTGTTCACTTGATCATATGTGCTAGAGGTGTAAGAATCTCATGAAAATTGATACGTAGCGTATGCGTGACATGCAGATCACGGTGAACGGTCTAGATCAGAGAAATACACAGGGATGTGATGTTATAGAATGCGTCTCACTAGATGATCACCCTCTCTCTCTATATATATAAAACTATGATGTAAGCATGGCTTGAACCCCTCCTGCCCAACTCAATAAGGTTTTAGCACTTGGCTAAGTTTCATCATCCATTGGCAACAACTATACAAAGCATATGATTTTATCTACAAAACGGGGAGAGTTCATGGTATTTTAGTGCAAATATTCGAACACCCTGTCCCTCTCGGATCAAACCCTAGCTTTTGGGGGAAAATTAATCAGAAAAAAAACTCAATGGAGATCGAAGAGAAACAAGCAGAGCTCATCGATCAGTTCGTGAAGCAGGCGGCGATTCTAGAAGGCGCATCCCTCGCCAACCTCGTCGCCGACGCCACTTCTCATCCTACCCTCTTCGCCTTCTCCGAGATCCTCTCTGTTCCCAATCTCAGCAAGGTCCCCAATCTCTCAAAACCCTAAATCTAGGATTTTTTTCGCAATTTTATGTTGTTTAATCAAGTATTTATTCTGATTACATTGAATTTACTTTTGTGATGCAGCTAGAAGGGACTCAGCATGCTTCCAACCTCCACTTGCTTCGTTTGTTTGCTCATGGCACTTGCGCCGATTACAAGAGTAAGTTGTTTAGCGTTCTTAAGATGCGAAAGCCTTCTAATTTAGAAAGTTGATGGTGGGGAGTAGAGGTATAACTAGAATTTCATGACAAGCTTATCATTTGAAGAGCACGTCCACGATAATTGTCTGTAGGAATATTTGTTATCACTTGTTAGGAAATAGTTCAATCAATGCGAAATAAGTGATAAAGCTCTTTGCTTAAACTAAGTCTGCATGACCTTAGTAGGAACATCTACCATCTACCTACCCGCTAACAAGTAGTCAAGGTTCTAGTACTTGAGGATCTCTAGCTTCTGTTTGTGGTTTTGCACACCAATGAATACATCCACTCCTACCAACTGTTATGCTTGTGTTGCTCGCTACATTCTATGAGTTGATGCTTTTTGATGGGAGAGGCAGATATGACTGAGGCTCATCTAAATTTTGCACTACTTTAATGTGAAGTGCTTGCATTTCTTTGCTTTAAAGTACTTCAAGGTCTTGAAGGACTTCTGGAACTTTTGATGTTTGTTTATTAATGAAGTTTGACACATTCATTGCTTTGGTTGTCATGGCTGGTTTTCAAATTTGAATTACCAAATATTCGACGCTACGCCTGTTTGTGAATGCGATCCTCGAATTATCTATGTGGCTTATCTATTACCCGGAAACAAATTTTGTGAGACAATTTTCTACTTCGCTTGTTTCGCTTGAATTTATTGCCCCTGTGTGTGGCAGAAGTTGCTTAAAAGCTATTGGTAAACAAGCATAGAGAATATGAAAAGAGGAAAACCCTTCAAACTTAATGCTACAAAACAATATTTAGATGAATTGTGCATCTTCCAGAAGGCTGTTAAGACACTTTCTATGTCATCCTAATACAATTTTTGAAGCCATTTATATACCTTCATTTTATGTCATATACTTTGTGAGGTGGCCGTCTGTTTACAAAGTTGATCCTCATTTCTTGTAAGTGACTTTTACTGTCATGAGCTCTTTGCCCCTATGGATATGTACTTTTAAAAGAGAAAATCGAAGGCTAAGGTTAAATGTAATACATAGAGTGATAGACGGCTAGCTGTTAAAGTGTTAATTTGTTGAATGCCAACTGACCTGGTTCTACAATTATGTACAGATAGTAAACTTGATGTATCTTGAAAGTGGACATATAATCAAAATCGTATATGTAAATGCTCCCTTATGTCAATCTTAAAGGCTAAGTTAGACGAGACGAGAGAAGCCTGTGAAATTGATATACGCTTTACGTACTTGAATCTCTAAAGGAAAGCAAGCCCTGAAAATCAACACAAAGCCTTGGCTTTATCTATCTAATAAAGTGCTCTGCACTAAAATGCTTTTGGACATTATTTCTCCCTGTAAAGATGATTGCCTTTGCGTAAGCATAGTGAAGCTTGGATGCTTATGCTTAGTTTTAAAGTTTAGGTACAAATCGCTGCTCTCATTGATTTATGCACTTGAATTATATTGATGGGGTACGGTTTATTTTACAACGGAGTATGAATATTGTAGGATTTAAGGAGCGACAATTATAGGATATAAGATAATGGTAGATGGGTTCATCCAGAACTGCCAAAGTGCGCTGCCATTTCCTAATTTTATTATATTTTCGTAGGTCTCATATCTAATTTGTTGACTCATTAATTTATCGTGGGTATATATCTTAAGATGATTTAATCTTGAACCCATCTCTAACAGTCGAACACATTTATCATGGCATTCATTTTGAAACAAGGGTTTTCTGTAGATGCCTTACTTCTTTGATAGCTAATGTTTATTATCTCTGTTCTGATTTTGGTCCCAACTTAGTTTAAATAATCTTACAAGTGGTTATAGATTGGTCATTGAAATAAAACAATGCTCATGCTCGAAGGAAAAATATTTTTAGCTCCGTGGAAGCTTGAAATTAGGAGTTGTCCACTAACTTAACTTCACATTCCTTGGTAACTCATTTTCATTTCAGTTTTACTGTAATACTCAGTTTATGTCATTAAGAAAACATAGTAATAACTAATCGGCGAGGCATTTAATGTTTATTAAAGCTAAGCAGAAGTTAGATTTGTCATTGCGCTAAGATTTGAGCCAGTTAACCTACCCAAACACAACCATAGCTCATCCGAACAAGTAGACGGGAATAATAGATGTCTTAATGTTAGGGGTTTGTTTTGAATCAATCTTGAATTATTTTCCCCTTAAACCTTACCAGAGAATTGGTTGGTTTAATGTTACCCGGAACACGGAACGTTCTGGTTCGATCGTTCGGGAAACGAAAATGGGAACGCGGTACGCCACTTCTTATGTAACGTGGCACAATTGAGGTAGTCTTCTTCGAGCTTCTATGAAATGGAAACATAAGTCTAGAATGTGGAATGTTTTTAGATCGTTCTATATGTGTGTAGCATATATATATATATTCTTTTACAATCCAATTCAACTTCGTTTGATGATTTGCTATATATATTTAGTTTAATTTGCTATCTACATATAATTGAAGTTCTTTTGCAATTTATATTTAAATTCACAAAAAACATAAATATTTTTCAAAGTAATCTTACTATAGACCAGAGTTAATTCCTATTTAATTAAAGTTTTTAATGGGCTAACTCTTTCAACTTAGATCGGAATGGTGATACTTCCAATCCGGATCGCTGGTGTTTTTTGATTGGGAACGATCATTCCAAATCGCAAATCGCTAATGGTTCAGCTATTTATAGTAAAACAAGGTTGGCTCTAGTTAGGGTACCGAATTGGCTCAAGCCTAACATCTTCATTGCTTTGTAGGAAGCCCGGCTTCAAAAAAACTTTGTTGTGCCTCATTGTTTGTACCAAAATATAAAATTATCAGTAAACACTCGTGCTTTTATATCATCCTCTTTGGGGTTTTGTTTGGAGATTTATTCTTTTGTTGGAAAATGTTACACTTATGTGCCAATTTTTCGTGAAGTTTCACCATCGCAGAACTTTAGCTAGCCTTAAGGTTCTAAATATCGGATATCGGGTTCGTATCGGATCGGTGTTTTCAATATCGGAAAGCGGAAAGCGGAAACCGGGCGATATCGCAGCGATTCGAGTTTATATCGGGCGGTCATATTGGATATCGATGTCGGACATATCGGATGTAAATATCAAGCATATCGGATGACAATATTAGACATATTGACTTACAAAATTATGTAATAATTTAATATATTGTGTTTTCAAATACAAATATACAAGTATTGTCTAATTTGAAACATAAAACTCTATTTAACCGTTAACAATTACAAATAAGTGAATGACAAAAAAACAAACTTAACTCACGGATACTTGAAGAAGAAAGGGCCTGAGCCGGAGATCAAGAGGATGATGCGGCGAGAGGAGCAGGAGATGACGACGTCGAGAGGAGGATTAAGAGATGACGGCGTCGAGAGGAGAATGCTATCGAGCCTCGAATCTAAGGCTTTATAATTTAGGAAGAGAAATATTTTAATTGGTAATGTTACTGGGTCGGGTCGGGTTTGAACTTTAAACCATTAAACCAAATTATTTTTACACCATTTCAGTCCGATATTTAGCAATACGAGAAACCTGAGATATCGTCTGATATTATACCATCTCGGCCGATATGGGTCCAAAACGATATTTGAGCAAAATTTGACGTATCATATCGTTAGTTCACCCATACTGATATATCGCCCGCGACGCCTGATATTTAGAACCATAGCCTAGCCTAAAGCAGATAACGGTTTTCGGAGTCAACCTGCCTAGCTATAATAGAACTTTTATTAATATCAATCAAACTTTTGGTGGAACATTCACACTGTACAATGTTCCAACTCTCAATAGTTACTTATAAATCAATAGAATATAGAAAAGCAGGATGCCCATGAGAGGTTCGACTGGAATGGGCCAAATACTCATTGAACTTTAATCTTCCATTAAAAGGAGCTCATACATGTTCAGCTCAGCAGTATTGCCTATGAATACTCCATCTGTATGAAAAGTTAACGTTAGTTGTTTCTGCCTATGAAGCACGGATACTTGTAAATGCCTCATGAATCGTCCCCCGTCGCGAATTGGAGTCCGAAACTTTCAAAAACTCTCGGATTCTTTCGTATTCGCTTGGACCTTTCTCGGACTTGTAAATGCCTTACCCAGTCGACACCATCCTCTTTCTCTCAAAAATTAAGGCTCTCGAAAATTTGAAAGCGCATTAAATATTCAACATAATGCCATTATTTAATATATTATTATACGTTTAGATGTTTATGTTTATATATATTCATATTTGTTTTATTAAAAATTGCTATAAAAACGTCTCGTATCCTCGTTTTTTTGGAAAATTGCGAATCCGTGAATTCTTATCGTATTATATCCCGTATCTCTATCTGAATCCATGGTACATTAGGTGTCAGCGGATTTCCAGTTGACTGACATGCAATAATACCTACTGCATCTCACAATTTAACTATGTCACATGAGTGGAGCTTCTGCCATAACATAATTTACATTGTTACTATTCAGTTAGTCCAATTTGTACATCCTAGTGATTGTTCCCAAATTTTTTGAAGGGGGACTTACAGTTAATTTTCTTAGTGTAAAATTTTGTACATATTCCTAAATTTATAGCGTAGAAGAATTTTATAGATCAAGAAAGTTAATGAAAGCTTAATTAATGATATAGGAATCGTGCAAGTCAGCTAACTTTAGCAAAGTAAACGGCATTTTGTGATATGCTTGTAAATAATTTTTTAGTTATATACTTATATTTAAAACGTACCATTATATTTAGATGCTCCCGTTTCTTTTCACTAGTCCTTTTTTGCTCTTTTTTGTTTTTGAAATCACTAGTCCTTTTAGAATATTAAGAAGCATGTAATACTCCATGCTTCTACAACCAATGCACCTTATATATGAAGTTCCAAATTAATCCCTAATTGGGAGAATAAATCTCTCTCAATAAATCTCGATCATACGGTTAAATTAAAAATTTGTCATTGATGATATTTTAGATTTTAGAAAAATACTATTTTTATTAAGTGCGCAAGAGCAATAAAGAACTAGTAAAACACAACGGAGGGGGTGATATGTTTTCTCTGTGTGAAGGCTAGAAAAAGCATCGAATAAAACAATTGGGAGGATAACAGTAAAGTGAAATTTGAAGTTGATTGATGTCATGTCACGAATAGCATGAAAGCAACCTTTTTTCCTTTGTTAAATTTTTTCATGTCTTGCACTAATTTGTAATGCTATAATAGAACTTCCATACTATAGTGCATTGTTTTGCATATGCTTTTCAATCTTAAAGTTCTCTGGTTATATTTTTTGAAACTTGATTACTGGATTTTTGTATCCTACATCCATGGATATAAATACTCTTGGGGTCTTCCATCTGTTATATGGTAGCATTTGGTTTTATTATAAATAGTAGAACTCTTGTATGAGGATTACCGTATCACACTAGAGTAAGAAATGCAGTGAAACATGGTGCATCAAATTGTACCTAAACTTGTAATATACACATGTTACAGGTAATACTGGTAATCTTCCGGCTCTGTCAGCTGATCAAGTCCTCAAGTTAAAGCAACTTACTGTGCTGACACTTGCGGAGGCAAATAAGGTACTGTAAAGGCCAATTTTTATTAAATTACCTGCAAAATATACAATCTTCGCATTTTCTCTGTATTGTTCCTCCGTCTTGTTACGTAGCTACTAGTGGTAGCATCAAAGGCCAATTTTTGGCTTTGATACTCGAAGAGCCTGACAATGACTTCCTGATTGTTTTCAGGTACTTCCTTATGATCAATTAATGGAGGAACTAGAAGTTTCAAATGTAAGGGAGCTTGAGGACTTCCTTATCAATGACTGCATGTATGCGGTATGTATGTAATGGTTTAGATGCTTTACTTTTGGAAATTTTCTTTTCAATCAGAAGAAGCTTTCTCCAGAAGAGGCTTACCTGTGTTCTTACATGCAAACTAGTACATGTTTATTCTCTAAAGTTTAATATAAAAACATGCTCATATAGTGTAAAATATTACCAACTGATTTAAAAAATAATTTATATTATTACACTTATCTTTTTCTGTTTTTAGAATATTGATTCAACTATGACGGTTCATATAGAAAGAAGCTACATATTTTTTTATCTACAATTTTCGAAATAAATAACGTTTCAAAAATATGTGATATAGTGATGTCTGCATCATAAATTAACCTGAATTAATATATTACTTTTAGTAGATTGTTATGTACATATTATTTTTTTATTGTTTTTGCTTTTATAACATAATATTCTTAGTTGAAATAAAAAAAATACATATATCAAAACCAAATATATCCTATTAAATATACACTTCATACTAATTGCTAAGTTTTTAAAGGTTTTTATTGGGTAATAGATTTTCTTATTAAAGTACCTAAGATGTGGCCTTCAAATAATGTAATAAAAATATAACCATTTAGGTTTGAACCTAGGACCTGTAGAGCCATAATTTAATGCCTTTACCGATGGACTAATTCCTCTTTGTACAAGTAATACTAATATGTGTATAAATAGCTTTCGTTAAAAATCTCAACACAATGAAAACAATATATATAGGTTCACCGGAGGCTTGGGGGCCCGGGCCCCGATCGCCCCTGGTTATGAGGCGTTGGCCCGACATAAATGGGCAAAAAACCTAGTGGGAGCTGGTTTTATTTTCTTGACTTCCTTTAATGTTCTTTTTTTTTTCAAATAAAATTTTACATTTGAGGATTTGGTTGTTTAATTTGATTCTGCGCTAAAAATTGGATTGTATAGAAACTAAAACTTTCTCTATGCTATATTTCTTAGGGTATAGTCAGAGGAAAGTTGGACCAATTGCGCAGATGCTTTGAGGTTAGAAATTTAGAATATACTTCTGCACAGGCTATTTCTTCTATGCTGCATTTTTTCCTCCAAAAATCAAGTTAATATTTCTAATTTCTTATACGTTGTTTTGCTTATGGTACAGGTGCAATTTGCTGCTGGAAGGGATCGTAGACCTGAACAACTCGACAATATGATACATACACTAGAAAATTGGTAAGCTCTCTTCATTTCAGAAATTACTACATAAATTTATCTTTCTGTTATTCTGTTTCCACTGCCAGTAGGAGAGTGGGCGGTGTGAGTTGCTGCTGTGTTGTTTAAATTATTGTAAGATGTATGCTAATGAAATTGAAAATATGATATTGCTTATCATTGTGCTACATTACTTTGTGCACAAAATGAGGCAGTCAAATGAACATGCTTGTATTTGAATATGGCAAAGTGATGTTCTTATATTTCATCGGTTAATTGTGCACTGTATTTCAAAGTGAGATTAGTTGAGTAACTTCAGTATTTCATGATATCCTATTTCCACTCTATTTGAAAAATCAAGTTAATTTTCCACACTATATGGATGCTCGATAAATAATGGTATGTTTCGATTACAATATCTTCCTTGTATACTATGATAAAGACAGTATTCACTATTCATCCCAGCTATTGGGTACATGGGCCTGCAATGCAGAACTAGATATAAGCCGAGTAGAATCAGGTCTTCTGGTTTCTCTGATTTTCATTAGATCAACTTGCAGTAAGTAATGCAATTCAGATGTTTTCAATTATCTTGCCTTGTTCTTATGATGGCTGAAGTCACCTTGTCACTCCAAACAGCTGAGACATTTCTTGTTCTACCTGTTGAAGTGAATCAAGGTCTTGATTTTTCATCTTTCAATAGTCAGCTTAAAAGTTTTTGGAGGGGTTTATTTACGGCAAGGTTTTCAAATATCGAATATCAGTGGACATTGAAATCGTATCGGAACTATATCATATACGGAAGATATATCGGTCAACATTGGCAAAAATATATCGCTTTTATTGTACCAAGGGGTCTGGATACGAAATATCAGATGATATGACCGATCTTTTGATTCAGTGCTTGCATATTTGGTGAGTAATTGGTCCGTGGTAGAGCTTACCTTTTATATAGTTATTTCATTGATGATTAAATAAAATTACAATGATTACCGGGGGTATGAACCTTACCTCAATAAAAAGATCAAGAGGTGTACTACATCTTTGACGATCCATGATCACTAGTAGATACAAAGTGAGTACAATTAAAACCTAAGAACTTCTTGGGTACATGTGATGAAATATGCCAACTTATTAAAGAACACAACCTTGAATCCTTGCCTAAAGAATGCCAAATTATACTTAGTTTCATGTGCATAAGGAATAAATTCAACTTAATCAATTTTTAACCTAGATAAATCTAAAAGATCAGGAGTAGAAAATCCCTTGATAGTAGCAGGGATAGTTTCATTAATATAAGTAAACGAGAGCAGGGATAGTTTCATTAATATAAGTAAACGAGCATTCTTTAGAAATGGCGTCCGTTGCTAGAAAACCGGCAACAACATTGTTTTGTCTATAAGCATGCATCAACGTTACTGACATTTGTGAAGAAGTGAAGAGATGGATCTGCGAGTAGAAATGTTCCCATGGTGGGGTAACCACCATATTAATTGAATCCGATTACAACCTGTAGTTGGTCTCAATATATACCTTTCAATTCAAGATGTGCACATTGCTGAAGACCATTATACAAAGTTGTGCTTCAGCTCTGATTATAAAACTGGAGAGCTGTAGCAAAATTACACCTTTGAATGTCCTGAGGTTTCATTTATTGAACCATGTATATTAATCTTGAAAGTAGACCTTAAACGCCTTTTCCATTTAGTGGATATTAATCTTTTGATGGGAGGATTAGTAAGCCGCCCACCCAGATCCTTAAAAATCATAGCTTCAACCATGAACATTTTATCGGACTCCAATGATAACAATGTAACCAATTTTCTAATGTCACACATGAAGCATGATAAATGACGGCTTTTGAAGAGTTTGCAGTTTTATCAGTCTTATTGAGCATCTGTGTTTCCAAATATGCCAACAAATAAGACTAGAAATCAAACCGCTAACATTAAGAAGAGCGCTTGAACATTTAAAATTACACCGTATCAAAAAATTTGTATGATAGAGGTGAATACATTATACATTGACATAGACTTTGTAAGAAAAAGTGATTTCGAAACTAATTTCAAACCTCATAGCAAGAACAGACGTTTAAAGTCTCAATACTCGAAGAGAGACAACATGTGCATTTATTAACCACCCCTTTGAAAGGAATTATCTTTAATGTATTTATGCCAAATCATATTATGAGGGAAGGATTGAGAAAGTACCTTAGCCATACTCCAAGCTGAAGCAAAAGAAGATTTACTTGAAGATGGAGACCAAATAATTGTGCTGGTGTATCTATTATATGAAATTTGCAATTTTGTATATCCGACCTTCACAAAAGCAGGAGACTAGTAAGAAGCAATAGCTCTAACCCTCCATCATAATCCAAAGACCGAATCTTTTAGGATTAGACATTGGCAATTGAGACATGAAATTATTTAGGAGTATGCAAATACCAAATATGATAGCAAAACCAGATGCTCAACTATAGAGCTGTAATTTGGAATGGTTGGTCCAAGTTTTATATGCTTTTAAATCCAACACTATATAATTTTGGCTCACTTTGCTTGGAACAACTTGGGCTTTCTATTGACAGTAGCTTAACCCGCAGTTTTGTCATCAAATATAGATGCACACTGGTTTGGTAAGAATTGATTTTGGATTAGTTGGGCCATTCCTGATTAGGGTACAAGCATACACATGAGCTAGAGAACAATTATCATGAAGTCCCATGTCCAAAGATGATGTTGTCTTAACCCAATTACTATAACTAATGTATTGGCCAAGAATCGAAAATAATCACACACCATACTTTAATATCTTCATGAGGAGCGGTTAATATTTGTGATGGTATGTGTGTAAATTATAATTATGAATTGTTTAGGAATATAAACAAAAATATGTATATAAAGAAAACACGGAATCTCAACCGCCGTAAGATAAGTTTTTCTTCAACTACAGTTAATGTCAACTTCACACTTTTTTTTAATTCTGAGATCGATATCATGCATGTTGATCTTCATGGCCAAAGGCCTAGGTCTCAAAAAGAATATTGTGTTTTCCATGGTATATGCTCATAGATCTAAAGTTGTAGAGTTAGGTCCCTATTGTTTGCGCCGTAGGACTCGCGGCAAGGCGGAAGCGAAAACAAAATTTTATATCAAGCAATTAGTGACTAAAACACTAGAATCGATTCCAAATACTAAATTAGCAAAGCAAATATACAAGGTTACGAGGCTAGCTACCTTTGTAACGTGTCTGTCTAATCGGGGAAGACCCCTATGCCGTTCCATGGACTTGAGTTAGGCTCTGAAGTTGCCGGGAACAAGCTTGTACGCTGATCGACCTTGCCGAAGATGATCCACCCGAGAGAGTCCGATATCAAGCTCCAGCTTCACACCAAGTCTACAACTAGTGAAGTAACTAACACACTAAACTTGCTAGGAGTGATGTGTTAAGAATGTAGTGATGAAACTCTATCTCTCTCTTTTTCTTTTCTCAGCTTGGAAGATAACATAGAAGAGAAGAAGAGGACCGACGACTACGGAGCCGAGCTAGAGTCTATGGAACGGTGTAAGGGTCTTACAAAGGTAGCTAGCCCCTAACCTTGTATGTTATGCTATCTAGTTTAGTGTTTGGAATCGATTCTAGGGTTTTGGTCGCTAGTGCTTATTTAAAAGTTTTTGTTTTCGTTTCCGCCTTCACACTAAATGATCTAGTGAAGCAACTCATGATCACAACTTGCTAGGAGGTGTTGATGAGAGATGCAGTGAAGTAAATCTCATGCTATTGCTTTTTCTCGGGTGGATCATCTTCGGCGTGGAAGGTCAGATTGCAAGCTTGTTCCCAACGACTATGGAGCCGAGCTAGAGTCTATGGAACGGTATAGGGGTCTTTCGCAATAAGGCCAAAGTCATTAATTTTACAACCATATGATGAAAGCTTAAAATCTTTAAATCACAAGATTTTTGGTGTATGTACATCTTTAGACCATGTAGATCAATTAGTGGTGTTCATTATTCATCTAAAAAGTGTAAAGCGGTCTGTTTATCTGTCGTAGGAGGAAGTTTCCTCTTATGACAGTTGACATTCTGTTTTGTCAGATAAAATCCTATCCAACATTCATTTGGATATTTGTATGTAATATTGGCTCAGATTGGATTAGGTTTGGTCCGTATACATTTTGACAGTAATGGAACCAAAGGAGTAAACCCATATTTGTAGGTTCCATGAGAGAATCTTGAGGGATGTAAAGGGTTATATCCATATTTGCACGTTTGATGATAAGAAATGAGGATACAATTTGTATGTCTGGGAACCCATATAAGCTAAACCCATAAAGGCCAGTCTATGTGGGCCTGTCATGTCCAAATTACAACTCTACTTGGTGATCTTATATTAAAAAAAAGGTGGATGCCGTTTTACATCTATGAACAAATTTAGAGAAACTGGCCTATTCATCCTGGTTTTTTGAGAATTAGGACACTATGACCAGGTATATCTCCTTATGAAATAAACTTAGAGCAACTCAACCTCTTTCTTTGATAGTGCACAAGTGATCAAGCTTAGTGTGAAATTTGTGGGTATGACTGTTGTTTGAGCTGTTCTAATTTTGATACTTACCGATATTCAAGGGGAGAATGGACTTTCTGTTGGCAGCTTTTCCTTTATAGCCTTGTCTTTCATATTAAGAGTTGGTTAAGTTGTGATCAGGTTAATTAAGGCTCATCTGTAAGTTACCAATACCTATTTTATATATTGAGAGTTCTGCTGATTCCATCCATTTCTTAAATCTAAAGTTTTGAACCTTCAATTTGATATAGATGCAGCATTATCCTGTCCAGAGTACTGGTGTGTTATCTGGCATATAGCCATTAACTAGTAATTGCTTGAAGTTAGCTGATTTCACAAAGTTGTCTGATCTCCCTGCCCATCTCCTAACATGTAATGACACATAACGACACGTAATATTTATGATACCAATATTACTTTTCTCTTTTTCATAAAGATTCAAATGAAGGTATATAACTTATACGTGAAAGTTGCTGAATCATCCAGACATTACTAAATGCAGTCAAACTATACTGGCTACTCAACAGGGGAAATATGGTTTTACCAATGCCTTTCCTCTGCAGACTCTAAGCACTTTCAGTAGCAAGCCCACAGGAATTCTTTTTTGCAGAACATTTTGTCATATCTTACAAATATGAAGATGTGACCTTCCTCTTTGTTTAATCTACATTGCTTGGAAGCAGTTTTTGCTCTACGGCGGGAGTGATGCTCGTCAAGTAGAAGCAGATGTCCAACACTGACATATAGAACTTTTACTCGTTTTAAGTTATAGTTTAAAGAAGAGAAATGCTTTATTTAATTGTTCATGTGAGAATTGTTATAGACCATCTTTAATTTATTACATTTGTGCTTTCCATGGACGGAATGTTCCCAGGTTGGGCACTTCAGACAATCTACTTCACATCATTCAAGAGAAGATCAAATGGGCTGATGCAATGAATGAGGCAAGCAAGAAACACTGCAAGGAAGTTGAAGATAAGATGGAAGATGCAAAAAAGACGTTCAAGGTGAGCCTACTGACTTATATTTTATTGGCTTATTATACTCTTGGTTATGACATGTAGATGATGGAGGCATTCATGTTATGTGTGTTCCATATTTAAAAATTACAGATTTCTCGTCCTCCCTTTTCAGTTGTCATCCATTTGTTAGTTAGTTATATTTTTATATTAGACAAAGTGTCGCTAAAATTATAAAACTGCTTATCAATTATGTGCAATATCGGTCGATGTGTCTTACTTACTTGGTGGCAGAAGCTACACACTTTAAGCAGGCCGACATGGACTTACGAGGCCATGAAGACATCTTTGCTGAATCTGGAGGAATGATGGACTATGAAGAAGAACGTACACGGCCCAAAAGGTAACTACTAATTTCTGAAATATAGTTAATACATTGTCTGTTGCAATCATTACATGATTCCCTTGCTTATTATGTGGACATGCACTAACCTGGAGGGACCTTATTGCTTGCTATGTGTTTTAACTTATATCTATCAATTATTATAAGTTGATGACTTCACGTACGCAGCGCTCTTACCTGGTTGTCTCCGTTTTTTATAACTAGACAATCACCCCACACATAATGCATGGGTGTTGAATGCCGCTGTAGATAACATGTAAATATAATATGCTGAAGCCTGAAACAAAAGAAGCGGTTGGTAAGCAAGGGGATTTTTTTGTTGGTATTTTGTAATCACAAGGAGCAAAGTTTTGCAAAGACAAACGTTGCTTGCAAAATGCTGAGAAATAAAAAATAATGACATAAAAAATCATGCATTAAATTTAATAAGCTTCAAGTCTGAATTGAAAGAATTTGGCACATTCCACATTATAAGAGAGTTCCAAATTATTATTTTTTTATCATGTTTTTAATTCTTATCTTGCTGTTTATTTATATTTGGAAGAAATTCTAAAAAGGATATCTGATAAGGTTATATATGGAGTTCTTTACACACCAAATTCTTGAAGCCAAGATTTTTTCTTGAAAGGGCCAAAATTATTGAACAATAATTTTTCTTTCAATTTTCGATCAAGACAAGTAAACATTCAATAAGAAAGTCATCATTCATCTTGTTGCGAATTCTTATTATTAAAACCTCAACTGCTGAAAAATCTCCCTTAGACATGGAAATAGTTAAAATTGAAATAAAAAATAATTATTAATCATATTTTAGTAGGAAAAAACAAAAATATATTTCAATAGGAGGAAAATAGTTTCACGAATTTATCCATATAAATAATGCGACCACCTAAATAATGTAATGAGAAAATTATTGAATATACATTGGTATGGGCTATCGAGTCATTTAATGTAGACTATTGAGTGAATTGTAAAACACTATAGGTATAAAACTATAAAGTGGAAGTTAAACGATATAACATACATAGAACTACAAGTGTATTTTAAATGAATCTTATGTTTTTTCTTTGGGGGGGGGAGGGGAGGGGTGAGAAGCGCTCCCCTTAGCCCCCCTTCCCTCCGCCCTTATCCCGCTGCCAACAATAGTGGAATGGCTTCGCACCATAAGGACCGAGTGCAGGATCTAAAAAGAACACAACTCTAGTTTGGACCTACATATAATAGGATTTACTAAATAACTTGCCATTGTGCCATTCCAGAAAGTTAGAGGTGTCTAGAGTGTCGGTAGACTCGTTATCCATGTCTGTGTGGCCCAGGTCACACTTCAAGGTTTACTACCCGTTTACAATTTACTCGCACTCGGCCTATCCACTTATCTATATCACCAGGTTTGCCCGACCTGCAGGTTGACAATTTTTGCTCACAATAAAGAAAATGTTCTTTCCTTTTCCATTTTGGTATTTGTGAACTGATTAAATCCTTCACGGTAATTAGGTGATACAAAGTTATTTCTACTCCAATTGATTGTTTATTAGCAGTAAATTAATATCACCTCTGTTAGTAATATGTATGTCCTAGAGGCCATTACTGTACATACGATGTATATTGTAGTGGATGCTTGAACATATATAGGGAGAGCTTTCTTGCTCGACATGATAGTATGCTATCTGGTTGCTCTTTATCTTAACATGTACACTGATTGTCTCTATAATACATGTTGATAAAGCCCTTAGGATGAATACTTGATTACCAGGACTATGATGCAGATCATACTAGTGGGGACAGAGTAGTCGTTAAGTACCTCCTTCAAATGTTCCTAGTCGAGGGTGTATCGAGACAGGGCATCGATATACCAGAGTAGACTAGCGTATACGCTTCTCGACCCATATGATGGGCGATGGATGGTCCCATATCCATTGGTGTTTGACATCAGAGAAGGTATGCCGGTGCTCAGTGGAGACTGGGTACACTAGACGGACTCGTCGAGAACTCCTAGATGGTATTGTACCTATTGTCGGATAGCAGTTCTCTGGTGATACTGGTACATGTTAGTCTGTAGACCCGAGATCGTCATAGAGTCTTGTGTGATTCCCACTGTGCTTTGATTTCCACCTTACCACGTTCAAGAGAACGTGCAAAACGGTGGCTTTTGGGTACAGCCCCGAGTCACATGGAGGCAATGAGCGATAGGAGGGGTTTCGTCTCTCCCGATATAGGGAGTTGATGTTGCACTATGCTCGATTGGCCATAACAGGAAATCCCTGGTCAGGGTTGCTGAGATCTACTGGTAAGTGTTATCAGTAGTTTCTCGAACCGTTATGGATCTTGCATCGGCATGACTTATCAGGCTATTGGGGTCTGACGTTATACCACCGTCAGGCTGTGATATGCAACACATCAGACGAAGACACCGGACTGTACGGTAGTGTTACTGATTGGATTCGCGGGAGTACGAGCAGGCTTGCTTGTTGATCTTTTGATCGCTCAATACCCGGGTGGCCGTTACGTTTAGCAGACCGCTTGCGGCTTGTGGGTGTTTAATATGATCATCACCTACTGCCGGCGTATTGACGAGTCTTTAGAGTTCTACACAGAGGTTTTCTGGCTCAAGCGAAACGGAGTAGGAGCACATACGTGATATGTGTGGGACCGAGGTTGATACGATATGAGATACCGTATTCTATTCTCGCGATATGTGATATCGGTCTGTTATATATGATATAGCCGGGTTATCGGATCAAGTGTTGATTCGATAAATTGATTCATATAGTATTAGTCGGTTATATATGATATACCCGGATTATTAAATCAAGAGTTGATTTGATAATTTAATGTATAATTATATATTTGATATATTATATTACATTAACTAATATTAAGCTCACTAATGATTTCTTTTCTCACTTGATGTGCACATTGTATATATGTGATATGTATGTTTGTGTACATGTATTATGTCATGCTTGATGATACATACAAGATGGGTGTATGAGACTTATACCATGGTAGGGTTAAATTAGGGTTTTGATTATTTCTTAAGTTATTACAAAAGAGCAAAAGACTTGGTCAAAGTTTTCAAGCTTGTAGAACATTGTCAAGGTCAACTCTTTTGTCATTCCTTAAGATATTTTTCTTTGACCCAACCTTTAACCATAGCCTTGGGTTTATTCTCTACATGAGTTAAGCATGATGGCTTTAACTCATCCATGGTTGCAATAATTCATTTGGATGAATTATTCATGAGTTCTTCTTCAAGCTCCATGAAAAGCTTTCTAGCTTCAATGGAGGTATGAGAAATAATGTGAGAAAATCAATTCTAAAGTGAATCCACTTCCTACTTCATCATCCTCTACTACTTGCCATTTAATATAGGGTGCTCTCTTCACAAAGTTCATGACCTACTGATGGAATAGCTTGGATTAGTGTCTCCTCGACGTAGATCATCTTCGGCCTCGAAGTCATCGAAGCAAGCACGTTCGTTTCTTCATGGAGCCTCTCTAGAGTCTGGAGTTTACGAACGCAACGAAGGGGACTACTACACGGAGCTATTGAAGTGAAGGACCGCTCTACAAAGGTTGTATTCCTTGCTCACTATAACTTGCAAAGTGTTTGCATATGTTTTCATATTATTTCTAGTTACGATTCATGGTTAGGGTTAGCTAGAACGGCAATTTTTTGAATTTGGCATGGACGACGCCTCCCAAAACCTTGCTCCCATGCTAGGCAACCCTACAGTGGTATCAGAGCCATGCTAAAAATTTATACGGATTTTGTTAAGATCACGAAACCGAAACAACTCCGAAACTTGAAACGCAAAGTCCAAGTTTCTGTCGATTTTGAAAATTTGTCAAAAAATTATTTTAACAAGTGCAGAATGTTGTATGAGATACCACATGAACACAAGAAAACCCAACCTCAGAGCTCGGACCATGTCCGGCGACATTGCTAGGGATTCCGGCGACGCCGGATGTTTGATGGAGAATGGGGTTGAGTTTTGTGGTGTGTTCCAGGCACTGGGTTTTGATGTTTCAGGTGTTGTTTATTTTTGTTAATTTTGCATGTGATGTAATCTTACACTATAAGCAATTCGGAGTGTTTCGTATTCGTAGTATTAACATTGTTTCGGGTTATTCATATAGTGTCTAGGCAAAATTAAAAAGTTCGATCGAATGTCAAAATCCCATCTTTCCAAGTTTAACGTATTCGGAAAAACATGCAAGTGTTCTGTGGACCCTATAGAAAAACGTAAATCTTAACTCGATTATGTGGCCGTCAAAACCGCCACTTGAACCCTAGGGTTTGTGGTAGTTTAGCGTTGTCACATGTGAGGCGTTGGTTTGACCCTTCTACGGCTGGTTCATAGGTACTGTGGCATCTTCTGGGTATTATTAAAACTGTGCTCAAGTGTTAAGCTATCGGGAAATTGTGGGACTTTGAAGAATCGATCGAAGAGTTTAACGTCGTCCGGATATTATGTGATGGAATACAATTTTTGGAATTCACATGCAGTTATGAGATAACTAATTTGAATGCTATAAATCTAGAAATTTAGTCTCAGTTGATCGGTTGCCACGGGATTTTGATGTGATCAAAAGTCCGTCGCAATCACGCAGCGTACGCGGATACTCGCCGGGTAAACTTTATAGATAGCCACGCCCCATAGCCCCGACCAAGTGACTGTAGGAGAACCCCGTCGCCAAAAGCATCCGTTCGGATGCTCGCGGCAGCGGTGTTCCACCTTAGTGCACTTCGTCGACGATATCGGGGGGTGCGGCCGTCTACTAAAGTTTCCGACGAGCATTCGATCAGGATGTCGGCAATCTTGTTGAATTGCTCGACTTGTTATTGAAAAGTGTGGTCAAAAGCGACATACTGTAAATCTGTTGAAGGTTTTCTACGTAGGTTCGTATCGAGACTAAAATGCGGGGTTTATAATTGTTAGGCATGCGATGTCTAAGGAATTCATTTGGTTAGGCATGTGATGTCTAAGGTGGTTGCGGATTCCAACTGTTGTAGTTTTTCACTTTCTTTTCTGCGACCGTAAGTGTAATATGTGGTGTATCGCCGGTTTCAGTGCTATATGTCAACGACGATTGGGATACGCATATTTACTTACGTTGATGACATGTGATATTATGTGTTGCTGTGATATGTTATATTGGATCGTCGTGATTGAATAGCCGGGGTTTTATGTGAGATGAGAGTTTTTCTTTTTCATTCATGTAAAATTCATTGTATGTAATATTCTTTTATTGGGGCACTTCCGGATTGAGGATGATGTCACCATTGTATATTATTTATTTTTCCGCATTAGGATAGACTCAAGACTGGGAGCACAAGTAACCGGGTTCTAGGGTCCAGTGAGAGACCATCTCGAGGAGTCGAGACCAGGTCTCCTAACTCTAGAATTGGTAGGGTTGCTTGCTGCTCTCGTAGGGGTCTAAGGATGTGGGTTTGGCTATTCATCGCGACCGGGAATCCGTGTTTTATACTGGCTTGATATAAAACACGAAAATCCTAGTATATCCAATATTTCATATATGTTCTTCTGCTGCGATGTTCTGTGATGAGATCATACTACCGTTTGAGATGAATGCTTATATTATATATATGTGATATATATTATATATTGATGATTTCGTTTCATATCTGATGCTTGGGAAGCATAATAAATGGGACTTCATTAATGAGATTAATGAAATAAAAGAAACCTAAAGATGTTATAGAAATTTGTCTCGAAAAATGGTAGCTCTAGTTCTTGCTTTGCATAACGGTATTCCTTACAGAATATCCAACACCTTATTCGATAAGGAAAGAGTCGAGATCTCTTCACCAGGAGTGACCTCTTTAGCGAAACTAGCAAATGCTACAAACTCGGTTTGTCTTTTGATTGCTTTTATAGTTTTTGCTTTGCATAGTGGTATTTGTGAAATATCCTGCACCTTATTCGATAAGGAAAGAGCCGATATCCCTTCACCGGGAGTGACCTCATTAGCAAAACTAGTAAAAGCCTTAAAAACACTCCTTTCAAAATCACTCGATTCTACAACGATATCAAGTTCATTACGCAGAAGGTTTTTTTAAAAACCTGTCGTAGCCTTCCATCATTTCAGATAAGTAATGGTTAGTATTCGTGCTGCGTTTGTTGACTATGTTAAGGCGTAGTGTGCGGTAGCTGATTAGTACTTATCTGCATAAGCATATGATGCGATTGGATTAGGATAGTCGTGCGACTTTGTTGACTATGTTAAGGGTCGTGCGGGTGGGTTTAATTCAATCAGGAAATGATGGGTTGAACTTGACTAACACTTATGATTTGTTAACTATGTTAAGGTCATATAGCTGCTAGGGATAAAATATTATCGGGAATTTCAAGTGTTGAAATTTGCAATGAGATTGCATACCTTCTATGAGATAGTTGGATCCCGATACCCACTGCGAGTAAGAGTTGCTCCTGAGAGAGTTTTACACATTACAATTAGCCGATCAAGTAGGTGTTTCGAAAGGTGTTAGCGGGGTTACGCCCCTGGGAAAACGAGGTTTATTTTAATTAGGTTCGTGCGAAAGCACGAGAAACCTCCCTCAAAGTACCGACACTGGCCTGGCCGAAAGATTGGCGAACTTGTATGGTGTAATTAATCCCGGCTAGTCTTTCCTTTTAGGGTTTGAAGGAAGATTTGACTAAAACAGTGGGAGCCATCCTGATTAGATAGATTAATAACCAATCTAATCTTACAAGAGCATAAGCTGAATGTTTTCTTCTCTCTCCAGGTAGCGATCATGTCACGTCTTAATCAAGATAATAATATGGATATATTGACCAAACCCGCTTGTTATACTGAGCTGGGGAACGTTGGTCCCGCTCCAATTTATAATTGTTATAAGACTGAGCAGGAAATAAGGGATTACCAGGATTCCCGTGGCTCCCAAACGAAGAAAGTGCATGCTGATGCATTTTCTTCGGGTGTGTTCATTACAGAGAACTGTTTCTCAGTATCCTTTACGTCCTGGGTAGAGATACCGGATCAGGATCCCAGATATGTAATCTGTTACATGGGCTACAGAAAGGTAGAGAACCGAGAACGGGTGATAAGTTTCAAGAGTTGGAAACAATGCAATTATTGGAAGCCAAGCAGTTGGCAGTTATCACCTTAATATTACCAAATACATTGATTCTGAACGAATGTTATTAGATACCGAACCTGATATACAACATCATATCAGTCTCTTTATATAGTAAAGAAGGATATAATTTTGTATTGTTGGATAATGTTTTTGAACATTTTCTATATCAAGAGTTGATCGATTCAGGCACGTTATATAAAAGCATATACGTTCTAAATCAAACCACAGTTCTTAACGTACAGAACACACACAAGAGGAAGAGTTCAGAAATGAACGAATCCTTCTTGAGGCATTGTAGACTAGGTCATATCAATATGACCCGACCAAGCTGAAGTTACATAAAGATGCATATTTAAAAATAAGTTTGAATTTACATCTTGTGAAACCTGCCAGTCATGTTACAAAGATAAGATGACCATAGCTCCGTTTATTGGAAACAGAGAAAGAGTTACTGAACTCTTGGGATTGATACATGATGTATGTAAGTCCTCTGTCTACATATGTCAGGACTGGTTCTTTGTACTTCATTACATTCACTGATGATCTCTCAAGATTCACACATGTGTTCCTGTTGAAACATAAGTGAATCTTTTGAGAAATTCAAAGAATATAAGATAGAAGTAGAGAACCATAACGGGTATAAGTATTATGTCCTATGATAAGATCAGTGAGGAGAATACTTGAGCACGGAATTCCTGGACTATTCTAAAGGAAAATGAGATTCTCTCTCAGCATTACTCCTCCGTATACACCACAGCACGTTGGTATATCGGGACGGAACAATCGCACCCTATGAGATAAGGTGCGCTCTATGATGAGTATTACTGAGTAGCCTATTTCCTTTTGGGAGTTATGCACAGCTGCATACCTATTGAATAGGGTTTCAATCAAATCAGATGTCTACCACTCTATATGTGATATGGTATGGGAAGAACCCATCTCTTAAAGATGTTTAGATTTTGGGTTGTCCGGCTTATGTCAAAAGCAAAATCCGGACAAGTTCGAGGCAAGGTCAGTTCTGTGGAAGTTTGTTGTATATCCCAAGCATTCGCAAGAGAATATCTTCTACCACACCGATGAACAAAAGATGTTTTGTTTCTCAGCATGCCACCTTTTTAGAAAAGGATTTTCTTATGAAGAAATTAATGGTCATGAGGTAGAACTGGAAGGAGTTCCAGCTATATAAACTACAGCTGATGATTTGGTAGAACCGGAGGATTCAATAGTTCCCGACGAAGCACAGCATCTCCGCCGATCTGGTAGGGTTCCTCATCCGTCTGAGAGATATTTCGGTTTTCTCTATGACAGTGGGAGCGAGGATTGCATCATGAGATGATGACCCAACTAATTTCGATCAGGCCATCAGGAGTGGGGACTCTGTAAGAATGGCTGGATGCTAAGTGATCTGAGATGGAATCCATATACACCAACAAAGTATGGACTTTGGTTGCTTTATCTGAAGGGTTAAATCCCCATCAGGAGCAAGTATATCTTGAGAAGATTACTTGGTGTACATGGAAAAGTTGAGACTTTCAAAGTTATCCTTAAGTCCATCCAGATTCTACTTGCCATTGCTACATACCATAACTACGATATCTGGCGGTTGGGTGTCATGACTGCTTTTCTAAATAATGATTTAGAAGAGAGCGTCTATAAGTACACAGCCAGAGAACTTCGTAAAAAGTGGGAGCAACGGAAACGTGTGCAAGTTGCTTTATGAGATAAAGCATGCATCGCGGAGTTGGAACGTCTGTTCTGATGTGGTAGTCAAAGAGTTTGACTTTATCAAAAGGGTAGATGAACCTTGTATATACAAAAAGGTAGTAGGGAGTATGGTGGTGATCCTCGTATTGTACGTGGATGACATACTCTTGATAGGAAAAAAGTTTCCTATGCTACACTCGGTCAATCTCTTATCAAAAAGATTCTCCATATAGGATCAAGGTGATACCTCCTAAATCCTGGTTTTGGATCTATGCGATAGATCGAAATGGATGTTAGGATTCTCACTAGGTGAGTGAGATGGTATCAATCGATCCTTGGGAGAATCACTAGAAAAGTTCCAGGGTGATAAGGTCGACTGAATGTCAGTCATAGGCATTGTCTTTTCCCTCAGTGGAGGGACGATATGTTGGAAGAGTTCCAAGCTAGATACCGTGACAAACTAGACGATAAAAGCTGGATACATCACTACCAACGATGCTACCAAAGAAATAGTCTGGATGTACACTAGTTCATGAGATGAACTTCGTTCCTATTGGCCAAGGAACCCCCGTCCCATCAGTAATCCAGACATTCTTAGGCAGTATCACCTGATCAGTGGAGATGGTTGATCTCCAGGGAGATCCAGGTTCAGGAGAGTAGACACAGAGGACAACATGGCGGATCCACTCACAAAGGCCTATTCTCAGGAGAGACTTCTATGGGTTGGTTGAGTATGAGATATTTCAACCACTGCTGATTGTTGGGTATGAGATACTACAACAGATAGCCATAGTGCAAGTGGGAGATTGTTAGTAATATGTATGCCCTAGAGGCCATTACTGTACATACGATATATATTATAGTGCATGCTTGGACATATATAGAGAGGACTTTCTTGCTCGACATAATAGTATGCTATCTGGTTGCTCTTTATCTTAACATGTACACTGATTGTCTCTATAATACATGTTGATAAAGCCCTTAGGACGAGTACTTGACTACCAAGACTATGATGCAGATCTTACTAGTGGGGACAGAGTAGTCGTTAAGTACCTCCTTCAAATGTTCCTAGTCGAGGGTGTATCGAGACAGGGCATCGATATACCAGAGTAGACTAGTATATACGCTTCTCGACCCATATGATGGGCGATGGATGATCCCATATCCATTGGTGTTTGACATCAGAGAAGGTATGCCGGTGCTCAGTGGAGACTGGGTACACTGGACGGACTCGCCGAGAACTCCTAGATGGTATTGTACATATCGTCGGATAGCGGCTCTCTGGTGACACTAGTACAGGTTAATCTGTAGACCCGAGATCTTCATAGAGTCTTGTGTGATTCCCACTGTGCTTTGATTTCCACCTTACGTTCAAGAAAACATGCAAAACGGAGGCTTTTGGGTACAATCCCGAGTCACATGGAAGCAATGAGCGATAGGAGAGGTTTCGTCTCTCCCGGTATAGGGAGTTGATGTTGTGCTATGCTCGATTGGCCATAACAGGAAATCCCTGGCCAGGGTTGCTGAGATCTACTGGTAAGTGTTATCAGTAGTTTTTCGAACCGTTATGGACCTTGCATTGGCATGAATTATCAGGCTATTGGGGTCTGACATTATACCACCCCCAGACTGTGATATGCGACATATCAGACGAAGAAACCGGACTGTACGGTAGTGTTACTGATTGGATTCGCAGGAGTACGGGCAGGCTTGCTTGTTGATCTTTTGACCGCTTAATACCCGGGTGGCCGTTACGTTTAGCAGACCGCTTGCGGTTTGTGAGTGTTTGATATGATCATCACCTACTGCCGGCGTATTGACGAGTCTTTAGAGTCCTACACAGAGGTTTCCTGGCTCAAGCGAAAGGGAGTAGGAGCACATACGTGATATGTGTGGGACCGAGGTTGATACGATATGAGATACCGTATTCTATTCTCGCGATATGTAATATCGGTCGGTTATATATGATATAGCCGGGTTATCGGATCAAGTGTTGATTCGATAAGTTGATTCATATAGTATTAGTCGGTTATATATGATATAGCCGGATTATTAAATCAAGAGTTGATTTGATAATTTAATGTATAATTATATATTTGATATATTATATTACATTAACTAATATTAAGCTCATTAATGATTTCTTTTCTCACTTGATGTGCACATTGTATATATGTGATATGTATGTTTGTGTACATGTATTGTGTCATGCTTGATGATATATACAAGATGGGTGTATGAGACTTATACCATGGTAGGGTTAAATTAGGGTTTTGATTATTTCTTAAGTTATTACAAAAGAGCAAAAGACTTGGTCAAAGTTTTCAAGCTTGTAGAAGCTTGTAGAACATTGTCAAGGTCAACTCTTTTGTCATTCCTTAGGATATTTTTCTTTGACCCAACCTTTAACCATAGCCTTGGGTTTATTCTCTACATGAGTTAAGCATGATGGCTTTAACTCACCCATGGTTGCAATAATTCATTTGGATGAATTATTCATGAGTTCTTCTTCTTCAAGCTCCATGAAAAGCTTTTTAGCTTCAATGGAGGTATGAGAAATAATGTGAGAAAATCAATTCTAAAGTGAGCCCACTTTCTACTTCATCATCCTCTACTACTTGTCATTTAGTATAGGGTGTTCTCTTCACAAAGTTCCTGACCTAGTGAAGGAATAGCTTAGGTTAGTGTCTTCTCGACGTAGATCATTTTCGGCCTCGAAGTCATCGAAGGAAGCACGTTCGTTTCTTCATGGAGCCTCTCTAGAGTCCGGAGTTTACGAACGCAGCGATGGGGACTACTACACGGAGCTATTGAAGCGAAGGACCGGTCTACAAAGGTTGTATTCCTTGCTCACTATAACTTGCAAAGTATTTGCATATGTTTTCGTATTATTTCTAGTTACGATTCATGGTTAGGGTTAGCTAGAACGGCAATTTTTTAAATTTGGCATGGACGATGCCTCCCGAAACCTTGCTGCTATGTTAGGGAACCCTACAACCTCTGCGTCTACTACATTCTACTTTCCAGATAATCGTATTGGCAACTGCAAGTGCAGTCTTTGTTAGTAGATCGTATTAAAGTTGCACAGGCTGGGGACCCGCAATTGCAGAAGTTCCACAGGTTAGTAGAGGCCGGATTGAGAACAGATCTATTGATACACGAAGATGGCTCATTAAAATTCGGCTGTCGATTATGCATACCAAAGGGCGAGGTTCAAGAGGAAGTGTTGAAGGAAGCACATAGTTCAGCCTATTCGGTGCACCCGGGTGGCACCAAGATGTATAGGGATGTTAAACAACACTTTTGGTGGAATGACATGAAGAGAGAGATTGCCCGCTATGTATCAAAATGCTTAGTGTGCCAACAGGTGAAGGCCGAACATCAGCGAGTGGCGGCCTGTTGCAACCACTTCCCATTCCCCAGTGGAAGTGGGAACACATCACTATGGACTTCGTGACGGCTTTACCGCGGAGTCCTAAGGGCAATAATGCTATTTGGGTCATCGTCGACCGTCTCACAAAGGCGGTTCCATTTTCTACCCTTTCGAGTGGGACCATCGTTGGAGACATTGGCAGAGAAACATATGCAAGAGATTGTACGGTTACATGGGGTGCTTATTACCATAGTATCAGACCGAGACACGAGATTCCTCACATTTCTGGAGAAGCTTACAAGAGAGTTTAGGCACTCGTCTCCGTTACAGCACAGCTTACCAGCCCCAGACCGACGGACAGTCTGAACGTACGATACAGATATTAAAAGATATGTTGAGAGCCTGTATGCTAGATTTCAAGAGATCGTGGGAGGATCATCTTCACTTGGTGGAATTCTTGTATAATAACAGCTATCAGGCGAGTATTCAGATGGCGCCGTTCGGGGCACTTTACTAACGTAAGTGTCGTTCCCCACTTTGTTGGGACGATATGGATGAGCGAAGATTACTAGGATCGGAGCTTGTAACCCAAACCGTTGAGAAGGTCCAGTTGATCAGGGACCGTATCAAGACAGCACAAGATCGTCAGAAAAGCTGGGCGGATACTAGTCGAAGACCTCTTGAGTTTGGAGTAGGAGATCATGCCTTCCTTAAGATTTCGCCGACTCGAGGAGTGATTAGATTCGGTAGTCATGGGAAACTCAGTCCCCGATTTATCGGACCATTCGAGATTGTGAAACGCGTTGGAGTAGTGGCATACAGATTGGCCTTACCACCCTCTTTGGCTAGTGTGCACGATGTATTCCATGTTTCACAGTTGCGTCGATACATTCGCGACGACAGTCATGTTTTTGATCACTCTGAATTAACCTTAAGCACTGATCTCTCGTATGAAGAGCAACCTACAGCCATTGTTGACCGTAGAGAGAAAGTATTGAGAAACAAGATCATCCCTTTAGTTCTTGTATCTTGAGGCGGACGTTCTCGCAGGGAATCCACTTGGGAGCGTGAGGACGAGATTCGTCAAAAGTACCCACACCTGTTTTCTTGATCTTGTAGTCGTCCTTCCAATTTTGAGAACGAAATTTTCTGTACGGTGGGTAGGATGTAACAGTCCTATTTGGATGCAGTAGTTCAAGATTTATCAAGATTCTTTTTTCATAATTTTAGAGCTTTTAGTTGGCTACTAATATATTTTATTTTTTGAATTTTTACCGTAAACAATTCTGATATGAGAAAAATCTTCAATTTTTATATGATATATAAAATTTTCTTAGTTGCAACAAAACAATATTTTGCATATCTTAAAATTCTTAATTTGACCTATTAATATTTGGTTTGCATACATATATTATCTTGGCTAACTTCTGTTTGTTAATTTGAGCACAAGAAAAATCTATGCAGAATTTCTGAGTACAACCAATTAAAGATATACATCTATATACATATATTTATAAATTTTTTATATACACATTAAAATCTCTCTCTCTCTCTCTCATACTCACATCTCTCTCTCTCTCTCCCCGCTGCTCCTCAAATCCCTTCGTCCTCACGAAACCCTAACCCGCGCCTTCGCTCTCATCTTCGCACCCGCCGCCTTCGCCCTCACGAAACCCTAACCCACGTCTCCATCCCTCGTCGCCGCCACAAATCCCGAACCCCCTTGTCCTTCCCCCTTCGCCCTCGCCCTCGTCCTCATCCCACCGACACAGCCTTCATCCCTCATCGCCGCCATAGATCCCGACCCTCTCATCTCATCCCGTCACCACCACCCTTGTCCTCATCACTGCCACCACAACCCCCGGCGACCTGCACCGAACCCTCACCGTCGCCGCAGCCCTCATCTTCGCCTCGCCTCACGAAACCCTAACTCACGAGATTGTTTATTAGCAGTAAATTATAGTACATGTGCCAAAATATATAGTAGAATGATTGGATAACCTCAACTGATTTTGATGTGTGTTAAGATTTAAGTCTCTGTGCTATGTCTTGGTCGACAGCTCAGCCATGAGAACTCAACAACATTGTGTCCATGCCAAAAAAGTTTCCATTTTTACACACTCCATTCTGCATAGCTACACAATTTAAGCCCGTGCATAAAACTTTCCACAACCTTCAGAAACATGAATATAGGTGAAAAAATAATTAATGTTTTTTCCTGTTACTTTCATAACTTAGCCACATCTGGCTTATGTGATTATTACAGGAATCGGCATGAATTTCCATGTTAAAAACAATGAGTATACAAAAGGCCATGATCTCTTGGTGCTTGATCTGGCAGCCCACAGAATGCCATCTCCATAAATTCTCTGTGGCAAACCTGAATATTTGTTCGTGGTAATCTTATTCCAATCTATCTGTGCCTCGGCAAGAACTTCAATATCACAACCAGTTTCCTATGTGATGGACCGTGTTTTCTTTCCTCCTTGAGCTTGATCACAACTTTCCATGTCATAATAAATGGTTGGTAAATATTTACTCTGAATCTGTTATTAGTCTTTGTGTAGAATTTGTGCTTCTCCAGTTATGGGTATTGATCTTGCATATAAATCATCTGTGATCTTCAGTCAGTGGTAGAGAATTGGATTAATACGGGGATAGTATAAGGTGCTCAATGCATGGGAATTATTGTGTGCGTGTGTGCGCGTGTATCAAGCCTCAAACACATCATCACCTACTCCCATCCTGACCATACCAACTCCAGCTGAGGCTTCCACATCTAACCTCTCACCCACGGTACTTGCCGCTTCAGTGTTTCAAGCAAGGGTTGTCTCTCTAAAGAGCAGACACTCCCTCGCTCGCTCTAGCAAGCTAGCTATTACCAGCAAACGTCTCTTGGAGAAGCTGCTTTGTCTTCTCCAGTTGATTTCAACTAACCTACATTTTATTTTCAGGCTAATTTTAAAATTCATGAAGCACAAAAAGCCAATCTTCTCTCATATGTTTGCTTTCAATCATGTATATCGGACCATAGTTTCCTCCCTGTTACATGGCTTCTAAACGAGCATGTGTGGCTGCCTGGGTGTCGTAGGTTTCAAACACCAGGTAAAGCTAGTGAGTCATGAGTAATAAACATAAATCACAGACATGGTATGGTACCCAAATACATATATGGGACATTCAAAAATTTGTAAAAATTAAGATAGCCGGACATGGATATATACGTACACCCATACTTAGATATCTATGTTTATGCATATGTTATTGATAACATACATTATTGATTTAAGATGAGGCACTTCTCCTCACTCGTAATGCATTTCGGATTACGTTATAGAGCACAGTCAATTCATATAAAACAAAATCAATTAATTGTTTATGAAAGTCACCATATCGTATTATTTCTATAATCATCAAGAAAGCATGTATAATGTGTCCGTCAAAATGCATGACCCATTTATTGCTGAACGCTGCTGAAATGTGTCCGACACCGTGTTAGAGTTCTGTTGGATGCTTGTCTGTGACTGACATGTATCTGACTGATACACTATTTTGCATGCATTGGTTCTTTATAGCTAGTGATTGAGGGATAGGTTCAAGTAAGTGGAAAAGAAAGAAAAAAGCAAGATCGAACCATATTTTGCAATCTCGGCCAATCTCTATCCGAGATGGCCGATTCTGTTCCAAATATTGACCGTCCGAGATTTGATAGCAATACCGTCTGATACTGAGTTATAGTGGGTTTACCGTTTGATTAGTTGGGTTTTAGTTTTAAGTTTATAAATAGGCAGTTGATTAAATAATAGGTTATTGAATTACGGTTTATTTGACATCGTTACTTACGAAAAGGTAAATAAAAAATTATATTAATTATTTTTACCAAGTATAATAATAACTATTTTGTTTATCCTTAATTGGTAAAGAATCTGCCAATTATTTATAGTACCTTATATATATATTTATCTAAAGAATTTCCTAATTTGAAATTTTCTTTTGTCAAATTTTATATAATCAAAATTTCCGATCCGAGACGGTCAATTCCGATTCAAAAAGTAACCATCTGATATCGATTTTGAGATTTTAATCTTGGGTCAAACCTAATTTAATGAGACCTGCATTGCACATGTTGATGCGTGGTATCTCATCTGATCTCAAACGTCATCAGCCTCTTCTTATTTGCAGCATACTGTTACAGAAGATGGAGAACAGTTGCAATGACCAACTACATTGATGAGTTGGCAATCCTTTATATTTCTCCTTTAACTTTCCTTCCTCTAAAAAAAAGAGGGTTTTTTTTTGGAGGGGGGGGGATAGGGCAAAAAATAAAACCATCACCCCCCAAGACACTAAAACACTCCCCAAAATTGCTCATAGAAAAAAATAAACGCAGGGCCTGCTGATGAAATTGGGCATTAACAGATGCAGTGAACCCATACATAATAATCGTGGCACTGGTCGCTATATTTGGCACCAAGGAAAACGAGGGCCACAATGCAGTCCTGGGTAACAAGATCACATATGTGCTTGAGAGTCGTGGCCTCAAGAGAATCCAATACTTTATAAAGGGATCAACTCTCTGTTGCTTGTGCACCCATGACCAAGTAATTGCATCCAGTTGATATTGCTTTTGTCCTCTTAAGAAACCAGTTTCCCTTGCAGAGAAATCATGCAAGAAAATACACAATAATTGTTTCTAGAAATTTCTCCTTATCGTGAAGCAAAACCTTGAGTGGAGAAAGATGGTGAAACAGGATAATCTCGGTTTCTGAAAGCATGAATTGAGGAAACCATATGTTAGCTTTTGCAGACTTGCACATTGCACTTGAAACCTGTTCTCTGTGGAATATGTTGAATGAAATATAATTGTCAAATGTGAAAACAAAATAAAAAAAAGTAGGTAGTTTTAGTTTGCAAGTTACAATACTCCCATGACTTTTTCAGCAGTTGTTGGCCCAAGAAAATTAACTTCTTAGAATAGAAAGAACAAAAAGGAGAGTGATAACTTCAAGCTTATTTTCTGTCTCATTGACATTGCAGGAGGCGACAGCCGAAGCATTAGTCGCATAAATCAAATGATTAGTTTGGCTGGCTAGCATCAGAGTTGCTGCAATCCTTTCCTTTCCCTGGCTACGTTCACAAATCACACCCTGCCATCTTCTACAATGATTTCCAATGCTGCTTCTTGCCCTTTCTGGAATTAGACTTCTCAATGTAGCAGTCAGCAGGGTAAAGCTTTTGTACCTATGAAAGCAAAATATTTAATCTGATTACCTATACTTATTTTCCTCTTAGAATGCATCAAATGCAATAATTCTTAGGTTAATGCAACTGTATTATGCTGCTATCCTCCTTTAAATATGTCAATGATGCACACAGTTGTCATTATTACTTAAACCTTTTGAAGGAAAGTCTGGTTCTACCGTGCTCAAATTGACTACCTGCAGATGGTGACTAGTGTTGTGGGCACAACAAAACTTGGAAACAAAAGATATTTTCCAATTTATAATTTTGGCTTGCTGGTTCTGTCACAAACTGTAGATTAGACTTTAAATTTGAGGCCACAAATAGCTTATACGTTGCTGAATGAGTTGACGAGGAAGAAGTCCTGCTAGCTTCAACTCATGCAATTTGACCAGAGAAATCTTTTGTTTTTGGAACTAAATGTCAGTTTGTAAAGCCATTAGGATATTAAAATTTGAATGAAGGTCCATTGGCTGCAATTCCAGCTGATGGGTTTGAATCATAGACCTTGTGCTCAACCGAAAGAAAGGTTATGGCCTAGTGCGTACTATCCTTTGTATCCTTGCTATTTTTCGCTTGAAATGTCCTCTTCATTGCAGCTGACAAATGTCATGGACAGCCAAGGTGATTGCAATCATTAATCTAATACAGTAATTTTTTTGAGAATATTCCACCCAAAAAGGAATATTCTCTCAAAACATTATTTTATCAACTTCCCACAATACCCTTTGTGTTTAATATCTTCTTCAATTTTGCTGTTCATTTTGATTTTTGGTGTCGAGTTAAAATCATTTTGGTATTTTTGCCGTAATAGCAAAGATAGAGTTGTGTGTTACCTTAATTCTCCTATTTTCGTTTAAATACCGTGAAGGTAATAAATTACCTCCCAGTACAATAAAGAATCCATATTCTTTTCATTTTCCGAAATTACACAAAACTTTTTGTTTGGCCCCTTTTCTTAATTTAGGTAAGAACTACATTTTTTTTTAATAAAATGTAAGAAATTATTAGCGATTAATTCTTATAGTAAATCCAATTTAGCTTTTTTTCGCAATTTCATATATAGCCTACTGATATCAATGATGCTTAGAGCGCTTTTAGCTGAAGACGAAGAAAAATAATCATCGCAATCTTTTTGGCATGAGTTGAAGTAGGATATCAAGTGTATATTCTTTCTAAATAGATTTTAAATAAATAATTTATGTAAATTGGTAGAAGACCAAATCCTAAAGTGGATCACAACGTTTGATAAGGCGATCTAAAATCTCCATACTTGAACATTAATTTGAGACATATCGGGCATTTTTGCATCGAGATTGATCATTCTGGGTAACAAAGCCGAACTAAAATATTAAACCATTAGATGTTACGTGGCTAATGAGAATATAATTGCTAGACATCTTTTCTCAATTTTGTACATATACAATCATTCGAGTTAGCTAGGAATATTTTTTTTTTTGTTTTTTTCCCCAAAATTTTACCAACTGACAGTTATGAGGGCACCATTCATATTAAGTTTTGTATTACATAAGAATAAGAACTGAGGGTAGTAGTGTCGTATGATAGTTGAAAGCTGTATTATTTAAGTTATTTTTATAACTTTTAACCTTTTCCGTCTCGAGATTTTTGTTGGAAGAATTTCGTTCCTACGGTGGGCCTGGGTTGATACTAGTAATGATAGATATATTTTGTGTTTTAACACTTTCTTATGGCTGAGATTTTAATATTAAATTGAATAGCTGGCAGCAAATATTCCCCGTGTTAATTTGACATTTGAAGATAAGAATGTGGATTTGTTGGGTTTAATTAATTATGGAAGCATGATTAAGGCCACTAGGGCATCTTTTTATGCAATTTATTATTATTATTATTATTATTATTATTATTATTATTATCATCTAGCACAGTTTATTGGAGAACAAAGAATAAATTAAGGTAGCCTCAATTGTGAGCTGTCCCCTCACCTCACCTTTCAAGATGTAAAATATGCACCAAACTGTTCTCAATTGTAAAGGGCCACATTGTTTATGGGATAATGGAGTGGGGGGTTTTGGGTTTGCTATTCACATGATTAATGTGGATTGGTGCCAAACTGATTGATTAATTAAGTCCATATGATACATAATTAAATAAACAGTGAATATAGCAAGTTGTCGCTTTACAGAACATTCATTAGATTCCATCCCTAAACTTTAGGGATAAAATGGTTAGCCACCAAATGCCTAGTGTGTGTTTTATTAAATAATCATTTATGTTATATAGTGATGCCTCTAAACTCATCTTGCCTCCTAATTCTCCTTCTTTTCCATCAATTCTGATTTTAAATTCTTTAATTTCGATTATCAACGACACAATTGGGGATTTTTTTAATAAAAAAATGTAATTTTAAGATATTATTTATTAGATCATACTTGTTATAAAGTTCTATTTATCTGGTCTATATGCGATAGTTAAGGGTGTCACTATCATAATTTTCATGAAATGCCTTGAAGTGCGTGAAACATCTTATGACCAAATTTTCTCCGAATCTTTATACAATAGAATTTATAACAAATGTTGCAACAAATTCTCAACTATTCGTAGCAATTTTTAAACTGGACATTAAAAAATAAATTAAAAAAATCATTTAATCTCTCTTTTCTTTCTCAAAGAGAGGACCAAACATCAGCCAATCAATTCTTCCCCCATCCGAAGGTAACCCTAACAAATCACTCCATTTTTCACTTGACTCCTTAATTTTGCTCGGCTGGTCTGCATCTAGGATAGAAAAATAAATAAATACGCCTCAGGTAACCAATAGCTGCTTGACACCTACATATGTGAAAACCTTCGGTACTCTATTTTCACCACCCGAATCCGCTTGTGACTGAACCAGTGACGGCGATTTCTTCCTTCTCTTCGGCGACAAATCCGACGACGATGAACATAACTCACTATTAGTCTTCGGCGGGTCCCTCTTCATCGGCGACCCTGCTTCCTCCACCCCAATCCTCATGGGGAAGTTGAGGAGCGCGCGTGCGCCGCGCATGCGGTACGCCGCCCGATCATAAGCCAAGGCCGCCTCCTCCTCCGTCTCAAATGTCCCCAACCAGACCCTAGCTCCTTTCTTCGCGGGGTCCCTAATCTCTGCCGCGAACTTCCCCCACGGCCTCCGCCTCACTCCCCTGTGGTGCTTCCCCTTCGCCGGAGTCGGCGGTTCGATCGAGAAGGAAGCGACCGTCCCGCTTTGAGAGGGTGACGGCACCCACCCTTGAGTGAAGGCGTCATGTAAGGCGCCGTAGATGACCATGTCATCGGAGTCGTCGGGCCGAAACGGGAGGTCACAGAAGTTATCCGCGACAAGGCTGTTAAAGCTCGAGCTCCGGCGATAACAACTTGGAATGGAGATCTCATTCATTTCTGGTCACCGACGGTAAGGTTAAGAGCGTTAAACCTTTTCAGAAATCGAAACGATGACAGCCAATCTATTTGTGAAGAAAATAAGTTGAGACGGAGGAGAGGAGAGAGGGGGGGTTATATACAGCGGGGGTGGTACATCAATCATGAATGGGGTGATGAATCTGATTTCTGCATGATTGGGTGTGAGGTTTTTCGTGTATCCTTGGTATCTCATTTGTCCAAGCACGTGCCATAATTTAGATTTTCTTTTTTAATGTATTTTTTTGGAAAATGATATCATTCTGGATGACGTCAGCATGATGCCATGTCAGCATCAGGCCGTTGTTAGCTTTTGACCTGAGGTCTAGGGCAGGGCTGGGGAGCGAGAGGTACTACCATCTTGAGCAATTGCATTTTAGCCATACATTAGGCTTCATTCCTAAAATTCACTTTGTTCAAAAATTGCCGGGTTTTTTTTGAAATAATATTATTTTAAAAATATTTTATTAAAATAGGATAGTAAAAATTAAAATTATGAAAGTAGGGTGGTTTGGCACCCCATCCCCTGCCCCACCCCCACCCCCACCCCCAGAATAGGGGGCGGGTTCCCAGAACCCGCCCCATTTTTTTTATTTTTTTAATTATTTTTTAATTTTTAATTATAATTATTAATTATAATTATAAATATAATATTAATTCTGATTTTAATTATAATTAAAATTATATAATGATAATTATAATTATTTTAAAAATTGTTTAAAAATAAATAAAGGAAAATAAATTTGGAAAAAATATTAAAATTTCATTATATGAATGTTTTCTACAGAATGAATCCGTCAAATTTACAATGTAAAAAAATCCTATCTATTTGTAAAATGTAAATATTATATCGACGGTCAAATTTATAATAACAAAATGAATCCGTCAAATTTATAATACAAAAAAATCCGAGTGCACTTGTCACGATCCTGAAGGTCCCGCCCCTGATGCATGTCCTGGACATCTGGTCCTATAATGGCCTGGTTGTTTGCATAGGCTACATCTGGATTGCCTTTGCTGAGGATCAGCATCCATTATCATTCGATCTCGACGCACCTTAGGTCTTCCGGGCCTTATATTTTTTTCCGGCGGTAATACAGTCGGTGTTTGTCTGTTAGCAGTATAATAGTGCCAATAGCGACTGTCCGGTATAGGATGAAATTTTGGATCGTATGCGCCTTGGTAATTGGAAACTATATAGTAATAGGAAGCAAAATTGTAATGCGAGGTATGCATGCTGCTCGCAGCAGCAATTGCGTGGGCACAAGGTAAATATTGTTGCTGGAAAAGACCGCATGTACACGAAGAGAGCCCTTCATCTCTAAAGTTCACGGTATATTGATTCCCATTACCGCCCGTTACCTGAAACTCCGCCGTGTCAAACCTTTCGGATATGTAGTATTGTGCTCTGCGCTCTCTTTTCCGAAAGATATCTTCGTAATACGCGCTGAGTGGAGTGTCCATCGCCAAGGACTTTTCTCTTCTGTGCACAAAATAAGTATTCATCCGGAAAAAGGTTCGAACAATCACCCCTGTATCGGTAAGCCTCTAACCCCCTTAAGGACCCCGTTGAAGCTTTCAGACATATTAGTCGTCATTAGGAGATATATGCACCCATCATCATGTGCTTGTGACCACATGCGTACTGGATACTCATCTAACCACGCTTTCGCGGCTTGACTCATCTCCCCAATTTTCGTCATGTATATGTCGTGAACATTAGGGTCAGGCGTTTCACCGGCTCTGTACATAAGTTTATGTAGATCCGAATTTTTAAATTTTCGATCAAAATTTTGCCTGAAGTGTCGTAGGCAAAACCTATGTGGGGTCGTCGGAAATACAGATCTCATTGCAGCTAGTATTCCCGGATGTCTATCAGATATGATGCATAAATCCATTTTATGAAGAACAGATGGGATATTTTTGAGGTGACGGAAAAACCATGTCCAGGATGATGTATTTTCACACTCGACAATAGAAAATCCCAACGGAAATATACCGTTATTAGCATCAACACCTGTAGCAATTAACATGCAGCCTCTGTACTTACCGTATAGATACGTACCATCAACGCACAATACCGGCCGACAGTGTGTGAAACCAGCCGCACATGGACCAAAGCACCAGAAAATTCTTTGAAACCTGACAGAGCCCTCGACGTCTGTTTCTGTGGTTTTTAACCGGTATACGGTCCCCGGATTTAATACTTTCATGGCTTCCATAAAAGGGGCTAGTGAGTTGTACGAGCTTTCCCAGTCCCCGAATATCTTGCACAAAGCCTTTCTACGAGCATCTCATGCCTTCACATACGAAATCTGAATTTTATGCTCTCTGTTAACCAAGAGCCGTATCTCCCGGGGAGTCATCGCCACATCTGTACGGATCAGTGGCATGATTAGCGAGCAAATGTAAGATGAAGTGCAATTCCGGTGATCCTGTAACATAATAGAATTGATGCAAGTGTGTTCTTGGTTGTATTTCGTGACCTTCCAAGCCTTGGCTCTTTTGGAACAACATGTATGCAATCTCCACTGACATTCAGGAGCTTGCGTACATACCACGGTATAGTACGTCTTATTTGACTCTTCGGTTTTAAATGTAACGTTTTGCTGAATGGACCACGACTTCAGCTTACAAATAAGATCTCCTTTTTCCTGAAACAAATCTCCGACGCTGATGCAATCTTCGCTTGCTGCTGTCGCGTCCAAATAGGGTGCCGTATTTACTTCTGCCACGGTTAAGTCTACCCAACCATCATCTTCCAGCGGATCGAGGCCGGGATCTTCTAGTTCGACAAAATCGTTATTCGCAACCATACCATCAAAGAATGCTACCTCATTCAATCCAGCAGCATATTCCACGCTATCCTCCCCCTGATGACCTTCACTGATTTCATCATCATCACTGCCACACATATCAATATCACCCGTAGCAACATAAGGCTCGGGTGCAATATATGATGGTTGTGGTCGGTGTAATGTGGATGGTTCGGGGTGAGAAGACCGGAAAGATGTGGACGGACATGCTTGGAATGCGCTGCTTGGATCGTGTTGAAATGATGCGGAGGTGTGGGGAAATCTGCGTTTTATGAAGCGTCGTTGATTCGTCATATTCAAATCGACTACGCCCTCGTCACCTCTCTGGTTGAGCGTTGGAGAAAAGAGACCCACACCTTTCATCTAAGATGGAGTGAGGCCACAATCACGCTCCAGGATATTGGCCTCTCACTCGGTTTACGGGTCAATGGGCTTGGGTTGGTCGGAGGAAAAATTGTTGGTCCAGATACCGACCACCCATACTGGGATACATATGCCGAGTTTGCTCTCGGACAGGTAAACAATTTCATTCTGATTCTCCTCTTTAGTGTACCTATTTTATGTTTTATATTATTTCTAGGTTTAATATTTAAAAAAAATGCTAATATCAGGCACCAGGAGGCCACAGTAAGGGGTATAAAATCAGTTTAAACTGGTTAAGAGATACATTTAGTAATATCCTTGATGAAGCCACCGATGAAGTTTTGGATAGACATGCACGTGCCTACATTCTGTACATGATCGGTTCTTGGTTGATGCCGGACCAATCAGCAACGCATGTCCATCCGTTATACCTTGGCTTCCTAACGGATTTTGATGTCTGTGGCCAATATGCTTGGGGAGCAGGGGTCCTGGCCTTTCTTTATAAGGAACTCGATAAGGCATGTGCTCCTACGAAGAATAAAATTGGAGGGAGCATCATCATCAATATTTGCTGAGATGGGAGGATAGGCAGCGTAGTATTGCCTTACAGCAAATAGGTGACCACACAGCCACCGACGCTACCAAAGTATATCTACAGTGGTATAAGCGTGTCACCATAAGATATCTTTCTGCTCCCCCCAAAAACTTCCCAAACATCTCGCGGTACGAGCCTAGAGGCCATATGGAACGAGATTTGGTAAGTTGAATTCTTTATATCATATTACTTTTTAACATCCGACGGTATGAGTCAATGCTTATTTCTTATTTCTAATATAACGACAGGCTCGTGGGTTGCATCTCGTACAAACAATGGTGCAGGAACCATACCCGACTGATGCCGGTCCGGCATCTCAGGCTCGATTTTCAAATGTCGACCAATTAATTGGTGATGTATTCGGTTCATATGGTATTTCTCAACATTTATCGCCGGCACCGGAGCCGCAGTATCAGCCGGCACCGGAGCCGCAGTATGAACCGGCACCGCAGCCGCAGTATGACCCGGCACCAGAGCCGCAGCATCAAGGAGATCCAGCGCAGCAGGATCGGTGGTTTGGATCACCATACCGTCAGCAGCAACCCTGGCATACCGGACAGGCGCAACAACACCAGTCTTGGGGATCAGGTTTTGCAGAACAGCTGTCTTGGAGGTTAGGTTTTGCGCAACAACAGCACCTTTGGGGGTCAGGATTTGCGCAGCCAAGGGGCCAAGGTTTTGTGCAACATCAACCGCATGAAACCGGGACAGGTTCTTCACTACAACTGCCCAGTTGGGAGACGGATTTAGCGTCCTACGCAAATTTGTTGGGAGAAAACACATATCCGACACCTGTCCCACATTCAGGTTCAGGATTTGCGGATCAACAGCCTGTCCATTACGCAGCTGAAGACGAAGCTGAAGCAGAACCCGAATCCGAAGCAGAAGATCAGACGCCGAAGCCGCCGCTGCCATCTATCCAAGAAACAGGTGGTTCCTCCAGTCATCACAGGAGGCATAGGCTTATGTCGAGCCTTCTCGGATTTCATAAGGGAAAAGGAAAAAGAAAGAAATAGTATTTAAATTTTACAAACAGATAGGATTTTTTCACATTGGAAATTTGACGGATTCATTTTGATATTATAAATTTGACCGTCGAGATAGAAATCGGATAGGAATTTTTGGTATTGTAAATTTTGACGGATTCATTCTGTAAAAAACATTGATATAGTGAAATTTTATTATTTAATTTAAATATTTTTTTCGTTTATTTACTTTTATTTTATTTTAAAGAATTTTAATTATAATTAAAATCAGAATTAATATTATATTTATAATTATAATTATATAATTAATAATTATAATTAAAAATTAAAAAATAATTAAAAAATAAAAAAAATGGGGCGGGTTCTGGGAACCCGCCCCCTACAATAGGGGGTGGGTTCCCAGAACCCGCCCCCTATTCTGGGGGTGGGGTGGGGTGGCCAAACCACCCTACTTTCATAACTTTAATTTTTACTCCGCTATTTTAATAAAATATTTTAAAAAAAATATTATTTCATAAAAAAACCCAAAATTGCCCGGAGATTAAAAAATTACGAAAAACTAACATTACCAAAAGTCTACACTTAACATCGTTTGAGTAACCGAAATAAGATGCATAATTATCCTACATATGTGTTAACATAGAGAAATCCTGCGATCGGTCTTGACAAGACTTGATTGCAAGGCGTCCATATGACACACTTGCAAAGCATGGAGGTCTTCTGTGAAAACAACAAGAAAGAGAAGACAAAATTGCAAAACCTACTAAAGCTATGTCATACACTGTAGAAGTTAGTGGGGGATGGTGTGAATTGAACGAAACTTGTCCCAATCGCAAAACTGAGGAATTCTGTTCATTTGCTCGCTCAAACAGATATTTAACTGTAGGTGTAATTAGCTGCTTACAAAACTCGTGCAGATTTGAAATCAAGCATGTGAAAAAGGTTCAATTATTGATTGTACAAACTAACTATATATTCATCTTATGGTGTTCAGGACTATTAATAAATTTGGATGTTAACCTATCCTACCCACAACGTCGTCGCCCCATAGCTGACCGCTACCTCTACTGGAGCCATCTGCTCCTCCATTGTCCCAAATGCTTGTGTTAGCATACCACTACAATTATTGGTGCATGCGATTGCCGAATTGATACACTGGAAACTAACCCCAGGCAATTTACCAATGATTATGTCCAGCCGATGTCGTACCATAGTCCATGCCATCTACATCTCCGCTACCATCGCCCCGTGCCGACTCCCCCAATACGGAAATAATTATGCATCGTCATTCAGTGGCAACACTGCCATCATGTTCTACCGCAATACCCCCATGTTTTTTTTTGAACTGGCTCGTAAGTCTAACCCACACACAACACCCCCCACACACAACACATCCCGCACTCTCCCTAGAAGGAGAAGTGTCATACCAACTGAGCTAATGCTCATCGTTCTCGCCCACCGTCGTCATTATTGCCGTTGTCACCATCATTACCATGGTTGTTGCTACCTTTGCCATCTTCACTGCACTACCAACGTTTTCGTTGTTGCCTTTGTCATCGGCACTGTCCTGTCAATATGATCACCACCACTGATGCTTCCTCACTACTATCGCCGTCACAACCATCACCGTATCGGTATTGCTAAATTTACAGATGTCTCCATTATCAACAGTTGCGTGTATATATTTCATTGAATAATCTAACCGATACAGGTGTGGTAGATTATGGAATATATTTCATTTCGTTCCTATATTTCGTGTTTAAGAGTTGAACATAATCACATATAGCAAATATATTATATTTTTCATTCTTTTTACTTTTGCATAGTCTATAAGAATTTAGAAAGTATATATCGATCATATAGGGCTATGAAAAGCCCTCTCTTGTCTTAGTTTTGTGAACCAAGAATTAGACATTTATTTGGAGGGCGTTGATGTCGGGTCAACAGGATCGTAAAACTATGTTAGATCTTTACTAGAGTTTTACTTCATAGCTGATCTATTTGGATGGAAAAAAGGCTTAGACGATGATGATGATGTTGATGATGATGAACAAACTCGACAATTTAATTTTTGGATATGAAAGCTGGGAAGGATACCTATGGATATGACAGAATTTTTTGTTCCCTACACCAAAGGAAGAGTTTAGCCCTGCAAGTAGTAATAGATCAAGGCCAAAACATAGATTCAAGTTAAAAATGGGCCTGGCGAAAATGACTGTACTCTAGATTCTTAGAATCAATAAATTTGGGCTCTATGAACTAGAGGTCTTATTGGGTTCATATGAACCAAACTATACCAATGACCGGATTCAAAACCCATGAGAGGAAGTGTAACAACCGCAAAATCCAAAATCCAAGTACATTTTATAACCCTCTTTCTTTAATAAAACCTTTTCTTGAATCAAGTAGATATATATGAAATTTTTGCGATTTATGTGCAATATTATTAATAGTACCTACTGCTTATTTGCTTACTTTGCCATCTCATGAGTTACGAGTTCGATACATGGTATTTCTAATATCTTGTTTTATTTTCGTTTTTGATTTCTTTTTAGATCTATGGCTTCACATGCGTGCCATACGAACCCCGAAACTATATATGACAAATATATGGTGTTTTTGGCTTAATAGGACCAAGTGGGGCCTACTGACCAAGACCGGCCCCAGGGGCCACCAAAGGACCGTCCCAAGGGGGCTAAGGACCGTCCCAGACGGCTATTATGGCCTTGGATCGCACGAGCTTTCTCGTGCGATCTTATCCCTATGTTATAATCGTATTTTTATTCCTTAATTTTTATAAATCAAACCGTGACACCAGAAGCCTATATAAATCCTTTGTAAACCTTAATTTTTTTCTTCTTTTAGCTGTCTTTCTTTCTTAATCCGAATCTTTTTCTTCTTCCTCTGTCTTTTCCTTCTTCGTACTGTCCTTCTCTCGAACCCTAAGAATCCTATCAAGAACAATGAAGAACTTTGGAAGAGAAGCCCCTCCACATGTACTCTCCATCGTCTTGATCAACTTGAGGCAACTTCAACCGATAGTAAGTTCATTTTCTATCTTGTTCCCTGTCGCGTAACTCTTGTTGTTCAGGGGAAATTAATTAGTAAGTTTTTTTAAGGGTAAAAATCATATGTTCACATATATCTAGTTTGGTTTTCTTGTTTATTGTTGATTTGAATATGGTATGTTGTAATTGATATATAGTAGCATGCCAACCTTTCAAAAATATTAGTCTATGTTCATACGTTACTGTGTAGGTTTGCCTAATATCAATCAAGAAGTTTTAATTAGGTCATATGCATTGTAGGATCTAATGTTTCTCGAAATATCATCATTGTTTTGTTCATCACATTTATCTGTATTTAATACTGTCCATTCTGTATCTTTTTGAGAATAAATAAGTGTTATTAACTCTCTACCTGCTAATGAGTTCAGGATACAGGATTTTGGGGATTTAAGTTGGAAATATTGCAAAAGGTGCACGTTATCTACATTTGTGACATTTTCAGGTTCTAATGGAGGACGGAAGGAGAAACCGATCGAAACACGTGCCCCGGCCACTCAAATCCTTTGCGTGCAACACCCGAGCATCTAGAACTTGACAAAGAAGGATTCTTCTTTGTTATGGGTTGAATGAGCAAGATTAAATGAGTTGAAACATTTGTTGAATTGAAAATGGAGCAAAATGTACAAAAGTAGCTGCAAACATTGACTATTGGAACCGAGAGCACTGCAGAGTGATTTATCAAAAAGGGAGCATACCATGGATATGCAAATGAACATAGAAGACAACTGCAGAACAGGGAAGACCAATCTCCATCAAAGTGCCGTGCCTTGGACTGCAGTGTAAAGCCCAAATGGGTCCCACTGTGGACGTCAGCTTCCTTATATGATTCATATGCCAATTGACTGGTCCAATTCCTCTACATCTTTCCCTATATATAGCAGGTCACTGGGATGTATTTGATATGGCATAGACATAGTTTTAGACATTTGTTTAGCCCTAGTTTAATAAGTTTAACCCTAGTTTAATAAGTTTAAGGATTTTTTTTGTGTAAACTTCATTTGCTGTAGCCATTAGAGTTGTTCATCTTCTTCAAAGAGCAATTGTAAGTGTACTTTGTAAGTTTAATCTAGTTTAATTTCAAGTTCTTGATTTCCTTTTATAGTTAGCTTTTTGTGTTTATAATGTTTTCTCTAAATTCTTGTTTTTATGTATTCATGTTGTTTTTATTTAGTTTGTTTAAGTTGCAATGATGCTAATAGGTTCTCTCTTCACTTGAGAAGAATCCTAATGCTAGCGATAATTAGATTTTCGTAATTTTGTTTTAATACCATGTCTTTTCCTTAGTTCTCTTCTTGTTTTCATGTTTGATAATGATTCTTTACTTCCTCGAAAGGAGATGATGGTATTTTAATAAAAGGTTTTATTCACTAACTCTTCTTTGGTCCAATATTATTTATGAATTGAAGTTCGTCACAAAGAAACACGAATCTTTCGATTCCAAACTTTTCAGCCTCTTTAGTTCTCGATACGGGGCTAGATGTTGACTTGAATCCGTCCATGAGAATAAGTCGTGATTGATTGAGATGAGGATTAGTAATAAAATAAAGAAATGGAAGGACAAGAAAACCTAGGTGACGATTCTTGCGTTTGGAAGACCTAGCCTATACTCGCAAGTTATCTAACCAAGGATACAGATTTTTGCATGGAAGGCATGTCTATACTCGCAATCTGTTTATTTCCTAATCCACATCTTTTTAGTTTGTTACTAGCACAATTCCAATTAGTTACTAGATATGGTGTGTCTTGACGGTTTGTACTCCACTACTTTAATTGGTATGTGTTTCATATTCCGTGCTCACAAACACCAAGTAAGTAGCTAGTTAGATGCTTTAACTTGTTAAGTACGGATTGACAACCCGTATTTGGTAAGATATGGATTGAAGGAGATGTATAAGGGTTATAACCGTTCGTTGGTATCCGATTCTCATTTCCAGCAAATTATTCTTTAATTCTTTATTGTAATTATAAACAAACTCCAAAACAATTCTCTAAAACCATTCTTTAAATAGCTCATCTAAAGTAATGTAACATTTCAGAAAAATAAAATATTATTTTTGGGAATTTTTATAATTAAATAATAAATATTATGAATATTTTATTATGGCGGTATAATTAAATACCGATAAATTGGAAAATATTTGGAAAATTATAGGAATTACTGAAATGAGGGCGTTTTATATGATTTAGGCAAATTATAAATTTTTATGATTAATTATATTCCATTTTAATGCTAATCGCGATTAAATATCGCTAATCGCGCATTAAGCTTGAATTGTGCACATGACATGCACCATGTCACATTTTAGCACTTGTTACATTGTTATCATGGCTTTTTCTTCATTTTCATGCATGGTTGTTGTTTTAAATGAGAAGAGAAAATAGAAAAGAAAAAGAAAAGGGAAAATGAATATAGAATAGAGTATGAGCAAGAGAGAGAAATGAGAGAGGTGAGGGGTCTTTGACCAAGCTTCCATTTGTTCCCTTCACCATTTTCTTTCATCATTTTCCTCTCATTCCCTGACCATGGCTGCCCTCTCTCCTTCCTCCACTAAACCCTCACAAACACCTTCAATCCTACACCAAAACCTCATCCCCACTTCATTAAAAACATGCACAAGCTCCCTACAAACACTTTGGACCAAGAAAGTTTGGATTTGGAAGACTTAGGGCAACTCAAGAATTTTCTTGAGTTGCCAATTGAGATAATTTCTTCATCATTAGTGTAGTATTTCCATTACTTTTGCATCCATGTTAGTTTAGAATCGATATTGTGTGGTTTTGTGAACTTAGAAAATTCTAAATTAGGGTTTTGAGGAATTCTTGAGTTTGAAGTGTAATTGAAGTTAGTGGAGACCATACAGCCCCTGTAGTGATGATATATTGGACCAAAACCAGAGAATAAAACCCAAGACATGAACTTAGAAACCTCGATATCGGGAATTTGTGGAAATTTGAGGTGTTATTAGAGATCTGCTAACACCTGGGGACCCTAGAAATTATTTAGCAAACACAGTGAGTAGAGCAGGTGACTTAGATGCTACCCTGAAGACCCGAGAACAAAGCCTTTCAACATGGCCGCAAATTTAATCCCCATGGCCGCAATTTGCGGCCTGGGTGCTTCTGAAATGATTCGTGCTTGGTCTAAGGCTTTATCTCCAGTAAAATAGACCCTCCATGTATGCAAAATTGGCTAATTTCGCCTCGGGTAAAATCTGGGACCATTTTCTTGAGTTGCTGCATTGTTTTGCGACTTCGTTTTAATTTGGGATTTGGGATTTGATATTGTGTTCCATCGTCTGATGTTTGTACGTCAGCGACGGGGGTTGTTTGATGGTTTTGCAGGGGTAGGCTATAGGTTCTAAACTATAAGCGATTCACATGCCGTTTTGGTTTTCATGTTCGATTCTTGATACTATATGACGCATTAGAAATTGTAGGTACCCCCACGTGAACTTCGAGACGACGAGAATGAACGTGGCGTCATCGACTCCAGCAAGCGAGGATCGAGGTGAGTAGATATATATCTACGAGGGAAGTCGGGTGGATGGCGTATAGCACCCCCGCAGTTTCGTAGTATAAAACGCGTATGCGTTAATACACACACACACACACACACACTTATGTATTATGAGATGTGCATATGTAGCTAGACATGTTTTAGATGACTTTGGGTTAGTTTAGTGTATTTGGATGATAGTGTCGTTAGTTACTTTCTTAGTCGTGAACCCTAAAATAAGGTTTACATACACGCGCACACACACTTGCATACATTTTATTTACTTGTGTGTGTGTGTGTGTGTGTGTGTGTATGGGACTATGTGTGTGTGTGTGTATATACTTGGATGATGAGGATAGTATATGGTATTTGGAGATGAGTCGATGAGATTAGGTATGGTGCCATGAGATCGGTGATGTGATATAGTTCATAATATGAGATACGACATGATGTGATAGCGGGTCCTTAGGCGATGTGTTTTCAGACATACGCATATATATTATTGATGGTATCAGTATGTACTAGACGTAGATCAGTACCCAGCTCATGATATATGATGATAAGGATACCGGTTGAATAATGAGATAAATGTGATATTTGACCAGTACCCAGATTTGGGATGCCGTACGATGGATTTACCGTACGAGCTATATTGATGATAGATCCACACTCTTGACTCGAGAATGTCATATGATATATATATTGTATCGTACGCGATACTATTACGGCGAAATCACCGACTGTTATATATATATAGATAGATCGACTCAGATTTAGGTGGATTTCCTTACCCTTTCGATTAGCCTGTTAGTTTAGTCCTGTAGTTTACTTATAGATGTTAGACTAGACTCGAGTCATACCTATTTCAAAACTAACGAATCATAATATTTTAAAGACAGGCCAAGGGATTCTACGGATATTTCAAAGGACACATTTTTTCTTAAAAACACCGTAGCCCTATTTTCAAAACACCGCGATTCGTATTATTTCAAATGGCAAAATGGTATGACACATTTATATTATTGTAAATTCCTTATTGTTGCATTTACTATTCATTGCTGTATATTCGGTATTGCTGCTTTTATTATTCATTCTTCGTTTATCCATGTTTTATTCATCGCATTGCATGTTTATTGTGTACTGTAGTGATTATGAAACCATGCTGTCAGGACACCAGCACCATTACCGATGATGCGTATGTCTACGAACACTTACTTGCCGGCTCATACACATCATCATCGGTAATTGCCATGTCACATACACTTTAGAGAATATCAGTTCATTGTTATCGCCTGTTAGCTGATAGTTCCGATATATCATTATTGTGCTAGTTAGATGTTGCATTTATTACTGTGATTTTTCATGTATTTTTATATATTCATTGCCATGATATTAGGGGCCTATCCGGATTGCCGGAGCCGAGTATTTATTGTTATTGACCCTTTATTTTGGGATTTCAGATTTCCATGAGATTTATGGATTTGGAGAAACCGCAAGATTTATTAAACTCATTTTCATTTTAAAGATAAAAGTGCGGTTTTCTCATGATGTGATTTGAGATATGTCCACCATGAGTTTTCCCGGCTCTTGAGCGATATCATACATCCGATTCGAGCAGGAGGAGGAACCGTCTGTGGGTGTATGGTGGACCCGGTGCGGTACCCCTGGGCGAGAACGTCGCAGATGATGGCATTGAGCCTGTGACAGGGGAGCACTACTGACCGGTGATTGTATTGTGACTTGACGGATATCCGGAGGATACCGATCGGAGTACAGGCCAGCAGGATAGCCGGAGCCTGAGGTTTTGAGATTTGATGATATGGGCCAGTCCGGATAGCCGGAGCCCTAGATATTGAGATTCGAGGTTACAGGCCAGTCCGAATTGCCGGAGCCTGAGATATTGAGATATTGGGATTTATGTTTTGTGTCGATACTTGACACTGTTTTCATGTTGATTTCATTGATAATACCTCGATTATATATATACAGAAATCTCACTATATAAAGAAAACAGTTTTCTCATTGTGATGTATTCTGTTTTCATTTATTGTATTAATACCTCATTTTTATGATATGTTGCTATCTGAGGCACTGACACAAGCATATGGTATCACACTTATGTATAGATGTTTACCCTTACCACCTTATCATGCTTCAGACTTCATCATTTTGAGGATATATATTATGATCGTATTGACCTAGGATTGGGTCATACATATGATTTCTGCTCTGTGATGTTTTCTACTAACGAGTTGGCAACTCACCCCCGCTGTGCCACAGTTTCTTGCAGGTTTTGCCGTACAGGTTTCGTTACGGCTTTGCTGGCACATTGCTTCTTCCGGGTGATTGCTTTGGTAGGTGGGTTCACTCGCATCGTGACCACCATTGTACTTTATTTACATTCTATTGTATCTAGTAAACTCCATCAACCAAACTTGTATATTTATTAGATTTAGAAGACCAGTGTATATTATTTCGACCTTAGAGTCGCGCCTGTATTATTGTGGTTTTCTTGATGTTTTGAGTTTCCTTTTGAGTTTTGATCCTCGTCCTTCGGCGTTGTATATTATATTGATTGCGTGGTTGTGACCGTCAATTGACGAAGAGCTAGCTCCCGTTTGGGGATGCCTTTATTCATATTATGCATGTTGTACCCGTTTGGGGCCAGTATTTACAAAGGAAACTCTGCCGAAATTTTCAGAAAAGACTTAAGATTTTAAATATGCATAATTCGGTTTATGCTATCAAAACCACTTACTTTAAAATCAGTTTTCTCCACTTCTTCCTTAAAAATGGTTTAGATTTCTGGTATTTTTTGGCTTACTTGAATTAGATGGGGTCATATAGACTTCATATGATTCAAGTGCCAGTCACGTGCCATTTTGGGTCGTGACAAGTAAAGTTGCTAACATTGTTCCATGAGCATGACTCATATTCATCACTTGCTTATCGCAAATGTTGATTGCGGTATTTACTATTATGCGATTCTGTGAATCATTATTTCTAAACTTTCGTGTTTCACATACACGAAGAAACATCTCAACAAAATGGCACCGTTGTCGAGGAACGATGTTATTAATAATTCTATTCGAGTTATTTCGTAAATATTTAAAAAACCAAAACCAAACAAAAATTTCAAAAATCAAAACAAAAACTAAATAAAATTAACTTCCTTTTGCTTTCTGTTATTGGAATCTGCTATAATTGTGCAATGAATTATTTTATTTGGATTACATTTATAGACTAGACAAAGAGAATATAGCAACCCCTAAAAAGGACCAATAATTCCCTGATAAAATCGTCCATAACAGTTCTTGAGCTGCTCCAGACGGTTCTTCAGTGGAGCTATGGCTCAATCTTTTTAGTGATTGTTTCTTACTCTTCATTTAGGCATATTATGTACTCCAAAATCAATTTTTGACTTGCAAATCCTTCTTTGTATGAACAATGCACCGTCTCATGATTTTTTTTGAATTTTTGTGATTTTTTATTTAGGCGACTGCATTGAGAAGATGTACGTCGTATTCCTTGATGCAAGTAGTGCACGTGCACTCTAGGAGGAGAATAAAGTATAACTGTGCCAAAGACGCGGGGTTTATAAACCCTATTCAAGGCGATACCTAATTCGGCATATTCCCGAACTTGACTTCGAGATGGGCTTCTTAGCCAAAACTTCTTGGTAAGTTCATTTAACTCCTCCTTAAACCTGTTGCATCTACTACACTCTATCTTCTGTAGGTTTCTTCGCATTCGCGCCACAAAAGCAAAAGACAACTAACTGTATTTGATGCAGCGCTAAGTTTAAAACAACGAAAAAGATTTGTATGAATTGATTGATTGATTTGTCTTTATTTGATTGCGCATTGCATAATAATACGAGTTTAAGGGCAACTGACCAAACAAGATAAGGTAAAGGATTTCATCACCATTTTCTTCGCCCACAAATCACAAAACGAGCATCTCGCATTTCCTCATTAATCTAAAAACAACTAGAACTCAGACCCTAAAGACTTCGCGCTCATAGGGCAAGTTGACCGGATTTCAACTCTTGCTTAACAATTTGCTATTTAAAGAGGTGTTTAAGGCAAGAGTTAAGACGCAACAGCTAAAAAGAGAGAACGTTCTTGAATTAAGGAATATCACGAAAGCATCGAAAAATCTCCCTTCACTCTTTCACTTACCTAGCCTCTGGATTAGTATAATCTTAAGTTTGAGTTTCGATACGGTTTTTACTTCACAATCAGGTTTTTTGAGCAGATCTAGTTGACTAGGGGGTGATTTTCCGTGTTCTTAATGACGACACACCAAAGTGGGGCCCAAACAGAGCTAAAAGTTTGGTTTTTAGCCGAAATATTTCGGTTTTTACTGAATTTTGGTAGAATTAGGTCTTGAGATTTTTAGGGTTTCTGGAGATTTCGGAAAGATTTCTTTCTATCTCTTGTAATCGGCCAAAAAGCCTATAAATACTGCAGTATTGATATTTTGGGTGTTCCTCCTCTTTTGAGGGGGTCATCTCTAAGATAAGTTTATTTCTTTATTTTTATACAATGAATTTACCTTTTAATTATTGTTTCCCTTTTATTATGCATAGGTAAAATCTATATTGGGTTGGAATTATTCTTTTTCTATGACTGGTGTATGTTTTAATTGTTCTATTCTTTTTCTATGTTCTTAATGACGAATACTTTACGATAAAGGATATGTTCTTTTTAAGCAATTCTGTTAAACTGGATAGATCGATGAGTGATTGACAAACATGAGGTTTATTTAGGGAAAAGTCGTGTTGCCGATAAACTAGTTAATTTGATGATTGACTGATGAGCATGAAAGTTTTCTAGGCAAGATAAAGATCATATTTTATTATTTATGTTCGATCTAGTTAATTTAGGGTTAGATTAGACTATACTGATGGGCAAGGTAAGCCATTGATTGACAATCATTAAGTTTATTAAGTAGACGGGTATATTTAACTATTTCCTTAATAATTAGAACTTGTTCTTTAAATTGATTACTTGCTTATTTATAGATTGATAGGGTACTGCCATAATCGTATGAATTATGCTTTCTAATAGATTGATAGTTTATTACGATGTATGTATGCTTTATGTTTTTGAGAATTGATAGGTAATTTATTTAAAGATGGAAATCAAGAAAATGATAGATATTATTTAAAACAACATGATTAGACAAGATGATTCTAAACCCTAGGCTTTTCTTTATCCTTGAAATCTATTTTAATTTGCTATTTATTTTCTTTTAATATTGCTTTTATCAGTTTAATTCCTTTAATCAAAGTTTTTATATTTAATTCGCTAGATTTAACTAGGATTGCCCTCTTCCCTGCGGATCGACCCACAAGCGCTTCAACCAATAAACTGTGCACTTGCGGTATAAATTTAAGACTAAGAAAATCACCATCAAGTTTTTGGCGCAATTGCCGAAGAAGATGGTTTAAAATTTTAGTTAAAATTTTCAAATTGTTTTTTCTTATTTATTTATTTATTATTTTATTTTTAGTTCTATTTTACTTTGTTATTTTTAAAGTTTTGTTCCAGAAAATTTAGAGCTGCATAGAACGATTTGGAACGAGACGAAGACTGCAGAAAATTTCAGCCTCAGCAGATGCTAAAGTTCAGCTAAAACCAAAATTTTTTGGCTAAAAACCGAATTCCTGAAGCTTTGGGAATCTTGCCTCTTCTCAGAAGTTGATCTTTCTGTCTTCTGTTGATTTCCAATATTGATTTCCAATATTAATTCGAACATTTCCTTTTTCTGCAATTTTATATTTTTTTAATATGGGTGTCGAACATGTAAAATCAACTTTATATGAATTATATTATCCAGTAGAACCAACACTTACCTCTTGCATTCGAATAAATAAATATAGGTGCGATTTTAATTCACTTGACACATCCATAGCTGACAAAGATGCTTGGTTAAATGCAGAGTTAGATTATATTAAGCAAAAGGCATAGGTATTAAAAGTTAACTATCAGGCTCATAGTAAACTGCATTTTCAATCTTTTTGCACAAATTGTCAAGATCCATGTCATTGTTCTTGCTAAAATTTAGCGTTCAGAAGTGCAAATTTCACAAAAGCGCAAGCGCAAGTGCGCCACGTGTAATGCATGGGCGCAAGAGCCAACCTTTACTGCGCAGCGCCAAATGTTCAATGCACGGGCGCAAGCGCAAGTACACCACATACAATGCACGGGCGCAAACGCAAGCTTGCCATGTGCAATGCACAGACGCAAGCGCCAACCTCTGCTGCACAGTGCTGATAACAGTCTTAGAGGGGGGTGAATAAGGTTTAATGGCAAACACAGAGTATGCTCCCAACTGAGTAGCTGGATATCTTGTTTAGTTTGCTAGTTTAGTGTTTTGGAACGATTTCAAGGTTGCGGGTTCCTCTCGCTCGCACGAAAAATTTTTGTTCGCATTTTCGCTTCCGCTGCGCCGCGAGCATCGAGGAACCCTAACTTCCTTTTGAGAATAAACAAGTGCTATTAACCCTCTGTCTGCTAATGAGTTCAGGATACAGAATTTCGGGGATTTAAGTCGGAAACAATGCAAAACACACACATTATCTACATTAGTGACATTTTCAGGTTCGAATGGCGGACGGATGAAGAAATCGATCGAAACATGTGTCCCGGGCACTCAAATCCTTCACGTGCAACACCCGAGTATCTAAAACTTGACAAACAAGGGATTTGAATGAGCAAGCTTAAAAGAGTTGAAACATGTGTTGAATTAAAAATGGAGCAAAATGTACAAAAGTAGCCGCAAATATTGACTATTGGACCCGAGAGCATTCTATAGCGATTTATCAAAAACTGAGCATACCATGGAGATGCAAATGAACATAGAAGACAACATTAGAAGAGAGAAGACCAATCTCCATCAAAGTGTTATTTGGGGCTGTCCTAAGCCTGCCTTGGACTGCAGTATAAAGCCTAAATGGCACTGTGGACGGCAGCTCCCTTGTATGATTCACATGCCAATTGACTTGTCCAATTCCTCTACATCTTTCCTTATATATAGCAGGTCACTGGGATGTATTTGATATGGCATAGACATAGTTTTAGACATTAGTTTAGCTCTAGTTTAATAAGTTTAGGGTATTTTTGTGTAAACTTCAATTGTTGTAGCCATTAGATCTATTCATCTTCTTCAAAGAGCAATTGCAAGCGTACTTTGTAAGTTTAATCTAGTTTAATTTCATGTTCTTGATTTTCTTTTATAGTTAGCTTATTTTGTTTATAATGTTTTCTTTAAATACTTGTTTTTTATTATCCATGTTGTTTTTATTTAGTTTGTTAAGTTGTAATGATACTAATAGGTTCTCTCTTCACTTGAGAAGAATCCTAATCCTAGCAACAATTAGATTTCTGTATTTTTGTTTTAATACCATGTCTTTTCCTTAGTTCTCTTCTTGTTTTCATGTTTAATAATGATTCTTTACTTCCTCGAAAGGAGATGATGGTATTTTAATGAAAGGTTTTATTCACTAACTTTTCTTTGATCCAATATTATTTATGAATTGAATTTCGTCACAAGCAAACATGAATCTCTCGATTTCGGGCTTTTCAACCTCTCTAGTTCTCGATACGGGGATAGATATTGACTTGAATCTGGCCATTAGAATAAGCCGTGATTGATTGAGATGAGGGTTAGTAATAAAGCAAAAAACGGAAGGACAAGAAAACCTAGGTGACGATTCTTGCGCTTAGAAGGCCTAGCTTATACTCACAAGTTATCTAACCAAGAATACAGATTTGTGTATGGAAGGCTTGTCTATACCCGCAATCCGTTTATTTCCTAATCCACATCTTTTTAGTTTGTTACTAGCACAATTCTAATTAGTTATTAGCTATGGTGTGTTTTGATGGTTTATGATCCACTACTTTAATCGGTACGTGTTTAATATTCCGTGCTCATAAACACTAGCTAGTTAGGCATTTTAACTTATTATGTATGAATTGACAATCCGTATTTGGTAGGATATGGATTGAAGGAGAAGTATAAGGGTTATAATTGTTCGTTGGTATCCGATTCTCATTTCTAGAAAGCTATTCTTTAATTCTTTATTGTAATTATAAAAAAAACTCTAAAACGATTCTTTGAAACCATTCTTTAAATAGCTCATCTAAAGTAAAGTTGCTAACACTGTTCCCTGAGGACGACTCTTATTCATCATTTGTTTATCATAAATGTTGATTGCGGTATTTACTACTACACGATTCCGTGATTCATTATTTCTAAACTTTCGCGTTTCACATACACGGAAAAGCATCTCAACAAGTTTCCATATATTGTTTTTCTTTATTTTTTTTGTTCATGCGTTATCAAGAATTTCCTTTCATAAGTTTGTAATACATGTCATCTTATATTCTTTTAACTTGTTGTCAAATACCGATGAAAATATAGTTGCATGCAAAGTTTACCCCTCTACATCATGAGGGAAAAAAATTAATACGTTTGTATGTCTTTATTGATTTTTCAAGTTTTTTCTTTATCATGCAATATCATCCACCCCATGTCTCAGGTGCGATGATATTTATTTTGTTTTCTTGAAATGTTTATTGGTATTCTCATACCCCATGTCACGTGTGTTGATATTCTAATTAATTGGTATTAGTGTATTTTGTAAATGTTTGTTTATATCTCATGCCACAGGTGTTCATTATAAATTTTAATACCGCAAGCGCACAGTTTATAATTGTATGCGTTTACGGGTCGATCCACAGAGAGGTGTTATTTAATCAATTTTAAAGGCAAGTAACGAAAAAGAGTTGATTTAATACTAAAATTAATGCAAAGAATTTAAAAGTGCAAGTAAATTAAAGCAATTAATTAAAAGATAGATTAAGTAAAAGCAATGAAATCTTAGGGTTTTGAATTGTTTAAACTACTATGCTTGGTTTATATGATTCTTCTTCTCTAAATCTCATGTTTAAATTCAAAACTATTAATTATATAAAAGTATAAAATAATTTAGTTTCACAATGAAATATCAATCAATGAAAGCACAAATCATACGATTTAAAGATCTATTATATCAATCACATGAAATTATCTAGCAAGGAAATTAAACATGTTGTTCTAATTAACTCAACAATAACTCGATTTACCCTTGTACAAATTAAACCATAAATTGTCAATTTATGAATTAACTTGTTTTATCGGACTAATCTAAATTACCCAAAATTAATTAGGTTGAATTCTATGGATTAAAGATCTCATCTTACCATCCCTAATTAGAATTTTAGGGCGTCAACCTATCATTAATCTAAATAGTTTTTAGGCGTATCATCTTTTCTCTAAACCTATTCAAGATGTCAAGTATCAAAATAAAATTTAGTTTTTTTGATGAAAACACAAAGATTGAACTTTTAGATCACTAGAAATTCATATGCAAACAAGAGAAAGAAGAAAAGAAATTATCCAACCATACTAGAAAACAATTCAAACCTTACGAAAGGAATTTAGCTATGCATAATTGAAAAGAAAAAATTAAATAAACTAAATTTCATTAAATAAAATAAAAACTTACAAAAATTGTTGATCTCTCCAAATAAAACCCCTAATTTTAAAGCTTAGAGGGAGATGAAAACCTATTGAACTATACAAGGATATTTATAGGGTCTCTGGAAAATTGAAGCAAACTTCCTAAAAGATACAGAGAATATAAATTTCCCCAAAATTTTGAGTCTGGATCATGCCAAATTTCGGCCAAATCTGAGTCCTTGATGATTTCGGTGGAAATTTTATCAAATTTGGCACTTTGGCTTTTTCCATATCTTCTATTTTGATTTCGAGATCTCCAAAATTTGTTCCAAATTTGATAATTGATTCCCTGATTTATGAATTGCGCCAATTAACTCTCTAGTCCATGCATGTAATCAGTTTGTTGCACATTTTCTCTTTAGACTCTGTAACCTGTAATATTGACAAAACACCTGGAACTGTAGGGTTTCCTTAACACCTCATTTAGGGTTTGGAAGCATCACATATGCCATAACTTTAAATTTATGAGGTGCTAAGTAAACTAAACTAGGAATCGAACTAGAATTATGAAGTAACAATTAAAAGCATCACATCTAAAAGATAATTTACACTAAGTGGAGAGACTACAACCTTTGTAGACCTCCTAGGGTGACTCCTTAGATCTCCTTTGGTTTGGAACGACTCGCTAGATCACTCCCAAGTCCACGACGATCCACCCGAAGTCCTTTGCTCAAAACTTGTTGCTTCACTTGATCTTTAAAATCCTTGAAGCAAAACACCCTACACAAAGTAGCAAGGGTTGTGTAGGATGATGAAATGGTTGGTAATCTCACTTAATACCCTTTCTTTCTTTTTATCTAACTCAATTTTGAAGTCAAGAGAGAGCTAGAGAGAGGAAGAAGAAGATGGCTTGATATTTTTCTTTTGGATGAACAATAATGATAAAATGAATATGAGAGAGAGATAAATATCATAATAGAAACCATAGTTAATAATAATATCTAGATATTTTCTCATGAGTTAAAATGCAAAGGAAAATAAACCATGGTTAAGTGTAGAAGAAATGAGTCATTACAAAAGAAATGAGTCATTATCTATTTTCCTTTATCTTTAACTTAATTCAAAAATATCCATATATTAAATTATGAACCATGTGATTCTTATATTGCCATATAAGTTGTATCATCAACCATGATACTTGCATGTATGTATGTGTGTATGCACATCATCATGTACATATACATGCATGCATCCATCAAAAGAAAAAGGGTTTAAATAAATGAGATAAAAGTCAATATTAAATCAACACTTGATTTAATAAACCAGTCATATCTCATACGACTCGACTAATATAAAACGCCTGATTAAAATACAGTATCATATACTTGTATTTAATCGAGCTTCCGCACATATCTCATATGTGCACCACTTCGTTTCGCCTGAGCCGAGAAACTTCTATGTGGGACTCTAAGACTCGTCAATACGCCAGCAGTAGGTGATGATCATATCAAACATCTACAAGCCGCAAGCGGTCAGCTAAACGTAACGACCACCTGGGTATTGAGCGATCAGAAGAAGAACAAGCGAACCTGTCAAAACTCCTGTTAATCCAACTGGCATCACTTACCGTACAGTCCGGTCTCTTCGTCAGATATGCTGCATATCGAGTCTAAGGATGGAATCGTCGACCCCAATAACTCAATAAGTCATGCTGGTATATGGTCTATAACAGATCGAGAAACTTACTGATAACACTTATCAGTAATATCTCAGTAGCCCTGGCCAAGGACTTCCTGTTATAACCAATCGTGCACAGCACAACATCAACCCCCAATACCGGGAGAGACAAAACCCCTCCTATCGCTCACTGCCTCCATATGCCTCGGGATTGTACCCAAAATCCACCTATTTGTACGACTCAATAGAGCCGTAGTAGGGTGGAGATCAAAGTACAGTGGGAGGACACACAAGACTCTATGGCGATCTCGGGTCTACAGACTAACCTGTACCAGTGTCACCTGAGAACTGCTATCCGACGTATGATATAATACCACATAGGAGTTCTCGGTGAGTCCGTTCAGTGTACCCAGTCTCACTGAGCACCCGTATACAATCTTTGGTGTCAACACACCAGACGGATATGGGATCATCTATCGCCCATCATATGGAACAAGAATGGTATACGCTAGTCTACACTGGAATATCGATGCCCTGTCTCGATATACCTATGACTAGGAACATTTCAAGGATATGCTTATAAACTACAGGTGTCCCACTAGTATGATCCACATCATAAGCCCAATAGTCAAGCCAATATCCTTAGGGCTTTATCAACATGTACCGAATGAATATAAACATGATCAAGTGAACATATGATAAAGTGAAACCTGATAGCATACTATCATGTCGAGCAAGACTGTCCTCTGAATATATATATATACACATCAGTACATACACTATCTCATAATGGCCTCTAGGGCATACATATATCCAACAATCTCCCACTTGCACTAAGGTCAGTTATTGGCGTATCTCATACCCAACATCTCAAAAAGTCGCTCATGCTGCGGCTGAGGGAGGGCCTTGGTGAATGGATCCGCAAAGTTGTTCTTTGTGTCTACTCTCTTAATCTCGATCTCGTGGCAATCAACTATCTCCCGGATCACATGATATCGCCTCAGGATGTGTCTGGATTTCTGATGGGACCTGGGCTCTTTGGCCAACGCCATAGCCCCATTATTGTCACAATACAAAGGTATTAGATCAATAATGGTTGGAACTATTCCTAGCTCCGCGATGAACTTCCTCATCCAGACGGCTTCCTTAGCAGCATCATTTGCAGCAATATATTCAGCTTCCATCATTGAGTCTGCAACGGTATCCTGTTTGGAACTCTTCCAACTCACCGTCCCTCCATTGAGGGTAAATGCAAACCCTGAGATAGACTTGCTGTCATCCTTGTCACTCTGGAAGCTCGAATCGGTAAAGTCCTCCATTTGGAGATCCCCGTTACCATACACCAAGAACAATTCCTTAGTTCTTCGCAAGTACTTAAGAATGTTCTTCACAGCAATCCAGTGATTCTCCCCTGGGTTTGACTGATACCTGCTTACTACACTAAGTGCATAAGCAACATCAGGGCGTGTACATAACATCGCATACATTATCGATACTACTGCCGAAGCATAGGGAATAATGCTCATGCGAGCTCTCTCTATATCAGACTTTGGGCAATCGTCCTTTGAGAGAGTGACTCCGTGGCAAGCGGGTAAGGCACCCCGCTTGGAGTCTTCATACTAAACCTCTTTAGGATGGTGTTAATGTACTTGGTTTGGGACAATCCCAATAACCGTTTGGATCTATCCCTATAGATCTGTATGCCTAATATGTATGTGGCATCACCCAGGTCCTTCATGGAGAACTTTTGTGATAAGAATAATTTGACCGACTGTAGCATAGGAATATCATTTCCTATCAGAAGTATGTCATCCACGTACAATACGAGGAATGCGACATTTCTCCCTACAGCCTTCTTATAAACACAAGGTTCATCTGGATTTTTGATGAAATCAAACTCTTTGATAACATCATCAAAACAGATGTTCCAACTCCGTGATGCCTGCTTTAATCCATAAATGGATTTAAGTAACTTACATGCTTTTCCGCCGCTCCCACTGTCAATGAAGCCCTCTGGCTGATCCATATAAACACATTCATCTAAATCACCATTTAGGAATGCAGTTTTAACGTCCATCTGCCAGATTTCATAGTCGTAGTGAGCAGCAATAGCAAGTAGGATCCTAATGGATTTAAGCATGGCTACCGGAGAGAAAGTCTCGTCATAGTCCAAACCTGGTCTTTAACGAAAACCTTTCGCTACCAACCTTGACATATAGGTCTCTACCTGTCCATTTACACCGATCTTTCTTTTAAAGATCCATTTGCAACCCACAGGTTTTATCCCGGAGGGTACATCTTCCAAAGTCCATACTTTGTTGGTGTACATGGACTCCATTTCGGATCTCATGGCATCCAGCCATTTCACAGAGTCACCACTCGTGATAGCCTGATGAAAACTGGCAGGATCATCATCATCCATGATGCAATCTTCTCTATCACCATCAATGAGAAAACCGTAGTATCTCTCCGGTGGGCGAGAAGTCCTACCAGATCTACGGAGTGACTGAGGCTCATTAGATTCTGTTATAACTTCAGGTTCAGCCAAGTCGTCATTTGTAACGTGTGTCTCTAGAACTTCTTCTAGATTTACCACATTGCCATCAGCATCATTTGAAAAAATCTCATTTTCTAAAAAGATGGCATACTGAGAAACAACCACCTTTTGTTCCTCCTTATGGTAGAAAAGATACCCAAATGAATGTTTAGGATATCCTACAGATATACATTTGACTGATCGTGTCTCGAATTTGTCTGGATTCTGCTTTTTGACAAAAGCCGGACAACCCCAAATCTTAACTCTTTTAAGAGATGGTTTCTTTCCATGCCATATCTCATATGGAGTGGTAGACACGGTCTTGGTTGGAACTTTGTTTAACAGAAAAGCTGCTGTTTCCAATGCATGCCCCCAAAACGAGAGAGGTAACTCAGAATCACTCATCATGGATCGTACCATATCTAATAGGGTACGATTCCGCCGTTCTAACACACCGTTGTGCTGTGGTGTGTAAAATGGAGTGAGCTGAGAGAGAATCCCATTCTCTTTTAGGAAGTCCAAGAACTCAGTACTTAAGTACTCTCCACTTCGATCTGATCGAAGTATCTTGATACTCTTTCCTGTTTGGTTTTCTACTTCATGTTTATACTCCTTGAATTTCTCGAAAGCTTCAGACTTATGCTTTATCAAATACACATGACCGAATCTTGAGAAATCATCAGTAAAAGTTATGAAGTAAGAAAAACGGCCTCTTGCATGTGTAGACATTGGTCCGCATACATCACTATGTATGAGGCCTAGGAGCTCAGTAGCTCTTTCTCCGTGTCCTATAAACGGAGTTTTGGTCATTTTATCTTTGATACAAGACTGGCAAGTTGCATAAGATTTATACTCAAAAGAATTTAAATATCCATCTTTATGAAGCTTGTTTAGTCTTGTTTCATTAATATGACCAAGTCTACAATGCCAAAGAAAAGCTTCATTTATATCTGAAAATTTTATTTTATTTGTGTGTTGTACGTTGAAAACTGTGTGTTGATTAAGGACGTATATCCCGTTATTTAGTGTACCACAACCAATCAACTCTTGATTAAGTCTAATGTTCATAATATTGTGTTGCACAGCAAAATGATACCCTTCATTGTATAACAAGGAAACGGATATAATATTACAAAGCATACTTGGCACAAAATAACATGGGTTCAAAACCAATATACAACCCGAAGGCAACTCTAGGTGATACTCTCCCACTGAAACTGCATTTATATTGGAACCATTTCCAACTTGGAGAGTATGATCACCTGTCTTCAGAACTCTGCTATTTCTCAACGCCTGCACCGAATTGCAAATATGAGAACCCAAACCGGTATCCAATACTCAGGAAGCAGAGTTAATAGAAAAACAGTTTTCAATTACGAACACACCTAAAGCTGAAGCATCACCATGCTTCTTCTTGAGTTCTAGGTACTCAATACAGTTTCGCTTCCAGTGTCCCGTCTTTTTGCAGTGGAAACATTCTCCTTTCCCCGATTCCCCAACCTTGGACTTGCCTTTCCCCTTAACCTTATTGACTCCGCCCTTAGGTTTGGTGGGTTTCTTCTTCATCTTTCCCTTGGCCTTAGCCTTCGGACGAGAGGAGGAGGATGACCCAACACTCATAACGGGAGTCTTCACTGACTTCAGTGTTCTCTGCACTCCTTAACATATTAAGGAGTTCAGGCAGTTCCTTCTCCATGTTGTGCATGTTGAAGTTAACTATGAACTGAGCAAAGGTGGAGGGGATAGACTGCAGAATAATATCCGTATATTGTTCATTGTCCATTGTCCACCCAAGGTCCTTAAGCTCTTCTATGAGAGCTATCATCTTCAGAACATGGTCTCCTACTGCTGTGCCAGCGGCCATTCACATCTGAAACAGTTTTCTAGATGCTTCGTATCGTAATACGCGAGATTGCTCTCAATACAACTCTTTTGTATGGAGGAATATGGCTTGTACGTCCATATTCTCGTGCTGCTTCTGATGTGTGTTATCCATCGATGCAAGCGCGAGGCATTTAGCCGTGGCACAGTCAGCGTCCCATGTCTTGCGGATTTCCTTATCCACAACTGAAGGTTTAGGACCTAGGGTAGGCGGGGTTGAAGCCGTGAGGACATATGATACTTTATCATAAGTCAAGGCAATGTTTAGATTCCTCAGCCAGTCTTTATAGTTGGTCCCATTCAGCTTGTTTTTATCTAATAGAAGTTTAAGTCCTGACATTTGAATCTGCTGTTAAGAGAGAGAAAAGAATACACTCAGCGAAAATCTCTTGCAAAGATCAGATTGGTTATTATCTTGTTTAATGGATGTCTCCCACTGTTTTTATCAAATTTTCTTTAAAACCTTTTAAAAATAAAACTAGCCGGGATTAATTACATTCTACAACTTCGCTAACCGTTCAGCCAGGCCAGTGCCGGTACTTAAGGGAGGTTCTCCGTGCTTTCGCACGGACCTAATTAAAATAAACCTCATCTTCCTAGAGGCGTAGCCCCATTTGACACCTTTCTAGACACCTACTGGGTTAGCTAATTGTAAAGTGCAAATTCTCCCGGGATCAACTTTTGCTCGCAGTGGGATCGGGATCCTACTATTATATAGAAGGTATACAATCTCATTGTAAATTTCAACTCTTGAAATTCCCGATATGATTTTTACCCCTAGTACTCATGACCTTAACTAATGTCAACATATCATAAGTACTAGTCAAGTTCTTCCCATCATTTCGTGATTAACTAGACCCATCCATATGACCCTTAACTAAAGTCAACATAATCATATGAATGTCCTAACTAATCTGCATCATATGCAGTGTAGGAAGACATCATTTAGCTACCGTTCACGGCGCCTTAACTAAAGTTAAAATACGCAGCACGAATACTAAGTACTCTACTTCCTAAAATGACGGAGGGTTGCGGATAGTTTTTAAGAAAACTTTTAACGCTTTGAACTTGATATCATTGTAGAATCCAATGGGTTTAAAAGGAGTGGCTTAAGCTCCGCATTTTGAAACTTGCTTTTTCATAAAAGGCCAAGTGTGTTTCAAATCCGATTCTACAATATCTTTTTAGGTTCATTTATCTTTTACATTAATCTCATTAATGTAGTCCCATCATTTAAAACCTAAGCCATTACAGAAAGAAACAAAAATATAACGTACACTTATGCCACTCGCATTTGCCACAATGTCCTGATATGCACCGTTAGGTTACTTAACTAACGACATACCAGGACGGGGCTAGCGCGGGTGCAAAACATAAGTAACGTCTATTATATATCATATATATAATATTGCATTCGTCTCAGATATAAATTAAATGATCACATCAAATAAGCAGCAGAAGCACATTTAATATAGGATATCTAGGAGGTCCGTATTTTGTATTTAGCCAGCAATAAAAATACGGATTCCATGGTCGTGATGAATAGCCAAGCCCACACCCCTAGACCCCTATGAGAGCGGCAAGCGACCCTATCAATTCTAGAGTTTAGGAGACCCGGTCTCGACTCCTCGAGATGGCCTCCCACTGAACCCTAGAACCCGGTCACTTGTGCCCTCCTCCTTTGGTCTATTCTAATGCGGAAAAGTAAATAATATACAACACTGGTGACATCAACCTCAACCCGGAAGTGCCCCAAATAAAAGAATATTACATACAATTTAATTTTACATGAATGAAAAGAAAACTCCCATCTCACATAAAACCCCCGGCTATTCATTCACGACAATCCTGCACATCAAATCTCATTGACACATAATATCAAATATCATCAACGTAAGTAAGTATGCATACACCGATCGTCGTTGATGTATAGCAACGAAACCGGCAATACAACTACATACTACACTTACGGTCATAGAGAAATAAAATGAAAAACTACAACAATTGGAATCGTAACTGCCTTTAGACAACACAAACCCGGAATATCACATATACAAGATTTCATGTCTAACAATGTAAAGCTCGCATTTGGGTCTCATCCAAGAAAACACCTTTTCAAAACAAAGCGGATAATTCAACAAGATTTCCGTTTATTCCCGAGATTGAACTGCTAGATTTACACGCAACAAATAAATTTGTAGATTCTAATTATTGTATCACATACTAATAAACTAGGCGCAGTTAAAACATTCGATCGAACGATTAAACACCCACAGACTTCTCAGAAAGCTCAACACTTGAGCAGTTTTAAAATATACCAATAACTGCACAAAATACATACGGGCCTGCACAAGAAGATACGGCCCATGACCCACCTACTGCGCCGCGGAACCGCCACAGAAAGGCCACTATGGCCGCGGTTCCGCGGTCGTACGGATGAGTTAGGGTGTCGTACTTCTTGTGGGCCCATAAAATGCCCTGCTGAATTTTTTAAAGTATTTTTAATGTGAAAAAATCCACGTTTTTGAAAAATTTCTAGAGAGCACCCCCCGGGCGTCGTGTTTCGTTCATTCGAGGTTTTTAACGTCGTCTAGGTTACTCCAAAGATCTAGCTTGGCTCTGATACCACTGTAAGGTTTCCTTAACACCTCGTTTAGGATTTGGAAGCATCACACATGCCATAACTTTAAATTTATGAGGTGCTAAGTAAACTAAACTATGAATCGAACTAGAATTATGAAGTAACAATTAAAAGTATCACATCTACAAGATAATTTACACTAAGTGGAGGGACTACAACCTTTGTAGACCTCCTAGGATGACTTCTTGGATCTCCTTTAGTTTGGAACGACTCGCTAGATCACTCCCTAGTCCACGACGATCCACCCGAAGTCCTTTGCTCAAAGCTTGTTGCTTCACTTGATCTTTGAAATCCTTGAAGCAAAACACCCTACACAAAGTAGCAAGGGTTGTGTAGGATGATGAAATGGTTGGTAATCTCACTTAATACCCTTTCTTTCTTTTTATCTAACTCAATTTTGAAGTCAAGAGAGAGCTAGAGAGAGGAAGAAGAAGATGGCTTGATATTTTTCTTTTGGATGAACAATAATGATAAAATGAATATGAGAGACAGATAAATATCATAATAGAAACCATAGTTAATAATAATATCTAGATATTTTCTCATGAGTTAAAAGGCAAAGGAAAATAAACCATGGTTAAATGTAAAAGAAATGAGTCATTACAAAAGAAATGAGTCATTATCTATTTTCTTTTATCTTTAACTTAATTCAAAAATATCCATATATTAAATTATGAACCATGTGATTCTTATATTGCCATCTAAGTTATATCATCAACCATGATACTTATGCATGCATGTATGTGTGTATGCACATCATCATGTACATATACATGCATGCATCCATCAAAAGAAAAGGGTTTAAATAAATGAGATAAAAGTCAATATTAAATCAACACTTGATTTAATAAACCGGTCATATCTCATACGACTCGACTAATAAAAAACGCCCGATTAAAATACAGTATCATATACTTGTATTTAATCGAGCTTCCGCACATATCTCATATGCGCACCACTTCGTTTCGCCTGAGTCGAGAAACTTCTATGTGGGACTCTAAGACTCGTCAATACGCCAGCAGTAGGTGATGATCATATCAAACATCTACAAGCCACAAGCGGTCAGCTAAACGTAACGGCCACCTGGGAATTGAGCGATCAGAAGAAGAACAAGCGAACCTGTCAAAACTCCTATCAATCCAACTGGCAACACTTACCGTACAGTCCGGTCTCTTCGTCAGATATGCTGCATATCGAGTCAAGGGATGGAATCGTCGACCCCAATAACTCAATAAGTCATGCTGGTATATGGTCTATAACAGATCGAGAAACTTACTGATAACACTTATCAGTAATATCTCAGCAGCCCTGGCTAGGGACTTCCTGTTGTAGCCAATCGTGCACAGCACAGCATCAAGCCCCAATACCGGGAGAGACGAAACCCTTCCTATCGCTCACTGCCTCCATATGCCTCGGGACTGTACCCAAAATCCACCTATTTGTACGACTCAATAGAGCCGTAGTAGGGTGGAGATCAAAGTACAGTGGGAGGAAACACAAGACTCTATGGCGATCTCGGGTCTACAGACTAACCTGTACCAGTGTCACCTGAGAACTGCTATCCGACGTACGATATAATACCACATAGGAGTTCTCGGTGAGTCCGTTCAGTGTACCCAGTCTCACTGAGCACCCGTATATAATCTTTGGTGTCAACACACCAGACGGATATGGGATCATCCATCGCCCATCATATGGAACAAGAATGGTATACGCTAGTCAACACTGGAATATCGATGCCCTATCTCGATATACCTACGACTAGGAACATTTCAAGGATATGCTTATAAACTACAGGTGTCCCACTAGTATGATCCACATCATAATCCCAGTAGTCAAGCCAATATCCTTAGGGCTTTATCAACATGTACCAAATGAATATAAACATGATCAAGTGAACATATGATAAAGTGAAACCAGATAGCATACTATCATGTCGAGCAAGACTGTCCTCTGAATACACACACACACACACATCAGTACATACACTATCTCATAATAGCCTCTAGGGCATACATATATCCAACAGGAACAACATAAAATAGGCAAAATTAAGATAGGTTAGGCTATATAAATATGCAATAAGTATTAATCAAATACCCGCACACTTATCTTTTGCTAGTTCTTGAGGAAATCTTGAGTTTCAAACTCTCAGCTAAGATCTAACACTATCAACTAAAATCTAACTAAACTATTCCTACTCCTATGTACCTTTCGTGGACGTGCGATTGTATTGAGTGCATGCAACAAGACTTCTAACCCTTAGGTGTCCCTAGTAGGAGTTGTGTCTCCTGAGAGTTTTCAGCGGATACTACCTACAACATCCCAAAAAAAGAAAAAAGAAAAAAATAGAATAAAATAAAAAAGGGAAAATAAAGTAAAGAAAATAAAGGAAACAAAAATAAGAAAGCAAAAACTACATATAAAGAAAGAAATATATAAAGAAAAGTTTTTAGAATAAAAGTTTTAAAAATCTACTAGCTTTTCAGTTGTCATGAACTACGTCTTAATAGTCTTGATCCAATCCGAAAGTCACATCCTTATTTATCATTCCAATCTTTCATACCTATCTCTACTTCAAACATCGATCTTATACCCTACGCGTGTGTAAAAATTTCATCTTTACACTCCAAGAATTCAATTCAAGCAATCATACCATTATCCTAATTACCTCAATACTACTTCTTTTATTAAGGATTGATGGATTTGCTCACACACATTTCATACGACCACTAACGCTTGCTTAGGCACTAATCAACCGATTACCGAATGCGTGAACTTAAGGCATAAATAGCTTCATATATATACGTCTAGTCTTGTAACTATCTCGAGCTCAGCAGTGACTCCCAGACCGGTTGGTCTAAGGCACAGGGTGATAAAGCACCCTTCCTGTATATTTTTTCTATTTTTTTCATAGCCCAAGTAAGTTACAACCCAAACTTATATATAATTTTTTTCAGCGATATTTTTTTTCGTGGTTAGCTTCAAATACTGTTTTTTCTTTCATATTGAGGCTTTCAGGTAATGATATATCATGGTATCCTCTACCATCCAGAGCTTGAGAATGTGTGTATGTGCAGTTTGCAGGGTGTATATTCACTAAGTTGGATTCAAGAATAGGTTTCACTTTCATTTTTTTCTTAAACCCTGTAACTCCTTCATATCACTCGACTTTTGGGAACGAGCTCATGACTACTTATTACTAAATTTCATTCAAATACATCTTTTTTCTCGTTTTTCTTAAAATCACTTTCTATCTTTTATATACATTTTTTACGTTGCTATTTTCATTTTCAAAATTTTCTATTTTTTTTATTTTTCAAAAGAAAACCCAAAATGAAAATAAAATAAGAAAGAAAGATGAAAAAATATGTACAAATCCACCCCCCACACTTATTTCTGACATTGTCCTCAACGTCGACCCATCACTCATCTGTTAGGTAGCTAGGCACCTCTAGTAGGGTTTAAAACACGGCGGAAGCGGTAATTTTAAAAATCTAGAGATCATTAACAAACCCAAACCAAGAATCAAACCAAAAAGCTAAACCTGCATCTAAACTAGTAAACTAAAAACTAAAGTTTAGAGGGCTACAACCTTTGTATCACGTTAGCCACCTCTCCTTAGACTCCGGCTAGTCTCCACGAAGCCCGGAACAAGCTTGCTTGATGATCTCCTCGCCGAAGATAATCCACCTTGAGATAACTCCAACACAAGCTATAACTTCAAATTGATCTCATCAAAATGAAGCAACCCACTAATTAAACTTAGTAAGAATGATTAGTAGGAGATATAGAATAATTAGCTCATTTAGTTTTTCTCTTTTCTTTTCCATTCCCCACTTTAAGAAAAATCAAGAGAAGGAAGAAGAAGCATGAAGGAGATAAGAGTAATGAATAAGATAAGCATGAAAAGCATATGAACTAGAAACAGAAATGAGTCATTAAAAGAATAATCTCAAGACTTCTACAACCATGACCCATTCTCATTTCTTTCATATAATTCTTATACTCCCATCATCCATGTATCAACATACATGTCTATTTATTTATATCAAATATAAATATTAATTTAAAGAGAAGAAAATAATTAAGTGAGCATAATATTAGTTAATATATAAATATATCATTATATAAATATACATTTAATTATTAAATCAACACTTAATTTAATAATCCGACTATATCATATATATACCGGCTAATATCAATATACACCTGATTAAAATACGCGTATCAAATATACGTGTTTAATCAAACTCCTGCACGTATCCGTATACGTGCCCTATATCGTTTCACATGTGCTGGAAAACCTCTGTGTGGGACTCTAAAGACTCGACAATACGCTGGCAGTAGGTTAGGATCATATCCATAGCCCACAGGTACTAGCTGCATGTAACGGCTACCCAGGTATTGAAAGTAAGAAGGTCAATGAGCAAGCTCATCTGAACCTTGCAAAGTCTATCAGTGACATTACCGTACAGTCCGATCTCTTCATCTAAGAGTATCACATATCGGGTCTATGATTTGGAATCTGTCAGACCTCAATAATTCGACAAGTCGTGCGACAGAGGACTCATAACCAACCAGAGATACAACTGATAACACTTATCAGTTTATTTCCACTGCGATGGCCATCGACTTATGGTTGTAGTCATGTCCTGCATAGTGCGATCAACTCCCTATACTGGGAAAGACGAATCCCTTCGACCGCTCACTGCCTCAATGTGCTTCGGGACTATACCCAACAAAAACCTGTTTGCACGACTCCTTTAAGCCGTGGTAGGGTAGAAGTCAAAGTATAGTGGGAACACACATGGGACACTATAGCGATCTCAGGTCCTAGGGACTACCCTGTATCTATATCACAAGAGAACTGCTATCTGACATTGGTATATTACCAACTAGGAGTTTTCGGTGAGCCCGGCAGGTGTAATTCATCCAATGAGCACCTGTATACAATTCTCGATGTCAAACACCAATAGCTGTAGGATCAGCTATCGCCCTCCAATCGGGCCAGGAAACGTACACATTAGTCTAAACCGGAGTACCGATACCCAGTCTCGATACTCCTACGACTAGGGATATTTAAGGATATGCTTATCAACTACCCAGGCCCTACTAGTATGATCTCCATCATCGTCCTGGTAGTCAAGCAAAATTCTAGAGTTTTATCTCATGTATAAACGATACGTGATAGTAAATAAAACGCATCACATGAAAGATAAAGACAAACCAGATAGCATACTATCATCTCGAGTAAGATTTCTCTCTCGTATAGATTCTCCTTCAATTACAATAATTGACTTGAGGGCACCTATATTCAACATCATCTCTGCAGTCTATCTCATAATGTAGTAAAAAACAATCACTACAGTGTTCCATACTAAACAGATATATAAAATAATTTTGTAAACTTAAGTTAGAAAGAGATAACCATTAAAATTAATAAAAAGAACAAACTTACAGAGCTTTAAAAATTTAGAAGATTCTTTCCTTATCAAGCCGGTAATTAGCGGTGGCCAGTCGCTAATATGCTATCTGATATTGGATTTCTACTTCCTTCTTTAAACTGCATACCATGTAACTTATTACTTGTTTTTATATTAGGTTTTGGGGTCAAATAAAATTGATGAAATAAGTGAGAAGAATAAGATAATTGTTTTTTTATTCAAAAAAAATCTAAGACGCTAAAAAAATAGAAGAAAAAGAAAATTTTAATTTACATAACGTTTTGGCTAATCCAAACATTAATATTAACCATTTAAAATTTTTATCTTTAATCATGCAAGAGTAGTAACACAAATTATAGCAATACACATCAAAAAGCACCCTCAAATTAATATGCAGAATATGAATATGGTGTTTATAGATGGGTGAACAGAATTGTGATCCAAGTTTAGCCGAATAAACTAGCGCAATAATAAAAGATTTAAGATTAAGGGAATTATACAGTTGCGCTACCTTGTTACTATATTGGCTAAATGGATCAAAATCTTCAACATGAACACGTAGTATAAAATATGTAGTCGTAGGAATTAAAGGCACAAGTTCTTCTTGCTTTTCATTAGAATTGGTTTCAATGAAGAAAGACAGTATTTTAGGCGTAGATTCAACTGTTAAAAGCTCATATAAAATCATAAGTTCATCCTTAAAAGGCTCCTTAAAATTTGGCTCTAAATAATAAATGTCATCAACAGTTTTTTCACTTTCACCCAAGATCATGAGCTTCTCTTTAAAAATTTCCTCAAAACTATTCTTTTTGAAACAACGTTCTTCAATATTAACCGCTTCCTCCTCATGCAAAATTTCATCACATCTCTCATCTAATAATTCTTCTCCTTTCTCCTTAAATTGACTCATAGGTTAACTTTTATCATTCAAAAATGTTGGTTCTCAATCTAAAGTCTCATAAAAAATTTCATTGTTCATTCCAATTAAAGGTGTGGGTTCCCTATCAATAGTTTTCTAAATTATTATATCTAAGTCAACTTCATCAAAATCACAAGTTTCCTTTACAGATGAGGGTTTAATATCTAAATTTTTCTCAAAAATTTAATCTGCTATTGTTGAGTCATCAAAAATATCTACCTCAAAATTTTTACAATCAGTTAAATTAAATATCTCGACCTCAAACATATCATTAGTTAAATCATCTTCATATAAATTCATTGTTAGGGGCCAAATTGGAATTTCAAATTATGGAGGGTCTGTTTCAGTCGGACACGACGGAATCTCGTACTCTTTTTTCTCACCATGTATTACAGCAACTATCTGATCAATAAACATCTGAATATTCTCTAATGTTTGTTTTATTAGTTTAATTTCATTTTGTAGAATTGTATCCAACTTCTTATCAATATAATCAACTCTTGTATCATTATCAACTTCTACTGAAGAATTGAAAGTTTGGTACGGTTGATAAGAATGTGATTGGGTATGGTCATAAGGAGGGCCAACATTATAATATGATGGTATTTGTTGGTCTATAAAATTGGGAGGAGTGAAAATTAGTTCATTTTGAATTGGACTATTAGGAGAACCTGTATTATAATAAGGGTTGGGTTAGAACCGTAGGTCTAAATAATGGTTAGGAACTTCAGAATACATGCCTTGATTCCAACTATTAATTTGTTGGTTTCTCCAATCATCAAATCCAACAATGAAAGGAAAATTTTCATAAACATGAGACGTATCTTCACAGTTAGTGTAAAAATATTGAAAATGTGGATTACTAGGAACCTGGTAATTAACTGTTAAAGTCTCAACCATTTTCCTAAGATTATATAACTCAGCATGTAATCAATCCTCATTGTCGGTTGTGAATGTGTAATTTGAATTATAACTCCTCCTAAATTTATTTATTCTAATGCAATCAGTAAGTGTTGGTTTAACTGAATAACAAAATTCATATAACGTTGGTTTCACATTTTCATCTCCCATATTAATGGAATAATGACCCAACTCAATTAATCACAATGAATAAAATGCACAAGCAATCTTTAAAACTAGGGTCACCTAAGTCAAATCACTAGACCTGTTCCTAGACTTTCAAGGGACAACTTGTAAGATAGATCCTTTACTACCTCTTAATCAATTTTGTAGCCAGGTAAGTGCTAGGGAAGTGAGAGGTACCCGCTATACGAATTATCGAAATAGCGGGCCTAATTAAGTAAACCACTTTCTTAATCACACTAAGCCTTAGACACCACAAAAAAGATACAGATAAACAGTAATTACCTACAACATTCTTTTTTCCTATTTGAGTGCGAATGTCCTTAGGGGGCCGAGTCTAGATTTTTTTTAATGTAGATGAATGCATATACTTGGTTGCGATTTGTAGGGCCTAAGAAGAGTGATGAAACCCCCACCTAATCTTATTTTGGGTTGTTTCTCCTCAAAATCTTTTTAAATATGCAAAATAAAATAAAACAAAACAAAATCTAAAGCAATCAAAAAAACGAAAACTAATTTTTTTATTTTTTTAGTGGTGCAAAGAAATCTGCAAAAACTGTTAGTTGGAAATAAAAGATTAGGGAAGAATGAAATCAAACCTAAAGTCTAGAGATTTCCCTCGTTTCTGTTGCAAATTTGACACTTCATACACAATGGAAAAAAGTTCTGGAATATACTCCGGAAGTGCTCCAAACCGCAACAAACCTTAAGCCAATATGTTGAAAATTTTCGACCGAAATGTCCTAGTTGGGATATTTGGCCGAAATTTTTTAGATGTGGGTCCCGCGGCCAATTTCCTTCTGTTCGTCACGATATGTTCATTCTGGAAATTTGTCTCGATTCCTGAAATTAAACAGAGAATTTGCAAAATTAAATGAACTAAGAGAAATCTAAATTAAACTAAATTAAAAACTAAAACTTGAATTAAAATTAATTAAATATTACGCCTCCGTGGCAACTATTCTCCACCGAAAGACGCGACAGGGACGTTGGAACGTCCGGCCTGAATTTTGGGGCAGATGCTATTTAGTTTTATCCGTCCATCTCTCTGAAGATGCCAAATTGATTTATGGCACCATATATCGGAAGTTTAGACGGATGTGGCCGATGTAGCAGACTTCGTTAGATTCCCCTCGTTTGCGAGGGGTTTTTGATTGTGGGGACGCTTTTCCCTGCAGGCGCAAGCCCCTGCAGTTAATTACGCTACCGCATCTCGATAACCACTTTCTCCTTCTCCAGATGGTCATTTCGTGTCGTGTGTGTTTGTTTTATTTTTGGTTGCTCGTTGATTGTTTACAGAGACTAATTTATGTTATCGCCCGTAGGGCGTGAATTAGTCCAAATCCGTATTTTCTTAGATTTGGTTTTGGGTTGGGGTTTAAGGATCGTTAATCTCATTGAGATCAAGATCAACTTAAACGTTTGTTAAGGATACATTGGTTTAATTTTAGACTAAGATCTACTTAACAGGATCATTTAGATCCAACAAAAAAGCATTTGGGCTCTATTGTTTTAGTTTAGGGACATTGCGGTCCATAAGTTTAAGGACATCATAGTCCACGGAGTTTAAGGACATCATAGTCCATAAAGTTTAAGGACATCATAGTCCAGTTTAAAAACGTCATAGTCTATGCGGTTTTGGTTTAACCATTTGGGGATGCGCCAAAAGTTATTGGTTATTGGGTGTCACGACCCGAAAGTACGGAACGTGACTGGCACTTAGATTACGAGACGTCTAAAGGCGTACCGTAACCTAAGTCATCCAAAGCCCAGAAAATCTAAACCAAAATCAAAAGAGTGTGAAGGAAAACCTTACATGAAAACGATTTGTAAATCAATTAAGTTGCATTGAAACCCTTTTTAAAAACATCAAAAATTCCCGAAAATTTCGGCAGAGTCTCCCCTGTATTTTCTATCCCCAAAATGGGTACAATAAGATATATATAACCTGTAATAATAAAATGGCATCCCCAAGCGGGAGCTAGCTCTTCGCCCAAGGCGGATCACAACCACACGCAATATATAAGTAATATCAAGAAAAGAGCATAAAAGAAATGCAAAATATCAGAAAACACAACGTCGGCTCAAGTGAGCTCGATCCAAAAGAAACCACATATATACATCTCTCAGTCTCATCACTAGGTCGCATATACAAATAGAAAGTGGTAGATGGAGAATACTAGATACAATGATAGAGCAAAAAGAAATAAAGTGTGCTCGCAACCCACCTACGGGCGATGTCGCGAGTCTGAGCAAAAGGAACTGATGATAAGATAGCCGCCGCTACAAGACTGATGAGTCCGACCTGCAAGACACTGTGGCACAACGGGGGTGAGTTGCCAGCTCGTGAGTAGAATATAACATCTAGTAAGGCAATCGTAAGAATGCACGCAAATGCGTCACAGCATGTATGATCAGATGTGATATAATACCTCTAGTATGCATGCACATGTATGCAATGTCATTACTAAATTTTTAAGTGTTTTAAATGTTAAGAGTTCTGCATTCTTAACTTTAGAAAAAGGAATATCTGTATAATAGCTAAATATCATCAAGAAATCATCTGAAAACTGTGTCAAGCATCGACACCAAATATGAAATCACCTCTGTCTCAATGTCTCAAAATATCGGGCTCCGTCAGTCCGGATCGGCCCATATCATCAAATCTCACGACAACGGTCGGTATCCTCCGGATATCCGCCGCGCCAGACATCACCGGTAGGTAGTCTTCCCCTGCCAGGCTCATCGTCTACAACTCGATCTTCTTGCCCCGGGGTACCATACCGGGCCCACCATGTACCCGAGACGGTTCATCCACTCCTCGAATCGGGTCTCGAAATCCAACAGAAAACATGAAAACTCATGGTGTACGACACATACATCATGAGAAAACCGCAACTTTGTTTTTAAAAATGATAAATATAAGCTTTTGTTAAATTCTTGCGGTTTTCCCCAAAAATCCAGAAATCGCAGCAATACTGAAATTCTCAAGAAAATCATAATGTTCACATGTTATATATGATAAATGTCTATGATATCAATGTATACGATGTGAATTTTGGCTAGAAATCTATGTAAATATGAGGTATATGCATGCTATGCAATTTCATATATCATGTATGAATGCAAGTGGCGATATTAAGTTAAACAGGTTCTATAGTGCACATGGCATGGCAATTACCAAAGGCGTGTGTGTCACATGAATAGTGCGCGTGCAACCGATGCCAATGGTAATGGTGTTCGTGTCCTACGAAGTGATATCGCATAAGTGTAGATGAATGTCCATGCAATCTAATATACGGTTAGCTATAAGGGTATGCAATGTACATAAAGGGATAAGCTAACTAACAATATAAATCTTGCAAGAAGTAGGGTAATCCTAACTAGGGGGGCCTCGCGCCATCCAGACGATTCCCCCATAGATGAATACATCTACTCACCTGAATGCCTCGCTAATCCAATCCGACCACCGCCTTGCCTTTACGCGCCGTGTCCGATATTTCCCCGACCGATCCTATATTTGCACAACACCAAGCATAAGATTACATATCCTAAAACGATGCAAGTCACAATATACAAATATCGACGCTCTCGAATTAAACATAACGTGCACTCGGTGCGCGGGAAAACACACGAAAATCGCTAAATCTTAACTAGAATCGTCATTTCGGGGAAATCGACAAAACTAAAACCCGACTAGACAAAAACCCGCATTCGCGCACACTAATAGTCATATATGAAGCTAATTATATCGCTAATATAACGCAATTAGATCACATCCTAATTTTTATAAAAATCTAGTAAGCAAATAGCATACCGATTCGATGCAAATATCGCAATTTATCGATCTAGCGAGCGCAACATCGCACAATTAACCACTCTAACCAATTTGATAACCAAAAACCTAACTTTAATCCATCAACCATGCTACAAACCCTAATTTGAAATCAAATCCCTCTCTTGATTTTCCTAAACAAACAATTACTACTAAATTAATACTTCAAATTTCAATTTTAGCACATTTAAACTACAAGTTAACAAATAGATTAGAAATTTCACCTCACAAGTGGAACCCTAGCATGCACTTGACCTTGAAAGATGCCTCCTTTCACCTTGTTTTGAACAAATTAGGATTTGGAAAGAGGTGGAATAAGGATTAGGTTTGAATTTGTGAAGAAATTTGTTGATTTCGGTGGATTTTTGAAGATTTTTGAAGGAATTATGAAGCAAGAAGTGAGGGAAAAAATGAGAACTGAAGCAAGGGAGCTCGGCCTGAGGTGTAGGAGGTGAGTGGTGAGGGAATGGTGTAGAAATTTCTACACAAAAGCTATCTTCCAAAGTCAATTAATGAATGTTACATCATTTTTTACAAAAAACCCCTTTTTAATGCATTTTTAAACCATAGAATCAAAATTCTTAGAATGTTTTGGTAAAATTTTTGTTACTAATATATTTTAGTTTATAATGGTTCCTAAGTGTGTAATTTACCTAATTAAATTTGTATTTATCACTAATTTAATGTATTTTTAAAAGCTTAAAATAATAATAAAAAAAATTAATTACGATTTTTTTTTATTTAACTAGAAAATTTTAAGTGACATTTTAGTGACAAAATTATAGTAATATCTTATCTAAATTTTGTATAATTAGATCTACAATGAAAAATACCTATTTTGACTTTTTACGGAAAAAGCTGAAAAATTAGCCGATTACCGAAAAACTGCCTGAACGATTTTCGAAGGGTTACAATCTTCCCCCCTTAAAGAAATTCGGTCCCCGAATTTAGAATTTAACTACGCGTACCTTCAAAAAGATGGGGATATCTCTTCCTCATCTCGACCTCGGTCTCCCAGGTGACCTCCTCGCTGTTCGGAGCCACGCCAAAGAACCTTGACGGACGGTATAACCTTCGACCTCAATTTCTTCACCTGCCGATCCAGAATGACCACCGACTGCTCGATGAATGAAAGATCACGCTCTAGCTGGATCCTCTAGTGCTGAATTGCATGGGAGGATCATGAAGGTACTTGCGGAGCATCGAGACATGGAATACGGGGTGAACATCGGGGAAGCTGGGCGGAAGAGGTAACCGATAAGCGACTGGACCAACACGCTCTAAGATCTCGAAAGGACCGACTTATCTAGGACTCAGCTTCCCTTTCCGCCCAAATCTCATCACACCTTTCATCGGAGAGACCTTCAGGAAAACATGATCGCCAACAGCGAACTCGAGTCGGCGACGGCGCCTGTCAGCATATGATTTCTGCCTGCTCTGTGCCGCTCTCATCCTGTCCCGAATCAGCTGTATCTTCTCGGTCGTCTCCTGTACGATCTGCGGCCGCAAAATACTGCTCTCCCTGAGCTCTGTCCAAAACACAGGCGATCGACATCTCCTCCCATATAAAGCCTCGAAATGTGCCATCTGAATCGTCTCCTGGAAGCTATTATTGTAGGAAAACTCGATCAAAGGCAAATGACGATCCCAGCTACCACCGAAATCTAAAACACAAGCTCTGAGCATGTCCTCAAGAGTCTGAATAGTACGCTCCGACTGACCGTCAGTCTGAGGATGAAAGGCTGTGCTAAAACTCAATCGAGTGCCCAATACTTCCTGAAGTTTCTGCCACAATCGGCTGGTAAATTGGGTGCCCCGGTCGGACACGATGCAAGTCGGAACGCTATGCAGTCGCACTATCTCATCAATATAAACCTGGGCGTACTGAGAAAATCCAAAAGTGGTCTTCACTGGCAGAAAGTGAGCCGCTTTCGTCAGTCGATCCACAATCACCCAAATAGAGTCATACCCTCGACTGGTCCTGGGTAGACCCACAATGAAGTCCATGGAGACCTGCTCCCACTTCCACTCAGGGATGGGCAAAGGCTGTAACTCGCCGGCTGGCCTCTGGTGCTCGGCCTTGACTTTCTGACAAGTCAGGCATCTCGACACAAAGTCTGTAACATCCTTCTTCATCCCGTCCCACCAGTAGACCTCTCTCAAATCACGATACATCTTGGTGGAACCTGGATGCACACTGTATACTGATCTATGTGCCGCCTCGAGAATATCACGGCTCAGTCCCTCTGAATCTGGCACGCACAGTCGAGTCCCAAATCGAAGTATCCCCTGATCGTCAATCACGAACTCAGAAACTCTGCCCTGCCGAATCTGCTCAATAATCTCTAATATACGGGCATCGCCGGACTGTGCCTCGCGGATACGGTCAAGTAACTGTGGGCATGCTCTGAAATGGGCCAGCTGTCCCCCTGTAGGAGTAAACTCGAACTGCACTCTGCTGTCACATAAAACCTGCCAATCCGCCGTCGACTGCATCTGTACTGCGCTCAAACAAGATAAGCTACCTCCGGGCCTTCTACTCAAAGCATCTGCCACCACATTCGCCTTGCCCGGATGGTATAGAATCTCGCAGTCATAATCCTTCACCAACTCCATCCAACGGCGCTGTCTCAGGTTCAGATCTCGCTGCTGGAAGATATACTTCAAACTCTTGTGGTCAGTGAATATCTGGCACGACTCACCGTATAGGTAATGTCTCCAGATCTTAAGTGCAAATACCACTGCAGCTATCTCTAAATCATGGGTGGGGTAGTTCTGCTCGTGTTTCCTCAGCTGCCGAGAAGCATACGCGATAACTCTGTCGTGCTGCATCAATACACAGCCCAGCCCCACTCGAGAAGCATCACAATATACTACGAACCCGCCTGATCCTGAAGGCAATGCTAACACTGGTGCAGTAGTCTGACGAGTCTTCAATTGCTGGAAACTATCCTCACATGCCTGGGTCCAATCAAAAGGAACCCCCTTCCGGGTCGATCCGGTCAACGGTGCAGCAATGCGGGAGAAATCCTGGACAAAATGTCGATAATAGCCGGCCAGACCTAGAAAACTGCAAACCTCTGTAACTGATACTGGTCTAGGCCAACGCTGAACTGCCTCGATCTTCTTCGGGTCCACACAAATACCGTCTCTCGTCACCACATGACCCAAGAAGTCGACACTGTCTAACCAGAATGCGCACTTGGAGAATTTGGCGAACAGCTGATGCTCCCTCAAAGTCTGCAATGTGATACGTAAGTGCTGCTCATGCTCCTCCCGGCTCCGAGAATAAACCAAGATGTCGTCAATGAACACAATAATGAACTGATCGAGATACGGCCTGATTACACGGTTCATCAAGTCCATAAATGCTGCCGGGGCATTGGTGAGCCCGAACGACATCACCAAGAACTCATAATGACCATAACGAGTACGGAAAGCTGTCTTCGGAATATTCTCCTTCCGAACCCGCAATTGGTGATAACCTGACCGTAAATCAACCTTCGAGAAAAACCCTGCACCCTGGAGCTGATCGAATAAGTCATCAATGCGGGGTAGGGGATATCTGTTCCGCACAGTAACCCGGTTCAGCTGACGATAATCAATGCATAAGCGCATACTTCCGTCCTTCTTCTTAACAAACAAGACGGGAGCACCCCAAGGTGACACACTCGGTCTGATAAGCCCTTTGTCCAGCAAATCCTGTAACTGATCCTTTAGCTCTCTCAGCTCCGCCGGGGCCATCCGATAAGGCGGTATAGAGATAGGCCCCGTGCCGGGGATCAAGTCAATATAGAACTCAATCTCGCGCTCTGGTGACAGACCAGGCAGCTCGTCAGGGAATACATCAGGAAACTCTCTTACAACAGGGACCTGGTCCAACGGAACCTCTGTGGAGCTAGTATCACAAATATAGGCTAAGAATCCCTGACATCCTTTCCTCAAGAGCTGACCAGCGCGCAGAGAAGAAATCAAGCTGGGAAGAGTAGCGCTGCGATCTCCCTGAATAACAAGAACCGGCTCACCAGGAAAACTGAATCTGACTGCTTTTTCACGGCAGTCCACGGATACATAATAGGTGGCTAGCCAGTCCATACCAAGAAGAACGTCAAAGTCTAGCATATCGAGGAGAATCAAATCAACTGAAGAATCTCTCTCCCCGGTACGAACGGAATATGATCGGTACACGAAACGAGCAACAAAAGACTCGCCTACCGGTGTAATAACGACAAGCGGCTGATCTAACGGAGAAGACTCTCGGCCCAACCTCGGTGCAATATACATGGATACATAGGAATGTGTGGAGCCTGGATCAAATAATACCCGTGCATCAAAAGAACATACTGGCAGAGTACCTGTCACGACGGCATTGGATGCCTGTGCATCCTGAGGAGTCAACGCGAACACTCGGGCCTGTCCACCACTAATAGCTGGCTGTCCTCTGCCTCTACCTCGGCCTCTGCCTCTGCCTCTGTCACCTCGTCCTCTCTGAACCGGACCGCCACGCCCACGGCCTCTAGAAGCGTCTGGCTGGCGTGGAGAATCATCAGGAGTAGGAAGTAGAGCTCTCTGAGGAGGGGGTGAGGGTGGTAAGGTCACATGCGGGACTGTCGCCGCGCCCTGACATCCCATGGTACAGTCTCTGATACGGTGGTACTGACTCCCGCACCGAAAACATCCTGGCGACGACTGCTGGGTCTGAGGATATGAACCAAACAACTGACCTCGTCTCAATCCTCTGCCTCCACCATCTCCCGGAAATAATCTATCGCGGTGTCTACCCATCTGCCGCTGAGCTGGCGTATCAGTACAGATCCTCTTCGGCCCAGAAACGACCGGAGTCTCAGAAATACGCTCCTCCAAAAGTAAGGCTGCATCCATCGCGGCTGCGTATGTATCAAAGTGCTAGGTGCCGATGGCAAGGAATAGCTGTGTATCAAGCCCTCGCACGAACCTTTTTATTCTCTTCTCTTCTGTGTCTACTAGGTACGGAGCATATCGAGACAACTGGGTAAACTGTATATCATACTTCGACACCGTCATCCCAGGAGTCTTGCGCAAAGACTTAAAACTACGGGCTCGAGCATCTCGGACACTCTCCGGAAGAAAACGGGCAAGAAATGCAGCTGTAAACTCATCCCAGGTCATAGAAAGTAGACCTGCAGCTCGGCCTCTCTCTACTGAATCGTACCATGTCTGGACAAGACCCTCCAGACGAAAACTCGCAAACTCCACCAATCTATCATCAGAACACCTCAAAGAACGGCAAATCTGAGCCATCCTATCAAGGAATGCCTGTGGGTCCTCTGTCGGATCTGTACCGGTAAAAGCTGGAGGTCTCAATCTCATGAACTCCTGTAGTGAAACAGGGATAGTCTCCGTAGTAGCAGCAGGAGTGACCATCTGTGCAGCAGGTACGATCGTGGTCTGTGCGGTGGAAGGAACGTCCTCGGATCTCTGTGCCCGACTGGACTCAACTAAAGATCCCATCATCTGTCGCAACTCTTGCATGCCGGCCTCTAGTCTGGCAATATGGTCTGGATAAGGCAGATCAGTATGACCCTGAGGGGTAGGCGTATCCTCTCGCTCGATCCTCGCCTCAGACGAGCCCGCTCGAATCTCATCCCTAGCGGCAGCCCGCTGAGCTCTCGTAGTCTTTGGCGGCATCGAAGCTGGAATAAGAAACAGGACTGATAAGAACATTGCAATTGAATCAAGGAATGCAAGGAATCAAGAAAGGAAATACAAGCAATTATGTCCTAAGGTCACTTAGGCGGAGTACCGTATCGTAAGTATGCCGCGGGTCATACCCACGCTATGCCACTCTGCTTAAGTCACCTACTCCATCTACCAAGGTCGTCCTACACTCAGAAAGGTAAAACCTACGCTCTGATACCAACTTTGTCACGACCCGAAAGTACGGAACGTGACTGGCACTTAGATTACGAGACGTCTAAAGGCGTACCGTAACCGAAGTCAGCCAAAGCCCAGAAAATCTAAACCAAAATCAAAAGAGTGTGAAGGAAAACCTTACATGAAAATGATTTGTAAATCAATTAAGTTGCATTGAAACCCTTTTTAAAAACATCAAAAATTCCCGAAAATTTCGGCAGAGTCTCCCCTGTATTTTCTATCCCCCAAAATGGGTACAACAAGATATATATAACCTGTAATCATAAAATGGCATCCCCAAGCGGGAGCTAGCTCTTCGCCCAAGGCGGATCACAACCACACGCAATATATAAGTAATATCAAGAAAAAAGCATAAAAGAAATGCAAAATATCAGAAAACACAACGTCGGCTCAAGTGAGCTCGACCCAAAAGAAACCACATATATACAAATCTCTCAGTCTCATCACTAGGTTGCATATACAAATAGAAAGTGGTAGATGGAGAATACTAGATACAATGATAGAGCAAAAAGAAATAAAGTGTGCTCGCAACCCACCTACGGGCGATGTCGCGAGTCTGAGCAAAAGGAACTGATGATAAGATAGCCACCGCTACAAGACTGATGAGTCCGACCTACAAGACACTGTGGCACAACGGTGGTGAGTTGCCAGTTCGTGAGTAGAATATAACATCTAGTAAGGCAATCGTAAGAATGCACGCAAATGCGTCACAGCATGTATGATCAGATGTGATATAATACCTCTAGTATGCATGCACATGTATGCAATGTCATTACTAAATCTTTAAGTGTTTTAAATGTTAAGAGTTCTGCATTCTTAACTTTAGAAAAAGGAATATCTGTATAATAGCTAAATATCATCAAGAAATCATCTGAAAACTGTGTCAAGCATCGACACCAAATATGAAATCACCTCTGTCTCAATGTCTCAAAATATCGGGCTCCGTCAGTCCGGATCGGCCCATATCATCAAATCTCACGACAACGGTCGGTATCCTCCGGATATCCCCCGCGCCAGACATCACCGGTAGGTAGTCTTCCCCTGCCAGGCTCATCGTCTACAATTCGATCTTCTTGCCCCGAGGTACCATACCGGGCCCACCATGTACCCGAGATGGTTCATCCACTCCTCGAATCGGGTCTCGAAATCCAACAGAAAACATGAAAACATGAAAACTCATGGTGTACGACACATACATCATGAGAAAACCGCAACTTTGTTTTTAAAAATGATAAATATAAGCTTTTGTTAAATTCTTGCGGTTTTCCCCAAAAATCCAGAAATCGCAGCAATACTGAAATTCTCAAGAAAATCATAATGTTCACATGTTATATATGATAAATGTCTATGATATCAATGTATACGATGTGAATTTTGGCTAGAAATCTATGTAAATATGAGGTATATGCATGCTATGCAATTTCATATATCATGTATGAATGCAAGTGGCGATATTAAGTTAAACAGGTTCTATAGTGCACGTGGCATGGCAATTACCAAAGGCGTGTGTGTCACATGAATAGTGCACGTGCAACCGATGCCAATGGTAATGGTGTTCGTGTCCTACGAAGTGATATCGCATAAGTGTAGATGAATGTCCATGCAATCTAATATACGGTTAGCTATAAGGGTATGCAATGTACACAAAGGGATAAGCTAACTAACAATATAAATCTTGCAAGAAGTAGGGTAATCCTAACTAGGGGGGCCTCACGCCATCCAGACGATTCCCCCATAGATGAATACATCTACTCACCTGAATGCCTCACTAATCCGATCCGACCACCGCCTTGCCTTTACGCGCCGTGTCCGATGTTTCCCCGACCGATCCTATATTTGCACAACACCAAGCATAAGATTACATATCCTAAAACGATGCAAGTCACAATATACAAATATCGACGCTCTCGAATTAAACATAACGTGCACTCGGTGCGCGGGAAAACACACGAAAATCGCTAAATCTTAACTAGAATCGTCATTTCGGGGAAATCGACAAAACTAAAACCCGACTAGACAAAAACCCGCATTCGCGCACACTAATAGTCGTATATGAAGCTAATTATATCGCTAATATAACACAATTAGATCACATCCTAATTTTTATAAAAATCTAGTAAGAAAATAGCATACCGATTCGATGCAAATATCGCAATTTATCGATCTAGCGAGCGCAACATCGCACAATTAACCACTCTAACCAATTTGATAACCAAAAACCTAACTTTAATCCATCAACCATGCTACAAACCCTAATTTTAAATCAAATCCCTCTCTTGATTTTCATAAACAAACAATTACTACTAAATTAATACTTCAAATTTCAATTTTAGCACATTTAAACTACAAGTTAACAAATAGATTAGAAATTTCACCTCACAAGTGGAACCTTAGCATGCACTTGACCTTGAATGATGCCTCCTTTCACCTTGTTTTGAACAAATTAGGGTTTGGAAAGAGGTGGAATAAGGATTAGGTTTGAATTTGTGAAGAAATTTGTTGATTTCGGTGGATTTTTGAAGATTTTTGAAGGAATTATGAAGCAAGAAGTGAGGGGAAAAAATGAGAACTGAAGCAAGGGAGCTCGGCCTGAGGTGTAGGAGGTGAGTGGTGAGGGAATGGTGTAGAAATTTCTACACAAAAGCTATCTTCCAAAGTCAATTAATGAATGTTACATCATTTTTTACAAAAAAAAACCCTTTTTAATGCATTTTTAAACCATAGAACCAAAATTCTTGGAATGTTTTGGTAAAATTTTTGTTACTAATATATTTTAGTTTATAATGGTTCCTAAGTGTGTAATTTACCTAATTAAATTTGTATTTATCACTAATTTAATGTATTTTTAAAAGCTTAAAATACTAAAAAAAATAATTAATTACGAAAAAAAAATTTATTTAACTAGAAAATTTTAAGTGACATTTTAGTGAAAAAATTATAGTAATATCTTATCTAAATTTTGTATAATTAGATCTACAATGAAAAATACCTATTTTGACTTTTTACGGAAAAAGCTGAAAAATTAGCCGATTACCGAAAAACTGCCTGAACGATTTTCGAAGGGTTACATTGGGAATCTCTATCTCTCTGAAGACGTTGAAGAATTACGACATATATCAGAGGTATGAAGAGATGTACCCTTGAACCAATGTTGGTTGGGTGATCTTTAGTCAAGTTTGGGACTAAGATCAGTTAAAAAGATTTATGAGCATATAGGCTCAATTAATCTGAATTAGGGGTCTGTGGCCAACTTGGGCTTGGCCCACTCAGTTAAAATGTTGAACATTTAATTAGACCCAGTCCTTTTTCATTTAAAAATGCTGAGCATTGGTTTGGGTTCTGACAACCTTTTTGTCTTTTATTGAGTGTTGAACCTTCATTATGGCTCTGGGCTTTATTTAAAGAACAGTTTATGTTCCCTCAGCGCCCACGTGAGGAGCACGTGGTGCGCTTGGTGCTGAGCGCCAGGCTTAGAGTGCTAAAGCGCTTCCTGTGAGATAGCGCACACGTGAGGAGCACGTGGCGCGCTTAGCGCTTAGCACCAGTCAATGAGTGCAGAGCGCTTCTTATGAAATAGCGCACACGTGAGGAGCACGTGGCACGCTTGGCGCTGAGCGCCAGATTTGAAGCGCTAAGGCGCTTCTTATGAAGTAGCGCACACGTGAGGAGCACGTGGCGCGCTTGGCGCTGAGCGCCAGCCGATGAGTGCAGAGCACTCTTGATCAATTTTGTGCTATGAGAATTAAGTTCTCGTTTATAAAAGACTTTGTCTCGAGACTCTAAGAACAAGGTTCTTATTTTATAAGAGATGTTACAATCTCTTATGTTTTTGTGAAAGACTTTGTCTTCGTCTTATAGATCCGTGATCTAAAGAGAACTAAGTTCTTCTCCCTCCCTTTTTATGATGAGATGCTATGATCTCTTTTGTGAAAGTCCTCTGTCTCATAGATCTATGATCTAGAAAAAGAACTAAGTTCTTCTTTTTTGATGGGCTGCTTTGATCTCTCTGTTTTATTTACCTTGATGAAATTCTTCTTTCGAGAGAGTTTGCTCTTCTCTTTGAAATTTCTCAATATTTGTGGGGGGAGGGGGGTTCCTCTGTGTGAGACTAGAAGTTTTGAGGCCTTTATATAGTGGAGGTTGATCAGTTAAGGCAATCTTTTTCTGATTGATTTGGGGGTGTTTCCCCAACATTGGATTTTTGATCCTAGGGCTTCTGTTTTACAGAAGACATCTTTCTTGTTATTAACAAGATTTGGAAATTATTTTCCCATACAGAGATTACTCTGTATCTTGGTGATTTTTAATCACCATTGGATCTTTGATCCAACGGTGCTCTGATTTACAGAGCACAATCTTTCTTGTTTGGAAAGATTCTGATGAGTATTTCCTTAACATAATTTTATTATGGTAATTTGATGATTTATCATCTCCGTTGGATCTTTGATCCAACGGTGGAGAACATTTAGTTCTAGCGCTTGGCACTCTCGTGCCTTGCACGTGAGCGCTGTTTCAAAGTCTTTGACTCTTAGCGCTAGCGCACTTGGTGCTAGCGCTCTCGTGCCTTGCACGTGAGCGCTGAATCAGAGTCTTTGACTCTTAGCGCTGGTGCTCTTGGCGCCAGCGCTCTCGTGCTTTGCACGTGAGCACTGCCGCAGAGTCTTTGACTCTTAGCGCTGGCGTACTTAGCGCCAGCGCTCTCGTGCTTTGCACGTGAGCGCTGCCTCAGAGTCTTTGACTCTTAGCGCTGGCGCACTTGGCGCGAGCGCTCTTTTGCCTTGCATGTGAGCGCTGCCTCAGAGTCTTTGAATCTTAGCGCTGGCGCACTTGGCGCTAGCGTTTTTATGAAGCGTTGCTTCATTTCAAATTTCAAAATTTGAACAGAGCTTTGCTCTGATTGGGGGAAACAAATGCCCCCCCTCCGTTGCGCTCACGTGGCTCACATGTGAGCGCAGCGGTGGTAGCCTTTCCACCGTTAGATCAACTTAGAAGTTGAAACAGCTCTCAGTGCCTATAAATAGGGCCTTTGGCCCTTGAGATGACTCTTTGTTCATCTTCTTGTTTTGTTTTTGTTTCTTGAGAATTTAATTCTCTTTCAGAGCCAAGCTCTCTGCCTCAGAAAACTCTTTTAGAGTTAAGACTCTATCAAAATTTTTTTGGTGAGATTTGAACCCATTAACAGAGCTTTGCTCTACTTAGATCACAGATCTTAAAGATTTTTAGGGTTTCTCAACCCGTTAATTAAAAACCAGAGCTTTGCTCTTTCTAGATCATGAATTAGAAAAAGAAATCCTTTTTAGAGTTCTTTTAACCCATTAACGAAGAACTCTTAGAGTTCGCTTTACAGATCTTAAAAATCCTGAAGTTTTTAATTTCTGTAAAAAGCTTTGCTTTTAGGGTTTTTGATGGATTATTCCATCTTCTTCGCAGAGCATAGCACTTCAGAATTTTTTGGTGGAATTTTTATTCCTTCATAATTAGAGTTGACAGATGTCACTCCTATCTGCAGAGTGTTGCTCCCGAGGAGTCTAACTCCTTGACGCGAGAAATTTCTCATTAAACGAGAATCCTTTTAGGATTCCCTCCTTAATTGCACAAATTTGAATTTGTTGGGTGTCTTAATCAGCACTTGTTTTCTTCATGCGGATATCAAGAGTTGTTTAAATCTCTATGCCTTGCTCAATCTATCCACTAAACTCTCACTGATTTTCATTTTCAGACGCTATGGCCGCTCATCTGTACTGTCTTGACGAAATCATTTCTTATGAGGACATTCGCGCACAGGGCCGTTGTCAAAACCAGGAGTTTACAAACGTCCAATGCACTGAAATTATGAATCGTTTTAATGCACACAACGGTCGACTACTTCCTCGTCGCTCCTCTCTCTTGAAGATTATAGTGAGAGCAATTTGGGGAACACTTCCTGGATTCTATGAAGCCATGTCGCTTAATGCATTGGATGACGCTGAAGATAAGGTGCACTCAGTGTATCTGACGGGCTTGATCTCGAAGAAGCGGTGAGATAATCTCATTGATATTTTGCATCAAACCATCCAGCAGACGACGATAATCGATGTTTATCAGAGGGTGGAGGACATCGGCGAAGATCCCGACGCTTGCGATCGTGAGAGGATGCACACGAGAATGGTCAGAGAGGCCAGAAACATTTTAGACAACCTTACTTTAGAATTTCTTAATCCGTGTCCCGTATTCAATGTTTTGCCATTGTAAACATTTTAATGATGCTTTTGTTTACTGTTTTTCATCAATGTTAGAACCTTCTGAGGTATGAATAACAAAATTTTCCTTTCTATGCGTTTATCTTATCCTTTTCTCACATACATTAGTGGTACGCTTCGGATTCTCAGTTGGACGTAAATCAAATGTTCTCCTTATTGCCTTGCATAATATGTGATTGACGTCCGTGGGCTATGCCTTTTTGTTTTGACTTGGCGCAAAGCAGTCTACGTACTCTTGAGCAGCACCTCGATTATGATGGCATGTAATTTTGGCAAGTGTGGCTTGTAAATATAGGGTAGTGATGGCTTAGGAGACAGGGTTAGGATCTGCCACATGAGACTTTCCAACATTATGAGCCGTGAGGGTCTCGTAAAGATTTTTTCTTCCTACGAGTCGAGAGGATCTCGTAGGTGTATTTTTTCCTTAGGAGTCGTGAGGATTCCTAAGTGCACTTTTCTTGAGAGTCGTAAGGATCTCGCAAGAGAATTTTCTCCCTTACAAGTCAAGAGGACTCGTAAGTAGTTGATGAGTTGACTTGTTTCCGAGTCGAAACGTTGCTTCGACGGGGAGGTCGAGGGTTGACTTTCTTCGTTTTCTACGGTGTCGGGGATCGACTTTCTCCGTTTTCTACGGCACGACTTTCTCCGTTTTCTACGGCACGACTTTCTCCGTTTTCTATGGTGTCGGGTATCGACTTTCTCCGTTTTTTATGGTGTCGGGGATCGACTTTCTCCGTTTTCTACTGTGTCGGGGGTCGACTTTCTCCGTTTTCTACGGTGTCGGGGATCGACTTTCTCCATTTTCTACGGTGTTGGGGATCGACTTTCTCCGTTTTCTACGGTGTCGGGGTTGACTTTCGGTTGTCTGTGAACCGCAAAGTCTTGGAACTGAGGACTTTGTCGTGGCTCCGATTGGTAGTGTCGCGTCCATGTCCTGCTGGCATGAGGAGGAACGCCGTTGCTGGTCTTCTGGGATGCAGATATTGCTGCTGAGACCTGACTCTCCCTTTGATAGAGTTTGTTGGGACATGTGGTTCCCTTTTTGTTCATGCCCATGGATTGTATACAGGGGTCAGTATGGACTCGCCTGTAGGGCAAAAGTTTCATTTTATATGTATTTTTTTTGTTTTCTTTCCGCGATACTCTATCATTTCAGCTTTTGTATCACGAAAGTCGCGATTGCCCAATCATTTCGGCTATTTTTCGCGGTGCCCAATCGGCTATTTTGTATGCATATATTTTACTTACTAATTTTGTTGCAAGTTGCCCTATCATTTCGGCTATTTTTGTATGCATATATTTTACTTGCTGATTTTGTTGCTAGTTGCCCTATCATTTCGGCTAATTTCATATGTATTTATGGCTCGCTGATTTCTTGCCGCGAGTATGGGCTTGGAATTTGATACCGATTTAGGCATCAGCATCGCTACAACTGGGATATTGCCAGGAGCGAATCATCATTTGCCTTTGTCGGTTCCAACAAATGTGGCTTAGCAAACAGGGTTAAGGTCCTGTCGACTAAGGCTTTTGACTTCATGAGCCGTAAGGGTCTCATAATAGTGTTTCTCCTTACGAATCGTGAGGATCTCATAAGTGTATGTTCTCCTTAGAAGTCGTGAGGACTTCTAAGTGGTGTTCTCTCTTATAAGTCGTAAGAATCTCATAAGAGTATTTTCTCCTTATAAGTCGAGAGGACTTACAAGTGCCTGTTCACCAAACAGGAGGATTTCACGCCATTGGCGGAACTTGGTGCCGGAGACGTTTATTTGTGGCCGTAGATTGTATACAAGGGCCAATGTTAAACCGCTTGTAGGGCAGTCTGGGAAATGTGATGGGTTAAGAACAGGTTCAGATCCCTGTAGCTTAAGGCTTTTGAATCCTATGAGCCGTGAGGGTCTCATAGGGGAATTCTCCTTATGAGTCGTAAGGACCTCGTAAGTGTAATTTCTCCTTAGGAATTGTGGGGATCCCTAAGTGTGTTGTTCCCTTGTGAGTCGTAAGGATCTCACGCAGGTATTTTCTCTTTACAAGGTCGAGAGGACCTTGCAAGTGTCTTTTAACGAGATTGCGCCCTTTCGGGTTTTCACAAACTCGCCGGTAGCCCTGCTGTTTTTACTCATGGAGCCCTTTCGGGTTTTCATCCGTACCCATCTTGCTTATGGACGTACCTTTTTTTTTGCGTCAGCCTTGGGATGCTGCGGTTTGCAGACGCTTCGGTCTGTAATTTTCTATTTTTAGAGTCTGTACTCAAGAAGATAGTGAGCGGACATAGTCGTCGCCATCTATCATTAACCTGGTTCGTGACTCGTCAGGCGTAGTACTTCTTAAGGAATCGGTCGTTTATTGGCCGGAAGGGTCTTTCGCCATGCATATCCATGAGCGAGTAAGCCCCACCCTGGTAGACCTTGTCTATGATGTACGTCCCCTCATAGTTTGGCTCGAATTTCCCCCGTTTGACACGATTGGGGATCATAGGTCTTTTTACAACTAGCACGAGTTCGCTTTGACGGAATGTTCTCGGCCTAGTCAATCTTTCGTACGAGCGCGTCATCTTTGGTTTGCAAGCCTCCAGGTTTTGCTGCGCCATGAGACGAGTTTCATTAAGGGAGTCGAGCTCTTCAAGTCAAAGATGAGCATTCTTTTCGTCTGTTAGCTCATAATGAACCGCCACTCGCAGAGAGAGTAGCTCTATCTCCAAAGGGAGTACCACTTTGCACCGAATACCAATGCATACGACGTTGTATTTCTGGCCATTTTGAACGTAGTTCGATACGCCCAGAGAGCTTCATGCAATCTCTCGTGCCAGTCCTTTTTGTTTTTGGACACCGTCTTCTTTATGATCTTCGTCAAGGTCTTTTTAAAAGCCTCAGCTAAACCGTTAGCTCGGGGATTATAGACCGAAGAGTATCTCCAGTCTATGTTATACTGCTGTGCGAAGCGGCTGATCTTGTGGCTTCTGTAGGCTGGCCCGTTATCGGAGATAATCCGTCGTGGAGTGCCGAACCGATAGATGACGTGTGTCTTGAAGAAATGGAGAATATTCTTCCTTCTTCACTTCTCTTAGCGGTATGGCTTCTGCCCACTTAGAGAAGTAATCGGTTGTCGCCAATATGAACCGATGTCCTCTGGAAGATACTAGTTCGATGGGCCCGATTATGTCAGTTCCCCACATTTCGAATGGCCAGCTAGCCACCGTTGGGTGTAACGGATTTGGATGCTGGTGGATGAAGTCCCCATGAATTTGGCACGAGTAGCACTGCTTCGCGTATTCGAGGCAGTCTTGGATCATCGTGGGCCAATAGTAGCCCATCCTTTTGATCTTCAGCTTCATCTTTGGCCCGGCTTGGCCTGAATGTTTTGTCCACCTTCACCAACTTTCAGCGTTGGGCGCGGTTTCAGCCTCTCCTCAATAATCTCGGGCTCCAGCGGGCTTTTCCACCTGATCGCCGGGCTTGTTTAGAGATCCTTTAGCATTCTTTTTGTTTTGGCGGAAAGAGCAACCTCCCATGGAGTTTCTTCTATAAAAGAGCACGATATCCTCGGCGTGTCCCCCTTTTTAAAAGCATGTGGTTGTGGCGGGTTTACCTTCCAGTTTTCAGACAATGCGAATTTGCCTTGCTGGTACCGGTCCTCAATCCAGTTTTTGAAGACGAAGCAATCTTCGATTGTATGGCCCTTTATTCGATGGTAGGGGCAATAGTTGGGACTGTTGACGTCACCGGGCTGCAGTGGGCGTTTTGGATCCGGCAAGGTGATGAGCCTGCTGTGCACCGCCAGCTCGAACAGTCTCCTCGTTTTATCCCGAGGAAAAGAATAAGGGTGCTTCAGCTTCTCGTTAAAAAATCGCTGTCTATCTTCTTGGTGATCGGTTGGTTTTAGACCACTGGGCTGCTGCTGAGCATTGGCGACGAAGGTCGCTTTCCCTTTTCCCTTTTCGTTTCGAGGCTCCATCTTCGAAAAAGACGGTCTATGACCCATCTGATCTATTTGGGCCAGCTTGTCAATCAAGACCTGGAAGGTAGTCAGCTTGAAAAAATCATGAACTGGGATATGGTCGCCTGCGAATCAAGGTTACCCACGAACATGCCTACTGCAGGAGCTTCTTCGATGCGTTGTTCGCATTTCGACCATAGGTTCCGCCACCGGATTGCATACTGAACCCATGTTTCTCCCGGCTTCACCCTGGCATTGATCAATGCCGTGGTTGGGGTGCGTTCGCTAGCGCTTGCGAACCTTTGTGTAAACAGTAACTCCATTTCTGCAAATGTCTTAACGGAGTCATTCGGGAGTTCAGAGTACCATTCAAACGCTATCTCCGACAAGCTGCCAATAAACTGGCGAAGCAACAGTTTTTCATCACCCCCAGTATTACCGCACAAGGCTCTGAATTGAGCAACCTGCTGGTGTGGATTCCCCGTCCCCTTGTATACGTGGAACTTAGGGATCGTGTATTCCGGTGGGTACTTTATTTGGTCGTACCAACCCGGATAGAGTCGTCCAGTCTTGATTTGGCCGGTCGCTTCGCTCGCCTGATGAGCTCGTATCTGTTGAGCTATATAGTCATCAAGCGCAGCTTTCGAGATCGTCTCCTCTTTGGCTGCTGAAAAAGACGGAAGAGGGTGTAATATCTCCCATCTATCGTCTTCAATTATTACTAGAGACTCTTCGGCTGGAGGGTCCAGCTGGATCATCATGCCCACCATATCTTGGAACAATAGCGCAATTTGTTTTATGTTGGCCGCTTGTTCCGCGGCCTCTTTGTCTTTCCTCTTGAGTATTCTTCGGAGGAATTCAGCATCAGTTTCCTGCTCTTGACGCTGCTCCCACAATGTTTTCGGGCTTTCTTTTGGCCCATTAAGTGCTGCCATGGTTGTCAGCATCTCTTGGAGCTTTTGTTGTTGTTGCTTCCGAGCCTTTGTTACTGATCGGGTGAGCGGTCGGTGACCCATAGAAGCACGGCTTTCCTATTTTTCTGAAGCCATATAAACAATATGCACTACCATGCCCCCAGACTTGGGGCGTTTGGATTCAATACCCTTGCGATTCGTTGCAGACGCAGGGATCTTCTCTGGCCATATCCTTTTGTGGGCAATCGAAGTTGAGGGGGCCGTTGCAGCGGGAACCCAAGTAGATGACACCTTCTGTGGTACGACAGGGTGGTCCTTATCTTGACGAACTTTCATTTTCTTTGGTTGGCGGGAGTAGTCTTGGTTAACCACAGAATCTTGGACCTTCGCCAGACCCTGTGAATTTTGGAGGACAGCCGCTGAGGGGGCTGCTCCAGCTTCGTCTTTATAACGTTTTCCACAGGCGGAGGAGATATTTTTAGCACGGCGGTCGGAGAGTTTTTGCGCACCCTCCTAAGTGGTTCAAAGCTGTTCCCAGTTGGAACAGCAGCGTCAATTTCCACCATCGGAGCTGGTGGAGTCAATCCAAAGGGGGAACTGCCCCCAGCTTTCCTCACTCGGCGCCAGTAGCGATGTCGAGCATGTCGAGCAGCCAGGACCACCTCTGCTGTTGTGGTAGCTGCATCGTGCTTCATGCTTTGATGAGAAACGGCTGTTGGTGTCAGCCTGTCAATGACCGACGTCCGTTGAGCGGGGATGGCCAACCTGTCGAAGGCAGAATTTCAAGCAGGGGAAGCAACCTTGGTGACTTCGCCTGGAGCGGGAGTTGGAACGGCCAGTCTTGTGAAGACCGATCCCTTAGTAGGAGAAGTCTCTCTGATGACTTCATTCACTGGAGCAGGGATGGTTATCCGTTTCGGGATAACCCCTTCAGGTATTACGGGCTTTTTCATGGGCCCATTAGAGCTTTGGCCCAGTCTATTAAAGATCGATGCGTTGGATTTGGGCGACACGTTGAGAGGGGCCGCAGTAGTTGTAAGCCAATCAAAGACCGACTTCTTCGGAGCTTCTTGCGACGGTAGTGGGGCGTTGAAGCTTATTGGTAGGAGCATGGTCCTAAAAAACAGCCCAGCGGTGGCTTGCGTCACCTGTTCCACTGGCATCGCGAAAATGGAGGCCGTTTGAGGCCCATAAGTCATTCCTCCTACAAGGACAGAGCGGGAGTTGTTGCAATTGTTGCAGCTGGAGCAGTTAGAAGCCATTGATCTTCTTTTATTGCACGGAGCAAAACACCAAATCTTAGTACCTCGAATCCATGGGCAACCGCATTAAACCGCGATTCGTTCGCGAACACGACACACGAAGTGTGGAGTGGAAAGAGGAAAAGGTCCCACCCGGCGTGCCAGAATCTGTTCCCCGCCGAAAGACGCAACCGGGACGTTGGGACGTCCAGCTTGAATTTTAGGGCAGATTCTATTTGGTTTTATCCGTCCACCTCTCCAAAGATGCCAAGTTGATTTATGGCACCATATATCGGAGGTTTAGACGGATGCGGCCGATGTAGCAGACTTCGTCAGATTCCCCCTCGTTTGCGAGGGGTTTTTGATTGTGGGGACGCTCTTCCCTGCAGGCGCAAGTCCCTGCAGTTAATTACGCTACCGCATCGCGATAACCACTTTCTCCTTCTCCAGATGGTCACTTTGTGTTGTATGTGTTTATTTTATTTTTGGTTGCCCGTGGATTGTATACGGAGACTAATTTATGTTATCGCCCGTAGAGCGTGGATTAGTCAAAATCCATATTTTCTTAGATTTGGTTTTGGGTTGGGTTTAAGGATCGTTAATCTCATTGAAATCAAGATCAACTTAAACGTTTGTTAAGGATGTGTTAGTCTAATTTTAGACAAAGATCTACTTAACATGATTATTTAGATCCAACAAAAGAGCATTTGGGCTCTATTGTTTTAGTTTAGGGACATTGCGGTCCATAAGTTTAAGGACATCATAGTCCACGGAGTTTAAGGACATCATAGTCCAGTTTAAAGACGTCATAGTCTATGTGGTTTTGGTTCAACCGTCTGGGGATGCGCCAAAAGTTATTGGTTATTGGGACCCTCCATCTCTCTGAAGACGTTGAAGAATTACAACGACATATATCAGAGGTATGAAGAGATGTACCCTTGAACCAATGTTAGTTGGGAGATCTGTAGTCAAGTTTGGGACTAAGATCAGTTAAAAAGATTTATGAGCATATGGGCTCAATTAATCTGAATCAGGGGTCTGTGGCCAACTTGGGCTCGGCCCACTCAGTTAAAATGTTGAACATTTAATTACGCTGAGTCCTTTTTCATTTAACAATGCTGAGCATTGGTTTGGGTTCTGACAACATTTTTGTCTTTTATTGAGTGTTGAGCCCTCATTATGGCTTTGGGGCTTTATTTAAAGAGCAGTTTATGTTCCCGCAACACCCACGTGAGGAGCACGTGGCGCGCTTGGCGCTGAGCGCCAGACTTAGAGTGCTAAAGCGCTTCCTGTGAGATAGCGCATACGTGAGGAGCACATGGCGTGCTTAGCACCAGTCAATGAGTGCAGAGCGCTTCTTGTGAAATAGAGCACACGTGAGGAGCACGTGGCGCGCTTGGTGCTGAGCGCCAGATTTGGAGCGCTAAGACGCTTCTTATGAAGTAGCGTACACATGAGGAGCACGTGGCACGCTTGGTGCTGAGCGCCAGATTTAAAGCGCTAAGGCGCTTCTTATGAAGTAGCGCACACGTGAGGAGCACGTGGCGCGCTTGGCGCTGAGCGCCAGCCGATGAGTGCAGAGCGCTCTCTATGAAATAGCGCACACGTGAGGAGCACGTGGCGTGCTTGGCGCTGAGCGCCAGCCGATGAGTGCAGAGCGCTCTTGATCAATTTTGTGCTCTGAGAATTAAGTTCTCGTTTATAAGAGATTTTGTCTCGTGGCTCTAAGAACAAGGTTCTTATTTTATAAGAGATGTTACAATCTCTTATGTTTTTGTGAAAGACTTTGTCTTCATCTTATAGATCCGTGATCTAAAGAGAACTAAGTTCTTTTCTCTCCCTTTTTATGATGAGATGATATGATCTCTTTTGTGAAAGACCTCTGTCTCATAGATCTATGATCTAGAAAAAGAACTAAGTTCTTCTTTTTTGATGGGAAGCTTTGATCTATCTGTTTTATTTACCTTGAAGAAATTCTTCTTCTGAGAGCTTGCTCTTCTCTTTGAAATTTATCAAACTTTGTGTGTGTGTGGGGGGGGGGGGTTTCCTATGTGTGAGACTTGAAGTCTTGAGGCTTTTATATAGTGGAGACTGATCAGTTAAGGCAATCTTTTCTGATTGATTTGGAGATGTTTCCCCACCATTGGATCTTTGATCCTAGGGTTTCTGTTTTACAAAAGACATCTTTCTTGTTATTAACAAGATTGGGAAATTATTTTCCCATATAGAGATTACTCTGTATCTTGGTGATTTTTAATCACCATTGGATCTTTGATCTAACGGTGCTATGATTTACAGAGCACAATCTTTCTTGTTTGGAAAGATTCTGAGGAGTATTTACTTAACCGAATTTTATTCTAGTAATTTGATGATTTATCATCTCCGTTGGATCTTTGATCCAACGGTGGAGAATATTTAGTTCTAGCACTTGGCGCTCTCGTGCTTTGCACGTGAGCGCTCTTTCAGAGTCTTTGACTCTTAGCGCTGGCGCACTTGGCGTCAGCGCTCTCGTGCCTTGCACGTGAGCGCTGCCTCAGAGTCTTTGACTCTTAGCGCTGGCGCACTTGGCGCAGCGCTTTTATGAAGCGCTGCTTCATTTCAAATTTCAAAATTTGAACAGAAGTTTGCTCTGATTGGGGGAAACAGCAACGACACCAAAAACTTGTTCGTGATAAATTTTATACCGCAAGCGCACTGTTTATCGTAGTATGCGTTTACGGGTCGATCCACAGAGACATGTTATTTAATCAATTTTAAAGACAAGTAACGAAAAAGAGTTGATTTAATACTAAAATTAAATGCAAAGAATTTAAAAGTGCAAGTAAATAAAAATAATTAATTAAAAGATAGATTAAATAAAAGCAAGGAAATCCTAGAGTTTTGAATTGTTTGAACTACTATGGTTGGTTTATATGATTCTTCTTCTTCTCTAAATCTCATGTTTAAATTCAAAACTATTAATTTTATAAAAACATAAAATAATCTAGTTTCGCAATGAAATATCAATCAATGAAACCATAAATTATACGTTTAAAAATCCACCTTATCAATCAAATGAAATTATCTAGCAAGGAAATTAAACATATTGTTCTAATTGACCTAACAATAACTAGATTTACCATTGTACAAATTAAACCATAAGTTGTCAATTTATGAATTAACTTGTTTTACCGGACTAATCTAAATTATCTTAGATTAATTAGGTTGAATTCTGTGGATTAAAGATCTTATCTTACCCTCCCTAATTAGATTTTTATGGCGTCAATCTATCATTAATCTAAATAGTTTATAAACGTATCATCTTATTTCTAAATCTATTCAAGGTGTCTACTATCATAACAAAGTTTAGTTTTTTAGATGAAAATATAAAGATAGAAATTTTAGATCACTAGAAATTCATATGCAAAAAAGAGAAAAATGAAAAGAAATTATCCAACCATACTAGAAAACAACTCAAACCTTAAGAAAGAAATTTAGCTATGGATAATTGAAAAGACAAAATTAAATAAACTAAATTTCATTAAATAAAATAAAAACTTACAAAAATTGTTGATCTCTCCAAATAAAAACCCTAATTTTAAAGCCTGAGGAGAGATGAAAACCTATTGAACTATACAAGGGTATTTATAGGGTTTCTGGATAATTGAAGCAAACTTCCTAAAAGATACAGAAAATATAAATTTTCCCCCAAAATCTTAAGTCTGGATCTTTCCAAATTTCGGCCGAACCTGAGTCCTTGATGATTTCGGACGAAATTTTATCAAATTTGGCAAATTGGAATTTTCTATATCTTCTATTATGATCTCGGGATCTCCAAAGTTTGTTTCAAATTTGATAATTGATTCCCTAATTTGTGAATAGCTCCAATTAAGTCTCTAGTCCACGCACGTGAGCAGTTTGTTGCACACTTTTCCCTTTAGACCCCGTAACCTATAATATTGACAAAACACACCCGAAATAGTATAAAATAGGCAAAATTAAGATAAGTTGGGCTATATAAATATGCAATAAATTGCATCAATCAACGAGTACATCCTATACTTTCGTATAGGAAGATTTAGCCTTAAATTATATTTCATAATGATCCAGCCTGAAATTCGGGTTGTTACATTATTTTTTTATTTTATGAAATGAAATATGTTTTTCTTGTATACTAAAACTGATTTACACCTGTTTTCAGGGATAAATTGATATCCCTTGAAACTGACGGAAATTATCTTAAAACGTGTTTTAATAAAATATGTCAAATCTAGACAGCAGCAGGAATAATCTGCGCAGCTGTCATAAAATAGACATAACTCCCTACTCGGTTATTGAAACCCGGAAAATTTTATTGGGAAATGTTCACAACACACAGACACTTATTTCTTGTTTAATATTTGAAAGCATAAACTGAACAGAACTTTCTCGAAAATGCAAATTACCACCAGTGCATGCATTCTGAAATCTGCACTGGCCTGCTCTGTGCAGCGTTACGAAAACACCCGTAACTCTCTCACCAGAAACTCGATCGAGGCAAACTCGGTCTCATTATTTACACGACACCCTGAACTATAACTTACTCTTTGTGTAATATTTCTAAATTCCAATCCAAAACTACGGTTTTTTGCCATGCGAACTTATGTTTGATTTCTGGCCTGAATAAATAATGATTGGAGTTTCATACTGCGTGTGTATATAGATATGTTTACATTACATCTTGAACTCGACATGACTCCGTGTATATATGTATCCGTGAACCTGTATTAATATAGAAATAGTTTAACTTTTGATTGCCGGGTGTGTTGGAGAAGTTGAAGATGGGCCATTCAGCTGCTTGAGTCTCCTACTTGAATCCGTGAATCTGTGTTTGTGTGATATCGAACCGGAACGGTACATTACATTGTTTGCTGTAATACCTAGTGGGAAAGGTATATCCTGTATAAAATCTTACGAAGCGGTTTAACACCATGTCTTAACTTGTGTTAGAATAGGAAACCTACACATCAATGACCATACCAATATCATGTACTCGTGACATGTTCTTCCCGTACTTGTATATGAATTTCCTGACCTCTATTATCATTGTTTACATGTACCGTCATATGATTGATTATCATGCCATTGTTATTCGTTGCGATCTTTTCTTTTCCATAATTGTATGCTAAATCCCTGGCCTGTACCATCATGTTAATGCTTGATTGCCATGCATTGAAAATACTACGTTTTATTATTAAATGTTTCCTCTTATATGCATTGCTTGTGATTGTTGTCTTTTATTATTAATCTAACGCATCACCGGTTTTCATATATTTTGTTATCGTCTCTTAAATATTTTATAGTATATCTTTTTCAAATATAAAATATTTTTATAATGACGAACTTACCGGGCGCAAGTTCGCAGGCTGACATTCTACTTTGTTATTTTTCTTATTGGGGATGTTTGTCAGAAGACACGGGGGAAGGCGGCGCAGTTCCATACGAGATTGGGGAGGACGACCAATATCTCAATGCACAAGCCGATATTTAGTTTCTTTTCCATTTTAGTGTGCCTTATACATAAGTCTTAGTTTCGAAATTTTTATTTACCGTCGTAGTTTTTTTAGGCTATGTTCCCTCTAGACTTTGACAGTGTAATAGATGGTGCTGGATATTTATTTCTTATTTAGTTGACTTTTGAATTATCTTTTTATTTATTTTGTTTAACCAGACGTTTAGTGTATTCAAATCAGGAAGGTGTGCATCTCGGTGTGAATGTGTCGCGGGCCTGTCACTCTCCCTCTTCATCTTTGGGAAGCGAGGCGTGACATGAAGTTACAACAATTTAACGCTTTCGAAGCAAATTAATGGGTCCCCTAAGTGCGTGTGTGTTTGTGTGTGATGTGTGAGTAGGTGTGTTGTGTCCATGTGCAGTTCAAATAAGTAAATGAACAAATGATCAATAAAAATTTGTAACTATTATAGGTCGGAGTAGTTACAAACCGAACAATGGCAACTAAATTATTAATGAATGTATTTTTATTTTGGAATTTAAATGATGATGTGTACATTTCTCATAATTAAGGGATGTTTTTCCTTTTTTCAATTTCTTTTTTCTTGAATTGAAATTAGAAATGCCATATGAACAATATACAATATACGTGTTCCAGGTACAATAGCAAAGATCTTCTTCTTTTTAATTTATTATACTAAGAACTATCAGAGCAAAATCTATTATGCCTTTATCAAAACGGTATTTTTCATTAGCTTATGTACAGTTTTCCCTAGAAAACATATTTTTGATAGGAATATATCCTATCGTAGTAATCATTCAACGTAAAAGCATAATGATAGAATTAAATTACTTATTTATGCTGCAAAATATTTGAAAAGATCTTCAATCCAATCCAAATTCCTTCTTCTTCCCCTCTCCATGCGTCTCTCTTTTCTTTTCTTTTCTTTCTATCTCTTATGGTATGATGAGTAATTAGTGGATGAGAAATTTCTATATGCTTTTTCTCTTTTATAAATCTAAATCTAAATCTAAATCTAAATAAAGAAAAGAACAATATAATCTAATTTTAACCGATCGGTTGGCATATCAAATCTTATAAAATTTAAAATAGAACCATACATATATAATCACCTCATGTAAATATATCCAAATACTTATGTTATCCTTATTAGTTATCATTATTTGATAATTAATTATTACTATTATTATACTTTATTCCGATGATTACCCAAAAAGCGCATGAGATAATTGTGGTGTCCATGGAGAAGCAGCGCATGAAAAGAAAATGGCAAGAACCTAAATCCGATATCATCTTTTCATTAATACAAACGCCCATGTTGAGCCACAATTCTCCACCGAATCCTAAGTTTTTGAGCGGAGTTGCAAGCAAATTTAGTATTGATGTGACGGTAAATCCAACACATTCCCAAATCAACCAACCAAACAGATGACTACCAATTCCATATGTAATCGGCCTCAAAACTCATCAATCCAAGCCCAATTCCATCAACCAAAGGGCCTGAGGTAAAATAAGAGCTGTGATTCTTGTGAAAAGTGTCTTTAAAGTTTTTAGTCAAGGATGGATATTTACCGTTTATCACCGGCCATAGCAAATCGGATCAAAGACTGATATTATTCAGTTTCTATGTTTAAGGGATATACAAAATCAAGAAAGAATTTGCAAATGGAAATAAATAATATCAGCCATTGATTTTCTTGATTTGATATAGATAATGAACGGTGGATATGACAAAAAAACTTCTAGGACACCTTTCACCGCTATCTCCACAGCTTTTAACTAAGTTTATCGTAATTATTCCTTTTTCTTTGAAGTCCTACTCAGGCCATCACCACCCACTTGGGCCATATGACAAAAAAACTGACTTCTGAGTGTCCTCCTTCGGCGCTGGGATGCCAAGTGAAGGAGGTGGGAGCATTGCTCCAAAGAAGAGCCCGTTCAGTTCCCTGGTCACTTGAGCCATAGGGATGTAAAGCACATGGGCTATGGCCTGTCCTGACCAAGTTACCTCGATTGGAGCGGTGTTGGAGTAGCAGTTGCATTTCTTACCGGAAAATGCCATTGAAATCTACATGGAAATGAAACGCCAGCTTTAGTAACCTAAGACCAAGAGCAACCATAAATATAGGATACCGCGATTTTGTTCGCGAAACATGACACACAAAGTGTGGAGTGGAAAGAGAAGAGATCCCACTGGGCGTACCAGTTTACCGCCGAAAATGGAGACGGACCGGTACTTTCTTACACTTATTCACTTTAGGGTTTTTCTCACATGTGAACACTTGTATATATATGTGTGTGTGTGTGTGTGTGTGTGTGTGTGTGATATATATTAAAGTGTTTTCTTTTGTATCATGGTTGATGATACACTAGACTTGGATGTATGAGACTTATACCATGCTACATATTATGTTGGGTTTTTATATTTTAAGTAATTACAAAATCAAGTGGAGGATTAGATCAATGCATGAAGCTTGTGGAAGCTTGTGGATGCATTGACTAGGTCCACTTGAGTTTGTTTTTACCATAGATATTTCTTAACCCAACCATAAGTGTTAGCTATGGTTATGGCTCTACAAGAGTTAGTATATGATACTCACTCACCATGGTTAGATAACTCACTTGATCATTATCCTTTTCATTTTCTTTTGTTCATCATCTTCTTCATTGAACAAAAGGAAAAAGCAAGCTAGGGTTTGATCCAAAGTGAGAATCCTTATGAGAAACAAAATTCTAAAGAGAACCCACTTCCTATTTCTCCATCCTCTACTAGACTAGCCATTTAGTATAGGGTATTTACTTCACTAATTTTCAAGTTAGTGAAGTAGGAGCTTGAGTCGGAATTCTCTCGACGTAGATCATTGATTGAAAATGATTTCGGATGTGTAATATGAAAATTGTAAAGAAATCACAACCAAAAATATTTGACCGCAATCAACTACAGTGTCGGATGTAGATCGTTAGCGAGTGCGGATCGTCCACAGGAAAAGTGTAATCATTCGTGTTTCGAATTAGATGAATTGAAACTTTAAAAGAAAGAAAAGAAAACAATTCATGATTTATAGTTGAAATTCAAGAATTAGAAAATATAGATCTAATAACAAGAAAAAGATAGAATCAAGAATTGAGAGTTTGATGATTTTTCCAACCAAATGTTAAGAATCGAAATGAGGCTCGTAGGAATCGATCGGATCTATAGATGTGATGCAATCTCATGATGACGTATTATTATCCTTCGATGAATTGATACTAGATCGATGATGATCGACGAAAATTAGGGATTTCTAGTGAAACTAGGGTTTCATCATTTATCCCTTGTTCCTTCGTCGATATCATTCACATTCTAACCTCTAGTAAATTCAAGAAACGATCGTAGATCCCTAATTTCGAGCGATCACAATCAAGAAAGCATCACAACGAAACTAGGTCATCGATTCTTGAACTTGCTAGGGTTTACAAAACCCGTAGGACTTAAGAATCGTTTTAAGATTTGTTACATCATCATTCTATTGATCTTCTCGACTCCTTGACGAGCGGAGTTTTACTCAAACATCATCACAAGAACTACAATCATAAATTGAGATCGAATCATGATGCAAGAATTTAAAGAAAACGAGATTAAAGAATTTCACCTTTTATTTATATCAACAATTTCATTACAATCGCTCAAGAACTACAACAGGAAGAACTCGATTGTCGATTTGGCTTCGCTCGGCTCCGTGAGTCGCGGATCGGCTTGGATCACTTACTCGATTGGAGATCGGCTCCGCTCCTAAAAGGTTGAAGGGCTTCTCGCTTGATTGGTACTCGGGATCTTGAATTTGGATTGAAATTAGGGTTAGGGTTTCGCACAAGTCTTGTCACTAGACTTGTGGAAGAAGATGGAGAATTGAACTACTAAAGATTAGGGAAGAGGAAGAAGTTTAACCCTAGGTCTAGGCTTCTATTTATAGATTTCCCAAAACCCTAGATCTAGGATTTAAATTTTAAGTTTCCCTCCAAAAGTTTGTTGAGGAGATTTGAATTTCCCTCCAAAAGTTAGTTAGCTAGAGAGGCTTCTAGAAGAGGTTAGTTAGGAGGGAGCTTCTAGAAATAGTTTATTAGGAGCTTAATTAAGATTAGCTTAATTAATCATCTTTGCTGATCTGGCAGAAGCTTCGCGAGAATTCTGGAATTTGACGTGTCTTTCTGAGCTGTAGGCCTTGAGATTGAGATTCTGCACTGAAAATTATATGCTGACGTGGCACAACCGCCGCGGAACCGCGGCGCAAGCCGGCTCCCGCCGCGGTTCCGCGGCCATGTTGGAGGCTTGGGGCTTGGGATTTCTGGTGCTGCTTTGGGCTGAAATATGGGCCTTTATAGGATATGTTGAATTGTATTTTCCCCTTTGGATTGCTACCAGATCTCACAACTTGGACTTGGTGTATTTTATCAGCTTCTTTTGGCTTTTGTTCCTGCAAATTCTCGAGACAAGTGTTGCACAATATAGGGATGATGCGATGCCATGATATGCGGTCAATTTCCTCAGAAATGTCGGTTTTAGAGTCTAACACATGCAATCTGATATTTAACGACTGATTTGCTAATATGTGCTATATGAATGCCGAACACTTCTAGATGAGTGCAAATGCTAGGGAAATTGCCGTGTTAAAAATGCAGTATTTTCGACTGATCAATCATCTTCTGCCTCGGAGACTTCAAGCAAGGTCGCATCCTTCACGTCGTGAAGCCATGCAAGAGCCCGGGAGAACTTTGATCGCAGCGAAGGGACTTCAACAAGGAGCAAATGAAGTGGAGGACCGATCTACAAAGGTTGTATATTGTATTCCCTTTAGTGTAAAGTTGTTTACTTGCCATTAGTTTCGCCTAAACTCTAGTTGATGATCTTACTTAGGGTTGTGCGGCACATAAAATTTTAATTTTGGCTTGGTCGATGCCTTGTAGAGCCTTGTTAGTGTGCGTAGTAACCCTACAGTGGTATCAGAGCCTAGCTAGAGGATTAGACGATGCGTTAACGAAGTTAAAACTCCGAACGAACCCGAATACGACAAAACGACCCCCTCTCTGGACAATTTTTAAAATCTGGGAATTTTGTGAATTAAAAATATATAAAAATATCAGCAGGGTTTTATAAGAATTATTGTGCAAAACGAGGACATGTATCGTACATTTGACCGCGGTTCCGCGGCAGATCCCTGCTTGCGCCGCGGAACCGCGGCAGTATGGTGGCCTTTGGATCCTCTGTTTGCACAGTAATTCTAGATTCTTTGATTGTTATTTTCTGGGTATTTTTAATTTGACTCAAGTGTTGAGTATTCAGGGGTTCATTTTGTAATCGTCGACTCGATCGGAGAATTTAATTTTGTTTTGTTATTCCGGATAATTTAGAAAGTATTAAAATATTCGAACGGATATCCTTAACTCAATTTTTCCCGGCACGAAAAACATTCAAGTGTTGAATTTTTCTCGGGTTTAAATCTTTCGGAAAGACGTGCATGTGATGTGACGAACCCTCTAGAAGACAACAAACCTTAACTCGATTATGTGACCGTCTTGAACTGCCCTTTGAACCTTAGGGTTTGGGGCAGTACGGCATGCCACATGTGAGGCGTTGGCTTGACCCTTCTACGGCTGGACCGTTGCTACTGTGACGTATTCTGGAATTTTTGAACTCCGCTCAAGTGTTGAGCTATTTAGGAAATCTTGGGTATTTGATTATTCGATCGGAAAGTTTAATACTGTCTATTTATATGGAATGTGATACAATATGTGGAATTCATACAGTTAGGCATGAAATGCGAAATATGTGATATTTCGGATTTACGATGTCTAAAGAGATTGTGGATTCCAAATGTTGTAGTTTTACACTTTCTTTTCTACGACCGTAAGTGTAATATGTGATATCGCCAGTTTCGTTGCTATATGTCAACGACAATTGGGATGCGCATATTTGCTTACGTTGATGACATGTGATGTTCTGTGTTGCTGGATATGTTATATTGGATCGTCGCGTTTTGAATAGCCGGGGGTTTTTGTGAGATGAGAGTTTTTATTTTCATTCATGTAAATTCAAATGTAATGTAAATTCTTTTATATTTGGGGCATTTCCGGGTTGAGGTTGATGTCACATTTTGTATATTATTTACTTTTCCGCACTATGATAGACCCAAGGAGGAGAGCACAAGTAACCGGGTTCTAGGGTCCAGTGGGAGACCAACTCGAGGAGTCGAGTCCGGGTCTCCTAACTCTAGAATTGGTAGGGTTGCTTGCCGCTCTCGTAGGGGTCTAGGGGTGTGGGTTTGGCTATTCATCGCGACCGTGGAATCCGTGTTTTATAGAGGCTCAAAATAAAACACGGACGTCCTAGTATATCCAATGTTTCATATGTTTCTTCTGCTGCGATATCTGTGATGTGATCATGTGATGTGCTGTGATAGATACTATATATATGATATATGATATATTATATAGACGTTACTTATGTTTTACACCCACGCTAGCCCTGCCCTGTACTGCCGTTAGTTACCTAACCTAACGGTGCACGATGGGACATCGAGGCGAATGCGGATGGCATAAGTGCACGTCGTATTTATCTGTGATGTTTAGGTGACTTAAATGACGGGACTTCATTAATGTGATTAATGAAAGAAAAGAAACCTAAAAGTTGTTGTAGAATCAAATTTTCAAATAAAAAGGGTAGCTACAGTTTTGCTATGCATAGCGGTATATATGATATACCCTGCACCTTATTCGACGAGGAAAGAGCCGAGGTCCCTTCACCGGGAGTGACCTCTTTAGTAAAACTGGCAGATGCTACAACACTCGGTTTGCTTTTGATTGCTTTTGGAGTTTTGCTTTGCATAGTGATGTATATGATATATCCTGCACCTTATTCCATAAGGAAAGAGCCGAGATCCCTTCACCGGGAGTGACCTCTTTAGCAAAACTAATAAAAGCCTCAAAATCACTCCATTTCAAAATTCACTCGATTCTACGACGATATCAAGTTCTTTACGCTCATGGTTTTCTGAAAAACCTACGTAGCCCTCCGTCAATTCAGATAAGTAATATTTAGTATTCGTGCTGCGGTAGTTTGGCATGCGTCAAGGCGTAGTGTACGGCAGCTGATTATTACTTATCTGTAGCATGAGATGCGATTGGATTAGGGTATTCGTACGGCGTTGTTTGGCATGCGTCAAGGGTCGTACGGGTGGGTTTAATTCAATCACGAATTGTACGGGTTGAACTTGACTAGCGGACTATGGGTTGTTTGGCACGCGTCAAGGTCATAGCACGCTAGGGGCAAAATATTATCGGGAATTTCAAGTGTTGAGATTTGCAATGAGATTGCATGCCTTCTATGAGATAGTTGGATCCCGATACCCACTGCGAGTAATTGTTACTTCCGGGAGAGTTTTACACAGGACAATTAGCCGATCAAGTAGGTGTCTAGAAAGGTGTCAACGAGGTTACGCCTCTGGGAAAACGATGTTTACTTTAATTAGGTCCGTGCGAAAGCACGGGGAACCTCCCTTAAAGTACCGACACTGGCCTGGCTGAAAGATCAGCGAAGTTGTAGGGTGTAATTAATCCCGGCTAGTCTTTCCTTTTAGGGTTTGAAGGAAGATTTGATAAAAAACAGTGGGAGCCATCCTGATTAGATAAGATAATAACCAATCTGATCTTGCAAGAGCATACGCTAAAGTGTTTTCTTCTCTCTCTCTCCAGGTAGCGACCATATCATCCCTTAATCAAGATAATAATATGGATGTATTGACCGAACCCGCATGTTATACTGTGCTGGGGAACATTGGTTCTATTCTTTCTTATAAGAGTTATAAGACTGAACATGATATAGGGGAATACCAGGATTCCCATGCTACCCGTATGAAGAAAGTACATGTTGATGCATTTTCTTCGGGTATGTTCGTTACAGAGAACTGTTTCTCCATTTCCTCTACGTTCTGGGTATTAGATACCGGGTCAGGATCCCATATATGTAATCAGTTACATGGGCTTAGGAAAGGTAGAGAACTTGGAGAAGGTGATAAAGACATAAGGGTTGGAAATGGTGCAATTGTTGCAGCTAAAACCGTCGGGGAATATCACCTTGTATTGCCAACTGGTAATACATTAATTCTGAACGAATGCTATTTCATGCCGAACCTGATATGCAACATTATATCGGTTTCTTTGTTGAGTAAAGAGGGATATAATTTTGTATTACAGGATAATGTTATGAACATTTTCCTAAACCAAAAGTTGGTTGGATCAGGCACGATGTGCAATGGCATTTATGTTCTAAATCAATCAACAGTTCTGAGCATAACAAACACACACAAGAGGAAGAGTTCAGAAATGAACGAATCCTTCTTGTGGAATTGTAGACTGGGTCACATCAATGCGACACGACTAGCTAAGTTGCATAAGAATGGATATTTAAATCCGTTTGAATTTTCATCTTATGACACTTGCCAGTCATGTCTCAAAGGCAAGATGACTAAAAATCCGTTTACGGGACACGGAGAGAGAGTTACAGAACTCTTGAGACTGGTACATAGTGATGTATGCGGCTCCATGTCTACACATGCCAGGAATGGTTCTGCATACTTCATTACATTCACTGACGATCTCTCTAGATTCGGATATGTGTTCCTGATGAAACACAAATCAGAAGCTTTTGAGAAATTTAGAGAATATAAACAAGAAGTCGAGAACCAAACCGGGAAAAGTATTAAAATCCTACGATCTGATCGAGGAGGTGAATACTTGAGCAATGAATTCCTGGACTTCCTAAAAGAGAATGAGATTCTCTCTCAGCTGACTCCTCCATATACACCACAGCACAACGGTGTATCTGAACGGAGGAACCGCACCCTATTAGATATGGTATGCTCTATGATGAGCACAGCTGAGTTACCTATTCCTTCTGGGGGTATGCGCTGGAGACAGCAGCATACCTATTGAATCAAGTTCCATCTAAATCTGTACCTACCACACCATATGAGATATGGAGTGGGAAGAGACCATATTTTAAACGAGTTAAGATATGGGGTTGTCCGGCCTATGTTAAAACGCAAAATCCGGACAAACTCAAGGCACGGTCAGTTCTATGCAAGTTTGTGCGATATCCCAAACATTCACATGGATATCTTTTCTACCATACTGAGGAACAAAAAGTGTTTGTTTCTCGACATGCCACCTTTTTAGAAAAGGAATTTCTTACAAAAGAAATTAGTGGCGACAAGGTAGAACTGGAAGAAATTCCGGCTACACAAACTCAAATTGAAGATTTAGTGGAACCAGAGGATTCAGTAGTACCCGATGAACCCCAGCCACTCCGCCGATCTAGTAGGGTTCCTCGCCCACCTGAGAGATACTACGGTTTTCTCATGGATGGTGGGAGCAAGGATTGCATCATGGTTGATGATGACCCAACTAGCTTCGAGCAGGCTATCACGAGCGGGGACTCAGTGAAATGGCTGGATGCAATGCGGTCCGAGATGGAATCCATGTACACCAACAAAGTATGGACTTTGGAAGTTGCTCCTGAAGGGGTAAACCCCATTGGGAGCAAGTGGATATTCAAGAAAAAACTTGGTGTAGATGGGAAAGTGGAGACTTTCAAAGCTAGACTTGTTGCAAAAGGTTTTCGTCAAAGACCAGGTGTGGACTTTGACGAAACCTTTTCTCCAGTAGCTATGCTTAAATCCATCCGGATCATGCTTTCCATCGCTGCATATCATGACTACGAAATCTGGAAAATAGATGTTAAGACCGCCTTTCTAAACGGTGATTTAGAAGAGTGCGTGTACATGACTCAGCCAGAGGGCTTCGTAGATAGTGGGAGCAGCGGGAAGGTGCGCAAGCTGCTTAAATCCATTTATGGATTGAAGCAAGCATCGCGGAGTTGGAACATCTGCTTTGACGTCGTTATCAAAGAATTTGATTTCGTCAAAAACCTAGATGAACCTTGTATCTACAAGAAGGTGGCAGAGAGTAAGGTTGTCTTCCTCGTATTGTACGTGGACGACATACTCTTGATAGGAAATGACATTCCTATGCTGCAATCGGTGAAGCTCTTCTTATCACAAAGATTCTCAATGAAAGATCTTGGTGATGCCTCCTGCATATTAGGAATTATGATCTATAGAGATAGATCTAAACGGATATTGGGATTATCCCAATCCAGGTACATTGACACCATACTAAAGAGGTTTAGTATGGAAGAGTCCAAACGTGGGTTTTTACCCACAATCTCAGGGCTCACTCTCTCCAAAGAGATGTCTCCCAAGACTGATTTAGAGAGAGCTCGCAAGCAAGGGATACCCTATGCTTCGGCAGTAGGCTCTATCATGTACGCGATGCTATGTACCAGACCCGATGTAGCATACTCACTAAGTGTAGTGAGTAGGTATCAAGCTGATCCTGGAGAGAGTCACTGGATAGCTGTGAAGAGCATTCTCAAGTACTTGCGAAGGACTAAAGAGATGCTCTTGGTGTATGGTAACAGAGAACTCCAAGTGGAGTCATTTACCAATTCGAGCTTCTAGAGTGATAAGGACGACTCTAAGTCGCAGTCGGGATTTGTCTTTACCCTTTACGGAGGGGCGGTTAGCTGGAAGAGTTCCAAGCAGGAAACAGTGGCAGACTCGACGATGGAGGCTGAATACATCGCTGCCAACGATGCTGCCAAAGAGGCTGTCTGGATCAAGAAGTTCATTACTGAACTTGGAGTGGTTCCATCCATTGAGCATCCAATACCTTTGTATTGCGATAACAATGGAGCAGTAGTTTTGGCCAAGGAACCCAGGTCCTATTAGCGATCCAGGCATATTCTGAGGCGGTATCACCTGATCCGCGAGATAGTTGATCGCCGGGAGATCGAGGTCAGGAGGGTTGACACGAAGAATAACACAGCGGATCCACTCACGAAGGCCATTCCCCACATACAGTTTGAAAGACTCTTCGGGATGCTCGGTATGCGATACTACAGCAGCTGGCCCTAGTGCAAGTGGGAGATTGTTAGTTGTATGTATGCCCTAGAGGCCAGTATTGTATAGATGATGTATATTATATTGGATGCTTGGACATATATAGAGAGGACTTTTTTGCTCGATATGATAGTATGCTATCTGGTTGCTCTTTACTTTAACATGTATACTTGTCTCTTTATACTGTCTTATAGTTACATGTTGGTAAAGCCCTTAGGATGTGTACTTGACTACCTGGACTATGATGCGGATCATACTAGTGGGGACATGGTAGTCCATAAGTACATCCTTCAAGGTCCCTAGTCATGGGTGTATCGAGATGGGCCATCGATATACCAGTGTAGACTAGCGTATACGCTTCTCGACCCATGAGATGGGCGATGGATGATCCCATATCCATTGGTGTTTGACATCAGAAATGGTATACGGGTGCTCAGTGAAGACTGGGTACACTGTACGGACTCGCCGAGAACTCCCAGCTGGTATTATACCTCACGTCAGATGGCAGTTCTCTGTTGACACTTGTGCAGGTTAGTCTGTAGACCCGAGATCATCATAGAGTCTTGTGTGATTCCCACTGTGCTTTGATTTCCACCTTACCACGTCCATGAGGGCGTGCAAAACGGTGGTTTTTGGGTACAGTCCCGAGTCACATGGAGGCAATGAGCGATAGGAGGGGTTTCGTCTCTCCCGGTATTGGGGGTTGATGTTGCGCTGTGCTCGATTGGCCGTAACAGGGAAGTCCCTGGCCAGGGCTGATTTAGAGATTTACTGGTAAGTGTTACCAGTAGTTTCTCGACCCGTTATGAGCCTCACATCGGCACGACTTATCGTTTATTGGGGTCTGACGTTTACCACCCCTAGACTTGATATGCGACATATCAGACGAGGAGATCGGACTGTACGGGATGTGTTACCGGCATGCTTTTACAGGAGTTGGAGCGGGCTTGCTTGCTGATCTTCTGATCGCTCAATACCCGGGTAGCCGTTACGTCCAGCTAGTACCGCTGACGGCTTGTGGGTGCGTGATGTGGTCATCACCTACTGCCGGTGTATTGACGAGTCTTTAGAGTCCTACACAGAGGTTTTACTGGCTTAGGCGAAACGAAATAGGAGCACGTATGAGATATGTGCGAGACCGAGAATAAATGCATGTATGTGATACCGTATTCTATTCTCGCTACTTTATGTATCGGTCGGTCATATATGATATGACCGGGTTACCGAATCAAGTGTTAATTCGATAAGTCGATACGATGGATGTTAGCCGGTTATATGAGATATGACCGGATTATTAAGTCAAGTGTTGATTTAATAATTAAGTGTATAATTGTATATTAGATATACTAATTTACATTTGCTAACACTTATTCACTTTAGGGTTTTTCTCACATGTGAACACTTGTATGTATATATATATATATATGTGATATATATATTAAAGTGTTTTCTTTTGTATCATGGTTGACGATACACTAGACTTGGATGTATGAGATTTACACCATGCTACATATTATGTTGGGTTTTTATATTTTAAGTAATTACAAAATCAAGTGGAGGATTAGATCAATGCATGAAGCTTGTGGAAGCTTGTGGATGCATTGACTAAGTCCACTTGAGTTTGTTTTTACCATAGATATTTCTTAACCCAACCATAAGTGTTAGCTATGGTTATGGCTCTACAAGAGTTAATATATGATACTCACTCACCATGGTTAGATAACTCACTTGATCATTATCCTCTTCACTTTCTTTTGTTCATCATCTTCTTCATTGAACAAAAGGAAAAAGCAAGCTAGAGTTTAATCCAAAGTGAGAATCCTTGTGAGAAACAAAATTCTAAAGAGAACCCACTTCCTATTTCTCCATCCTCTACTAGACTAGCCCTTTAGTATAGGGTGTTTGTTTCACTAATTCTCAAGTTAGTGAAGTAGGAGCTTGAGTCGGAATTCCCTCGACGTAGATCATCTTCGGCCTCGGAGACTTCAAGCAAGGTCGCATCCTTCGCGTCGTGAACCCATGCAAGAGCCCGGGAGAACCTTGATCGCAGCGAAGGAACTTCAACAAGGAGCAAATGAAGTAGAGGACCGATCTACAAAGGTTGTATATCATGTTCCCTTTAGTGTAAAGTTGTGTACTTGCCATTAGTTTCGCCTAAACTCTAGTTAACGATCTTGCTTAGGGTTGTGCGGCACATAAAATTTTAATTTTGGCATGGTCGATGCCTTGTAGAGCCTTGTTAGTGTGCCTAGTAACCCTACACTGGTGTCGAACGTCTTGCTTGAATTTGGAGGCAGATGCTAATATCCGCCCACCTCTCCGAATATACAAGTTGATTTATGGCACCGTATATCAGAGGTTTGGATGGATTCGGCCGATGTAACTGACTTTTCAGATTCTCCTTCACAGATGAATGGTTTATTGATTGTGTGGACGCTTTTTCCTGCAGGCGCAAGCCCCTACAGTTAACTACATTTTCGCCAAGCGATAAAAAATTTCTCTACTCCAGTTTACTTCATGTGTCGTAAATCTTATCTGCCTTGGTCAAGGTCTTATGGTGACACCAAGCGATAACGAGAAACTACTGATCTCACTGTCAGTAAATCTCATCTGCCTTGGCCAAGATCTTATGGTGACAGCCAATCGAACACAACACGATATTGACTCCTATACCAGGAGAGACGAATCCTTTTTATCGCTCAGTGCTCCAAGTGCTTCGGGATTGTACCCAACTAAAATCTGTTTGCATGACTCTTTAAACCCGTAGTATGGTAGTAATCTAATCTGTTTCCCGCCGAAAGACGCGACCGGGACGTTGGGACGTCGGGCCTGAAATTCGAGGGCAGATGCTAATTGGTGTTATCCGTCCACCTCTCCGAAGATGCTAAGTTGATTTATGGCACCGTGTATCGAAGGTTTAAACGGATGCGGCCGATGTAGCAGACTTCATCATATTCCCCCTCGTTTGAGGTGTTTTTGATTCTGGGGACGCTCTTCCCTGCAGGCGCAGGCCCCTGCAGTTAATTACGCTACCGCATCGCGGTAACAACTTTCTCCTTCTCCAGATGGTCACTTCATGTCGTGTGTGTTTGTTTTGTTTATGGTTGCCCGTGGATTGTATACGAAGACTAATTTATGTTGTCGTCCGTAGGGCGTGAATTAGTCCAAATCCGTATCTTCTTAGATTTGGGTTTGGGGGTTGGGTTTAAGAATACGTTAGTCTCATTTGAGACTAAGATCAACTTAAACGTTTGTTAAGGATACGTTAGTCTGATTTTTAGACTAAGATCAACTTAACGGAATCGTTTAGATCCAACAAAAGAGCATTTGGACTCTATTATTTAGTTTAGGGATATTACGGTCGATTAGTTTAAGGACATTACGGTCCAACGTTAGTTTAAGGACGTTTCGGTCCAACGTTAGTTTAAGGACATTACGGTCCATTGTTAGTTTAAGGACATCTCGGTTCATGATTTTAAGGACCTCACAGTCTAGGTTAAGGACATCGTAGTCCATGAGCTTAAGGACCTCACAGTCCAGGTTAAGGACATCATAGTCCATGAGTTTAAGGACCTCACAGTCCGAGGTTAAGGACATCATAGTCCATAAGTTTAAGGACCTCACAGTCCGAGGTTAAGGACATCATAGTCCATGGGTTTTAAAGGACCCCACAGTCCGAGATTAAGGACATCATAGTCCATGGGTTTTAAAGAACCCCACAGTCCGTAGAGTGTTTGGTTTTCGGGACCCGTCACCTCTCTGAAAACGTTGAAGGATTACAACGACAGATATCAGAGGAGTAAAGAGATGTACCCTGGAACCGGTGTGAGTTGGTTGAAAGATCTGTAGTCCAATTTGAGACTAGGATCTGTTAAATATTTATGAGCAGACGGGCTCAATTAAATATAAGTTGAGGACTTATGGCCAATATTGGACGAAGTCCAATGAATGTTTAACATTTTATTATTCTGGCTATTGAGCCTTTATTTAGGCTTGACCCTTTTAATAATTCTGAGCATTAGATCTTTTCTTTTGTCTTGTATTGAATGCAAAGCATTCAACAGAGCTCTGGCTCATTAAAGAACAATTTGTGTTCTGTCAGCGCAACCTATGGTGCGCTAGGCGCTTTGCGCCGATCAAAAAGCGCAGTGCACTTCTGCCACATGGCGCATATGTAAGGGACACGTGTCGCGTTTGGCGCTAAGCGCCAGATGATGGGTGCATTGCGCCAGTTTATGAGCGCTAAGCGCTAGTCCATGAGCGCATTGCGCTATTAATTTAGTGGTGCACATGTGAGTAACACGTGACGCGATTGGCGCTGAGCGCCAGCCCATGAGCGCAGTGCGCTATTTCAGAAGCGCAAAGCGCAAATTGCATACGTGGTTGACACGTGGCACATTTTGGTGCCGAGCACCGGTCCAGAGAGCGCAGAAGCGCTGTTCAAGAGCGCAAGGCGCATTTTAATAGCGCAAAACGCATGTTGATCAATTTTATGATCTGGGAACAAATTTATGTTCTTTTTAGAAAAGACCTTGTCGCAAGATTCAAGAACAACGGTTCTTATTTTTGAAAGGGCTTTCCCTTTATAGATCAATGATCCGTGTGAAGAATATGTTCTTCTTTTATTATGTGATGAGATCTTTTGATCTTTTTTATGAAAGACCTTGGTCTTTGTAGATCTATGATCTTTTAAGAAGATGATTCTTCTTTTATGAGATGATTTCATCTCTGTGTTCATCGTTCATGATCTTTACCTTGAAGAAATAATCTTCTTTTGCTGAGAGCTTGCTCTTCTTCTTTGAATTTCTCAAAGTTTATAGGGGGGTTTCTCTATATCAGACTTGAAGTCTTGGGGCCTTTATATAGGGCACGCTGATTTGTTAAATCAGTTAAAGAGATCTTTCTCTGATTGATTTGGGGATGTTGATTTGGGGATGTTTCCCCACCATTGGATCTTTGATCCTAGGGCTTCTGTTTTACAGAAGGCAATCTTTTTTTTTTATAACAAGATTGGAAAATCTTTCCATAACAGAATTTTAATTCTGATTAATTAATGATTTATCATTATTATTAGATCTTTTAATCTAACGGTGGGGAATTTTAGAATTCCAGCGCTGGCGCACCCGTGCTTCGCACGTGGTGCGCTGCTCAGAGCGCAGCGCACTTTGCGCTAGCGCACCTACGTTTGACACGTGGTGCGCTTCCCAGAGCGTAGCGCAGCCTGCGCTAGCGCACCTGTGTCTGACTCGTGGCACGCAGCGCGCCTAGCGCTAGCGCACACAAGGTGCACTGCCTAGGGCGCAGCGCACCTGGCGCTAGCGCATCCGTGTTTTACACGTGGCGCGCAGCGCGCCTAGCGCTGGATCTGAAGCGTTGCTTCAATTTTTGAATTTTGAATTTCAAAACAGAGCTTTGCTCTGAATGGGGGTGCACTGCCTAGGGCGCAGCGCACCTGGCGCTAGCGCATCCGTGTTTGACACGTGGCGCGCAGCGTACCTATCGCTGGATCTGAAGCGTTGCTTCAATTTTTGAATTTTGAATTTCAAAATAGAGCTTTGTTCTGATTGGGGGGGACAAATGCCCCCCTACCGTTGCGCTCACGTGGCGCACACGTGAGTGCAGTGGTGGCAACATCCGCGTCCTTGGATCAACTCAGAAGTTGAAGAGGCGTTTCAATGCCTATAAATAGGACCTTTGGCCCCTTAGATGATTTTCATCTTCTTCTTGAGAATTATCTCTTCTAAGAATTTCATTCTCCCACAGAGCATAGCTCTCTTATTTAAGAACCTTTTAAGAGTCAGAACTCTGTCAAAACTTAGGTAAAGTTTAAAACTTTTAATAAATTAGGGTTTCACCCATTAATCAGAGCCTTGCTCTTCATAGATCTTTGATCTAAAGAAAACCCATTTAGGGTTTCATTAACAGAGCTTTGCTGTCTTGAACCCATAGATCTTAAAGAGATCTTTTCTTGGGGTTTCTTAGCCCATGAACAGAGCTTTGCTCTTTTGAATCATGTTGATTTGTTAATCTTTAATGAAGAACTCTTAAGAGTTTGTTCATGGATCTTGAAGATCCCAGAATTTTTTAATTTATAAAAATTAATTTTAATTAATTCTTTTCTGATGGATTTTTCCATCATCATTACAGAGCCAGGCTCTCGAGGAATTTTATTCCTTCATGATCAGAGTTTGACAAGTGTCACTCTGTCAAAGAGGTTTGCTCTCAAAGGGAGATTTTCTCCTTTTCCTGAGGGATCTCTTATTTAATGAGAATTTTTCCTGAGAATTTCCTCATTTAAACGACAGTCTCATCAAATGATGTGACTGTTTTATTAATTGATGCATTGTCATCTAGATTTTGTAGGTCCCCCTTTGGTCCCTTTTCCACTGCATTGCAATGTGGTACAAATTTTAAAGTACCGTGCGTCAAAATTTAAAATTGAATTATATCACTGACAGTTGACTTTCGTCCCATTTTGTGTAGGCGACATGTCTTTCGACACCTCCTTTCCGTTCATCCGATCAGAAGGCGGGTTTCCTGAGGCGCCTGTGGACCGGGAAGTTCTCGCGCTCATCAAAGGCCATGACCTGGAACACAACAATCTTCACTTGTGGGGTAGATAGTACGGCCAGATTATCAGATGTCGTCGAAACTTCTCTTGTGTGACGCCTTCGGAGCCTATCTCGGCGATCCCGTACGTAGATGGACCCCCGGTGAACTATGCCGTGGAGGTGGTTAATTGGACTTCGGAGGGTCTCTTTCAACCTTCGATCGCCGCTGTACCCATGCAGCCGCCGGCAGCTTTGGACACCTTAGGGCGGCGCATATGCCAGGGCGAGTCGCACCCTTGGGGACAGCCCTACAACATCGGGCTAACTCGCCGTCATCCGGCCGGGTACTTGCAGTGGGCCCGGTATATCTTGTCGGCGAAGAAATCGCAGCTGCTAAAGCTCGGCCTATACCCTGCGGTCTACGCTTCGTTGTTCCAGTATTCTGCACCTCCCACATGGTGGATTAAGGCGTTTTTGGAGCAGTGGAACATCCCGACCCATACCTTCCTTCTATTGGATAGAGAGGTCTCCATTTCCTTGGAAGAATTCGCCGAGTTTTCTGGTCTACCGGTCAGGGGGGAGCACTACGAAGAGCTGCTTCCTCCGGACGAATATGTTTTTGCCACCAAGCCAGTGGTGATGGGCCTCATTCCAGAGAACGCCATTCAGCACCAGTTCCCCACTCTGATAAAGGTGTTGAACATGTACGAGAGCCTCTTCCTTGAATCCGGAGGCCGGGGGTCAGTTTTGCGGACTTCATTGCCCGTTTTCATTGCCCGGAGATTTTGTCGCGACAAGGTGAAAAGTTTGCTAAACTTCATGATCCTTTCGGTTTTGGCTTGGACCGTCAGCCGGTACTGGAAGCTGATCAGAAGGGTTTCTTTCTTCCTGAAGTCGCGATTGTCCCTCTGTCAGAAATCGTCGCCCCGGGCATTGATGAAGAGGTGTTCTTTGTTGGGTTTCTTAGGCTATGGTTGAGCTGGTTCGCGCTCCCTATGCATCCTCGTTACATGAGGCCTTCCGTCTTCTACCCCGCGCATCGCATGGTTGCCGGAATACAAGTGGCCATCGGGATCGCCGGGTTAGCCCACTTATACTACGGTCTTAGCGTAGCGGCGGATACCACTGAACCGGGGGTGCATCCTGCCAACTTCCCGATGCATTACTTCACTTCATGGATGGAGCTGCACGTGCTCGGGGTCTTTGGCATTTGATTGATTGATTCTTTGTGTGTCGTGTTTTGAAAATGTGTAAAGATCACAATCAAAGAAATTTGTAAACCGCAATCAATAACGGTGTCAATTGTAGGTTCGTTAGCAAGTGCGGATCGTCCACAGGGAAAGTGTGATTTGATCGTAATTGTTTTAGTCGAGTTGAAAATTAAAGAAGAAAAGAAAATGATTCAAGAATTTTGAAATTTAGTTTCAAGAATTGTAAAGAACTAGATCTAATATCAAGAAATACTAAAAATCAAGAATCGAGAATTGATGATATCCAAATTGAATGAGTAATCAAGATTTGTAATGAAGCTCGTAGGAATCGATCGAATCGATAGTGAGGATGAAGACTTGTGATTACGTATTCTTATCCATTGATGATTTGTTGCTAGATCGATGACGATCAACGAGGTTTAAGGATCTATTGAAGGAACTAGAGTTTCTTCATCTCATCCTTTGTCCTTTTGTTGATTATCATTCAAATGCTAGCCTCTAGTAAATTGAATTATCAATCGTTGATCTCTAATTAAGAGCGAAAACATTCAAGAAAGCATCTCGCTCAAAACTAGATTGTCGATGATTCAACTTACTAGAGTTTACAAAACTCATAAGAATTAAGAATCGTACAAGAATTTAATCATCGTCAACTACCACGAGCGGAGTTTTTACTCAAACATCATGACAAAGAAATCAATCAAGAATCGAAAACTCATCATAATGCTCAAATATAAAGATAAGCAAGATAAAGAAATTTCGCCTTTTATTATTCAATAATTCCGTTACAATTCGCTCAAGAACTACAAGAATTGAGGAGAGAACTAGATCGTCGAATTAGCTTCGCATCGTCTTCGTGAGTAGCGGATCGTCTTGGATCACTTGCTCGGTTGAAGATCGGCGTCGCTTCTAAAAGGTTGAAGGCTTCTTGCTTGATTTGTACTCGGAGATCTTGAATTTGGCTTTTGGTGATTGGATTAGGGTTAGGGTTTGAATGCACAAGTTGTGTCACTCAACTTATGGAATTTTGGCTCAATTTTCAACAACGAACAACAACCTCCAGAATGAAGCCTTTGGGTCCTTTTTATAGCCTTCTCCTTAACTTCCCCTAGCAGCTTGATTAGGATTAGCTTCCTTTAGAAGCTAGGTTTAGTTTACCTTCTCTTGCAAGCTTGGTAGTTGAGTAGAAGCTTCTAGAGTTAGTTAGTTAGCTAGCTTATTTGAGAAGCTTGGAAGTGTTTAGCTTGTACAAGAAGCTTGGCTGTTCGGACAGAGGCTTCTGGAGATCTCTGGAAATTAAAGTGGCTTGAATGAGTTTGGAACTTGGGATGAGAAACCTGAAATGAAAATTTGCTGACATCATGATCATGTGGCCGCGGATCCGCCGCACAAAGGGCCATTCGGCCGTGGATCCGCGGCCCTTTGATGGCCTTTGTGCATCAAATTTCCATGCTGTGTTGGTGCTGATCCATAGGCCTTTATTTTATTTCTGGAATATTTTTTTATTTTCTTGTTCACTGCCAGAACACAAGTCTTGGACTTGGCGCATTTTTATCAGCACTTTTAGCGGTTTCAGCTCTTTTCCTGGAATTTCCTGCACACAATCTCGGGACAAGTGTTGCGCTATACAAAGATCATGCGTGCAATAATAAACACTCAATTTCCCTCAAAATGCCGGTTATAATGTATAACACGTGTTATTTGGTATTTTACAGACAATTTGCTAATATGTTCTATATTTATACCGAACACCTTTAGATGATTGCAAATAGTAGGGAAATTGATGTGTTAAAAATGCAATATTTTCGACTGATCAAATTCCCCCAAACTTAATTTTGGTCGTCTCGAGCAAACTTGTTTTATTAAAAAGAGAAGGAGAAAATAAAAAAAGAGAAAAACTAACTAGCACACTTTCGTAGGCAACACGATTGCACTGAGCACGTGCAACAAGCCTTTAAACCTTTAGGTGTCCCTAGTAGAAGGAGTGTTGTCTCCTGAGGGTTTTCAGCGGATTGCACCCACAAAATCCCATAATAAAAGGAAGACCGTGAAAGTTACATGTAAAGATAAGAATTGTAAAAAAAAGACTTTGAAAATTAGAGTTTCCAACTACGCTAGCTTTTCAGTTGTCATGAGCCCTATATTAATAGTCATGAAAAAATGTTAGAAATCACATCATCCCTTAATAAAACATCGTCTTTATTCTTCATTCCTACCTTTCTTCCAAACATCGATCATATACCCCTACGTGTGTGTAAAGAACATCCCTACACTCGGAGAATTCAATTTAAGCTATCATACTCTTGTTCATCTGCCTCAGTACTTTTTAATTTGATGAATATTTAGATGAATTTGCTCACACATTTTTCATGCGACCGTTAATATTTCTTGAGGTACTAACTGACCGATTACTCATGTGCTTGCTTATACGGTGTATTTTCATCGTCTTGCACCACCTAAGGCTTAGCAGTGACTCCCAGACCAGTTGGTCTAAGGCACTAGGTGATGAAGCACCCTCGCTATATTTTTTTATAGCTGCCGTGGCGATAACAAAACCAGTGTTCATTTTTCTACACCATTTTATATTTTTTATTCATTTTTTTTTCCTTCATACTTTGGCTTTTAGACAAGAGCATTTCAAGGTATCCTCTACTATCCCGAGTTTCAAAACGTGTGTAAGTGCGTATAGTACGGTATCAACATTCAAATGTTTGGCTTCCAAAATAGGAACTATTTTTCAGACTTATTTTTATTCTCATATTAGTGACTTCCTTCATCTTACTAACCCTTGGGACAACGGCTCATAACTACTTATTACTAGTTTCGTTTAAGAAAACTTCTATTTTTTTTGGTTTTCTTAAATTTTTCTAATCTTTTGGATGCAATTTTTTACTATCTAATCTTTTATTATCTTATTTATGTACAAAAATTAAATATCAAATATTTTTATCTTTTGAAAAAAAAATTAAACTTTTATAGGTTTTAAATGTTTTGTGCTTATGCAAAGTGATATGCAAAGCACAAACAACCCCCAAACTTGTTTTCAACAGTGTCCTCACTATTGCCATCTACTAAATCTCAAAAACCTGTAAGCCTGGGAGGAAATTTATTAATGGGGACAATAAATATGATCGTAAAAATCCTCCCCCAAACTTATTCTTTTGGCTCACTATTTTGTGTAAAAATTTTCTTTTCAAGAGCCAGATTATACCCCCCCCCAAACTTGAGTTAAACAATGTTAAGCTTTGAAAATCACAAGAGGGGTTCAAAATTATTGGTCGATGCCAAGCTTTGCAAAGACCGAAAGTCAACACCAACCATTCGAAGATTTTATCCGTGTAGTGCACCGGTTGGTGGAATAAGAAGTAGGGAAAGGGTAAGTGGTGGAATAGAATGTGTTTGCGTCTCGTTTTGGAGAGAAGACTCAGTGATTGTGATGGATTGCTCGCATTCTCTTTATAGTCCAGAAAAAGGGGTGGAGGTTCAATTTCTTTGTATTGAGGTGGATTCTTCTCAACAACCGTGTCTTTCAAAAATGCGAGCTCATCAGCGAAAATTTCCTCAAAACTCTCATCGATACCCCGAAGAATAATGTCATCACAAAGCGCGGGGTGATCTTCAGACTCCAAAAACAGTTCATACTCAGTGTTAGTTGTTGACCCGGACCACTCGGTGGAAGAGTCCGTATGTGTATGATACATAGTTGGGTCAAACAACAACATATGAAAAGAGTCTAGATCAGTATCATGAGGATCGTCAAATTCGCTGCTGTCGACATCCATTAATTCGACAGAACAGACCTGAGCAGAAGGTTCGGAGGGTACACTTCCCAACTTGTAAATGTTCAGCTCAATTGACCTATTCCCGAAGGATAGGGTCATAGAGCTGTTATGACGGTTGATTATAGCATTGGAAGTGGCCAAAAAGGGACGACTAAGAATCACCGGAATTTGATTCCGTGGGTTTGCTACAGGCTGTGTATCAAGTATAATAAAGTCCACAGGGAATACAGATTCCCCGATTTTTATCAACACATCCTCCAGTTCACCCCTAGGTTTGGTGATTGATCGGTCGGCCATCTGGAGATTGCAGGGAGCTGGTTTCAACTCTCCGATCCCTAACTGCTCGTAAACCGAGTAAGGAAGCAGGTTAACACTTGCGCCAAGGTCAAGTAGAGCACGGTTGATGTGTTTATCCCTAATAGAAATGGAAATAGTAGGATAGCCAGGATCCTTACGTTTCCTCGGTAATTGTTGGGGAAAAGCTGTGTCTACAGTCTTTGACATGAATACCTTCTTTGGCACTTGAGTCTTCATCTTCCTAGCGCACAAGTCTTTCAGAATTTTCGCATAAGCGGGGACTTGTTGGATAGCATCTAGGAGAGGGATGTTGATGTTAACCTGTTTAAAGATTTCAGTGATCTTCTCCATTTGCGGACTTGGTCTGTTTCCCCTTAACCGATTCGGATAAGGAACTTAAGCAATAAGATCGGGGTCCAACATTGGAGAAGATCGTGTGGGTAGGAACGATCTAAGAATAGGCATGGGGATCGTCTTTGGTAGACTAGAAGAGGTTTGCTGAGGTGTCGAGCCTAGAGGAAAACGGAGAATAGGCTCGGAAGAAAATGGTGGGGTAGACGAACTGGGGTCAGAAACAGAAGTAGAAGTGGAAGGAAAGGTCTCAGCCGGGGTATCATCGATTGATTCTTCATTTTTATCAATCTCCTCACCAACATGATTGTCAAGCACTCTTCCAGATCTCAAAGCGGTGATAGCATTCACATGATGTGAATAGCCAGAATTGGGTAAAGGTTGAGCTGGAAGTTTCCCTTTTTCTCTAGCACTCAATTCGGCTTTTAATCTTGCAATTTCTGCTTCCATCGATTTTATACTCTCCGCTTGGGAGGTGGAGTTTTTCTTTATATCATCAACGGAAGACTTTATTTCAGCCGAAACTTGCATGAGATTTGTCAGAAGCAAATTCATGAGTGAAGAGGATTCATCAGTACTGGTCAACTGCAAAGGATTATTTGGTGCAGGTGTGTTGACCGGATTTTGAAAGTTTTGTGATTGGTAGGGGTGCTGACTCAATTGAAGTGGTTGCTGTTGTGGTGGAAGAGCCTTTTGGAAATTGTTCTGGGTTGGAACCGTGTTTTGAGTTTTTGATTGGTTCCAAGCAAAGTTAGGATGATTCCTCCAACTCTGATTATAAGTAGAAGAAAACGGATCGTTTCTAGGTCTTTGTTGGAAAGCAGAATTGATATGCTCATGGCCTTGAAACGGAGAATTCAATGGACATTCTTCCGTAAGATGTGATGAATCAGAACAACATCCACATACAGTTTTGGGGAGTGACATTTGATTTAGGGCGGCTGCTAAAATATTATTTTCCATAGTTTCGAGTTTCTTTTGCATTGCTGACATTTCAGCTCTAACTCCTATGAAAATATCAGATTGGTGATTGCTACCCTAGACGATGGTTGACTTACACTCTCCCACTGTAAAGATTTTTCAGCGAAATCTTCTAAAAATCTCCAGGCTTCACCATCATCTTTAGTCATGAAGGTGCCTTGACACATAGATTCATGGGTCTGTTTTGTGGTAGGATTAATGCCCTCATATATGATTCTGCACAGATCCCATCTAGGGATTCAGTGATGTGGACATTGAACTAACAGATCCTTGAAGCGTTCAAGACACTTTGAAAATGTTTCATTTGGAAGCTGGGTGAATTGATTTATTTCGCTACGGACTCGAGTTGTTTTATGATTGGGGTAGAAATTCTTTAGGAATGCTTTTACGAATTCTTCCCAATTTGAAATGGAATGTGCGGTTGTGTTATAAAGCCACTTCTCGGCTATATCGCACAAGGTAAATGGGAGAAGACGTAGACGCATAGCATCCACGGAAAGCTGTGAAGTACCCATCATAGCGCATACATTTTCAAATTTGGTAATAAAGATATATGCGTCTTCAGACTCGAGACCATAATATCTTGGCAGAAGATTGATGTATTGGGGTTTGATTTCAAAATTGTCCCCGTTGGCTGGTGGAATGGTAAGACAGGTCGAAAGAGGACCTCGCATAGGATAGCATCTCTCTTGGAGAGAGATGCGGGGTGGATTCTGCGCACCTGCGGACGGCGGCAGAGTAGTGGTAAAGAAGTTCGATAGAGAACTGTCCATCGAAGTGGATGTGGTGGTGGGTAAAGAAGAAGTAGACGTAGAAATACCGACTTCGGAGTCGATAGGGGGAACGCGGACAAGACGAGCACTAGAATCCCGTGTCCAGCCGAGCATGCACTAAAAGGTTTAGCACAAGTGGCAGCGTTAAGATAATTAAGGAAAATGTGGATTGGTGTTTGTTTCGAAAAAGATACAGATTTTTGAAAAAATGCAAATCACAAAAAAATGCACAAGCAACCCTAAGTTTAATGGTCACCTAGGTCAAGTCTCTAGACCGCTCCTAACTGCCAGAAGACAAATCGCAGGATCAATCCTCTACTAACTCTTTGTCCCTCCTGTGGCCAGGTAAGTGCCAGGTAAGTGGGAGGTTCTCCACTACGTAAGTAGTGGGCCTAATTAAGTAACCACTTGTCTTAGACACACTTACCTTAGATACCAGAAAAGAAACGCGGATAAGCAATAGATTACCCACGACCTCCTTCTGTCCTATGTGAGCGCGACGATCCTTAGAGTCATGTCTAGATATTTTTTAGTTAATGAGGGTAATGTGTTAGTTATATGTATGCCCTAGAGGCCATTACTGTACATAGGATGTATATTGTAGTGGATGCTGGGACATATATGTAGGGCTAGCCTAGCACCTCATGAAGGGTTTGGAAGCATCACATGAACCAAAGATTGAATTTTTAGGGTGCTAAGTTAACGAACATAGAATCGTTCCTAGAAAAATTAGGATTTCAAGATCTTGCATATCATCATATGAAAGAAAAGCTAGGGTTTAGAGAGTACAACCTCTGTAGCTCCCTACGCTAGACTCGTCGGCTACTTGGGGTTTGAAAAAGCTCTGCTTGAACTCCTCTAGGTCACCGATGATCCACCCGGAGTCCGCTTTGTCCAAGCTAGCAACTTCACCCGGTCAAGAGAACGAAATGAAGCTAACACTCCAAACAAGTGGGCTAGACTTGTGTAGAATGGTGTTGTGGTTCTCTTTCTCACTTCAAAATCCTAACTTGATGAATATATTGCTCACTACAAAAATCTAGTGAGCAAATGAGAGAGGAAGAAGAAGATGATGGCTATATTTTTTAACAAGAGTGAAAAGAATAACCCTTGTCCAAGGAAAAAGAAAATATATCAATATATATTTTCTTGTTCTCATCACAAACCATGGTTTAAAAAATGAATATATTATTAAACTTGAGTTAAAACACAAAAGGAAAGTTTACCCAAGGTTAAAAGGTGGGTGAGAATGGTTAGGTCAAAAGAAGAGTGTAGAAACAAATCAATCATAACCATTTTCTTTTTCCTTTTTGTTTTGAATCAAATGTAATAAAATCCATATTTAAAACCATGGTGTGGGTCTTATATTGCCACCATTTCCATGTATATACAACCATGAAGGATGTATGTATGTATGTATGTATGTGTGAGTGTACATCCATACATGCATGAATCTAAAAAGAGAACATACATGCATGCATACATCCATCAAGTAGATGAAAGGATTTCTAGTGAGAAACTAATGGTTAAATGATAAATCAACACTTGATTTATCAATCCGGTCATATCACATATGACCCTAACCAAAAGCAAGCCGCCCGATCAATATACGGTATCCTATACTCGCATTTTAATCGGGTCCATGTGCATATCGCATACGCGTACCACAACGTTTCGTCTGGACTAGGTAACTCCATTGTGGGACTCTAAGACTCGTCAATACGTCGGCAGTGGGTGATGATCATATCAAGCACCCCCAAGCCGCAAGCGGTCAGCTAAACGTAACGGCCACCCGGGTATTGAGCGATCAGAAGAGAACAAGCGAACCTGCTACAACTCCCGTCGAGCCAACTGGCAACACTTCCCGTACAGTCCGGTCTCCTCGTCTGATATGTCGCATATCAAGTCTAGGGGTGGTAAACGTCAGACCCCAACAACCGATAAGTCGTGCCGATGTGAGGCTCATAACGGGTCGAGAAACTACTGGTAACACTTACCAGCAAATCTCTGAATCGGCCCTGGCCAGGGACTTCCCTGTTACGGCCAATCGAGTACAGCGCAACATCAACCCCCAATACCGGGAGAGACGAAACCCCTCCTATCGCTCATTGCCTCCATGTGACTCGGGACTGTACCCAAAAACCACCGTTTTGCACGCCCTCATGGACGTGGTAAGGTGGAGATCAAAGCACAGTGGGAATCACACAAGACTCTATGACGATCTCGTGTCTACAGACTAACCTGCACAAGTGTCACCTGAGAACTGCCATCTGACGTGAGGTATAATACCATCTGGGAGTTCTCGGAGAGTCCGTCCAGTGTACCCAGTCTCCACTGAGCACCCGTATACCATCTCTGTTGTCAAACACCAATGGATATGGGATCATCCATCGCCCATCTCATGGGTCGAGAAACGTATACGCTAGTCTACACTGGTATATCGATGCCCCGTCTCGATACACCTACGACTAGGGACCTTGAAGGATGTACTTATGGACAACCATGTCCCCACTAGTATGATCTGCATCATAGTCTAGGTAGTCAAGTACACATCCTAAGGGCTTTACCAACATGTAACTATAAGACAGTTTAAAGAGACTAGTATACATGTTAAGATAAAGAGCAACCAGATAGCATACTATCATATCGAGCAAGAAAGTCATCTCTATATATGTCCAAGCATCCAATATAATATACATCATCTGTACAATACTGGCCTCTAGGGCATACATACAACTAACAATCTCCCACTTGCACTAGGGCCAGCTACTGTAGTATAGCATACCGAGCATCCCGAAGAGTCTCTCAAACTGTATCTGGGGAATGGCCTTCGTGAGTGGATGCGCTGTGTTATTCTTCGTGTCAACCCTCCTGACCTCGATCTCCCGGCGATCAACTATCTTCCGGATCAGGTGATACCGCCTCAGAATGTGCCTAGATCGCTGATGGGACCTGGGTTCCTTGGCCAAAGCCACCGCTCCATTGTTATCTCAATACAAAGGTATTGGATACTCAATAGATGGAACCACTCCAAGTTCAGTAATGAACTTCTTGATCCAGACAGCCTTTTTGGCAGCATCGTTTGCAGCGATGTATTCAGCCTCCATCGTCGAGTCTGCCACGGTTTCCTGCTTGGAACTCTTCCAGCTAACCGCTCCTCCGTAAAGGGTAAATACAAATCCCGACTGCGACTTAGAGTCGTCCTTATCACTCTGGAAGCTCGAATCGGTAAAGGACTCCACTTGGAGTTCTCCATTACCATACACCAAGAGCATCTCTTTAGTCCATCGTAAGTACTTGAGAATGCCCTTCACAGCCGTCCAATGACTCTCTCCAGGATCAGCTTGATACCTACTCACTACACTTAGTGAGTATGCTACATCGGGTATGGTACATAGCATCGCATACATGATAGAGCCTACAGCTGAAGCATAGGGTATCCCTTGCATGTGAGCTCTCTCCAAATCAGTCTTGGGAGACATCTCTTTGGAGAGAGTGACTCCAGAGATCGTGGGCAAATTCCCACGCTTGGATTCTTCCATACTAAACCTCTTTAGTATGGTGTCAATGTACCTGGATTGGGACAATCCCAATATCCGTTTGGATCTATCTCTATAAATCCTAATTCCCAATATGCAGGAGGCATCACCAAGATCTTTCATTGAGAATCTTTGTGATAAGAAGAGCTTGACCGATTGGAGCATAGGAATGTCATTTCCTATCAAGAGTATGTCGTCCACGTACAATACGAGGAAGACAACCTTACTCTCTGCCACCTTCTTGTAGATACAAGGTTCATCTACGTTTTTGACGAAATCAAACTCTTTGATAACGACGTCAAAGCAGATGTTCCAACTCCGCGATACTTGCTTTAATCCATAAATGGATTTAAGCAGCTTGCATACCTTTCCGCTGCTCCCACTATCTACGAAGCCCTCTGGCTGAGTCATGTACACGCACTCTTCTAAATCACCGTTTAGAAAGGCGGTCTTAACATCCATTTGCCAGATTTCGTAGTCATGATATACAGCGATGACAAGCATGATCCGGATGGATTTAAGCATAGCCACTGGAGAAAATGTTTCGTTATAGTCCACACCTGGTCTTTGACGAAAACCCTTTGCAACAAGTCTAGCTTTGAAAGTCTCCACTTTCCCATCTACACCAAGTTTTTTCTTGAAGATCCACTTGCTCCCAATGGGTTTTACCCCTTCAGGAGCAATTTCCAAAGTCCATACTTTGTTGGTGTACATGGATTCCATCTCGGACCGCATAGCATCCAGCCATTTCACTGAGTCCCCACTCGTGATGGCCTGCTCGAAGCTAGTTGGGTTATCATCTTCCATGATGCAATCCTCGCTTCCACGATCAATGAGAAAACCGTAGTATCTCTCAGGCGGATGAGAAACCCTGCTAGATCGGCGGAGCGGCTGGGGTTCGTCAGGTACTACTGAATCCTCTGGTTCTACCAAGTCTTCTGTTATAGTTTGTGTCGCTGGAACCTCTTCTAGTTCTACCTCAATGCCACTTGTCTGTTTCATAAGAAAACCTTTTTCTAAGAAAGTGGCATGTCGAGAAACAAACACCTTTTGTTCTTCGGGGTGGTAGAAGATATACCCTTGTGAATTTTTGGGATATCCTATAAACTTACATAAGACTGATCTTGCCTCGAGTTTGTCCGGATTTTGTCTTTTGACATAGGCTGGACAACCCCATATCTTAATGTAATTAAGATGTAGTCTCTTCCCTTTCCATATCTCATATGGAGTGGTAGGCACTGATTTGGTAGGAACTCTATTCAATAGGTCCATGGCTGTCTCAAGCGCATATCTCCAGAAGGAAATAGGTAACTCAGCTGTACTCATCATTGAGCGCACCATATCTAATAGGGTGCGGTTTCTCCGTTCTGATACACCGTTGTGCTGTGGTGTATAAGGAGGAGTAAGCTGAGAGAGAATCCCATTCTCTTTTAAATAATCCAGAAAATCATTGCTTAAGTATTCTCCTCCTCGATCAGATCGAAGGATCTTAATACTTTTGCCCGTTTGGTTCTCTACTTCGTGCTTATATTCTCTGAATTTCTCAAAAGCTTCAGACTTGTGTTTTATCAGGAACACATGTCCGTATCTAGAGAGATCGTCAGTGAATGTAATGAAGTAGGAAGAACCGTTCCTGGTATGTGTAGACATGGGACCGCATACATCACTATGTATCAGCCCTAAGAGTTCCGTAACTCTTTCTCCGTGTCCTGTAAACGGAGTTTTGGTCATTTTACCTTTGAGACATGACTGGCAAGTGTCATAAGATGAAAATTCAAACGGATTCAAATATCCATCTTTATGCAACTTGGCTAGTCGTGTCGCATTTATGTGACCTAGTCTACAATGCCACAAGAAGGATTCATTCAGTTCTGAACTCTTCCTCTTGTGTGTGTTTTGTAAATTGAGGACTGTATTTTGATTGAGAATGAATATGCCATTATGTAACGAGACTGATGCAATCAACTTTTGATCTAGGAAGATGTTCATAACATTATCCTGTACTACAAAATTATATCCTTCTTTTCTCAGTAAAGAAATTGATATAATGTTGCACATCATGTTCGGTATATAATAGCACTCATTCAGAACAATTGTATTACGACTTGGTAATACAAGGTGATATTCGCCAACTGCTTTGGCTGCAACACTTGCACCATTCCCTACTTGAACGGAATGATCACCCTTTCCCAGTTCTCTATCTTTCCATAGCCCATGTAATTGTTTACATACGTGGGATCCTGATCCGGTATCTAATACCCAGGACGTATGGTGAACTGAAAAACAGTTCTCAATGACAAACACACCCGAAGAAGGTGCATCAACATGCATGTCCTTCGTTTGGGCGGCGTGAGAATCCAGATATTCTCCTGTTTCCTGTTCAGTCTTATAACTCTTATAAGAAAGAACGGGTCCAACGTTCCCCTGCACAGTATAACATGCGGGTTCGGTCAATACATCCATATTATTATCTTTATTAAGGCATGACATGGTCGCTACCTGGAGAGAGAGAGAAGAAAACATTTTAGCGTATGCTCTTGCAAGATCAGATTGGTTATTATCTTATCTAATCAGGATGGCTCCCACTGTTTTTATCAAATCTTCCTTCAAACCCTAAAAAGAAAGACTAGCCGGGATTAATTACACCCTACAACTTCGCCGATCTTTCAGCCAGGCTAGTGTCGGTACTTTGAGGGAGGTTCCCCGTGCTTTCGCACGGACCTAATTAAAGTAAACCTCGTTTTCCCAGAGGCGTAACCCCGTTGACACTTTTCTAGACACCTACTTGATCGGCTAATTGTCCTGTGTAAAACTCTTCCAGGAGTAACAATTACTCGCAGTGGGTATCGGGATCCAACTATCTCATAGAAGGCATGCAATCTCATTGCAAATCTCAACACTTGAAATTCCCGATAGTATTTTGCCCCTAGCGTGCTATGACCTTGACGCATGCCAAACAACCCATAGTCCGCTAGTCAAGTTCAACCCGTACAATTCGTGATTGAATTAAACCCACCCGTACGACCCTTGACGCATGCCAAACAACGCCGTACGAATACCCTAATCCAATCGCATCTCATGCTACAGATAAGTAATAATCAGCTACCGTACACTACGCCTTGACGCATGCCAAACAACCGCAGCACGAATACTGAATATTACATATCTGAATTGACGGAGGGCTACGCAGGTTTTTTCTGAAAAACCATGAGCGCAATGAACTTGATATCATTGTAAAATCAAGTGAAGTTTTTGAAATGGAGTGATTTTGAGGCTTTTATTAGTTTTGCTAAAGAGGTCACTCCCGGTGAAGGGATCTCGGCTCTTTCCTCATCGAATAAGGTGCAGGATATATCATATATGTCACTATGCAAAGCAAAACTCCAAAAGCAGTCAAAAGTCAAACCGAGTTTTGTAGCATCTGCCAGTTTTGCTAAAGAGGTCACTCCCGGTGAAGGGATCTCGGCTCTTTCCCCATCGAATAAGGTGCAGGGTATATCATATATACCGCTATGCAAAGCAAGACTGTAGCTACCCTTTTATTTGAAAATTTGATTCTACAACATCTTTTAGGATTCTTTTCTTTCATTAATCAAATTAATGAAGTCTCATCATTTAAGTCAGCTAAACATCACAGATAAATACGACGTACACTTATGCCATCCGCATTCGCCTCGATGTCCCCTCGTGCACCATTAGGTTAGGTAACTAACGGCAGAGCAGGGCAGGGCTAGCACGGGTGTAAAACATAAGTAACGCCTATATAATATATCATATATACTATATACTGTATCTATCAGAACATATCAAATGATCACATCACAGATATCGCAGCAGAAACATAGATATAATGTGGGATATTCTAGGACGTCCGTATTTAGTATTTAGCCAATAATAGAAAATACGGATTCCACAGTCGCGATGAATAGCCAAGCCCACACCCTGGACCCCTACGAGAGCGACAAGCGACCCTACCAATTCTGGAGTTTAGGAGACCCGGTCTCGACTCCTCGAGATGGCCTCCCACTGAACCCCAGAACCCGGTCACCTGTGCTCCCCTCCTTGGGTCCATCATAATGCGGAAAAGTAAATAATATACAACACAGGTGGCATCGACCTCAACCCGGAAGTGCCCCAAATAAAAGAATATTACATTACATTTGAATTTACATGAATGAAAATATAAAACTCTCATCTCACATAAAACCCCCCCGGCTATTCAATCGCGACAATCCTGCACACCATATCTCAGCAACACATAATATCTCATATCATCAACGTAAGTAAGTATGCGTACCCCAATTGTCGTTGATGTATAGCAACAAAACCGGCGATATTGACATACTACACTTACGGTCACAGAAAAGAAAGTGTAAAACTGCAATATCTGGAATCCACATTCTCTTTAGACATCGTAAATGCGAAATATCACAAACTTCGTATTTCATGTCCAACTATATGAATTCCACATATTGCATCACATTCCAGATAAATAGACGGTATTAAAGTTTTCGAACGAATGATCAAATATCCAAGATTCACTAAAGCTCAACACTTGAGCGGAGTTCAAAAACCCGGAGTGTGACACAGTGGTAGCGGTCCAGCCGTAGAAGGGTCAAGCCAACGCCTCACATGTGGCATGCCGTACTGCCCCAAACCCTAAGGTTCAAAAGGCAGTTCAAGACGGTCACATAATCGAGTTAAGGTTTGTTGTCTTCTAGAGGGTCCACCACAAACAAACTTGCACGTATTTCCGAAAGATTTTAAACCCCGTGAAAAATGAGCAAATGATACTCGTTCAAACACTTCAATACATTCTAATTTATCCGGAAAAGTCACGAAATCAAAATTCCGATCGAATCGACGATTCCAAAACCATCTCCAGAATTTACAGAACTAAATTTAGATTAAAAATACTCCAAAACAATATACAAGCAGTGTAATTAGTTACTGTACAAAAACCACACCATGATCCAACAGAACGGCGGCGGAACCGCGGCCTAAGCAGGCTATTGCCGCGGTTCCGCGGTCGAATTAACAGATCATGTCCTCGTTTTTTACAGTAACTCTTATATTTACCTGCTGGATTTTTTGCATATTTTTAATTCTGAAAATAACCAGATTTTGAAAAATGTCCAGGGAGCACCAAAAAACCGTATTTTCCGGTTCGATCGGAGTTTTAACTTCGTAAAAATGTCGCCTAATGTTCTAGGTTGGCTCTGATACCAATGTAGGGTTAGCCTAGCACCTCATGAAGGGTTTGGAAGCATCACATGAACCAAAGATTGAATTTTTAGGGTGCTAAGTTAACGAACATAGAATCGTTCCTAGAAAAATTAGGGTTTCAAGATCTTGCATATCATCATATGAAAGAAAAGCTAGGGTTTAGAGAGTACAACCTTTGTAGCTCCCTACGCTAGACTCCTCGGCTACTTGGGGTTTGAAAAAGCTCCGCTTGAACTCCTCTAGGTCACCGATGATCCACCCGGAGTCCGCTTTGTCCAAGCTAGCAACTTCACCCGGTCAAGAGAACGAACTGAAGCTAACACTCCAAACAAGTGGGCTAGACTTGTGTAGAATGGTGTTGTGGTTCTCTTTCTCACTTCAAAATCCTAACTTGATGAATATATTGCTCACTACAAAAATCTAGTGAGCAAATGAGAGAGGAAGAAGAAGATGATGGCTATATTTTTTAACAAGAGTGAAAAGAATAACCCTTGTCCAAGGAAAAAGAAAATATATCAATATATATTTTCTTGTTCTCATCACAAACCATGGTTTAAACAATGAATATATTATTAAACGTGAGTTAAAACACAAAAGGAAAGTTTACCCAAGGTTAAAAGGTGGGTGAGAATGGTTAGGTCAAAAGAAGAGTGTAGAAACAAATCAATCATAACCATTTTCTTTTTCCTTTTTGTTTTGAATCAAATGTAATAAAATCCATATTTAAAACCATGGTGTGAGTCTTATATTGCCACCATTTCTATGTATATACAACCATGAAGGATGTATGTATGTATGTATGTGTGAATGTACATCCATACATACATGAATCTAAAAAGAGAACATACATGCATGCATACATCCATCAAGTAGATGAAAGGATTTCTAGTGAGAAACTAATGGTTAAATGATAAATCAACACTTGATTTATCAATTCGGTCATATCACATATGACCCTAACCAAAAGCAAGCCGCCCGATCAATATACGGTATCCTATACTCGCATTTTAATCGGGTCCATGCGCATATCGCATACGCGCACCACAACGTTTCGCCTGGACTAGGTAACTCCATTGTGGGACTCTAAGACTCGACAATACGCCGGCAGTGGGTGATGATCATATCAAGCACCCCCAAGCCGTAAGCGGTCAGCTAAACGTAACGGCCACCCGGGTATTGAGCGATCAGAAGAGAACAAGCGAACCTGCTACAACTCCCGTCGAGCCAACCGGCAACACTTCCCGTACAGTCCGGTCTCCTCGTCTGATATGTCGCATATCAAGTCTAGGGGTGGTAAACGTCAGACCCCAATAACCGATAAGTCGTGCCGATGTGAGGCTCATAACGGGTCGAGAAACTACTGGTAACACTTACCAGCAAATCTCTGAATCAGCCCTGGCCAGGGACTTCCCTGTTACGGCCAATCGAGCACAGCGCAACATCAACCCCCAATACCGGAAGAGACGAAACCCCTCCTATCGCTCATTGCCTCCATGTGACTCGGGACTGTACCCAAAAACCACCGTTTTGCACTCCCTCATGGACGTGGTAAGGTGGAGATCAAAGCACAGTGGGAATCACACAAGACTCTATGACGATCTCAGGTCTACAGACTAACCTGCACAAGTGTCACCTGAGAACTGCCATCTGACGTGAGGTATAATACCATCTGGGAGTTCTCGGCGAGTCCGTCCAGTGTACCCAGTCTCCACTGAGCACCCGTATACCATCTCTGATGTCAAACACCAATGGATATGGGATCATCCATCGCCCATCTCATGGGTCGAGAAGCGTATACGCTAGTCTACACTGGTATATCGATGCCCCGTCTCGATACACCTACGACTAGGGACCTTGAAGGATGTACTTATGGACTACCATGTCCCCACTAGTATGATCTGCATCATAGTCTAGGTAGTCAAGTACACATCCTAAGGGCTTTACCAACATGTAACTATAAGACAGTTTAAAGAGACTAGTATACATGTTAAGATAAAGAGCAACCAGATAGCATACTATCATATCGAGCAAGAAAGTCATCTCTATATATGTCCAAGCATCCAATATAATATACATCATCTGTACAATACTGGCCTCTAGGGCATACATACAACTAACAATATATAAGTAGGACTTTCTTCCTCGACATGATAGTACGCTATCTGGTTGCTCTTTATCTTAACATGTATACTTGCAGTCTCTCTATTACATGTTGATAAAGCCCTTAGGATGTGTGCTCGACTTCCAGGACTATGATGTAGATTATACTAGTGGGGCCTGGGTAGTCCATGAGTACATCCTTCAATGTTCCTAGTCGTGGGAATATCGAGACGGGGCATCGATATTCCAGAGTAGACTAGCGTATATCTTCTCGACCCATGTGATGGGCGATGGATGATCCCATATCCATTGGTGTTTGACATCAGAGATGGTATGCGGGTGCTCAGTGATGACTGGGTACACTGAACGGACTCGCCGAGAACTCCCAGATGGTATTATACCTCACGTCAGATGGCAGTTCTCTGGTGACACTGGTACAGCTTAGTCTGTTGACCCGAGATCGTCATAGAGTCTTGTGTGTCTCCCACTGTGCTTTGATTTCCACCCTAATACGGCTCTACTGAGTTGTGCAAACAGGTGGTTTTTGGGTACAGTCCCGATTCACATGGAGCCAATGAGCGATAGGAGGGGATTCATTTCTCCCGGTATTGGGGGTTGATGTTGCGCTATGCACGACTGGCCATAACTGGAAATCCCTGGCCAGGGTTGCTGTGATCTACTGGTAAGTGTTATCAGTAGTTTCATGCTATGTTATGGACCTTACATCGGCATGACTTATCAAGCTACTGGGGTCTGACGTTTACCACCCTTAGGCGAGATATGCGACATATCAGACGAACAGACTGGACTGTACGGTAAGTGTTACCGGTTGGATTCACAGGAGTGTGAGCGGGCTTGCTCGTTGATCTTCTGATCGCTCAATACCCGGGTGGCCGTTACGTTTAGCAGACCGCTTGCGGCTTATGGGTGTTTGATATGATCATCACCTACTGCCGGCGTATTGACGAGTCTTTAGAGTCCTACACAGAGGTTTCCTGGCTCAAGCGAAACGAAATAGGAGCGCATATGAGATATGTGCGGGACCAAGAATAATACCAGTATGTGATACTGAATTTTATTCTCGCGATTTGTATCATCGGACGGTTATATAAGATATAGCCGGGTTACCGAATCAAATGTTGATTCGATATATTGATACACTTGATATTAGTCGGTTATGTGCAGTATGACCGGATCATTAAATCAAGTGTTGATTTAATGATTTAATGTATAATTATATATTAGATATATTACTTTACATTGACTAGTATTGTTCACTTAAGATTGATTATCTCACTTGATTGTGCACATTGTATATATGATATATGTTTGTGCACTAGTTTGTATCATGTTTGATGATACATGCAAACTTGGGTGTGTGTATGGATTATACCATGTTTAGGTTAAAGGTTTAGTTTTTTATTTAATTTATGTAAAATAAAATGGTGGCTTACTTTGTCTTTGCTTGAAGCTTCATGAAGCTTTCAAGCATCTTTGACAAAGTCCACCATTTTGTTTTACAAAAGATTTACCTTAGCCTAACCTTTAACTTAAACTTGAGTTTAGTCTCTACATAGGTTAATCTCACCCATGGTTGCAATATGATAACTTCACTTGAATTTTCTTTTCACAATTAATTCATTTTCTTTCTTCTTCTTCATCTTCTTCTTCAAGTGAAGAAACCTTTCTTAAAAAATCTCAAGTGATGAAATCAAGTGAGAAACCCAAATCCAAAGTGAACCCACTTCCTATTTCTTCATCCTCTACCACTTGACATGTTGTATAGGGTGTTCTCTTCACAAAGTTTTTGACCAAGTGAAGGAATATCTTGAGTTTGAGTCGCCTCGACATAGATCATCTTCGGCATCGAAGTCAACGACCTAGCCCGATCATTTCTCCGATGAAACCAACGCTAGAGTCCAGGATACCGATGATCGCAGCGGAGGGACGTCATCACGGAACTAAAGAGGTGGAGGACCGGATCTACAAAGGTTGTAGTCACTTTCACTTGTAGTTAAGTTGTTAACTTGCTTGCTTTCGCCTATCCTCTAGTTAACGATCTAGTTTAGGGTTTCTTTGGCACATGAAAAATTTGATTTTGGCGTGGTTGATCAGTTGTAGAACCTCATGGGTGTGCCTAGGAACCCTACAGTGGTATCAGAGCCTAGCTAGAGCTTTAGGCGAAATGTAGATGAAGTTAGAGATCCGATCGAACCATAAAACCCCGATCAAAACCCTTCTCTGTACATTTTTTCAAACTGTGGATTTTTGTGAATTAAAAATTCTCAGAAAATTAATCAGGAAAATCTAAGATTTACTGTGAAGTACGGACCCCTAACTCAAAAATTTGACTGCGGAACCGCGGCCAAACCAAGGGTTTGGCGGCGGTTCCGCGGCCAAAATTGTGAATTAGTCTCTCAAACTTCACATATTTATTCTTAGGTCCTTTCTTGTCATTTGTTTCTGGGAATTTTTTAATTCCACTCAAGTGTTGAGTTTTCTAGGGTTTTATTGGGGACTCATTAATTCGATCGGATAATTTAACTTCGTTTATGTTTTTCCGGATATTTTAGAAACTGTTAAAAAGTTCGACCGGATATAAATACCCATTTTTTCCCCTGCCGGGAAATTTCCAAGTGTTGGATTTTTCCGTTGTTTAAGAACGTTCTAAGTAGTGCAAGTAACGCGATGGACCCTCTAGAAGACAACAAACCTTAACTCGATTATGCGACCGTCTTGAACTGCCCTTTGAACTTTAGGGTTTGGGGCAGTACGGCGTGCCACATGTGAGGCGTTGGCTTGACCCTTCTACGGCTGGACCGTTGCTACTGTGGCATGAAGTGGATGTTTTTAAACCTATTTCATGTGTTGAGCTGTTTCGGGAAAACTTGGGTGTTTGATTGTTCGATCGGAAAGTTTAACATTTTCTATTTATCTGGAATGTGGTACAATATTTGGAATCCACAAGTGATTATGAGATAACTGATTTGGATGTTATAAACATAGCAGTTTAGTCTCACTTGATCGTTTGCCACGGAATTTTGATGTGATCAAAAGTCCGTCGCAATCAAGTAGTGTACGCGGATACTCGCCGGGTAAACTTAATAGATAGCCGCACCCTATAGCCCCGACCAAGTGACTGTAGGAGAACCCCGTCACCGAAAGCATTCGTTCGGGTGCTCGCGGCAGCGGTGTTCCGCCTTGGTGCACTTCGTCGACGACATCGGGGGTGCGGCCGCCTACTGAAGTTTGCGACGAGCATTCGATCAAAATGCTGGGAATCTTGTTGAATTGCCCGACTTGATATTGAAAAGTGTTTTCGATAATGAGACTAAAATGCGGGGTTTGTAATTATTAGGCATACGATGTCTGAGGAGGTTGCGGATTCCAACTGTTGTAGTTTTACACTTTCTTTTCTGCGACCGTAAGTGTAATATGTGATATCGCCGGTTTCGTTGCTATATGTCAACGATAATTTGGATGGGCATATTTACTTACGTTGATGACATGTGATGTTATGTATTGCTGGATATGTTATATTGGATCGTCGTGTTTGAAAAGCCGGGTTTTTTTTATGTGAGATGAGTGTTTTTCATTTTCATTTATGTAAAAACTTGTATGTAATATTCTTTTATTGGGGCACTTTCAGGTTGCGGATGATGTCACCATTTGTATATTATTTACTTTTCAGCATTAGGATAGACCTAAGGAGGGGAGCACAAGTAACCGGGTTCTAGGGTCCAGTGGGAGACCATCTCGAGGAGTCGAGTCCGGGTCTCCTAACCCTAGAATTGGTAGGGTTGCTTGCCGCTCTCGTAGGGGTATAGGGGTGTGGGATTGGCTATTCATCACGACCGTGGAATCCGTGTTTTATACTGGCTCGTATTAAAAACACGGACGTCCTAGTATATCCAATATTTCATATGATATTTTCTGCTGCGTTATCTGTGATGTGATCATGTGATATGTTCAGATAGATATTGTATATAGTATATATGATATATTATATAGACGTTGCTTATGTTTTACACCCGCGCTAGCTCTGCCTCGCTCTGCCGTTAGTTACCTAACCTAACGGTGCAGATGAGACATCGAGGCGAATGCGGATGGCATAAGCGTACGTTATATTTATCTGTGATGTTTAGGTGGAATTAAATGATGGGACATTCATTAATGAGATTAATGAAAGAAAATAAACCTAAAAGATGTTGTGGAATCGAATTTCAAAAATAAAATCCGGTAGCTACAGTTCTTGCTTTGCATCGCGGTGTTCCTTGTAGAACATCCTGCACCTTATTCGATAAGGAAAGGGCCGAGATCCCTTCACCGGGAGTGACCCCTTTAGCAATAACTGGCAGATGCTACAACTCTCGGTTTTTCTTTTGATTGCTTCTATAGTTTTTGCTTTGCACAGCGGTATATATGATATATCCTGCACCTTATTCGATGAGGAAAGGGCCGACGATCCCTTCACCGGAAGTGACCCCTTTAGCAAAACTAGAAAAGCCTAAAAAACACTCCATTTAAAAACCATTTGATTCCGCAACGAGATCAAGTTCAAAGCGTTAAAGGTTTTCTTAAAAACCAACCGCAACTCTCCGTCATTTTAGGAAGTAGAGTACTTAGTATTCGTGCTGTGTTTGTTGACCATAGTCAAGGCACAGTGTACGGTAGCTAAGTGATGTCTTCCTACACCGCATATGATGCGATTAGTTAGGACAGTCGCCTGACTTTGTTGACCATAGTTAAGGGTCGTGTGGGTGGGTCTAATTAATCACGAAATGACGGGTAGAACTTGACTAGTGCTTATGATTTGTTGACCATAGTTAAGGTCATAAGTGCTAGGGGTAAAAACCTTTATCGGGAGTTTCAATTGTTGAAATTTGCAATGAGATTGCATACCTTCTATATGATAGTTGGATCCTGATACCCACTGCGAGTAATTGTTACTCCTGGAAGAGTTTTGCACTTTACAATTAGCCGATCAAGTAGGTGTCTAGAAAGGTGTCAACGGGGTTGCGCCTCTGGGAAAACGAGGTTTATTTTAATTAGGTCCGTGCGAAAGCACGGGGAACCTCCCTCAAAGTACCGACACTGGCCTGGTCGAAAGATTAGCGAACTTGTAGAGTGTAATTAATCCCAGCTAGTCTTTCCTTTTAGGGTTTGAAGGAAGATTTGATAAAAACAGTGGGAGCCATCCTGATTAGATAAAATATATAACCAATCTAATCTTGCAAGAGCGCACGCAGAGTGTTTTCTTCTCTCTCTCTCTCCAGGTAGCGACCTCGTCACGCCTTAATCAAGATAATAATATAGATGAATTGACCGAACCCGCTTGTTATACTGAGCTGGGGAACGTTGGTCCCGCTCCAACTTATAATTGTTATAAGACCGAGCAGGAAATTAGGGGAATACCAGGATTTCCATGCCGCCCAAACGAAGAAAGTGCATGAGATGCATCTCCTTCGGGTGCGTTCATTACAAAGAACTGTTTCTCAGTATCCTCTACGTCCTGGGTATTTGATACCGGATCAGGATCCCAGATATGTAATCAGTTACATAGGGCTACAGAAAGGTAGAGAACTGAGAACGGGTGATAAGTTTCATGAGACAGAAAACGGTGCAAGTGTTGCAGCCAAGTCTGTTGGTCACTATCACCCTGTATTACCAGAATACATTGATTCTGAACGAATTTTATTAGATACCGAACCTGATATACAAAATCATATCAATCTCTTTATTTATTAAAGAAGGATGTAATTTTGTATTGTTGGATAATGTTTTACACATTTCCTATATCAAAAGTTGATGGTTCAGGCACGCTATCTAAAAGCATTGACGTTCTAAATCAAACTACAGTTCCAAACTACACATTGACGTTCTAAATCAAACTACAGTTCCTAGGGGCCATTCTTGTCAAAAGATTCTTGTCACATATACAGTAAGATTGTAGGGAGAACTGTAGTATTCCTCGTCTTGTACGTGGATGACATTCTCCTAATAGGAAATGATATTCCTATGTTACAGTCAGTCAAAAGATTCTTGTCATATAAATTCTCCATGAAAGACCTGGGTGATGCCACCTACATTCTAGGGATCCGGATCTATCGTGATAGATCAAAGAGGATGTTGGGACTTTCGTAGTCCAGGTACATAGACACCATAGTGAAGAGATTCAGTATGGATGATTCTAAGCGCGGTAATTTACCGGCCTGTCACGGAATAACCCTCTCCAAAGAGATGTCTCCCAAGACTGATTTGGAAAGGGATCGCATGTCAATTATACCCTACGCTTCTGCGGTAGGCTCTATAATGTATGCGATGTTATGTACCAGACCAGATGTAGCATACGCATTGAGCGTAGTAAGCAGGTATCAAGAAAACCCAAGGGAGAAGCACTGGATAGCCGTAAAGAACATTCTCAAGTACCTAAGGAGGACTAAGGAGATATTCTTGGTATATGGCGGAAAAGACCTCCAGATAGAGGCCTTTGCCGACTCCGGCTTCCAGAGTGACAAAGATGACTCCAAGTCCATGTCGGGTTATGTCTTTACCCTCAATGGAGGGGTGGTCTGTTGGAAGAGTTCCAAGCAGGAGACCGTTGCTGACTCAATAATGGAAGCGGAGTACATAGCTGCTTGCGATGCCACAAAAGAAGCAGTCTGGATGAAGAAGTTCCTCACAGAACTTCAGGTGGTTCCTACCAGTGTTGGTCTAATACCTCTGTATTGTGACAACAACGGCGCTATAGCTTTAGCGAAGGAACCCATGTCCCATCAGAAGTCCAGACACATCTTAAGGCGGTATCACCTGATCAGGGAGATCGTAGATCGCCGGAAGATCGAGGTGAAAAGAGTAGAGACTGAGAATAACATTGCTGATCCATTCACAAAGGCCCTTCCTCAGACACAGTTCGAGAGGCTATTCGAGATGAGAGGTCTACGATATGCCAGCTCATGGCCCAGTGCAAGTGGGAGATTGTTAGTGTATATGCCCTAGGGGCCATTATTGTATCATACTAGGTTGTATATTACTTAATGGAAGCTTGGGATATTCACAGTTGTATATAACAGTCTTGCTAAACATGGTAGTATGCTACTTGGTTTGTGTCTCCTTTAATATGTGCATATGTTTCTTATGACGTATCACTTATACATATTAGTAGAGCCCATAGGATCTTTTGCTTGATTACCAGCGTCGTGATGACAGTCACACTAGTGGAGGCTGGGTAGTCTGTAAGCAACATCCTATACAGGTCCCTGGTCGTTGGATTATCGAGATACGGCATCGATATTCCGGAGTAGACTAAGTGTATACGCTTCTCATCCTAGTTGGGGAGATGGTCTGTCCCACAGCCATCAATACGTTGTCCGACCGCGGGTGTTTCCAGAAAGGCTTCTAACGGGATCCCTTGATTGTAGCTCGATTGTCGGGCAAATCGATGTGGGTTATACCTCATAAAGAGAGCCGTCTCATTCTGCCTAAATACTAGGTAACCAGGCCGAATGGAGTAAAGATGGAGGATTTCCCGAGCCTTCAGTACAGAAGCCCCGCCTTTAAAGTCATCACGCAGAGGCACCACTGATTTGGTGGTCTCTGAGCCTATGGTGATGACCTTATCCACAAAAGAGGTCTTCGTTCCGACTAGATGTGAACGCAGGAGCAGTCCCCTAGACTCCCGCGGAGGTGCAACCACAATTGAAGCCCCAACCAACCGCATGACTCTCGGGAGTCTGTATTTCTCGAAGAGCGGAGGAGTCTTGTGGGCACCAAACACTCCTCGCACGTGCATCTCCATCCAAGAAGTGAAGTAGTGCATCGGAAAGTTAGCAGGCTGTACCCCAGGCTCATTAGCGTCCGCTGCTACGCTAAGTCCATTATAAAGGTAAGCCAATCCGGCGATCCTTACCGATAACTGCAAACCGGCCACCATTCGATGCGCTGGGTAAAAGACAGAGGACCGCATGAGGCGTGGGTGCATGGGAAGCGCGAAGCTGCATAGCCATAGACCCAAGAACCCTATGAAAAAAGTCTCCTCGTCCATGCCAGGAACGGCGATCTCTGAGAAAAGGACACTGGCAGTGCCGGGGAGATAAAAATCCCGCTGCTCATTTTCCGATGAAGGTCGGCGGTCCAAGCCGAAACCAAAGGGGTCAGCAAGCTGAGCAAACTTCTCGCCCTGCTCTGATAGGAACTCTGGGCGGATAAAACGAGTGATGAAATCCGCGAAACTGACGCCCCGGTCGCCCGATTCCAAATGGAGTTCCTCATAAATCTCTAACACCTTCACCAAGCCCGGGTGCTGATGCTGAATGGCATTTTCCGGAGTTAAGTCAAATACAACCTGCTTGGTGGCAAAGACGTACTCATCAGGAGGAAGCAACTCTTCGTAGTGCTCCCCCCTCACTGGTAGACCTGAAATCTCAACAAATTCTTCCAAAGAGATGGAGACTTCCCTATCCACTGTCAAGAAGGTGTGGGTGGGGATATTCCATTGTTCAATAAAAGCCTTTATCCACCACGTTGGAGGAGAGGGATACTCGAAAAGCGAAACGTAAACGGCCGAGTATAAACCAATCTTCGTCAGATGAGTCCTTTTCGCCGCTAAGATGTAACGGGCCCAAGGCAAATATCCAGCAAGCGGTCGCGGGATCAGTCCAATGTTATAAGCCTGTCCCCAAGGGCGTGCTTCACCCTGACAGATTCGCCTCCCCAAAATATCTATAGCCGGCGGCGGCTGCACCGGAATGGCGCCAATGGCAGGCTGGAGGAGATCGTCAGAATTCCAATTTTTAACCTCCACGGCATACTCCACCGGGGGCTTGTCCGCATAAGGGATCGTAACTATGGGCTCAGAGGGCGAAGCGGAACTGAAGCTGCGGCGGCCTTGGATGATTTGGCTGTACCACCTTCCCCACATGTGAAGTCTCTTGCACTCAGGATCGTGATCTCTAATCAAGGCGAACACCACCCGGTCCACTGGTGCATGTGGGAACCCTCCTTCTGAGCGAACAAAAGGGAAAGACAAATCTTCAGACATGTTTCCTGTAGAAAAAAAAAACATAACCGTTAGTGTTCCAATGCTTCACATTTCAAAGGCCTACATCACACTACAATGCAGTGGGTAGGGAACCAAAGGGGGACCCACAAAATCAAGATGACGACGCATCATTTGATAAGACAGTCCCATCATTGGATGAGACTGTCAGTCAATAAAAAGACCCCCAAGAGAATATCCTCATGGGGGGGAAATCCCTAGAGACAAGGAGAAAATCTTCTCTTTTTAGAGCAAAGCTCTGTCACAGAGTGACATTTGTCAAACTCTGGTCTCAAAGGAATAAAACTTCTTAAAAAAGAGCCTAGCTCTGTAGTAGTAATAAAAAATTATAACTCCTAAGAATTAAAATTTTTTGGGATCTTAAAGATCCATGGAAACTTTTAGAAGTTCTCTATTTGATCTATGAGCAGGGCTCTGTTCATGGGTTAAAACCCAAGAACAAGATCTCTGTAAATTTTTGAGAGCAAGGCTCTGTGGATGAAACCCCAAAGGAGTCTTCTTTAGATCAAAGATCTATGAGAGCAAGGCTCTGTTGAAGAAACCCCAAAGGGGTTTTTCTTTAGATCAAAGATCTACAAGAGCAAGGCTCTGTTAATTAAAATTAATTTAAATTAATTTAAATTTCTACCTAAGAATGATTCTAAGTTCTGAACTTCAAAGTTCTTGGGAAGAAGTAAGAGCAAGGCTCTAAGAGTTTTTAGGCAAGAGCAAGGCTCTGAATCAAAGTTCTTGAAAACGGTAAAAAAATTTAAGGACCAAGGGTCCCATTTATAGACGCTTGCTTCACCTGACCCCTATGATCCAATGGTCGGGGTCTTGCCACCGCTGCACTCACGTGCGCGACGTGAGCGCAACGGTGGGGGGGCATTTGTTCCCCCAATCAGAGCAAGGCTCTACTTGAATTTTGAAAATTCAAATTTTGAAGCAACGCTTCGGTTCCCGTGCGCTGCGCGCAATTTGCCACATGTCAGAAGTTGACTCGGCAGCACAACGCCCAAGGCAGTGCGTCCAATCAGAGCAAGGCTCTTTAAAAAACATAAGCAACACTCAACTGCGCAAGCGCACGGCTGCGCGACACGTGTCTGCGCAGTTGCGCAAGCACAACTGCGCAAGCGCACGGCAGCGCGACACGTGTCTGCGCAGTTGCGCAAGCACAACTGCGCAAGCGCACGGCTGCGCGACACGTGTCTGCGCAGTTGCGCAAGCGCTGTTGCGCAAGCGCTTCACTGCGCGACACGTGTCTGCGCAGTTGCGCAACCGCTGTTGCGCAAGTGCTTCACTGCGCGACACGTGTCACTCACTGGGAGAGTTGCGCAAAACAGAATAAATCTTGTTAAAACAAGAAGATTTCTTCTGTAAAACAGGGGCCTTTGGATCAAAGATCCAACGGTGAGGAAAATTCCCCAAATCACTCAGGAAAAGATTTATGGAACAAATTTAACTAATTTTTGGAGCACTATAAAAAGGACCCCAGACCTCATTTTAAAAAAAGGAGGAAGATCTAAAAAAAAAGAGAGAAGAGAATTCTGCAGACCCTCTAAAAGAAGATAAAAACCTTTGAGATAAGAGGAAATTCTCTTGAAGAATAGATCATTGATCTAAAAAAAAAAAAACAAGATCAGTGACCTTCAATAAATAAATAAATAAATAAATAAAAATAATAAAAATAGTGCCCTGCACTTGCTATGAACCTCTGGTTCTCTGAGACAGAAAGAAAGAAAAGATCTCTTTCTTCTCTTTGATCTAAATTTAGATCAAGAAATTAAAAGGTGCTCTGCACTTCTTTTCTTGAATCTAAAGGATTCTTGGTGCTTGCACAAATGCAATGCACTATTTGAAGGGCTAGGCCCAAATCAAAAGACTTAGCAGGCCAAAATAAATTGCAAAGCAATAAAAGGGCTGGGCCCAAATAAAATTGATGCTCTGCATCATTTATAAAGAACAGAGCCCAAAATAAAATTGATGCTCTGCATCCTTTTTGGGCAAAGCCCAAATAAAAGCAAACGAAATGCAAAAGCAATGGACTTAGCCCAATCGTGGCCGTAAATCCTTAAATCAAATTAACTGAGCAAAATGGCTCTCCCAAATCAACCTTGGTTCGAGGGTACATCTCCGAATTCCTTTGACATCCATCGTTGTAATTCCTCAACGACGTCAAAGAGGTGACGAGTCCCAACGACCATACACCCATACGGACTGCGGGGTCCTTAAACTCGTGGACCGAAACGTCCTTAAACTAATATCGGACCGAAACGTCCCTAAACTAATATCGGACCGAAACGTCCCTAAACTGGCGATGGACCACCACGTCCTTAAAACTGGCGATAGACCGCCACGTCCCTAAACTGGCACAATAGGGCCCAAACGCTCTTTTGTCGGATCTAAACGGTCCCGTCTAAGTTGATCTTAGCCCCAAATACGGCTAACGTATCCTTAGACAATTAAATAAACGATAAAACCCCAAATCAACCTTGGTTCAAGGGTACATCTCTGAACTCCTCTGACATCTGTCGTTGTAATCCCTCAACGACGTCAGAGAGGTGACGAGTCCCGACGGCCAGATATTAAATCGGTCACTACGTCAAGTCGGTCTTAGTCCAAAACAGGATTAACGTATTCTTGACGAACGTTTAAGTTGATCTTAGCCGCAACGCGACCAATGCATCCTTAAACTAAAAACACCAAACCCAAATCTAAGTAAACACGGATTTGGACTAATCCACGTCCTACGGGCGACGGCATTACTCAGTCTCCGTATACTAATCCACGGGCAACCACAAATAAAACAAACACACACGACACGAAGTGAAATTCTGGAGAAGGAGAAAGTTGTTACCGCGACGCGGTAGCGTAATTAACTGCAGGGGCTTGTGCCTGCAGAGAAGAGCGTCCCCACAATCAAAAACCCCTCACCCTGAGGGGGAATCTGACGAAGTCTGCTACATCGGCCGCATCCGTCCAAACCTCCGATACACGGTGCCGTAAATCAACTCAGCATCTTCGGAGAGGTAGACGGATAAAACCAAATAGCATCTGCCCCGAATCTCAGGCACAGACGCCCAAGTCTGCGCCGCCTTTCGGAGGGGAACAGTCAGACCCCCAAAAGCGGTACAAGTCGTGTCGGAGTGTAGCCCAGAACACCCTGAGATACTACTGGAATACCTACCAGCAAATCTCCTGCCTTGGCCAAGGACTTTTCATGTTCTGGCTCTCCTAGACACAGCGCGACCTCACCCCCAATACCGGGAGAGACGAACCCCTGCAGATCCGCTCACTGCCTCCATGTGGCTCGGGACTGTACCCAACTAAAACCTGTTTGCACGACTCCTTTGAGCCGTGGTAGGGTAGTAATCAAAGCACAGTGGGAACTCACACGAGACAAATGACGATCTCAGGTCGATGAACTAACCTGTACACATGTCACCAGGGAACTGCTATCTGACGTCTGGTATAAACCCAACTAGCAGGTTCCCGGCGAGTCCTGTCCGGTGTACTCATAACCCAATGAGCACCTGTATACATCTTAGGTGAACCAACGGACACCAGTGGCTTGTGAGATCGGCCACCGCCCCTCGTCGGGGTCTCGACTGTATACACTAGTCTACTCTGGAGTATCGATGCCCTGTCTCGAAACACCCACGACTAGGGACCATTTAAGGATGTGCTTATAGACTACCAGCTCCCACGTATATGATCGCCCTCATACTGACGGTAGTCAAGAAAGAATCCTAGGGACTCTATCAACGTGCAATAGTGACCTGTAAGGTCACCTAATGCAGTACACGATGATAAAGGTAAACCAGATAGCATACTATCATCTTGAGTAAGACTGTCCTACTGGGACAGGTCCTCCCCTCAATCATTGCAATCACGTACCTGTGATCCAATAATTGACTCTGAGGGCACTATCTCCAACAATCTCCCACTTGCACTCAAGGCTAATTATTGCGATGTCGCATACTCACAGCCCGTGTGATACCGAACACCCAACTCCTCTACTAGTCAGTCTCACAAAGCTCGTTTGCGAAACTATTGCGTTCGAGGAATAGCCTCAGTGAGTGGATCCGCTCTGGTGTTTCTTTCTATGTCTCTCTCTATCTCAAGTTCGCGGAGAAAACCATCTCCCGAAATGAGCAATACCTGTCTTAGAATGTCTGGATGTCTGATGGGACCTAGCTCATAAATGAACTCCAAATCCAAACTTCTTAGACTGTATCGTCAACTGAACTTAATCAGTATCCTGCGCCATGCCTTCCTTCAGTATCTACCTGGACCACCTGTCCAAAATACTGCCCTTTGTTAGAAGGAAAACTATAACTCTGACAGCCACTCTGCCATCCAGGTCACCTTGGAAGCCTGGAATGATAACCGTCTCCTAAAGGAGAATGCTGTTATCATATCCCTAGAACATCCACTTATGTTCTAATAACTGCTTCCGATTGTTTCTCCAGGATTGGATCAATATCAACTTATTGCATCTACTGCAAGAACAACATCTGGTGTGGTACTTGACATCTCATGATTGACTCAATTGCCTAAGCAAGTGATCTGCCAATCATGCACATCCCTCTCCCCTTTAGTCTGTAAGACACTTTTAGAGAGGGTGACTCCATTACCTGCAGGTACACTACCGTGCCAGGAGTCGTTCATTATAAATACTCATAGAATGCGGTCAAGGTACCCAGATTAGGAAACCACCCAAATCTAGATCTAAAACCATAGATCTAGTTACCAGAATGTCTGATATAATATCCAAGTCCTATATGGAAAAACTACTGTGTGACGACCATAGTATAACCGATCGTAGTATAGGAATATCACTTCCTACTCTGTGTATGTCATCAAATACCAGGACATCACACCCTACTACCTTCTCAACAGATCCATCCCCTATTCTGATGAAGTCAAACCTATGACCGTCACATCAGAAATAGATGATCTATCTCCGCTATATCTGCTTTAGTCTATAAATAGACATAAGCCAACTGTCCACCAATGCTTCCGCTGCTCCCACTGACTACGACAACCCTCTGGCAGAGTCATATACACGTACGCTTCTAAAACCAGTTTAGAACGACGCTATACTCATCCTCCCGCCGGATCTCACAGTCTGGAACAACAGCAATGGCAAGTCTGGGTAAACAAGAACCTCTCTGCTACCGTCCTTGAGCATACCAAAGTACCTCTCGGGTGCCTGAGGTTACCCACCATATCTGCGGAGTGGCCAATGGAATGTCAAACCAGATTGAATCTTTAGGTTCTTATCAAATCTTCTGTAATCGTTTGCGGTTCTGGAATCACTTCCAGTTCTACCATACTCCCACTACTGTTTTCTGAAAAAATCCATTTTTAATAAAACTGTGGCGAGTCAAGAACGATATCTCTATTGATCTTCCATATGGTAGAATATCAACCCTATGCATAGCCCGGGTCAACCCACAAACAGCCATTACGGAAACGTGCCTTGAGTTATCCAGAGTCTGGTTTTAAGCATAAGCTGGACAACTCCCCTTATCTTAACAACGTCAAGATATGAACTGTTCTATATCCAATATAGAAACAGAGGTACTGATTTAATTGAACCAGATTCAAATCATGCAGCTGTCTTCAGTGCATGTCAACTAAATGGAAGGAGGCCGATCAGCGTTACTCAACTTAGGAATATTTCCAATTATGAGTAACCTGAAAGAGAAGCAAGTTCTCTTAATCATTACTATCAACTGAATACCATACACGAGTATCTACATCTTCGATCACCTTGAAGAATCCCGATACTTGCAATACCTGGTTCTCTACTTTATTCTTATACTTATAACTTCTCAAAACTTCGACCCTGTGTTTCTACGAAACACCTGTCTAAGAACTAGAGAAGTCATAAGTAAATAGAATACAGTACGAGGACCAATCTTTCTGTCCTAGTGGACACTGGACAATATACAATACTCTGTATAAGTCCCCTGAGTCTAGTAACTCATTCACTGTGTGTCGTAGATTGAAAATTGTACTTATGGTTAAGAAGAGTTACACCGTTGTTCAATGCTCCTTACTTAACCATCTACTGATATAGGTAAATGTCATAGACATAATTTCAAAAAGGTATGTCTCACTCTATAAAAATAGACGTACGGATATATCAATTTGAAATTGGTGCACAACAACGGATATTCAAAACCAAATATTTGCCGACCGGCAAACAATCCAGGTGGCTTCCTCAAATATCACCAATTCCAACGAATCCCGATATAATGAGGATGGTCACCTAATTCCCAATAACTTACTCCCACTCATCATCTGTAAAACCATACAGATGTGAGAATCATACCTGGTAAATACATACCCTGGAGCAAGTGTCTAATTGGGAAATCAGTTTTCTATTAACAGTACACAGTGAAACTGAAACATTGAAATGTTTCGATGGGGTATCCTGGTATTCCTAGTAATGCCTCTTCCATTATCCAGATTCACAACTATAATCGTATAATTCTTTGCCACTTCTCCAAATCCCTTTATATGTCTTTAGTCATTACCTTCTGTACACCCCTTTAGGCCAAATGGTTTTCTTCTTTCCCTACCGTTCGGCACCAGCCTATGGTTTGGAAGAAGACTATCCAATAAGCATAATGGGTGTACTGTCCTAATCCTAGGAACACTCGCAACGCGAGTGAAGGTGAAGATAAAAGACACCTGAATGTACTTTATTCCTATTTCTCCTGAACCAGGATCCATCCCCGAACTGGAACAAGTTCCTTTCGAGTTCGTATATAACCATACGATGGATTATCCAATAAACTGGGATCTTCGTAGTGATAGGGAGTGTCCTGGAAAAATACAAAGGTGATTTAGGATTGGCGAAGAAATACTTGGTTTGGTCATGAATAGCAGTCGCAATTTACTTTGCCCTCTTACTAATCCCTTGCTTTGTCTGAACTTAATACCTTCTGTACACCGTTTAGGCTAACTGGTTTTCTTCATTCCCTACCAGTCGGCACCAGCCTAAGGTTCGGAAGAAGACTATCCAATAAGCGTAATAGGTGTACTATCTCCTAAACCAAGGAGTACTCGCAACCTGAGAGAAGGTGAAAAGAAAAGACAACTGAATAGTCCTATCCGTTTTCTCCAGAACCAGAAACCATCCTCGAAGTCCTTCGAGTTCGTATATAACCATACGATGGTTTTGTCCAATGGAAGTGGACGTTCGTAGTAATACGGGGTGTCCTGGAGAAAAGGGTAAAAGTAGGAGTGGCAATGAGGTTTGCAACTCTGACAATCCGAAAGCCAGTGTTAAGAAGGTTCGGTCAACTTGGTCACTGAGTCATAGTCTAAGGTCGGGTCAATGGTCGCTGCCAAAGAGAGAGAGAAAAGAAACACTCAGCGTGCACTCTAACCTAGATCAGAATGGTTGTCACTTTATCTAATCAGGAAACCTGCCACTGTAACGTCAAATTCTTCCCCAAACCTGAAAGAAGAATTAGCCGGGATCACCCGAGGAGTAAACCAACTCATCAGTGGGAATCGGGATCCAACTATCATCGCATGATAACGTGACGGAATCCGCTCACGTTATCACACTCCAGAAGGTATGCGCATATCTGGCAAGTTTCAGTACTTTTGAAACTCCCGATGTGGATTTCTACCCCATGCTCTTATGACCTTGGCGTGAGGTCAAAATATCATAAGTCACATGTCAAGTTCTACCCATCATTATCCAGGTTAATTTGAACCCATCCGTACATACCCTTGACGTAGGCCAAAATAGTAGTACGACTGTCTCAAACCAACGCATCTATCTATACAACAGATAAATATCCGGCAGCTACCAATCACTATGCCTTGGCGTGAGGTCAAAATACATAGCTTGAATACTACCGAATATTTAACCGAAATGATGGAGGGCTACGAATGGTTTCTGGCGAAAACCTTTAACGTAATGAACTAGATATCGTTGAAGGAACTGATAGCTTTTTAAAAATATAGTGACGAAAACCTTTGCTAAAGAGGTCACTCCCGGTGAAGGGATCTCGGCTCTTTCCCCGTAGAATGAGGTGCAGGATATTCCAACTGAATACCACGATGCAAAGAAAAAGTAAACGGCTATAGTGAAGTTACTGCCCTGACGCAAACTTTTGTCCAAGGGGTCACTCCCGGTGAAGGGATCTCGGCCCTTGCCTCGTCGACTGAGGAGCAGGATATTCCAACTGAATACCACGATGCAAAACAAAAGAGAACGTCCTTGCAATAACAGCTTTTTGAAAAGTGTTCCAACAACATCAGAATAGGTTTGTTTATCTTGCATTGATCCGAATCAACGCAGTCCCATCAATTGATCACACCACAAAGAACGAAAATATACTGACGTACGTATATGCCATCCGCATTCGCCACTGGGTCCCGTCATCACCCGTTAGGTTAGCTAACTAACGACAGAGCGGGGACTGGACTAGCGCGGATGAAAAATATATACAACATCTACTAGTATATATACAATATATAATTTTCGCTCAAGGCGTGATAAAAATGCAGCAACACAGAAATGTACAGCAGCACAGATCAATACAGATATCTGGGATCCCCGGGTTTCACAGAGCCGCTGCTGAAACCCGACGTTCCCCTGGTCGTGTGGATAGCCTGCGCAATGAAATCCTAGACCCCTACGGGCGCGGAAAGTTACCCGCCAAAACCTGAAGCGAGGCAGCCCCCTTCAGCAACGTGAATGGACCACCCAGCACTTCACGGAATCCGGTAACTTGGGCACCCCTCCTGGGTCAATCTGTACCCCCTACGAGTGCGGAGAATAGCCCTGCCAATTCCAGAGTAAAGCCCCCTCCTTCTCAATGCCATGAGATGCAGGCTTGTTGCCCTCTAGAACCCGGCTATTCGTGCATCCCTCCGCGGGGTAATCCTAGTACAGAAAGTAAAATATACATACAACGGGTACATCGACCGCAACCTGGTCGTGCCCCAAAAGAATAATACAAACAGGCAGTGACGGCAGTCCACATGTCGGACGCTCGCCCCGCAATATTAAATGTACATAATACAACAAAACTGTACTAGCATTGCATCCAGGCTATCCCCCACGACCGATCCGCAACATCACAGCAAAACACAGAACATCAACGTGAAAGTCACGTTCGCAAATCCGTCTAACCGGGCTATAGCAGTCAGACTGGATTTACCGATCAAGTGATATTCACGGTCGCAGATATAATGTAAATACTGTGAACTAATGTGTTTAAAATATCCGATCGATCAAAAATTACCAAGTGGGCCCACAAGTACTACTGCAGCACATCAAGAAATTCTGGGCCCAAAATTAACATTCCAGAAACCACATTTTCAAATCAGGAGTATTCTGCAAAATTTTGGGGGACTGAACAGTCCAAGTCGCGGCGGAACCGCGGCCCAAGCATGGGTTTGGCCGCGGTTCCGCGGTGGTTTAGACAGTTCACGAGCCCAAATTTTCACATAACTCTTAAAAATCCCTGCACATCATTCTGAGACAACCTGAAAAATTTTTGGACTTCAAAAAATTTCGACAGAAACCGATGTGTAGAAAAATACTGTTTTTGGAAAATTGTTCGATCGGAAATGTAAAACACATTAGACAAAGCTAGACTATGTTAATGGCGAGGCTCTGATAACACTGTAAGTCCGCGGCGGCGCCCCGGCCGTCAATCCGACGCCAAAAATGCGGAAGCGAAAAACTTTAATTTTGCAAACTAGCAAACCGGCACCACCGCGCACTAAACACCCGGATCGGGCCATTAACTAGTCCTAGCAACAACAAGACGGGTTAGAGATATACCGAGTGATCCGAGTCCTCCGGTCTTCTCGTCGTCGTCCCGATCTCCCGCGGAATGTCCGGTCTCCACCTCGTCGCCGGAAGGGCATCACGTCGCCTGCTTCTTTTACGGGTTCCCGTCTCTATACCGAGGCAACTCGGGCGCGAAGTTGGCTAGCCGACGCGTCCAAGATTTGCTGTAGACCAGTGTAGAATAGTTGTCTCTTTGAGGTTTAGTATAGTTGCCAAGATGGAGGAATTTGTGCACAAGGATTTTTCATTTGATGCTTGCTAGAAAAGAAATGGAGCATGCTCTGTAAAATGTGTGTTCGGCCAAAAACCCATCAGCCCCTCTTAAGCACCCACCAAAGGCTCAATGCAACCATATATTAATTAGTTCATTATCTCATCAATCAAGAATCTCCAGCACACTCATTAAGCTCCTTTTTAAAACCTTAGGAAATTAATCCACACTCCAAATGAACCTCCAGCACACTCAAGGGGAGGGAGGGCCCACGAAATGACTTGAAGGAATCTTCCCACAAAAATTAAACCTCTCTCTCCTTCACACATGAGTGTGGCCGGCCCCAAAAAACCAAGCGGAAAAAAAAGAAATCTTTTTCAAGCAAGAGGAGAAAAAGGAAATGATAAACAAAAGAAATTCATCAAATCAATTTCCAATCCATTTCTAATCTCATAATGGCAATGGAATGACAAAAGAATCTCATGATGAAGAGGCAGCAACAATGCAAGAAACACCTCCACTAAATGTTAATTGCAATCCTGCAATTAACACCCTCCATAAGAAAGTCCGGCCGTGAAGGAATGAAAGAAAACCGGCCGGAACGGAATGCAAACTGGCAACTTCAGAAAACTGATCCCGTAATAAATTACAGGAAAACCCCGCTACTGCAAATACATGCCCGCATTTGTATTCCCACTGAACACAAATGCAAAGAGACAAAACTACACTATCTAATATTAGGATCCGGCTTAAGCCAAAGCCGGCTAGTAAAAAACCGTCCGATCACGATCCGTGCAATACCGCACGTATCTGATCGAACCCTGCCATATCTCCATACGGCCTCTACAGCGTTTCGCCCGAAACCTGAGTAACTGAGTGTGGTGGACTCTAAAGACTCGTCAATACTATGGCTGTGGATTTAACCACTAGCACGTCAGAGGTATAAGCCAATACGTGACGGGCCACCAGGTATTGACCAAAAGGGACGTCGATGAGCGAACTCATCCTGACACCCTACTGAGCCTGTCAGTGACAATATCCGTACAGTCCGGTCCATTCGTCTATGAGCATCGCATGGCGGGCCTAGGGGGTTGGTAAAAGTCAGACCCCCAAAAGCGGTATAAGTCGTGTCGGAGTGTAGCCCAGAACACCCTGAGATACTACTGGAATACCTACCAGCAAATCTCCTGCCTTGGCTAAGGACTTTTCATGTTCTGGCTCTCCTAGACACAGCGCGACCTCACCCCCAATACCGGGAGAGACGAACCCCTGCAGATCCGCTCACTGCCTCCATGTGGCTCGGGACTGTACCCAACTAAAACCTGTTTGCATGACTCCTTTGAGCCGTGGTAGGGTAGTAATCAAAGCACAGTGGGAACTCACACGAGACAAATGACGATCTCAGGTCGATGAAATAACCTGTACACATGTCACCAGGGAACTGCTATCTGACGTCTGGTATAAACCCAACTAGCAGGTTCCCGGCGAGTCCTGTCCGGTGTACTCATAACCCAATGAGCACCTGTATACATCTTAGGTGAACCAACGGACACCAGTGGCTTGTGAGACCGGCCACCGCCCCTCGTCGGGGTCTCGACTGTATACACTAGTCTACTCTGGAGTATCGATGCCCTGTCTCGAAACTCCCACGACTAGGGACCATTTAAGAATGTGCTTATAGACTACCAGCTCCCACGTATATGATCGCCCTCATACTGCCGGTAGTCAAGCAAGAATCCTAGGGGCTCTATCAACGTGCAATAGTGACCTGTAAGGTCACCTAAAGCAGTACACGATGATAAAGGTAAACCAGATAGCATACTATCATCTTGAGTAAGACTGTCCTACTGGGACAGGTCCTCCCCTCAATCATTGCAATCACGTGCCTGTGATCCAATAATTGACTCTGAGGGCACTATCTCCAACATAAGCCAGATTCTAGTATAGGGTTACTGGATTTATACAGTCTAATCTTTTTCCGTGTTTTCACGGATTGGAGGGGCGTTCTCGTAATTTGTCGGGAAGCTTCTAAAAGAGTGGTGACTAAGGGGTTAAGGTGGCATTGCATTAAATGAGATTAGTGACTCATTTGTGTGATTCATCCAAGTCATTAATGCATCATAAATGCTTAATGACTCATGGAGATGAATCACTCAAAGATATTTGTGAAGCATGGTTGTTAATTCTATTATTTGATTTTTGGATAAATAATAATGCTTCATATATATCATGATAAGTTCATTATCTCATTTCATTATTATTCTCACCTTCTCTCTCCTCAAGCTCACTCTCTCTTCAAACCCTAACCCTAACCTCTCATGAGTTGAGATCAAGGGTTAGCTAGACTAATACATCCATAACCTCACTCTATGTCCCCTAGGTAGCTTAGATTAGCACTTTAAGCAACCTAGTTATCTCAAGTTTGAGATTAAGCTTGGCGTAGGAGCTTTCAGGTGGATCGTCTTTGATTCGAGGAGGCCGTTGAGATGCCGATGTTCCAAGGAGCCTACGAGGAGTGGAGGACCGCGATGAAGACCCGAAGGACAAGTAACATGAGGTATAACTTCGTATCCGAGTAGTTAAACCTCTAGTACTTTGTTAGCAATGGTTTAGAAACGATTCATGCGCTCAAGTCCGTGTTACGAAGCTTTGATAAATTTTTTTCATATATTCTGCCTCCCCGCAAGTTCGTGGGGTGCGTGACATGGACTTACAGGAAGAAATTCCAGAACCACAAATTACTACTGAAAATATGGTAGAACCAGAAGTTCAAGAAGAACTGGACATTCCCACACCACTCCGCAGAAGTAGTAGGCAGTCTCATCCGCCCGAGAGATACTACGGTTTTCTCATAGACGGGGATAGAGAGGATTGCACTATAGACTATGATGAGCCTACTAGCTTCCAGCAAGCCATTCAGAGCGGTGACTCAGTAAAATGGCTGGATGCAATGTGGACCGAAATGGAGTCCATGTACACTAACAAAGTATGGACTTTGGACGTTGTTCCAGATGGGGTAAAACCCGTAGGATGCAACGTCCAAAGTCCATACTTTGTTAGTGTACATGGACTCCATTTCGGTCCGCATTGCATCCAGCCATTTTACTGAGTCACCGCTCTGAATGGCTTGCTGGAAGCTAGTAGGCTCATCATAGTCTATAGTGCAATCCTCTCTATCCCCGTCTATGAGAAAACCGTAGTATCTCTCGGGCGGATGAGACTGCCTACTACTTCTGCGGAGTGGTGTGGGAATGTCCAGTTCTTCTTGAACTTCTGGTTCTACCATATTTTCAGTAGTAATTTGTGGTTCAGGAATTTCTTCCAGTTCTATTGCGCTCCCACTCTTCTGATTTTCCAAAAATTCAGTTTCTAAGAAGCAGGCATGACGAGAAACAAAAACCTTTTGTTCCTCTGCGTAATAGAAATAATATCCCATGGAGTTATTTGGATATCCCACAAATTTGCACTGTACTGAGCGTGCCTCGAGCTTGTCCGCATGCTGCCTTTTTACAAAAGCTGGACATCCCCATGCCTTCAGGTATTGAAGACAGGGTTTTTTCCCACTCCACATCTGATATGGTGTGGTAGGCACAGTTTTGGTTGGAATCTTGTTCAAAAGATATGCAGCTGATTCCAGTGCATATCCCCAGAATGATCGTGGTAACTCAGTGTTACTCATCATCGAACGAACCATATCCAATAGGGTTCAATTCCTCCTTTCCGATACACCGTTGTGTTGTGGTGTGTATGGAGGAGTAAGCTGAGAGAGAATTCCATTCTCTTTCAAGTAACCCAGGAACTCGGCACTTAAGTATTCACCACCTCGATCAGATCTCAGTGTTTTATACTCTTGCCTGTTTGTTTTTCCACTTCATTCTTGTATTCTTGGAATTTCTCACAAGCCTCGGATTTATGCTTCATCAAGAAGATATATCCATACCTGGAGAAATCATCCGTAAAAGTAATGAAGTAGGAATAACCACCTCGCGCATGTGTAGACATTGGACCGCACACATCACTGTGTATGAGTCTCAAGAGCTCGCTTGCTCTTACCCCGTGTCCAGTAAACGGAGTCTTTGTCATCTTTCCTATGAGACAAGATTCACAAGTAGCATAAGATTGATATTCGAACGGATTCAAATATCCTTCTCTATGTAACTTAGTCAACCTTCTCTCATTGATGTGACCAAGTCTACAATGCCATAAGAAAGCCTTATTTAATTCCGGAGACTTTCTTTTAAGTGTATTCTGGACATTGAAAACCTGAGCTTGACTTAATACGTATATACCGTTATCTAATGTACCTGACCCAATCAGAACTTGATTTAGGTGGATGTATACTACATCGCTTTCAAATGTAAAATTATATCCCTCTCTTGAAAGTGAGGACACCGATATGATATTACAAGTCATACTAGGTACATATAGACAGTTACGTAAAATCAATATCTGCCCACTTGTCATGCCTAGGCGATATTCTCCCACGGATTCAGCGTCTACGCTCATTCCGTTTGCAACTCTGAGAGACCAATCACCTACCTTTATAACTCTACGGTTTCTCAAAGCATGTAATGAATTACAGATATGAGATCCTGCTCCGGTATCTAGTACCCAGGAAGTAAAGTTAATTGACAAACAGTTCTCTATTACTAATACACTTGAGGCTGAAGCCACAACACGCTTCGTATCCTGGCTACTGGCTTCTAAAGCCCTGCAATCTTTCTGCCTATGCCCAATCCCATAACAATAGGAACGTCCCACTTTTACTATATCCAGTCCCGAAACTTTTGCCCTTCTCTTTCCTTCTACTTCCCTGGTTTCCTTCAGGGTAGAAGGTAAAGACTGTAGAATTAAGTCAGTATCTGACTCGTTTCCCAACGCGGTCTCCAGGTCCTGGAGCTTATCAATGCAGCTAGTCATTGTAAGGACATTGTCCCCTACAGATGACCCGTCAGCCAACCTCGCTTGAATTAATTCGTTCGATGTCTCATATCTTGCGATATGAGATTGCTCTCCATATAAATCTTTGTTATGGAGAAAGATGGAGACTAAGTCCATCTTTTCGTGCTGCTTCTGGTATACACCATCAACTGAAGATAACACGAGGCACTTAGCTTTCGCTTTATCTTTTTTCTTTGTCTGACGGATATCCATATCCGGGACAGTGGAAACTGGACCTGGGACGGCGGGATCTTGAGTAGTAATAGGGTGGTCCAGCTTGTTATAGGCAATGGACATCTGGACAGACCTTTGCCGGTCATATAAGTCAGATTCAGTCAATTTGTTATCTAGATGTAACCTATGTGTGGTCACAGGGTCGCTGCAATTTTAAGAGAGAGAAGAAAATACTATTAGCATGATGTTCTTGCAAGTTTAGAGTGGTTTAATTTATCTAAACAGGATGGCTCCCACTGTTTCTCGAATCCCTCCTCAAACCATAAAAGAAGAATTAACCAGGACTATTCTCACCGTACAATTCTTGCTTAACCGTTCAGCCAGGTCAGTGTGGATACTTCGAGGGAGGTTTTCCAACGCTTTCGCGAAGTTCCTTAATTAAACAACCTCTTTTCTCTGGGGGCGTAACCCCGCTGACACCTTTCTAGGCACCTACTTGGTTTATAGCATTGATCGTTAAGTGACGAATCTCCTGATAAGTAGCTTGTACTCACAGTAGGATCGGGATCCAAAATATCATCGTATGATAATGTTGAAGGTATCCTACCAACATTCATCAAACTCCAAAATGGTATGCTCTCTCTGCAAATTTCAGTTTCTTTTGAAATTCCCGATGTGGATTTTTGCCCCATGCTCTTATGACCTTGACGAAAGCCAACAAATCATAATTCACATGTCAAGTTCTGCCCATCATTGTCTTAGTTAATTTGAACCTACCCGCACATACCCTTGACGAAAGCCAACAAGGTAATACGACTGTCCCAAACCAACACATCTATCTATGCAACAAATGAATAACCCAGCAGCTACCAAACACTATGCCTTGACAAAAGCCAACAAACATAACTTGAATACTACTGACCATCCATAAGAAATGACGGAGGGCTACGAATGGTTTTGGCAAAACCGTGAACGTAGTGAACTTGATATAATCGAAGGAACCTGATAATTTTTAAAAGGAGTGGTTAAAGCTCTGTAATTTTAAAAATTCTGATCTTTTAAAATAACCGAGTGGTTTCTTTTAAATTTGTTCCAACGATTAAACTTTGGTTTATTTTCTTTGCATTATTATAATGCGTCCCATCATTTATCCTATCATTGCAGAAAACAACGAAAATACCACGTCCTCTTATGCCATCCGCATTTGCCACGGGGTCCCGTCATCACCCGTTAGGTTACTTAACTAACGACAGAGCGGGGGCTGGGCTAGCGCGGGTGTAAAACATAAGTGACGTCTAATAGCTATCATATATAGATATTGTACATTCGTCAGACGCAATAATAAGCATTCCAGATCATAGATGAACTTTATTGGATTTATTAGCAATCCGCATTTGCTTTGAGCCTGCAATAAAAGACGGATTACACAGTTGTGATGAATAGCCATTACCCCACCTTAGACCCCTACGGGTACGGCAAACTACCTGCAAAGTATCCGAAGTGAAGCGGTCTCCCTCAACAATGTGAGTAGGCCACTAAACACTTCAACGTACCCGGTAGTTTGTGTACCCCGCCTTGGGTCTATCCTAGGAGAAAAACAGTAAAAAGAAATAATACAACGGTGGCTACAACCGCAACCTGGATGTGCCCCGCAAAAGACTATTACATCAAATTACATTTACATTGAATGAATGAATATTAAACCCATCTCAAACCCCTGCTAATCATCACAACAGTCCAACATAGTTCATATACACAAACAGTAAACATTTCAGAAATGTGCAACCCCCTGCCAACCGACATACTAGCAGTTAGGGGAGGTTTACGAACACATTAAACATTACAGATAAAAACCCAGTTAGCAAATATCTTAGAACATCGATCGAATACCATATTCTGTGTCTACCCCAAAAGCAAAACAACACTGAAGTAACCTGGGAAGAAACAGTATATACAGGAAGACAAAACACCTCAAAAAATGAATAACAGTGAAAATACGAGTCAAAACCGAGTTGACTCGGCGGCGGATCCGCGGCCAAAAGCACTGTTTTGCCGCGGATCCGCGGCTGTCTTGTCGTTTTGTGCACTCGTATTTTCCCAGAATTCATAAAATTCCCTGCTGTGGTTTTTAAGACATATCAAATAATTTTTTAGACAGGTTTAAAATTAACAGAAACTAGGAATTTTCAGGGTTTTGTTTTCGTGTTTTCCGTCGATCGAACTTCTAATTTGTTGCTAACAAGCTAGTAATGGTTTAGTTGGCTCCGATACCACTGTAAGTCCATGTCACGCACCCCACGAACTTGCGGGGAGGCGGAATATATGAAAAACAATTATCAAAGCTTCGTAACACGGACTTGAGCGCATGAATCGTTTCTAAACCATTGCTAACAAAGTACTAGAGGTTTAACTACTCGGATATGAAGTTATACCTCGCGTTACTTGTCTTTCGGGTCTTCATCGCGGTCCTCCACTCCTCGTAGGCTCCTTGGAACATCGGCATCTCAACGGCCTCCTCGAATCAAAGACGATCCACCTGAAAGCTCCTACGCCAAGCTTAATCTCAAACTTGAGATAACTAGGTTGCTTAAAGTGCTAATCTAAGCTACCAAGGGGATATAGAGTGAGGTTATGGATGTATTAGTCTAGCTAACCCTTGATCTCAACTCATGAGAGGTTAGGGTTAGGGTTTGAAGTGAGAGTGAGCTTGAGGAGAGAGAAGGTGAGAATAATAATGAAATGAGATAATGAACTTATCATGATATATATGAAGCATTATTATTTATCCAAAAATCAAATAATAGAATTAACAACCATGCTTCACAAATATCTTTGAGTGATTCATCTCCATGAGTCATTAAGCATTTATGATGCATTAATGACTTGGATGAATCACACAAATGAGTCACTAATCTCATTTAATGCAATGCCACCTTAACCCCTTAGTCGCCACTCTTCTAGAAGCTTCCCGACAAATTACGAGAACGCCCCTCCAATCCGTGAAAACACGGAAAAACATTAGAATGTATAAATCCAGTAACCCTATACTAGAATCTGGCTTAAACCAAAGCCGACTAGTAAAAACTGTCAGAAAAGTCGTACGTGCGTAAACACACGTACGCATCCGAACTCTTGTCGTAAAACCATACGACCTCTATATCGTTTCACCTGGAGCAGGGAAAGTCTCTGTGTGGGACTCTAAAGACTCGACACTACGCTGGCAGTGGGTTTAACCACAGACCGCAAGCGGCACTAGCTGTACGTAACGGTCCCCAGGTAGATGTCGATAAGAAGGCCGATGAGGAAAACCATCTGAACCCCTACTGAGCCTGATGTGACAATATCTGTACAGTCCGGTCTGTTCGTCTAAGACTATCGCATATCAAGCCTAGGGGGCGGCAAGCGTCAGTCCCCTAATAGCTGTATAAGTCGTGTCGGAGCGAAGCCCATTACACCCTGAGAAGCTACTGGAACCTACCAGTATATCTCGCTTGCCCTGGCCAGGGACTTTGCGTAATGGCTCTCCGACACAGTGCGATATCAACTCCCAATACCGGGAGAGACGAATCCTATCTAACCGTCACTGCCTCCAAGTGCTCGGGACTGCACCCAACTGCTACCTGTTTGCACGACTCCTTTGAGCCATGGTAAAGTAGTAATCTAAGAACAGTGGGACACACTCGAGGCGAAGTAGCAGTGTCAAGTCTGCGGACTATGCTGTACTCATGTCACCTGGGAACTGTTAACTGACGATGGGTATAATACCAACCAATCAGTTCCCTGGCGAGTCCTGTCCGGTGTACCCGTAACCTAACGAGCACCTGTATACTATCTCTAGTACGACGTACTGATGGCTGTGGGACAGACCATCTCCCCAACTGGGATGAGAAGCGTATACACTTAGTCTACTCCGGAATATCGATGTCGTATCTCGATAATCCAATGACCAGGGACCTGTATAGGATGTTGCTTACAGACTACCCAGCCCCCACTAGTGTGACAGCCATCACGACGCCGGTAATCAAGCAAAAGATCCTATAGGATCTACTAATATGTATAAGTGATACGTCACAAGAAACATATGCACATATTAAAGAAGACACAAACCAAGTAGCATACTACCATGTTTAGCAAGACTGTTATATACAACTGTGAATATCCCAAGCTTCCATTAAGTAATATACAACCTAGTATGATACAATAATGGCCCCTAGGGCATATACACTAACACCTACTCGTGGGAATATCGAGACGGGGCATCGATATTCCAGAGTAGACTAGCGTATATCTTCTCGACCCATGTGATGGGCGATGGATGATCCTATATCCATTGGTGTTTGACATCAGAGATGGTATGCGGGTGCTCAGTGATGACTGGGTACACTGAACGGACTCGCCGAGAACTCCCAGATGGTATTATACCTCACGTCAGATGGCAGTTCTCTGGTGACACTGGTACAGCTTAGTCTGTTGACCCGAGATCGTCATAGAGTCTTGTGTGTCTCCCACTGTGCTTTGATTTCCACCCTACCACGGCTCTACTGAGTTGTGTAAATAGGTGGTTTTTGGGTACAGTCCCGATTCACATGGAGCCAATGAGCGATAGGAGGGGATTCGTCTCTCCCGGTATTGGGGGTTGATGTTGCGCTATGCACGACTGGCCATAACTGGAAATCCCTGGCCAGGGTTGCTGTGATCTACTGGTAAGTGTTATCAGTAGTTTCATGCTATGTTATGGACCTTACATCGGCATGACTTATCAAGCTACTGGGGTCTGACGTTTACCACCCTTAGGCGAGATATGCGACATATCAGACGAACAGACCGGACTGTACGGTAAGTGTTACCGGTTGGATTCACAGGAGTGTGAGCGGGCTTGCTCGTTGATCTTCTGATCGCTCAATACCCGGGTGGCCGTTACGTTTAGCAGACCGCTTGCGGCTTGTGGGTGTTTGATATGATCATCACCTACTGCCAGCGTATTGACGAGTCTTTAGAGTCCTACACAGAGGTTTCCTGGCTCAAGCGAAACGAAATAGGAGCGCATATGAGATATGTGCGGGACCGAGAATAATACCAGTATGTGATAATGAATTCTATTCTCGCGATTTGTATCATCGGACGGTTATATAAGATATAGCCGGGTTACCGAATCAAATGTTGATTCGATATATTGATACACTTGATATTAGTCGGTTATGTGCAGTATGACTGGATCATTAAATCAAGTGTTGATTTAATGATTTAATGTATAATTATATATTAGATATATTACTTTACATTGACTAGTATTGTTCACTTAAGATTGATTATCTCACTTGATTGTGCACATTGTATATATGATATATGTTTGTGCACTAGTTTGTATCATGTTTGATGATTCATGCAAACTTGGGTGTGTGTATGGATTATACCATGTTTAGGTTAATGGTTTAGTTTTTTATTTAATTTATTTAATTTATGTAAAATAAAATGGTGGCTTACTTTGTCTTTTCTTGAAGCTTCATGAAGCTTTCAAGCATCTTTGACAAAGTCCACCATTTTGTTTTACATAAGATTTTCCTTAACCTAACCTTTAACTTAAACTTGAGTTTAGTCTCTACATAGGTTAATCTCACCCATGGTTGCAATATGATAACTTCACTTGAATTTTCTTTTCACAATTAATTCATTTTCTTTCTTCTTCTTCATCTTCTTCTTCAAGTGAAGAAACCTTTCTTGAAAAATCTCAAGTGATGAAATTAAGTGAGAAACCCAAATCCAAAGTGAACCCACTTCCTATTTCTTCATCCTCTACCACTTGACATGTTGTATAGGGTGTTCTCTTCACAAAGTTTTTGACCAAGTGAAGGAATAGCTTGAGTTTGAGTCGCCTCGACGTAGATCATCTTCGGCATCGAAGTCAACGACCTAGCCCGATCATTTCTCCGATGAAACCAACGCTAGAGTCCAGGATACCGATGATCGCAGCGGAGGGACGTCATCACGGAGCTAAAGAGGTGGAGGACCGGATCTACAAAGGTTGTAGTCACTTTCACTTGTAGTTAAGTTGTTAGCTTGCTTGCTTTCGCCTATTCTCTAGTTAACGATCTAGTTTAGGGTTTCTTTGGCACATGAAAAATTTGATTTTGGCATGGTTGATCAGTTGTAGAACCTCATGGGTGTGCCTAGGAACCCTACATAATGCGGATGCAGTTTTGTAATTTTTGGGGCTTAGGAAGGGTAATGAACTCCCCACCTAATCTGAATTTGGTCTTTGCCCCTTAATTTCCGTGTTAAAATATGCAAACAACCAAGATCAAACACGTACAATTTTTATTTTTGCGGCGCTGCGAACTTTTGCAAAGAAACCTACAAAAATTGGTTAATGGAGCAGATCAAGGAGGAGATAAGAAAGTCAGAAAGTCACAGGGAAATTTTCGTGCAGCGAAGCCCTAGCCACGCCGCGGAACCGCCGCAATTAGCGCGCTTCGACCGCGGATGCGCGGTGAGATGGTCAGATACTTGCACAAATTTTTTTTCCACAGACTCCTGTTCACTCGTTGAACTCCCTGAAATGATCCTAATATTTTTCCACTTGCTCCACAGATTCCGGATTTCCTCGCAACAAATCACAACAAATCATTTAGTGTTTGTGCGAATTTTGATCTAAAATTTTTGATGGAATAAATTTTTCAACTCAAATTCAAAAACGAACAAATTTGCACACGATCCCCGGCAACGGCGCCATTTGATTGAATGATTCTTTGTGTGTCGTGTTTTGAAAATGTGTAAAGATCACAATCAAAGAAATTTGTAAACCGCAATCAATAATGGTGTCAATTATAGGTTCGTTAACGAGTGTGGATCGTCCACAGGAAAAGTGTGATTTGATCGTAATTGTTTTAGTCGAGTTGAAAATTAATGAAGATAAGAAAATGATTCAAGAATTTTGAAATTTAGTTTCATGAATTGTAAAGAACTAGATCTAATATCAAGGAATACTAAAAATCAAGAATCAAGATTTGATGATAACCAAATTGAATGAGTAATCAAGATTTGTAATGAAGCTCGTAGGAATCGATCGAACCGATAGTGAGGATGAAGACTTGTGATTACGTATTCTTATCCATTGATGATTTTTTGCTAGATCGATGACGATCAACGAGGTTTAAGGATCTATTGAAAGAACTAGGGTTTCTTCATCTCATCCTTTGTCCTTTCGTTGATTATCATTCAAATGCTAGCCTCTAGTAAAGTGAATTATCGATCGTTAATCTCTAATTAAGAGCGAAAATATTCAAGAAAGCATCACGCTCGAAACTAGATTGTCGATGATTCAACTTACTAGAGTTTACAAAACTCATAAGAATTAAGAATCGTACAAGAATTTAATCATCGTCAACTATCAATTTTCTCGATTCCTCCACGAGCGGAGTTTTTACTCAAACATCATGACAAAGAAATCAATCAAGAATCGAAAACTCATCATGATGCTCAAATATAAAGATAAGCAAGATAAAGAAATTTCACCTTTTATTATTCAACAATTCCGTTACAATTCGCTCAAGAACTATAAGAATTGAGGAGAGAACTCGATCGTCGAATTAGCTTCGGATCGTCTCCGTGAGTAGCGGATCGTCTTGGATCACTTGCTCGGTTGAAGATCGGCGTCGCTTCTAAAAGGTTGAAGGCTTCTTGCTTGATTTGTACCTGGAGATCTTGAATTTGGCTTTTGGTGATTGGATTAGGGTTAGGGTTTGAATGCACAAGTTGTGTCACTCAACTTGTGGAATTTTGGCTCAATTTTCAACAACGAACAACAACCTCCAGAATGAAGCCTTTGGGTCCTTTTTATAGCCTTCTCTTTAGCTTCCCCTAGAAGCTTGATTAGGATTAGCTTCCTTTAGAAGCTAGGATTAGTTTAGCTTCTCTTGCAAGCTTGGTAGTTGAGTAGAAGCTTCTAGAGTTAGTTAGTTAGCTAGCTTATTTGAGAAGCTTGGAAGTGTTTAGCTTGTACAAGAAGCTTGGCTGTTCGGACAGAGACTTCTGGAGATCTCTGGAAATTAAAGTGGCTTGAATGAGTTTGGAACTTGGGATGAGAAACCTGAAATGAAAATTTGCTGACGTCATGATCACGTTGCCGCGGATCCGCCGCACAAAGGGCCATTCGGCCGCGGATCCTCGGCCCTTTGATGGCCTTTGTGCATCAAATTTCCATGCTGTGTTGGTGCTGATCCATGGGCCTTTATTTTATGTCTGGAATAATTTTATATTTTCTTGTTCACTGCCAGATCATAAGTCTTGGACTTAGCGTATTTTTATCAGCACTTTTAGCGGTTTCGGCTCTTTTCCTGGAATTTCCTGCACACAATCTCGAGACAAGTGTTGCGCTATACAAAGATCATGCGTGCAATAATAAACACTCAATTTCCCTCAAAATGTCGGTTATAATATAAAACACATGGTATTTGGTATTTTACAGACAATTTGCTAATATGTGCTATATTTATACCGAACACCTTTAGATGATTGCAAATAGTAGGGAAATTGATGTGTTAAAAATGCAATATTTTCGACTGATCAGCATTCACAAGAGACCTTCGTTTTACGAGTGATGCAAGTTCACTCGGATTATGCGGCTGGTTGGCGCCTCCATCATGAGTCCGTCACAGCGGGAAGCTAGGGGCTTGCTCCTTCGTCCGCGCATGGTCGGAGATGGTATATCTTTCACAGACAAAGTCTTGACCATCGGCCAGGAAACTTCAAAGGCGGTGCTGTCACTGCAAGACATTTTTAAGGACGGGGCATCCATGTTGAAAGCCCGGGAGATTCTTCATTTATACTCCATCAGACCGGGCTTTCTTGTATTCAAGCAAAATGATGCGGCGCTATTCATGAGATACAACCCCCATCGTTTTGCCCAGCAGCTGAGTTACAATCAGGGAGTCCCGCTGGAGGCTTTCTTGGTAGAACCCGCTGCCACCGAAGAGGGAATGCAGGGCGCGCTGCATCATTTCATGCACTTGAATACGGGATCTCACTTCTTTATCAGCGAACCGAGTTGTGTCCCGAGGGCCCTTAATGTACACGTGGCCTGGTATCAACATGCAACGGGTGCTGTTATCAGGGAGGAGAAGCGGCTGCTACTCGACCGCAAGGGTGCACCCCCTGCTAGTGACCGAAACCTCCCCTTGAAGCGACGGACCATTGTCCTTCCTCCGCTCAGAGAAGCTGTCGTGATTGAAGTCCCCGACGACAGGCCTGAGCTATCGGTGCCCCGTGCTCCCGTGGAGACGGCGGATGTACTACCAGTGCCCCATGGGTTCATGGAGACGGTAAATTTGGCTTCCCCCGAATCTGGCGTGGGCTCAGATATCGGGACTCGTCGCCCCAAAGTGCCCACCAAGCTTAAGCTTGTGCTGGCTGCGACTGGAGCTCGCTCGCAGAAGAGGAAGAAGAAGTCGGTCCTCTCTCTAGACGCTGTACTCAGCCTAGAGCCTCATGATCCTTATAACGAGGGCCTGAGCGAATATGGGACCAACGAAGGTCTAGTCATAGCGCCGGAAGATGCTGATCTCGAGGCCGCCATTGCAGCTTCAGTGCGATCCGCAAGCCACAAAGCGGAAATGGCCATCCTCGCGCAATCAAGTGAGTATAAGCCATAACTTCTGTTATTGCATTATATTTTTATATTTATTATTATGTCTTGACTGACATTTTTCCTTCTGTAACAGGCTTTACCCCTGAAGAGGCTCTGGCGGCTTCCCTTAGGACCTTTGAGGAGGAGGAGAGGAATCGCGCTTTGTTGGGCATTGGTATGTCTCGGCTCATTGCATCTTCATTCTCCTTTCTTATGGACAATCTAACCCTTTTTTATCTTTTCGCAGGGACTACAATGTTAATCCCGCGAGGTGATGCGGAGATTCTTCCCGGGCCAACCATCGAAGTCCCGGCCTCCTCAGAGCTGCCGAAAGAAGCTTCACTTAAGCAACCGTTGACGGATGCCTTGACGGCTCCATAGGTAACCCTTGGCACGGATGATGACGTTCTGTTGATGGAGGCTTCTAGAAGATCCGCTCTAACGGCCCGAGCGGAAAGGAAGCGCAGAATGCGCGTGGTAAGGGAACATAGTGTTGCCTTGGCCGCGGGTGCAGGTTCTAGCACCGCTACCCCTGCCCTACTCCTTCAGAAGATACTCTGGCTGCCTTATCTACCGCCTACAGACGGGCAGCACGTGTAGCTCGGGAAGCAATCGGAAGACCAACTCAAGGTAATGTGACATTGGGTTCTGTTGTCAAAGTTTTAACTTTCAGTTCTCATATATCTTATCTTTCAGGGCCGATGCTTATCGAAGAAGTGGCGGCGACCACTGAGCCTGGGGTAGTGGTAGAGGAGGTAGCCACGAGCGCCGAACCCGAGGTGGCGGTAGGCGAGATGGCTACAATCTCCGAGCTCAAAGTAGCGGGTGGTGAGATGGTTACCATTGCCGAGCTTGAGGTAGCGGTGGGTGAGATGGCTACAGCCGCCGAGCCCGAGGTAGCCACCCTTTCTCAGGAGTCGGGCACCACCCCAATCGTCGCTCTTTCTCCTTGCGGCTCCTTGTCGTTGCCGGGCACTGCGAGTATCACGACGATTCTCGTGGAGTCGGGGGATGAAGCCACGGGCGGCGAAACCATTCCGATGGAGGAGGGTGAAGCAGTCACTGCATCAAGTGATGCCCTTGTCGCGGTTCCGACCGGCGACTCACCAGGTAGACTTTGGGTTATTGCTTTTCTTTTTACTCTGCAATCCCTTTCAATCCTTCCTGACAGTATTTATCTCATTTCTAATGCAGGCATGGCGAGCGTTAAGGTTGCGACCCGAGGCAGCGCCATCAGTTACCGCTTTGACGGTGACCACTCCTCTACCTTCTCTCGTACCATCTCAGATGTTGGAAGGTGCGAATTTGTGACCCATCATTTTTATCTCTAGGCTGTATAATTTATGTACTGACATTGCATTACTGTGCCTTTGCAGGAGTCCTTTTTGATCACCTGTATCAGGTGCTACACCCACACTTCTCTTTCCAATCAGAGATTATTCCGCCCGCTGGTGTTGGTGAGTATCTTTTCTAACCGACGTCCTTTCTTTAATTGGCAGTCATATTATTGCTAATTCTTCTTTGTATTGCTTGTAGCCTTACAAATTGAGGGAGGGGACGAGGCTATCGTTGCGCCACCAGTACTCCCAGCTCTGCCTCCTATTGCAGCCGGTATAGTAGACTCTATTGTTCGTGTATTTTTTTTATTTCTTGAGTCGACATCTGATTGTGATTTGTTTTGTAGCGGTCACATCGACTCCAGCTCCATTCGAGTCTCACACCATAATGCCAACCGGCCCTTTTTCTCGACGTGCATCCTCGAAAGGCGCCGCGAATAGTCTGCGCATGTTGAGCGACTATATTGAGGAGCTTGACGTGGAGACTCCCACATCTGCTGCGGATTTTTCCGCGGAGGTTAACCCTATACTAGCGACGCTCGTGAATTTTCATAGTGAGGGCGTCGTTGAGCCTTGGGTTAATCTCTGCAGGGAAATTGAAGCTTGCCTACATGAGCTCGAAGTTGGACGTCCTGCTCCAGAGGTCCTGGCTGTGAACACCCAGCGGGTTGCGTGGGTTGAGCAGATCACTCCCTACTTCCGTCATCTTGAACAAGAGGCAGCCTTAAAACGTAAGGAGTGCAGAGAGACTTCGAGCAAATCTGCCCGACTGCATGCTCAGGTTGATGCGAATGCTGCACAGTTGAAAGTTATCTTTGAAGGCCTTCTACGGTGCATCTCTGACGGATTAACACTGAGGCAGAAGCTCGACGTCGTCGAGCGGGATGCACAAAATCGTGAGGAGGCTCAGAGGGCCGTCGAAGAACAACTTTCGTCTTACTTGCAGCAACAAGCCCAAGTCGAAGCAGAGTTGGCTGCGGCAGCTGATCAAGAAAAGGGGTTGAGGGAAGTGCGCGAGCGGCTGATCGGACTATTGAAAGCGCTTCCCTCTCAATAATTATTTTGTACCATTTGTAATTTTGAATAAAATGTATTCATTCTTTTATTCTTTCATATGATGTATTTTGTACCCAATTGAATTCATGAATAAAAGATACATTTCTTTCGCAATGTCTTGTGTCATCTCTCTGCTTTCTTCTTTCTTTTGTTATCAGCATGTCACATTAGCAAGCATAGCCGGCAGATGATAGAGTGTGCATCTTGTTTTGGCTTCTTCGAGGGGTAGTGATGGCTTAGGAAGCAGGTTCAGACCTGCTACCTAAGACTTCTCAACTTTATGAGCCGTGAGGGTCTCATAAAGACTTTTCTCCCTACGAGTCGTGAGGATCTCGTAGGTGTCGTTTCTCCTTAGGAGTCGTGAGGATTCCTAAGTGTGTTTTCCCTTATAAGTCATAAGGATCTTATAAAAGAGTTTTCTTCCTTACGAATCGAGAGGACCCGTAAGTGTTTAATGAGATTGACGTTATCCGCATTTCACGGCGTCATTGGGTGACGTACTTCCGGGACGGGGTCATATAGATGACGTGTTTCCAAGACGGGGTCATTTGGATGACGTATTTCCGCGACGGGGTCATATGGATGATGTATTTCCGCGACGGGGTCATGTGGATGACGTATTTTAGCGACGGGGTCATGTGGATGACGTATTTCCGAGACGGGGTCATGTGGATGACATGTTTCCGCGACGGGGTCATTTGGATGACGTATTTCCGCGAAGGGGTCATTTGGATGACATATTTCCGCGACGAGGTCATGTATATGACATATTTCCGAGACGGGGTCATATGGATGACGTATTTCCATGACGGGGTCATGTGGATGACGTATTTCCGAGACGGGGTCATATGGATGACGTATTTCCATGACGGGGTCATGTGGATGACGTATTTCTGAGACGGGGTCATGTGGATGACGTATTTCCGAGACGGGGTCATGTGGATGACGTATTTCCAAGACGGGGTCATGTAGATGACGTATTTCCGAGACGGGGTCTTGTGGATGACGTATTTCTGTGACGGGGTCATGTGGATGACGTATTTTCGAGACGGGGCCATGTGGATGACGTATTTCCGAGACGGGGCCATGTGGATGACGTATTTCCGAGACGGGGCCATGTAGATGACGTATTTCCGAGACGGGGCCATGTGGATGACGTATTTCCGTGACGGGGTCATGTGGATGACGTATTTCCGTGACGGGGCCATGTGGATGACGTATTTCCGAGACGGGGCCATGTAGATGATGTATTTCCGAGACGAGGCCATGTAGATGGCGTATTTCTGAGACGGGGTCATGTAGATGATGTATTTCCGAGACGGGGTCATGTGGATGACTTGTTTCCGCGATGGGGTCATGTAGATGACGTATTTCCGAGACGGGGTCATTTGGATGACGTATTTCTGCAACGGGGTCATGTGGATGACGTATCGTCTGTTGTAATGAGAAGAATATCGAAGTGGTCTCCAGGTTGTCTGTGAACCGTTGAGATTTGTAGTAGCGGCTTTGCCGTAGCTCCGGGGCTGATTGCAGCGTCTGAATCCTGCTGGAATGGGGAGGAACGCTGTTAATGATCTCTAGGCTATCCCTGAACCATCGAGATTTGGCTTCATTTTCTGATGGAGCCTGGGGAGGGAAGGTGTGATTCCTTCTTTGTTTGCGCCCCTGGATTGTATACAGGGATTGATGTGATATCACCTGTAGGGCATAAATTTCATTTTTTTAACTTCTTTCCGCGATGCTCTATCATTTCAGCTTTTATATCGCGAAGGTCGTGATTGCCCAATCATTTCGGCTATTTTTTGCAGCGCCCAATCATTTCGGCTATTTATTTTATTCTTACTCGCTGCTTTTTATTGCCAGTTGCCCAATCATTTCGGCTCTTTTACATGCATACATTTTTACTTGCTGATTTCGTTGCAAGTTGCCCAATCATTTCGACTATTTCGTATGCATGTGTGGCTCGCTATCTTCTTTGCTGCAAGCTTGGAGTTAGACACCGATTTCAGCATCAGCACTGCTGCAACTGGGACATTGCCAGGAGCGAATCATCATTTGCCTCCGTCGATGTCGAACAAAGGTGGCTTAGCGAACAGGGTTAGGATCCTGTCGACTAAGGCTTTTGACTTCATGAGCCGTAAGGGTCTCATGAAGGTATTTCTCCCTATAAGTCGTGAGGATCTCGTAGGTGCGTTTTCTCCTTAGGAATCATGAGGATTCCTAAGTGTGTGTTCTCTTATAAGTCGTAAGGATCTTACAAGAGTGTCTTCTCCTTATAAGTCGAGAGGACTTACAAGGGTTGTTCACCGTGTAGATATATCCCTAGTCACGGATGGGAATTTGTAAGGGAAATGTTTATTCGTGCCCGTGGATTGTATACAAGGGTCAGCGTTGAGGCACTTGTAGGGCAAAGTTGGAGGTTGTGGTGGTCGCTTAAGAACAGGTTCAGATCCCTGTAGCTTAAGACTTTTGAATCTTATGAGCCGTGAGGGTCCCATAAGTGGGTTCTCCTTACGTGTCGTGAGGATCTCGCAAGTGTAATTTCTCCTTAGGAGTCATAGGGATCCCTAAGTGTGTTGCTCCCTTGTGAGTCGTAAGGATCTCACGCAGGTGGTTTCTCCTCACAAGGTCGAAAGGACTCTACAAGTGTCTTTTAACGAGGTTGTGCCCTTTCGGGTTTTCATAAAAACTCGCCGGTAGCCCTGCTGTTTTACTCACGGAGCCCTTTCGAGTTTTCATCCGTGCCCTTTTTGCTTATGGACATACCGTTTTTTTCTTTTTTTCTCTTTTTTTTGTGTCAGCCTTGGGATGCAGCAGTCCACAGTAGTTTATCGACGTCTCGGTCAACAGCTAGTTTAAGGACGTTTCGGCCCGTTGTTAGTTTGAGGACGTTTCGGTCCGTTGTTAGTTTAAGGACGTTTCGGTCCATCAACCGGCTACTACTTATAGAGTTTTGGGCTTAGGAAGATAGCGAGCGGACATAGGCGTCGTCATCTATCGTTGACCCAGGCCGTGACTAGTCAGGCATAGTATTTCTTCAGGAAGCGACCGTTTATTGGTCTGAAAGGTCTTTCTCCATGCATGTCCATGAGTAGATAAGCCCCACCCTGGTAAACCTTATCTATGATATACGGGACTTCATAGTTCGGTTCGAATTTCCCCCGCTTGGCGCGATTAGGGATCATAGGTCTTTTAACCACTAGCATGAGTTTGCCTTCGTGGAATGTTCTCGGCCTAGTCAATCTTTCGTATGAGCGCGTCATCTTTGCTTTATAAGCCTCCAGATTTTGTTGCGCCATGAGCCGGGTTTCATCAAGGGCATCGAGCTCCTCAAGCCGAAGGTGAGCATTCTCTTCGTCCGTTAGCTCGTAATGAACCGCCATTCATAAAGAGGGTAGCTCTATCTCGAGGGGGAGTATCGCCTCTGTACCGAATACCAATGCATACGGCGTTGTGTTCGTGGCCGTTTTGAACGTAGTTCGATACGTCCAGAGAGCTTCATGCAGTCTCTCGTGCCAGTCCTTCTTATTTCGGGACACCGTCTTTTTCATGATCTTCGTTAAGGTCTTGTTAAAAGCCTCAGCTAGACCGTTAGCTCGGGGATTATAGACTGAGTATCTCCAGTCTATGTTATGCTGTTGTACGAAGCGGCTGATCTTGTGGCTTCTATAGGCTGGCCCGTTATCGGAGATAATCCGTCGTGGAGTTCCAAACCGATAAATGACGTGCGTCTTGAAGAAATGGAGGATATTCTCCGTCTTCACTTCCCTCAGCGGTATTGCTTCTGCTCATATGGAGAAGTAATCAGTTGTTGCCAAAATAAATCGATATCCTCTGGACGATGCTGGTTCGATGGGTCCAATTATGTCAGTCCCCCACATTTCGAACGGCCAGCTAGCCACTGTTGGATGTAGCGGATTTGGATGTTGATGGATAAAGTCCCCATGAATCTAGCACGAATGGAACTGCTTCGCGTATTCGAGCCAGTCTTGGATCATCGTGGGCCAATAATAACCCATCTGTTTGATCTTCAGCTTCATCTTCGGCCCTGCTTGATGAGAACCGCAGAGTCCGTCGTGAGTTTCTTGGACTACTCTCCTTGCTTCTTCAGGTACCAGGCATCTTAGCCACAGGGAGTCGAACGATCTCTTATACAGAGTATCATTGACGAAGGCGAAGGATAGAGCTCGTTTCATGAGCTGATGTCTTGAAGACGCATCTTCAGGTGTTCGACGGGATTTGTAGTAGTCTATAAAGACTTGCCTCCAATCATTAGCCTTTTCCTAGTCTTTTATTTGTAGATTCATTTGCCCGGTAGCTCCCTTTTCTTCGGACGACTCCGGATATATTTCTGCCGATGCGAGAACCCGACGGCTTTGCACAACGATCCTCACGTCATCAAGGTTCTCGTCGGCCAGTTCTTTAGAGAGCTTAGCTAGTGCATCCGCCTTGCTATTTTCCGCACGCGGTATACTTTCCAGCGTGTAAGAAGGAATTTGAGTCAGCAGTTGCTGTACTCTCCCTCCGTACTTCACCAACTCTGGCTTGCACGTTTGATAGTTGTCGTTTACTTGACTAACGTCCAGTTGGGAGTCTTCGTATATGAGGAGGTTTTCAATTCCCATGTCGATGGCGATCTCGAGACCTGCTATCAAAGCTTCATACTCGGCTTCATTGTTCGTCCTCGGCTCTGTTAAGGAGAAGGCAAAGCGCATTATCCCTCCATGTGGAGTCACGAAGATGAGACCTACCCCTGATTTGATTATAGGGGTGCTTTGTTTGCGCTTCTTCATGGAAGACGCTCTATCAAAATAGAGTTCCCACCGGGTATCATCCCCGTCGATCGTGTCAAACGCATGTTTGTCTGGTAGTTCGCAATTCAAAGGAGAATCGGCAGGTATTGGATGCTCAGCGAGGAAGTCGGCGATGGCCTGGCCTTTCACTGCCTTAAGAGGCCGATAAGTTGTCGAGAATTCCATCAAGAGAAGGGCCTATTTAGCGAGCCGCCCCGTTAGTATGGCCTTCGACATCAAATACTTGAGAGGATCCACTTTTGATATGAAATGGACCTCATGTGCCAACGCATAATGTCTGAGCTTCGTTATCGCGAAGATCGACGCCAGGCAGTGTTTTTCAATGGGAGAGTAATTACTTTCTGCCCCCAAGAGAACTCGACTCAGATAATAAAGGGCTCTCTCTTTCCCTTGGTCATTCTCTTGTGCCCACAGCGCGCCTAAAAAACCTTCAAGGGCTATTGTGTACAGGACGAGAGGTTTTCCCTTGACGGGAGCGGCCAGCACTAGCGGATTCTGTAGATATTTCTTGATTTCGTCCAGTGCGCTTTGGTATTTGCGATCCCATACGAAAGGGGTTCCCTTCTTCATCGGGTGACTGTAAGGACGGCATTTGCCGGAAAGATTGGCTATGAATCGCCGGATATATGCTAGCTTTCCTTGGAGAGATCGCAGCTGCTTGAGCGTCTTTGGCGGGGGCATTTCCATGAACGCCTTGATCTTCGACGGGTCTATCTCGATGCCTCGGTGTCGAACGATGAATCCTAGGAATTTGCCCGAAGATACTCCGAACGTGCATTTGAGAGGGTTCATCTTCAAGTCGTATTGCCGAAGGCGTTGAAATACGACCTTCAGATGCTCTAAATGTTCCTCGTATGATTTGCTTTTAACCACGAGGTCGTCGATATAACATTCGACAATTTCATGTATAAGGTCATCAAAGATCTTCGTCATGGCCCTATGGTAGGTGACACCGGCGTTCTTTAGACTGAAGGGCATCGCCTTGTAGCAGAATATGCCCAAAGGGGTCCGGAAAGCAGTATGTTTCTGGTCTTCGGGATGCATCTTTATCTGACTATATCCTGATGAGCCGTCCATGAAGGAGAAAACTTCGTGAGTGGATGTGTTATCTATCATCAGCTCAGTGACTGGTACCGGGAAGTCATCCTTCGAGCAGGTTTTATTGAGATCCCGAAAGTCCACACATATGCACACCGTCCCATTTTTCTTCATCACTGGGACGATGTTGGCGATCCAGTCAGGATATTGAACCTACTGGATGAAGCCGGAGTCGATTAGCTTCTTGACCTCAGCGTTGATGCTCATCTCAAGCTCGAGTCACATTCTCCTCGGTGCCTGTTTGATCGGCTTGACGTCCGGGGATATCGCCAATTTGTGTACAGCAATATCTGGATCTAGTCCTGGCATCTCGGAATAGTTCCATGCGAAACAATCTTTATGCTGCATGAGCACGTCCTTTAGCGTAGCCACCCTTTCTTCAGACAACAGCTCACTGACGAATGTCGGCAGCGGGTCACTTGTCGTCCCCAAATCAATTTTCTTGAGGTTATCTGCAGTGGTATGTATTCCATCTTCCAGCTCTTTTGGTGTCGGTGGAAACTCTGAGATGACCTCGCCATCATCGTTTTCGAAGCATCAGGAGAGGTCATCCACATTCTCGGGCTCTTCTCCTAACAACATTATCATATGACAAGTACGAGATCGCTTCCAAGACCAATGTTGATCTGGTTCCACTCTCGCGGCTTTGGGTTCATGCTTCTGCGGTAGGGTTACCCTCCAGCTATTGGATAGAGCGAACCTGCCTTACTGATACTGGTCTTCTACCCAGTCTTAAATGTAAAGCAGTCTTCGAGAGGATGTCCTATTGCCCTGTGATAGGAGCAATAGTCCGGGTGCGAGACTTCGCCTGCTTGCTCGGGGTTCTTGGACTCCGGCAATGTCATCATCTGATGTTTTATAACAAGATCGAATATCTTCCTTGTTTTGTCTTGGGGAAAAGAATATGCTCGACCCATCTTTTTTATAAGAGACGAATCTGGACTACTCGATTCCTGATCACGTGGCTTCTTGGACCCGCTTTGTCGCTGTCGAACGCTTTTCCCGTTCTTTGGTTTGTTTCTGCCTCTGCGTCGGGCCTTTTGTACAACGGGTTGACAAGGAGGAGCATTTTCATTTTTCACAGCCTGTTGAAGGAGGCGTTGCGTCTTGGCTTTCTCGTAGATGGCCATTTCGCGATTATGGTCGTCTCGAACCTTTTGACATGCTTCCCTTATAATCCTGTCCATCTGTTCTTCGAACGACGGACTTGGCATTTCCACGGTGGGAGCTCGTTCTGGTTCGGGGTTAGCGTCTTCCCACAGAGCATCTCCTTCTTCATCAAAGTCATGTATGACGTAGCAATCACGGAGTAGCTCCCGTTTCTTGGATTGAATATACCCAAGCCCGGTCGTTTCCATTCTCCCGTTGGGCAACTTTCGTTGAGTTCCGGGAACGTTCCAGATCCTGTTATAAAACCGTGCTTGTCGCGCAGTTTGCTTAAGGGGTACACCTTGGTGTCTCAAGAGTCTATTTAATCCGTCCGTATAATATCTGGGCAAACGGATGGATTGGAGCTTGTCAAGTGTAGAATCCGCGCCATGCCAGAATTCTTTCTCCGCTTTGGTCTCCCCGGATCGGTAGAATAGGATCGCCTTTTCACCTTTTCGCCTGGGAAGGACATAGAATGTCTGCAGTTCTTGCACACTATAAGTTTCAAGTGCATCGAGCTCTTTATGATGTTTGGGCGGAGCCATGGCAATTTGCAAACTTTGATCTTCATCAGCAAAGGTTTGTATTGATGGCCGAGCAGAGAATACGGCATTGACCTCATCTTCCGAGTCGCTGCCGAAGATCAACATAGGAGTGGACGGTCCCGGCTTGTTGTACTGGGGCAGACCTGAGTAAACTATCTCTTCTTCCTCCTCGGTATCACTCCCGAAGACCGGAATGGTGGTGATAGCTTTGTTCTTCGGTTTGTGACATCTTTCCATGTCCTCAAAGTCTGGTAAGAAGTATTTTGCATCTTCGTACTTGCGGACTTCGTTCACGGAGAATGGGTTTAGCTCTCCTGTCACAGTATACTCGAGACCATCCTTGAAATATTTCATACACTGATGTTGTGTAGAGGGGATGATATTGTACTCGTGTAACCAGGGCCGGTCGAACAAAGCATTGTAGCATGTTTTGGCGTCAATGACATGGAACTTAATGTCCGTGACAAGCAGCCCAAAGTGTAGTATCAATATTACAGACCCAAGCGTCCATGATGACTGGGAGTCAAATCCGGAGATGGTGATTTTATCACGAGCGAGGTGTTGAACGCTCATGCTGATTTCCTTTAACACCCTCACATTAAGGAGATTGACGGAAGACCCATTGTCGACTAGGATTTTACCTATCTTTATGTCATGACAGTATCCGGAGACATAAAGAGGACGGTTGTGCTCGCATGTCCCAAGGAGGATATCTTCATCGCCGAAGGTGATATCGACTGTGTGTACTTCTTCCAGCTCGTCCTTCATCTTTTCTTCGGCGAGGAAAGCTTGGAATTGCTCGGGCTCTTGCAGTGCCTTGATCAAAGAGTCTTTTGCTTCTTTTGATAGCAGAAGGGCGTCGAGAATGCTGAGCTGTGAAGGTAGTTTTCTCAAGTATGCCAGAACGTTGTAGTCCACCTTGTTTTTCTTTAGCGGGTCCTTGGCTATCAGCTCTTTGACGGCTTGGTCATCAAGGATGATATCCTCATAGACCTTTTCTTTTCCTTTATCTTTTCTATTCGACCCACTGTTCGAGGGCCTAAGATTCTGTTCGGGCAGCGTACGATTGCGCAACTGAATATTTTCACAGGTTTTCGGTTCTTCCTCTTTTCCCAAGGTGGACTCTTTAAAGAGAGGGCCAAGAGTCATTTCTTCATCAGAATCACTCCCGAAGGTGAGAACTTGCGATCCCCCAGCGCCGACCATGTGACAGTTGCCGGTAGTTCTTTTATGCTCCTCGGTCATATTTCTTTGCTCCCGACGAGCTTTGCATTTCATCCGCTTGAAATGTTGTCGATGGGCAACATATCCATGCCACCATCTTTTAAAAGCATTGCACTCTTCGATGGAGTGCGCAATCTTTCGATGATATAAGCAGTAGCTAGGATGCATTTCCGCTTCACCGAGAGGGTTCGCTACGGAGGGTGCCAGCTTCATTCCCATCGAGATGGCTTTAGCGAACCTTTTCCTCATCTTGAACCTGTTTTTATTTGCGGCAGATGTACTTTGATTTGGCGGGAGTGTTTCAACTCTTTCGTCCAGTTGCCGGTTGGCTTTTTCAAGTATGGCCATTTCACGCTCTAGAGCAGCTTTGCTTTTAAAAAGAGCTTCATGCAGGAATGCATCAATTATTTCGTCAGACGGCTCTAGAAGTTCTGGTTTAGGATTTGCCCCCAGCTTCTCGGTTCAAGGAGCTTCTTCATCGTCTATCGACGAGTGAGAGATCACATGGCAACTTGCTACGTAATCTTTAGATTCATCCGACAAGTCTTCCCCATCATCTCCGTCCTCAAGGACGCGGCTGAGAAACTCTTGGAGTGTGACTGGAGTCCGCGCCTTCTGGTTATTCTCTTCCAGCGCGTCAATCTGCTTTTGCAGGTTCGTGAGCTTGTCACCAGGCTTCACGGGCTTCTTGGATTTTTTCTTCTTCTTTGAAGATTTCGACGGCTGGGTGTGAGTGCTTTGGCTATCACCACCGATCTTTGTAGTTGGACGCGGTTTTAACATTCCTTTAATGACCTCGGGTTCGAGTGGATTTTTCCACCTGATCGCCGGGCATGCTTGGAGATCCCTCAGCATTCTTTTAGCTTTGGCTGAAAGAGCGACCTCCCATGGACTTCTTCTACGAAAGAGCATGATGCCTCCGGTGTATCCGTCTTCTTGGGAGTGTGTGTCCGAGGCGGGTTCACCTTCCAATTCTCGGATAATACAAATTTGCCCTGCTGGTACTGATCTTCTATCCAGCTTTTGAAGATGTAACAATCTTCGATCGGATGGCCCAACATTCGGTGATAAGGGCAATAGTTAGGATTGCTAATGTCGCTTGGTTGCGCTGGGCGTCTTGGCTCCGACAGAGTGATGAGCCTGTTGCGCAGTGCTAACTCGAATAACCTCTTCGTCTTGTCTCGAGGGAATGAGTAAGGGCGTCTCATTTTATCTTCGAGAGATCGAGTTCTATTATTTTGGCGATCAACCGGTCTTAGACCACTGGGCTGCTGTTGAGCATTAGCGACGATGGTCGCTTTCCCCTTTCCCTTCTCATTCCGCGGCTCTGGCTTTGGAGGAGACGGTCTATGACCCATCTGGTCCATTTGGGCCAGTTTGTCGATCAAGGCTTAGAACGTAGTCGGCTTGAAGAACATCATGAATTGGGAAATGGTTGCATGAGGGTCCAGAGTGCCCACGAACATGCCCACCGCCGGTGCTTCTTCGATGCGTTGTTCGCATTTCGACCATAGATTCTGCCATCGTATTGCGTATTGAACCCATGTCTCGCCTGGCTTTACCCTGGCGTTAATCAATGCTGCGATTGGGGTGCGCTAGCTAGCGCTTGCAAATCTTTGCGTGAATAATAGCTCCATTTCTGCGAAAGTCTTGACGGAGTCATTTGGAAGTTCAGAGTAACATTCAAATGTTGTTTCCGACAAGCTGCCAACAAACTGACGGAGCAAAAGTTTATCATCACCCCCGGTGTTTCCGCAAAGAGCCCTGAACTGAGCGACATGTTGGTGGGGATTGCCTGTCCCCTTGTACACATGGAATTTAGGGATCGTGTATCCCGACGGGTACTTTATTTGGTCATACCAGCCTGGATACGGTCACCCAGTTTTAACAACTTGGTCGGCCGCTTCATTCACCTGGTGAGCTCATATTTGCTAAGCAATATAGTCATCCAGAGCGGCCTTGGAGATGGTTTCCTCTTTGGCTGCTGAGAGAGCCGGAGGAGGGTTCGATGTCTCTCCTCTGTCGTCTTCAATGATGATAGGAGGGTCTTCAGCTGGAGGTTCTGGTTGTAACATCATCCCGACCATGTCTTGGAAGAGAAGCGTCATTCGTTTTATATTAGCCGCTTGTTCTGCTGCATATTTGTCCTTCTTTTCGAGGACTCTGCGGAGGAAGTCAGCATCAGTTTCTTGTTCATGACGTTGCTCTGATGATGCCTCTGGGCTTTCTTTTGGCCCGGTAAGTGCGGCCATTTGCATTAGCATTTCCTAAAGCTTCTGTTGCTGCTCCTGGACTTTTGTCAAGGATCGGGTGAGCGGTCGGTGACCCGTAGAAGCTCGGCCTTCCTTTTTTCCGGAAGCCATATAAACAGTATTCACCATTATGCCCCCAGGCTTAGGGCGTTTGGGCTCAGCGTCTTTGTGGTCTTCCATAGTCACAGGGGCTTTCTCTGGCCTCCTTCTCTTTTGAGCAGTTGAAGTCGAGGGGGCCGTCGCAGCGGGCACCCAGACAGCTGTTGCCTTTTGTGGCTTGGCAAGATGGTTCTCTTCTTGTTGAACCTTCACTTTTTTCTGTCGGCGAGGGTAATCTTGATCAATGACTGAGTCTTGAACCTGTCGCCAGACCTTGTAAATTTTGGAGGACAGCCGCTGAGGGGACCGCTCCGGCGTCGTTTCTGTAACATTCTCCATGGGTGGAGGAGATCTTTTCAGTACGGCGGTAGGAGAGTTCCTGCGCACCTTGTTCAACAATTCAAAGCTATTCCCGGTTGGAACATCAGCATCGATCTCCACCGTTGGAGCTGGTGGAGTAAATCCAGACGGAGAGCTGCCCCCGGCCTTCCGTACTCGGTGCCAGTGACGACGGTGAGCATGTCGCGCAGATGGCGTTGGTTCGGCTATGGGGATGGCTTCGTCATTCTCCCTGTTCTGGTGAGGCGCTGCTGGTACCAGCCTGTTGAAGACCGATGTCCGTCGAGCAGCAGTGTCTAACCTGTCAAAGACAGACCTCTGGGCGGGGGAAGTAGCTTTAAGGACTTCGACTGGCGCGGGAGCCGGAGTAGTCAATCTTGTGAAGACTGACCCTTTGGCAGGAGAAGCTGCCTTGATGACTTCGGGAGCAGGGATGGCTATCCTCTTCGGAATAACCTTTTCTGGAATTGCAGGCTTCATCATGGGCCCACATGAACTTTGGCCTAATCTGGCGAAGACTGAGGCGCCGGAGCTGGACGACCCGTTGAGAGGGGTCGCAGTAGTGGTAAGTCGATCGAAGACCGACTTCTTTGGGGCTTCTTGCAGCAACATTGGTGAATTAAAGCTCATGGGTGGGATCATAGTCCCAAAGAAAAGCCCAGTGTTGGCCTGAGTTACTTGGTCCACCGGCATCGTGAACAGGGAGGCCGCTTGAGGCCCGTAAGCTATGCCTCCAGATGAGGCGGAACGCGAGTTGCAGTTGCAGCTGGAACACTTCGCGCAAGTAGACGCCATTGATGTTTCGTTTTCTGCGCCAAGCAAGAAACCAAATCTTAGTACCTCGAACCCAAGGGCAACCATATCAAACCGCGATTCGTTCGCGAACACATCACATAAAGTGTGGAGTGGAAAGAGGAAAAGGTCCCACCGGGCGTGCCAGAATCTGTTCCCCGCCGAAAGACGCGACCGGGACGTTGGGACGTCAGGCCTGAAATTCAAGGGAAGATGCTAATTGGTGCTATCTGTCCACGTCTCCGAAGATGCTAAGTTGATTTATGGCACCGTGTATCGAAGGTTTAAACGGATGCTGCCGATGTAGCAGACTTCGTCAGATTCCCCCTCGTTTGAGGAGTTTTTGATTATGGGGACGCTCTTCCCTGCAGGCGCAAGCTCCTGCAGTTAATTACGCTACCGCATCGCGGTAACAACTTTCTCCTTCTCCAGATGGTCACTTCGTGTCGTGTGTATTTATTTTGTTTGTGGTTGCCCGTGGATTGTATACGGAGACTAATTTATGTTGTTGCCCGTAGGGCGTGAATTAGTCCAAATCCGTATCTTCTTAGATTTGGGTTTGGGGTTGGGTTTAAGGATACGTTAGTCTCATTTGAGACTAAGATCAACTTAAACGTTTGTTAAGGATACGTTAGTCTGATTTTTAGACTAAGATCAACTTAACGGGATCGTTTAGATCCAACAAAAGAGCATTTGGGCTCTATTGTTTAGTTTAGGGACATTGCGGTCGATTAGTTTAGGGACATTGCGGTCGATTAGTTTAAGGACATTACGGTCCAACGTTAGTTTAAGGACGTTTCAGTCCAATGTTAGTTTAAGGACATTACGGTCCATTGTTAGTTTAAGGACATCTCGGTCCATTGTTAGTTTAAGGACATCTCGGTCCATGAGTTTAAGGACCTCACAGTCTAGGTTAAGGACATTATAGTCCATGAGCTTAAGGACCTCACAGTCCAGGTTAAGGACATCATAGTCCATGAGTTTAAGGACCTCACAGTCTGAAGTTAAGGACATCATAGTCCATGGATTTTAAAGGACCCCACAGTCCGAGGTTAAGGACATCATAGTCCATGGGTTTTAAAGAACCCCACAGTCCGTAGAGTGTTTGGTTGTCGGGACCCGTCACCTCTCTGAAGACGTTGAAGGATTACAACGACATATATTAGAGGAGTAAAGAGATGTACCCTCAAACCGGTGTGAGTTGGTTGAAAGATCTGTAGTCCAATTTGGGACTAGGATCTGTTAAATATTTATGAGCAGACGGGCTCAATTAAATATAGGTTGAGGACTTATGGCCAATTTTAGGCTAAGTCCAATGAATGTTTAACATTTTTTTATTCTGGCTATTGAGCCTTTATTTGGGCTTGACCCTTTTAATAATGCTGAGCATTAGATCTTTTCTTTTGTCTTGTATGGAATGCAAAGTATTCAGCAGAGTTCTGGCTCATTAAAGAACAATTTGTGTTCTGTCAGCGAAACCTATGGTGCACTAGGCGCTTTTTGCCGATCAAAAAGCGTAGTGTGTTTCTGCCACATGGCGTATATGTAAGGGACACGTGTCGCGCTTGGCGCTAAGCGTCAGATGATGGGCGCATTGCGCCAGTTTATGAGTGCTAAGCACTAGTCCATGAGCGCATTGCACTATTAATTTAGTGGTGCACACGTGAGTGACACGTGGTACGCTTGGCGCTGAGCGCCAGCCCATGAGCACAGTGCGCTATTTCAGAAGCGCAAATTGCATACGTGGTTGACACGTGGCACATTTTGGTGCTGAGCACCGGTCCAGAGAGCGCAGAAGCGCTATTCAAGAGCGCAAGACGCATTTCAATAGCGCAAAGCGTATGTTGATCAATTTTATGATCTGGGAACAAATTTATGTTCTTTTCAGAAAAGACTTTGTCTCAAGATTCTAGAACAACAGTTCTTATTTTTGAAAGGGCTTTACCTTTATAGATCAATGATCTGTGTGAAGAATATGTTCTTCTTTTATTATGTGATGAGATCTTTTGATCTTTTTTATGAAAGACCTTGGTCTTTGTAGATCTATGATCTTTTAAGAAGATGATTCTTCTTTTTATGAGATGATTTCATCTCTGTGTTCATCGTTCATGATCTTTACCTTGAAGAAATAATCTTCTTTTGCTGAGAGCTTGCTCTTCTTTCTTTGAATTTCTCAAAAATTATAGGGGGGTTTCTCTATATCAGACTTGAAGTCTTGGGGCCTTTATATAGGGCAAGTTGATTTGTTAAATCAATTAAAGAGATTTTTCTCTGATTGATTTGGGGATGTTGTCACGCCCCGCTTCCCAGTATACGGCGAAGGAGACGCGACGAGGCCCGCTACGTATATACTCAGAAGTACATACGCTAAGCGTAACTAAGCAATATAAATACACAAGAGACAAGAGTATAAAAGAACAGCAACTTTTATTAATAACATTCTTTGTACAATGCATGAAAAGGAAAATACAACTGAAATGAAAAGCGATGCCTAAACAGTGGCATAACATGAAAATGAAAAAAATACTGGAAAGAACAAGATACAATATCTAGAGCTCGAGGTCTTCGTGGAACCGCTACAAGTCTTCACCGGTGGGCTCGATCTCAGCTTGGTCCGACGCACCTGACGACATTCAAAGAAGAAGGAAATAGAATGTCGTCAGCGAACAGGTCGCTCGGTAAGTCCCAAAGATAATGGAGAAATAGACAGAGAGTAAAAGAGAGAGAGAGTAGCTTTTAATGTTGTATTGTATTGTCATATTATAGTAGTATGGTGCTAACGCTGTTGTTGTAGCTTGGTACAGAAGGATGCCAGTGTATACGAGAGGGATCTCTATATGCTAGAGATCAGGGCAAATGGAAGTACAAGGCTCCGTTATACAACCCGGAACAACGGCAATTGGATTCAGGTTAGGTGTCTTAATCTTACCATCTCGTGCCACCTTTAACACCTTCCGTACCAATCTACCCCTTAAACCCCGCGATGTCTTGTTTGTATTGTTATCTTGTAAAATTTGTAATGATTGCATGATTGACTTGATTGACCGACCGAAACCATGATATCAGGAAACGGTTATAACCGTAGAGTCATGTAAATGGAATACTGGGAAACATGTAAAAGGAATATCCATGGTTCGGTTCAGTCAAGTAGATTGTTAACTGGATTCTGGGATTCATGTATTCATCTTGAGTTGAAATATAAAGAATATAGATTGACTTGAATCATTTTCAAGTCAGAAATAGTCAGACTCTAACCCGAGTCAGACTAAAAGAAAGTGAGTTGAAGTTCAATAATTGTTAAGGGCCTTATTGTAATTTATAAAACTTGAGGGGGTTTATTGTAAAAATACTATTGTATATTTTTCAAAATACAACTCAAGTATTTAATTATCGTCTTTATGTACATACAACAATTTAATGATCATGATAAATATGTATACATGTTCGAATAACATGAAATGAGTCAAGTATATTATTCGAGTAACTACCATAAACAATGCTGTAAAGAAATATTATGTACGACTAATTAATCAAGTTGAACGAATGCGGAATATAAACAGAGATATGTCTCTAAATGTTTTGCATGCGTAAGTTCCAGTTTCACCTAAATACGACTACCGGTTTGAGAGATATATATGTTTTCGTATCGTCGCGCAAAACGGATCAGAATCTATTCGGCACCGTCACATATTTTTAAAACGCAGTTTGAGTTAATTTCTATCGGGTTTCAGGTTACGAAGCTTATTATAAAATTGTAGATATTTCGATGTACTTATTCAAAACACCAAGATTCACATGATTTGGATTTCTAAAGCTCTACTTATGATCATTTTAATATCAGCGTTTAAAACAGAAATTCAGATTTCTGGACAGCAACTATATATTCTATTGCACAGCCTATATCAGGTTGTTTCATGCATTCCTAAGTAATATAATATACAGAAAATTATAGTTATATCAATGGTGCATCTACACATCTAAATTTTGTCACAAACGGACATCGGGTGTTCGAGTTATGTCCAATTTAAAAACAGTATGCGAATCGGAACAGATTCTGTCCAGATCCGTCACTTAATATTGTAATACAGTTTTCTTTATCTTAGATAGGTTTTCGGTAAAACTATAAAACTAAGAAAATCTAGATCATTCAATGTAGATATCAAAAACACCTGAGTTTACTCAATTTGGATACCGGTATACCAAGTTATGTGTCTTAGAAATTGACCGATAACTGCAGTTTTCTGTTTTACGATCAGTGAATAAATACGATGTAATTCCTAAACCGTTATGCGGATCGATCTAAAATTTTTACATCATGAAAAAAATAATATATTCTATCATATGTAAATTTCATGAAATTTCCAGAAGTAAAAATTAATTTCTACAAATTATTTTAAAGGTAAAGATATTGATATGTATACTAAAATCGGCAAAAAGATTAACTAGAATTTTTACGCAAGCTTCATCTTTTCTTTTAATAACCAAACCGATTCCATGAGATATCGTAAATATATTGTGGCATGAAATCTATGTTCTCACTACTCATAATAAACATTTATAGTCATGAACAAAGAATTGAAAACACTTTAATTTGAACAAGAGGTAATAAGATATTATTAAACCATATATAACCATATGTATCTAGACTTATATATATGTATATGTTTATGTTTATTTTTCTCTTAAGGATTACGGTATGGATAAAAACGGGTTCACGAGATATGAAAAGAGAAGAATAAAGAGATGGAGGGAGGGAGAGAGAAGGGACTTACATGCACAAGCCGGTATTGTCACCGGGCTTGTCTATCCGCCGATAGCCTCGCGTTACTAGCGAGACCTTCTTGAAGACTTCTTCATGTTCTTCTTGGATTCTAGGTGAAGAGGAAGAAGTGAGAGATAGAAAAATATGAGGAAGGAAAAGATGGAGGAGGACAATAAAGATGGTGTAATGGTGAATTATAATATATGCATTTAACATGAGAATTAAAAGAGAAATGAAAGGTCACCATTCATTTTGGAAATGAAAGGTCTCATTTGTAGGTTATGAGAAGAATAAAAAAAATGATAAAAAAATAATTGCAAGAATGGGGATTTGAACATGTGACTTATGGAATAACAATGCAAGGGCTTAACCAATGAGCTATAAGGTTATTCATGCACATATTTAATTAGAATTAAATATATGATGTTTCTTAAAAAGAAAATGGGCTTTTTAGATGGGCTGTAGAGAATAAGAATAATGGATTTGGGTTAAATATTTATGAAAGGAAAAATAAGAATGAGAAGTTAAAAACTTAAATATAAGAAAAAGAAATTGTACCTAGAAAAATATACATAATAGATTGAGAAATAAATAATAATAAATTTAGGAGAAAACGGAAAATACCAAGTACAAATAAATACGGTATATTATTGAAGAGGGATAATACAAATGTATAAAGATTTTGGGGTCGTTACAGATGTTTCCCCACTATTGGATCTTTGATCCTAGGGCTTCTGTTGTACAGAAGGCAATCTTCTTGTTTTTAACAAGATTGGAAAATCTTTCCATAAAAGATTTTAGTTCTGATTAATTAATGATTTATCATTATTATTAGATCTTTTGATCTAACGATGGGGATTTTTATAATTCCAGCGCTAACGCACCCGTGCTTTGCACGTGGTGCGCTGCTCAGAGCGCAGCGCACTTTGCGCTAGCGCACCTACGTTTGACACGTGGTGCGCTGCCCAGAGCGCAGCGCAGCCTGCGCTAGCGCACCCGTGTCTGACACGTGGCGCGCAGCGCGCCTAGCGCTAGCGCACATATGGTGCACTGCCTAGGGCGCAGCGCACCTGGCACTAGTGCATCCGTGTTTGAAACGTGGCGCGCCTAGCGCTAGATCTGAGGCGTTGCTTCAATTTTTGAATTTTGAATTTCAAAACAGAGCTTTGCTCTGATTGGAGGTGCACTGCCTAAGGCGCAATGCACCTGGCGCTAGCGCATCCGTGTTTGACACGTGGCACGCAGCGCGCCTAGCGCTGGATCTGAAGCGTTGCTTCAATTTTTGAATTTTGAATTTCAAAATAGTGCTTTGCTCTGATTGGGGGAAACATCTAAGTACAGTGGGAACACACTCGAGAGAAATGACGATGTCAGGTCTAAAGACTGACCTGTACCTATGTCATAAGAGAACTGCTATCTGACGATAGGTATATTACCTTCTAGAAGTTCTCGGTGAGTCCGCATAGTGTAACTCATAACCTAATGAGCACATGTATACTATCTTTGGTTCTATACACCAATGGATGTGGACCAACCATCGCCTCTCGTTGGGATCAAGATACATATACACTAGTCTACTATGAAATATCGATGCTCTGTATCGATACTCGCACAACAAGGACATTTTAAGGATGTGCTTATAGACTAACCAACCCGCACAAGTATGATCGCCATCAAAAGGCTGGTAGTCAAGCAAAAAAACCTACGGGCTATATCAATATGTATTAGCGATATGTAATAATCAGTAAAACATATACACATGTTAAGATACAGACAAATCAAATAGCATACTATCATATCGAGCAAGATTGTGTTGTACATATATATCTCAAGCATCCTATACAATAAATGCCTCTAAGGCATACATATCCAACAATCTCCCAGTTGCACTAAGGCCTGTTATTGGCGTATCGAGTGCCCAACGTCTTCTTTAGGACCAGCTGTTGACGTATCACATACCCAACATCTCAAAAAGTCGCTTGAACTATGTTTGAGGAAGGGCCTTTGTGAATGGATCCGCCGTGTTCTCTTTTGTCTCTACTCTTCGGACCTCGATATCTCGGTGATCAACGATCTCACTGATTAGGCGATACCGCCTCAAGATGTGTCTGGATCACAGATGGGACCGTGGTTCCTTTAATAATGCCATAACCCCATTATTATCGCAATACAAAGGTATTGGATCAACAATAGACGAAACCACCTCAAGTTCAGTAATGAACTTCTTCATCTAGACCGCTTCTTTTGTGGCATCATTTGTAGCAATGTATTCAGCCTCCATCGTCGAGTCTGCTGCGATGTCCTGTTTGGAACCTTTCCAACAGACCGCCCTCCATTGAGAGTAAAAAAATAACCCGAGACAGACTTGCTATCATCCTTGTCACTTTGGAAGCTTGAATCGATAAAGGACTCCATATGAAGGTCTCCATTACCGTATACTAAGAATATCTCCTTAGTCCTTTTTAGGTACTTCAGAATGTTCTTTACATCTGTCCAATATTTCTCTCATGGGTTTGTTTGATACCTGCTTACCACGCTAAGTGCGTAAGATACATCTAGTCTGGTATATAATATCGCATAAATTATAGATCCTACCGTCGAAGCGTAGGGTATAATACTCATGCGAGCCCTCTCCTCATCAGTCTTGGAAGATATCTCTTTGGAGAGGGTGATTCCATGACAAGCGGGTAAATTACCGCGCTTGGAATTTTCCATACTAAATCTCTTTAGTATGGTGTCAATGTACATGGACTGTGAAAGTCCTAACATTCTTTGGATCTATCTCTGTAGATCTTTATCCCCAGAATGTAGAAGGTATCACCCAGATCTTTTATGGAGAACTTTTGTGACAAGAATGGCTTGACCGACTGCGACATAGGAATGTCATTTCCTATTAGGAGAATGTGAGCAACGTACAAAATGAGGAATACAACAGCTCTCCCTACAATCTTCTTATATATACAAGGCTTATCAATGTTTTTGATGAAGTCAAATTCCTTAACTGTCTTATCAAAACAAATGTTCCAATTCCGCGATACCTGCTTTAATCTATAAATGGATTTAAGCAATTTGCACACCTTCCCGTTGCTCCTACTGTCTAGGAAACCCTCTGGCCAATCCATATAAGTGCACCCATCTAAATTTTCATTTAGAAAAGCCGTTTTTACGTCTATCTGCTAAATGTCACAGTCATGGAAGGAAGCAATGGCAAGTAGGATCCGAATGTATTTCAGCATAGTCAATGGAGAAAAGGTTTCGTCATTGTCCAAACCAGGTCTTTGGCGAAAACTTTTTGCAACAAGTCTAGCCTTATAGGCTTCAACCTGTCCATCTGCACCAATCTTTCTCTTGAAGATCCATTTGCAGCCAATAGGTTGGTGCAATGTCCAAAGTACACACTTTGTTGGTGTACATAGACTCTATTTCGAATCGCATAGCATACAGCCATTTCATAGAGTCCCTACTTAAAATAGCCTGCTCAAAACTAGTACGATCATCTTCTTCCAAGATGCAATGCTCTCGATCCCCGTCTATGAAAAAACCGTAGCATCTCTCGGGCGGATGAGAAATCCTACTAGATCTGCGGAGTGGCTGAGGTTCTTACTGGATTATTGAATCCTGCGGTTCTATCAAATTCACTATAATTTGTGTTTTTGGATTTTCTTCCAATTCTATTGCGCTCCTACTGGTTTCTTTTGTAAGAAATTTCCATTCTAAAAAGTTGGCGTTGCGAGAAACAATAATCTTTTGTTCCTCTGCATGGTAGAATAGATATCCATTCGAATGTTTTAGATATCCCACAAACTTACATAGAACTGATCGTGCCTCGAGTTTTTCTGGGTTTTGTTTTTTAACATAAGCAGGACAACCCCATATCTTAACACGTTTAAGATACAGACTCGTTCCACTCCATATCTCATATGGAGTTTTAGGCGCGGATTTTGATGGAACTTGATTCAATAGATATTCCAATGTCTCAAGAGCATATCCCAAAATGAAAGAGGCAACTCAGCACTACTCATCATGGAGCGAACCATATCCAATAGGGTTCGGTTACTTCGCTCCGATACATCGTTGTGCTGTGGTGTATACGGAGGAGTAAGCTGAGAAAGAATTCCATTCTCTTTTAGAAAGTTAAGGAATTATGTGCTCAAGTATTTACCTCGTCGATCAGATCATAAGATTTTAATACTTTTACCAGTCCGATTCTCTACTTCGTTCTTATATTCTTTGAATTTCTCAAAAGTTTCGGATTTGTGTTTCAACAAAAATACATGTCTGAATCTAGAGAGATCATCAGTGAATGTAATGAAGTACATGAACTCACCCCTTGCATGTATAGACATTGGACCATACACATCACTGTGTATGAGTCCCAGGAGCTCTGTAGCTCTTTCTCCGTGTCCCATGAACGGAGTTTTGATCATCTTACTTTTGAGACAAGACTGACAAGTTTCATAAGATGAAAATTCGAATGGATCCATTTTTATGTAACTTGGCTAGTTTGATCTCATTGATATGAACAAGTCTACAATTCCATAAGTAGGTCTCGTTCGTTTCTTAACTTTTCCTTTTGCGTGTTTTTTATACATTGAAAATCGTGTTTTGATTATGAACATAGATGCCATTACATAATGTACCTTCTGCAACCAATACCTGTTTGAGGTAAATGTTCATGATATTTTTATCTAGAACAAAGCTATATCCTTCTTTATTTAATAAAGAAACTGATATAATGTTGCAAAATATGGAAGGTACATAGTAGCAGTTCAAAATCATAGTGTTGCCACTTGGCAACACCAGGTGATAATCGCCGACAGTAGAAGTATCAACCTGTGCTCCATTCCCTACTCTGAGGAACATATCATCCGGTCCAACCACCCCACTTTTTCTCAGTTCCTGTATTAAATTACAGATATGAGATCCTGATCCAGTATCTAGTATTCAGGAGGTAGGACTGACCAAAAAACAGTTCTCAATAACTAATACACCTGAAGAAGATGCATTAGAATGCTTCTCCTTCATCAGGGTCAAGTGGTAATCCTTGCAATCCTCTTTCCCTTACCCATACTCATGACTGTTGTCACAGGTTAGAGCCGAACCGACGTTCCCCGGCCCAGTGTAATAAGTTGGTTCGGTCAAGTCACACATTTTATTATCTTGATTAAGGCGTGACATGGTTGCTACATGGAGAGAGAGAAAAGAAACACTTAGCGCGCTTCTCTTGCAAGATTAGATTGGTTTTTAATTTATCAAATCAGGATGGCTCTCACTGTTTCCTTGAATTCTCCTTCAAATCTTAAAAGGAGAACTAGTCGGGATCATGTACGCCCCACAAGTTCGCTAATCGTTCAGCCATGCCAGTGTTGGTACTCCGAGGAAGGCTCCCCGTATTTTTGCATGGACCTAATTAAATAATCTCATTCCACAGAGGTATAACCCCGTTAACACCTTTCTAGACATCTAATAGGTTAGCTAGTTGTGAAATGAAAATCTCCTGGGAGTAATCCTACTAACAGTGGGAATCGGGACCCAACTATCATTGTGTGATAATCTTGATGGAAGCCACTCAAGTTACCACACTCTAGAAAGTATGCACAAACCTTGCAAGTTTCCTTTATATTTGAAACTCCCGATATAGTTTTTACCCATAATGGCTTATGACGTTGACATAATCAACAGATCATAAGTCGCTAGTAAAGTTCAACCCGTCATTGTCCTAGATTGTATTAAACCCACCCGCATGACCCTTGACACGGTCAAAATGGTTATACGGCTATCCTAACTAATCACATCACATGCTACAAACAAGCACCACATAGCTACTGTACACTACGTACTAAGTAATACTTATAAGAAATGACGGAGGGCTACGGCTGGATTTTGGCGAAAAGCCTTTAATGTAATGAACTTGATGTCGTTGAAGGAATCTAGTGATTTCGAAACGAGTGGTTTAAATTCAATTTTGAAAATATTTGGTTTTGTAAAAAACTGAGTAGTTTTGAAAAGAACCGAGTGGTTTTGAAATTTGAATCCAACAACATCTTTCAGGTTTATTTTCTTGCATTAATTAGAATTAATGCGGTCCCATCATTTAAGTTCCTATGCATCACAAAAACAACCAAAATAGAATGTATGTATATGCCACCCGTATTTTCCATGGGGTCTGAGGACTTCACCGTAAAGTTACTTAACATACGACAGTGCATGGGTAGGGCTAGCGGGGGTGCAAAACATATACAACATTTATATATATCATCATCACATGCAGATAATAAATATCACATGCATGCGATAATCAATATGGAATAGCGGATAAATTAGGAGCCCCGTGTTTCGTTTGAGCCGCAAATGAGAACCAACGTTCCCCAGTTGTGTGGATAGCCCGAACATCACCTAAAACAAAGACCCCTACGAGCGCAATAAGCTACCCATCAATTCTAGAAATAAGGCAACCATCACTCAATGACATGAGTGGGCCATCCGGCACTTCATGGAATCCGGTAACTTTAGCACTCTGCCGTGGGTCTATCCTAAACCCCTACAAGTGCGGCGAATAGCCTGCCAATTCTAAAGCGAGACGACTCGAACTCATCACCATGAGATGATCACCTAACACACTCTAGAACCTGGCTACTCGAGCACTTCTCCATGTGTTATCCTAATACAAGAATGAATGAATATACAATGGTAATATCGACCTCAACCCGGTCGTGTTCCAATAAAACAATATACATCGAGCGGTAACGAATGCCACAATCGGGCCACTCGTCCTGAATAACAAATATACAATCATTCTACAATGAGAGGCTGTCCACAATGTGTATCCGACTAAACCTTCACAAGATATACATCAAGCACAATACAAGCAAGTATGTGCAATCCTGTCTAATCGACCTATAGTAATTAGACGACGTTTACAAACACATATACGAACCGAAAGATAAACGATGGTAAAGTTTCGAGTTTAAAACTTTCCATGTTACCCGTATGCAAAGATAACAGTAAATGAAATCTGGGCCAAAACAAAGTATACCAGAAAACCCAATTCTCTGAACGCAACACTGGATGAAGACGAGAACAGGCAAAGCTTTTCTGGCCGCCAGTAGCGGCTAAAACGAGATTTTGGGCTGCCAAAGTTGATTTGTTATGTCTTTTTTCATTCTGTGTCAATTTAATACCAAGAACACTCCTCTGCATTTGTTTAAAACAATTTCAGAGACCAAAAATTTTTCGAACGATAACTTGGTTTTTGTGGTTTTGAAAAACTAAAAATTTTAGTTTCGAAACGTAAACATCGTCTAATATTGGTTTAAGTGTTTGGATGGCTCTGATACCATGCAAGTAGACGCTTGTGCTCGTGCCGCAAACTTGCGGTCAAGACGGAATGTAAAACGAAAATTTTAGAACAAGAGTACGAACTACTATGACCTAGAATCGATATCAAACACTAAACTAGCATTCTAAGAAGGAGGTTAACTACTCGGTTAAGTTTTTACAACCTTTGTAGTCATGTCCACTTCTTTAGCTTCTTTGTTTATTGGGAACAAACTTGGAAGTCGGTCTTCCTTGTCGAAGATGGTTCACCCAAAAGAATCCTAGCAAAAGCTCTAGCTTCACACTAAAAGACTAAGCGAAGTAACAAGTGAATTTTTTTGCTAAGAATTGATTGCTAGAGATGTAGTAGTGGTTATATCTTTATTTTTCTCTCTTTTTCTTTTTCCTTCAACTAATAAAACTCAAAAGAAGAGGAGGAAGAAGATGAAGCAAGCATGGCACTAAAAGAAAATCTTATCCCATTTCATTTTCTTTCTTCTCTTCATATCTCTTTTGAATTGTGTGAGTGGAATTGTGACTCACCATTGTGAGTCACAAGCCCACACAATTCTAAAGAGATCAGATCATGAAGAGATGAGAAGAAAAAGAGTAGCCATGTCATGTGTACTAGTAATGGATATATTCCTGGTATTTATGTATGTGTAGATCGTCATTAGTAATGGATATATTCCTGGTGTTTATGTATGTGTAGATTGTCGTTGCATTCTGGTTTATCCGAACGATCTTAATTTTCTTGATGGAGCGCTTTCAAACCGTCTCAAATGAATATTTCTGACGGAATTTGTGCTCCTCCTTTTTTGTAGTGAAAGTTTTAATCCTTGCAGATAGTCTCATACTTTAATGCCCATTGCTGTTAGCAAGTGATTTGTTATGGTATTGTGCAAATAAAATGTTGACAGGAACTGATATGCAATTAAGCATCGTGAGTTTGCTTCTTCCCCAATTCAGGAATCAAACTACAAGATGGTGGAAAAAAAAGTTAAGATTAAGCATTCCTTGCTTCTTCGCTGTTCATTCATCATCTTCTTCAAAAATGTGCTAGATTTTGATCATCTTCTAGCATTTTTGCTCCAATGGGAATCCATATAAGCTCTCTCAAAAGATTGGGTATTCTCTTCTAGCTCAAAAGATTGCTTTTATTTACTAAAAAGTTGTGATTGTTTCAATCTCTTGTTCTATTATATACTGAATCATATGATCTTTCTTTTAGGCATCCCCCAAAATAATTGCACTCTATAGATGAAATCTTCGACCAGTTTTTTCAGTTCTGATATTTGTACATTTGAGGAGTTCCACATTGCTTTCCTCGATTTCTTTAGGTACGAATATATTTGACCTGCATTATAAATATTATTCGTTTGTTGCTAGTTGCATGATGCATATATATAATGCGGACTCCAGAAATGTTCGGACTCGGTGGCAGTAAGTTCAATACAGCTCTCCCCAGAAGGCATTATAACTCTCCACCACTGGAAAGTGTAAAGGTGAATTAGTTTCACTAATTTCCAGGTTCATTTCAAGCCCTATTTGTTGCACATGCATATATAGAATAAACAAGATCGGTTATCTAAATAGAAATCTATATGAGATCAAGTACATAATACAACGGAAGCAAATCTATTAGCATGTGATCATATTCTATATAAGAAAAGTGGATCAATTGTACCTCATGTCGATTAAATGAAGTATCTTACCCATGCCACATATGCATCGTGATCTCTTTTACCAACGGTCGGAGAACAATCACACAGTTGAATGGTGAGAACCCCCACCCCTGCTACTAACCAAAAGGGGAAGAAGAGAAGAGGGAGAAGATGAAGGCTAATTCTTGATAGATGCACAAATCCTAATTTTTGTATAAAGCATTAATCCCCTTGCAAATCCTAGGCTTGCAATATGTTTATATAGGGAATCAATCCGGTTAGGGTTGGTTACTTTATCTATCCGACCCGTCCGTCCAATCACTTGGACGGATATGAGTCGAGTGACCCAAATGCCAACATACTCCCACTCGTATAAGTGAGTGGGCGCCGTCCAAAGCTCCCTGAGCCGATAACTCACCGAGTCAATGTCTCCTTGAGAGTCCTCCTCCTTTCTCTTATTTTTCTCTCTCCATACATGTTAGTGCGGCATTCAACATTAAGAACCTGCAAACAGGTGGCCTTGCAGCTAGATCGATTAGGAACAACACAAGGATCTCCCTGAAAAAAGAACATAACTAAAATATTTCGCTCACGAAATTTCGTACCTCAGATCTAATCAGTCATGACTGCCTAAGAACCTTCAACGTATCTGAACCGTACTTGAACACCTAGGTCTTCTCTCGATTCATCGCGCTCTTAAATCTCGCCCTCAGCGTTAATAAGAGTTAGCCATGCGATACAATTAGGAGACATGTCAATTGATCTTCCTTCGGCTCTGAATACTTAGGTATGCTATTCACCCACTTTCCCGACACTATCCCGTATGTACGGTATAATTTCATCGCAGCGAGAAACGACAACCAAACTAGAAGACACTGATAACAAGCATATCCAGACAGTCTAGTGTCACTAGGGTTACATGTGACTGCCCACCATTATTGTGGTCATCTATAAAGTCTCACATCATGAGTGAGATGGAATTTATTCCTTCCAACCTCCTTATATACGGTCTCAGCACATGTCGTATGGTAACATGTTACAATATAAGTTCTCTCCTTAAGAGCATACGTCATTAAATTTATACCGTATGGACCTAAGACCAATCACCTCGTGATTGACTTGTCCGGCCATACCACCTAACGATATGCCTGGGATCTCCCGACAAGACCGCACCTCATGCGCCAAGTTAGACCCCTAGTCCGGTGATTACTAAAATGGGTAAAGTGGTTGTGGGATCACCACTTCGATCACTTAGAATACGCAACATAACACGATACCAGCGAAAACTTAGAATACGGGAAAACAAACATTTTCATTTAAATACCCTTTACTTAATAAAACTATTTCTAAAAGATTTAGTATTGGTACACTTTTTAAATAAATACCACTTATTATGAAAATAGGATAAGTTGTGGACATTAGTCATTTATCTAAACCTGACTTTGTGGTGTCTAGGCTAGGCAAGTGAGAAAGGTAACTTTAAAAGGCCCGTCTCACGGTGATTCGTGAGCGGATCCCTCCTTTCTTCACTTGTACTTACCTGGCCACAATTGGCGGTGAAGAGGCGATTTGAGGTATCTCACAACTTGTCGTTTTGGACCAGTTAGGAGCAGTCTAGTTGACTTAGGAGACCCTAGAACATAGAATACAGGAAAACGACACTTTTTCATTTAAATACCATAATTAATAAAACCGTTTTCCTTAATGATTAGTATTTATACAAATCTTTGCAAAGCGCCGCTACAACCCATTTGGGGAACCCGTTCGGGATGGTGCGGATTATCGCACATCCTCAGGCTTAGTAGTGCAAAATTCAGACCTCCGCAAGGAGCATTCGGTCTCGAAAGATTTAAAATATGACATTTTAAGAAAACGAGATTTCTAGAATATTATAGATATATACAAAACTTATTTTCATATAAATATATGTATATGCAACATAAACATATCTATTTTTGAAGTATTATAAATATTCCACCTTTTCTACAATATCACAAGAATCAAGTTTACACTAAAATACCATGAATTCCATATAATCAATATTACAAATAAATACCATTTATTATGGAATTAGGATATTTTCGCTAGAAATATCACAATATAAAATCCACATTCATTACAACTCTAAAGACGAATAATAAATGCTTGGGGTGTATTTTGAAAAGTATATAAAAGTATTTTTACATAAAACCCCCTCAAGTTCTATAAATTACCCTAAGGACCCTAGTAAGCAAGGTTTAAGCGGGACCAATCTCTTGAGCCTCAAGGAGCCGGAGAATTGGGTGCTTGCCTATCTAAGGTAGAAAAATTAATAAAAACAATCAGGACTTTAATTTACTTTTCTAATTGTCTGACTCAGACGGGTCTCATTATAATCTGACTTGAATATGATTTAAGTACAATCTACAATTTACAATATTATATGAATCCATTATTCCATATATTCAATCTATCAACTTGACCGAACCGAACCATGGATATACATTCCATTTACATGATCATCCAGTTTACATGATTCTCCAGTTACATACATGATTCTACAATTACATCCGTTTACTGATATCATGGTTTCGGTCAGTCATCCAATTATACAATTTATACCGTTACAATACAAGACAATACAATACAATCAAGATAACACTACGAGGTTTAAGGGGTAGACTGGTACGGAATATGTTAAAGGTGGCACGAGGTGGTCACTTAAGATGTAATTACATCCATGCCGTTGTTCCGTGGTATTATCGACGGAGCCTTGTACTACAGGTTACCAAAGTCCCCGGTGTAAGTAGGACTTCTCTCGTATACACCGGCATCTTCTGTACCAAGTTACAAACAACAGCGTTAACACAATATTACAACAATATAATACAACTTTAAAAGATACCTTCTTATTCTGTCTATTCTACTTTCCTCTTTTCTTTGGGACTTACCAAGTGATCTGTTCGCTAACGACATTCTCTTTCTTTTTTCTTTGAATGTCGTCAGGTGATCTGGACACATCAGAGATCGAGCCTACTGCTGAAGACTTGGATCAGTTTGCTGAAGACCCAGCGCTTTAGTTTCATTGTACACATTTCCTTTCAGTACTTTATATTCCTGTTATGCCATTGTTTAGGCATTGCTTTTATTTCATTTGTATTTACTTTTCATGCATTGTACAAAAGAATGTTAATAAATAAAGTTGTTGTTCAGTTTATTTCTCTTGTCTCTTGTGCATTTACTTCTTTTATATTTCTTAGTTACGCTTAGCGTATTTACTTCAGAGTAAATACGTAGCAGCCTCGTCCCGTCCCCTTCGCCGTATACCGGGAAGTGGGGCATGACATAATTGATTTACACTAAATAAATAAACCCTTCATTATCATCAGTATGGTGTAAGTCTCATACACCCATGTAGTGTGTATCATCAAGCATGACACAAAAATTGTACATTAATATATATCACATATATATTATATGCACACAAGTGAGAAAAAAATGTTTAAGTGAGCTAATATTAGTTAATGTAATCCAGTATATCGTATATACAATTATACATTAAATTATCAAATCAACACTTGATTTAATAATCCGGCTATATCACATACAACCGACTAATATAATTTGTATCAACTTATCGAATCAACACTTGATTCGATAACCCGGTTATATCACATATAACCGACCGATACGAATAAATCGCGAGAATAGAATACGGTATCACATACTCGTATTATTCTCGGTCCCGCACATATCACATATGTGCTCCTACTCCGTTTTGCCTGAGCCAGTAAAACCTCTGTGTAGGACCCTTAAGACTTGTCAATACGCCGACAGTAGGTGATGATCATATCAAGCACCCACAAGCCATCAGCGGTACTAGCTGGACGTAATGGCTACACGGGTATTGAGCGATCAGAAGATCAATAAGCAAGCCCACTCTAGCTCCTGTAAAGCCTGTCAGTAACACTATCGCACAGTCCAGTCTCTTCGTCTGAGATGTCGCATATCCAGTCTAAGGGTGGTAAACGTCAGACCCCAATAACTCGATAAGTCATGCCAATACGAGGCTCATAACGGGTCGAGAAACTACTGATAACACTTACCAGTAAATCTCCAAATCATCCCTGGCTAGGGACTTCCAGTTATAGCCAATCGATTACAGCACGACATCTACCCCCAATACCGGGAGACAAGAAATCCCCTCCTATCACTCATTGCCTCCATGTGACTCGAGACTGTACCCAAAAACCACTGTTTTGCACGTCCTCTTGAACGTGGTAAGGTGGAAATCAAAGCACAGTGGGAATCACACAAGACTCTATGACGATCTCGGGTTTACAGACTAACATGTACTAGTGTTACCAAAGAAATTATATCCGACGTTAGGTATAATACCATCTAGGAGTTCTCGGCGAGTCCGTCCAGTGTACCCAGTCTCCACTGAGCACTCGTATACCATCTCTGATGTCAAACACCAATGGACATGGGATCATCCATCGCCCATCTCATGGGTCGAGAAGCGTATACGCTAGTTTACTCTGGTATATCGATGCCCTGTCTCGATACACCCATGACTAGAAACATTAAAGGATGAACTTATGGACTACCATGGCCCCACTAGTATGATCTGCATCATAATCCTAGTATTCAAGTATACCTCCTAAGGGCTTTACCAACATGTAACTATGAGACAGTATCAAGAGACAAGTATACATGTTAAGATAAAGAGCAACCAGATAACATACTATCATGTCGAGCAAGAAAGTCCTCTCTATATATGTCCAAGCATCCACTATAATATACATCATATGTACAATAATGGCATCTAGGGCATACATACAACTAACAATCTCCCACTTGCACCAGGGCCTGCTGTTGTAGTATTGCATACCCAACATCCCAAAGAGTCTCTCGAACTGTATCTGGGGAATGGCCTTCATGAGTGGATCCGATGTGTTGTTCTTCGTGTCAACTCTCCTGACCTCGATCTCCCAGCGATCAACTATCTCCTGGATCAGGTGATACCGCCTCAGAATATGCCTGGATCGCTGATGGGACCTGGGATCCTTGGCCAAAGCCACCGCTCAATTGTTATCACAATACAAAGGTATTGGATACACGATAGATGGAACCACTCCAAGTTCGTTTATGAACTTCTTCATCCAGACAGCCTCTTTGGCAGCATCGTTGGCAGCGATGTATTCAGCTTCCATCGTCGAGTCTGCCACGGTTTCCTACTTGGAACTCTTCCAGCATACCGCCCCTCCATTGAGGGTAAAGATAAATCCCGAGACCGACTTAGAGTCATCCTTATCACTCTGGAAGCTCGAATCGGTAAAGGACTCCACTTGGAGTTCTCCGTTACCATACACCAAGAGCATCTCTTTAGTCCTTCTCAAGTACTTGAGAATGCTCTTCACAGCTGTCCAGTGACTCTCTCCTGGATCTGCTTGATACCTGCTCACTACACTTAGTGAGTATGCTACATCGGGTCTGGTATATAGTATCGCGTACATGATAGAGCCTACTGCTGAAGCATAGGGTATCCCTTGCATGCGAGCTCTCTCCAAATCAGTCTTGGGAGACATCTTTTTGGAGAGAGTGAGTCCTGAGATCGTGGGTAAAAACCCACGCTTAGATTCTTCCATACTAAACCTCTTTAGTATGGTGTCAATGTACCTGGATTGGGACAATCCCAGTATCTGTTTAGATCTATCTCTATAGATCTTAATCCCCAAGATGTAGGAGGCATCACCTAGATCTATCATTGAGAATCTTTGTGATAAGAAGAGCTTGACCGAGTGCAGCATAGGAATATCATTTCCTATCAAGAGTATGTCATCCACGTACAATACGAGGAAGACGACCTTACTCTCTGCCACCTTCTTGTATATACAAGGTTCATCTACATTTTTGACGAAGTCAAACTCTTTGACTACGACATCAAAACAGATGTTCCGACTCTGCGATGCCTGCTTCAACCCGTAGATGGATTTAAGCAGCTTGCATACTATTTCCCACAATCAGAGAAAAGCTCTGTTCAAATTTTGAAATTTGAAATGAAGCAGCGCTTCATAAAAGCGCTCGCATCGAGAGCGCCAGCGCTAAGAGTCAAAGACTCTGAGGCAGCGCCTACGTGCAAGGCACGAAAGCACTAGCGCCAAGTGCGCCAGCGCTAAGAGTCAAATACTCTGAGGCAGCACCCATGTGCAAGGCATGAGAGCGCTAGCGCCAAGTGCGCCGGCGCTAAGAGTCAAAGACTCTAAGGTAGCGCTCACGTGCAAAGCACGAGAGCGCTAGCGCCAAGAGCGCCAGAGCTAAGAGTCAAAGACTCTGATTCAGCGCTCACGTGCAAGGCACGAGAGCGCTAGCGCCAAGTGCGCCAGCGCTAAGAGTCAAAGACTCTGAAACAGCGCTCACGTGCAAGGCACGAGAGCGCCAAGCGCTAGAACTAAATGTTCTCCACCGTTGGATCAAAGATCCAACGGAGATGATAAATCATCAAAATACCGAAATAAAATTCTGTTAAGGAAATACTCTTCAGAATCTTTCCAAACAAGAAAGATTGTGCTCTGTCAATCAGAGCACCGTTGGATCAAAAATCCAATGGTGATTAAAAATCACCAAGATACAGAGTAATCTCTGTATGGGAAAATAATTTCCCAATCTTGTTAATAACAAGAAAGATGTCTTCTGTAAAACAGAAGCCCTATGATCAACGATCCAATGGTGGGGAAACATCCCCAAATCAATCAGAAAAAGATTGCCTTAACTGATCAGCCTCCACTATATAAAGGCCTCAAGACTTCAAGTCTCACACAGAGGAACCCCCTCCCAACACACACACACAAACTTGGAGAAATTTCAAAGAGAAGAACAAGCTCTCAGAAGAAGAATTTCTTCAAGGTAAATAAAACAGAGAGATCAAAGCATCCCATCAAAAAAGAAGAACTTAGTTCTTTTTCTAGATCATAAATCTATGAGACAGAGGTCTTTCACAAAAGAGATCATAGCATCTCATCATAAAAAGGGAGGGAGAAGAACTTAGTGCTCTTTAGATCACAGATATATAAGACGAAGACAAAGTCTTTCATAAAAACATAAAAGATTGTAACATCTCTTATAAAATAAGAACTTTGTTCTTAGAGCCAGGAGACAAAGTCTCTTATAAACGAGAACTTAATTCTCAGAGCACAAAATTGATCAAGTGCGCTCTGCACATGTCGGCTGGCGCTCAGCGCCAAACGCGCCACGTACTTCTCACGTGTGCGATATTTCATAGAGAGCGCTCTGCACTCATTGGCTGGCGCTCAGCGCCAAGCGCGCCACGTGCTCCTTACGTGTGCGCTACTTCATAAGAAGCGCCTTAACGCTCCAAATCTGGCGCTCAGCGCCAAGCGTGCCACGTGCTCCTCACGTGTGCGCTACTTCACAAGAAGCGCCTTAAAGCTCCAAATCTGGCGCTCAGCGCCAAGCGTGCTACGTGCTCCTCACGTGTGCGCTGGTGCTCAGCGCCAAGCGCACCACGTGCTCCTCACGTGTGCACTCATTGACTGGTGATAAGCGCTAAGCGCGCCACGTGCTCCTCACGTGTGCGCTATCTCACAAGAAGCGCTTTAGCGCTCTAAGTCTGGCGCTCAGTGCCAAGCGCGCCACGTGCTCCTCACGTGGGTGCTGAGGGAACATAAATTGTTCTTTAAATAAAGCCCCAGATCCATAATGAGGGCTCAACACTCAATAAAAGACAAAAAAGTTGTCAGAACCCAAACCAATGCTCAGCACTGTTAAATGAAAAAGGACTGAGCCTAATTAAATATTTAGCATTTTAACTGAGTGGGCCGAGCCCAAGTTGGCCACAGACCCCTAATTCAGATTAATTGAGCCCATATGCTCATAAATCTTTTTAACTGATCTTAGTCCCAAACTTGACTACCGATCTCCCAACCAACATTGGTTCAAGAGTACATCTATTCATACCTCTGATATATATCGTTGCAATTCTTCAACGTCTTCAGAGAGATGGAGTGTCCCAATAACCAATAACTTTTGGCGCATCCTCAAACGGTTGAACCAAAACCACATAGACTATGACGTCTTTAAACTGGACTATGATGTCCTTAAACTTTATGGACTATGATGTCCTTAAACTCTGTGGACTATGATGTCCTTAAACTTATGGACCGCAATATCCCTAAACTAAGACGATAGAGCCCAAATACTCTTTCGTTGGATCTAAATGACCCCAAACCCCTGTTAAGTAGATCTTAGTCTAAAATTAGACTAACGTATCCTTAACAAACGTTTAAGTTGATCTTGATCTCAATGAGATTAACGATCCTTAAAGCCAACCCAAAACCAAATCTAAGAAAATACGGATTTGGACTAATCCATGCCCTACGGGCGACAACATAAATTAGTCTCCGTATACAATCCACGGGCAACCAAAAACAAAACAAACACACACGATACGAAGTGACCATCTGGAGAAGGAGAAATTGGTTATCGCGATACCGTAGCGTAATTAACTGCAGGGGCTTACGCCTGCAGGGAAGAGCGTCCCCACAATCAAAACCCCTCGCAAACGAGGGGGAATCTGACGAAGTCTGCTACATCGGCCGCATCCGTCTAAACCTCCGATATATGGTGCCATAAATCAACTTGGCATCTTCGGAGAGGTGGACGGATAAAACCAAATAGCATCTGCCCCCAAAATTCAGGCCGGACGTCCCAACGTCCCGGTTGCGTCTTTCGGCGGAGAACGGATTCTGGCACGCCCGGTGGGACCTTTTCCTCTTTCCACTCCACACTTCGTATGTCGTGTTTTTCCGCGATCAAATAATCACGGTATATATGTTTGTGGTTGCCCTTAGGGGAGGGGGATACTAAAGCCGGCGTTTTGTCTCTATGAAGAATGGTGTTTGCTCCCACCTTAGCAACTCAGGCTCTGTCATATCTGGTGGAGTTAGGTACGGGCCACTTGCAGGCTCAAATCTCTGCAATTCGGCTCTTCAAGAAATCAACGGGCTTCTTTTTGGGTCGATGCTCCCACCTCCCACCTTCGGTGCCTCAACACCGATGGAGGAAGCCCAGAGGAAGTCTATCATCCACAGGCGGGCTCTCCAAGCCGCAGCTTTGCCGATGGAATCAGTCCTCAAACAACTGGCACATGCCAAGGACCAAGGTCGACGCAGGGGACAGAATATTCAAGCTCTCAAAGGAAACATGGGGCAGGCTCGGAAAAATCCTGAAGCTAATCAAATCTCGGCCGTAAGAAACGGTCGACGTCGATATCAGCGTCATACAAAGTGAGCCGGGGGCAGTTCTCCGTATGGTCCTGTTTCAACTCCGGTGGTGAATGTTGTTGTTCCAACTGGGAACAACTTCAAATTGTTGTGAAGGGTCAAACAAAATTCTCTTACCGCAATATTGAAGAAGTCTCTGCAGCCCATGGAGATCCCACGAGAGCAGAAACCAGTTCCCTCCCTGAGACAACTTTACTCATCTATATATAAGGTGTAGAAACAGGTAAAGGGGACTCATCCCAAGACGGATCCTGCTACAGCGGTTCCTCCCAAAACCAAAGCGGTTTTCACAACAAGAGGCCTAATAAAGCTTAAGTTCCCGGAGCAAACTCCAAAGGCCAAAACTCCAAACACCCCAAGCCTGGGGGCATGGCAGTTCACATAGTCTATGTGGTGAATTTCAAAGACGAAGTTCGAGCTTCTACTAGTCACCGACCACAAACTCGGTCCTTGACAAAAGTTCAACTGCAACGTGAAAATCTGCAGGAGATGCTTGCTCAGGCGGCATCATTCGCTAATCAATCGTTTAAGGCAAATCCCGAAGATGCACCTGGAGAAAGAACAGAGCACGAGTTGGATATTGATTTCCTAAATCACTCTCTCAAAAAAAATGGTATGTCCACAAGCAAAATGGGCACGGATGAAAACCCGAAAGGGCGCCGTGAGTAAAAACAGCAGTACTGCCGGCGAGCTTGTGAAAACCCGGAAGGGCGCAACCTCGTTAAAATAAATACACTTACGAGATCCTCATGACTAGTAAGGAGAATCCCCCTGTGAGACCCTCATGGCTCATAGGATTCAAAACCCTTAAGTTACAGGGATCTGGATCTGTTCTTAAGCTGTCATATCTCCCAAATTGCCCTACAGGCGGTCCATATTGACCCTTGTATACAATCCAGGGGCACGAATAAATATTTCTTTTCCAAGTTCTGCAGATGGAAAGAAATGTCCCCATATGGTGAATAACACTTGTAAGTCCTTTCGACTTATAAGGAGAAAACACTCTTATGAGATCCTTACGACTTTTAAGAGAAAACATCACTTAGGAGTCCTCATGACTTTTAAGGAGAACATACACCTACGAGATCCTCACGACTCATAGGGAGAAATAACTTTATGAGACCCTTACGGCTCGTAAATTCAAAAGTCTTAGTCGACAGGATCCTAACCCTGTCTACTAAGCCACCTTTGTCCAAATTGACAGGGGCAAATGATGAGTCGCTCCAGGCAATATCCCAGTTGTAGCGATACTGATGCCTAAGCAGGGGACAAACTCCAAGTCAACCTCTCCGGAAAGTTCCTCCCTACAACAATCTAATGAAGAAGGGGACCCCGTTCGTCTGGAATCATAAATTTCAAAGTGCGCTGGATGAAATCAAGCAATACCAGCAGAATCCGCCGGTGCTGACCGCTCCAGTCAAGAGAAAGCCTCTCATCCTATACACAACAGCCATTGAAGATTCTTTAGGCCCGCTATGGGCACAGGAGAATGACCAAGGGAAAGAGAGAGCCCTCTACTATTTTAGTCGAGTTCTCCTGGGGGCAGAAAACAACTACCCCCCATCGAAAAACACTGCCTGGCGTTAATCTTCGCAATAACGAAGCTCAGACACAATGCTTTGGCGCATGAGGTCCATCTCATATCAAAAGTGGATCCTCTCAAATACTTGATGTCAAGAGCCATACTAACAGGACGGCTTGCTAAATGGGCCCTCCTCTTGATGGAATTTTCGATAACATATCGACCCCTCAAGGCAGTGAAAGGCCAGGCCATTGTTGACTTCTTCGCTGAGCATCCGATACCTTCCGATTCACACCTAAATTGCGAATTGCTAGACAAGCACGCATTTGACATGATCGACAGGGAGAGAGGAGAGAGTGATACCCTATGGGAACTCTACTTCGATGGGGCATCTTCCATGAAGAAGAGAAAGCACAGCTCCCCTATAATCAAATCGGGGATAGGCCTTATCTTCGTGACTTCACAAAAAGGGATAATGCGCTTTGCCTTCTCCTTAACAGAGCCGAGGAAAAACAATGAAGCAGAATATGAAGCTTTGATAGCAGGTCTTGAGATCGCTGCCGACATAGAAATCGAAAACCTCCTCATATACAGAGACTCCCAGCTGGTCGTTAGTCAAGTAAACAGCAACTATCAAACGTGCAAACCAGAGTTGGTAAGGTATGGTGAGAGAGTGCAGCAATTGCTGACTCAAATTCCCTCCTACACCCTGGAAAGCATACCGCGTGCGGAAAATAGAAAAGTGGATGCGTTAGCCAAACTCGCTAAAGAATTGGCTGACGAAAACCTCGATGACGTAAGGATCGTGGTACAAAGCCGTCGGGTTCTTGCACCAGCGGAAATATCTCCGGAATCGTCTGAAGAAAAGGAAGCGACCAAGCAAACGGCCTTACAAATAAAAGACCAGGAAAAAGTCTAAGGATTGGAGGAAAGTCTTTATAGACTACTTCAAATCCCGTCGAACACCTAAAAATGCATCCTCAAGACATCAGCTCATGAAACGAGCTCTGTTTTTCGCCTTCGTCAATGATACTCTGTACAAGAGATCGTTCGACTCTCTATGGCTGAGATGTCTGGGGCCGTGTAACATTTCAGAAAATATAAAATATTATTTTTGGAAATTTAATATTAAAATAATATATTTCGCGAAAACTACCTGATTTGCAAAATTGGGATTTTTGTAAAGTGTATAAGTGTATACCAATATTTGGAAAATTATTGAAGATAAAATGATTTATTTAATTTAATAATATTTATCGGATTTTTGGGCAAAATCCATAATTTTACATTTTTCCGTGACTTGTGCATGTTATGCATTGTGTTGTGTTGTGACTTGTGCATATTGTGAGTTTTGAGAGATAGAGAATGAGAAGGAAAAGAATTGAGTTTGTGTGTGAAAAGGTTTAATGGATATAGAAAAAAGGAAGAAGAAACAAGAATAGATATTTTGTGAGAGAGGTGAGTGTAGGGAGAGATATTTGTTGTGAGAGAGTGAGTCTAAGAGAGAGAGAGAGAGGGTTAACTTATCTGCCCCATTTCCTTCACCCCTCCATTATTTACTTCATCTTCATCATCTCCATCACTTCTTCACTACCCCATTGCCACATCTCCAATCCTTCACCAAAACCATATACCCCCTTCATTAAAAACATGCACCCCTCATCCTCAACACATTGGACCTTGCAAGTTTGGATTTTGAAGACTTGGGCAACTCAAGAAAGTTCTTTGGTTGCAAGAAAGGTAATCCATACACTTTTAGTTAAGTATTTATGTTATATATCCTAGTTTAGTTAGAAATCGATATAAATAGGTTATGTGACCTTGGAAAATTATAAGTTGCTGTTAAATGATAAGTTAAGGTGTAGTGGGTGTTTACTTGACCTTAGATAGTGTTTTACTGGACAATACCTGAGACATAAACCCAAAATACGAACTTTGAAAGTGGTCGATATCGTATTTTGTGTGATTTGTGTTGGGATTTTGTGATATGCAATGACCCGGAGAACCTGAAAAATATTTAGCGAACACAGAGAGACGTGCAGGCAACCAGAAACCTACCCTAGAAACCCGAGCCTATTTCCCCTTATCCTGGCCGCAGATTTAATCAATATGGCCGCAATTTGCGGCCACTTTATGGTGAAATGTGGTAATTTTTTTCTGTAGCTTCCTTATCCTATATCTAGAGCAACCTGATATGCAAAATTGGCTAATTTGACCTGAACCAAAATCTGGTAGCACATTGAGGTGTTTTTGGGCTATGTTTCCGTATTTTGGAATTCTTGGTTTTTGTATTTGATATTGTATTGGGTCGTTGGATGTTTATACGTCAACGACGAGGGTTGTTTGGTTGTTTTTGCATGGGTAGGCTATAGGTTCTAACCTATGAGCGCACCGTATGCCGTATTGGTTTTTCGGACATTGATTTTGATGGTATTACGATATGTGTTGATATTGTAGGTACCTTCGCGTGGATTCCGAGACGACAAAGCACATCGACTACGGCTAAGCGAGGAGTTTAGCAGGTGAGTAGATTTATATCTACGGGGGAAGTCGGGTGGATGGCGTATAGCACCCCCGCAAATTTATGAATGGAGACCGATATATGTACATAGAATACAGTAGGAGAAACCTACACTTGAAAACTATAGATGTGGTTAAAACATAGTTAGAGGTGATATTAATGATTTAATATATATATATCGAGATACGAGATGAAAGCTATGGGAACATAACTCTTGGACATAATATGATAGAAATAATGTCTCAAATTGATATAAGGATATGAAAAGTGGATATGAATCACAATATATATATAGATAGATATGTAGTTGCACGAGATTAAGTATGAGATTTAGAGTAGCGTGACATCCAATTCATATGATGTAATGCATATGTAAATGACTTGATGTGAGAGATTTATGTGATGAAAAGAGTATATGGTGAGATATGATGACTTGGTTGATATGTCGTTATATGGATACGAGTCGATAGGAAATAGTTGATACCTTGCCGGTCCCCTGATACGAGATTGACGCGGATGTGACTTGAGAGATAGGTATATATATATGGATAATGATATGCATAATGATATGCATAATGAGTGATATGCTGTACGAGACTTAGGTCCGTACCCCCGATGTTGTATAGGTTGATAGAATTCCTAAATTGTTTAATGCAGTTGTACGATAGATTACCGTACGCGATGAGTTTTACTTGTTGATTTATCCATACCCTTGATTAGAGGATGCCGTACGATGGATTATACCGTACGTGATGTTGTGAGGCTGGATGCCGATTGATAGATTCACCGACTCAGTCATGTTAGATACGTATACCTTATAGCATTTAGTTCACGATGTACTTTATGCTGCATTCATATTATTCTCATTTGCATTATATATGTACCTGTGCTAGTACACCTTCACCATTATCGATGATGCGTATATTACACTTACACCGATTGCCGGCTCACACACTTTCATCATCGATAATTGCTATGTCACTCACACAGTAGAATTGCTAGATCATGCTATGATATACTTGCTATGCTCACATCATTATGCCATGTTGCATGACATACCCTGCTATAGTTGCATATACCCCTAAGTGGTGTTGTATAATCATTTGATATTGAGACGTTGATTATTGTGCTATTGTGCTTATGAGATGCATCATACATACATGCTTACATGTAGATACACATATCTTGCTATAGTTACATGTACACCTCATATGATGCTGCACTTGATTTTGGAGGGTTTGGGAACCACATGATATATTTTAAAACTGGATTCATTTAAAAGAGCGGTTTTCCCTTAATATGCTCATATTGCTGTTTTATATTGCATATATCAGTTTTCATGGATTTACGCATTGAGATATGGATTTTATATGATTTACGGATTTGAGAACCGTGGGGGTATTTCAAGAATTTATGTATTGTTTGAAAACCCGGTTTCTCTTGATATGATATTTCAGTGTGTCCACCATGAGTTTTCTCGGTTCTGAGACTTGTGTCATATACCAGATTCGAGGAGCGGATAGACACCGTCTGCGGGTACATGGTAGACCCGGTATGGTTCCCCGGGGCAAGATATGATTTTCGTGGTATAGACGATGAGCCTGGCTGGCAGGGCTAGTACCTACCGGTGATAGTATTTGGACTCGGCGGTTATCGTGGGGATACCGACCGGAGTGATGTACGGACATGACATCAGGGCCAGTCATGGTGACGGCGCCTGAGACATGAGAATTTACGTGTCGATGTTGGACACTCAGTTTCCATTATTTTGTTGTGTCGTGAGGGACACACGTTGATTTATATCCTCATATTTACCTGCATATGCTTTTATTATATTTACATGCAGGAGTTGTTGTGTCAGTGGTTGACACGTGGACGAGATCCACTACATACGTGCATTGATTACATGGTTGGACGAGATCCACCTGTATACATGCATTTATTTATATTGTTGGATGAGATCCACTTGCTGATAGGTATTGATTAGGTGTTAGCACATATGCAGATACGGTCGCCCTAGATATCATAGTATTACCTGTTAGTGTTTATGCCCTAGAAGGCCATTACTGTATCATACTAGCTTGTATATTACTTAATGGAAGCTTGGGATATTCACATGTATATAACAGTCTTGCTAAACATGGTAGTATGCTACTTGGTTTTTCTATCTTAATATGTGAGTGTACGTATTGATAGAGCTCTTAGGATCTTGCTTGTCTACCAGCGTTGTGATGGCAGTCACACTAGTGGGGGCTGGGTAGTCTACAAGCACATCCTCGTTCAGGTCCCTGGTCGTTGGATTATCGAGACAGAGCATCGATACTCCGGAGTAGACTAGTGTGTACGCTTCTCATCCCAGTTGGGGAGATGGTCTGTCCCACAGCCGTCAGTACGTCGTACTGGAGATAGTATGCAGGTGCTCGTTAGGTTACGGGTACACCGGACAGGACTCACAGGGAACTGTTGGTTGGTTTGATACCAGTCGTCAGTGAACAGTTCCCAGGTGACATGAGTACAGCGTAGTCCGCAGACTTGACACTGCTACTTCGTCTCGAGTGTGTCCCACTGTTCTTAGATTGCTACCCTACCACGGCTCAAAGGAGTCGTGCAAACAGGTAGCAGTTGGGTGCAGTCCCGAGCACTTGGAGGCAGTGGCGGTTAGACAGGATTCGTCCCTCCCGGTATTGGGAGTAGATATCGTGCTGTGTCAGAGAGCCATTACGCAAAGTCCCTGGCCAGGGCAAGCGAGATTTGCTGGTAGGTTCCAGTAGTTTCTCAGGGTGTAATGGGTTTCCCTCCGACACGACTTATACCGCTATTAGGGGACTGACGCTTGCCGCCCCCCTAGGCCCGATATGCGATAGTCTTGGACGAACGGACCGGACTGTATGGAGATTGTCACATCAGACTCAGTAGGAGTTCGGATGGGTTTTCTCATCGGCCTTCTTATCGACAACTACCTGGGGACCGTTACGTACAGCTAGTGTCGCTTGCGGTCTGTGGTTAAACCCACTGCCAGCGTAGTAGTCGAGTCTCTAGAGTCCCACACAGAGAGTTTCCTACTCCAGGCGAAACGATATAGAGGTTGCATGGTTTTGCGACAAAGGGTTCGGACGCATACGTGCGTTTACGCACGTACGACTTTCGGACAGTTTTTACCAGTCGGCTTTGGTTTAAGCCAGTTACTGGTATCCGGTTATTGGATTTTTACAGTCTAAAGTTTTTCCGTATTTTTGCGGATTGGAGGGGCGTTCTCGTAATTGTACGAGAAGCTTCTAGAAGATGTGACTAAGGAGGTTACTTTGGATGAGATTGTGAGTCATGGTGGTGATTCATTCATTTCATTAATGCACATTTATTGCTTAATGACTCATGCTAATGAATCACCACTAGATATTTTATGAAGCATGATTTATCATCACTCTTTATTCTTTTCTCATTATTGAAAATGCTTCATAATATATTATGATACACTCTCTCTCTTCTCATTATCTTATCTCACATTCTCTCTCCTCAAGCTCTCATCTTCAAACCCTAATCCTTACACCTCATGAGTTGAGATCAAAGGATTAGTTAGACTAAACAATCCATAACCATCACTCTATCTCATCCTAACTTCTTTGATTAGCAATCCAAGAAGGTTAGTTGCCTCAAGTTTAGAGGTTTAGCTTGGAGTTTTGCTCTCGGGTGGATCGTCTACTACCTAGAGAAGGCCGAGGAGAACAAGGAGATCGTAAAGACGAAGGACTAGTTTCGATAGGTATAATCCCTAAGCATAGTAGTTTAGAATAACTATTTGTTTGGTTAGTTATCGTTTAGCTTCGATTCAAGCGGTTAGTCGATGTTCGTTCTTTAAACTTGATCGTTTTTGAAATTTCCGCCTCCCCACAAGTACTGGGGTGTACTACATCGACTTACAGTGGTATCAGAGCCTCACTAAACAATAAATAACTTAATTGCAAATTTGTACGAATTTCGAACGAGAAATCGAAGCCGGAAAACCCTAAATATTATCAGTTTCTGTCGAACTTAAAATGAAGTCCTAAAATTTTTCAGGTGTGTTCAGAAAGCATGAAATGAGTCCAGGAGAACACCCACGAAATTTGAGCCAATGATTCGACTAAAGCGCCGCGGAAGGGCGGCGGATCGCACCGATCCGCCGCGCTTCCGCGGCCGAGTTGTCGAGTCATGGGCTCATCTTTCATGGGTGGGTCCTCTCTGGTGTTTGGGGTTTTCTGGGATGTTTAATTATTGCTCAGGTTTTGGTTTAACAGAGCAGATTTTGGAGCAATATTGATGTTGTTTAATCGATCGAAATTGTACAGTATTTGCATATTGGATTATATCTGTGATAGTTTAATGTGTTCGTAAACCTCCCCCAACTGCTAGTATGTCGGTTGGCAGGGGGTTGCATATTTCTGAAATGGTTATATCTGTTTGTGCATATAAACTGTATTGGACTGTTGTGGTGTATAGCCGGGGTTAGCAATGGGTTATTGTTTAATTCATTTGTTGTAAATGTAATTTGTTGTAATATTATTTTTTGCGGGGCACTTCCAGGTTGCGGTTGTAGCCACCGTTGTATTATTTCATTTTACTGTTTTTGCTCCTAGGACTGACCCAAGGTGGGGTACACAGACTGCCGGGTGGGTAGTTTGCCGTACCCGTAGGGGTCGAGGGTGGGGTAACGGCTATTCATCACAACTGTGTAATCTGTCTTTTCTTGCAGGCTCAAAAGAAATACAGATTGCTTGCAAATCCAATATTGTTTATCTGTGTTCTGGAATGTATATCATTGCGTCAGACGAATGTAAAATATCTATATTTATTATAGCTATTTAGACGTCACTTATGTTTTACACCCGCGCTAGCCCAGCCCCCGCTCTGTCGTTAGTTAAGTAACCTAACGGGTGATGACGGGACCCCGTGGCGAATGCGGATGGCATAAGAGGACGTTGTATTTTCGTTGTTTTCTGCAATGATAGGTTAATGATGGGACGCATTATCTATAATGCAAAGTAAAACAAACCAAAGTTTAAATCGTTGGAACAATTTAAAAGAAACCACTCGGTTATTTTTAAAACAGATATTTTTAAATGCGGAGATTTAACCACTCCTTTTAAAAACTATCAGGTTCCTTCGGTTATATCAAGTTCACTACGTTCACGGTTTCGCCAAAAACCATTCGTAGCCCTCCGTCATTTCATCTGGGTATTCAGTAGTATTCAAGCTGTGTATTTTGACCTAACGCCAAGGCATAGTGTTTGGTAGCTGCTGGATATTCATTTGTTGCATAGATAGATGAGTTAGTTTGGGACAGTCGTATTATCATTTTGGCCGAACGTCAAGGATATATACGGATGGGTTCAAATTGACAAGATAATGATGGGTAGAACTTGACATGTGACTTATGACATTTTGACCTAACGCCAAGGTCATAAGAGCATGGGGCAAAAACTTATATCGGGAATTTCTAAAGAAACTGAAATTTGCAAAGAGATGCATACCATTTGGAGTTTGATGAATGTTGGTAGCATTCCTTCAACATTATCATACGATGATATTTGGATCCCGATCCTACTGTGAGTATATGATACTTATCAGGATATTCGTCACTTAACGATCAATGCTATAAACTTAGTAGGTGTCCAGAAAAGTGTCAGCGGGGTTACGCCCCCAGAGAAAAGAGGTTATTTAATTAAGGAACTTCGCGAAAGCGTTGGAAAACCTCCCTCGAAGTATCGACACCGGCCTGGCTGAACGGTTAAGCAAGTATTGTACGGTGAGAATAGTCTTGGCTAATTCTTCTTTTATAGTTTGAGGAAGGATTCGAAAAACAGTGGGAGCCATCCAGTTTAGATAAACTAAAAACCACTCTAAACTTGCAAGAGCATCATGCTAAAGAGTTTTCTTCTCTCTCTCCTAATTGCAGCGACCCTGAAAATGACTGGACTTAAGTTACTTTTAGAGAAAAATATACTGACGGGGCCAAACTATAAAGATTGGCTGCGGAATGTCAAAATGGCTTTGACCTATGACAAACTGGGGTACGTCCTCACCGCTACGGCACCTGCTGTCCCTGGTCCCAAATCCAGCAATGCGGATAAGGAAATCCGCAAAACCTGGGATTTAGATTGCGCGAGAGCCAAGTGCATCGTGCTTGCCTCGATGAACAATGAACATCAGAGGAGGCACGAGGATATGGACCTTGATGGCATATTTCTCCATACAAAGGAACTTTATGGAGAGCAATCTCGTATAGCAAGATACGAGACCTCAAAGAACTTGTTTCGAGCGAGGTTGGCTGCCGGGTCATCGGTAGGTGAACATGTCCTACAGATGATCAGCTATATTGAAGAGCTCGCAGACCTTGGGACGACTTTGGATAATGAGCTCTATACAGACCTTATTCTCCAGTCCCTTCCTCACACCTACGCCCAGTTTATCCTGAACTTCAACCTTCAAAGAAAAGAAGTTGAACTTCCGGAACTCCTGAATATGTTAAGGAGTGCAGAGGGCACCTTGAAGACATCAAGGGAAACACCCGCTATGTTTGTTGGCGGTTCATCTTCTTCCGGGTCCAAGGCTAGGGCCAAAGGAAGGAAGAAGAAGGCCGCACCCAGACCTAGAGGAGGTGTTAGTAAGGTGGGAGGGAAGGGAAAGAAAAAGAAAGCAGTACCGATAGTTGGTCAGGATGAGTGCTTCCATTGTCACAGGAAAGGGCACTGGAAGAAGGATTGCAAGGCGTGGAATGCCAAGAACCAGGAACCGAAGCAAGCTGTGGCTTCGACTTCAGGTGTGTTTGTAATTGAGAATTGTCTGTCGATCAACTCTACTTCCTGGGTATTGGATACCGGATCAGGATCTCATATTTGCAATTCATTGCAGGCACTGAGAAACCGTAGAGTGCTAAAGGAAGGTGATATGATCCTCAGGGTTGCTAACGGAGCTAGCGTGGGAGCTGCGTCCGTCGGGGATTATCACCTAGGATTGACGAATGGACACATTTTGGTTTTACATAACTGTTATTTTGTACCCAGCTTAACGTGTAATATCATATCAGTTTCCTTGTTATCAAATAAAGGTTATGATTTCACGTTTGTAAGAGATGTTGTCAACATCCACCTTAATCATGGTTTGATTGGGTCCGGTACTCTAAATAACGGCATATATGTTTTAAACCAACTCCAAATTTTCAATGTCCAGAACACACTAAAAAGAAAGTCTCCAGATTTGAATAAAGCTTTCTTATGGCATTGTAGACTGGGTCACATCAATGAGAGAAGGTTGACTAAGTTGCATAGAGAAGGATATTTAGACTCGTTCGAATATCAATCTTATGACACTTGTCAATCCTGTCTCAAAGGAAAGATGACAAAGACTCCATTCACTGGACAAGGAGTAAGAGCGAGCGAGCTCTTAGGACTCATACACAGCGATGTATGCGGTCCAATGTCTACACATGCGAGAGGTGGTTTTTCCTATTTCATTACTTTCACGGATGATTACTCAAGATACGGATTCATTTATCTGATGAAACATAAATCCGAGGCTTTTGAGAAATTCCAAGAGTATAAGAATGAAGTAGAAAACCAAACCGGCAAAAGTATAAAGACACTTAGATCTGATCGAGGTGGAGAATACTTGAGTGCCGAGTTCCTAGGTTACCTAAAAGAGAAAGGAATTCTCTCTCAGCTTACTCCTCCGTACACTCCACAGCATAATGGTGTATCGGAGAGACGGAATCGAACCCTATTGGATATGGTACGATCCATGATGAGTAATGCTGAGTTACCGCGATCTTTCTGGGGACATGCGCTAGAATCAGCGGCATATCTTTTGAACATGGTACCTACCAAGACTGTGCCTACCACTCCATATCAGATGTGGAGTGGGAAGAAACCCCATCTACAGTATATAAAGATTTGGGGATGTCCAGCTTTTGTTAAAAAGCAGCATGTGGACAAGCTCGAGGCACGATCAGTAAAGTGTTTGTTTGTGGGATATCCAAAGCACTCCAGGGGATATCTATTCTATTACGCAGAGGAACAGAAGGTATTTGTTTCTCGTAATGCCCATTTTCTAGAACATCAGTTTTTAGAAAAGGAATCAAGTGGGAGCGAAATAGAACTGGAAGAAATTCCAGAACCACAAGCTGCTACTGAAAGTCTGGTAGAACCAGAAGTTCAAGAAGAACAGAACATTCCCGCACCCCTCCGCAGGAGTAGTAGGCCGTCTCATCCGCCTGAGAGATACTACGGTTTTCTCATAGACGGGGATAGAGAGGAATGCATCATAGATGATGATGAACCTACTGACTTCCAGCAGGCCATCCAGAGCGGTGACTCGTTACGATGGCTAGATGCAATGCGGACCGAAATGGAGTCCATGTACACCAACAAAGTATGGACTTTGGACTTTGCTCCAGATGGGGTAAAACCCATAGGATGCAAATGGATCTTCAAGAAAAAGATTGGTGTAGATGGACAGGTGGAAACCTATAAGGCTAGACTTGTTGCAAAGGGTTTTCGTCAAAGACCTGGTTTGGACTATGAAGAAACTTTTTCTCCAGTGGCTATGCTCAAATCCATTCGGGTCCTTCTTGCTATTGCTGCCTTCCATGATTATGAAATCTGGCAGATGGACGTAAAGACGGCTTTTCTGAATGGAAATTTAGAAGAGAGCGTCTATATGGATCAGCCAGAGGGTTTCAATCAGAGTGGGAGCAGCGGCAAAGTATGCAAGCTGCTTAAGTCCATTTACGGACTAAAACAGGCATCGCGGAGTTGGAACATCTGTTTTGATGAGACAGTCAAAGAATATGACTTTATCAAAAATCCAGATGAACCGTGCATATATAGTAAAGTTGTGGCCAGAAGTGTCGTATTCCTCGTCTTGTACGTGGATGACATTCTATTGATAGGAAATGACATTCCTATGCTACAATCTGTCAAAGGATTCTTGTCACACAGGTTCTCCATGAAAGACCTGGGTGATGCCTCTTACATTCTGGGGATCCGGATCTATCGTGATAGATCCAAGAGGATGTTGGGACTTTCACAGTCCAGGTATATCGACACTGTACTGAAAAGATTCAGTATGGAAGATTCTAAGCGCGGTAATCTACCGGCTTGTCACGGAATCACCCTCTCCAAAGAGATGTCTCCCAAGACTGATTTGGAAAGGGAACGCATGTCTATTATACCCTACGCTTCTGCGGTAGGCTCTATAATGTATGCGATGTTGTGTACCAGACCAGATGTAGCTTACGCACTGAGCGTGGTAAGCCGGTATCAGTCAGACCCAGGGGAGAACCACTGGAGAGCAGTAAAGAACATTCTCAAGTACCTGAGGAGGACTAAGGAGATGTTCTTGGTTTACGGCGGAAAAGACCTCAGGTTGGAGGCCTTTGCTGATTCCGGCTTCCAGAGTGATAAGGACGATTCCAAGTCCATGTCGGGTTATGTCTTTACCCTCAATGGAGGGGCGGTGTGCTGGAAGAGCTCCAAGCAGGACACCGTTGCTGACTCGACGATGGAAGCGGAGTATATAGCTGCTTGCGATGCCGCAAAAGAAGCAGTCTGGATGAAGAAGTTCCTAACAGAACTTCAGGTTGTTCCTACCATAGTTGATCCAATACCTCTGTATTGCGACAACAACGGAGCTATAGCTTTAGCGAAGGAACCAAGGTCCCATCAGAAGTCCAGACACATCTTGAGGCGGTATCACCTGATCAGAGAGATCATTGATCGTCAGGAGATCGAGGTTCGGAGAGTTGCTTCAGAAGAGAACATTGCTGATCCATTCACAAAGGCCCTTCCTCAGATTCAGTTCGAGCGGCTACTCGAGATCATCGGTCTTCGATACGCCAGTACATGGCCCTAGTGCAAGTGGGAGATTGTTAGTGTTTATGCCCTAGAAGGCCATTACTGTATCATACTAGCTTGTATATTACTTAATGGAAGCTTGGGATATTCACATGTATATAACAGTCTTGCTAAACATGGTAGTATGCTACTTGGTTTTTCTATCTTAATATGTGAGTGTACGTATTGATAGAGCTCTTAGGATCTTGCTTGTCTACCAGCGTTGTGATGGCAGTCACACTAGTGGGGGCTGGGTAGTCTACAAGCACATCCTCATTCAGGTCCCTGGTCGTTGGATTATCGAGACAGAGCATCGATACTCCGGAGTAGACTAGTGTGTACGCTTCTCATCCCAGTTGGGGAGATGGTCTGTCCCACAGCCGTCAGTACGTCGTACTGGAGATAGTATGCAGGTGCTCGTTAGGTTACGGGTACACCGGACAGGACTCACAGGGAACTGTTGGTTGGTTTGATACCAGTCGTCAGTGAACAGTTCCCAGGTGACATGAGTACAGCGTAGTCCGCAGACTTGACACTGCTACTTCGTCTCGAGTGTGTCCCACTGTTCTTAGATTGCTACCCTACCACGGCTCAAAGGAGTCGTGCAAACAGGTAGCAGTTGGGTGCAGTCCCGAGCACTTGGAGGCAGTGGCGGTTAGACAGGATTCGTCCCTCCCGGTATTGGGAGTAGATATCGTGCTGTGTCAGAGAGCCATTACGCAAAGTCCCTGGCCAGGGCAAGCGAGATTTGCTGGTAGGTTCCAGTAGTTTCTCAGGGTGTAATGGGTTTCCCTCCGACACGACTTATACCGCTATTAGGGGACTGACGCTTGCCGCCCCCCTAGGCCCGATATGCGATAGTCTTGGACGAACGGACCGGACTGTATGGAGATTGTCACATCAGACTCAGTAGGAGTTCGGATGGGTTTTCTCATCGGCCTTCTTATCGACAACTACCTGGGGACCGTTACGTACAGCTAGTGTCGCTTGCGGTCTGTGGTTAAACCCACTGCCAGCGTAGTAGTCGAGTCTCTAGAGTCCCACACAGAGAGTTTCCTACTCCAGGCGAAACGATATAGAGGTTGCATGGTTTTGCGACAAAGGGTTCGGACGCATACGTGCGTTTACGCACGTACGACTTTCGGACAGTTTTTACCAGTCGGCTTTGGTTTAAGCCAGTTACTGGTATCCGGTTATTGGATTTTTACAGTCTAAAGTTTTTCCGTATTTTTGCGGATTGGAGGGGCGTTCTCGTAATTGTACGAGAAGCTTCTAGAAGATGTGACTAAGGAGGTTACTTTGGATGAGATTGTGAGTCATGGTGGTGATTCATTCATTTCATTAATGCACATTTATTGCTTAATGACTCATGCTAATGAATCACCACTAGATATTTTATGAAGCATGATTTATCATCACTCTTTATTCTTTTCTCATTATTGAAAATGCTTCATAATATATTATGATACACTCTCTCTCTTCTCATTATCTTATCTCACATTCTCTCTCCTCAAGCTCTCATCTTCAAACCCTAATCCTTACACCTCATGAGTTGAGATCAAAGGATTAGTTAGACTAAACAATCCATAACCATCACTCTATCTCATCCTAACTTCTTTGATTAGCAATCCAAGAAGGTTAGTTGCCTCAAGTTTAGAGGTTTAGCTTGGAGTTTTGCTCTCGGGTGGATCGTCTACTACCTAGAGAAGGCCGAGGAGAACAAGGAGATCGTAAAGACGAAGGACTAGTTTCGATAGGTATAATCCCTAAGCATAGTAGTTTAGAATAACTATTTGTTTGGTTAGTTATCGTTTAGCTTCGATTCAAGCGGTTAGTCGATGTTCGTTCTTTAAACTTGATCGTTTTTGAAATTTCCGCCTCCCCACAAGTACTGGGGTGTACTACATCGACTTACATTACCTTTATGATATAGTTGACCTAGGAATCGTTGTTTATTTCGATTTCTACCTGATGATGTTTTCTACTCACGAGTTGGCAACCCACCCCCGTTGTTCCACAGTTCTTGCAGGTTGTCTGCATGGATCAGTAGCGGCATCGCTGGCACACAGCTGCTTTCGGGTGATTTGCTTTTGGTAGGTGGTACATGTTGGATCGTGCCACTCTTGTATTTGTTATTCATATTGTATCTAGTCAACTCCATCAAATCAGAAACTAGTAATTGTATATGTAGAAGACTTAGAAAGACTTGTGGTTACGAGACTTGAGCGATGGATTTTTATGTTCGCTTTTGGGTTGATGTCTTGCTTCATTCTTTATCTTTTGTGTTGATCTTCGCCGTTTGGCGTCGTATACTTGTTATATATACTTGTGGTGGTTGTTTCCACCGTTGGGCATGATTTTCTCCCGTTTGGGGATGCTTTCTTTATATTCATTGTTGTACCCGTTTCGGGGCTAGTTTTTACAAGGGAGGTGCTGCCGAATTTTTTTTTATGAAAACAAAAGAAAAGTAAAGCAAAAAAAAAAGTTTAAGGACTTTTACTTAAGGTTTCAAAAGTTGTATCAATGTTTTCATTACTTACTTCTTTCGAAAGGTTTAGATTTCTGGGTTTCGGCTTACTTAAGTTACGTTACGCCTGTAGACGTTGCGTGATCTAAGTGCCGGTCATGAACTAATATTTCGGGTCGTGACAAAGTTGGTATCAAAGCGCTAGGTTTAACCTTGGTTCGAGTCTAGGTTTGACTATGTAGAGTCTGGGGCGTAATTTATTTCGTTACATAGGCTTGACCTTGCAGAACTTAGACTTGAACAAGGGGGTATTAGACCCGAACTTTCGTTTTATAGGAAGACCCTGATTGATGGAGTAGGTAGCTTGGGTAGAGTGATGTACCGTACGTATATTCCGCGGCATATTTACGATACGATACTCTACTTAAGTGACCTTAGGATGTACATATGTTGAGATCGGTGATTCTCTTCGTCCCCTTGATTATATATCCAGTTGAGATCCTTGATTCTATTTGTTCTCATGATCATACCCTCACTGATTCTGTTCCTCCTTATGATCATGTATTCGTTCTAGATCTGTTGATTCATTTCATCCCTTTGATCTATTTTCGTCGATACTTGATTGAGATTCCTGTCACCATAGTTTGAGCGCAGATTGAGCTGCTGCTAGCGATGCGGTTAGGGCGAGCTCGTCGTGGACGAGGACTGACCATCGTGTTTTCTGGTGACATGGGAACGTATCAATTTAGTGGTTGTGTTGTGACCTCTCGTTTGAGACGAGTGTACGGTTTTGTACCGGATGATCGGACCATTGTTAGAGACTGCATGTTAAGAGAGATCTGTTGATGTATAGCCTACCGCAGGGATTGTGATGTCGTCTACCGTGCAGACAGATGACCCAGCTGTTGCTGAGATTGATGTGATGCCGCTTCCAGAGCTTACGAGCTGAGATCGCTGGAGCTTTCAGGCAGAGAGGCGACAGGTGATAGCTATTCTATCTTGAGTTGAGAAACGGAGGTGATTCGTCATATTTGATGCGCCGACGCAGGCCCAGTTGAGTTGAAGATTTCCAGTGTTGAGAGTTTTACTCAGATCTAGAGTAGATCGATCCAGAGATGACGTTGTTCGTCGGATGATCCGATAGGTGATCAGTAAGATGACCAGTTACGGATAGAGGACCTCACCCAGATGCGTTGTGAGTTGATCGAGAATGGACGAGTGTAGAGTATTCCTTCGATAGTTGGGACGAGTTTCCGAGGACGTGTTAGGCGAGATATCTTCGACAGAGTGATGAAGATACCGAGTTCGTAGTTCGTAGTTCGAGTTCGTATGAGAGACTCCGAATTGACTGTAGCCGAGAACAATTGCAGTACGCAGATAGTATGATGCAACTTCAAAGTGGACGATAATAAAGACGAGTGGAACAAGAGGTTCGTGCGAGATGCTGACGAGCGGTTGTTGCTCCCCGTTGAGATTTGAGATCGGATGTGTATACAGGAGCGTTGGAATACGACCAGGAGCGTTGGAATACGACCAGTTCCCAAGGAAATGTTGTGCTGAGAACGCAGATGTCCAGAGAACGAGAAAAGATTATGTAAGCGTACCAGCCTCCGTATAGTTCGGCATAGGCGAGATCGGAAGAAACCCTAAGCAGGTTCCTTCCAGGACACTGCTGCAATAAGATTTGCACCGAGGATCAGATGTGTCACGTGTATTCAGAGGACCAGAGGCCGAAGCCAGTGACGTGCTGCCTTATGAGTGATCATACTAATTAGCCGAGAGATGACCTAACGAGTACCATAGTGGAATCGTTTCCGTTAGCACACCTGACCGGGACGACGAGCCGATAGATTGTGAGATTGGTAATCCGCAGAGAAATAAGGACCTAGAGACAGAGGACGCCAGACCGTGAGCAGGAGGCAAGCGGATGTTCTTGCTCTGCCAGTTTTGGGCGCACCGACTTTTTCTTCGACATTGTAGGAGGTGTACCTCAATGTCATTTGTTGCGATTTGCGTTGGTGATCTGAGTATCACGCTTTTATCGCTTGGATTTGAGTTTCATGATATTTCATGCACCATGGCTGCACCTACTGGGTATTTACATTTTGTGCATAGTTATTGCACTTGATATATATATTTTATACACCGTTGTGTTGATGTCGATTTTGTGCCTTAGATGCACATGTTTAAGATTTCCTGGATTTCCTATAGTTGATTTGATTTGTGCGTATGGTACGCACTCGATTTGATTTCTGCACTCGGTATAGCTCGCATATGCTTGCAGTGCATTAATACGTGTTTTGTGCACGCAGTTGCACACGTTTATGATTTTTATACACCTTGGTACACTCGGTGTAGTTTTCATACGCATTTGAGTTAGTGATGAGTCTCTGTGCATTTGTCACACTAGATTTGATATTTCATGCATTAGATGCACAGGATTTGATATTTCGTGCACTGGATGCACCCGATTGGTATTTTGTGCATTTGTTGCACTAGATTCGTATTTCGTGCACCAGATTCGTATTTCGTGCCTTGGTTGCACCCGATTATGTCTTGAGCAATTGTGTTACCAGATTTGTGTTTTGTGCGTGTTTGCACTTAATGATCGTATTCGTGCATGCTACCGCACCGGATGTTATACAGACCTGACACGCTTGTGTCAGATTTTTTTTGCGCATATCAGGCGCTTGGTACTGGATTTTGTGCGCATCGGATGCACTTAAGGGAGATTTTACTCGTGCATGTTGGATGCCCTTAACTTAGATTTTTGTTCATGCATGTCGGATGCACTTGATTTAGATTTCATTTGTGCATGACAGATGCACTTGATTTGGATTTCGCGCATGTTGGGCGCACGATGGACGATGTGATCTTGTGCACACCGGATGCACTCAATTTGGGGTTTTTTATTCATCCATGCTAGTTGCACTGGATTGAGATTTTCGTGCACTATAAATGCACTTGATATTTTTGTCGTGCACGCATGTTGCACTGGAAAGATGCTTTCGTGCACACCCGTTGCACTTAGTTTGCTTTTGTGCATATTTGTAGCACTTGCATTTGGCTTTGATTTCCGTGCGCACCAGACGCACGTGATTGTTGGATACGCCTTTTGAGGTTGATTTTGCTCTTGAGCACTTTGTTTTCATGATGGGTACTATATTATGTAGTAGCCGAACAGGACTGATCTGAAGACAGTATCTGAGTACTTTGCATGTATAAAAATTTTAACAAGAGGTTTTAAAAAAGGAGCCATAGTCTCGCTATTTTCTACGTGTCCATGAGTGATACGAAATTTTTCAAGGAAAACCTTTTGGGATATTTTAAAACGACGGAACGTATATTTGAGCGTCTGTCACTTGAACCGTGAGCTACACATAGCACGGCGATTTAAGAAAGATTTGGCATGAGTTATTCAGTTTTAAAAAAATGGGTTTTCAAGGATGCGTACTATATATGTATTATAGTATTTGGTTGGTACATATGGGATTTCGGTAGTGGATTTCAAGATGCATTTCCATTGTGACTCCAATGATATGCGTTCAATCCGATAATTTGCGTGACGCTTGACGGAGTTCGGTTTTGAGTTTCGTACTCATTTTCCGGTGCACAGGATGCGCTGTAGTATTTCTGTATCTTCCGTGATTTCGGAGCCCGTTGATTTGAGCTGATTATTGAAATGTTTTACTATGTGGGGAGTTGAATTTAAATTCGGGGACCGAATTTATTTAAGGGGGGAAGATTGTAACATTTCAGAAAATATAAAATATTATTTTTGGAAATTTAATATTAAAATAATATATTTCGCGAAAACTACCCGATTTGCGAAATTAGGATTTTCGTAAAGTGGTATAAGTGTATACCAATATTTGGAAAATTATCGGAGATAAAATGATTTATTTATTTTAATGATATTTATCAGATTTTTGGGCAAAATCCATAATTTTACATTTTTCCGTGACTTGTGCATGTTATGCATTGTGTTGTGTTGTGACTTGTGCATATTGTGAGTTTTGTGAGATGGAGAATGAGAAGGAAAAGAATTGAGTTTGTGTGTGAAAAGGTTTAATGGATATAAAACAAAAAGGGAGAAGAAACAAGAATATATATTTTGTGAGAGAGGTGAGTATAGGGAGAGATATTTGTTGTGAGAGAGTGAGGCTAAGAGAGAGAGAAAGTTAACTTTGCTGCCCCATTTCCTTCACCCCTCCATTATTTACTTCATCTTCTTCATCTCCACCACTTCCTCACTACCCCATTGCCACATCTCCAATCATTCACCAAAACCCTATACCCCCTTCAATAAAAACATGCACCCCTTCATCCTCAACACATTGGACCTTGCAAGTTTGGATTTTGAAGACTTGGGCAACTCAAGAAAGTTCTTTGGTTGCAAGAAAGGTAATCCATACACTTTTAGTTAAGTATTTGTGTTATATATCCTAGTTTAGTTAGAAATCGGTATAAATAGGTTATGTGATCTTGGAAAATTATAAGTTTCTGTTAAATGATAAGTTGAGGTGTAGTGATTGTTTACATGACCTTAGAGAGTGTTTTACTGGCAAATACCTGAGACATAAACCCAAAATACGAACTTTGAAAGTGGCCGATATCGTATTTTGTGTGATTTGTGTCGGGATTTTTTGATCTTCTATGACCCGGAGGACCTGAAAAATATTTAGCGAACACAGAGAGACGTGCATGCAACCAGGAACCTACCCTAGAAACCCGAGCCCATTTCCCCTTATCCTCGCCGCAGATTTAATCAATATAGCCGCACTTTGCGGCCACTTTGTGGTGAAATGTGGTGATTTTTGTTCTGTAGCTTCCTTATCCTATATCAAGAGCAACCTGATATGCAAAATTGGCTAATTTGACATGAACCAAAATCTGGGAGCACATTGAGGTGTTTTTGGGCTATGTTTCCGTATTTTGGAATTCTTGGTTTTAGTATTTGATATTGTATTGGGTCGTTGGATATTTGTACGTCAATAACGAGGGTTGTTTGGTTGTTTTTGCATGGGTAGGCTATAGGTTCTAACCTATGAGCGCACCGTATGCCGTATTGGTTTTTCGGACATTGATTTTGATGGTATTGCGATATGTGTTGATATTGTAGGTACCTTCGCGTGGATTCCGAGACGACGAAGCGCATCGACTATGGCTAAGCGAGGAGTTTAGCAGGTGAGTAGATTTATATCTACGAGAGAAGTCGGTTGGATGGCGTATAGCACCCCCGCAAATTTATAAATGGAGACCGATATATATACATAGAATACGGTAGGAGAAACGTACACTTGAAAACTATAGATGTGGTTAAAAGATAGTTAGAGGTGATATTAATGATTTAATATATATATATATCGAGATATGAGATGAAAGCTATGGGAACATAACTCTTGGACATAATATGATAGAAATGATGTCTCAAATTGATATAAGGATATGAAAAGTGGATGTGAATCACAATATATATATAGAGAGATATGTAGTTGCACGAGATTAAGTATGAGATTTAGAGTAGCATCACATTAGATTCATATGATGTAATGCATATGTAAATAACTTGATGTGAGAGATTTATGCGATGAAAAGAGTATATGGTGAGATATGATGACTTGGTTGATATGTCGTTATATGGAAATAGTTGATACCTTGCCGGTCCCCTGATACGAGATTGACGCGGATGTGACCTAAGAGATAGGTATGTATATATATGCATAATGAGTAATATGTTGTACGAGACTTAGGTTCGTACCCCTGATGTTGTATAGGTTGATAGAATCCCTAAATTATTTAATACCACCGTACGATAGATTACCGTACGCGATGAGTTTTACTTGTTGATTTATCCATACCCTTGATTAGAGAATGCCGTATAATGGATTGTACCGTACGTGATGTTGTGAGGCTGGATGCCAATTGATGGATTCACCAACTCGGTCATGTTAGATACGTATATCTTATAGCATTTAGTTCACGATGTACTTTATGCTGCATTCATATTATTCTCATTTGCATTATATATGTACATGTGCTGGTACACCTTCACCATTATCGATGATGCGTATGTTACACTTACACCGATTGCCGGCTCACACACTTTCATCATCGATAATTGCTATGTCACTCATACAGTAGAATTGCTACATCATGCTATGATATACTTGCTATGCTCGCATCATTATGCCATGTTGCATGACATACCCTGCTATAGCTACATATACCCCTAAGTGGTGTTGTATAGTCATTTGATATTGAGCCGTTGATTATTGTGCTTATGAGATGCATCATACATACTTGCTTACATGTAGATACACATATCTTGCTATAGTTACATGTACACCTCATATGATGCTGCACTTAATTTCGGAGGGTTTGGGAACCGCATGATATATTTTAATACTGGATTCATTTAAAAGAGCGGTTTTCCCTTAAGATGCTTATATTGTTGTTTTATATTGCATATATCAGTTTTCATGGATTTACGCATTGAGATATTGATTTCATATGATTTATGGATTTGAGAACCGTGGGGTTATTTCAAGAATTTATGTGTTGTTTGAAAACTTGGTTTCTCTTGATATGATATTTCAGTGCGTCCACCATGAGTTTTCTCGGTTCTGAGACTTGTGTTATATACCCGATTCGAGGAGCGGATAGGCACCGTCTGCGGGTACATGGTGGACCCGGTATGGTTCCCAAGGGCAAGATATGATTTTCGTGGTATAGACGATAAGACTGGCTGGCAGGGCTAGTACCTATCGGTGATAGTATTTAGACTCGGCGGTTATCGTGGGGATACCGAGCAGAGTGATGTACGGACATGACATCATGGCCAGTTGTGATGACGGCGCCTGAGACATGAGTATTTACGTGTCGATGCTGGACACGGGTTTCATGATGTTTCGAGTGTCGATGTTGGACACTCATTTTCCATGATTTTGTTGTGTCGCGTGGGACACACGTTGATTTATATCCTCATATTTACCTGCATTTGCTTTTATGATATTTACATGCAGGAGTTGTTGTGTCAGTGGTTGACACATGGACGAGATCTACTGCATACGTGCATTGATTACATGGTTGGACGAGATCCACCTGTATACATGCATTTATTTATATTGTTGGATGAGATCCACTTGCTAATAGGCATTGATTAGGTGTTGGCACATATGTAGATACAGTCATCCTAGATATCATAGTATTACCTTTATGATATAGTTGACATAGGATTCGTTGTTTATTTCGATTTCTACATGATGATGTTTTCTACTCACGAATTGGCAACTCACCCCCGTTGTACCACAGCTCTTGCCGGTTGACCGCATGGATCAGTAGCGGCATCGCTGGCACACAGCTGCTTTCGGGTGATTTGCTTTTGGTAGGTGGTACATGTTGGATCGTGCCACTCTTGTATTTGTTATTCATATTGTATCTAGTCAACTCCATCAAATCAGAAACTAGTAATTGTATATGTAGAAGACTTAGAAAGACTTGTGGTTGCGAGACTTGAGCGATGGGTTTTTATGTTCGCTTTTGGGTTGATGTCTTGCTTCATTCTTTATCTTTTGTGTTGATCTTTGTCGTTGGGCGTCATATACTTGTTATATATACTTATGGTGGCTGTTTCCACCGTTGGGCGTGATTTGCTCCCGTTTGGGGATGCTTTCTTTATATTCTTTGTTGTACCCGTTTCGGAGCTAGTTTTTACAAGGGAGGTGCTGCCGAATTTATTTTTTTATGAAAACAAAAGAAAAGTAAAGCAAAAAAAAAGTTTAAGGACTTTTACTTAAGGTTTCCAAAAGTTGTATCAATGTTTTCATTACTTACTTCTTTTCAAAGGTTTAGATTCCTGGGTTTCGGCTTGCTTAGGTTACATTACGCCTGTAGACGTTACGTGATCTAAGTGCCGGTCACGAGCTAATATTTCGGGTCGTGACAGGTCGGAAGAAGCAAAGAGAATCGTCCAAGAAACTCACGACGGACTCTGCGGTTCTTGTCAAGCCGGGCCAAAGATGAAGCTGAAGTTCAAAAGGATAGGCTACTATTGGCCCACGATGATCCAAGACTGCCTCGAATACGCGAAGCAGTGCCACTCATGCCAGATTCACGGGGAATTCATCCACCAGCATCCAAATCCACTACACCTAACGGTGTCTAGATGGCCGTTCGAAATGTGGGGAACTGACATAATCGGGCCCATCGAACCAGCATCGTCCAGAGGACATCGGTTCATATTGGCGATAACCGATTACTTCTCTAAGTGGGCAGAAACCATACCGCTAAAAGAAGTGAAGACAGAGAATATTCTCCATTTCTTCAAGACACACGTCATCTATCGGTTCAGCACTCCACGATGGATTATCTCCGATAACGGGCCAGCCTACAGAAGCCACAAGATTAGTCGCTTCGGACAGCAGCATAACATAGACTGGAGATACTCTTCGGTCTATAATCCCCGAGCTAACGGTTTGGCTAAGGCTTTCAACAAGACCTTGACGAAGATCATAAAGAAGACGGTGTCCAAAAACAAAAAGGACTGGCATGAGAGATTGCATGAAGCTCTTTGGGCGTATCAAACTACATTCAAAACGGCCATAAATACAACGCCGTATGCATTGGTATTCGGCGTAGAAGCGGTACTCCCCTTGGAGATAGAGCTACCCTTTCTGCGAGTGGCGGTTCATTACGAGCTAACAGACAAAGAGAATGCTCATCTTCGACTTGAAGAGCTCGACGCCCTTGATGAAACTCGTCTTATGGCGCAGCAAAACCTGGAGGCTTACAAAGCAAAGATGATGCGCTCGTACGAAATATTCACTAGGCCGAGAACATTCCGTCAAGGCGAACTCATGCTAGTTGTAAAAAGACCTATGATCCCCAATTATGCCAAACGGGGGAAATTCGAGCCAAACTATGAGGGCCCGTACATCATAGACAAGATCTACCAGGGTAGGGCTTACTCGCTCATGGATATGCATGGTGAAAGACCCTTCCGGCCAATAAACAGCCGATTCCTTAAGAAGTACCATTCCTGACGAGTCACGAACCAGGTTAATGATAGATGACGACGACTATGTCCGCTCGCTATCTTCTTGAGTCCAGACTCTGAGAATAGAAAATTACGGACCGAAGCGTCTGCAAACTGCAGCATCCCAAGGCTAACGCAAAAAAAACGGTACGTCCATAATCAAGATGGGCATGGATGAAAACACGAAAGGGCTTCGTGAGTAAAAACAGCAGGGCTACCGGCGAGTTTGTGAAAACCCGAAAGGGCGCAATCTCGTTAAAAGACACTTGCAAGGTCCTCTCGACCTTGTAAGGAGAAAATACCTGCGTGAGATCCTTACGACTCACAAGGGAACAACACACTTAGGGATCCCCACGATTCCTAAAGAGAAGTTACAGTTACGAGATCCTCACGACTCGTAAGGAGAATTCCCCTATGAGACCCTCACGGCTCATAAGATTCAAAAGCCTTAAGCTACAGGGGTCTGAACCTGTTCATAAACCATCACATTTCCCAGACTGCCCTACAAGCAGTTTAATATTGTCCCTTGTATACAATCCACGGACACAAATAAACGTCTTCCACACCAAGTTCCGCCAATGGCGTGAAATCCTCCTGTTTGGTGAACAGGCACTTGTAAGTCCTCTCGACTTATAAGGAGAAAATGCTTTTATGAGATCCTTACGACTTATAAGAGAGAACACCACTTAGAAGTCCTCACGACTTCTAAGGAGAACATACACCTATAAGATCCTCACGATTCGTAGGGAAAAACACCTTTATGAAACCCTTACGGCTCATGAAGTCAAAAGCCTTAGTCGACAGGACCTTAACCCTATTTGCTAATCCACCTTTGTTCGAACTGAAAAAGGAAAATGATGATTTGCTCCTGGCAATATCCTAGTTGTAGCGATGCTGATGCCTAAATCGGTATCAAATTCCAAGCCCATACTCGCGGCAAGAAATCAGCGAGCCATAAATGCCTATGAAATAGCCGAAATGATATGGAAACTTGCAACAAAATCAGCAAGTAAAATATATGCATACAAAAATAGCCAAAATGATGGGGCAACTTGCAACAAAATCGGCAAGTAAAATATATGCATATAAAATAGCCGAAATGTTGGGCACCGCGAAAAATAGCCGAAATGATTGGGAAATCGTGACTTTCGCGATACAAAAGCTGAAATGATAGAGTATCGCGGAAAGAAAACAAAAAAATACATATAAAATGGAACTTTTGCCCTACAGGCGAGTCCATACTGACCCCTGTATACAATCCATGGGCATGAACAAAAAGGGAACCATATGTCCCAACAAACTCTATCAAAGGGAGAGTCGGGTCTCAGCGGAAATATCTGCATCCCAGAAGACCAGAAACGGCGTTCCTCCTCATGCCAGCAGGACATGGACGCGACACTACCAATCGAAGCCACGGCAAAGTCCCCAGTTCCAAGACTTTGCGGTTCACAGACAACCGAAAGTCAACCCTGACACCGTCGAAAACGGAGAAAGTCGATCCTCGACACAATAGAAAACGTAGAAAGTCAACCCCCGACACCGTAGAAAACGGAGAAAGTCGACCCCCGACACCGTAGAAAACGGAGAAAGTCGAGCCCCGACACCGTAGAAAACGGAGAAGGTTCATCCCCGACACCATAGAAAACGGAGAAGGTCGACCCCCGACACCGTAGAAAACGGAGAAGGTCGATCCCCGACACCGTAGAAAATGGAGAAAGTCGGTTCCCGACACCGTAGAAAACGGAGAAAGTCGGCCCCGACACCGTAGAAAACGGAGAAAGTCGATCCCCGAAACCGTAGAAAACGGAGAAAGTCGATCCCCGACACCGTAGAAAACGGAGTAAGTCAACCCTCGACCTCCCCGTCGAAGTTCGACTCGGGAACAAGTCAACTCATCAACCACTTACGAGTCCTCTCGACTTGTAAGGGAGAAAATTCTTTTGCGAGATCCTTACGGCTCTCAAGAGAAAGCACACTTAGGAATCCTCACGATTCCTAAGGAGAAAATACACCTACAAGATCCTCTCGACTCGCAGGGAGAAAAGTCTTTATAAGACCCTCATGGCTCATAAAGTTGAAAAGTCTTAGGCAGCAGACCCGAACCTGCTTCCCAAGCCATCGCTACCCTACAAAGAGGCTAAAATGGACTGTTATCTACTATCTACGGGCTACATTTTCTAAAGTAACTTGCCAACAACACAGCAAAGAGAAGAAAGCAACAGTAGGAGATAAGGAAAATGTGTCTTTATTCATAAAGTCAATCGAATACAAGGCACATCATAAAAATAAAAAAAAAGAATGAATACATGTTATTCAAAGATTATAAATATACAATCGATACAAAGACGACTATTGAGAAGGAGGCAATTTTAACAAATCAGCAAGCCGCTCGCGCACTCCTCCCAGCTCCTTCTCATGATCAGCCTCTGCGGCCAGCTCCGCTTCGACTCGAGCCCGTTGCTGCAAACAGGATGAAAGTTTCTCATCGATTTTCCACTGAGCTGCCTCATAACTCTGCGTATCCCGCTCGGTTAGGTCGAGCTTCTGCCTCAGAGTTAGCCCGTCAGAAATACATCGTAGGAGGCCCTCGAAGATAGCTTTCAGCTGTGCAGCATTTGCTTCAACCTGGGTGCGCAGCCGGGAAGATTCGCCTGAAGCCTCCTCGCATTCCTTCCGCTTCAAGGTCGCTTCTTGCTCAAAATGGCGAAGGACGGGACCGCTCTGCTCAACCCAGGCGGCCCGTTGGGAGTTCAAAGCCAACATTTCTGAAAAAGGACGCTTGAGCTCAAGCTCATGCAAGCAGGCCACAATCTTCCTACAGTGATTAACCCAAGACTCAACGACGCCTTCGTTATAGAAGTTTACAAGCGTCGCCAGCATGGGATTAACCTCGGCAGCAAAACCTGCGGCGAATGTAGGGGCCTCCGCGTCAAGCTCCTCTATGGATTCACTCAACATACGCAGGCTGGTCACAGCGCCTTTGGAAGATGGACGTGTAGAAAAAGGCCCTGCCGGCATTAGGATGCGAGACTCGAAGGGAGCAGGAGCCGGTTCGATTGCTGCAAAATGAATTACGGTTAAAAGCTGACTCGCAAAATAAAGAAACCACACGAGCGATGAAGGCTACTATACCGGCTACGACAGTTGGCAAAGTTGGGAGTACTGGTGGCGCGACTATTCTCTCGTCCCCTCCTTCATTCTGTAATGCTGCAATCAATGCAAAGAAGAATTAGCAACGACTTGGCTACCCGTAAAAGAAAAGAAAGAGATATTGGCCAAAGACTATACTCACCAACACAACCAGATGGAGCAATCTCCGACTGTAAGGAGAAATGCGGGCTCAGCACCTGATATAGGTGGTCAAAAAGGACTCCTGCAAAGTTGTGACAATATACTGTTAGTACAAGGACGATGGTATCCACAATTTGACCAGGTAAATCGCAAACCCATACCTTCCAGCATTTGAGAGGACAAGAGTGAAGGCGAAGGGATGGCGACCGTCAGAGCAGCAACTGGCGACGCTTCTTCGGGTGGTACAACCTCAGCGCTCACCACACCTACATTCAAAACAAACAAAATGTCATCAGAAAGGACTGAAAGGGATTGCGAAATAAAAATTAAACAGCACCTTAAGACCTACTTGAGGGGTCATCGACCAAAACAGCGACGGAAGCAACATCGGGCATTGCGGCTTCTTCGCTCGCCTTTAAAGGAATAGTTTCGGTGCCCGTGGCTTCATCCCCTGATTCTACGGGAGCCGTGGTGACACTTGTAATGCCCGCCGAGAGCAGGGACCCACAAGGAGAAAGAGCGGCGGTTTGGGCAGTCCAAGACTCCCAAGAAAGAGTAGCCACTTCGGGCTCTATGGTCGCCATCTTTTCACCTGCCACCTCATCGCCAATACTAGGCCATGCAAGATATGATATATCAGAATTTACGGATCGAGTAAAAGTGAAATGACCGGGCATTGCATTACCTGGCGATGGTTCTCGGTTGCCTCCCGAGCCGCGCGCACAACCTATCTATGAGCGGTAGACAGGGCAGCTGAAGCATCCTATGGAGGAATAGCGACAAATGGAGCGGTGCTTGAGCCTGCACCTACAGCCAAGCTGACGTCACGTTCCCTCTCCGTATGCTTTCTACGCTTCTTGTCGGCTTTGACAGTGAGAAGTGATCTCCTCAAGACCTCCGTCAAAGAGACGTCATCGTCCGAATCAAAAGTTACCTCTGGAGCCGTTACGGCGTCCGTCTTCGGCTGCTTAAGTGAAGCCTCCTGCGATACTGATGGGAGAGCTGTGGCTACAATAGCCGGCTCTGGAAGCGTCGCCGCATCACCGCTTAGGATCGACGATGCGCTCGGGATAACCGGAGTCGAGGTGGTACCTGCAATGAGATGAAACGGAAGGGTTAAACCACGAATAAAGAAAAAGGGGAATGAAAGTACAACAAACCGAAGTATACCAATGCCCAAGGAAACGCGAAGCCTCTCTTCCTCCTCAAAAGTCTTGAGGGAAGCCGCGAGAGCCTCTTCGGCGGAGATACCTGTTGAAGAAGAAAGCGTCAGTCAAAGCATAATGATAAAAAAATATATAACTACGGAAAGATACGACTGAAGTCTACCTGATTGTGCAATGGTAATCAGTGTTGCTTCAATGCGAGCTAGTTGCTTGGAAACCGCGATGGCAACCTCTAGATCGGTATCATCCGGCGCAATAAATAAACCCTCATTGGTCCCGTACTCACTTAAGCCTTCGCTATAAGGAGCATGAGGTTCCTGACCAAATGCAACGTCCGCAGAAAATAATGACTTCTTCTTTTTTTGTGACTTAACGCCGGCAGCCGATAACACGAGCGTACGCTTGGCGGGCAATTTGGGGCGACGAGTCCCGATCTCAGTACCCACGCCAGACTCAGGAGACGCTACAGCTACCGCTTCTACAGGAGCACGAAGTAGGGGCAGCTCAGGCATAACACGTGGTACCATAGTCGCAGTAGCTTCTCTCAAGGGAGGACGGACGATGGTCCGTCGCTTCAAGAGAACGGCTGGATTACCAGCGGGGGCGGCGCCCTTGTGATCAAGCAATAATCGCTTTTCTTCCCTAATAACAGCGCCCATCGAATGTTGATACCACGCCACATATGCGTTCAAGATTCCCGGAACGCAACTCGACTCACTGATAAAGAAATTGGAGCCGGTGTTCAACCGCATAAAATAGTGTAATGCGTTGCGGATACCTTCTTCTGTGGCAACTGGCTCAGCTAAGAAGGCCTCGAGCGGGATGCCCTGATTATAGCTTGATTGTTGGGCGAAACAGTGTGGGTTGTACCTCATGAACAACGCCGAATCGTTCTGCCTAAACACTAGAAAGCCTGGCCTGATTGAATATAAATGAAGAATCTCCCGAGCTTTCAATGTAAAGGCCCCATCTTTAAACGTGTTGCGCAGAGGCTGCACCATTTTTGCGGATTCTTTGCCGATGGTTAAAACCTTATCGACAAAAGTCATGCCATCTCCAACCGTACGCGGACGAAGGATCAAACCCCTAGCCTCCCGCTGTAACGGATTTAAAACGGACGCGTCAACTAGGCACATAATCCGAGGGAAGTTGTAATTGTCGTAGAAACGAGGTCGTTTATGGGCACCAAAAGCGCCAAGTACATGCAGCTCGATCCATGACGTAAAATATGCAGCGAGAAAGTGACGGGCTATACCCCCAGCTTTATGGTGTCCGCCGCTAAGCTGAGACCATAGTACAGGTGTGCCAACCCAGCAATCCCGATAGCCACTCGCATTCCCGCAACCATACGATGGGCTGGGTAAAAGACTGATGGCCTCATATAACGAGGGTGCATTGGAAGCACGAACCAGTTTAGCCATAAGCCAATGAACCCTAGCACGAACGTCTCTTCATCAACGTCCGGAGAAGCAAGCTCCGCGAAGGGAACGACAGGAGCATCCGGAATAAAGAAACTTTTTAAATCCGCCTCCGCCGTCGGTTGGTTATCCAAACCAAAACTAAATGGATCATCAAGCTTGGCAAACAGCGCAGCTTGCTTCGAAAATGCTTCCGGACGAAGAAAACAAGCGATGAATTCTGCGTAGCTGACTCCATGCCCTCCGGACTCCAGAAATAGACTTTCGTAGATATTCAACACCTTGATCAAGCTCGAGAATTGGTGTTGAATGGCGTTCTCCGGGGTAAGACCCATTACCACTGATTTTGTGGCAAAGATGTACTCGTCCGAAGGAAGCAGCTCCTTGTAGTGTTCTTCCCTAACGGGTAAGCCAGAGATCTCTGCAAACTCCTCTAAAGAGATTGAGACTTCTCGATCCGACAGAAGGAAGGTGTGGGTCGGAATATTCCATTGCTCCAGAAAAGCCTTGACCCACCATACAGGAGGCGTGGAATATTGGAAGAGAGACACATAAACGGCAGGGTACAACCCAAGCCTCAGCAGCAACGATCTCTTAGCCGACAAAATGTAGCGGGTCCACTGCAAATACCCAGATGGATGGAGAGGAGTTAGGCCTATCATGTACGGCTGTCCCCAAGGGCGCGACTCGCCCTGACATATACGCCACCCCAGAGTATCCAAAGCCGTCGGCGGCTGTACGGGTATCGCAGCCATAGAGGGTTGAAGGCAACCCTCTGAGGTCCACTTGACCTCCTCCATGGCATAGTTCACTGGAAGTGCGTCAGCATAATGGATCGCCGAAATGGGCTCCGAAGGTGTCACGCAAGAAAAGCTCTGCCGACCCTTGATGATCTGATTGTATCATGTTCCCAATAAATGAAGATTCTTTTGCTCCGGGTCGTGGGCTTTGATAAACGTGAAGACTTCCCTATCCACAGGCGCTTCAGGGAATCCGCTTTCCGAATGGACAAAGGGGAAAGAAGTGTCGAAAGACATAGTACCTGCGCGAAAAAGAGCAAAAGTTAGTCGTCAATGCTACAGCTCAAGTTTTGGTTTTTGGTACTTTAAATTTGTACTGCACTGCAATGGAAGGGGACCAAAGGGGACCCACAAAATCTAAATGACGGCTCATCATTTATGAGACAGTCTCATCATTAATAAGACAGTCATTCATTAAATGAGAAATCCTAAAAGGATTCTTATTTAATGAGAGGCCCCTCGGGCCAAGGAGTTAAACTCCCTTGAGAGCAGCGCTCTACAACAGATATGACATATGTCATAATTAATGATGAAAGGAATAAAATTCCCCCAAAAAAATTCTTAGGAGCTATGCTCTGTGAAGATGATGGAATAATCCAACAAAAACCCCAAAAAGCAAAGCTTTTACTAAGTTAAAACTCCAATATCTTCAAGATCTATGAACAAACTCTAAAGGGTTCTTCATGGAAGATGAACAGGTCTATGATCTGAGAAGAGAAAGGCTCTATTAATGGGTAAAAATCTAAAATATTTTTTAAGATCTGTGATCTGAGAAGAGCGAAGCTCTGTTAATAAGTTCAATTCTTACCGAATTTGGGCAGAGTTTCGACTCTTGAGAAATTTCTTAAGGAAAAGAGCTTGGCTCTGAAAGAGAATTAATTCTCAGAAAAACAAGAAAGAAGATGAAAAAACAGTCATCTCAAGGGCCAAAGGCCCTATTTATAGGAACTAAAAGCCGTTTCAACTTCTAAGTTGATCTAACGGTGGAAAGGCTACCACCGCTGCACTCACGTGTGAGCCACGTGAGCGCAACAGTGGGGGGCATTTGTTTCCCCCAATCAGAGCAAAGCTCTATTCAAATTTTGAATTTGAAATAAAGCAGCGCTTCATAAAAGTGCTAGCGCCGAGAGCACCAGCACTAAGAGTCAAAGACTCTGAGGCAGCGCCCACATGTAAGGCACGAGAGCGCTGCGCCAAGTGCGCCAGCGCTAAGAGTCAAAGACTCTAAGGCAGCGCTCACGTGCAAGGCACGAGAGAGCTAGCGCCAAGTGTGCCAGCGCTAAGAGTCAAAGACTCTGAGGCAGCACTCACATGAAAAGCACGAGAGCGCTAGCGCCAGCGCTAAGAGTTAAAGACTCTGATTTAGCGCTCACATGCAAGGCACGAGAGCGCTAGCGCCAAGTGCGCCAATGCTAAGAGTTAAAGACTCTGAAACAGCGCTCACGTGCAAGTCACGAGAGCGCCAAGCGCTAGAACTAAATGTTCTCCACCGTTGGATCAAAGATCCAACGGAGATGATAAATCATCAAATTACCAGAATAAAATTCTGTTAAGGAAATACTCCTCAGAATCTTTCCAAACAAGAAAGATTGTGCTCTGTAAATCAGAGCACCATTGGATCAAAGATCCAATGGTGATTAAAAATCACCAAGATACAGAGTAATCTCTGTATGGGAAAATAATTTTCCAATCTTGTTAATAACAAGAAAGATGTCTTCTGTAAAACAGAAGCCCTAGAATCAAAGATCCAATAGTGGGGAAACATCCCCAAATCAATCAGAAAATGATTGCCTTAACTGATCAGCCTCCACTATATAAACGCCTCAAGACTTCAAGTCTCACACAGAGGAACCCCCCCTCCCACACACACACACAAACTTAGAGAAATTTCAAAGAGAAGAGCAAGCTCTCGGAAGAAGAATTTCTTCAAGGTAAATAAAACAGAGAGATCAAAGCATCCCATCAAAAAAGAAGAACTTAGTTCTTTTTCTAGATCATAGATCTATGAGACAGAGGTCTTTCACAAAAGAGATCATAGCATCTCATCATAAAAAGGGAGGGAGAAGAACTTAGTTCTCTTTAAATCACAGATCTATAAGACGAAGACAAAGTCTTTCACAAAAACATAAGAGATTGTAACATCTCTTATAAAATAAGAACCTTGTTCTTAGAGCCACGAGACAAAGTCTCTTATAAACGAGAACTTAATTCTCAGAGCACAAAATTGATCAAGAGCACTCTGCACTCATCGGCTGGCGCTCAGCGCCAAGCGCGCCACGTGCTCCTCGCGTGTGCACTATTTCATAGAGAGCGCTCTGCACTCATTGGCTGGTGCTCAGCGCCAAGCGCGCTACGTGCTCCTCACGTGTGCGCTATTTCATAAGAAGCGCCTTAGCGCTCCAAATCTGGCGCTCAGCGCCAAGCGCGCCACGTGCTCCTCACGTTGCGCTACTTCATAAGAAGCGCTTTAACGCTCCAAATCTGGCGCTCAGCGCCAAGTGCGCCACGTGCTCCTCACATGTGCGCTATTTCACAAGAAGCGCTCTACACTCATTGACTGGTGCTAAGCGCGCCACGTGCTCCTCACGTGTGCGCTATCTCACAGGAAGCGGTTTAGCGCTCTAAGTCTGGCGCTCAGCGCCAAGCGCGCCACGTGCTCCTCACGTGGGCGTTGAGGGAACATAAACTATTTTTTAAATAAAGCCCAGAGCCATAATGAGGGCTCAACACTCAATAAAAAATAAAAAAAAAGTTATCAGAACCCAAACCAATGCTCAGCACTGTTAAATGAAAAAGGACTCAGTCTAATTAAATGTTCAATATTTTAACCGAGTGAGCCAAGCCCAAGTTGGCCACAGACCCCTAATTCAGAATAATTGAGCCCATATGCTCATAAGTCTTTTTAACTGATCTTAGTCCCAAACTTGACTACCGATCTCCCAACCAACATTAGTTCAAGGGTACATCTCTTCATGCCTCTGATATATGTCGTTATAATTCTTCAACATTTTTAGAGAGATGGAGGGTCCCAATAACCAATAACTTTTGGCGCATCCCCAAACGGTTGAACCAAAACCACATAGACTATGACGTCTTTAAACTGGACTATGATGTCCTTAAGCTTTATGGACTATGATGTCCTTAAACTCCGTGGACTATGATGTACTTAAACTTATGGACCGCAATGTCCCTAAACTAAGACGATAGAGCCTAAATACTCTTTCGTTGGATCTAAATGACCCCAAACCCCTGTTAAGTAGATCTTAGTCTAAAATTAGACTAACGTATCCTTAAAAAATGTTTAGGTTGATCTTGATCTCAATGAGATTAACGATCCTTAAACCCAACCCAAAACCACATCTAAGAAAATACGGATTTGGACTAATCCACGCCCTACGAGCGACAACATAAATTAATCTCCGTATACAATCTACAAGCAACCAAAAACAAAATAAATATACACGACACGAAGTGACCATCTAGAGAAGGAGAAAGTGGTTATCGCGATGCGGTAGCGTAATTAACTACAGGGGCTTGCGCCTGCAGGGAAGAGCGTCCCCATAATCAAAAACCCCTCACAAACGAGGGGGAATCTGACGAAATCTGCTACATCGGCCGCATCCGTCTAAAACTATGATATATGGTGCCGTATATCAACTTGGCATCTTCAGAGAGCTGGACGGATAAAACCAAATAGTATATGCCCCCAAAATTCAGGCCGGATGTCCCAACGTCCCGATCGCGTCTTTCGGCGGAGAACACACACCTTTCCGCTGCTCCCACTGTCTACGAAGCCTTCTGGCTGAGTCATGTACACGCTCTCTTCTAAATCACCATTTAGAATGGTGGTCTTAACATCCATTTGTCAGATTTCGTAGTCATTGTATGCAGCAATGGCAAGTAGGATCCGGATGGACTTAAGCATAGCCACTGGAGAAAAGGTTTCATCATAATCCACACCTGGTCGTTGATGAAAACCTTTTGCAACAAGTCTAGCTTTGAAAGTCTCAACTTTTTCATCTACACCAAGTTTCTTCTTAAAGATCCATTTGCTCCCAATGGGTTTTACCCCTTCAGGAGCAACTTCCAAAGTCCATACTTTGTTGATGTACATGGATTCCATCTCAGATCGCATTGCATCCAGCCACTTCACTGAGTCCCCACTCGTGATGGCCTGCTTGAAGCTAGTCGGGTCATCATCTTCCATGATGCAATCCTCGCTCCCACCATCAACGAGAAAACCGTAGTATCTCTCAGGTGGATGAGTAACCCTACTAGATCGGCGGAGAGACTGGGGTTCGTTGGGAACTATCGAATTCTCTGGTTCTACCAAATCTTCTGTCATAGTTTGTATAGCTGGAACCTCTTCTAGTTCTAACTCCTTGCCACTAATTTCCTTTGCAAGAAATTCCTTTTCTAAAAAGGTGGCATGTCGAGAAACAAACACCTTTTGTTCCTCGGTGTGATAGAAGATATACCCTTGTGAGTTTTTGGGATATCCTACAAACTTGCACAAAACAGACCTTGCCTCAAGTTTGTCCGGATTGTGCCTTTTGACATAGGCCGGACAACCCCATATCTTAACATAATTAAGACATGGTCTCTTCCCCTTCCATATCTCATATAGAGTGGTAGGCACCGATTTGGTAGGGACCATATTAATAGGTGTATGGCTGTTGCAAGCGCATACCCCAAAAGGAAATAGGTAACTCAGCGGTGCTCATCATAGAGCGCACCATATCTAATAGGGTGCGATTCCTCCGTTCCGATACACCGTTGTGCTGTGGTGTATATGGAGGAGTAAGCTGAGAGAGAATCTCATTCTCTTTTAGATAGTCATGGAATTCCGTACTCAAGTATTCTCCTCCCCGATCAGATCATAGGATTTTAATACTTTTACCCGTTTGGTTCTCAACTTCGTGCTTGTATTCTTTGAATTTCTCAAAAGCTTCAGACTTGTGTTTCAACAGGAACACATGTCGTATCTTGAGAGATCGTCAGTGAATGTAATGAAGTACGAGGAATCATCCCTGGCATGTGTAGACATGGGACCGCATACATCACTATGTATCAGTCCCAATAGTTTCGTAACTCTTTCTCCGTGTCCACTAAACGGAGTTTTGGTCATCTTTTCTTTGAGACATGAATGGAAAGTTTCATAAGATGATAATTCGAATGGATTCAAATATCCATCTTTATGTAACTTAGCTAGTCGTGTCGCATTGATATGATCTAGTCTACAATGCCACAAGAAGGATTCGTTCATTTATGAACTCTTCCTCTTGTATGTGTTTTGTGCATTAAGAATCGTGGTTTGATTTAGAACGTATATGCCATTATTTAGCGAGCCTAATCCAATCAACTTTTGATTCAGGAAGATGTTCATAACATCATCCTGTACTAAAAAATTATATCCTTCTTTACTTAATAAAGAAACTGATATAAGATTGCATATCAGGGTCGGTATGTAATAGCATTCGTTCAGAATCAATGTATTACCATTTGGTAATACAAGGTAATAATCGTCAACTATTTTGGCTGCAACATTTGCACCATTCTTTACTCTTACGAAATGATCACCTATTCCCAGTTCTCTACCTTTCCTTAGCCCATGTAACATATTACATATGTGAGATCTCGATCCGGTATCTAATACCCAGGATGTAAAGTGAACCGAGAAATAGTTCTCGATAACTAACACACCCGAAGAAAATGCATCAACATGCTTATTCTTCGTTTGGGCGGCGTGGGAATCCGGATAAGTCCCTATTCCCTGCTCAGTCTTATAACAATTATAAAAAAGAACGCAACCAACGTTTCCTTGCTCAGTATAACAAGCGGGTTCGGTCAATACATCCATATTATTATCTTGATTAAGGCCTGACATAGTCACTACCTGGAGAGAGAGAGAAGAAAACACTTTAGCGTATGCTCTTGCAGGATCAGATTGGTTATTATTTTATCTAATCAGGATGGCTCCCACTGTTTTTATCAAATCTTCCTTCAAACCCTAAAAGGAAAGACTAGCCGGAATTAATTACACCCTACAAGTTCGCCAATCTTTCAGCCAGGCCAGTGTTGGTACTTTGAGGGAGGTTCCCCGTGCTTTCACACGGACCTAATTAAAATAAACCTCATTTTCCCAGAGGCGTAACCCCGTTAACACCTTTCTAGACACCTACTTGATCGGCTAATTGTCATGTGTAAAACTCTCTCAGGAGTAACACTTACTCGTAGTTTGTATCGGGATCCAACTTATCTCATAGAAGGTATGCAATCTCATTGCAAATTTCAACACTTGAAATTCCGATAATATTTTTCCCCTAGCGTGCTATGAACTTGACGAAAACCAACAAACCATAGCCCACTAGTCAAGTTCAACCCGTACATTTCATGATTGAATTAAACTCACCCGCACGACCCTTGATGAAAGCCAACAAAGTCGTACGACTACCCTAATCCAATCGCATCATATGCAGCAGATAAGCAGTAAGTAGCTACCGCACACTACGCCTTGACGAAAGCCAACAAACGTAGCATGAATACTAAATATTACTTATCTGAAATGACGGAGGGCTACGACAGGTTTTTAAGAAAACCTTTTGCGTAATGAACTTGATATCGTTGTAGAAACAAGTGATTTTTGAAAAGGAGTATTTTTTAGGCTTTCACTAGTTTTGCTAAAGAGGTCACTCCCGGTGAAGAGATCTCGGCTCTTTCCTTATCGAATAAGGTGCAGGATATTCTACAAGGAATACCGCTATGCAAAGCAAAATCTATAAAAGCAATCAAAAGACAAACCGAATGTGTTGTAGCATCTGCTAGCTTTGCTAAAGAGGTCACTCCCGGTGAAGCGATCTCGGCTCTTTCCTTATCGAATAAGGTGTTGGATATTCTACAAGGAATACCGCTATGCAAAGCAAAAACTAGAGCTACCCTTTTTGAAAATTTGATTCTACAACATTTTTTAGGTTTCTTTTCTTTTATTAATCTCATTAATGAAGTCCCATTATTTATGCTTCCTAAGTATCACAGAAGTAACGAAAATACAACGTACGCCTATGCCATCCTCATTCGCCTCAGTGTCCCATTATGCACCGTTAGGTTACTTAACTAACGGCATAGCGGGGTGGGACTAGCGCGGGTGCAAAACATAAGCAACATTTATTATATATCATATATACAATAATAAAGCATTCGTCTAAGATATATGTAGTGATCACATCACAGAATATCAGCAGCAGAAGATAACATATGAAATATTGGATATACTAGGAATTCCGTGTTTTATTTTAAGTCAGTATAAAACACGGATTCCACGGTCACGATGAATAGCCAAACCCACATCCCTAGACCCCTACGAGAGCGGAAAGCAACGCTACCAATTCTAGAGTTAGGAGACCCGGACTCGACTCCTCGAGATGGTCTTCCACTAGACTCTAGAACCCGGTTACTTGTGATCCCCTCCTTAGGTCTATCCTAATGCGGAAAAGTAAATAATATACAACAATGGTGACATTATCCTCAACCCGGAAGTGCCCCAATAAAAGAATATTACATACATTGAATTTTACATGAATGAAAATAAAAACTCTCATCTCACATAAAACCCCCGGCTATTCAAAACACGACGATCCAATATAACATATCACAGCAACACATAACATCACATGTTATCAACGTAAGTAAATATGCGTATCACATTTGTCGTTGACATATAGAAACGAAAACGGAGATGCCCCACATATTCCACTTACGGTCGCAGAAAAGAAAATGTCAAACCACAACATTTAGAATCCACAATCACCTTAGACATCATAAACCCAAAATATCACATACTTTGGATTTCATGCCTAACTATATGAATTCCACATATTGTATCACATTCCAGAAAAAGCTAGACAACGTTAAACATTCCGATCGAATCAACAAACACCCAAAATTTCCCAAAAAGCTCAACACTTGAGCGCATTTTAAAAATACTCATCACATGCCACAATACCAATGGACCAACCGTAGAAAGGTCAACCCTTGCCTCACCTATGGCGCCGCGGAACTACCGCAAACCCTAGGGTTTGGCGGCGGTTCTTACGGTCATGAATCGAGTTAGGGTTTTGTTCCTCTAAAGGGTCCACCGCATTACTTGCATGATATTTGAATGTTCTTTAACTCGGAAAAAATCTAACTCTTCGAAAAATTTCCGTCGAGAGTTAAAGTGGGTATTTGATATCCGTTCGAACTTTTTAACACCGTCTAGACAACCCGAAAACATGTTAGAATTACGATTACGAAACACTCCGAGTTGCCTTTGCAGAAAGTTAACATCACATGCAAATTTAGCAAAAACAAACAACACCCAAAAAACCAAAACCCAGAGCCTGGAACACAGTACAAATTTCAACCCTGGACACTACCAAAAAACCGAGCAGGCCAGTTTTGAAGGCTATGTGGCTGGCCAAAATCCGAGGTCTGGGGTTAAATTTTGTACCGTGTTCATGTTGCATCTCATACAACATTCTGCAGTTGTTTAAAAAAAATCGACGACTTTAAAATTTCGACAGAAACTAGATTTGTGTATCGGGCGTTTCAGAGTTGTTTCAGTTTCATAATTCTACATACATCGTATAAATCTCTATCTTGGTTCTGATACCACTGTAGGATTGCTTGGCACGACAGCAAGGTTTCGGGAGGCATCGTCCATGCCATTTTCAAAAATTTGCCATACAAAACAATCCTAACCCTAGAATCTTAACTAAAAATTTAGACAATACAATGTGTAAACTACTTTACAAATAAGTGAACTAGAAATACAATCTTTGTAGACCGGTCCTTCACTTCAATAGCTCCTTGTAGTAGTCCCTTCGCTCCAAGTAGTGATCTTGCGGACTCTTGAACGGCTCCACAAGAAGAAAGCAACAAGCTTGCACGAAGTCTTCGAGGCCGAAGATGATCTACGTCGAGGAGTCACTAACCCAAGCTACCTCTTCACTGATGTGGGATTAGTGAAGATAACACCTTATACTAAAGTGCTAATCTAGTAGAGAATGATGAAGTGGGATTTTTGCTCACTTTAGAATTAATTTTCTCACTAGTTTTTATTCTCTTCTCAAAACCTAGAGAGCTCTCGAATCTCAAGAGGAAGAAGAAGCAAATAATAAAGGAGAGAGTAAATGGCAACCTTGGGTGAGAAAATATCTAATATCTCTCATGTAGAGACTTAACCATGAGTTTAGATAATGGTTGGGTTAACAATATCTAGTATAAGACAAAACTAGTGGACTAGTCAATGGATCTCCAAGCTTCTACAAGCTTCATGCCATGTGACCATTATCCAACTAATAATTGATTTACACTAAATAAATAAACCCTTCATTATCATTAGTATGGTGTAAGTCTCATACACCCATGTAGTGTATATCATCAAGCATGAAACAAAAAATGTACATTAATATATATCACATATATATTATATACACACAAGTGAGAAAAAGAAATGTTTAAGTGAGCTAATATTAGTTAATGTAATATAGTATATCGTATATACAATTATACATTAAATTATCAAATCAACACTTGATTTAATAATCTGGATATATCACATACAACCGACTAATATAATTTGTATCAACTTATCGAATCAATACTTGATTCGATAACCCGTATATCACATATAACCGACCAATACGAATAAATCGTGAGAATAGAATACGGTATCTAATACTCGTATTATTCTCGGTCCCGCACATATCATATATGTGCTCCTACTCCGTTTTGCCTGAGCCAGTAAAACCTCTGTGTAGGACTCTTAAGACTCGTCAATACGCCGGCAGTAGGTGATGATCATATCAAGCACCCACAAGCTGTCAGAGGTACTAGCTGGATGTAACGGCTACCCGGGTATTGAGCGATCAGAAGATCAACAAGCAAGCCCGCTCTAGCTCCTGTAAATCATGTCAGTAACACTACCGCACAGTCCGGTCTCTTCGTCTGAGATGTCGCATATCCAGTTTAGGGGTGGTAAACGTCAGACCCCAATAACTCGATAAGTCATGCCGATACGAGGCTCATAACGGGTCGAGAAACTACTGATAACACTTACCAGCAAATCTCCAAATCAGCCCTGGCCAGGGACTTCCAGTTATAGCCAATCGAGCACAGCACGACATCTACCCCCAATACCGGGAGAGACGAAATCCCCTCTTATCGCTCATTGCCTCCATATGACTCGGTACTGTACCCAAAAACGACCGTTTTTCACGTCCTCTTGAACGTTGTAAGATGGAAATCAAAGCACAGTGGGAATCACACAAGACTCTATTATGATCTCGGGTCTATAGACTAACCTGTACCAATGTCACCAAAGAACTGCTATCTGACGTCAGGTATAATACCATCTAGGAGTTCTCGGCGAGTTCGTCCAGTGTACCCAGTCTCCACTGAACACCCGTATACCATCTCTGATGTCAAACACCAATGGATATGGGATCATCCATCGCCCATCTCATGGGTCGAGAAGCGTATACGCTAGTCTACTCTGGTATATCGATGCCCTGTCTCGATACACCCATGACTAGGAATATTAAAGGATGAACATATGGACTACCATGGCCCCACTAGTACGATCTGCATCATAATCCTGGTAGTCAAGTATACATCCTTAGGGCTTTACCAACATGTAACTATGAGACAGTATCAAGAGACAAGTATACATGTTAAGATAAAGAGCAAGCAGATAGCATACTATCATGTCGAGCAAGAAAGTCCTCTCTATATATGTCCAAGCATCCACTATAATATACATCATATGTACAATAATGGCCTCTGGGGCATACATACAACTAACACTGTCGGCATCTGTATATCCAAGAAACGACAAGTCGAATCCCTTATACCACAAGGTATAATGAGTCATCCCATATAACTACTGCACGATCCTCTTTCATTTCAACACTACAAGCATACCCTATGTCACGCCCCGCTTCCTAAAAGATTAGGAGCGAGGGCGGACGAGGTCCGCACGTATCCATAACGAAAAGCACTCCTCGTCATGAATACGCTAAGCGTAATTGCACGCAAAATTAAAACAAGAATAACAAGAATTCCAAATAAATAACAAAACAAAATCTAACAATTTTTTTTACAAGTTTCGAAATAAAAACTAGAATAAAATTCTTAAATAATAACAATAGTGGCAAATAAAAATGGTTTCAACAACATACTGCAGAGAAAAGAAAAAAACTAATAATAGTCATGAGCAGAGAAGTAATTGTTATCCGTCTCGCTGGGCTTTATTTCTTGATGGTCTTTTCCTGTTTCAACGTCGTCTGATGGGTATTCCCCAAAGAAAGAAAAAGGAAAAAACAAGCAGAAAATGGAATGCCCGTCAGCGAACTAGAGTTTGGTAAGTCCCTATTTTAAAAAAAATAAATGTATTGAAAAGAAAAATGATACATATAAAAAACGAAAAGAGACAATCAAACACGTATAAATAGCAATAGGCATATAGCTAAAATATCATAATGTTTATTCTCTAGATTGCATTATCATGTTAAGTTTATAAGCTCGACTAGTGAGGGTTGTTGGGACTCATGTGCGCGCGCCAATACATTTTGAAAAGAAAAGGTTTTTGGAAATATGGCGCACGCGAGCTCGGTCTCGTTTTAAAATATTAACCGCAAGTGCACGGTTTGTTAGCTAGCCGGTAAGTACGGGTCGATCGACATAGAATTGGACATTAAGGGTTTTTACGTCAAGTTCAAGAGAAAAGAATGAGTTTTGAATTGGTTTGTCACAAAAAAAGAAAAACAAAGTATAAGGAAAGAAAAGTGGCCGTGGCTCCGGTTCGAATTGTGAATCGTGGTGAATCCTTTGACTTTCTCATGATCATGAGTGCTCCCACCTTGTGTTAGATCCAATTATGAAGCATGGCTTATCAAAGCGGTTGCAAAGCATAAACCATCAAGATGATGAGATATCGCAATGCGAGGCATGAAACTATCCGTTACGTTTTCACTTACCGTTTGTATGTCCGAACATGATGTATCAAAACTAAGCACAAGAGTTAGCAAGCATACAACATAACAAATAAACAGATTAGCACATGAGAAGTAAAGTTAGTATTAAACTTGTTAAGTGTTGGGTAATAGTATAGGGTATATGAATGAAGAAGGGCATTAAACAACTTGTTAACAAAATATCCTATCTAAACACTTAGCAATTTTAACACTAATTTGATTCTAGTTTTAACATTACAAAATAGTGATAATGAGATAATAGGGTGTATGATAAAGGTTACAAGTAACAATCAAAATCAAAATACCATATCAAATATATCCATAAAACAATCTTAAAGTTACAATATCTTTTTTAGCACATTAAACATTCACAAGAGAAGGAGAAAGGCTAAGTCATTCATCTCCATCCCCACCATCACAACAACCAAAGAAACTACTCAATCATCATAAAAGAGAAAATGAAAAATACAAGAGAAAAAACACATAAGAAAACAAGTACGTAAAAGGAAAAGAGTGCAAGTTCTTTATACACAAAATGGAGGGCTTGAACTACAAGATAGATAGCAACTTCAAACTCCTTAATGGAACACTCAAGTGAGAGCTCAAAGTAGGAAGAAGAAGAAACTATCAAATAATACACACAATTTCTCACTCCAAAAGCCAATCCAGAACTTAATCTGTGATCTGCTATATATAGGCAACAAAACAGGAAAAAGAATTATAAAAATGGATTGACAAGACAACATGGGAACCACAGAAAGTGCACAAGCCAAAATGGCTTTATAAACATGTAAGAGACAGACATTATAAAGATACCAGTTTACATGTTAAGATAAATGTAACTAGATAGCATACTATCATGTCGAGCAAGAAAGTCCTCTATATATATGTCCAAGCATCCACTATATCAACAATAATAGCCTCTAGGGCATACATATTCCTAACAAATATCTGTAAGTCTACGGTAGCGCCCCGGCCGTCATTCTGACGCCAAACGCGGAATAAAAACTTTTATAACTGGCGCTATCGCATACTATAACCCGGATCTTGCCATTAACGCTAAACTAACAAACTGTAAAGAGGTAGAAAGGCTATACCAAACGATCCGAGTCCTTCGGTCTTTAGCCATCATCCCACGCTCCTTTGTGGCTGCTCCGATCTCCTGTCTCTTCGTCCAGGTGGCACCACGTCAACGGATCTTTAAACGGGCTCCCGCCTCTATACCGAGGAAACTCGGTCATCAAGTCTGCTAAAAGAGATGACCAAGATGAAGTAGAGAATTATGTAGAATACTTTGTCTCGTTTCATCCAAAACCATGGATGAACGGTTAATGAAGTTGCCTTTTAATAGAGTGATGAGAAATGAGCTACGAATTTCCATGAATCAAATTCCATTATTCATTTTCACCCCCAAAATAGGGCTCGGCCATATATAGGAGAGGAGGGGCCGGCCACATGAAGAGGTGGGGGGTGAGCACAAAGAATCAAGTGGTGAAGCTTAGAAGAAAATATCCTAAGCATTACAAAAGGTATTAAATGCAAACAATGAGTCACTTAAACACCTCATCAACCATTTAATGCAAAATGGTGACACATAAAACCTAGTCATCAATTCTAGAAGCTTCCTCATGACTCACCCTCATGACTCACCCAAGGAAGAAAAGATAATTCCGCATTAAACCGAATGTTTAAGACGGGTGATAGAAAACTGGCAACTTCGAAAAGCGATCCCGAAATGAATTTTAGGATAACCCCGTAACTATACATACATACCCGCATTTGTATTACGACCGAATACAAATGCAACTGAGACAAAGATATTATATCTACACAGTATAATACTCGGATCCGGCTTAAACCAAATCCCACCAGTATTATTTGCCCGAAATATGACACGTGCGTAAACGCACGTGCATTTTCCGAACCCTGCCATAAAACCATACGGACTCTACAACGTTTCGCCCGAACTTAGGAAACTATCTGTGGGGGACTCTAATGACTCATCAATACCCTGGCAGTGGGTTTAACCACAAGCACGTCAGCGGCACTAGCAGTGCGTAACGGCTGCCCATGTACTGATCTCAAGGGAAGCCGATGAGCGAACTCATCCTGGAACCCTACTGAGCCTAACAGTGACAATATACATACAGTCCGGTCCGTTCGTCTATGAGTATCGCATATCGGGTCTAGGGGGCTGGTAACGCCAGACCCCCAATAGCGGTATAAGTCGTGTCGGAGACAAGCCCTGAACACCCTGAGAAACTACTGGAATACTTACCAGTAATTCTCACCTGCCTTGGCCAAGGACTTGGTGTAATGGCTTTCCTAGACACAGCGTGATCTCACCGCCAATACCGGGAGAGACGAATCCCCTGCCGATCCGCTCACTTGCCTCCATGTGGCTCGGGGCTGTATCCAAAAAAAACCTGTTTGCACGACTCCTTTGAGCCGTGGTAAGGTAGAAATCAAAACACAGTGGGAACTCACACGAGACAAATGACGACCTCAGGTCGATGAACTAACCTGTACACATGTCACCAGGGAACTGCTATTTGACGCTAGGTATAAATACCAACTAGCAGGTTCCCGGCGAGTCCTATCCGGTGTACTCATAACCCAATGAGCACCTGTATACATCTTAGGTGATCCAACTGATACCAGTTGCTTGTGAGACCGGCCACCGCCCCTCGTCGGGGTCTCGACTGTATACACTAGTCTACTCCGGAGTATCGATGCCCTGTCTCGAAACTCCCACGACTAGGGACCACAATTAAGGATGTGCTTATAGACTACCCAACTCTCACGTATATGATCACCATCATACTATTGGTAGTCAAGCAAGATCCTAAGGGCTCTATCAACGTGTAATAGTGATCAGTCACCTGAACCTGTACACGACTGATAAAGGCAAACCAGATAGCATACTATCATCTCGAGTAAGACTGTCCTACCTGTACAGGTCCTCCTCAATCATTGCAATCACGTACCTGCGATCCAATAATTGACTTTGAGGGCACTACATCCAACAATCTCCCACTTGCACTTAAGGCTAATTATTGCGATGTCGCATACTCACAGTCCGTATGATACTGAACACCCAACTCCTCTACTAATCAGTTTCACAAAGCTCGTTTGTAAAACTCTTGTGTTCGAGAAATAGCCTCAATGAGTGGATCCGCCCCGATATTTCTTTCTATGTCTCTCTTAATCTCAAGTTCGCGGAGAAAGCCATCTCTCGAATTTGAGTAATACTTGTCTTAGAATATGTCTGGATATCTGATAGGACCTAGTTCATAAATAAAATCCAAATCCAAACTTCTTAGACTGTATCAATAACTGAACCTAATCAGTATCCTGCACCATGTCTCCCACAGTATCCTCTTGGACCAACTGTCCATAATATTGTCCCTCGTTAGAGGAAAAACTATAACTCTGACAATCACTCTGTCATCCATGTCACCTTTGAAGCCTGGAATGATAACCGTCTCCGAAGGAGGCTGCCGTCATCAAATCCCTAGAACATGCACTTATGTTCTAAAACTGCTTCATTATGTTTTTTCAGGATTGGATTAATATAAACTTATCGCATCTAGTGCAAAAACAACATCTGGTGTGGTACTTGACATCTCACGATTGACTCAATTGCCTAAGCAAGTGATATGCCAATCATGCACATCCCTCTCCCCTTTAGTCTGTAAGACACCTTTAGAGAGGGTGACTCCATCACCTGCAGGTACACCACCATGCCATGAGTCATCTATTATAAATACCTTTAGAATACTGTCAAAGTACCCAATTTAGGAAACTACCCAAATCTAGATCTAAAACCATAGATCTAGTAACCAGAATGTCAGCTATTATATCCATATCCTTTGTGGAGAAACAACTGTGTGATGACCACAATACAACCGATCGTAGTATAGGAATTTTACTTCCTACTCTGTGTATGTCATCCAAATACCAGGACATCACACCCTACTACCTTCTTAACAGATCCATTCCATATTCTGATGAAGTCAAACCTATGACTGTCACATCAAAAATAGATGATCTATCTCCGCTATATCTGCCTTAGTCTATAAATAGACATGAGCTACTTTCCCACTATGCTTCCGTTGCTCCCACTGACCACAACAACCCTCTGGCGGAATAATAAATACGTGCACTTTTAAAGCTAGTTTAGAACGACGCTATACTTAACCTCCTGCCGGGTCTCATAGCCTGGAACAACAGTAGTGTCAAGTCTGGGTAAACGAGAATCTCCCTGTCACCGTCCTTTAGGCTACCGGAGTACCTCTCGGGTGCCTGAGGTTACCCACCATATCTGCGGAGTGGCTAATGAAATGTCAAACCTGATTGAATCTTTAGGTCCTATTAAATTTTCCGTAATCGTTTGCGGTTCTGGAATCACTTCCAGTTCTACCATACTCCCACTACTGTTTTCTGAAAAAATCCATTTTACTAAAACTGTGGCGAGTCAAGAACAATATCACTATTGATCTTCCAGATGGTAGAAAGTCAACCCTCGACATAGCCCGGGTCAACCCACAAACTGCCATTACAGAAACGTGCATTGAGTTATCCAGAGTCTGGTTTTAAGCATAAGCCGAACAACTCCCCGTACCTTAACATCGTTAAGATATGAACCATTCTATATCCAATATAGAAAATTTGGCACTTATTTAATTGGAACCATATTCAAATCATGCAACTGTCTCCAGTGCATATCATCTTAATGGAGAGAGGCTGATCAGCATTACTCAACTTAGGAATGCATCTAATTATGAGTAACCTGAAAGAGAAACAAGTTTCTCAAAACTATTACTATCAACTGAATACCAATCACAAGTATCTACATCTTCGATCTCTTTGAAGAATCCCGATACTTGCGATATCTGGTTCTCTACTTTATTCCTATACCCGCAACTTCTCAAAACTTAGACCTTGTATTTCTACGAAACACTTGTCTAAAAACTAGAGAAGTCACAAGTAACCAGAACATAGTACGAGGACCAACCCCTTTATCCCGATGGACACTGGACAACATACAATACTCTGTATAAGTCCGCTGAGTTTGAATAACTCAAAACCTGTGCATCGTAGGTTGAAAACTGTACTTATGGTTAAGAACTAATCCGTTGTTCAACGCTCCTTACCCAATCGTCAACTGATATAGGTAAATGTCACGGACATAATTTCAAAAAGTTATATCTCACTTTATAAAAATAAAAGTATAGATATATCATTTTGAAATTGGTGCACAACAACGGATACTCAAAACCAAATACATGCCGTCCGGCAAAAACCCAGGCGATTTCCTCAAATATCACCAATTACAACGAATTCCGATATAATGAGGATGATCACCTTATTCTCAATAACTTACTCCCACTCATCATCTGTAAAACCATACAGATGTGAGAATCATACCTGGTAAATACATACCCTGGAGTAAGTATCTAATCGGGAAATCAGTTTTCCTTTAACAATGCATAGTGAAACTGAAACATGAAAATGTTTCGTAGGGGTATCCTGGTATTCCTAGTAATGCCTCTTCCATAATCCAATTCATGACTATAACCGTATATTTCTTTGCCATCTCTCCAAATCCCTTTATTTGTCTAGTCGTTACCTTCTGTACACCATCGTTATGCTAAATGGTTTTCTTCCTTCCCTACCGTTCGGCACCAGCCTATGGTTTGGAAGAAGACTATCCAGTAAGCATAATAGATGTACTCTCCTAAACCAAGGAGTACTCGCAACTTGAGAGAAGGTGATGATAAAAGACAACTGAATAATACCTTATTCTATTTCTCCCGAACTGGGGAAAAAAGCAAAGGTGAAATAGGAGTGGCGATGAAGTACGCGGTTTGGTCGTGAATGATAGCGGTCGCAATTTACTTTGCCCTATTTCTAATCCCTTTATTTTGCCTTTACTTATTACCTTCTGTACACCCTACTTAGGCTAATTGGTTTTCTTCATTCCCTACCTTTCGGCACCTGCCTAAGGTTTAGAAGAAGACTATCCAATAAGCGTAATAGGTGTACTCTCTTAAACCAAGGTGCCCTCGCAACCTGAGAGAAGGTGATAATAAAAGACAACCGAATAAACCAATTCATTTTCTCCTGAACTTGGATCCATCCTCGAAGAAGTCCCTTCGAGTTCGTATATAATCATACGATGGATCTATCCAATGGAAGTGGATGTCCGTAGTAATACGGGGTGTTCTGAGAAATGCAAAGGGAAAAAGAAGGAGCGGCAATGACTTATGCAACTTAGACAATCCAAAAGCCAGTATTTAAGAAGGTTCGGTCAACTTGGTTACTGAGTCATAGTCTAGGGTCGGTCAAAGGTCGCTGCCAAAGAGAGAGAGAGAGAAAAGAAACACTCTGCGTGCACTCTAACCTAGATCAGAATGGTTATCCCTTTATCTAATCAGGAAACCTCCCACTGTACTGTCAAATTCTCCTCCAAACCTGAAAGAAGAATCAATCGGGATCACCCGAAGAGTAAACCAACTCATCAGTGGGAACCGGGATCCAACTCTCATCGCATGATAACGTGACGGAATCCACTCACATTATCACACTCCAGAAGGTATGCGCATGCCTGGCAAGTTTCAGTTTCTTTAGAAACTCCCGATATGATTTTTACCCCATGTTCTTATGACCTTGACGAAGGCCAACAAATCATAAGTCACATGTCAAGTTCTACCCGTCATTATCTTGTCAATTCGAACCCACCCATACATACCCTTGACGAAGGCCAACAAGGTAATACGACTTTCCCAAACCAACTCATTTATCTATGCAACAGAACAGTAACAAGCAGCTACCATCCACTATGCCTTGATGAAGGCCAACAAACATAGCATGAATACTACGTGCTACCGTCTGAAACGACGGAGGGCTACGGCTGGTTTTTGGCGAAAAACCTTTAACGTAATGAACTTGATCTCGTTGAAGGAACCTGATAGCTTTTTATAAAAATATAGTGGCGAAAACTTTTGCTAAAGAGGTCACTCCCGGTGAAGGGATCTCGACTCTTTCCTCGTGGAATGAGGTGCAGGATATTCCAACTGAATACCGCGATGCAAAGCAACATGTAATCGACTATAGTGAAGTTATTACCCTGACGCAAACTTCTGCCCAAGGGGTCACTCCCGGTGAAGGGATCTCGGCCCTTGCCTCGTCGAATGAGGTGCAGGATATTCCAATTGAATACCACTGTGCAAAACAAAAGAAAATGTCTTTATAATAACACTTTTTAAAACTGTTCCAACAGCATCCAAACAGGTTTGTTTTCCTTTGCATTGATCAGAATCAACGCAGTCCCATCAATTAATCACACCAGAAAAGAACGAAAATAAAATGTACGTATATGCCATCCGCATTCGTCACTGGGTCCCGTCATTGCCCGTTAGGTTACTTAACTAACGACAGAGCGAGGACTGGACTAGCGCGGGTGCAAAACATATACAACATCTACTAGTATATATACCAATATACAATAATCGCTCCAGGCGTGATAATATGCAACATTACAAAAAAGTAATAAGCTTCAAAGAACAATACAGATAATCTGGGATCCCCGGGTTTCACAGAGCCGCTACTGAAACCCGACGTTCCCCTGGTCGTGTGGATAGCATGTGCAATGAAACCTAGACCCCTACGGGTGCGGCAAGTTACCTGCCAAAACCTGAAGCGAGACAGCCCCCTACAGCAAAGTGAATGGACCACCCTGCACTTCACGGAATCCGGTAACTTGAGCACCCCTCCTTGGGTCAACATGTACCCCCTACGAGTGCAGCGAATAGTCTGCCAATTCTAGAGTGAGGCCCCTCTGCCTCTCAAAGCCATGAGATGCGGACCCGTTGCCCTCCAGAACCCGGCTATCCGTGCACTCCGTCGCGGGGTAAAACCTAGTAGAGAAATGAAAAATATGTACAACGGGTACATCGACCTCAGCCCGGTCATGCCCCCAAAAGAATATTATACAAACAGGCAGTAACGGCAGTCCACATGTTGGACGCTCTCCTCGCAATATCAAATATACAAATAAATCCAAACTGCACTACCATTGCACACTGCTATCCACCACGACAAATCCGCAACATCACAGCACAACACAGAACATCAACGCGAATGTCACGTTCGCAAATCCGTCTAAAAAGACTATAGCAATTAGACGCAATTTACCGCTCGAATGACATTCACGGTCGAAGATATAATGTAAGTACTGTAACCTAACAAGTTTAAAATTTCGATCGAAAAAACTTCCCGAAATGGGCCCCACGTACATCTGCAGTACAGTAACAAAATCTGGGCCCATACAAAACATTCCAGAAACCACAATTTTCTATGCAGAAGCCCCAGAAGAAATTTGGTACAGTGAAACACCAAGACCGCGGCGGAACCTAGGCATGTGCCGCGGTTCTGCGGCCGTACGGTCGAATCACTGGGCTAAATTTCTACTGTGCTCTTAAAAAAGCCTGCTCGATTTTCTGAGATGCTCAAAATGATTTTTAGACCTGTTTAAAAAATCGACAGAAACTTTACACTGAAAAATGCGGTTTTCGAAATTCCGTTCGATCGTTATTTTAAACGCGTTAGAACAAGTTAGTAAAGGTTAATGGCGTGGCTCTGATACCATGTAAGTCTACGATAGCACCCCGGCCGTCATTCTGACGCCAAACGCGGAACAAAAACTTTTATAACTGGCGCTATCGCATACTATAACCTGGATCTTGTCATTAACGCTAAACTAACAAACTGTAAAGAGGTAGAAAGGCTATACCAAACGATCCGAGTCCTTCGGTCTTTAGCCATCATCCCACGCTCCTTTGCGGCTGCTCCGATCTCCTGTCTCCTCGTCCAGGTAGCACCACGTCAACGGATCTTTAAAGGGGCTCCCGCCTCTATACTGAGGCAACTCGGTCATCAAGTCTGCTAAAAGAGATGACCAAGATGAAGTAGAGAATGATGTAGAATACTTTGTCTCGTTTCATCCAAAACCATGGATGAACGGTTAATGAAGTTGCCTTTTAATGGAGTGATGAGAAATGAGCTATGAATTTCCATGAATCAAATTCCATTATTCATTTTCACCCCCACAATAGGGCTCGGCCATATATAGGAGAGGAGGGGCCGGCCACATGAAGAGGTGGGGGGGTGAGCACAAAGAATCAAGTGGTGAAGCTTAGAAGAAAATATCCTAAGCATTACAAAAGGTATTAAATGCAAACAATGAGTCACTTAAACATCTCATCAACCATTTAATGCAAAATGGTGACACATAAAACCTAGTCATCAATTCTAGAAGCTTCATCATGACTTACCCTCATGACTCACCCAAGGAAGAAAAGATAATTCCGCATTAAACCGAATGTTTAAGACGGGTGATAGAAAACTGGCAACTTCGAAAAGCGATCCCGAAACGAATTTCAGGATAACCCCGTAACTGTACATACATACCCGCATTTGTATTACGACCGAATACAAATGCAACTGAGACAAAGATATTATATCTACACAGTATAATACTCGGATCCGGCTTAAACCAAAGCCCACCAGTACTATCTGCCCGAAATATGACACGTGCGTAAACGCACGTGCATTTTCCGAACCCTGCCATAAAACCATACGGCCTCTACAACGTTTCGCCCGAACTTGGGAAACTATATGTGGGGGACTCTAATGACTCATCAGTACACTGGCAGTGGGTTTAACGACAAGCACGTCAGCGGCACTAGCAGTGCGTAACGGCTGCCCATGTACAGATCTCAAGGGAAGCCGATGAGCGAACTCATCCTGGAACCCTACTGAGCCTAACAGTGACAATATACATACGGTCTGGTCCGTTCGTCTATGAGTATCGCATATCGGGTCTAGGGGGCTGGTAACATCAGACCCCCAATAGCGGTATAAGTCGTGTCGGAGACAAGCCTTGAACACCCTGAGAAACTACTGGAATACTTACCAGTAATTCTCACCTGCTTTGGCCAAGGACTTGGTGTAATGGATTTCCTAGACACAGCGCGATCTCACCCCCAATACCGGGAGAGACGAATCCCCTGCCGATCCGCTCACTTGCCTCCATGTGGCTCGGGACTGTACCCAAAAAAGAACTGTTTGCACGACTCTTTTGAGCCGTGGTAGGGTAGAAATCAAAGCCTAGTGGGAACTCACACGAGACAAATGACGACCTCAGGTCGATGAACTAACCTGTACACATGTCACCAGGGAACTGCTATCTGACGCTAGGTATAAATACCAACTAGCAGGTTCCCGGCGAGTCATGTCCGGTGTACTCATAACCCAATGAGTATCTGTATACATCTTAGGTGATCCAACTGATACTAGTGGCTTGTGAGACCGGCCACCGCCCCTCGTCGGGGTCTCGACTGTATACACTAGTCTACTCCGGAGTATCGATGCCCTGTCTCGAAACTCCCACGACTAGGGACCACAATTAAGGATGTGCTTATAGACTACCCCTACTCTCACGTATATGATCGCCATCATACTGTTGGTAGTCAAGCAAGATCCTAAGGGCTCTATCAATATGTAATAGTGATCAGTCACCTGAACCTGTACACGACTGATAAAGGCAAACCAGATAGCATACTATCATCTCGAGTAAGACTGTCCTACCGGTACAGGTCCTCCTCAATCATTGCAATCACGTACCTACGATCCAATAATTGACTTTGAGGGCACTACATCCAATAATATTAGGATACCTAATATTTTGTCTCTATGGACTTAGTAACAGGGGTAAAATATGCCCCAACGAATTAATCCGTAGGGGCATCAATCAGGCCCTACGGATAAATCCGTAGGAGCATCTATCAGGCCCTACGGATAAATACGTAGAGGCAAGTATTTTATTTTATAAACCAATAAATTAAATAAAGATTATGTCCCTATGGAGTAATCCGTAGAGATAAATACCCCTACGCCGTAAGCCGTAGGTGCAATTATTACTCCGTAGGGGCATGTTCAGGGTTAAGACTTGCACCTGCAGCCTTTGCACCTACGGGGTAATTTTTTGTCCCTACGGATATATCCGTAAGGGCAGTAGTTTTCTCCTACGGCTAAATCCGTAGGGGTAACCCATTATTGTAGTAGTGCAAACCCATACCCGATCCTACTCTCTCTTTTCCTTCCTCTTCTTCCTCTCTCTTCTCTATTTTTTTTCCTCGTTCAAATCCCCCGAGCCCTCATCGCTACCATTCTCGCGTCCACCTCCTCAAAACCTATTCCACACCGATATAGCCCTCATCGCTAACTCCTCCAAGATCTCCTACATCTTCTCCTTAACAACTTCAACGTCTCTCTCCCCCTCTCTCCGTACTTCACTCTCTATCTCTCTCTCTCTCTCAAACTCACATCCCATCTCTCCTTTTCCACCGAGCTCACCCAAACTCCTTTGCCACCGGAGACATCCTCTCGACGCCTACAAAGCCACCGTGAACCCCGCGATGATCTTCACCACACCTCCACCAAGCCCCTCCACTTCCACCGAGCTCCTTGACCCCACAAGACTACCTCTCTGTCGGCACCACCACTAAGCCCTCAACCTCACCGCCGACGAGCCTCTAACCCCCACAACATCACCTTCCTACTTCCTCTTTCAACCCATCTCCTCGCCTCCGAGCTCCAGCCCACTGCCCAAGTCGATTCCTCACTGCCCTAAGCCACCGCCAGCACCTCCAACTCCCCGTCTCTGCGTCGTCAGCCACTGTCGGAGCTCCGGGTTGCAGCCGACAAACCCTAGGCCACCAAGCCTCATCTTCATCACAGTGGCCAAGCCAAAGTTTAGCCGTAGCTAACCATGTCGTGCTCGTGCCGTACCGTATCCAAGCCTCGCTGTGGTCATACCCGTGGCGTTGCCGTTGTCGCTTTCATGATCGTCAAGTCGTCTTCAAGCAATTGAAATCCATGTTCACTTGTTTAACATACTAAGTTAATATCCAGAATATATATATTTATTTAATAAATTTATGCTACCTAGATCTAGCTAATTACTACTAATCAACTTGTTAAATTAATGTTGGGACCTTCTAAAGGTTACTATCTATGATTATATCAAGTAGGAAATTCATGAAATGATTTTCGAGTGACTGAATAAAAGAAATCAATAATTCATTGGAATATCGTATACATATACAACCGAGGTGTTCGATGCGAACCTTATATGAAAACAAAATCTAAAATAGCAGAACTCATGATATTTAGACCCTAATACTATTAACAAACACTCTGTAGAGATTTTGTGGCAAATCGATATCGTTTTCACACATAAAGTGACGCCCCTAGCGTCTATACCGAAACTCGCGTTTTACCGAACACTTCACACCGTTAAATTCATAATTAATTGCAGAAAAATCCAATCACAACGTGATTAGGTTCTTTGCGAAGTGTACTACATAATCTTTAGCATAAGGTATATGTTTACTGTTAAATATAATATTTGAACATCGAAAATAGAGAACTTATCTGACTTTGGACTGCAGTTCAGAGCAGGAATTCACCCCTTAACATGCATTTATACACCTGAAAACTTGCTGTTTAATTGTGATAGTGTGTGGAGCCATTCACCTATGTGTAGAAAATTGTTTTAGCTTTTCAATGGTACTGGTTTCACTGAATTACAGTATAATTTGGTATTTTAAACTGATGACATGTACATCTGATTTCTGTAGTTCCAATTCAGACGTAGTGATAATGAACTGAACATAACTCCTATTTTATGATGGCTATTACCGATCTGTCTTTTACATTGAAACTTTAACAGATAACCCTAAAAAATATTCAACTGTAGGGATGCCCAAATATGTATGTAACTGATAGAAAACATGTTTGAAGCTGGACTTCCAGTTCAGAAATTGGGATTTCAGCAGTGAACAACCTCTTTGAAATAATCATATCTTCCTAACCAGAACCCCGATTGATATAAAACCAATTTTGTTGCTTAGATGACTGAGTTTACTGTTTACACTTTTTATATTGTTTTGCCTGATTATACATTAACCGTGATTTTCATAACATGAACAACACCGAATGCCCGTGTTATATTCTTAGGGTATTTTACTGTATTCTCATTATATAGCTTGAACGTTTTACCTGCAGTGATTAGTGACCGTTTACATTGATACCCTTATGTTTATAGCGCATTATCGAGTGATAGAGGTATCGATTGGTTGTATCAAGTATACCAGTGAAGTAATTGAACAGTGAAATTGATCGAGCAATGATAGTGATTGAAAAACGATAGGGTTGCGTACTTGTATACAACCGGTTAGATACATGAACATATATTGAAATGGAGAAATCAAGGTGGAATCGAACTCGTATTTAGCGAGATATTTAATACTTTAGAGGATGATCATTCGATATTAGTGACAGTGATACGTGTAGATATTTGTGCCTAGTGGCACGACTGACAGAGTTATGTCCCAGAATTATTTTTGACCATTGTCTCGGGTATGCACGAGACCCTTGCTAAACATGAGGATACTTTTCACTGATCAATTTCAAATGATATAAAGATTGTTAGTTTAGCGACTTACACATTAACCTAGATTACTGTCATGATCCATGCCAACTACTGTTGCCTGTTTATGTTATTTTATACATTCATGTTAGTGCTTTATACCGTTGTTTCATACTTCACTATTTACTGTCACCTGTTTAGTATTATTATATTATAATATTATGTCGCTCTGACAATAAGAGTATGCATGCTCAGAAGAAGAAGTAGACATGTCTTATTTCGAGAAGATCGCGAAGATCCAGACCAGTGAACACGCTTTATCATTTCTTTGATATTACTGATTAGTTTTCTCTTTTGTTTGTATCCGTTGTGCTCGGTTTTCTTTATATCTGATAGTTTTAGTGACTGTATTATCTCATCGTCTGAGTTAGATTACTGCTATCATGTACTGCTAGAAACTGAAGTGTAACTGCGGTGGGATTATTTCTTGACCATAGCAGCATGGCTGGCCTAGTCATTCTCGTATTCTTTGTAATTTGGGAAGCGGGGCGTGACGCCGTCACCGTCACCGGTGGTCGATCAGCCACCCTGGGCCCTGGCTTCTACTTGCGACGTTGTCGGTGACTCCCCATTCACCGACGTCATAGGAATTTCATCCAAAAATATTTTTTAAAAATCAAAAAAATCCAATTTTTTTGATACAAAATTTGTCATTTTGTTCGGTGGTCAAAAATTCCAGAAAAAGACTAAATCGTTTATAATCAAAAGCTATAAATAATAATAGATCATATCTATGTGAACTCATAATGCATAAACAAAATCAAGATGGATCTCCAAAAATCCATCTTAAATCTATTGCATGATATAATCACTCAAAAGTAAATATTATCATGAAACCCTAAATTAGATCCCAATTAAAAATATATATATATCAATTTAATTTTAGAACGATAAAAACGCGATTTTGATTGCAGCAGCAGCAACAAAAACAACAACAACAACAACAACAACAATAATATAGAGGATCTAATATCATACATGCTTGAGCGCGAAGGCTTTGATACCAATATTGCACATGTTTATATAGAATAAACAAGATCGTTATCTAGATAGAAATCTAGATGAGATAAATACATAATACAGCGGAAGCAAAACTATTAGCATATGATATTCTATATAAGAAAAGTGGATCGATTGTACCTCATGTCGATTAGATGAAGTATCTTACTCACGCCATATATGCATCGCGGTCTTCTTTTTCCAACGGTCGTAGAGCAACCACACAGTTGAACGGTGAGAATTCCCACATAGCCACCCCTCTACCAATCGCCATAGGGGAAGAAGAGAAGAGGGAGAAGATGAAGGCTAATTCTTGGAGGCATAAACCCTAATTTTTGTATAGAGCATTAATCCACTTGCAAATTCTAGGTTTGCAATATGCTTATATAGGGAACCAATCTGGTTAGGATCGGTTGTTTTACTGACCAGACCCGCTGGTCCAATCACTTGGAGGATATGCAAATGCTAACACTATAATTGATATTAAAAGCAAATGATGCATGCTCTTCTCTTCTTAACAATCAACAATCAATGACGCGTGATCCTGCAAAAATGCAGGAGAGTTTTTTTCTTTAAATTTATTTATTATTTATTAATTTTTGAAAGAAAAAAATGTAGGAGTGTTATGAGAAGCTAAATGATCCAAGCAAGGATGAGGAGGAGAACAAGCAACTAATCGTGGAACTCTTGGAGAGACATGTAAGCATTAGTCGGACAAATCGCAACAACGCAGTCTTGTTGACAGGATTAGTGGCCCCTCCTGCCGCCATGTTTATCAAGAAGGCAGTCCCCGACGTTATCTTTGTGCCATTCTGCACGCTGTTCGCGGTCGCTGCAGTAGTGAAGATCCATGTCAACGAATTCATATGAATTGCTCGTGCCTGCGCTCTTTCGGTTTTCCTTGTGCGATCCTATTCTAAATGAAATCGTTAGTTTTAGAGGTGGTTTAGCGATGATCAAGATCTCGAGATGCGTACTTGACTTGTGGAAGGCGTCGTGCATGGACCCCTAAGCTAGCTAGCTGAAAGTTTGACACAATCCAATATTGTATTGCATAGATAAAGACTTCCACCTACAGATGGATTGATCACTTCTATTTTTCTTTGGATGTTGAGGTTTTAGTGATATCGCATTTCCCCCCTCGCAGCTTATATTTGTTTTGAGACATTTCTAGCTCTCGAGTATAACATAGTGGAGGATGGTGAGCAAGAATTTAAAATTAAAATCCGAGGATTAATAAGCCTTTTAAGGCCAAACAGAACTGAAATGCAGGTGAGATTATATTTGTATGCAAGAGGTTATGCATGCGAGGGATAAATTAAAAATAAAAGAAGTTGAAAGAAATAAAGAAAGATTTAGCCTCCTCTGCGAATATGCGTTCTGGATTTCTTGTTGATGGATTTTGACGAGAGTTTAGGGTTCTATTTATAGGTCTGAAGTCGTACCTTACAAGTGTTTTTGAAAAGTAGAGAGAATTTTAGAAATATAAAAACAATTTTTCTGGCCATGGAAAAAATCCGAGATTCAAGCAGTCACAAGAGATTTGATTTCTTTTCATGATTTTTGGATTTCTTATTGATAGATAAATGCTTCGGGTACCAACGGGGCTGAACCGAACATATCGAGACCCGACCCATTTACTAAGATAGGTCTGGGTCCAGAACGTATTTATATATTTTATTGACTGGCCTAGATTGGGTCGAGGTCCAGACCAGTGTGGTCCTATGAGCTCCACCGATCTCATGGGCCATGGGCCATTCTCCTTCTTTTCTCCCTAAATTAAAAAACCAAAAAGACCACCATATCTTTTACTCTAGGGTAAATAACCCCGGGGCATTCAAAATATGTTAGGAAGTCCCTGGGCCTTTCCCCAAGTTGGAAAACCTTGGACCCATGGAATAAACCCTGCTATACCCAATTTGTATTTTGGTTTATTCCCCAATTTCTCCTGTCAGTGCCCATGTGCGCGCAATACAAGAGACAGCTAGAAATTCATGGCAGTTAAGGAGTCGTTAAGTTGTTTGCAATATCTAGGGGTTTGCCTGCGACATCTGTTCTGTGATGTTTTTGGCTTAAAGAATTGAGCATTAAATGTTCTTACCAACTCTCTTTCCCTCTAAATTCACTGCTTTTCACACCAGAACTTCAATTATCTCAATTTATTTTCTCCATTATCAATTATCTTCTCTTATTTACACCTCTTTCCTTTTTCATTTAATATCCAAACTGCTGCCTGCAACATTTATACAGTTGACTGCAACACCTAAGTTGTTGCCTGTAATATCTATCCAGTTGAATGTCTTATTATCTAAGAAGCCGCGTTCAGTTGCCTGTAGCATGTAAGATGGCCTGCAACAACTATACAGCTGCATAATATGCTGCTCGGTATGGAGATCGATGAGAGCGGCCACAATGTGGGGAGTCGATGGACAGTAGATTGGGCCGCTTGCTGGGGGGCGAGATGGGGATGACGAGATGGGAGCGGCGAGTTAGGACGATGAATTTGGGGCGACAACCGAGGTGATCAAGGAGATTATAGCGAAGGTCCGGCGGTGAGAATGGAAGTGGCAACGAGTGTATGGTCAGAGTTTACGAGGACGAGATGGAGACAGTTGTAAGAGCGAGAAAGAAAGAAAGGAGAAGAAAGAGAGGATGGGTATTTTGGTTACTCCCTCTTCTAAAACATAACATATCTAATTTGTAATGAACCTAGAGGTTTTTCATAAAGTTTTTAAATAGTACGTCCTTATCTCCTATTTTGATAATACCCGAAGTTTTTTTGGCATGTTTTGAATGGGCGGGGAGGTTTTTCAACAATTTACCTTTCATTTAAACTTAACTTCATCCTATCTTTACTCTTTAAATAAACTAGTGTTTTTCACATGCGATATATGTAAAATAAGCACTTAATTTTATAAGTGAAGACAATTATTCTAGAAAGAGAGAGCACTTACCGGGGTGGGAAAGTTGTTAGTTACCGGCAGATATAGAGAGAGATAAAGTGTAGTTAGCTTTATAATTTTATTTTACTTTTTTTCTAAAAAAGGACGAAAATTGTATAACCATTTGTAACGCCGTGATTGAAATTGGATTTTCAATTTTTAAACGCTTACTTTTAGCATTATAAAGAGATAAATTAAAAAAGCAACAAGCGGGGACCTAATTCATGGCAGCAAATGCGTGTCACGTGTATGTGCTGTGACTTTCGGCTTGGTGTGCACGTGTTATCCAGTAACAACCATTTAATTAATTAAAACCCAAACTAAAAGACAACAACGAACACAAGGCCCAAAGCCTTTTCTCGAATTAGAACAGAATCCTCTGATTTTGCTTTTAATTAATTAGTTATAAATTAATTAATCACATGTCTGATAGCGGAGAAATTTATACACGTGTACCCACAGCACAAATCACTAGTAGTAAAAAAAAAAGAAGAAAGCAATTGATGGGGACCCACTTCAACCCCATTTCCATACCCTTTTTTGCTCATATGCACACATTTATACAATAGTATAATAATAATTTGAGATCAAAATTTATGATTTAGCATTAAACGAATTATGCTTTATACACTTATAAAGTGGTGTCTAACAAATAGTACATGCTATAAAGTGGTGGTACCCATGTTATAATATTTGGATATATATATATATACATACACACATATATACAAAGTTAATCTAACACTGAAAAGATGGAAAAATTTTGTTTCCAAATTCTTTGGAGAGCATCTCAGTCCAAATATATATATATATATATATATATATATATATATATATATATATATAATTTTGATTAGATTGCATATTATATGTTGGTGAAGGAAAAAGGCACTCGATTTTTTCGGATGCAATTAATATGCAAATTTAAACCACTATGAGCCCTTTCATCTCATTGTATTTTTTCCGCCTATGACTGTTAATATATGGTGATGCAGGACAGGACTTGGTCAAAAACAATTCTACTATCTGATCCAAAACAACGAAAATCGGCGTCGTGGCTTAGATTCTTCAAAAAGGGTTCACAGATGTTGTGACGGTGTCGGTGGCGAACGATAAATGATCAACCGCAGCCGATGAAAATTTCGACGGAAGCCGAAGGGTTTTTTCGACGGCAAGATCTCACAATTTTTTAATAAAATTCTCCGTCATTCATTCGCCAAAAAAATAATAGAGTTTAGGGTATCCTAAATAGAAAAACCCTACTTACACTTATTTCAAAAAAGCCTGTAATTACGCTAATATCAGGGGGATGCCAAACCCAAAAAATAAAACAAATATCCAAATAAAATATCTTATTAAGAGATGGTCCCGCACCATATGATCAGCACAAAAGAGTTTTTCTTATTAAATATTTATTATATAAAATAACTTTACTGACAAAAAGAAAGCTAGGCGACCTTAAACGAGCCAGTTGTAATTCTTTGGTCTTGCTGATATCCTTTCAGTCTATATCTATCTTTAGAATGAGCCATCGCTTTGAAAGAAGCGAAATAAAAGCAGCCCTCCAAGTTCTTATGGTAGAGCACGCGGAGTTTCCGCCCTACCACTCCGTGGGCAAAAACACGGGTTTTTCTGTTTTTGAGTTGATCGGCGAGATTTTGCCTGCTCACAATCAATTTGCTTGTGGTCATCGCGTAAAATGAGAATATTCCATTTCATGCGCTTCTATCTGGTTCTCACATCTGTAATTGTTTACAGAGACTGAGAATAAGTAGGAAGTTGGCATAAGGAGAGATGATTCTCAGAGTTGTAAATGGAGCAAATGTTGCAGCAGTTGCAGTAGAAGATTATCATCTATCACTGCCAGATGGAAAGATTTTAGTTTTAAATAACTATTATTATATTCTTAGTATATTATGCAACATTATTTCTGATCTTTTATTAGATAAGGACGAATATTCTTTTGTTACGTCCAATGGTGTTATGAACATTTATTGTAATAACGAATTAGTTACTTCTGGGAATTTATTTAATGGTCATTATATATTAAATCTTACCAATATTTATAACATACACAATACCCATAAAAGAATGAGTTCAGAAATGAACGGATCTCTTTTATGGCGCCATAGACTTGGCCATATAAAAGAGAGAAGGGTTAAGCAATTACATACGAATGGTTACCTACATTCGTTTGACTTCGAGTCATATGATAATTGCAAATCATGTCTTAAAGATAAGATGGCTAAATCTCTGTTTAGTGGAAGCGGAGAAAGAGTTGATAAACTCTTGGGACTAGTACATAATTATGTATGTGGTCCAATGTATATTTAAGCTAGAGGAGGATACTCCTACTTCATTACTTTTACAGATGACTGCTCATGCTTCGGACATATATACTTGATAAAATATAAGTTTGAAGCATTTGAGAAGTTCAAAGAGTATAAGAATGGAGTGCAAAACCAAACGAGAAAGAATGTTAAGATTCTTCGATCGGATCGATGAGGTGAATATTTGAGTACAAAATTCCTTGGTCACTTAAAAGAGAATGAGATTCTCTCTCAGGTTACTCCATCTTACACGCCACATCATAATGGCGTATCAGAAAGGAGGAATCGTACCCTATTGGATATAATACGTTCTATGATGAGTAACACCGAGTTACCTCTTTCATTTCGGGGGTATGCACTGGAGACAACTGCATATATACTGAACCAGGTTCCATCAAAGTCAATTCCATTGCCTCCATACGAGTTATGGAAGGGTAAGAAACCTAATCTTAAGTTTCTTAAGATATGGGGATGTCATATTTTTATTAAAAAAAAAGAATCCTGACAAGCTAAAGGAATGATCCGTGTTTTGTAAGTTCATAGGATACCCAATGCACTAGCATGGGTATAGATTCTATTGCACAGAAGATCAACGTATTGCTGTTTCTAGACATGCCACCTTCTTGAAAAAGAATTTCTTGAAAAAGAAATTAGTGGGAGTGCAGTAAAACTGTAAGAGGTTACAGCAGAACAAGCAATCACGGAAGACCAAATTGAACCTGAGACTTCAGTATTACCCGATCCAGCGGAACCGCTACATTGATCTAGTAGGCAATCTAGAGCACCTGAGAGATATTATGAGTATCTCATTGTAACAACTCTATTTTTAATGTACAACGAATTGATTTAAATTCAATGTATACTTGGAGTATTTATTACAGCTGATATCTCTTTAAGTATTTATTTCACTCCATAATTACAAGAAGGAGCTTGTAGCTCATTGGTAATACTTTGCACTGCAGAACCAAGCCATCAGAATTCAAATCCCATGCCCCACAGTATTTTTTATATTGTTTTGTGTTAATTTTTTTGGAAAGTCAACAGTCAAACAGCCATAACTCTCAAAATTTATACTGAACCCAAAAAGTTAGATGCACCAAAATCCCCCCCAAGTGATGACCCACCCGATGAGCCCTCGACTCGGCCCGACTCGACTGAGCCGGTCGACTCGGGCCGGCGCCGCCGGCCGGACTCGGCCGGACGGCCGAGTCGTCAACATGGAATTTCTCCGTGTTGACCTGGTCTTCTCACCTGAATACTTTAATTCTATTGATCGGTTATCAAATTCCTAATAACTCACTTTTATTCCAAAATTTAATGATTTTTAATGTTTTTTTTAATATATTTATATATTTTTTTTAATTAAAACCCTAACCCTAGCCTAGCCCTATATAAACATCCCTACCCTCTACCCTTTCACCCTACATTCCTAAGTCCACTCTCTAAAAAATTCAAGAGAACTCGGTACGTTAGAAAAAGAGCGAAAGGCGAAGCGCTGCCGAAATCGACGACGAATTCCGGCGATCGTACTAGGACCCTTCATGACGTTTAGACGCTCCGACAACCCACTACCTTCCTAGCACTCTTTAGCTTGTCCAAACCCGTAAGTCCCCCTCTTTCTATCTTTCTTTTCTTTTAAGAAAAATACGACTTTTTAAAACCCGACGGAAATTGGAACAAACCGATTTCCGATTCGGTTTTCTATCAAAACTCACTTGTCACTAATTCCATAATGCTTAAACATATTCATGTTGACTACTAATCACTTAAAAATCAATTTGGATAAAGTTTCTCACATGAAATGATAACGTTTCCATTTATCGTATTTCTTTCACTTAAATACCACAACGTTTAGTTATCACATTTAACCCTTAACAATTGCTATACCTTAACGTAGATCACGAGGTAATGACCTACCTCCACACACACGCAAATACAACCCTAATTGATATCATCAAAACTCAGAATACGAAAATACAAGACTTTACATTAAAATACCCTTTTCTTTATAAACCTTTTCTGAAAGTTCTAAGTTGTTTACAATTTTAAAACAAAACCTTTTAATAGGAAAATACGATATGTCATGGACATCGATCGTTTATCTAAACTGACTTTGTGGTGTCTAGGCTAGGCAAGTGAGCTTGGGTAACTTTAAAAGGCCCACCCCACGATTCGTGAGCGGATCCCTCCCTCCTCACTTGTACTTACCTGGCCGCAATTGACGGTGAAGAGGCGATTTAAGGCTTCTAATGACTTATCGTTTAGACCTTTAGAATTAGGCTAGTTGGCTTAGGAAACCCTAGAAACTAAAATACGGAAATTTACACCTTTTACAAATAAATACCTCACCTTTGTAAAACCGTTTTCTAAATGATTAGTATTTATTAAATCTTTGCAAAGCGCCACTACAACCCACCTTTGGGGAACTCGTTAGGGATAGTACGGTTTATCGTGCACCCTCGAGCTTAGTAGTGCGAGATTCAGACCTCCGCATGGAGCATTCGGTCTCGAAAGGTTTAAAATACGACATTTAAGAAAAATGAGATTTTGGAGAATAAAATATTTAGTTAAAATTATTTTTGTATTAGCACATATATAATTATCATTTAAACGCCTATTTTGTTATAAGATAAAGTTTCCACCTTTTCCTAAAAAAAATTTACAAGATTAAAAGTTACATTAAAATACCGTGAATTTTCAAATAAATCAATGTTATAATTTAATACTTTTATTAGGATATATTCACTAGAATAACACAAATAAAATTTACACTAATTATAACAATAAAGACGAATAATAAATACTTGGGGTGTATCTTGAAAACTATACAAAAGTATTTTTATATAAAACCCCTCAAGTTTTATAAATTACAATAAGAACCCTAACAATTATAGAACTTCAAATTACATTTCTTTTAGTCTGACTCGGGTTTGAGTCTGATTATCTCTGACTTGAATATGATTCAAGTCAATCTATATTCTTTAATATTCCAACTCAATATGAACACATGAATCCCAGAATCCAGTTAACAATCTATACAACTTGACTGAATCAAACCATGGATATACATCCATTATTCCGTTATTCTATTTACCTGATTATGCAGTTACAATCTGTTTACTGATATCATGGTTTTGGTCAGTCATCCAACTTACACAATACAATACAACAATAGTGTCAAAACACTACGAGGTTTAAGGGGTAGATTGGTACGGAAGGTGTTAAAGGTGGCACGAGGTGGTCAGATTAAGACACCTAACCTATATTCCGTTGCTGTTGTACCGTGGCTTAACGGTTCCTTATACATTCCGTTTGCCCTGGTCTCTAGCATATAGAGGCCCCTCTCGTATACACTGGCATCCTTCTGTACCAAGCTATAAACAACGGCGTTAACACAATATTCTATAATATTCTGCAGCATAATAATTTAGAAAATACTCTTATTCTGTCTTTCTAATTCTTCCTTATCTTTGGGACTTACCGAGCGACCTGTTCGCTGACGACATTCTATTTCTTTTTTCTTTGAATGTCGTCAGGTGCTTTGGACCCAGCAGAGATCGAGCCCACCGGTGAAGACTTGGAGTAGTTACACGAAGATCCCGAGTACTAGATATTGTACCTTGTTCTTTTCAGTATTTTCATTTCCTGTTATGCCACTGTTTAGGCATTGCTTTTCATTTCAGTTGTATTTACTTTTCATGCATTGTACAAAAGAATGTTATTAATAAAGTTGCTGTTATTTCTATATCTCTTGTCTCTTGTGATTTACTTTTATATTGGTTAGATACGCTTAGCGTATTTACTTCACAGTAAATACGTAGCGGACCTCGTCGCGTCCACTTCGCCGTACACCGGGAAACGGGGCGTGCCAGGTTTTGTTGGTGGCCCATGCTGGTCAGAGCTGTATGAATCCCTATCATGCAGTTCTGGTCTGCGTGAACAATCTAAGCAATATAACACAAGAACCAGCAACTAAAACATTCTTTACAATTCATGTTCCTTGAATCTTGCAAATTTCTATTCCTTGAATCTTATCATTTCATGTATTTGAATTTGTCCTAACCCAAATTTTTCTTCAAGGTTATAAATTCCCCGAACAACACCAGCACCAACGTCAATAACACCCCTCCAGCACTACCTCTCGCACCAGCTGTTCCTGCACCACCCACTGAGCAAACAATGCTATTTGAGGCGATCCGCAGCCTTCTCGAGGGGCAGCAACAACTTCTGAACCGTCCCGAGACTGACGCACCGGGAGTAAAGCAATTCAGGGCTTTACATCCCAAGCAGTTCTCTGGTAAAGGAAGCCCTCTTGAAGCGGAAGAATGGGCACAAAGCATCGAAGACGATCTGGCAGCAGCTCAAGTGCCAGACAACGCTTGGGTCCGTGTAGCAAAACTACAGCTCACGGATAATGCTCGCAACTGGTGGAAGGCGGAAGAAAGCCGCCTGGTACAGCCGATTGAATGGAAGACCTTTCGCGAGAAGTTCGACGCGAAATACTTCCCTGTGACTGCCAGGTTTGCAATGGAGCAACGGTTTATTCATCTACAACACGGTTCAATGTGGGACAAATCAGTAGATGAATACGATACTGAATTCACCATGTTAAGCCAGTAAGATATGTCACAATAGTTCAATTTTAAATATCACATACTACACAGCTAACACAATCTTTAAACAGATTCATGGCACACTTGATACCGACGGACGATATCAGAGATCGTCGCTTTCAACAAGGACTGGACACGGAGATTCAGGCTGCTCTAGCCACAGGAAAGTTTTTGACTCATGAGGATGCTCTAGAAGCTGCCCGCAGCTATGAGGCAGTAATAAAAGCAAGGGGCAGACCTCAGTCTGCTGGAGTCAAACGCCCTACCAACCAGATGGCAGGTGGAGCCTCGTCCAGGCCACCTTTTGTACCAAGGCGACCTGGAGTACCAATCCATATTCCTAGCCCAGCCTTTTGCACCTACTGCAAGAGAACTAGACATATGATGAAGGACTGCCGTCGAGCCAACCGCCTTTGCTTAGTCTGCGGCTCAGCTACCCACGATATTGGGTCTTGTCCCCAAAGACAGAACCCAGTTGCTGCACCCAGGCCAGCAATTACTTATCCACAGCGACCAGCTCTTCAGGCACCTGCTCCCAGACCTGCACTCCCTGCACCACCCAGAGGACCACAAGCTGCACCACCTCCTCGTCAGTTCCATCAAGTTCAAAGGAATATTCCGAGGAATGCTCCTCAGGCCAGAAAGAATGTACCACGGCGCCAGGCTTTCACGATGTCCATGGAAGAAGCTGAGGCCACTGGCCAAGTCATCACTGGTAAATTTTTCTTTTCAAACTTTGCTTTTCTATTCTGCTACTTAGTTACATATTTTCTATACCTAAAACAAATCCCACATACCTTAGGTACAATCTTAGTATCCTCAATCCCTGCACTTGCACTGTTTGATACTGGAGCATCACATTGCTTTATGTCGCAACGGTTTGTCCGAACCCATGCGATTCCAGTTTCACCGCTTGTATCCAGCTGGAATGTCAGTTCCGGAAATGGCGTTCTAAAGGCAACTATGGGATACAGTTTGTGTCCAGTCGTCGTCTGCAGTCGAGAGTTTTATGCTGACTTCAAGGTGCTGGACATACCGAACTTCGATGTAGTTCTAGGAATGGATTGGCTTGGAACTTTTTATGCTACCATAGACTGTCGTCAAAGGAGGGTAGTATTCGAGATTCCAGACCATCCAGTCTTCTATTTCAAAAGCGGAGACCGTACACTGGAGCCAAGTACCTACAAAGCGAAGCCAAGAGAAGCAGTAGTTATAGCAGCTCAAGCAGAGGAAGAATCAAGACCAGATGTGGTTCGAGAGTTCGACGATGTATTTCCTGATGATATATCAGGTTTGCCTCCCGACCGAGCTCTTGAATTCAGTATTGATTTAGTACCAGGAGCACAACCGGTGATCAAAGCACCCTATCGTTTAAGTCCGGAAGGTTTGAAGGAAGTCCGAACACAGTTGGACGAATTACTGGCGAAAGGATGGATTCGTCCCAGCACTTCAAGTTGGGGATCACCTGTACTACTTGTGAAGAAGAAGGAAGGTTCATACAGAATGTGCATCGATTACAGAGCCTTGAACGAAGTCATTATAAAGAACAAGTATCCACTCCCGCGCATCGACGATTTATTCGATCAGCTAAGTGGATCTTGTGTTTTCTCTAAACTAGATCTTCGTTCAGGTTATCATCAAGTGAAGGTTAAGGAAGCTGATATTCACAAAACAGCTTTCAGAACTCGCTATGGACATTACGAATTTCTAGTGATGCCATTTGGAGTGACCAACGCACCTGCAATATTCATGAACCTTATGAATCAAGTTTTCTGAGAGTACTTAGACAGGTTTGTTGTCATCTTCATCGACGACATCCTGGTGTATTCTAAGAGTCGGAAAGAGCATGCAGAACATCTACGAATTGTCCTGGAAACTCTTCGACAACATCAGCTTTATGCCAAGTACAGCAAGTGCGAGTTTTGGCTAAATCAAGTTGGTTTTCTTGGACATATCGTATCAGGAGAAGGAATCTCTATGGATCCAGCAAAAGTTTTAGCAGTTAGCGAATGGCCTACACCAAAGTCAGTGAAGGATATTCGAAGTTTCTTGGGTTTATCTGGATATTACAGAAGGTTTATTGAACCCCTGACCAAGCTCACACGTAAAGATGAAGAATTTGTGTGGTCAGAAGCATGCGAATAAGCTTTCGTAGAACTCAAGTCAAGGTTGACATCAGCACCTATTCTCGTCATACCGGATCAATCTGGAGGATTTGAAGTGCATTGCGATGCATCCGGTAAAGGACTAGGATGTGTTCTACACCAGCACGGTAAGGTTGTGGCTTATGCTTTAAGACAACTGAAGATCCATGAGCGCAATTATCCGACGCATGATTTGGAATTGGCAGCAGTCATCTTTGCTCTCAAGATTTGGCGTCATTATCTACTTGGTGAACGAGTAAACATCTACACAGATCATAAGAGCTTAAAGTATGCGTTTACTCAGAAGGAGTTGAATATGCGGCAGAGAAGATGGTTAGAACTCATGGCGGACTTTGACATCAACTTGCAATATCACCCAGGGAAGGTGAATGTAGTACCTGATGCTCTTAGTCGCCAACCATCAGCAATGAATCTCACCGCTCAGTGGAAACTTCAACAAGACTTGCATCAGATGGAGATTGAAGTAGTCATGCCAGGTAATGCTTCAAGTTTGATGAATTTACAAGTTCAATCAACCATTGTCAATCAGATCAAAGCAGCTCAAGCCAGCGATGCTAAGTTGCAAAAGATCAGAGAACAAGTGGAGAATGGACTCAGAACAGACTTCATCATCCATGAAGACGGATCTTTGAGATACGACAACAGATTGTGTGTACCAAAAGGTCCTGTACGAGAAGAGTTAATGAAAGAAGCTCACAACTCTCCCTATTCAGTACACCCTGGAGGTACCAAAATGTACAAAGATCTACGTCAGAATTATTGGTGGCATGGAATGAAGCGTGAAGTAGCCAGAAGCGTCGCAAAATGCTTGGTGTGTCAGCAAGTAAAGGATGAACATCACAGGACTGCTGGATTACTTCAACCGTTACCAATCCCAGAATGGAAGTGGCAACACATCACGATGGATTTTGTGACTGCTCTTCCTCGTAGCACAAAGGGTAACGATGCCGTATGGGTCATTGTGGATCGACTCACAAAGTCGGCTTACTTCATCCTATTTCGAGTTGGCCAATCAACTGAGACACTAGCAAAGAAGTACATGGAGGTAATAATCTAATTAAGATTTAAACCCTTTATAATGTACTATCTCTGATACCCATGAACTCATACAGGAAATTGTGAGACTCCATGGAGTACCGGCCTGCATTGTCTCCGATCGTGACACCAGATTCCGATCGCAATTTTGGCAGAGTCTGCAAGCAAGCTTGGAAACAAGTCTGAACTTCAGCACGACTTATCATCCACAAACAGATGGTCAGTCGGAACGACCTATTCAGATCTTGGAGGATATGCTTAGAGCGTGTATGCTAGACTTCAAAGGATCGTGGGAAGATCACCTACATCTTATGGAGTTTTCGTACAACAACAGCTACCAAGCAAGCATAGGAATGTCACCTTTTGCAGCATTGTATGGAAGGAAGTGTCGTTCGCCATTAAGTTGGGACGACATCGGAGATAGGGAACTTCTTGGACCGGAGATGATAGTAGCGACTGTTGATGTGGTCCGTACTATCAGAGAAAGGATGCGCATAGCCTAAGATCGACAGAAACACTGGGCTGATGCAAAGAGACGACACTTGGAGTTCCAGCCCGGAGATCACGTATTCCTGAAGATATCTCCGAACCGCGGAGTGATCCGATTTGGAAGACGGGGTAAGTTGAGTCCGAGATACATTGGACCGTTCGACATACTCGAACGAGTCGGCGAAGTGGCATACCGCTTAGCGCTTCTACCCTCATTGGAAGGAGTGCATAATGTGTTTCACATATCCCAACTTAGAAAGTATGTGAATGACCCCAGCCATGTTCTCGATCATTCCGAACTCACTATACAGCCCGATTTGTCTTGTGAGCAACAGCCCGTGGAGATCCTGGACAGAAAAGTGAAGATACTTCGGAACAAGGAAGTTAACTTGGTTCAAGTGATGTGAAGGAAAGACACTCCAGGAGAGTCCACTTGGGAAAGGGAGGATGAAATACGTACTAGATATCCACACCTTTTTGTAAACTAGTCCTCAAATAAAAGTTGTAAATTTTGAGGACGAAATTTTTGTAAGGAGGGTAGACTGTAACAACTCCATTTTTAATGTACAACGAATTGATTTAAATTCAATGTATACTTGGAGTATTTATTACAGCTGATATCTCTTTAAGTATTTATTTCACTCCATAATTACAAGAAAGAGCTTGTAGCTCATTGGTAATACCTTGCACTGCTGAACCAAGCCACCAGAGTTCAAATCCCATGCCCCACATTATTTTTTATATTGTTTTATTTTAATTTTTTTGGAAAGTCAACAGTCAAACAGCCATAACTCTCAAAATTTATACTGAACACAAAAAGTTAGATGCACCAAAATTCCCCCCAGGTGATGACCCACCCGACGAGCCCTTGACTCGGCCGGACGACCGAGTCGTCAACACGGAATTTCTCTGTGTTGACCTGGTCTTCTCACCTGAATACTTTAATTCTCTTGATCGGTTATCAAATTCCCAATAACTCACTTTTATTCAAAAATTTAATGATTTTTAATGTTTTTTAAAATATATTTTTATATATTTTTTAATTAAAACCCTAACCCTAGCCTAGCCCTATATAAACACCCCTACCCTCTACCCTTTCACCCTACATTCCTAAGTCCACTCTCTAAAAAATTCAAGAGAACTCGGTACGTTAGAAAAAGAGCGAAAGGCGAAGCGCTGCCGAAATCGACGACGAATTCCGGCGATCGTACTAGGACCCTTCACGACGTTTAGACGCTCTGACAACCCACTACCTTCCTAGCACTCTTTAGCTTGTCCAAACCCGTAAGTCCCCCTCTTTCTATCTTTCTTTTCTTTTAAGAAAAATACGACTTTTTAAAACCCGACGGAAATCGGAACAAACCGATTTCCGATTCGGTTTTCTATCAAAACTCACTTGTCACTAATTCCATAATGCTTAAATATATTCATGTTGACTACTAATCACTTAAAAATCAATTTGGATAAAGTTTCTCACATGAAATGATAACGTTTCCATTTATCGTATTTCTTTCACTTAAATACCACAATGTTTAGTTATCACATTTAACCCTTAACAATTGCTATACCTTAACGTAGATCACGAGGTAATGACCTACCTCCATACACACGCAAATACAACCCTAATTGATATCATCAAAACTCAGAATACGAAAATACAAGACTTTACATTAAAATACCCTTTTCTTTATAAACCTTTTCTGAAAGTTCTAAGTTGTTTACAATTTTAAAACAAAACCTTTTAATAGGAAAATACGATATGTCATGGACATCGATCGTTTATCTAAATTGACTTTGTGGTGTCTAGGCTAGGCAAGTGAGCTTGGGTAACTTTAAAAGGCCCGCCTCACGATTCGTGAGCGGATCCCTCCCTCCTCACTTGTACTTACCTGGCCGCAATTGACGGTGTAGAGGCGATTTGAGGCTTCTAATGACTTATCGTTTAGACCTTTAGAATTAGGCTAGTTGGCTTAGGAAACCCTAGAAACTAAAATACGGAAATTTACACCTTTTACAAATAAATACCTCACCTTTATAAAACCGTTTTCTAAATGATTAATATTTATTAAATCTTTGCAAAGCGCCACTACAACCCACCTTTGGGGAACTCGTTAGGGATAGTACGGTTTATCGTGCACCCTCGAGCTTAGTAGTGCAAGATTCAGACCTCCGCAAGGAGCATTCGGTCTCGAAAGGTTTAAAATACGACATTTAATAAAAATGAGATTTTGGAGAATAAAATATTTAGTTAAAATTATATTTGTATTAACATATATATAATTATCATTTAAACGCCTATTTTGTTATAAGATAAAGGTTTCACCTTTTCCTAAAAAAAATTACAATATTAAAAGTTACATTAAAATACCATGAATTTTCAAATAAATCAATGTTATAATTTTATTCTTTTATTAGGATATATTCACTAGAATAACACAAATAAAATTTACACTCATTATAACAATAAAGACGAATAATAAATACTTGGGGTGTATCTTGAAAACTATACAAAAGTATTTTTATATAAAACCCCCTCAAGTTTTATAAATTACAATAAGGACCCTAACAATTATAGAACTTCAAATTACATTTCTTTTAGTCTGACTCGGGTTTGAGTCTGATTATCTCTGACTTGAATATGATTCAAGTCAATCTATATTTTTTAATATTCCAACTTAATATGAACACATGAATCCCAGTTACCAGTTAACAATCTATACAACTTGACTGAATCAAACCATGGATATACATCCATTATTCCGTTATTCCATTTACCTGATTATGCAGTTACAATCTGTTTACTGATATCATGGTTTTGGTCAGTCATCCAACTTACACAATACAATACAACAATACTGTCAAAACACTACGGGGTTTAAGGGGTAGATTAGTACGGAAGGTGTTAAAGGTGGCACGAGGTGGTCAGATTAAGACACCTAACCTATATTCCGTTGCTGTTGTACCGTGGCTTAACGGTTCCTTATACATTCCGTTTGCCCTGATCTCTAGCAATAGAGACCCCTCTCATATACACTGGCATCCTTCTGTACCAAGCTACAAACAACGGCGTTAACACAATATTCTATAATATTCTGCAACATAATACTTTAGAAAATACTCTTATTCTGTCTTTCTAATTCTTCCTTATCTTTGGGACTTACCGAGCGATCTGTTCGCTGACGATATTCTATTTCTTTCTTCTTTGAATGTCGTCAGGTGCTTTGGACCCAGCAGAGATCGAGCCCACCGGTGAAGACTTGGAGTAGTTACACGAAGATCCCGAGTTCTAGATATTGTACCTTGTTCTTTTCAGTATTTTCATTTCCTGTTATGCCACTGTTTAGGCATTGCTTTTCATTTCAGTTGTATTTACTTTTCATGCATTGTACAAAAGAATGTTATTAATAAAGTTGCTGTTATTTCTATATCTCTTGTCTCTTGTGATTTACTTTTATATTGCTTAGATACGCTTAGCGTATTTACTTCACAGTAAATACGCAGCAGACCTCGTCACGTCCACTTCGCCGTACACCGGGAAGCGGGGCGTGACACTCATTGATGGTGATATCGAAAATTGTGTCATAGAGGATAACGATCCTATCAGTTATCGATAAGCCATAGAGAGTAAAAACTCTCAGAAATGGATAGATGCCATGAAGTCTGAAACTGACTCGATGCACTCCAACAAAGTGTGGACTTTGGAGGAAGCTCCTGAAGGGGTAAAACCTATTGGGAGCAAATGGGCCTTTAAGAAGAAGATCGATGCAGATGGGAAGGTGGAGACCTTCAAAACTAGACCGGTAGCAAAAAGCTTCCGTCAAAGACCGGGTGTGAATTTTGATGAAACCTTTTCTTCAGTTGCGATACTTAAGTCAATCAGAATCATACTTGCAATAACTGCTTATCATGACTACGGAATATGGCAAATGGACGTCAAGACGGCTTTTCTAAACGGTACATTAGAAGAGAACGTCTATATGACACAGCCAGAGGGTTTCGAGATCAGTAGGAGCAGCGGTAAAGCGTGCAAGTTGCTTAAGTCTATGGACTAAAGAAAGCATCTCGGAGTTGGAACATTTGTTTTGATGAAGCAATCAAGCGGTTTGATTTCATAAAAATGATGATGAACCATGTCTTTATAAAAAGGTTGTAGAAAGTAATGTCGTGTTCCTCATATTGTATGTGGATGACATACTTATAATAGGTAATGATGTGCCGACATTACAGTTAGTTAAGTTCTGGTTATCACAAAAGTTCTTAATGAAGAATTTGGGTGAAGCAATCTACATACTGTGTATAAAGATCTATAAAGATAGATCTAAAAGAATGCTTGGGTTATCTCAATCTAAGTACATAGATGACATAATAAAGAGGTTCAATATGGAACATACCAAGATGACCAAGCGAGATAATATACCTGCTAGACAAGGTATATCTCTCTCCAAGGAAATATCTCCCAAGACAGAAGAGGAGAGAAAACGCATGGATAAGACGACATATGCCTCGGCAGTTGGGTCTATCATGTATGCGATACTATGTACTAGACCTGATGTGGCTTATGCACTTCGTGCAGTAAGATATAAGTCTAATCCTGAAGAACAACACTGGATTACTGTGAAGGCTATACTCAAGTATTTGAGAAATACTAAGAAGTTGTACCTTATATTCGGTAAAGGTGACCTCAAGGCTGAGGCGTTTACTGATTCCAGATTTCAGAGTGATATTGATATATTGAGAGTAGATACGAAAGATAATATAATGGGTCCATTCACTAAGGCTCTTTTTCAACCATAGTTCGAGAGACTTGTTGAGAAGTTGGGTATGCAATACCACAAAAATTGGTCCTAAGTGCAAGTGGGAGATTGTTAGATGTAGGTGCCCTTAGAGGCAATTAGATGTAATTGTGACCTACATGTGTAGAAATTTCTCTTTCGTAGTAATAGTATGTTATTTGGTTTTTTCTTTATTGGTATATCTTTTATTTATAATACTCTGTTTATTATTGATTATCTATAAAGTCCGTAGAATAATACTAGAGTACAGGATTGTAATGTAGATCATAATAATGAGACATCAATAGTCGATAAGTATATTCTTAAATGTTCCTAGTCATAAGAGTATCGAGACAGGACATTGATACTCCGGAAGACTGGTGTATACTATACTTACTCATTAAAGTGTAATGACCGTTCTCATAGTCATCTGGTGTGGTGACATCAGAGTATCGTATGCAGGTGTTTATAGATGATATATACACCGAATGACTCACTTTGAATTTCCAGTTGGTAATTATATATAATTGTCAGATGGAAATTCATACAGTGACAACTGGTATGACTTAGTCTCCAGACCCGAGACTCGTCATAGTACCTTGCGTGTGTTAGAGATTACTTTATTTACTACCCAACCACAGATCCATTGATACTGTGTATAACAGTAGTAGCTGGGTATGATTGAATACATATGAAAGTTTTGAGGAGTTAACATGGGATTCGTCTATCTGGTATATGGAAAACAGTGTTCTGGAGTGTGCAATATATCAGTGACCTTAAATCTCTGGCTAGAGTACTAAAGATCAAATGATAAGTGGTTATCTGTTTAATCTCAGGGCCACGTAATAATATCAACACAATAGTTATTTGAGTTATTAGGGTTTGACATTACTACCAAGCCCTAGACCAAATAATGAGTACAAGTAGACGAAGAGACCGGACTGTACGGTAGTTGACACTGATAGATACTGATTTACTTGGATAGTATTTTTCTATTCCAATCCATTCATCGACAGTTTACCCAGGTAGTCTAAATACGTGGCTATCGTTTCTATAGACCTGTGGATTTTACTGTTTACAAAATTAGTTTGAATTGTTCGAATTAATTATCCACTGCTGAGTAAACGTCGAGCCTTCAAAGTCACACATTGGTGAACTTCTACTTGCCAAATATAGAACTATAAAAGAAGACAAAGTATATAGTTGATATACAAAAAGGGATTTAATTAAATAAGTATATTTGATGTATTATTAATTAAATAAGGGTAAAATTGTCTAATACGATTTGACGTGATACTCAAGATAATATGTGATATTAAATGAGTAAATAATACATGCCTATATATTAATTATATTTTGAATATAATATATATATATATATATATATGTAATTATAAATACATAAATATATATGTTGATATATATATATATATATATTTATAAGATAATATGTGTAGGCAAACATGTATTAAGTTATAACTAATTAGTTTGTTTAAGGGATTAAACAAATTAATTAATTATGAGGGTTTAAATAGAAAAAACTATATCCCTATATATATACTTCTATTTGATACAAACCCTAACCCCTAATTATTCCTCTCATCCTCTCAAAAGTTTTGGTCTCCCCTCTCTTCTTTTGGCCAAAATTTTCATGGTGGAGATGAATTAAAAATTTAATTTTTAATTCTCTTTTTTCTTTTATAATTCTCTCTAATTAATTAGATCAGCCAACTAATTAATTAGAGTTCACTAATATTGGAGATTTGTGTGGAGGCAAGTAAGGAGATCATCAAGATGTAATTAAATCGCTTTGATTGGACATGAATCGCTAGCACAACGAACGAAACGCAAATCCAAATTTACGCAAATGTATTATCTTTTCGAATCGATAAAGGGTTAATTGATTTCGTTTATAATTAACCTAATTTATAAACCATAATTGGTGTTGATGAAAATTTTTAATTTTCCCTTCCGCTGCGTTTACACCATTATCACCAACATGTTGGTAAATATAGTGTAAATACAGCGGAAGGGAAAATTAAATTTTTTAAATTGACACAAAAAAGGGTTTATAAATTATGCTAATTTAATTAACGAAATCAATTAACACTTAATTGATCCAAGAAAAAGTTATACATTTGCGCAAATTCAGATTTGCGTTCTGTTTGCTGCGCTAGAGATTTTTATCCAATCAAGATAACTTGATTACATCTTGATGATCTTCTTGCTTGTCTCCACAGGAATCTCCAAGATCAATGAGCTCTGATTAATTAACTAACTAATTTAATTAATCATAGAGAAGTATTAATTTAAAGAAAATAAATTAAAACAATTTTAATTTATTTCCACCAAATGGATTTCGGCCAAGAGAGCATGGGGGCCGAAACTTTTGAGAGGAAGTGATGAATAATGAAGGTTAGGGTTTGTATCAAATAGAAGCCTATATACAGGGATCTAATTCAAACCATCTCAATTAATTAATTAATTTAATTTCTTAAACAAACTAATTAATTACAACTTAATACATGTTGGCCTACACATATACATATGCATATAATATTTGATACACATCAAATGCACAACAATATTATTATATAAATAGAGAATAATGGATGAAAGATGCCATAGGAGGGAATTTCCTCCTATGGCGTCGAAAAAATACAATCTCCATCATGTTTTCCGACGATTGGCACCTATCATCTTCATCGTTATCATCTAAGATATGGGTACACCAAATTTCATGTGATTCTACAACTTTTTCTCCGTTGAATTAGTGGGTTCAAAATTAACGGTTTACCGACAATAGAACTTTTTACATTGCTAAACCAACGATGAAAAATTTGTAGAATCACATGAAATTTAGCGTATCCACATCTTAGATGATAACGATGAAGATGATGGATTCCGATCGTCGGAAAACACGATGGAGGGCTTATTTTTTCGACGCCATAGGAGGAAATTCCCTCCTATGGCCTCTTTCTTCCATTATTCTCATATAAATATTTATATATATCAACATATATATTTATATATTTATAATTACACACATAAACACACACACATATATGGACATATATGGACATTTATTATTTACTCATTTAATATCATATATTATTTTGAGTAGTATGTAATCACATTTGACGATTTTACCCTTATTAATTAAATTTCAATAGTATATCAAATATACTTATTTAATTAAATCCTTTTGTATATCAAACATATACAATCTCTTCTTTATTTATACTTCTATGTTTGGTAAGTAAACGTTCACCTATGTGTGACTATGGAGGCTCAATATTTACTCAGCAGTTGATAATTAATTTGAACAATTCGAATTAATTATGTAAGCAGTAAAATCAACAAGTCTATAGGTGTTAGTGATATATGCCCTAGAGGCCATTATTGTATAGTACTGGATTGTATATTATATTTTGCAAGTTTGGGATATACACAGATATAATAACAGTCTTGTTCAACATGATAGTATGCTATCTGGTTTGATTCTATCTCAACGTGTGTATATGTTTCTTTTAACATATCGCTAATACATGTTGGTAGAGCCCTTAGTATTGCTTGATTACCAGTGTTGTGATGGCAGTCACACTCGTGGGGGCTGGGTAGTTTATAAGCATATCCTTAAACTTTTCCCTGATCGTAGGATTATCGAGACTGGGCATCGATACTCCAGAGTAGACTGGTGTATATGCTTCTTATCCATGTCAGAGGAGGTGGCCTGTCCCGCAGCCATTGGTATACGGTACCAAAGATAGTATACAGGTGCTCATTGGGTTATGAGTTGCACTGGACGGACTCGCTGGGAACTGCTGGTTAGTATTATACTTATCGTCAGTTAGCAGTTCCCCGGTGACATGAGTATAGGTTAGTCCGTTGACTTGACATCATTATTCGTCTCGAGTGTATTCCTACTGTACTTAGATTACTACTCTACCACGGCTCAAATGAGTCGTGCAAACAGGTAGTAGTTGGGTACAGTCCCGAAGCACTTGGAGGTAGTAGGAGATAGAAGGGATTCGTCTCTTCCGGTATTGGGAGTTGATATCTCGTTGTGTACGGTTGGCCAATACACAAAGTCCCTAACCAGGGCAAGTGAGATTTACTGGTAGGTACACCAGTAGTTTCTCAGGGTGTATTTGGGTTCCACACCGACAAAACTTATTGCGCTATTAAGGGTGTGACGTTTACCAGCCCCTAGGCCCGATATGCGATACTCTTAGACGAATAGACCGGACTGTACGGAGAATGTCACCTGTAGGCTCGGTAGGGTTTTCGGACGAGTTATCGTGTCGATCTTCCCTTCGACAGATATCTAGGTAGCCTTTACGTACAGCTAGTGCCACTGACGTGCTTATGGTTAAATCCACTGGCAGCGTATTATCGATTCTTTAGAGTCCCACACAGAGGGATTCCCGATTCAGGCGAAACGGTGTAGTTTGCATATGGTTTTACGCAGGGGTGTTCGATTGAACACGTGCATTTATGCACTTACTTTAATTGGACGGTTTAGTAGTACTAGCAGGTTTGAAATACAGCCAGTTTTGATGCTAGTATTATATTTCTCACTTTTGGGTATTTGTATTTTAACATGAATACAATATTTATACGAATACATGTATTTGTATAAATACGGGTATTTTTGCTTTGATACAAATACATGTATTTCTTCATAAATATGAATACGCATATTTTGTATTTTCAGTAAAAAACGGTATTCATATTTTGGTAGAAATACGGTATACGTATTTATATGGTATTAGTATACTTAATTATACACATACTAATATTTGTATGTGTATGTATATCATGGGTGATGTGGCTATACACACACACTCTCTCTCTTTGTCACGCCCCGCTTCCCAGTATATGGCGAAGGGGACGCGACTGGTCCGCTACGTATTTACTCTGAAGTAAATACGCTAAGCGTATCTAAGCAATATAAAATTAAATGCACAAGAGACAAGTTATAATAAAACAACAACTTTATTCATTCACATTCTTTCTGTACAATACATGGAAAGTAACTACAACTGAAATAAAAAGCAATGCCTAAACAATGGCATAACAGAAAAGAAAAGTACTGAATGGAAAGAGTACAATGAGTAGAGCTCGGGGTCTTTACTGAACTGGTCCAAATCTTCAGCAGTGGGCTTGATCTCTGACGGGTCCAAAACACCTGACGACATTCAAAAAAGAACGAAAGAGAATGTCGTCAGCGAACAGGTCGCTCGGTAAGTCCCAAAGACAAGGGGGAAATAGAATAGACAGAATAAGAAGGTATCTTTCAAAGTTGTATTATATTGTTGTAATGTTGTGTTAACGCTGTTGTTTGTAGCTTGGTACAGAAGGATACCGGTGTATACGAGAGGAGTCTCGTTAGATCAGAGACCACGGTGAACCGAATATAGAGTACAAGGCTCCGTTAGAAGGCCCGGAACAACGGCAATTGGATTCATGTTAGGTGTCTTAAATCTTGCAATCTCGTGCCACTTTTAACCCCTTCCGTACCAGTCTACCCCTTAAACCATGTAGTGTTTTGATTGTATTGTATTGTAAACTGTATAGATTGTATAATTGGATGACTGACCGAAACCATGATATCTGTAAACGGGTGCAACCGTAGAATCATGTAAATGGAATAACTGGAGAACCATGTAAATGGAATGTATATCCATGGTTCGGTTCGGTCAAGTTGTATAGATTGATAATTGGATTCATGGATTCAAGTTGAATTATAATATTAAAAATTATAGATTGTTGATTGTAGACTGTAGATTTTAGATTTACTTAAATTATATTCAAGTCAGATTATAATTAGACTCAATCTGAATCAGACAATTAGAGAAGTAAATTGAAGTCCTGATTGTTTAGATGTTATCAGTAACCGCTGCAGATGGACGGCAGGATTTGTGTCTTTTTCAAAGACGATTACCGTATTGATAACACCATTATTAAGTTGTCTACCTTAAATAGGCAAGCACCCACTTCTCCAGCTCCCTGAGGCTCAGGAGATTGGTCCCGCTTAAAGCTATGTTTACCAGGGTCCTTAGGGTAAATTATAGAACTTGAGGGGTTTTTATGTAAAAATACTTTTATATACTTTTCAAAATATACCCCAAGTATTTATTAATCATCTTTAGGGTTGTAATGAATGTAGATTTATATTGTGATATTTCTAGTGAAAATATCCTATTTTCATAAATAAAGGTATTTATTGGTAATATTGGTTTGTATGGAATTCATGGTATTTTAGGGTAAAATGATTCTTGTGACATTTTTAGAAAAAGTGGAATATTTGTAATAATTCAAAATAGATATTGTTATATTACATATACATATATTTATATGAAAATAATTTTAGTATATATATAATATTCTAGAAATCTCGTTTTCTTAAGATGTCGTATTTTAAATTTTTCGAGACCGAATGCTCCTTGCGGAGGTCTGCATCTCGCACTACTAAGCCCGAGGATGTGCGATAATCCGCACCATCCCGAACGGGTTCCCCAAATGGGTTGTAGCGGCGCTTTGCAAAGATTTGTATAAATACTAATCATTAAGGAAAAACAGTTTTATTAATTATGGTATTTATTTGTAAACATGTCGATTTCCCGTATTCTATATTCTAGGGTCTCCTAAGTCAACTAGACTGCTCCTAACAGGTCCAAAGCGACAAGTTGTGAGATATCCCTCAAATCGCCTCTTCACCACCAATTATGGCCAGGTAAGTACAAGTGAAGAAAGGAGGGATCCGCTCACGAATCACCGTGAGATGAGCCTTTTAAACTTATCTTTCTCACTTGTCTAGCCTAGGCACCACAAAGTCAAGTTTAGATAGACGACTGAATGCCCACAACCTTCCTCTGTCCTAATGAGCGCGACAGTCCTTAATTGGCTGAGTCTAGATATTTTTTTTCTTTATTAGCTCAAAAGTTATTTATTGATAATGATTTCGATTTCCCGTATTCTATGTTCCCGAGGGTGTCGTGCTATGTTGCATATGAGTGTGTGAGAAGGTAGGTCGTTACCTCGTGATCTACTTAAATGTATAGCAAGTTTAATGAAGTTAAATGTATAATTAAAACAATGTGGTATTTAAATGAAAAATACGATAAAGTGAAATAGCCATCATTTTATGAAATGAAACTTGATCAATTTGGTTGATTAGTATTTAATAGTCAACATGAGGGAGTTTAAGCATAATTGTATTAACGAGAAGTGAAGTTTTATAAGAAAACCGAATCGGAAATCGGATTTGTTCCGATTCCGTCGGGTTTTGTAAATCCGTATTTTTAGAATGGAAAAGAAAGTTAGAAATGGGACTTATGGGTTTCGATCAAAGATAAGAGGAAGGTGGATCAGGAGGAGTCACCGGTGCGTCGTTTCGTCTCCGGGAGTTCCTACGGTCGTTGCCGGAAATTCCGCCGAAGAATTCACCGGAGCTTCGCCTTTCGCTCAAATCGATTGCACACAAGAGTTCTTGAAAATTTTAGAGAGTTTGCTCAGAGTTTGGGGTGAGAGGGTAGAGGGTAGGGGTGGTATTTATAGGGTTAGGCTTGGGTTAGGGTAGGTTTTAATTAAAAAATTGTAAAATGTATTAAAAATCATTAAAAATTGGAATATATAGGGTATAATGAGCTCTCTGGAAGTGGTTTGCAGATTTAAAGCATGCACGGGGGTAGGGTAGATGAAGAGACACAAATTTGTAGTTGACGACTCGGCGGTCCGGCAGAGTCCGGCCGGCGGCGCCGGCCCGAGTCGGCCGGTCCGCCGGCCGAGTCGAGGTGTCGGAAGGTGGGGAGTCGCCTGATTAGGCCTTTGCTGCATTTAGTTTAGTGGGTGTAGTGGGAAATTCTGGAGTTATCACGTGTTGACTGTTGGGCTTCTATAAAATTTAAAACAAAATAAATATTAAAAATAATGTGGGGTATGGGATTGGAACTCTGGTGGCTTGGTTCAGCCGTGCAAGGTATTACCAATGAGCTACAAGCTCTTTCTTGTAATTAGCCAATTAATTACTTAAGTCTTGTGCTCAGGCAATAAATACCCTTTTAAGGATTAAAACAAAATTAAAAATTTGTATGGAAAAAGTGTATAAGAAAATTAGTGTTGTTACATTCTACCCTCCTTATAAACATTTCGTCCTCGAAATTTGAAAAAGGAAAGTGTAAGAGTTTCAAGGAAAGTCTGGTGACTGGAGTATAGTTAGTGTATGAAAATATTTAGAAGAAAGAAATATTATAAAAAGTTTTGGTTAAAGTTGAAAGGAATGTGAGGGAGTTACCTGGGTTACCTTGGTTCACAGTCTCAGGTTCTATGGATGTTAAGGTGGAGACTTGACGTCTCGGCACATTTTTTTGTGTAAGCCGATACAGCGATGCCTGACTAGGTAGAGGTGCTCCATGTGGAGGTGGTGCTGGGAGTGCAAGACTAGGTGCAGGAGTCTGGATGGCTGGCTGCTGCGGGTAGATGGTGTGTGTGTGTGAGCTGAGTTGCGTCTATAGGGACAGTTTCCAATTCTATGATCGGATGCGCCACAAACTAGGCACATGCCTTTTGCGTGCCTACAGTCCTTCCACAAGTGTCCAGTCCTACGGCAGTAGTTACAAAAACTTGGTCTTGGCCGGATAATTGTTTCCTTCTATCTCTTGGGTTTAGCAGGTTGGTTAGGGTAGGCTCCTCTTGCCAACTGGGTGGCAGAGCGCTTTACACCGTCTGCTTCTGCTTCTGATCGGTTCACCAATATAGCAGTCTGCTGCTGCAGTCCAATCAGGATGCTTCGGATTTCCTCAAGCAGAACCATCTGCTCGTTGGATGGAGCAGGAACGATAGATGTGATTGGTAGTGGAGGTGTAGTGTTGTAGAAGTGGGTGTTTGTGTTGTTTAGGAAATCCATAACCTTGAAGAAATATTTAGGTTAGGACAGATTCAAAATATATGACTCAAAGAATAAGAAATGATGGGATTCAAGGAACATGATTGTAAAGAATGTTTTAGTTGCTGGTTCTTATGTAATATTGCTTAGGTTGTTTATGCAGAACAGAACTGCATAGTATGGTTCTATACAACTCTAACCTGCATGGGCCACCAATAAAACCTGTCACGCCTCGCTTCCCAGAATACGGCGAAGCGGACGCGATTGCTCCGCTACGTATTTACTCTGAAGTAAATACGCTAAGCGTATCTAAGCAATATAAAAGTAAATGCACAACAGACAAGTTATAATAAAACAACAACTTTATTCATTCACATTCTTTCTGTACAATACATGGAAAGTAAATACAACTGAAATAAAAAGCAATGCCTAAACAATGGCATAACAGAAAAGAAAAGTACTGAATGGAAAGTGTACAATGATTAGAGCTTGGGGTCTTCACTGAACTGGTCCAAGTCTTCAGCAGTGGGCTTGATCTCTGATGGGTCCAAAACACCTGACGACATTCAAAAAAGAACGAAAGAGAATGTCGTCAGCGAACAGGTCGCTCGGTAAGTCCCAAAGACAAGGGAGAAATAGAATAGACAGAATAAGAAGGTATCTTTTAAAGTTGTATTATATTGTTGTAATGTTGTGTTAACGCTGTTGTTTGTAGATTGGTACAGAAGGATACCGGTGTATACGAGAGGAGTCTCGTTAGATCAGAGACCACGGTGAACTGAATATAGAGTACAAGGCTCCGTTAGAAAGCCCGGAACAATGGCAATTGGATTCATGTTAGGTGTCTTAAATCTTGCAATCTCGTGCCACTTTTAACACCTTCCGTACCAGTCTACCCCTTAAACCCCATAGTGTTTTGATTGTATTGTATTGTAAACTGTATAGATTGTATAATTGGATGACTGACCGAAACCATGATATCTGTAAACGGGTGCAACCGTAGAATCATGTAAATGGAATAACTGGAGAACCATGTAAATGGAATGTATATCCATGGTTCAGTTCAGTCAAGTTGTATAGATTGATAATTGGATTCATGGATTCATGTTGAATTGTTATATTGAAAATTATAGATTGTAGATTGTAGACTGTAGATTTTAGATTGTACTTGAATCATATTCAAGTCAGATTATAATGAGACCCAATCTGAATCAGACAATTAGAGAAGTAAATTGAAGTCCTGATTGTTTAGATGTTATCAGTAACCGCTGCAAAAGGACGGCAGGATTTGTGTCTTTTTCAAAGACGATTACCGTATTGATAACACCATTATTAAGTTGTTTACCTTAAATAAGCAAGCACCCACTTCTCCGGCTCCCTGAGGCTCAAGAGATTGGTCCCGCTTAAATCTATGTTTACTAGGGTCCTTAGGGTAAATGATAGAACTTGAGGAGGTTTTATGTAAAAATACTTTTATATACTTTTCAAAATATACCCCAAGTATTTATTAATCATCTTTAGGGTTGTAATGAATGTAGATTTTATATTGTGATATTTCTAGTGAAAATATCCTATTTTCATAAATAAAGGTATTTATTGGTAATATTGGTTTGTATGGAATTTGTGGTATTTTAGGGTAAAATGATTCTTGTGACATTTTTAGAAAAAGTTGAATATTTGTAATAATTCAAAATAGATATTTTTATATTACATATACATATATTTATATGAAAATAATTTTAGTATATATATAATATTCTAGAAATTTTGTTTTCTTAAGATGTTGTATTTTAAATCTTTCGAGACTGAATGCTCCTTGCAGAGGTCTACATCTCGCACTACTAAGCCCGAGGATGTGCGATAATCCGCACCATCCCGAACTGGTTCCCCAAATGGGTTGTAGCGGCGCTTTGCAAATATTTGTATAAATACTAATCATTAAGGAAAAACGGTTTATTTAATTATGGTATTTATTTGTAAAGATATCGATTTCCCGTATTCTATGTTCTAGAATCTCCTAAGTCAACTAGATTGCTCCTAACAGGTCCAAAGCGACAAGTTGTGAGATATCCCTCAAATCGCCTCTTCACCGCCAATTGTGGCCATGTAAGTACAAGTGAAGAAAAGAGGGATCCGCTCACGAATCACCGTGAGACGGGCCTTTTAAACTTATCTTTCTCACTTGTCGCCTAGGCACCACAAAGTCAGGTTTAGATAGACGACTGAATGCCCACAACCTTCCTCTGTCCTCATGAGCGCAACAGTCCTTAATTGGCTGAGTCTAGATATTTTTTTTCTTTATTAGCTCATAAGTTATTTATTGATAATGATTTCGATTTCCCGTATTCTATGTTTCTGAGGGTATCGTGCTATGTTGCATATGAGTGTGTGAGAAGGTAGGTTGTTACCTCATGATCCAGTTAAAGGTATAGCAAGTTTAATGAAGTTAAATGTATAATTGAAATAATGTGGTATTTAAATGAAAAATACGATAAAGTGAAATAGCCATCATTTTATAAAATGAAACTTGATCAATTTGGTTGATTAGTATTTAATAGTCAACATGAGGGAGTTTAAGTATAATTGTATTAACGAGAAGTGAAGTTTTATAAGAAAACCGAATCGGAAATCGGATTTGTTCCGATTCCGTCGGGTTTTGTAAATCCGTATTTTTAGAATGGAAAAGAAAGTTAGAAATGGGACTTACGGGTTTCGATCAAAGATAAGAGGAAGGTGGATCGGGAGGAGTCGCCGGTGCGTCGTTTCGTCTGCGGGAGTTCCTACGGTCGTTGCCAGAAATTCCGCCGAAGAATTCGCCGGAGCTTCGTCTTTCGCTCAATTCGATTGCACACAAGAGTTCTTGAGAATTTTAGAGAGTTAGCTCAGAGTTTGGGGTGAGAGGGTAGAGGGTAGGGGTGGTATTTATAGGGTTAGGCTAGGGTTAGGGTAGGTTTTAATTAAAAAATTGTAAAATGTATTAAAAATCATTAAAAATTGGAATAAATAGGGTATAATGAGCTCTCTGGAAGTGGTTTGCAGATTTAAAGTATGCAGGGGGTAGGGTAGATGAAGAGACACAAATTTGTAGTTGACGACTCGGCGGTCAGGCCGAGTCCGGCCGGCGGTGCCGGCCCGAGTCGGCCGATCCCGGCCGAGTCGAGGTGTCGGAAGGTGGGGAGTCGCCTGATTAGGCCTCTGGTGCATTTAGTTTAGTGGGTGTAGTGGGAAATTCTGGAGTTATCACGTGTTGACTGTTGGGCTTCTATAAAATTTAAAACAAAATAAATATTAAAAATATTGTGGGGCATGAGATTTGAACTCTGGTGGCTTGGTTCAGCCGTTCAAGGTATTACCAATGAGCCACAAGCTCTTTCTTGTAATTAAATTGCTAATTAATTACTTAAGTCTTGTGCCCAGGCAATAAATACCCCTTTAAGGATTAAAAAAAAATTAAAAATTTGTATGGAAAAAGTGTATAAGAAAATTAGGGTTGTTACATTCTACCCTCCTTATAAAATTTTGTCCTCGAAATTTGAAAAAGGAAAGTGTAAGAGTTTCAAGGAAAGTCTGGTGACTGGAGTATAGTTAGTATATGAAAATATTTAGAAGAAAGAAATATTATAAAAAGTTTTGGTTAAAGTTGAAAGGAATGTGAGGGAGTTACCTGGGTTACCTTGGTTCACAGTCTCAGGTTCTATGGATGTTAAGGTGGAGACTTGACGTCTCGGCACATTTTTTTGTGTAAGCCGATACAACGATGCCTGACTAGGTAGAGATGGTCCATGTGGAGGTGGTGCTGGGAGTGCAAGACTAGGTTCAGGAGTCTGGATGGCTGGCTGCTGCGGGTAGATGGTGTGTGTGTGTGTGAGCTGAGTTGCGTCTATAGGGACAGTTTCCAATTCTATGATCGGATGCGCCACAAACTAGGCACATGCCTTTTGCGCGCCTACAGTCCTTCCATAAGTGTCCAGTCCTACGGCAGTAGTTACAAAAACTTGGTCTTGGCCGGATAATTGTTTTCTTCTATCTCTTGGGTTTAGCAGGTTGGTTAGGGTAGGCTCCTCTTGCTAACTGGGTGGCAGAGCGCTTTACAGCGTCTGCTTCTGCTTCTGATCGGTTCACCAATATAGCAGTCTGCTGCTGCAGTCCAATCAGGATGCTTCGGATTTCCTCAAGCAGAACCATCTACTCGTTGGATGGAGCAGGAACGGCAGATGTGATTGGTAGTGGAGGTGTAGTGTTGTAGAAGTGGGTGTTTGTGTTGTTTAAGAAATCCATAGCCTTGAAGAAATATTTAGGTTAGGACAGATTCAAAATATATGACTCAAAGAATAAGAAATGATGGGATTCGAGAAAAATAATTGTAAAGAATGTTTTAGTTGCTGTTTCTTGTGTTATATTGCTTAGGTTGTTTACGCAGAACAGAACTGCATAGTATGGTTCTATACAGCTCTGACCTGCATGGGCCACCAACAAAACTTGTCACGCCCCGCTTCCCAGTATACGGCGAAGGGGACGCGATTGCTCCGCTACGTATTTACTCTAAAGTAATTACGCTAAGCGTATCTAAGCAATATAAAAGTAAATGCACAACGGACAAGTTATAATAAAACAACAACTTTATTCATTCACATTCTTTCTGTACAATACATGGAAAGTAAATACAACTGAAATAAAAAGCAATGCCTAAACAATGGCATAACAGAAAAGAAAAGTACTGAATGGAAAGTGTACAATGATTAGAGCTCAGGGTCTTCACTGAACTGGTCCAAGTCTTCAACAGTGGGCTTGATCTCTGACGGGTCCAAAACACCTGACGACATTCAAAAAAGAACGAAAGAGAATGTCGTCAGCGAACAGGTTGCTCGGTAAGTCCCAAAGACAAGGGAGAAATAGAATAGACAGAATAAGAAAGTATCGTTTAAAGTTGTATTATATTGTTGTAATGTTGTGTTAACGCTGTTGTTTGTAGCTTGGTACAGAAGGATACCAGTGTATACGAGAGGAGTCTCGTTAGATCAGAGACCACGGTGAACCGAATATAGAGTACAAGGCTCCGTTAGAAGGCCCGGAACAATGACAATTGGATTTATGTTAGGTGTCTTAAATCTTGCAAACTCGTGCCACTTTTAATACCTTCCGTACCGGTCTACCCCTTAAACCCCGTAGTGTTTTGATTGTATTGTATTGTAAACTGTATAGATTGTATAATTGGATGACTGACCGAAACCATGATATCTGTAAACGGGTGCAACCGTAGAATCATGTAAATGGAATAACTGGAGAACCATGTAAATGGAATGTATATCCATGGTTCGGTTCAATCAAGTTGTATAGATTGATAATTGGATTCATGGATTCATGTTGAATTGTAATATTGAAAATTATAGATTGTAGATTGTAGACTGTAGATTTTAGATTGTACTTGAATCATATTCAAGTCAGATTATAATGAGACTCAATCTGAATCAGACAATTAGAGAAGTAAATTGAAGTCCTGATTGTTTAGATGTTATCAGTAACCGCTGCAGATGGACGACAGGATTTGTGTCTTTTTCAAAGACGATTACCGTATTGATAACACCATTATTAAGTTGTCTACCTTAAATAGGCAAACACCCACTTCTACGGCTCCCTGAGGCTCAAGAGATTGGTCCCGCTTAAACCTATGTTTACTAGGGTCCTTAGGGTAAATTATAGAACTTGAGGGGGTTTTATGTAAAAATACTTTTATATACTTTTCAAAATATACCCCAAGTATTTATTAATCATCTTTAGGGTTGTAATGAATGTGGATTTTATATTGTGATATTTCTAGTGAAAATATTCTATTTTCATAAATAAAGGTATTTATTGGCAATATTGGTTTGTATGGAATTCATGGTATTTTAGGGTAAAATGATTCTTGTGACATTTTTAGAAAAAGTGGAATATTTGTAATAATTCAAAATAGATATTTTTATATTACATATACATATATTTATATGAAAATAATTTTAGTATATATATAATATTCTAGAAATCTCGTTTTCTTAAGGTGTCGTATTTTAAATCTTTCGAGACCGAATGCTCCTTGCGGAGGTCTGCATCTCGCACTACTAAGCCCGAGGATGTGCGATAATCCGCACCATCCCGAACGGGTTCCCCAAATGGGTTGTAGCAGCGCTTTGCAAAGATTTGTATAAATACTAATCATTAAGGAAAAACGGTTTTATTAATTATGGTATTTATTTGTAAACATGTCGATTTCCTGTATTCTATGTTCTAGGGTCTCCTAAGTCAACTAGACTGCTCCTAACAGGTCCAAAGAGACAAGTTGTGAGATATCCCTCAAATCGCCTCTTCACCGCCAATTGTGGCCAGGTAAGTACAAGTGAAGAAAGGAGGGATCCGCTCACAAATCACCGTGAGACGGGCCTTTTAAACTTACCTTTCTCACTTGTCTAGCCTAGGCACCACAAAATCAGGTTTAGATAGACGACTAAATGCCCACAAGCTTCATCTGTCCTAATGAGCGCGACAGTCCTTAATTGGCTGAGTCTAGATATTTTTTTCTTTATTAGCTCAAAAGTTATTTATTTGTAAAGATTTCGATTTCCCGTATTCTATGTTCCCGAAAGTATCGTGCTATGTTGCATATGAGTTTGCGAGGAGGTAGGTCGTCACCTCGTGATCTACTTAAAGGTATAGCAAGTTTAATGAAGTTAAATGTATAATTGAAACAATGTGGTATTTAAATGAAAAATACGATAAAGTGAAATAGACACCATTTTATGGAATGAAACTTGATCAATTTGGTTGATTAGTGTTTAATAGTCAACATGAGGTAGTTTAAGCATAATTGTATTAACGAGAAGTGAAGTTTTATAAGAAAACCGAATCGGAAATCGGATTTGTTCCGATTCCGTCGGGTTTTGTAAATCCGTATTTTTAGAATGGAAAAGAAAGTTAGAAATAGGACTTACGTGTTTCGATCAAAGATAAGAGGATGGTGGATCGGGAGGATTCGCCGGTGCGTCGTTTCGTTTCCGGGAGTTCCTACGGTCGTTGCCGGAAATTCTGCCGAAGAATTCGCCGGAGCTTCGCCTTTCGCTCAATTCGATTGCACACAAGAGTTCTTGAGAATTTTAGAGAGTTGGCTCAGAGTTTGGGATGAGAGGGTAGAGGGTAGGGGTGGTATTTATAGGGTTAGGCTAGGGTTAGGGTAGATGTAGGGTTTTAATTAAAAATTGTAAAATGTATTAAAAATCATTAAAAATTGGAATAAATTGGGTATAATGAGCTCTCTAGAAGTGGTCTGCAGATTTAAAGTATGCAGGGGGGTAGGGTAGATGAAGAGACATAAATTTGTAGTTGACGACTCGGCGGTCCGGCCGACTCGGCCGATCCCGGCCGAGTCGAGGTGTCGGAAGGTGGGGAGTCTCCTGATTAGGCCTCTGGTGCATTTAGTTTAGTGGGTGTAGTGGAAATTCTGCAGTTATCACGTGTTGACTGTTGGGCTTTTATAAAATTTAAAACAAAATAAATATTAAAATTAATGTGGGGTATGGGATTTGAACTCTGGTGCCTTGGTTCAGCAGTACAAGGTATTACCAATGAGCCACAAGCTCCTTCTTGTAATTAAATTGCTAATTAATTACTTAAGTCTTGTGCTCAGGCAATAAATACCCCTTTAAGGATTAAAAAAAACAATTTAAAAATTTGTATGGAAAATGTGTATAAGAAAATTAGGGTTGATACACTCTTTTTCTCTCCACCATTTAAACATTGGAAGAGTGTGGTCTTGTGACTCACCCTAGTGAGTCACCAAGCCTACCCATTTCTTTGTTTGTGGGGTGTAGAGATAAGAGTGAAGTGTGAAAGATTTTTTGAAGAGAGATGGTTCAATTGCTTTGCAAGTGAGAAAAATTCTTGAGTTGCCACCACCATCTTCTTCTTCCTCAGTTCTCTTTCTTGAGTTGTAAGGATTAAAAGAGAGCATTTGTTATCATAAACTACACCACTCTAAGCATCTTGTCTTAGCAAGGCCCGATCCTTAGTTGCTTCCGACGAAGCTATCGCTTGAATCAGTATCCTCGGGTGGATCGTCTTTGACAAGGAAGATCGGCTTCGAGAGCTCGTACTATCAACCTAAGGAGCTTGAGGAATCTACCTTCAAGACCCGAAGGACCGTCTACAAAGGTTGTAATTTCAACCGAGTAGATAAAACTCTAGTTAGGGTTAGCTTAGTTTAGTATTTAGGCTAATATCCTGGGATTTAGTGTTATGTGCTGAAGAAATTTAAAGTTTTTGATTCCGCATAGCCGTAGTTGACACGGCAAGGAGCACACATACACTTACACTGGTATCTGAGTCTACCCAAATACTTAACAAACGGAATGGACTAGGTTTAGATTTTCGAAATCGAAACGACTCCGAAACGATAAAACTTGAATCCAAGTTTCTGTTGATTTTAAAAAGTCTTATAAATTTTTTTAAAATAAGTACAGAATACTACTCATGATGTATCTAGAACACCACAGAAAAACGAGGCCCAAATTCCAAGTTTTGGCCAGCGAAATTGGCGATATACCCGGTATGGCCAGTTCATTGTAGCAACTGGGTATTAGAATTTTTGTGGTCTTCTGTACTCTTGGATTTAGGATTTATGGTATTGTTTGATTTTTCCCAGATTTCATATTGTGTTATCTTTGTGCTTAGGCAATACGAAGTGTTTCTAAATCGAAAATTTAACGTAGTTTATTCGCTTTAAGTTTGAATATGTATTTCGAAACGTCGACTAATTGCTATATGTCGATTAGTCGGAGTTACACATATTGAGTATCATGTATTTGTGGTTTGTGGATATGAAGTATTGGATCGTCGTGATTGAATAGCCGGGGGATATGAGAAGAGTGTTCTTTTCTTTCATTCATGTAATTTGTAATGTGATGTATTATTATTTTGCGGGGCACATCCAGGTTGATGTTGTAGCCACCGTTGTATTATTTCATTTACTTTTTATTGTACCTAGGATAGACCCAAGGTGGGATGCACAAACTACCGGGTTCTTGAAGTGCCGAGTGGCCTACTCATCTCATTGAGGGAGGTTGCTTCACTTTGGGGATTTGGCGGGTAGTTTGCTGCACTCGTAAGGGTCTAAGGTGAGGGTTTGGCTATTCATCACGACCGTGGAATCCGCTTTTCGTTATAGGCTTAAACGAAACACAGAAATCCTGGTATATCCAATATATTCATCCGTGTTACTTGTGCTGTGATCTGTGATATGGAATGGCTATTATTGCATGAGACGAATGGCTATATATATAGATTATATATAATAAACGTTGCTTATGTTTTGTACCCGCGCTAGCCCACCCCCGCTCTGCCGTTACTTGAGTAACCTAACGGTGCATGACGGGCCCCGTAGGGAATGCGGATGGTATAAGCGTATATTCTATTTTCGTTTCTTTCTGCAATGATATGATTAAATGATTGGACACCATTAATTTGTTAATGCAAAGAAAACAAACCAAGGTTAAATCGTTGGAACAATTTCAAAACCACTCGGCTTTCTTTAAAAATAAATTTTAAATGCGGTGCCTAAAACACTCCTTTAAAAAGCTATGATGGTTTCTTCGACTATCTCAAGTTCGTTACGTTCACGGTTTTCGCCAAAACCAACCGTAGCCCTCCGTCATTTCAGTTGGGTATTTAGTAGTATTCAAGCTATATATTTTGACCTTCGCCATGGCATAGTGATTGGTAGCTGCTGGGTATTCATCTGTAGTATAGATAGATGCATTAATTTGGGACAGGCGTACAACTATTTTGGCCTTTGTCAAGGGTTTGTACGAATGAGTTAAAATTAACCTGGACAATGAAGGGTAGAACTTGACTTGCGACTTATGATATTTTGGCATTCGTCAAGGTCATAAGAACTTGGGGCAAAAATCCACATCGGGAGTTTCAAAGGAAAAGGAAACTTGCTAGCTTTGCATACCATCTTGAGTGTGATGATTTTGGTAGGATTCTTTCAAATTTATCACACAATGATTGTTGGATCCCGATCCTACTGTGAGTTTTATTACTCCTTGGGAGAATTTTTCACTTTGCCATCAATGCTATAAACCAAGTAGGTGTCTAGAACGGTGTTAGCGGGGCTACGCCTCCAGGGAAAAGAGGTTATTTAATTAAGGAACTTCGCGAAAGCGTTGTAAAACCTCCCTCGAAGTACTGACACTAGCCTGGCCGAAAGGTTAAGCAAGAATTATAGGGTGAGATTAATCTCGACTAATTCTTCTTTTATGGTTTGAAAGAGGATTTGAGGAAATAGTGGGAGCCATCCTGTTTAGATAAACTAATAACCAATCTAAACTTGCAAGAGTATCATGCTGAGTGTTTCTTCTCTCTCTCCTAATTGCAGCGACCAAGATGACCGTTCTTAAGTTACTATTAGATAAAAATATATTGACGGGGCCAAACTATAAAGATTGGCTAAGGATTTTCCAGATGGAACTTACCTATGACAAGCTGGGCTACCTTCTTACTACCAAAGCCCCTGCCGTCCTAGGTCCAGATTCCACCGTCGTGGATATCGAAATCCATAAGACATGGGAAATAGACAGTGTGAAAGCCAAGTGCCTCGTGCTCGCCTCAATGGATAATGAACACTAGAGGCGACATGAGAAGATGGACTTAGCTTCTATCTTCCTCCATACCAAAGATTTATATGGAGAGCAATCTCGTATCGCAAGATATGAGACCTCAAAGCAATTGTTTCAGGCGAGGTTGGCTATCGGGTCATCTGTAGGGAACCACGTCCTTAAGATAATCAGCTATATTGAAGAGCTCACGGATCTTGGGACCACGTTGGAGAATGAGTTATATACTGACTTGATTCTACTGTCCCCCCTCTACCTATACCCAGTTTATCTTTAATTTCAATATTCAAAGGAAGGAAGTTACACTTCCAGAACTCCTTAACATGTTGAGAAGTGTAGAGGGCACCCTACAGAAAGCTAGGGAGACACCCGCTTGCTTATTTGGGAATCTTCATCTTCTAGATCCAAGGAAAAAGCCAAGGGGAAGAAGAAGAAGGCCCCCACTAAGCCGAAAAGAGGCGTCAGTAAGGTAAAGAGAAAGGGCAAGGAAAAAGTTTTGGGGCCGACAATAGGGAAAGAGGAATGTTTCTATTGTCACAAGAAATGCCATTGGAAGAAGAACTGCAGGGCTTGGAAAGCCAGAAACCAGGATTCGAAGCACGTTGTGGCTTCGGTTTCAGGTGTGTTTATGATTGAAAACTGTTTGTCAATTAACTCTACTTCCTGGGTACTGGATACCGGATCGGGATCTTATATCTATAATTCATTGCAGGCTTTGAAAAACCGTAGAGTTATCATGGCAGGTGATATGACCCTTAGGGTTTCTAATGGAGCGAGCATGGATGCTATGTCCGTAGAGGAATATCACCTAGGATTAACAAGTGGACACATTTTGGTTTTGCGTAATTTTTTTTGTGTACCTAATTTGACATGTAATATCATCTCTATATCTTTAATTTCTAAAGAAGGTTATGATTTTACATTTGTAAGCGATGTCATAAATATCCACCTTAATCATGGTTTGATTGGGTCAGGTACACTAGAAAACGGTATATACGTATTAAACCAACACAAAGTTTTCAATGTCCATAGACTCCAAAATTAAATCAAGCTTTCTTATGGCATTGTAGACTGTGTCACATTAATGAAACACGGTTGATGAAGTTACATAAAGAGTGATATTTGGATCCGTTTGAATATCTGTCTTATGCAACTTGTCAATCATGTCTCAAAGGAAAGATGACAAAGACTCCGTTCACTGGACAAGGGATAAGAGCTACCGAGCTCTTGAGACTCATACACAGCGACGTATGTGGTCCAATGTCTACACATGTAAGAAGTGGTTATTCCTTCTTCATTACTTTTACGGATGATTTCTCAAGGTATGGACATGTATTCTTGATGAAACATAAATCTGAGGCCTTTGAGAAATTCTAGGAATACAAGAATGAAGTGGAAAAACAAACAGGCAAAAGTATCAAGAAATTTTTTTCTGATCGAGGTGGTGAATACTTAAGTATCGAGTTCCTGGATTATTTAAAAGAGAATGGAATTCTCTCTCAGCTTATTGCTCCAAACATACTTCAACACAACGGTGTATCGGAAAGGCGGAACCGCACCTCATTGGATATGGTGCGTTCCATGATGAGTAACGCTGAGTTACCGCGATCCTTCTGGGGTTATGCACTAGAATCAGCTGCATATCTTTTGAAAAAGGTTCCTACCAAGTCAGTGCGTACCACACCATATGAAATGTGGAGTAGGAAGAAACCCTATCTTAAGTATTTAAAGATATGGGGATGTTCTGCTTTTGTTAAAAAGCAGCATACGGACAAGCTCAAGGCACGATCAGTACTGTGTAAGTTTGTTGGATACCTAAGAGTTCCAAAGGGTATCTTTTCTATTACGCGGAGAAACAAAAGGTTTTTGTTTCTTAGCATGCTCACTTTCTGGAAACTCAATTTCTTGAAAAAGAAATAAGTGGGAGCGCAATAGAACTGGAAGAAATTCCAGAACCATAAACTATTACTGAAAGCATGGTGGAACCAGAAGTTTCAGAAGAACCGGACATCCCTGCGCCACTCCGCAGATCTAGTAGGAAGTCTCATCTGCCCGAGAAATACTAGGTTTTCTCGTAAACGGGGATAAAGAGGATTGCGTCATTAACGATGATGAGCTAATTAGTTTCCAGCAGGCTATTAGGAGCAGAAACTCGGTAAATGACTGGATGCAATGCGGACCGAAATAGAGTCCATGTACATTAACAAAGCATGGACTTTGGAAATTGCTCCAGAAGGGGTAAAACCCATATGCTGCAAATGGATCTTCAGAAATAAGATTGGTGTAGATGGATAGGTTGAAACCTATAAGGCTAGACTTGTTGCAAAATCTTTTCGTCAAAGACCTGGTTTGGACTATGATGAAACTTTTTCTCCAGTGGCTATGCTCAAATCCATTCGGATCCTACTTACCATTGTTGCCTTCCATGATTATGAAATTTGGTAGATGGAAGTAAAGACCACTTTTCTGAATGGAAATTTGGAAGAGTGTGTTTATATGGATCAGCCAGATGGTTTCATAGACAGTGGGAGCAGCGGAAGAGTGTGCAAGTTGCTTAAGTCCATTTATGGATTATAGCAGGCATCGCGGAGTTGGAACATCTATTTTGATGAGACGGTCAAGGAATTCGACTTTATCAAAAATCCAGATGAACCATGTATTTATAGTAAGATTGTAGCGAGAACTATAGTATTCCTCGTCTTGTATGTGGATGGCATTCTCCTGGTAAGAAATGACATTCCTATGCTATAATCAGTCAAAGGATTCTTGTCATAAAGGTTCTCCATGAAAGACCTGGTTGATGTCTCGTACATTCTGGGGATCCAGATCTATTGTGATAGATCTAAGAGGATGTTGAGACTTTCACAGTCCAGGTACATCGACATCATACTGAAAAGATTTAGTATGGAAGATTCAAAGCGCGGTAATTTACCGGCTTGTCACGGAATCACCCTCTCCAAAGAGATGTCTCACAAGACTGATTTGGAAAGGGATCACATGACTATTATACCCTACGCTTCTGCGGTAGGCTCTATAATGTATGGGATGTTGTGTGCCAGACCAGATGTTCCATACACACTGAGCATGGTAAGCAAGTATCAGTCAAACCCTAGGGAGAAGTATTGGATAGCAGTAAAGAACATTCTTAAGTACCCGAGAAGGACTAAGGAGACGTTCTTGGTGTACGAAAGTAAAGACCTCCAGATTGAGGCCTTTGCTGACTCCAGCTTCCAGAGTGACAAGGATGACTCCAAGTCCATGTCGGGTTATGTGTTTACCCTCAATGGAGGGGCGGTCTGTTGAAAGAGCTCCAAGCAGGACACGATTGCTGACTCGACGATGGAAGCAGAGTATATAGCTGCATGTGATGCCGTAAAAGAAGCAGTCTGGATGAAGAAGTTCATTACAGAACTTCAGGTGGTTTCATCCATTGTTGACCCAATACCTTTGTATTGTGACAACAATGGGGCTATAACTTTAGCGAAGGAACCAATGTCCCATCAGAAGTCCAGACATATCTTGAGGCGGTATCACCTGATTAAGGAGATCGTGGATCGCCGGGAGATCGAGGTGCGGAGAGTAGAGACGGAGAATAATACTGCAGATCCACTCACAAAGGCCATCCCTCAGACACAATTTGAAAGGCTATTCAAGATGTTAGGTCTGCGATATGCCAATACATGGCCTTAGTGCAAGTGGGAGATTGTTTGTGATATATGCCTTTGAGGCCATTATTGTATAGTACTGGATTGTATATTACATTTTGGATGCTTGGGATATACATAGATATAATAACAGTCTTGCTCAACATGATAGTATGCTATCTGGTTTGATTCTATCTCAACGTGTGTATATGTTTCTTTTAACATATCGCTAATACATGTTGGTAGAGCCCTTAGGATCTTTGTTTGACTACCAGTGTTATGATGTCAGTCACACTCGTGAGGGATGGGTAGTCTATAAGCACATCCTTAAACTTGTCCCTGGTCGTAGGATTATCGAGATTGGGTATCGATACTCCAGAGTAGACTAGTGTATACGCTTCTTATCCCCGTTAGGGGAGGTGGCCTGTCCCGCAGCTATTAGTATACGGTACCAAAGATAGTATATATGTGCTCATTGGGTTATGAGTTACACTGGATGGACTCGCTGGGAATTGCTGGTTGGTATTATACCTATCGTCAGTTAGCAGTTCCACGGTGACATGAGTACAGATTAGTCCGTTGACTTGACATCACTATTCGTCTCGAGTGTGTTCCCACTGTACTTAGATTACTATCCTACCATGGCTCAAATGAGTCATGCAAATAGGTAGTACTTGGGTGCAGTCCCGAAGCACTTGCAAGTGAGAAAAATTATTGAGTTGCCACCATCATCTTCTTCTTCCTCAATTCTTTTTCTTGAGTTGTTAGGATTAAAAGAGAGCACTTGTTATCATAAACTACACTACTCTAAGCATCTTGTCTTAGCATGCCTCGATCCTTAGTTGCTTCCGACGAAGCTATCGCTTGAATCGGTATCCTCGGGTTAATCATCTTTGACACGGAAGATCGGCTTCGAAAGCTCGTACTATCAACCCAAGGAGTTTGAGGAGTCTACCTTCAAGACCCGAAGGACCGTCTACAAAGGTTGTAATTTCATCCGAGTAGATAAAACTCTAGTTAGGGTTAGCTTAGTTTTGTGTTTGGGCTAATATCCTGGGATTTAGTGTTATGTGCTTAAGAAATTTAAAGTTTTTGATTCCGCATAGCCGTAGTTAACATGGCAAGGAGCGCACATACACTTACAATAGAGACGATAGCTAAGTGTTTAGACTACCTGGGTAAACCGTCGATGACTAAATTGGAATAGGAAAATGCTATCCAAGCAAATCAATAGATATCAGTGGCAACTACCGTACGGTCCGGTCTCTTCGTCTCCTTGTACTCCTTATTTGGTTTAGGGCTTGGTAGTACTGTCAAACTCTGATAACTCAAATAACTATCGTGTTGATATTATCATGTAACTGTGAGATCAAACTGATAAATACTTATCATTTGATTTCTAGTACTCTGGCAAGAGATTTTAGGTCATTAATATATAGCACACTGCAAAACACTGTTCTCCTTATACCAGAGAGACGAATCCCATGTTGATTCCTCACAACCTTTATATGTATTCAATCATATTCAACTACTGTCATTATACACAGTATCAATAGATCTGTGGTGGGTAGTAATTAAAGTAATCTCTAGCACATGGACAATACTATGGCGAATCTTAGATCTGGAGACTAAGTCATACCAGTTGTCACTATATGAATTTCCATCCGACAGTTATGTATAATTACCAACTGGAAATTCAAAGTGAGTCATTCGGTATACTTAACATCTATATGCACCTGCATACGATACTCTGATATCACCACACCAGATGACTATGAGAACAGTCATTACTCTCTAATGAGTAAGTATAGTATACACTAGTCTTCCAGAGTATCAATGTCCTGTCTTGATACTCCTACGACTAGGAATATTTGAGAATATACTTATCAACTAGTCAGGTCTCATTATTGTGATCTATATCACAATCCTGTAGTCTAGTATTATTTTACGGACATTATAGATAATCAATAATAAATAGAGTATTATAAATAAAAGATATACCGGTAAAGAAAAACCAAATATCATAATATTATTACGAACGAGAAAATTCTACACATGTAGGTCACAATTACAACTAATTGTCTCTAAGGGCACCTATATCTAACAATCTCCCACTTGCACTTAGGGCCAATTATTATGGTATCGCATACCCAACATCTCAACGAGCCTCTCGACCCGTGGTTGAGAAAGAGTCTTAGTGAATGGTGTTGGATATAATGCCCTCAAGTCAATTATTGTAATCGCAGGCACGCGATTGTGATGATTGAGGGAGGACCTATACGGGTAGAACAGTCTTACTCGAGATGATGGTATGCTATCTGGTTTGTATCTGTCATCATGTACATGCATTATGTAGTATTACAGATCACTATTACATGTTGATAGAGCCATAGGATTCTTGCTTGACTACCGGTATTATGATGGCAATCATATACGTGGGAGCTGGGTGGTCTATAAGCAATCCTTAAATGTCCCTAGTCGAGTGAGTATCGAGACTGGGCATCGATACTCTAGAGTAGACTAGTGTATACTTATCGAGACCCCGACGAGGGGTGGTGGCCGGTCTCACAAGACATTAGTGTCAGTCAGTCACCTAAGATAGTATACAGGTGCTCATTGGGTTATGAGTACACTGGATGGACTCGCCGGGAACATGCTAGTTGGTATTATACCTATTGTCGATAGCAGTTCCCAAGTGACATATGTACATGTTGGTCTGTCGACCCGAGATCGTCATTTGTTTTGTGTGAGTTCCCACTGTGCTTTGATTACTACCCTACCAAGGCTCAAAGGAGTCGTACAAACAAGTTTTAGTTGGGTATAGTCCCGGGCCACATGGAGGCAGTGAGCGGATCGTCGGGGATTCGCCTCTCCCAGTATTGGGGGTTGGTATCACGCGGTGCATGGGTGTCCATCACTAGAAATCCTTGGCCAAGGTAAACGAGAATTATTGATTTGGATCAGTAGTTTCTCAGTTGGTGATGGGCTTCATACTGACATGAAATATCATGTTATTAGGGGTCTGACTTTATCCACCCCCTAGACTCGATATGCGATACTCTTAGACGAACAGACCGGACTGTATGGAGATTGTCACTGATAGGCTCAGTAGGGGTTCAGATGAGTTTGCTCGTTGGCCTTCCTTTCGTTCAATACCTGGGTAGCCGTTACGTACATCTAGTGCCGCTGACGTGCTTGTGGTTAAACCCACTGCCAGCGTATTTACGAGTCTTTAGAGTCCCACACAGAGGGTTTCTATGGTTCTGGCGAAATGATGTAGTAGCTGTTAGTGATATATTCCCTAGAGGCCATTATTGTATCATACTGGATTGTATATTACTTAATGGAAGCTTGGGATATACACGGATATAGTAACAGTCTTGCTCGAAATGGTAGTATGCTACTTGGTTTGTTTCTATCTCAATATGTGCATGCGTTTCTTTTAGCATATCGCTTATACATATTGGTAGAGCCCTTAAGATCTTTGCTTGATTACCAGCGTTGTTGTAATGTTTTAGAAATCGTTTTGTGAATTTTCCCGTTTTAGGGCAAAATTGTCGGTTTTTCCCGTTTTAACCCGATTTCGATCAAACGACCGTATAAGCTTACCGACACCTAGTTTGGCCAAAATAAAGCTTGTGCGCAAACTTTGGGAGTATTTGGGAGGTTTTGGTTCAGATAGATTTTTTCCCAAATAAAATATTATTTTAAACGGTATTTTTTGCACGTAAATTGGGAAATTTTTTCTTTTGTGAATAAATTAATTTTGTCACTAGAATTATTTTAGAAGGTTCTTTTTAAATATCTAGATTTTTTTGGTGACTAATGGTTTCTTTTTAAAAAGAAAAGAAAAGGGTGTAAAGGTGGCATTTTTCATTTAATGTTGCATTATTGCTTGACTAGAAAATTCTTCATTTTAATTACACAAAACCCCCCCTCTCACCCTTGGCCGAGCCTCATCCCCCCATTTCTTCCCTAAAAAATTCCAAGCTCATTTCTCACTCTTTTTCAATCAAAAACACAAAAAGCATTCCAAAAATAAATCCAAAAATTCCTATATAAAAATTAAACCATTTTTCCTTCACTAATCCTTCATGGATCTTCTTCAAAGCTTGATTTTTGGAGGCTAAAATGATGGATCTAATTTCATTTTGGTGTTCTTGAGGAGGTATAATTTCTTACCTTAATCCATAATTAATTGCTTTAATCTTAAACTAGATAATTTATTTAGGTATTTATGTGCTTAGTTTAGCTTTTAATTCATGATTAATTCATTATATTTGGTTTAAGAAATTCATGTTAGGGTTAAATTTTGATTAAGTGATTAGTGTTTTCTTGAAGTGTTAAATTGTGTTTTGAAAAAGATTAATCTAGTAGAAAATGTTAAAATTTGCTAATAAGCATTTTGTTTAATTAAGCAAAGTTGCTTACTAGATTTTTGCTAAAACATAATTAGCGAGTGTTAAAAATATAGGATTGGTTTAGATAGCTTAGTTAAGCTATTTTAAGGTATTTGTAATTGTTAGATTTGCGTTATCTTGAATCTAGTGCGATATATTGCGATAGGCTGCTTACTAGATTTCGGGGTTTTTCCGACGTAGGGTTTGTTTGGTAGTTGCGAGGTTATATCTAGTGTATTCCTCGTAATTTTGTGTTGTGTTGTGCGATCGGGACGATCGGGGTCCAGAATTGGTGTTTTGTAGTTTAGTGACCCCAATTAGGGTTTTGGCCGGTATCGTGCGCGATAGATGCGCTAAGCGCGCAGTGTAATTTTCCGGGCGTTTTCGTCGCGTTTCGTTGTCTTTTCATCATTATAGGATATTTAGCTTATGTGTTGTATTTATGAATTTTAGGTTCGCAAGCAGGGATTTCAGGTGCTGCGGACAAGGGGAAGCAGGTGGTCGGATTTTCATAGCTCGAGACCATCGGTGAGTAGATTTAACATCTACGGGGAAATCGCCCGTATGGCGTTATGCGTCGGGGAGAATATGATATGATAGCTGCATGTATTTGCATATTAGTTACTTTCATATGAATGTCATTGCATAGCATTATCTATTGTACTTGACCCGTACCTTTAGATATAACACATTACTGACGGTTCATGTTGCACGAGCACTAAATTGTATGCTACACCCACACCGTCTGTAATTGCCATGACACGCACAAACACCTACATATGTGATATGGTAGTGGATAGGAATGATTGGAGTAGTAACTCTTATTCTATTGTGCATATGAAATACTGTGGACACATACATACGTGATATTGCATTGGGCAGGAATAGTTAAGGTAGTGAACCTTGTTCCACTTCACTTATATCTTGCTATATTTACTTATACATTATGCATACATATTGACATGTACACCCTCGTACTTGATAACATGTAGATACTTAAACCTTGCTACACTTACATGTACACTTCATATGATACTGCATTTATTTTCGAAGGAATTGGGAACCGCATGATATGTTTTAAAGCTAGATTCAATTTAAAGAGCGGTTTTCCCTTTATATGCTCATATTGATATTTTATGTTGCATATATCAATTTTATATGGATTTGACGCATTGAGATATGGATTTCATATGATTTATGAATTTGAGAACCGTGGGGAATATTTTCAAGAAAACTATGTATTGTTTGAAAACCCGGTTTCTCTTGATATGATATTTGATGCGTCCACCATGTGATTTCTCGGTTCTGAGATTTGGCTTGTGATACCCGATTCGAGGAGCGGGACGCACCGTCTGCGGGTACATGGTGGACCCGGTATGGTACCCCGGGGTGAGTGGTGATTTCGTGGTGTAGACGATAAGCCTGACGGTGGGACCACTACCTACCGGTGATTGTATTTGGACTCGGCGGTTATCATGGAGATACCGACCGGAGTGAGGTATGACATATCGTCAGGGCTATTCATGGTGACAGCGCCTGAGTTATGAGGATTTACGTGTCGATGCTAGACATAGGTTTCATGATGTTTCGAGTGTCGGTGTTTGACACTCAGGTTTTCGTGAGACATACAGGATGTGAGGGCCGATCTGAGGATGCGGTGCCTGAGAATTTGGGATTTGATGTGTCAGTGAGGGACACTGGTGTTTTTCCATGCTGATAATTTTTGCATGAGATTTTATATTATATCATCCCACACTCAGGATTATGTTGATATGCATTGTTTCATGTAGTTGTAGTACCCTGATGATGTACCTTTACATGATTGTTGCATATTCACTTATCATACTTATGCTATCGGATTACTTGTGATAGATAGATCGCTGTTCGTGCATACTTGTGATTACTGTATGATGTTATTTACTATTCACGAGTTGGCAACTCACCTCCGTTGTGCCACAGTGTTGTGCAGGACATACCCTCTGAGTAGTCGCGGCAGGGCATCTTATCATCTCTACTTTTGCGGATACCGCTACGGTTGGCTGTGAAGCCTTGCTTTTAGGTAGGTTGCGGTTATCTGTTTGTACTTTGTATATTTTTTTGTTGGATCTAGTATTCTCCATCTACCATTATTGTATATGACTTAGAGACGACTTGTGAGGATTCCGTGTTATATTTTGTGGTGACTTTGGGTACCGTGCTTGTGGGAGCCGGTTTTGTTGAAAAGTTTTACTTCTTTATGCAGTTTTCTTTTATATTTCTTCGCTTCGGCGTCGTATATATGCTTTGGTGGTTGTCTCTGCCGTTGGCGTGATTTGCTCCCGTTTGGGATGCTTTTTATTATTATCTATGTTGTACCCGTTTTCGGGGTTAGTTTTTACAAAGGAGGTGCTGCCGAAATTTTTAAGAACGAAAACTAAACTTAAAGATTTTTACTTGAAAATTTCCGAATGTTTAAAACTATGTTTTTCTCCATTGATCCAGTTTTGGGTGGTTTAGATTTCTGGGTTTCGGCTTACTTAAGTTGCGTACGCCTTTAGATGTTACGTAGTTTAAGTGCCGGTTACGGGCTAAATTTGGGTCGTGACAAAGTTGGTATCAGAGCGCTAGATTTTTACCTTTCGGAGTGTAGGATGACCTTGGTATGATGGAGTAGGTAGCTTAAGCAGAGTGACGTAGCGTGTGTATGTTCCGCGGCATACTTACGACACGGTACTCCGCCTAAGTGATCTTAGGACTTATTGATTGAAATTCCTTCCGTGATTGATATACATCTTTGTGATTCGATTTCCGTTTCCTTATCGAATCTTGTTTCAATTTCCAGCCTATATGCCGCCGAAGACTACGAGGGCACAGAGAGCGGCCGCGAGGGCCGAGGCCGGAGTCGACTCGTCTGAGGCGAGGGTTGACCAGGGCGATAAGCCTGTGGTACCGGAGCACATTGCTATGATTGGGGCTGGTATGCACGACCTGCGCCAGATTGTGGGGACTTTAGTAGAGGCCATTCGAGCACAGGGGAAGGCTGTTGTTCCACCCGTTGCAGGGACCATGATGGTACCTACTGATCCGGCAGTCGTAGTTGCAGCTCCAGAGGTTATTACCGTGTCACTGACGGAGTTCATGAGGCTGAGGCCTCCGGTGTTTACTGGCACAGATGTTACTGAGGATCCGCAGTCGTTCATCGACCGGATGGCCAGGATTTGTCGCTCATTCCGATGCTCCGACGAGAGATGGGTAGAGTTTGCGAGTTTCCGGCTGGAGGGTATGGCCCAGAAGTGGTGTGAGTCGTTGGAGAGGGGAAGAGCCGCTGGTCTTGCTCCTATGACCTGGGCTGAGTTTGTGACGTCGTTTCTTGCCCGTTTTCTTCTACCGAGCGTCAGGGATACGCGAGCGCGCAGATTTGAGTCGTTACGTCAGACGCCGGGGATGACGGTGTCGGAGTATGATGTTTTGTTTACTGAGCTGTCGGTGTATGCTCCGTACCTGGTGGCGACTGAGGAGATGAGGGTGAAGAGGTTTGTTCGAGGCCTGCTTACCCAGTTGTTCCTAGCCATCAGCATTTAGCATTGCGACACATATGCGGCAGCTGTCGATGCAGCCCTATTGGTGGAGGAGCGTCTAGCTGAGTCATCGGTTGTTCCAGAACCGAAGATGACTCATACGGATGAACCAGCACAGGGACCGAGGTTTGTCCGCAGAGGCAGAGTTCCTTCAGACTCGGGGAGTAGCAGAGACGTGGGACGTGGCCAGTTATTCAGTTCTTATTCCTAGGAGGGCCAGCGACCGTCTTATGGATGCTTCGGTTGTGGCAGTTTGCATCATCTTGTTCGGAATTGTACTGTGGTGCGTCAGAGAGGGCCAGCAGTACCGCAGGTTACCTTACCTCCTTCTCCGCCTCAGAGAGCGTTGCCTCTTATTCCTGTTGTTGCGCCGCGTCAGACTCCTACTCAGAGAGGTCGTGGTCGCGGTGGTTTTGTGCCGAGAGGATGAGGTGGCAGAGGCAGAGGACAGCCAGTGGCCGGTAGAGGGCAGGCACGGGTTTTTGCCTTGACTCACCAGGACGCTCAGGCGTCCAATGCTATGGTTTCAGGTACCCTTTCCTTATGTTCTTTTGATGCACATGTTCTTTTCGATCCGGGATCTACGCATTCGTATGTTTCTACGCACTTCGCGCCAAGGTTAGGCCGAGAGTCGTGTTTGCTGGATCAGCCGCTAGTAGTGACTACTCCTGTGGGAGAGTTGTTTGTTGCGCGGCACGTGTTCCGATCATGTGTTGTCCGTTTAGGAGACAGAGATCTGTCTGTCGACTTGATCCTTCTTGAGATGTTGGACTTCGACGTTCTGTTGGGCATGGATTGGCTAGCGACTTGCTATGCATCCGTGGACTGCCGCGAGAAGACAGTTAGATATTGTTTTCCCGGCGAGCCAGTGTTTGTTGTGCAGGGAGACCGTGGTGCCGCCCCTAACAGTTTGGTTTCTGTTCTGTGCGCTAGTCGACTTTTGAGGAGAGGATGTCGGGGATTCTTGGCTTTCATTAATGATACTGGAGCTACGGTGGAGTCGTTGGACCAGGTTTCTACCGTGCGAGAGTTTCCCGATGTCTTTCCCGATGAGTTACCTGGGTTGCCGCTAGAGCGCGATATTGAGTTCTGCATTGATTTGATTTCTGGAACGGAGCCTATTTCTATACCGCCTTATCGGATGGCTCCCGCAGAGCTTAGAGAGCTTAAAGATCAATTGCAAGAGTTGCTTGTTTTGGGACTTGTGCGTCCGAGTGTTTCGCCGTGGGGAGCTCCTGTTCTGTTCGTCAAGAAGAAGGACGGCAGTTTGAGGCTATGTGTGGATTATCGTCAGTTGAACCGAGTTACGGTGCGGAACAGGTATCCTTTACCCTGCATTGACGATTTATTTGATCAGCTCCAGGGCGCGAAACATTTTTCGAAGATTGATTTGCGTTCGGGTTATCATCAGTTGTGGGTTCGGAATGATGACATTCCGAAGACTGCTTTTCGTATGCGCTATGGGCATTATGAGTTTTTGGTGATGTCGTTCGGACTCACCAATGCGCCAGCAGCGTTCATGGATCTGATGAACCGGATTTTCAGGCCGTTCCTCGACCAGTTCATTATAGTGTTTATTGATGACATACTGGTCTACTCTAGGAGTCATGAGGAGCATGAGCAGCACTTGAGGATTTCTTTGCAGATATTGAGAGAGCACCGGCTGTATGCTAAATTCTCAAAGTGCGCATTTTGGCTTGATAGAGTTGACTTCCTGGGTCATGTGGTGACTGGTGATGGTATTCTTGTGGACCCGAGGAAGATTGAGGCTGTACAGCTTTGGCCCAGACCTGTATCGGTGATGGAGGTCGCAGCTTTTTGGGCTTAGCTGGTTATTATCGCCGTTTTGTGCAGGATTTCTCGAGTATCGCTGCACCGCTGACTGGACTGACCTAGAAGGGAATTCCTTTTTTCTGGACTGATGCGTGCGAGCAGAGTTTTCAGCAATTGAAGACTCGGTTGACGACAGCACCAGTTCTTTCTTTACCTTCTGGATCGGGCGGCTATGTTGTTTATTGTGATGCTTCTCGAGTGGGGCTCGGCTGTGTTTTGATGCAGCATGATAGGGTGATTGCATATGCTTCTAGGCAGCTGAAGAAGCATGAGCAGAATTACCCCACTCACGATCTTGAGATGGCAGCGGTAGTCTTTGCGCTGAAGATTTGGAGACACTACTTGTACAGAGAGTCGTGTCGGATCTTCACGGATCACAAGAGTTTGAAGTATATCTTCCAGCAGCGAGATCTGAACCTGAGACAGCGCCGATGGATGGAGCTAGTGAAGGATTATGATTGTGAGATCCTTTATCACCCGGGCAAGGAGAATGTGGTAGCTGATGCTTTGAGTCGTAGGCCCGTGGGTAGCTTGTCCCAGTTGAGCGCAGTTCAGTGTCAGTCTTCTGCAGATTGGCAGCTCTTGTGTGATAGTAGAGTGCAGTTCGAGTTCAGTTCCGTTGGGGGACAACTTGCTCATGTCCGCGCCCGTCCTCTTCTTTTTGATCGTATCCGTGAGGCGCAGCCCAGTGATGCCCGTTTGATTGAGATTCTTAAGCTTGTTCGGCAGGGAAGAGTTTCGGAGTTCACGATTGATGACCAGGGTGTGCTACGATGTGGGACTCGCTTGTGTGTACCAGATGTTGATGGGTTGAGACGCGAGATCCTAGAGCAGGCACATCAGTCGACCTTTAGCGTTCATCTAGGTTCCACCAAGATGTACCGTGACTTGAGGGACTTCTACTGGTGGGAAGGGATGAAGCGTGATATATCGGACCTCGTTTCGAGGTGCCTGACTTGTCAGCAACTCAAGGCTGAGCATCAGAGACCGGCTGGAGAGTTGCAGCCTTTACCCGTTCCGGAGTGGAAATGGGAGCAGATTTCCATGGACTTCATTGTGGGTCTACCCAGGACCAGTCGAGGGTATGACTCCATTTGGGTTATTGTAGACCGGTTGACGAAAGCGGCTCACTTTCTTCCAGTGAAGACCACTTTCGGTTATGCTCAGTATGCTCAGTTGTACATAGATGAGATTGTGCGTTTGCACGGTGTTCCCACATGCATAGTATCCGACAGAGGCACCCAGTTTACTAGCCGTCTTTGGCAGAAGTTTCAGGAAGCTTTGGGTACCCGGCTGAGTTTTAGTACCGCTTTTCATCCACAGACCGATGGCCAGTCGGAGCGGACTATACAGACTCTAGAGGATATGCTCCATGCATGCGTGCTTGATTTTGGTGGCAGTTAGGATCGTCACTTGCCGTTGATTGAGTTCTCCTACAACAACAGCTTTCAGGAGACTATTCAGATGGCACCTTTTGAGGCTTTATATGGTAGGAAGTGTCGATCGCCAGTCTGTTGGACCGAGCTTAGTGAGAGTTTGGTTTTGGGACCCCAGCTAGTTCAGGAGACCACGGAGAAGATCCAGCTGATTCAGGATAGGATGAGAGCAGCCCAGTGCAGGCAGAAGTCTTATGCCGACCGTCGTCGTCGCAGACTTGAGTTCGCAGTAGGGGATCATGTATTCCTGAGGATTTCTCCGATGAAGGGCGTTATGCGATTTGGGAAGAGAGGAAAGCTCAGTCCCAGCTTTGTAGGTCCTTTCGAGATCCTTGAGCGAGTGGGTTCTGTTGCTTATCGTTTGGCGCTCCCGCCCAGTTTTCTAGATGTTCACCCTGTTTTTCATGTGTCAATGCTTCGTAGATACCTTCATGATCCTTCTCACACGATTCAGCACGAGACCGTTCAACTTGAGCGCGATCTTTCGTTCACCGAGCAGCCGGTAGTTATTTTGGATCGGCAGGTGAAGAAACTTCGGTCAAAGGTCTTGCCATCTGTGAAGGTTCTTTGGCGTAGCCCGACTAGTGAGGAGATCACTTGGGAGGCCGAGAGCGAGATGCGGAAGAAATTCCCTCATCCTTTTGAAGGTACGCTTAGTATGAAATTTTAATTCGGGGACCGAATTTCTATAAGGAGGGGAGATTGTAACGTTTTAGAAATCGTTTTGCGAATTTTCCCGTTTTAGGGCAAAATTGTCGGTTTTTCCCGTTTTAACCCGATTTCGATCAAACAACCGTATAAACTTACCGACACCTAGTTTGGCCAAAATAAAGCTTGTGCACGAACTTTGGGAGTATTTGGGAGGTTTTGGTTCAGATAGATTTTTTCTTAAATAAAATATTATTTTAAGCGGTATTTTGTGTAAGTAAATCGGGAAAAATTTTCTTTTGTGAATAAATTAATTTTGTCATTAGAATTATTTTAGAAGGTTCTTTTTAAATATCTAATTTTTTTTTGGTGACTAATGGTTTCTTTTTAAAAAGAAAAGAAAAGGGTGTAAAGGTGGCATTTTTCATTTAATGTTGCATTTATTGCTTAAGACTAGAAAATTCTTCATTTTAATTACACAAAACCCCCCCTCTCACCCTTGGCCGAGCCTCATCCCCCCATTTCTGCCCTAAAAAATTCCAAGCTCATTTCTCACTCTTTTTCAATCAAAAACACAAAAAGAATTCCAAAAATAAATCCAAAAATTCCTATATAAAAATTAAACCATTTTTCCTTTACTAATCCTTCATGGATCTTCTTCAAAGCTTGATTTTTGGAGGCTAAAATGATGGATCTAATTTCATTTTGGTGTTCTTGAGAAGATATAATTTCTTACCTTAATCCATAATTAATTGCTTTAATCTTAAACCAGCTAATTTATTTAGCTATTTATGTGCTTAGTTTAGCTTTTAATTCATGATTAATTCATTATATTTGGTTTAAGAAATTCATGTTAGGGTTAAATTTTGATTAAGTGATTAGTGTTTACTTGAAGTGTTAAATTGTGTTTTGAAAAAGATTAATCTAGTAGAAAATGTTAAAATTTGCTAATAAGCATTTTGTTTAATTAAGCAAAGTTGCTTACTAGATTTTTGCTAAAACATAATTAGCGAGTGTTAAAAATATAGGATTGGTTTAGATAACTTAGTTAAGCTATTTTAAGGTATTTGTAATTGTTAGATTTGCGTTATCTTGAATCTAGTGCGATATATTGCGATAGGTTGCTTACTAGATTTCGGGGTTTTTCCGACGTAGGGTTCGTTTGGTAGTTGTGAGGTTATATCTAGTGTATTCCTCGTAATTTTTGTTTTGTGTTGCGCGATCGGGACGATCGGGGTCCAGAATTGGTGTTTTGTAGTTTAGCGACCCCAATTAGGGTTTTGGCCGGTATCGTGCGCGATAGATGCGCTAAGCGCGCAGTGTAATTTTCCGGGCGTTTTCGTCGCGTTTCGTTGTCTTTTCATCATTATAGGATATTTAGCTTATGTGTTGTATTTATGAATTTTAGGTTCGCAAGCAGGGATTTCAGGTGCTGCGGACAAGGGGAAGCAGGTGGTCGGATTTTCATAGCTCGAGACCATCGGTGAGTAGATTTAACATCTACGGGGAAATCACCCGTATGGCGTTATGCGTCGGGGTGAATATGATATGATAGTTGCATGTATTTGCATATTAGTTACTTTCATATGAATGTCATTGCATAGCATTATCTGTTGTACTTGACCCGTACCTTTAGATATAACACATTACTGACGGTTCATGTTGCACGAGCACTAAATTGTATGCTACACCCACACCGTCTGTAATTGCCATGACACGCACAAACACCTACATATGTGATATGGTAGTGGATAGGAATGATTGGAGTAGTAACTCTTATTCTATTGTGCATATGAAATACTGTGGACACATACATACGTGATATTGCATTAGGCAGGAATAGTTAAGGTAGTGAACCTTGTTCCATTTCACTTATATCTTGCTATATTTACTTATACATCATGCATACATATTGACATGTACACCCTCGTACTTGATTACATGTAGATACTTAAACCTTGCTACACTTACATGTACACTTCATATGATACTGCATTTATTTTCGAAGGAATTGGGAACCGCATGATATGTTTTAAAGCTAGATTCAATTTAAAGAGCAGTTTTCCCTTTATATGCTCATATTGATGTTTTATGTTGCATATATCAGTTTTATATGGATTTGACGCATTGAGATATGGATTTCATATGATTTATGGATTTGAGAACCGTGGGGGATATTTTCAAGAAAACTATGTATTGTTTGAAAACCCGGTTTCTCTTGATATGATATTTGATGCGTCCACCATGTGATTTCTCGGTTCTGAGATTTGGCTTGTGATACCAGATTCGAGGAGCGGGACGCACCGTCTGCGGGTATATGGTGGACCCGGTATGGTACCCCGGGGTGAGTGGTGATTTCGTGGTGTAGACGATAAGCCTGACGGTGGGACCACTACCTACCGGTGATTGTATTTGGACTCGGCGGTTATCATGGAGATACTGACCGGAGTGAGGTATGACATATCGTCAGGGCTAGTCATGGTGACAGCGCCTGAGTTATGAGAATTTATGTGTCGATGTTACACATGAGTTTCATGATGTTTCGAGTGTCGGTGTTTGACACTCAGGTTTTCGTGAGACATACAGGATCCGAGGGCCGATCTGAGGATGCGGTGCCTGAGGATTTGGGATTTGATGTGTCAGTGAGGGACACTGGTGTTTTTCTATGCTGATGATTTTTGCATGAGATTTTATATTATATCATCCCACACTCAGGATTATGTTGATATGCATTGTTTCATGTAGTTGTAGTACCCTGATGATGTACCTTTACATGATTGTTGCATATTCACTTATCATACTTATGCTATCGGATTACTTGTGATAGATAGATCGCTGTTCGTGCATACTTGCGATTACTGTATGATGTTATTTACTATTCACGAGTTGGCAACCCACCTCCGTTGTGCCACAGTGTTGTGCAGGACATACCCTCTGAGTAGTCGCGGCAGGGCATCTTATCATCTCTACTTTTGCGGATACCGCTACGGTTGGCTGTGAAGCCTTGCTTTTATGTGGGTTGCGGTTATCTGTTTGTACTTTGTATATTTTTTTTGTTGGATCTAGTATTCTTTATCTACCACTATTGTATATGACTTAGAGACGACTTATGAGGATTCAGTGTTATATTTTGTGGTGACTTTGGGTACCGTGCTCGTGGGTGCCGGTTTTGTTGAAAAGTTTTACTTCTTTATGCAGTTTTCTTTTATATTTCTTCGCTTCGGCGTCGTATATATGTTGTGGTGGTTGTCTCCGCCGTTGGGCGTGATTTGCTCCCGTTTGGGATTCTTTTTATTATTATCTATGTTGTACCCGTTTTCGGGGTTAGTTTTTACAAAGGAGGTGCTGCCGAAATTTTTAAGAACGAAAACTAAACTTAAAGATTTTTACTTGAAAATTTCCGAATGTTTAAAACTATGTTTTTCTCCGTTGATCCAGTTTTGGGTCGTTTAGATTTCTGGGTTACGGCTTACTTAAGTTGCGTACGCCTTTAGACGTTACGTAGTTTAAGTGCCGGTTACGGGCCAAATTTGGGTCGTGACAGTTGTGATGGCAGTCACACTAGTGGGGGTTGAGTAGTCTATAAGCATATCCTATACAGGTTCCTAGTCGTAGGATTATCGAGACAGGGCATAGATACTCCAGAGTAGACTAGTGTATACGCTTCTCATCTCAGCAGGGGAAATGGTCTGTCCCACAGCTATTAGTACGTCGTACTAGAGATAGTATGCATGTGCTCATTGGGTTATGAGTTACACTGGACGGACTCGTGGGGTATTTCTTGTTGGTACTATACTTATCGTCAGGTAGCAGTTCCCAGGTGACATGAGTACAGCATAGTCCGTTGACTTAACACTGCTACTTCGCCTCAAGTGTGTTCTTACTGTTCTTAGATTACTATCCTACCATGGCTCTATTGAGTCGTGCAAACAAATAGTTGGGTGCAGTCCCGAAGCAATTGGAGGCAGTGGCGGTTAGATAGGATTCGTCTTTCCCGATGTTGGGGGTTGATGTCGCGCTGTGATTCGAAAAGCCATTACACAAAGTCCCTGTCCAGGTCAAGCGAGATTTACTGGTAGGTACTCCAGTAGTTTCTCAGGGTGTTTTGGGCTGCACTCCGACACGACTTATTGTGCTATTAGGGGTCTGACGTTTACCGCCCCTAGGCCCGATATGCGATACTCTTAGGCGAACAAACCGGACCGTACGGAGATTGCTACAGACAGACTCAGTAGGGGTTCGAATGAGTTTGCTCGTCGGCCTTCTTATCGACAGATACCTGGGTAGCCGTTACGTGCAGCCAGTACCGCTGATGTGCTTATGGTTAAACCCACTGCCAGCGTACTTTCAAGTATTTAGAGTCCCACACAGGGTTTCCCTTCTTCGGGCGAAACGATGTAGAGGTCGTATGGTTTTATGACTGCGGTCGACCACATACGTGTATTCATGCGCATATGATGTTCAGGCGGACAATACTAGTGGGCTTTGGTTTATACCGGATCCTAGTATTTGATTATTGGATTAGTTATGTCTCATTGTATTCGTGTTTCTCGGAATACGGATACGGGTATGTATATACGGATGCGAGGGGTATTCTTGTAATTATTCAAGTTTGCTTCTAGATGATTAACACCTCATTATTCGATTTAGCATTTTAGGTTAAATGCTTAATGAGGGTGATATTGTGAGGAGGAAATCTTTATGGTATTTTAGTGAAATTGAGCATGGCTTATTGTTGACTTTCTTGGACTATTTGTGGTAAATGAAGACTTAGATATTTTGGGATATTTGTGAGATATTTGTGATAGATATTTTCATTTGCCTTAAAGTTAAAAATATAAGACATTCTCAAGTTTTCACCTTCATTATCACAAACACATTCTCTCTCCTCTCAAGCTCTCTTCATCTTCCTCAAGAACCCTAATTGTCTCATGAGTTGAGAATCCCAGGTTTTATGAGACAACTAGATCCTTTAGCACTCTCTACTCACTCTAGGCTACTTAGTTTAGCACACCAAGTGACCTAGTTACCTCATCTTTGAGGTGAAAGCTCAAGGTTGGAACTCTCGGGTGGATCTTCTTCGACTTCGTGAAGCCGACGAGGAGGCGCGATCCATTTTCACTCCAAGGAGCTCACGAAGAGGAAGTAGACAACAAGAAGACTAGAAAGACACGATACTATGGTATAATTGTAACACCCGAGCCCAATACTACTTTTCTGTCGCTGTTTGAGCATTAGGTAGTACTTATTTCATTTATCTTGCTTGTTTGGGTCTTACTGTAAAATTTTATCTAGCAAAGTCATTTCTACATATAACAAATTTTAGCATCTAAAGTGAAATCAAAAATATCCATCTTGGCCTACTCGACACCCCTAGCCGCGTGGTAGCGTCCGTGCATCGAGTTCTCGTCCCGTTCAGTGAAACGGACGAGTTTGGACGGCTACGCGCGTGTACAGGTGTCTGACTTGGGGGTATGCTTTTTAAACATAAAACATTTCATTTTAAAAATTGAAACCCTCTTAAAATCCTATTATTTAAATTTCAAATTTTTGGACCCAACCCGGGCGCAATTTGGAAATGTTTCATTTAGCGCCAAAATCCCAAATTTAATATAATATTAAACCATATAATATTTCTTTAACCATACGATATTACTGTTAATTTGATTTCCTAAAATCTTTTAAATCTTAAATATGTTTTTCCTTAACCACTCCTGGCCAATCGCGATGCCTAAAACCCCGTGGGCCCCCTCCTTTAACTCCTCTCTCTTTCTCTCTCTCTCTCTCTAGCTTTCTCTATTCCTCTCTCTCTCTCTCTCCCCCCTCAAATCCCGTTCTCTCTCTTCCTCAAATCTCTTTCTCTCTCTCCTTTTAAATTCTTTTCCCCTCTCGTTTCTTTTTTTCACGAGAACAGTAACCATCGCGAGAACCCATCGCGAACCCTAACCCTAGCCGCCTTCGCCGTCGCCACCGCAGCTCCGACGCCGGCGCCAGCGCCACCGTTTCCCTCGCCTCCGCCTCCTCGTACCAACCTCGACATCCCCTCCTTCTCCCCGTGTGCACAAGCGCCGCAGCAACCCCGGTCAACCCCGCGCCTTCTCTGTACGGCCGGAGACGTCGCCGGCGACCTTCGTCGTCGTCACCCGCGCCACCTTCGGCAACCTCCTCATCACCCGCGCGCACCAGCCCCCGACCACCTCCTCTCCCTCTCCACTTTCTTTCCCTTTTCCATACTCGCAGCCCTAGCCATCGCCTGTGACCTCCTCGCCGGCGCCTCACCGCCGTCGACCTCATCGCCGTTACACCCTCTGCAACACCAGTAAGCCTTCTCTCCCCTTCCTCCTTCCTTTTCCCCCTCCGGTTTACCCATGGCTGTGCACTAATTTCTGAATTTTTGTTGTCGCTGTTCGCTGGAATCCGGCCGTGCCGGTGACGTGTCCCGACGATTCAGCGGAGTGCTCTGACCCGTGAGGTCCCTTGGTTCGTTGTTTGGGTTCAGTCCGTGAACCGTGCGTCTGTCGCGTGTTTCCCCGCCGACGTTACGTTCCGTTTTTCCCGGTTCGCGACCCGTCGAGGCATGTATCCCTTGCTACATGCTATACAGTATATTTATATATGTAATGACACCCTAAACCTGCTATTTTAACTGTAGTATTATAATTCCCATTTTATGTCAATGTTGTTATATATTATTTATCTTTCAAACTTGAAACCTACCTGTTGCAATTGCCGTAGTGAACCTAATAACCATACTTACAGATTTTAATTTCACCTTCACTAATAATGTAGCCTATGGCATCTTATCCACCGTTTACGTCATTCAGACACTTGTATACATTTAACCTGCTTAAATTGTGATTTCATCCGTGGAACCTGTATATACTTATAACATTGCATCCATGAAGTCTTAAACTTATTAACATGATTAAATGGCTATAACTGTCTTACTGCATTCTTGTAATGTTGAAATCCTCTCTGTGATACAACTAATAACTGTACTGCAAACTGAGTGCATCTGCCTATTGCTTAATTCATTGCTTATATCATGTTGTTGATGACCATGCTTGATTATATAACTGATTGTGAATTCACATATGATATTGTTCACAACTTGACCCGACTTACTACATGTATATTGATCTACCCGACATGGTACCGTATACTGTTTGACTTGACCTGATGTACCATGACTTGACCCGTTACCTGATCTTATGTCTAATGCCCACAAACCTGACATGTAGTCCTCATGGACCGTTCCTGTTGTCTATCTAGACAAACCTGTTTACCTGATCCTGTATTGGCATTAGTTTCTTGATTACGGGATACCTGACTTGACTTACACATATAACTTGGGGGTATGGGGAAATCAGTATTGTAACCGAACGTAACTCCAAGGGCCATCCTATTGTTTGCCGTTTTTCCAGGCGTTACGGAATATCCTATTGTTTGCCGTTTTTCCGGGCGTTACGGAATACCCATTGTTTGCCGTTTTTCCGGGAGTTACGGAATACCCATTGTTTGCCGTTTTTCCGGGCGTTACGGAATACCTATTGTTTGCCGTCCTTCCGGGCGTTACGGAATAACTACCGACCAGTTACGATGAGGATTACCTTACCTGGTTTCAAAGACTTTAGAACAGAGAACCTGATAGCACAGTTAGTTTACCCACTGCACACTACCCTGCACTGCTCTGATTCATATTATTGCTACTCTTGCTTATTTCATGTTTATATTCGCATTGCCTGTCTATTATGTTATTACTTGATGACATGACGCGCCGACGTCTGGGTTTTGCATGGCCCAGATTCCGTACCGCTGTTGCAGTCCGAGCAGGAGTACTTCAGCCAGCAGGCTGAGCTGTGAGTCCTGTAGTAGTTTGTTTTCTTTCCCGCATTTTTTTATTCCTGATGTGAGCCCGCATTATGGGACATACATTCCAGTTATTTGTATTGGATCTTTCGCTTCCGCATTTTATTATTCTTGACTCATGATTTATCTTGGATTATGGATATGTTTAGATAGTTTTATTCTGTTCTTGATATCTCTACAGCCGTAATGTGACCGTGGATGGATATTTCCTACCCACAGGTAACATGGTTGGCTATGTCAGGTGCCCATTTTAGCGTACTCTGGGATGCGGGGCGTGACATGGTTCTTTTGGTATCAGAGCCATAGGATAGTCGGGTTGATTCTTTTGTAGTTGGGTATTGTACCCAATACACGAATCAGAATACCCGCATTTAGGAAACTTGTCCTGCCACCTTGCCGTTTTACCATTCTTGAATCACATTCTTCCTGATTATATCTTTTACGATGTGCAAACTTCCTTTTAATATCGACTCGAAAACCTGATTCCTTGCTATCTCTAGGACTTAGACGACTTGGGTGGAGTTATGTAATTGTGGCTATGATACCGCGGCATAGTTACAATGCGGCACTCTATTTAAGTAACTTGGAGTTCTAGCCTTGATCTATATTTTGAATATATCATCATGCTAACGTTGGGTATTTTGATTTCAGGAATATGGCAGGTAAGAATTTGAAGACGTACTAAAGGCGTGTGGACGAAGCCGCCATGCTTGGAGTGATAAGAGGAATGCTGGAGAATCAAAAGAGACAGACCGAGCTGATCCAACAACAAGCGGAATCATTCCAGGAAGGTTTGTGGACCGTTCAGCAGTCCATGAGCAGTGTTGTGGCCAGACCAGTGGATCGTGTGGGTACCGTGGCGGATTTCAGGAGACTGGGTCCGTCTGTCTTCACTGGCCTGGAGGAGCCTTTGCCAGCGGAATTGTGGCTGGTTGATACGGAGAATTTACTTGTAGCGGCGCAGATTCCAGAGGATAAGAAAGTGGATGTAGTACGCATCCAGTTGGTAGACTACGCCCGGGAATGGTGGCTTGTAGAAGAGACCCGCTTACCCAAGCCGATCAGTTGGGCGGATTTCTTGAAAAGTTTCTTGGAAAAGTTCTTCCCGCGGACTGCACGGGAGGAAATGGAGGAAAAATTCGTCAGTTTGAAGCAGAACGATGCACCTATAGATGTGCATGCAGCTGAGTGGACGAGACTCAGTAGATTCGCTGGACCTTTGGTTGCCAATAGTGCTGATAGGGCAAGAAGGTCCATGTGCAGTTTGGATGTGGACATCAAGAGGCAGATTGTCTCCCTGGTTTTGACCACTTTCTCACAAGTACTTACAGCAGCCCGAGAGTAGCAGAGGCTAACTACGAAGACCGGGGGTACATCACAGCCAGCAGTTACAGCACGGAAGCCAACATTTGCACCAAATCGAGCACATGGACACAAGGGTATTCCGGTGGACAGGCGTGGCGTTGTACCAATGAAGAGGCCAGTTTTGCCCGAGCATAAGGGAAGAGTGGTGTGCGATTACTGCCAGCGACCGGGTCATTATCGCAAAGATTGTCGTAAGAGGCTTGGACTTTGTCTTATTTGCGGATCAGCGGATCACACCATTGATACTTGCCCGTCGAAGCTACGGTTAAAGGAAGATACTCAGAAGCCACCGCAGAGACAGTTTCAGGAGCAGAAGCTGATAACTCGAGGACCCAATCAAGCTCGAACCTTTACCCTGACGGCTGAAGAGGCTAAAGCCCCAGAGGAAGTCGTTTCAGATACCCTACTGGATCTTTGTTTTCTCGCATTAGCGTTATTCAATTCTAGTGTATCCCATTGTTTTATGTCGTCCAAGTTTATTACTATACACTCGAAGGATTGCACGACCCTGTTTAGTTTTGGGACATACACATTGGGAAAGGAAAAAAAAATCTTAACTAATAGAAGATATAAGGATTGTTCTATTATTGTTGGCGGTCGGGAGTTAATTGCAGATTCCTTGGTGTTTGTTACCGGCAATTGTGAAATCGTCTTGAGAATGGATTTCTCGGCACTTCCCACGCTCACTCTAAGCGTAGAGTAAAGAAAGAGAATTCCTGATTCCCGGACATCCAGAGGTTTGTTTTGAGGAAGCAGTTTTGTCGGGCCAGTCGAGTTTAGGGCTAGGCCGACAAATGATATTCTTGCATCAGTGGGGGATTGTAAAGACGAAGCACCAGCTGTAGTTGAGAGTTCATGGACGGGTTCGAGGACATCTCAGGTTTACCACCGAAGCGAGATGTGGAGTTCGCAATTGATCTTATTCCTGGTGCAGCACCAGTATCTAAAGCGTATTACCCTATGGCACCAGTAGAATTGGAAGAAGTCAAGAAACAGGTTGTTGAATTGCTTGAGAAGGGTTGGATTCAAAGCAGCAACTCGCCTTGGGGAGCTTCAGTTCTTCTAGTAAAGAAGAATGATGGCACGAGAAGGATGTGCATCGACTATCGAGAATTAAACCGGGTAACTATTAAGGACAAGTATCCGATCCCTCGCATTGGAGAACTTTTTGAGTAGCTTAGTGGCGCGAGGGTATTCTCGAAGCTGGATTTGCGATCCGGATATCATCAGGTCCGAGTGAAAGCAGAAGATATTTGCAAGACGGCGTTTCGAACTCGGTATGAACATTTCGAGTACCTAGTGATGTGTTCATACCAGAATATTACATTTTATACCGCCCATTCTTACGCTCGTGTGTTTATAGGTAGGTGCTTTTGATCTGTGTTTGTTACATATTTACAGAGTACAGGTTTTCAGTCCAAATATTGCAAATCAAGACAAAATCTCCACAGTTACACCAAATACAGAACATCTGTCACAGCAGATAAAAGCCGGGTTCCGGTCATCCATATCCGTCCAGTGCCGAGTACCAGTTCCAGAGACAAGACATATGACAGTGGTCATTCGTGTCTCGGACAAGCACAGAGCACGAGGGGGCAGCACAAGAATCAATGGGTGCGCGGAGCTCGAGAGAGATAAAGTCAAAAGTAAATAAAAGAGTGCAATCTTGGACTAAGAATTCTGAAGATATTCTGGAAAGATTATCAGAAAATACATGTACCAGACAAGAGGGGACAGCAGAACAGGATAGCACACAAAAACTGACATCCCAACTCCCCTATAGGGCGGCGGATCCGCGGCCAATAGGGGGTATTGGCGGCGGATCCGCGGCCAAGTGGGCCCCTCTCACTGTCATTTTTCATGGGTAGTTGGGTCTTTTCACAAGGGTCCAGTTTGTTGCCCTAGATTTCATTTTCCCTGCCTATAAATACAGCAGTTCTGAGCCCAACCAAGGGGCATTCTTTGTTCTCCATTCTTTTGTAGTTTTAGTTCTTTTTTCTTCTTCTTCTTCATTCTTTTTCCATGAAAATTGTAGTGAGAGCTTTTTGAGTGGGAGATTAATGAAGATGAGGTTTTTGTATCATTCTCTTGTGTTTCTTCTTCCCCTTGAGATTCTTGCTTTCTCTTGATCATTCAACCTCTTCATTGAGCTTGAATGGTTAAGGGTTAGTTATTGATCTCAAGGATCGTATTCTTTCATGGAATTAGCACTTCATTTCACATGCGTTCTCTACCCTTCCCTTGATCTTGCAACCTCTTGATTGAGCTTGCAAGTTTAAGGGTTGGCTATTGATCACATGCTTGTCTTGAGTCCTAGTTTCTTGTTCTTTTTATTTGCTTATTTATTACTTGCTTTTTCATTCTTGCTTTACCTACTTTCAATTTAATTCCATGCACTTTAATTACTTGTAATCTTTTCTTTTCTTTGTTCTTTTCTTTTTGTTCTCTCTTTTTGGTTCTCTTTTGTGAATGTTGTAATTACCGTTGTTGTTAAGAATTAATATGGTATTGTAAGTTAACACTTCTTTCCTCATTTCCTTTTCCCGTTATTTTCCATTTGAACTCCGCCCAAACGTTACGCAAGCGCTCCGTTAGGCACCCTACCCTGACAAGGTAACGGTGATTCCTAACCGCGACCGGTTGCGTTCGGTTTGGCCGGAGGCGAAAGCAAGAGACAAGAACGGAAGGACAAGGGTAAATAAGCCGGATTCCACGAATACCGCGCTTAAATCCCCTAATCCACGTTGTTGCCGATTGCTCTAGCTTCAATTGGTCAAGACTCGGCTCAAAGGTTTTGAGTACGGATTTCTTAGCTTACAATCTCGTATCTTTTCTTAACAACTTTATACTTGCAAATAATACACATAGGTTAGTCTGAACAAACTCATACAACATTCTTTATTGACTCGTCTAAGACAAGAAGGTAAAATACCACCATCTCCCTGTGGACCGACCCGTGCTCAACCGGCTAGCTGCATAGCGACACCGTCCTGATCGCGGTTATACTTTAATTCTTTGAACATCCGACACGCCAAAGGCGTGCGATCATGATGCCCTTCGGAGTAACGAATGCGCCGGCAATATCATGGACTTGATGAACCGAATCTTTTCACTGTTCTTGGACCAGTTTATTGTGGTATTCATTGACGATATTCTGGTTTACTCGAGGAGTTTTGAGGAGCATGCTGAGCATTTGAAGATCACACTGCAGACTTTGAGACAGGAGAAATTGTATGCAAAGATGAGTAAGTGCGAGTTTTGGCTGGAGAAAGTGAAGTTTTTGGGGCATGTTGTGTCTGGCAATGGAATTGCCGTCGATCCAGAAAAGATTGCAGCAGTTCGAGATTGGCCGATACCAAAGAATGTTGTGGACATAAGAAGTTTTCTTGGACTTGCCGGATATTGCAGGAGATTTGTGGAGAACTTTGCTCGTATGGCGGAGCCGTTAACCAAGCTTACGCGCAAGGAGGTACCTTTTGTATGGACGGATAAATGTGCATTAGTTTTTGAGACGTTGAAGCAGAAGTTGATAACCGCCCCTATTTCGACCGTGCCAGACAATTCCGGAGGATTGGTGATTCACAGCGACGCATCTGGGAAAGGATTGGGATGTGTTTGATGCTGCATGGGAAGTTTGTAGCTTACGCATCGAGACAGTTAAAGACCCATGAGAAGGATTACTCAACTCATGACTTGGAACTTGCGGCTGTGAATTTTCGCTTTGAAGATTTAGAGACACTACCTCTTGGGCGAAAGGGTCGAAATTTTACTGATCTTTAGAGCTTGAAGTAAGTGTTCACACTGAAGGAGCTTAATATGAGGCAACAGTGCAGTATGGGTGATTGTTGATCGGTTGACCAAGACAACACTTCATTCCTTTTCGGGTTGGTCAATCAACAGAGACTTTGGCAGAGCGGTACATGCAAGAGATTGTAAGATTGCATGGAGTACCAGTGAGCATCGTGTCCGATCGGGACATTCGGTTCTTATCACCCTTTTGGCAGAGTTTACAGAAAAGTTTGGGGACTCAATTGAAGTGCAGCACAACTTATCATCCTCAAACTGATGGTCAGGAGGAAAGAACGATCCAAACTCTTGAGAATATGTTGAGGGCATGCATGTTGGATTTCAAGGGTTCTTGGGAGGATCACCTGCATTTGGTAGAGTTTTCTTACAACAACAGTTTTCAGACAACTATCCAGATGGCTCCATTTGAAGCTTTGTATGGTCGTAAATGTCGTTCACCTGTTTGTTGGGATGATGTCGGTGAACGAAAATTATTGGGACCAGATTTGGTTGTGCAGACAGTTGAGAAGGTTAACACTATCAGAAATCATATGAAGGCAGCACAAGACGGACAGAAAGGTTGGGCTGATACGTCGAAAAGACCTCTAGAGTTCGCCGTGGGTGATTTGGTACTCTTGAAGATATCACCGATTAGAGGGGTGATTCGTTTTGGAAGTCGAGGAAAGCTTAGTCCTCGATTCGTCGGACCCTTGAGATCTTGGAGCGTGTTGGTGAGGTAGCGTATCGTTTGGCGTTACCGCAGTCCTTGGCGAATGTGCACGATGTGTTTCACGTATCTCAACTATGAAGGTATGTTCGAGATGAAACGCACGTATTGGATCATTCGGAGCCAACAGTACGAGAAGAATTGACTTTTGAGGAACGACCGATTGAAATCATGGATCGAAGGGAAAAGGTTCTTAAGAACAAGGTGATCCCTCTTGTGCTTGTTTCTTGGGGTAATCGCTCGCATGGAGAGTCCACTTGGGAACGAGAAGATGAAGTCCGGCAGAAGTTTCATCACCTTTTCTTGTAGTCGTCTATCCTTGTATTCTTGGAATTTCGAGGACGAAATTCTTTTTGTAGTTGGGTATAGTGTAACACCCGAGCCCAATACTACTTTTCTGTCGCTGTTTGAGCATTAGGTAGTACTCATTTCATTTATCTTGCTTGTTTTTGGGTCTTACCGTAAAATTTTATCTAGTAAAATCATTTCTGCATATAACAAATTTTAGCATCTAAAGTGAAATCAAAAATATCCATCTTGGCCTACTCGACACCCCTAGCCGCGTGGTAGCGTCCGTGCATCGAGTTCTCGTCCCGTTCAGTGAAACGGACGAGTTTGGACGGCTACGCGCGTGTACAGGTGTCCGACTTGGGGGTATGCTTTTTAATAATAAAACATTTCATTTTAAAATTTGGAACCCGCTTAAAATCCTATTATTTAAATTTCAAATTTTTGGACCCAACCCGGGCGCAATTTGGAAATGTTTCATTTAGCGCCAAAATCCCAAATTTAATATAATATTTAAATCATATAATATTTCTTTAACCATACGATATTACTGTTAATTTGATTTCCTAAAATCTTTTAAATCTTAAATATGTTTTTCCTTATACACTCCTGGCCAATCGCGATGCCTAAAACCCCGTGGGCCCCTCCTTTAACTCCTCTCTCTTTCTCTGTCTCTCTCTAGCTTTCTCTATTTCTCTCTCTCTCTCTCTCCCCTTAAATCCCGTTCTCTCTCTTCCTCAAATCTCTTTCTCTCTCTCCTTTTAAATTCTTTTCCCCTCTCGTTTCTTTTTTTCACGAGAACAGTAACCATCGCGAGAACACATCGCGAACCCTAACCCTAGCCGCCTTCGCCGTCGCCACCGCAACTCCGACGCCGGCGCCAGCGCCACCGTTGCCCTCGCCTCCGCCTCCTTGTACCAACCTCGACATCCCCTCCTTCTCCCCGTGTGCACAAGCGCCGCAGCAACCACGGTCAACCCCGTGCCTTCTCTGTACGGCCGGAGACGTCGCCGGCGACCTTCGTCGTCGTCACCCGCGCCACTTTCGGCAACCTCCTCATCACCTGCGCGCACCAGCCCCTGACCACCTCCTCTCCCTCTCCACTTTCTTTCCCTTTTCCATACCCGCAGCCCTAGCCATCGCCTGCGACCTCCTTGCCGGCGCCTCACCGCCGTCGACCTCATCGCCGTTACACCCTCTGCAACACCAGTAAGCCTTCTCTCCCCTTCCTCTTTCCTTTTCCCCCTCCGGTTTACCCGTGGCTGTGCACTAATTTCTGAATTTTTGTTGTCGCTGTTCGCCGGAATCCGGCTGTGTCGGTGACGTGTTCCGACGATTCAGCGGAGTGCTCTGACCCGTGAGGTCCCTTTGTTCATTGTTTGGGTTCAGTCCATGAACCGTGCGTCCGTCGCGTGTTTCCCCGCCGACGTTACGTTCCGTTTTTCCCGGTTCGCGACCCGTCGAGGCAAGTATCCCTTGCTACATGCTATACAATATATTTATATATGTAATGACACCCTAAACCTGCTATTTTAACTGTAGTATTATAATTCCCATTTTTATGTCAATGTTGTTATATATTATTTATCTTTCAAACTTGGAACCTACCTTTTGCAATTGCCATAGTGAACCTAATAACCATACTTACAGATTTTAATTTCACCTTCACTAATAACGTAGCCTATGGCACCTTATCCACCGTTTACGTCATTCAGACACTTGTATACATTTAACCTGCTTAAATTGTGATTTCATCCGTGGAACCTGTATATACTTATAACATTGCATCCATGAAGTCTTAAACTTATTAACATGATTAAATGGCTATAACTGTCTTACTGCATTCTTGTAATGTTGAAATCCTCTCTGTGACACAACTAATAACTGTACTGCAAACTGAGTGCATCTGCCTATTGCTTAATTCATTGCTTATATCATGTTGTTGATGACCATGCTTGATTATATAACTGATTGTGAATTCACATATGATATTGTTCATAACTTGACCCGACTTACTACATGTATATTGATTTACCCGACATGGTACCGTATACTGTTTGACTTGACCTGATGTACCATGACTTGACCCGTTACCTGATCTTATGTCTAATGCCCACAAACCTGACATGTAGTCCTCATGGACCGTTCCTGTTGTCTATCTAGACAAACCTGTTTACCTGATCCTGTATTGGCATTAGTTTCTTGATTACGGGATACCTGACTTGACTTACACATATAACTTGGGGGTATGGGGAAATCAGTATTGTAACCGAACGTAACTCCAAGGGCCATCCTATTGTTTGCCGTTTTTCCGGGCGTTACGGAATATCCTATTGTTTGCCGTTTTTCCGGGCGTTACGGAATACCCATTGTTTGCCGTTTTTCCGGGAGTTATGGAATACCCATTGTTTGCCGTTTTTCCGGGCGTTACGGAATACCTATTGTTTGCCTTCCTTCCGGGCGTTACGGAATAACTACCGACGAGTTACGATGAGGATTACCTTACCTGGTTTCAAAGACTTTAGAACAGAGAACCTGATAGCACAGTTAGTTTACCCACTGCACACTACCCTGTACTGCTCTGATTCATATTATTGCTACTCTTGCTTATTTCATGTTTATATTCGCATTGCCTGTCTATTATGTTATTACTTTATGACATGACGCGCCGACGTCTGGGTTTTGCATGGCCCAGATTCCGTACCGCTGTTGCAGTCCGAGCAGGAGTACTTCAGCCAGCAGGCTGAGCTGTGAGTCCTGTAGTAGTTTGTTTTCTTTCCCGCATTTTTTTATTCCTGATGTGAGCCCACATTATGGGACATACATTCCAGTTATTTGTATTGGATCTTTTGCTTCCGCATTTTATTATTCTTGACTCATGATTTATCTTGGATTATGGACATGTTTAGATAGTTTTATTCTGTTCTTGATATCTCTACAGCCGTAATGTGACTGTGGATGGATACTTCCTACCCACAGGTAGCATGGTTGGCTATATCACGTGCCCATTTTAGCGTACTCTGGGAAGCGGGGCGTGATAATAACATTCATCCGAGTAGTTAAACCTCAAGTAGTATGCTAACTAGGGTTTGTGATCGATCCTTGGTTCAAGTCGGTGTTGTGAAGCCCGTAAAAATTATTTTTTGCTATTTTCGCCTCCCCGCAAACACGCGGGGTGCGCGACATCGACTTATAGTGGTATCAGAGCCTTTCATAAACCTTAGATAATTTGTAGCAACGTTAGGAATCCGCAGTTTTTGTCGCGCAAAATCTGCCGACAAAAACAGTTTCCAAAAAAGATGTTTTGAGTTGTTTGCACACCCTGTGGACTCATGGTTTGAATCGAGAAGCCGCGGGGTGGAGCGTGCGCACACCTGGGACACCCGGGGGGGGGGACCAGAGGCCGGACCCACACCCCAAGACCACCACAAGGTGGCCTTGGCGGTGGGTGACCCGAGAGCACCCTAATTGGGTGCTCTCGGGTCTGCCTACCCTATGGGGACACTTTGTGGTGGCCCCAGAAAGTGGGTACCCTCCTAAGGCCCCCCATTCGATAGTTAATTTTGGTATATTCGCCTTCGCGAAGATTCAGGCAGGTTTCGAGTTCGTTTCAACTCCCGGATTGGCTTAAAACGATCGGTTTTGGAACTTTAGCTCACTGGATTTTTCATGTTTTGGAAAAATTGGTTTAGTTTGCAAATTGCGTGCGGAATTCTAATGTCGCGGTTAATTTACAAGCTTTTTGATGTGTATATGTGTTTGGAAACGTCGACTAATTGCTATACGTCAATTAGTCATGGTTGCACATATCTGTGATGATGTGATGTTGGTTTATGTATATGAACCTGTTGGATCGTCGTGGATGAATAGCCGCAGATGTGAGATGAGTGTTTTATCGTTCATTCGATGTAAATTGTAAAGCGATGTAATATTATTTTGCGAGGCACATCTGGGTTGAGGTTGTAGCCACCGTTGTATTATTTCTTTTACTGTTTTCTGCTTCTAGGATAAACCCAAGGTGGGGTGCACAAACTACCGGGTTCTTGAAGTGACGAGTGGCCTACTCACTTTTTTGAGGGAGGTTGCTTCACTTCGGGAATTTGGCGGGTAGTTTTCCGCAATCGTAGGGGTCTAGGGCGGGGTTTGGCTATTCATCACAACCGTGGAATCCATCTTTCATTATAGGCTCAAACGAAACGCGGAATTCCTAATATATCCAATATGTTCATCTGTGATTTGGAATGCTTATTACTGCATGAGACGAATGTATATATCTATATATGATATCTATTAGGCATTGCTTATGTTTTTCATCCGCGCTAGTCCAGCCCCTGCTCTGTCGTTAGTTAAGTAACCTAACGGGTGATGACGGGGCCCCGTGACGAATGCAGATGGCATAAGCGTACGTTGTTTTTTCGTTCTTTATCTTCTATGGTAGGTTAATTGATGGGACTGCATTACATTAATGCAAAGAAAACAAACCAAAGCTGAATCGTTGGAACAATTTTAAAACCACTCAGTTTTTTCAAAACAGCAAAACTTTTAAAATACGGAGCATAAACCACTCCTTTTAAAAACTATCAGGTTCCTTCGATTATATCAGTTCACTACGTTCACGGTTTCGCCAAAACCATTCGTAGCCCTCCGTCATTTCAGTTGGATATTCAGTAGTATTCAAGCTATGTATTTTGACCTTCGCCAAGGTATAGTGATTGGTAGCTACTGAATATTCATCTGTAGCATAGATAGATGCGTTGGTTTGGGACAGTCGTACTGCTATTTTGGCCTTCGTCAAGGGTATGTACGGGTGGGTTCAAATTAACTTGGACAATAATGGGTAAAACTTGATATGTGACTTATGATATGTTGGCCTTCGTCAAGGTCATAAGAGCATGGGGCAAAAATCCACATTGAGAGTTTCTAAAGAAATTGAAACTTGCTAGTGTTGCATACCATTTGGAGTGTGATAATTTTGGTAGGATTCCTTCGACTTTATCACACAATGATATTTGGATCCCGATCCCTCTGTAAGTATATTCTATTCCTTGGAAGATTTTTTCACTTAACGATCAATGCTATAAACCAAGTAGGTGTCTAGAACAGTGTTAGCGGGGCTACACCTCCAGGGAAAAGAGGTTATTTAATTAAGGAACTTCGCAAAAGCATCCTAAAACCTCCCTCGAAGTACCGACACTAGCCTGGACGAACGGTTAAGCAAGTATTATACGGTGAGATTAATCCTGACTAATTCTTCTTTTATGGTTTGATGAAGGATTCGAGAAACAGTGGGAGCCATCCTGTTTAGATAAAATAAAAACCAATCTAAACTTGAAAGAGCATCATGCCGAGTGTTTTCTTCTCTCTCTCCTAATTGCAACGACCAGGTGACCAGATTAGGTTACAAATAGATAATAAAATGACTGAGTTATACTATAGTGACTGGTAAAGGTTTGTCCAGATGTCCATTACCTATGACAAGCTGGACCACCTTATTACTACTCAAATCCCCCGCCGTCCCAGGTCCAGTTTCCACCGTCGCGGATGTTGATATCCGTAAGATAAGGGAAAAAGACTGTGTGAATGCCAAATGCCTCATGTTGGCCTTAGTATGCGGTGAATACCAGAGGCAGCACGAGAAGATGGACTTAGTTTCCATCTTCCTCCATAACAAAGATTTATATGGAGAGAAATCTCGTATCGCAAGATATGAGACCTCGAAAGAATGGCTTCAAGCGAGGTTGGCTGTCGGGTCATCTGTAGGGGACCACGTCACTACAATGATCAGCTGTATTAGACAGCTCACGGACCTGAAAACCACGTTGGAGAATGAGTCATGTACTGACTTGATTCTACAGTCTCTACCTCCTACTTACGTCCAGAGGAAGAAAGTTATACTTCCAGTTGAGGGCACCCTGAAGGAAATCAGGGAGACACCCGCTCTGCTTATTAGGGAATCTTCCTCTTCTAGATCTAAGGCGAAAGCCAAGGGTGAGAAGAAGAAGACCTCCACAAAGCAGATAGGCGGTGTCGGTAAGGTAGAAGAAAAGGGATAGGGAAGGAGGGATGTTCCTATTGTTACGGGAAAGGGCATTGGCAGAAGAGATGCAGGGCTTGGAAAGCCAGAATCTAGGATCTGAAGTATGTTGTGGTTTCGACTTCGGGTGTGTTTGTGATTGAAAACAGTCTGTCAATTAACTCTACTTCCTGGGTGTAGGGTTCCTAGGCACTCTAGTGAGGTCTCTAAAGGCATCGAACATGCCAATTTCAAAAATTCGGTGCCGAGAAACCCTAATGTACGGATCGTCGGCTAGATATCTAGGCGAAAAACAATCTAGTTAACAACTTAACTAATGGGATATCGGAAATACAACCTTTGTAGATCCGGTGCTCCACCTCCATAGCTCCGCAACGGTGTCTCCTCGCTATCCAAAATCCATCTCGGGCTCTAGAGTCGGCTTCATCGGAGAATGGACGGGCTAGGTCATCGACGACGTGCCGAAGATGATCTACGTCGAGGCATCGCTAGATCAAGCTCCACCTTCACCAAGTCTTGAAAACTTGTGAAGGAAACACACTCTACTACTTGGCAAGAGGTAGAGGATGAAGAAATAGGAAGTGGGTAAACTTTAGTTTTGGATTTCTCACTCATTTGCTCAATTCACCATTGATGAAGAAAGCTTTTTCTTCTTGAGTTCAAGGAAGAAGAAGAAGAAATGATATGATAAGTTAATTCTAAAATGAAAAGAATAATCCATTCTTATCATCATAGAACCATGGTTTAGTGTAGAGAATTAATCATGGTTGAAAGGTATGGTTAGGGTTAAGGATGAGATAAGAATGGTGGACTAAGTCAAAGCTTCATGAAGCTTTAACTAAACAACAAAAGAAGCCACCATTCTTTTCTCTTTTCCATTTAATTTCCAAAATGAATAAATACATAAATAAAGAAAATAAAACCCTAATCATAATCTTAACCATGGTCTAATTCTTTACATTTAACCAAGTTAACATGTATCATCAAACATGATACAAACATTTGCACAAAAAGTATATCACATATACAACTTGTGCATCCAAGTGAGAAAATCCATTTAAAGTAAACCAATACTAGTTAATGCAAAGTAATATATCAAATATATAATTATGCATTAAATCATTAAATCAACACTTGATTCAATGATCCGGTCATGTCGCACACAACCGACTAGTATACAATGTATCGGCTTATCGAATCAACGCTTGAATCGATAACTAGGTTATATCGCATACAACCATTCGACACATTGATCGCGAGAATGAAATACGGTATCACATACACGCATTATTCTCGGTCCCGCACATATCTCATATGCGCTCCTATTTCGTTTCGCTTGAGCCAGGAAACCTCTGTGTAGGACTCTAAAGACTCATCAATACGCCGGCAGCAGGTGATGATCATATCAAACACCCACAAGCCGCAAGCGGTCTGCTAAACGTAACGGCCACCCGGGTATTGAGCGATCAGAAGATCGACGAGCAAGCCCGCTCACACTCCAGTGAATCCAACCAGTAACATTACCGTACAGTCCGGTCTGATCGTCTGATATGTCGCATATCTTGCCTAGGGGTGGTAAACGTCAGACCCCAATAGCTCGATAAGTCGTGTCGATATGAGGTCTATAACAATTCAAGAATCTACTGGTAACACTTACCAGTAAATCTCAGCAACCCTGGCCAGGGATTTCCTGTTATAGCCAATCGAACACAGCGCAACATCAATCCCCTATACCGGGAGAGACGAATCCCCTCCTATCGCTCATTGCCTCCATGTGACTCGGGACTGTACCCAAAAACCACCGTTTTGCACGCCCTCTTGGACGTGGTAAGATGGAAATCAAAGCACAGTGGGAACCACACAAGACTCTATGACGATCTCGGGTCTACAGACTACTCTGTACCAGTGTCACCAGAGAACTGCCATCTGACGTGAGGTATAATACCATCTGGGAGTTCTCGGCGAGTCCGTCCAGTGTACCCAGTCTCTACTGAGCACCCGTATATCATCTATGATGTCAAACACCGATGGATATGGGATCATCCATCGCCCATCTATATGGGTCGAGAAGGTACACGCTAGTCTACTCTGGTATATCGATGCCCCGTCTCGATACACCCACGACTAGGGACTTTGAAGGATGTACTTATGGACTACCATGTCCCCACTAGTATGATCCGCATCATAGTCCAGGTATTCAAGTACACATCCTAAGGGCTTTACCAATATGTAATAGAGAGACAATCTGTGTACACGTTAAGGTAAATAGCAACCAGATAGCATACTATCATGTCAAGCAAGAAAGTCCTCCCTATACATGTCCCAGCATCCACTACAATATACATCCAATGTACAGTAATGGCCTCTAGGGCATACATATAACTAACACTGGGTACAAGATACTGGATCAGGATCTCATATCTGTAATTAATTACAGGCTTTGAGAAACCATAGAGTTATCAGGGAAGGTGATATGACTCTCAGGGTTGCTAACGGAATGAGCGTGGATGCTGTATCCGTAGGGTATATCATCTAGAATTGACAAGTGGGCAGATATTGATTCTATATAACTATTTGTATGTACCTAGTCTAGTTTTTAAGCGATGTGGTCCACATCCACCTAAATCAAAGTTTGATCGGGTCAGGTACACTAGAGGACAGTATATACGTGTTAAATCAAGCTCAGGTTTTCAATGTCCAAAATACACTTAAAAGAAAGTCTCCATAATTAAATAAAATTTCTTATGGCATTGTAGACAGGGCCACATCAATTAAACAAGGTTGTTGAAGTTACATAGAGAGGGATATCTGGATCTGTTCGAATATCAGTCTTATGCAAGTTGTCAATTTTGTCTCATAGGAAAGATAACAAAGACTCCGATCACTGGACACAGAGTAAGAGCGAGCGAGCTCTTAGAACTCTTACACAACGACGTGTGTAGTCCAATATCTACAGATGCACGAAGTGGTTATTTCTATTCCATTACTTTTACGGATAATTTCTTTAGGTTATGACATGTATTCTTGTGAAAGTATAAATCGAACCCTTTGAAAAATTCCGGGAATATAAGAATGAAGTAGAAAAAAATAGGCAAAAGTATTAAGACACTGAGATCTGATCAATGTGGTGAATACTTAAATTGCCGAGTTCCTGGATTACCTAAAAGAGAATGGAATTCTCTCTCAGCTTACTTCTCCATACACACCACAACACAGCGGTGTATAGGAAAGTACAGAACCCTATTGGATATTTTTCGTTCCATGATGAGTAACGCTGAGTTGCCGCGATCCTTCTGAAGTTATGCACTAGAATCAACTGCATATCTTTTGAATAAGGTTCCTACCAAGACTGTGCCTACCACACCATATCAGATGTGGAGTGGGAAGAAACCCTATCTTCAGTATCTAAAGATATAGGGATGTCCAGCTTTTGTTGAAAAGCAGTATGCGGACAAGCTCGAGGTACGCTCGGTACTGTATAAGTTTGTGGGATACCCAGAGAACTCCAAGGGGTATCTTTCCAATTACGCAGAGGAACAAAAGGTTTTTGTTCCTCGTCATGCCCACTTTTTAGAAAATCAATCTTTTGTAAAAGGAAATAGTGGGAGTGCAATAGAACTGGAAGAAATTCCAGAAGCACAAACTATTATTGAAAGTATGGTAGAACCATAGGTTTCAAAAGAAGCGGACATCCCTATGCCAATCCGTAGGACTAGTAGGCAGTCTCATCCGCCCGAGAGATACTACGGTTTTCTCATAGACAGGGATCGAGAGGATTGCATCATTGACAATGATGAGACAACTAGCTTCCAGTAAACTATTCAGAGCAGCACTCGGTAAAATGGCTGGATGCAATATGGACCGAAATGGAGTCCATGTACACTAACAAAGTATGCACTTTGAACATTGCTCCAGAAGGGGTAAAATCCGTAGGCTGCAAATGGATCTTCAGAAAGAAGATTGGTGTAGATGGATAGGTTGAAACCTATAAGGCTAGACTTGTTGCAAAAGGTTTTCGTCAAAGACTTGGTTTGTACCATGATGAAACCTTTTCTCCAGTGTCTATGCTCAAATCCATTTGGATCCTTCTTGCTATTGCCGCATTCCAAGATTTTGAGATCCGACAGATGAACGTAGAGACGGCTTTTCTAAATGGTAATTTGGAAGAGTGCATCTATATGAATCAGCCAGAAGGTTTCAATCAGAGTGAGAGCAGCGGGACAGTGTGCAAGTTGCTTAAGTCCATTTATGGACTAAAGCAGGCATCGCGGAGTTGGAACATCTATTTTTATTGAGACAGTCAAAAAATTTGACTTTATCAAAAATCCAGATGAACCATGCATTTATAGTAAGATTGTAGCAAGAACTGTTGAATTCCTCGTTGAGTACGTGGATGACATTCTCTTGATAGGAAATGACATTCTTATGCTACAATCAGTCAAATGATTCTTGTCACAGAGGTTCTCCATGAAAGACCTGGGTGATACCAACTACATTCTGGGGATTCAGAACTATCGTGATAGATCAAAGAGGATGGTGGGACTTTCATAGTTAAGGTACAACAACACCATACTAAAAATATTTAGTATGGAAAATTCTAAGCACGGTAGTCTACCGGCTTGTCACGGAATCATCCTCTCCAAAGAATGATTTGGAAAGGGCTCGCATCACATCTATACCCTATGCTTCTGCGGTAGACTCTATAATGTATGCGATGTTGTGTACCAGACCAAATGTTGCTTATGCACTCAGGGTGGTAAGCCGGTATCAGTCAAACCTAGGGGAGAAACACTGGATAGCAGTAAAGAACATTCTCAAGTACCTGAGAAGGAAAAAGAAGATGTTCTTGGTGTATGGCGGAAAAGACCTCTAGATCAAGACCTTTGCTGACTCTAGCTTCTAGAGTGATAAGAATGACTCCAAGTCCATGTTGCGTTATGGCTTTACCCTCAGTGCAGGGGCGGTCTGTTGGATGAGCTCTAATCAGGACACGGTTGTAAACTCGACGATGGAAACAGAGTAGTTCACTGTATGAGACACCGCAAAAGAGGCAGTCTGGATATGGAATTTGTTAACTGAACTTCAGGTAGTTCCTTCCATTATTGGTCCAATACTTTAGTATTGTGACAACAACGACGCTATAACTTTAGGGAAGGAACCTGGGTCTCATCAGAGATCCAGACATATCATGAGGCGGTACAACCTGATCAGGGAGATCGTTGATCCTCAGGAGATCGATGTGAGGAGAGTAGATACGGAGAATAACACTGCAGATCCACTCACAGAGGCCATCCCTCAGAAAGTGTTCGAGAGGCTATTCGAGATCTTCGGTCTGCGATATGCCAGTATATGGCCTTAGTGCAAGTGGAAGATTGTTAGTGATATATGCCCTAGAGGCCATTATTGTATCATACTAGATTGTATATTACTTAATGGAAGCTTGGGATATACACGGATATAGTAACAGTCTTGCTCGAAATGGTAGTATACTACCCGGTTTGTTTCTACCTCAATATGTGCATGTGTTTCTTTTAGCATATCGCTTATACATATTGGTAGAGCCCTTAGGATCTTTGCTTGATTACCAACATTGTGATGGCAGTCACACTAGTGGGGGCTGGGTAGTCTATAAGCACATCCTATACAGGTCCCCAGTCGTAGGATTATCGAGACAGGGCATCGATACTCCAGAGTAGACTAGTGTATACGCTTCTCATCCCAGCAGGGGAAATGGTCTGTCCCACAGCCATTAGTACGTCGTACTGGAGATAGTATGCAGGTGCTCATTGGTTTATAAGTTACACTAGACGGACTCGTGGGGTACTGCTGGTTGGTACTATACCTATCGTCAGGCAGCAGTTCCCAGGTGACAAGAGTACAGCATACTCCGTTGACTTGACACTTCTACTTCGCCTCAAGTGTGTTCCCACTGTTCTTAGATTGCTAACCTACCATGGTTCTATTGATGCGTGCAAATAGGTAGTAGTTGGGTGCAGTCCCGAAGCACTTGGAGGCAGTGGCTGTTAGATAGGATTCGTCTCTCCCGGTGTTGGGGGTTGATATCGCGCTGTGATTCGGAAAGCCATTACACAAAGTCTATGGCCAGGGCAAGCGAGATTTACTGGTAGGTACTCCAGTAGTTTCTCAGGGTGTTTTGGGCTGCACTCCGACATGACTTATTGCGCTATTAGGGGTCTGACGTTTACCGCCCCCTAGGCCCGATATGCGATACTCTTAGACGAACAGACCGGATTGTATGGAGATTGCCACAGACAGGCTCAGTAGGGGTTCAGATGAGTTTGCTCGTCGGCCTTCTTATCGACAGATACCTGGGTAGCCGTTATGTGCAGCTAGTAATGCTGACGTACTTGTGGTTAAACCCACTGCCAGCGTACTGTCGAGTATTTAGAGTCCCACACAGAGGGTTTCCCTGCTTCGGGTGAAATGATGTGGAGGTTGTATGGTTTTACAACTGTGTTCGACCACATACGTGTATTCATGCACATATGATATTCGGGCGGACAATGCTAGTGGTCTTTGATTTAAGCCGGATCCTAGTATTTGATTATTGGATTAGTTATGTCTCATTGTATTCGTATTTCTCGGAATACGGATACGGGTCTGTATATACGGATGCGAGGGGCATTCTTGTAATTATTCAAGTTTGCTTCTAGATGATTAACACCTCATTATTTGATTTAGCATTTTAGGTTAAATGCTTAATGAGGGTGATATTGTGAGGAGGAAATCTTTATGGTATTTTAGTGAAATTGAGCATGGCTTATTGTTGACTTTCTTGGACTATTTGTGGCAAATGAAGACTTAGATATTTTAGGATATTTGTGAGATATTTGTGATATATATTTTCATCTGCCTTAAAGTTAAAAATATAAGCCATTCTCAAGTTTTCACCTCATTATCACAAACACATTCTCTCTCCTCTCAAGCTCTCTTCATCTTCCTTAAGAACCCTAATTGTCTAATGAGTTGAGAATCCTAGGGTTTGTGAGACAACTAGATCCTTTAGCACTCTCTACTCACTCTAGGCTACTTAGTTTAGCACACCAAGTGACCTAGTTATCTCATCTTTGAGGTGAAAGCTTAAGGTTGGAACTCTCGGGTGGATCTTCTTCGACTTCGTGAAGCCGACGAGGAGGCGCGATCCCTTTTCACTCCAAGGAGCTCACGAAGAGGAAGAGGACAGCAAGAAGACTAGAAGGACACAATACTACGAGGTATAACATGTTGCGCCACGGCAGCGCCCCGGCCGTCTATCCGAGGCCAAAATGCGGAATCAAAAATTTTCTTAACTTTTAAACTGGCGCTACCGCGGACAATATACCCGGATCGTAACCATTAACCGATACTAGCTAACTAGAGATTGTAGGGTTGCTAGGCACGCGCACAAGGGTCTACGAGGCATCGACCATGCCCGATTTAAAAATTAGCCGTGCCAAACAACCCGAATACGGAACTTTAAACTAGAGATTAGGCGAAAACTAACATGTTAACAACTTTAACACTAAGTGAGAGGGATTACAACCTTTGTAGATCCGGTCCTTCACTTCATATGCTCCGTGTTGTAGTCCCTTCGCTGCGATCATCGGGTTCCGGACTCTCGAGAGGTTCCACGATGAGAAAGATGCAACCTTTGCTTCCGATCTTCGATACTAAGATGATCTACCTTGAAGTTCCGTTAACACAAGCTAACACTCATGAAATGATTTGAACACCCTCATCTAAATGGCAAGAGAAGATGAGGATGATGAAGTAGGATTTTTGCTCTCTTTATTTATCTTTTTCTCATATTTATTCATCACTTTGGAAAAATCTAGCAAGCTTTTTTCATGAAAGAATGAAGGAAGAAGAAGATGAACATGATAAGAATCCTTTTGTGATGAATAGAAAAAGAATAATATGATGAATAATGCAACCATGGTTGACTAATACTTGTAGAGAATTAACCAAGGCTAGGGTTTGGGTTAGGTTAAGAATGAGTCACACACAAATATCTTTATCATGACAAAATGAAAAACTTCTAGAATCAACTAGAAGACTTAACCCTAATCCAAACCCTAATCATATTTAAACTCCACAAAACATGTTGCATTAGTTATCATATCATGTTACAATATTATATATCACATATATAATATTTATTGTAACCAAATAAAATAATACAATTAACATATATCGCATATATATCAATGTATTACCCGAGTGAGAAAAAGAATTTTTTAGTGAGCAAATATTAGTTAATGTAATTTAATATATCATATATATTATTATACATTAAATTATCGAATCAACACTTGATCCGACAATCCGGCTATATCGCATATAACCGACTAATATTTATCCGTACCGATTCATCGAATCAACACTTGATCCGATGATCCGGCTGATATCAAATATCGCGAGAATAGAATACGGCATCTTATATCGCATTATCCTCGGTCCCACACATATCACATATGTGCTCCTACTCCGTTTTGCCTGAGTCAAGAAACCTCTGTGTAGGACTCTAAAGAATCATCAATACGCCGGCAGTAGGTGATGATCATATCAAACACCCACAAGCTGCAAGCGGTCAGCTAAACGTAATAGCTACCCAGGTATTGAGCGCTCAGAAGATCAACAAGCAAGCCTGTAACTTCTCCTGTGAATCCAAACAGTAACACTCCCGTACAGTCCGGTCTCGTCGTCTGATATGTCGCATATCTCGCCTAGGGGTGGTAAACGTCAGACCCCAGTAGCTTGATAAGTCGTGTCGATATGAGGTCTATAACAGTTCGAGAAACTACTGATAACACTTACCAGTAAATCTCAGCAACCCTGGCCAGGGATTTCCGGTTATAGCCAATAGAACACAGCGCAACATCAACTCCCTATACCGGAAGAGACGAATCCCCTCCTATCGCTCATTGCCTCCATGTGATTCAGGACTGTACCCAAAAGCCACCTTTTTGCACGCCCTCTTGGACGTGGTATGATGGAAATCAAAGCACAGTGTGAATCACACAAGACTCTATGACGATCTCGGGTCGACAGACTACTATGTACCAGTGTCACCGGAGAACTGCCATCTGACGTATGGTATAATACCATCTGGGAGTTCTCGGCGAGTCCGTCCAGTGTACCCAGTCTCCACTGAGCACCCGTACACCATCCTTGATGTCAAACACCGATGGATATGGGATCATCCATCGCCTATCATATGGGTCAAGATGCGTATACGCCAGTCTACTCTGGTGCATCGATGCCCTGTCTCGATACACCCTCGACTAGGAACAGTTATAGGATGTACTCGTCGACTACCGTGGCCCCACTAGTACGATCCCATCATAGTCCCAGTAGTCGAGTACATATCCTAAGGGCTTTATCAACACGTAATATAGAGACAATCAGAGCACATGTTAAGACAAAGTACAACCAGATAGCATACTATCATGTCGAGCAAGAAAGTCCTCCCTATATATGTCCAAGCATCCATTACAATATACATCGTATGTACAGTAATGGCCTCTAGGGCATACATATAACTAACAGAGATGGGGTGAGAGATATACCGAGCGATCCGTATCCTTCGGTCTTCTCGTCGTCGTCCCAATCTCCCGCGGAATCACCATTCGTCGTCTTCTCGTCGGAAAGGGCACCACGTAGCCGATTTCTTTTACGGGCTCCTACCTCTGGACCGAGGCAACTCGGGCGCAAAGTTGGCTAGCCGACGCGTCCAAGAATTGCTGTAGGCTAGTGTAGAATGGTTGTCTCATTTGGGGTAGTGAAGTTGCCATTAGTGATGGAGGAATGAGGTTAAGGAAAAATGGTGCTTTCATTTTTCCAAAACAAGAAGAATGAGATGACGAAATATGTGCCACATCCCAAAATGAAACTCTCTCATCTCCTTTTTTTTTTAGTGTGGCCTGCCTCCTCTTCCAATGAAATGGTGGAGGGAAAAAACTAATACAAGAGGGAGGTGAGTGTAGTAAATGGTGGAGGGTGACCACATCCAAAGCAATGATAACCATCTCAAATCAATTCCTAATCAACTCTAATCACCATGAATGCAAGAAATGATGATAGAAAAGAATGGTATCAAAAGATGCTTTCATAATCAATCCATATGCAAGAAACCCCTCCACAATATGTTATTTGCAAACTTGCAAAAAACCCTCTCCATCGGAAAAGTCCGGCCGGGAAAGAACAAAGGAAAACCGGCCGGAACGGAATGCAAACTGGCAACTCCAGAAAACTGGTCCCGTAATAAATTACAGGAAAACCCCAATACTGTGCATACACACCCGCATCCGTATTCCGACTGAACACAAATGCAAAGAGACAAAATCTACACTGTCTAATACTAGGATCCGGCTTAAACCAAAGACGGCTAGTAAAATCCATCCGATCACGATCCGTGCAATGCCGCACATATCTGATCGAACCCTGCCATATCTCCATACGGCCTCTACAGCGTTTCGCCCGAAACTTGAGTAACTGAATGTGTGGTGGACTCTAAAGACTCGTCAATACTATGGCTGTGGATTTAACCACTAGCACGTCAGAGGTATAACCAATACGTGACGGGCCACCAGCTATTGACCAAAAGGGACGTCGATGAGCGAACTCATCCTGACACCCTACTGAGCCTGTCAGTGACAATATCCGTACAGTCCGGTCCGTTCGTCTATGAGCATCGCATGGCGGGCCTAGGGGGTTGGTAAAAGTCAGACCCCCAAAAGCGGTACAAGTCGTGTCGGAGCGTAGCCCAGAACACCCTGAGATACTACTGGAATACCTACCAGTAAATCTCCTGCCTCGGCCGAGGGCTTTGTGTAATGGCTCTCCTAGACACAGCGCGACCTCACCCCCAATACCGGGTGAGACGAACCCCTACAGATCCGCTCACTGCCTCCATGTGGCTCGGGACTGTACCCAACTAAAACCTGTTTGCACGACTCCTTTGAGCCGTGGTAGGGTAGTAATCAAAGCACAGTGGGAACTCACACGAGACAAATGACGATCTCAGGTCGATGAACTAACCTGTACACATGTCACCAGGGAACTGCTATCTGACATCTGGTATAAGACCAACTAGCATGTTCCCGGCGAGTCCTGTCCGGTGTACTCATAACCCAATGAGCACCTGTATACATGTTAGGTGAACCAACTGACACCAGTGGCTTGTGAGACCGGCCACCGCCCCTCGTCGGGGTCTCGACTGTATACACTAGTCTACTAATAGAGTATCGATGCCCTGTCTCTAAATTCCTACGACTAGGGACCATTTAAGGATGTGCTTATAGACTACCAGCTCCCACGTATATGATCGCCCTCATACTGCTGGCAGTCAAGCAAGAATCCTAGGGGCTCTATCAACGTGCAATAGCGACCTGTCAGGTCACCTAAAGCAGTACACGATGGTAAAGGTAAACCAGATAGCATACTATCATCTTGAGTAAGACTGTCCTACCGGGATAGGTCCTCCCTCAATCATTGCAATCACGTGCCTGTGATCTAATAATTGACTCTGAGGGCACTATCTCCAACAATCTCCCACTTGCACTCAAGGCTAATTATTGCGATGTCGCATACTCACAGCCCGTGTGATACCGAACACCCAACTCTTCTACTAGTCAGTCTCACAAATCCCGTTTGCGAAACTATTGTGTTCGAGGAATAGCCTCAGTGAGTGGATCCGCTATGATGTTTCTTTCTATGTCTCTCTATATTTCAAGTTTGCGGAGAAAGCCATCTCCCGAAATGAGCAATACCTGTCTTAGAATGTGTCTGGATGTCTGATGGGACCTAGCTCATAAATGAACTCCAAATCCAAACTTCTTAGACTGTATCGTCAACTGAACTTAATCAGTGTCCTGCGCCATGCCTTCCCTCAGTATCCACCTGGACCACCTGTCCAAAATACTGTCCCTCGTCAGAAGGAAAACTATAACTCTGATAACCTCATTGTCGTCCAGGTCACCTTGGAAGCCTGGAATGATAACTGTCTCTCGAATGAGGCTGTCGTTATCATATCCCTAGAACATGCACTTATGTTCTAAAACTGCTTCCGACTGTTTCTCCAGGATTGGATCAATGTCAACTTATTGCATCTAGTGCAAGAACAACATCTGGTATGGTACTTTGACATCTCATGATTGACTCAATTGCCTAAGCAAGTGATCTGTCAATCATGCACATCCCTCTCCCCTTTAGTCTGTAAGACACCTTTAGAGAGGGTGACTTCATCACTTGTAGGTACACTACCGTGCCAGGAGTCGTCCATTCTAAATACTCTTAGAATGCTGTTAAAGTACCCAGATTGGGAAACTACCCAAATCTAGATCTAAAACCATAGATCTAGTAACCAGTATGTCTGATATGATGTCCAAGTCCCATGTGGAGAAACTATTGTGTGACGACCAAAGTATAACCGATCGTAGTATAGGAATATCACTTCCTACTCTATGTATGTCATCCAAATACCATGACATCACACCCTACTACCTTCCCAACAGATCCATCCCCTATTCTGATGAAGTCAAACCTATGACTGTCACATCAGAAATAGATGATCTATCTTCGCTATAACTGCTGTAGTCTATAAATAGACATAAGCCACCTGTCCACCAATGCTTCCGCTGCTCCCACTGACTACGACAACCCTCTGGCAGAGTCATATACACGTACACTTCTAGAGCCAGTTTAGAACAACGCTATACTCATCCTCCTGCCGGGTCTCGCAGCCTGGAACAACAGCAATGGCAAGTCTGGGTAAACAAGAACCTCCCTGTCACCGTCCTTGAGGCTTCCGGAGTACCCCTCGGGTGACTAAGGTTACCGATCTTATCTGCGGAGTGGCCAATGGAATGTCAAATTAGATTGAATCTTTAGGTTCTTATCAAATCTTCAGTAATCGTTTGCGGTTCTGGAATCACTTCCAGTTCTACCATACCCCCACTACTGTTTTCTGAAAAAAAATCCATTTTTATTAAAACTGTGGCGAGTCAAGAACAATATCACTATTGATCTTCCAGATGGTAGAAAGTCAACCCTCGTCATAGCCTGGGTCAACCCACAAACAGCCATTACAGAAACGTGCCTTGAGTTATCTAGAGTCTGGTTTTAAGCATAAGCCGGACAACTCCCCGTACCTTAACATTGTTAAGATATGAACTGTTCTATATCCAATATAGAACCAGAGGCACTGATTTAATTGAACCAGATTCAAATCATGCAGCTGTCTCCAGTGCATGTCAACTAAATGGAAAAAGGCCGATCAGCGTCACTCAACTTAGGAATGCTTCCAATTATGAGTAACCCGAAAGAGAAGCAAGATCTCTTAATCATTACTATTAACTGAATACCATACACAAGTATCTACATCTTCGATCACTTTGAAGAATCCCGATACTTGCAATACCTGGTTCTCTACTTTATTCAAATACCTATAACTTCTCAAAATTCGGACCCTGTGTTTCCATGAAACACCTGTCTAAAAACTAGAGAAGTCATGAGTAAACCGAATATAGTACGAGGACCAACCCCTCTGTCCTGATGGACCCTAGACAACATACAATATTCTGTATAAGTCCCTTGAGTCTAATAATTCATTCCCTGTGTGTCGTAGGTTGAAAACTGTACTTATGGTTAAGAAGAATTACACCGCTGTTTAATACTCCTTACCTAACCATCCACTGATATAGGTGAATGTCGTAGACATAATTTCAAAAAGGTATATCTCACTCTATAAAAATAGACGTACAGATATATCAATTTGAAATTGGTGCATAATAGCGGATATTCAAAACCAAATATTTGCCGTCTGGCAACCAACCCAGGTGACTTCCTCAAATATCACCGATTACAACGAATCCCGATATAATGAGGATGATCACCCAATTCCCAATAACTTACTCCCACTCATCATCTGTAAAACCATACAGATGTAAGAATCATACCTGGTAAATACATACCCTGGAGCAAGTGTCTAACTGGGAAATCAGTTTTCCTTTAACAGTACACAGTGAAACTGAAACATTGAAATGTCTCGATGGGGTATCCTGGTATTCCTAGTAATGCCTCTTCCATTATCCAGATTCACAACTGTAACCTTATAATTCTTTGCCACCTCTCCAAATCCCTTTATATGTCTTTAGTCATTACTTTCTGTACACCTCTTTAGGCCAAATGGTTTTCTTCCTTCCCTACCGTTCGGCACCAGCCTATGGTTTGGAAGAAGACTATCCAATAAGCATAATGGGTGTACTGTCCTAATCCTAGGAGCACTCGCAAAACGAAAGAAGGTGAAGATAAAAGACAACCGAATAAACCTTATTCCTATTTCTCCTGAACCAGAATCCATCCCCGAACTGGAACAAGTTCCTTTCGAGTTCGTATATAACCATATGATGGAGTATCCAATAAACTGTGGATCTTCGTAGTGATACGGAGTGTCCTGGAGAAATACAAATGTGATTTAGGATTGGCGAAGAAATACTTGGTTTGGTCGTGAATATCAGTCGCAATTTACTTTGCCCTCCTACTAATCCCTTGCTTTGTCTTAACTTAATACCTTCTGCACACCATCGTTATGCTAATTGGTTTTCTTCATTCCCCACCATTTGGCACCAGCCTAAGGTTTAGAAGAAGACTATCCAATTTGCGTAATAGGTGTACTATCTCCTAAGCCAAGGAGTACTCGCAATCTGAGAGAGAAGGTAAAAGGAAAAGACAACTGAATAGTCCTATTCGTTTTCTCCAGAACCGGAAACCATCCTCGAATTCCTTCGAGTTCGTATATAACCATACGATGGTTTTGTCCAATGGAAGTGGACGTTCGTAGTAATACGGGGTGTCCTGGAGAAAAGAGTAAAAGTAGGAGTGGCAATGAGGTTTGCAACTCTGACAATCCAAACGCCAGTGTTAAAGAAGGTTCGGTTAACTTGGTCACTGAGTCACAGTCTTAGGGTCGGGTCAATGGTCGCTGCAATAAGAGAGAGAGAGAGAAAAGAAACACTCGGCGTGCACTCTAACCTAGATCAGAATGGTTATCACTTTGTCTAATCTGGAAGCCTCCCACTGTAACATCAAATTCTTCCCCAAACCTGAAAGAAGAATTAGCCGGGATCACCCGAGGAGTAAACCAACTCATCAGTGGGAATCGGGACCCAACTATCATCGCATGATAACGTGACAGAATCCACTTACGTCACTACACTCCAGAAAGTATGCGCATGCCTGGCAAGTTTCAGTTTCTTTAGAAACTCCCGATGTGTGTTTTTACCCTAAGCGGCTTATGACCTTGACTAGGTCAACAAACCATAAACCGCCAGTCAAGTTCAACCCGTCATTATTCTGGATTGCATTAAACCCACCCGTACGTGCCCTTGACTAGGTCAACAAGGCCGCACGACTGTCCTAACCAATCCCATATATGCAACAAACAAGTACCACTTAGCTACCGAACACTACGTCTTGACTAGGTCAACAAACGCAACACGAATACTAAATAATACCCGCAGGAAATGACGGAGGGCTACGGCTGGTTTTTGGCGAAAAACCTTTAACGTAATGAACTTGATATCGTTGAAGGAACTGCATAGTTTTTTTATAAAAATATAGTGACGAAAACCCTTTGCTAAAGAGGTCACTCCCGGTGAAGGGATCTCGGATCTTTCCCCGTAGAATGAGGTGCAGGATATTCCAACTGAATACCACAATGCAAAGCAAAAGGCAATCGGCTATAGTGAAGTTATTGCCCTGACGCAAACTTCTGTCCAAGGGGTCACTCCCGGTGAAGGGATCTCGGCCCTTGCCTCGTCGACTGAGGAGCAGGATATTCCAACTGAATACCACTGTGCAAAACAAAAGAGAACGTCCTTGCAATAACAGCTTTTTGAAAAATTGTTCCAACAACATCAGAATAGGTTTGTTTAGCTTGCATTGATCCGAATCAACGCAGTCCCATTAATTAATCACACCACAAAAGAACGAAAATAATGATGTACGTATATGCCATCCGCATTCGCCACTGGGTCCCGTCATCACCCGTTAGGTTACTTAACTAACGACAGAGCGGGGACTGGACTAGCGTGGATGCAAAACATATACAACATCTACTAGTATATATATCAATATATAATTTTCGCTCAAGGCGTGATAAAATATGCAGCATCAAAGAAATGTACAGCATCACAGAACAATACAGATATCTGGGATCCCCGGGTTTCACAGAGCCGCTGCTGAAACCCGACGTTCCTCTGGTCGTGTGGATAGCCTGTGCAATGAAATCCTAGACCCCTACGGGCGCGGCAAGTCACCCGCCAAGACTTGAAGCGAGGCAGTCCCCTTCAGCACCGTGAATGGACCACCCAGCACTTCACGGAATCCGGTAACTTGGGCATCCCTCCTGGGTCAACCTGTACCCCCTAAGAGTGCGGCGAATAGCCTGCCAATCCTAGAGTGAAGCCCCCTCCGTCTCAATGCCATGAGATGCGGGCCCGTTGCCCTCTAGAACCCGGCTATCCGTGCACCCCGCCTTGGGGTAATCCTAGTACAGAAAGTAAAATATACATACACCGGGTACATCGACCGCAACCAGGTCGTGCCCCAAAAGAATAATACAAACAGGCAGTGACGGCAGTCCACATGTCTGACGCTCGCCCCGCAATATCAAATGTACATAATACAACAAAAACTGTACTATCACTGCAACCAGGCTATCCCCCACGACCAATCCGCAACATCACAGCAAAATCACAGAACATCAACGTGAATGTCACGTTCGCAAATCCGTCTAAAAGGGCTATAGCAGATAGACTGGATTTACCGATCAGGTGACATTCACGGTCGCAGATATAATGTAAATACTGTGAACTAACATGTTTAAAATATTCGATCGAACAAATTTACCAAGTGGGCCCCAAAGCATTACTGTAGCACTTACAGAAAATCTGGGCCCAAAAATAATATTCCAGAAACCCTATTTTCTAGTGTAAGACAATCTGAAAAAATTTAGTGCAGTGAAGAGGCTAAACGGCGGCAGAACCGCGGCCCAAGCATGGATTTGGCCGCGGTTCCACGGTGGTATGATGGAATCAGGCGACCAAATTTTACCAGAATTCTTATACTTCCCTGCACATCATTCTGCAACTACCTGAAAAATTTTTAGAGTCCAAAAAATTTCGACAGAAACCTGATGCACACGAAATACGGTTTTTGGGATTTTTGTTCGATCGGGTCTTTAAACAAACTAGAGCAAGCTAGACTAGGTTAATGGCGTGGCTCTGATACCATGTTGCGCCATGGCAGCGCCCCTGCCGTCTATCCGAGGCCAAAATGCGGAATCAAAAATTTTCTTAACTTTTAAACTGGCGCTACCGCGGACAATATACCCGGATTGTAACCATTAACCGATACTAGCTAACTAGAGATGGGGTGAGAGATATACCGAGCGATCCATGTCCTTCGGTCTTCTCGTCGTCGTCCCAATCTCCCGCGGAATCACCATTCGTCGTCTTCTCGTCGGAAAGGGCACCACGTAGCCGATTTCTTTTACGAGATCCCACCTCTGGATCGAGGCAACTCGGGCGCGAAGTTGGCTAGCCGACGCGTCCAAGAAGTGCTGTAGGCTAGTGTAGAATGGTTGTCTCATTTAGGGTAGTGAAGTTGCCATCAGTGATGGAAGAATGAGGTTAAGGAAAAATGGTGCTTTCATTTTTCCAAAACAAGAAGAATGAGATGAAGAAATATGCGCCACATCCCAAAATGAAACTCTCTCATCTCCTTTTTTTTTTAGTGTGGCCGGCCTCCTCTTCCAATGAAATGGTGGAGGGAAAAAACTAATACAAGAGGGAGGTGAGTGTAGTAAAAGGTGGAGGGTGACCACATCCAAAGCAATGATAACCATCTCAAATCAATTCCTAATCAACTCTAATCACCATGAATGCAAGAAATGATGATAGAAAAGAATGGTATCAAAAGATGCTTTCATAATCAATCCATATGCAAGAAACCCCTCCACAATATGTTATTTTCAAACTTGCAAATAACCCCCTCCATCGGAAAAGTCCGGCCGGGAAAGAACAAAGGAAAACCGGCCGGAACGGAATGCAAACTGGCAACTCCAGAAAACTGGTCCCGTAATAAATTACAGGAAAACCCCAATACTGTGCATACACACCCGCATCTGTATTCCGACTGAACACAAATGCAAAGAGACAAAATCTACACTGTCTAATACTAGGATCCGGCTTAAACCAAAGACGGCTAGTAAAATCCGTCCGATCACGATCCGTGCAATGCCGCACGTATCTGATCGAACCCTGCCATATCTCCATACGGCCTCTACAGCGTTTCGCCCGAAACTTGAGTAACTGAATATGTGGTGGACTCTAAAGACTCGTCAATACTATGGCTGTGGATTTAACCACTAGCACGTCAGAGGTATAAGCCAATACGTGACGGGCCACCAGCTATTGACCAAAAGGGACGTCGATGAGCGAACTCATCCTGACACCCTACTGAGCCTGTCAGTGACAATACCCGTATAGTCCGGTCCGTTCGTCTATGAGCATCACATGGCGGGCCTAGGGGGTTGGTAAAAGTCAGACCCCCAAAAGCGGTACAAGTCGTGTCGGAGCGTAGCCCAGAACACCGTGAGATACTACTGGAATACCTACCAGTAAATCTCCTGCCTCGGCCGAGGGCTTTGTGTAATGGCTCTCCTAGACACAGCGCGACCTCACCCCCAATACCGGGAGAGACGAACCCCTACAGATCCGCTCACTGCCTCCATGTGGCTCGGGACTGTACCCAACTACAACCTGTTTGCACGACTCCTTTGAGCTGTGGTAGGGTAGTAATCAAAGCACAGTGGGAACTCACACGAGACAAATGACGATCTCAGGTCGATGAACTAACCTGTACACATGTCACCAGGGAACTGCTATCTGACATCTGGTATAAGACCAACTAGCATGTTCCCGGCGAGTCCTGTCCGGTGTACTCATAACCCAATGAGCACCTGTATACATCTTAGGAGAACCAACTGACACCAGTGGCTTGTGAGACCGGCCACCGCCCCTCGTCGGGGTCTTGACTGTATACACTAGTCTACTAATAGAGTATCGATGCCCTGTCTCGAAACTCCTACGACTAGGGACCATTTAAGGATGTGCTTATAGACTACCAGCTCCCACGTATATGATCGCCCTCATACTGCTGGCAGTCAAGCAAGAATCCTAGGGGCTCTATCAACATGCAATAGCGACCTGTCAGGTCACCTAAAGCAGTACACGATGGTAAAGGTAAACCAGATAGCATACTATCATCTTGAGTAAGACTGTCCTACCGGGATAGGTCCTCCCTCAATCATTGCAATCACGTACCTGTGATCCAATAATTGACTCTGAGGGCACTATCTCCAACATAACATTCATCCGAGTAGTTAAACTTCAAGTAGTATGCTAGCTAGGGTTTGTGATCGATCCTTGGTTCAAGTCGCTGTTGTGAAGCCCGTAAAAATTATTTTTTGCTATTTCCGCCTCCTCGCAAACACGCGGGGTCCGCGACATCGACTTACAGTAGCCGTATTGGATATGTGCAGGGTTCCGATCAATTTATTGTACTAGTTACACGGACTTTCGATCGGACGGTTGATAATACTAGCCGGCTCAGGTTTGAGCCGGATTATTAAATCAGGTATTGATTTAATAATTTACGTATATGTATTTCGATATGTATATTCTAGTATTACGTTCTTTGTGTTATTCTATCTCTTTGGGTATTCGTATTTTGGTGCAAATACAAGTATGCATATACAATAGATTGAAATACGTATTTATACGGAAAATATTCTAGAAGGTGGACACCTCATTTTAGATTTTATCCATTTACATTAAATGGAAAATGAGGTGTAAAAGAAGAGAAGGTAGTATGGTGAGTGCCATGCTTCAATAGTGTTACACAAATGAATTAACAATTCATTTGTGCAAACTATTCAAGAATGGTTGGAATTGTTTATTGAAAAATGAGTTTTACAAACCATGCTTCATATTATTTTTTCCTCACTTGAGATGGATGGTTCATTTATGGCATATGATTTCTCATTCTCACCATTTGCTTCACTCTCCTCACTACTTTTCTTGTGCTCCTCCACCTTCATCTTCAACCTCCTTTCTACAATCTCATGTGTTGAGAATTAAGAGAGGAGGTGAGATAGATATACACACAGAACACTTTACTACATCCTAGACATTTTAGATTAGCAATCTAAAGTTTCTAGTCGCTCCATTAGATTCTTAGTATGGAGCTAGAGCCATGGACTACATCCCTTGGATGGATTATCTTCGACGGAGGAAGACCGGTGATCAAGCTCGATCCAAAGGACCTCTAGGAGTTAAGGAAGATGGTAGAAGACCAAAGGACACGATTCATTCGGTATAACAACTTCTATCATAGTAGATAATATCTTTGTAGTTTGCTAGTTTCATGTTTGGTTTCGATTCTAGGTAGTTGTTTCTAGCGCCAAGTTTTTTAAACACCAAAATTTTTCATTCTACGACGGTTGCGGTCGACAGCCAGGGCGCTAGGAACCCCAACAAATGGATCCGCTAAGTTATCTTTCATATCTACTCTCAATATATCGATATCACTTTGAAAACTGGAATCAATAAACGCCTCATCCTTGAGGTCACCTTTACCGAATATAAGTTATAACTCCTTAGTATTTCTCAAATACTTGAGTATAACTTTCACAGCTATCCAGTGTTGTTCTCCAGGATTAGACTGATATCTACTTACTGCATCTAGTGCATAAGCCACATCAGGTTTAGTACATAGTATTGCATACATGATAGACCCAACTGCCGAGGCATATGGCGTCTTATCTATGCATTTTCTCTCATCTTCTGTCTTGGGAGATATTTCTTTAAAGAGGGATATTCCATGCCTAGAAGGTACATTACCTCGCTTGTGTTGGGCCACGGCGGTGCCCCGGCCGTCAAACCGACGCCAAATGCGGAACAAAAACTTTTTACAAAACTGGCGCTACCGCAACTCTATACCCAGATCGTTCCATTAACCGTAAACTAGAAAAATGTAAAAGGAGTTTGTCGAAATTATACTGATCGATCCGTGTCCTTCGGTCTTTAATCTCCGCACCAATCTCCCCGCTGCTGCGCCGACTAAGTCCGCTCCCCGATCTCGCTCGTCGATGTGGCACCACGTCATTGAATCTTTATACGGGCTCCCGCCTCGAACCGAGGCAACTCGGACATGAAGTTTGCTAGCCGACATGTCCAAGATTGAGGTAGAGAAGGTGTAGAATATTTTGTCTCAAGACGGAAGTTGCCAATTAGGATTTGCGATGAAGTGAATGTGTGCACCTCAAGAAAAACTTGTGAAGCCAAGGAAACAGAAATAGGGCTCGGCCAGGGAAGCTCTCTGGGGAATTCTTAGATGAAGTGGTGGTGTGTGGGAAAAACAACGAATCCAAGAAAAAATTAATACCCACATATTAATTCCTTACCCTCTCAAACTCACAGTCCCTCACCACAAAAAAGCCCATGCGAATAGAAAAATGGCAGAATTGCAGGGAACCCCCCAACAACCACAGTCAAGCCCCATGCTGCCCCATGCGCAGCCCCCCACTCACAAAAAATTCATCCCCCACTCACAAAAAATTCAGTGCAAGGGAAAGACCAAAATGGTCAAAGTCAAGGTCAATTCTTACAATGATAAAACAAGGTGTTTGAGGCGGAAAAAGAAACTGGCAACTCCGAGAGTGCTCCCGTAACGAATTACGAGATTAACCCTCAACTGTAAATACATACCCGCATTGTATTCTGACCGAATATGAATGCAATGAGACAAAAATATTCCTACAATATAATACTAGGATCCGGCTTAAACCAAAGCCCGCTACTATTATCTGTCCGAACCATGACACGCGCACAAGTGCACGTGTATGTTCGAACCCTGCCATAAAACCATACGGCCTCTACAACGTTTTGCCCGAACTTGGGAAACTGTCAGTGGGGGGACTCTAATGACTCATCAATACATTGGCACTAGGTATAACCACTAGCACGTCAGAGGTACAAGCTGTACGTAACGGTTGCCCATGTATTGATTGGAAGGGAAGCTGACGAGCGAACTCATCCAGAAACCCTACCGAGCCTGACAGTGACAATATCCGTACAGTCCGGTCTGTTCTTCTATGAGTATCGCATATAAGGCCTAGGGGGCTGGTAAACTTCAGACCCCCAATAGCGGTATAAGTCGTGTCGGAGTGAAGCCCAGAACACCCTGAGATACTACTGGAATACCTACCAGTAAATCTCGATTACCCTGGCCAGGGATTTCGTGTAATGGCTCTCTTAAACACAGCGCGATCTCACCCCCAATACCGGAAGAGACGAATCCCTGACGATCCGCACACTGCCTCCATGTGGCTCGGGATTGTACCCAACTAAAACCTGTTTGCACGACTCCTTTGAGCCGTGGTAGGGTAGTAATCAAAGCACAGTGGGAACTCACATGAGACAAATGACGATCTCAGGTCGACAGACTAACCTGTACACATGTCACCTTGAAACAGCTATCTGACGATATGTATAATACCAACTTGCATGTTCCCGGCGAGTCCTGTCCAGTGTACTCATAACCCAATGAGCACCTGTATACATCTTATGTGGACTAACTGACACCAATGGCTTATGAGACCGGCCACCGCCCCTCGTCGAGGTCTCGACTGTATACACTAGTCTACTCTGGAGTATCGATGCCCTGTCTCAAAACTCCTACGACTAAGGACACTTTAAGGATGTGCTTATAGACCCCCAGCTCCCACGTATATGATCGCCATCATACTGCTGGCAGTCAAGCAAGAATCCTATGGGCTCTATCAACATGCAATAGTGAACTAAAGCATGTACACGATGATAAAGACAAACCAGATAGCATACTATTATCTCGAGCAAGACTGTCCTATCGGTATAGGTCCTCCCTCAATCATTGCAATCACGTACCTGCGATCCAATAATTGACTTTTAGGGCACTATATCCAATAATCTCCCACTTGCACTTAAGGCTAATTATTGCGATGTCGCGTACTCACAGCTCGTGTGATACCGAACATCCAACTCCTCTACTAATCAGTTTCACAAAGCTCGTTTGTAAAACTATTGTGTTCGAGAAATAGCCTCAGTGAGTGGATCCGCCCTGATGTTTCTTTCCATGTCTCTCTTTTTCTCAAGTTCGTGGAGAAAAGCATCTCCCGAATTGAGTAATACCTGTCTTAGAATATGTCTGGATATCTGATGGGACCCAGTTCATAAATGAACTCCAAATCCAGCAAACTTTTTAGACTGTATCGTCAACTGAATTTTAATCAGCATCCTACACCATGCCTCCCACAGTATCCGCTTGGACTGCCTGTCCAAACTACTGCCCTTCATCAGAGGGAAAACTATAACTCTGACAGTCTCTCTGTAACTCTGACAGTCTCTCTGTCATCCGGGTCACCTTGGAAACCTGGAATGATAACTGTCTCCCGAAAGAGGCTGTCGTTATCAAATCCTTAGAACAACCACTTATGTTCTAAAACTGCTTTCGAACGTTTCTCCAGGATTGGATTAATATCAACTTATTGCATCTAGTGCAAAGACAATATCTGGTGTGGTACTTGACATCTCATGATCAACTCAATTGCCTAAGCAAGTGATCTGCCAATCATGCACTCTCTCCCCCCTTTAGTCTGTAAGACACCTTTAGAGAGGGTGACTCCATCACCTGCAGGTACACCACCATGCCAGGAGTCGTTCATTCTAAAATACCTTTAGAATACTGTCAAAGTACCCAGATTGGGAAACTACCCAAATCTAGATCTAAAACCATAGATCTAGTGACCAGAATATCTGATATAATATCCAAGTCCTATATGGAGAAACCATTGTGTGACAACCAAAGTATAACCGATCGTAGTATAGGAATTTCACTTCCTACAATGTGTATGTCATCCATGTACCAGGACATCACACCCTACTACTTTCTTAACAGATCCATCTCCTATTCTGATGAAGTCAAAGCCCATGACTGTCATATCAAAAATAGATGATCTATCTCCGCTATATCTGCTCTAGTCCATAAATAGACATAAGCTACTTGTCCACTATATTTCCGCTGCTCCTACTGACTACGACAACCCTCTGGCAGAGTCATATACACGTGCACTTCTAAAGCTAGTTTAGAACGACATTATACTCATCCTCCTGCCGGGTCTCATAGTCTAGAACAACAGTAATGGAAAGTCTGGGTAAACAAGAACCTCCCTGTCACCGTCCTTGAGGAAACCAGAGTACCTCTCGGGTGCCTGAGGTTACCCACCATATCTGCGGAGTGGCTAATGGAATGTCAATCCTGATTGAATCTTTAAGTCCTATTAAATTTTCCATAATCGTTTGCGGTTCTGGAATCTTTTCCAGTTCTGTTAGTGTTTATGCCCTAGAAGGCCATTACTGTATCATACTAGCTTGTATATTACTTAATGGAAGCTTGGGATATTCACATGTATATAACAGTCTTGCTAAACATGGTAGTATGCTACTTGGTTTTTCTATCTTAATATGTGAGTGTACGTATTGATAGAGCTCTTAGGATCTTGCTTGTCTACCAGCGTTGTGATGGCAGTCACACTAGTGGGGGCTGGGTAGTCTACAAGCACATCCTTATTCAGGTCCCTGGTCGTTGGATTATCGAGACAGAGCATCGATACTCCGGAGTAGACTAGTGTGTACGCTTCTCATCCCAGTTGGGGAGATGGTCTGTCCCACAGCCGTCAGTACGTCGTACTGGAGATAGTATGCAGGTGCTCGTTAGGTTACGGGTACACCGGACAAGACTCACAGGGAACTGTTGGTTGGTTTGATACCAGTCGTCAGTGAACAGTTCCCAGGTGACATGAGTACAGCGTAGTCCGCAGACTTGACACTGCTACTTCGCCTCGAGTGTGTCCCACTGTTCTTAGATTGCTACCCTACCACGGCTCAAAGGAGTCGTGCAAACAGGTAGCAGTTGGGTGCAGTCCCGAGCACTTGGAGGCAGTGGCGGTTAGACAGGATTCGTCCCTCCCGGTATTGGGAGTAGATATCGTGCTGTGTCAGAGAGCCATTACGCAAAGTCCCTGGCCAGGGCAAGCGAGATTTGCTGGTAGGTTCCAGTAGTTTCTCAGGGTGTAATGGGCTTCCCTCCGACACGACTTATACCGCTATTAGGGGACTGACGCTTGCCGCCCCCTAGGCCCGATATGCGATAGTCTTGGACGAACGGACCGGACTGTATGGAGATTGTCACATCAGATTCAGTAGGAGTTCGGATGGGTTTTCCTCATCGGCCTTCTTATCGACAACTACCTGGGGACCGTTACGTACAGCTAGTGCCGCTTGCGGTCTGTGGTTAAACCCACTGCCAGCGTAGTAGTCGAGTCTCTAGAGTCCCACACAGAGAGTTTCCTACTCCAGGCGAAACGATATAGAGGTTGCATGGTTTTGCGACAAAGGGTTCGGACGCATACGTGCGTTTACGCGCGTACGACTTTCGGACAGTTTTTACCAGTCGGCTTTGGTTTAAGCCAGTTACTGGTATCCGGTTATTGGATTTTTACAGTCTAAAGTTTTTCCGTATTTTTGCGGATTGGAGGGGCGTTCTCGTAATTGTACGAGAAGCTTCTAGAAGATGTGACTAAGGAGGTTACTTATGGATAAGAAAGTGAGTCATGAGGTGATTCATCATTATCATTAATTGCACCATAAATGATAATGACACATGCTTAATGAATCACCTCTTTTCATTTATGAAGCATGCTTATTCATTTCTTTTATTCATTTTTCTTAAATAAGAATGCTTCATAATATATTATGATACACTCTCTCTCTTCTCATTATCTTATCTCACATTCTCTCTCCTCAAGCTCTCATCTTCAAACCCTAATCCTTACACCTCATGAGTTGAGATCAAAGGATTAGTTAGACTAAACAATCCATAACCATCACTCTATCTCATCCTAACTTCTTTGATTAGCAATCCAAGAAGGTTAGTTGCCTCAAGTTTAGAGGTTTAGCTTGGAGTTTCGCTCTCGGGTGGATCGTCTACTACCTAGAGAAGGCCGAGGAGAACAAGGAGATCGTAAAGACGAAGGACAAGTTTCGATAGGTATAATCCCTAAGCATAGTAGTTTAGAATAACTATATGTTTGGTTAGTTATCGTTTAGCTTCGATTTAAGCGGTTAGTCGATGTTCGTTCTTTAAACATGATCGTTTTTGAAAATTCCGCCTCCCCACAAGTACTGGGGTGAAGTACATCGACTTACAGTGGTATCAGAGCCTCGCTAAACAATAAATAACTTGATTGCAAATTTGTACGAATTTCGAACGGAAAAACGAAGCCGGAAAACCCTAAATCTGTTCAGTTTCTGTCGAACTTAAAATGATGTCCTAAAATTGTTCAGGGTTGCTCAGAAAGCTAGAAAGGAGTCCAGGAGAACACCCAAGAAATTCGAGCCCATGACTCGGCTAAAGCGCCGCGGAAGGGCGGCGGATCCCACCGATCCGCCGCGCTTCCGCGGCCAAGTTGCCGAGTCATGGACTCATCTTTCATGTGTGGGTCCCCTGTGATATTTGGGGTTTTCTGGAATATTTAATATTTGCTCAGGTTACTGTTTAACAGAGCAGATTTTGGAGCAATATTGATGTTGTTTAATCGATCGAAATTGTACAGTATTTGCATATTGGATTATATCTGTGATTGTTTAATGTGTTCGTAAACCTCCCCCAACTGCTAGTATGTCGGTTGGCAGGGGGTTGCACATTTCTGAAATGGTTATATCTGTTTGTGCATATAAACTGTATTGGACTGTTGTGGTGTATAGCCGGGGTTAGCAATGGGTTATTGTTTAATTCATTTGTTGTAAATGTAATTTGTTGTAATATTATTTTTGCGGGGCACTTCCAGGTTGCGGTCGTAGCCACCGTTGTATTATTTCATTTTACTGTTTTTGCTCCTAGGACTGACCCAAGGTGGGGTACACAAACTGCCGGGCGGGTAGTTTGCCGTACCCGTAGGGGTCGAGGGTGGGGTAACGGCTATTCATCACAACTGTGTAATCTGTCTTTTCTTGCAGGCTCAAAAGAAATACAGATTGCTTGCAAATCCAATATTGTTTATCTGTGTTCTGGAATGAATATCACTGCGTCAGACGAATGTAAAATATCTATATTTATTGTAGCTATTTAGACGTCACTTATGTTTTACACCCGCGCTAGCCCAGCCCCCGCTCTGTCGTTAGTTAAGTAACCTAACGGGTGATGACGGGACCCCGTGGCGAATGCGGATGGCATAAGAGGACGTTGTATTTTCGTTGTTTTCTGCAATGATAGGTTAATGATGGGACGCATTATCTATAATGCAAAGTAAAACAAACCAAAGTTTAAATCGTTGGAACAATTTAAAAGAAACCACTCGGTTATTTTTAAAACAGATATTTTTAAATGCGGAGCCTTAACCACTCCTTTTAAAAGATATCAGGTTCCTTCGGTTATATCAAGTTCACTACGTTCACGGTTTCGCCAAAACCAGTCGTAGCCCTCCGTCATTTCTTATGGATGGTCAGTAGTATTCAAGCTATGCTTGTTGGCATACGTCAAGGCATAGTGTTTGGTAGCTGCTGAGGTATTCATTTGTTGCATAGATAGATGTGTTGGTTTGGGACAGTCGCATTACCTTGTTGGCATACGTCAAGGGTATATACGGGTGGGTTCAAATTAACAAGATAATGATGGGCAGAACTTGACATGTGACTTATGATTTGTTGGCATACGTCAAGGTCATAAGAGCATGGGGCAAAAACTTATATCGGGAATTTCTAAAGAAACTGAAATTTGCAAAGAGATGCATACCATTTGGAGTTTGATGAATGTTGGTAGGATTCCTTCAACATTATCATACGATGATATTTGGATCCCGATCCTACTGTGAGTATATGCTACTTATCAGGATATTCGTCACTTAACGATCAATGCTATAAACCTAGTAGGTGTCCAGAAAAGTGTCAGCGGGGTTACGCCCCCAGAGAAAAAGAGGTTATTTAATTAAGGAACTTCGCGAAAGCGTTGGAAAACCTCCCTCGAAGTATCGACACCGGCCTGGCTGAACGGTTAAGCAAGTATTGTACGGTGAGAATAGTCTTGGCTAATTCTTCTTTTATGGTTTGAGGAAGGATTCGAGAAACAGTGGGAGCCATCCAGTTTAGATAAACTAAAAACCACTCTAAACTTGCAAGAGCATCATGCTAAAGAGTTTTCTTCTCTCTCTCCTAATTGCAGCGACCCTGAAAATGACTGGACTTAAGTTACTTTTAGAGAAAAATATACTGACGGGGCCAAACTATAAAGATTGGCTGCGGAATGTCAAAATGGCTTTGACCTATGACAAACTGGGGTACGTCCTCACCGCTACGGCACCTGCTGTCCCTGGTCTCAAATCCAGCAATGCGGATAAGGAAATCCGCAAAACCTGGGATTTAGATTGCGCGAGAGCCAAGTGCATCGTGCTTGCCTCGATGAACAATGAACATCAGAGGAGGCACGAGGATATGTCCCTAGATGGCATATTTCTCCATACAAAGGAACTTTATGGAGAGCAATCTCGTATAGCAAGATACGAGACCTCTAAGAAATTGTTTCGAGCGAGGTTGGCTGTCGGGTCATCGGTAGGTGAACATGTCCTACAGATGATTGGCTATATAGAAGAGCTCGCAGACCTTGGGACGACTTTGGATAATGAGCTCTATACAGACCTTGTTCTCCAGTCCCTTCCTCCCACCTACGCCCAGTTTATCCTCAACTTCAATCTTCAAGGAAAAGAAGTTGAACTTGCGGAACTCCTGAACATGTTAAGGAGTGCGGAGGGCACCTTGCAGAAGGCAAGGGAAACACCCGCTATGTTTGTTGGCGGTTCATCTTCTACCGGGTCCAAGGCTAGGGCCAAAGGAAGGAAGAAGAAGGCCGCACCCAGACCTAGAGGAGGTGTTAGTAAGGTGGGAGGGAAGGGAAAGAAAAAGAAAGCAGTACCGATAGTTGGCCAGGATGAGTGCTTCCATTGTCACAGGAAAGGGCACTGGAAGAAGGATTGCAAGGCGTGGAACGCCAAGAACCAGGAACCGAAGCAAGCTGTGGCTTCGACTTCAGGTGTGTTTGTAATTGAGAATTGTCTGTCGATCAACTCTACTTCCTGGGTATTGGATACCGGATCAGGATCTCATATTTGCAATTCATTGCAGGCACTGAGAAACCGTAGAGTGCTGAAGGAAGGTGATATGATCCTCAGGGTTGCTAACGGAGCTAGCGTGGGAGCTGCGTCCGTCGGGGATTATCACCTAGGATTGACGAGTGGACACATTTTGGTTTTACATAACTGTTATTTTGTACCCAGCTTAACGTGTAATATCATATCAGTTTCCTTGTTATCAAATAAAGGTTATGATTTCACGTTTGTAAGAGATGTTGTCAACATCCACCTTAATCATGGTTTGATTGGGTCCGGTACTCTAAATAACGGCATATATGTTTTAAACCAACTCCAAATTTTCAATGTCCAGAACACACTAAAAAGAAAGTCTCCAGATTTGAATATAGCTTTCTTATGGCATTGTAGACTGGGTCACATCAATGAGAGAAGGTTGACTAAGTTGCATAGAGAAGGATATTTGGACTCGTTCGAATATCAATCTTATGACACTTGTCAATCCTGTCTCAAAGGAAAGATGACAAAGACTCCATTTACTGGACAAGGAGTAAGAGCGAGCGAGCTCTTAGGACTCATACACAGCGATGTATGCGGTCCAATGTCTACACATGCGAGAGGTGGTTATTCCTACTTCATTACTTTTACAGATGATTTCTCTAGGTTTGGACATGTCTTCTTGATGAAGCATAAATCCGAAGCCTTTGAGAAATTCCTGGAATACAAGAGTGAAGCGGAAAACCAAACAGGCAAAAGTATTAAGACACTGAGATCTGATCGAGGTGGAGAATACTTAAGTGCCGAGTTCCTAGGTTACCTAAAAGAGAAAGGAATTCTCTCTCAGCTTACTCCTCCATACACTCCACAGCACAACGGTGTATCGGAGAGACGGAATCGAACCTTATTGGATATGGTACGATCCATGATGAGTAATGCTGAGTTACCGCGATCTTTCTGGGGGTATGCGCTAGAATCAACGATACATCTTTTGAACAGAGTTCCAACCAAAACTGTGCCTACCACACCATATCAGATGTGGAGTGGGAAGAAACCCTATCTTCAGTACCTGAAGACGTGGGGATGTCCAGCTTTTGTAAAAAAGCAGCGTCCGGACAAGCTCGAGGCACGCTCAGTAGAGTGTAAGTTTGTGGGATATCCAAAGAACTCTACAGGATATTGCTTCTATTACGCAGAGGAACAAAAGGTTTTTGTTTCTCGTCATGCCCGCTTCTTAGAAACTGAATTTTTGGAAAATCAGAAGAGTGGGAGCGAAATAGAACTGGAAGAAATTCCAGAACCACAAACTGCTACTGAAAGTTTGGTAGAACCAGAGGTTCAAGAAGAACAGAACATTCCCGCACCCCTCCGCAGGAATAGTAGGCCGTCTCATCCGCCTGAGAGATACTATGGTTTTCTCATAGATGGGGATAGAGAGGATTGCATCATAGATGATGATGAACCTACTAGCTTCCAGCAAGCCATCCAGAGCGGCGACTCGGTACGATGGCTAGATGCAATGCGAAGCGAAATGGAGTCCATGTACACCAACAAAGTATGGACTTTGGACTTTGCTCCAGGTGGGGTAAAACCCATAGGATGCAAATGGATCTTCAAGAAAAAGATTGGTGTAGATGGGCAGGTGGAAACCTATAAAGCTAGACTTGTTGCAAAGGGTTTTCGTCAAAGAACTGGTTTGGACTATGACGAAACTTTTTCTCCAGTGGCTATGCTCAAATCCATTCGTATCCTTCTTGCAATTGCTGCCTTCCATGATTATGAAATCTGGCAGATGGACGTAAAGACGGCTTTTCTGAATGGAAATTTAGAAGAGAGCGTCTATATGGATCAGCCAGAGGGTTTTAATCAGAGTGGGAGCAGCGGGAAAGTATGCAAGCTGCTTAAGTCTATTTATGGACTAAAGCAGGCATCGCGGAGTTGGAACATCTGTTTTGATGAGACAGTCAAAGAATATGACTTTATCAAAAATCCAGATGAGCCGTGCATATATAGTAAAGTTGTAGCCAGAAGTGTCGTATTCCTCGTCTTGTACGTGGATGACATTCTATTGATAGGAAATGACATTCCTATGCTACAATCTGTCAAAGGATTCTTGTCACACAGGTTCTCCATGAAAGACCTGGGTGATGCCTCTTACATTCTGGGGATCCGGATCTATCGTGATAGATCCAAGAGGATGTTGGGACTTTCGCAGTCCAGGTATATCGACACTATACTGAAAAGATTCAGTATGGAAGATTCTAAGCGCGGTAATCTACCGGCTTGTCACGGAATCACCCTCTCCAAAGAGATGTCTCCCAAGACTGATTTGGAAAGGGAACACATGTCTATTATACCCTACGCTTCTGCGGTAGGCTCTATAATGTATGCGATGTTGTGTACCAGACCAGATGTAGCTTACGCACTGAGCGTGGTAAGCCGGTATCAGTCAGACCCAGGGGAGAAGCACTGGATAGCAGTAAAGAACATTCTCAAGTACCTGAGGAGGACTAAGGAGATGTTCTTGGTTTACGGCGGAAAAGACCTCAGGTTGGAGGCCTTTGCTGATTCCGGCTTCCAGAGTGATAAGGACGATTCCAAGTCCATGTCGGGTTATGTCTTTACCCTCAATGGAGGGGCGGTATGCTGGAAGAGCTCCAAGCAGGACACAGTTGCTGACTCGACGATGGAAGCGGAGTATATAGCTGCTTGCGATGCCGCAAAAGAAGCAGTCTGGATGAAGAAGTTCCTAACAGAACTTCAGGTTGTTCCTACCATAGTTGATCCAATACCTCTGTATTGCGACAACAACGGAGCTATAGCTTTAGCGAAGGAACCAAGGTCCCATCAGAAGTCCAGACACATCTTGAGGCGGTATCACCTGATCAGGGAGATCATTGATCGTCAGGAGATCGAGGTTCGGAGAGTTGCTTCTGAAGAGAACATTGCTGATCCATTCACGAAGGCCCTTCCTCAGATTCAGTTCGAGAGGCTGCTCGAGATCATTGGTCTACGATATGCCAGTACATGGCCCTAGTGCAAGTGGGAGATTGTTAGTGTTTATGCCCTAGAAGGCCATTACTGTATCATACTAGCTTGTATATTACTTAATGGAAGCTTGGGATATTCACATGTATATAACAGTCTTGCTAAACATGGTAGTATGCTACTTGGTTTTTCTATCTTAATATGTGAGTGTACGTATTGATAGAGCTCTTAGGATCTTGCTTGTCTACCAGCGTTGTGATGGCAGTCACACTAGTGGGGGCTGGGTAGTCTACAAGCACATCCTTATTCAGGTCCCTGGTCGTTGGATTATCGAGACAGAGCATCGATACTCCGGAGTAGACTAGTGTGTACGCTTCTCATCCCAGTTGGGGAGATGGTCTGTCCCACAGCCGTCAGTACGTCGTACTGGAGATAGTATGCAGGTGCTCGTTAGGTTACGGGTACACCGGACAGGACTCACAGGGAACTGTTGGTTGGTTTGATACCAGTCGTCAGTGAACAGTTCCCAGGTGACATGAGTACAGCGTAGTCCGCAGACTTGACACTGCTACTTCGCCTCGAGTGTGTCCCACTGTTCTTAGATTGCTACCCTACCACGGCTCAAAGGAGTCGTGCAAACAGGTAGCAGTTGGGTGCAGTCCCGAGCACTTGGAGGCAGTGGCGGTTAGACAGGATTCGTCCCTCCCGGTATTGGGAGTAGATATCGTGCTGTGTCAGAGAGCCATTACGCAAAGTCCCTGGCCAGGGCAAGCGAGATTTGCTGGTAGGTTCCAGTAGTTTCTCAGGGTGTAATGGGCTTCCCTCCGACACGACTTATACCGCTATTAGGGGACTGACGCTTGCCGCCCCCCTAGGCCCGATATACGATAGTCTTGGACGAACGGACCGGACTGTATGGAGATTGTCACATCAGACTCAGTAGGAGTTCGGATGGGTTTTCCTCATCGGCCTTCTTATCGACAACTACCTGGGGACCGTTACGTACAGCTAGTGCCGCTTGCGGTCTGTGGTTAAACCCACTGCCAGTGTAGTAGTCGAGTCTCTAGAGTCCCACACAGAGAGTTTCCTACTCCAGGCGAAACGATATAGAGGTTGCATGGTTTTGCGACAAAGGGTTCGGACGCATACGTGCGTTTACGCGCGTACGACTTTCGGACAGTTTTTACCAGTCGGCTTTGGTTTAAGCCAGTTACTGGTATCCGGTTATTGGATTTTTACAGTCTAAAGTTTTTCCGTATTTTTGCGGATTGGAGGGGCGTTCTCGTAATTGTACGAGAAGCTTCTAGAAGATGTGACTAAGGAGGTTACTTATGGATAAGAAAGTGAGTCATGAGGTGATTCATCATTATCATTAATTGCACCATAAATGATAATGACACATGCTTAATGAATCACCTCTTTTCATTTATGAAGCATGCTTATTCATTTCTTTTATTCATTTTTCTTAAATAAGAATGCTTCATAATATATTATGATACACTCTCTCTCTTCTCATTATCTTATCTCACATTCTCTCTCCTCAAGCTCTCATCTTCAAACCCTAATCCTTACACCTCATGAGTTGAGATCAAAGGATTAGTTAGACTAAACAATCCATAACCATCACTCTATCTCGTCCTAACTTCTTTGATTAGCAATCCAAGAAGGTTAGTTGCCTCAAGTTTAGAGGTTTAGCTTGGAGTTTCGCTCTCGGGTGGATCGTCTACTACCTAGAGAAGGCCGAGGAGAACAAGGAGATCGTAAAGACGAAGGACAAGTTTCGATAGGTATAATCCCTAAGCATAGTAGTTTAGAATAACTATATGTTTGGTTAGTTATCGTTTAACTTCGATTTAAGCGGTTAGTCGATGTTCGTTCTTTAAACATGATCGTTTTTGAAAATTCCGCCTCCCCACAAGTACTGGGGTGAAGTACATCGACTTACAGGTTCTACCATATCCCCACTACTGTTTTCTGAAAAAAAATCCACTTTACTAAAATTGTTGCGAGTCAAGAACAATATCACTATTGATCTTCCAGATGGTAGAAAGTTAACCATCGTCAAAGCCTGGGTTATCCCACAAACTGCCATTACAGAAATGTGCCTTGAGTTATCCAGAGTCTGTTTTTAAGCATAAGCCGGACAACTCCCCGTACCTTAACATCGTTAAGATACGAACCATTCTATATACAATATAGAAATAGAGACACTGATTTAATTGGAACCAGATTCAAATTATGCAGCTGTCTCCAGTGCATGTTCTCTTAATGGAGAGAGGCCGATCAGTATTACTCAACTTAGTAGTGTATCCAATTATGGGTAACCTGAAAGAGAAGCAAGTTCTCAAAAAACCATTACTATCAACTGAATACCAACCACAAGTATCTATATCTTCGATCACCTTGAAGAATCCTTATACTTGCAACACATGGTTCTCTACTTTATTCCTATACCTATAACTTCTCAAACTTGGATCTTGTATTTCTACGAAACAGTCTAAAACTTGAGAAGTCACAAGTAAACAGAATACAGTACGAGGACCGACCCCTTTGTCCTAATGGACACTGGACAATATACAATACTTTGTATAAGTCCCCTGAGTTGAATAACTCAAACTCTGTGCTTCGTAGGTTAAAAACTGTACCCAGGCGATTTCCTCAAATATCACCAATTACAACGAATTCCGATATAATGAGGATGATCACCTAATTCCCAATAACTTACTCCCACTCATCATCTGTAAAACAATACAGATGTGAGAATGAAATCTGGTAAATACATACCCTGGAGCAAGGATCCAATTGGGAAATCGGTTTTTCTATTAACAATGCATAGTGAAACTGAAACATGAAAATGTTTCGAAGGGGTATCCGAGTATTCGTAGTAATGCCTCCTCCATTATTAGATTCATGACTGTAACCATATATTTTCTTGCTATCTCTTCAATTCCCTTTATTTGTCTTTACTCATTACCTTCTGTACACCAGGCTAAGTGGTTTTCTTCCTTCCCTACCGTTCGGCACCAGTCTATGGTTTGGAAGAAGACTATCCAATAAGCATAATAGGTGTACTCTCCTAATCCAAGGAGCACTCGCAACCTGAGAGAAGGTAAGGATAAAAGACAACTGAATAAACCTTATTCCTATTTCTCCTGAACCAGAATCCATCCTCGAAAAGGTTCCTTCGAGTATATAACCATACGATGGATTTATCCAATGGAATTGGACGTTCATAGTGATACGGGGTGTTCTGGAGAAATACAAAGGTGAATTAGGAGTGGCTATGAAATACGTGGTTCGGTCGTGAATGATAGCAGTCGCAATTTACTTCGCCCTCTTTCTAATCCCTTTATTTTGTCTTTACTTATTATTTTCTGTATACCCAACTTAGGCTAATTGGTTTTCTTCATTCCCTACCTTTCGGCACCTGCCTATGGTTTGGAAGAAGACTATCCAATAAGCGTAATAGGTGTACCCTCTCCTAATCCTAGGAGCCCTCACAACCTGAGAGAAGGTAAATGGAAAAGACAATTGAATAATCCTATTCAATCTCTCCAGAACCAAAATCCATCCTCGAAGAAGTTCCTCCGAGTTCGTAAATAACCATACGATGGATTTATCCAATGGAATTGGATTTTCGTAATAATACGAGGTGTTCTGGAGAAACTCAAAGGGTAAAAGAAAAAGTGGCAATGATGTATGCAACTCAGAAAATCCAAAAGCCAGTGTTTTAAGAAAGTTCGGTTAACTTGGTCACCGAGTTATAGTCTAAGGCCGGGTCATGGTCGCAGTCAAAGAGAGAAAGAGTAGAAACACTCTGCGTGCACTCTAACCTAGATCAGAATGGTTAATCACTTTATCTAATCAGGAAACCTCCCACTATTTTCTCAAATTCTCCTCCAAACCTGAAAGAAGAATTAGCTGGAATCACCCGAGGAGTAATACTACTCATCAGTGGGAATCGGGATCCAACCATCATCGCATGATAACGTGATGGAAGCCACTCACGTCATCACACTCCAGAAGGTATGCGCAAGCCTGGCAAGTTTCCTGTATGTTTGAAACTGCCGATATGATTTTTACCCCAAGCGGCTTATGACCTTGAATAGGTCAACATATCATAAGTCGCAAGTCAAGTTCAACCCGTCATTATCCTAGATTAATTAGACCCACCCGTACGAGTCCTTGACTAGGTCAACATGACCGTATGACTGTCCTAACCAATCGCATATCCATGCAACAGAAAAGTACTGCAGAGCTACCGAACACTACTCCTTGACTAGGTCAACATACGCAGCACGAATACTAAGCAATACCCGTCTGAAATGACCGAGGGCTACGGCTGGTTTTTGGTGAAAAACCTTTAGCGTAATGAACTTGATATCGTTGAAGGAATCCAAGTGGTTTTATAAATATATAGTGGCGAAAACTTTTGCTAAAGAGGTCACTCCCGGTGAAGGAATCTCGGCTCTTTCCTCGTCGAATGAGGTGCAGGATATTCCAAACTGAATACCATGATGCAAAGCAAAAAGTAATTGACTATAGTGAAGTTATTACCCTGACGCAAACTTCTGTCCAAGGGGTCACTCCCGGTGAAGGGATCTCGGCCCTTGCCTCGTCGAATGAGGTGTTGGATATTCATAACCGAATACCACTGTGCAAAACAAAAGAGAACGCCCTTGTAATAACAGCTTTTGAAAAATTGGTTCCAACAACATCATATATAGGTTTTTTTTCCTTGCATTGATAAAAATCAACACAGTCCTATCAATTGATCACACCACAAAAGAACGAAAATAAAATGTACGTATATGCCATCCGCATTCGCCACTGGGTCCCGTCATCACCCGTTAGGTTACTTAACTAACGACAGAGCGGGGACTGGGCTAGCGCGGGTGCAAAACATATATAAAATCTACCAGTATATATATCAATATATAATAATCGCTCCAGGTATGATAAATGCAACATCACAGAAAAGTTATAAGCATTACAGAACAATACAGATAATCTGGGAACCCCGGGTTTCATAGAGCCGCAAATGAAACCCGACGTTCCCCTGGTCGTATGGATAGCCTGTGCAATGAAATCCTAGACCCCTACGAGTGCGGAAAGTTACCCGCCAAAACCAGAAGCGAGGCAGCTCTCTTCAGCAATGTGAATGGACCACCCAACACTTAATGGAATTCGGTAACTTGAGCACCCCTCCTTGGGTCAAACTATACCCCCTACGAATGCGGCGAATAGCCCACCAATTCTAGAGTGAAGCCCCTTCCGTCTCAACGCCATGAGATGCGGGCCTGTTGTCCTCTAGAACCTGGCTATCCGTGCACCCCACCGTGGGGTAATCCTGTAGGGTTCCTAGGCACACTAATGAGGTCTCACAAGGCATCAACCATGCCAATTTCAAATTTTACAAGTGCCGAGAAACCCTAATATGGATCGTTGACTAGAATTTAGGCGAAACATACAACTAGTTAACTACTAAACTAAGAAGTGAACGGAAATACAACCTTTGTAGATCCGGTGCTCCACCTCCATAGCTCTGTGATGATGTCTCCTCGCTGCGATCATCGAATCCCGGGCTCTAGCGTCGGCTTCATCGGAGAAAAGGCGGGCTAGGTCATCGACTACGATGCCGAAGATGATCTACGTCGAGGCATCACAAGATCAAGCTCCCACTTCACCAAGTCATGAAACTTGTGAAGAGAACACCCTATACTACTTGGCAAGAGGTAGAGGATGAAGAAATAGGAGGTGAGTTCACTTTAGAATTGGATTTCTCACTCATTTGCTCAAGTTGCCATTGATGGAGGCAAGCTTTTCTTCTTCTTGAAGAAGAAGAAGAAGATGATAGAATATAATAAGTATTTTTTAAAAGAAAAATAATATGAATACTTATCATATCCTAACCTTGGTTAGGTGTAGAGAATAGACTAGGGTTAAGTTGAATGGTTGGGTTAAAAGAAAGAAACAAAATGGTCAACCTTTCAAACCTTCATGAACTTTCAATATAAAACAAAAGTAGCAACCATTTTATTTCTTGCCAAAAGGAAATAAATAAATAGATAATTAAAAAGAAAACCCTAACCATTACAGAACCATGGTCTAATCTTTACACATACTCAAGTTAACATGTATCATCAAACATGATACAAACTAGTGTACAAAAGTATATCACATATACAATATGCATATAAAGTGAGAAAATCCATTTAAATGAACCTATATTAGTTAATGTAAAGTGATATATCAAATATATAATTATACATTAAATCATTAAATCAACACTTGACTTAATGATCCGGTCATATCACATATAACCGACTAATATCAATAGTAACAACTTATCGAATCAACACTTGATCTGATAACCCGGCTATATCGCATATAACCGATCAATGTCACAAGTCGCGAGAATCAAATACAGTATCACATACTGATATTATTCTCGGTCCCGCACATATCTCATATGCGCTCCTATTTCGTTTTGCTTGAGCCAGGAAACCTCTGTGTAGGACTCTAAAGACTCGTCAATACGCCGGCAGCAGATGATGATCATATCAAACACCCACAAGCCGCAAGCGGTCTGCTAAACGTAACGGCCACCCGGGTATTGAGCGATCAAAAGATCGACGAGCAAGCCCGCTCACACTCCTGTGAATCCAACCAGTAACACTTACCGTACAGTCCGGTCTCGTCGTCTGATATGTCGCATATCTCGCCTAAGGGTGGTAAACGTCAGACCCCAATAGCTCGATAAGTCGTGTCGATATGAGGTCTATAACAGTTCGAGAAACTACTGGTAACACTTACCAGTAAATCTCAGCAACCCTGGCCAGGGATTTCCGGTTATAGCCAATCGAACACAGTGCAACATCAACTCCCTATACCGGGAGAGACGATTCCCCTCCTATCGCTCATTGCCTCCATGTGATTCGGGACTGTACCCAAAAACCACCGTTTTGCATGCCCTCTTGGATGTGGTAAGGTGGAAATCAAAGCACAGTGGGAACCACACAAGACTCTATGACGATCTCGGGTCAACAGACTACTCTGTACCAGTGTCACCAGAGAACTGCTATCTGACGTGAGATATAATACCATCTGGGAGTTCTCGGCGAGTCCGTCCAGTGTACCCAGTCTCTACTGAGCACCCGTATATCATCTCTGATGTCAAACACCAATGGATATGGGATCATCCATCGCCCATCTGTATGGGTCGAGAAGGTATACGCTAGTCTACTCTGGTCTATCGATGCCCCGTCTCGATACACCCACGACTATGGACCTTGAAGGATGTACTTATGGACTACCATGTCCCCACTAGTATGATCCGCATCATAGTCTAGGTAGTCAAGTACACATCCTAAGGGCTTTACCAACATGTAACAGAGAGACAATCAGTATACACGTTAAGATAAAGAGCAACCAGATAGTATACTATCATGTCGAGCAAGAAAGTCCTCCCTATATATGTCCCAGCATCCACTACAAAATACATCCTATGTACAGTAATGGCCTCTAGGGCATACATATTACTAACAATCTCCCACTTGTACTAGGGCCATCTGTAGCAGTGGTTGTAGTATCTCATACTCAACCATCCCATAAAAGTCTCTCTCTGGGAATAGGCCTTCGTGAGTGGATTCGCTGTGTTGTCCTCTGAGTCTACTCTCCTTACCTCGATCACCCTGGAGATCAACTATCTCCATGATCAGGTGACACTGCCTCAGAATATGTCTGGATCACTAATGGGACGGACGTTCCTTGGCAAAAGCCACAACTCCATTGTCACACAATGGGAGGAACTAAGTTCATCTCATGAACAAATATATCCAGACTGCCTCTTTGGTAGCATCTTAAGTAGCGATGTATCCAGCCTTTATCATCTAGTATGCCACAGTATCTTGCTTGGAACTCTTCCAACATACCGTCCCTTTACTGAGGGTAAAGACAATGCCTGTGACTGACATTCAGTCGTCTTTATCACCCTGGAACACTTCCAGTGATTTTCCCCAGGATCGATTGATACAATCTCACTTCTGCCAGTGAGATTCCTAACATCCAATTAGATCTATCTCATAGATCCAAAACCCAGGATTTAGGAGGTATCACTTTGATCCTTTATGGAGAATCATTATGATAAGCGGAGATTGACCAAGCGTAGCATAGGAAACTACTTCCCTATCAAGAGTATGTCATCCAGGTACTCTACAAGGATCACCACCATACTCCCTACTACCCTTTTGTATCTACAAGGTTCATCTACCATTTTGATGAAGTCAAACTCTTTGACTTACACATCAAAACAGACGTTCCAACTTCGCGATGCCTGCTTTATCCTATAAAGCAGCTTGTTCACGTTTCCGCTGCTCCCATTGTCTACGAGGCCCTCTGGCTGTGTACTTATAGACACACTCTTCTAAAACATCATTTTAGAAAAGCAGTCATGACACCCAACCGCCAGATATCGTAGTCATGGTATGTATCCGTGGCAAGTAGGATCCGTATGGACTTAAGCATAGGCACTGGAAAAGGTTTCATCATTATCCACGCCTGGTCGATGACGAAAAACCTTTAACAAGTCTAGCTTTGAAAGTCTCAACTTTTCCATCTACACCAAGTAATCTTCTCAAGATATACTTGCTCCTGATGGGGATTTAACCCTTCAGATATAGCAACCAAAGTCCATACTTTGTTGGTGTATAAGGTTCCATCTCAGATCGCTAAGCATCCAGCCATTCTTACAGAGTCTCACTCCTGATGGCCAGCTCGAAACTAGTTGGTTCATCATCTCATGATGCATTCCTCGCTCCCACTGTCATAGAGAAACCAAAGTATCTCTCAGGTGGGTGAGGAACCCTACTAGATCGGCGGAGAGGCTGAGGTTCGTTGGTTACTATTGAATCCTTCGGTTCTACCAAATCATCAGCTGCAGTTTGTATAGCTGGAACATTTCCAGTTCTACATAACAAACCTTGCCTCGAGTTTGTCCGGATTTTGCTTTTAGACATAGGTCGGACAACCCCAAATCTTAACTAACTTAAGATATGGGCTCTTCCCTTTCTATATCTCATATGGAGCGGTAGGCAACTGATTTGATTTGAACCCTATTCAATAGGTATGCAGCTTCTCAAGTGCATAACTCCCTAAAGGAAATAGGTAACTCAGTAGTACTCATCATAGAGCACACCTTATCATATAGGGTGTGATTGCTCCGCCCCGATATACCATCGTGCTATGGTGTATACGGAGGAGTAATGCTGAGAGAGAATCTCATTCTCCATTAGAATAGTCCAGGTATTCCATGCACAAGTATTCTCCTCCTCGATCACATCAAAGGACATAATACTTATACCCGTATTTTGGTTCTCTACTTCTATCTTATATTCTGTGAATATCTCAAAAGGTCCGGACTTGTGTTTCAACAGGAACATATGTCTGAATCTTGAGAGATTATCAGAGAATGTAATGAAGTACAAAGAACCGGTCTTGGCATATGTAGACAGGGGACCTTACATACATCAACATGTATCAATCCCAAGAGTTCACTAACTCTTTCTCTGTTTCCATTAAACAGAGCTATGGTCACCTTATCTTTGTGACATGACTGGCAAGTTTCACAAGATGTAAATTCAAACTTATTTAAATATGCATCTAAATGTAACTTCAGCCAGTCGGGTCGCATTGATATGACCTAGTCTACAATGCCTCAAGAAGGATTCGTTCATTTCTGAACTCTTCCTCTTGTGTGTGTTCTGTTTACTAAAAAACTGTAGTTTGATTTAGAACATCAATGCTTTTAGATAACGTGCCTGAACCGATCAACTTTTGATATAGGAAATGTTCAAAACATTATCCAACAATACAAAATTTTATCATTTCTTTACTAATAAAGAGACTGATATGATTTTGTATATCAGGTTCGGTATCTAATAACATTCGTTCAGAATCAATGTATTTGAAATACAGGGTGACAGTGACCAACAGACTTGGCTGCAACACTTGCCCCGTTTTCTGCCTCATGAAACTTATCACCCGTTCTCAGTTCTTTACCTATCTGTAGCCCATGTAACAGATTACATATGCGGGATCCTGATCCGGTATCATATACCCAGGACGTAAAGGACATTTGAGAAACAGTTCTCTGTAAAACGAACACACCCGAAGAAGATGCATCATATGCACTTTCTTCGTTTGGGTGGCATGGTAAATCTGGTATTCCTCAATTTCCTGCTCTGTCTTATAACAATTATAAGTTGGAGCGGGACCAACGTTCCCCAGCTCAGTATAACAAGCGGGTTTGGTCAATTATCCGTATTATTATCTTGATTAAGGCGTGATATGGTCGCTACCTAGAGAGAGAGAGAAGAAAACACTCAGCGTGCGCTCTTGCAAGATTAGATTGGTTATTATTTTATCTAATCAGGATGGCTCCCACTGTTTTTATCAAATCTTCCTTCAAACCCTAAAAGGAAAGACTAGCCGGGATTAATTACACGCTACAAGTTCGCCAATCTTTCAGCCAGGCCAGTGTCGGTATTTTGAGGGAGGTCCCCCGTGCTTTCGCACGAACCTAATTACAGTAAACCTCATTTTCCCAGAGGCATAACCTCGTTAACACCTTTCTAGACACCCACTTGATCGGCTAATTGTAATGTGTAAAACTCTCCCAGGAGTAACAATTACTCGCAGTGGGTATCGGGATCCAACTATCTCATAGAAGGTATGCAATCTCATTGCAAATTTCAACCCTTGAAATTCCTGATAATTTTGACCCTAGCACCCTATGACCTTGACGGAGGTCAACAAACCATAGGCTACAAGTCAAGTTCAACCCGTCATTTCTTGATTGAATCAAACCCACCCGCACGACCCTTGACGGAGGTCAACAAGGTCGCACGACTACCCTAATCCAATCTGCATCATATGCATAAGCAGATAAATACTAGTTAGCTACCGCACACTACGTCTTGACGGAGGTCAACAAATGTAGCACGAATACTAAGTAGGACTTATCTGAAATGACGGAGGGATACGACAGGTTTTTCTGAAAACCTATTGCGTAATGAACTTGATATCGTTGTAGGATCGAATGAATTTTGAAATGGAGTGTTTTTGAGGCTTTTCTAGTTTTGCTAAAGGAGTCACTCCTGGTGAAGGGATCGTCGGTCCTTTCCTCGTCGAATGAGGTGCGGGATATATCATATATATCACTGTGCAAAGCAGAAACTATAGAAGCAATCAAAAGACAAACCGAGAGTTGTAGCATCTGCCAGTTATTGCTAAAGGAGTCACTCCCGGTGAAGGGATCTCGGTCCTTTCCTTATCGAATAAGGTGCAGGATATATCATATATACCGCTGTGCAAAGCAAGAACTGTAGCTACCTGTTTTATTTTGAAAATTCGATTCCACAACATCTTAGGTTTCTTTTATTTCATTAATCATATTAATGAAGTCCCATCATTTATGTACCTAAACATCACAGATAAATACGACGCACACTTATGCCAACCGCATTCGCCTCGATGTCCTCTCGTGCACCGTTAGGTTAGGTAACTAACGGCAGAGCGGGGCAGGGCTAGCGCGGGTGTAAAACATAAGTAACGTCTATATAATATATTATATATACTATATACTGTATCTATCACAGAACATCACATGATCACATCACAGATATTGCAGCAGAAGAATCATATGAAATATTGGATATACTAGGACGTCCGTGTTTTCAATACGAGCCAGTATAAAACACGGATTCCACGGTCGCGATGAATAGCCAAACCCACACCCCTAGACCCCTACGAGAGCGGCAAGCAACCCTACCAATTCTAGAGTTAGGAGACCCGGACTCGACTCCTCGAGTTGGTCTCCCACTGGACTTCAGAACCCGGTTACTTGTGCCCTCCTCCTTGGGTCTATCCTAGTGCGGAAAAGTAAATAATATACATACGGTGACATCTTCCGCAACCTAGAAGTGCCCCAATAAAAGAATATTACATACAAGTTTTTACATGAATGAAAATGAAAAACACTCATCTCACATAAAAAAACCCCGGCTATTCAAACGCGACGATCTAATATAACATATCCAGCAACACATAACATCACATGTCATCAACGTAAGTAAATATGCGCATCCCAATTGTCGTTGACATATAGCAACGAAACCGGCGATATCACATATTACACTTACGGTCACAGAAAAGAAAGTGTAAAACTACAACAGTTGGAATCCGCAAACTCTTTAGACATCGCATGCCCAATCAAATGAATTACTTAGACATCGCATGCCTAACAATTATAAACCCCGCATTTTAGTCTCAAAATCGAAAACACTTTTCAATATCAAGTCGGGCAATTCAACAAGATTCCCGAAAAACTGATCGAATGCTCGTCGCAAACTTTAGTAGGCTGCTGCACCCCCGATACCGTCGACGAAGTGCACCAAGGTGGAACACCGCTTCCGCGAGCACCCTAACGGATGCTTTCGGCGACGGGGTTCTCCTACAGTCACTTGGTAGGGGCTATGGGGTGTAGCTGTCTATTAAGTTTACCGGCGAATATCCGCGTACGCTACGTGATTGCGACGGACTTTTGATCGCATCAAAATTCCATGGCAACCAATCATGTGAGACTAAAGTGCTGTGTTTATAACATTCATCCAGTTATCTCATAACTACTTGTGAATTCCAATTATTGTATCACATTCCAGATAAATAGAAAATGTTAAACTTTCCGATCGAACAATCGAACACCCAAGTTTTCCCGATATAGCTCAACACATGAAATAAGTCTAAAAACATTCAGTTCGTGCCTCAGTACTAACGGTCCAGCCGTAGAAGGGTCAAGCCAACGCCTCACATGTGGCACGCCGTACTGCCCCAAACCCTAAGGTTCAAAGGGTAGTTCAAGACGGTCACATAATCGAGTTAAGGTTTGTTGTCTTCTAGAGGGACCATCGCGTTACTTGCACTACTCAGAACGTCTTTAAACCACGGAAAAATCCAACACTTGGATTTTTTCCGGCAGGGGAAAAAGTGGGTATTTACATCCGGTCGAACTTTTTAACATATTCAAAAATTATCCGGAAAAACACACGGACAAAGTTTGACAATCCGATCGAATAGTCGAATCCCCAAAACAACCCCAGAAAATTCAACTCTTGAATAAATATTAAAAATTCCCAGAAAACTCAGAACCTGAAACTATGAATTACTGTGCAAAAATTAAACAGTGATCACATTTATTGGCCGCGGAACCGCCGCAGAAGCCAAGCTTCTGCCGCGGTTCCGCCGCACTGTAGCAGCATCACTCGATAAATTTTGCATCGTAATTCTTAGAATTTCCTGCTGAATTTTTAAAGAATTTTTAATCTGGAAAACCCCAGTTTTTTAAAAAAGTCCAGAGAGCATTTTCCGGGTTAGGTTTTGGTTCGATCGGACTTCTAACTCCGTCAACGCGTCGCTTAAGGCTCTAGCTAGGCTCTGATACCACTGTAGGGTTCCTAGGCACACTAATGAGGTCTCACAAGGCATCAACCATGCCAATTTCAAATTTTACAAGTGCCGAGAAACCCTAATACGGATCGTTGACTAGAATTTAGGCGAAACATACAACTAGTTAACTACTAAACTAAGAAGTGAACGGAAATACAACCTTTGTAGATCCGGTGCTCCACCTCCATAGCTCTGTGATGATGTCTCCTCGCTGCTATCATCGAATCCCAGGCTCTAGCGTCGGCTTCATCGGAGAAAGGGCGGGCTAGGTCATCGACTACGATGCCGAAGATGATCTACGGCGAGGCATCACAAGATCAAGCTCCCACTTCACCAAGTCATGAAACTTGTGAAGAGAACACCCTATACTACTTGGCAAGAGGTAGAGGATGAAGAAATAGGAGGTGGGTTCACTTTAGAATTGGATTTCTCACTCATTTGCTCAAGTTGCCATTGATGGAGGCAAGCTTTTCTTCTTCTTGAAGAAGAAGAAGATGATAGAATATAATAAGTATTTTTTTAAAAGAAAAATAATATGAATACTTATCATATCCTAACCTTGGTTAGGTGTAGAGAATAGACTAGGGTTAAGTTGAATGGTTGGGTTAAAAGAAAGAAACAAAATGGTCAACCTTTCAAACCTTCATGAACTTTCAATATAAAACAAAAGTAGCAACCATTTTATTTCTTGCCAAAAGGAAATAAATAAATAGATAATTAAAAAGAAAACCCTAACCATTACACAACCATGGTCTAATCTTTACACATACTCAAGTTAGCATGTATCATCAAACATGATACAAACTAGTGTACAAAAGTATATCACATATACAATGTGCACATAAAGTGAGAAAATCCATTTAAATGAACCTATATTAGTTAATGTAAAGTGATATATCAAATATATAATTATACATTAAATCATTAAATCAACACTTGACTTAATGATCCGGTCATATCACATATAACCGACTAATATCAATAGTAACAACTTATCGAATCAACACTTGATCCGATAACCCGGCTATATCGCATATAACCGATCAATGTCACAAGTCGCGAGAATCAAATACAGTATCACATACTGATATTATTCTCGGTCCCGCACATATCTCATATGCGCTCCTATTTCGTTTTGCTTGAGCCAGGAAACCTCTGTATAGGACTCTAAAGACTCGTCAATACGCCGGCAGCAGATGATGATCATATCAAACACCCACAAGCCGCAAGCGGTCTGCTAAACGTAACGGCCACCCGGGTATTGAGCGATCAGAAGATCGACGAGCAAGCCCGCTCACACTCCTGTGAATCCAACCAGTAACACTTACCGTACAGTCCGGTCTCGTCGTCTGATATGTCGCATATCTCGCCTAAGGGTGGTAAACGTCAGACCCCAATAGCTCGATAAGTCGTGTCGATATGAGGTCTATAACAGTTCGAGAAACTACTGGTAACACTTACCAGTAAATCTCAGCAACCCTGGCCAGGGATTTCCGGTTATAGCCAATCGAACACAGTGCAAGATCAACTCCCTATACCGGGAGAGACGATTCCCCTCCTATCGCTCATTGCCTCCATGTGATTCGGGACTGTACCCAAAAACCACCGTTTTGCACGCCCTCTTGGACGTGGTAAGGTGGAAATCAAAGCACAGTAGGAACCATACAAGACTCTATGACGATCTCGGGTCAACAGATTACTCTGTACCAGTGTCACCAGAGAACTACCATCTGATGGGAGGTATAATACCATCTGGGAGTTCTTGGCGAGTCCGTCCAGTGTACCCAGTCTCTACTGAGCACCCGTATATCATCTCTGATGTCAAACACCAATGGATATGGGATCATCCATCGCCCATCTGTATGGGTCGAGAAGGTATACACTAGTCTACTCTGGTCTATCGATGCCCCGTCTCGATACACCCACGACTAGGGACCTTGAAGGATGTACTTATGGACTACCATGTCCCCACTAGTATGATCCGCATCATAGTCTAGGTAGTCAAGTACACATCCTAAGGGCTTTACCAACATGTAACAGAGAGACAATCAGTATACACGTTAAGATAAAGAGCAACCAGATAGTATACTATCATATCTAGCAAGAAAGTCCTCCCTATATATGTCCCAGCATCCACTACAAAATACATCCTATGTACAGTAATGGCCTCTAGGGCATACATATTACTAACAAATCCTAGTACGGAAAATAAAAAAAATACAACGAGTACATTGACCTCATCCCGGTCGTGCCCTAAAAGAAAAATATACAAACAGGCAGAGACGGCAGTTCACATGTCGGACGCTCGCCCCGCAATAACAAATGTACAAATATATCCAAACTTCACTACCATTGCACAGGAGCTATCCACCACGACAAAACCCCAATATCACAGCACAATACAGAACATCAACGTGAATGTCACGTTCGCAAACCCGTCTAAAAGAACTATAGCGATTAGACAAGATTTACCGATCAAATGACATTCACGGTCACAGATAGAATGTAACCACTGTAAACTAACACATTTAAAATTCCGATCGACAAAACTTACCGAAGTGGGCCCCAAGCACAAATCCAGTACTCAAAATAATCTGGGCCAAAACTAAATTTTCCAGAAACCCCAGTTCCAAGTTAAAGACCCAAAGAAAAAATTTAGTGCACTGAAACCCCAAATCTGCGGTGGAACCGCGGCCAAAACGTGGGTACGGCCGCGGTTCCGCGGCGTTTCAGAGGGATCAAGTTACAAATTTTTTTTTTCAGTTGCCTTAGAAAAGCCTGCCTGATTTTCTGAAACACTCAAAATAATTTTTCGATGACAAAAAAATTTCGACAGAAACTTTGGTGTTGAAATTGCGGTTTCGGAAATTTTGTTCGATCGGTATTTTGAACATGTTAGAACAAGCTAGTATACGGTTAATGGGTGGCTCTGATACCATGTTGGGCCATGGCGGCACCCCGGCCGTCAAACCGACGCCAAATACGGAACAAAAACTTTTTACAAAACTGGCGCTACCGCAACTCTATACCCGGATCGTTCCATTAACCGTAAACTAGCAAAATGTAAAAGGAGTTTATAGAAATTATACCGATCGATCTGTGTCCTTCGGTCTTTAATCTCCGCACCAAGCTCCCCGCTGCTGCACCGACGAAGTCCGCTCCCCGATCTCGCTCGTCGATGTGGCACCACGTCATTGAATCTTTATACGGGCTCCCGCATCGAACCGAGGTAACTCGGACATGAAGTTTGCTAGCCGACATGTCCAAGATTGAGGTAGAGAAGGTGTAGAATATTTTGTCTCAAGACGGAAGTTTCCAATTAGGATTTGCGATGAAGTGAATGTGAGCACCTCAAGAAAAACTTGTGAAGCCAAGGAAACAGAAATGGGGCTCGGCCAGGGAAGCTCTCTGGGGAATTCTTAGATGAAGTGGTGGTGTGTGGGAAAAACAACGAATCCAAGAAAAAATTAATACCCACATATTAATTCGTTACCCTCTCAAACTCACAGCCCCCACCATAAAAAAGCCCCTGCGAATAGAAAAATGGCAGAATTGCAGGGAACCCCCCAACAACCACAGTCAAGCCCCATGCTGCCCTATGCGCAGCCTCCCGCTCACAAAAAGTTCAGCCCCCCTCACAAAAAATTCAACGCAAGGGAAAAACCAAAATGGTCAAAGTCAAGGTCAATTCTCACAATGATAAAACAAGGTGTTTGAGGCGGAAAAAGAAACTGGCAACTCCGAGAGCGATCCCGTAACGAATTACGAGATTAACCCTCAACTGTAAATACATACCCGCATTTGTATTCTGACCGAATACGAATGCAATGAGACAAAAATATTCCTACAATATAATACTGGGGTCCGGCTTAAACCAAAGCCCACTAGTATTATCTGTCCGAACTATGACACGCGCACAAGTGCACGTGTATGTTCGAACCTTGCCATAAAACCATACGGCCTCTACAACGTTTCGTCCGAACTTGGGAAACTGTCAGTGGGGGGATTCTAATGACTCATCAATACATTGGCACTGGGTATAACCACTAGCACGTCAGAGGTACAAGCTGTACATAACGGTTGCCCATGTATTGATTGGAAGGGAAGCTGACGAGCGAACTCATCCAGAAACCCTACTGAGCCTGACAGTGACAATATCCGTACAGTCCGGTCTGTTCGTCTATGAGCATCGCATATAAGGTCTAGGGGGCTGGTAAACGTCAGACCCCTAATAGCGGTATAAGTCGTGTCGGAGTGAATCCTAGAACACCCTGAGATACTACTGGAATACCTACCAGTAAATCTCGATTACCCTGGCCAGGGATTTCCTGTAATGACTCTCCTAAACACAGCGCGATTCCCGCCTCGAACCGAAGCAGCTTGGTCATCTTGGTATGTTCCACACTGAACCTCTTCATTATGTGATCTATGTAATTGGATTGGGACAGCCCAAGAATCCTTTTAGATCTATCTCTATAGATCTTTATACCCAGCATGTAGGATGCTTCACCCAAATCCTTCATTAAGATCTTTTGTGATAGTCAAATCTTTACTGACTGCAATGTTGGCATATCATTGCCTATTAGAAGTATGTCGTCAACATACCATATGAGGAACACGCCATTAATTTCTATAATCTTTTTATAAAGACATGGTCTATAATCATTTTCTATGAAATCAAACCGTTTGATTGCTTCATCAAAACAGATGTTCCAACTCCTAAATGCTTGCTTTAGTCCATGGACTTAAGCAACTTGCACGCTTTACCGGTGCTCCCACTGACCTTGAAACCCTCTGGCTATTTAATATAGACGTTCTCTTCTAAAGTACCGTTTAGAAAATCCGTCTTGACGTCCATTTTCCATATTCTGTAGTCATGATAAGCAGCTATTGCAAGCATGATTCTTATTGACTTAAGCATCGCAATTGGAGAAAATATTTCATCAAAATCCATACCTGGTTTTTGACGGAAGCCTTTTGGTACCAATCTAGCTTTGAAGGTCTCCATTTTCCCATCTACACCGATCTTCTTCTTGAAGACTCATTTGCTCTCAGTGGGTTTTACCCCTTCAGGAGCTTCCTCCAAAGTCAACACTTTGTTGGAGTGCATCAAGTCAATTTTAGACTTCATGGCATCTATCAATTTCTGAGAGTCTTTACTCTCTATGGCTTGTCGATAACTGATAGGATCGTCATTCTTTATGACACAATCTTCGATATCACCATCAATGAGATACCCATAATATCTCTCAAGTGTTTTAGATTGCCTACTAGATCGACGGAGCAGTTCCGCTGGATTGAGTAATACTAAAGTCTCATGTTCAATTTGGTCTTCCGTGATTGCTTGTTCTTCTGGAACCTCTTCCAGTTCTAATGCGCTCCCAATAATTTCTTTTTCAAGAAATTCCTTCTCCAAGAAGGTGGCATGTCTAGAAACAATAATACGTTGTTCTTCTAGGCAGTAGAATCTATACCCTTGCGAGTGCATTGGGTATCCTATGAACTTGCAAAACACGGATCGTGCTTCTAGTTTGTCAGGATTCTGCTTTTTAATAAAAACATGACAACCCCATATGTTAACAAACTTAAGATTAGGTTTCTTACCCTTCCATTACTCATATGGAGACAAGGGCACCGACTTTGATGGAACCTGGTTCAGTATGTATGCAGCTGTCTCCAGTGCATACCCCTAAATGAAGAGGTAACTCAGTGCTACTCATCATGGATCGTACCATATCCAATAGGGTACGATTCCTCCTTTCCGATACGCCATTATGCTGTGTCATATAAGGTGGAGTAACTTGAGAGAGAATCTCATTCTCTTTTAAGTAACCAAGGAATTCCGTACTCTAATATTTACCTCCTCGACCCGATCGAAGAATCTTAATATTCTTTCCCGTTTGGTTTTGCACTTTATTCTTATACTCTTTGAACTTCTTAAATGCTTTAGACTTATACTTCATCAAGTATATGTGTCTGAAGCCTGAGCAGTCATCTGTAAAAATAATGAAGTAGTAGTATCCTCCTCTAGCATGAATAGATATTGGACCACATACATCACTATGTACTAGTCTCAAGAGTTCATCAACTTTTTCTCCGCTTCCACTAAACGTAGATTTAGCCATCTTACCTTTAAGACATGACTTGCAATTATCATATAACCCGAAGTCAAACGAATGTAGATAACCATTCTTATATAATTTCTTAAGACTTGTCTCATTTATATGGCCAAGTCTATGGTGGCATAAAAGAGTTTCGTTCATTTCTGAACTTGTTCATTTACGGGTATTGTGTATGTTATAAAAATTGGTAAGATTTAATATATAATGACCATTAAATAAATTCCTAAAAGCAACTAATTTGTTACGACAATGAATGTTCATAACGCTATTAGACGTAACAAAAGAATATCTATCCTTATCTAATAAAGAAACCGAAATAATGTTGCATAACATATTAGGAATATAAAAATAGTTATTTAAAACTAAAGTCTTGCCATCTTGCAGTGATAGATGATAGTCTCCTTCTGCAACTGCTGCAACACTTGCTTCATTTGAAACTTTAAGAATCATCTCTCTTTGTGACAGCTTCATACTTCTTCTCAGCCTCTGTAAACAAGTACAGATGTGAGAACCAAAATCGGTATCCAATACCTATGAAGTAAGTGTAACTTGAAAACAATTTTCAATAACACAAAAATCTGAAGATGAAACTTCAGCAAGCTTCTTCTTCTTTTGCTTCTCTAGATAGCTGGTGCAATTTCTCTTCCAGTGTCCAGTCTTATGACAGTGATAACATTCTCCTTGTGCATGATTTGTTTCCTTTTCCTTGCCTTTACCCTTAGCCTTATTTATGCCTCCGGTAGGCTTGTTTGGTTTCTTCATTCCCTTTTCTTTGGTTTTCGCCTTAGTAGAGAAAGAAGAACTCCCCACAAGTATAACAAAGGATTTCTCCTTCTTTAAGGAGGTCTCAGCTTGCACCAATATATTGAGTAGCTCTGGAAATCCAACATCCATTTTGTTCATATTGAACTGCATTATGAATGGAGAGAAGCCATTCAGTAAAGAACTAAGGATTTTATCAACATAGAGCTGCTTAGGTAAAGGAAAACCCAAACTCTCAAGTCGATTGATCAAATCAATCATTTTGAGGACATGGTCCTGCATGGGTGTACCGGGCTTCATCTTCAGATAAAAAAATTCATTCGATATCTCGAATCTAGATATTCAAGATTGTTCTCCATACAATCCTTAGAGACGAGTGAATATAGGCTGAACATCCATTTTCTCATATTGCCTCTATTAATTATCATTCATAGAGGCCAGAGTGAGGCAATGGGCTGGATCACAGTCGAGCTTCTACTGAGCGTGGATATCTCGATCCTCATATCTAGGATTATTACCTAAATGGGGAGGTGGTGCGAATGTGAGAACGTAAATAACTTTTTCATAATTCAGGGCTATTTTGATCTTGCGTAACCAGTCATTATAGTTGTGTCCCGTCTTTTTCAGCTATCATTTTAAACCAGTCATGATTAACAGCAGTAAATCTGAGAGTAGTATAAGAAAAATATTTTAGCGGATGTTCTTAACATCAAAATCGATTGGAAAATAAATTAATTTATCTATAGATGACTCTCACTATTTTAGCGCATTTTCATGAAAACCACAACATTTGAAATATGTAAACTTTCTAAAAGTTTAAAGTGGAAATCGAAATCCAACTATCATGGTACAACGACCTTGACAACAAGCTAACAAATCACCATACACCATAGAAGGTGGAAAAATCTCTTTTGTCGATCATATTGTGACTTTCGATTATCATTTTTACCTTTATATTTAATTATAAGCTTGACATCAAGCCAACCATAACTTATAATAATCTAGTCAAGTCATACCCACACATTTCTTGAACAGTTGGATCAATAATGAGACCCTTGGCAACTCGCCAATAATAAAGCCTTATTATTGATTCATCTACTCTACATCACATGTATTAGCAACCAAATTTCATCCAAATACCATACACTATGGCTTGACAACTCGCCAACAACCATTGCATGAATATTGGATACTCTATTTGATTAAAATGGTGGAGGGTAACATATAGTATTGAAAAATACTCTTAATATTTTTGACTTGATTTAAATTGAAAAACATATTTAGAAAAAAACTACGTTATTGAGTTATTACTAACTCCCCTATTCATTTTTAAAAAAATTGTTTTTCAATTTTAAATGGTTTGTTATACTTAACAATCTCATTATTAATCATCTTATCGTTTTCTTGTTAAAACTTCTTTTAACTGTTTTATGATTGTTTTAGAAAAACTTATTTTAACAACATCTTGTTTTTGAAAAACGTGTAATGAGAATAAAACAACTTTTAAAGGCATCACAGACATGCAAATCTACAAGAACAATTTCTAACGCATTACACACATGTATATCATAAAAACGGGCTTATACTGGAATGAGTTGGATGGGTGCGATTTATCATGTTTTAATTCGAGTGATAGAATTAAAATACGATAATTCACTTTAGGGTTTTACATCACATGTATATAAACTAAAAATAAAAGAAAAAACTTTGAATCGCTTGAACGCTCTAAACTCCTTCAATCACGCTTAGCTCTTGCTTCAATATTTTGCTCTCATGAAACCCACAAACTAATGCGTAAATATATCGAGGTTCGCAGGCCCCATTTAATTAAACCATTACCAAGTGACTCGCAGGCCACTATAAAAATTTACAATGCAAATCACAGAGGGTGTATCCAAATCCATTTCAATATACTAATTTAACCATTGTATATCACATAGACAAAAATAAATAGAACACATTGCAGGCATATGATCACATCACAACCATAACTCATTATATCACATATAATGATTTGCATAAAATGGTTACTATAATTTAGAACTAAAATTATTTAATTATTTTTAATAACAACTTACTAAAATTAACTAAACAAAATTATCTCGTATGTCAACAACCTAACACACATACATCTAAATGTCAATATAAAGATAACAATAAATATTTTGATAACTACTTTAAACAAATTCCAACAAACTTGGATTTTAAATTTAAATAATTTCCAGCAAACACTAACAAATTTGGAATGTATTTGAAAAAAGATTTTCAACAAACTCCAGCAAACTTGGAATATATTTAAAATGGATTTTCAACAAACTCCAACAAATTTGGAATATTTTTAAATTATATTTTCCAAAAACTTCAACAAACTTGGAATATTTTTAATAATGATTTTTTATTTTATTTATTTATTTAAAAATTCAGAATATTTTAATAATAATAAAAAAACTTTTTTCTTACATATTCCAAATTTTTATGCGTAAACAAATTTTTAATAAAAAAAAGTCGACATTTTTAAACTCATTAAAAAATCTAATGTATCAAATTTAATCATATTAAATTTTATATAAATATTGACATATGCATTTAATAATATTCTAACGCTTAGAACGTATTGATTAATTCTAATTATAGCAACATTTATATGCAATTATCAAGAACAAATAAAGATAAAATAAATTAACTTAATTTATAAAGCTTCTCTCTGATACCATGTTGGTAAATTTAATGTAAACGCAACGGAAGGGAAAATTAAATTAAAATTTATAAACCTTCGCTCTGATACCATGTTTATAAATTATGCTAATTTAATTAACGAAATCAATTAATACTTAATTGTTTCAAGAAAAGGCTATACCTTTGCGCAAATTCGGATTTGCGTTCCGTTCACTATGCTAGCTATTTCTATCCAATCAAGACGACTTGATTACACCTTGATGATCTCCTTACTTTCCTCCACACGAATCTCCAAGATCAATGAACTATGATTAATTAACTAGATAATTTAATTAATCAGAGAAGTATTAATTTAAAGAAAATAAATTAAAACAATTTTAATTTATTTCCACCAAAGGGATTTCGGCCAAGAGAGCATGGGGGGCCGAAACTTTTTGAGAGGAAGAGAGGAATAATGAGGGTTAGGGTTTGTTTCAAATAGAAGCTTATATATATGGATCTAAATCAAACCATCGCAATTAATTAATTTATTTAATTCCTTAAACAAACTAATTAGCTACAACTTAATACATATTGGCCCACACATATACATATACATATAATATTTGATACACATCAAATGCACAACAATGTTATTTTATAAATATTTATATATATCAACATATATATTTATATATTTATAATTACACACATACACACATATTAGATTCATAATATAATTAATACATTATTATTTACTCATTTAATATCATATATTATCTTGAGTAGAATGCCAAATCACATTTGATGATTTTACCCTAATTTAATTAAATTTCAATTGTATATCAAATATACTTATTTAATTAAATCCCTTTGTATATCAAACTTATACAATCTCTTCTTTATTTAAACTTCTATTTTTGGCAAGTAGAAGTCCACCTATGTGTGACTCTGAAGGCTTGACGTTTACTCAGTAGTGGATAATTAATTCGAACAATTTGAATTAATTCTGTAAGTAGTAAAATCCACAAGTCTATAGGGACGATGGTTAAGCGTTTAGACTAACTGGGTAAACCGTCGATGACTGGATTGGAATAGGAAAATGCTACCCAAGTAAATCAATATCTATCATTTGCAGCTACCGTATGGTTCGGTCTCTTCATCTTCTTGTGCTCCTTATTTAGTCTAAGGATTGGTAGTACTGTCAAACCCTAATAGCTCAAATAACTATTGTGTTGATATTATCATGTAACCGCGAGAAAAAACTGATAACTACTTATCATTTGATTTCTAGTACTCTGGCCAGAGAATTTAGGTCACTGATATATCGCACACTGCAGAAAACTGTTCTCCTTATACCGGAGAAATGAATCACATGTTGATTCCTCACAACCTTCACATGTATTCAATCATACCCAACTACTACCATTATACACAGTATCAATGGTTTTCTGGTTGGATAGTAATTAAAGTAATCTTTAGCACATGCAAGATACTATGGCGAATCTCAGGTCTGGAGACTAAGTCATACTAGTTGTCACTATATGAATTTCCATTTGACAATTATGTCTAATTACCAACCGGAAATTCAAATTGAGTCGTTCGGTTTACTTATCATCTATAAGCACCTGCATACGATACTCTGATGTCACCACACCAGATAACTATGAGAACAATCATTACTCTTTAATGAGTAAGTATAGTATACACTATTCTTTCGGAGTATCAATGTCCTGTTTCGATACTCCTACGACAAGGAACATTTAAGAATATACTTATCGACTAGTCATGTCTCATTATTATGATCTACATCACAATCCTGTACTCTAGTATTATTCTACGGACTTTATAAGTAATCAATAATAAACAGAGTATTATAAATAAAAGATATACCAATAAAAAAACCCAAATAACATACTATTATTACGAACGAGAAAGTTCTACACATGTAGGTCACAATTACAACCAATTGCCTCTAAGGGCACCTACATCTAACATGTTGTATGATATCCACACGGATAAGGGGATGGTACTCATACTTCATTCCGTTCACTTATATGTTCTCTGGTTTTAAACACGCATTCTTGTTGAAATGCAAAGTCCAAAGATTTTGAGAAGTTCGTAGGTATAAGAATAAAGTTGAGAACCAGTTGCTGGAAGTTTTAATATTTTTCAAAGTGATCGAATATATGGATACCTATACTAGATATTTCGTAATTGTATAATTGAGAATTTAATTCTCTCTAATATTACTTCTCCGAAGGTGCGTTCCATGATGAATAATGTTGTTTGTCATTTTTCATTTAGGGGATATGCACTGGTAGCAGTTGCATACCAATTGAATATGGTTACATTTAAATTAGTGCCTAAGATTCTATGTGTGATATAGAATGGTAATATATCTTAAAGTTGCTAAGATATGGAGTTATCCGGCTTATGCTGAAAGCACAATCCGAACAAACTCAAGGCATGTTTTGGTAATGAGCAGTTCGTGGGTCATCCCAAGCTTTTTCAAGGGTTTAACTTCTACCATTTTCAAGATAAAAAATTGTTTTGTTCTTGACTCGCCACCTTTTTATAAAAGGAAGTTTTTGCAAAAGAAATTAGTGGTAGTGTAGTAGAACTGGAAGTGATTCCAAAACCACAAACAGTTACTGAAAATTTAGTAGAACGGATTCAACTGTCCCTGACAAAACCTTAGCTACTCTGCAGATTTAGTAGGTGACCTCAGCCATCCGAGAGATACTTCGGTTTCCTCGTAGACAGTGACATGGAGGACAACATCATGTTGATGATGATCCTACTAGTAATCAGCAGGCCATAGGAAGTAGTGACTTCCGAATAATGGCTGGATGCAAGATATCCATGTTGGACTCCTCGCACTCCAACAAATTATGGACTTTGCTGGATGCTCCTGAAGGGGTAAAACCCATTAGGAGTAAGTAGATCTTTCGAGATCAGTGCAGATGGAAAGGTACTAACCTAATAAGGATAGACTTGAAGTAAAGGATTTTCATCAAATACCCGCTGTTGATTGTGATGAAACTTTTACTTTAGTATTTGTGCTGAAGTCCATACGGATATAACTTACCACTGCTATTCATGACTATGAGATCTGGCAAGTGAACGACTATAAATTTTTTCTAAATGGGAATTTAGAAGTACACGTGTATATGACTCTACCAGAGGGTTATCATAGTCAGTGAGAGCAGTGGAAGGTGTGTAAGTCATTTATGTCTATTTATAAACTAAAGCAGGCATAGAGAAGATAGATCATATTTTTTGATATGACAGTCAAAGTGTTTGACTTCATTGAAATAACAGATGAACCTAGTAAGAAGGATGTAGGAAGTACTATCATGTGGTATATAGATGACATACTCCTGATAGGAAATGATGTTCTTATGCTACAATCGGTCAAATTATGGTTTCCATACATGTTTCTCTATAAAAGATCTGGATAATGTATCAAGAATTCTGATTATTAGATCTATAGAGATAGATCTAGAAGAATTTAAGGGAGTGTCCCAATCCGGGTACTTGGACACCATCCTAAAGAGGTTTAGAATGTATGGGTCCTAACACGGTGGTGTCCTCATATGTGATGGAGTTACCCTCTCTAAAGAGACGTCTTCTAGACCGATGAGGAGAGGGACTCACATGAAAGACATTTCAATTGCTTTGGCAATTGGGTCAATCATGCGATGTCATGTACCAGACCGGATAATGCTTATGTACATACTGTAGTAAGCGGATATTAATCCAATCCTGTAAAAGAAAATGAAGCAGTTAAGAACATATGAGGATGTTCTTGGTGTGTGGTAACGACAGCCTCCTACAGGAGGCGGTTACTGATTCTAGCTTTCCAAGGTGACATAAATGACTGAGTATCTACCATGAGTAATAAGTTTACCATCTTATGAGGCGCGGTATATTGGAAAGTGTTCAAAGCGCGATACTGAGATAGACATGGCGTTGGATACTGATTATGACTTAGCAGGGGATACAGCCCAAGAAGTTATTGGATAAAATTGTTCTTTTAAGAACTTGGTCACATCGACTATCCAGAAAAATTCCAAGGCGGGTATTTCTCAATTCGGAAGATAGTTGATCTCCGCGAAGTTGAGATATAAAGAGATAATGTTATAAACATTGTAGCGGATCCACTCACTAAGGCTGTTTCTCGAACACGGTTTGTGAAACTGTTAGTAGAGAAATTGGTTATTCGATAGCACATGAGAGATGTAGGTATGCGGTACCGCAATAATTAGCCTTAAGTACAAGTGGGACATTGTTGGATATAGTACCCTTAAGGCAATTATTGTAATTACAGGAAGGTAATTATGGTAATTGAAGGAGGATCTATACAGGTAGAACAGTCTTGATCGAGATGATAGTATTTTATCTAATTTGTTTTTATCATTCATGTGTATATGTTTTACTTGTAATTACGTGTCGCTAATATATAAAAATAAAACTTGTAGGATCCTTGCTTGACTACCAAGATTATGATGGCGATCATATTAGTGAGAGCTGTGTAGTCCATAAGCACATTCTTAAATGTTCTTAGTCGTGAGAATATCGATACTGGGCATCAATATTCAAGAGTAGACTAGTGTATACATTTCTTGACCCCGACGAGGAGCAATCGTCGGTCTTACAGCCATTGGTGTTTGACACCAAAGATTGTATACAGATGCTCATTAGAGAATGAGTACATCGAACGGACTCGCCGATAACTCCTAATTGGTATTATACCTATCGTCAGATAGCATTTCTCTAGTGACATGAGTTGTAACATTTCAGAAAATATAAAATATTATTTTTGGAATTTAATATTAAAATAATATATTTTACGAAAACTACCCGATTTGCGAAATTGGGGTTTTCGTAAAGTGGTATAAGTATATACCAATATTTGAAAATTTATTGGAGATTAAAGTGATTTATTTGTTTTAAATGATATTTATCGGATTTTTGGTCAAATCCGTGTTTTCACATTTCCGTGACTTATGCACCGTGTCATGTGCATGTTGGGTTGTGACTTGTGAGTTTTGAGAGTTAGAGAAATAAAGAGAAAGAGAAAGGAAAAGAAAATCAAAGAAAAGAAAAGAAAGAGTGTAGTGTGAATGGAATAAAAACTTGATGTCTTGGCCAAAAGGAGATATTTGTGAGAGAGGTGAGTGTAGGGGAGAGATAGGTGTTGTGAGAGAGTGAGGCTAAGAGAGAGCGAGGGTTAACTTGGCTACCCCAAATCCTTCATCTCCCCATTATTTCTTCATCTCTTTGCTTCTCATTCAATCCCTCACTTCCCCCATGCCACATCTCCAAATATTTGCTAAAACCTTATGCCTCTTTCACATATAACATCCACAACACCATTCTAAATCCTTAGAACCTTTCAAGTTTGGATTTTGAAGACTTGGGCAACTCAAGAAAGTTCTTTGGTTGCTATTAAGGTAATCCATTCACTTTAGAATCATATTTGTGTTAAATATCGTATTTTAGTTTAGAATTTGAGTTAAATAGGGTATGCGATATTAGAAAATTACAAGTTGCTGTTAAGTGGTTGATTGAGGTTTAGTGAGTGTTTTCAAGACCTTAGAGATTGATTTAGAGGCCTGGGAATGAGTTTAGAACCCGATACACGAACTTAGAAACTTTCCGTGTCAGTTTTGTGACATTCTTGGAGGTCTACAGGGAATCTGGAGCAACCCAGGACCTTTATAAAAATATTAAAAATATACATTAATCTAGTTAGACCAATACGTGACCACCACGAGAAGAAGGGGCCCAAATTCCAAGGTGGGACCGGCCCCGGCGGTTACTGTTGCCACTTTGGTCGTCTACTGTAGCAGTTTTGATGCTGGGGTTTTGGATGTAGCTCACACACCCTATAACATAGCCTGTATTTTTCTTTTTGTCCCAGATCACCTGAGCCAAAATCTGGGAGCATATTGGGATGGTTTTTGGTTATGTTTTCCGTATTTTAGAATTCTTGGTTTTAGTATTTGATATTGTATTGGGTCGTTGGATGTTTGTACGTCAACGACGAGGGTTGTTTGGTTGGTTTTGCATGCGTAGGCTATAGATTCTAACCTATGAGCACACCGTGTGCCGTATCGATTTTCGGACATTGATTTTAATGGTATTGCGATATGTGTTGATATTGTAGGTACCTTCGCGTGGATTCCGAGACGACAGAGCACATCGACTACGGCTGAGCAAGGAGTTCTGCAGATGAGTAGATTTATATCTACGGGGGAGTCGGGTGGATGGCGTATAGCACCCCCGCAAATTATAATGGGAACCGATATATATATATAGAATATGGTTAAGGAAACCATCTTAGAAACTTATGGATATGGTTAAAGAATTGGTAGGAGACAAGATATATATCACGACTTAAGGTTATAGTGTATGGTTTAGTGTGACATGATATGATAGAAAGGATGTCTCGAATTGATATATAAGAATATGGTAAATGAACGTGAATCACGACATATAGATAGGTAGTGCACGCGAATAAATATGAGATTTATAAGATAGGATATATATATATATATATATATATATATATATATATATATATATATATATATATGCAAAATGACTTGATGTGGGATATAAACGTGATGGAAAGAGTATACGATGCGCTATGATGACTTGTGTGATATGTCGTTATATGGATGCGAGTCGATATGAGATAGTTGATATCTTTGCCGGACCCCGGATATGAGATTGTTATGGATGCGACCTGGGACATAGGTATATAGATATATATAGTGTTGTGAATCCTGAGTGATATGCCGTACGATATGTTAGGTCCGTACCCTCAGTGTCATATAGGTTGATAGGATCCCTAATGGTTTAATGCCGCCGTACGATGGATTACCGTACGTGATGAGCTTTAGCTGATGATTGATCCATATCCTTGATTAGTGGATGCCGTACGATGGATTATACCGTTCGTGATGTTATGAGGCTGGATGCCGATTGATAGATTCACCGACTCGGTCATGTTAGATACGTATACCTTATAGCATTTAGCTGACGATATACTTTATTCTACATTCATGTCATTCTCATTACATTACATATACCTGTGCTAGTACACCTACACCATTATCGATGATGCGTATGTTACAATTACACAGATTGGCCGGCTCACACACGTTCATCATGGATAATTGCTATGTCACTTACACAGTAGAATTGCCACAACATTATTCTATGTTGCATGATATACTTGCTATGCTCACATCATTATGATATGTCGCATGATATACCGATATTGTCACATTACTGTTCCATGTTGCATGATATACGGATATGCTGAAATTTCTGTTATATGTTTGCATACATTATGCTTTATGATTATACGCATTGAGATTTGCTGTTTTCATGAGATTCTGGATTTGAGAACCGTGGTTATATTTCAAAAGAAAGTATGTATTGTTTTTAAAACCCGATTTCTCGTAATATGATATTTCGAGACATCCACCATGTGTTTTCTCGGTTCTGAGATTGGCATGTGAAACCCGATTCGAGGAGCGGTAGGCACCGTCTGCGGGTATATGGTGGACCCGGTATGGTACCCCGGGGCGAGATATGATTCGTGGTGTAGACGATGAGCCTGGAAGAGGGAGTACTACCTACCGGTGATTGTATAGAACTCGGCGGATATCTGGAGGATACCGACCTGAGTCGAGAGATGGATATTGGCCGATCCGTACTGCAGGAGCCCGAGGGCCGATCCCGCAGACTGACGGAGCCCGAGATATGATGATTTACGTGTCGATGTTGGACACGGGTTTCATTATGTTTCGAGTGTTGATGTTGGACACTCAGGTTCCATGACTTGATGTGTCATTGATGGACACACGTTGATTTATATCCTCACATTTACATGCATATGCTTTCATGATATTTACATGTATGAGGTTGTTGTGTCTTTGGTTGACACATGGATGAGATCCACATGCATACATGCATTGATTATATGGTTTGATGATATCCACTTGCTGATAGGCAGTGATTATGTTGTTGGCACATATGCAGATACGGTCACCCTAGATATCATAGTATTACCTTTATGATATAGTTGACCTAGGAATCGTTGTTTATTTCTATTTCTACTTGATGATGTTTTCTACTCACGAGTTGGCAACTCACCCCCGTTGTGCTACAGTTCTTGCAGGTTTACCGCATGGATCAGTAGCGGCATCGCTAGCACACAGCTGTATTCGGGTAATTTGCTTTGGTAGGTGGTACATGTTGGATCGTGCCACCCTCGTATTATTATTCCTGTTGTATCTAGTTAACTCCAACAATCAGAAACTAGTATTTGTATAAGTAGTAAGACTTAGCAAGACTTGTAGTTGCGAGACTTGAGCGATGGGTTATATGTTCGCTTGGTGGGTTTTATGTCTTGCTTTACATTATTCCTTGTGTTGATCTTCGCCATTGGGCATCGTATACTTATATTCTGTCTTGCGTGGCTATGTCTCCGCCGATTGGCGAAGAGCTAGCTCCCGCTTGAGGATGCCTTTTATATTATCATGGATATATGGTTTTGGCTTAAAATATACAAGGGAGGTGCTGCCTAAATTTTCAAAAGACAAAACATGATTCATTATACCTTTATTTCAAAACTTCACATTTTCTATTTTCTTAAAAAGGTTTAGATTTCTGGGTTTAAGCTTACTTAATTTACGTTGCGCCTTTAGACGTTGCGTGATTTAAGTGCCGGTCACGAACTAAATTCGGGTCGTGAAAAAGTTGGTATCAGAGCGCTGGGTTTAACCTTGGTTCGAGTTTAGGTTTAACTATGTGGAGTCTGGGGCGTAAATATTTCGGAACCTAGGCTTAACCTTACGGAACTTAGACTTGAACATGGGGGTATTAGACCCGAACTTTCATTTCATAGGCTGACCCTGACTGATGGAGTAGGTAGCTTGAGTAGAGTGACGTACCGTACGTATGTTCCGCGGCATATTTTGTAGGGTTGCTATGCACGCGCACAAGGGTCTACGAGGAATTAACCATGCCCGATTAAAAAATTAGCCGTGCCGAACAACCCGAAGCCGGATCTTTAAACTAGGGTTTAGGCGAAAAACGAACATGCTAAACACTTTAACACTAAGTGAGAGGGATTACAACCTTTGTAGATCCGTTCCTTCACTTCATAAGCTCCGTATGGAAGTCACTTCGCTGTGATCATCGTGCTCCGGACTCTCGAGAGGCTCCACGAAGAGAAAGATGCAGTCTTGCTTCCGATCTTCGATACAAAGATGATCTACCTTGAAGTTTCGTTAACACAAGATAACACTCATAATATGAAGTGAACACTCTCATTTAAATGGCAAGGATAGATGAGAATGATGAAGTAGGATTTTTGCTCTCATTTGTTTTCTTATTCTTACTCATTTTTCATCACTTAGAAAAAACTAGAAAGCTTTTTCATGAAAGAAAGAAGAAGGAAGAAGAAGATGAATAATATGAATTCCTTTTGTGATGAATAATGAAAGGATTAATATGATGAATAATGCAACCATGGTCAACTAAACTCATGTAGAGAATTAACTAGGGTTAGGGTTTGGGTTGGGTTAAAATATGAGTCATAACAAAATATCTTTATCATGACAAAAAGCAACCTTCTAGAATCTACTAGAAGTCTTAACCCTAATCCAAACCCTAATCATGTTTAAACTCCACTAAACATGTTGCATTAGTTATCATATCATGTTACAATATTATATATCACATATACAATATTTATTGTAACAAAATAAAATAATACATTTAACATATATCGCATATATATCAATGTATTACCCGAGTGAGAAAAAGAATCTTTTAGTGAGCTAATATTAGTTAATGTAATTTAATATATTATATATATTATTATACATTAAATTATCGAATCAACACTTGATCCGACAATCCGGCTAAATCGCATATAACCGACTAATATTTATCCGTACTGATTCATCGAATCAACTCTTGATCCGATGACCCGGCTGATATCAAATATCGCGAGAATATAATACGGTATCTCATATCGTATTATTCTCGGTCCCGCACATATCACATATGTGCTCCTACTCCATTTTGCCTGAGCCAAGAAACCTCTGTGTAGGACTCTAAAGAATCGTCAATACGCCGGCAGTAGGTGATGATCATATCAAACACCCACAAGCTGCAAGCGGTCAGCTAAACGTAACAGCTACCCAGGTATTGAGCGCTCAGAAGATCAACAAGAAAGCCTGTACATTCTCCTGTGAATCTAAATAGTAACACTCCCGTACAGTCCGGTCTCGTCGTCTGATATGTTGCATATCTCGCCTAGGGGTGGTAAACGTCAGACCCCAGTAGCTTGATAAGTCGTGTTGATATGAGGTCTATAACAGTTCGAGAAACTACTGATAATACTTACCAGTAAATCTCAGCAACCCTGGCCAGGGATTTCCGGTTATAGCCAATCGAACACAGCACAACATCAACTCCCTATACCGGAAGAAACGAATCCCCTTCTATCGCTCATTGCCTCCATGTGATTCGGGACTGTACCCAAAAGCCACATTTTTGCACGCCCTTTGGACATGGTATGATGGAAATCAAAGCATAGTGGGAATCACACAAGACTCTATGACGATCTCGGGTCAACAGACTACTCTGTACCAGTGTCACCGGAGAACTGCCATCTGACGTAAGGTATAATACCATCTGGGAGTTCTCGGCGAGTCCGTCCAGTGTACCCAGTCTCCACTGAGCACCCGTACACCATCCTTGATGTCAAACACCGATGGATATGGGATCATCCATCGCCCATCATATGGGTCAAGATGCGTATACGCTAGTCTACTCTGGTGCATCGATGCCCTGTCTCGATACACCCTCGACTAGGAACAGTTATAGGATGTACTCGTCGACTACCGTGGCCCCACTAGTATGATCTCATCATAGTCCCAGTAGTCGAGTACATATCCTAAGGGCTTTATCAACATGTAACATAGAGACAATCAGAGTACATGTTAAGATAAAGTACAACCAGATAGCGTACTATCATGTCGAGCAAGAAAGTCCTCCCTATATATGTCCAAGCATCCATTACAATATACATCGTATGTACAGTAATGGCCTATAGGGCATACATATAACTAACAATCTCCTACTTGCACTAGGGCCATCTGTTGTGGTATCACATACCCAACAATTAGCTGCGGTTGAAGTATCTCATACTCAACCATCCCATAAAAGTCTCTACTGGGAAAAATGCCTTCGTGAGTGGATCCGCGCTGTTGTCCTCTGTGTCTACTTTCCTAACCTCGATCTCCCGGAGATCAAACATCTCTATGATCAGGTGATACTGCCTAAAAATTATATCTGGATTTCTGATGGGACGGGGGTTCCTTGGCTAAAGCCACAACTCCATTGTCACACAATGGTAGGAACGAAGTTTATCTCATGAACTTATATATATCCAGACTGCCTCTTTGGTAGCATCCTTGGTAACGATGTATCTTGCCTTTAATCGTCTAGTAAGTCACGGTATCTACCTTGGAACTCTTCCAACATACCGTCCCTCCACTGAGGGTAAAGACAATGCCTGCGACTGACATTCAGTCGTCCTTATCACCCTGGAACCTTTCCAGTGATTCTCCCCAGGATCGATTGATACCATCTCACTACAACTAGTGAGTATCCTAGCATCCAATTAGATCTATCTCATAGATCCAAAACCCTGGATTTAGGAGGTATCACTTTGATCATATATGGAGAATCCTTGTGATAAGCGGAGATTGACCGAGCGTAGCTTAGGAAACTCCTTCCCTATCAAGAGTATGTCATCCACGTACTCTACGAGGATCACCACCATACTCCCTACTACCTTTTTGTATATACAAGGTTCATCTACCATTTTGATGAAGCCAAACTCTTTGACTTCCACATCAAAACAGACGTTTCAACTCCGTGATGCCTGCTTTATCACATAAAACATCTTGCACACATTTCCGCTGCTCCCACTGTCTACGAAGCCCTCTGGCTGTGTACTTATAGACGCTCTTTTCTAAAACATCATTTAGAAAAGCAGTCATGACACCCAACCGCCAGATATCGTAGTCATGGTATGTAGCCGTGGCAAGTAGGATCTGGATGGACTTAAGCATAGCTTTGAAAGTCTCAACTTTTCCATGTACACCAAGTAATCTTCTCAAGATATACTTGCTCCTGATGGGGATTTAACCCTTCAGATAAAGTAACCAAAGTCCATACTTCGTTGGTGTATAAGGATTCCATCTCAGATCGCTAAGCATCCAGCCATTCTTACAGAGTCCCACTCCTGATGGCCAGCTCGAAACTTGTTGGGTCATCATCTCATGATGCAATCCTCGCTCCCACTGTCATAGAGAAACCGAAGTATCTCTCAGGTGGGTGAGGAACCCTACTAGATCGACAGAGAGGCTGAGGTTCGTTGGAAACTATTGAATCCTTTGGTTCTACCAAATCATCAGCTGCAGTTTGTATAGCTGGAACCATTCCAGTTTTACATAACAGACCTTGCCTCGAACTTGTCCGGATTATGCTTTTAGACATAGGCCGGACAACCCCAAATCTTAACCAACTTAAGATATGGGCTCTTCCCTTTCCATATCACATATGAAGTGGTAGGCAACTGATTTGATTCGAACCCTATTCAATAGGTATGCAGCTTCTCAAGTGCATAACTCCGAAAAGGAAATAGGAAACTCAGTAGTACTCATCATAGAGCACACCATATCACATAGGGTGTTATTACTCCGCCCCAATATACCATCGTGCTATGGTGTATACGGAGGAGTAATGCTAAGAGAGAATCTCATCCTCCTTTAGAATAATCCAGGAATTCCGTGCTCAAGTATTCTCCTCTCTGATCACATCAAAGGACATAATACTTATACCCGTTTTTGGTTCTCTACTTCTAATTTATATTCTGTGAATATCTCAAAAGCTTCGGACTTGTGTTTCAACAGGAACATATGTCTGAATCTTGAGAGATCATCAGAGAATGTAATGAAGTACAAAGAACCGGTCTTGGCATGTGTAGACAGGGGACCTTCATACATCAGCATGTATCAATCCCAAGAGTTCACTAACTCTTTCTCTGTTTCCAATAAACAGAGCTATGGCCATCTTATCTTTGTGACATGACCGGCAAGTTTCATAAGATGTAAATTCAAAATAATTTAAATATGCATCTAAATGTAACTTGGCTAGTCGGGTCGCATTGATATGACCTATTCTACAATACCTCAAGAATGATTCGTTCATTTCTGAACTATTCCTCTTGTGTGTGTTCTGTATACTAAGAACTGTAGTTTGATTTAGAACGTCAATGCTTTTAGATAACGCGCCTGAACCGATCAACACTTGATATAGGAAATGTTCAAAACATTATCCAACAATACAAAATTATATCCTTCTTTACTAATAAAGAGACTGATATGATGTTGTATATCAGGTTCGGTATCTAATAACATTCGTTCAGAATCAATTTATTCTGGTAATACAGGGTGATAGTGACCAACAGAATTGGTTGCAACACTTGCACCGTTTTCTATCTCATGAAAATTATCACCCGTTCTCAGTTCTCTACCTATCTATAGCCCATGTAACAGATTACATATACGGGATCCTGATCCGGTATCTCATACCCAGGACGTAAAGGATACTGAGAAACAGTTCTATGTAATTAACAGACCCGAAGAAGATGCATCAGCATGTACTTTCTTCGTTTGGGCGGCACGGGAAATCTGGTATTCCCTAATTTCCTGCTCTGTCTTATAACGATTATAAGTTGGAGTGGGACCAACGTTCCCCAGCTCAGTATAACAAACGGGTTCGGTCAATATATCTGTATTATTATCTTGATTAAGGCGTGATATGGTCGCTACCTGGAGAGAGAGAGAAGAAAACACTCAGCGTATGCTCTTGCAAGATCAGATTGGTTATTATTTTAATCTACCTTCATCGATACCTACTTGAGGTTCCTGTCACCATAGTTTGAGCGCAGATTGAGCTACTGCTGGTGTTGCGGTCAGGGCGAGCTCTTCATGGACAAGGACTGACCATGTTATTTTCTGGTGACATAGGGACTTGTAGGTATAGTGTTGGTGTTGTGATCTCTCGTGTGAGGCGAGTGTTTGGTTTTGCACCGGATGATCGGGCCATTGTTAGAGGATGCCTGTTGTGAGAGGACTGTTGATGTACAACCTACCTTAGAGATCGTGATGTCGTCTACCTTGCAGACAGATGACCCAGCTGTTGCTAAGATTGATGAGATGTCGCTTCCAGAGCTTACGAGCTGAGATCGCTGGAGCTTTTAGACAAAGATGCGATAGGTGATAGCTAGTCTATTTTGAGTTAAGAGACGAAAGTGATTCGTCAGATTTGATGCGCCGACGCAGGCCCAGTTGAGTTAAAGATTTCCAGTGTGGAGAATCTTACTCAGATCTAGAGTAGATCGATCCAGAGATGACGTTGTTCGTTGGATGATCCGATAGGAGATCAGTAAGATGACCAGTTACGGATAGAGGACCTCACCCAGATGTGTTGTGAGTTGATTGAAAACGGATGAATATAGAGTGTTCCTTCGATGATTGGGGCGAGTTCCTGAGGACGTGTTCGGCTAGATATCTTCTAGAGAGTGATGAAGATACCGAGTTCGCGATTTCGAGTCCGTGTGAGAGATTCCGGATTGACAGTAGCCGAGAACCATTGCCGTACGCAGATAGCATGACGTGACGTCGAAGTGGACGATAATAAATACGAGTGGAACAAGATGTTTGTGCGAGATGTTAACGAGATGTTGTCACTCGCCGTTGAGATTAGAGATCGGACATGTATACAGAGGCGGTGGGATACGGCCAGTTCCCGAAGAAATGCTGTGCTGAGAACTATTGTTAGTGTATATGCCCTAGAGGCCATTACTGTATCATACTAGTTTGTATATTACTTGATGGAAGCTTGGGATATTCACAGTTGTATATACAATCTTGCTCGAAATGGTAGTATGCTACTTGGTTTGTCTCTGCTTTAATATGTGCATGTGTTTCTTTTAGCATATTGCCGGTATACACATTAATAGAGCCCTTAGGATCTTTGCTTGATTACCAGCGTTGTGATGGTGCTCACACTCGTGGGAGCTGGGTGATCTATAAGCACATCCTTATACAGGTCCCAAGTCGTTGGACTATCGAGACAGGGCATCGATACTCCGGAGTAGACTAGCGTATGCGCTTCTCATCCCAGTGTGGGAGACGGTCTGTCCCACAGCCGTCAGTACGTCGTACTTGAGATAGTATACGGGTGCTCGTTGGGTTACGAGTACACTGGACAAGACTCGTCGGGGACTGTTGGTTGGTATTATATCTATCGTCAGTTATCAGTTCCCAGGTGACATGAGTACAGCTTAGTCCGCTGACTTGACACTGTCACTTCGCCTCGAGTGTGTTCCCACTGCACTTTGATTACTACCCTACCACGACTCAAAGGAGTCGTGCAAACAGGTAGTTTTTGGGTGCAGTCCCGAAGCACTTGGAGGCAGTGACGGTTAGACAGGATTCATCTCTCCCGGTATTGGGGGTTGACATCGCGCTGTGTCCAGGAGAGCCATTACACGAGTAGTCCCTGGCCAGGGCAAGCGAGATATACTGGTAGGTTTCCAGTGTTATCTCAGGGTGTTCTGGGCTTCACTCCAGCACGACTTGTACCGCTATTAGGGGACTGACGTTCACCGCCCCCTAGGCCCGCCATGCGATGTATCAGATGAACAGACCGGACTGTACGGAGATTGTCACATACAGACTCAGTAGGAGTTCAGATGGGGTTCACCTCGTCAGTCTTCTTATCGACATCTACCTGGGGACCGTTACGTACAGCTAGTGCCGCTTGCGGTCTGTGGTTAAACCCACTGCCAGCGTAGTGTCGAGTCTTTAGAGTCCCACACAGAGACTTATTCGCCTTTAGGCAAAATGAGTAGAGGTCGCATGGTTTTGCGACAGGGTTCGTTCACATCCGCGCACTTGTGCACGTTTGCTGTCCGGACAGTTTATACTAGCGGGCTTTGGTTTAGGCCGGATCCTGGTATATGATTTGGGATTGGTTTTTCTCATTGTGGTCGTGTTCCTCGGATCACGAATGCGGGTGCGTATGCACAGTTGCTTGGGACAGAGGGAGAGGACCTTGATCAGGGTTAATGGGCTATTGTCATTTTATTAACCCTAATGTTTATGTGTGTATTATTATTAATTGGTATTAGTTTAATAATTGGGCATGGTTATGGTTGTTGACCATTTGACCTTATTGACTTGTTGACCTAGGTTGACACTTTGACCATCATCATTTCTTTTGGAAGATGCTTTTTGATCCTTGCAAATTGAAATGATAATGGTCATGTCATGATTAACCATGACAATTATCTTACTAATTATCTAATTAAAATAATACACATATACTTGTGAGAATGATTTATTCATTTCTCATTCTATCATTTCATTTCTCTCTCTTGTTTTTCCTCTCCCTCAAGCTCTCCCCTCTCATGTGTTGAGAAACACTTGAGCTTGAGAAAACCCTCTCTTGATCTTCTCTACTCTCATCTAGGGTTCAAGTATTAGCACTTCTTGCACCCTAGTTACTTCTAGCTTGGAGTTGAAGCCAAAGGTTGAGGCTTTCGGGTGGATCTTTCTTTGACGGGAGAAGACGACAAGGTGACCTCCTTCCACTACTCTAAGGAGCAAGGAGAGAAGGACTAAGAGCCCAAGGTATAACCTTTCTAGCACTTAGCTAGTTACTAGTTAGCTTTAGCAAGTTTTTGTTTAGCAAAGATCCTTCTAGCTATAGTCCATGTTGCCTAAGCTCATAAAATCCGATTTTTATTCCGTTTTCCGCCTCTCCGCAAGCACCGGGGTGGGCAACGTGGACTTACAGTGGTATCAGAGCCTAACTAAACATAAACTAGCTAAGTAGTGAAGCGTGTCGAAGTTCGAAACCGAAAAATCGAAAAACCGAGTTTCAAAATGTAAGTCCATGCTACCTCTCCCGGTACTTTCGGGCATGCGGAATTTGATAAAAAACGATTTTCTTAGAGGTGGTAACATGGACTTAAAACCCGGATCTTTGTTAAACATCTAACTAACAACCTAACTATGAGTTGCTAACTACTCGGTTAGGGGGTTATACCTTTCTATTTCTCGAACTCCTTCGTCTTCAAGCTTCGATGGTCGTCCGGATCGCCTTCACTCCGTCGTCTCCTTGCGCCGAAGATAGATCCACCTCGAAAGCTTCAACCTTTGGCTTCTTCTTCGAACTTTGAAGAAACTAGTTCACTCGGTTTGCTAAACCTTGTGAACTAGAGTGAGTAGAGAAGAGTTTGTATGGGATTTTATCTATGGTTCTTCGTTCTCAACTCATGAGACAAGTGAACCATAGAGTCAAGAGAGGGAGAGCAAGAGGAGGAGATGAGAGCTCAAGAACAAGAGAGAGAATGAGCATGAAAGAATGAGAGAAGACTTTTCTCATTTGGCTCTCATAATCCAAAACAATCATAACACATCATATCAATCAAGTATTATGTGATGGTTTAAGCAACCATAGCCATATCATTTCATGCACTCATTTTGCACAAAAGAGCAAGCAAGCAAAAGTCTTTGCCATGAAATGATAGCTATGGTTATCATGATGGTCAACTAGTCAAGCCTAGTCAACCGGTCAACAAAGTCAACAAAAGTCAACAAGTCAACAAGTCAACAACCCAACAACCATGTCACCATAATACCTAATTAATATAATTTTTAATCACATATCATATTCTCATTAGGGTTGAGCAAAAAGTCAATAGTCAACTGTCAACGGTCAACAACCCTAATGAGAATCCTCCGCCTCTGTCTTTCCGTCATTTGTGCATACACACCCGCATCCGCGTTCCGAGGAACACGAATACAAACTGGATAAATCCAATCCCAATACATACACTAGGATCTGGCTTAAACCAAAGCCCGCTAGTGTTTACTGTCCGGACACTGTACGTGCACAAGTGCACGGATGTGACCGAACCCTGTCGCAAAACCATGCGACCTGCTGCAAAACCATGCGACCTCTACTCTTTTGCCTAAAGGCGAATAGCTTTCTGTGTGGAACTCTAAAGACTCGACACTACGCCGGCAGTGGGTTTAACCACAGACCGCAAGCGGCACTAGCTGTGCGTAACGGTCCCCAGGTAGAAGCCGACAAGAAGACTGACGAGGTGAAACCCATCTGAACTCCTACTGAGCCTGAATGTGACAATCTCCATACAGTCCGGTCTGTTCGTCTGATACATCACATGGCGGGCCTAGGGGGCGGTAAACGTCAGTCCCCTAATAGCGGTACAAATCGTGTCGGAGTGAAGCCCAAAACACCCTGAGATAACACTGGAAGCCTACCAGTATATCTCGATTGCCCTGGCCAGGGACTACTCGTGTAATGGCTCTCCTAGACACAGCGCGATGTCAACCCCCTATACCGGGAGAGACGAATCCTGTCTAACCGTCACTGCCTTCAAGTGCTTCGGGACTGCACCCAACTACCACCTGTTTGCACGACTTCTTTGAGCCGTGGTAGGGTAGTAATCAATGTACAGTGGGAACACACTCGAGACGAAGTGACAGTGTCAAGTCAGCGGACTAAGCTGTACTCATGTCACCTGGGAACTGATAACTGACGATAGGTATAATACCAACCGGTCAGTTCCCGACGAGTCCTGTCCAGTGTACTCGTAACCTAACGAGCACCCGTATACTATCTCCAGTACGACGTACTGATGGCTGTGGGACAGATCATCTCCCACACTGGGATGAGAAGCACATACGCTAGTCTACTCCGGAGTATCGATGCCCTGTCTCGATAGTCCTGCGACTAGGGACCTGTATAAGGATGTGTTTATAGATTACCCAGCCCCCACTAGTGTGACTGCCATCACAACGCTGGTAATCAAGCAAAGATCCTAAGGGCTCCACTAATGTGTATAGGTGATATACTAAAATAAACACATGTACACATTGAAGTAGAAACAAACCAAGTAGCATACTAGTATTTTGAGCAAGATTGTTTATACAAGGTGAATATCCTAAGCTTCCATTAAGTAATATACAAACTAGTATGATACAGTAATGGCCTCTAGGGCATATACACTAACAATCTCCCACTTGCACTAAGGCCATGTACTGGCGTATCGAAGACCTATCATCTCGATCAGCCGCTCGAACTGAGTCTGGGGCAAGGCCTTGGTGAATGGATCTGCAGTGTTATCTTCTGAAGCGACTCTCCGAACCTCGATCTCCTGGCGATCCACGATCTCCCTGATCAGGTGATACCGCCTCAAGATGTGTCTGGATCTCTGATGGGACCTGGGTTCCTTCGCTAAAGCTATAGCCCCGTTGTTGTCGCAATACAGAGGTATTGGATCAACAATGGACGGAACCACCTGAAGTTCTTTCAAGAACTTCCTTATCCAGACAGCTTCTTTTGCGGCATCAGATGCAGCGATGTATTCCGCTTCCATCGTCGAGTCTGCAACGGTTTCCTGTTTGGAACTCTTCCAACACACCGCCCCTCCATTGAGGGTAAAGACAAAACCCGACATGGACTTGGAATCATCCTTGTCACTTTGGAAGCTGGAGTCAGCAAAGGCCTCGATCTGGAGGTCTTTTCCGCCATACACCAAGAACATCTCCTTAGTCCTTCTCAGGTACTTGAGAATGTTCTTTACCGCTATCCAGTGCTTCTCCCCAGGGTTTGACTGATACCGGCTTACTACACTCAGTGCATAAGCTACATCCGGTCTGGTACACAACATCGCATACATTATAGAGCCTACCGCAGAAGCGTAGGGTATAATAGACATGCGATCCCTCTCCAAATCAGTCTTGGGAGACATCTCTTTAGAGAGGGTGATCCCGTGACAAGCTGGTAGGTTACCGCACTTGGAATCTTCCATACTGAATCTTTTCAGTATGGTGTCGATGTACATGGACTGTGAAAGTCCTAATATCCTCTTGGATCTATCACGATGGATCCGGATCCCCAGGATGTATGAGGCATCACCCAGGTCTTTCATGGAGAACCTGTGTGACAAGAACCCCTTGACAGATTGTAGCATAGGAATGTCATTTCCTATTAAGAGAATGTCATTCACGTATAAAACGAGGAATACTACAGTTCTCGGTAAAAATCTACTATAGATGCATGGTTCATCTGGATTTTTGATAAAGCCAAATTCCTTGACCGTCTCATCAAAACAGATGTTCCAACTCCGCGATGCCTGCTTTAGTCCATAAATGGACTTAAGCAACTTGCACACCTTTCCGCTGCTCCCACTCTGAATGAAACCCTCTGGCTGATCCATATAGACACACACCTCTAAATTTCCATTTAGAAAAGCTGTCTTTACGTCCATCTGCCAAATCTTATAATCGTGGAAGGCAGCAATGGCAAGAAGGATCCGAATGGATTTTAGCATAGCTACTGGAGAAAAGGTCTCGTCATAGTCCAAACCAGGTCTTTGATGAAAACCCTTTGCAACCAGTCTAGCTTTATAGGTCTCAACCTGTCCATCTACACCAATCTTCCTTTTGAAGATCCACTTGCATCCTATGGGTTTTACCCCGTCTGGAGCAACGTCCAACGTCCATACTTTGTTGGTGTACATGGACTCCATTTCGGTCCGCATTGCATCCAGCCATTTTACCGATTCGACTCTCTGAACGGCTTGCTGGAAGCTAGTAGGCTCATCATAATCTATGATGCAATCCTCTCTATCCCCGTCTATGAGAAAACCGTAGTATCTCTCGGGCGGATGAGACTGCCTACTACTCCTGCGGAGCGGCGTAGGAATGTCTTGTTCTTTTGAACCCTCTGGTTCCACTAAGCTTTCAGTAATAGTCTGTGGTTCTGGAATTTCTTCCAGTTCTACTGTGCTCCCACTAATTTCCTTTTCCAAGAACTGGTGTTCTAGAAAGTGGGCATTACAAGAAACAAGGACTTTTTGTTCCTCTGCGTGGTAGAAAAGATACCCCCTGGTGTTCTTTGGGTATCCCACAAACTTGCACAGTACTGAGCGTGCCTCGAGCTTGTCCGCATGCTGCATTTTGACGAAAGCCGGACATCCCCAGATCTTCAGATATTGAAGATAGGGTTTCTTCCCACTCTATATTTCATATGGTGTGGTAGGCACAGTCTTAGTCGGAACTCGGTTCAAAAGGTATGCAGCTGATTCTAGCGCATACCCCCAGAATGATCGCGGTAACTCAGTGTTACTCATCATGGACCGAACCATATCCAATAGGGTTCGGTTCCGTCTCTCCGATACACCGTTATGTTGCGGAGTGTATGGAGGAGTAAGCTGAGAGAGAATTCCGTTCTCTTTTAAATAATCCAGGAACTCGGCACTCAAGTATTCTCCACCTCGATCCGATCTTAGAATCTTAATACTTTTGCCGGTTTGTTTTTCTACTTCATTCTTATATTCCTGGAACCTTCCAAAGGCTTCGGACTTATGTTTCATTAAGAAGACATAACCGTACCTTGAAAATTCATCCGTAAAAGTAATGAAGTAAGAATAACCGCTTCGCGCATGTGTAGACATTGGACCGCACACGTCGCTGTGTACGAGTCCCAAGAGCTCGCTCGCTCTTACTCCGTGTCCAGTAAACGGAGTATTTGTCATCTTTCCTTTGAGACAGGATTGACAAGTGGCATACGATTGATATTCGAACGGATTCAAATATCCTTCTGTATGTAACTTCGTCAACCTTCTCTCATTGATGTGACCCAGTCTACAATGCCATAAGAAAGTCTGATTTATTTCCGGAGACTTTCTTTTGTGTGTATTCTGGACATTGAAAATCTGTGGTTGGTTTAATACGTATATACCATTGCTCAATGTACCTGACCCAATCAAAACTTGATTAAGGTGAATGTTTACAACATTACTTACAAACGCAAATTCATAACCTTCTTTAGAAACTAAAGATACAGAAATGTTATTACAAGTTGCGTTGGGTACAAAAAAGCAATTACGCAAAACCAAAACATGTCCATCTGACATTCCCAGGTGATAGTCCCCCACGGCTTTAGCATCCATGCTAGCTCCGTTCGCAACTCTGAGGGTCATGTCACCTGCTTTCAAAACACTACGGTTTCTCAACGCCTGCAAAGAATTACAGATATGAGATCCTGATCCGGTATCCAATACCCAGGAAGTAGAGTTTATTGAAAGACAGTTTTCAATAACATACACACCTGAAGCTGAAGCTGCAACCTGCTTCAATTCCTGTGTCCTGGCTTTCCAAGCCCTGCAATCATTCTTCCAGTGACCTTTCTTATGACAATAGAAGCATTCTTCCTTATCCACAAGCTTCCCCGCTATCTGTGTTGCTTTAGCTTTTCCCTTCGTATCCACTTTACTAACACCGCCTCTTGGTTTGGCGGGGGCTTTCTTCTTCTTTCCCTTGGCTTTCGCCTTGGACCTAGAAGAAGATGATCCTCCTACAAACAAAGTGGATGTTTCCCTACCTTTCTGTAGGGTGCCCTCTGCACTCCTCAGCATGTTGAGGAGTTCTGAAAGTTCAACTTCTTTTTCTTGTAAGTTGAAGTTCAGTATGAACTGGGCGTAAGTGGAAGGAAGGGACTGGAGAATCAAGTCCGTATAGAGCTCGTTCTGTAACGTGGTTCCAAGTTCCGCGAGCTCCTCAATGAAGCCAATCATCTTAAGCACGTGTTCCGCTACCGATGATCCGATGGCCAACCTTGCCGAAAATAACTTTTTCGACACTTCGTATCTTGCGATACGAGATTGCTCTCCATACAGTTCTTTTGTATGGAGAAATATGGATTCAAGGTCCATATTCTCGTGCCTCCTCTGAAGTTCGTTGTCTATCGAGGCAAGTACGAGGCACTTGGCCTTCGCGCTATCAATCTCCCAAGTCTTACGGATTTCCTTATCCGCGACGCTGGAAGTGGGACTTGGGACAGGGGGAGCTTTGGTGGTAAGAAGATACCCCAGCTTGTCGTAAGTGATTGCCATTTTGACATTCCTGAGCCAATCTTTGTAGTTTGGCCCTGTCAGTATGTTTTTATCTAGAAGTAACTTAAGTCCAGTCATTTCGATTGGTCGCTGCAATTAGGAGAGAGAAGAAGAAACACTTAGCATGATGCTCTTGCAAGTTTAGAGTGGTTTTTAGTTTGTCTAAACAGGATGGCTCCCAATGTTTCTCGAATCCCTCCTCAAACCAAAAAAGGAAGAATTAGTCAGGATCAATCTCACCGTACAATACTTGCTTAACCGTTCGGCCAGGCTGGTGTCGGTACTTCGAGGGAGGTTTTCCAACGCTTTCGCGAAGTTCCTTAATTTAAGAACCTCTTTTCCCTGGGGGCGTAGCCCCGCTAACACCTTTCTAGACACCTACTAGGTTTATAGCATTGATCGTTAAGTGAGAAATTTCCCGAGGAGTAGCATATACTCACAGTAGGATCGGGATCCAAATATCATCGCGTGACGAAACTGAAGGAATCCTACCAGAATTATCATGCTCCAAATGGTATGCAATACTAGCAAGTTTCAGTTCTTTTGAAACTCCCGATGTGGATTTTTTCCCCATGCTCTTATGACTTTGGCGTGAGGTCAAAATGTCATAAGTCACATGTCAAGTTCTTCCCATCATTATCCAGGTTAATTTGAATCCACCCGTACCTACCCTTGACGTAGGCCAAAATGGTAGTACGGCTGTCCCAAACCAACGCATTCTATCTATGCAACAGATAAATATCCGGCAGCTACCAATCACTATGCCTTGGCGTGAGGTAAAAATACATAGCTTGAATACTACCGAATATTTAACTGAAATGATGGAGGGCTACGAATGGTTTTGGCAAAACCGTGAACGTAGTGAACTTGATTTAGTCGATGGAACGAGATAGCTTTTAAATGGAGTGGCTCAAACTCCGCATTTTAAAAGTTTGTTTTGAAAAGAACCGAGTGGTTTTTCGAAAGTGTTCCAATGACTTTTACTTGGTTTATTTTCTTGCATTAGTTCTTTTAATGCGTGATATTCTTGCATTAGTTCTTTTAATGCGTCCCATCATTTAAACCTACCATTGCAGAATACAATCAAAATATGACGTACGCTTATGCCATTCGCATTCGCCACGGGGCTCCGTCATTACCCGTTAGGTTACTTAACTAACGACAGAGCGGGGGCTGGGCTAGCGCGGCTGTAAAACATAAGCAACGCCTAAATAATATCATATATAGATATATTGCAATGATGGACATTTCAGATCACAGATGAACACATTGGATATACTAGGAACCTGCAATTCGTACGAGCTTGTAACGAAAAGCAGATTACACGGTCGCGGTGAATAGCCAATACCCCACCCAAGACCCCTACGGGTGCGGCAAACTACCCGCCAAGTACCCGAAGCGAAGCAACCTCCCTCATCCCCGTGATTAGGCCACTCGGTACTTCGGCATACCCGGTAGTTTGTGCACCCCCTCCATGGGTCTATCCTAGGAGCAAAAACAGTAAAAAGAAATTATACAATGACGGCTACAACCCCGACCCGGTTGTGCGGCCATACAAATAATTATTACATCAATTTACAAATTTACATGAATTGAAAGAAAAGAAAACTCTCGTCTCACAACCCCCGGCTATTCACCCGCGACAATCCAACATATTCATATACACATTCCAGCAACATTACAGATCACAGATTTGTATAACCCCCACTAATCGACATATAGCGATTAGCAGACGTTCAATACAAATATCACATTACAGAAAAACCCGTCAGCTAAAGTCTTTTAGAAGTTCGATCAAAAATACGGATTTATAGGCCCCAAATACAAAATTTTCGTTCTGGAAAATCTGGGCAGAAAACACATATTCCAAAAATCCCAAAACAACCCCAGAAATACACTGCACCAACTTTGGACCCCGACCGAGTCAACTCGGCCGCGGAACCGCGGCGGGAGCGTGCTCCCGCCGCGTTTCCGCGACGCTTTGAACTGATCGAGCGACCAAATTTGGTGGTTATTCTAATAAAATCCTGAGCCGATTTTTAAGGTGAAAATTATCAACTTTTGAGCAGAATAAAAATCGGAAGAAACTTGGCGATTCGGGTTCGTTTCGTGACTTTTTCTTTTATCGATCTTCTAGCTACTTTGGTAACATGTTAGATAGAGTTTAACTAGGCTCTGATACCACTGTAAGTCCATGCTACCTCTCCCGGTACTTTCGGGCATGCGGAATTTGATAAAAAACGATTTTCTTAGAGGTGGTAACATGGACTTAAAACCCGGATCTTTGTTAAACATCTAACTAACAACCTAACTACGAGTTGCTAACTACTCGGTTAGGGGGTTATACCTTTCTATTTCTCAAACTCCTTCGTCTTCAAGCTTCGATGGTCGTCCGGATCGCCTTCACTCCGTCGTCTCCTTGCGCCGAAGATAGATCCACCTCGAAAGCTTCAACCTTTGGCTCCTTCTTCGAACTTTGAAGAAACTAGTTCACTCGGTTTGCTAAACCTTATGAACTAGAGTGAGTAGAGAAGAGTTTGTATGGGATTTTATCTATGGTTCTTGGTTCTCAACTCATGAGACAAGTGAACCATAGAGTCAAGAGAGGGAGAGCAATAGGAGGAGATGAGAGCTCAAGAACAAGAGAGAGAATGAGCATGAAAGAATGAGAGAAGACTTTTCTCATTTGGCTCTCATAATCCAAAACAATCATAACACATCATATCAATCAAGTATTATGTGATGGTTTAAGCAACCATAGCCATATCATTTCATGCACTCATTTTGCACAAAAGAGCAAGCAAGCAAAAGTCTTTGCCATGAAATGATAGCTATGGTTATCATGATGGTCAACTAGTCAAGCCTAGTCAACCGGTCAACAAAGTCAACAAGTCAACAAAAGTCAACAAGTCAACAAGTCAACAACCCAACAACCATGTCACCATAATACCTAATTAATATAATTTTTAATCACATATCATATTCTCATTAGGGTTGAGCAAAAAGTCAATAGTCAACTGTCAACGGTCAACAACCCTAATGAGAATCCTCCGCCTCTGTCTCTCCGTCATTTGTGCATACACACCCGTATCCACGTTCCGAGGAACACGAATACAAACTGGATAAATCCAATCCCAATACATACACTAGGATCTGGCTTAAACCAAAGCCCGCTACTGTTTACTGTCCGGACACTGTACGTGCACAAGTGCACGGATGTGACCAAACCCTGTCGCAAAACCATGCGACCTGCCGCAAAACCATGCGACCTCTACTCTTTTGCCTAAAGGCGAATAGCTTTCTGTGTGGAACTCTAAAGACTCGACACTACGCCGGCAGTGGATTTAACCACAGACCGCAAGCGGCACTAGCTGTGCGTAACGGTCCCCAGGTAGAAGCCGACAAGAAGACTGACGAGGTGAAACCCATCTGAACTCCTACTGAGCCTGAATGTGACAATCTCCGTACAGTCCGGTCTGTTCGTCTGATACATCGTATGGCGGGCCTAGGGGGCGGTAAACGTCAGTCCCCTAATAGCGGTACAAGTCGTGTCGGAGTGAAGCCCAAAACACCCTGAGATAACACTGGAAGCCTACCAGTATATCTCGATTGCCCTGGCCAGGGACTACTCGTGTAATGGCTCTCCTAGACACAGCGCGATGTCAACCACCAATACCGGAAGAGACGAATCCTGTCTAACCGTCACTGCCTCCAAGTGCTTCGGGACTGCACCCAACTACCACCTGTTTGCACGACTCCTTTGAGCCGTGGTAGGGTAGTAATCAAAGTACAGTGGGAACACACTCGAGACGAAGTGACAGTGTCAAGTCAGCGGACTAAGCTGTACTCATGTCACCTGGGAACTGATAACTGACGATAGGTATAATACCAACCGGTCAGTTCCCGACGAGTCCTGTCCAGTGTACTCGTAACCTAACGAGCACCCGTATACTATCTCCAGTACGACGTACTGATGGCTGTGGGACAGACCATCTCCCACACTGGGATGAGAAGCACATACGCTAGTCTACTCCGGAGTATCGATGCCCTGTTTCGATAGTCCTGCGACTAGGGACCTGTATAAGGATGTGCTTATAGATTACCCAGCCCTCACTAGTGTGACTGCCATCACAACGCTGGTAATCAAGCAAAGATCCTAAGGGCTCCACTAATGTGTATAGGTGATATACTAAAATAAACACATGTACACATTGAAGTAGAAACAAACCAAGTAGCATACTACTATTTTGAGCAAGATTGTTTATACAAGGTGAATATCCCAAGCTTCCATTAAGTAATATACAAACTAGTATGATACAGTAATGGCCTCTAGGGCATATACACTAACACAAAAACCCTAAGTTTCTGTTAAATTTTTTTCTGGTCAAAACAAAATTTGTTATACTCCTAAAATCGTCTCAGGGTTTTTTAAAGATAGCCACCAAAAACGAGCAAGTGAATCGACCATAGTGTCGCGGTTCCGTGGCAATAGCAAGCTATTGCCGCGCAACCGCGGCCGTCTTGGCTCTTCACTTGGTCGAGTTTGGTGCAGTGTATTTCTGGCTTGGTTTTAGGATTTTTCAGATGGTTTATTTGTGCCCAGATTTTCCAGAATAGAAATTTACTTTTGGGGGCCTATAAATCCGTATTTTTTTCGAACTTCAATACACTTTGACTATAACTGTTATATCTGTGATGTTTGTATGTATTGAACGTCGGCTAATTGCTATATGTCGATTAGTCGGGGTTATACATCTCTGTGATCTGTGTTTGATACTGGTTTGTGTATATAAATGGGTTGGATTGTCGCGGGTGAATAGTCGGGATGGATGTGAGATGAGTGTTGCTTTTCTTTCATTCATTTGTAATATGTAAATTGATGTAATATTATTATTTATTTGGCCGCACAACCGGGTCGGGGTTGTAGCCGCCATTGTATAATTCTTTTTACTGTTTTTGCTCCTAGGATAGACCCATGGAGGGGTGCACAAACTACCGGGTATCTCGAAGTGCCGAGTGGCCTACTCACGGTGGTGAGGGAGGTTGCTTCGCTTCGGGTACTTGGCGGGTAGTTTGCCGCACCCGTAGGGGTCTTGGGTGGGGTATTTGGCTATTCACCGCGACCGTGTAATCCGCTTTTTGTTGCAGGCTCGAACGGATTGCGGATTCCTAGTATATCCAATGTATTCATCTGTGATCTGTAATGTCTATCATTGCTATATTTTTATATATGATAACTATTTAGGCGTTGCTTATGTTTTACAGCCGCGCTAGCCCAGCCCCCGCTCTGTCGTTAGTTAAGTAACCTAACGGGTGAAGACGGGGCCCCGTGGCGAATGCGAATGGCATAAGCGTACGTCATATTTTGGTTGTTTTCTGCAATGGTAGGATTAAATGATGGGACGCATTAAAAGAACTAATGCAAGAAAATAAACCAAGTAAAATTCGATTGGAACACTTTGAAAACCACTCAGTTCTTTTCAAAACCAAACTTTTAAACGCGGAGCTTGAACCACTCCTTTTAAAAGCTGTCTCGTTCCATCGATTAGATCAAGTTCACTACGTTCACGGTTTCGCCAAAACCATCCGTAGCCCTCCGTCGTTTCATATGAATGTTCAACAGTATTCAAGCTGTGTTTGTTGGCCTTAGTCAAGGTACAGTGTTTGGTAGCTGGTGGGTATTCATATGTTGCATAGATAGAATGCGTTGGTTTGGGACAGTCGTATTGCTTTGTTGGCCATAGTCAAGGGTATATACGGGTGGGTTCAAATTAACCTGGATAACGACGGGTAGAACTTGACATGTGACTTATGATTTGTTGGCCTTAGTCAAGGTCATAAGAGCATGGGGCAAAAATCCAAATCAGGAGTTTCAAAAGTACTGAAATTTGCTAGCGCTGCATACCATTTAGAGTGTGATGATTCTGGTAGGATTCCTTCAGTTTTATCACGCGATGATATTTGGATCCCGATCCTACTGTGAGTATATGCTACTCCTCGGGGACTTTCTCACTTAACGATCAATGCTATAAACCAAGTAGGTGTCTAGAAAGGTGTTAGCGGGGCTACGCCCACAGGGAAAAGAGGTTACTTAATTAAGAAACTTCGTGAAAGCGTTGGAAAACCTCCCTCGAAGTACCGACACTGGCCTGGCTGAACGGTTAAGCAAGTATTGTACGGTGAGAAAGATCCCGACTAATTCTTCCTTTGTGGTTTGAGGAGGGATTCGAGAGACAGTGGGAGCCATCCTGTTTAGATAAATTAAAAACCAATCTAAACTTGCAAGAGCATCATGTTAAGTGTTTTCTTCTCTCTTTCTCTTAACTACAGCGACCCAATGACCGCACCTAGGTTAAATCTAGATAATAAGATGACTGAATCTGACTGTTACGACTGGCAAAGGTCTGTCCAGATGTCCATTGCCCAGGACAAGCCGGGACACCTCTTGACTGATCCAACCCCTGCCGTCTCAGGTCCAGTTTCCCCTGTCACGGATATTGATATTCGTAGGACATCGGAAGAAGACTTTGCGAAAGCCAAGTGCCTCGTGTTAGCCTCAGTTGATGGTATATACCAGAGGCAGCACGAGAAGATAGACTCCGCTTCTATCTTCCTCCATAACAAAGTTTTATATGGAGAGCAATCTCGTATCGCAAGATATGAGACCTCGAACGAATTGCTTCCAGCGAGGTTGGCTATCGGGTCATCTGTAGGGGGCAACGTCCTTACAGAGACCGGCTCTTTTGAGCTCTCGGACCTGAAGACCACGTTGAAGAACGGGTCATATGCTGACTCAGTTCAACAGTCTCTACCTACTACCCTAAAGGAAACTAGGGAAGTAGAAAGAAAGGGAAGGGCAGAAGTTTCAGGAACAGATGTAGTAAAAGAGGGATGTTCCTATTGTTACGGGAATGAATATGGGCAGAAGGATTGCAGGGCTTGTAAAGCCAGTAGCCAGAATTTGAAGCATGGTGTGGCTTCGGCTTCGGGTGTGTTTGTGATAGAGAACTGTATGTCAGTTAACCCTACTTCCTGGGTATTAATACCGGATCAGGATCTCATATCTGTAATTCGTTACAGGCTTTGAGAAACCGTAGGGTTATCAGGAAAGGTGATATGACTCTCAGGGTTGCTAACGGAATGAGCATGTATGCTGTATCCGTAGGGGAATATCATCTAGGATTGACAACTGGGCAGATATTGATTCTGCGTGACTGTTTTTATGTACCAGGTGCGATTTGTAATATCATATCTGTATCCTTACTTTCTAAGGAAGGAATGATTTTACTTTTGTAAGCGATGTAGTGAACATCCACCTAAATCAAGTCCTGATTGGGTCAGGTACATTAAAATACGGTATATACGTTTTGAATCAAGCTCAGGTCTTCAGTGTCCAGAACACACTTAAAAGAAAGTCTCCAGAATTAAATCAGGCTTTCTTATGGAATTGTAGACCGGGTCACATTAATGAGACATGGTTGACAAAGTTACATAAAGAAGGATACTTGGATCCGTTCGAGTACCAGTCTTATGCCACTTGTGAATCATGTCTCATGGGAAAGATGACAAAGGCTCCGTTCACTGGACACGGAGAAAGAGCGAGCGAGCTCTTGGGACTCATACACAGTGATGTGTGTGGTCCAATGTCTACACATGCGCGAAGTGGTTATTCATACTTCATTACTTTCACAGATGATTTCTCTAGGTATGGGCATGTCTTCTTGATGAAGCACAAATCCGAGGCCTTTGAGAAATTTCAGGAATACAAGAATGAAGTTGAAAAACAAACAGGCAAAAGTATAAAGACACTGAGATCTGATCGAGGTGGCGAATACTTAAGTGCCGAGTTTGTGGCTTCTTAAAAGAGAATGGAATTCTCTCTCAGCTTACTCCTCTATACACACCACAACACAACGGTGTATCGGAAAGAAGGAATCGAACCCTATTGGATATGGTTCGTTCCATGATGAGTAAGGCTGAGTTGCCGCGATCCTTCTGGAGTTATGCACTAGAAACAGATGCATATCTTTTGAACCAAGTTCCTACTAAGTCAGTGCCTACCACACCATATCAGATGTGGAGTGGGAAGAAACCCAGTCTTAAACATTTTAAGACATGGGGGTGTCCAGCTTTTATAAAAAAGCAGCATGCGGACAAGCTCGAGGCACGTTCGGTACAGTGTAAGTTTGTGGGATACCCAAAGAACTCCTAGGGGTATCTTTTCTATTACGCAGAGGAACAAAAGGTTTTTGTTTCTCGCCATGCCCGCTTCTTGGAAACTGAATTTTTAGAAAATCAGATAAGTGGGAGCGCAATAGAACTGGAAGAAATTCCAGAACCACAAGCTATTACTAAAAGCTTAGTAGAACCAGAGGGTTCGAAAGAACATGACATTCCTACGCCACTCCGCAGGAGTAGTAGGCAGTCTCATCCGCCCGAGAGATACTACGGTTTTCTCATTGACGGGGATAGAGAGGATTGCACCATGGATTATGGTGAGCCTACTAGCTTCCAGCAAGCCATCCAGAGCAGCGACTCGGTAAAATGGCTGGATGCAATGCCGGCCGAGATGGAGTCCATGTACACCAACAAAGTTTGGACTTTGGACTTTGCTCCAGAAGGGGTAAAACCCGTAGGCTGCAAATGGATCTTCAGAAAGAAGATTGGTGCAGATGGGCAGGCTGAGACCTATAAAGCTAGACTTGTTGCAAAGGGTTTTCGTCAAAGACCTGGTTTGGACTATGACAAGACCTTTTCTCCAGTAGCTATGCTGAAATCCATTCGGATCCTTCTTGCCATTGCTGCCTTCCACGATTATGAAATCTGGCAGATGGACGTAAAGACGGCTTTCCTAAATGGAAATTTGGAAGAGTGCGTCTATATGGATCAGCCGGAGGGATTCAATCAGAGTGGGAGCAGCGGTAGAGTGTGCAAGTTGCTAAAGTCCATCTATGGACTTAAGCAGGCATCGCGGAGTTGGAACATCTGCTTTGATGATACTGTCAAAGAATTCGACTTTATCAAAAACCCAGATGAACCATGCATTTACAGTAAGATTGTAGGGAGAACTGTAGTATTCCTCGTCTTGTACGTGGATGACATTCTCCTAATAGGAAATGATATTCCTATGCTATAGTCAGTCAAAGGATTCTTGTCACAGAGGTTCTCCATGAAGGACCTGGGTGATGCCAACTACATTCTGGGGATCCAGATCTATCGTGATAGATCTAAGAGGATGTTGGGACTCTTACAGTCAAGGTACATCGACACCATACTGAAAAGATTCAGTATGGATGATTCCAAGCGCGGTAATCTACCGGCTTGTCACGGGATAACCCTCTCCAAAGAGATGTCTCCCAAGACTGATTTGGAGAGGGATCGCATGTCTATTATACCCTACGCTTCTGCGGTAGGCTCTATAATGTATGCGATGTTGTGTACTAGACCAGATGTAGCATACGCATTGAGCGTTGTAAGCCGGTATCAGTCGAACCCAGGGGAGAAACACTGGATAGCGGTAAAGAACATTCTCAAGTACCTGAGAAGGACTAAGGAGATGTTCTTGGTGTATGGCGGAAAAGACCTCCAGCTTGAGGCCTTTGCTGATTCCAGCTTCCAGAGTGACAAGGATGACTCCAAGTCCATGTCGGGTTATGTCTTTACCCTCAATGGAGGGGCGGTTTGCTGGAAGAGTTCCAAGCAGACTCAACTATGGAAGCGGAGTACATAGCTGCTTGCGATGCCGCAAAGGAAGCTGTCTAGATGAAGAAGTTGCTCACGGAACTTCAGGTGGTTTCTACCATTGTTGATCCAATACCGCTGTATTGCGACAACAACGGAGCTATAGCTTTAGCGAAAGAACCCAGGTCCCATCAGAAGTCCAGGCACATTTTGAGGCGGTATCACCTGATCAGGGAGATCATAGATCGCCAGAAGATCGAGGTGAAGATAGTTAATACGGAGAACAACACTGCAGATCCACTCACGAAGGCCCTACCCCAGACTCAGTTCGAGCGGCTGATCGAGATGATAGGTCTTCGATACGCCAGTACATGGCCTTAGTGCAAGTGGGAGATTGTTAGTGTATATGCCCTAGAGGCCATTACTGTATCATACTAGTTTGTATATTACTTGATGGAAGCTTGGGATATTCACAGTTGTATATACAATCTTGCTCGAAATGGTAGTATGCTACTTGGTTTGTCTCTGCTTTAATATGTGCATGTGTTTCTTTTAGCATATTGTTGGTATACATATTAGTAGAGCCCTTAGGATCTTTGCTTGATTACCAGCGTTGTGATGGCGCTCACACTCGTGGGAGCTGGGTGATCTATAAGCACATCCTTATACATGTCCCTAGTCGTTGGACTATCGAGACAGGGCATCGATACTCCGGAGTAGACTAGTGTATGCGCTTCTCATCCCAGTGTGGGAGACGGTCTGTCCCACAGCCGTCAGTACGTCGTACTTGAGATAGTATACGGGTGCTCGTTGGGTTACGAGTACACTGGACAGGACTCGTCGGGGACTGTTGGTTGGTATTATACCTATCGTCAGTTATCAGTTCCCAGGTGACATGAGTACAGCTTAGTCCGCTGACTTGACACTGTCACTTCGCCTCGAGTGTGTTCCCACTGCACTTTGATTACTACCCTACCACGGCTCAAAGGAGTCGTGCAAACAGGTAGTTTTTGGGTGCAGTCCCGAAGCACTTGGAGGCAGTGACGGTTAGACAGGATTCGTCTCTCCCAGTATTGGGGGTTGACATCGCGCTGTGTCCAGGAGAGCCATTACACGAGTAGTCCCTGGCCAGGGCAAGCGAGATATACTGGTAGGTTTCCAGTGTTATCTCAGGGTGTTCTGGGCTTCACTCCGGCACGACTTGTACCGCTATTAGGGGACTGACGTTCACCGCCCCCTAGGCCCGCCATGCGATGTATCAGACGAACAGACCGGACTGTACGGAGATTGTCACATACAGGCTCAGTAGGAGTTCAGATGGGGTTCACCTCGTCAGTCTTCTTATCGACATCTACCTGGGGACCATTACGTACAGCTAGTGCCGCTTGCGGTCTGTGGTTAAACCCGCTGCCAGCGTAGTGTCGAGTCTTTAGAGTCCCACACAGAGAGCTATTCGCTTTTAGGCAAAATGAGTAGAGGTCGCATGGTTTTGCGACAGGGTTCGTTCACATCCGCGCACTTGTGCATGTTTGCTGTCCGGACAGTTTATACTAGCGGGCTTTGGTTTAAGCCGGATCCTAGTATATGATTTGGGATTGGTTTTTCTCATTGTGTTCGTGTTCCTCGGATCACGAATGCGGGTGCGTATGCACAGTTGCTTGGGACAGAGGGAGAGGACCTTGATCAGGGTTAATGGGCTATTGTCATTTTATTAACCCTAATGTTTATGTGTGTATTATTATTAATTGGTATTAGTTTAATAATTGGGCATGGTTATGGTTGTTGACCATTTGACCTTATTGACTTGTTGACCTAGGTTGACACTTTGACCATCATCATTTCTTTTGGAAGATGCTTTTTGATCCTTGCAAATTGAAATGATAATGGTCATGTCATGATTAACCATGACAATTATCTTACTAATTATCTAATTAAAATAATACACATATACTTGTGAGAATGATTTATTCATTTCTCATTCTATCATTTCATTTCTCTCTCTTGTTTTTCCTCTCCCTCAAGCTCTCCCCTCTCATGTGTTGAAAAACACTTGAGCTTGAGAAAAACCCTCTCTTGATCTTCTCTACTCTCATCTAGGGTTCAAGTATTAGCACTTCTTGCGCCCTAGTTACTTCTAGCTTGGAGTTGAAGCCAAAGGTTGAGGTTTTCGGGTGGATCTTTCTTTGACGGGAGAAGACGACAAGGTGACCTCCTTCCACTACTCCAAGGAGCAAGGAGAGAAGGACTAAGAGCCTAAGGTATAACCTTTCTAGCACTTAGCTAGTTACTAGTTAGCTTTAGCAAGTTTTTGTTTAGCAAAGATCCTTCTAGCTATAGTCCATGTTGCCTAAGCTCATAAAATCCGATTTTTATTCCGTTTTCCGCCTCCCCGCAAGCACCGGGGTGGGCAACGTGGACTTACAAGAACGCAGATATCCAGAAAGCGAGAAAAGATTATGCAAGAGTACCAGCCTCCGTATAGTTCGGCATAGGCGAGATCGGAAGAGACCCTGAGCAGGTTCCTTCCAGGACACCGCCGCGATAAGATTTGCACGGAGGATCAGTTGTGTCACGTGTATTCAGAGGGCCAGAGGCTGACGCCAGTGACGTGTTGCTTTACGAGTGGTCATATTAATTGGCCGAGAGATGACCAGAGGAGTGCCAGAGCGGAATCGTTTCTGTTAGCACTCCTGACCGGGCCGACGAGCGGATAGATTGCGAGATTGGTAATCCGCAGAGAAATGAGGACCCAGAGATAGAGGACGCCAGACCATGAGTAGGGGGCAAGCAGATGTTCTTACTCTGCCAGTTTTGGACGCACCAACATTTTTCGACATTGTAGGAGGTATACCTCAATTTCATTTGTTGCGATTTGCGTTTGTGATCCGAGTATCACGCTCATATCGCTTGGAGTTTAGTTTTGATGATTTAGTTCATGATATTGTTTTCATGCACCATGGCTGCACCTACTGGGTATTTACATTTTGTGCATGGTTATTGCACTTGAGATATGCTTTATGCACCGTTGTGTTGGTTTATAATTTATGCATATCTATTGCACTTGATGTCGATTTTGTACCTTCATAGCACGCATTTATGATTTCATGGATTTCAAACGGTTGATTTGATTTTTGTGCATGTGGTACGCACTCGATTTGATTTATGCACTCGGTATAGCTCGCATGTGCTTGCAGTGCATTGATACGTGTTTTGTGCATGCAGTTACACGCGTTTTTGATTTTATACACCTTGGTACACTTGGTATTGTTTTATATGTATTTGAGTTATTAATGCATTTCCGTGCACTAGTTGCACCCGATTTGTATTTTGTGCAATTGTTGAACTATGTTTTTACGCCGTGCATTTATTGCACTGTATTTGTATTTCATGCACTGGATGCATCGGAATTGTACTTCATGCACTGGATGCACCGGAATTGCATTTTGTACATTTGTTGCACCAGGTGGGTATTTCGTGCATTGGTTGCACTAGATTTATACTCCATACATTGGTTGCACCCGATTTATGTTTTTGAGCATTTGTTTTACTAGATTTGTGTTTTCATGCGCGTTTGTACATAACATTCGTTTTCGTGCATACTACTGCACTAGACGCTTTTTACGGACCTGACGCGCTTGGGTTGTATTCTTTCGCGTATTAGGCGCTTGGTATTGGAATTCGTGCATGTTGGATGCTCTTGACTTAGATTTTATTCGTGCACGCCGGATGCACTTGATTTAGCTCTCATTTGTGCATGACGGATGCACTTGATTTGGATTTTCGCGCATGTTGGGCGCATGATTGAGATTTGATTTTGTGCACACCGGATGCACTTGATTGGGATTTTCGTTCGTGCATGTTAGTTGCACTGGATTGAGATTTTCGTGCACAATAAATACACTAGATGTTGTTGTCGTGCACACCTGTTGGACTGGATAGCACACCCGTTGCATTTAGTTTTGCTTTTATGCATATCGTGGCACTTGTATTGGATTTGATTTCCGTGCGCACCAGACGTACGTGATTACTGGATACGCCTTTTGGGTCTGATTTTGCTCTTGAGCACTTTGTTTTTATGATGGGCACTATATTATATAGTAACTGAACAAGACTGATCTGAGGACAGTGCCTGAGTATTTTGCATGCATAACAAGTTTAACAAGAGGTTTTCAAAAAAAGGGGCTATAGTCTTGCTATTTCTTACGTGTCCGCGAGCGACACGAACATTTATAAAGGAAAACCTTTTGGGACATTTCAAAATGGCGGGACGTATATTTTAGCAAAACATATATGAACATACATTATTTTCTTTAGAAATGAGCGTCCTTCACTTGTGCCGTGAGTTATGCATCACACGGCGATTCAGAAAAGATTTTGCATATGTTTTATTCAGTTTTAAGAGCTTTTTCCAAGGATGCGTACTATACCCGTATTATAGTATTTGACTAGTGCATATGGGATTTGGGTAGTGGATTTCGAGATCTGTATCTCCATTGTAACTCCGATGATATGCTTGCAAATCTGATGATTTGTGTGACGCTTGACGGAGTTCGATATTGAGTTTCATACTCGTTTTCAGGAGCACACGAGGCGCTGTGTTATTTCAAGATCTTCCGTGATTTCGGAGCCCCGTGATTTGATCTGATTATTGAATTGTTTTAGTATTTGGGGAGTTAAATTTAAATTCGGGGACCGAATTTATTTAAGGGGGGAACATTGTAACATTTCAGAAAATATAAGATATTATTTTTGGAATTTAATATTAAAATAATATATTTCGCGAAAATACCCGATCTGCGAAATTGGGGTTTTCGTAAAGTGGTATAAGTATATACCAATATTTGAAAATTTATCGGAGATTAAAGTGATTTATTTATTTTAAATGATATTTATCGTATTTTTGGTCAAATCCGTGTTTTTACATTTCCGTGACTTGTGCACCGTGTCATGTGCATGTTGGGTTGTGACTTGTGAGTTTTGAGAGTTAGAGAAATAAAGAGAAAGAGAAAGGAAAAGAAAATCAAAGAAAAGAAAAGAAAGAGTGTAGTGTGAATGGAATAAAATCTTGATGCCTTGGACAAAGGGAGATATTTGTGAGAGAGGTGAGTATAGGGGAGAGATATTTGTTGTGAGAGAGAGATACTAAGAGAGAGAGAGAGAGAGAGAGAGAGGGTTAACTTGGCTTCCCCAAATCCTTCATCTCCCTATTATTTCTTCATCTCTTTGCTTCTCATTCAATCCCTCACTACCCCCATGCCACATCTCCAAATATTTGCCAAAACCATATGCCTCTTTCACATAAAACATGCACAACACCATTCTAAACCCTTAGAACCTTTCAAGTTTTGATTTTGAAGACTTGGGCAACTCAAGAAAGTTCTTTGGTTGCTATTAAGGTAATCCATTCACTTTAGAATCGTATTTGTGTTAAATATCGTATTTTAGTTTAGAATTTGAGTTAAATAGGATATGTGATCTTAGAAAATTACAAGTTGCTATTAAGTGGTTGATTGAGGTTTAGTGAATGTTTTCAAGACCTTAGAGATTGATTTAGAGGCCTGGGAATGAGTTTAGAACTCGATACACAAACTTAGAAACTTTCCGCGTCGGTTTTGTGACATTCTTGGAGGTCTACAGGGAATCTGGAGTAACCCGGGACCTTTATAAAAATATTAAAAATATACATTAATCTAGTTAGACCAATAGGAGACCACCACGAGAAGACGGGCCCAAATTCTAAGGTGGGACCATCGCCGGCGGTTACTGTAGCCACTTTGGTCGGCTACTGTAGCAGTTTTGATGCTAGGGTTTTGGCTGTAGCTCACACACCCTATAACATAGCTATTTTATTTTTCTTTTTGTCCCAGATCACCTGAGCCAAAATCTGGGAGCATATTGGGATGGTTTTTTGTTATGTTTTCCGTATATTGGAATTCTTGGTTTTAGTATTTAATATTGTATTGGGTCGTTGGATATTTGTACGTCAACGACGAGGGTTGCTTGGTTGGTTTTGAATGCGTAGGCTATAGGTTCTAACCTATGAGCGCACCGTGTGCCGTATCGATTTTCGGACATTGATTTTAATGGTATTGCGATATGTGTTAATATTGTAGGTACCTTCGTGTGGATTCCGAGACGATGCAGCACATCGACTACGGCTGAATAAGGAGTTCTGCAGATGAGTAGATTTATATCTACGGGGGAAGTCGGGTGGATGGCGTATAGCACCCCCGCAAATTATAATGGGAACTGATATATATATATATATATATATAATATAGTTAAGGAAACCATGTTAGAAACTTATGGATATGGTTAAAGAATTGGTAGGAGACAAGATATATATCACGAGTTAAGGTTATAGTGTATGGTTTAGTGTGACATGATATGATAGAAAGGATGTCTCGAATTAGTATATAAGAATATGGTAAATGAACGTGAATCACGACATATAGATAGGTAGTGCACGAGATTAAGTATGAGATTTATAAGATAGGATATGTGTGTGTGTGTGTAAAATGACTTGATGTGGGATATAAACGTGATGGAAAGAGTATATGATGTGATATGATGACTTGTGTGATATGTCGTTATATGGATGCGAGTCGATATGAGATAGTTGATATCTTTGCCGGTCCCCTGATATGAGAATGTTATGGATGCGACCTGGGACATAGGTATATAGATATATATATAGTGTTGTGAATTCCTGAGTGATATGCCGTACGAGACGTTAGGTCCGTACCCTCAGTGTTATATAGGTCGATAGGATCCCTAATGGTTTAATGCCGCCGTACGATGGATTACCGTATGTGATGAGATTCAGCCGATGATTGATCCATACCCTTGACTAGAGGATGCTGTACGATGGATTATACCGTACGTGATGTTGTGAGGCTGGATGCCGATTGATAAATTCACCGAATCGGTCATGTTAGATACGTATACCTTATAGCATTTAGCTGACGATGTACTTTATGCTACATTCATGTCATTCTCATTGCATTAAATATACCCGTGCTAGTACACCTACACCATTATCGATGATGCGTATACTACACTTACACAGATTGGCCGGCTCACACACTTTCATCATGGATAATTGCTATGTCACTTACACAGTAGAATTGCCACATCATTATTCTATGTTGCATGTATACTTTCTATGCTCACTTCATTATGATATGACGCATGATATACTGATATTGTCACATCACTGTTCTATGTTGCATGATATACGGATATGCTGAAATTTCTGTTATATGTTTGCATACATCATTCTTTATGATTATACGCATTGAGATTTGCTATTTTCATGAGATTCTGGATTTGAGAACCGTGGTTATATTTCAAAAGAAAGTATGTATTGTTTTAAAAACCCGGTTTCTCATGATATGATATTTCGAGACATCCACCATGTGTTTTCTCGGTTCTGAGATTGGCATGTGAAACCCGATTCGAGGAGCGATAGGCACCGTCTGTGGGTACATGGTGGACCCGGTATGGTACCCCGGGGCGAGATATGATTTTTGTGGTGTAGACGATGAGCCTGGCAGAGGGTGTACTACCTACCGTTGATTGTATAGAGCTCGGCGGATATCTGGAGGATACCGACCGGTGTCGAGAGATGGATATAGACCGATCCGTACTGCCGGAGCCCGAGGGCCGATCCCGTAGACTGACGGAGCCCGAGATATGAGGATTTACATGTCGATGTTGGACACGAGTTTCATGATGTTTCGAGTGTCAATGTTGGACACTCAGGTTCCATGACTTGATGTGTCATTGATGGACACACGTTGATTTATATCCTCACATTTACATGCATATGCTTTCATGATATTTACATGCATGAGGTTGTTGTGTCATTGGTTGACACGTGGATGAGATCCATATGCATACAGGCATTGATTATATGGTTGGATGATATCCACTTGCTGATAGGCATTGATTATGTTGTTGGCACATATGCAGATACGGTTACCCTAGATATCATAGTATTACCTTTATGATATAGTTGACCTAGGAATCGTTGTTTATTTCGATTTCTACCTGATGATGTTTTCTACTCATGAGTTTGCAACTCATCCCCGTTGTGCCACAGTTCTTACAGGTTGACCACATGGATCAGTAGCGGCATCGCTGGCACACAGCTGTATTCGGGTGATTTGCTTTGGTAGGTGGTACATGTTGGATCGTGCCACTCTCGTATTATTATTCCTGTTGTATCTAGTTAACTCCATCAATCAGAAACTAGTATTTGTATAAGTAGTAAGACTTAGCAAGACTTGTAGTTGCGAGACTTGAGCGATGGGTTATATATTCGCTTGGTGGGTTTGATGTCTTGCTTTACATTATTCCTTGTGTTGATCTTCGCCGTTGGGCGTCATATACTTATATTCTGCCTTGCGTGGTTGCGTCTCCGCCGATTGGCAAAGTGCTAGCTCCCGCTTGGGGATGCCTTTTATATTATCATGGATATATGGTTTTGGCTCAAAATATACAAGGGAGATACTGCCCAAATTTTCAAAAGACAAAACATGATTCATTATACCTTTATTTCAAAACTTCGCCTTTTCTATTTTCTTAAAATGGTTTAGATTTCTTGGTTTCGGCTTACTTAATTTACGTTGCGCCTTTAGATGTTGTGTGATTTATGTGCCGGTCACAAACTAAATTCGGGTCGTGACATGAGTACAGAGTAGTCTGTAGACCTGAAATCACCATTTGTCACATGTGTGTTCCCACTGTACTCATAGTACTACCCTACCACAGTTTTAAAGAGTCGTGCAAACAGGTTTATTTGGATACAGTCTTGAAGCATATAGAGGAAGTGGACGATAGAAGGGATTCATCTCTCCCGGTATATGGAGTTGATGTCGCGCTGTGCACGGTTGCCCATTACCATAAGTCCCTGGCTAAGGAAGATGAGATTTACTAATAAGGGTGATCAGTAGTTTCTCGGTTGTTCATGAGCCTGATATCGGCATGACTTATCGAGTTATTAGGGGTCTAACGGCTTCCGCCCCTTAGACCCGGTATACGACACTCTCAGACGAAGAGACCGGACTGTACGGAGATTGTCACTTGTAGGCTCAGTAGTGGTACGGATGAGCTTGTTTGTCGACCTTCTTTTCTACAGATACCTGGGTAGTCGTTACGTACAGCTAGTGCCACTGACATGGTTTTGGTTATGAATTTTATTCAGTAACTCACTGTCAGCATATTATCGGTTCTTTAGAGTCCCACACATATGGTTTTCCCGGTTCAGGCGAAACGATGTAGAGGCCGTATGTTGATACATGTAGGAGTCCGATTAAATACGTGTACTAGATGCACGGACTTTAATCGGACGTTTGATAATACTGGCCGGCTTATGTTTAAGCCATGTTATTAAATCAAGTATTGATTTAATAATATACATATATATTTTGATATATATATACTGGTATTATATTCATTTTCTATTTCTTTCTCTTTGGTATTCGCATTTTTATATAAATACGCGTATATGTATACGATACATATACGGAGTTGTATTTTTGTATTCCTACAAAATACTTCTAGAAGGAGGACATCTCATTATGGTGTTTTCTATTTTAGAAAATAAGAAATGAGGTGGAGGGTTGAGGTGGATGATTGGGATGGGCTTTTATATTTTATTGAAAAATCATTTTGGTTTACTATTGGAGTATAGCTGATTCTCTCTCCTAAGGTTTTCATTCTTATCTTTCCATTTTCTCTCCTCACATCTCCTCCATTCTCTTGAGAGTTTTTCAAGAGGTAAAAATAGAAAGAAAATGAATTTGATCACTACTACACTTCTAACACTCTCTATATAGAAAGTTTAGTTTGTCAATTGCTTCACAATTCATCTTGAAGTGAAGCTAGATCTTGGATCGGTTTCCCTCGCGTGGATCATCTTCGACAAAGATGACCGGCTTGTAAGCTCGTTCCCAGTGGACCTAGGAGCGTAACAAGCGGTCTTCTACAATTGGGTAGACACATATCAAAGGTTGTATGTCGCAAACTTGTAGTTAGCTCTCTTGTTGCTTGCTAGTTTAGTGTTTGGATTAATTTCTAGGGTATTTAGTTGCTAGTGCTTGCTTAAAAATTATCGTTTTCAATTCTGCCTTGGCCACGAGTGTAGCGGCGTGAGCACTAGGAACTTACAGTGGAAAATCTTCATGATAAAGCAGGATGTGGAAGCTGGCGTCTAAAGTTATCTTGAAGGATGTGCATCAAGATGATTCTGAAGCGATTCAGAATGGAGGAGTTGGTTGGTGAGTACCTATATCGTCGATCACTTTGACTCTCTTCCTCAGTGTGTCCATCTAGCAAGGAAGAAAGGGATGTCCCGGATACCATATGAAAAAGCGGTGAGATCATACGTATATGATATGGTATAAACTAAGTCAGATGATTATTTTGGTGTGGGCTTGGTGGATCGATAGGTGTCGAATTCAAAAAAAAGTATATTAAGTACACTACAATTTTGATCGAGCAAATAGATGAGACTATGCACATGTTCGAGATAGTCAAGGGATCGACTACAGGACATATACTCATTAGATGGTTAGGTCAATTAGTTGGAGAAACGTTGTGGGGTTATTGTGGCATTGCCGACATCAAAGGTTAAGTCTATGGTACCGGAAAACGTATCAAGGAAAGATCGAGGTTAGAACTGTGATTCACGGTGAGGTGTGTATCCTCATGTTGATAGGTGAAGGGTTACTTCTAGACATGGCGCATTGCAAGTATTTTTTCGCTTGTTTCCGGATAAGGGGTTCCGGCGTTTTGAGCCAAGGTGGAGTATGGTGTAGTGGTCATGAGTGCTCGGGGATAGAGTATGGTGTAGTGATCGTGAGTACTCGGGAGCTTCAATTTTATCGCATTCTTGAGATGGAAACAACGAAAATGGCATAAGGGTTCTGAGAAGCACCAAGGTGTATGTGCAAGGTCTGCGAAGGAGGATAATAAGAACAATAATAAATCTCAAGTTATTCAACTCAATGGATTTGAGTCAAGGTGGAGATTGTTAGGGTTGTGTCTCATATCCACTTGATGATCACCTATTTACAGTTCGTGGATCGCGGGGAGTCCATATTGGAGTCGGACAGTTGGGCCAAAGTAATCCTTTGGTGTGGGCTATTAATGGATAAGGAGAAGAATGCATATTCATGTAACGACCCTGAAATCCCTGTACATATATAACAGTTCAATGTTAATAAAATATGTATTTCAGTTCTGACTATGAGTTATAAGTAATTTTTGTTAAATAAAAGCAAGAAACTCCTTACAGCCCATTAGTTAAAACTCTCTACTGCTGTCTCATAGCCTGCGTGTTCGAATCCCAACAACACCAATATTTTTTAAATATTTTTTGTGATGTTTTGGAAGCCCAAGAGTTTGCACAGGCTTTAAACGGGGTTACGAAACGTTATATAATAAAATATATATTAAATAGAGTTTGTTGCACCAACCTAAGACCATGGCATGAACCCCAAGGCCAAAAGCAAGCATGAGGCCGACCGGGGGCGAGTTTGGGCTGCTTGGAGGAGCCCAATCGCCTCTGTCTTGAACACGTGCAATATTTGTCCTCCTCTCTACCCCTATTAATATACTAAAACCCCTAAATTTAAACAGAGAGCATCAGTCTCTTCTCCTACCCTCATTAACCTCTTTTTAATCGACCTTAAATTCTTTTTAATTCACCATATCTCTTCTTCTCTCCTTATAAATACCTAGACATCCTATCTTCCTCCCCATTTCTGAAAATTTCTCTAAATCCATCTCAAAACTCTATCTCTCAAAGTTATTCTCAAGACCAAGTTACAAGCCAACTCAAATCTCTCAAGTTTGTTCCTCTATGCGTTGTCGATCTCAAGCTAGTTCCTTCGCGTATAGTTGGTCTCGGTTCTTCTAACCGAGGCTCTTATATTCCTCATATACGTTTAGCGTAACCCGTAACTCCCCCTTGATCATCCCCTCTTTTTTTCATCCTCTCTCACAACATCAAATACTTTTAATAAATCATGTTAATCTTGAGTTGTCATTTGTAAATATTGATGTTAATGTTAATAGAAACAACTACCATACTACCACTCTAACAAGCTATATGCCTCACTAAATCTATGTAAATTCTCTTTTCATTTAAATGGAATTTGTTACTAGGTTAAAACAATATTAGAAAATGTCGTTAAATACCATGCATATTATTCTTGTTCTTGTGATATATTAATCTAGATCATGCATGGGGTAATAACCTACCCCACACGCACACATGGAAATCATAACACATTTATATGTCATCGCGTTTTTTTAAAGAACCAATTTCGTGAAAATACCCTCAAGTTAAAATATGGAATTAAACCACCATCTTCTCTTTGCAATTACGCCTCTATAACTCTCGTAAAGGGAACCTTGTTGCGGATGGTGCGGATTATCGTGCATCCTGGGTCTAATGGATTAAGATCCATAACTCCTCACAGAACATGGTCTTGAAAGAAAAGAAAAAATACGATTTTAAACAAAATAAAACAATTTCAATCACTTTTAATATACTAATTAATAATCATATATATATATATATATATATATATATATATATATATATATATATATATAACTTACAAGAAAATGACTTTGCAAAATTTTTAATTCAATAAAATATTTTAAATTAAAAGATTAAGTTTTTATTAAAACCTCAAGTTTTCAAAAAATTAGATTTTTCATTAAAATACCATAAACTTTTAAAAGTTAGGTTTTATCACTAAAATGACATAAAATCTAAAATATATTTTTAATAAAAACTCTCAAAATTCTAATTAACATATTTTTACCAAAAAATCTCTCGAGGTTTACTATTAACATAAAGTATTTTACATAAAACCCCCTCGAGGTTTCAAATGGTTTAATTTAAATAAATACCTTAGAATTTCCAAATAATATATTTTCACATAAATAACTAGAATCCATGAAATAAATATTCTTTAAGGTATTTAGGTAACGGATAGGTTTAAGTGACCTATTCTTTCTTGAGCTTCGAGGAGCTGGAGACAATCAGTATTATCACTTGCTTATCCTCAGATATAAAATACATATATTTACAGAAATCATATTATTTTAATACTGAATCAAACATGACCTAATACATGAATACACCTTGACTTGTATACTTTCACTTGACATGACTACTTAATCTTGGTATGAATTCAATAGTATCTACATGATTTTGAAAGTCTACCCTAGCACCACCATAAGGTTAAAAAGAACATCAAACATGCAATTTTAAAATTTTCTTGGCGCTAAGTTAGACTAATCTAGAATCTAACTAGAATATTAGGGTTTCTATGATGATATAAAAAGAAACTATACTAAGTGATGGAGGCAACAACCTTTGAAGACCGTGTCCTTCACTTCAATAGCTCCAGATAATAGTCCCTACGACTCCACTAGGCTCCACTTGAAGATTGAACGAGCTTCCTTTGTGATCTTCATGCCGAAAATGATCCACCCGAAGCTTCTTCAATCCAAGCTACCTCCTCACTAAACTCTCATTAGTGAAGAAAACACACTAGTGTAAAGTGTTAATCTAAACTAGGATGATGAAGTAGGGGTTTTGTTTGCTCACTAAGGATCTCAAGCTCTAGGGTTCACAACACATGTGATGGTTAGAGCTTGAAGCAAGAGGAAGATGATGATGGAAAAATGAGAGAGCTTGAAGAAGATGAGCTAAGGAAAAATAACTCAAGTGTAGAAAAACTAGTGATGAATGGCTATCATATTCCTCACTTATTGAAGCATGGATTATTTACAAATAAATAATTCTAACCATGCTTCAATAGTGAGTCAAGACTAATAAGGAAATGATAAATGCCATGCTTCACCCCATGCTAAAAAATCTCCCATTTTCCACCTCATTTCTATTTTCACAAAATAGAAAATCCAGCCATACTTCATATAATATAATATATCACACTCACACACACACATATAAAGATAAGTAAATAATTAGTGAGCAATAATATTAGTTAATATATAATTATATCAAATATAAATATATATCATATTATTAAATCAATACTTGATTCAATAATCCGGTTACATCACATATAACCGACTAATATCATTTATCTGTATATCACATTATCAAATCAACACTTGATTCAATAATCCGGTTATATCTCATATAACCTAGCCAATATCAAATTACTGCCAGATTAGAATTTAGTATCACATACTCGTGTTTAATCAGCCCCCCGCATATATCAGCATATGTGCCCTACTTCGTTTCGCTTGAACTAGGAAACCTTTGTGTGGGACTATAAAGACTCGTCAATACGCCAGCAGTAGGTAATGATCACATCAGTTACCCATAAGCCGTCAGCGGTACTAGCTGGACATAACGGCTACCAAGGTGTTGAGCGAATAGAAGATCAACAAGCAAGCTTGTCCAAACTACCATGAAGCCTATAAGTAACACTTACCGTATAGTCTGGTCTCTTCGTCTGATATGTCGCATATCAGGTCTAAGGGTGGAATCGTCAGACCCCAGTAACTTGATAAGTCATGCCGATGTATGGATCATAACTGTTTGAGAAACCACTAATAACACTTACCAGTAAATCTCATCAGCCCTGCCTAGGAACTTACTGTTATGGCCAATCGAGCATAGCGCAACATCAACTCCCAATACCGGGAGAGACAAAACCCCTCCTATCGCTCACTGCCTCCATGTGACTCGGGACTGTACCCAAAATCCACCTATTTGCACGACTCCTTTGAGCCGTGGTAAGGAGGAAATCAAAGCACAGTGGGAACCATACAAGACACTATGACGATCTTGGGTCTACAGACTAACCTGTACCAGTATCACCAGAGAACTGCTATTTGACGATAGGTATGGTACTATCTAGGAGTTCTCGGCGAGTCCTGTTCGGTGTACCCATTCTCTAATGAGCACCTATGTACAATCTTTGATGTCCAACACCAATGGTTATGGGATCAACCATCGCCACATACAGGGTCAAGAAACGTATACACTAGTCTACTCTAGAATATCCATGCCCTGTCTCGATATCCCCTCGACTAGGAACAATTAAAGGATGTGCTTATGGACTATCCAGGCCCCTCTGGTATGATCTGCATCATAGTCCTGGAAGTCAAGCAAACATCCTAAAGGTTTTATAAACATGTATCAGAGAGTCAGTATAATAATACATGTGTACATGTTAAGATAAAGAGCAACCAGATAGCATACTATCATGTCGAGCAAGAAAGTCCTCTATATATATGTCCAAGCATCCACTATATCATATAATAATGGCCTATAGGGCATACATATTCCTAACAATGTCCCACTTGCACTAAGGCCGGTTGTTGTAGTATCTCATACCCAACATCCAAAAAAGTCTCTCAAACTGCGTCTGGGGGAGGGCCTTCGTGAGTGGATCTGCTACGTTTTCCTTCGTTTCAACTCCCCTGACCTCGATCTCCCGTCGATCTACTATCTCCCAGATCAGGTGATACCGCCTAAGAATATACCTAGATCGCTGAGGGTACCAGGGTTCCTTAGCCAAACCCACAACTCCATTGTTATCACAATACACAGGTATTGGATGCTCAATGGTTGGAACCACACCAAGTTCAGCTATGAACTTCTTCATCCAGATAGCCTCTTAGCCAGCATCGTTGGAAGCGATGTATTTAGCCTCCATCGTTGAGTCTGCTATGATATCTTGATCGGAACTCTTCCAACATACCGCCCCTCCATTGAGGGTGAAGACAAAACCCGAGACCGACTTACTGTCGTCCTTATCACTCTGGATGCTCGAATCGGTAAAGGACTCCACCTAGAGTTCTCCGTTACCATACACCAAGAACATTTCATTAGTCATTCTCAAGTACTTAAGAATGTTCTTCACAGCTGTCAAGTGTTTCTCTCCAGGATCTGATTGATACCTACTCACTACACCTAGTGAGTAAGCTACATATGGTCTAGTATATAATATCGCATACATGATAGACCCGACTACCGAAGCATAGGGTATCTTTTGCATGCGAGCCCTCTCCAAATCAGTCTTGGGAGACATCTCTTTAGAGAGAGTGATTCCTGAACAAGCGGGTAAATTACTACGCTTAGAATCTCCCATACTAAACCTCTTTAGTATGGTGTCAATATACCTGGATTGGGATAATCCCAACATCCGCTTAAATCTATCTCTATAGATCTTTATCCCCAGGATATAGGAGGCATCACCTAGATCTTTCATGGAGAACTTGTGTGATAAGAAGAGCTTGACTGAGTGTAGCATAAGAACATCGTTTCCTATCAAGAGTATATCATCCGCGTACAATACGAGGAAGACAATCTTACTCTCTACAACCTTCTTGTATATAAAAGGTTCATCTACGTTTTTGATGAAGTCAAACTCTTTGACTGCTACATCAAAACAGATGTTCCAGCTCCGCAATGCATGCTTTAATCCGTAGATTGATTTAAGCAGCTTGCACACCTTTCCACTGCACATACTGTCTACGAAGTCCTCTGGCTGTGTCATGTACACGCTCTCTCCTAAATCACCATTTAGAAAAGTGGTTTTGTCATCCATCTGCCAGATTTCGTAGTCATGGTATGCAGCAATGGCAAGTAGGATCCTGATGGACTTAAGCATAGCCACTGTAGAAAATGCTTCATCATAATCGATACCTGGTCGTTGACGAAAATCTTTTGCTACAAGTCTAGCTTTGGAGGTATCAACCTTTCCATCTACACCAAGTTTCTTCTTAAAGATCCACTTGCTCCCGATGGGTTTTACCTCTTCAAGAGCAACTTCCAAAGTCTATACTTTGTTGGTGTACATAGATTCCATCTCAGACCGCATAGCATCCATCCATTTCACAGAGTCCCCACTTGTGATGGCCTGCTCGAAACTAGTTGTGTCATCATCTTCCATGTTGCAATCCTCGCTCCCACTATCTATGAGAAAACCATAGTATTTTTCAAGTGGATGAGGAACCCTACTAGATCTGCGGAGTGGCTGAGGTTCGTCGGGGGCTATTGAATCCTCCGGTTCTACCAAATCATCAGTTATAGTTTGTGTAGATGGAACTTCGTCCAGTTCTACCCCATTACCACTAATTTCTTTCACAAGAAAATCCTTTTCTAGAAAAGTGGCATATTGAGAAACAAACGCATTTTGTTCTTCAGTGTGGTAGAAGATATATCCATATGAATCCTATGGATATCCCACAAACTTGCACAAAACAGACCTTGCCTTGAGCTTGTCCGGATTTTGCTTTTTAACATAAGCCGGACAACCCCATATCTTAACTCGTTTAAGAGATGGTCTCTTCCAATTCCATCTCATATGGAGTGGTAGGCACGGATTGGGTCAAAACCCTATTCAATAGGTATGCAGCTGTCTCAAGTGCATAGTCCCAAAAGGAAATAGGTAACTCAGCAACACTCATCATAGAGTGCACCATATCTAATTGGGTATGATTTCTCCGCTCCGAAACTCCATTGTGCTGTGCTGTATAAGGAGGAGTAAGCTGAGAGAGAATCCCATTCTCTTTTAAGTAGTCTCTAAATTCCGTGCTCAAGTATTCTCCTCCCCAATCAGATTGTAGGATTTTAATACTTTTACCCGTCTGGTTTTCTACTTCGTACTTATATTCCTTGAATTTCTCAAAAGCTTCAGATTTGTGTTTCAATAAGAACACATATCCAAATCTTGAGAGATCATCGGTGAATGTAATAAAGTACAAGGAACATTCCTAGCATGTATAGACATAGGACCGTATACATCACTATGTATTAGTCCCAAGAGTTCAGTTGCTATTTCTCCATGTCCAGTAAATGTAGTTTTGGTCATTTTACCTTTGAGACATGACTGACAAGTTTCATAAGATGTAAATTCAAACGGATTTAAATATCTATCTTTATGCAACTTAACTAGTCTTGTCGCATTGATATGACCTAGTCTACAATGCCACAAGAAGGCTTCGTTCAGTTTTGAACTTTTCCTCTTGTGTGTGTTCTGCATGCTTAGAACTGTCGTTTGATTTAGAACGTATATACCATTACATAACGTACCAAACCCAATCAATACTTGATTTAGAAAAATGTTCATAACATTTTCCTCCAATACAAAATTATATCCTTCTTTATGCAACAAAGAAACTGATATAATATTTCACATCATGTTTGGTACGTAATAACAGTCGTTCAGAATCATTGTATTACCATTTGGTAATACTAGGTGATATTCGCCAACTGCTTTGGCTACAACAATTGCTCCATTCCCTACTTTTAGAGACATATCACCTTTTCCTAGTTCTCTACCTCTCCTTAGCACATGTAACAAGTTACAGATGTGGGATCCTGATCCGGTATCCAATACCCAGGATATAGTGCAAATTGAGAAACAGTTCTCGGTAACGAACACACCCGAAGAAGATGCATCACCATGCTCTTTCTTCATTCGGGTTGCATGGGAATTCTGATGTTCCTCTATTCCTTGCTCAGACTTATAACAATCATAAGAAAAAACGGAACCAACGTTTCCCAGCTCAGTATAATAGGCGGGTTCGGTAAATACATCCATATTATTATCTTGATTAAGGCGTGTCATGGTCGCTACTTGGAGAGAGAGAGAGAGAGAGAGAAGGAAACGCTTTAGCGTACACTCTTTGCAAGATTAGATTTTTTATTATCTTATCTAATCAGGATGGCTCCCACTGTTTCTATCAAATCTTCCTTCAAACCATAAATGGTAAGATTAGCCGGGATTAATTACACCCTACAAGTTCGTCAATCGTTTAACCAGGAAGGTATTGGTACTCTGAGGGAGTCTCCCCATGCTTTCACATGGAATTAATTAAATAACCTCTTTTCCGCAGGGGCATAACCCCGTTAACACTTTCTTAGACACCTACTGGATCAGCTAATTATAAATTGGAAAACTCTCCCAGGAGTAACTCTTACTTGCAGTGGGTATCGGGATCCAACTATCTCATAGAAGGTATGCAATCTCATTGCAAATTTCAACACCTAAAATACCCAATATCTGTTTTTACCCCTAGCAACTTATGACCTTAACTATAGTCAACAAATCATAAGCGCTAGCCAAGTTCAACCCATCATTTCGTGATTGAATTAAACCCACCCGCACGACCCTTAACTATGGTCAACAAGATCGTACGACTACCCTAATCCAATCGCATCATATGCGGCAGATAAGCACTAATCAGCTACCGCACACTACGCCTTGACTATGATCAACAAACGCAGCACGAATACTAAATAGCACTTATCTAAAATGACGGAGGGCTATGACTGGTTTTAATGAAAATCTTTAACGTAATGAACTTGATATCGTTGTAAAATCTAGTGATTTGAAAAGGAGTGTTTTTTTATAGCTTTTTCTAGTTTTGTTAAAGAGGTGTTGGATATTCATCAAGGAACACCACTATGTAAAGTAAGAACTAGAGAAGCTATAAAAACAAAACCGAGTGGGTTGTATCATTTGCTAGTTTTGCTAAAGAGGTCACTCCCGGTGAAGGGATCTCGGCTCTTTCCTCATCGAATGAGGTGCTGGATATTCATCAAGGAATACCACTATGCAAAGCAAGAAATATAGCTACATTTTTTAAAATTTGGTTCTACAACTTTTTTAGGTTTCTTTTCTTTCCATTAATCTCATTAATGAATTCCCATCATTTATGTTTCCCTAAATATCACGGAAAAGAAACGAAAATAGAACATACGCTTATGCCATCCGCATTCGCCACGGGGCCCCGTCATGCACCGTTAGGTTACTTAACTAATGGCAGAGCGGGGGCTGGACTAGCACAGGTGCAAAACATAAGCAACGTTTATTATATATATCATATATATATAAATAGCATCCGTATCACGCAGTTATATGATCATATCACAGAATACAAGCAGCATAAGTCAACATATGAAATATTAGATATATTAGGAGGTCCGTGTTTTAAATTCAACCAGTAATGAAAAATACGGATTCCACGATCGTGATGAATAGCCAAACCCACATCTTTAGACCCCTAAGAGAGCGGCAAGCTACCCCACCAATTCTAGAGTTATGAGACCCGGTCTCGACTCCTCGAGATGGTCTCCCATTGGACTCTAGAACACGGTTACTTATGCTCCCCACCTTGGGTCTATCTTAATGCGGAAAAGTAAATAATATACATCAATGGTGATATACATCAATGGTGACATCATCCTCAATCCGGAAGCGTCCCAATAAAAGAATATTACATACAATTTTACATGAATGAAAATTAAAAAACTCTCGACTCACGCAAAACCCCCGGCTATTCAATCACGACGATCTAATATAACATATCACAGCAACATTTAACATCACATGTCATCAACGTAAGTAAATATGCGTATCCCAAATTCCGTTGACATATACCAACGAGATCGGGGATACACCATATATTACACTTACAGTAGCAGAAAAGAAATAAAAAACTACAATAATTAGAATCCACAAACTCCTTAGACATCATAAACCCGGAATATCTCATATTCCGAATTTCATGCCTAACCTTATAAACCTTTCATTTTAGTTTCAAACTGAAAACTCTTTTCAATTAGCAGTCGGATAATTCAACAAGATTCCCGACTGTCGTTCGCATACTATACGCGATTGCGCCGGAGTTTTGATCCGAATCGAAACTCCGTGGCAATCGATGAACCGAGACTAAAACGCTAGATTTATAAACTACTAACTAGTTTTCACAAAACTAATTATTGTGGATTCCAAATATTGTATCACATATCATATTAATCTAGACGACGTTAAACATTTCGATCGAATTATCAAACATCCACAAATCCCAGAGACCTCAACAACTTGAGAATCACTAAAAACATCCAGAAAGTGCTAAATATAACAATGGAGCAGCACAAGAAGTACGATCCCTCAATTCCATCGAATTTTCACTCAATACCTGGGTAGCTATTATGTCCAGCTAGTACCGCTGATGCTTGTGGGTAATTGATGTGATCATTACCTACTGCTGGCATATTGACGAGTCTTTAAAGTCCCATACAGAGGTTTCCTAGTTCAAGCGAAACGAAGTAGGGCACATATGCTGATATGTGCGGGGGCCTGATTAAATACGAGTATGTGATACTGTATTCTAATCTGGCGGTAATTTGATATCGGCTAGGTTATATGAGATATAATCGGATTATTGAATCAAGTGTTGATTTGATAATGTGATATACAGATAAATAATATTGGTCGGTTATATGTGATGTAACCGGATTATTGAATCAAGTGTTGATTTAATAATATGATATATATTTATATTTGATATAATTTTATATTAACTAATATTATTGCTCACTAATTATTTACTTATCTTATATATATATATATTTATATATATGTGTGATATATATTATATTATATGAAGCATGGTTGGATTTTCTATTTTGTGAAAATAGAAATGAGGTGGAAAATGGGAGATTTTTGAGCATGGGGTGAAGCATAGCATTTATCATTTCTTTATTAGTCTTGACTCACTATTGAAACATGGTTGGGATTATTTATTTTAAATAATCCATGCTTCAATAAATGAGGAATATGATGGCCATTCATCACTAGCTTTTTTACAGTTGAGTTATTTTTCCTTAGCTCATCTTCTTCAAGCTCTCTCATTTTTCCATCATCATCTTCCTCTTGCTTCAAGCTCTAACCATCACATGTGTTGTGAACCCTAGAGCTTGAGATCCTTAGTGAGCAAACAAAACCCTTACTTCATCATCCTAGTTTAGACTAGCACTTTAAACTAGTGTTTCCTTCACTAATGAGAGTTTAGTGAAGAAGTAGCTTGGATTAGAGAAGCTTCGGGTGGATCATCTTCGGCACGAAGATCACAAAGGAAGCTCATTCAATTTTCAAGTGGAGCCTAGTGGAGTCGTAGGGACTACTACCCGGAACTATAGAAGTGAAGGACATGGTCTTCAAAGGTTGTTGCCTCCATCACTTAGTATAATTTCTTTTTATATCATCATAGAAACCCTAATATTCTAGTTAGATTCTAGGTTAGTCTAACTTATGTTAGTTATAAGTATGCCCTAGAGGCCATTATTGTACATATGATGTATATTATAATGAATGCTTGGACATATATAGAGAGGACTTTCTTGCTCGACATGATAGTATGCTATCTGGTTGCTCTTTGTCTTAACATGTAGACTTGTATTGTGATAATGTCTTGCTCTCACATGTTGATAAAGCCCTTAGGATGTCTACTTGACTACCAGGACTATGATGGAGATCATACTAGTGGAGCTAAGGTAGTCCACAAGTACACCCTTTAATTGTTCCTAGTCGAGGGTGTATCAAGACAGGGCATCGATATTCTAGAGTAGACTAGCGTATACGCTTCTTGACCCATATAATTGGCGATGGATGATCCCACATCCATTGGTGCTTGACATCAAAGATGGTATAAGGGTGCTCAGTGGAGACTGGATACACTGAACGGACTCGCCGAGAACCCCTAGTTGGTATTATACCTATCGTCAGATAGCAGTTCTTTGGTGACACTGGTATATGTTAGTCTGTAGACCCGAGATCGTCATAGAGTCTTGTGTGATTCCCACTGTGCTTTGATTTACACCTTACCACGTTCAAGAGAACGTGCAAAACGGTGGCTTTTGGGTACAATCCCGCGTCACATGGAGGCAGTGAGCGATAGGAGGGGATTCGTCTCTCCCGGTATTGGGAGTTGATGTTGCGCTGTGCTCGATTGGCCATAACAGGAAGTTCCTGGCCAGGGCTGATACGGAGATTTACTGGTAAGTGTTATCAGTAGTTTCTCGACCCGTTATGAGTCTCACATCGGCACGACTTATCGGTTGCTTGAGTTTGACCTGGCCAGGGCTAGACTAGATATGCGACATATCAGACGCAGAGACCGAACTGTACGGTAGTGTTACTGACAGGCTTTACAGGAGTATGAGCAGGCTTGCTTGTTGATCTTCTGATCACTCAATACCCGGGTAGCCGTTACGTCCAGCTAGTACCGCTGACGGCTTATGGGTGACTGATATGATCATCACCTAATGCCGGCGTATTGACAAGTCTTTAGAGTTCTACAAAGAGATTTCCTGGCTCAGGCGAAACGAAGTAGGAGCACATATGTGATATGTGCGGGACCGATATTAATACGTGTATGTGATACCGTATTCTATTCTCGCGATATGTGATATCGGTCGGTTATATGTGATATAGCCGGGTTATCGAATCAAGTGTTGATTCGATATGTGGATACATATTATATTAGTCGGTTATATATGATATAGCCGGATTATTGAATCAAGTGTTGATTTAATAATTTAATGTATAATTATATATTTGATATATTTAACTAATATTAGCTCACTTGTGCATTTCTTTTTCTTACAAGTGCACACTTAATATATATGTGATATATATTAATTGTGTTTCTTTTTGTTTCATGCTTGATTATACATGCAACATAAATAGCCGGATTATTGAATCAAGTGTTGATTTAATAATTTAATGTATAATTATATATTTGATATATTTAACTAATATTAGCTCACTTGTGCATTTTTTTTCTCACAAGTGCACACTTAATATATATGTGATATATATTAATCGTGTTTCTTTTTGTTTCATGCTTGATTATACGTGTAACATGGGTGTATGAGACTTGTACCATTCCATAAGATAATTGGGGTTTTATTTATTTAAAGTAAATACAAAATTGGTGGGAATTTGTCATGGTTGAAGCTTAGTGGAAGCTTGCAGAAACCTTTGACTTAGTCCACTAACTTTGTCTAACTATAGATATTTATTAACCCAACCATTATCTTAAACCATGGTCAAGTCTCTACATGAGTTATATGAGATATTTCTCACCCATGGTTGCCACTCTCTTATGATTCATTATTCACAACATTATTCTCTTCATCTTCTTCTTCATCAAGAGAGCTCTCTAGGTTTTGGAGAGGTGAAGAAAATTAGTGAGAAAATTAATTCTAAAGTGAGCAAAAATCTTACTTCATCATCCTCTGCTAAATTAGCCATTTTGTTTAGGGTGTTAGCTTCACTAACCCCTAATTAGTAAAGAGGTAAATTGGGTTGGTGTCTCCTCTACGTAGATCATCTACGGCCTCGAAGACTTCGTGCAAGCTTGCTTCTTTCATCTTGTGAAGCCATTCTAGAGTCCGGAAGATCACTACTTGAAGTGAAAGGACTACTACTCGGAGCTATTCAAGTGAAGGACCGGTCTACAAAGGTTGTATTCCATATTCACTTAGATGTAAAGTTGTTTACATGTTGTATTGTCTAATTCTCTAGTTAAGATTCTAGGGTTATGGTTATTTAGCATGGAAATTTTTTGAAAATGGCATGGACGATGCCTCCCGAAACCTTGCTGTCGTGCTAAGATCCCTACAACCTAGCACCAAGAAAATTTTGAAATTGCATGCTTGATGCCTGTTTTAACCTTATGGTGGTGCTAGGGTAGGCTTTCATGGTATCAGAGCGAATAGAAGATCAACAAGTAAGCTTTTCCAAACTCCCATGAAGCCTATAAGTAATACTTACTGTATAGTTTGGTTTCTTCGTTAGATATGTCGCATATCAAGTCTAGCGGAGGAATCTTCAGACCATAGTAACTTGATAAGTCATGCCGATGTATGGCTCATAACGGTTCAAAAAACTACTGATAACACTTACCAGTAAATCTAATCAGCCCTGACCAGGGACTTACTGTTATAGCCAATCGAGCATAGCGCAACATCAACTCCCAATACCGGGAGAGACGAAACCCCTCCTATCGCTCACTGCCTCCATGTGACTCGGGACTGCACCCAAAATCCACCTGTTTGCATGACTCCTTTAAGCCGTGGTAGGGAGGAAATCAAAGCACAGTGGGAACCACACAAGACACTATGACGATCTTGGGTCTACAGACTAACCTGTACCAGTGTCACCAGAGAACTGCTATATGATGATAGGTATGGTACCATCTAGGAGTTCTCAGCGAGTCTTGTTCGGTGTACCCATTCTCTAATGAGCACTTGTGTACAATCTTTGATGTCAAACACCAATTGTTATGGGATCAACCATCGCCCCATACAGGGTCAAGAAACGTACACACTAGTCCACTCTGGAATATCGATGCCCTGTCTCGATATCCCCTCGACCAGGAACAATTAAAGGATGTGCTTGTGGACTATCCAGGCCCCACTAGTATGATTTGCGTCATAATCCTGGAAGTCAAGCAAACATCCTAAGGGCTTTATCAACATGTATCAGAGAGACAGTATAATAATACAATTGTACATGTTAAGATAAAGAGCAACCAGATAGCATACTATCATGTCGAGTAAGAAAGTCCTATATATATGTCCAAGCATCCACTATATCATACAATAATGGCCTCTAGGGCATACATATTCCTAACAGATTTGCTCGATTAAACCTATTACATGCTTGAAAAGACTTGACCCGAATCATGAATACGTATTGATTTGACATGAACTCTTCACATAAATACATGAACTCGACGTGAACTATGAACTTGTGCTCTTCTTATGTATTCATTGATTCGGGAAAGACTTGTGACTATAATTGTAAATTAGATTACACGTGGTGTTAGGGTAGTTTAAGTTTGAATCCATGAATACTAACACATGCAATCAATCATGAGGGCCCGTGTTTCCAAGCCTCTGGACGATAGCCTGTTAGGTTTGGAATACTTCAACACTAGTTTGAAGTCCCGTTACTAACACTCTTGATTCGGGTACGTAGTTCCTTAACCCTGGGCAATAGCCTGCTGGGTTCGAGAACGCTCTTGAGATTGGTTTACATTCACTATTGAACTGACGTTAGATTATTTGACCATAGTAAAGACCTTTTAAGACACATTACTACTTACTTCATATTCACCAACATACACTTATCACATACTTAGATTAACCAACTCTATGCTTAACCCGAACTACCATGTTTACTTAGTTACCATGTTTACTCTACATATCATACATGTCTTATAACTGTTAACACACCACCACAATTCTTATAATCCCACCTTTCTTGGGGACCTACCGGGCGCAAGTTTGCTGATGGGCATTTCACCCATCTTTGCTTTCTTGGAATGTTCGTCAGGTGATCAAGGGACTGAGGAGGTGGAAATGACTCCAGAGAATTACTGCCAGTTTACACCTGAAGCAGATCATTAGTTTCCTTTTTAGGTTTTCTTTTTAGTAAGCCGCATGTTTAGGCTTTTATGTTTATATTTCTCGTTCAGATCTTTTGTAATCAGTTTGAAACTAGTTGAAGTTGAATGTAAATAAAGTTGTTAGTTGAAATTTTATTCTCTTATTATTCTTGTCTCATTTTATATTGCTTATATACGCTTAGCGTATTTGTTTCGAGAAAATCTCTTCTCGGAATAAATATGTCGCGGGCCTCATCACGTTACTGCTCCCGTCTTTTGGAAAGCGGGGTGTGACAGGTTTTATTGGTGGCCCATGCAGGTCACTTTTGCATGAAGTTGTAAGCAATATAATCACAAGAATTATGAAATTCAACAACTTTTACATTCCTTGCAATTCAACTCCTTTGAATCTTATCATATTCCTTGAATCCATCTTAAACTTCACTTCCGACTTCTTTGATGACCATCTCTCGACTTTTGAATCCTTGACTCTCGTTCACCCCTTCTACTTGTATCTCGTAGGCTTTTTGGCTCAGTAGATTAGAGTATCTATCGACGGAGCCCGAAGACGACGTTATCCTTAGTTTTTCTCCGTTTCTTGTTGCGAAGTACTCCTTAAGTGAATTTTAGGGACGAGATTCTTTTAAGGATGGTAGACTGTAACGTCCGCCCATGATTTCATCCCTTTGAATCCCTTATTGTTTTCCTCGATAAACGTGTATCGACGTAAAGATAATGACACTGTAAACTCTTCATCTCCGTTTGATCTTATCCTTTTGATTTCTTATTGTTTTCTTAAATCTTATCACATTGACTCTGATAGTAGCATTTGGGTGAATTAAATGGAGTTATGTGATTGTAATTATGAACTGCGGCATAATTATAACGTGATACTCTGCTTAAGTAACTTTGAGTTCTGCCGTTGATTCTCCTCCCTCTTGACCGTTACTGTAACGACTCATCATTCTCGAATCAATCTCTCTTTCTTCGTTAGATTTTCTTGAAGACCACTTCTTGATTTCTTGAATTCCTAAAATCCATATCTGTTTCTCCTTGCATCTCTTTGGCCATCTTTACATCCAATGTTACCTTCGTGTCGATTAGAGTACCGACTAGTGGCATGGAATGAAGAGAGAAGTTGCTCGAAGCGTAGTAAAGTGGTTAATCTGTTAACAAGTGAAGGCTGAGCATCACTGAACTGCTAGTTTACTCCAACCGTTACCAATCCCAGAATGGAAATGGTAGCATATTACAATGGATTTCGTGACTGCTCTCCCTTGCAATACGAAGGGTAACGACGCCGTTTGGATTATTATGATCGACTCACTAAGTCGGCCCATTTTATTCCATTCAGAGTTGGCCAGTAAATAGAAACTTTGGCAAGGAAGTACATGGAGGAGATCGTGAAACTACATGGGGTACCTGTTTTCATCGTCTCCGACCGAGACACCAGATTCCGATCTTAGTTTTGGCAGAGTCTTCAAGCCAGTCTAGGCATGAATCTGAGTTTCAGCACTGCTTACCATCCCCAAACTGACAGACAGTCCGAGCGGACAATTCAGATCCTAGAAGATATGCTCAAGGTCTATATGCTTGACTTCGGAGGATCATGGGAAGAGCACCTACACCTCGTCGAGTTTGCTTATAACAACATTTATCAGGCCAGCATTGGGATGGCACCGTTTACAGCACTCTATGGTCGGAATTGTCTCTCCCCTCTAAGTTGAAACGATGAATGAGATCAAGAACTCCTTAGGCCAGAGATGATCGTGGCAATAGTCGATGCAGTTCGCACGATTAGAGAAAAGATGCGTATAGCCCAAGACAGGAAGAAGAATTGGGCAGATACAAAGCGCCTACACTTGGAGTTCCAACCTGGAGATCATGTGTTCCTCAAGATTTCTCTGAACAAATGAGTGATACGCTTTGGAAAACGATAAAAGCTTAGCCCAAGATACATTGGGCTCTTTGACATATTGGAACGGGTAGGAGATGTGGTGTATTGTTTGGCACTACCACCATCATTGGAAAGGGTGCACAACGTATTCCACATATCTCAGTTACGTCGTTATGTAAGCGACCCCAGCCATATACTTGATTACTCAGAGCTAACTATACAAAAGGATCTGACTTGCGAGCAGCGGCTAGTTGAGATACTAGATCGGAAGGAAAATATGTTAAGGAACAAGGTGGTGAAGTTAGTCCAAGTTAAAAAAGATTCACCTAGAGAATCAACTTGGGAACGAGAATAAGATATGTGTGTATACTACCCTCATTTGTTTAATGAGTAGTCCTTTGAGTAAATTTCGAGGACGAACTTTTTCTAAGGAGGGTAGATTGTAACGACCCTGAAATCCCTGTATATTTGTAACAGTTTAATATTAATAAAAGGTGTATTTCGGTTCTAAATATGAGTTATAAGTATTTTTTGTTAAATAAAAGTAAGAAACACCTTATAACTCATTGGTTAAGACTCTGCACTGCTATCCCATAGCCCACGTGTTCGAATCTCAATAGCACCAATATTTTTTAAAATATTTTTTGAGACGTTTTGGAAGCCCAAGAGTTTGCACGGGTTTTAAACGGTGTTACAAAAGGTTATACAATAAAAGATATATTAAATGGAGTTTGTTGCACTGACCCAAGACCATGGCACGAACCCCGAGGCCAGAAGCCAACATGGGGTCTGTTGGGGTCGAAATTTACACCCCGGTTGAACAAGTCAAAATCAAACTCAACCCCAAGCCAAGTGGGACCAAGCCCGGGTCAAGTGGGCCAATGCCCAAGTCGAGCCCGAATATGAAGCCGCCGGCTCCCCCATGCTAAGATAAAATTTTTGTAATAAATAATTTTGGTGTATTTCTTTTATTTTATTTTATGAATAAATGTAAGAAAAATGGGCAAAATGCCATTTTTGTAAAACCTTCTTCTTTCTTCTCTCCCCCCAAAAGAACTTTTTTCTCTCAAGAACTTTTTTCTCTCCCCCAAAAAGAATCAAGATCTGTGATCTTCTCCTTCCTCAAGGTTCTAAAACCTTCTTCTTTCTTTTGAATTAAATCAAGAGTTTTACTCTTCCTTTTCTAAAACTAAATAGTTTTTTACCACAAAACCCACAAAGGGGAGCTTGGATCTTCCATCAGATCTTAAAAAGGGAAGATTTTAAAAACCTCACCCCTTTTATTATCCAAGAGCCGGCCAACAAAGAAGGAAGAAGGAGACCCGTCTCCAAAGACCCCACTTTGGGGAAGATCCAGGGCTTAAGGGGAGAAGCCGGTCATCAGCTTCAAAATATCCTAGGAGTTTAACTCCTCTCTCTCTCTCTCTCACACACACACATAATATAATAAGTATTTCTTTCTGGGAGTACAACTCCCATTGCAGGGACCAAGTCCCTTTTGCCGCCCAAACCCCCAAAGCGCGAGCGCCCGGGCGCCCACGTGCCTGGCACGTGAGGCGCTAGCGCCCGAGCGCCCACTTTCCTGGCACGTGTGGCGCTAGCACCTAAAGCGCTAGTGCCCGCATGCCTGGCACATACGACGCTAGAGCCCAAAGTGTTAGCGCCCAAAGCGCGAGCACCCGAGCACCCACGTGCTTGGCACGTGAGGCGCTAGCGCCCAAAGTGCTAGCGCTCGAGCGCCTATAGCGCTGGCGCCCGAGCGCTCACATACCTAGCACGTGAAGCGCTAGTGCCCAAGGCGCTCACGCCCGAGCGCCCACGTGCCTGGCACGTGAGGCGCTAGTGCTCGAGCGCCCACATGCCGGGCACGTGAGGCGCTAGTGCCCAAAGCGTTCGCGCCTAAGGCGATAGCGCCAGCGCCCGAGCGCCCGCGTGCAGCGCACGTGAGGCGCTGGCGCTTTTTTTTCCACGCATCCTTTGGATGCCCTTTCCCTCTTTTATATATGTGTGTGTATGTATACATACACACACACACATACTTTACAACACTGTCCCCCGTTAGAAAAAATTTCTAACGGGGCGCTTCCCACACCACGCAAGGGGACTGCTAGTCCTCTTGACCCCCAGCCCGCTATCCGGATAGCGGGACCCCCGTAAAAACTCTGTGGGGCCCCCGATATATCCAAAACCCCTTTCAATACACAACACACGTACACTGCACATTGAGTTCGTATGACCTGTTTGACCCGTCAATCGGAGGTTCTCTCGCTCCAAAGATGAGGGATAATTAACGGCAGCTTAGTCCGCGGCTACCAGAGATTTGGATCCCCACAATCAATAAACCCCAGCCTACCCTAGACAAGGTGAATCTGTAATGCGCCTGACAAGCGCGCGCGTATTCCCATCTCAATGGGGTGACGAAAAACACCTTACAGGATCGACCGGGGGCGAGTTTGGGCTGCTTGGAGGAGTTCAATCGCCTCCGTCTCGAGCACGTGTGATATTTGGCCTCCCCTCTACCCCTCTTAATGTACTCAAACCCCTGAATTTAAACAGAAAGCAACAATCTCTTCCCTTACCCCTATTAACTTCTTTTTAATCCACTTTAAATTCCTTTTAATTCACCATATCTCTTTTTTTCCCTATAAATATCTAGACATCCTATCTTTCTCCCCATTGCTAAAAATTACTCTAAATCCATCTCGAAACTCTATATCTCAAAGTTATTTTCAAGACCAAGTTCCAAGCCTACTCAAGTCTCTCAAGCTCTTTCCTCCACGCGTTGTCGATCTCAAGCTCGTTCCTCCGCGCATTGTTGGTCTCGGTTCTTTCAACCGAGGCTCTTGAATTCCTCTTATACATTTAGCGTAACCTGTTAGTCCCCCTTGATTTTCCTTTCTTTTGTTCATTCTCTCTCACAACATCAAATACTTTTTAATAAACCATGTTAATCTTGACTTGTCATTTGTAAATATTGATGCTAATGTTAATAGAAACAACTACCATCCCACCACTCTAAATCCATGTAATTTCTCTTTTCATTTAAATGGAATTTGTTACTAGGTTAAAACAATATTAGAAAATATCGTTAAATACCATGCATATTATTTTTGTTCTTGTGATATGTTAATCTAAATCATACACAGGGTAATGACCTACCCCACACGCACACATGGAAATCATAGCTCGCTTATATGTCGTCGTGTTTTTTTAAAGAACTAATTTTCGTGAAAATGCCATCAAGTTAAAGTACGGAATTAAACTTACCTTCTTCTCTTTGCAATTTCGCCTCTACAACCCTTGTTATAGGAAACCTGTTGCGGATGGTGCAGTTTATTGCACATCCTGGGTCTAATAGAGATCCTTAGCTCCTCACAGAGCATGGTCTTGAATGAAAAGAAAAAATATGGTTTTAAACAAAATAAAACAATTTCAATCACTTTTAAAATACTAATATAAATATATATAACTTAATATAAAACGACTTTGCAAAAATTTAGATTCAATAAAATATTCTAAATTAAAAGATTAGGTTTTTATTAAAATACCTCAAGTTTTTCAAAAGTAATATTTTTCATTAGAATATCATAAAATTTTAAAAAGTAGGTTTTATCACTAAAACACTATAAAATCTAAAATATATTTTTAATAAAAAACCCTCAACATTCTAATTAACATATTTTTACCAAAAACACCTTTGAGGTTTACTTTTAACATAAAGTATTTTACGTAAAACCCCTTGAGCTCTCAAATGGTTTAATTTAAATAAATACCTTAGAATTTCCAAATGATATATTTTCACATAAATACCTAGAATTCACGAAACAACTATTCTTTAAGGTATTTAGGTAACAGATATGTTTAAGTGGCCTATTCTCTCTTGAGCCTCGGAGAGCCGGAGACAATCAGTGTTATCACTTGCTTATCCCCCGAAATAAAATTCATATATTCAAAGAAATTATATTACTTTAATACTGAATCAAACATAACCCAACACATGAATACTATTTACCGTCAAAGACAGAGACGAACCGGGATAGGTCGTCTTACCTAAATTTGGAGGTAGATGCTATTTGAAACATATCTTTCCACCTCTCTGAAGATACGAAGTTGATTTATGGTATCGTATATCGGAGGTATGGATAGATGAGACTGATGTAGCGTGAATTTATAAGATTCCCCTTCATTTGTGAAGGGTTTTTAATTGTGGAGACATTCTTCCCTGCAGGCGCACCCCCTTGTAGTTAATTACATTATCGTGTTGTGATAACAACTTTCACCTGCTCCAGAAAGATCACTTCGTGTCGTGTAATGTTTCTTTTATATGTTGTTGCCCTTGGATTGTATACAGAGACTAATCTTTTCATGCCCGCAGGGCGCGGATTAGTACAAATCCGTATATTTGATCTGGGGTTTTGAACTTAGAACGCAGATCTCATATAAATAAGGTCCATCGGTTCATGGGATATTTCGGTTTGATCTAAGGATCGTTAGTCATATATGAGGCTAAGATCGACTTAGGAACAATGAGCATATGGGCTCAATTGATCATTAGATCATATATGAATAGCCCATGGATAGTATATATTAGTCAATATTGAGATCGTCCGTAGGACAATATATTAGTTTAAGGACTTAACGATCCAATATTATTTTAGAGACATTTCAGCCCAACATTCCCATGTTCGGGACGAATTATTAGTTTAAGGACATTTCGGTCCAACATTCCCGTGTTTGAGACGAATATTAGTTTAGGGACATTTCGGTCCAACATTCCCGTGTTGGTTCCTAGTGCCCTCGCCGCTAACCCGCGGCCATTGCGGAATTCAAAAACAAAAATTTTGATGGCACTAGAAACCCTAAACCAAGAATCTAACCAAACACCTAAACTAGAACCAAAACAAGATAGAAATCACAACCTTTGTAGCGTCTTCATTTACTCCAATTGGGGTGGACTCCAGCATGCTCTCAAGAGCTCTGGGTGGCGGTTGCAAGCCGGTTCTCTTTCGCCGAAGATGATCCACCCGAAAGAATCGATCCAAGCTCCGGCTTCACCTAATGAAGCAACCGATACTCTAAGCTTGCTAAGAATGGAGTGTGGGGATGTAGGAATTTTCCACTATCCTTTTCTTTTAAATCTAAGCTCAAGAGAGAAAACAAAGAAGAAGGAGAAGGAGGCTTCACAATTTTTACAACCATACAAATAAAATCTCATAACAATTTGTAATATAATAATGAATCCTATTCCTCTCTACATGTTTTCATCCATGCTCAATGCCACCTCACCCTCCACCTCATTTCATGAATATTCATAAATGAGGTGTCCATCTTCTAGAAAAAATTCCGTATAAATACGAAATATAACCCGATATACGTATCGAAATACATATACGTGTGTACGTATAAAAATACGAATAGCCAAGAGAGAAAATGAATAGTGAACAATAATACTAGAATACATATATTAAAAACGTATATATAAATTATTAAATTTAATAACCCGCTTAATCCTAAACCGCTAGTATTATCAACCATCCGATTAAAGTCCATGTAGCCTGTATATATATTTAATCGGACACCTGTATGTACCAACATACGTTATCTATATCATATCGTATGAATCGGGAAAACTCTCTGTGTGGGACTCTAAAGACTCGTCAATACGCCGGTAGTGGGTTTAACCAAAAGCACGTCAGCGGCACTAACTATACGTAATGGCTACCCAGGTATTGAGCGAAAGGAAGGTCGACGAGAAAACTCATCCGTACCTCAACTGAGCATGTCTGTGACAATCTCCGTACAGTCCAGTCTATTCGTCTAAGAGTATCGCATACTGGGTCTAGAGGGTGGATAAAGTCTGACCCATAATAACGCGATATTTCATGTCGGTGTGAAGCCCATCACCCACTGAGAAAATATTGATCCAAATCAGTAATTCTCGTCCATCCTGGCCAAGGATTTCTGGTGATGGTCACAGCGCGGCATCTACCCCCAATACCGGGAGAGACGAATTCCCGACGATCTGCTCACTGCCTCCATGTGGCTAAGGACTGTACCTAACTAAAAACTGTTTGCACAACTCCTTTGAGCCGTGGTAGGACAGTAATTTAAGCACAGTGGAACTCACATGACATAAATGACGATCTCAGGTCGACAGACTAATCTGTACTCATGTCACCTGAGAACTACTATCTAACAATAGGTATAATACCATCTAGCATGTTCCCGGTGAGTCCGTCCATTGTAACTCATAACCTAATTCTTGGATATAGTGCCCTCAAGTCAATTATTGTAATCGTAGGCACGCGATTGTGATGATTGATGGAGGACCTATATGTGTAGAACAGTCTTACTCAAAATGATAGTATAATATTTGGTTTGTCTCTATCATCATGTACATGCATTGTGTGGTATTACAGATCACTATTACATATTGATAGAGACCATAGGATTCTTGCTTGACTACCAGAATTATGATGGCGATCATATACGTGGAAGCTGGGTGGTCTATAAGCACATCCTTAAATGTCCCTAGTCGAGAGAGTATCGAGACTGGGCATCGATACTCCGGAATAGACTAATGTATACTTTTCGAGACCTTTCGAGACCATGATGAGGGACGGTGGCCGGTCTCACAAGCCATTGGTGTCAGTTAGTCACCTAAGATAGTATACAGGTGCTCATTGGGTTATGAGTTACGCTGGACGGACTCGCCAGGAACATACTAGATGGTATTATACCTATTGTTAGATAGCGGTTCTCAGGTGACATGAGTACATGTTAGTCTGTCGATCTGAGATTGTCATTTATCTCATGTGAGTTCCTACTGTGCTTTGATTACTACCCTACCATGGCTCAAAGGAGTCGTGCAAACAGGTTTAAGTTGGGTACATTCCCGAGACACATGGAGGCAGTGAGTGGATCGTCGCGGATTCGTCTTTCCCGGTATTGGAGGTTGATATCGCGCTATGCACGGGTGGCCATCACCAGAAATTCTTGGCCAAGGTAGACGAGAATTACTGATTTGGATCAGTAGTTTTTCAGTGGGTGATGGGCTTCACACCGACATGAAATATCGCGTTATTAGGGGTCTGACTTTATCCACCACCTAGATCCGATATGTGAAACTTTTAGACGAACAGACCTGACTGTATGGAGATTTTCACAGACAGGCTCAGTAGGGGTTCAGATGAGTTTGCTCGTCGGCCTTCCTTTCGCTCAATAACTGGGTAGCCGTTACGTACAGCTAGTGCCGCTGACATGCTTATGGTTAAACCCATTGCCAGCATATTGACGAGTCTTTAGAGTCCCATACAGAGGGTTTCCCATAGTTCAGGAGAAATGATGTAGTAGCCGTATTTTGATACGTGTAGGGCTCCGATCGAATGATTGTACTGGTTACCCAGACTTTTGATCGGACGGTTGATAATACTAGCCGGCTCGGGTTTAAGCCAGATTATTAAATCAGATATTGATTTAATAATTTACGTATATGTATTTCGATATGTATATTCTAGTATTATGTTCTTTGTGTTATTCTATCTCTTTGGGTATTCGTATTTTGGTACGAATACATGTATGTATATACAGTTGAGTATAATCTGTATTTATACGGAAAACATTCTAGAAGGTGGACACCTTATTTTGGATTATCCATTTATTTATTTAAATGGAAATGAGGTGTAAAGGTGATGAAGAGAAAATGGTGAGAACCATACTTGAATAGTGTTGACAAATGAATTATTAATTCATTTGTGCTAACTATTCAAGTATGGTTGCTAAATTATATTTGGAAAATGTGTTTTACAAAACCATGCTTGATGTTTCTCTCACAAGTTTTTTTGTTCACTTGTTCTTCCACTTGAGTTTTTACTCATTTGAGTTTTCTTCACTTGAGAATTTGGCATGGTTGTTTTTTGTAAACTCTCTCACCATTTGCTTCTTCTCTCTTCATTATCTTTCTTGAGCTCCTCCTCCTCCTCCTTCATCTTCTACCCTACCATCTCATGTGTTGAGAATCAAGGGTAGAAGAGAGATAGATACATACTTTGAGCTACTCACTACATCGCTGGGCACTTTAGATTAGCAACCTAGAGTCCCTAGTTGCTTCACTAGATTCTTAGTGTAGTGCTACAGCCATGAGCTACATCTCTCGGGTGGATCATCTTCGACGGAGGAAGATCGGCAGCCAAGATCAACCGAGGACAACTCAAGGAGCCAAAGAAGAGGGTAGAAGACCGAAGGACATGAATCATTCGGTGTAACGCTTCTATCACAGTAGATAAGCTCTTTGTAGTTAGCTAGTTTTAGGTTTATGGTTCGATTCTAGGACGGGTTTTTTAGCGCCAAGTTTTTTTAAACACCATTTTTGTTCCGCATCGGCCGCGGTCGACGGCCAGGGCTCTAGCAAACCCCAACAAGGTATCAGAGACACCCCATAAACCTTTACTAGCTAGTTTACACAAGGTTAAAATATCGATCGACCAAATTTTCTGAATCACAATTCCATTTTGATATGCTTGCTTTCGATTTTGAAACTTGTTCAAAATTTTTTCCAGATTGCCTTAAAAATACGTGTAGGCATATTTAGAAGCCCTGAAGAAATTTGGAAACATGAGCCAACTATATGGCCACGGAACCGCCGCATAACATGCTTATTAGCGGCGGTTCCGTGGTAGATGTATGGCCGTAGTGCTCCAAATTTCTTCTGGCACTCTATTATGTGGAAATGTGATTTTTGGGATGTATGATTTTTGCTCAGATTTGTTTGAGTGCTGGTTTGCATTTGGGGCCAATATGGAAAAGTTTTAGTCGATCGAAATTTTGAATACGTATTTATCAGTGCATGTGTTAGTATCTGCGACCGTGAATATCATTGAGTGGTACAACCTGACTAGTTGCTATATGTTCAACTAGACGGGTTTGTGAACGTGATATTCATGTTGATGTTCTGTATTGTGTAAATATTGTGGTTAGATTGTCGTGTTGGATAGCCTATGGTGCAATAGTAGTAGTACAGTTCAGATTCATTTGTATATTCTTTATTGCGGGGCGAGTGTCCAACATGTGGACAGCCGTCTCTGCCAGATTGTATATTCTTTTATTGGGGCACGACCGGGTTAAGGTCGATGCTGCCATTGTATATATACTTTTCTTTTCTGTACTAGGATTACCCCACGGTGGAGTGCTCGAGTAGCCGGGTTATAGAGGTCAACGGACCTGCATCTCATGACGTTGAGATAGAGGGGGGCCTTACTCTAGAATTGGCATGCTATTCGCCACACTCGTAGGGGGTATAGGATGACCCACGGTGGGGTGCTTATGTTACTGGATTCTGTGAAGTGCTAGGTGGCCCATTCACTTTGTTGATTGGGGTTGCCTCACTTTTGGGATTGGCAGGTAACTTGCCGCACTCGTAGGGGCCTTGGTTATACATTGCACAGGCTATCCACACGACCGGGGAACGTCGGGTTTCATTTGCGACTCAAATGAAACCCGGGGCTCCTGATTATCCATTATTCTGTGTTGCTTATCGCTTTTCTGTGATGTTGCTTATATCATGCCTGGGACGAATGTTATATATATATATTTATATATACTAGTAGATGTTGTATATCTTTTGCATCCGCGCTAGTCCAGCCCCTGCTCTGCCGTTAGTTAAGTAACCTAACGGTGCATGACGGGCCCCGTGGCGAATGCGGATGGCATATACGTACATTGTATTTTCGTTCTTTTCTGGTGTGATATGGATTAATTGATAGGACTGCATTAATTCTGATTAATGCAAGGAAAACAAACCTAAATGATGTTGTTGGAATCAATTTTCAAAAACTGTTATTACAGACGTTTCTTTTTGCTTTGCACAGCGGTATTCGGTTATGAATATCCAACACCTCATTCGACGAAGCATGAGCCGAGATCCTTTTATAGGGAGTGACCTCTTGGGCAAAAGTTTGCATTTTTGTAATAACTTCTCTATAGTCGATTCTTTTGCTTTGTATCGTGGTATTCAGTTAGGAATATCCTGCACCTCCCTCGACGAGGAAAGAGCCTAGATCCCTTCATAGGGATTGAAATCTTTGGCAAAAGTTTACGTGACTATAAACTACTCGGTTTTCTACAAAACCACTAGTTTTTAAAATGCAGAGCTTAAACCACTCCTTTTTCAAAAAATGCTCGGGTTCCTTCAACGATATCAAGTTCATTACGTTAATGGTTTTTTGCCAAAAACCTGTCGTAACCCTCCGTCATTTCCTATGAGTAGTGCTTAGTATTCATGCCACGTTTTTTGACTCCGTCAAGTCATAGTGTATGGTAGCTAAGTGGTGCTTGTTTGTAGCATACAATGCGATTGATTAGGACAGTCGTGCAGCCTTGTTGACTCCGTCAAGGGCTTGTACGGGTAGGTTTAATGCAATCAGGATAATGACGGGTTGAACTTGACTAGGACTCTTTGATTTGTTGACTCCGTCAAGGTCACTAGGGTCCTAAGGGCAAAAACCATATCGGGAGTTTCAAACATAAAGGAAACTTGCCAGGCATGCACATACCTTCTGGAGTGTGGTGACTTGAGTGGCTTCCGTCAAGTTATCATGCGGTGATAGTTGGGTCCCGATTCCTACTGATGAGTAGGTGTTACTCCTCGGGTGATTTTCAGATGATCCCGACTAATTCTCCTTTTAGGGTTTGAAGGAGAATTCGAAGAAACAGTGGGAGCCATCCTGATTAGATAAAATGATTAACAATCTAATTTAGGTTAGAGTACACGCTGAGTGTTTCTTTTCTCTCTCTCTTTGGCAGCGACCATGGCCTGACCTTAAACTAAAACTCTTGAACCAAGTTAACCGAACTTTCTTAAAACACTTTGGCTTTTGGATTGTCATTAAGTCACATATATCCCGGCCGCTCCTACTTTACCTTTGCATTTTTTCCAGAACACTTTGTATAACTACGAAGATCCATATTGCTTGGATATTCCATCGTATAGTTACATATAAACTCAAAGAAACTTTTTTCAGTTCGAGGATGGATTTTGGTTCTAGCGAAATTAACTAGGATCATTCGGTTGTCTTTTCTCTTTACCTTCTCTCAGGTTGCGAGATCTCTTAGTGTTACGAGAGTACACCTATTACGCTTATTGGATAGTCTTCTTCCAAACCATAGGCAGGTGCCGAAAGGTAAGGAAGGAAGAAAACCAATTAGCCTATGTATGGTATACAGAAGATAATAAGTAAAGACATATAAAGGGATTAGAGTGAGGGCATAGAAAATTGCGACTCCTATCATTCACGACGAAGCCGCGTATATCCCTGCCACTCCTATCTTACCTTTGCATTTCTCCAGAACACTCCATATCACTATGAAGATCTATATTGCTTGGATATGCCATCGTATAGTTACATATGAACTCGAAGGAACTTGTTTCAGTTCGAGGATGGTTTCCGGTTCGGGATAAATTGATAGGATTATTCGGTTGTCTTTTCTTTTTACCTTTTCTCAGGTTACGAGAGCTCCTAGTATTAGGAGAGTACACTATTACACTTATTGGATAGACTTCTTCTAAAGCTTAGGATGGTGCCAAAGGGTAGGGAAGGAAGAAAACCAATTAGCCTAAGTATGGTTTACAGAAGGTAAGAAGTAAAGACATATAAAGGGATTAGAGTGAGAGCAAGAAAATATACGGTTACTGTCATGAATTTGGATAGTGGAAGAGGCATTATGAGGAATACCCGGCTACCCCTTCGAAACATTTTCATGTTTCAGTTTTACTGTGCGGTGTTAATTGAAAACTTTTTTCCCAATTAGATTCTGACTCCAGGGTATGTATTCACCAGACTTGATTCTTACATCTGTATGGCATTACAGATACTGAGTAGGAATAAGATATTGGGAATTGGATGATTAGATCCTCAATATATCAGAATTCTTTGTAATTGGTGATATTTGATGAAATCGCCTGGGTTTTGCCTAATGGAAAATATTTGGTTTTGAATATCCGTCGTTATACACCAATTTCAAACTGATATATCTATACATTTATTTTATAAAGTGAGATATAACTTTTTGAAATTATGTCTATGACACTTACCTATATCAGTTGATGGTTAGGTAAGGTGCATTCAACAGCGGTGTAATTCTTCTTAAATATGGTATAGTTTTCAACCTACTACGCACAGGGTTTGAGTTTTTAAATTCAGAGGACTTATACAAAGTATTATATGTTGTCCGATGTCCGTTAAGACAAAGGGGTTGGTACTCATACTATATTCCGTTTACTTATGACTTCTCTGGTTTTAGACAAGTATTTCGTTGATATACAAGGTCCAAATTTTGAGAAGTTATAGGTATAAGAATAAAGTAGAGAACCATATGTTGCAAGTATCAGGATTCTTCGAGGTGATCGAAAATGTAGATACTTATGCTAGGTATTCCGTTGTAAGTAATATATTTGAGAACTTTCTTCTCTCTCAGGTTACTCATCTGTGAGTACGCTCCTTGATGAGTAATGTTGCTTGGCCTTCTTCCATTTAGTTGATATGCACTGGAACCATGTGCTTGATTTTTTAATCTGGTTCCAATTAAATTAATTCCTTTATTTCTATATTGGATATAGAATGGATTCATATCTTGACGATGTTAAGGTATATGGAGTTGTCCGGCTTATGCTTAAATCCAGAATATGGATAAACTCAAGGCACGTTTCAGTAATGGCAGTTTGTGGGTTATCCCGGGCTTTGACGAGGGTTAATATTCTACCATTTGGAAGATCAATAGTTATATTGTTCTTGACTCGCCACCCATTTTAGTAAAATGAATTCTTTTCAGAAAACATTAGTGGGGGTATGGTAGAACTGGAAGTGATTCCAGAACCACAAATGATTACTGAAAATTTAGTAGGACCTAAAGATTCAATTGGATTCGACAATCCATTAGCCACTCCGCAGATTTTGTGGGTAACCTCAGCCACCCGTGAGGTACTTTGGTCTCCTTAAAGACGGTGACATGGAGGTTTTGATGACCTATGCTTGCCACTATTGCTGTACTAGACTATGAGATCTGGCAGGTGGATGACTATAACGTCGTTCTAAATAAGCTTTAGAAGTGCACGTGTATATGACTCTGTCAGAGGGTTGTTGTAGTCAGCAGAAGCATGGTAGGCCAGTTGCTTGTATTTATTTATAGACTAAAGCAGGTATAGCGGAGATAGATCATCTATTTTGATATGACAGTCTTAGAGTTTGATATCATTAGAACAACAGATAGACCTGGTAAGAAGGTAGTATGGAGTGATGTCCTGGTATTTGGATAACATGCTCTTGATAGGAAGTGATCTTCCTATATTACGATTGGTTATACCGTGGTTGTCACAAGTTGTTTCTCCATGTAGGATCAGGATAAAATAACAGGGATTCTGGTGACTAGATCTATGGTTTTAGATCTATATTTGGAAAGTGTCCTAATTCGGGTACTTTGACACTATTCTAAAGTGTTTTAGAATGGACGACTCCTGGCGTCGTGGTCTACCCGCAGGTGATGGAGTCACCCACTCTAAAAAGATGTCCTCTAGACTGATGAGGAGAGGGATTTGCATGATTGACATATTTCTTGATTAAGCAATTGAGTTAATCAAGAAATGTCAAGTACCACACCAGATATTGCTTTTGCACTGGCTGCAATAAGTATATATTAATCCAATCCTGGAGAAACATTGGGAAGCAGTTATGAACATAAGTGGATGTTCTTGGTATATGGTAACAACAGCCTCCTTTAGGAGGCAATTATCATTTCAGGCTACTAAGGTGACCTGAATGATAGCGTGATTGTCATAGTTATAGTTTTCCTTCATTTGAGGGCGGTATGTTGGACAGGTGGTCCAAGCGGATACTGAGGAAGGAATAGCGTAGGATACCGATTAAATTCAGTGAATGATACGGTCTAAGAAGTTTGTTGGATTTGGAGTTTGTTTGTGAAATGGGTCCCATCAGACATCCAGACAAATTCAAAGACATGTATCGCTCATTTCGGGAGATAGTCTTTCTCCGTGAAGTTGAGATATAGAGAGATAAATATAGAAACATTGGAGCGAATCCACTCACTGAGGCTATTTCTTGAACGCAATAGTTTCACAAACGGGCTTTGCGAGACTGATTAGTAGAGAAGTTGGGTGTTTGGTATCACACGGGCTGTGAGTATGCGACATCGCAATAATTAGCCTTAAGTGCAAGTGGGAGATTGTTGGATATAGTGCCCTCAAGTCAATTATTGTAATCGCAGGCACGCGATTGTGATGATTGAGGGATGACCTATACGGGTAGAACAGTCTTACTTAAAATGATAGTATGCTATCTGGTTTGTCTCTATCATCATATACATGCATTGTGTGGTATTACAGATCACTATTACATATTGATAGAGCCCATAGGATTCTTGCTTGACTGCCAGCATTATGATGGCGATCATATACATAGGAGCTGGTGGTCTATAAGTACATCCTTAAATGTCCCTAGTCGAGGGAGTATCGAGACTAGGCATCGATACTCCGGAGTAGACTAGTGTTAACTTTTCGAGACCCCGACGAGGGGCGGTAGACGGTCTCACAAGCCATTGGTGTCAGTTAGTCACCTAAGATTGTATGCAGGTGCTCATTGGGTTATAAGTTACACTGGACGGACTCGCCGGGAACATGCTAGATGGTATTATACCTATTGTTAGATAGCAGTTCTCAGGTGACATGAGTACAGGTTAGTCTGTTGACCTGAGGTCGTCATTTTTCTCGTGTGAGTTCCCACTGTGCTTTGATTACTACCCTACCATGGCTCAAAGGAGTCATGCAAACAGGTTTTAGTTGGGTACAGTCCCGAGCCACATGGAGGCAGTGAGCGGATCGTCGGGGATTCGTCTCTCCCGGTATTGGGGGTTGATTTCACGCTGTGCACGGGTGGCCATCACCAGAAATCCTTGGCCAAGGTAGATGAGAATTACTGATTTGGATCAGTAGTTTCTCAGTGGGTGATGGGCTTCACACTGACATGAAATATCGCGTTATTAAGGGTCTGACTTTATCCACGCCCTAGACCCGATATGCGATACTCTTAGATGAACAGACCGGACTGTATGGAGATTGTCATAGACAGGCTCAATAGGGGTTCGGATGAGTTTGCTCGTCGGCATTCCTTTCACTCAATACCTGGATAGCCGTTACGTACAGCTAGTGTCGCTGACGTGCTTGTGGTTAAACCTATTGCAAGCATATTGACGTGTCTTTAGAGTCCGACACAGAGGGTTTCCCTAGTTCAGGAAAAATGATGTAGTAGCCGTATTTTGATACGTTCAAGGGTCCGATCGAATGATTGTACTAGTTACCCGGAATTTCGATCGGACGGTTGATAATACTAGCCGGCTCGGGTTTGAGTCGTATTATTAAATAAGGTATTGATTTAATAATTTATGTATATGTATTTCGATATGTATATTCTAGTATTATGTTCTTTGTGTTATTCTATCTCTTTGGGTATTCGTATTTTGGTACGAATACAAGTATGTATATACAGTTGAGTGTAATCCGTATTTATACAGAAAACATTCTAGAAGGTGGACACCTTATTTTGGATTATCCATTTATTTATTTAAATGGAAATGAGGTGTAAAGGTGAAGAAGAGTGAATGGTGCAACCATGCTTGAATAGTGTTGACAAATGAATTATTAATTCATTTATGCTAACTATTCAAGTATGGTTGCTATATTATATTTGAAAAATGTGTTTTACGAAACCATGCTTGATGTTTTTCTCTCACAAGTTTTTTGCTCACTTGTTCTTCTACTTGAGTTTTTACTCACTTGAGTTTTTTTCATTTGAGAGTTTGGCATGGTTGTTTTTTTTAAACACTCTCACCTTTTGCTTCTTCTCTCTTTACTACGTTTCTTGAGCTCCTCCTCTTTCTTCTTCATCTTCTACCCTACCATCTCATGTGTTGAGAATCAAGGGTAGAAGAGAGATAGATACACACTTAGAGCTACTCACTGCATCCCTAAGCACTCAGATTAGCAACCTAGAGTCTCTAGTTGCTTCACTAGATTCTTAGTATGGAGCTAGAGCCATGAGCTACATCTCTCAGGTGGATCAACTTCGACGGAGAAGACCGAAGGCCAAGCTCAATCGCTACCAAAGAAGAGGGTAGAAGATCGAAGAACATGAATCATTAGGTATAACGCTTTTATCACACTGACACCAGTGGCTTGTGAGACCGGCCACCGCCTCTCATCGGGGTCTCGAAAAGTGTACACTAGTCTAATCCAAAGTATCAATGCCTAGTCTCGATACTTCCTCGACTAGGGACATTTAAGGATGTGCTTATAGACCACCCAGCTCTCATGTATATGATCACCGTCATAATACTGGTAGTCAAGCAAGAATCCTATGGGCTCTATCAACTTATAATAGTGATCTGTAATACCACATAATACATGTACATGATGATAGAGATGAACCAGAAAACATACTATCATCTCGAGTAAGACTGTTCTATCTGTATAGGTCATCCCTTTATCATCATAATCGTCTACCTGTGATTACAATAATTGCCTTGAGGGCACTATAACCAACAACCTCCAAATTGCACCAAAGGCTAATTATTGCGGTGTCACATACTCACAGCCCGTGTGATACCGAACACCCAACTTCTCTACTAATCAGTCTCGCAAAGCATGTTTGCGAAACTATCACGTTTGAGAAATAGCCTTAGTGAGTGGATCCACTCCAATATTTCAATCTTTATCTCTCTATATCTCAACTTCTCGGAGAATGACTATCTCCCGAAATGAGCGATACATGTCTTAGAATTTGTATGGATATATGATGGGACCAAGTTGATAAATGAACTCCAAATCCAAAAAACTTTTTAGACTGTATCTTCGACTAAATTTAATCGGTATCCTGCGCCATACCTTCCTCAGTATCGCTTGGACCCCCTGTCAAACATACTGCCCCTCAGAAGAGGGTAAACTTTAACTCTGACAACCATTCTGTCATCCAGGTCACCTTGAAAGCCTGAAATGATAACCGCTTTCTTAAGGAGGCTGCCTTTACCATATACCAAGAATATTCTCTTATGTTCATAACTGCTTCCTAATGTTTCTCCAGGATTGGATTAATATGTGCTTATTGTTGCTAGTGCAAAAGCAATGTCTGGTGTGGTACCTGACAAAGCATGATTGACTCAATTTCCTAAGCAAGTGATATATCATTAAAGCAAATTTCTCTCTTCATCAGTCTAGAAGACATCTCTTTAGATATGGTGACTCCATCACCTACGGGTATACCACCACGCCAGGAGTCATCCATTCTAAAATACTTTAGAATAGTGTCACAGTACCCGAATTGGGACACTTCCCAAATCTATATCTAAAAACTATAGATCTAGTTACCAGAATCCCTGATATTTTGTCCAAATCATATTTGGAGAAAACACCTTGTGACAACCACAGTATAACCGATCGTAGTATAGGAATATCACTTCCTATCAAGAGCATGTAATCCAAATACCAGGACATCACTCCCTACTACCTTCTTAGCAGGTCCATCTATTATTCTGATGAAGTCAAACTCAATGACTGTCACATCAAAAATAGATGATCTATCTCCACTATAGTTGCTTTAGTCTATAAATATACATAAGCTACTGGCCCACCCCGTTCCGCTGCTCCCACTGACTACAACAACCCTCTGGTAGAGTCATATACATGTGCATTTCTAAACCTAATTTAGAACGACGTTATAGTCATCCACCTGCCAAATCTCATAATCTAGGACAACAGTAGTGGCAAGCGTGGGTCATCAAAACCTCCCTATCACCGTCTTTGAGGAGACCGAGTACCTTTCGGATAGTTGAGGTTACCTACCAAATTTATGGAGTGACTAATGGATTGTCGAATCCAATTGAATCCTTAGGTTCAACTAAATTTTCAGTAATCGTTTGTGGCTTTGAAATCATTTCCAGTTCTACCATACTTCCACTAATGTTTTCTGAAAAGAATTCATTTTACTAAAAATGATGTGAGTCAAGAACAATATAACTATTGATTCTGCAAATGGTAAAATGTTAACCCTCGTCAAAGCCCGGGATAACCCATAAACGACCATTACTGAAACGTGCCTTGTGTTTATCCGGATTCTGGTTTTAATCATAAGCCAGACTATTCCATATACCTTAACATCGTTAAGATACGAATCCATTATATATCCAATATAGAAACAAATGTACTAATTTAATTAGAACCGGATTCAAAATACATGCAGCTGTTTACAGTGCATATTGACTAAATGGAAGAAGGCCATGCAGCATTACTCATCAAGGAGCACACCCATGGATGAGTAATCTGAGAGAGAAGCAAGTTCTCAAATATATTACTTACGATGGAATACCTAACATAAGTATCTACAACTTCGATCACCTCGATGAATACTAATACTTCCAACTCATGGTTCTCTACTTTATTCTTATACCTATAACTTCACAAAATTTGGACCATATATTTCAACGAAATACATGTCTAAAACTAGAGAAGTCATAAGTAAACGGAATATAGTACGAGTACCAACCCTTTTGTTCTAATGGACATCGGAAAATATACAATACTTTGTATAAGTCCTCAGGGTTTGATAATTCAAACTCTGTGTGTCGTAAGTTGAAAACTGTATTATGGTTAAGAAGTATTACACCGTTTTGAATGCAACTTACCTAATCATCAACTGATATAGGTAAATGTCATAAATATAATTTCAAAAAGTTATATCTCATTTTATAAAATAAACGTACAGATATATCAGTTTGAAACTGGTGCATAACAACGAATATTCAAAACCAAATATTTGTCGTTAGGCAAAACCCAGGTGATTTTCTCAAATATCACCAATTACAAAGAATTCTGATATTGAGAATCTAATCACCCAATTCCCAATATTCTACTCTCACTCAGCATCTGTAACGTCATACAGATGTGAGAATCTAGTCTGGTAAATACATATTCCGGCGTCAGAATCTAATTGGGAAAGCAGTTTTCAATTAACACCGCACAGTAAAACTGAAACATGAAAATGTTTCGAGGGGGTGGCCAGGTATTCATAATAATGCCTCTTCCACTATCTAGATTCATGATAGTAGTCACAATTTTCCTTGCCCTCACTTCAATCCCTTTATATGTCTTTACTTCTTACCTTCTGTACACCATACTTAGGCTAATTGGTTTTCTTCTTCCCTACCTTTTGACACCTGCCTAAGATTTGGAAGAAGACTATCCAATAAGCGTAATAGGTGTACTCTCCTAATACTAGGAGCCTTTGCAACCAGAGAGAAGATAAAGAGAAAAGACAAGCGAATAATCCTATTCAATTTCTCCAGAATTGGAATCCATCCTCGAACTGAAACAAGTTTTTTCGAGTTTGTATGTAACTCTATGATAGCATACCCAAGCAATATAGATCTTCGTAGTGATATAAAGTGTTCTGGAGAAATGCAAATGTGAAGTAGGAGTGGTGTCATGCCCCACTTCCCAGTATAGGGGTAGAGGACGGGACGGTGCCACTACGTATTTACTGTGAAGTAAATACGCTAAGCGTATCTAAGAAATATAAAAGTAAAATGCACAAGAGACAAGATATAATAAAACAACAACTTTATTTATTCACATTCTTTCTGTACAATGCATGGAAATGTAAATACAACTGAAATAAAGCAATGCCTAAATAATGGCATAACAGAAAAGGAAAGGTACTGAAATAAAAGTGTACAATGAACTAAAGCTCTGGGTCTTCAACGAAATGGTCCAAGTCTTCAGCGCTGGGCTCGATCTCTGACGTGTCCAAATCACCTGACGACATTCAAAGAAGAAAGAAGAGAATGTCGTCAGCGAACAGATCGCTCGGTAAGTCCCAAAGATAAGGGAGAAATAGAATAGACAGAATAAGGAGGTAGCTTTTAAAGTTGTATTATATTGTTGTAATGTTGTGTTAACGCTGTTGTTTGTAGCTTGGTACAGAAGGATGCCAGTGTATACGAGAGGGGTCTCTATATGCTAGAGACCAGGGCAAATGGAATGTACAAGGAACCGTTGGGCCACGGTACAACAGCAACAGAATATAGGTTAGGTGTCTTAATCTTACTGTCTCGTGCCACTTCTAACACCTTCCTTACCAATCTACACCTTAAACACCGTAGTGTTTTGATTGTATTGTTGTATTGTATTGTCTTATATTGTAAACTGTATAGATTGTATAATTGGATGACTTACCGAAACCATGATATCAGTAAACGGATGTAACTGTAGAATCATGTAAATGGAAGTATATCCATGGTTCGGTTCAATCAATATAGATTGAATGTATTGAACAGCTTGAATATAGGGATTCATGTTGAATTGGAATATTGTAGATTGTAGATTGTAGATTGTACTTGAATCATATTCAAGTCAGATTATTAATGAGACCCAGTCTGAGTCAGACAATTAGAAAGATTGTTTTGATGTTATCGGTAACCGCTGCACATGGGCGGCATGATTTGTGTCTTTTTCAAAGGCGATTACCGTATTGATAACACCGTTGTTAAGTTGTCTACCTTAAATAGGCAAGCACCCACTTCTCCGGCTCCCTGAGGCTCAAGAGATTGGTCCCGCTTAAACCTTTGTTTACTAGGGTCCTTAGGGTAATTTATAGAACTTGAGGGTTTTTTTTGTAAAAATACTTTTGTATAGTTTTCAAAATACACCCCAAGTATTAGTTATCGTCTTTAGAGTTATCATAGGTGTTGATTTTATAATTGTGATATTTTTAGTGAAAATATCCTAAATTCATAATAAAAGGTATTTATTTGTAATATTGACTTTGTATGGAATTCATGGTATTTTAACGTAAAATGATTCTTGTGATTTTTGAAAAGAGTTGTAATATTTATATTATTTCAAAATAGATATTTTAATGTTACATATTATATAAAAATAATATATATTTTATATTTCTAAAAATCTCATTTTCTTAAGATGTCGTATTTTAAATCTCTCGAGACCGAATGCTCCTTGCGGAGGTCTGCATCTCGCACTACTAAGCCCAGAGATGTGCGATAATCCGCACCATCCCAGTCGAGTTCCCCAAATGGGTTGTAGCGGCGCTTTGCAAAGATTTGTGTAAAATACTAATCATTAAGAAAAAATGGTTTTATTAGTAATGGTATTTATTTGAAAAGGTGTCGTTTTCCCGTATTCTATGTGTTCCCGAGGGTATTGTGTTATGTTGCATATGAGTGTGTGAGGAGGTAGGTCATTACCTCGTGATCTACTTAAATGTATAGCATGTTTAATGGTTTAAATGCCGAAATGAAACTACATGGTATTTTAGTGAAAAAATACGGTAAAATGGAAATAGCAATTTCTTTTAATATAGAACTTGTTCAATATGATTAGTTAGTGTTTAATAGTCAACATGAAGTGGTTTAACAAGATTGTATTAAGAAAATGTTGGATTTTGAGAAAGAACCGAATCGGAAACTGGATTTACTCCGTTTCCGTCGGGTTTTGGAATTTCGTATTTTTAGAAAAGATTAGAGAAGGGAAATTGGGACTTACGGGTTTCAAACTTAAAGGAGATGAAGGGGAGACGAGAGGAGTCGATGGTGCGTCGTTCGTCACCGGGATCTCCTAGGGTTGTCGCCGGAAAATTTGCCGGGGCTTTGCCTTTTTACTTCTTCCAAAGTACACTAGGGTTTCTAGGAATTTCTTGAGAGTTGGCTCAGAATTTTGGGTGAGGGGGTAGTGTTTAGGGGTGGTATTTATAGGGTTAGGGTATATGAAGAGTTTAATTGAAAAAATGCAATAAAATATATTAAAATGTATTAAAAATGGAGTAAATGGGGTTTTATTGTGTCTCTGGAACCGATCTGGGTAATTGAAGTGTGCAGAGGGGTAGGGGAGGACAAGAGGCACCACTTTGGTGTTGGGGACTCGGCGGTCTGGCCGAGTCAGGCTACCGTTGGGTCCCCCGACGGTCCATCTACTCACTGGCGTATTTAACTTTTCATGGGTAGTAGGTTTTTTGTGAGATATGCACGTGTAAACTCTTGGTATTCTAAAAATTCAAAACAAAATAATATTAACAATAATGTGGGGTATGGGATTTGAACTCTGGTGGCTTGGTTCAGCAGTGCAAGGTATTACCAATAAGCTACTAGCTCCTTCTTGTAATTAAAGAGCTAATTAAATACTTAAAGCAGTCACAGCAAAAGTAAATACCCCAAGTATACATTAATTTTTAAGCAAATTTTTGTACACTAAAAATGGAGTTGTTACAGGTGGCAGGGATATATGCGACTTTGTCATGAATCATGAAAACCCAAATCCAATGTGTGTAAGAATGTTCAGTTAACTTGGTTCATGAGTTTTAGTTTAAGATAAGGTCATGGTCATTCCCACAGAGAGAGAAAAGAAACACTCAGCGTGCACTCTAACCTAAATTAGATTGGTTAATCACTTTATCTAATCAGGATGGCTCTTACCGTTTTCTCGAATTCTCCTTCAAACCCTGAAAGGAGAATTAGTCGGGATCATCATAAAATCACCCGAGAAGTAACACCTACGCATCAGTAGGAATCGGGACCCAACTATCATTGCGTGATAACTTTGATGGAAGCCAACCAAAATTACCACACTCCAGAAGGTATACGCAAACATGGAAAGTTTACTTTATATTTGAAACTCCCGATATAGTTTTTGCCCTAAGAGCTTATGACCTTGACCTTGTCCAACAAATCATAACACGTAAGTCAAGTTCTACCCGTCATTATCTAGATTAATTTAGACACACCCGTATACACCCTTGACTTTGTCCAACAAGGTGGTACGACTGTCTTAAACCAATGCATCTATCTATGCTACGGATAAGCAACGCATAACTACTATTCACGATGCCTTGACTTTAGCCAGCAAACACCGCATGAATACTATGTGCTATTTATCCGAAATGACGGAGGGCTACATCCGGTTTTTGGCGAAAAACCTTTAACGTAATGAACTTGATATCATTGTAAGAACTCAAGTAGTTTTGAAAAGGAGTGGTTTAGGCTCCATATTTTTAAAACAAGTGGTTTTGTAGTAAACCAATGGTTTTGAAAAAAATTGAGTAGTTTATAGTCACGTAAACTTTTTCCAAAGAGGTCACTATTTCTGAAGGGATCTAGGTTCTTTCCTCATCGAATGAGATGCAGGATATTCCTCACTGAATAACTCGACGCAAAGCAAAAAGAAAGGCTTATAGTTTTCAAAAATTGGTTTCAACATCATTTAAGTTTGTTTTCCTTGAATTCATCATAATGAATGCAGTCTCATCAATTAATCATATCATACCAGAAAAAATGAAAATAGGCACGCACATATATGCCATCCGCATTCGCCATAGGGTCTCGGTTCTTCACCGTAAGATTCCTTAACTTACGGCAGGGCAAGGAGAGGACTAGCGCGGATGCAAAACATATATAGAGTCTACTTGATATATATAATATATATGAACGTTCTCTCACGCATGATGCAAGTAACATCACAGAAGCATCACAACATAAGCAAAGACGGTATGGAAATGTGGATAATCTAGGAAAAGTACATTTCAAAGGAGCCAAATATGGAATGCAATTTTCCAGTCATGTGGATAACCTATAGTATCGGATCCTAGACCCCTACGATAGTGGCAAGCCACATGACTATCCCAGAAGCGAGGCAACCCCAATCAACGAAGTGAATAGGCCACACAACACTTCCGAAATCCGGTGACTTGGGCACCCCTCTGCGGGTCAAACCTATACCCCCTATGAGTGCGACGAATAGCCTGTCAATTCTAGAGTAAGGCACACCAGTCTCAACGCCATGAGATGGAGGCCCGTTGCACTCTAGAACCCGTCTACTCGAGCGCTCTGCCGTGGGGTATTCCTAGTGCATGTAATGAAAACCTGAATATACAACGGTGACTACGTCCATAACCTGGACGTGGCCCAAAGAATAATACAAGCCGCGATTACGGAAGCCCACATATCGGACGCTCGTCACGCAATATGAATATACATTACATCATAAAGAATTACTTCTAATACTACATACACCAGGCTATCCATCATGAAAAATCCAACATAACCACAATCAATAAGCAAAAACCATTACAGAATATGCAAACTTGTAAGTATCAATTCCGTAACCCCGTCTAATTAATACGTATAGAAATTGGACGACGTTTTACCAAACGTTATGATACACGCAACCAACACAAAGCCTACGACAATCGAATATCGCACATAAATAGTTAACACTTCAATTTTCAAAAACACCAAAAATCAAGTGTGCTAGAAACCAACAAGAAGTTCCATGCTAAAACCCACTCTGGGAGTCCGAAATGAGCTCGGATTGATCCGAAACTTCACGATGCCCCGTCACAAAATTAAATTCGACCCAGAGGCACCTAAGGGGGTACCCACCCCTTAAGACACCCTAAGGTGGCCCAAGGGATAGGCAGACCCGAAACTGCCTTCTGATCCTATCTGAAGCGGCACTCACATGCTCTGAATGTAGGTGCGCACGTGTTTAGTACATGGGGCTTCCCTTTATTTTTATAAGGGAACAACAAGATCTGGAGCAAAAAATTTGGCGGGAACAAATGCCCCCCCACTACTTTTCCTACGTAAGTATGTACATGGATTAAGTAATGCAAAGTTATGCATCGTCATTGAATTGATGACTTATGAGACAGCTTTAGAATCCCTTCCAGCTAAGGCTTCGTTCATCTTCATGAGCTGTAAAGGTCTCATAAAGGTTTTTCTCCTTATGATTCATGATGATCTCACTGGTGCATATTCTCCTTGGGAATCGTGGGGATTCCTAAGTGTCTTTCACTTTCGTGAGTCTTAAGGATATCATGCAGGTATTTTCTCCTTACGAGTCGAGATGACCCGTAAGTGAATTTTTCTCCAAATTGGATGCAACTTTGTCGAATGTGACCCGTGGATAGTATACAAGAGTCAGTCTTGATATCCTTATAGGACAACAGTAGCTTAGGAAACATGTTGATATCCCCGTCGCCAAAGGCTTTTAAACTTTATGAGCCGTGAGGGTCTCATAAAAATATTTCTCCCGACAAGTTGAGAGGATCTTGCAGGTGTATTCTAACGTTAAATATAGATAACCCCTTTCGATACAAGAGTCCGTTAGGTTTGTGGTACTGGGTTAATTCCATCGTACCCTTGCGTTGGCTGATATATTCTCGACATGCAGTCCCTTAGGTTGCTGCTCAAGTAGTCCCGTGTCTGTCGTGTCTCTGATCCCTTCTGAGGCTGAACAAGACTTCTTCAAGTGGTCTTCTTAGGTTGGAATATTCATATTACCATTAGAAGATCCGGCATTAGGTATTGTCGTGGTGCTTTACTTAAGATTAGGCTCGATTTGAAGACCCGATGAGTCATATCCGCACCTTTCTGGGGGTGGAATGACATCCAATAGTGTTTAGGCTTGCCATCCGTAGCTAGGAATATGCCATTACTTCGCTTTTGCTTTGATGATATCGTGTCGATTCTTTGCTGAATTAGGGTAGACATCCATATGACCTCTAGGCTGTATATATCGCCATTGAGATCCGGAGCTAGGAATATGCCATCACTCCGCTTTGATTTGACCATGTGGTCCATGTTTACGTCGCATCTGCACCCTGCTGGAATGAGAAGGAACGCCGAGATGATCTCTAAGCTGTAGATGTTTCCATCGAGATCTGGAGCGAGGAATATGCAATTGTTCCACTTTGATCTGACCCTTTGGTCCTTATTGATGGCGCGTCTGCACCCTGCCGGGATGAGAAGGATGTAGAGAAGATCTCTAGGCTGTAGATATTGCCATCAAGATCTGGAGCTAGAATTTTGCCATCACATCGCTTTGATTTGTCTCCTTGGAGCTGTAAGTCCACGTTGCCCACCCCGGTGGTTGCGGGGAGGCGGAAACGTTATGAAAAATCGGATTTTTACAACACTAGGCAACATGGACTATGAAAAGGAGGGATCTTTGCTAAACAAAACTAACTACCAAAGCTAAAAGAGTTAGCTACTCGGAAAGGGGGTTATACCTAGGTCTTCAAGTCCTTCTCTTCCTGCTCCTTGGAGTGAAAGAACGGGTTCTCCTTGTCGCCTTCTTTTGCCGAAGAAAGATCCACCCGAGGGCCTCTACCTTTGGCTCTAACCTCAAACTAGAAGTAACTAAGGTGCTTGGTGTGCTAAACCTAGGACCTTAGAAAGAGTAGAGAGTATTTTTGAAGGGATTATCTCAAGCTCAAATGGTTCTCAACTCATGAGAGGGGAGAGCTAGAGAGAGAGGAAGAGGATGAGAGAGAATGAGAATGATAAAGTGAGGATATTTTGCAACCATCCTCACATATATGTGTGAATTATGATACTTAAAAATTAACTAAAGATAATTATGATGGTTAAGTTGAAGTGACCATTATCATTTCACATTAATGAATTTTGCTAGAATCAAAGAGCATCTTTCAAGTGAAATGATGATGGTCAATTTGTCAATTTGGGTCAACAAGTCAACCATAGTCAAATGGTCAACAACCCTAACCATAACATAATTATAATTAATTAATATTAATAATCACAATTCACACATACACATTAGGGTTAAGAAAAAGACATTGGTCATTAACCCTAATGAAAGTCCTCTACTTCTGTCTCAGTCAACTGTGGATACACACCCACATCCGTATTCCGAGGAACACGAATACAATGAGATAAAACCAATCCCAAATCATATACTAGGATCCGGCTTAAATCAAAGCCCGCTAGTATAAGCTGTTCGGATACCAAACGTGCACAAGTGCGCGGATGTGAACGAACCCCGTCGCAAAACCATGCGACCCCTACTCTGTTTTGCCTAAAGGCGAACAACCCTCTGTGTGGGACTCTAAAGACTCGACACTACGCTGGCAGTAGGTTTAACCACAGACCGCAAGCGGCACTAGCTGTACGTAACGGTCCCCAGGTAGATGCCGATAAGAAGACTGACGAGGTGAACCCATCTGAACTCCTACTGAGCCTGAATGTGACAGTCTCCGTACAGTCCGGTCTGTTCGTCTGATAACATCGCATGGCGGGCCTAGGGGGTGGTAAACGTCAGTCCCCTAATAGAGGTACAAGTCGTGTCGGAGTGTAGCCCAGAACACCCTGAGATAACACTGAAAACTTATCAGAATACCTCGCTTGCTCTGGCCAGGGACTACTTGTGTAATGGCTCTCCTGGACACATCGCGATGTCAACCCCCAATATCGGAAGAGACGAATCCTGTCTAACCGTCACTGCCTCCAAGTGCTTCGGGACTGCACCCAAAAACTACCTGTTTGCACGACTCTTTTGAGCCGTGGTAGGGTAGTAATCAAAGTACAGTGGGAATACACTCGAGGCGAAGTGACAGTGTCAAGTCAGCGGACTAAGCTGTACTCATGTCACCTGGGAACTGATAACTGACGATAGGTATAATACCAACCAACAGTTCCCGACGAGTCATGTCCAGTGTACTCGTAACCTAACGAGCACCCGCATACTATCTCAAGTACGACGTACTGACGGCTGTGGGACAGACCGTCCCCCAAGCTGGGATGAGAAGCGCATACGCTAGTCTACTCCGGAGTATCGATGCCCTGTCTCGATAATCCCACGACCAGGGACATGTATATATAAGGATGTGCTTATAGATTACCCAGCCCCCACGAGTGTGACTGCCATCACAACGCTGGTAATCAAGCAAAGATCCTAAGGACTCCACTAATGCGTATAGGTGATACAATAAAGAAACACATGTACACATTAAAGCAGAGACAAACCAAGTAGCATACTACCATTTCGAGCAAGATTGTCTATACAACTGTGAATATCCCAAGCTTCCATCAAGTAATATACATACTAGTATGATACAGTAATGGCCTCTAAGGCATATACACTAACAATCTCCCACTTGCACTAAGGCCATGTACTGGCGTATCGAAGACCTATCATCTCGATCAGCCGCTCGAACTGAGTCTGGGGTAAGGCCTTCGTGAATGGATCTGCAGTGTTATCTTCTGAAGCAACCCTCCAAACCTCGATCTCCTGGTGATCCACGATCTCTCTGATCAGGTGATACCGCCTCAAGATGTGTCTGGATTTCTGATGGGACCTGGGTTCCTTCGCTAAAGCTATAGCCCCGTTGTTGTCACAATACAAAGGTATTGGATCAACAATGGACAGAACCACCTGAAGTTCTTGTAAGTGCACGGCGGCGCCCCGGCCGTCAACCCGACGACCAAATGCGGAAGCGGTGATAAACTTTAATTTTGCGAACTTAGCAAACCGGCACCACCGCGCACTAAACACCCGGATCGGGCCACTAAACTAGTTCTAGCTAACTACAAGAAGGGGAAGAGATATACCGAATGATCCGAGTCCTCCGGTCTTCTCGTCGTCGTCCCGATCTCCTGCGGATACTCCGGTCGTCGCCTCCTCGCCGGAAGGGCACCACATCGCCTGCATCTTTTACGGGCTCCCGCCTCTATACCGAGGCAACTCGGGCGCGAAGCTGGCAAGTCGACGCGTCCAAGATTTGCTGTAGGCTAGTGTAGAGTCTATGTCTTATTGGGGTTTTTGTTGCCTTTGAAGATGATGGAGGAATCAAGATAAGGAAAAATGGTGCTTGCATTTTTCCTAGCATGAAATGAGATCAAGAAAAATGCCACAAGCTCAAAATGAAACTCTCTCCTTCTCTTCTCTCAAGTGTGGCCTCTCTCATCTTGTGAGAAAATGGTGGAGGAAATCAAACATAAGCAAGATGGAGGTGAGTGTAGGATAAGAGAAAGGGTGAACATAACCAAACATCATCATAACAAACTCACATCAAACTCTAATCACCTTTTAGTGATGTAAAGAGAATCAAAAAATGGTTGAAAAGAAAAGATGCCATCATAATCAATATATTTGCAAGAAACCCCTCCACAATGTGTTATTTGCAAACTTGCAAATAACACCCTCCATCGAAAAAGTCCGGCCGGGAAAGAACAAAGGAAAACCGGCCGGAACGGAATGCAAACTGGCAACTCCAGAAAACTGGTCCCGTAATAAATTACAGGAAAACCCCGATACTGTGCATACACACCCGCATCTGTATTCCGACCGGATACAAATGCAATGAGACAAAATCTACACTGTACTATACTAGGATCCGGCTTAAACCAAAGCCGGCTAGTAAAATCCGTCCGATCCTGATCCGTGCAATACCGCACGTATCTGATTGAACCCTGCCATATATCCTTACGGCTACTAGTACAAACCGTCCGATCCTGATCCGTGCAATACCGCACGTATCTGATCGGACCCTGCCATATCTCCATACGGCCTTTACAGTATTTCGCCCGAAACCTGAGTAACTGTGTGTGGTGGACTCTAAAGACTCGTCAATACTATGGCTGTGGATTTAACCACTAGCACGTCAGAGGTATAAGCCAATACGTGACGGGCCACCAGCTATTGACTAAAAGGGACGTCGATGAGCGAACTCATCCTGACACCCTACTGAGCCTGACAGTGACAATATCCGTACAGTCCAGTCCGTTCGTCTATGAGCATCGCATGGCGGGCCTAGGGGGTTGGTAAAAGTCAGACCCCCCAAAGCGGTATAAGTCGTGTCGGAGTGTAGCCCAGAACACCCTGAGATACTACTGGAATACCTACCAGTAAATCTCCTGCCTTGGCCAAGGACTTCGTGTAATGGCTCTCCTAGACACAGCGCGACCTCACCCCCAATACCGGGAGAGACGAACCCCTGAAGATCCGCTCACTGCCTCCATGTGGCTCGGGACTGTACCCAACTAAAACCTGTTTGCACGACTCCTTTGAGCCGTGGTAGGGTAGTAATCAAAGCACAGTAGGAACTCACACGAGACAAATGACGATCCCCAGGTCGATGAACTAACCTGTACACATGTCACCTGGGAACTGCTATCTGACGTCAGGTATAAGACCAACTAGCATGTTCCCGGCGAGTCCTGTCCAGTGTACTCATAACCCAATGAGCACCTGTATACATCTTAGGTGAACCAACTGACACCAGTGGCTTGTGAGACCGGCCACCGCCCCTCGTCGGGGTCTCGACTGTATACACTAGTCTACTCTGGACAATCGATGCCCTGTCTCGAAACTCCCACGACTAGGGACCTTTTAAGGATGTGCTTATAGACTACCATCTCCCACGTATATGATCGCCCTCATACTGCTGGCAGTCAAGCAAGAATCCTAGGGGCTCTATCAACGTGCAATAGTGACCTGTCAGGTTACCTAAAGCAGTACACGATGATAAAGATAAACCAGATAGCATACTATCATCTAGAGTAAGACTGTCCTACCGGGATAGGTCCTCCCTCAATGATTGCAATCACGTGCCGGTGATCGAATAATTGACTCTGAGGGCACTATTTCCAACAATCTCCCACTTGCACTCAAGGCTAATTATTGCGATGTCGCATACTCACAGCCCGTGTGATACTGAACACCCAACTCCTCTACTAGTCAGTTTAACAAAGCTCGTTTGCGAAACTATTGCATTCGAGGAATAGCCTCAGTGAGTGGATCCGCTCTGGTGTTTCTTTCTATTTCTCTCTCTATCTCAAGTTCGCGGAGAAAGCCATCTCCCGAAATGAGCAATACTTGTCTTAGAATGTCTGGATGTCTGATGGGATCTAGCTCATAAATGAACTCCAAAACCAAACTTCTTAGACTGTATCGTCAACTGAACTTAATCAGTATCCTGCGCCATGCCTCTCTCAGTATCTGCCTGGATCACCTGTCCAAAATACTGCCCCCCGTCAGAAGGAAAACTATAACCCCGACAACCTCCTTGTCGTCCATGTCACCTTGGAAGCCTGGAATGATAACTGTCTCCCGAATGAGGCTGTTGTTATCATATCCCTAGAACATCCACTTATGTTCTAAAACTGCTTCCGACTACTTCTCCAGGATTGGATCAATGTCAACTTATTGCATCTAGTGCAAGAACAACATCTGGTGTGGTACTTGACATCTCATGATTGACTCAATTGCCTGAGCAAGTGATCTGCCAATCATGCACATCCCTCTCCTTTAGTCTGTAAGACACCTTTAGAGAGGGTGACTCCATCACTTGCAGGTACACTACCGTGCCAGGAGTCGTCCATTCTAAATACTCTTAGAATGCTGTCAAAATACCCTGATTGGGAAACCACCCAAATCTAGATCTAAAACCATAGATCTAGTAACCAGTATGTCTGATATAATGTCCAAATCCCATGTGGAGAAACCACTGTGTGACGACCAAAGTATAACCGATCGTAGTATAGGAATATCACTTCCTGCTTTGTGTATGTCATCCAAAACCTGGATATCACACCCTACCACCTTCTCAACAGATCCATCCCCTATTCTGATGACGTCAAACCTATGATTGTCATATCAGAAATAGATGATCTATCTCCGCTACAACTGCTTTAGTCTATAAATAGACATAAGCCAGATGTCCACCAATGCTTCCGCTGCTCCCACTGACTACGACAACCCTCTGGCAGAGTCATATACACGTACGCTTCGAAAACCAGTTTAGAACGACGCTATACTCATCCTCCTGCCGGGTCTCATAGTCTGGAACAACAGCAATGGCAAGTCTGGGAAAACAAGAACTTCCCTGTCACCGTCCTTGAGTATACCGAAGTACCTCTCGGGTGCCTGAGGTTACCCACCTTATCTGCGGAGTGGCCAATGGAATGTCAATCCAGATTGAATCTTAAGGTTCCTATCAAATCATCAGTAATCGTTTGTGGTTCTGGAGTCACTTCCAGTTCTACCATACTCCCACTGCTGTTTTCTGAAAAAATCCATTTTTATTAAAACTGTGGCGAGTCAAGAACAATATCACTATTGATCTTCCAGATGGTAGAAAGTCAACCCTCGTCATAACCTGGGTCAACCCACAAACAGCCATTACAGAAATGTGCCTTGAGTTATCCAGAGTCTGATTTTAATCATAAGCCAGACAATTCCCCGTACCTTAACAACGTTAAGATATGAACTGTTCTATATCCAATATAGAACCAGAGGCACTGACTTAATTGAACCAGATTCAAATCATGCAGCTGTCTCCAGTGCATGTCAACTAAATGGAAGGAGGCCGATCAGCGTTACTCATCTTAGGAATGCTTCCAATTATGAGTAACCTGAAAGAGAAGCAAGTTCTCTTAACCACTACTATCAACTGAATACCATACACAAGTATCTACATCTTCGATCACTTTGAAGAATCCCGATACTTGCAATACTTGGTTCTCTACTTTATTCAAATACCTATAACTTCTCAGACTTCAGACCCTGTGTTTCCACGAAACACCTGTCTAAAAACTAGAGAAGTCATAAGTAAACCGAATATAGTACGAGGACCAACCCCTCTGTCCTGATGGACGCTGGACAACATACAATACTCTGTATAAGTCCCTTGAGTCTGATAACACTTTCACTGTGTGTCGCAGGTTGAAAACTGTACTTATGGTTAAGAAGAATTACACCGCTGTTTAATGCTCCTTACCTAACCATCCACTGATATAGGTAAATGTCATCGACATAATATCAAAAGGTATATCTCACTCTATGAAAATAGACGTACAGATATATCAATTTGAAATTGGTGCATAACAGCGGATATTCAAAACCAAATATTTGCCGACCGGCAAACAGCCCAGGTGATCTCCTCAAATATCACCGATTACAACGAATCCTGATATAATGAGGATGATCACCCAATTCCCAATAACTTACTCCCACTTATCATCTGTAAAACCATACAGATGTGACAATCATACCTGGTAAATACATACCCTGGAGCAAGTGTCTAATCGGGAAAACAGTTTTCATTTAACAGTACACAGTGAAACTGAAACATTGAAATGTTTCGATGGGGTATCCTGGTATTCCTAGTAATGCCACTTCCATTATCCAGATTCACAACTATAACCGTATAATTCTTTGCCACTTCACCAAATCCCTTTATATGTCTTTAGTCATTACCTTCTGTACACCCCTTTAGGCCAAATGGTTTTCTTCATTCCCTACCGTTCGGCACCAGCCTATGGTTTACAAAAAGACTATCCAATAAGCATAAAGGGTGTACTGTCCTAATCCTAGGAGCACTCGCAACGCGAGAGAAGGTGAAGATAAAAGACACCTGAATGTACTTTATTCCTATTTCTCCTGAACCAGGATCCATCCCCGAACTGGAACAAGTTCCTTTCGAGTTCGTATATAACCATACGATGGATTATCCAATAAACTGGGATTTTCGTAGTAATACGGAGTGTCCTGGAGAAATACAAAGGTGATTTATGATTGGCGAAGAAATATTTGGTTTGTTCGTGAATAGTAGTCGCAATTTACTTTGCCCTCTTACTAATCCCTTGCTTTGTCTTAACTTAATACCTTCTGTACACCGTTTAGGCTAACTGGTTTTCTTCATTCCCTACCGGTCGGCACCAGCCTATGGTTTGGAAGAAGACTATCCAATTTGCGTAATAGGTGTACTACTCCTAAACCAAGGAGTACTCGCAACCTGAGAGAAGGTGAAAAGAAAAGACAACTGAATAGTCCTACTCGCAACCTCGAGTTTGTCCGCATGCTGCTTTTTGACAAAAGCTGGACATCCCCAAATTTTCAGGTATTGAAGATAGGGTTTCTTCCCACTCCATAACTCATATGGTGTGGTAGTCACAGTCTTAGTGGGAACTTGGTTCAAAAGGTATGCGGCTGATTCTAGCGCATATCCCCAGAATGATCGCGGCAACTCAGCGTTACTCATCATGGACCGTACCATATCCAATAGGGTTCGGTTCCGTCTCTCCGATACACCGTTATGTTGCGGAGTGTATGGAGGAGTAAGCTGAGATAGAATTCCATTCTCTTTTAGGTAATCCAGGAACTCGGCACTCAAGTATTCACCACCTCGATCAGATCTCAGTGTCTTGATACTTTTTCCTGTTTGTTTTTCTACTTCATTCTTGTATTCTTGGAACTTTTCAAAGGCTTCAGATTTATGCTTCATTAAGAAGACATGTCCGAACCTTGAAAAATCATCCGTAAAAGTAATGAAGTAAGAATAACCGCTTCGCGCATGTGTAGACATTGGACCGCACACGTCGCTGTGTACGAGCCCCAAGAGCTTGCTCGCTCTTACTCCGTGTCCAGTGAACAGAGTTTTTGTCATCTTCCCTTTGAGACAGGATTGACAAGTTGTATATGATTGATATTCGAACGGATCCAAATATCCTTCTGTATGTAACTTCGTCAACCTTCTCTCATTGATGTGACCGAGTCTACAATGCCATAAGAAAGCCTGATTGATTTCTGGAGACTTTCTTTTGTGTGTATTCTGGATATTGAAAATCTGTGGTTGGTTTAATACGTATATACCATTGTTTAATGTACCTGACCTAATCAAAACTTGATTAACGTGAATGTTCACAACATTACTTACAAATGCAAATTCATAACCTTCTTTAGATAATAAAGATACAGAAATGATATTACAAGTTGCATTTGGTACAAAATAACAACCGCGCAAAACCAAATAGTGTCCATCTGACAATCCTAGGTGATAGTCCCCCACGGCCTCAGCATCCATGCTAGCTCCGTTTGCAACTCTGAGGGTCATATCACCTGCCTTCAAAACCTTACGCCTTCTCAATGCCTGTATAGAATTAAATATATGAGATCCTGATCCGGTATCCAATACCCAGGAAGTAGAGTTTATTGATAGACAGTTTTCAATAACATACACACCTGAAGCTGAAGCCGCAACTTGCTTCAGATCCTGAGTTCTGGCCTTCCAAGCCCTGCAATCCTTTTTCCAGTGTCCACTCTTGTGACAGTAAAAGCATTCTTCCTTTCCCGCAAGCTTTCCCGCTACCTTTGTTGCCTTTTCCTTTCCCTTCGTATCCACTTTACTAACACCGCCCCTTGGTTTGGCGGGGGCTTTCTTCTTCTTTCCCTTGGCTTTCGTCCTGGACTTAGAAGAGGAAGATCCTCCTACAAGCAAAGTGGATGTCTCCCTACCTTTCTGCAGGGTGCCCTCAGCACTCCTCAACATGTTCAGAAGTTCGGAAAGTTCAACCTCCTTTCCTTGCATGTTGAAGTTTAGGATAAACTGGGCGTAAGTGGAAGGAAGGGACTGGAGAATCAAGTCAGTGTAGAGTTCATTCTCCAACTTGGTTCCAAGGTCCGCGAGCTCTTCTATATTGCCAATCATCTTAAGCACGTGTTCCGCTACCGATGATCCGACGGCCAATCTTGCCGAAAACAGCTTCTTCGACACTTCGTATCTGGCGATACGAGATTGCACTCCATATAGTTCTTTTGTATGAAGAAATATGGACTCTAGGTCTATATTCTCGTGCCTTCTCTGATGTTCATTGTCTATATAGGCAAGCACGAGGCACTTGGCCTTCGCGCAATCGATCTCCCATGTCTTACGGATTTCTATATCCGCGACGCTGGAGGTGGGACCTGAGACAGGGGGAGCTTTGGTGGTAAGGAGATACCCCAACTTGTCGTAAGTGATTGCCATTTTGACATTCCTGAGCCAATCTTTGTAGTTTGGCCATGTCAGTATGTTTTTATCTAGTAATAACTTAAGTCCGGTCATGTTGATTGGTCGCTGCAATTAGGAGAGAGAAAATAAACACTTTAGCATGATGCTCTTGCAAGTTTAGAGTGGTTTTTAGTTTGTCTAAACAGGATGGCTCCCACTGTCTCTCGAATCCCTCCTCAAACCATAAAGGAAGAATTAGTCGGGATCAATCTCACCGTACAATACTTGCTTAACCGTTCAGCCAGGCCAGTGTCGGTACTTCGAGGGAGGTTTTCCAACGCTTTCGCGAAGTTCCTTAATTAAGTAACCTCTTTTCCCTGTGGGCGTAGCCCCGCTAACACCATTCTAGACACCTACTAGGTTTATAGCATTGATCGTTAAGTGAGAAATTTCCCGAGGAGTAGCATATACTCACAGTAGGATCGGGATCCAAATATCATCGCGTGACAAAACTGAAGGAATCCTACCAGAATCATCACACTCCAAATGGTATGCGGCGCTAGCATGTTTCAGTTCTTTTGAAACTCCCAATGTGGATTTTTGCCCCATGCTCTTATGACCTTGGCGTGAGGTCAAAATGTCATAAGTCACATGTCAAGTTCTACCCATCATTATCCAGGTTAATTTGAACCCACCCATACCTACCCTTGACGTAGGCCAAAATGGCAGTACGACTGTCTCAAACCAACGCATTCTATCTATGCAACAGATAAATATCCGGCAGCTACCAATCACTATACCTTGGCGTGAGGTCAAAATACATAGCTTGAATACTACTGAATATTTAACTGAAATGATGGAGGGCTACGAATGGTTTTGGCGAAAACGTAGTGAACTTGATATAATCGATGGAACGAGATAGCTTTTAAAAGGAGTGGTTCAAGCTCCGCATTTTAAAAGTTGGTTTTTGAAAAGAACCGAGTGGTTATGAAAGTGTTCCAACGACTTTTACTTGGTTTATTTTCTTGCATTAATTTTAATGCGTCCCATCATTTAATCCTACCATTGCAGAAAACAACCAAAATATGGCGTACGCTTATGCCATCCGCATTCGCCACGGGGCCCCGTCATCACCCGTTAGGTTACTTAACAAACGACAGAGCGGGGGCTGGACTAGCGCGGATGCAAAACATAAGCAACACCTAAATAGATATCATATATAGATATATAGTAATGATAGTCAATCCAGATTACAGATGAACACTTTGGATATACTAGGAATCCGCGATTCGTTCGAGCCTGCAACAAAATGCGGATTACACGGTCGCGATGAATATCCAAACCCCACCCTAGACCCCTACGGGTGCGGCAAACTACCCGCCAAGTAAACGAAGCGAAGCAACCTCCCTCAACCCCGTGAGTAGGCCACTCGGCACTTCGAGATACCCGGTAGTTTGTGCACCCCACCTTGGGTCTATCTTAGGAGCAAAAACAGTAAAAAGAAATTATACAATGGCGGCTACAGCCTCAACTCGGATGTGCGGCCAAACAAATAATATTACATCAATTACAAATTTTACATGAATGAAAGAAAAAGAAACTCTCATCTCACATCCACCCGGCTATTCATCCGCGACAATCCAACGAGTTCATATACACAAACCATCAACATTACAGATCAGATATGTATAACCCCCACTAATCGACGTATAGCGATTAGCAAACGTTCAATATATATATAACATCACAGATATAACCCATTAGCCAAAGTATAGGGAAGTTCGATCAAAATACGGATTTATAACCACCCCAAATACAAATTTCTTTTCTGGAAATTCTGGGCAGAAATAAAATATACTAAAAATCCCAAAACAGTAACAGAAGAACACTGCAAGGAAAATGACACACGGCCGAGTCAACTCGGCCGCGGATCCGCGGCAGGAGCAAGCTTCTGCCGCGGATCCGCGGTGAGTCGGCCGAGTCAGTGGATCGTTTTCCTTGTGTGTTCTGTAAAAACCCTGAGCCGATTTTTAAGGTATGATTTATTACTTTTAAAGCAGGTTTAAAAATCGGCAGAAAGTTAGGGTTTTGAAAAAGTGTTTTGCGATTTTTTCCGATCGAAGTTCTATATACTTTACTAACTAGTTAGTTTGTATTTAGCTAGGCTCTGATACCACTGTAAGTCCACGTTGCCCACCCCGGTGCTTGCGGGGAGGCGGAAACGTTATGAAAAATCGGATTTTTACAACACTAGGAAACATGGACTATGAAAAGGAGGGATCTTTGATAAACAAAACTAACTACCAAAGCTAAAAGAGTTAGCTACTCGGAAAGGGGGTTATACCTAGGTCTTCAAGTCCTTCTTTTCTTGCTCCTTGGAGTGAAAGAACGGGTTCTCCTTGTCGCCTTCTTTTGCCGAAGAAAGATCCACCCGAGGGCCTCTACCTTTGGCTCCAACCTCAAACTAGAAGTAACTAAGGTGCTTGGTGTGCTAAACCTAGGACCTTAGAAAGAGTAGAGAGTATTTTTGAAGGGATTATCTCAAGCTCAAATGGTTCTCAACTCATGAGAGGGGAGAGCTAGAGAGAGAGGAAGAGGATGAGAGAGAATGAGAATGATAAAGTGAGGATATTTTGCAACCATCCTCACATATATGTGTGAATTATGATAATTAAAAATTAACTAAAGATAATTATGATGGTTAAGTTGAAGTGACCATTATCATTTCACATTAATGGATTTTGCTAGAATCAAAGAGTATCTTTCAAGTGAAATGATGATGGTCAATTTGTCAATTTGGGTCAACAAGTCAACCATAGTCAAATGGTCAACAACCCTAACCATAACATAATTATAATTAATTAATATTAATAATCACAATTCACACATACACATTAGGGTTAAGAAAAAGACAATGGTCATTAACCCTAATGAAAGTCCTCTGCCTCTGTCTCAGTCAACTGTGCATACACACCCGCATCCGTGTTCCGAGGAACACGAATACAATGAGATAAAACCAATCTCAAATCATATACTAGGATCCGGCTTAAATCAAAGCCCGCTAGTATAAGTTGTTCGGACACCAAACGTGCACAAGTGCGCGGATGTGAACGATGTTGGATATATATACCCTAGAGGCTTTCATTGTATAGGATACTGGGATATGTATGTACATAACAGTCTTGCTTAATATGATAGTACGCTATTTGGTTTGCCTTTATCTTAACATATGATATATTTTGCGTAGTATTCATATATATATACATATTGATAAAGCCCTTAGGATGTTTGCCTGACTTCCGGCGTTATGATGGCAGTTATACTAGTGGGAGCTGGATAGTCAATAGGCACATCCTTAGATGTCCCTGGTCGCAGGAGTATCGAGATTGGGCATCGATACTCTGGAGTAGACTGGTGTATACATATCTAGACCCCGAGGAGGGGCGATGGATTGGTCCCACAGCCATTGGTGGAGTGCACCTAAGATTGTATACAGATGCTCACCAGGTGTGAGTACACCGGACATGACTTGCCGAGAACTAACTGGATGGTATTTATACCTAACGTCAGATAGCAGTTCTCAGGTGACATGTATGCAGATAGTCCGTTGACTTAAAGTCGTCATTTTTCTCGTGTGAGTTCCCACTGTGCTTTGATTACTACCCTACCACGGTTCAAAGGAGTCGTGCAAACAGGTTTTAGTTGGGCACAGTCCCGAGCCACGTGGAGGCAGTGAGTGACTGTTAGGGATTCGTCTATCCCGGTATAGAGAGTTGATATTGCACAGTGATCGGTTGGTCATTACCATAAGTCCCTGGCCAGGGCTGATTGAGAATTACTGATAGATTGATCAGTAGATTCTCGGATGGTGATAGAGCCATACCGACACGACTTGTACGGTTATTAGGGGTCTGACGTTTGTTGGAGATAGTGCTCTCAGAGTCAATTATTGGATCACAGGAACGTGACTGCAATGATTGAGGGGGGACCTATCCCGGTAGGACAGTCTTACTCAAGATGATAGTATGCTATCTGGTTTATCTTTATCATCGTGTACTGCTTTAGGTAACCCTACGAGTCGCTATTACATGTTGATAAAGCCCCTAGGATTCTTGCTTGACGGCCAGCAGTATGATGGCGATCATATACGTGGGTGCTGGGGTCTATAAGCATATCCTTAAAAGGTCCCTAGTCGTGGGAGTTTCGAGACTGGGCATCGATACTCCATGAGTAGACTAGTGTATACAGTCGAGACCCCGACGAGGGGCGGTGGCCGGTCTCACAAGCCACTGGTGTCAGTTGGTTCACCTAAGATGTATATAGGTGCTCATTGGGTTATGAGTACACCGGACAGGACTCGCCGGGAACCTGCTTGTTGGGATTATACCTGACGTCAGATAGCAGTTCCCTGGTGACATGTGTACAGGTTAGTTCATCGACCTGGGATCGTCATTTGTCTCGTATGAGTTCCCACTGTACTTTGATTACTACCCTACCACGGCTCAAAGGAGTCGTGCAAACAGGTTTTAGTTGGGTACAGTCCCGAGCCACATGGAGGCAGTGAGCGGATCTGCAAGGGTTCGTCTCTCCCGGTATTGGGGGTGAGGTCATGCTGTGTCTAGGAGAGCCATTACACAAAGCCCTCAGCCGAGGCAGGAGATTTACTGGTAGGTATTCCAGTAGTATCTCAGGGTGTTCTGGGCTACACTCCGACACTACTTGTACCGCTTTTGGGGGTCTGACTTTTACCAACCCCCTAGGCCCGCCATGCGATACTCATAGACGAACGGACCGGACTGTACGGATATTATCACTGACAGGATCAGTAGGGTGTCAGGATGAGTTCGCTCATTGACGTCCCTTTTGGTCAATAGCTGGTGGCCCATCACGTATGGCTAATACCTCTGACGTGCTAGTGGTTAAATCCACAGCCATTGTATTGACGAGTCTTTAGAGTCCACCACACACGCAGTTACTCAAGTTTCGGACGAAACGCTGTAGAGGCCGTATGGAGATATGGCAGGGTTCGATTAGATACGTGCGGTATTGCACGGATCGTGATCGGACGGATTTTACTAGCCGGCTTTGGCTTAAGCCCGATCCTAGTATTAGACCGTGTAGATTTTGTCTTTTTGCATTTGTATTCAGTGGGAATACAAATGCGTGCATGTATATGCATTCGAGGGGTTTTCCTGTAATTTATTACGGGATCAGTTTTTGGAGGTTGCCAGTTTGCATTCCGTTCCGGCCAGTTTTCCTTTGTTCCTTCACGTCCGGACTTTCCGTTGGAGGGGGTTATTTGCAAGTTTGCAAATAACTTATTGTGGAGGGGTTTATTGTATTATGAGGCATTATGATTGATAAAGCATCTTTGCTTTTCTTGTTCTCATGATGGTGCTATTAATGGTGATTAGAATGGATTGGAGTTGATTAGGAGTTGATGTGAGGTTTGCTTTGGATGTGGTCACCTCTTACTTTTTCTACCATCACCTCCCTTCATGGTTTCATTTGTTTTTTTCCTTCCACCATTTTCATATGAGGGGGGCCGGCCACTTGAGGAGAGGGAGTGAGAGGATTTCATTTTTGGATGAGGGAAATTAGATCATCTCATTTGTATGCTCCAAAATCATAAACCCCTCTCAAAAGTTCTTTGATTCTTCCATCACCCAATGGTAACATAAACCCCAAAGAGACAAGCCACTACACTATAACCTACAGTACCCTTGGACGCGTCGGCTAGCCAACTTCGCGCCCGAGTTGCCTCGGTTCAGAGGTGGGAGCCCGTAAAAGAATCCGGCTACGTGGTGCCCTTTTCGACGAGGAGGTGACGGACGGAGATTCCTCGGGTGATCGGAGTGGAGACGAAGACCAGAGGACACAGATCGCTTGGTATAACTCTCTTCGCATCTCTTGTTAGCTAGTATAGGTTAATGGTTACAATCCGGGTTTTATTGTCCGCGGTAACGCCAGTTTAAAAGTTAAGAAAAATTTTGATTCCGTATTTTGGCCTCGAATAGACGGCCGGGGCGCTGCCGTGGCACAACATGGTATCAGAGCCACGCCATTAACCTAGTCTATCTTGCTCTAACGTGTTTACAAGTTCGATCGAACGGATTTTCCGAAAACCCATTTTCATTTGCACAGTTTTTTGTCGAAATTTTTTTGGTTCCAAAATTTTTTCAGTACATTGCAGTGACATGTGCAGGGAATTCTAAGCATTCTGTGAAAATTTGGTCGAGTGATCTCACTATTCCACCGCGGAACCGCGGCCAAACCCACGTATTTGCCGCGGTTCGGCGGCCATTTTTACTATTCATTGGACCAAATTTTTGCAGTGAGCTCCTGGGTTGAAAATGGGGTTTTTGGAATGTTCTTTTTGGGCCTAGACTCTTTTTAAGTGCTACAGTAATGCTTGGGGCCCACTTCAATAAATTTGATCGATCGAAAAGTTTAAACACATTAGTTCACAGTATTTACATTATATCTGCGACCGTGAATGTCACTTGATCGGTAAATCCAGCCTAACTGCTATAGCCCGGTTAGACGGATTTGCGAACGTGACATTCACATTGATATTCTGTGTATTGCTGTGATGTTGCGGATCGGTCGTGTAACCCTTCGAAAATCGTTTAGGCAGTTTTTCGGTAATCGGTAATTTTTTCGGCTTTTTCCGTAAAAAGTCAAAATAGGTATTTTTCATTGTAGACTAATTATACAAAATTTAGATAAGATATTACTATAATTTTGTCACTAAAATGTCACTTATAATTTTCTAGTTAAATAAAAAAAAATCGTAATTAATTATTTTTATTATTATTTTAGGCTTTTTAAAATACATTAAATTAATGATAAATACAAATTTAATTAGGTAAATTTCATAATTAGGAATCTTTATAAGCTAAAATATGGTGATAATAAAATTGTATCATGACTTGCGCATTTTTGGTTTTAGGGTTGGAAATTTAATGAAAAAATGATGCAAAATGAGGTTTTTTATGTAAAATGTTGATGTGAAAGCATTAAATGAGAACATGATGTGTTTTTAGACCTAGAAACTTCTCCAAAACTCCCACACTTCCCTCTTCTTCCTGCTGGCCGACCAAAACTGCAGGAAATCCCCTCACTTCTCACTTCATTTTGCTTCATTTTGCTATCAAAAATCCATTAAAAATTCACAAATTACTTCTTCCATTCAAAGCCAAACCCTAATCCACTCTCTTCTCAAACAAATTTAGTTCAAAACTAAGAGAAAGGAGGATTCTTTGGTGGCTTCATCATGCTAGGGTTCCACTTGTGAGGTAAAATCCTAAACTAGTTTGTTAACTTGTAGTTATATGTGCTAAAATTCAATTTTGAAGTATTAATTTAGTTGTAAATTTTTGTTCATGAAAATCAAGAATGGGATTTGATGTTGAACTAGGGTTTGAAGCATGGTTGTTAGAGTGAAGTTAGGGCTTTGGTTACCTATTTTATTAGAGTGGTTAATTGCGTAAGGTTGCGCTCGCTAAATCGTCAAATTTCGACGTTTGCATCGAATCGGTTTGAAATTTGCTTACTAGATTTTTACAAAAATTAGAATACGATCAAATTGTGTTATGTTAGCGATATAATTAGCTTCGTATAGGACTATTAGAGTGCGCAAATGCGGGGTTTCGTCTAGTCGGGTTTTAGTTTTGTCGATTTCCCCGAAATGACGATTCTAGTTAAAGATTAGCGATTTTCGTGCGTTTTCCCGCGTACCGAGTGCATGTTATGTTTAATTCGAAAGCGTCGGTATTGGTATATTGTGACTTGCATCGTTTTAGGATATGTAATCTTATGCTTGGTGTTGTGCAAATTTAGGATCGATCGGGAAAACATCGGATACGGCGCGTAAAGGCAAGGCGGTGGTCGGATCGGATTAGCGGAGATTTCAGGTGAGTAGATGTATTCATCTATGGGGGAATCGTCTGGATGGCGTGAGGCGCCCCCTAGTTAGGATTACCCTACTTCTTGCAAGATTTATATTACTAGTTAACTTATCCCTTTATGTACATTGCATACCCTTATAGCTAACCGTATATTAGATTGCATGGACATTCATCTACACTTATGCGATATCACATCGTAGGACACGAACACCATTACCATTGGCATCTGCTGCACGCGCACTATTCATGTGACAAACACGCCTTTGGTAATTGCCATGCCACGTGCACTATAGAACATGTTTAACTTAATATCGCCATTTGCATTCATACATGATATATGAAATTGCATAGCATGCATATACCTTGCATTATCATCATATTTACATAGATTTCTAGCCAAAATTCACATCGTATACATTGATATCATAGACATTTATCATATATAACATGTGGACATTATGATTTTCTTGAGGATTTCAGTATTGCTGCGATTTCTGAATTTTTTGGGAAAACCGCAAGACTTTAACAAAAGCTTATATTTATCATTTTTAAAACAAGTTGCGGTTTTCTCGTGATGTATGTGTCGTCCACCATGAGTTTTCATGTTTTCTGTTGGATTTCGAGACCCGATTCGAGGAGTGGATGAACCGTCTCGGGTACATGGTGGGCCCGGTATGGTACCCCGGGGCAAGAAGATTGAGTTGTAGACGATGAGCCTGGCAGGGGAAGACTACCTACCGGTGATGTCTGGCGCGGAGGATATCCGGAGGATACCGACCGTTGTCGTGAGATTTGATGATATGGGCCGATCCGGACTGACGGAGCCCGATATTTTGAGGCATTGAGACAAAGGTGATTTCATATTTGGTGTCGATGCTTGACACAGTTTTCAGATGATTTCTTGATGATATTTAGCTATTATACAGATATTCCTTTTTCTAAAGTTAAGAATGTAGAACTTCTAACATTTAAAACACTTAAAGATTTAGTAATGACATTGCATACATGCGCATGCATACTAGAGGTATTATATCACATCTGAACATACATGCTGTGACGCATTTGCGTGCATTCTTACGATTGCCTTACTAGATGTTATATTCTACTCACGAGCTGGCAACTCACCCCCGTTGTGCCACAGTGTCTTGCAGGTCGGACCCGTCACCCTTGTAGCGGCGGGATATCTTATCATCAGCTTCTTTTGCTCAGACTCGCGACATCGCCCGTAGGTGGGTTGCGAGCATATTTTATTTCTTTTGCTCTATCATTGTATTTAGTATTCTCCATCTACCACTTTATATTGTATATGCGACCTAGTGATGAGACTGAGAGATTTGTATATTTGTGGTTTCTTTTGGGTCGAGCTCACTTGAGCCGGCGTTGTGTTTTCTGATATTTGCGTTTCTTTTATGCTCTTCTTCTTGATATTACTTATATATTGCATGTGGTTGTGATCCGCCTTGGGCGAAGAGCTAGCTCCCGCTTGGGGATGCCATTTTATGATTACAGGTTATATATATCTTGTTGTACCCATTTTGGGGGATAGAAAATACAGGGGAGACTCTGCCGAAATTTTCGGAAATTTTTTTGATGTTTTAAAAAGGGATTCTATGCAACTTAAATGATTTTAAAAACCGTCTTCATTAAAGGTTTTCCTTCATTCTCTTTTGATTTTGGTTTAGATTTTCTGGGCTTTGGCTGACTTAGGTTACGGTACGCCTTTAGACGTCTCGTAATCTAAGTGCCAGTCACGTTTCGTACTTTCGGGTCGTGACAAAGTTGGTATCAGAGCGTAGGCTTTACCTTTCTGAGTGTAGGACGACCTTGGTAGATGGAGTAGGTGACTTAAGCAGAGTGGCGTAGCGTGGGTATGATCCGCTGCATACTTACGATACGGTACTCCGCCTAAGTGACCTTAAGACATAATTGCTTGTATTTCCTTTCTTGATTCCTTGCATCCCTTGATTCAATTGCAATGTCCTTATCAGTCCTGTTTCTTATTCCAGCTTCGATGCCGCCAAAGACTACGAGAGCTCAGCGGGCTGCCGCTAGGGATGAGATTCGGGCGGGCCCGTCTGAGGCGAGGATCGAGCGGGACGATACGCCTGTCCTTCAGGGTCATACTGATCCGCCTTATCCAGACCGTATTGCCAGATTAGAGGCCGGCATGATAGAGTTGCGACAGATGATGGGATCTTTAGTTGAGTCCAGTCGGGCTCAGAGATCCGAGGACGTTCCTTCCACCGCACAGACCACGATCGTACCTGCTGCACAGATGGTCACTCGTGCTGCTACTACGGAGACTATCCCTGTTTCCCTACAGGAGTTCATGAGACTGAGACCTCCAGCTTTTACCGGTACGGATGCGACAGAGGACCCACAGGCATTTCTCGATAGGATGGCTCGGATTTGCCGTTCGTTGAGGTGTTCTGATGATAGATTGGTGGAGTTTGCGAGTTTTCGTCTGGAGGGTCTTGCCCAGACATGGTACGATTCAGTAGAGAGAGGCCGAGCTGCAGGTCTGCCTTCTATGACCTGGGATGAGTTTACATCTGCATTTCTTGCCCGTTTCCTTCCGGAGAGTGTCCGAGATGCTCGAGCCCGTAGTTTTGAGTCTTTGCGCAAGACTCCTGGGATGACAGTGTCGGAGTATGATATACAGTTTACCCAGTTGTCTCGATATGCTCCGTACCTAGTCGACACAGAAGAGAAGAGAATAAAGAGGTTTGTACGAGGGCTTGATACACAGCTATTCCTTGCCATCGGCACTCAGCACTTTGATACATACGCAGCCGCGATGGATGCAGCCTTACTTTTGGAGGAGCGTATTTCTGAGACTCTGGTCTTTTCTGGGTCGAAGAGGATCCGTACTGATACGCCAGCTCAGCGGCAGATGGGTAGACACCGATTATTTCCGGGAGATGGTGGAGGCAGAGGATTGAGACGAGGTCAGTTATTTGGTTCATATCCACAGACCCAGCAGTCGTCTCTAGGATGTTTTCGGTGCGGGAGTCAGTACCACCGTATCAGAGACTGTACCATGGGGCGTCCGGGCACGGCAACAGTTCCGCATGTGACTTTACCACCCTCACCACCTTCTCAGAGAGCTTTACTTCCTACTCCTGATGATGCTTCACGCCAGCCAGATGCTTCTAGAGGCCGTGGGCATGGCGGTCCGGTTCCGAGAGGACGAGGCGACAGAGGCAGAGGCCGAGGCCGAGGTAGAGGCAGAGGACAGCCAGCTATTAGTGGCGGACAGGCCCGAGTGTTCGCGTTGACTCCTCAGGATGCACAGGCATCTAATGCCGTCGTGACAGGTACTCTGCCAGTATGTTCTTTTGATGCACGGGTATTATTTGATCCAGGCTCTACACATTCCTATGTATCCACATACTTTGCACCGAGGTTGGGCCGAGAGTCTTCTCCGTTAGATCAGCCGCTTGTCATTATTACCCCGATAGGCGAGTCTTTTGTTGCCCGTTTTGTGTACCGATCGTGTTCCGTTCGTATCGGGGAGAGAGATTCTTCAGTAGATTTGATTCTCCTCGATATGCTAGACTTTGACGTTCTTCTTGGTATGGACTGGCTAGCCACCTATTATGCATCCGTGGACTGCCGTGAAAAAGCAGTCAGATTCAGTTTTCCTGGTGAACCGGTTCTTATTATTCAGGGAGATCGTAGCGCTACCCTTCCCAGCTTGATTTCTTCTCTTCGCGCTGGTCAGCTCTTAAGGAAAGGGTGTCAGGGATTCTTAGCATATGTTTGTGATACTAGCTCCACAGAGGTTCCGTTGGACCAGGTCCCTGTTGTGAGAGAGTTTCCTGATGTATTCCCTGACGAGCTGCCTGGTCTGCCACCAGAGCGCGAGATTGAGTTCTGTATTGATTTGATCCCCGGCACGGGGCCTATCTCTATACCGCCTTATCGGATGGCCCCGGCGGAGCTGAGAGAGTTAAAGGATCAGTTACAGGACTTGCTGGACAAATGGCTTATCAGACCGAGTGTGTCACCTTGGGGTGCTCCCGTCTTGTTTGTTAAGAAGAAGGACGGAAGTATGCGTTTATGCATTGATTATCGTCAGATGAACCGGGTTACTGTGCGGAACAGGTATCCCCTACCCCGCATTGATGACTTATTCGATCAGCTCCAGGGTGCAGGGTTCTTCTCGAAGGCTGATTTACGGTCAGGTTATCACCAGTTGCGGGTTCGGAAGGAGGATATTCCGAAGACAGCCTTTCGTACTCGATATGGTCATTATGAGTCCTTGGTGATGTCGTTCGGGCTCACCAATGCCCCGGCAGTATTTATGGATTTGATGAACCGTGTATTCAGGCCGTATCTCGATCAGTTCATTATTGTGTTCATTGACGACATCTTGGTTTATTCTCGGAGCCGGGAGGAGCATGAGCAGCACTTACGTATCACATTGCAGACTTTGAGGGAGCATCAGCTGTTCGCCAAATTTTCCAAGTGTGAAATCTGGTTAGACAGTGTCGACTTCTTGGGTCATGTGGTGACGAGAGACGGTATTTGTATGGACCCGAAGAAGATCGAGGCAGTTCAGTGTTGGCCTAGACCAGTATCAGTTACAGAGGTTCGCAGTTTTCTAGGTCTGGCCGGCTATTATCGACGTTTCGTCCAGGATTTCTCCCGCATTGCTGCACCATTGACCGGGTTGACCCGGAAGGGGGTTCCTTTTGATTGGACCCAGGCATGTGAGGATAGCTTCCAGCAATTGAAGACTCGTCTGGCTACTAAATTTTTTTTATTTAACTAGAAAATTATAAGTGACATTTTAGTGACAAAATTATAGTAATATCTTATCTAAATTTTGTATAATTAGGGCTACAATGAGAAATACCTATTTTTACTTTTTACGGAAAAAGCCGAAAAAATTGCCGATTACCGAAAAACTGCCTAAACGATTTTCGAAGGGTTACAATCTTTATCCCCTTAAAGAAATTCGGTCCCCGAATTTAGAATTTAACTACGCGTACCTTCAAAAAGATGGGGATATCTCTTCCTCATCTCGACCTCGGTCTCCCAGGTGACCTCCTCGCTGTTCGGGCCACGCCAAAGGACTTTGACGGATGGTATAACCTTCGACCTCAATTTCTTCACCTGCCGATCCAGAATGACAACCGGCTGCTTGGTGAAAGAAAGATCACGCTCTAGCTGGATTGTCTGGTGCTGAATCGCATGGGAAGGATCATGAAGGTACTTGCGGAGCATCGAGACATGGAATACGGGGTGAACATCGGGGAAGCTGGGCGGAAGAGCTAACCGATAAGCGACCGGACCAACACGCTCTAGGATCTCGAAAGGACCAACATATCTAGGACTCAGTTTCCCTTTCCGCCCAAATCTTATCACACCCTTCATCGGAGAGACCTTCAGGAAAACATGATCGCCAACAGCGAACTCGAGTCGGCGACGACGCTTGTCAGCATATGATTTCTGCCTGCTCTGTGCCGCTCTCATCCTGTCCCGAATCAGCTGTATCTTCTCAGTCGTCTCCTGTACGATCTGCGGCCCTAAAATACTGCTCTCCCTAAGCTCTGTCCAACATACAGGCGATCGACATCTCCTCCCATATAAAGCCTCGAAAGGTGCCATCTGAATCGTCTCCTGGAAGCTATTATTGTAGGAAAACTCGATCAAAGGCAAATGACGATCCCAGCTACCACCGAAATCTAAAACACAAGCTCTGAGCATGTCCTCAAGAGTCTGAATAGTACGCTCTGACTGACCGTCAGTCTGCGGATGAAAGGCTGTGCTAAAACTCAATCGGGTGCCCAAAGCTTCCTGTAGTTTCTGCCACAATCGGCTGGTAAACTGGGTGCCCCGGTCGGACACGATGCAAGTCGGAACGCCATGCAGTCGCACGATCTCATCAATATAAACCTGGGCGTACTGAGAAAATCCAAAAGTAGTCTTCACTGGCAGAAAGTGAGCCGATTTCGTCAGTCAATCCACAATCACCCAAATAGAGTCGTACCCTCGACTGGTCCTGGGTAGACCCACAATGAAATCCATGGAGACCTGCTCCCACTTCCACTCAGGGATGGGCAAAGGCTGTAACTCGCCGGCTGGCCTCTGGTGCTCGGCCTTGACTTGCTGACAAGTCAGGCATCTCGACACAAAGTCTGTAACATCCTTCTTCATCCCGTCCCACCAGTAAACCTCTCTCAAATCACGGTACATCTTGGTGGAACTTGGGTGAACACTGTATACTGATCTATGTGCCTCCTCGAGAATATCATGCCCCAGTCCCTCTGAATCTGGCACGCACAGTCGAGTCCTAAATCGAAGTATCCCCTGATCATCAATCACGAACTCAGAAACTCTGCCCTGCCGAATCTGCTCAATAATCTCTAAGATACGGGCGTCGCCGGACTGTGCCTCACGGATACGGTCAAGTAACTGTGGGCATGCTCTGAAATGGGCCAGCTGTCCCCCTGTAGGAGTAAACTCAAACTGCACTCTGCTGTCACATAAAATCTGCCAATCCGCCGTCGACTGCATCTGCACTGCGCTCAAACAAGATAAGCTACCTCCGGGCCTTCTACTCAAAGCATCTGCCACCACATTCACCTTGCTCGGATGGTATAGAATCTCACAGTCATAATCCTTCACCAACTCCATCCATCGGCGCTGTCTCAGGTTCAGATCTCGCTGCTGGAAAATATACTTCAAACTCTTGTGGTCGGTGAATATCTGGCACGACTCACCGTATAGGTAATGTCTCCAGATCTTAAGTGCAAATACCACTACAGCCATCTCTAAATCATGGGTGGGGTAGTTCTGTTCATGTTTCCTCAGCTGCCGAGAAGCATACGCGATAACTCTGTCGTGCTGCATCAATACACAGCCCAGCCCCACTCGAGAAGCATCACAATATACCACGGACCCACCTGATCCTGAAGGCAATGCTAACACTAGTGCAGTAGTCAGACGAGTCTTCAACTGCTGAAAGCTATCCTCACATGCCTGGGTCCAATCAAAAGGAACCCCCTTCCGGGTCAACCCGGTCAATGGTGCAGCAATGCGGGAGAAATCCTGGACGAAACGTCGATAATAGCCGGCCAGACCTAGAAAACTGCGAACCTCTGTAACTGATACTGGTCTAGGCCAATGCTGAACTGCCTCGATCTTCTTCGGGTCCACACAAATACCGTCTCTCGTCACCACATGATTTAGAGATGGCTGCAGTGGTATTTGCACTTAAGATCTGGAGACATTACCTATACGGTGAGTCGTGCCAGATATTCACCGACCACAAGAGTTTGAAGTATATTTTCCAGCAGCGAGATCTGAACCTGAGACAACGCCGATGGATGGAGTTGGTGAAGGATTATGACTGCGAGATTCTATACCATCCGGGCAAGGCGAATGTGGTGGCAGATGCTTTGAGTAGAAGGCCCGGAGGTAGCTTATCTTGTTTGAGCGCAGTGCAGATGCAGTCGACGGCGGATTGGAAGATTTTATGTGACAGCAGAGTGCAGTTTGAGTTTACTCCTACAGGGGGACAGCTGGCCCATTTCAGAGCACGCCCACAGTTACTTGACCGTATCCGCGAGGCACAGTCCGGCGACGCCCGTATCTTAGAGATTATTGAGCAGATTCGGCAGGGCAGAGTTTCTGAGTTCGTGATTGATGATCAGGGGATACTTCGATTTAGGACTCGACTGTGCGTGCCAGATTCAGAGGGACTGAGGTGTGATATTCTCGAGGAGGCACATAGATCAGTATACAGTGTTCACCCAGGTTCCACCAAGATGTACCGTGATTTGAGAGAGGTTTACTGGTGGGACGGGATGAAGAAGGATGTTACAGACTTTGTGTCGAGATGCCTGACTTGTCAGCAAGTCAAGGCCGAGCACCAGAGGCCAGCCGGCGAGTTACAGCCTTTGCCCATCCCTGAGTGGAAGTGGGAGCAGGTCTCCATGGATTTCATTGTGGATCTACCCAGGACCAGTCGAGGGTACGACTCTATTTGGGTGATTGCGGATCGACTGACGAAATCGGCTCACTTTCTGCCAGTGAAGACCACTTTTGGATTTTCTCAGTACGCCCAGGTTTATATTGATGAGATCGTGCGACTGCACGGCGTTCCGACTTGCATCGTGTCCGACCGGGGCACCCAGTTTACCAGCCGATTGTGGCAGAAACTACAGGAAGCTTTGGGCACCCGATTGAGTTTTAGCACAACCTTCATCCGCAGACTGACGGTCAGTCAGAGCGTACTATTCAGACTCTTGAGGACATGCTCAGAGCTTGTGTTTTAGATTTCGGTGGTAGCTGGGATCGTCATTTGCCTTTGATCGAGTTTTCCTACAATAATAGCTTCCAGGAGACGATTCAGATGGCACCTTTCGAGGCTTTATATGGGAGGAGATGTCGATCGTCTGTATGTTGGACAGAGCTTAGGGAGAGCAGTATTTTGGGGCCGCAGATCGTACAGGAGACGACCGAGAAGATACAGCTGATTCGGGACAGGATGAGAACGGCACAGAGTAGGCAGAAATCATATGCTGACAAGCGTCGTCGCCGACTCGAGTTCGCTGTTGGCGATCATGTTTTCCTGAAGGTCTCTCCGATGAAGGGTGTGATGAGATTTGGGCGGAAAGGGAAACTGAGTCCTAGATATGTTGGTCCTTTCGAGATCCTAGAGCGTGTTGGTCCGGTCGCTTATCGGTTAGCTCTTCCGCCCAGCTTCCCCGATGTTCATCCCGTATTCCATGTCTCGATGCTCCGCAAGTACCTTCATGATCCTTCCCATGCGATTCAGCACCAGACGATCCAGCTAGAGCGTGATCTTTCTTTCACCGAGCAGTCGGTTGTCATTCTGGATCGGCAGGTGAAGAAATTGAGGTCGAAGGTTATACCATCCGTCAAAGTCTTTTGGCGTGGCCCGAACAGCGAGGAGGTCACCTGGGAGACCGAGGTCGAGATGAGGAAGAGATATCCCCATCTTTTTGAAGGTACGCGTAGTTAAATTCTAAATTCGGGGACCGAATTTCTTTAAGCGGGGAAAGATTGTAACCCTTCGAAAATCGTTTAGGCAGTTTTTCGGTAATCGGCAATTTTTTCGGCTTTTTCCGTAAAAAGTCAAAATAGGTATTTTTCATTGTAGACCTAATTATACAAAATTTAGATAAGATATTACTATAATTTTGTCACTAAAATGTCACTTATAATTTTCTAGTTAAATAAAAAAAAATTCGTAATTAATTTTTTTTTATTATTTTAGGCTTTTTAAAATACATTAAATTAGTGATAAATACAAATTTAATTAGGTAAATTTCATAATTAGGAATCTTTATAAGCTAAAATATGGTGATAATAAAATTGTATCATGACTTGCACATTTTTGGTTTTAGGGTTGGAAATTTAATGAAAAAATGATGCAAAATGAGGTTTTTTGTGTAAAATGTTGATGTGAAAGCATTAAATGAGAACATGAGGTATTTTTAGACCTAGAAACTTCTCCAAAACTCCCACACTTCCCTCTTCTTCCTGCTGGCCGACCAAAATGCAGGAAATCCCCTCACTTCTCACTTCATTTTGCTATCAAAAATCCATTAAAAATTCACAAATTACTTCTTCCATTCAAAGCCAAACCCTAATCCACTCTCTCCTCAACCAAATTTAGTTCAAAACTAGGAGAAAGGAGGCTTCTTTGGTGGCTTGATCATGCTAGGGTTCCACTTGTGAGGTAAAATCCTAAACTAGTTTGTTAACTTGTAGTTATATGTGCTAAAATTCAATTTTGAAGTATTAATTTAGTTGTAAATTTTTGTTCATGAAAATCAAGAATGGGATTTGATGTTAAACTAGGGTTTGAAGCATGGTTTTTAGAGTGAAGTTAGGGCTTTGGTTACCTATTTTATTAGAGTGGTTAATTGCGTAAGGTTGCGCTCGCTAAATCGTCAAATTTCGACGTTTGCATCGAATCGGTTTGAAATTTGCTTACTTGATTTTTACAAAAATTAGAATGCGATCAAATTGTGTTATGTTAGCGATATAATTAGCTTCGAATAGGACTATTAGAGTGCGAGAACGCGGGGTTTCTTCTAGTCGGGTTTTAGTTTTGTCGATTTCCCCGAAATGACGATTCTAGTTAAAGATTAGCGATTTTCATGCGTTTTCCCACGTACCGAGTGCATGTTATGTTTAATTCGAAAGCGTCGGTATTGGTATATTGTGACTTGCATCGTTTTAGGATATGTAATCTTATGCTTGGTGTAGTGCAAATTTAGGATCGATCGGGGAAACATCGGATACGGCGCGTAAAGGCAAGGCGGTGGTCGGATCGGATTAGCGGAGATTTCAGGTGAGTAGATGTATTCATCTATGGGGGAATCGTCTGGATGGCGTGAGGCGCCCCCTAGTTAGGATTACCCTACTTCTTGCAAGATTTATATTACTAGTTAACTTATCCCTTTATGTACATTGCATACCCTTATAGCTAACCGTATATTAGATTGCATGGACATTCATCTACACTTATGCGATATCACTTCATAGGACACGAACAACATTACCATTGGCATCTGTTGCACGCGCACTATTCATGTGACACACACGCCTTTGGTAATTGCCATGCCACGTGCACTATAGAACCTGTTTAACTTAATATCGCCATTTGCATTCATACATGATATATGAAATTGCATAGCATGCATATACCTCGCATTATCATCATATTTACATAGATTTCTAGCCAAAATTCACATCGTATACATTGATATCATAGAAATTTATCATATATAACATGTGGACATTATGATTTTCTTGAGGATTTCAGTATTGCTGCGATTTCTGGATTTTTGGGGAAAACCGCAAGACTTTAACAAAAGCTTATATTTATCATTTTTAAAACAAGTTGCGGTTTTCTCGTGATGTATGTGTCGTCCACCATGAGTTTTCATGTTTTCTGTTGGATTTCGAGACCCGATTCGAGGAGTGGATGAACCGTCTCGGGTACATGGTAGGCCCGGTATGGTACCCCGGGGCAAGAAGATCGAGTTGTAGATGATGAGCCTGGCAGGGGAAGACTACCTACCGGTGATGTCTGGCGCGGCGGATATCCGGAGGATACCGACCGTTGTCGTGAGATTTGATGATATGGGCCGATCCGGACTGACGGAGCCCGATATTTTGAGGCATTGAGACAGAGGTGATTTCATATTTGGTGTCGATGCTTGACACAGTTTTCAGATGATTTCTTGATGATATTTAGCTATTATACAGATATTCCTTTTTCTAAAGTTAAGAATGCAGAACTTCTAACATTTAAAACACTTAAAGATTTAGTAATGACATTGCATACATACGCATGCATACTAGAGGTATTATATCACATCTGAACATACATGCTGTGACGCATTTGCGTGCATTCTTACGATTGCCTTACTAGATGTTATATTCTACTCACGAGCTGGCAACTCACCCCCGTTGTGCCACAGTGTCTTGCAGGTCGGACCCGTCACCCTTATAGCGGCGGGCTATCTTATCATCAGCTTCTTTTGCTCAGACTCGCGACATCGCCCGTAGGTGGGTTGCGAGCATATTTTATTTCTTTTGCTCTATCATTGTATCTAGTATTCTCCATCTACCACTTTATATTGTATATGCGATCTAGTGATGAGACTGAGAGATTTGTATATTTGTGGTTTCTTTTGGGTCGAGCTCACTTGAGCCGGCGTTGTGTTTTCTGATATTTGCGTTTCTTTTATGCTCTTCTTCTTGATATTACTTATATATTGCATGTGGTTGTGATCCGCCTTGGGCGAAGAGCTAGCTCCCTCTTGGGGATGCCATTTTATGATTACAGGTTATATATATCTTGTTGTACCCATTTTGGGGGATAGAAAATACAGGGGAGACTCTGCCGAAATTTTCGGAAATTTTTTTGATGTTTTAAAAAGGGATTCTATGCAACTTAAATGATTTTAAAAACCGTCTTCATTAAAGGTTTTCCTTCATTCTCTTTTGATTTTGGTTTAGATGTTCTGGGCTTTGGCTGACTTAGGTTACGGTACGCCTTTAGACGTCTCGTAATCTAAGTGCCAGTCACGTTTCGTACTTTCGGGTCGTGACAGGTCGTGGGGATAGCCTGGTTGCAGTGGTAGTACAGTTTTGTTTATATATGTACATTTGATATTGCGGGGCGAGCGTCCGACATGTGGACTGCCGTCACTGCCTGTTTGTATTATTCTTTTGGGGCACGACCTGGTTGCGGCCGTTGTACCCGTTGTATGTATATTTTACTTTCTGTACTAGGATTACCCCGCGGAGGGGTGCACGGATAGCCGGGTTCTAGAGGGCAACAAGCCCGCATCTCATGGCGTTGAGACGGAGGGGGCTTTACTCTAGAATTGGCGGGCTATTCGCCGCACTCGTAGGGGGTACAGGTTGACCCAGGAGGGGTGCCCAAGTTACCGGATTCCGTGAAGTGCTGGGTAGTCCATTCACGTTGCTGAAGGGGGCTGCCTCGCTTCAGGTTTTGGCGGGTGACTTACCGCGCCCGTAGGGGTCTAGGATTTTCATTGCACAGGGTATCCACACGACCAGGGGAACGTCGGTTTCAGCAGCGGCTCTGTGAAACCCGGGGCATCCAGATATCTGTATTGTTCTGTGATGCTTTACATTTCTGTGATGTTACATTTTATCACGCTTTGAGCGAATATTATATATTGATATATATACTAGTAGATGTTGTATATGTTTTCCATCCGCGCTAGTCCAGTCCCTGCTCTGTCGTTAGTTAAGTAACCTAACGGGTGATGACGGGACCCAATGGCGAATGCGGATGGCATATACGTACATCATTATTTTCGTTCTTTATTGGTGTGATCAATTGATGGGACTGCGTTGATTCGGATCAATGCAAGCTAAACAAACCTATTCTGATGTTGTTGGAACATTTTTTCAAAAAAAAAGCTGTTATCGCAAGGGCGTTCTCTTTTGTTTTGCATCGTGATATTCAGTTGGAATATCCTGCTCCTCAGTCGACGAGGCAAGAGCCGAGATCCCTTTACCGGGAGTGACCCCTTGGACAGAAGTTTGTGTCAGGGTAATAACTTCACTATAGCCGATTACCTTTTGCTTTGCATCGTGGTATTCAGTTGGAATATCCTGCACCTCATTCTATGGGGAAAGAGTCGAGATCCCTTCACCGGGAGTGACCTCTTTAGCAAAGGTTTTCGTCACTATAATTTTATAAAAAGATATCCAGTTCCTTCAACGATATCAAGTTCATTACGGTAAAAGGTTTTTCGCCAAAAACCATCCGTAGCCCTCCGTCATTTCAGATTAGTATTGCTTAGTATTCGTGCTACGTATGTCGTGCATTGCCGAGGCGTAGTGTTCGGTAGCTGTGTAATACTTTTCTGTCGCATGGATAAGTGGATTGGTTAGGACAGTCGTACGGTTATGTTGGCATTGTCAAGGACTCGTACGGGTGGGTTTAACGCAATCAAGATAATGACGGGTTGAACTTGACTAGGACTCTTTGATATGTTGGCATTGTCAAGGTCACTTGGGTCCTAGGGGTAAAAATCACATCGGGGGTTTCTAAAGAAACTGAAACTTGCCAGGCATGCGCATACCTTCTGGAGTGTGGTGACTTGAGTGGATTCCGTCAAGTTATCATGCGATGATAGTTGGATCCCGATTCCCACTGATGAGTTGGTTTACTCCTCGGGTGATCCCGGCTAATTCTTCTTTCAGGTTTGGGAAAGAATTTGACGTTACAGTGGGAGGTTTCCAGATTAGATAAAGTGATAACCATTCTGATCTAGGTTAGAGTGCACGCTGAGTGTTTCTTTTCTCTCTCTCTTTGGCAGCGACCATTGACCCGACCCTAGACTATGACTCAGTGACCAAGTTGACCGAACCTTCTAAAACACTGGCTTTTGGATTGTCAGAGTTGCAGACCTCTTTGCCACTCCTACCTTTACCCTTTTCTCCAGGACACTCCGTATCACTACGAAGATCCACAGTTTAATTGGACAAAACCATCGTATGGTTATATACGAACTCGAAGGAATTCGAGGATGGTTTCTGGTTCTGGAGAAAACGAATAGGACTATTCAGTTGTCTTTTCTTTTTACCTTCTCTCTCAGGTTGCGAGTACTCCTTGGTTTAGGAGATAGTACACCTATTACTCAAATTGGATAGTCTTCTTCCAAACCTTAGGCAGGTGCCGAACGGTGGGGAATGAAGAAAACTAATTAGCCTAAACGGTATACAGAAGGTATTATGTAAAGACGAAGAAAGGGATTAGTAAGAGGGCAAAGTAAATTGCGACTGCTATTCACGACCAAACCAAATATTTCTTAACCAATCCTAAATCACCTTTGTATTTCTCCAGGACACTCTGTATCACTACGAAGATCCACAGTTTATTTGGATATTCCATCGTATGGTTATATACGAACTCGAAAGGAACTTGTTCCAGTTCGGGGATGGATTCTGGTTCAGGAGAAATAGGAATAAGGTTTATTCGGTTGTCTTTTATCTTCACCTTCTCTCGCATTACTAGTGCTCCTAGTATCAGGAAAGTACACCCATTATGCTTATTGGATAGTCTTCTTCCAAACCATAGGCTGGTGCCAAACGGTAGGGAAGGAAGAAAACCATTTGGCCTAAAGGGGTGTACAGAAGGTAATGACTAAAGACATATAAAGGGATTTGGACAGATGGCAAAGAGATATACGGTTACAGTTGTGAATATGGATAATGGAAGAGGTATTACTAGGAATACCAGGATACCCCATCGAAACATTTCAATGTTTCAGTTTCACTGTGTACTGTTAAAAGAAAACTGATTTCCCAATTAGACACTTGCTCCAGGGTATGTATTTACCAGGTATGATTCTCACATCTGTATGGTTTTACAGATGATGAGTGGAAGTAAGTTATTGGGAATTAGGTGATCATCCTCATTATATCGCGATTCGTTGTAATTGGTGATATTTGAGGAAATCACCTGGGCTGTTTGCCGGTCGGCAAATATTTGGTTTTGAATATCCGCTGTTGTGCACCAATTTCAAATTGATATATCTGTACGTCTATTTTCATAGAGTGAGATATAACTTTTTGAAATTATGTCCATCATATTTACCTATATCAGTGGATGGTTAGGTAAGGAGCATTGAACAGCGGTGTAATTCTTCATAACCATAGTACAGTTTTCAACCTACGACACACAGTGAATGAGTTATTAGACTCAAGGGATTTGTACAGAGTATTGTATGTTGTCCAGCGTCCATGAGGACAGAGGTGTTGGTCCTCGTACTATATTCGGTTTACTTATGACTTCTCTAGTTCTTAGACAAGTGTTTCGTAGAAACACAGGGTCTAAGTTTTGAGAAGTTATAGGTGTATGAGTAAAGTAGAGAACCAGGTATTGCAAGTATCGGGATTCTTCAAGATGATCGAAGATGTAGATACTTGTGAATGGTATTCAGTTGATAGTAATGGTTAAGAGAACTTGCTTCTCTTTCAGGTTACTCATAATTGGAAGCACTCCTAAGTTGAGTAACGCTGATCGGCCTCCTTCCATTTAGGTGACATGCACTGGAGACAGCTGCATGATTTGAATCTGGTTTAATTAAATTAGTGCCTCTGTTTCTATATTGGATATAGAACAGTTCATATCTTAACGTTGTTAAGGTACGGGGAGTTGTCCGGCTTATGCTTAAAACCAGACACTGGACAACTCAAGGCACGTTTCTGTAATGGCTGTTTGTGGGTTGACCCGGGCTATGACAAGGGTTGACTTTCTACCATCTGGAAGATCAATAGTGATATTGTTCTTAACTCGCCACAGTTTTAAAATAAAAATGGATTTTTCAGAAAACAGTAGTGGGAGTATGGTAGAACTGGAAGTGATTCCAGAGCCGCAAACGATTACGGAAGATTTGATAAAGAACCTAAAGATTCAATTTGGTTTGACATTCCATTGGCCACTCCGCAGATATGGTGGGTAACCTCAGGCACTCGAGAGGTACTTCGGTATGCTCAAGGACGGTGGCAGGGAGGTTCTTGTTTACCCAGACTTGCCATTGCTGTTGTTCCAGACTGTGAGACCCGGCAGGAGGATGAGTATAGCGTCGTTCTAAACTAACTTTAGAAGTGTACGTCTATATGACTCTGCCAGAGGGTTGTCGTAGTCAGTGGGAGCAGCGGAAGCATTGGTGGACAGATGACTTATGTCTATTTATAGACTAAAGCAGATATAGCGGAGATAGATCATCTATTTCTGATGTGAAGTCATAGGTTTGACTTCATCAGAATAGGGGATGGATCTGTTAAGGAGGTAGTAGAGTATGATGTCCTAATATTTGATGACATACACTGAGTAGGAAGTGATATTCCTATACTACGATCGGTTATACTTTGGTTGTCACATAGTGGTTTCTCCACATCGGACTTGGATATTATATCAGACATTCTGGTTACTAGATCTATTGATCTAGATTTGGGTGGTTTCCCAATCAGGGTACTTTGACAGCATTCTATGAGTATTTAGAATGGATGACTCCTGGCACGGTAGTGTACCTGCAGGTGATGGAGTCACCCTCTCTAAAGGTGTCTTATAGACTAAAGTAGAGAGAGATGTGCATGATTGGCAGATCACTTGCTTAGACAATTGAGTCAATCATGAGATGTCAAGTACCACACCAGATGTTGTTCTTGCAGTAGATGCAATAAGTTGATATTAATCCAATCCTGGAGAAACGATCAGAAGCAGTTTTAGGACATAAGTGTGTGTTCTAGGGATTTGATAACGGCAGCCTCCTTTAGGAGACGGTTATCATTCCAGGCTTCCAAGGTGACCTGGACGACAGGGTGGCCGTCAGAGTTATAGTTCTCCCTCTGACGAGGGGCAGTATTTTGGACAGGTGGTCCACGAGGATACTGAGGGAGGCATGGCGCAGGATACTGATTAAGTTCAGTTGACGATACAGTCTAAGAAGTTTGGATTTGGAGTACATTTATGAGCTAGGTCCCATCAAACATCCAGACATTCCAAGACAGGTATTGCTCATTTCGGGAGATGGCTTTCTCCGTGAACTTGAGATATAGAGAGACATAGAAAGAAACATCAGAACGGATCCACTCACTGAGGCTATTCCTCGAACGCAATAGTTTCGCAAAGGAGCTTTGTGAGACTGACTAGTAGAGGAGTTAGGTGTTCGGTATCACACGGGCTGTGAGTATGCGACATCGCAATAATTAGCCTTGAGTGCAAGTGGGAGATTGTTGGAGATAGTGCCCTCAGAGTCAATTATTGGATCACAGGCACGTGACTGCAATGGTTGAGGGATGACCTATCCCGGTAGGACAGTCTTACTCAAGATGATATTATGCTATCTGGTTTATCTTTATCATCGTGTACTGCTTTAGGTGACCCTACGAGTCGCTATTACACGTTGATAAAGCCCCTAGGATTCTTGCTTGACGACCAGCAGTATGATGGCGATCATACACGTGTGAGCTGGGGTCTATAAGCATATCCTTAAAAGGTCCCTAGTCGTGGGAGTTTCGAGACTGGGCATCGATACTCCATTAGTAGACTAGTGTATACAGTCGAGACCCCAACGAGGGGCGGTGGCCGGTCTCACAAGCCACTGGTGTCAGTTGGTTCACCTAAGATGTATACAGGTGCTCATTGGGTTATGAGTACACCGGACAGGACTCGCCAGGAACCTGCTAGTTGGGATTATACCAAACGTCAAATAGCAGTTCCCTGGTGACATGTGTACAGGTTAGTTCATCGACCTGGAATCGTCATTTGACTCGTGTGAGTTCCCACTGTACTTTGATTACTACCCTACCACGGCTTAAAGGAGTCGTGCAAACAGGTTTTAGTTGGGTACAGTCCCGAGCCACATGGAGGCAGTGAGCGGATCTGCAGGGGTTCGTCTCTCCCGGTATTGGGGGTGAGGTCACGCTGTGTCTAGGAGAGCCATTACACAAAGCCCTCGGCCGAGGCAGGAGATTTACTGGTAGGTATTCCAGTAGTATCTCAGGATGTTCTGGGCTACACTCCGACACGACTTGTACCGCTTTTGGGGGTCTGACTTTTACCAACCCCCTAGGCCCGCCATGCGATACTCATAGACGAACGGACCGGACTGTACGGATATTGTCACTGACAGGATTAGTAGGGTGTCAGGATGAGCTCGCTCATCGACGTCCCTTTTGGTCAATAGCTGGTAGCCCGTCACGTATGGCTAATACCTCTGACGTGCTAGTGGTTAAATCCATAGCCATTGTATTGACGAGTCTTTAGAGTCCACACCACACACAGTTACTCAAGTTTCGGGCGAAACGCTGTAGAGGCCGTATGGAGATATGGCAGGGTTCGATCAGATACGTGCGGTATTGCACGGATCGTGATCGGACGGATTTTACTAGCCGGCTTTGGTTTAAGCCGGATCCTAGTATTAGACCGTGTAGATTTTGTCTCTTTGCATTTGTATTCAGTGGGAATACAAATGCGGGCATGTATATGCAGTCGAGGGGTTTTCCTGTAATTTATTACGGGATCAGTTTTTGGAGGTTGCCAGTTTGCATTCCATTCCGGCCAGTTTTCCTTTGTTCCTTCACGGCCGGACTTTCCGTTGGAGGGGGTTATTTGCAAGTTTGCAAATAACTTATTTTGGAGGGGTTTATTGTATTATGAGGTATTATGATTGATAAAGCATCTTTGCTTTTCTTGTTCTCATGATGGTGTGATCGCACGCTTTTGGCGTGTCGAGTTTTAAGAGTTCTAAAGTTTACCGCGATCAGGACGGTGTCGCTACGCAGCTAGCCGGTTGAGCACGGGTCGATCCACAGGAAGATGGTTGTATGTCCTTCCTTGTCTTAGACGAGTCAATAAAGAATCTGTATGTTGTTTGATCTAACCTATGTGTTTATTTGCAAGTATAAAGTTGTTAAGAAAAATACGAGATTGTAAGCTAAAGAAATCCGTACTCAAAACCTTTGAGCCGAGTCTTGACCAATTGAAGCTAGAGCAATCGGCAACAACGTGGATTAGGGGGTTTAAGCGCGGTATTCATGGAATCCGGCTTATTTACCCTTGTCCTTCCGTTCTTGTCTCTTGCTTTCGCCTCCGGCCAAACCGAACGCAACCGGTCGCGGTTAGGAATCACCGTTACCTTGTCAGGGTAGGGTTCCTAACGGAGCGCTTGCGTATGGTTTGGGCGAAGTTCAAATGGAAAATAACGGGAAAAGGAATTGGTAAAGAAATGTTAACTTACAATATCATATGGATTCTTAACAACAACAATAAATACAACATTCACAAAAGAGAACCAAAAAGAAAGAACAAAAAGAAAAGAACAAAGAAAAGAAAAGATTACAAGAATGAAAGTGCATGAATATAAATTGCAAGTAATTAAAGTGCAAGGAAATAAATTGCAAGTAATAAAAAAACAAGTAATAAAAAGCGGGTAATAAAGAGAACAAGAAACTAGGACTCAAGACAAGCATGTGATCAATAGCCAACCCTTAAACTTGCAAGCTCAATCAAGAGGTTGCAAGATCAAGGGAAGGGTAGAGAACGCATGTGAATTGAAGCGCTAATTCCATGTAAGAATACGACCCTTGAGATCAATAACTAACCCTTAACCATTCAAGCTCAATGAAGAGGTTGAATGATCAAGAGAAAGCAAGAATCTCAAGGGGAAGAAGAAACACAATAGAATGATACAAAACCCTCATCTTCATTAATCTCCCACTCAAAAGCTCTCATTACAATTTCATGGAGGAGGAATGAAGAAGAAGAAGAAAAAAGAACTAAAACTACAAAAGAAAGATGAACAAAAGAATGCAAAGAATGACCCTTAGTTGTGCTCAAAACTGCTGTATTTATAGGCAGGAGAATGGAGTTCTAGGGCAACCACCAGACCACATGGGAAATACCCAAACAGCCCCCAAAAGTTGACGCAGAGAGGGCCCCACCTAGCCGCGGATCCGCCGCCAATACCCCCTATTGGCCGCGGATCCGCGCCCCTACAGTAGGTTTAGGGTGTGGGGTTTCTTGTACGGCCCTGATCTGCTGTCCCCTGTTGTCTGGTACACATATTTTCTGATAATTCTTCCAGAATATCTTCAGATTCTTAGTCCAAGATTGCATCTATTCTTCACTTTTGACTTTATCTCTCTTGAGCTCCGCGCACCCATTGATTCTTATGCTGCCCCCCTCGTGCTCTGTACTTGTCCGAGACACGAATGACCGCTGTCATATGTCTTGTCCCTGGAACTGGTACTCGGCACTGGACGGATATGGATGACCGGAACCTGGCTTTTATCTGCTGTGACAGATGTTCTGTATTTGGTGTAACTGTGGAGATTTTGTCTTGATTTGCAATATTTGGACTGAAAACCTGTACTCTGTAAATATGTAACAAACACGGATTAAAAGTACCTACCTATAAACACACGAGCATAAGAATGGGCGGTATAAAATGCAGTATTCTGTGATGAACAAATACCCCCAAACTTAACTTTTGCTCGTCCCGAGCAAAACCAATTATTCACAAAAAATAAAATCCTAACCGCACTTTCGCAGGGAACGCGATTGCACTGAGCGCGTGCAACAAGCCGTTAAACCTCTAGGTGTCCCTAGTAGGAGGAGTGTTGTCTCCTAAGGGTTTTCAGCGGATACTACCCACAAAATCCGGTCAAGTTGGTTTCGTAAAATAACTAAGCTTCAAACCCTAAAGTTTTGTTTTAGAAAATAACAAATCTATTATCCTAAGTCTAGACTATCGAACCTTTAGTTTTCACACCTCGCTTCTTATTTAACTACAGGTTTTATATGTCTTTACGTGTAGTGCAAATAGTGCCGTTAAGTTCCAGAAAGGTCGATTAAAGTCATCATGTCGCACAATAAAGCCCAGATAACAATTTTAAAAGGATCACATAAGTTTTATAAAGAGTTAAGCATTTTTTTCAAGTTTCGTTTTCCAGTAAGGTTTCAACTTCAGAATTTCTATCTTCCCTAACAGGAAACTAGGTCTTATTCTTCACTCCACTTTTTTCTTGTTTTCATTTCATACACACCTCTGTGAACGTGCAATAGTCTTTATCATAGAATAAAACCTTCATATCTCCGCTAAAATATTTATAAAAGTCTGTCTTTTATCAAGATTATTCTCACACAAAGAACCGTTAGGAATTTTAACTCGGAGAGAACACTTGCTTGACTTTGTTTTAAAACTGGACTTTCTAGGCTTCTTAGCGAGCTTTGGGCCAATGCACCCAAACCAGTTGGTTTTAGGGCATTAGGTGTAGAAAACACCCCAGCGGACTTAATTACTCAAGTTACCTAGGTCCAAAAACAAAAGACAGTTTGTCGTGAAAATCAGATGATTTAATACGAACGGAGATATAACCGGCAGTTCAAATATTTTTTGGATAAAAGACGTGTTTAGTGGGTTTGGTGTGTAATCATTCCAATCAAGTTTTAGATGGGTTATTTTTCAGACTTAGCTCCAATTAAGGCATCAATAACATTCCTTCATATTCGCTTTACTTCATAAACTATTCTTGACATTACTTATTTCAGAACAAACCTATTTGATCCTCAGAAAATCATTTATCTGTTTAAAAGTTTAAACATGAAAGACTTGTCATCTAATTCCCAAAATCTTACGACACGTGTAGTGTGATGTAAAGACGTATATCAGCCATAGTTAACTTCAAAGGAGAGTTATCTTTCAGGTTTTCAAAATCTAAACATAAGATTTAGTTATTCCTATTTTTTCAAACTAAAACCGTCGAATGTTGAATCAGAGTTCTTCCACAATCTAACTTGACAAAAAGTTTTTATAATTTTTGGAAATTTTTCGATTTTTGTGGGGTTTTAATAAGGTATGCAAATGCAAAATATACAAATGAATGCGAAGGAAGAAAGCTTACCGAGCACACCCCCAAACTTAAACTTGACAGTGCCCTCACTGTCAGGCTATACCAAGAGGGTCAAAATTGCCGGCGCTCCCTAAAAACAAATTATATACAACAAAGAAAAAAAAATATATACAAAAAAGGTGTCCCCCCCAAACTTAAGTAAAACAGTGTTTCCACTGTTAAGCGTTGAAATTCAGGATTAGGGGGGAAAGAGAACAGTATCCATCTATACAAGGCCTTACACAGGCCAAAAGTTAACACCAACCATTCAAAGATTTTATCGCTATAATGTACCGGTTGGTGGAAGAAGGCGTAGAGAAAAGAGATGGAGAATACGCGAGACCATATGCGGAGAGAAGCGGGATATGGTCTCGGTATATGAGAGGAAGAAGAATGGCGGAAGGGAAAACGAAGTGGAATACGAACTTGAGGGTGCAAATGGAGTAAATAGATTAGCACAATTTGTGATGAGCGATGTGTGAAAAGTGATAGTGCTAATATATTTACTCGTCGAGAAATTGGGTCGAATCCCTCAAGATTCGTAAGAAAGCATGGGTACGCCGAACTTGGTAAACCAGACATATGAAATGTAAGTGAGACGGGTTCTTGCAAGGTCGGAACGATGGAAAGGATGGAGGGAAGTGATCGAGGAGGGGCATCGGTTAGGGTTTCGGGAGGGTGCACACAGTCAATGAAAGGAACAGGATGAATTGGAAAATCCGACTCATCAATTAAAACTGTTTCATCCTCAAAACTATCCTCAATATTCTGCTCAAAATTTATCTCATCCATGCCTTTATCATTAATATCAAGACGCATATGAAGTTCGGGAAAAACAGTTAAAGACTCGGGATGATGATTTGAAGAGACAACCTTAGCCAAATCTACTGGTTCATCATCCAAAATGTTCCCAGCGTCAATATTCTCGATCAAGTGAAAATCAATATTCTCAGACACCTCATCAAAAGCATGGATTTCAATCAATTCAGGTTCTAGAGTGGAGGTGTAGAGGTCAGAAGGTTTGGGATCGGTTTCACTTGGAAGAGACCCTTCACAATCGGGCAAATCAAACACTACGAAGTCGCACAACTCATTAAACATTCTATCTTCAACTGATAATTCATTTGGGACACTTGATAGACTTTCAACATAGGAGTTGTGGGATTCAATTTGAGACGGGTAGGTTTGATTTGGAAGGTTATACAACTCACTCTCTCCACTCAAATTCACAGCCTGTCCTACCGCCTCATCATACATTGGAAAATTTGGAGCTAGCTGGAAACTAGCTACCGGGTCAGTTGGTTGTATGAGAGCGGCCATGGACGCATTCAATTCCATCATCTGTTGGCTTGACGCTACCCTAAAGTCTTCCAAGGACTGTTCTAGACTAGACATTGGTTGTGAAGGGGTTTTAGTAAAAGATTCAAAGTTGCTTGGATACTGAAAACTCCCAGATGGCTGTTCTGATGCAATGTCTAGGGAAGGTGCAAAAGTAGGGTAGGATTGGTAGGAGTTGAATGGCTGGACAGGAGCAGGATCAACATTTGGATATGAAGGTGAATGGCATTGTTGATCCCAAGAATTTGAAGTGGTGAAAGAAGTGAAAGATCGGCTACGAGATTATTCAATACGTTCTGCAATAGACATAGGTCTTGGAATTGCAACATGACTCGAAGAAGGGGTATCAACGTAAGAAGGGGTGAATGTATGAAATGGTTAATACGAAGTGGATTGCGGAGTCAAATTGTTTGTCCTAGACGCGTCTATCCGATCTCTCAACGAAATTTTGGGCATGGAGGGGTCGTTCGAAGTTCGGCCAAAGCAAGAACCGTAAGATGTAATGTCTGGTTGTGGGTACCAATGTTCGGCAAGAGTTTTTCGAGGTGGGGTACCCATGATATAAAGAGAGAGAAAGAAAGGCAGAGAAAAGGAGGGGAAAAAGAATGTGATATATTTTTTTTTTAATAGACAAAAGAATGAAATATACACAAAAAGAATATGGACAAAAATAATCACGACACAAAAAATACCAGACACCTAATCGTTCTAGGGTTCACCTAGGTCAACTAGACCTGCTCCAGAACTTGATTGTCGAAGTAAAACTATGTCGAGAAACAGGCTCAAGATACACTGATCACGAGGCCAGGTAAGTGCAGAGATAAGGGGAGGTTTTCCAACGCTTTCGCGAAGTTCCTTAATTAAATAACCCTTTCTCTTTTGGCGGTTTCGCCGTTAACACTTTCCTAGACACCCCGTAAACAATATACCGTTAAGCAAGGTTCTAAACACAGTTAACTTCTCCTAGTGAGCGCGAAGTCCTTAAGGCTTAAAGTCTAGTTTCTTTTAAATTTGTGCGGGTAAACGTTATGCGCAGTTCGTGATTTGTGGGCCACGGAAAAGGTGATGAAATCCTTTACCGTATGTTGTGGGGTTCGCTTGCCCTTAAGTCCGTATTAATGTATGCAATGCGCAATTCAAAAATTCTTTAAAGAATCAAACAATCGTTTTTTAGTTTAAGCGCGGCGCTGCAACAAATACGGGTTAGTCAATTTTTAGCGTTTACTAGCGAACTTGCAAAGAATCCTGCAAAGAATAGTATATTGGATGCGTCGGATTTGAGAAGAAGGTGTTAGTAAAGTACGTACCGTTAAGTTTTGGGTTAGGAAACCCCCATTGAATCAAATCCGGTAAGCTTGAAAGGTTCGCTTGCGCGGGTCAAACTACCCGGATCTTTGGCACTGTACTTTGTAAACACCTTAGCCTTGAATGTACACTTTGCTCCCTACAATTGCAGTTTGCAAATACGCAAAAATCTGCACACTTGCCCACAAAAATGATCAAAAAAAACAAAAAGATTTTTTTTTTTATAAATATATACAAAAAGAATATTAACCCGAATAACAAGAAAGAAAATACGCTACCGTCTCCCCGGCAACAGCGCCATTTGATCGCACGCTTTTGGCGTGTCGAGTTTTAAGAGTTCTAAAGTTTACCGCGATCAGGACGGTGTCGCTATGCAGCTAGCCGGTTGAGCACGGGTCGATCCACAGGGAGATGGTTGTATGTCCTTCCTTGTCTTAGACGAGTCAATAAAGAATCTGTATGTTGTTTGATCTAACCTATGTGTTTATTTGCAAGTATAAAGTTGTTAAGAAAAATACGAGATTGTAAGCTAAAGAAATCCGTACTCAAAACCTTTGAGCCGAGTCTTGACCAATTGAAGCTAAAGCAATCGGCAACAACGTGGATTAGGGGGTTTAAGCGCGGTATTCGTGGAATCCGGCTTATTTACCCTTGTCCTTCCGTTCTTGTCTCTTGCTTTCGCCTCCGGCCAAACCGAACGCAACCGGTCGCGGTTAGGAATCACCGTTACCTTGTCAGGGTAGGGTGCCTAACGGAGCGCTTGCGTATGGTTTGGGCGAAGTTCAAATGGAAAATAACGGGAAAAGGAATTGGTAAAGAAATGTTAATTTACAATATCATATGGATTCTTAACAACAACAATAAATACAACATTCACAAAAGAGAACCAAAAAGAAAGAACAAAAAGAAAAGAACAAAGAAAAGAAGAGATTACAAGAATGAAAGTGCATGAATATAAATTGCAAGTAATTAAAGTGCAAGGAAATAAATTGCAAGTAATAAAAAAACAAGTAATAAAAAGCGGGTAATAAAGAGAACAAGAAACTAGGACTCAAGACAAGCATGTGATCAATAGCCAACCCTTAAACTTGCAAGCTCAATCAAGAGGTTGCAAGATCAAGGGAAGGGTAGAGAACGCATGTGAATTGAAGCGCTAATTCCATGTAAGAATACGACCCTTGAGATCAATAACTAACCCTTAACCATTCAAGCTCAATGAAGAGGTTGAATGATCAAGAGAAAGCAAGAATCTCAAGGGGAAGAAGAAACACAATAGAATGATACAAAACCCTCATCTTCATTAATCTCCCACTCAAAAGCTCTCACTACAATTTCATGGAGGAGGAATGAAGAAGAAGAAGAAAAAAGAACTAAAACTACAAAAGAAAGATGAACAAAAGAATGCAAAGAATGACCCTTGGTTGTGCTCAAAACTGCTGTATTTATAGGCAGGAGAATGGAGTTCTAGGGCAACCACCATACCACATGGGAAATACCCAAACAGCCCCCAAAAGTTGACGCAGAGAGGGCCCCACCTAGCCGCGGATCCGCCGCCAATACCCCCTATTGGCCGCGGATCCGCGCCCCTACAGTAGGTTTAGGGTGTGGGGTTTCTTGTACGGCCCTGATCCGCTGTCCCCTGTTGTCTGGTACACATATTTTCTGATAATTCTTCCAGAATATCTTTAGATTCTTAGTCCAAGATTGCATCTATTCTTCACTTTTGACTTTATCTCTCTTAAGCTCCGCGCACCCATTGATTCTTGTGCTGCCCCCCTCGTGCTCTGTGCTTGTCCGAGACACGAATGACCGCTGTCATATGTCTTGTCCCTGGAACTGGTACTCGGCACTGAACGGATATGGATGACCGGAACCCGGCTTTTATCTGCTGTGACAGATGTTCTGTATTTGGTGTAACTGTGGAGATTTTGTCTTGATTTGCAATATTTGGACTGAAATCCTGTACTCTGTAAATATGTAACAAACACGGATTAAAAGTACCTACCTATAAACACACGAGCATAAGAATGGGCGGTATAAAATGCAGTATTCTGTGATGAACATGGTGCTATTAATGGTGATTAGAATGGATTGGAGTTGATTAGGAGTTGATGTGAGGTTTGCTTTGGATGTGGTCACCTCTTACTTTTCCTACCATCACCTCCCTTCATGGTTTCATTTGTTTTTTTCCTTCCACCATTTTCATATGAGGGGGGCCGGCCACTTGAGGAGAGGGAGTGAGAGGATTTCATTTTTTGATGAGGGAAATTAGATCATCTCATTTGTATGCTCCAAAATCATAAACCCCTCTCAAAAGTTCTTTGATTCTTCCATCACCCAATGGCAATATAAACCCCAAAGAGACAAGCCACTACACTGCAACCTACAGTACCCTTGGATGCGTCGGCTAGCCAACTTCGCTCCCGAGTTGCCTCGGTCCAGAGGTGGGAGCCCGAAAGAATCCGGCTACTTGGTGCCCTTTTTGACGAGGAGGTGACGGACGGAGATTCCGCGGGAGATCGGAGTGGAGATGAAGACCGGAGGACACGGATCGCTTGGTATAACTCTCTTCCCATCTCTTGTTAGCTAGTATAGGTTAATGGTTACGATCCGGGTTTTATTGTCCGCGGTAGCGCCAGTTTAAAAGTTAAGAAAAATTTTGATTCCGCATTTTGGCCTCGGATAGACGGCCGTGGCGCTGCCTTGGCGCAACAACGTTCACCACCTCTCTAGACCATACATGTGATACTCTTAGACGAACAGACCGGACTGCACGGATATTGTCACGCACAGGCTCAGTAGGAGTTCGGATGGGTATCCTCACCGGCCTTCTTATCGACATCTACCTGGGGACCGTTACGTACAGCTAGTGCCGCTTGCGGTCTGTGGTTAAACCCACTGCCAGCGTAGTAGTTGAGTCTTTAGAGTCCCACACAGAGTTTTCCCAACTCCAGGCGAAATGATATAGAGGTCGTACAGTTTTACGACAAGGGTTCGGACGAATACGTGTTTAAACGCACGTACGACATTCAGACAGTTTTTACTAGACGGCTTTGGTTTAAGCCAGATTCTAGTATCAGATTATTGGATTTATACAGTCTTTAGTTTTTCCGTGTTTTCACGGATGCGAAGGGCGTTCTCGTAATTATTCGAGAAGCTTCTAGAAGGAGGGTGACTAAGGAGGTTAAGGTGGCATTTTCATTAATTGCTTTGTGTGACTCATTTATATGATTCATCATATCATTAATGCTTCATTAATGATCTAATGACTCACATAATGAATCACTCTCTTTGAATAAATGAAGCATGGTGAATAATCATTTAATTGATATTATTTGATAATTCATTATGTATCATATATTCAAGTGAGAAGGATTTGATTCTCATTATTCTCTCCACCTTCTCTCTCCTCAAGCTCTCTTTCCTTCTCCAAACCCTAATCCTACCACTCATGAGTTGAGTACAAGGATTAGTAAATACTAAACACTCCATAACCTAACTCTACATCATCTTAGTTACTTTGGTTAGCAACTAGAGAAACAAAGTTACCTCAAGTCTTGAGGTGTAGCTTGGATTAGGGTACTCGGGTGGATCATCTATCACGGATAGAAGGCCGAGGAGGACATAGAGATCACAAAGACGAAGGACTAGAATCGTATGGTATAATCTCTTCACATAGTAGCTTAGAACTCTATGTTTATCGTTAAGTATTGTTTAGAAAAGATCTTCGGTTAGTCGATGTATGCAACCAAACAAGATTGTTTTTCATATTTCCGCCTCCCCGCAACTCGTGGGGTGTTGCACATCGACTTACAGTGGTATCAGAGCCTCACTAAACAATAATTAACACACTTACAAAGTTGTATGAATTTCGAACGGAAAAACAAACCGGAAAAATCCCGATATCTTGTAGTTTCTGTCGAATTTTAAATGAGGTCCAAAAATTTTTCAGGGACCTCCAGAATGACCAGCATGAGAATATAAGAACACCCAAGAAAAATGGGCTCCTGAATCGGCCAAAGCGCCGCGGAACCGCGGCCGATCCCATCGATACGCCGCGGTTCCGCCGCCGAGTTGGGGCCGATTCAGCCCAGTTTTCTTCTGTGCCTTCTTTGTGATATTTAGGGTTTTCTGGTATGATTTATTTTTGCTCAGGTTTCAGATTTGCAGAGAAGTATTGGAGCAAAATTAAATGTGTTTAATCGATCGAAATTATATGATGTTTGCTTGTTTGATTATATCTGTTTTGTATCATGTGTTCGTAAACCTCCCCTAACTGCTAGTATGTCGGTTGGTAGGGGGTTGCACATATCTGTGATGTTATTTATAACTGTTTGTATATATAAACTGTATTGGACTGTTGTGGTGATTAGCCGGGTTTTGTGATGGGTTATTGTATTAATTCATTCGATGTAAATGTAATAAGTTGTAATATTATTTTGTGGGGCACATCCAGGTTGTGGTTGTAGCCACCGTTGTATTATTTCTTTTTACTGTTTTTGCTCCTAGGATAGACCCAAGGTGGGGTGCACAAACTACTGGGTATTTCGAAGTGTTTAGTGGCCTACTCACGTCGTTGAGGGAGACCGCTTCACTTCGGATACTTGGCGGGTAGTTTGCCGTACCCGTAGGGGTCTTGGGTGGGGTAATGCCTATTCATCACAACCGTGTAATCCGTATTTCGTTGCAGGCTCAAAAGAAACGCGGATTGCTTGCAAATCCAATATTGTTTATCTGTGAACTGGAATGCCTATTATTGCGTCTGACGAATGTACAATATATATATATATATATGATAGCTATTTAGACGTCACTTATGTTTTACACCCGCGCTAGCCCAGCCCCCGCTCTGCCGTTAGTTAAGTAACCTAACGGGTGATGACGGGACCCTGTGGCGAATGAGGATGGCATAAGAGGACGTTGTATTTTTCGTTGTTATCTGTAATGATAGGTTAAAGATGGGACGCATTATTTTTTAATGCAAAGAAAATAAAACCTAAACTGAATCGTTGGAACAATTTCTAAAAACCACTCGGTTTTCTTGAAAAAGCAAAACTTTAAATGCAGAGCTTAAACCACTCCTTTTAATAAAAGCTATCTTAGTTCCTTCGATCAAATCAAGTTCACTACGTTAACGGTTTTTTGCCAAAAACCAGCCGTAACCCTTCGTCGTTTCAAATAGACAGCACATCGTATTCATGCTATGCTTGTTGGCCTACGTCAAGACATTGTGTATGGTAGCACAGTGTGTGCCTATTTGTTGCATAGATAGATGCATTAGTTTAAGACAGACGTACACCTTGTTGGCCTACGTCAAGGGCTTGTATGATGTACTTAGATTGATCAGGACAACGACGGGTAGAACTTGACTTGCGTCTTATGACTTGTTGGCCTACGTCAAGGTCTATAAGAGCTTGGGGTAAAAATCATATCGGGAGTTTCAAACATAAAGGAAACTTGCAGATTAAGCATACCTTCTGGAGTGTGATGACTAGAGTGGCTTCCATCTATTGCATCATGCAATGATAGTTGGATCCCGATCCCACTGATGAGTAGAATTACTCTCGGGAAACATTCTCACTTAACAATCAATGCTATAAACCAAGTAGGTGTCCAGAAAGGTGTTAGAGGGGCTACGCCTCCAGGGAAAAGAGGTTATTTAATTAAGGAACTTCACAAAAGCGTTGGAAAACCTCCCTCGAAGTACCAACACTAGCCTGGCTGAAAGGTTAAGCAAGTATTGTGACGTGTGATTAAATCCTGACTAGTTCTTCTTTTAGGTTTTGAAGAAGGATTTGAGGGAACAGTAGAAGCCATCATGTTTAGATAAACTAATAACCAATCTAAACTTGCAAGAAGTATATGCTGAGTGTTTTCTTTTCTCTCTCTCTAGCAGTGAACATGACAGGATTAAAACTATTACTTGAGAAAAATATACTGACCGGACATAACTATAAAGATTGGCTAAGGAACGCCAACATCGCTGACTTATGAAAAAGTAGCATATGTTACCACCGCTGTTCCTCCCCTTATCCCTGGACCAGATTCCTCAGTTGTGGACAAGGAAGTTCGCAAAACTTGGGATCTGGATTGTGAGCGAGCTAAGTGTATCGTGCTGGCGTCCATGAACAATGAACTCCAGAAACAGCACGAGAGTATGGATATTGTATCCATCTTCCTCCATGTAAAGGAATTATATGGAGAACACTCCCGTATCGCAAGGTACGAGACCTCAAGGAAACTCTTCCATATGAGGTTAGCTCCAGGATCGCCTGTAGGAGAGCACGTCCTCAAAATGATCGGCCTCATTGAGGAACTCGCAAACCTGGGATGCGTGCTAGAGAATGATTTGTATATCGACTTGATTTTGCAGTCCCTTCCCCACACCTTCTCTCAGTTCGTGCTTAGCTTCAACATGCACGAAATGGAAGCTGATCTTCCAAAGCTCCTCAACATGTTGAGGGTAGCAGACACCACCTTGAAAAAGGAGAAGACCCCTGTTCTGTATGTTGGCCAATCATCCTCTTCTAAATCTAAAGTGAAAGCTAAAGGGAAGAAGAAGATGAAAGCCACCAAACCGAAGGGTGGGGTCAAGAAGGTGCAGGGAAAGAACAAGGCAGGAAGGGTGAAAGCGGATATAAACGAATGCCATTATTGTCACAAGAAAGGGCACTGGAAGAAGGACGGTATGGCCTTCAAGGCAAAGGACACGAAGCAAGCGGTTGCTCTGCTTCAGGTGTGTTCGTAATCGAATATTGTCTTTTAGTAAACTCTACTTCATGGGTACTTGATACCGGTTTTGGTTCTCACATCTGTAATTCATTGCAGGATCTGAGAAATAGTAGAGTACTGGGGGCAGGTGATATGACTCTCCTGGTGGGCAATGGAATGCATGTAGATGCTGTTGCAATAGGGGGGTATCACCTAGGGTTGACTAGTGGACACATTTTGGTGTTGTACAGCTGTTTTTGTATTCCCAGTATGCTGTGTAATATTATATCAGTATCTTTGTTGTCTAATAAAGGATATAATTTTGTGCTTGAAAGTAATGTCATGAACATTCTTCTAAATCAAGAACTGATTGGGTATGGCACACTAGAAAACGACATATACATACTTAATCAACCTCGAATTTTCAATATTCAAAACACACATAAAAGAAAGGCACCAGATTCAAATCAAGCCTTCTTATGGCATTGCAGACTTGGTCATATAAACGAAACAAGGTTGACTAAGTTACATAAAGATGGATATCTAGATCCATTTACATATTCATCATATGCAACTTGTCAATCATGTATCAAAGGAAAAATGACCAAATCTCCGTTCTCCGGACACAGAGCAAGAACTGCTGAACTCTTGGGACTTGTACACAGTGATGTATGTGGTCCAATGTCTACGCATGCACGAAGCGGTCACTCCTACTTCATCACTTTTACTGATGACTTCTCTAGGTATGGACATGTGTTCTTAATGAAACATAAATCAGAGACCATTGAGAAGTTTAAGGAGTATAAAAATGAAGTAGAGGAACAAACTGGTAAAAGCATCAAGGCACTTCGATCTGATCGAGGTGGAGAATACTTAAGTACCAGTTTCCTTGAATACTTAAAAGAGAATAGAATTCTCTCTCAGCTTAGTCCACCTTATACACCTCAGCATAATGGTGTATCAGAAAGGAGGAATCGCACGCTATTAGATATGGTGCGTTCAATGATGAGTAGTGCTGAGTTACCACTTTCCTTTTGGGGATTTGCTCTAGAATCAGCGGCATACTTATTGAATAGAGTTCCAACTAAGTCTGTGCCTACCACTCCATATGAAATGTGGAGCGGGAAGAGACCATATTTCAAGTATATTAAGATATGGGGGTGCCCGGCATATGTTAAAAAGCGTAAACCGGACAAGCTCGAGTCACGATCGGTTTTGTACAAGTTTGTAGGATACCCCAAACATTCAAGGGGGTACATGGTCTACCACACTGAAGAACAAAAGGTGTTTGTCGCTCGCCACATTGTCTTCTTAGAGAGCGAATTTCTTGCAAAAGAAATTAGTGGGAGCGCTGTAGAGCTGGAAGAAATTCCAGAACCTCAAACTGCTACCGAGGACTTAGAAGAACCTCAGATTTCAATAGAACATGACGAACCAACGGCACTCCGCAGATCTAGTAGGCTTTCTCATCCTCCAGAGAGATAGTATGGTTTTCTTCTAGATGGGGATCGAGAGGATTACATCATCGACAATGATGAGCCTACTAGTTTTCAGCAGGCTATCACGAGTATTGACTCGATGAAGTGGCTGGATGCTATGAGATCCGAAATGGAATCCATGTACACCAATAAAGTATGGACTTTAGAAGTTGCTCCTCCTGGGGTTAAACCAGTTGGATGCAAATGGATCTTCAAAAAGAAGATTGGTGCACTTGGACAAGTGGAAACCTACAAAGCTAGACTCGTTGCAAAAGGTTTTCGTCAAAGACCAGGACTGGACTATGATGAAACTTTTTCACCTGTAGCTATGCTTAAATCCATTCGGATCCTGCTTGCCATTGCTGCCTTCCATGACTATGAAATCTGGCAGATGGACGTAAAAACAGCTTTTCTAAATGGACATTTAGAAGAGAGTGTTTACATGGATCAACCAGAAGGTTTCTTAGACAGTGGGAGCAACGGAAGGGTGTGCAGGTTGTTTAAATCCATTTATGGATTAAAGCAATCATCACGAAGTTGGAACATCTGCTTTGATGAGACAGTCAAAGAGTTTGACTTTATCAAAAATGTAGATGAACCATGTATTTATAGGAAGATTGTAGAAGGAGCAGTAGTCTTCCTCGTTTTGTACGTCGACGACATACTACTAATAGGGAATGATATCCCTATGCTACAATCAGTAAAACTCTTCTTGTCACAGAAATTCTCCATGAAAGACTTAGGTGATGCAACCTACATTTTGGGCATTAAGATCTATCGTGATAGATCTAATAGAATGTTGGGACTTTCACAGTCCAGGTATATTGACACTATACTAAAGAGATTTAGTATGGAAGATTCCAAGCGCGGTAACATGCCTGCTTGTTACGGGATCACCCTCTCCAAAGAGATGTCTCCCAAGACTGATGAAGAGAGGGATCGCGTGAGCATTTTACCCTACGCTTCGGGGGTAGGATCTATAATGTATGCGATGTTATGTACAAGACCGGATGTAGCTTACGCACTTGGTGTGGTAAGCAGGTATCAGTCTGACCCAGGTGAGAAACATTGGATAGCGGTAAAGAACATTCTCAAGTACCTGAGAAGGACTAAGGAGATGTTCTTGATCTACGGTAATGGAGACCTCCAAGTAGAGGCTTTTACCGACTCCGGCTTCCAAAGTGACAAAGATGATTCTAAATCCATTTCGGGTTTTGTGTTTACCCTTAATGGAGGGGCGGTATGTTGGAAGAGTTCCAAACAGGATACCGTCGCAGACTCAACTATGGAGGCTGAGTATATAGCTGCTAGAGAAGCCGCAAAAGAGGCTATCTGGATGAGGAAGTTCATTTCTGAACTTCAGGTGGTTCCGTCCATTGCAAATCCAATACCTTTGTATTGTGATAACAATGGGGCCGTAGCACTGGCAAAGGAACCCAGGTCCCATCAGAAATCCAGGCATATCTTAAGGCGTTTTCACCTGATCAGGGAGATCGTTGATCGTCGGGAGATCGAGGTACGGACAGTGGATACAAAAGACAATATAGCAGATCTATTCACAAAGGCCATTCCTCAAGTTCAGTTCGAGAGGCTGTTTGAGATGTTGGGCATGCGGTACTCCAGCAACTGGATATAGTGAAGACAGTGGGTACTCATTGAGCCAATTATAGGCCCTAGTGCAAGTGGGAGATTGTTGGATATATATGCCCTAGAGGCCTTCATTGTATAGGATACTGGGATATGTATGTACATAACAGTCTTGCTTAATATGATAGTACGCTATTTGGTTTGTCTTTATCTTAACGTATGATATATTTTGCGTAGTATTCATATATATATACATATTGATAAAGCCTTTAGGATGTTTGCCTGACTTCTGGCGTTATGATGGCAGTCATACTAGTGGGAGCTGGATAGTCAATAGGCACATCCTTAGATGTCCCTGGTCGCAGGAGTATCGAGACTGGGCATCGATACTCCGGAGTAGACTGGTGTATACATATCTAGACCCTGAAGAGGGGCGATGGATTGGTCCCACAGCCATTGGTGGAGTGCAACTAAGATTGTATACAGATGCTCACCAGGTGTGAGTACACCGGACAGGACTCGCCGATAACTGACTGGATGGTATTTATACCTAACGTCAGATAGCATTTCTCAGGTGACATGTGTGCAGATAGTCCGTTGAATTAAAGTCGTCATTTGACTCGTGTGAGTTCCCACTGTGCTTTGATTACTACCCTACCACGGTTCAAAGGAGTCGTGCAAACAGGTTTTAGTTGGGCACAGTCCCGAGCCACGTGGAGGCAGTGAGTGACTGTTAGGGATTCGTCTCTCCCGGTATAGGGAGTTGATATCGCACAGTGATCGGTTGGTCATTACCATAAGTCCCTGGCCAGGGCTGATTGAGAATTACTGATAGATTGATCAGTAGATTCTCGGATGGTGATAGAGCCATACCGACACGACTTGTACGGTTATTAGGGGTCTGACGTTCACCACCTCCCTAGACCATACATACGATACTCTTAGACGAACAAACCGAACTGCACGGATATTGTCACGCACAGGCTCAGTAGGAGTTCGGATGGGTATCCTCACCGGCCTTCTCATCGACATCTACCTGGGGACCGTTACGTACAGCTAGTGCCGCTTGCGGTCTGTGGTTAAACCCACTGCCAGCGTAGTAGTCGAGTCTTTAGAGTCCCACACAGAGTTTTCCCAACTCCAGACGAAATGATATAGAGGTCGTACGGTTTTACGACAAGGGTTCGGACGAATACGTGTTTAAACGCACGTACGACATTCGGACAGTTTTTATTAGACGGCTTTGGTTTAAGCTAGATTCTAGTATCAGGTTATTCTATTTATACAGTCTTTAGTTTTTCCGTGTTTTCACGGATGCGAAGGGCGTTCTCGTAATTATTCGAGAAGCTTCTAGAAGGAGGGTGACTAAGAAGGTTAAGGTGGCATTTTCATTAATTGCTTTGTGTGACTCATTTATATGATTCATCATATCATTAATACTTCATTAATGATCTAATGACTCACATAATGAATCACTCTCTTTGAATAAATGAAGCATGGTGAATAATCATTTAATTGATATTATTTGATAATTCATTATGTATCATATATTCAAGTGAGAAGGATTTGATTCTCATTATTCTCTCCACCTTCTCTCTCCTCAAGCTCTCTTTCCTTCTCCAAACCCTAATCCTACCACTCATGAGTTGAGTACAAGGATTAGTAAAGACTAAACACTCCATAACCTAACTCTATATCATCTTAGTTACTTTGGTTAGCAACTAGAGAAACAAAGTTACCTCAAGTCTTGAGGTGTAGCTTGGATTAGGGTACTCGGGTGGATCATCTATCACGGATAGAAGGCCGAGGAGGACATAGAGATCACAAAGACGAAGGACTAGAATCGTATGGTATAATCTCTTCACATAGTAGCTTAGAACTCTATGTTTATCGTTAAGTATTGTTTAGAAAAGATCTTCGGTTAGTCGATGTATGCTACCAAACAAGATTGTTTTTCATATTTCCGCCTTCCCGCAACTCGTGGGGTGTTGCACATCGACTTACAAACGAACCCCGTCGCAAAACCATGTGACCCCTACTCTGTTTTGCCTAAAGGCGAACAACCCTCTGTGTGGGAGTCTAAAGACTCGACACTACGCTGCAGTGGGTTTAACCACAGACCGCAAGCGGCACTAGCTGTACGTAACGGTCCCCAGGTAGATGCCGATTAGAAGACTGACGAGGTGAACCCATCTGAACTCCTACTGAGTCTGAATGTGACAGTCTCCGTACAGTCCGGTCTGTTCGTCTGATAACATCGCATGGCGGGCCTAGGGGGGTGGTAAACGTCAGTCCCCTAATAGCGGTACAAGTCGTGTCGGAGTGTAGCCCAGAACACCCTGAGATAACACTGGAAACCTATCAGTATACCTCGCTTTCCCTGGCTAGGGACTACTTGTGTAATGACTCTCCTGGACACAGCGCGATGTCAACCCCCAATACCGGGAGAGACGAATCCTGTCTAACCGTCACTGCCTCCAATTGCTTCGGGACTGCACCCAAAAACTACCTTTTTGCACGACTCCTTTGAGCCGTGGTAGGGTAGTAATCAAAGTACAGTGGGAACACACTCGAGGCGAAGTGATAGTGTCAAGTCAGCGGACTAAGCTGTACTCATGTCACCTGGGAACTGATAACTGACGATAGGTATAATACCAACCAACAGTTCCCGACGAGTCCTGTCCAGTGTACTCGTAACCTAATGAGCACCCGCATACTATCTCAAGTACGACGTACTGACGGCTGTGGGACAGACCGTCCCCCAAGCTGGGATGAGAAGCGCATACGCTAGTCTACTCCGGAGTATCGATGCCCTGTCTCGATAATCCCACGACCAGGGACGTGTATATATAAGGATGTGCTTATAGATTACCCAGCCCCCACGAGTGTGACTGCCATCACAACGCTGGTAATCAAGAAAAGATCCTAAGGGCACCACTAATGCGTATAGGTGATACAATAAAGAAACACATGTACACATTACAGCAGAGACAAACCAAGTAGCATACTACCATTTCGAGCAAGATTGTCTATACAACTGTGAATATCCCAAGCTTCCATCAAGTAATATACATACTAGTATGATACAGTAATGGCGTCTAAGGCATATACACTAACAGAAGCTTTGTTGACACCACGTCTGTACATTTCTAAAGTAAGAGGGACGTCAAAATAGTCTCTAGGCTGTAAATGTGCCATCAAGACTCGGTTCTTCTTTTGACGAAGCATGGTGGGAAAATATGGTAACATTTCTTCTATTTGTGCCTATGGATTGTATACAAGAGTCGGTATGGACCTAGTTGCAGGGCAGAAAAATTTTATTTTATTTATTTTTATATTTCTGTAATGCTCTATCTTCTCAGCTTTTTATATCGCGAAAGTCGAGATTACCCAATCATTTCGGCTATTTTTCGCAGTGCCCAATCATTTCGGCTATGTCATTTTTATTCGCTATTTTTTATTGCGAGTTGCCTAAACATTTCTGCTGTTTCATATGCTTATTTTTTTGCTCACAGGTTTTTATTGTGAGTTGCTCTATCATTTCAGCTATTTCATATGCATATTTTTTCTTGGTCGCTGATTTTATTGCGAGTTAGGAACTTGAAATCTGTTTCCCCCATCAGAGCAAAGCTCTGTTTGAATTTCAAAAATTCAAAAATTGAAGAAACGCTTCAGATCCATTGCGCTGCGCGCAACGCGCCACGTGTCAAAAGCAGATACGCCAGCGCAGCGCCCAAGGCAGCGCACCCAATCAGAGTAAGGCTCTATTTAAAATTCAAATTTTAATAAAGGGAGCAACGCTTCAGATGATCTGCGCTCTGCGCTGTGCGACACGTGGCAGCGCAGTTGCGCTGCGCTCTGCGCCGCGCGACACGTGTCAAGCGCAGGTGCGCTTGCGCCAACTGTGCCAGCACCAAAACAGAATTAAAATTCTAGAAAGATCTTTCTGATCTTATTAAAACAATAAGATTCTCTTCTGTAAAACAGAAACCCTTGGATCAAAGATCCAACCGTAGGGAAAAATCCCTAAATCACTCAGAGAAAGATCTCTTTAACTGATTTAACAAATCAATTCGCACTATAAAAAGGCCCCTAGACTCCAAGTCTAAAAGACACAAAAACAGAGAGAGATATTCAGAACTTCTCTAGAAAATTTTGAGAAGAGCTCACAAAAAAATAAAGGTAAAACCCTTTGAATAAAAAGAAGAGTTTCTTCTAAAAAGATCATTGATCTAAGAACAAGATCAAAGAACATCAATAAAAAAAATATATAATAATAAAGGCATTGACTTTTAATGAACCACTGGTTCTTGATATTTGAGGTAAAACCTCTCTGGAAAACAAGAAAAACTTGTTTTCTTTGATCTAAATTTGATCAAAATATAAAACAGTGCCCTGCACTTGTGAAATTTGCACTGTTGCGCTCTTGGGTTGGCGCAAGCCACCAGAGAGCGCCACGTGTCAGCCCTAGAGCAATCTGCGCCTTGCGCTTTAAAAAATGAGCATTGCGCTCTTGGGTTGGCGCACCTCACCAGAGCGCGCCACGTGTCAGCAGCTCAACAGCGCAGCGCACAACGCTTGCGCTCACCAGAGCGTGACACGTGTCACCATCATATGAGTTTGCGCCTTGCGCTCCTCAATTGGCGCAAAGCGCCTGACAAGCCACGTGGGGCGTTGTCAGAGCATTTAATGCAATGCATTATCAAGGGCAGAGCCCAATAAAAAAGGTCTATCAGACCAAATAAAAATGCTATGCAAAGGGGCAGAGCCCAATTAAAAGGAAAAAAGTCTAAAACAGACTAAAATAAAAATGCCATGCATTATTAAAAAAAAAGGGCAGATCCCAAACAGAGGTCTGTTAGACCAAAACAAATGCTGTGCATTTAATTAAAAGCCCAATGCTATGCATTAATAAAGGGCAGAGCCCAAGCAAAGGACTAATAGGCCAATGATAAATAAAATGTTGAATATTTTCCACTGGACTTAACCCAATCATGGCCATAAGTCCTCAAATTAAAATTGACTGAGCATGACTGCTCTCTTAAATCAATTTACACCCGGTTCAAGGGTACATCTCCAAACTCCTCTGATATTTGTCGTTGTAATCCTTCAACGTCGTTAGAGAGGTGACGGGTCCCGACAACCACACATCGATACGGACTGTGGGGTCCTTAAACTCATGGACTTATGCGTCCTTAAACCAACAGTATGGACTGTGGGGTCCTTAAACTCATGGACTCAAGCGTCCTTAAACCAATATACGGACTTAAGCGTCCTTAAACTCATGGACTTATACGTCCTTAAACCAATAGTACGGACTGTGGGGTCCTTAAACTCATGGACTTAAGCGTCCTTAAACCAATATACAGACTTAAGCGTCCTTAAACTTACGGACTTAAGCGTCCTTAAACCAATGGACCAACATGTCCCTAAACTGGCAATGGACCACCATGTCCCTAAACTGGCAATGGACCACTATGTCCCTAAACTGGAACAATAGAGCCCCAAATGCTCTTTTGTCGGATCTAAACAATCCCGTTTAAATTGATCTTAGCCTCAAATATGGCTAAAGTATTCTTAAACCTTCAAATAGACTTTAGTCCCAAATTGGACTATAGATCCCCCAATCAACTTCGGTTCAAGGGTACATCTCTGAACTCCTCTGACATCTGTCGTTGTAATACTTCAACGTCGTCAGAGAGGTGACGGGTCCCGATGGCCATACATGCAATGGACCACTACATCCCTAAAGTGGAACAATAGAGCCCAAACGCTCTTTTTTCGGATCTAAACGATCCCGTTAAGTTGATCTTAGTCTCAAACTGGACTAACGTATCCTTAACAAACGTTTGAGTTGATCTTAGCCTTAAATATGGCTAAAGTATCCTCAAACCAAAACCCTAAACCCAAATCTAAGAAAATACGGATTTGGACTAATCCACGTCCTACGGGTGACGACATAAATTAGTCTCCGTATACAATCCACGGGCAACCACAAACAAAACAAACACACACGACATGAAGTGAAATAATTAACTGCAGGGGCTTGCGCCTGCAGGGAAGAGCGTCCCCACAATAAAAAAAAACCTCAAGTGAGGGGGAATCTGACGAAGTCTGCTACATCGGACGCATCCGTCTAAACCTCCGATACACGGTGCTATAAATCAATTTGGCATCTTCGGAGAGGTGGACGGATAAAACCAAATAGCATATGCCCCGAATCTCAGGCAAGCCGTCTTCACGTCGACTTGGCCGTCTTTCGGAGGGGAACAGATTCTGGCACGCCCTGTGGGACCTTTTCCTCTTTCCACTCCACACTTCGTGTGCCGTCTTCGCGAACGAATCGCGGTTTGTTAATGGTTGTCTTCGGGTTTCAAGTTACTAAGATTTAGTCTTTTGCTTGGCGCAGAAATCAAACAACAATGACGACCAACTGCTCGAACTGCTCCAAATGCAAATGCAACCGACGCTTCGCCTCACCTGGAGGTGTAGCCTATGGGCCTCAAGCGGCCTCCATCCTTGCTATGCCGGTAGAACAAGTGACTCAGGCCACCACCAGTCTATTCTTCGGGACCATGCTCCCGCCAGCAAGTTTCTCCATTCCACTGCCCGTACCGGAAGCGCAAAAGAATTCGGTCTTCGATCGGCTCAATACTACCACGGCCCCTCTCAACGGGTCATCCAATGTCAAGCCGGAAGCCTCGGTCTTTACCAGGCTGAACCTGAACTCTGATGGGACTGCCAAGAAACCCATGACCCCTGACGTAGCAATCGCAAAGAGGACAGCCATCTCTATTCCTGAAGCCGTCAAGACGGCTTCTCCTGCTAAAGAGTCGGTCTTTTCAAGGCTGACTATTCTGGCTCCCGTTCCTGCTCGAAGGTCTGTCTTTGACAGATTGGACACCGCCACTCAAATGACATCAGTCTTCAAGAGGCTGGCACCAGTGGTGCCTCGTCTAGACAGGGGGCAAGACAAAACCATCCCCATCGCCGAACCAGCCCCAACAGCTCGACATGCTCGACGTCGCCACTGGCGCCGAGTAAAGAAGGCTGGGGGCAATTCCCCCTCTGGGCTAACTCCACCGGCTCCAATGGTAGAAATTAATGCTGCTGTTCCAACTGGAAACTGCTTTGAACCGCTAAGGAGGGTACGCAAAAACTCTCCGACTGCCACGCTGAAAAGATCTCCTCCGCCCGCGGAGAATGTTACAGAATCAAAGCCGGAGCAGCCCCCTCAGCGGCTGTCCTCCAAAATTTACAAGGTCTGGCGGCGAGTTCAAGACTCAGTAATTGATCGAGATCACTCTCGTCGGCAGAAGCGGGTGAAAATACAGGAAGAATAGAACCGTCCTGTTAAAAAGCAAAGGACGACAACCACTTGGATACCCACTACAACGGCCCCCTCCACGTCGACTACTCAAAAGAGAAGAAGGCCGGAGAAAGTCCTCACGCCTGCGGCAAATGTCAAAGGCAGTGAGCCCAAACGCCCTAAGTCCGGGGGTATTATGGTACACACCGTCTACATGGCGTCCGGGAAAGAGGGCAGCCGTACATCTACAGGTCATAGACCGCTTACACGGTCAGTGACTAAAGCTCAGGAGGAGCAGCAGAAGCTCCAAGAAATGATGAATGCGATGGCCGCACTCACTGGGCCAAAAGAAAGCCCCGAAGCACCCTCGGATCAACGCAGGAGCAAGAAACCGACGCCGAGTTCCTTCGGAGAATATTGGAGAAGAAGGACAAAGAGGCTGCGGAACAAGCAGCCAATATAAAACGAATGGCCCTTCTATTCCAGGATATGGTGGGTATGATAATCCAGCAGGATCCTCCTGCTGAAGATTCTCCGATCGTCCTTAAAGATGATAGAGGAGAGACGTCGAATCCTCCACCGGCTCTGCCAACAGCCAAGGAGGAGACAATTTCCAAGGCTGACCTGGACGAATATATAGCTCAGCAGATACGGGTTCATGCTCAGTACGTCTTCTTCCTTAGCATTCATTTGTACATATTTCTGCATTTGCATACTTATTTTAAAACCCATAAAAATTAAAAATTTCAAAATTATAAAAATTAATGTATTCAATTTTGGCCGTATTTGACTTGAGTTTGACAAATAGGTTAACTAGCTAGGAACAACTAGATCTTAGACTTAGTAAATTAAAAACCCTAAAAATAACCTTACTTAAAGTTTAACGGTAGAAAGTATATGTCTTTGTAGTTTATTTAGAAATAGGCAAATTTTTGGTTCTGTAACACCCGAGCCCAATAATACCATGCATATTACTAGTTGAGGGTTATTTATTGCTCTTTCCAATTTTCCTGATTTTCTGGTGTTTATTGCTAAATTTTACCCGGTTAAGTCATTTTGGCACATAACAAATTTTAACTCCTAAATTGAAATTTAAGATGTCCATGTTGGCCTACTCATCGCCACTAGTCGCGTGGTAGCGTCCGCGTGTCGAGATTCCGTTCCGTTTGGCTAAACGGGCAAGTTTGGGCGACTACGCGCGCATGCAAGTGTCCGACTTGGGGGCATGCATTTTAATCATTAAACACCTATTTTCAAAATTTGGAACCCGCTTAAAATCCTGTAATTTGAATTTGGAACATTTGGGCGCAACCCGGGCGCGATTGGAAATGTTTCGTTTCGCGCCAAAAAGGCCCATTTAATTGAATATCTTAAACTATAATATATATACGAATATATTTCTTTAACAGTAAATCCTTACCAAAATCCCTTTTAAATTTTTCTGTGAAATCTTCCCTTCTCCATTCAGCCAATCACGAGAAAAGAAATTCTCGTGGGCCCCACCTTTTTCCCACTCTCTCTCTATCTCTCTCTTCACAAATTTCTCTCTCCCCTCGTCATAAGCCTCTCTCTCTCCTCCTATATCAATCCCATGCACGCAGTCGCCCTCACCATTTCCTTTCTTCACGAGCACTCGACGAGAACCCTAACCCTAGCCCCGCGATCCCATCGCCGACTTCCCCGCGACTTCGCCGTCGCCGCCCTCGCCACCACGAGACCGTCGCACTTTCCTTCCCTCCTTCCTCCTCTCTCCCGCACCTGCACGCAACCCCGGCCTCGCCTCCAACCTCGCAACCCTCGCCGTTGACGCCGCACATCGTCGTCGACAACCCCGCGACTCCCTCTCACCCTCCTCGTCGAGACCTCATCGTCGTTCCCTCCTCCCCTCGCCGGAATAGCAAACCCGAGCCTTCACCCTTCGCCTGCACCTCCCCTGTTCGCCGGAGAAGCGCGCCGGCGACCTCGTCGACGCCACCTCCGACCACCTCCCTGTTCCCTCGACCACCAGAGCCGACCCCCTCTCTCCTCCACTCGCCGCAGCACACTACCCTGCACACCCGAGGCCCTTCCCCTTGCTGCAGCCACCGTCGCGGCCTCGCCGGCGTTCCAGTGCCGTCGAACCCGCCGTGGTCACACCCTTGGTGTCTCCCTGTAAATTTCCTTCTCTTTCCTTTTGCTACAACCCCCCGCTGGTCGTTTTGGCGTATATCGTATCCTTGTTGCTAACTTTGCTTTTCGGTTGTTGCCGGAATCCGACCGTGCCGTTTGACGAACCCGACGCTCCTGCGAAGCCCCCTGGTCCGTGTGATTCCATTGACCTCTGTTGGGACTCGATCCGTGGCCCGTGCTTCCGTATCGCAGTTTCTGCCGACATCGCATCCGTGTTTCGGTTTGCGGAACCGCCGAGGCAAGTATCCGAATACTTGCTTTAACATGCTACAACTTAATCATCATATTATAACCACACCACTAATATAATATCGATACCTGTTATAACTTAGAATTACTAGCCACGATTATCCGTAACTTTAAATCAATGAAATCATTGCTCGCTTTAACCGGTCTGCTATTAAGTCATACTTAACTAATCAAACCAAGTAGATCATCCCCAATTCATTGTTAAAATCACTCATGAGACAATTATTGTGCTTAGTTCAAATTCATGTAACTCCATTACGTATATTATCGATATTGTTCGTCTTGTGGCTATTGCACCTCGAAGGTGCGTGAACCGGATTAATATGAGAATACAAACATCACTGTGTTCACATAGAATAATAATTGTTATTTACTGTTTCCTGCTACTGTTCATTATTTGTTACTATACCTGTTATCATCATATACCCGATTGCATTACATATTGACCGATCTTGATACACCTGACACATGTACTGATACACCGGACACAACACCCTGTACATATCGACTCTACCTGTTGAAAGTAACCTGACCTGTTACCTGATCTTATGCCTAATGCCGACAAACCTAACCATTCCTGCTGTCGATCCAGACAGACCTACCTTTACTTGACTTGTGTTGGCATTAGTTCTTGACTACTGAATACCTGACTGACATACATAGTTTGGGGGTATGGGGAAATCAAAGGTGAAACCGACTTGTAACTCAACAGTTCGATACATTGTTCTGATCAGTCTTACGGGCTTGGCCAGCTCCGGAGTGTTGATGCTGACATCACTCATCTATCCTACTACCTTTTACTGCTTAGCGGCACGTCTCGGATTCAGCCCCGAGAATTATGACCGTGGTCCCGGGCACGCACGGGATACTATTGAGTTACATCGACGATTCATCAATTGGTTTCAAAGACTATAGAGTAGAAAACCTGATAGGACAGTTTAGTCACTACTGCACATTACCCTGTTTATTACTTCTTATTACTGCTTTATTCATGTTCATGCTTGCATTGTTTATTACCATGTTTATGCTACATTACTTGATATCATGACGCGCTGACGTCTGGGTTTTGCATGGCCCAGATTCTGTACCCTTGTCGTCGACCGAGCAGGAGTACTTCAGCCAGCAGGCTGAACTGTGAGTTCTTTAGAGTTTAGTTGTTTATGTCATTTCATTTCCAGATGTGAGCCCGCATTATGGGACGTACTGTTTATTCATTGTATTGGATCATTAGCTTCCGCACTTATTGTTTATTGATTCTTGTTATTATGGATTTGGACATGTATTAGTTTAGTTTATTTTTACTGTTCTTGATATCTTTACAACCGTAATGTGACTGTGGATGGATACTTCCTACCCACAGGTAGCATGGTTGGCTACGTCACGTGCCCAAATCTTGCGCACTCTGGGAAGCGGGGCGTGACATGGTTTTATGGTATCAGAGACATAAGTTAATTGGGTTGACTCTTTGTAGTTGGGTATTGCACCCGATACACGAATCAGAATACCCGTGATTAGGAAACATGTCCTGCCACTTTGACCATTTTACTATCCTTGAATCCTTCTTCCGGATCATGTCGGCATGCAAACTTACTTTGCATTGTCAAACTTGAAAACCTAACTTCTTGTTATCTCTAGGACTTAGGCGACTTGGGTGGAGTTAAGTAATTGCGGCTATGATACCGCGGCATAGCTACAATGCAGTACTCTATTTAAGTATCTTGGAGTTCTAGCCTTGATTTATATATTGAATCTATCATCATGCTAATGTTGTTTGTTTTGATTTCAGGACCATGGCAGATAAGAATTTCAAGACGTATCAGCGGCGTGTGGATGAAGCCGCCATGTTGGGAGTGATACGCGGGATGTTGGAAAATCAGAAGAGGCAAACTGACCTGATCCAGCAGCAAGCAGATTCATTTCAGGAGGGTTTGCAGGCTATTCAGCAGTCTGTAAACACCGCTGTAGCGAAGCCAGTTGACCGGGTAGGGACCGTGGCAGATTTCAGACGGTTGGGTCCTACTACTTTCACTGGCTTGGAGGAGCCGTTACCAGCCGAGCAGTGGCTTGTGGACACAGAGAATTTATTGATTGCGGCACAGATCCCAGAAGACAAGAAAGTTGATGTGGTGCGCATTCAGCTGGTAGATTACGCCCGAGAGTGGTGGCTCGTGGAGGAGACCCGCTTATCCAAGCCAATCAGTTGGGCGGATTTCTCCAAAAGTTTCTTGGAAAAGTTCTTCCCGCGGACTGCACGGGAGGAAATGGAGGAGAGATTTATTGGGCTGAAACAAAATGGAGCAGCTGTGGATGTGCATGCAGCGGAGTGGACGAGACTTAGCCGTTTCGCTGGACCCTTAGTCGCCAAGGAGGCAGACAGGGCGCGAAGGTTCTTGCGCAGTTTGGATGTGGACATCCAGAGGCAGATTGTCTCCCTGGGTTTGACCACTTTCTCGCAGGTTCTTACGGCAGCCAGAGAGCAACAGAGTTTATCAGGATCGAAAGGGAACCTTCACCAGACAGCAGCTGCGGCCAGGAAGCCTGCATTTGTACCTAACCGAGATCATGGGCGCAGAGGTATTCCAGTGGACCGTCGAGGTGTAGCGCCAATGAAGAAGCCTGTGATCGTTGATCGAAGGAAGAGCGTGATTTGTGATTACTGCCGATTACTTGGGCACGTGCAGAAGGATTGTCGAAGGAGACTAGGACTTTGTCTGGTTTGTGGGGCAGCCGATCACGCAGTTGGTACTTGTCCGTCGAAGCTTCGCACGAGAGATGATATACGGAAGCCTCCGCAGAGACCGTTCCAAGGGCAGAAGCAGCTGACACAAGGACCCAACCAGGGTCGAGCTTTCACTTTGACAGCTGAGGAAGCCAAGGCATCAGGAGAAGTGGTTTCAGGTACTGTACTCGTTCGTGGTTTTCCCGCTTTGGCATTATTTGATTCCGGAGCATCCCACTGTTTTATGTCAGCAAATTTTATAACTGCACACTCGATCACCTGCACGACCCTGCCTAGTTTTTGGGACATACACACTAGGAATGGGAAAATCATAGCTTGTAAGGAATGTAGAGATTGTACTGTTGTTGGTTGTGGACGGGAGCTTTTTGCGGATTTCTTGGTGATTGATACGGGCAGTTATGAAGTAGTCTTGGGAATGGATTTTCTTGGCGCTTTCCACGCACACATTGATTGTAGGGCAAGGAAAGTAATTTTCCAGATTCCCGGACACCCTGAGTTTACTTTCATCGGAGGAAGCAGTTCTGTCGGGCCAGTCGAGTTTAGGGCTAGGCCGACGAACAATGTTCTTGCGGCTATGGTTGTGGATAGTAATGAAGAGCCGGCAGTTGTTCGCGACTTTATGGATGTGTTTGAAGATATTTCGGGCTTACCGCCGAAGCGAGATGTGGAGTTTGCGATTGACCTCACTCCTGGTGCAGCGCCAGTATCAAAATCTTATTATCCGATGTCACCGGTGGAATTGGAAGAAGTTAAGAAACAAGTGGGTGAATTACTCGAGAAGGGATGGATTCGAAGCAGCAACTCACCTTGGGGAGCTCCAGTTCTTTTGGTAAAGAAGAAGGATGGCACGAGAAGAATGTGCATCGATTACCGAGAATTAAACCGGGTGACTATTAAGAACAAGTACCCGATCCCTCGCATTGGAGAACTTTTTGAGCAGCTTAGTGGCGCGAGGGTATTCTCGAAACTGGACTTACGATCAGGATATCATCAGGTCCGAGTGAAGGCAGAAGACATTTGCAAGACGGCGTTTCGAACTCGGTATGGGCATTTCGAGTATTTAGTGATGCCCTTCGGAGTGACTAATGCGCCGGCAATATTTATGGACTTGATGAACAGGATCTTTTCACCGTTCTTGGACCAGTTTATTGTGGTATTCATTGACGATATTCTGGTGTACTCGAAGAGTCCGGAGGAGCATGCTGAACACTTAAGGATCGCACTGCAAACGCTGAGACAGGAGAAATTATTCGCGAAGATGAGTAAGTGCGAATTCTGGTTGGAAGAAGTGAAGTTTCTGGGGCATGTCGTGTCGGGCGATGGAATCGCCGTTGATCCCGAGAAGATTGCAGCAGTTCGAGATTGGCCTGTTCCAAAGAATGTTGCAGAGATAAGAAGTTTTCTTGGACTCGCCGGTTACTACAGAAGATTTGTGGAGAACTTCGCTCGTTTAGCTGAGCCGTTAACCAAGCTTACGCGTAAGGAGGTACCGTTTGTTTGGACAGATGGATGTGCATTGGCCTTCGAGACGTTGAAGCAGAAGTTGATAACCGCCCCTATCCTAACCGTACCGGATGATTCAGGAGGACTGGTGATTCACAGCGACGCATCTGGAAAAGGATTGGGATGTGTTTTGATGCAGAATGGGAAAGTCGTCGCTTACGCATCGAGACAGCTGAAGACTCATGAGCAGAACTATCCGACTCACGACTTGGAGCTTGCAGCCATGATCTTCGCCCTGAAGATTTGGAGACACTACCTTCTGGGCGAGAGAGTTGAAGTCTTTACGGATCACAAGAGTTTGAAATATGTGTTCACTCAGAAGGAGTTGAACATGAGGCAACGCAGATGGTTGGAGCTGATGGCCGAATACGACCTTGATCTTAAGTATCATCCGGGAAAAGTTAATGTCGTGCCAGATGCACTAAGTCGGTTACCAGCAATTCAGTTATTGACTGCACAGAGAGAGATCATTGAGGAGTTTCGGAGATTTGACTTGGAGGTTGTGCTACCGCGTGCTACAGGACAGTTGATGCAGTTACAAGTACAATCGTCCTTAGTTGAGAAGATTAAATTGGCGCAATCGCAGGATCCTAGACTGCAAAAGTTTCGAGAGCAGGTTGGAGCTGGACTACGAACCGATTTACTGATCCATGAAGATGGTTCGTTGAGATATGGTAGCCGTGTGTGTGCGCCAAAAGGAGACGTGCGTGAGGAGCTTATGAAGGAGGCACACAGTTCAGCTTACTCTGTACATCCAGGAGGGACGAAGATGTACCGAGATATTCGACAGCATTTCTGGTGGGAAGGTATGAAACGGGAAATCGCTCGCTTCGTGGCTAAGTGCTTGGTATGTCAGCAAGTCAAGGCTGAACACCAAAGGGTTGCTGGTTTGTTGCAACCACTTCCGATTCCTCAATGGAAGTGGGAACATATAACCATGGATTTCGTGACGGCTTTACCGCGGAGTCCAAAGGGCAACAATGCAGTATGGGTGGTTGTCGATCGGTTGACCAAGGCAGCTCACTTTATTCCTTTTCGGGTTGGTCAATCGACAGAGACCTTGGCAGAGCGATACATGCAGGAGATTGTCAGATTGCATGGAGTACCGGTAAGCATCGTGTCCGACCGGGACACTCGGTTCTTGTCGCACTTCTGGAGGAGTTTACAAGAAAGTTTGGGGACTCGATTGAAGTTTAGCACAGCCTATCATCCCCAGACTGATGGACAATCAGAGAGAACGATCCAGACCCTTGAAGATATGTTGAGGGCTTGCATGTTGGACTTCAAAGGTTCTTGGGAAGATCATCTACACCTGGTGGAGTTTTCGTACAACAACAGCTTCCAAGCAACTATTCAGATGGCCCCGTTTGAAGCACTGTATGGTCGTAAGTGCCGTTCACCGGTTTGTTGGGATGATGTTGGTGAACGAAGGTTACTAGGACCAGATTTGGTGGTGCAGACAGTCGAGAAGGTGAATACAATCAGAAAGCACATGAAGGCAGCTCAAGACAGACAGAAGAGTTGGGCCGACACGTCAAGAAGACCTCTAGAGTTCGCCGTGGGCGATTTAGTATTCCTGAAGATATCACCGACTAGAGGGGTGATTCGCTTTGGAAGTCGGGGAAAGCTTAGTCCCCGATTCGTTGGACCCTTCGAGATATTGGAGCGTGTCGGAGAGGTATCGTACCGGTTGGCGTTACCATTGTCATTAGCAGGAGTTCACGATGTGTTTCATGTGTCTCAACTACGGAGGTATGTTCGTGATGAGACCCATGTTTTGGATCACTCGGAGTTGACCGTTCGGGAGGACCTGACTTTTAAGGAGCGACCAGTCGAGATCAAGGATCGAAGAGAAAAGGTTCTTAAGAACAAGGTTATCCCTCTTGTGCTAGTTTCTTGGGGTAACCGATCGCATGGAGAATCTACTTGGGAGCGAGAAGACGAGATCCGGCAGAAATTCCCTTATCTTTTCCAGTAGTTAGTTATCTTGTATTCTTGGAATTTCGAGGACGAAATTCTTTTGTAGTTGGGTATGATGTAACACCCGAGCCCAATAATACCATGCATATTACTAGTTGGGGGTTATTTATTGCTCTTTCCAATTTTCCTGATTTTCTGGTGTTTATTGCTAAATTTTACCCGGTTAAGTCATTTTGGCACATAACAAATTTTAACTCCTAAATTGAAATTTAAGATGTCCATGTTGGCCTACTCGTCGCCACTAGTCGCGTGGTAGCGTCCGCGTGTCGAGATTCCGTTCCGTTTGGCTAAACGGGCAAGTTTGGGCGACTACGCGCGCGTGCAAGTGTCCGACTTGGGGGCATGCATTTTAATCATTAAACACCTATTTTCAAAATTTGGAACCCGCTTAAAATCCTGTAATTTGAATTTGGAACATTTGGGCGCAACCCGGGCGCGATTTGGAAATGTTTCGTTTCGCGCCAAAAAGGCCCATTTAATTGAATATCTTAAACTATAATATATATACGAATATATTTCTTTAACAGTAAATCCTTACCAAAATCCCTTTTAAATTTTTCTGTGAAATCTTCCCTTCTCCATTCAGCCAATCACGAGAAAAGAAATTCTCGTGGGCCCCACCTTTTTCCCACTCTCTCTCTATCTCTCTCTTCACAAATTTCTCTCTCCCCTCGTCATAAGCCTCTCTCTCTCCTCCTATATCAATCCCATGCACGCAGCCGCCCTCACCATTTCCTTTCTTCACGAGCACTCGACGAGAACCCTAACCCTAGCCCCGCGATCCCATCGCCGACTTCCCCGCGACTTCGCCGTCGCCGCCCTCGCCACCACGAGACCGTCGCACTTTCCTTCCCTCCTTCCTCCTCTCTCCCGCACCTGCACGCAACCCCGGCCTCGCCTCCAACCTCGCAACCCTCGCCGTCGACGCCGCCCATCGTCGTCGACAACCCCGCGACTCCCTCTCACCCTCCTCGTCGAGACCTCATCGTCGTTCCCTCCTCCCCTCGCCGGAATAGCAAACCCGAGCCTTCACCCTTCGCCTGCACCTCCCCTGTTCGCCGGAGAAGCGCGCCGGCGACCTCGTCGACGCCACCTCCGACCACCTCCCTGTTCCCTCGACCACCAGAGCCGACCCCCTCTCTCCTCCACTCGCCGCAGCACACTACCCTGCACACCCGAGGCCCTTCCCCTTGCTGCAGCCACCGTCGCGGCCTCGCCGGCGTTCCAGTGCCGTCGAACCCGCCGTGGTCACACCCTTGGTGTCTCCCTGTAAGTTTCCTTCTCTTTCCTTTTGGTACAACCCCCCGCTGGTCGTTTTGGCGTATATCGTATCCTTGTTGCTAACTTTGCTTTTCGGTTGTTGCCGGAACCCGACCGTGCCGTTTGACGAACCCGACGCTCCTGCGAAGCCCCCTGGTCCGTATGATTCCATTGACCTCTGTTGGGACTCGATCCGTGGCCCGTGCTTCCGTATCGCAGTTTCTGCCGACATCGCATCCGTGTTTCGGTTTGCGGAACCGCCGAGGCAAGTATCCGAATACTTGCTTTAACATGCTACAACTTAATCATCATATTATAACCACACCACTAATATAATATCGATACCTGTTATAACTTAGAATTACTAGCCACGATTATCCGTAACTTTAAATCAATGAAATCATTGCTCGCTTTAACCGGTCTGCTATTAAGTCATACTTAACTAATCAAACCAAGTAGATCATCCCCAATTCATTGTTAAAATCACTCATGAGACAATTATTGTGCTTAGTTCAAATTCATGTAACTCCATTACGTATATTATCGATATTGTTCGTCTTGTGGCTATTGCACCTCGAAGGTGCGTGAACCGGATTAATATGAGAATACAAACATCACTGTGTTCACATAGAATAATAATTGTTATTTACTGTTTCCTGCTACTGTTCATTATTTGTTACTATACCTGTTATCATCATATACCCGATTGCATTACATATTGACCGATCTTGATACACCTGACACATGTACTGATACACCGGACACAACACCCTGTACATATCGACTCTACCTGTTGAAAGTAACCTGACCTGTTACCTGATCTTATGCCTAATGCCGACAAACCTAACCATTCCTGCTGTCGATCCAGACAGACCTACCTTTACTTGACTTGTGTTGGCATTAGTTCTTGACTACTGAATACCTGACTGACATACATAGTTTGGGGGTATGGGGAAATCAAAGGTGAAACCGACTTGTAACTCAACAGTTCGATACATTGTTCTGATCAGTCTTACGGGCTTGGCCAGCTCCGGAGTGTTGATGCTGACATCACTCATCTATCCTACTACCTTTTACTGCTTAGCGGCACGTCTCGGATTCAGCCCCGAGAATTATGACCGTGGTCCCGGGCACGCACGGGATACTATTGAGTTACATCGACGATTCATCAATTGGTTTCAAAGACTATAGAGTAGAAAACCTGATAGGACAGTTTAGTCACTACTGCACATTACCCTGTTTATTACTTCTTATTACTGCTTTATTCATGTTCATGCTTGCATTGTTTATTACCATGTTTATGCTACATTACTTGATATCATGACGCGCTGACGTCTGGGTTTTGCATGGCCCAGATTCTGTACCCTTGTCGTCGACCGAGCAGGAGTACTTCAGCCAGCAGGTTGAACTGTGAGTTCTTTAGAGTTTAGTTGTTTATGTCATTTCATTTCCAGATGTGAGCCCGCATTATGGGACGTACTGTTTATTCATTGTATTGGATCATTAGCTTCCGCACTTATTGTTTATTGATTCTTGTTATTATGGATTTGGACATGTATTAGTTTAGTTTATTTTTACTGTTCTTGATATCTTTACAACCGTAATGTGACTGTGGATGGATACTTCCTACCCACAGGTAGCATGGTTGGCTACGTCACGTGCCCAAATCTTGCGCACTCTGGGAAGCGGGGCGTGATAGGTTCACTTCTTGGGCTAAGTCGAAATAAAGGAAAAGTATTGATATTTTTATTAGAGTATAAGTTTGAAAAATAATTCCTAGCTTAAGTCTAGATTCTGAAAATGTATACCCTACAAATTGCACAATCACGCACCTTGAAACTTGGAATAGTAGAGGAGACCTTGAAATGCTCTTGTCTAAAGTCCTTAGTACAAAGGAAATAAAAGAAAACATTCAAGTGTGAATAAAAGAATAAAAAAAAATGAACACTGGTTTTTGTGATTACTTAAGGCTAAAAAATAGAAAAATATTTAGCGAGGGTGCTTCATCACCTAGTGCCTTAGACCAACTGGTTTGGGAGTCACTGCTAAGCCTTGGGTGTTACAAGACTAGGAAGTACGCTTTAAAGTGCAAACGCATCTTGTAATCGGTTGTTGGTACCTCAAGAAATATTAACGATCGTATGAAGGATGTGTAAGAAAAATTCATTTACAAAAATTCACCAGTAAGATGTGCTTTGGACATTTCTTAAGTTTTCCTTCTAGGGTTCCATCTTCACTTAGGAATTTTTATCAATTCTACTAAAGATATAAGTTCTATTCTTCATTCCTCTCTCTTATCTAAATCCCAATCACATACCCCTACGTGTGTGTATATATCACCCCTACACTTGGAAATTCAAATCAAGCAATCATACTCTTGTTCGTTGTCCAAAGCACATCTTACTAGTGAATTTTTTTAAATGAATTTTTCTTACACATCCTTCATGCGATCGTTAATACTTCTTGAGGTACCAACAACCGATTACAAGATGCGTTTGCACTTTAAAGCGTACTTCCTAGTCTTGTAACACCTAAGGCTTAGCAGTGACTCCCAAACCAGTTGGTCTAAGGCACTAGGTGATGAAGCACCCTCGCTAAATATTTTCCTATATTTTAGCTTAAGTAATCACAAAAACCAGTGTTCATTTTTTTTATTCTTTTATTCACACTTGAATTTTTTCTTTTATTTCCTTCGTACTAAGGACTTTAGACAAGAGCATTTCAAGGTCTCCTCTACTATTCCAAGTTTCAAGGTGCGTGATTGTGCAATTTGTAGGGTATACATTTTCAGAATCTAGACTTAAGCTAGGAATTATTTTTCAAACTTATACTCTAATAAAAATATCAATATTTTTCCTTTGTTTCGACTTAGCCCAAGAAGTGAACCAAAAATTTGCCTATTTCTAAATAAACTACAAAGACATATACTTTCTACCGTTAAACTTTAAGGAAGGTTATTTTTAGGGTTTTTAATTTACTAAGTCTAAGATCTTGTTGTTCCTAGCTAGTTAACCTATTTGTCAAACTCAAGTCAAATACGGCTAAAACTGAATACATTAATTTTTATAATTTTGAAATTTTAAATTTTTATGGGTTTTAAAATAAGTATGCAAATGCAGAAATATGTACAAATGAATGCGAAGGAAGAAGACGTACTCAGCATGCCCCCAAACTTAAACTTGACAGTGTCCTCACTGTCATGCCACACCAAGAGGGTCAAAATTGTCGGCACTTCCCCTGTTTATTTATTTATAATTTTTTTTCGACTTTTTTTTATTTTTAATCAAAAAAGAAAACAAAAAATATATATATACATATATACAACAAGGTCCCCCCAAACTTAAGCAAGGCCTTACACAAGCCAAATGTTAACACCAATCATTCAAAAATTCTATCGTGATAATGGTCGAGTTGGTGAAAGAATGGAGTGGAAAAAAAAGGAAATGAGAAGCACAAGAGACCGTGTGGGAAGAAAGGTAGAATATGGTCTCGGTGGAGGAAAATGGCGGAGGGGAAAAAGAAATGGTAGGGATTCTACTTCTTCAAGTGGAGGTGGATTAATCACAAAATCCGTATCATGTAAGAATGCGAGTTCGTCGGCGAAAATATCTTCGAAACTTTCGTCTAAGGTCCAATTGAAAATTATCGAACTCAAAATATCGGATTGTGATTCATCAACACTCGGTATCATGAAATGAAGAGTAGAAGAACCAAAGAAAGTGGGAATATGAATTTGAGGGTGGGGATGGAGCGTATAAATTAGCACAATATGTAATGATCGATGTGTAAAAAGCGATTGTGCTAAGCTATCAACCCGCGGAAAAATGAGATTAAATCCTTCAAGATTCGTGAGCAAACATGGGTACGTCGAACTTGGTATTGGAGATGAAAGCGTAACGGTCTCTTGCAAGGTCGGAACTAGGACGGAGGGAAGTGAGTGAGGAAGGGTATCGGTTAAGGATTCAGGAGGGTGTACACAATCAGTGGAAGGGACATGATGAATTAGGAAATCCGACTTATCAAACAAAACTGGTTCATCCTCAATATTCTCCTCAAAATTTAGCCTATCCATGCCATTATCATCAAAATCAAGACGCATATGAAGTTCGGGAGAAACATTTAATGACTCGGGATGATGAATTGGACACAAAATTTCAATCAAATCTATGGGTTCGTCATCCAAAATATTCCCGGCGTCTATATCCTCAATCAAGTGAAAATCAATTTTTTCTGACACCTCATCAAAAACATGGATATTTATCGATTTAGGTTCTAGAGTGGAGGTGTAAAGTTCAAAAGGATTAGGTGTGGTTTCACTCGAAAGGGGTTCTTCACAATCTGGCAAATCAAGCACTACAAAGTCACACAACTCGTTAGATGTTTTATTTGTAACTTATGAATCATTTGGGACAATCGATGGAAAATCGAAGTTGTAGGATTCAATTGGGTATGGGTAGGTTTGATTTAGAAATCCTCTCAAATTCTCACTCTGTCCAACCGCCTCCTTATACATTGAAAAATTTGGAGCTAGTTGGAATCTAGCTACCGGTTCACTAGGTTGCATAAGGGCGGATATGGACGCATCCACATTCCTAACCATTTTGTTAGTTGCTAAGATATAAGCCTCCAACGACTGTTCCAAACTGACATGGGTGGTGAGGGGGTTTCGGGAAAGGATTCGAAGTTGTTTGAATATGTGAAACTCCCAACTGGCTGTGTGGAATCAATGTCTAGTGAAGGTGGGAAAGTCGAGTAGGACTAGTAGGAAGTGGGTGGTTGGACATGAGTAGGATCAACATGTGGATAAAAAGGTGGATGGACTTGTTGATTCCTAGAACTAGATGTGTGGAGAGGAGTAAAAGATCGGCTGCGAGATTGAGCAATATGCTCAGCAATGGACATCGGTTTAAAAGTTACAACAGGACTTGAAAAAGTGGTATCAATGTACGAAGGTGGTGAAGGTTGACATGGTTGACAAAAAATGGATTGCAAAGTCGAACTGTTTCTCCTAGACGCTTCTATTTGATCTTTCAAAGAAATTTTAGGCATGGAGGGATCTTCCATAAATCGACTGAAACAATTGACGTACGAGGCAAAGTTAGGTTCGGGATACCAAAGTTCGGCAAGAGATTTGTGATGTGGGGTACCCATGATAGAAGAAAGAGAAAAGAAAGAAGGTAGGTGGTGCAAGGATTTCTTAGCGGCAAACTTTGCAAGTCTTAAAAAGATTTTTCCTTTTTTTTTCCTTTATTTGGAAATTTTTGCAAAAAGATTTTTGATAAAGGGCTAAGACACACTTTCGATCAACCCAAAAATGCACAATCAGGCCTAGATCTAGGGTCACCTAGGTCAGCTAGACAGCTCCTAACTGTTCCAAAGGGCTAGAAATAGGACCGCAAACCGCCTCTTCACCGCCAATTGCGGCCAGGTAAGTTCCAGGTGAGTGGGAGGCTCCCCGCTATAAGTAGCGGTCCTAATTAAGTAACCACTCGCCTTAGACACACTTGCCTAGACACCGCAAAGTCAGGTTAGGATAAACGGTCGATGCCTATAACTAGTCCTCTGTCCTATTGAGCACGACGTCCTTAGGGCTGAGTCTAGTATTTTTTTAATTAAATATGGTCAATGAAAATGCCTTATGTGATTTCTGGGGTCCTTGGAAGGGTGATGAAATCCCCACCCAATCTGAATTGGTCAAAAGCCCCTTAAAATCGGATTAAAGATATGCAAAACAGTAAATCACTTGCAATCAAATCTTTTTTATTTTATGCGCGGCGTGTAGGGTTGCTAGGCATGCATACAAGGGTCTACGAGGCATCAACCATGCCCAATTAAAATTTTAGCCGAGCCGAACAACCCAAAGCCGGATCGTTAAACTAAAGTTTAGTCGAAAACAAGCATGTTAAACTCTTTAACACTAAGTGAGAGGGATTACAACCTTTGTAGATCCGGTCCTTCACTTCTTAAGCTCCGTGTTGAGGTTCCTTCGCTGCGATCATCGTGTTCCGGACTCTCGAGAGGCTTCACGAAGAGAAAGATGCAGTCTTGCTTCCGATCTTCGATAACAAAGATGATCTACCTTGAAGTTTCATTAACACAAGCTAACACTCACTAAATGAAGTGAACACCCTCATCTAAATGGCAAGGGTAGATAAAGATGATGAAGTAGGATTTTTTCTCTCATTTATAATCTTTTTCTCACTCACTTTCATCACAAAAGAAAAACTAGAAAGCTTTTCAAGAAGGAACTCAAGGAAGAAGAAGAATATCATAATCCTTTTGTGATGAATAATGAATTATTGTAGTGGTTACAAATCTAACCAAGGGTTAAGCATGAAGGAGTTAACCCTTGTAGAGAATTAACTAGAGTTAATGGTTTGGATTGGCTTAACATAATATTTTCACAAAATATCAAGCAAAACACAAAGTCAAAGCTTCATGAAGCTTCATGCAAAAGCTAACCCTAATCCAAACCCTAACCAAGTTTAAACCCTAAACCATTGTTAAATTTATAACCCTAACATGTTACAATATTATATATCACATATACAATATATTTTGTAACAATAGAAAATAATACACTTAACATATATCGCATATATATCAATGTATTATCCCGTGAGAAAATGAATTTTTTAGTGAGCTAATATTAGTTAATGTAATTTAATATATCATATATATTATTATACATTCAATTATCGAATCAACACTTGATCCGATAATCCGGCTATTTCACAAATAACCGACTAATATGATGACCCGGCTATATCACATATACCCGGCCGATATCTCATATCGCGAGAATCCAATACGGTATCACATACCGCATTATCCTTGGTCCTGCATATATCACATATGTGCTCCTACTCCGTTTTCCCTGAGCCAAGAAACCTCTGTGTAGGACTCTAAAGAATCGTCAATACGCCGGCAGTAAGTGATGATCATATCAAACGCCCACAAGCTGCAAGCGGTCAGCTAAACGTAATAGCCACCCAGGTATTGAGCGCTCAGAAGATCAACAAGAAAGCCTGTACATTCTCCTGTGAATCCAATCAGTAACACTCCCGTGCAGTCCGGTCTCGTCGTCTGATATGTCGCATATCTCGCCTAAGGGTGGTAAACATCAGACCCCAGTAGCTTGATAAGTCGTGTCGATATAAGGTATATAACAGTTCGAGAAACTACTGATAACACTTACCAATAAATCTCAGCAACCCTGGCCAGGGATTTCCGGTTATAGCCAATCGAACACAGCACAACATCAACTCCCTATACCGGGAGAGACGAATCCCCTCCTATAGCTCATTGCCTCCATGTGATTCGGGACTGTACCCAAAAGCCACCTTTTTGCATGCCCTCTTGGACGTGGTATGATGGAAATCAAAGCACAGTGGGAATCACACAAGACTCTATGACGATCTCGGGTCAACAGACTACTCTGTACCAGTGTCACCGGAGAACTGCCATCTGACGTGAGGTACAATACCATCTGGGAGTTCTCGGCGAGTCCGTCTAGTGTACCCAGTCTCTACTGAGCACCCGTACACCATCCTTGATGTCAATCACCGATGGATATGGGATCATCCATCACCCATCATATGGGTCAAGATGCGTATACGCTAGTCTACTCTGGTGTATAGATGCCCTGTCTCGATACACCCTCGACTAGGAACAGTTATAGGATGTACTCATCGACTACCGTGGCCCCACTAATATGATCTCATCATAGTCCCGGTATTCAAGTACATATCCTAAGGTCTTTATCAACATGTAATATAGAGACAATCAGAGTACATGTTAAGATAAAGTACAACCAGATAGCATACTATCATGTCAAGCAAGAAAGTCCTCCCTATATATGTCCAAGCATCCATTACAATATACATCATATGTACAGTAATGGCCTCTAAGGCATACATATAACTAACAATCTCCCACTTGCACTAGGACCATCTGTTGTGGTATCGCATAACCAACAATTAGCTGCGGTTGAAGTATCTCATACTCAACCATCCCGTAAGAGTCTCTACTGGGAAAAAGGCCTTTGTGAGTGGATCCGCGCTGTTTTCCTTTGTGTCTACTCTCCTAACCTCGATCTCCCTGAAGATCAACCATCTCCATGATCAGGTGATACTGCCTAAGAATTATATCTGGATTTCAGATGGGACGGGGGTTCCTTGGCAAAAGCCACAACACCATTGCCACACAATGGTAGGAACGAAGTTCATCTCATGAACTTATATATATCCAGACCGCCTCTTTAGTAGCATCCTTGGAAACGATGTATCTTGCCTTTAATCGTCTAGTAAGTCACGGAATCTAGCTTGGAACTCTTCCAACATACCGTCCCTCCACTGAGGGTAAAGACAATGCCTGTGACTGACATTCATTCGTCATTATCACCCTGGAACCTTTCCAGTGATTCTTCCCAGGATCGATTGATACCATCTCACTACAACTAGTGAGTATCCTAACATCCAATTAGATCTATCTCATAGATCCAAAATCCAGGATTCATGAGGTATCACTATGATCCTATATGGAGAATCCTTGTGATAAGCAGAGATTGACCGAGCGTAGCATAGGAAACTCCTTCCCAATCAAGAGTATGTCATCTATGTACTCTACGAGGATCACCACCATACTCCCTACTACCTTTTTGTATATACAAGGTTCATCTACCATTTTGATGAAGTCAAACTCTTTGACTACCACATCAAAAAAGATGTTCCAACTCCGTGATGCCTGTTTCATCACATAAAACATCTTGCACACGTTTCCGCTGCTCCCACTGTCTACGAAGCACTCTGGCTGTGTACTTATAGACGCTCTTTTCTAAAACATCATTTAGAAAAGCAGTCATGACACTCAACCGCCAGATATCGTAGTCATGGTATGTAGCCGTGGCAAGTAGGATCTGGATAGACTTAAGCATAGCTTTGAAAGTCTCAACTTTTCCATGTACACCTAGTAATCTTCTTAAGATATACTTGCTCCTGATGGGGATTTAACCCTTCAGATAGAGCAACCAAAGTCCATACTTTCTTGGTGTACAAGGATTCCATCTCAGATCGATAAGCATCCAGCCATTCTTACAGAGTCTCACTCCTGATGGCCAGCTCGAAACTAGTTGGGTCATCATCTCATGATGCAATCCTCGCTCCCACTGTCATAGATAAACCAAAGTATCTCTCAGGTGGGTGAGGAACCCTACTAGATCGACGGAGAGGCTGAGGTTCGTTGGAAACTATTGAATCCTTTGGTTCTACCAAATCATCTGCTGTAGTTTGTATAGCTGGAACTCCTTCCAGTTCTACCTCATGACCACTAATTTCTTCACAAGAAATTCCCTTTCACAAAGGTGGCATGCTGAGAAACAAAACATTTTTTGTTCCTCTGTTTGGTAGAAGATATTCCCTTGCGAATGCTTGGGATATCCAACAAACTTCCACAGAACTGACTTTGCCTCGAGCTTGTCCGGATTATTTTTTTAGACATGGGCTGGACAACCCCAAATCTTAACAAACTTAATATATGGGCTCTTCCCATTCCATATCACATATGAAGTGGTAGGTAACTGATTTGATTTGCATCCTATTCAATAGGTATCCAACTTCTCAAGTACATAACTCCCAAAAGGAAATAGGAAACTCAGTAGTACTCATCATAGAGCACACCATATCAAATAGGGTGCTATTGCTCTGCCCCGATATACCATCGTGCTATGGTGTATACGAAGAAGTAATGCTGAGAGAGAATCTCATTCTCCTTTAGAATAGTCCAGAAATTCCGTGCTCAAGTATTCTCCTCCTTGATCTCATCAAAGGACATAATATACCTGTTTTTGGTTCTCTACTTCTAACTTATATTCTGTGAATATCTCAAAAGCTTCGGACTTGTGTTTCAACAGGAACATATGTCTGAATCTTGAGAGATCATCAGAGAATGTAATGAAGTACAAAGAACCGGTCTTGGCATGTGTAGACAGGGGACCTTCATACATCATCATGTATCAATCCCAAGAGTTCACTAACTCTTTCTCTGTTTCCAATAAACAGAGATGTGGTCATCTTATCTTTGTGACATGACCGGCAAGTTTCACAAGATGTAAATTCAAACTAATTTAAATATGCATCTATGTGTAACTTCAGCTAGTCGGGTCGCATTGATATGACCTAGTCTACAATGCCTCAAGAAGGATTCGTTCATTTCTGAACTCTTCCTCTTGTGTGTGTTCTGCATACTAAGAACTGTAGTTTGATTTAGAACGTTAATGCTTTTAGATAACGTGCATGAACCGATTAACTCTTGATATGGGAAATGTTCAAAACATTATCCAACAATACAAAATTATATCTTTCTTTAATAATAAAGAGACTGATATGATGTTGTATATCAGGTTTGGTATCTAATAACATTCGTTCAGAATCAATGTATTCTGGTAATACAGGGTGATAGTGACCAACAGACTTAGCTGCAACACTTGCATCGTTTTCTGTCTCATGAAACTTATCACCCGTTCTCAGTTCTCTACCTTTCTGTAGCCCATGTAACATATTACATATGCGGGATCCTGATCCGGTATCTCATACCCAGGACGTAAAGGATACTGAGAAAAAGTTCTCTGTAATGAACACACCCGAAGATGATGCATCAACATGCACTTTCTTCGTTTGGGCAGCACAGGAATTCTGGTAATCCCAAATTTCCTGCTCTGTCTTATAACAATTATAAGTTGGAGCGGGACCAATGTTCCCCAGCTCAGTATAACAAGCGGGTTCGGTCAATTCATCCATTTTATTATCTTGATTAAGACGTGATATGGTCTCTACCTGGAGAGAGAGAGAGAAGAAAACACTCAGCGTATGCTCTTGCAAGATTAGATTGATTATCTAATATATCTAATCAGGATGTCTCCCACTGTTTTAGTCAAATCTTCCTTCAAACCCTAAAAGGAAAGACTAGCCGGGATTAATTACACGCTACAAGTTTGCCAATCTTTCAGCCAGGCCAGTGTCGGTACTTTGAGGGAGGTTCCCCGTGCTTTCGCACGGACCTAATTAAAGTAAATCTCGTTTTCCCAGGGGCGTAACCCCGTTGACACCTTTCTAGACACCGACTTGATCGACTAATTATAATGTGTAAAACTCTCCCAGGAGTAACTCTTACTCGCAGCGGGTATCGGGATCCAACTATCTCATAGAAGGTATGCAATCTCATTGCAAATTTCAACACTTGAAATTCCCAATAATATTTTACCCCTAGCGTTCTATGACCTTGACGCATGCCAAACAACCCATAGTTCGCTAGTCAAGTTCAACCCGTACATTTCTTGATTGAATTAAACCTACCCGCACGACCCTTGACTCATGCCAAACAACATCGTACGAATACCCTAATCCAATCGCATCGTATGCAAGCAGATAAGCACTAGTTAGCTACCGTACACTACGCCTTGACGCATGCCAAACTACCGCAGCACGAATACTAAGTAGTACTTATCTGAAATGACGGAGGGCTACGCAGGTTTTTAAGAAAACCATGAGCGTAAAGAACTTGATATCGTTGTAGAATCGAGTGATTTTAAATGGAGTGTTTTTTAGGCCTTTCTAGTTTTGCTAAAGGGGTCACTCCCGGTGAAGGGATCGTCGGCCCTTTCCTCATCGAATAAGGTGCAGGATAATTCACAAATATCACTATGCAAAGCAAGAACTATAGAAGCAATCAAAAGACAAACCGAGTTTGTAGCATCTGCTAGTTTCACTAAAGAGGTCACTCCCGGTGAAGGGATCTCGGCTCTTTCCTTATCGAATAAGGTGATGGATGTTCTACAAGGAACACCGCTATGCAAAGCAAGAAATAGAGCTACCAGTTTTTAAACAAGTTTCTACAACATCTTTAGGTTTCTTTTATTTCATTAATCTCATTAATGAAGTCCCATTTTTATTATGCTTCACAAGCATCTCTTTTGAAACGAAATCTGCAATATAACATATATCTCATATATATAATATAAACATTCATCTCAGGCAGTAATATGATCTCATCACAGAACATTGCAGCAGAAGAATATATATGAAATATTGGATATACTAGGACGTCCGTGTTTTAGTACGAGCCTGTATAAAACACGGATTCCACGGTCGCAATGAATAGCCAAACCCACATCCCTAGACCCCTACGAGAGCGACAAGCAACACTGCCAATTCTAGGGTTAGGAGACCCGGTCTCGACTCCTCGAGATGGTCTCCCACTGGACCCTAGAACCCGGTTACTTATGCTCCCCACCTTGGGTCTACCTAATGCGGAAAAGTAAATAAGATACAATGGTGACATCATCCTCAGCCCGGAAGTGCCCCAATAAAAGAATATTACATACAAATGAATTTTACATGAATGAAAAAGAAAAACTCTCATCTCACATAAAACCCCCGGCTATTAAGAAACGCGACGATCCAATATAACATATCCAGCAACACATAATATCTCATATCATCAACGTAAGCAAGTATGCGTATCCCGATTGTCGTTGATGTATAGCAACGAAGCCGGCGATACACCACATACTACGCTTACGGTCGCAGAAAAGAAAGTGTAAAACTACAACAGTTGGAATCCGCAACCTCCTTAGACATCGCATGCCTAACCAAATGAATTCCTTAGACATCGCATGCCTAACAATTATAAACCCCGCATTTTAGTCTCATTATCGAAAACTCTTTTCAATATCTAGTTGGGTAATTCAACAAGATTCCCGACATTCTGATCGAATGCTCTTCGCAAACTTTAGTAGACGGCCGCACCCCCAGATGCCGTCGACGAAGTGCACTAAGACGGAACACCGTTACCGCGAGCACTCAAACGGATGCTTTTGGCTATGGGGTTCTTCTATAGTCACTTGGTCGGGGCTATGGGGTGTAGCTGTTATTAAGTTTACCCGGCGAGTATCCGCGTACGCTACGTGATTGCAACGGACTTTTGATCACATCAAAATTCCGTAGCAACCGATCATCTGAGACTAAACCGCTAGATTTATAACATTCAAATTAGTTATCTCATAACTACATGTGGATTCCAATTATTGTATCACATTCCGGATAAATAGACCAATGTTAAACTTTCCGATAGAATAATCAAACACCCAAGATTTCCCCGATATATCTCAACACTTGAAATCAGTTTAAAAACATCCATCACATGCCACAGTACCAATGGTCCAGCCGTAGAAGGGTCAAGCCAACGCCTCACATGTGGCACGCCGTACTGCCCCAAACCCTAAGGTTTAAAGGCAGTTCAAGACGGTCACATAATCGAGTTAAGGTTTGTTGTCTTCTAGAGGGTCCACCACGTTACTTGCACGACATAGAACGTTCTTAAACTCGAGAAAAAATCCAACTTTTGAAAAAATTTCCGACAGGGAAAAAAGTGAGTTATTGATATCCGTTCGAACTTTTTAACAGTTTCTAAAAATTACCCGGACAAACTAAATAATGTTAAATTATCCGATCGAATCAACGAGTCCCCAATACAACCGTAGAAAACTCAACACTTGAGTGGAATTAAAAAATTCCCAGAAAAAAATGACAAGAAAGGACCTAAGATAAAATTTATGAAATATGAGGGACTAAGTCCAAATTTTGGCCGCGGAACCGCCGCCAAACCCTTGGTTTGGCCGAGGTGCCATGGTCAAATAAGTGACTTAGTGGACCGTACTTCACAGTAATTCTTAGTTTTTCCTGCTTTTTTTTCTGAGCATTTTTAATTCAGAAAAAATCATATTTTTGAAAAATGTACAGAGAAGGGTAAACATCGGGGTTTCCGGGTTCGATCGGACTTTAAACTTCGTCTATTCTTCGCCTAAAGCTCTAGCTTGACTCTGATACCACTGTAGGGTTGCTAGCCACGCATACAAGGGTCTACGAGGCATCAACCATGCCCAATTAAAATTTTAGCCGAGCCGAACAACCCAAAGCCGGATCTTTAAACTAGGGTTTAGGCGAAAACAAGCATGTTAAACTCTTTAACACTAAGTGAGAGGGATTACAACATTTGTAGATCCGGTCCTTCACTTCTTAAGCTCCGTGTTGAGGTCCCTTCGCTGCGATCATCATGTTCCAGACTCTCGAGAGGCTTCACGAAGAGAAAGATGCAGTCTTGCTTCCGATCTTCGATAACAAAGATGATCTACCTTGAAGTTTCATTAACACAAGCTAACACTCACTAAATGAAGTGAACACCCTCATCTAAATGGCAAGGGTAGATAAGGATGATGAAGTAGGATTTTTGCTCTCATTTATAATCTTTTTCTCACTCACTTTCATCACAAAAGCAAAACTAGAAAGCTTTTCAAGAAAGAACTCAAGAAAGAAGAAGAATATCATAATCCTTTTGTGATGAATAATGAATTATTATGGTGGTTACAAATCTAACCAAGGGTTAAGCATGAAGGAGTTAACCCTTGTAGAGAATTAACTAGAGTTAATGGTTTGGATTGGGTTAACATAATATCTTCACAAAACATCAAGCAAAACACAAAATCAAAGCTTCATGCAAAAGCTAACCCTAATCCAAACCCTAACCAAGTTTAAACCCTAAACCATTGTTAAATTTGTAACCCTAACATGTTACAATATTATATATAACATATACAATATATTTTGTAACAATAGAGAATAATACAATTAACATATATCGCATATATATCAATGTAATATCCCGTGAGAAAATGAATCTTTTAGTGAGCTAATATTAGTTAATGTAATTTAATATATCATATATATTATTATACATTAAATTATCGAATCAACACTTGATCCGATAACCCTGCTATTTCACAAATAACCGACTAATACGATGACCCGGCTATATCACATATACCCGGCCGATATCTCATATCGCGAGAATCCAATATGGTATCACATACCGCATTATCCTCGGTCCTGTACATATCACATATGTGCTCCTACTCCATTTTGCCTGAGCCAAGAAACCTCTGTGTAGGACTCTAAAGAATCGTCAATACGCCGGTAGTAGGTGATGATCATATCAAACACCCACAAGCTGCAAGCGGTCAGCTAAACGTAACTGCCACCCAGGTATTGAGCGCTCAGAAGATCAACAAGCAAGCCTGTACATTGTCTTATGAATCCAATCAGTAACACTCCCGTACAGTCCGGTCTCGTCGTCTGATATATCGCATATCTCGCCTAGAGGTGGTAAACGTCAGACCCCAGTAGCTCGATAAGTCGTGTCGATATGAGGTCTATAATAGTTCGAGAAACTACTGATAACACTTACTAGTAAATCTCAGCAACCCTGGCCAGGGATTTCCGGTTATAGCCAATCGAACACAGCACAACATCAACTCCCTATACCAGAGAGACAAATCCCCTCCTATCGCTCATTGCCTCCATGTGATTCGGGACTGTATCCAAAAGCCACCTTTTTGCATGCCCTCTTGGACGTGGTATGGTGGAAATCAAAGCACAATGGGAATCACACAAGACTCTATGACGATCTCGGGTCAACAGACTACTCTGTACCAGTGTCACCGGAGAACTGCCATCTGACGTGAGGTACAATACCATCTGGAAGTTCTCGGCGAGTCCGTCCAGTGTACCCAGTCTCTACTGAGCACCCGTACACCATCCTTGATGTCAAACACCGATGGATATAGGATCATCCATCGCCCATCATATGGGTCAAGATGCGTATACGCTAGTCTACTCTGGTGTATCGATGCCCTGTCTCGATACACCCTCGACTAGGAACAGTTATAGGATGTACTCATCGACTACCGTGGCCCCACTAGTATGATCTCATCATAGTCCCAGTAGTCGAGTACATATCCTAAGGGCTTTATCAACATGCAATATAGAGACAATCAGAGTACATGTTAAGATAAAGTACAACCAGATAGCATACTATCATGTCGAGCAAGAAAGTCCTCCCTATATATGTCCAAGCATCCATTACAATATACATCATATGTACAGTAATGGTCTCTAGGGCATACATATAACTAACACGGCGCAAAGAATCCTGCACAAGATTTGTTATTTGGAAGGGAAGATTTTTTTTAAGCGCAAGGAATCCTGCAGAAGCTTTGACAAAAGTTATATGGGGATTGGCAGAAGAGGGAAAATGGGAGCAAACAGTGCAAAACACGCGCGCTGACGTGGCAAATGAACCGCGGAACCTCGGCGGGAGCGTGCTTGCGCGGCGGAAGGGCGGAGGATTTGATGCTTCAGGTCTCTTAAAAAATTGTTCTGCTCTGTTGTTCCAATCCCTTTCTCTTCTGATCTACCTTTTTCTGTTTCGCACTCTAGATTTTTCTAGATCGGTCGATCCTGCAAAGATTCACAAAAAATACCCTCTCCAAAAAATAACAGATGATATATTTTTATAATTTTTTTTTGATTTTTCAGTTTTTATGATTTTTTAATTAAGATTAACCCGAAATTGCATAAAGGAAATAACACGCCGTCCCCGGCAACGGCACCATTTGATTTGGATGTCAAAAATATCTAGTAACCGCAATCAAGAACGGCGTCGCTTGGTAGCTAGCCGGTGAGTACGGGTCGGTCTACAGGGATGTTGTGAATTTCCTAATCGCTCTTACGAGTTAATTCCAAACGGCGTGAATGGATCAATTAAATCTAAAACCTAAATTAATCTAAATCTAAATCTTGCTAGGGTTATGTTTAGGTTAAGTTTGGAAAGTCAATAAATCTCACCGCTTTCTATACCCATATTAAGATCTTATTAGGAGTTATGGTAATTATTAATAAAGGGGATTAGAACCATTTGGAAAGATGTTTCTTCCTCTAGGTTCTTGTCCTTCCTTTATCAATCCTTACCATAACCTCCATGGAAAACATCACAACCGGGCCTTTATACTACGGTATCACCGCTACCTCGAGGGATAGGGTGCCGTAGGGAGCGGTATGTGCATGTATGCATGGAGTCCTATGAAAAATATATAACGGGCAAGAAAGGGATGAGAGATCTCATCTCTCAAAAGCCTTCCCTAAAGCTAACCTTAACAAGCGAGGAGACTACTCGCTTATTAGGGAATTTAAAAACATTTATCTAGGACAGAGAATGAAAAATTACCTACTTTATAGATGGCTCTCTCCAAACATCAACACAGGGTTGTCAGATCTGAATTCATGAAATGAAAAGAGGCACCGATGCTCTCCAAAAGATTTCTAAATTTTATTCATAGAAAGAGGTATAGGGAGGCATAACCTAATACAAGGTTTAGAGTTCCTATTTATAGAGGATAGGAAACCCTAGGTTACAATTGATTCGCACGTTTGCATTTACACAAATATCCCTAGGTTGACTAGTCAAAGCCGCCACACAAATTGGTAAAATTTTCTTCCCATAAATCCTTATACCCACCGTGGAACCGCGGCCCCAGCCAGGGTTTGGCCGCGGTTCCGCGGCCAACCTGATGGCTTGGTCTTTATATTTTTCTGTGCTGGCTTCTGGCTTTTTGGACTTTCTATTTCTTTAGTTCTTTTCTCCATATGGCTTCTAGATCTTCTCCAGATCTTCCAGCGAATAGTTGTAGTAGACTTCTAACCGTTCGCTTTGTAATCTTGGACCTTGCGTTGCCTTGTACTGATCTTTGTGTAGGCTTTATCAAAATCCTTCTGTTTGCTGGTCGTAGTCTCATTTTTGCATCGTCTTTTCATTATTTTCACTGTTTTAGATCCAAGAACCTGTAACCTGTAATATGTAGCAGACATGCGTCAAAAGCACCTGTTTATTTATAAAACGAATAAGAATGGGGAATATAATAATGCAATATTATGGTATGAACAGTTCACCAGGCAACTGAGGCAGCAGGTCAAGTTGTCAAGACGGGGAGACCATATCCGAGCTGGTATGATCAGATCAAGTACCCGTCGGGCTATACAATACCGAAATTCCATGTGTATAAGGAGACTGGCAATCCCCATCAACATGTTGCCCAGTTCAGGGCTCTTTGTGGCAATACCGGCGGTGATGATAAATTGTTGCTTCTCCAGTTCGTCGGTAGCTTATCTGAGACAACATTCGAGTGGTACTCCGAGCTCCCAAACGACTCTATCAAGACCTTTGCGGAGATGGAGCTATTGTTTACACAAAGATTCGCAAGCGCCAGCGAACGCACCCCGATAACAGCATTGATTAATGCCAGGGTGAAGCCAGGCGAAACATGGGTTCAGTATGCGATACGGTGGCGGAACTTGTGGTCAAAATGCGAACAACGCATTGAAGAAGCGCCGACAGTGGGTATGTTTGTGGGAACCCTCGATCCGCAGGAGACCATATCTCAATTCATGATGTTCTTCAAGCCGACTACCTTCCAGGCCCTGATCGACAAGCTAATCCAAATAGACCAGATGGGCCATAGACCGTCTCCTCCAAAGCCGGACTCTCGGAATGAGAAGGGGAAAGGAAAAGCGATCGTCGTCGCCAATGCTCAACAACAGCCGGGCAACTTGAAGCCGGTGGTCCGTCAAAACAATATGCGTCCACGCGTACCCCTCGAGGAGAGGCTAGGACATCCTTACTCATTCCCTCAAGATAAAACGAGAAGATTTTTCCAGCTGGCATTGCGCAACCGACTCATCAATCTGTCGGATCCAAGATGCCCTTTGCAGCTAAACGACGTCAATGATCCCAACTACTGTCCCTACCACCGAGTATTGGGCAATCCGATTGAGGATTGCTACATCTTCAAAAACTGGATTGAAGACCAATACCAACAGGGCAAGTTCGCGTTGTCCGAAAGATGGAAGGTGGGCCCGCCGCAACCTCATACCCCTAAAAAGGTGAATACGCCGGGGGAAACGTGCTCACTTGTTGAAGAAGCTCCGTGGGAGGTTGTGCTATCAGCCAAAACAAAGAGGATGCTGAATGATCTCCAGACGTGCCCGGCAGTCAGGTGCAAGAACTCGTTGGAACCTGAGATCATCGAAGGGATGCTAAAGCCGCGCCCAACTCTAAAGATCGATGGCGGTGGCCCAAACACTTGTACCCAGCCGTCCAAATCTTCAAAGAAGAAAAAGAAAAGATCCAAAAGGCCCATGAAACCTGACGACAAGCGCACGGACTTACAAAAGCAAATCGACGCACTGGAAGAATACAATCAAAAGGCACGAATTCCCATCACACTCCAGGAGTTCCTCAGCCACGTCTTTCAAGGGGAAGATGAGGGGGAGAGCTCGTCGGATGAATCCGAAGAATACGTGGCGAGTTGTCATATGATCTCTCACTCGTTTACGGACGATGAGAAAACTCCTTGCACTGAGAAGCTGGGGGTAGAGCCTGAGCCGGAACCTGTGTGGCCGTCAGACGAAATGATCGACGCCTTTCTGGATGAGATTCGTCTGAAAAGTAAAGCCGATCAGGAGTGTGAAATGGCCATATTGGAAGGAGCCAAACACCGGCGATTAGACGAAAGGGTTGAGATGCTCCCGTTAAATCAAGAAACATCCGTTGCGGATAAAAGCAAATTCAAGACGAGAAAGAGGTTTGCTAAGGCCATATCAATGGGGATAAAGCTACCACCCTCTGAAGAAAACATTGCCAGTAAAGCAGAAACGCACCCTTCTTACTGCTTATATCATCGAAAGATTTCGCACCCTACCGAAGAGTGCAAGGCTTTCAATAGATTGTGGCAGGGGTATGTGGTTCACCGGCAGCATGTTAAGCGGGAGAAGCGCAAAACTCGTCGGGAGCGGAAAAGTACGGCCGAGGAGCTCAGAAGAACCACCGGTGATTGTCGCATGGTTAACGCCGAGGGATCGCATGTTTTCACGTTCGGGAGTGACTCTGACGAGGAAATGGAGCTTAGCCCTCTCTTTAAAGAGCCCACCTCGGGAAAAGAGGAAGAGCCGCAGGCCTGCGAAAATATTCGGCTGTGTAATCGTACACTACCCGAAAAGAATCTTGGACCCTCAAATAAAAAAGATAAAGGGAAAGAAAAGGTTTCTGAGGATATCGCCTTAGATGACCGAGTCATAGAGGAGCTAACCGTCAAGGATCCGCCAAAGAGAAATAAGGTGGACTACAACGTTCTGGCACATTTGAGGAAGCTACCTTCGCAGCTCAGCATTCTTGACGCTCTCTTGTTATCAAAAGAAGCAAGGTATTCATTGATCAAAGCGCTGCAGGACCCAGAGCAATTCCAAGCTTTTCTCGCCGAAGAAAAGATGAAGGACGAGCTGGAAGAAGTGCACACAGCTGATGTCACTTTCGGTGATGAAGACCTCCTCCTTGGGACATACAAACACAATCGTCCCCTCTATGTCTCAGGATATTGCCATGATATAAAGATAGGAAAAATCTTGGTTGACAATGGCTCTTCTGTCAATCTCCTCAATGTACGGATGTTGAAAGAAATATGCATGAGCGTCCAGCACCTCGCTCGGGATAAGATCACCATCTCCGGGTTCGACTCTCAATCGTCCAGGACTCTCGGGTCTGTGATACTAACGCCGTGCTTTGGGCTACTCATCACGGACATTAAATTCCACGTCATAGACGCCAAAACATGCTACAATGCTTTGCTCGGCCGGCCATGGTTACACGAGTACAACATCATCCCTTCTACACAGCACCAGTGTATGAAATATTTTAAGGATGGTCTCGAGTATACCGTAACGGGAGAACTGAACCCATTCTCCGTAAACGAAGTCCGCAAATATGAAGATGCAAAATACTTCTTACCGGATTTCGAAGACACGGAGAGGTGTCGCAAGCCGGAGAACAAAACTAACGCTACCATTCATGTCTTCGGGAGTGATACTGAGGATGAGGAAGAGATAGTTTATTCGGGTCTACCCCAATACAACAGGCCGGGACCGTCCTCTCCTACGTTGATCTTTGGTAGTGACTCGGAAGATGAGGTCCATGCTAAATTCTCTGCTCGACCTTCAATACAAACATCCGTTGATGAAGAGCAAAGTCTGCAAGTCGACATGGTTCCACTTAAACATCATAAAGAACTGGATGCGTTCTATACCTACAGTGTAGAGGAGCTGCAGACATTCTATGTCCTTCCCAGGGGAGAAGACGAAAAGGCAATTCTATTCTACCACTCTGAAGAAACCAAAGTGGAGAAAGAAGTCTGGCACGGCACGGATCCTACGCTTGACAGGCTCCAGCCCATTCGTCTGCCTAGGTACTATACAAAAGGCTTGAAAAGGCTATTGAAGCGCCAAGGGATACCCTTCAAACAGACCGCTCGAAAAGCCAAATTCTATGACAGGGTCTGGAACGTTCCCGGAACTCAGCACAAGTTGCCTAGTGGGAGGATGGAAACAATCGGGCTTGGATACATTCGGTTCAAGAAACGAGAGCTGCTCCGCGACTATTACGTCGTACATGACTTCAGTGAAGAAGGGGATGCTCAATGGGAGGACGCTAATCCTGAACCAGAAAAAGTTCCTGATGCAAAAGTGCCCAGTCTTTCGTTCGAAGAACAAATGGACAAGCTTATAAAGGAAGCTGGACAAAAAGTTCGAGACGACCACAACCGTGAAATGGCCATCTACGAGAAAGCTAGGACGCAACGCCTCCTCCAACAGGCCGCGAAAGATGAAAATGCCGCTCCCTGCCAACCTGTTATAAAAAAGGCTCGACGCAGAGGCAGAAACAAGTCAAAAAGCGGAAAAGGCGCTCGACATCAACAAAACGGCACTAAGAAGCCACGCGAGAAGGAATTGAGCGGTCCAGATTCGTCCCTTATGAAGAAGATGAGTCGAGCATACTTTTTTCCTCAAGACAAGACGAAGAAGATACTTGACCTAGCCATAAAGCACCAAATGCTTACACTTCCGGAGTCCAAGCACCCTGAACAAGCAGGCGATGTCTCACACCCGAACTATTGCTCTTATCATAGGGTAATAGGACACCCTCTCGAAGATTGCTTCACCTTCAAGAATTGGGTTGAAGATCGGTATCAGCTCGGCAAGTTCGCGCTATCTGACAGCTGGAAGGTAACGCCGTCACAGAAGCATGATCCCAAAGACACGAGAGCAAAACCAGATCCACATCGGTCTTGGAAGCGAGCTCGTACTTGTCACATGATAACAATATCAAAAGAAGACCCTGAGGGTACGGATGATCTTCCCTGGTGCTTCGAAAACAGCGATGACGGGGTGATCTCGGAATTTCCACCAGCGCCGAAAGAGCTGGAAGATGGAATACACACCACTGCAGATAACCTTAAGAAAATTGAGTTGGGGACTGAGAACGACCCACAGCCAACATTCATCAGCGAGCTGCTATCTGATGGAAGGGTGGCTTCGTTAAAAGACGTGCTTATGCAGTATAAAGATTGCTTCGCATGGAACTATTCCAAGATGCCAGGACTAGATCCAGAGATTGCTGTGCATAAATTGGCGATATCCCTGGACGTTAAACCAATCAAACAAGCACCGAGAAGAATACGGCTCGAGCTTGAGATGGGCATTAACGCCGAAGTTAAGAAGCTGATCGACTCTGGATTTATCCAGGATGTTCAGTATCCCGATTAGATCGCCAACATCGTCCCGGTAATGAAGAAAAATGGGACAGTGCGCATATGCGTGGACTTCTGGGATCTTAATAAAGCCTGCCCGAAGGACATTTCCCAGTGCCGGTCACCGAGCTGATGATAGATAATATGTCCACTCACGAAGTCTTCTCCTTCATGGACGGATCCTCAGGATATAATCAGATAAAGATGCATCCCGAGGACCAGAAACATACCGCTTTCCGGACCCCTCTGGGTATATTCTGCTACAAGGTGATGCCCTTTGGTCTAAAGAACGCCGGTGCCACCTATCAGAGGGCCATGACGAAGATCTTCGAAGACCTCATACATAAAATCGTCGAATGTTATATCGACGACCTCGTGTTGAAAAGTAAATCGTACGAGGAACATCTCGAGCATCTGAAGATCGTGTTTCAAAGTCTTCGGCAATACAACTTGAAGATGAACCCTCTCAAATGTGCGTTCGGAGTTTCCTCGGGAAAATTCCTAGGATTCATCGTCCGACACCGATGTATCAAGATAGATCCGTCAAAAATCAAAGCGATCATTGAAATGCCTCCGCCGAGGACTCTCAAGCAATTGTGGTCTCTCCAAGGGAAGCTCGCGTACATCCGGCGATTTATAGCCAATCTTTCAGGCAAGTGCCGCCCTTACAGTCACCTGATGAAGAAGGGGACCCCTTTCGTTTGGGATCACAGATGCCAGAGCGCGCTGGACGAAATCAAGCAATACCTGCAGAATCCGCCAGTCCGGTCAAGGGAAAGCCTCTCATTCTTTATACAACAGCCCTCGAAGGTTCTTTAGGTGCATTATGGGCATAAGAGAAGGACCAAGGGAAAGAAAGAGCTCTTTATTACTTAAGTCGAGTTCTCCCGGGGGCAGAAAGCAATTACTCCCCCATCGAAAAACACTGCCTGGCGTTGATCTTCGCGATAACAAAGCTCGGCACTACGCCTTGGTGCATGAAGTCCGTCTCATTTCGAAGGTGGACCCCCTTAAATATTTAATGTCGAAGGCCATATTGACAGGGAGACTCGCTAAATGGGCCCTGATCTTGATGGAGTTTTCAATAACTTATCAGCCTCTTAAGGCAGAGAAAGGCCAGGCCATCACCGATTTCCTCGCTGAGCGTCCGATACCTGCTGATTCTCCTCTGAATTGCGAGCTGCCAGACGAACACGTGTTTGATGCGATCGACGGTAGTGATACCCGATGGGAACTTTATTTTGATGGAGCGTCTTCCATGAAGAAGCGCAAACAAAGCACTCCTATAATCAAATCGGGGGTAGGCCTCATCTTCGTAACTCCACAAGAAGGGATAATGCGCTTTGCTTTCTCCTTAACATAGCCGAGGACGAACAATGAAGTCGAATACGAAGCTTTGATAGCAGGCCTCGAGATCGCCATCGATATGGAAATTGAAAACCTCCTCATATACGGAGATTCTCAACTGGTCGTCGGTCAAGTGAATGGCGACTACCAAATGTGCAAACCCGAACTGGTAAAGTACGGCGAGAGAGTACAGCAATTGCTGACTCAAATTCCCTCCTATATGCTGAAAAGCATACCCCGTGCAGAAAATAGCAAAGCAGATGCACTAGCTAAGCTCGCTAAAGAACTGGCCGACGAGAACCTCGATAACGTAAGAATCGTGGTACAAAGCCGTCGGGTGCTCGCACCGGTAGAAATATCTCCGGAATCATCTGAGAAAAGGGAAGCGATTGAACAGACGGCCCTACAAATAAAAGACCAGGAAAAGGCTGAGGATTGGAGAAAAGTCTTTGTAGACTACTTTAAATCCAGTCGAACGCCTGAAGATGCGTCCTCAAGACATCAGCTCATGAAACGAGCTCTGTCTTTCGCTTTCGTTAATGATACTCTGTACAAAAGGTCATTTGATTCTCTGTGGTTGAGATGCCTGGGACCTGACGAAGTGAAAAGAGTCGTTCAGGAAGTTCACGACGGACTCTGCGGTTCTCACCAAGCAGGCCCGAAGTTGAAGTTGAAAATTAAATGGATGGGCTACTATTGGCCAACGATGATTCAGGACTGCCTTGAATATGCGAAGCAATGCCACTGATGCCAAATTCATGGGGACTTCATCCATCAATATCCAAATCCACTACATCCAACGGTGGCTAGCTAGCCATTCGAAATGTGGGGGACTGACGTAATCGGCCCCATTGAACCAGCATCGTTCAGGGGACATCGATTCATCTTGGCGACGACTGACTACTTCTCCAAATGGGCAGAAGCAGTACCGTTGAGGGAAGTAAAGACGGAGAATATCCTCCATTTTTTCAAGACGCACGTCATTTATCGGTTTGGAACTCCGCGATGGATCATCTCCGATAACGAGCCAGCCTACAGAAGTCACAAGATCAGCCGTTTCGCACAACAACATAACATAGACTGGAGATATTCCTCAGTTTATAATCCCCGAGCTAACGGTCTAGCTGAGGCTTTCAATAAGACCTTGACGAAGATCGTGAAGAAGACGGTGTCCCGAAATAAGAAGGACTGGCACGAGAGACTGCAAGAAGCTCTCTGGGTGTATCAAACTACGATCAAGACAGCCACGAACACAACGCCGTACGCGTTGGTATTCGGTACAGAAGCGGTACTCCCCCTCGAGATAGAGTTACCTTTTCTACGAGTGGCAGTCCACTACGAGCTGACGGACGAAGAAAATGCTCACCTTCGGCTTGAGGAGCTTGATGCCCTTGATGAAACCCGGCTCATAGCGCAACAAAATCTGGAGGCTTATAAAGCAAAGATGACGCGCTCATATGAAAGATTGACCAGGCCGAGGACATTCCGCCAAGGCAAACTCATGCTAGTGGTCAAAAGACCTATGATCCCCAATCGCGCCAAGCGGGGAAAATTCGAGCCGAACTATGAAGGACCGTACATCATAGACAAGGTCTACCAGGGTGGAGCCTATCTACTTATGGATATGCACGGTGAAAAGCCATTCAGGCCAATGAACGGTCGCTTCCTAAAGAAATACTACGCTTAGTAAGTCACAGCCTAGGTCAATGATAGATGACGACGACTATGTCCGCTCGCTATCTTCCTAAGCCCAAACTCTATAAGTAGTAACTGGCCTTCTTCTCCACGGACCGAAACGTCCTTAAACTAATGATGGACCACTATGTCCTAAAACTAGCTGCCGACCGAAACGTCTTTAAACTACTACCAAAACATCCTCAGGCTGACGAGATAAATAAAAAAAGAGAGTAAAAAAAATATAAAGAATAAAAAAGAAGAAGAAGAAAACGGTATGCCCATAAGCAAAATGGACACGGATGAAAACCCGAAAGGGCTCCGTGAGTAAAAATAGCAGGGCTACCGGCGAGTGTTCGTGAAAACCCGAAAGGGCGCGACCTCGTTAGAAAAAAGAATAAAAAAGAAGAAGAAGACGGTATGTCCGTAAGCAAAATGGGCACGGATGAAACCCGAAAGGGCTCCGTGAGTAAAAACAGCAGGGCTACCGGCGAGTGTTCGTGAAAACCCAAAAGGGCGCGACCACGTTAGAAAAAAGAATTAAAAAAAAAGAGAAGAAGACGGTATGTCCATAAGCAAAATGGGCACGGATGAAAACCCGAAAGGGCTCCGTGAGTAAAAACAGCAGGGCTACTGGCGAGTGTTCGTGAAAACCCGAAAGGGCGCGACCTCGTTAAAAAAAATAATAATAAAAAAGAATTAAAAGAAGAAGAAGACGGTATGTCCATAAGCAAAATGGGAACGGATGAAAACCCGAAAGGGTTCCGTGAGTAAAAACAGGACTACCGGCGAGTGTTTGTGAAAACCCGAAAGGGCGCAACCTCGTTAAAGGACACTTACAGGGTCCTCTCGACCTTGTAAGGAGAAACCACTCGCGTGAGATCCTTACGACTCACAAGGGAGCAACACACTTAGGGATCATCATGATTCCTAAGGAGAAAATACACTTGCGAGATCCTCACGACTCGCAGGGAGAACTCTCTTATGGCACCCTCACGGCTCGTAAGATTTGAAAGTCTTAAGTTACAGAGACCTAAACCTATACTTAAGCAGCCTCCCCCGCAACCTTCATTATTGCCCTACAAGTGGCTCAATACTGACCCTCGTATACAATCCATGGGAGCGAATAAACATTTCCCTAACAAAGTCCCACCAATGACTAGGGATATGTCCATATGATGAACAACCATTGTAAGTCCTCTCGACTTATAAGGAGAAAACCCTCTTGTAGGATCGACTTACGGAGGAAAATGCACTTAGGAATCCTCACGATTCCTAAGGAGAAAACACACCTACAAGATCCTCACGACTTGTAGGGAGAAATACCTTTGTGAGACCCTTACGACTCATGAAGTCAAAAGCCTTAGTCGACAGGACCCTAACCCTGTTCGCTAAGCCACCTTTGTTCGACATCGACAGAGGCAAATGATGATTCGCTCCTGGCAACGTCCCAGTTGTAGCGGTGCTGATGCCGAAATCGGTGTCTAATTCCAGGCTTACGACGAAAAGACAGCAAGCCACACATGCATACAAAATAACCGAAATGATGGGGCAACTTGCAATAAAAAGCAGCAAGTAAAAATATATGCATACAAAATAGCCGAAATGATTGGGCAACTCGCAATAAAAAGCAGCGAGTAAAAATAAAATAAATAGCCAAAATGATTGGGCACCGCAAAAAATAACCGAAATAATAGGGAAATCGCGGCTTTCGCGAAATAACGCTGAAATGATGGAGCATCGCGGAAATAAAACAATAATATAAAAAAAATGAATGAAACTTCTGTCCTACAGGCGATATCACAGTAATCCCTGTATACAATCCAGGGGCGCAAACAAAGAAGGAAACACATCTTTCCTCCCCGTGCTCCATCAGAAAACGGAGCCAAGTCTTGACGGTAACTCATATAAAACCCGAAAGACACATCACCTCAATTCGCGTCGGCCCGTAGAGAAACTAGCGTCTTTGCAGGAATACTCCGATTCGTTTCAACCTCGAGGAAACCAGTGTCCTCGGCAAAATACTTCGACTCAGGGAAACCAGCGTCCTTGATGAGAGCTTCTTGATTCGCGTCGGCCCGCAGAGAAACTAGAGTCTTTGCAGGAATACTCTGATTCGTTTCAACCTCGAGGAAACTAGTGTCCTCGGCAAAATACTTCGACTCAGGGAAACCAGCGTCCTTGATGAGAGCTTCTTGATTCGCGTCGGCCCGCAGAGAAACTAGCATTCTTGCAGGAATACTTCGATTCGTTTCAACCTCGAGGAAACCAGTGTTCTCGGCAAAATACTTCGACTCAGGGAAACGAGCGTGCTTGATGAGAGCTTCTTGATTCGCGTCGGCCCGCAGAGAAACTAGCGTCTTTGCAGGAATACTCCGATTCGTTTCAACCTTGAGGAAACCAGTGTCCTCGGCAAAATACTTCGACTCAGGGAAACCAGCGTCCTTGATGAGAGCTTCTTGATTCGCGTCGGCCCGTAGAGAAACTAGCGTCTTTGCAGGAATACTCCGATTCGTTTCAACCTCGAGGAAACCAGTGTCCTCGGCAAAATACTTCGACTTAGGGAAACCAGTGTCCTTGACGAGAACATCTTGATTCGCGTCGGCCTGCAGAGAAACCAGTGTCTTTGCAGGAATACTCTGATTCGTTTCAACCCCAGGGAAATCAATGTCCTTGGCAGCATACTTCGACTCAGGGAAACCAGTGTCCTTGACGAGAACATCTTGACTTGTGTCAACCCGCAGAGAAATCAGTGTCTTTGCAGGAATACTTCAATTCGTTTCAACTCCAAGGAAATCAGTGTCCTTGGCAACCTCCTCAATTCAGGGAAATCAGCGTCCTTGACGAGAGCATCTCAATTCGCGCCGATCCGCAGAGAAATTAGTGTCTCTATAGGAATATATGACGCCAGCAAAGCGGAGTCATGGAAAATTTCCCAGTTCCATGACTCGACAGTACATCAATGACCGAGAGTCAAACCCCTGACCCCGTAAAAGGCGGATAAGGGCAACTTTACCCATCACTTGCGAGTCCTCACGACTCGTAAGGGAGTAAATTCTCTTGTGAGATCCTTACAACTCTCAAGAGAAAACGCACTTAAGAATCCTCACGATTCCTAAGGAGAAAATACACCTACGAGATCCTCTTGATCCGTAGGGAGAAAAGTCTTTATGAGACCCTCACGGCTCATAAAGTTGAAAAGTCTTAGGCAGCAGATCTGAACCTGCAGCCTAAGCCATCACTACCTCTTGAAGAAGCCAAGACAGTATGTTCGCTCTATCATCTGTCAACCATGTTTGCTAAAGTAACATGCTGATAATAAAAGAAAGGAAAAGGCGGAGAAATGGCACAAGACATTACAAAGAATGCATATCTTTTATTCATAAATTTGATTGAGTACAAGATACATTGTGTTAAAGAATAAAAGAAACAAATACATTTTATTTACAATTGCCAATGGTACAAAATGTTCAAGGAGAAGGAAGCGTCTTAAATAGCCCCATCAATTGCTCGCGCACTTCCTTTAGTGCTTTCTCCTGATCGGCTACCACCGCCAGTTCTGCTTCCACTTGAGTCCGCTGCTGCAGGAAGGATGAGAGCTGCTCCTTAACTGCTTGCTGAGCTGCGTTGCGACCTTGGGCATCACGCTCAGTGGCATCGAGCTTCTGCTTCAGTGCTAGCCCATCAGAAATCCTTTGCAGAAGGCCCTCGAAGATAGCCTTCACCTGAGCAGCATTTGCCTCAACCTCAGCACGCAGGCGAGCAGTTTCGCTTGAGGTCTCTTAGAATTTCCTCAGCCTTAAAGCCACTTCTTGTTCCAAATGGAGGAAGTAAGAAGCGCTTTGCTCGATCCATGCCGCTCGTTGAGTGCTTGCAGCTAAGGTCTCAGGGGCAGGGCGCATAAACTCCAGTTGATGCAGGCGGGCCTCGATTTCCCTGCAGCGATTAACCCAAAACTTGACGACGCTTTCATTATGAAAATTCACAAGCGCCGCCAACATCGGGTTAACCTCCGCAGCGAAATCTGCAGCAGATGGGGGAGCGTCTGCGTCAAGCTCATCGACGTATCCGTTCAGCATGCCCAAGCTCATTGCGGCACCCTTTGAAGATGGACGTCTCAAGAAGGGGCATGCCGACATCATGATGCGATGCTTAAGGAGGGCCGGAACCGGAACGACAGCTGAAAAGACAAAACACAATCAGATGACGGTTCAAAAAATATGAGAAAGTCATCAATGGGAGAGTTTACTATACCAGCTGCAGCAGGTGGCAAAGCCAGGAGGGCCGGTGGCGCGACCGATCTTGCATCTCCTCCTTCAATTTGTAGCACTGCAGTCAAGGTAAGGAAAAATCAGAAATAATTCCATTACTGAGAAAATGAAGGATATTAATTGAAAACAATACTCACCGGCGCTACTGGAGGAAGCACGCTCCAACGAGAAGGAGAAGTGTGGGTGCAACACCTGGTAAAGGTGATCAAAAAGCACTCCTGCAAAGATGCAGTAGTACAACATCAGTACATGAATTATGCAGCCTAAAGATGAAACTGATAGATTATAAATTCATACCTTCCAACATTTGCGATGGCGCGAGAGAAGGCTGAGAGGTGGCCACCGCCAAGGCAGTAGCTGACGGCGCTCCCTCGAGCAATGGAGCATCAGCACTGGCCGCACCTGCGTTAAAAACAAAGATAAACCTGTCAGGAAGGATTGCGAGATAAAGAAAAAAGGACAGTAACCCAAAATTTACCTGATGAGCCGCCAGCCGAAACGGAGGCGTCTCCCTCCTCCATCGACATGAGTCCAACTCCCGTGGCCTCATCACCAGACTCCACGGGAGCCGTCGTCATGCTCGCGAGGCCAGGAGACGACGGAGGACCGTAGGCGGGGAGAGCAATGATCGGAGCATTGCCAGACTCTTGAGAAAGAGCGGCCAGCTCGTCCTCAGGAATCATGCCTGTCTCACTCGCTACTCCCTCGGGCTTAGCAGTCGCGGCCGTCTCGTCCACCGTTGCCACGGGGTCATCGGTCTCAGGCGCTCCATCCGCTGCTGCCCCAGACCCGGCTGTAGCAGCTGTCTCATCCGTCGCTACCTTGGGCTCGGCATCGGCCACCTTCTCAGGCATAGTGGACTTGACCGTTTCGTCAGCCACTAGCTCGGGCTCGGCAACCCCGGCTACGTCGCCCACCGTCGGCTCGGGTTCAGCCAGTACCTCCTCCACTGTCCCCTTAGGCTCGACGGTTTCCGCCTTCCCTTCGGCTGGGCTTGGCCTTGCAGGAAAATATGTATGAGAACTGATAGTTGTACAATTCTTACAACAAAGTCTCGAGAGACAAATTACCTGAGGAGGATCGATCGTTGGTCTCCCGAACTGCACGCGCCGCCTGTCTGCGAGTAGTAGACAAGGCGACCGAAGACTCTTCTGAAGGGGTAGCAGCACGAGGAACGGTGCTTGGGCCCGCTCCCATGGCCAAAGCAGCTCTGCGCTCCTTCGCCTCGCGCCTCAACCGCTTCCTCTCCTCCCGAGCCGTCACGATGGACCTCTTCGAAGCTTCCTTCATTAAGGTGTCGTCGTCCTCGTTTAGAGTTGCCTCCAGAGCCTTCAAGGCATCTCTCATCGGCTCCTCAAGTCGGGTCTCTCGCGGTAGCCCCGAAGAGGTCGGGACTTCAGTAGCTGGCTCGGGTAGAGCCCCCGCATCGGCGTGCGTAGAAGATCCCGTGGACCTTGCAATAAGAAAAAGAAAAGATTATATTGACTGTCACAAAGGAGAATAAAGACTTAATGAATCAAAATGTACCGAGGCCTAAGGATGCTCTGAGTTGTTCCTCCTCTTGAAAAGTTTTGAGAGAAGCAGCGATAGCTTCTTCAGTGGTGATGCCTGTTTAAAGAGAAGAGGGGAAAAGCATTAGTCAAAGACAGTAATAAAAGTACGATGCAGTAAAAAAAATGCAACTAGTGATTACCCGATTGCGCAAGCTTAGCTAGCCACGCGTCGCGCCTCGCCAATCGCTCTGAAGCTACGATGGCAGCCGCCAGATCAGTGTCATCTGGCGGCAAAACTAATCCTTTGTTGGTCCTATACTCGCCCAAGCCCTCATTATAGGGAGCATGAGGTTCCTGACCGAATGCAACGTCAGCTGAGAGGATCGACTTCTTCTTCCTCTTCTGCGCGCGGACCCCAGTCGCACCCAAAATTAACTTGCGCTTTGTGGGCACCTTAGGACGGCGGGTATCGATATCCGCGCCTATGCCGGACTCCGGCGAAACCACATTCACCGTCTCCACTGGAGCACGGGGCGCTGGTGGCACGTCTGCGGTAGCATGAGGTAATCCACGCGGAGGGCTCAACACGCGCGGTGGTCCAGCTCCAGCATCATTCAGCGGAGGAACGACCGGGGTCCTTGGCTTCAGAGGAGCCTTGCGGTCGCTGCCGGGAGGCGCACCCTAGCGGTCAACCAATATGCGCTTCTCTTCACGGATGACTGCACCCATTGCGTGCGCGTACCAAGTCACGTACGCGTGGAGGACCCGGGGGACGCAGCTCGGCTCGCTGATGAAGAAGTGGGAGCCCGTATTCAGCCGCATAAAATGGTGCATCGCGCTCCGTATCCCCTCCATGCTGAACGCGTGCTCTTCTAAAAACGCCTCCAGCGGGACCCCCTGGTTATAGCTTGATTGCTGGGCGAACCGGTGGGGGTTGTACCTTATGAAAAGCACCATCTCGTTCTGCCTGAACACCAGGTAGCCCGGCCGAATGGAGTAGATGTGAAGAATCTCCCGGGCTTTCAGTACGTAGGCACCGTCCTTGAAGCCGTCATGCAGCGCCACCACCGCCTTGGAGTTTTCTGAGCCGATAGTTATGACTTTATCCATGAAAGAAATCTTCGCTCCGACCAGGTGTAGACGAAGGAGCAACCCCCTAGCCTCCCGCGAAGACGGATTCACGATTGAGGCGCCGATCAGCCGCATGACTCTTGGGAGTCTGCACCTCTCAAAAAACGAAGGGCTCTTATGGATGCCGAATACCCCGTGCACATGCATTTCCATCCACGAAGTGAAGTAGTGCATCGGGAAATTGGCAGGCTACACCCCGGTTTATTAGTGTCTGCCGCCACGCTGAGTCCATTGTATAGGTGAGCCAACCCGACGATTCTCATTGACAACTGTAGGCCAGCCACCATCCGATGCGCTGGGTAGAAAACGGACGGCCGCATGTAGCGCGGGTGCATGGGGAGCGCGAAGCTGCACAGCCACAAGCCGAGAAACCCTAAGAAGAAGGTCTCCTCATCAATGCCCGGGGTAGCGATTTCTGATAAGGGCATGATGGCGGCATCGGGGAGATAGAAATTATTTTGATCGTCTTCCGATACTAGTCGACGATCTAAGCCGAAGCCAAAAGGGTCGTCGAGCTTAGCGAACTTTTCACTCCGCTCCGATAGAATCTCCGGTTGAAGGAAGCGGGCGATAAAATCTGCAAAACTAACTCCCCGGACTCCTGATTCCAAATAGAGACCTTCGTATATATTCAGCACCTTCACCAAGCCCGGAAACTTGTGCTGAATAGCATTCTCCGGCGTCAAATCAAATACCAGCGGCTTGGTGGCAAAGACGTACTCGTCAGGAGGAAGCAGCTCCTCGTAATGCTCCCCCTCACCGGCAAACCTGAGATCTCGGTGAACTCTTCCAGGGAGTGTAAGTCCACGTTGCCCACCCCGGTGCTTGCGGGGAGGCGGAAAACGGAATAAAAATCGGATTTTTACTACTCTAGGCAACATGGACTAGACAAAGTCGGGATCTTTTCTAAACAAAACTAGCTAAAAAGCTAAAGAGAGTTAGCTATAGGGTAGAAAGATTATACCTTGGGCTTTATGTCCTTCTCTCCTTGCTCCTTGGAGTGGTAGTAAGGGATCACCTTGTCGCCTTCTCTAGTCGAAGAAGGATCCACCCGAGAGCCTCAACCTTTGGCTTCAACTTCAAGCTAGAAGTAACTAAGGTGCCAGAAGTGCTAATCCTAGAACCCTAGATGAGAGTAGAGATTATCTAGAAGAGGTTTTCTCAAGCTCAAGTGTTTCTCAACATATGAGAGGGGAGAGCTTGAGAGAGAGGAAGAGGAGGAGAGAGAATGAATATGATAGAATGAGAGAGTAATGAAGCATTCTCACATATATGTGTGAATTATTGTAAATTGATAATTAGTGAGATAATTGTCATGGCTTAATCAAGACATGACCATTATCATTTCATATTTAATGCTAATTGTAAGGATCAAAGAGCATCTTTTATATGAAATGATGATGGTCAAAGTGTCAACCTAGGTCAACAAGTCAAGGGTGGTCAAATAGTCATCAACCCTAACCATGTACAATTATATATAACTAATATCAATTAACCATAATACACACATAAGCATTAGGGTTAGCAAAATGACAATGGTCATTAACCCTAATCAAAGTCCTCTCCCTCTGTCTCAATCAACTGTGCATACGCACCCGTATTCGTGATCCGAGGAACACGAATACAAAGAGATAAAACCAATCCCAAATCATATACTAGGATCTGGCTTAAACCAAAGCCCTCTAGTATAAGCTGTCCGGACAGCAAACGTGCACAAGTGCGCGGATGTGAACGAACCCTGTCGCAAAACCATGCGACCTCTACTCATTTTGCCTAAAGGCGAATAGCTCTCTGTGTGGGACTCTAAAGACTCGACACTACGCTGGCAGTGGGTTTAACCACAGACCGCAAGCGGCACTAGCAGTACGTAACGGTCCCCAGGTAGATGCCGATAAGAAGACTGACGAGGTGACCCCATCTGAACTCCTACTGAGCCTGTATGTGACAGTCTCCGTACAGTCCGGTCTGTTCGTCTGATACATCGCATGGCGGGCCTAGGGGGGCGGTGAACTTCAGTCCCCTAATAGCAGTACAAGTCGTGTCGGAGTGTAGCCCAGAACACCTTAGATAACACTGGAAACCTACCAGTATATCTCGCTTGCCCTGGCCAGGGACTACTTGTGTAATGGCTCTCCTGGACACAGCGCGATGTCAACCCCCAATACCGGGAGAGACGAATCCTGTCTAACCGTCACTGCCTCCAAGTGCTTCGGGACTGCACCCAAAAACTACCTGTTTGCACGACTCCTTTGAGCCGTGGTAGGGTAGTAATCAAAGTGCAGTGGGAACACACTCGATGCGAAGTGACAGTGTCAAGTCAGCGGACTAAGCTGTACTCATGTCACCTGGGAACTGATAACTGACGATAGATATAATACCAACCAACAATTCCCGACGAGTCCTGTCCAGTGTACTCGTAACCTAACGAGCACCCGCATACTATCTCAAGTACGACGTACTGACGGCTGTGGGACAGACCGTCTCCCACGCTGAGATGAGAAGCGCATACGCTAGTCTACTCCGGAGTATCGATGCCCTGTCTCGATAGTCCAACGACTAGGCTCCTGTATAAGGATGTGCTTATGGATTACCCAGCCCCTACGAGTGTGAGCGCCATCACAACGCTGGTAATCAAGCAAAGATCCTAAGGGCTCTACTAATATGTATATAAGCGATATGCTAAAAAAAACACATGCACATATTGAAGTAGAGACAAACCAAGTAGCATACTACCATCTCAAGCAAGATTGTATATACAACTGTGAATATCCCAAGCTTCCATCTAGTATGATACAAACTAGTATGATACAGTAATGGCCTCTAGGGCATATACACTAACAATCTCCCACTTGCACTAAGGCCATGTACTGGCGTATCGAAGACCTATCATCTCGATCAGCCGCTCGAACTGAGTCTGGGGCAAGGCCTTGGTGAATGGATCTGCAGTGTTATCTTCTGACGCAACCCTCCGAACCTCGATCTCCTGGCGATCCACGATCTCCCTGATCAGGTGATACCGCCTCAAGATGTGTCTGGATTTCTGATGGGACCTGGGTTCCTTCGCTAAAGCTATAGCCCCGTTGTTGTCGCAATACAGAGGTATTGGGTCAACAATGGACGGAACCACCTGAAGTGCTTTCAAGAACTTCCCCATCCAGACAGCTTCTTTTGCGGCATCAGATGCAGCGATGTATTCCGCTTCCATAGTCGAGTCAGCAACAGTTTCCTGTTTGGAGCTCTTCCAACACACCGCCCCTCCATTGAGGGTAAAGACAAAACCCGACATGGACTTGGAATCATCCTTGTCACTCTGGAAGCTGGAGTCAACAAAAGCCTCAATCTGGAGGTCTTTTCCGCCATACACCAAGAACATCTCCTTAGTCCTTCTCAGGTACTTGAGAATGTTCTTTACCACTATCCAATATTTCTCCCCAGGGTTTGACTGATACCTGCTTACCACACTCAGTGCATAAGCCACATCCGGTCTGGTACACAACATCGCATATATTATAGAGCCTACCGCAGAAGCGTAGGGTATAATAGACATGCGATCCCTCTCCAAATCAGTCTTGGGAGACATCTCTTTGGAGAGGGTGATCCCGTGACAAGCCGGTAGATTACCGCGCTTGGAATCTTCCATACTGAATCTCTTCAGTATGGTGTCGATGTACCTGGACTGTGAAAGTCCTAATATCCTCTTGGATCTGTTACGGTAGATCCGGATACCCAGAATGTATGAGGTATCACCCAGGTCTTTCATGGAGAACCTGTGTGACAAGAACCCCTTGACAGATTGTAGCATAGGAATGTCATTTCCTATTAAGAGAATGTCATCCACGTATAAAACGAGGAATACTACAGTTCTCGCTACAAATCTACAATAGATGCATGGTTCATCTGGATTTTTGATAAAGCCAAATTCCTTGACCGTCTCATCAAAACAGATCTTCCAACTCCGCGATGCCTGCTTTAGTCCATAAATGGACTTAAGCAACTTGCACACCTTTCCGCTGCTCCCACTCTGAATGAAACCCTCTGGCTGGTCCATATAGACACACTCCTCTAAATGTCCATTTAGAAAAGCGGTCTTTATGTCCATCTGCCAAATCTCATAATCATGGAAGGCAGCAATGGCAAGAAGGATCCGAATGGATTTCAGCATAGCTACTGGAGAAAAGGTTTCGTCATAGTCCAAACCAGGTCGCTGACGAAAACCCTTTGCAACCAGTCTAGCTTTATAGGTCTCAACCTGTCCATCTACACCAATCTTCCTTTTGAAGATCCACTTGCATCCTACGGGTTTTACCCCATCTGGAGCAATGTCCAACGTCCATACTTTGTTGGTGTACATGGACTCCATTTCGGTCCGCATTGCATCCAGCCATTTTACCGAGTCGACGCTCTGAATGGCTTGCTGGAAGCTAGTAGGCTCATCATAATCTATGATGCAATCCTCTCTATCCCCGTCAATAAGAAAACCGTAGTATCTCTCGGGCGGATGAGACTGCCTACTACTCCTGCGGAGTGGCATGGGAATGTCCTGATCTTTCGAACCCTCTGGTTCTACTAAGCTTTCAGTAATAACTCGTGGTTCTGGAATTTCTTCCAGTTCTATTGCGCTCCCACTTATTTCTTTTTCTATGAACTGGTGTTCTAGAAAGTGGGCATGGCGAGAAACAAAGACCTTTTTTCCTCTTTGCAATAGAAGAAATATCCCTTGGAGCTCTTTGGATATCCCACAAACTTGCACTGTACTGAGTGTGTCTCGAGCTTGTCCGCATGCTGCTTTTTTACAAAAGCTGGACATCCCCATGTCTTAATGTGGATTAAGATAGGGTTTCTTCCCACACCACATCTGATATGGTGTAGTAGGCACAGTCTTAGTTGGAACTCGGTTCAAAAGGTATGCAGCTGATTCTAGCGCATATCCCCAGAACGATCGCGGCAACTCAGCGTTACTCATCATAGACCGTACCATATCCAATAGTGTTCGGTTCCGTCTCTCCGATACACCGTTATGTTGCGGAGTGTATGGAGGAGTAAGCCGAGAGAGAATTCCATTCTCTTTTAAGTAACCCAGGAACTCGGCACTCAAGTATTCACCACCTCGATCAGATCTCAGTGCCTTGATACTTTTGCCTGTTTGTTTTTCTACTTCATTCTTATATTCCTGGAATTTTTCAAAAGCCTCGGATTTATGTTTCATTAAGAAGACATAACCGTACCTTGAAAAGTCATCCGTAAAAGTAATGAAGTAAGAATAACCGCTTCGCGCATGCGTAGACATTGGACCGCACACGTCGCTGTGTACGAGTCCCAAGAGCTCGCTCGCTCTTACTCTGTGTCCAGTGAACGGAGTCTTTGTCATCTTTCCCTTGAGACAAGATTGATAAGTTGCATACGATTGATATTCGAACGGATCCAAATATCCTTCTGTATGTAACTTAGTCAACCTTCTCTCATTGATGTGACCCAGTCTACAAAGCCATAAGAAAGTTTTATTGATTTCTGGAGACTTTCTTTTGTGTTTATTCTGGACATTGAAAATCTGTGGTTGGTTTAATACGTATATACCGTTGTTCAATGTACCTGACCCAATCAAAACTTGATTAAGGTGAATGTTTACTACATTACTTACAAATGCAAATTCATAACCTTCTTTACATAATAAAGATACAGAAATGATATTACAGGTTGCATTTGGTACATAATAACAACTACGCAAAACCAAAAAGTGTCCATCCGACAATCCCAGGTGATAGTCCCCCACGGCCTCAGCATCCATGCTAGCACCGTTTGCAACTCTGAGGGTCATGTCACCTGCCTTCAAAACTCTACGCTTTCTCAACGCCTGCAAAGAATTACAGATATGAGATCCTGATCTGGTATCCAATACCCAGGATGTAGAGTTTATTGATAGACAGTTTTCAATAACATACATACCTGAAGCTGAAGCCGCAACTCGCTTCAAATCCTGGGTTCTGGCCTTCCAAGCCTTGCAATCCTGTTTCCAGTGTCCACTTTTGTGACAGTAGAAGCATTCTTCCTTCCCTACTAGCTTTCCCGCTACCTTTGTTGCCTTTCCTTTTCCCTTCGTATCCACTTTACTGACACCGCCTCTTGGTTTGGCGGGGGCTTTCTTCTTCTTACCCTTGGCTTTCTCCCTGGATCTAGAAGAGGAAGATCCTCCTACAAACAAAGTGGATGTCTCCCTACCCTTCTGTAGGGTGCCCTCAGCACTCCTCAACATGTTCAGAAGTTCGGAAAGTTCAACCTCCTTTCCTTGCATGTTGAAGTTAAGGATAAACTGGGCGTAAGTGGAAGGAAGGGACTGGAGAATCAAATCAGTGTAGAGTTCATTCTCCAACGTGGTCCCAAGGTCCGCGAGCTCCTCTATGTAGCCAATCATCTTAAGCACGTGTTCCGCTACCGATGATCCGACGGCCAATCTTGCCGAAAATAGCTTCTTCGACACTTCGTATCTGGCGATACGAGACTGCTCTCCATACAGTTCTTTTGTATGGAGAAATATGGTCTCTAGGTCCATATTCTCGTGTCTCCTCTGATGTTCATTGTCCATCGAGGCAAGTACGAGGCATTTGGCCTTCGCGCAATCTATCTCCCATGTCTTATGGATTTCTACATCCGCGACGCTGGAGGTGGGACCTGGGACAAGGGGAGCTTTGGTGGTAAGGATATACCCCAACTTGTCGTAAGTGATTGCCATCTTGACATTCCTGAGCCAATCTTTGTAGTTTGGCCCTGTCAGTATGTTTTTATCTAGTAATAACTTAAGTCCGGTCATGTTGAATGGTCGCTGCAATTAGGAGAGAGAAAAGAAACACTTTAGCATGATGCTCTTGCAAGTTTAGAGTGGTTTTTAGTTTGTCTAAACAGGATGGCTCCCACTGTCTCTCGAATCCCTTCTCAAACCGTAAAGAAAGAATTAGTCGGGATCAATCTCACCGTACAATACTTGCTTAACCGTTCAGCCAGGCCAGTGTCGGTACTTCGAGGGAGGTTTTCCAACGCTTTCGCGAAGTTCCTTAATTAAGTAACCTCTTTTCCCTGTGGGCGTAGCCCCGCTAACACCTTTCTAGACGCCTACTTGGTTTATAGCATTGATCGTTAAGTGAGAACTTTCCCGAGGAGTAGCATATACTCACAGTAGGATCGGGATCCAAATATCATCGCGTGATAAAACCGAAGGAATCCTACCAGAATCATCACACTCCAAATGGTATGCAGCACTAGCAAGTTTCAGTACTTATGAAACTCCCGATGTGGATTTTTTCCCCATGCTCTTATGACCTTGACTTTGGCCAAAATATCATAAGTCACATGTCAAGTTCTACCCGTCATTCTCCTGGTTAATTTGGACCCACCCGTACCTACCCTTGACTTTGGCCAAAATGGCAGCACGACTGTCCCAAACCAACGCATCTATCTATGCTGCACATGAATACCCAATAGCTACCAATCACTATGCCTTGACTTTGGCCAAAATACAAAGCTGGAATACTTTTTGACCATTCATGTGGAATGACGGAGGGCTACGAATGGTTTTGGCGAAACCGTGAACGTAGTGAACTTGATATAATCGATGGAACGAGATAGCTTTTAAAAGGAGTGGTTCAAGCTCCGCGTTTAAAAGTTTAGTTTTGAAAAGAACCGAGTGGTTTTCAAAGTGTTCCAATCGACTTTTACTTGGTTTATTTTCTTGCATTAGTTCTTTTAATGCGTTCCATCATTTAATCCTACCATTGCAGAAAACAACTAAAATATGGCGTACGCTTATGCCATTCGCATTCGCCACGGGGCCCCGTCATCACCCGTTAGGTTATTTAACTAACGACAGAGCGGGGGCTGGGCTAGCGCGGCTGTAAAACATAAGCAACGCCTAAATAGTTATAGTATATAGATATATAGCAATGATAGACATTACAGATCACAGATGAATACATTGGATATACTAGGAATCCGCAATCCGTTCGAGCCTGCAACGAAAAGCGGATTACACGGTCGCGGTGAATAGCCAATACCCCACCCAAGACCCCTACGGGTTCGGCAAACTACCCGCCAAGTACCCGAAGCGAAGCAACCTCCCTCAACACCGTGAGTAGGCCACTCGGCAATTCGAGATACCCGGTAGTTTGTGCACCCCCTCCATGGGTCTATCCTAGGAGCAAAAACAGTAAAAAGAATTATACAATGACGGCTACAACCCCGACCCGGTTGTGCGGCCAAACAAATAATAATACATCAATTTACATAATACATGAATGAAAGAAAAAGAAACACTCATCTCACATCCACCCCGGCTATTCACCCGCGACAATCCAACGCATTCATATACACATACCATCAACAAACACAGATCACAGATATATATAACCCCCACTAATCGACGTATAGCGATTAGCCGACGTTCAATACATATAAACATCACAGATATAACCCATTAGTCAAAGTGTAGTGAAGTTCGATCAAAAATACGGATTTATAGGCCCCCAAAAACAAATTTCTTTTCTGGAAAACCTGGGCACAAATAAACCATCTTAAAAATCCCAAAACCATGTCAGAAGAACACTGCACCAAACTCGATCCAGAACCGAGTCAAATCGGCCGCGGTTACGCGGAAATAGCTTGCTATTGCCGCGGAATCGCGGCGCTTTGAACGATTCACTGGACCGGGTTTGGTGAGTTTCTTAACAAAACCCTGAGATGATTTTTGACGTATGATTTTTTATTTTTAGAGCAGAAAAAATTTCAACAGAAACTTAGGGTTTTGAATTTTTTAGTTTTGTGATTTTTTTTTCCGATTGAACTTCCATACACTTTACTACCTAGCTAGTTTATGTTTAGTTAGGCTCTGATACCACTGTAAGTCCACGTTGCCCACTCCGGTGCTTGCGGGGAGGCGGAAAACGGAATAAAAATCGGATTTTTACTACTCTGGGCAACATGGACTAGACAAAGTCGGGATCTTTTCTAAACAAAACTAGCTAAAAAGCTAAAGAGAGTTAGCTATAGGGTAGAAAGATTATACCTTGGGCTTTATGTCCTTCTCTCCTTGCTCCTTGGAGTGGTAGAAAGGGATCACCTTGTCGCCTTCTCTAGTCGAACAAGGATCCACCCGAGAGCCTCAACCTTTGGCTTCAACTTCAAGCTAGAAGTAACTAAGGTGCCAGAAGTGCTAATCCTAGAACCCTAGATGAGAGTAGAGATTATCTAGAAGAGGTTTTCTCAAGCTCAAGTGTTTCTCAACACATGAGAGGGGAGAGCTTGAGAGAGAGGAAGAGGAGGAGAGAGAATGAATATGATAGAATGAGAGAATAATGAAGCATTCTCACATATATGTGTGAATTATTGTAAATTTATAATTAGTGAGATAATTGTCATGGCTTAATCAAGACATGACCATTATCATTTCATATTTAATGCTAATTGTAAGGATCAAAGAGCATCTTTTATATGGAATGATGATGGTCAAAGTGTCAACCTAGGTCAACAAGTCAAGGGTGGTCAAATAGTCATCAACCCTAACCATGCACAATTATATATAACTAATATCAATTAACCATAATACACACATAAGCATTAGGGTTAGCAAAATGACAATGGTCATTAACCCTAATCAAAGTCCTCTCCCTCTGACTCAATCAACTGTGCATACGCACCCGTATTCGTGATCCGAGGAACACGAATACAAAGAGATAAAACCAATCCCAAATCATATACTAGGATCTAGCTTAAACCAAAGCCCGCTAGTATAAGCTGTCCGGACAGCAAACGTACACAAGTGCGCGGATGTGAACGAACCCTGTCGCAAAACCATGCGACCTCTACTCATTTTGCCTAAAGGCGAATAGCTCCTGTGTGGGACTCTAAAGACTCGACACTACGCTGGCAGTGGGTTTAACCACAGACCGCAAGCGGCACTAGCTGTACGTAACGGTCCCCAGGTAGATGCCGTTAAGAAGACTGACGAGGTGACCCCATCTGAACTCCTACTGAGCATGTATGTGACAGTCTCCGTACAGTCCGGTCTGTTCGTCTGATACATCGCATGGCGGGCCTAGGGGGGCGGTGAACATCAGTCCCCTAATAGCGGTACAAGTCGTGTCGGAGTGTAGCCCAGAACACCCTGAGATAACACTGGAAACCTACCAGTATATCTCGCTTGTCCTGGCCAGGGACTACTTGTGTAATGGCTCTCCTGGACACAGCGCGATGTCAACCCCCAATACCGGGAGAGACGAATCCTGTCTAACCGTCACTGCCTCCAAGTGCTTCGGGACTGCACCCAAAAACTACCTGTTTCCACGACTCCTTTGAGCCGTGGTAGGGTAGTAATCAAAGTGCAGTGGGAACACACTCGAGGCGAAGTGACTGTGTCAAGTTAGCGGACTAAGCTGTACTCATGTCACCTGGGAACTGATAACTGACGATAGGTATAATACCAACCAACAGTTCCCAACGAGTCCTGTCCAGTGTACTCGTAACCTAACGAGCACCCGCATACTATCTCAAGTACGACGTACTAACGGCTGTGGGACAGACCGTCTCCCACGCTGGGATGAGAAGCGCATACGCTAGTCTACTCCGGAGTATCGATGCCCTGTCTCGATAGTCCAACGACTAGGGACCTGTATAAGGATGTGCTTATGGATTACCCAGCCCCCACCAGTGTATGCGCCATCACAACGCTGGTAATCAAGCAAAGATCCTAAGGGCTCTACTAATATGTATATAAGCGATATGCTAAAAAAAACACATACACATATTGAAGTAGAGACAAACCAAGTAGCATACTACCATCTCGAGCAAGATTGTATATACAACTGTGAATATCCCAAGCTTCCATCAAGTAATATACAAACTAGTATGATACAGTAATGGCCTCTAGGGCATATACACTAACAGGGAGATGGAGACTTCCGTGTCCGTCATAAGGAAGTTGTGGGTGGGGATATTCCATTGTTCGATGAATGCCTTAACCCATCAAGTTGGAGGAACAGGGTACTCAAACAGGGAGACATAGACTGCGGAGTACAGACCGATCTTCATCAGATGTGTCATCTTCGCTGATAGAATATATCTGGCCCACTGCAGATATCCGGCCGGTTGTCGCGGGGTCAATCCAATATTGTAAGCCTGTCCCCATGGGCGTGCCTCACCCTGACATATGCGCCGCCCTAAGATGTCCACGGCCGGCGGCGGCTGCATGGGAATGGCAGCGATCGAAGGTTGGAGAAGATCCTCCGAATTCCAGTTCTTGACCTCCACGGCATACTTCACCGGGGGTTCATCCGCATAGGGGATCGACAAGATAGGCTCAGACGGCGTCGCAGAACCGAAGCTTCGGCGACCCTTGATGATTTTATTATACCACCTACCCCACAGGTGAAGGTTCTTGTGCTCGGGGTCATAAGCCTTAATGAGAGCGAGCACCTCCCGGTCCACCGGCGCCTCGGGAAATCCTTCCTTTGAGCGAACAAACGGGAATGACAGGTCAGCAGACATGTTTCCTGCGGAGGGACAAAAATCAGCCGTCAGTGTTGTAATTCCAACGCTTAGCATTTTAAAATTTATACCACACTGAAATACAGTGGATAAGGGACCAAAGGGGGACCCACAAAATCTAGATGACAATTCATCAGTTAATAAGACAGCCCCATCATTGGATGAGACTGTCAATTAATGAGGAGATCCTCAAAAGAATATTCTCATTAGTGAGAAATCCCTAGAGACAAGGAGAAAATCTCCTCATTCAGAGCAAAGCTCTATCACAGAGTGACACTTGTCAAACTCTGGTCTGAAAGGGACAAAATTCCTTAAAAGATCCTAGCTCTATGATAATGATGGAAAAATCCATCAAAGGAGAATTAATTCTTTAAAAAAATTAAAATTAAAATTTGGGATCTTGAAGATCCAAGAAAACACTTAAGAGTTCCTCATCTTTAGATCAAAAAGATCTATATTTTGTCCATGAGCAAAGCTCTGATTCATGGGTTAAAAACCCTGAAACAAGATCTCTTTAGATCTATGGATTCTTGAGAGCAAGGCTCTGTTGGTAAAACCCCAAAGGGGTTTTCTTTAGATCAAAGATCTATAAGTGCAAGGGTCTGTCAATTAAAATTAAATTAAATTAATTTAATTTAAATTAAAAAAATTTACCTAAAAAGTTTTAAGAGTTTAACTCTTGGAGTTCTTGAAAGCAAGAGCAAGGCTCTGAAGTTCTGAGAATCAAAGTTCTTGAAAATGGTGATCATTTGTGAAGGACCAAGGGTCCTATTTATAGGCGCTTGCGCCCTTTCAATGCCTGAGTTGATCCAACGGCTGGGATCTTGCAACCGCTGCACTCACGTGTGTGCCACGTGAGCGCAACGGTGGGGGGCATTTGTTTCCCCCAATCAGAACAAAGCTCTGTTTGAATTTCAAAAATTCAAAAATTGAAGCATTGCTTCAGATCCCTTGCGCTGCGCACAACGCGCCGCGTGTCAAAAGCAGACACGCCAGCGCAGCGTCCAAGGAAGCGCACCCAATCAGAGCAAGGCTCTGTTTAAAATTCAAATTTTAATAAAGGGAGCAACGCTTCAGATGATCTGCGCTCTGCGCTGCGCGACACGTGGCAGCGCAGTTGCGCTGCGCTTTGCGCTACGCGACACGTATCAAGCGCAGGTGCGCTTGCGCCAACTGTGCCAGCACCAAAACAGAATTAAAATTCTAGAAAGATCTTTTTGATCTTATTAAAACAATAAGATTCTCTTCTGTAAAACAGAAGCCCTTGGATCAAAGATCCAACGGTAGGGAAAAATCCCTAAATCACTCAGAGAAAGATCTTTTTAACTGATTTAACAAATCAATTGGTACTATAAAAAGGCCCCAAGACTCCAAGTCTAAAAGACGCAAAAACAGAGAGAGATATTCAGAACTTCTCTAGAAAATTTTGAGAAGAGCTCACAAAAAAATAAAGGTAAAACCCTTTGAATAAAAAGAAGAGTTTCTTCTAAAAAGATCAATGATCTAAGAACAAGATCAAAGATCTTCAATAAAAATATATATATAATAATAATAAAGGCATTGCCTTTTGATGAACCACTGGTTCTTGATATTTGAGGTAAAACCTCTCTGGAAAACAAGAAAAACTTGTTTTCTTTGATCTAAATTTGATCAAAATATAAAACAGTACCCTGCACTTGTAAAATTTGCACTGTTGCGCTCTTGGGTTGGCGCAAGCCACCAGAGAGCGCCACGTATCAGCCCTAGAGCAATCTGTGCCTTGCGCTTTAAAAAATGAGCATTGCGCTCTTGGGTTGGCGCAACTCACCAGAGCGCGCAACGTGTCAGCAGCTCAACAGCGCAGCGCACTGTCGCAGCGCACTGCGCTTGCGCTCACTAGAGCGTGACACGTATCACCATCATATGAGTTTGCGCCTTGCGCTCCTCAATTGGCGCAAAGCGCCTGACAAGCCACGTGGGGCGCTGTCAGAGCATTTAATGCAATGCATTATCAAGGGCAGAGCCCAATAAAAAAGGTCTATCAGACCAAATAAAAGTGCTATGAAAAGTGGCAGAGCCCAATTAAAAGGAAAAAAGTCTAAAACAGACTAAAATAAAAATGCCATGCATTATTAAAAAAAGGGCAGAGCCCAAATAGAGGTCTGTTAGACCAAAACAAATGTTGTGCATTTAATTAAAAGCCCAATGTTATACATTAACAAAGAGCAGAGCCCAAGCAAAGGCCTAATAGTCCAATGATAAATAAAATGTTGAATATTTTCAACTGGATTTAACCCAATCATGGCCATAAGTCAAATTAAAATTGACTGAGCACGACTGCTCTCTTAAATCAATTTACACCCAGTTCAAGGGTGCATCTCTGAACTCCTCTGATATTTGTCGTTGTAATCCTTCAACGTCGTCAGAGAGGTGACGGGTCCCGACAACCACACATCGATACGGACTGTGGGGTCCTTAAACTCATGGACTTATGCGTCCTTAAACCAACAGTACGGACTGAGGGGTCCTTAAACTCATGGACTTAAGTGTAAGTCGATGTACAACACCCCACGACTTGCGGGGAGGCGGAAATATGAAAAACGATCTTGTTCTAAGCTTAAACATCGACTAACCGCTTGAATCGAAGCTAAACGATAACTAACATCAAACATAGAAGTTCTAAACTACTATGTGAAGGGATTATACCTAAAGAACCGTGTCCTTCGTCTTTACGAACTCCACCTCCTCCTCGGCCTTCTCCAACTAGTAGACGATCCACCACGAGAGCTAAACTCCAAGCTTTGCCTCTAAACTTGAGGCAACTAGGTATCTTTAAGTGCTAATCAAAGTACCTAGATGAAATAGAGTATGGTTATGGATTAAGTAGTCTAACTAATCCTTGTACTCAACACATGAGAGGGGAGGATTAGGGTTTGAAGAGAGAGAGCTTGAGGGGAGAGAAGATGAACATAATAATGAATGAGAAAATGAGTTATCATAATATATATCAAGCATTATTGTTTTTCAAGAAAAGAAAAGAAAATCATTTACAACCATGCTTGATAAATATCTTATGGTGATTCATCTCCATGAGTCATTAAGCAATTATGAAGCATTAATGACATGGATGAATCATCCATATGACTCACTAATCTCATTTAATGTATATGCCACCTAAACCTCCTTAGTCACCATCTTCTAGAAGCTTCTCGCGCAATTACGAGAACGCCCCGCCTATCCGTGAACACACGGAAAAACTTTAGACTGTATAAATCCAATAACCGGATACTAGTAACTGGCTTAAACCAAAGCCGACTAGTAAAAACTGTCCGAAAGTCGTACGTGCGTAAACACACGTATGCGTCCGAACCCTTGTCGTAAAACCATACGACCTCTATATCGTTTCTCCTGGAGTAGGGAAACTCTCTGTGTGGGACTCTAGAAACTCGACTACTACGCTGGCAGTGGGTTTAACCACAGACCGCAAGCGGCACTAGCTGTACGTAACGGTCCCCAGGTAGATGTCGATAAGAAGGCCGATGAGAAAACCCATCCGAACTCCTACTGAGTCTGATGTGACAATCTCCGTACAGTCCGGTATGTTCGTCTAAGACTATCGCATATCGGGCCTAGGGGGCGGCAAGCGTCAGTCCCCTAATAGCGGTATAAGTCGTGTCGGAGCGAAGCCCATTACACCCTGAGAAACTACTGGAACCTACCAGCAAATCTCGCTTTCCCTGGCCAGGGACTTTGCGTAATGGCTCTCTGACACAGCGCGATATCAACCCCCAATACCGGGAGAGACGAATCATGTCTAACTGCCACTGCCTCCAAGTGCTCGGGACTGCACCCAACTGCTACCTGTTTGCACGACTCCTTTGAGCCGTGGTAGGGTAGCAATCTAAGAACAGTGGGACACACTCGAGGCGAAGTAGCAGTGTCAAGTCTGCGGACTATGCTGTACTCATGTCACCTGGGAACTGTTCACTGACGACTGGTATAAAACCAACCAACAGTTCCCTATAAGTCCTGTCCGGTGTACCCGTAACCTAACGAGCACCTGCATACTATCTCCAGTACGACGTACTGACGGCTGTGGGACAGACCATCTCCCCAACCGGGATGAGAAGCGTACACACTAGTCTACTCTGGAGTATCGAAGCCCTGTCTCGATAATCCAACGACTAGGGACCTGAATAAGGATGTGCTTGTAGACTACCCAGCCCCCACTAGTGTGATTGCCATCACAATGCTGGTAGTCAAGCAAGATCCTAAGAGCTCTATCAATACGTATACTCACATATTAAGATAGAAAAACCAAGTAGCATACTACCATGTTTAGCAAGACTGTTATATACATGTGAATATCCCAAGCTTCCATTAAGTAATATACAAACTAGTATGATACAATAATGTCCCCTAGGGTATATAAACTAACAATCTCCCACTTGCACTAGGGCCATGTACTGGCATATCGAAGACCGGTGATCTCGAGTAGCCTCTCGAACTGAATCTGAGGTAGGGCCTTCGTGAATGGATCAGCAATGTTCTCTTCAGAAGCAACTCTCTGAACCTCGATCTCCCGACGATCAATGATCTCCCTGATCAGGTGATACCGCCTTAAGATGTGTCTGGACTTCTGATGGGACCTTGGTTCCTTCGCTAAAGCTATAGCTCCGTTGTTGTCGCAATACAGAGGTATTGGATCAACTATAGTAGGAACCACCTGAAGTTCTGTTAGGAACTTCTTCATCCAGACTGCTTCTTTTGCGGCATCGCAAGCAGCTATATACTCCGCTTCCATAGTCGAGTTAGTAACGGTGTCCTGCTTGGAACTCTTCCAGCACACTGCCCCTCCATTGAGGGTAAAGACATAACCCGACATGGACTTGGAATCGTCCTTATCACTCTGGAAGCCGGAATCAGCAAAGGCCTCCAACCTGAGGTCTTTTCCGCCGTAAACCAAGAACATCTCCTTAGTCCTCCTCAGGTACTTGAGAATGTTCTTTACTGCTATCTAGTGCTTCTCCCCTGGGTCTGACTGATACCGGCTTACCACACTCAGTGCGTAAGCTACATCTGGTCTGGTGCATAACATCGCATACATTATAGAGCCTACCGCAGAAGCGTAGGGTATAATAGACATGCGTTCCCTTTCCAAATCAGTCTTGGGAGACATCCCTTTGGAGAGGGTGATTCCGTGACAAGCCGGTAGATTACCGCGCTTAGAATCTTCCATACTGAATCTTTTCAGTACAGTGTCGATATACCTGGACTGCGAAAGTCCCAACATCCTCTTAGATCTGTCACGATAGATCCGGATCCCCAGAATGTAAGAGGCATCACCCAGGTCTTTCATGGAGAACCTGTGTGACAAGAATCCTTTGACAGATTGTAGCATAGGAATGTCATTTCCTATCAATAGAATGTCATCCACGTACAAGACGAGGAATACGACACTTCTGGCTACAACTTTACTATATATGCACGGTTCATCTGGATTTTTGATAAAGTCATATTCTTTGACTGTTTCATCAAAACAGATGTTCCAACTCCGCGATGCTTGCTTTAATCCATAAATGGATTTAAGCAACTTGCATACTTTTCCGCTGCTCCCATTCTGATTGAAACCCTCTGGCTGATCCATATAGACACGCTCTTCTAAATTTCCATTCAGAAAAGCCGTCTTTACGTCCATCTGCCAGATTTCATAATCATGGAAGTCAGCAATAGCAAGAAGGACCCGAATGGATTTGAGCATAGCCACTGGAGGAAAAGTTTCGTCATAGTCCAAACCAGGTCTTTGACGAAAACCCTTTGCAACAAGTCTAGCCTTATAGGTTTCCACCTGTCCATCTACACCAATCTTTTTCTTGAAGATCCATTTGCATCCTATGGGTTTTACCCCATCTAGAGCAAATTCCAAAGTCCATACTTTGTTGGTGTACATGGACTCCATTTCGGTCCGCATTGCATCTAGCCATCGTACCGAGTCGCCGCTCTGGATGGCCTGCTGGAAGTCAGTAGGTTCATCATCATCTATGATGCAATCCTCTCTATCCCCATATATGAGAAAACCGTAGTATCTCTCAGACGGATGAGACGGCCTACTACTCCTGCGGAGGGGTGCGGGAATGTCCTGTTCTTCTTGAACTACCGGTTCTACCAAACTTTCAGTAGCAGTTTGTGGTTCTGGAATTTCTTCCAGTTCTATTTCGCTCCCACTTGTTTCCTTTTCTAAAAACTGATATTTTAGAAAATGGGCATTACGAGAAACAAACACCTTTTGTTCCTCTGCGTAATAGAATAGATACCCCTTGGAGTTCTTTGGATATCCCACAAATTTACACTTTACTGATCGTGCCTCGAGCTTGTCCACATGCTGCTTTTTAACAAAAGCTGGACATCCCCATATTTTCAGATACTGAAGATAGGGTTTCTTCCCACTCCATATCTGATATGGTGTGGTAGGCACAGTCTTGGTAGGAACCATGTTCAAAAGATATGCCGCTGATTCTAGCGCATAACCCCAAAAAGATCGTGGTAACTCAGCATTACTCATCATGGATCGTACCATATCTAATAGGGTTCGATTCCATCTCTCCGATACACCGTTATGCTGTGGAGTGTATGGAGGAGTAAGCTGAGAGAGAATTCCTTTCTCTTTTAGGTAACCTAGGAACTCGGCACTCAAGTATTCACCACCTGGATCAGATCTTAGTGTCTTGATACTTTTGCCGGTTTGGTTTTCTACTTCATTCTTATACTCTTGGAATTTCTTAAAAGCCTCGGATTTATGTTTCATCAGATAAATGAATCCGTACCTTGAGTAATCATCCGTGAAAGTAATGAAATAGGAAAAACCACCTCTTGCATGCGTAGACATTGGACCATATACATCGCTGTGTATGAGTCCTAAGAGCTCGCTCGCTCTTACTCTGTGTCCAGTAAAAGGAGTCTTTGTCATCTTTCCTTTGAGACAAGATTGACAAGTGTCATAAGTTTGATATTCGAACGAGTCCAAATATCCTTCTCTATGCAACTTAGTCAACCTTCTCTCATTGATGTGACCCAGTCTACAATGTCATAAGAAAGCATTATTTAAATCTGGAGACTTTCTTTTTAGTGTGTTCTGTACATTGAAAATTTGGAGTTGGTTTAAGACATATATACCGTTATTTAGTGTACCGGACCCAATCAAACCATGATTAAGGTGGATGTTAACAACATCTCTTACAAACGTAAAATTATAACCTTTATTTGATAACAAGGAAACTGATATGATATTACACGTTAAGCTTGGTACAAAAAAACAGTTATGTAAAACCAAAATGTGTCCACTCGTCAATCCTAGGTGATAATTCCCGACGGACGCAGCTCCCACGATAGCTCCGTTACCAACCTTTAGGGTCATATCACCTTCCTTCAGCACTCTACGGTTTCTCAGTACCTGCAATGAATTGCAAATATGAGGTCCGGATCTGGTATCCAATACCCAGGAAGTAGAGTTAATTGACAGACAATTCTCATTTACAAACACACCTGAAGTTGAAGCCACAGCTTGCTTCGGTTCCTGGTTCTTGGCGTTCCACGCCTTGCAATCTTTCTTCCAGTGCCCTTTCCTGTGACAATGGAATCACTCATCCTGGCCCACTACCGGCACCGCAAACTTTTTCTTTCCCTTCCCTCCCACCTTACTAACACCTCTTCTAGGTTTGGTGGCGGCCTTCTTCTTCCTTTCTTTGGCCCTAGCCTTGGACCCGGAAGAAGATGCACCGCTAACAAACATAGCGGGTGTTTCCCTTGCTTTCTGCAAGGTGCCCTCTGCACTCCTTAACATGTTCAGGAGTTCCGGAAGTTCAACTTCTTTTCTTTGAATGTTGAAGTTCAGGATAAACTGGGCGTAGGTGGAAGGAAGGGACTGGAGAATAAGGTCTGTATAGAGCTCATTATCCAAAGTCGTCCCAAGGTCTGCGAGCTCTTCTATATAGCCGATCATCTTTAGGACATGTTCTCCTACTGATGACCCAACAGCCAACCTCGCTCGAAACAAGTTCTTAGAGGTCTCGTATCTTGCTATACGAGATTGCTCTCCATAAAGTTCCTTTGTATGGAGAAATATGGCATCTAGTTCCATATCCTCGTGCCTCCTCTGATGTTCATTGTTCATCGAGGCAAGCACGATGCACTTGGCTTTCGCGCAATCGAAATCCCAGGTTTTGCGGATTTCCTTATCCGCATTACTGGATTTAGGACCAGGGACAGCAGGTGCCGTAGCGGTGAGGACGTACCCCAATTTGTCATAGGTCAAAGCCATTTTGACATTCCGCAGCCAATCTTTATAGTTTGGCCCTGTCAGTATATTTTTCTCTAAAAGTAACTTAAGTCCAGTCATTTTCAGGGTCGCTGCAATTAGGAGAGAGAGAAGAAAACTCTTTAGCATGATGCTCTTGCAAGTTTAGAGTGGTTTTTAGTTTATCTAAACTGGATGGCTCCCACTGTTTCTCGAATCCTTCCTCAAACCATAAAAGAAGAATTAGCCAGGACTATTCTCACTGTACAATTCTTGCTTAACCGTTCAGCCATGCTAGTGTCGATACTTCGAGGGAGGTTTTCCAACGCTTTCGTGAAGTTCCTTAATTAAAGAACCTCTTTTCTCTGGGGGCGTAACCCCGCTGACACTTTTCTTGACACCTACTTGGTTTATAGCATTGATCGTTAAGTGACGAATATCCTGATAAGTAGCATATACTCATAGTAGGAACGGGATCCAAATATCATCGTATGATAATGTTGAAGGAATCCTACCAACATTCATCAAACTCCAAATGGTATGCATCTCTTTGCAAATTTCAGTTTCTTTAGAAATTCCCGATATATATTTTTGCCCCATGCTCTTATGACCTTGGCGTTGGTTAAAATGTCATAAGTCACATGTCAAGTTCTACCCATCATTATCTTGTTAATTTGAACTCATCCGTACATATCCTTGACGTTGGCCAAAATGATCATACGACTGTCCCAAACTAACTCATCTATCTATGCAACAAATGAATACCCAGCAGCTACCAAACACTATGCCTTGGCGTTGGTCAAAATACATAGCTTGAATACTACTGAATACCCAGATGAAATGACGGAGGGCTACGAATGGTTTTGGCGAAACCGTGAACGTAGTGAACTTGATATAACCGAAGGAACCTGATAGCTTTTAAAAGGAGTGGTTAAAGCTCCGCATTTAAAAATATCTGTTTTTAAAATTAACCGAGTGGTTTCTTTTAAATTGTTCCAACGATTAAACTTTTGGTTTATTTTCTTTTCATTATAAATAATGCGTCCCATCATTAACCTATCATTGCAGAAAACAACGAAAATACAACGTCCTCTTATGCCATCCGCATTCGCCACGGGGTCCCGTCATCACCTGTTAGGTTACTTAACTAACGACAGAGCGGGGGCTGGGCTAGCGCGGGTGTAAAACATAAGTGACGTCTAAATAGCTATCATATATAGATATTGTACATTCGTCAGACGCAATAATAGGCATTCCAGATCTCATATGAACTTTCTTGGATTTGCAAGCAATCCGTGTTTGTTTAGAGCCTGCAAAAAAAGTACACAGTTGTGATGAATAGCCATTACCCCACCCAAGACCCCTACGGGTATGTCAAACTACCCGCCCGGCAGTTTGTGCACCCCACCTTGGGTCTGTCCTAGGAGCAAAAACAGTAAAATGAAATAATAGAACGGTGGCTACAACCGCAACCTGGATGTGCCCCGCAAAAATAATATTACAACAAATTACATTTACATCAAATGAATCAAATAATAACCCATCACATAACCTCGGCTAATCATCACAACAGTCCAATACAGTTCACATCCACAAACAGTAAAAACCATTACAGAAATGTGAAACCCCCTGCCAACTGACATACTAGCAGTTAGGGGAGGTTTACGAACACATTAAACAAACACAGATATAATCCAACAAGCAAATACCGTATAATTTCGTTCGATTAAACACATTTAATTTTGCTCCAGTACTTCTCTGTAAATCTGAAACCTGAGCAAAAATTAAAAAATTCCAGAAAATACCAAATATCACAGAGAACTAACACAGGAAAATTGGGCTGATGAATCGGCAACTCGGCGGCGGAATCGCGGCGGATCGGTGGGATCCGCCGCGGTTCCGCGGTGCTTTAGTCGATTCATGAGCCCAGTTTTCTTGGGTGTTCTAATACTATCATTTTGAGCTTTCTGAAGGTCCCTGAAAAATTTTTGGACCACATTTAAAAATCGACAGAATACCATGATATCGGGGTTTTCCGGTTTTGTTTTTTCCGTTCGAAATTCATACAATTTTGCAAGTGAGTTATTTATTATTTAGCGAGGCTCTGATACCACTGTAAGTCGATATACAACACCCCACGACTTGCGGGGAGGCGGAAATATGAAAAACGATCTTGTTCTAAGCTTAAACATCGACTAACCGCATGAATCGAAGCTAAACGATAACTAACATCAAATATAGAAGTTCTAAACTACTATGTGAAGGGATTATACCTAAAGAACCGTGTCCTTCGTCTTTACGAACTCCACCTCCTCCTCGGCCTTCTCCAAGTAGTAGACGATCCACCACGAGAGCTAAACTCCAAGCTTTGCCTCTAAACTTGAGGCAGCTAGGTATCTTTAAGTGCTAATCAAAGTACCTAGATGAAATAGAGTATGGTTATGGATTAAGTAGTCTAACTAATCCTTGTACTCAACACATGAGAGGGGAGGATTAGGGTTTGAAGAGAGAGAGCTTGAGGAGAGAGAAAATGAACATAATAATGAAATGAGAAAATGAGTTATCATAATATATATCAAGCATTATTGTTTTTCAAGAAAAGAAAAGAAAATCATTTACAACCATGCTTGATAAATATCTTATGGTGATTCATCTCCATGAGTCATTAAGCAATTATGAAGCATTAATGACATGGATGAATCATCCATATGACTCACTAATCTCATTTAATGTATATGCCACCTAAACCTCCTTAGTCACCATCTTCTAGAAGCTTCTCACGCAATTATGAGAACGCCCCTCCTATCCGTGAAAACACGGAAAAACTTTAGACTGTATAAATCCAATAACCGGATACTGGTAACTGACTTAAACCAAAGCCGACTAGTAAAAACTGTCCGAAAGTCGTACGTGCGTAAACACACGTATGCGTCCGAACCCTTGTCATAAAACCATACGACCTCTATATCGTTTCGCCTGGAGTAGGGAAACTCTCTGTGTGGGACTCTAGAGACTCGACTACTACGCTGGCAGTGGGTTTAACCACAGACCGCAAGCGGCACTAGCTGTACGTAACGGTCCCCAGGTAGATGTCGATAAGAAGGCCGATGAGGAAACCCATCCGAACTCCTACTGAGTCTGATGTGACAATCTCCGTACAGTCCGGTCTGTTCGTCTAAGACTATCGCATATCGGGCCTAAGGGGCGGCAAGCGTCAGTCCCCTAATAGCGGTATAAGTCGTGTCAGAGCGAAGCCCATTACACCCTGAGAAACTACTGGAACCTACCAGCAAATCTCGCTTGCCCTGGCCAGGGACTTTGCGTAATGGCTCTCTGACACAGCGCGATATCAACCCCCAATACCGGGAGAGACGAATCCTGTCTAACTTCCACTGCCTCCAAGTGCTCGGGACTGCACCCAACTGCTACCTGTTTGCACGACTCCTTTGAGCCATGGTAGGGTAGCAATCTAAGAACAGTGGGACACACTCGAGGCGAAGTAGCAGTGTCAAGTCTGCGGACTATGTTGTACTCATGTCACCTGGGAACTGTTCACTGACGACTGGTATAAAACCAACCAACAGTTCCCTGTGAGTCCTGTCCGGTGTACCCGTAACCTAACGAGCACCTGCATACTATCTCCAGTACGACGTACTGACGGCTGTGGAACAGACCATCTCCCCAACTGGGATGAGAAGCGTACACACTAGTCTACTCCGGAGTATCGATGCCCTATCTCGATAATCCAACGACTAGGGACCTGAATAAGGATGTGCTTGTAGACTACCCAGCCCCCACTAGTGTGACTGCCATCACAACGCTGGTAGTCAAGCAAGATCCTAAGAGCTCTATCAATACGTATACTCATATATTAAGATAGAAAACCAAGTAGCATACTACCATGTTCAAGACTGTTATATACATGTGAATATCCCAAGCTTCCATTAAGTAATATACAAACTAGTATGATACAATAATGGCCCCTAGGGCATATACACTAACATTAAGCGTCCTTAAACCAATATACGGACTTAAGCGTCCTTAAACTCAAGGACTTATGCGTCCTTAAACCAACAGTACGGACTGTGGGGTTCTTAAACTCATGGACTTAAGCATCCTTAAACCAATATACGGACTTAAGCGTCCTTAAACCAATATACGGACTTAAGCGTCCTTAAACCAATGGACCAACATGTCCCTAAACTGGCAATGGACCACCATGTCCCTAAACTGGAACAATAGAGCCCCAAATGCTCTTTTGTCGGATCTAAACGATCCCGTTTAAGTTGATCTTAGCCTCAAATATGGTTAACGTATCCTTAAACCTTCAAACAGACTTTAGTCCCAAATTGGACTATAGATCCCCAAATCAACTTCGGTTCAAGTGTACATCTCTGAACTCCTCTGACATCTGTCGTTGTAATACTTCAACGTCGTCAGAGAGGTGACGGGTCCCGATGGCCATACATGCAATGGACCACTACGTCCCTAAACTGGAACAATAAAGCCCAAATGCTCTTTTGTCGGATCTAAACGATCCCGTTAAGTTGATCTTAGTCTCAAACTAGACTAACGTATCCTTAACAAACGTTTGAGTTGATCTTAGCCTGAAATATGGCTAAAGTATCCTCAAACCAAAACTCCAAACCCAAATCTAAGAAAATACGGATTTGGACTAATCCACGTCCTACGGGTGACGACATAAATTAGTCTCCGTATACAATCCATGGGCAACCACAAACAAAACAAACACACACGACACGAAGTGAAATTCTGGAGAAGGAGAAAGTTGTTGCCGCGATGCGGTAGCGTAATTAACTGCAGGGGCTTGCGCCTGCAGGGAAGAGCGTCCCCACAATCAAAAAAAACCCCTCAAGTGAGGGGGAATCTGACGAAGTCTGCTACATCGGCCGCATCTGTCTAAACCTCCGATACACGGTGCCATAAATCAACTTGGCATCTTCGGAGAGGTGGACGAATAAAACCAAATAGCATCTGCCCCGAATCTCAGGCAAGACGTCTTCACGTCGTCTTGGCCGTCTTTCGGAGGGAAACAAAATCTAATACCAATTTCGGCATCAATATCGCTAAAACTGAAATATTCCCAGGAGCGAATCATCGTATGCCTTTGAGGACTTGGGGTTTGATACCTATTTTGGCATCAGTATCGCTACAACTGGAATATTGCCAGGAGCGACTCATCATTTGCCTTTATTGATTTGAACGAAGGTGACGCTGAAGACAGGTTTAGGTCCCTGCCAGCTAAGGTTTTTTCGACTTTATGAGCCATAAAGATCTCATAAAGGTATTTCCTTCTACGAGTCGAGAGGATCTCGTAGGTGTATTTTCTCTGTAGGAATCGTGGGAATTCCTAAGTGTATTTTCTCTTGTAATTCGTATTTTCTCCTTGTAAGTCGAGAGGAATTACAAGTGTCGTTCACCATATGGGGATATTTCTCGCCATTGGTGGAACTCGGTTGGATCATATTTTGTTTGTGCCCGTGGATTGTATACAAGAGTCGATAGCAAACTACTTGTAGGGAAACTTTAGGGATATGAAGGATTAAGAACAGGTTTAGATCCCTATAACCTAAGACTTTTGAATTCTTTGAGCCGTGAGGGTCTCATAGAGGGTATATTCTTTTTATGAGTCATGAGGATGTAACACCTTAGGATGTGTTTAGTGGCTAAGTATATTTAATATATGGTTTTTAATAAAAAGTTTACCAAATTGATTTTCAAATATATTATCAAATTTAATGAACATTTTAATAGAATTTTTCTAGGCTTGCACACACATGTGCATGTTAACTAGGGCTTAATTGGGGTTAAAACCATGATTAGCAACCATGGTGGGTTAACCCATTTTAATTAAGTTATTAGTTTTGGGTTTTAATTTAGTATAATTGTTTTTTTTTCTAAATTGGAAATGATTTAAAATTATTGGGTGTTGACTCGGGGAGAGAGAGAGGGAGTGCATCATGGCATGAGCCATGCTTGCATTAAATGAGAGAGAGAGAGAGAGAGAGAGGGAGTGCATCATGGCATGAGCCATGCTTGCATTAAATGAGAGAGAGGGGGGGTTGACTAGTGTAGGCTCTCATTCTCTTTTGTTTTGCCTCCCATTTTTTTCCCACATCTCTCTCACTCTCACTGATTCTCATACACACACATTACAGCAACAGCAGCCTCAGCAGCAGCAGCACAAGCAGCAGCCTCAAGTAGCAGCAGCAAGCATCAGCAACAGCAGCACCCCAGCAACAGCAGCAGCAGCCTTTCTCCTCCTCCTCCTCCTCCTGCATCGTAGGGTCGAGGGTGAGGTATAATCTTTGAACCCAACTCCTTGTTGCTAAGTTATGTGTAGTTTAACGCTTCGGTTAGTGGTTATGGTGGTTGTTGGTGCTAGAATTGTGTTTTGATGTAAGATTTGGTTAAGTTAGAGTTTTTATAGCCTAATCAACCCTATTAAGTGTTAGTGTTGCTGTTTTAGCCTAGTAGTGTCGCTAGATTTAGCTAGATAGCCTTAAGTCGCTAAACTTGAATTTAAATTACGGTTTTGAAACATTTTATAGGATATATAAAATCTGCTGCATTTCTAATCATTTTCTAGCCTAGCAAACACATGCAGAATAGTGTGCAGGCAGTTTAGGCTAGTGTGCCGAAACCCGAGCCCATTCCCTCACCTGAAATCCGGCGACCACCCCACCAAATCCGGCGTCGCTGGCCCCCTGAAGCTCTGGGTATTTGTGCTCTATGTAAGGAGTGTCTGTGGGGATTTTTCTGTGTTTGGTATTATTTAGTTATTGGGGTTTAACAGTGGGTGAAATCTGGGTTTGTTTAGTTAAAGTTTAGTGCTTTTTGTGTTTTGTGGACTTTGACGTTAAAATTGGTGGTTTGGTTAGAGACTAGGATGATTCAGGATGGTTTAAGGTTAGACTAGCTCATTTATATGCTGTTGGTATCGCTAGATTCCTATAAACTCACCTAGTCCCATAGAAATGCCCACTTGTTGCAAACTTAGTGTTTTATAACGCTTTTAAACTAAACCTTATGATACATTGAAACTGCTGCTACTAGGATAGTTTAGTTAGCAAACAAACGTATACATTAGGCTATGAATGGTGTTAGAACCCTAGGGTAGAGACCTGGACCCCACCCACCGATTTTGGGCCGGTATGATACCCCCTTGCCGTCGGTCCAATGGTTGGGTTTTGTGTTGGATTTTGGCAGGTAGATGTCTGTAGGTAAATTGAAGGGTTTAGTCTTGTTTGATTTTCCTTTTTTTGCTCCAGATTAAATCCGGGACCGTTTACCTATTTTTAGCGTAGCGGGACTTGCGCGATACGTACGATGCGTGTCGACTTGGTTACTGTGTATCACAGCGTGTCGTTGTGTGCCACAGCGTGTCGCGTTGGGTTTTGGCGTATGCACACACTTTACGTATGCACGCGCGTTTAGTTCGTGACGCGAGTTTCTTGTTGAGTTCGATATCGTGTTTTTGCGAGATATTTGCATATATGGTTTCCTTGTGTAATTCCAGGTTCGCAGGCGGGTACGTCAGACGCCGCAAGGAAAGGGAAGCAGGTGGTCGGCTATACTTAGCACGCAACCAGGTGAATAGATTTAACATCTACGGGGAAATCGCCCGTATGGCGTTAAGCGTCAGAGCATATTAGGATATTTCAGTTGTATGTGTTCATGTAGGTATACTGTAGTAGCATACTTTCTTGTTGCATATAGAATTGGTAGTATAGAACACTGCACTATCACTAACGGTTCAAGCTGCACGAGCACTATTTTTATGTTACACTCACACTGTTAGTGATTGCCAAGACACTCACATTATAGGATTGCTACAAACCATATATTGTCATGACTTGATACATATTGGCATATATTCATATCCATACCATGCACACTGTATATTCTCTTTTTGTGCATACCTTCATGGATATATCACTACCTGCGCACATGCACCCTTTATATTCATCTTAGTGCATACATACCTTGATATATCTACACTTGTGCGCATATACATCGTATATCCATATTAGTGCACATGTACATTGCTACACTCACATTGCGTATATATCCATTTGCACATCCATACCTATACACATACATATGTTACATACATGGATGATATTGACATGATTTAAAAACTAAGGGACCACATGGGATATTTCAAAACTGGATCTTTAAAAGAGCGGTTTTCCCTTTCTTTTACTCTTAGTGTCATACGACACATTGCATGGATTTACGCATTGAGTTTGGATTTATGTGATTTCTGGATTTGGGAACCGGGGTATTATTTTAAGAAAATACACACTGTTTTAAAAACCCGGTTTCCCTTGATATGATATTTCAGTGCGTCCACCATGCGTTTTCTCGGTTCTGAGACGTGTGACATGTGAACCCGAATCGAGGAGCTGGACGAGACGGATTGCGGGTACATTGTGGACCCGGTATGGTACCCCGGGGCGAGAACGGATCTGTCGAGCAGTAGGGGATGGGCCTGGCAGTGGGACCACTACCTACCGGTAATTGGTTGGACCTGACGGTTGTCCGGAGGAACTAACCAGAGTCGATAGATGTATACGGGACGATCCGTACTGCCGGGGCCGAGGGCCGATTCCGCAGACGGAGCCCGTGGGTCGATCCAACTGACGGAGCCCGATACTTGAGGATTTGCTTGTCGATGCTGGACACGACGATTTTATGATATTTCGAGTGCCGATGTTGGGCACTCACGATTCTATAAGATTTACAGGATTTAAGGGCCGATGAGGATGACATCGCCTGAGCTAGTTTTATTGGGATTTGGGTGTATAGATAGACACCGATTATTTTTTTTCTTCCATGTTGACATTCCGTGTAGATGTTATTTATTCCCATGCTCAGTATTCAGTATTATACATCTCATCCTGTATCTGCAGTACCTGATAGAGTACCATTTGCTATGCACGACTATTGCATACCCTGCTCATCATATGGGGATGTTATTAGGTCGCACTTGTTGCATGATTATTGCTCATCTAGTTCATCATGTAGATATTATCTGTTGGCAAATGTTAGAGTATCGCAGTACGCGCATACTCGCGATTGCCTTTATATGTTATCTACTATTCACGAGTTGGCAACTCACCCCCGTTGTTCCACAGTGTTTGCAGGTTTCCCCTCGGAGTAGTCGCGGTAGGCTGTTTTCTTGCATCTTTTGACACAAATACCACCGCAGTTGGCGTGCTAGCCCTTTTGCTGATAGGTGGGTTTGTGCGGTATCTATTTATTTTCCAGTTCAATATATCGTTGTATCTAGTATTCTACATCTACTACTTATGTATTGACTTAGAGATCAGTTGTGAGGACGATGTATATTATTGTACTCTAGTATCGAGCTCGTTGTGAGCCGACTTTATTTATGCAGTTTTATATTTCATGTTGTCTTCACTTATTTTTACTCTTTCTTCGCTACGACGTCGTATATTATCATTGTGGTGATTGTTTCCGCCGTTGGGCGTGATTGCTCCCGTTTGGGATGCTTATTTCTTATTGTGTATCATTTTACTCATGTATTGCCTTGTACCCGATTTCGGGGCTAGTTTTTACAAAGGAAATGCAGCCAAAATTTTTAAGATAATAACTTGAGTTTTAAAGAATTTTACTAAGTTACTTAAGGTTTTCTAAACGTTTTAACAAATGTTTCTATCAAATGTTTTAACACTCAATACTTTTAATGGTTTTGATTTCTGGGTTTCGGTTTACTTAGTCGCGTTACGCCTGTAGGCGTTACGTGGTTAAGTGTCGGTCACGGGCCGAACTTTGGGTCGTGACAGAAGATCTTGTAGGTGTGTTTTCTCCTTAGGAATCATATGGATTCCTAAGTGTATTTCTCCTTTGTGAGTCGTAAGGATCTCTCACAAGTATTTTCTCCTTAACAAGGTTGAGGGGACCCCGCAAGTGTACACGATTTTTTTTTTATATATGAGATTGCGCCCTTTCGGGTTTTCATAAACTCGCCGGCAGTCCAGCTATTTTTACTCACGACTCCCTTTTGGGTTTTTATCCATGCCTATTTCTCTTAAGGACATACTGTTTTTTTGCGAATTATGGAACTCTCGAAAGTAGATTCGCCGCAGGTGACCCATCTACTTGCCGGTGGGACTTGAGATGGCTTCATCGCTGGAGTAGCTGTGTAGCTAGTGGGACTTCAATTTTAATATAGATCTCAAGACGCATATTAGTTTAAGGAAATCATGGTCCAGTATTAGTTTTAAGGACATTTCGGTCCAACATTCCCGTGTTCGGGATGAATTATTAGTTTAAGGACGTTTTAGTCCAACATCTCCGTGTTCGGAGCGAAATGCTAGTTTATGGACGTTTCGGTCCAACATTCCCGTTTTCGGGGCGATGTGCTAGTTTAGGGACGTTTCGGTCCAACATTTATCATTCAGTCAGGGAGTTACATAACTCATTCCTTCCAACGCTTGCTTCCTTAGGCGCTACTGCCTGTCCTTTGTATGCATGGACATTTCACGCCTTAGGCTATTTTCACCCTCTTTGACTATTTCTTTTATTATCTTACCAATCAAGTTGTTTGCGCGAAATACATAGCACTTTACACGGCACCTGCCCCTTGCTCATCAATGTCGCTTTCTGACGCTGACAGAGCATCTTCTGCTCGGTTCGCTTAGCACCCTCGCTAGGTTTCAGCAAGTATCAAGTATGCAATTTCAAAAATCTAGAGTGCTAAGCAACCCGAACCAAGGATCTAACTAGAGAATTAGGTTTTATATGCATGTAAACAAACTTTACATTAAGTGAAATAGGAATACAACCTTTGTAGACCGGTCCTTCATTTCTAAAGCTCCGTGTAGTAGTCCCTTTGCTCCAAGTAGTGGTCCCCGAACTCTTCTTAGGCTCCACTAGGCAAAGGAACGAGCTTGGTTAACGATCTTCGAGGCCAAAAATGATCTACGTCGAAGAATCTCTAACTCAATGTAGGGTTGCTAGGCACGCGCACAAGGGTCTACGAGGCATCAACCATGCCCGATTTAAAATTTAGCCGTGCCGAACAACCCGAATACGGAACTTTAAACTAGAGATTAGGCGAAAACTATCATGTTAACAACTTTAACACTAAGTGAGAGGGATTACAACCTTTGTAGATCCGGTCCTTCACTTCATATGCTCCGTGTTGTGGTCTCTTCGCTGCGATCATCGGGATCCGGACTCTCGAGAGGTTCCACGAAGAGAAAGACGCAACCTTTGCTTCCGATCTTCGATACTTTGATGATCTACCTTGAAGTTTCTTTAACACAAGCTAACGCTCATGAAATGATGTGAACACCCTCATCTAAATGGCAAGGGAAGATGAGGATGATGAAGTAGGAATTTTGCTCTCTTTATTTATATTTTTCTCACAATTATTCATCACTTGGAAAAATCAAGAAAGGTTTTTCCATGAAAGAATTGAAGGAAGAAGATGAACAATGATCATTATCCTTTTGTGATGAATAGGAAATGAAATAATATGATAGATAATGCAACCATGGTCAAGCTAACTCTTGTAGAGAATTAACTAGGGTTAGGGTTTGGGTTTGGTTAAAGCATGACTCACTTGAAAATATCTTTATCATGACAAAAAGAAAAGCTTCTAGAATCAACTAGAAGGTTTAACCCTAATCCAAACCCTAATCAAGTTTAAACTCCACTAATTAAGTTGCATTATTTATCATATCATGTTACAATATTATATATCACATATACAATATTTATCGTAACAAAATAAAATAATACAATTAACATATATCGCATATATATCAATGTATTACCCGAGTGAGAAAAAGAACCTTTTAGTGAGCAAATATTAGTTAATGTAATTTAATATATCATATATATTATTATACATTAAATTATCGAATTAACACTTGATCCGACAATCCGGCTATATCGCATATAACCGGCTAATATTTATCCGTACCGATTCATCGAATCAACACTTGATCCGATGACCCGGCTGATATCAAATATCGCGAGAATAGAATACGATATCACATACCGCATTATCCTCGGTCCCGCACATATCACATATGTGCCCCTACTTCGTTTTGCCTGAGTCAAGAAACCTCTGTGTAGGACTCTAAAGAATCGTCAATACGCCGGCAGTAGGTGATGATCATATCAAACACCCACAAGCTGCAAGCGGTCAGCTAAACGTAACAGCTACCCAGGTATTGAGCGCTCAGAAGATCAACAAGCAAGCCTGTAACTTCTCCTGTGAATCCAAACAGTAACACTCCCGTACAGTCCGGTCTCGTCGTCTGATATGTCGCATATCTCGCCTAGGGGTGGTAAACGTCAGACCCCAGTAGCTCGATAAGTCGTGTCGATATGAGGTCTATAACAGTTCGAGAAGCTACTGATAAAACTTACCAGTAAATCTCAGCAACCCTGGCCAGGGATTTCCGGTTATAGCCAATCGAACACAGCACAACATCAACTCCCTATACCGGGAGAGACGAATCCCCTCCTATCGCTCATTGCCTCCATGTGATTCGGGACTGTACCCAAAAGCCACCTTTTTGCACGCCCTCTTGGACGTGGTATGATGGAAATCAAAGCACAGTGGGAACCACACAAGACTCTATGACGATCTCGGGTCAACAGACTACTCTGTACCAGTGTCACCGGAGAACTGCCATCTGACGTATGGTATAATACCATCTGGGAGTTCTCGGCGAGTCCGTCCAGTGTACCCAGTCTCCACTGAGCACCCGTACACCATCCTTGATGTCAAACACCGATGGATATGGGATCATCCATCGCCCATCATATGGGTCAAGATGCGTATACGCTAGTCTACTCTGGTGCATCGATGCCCTGTCTCGATACACCCTCGACTAGGAACAGTTATAGGATGTACTCGTCGACTACCATGGCCCCACTAGTATGATCTCATCATAGTCCCAGTAGTCGAGTACATATCCTAAGGGCTTTATCAACATGTAATATAGAGACAATCAGAGTACATGTTAAGATAAAGTACAACCAGATAGCATACTATCATGTCGAGCAAGAAAGTCCTTCCTATATATGTCCTAGCATCCACTACAATATACATCGTATGTACAGTAATGGCCTCTAGGGCATACATATAACTAACACTCAAGATGCCTCTTCACTAATTAATGAATTAGTGAAGCCAACAACCTATACTAAATGGCTAATTTGGTATAGATTGATGAAGTATGAATTTTGCTCACTTTAGAATTATTTTACTCTTTTTCTTTTTCACCTCACTCAAAACCAAGAGAAGAAAAATGAGATGAAGAAGAAGCTCAAGTGATGAACCATGGGTGAAGATAATATCACAATGATATTTGTAGAGACTTAACCATGGCTAAAGATAATGGTTGGGTTAATAAATATCTAAAGTAAAACAAAATTAGTGGACTTAAGTCAAGGCTTCTACATGCTTCCACAAGCATCCTTAGCCATGCTATACATGCTTCCACAAGCATCCTTAGCCATGCTAATTTCCACCTAATTTTGATTTTTCGCTTAATAATTAAACACCCAAATTTTCTTTACTTTGGTATGAGTCTCATACACCCAAGTCCAATATATCATCTAGCATGACACAAAATATAAATACATTAATATATATCACATATATATTTAAATGTATAAGTAGAAAAGAAATTCTTAAGTGAGCTAATATTAGATAATATATACTAATATATCAAATATATAATTATATATTAAATTATTAAATCAACACTTGATTTAATAATCCGGCTATATCATATATAAACGACTAATATCATTTATATGTATATCAAATATACATACAAAAAATTATTGAATGAACAATTGATTCAATAATCCGATTATATCACATATAACCTATATCGCGAGATTAGAATACTGTATCACATACACGTATCAATCTCGGTCCCGCACATATCACATATGTGCCCTACTTCGTTTCGCTTGAGCTAGAAAACCTCTGTGTAGGACTCTAAAGACTCGTCAATACGCCAGCAGTAGGTAATGATCATATCAGTCACCCACAAGCCGTCAGCGGTACTAGCTGGACGTAACGGCTACCCAGGTATTGAGCAATCAGAAGATCAACAAGCAAGGTTGTCCATACTTCCGTGAATCCAGTAAGTAACACTACCGTACATTCCGGTCTCTTCGTCTGATATGTTGCATATCGAGTCTGGGGGTGGTAAACCTCAGACCCTAATAACTTGATAAGTCATGCCAATGTGAGGCTCATAACGGGTCGAGAAACTACTGATAACACTTAACAGTAAATCTCAGAATCAGCCCTGGCCAGGGACTTCCTGTTATAGCCAATTGAGCATAGCGCAACATCAACCCCTAATACCGGGAGAGATGAAACCCCTCCCATTGCTCATTGCCTCCATGTGACTCGGGACTGTACCCAAAAACCACCTGTTTGCACACTCTCTTGAGCGTGGTAGGGAGGAAATCAAAGCACAGTGGGAATCACATAAGACTCTATGACGATCTCGGGTCTACAGACTAACCTGTATCAGTGTCACAAGAGAACTGCTATATGACGTTAGGTATTAATACCATCTAGGAGTTCTCGGCGAGTCCTATTCGGTGTACCCATTCTCTAATGATCACCTGTATATAATCTTTGATGTCAAACACCAATGGATGTGGGATCATCCATCGCCCCATTTAGGGTCAGGAAACGTACATACTAGTCTACTCTGTTATATCGATGCCCTGTCTCGATACTCCCACGACTAGGAACAATTAAAGGATGAACTTGTGGAATACTCTGGCCCCACTAGTATGATCTGCATCATAATCCTGGTAGTCAAGTACACATCCTAAGGGCTTTACCAACATGTGAGAGAAAGACAGTGTCACAATACCAGTCTACATGTTAAGATAAAGAGTAACCAGATAGCATACTATCATGTCGAGCAAGAAAGTCCTCTCTATATATGTCCAAGCATCCATTATAATATACAATCTTGTATAATAATGGACTCTAGAGCATACATACAACTAACAATCTCCCACTTGCACTAAGGCCAGTTGTTGTAGTATCTCATACCCCACATCCCAAAGAGTCTCTCAAATTGTATCTGCAGGATGGCCTTCGTGAGTGGATCCGCCGTGTTATATTTCGTGTCAACTCTCCTGACCTCGATCTCCCGGCGATCAACTATCTCCCGGATCAAGTGATACTGCCTCAGAATATGTCTGGATCACTGATGGGAACTGGGTTCCTTAGCTAAAGCCATAGCTCCATTGTTATCACAATACAAAGGTATTGGATGCTCAATGGATAGAACCACTCCAAGTTCAGTTATGAACTTCTTCATCCAGATAGCCTCTTTGGCGGTGGCGTTGGCGGCAATGTATTCAGCCTCCATCGTCGAGTCTGCCATGGTATCTTGCTTGGAACTCTTCCAACATATCGCCCCTCCATTGAGGGTGAAGACAAAACCCGAGACCGACTTACTGTCGTCATTATCACTCTGGAAGCTCGAATCGGTAAAGGACTCCACTTGGAGTTCACCGTTACCATACACCAAGAACATTCCTTTAGTCCTTCTCAAGTACTTAAGAATGTTCTTCACAGCTGTCCAGTGATTCTTCCCAGGATCCGATTGATACCTTCTTACAACAGCAAGTGCGTAAGCTACATCCGGTCTGGTACATAACATCGCATATATGATAGACCCGACTGCCGAAGCATAGGGTATCCCTTGCAGCCCTCTCCAAATCAGTCTTGGGGGACATCTCTTTGGAGAGAGTGATTCCTGAGATCGTGGGTAAATTTCCACGCTTGGAATCTTCCATACTAAACCTTTTTAGTATGGTGTCAATGTACCTGGATTGGGAAAATCCCAACATCCGCTTAGATTTATCTCTATAGATCTTAATCCCCAGGATGTAAAAGGCATCACCCAGATCTTTCATGGAGAATCTTTGTGATAAGAAGAGCTTGACCGAGTGCAGTATAGGAACATCATTTCCTATCAAGAGTATGTCATCCACGTACAATACGAGGAAGACAACCTTACTCTCTGCAACCTTTTTGTATATATACGGCTTATCTACGTTTTTGATGAAGTCAAACTCTTTGACTGCCATATCAAAACAGATGTTCCAACTCCGTGATGCCTGCTTTAACCCGTAGATTGATTTGAGCAGCTTGCACACCTTTCCGGTGCTCCCACTGTCCATGAAGCCTTCTAGCTGTGTCATGTACACGCTCTCTTCTAAATCACCATTTAGAAAAGTGGTCTTGAAATCCATCTGCCAGATTTCGTAGTCATGGTATGCAGCGATGGCAAGTAGGATCCGGATGGACTTAAGCATAGCCACTGGAGAAAAGGTTTCTTCACAATCGACACCAGGTCGTTGACGAAAACCTTTTGCTACAAGTCTAGCTTTGAAAGTCTCAGCTTTTCCATTTACACCAAGTTTCTTCTTAAAGATCCATTTGCTCCCAATGGGTTTTACCCCATCAGGAGCAACTTCCAAAGTCCATACTTTGTTGGTGTACATGGATTCTATCTCAGATCGCATTGCATCCAGCCATTTCACGGAGTCCCCACTTGTGATGACCTGCTCGAAACTAGTTGGGTCATCATCTTCCATGATGCAATCCTCGCTCCCACCGTCAATGAGAAAACTGTAGTATCTCTCAGGTGGATGATGAACCCTACTAGATCTGCGGAGAGGCTGAGGTTCATCGGGGACTATTGAATCCTACGGTTCCATCAAATCTTCCATTGTAGTTTATGTAGCTGGAATTTCTTCCAGTTCTACGTCTTTGCCACTAATTTCTTTTATAAGAAATTTATTTTCTAAAAAGGTGGCATTTCGAGAAACAAACACCTTTTGTTCCTCGGTGTGGTAGAAGATATACCCTCATGAATTATTGGGATATCCTACAAACTTGCACAGAACTGACATTGCCTTGAGCTTGTCCGGACTTTGCGTTTTAACATAAGTCGGACAACCCCATATCTTAATATAATTAGATGTGATCTCTTCCCCTTCTATATCTCATATGGAGTGGTAGGCACAGATTTGGTAGGGACCATATTCAATAGGTGTGCGGCTGTCTCAAGCGCATAACCCCAAAAGGAAATAGGCAACTCAGCAGTACTCATCATAGAGCGCACCATATCTAATAGGGTGTGATTTCTCCGCTCTGATACACCGTTAGGCTGTGGTATATACAGAGGAGTAAGCTAAGAGAGAATCCCATTCTCTTTTAGATAGTCATGGAATTCCGTGCTCAATTATTCTCCTCCTCGATTGGATCGAAGGATTTTAATACTTTTACCCATTTGGTTCTCTACTTCGTACTTATATTCCTTGAATTTCTCAAAAGGTTCAGACTTATGTTTCAATAAGAACACATGTCCGTATCTTAAGAGATCATCGATGAATGCGATAAAGTACGAGGAACCATTACTGGCATGTGTAAACATGGGACCGCATACATCATTATGTATTAGTCCCAAGAGTTCAGTAGCTCTTTCTCCGTGTCCAGTAAATGGAGTTTTGGTCATTTTTCCTTTGAGACATGACTAGCAAGTTTCATAAGATGTAAATTCGAACGGATTCAAATAACCATCTTTATGTAACTTAGCTAGTCATGTCGCATTGATATGACCTATTCTACAATACCACAAGAAGGATTCGTTCATTTCTGAACTTTTCCTCTTGTGTGTTCTGTACGTTAAGAACTGTATTTTGATTTATAACATATAAACCGTTACATAACGTACCAAACCCAATCAACACTTGATTTAGGAAAATGTTCATAACATTTTTCTCTACTACAAAGTTATATCCTTCTTTATCTAATAAATAAATCGATATTAAATTGCATATCATATATGGTACGTAATAACAGTCGTTCAAGATCAATGTATTCCCATTTGGTAATACAAGGTGATATTCACCAACTGCTTTGGCTGCAACATTTGCACCATTCCATACTTTTAGAGAATGATCACCTTTTCCCAGTTCTCTACTTTTCTTTAGCCTATGTAACATATTACAAATGTGGGATCCTGGTCCGGTATCTAATACCCAGGACGTAGAGTGTACAAAGAAACAGTTCTCGGTAACGAACACACCCGAAGAAGATATATCAACATGCATATTCCTCGTTCGGGTTGCATGGGAATCCGGATATTCCCCTATTTCCTGCTCAGACTTATAACAATTATAAAATAGAGCGGAACAAACGTCCCCCAGCTCAGTATAACAAGCGGGTTCAGTCATAACATTTGCACCATTCCATTGTAGTTCAAACTAATATATCAAATATATAATTATATATTAAATTATTAAATCAACACTTGATTTAATAATCCGTCTATATCACATATAAACGACTAATATCATATATATGTATATCAAATATACATACAAAAAATTATTGAATGAACAATTGATTCAATAATCCGATTATATCACATATAACCTATATCGCGAGATTAGAATACTGTATCACATACACGTATCAATCTCGGTCCCGCACATATCACATATGTGCCCTACTTCGTTTCGCTTGAGCTAGGAAACCTCTATGTAGGACTCTAAAGACTCGTCAATACGCCAGCAGTAGGTGATGATCATATCAGTCACCCACAAGCCGTCAGCGGTGCTAGCTGGACGTAACGGCTATCCAGGTATTGAGCGATCAGAAGATCAACAAGCAAGCTTGTCCATACTTCCGTGAATCCAGTAAGTAACACTACCGTACAGTCCGGTCTCTTCGTCTGATATGTCGCATATCGAGTCTGAGGGTGGTAAACGTCAGACCCCAATAACTTGATAAGTCATGCCGATGTGAGGCTCATAACTGGTCGAGAAACTACTGATAACACTTACCAGTAAATCTCAGCATCAGCCCTGTCCAGGGACTTCCTGTTATAGCCAATTGAGCATAGTGCAACATCAACCCCCAATACCGGGAGAGACGAAACCCCTCCTATCGCTCATTGCCTCCTGTTATGACTTGGGACTGTACCCAAAATCCACTTGTTTGCATGCTCTCTTGAGTGTGGTAGGGAGGAAATCAAAGCACAGTGGGAATCACACAAGACTCTATGACGATCTCGGGTCTACAGACTAACCTGCACCAGTGTTACCAGAGAACTGCAATCTGACGTTAGGAATAATACCATCTAGGAGTTCTCGGCGAGTCCTGTGCGGTGTACCCATTCTCTAATGAGCACCTGTGTACAATCTTTGATGTCAAACACCAATAGATGTGGGATCATCCATCGCCCCATACAGGGTCAGGAAACGTACACCCTAGTCTACTCTGGAATATCGATGCCCTGTCTCGATACTCCCACAACTAGGAAAAATTAAAGGATGAACTTGTGGACTACCCTGGCTCCACTAGTATGATCTGCATCATAATTCTGGTACTCAAGTACACATCCTAAGGGCTTTACCAACATGTGAGAGAAAGACAGTATCACAATACCAATCTACATGTTAAGATAAAGAGTAACCAGATAGCATACTATTATGTCGAGCAAGAAAGTCCCCTCTATATATGTCCAAGCATCCATTATAATATACAATCATATACAATAATGTCCTCTAGGGCATACATACAACTAATATCTTCTTCATATACGAAGGAACGAGGTATTGCGTCTGTTAGGAATATGTATGCCCTAGAGGCCATTATTGTACATTGATGTATATTATAGTAGATGGTTGGACATATAAATAGAGGACTTTCTTGCTCGACATGATAGTATGCTATCTGGTTGCCTTTATCTTAATATGTAGACCGGTATTATTATACCGTCTCTCTTTTATATGTTGATAAAGCCCTTAGGATATGTACTTGACTACTAGGACTATGATGCAGATCATACAAGTGGGGCCAGGGTGGTCCATAAGTACATCCTTTAAACTGTTCCTAGTCGAGGGGATATCGAGACAGGGCATCGATATTCCAGAGTAGAGTAGTATGTACGTTTCCTGACCCTGTATGGGGCGATGGTTGATCCCACAACTATTGGTGTGTGACATCAAAGATTGTACACAGGTGCTTATTAGAGAATGGGTACACTGAACAGGACTCCCCGAGAACTCCTGGTTGGTAATATACCTATCGTCAGATAGCAGTTCTCAGGTGACACTGGTACAGGTTAGTCTGTAGACCCGAGATCGTCATAGAGTCTTGTATGGCTCCCACAGTGCTTTGATTTCTTTCCTACCATGGCTCAAAGGAGTCGTGCAAACAGGTGGATTTTGGGTACAGTCCCAATTCACATGGAGGAAATGAGTGATAGAAGAGGTTTCGTTTCTTTCGGTATTGGGAGTTGATGTTACGCTATACTCGATTGGCTATAACAGTAAGTCCCTGGCCAGGGTTGTTGATGAGATTTACTAGTAAGTGTTATCAGTTGTTTCTCGAACTGTTATGAGCCATACATCAACATGACTTATCAAGTTACCGGGGTCTGACGATACCACCCCTAGACTCGATATGCGACATATCAGACGAAGAGACCGGACTATATGGTAAGTGTTACTTTTAGGCTTCATGAAATTTTGGACAAGCTTGCTTGTTGATCTTCTAATCGCTCAATACCTAGGTAGCCGTTACGTCCAGCTAGTACCGCTGACAGCTTGTGGGTGACTGAAGTGATCATCACCTACTGCTAGCATATTGACGATTCTTTAGAGTCCCACAAAGAAGTTTTCTGGTCCAAGCGAAACTAAGTAGGGCGCATATGTTGATATGTGCGGGGGCCTGATTAAATATGAGTATGTGATACGGTATTCTAATCTGGCTGTCATTTGTTATCAGTTAGGTTATATGTGATATAACCGGATTATTGAATCAAGTGTTGATTTGATAATGTGATATACAGATAGATGATATTAGCCAGTTATATATGATATAACCGGATTATTGAATCAAGAGTTGATTTGATAATGTGATATACAGATAGATGATATTAGTCGGTTATATGTGATATAACCGGATTATTAAATCAAGTATTGATTTAATAATTTGATATATATTATATTTGATATAATTATATATTAACTGACATTATTAGCTCACTAATCATTCTTCATAATATATATGTATTAATATATATGATATATATGATATATATATATATATTAAAATGAAGCATGGCATGGATTTTCTATTTTTAGAAAAAAGAAAATGAAAAGAAAAATGGGGAGACTTTTGAGAGCATGGGCAAGGAATGGGTTGTTATATTGTTTATTCATTTGTTTGCACTATAGAAGTATGGTGCATTATTTGTATTGCATTTTATTCCATGCTTCAATAATGTGTGAGCTTGGGGTTGCCTTTCTACACCCATTCTTGAGTTGAGCTTATTTTTTCCTTAGCCATTTTTCTTGAGCTCTTGCTCTCTAGCATTCTCCATTTTCTTCACCTCTTGCTTCAAGCTCTAGTAATCACATGTGTTGTGAACTATAGAGCTTGAAATCCTAGTGAGCAAAACAAAACCCCTACTTCACTATCCTACACTCGATTAGCAATTAAGTGTAGTGTGTTTCCTTCACTAAAAAGTTTAGTGAAGAGGTAGCTTGGATTGGCGAACTTCGGATGGATCATCTTCGGCACGAAAGTCATCGAAGGAAGTTCGTTCAACCTTCAAGTGGAGCCTAGTGGAGTCGCGTAGACTACAACCCGGAGCATTTGAAGAGAAGGACTTGGTCTACGAAGGTCGTATACTCCTTCCCTTCTTATAGTTTTTGTGATAGCATGTTTAATACCCTAATATTCTAGTTAGATCTTGGTAAGTGTTCATTAGAACCTCTAAAATTTGAAAATTGCATGTGTGATGCCCGTTTTAACCCTACCGTGGTTCTAGTAAACACTTTCATGGTATCAGAGCCAAGCTAGAACATTATGGAAGGTCTTTACGATGTTAAAGTGTTCGATCGGTTTTTGAAACCCGGAATTTGTGAAGTTTCTGTCGATTTTTCAAAAGTTGAGATTTTAGAAATTAAAAACATGCAGAAAATTGTGCAGGCTATTTATTGGAGCCACAAAAAATTTGAAGCCATAATACTGTCAAAGAGCCGCGAAACTGCAGCTAAACCCACTGTTTGGCCGCTGTTCCACCGCAACTTTGGGGTATTTTGGTCTCCTACTTCTTGTGTTGCTCCAGTATCATATTTTTCATTTTCTGGATGTTTTTATTGAGACTCAAGTTGTTGAGGACTCTGGGATTTGTTGGTGTTTGTTAAATCGATCGAAACGTTTAACGTCATATAGATTTTATGTGATACAATTTTTAGAATCCAAATAATTAGTTTTGTGAAAACTAGTTAGTATTTTGTAAATATAGCGTTTTAGTCTCGGTTAATCGATTGCCATGGAGTTTTAATTCGTATCAAAACTCTGTCGCAATTGCGTATAGTACGCGGATACTCGTCGGATAACATTACTAGATAGCCACACCCCACAGCCCCGACCAAGTGACTGTAGGAGAACCCCGTTGCCAAAAGCACCCACTCAGGTGCTCGCGACCGCGGTGTTCCGCCTTAGTGCACTTCATCGATGGCATCGGGGGTGCGGCCATCTACTGAAGTTCCCGACAAGCATTCGATCAAGTAGTCAGGAATCTTGTTGATTACCTGACTAAATTATTGAAAAGTGTTTTAAAGTTGAGACTGAAATGCAAGGATTATTTGTTAGACATGAAATTCGAAATATGAGATATTCCGGGTTTATGATGTCTAAGGAAAATACGGATTCTAAACATTGTAGTTTTTCATTTCTTTTCTGCAACCGTAAGTGTAATATGTGGGGTATCCCCGGTCTCATTGCTATATGTCAACGGAATTTGTGATACGCATATTTACTTACGTTGATGATATGTGATTTTATGTGTTGCTGATATGTTATATTGGATCGTCGTGATTGAATAGCCGGGGGTTTTATGTGAGATGAGAGTATTTCAATTTTCATTCATGTAATATTTGTATGTAATATTCTTTTATTGGGACACTTTCAGGTTGAGGATGATATCACCATTGATGTATATTATTTACTTTTCCGCATTAGGATAAACCCAAGGCGGGAAGCACAAGTAACCGGGTTCTAGTGTCCAGTGGGAGACCATTTCGAGGAGTCGAGACCGGGTCTCCTAACTCTAGTGGCAGGGATACTTGCCTCTCTCGTAGGGGTCTAGAGATATGGGTTTGTCTATTCATCACGACTGTAGAATTCATATTTTTCATTACTGGCTGAATTTAAAACACGGACCTCCTAATATATCCAATATTTTATATGTTGACTTATGCTGCTTGGTTCTGTGATGTGATCATATAACTGCGTGAGATGAATGCTATGTGTATATATATATATAATATATATATATATATAATAAACGTTGCTTATGTTTTGCACCCGCGCTAGTCCAGCCCCCGCTCTGACATTAGTTAAGTTACCTAACGGTGCATGACGGGGTCCCGTGGCGAATGCGGATGGCAAAATCGTACGTTCTATTTTCGTTTCATTTTTCTGTGATATTTAGGAAATATTAAATGATGGGACTTCATTAATGAGATTAATGAAAAGAAAAGAAACCTAAAGATGTTGTAGAATCAATTTTTTTTAAAAGGTAGCTCTAGTTCTTTCTTTGCTTAGTGGCATTCCTTGATGAATATCCAGCACCTCATTCGATGAGGAAAGAGCTGAGATCCCTTCACCGGGAGTGTCCTCTTTAGTAAAACTAGCAAAAGCTACAAAAACACTTCTTTTCAAAGCACTAAATTCTATAACGATATCAAGCTCATTACGTTAAAGTTTTTCTTCAAAACCAGTCGTAGCCCTCTGTCATTTCAGATAAGTGATATTTAATATTCGTGCTATGTTTGTTTACTATGTTAAGGCATAGTGTGCGGTATCTAATTAGTGCTTATCTGCAACTATATGATGCGATTGGATTAGGGTAGTTGTACGGCTTTGTTGACTATGTTAAGGGTCATACGGGTGGGTTTAATCCAATCAAGAAATGACGGGTTGAACTTGGCTAGCGCTTATGATTTGTTCACCTTGTTAAGTTCATAAGTGGCTAGGGGTAAAAACAATTATCGGGAATTTCAAGTGTTGAAATTTGCAATGAGATTGCATACCTACTATATGATAGTTGGATCCCGATACCTACTGCGAGTAAGAGTTACTCCTGGGAGAGTTTTCCACTTTACAATTAGCTGATCCATTAGGTGTCTAAGAAAGGTGTTAACGGGGTTATGCCCCTGCAGAAAAGAGGTTATTTAATTAGTTCCATGCGAAAGCATGGGGAGACTCCCTTGGAGTACCAATGCCTGCCTGGCCGAACGATTGGCAAACTTGTAGGGTGTAATTAATCCCGGCTAATCTTACCTTTTACGGTTTGAAGAAAGATTTGATAAAAACAATGGGAGCCATCCTGATTAGATAAGATAATAACCAATCTAATCTTGCAAAGAGCACACGATAATGCGTTTCCTTCTCTCTCTCCAGGTAGCGACCAATGACACACCTTAATCAAGATAATAATATGGATGTATTGACCGAACCCGCTTATTATACTGGGCTAGGTTCCGCTCTATCTTATGACTGTCATAAGTCTGAGCAAAGAATAGGGGAACACCCGGATTCCCATGCCACCCGAACGAAGAAGGAGCATACTAATGCATCTTCTTCGGGTGTGTTCGTTACCGAGAATTATTTCTCAGTTTGCTATATGTTCTGGGTATTGGATACTGGATCAGGATCCTACGTATGTAATTTTTTATATGGGCTAAAGAGAGGTAGAGAACTGGGAAAGGGTGATAAGTTTCTAGTAGTAGGGAATGGTGCAATTGTTGCAGCCAAAGCAGTTGACGAATATCACCTAGTGTTACCAACTGGTAATACATTGATTCTAAACGAATGTTACTACGTACCAAAGATGATGTGCAATATTATATCAGTTTCTTTGCTAACTAAAAAAGGATATAATTTCACATTAGAGGATAATGTTATGAACATTTTCTAAATCAAGTGTTGATTGGGTTTGGTACGTTATGTAATGGTATATACGTTCTAAATCAAACGACAGCTCTAAACGTACAGAACACACATAAGAGGAAGAGTTCAGAAATGAACGAGGCCTACTTGTGGCATTGTAGACTAGGTCATATCAATGCGACAAGACTAGCTAAGTTACATAAAGATGGATATTTGAATCCGTTCAAATTTACATCCTATGAAACATGCAAGTCATGCCTCAAAGGTAAATGACCAAACTCCGTTTACTGGACACGGAGAAAGAGCTACTGAACTCTTAGGACTGATACATAGTGATGTATGCGGTCCTATGTCTACTCATGCCAAGAATGGTTCCTCATACTTTATTACATTCACCGATGATCTCTTAAGATACAGACATTTGTTCCTGATGAAACACAAATCTGAATTTTTTGAGAAATTCAAGGAATATAAGTGCGAAGTGGAGAACCAAATGGGTAAAAGTATTAAAATTCTTCGATCTGATCGGGGAAGAGAATACTTGAGCACGGAATTCCGTGATTATTTAAAAGAGAATGGCATTCTCTCTCAGTTTACTCCTCCGTATACACCACAGCACAATGGGGTATCGGAGCGGAAGAATTGCACCCTATTAGATATGGTGCGCTCTATAATAAGTACTGCTGAGTTACCTATTTCTTTTTGGGGTTATGCGATTGAGACAGACGCTTACCTATTGAATCAAGTTCCACCAAAATCTGTGCCTAAAACACCATATGAGATATGGGATGGAAAGAGACCATATCTTAAAAGTTAAGATATGGGGTTGCCCGGCCTATGTCAAAAAGCAAAATCCGGACAAGCTCGAGGCAAGGTCAGTTCTATGTAAGTTTGTAGGATATCCAAAGAATTCACAAGGATATATCTTCTACCACACTGAGGAACAAAAGGTCAGTTCTATGTAAGTTTTTAGAAAAGGAATTTCTTGTGAAAGAAATTAGTGGCAATGAGATAGATCTGGAAAAAATTCCAGCAACACAAACTATAACTGATGATTTGGTAGAACCGGAGGATTCAATAGTCCCCAACGAAGCTCAGCCATTCCGCAGATCTAGTAGGGTTCTTCATCCACCTGAGAGATACTACGGTTTTCTCATAGTCGGTGGGAGCGAGGATTGCATCATGGGAGATGATGACCCAACTAGTTTCGAACAGGCCATCACAAATAGAGACTCTGTGAAATGGCTGGATGCTATGCGATCCGAGATGGAATCCATGTACACCAACAAAGTATGGACTTTGTAAGTTGCTCCTGAAGAGGTAAAACCCATCGGGAGCAAGTGGATTTTTAAGAAGAAAATTGGTGTAGATGGAAAAGTTGAGACTTTCAAAGCTAGACTTATAGCGAAAGGTTTTCGTCAACGACCAGGTGTCGACTATGATGAAACCTTTTCTCCAGTGGCTATGCTTCAGTCCATTAGGATCCTACTTGCCATTGCTGCATACCATGACTATGAAATCTGGCAAATGGACGTCAAGACCGCTTTTCTAAATGGTAATTTAGAAGAGAGCGTGTACATGACACAGCCAGAGGGCTTCGTAGATAGTGGGAGAAGCGGAAGCGTGTACAAGCTGCTTAAATCAATCTACAGATTAAAGCAGGCATCACGGAGCTGGAACATCTATTTTGATGAATCTGTCAAAGAGTTTGACTTTATCAAAAACATAGATGAACCTTGCATATACAAGAAGGTTATAGAGAGTAAGGTTTTCTTCCTCGTATTGTACGTGGATGACATACTCTTGATAGGAAACGATGTTCCTATGCTATACTCGGTCAAGCTCTTCTTATCACACAAGTTCTCCATGAAAAATCTAGGTGATGCCTCCTACATCCTGAGGATAAACATCTATAGAGATAGATCTAAACGAATGTTGGGATTGTCCTAATCCAGGTGTTGGATATGTATGCCCTAGAGCCCATTATTGTATAGTACTAGTTTGTATAATACATTTTGGAAGTTTGGGATATATACACGGATTTAAGACAGTCTTGCTCGATATAGTAGTATGCTACTTGGTTTGTATCTATCTTAATATGTGTATATGTTTCTTTTAACATATCGCTAATACATATTGATGGAGCCCCTAGGATCTTTGCTTGACTACAGGCGTTGTGATAGCGATCACACTAGTGGGGGCTGGGTAGTCTATAAGCACATCCTTATACATGTCCCTAGTCGTAGGATTATCGAGACAGGGCATCGATACTCCAGAGTAAACTGGTGCATACGCTTCTCATCCCAGCAGGGGTGATGGTCTGTCCCACAGCCATCAGTACTTCGTACTGGAGATAGTATGCAGGTGCTCGTTAGGTTACGAGTACACTGGACAGGACTCGTCGAGAACTGTTGGTTGGTATTATACCTATCGTCAGGTAGCAGTTCCCAGGTGACATGAGTACAGCTCAGTCCGTTAACTTGACACTGCTACTTCTCCTTAAGTGTGTTCCCACTGTTCTTTGATTGCTAACCTACCACGGCTCTATTGAGTCATGTAAACAGGTAGTAGTTGGATGCAGTCCCGAAGCACTTGGAGGCAGTCCCGAAGCACTTGGAGGCAGTGGCGGTTAGACAGGATTTGTCTCTCTCGGTATTGGGGGTTGATATCGCGATGTGTCTCGGAGAGCCATTACACAAAGTCCCAGGCCAGGGCAAGCGAGATTTACTGGTAGTGTTTCCAGTAGTTTCTCAGGGTGTTCTGGGCTACACTCCGACACAACTTATACCGCTATTAGGGGTCTGACGTTTACCGCCCCTAGGCCCGACATGCGATACTCTTAGACGAACAGATTGGATTGTACGAAGATTATCACATTCAGGCTCAGTAGGAGTTCAGATGGGTTCACCTCATCGGTCTTCTTATCGGCATCTACCTAGATACCGTTACGTACAGCTCGTACCGCTTACGGCCTGTGGTTAAACCCACTGCCAGTGCAGTGTCGAGTCTTTAGAGTCCCACACAGAGGGTTGTTCACCTTTGGGCGAAACGAGTAGAGGTCGTATGGTTTTACGACGGGGTTCGTTCACATATGCGTACTTGTGCACGTTTGGTGTTCGGACAGTTGATACTAGTGGGCTTTGGTTTAAGCCGGATCCTAGTATTTGATTTTGGCTTGGTTCAGTCTCATTGCATTCGTGTTCTTCAGAACGCAGAAGCGGGTATGTATATACAGTTGACAGAGACAAATTAAGGAGACATCTCATTAGGGTTTTGACCATTGACTTGGTTAAGATCTTAATGAGATGAAGGTAATTGATTAATAGTTTTAATTAGTGATAATTTTATTATGGTTATTTGGATTGACCATTTGACTTGTTGACCAAAGTTGACTAAGATATTTTTCTTAAGCAAAAGATTCTTTGCTTAGCATTAATGGTGACATGATAATGGTCAAATCAAATGAACCATCATAACTTTTTTGCTAATTAAAATTATTATTCTTTTATGCTAATATGAGAGCTATCTCTTCATTTCTATCATATTGATTCTCTCTCCTAGCTCTCTCTCCTTCATCCTCTCTCTCAAACCCTAACCTCTCATGTGTTGAGAACCAAGGGAAATTGAGATCAAATCATAAAATCACTCTCTACTCACTCTAGGGTTCTTAGTCTAGCAAGCAAAGCACTCTAGTTACTTCATGGTTGAGGTAGGAGCTCAAGGTAGAGGCCTTCGGGTGGATCTTCTTCGATATAGAGAAGCCAGTGAGGAGGAGCCATCTAGATCATTCCAAGGAGCTTACAACAAAGAGAAGAAGGAGTTCAAGTTTAAGGTATAACTTTCTATCATAGTAGATAGAACTCTATTTAGTGCTAGATAGGTTTATGGTAAAGATCCGGATTTTAGTGTTATCCTAGCGCCAAGTTTATGTTCGTCGTAAAATTTTTGTTCCGCATTTGGCCACGGAAGTTGGCCGGGGCGCTAGTGTAACCCTTCATGGTATCAGAGCCTACCCATAAACCCTACTAGCTAGTTTGCACAAGGTTAATATCTCGATTGACAAATTTTTCCGAATCACGAATCTATGTTCATGAGCTTGCTGTCGATTTTCGAAGTTGTCATAAAATTTTTCTGAGCATCCTAGAATTATATGCAGGCGAGACTATAGCTGCAGAAAATATTTGGGGGCTTAACTCCAAAATTCTGCCGCGGAAAGTGAGAAAAATGGCGCATTTTGCGGCCCTTCCGCAGCTCTTTTTGGGCTACAGTACCCAAAAAGTTTTCTGGAGCTCTAGTTCATGAAAATATGATATTTGTGATATATAGTTTTAGCCCAGGTTTATTTGAGTGCTGGATTTGCTTTTGGGGCCTATTTGGAAAAGTTTAGTCGATCAAAATTTTAAATGTGTATTTTACAGTACATTCACTTTTATCTGCGACCAGGAATGTCACTCGATCGGTAAAACTCGTCTGATTGCTATATGTTCTTTTAGACGGGTTTTGCGAACGTGACATTCGCGTTGATGTTGTGTGCTTATTCTGTGGTTGTGGTTCGATTGTCGTGTTGGATAGCATGTGATGAAATGATAGTGGTGTAGTTTAAATTCTTTTGTACATTTGTTATTGCGGGGCGAGCGTCCGACATGTGGACTGCCGTCTTTGCCGGGTTGTATATTATTTTGGGGCACGACCGGGTTGAGGTCGATGTCACCGTTTGTACATATTATTTTCTTTTTCTATACTAGGATTATCCTGCAGTGGAGTGCACGAATAGCCGGGTTCTAGAAAGGCAGCAAGCCCGCATCTCATGGCGTTGAGACGGAGGGGATTCTTTCTCATAGTGTTGAGACGGAGGGGGCTTCATTCTAGAATTGGCGGGCTATTTGTCGCACTCGTAGGGGGTACTGGTTTTCATTGCATAGGCTATCCACACGACCGGGAACGTCGGGTTTTATTTGTGGCTCAAATGAAACCCGGGGCTCCAAGATTATCCACCATTTTGTATTGTTGGCTGTGTTTCTGTGATGTTGTTTACTATCATGCCTGGGACGAATGTTGTATATACTTATATATATATATATATATATATATATATATATACTAGTCGATGTTGTATATATTTTGCACCCGCGCTAGTCCAGCCCCCGCTTTGTCGTAAGTTAAGTAACCTAACGGGTGATGACGGGGCCCAGTGGCGAATGCAGATGGCATATACGTACACTATATTTTCGTTCTTTTCTGGTGTGGTAGGTTACATTGATGGGACAACATTAATTTTGATTAATGCAAGTAAAACAAACCTAAAATATGTTGTTGGAACCAAGTTTTAAAAACAGACATTGCAGACGTTCTCTTTTGCTTTGCACAGTGGTATTCAGTTTGGAATATCCAGCACCTCACTCGACGAGGCAAGGGCCGAGATCCCTTCACCGGGAGTGACCCCTTGAGTAAAAGTTTGCGTCAGCGTAATAACTTCACTATAGTCGATTATTCTTGCTTTGCGTCGTGGTATTCAGTTTGGGATATCCTGCACCTCATTCGATGAGGAAAGAGCCGAGATCCCTTCACAGGGAGTGGCCTCTTTAGCAAAAGTTTTCGCTACTATATATTTTAAAAGGCAATCAAGTTCCTTCAACGATATCAAGTTCATTACGTTAACGGGTTTTTCGCCAAAAACCCAGCCGTAGCCCTCCGTCATTTCGGACTGGTATTGCTTAGTATTCGTACTATGTATTTTGTGCTCAGCCGAGGCGTAGTGTTCGGTAGCTATGTAATATTTTTCTGTAGCATGTAATGCGATTGGTTAGGACAGTCATACGGTCATTTTGGCTCAATCAAGAACTCGTGCGGGTGGGTCTAATGCAATCAAGATAATGACGGGTTGAACTTGACTAGGATCCTTTGATATGTTGGCTCAGTCAAGGTCACTTGGGTCCTAGGGGTAAAAACTACATCGGGAGTTTCAAACATACAGGAAACTTGCAGATTTAGCATACCTTCTGGAGTGTGGTGACTAGAGTGGATTCCATCTAGGTCATCACACAATGATAGTTGGATCCCGATCCCACTGATGAGTTGGATTACTCTCGGGAGATTATTTCACTTAACAATCAATGCTATAAATCAAGTAGGTGTCTAGAACGGTGTTAGCGGGGCTACGCCTCCAAGGAAAAGAGCTTATGTAATTAAGGAACTTCGCGAAAGCGTTGGAAAACCTCTCTCAAAGTACCAACACTATCCTGAGTGAAAGGTTAAGAAAGTTGTGACGTGCGATTAATCCTAACTAGTTCTTCTTTTAAAGTTTGAAGAAGAATTTTAGGAAATAGTGAGAGCCATCCTGATTAGATAAATTAATAAACCAATCTAATCTTGCAAGAGTGCACGCTGAGTTGTTTCTTTTCTCTCTCTCCAGGTAGAAACCATTTCACGCCCTAATCAAGATAATAAAATGTATCGCTTGACCGATCCGAATTCTTATTCGGGGCTGGGGAACGTCAGTTCGGCTCTAACTTACGACAACAGTCATAAGTATGAGCAAGGAAAAGAGGATTGTAAGGATTCCAAGGAGACCCAATTGAAAAAGAAGCATAGTATTGCATCTACTTCAGGTGTTCTTATAATTGAGAACTACTTTTCGGTCAGCCCTACCTCCTGGGTACTTGATACCGGATCAGGATCTCATATCTGTAATTTATTGTAGGGACTGAGAAAAAGTAGGAAAGTTTCACCTGGTGATATGTCCCTCAGGGTAGGGAACGGAGCACAAGTTAATGATGCAGCCGTCGGTGAATATCACCTAATGTTGCCAAATAGCAATGCTATGATTTTGAACAATTGCTACTATGTACCTTCCATGGTTTGAAACATAATATTAGTGTCTTTACTCGATAAAGATGAATATAACTTTGTTCTTGATAGAAATATCATAAACATTTACCTTGATAAGGTACTGGTTGCAGAAGATACACTGTGTAATGGTATCTATGTTCTAAATCAGAATACAGTTCTCAATATACAAAACACACGCAAGAGGAAGAGTTCAGATACGAACGAATCCTACTTGTGGCATTGTAGACTTAGTCATATCGGAAAGAAAAGACTAAGTAAGTTGCATAAAGATGGACTCTTGGATACGTTCGAGTTTTCATCTTATGAAACTTGTCAGTCTTGTCTCAAAGGAAAGATGACCAAATCTCCGTTCACCGGACATGGAGAAAGAGCAGCAGAGCTCTTGGGACTCATACACAGTGATGTATGTGGTCCAATGTCTATACATGCAAGGGATGGGTTCTTGTACTTCATCACATTCACTAACGATCTCTCTAAGTTCGGATATATGTATCTGATGAAACACAAATCTGAAGCTTTTGAGAAATTCAGAGAATTCAGAAACGAAGTAGAGAACCAGATAGGCAAAAGTATCAAGATCCTCCGGTATGATAGAGGAGGGAGTACTTAAGCACAGAATTCCTAGATTACTTAAAAGAGAATGGTATTCTCTCTCAGCTTACTCCTCCGTACACACCACAACATAATGGTGTATCGGAGCGGAGGAACCGCACCCTGTTGGATATGGTTCGCTCCATGATGAGTAGTGCTGAGTTACCTCTTTCATTTTGGGGACATGCGCTTTTGACAGCGGCATATCTATTGAATGATGTTCCGTCTAAATCTGTGCCTAAGACACCATTCGAGATATGGAATGGTAAAAGGCCGTATCTTAAGCGCATTAAGATATGGGGTTGTTCGGCCGATGTAAAAATACAAAATCCGGACAAACTTCAGGCATGTTCAGTTCTATGTAAATTTGTGGGATATCCTAAAAATTCTATAGGATATCTGTTCTACCACATCGAGGAACAAAAGGTGTTTGTATCTCGCCACGCCACCTTTTTAGAATGGCAATTTCTTGCAAAAGGAACTAGTGGGAGTTCGGTAGAACTGAATGAAATTTAGCGACCACAAAATGAAACTGATGATTTGACAGAACCTCAAAATTCAATAACCCCAGACGAACCTCAGCCACTCCGCAGATCTGGTAGGATTTCTCATCCGCCCGAGAGATACTACGGATTTCTCATAGACGGGGATCGAGAGGATTGCATCTTAGAAGAAGATGACCCTACTAGTTTCAGGCAGGCCATTATCAGTAGGGACTCTGATAAGTGGTTGGATGCTATGCGATCCGAAATGGAGTCCATGTACACCAATAAAGTGTGGACTTTAGATATTGCTCCACCTGGGAAAAAACCCGTTGGATGCAAATGGATCTACAAAAGGAAACTTGGTGTAGATGGGCAGGTGGAAACCTATAAGGCTAGACTCGTTGCAAAAGGTTTTCGTCAAAGACCTGGTGTGGACTATGACGAAAATTTTTCTCCAGTGGCTATGCTCAAATCCATTCAGATCCTACTTGCCATTGCTGCCTTCCATGACTATGAGATCTGGCAGATGGACGTAAAAACGGCTTTTCTAAACGGCAGTTTGGAAGAATGCGTTTATATGGATCAGCCAGAAGGTTTTATAGACAGTGGGAGCAGCGAGAAGGTGTGCAAGTTGCTTAAATACATTTATGGATTAAAGCAGGCATCGCAGAGCTGGAACATCTATTTTGATGAAGCAATTAAGAAATTTGACTTCATCAAGAACGAGGATGAGCCTTGTATTTATAAGAAGATTGTAGGACGAACTGTCATATTCCTAGTCTTGTACGTGGACGACATTCTTTTGATAGGAAATGACATTCCTATGCTACAATCGGTCAAGCTATTCTTGTCACAAAGGTTCTCTATGAAAGACCTGGGTGATACCTCATGCATTCTGGGGATCAAGATCTACAGAGATAGATCTAAGAGATTACTGGGACTTTCACAGTCCAGGTACATAGAGACCGTACTAAAGAGATTTAGTATGGAAGATTCCAAGCGCGGTAATATACCCACATTGCACGGAATCACCCTCTCCAAGAAGATGTCTCCCAAGACTGACGAGGAGAGGGTTCGCATGAGCACTATACCCTACGCTTCGGCAGTAAGATCTATAATGTATGCGATGCTATGTACAAGACCAAATGTAGCTTACGCGCTAAGCGTGGTGAGCCGGTATCAGTCAGACCCAGGTGAGAACCACTGGACAGCAGTGAAGAACATTCTCAAGTACCTAAGAAAGACTGAGGAAATGTTCCTGGTTTACGGTAATGGAGACCTCAGGGTCGATTCCTTTACCGATTCAAGCTTCCAGAGTGACAAGGATGACAGCAAGTTTGTCTCGGGTTTTGTGTTTACCCTCAACGGAGGGGCGGTGTGTTGGAGGAGTTCCAAACAGGATACCGTCACAGACTCGACGATGGAGGCTGAATACATTGCTGCAAGCGATGCCGCAAAAGAGGCGGTCTGGATGGAGAAGTTCATTAGTGAACTTCATGTGGTTCCGTCCATTGTTGACCCAATACCTTTATATTACGATAACAATGGGGCTATAGTTTTAGCGAAGGAACCAAGATCCCATCAGAAGTCCAGACACATCTTAAGGCGGTATCACCTGATCAGGGAGATCATTGATCGCCATGAGATCAAGGTACGGAGAGTGGACACTAAAGACAACACGGCGGATCCATTCACAAAGGCCCTCCCTCAAACACAGTTCGAGCGACTTTTTAAGCTATTGGGTATGCGGTACGCTAGCAACTGGCCTTAGTGCAAGTGGAAGATTGTTGGATATGTATGCCTTAGAGGCCATTATTGTATAGTACTAGTTTGTATAATACATTTTGGAAGCTTGGGATATATACACGGATTTACGACAGTCTTGCTCGATATAGTAGTATGCTACTTGGTTTGTATCTATCTTAATATGTGCATATGTTTCTTTTAACATATCGCTAATGCATATTGATAGAGCCCCTAGGATCTTTGCTTGACTACCGGCGTTGTGATGGTGATCACACTAGTGGGGGTTGGGTAGTCTATAAGCACATCCTTATATAGGTCCCTAGTCGTAGGATTATCGAGACAGGGCATCAATACTCAAGAGTAGACTGGTGCATACGCTTCTCATCCCAGCAGGGGTGATGGTCTGTCCCACAGCCATCAGTACGTCGTACTGGAGATAGTATGCAGGTGCTCGTTAGGTTACGAGTACACTGGACAGGACTCGTCGGGAACTGTTGGTTGGTATTATACCTATCGTCAGGTAGCAGTTCCCAGGTGACATAAGTACAGCTCAGTCCGTTAACTTGACACTGCTACTTTTCCTCAAGTGTGTTCCCACTGTTCTTTGATTGCTAACCTACCACGGCTTTATTGAGTCATGCAAACAGGTAGTAGTTGGGTGCAGTCCCGAAGCACTTAGATGCAGTGGCGGTTAGACAGGATTCGTCTCTCTCAGTATTGGGGGTTGATATCGCGCTGTGTTTAGGAGAGCCATTACACAAAGTCCCTGGCCAGGGCAAGCGAGATTTACTGGTAGTGTTTCCAGTAGTTTCTTAGGGTGTTCTGGGCTACACTCCGACTCAACTTGTACCGCTATTAGGGGTCTGACGTTTACCGCCCCCTAGGCCCGGCATGCGATACTCTTAGACGAACAGACCGGACTGTGCGGAGATTGTCACATTCAGGCTCAGTAGGAGTTCAGATGGGTTCACCTCATCGGTCTTCTTATCGGCATCTACCTGGGGACCGTTACGTACAGCTAGTACCACTTACGGCCTGTGGTTAAACCCATTGCCAGCGCAGTGTCGAGTCTTTAGAGTCCCACATAGAGGTTTGTTCACCTTTGGGCGAAACGAGTAGAGGTCGTATGGTTTTACGACGGGGTTCGTTCACATATGCGTACTTGTGCGCGTTTGGTGTTCGGACAGTTGATACTAGTGGGCTTTGGTTTAAGCCGGATCCTAGTATTTGATTTTGGCTTGGTTCAGTCTCATTGCATTCGTATTCTTCGGAACGCGGAAGCGGGTATGTATATACAGTTGACAGAGACAAATTAAGGAGACATCTCATTAGGGTTTTTGACCATTGACTTGATTAAGATCTTAATGAGATGTAGTTAATTAATTAATAGTTTTAATTAGTGATAATTGTTTTATGGTTATTTGGATTGACCATTTGACTTGTTGACCAAAGTTGACTAAGATATTTTTCTTAAGCAAAAGATTCTTTGCTTAGCATTAATGGTGACATGATAATGGTCAAATCAAATGAACCATCACAACTTTTTTGCTAATTAAAATTATTTTTCTCTTATGCTAATATGAGAGCTATCTCTTCATTTCTATCATATTGATTCTCTCTCCTAGCTCTCTCTCATTCATCCTCTCTCTCAAACCCTAACCTCTCATGTGTTGAGAACCAAGGGAAATTGAGATTAAACTATAAAATCACTCTCTACTCACTCTAGGGTTCTTAGTCTAGCAAGCAAAGCACTCTAGTTACTTCATGGTTGAGGTAGGAGCTCAAGGTAGAGGCCTTCGGGTGGATCTTCTTCGATATAGAGAAGCCAGTGAGGAGGAGCCATCTAGATTATTCCAAGGAGCTCACAACAAGGAGAAGGAGTTCAAGTTTAAGGTATAACTTTCTATCATAATAGATAAAACTCTATTTAGTGCTAGTTAGGTTTATGGTAAAGATCCGGGTTTTAGTGTTATCCTAATGCCAAGTTTATGTTCATCGTAAAAATTTTGTTCCGCATTTGGCCTCGGAAGTTGGCCAGGGTGCTAGTGTAACCCTTCACCAGGTACATAGACACCATACTAAAGATGTTTAGTATGGAAGATTCTAAGCGTGGTAATTTACCTGCTTGCTCAGGAATCACACTCTCCAAAGAGATGTCTCCAAAGACTGATTTGGAGAGGGCTCGCATGCAAGCGATACCCTATGCTTCGGCAGTCGGGTCAATCATGTATGCGATGTTATGTACCAGATCAGATGTAGCTTACTCACTAGGTGTAGTGAGTAGGTATCAATCAGATCCTGGGAAGAAACACTGGATAGCTGTGAAGAATATTCATAAGTACTTGAGAAGGACTAAAGAAATGTTCTTGGTGTATGGTAACGGTGAACTCCAGGTGGAGTCTTTTACCGATTCGAGCTTCTAGAGTGATAAGGACGACAGTAAGTCGGTCTCGGGTTTTGTCTTCACCCTCAACGGAGGGGCGGTATGTTGGAAGAGTTCCAAGCAAGATACCATAGCAGACTCGACGATGGAGGCTGAATACATCGCTTCCAACGATACTGCCAAAGAGGCTGTATGGATGAAGAAGTTCATTACTGAACTTGGTGTGGTTCCATCCATTGAGCATCCAATACCTGTGTATTGTGATAACAATGGAGCTGTGGCTTTGGCCAAGGAACCCCGGTCCCATCAGAGATCCATACATATTCTTAGGCGGTATCACCTGATCAGGGAGATAGTAGATCGCCGGGAGATCGAGGTCAGGAGAGTTGACACGAAGGACAACGTAGAGGATCCACTCACAAAGGCCCTCCCCCAGACGCAGTTTGAGAGACTTTTTGGGATGTTGGGTATGAGATACTGTAACACATGTCCTTAGTGCAAGTAGGAGATTGTTAGGAATATGTATGCCCTAGAGGCCATTATTGTACATTGATATATATTATAGTGGATGCTTGGACATATATATAGAGGACTTTCTTACTCGACATGATAGTGTGCTATCTGGTTGCCTTTATCTTAATATGTAGACTGGTATTATCATATTGTCTCTCTCTTACATGTTGATAAAGCCCTTAAGATATGTACTTGATTATCAGGACTATGATGCAGATCATACTAGTGTGGCCAGGGTGGTCTATAAGTACATCCTTTAAACAGTTCCTATTCGAGGGGACATCGAGACAGGGCATCGTTATTCCAAAGTAGACTAGTGTATACGTTTCTTGACCCTGTATAGGGTGATAGTTGATCCCGCAACCATTTGTGTGTGACATCAAAGATTGTACACAGTTGCTCATTATAGAATGGGTACACCGAACAGGACTCGCCAAGAACTCTTAGTTGGTATTATGCCTATCGTCAGATAGCAATTCTCAGGTAACACTGGTACAGTTTAGTCTGTAGACCCGAGATCATCATAGAGTCTTATGTGGTTCCCACTGTGCTTTGATTTCCTTCCTACCACGGCTCAAAGGAGTCGTGCAAACAGGTGGATTTTGGGTACAGTCCCGAGTCACATGGAGGCAATGAGCGATAGGAGGGGTTTCGTCTCTCCTGGTATTGGGAGTTGATGTTGTGCTATGCTCGATTGGCTATAACAGCAAGTCCCTGGCCAGGGCTGTTGATGAGATTTACTGGTAAGTGTTATCAGTAATTTCTCAAACAGTTATGAGCCATACATTGGCATGACTTATCAAGTTACTGTGGTCTGATGTTACTACCCCTAGACTCGATATGCGACATATCAGACAAAGAGACCGGACTATACAGTAAGTGTTACTTATAGGCTTCATGAGATTTTGGACAAGCTTGCTTGTTGATCTCTAATCGCTCAATACCTGGGTAGCCGTTACGTCCAGCTAGTACCGCTGACGGCTTGTGGGTGACTGATGGGATCATCACCTACTGCTGGCATATTGACGAGTCTTAGTCCGACACAGAAGTTTCCTGTTTCAAACGAAACAAAGTAGGGCGCATATGTTGATATGTACGGGGGCCTGATTAAATACGAGTATATGATACCATTGTTGGATATATGTATGCCCTAGATGCCATTATATGATAGTGCATGTATTTATACATGTATATATATATATATATTCAGTATACATTCTTGCTTGTCATGATAGTATGCTATCTGGTTCTTCTTTATCTGACATGTTGATTTGATCATGCTTTTATTCATTCATACATGTTGATAAAGCCCTGAGGATATTGGCTTGACTACTGTGATTATGATGGAGATCATACTAGTGGGACATCTGTAGTTTATAAGAATATCCAAAAATGTCCATAGTCATAGGTGTATCGAGACGGGGCATCGATATACCAGAGTAGACTATCGTATATGATACTAGACCCATATGATGGACGATGGATGTTCCCACATTCATCGATGTTTGACATCGAGATCGTATACGGGTGCTCAGTGTTGACTGGGTACACTGGACGGACTCACCGAGAACTCCTATATGGAATTATATCTATCGTCGGATAGCAGTTCTCAGGTGACACTGGTACAGGTTAGTCTGTAGACCCAAGATCGTCATAGAGTCTTGTGTGTTCTCCTATTGTACTTTGATTACCACCCTAGCACGGCTCTTCAGAACCGTGCAAACAGGTGGCCGTTGGGTACAGTCCCGAGACATACGAAGGCGATGAGCGATAGGAAGGGTTTCGTCTCTCCCGGTATTGGGAGTTGATGTTGTGCTGTGCTCGACTGGCTATATCAGTAAGTCCCTGGCCAGGGCTGTTGAGATTTGCTGATAAGTGTTATCAGTAGTTTCTTGATCTGTTATAGACCATTCATCGGCACGACTTATTGAGTTATTGGGGTCGACGTTACCATCCCTAGACTCGATATGCAGCAAATCTGACGAAGAGACCGGACTGTACGGTAGTGTTGCCAGTTGGCTCGACGGGAGTTGTAACAGGTTCGCTTGTTTTCTTCTGATCGCTCAATACCCAGGTGGCCGTTAGTTTAGCTGACCGCTTGTGGCTTGTAGGTATTTGATATGATCATTACCTACTGCCGGCGTATTGACGAGTCTTAGAGTCCCACAATGAAGTTTCCTGGCTCAGGCAAAAAGATGTGGTGTGCATATGAGATATGCGCGGGGACCCGATTAAATACGGATATGTAATACCGTATATTAATCGGACATTTTCTATTGGTCGGGTCGTATGTGATATGACCGTTTTGCAAAATCAAGTGTTGATTTAACAAATGACTTTTAGATTAATTCTTTAATCAAACTCTTTTTCTATTTTTGTATGCATGCATGTATGCACATGATGATGTGCATGGATACATACATACATACATAGTATCATGGTTATTGATACAAGTTTGGTGGCAATGCAAGGCTTACATTGTAGAATTATCTATTTATTTATCATTTTGTAAAAAGGAAAGGATAATTCACAAGAGATTAATGTTTATCATCTTTGACCATGCTTCAACCACTTCTTAACCTTGAGTTAATTATCCTTTTACCTTTTAACTCATTTTGAAAAAGATCTAGATGATTCTAACCATGGTTGAAGTGAGAAGGGATTAAGATATATTATTCTTTTCTCACTTCAATTATTTTTCACTCTCATTTTCTTTTCCTTTTGTGAGAAAGCTTAGCCACCATCTTCTTCTTCCTCTCTTGATAATTTCTTTAAGTGAGGTTGATTAAAAGAAGAGTTTTGATTATAGAAAATAAACCACATCATCATACTACACACATCTAGCCCATTTGTGTAGGGTGTTTGCTCTACTTCAATCACATATCGAGTAAAGCAAGGAGCTTTGGGCAAAGGAGCTTCGGGTAGATCGTCGTGGACTTAGAAGACCTCAAGCAAACCTTTTTCCAACCCTCAAGTAGCCAAGGAGTCTATCGTAGGGAGCTACAAAGGTTGTACTCTCAAAACCCTAACCTTTATTACTTGTGATGTTGTCTTTGTAATGAAACCCTAATTTTCTAGTGGTGATTCTTTGTATGTTCACTTAGCACCTTAAAAATTTGATTTTGAGACATGTGGTGCTTCCAAACCCTTCATGAGGTGCTAGGTAAACCTAATATTGGTATCAGAGCCGACCTAGAACTTTAGGTGACGCTTTAACGAAATTAAAACTCCGATCGAACCAAAAATACGGCTTTTTGAGCCTTCTCTGGACATTTTTTCAAAACTGTGTTTTTTCAGAATTAAAAATACGTAAAAAATTCAGCAGGGAATTCTTAGAAATTATGTGAAATACGAAGCAATGAGCCGTACAAGCCGCCGCGGAACAGCGGCCTTACCTTGCTTGGGCCGCGGCTCCGCGGCCGTACAGAGGCTTTATAGCTTCGTATTTATACAGTAATGTCTTGACCTGCTTGTATACTTTTTTTGGTATGTTTAATCTGATTCATGTGTTGGATGTTCTGGGGATTGTTTTGAATTCGGTGATTCGATCGGAATTTTAATCTCGTGCCTTTTTCGGATAATTTAGAAAGTATTAAAAAGTTTGAACGGATATCATTAACTCACTTTTTCCCGGCACGAAAAAATTTTCAAGTGTTGAAATTTTTCTCGAGTTTAAATCTTTCGGAAATACGTGCAAGTTTTGTGGTGGACCCTCTAGAAGACAACAAACCATAACTTGATTATGTGACCGTCTTGAACTGCTTTTTGAACCTTAGGGTTTGAGGCAGTACGACGTGCCACATGTGAGGCGTTAGCTTGACCCATCTACGGCTGGACCGCTACTACTGTGACACATTCCGGGTTTTTCTGAACTCCGCTCAAGTGTTGAGCTTTAGGAAATTTTGGGTATTTGATTATTCGATCGAAATGTTTAATACTGTCTATTTATCTGGAATGTGATACAATATGTGGAATTCATATAGTTAGGCATGAAATGCAAAGTATGTGATATTTCGGATTTACGATGTCTAAAGAGAATGTGGATTCCAAATATTGTAGTTTTACACTTTTTTTTCTGTGACCGTAAGTGTAGTATGTCGCTTATCACCGGTTTCGTTGCTATACATCAACGACAATCGGGGTACGCATACTTACTTACGTTGATGATATATGATATTATGTATTGCTGAGATGTGATGTGCAGGATTGTCGCGATAGAATAGATTCATGTAAAATTCAAATGTAATGTAATATTCTTTTATTTGGGGCACTTCCGGGTTGAGGTTGATGCCACCAGTGTTGTATATTATTTACTTTTCCGCATTAGCATAGACCCAAGGAGGGGAGCACAAGTGACCGGGTTCTGGGGTTCAGTGGGAGGCCATCTCGAGGAGTCGATACCGGGTCTCCTAAACTCCAGGATTGGTAGGGTCGCTTGCCGCTCTCGTAGGGGTCTAGGGGTGTGGGCTTGGCTATTCATCGCGACTGTGGAATCCGTATTTTCTATTGTTGGCTAAATACTAAATACGGACGTCCTAGTATATCCCACATTATATCTGTGTTTCTGCTGCCTGTGTTCTGTGATATCTGAGACGAATGATATATTATATATGAGATATATAGTAGACGTTGCTTATGTTTTACACCCGCGCTAGTCCCGTCCCGGTATACCGTTAGTTAAGTAACCTAACGGTGCATAACGGAACATTGCGGCGAATGCGGATGGCATAAGCGTACGTTGTATTTTCGTTTCTTTTCTGTGATTGGCTTAAGAACTTAAATGATGGGACTACATTAATATGATTAATGTAAAGAAAATAAACCTAAAAAGATGTTGTAGAATCGGATTTGAAAACCATTCGGCTCTTTATGAAAAAGCTATATTTCAAAACTGCGGAGCTCAAGCCACTCCTTTTGAAAACCATTTGATTCTACAACGATATCAAGTTCAAAGCGTTAAAGATTTTCTTAAAAATCATCTGCAACCCTCCATCATTTTAGGAAGTAGAGTACTTAGTATTCGTGCTACGTTTGTTGACCTTAGCCAAGGCGTAGTGTACGGTAGCTAAGTGATGTCTTCCTACAATGCATATGATGCAGATTAATTAGGACGGGCATATGACTTTGTTGACCTTAGTCAAAGGTCATGTAAACGGGTCTGATTAATCAAGAAATGACGGGTTGAACTTGACTAGTGCTTGTGATTTGTTGACCATAGCCAAGGTCATGAGTGCTAGGGGTAAAAATCATATCGGGAATTTCAAGTGTTGAGATTTGCAATGAGATTGCATACCTTCCATATGATGGTTGAATCCCGATCCTACTGTGGGCAATAGTTGCTCCCAGGAGAGTTTTGCAGTTTACAATTAGTTAACTCATTAGGTGTCTAGAAAGGTGTTAACGGGGCTACGCCTCTGGGAAAACGAGGTTTACTTTAATTAGATCCGTACGAAAGCACGGAGAACCTCCCTCAAGTACCGACACTGGCCTGGCTGAACGGTTAGCGAAGTTGTAGACTGTAATTAATCCTGGCTAGTTTTCTTTTTAAGGTTTGAAAGAAAAACTTGATTAAAGTAGTGGGAGACATCGATTAGACAAGATAATAACCAATCTGATCTTTGCAAGAGCTTTCGCTGAGTGTATTCTTTTCTCTCTCTTAATGGCAGATACCAATGACTGGACTCAAGCTTCTACTAGATAAAAATAAACTGAATGGGACCAATTATAAAGACTGGCTGAGGAATCTGAAAATAGCCTTGACTTATGATAAAGTATCATATGTCCTCACGGCTTCAGCCTCGCCCGTCCCAAGTCCAAAATCCTCGGTTGCGAACAATGAAGTCCGCAAGACATGGGACGCTGACTGTGCCACGGCCAAATGCCTCGCGCTTGCATCGATGGACAACACACATCAAAAGCAGCACGAGAATATGGACATTCAAGCCATATTTCTCCATACAAAGGAATTGTATGGAGAGCAATCCCGCGTATTACGATACGAAGCATCAAAGAAATTGTTTCAGATGCAAATGGCCCCTGGCACACCGGTAGGAGACCATGTTCTGAAGATGATAGCTCTTATAGAAGAGCTTGAGGACCTTGGATGGACGATAGACAATGAACAATATACGGATATTATTCTGCAGTCCCTCCCCTCCACCTTTGCTCAATTCATAGTTAACTTCAACATGCACAACATGGAGAGGGAACTACCTGAACTCCTTAATATGTTAAGGAGTGCAGAGAGCACACTGAAATCAGTGAAAACTCCCGTTTTGACTGTTGGACAATCTTCCTCTTCTCGCCCAAAGGCTAAGGCCAAGGGAAAGAAAAAGAAGAAGCCCACTAATCCTAAGGGTGGAGTTAAAAAGGTTAAGGGGAAGGAAAAGTCCAAAGCTGGAGAATCGGGGAAAGGGGAATGTTTTCATTGCCACAAAACAGGACATTGGAAGCGCAACTGTACCAAGTACTTAAATCTCAAGAAGAAGCATGGGGATGCTTCCACTTCAAGTGTGTTTGTGACAGAAAACTGTTTTTCAATAAACTCTGCTTCCTGGGTATTAGATACCGGTTCAGGTTCTCACATTTGCAATTCTATGCAGGGGCTGAGAAATAACAAGGTTTTGAAGACAGGTGACCATACTCTCCGCGTTGGAAATGGTTCCAATCTACATACAGTCGCAGTGGGAGAGTATCACTTAGGGTTGCCATCTGGGTGTATATTGGTTTTGAACCCATGTTATTTTGTACCAAGTATGCTTTGTAATATAATATCTGTTTCTTTGTTAGACAATGAAGGATATAACTTTATATTGCAGAACAATGTTATGAACATTCACCTGAATCAAATGTTGGTTGGGTATGGTACACTTAATAACGGGATATACGTCCTAAATCAACACACAGTTTTTAGCATACAACACACTAATAAAAGAAAACTTTCAGAAATAAATGAAGCTTTTCTTTGGCAATGTAGACTTGGTCATATTAACGAAACAAGACTAAACAAGTTACACAAAGATGGATATTTAAACCCTTTTGAATATAAATCTTATGCGACTTGCCAGTCTTGTATCAAGGGAAATGACCAAAACTCCGTTTACCGGACACGGAGAAAGAGCTTCCGAGCTCCTAGGACTCATACATAGCGATGTATGTGGGCCAATGTCTACACAGGCTAGAGGCGGTTTTTCTTACTTCATTACTTTCACTGACGATTTCTCAAGATTCGGTCATGTATTTTTATTAAAGCACAAATCCGAAGCTTTCGAGAAATTCACTGAATATAAACAAGAAGTAGAAAAATAAACTGGCTTGAGTATCAAGATTCTTCGATCGAATCGAGGTGGGGAGTACCTCGGTACAGAATTTGCAAACTTCCTAAAAGAGAATGGGATTCTCTCTCAGCTCACTCCTCCTTACACACCACAGCACAACGGTGTGTCTGAACGACGGAACCGGACCCTATTAGATATGATCCGTTCCATGATGAGTGATGCTGAGTTACCTGTCTCATTTTGGGGGCATGCATTGGAGACTGCAGCATTTCTACTGAACAGGGTCCCAACTAAAACCGTGTCTACCACGCCATATGAGATATGGCATGGGAAGAGACCATCTCTTAAGAGAATTAAAATTTGGGGTTGCCCGGCCTATGTTAAAAAGCAGAATCCGGACAAACTCGAGACACGGTCGATCATCTGTAATTTTGTGGGATATCCAAAGAATTCTTATGGATATCTTTTCTACCACAAAGAGAAACAAAAGGTGTTTGTTTCTCAGCATGCCACATTCTTGGAAAAAGAGTTTTTCACAGATAAAGATGATGGCAATGTGGTGGATCTAGAAGAGTTTCTAGAGACACAAACTACAAATGACGACTTGGTTGAACCGGCTGTTATAATAGAAACTGAGGAACCTCGGCCACTCCGCAGGTCTGGTAGGACTTCTCACCCACCGGAGAGGTACTACGGTTTCTTCATTAATGGTGACAAAGAAGACTGCATCATGGAGGATGATGATCCTACCAGTTTTCAGCAAGCTATCACGAGTGGAGACTCTGTGAAGTGGCTGGATGCCATGAGATCCGAAATGGAGTCTATGTACACCAACAAAGTATGGACTTTGGACGTTGTACCCCATGGGGTAAAACCTGTGGGGTGCAAATGGATCTTTAAAAGAAAGATTGGTGTAAATGGGCAGGCAGAGACCTATAAGGCAAGACTTGTGGCGATGGGTTTTCGTCAAAGACCAGGTTTGGACTATGACGAGACTTTTTCGCCCGTAGCCATGCTTAAATCCATTCGGATCCTACTTGCTATTGCTTCTCACTACGACTATGAAATCTGGAAGATGGACATTAAAACGGCATTTCTAAATGGAGATTTAGAAGAATGCGTTTATATGGATCAGCCGGAGGGCTTCATTGACAGTGGGAGAAGCGGGAAAGCATGTAGATTACTTAAATCCATATATGGGTTAAAGCAGGCATCACGGAGTTGGAACATCTGTTTCGATGATGTTATCAAAGAGTTTGATTTCATCAAAAATCCAGATGAACCTTGTGTTTATAAGAAGGCTGTAGGGAGAGGTGTCACATTCCTCGTATTGTACGTGGATGACATTCTTCTGATAGGAAATGGCATTCCTATGCTACAGTCGGTCAAATCTTTCTTATCACTAAGGTTCTCCATGAAGGACCTGGGTGATGCAACATACATTCTAGGCATAAGGATCTATAGGGATAGATCCAAGAGGTTATTGGGATTGTCCCAAACCAGGTACATCAACACCATCCTAAAAAGGTTTAGTATAGAAGACTCCAAGCGGGGTGCCTTACCCGCTTGCCATGGGGTCACTCTCTCCAAGGACTCTTGCCCAAAGACCGATGAAGAGAGAGCTCGCATGAGCATTATACCCTATGCTTCGGCAGTAGGATCTATAATATATGCGATGTTATGTACACGCCCAGATGTAGCTTATGCACTTAGTGTTGTAAGCAGGTATCAATCCAACCCAGGGGAGAATCACTGGATAGTTGTGAAGAACATTCTTAAGTACTTGCGAAAGACTAAAGAATTGTTCTTGGTGTATGGTAATGGAGATCTCCAAATGGAGGCCTTTACCGATTCGAGCTTCCAGAGCGATAAGGACGACAACAAATCTATCTCTGGGTTTGTATTTACCCTCAATGGAGGGGCGGTAAGTTGGAAGAGTTCCAAACAGGATACCATTGCAGACTCTACGATGGAGGATGAGTACATTGCTGCGAATGATGCCGCCAAGGAAGCCTTCTGTATGAGAAAGTTCATCTCGGAGCTAGGAGTAGTTCCAACCATTATTGATCCAATACCGTTGTATTGTGATAATAATAGGGCTATGGCGTTAGCCAAGGAGCCTAGGTCCCATCAGCGATCCAGACACATCATGAGGAGCTTTCATTTGATCCGGGAGATTGTAGATCGCCGCGAGATCGAGATTAGGAGAGTAGACACAAAGAATAACGCCGCGGATCCACTCACCAAGGCCCTCCCTCAGCCGCAGCATGAGCGACTTTTTGAGATGTTGGGTATGAGATACGCCAATAACTGGCCTTAGTGCAAGTGGGAGATTGTTGGATATATGTATGCCCTAGAGGCCATTATATGATAGTGGATGTATTTATACATGTATATATATATATATATATATATATATATATATATTCAGTGTACATTCTTGCTCTTCATGATAGTATGCTATCTGGTTCTTCTTTATCTGACATGTTGATTTGATCATGCTTTTATTCATTCATGCATGTTGATAAAGCCCTGAGGATATTGGCTTGACTACTGTGATTATGATGGAGATCATACTAGTGGGACATCTGTAGTTTATTAGCATATCCTGAAATGTCCCTAGTCGTAGGTGTATCGAGACGGGGCATCGATATACCAGAGTAGACTAGCGTATATGATACTAGACCCATATGATGGGCGATGGATGTTCCCACATTCATCGATATTTGACATCGAGATCGTATACGGGTGCTCAGTGTTGACTGGGTACACTGGACGGACTCACCGAGAACTCCTATATGGAATTATATCTATCGTCGGATAGCAGTTCTCAGGTGACACTGGTGCAGGTTAGTCTGTAGACCCGAGATCGTCATAGAGTCTTGTGTGTTCTCCTACTGTACTTTGATTACCACCCTACCACGGCTCTACTGAGTCGTGCAAACAGGTGGCCGTTGGGTACAGTCCCGAGACACACGAAAGCGATGAGCGATAGGAGGGGTTTCGTCTCTCCCGGTATTGGGAGTTGATGCTGTGTTGTGCTCGACTGGCTATATCAGTAAGTCCCTGGCCAAGGCTGTTAAGATTTGCTGATAAGTGTTATCAGTAGTTTCTCGATCTGTTATAGACCATTCATCGGCATAACTTATTGAGTTATTGGGGTCGACGTTACCATCCCTAGACTCGATATGCAGCATATCTGACGAAGAGACCGGACTATATAGTAATGTTGCCAGTTGGCTCGACGGGAGTTGTAACAGGTTCGCTTGTTTTCTTCTGATCGCTCAATACCCGGGTGGCCGTTACGTTTAGCTGACCGCTTGCGGCTTGTAGGTATTTGATATGATCATTACCTACTGCCGGCGTATTGACGAGTCTTAGAGTCCCACAATGAAGTTTCCTGGCTCAGGCAAAAAAATGTGGTGTGCATATGAGATATGCGCGAGGACCCGATTAAATACGGATATGTGATACCGTATATTAATCGGGCATTTTCTATTGGTCGGGTCGTATGTGATATGACCGGTTTGCAAAATCAAGTGTTGATTTAACAAATGACTTTTAGATTAATTCTTTAATCAAACTCTTTTTCCATTTTTGTATGCATGCATGTATGCACATGATGATGTGCATGGATACATACATACATACATAGTATCATGGTTATTGACACAAGTTTGGTGGCAATGCAAGACTTACATTGTAGAATTATCTATTTATTTATCATTTTGTAAAAAGGAAAGGATAATTCACAAGAGGTTAATGTTTATCATCTTTGACCATGCTTCAACCACTTCTTAACCTTGAGTTAATTATCCTTTTACCTTTTAACTCATTTTGAAAAAGATCTAGATGATTCTAACCATGGTTGAAGTGGGAAGGGATTAAGATATATTATTCTTTTCTCACTTCAATTATTTTTCACTCTCATTTCCTTTTCCTTTTGTGAGAAAGCTTAGCCACCATCTTCTTCTTCCTCTCTTGATAATTTCTTTAAGTGAGGTTGATTAAAAGAAAGAGTTTTGATTATAGAAAACAAACCCCATCATCATACTACACACATCTAGCCCATTTGTGTAGCGTGTTTGCTCTACTTCAATCATATATCGAGTAAAGCAAGAAGCTTTGGGCAAAGGAGCTTCGGGTAGATCGTCGTGGACTTAGAAGACCTCAAGCGAACATTTTCCCAACCCTCAAGTAGCCAAGGAGTCTAGCGTAGGGAGCTACAAAGGTTCTACTCTCAAAACCCTAGCATTTATTACTTGTGATGTTTTCTTTGTAATGAAACCCTAATTTTCTAGTGATGATTCTTTGTATGTTCACTTAGCACCTTAAAAATTTGATTTTGAGACATGTGATGCTTCCAAACCCTTCATGAGGTGCTAGGTAAACCTAACAACCATATTCTAGTCTGGCTGTCATTTGTTATCAGTTAGGTTATATGTGATATAACTGGATTATTGAATCAAGTGTTGATTTGATAATGTGATATACAGATAGATGATATTAGTCGGTTATATGTGATATAACCGGATTATTAAACCAAGTGTTGATTTAATAATTTGATATATATTATATTTGATATAATTATATATTAACTGATATTATTAGCTCACTAATCATTCTTAATAATATATATGTATTAATATATATGACATATATATATATATATATGTATATATATATATATTAAAATGAAGCATGACATGGATTTTCTATTTTTTAGAAAATAGAAACTAAAAAGAAAAATAGGGAGACTTTTGAGAACATGGGCAAGGCATGGGTTGTTATATTTGTTTATTTATTTGTTTGCACTATTGAAGTATGGTGCATTATTTGTATTGCATTTTATTCCATGCTTCAATTACGCCCCGCTTCCCAGTACGGTAAGGAGATGCGACGGGTCACGCGACGTATTTACTCCAAAGTAAACACGCTAAGCGTATCTAAGCAATATAAAGTAAAATGTACACAAGAGACAAGAATATAAATGAACAGCGACTTTTATTTATTAAATAATTCTTTACAAGTACAACTGGAAATGTAAATACATGAATAGAAAGTAATGCCTAAATAATGGCATAACTGAAATGAAAAGTATGCACAAGTATCTAAAGCTCGCGGTCAAGGTCTAACTGCTCCAAGTCTTCAGTACTGGGCTCGATCTCCTGTGAGTCTGATCCATCTGACAACATTTCACAGAAAGAAGAAAGGAATGTCGTCAGCGAACAATCGCTCGGTAAGTCCCAAATATAGATAGAATAGACAGAAAGTGAGTATAACCAGTAGTGTTTGATTAAAATGTTAACGCAGTTATTTGTAGTTTGGTACAGAATATGCCAGTATATACGAGAGGAGCCCCACTATCCGGAGACTAAGGTATATGGAGCACAAGGTACCGTTCAGCCACGGTACAACGGCAATGGATATTCAGGTTAGGTGTATTAAATTGACCGTCTCGTGCCACTTCTAACACATTTCGTACCATTCTACCCCTTTAAAACCTCGTAATGTCTTTTGTATTAATTGTATTGTTTGTATAATAGATGGAAGACTTGCCAAAACCATGATATCAGTAAACGGAATGGATATAAATGGATAGTCATGTAAACAGAGTATATCCATAGTTTGGTTCAGTCAATGCAGATTGTTTTAGATTGAATAGACGGATTTATGTTGAATTGTAGTTTATACTTGAATCATATTCAAGTCAGATTGATTAGATTGAGACTCGGTCTAGTCAGACACTTTGAAAAGAAATTGAAGTCCTGATTTAGTTTTGATGTTATCGGTAACTGCTGCACATGGACGGCAGGATTTGTGTCTTTTTCCAAGACAATTACTGTGTTGATAACACTGTTGTTAGATTGTCTATCTTAGATAGGCAAGCACCCACTTTCTCCGGCTCCCCGAGGCTCAAGAGAACTGGTCCCACTTAAACCTATATTTACTAGGTTCCTTATTGTAATTTAGTATAACTTGTGGGGGGTTTATGTAAAAATTGTTTTGATATAATTTCAAAATACATCTCAAGTATTTAATTATCGTCTTTAGGGTTTTCATAAATGTATATTTTATAAAAGTGAAATTTCTAGTGAGTAGAACCTAGTTTTCATTGTATATGGTACTTTAATGAAAATTTGGAATTTGTATTGTATTGAAATGATAGTTTCATGTAATGGTGATTATTTTGATTTAGAAAACGTGAAATATTTGTATAATATATTTAAAATAGATCTTTTGATAATATTCATAAATATTTATATATTTAATAAAAATAAATTTTATTTATTTTGTAGAAATCTCATTTTCTTAAAAATTACATTAAAAATTCCATCGAAATCGAATGCTCCTTGCGGAGGTCTGCATCTCGCTCTACTAGTCCCGAGAACGTGCGATAACCCGCACCATCCCGATCGGGGTTCCCCAAAAATAGGTTGTAGAGGCGTATTTGCAAGGAATTAATTAACACTCTTTTTAAAGAAAACGGTTTTTAATTATTTAAGGTATTTATTCGTAAAAGCGTATTATCCCATAATCTAGAATCCCAAAACTCATCGTGCTATGTCAAAAATATGTGTTACGATGAGGTAGGTCATTACCTCATGAGTTTTCTAAAGGTAATACGGTTAAAAGTGAATAACAATATTGTTTGTAAATATGATGGTATTTTACTGTAAAAGTGAAATAGAAATTTCAACATGAATTATTTTTAGATAAAACTTATTCTAATATGTTTATTTATATTTATTAAATATTATATGAGAATATGGTATTTTATTGTTTAAGAAAAGTTGTGTTTTGAAATAAAAGAGAGTCGGAAGTCGGAATAACTCCGTTTCCGACGAGTTTTGAAAAGAAGATGTTTTAGCATAGTAGAAGAGGAGGGGAGAGGGGACTTACAGGCTATTAAGAAGGAGGAGAGGTAGGGGATGATTAGGAAAGCGTCGGGGCGTCGTTTCGTCACCGAAATCTCATCGAAACGTCGTCGGAACTTCACCCTTTGCTAACTCCACTTGCACAACTTGGGACTTGGAAATTTTATAGAGTTTTTGTAATGAAATTCTGAGTGAGGAGGGGTGAAATGGACTGTGGTATTTATAGGGAAAATTAGGGTTTTGAGGGTTAAAGAATGCATTAAAAATATGCATTAAAATTAGAATTAAAGAGTGAAATTACACTTTCTGGATAATTGCAGAGTAAACAAAAAATATGAGGTTAGTGGGGTAGACGAAGAGGTGCCAGGGGAGAAAATTAGGGGAATTCCCTACGGTTCCCACCGGCGGTGCCGGCCCCTTCTCAATATATCGCCGGTCGATTTCCGGCGGTGAGTGGTGAGATTTCTGCCAAGTGTTGGTGTCACTTTGTATAGTTTAGAGCACATGTTTGATTTCCGTGTGACTCTTCATTTTACGTGCAGTGCACATGTAAACCCTTGGGCTTCTAAAAGATTAAAAGAAAAATTAATAAAAATATAATGTGGCTAGGGGGATTCGATCACAGGGGCTACGTCACAGTAGTGCAAGGCTTTACCAATGAGCTACAAATGCTTTCTTGCTGTTCAAAAGCAATTCAAATACGTATAGTGTACATAGGATTGCAAATACTCCATTTGTACATTAACTTTTAAATAATTTTATGCACATTGAAATTGTAGTTGTTACAATAATGTGTGAGCTTGGGGTTGCCTTTCTACACTCATTCTTGAGTTGAGCTCATTTTTTCCTTAGCCATTTTTCTTGAGCTCTTGCTCTCCAGCATTCTCCATTTTCTTCACCTCTTGCTTCAAACTCTAGCAATCATATGTGTTGTGAACCATAGAGCTTGAAACCCTAGTGAGAAAAACAAAACCCCTACTTCACTATCCTAAACTTGATTAGCAATCAAGTGTAGTGTGTTTTCTTCACTAAAGAGTTTAGTGAAGAGATAGCTTGGATTGGCGGACTTCGGGTGGATCATCTTCGGCACGAAGGTCATCGGAGGAAGTTCGTTCAACCTTCAAGTGGAGCCTAGTGGAATTACGTGGACTATAACCCGGAGCATTTGAAGAGAAGGACTTGGTCTACGAAGGTCGTATACTCCTTCGCTTCTTATAGTTTTTGTGATATCATGTTTAATACCCTAATATTCTAGTTAGATCTTGGTAAGTGTTTATTAGCACCTCTAAAATTTGAAAATTGCATGTGTGATGCCCGTTTTAACCCTACCGTGGTGCTAGTACACACTTTCAGCGTCATTCCTTTTGTTGTATCTTCTTCTCCCTTGGAAGAATAAATTTGACTTGGGGGATTTTCCCCTCATCATCCATTTTAGGAGTAGGACATGGATTCCACATCCCTTCCATGGTTTTTGGTTCAAACGGGCTATTCTACTTGATTGCAGGACTCACTTATAAGTCCCTCAACATCCTTTCTGTTCTTTGAAGAAAGGACCACCTCACATAAAGATTCGTCTACCAGCGAGCAATATGCCCCCTGCGTATATTTCGAGGGAGCGAGTATTCGCATCCTAATCTTTGAAAGGGTAGAACCGGCGCTGTCGCTATTTTGGTGATAGGTTTCTTCAGAGCCGCTCATCCTTTTATTGGTGAGCGTTGGCGACAAACGCCGTTGTGCCTCCGCTTTTCATATATATTCATCGGAAGAGGATAGATCTTGACCCATCTAATCTAATCGAGCCATTTTATCTATGAGCTCTTAAAAGGTCTTTGGCTTGAAAAGAGCCATATATGGGTGTTAGGGTCAAAAATTACATCCCGGTTGACCAAGTCAAAGTCAAAGTCAACCCCAAACCAGGTGGGCCCAAGCCCTGGTCAAGTGGGCCCATGCCCAAGTCGAGCCCCGCGGCCGACCTCCCCTATGCCAAAATGAAATAAAATAATAAATAATTTTGATGTAATTTTTTATGCATGATTGTATGCAAAATGAGCATAAAGCCAAATTTTTGTAAAGCCTATGGCTCATGTGCAAAAGAAATGAGCGCATGAGGTATTGGATGGGCAAAATGCCATTTTGTAAAGCCCAAAGGGCTATATGTAAATGTGTAAGCCTATATAAGGCTACTTGATAATAAAATAAAAAAAAGAACTTTTTTTCTCTCTCTCAAAATCTGGGGTTTGTGCCTCCTTCTCCTTCCTCAAAGTTCTAAACCTTCTTTCCCTTTTAAAATTAAATCAAGAGTTTAACTCTTCCTTTTTCAAAAAAAAATAGTTTTTCACCATAAAACCCACAAAGGGGAGCTCAGATCTCCCATCAGATCTCTAAAGGGGGGATTTTGAATCTCACCGCCCTTTTTCTTCAACATCCGGCCAACAGAGAGGAAGAAGAAGGAGACCCATCTCCAAAGAACCCATTTTGGGAAAGATCCAAGCCTCAGGGGAGAAGAAAGGGGTCCCCTTGAGCATTTACAAAGATTTCTTGGAGTTTAACTCCACAAATCAAAGCTTCTAGGAGTTTAACTCCATATAAAAAAAAGTCTTTCTTTCTAGGAGTTCAACTCCAAAGGTCAAATCGGGAGCACAGCTCCCAGTGCGGGGACAAAGTCCCTTTTCCTGCTGACCATTTGATTGAAGAGATTTTGTTTAGCTTATGCGCTTTTAAAAGATGAATCAAAAATATTTAGTAACCGCAATCAAGAATGGCCTCGCTTGGTAGCTAGCCGGTGAGTACGGGTCGGTCCACAGGGATGTTATGAATTTCCTAATTGTTCTTACGAATTAATTTCGAACGGTGTGAACGGATTGATTAAATCTAAAAACTAAATTAATCTAGATCTAAATCTTGCTAGGGTTAGGTTTAGGTTAAGTTTGGAAAGTCAATAAATCTCACCGCTTTCTATACCCATATTAAGATCTTTTAGGAGTTATGGTAATTATTAATAGAGAGGATTAGAACCATTCGGGAAGATATTTCTTCCTCCAGGTTCTTATCCTTCCTTTATCAATCCTTACCCTAACCTCCATGGAAAACACGCTCAACCGGGCCTTTATACTACGGTATCACCGCTACCTCGTGGGATAGGGTGCCGTAAGGAGCGGTGTGTGCATGTATGCATGGAGTCCTATTAATTATATGTGATGGGTAAGAAAGGGATGAGAACCATATTCTATTGTAACGATGTTGATGCCGACCCAAACCAAATCAAATCAACAATCTCTATGTCGAAATCATGCTTCGTCTCAGAGTATACCCCGTGTCAAAATCATGCTTCGCCTCGGTGTATCTGCCTTCCCTTTTAGAATTATGCTTTGACTCGGAATCAACCAGCGACACCTCGTGCCATCGACCGTCCATGTCGTAAAAAGGGCAGTGCCAGCTTCCCACAAAGCGGGAACCAAATCACTCCGTGCCGGGGAAACGTCATACACCGACACTTCGTCTCGGAGACGCGTCAAGCGTCGACCGTCCATGTCGTAAAAAGGGCAGTGCCGGCTTCCCACATAGCGGGAACCAAATCACTCCATGTCGGGAAAACGTCTACAATGGACACTCCGTCTCGGAGACGTGTCAAGCGTCAACCATCCATTTCGTAAAAAGGGCAGTTCCGGCTTCCCACAAAGCAGGAACCAAATCACTACGTGCCGGGGAAACGTCTACCACGGACACTCCGTCTCGGAGACGCATCAAGCGTCGACCGTCCATGTCGTAAAAAGGGCAGTGTCAGCTTCCCACAAAGCGGGAACCAAATCACTCCATGCCGGGGAAACGTCTACCACGGACACTCCGTCTTGGAGACACATCAAGCGTCGGCCGTCCATGTCGTAAAAAGGGAAGTGCCAGCTTCCTAAAAGAGGAAACCAAATCAACTTGCCTCCACGTGAAAGAAGATCCATCAATTTCATGCACACGACCCACATGTATGGTGTGCATTTCTTGATGGGGGGAACTTTGTTGGGGTCAAAAATTACACCCCGGTTGATCATGTCAAAGTCAAAGTCAACCCCAAGCCAGGTGGGCCCAAGCCCTGGTCAAGTGGGCCCATGCCCAAGTCGAGCCCCGCGGGCGGCCTCCCCCATGCCAAAATGAAATCATGTAATAAATAATTTTGATGTAATTTTTTATGCATGATTGTAAGCAAAATGGGCATAAAGCCAAATTTTTGTAAAGCCCATGGCTCATGTGCAAAAGAAATGAGTACATGAAGTATGGGATGGGCAAACTGCCATTTTGTAAAGCCCAAGGGGCTATATGTAAATGTGTAAGCCTATATAAGGCAACTTGATAATAAAATATAAAAAAAACTTTTTTTCTCTCTCTCAAAATCTGGGGTTTGTGCCTCCTTCCCCTTCCTCATGGTTCTAAACCTTCTTCCCCTTTTTAAATTAAATCAAGAGTTTAACTTTTCCTTTTTCAAAAAGAAATAGCTTTTCACCATAAAACCCACAAAGGGGAGCTCGGATCTCCCATAAGATCTTTAAAGGGGGGATTTTGAATCCCACCCCCTTTTTCTTCAAGATCCTGCCAACAGAGAGGAGGAGGAAGGAGACTCATCTCCAAAGAACCCATTTTGGGAAAGATCCAAGGCTCAGGGGAGAAGGAGGGGGTCCCCTTGAGCATTTACAAAGATTTCTTGGAGTTTAACTCCACAAATCAAACATTCTGGGAGTTTAACTCCATATAAAAAAAAGTCTTTGTTTCTAGGAGTTCAACTCCAAAGGTCAAATCGGGAGCACAGCTCCCAGTGCAGAGACAAAGTCCCTTTTTCCTACTGACGCCTAGCGCCCGCGTGCCAAGCACGTGGGGCGCTGGCTCCCAGCGCTCGCGTACAAAGCACGTGAGGCGCTCGCGCCAGCGCCCAGCGTCCACGTGCTAAGCACGTGAGGTGCTGGCTCTTACGCGTCCTTTAGACGCCATTCCCCCTTATTTTATATACACTCCACACTAAAAATACCTCCCCCGTTAGAAAAAATTTCTAACGGGGCGCTGCCCCGCATCCCGCAGGGGGCTGCTAGCCCCCTTGACCCCCAGCCCACTATCCGGGTAGTGGGACCCCTATAAAAACTCTGCGGGACCCCCGATATATCTAAAACCCCTTTCAAAACACAACACACGCATACTGCACATTGAGTTCGCGTGACCAGTTTGACCCGTCAATCGGAGGTTCTTTCACTCCAAAGGCGAAGGGTAATTAACGGCAGCTTAGTCCGCGACTGCCGGAGATTCGGATACCCACAATAATTAAACCCCCGCCTACCCTGGGCTGGGGGAATCTGTAGTACGCCTGACAAGCGACGCGTATTACCATCTCAATGGAGTGACGAAAAACACCCTACAATGGGAACACTTTGAATTTGGGTTAAGGGTGGTTATGAACATTCCCACAGCTGGAGCTTCGTCGATGCACTGTTCGTATTTTGACCAGAGATTTCGCCATCGGGTAACATATTGAACCCAAGTCTCGTTCATTCTAACCCTTTTATTGACCAACATTATCATGGTAATACGTTAATTCACACTAGTGAATCTCTGACAGAAGAGCATCTCCATCTCGTCGTAGGTATTTACGGAGTATTTGGGAGTTCCACATACCATTCGAACGCAGTGCCCGCCAGACTGCTGACAAACTGTCGGAGGAGTAGTATATCATTTCCTCCAGTGTTGCCGCACATAGATTTAAATCGCACGATGTGCTGGCGAGGATTCCTAGTTCCTTTGTACATGTGAAACGTCGGAAGTATGTATTCTGGCAGGTACTGTACTTGGTCGTAGCATGCTAGATACGGTCGACCAGTCTTGATCGACCTACTTGCAGCTTCACAGGCATAGTGAGCTTTGTTTTGCTGAGTGACATATGCGTCCATCTTTGCTTTTGGGATCATTTACTCCTTAGCTGTTATTGGGGCTTGCAGTGGATTTGAAATATCACCCTTGTCTTTAAGATTGACTATTGGCGGTTCATCTGCCAGTGGTTCCGATTAGACCATCATTCCAGCCATATTCTGGATCAAGAGGGCCATCTGGTTCATTTTAGCGGACATCGATACCGCTTCTTCATCTCTCTTCTTGAGAGCACGCTTTAGGAAATCAATATCCGACTCCTGCCCTGTCTTTTCTTCGGGTGCATCTTCGGAGTTTACCTTAGGCAATGGATTCGTAAGTGTTGCCGCCTGAGCAAGCATCTTTTGCAACTTTTCACGTTGCAGTTGAGCTTTTGTTGGAGACCGAGTATGTGGTCCGTGACTAGTACAAGCTCGAATTTCATCTTTGCAGCTCACCATATAAACTGTGTGAACTACCATACCCCCAAGCTTGGGGCGTTTGGAATCTTGACCCTTGGAGATTGTCTCGGGCGTTTGGACTTTATTGGATCTCTCTTTTTTGTGAGAATTCGCTTTGGCTTTAGGAGAAACCATCATAACAAGAATCTCCTTGGGATGAGTCCCATTGTATTTGGAAGGGGAATTGTCAGAGTTTGGCTGACGTTTAGATGAAGAGCCGCGGATGACACCTGAGTCCTTCACCTACCTCCACACCTTATATATAGATAAGGAAAGTTCTTTTAGGGAGCGAACTGGTTTATGCTCTCCTTGGATCTTCATGGGTTGCGGAGACTTTTTCAATACTGCGGTAGAGGAATTTTGTCTGACCCTTTGCAGCAGTTCAAAACTGTTCCCGGTTGGAACGGCAGCATTTGCCGTCAAAGTCGAAGTCAACCCGAATGGAGAACTGCCCCCAGCTTATCTTATTTTCGACCGAAGTTTCTTCGGTCTCAGGAATTTGCTGAGTCTTCCCCCTGTTTTCCTTGAGAGCATGAATATTTTGCCCCATGCATCGATTTTGGTCTTTGATAGGTGCCAGTTGTTTAGGGACTGATTCCGTCGGCAAAACTGAAGTTTAAGGATCTGGTCCATGGAAGACAGATTTCTTCTAGGCTTCCACCTTCGGCGTTGAGGCATCGAGGGTAAGAAGTGGGACCATTGTCCTAAAGATAAGCCCGTTGATTTCTTGAAGAGCCGGAATGCAGAGATTTGAGACTGCAAGTGGACCATACTTGACTCCACCAGATGTGACAGAGCCTGAGTTGCGGCGAGTGGAAGTAAATGCCATTCTACAAAGAGACGAAACTCCAGTTTCGGTATCACATCACCCAAGGACAACTACAAACATATATATATATATATATATATATATATATATATATATACCGTGATTTTTTCGCGAAAAACACGACACACGAAGTGTGGAGTAGAAAGAGGAAAAGGTCCCACCAGATATGCCAGAATCTGTTTACAGCCGAAAACAGAGACAAACCGGGATAGGTTGTCTTGACTGAATTTATGGGCAGATGCTATTTGGAACATATTCGTCCACCTCTCGAAGATACCAAGTCGATTTATGGCATCGTATATCGGAGATTTGGATAGATGCGACTGATTTAGCGTGATTTTATCGGATTCCCCCTTATTTGTGAGGGTTTTTTTATTGTGGGAACGCTCTTCCTTGCAGGCATTAGCCCCTGTAGTTAATTATATTATCGCGTTGCGATAACAACTTTCATCTGCTCCAGACAGATCACTTCGTGTCATGTTATGTTTCTTTTATATGTGGTTTCCCTTGGATTGTATACGGAGACTAATCTTATCATGCATGTAGGCGTGGATTAGTCCAAATCCGTATATTAGATTTGGGGTTTTGAACTTAGAACGCAGATCTCATATAAATGAGGTCCATCAGTTCATGAGCTATTTGGGTTTGATCTAAGTTTTGTTAGTCATATATAAGGCTAAGATTGACTTAGGAACAATGAGCATATGGGCTCAACTGATCGTTAGATCATATATGAATAGCCCATGGATAGTATACGGTAATCAATATGGTGATCAGCCGTAGGGCCAAACATATTAGTTTAAGGACATCATGGTCCAATATTAGTTTAGAGACGTTTCGGTCCAATATCCAATATTAGTTTAGGGACGTTTCGGTCCAACATTCCCGTGTTCGGGACGAAATATTAGTTTAAGGACGTTTCGGTCCAACATTCCCATGTTTGGGACGAATATTAGTTTAAGGACATTCCGGTCCAACATTCCTATGTTTAGGACGAATATTAGTTTAAGGACATTTCGGTCCAACATTTCCATATTTGGGACGAGTATTAGTTTAAGGACATTTCGGTCCAACATTCATCTTGTGCGCACATGTATATTTTACATGGCGAAGTGAACGATGGTAACATGGGATGCGCCCAATATTGGGGTGTGATCCAATTTGAAGGTATTTATATTTCTCTCAAAGATATACATATACATATATGTATAAAGCCGGAGCTCTATAAGATTCGCATCTATATGGGATGCGTGTCAATATGATGTGTGTACATTATATAGAAGTGCATAAATATAAAGTGTATCAATATGAGGATTAGTACATTCTTTGTCTTGATGAAATTTCATATCTTTCATCAAGTTGGGACAAAAGAGGAGTTGTTGATTGTTAGGACATGTCACCTCTCTGAAAACGTTGAGGAATTACGATGACGTATATCAAAGGTGTGGAAGGATGTACCCTTAAACCAAATTCCATATATGAGGAAAGAAAACATGATGGATCTAAGGATCGTTGGTCTTATATGAGACTAAAATTAACTTAGAAGATATAGGATGAAGATCATTAGTTGTATATGAGACTAAAATCAGCTTGGATATCATCGATAAAAAAATATTAGTCGTATATGGGACTAAGATCAACTTGGATATCATGAGCATATGGGCTCAGTTGATTTAAAATCAAAGAAGCTTAAGTTTCACAAACTTAACCAATTTGGGGCTAAGATTGGGTTTTTATACCACCCAGCAGTGCTAAGCACTCAGTCACGTAGTGCTCATATGAATATTGTGATGAGTCTCTGGCGTCTTTTAAGCGCTCACATGTATAGGAGGCGCTGAGTCCTTCTTATGAGCGCTCACGTGTATAGCACTTGAAGCGCTGTCTTCATGAGCCTTGGGCGCTCACGTGTATGGTACGTGAGACACTGAGTCTCTAAGCTTATGTATGCTCACGTGAGGCGATGTCTTCATGGTTTCTTTTGAGCGCTCACGCGGATATCATGTGAGATGTTGTGTCCTTAGAGATTTAATCTCTATTCATATTTATAGAAAATTTAAATTTCTGTTAATGGTATTTTGACCATTAACGATCACCAAGATCAATATTTTGAGGATCTGAGATCAAGTTCTTTAAGAACTAAGTTCTTGTCATAAAGGAACTAAGTTCTTAGAGTATAAACTCTATCTTTTTCATTTCTTTTCTTCCATTGTTCTTTTCAAGATTGTTCTCCCCTGATTCTCTGATTCTCAAGAACAAGATATTCCTGATGAGAATTAAATTCTCATCTTGTGGGAGACTTGTCTTATGGATCTCAGATCCAGAGAAAGAACTAAGTTCTTTTCAAAGGTTAAACCCTTAGATATGATATGATAGGTAAAATAGAGATAATTTTATCTCTGTATTTTCTCTACCTAAGGTTTGAGAGGAGGAAGATCTTCTTCTTTATTAAGAATTAAATTCTCTGTGGTTTTGTGGAAGGTTTTGGAGAGCCTTCTGTATTTTTACTGAAGGTTATGGGGGGCTCCTCTATTTGAGATTTAATCTCTTTGTTTCTATTTATAGGAGAAGAGCAAAATCAATCTGTTTTGAGAAAATCTCTCATTGAGAGATCATGATTGATTTCATAATCAATCAAAATGATCTTAAAAATCAATCGATGAATTTTATTCACCGTTGGATTTTTAATTCAAAGGTTCTCTGTTTAACAGAGAAGATTTATTGTTTGTTTTAACAAGATTAGAAAAATATTTTCCGAACATAGAATTTAATTCTATCAGATGATCAATTGGTGATTTTATAATCACCGCTGGATCTTTGATGCAAGAGTTCTCTGTTTAACAGAGAAGATCTTTCTTTCTTTTTTAAAAATTAGGGAAATATTTCCCCCATAAAATTTAATTCTATCAAAAATAACACTCACAGGCGTTGGCCTATAGCGCTCACACGGATATCACGTGAGAGCTGCCAAGAAGCTGGAAAATTAAGTGCGCTCACATAGATATCATGTGACGCGCTGCCAAGGGACTGCATGCGCACTCACGTGGATATCACGTGAAGCACTGCCAAGAGACTGCATACGCACTCCACGTGGATATCACGTGAGATGCTCACGTGTTTAATACGTGGGAACCAATATAAGATTTGATCATATCTGAAGCGGCACTCACATACTCTGAATGTAGGTGCGCACATATTTAGCACATGGGGCTTCCCTTTATGTTTAGCACATAGGGCCCCCACTATTTTGCCCACGTAAGTATGTACATGGGTTAAGTACTGCAAAGTTATGCATCCCTATTGAATTGATCTCTTAAGAGACAGCTTTAGAATCCCTGTCAGCTAAGGCTTCGTTCATCTTCATGAGCCTTAAGGATCTCATGAAGGTTTTTCTCCCTACGAGTCATAAGGATCACACTGGTGCATATCTCCTTGGGGATTCCTAAGTGTCTTTCACTTTCGTGAGTCGTAAGGATCTCATGCAGGTATTTTCTCCTTACGAGTCGAGAGGACCCGTAAGTGGCTTTTTCTCCTCATTAGATGCAACTTTGTCGAATGTGGTCCATGGATAGTATACAAGAGTCAGTCTTGACCTCCTTACGAATCATGAATACGTAATGACTTGACATAAACTCTTGATATGAATACTTGAACTTAATATGAATACATGAACTAGATTGAACCATGAACTTGTACTCTTCTTATATATTCATTGATTCGTGCAAGACTTGTGACTATAATTGTAAATTAGTTACACGGAGTGTTGGAATAGTTTAAGTGTGAATCCAACGAAATCTCAGAAGTCCCCCTAGTACATGAATTCATGAATACTAACACATGCAATTTATCATGAGGGCCCGTGTTTCTAAGTCCCTGGACGATAGCCTGTTGGGTTTGGAATACTTCAATACTAAACTGAAGTCCCGTTACTAACACTCTTGATTCTGACCCGCGGTTCCTTAACCCTAGACGATATCATGTTAGGTTCGAGAACACTCTTGAGATTGGTTGACATTCACTCTTGAACTAACGTTAGATTATTTGACCATGGTAGAGACCTTTTAAGACACATTACTACTTACTTCATGTTTACCAACACACACTTATCACATGCTTAAATTAACCAACTATATGCTTAACCTGAATTGCTATATTTACTTAGTTATCATGTTTACTTGACATATCATACATGTCTTATAACTGTTAACTCACCATCACAATTCTTATAATCCCATCTTTCTTGGGGACTTACTGAGTGTATGTTCGCTGATGGCCATTCTATCTATCTTTACTTTTTTGGAATGCTCGTCAGGTGATCAAGAGACTGAGGAGGTGGAACCGACTCCAAAGGATTACAATCAGTTCGCACCTGAAGCAGATCATTGGTTTCCTTTCCACCTTTTCTTTTCAATAAGTTACATGTTTAGGCTTTTATATTTATATTTCTTGTTCAGATATTTTGTAATCAGTTTGAAACTTTTTGAAATTGAATGTAAATAAAGTTGTATGTTGAAATTTCATTCTTTTATTATTCTTGTCTCATTTTATATTATTTATATACGCTTAGCGTATTTGTTTCGAGAAAAACCCTTCTCGGAATAAATCTGTCGCGGGCCTCATGACATGCCCGCTCCCGTCTTTTGGGAAGCGGGGCATGACAATTCAAGGGTTCTATTTAAATTTGAACTAAAGTAAAAATTGTAGATATTAGTTTAAATTTAAATAGTTAGTTATTATTATAAATAGAATTAAGATAAATATTTTATTTAAATATAGATTTAGATAAAAGAAGATATTCTATTAGATAAGGATAAATGAGATTTATATTGATCCTAATCTAAGTAGGAGAAGATTTATTCTATGCTATAAATAAGAAGGTGCTTTCATGAAGAAGATTTAGCAAAGGTAGAGGTAAAGACAAAGGTAAAGGTTTATTCTTGTCTCTAGGTTTCATGAGGGTTGTAACTCCACTCTCTTGAGGTGAGATCAAGAGAGGAGAGATGGGATGTAAGAAAGAGTTGAGATGTATGAGATCTCGTAAGTTTTATTTTCATTGAGAGATTAAGGTTCTAATATAGATTTGAGAGATATTATTTTAGATGATCAGATCAAGTAGAAAATAAGGTGTTGAGTGTAATCTCTTTCTTATATCTATGGAATCCTCATATTTATCCCGTGGAGTAAGTTGGTCGGTCGAACCACGTTATTTATTGGTTACTTTTTCTTATGGATCGCTGTCTTGCGTACTCGAACGTCAAAAAGGAAATTTTTCCCTCGACAATAGATATCGGAGGAGAAAATTCCCAACAGTTGCAGCCTAGCTGCATAGTGTGTTAATAATTAAGTTGGGAATGGTTTTCAAGGTGGTCCCATAAAGTGACACGTCAACGGTACTATGGTGTGATAAAATAAAATTTTAGTAAGGACGCTTATTTTTTGTTGACATAATACGAAAGCTAAAAGGCTACATGTTTCATTAAAAGAGTTCTAAGGAAACCACAAGAAACGAGGTTGAAGGCATTGATTATGGATTGGATGGCCCTAAATGGAGCTAATGGAAAAGGTTATAAAAGAAAAAATATATTCATGTAGCCCACCCCCCCAAAGTTTGGCTGAAGACATTTGTAGGTATATTCAATACATGGAGGATACAAAGCTTAAGGTCAAATTTTAAAGAACTATAAAGACTCTCGCCAGAAAAAATTTGTATTTTGCTGTTTGTAGCAGTATCTGCATTTTAGAAAATACAGAAGGATAATGTAGAATTTTCGTACCGTGATGGACACATGGTAACAACATATAATGATTTTCGTATATGCAACATTAATTCTCGTAAAATTAAACGGCTTAATATAAAATTATAGCGGCACAATTGATGTGTGGAGAAACCAATATGAAGGTGACATGGGTCTTATCCTGCTGGAAAAATCTAGTTGTCAACTTAATTTCCTACTTTCTTTTCAGACTTAAAAGCGGCTAAATTAACGAGAGGATTGTTCCTACGGCCCCCTAACACACACACTCACACAAAATCCCCACTCATGGACATATGGGGACCTGGGGCTTATCTGCAAAACAGCTCATGGGCTCCACATGCCCATGGGTCTAGACACTGTTAGAAGGGACCTGCAGGAAACTGCATGCCCCTTACAGCAGAAAAAGTATTCCATGTGTCTGCAGTATACATCCGGATAAAAAAAAAAAGAAATAGAAGTGTGGGTTACACACGCAGCTTAAGACTTCTCGAAACTCCCTCTTTCTCTTTCATCCCTATCCGGATGCATTACATCCAGCACACTGAATAATTTCTCTTTATAGCCGATATTAAATTTGAGATTTTTACGGGCTTATTATTATGAAAGAAAAAATACAAGAGAGTTGTTTGTCATAATTGTTCTTAAGAATGTGTTGCCCTCTTTAGACAATAGAAATGTTTTTTTTTTTTCAAATACCAAAAAAGATAATTTGTTGATTGCACAATATTAGTAGAGCATTGGAGTCGTGCAGGCAGAGGATTCATGTGCTGGACCCGGCGTGATTCTCATGTTGGTTCATGTAGCCTATCCCATATGCTTGGGATAAAAGGCTCAGTAGTTGTTGTTGTTGTTGTTGTTGTATTGGAGTCGTGCAGGCCCCTTTTCATCGTATTAGCATAAAAATATGAAGGCAAAAATAAAGTTCTAAAAGTGAGAAAGGGAAGCCAACAAGTATCTTCCCCCTCCTAAAATCCTCAGCCAGAAGAAATCCCTCCCCCTCCCCTAAGAATCACGTGCTCTAATACCCTCCAACCATTTCCCCTCTCACTCTTTTTAGGTCCATACATTGCTTCATGATCTTCCATGAAAAACATTTCCAAAATGCATCCAATTATTTATTCATTCATCATGCTTGCTTTCTTGTATGTATATATGTACTCCATTCTAATCAATAGCTTGCATTAATATATTATTGGTAGCCTGTCCTCATCACAACCCATCTAATCATTTGGGGTTTTCAAGATGAGGCGTAGCTTTGCTTGGCCAAATCCCTTGTTGCCCAACTTTGATTTGTTTAAGTTTGTGGAGTCTTAGTTAGCTCCGACAAGCGATGAATCCTGTAATTATACTGCAGATGCGTGTCATAGTGATTGGTCATTGGATATGTGCATGACATACATTCATATAGATTTTTCTAGAGTTTGTGGTGTGTGACTTATTAGCTAGAGGCTTTATATAGTGTGAGATTGTTCAGTGAGAGAGATTTATAGGGAGAGAGATTTTTCTATTTTGGAAGTGATGGAGAAGGCATTGTTTGATGTGAGGTCAGAGGTGGTCTTGTTGAGGAATATTACGGAGCCGAAGGCCGGCGGCCAAAGATTCCCAAGACAGTTAAGTTTCGGCCAACCAAGAGGTAGTTTTAAAAATAAAATAAAAAAAATTGTCCATTTATTTATTGATTAGTTTGTCTGTTTAGTTTGATTACTCTTGCATCTTGGACAAGGCTTATATATTCATGTAGTATTTAGTTTAGCTTGTTTTGTCATCGCTTTGAAATTGATTTGAATCGGAATAATGTGTTGAGGTTTGAGGTGATCAAGTATCATAATTTTTTTGAGATAAAAGTGGGATAATCAAGTATCATGATTAAATAAGCTATTTTCAAATCAAAACATTATATGATCCAATCCTAGAACTATGATACTTTTAAGTTTGTTATCTATCAAGAAAATGTGAATCAAAGTCGTCATATTGCACTTACGATGACACTTCCATCTTTTCAGAGTAAATTGCAAAACATATTTTGTGTAGTTTATCTTTTGCCTTCGTAAAGAGGAGAAATATAATTGATTAAACATATGATCCTTTTCTTTGATGTGGGTTTGATATCCAGGCCTTTCGATAAATTCTTCATATCCAACAGCGAGAACATCGATTGAAGGTATTGATTTGATATCTCCAACAAAGTCATCAGGAAATGAATTTTCTAGGATAAATGGCAATGGTGGCATGGCTCCTTCTTGGGCATCCTCTCAAGAAAGTTTTGTACTCGACTCGTATGAAGATGAATACGGGGGAATCATCATTAACCCCGACAGATTGCCGAAGAATGCAAATGTTTTTTCTTCTGTTCTACAGGCATCTCTTTCTCATTGGAAACTTAAGGTACCGCGATATACCAGAAGAAAAAATAATGGTAGTAAAAACTGTGTTCGTCGATTCATTTTCATTGTTAGCGTTTTTGATAATTACTTTCGCAAATATAGTGTTGTAAAATTTGGGGTTAATTGATGGTAAGGGTAAATCGTAATGCCGTTATTTTTGAATGTTTGTAGGGAAAGAAAGGAGTATGGCTTAAGTTACCAGTAGATCACTCTGAGCTTGTTCCTGTAGCAATTAAGGTACAAATTCAATCCTATCTGTCGATGCAACTGCCTATGCATTTCTGAAAGTTCCAATATATTTTACTCGCGTTTCCTATTGGGGAAACCCGCAAAGTTTCTAACTGTGATTTGTTTTCAAGAAGAAATATTACAGTCTTGTGGCATGTTATAGAGCTATTTAACTCTTACATGTAAACTGTGTTATGGTCCTTACGAGATGATAGATAAACCAAAAAAACACAAACCAAAAAAAAAAAACAATCGACAACAAAGACACGATGATTTTAATGTGGAAAACCACAGGCAATAGCAGTGATCATTTTCACTAGTTTAATGGAGAGATTACGGATTTTCATATGGTGGCTCCTAAGCTTGCATAAACCGGCCCTTAAATAACACTTAGGATTTATTTATAGACAATATTTCCAAAGTACCCCGTGTACAAATACAGAAAACACCAAATAACATGTTCGCTCCGCTTGTCGGACTCGCTCCTCTAAGGAAAGGCCGTGAACGATTAGTGAACTGAACTAACTTGGGAAACATATCAGAATTAGAATCCAGGACATCGACCTAACGAACTGTTTGTGTTGTATTGTTTTTCAAGGTTGACTTCTATTGTTGCTAACTTATAAATAGAGTTCAAGGAAATATCTTTTCTGTGGTAAACGACAAGGATCATATGCAGTCCTTTTATTTTCTTAAAGATGATTATTCGATCGCTTCTACCGAGGATCAATACGATTTTCTTCTGCGGTCTTAATTGAAAATTAAGAGTTCGATAGCCATTGACATAGCCTTTATGTTATACATATGTAGGAAGGGTTCAGATATCACCATGCCGAGGAATCATATGTAATGCTTACTTATTGGATTCCTGAAGGACCATGCATGCTTCCTGCTAATGCTTCCCATCAAGTTGGAGTTGGGGGTTTTGTAATCAATGAAAAAGATGAGGTATTCTTTTTTCTCACTTTTGTTTTCTTCGTCTTCTTCATTCCGATATTGTCTAAGATGACCACAACTCTGCAAAAGGGTATACATTGTTATTTTAAAGTTAATATAGTTGAAAATGTATATGCTTTACATATGGCTCATTCGAAATAAATGAAAATCCTAATGACTAATTCATTGTTGTTTATCCATCTTAGCTATAGTACTCGGTAAAAATGAGAGGCTGCCCATTTTTTCATTAGCTTAAACTATGAATAACAAATTCTTCAAGTGAAATGATAATTAACATATTCAGGACTTGATTGGATTACTGCTAAATATAGAATTTGCTTTGATTCTGGCATTAGTTGTCCTTCTAGACACGATATGCATGCGTCTGATCAAATAACATTATAATTTTAATCCAAAGGGTGAGGAGATTTTGTAAGGCATGGGAATTGTGGCAAAAAGTGCACAAGTTCAAGACATACAACCAACATAGCAGAAAGTAAAGACCAACCATATTTATTTAGTTTCCCACATGAATGCAATGCAATCTTATAAGTAATAACTAAAAACGAACGTTATAAATTAGTTTGTTCATAGGCCTAGATGACATATGTAAGTCAAAATGCTTATCTTTTGTTTAGATATCAAACATCCGGTGAAAACATATTTCTCGTGAACTTTTCCAGGTTCTTGTGGTGCAAGAGAAGCATTGTGCTTCATTTGTAAGTGTATGGAAACTGCCTACCGGCTTCATACATGAGGTATGTATTACAAGGGGATAAAAAAGAAAATGATTAAAAAGAAAGAAAGAAAATAGGAAACCAAATTTTTTGATGTGATATATTATTTTCCTGTCTTACAGTCCGAAGAGATTTTTACTGGAGCAGTAAGAGAGGTGAAAGAGGAAACCGGTGTAAGTAGCGAGCGAAACATTTCTAGGAGTTAATTCTTCATTTAAAGTGTATCTAACTTATGTTCTATATATCTAATTGGCTTAATGCCAAAAAAAAAACCAAACATTGTAGGTAAACTACAAATAAAACCCAAAAACTTTTAAAATACATAAGAAACTACCACAAAACTTTCAAAATACACAAGAAACTATCACAAAACTACCAGTTCGACAATAAATTGCCCGAAACTATCAAAAGATTGAAAAAAAAATTGTGCCATGGTAGTTTCTCATAATTTTGAAAGTTTTTGGCGGTTTCTCGTAGTTTAGCCAAAAGGTTTGGGTTTTTTGTTTTTTTTGGAATTAAGCCTATCTAATTTGCTTGAAGATCTGCACATTTGCTTATTTCTAATTTGTAATGCAGATTGACACAGAATTCGTGGAAGTGATCGCTTTTAGGTAATTTCAGTCTTCTTATAAATTATATGCTAATTCATTCTAGAAAAGAAATCAGAAAATTTTGGATACAGCTAGCTTACTAAAAGAATTTAATTAGAAAATGAAGAAATTCAAATATGTTACTACTAGATGTTAAGTGCTTGTCCACAATAATTAGTACTTCACAAACCTAGCTTCCTGTTTAGCTTTAAATTTAATATTAAGATATGCAACAAAAAGGATGGTATAATAAATCGCGATGGAAATCCTAAAATAGTAAGATATACATATATGGTTGGCTTATTTTCCTTCATAATTTCAATTAGTTATATAAGCCGATCCAAGCTTGAGTTACCCGAATTTTCTCAAATTTGTTGTCTATATCTATTGTTGCCGGCATGGCGATTCTTAGTCTAATAGATTAAGTTACCGAATTTCACCTGAAACTGATACCACCTCTTTTTTTGCTTTCAGACATGCGCATAACGTGGCATTTGAGAAATCAGACTTATTCTTCATTTGCATGCTTAAGCCGTTGTCCGATCAGATTGTTATTGATGATCTGGAAATAAAAGCAGCAAAGGTACGGTAATTAAACTATTTATGTAAAACATACAAATATTATTGTATCCATATTGAACCAAGCCAGTCTCTCTGGATTTTATAGAGAAAATTTTGCTTGATATTGATCATGGTCATGATTTTTCTTTTTCCTATCCAGTGGATGCCACTTGACGAATTCGTAGAGCAGCCCTTCGTTCAAGGGGACTGCATGATCAAGAAGATGATTGACATTTGTATTGCACGACTCGGGAAGCGCTATTGCGGATTAGCGGCTCACAAGGTGATTTCGAAATTTGATGGTAGATTTTCTTCTCTCTACTACAATGTGGTGGAGCCTCAAGACTTCAACTGTAAGGGGCTTGATATATAAATAACTTGATGAGATAGATGCCTTGCTGATGATGGTTAACGTAGAGGTCTCTCGCTTGTAATTTATATATAACTGCACCAAATTGGTAATGACAAGGCCCGGATCGAGGAGTTACGGAACTTTACTATGATATCTTTATGTACATATATGTCGAATTTAATTAAGGTGCTTTTTTTAAGCAAGCTAGTATGTAGTTTTCTTGCATACTGGAAAGTGATCTGGCCTATTTTTATTAAAAATTTGCTTTCATTATGGTGTGATTATAATCCCCGAGCGAGCTCCCTTTCGTATTGAATGCGTCTTTTGATTTTTATTGAAGTAACTATCTGCAGTGTGCACATATTATCGTCGTTTATTCCTCCGGATGCTGTTTGAATTATAGTAAAATTTTCAGAAATCATTATTATTATAAAATATCTAGAACCATTCATGCTTCTCTCAAAAATTCTATGGTAAATTACATGAAGTCAAAGCCTTAATGAGGTCTTTCTATCGGTTGTTCATGTTGATTTCTCGAATGTTGTTAAAGAAAATGTTCTACCAACGGAAGGATTAACGCGGCGAAGTTTTCTACATTGTCAAACTATTTTTGAAGAAAGTGCTGCGCCCCAAATGAGCCTGTTTCAGTATCATCAATATACTTAAAATGTTTATACAAAAGAAAAAGGAAATTAACATCTAAAGAGAGTACCACGCTGAACCAACGGCTACAGACTGCATCGGGCAGCAAAGAGATCAGAACTGCAAACACAATCAACATCGATACTGCAAGCAGACACTCAAGATAAATTAACATCGACGGAGAAGCAACTACATGACACGGTATGAACCTCGTTGAGCAGCTTTCTTACTTACAGCAGTTGTATCAAATGTCAGCCAGATCTGCAGTATCCATTCCGTAACAAAAATAACCGATGAAACTCCACAACACTCCACTGCTTATTAAGCCAAATCGCGAGCATCCATCTTCAATTGAATTAAACAGCAACCCCCGACACTAGGATGTTGTGAAGGATGTCTTGTACATCAAGACTTGTATATCATGATTGCAGATCAAGAAAAGGATCAGACTTCTGGAGTAATGAGCTCAGACGTCTGGAAAATCAAGTCCAAGATTTCTAGAGGCGGCCCAAACATCTGAACATTGAGCTTCAGATGTCTGGTCGCGCTTTGGCCAGACACTTGGTGAAGGGCAGACGTCTGAACCTTATGGGTCAGACGTCTGGACTCGCTCTGTTCAACATACAGATTGTGGGTATACATCTGACCTATATAGGTCCAGATGTCTGTCGTCGAAATAAGAGCAAATTCCAGATACGAGATTTATCTTGAAAATACAGTTTCTGGTGGCAGTTTCGTAATTATTGAGATCTTGTTATAACTCAGATTTGTATGGACTATATATAAGATCTTAGGGTTAAAGTTTTAAAGAGATTGTTTTGATCATAAAGTTTTAAAGGGAGACGATGGCTCCATAAAAAATCAAGACGATCAACTGGGAATACCTTATATAGAGAGACAGTAAGATCTCGTTGGAGATCATGAGGAGAGAATTAATTGTAATCTTCTATAAGATTTTCTTTTTCTCTTAAAATTATAATAAAGGTTCTTCTCTTTTCTCTCCAAATATCTTCTTGTGTTATTATTGCATTTGTACGATTTTTGTTATTCCTTTTAAAGAGATTTAGGTTTAGATCCATAAAGGTTAGTTGCCGACGCATTCGCTGTGCTCTCAATCCCGACAACTGGTATCAAAGCTACGTTCTGTAGTTTTGCAATTTAAATTTACGGTCGGTGACAACGCTTGTGTCCACTCCCTATCTTTTTAGATTGTGATTCTATTGATAGTGGTTCATAAAGATCCAAGAGAAACGTTTTTTCTTTGGAATTAAAGATGACAAATAACAAAATTAATAGCATCAAGTTCGAGGCGGAGCAATTCAACGGAAATAGAAACTTCTCGATGTGGTAGAAAAGGGTTAAATCGCTTCTTGTAAAAGAAAGTCTTTTTAAGATGCTAGGTGGTAATAAACCTACCGACATGACATATGATGCATGGGCAGACATGAATCAGAAAGCACAGTGCACGATAGAGTTTTGTCCGGCGGAGAACGTGATGTACAACGTCAAGTCAGAAATTTCTGCGACAAGTTTATGATTGAAACTAGAGAGATAAATTCCTTGTTTAACAAGCTATACCTAAAAAAACAACTCTACAGTTTACGTATCAAGGAAGTGTTAGTTGTATGTATGCCCTAGAAAGCATTATTGTACATCATTGTATATTATAATGGATACTTGGACATATATAGGGAGGACTTTCTTGCTTGACATGATAGTATGTTATCTGGTTACTCTTTATCTTAATATATTGATTAGTATTGTGATACTGTCTTACTCTCACATGTTGGTAAAGCCCTTAGGATGTGTACTTGACTACCAAGATTATGATGCAGATCATCCTAGTGGGACCAAGGTAGTCCATAAGTTCATCCTTTAATTGTTCCTAGTCGAGAGTGTATCGAGACGGGGCATCGATATTTCAGAGTAGACTAGCGTATACGCTTCTTGACTCATTTGATGGGCGATGGGTGATCCCATATCCATTGGTGTTTGACATCAATGATGGTATACAGGTGCTCAGTGAAGACTGAATACACTGAACATGACTCGTCGAGAACTCCTAGATAGTATTATAACTAACGTAAGATAGCAGTTCTCTGGTGACACTGGTACAGGTTAGCATGTAGACCCGAGATCGTCATACAGTCTTGTGTGATTCCGACTGTGCTTTGATTTCCACCTTACCACGTTCTAAGGAGAGCATGCAAAACAATGGTTTTGGGATACAGTCCCGAGTCACATGGAGGCAATGAACGATAAGAGGGGATTTCGTCTTTCCCGGTATTTGGGGGTTGATATTGCGCTCTGCTCGATTGGCCATAACAGGAAGTTCCTGGCCAGGGCGGAAACTGAGATTTACTAGTAAGTGTTATCAGTAGTTTCTCGACCCGTTATGAGCCTCACATCGGCATGACTTATCAAGTTATTGGGGTCTGACGTTTACCATCCCCAGACTCGATATGCGACATATCAGACGAAGAGACCGGACTGTACAGTAGTGTTACTTATTGGATTCACGGGAGTATGAACAAGCTTGCTTGTTGATCTTCTGATCGCTTAATACCCGGGTAGCCGTTACGTCAAGCTAGTACCGCTGACGGCTTGTGGGTGACTGATGATTATCACCTACTGCCGGCGTATTGATGAGTCTTGAGAGTCCTACACAGAGGTTTCCTAGCTCATGCGAAACGAAGTAGGGCATATATGTGATATGTGCGGAACCGAGATTGATACTTGTATGTGATACCGTATTCTAATCTCGCGATATAGGTTATATGTGATATAACCGGATTATTGAGTCAAGTGTTGATTCAATAATTTATTAAATGATATTAGTCGGTTGTATGCGATACAGCCGGGTTATTAATTCAAGTGTTGATTTAATAATTTAATGTATGATTATATATTTGATATATTAATATACATTAACTAATACTAGCTCACTTAAGAAATTATTTTCTTTAAATACATTTAAATATATATATGTGATATATATTAATGTATTTTTTTATGTGTCATGCTAGATGATACATAGGACTTGGGTGTATGAGACTCATACCTAATATAAGATAATTTGGGTGTTTAAATATTAAGGGGAAAATCAAAATTAGGTGGAAATTAGCATGGCTTAAGATGCTTGTGGAAGCATGGAAAAGTTTTGACTTAAGTCCACTAATTTTGTTTTACTCTAGATATTTATTAACCTAACTATTATCTCTTAGCCATGGTTTAGTCTCTACATGAGTTTATATGAGATATTTTCTCACCCATGGTTCATTACACTTGATCACTTGATCTTTTCTTCATCTCCTTCATTACTCTCAAGCTTTTAAGTGAGGAAAAAAAAGAAAAAGAAAAATAATTCTAAAATGAACAAAATACCTACTTCACCAATCTATACCAAACTAGTCATTTAGTATAGATTGTTTCATTCACTAATTCTCAATTAGTGAAGAGGTAACTTGAGTTAGAAATTGTAACACCCGAGCCCAATGCTACTATTTTCTGTTATTGGTTGAGCATTAGATATTACGCATTTCATTTATCTTGCTTATTTGGGTCTTACTGTAAAATTTTATCTGGCTAAGTCATTCTGCATATAACAAATTTTAGCATCTAAAATAAAATTAAAAAAATATTCATCTTGGCCTACTTGACATCCTTAGCCTCGTGGTAGCGTCCGTGCAGTGTGTTCTCGTCCCGTTCAGTGAAACGGGCGAGTTTGGATGGCTACGTGCACGTGCGTGTGTCCGTTTTGAGAATATGCTTTTTAATCATAAAACATTTCATTTTAAAAATTTGGAACCCGCTTAAAATCCTATTATTTGAATTTCGAATTTTTGAACCCAACCCGGGCGCAATTTGGAAATGTTTCATTTGGCGCCAAAATCCTAAATTTTAATATTATTAAAACCTTCGCATATATTTTTCTAACTAACCTGATATCTTACTGTTCATTACCTATCTTTTAAATCTTTAAGTTAACCATATAATATTTTTACAATCTTTTATATCCTTCTTAATTTATTCTCTCAGCCAATCACAACCTCCCCTTTAACCCCGCGGGCCCCACTTTCTCTCTCTCTCTCCACTTTTTCCCCTCTCTCCCTCTCCCTCATATATTCTCTCGTACTTCTCTTTATCATTTTTCTCTTCTTGCTTCATGTCTCGTTTCTCATTTCTTTTAACTGTTCTTTTGTTACCGGAATTCCGTCGTGCCGGTGACGTTTCTCGACGTTCCAGCGAGATGCCCCGACCCGTGTGGTTCCTTTGTTCGTCGTTTGGGTTCATTCCGTGAACCGTGCGCCGTCGCGAGTTTTCCCCGCCGACGGTTAACGTTCCGTTTTCCCGATTCGCGACCCATCGAGGCAAGTTAATCTTGCTACATGCTATATACTTTTATAATCTTAATTTTATAATGTTATACATTTGAAAATCTTATAGTTTACATATGAAATGTCGTTGAAAAATCGGATATGACAAATCTGAAATTTACTGTACACCTTATCTTATAAAATTCATTATAAATCATAGAAAATTCATTAGTATACGTTCTTTAGTTCGTTACGAAGCTAATTCAGAATACTATAACTCTCTGAAATATTTACTTGCAAAATAAATTGTTTAATTAACGTAAAATGCAAATGAACACGTCTCTAAACTGCTGTCCAGGGAAATTCCAGCAGCAAACTTTCAACTTTGAATATTCATAACTTTTTGTAGGGATAACCTGAGATGCTTATACTTATAAAACTGAAAACCTTATTGAATTATCTTTGTTTTGGTATAAGATACGTCTCTTTTGAAGAACGTTTGTTATTTTTAAGCTATTTTACAAATTAGGGTGACGCTAAATTTCTGAACGGAACCTTCTTATGCATGGTTAATCAATACATCTTTTATTGTTACTAATCGCTTCGAATATGCTATCCATATTAATATTATTATATCAATATTTATATCACATATTGTTTAGTTGTACATCCCACATTACCATTTTACAGTTTTATAACTTTTCGGATACCCGTTTGCATCTATCGCATTTAAGATACATATAATTGCAAGCATAGATCACACTATTACATAATAATGTGATATTAACACTCCATGTTTAATAAATTGCATCCTAATTAATATTGGAACTATAAATGTAACCCTAATCGATAACTGTGCATCCATATCCTTGAAATTATGTTTATTTACATATCATATTACATGTTCCAGTTCATTGTTCTGATAGTACTCATGCTTGTTTATTTATACATATACTTATGATAGTTTGATTATGAGCACCCACATGACATCTTGTGCTTCCTGACATGACCTGTTACACTTCCTACTTGACATGACATGGTACCGTACACTCTTGACATGACACCCTATACATATCGACTCAACCTGTTAAAACGTGACCTGACCGGTTACCTGATTTCATGCCTAATGCCGACAAACCTGACCATTCCTGCTGTCGATCCAGACAGACCTACTTTTACTTGATTTTGTGTTGGCATTAGTCCTTGACTACTGAATACCTGACCTGACATATATAGTTTGGGGGTATGGGGAAATCAAAGGTGAAACCGACTTGTAACTCAACAGTTCGATACATTGTTCTGATCAGTCTTACGGGCTTGGCCAGTCCGGGAGTGATGATGCTGACATCACTCGTCCATCCTACTACCTTTTACTGCTTAGCGGCACGTCTCGGACTCAGCCCCGAGGATCATGACCGTGGTTCCGGGCACGCACGGGATACTATTGAGTTACATCGATGATTCATCAATTGGTTTCAAAGACTATAGAGTAGAAAACCTGATAGGACAGTTTAGCCACCATTGCACATTACCCTGCTTGTTATTACTGCTTTATTCATATTCATACTTGCACTGCTTTTTACCATGTTTATGCTATATACTTGATATCATGACGCGCTGACGTCTGGGTTTTGCATGGCCCAGATTCCGTACCTTTGTCGTCGACCGAGCAGGAGTACTTCAGCCAGCAGGCTGAACTGTGAGTTCCTTAGAGTTTAGTTTATTTATGTCATTTCATTTCCAGATGTGAGCCCGCATTATGGGACATACTGCTTATTCATTGTATTGGATCATTAGCTTCCGCACTTATTGTTTATTGATTCTTGTTATTATGGATTTGGACATGTATTAGATTAGCTTATTATCTTGTTCTTGATATCTTTACAACCGTAATGTGATTGTGGATGGATACTTCCTACCCACAGGTAGCATGGTTGGCTGTGTCACGTGCCCAATTCTTGCGTACTCTGGGAAGCGGGGCGTGACAGAAATTCTTCGACGTAGATCATCTACGGTCTTGAAGATCCTTGAGCAAGCTCGTTCTTTTCGTCTAGTGGATCATGTTCAGTTGATAAAACTGCACATTTATTATGATATTTTTCCTACTATTTCTATATTAGAAAATGTGTTTATTATAATATATGATACATATGAGGGTTTATCTGTAAAAATACTATTTTCATGTGTTTATATATTATAATTAACATTTGGTAGGAAAATGTATGCATAAATACCATTGACCAAATCTTAATGGTGAAATTAATATCTCAATAAACAAACTCTACTAATATTATTTGTTGAGTTGTTGTGCAGAATTTTCAGGGCTAAAATCAAGAGAATCAAAGTTGTTAGTGCAAACATGTCTAATTAAGAAAGCAAACTAAGAAATCAAGTCCGGCGGTAACTACGAGAAGGTTTTCAGTTTCCTAAGATTCAAAAGATTGCAACGTGTCATGAAGATAAGAGCCCAGAAAACCAAATTAGCAGATTGCTCCCTAAGACCGCGGATCCGCGGCCAAACCTACCTATTGCCGCGGATCCGCCGCGTGCCAGATGACTTAGGAGTTAGGATTTCTTCTGTTTGGATCTTAAATGCTGGTTTCCAATTTAGGAAGCTAGGGTTCTGGCTTTGGGCCTATAAATAAAGGCCGAGAGCCTCTTGGAAAAATTATCAAGCTGAATAGATCACGAAGTCCACGACAGGCTCACGCATCCAGGCTGATCATCAACGGTTCATCTACCTCCTTAGAAGAAATCGAGAAGCAAACTAGCATTTTGTAATCATTTTCTAAGGGAACAAAGTGTAAATGAATTTTGTTGATTAATAAAGATAGTTGTTTTCTTATTCTATCTCTTTGTAATATGATTTCCCTATCCATCTCTTCTTCTCCCAACATGCGCGAGTAATTCTTCGCTTGTTAGGGTTCATGGGATTATGGTAGGTTAATGGATGATGAAGATTCTTAAACTCTTTTTAAGTCCTATAAAGTTTATAATCTTTATCAAAAGAATAGTTAACATCCTAATTGGGCGCGCTACCAATTTATTGCTAGTCTCGACCGCGGTTAGAGATTAAATTAACAATTGTTTTGGTAAAGGCTAGATATGAACGGAGTTCCATGTCTAGATAGGGGTTAAGAGTGGGAACCCTTTTCCCTCCAGAAACCCTAATCTACATGCATCACTGTCGATCTAGTTTTAAATCTATTAAAGGATAAAAAGAGAAATCTTTAATTAATCATCCATAACTACTAAATCCCAATGAACCCTACAAGCCCCCTTCTACTATAAAACCTACATCTGTAGTTAATCTAGATCTATATTTTGCATCCATGTTTAACGTAGATCTAGATCCTACAACCATTCTTTATTCTTCCTCCTTTCTTTCTCAACACGCCTAAAGTAAGAATAAAATATTCAACGTTTCGCAGAGAACGACCCGTACTCATCTCGGTCTAGCTACACGCGACACCGTTATTGATTGCGGATAACTACTATACACACGCATAGATCAGATCAATCAGAGCCTAAGGAGAGTTCGGAAGAACGCTACTTGGAGCAAAGGGTACGGAGCTTCAGAAGTGAAGGACCGGTCTACAAAGGTTGTATTCCGATATCACTTAGTGTAAAGTTGTTTACATCTTTTAAAAACCCTAATTCTCTAGTTAAATCCTTGGTTCGAGCTCGCTCGGCACCCTAAATTTTCAAAATAGCATACTTGATACTTGCCGAAACCGTGTCGGGGTGCTAAGCGAATATCCAGAAGTGGTATCAGAGCTATGCTAGAGCATTAAGAGTAGTCTAGGTGAAGTTAAAGTCCCCGATCGACTATTTGAAAACCCGAAAACCTATTCTCTGGAAAAAAAAAATCAAAAGTTGTTATTTTTCCAATTAAAAAGATTCAAAAATTTGTGCAGGGTATTCTATAGACCCACAAGAAAAATGACGGCCCAACTCAACCAAACGACCGCGGAAGCGCGGCTAAATCATGCCTTTGGTGGCGGTTCCGCGGCGCCGTTGGTGAGGCAGGGAGTGTGCCTTCTTGTGTAGGTCCGTAGGTGCTTGGGGCACAATCTGAGTATTTTGAACTGTGACTCAAGTGTTGAGATCTCTGGAAATTTTGGGTATTAGATAAATCGATCGAAATGCTTAACATCGTCTACATATCTGTGATTTCTGATACAATATTTAGAATCCACAATAATCAGTTTTGTGAAAACTAATTAGTACTTTGTGAATCTAGCAATTTAGTCTCTTTTGATCGGTTGCCGCGGGGTTTTGATTCGGATCAAAACTCCGTCACAATCACATATAGTACGCGAACACTCGCCGGGTAACACTACTAGATAGCCACGCCCCATAGCCCCGACCAAGTGACAGTAGGAGAACCCCGTAGCCAAAAGCATCCATTCAGGTGCTCGCGGCTGCGATGTTCCGCCTAAGTGCACTTCGTCGACGGTATCGAGGGTACGGCCGTCTACTAATGTTTCCGACGAGCATTCGATCAACTGTCGGGAATCTTGTTGAATTGCCCGACTGGTTATTGAAAAGTGTTTTCAATTTGAGACTAAAATGACAGGTTTATAATGTTAGGCATGAAATTCGGAATATGTGATATTCCGGGTTTATGATGTCTAAGGTGGTTGTGGATTCCAATTATTGTAGTTTTCACTTTCTTTTCTGCGACCGTAAGTGTAATATATGGTGTATCGCTGGTTTCGTTGCCGTACGTCAACGACAATTGGGATACGCATATTTACTTACGTTGATGACATGTGATATTATGTGTTGCTGTGATATGTTATATTGGATCGTCTTGTTTGAATAACCGGGGGTTTTTTGCGTGAGATGAGAGTTTTTCATTTTCATTCATGTAAAAACTTTTATGTAATATTCTTATATTGGGACACTTCCGGGTTGAGGATGATGTCACCATTGTTGTATATTATTTACTCTAGTTCTTGCTTTGCATGGTGGTATTCCTTAATGAATATCCAGCACCTCATTCGATGAGGAAAGAGCCGAGATCCCTTCACCGGGAGTGACCTCTTTAGCAAAAGCCAGCAGATGCTACAACCCACTCGGTTTTGTCTTCTGATTGCTTCTCTAGTTCTTGCTTTGCATAGTGGTATTCCTTGATGAATATCCAGCACCTCATTCGATGAGGAAATAGCCGAGATCCCTTCACCGGGAGTAACCTCTTTAGCGAAACTAGCAAAAGCCTCAAAAACACTCCTTTTCAAATCACTCGATTCTACAACGATATCAAGTTCATTACGCAAAAGGTTTTCTTAAAAACATGTCACTGCCCTCCATCATTTCAGATAAGGACTATTTAGTATTCGCTACATTTGTTGGCCTTTGTCAAGGCGTAGTGTGCGGTAGCTGATAAGTGCTCTGCAACCATATTATGTGATTGGATTAGGTTAGTCGTGCGACCTTGTTGGCCATTGTCAAGGGTTATACGGGTGGGTTTAATTCAATCAGGAAATGTACGGGTTGAACTTGACTAGTGCCCTATAGTTTGTTGGCCTTTGTTAAAGTCATAAGATGCTAGGGGCAAAATATTATTGGGAATTTCAAGTGTTGGAATTTACAATGAGATTGCATACCTTCTATGAGATAGTTGGATCCCGATACCCACTACGAGTAAGAGTTACTCCTGAGAGAGTTTTGCACATTACAATTAGCCGATCAAGTAGGTGTCTAGAAAGGTGTTAACGGTGTTACGTCCCTAGGAAAATGAGGTTTATTTTAATTAGGTCCGTGCGAAAGCACAGGGAACCTCCCTCAAAGTACCGACACTGGTCTGGCCGAACGATTGGCGAACTTGTAGGGTGTAATTAATCCCGGCTCGTCTTACCTTTTAGGGTTTGAAGGAAGATTTGATAAAAACAGTGGGAGCCATCCTGATTAGATAAAATAATAACCAATCTAATTTTGCAAGGGCATACGCTAAGTGTTTTCTTCTCTCTCTCTCTCCTGGTAGCAACCATGCCATGCCTTAATCAAGATAATAATATTGATATATTGTCCGAACCCGCTTGTTATACTGAGCTGGGAAACGTTGGTTCCGCTCTTCCTTATAATTATTATAAGTCTGAGCAGGAAATAGGGGATTATCCGGATTCCCACGTGACCCGAACGAGGAATGAGCATGTTGATGTATCTTCTTCGGGTATGTTCGTTACTGAGAATTGTTTCTCGGTTGGTTCTACGTCCTGGGTATTGGATACCGGATTGGGATCCCACATATGTAATATGTTACATGGGCTAAAGAAAGGTAGACAACTGGGAAAAGGTGATCATTCTCTAAAAGTAGGGAATGATGCAAGTGTTGCAGCCAAAGCAGTTGGTGAATATCACCTTGTATTACCAACTGGTAAATACATTGATTCCGAATGAATGTTATTACATACCGAACCTGATATGCAATATTATATCGGTTTCTTTATTAAATAAAGAAGGATATAATTTTGTATTACAGGATAATGTTATGAATATTTTCCTAAATCAAAAGTTGATTGGATCAGGCACGTTATATAACGGCATATATGTTCTAAATCAAACCACGGTTCTCAACGTACAGAACACACACAAGAGAAAAAGTTCAAAAATGAATGAATCCCTCCTGTGGCATTGTAGACTAGGTCATATCAATGCAACACGACTAGCTAAGTTGTATAAGGATGAATATTTGAATCCGTTTGAATTTATATCTTATGAAACTTGCCAGTCATGTCTTAAAGGCAAAATGACCAAAACTCCGTTTACTGGACACGGAGAAAGAGCTGCTGAACTCTTGGGACTGATACATAGTGATGTATGCAGTCATGTGTCTACATATGCCAAGGTTGGTTCCTCATACTTCATTGTATTCACTGATGCTCTCTCAAGATTCGGACATGTGTTCATGTTGAAACACAAGTCTGAAACTTTTGAGATATTCAAGAAATATAAGTACGAAGTAGAGAACCAAACGGATAGAAGTATTTAAATCCTTCGATCTGATCGGGGAGGAGAATACTTGAGCATAGAGTTCCTAGATTATTTAAAAGAGAATGGGATTCTCTCTCAGCTTACTCCTCCGTATACATTACAGCACAACAGTGTATCGGAGCATAGGAATCACATCCTATTAGATATGGTGTGCTCTATGATGAGTATTGCTGAGTTATCTATTTCCTTTTGGGATTATGCGCTTGAGAAGCTGCATACCTATTGAATAGAGTTCCAACCAAATCAGTGTCTACCACTCCATATGAGATATGAAATGGGAAGAGACCATCTCTTAAACGAGTTAAGACATGGGGTTGTCCGGCCTATGTTGAAAAGCAAAATCTGGATTAGCTCGAGACAAGGTCAGTTCTATGTAAGTTTGTAGGATATCTCAAGCATTTGCGAGGGTATATCTTCTACCACACTGAGGAGCAAAAGATGTTTTATTTCTCGGCATGCCACCTTTTTAGAAAAGGAATTTCTTATGAAAAATGAGTGGTCATGAGGTAAAACTGGAAGAAGTTCCAGCTAGACAAACTAACAGCCGATGATTTGGTACAACCGGAGGATTCAATAGTTCCCGACGAATCTCAGCCTCTCCGCAGATCTAGTAGGGTTCCTCATCCGCCTGAGAGATACTACGGTTTTCTCAATGACAGTGGGAGCAAGGATTGCATCATGGAAGATGATGACCCTACTAGCTTCAAGCAGGCTATCACAAGTGGGGACTTTGTGAAATGGCTGGATGCTATGCGATCTGGGATGGAATCCATAAACACCAACAAAGTATGGACTTTGTTAGTTGCACCTGAAGGGGTAAAACCCATCGGGAGCAAGTGGATCTTGAGAAGACTCTTGGTGCAGATGGAAAAGTTGAGACTTTCAAAACTAGACTTATAGCAAAAGGTTTTCGTCAATGACCAGGTATGGAATTTGATGAAACCTTTTCTATAATGGCTATGATTAAGTCCATCCGGATCCTACTTGCCATCGCTGCATACCATGACTACGAAATCTGGAAGATGGACGTCAAGACCGCTTTTCTAAATGGTGATTTAGAAGAGAGCATGTACATGACACTGCCAGAGGGCTTCATAGACAGTAGTGTTAGTTGTATGTATGCCCTAGAGGCCATTATTGTACTTGAGATGTATATTATAATGGATGCTGGGACATATATAGGGAGGACTTTCTTGCTCGACATGATAGTACGCTATCTGGTTGCTCTTTATCTTAACATGTGCACTCACTGTCTCTCTGTTACATGTTGATAAAGCCCTTAGGATGTGTACTCGACTTCCAGGATTATGATGCAGATCATACTAGTGGGGCATGGGTAGTCCATGAGTACATCCTTCAATGTTCCTAGTCGTGGGAATATCGATACGGGGCATTGATATTCCAGAGTAGACTAGCATATATCTTCTCGACCCATGTGATGGGCGATGGATGTTCCCATATCCATTGGTGTTTGACATCAGAGATGGTCTATGGGTGCTCAGTGGAGACTGGGTATACTGAACGGACTCGCCGAGAACTCCCAGATGGTATTATACCTCACGTCAGATAGCAGTTCTCTGGTGACACTGGTACAACTTAGTCTGTTGATCCGAGATCGTCATAGAGTCTTGTGTGTCTCCCACTGTGCTTTGATTTCCACCCTACCACGACTCTACTGAGTTGTGCAAACATGTGGTTTTTGGGTACAGTCCTGAGTCACATGGAGGCAATAAGCGATAGGAGGGGATTCGTCTCTCCCAGTATTAGGGGTTGATGTTGCGCTATGTTCGATTGGCCATAACTGGTAAACCCTGGTCAGGGTTGATGTGATTTACTGGTAAGTGTTATCAGTAGTTTCATGCTCGTTATGGACCTTACATCGGTATGACTTATCAAGCTACTGGGGTCTGACGTTTACCACCCCTAGGCGAGATATGCGACATATCAGACGAACAGACTGGACTGTGCGGTAAGTGTTACTGATTGGATTCACAGGAGTGTGAGTAGGCTTGCTCGTTGATCTTCTGATCGCTCAATACCCGGGTGGCCGTTACGTTTAGCAGACCGCTTGTGGCTTGTGGGTGTTTGATATGATCACCACATACTACCGGCGTATTGACGAGTCTTTAGAGTCATACACAGAGATTTCCCGGCTCAGGGGAAACGGAATAGGAGCACATATGAGATATGTGCGGGACCGAGAATAATATGAGTATGTGTTACCATATTCTATTCTCGCGATTTGTATTATCGGTCGGTTATATGAGATATAGACAGGTTACTGAATCAAGTGTTGATTCGATATATTGATACACTAAATATTAGTCAGTTATATGCGATATGACCGGATCATTAAATCAAGTGTTGATTTAATGATTTAATGTATAATTATATATTTGATATATTACTTTACATTAACTGGTATTGGTTCACTTAAGATTGCTTTTCTCACTTGATGTGCACATAATGTATATGTGATATATGTTTATGTACATGATTGTATCATACTTGATGATATATGCAAACTTGGGTGTGTGTATGACTTACACCATATTTAAGATAATGGTTAAGGTTTAATTATTTTAAGTAATTCAAAATGGTGGCTTTCTTTGTCTTGACTTGAAGCTTCATGAAGCTTAAAGCATCTTTGACAAAGTCCACTTACTTTGTTTTATTAAAGATATTTATTAACCAAACCATTAGCTTAAACCATGGTTTAGTCTCTACATAGGTTAGTGGATGATACTAATTCACCCATGGTTGCATAATTATCATGATTCTTTTCTCATTTTTCATTCTTACTTCTTCTTCTTCTTCATCCAAAAGGAAAAGCTTTCTAGGTTTTTTCTAAGTGGTGAAAACAAGTGAGAAATCAAAATCTAAAGTGAACCCACTTCCTATTTCATTATCCTCTACTACTTGCCATTTAGTTTAGGGTGTTCTCTTCACAAAGTTCTTGACCTAGTGAAGAGTTAGCTTGAGTTTGAGTCACCTCGACGTAAATCTCTTCGGCCTCGAAGTCTACGAGCAAGCTTGTTCATTTCTCCGGGAAAATCCATACTAAAGTTCGGGACTTCGATGATCGCAGTGAAGGGACGTCAACACAGAGCTTTAGAAGTGAAGGACCGGATCTACAAAGGTTGTATTTTTGTTCCCTTCTTCTTGTAATGTTAGATTGCAAAGTTTTGTTACCCTAGTTTTCTAGTACGATTCGTAGTTTGATTGTTTAGCACCCCCTCATTTTTTTGTTATGGCATGTGTGATGCTTGCAAATCCTAGGCTAGGTGCTAAGGAATCCCAACAAGTAGGAGCAGCAGAAAGGTGTGCAGGTTGGTTAAATCAATTTACGGATTAAAGCGGTTATCGCGGAGTTGGAACATCTATTTTGATATGGCAGTCAAAGAGTTTGACTTCATCAAAAAGGTAGATGAACCTTGTGTATACAAGAAGGTTGTAGAGAGTAAGGTTGTCTTCCTCGTATTGTACGTGGATAACATACTCTTGATAGGAAATGATGTTCCTATACTACACTCGGTCAAGCTCTTCTTATCACTAAATTTCTCCATGAAGGATTTGGGTGATGTCTCTTACATCCCGGGGAGAATCACTGGACAGCTGTGAAGAACATTCTTAAGTACTTGAGAAGGACTAAAGAATGTTCTTGGTGTATGGTAACGGTGAACTCTATGTTGAGTCCTTTACCGATTCGAGCTTCCAGAGTGATAAGGTCGACTGTAAGACAATATCGGGTTTTGTTTTTACCCTCGGTGGAGGGACGGTATGTTGGAAGAGTTCCAAGTTAGATACTGTAGCAAACTCGACGATAAAGGCTGAATACATCACTACCAATGATGCTACCAAAGAGTCTGTCTGGATGAAGATGTTCAAGAGATGAACTTGGTGAGGTTCCTACCATTGTGATGACAATGGAGATGTGGCTTTGGCCTAAGAACCCCGGTCCCATCATTGATCCAGATATATTCTTAGGCAGTATCACCTGATCAGGGAGATGGTTGATCTCCGGGCGATCGGGGTCAGGAGAGTTGATAGGAAGAATAACGTGGCGGATCCACTCACAGAGGTCATACCCCAGATATAGTTTTAGTGTTTTAGGGACGTTGGGTATGAGATACTACAACAACTGGCCTTAGTCCAAGTGGGAGATTGTTAGTTATATGTATGCCCTAGAGGTCATTATTGTACATGATTGTATATTATAATGGATGCTTGGACATATATAGGGAGGAATTTCTTGCTCGACATGATAGTATGCTATCTGGTTACTCTTTATCTTAACATGCTGACTAGTATTGTGATACTGTCTTGCTCTCACATGTTGGTAAAGCCCTTAGGATGTGTGCTTGACTACCAGGATTATGATGCAGATCATACTAGTGGGGCCAGGGTAGTCCACAAGTTCATCCTTTAATTGTTCCTAGTCGAGGGTGTATCGAGATGGGGTATCGATATTCCAGAGTAGACTAGCGTATACGCTTCTTGACCCATTTGATGGGCGATGGGTGATCCCATATCCATTGGTATTTAACATCAAAGAAGGTTTACGGGTGCTCAGTGAAGACTGGGTACACTGAACAGGACTCGCCGAGAACTCCTAGATGGTATATAACTAACGTCAGATAGCAGTTCTCTGGTGACACTGGTACAGGTTAGTCTGTAGACCTGAGATCGTCATAGAGTCTTGTGTGATTCCCACTGTGCTTTGATTTCCACCTTACCACATTCTAAGGTGAGCATGCAAAACAGTGGTTTTTGGGTACAGTCCCGAGTCACATGGAGGCAATGAGCGATAGGAGGGGATTTCGTCTTTCCCGGTATTGGGGGGTTGATATCGCGATGTGCTCGATTGGCCATAACAGGAAGTCTCTGGCCTAAGCGAAAACTGAGATTTACTAGTAAGTGTTATCAGTAGTTTCTTGACCCGTCATGAGCCTCACATCGGCATGACTTATCAAGTTATTGGGGTCTGAAGTTTACTACCCCCAGACTCGATATGCGACATATCAGACGAAGAGACCGGACTGTAAGGTAGTGTTACTTATTGGATTCACGGAAGTATAAATAAGCTTGCTTGTTGATCTTCTGATCGCTCAATACCTGGGTAGCCGTTACGTCCAGCTAGTACCGCTGACGGCTTATGGGTGACTGATATGATTATCACTTACTGCCGGCGTATTGACGAGTCTGTAGAGTCCTACACAGAGGTTTCCTAGCTCATGCGAAACGAAGTAGGGCACATATGTGATACCGTATTTTAATCTCACGATATAGGTTATATGTGATATAACCGGATTATAGAGTCAAGTGTTGATTCAATAATTTGTTAAATGATATTAGTCGGTTGTATGCGATACAGCCGGATTATTAAATCAAGTGTTAATTTAATAATTTAATGTATGATTATATATTTGATATATTAATATACATTAACTAATATTAGCTCACTTAAGAAATTATTTTTTCTAAATACATTTAAATATATATATGTGATATGTATTAATGTATTTGTTTATGTGTCATGCTAGATAATACATAAGACTTGGGTGCATGAGACTCATACCTAACTTAAGATAATTTGGGTGTTTAAATATTAAAGGAAAAATCAAAATTAGGTGGAAATTAGCAAGGCTTGAGATGCTTGTGGAAGCATGGAGAAGTTTTGACTTAAGTCTACTAATTTTGTTTTACTCTAGATATTTATTAACCTAACCATTATTTTTAGCCATGGTTTAGTCTCTACATGAGTTTATATGAGATATTTTCTCACCCATGGTATCAATTGATCTTTTCTTCATCTTCTTCATTGCTCTCTAGCTTTCAAATGAGGGGAAAAAAAAGAAAAAGAGAAAAATAATTCTAAAGTGAGCAAAATACCTACTTCACCAATTTATACCAAACTAGCTGATCAGTCGAAAATATTGCATTTCTAACACATCAATTTCCATACTCTTTCTAATCATCTAAAGGTGTTTGGTATAAATATAGCACATATTAACAATTCGTCTGCAAAATATCAAATAACATGTGTTTTACATTATAACCGGCATTATGAGGGAAATTGTGTGTTTATTACTACACGCATGAAATTGTATATCTCAACACATTTTATTGAGATTATGTGCAGAAAATTATTCAGGTCAAAGAACTGGAATCGCCAATTTGCCGATAAAACGCATCAAGTCAAAGACTTAAAATCTGGCAGCAACCAAGAAAGAATAATGAGATTCCAGACATAAAATAAAGCCCTAAAGATCAACACCAAACAAGCCAGAGAAACTGATGCAATGAGTCCATCAAACGGCCGCGGATTCGCGACCGAGTTAGGCCGATCCGCCGCAGATCCGCGGCCGATCTGACTCGTCAGCAGTTGGAACTTTTTGCAGAGGCCTCCTTTCAACCACCAAACTTCTTCAAGACGCTTCAAAAACCCTAGATTTCTCCAGAAGTTTCTCTACAACAGCCAAGCTTCTTGTATAAGTTTGGTACCTACCTAGCTTCCTATGCAAACTTCATAACAACCTAGCTTCTAGGGGAAGATGGAGGAAAAACTATAAAACGATACCTAGGGCTTCATTCAAAAGGTTGTTGAAGATTAAACCAATTCACTACACAAGTTGAATGACACAACTTGTGATCCATAACCTTAACCCAAATCCAAATCTAAAGCCAAATCAAGATTCATCGAGAACAAATCAAGCAAGCAATCAACAATCCTTTATCACAACGCCGGTCGTCATCAAGAGCAAGAGATCCGCATCCGATCCACGACTCAAGGCGATCGAGCTACGCAAAGATCGACGACAAATTCCCTTTCAAGGAGCGATTCGAGAGCTAGTCTTGTAAACTCAATTGAGAGGTGTAATTTGAAAGAGATTTAATAAAGGTGATAATTGTAACCCGTGCTTTCTTTACATTCTTGCATTATGAAATTTCTCGTTCTTGATTCATCAATTTTCATAATGTGTGAGTAATCTCCGCTTGTGGAGGATTCGAGAGAATTGATAGATCTAATGATGATCAAATCTTAATACTAATCTTAAGTCTTATGAGATTTGTGAACCTTAGCAAAAAGAATCGTTGATGACCTAATTTGGAGCGAGATCACTTCTTGATTATTTCGTTGTAAATTAGGGATTAAACGATTGATGATTTTCTTTGCTAGAGGCTAGATCCGAATGATTATGATTAAAAAGACAAGGGATAGTGAAGGAGAACCCTACTTTCTTCAATTGACCCCTAATCTTCATTCATCATCATCAATCTAGCTACAAATTATCAATAGATAAGATTAGGAATTATTAGATTCATCATTAGCTATTAACTCAATTGAATCCTACAAGCTATTCTTCATAATCTTGATAATTCAATTTGATTGGGGATAACTTCTTGATTCTTAATTCTAGATCTATTTTCTTTATGTTTCTTGAAATTAAATCTCACAAATCTTGAATCATCTTCTTTTATATTTTCTTTTCAACTCAACTAAAACAAATTCGAGCAAGTACACACATCTCAGTGGACGATCCGCTCTCGCTAATGAAACTACAATTGACACCGTTAATTGATTGCAGTATAAATTTCTTTGGTTGTGAAACATTTTACTTAACACATCAAGAAATGATTCAATCATTAGCCATTTAGTATAGGTTGTTTCATTCACTAATTCTCAATTAGTGAATAGGTAGCTTGAGTTAAAAATTCTTCGACGTAGATCATTTTCGGCCTTGAAGATCCTTGAGCAAGCTCGTTCCTTTCGTCTAGTAGAGCCTAAGGAGAGTCCGGGAGACCACTACTTGGAGCAAAGGGACTACTACACGGAGCTTCAAAAGTGAAGGACCAGTATACAAAGGTTGTATTCCGATATCACTTAGTGTAAAGTTGTTTACATGTTTTAAAAATCCTAATTCTCTAGTTAGATCCTTGGTTCGGGCTCGCTCGGCACCCTAAATTTTCAAAATAGCATACTTGATGCTTGCCGAAACCGTGTCAGGGTGCTAAGCGAATATCCTGCAAGAAGGGATTCTGATTCACAACCGCTTAAACAGCTTCAAAAAGATGGTAAGCAATCTTCTATGTCTTGAAATTAAGTTTGAGGAGGAGGACCAAGCGCTTTTGCTGCTATTTTCGCTTATAAACACATATAAGCATTCGGTGACAACGATCCATTATGGTAAAGAGACTCTCGAAATGGAGATGTAAGTTGATGTCGCACACTCCACAGGTTTTGTAGAAAGGCGGAATTTTCAGAAAACAATTTTAAACAAGCAATATCGACTAATCTCCCAAGAACTACCATAAACCCTAACTAGCAAAACTAACAAAGGTTCTAATCTACTATGAAAGTGATTTATACCTTTACGTTCAAGTCCTTCGGGTCTTCTTATCCTCTTCTTGAGCTTTTCATCCGTCAGGATCGAGCTTGGTCGTTGGCCTCCTTGTGTCGAAGACGATCCACCCGAGAGTCTATAGTTCAAGCTCCAACCTCAAAAGTAAGGTAACTAAAGTACTTAGTTTGCTAATCTGGGTAGTTTAGAAGATATAGAGAATGATAATAGGATTAGTTTATCTCATTAAGCCTAGGTTTCTCAACTCATGAGAGGGTTAGGGTTTGAGGAAGAAGAAGATAGCAAAGGAGGAAAGAGAATGGCAAGTGAAGAATGGCTAAGGATGAAAACTATGAAGCATTTCATTACAATAAAAATATTGCAACCATGCATCAATAGTTATCACTAATGAATGAATAAAATAAGAAGCCATGCTTCAAGCCATGCTTTGATAACACCTCATCCCTCTATCTCTTTATCTATTTAAACAAAATAGATTTAATACAAATGAGGTGTCTTCTTCTAGAAGCATTCCAGTATAATTACAAAAATACCCCCTACCGTATATATATACATGTATTCGTACTATGAATATCAAGAGATAAAAATAATCCAATAATATAATACTAGAATGCGGCTTAATCCTAAGCCCGCTAGTATTAACCGTTCGAACAAAAATCTGTGTAGCTAGTACACGTATATGATCGAAACCCTACACGTAAAACCATACGGCCTCTATATCATTTCGTCTGAACCATGGAAACCCTCTGTGTAGGACTTTAAAGACTCAACGGTATGCTAGCAGTGGGTTTAACCACAAGCACATCAGTGGCACTAGCTGTACATAACGGCTACCCAGGTATGTATCGAAAAGAAGGCCGACGAGCAAACTCATCTGAACTCCTACTGAGTCTGTCCATGACAATCTTCGTACAGTCCGGTCTGTTCGTCTGAGAGTATCGCATGCCGGGTCTAGGGGTGGAAAACGTCAAACCCCTAATAACCTGACAAGTCGTGTCGATGTGGTTCAAGATCATCCGAGAATCTACTGATCTAACTATCAGTAATTCTCAATCCGCCCTACCTAGGAACTTATAGTGTTGGCCAACCGAACATAGCGCGACATCGACTCCCTATACCGGGAAAAACGAACCCTCAACAATCGCTCACTGCCTCCATGTAGCTCGGGACTGTACCCAACTAAAACCTGTTTGCACGACTCGGTAGAGTCGTGGTAGGGTAGTAATCAAAGCACAGTGGAACTCACATGAGACAAATGACGACCTCAGGTCGACAGACTATCTGTACTCATGTCACCATAGAACTGCTATCTAAAGATAGGTATAATACCATCTAGCCAGTTCTCGGCGAGTCTGTCCAGTATATTCACCCCTAATGAGCACATGTATACAATCTTAGGTGCATCACACCAATGGCTGCAGAACTAACTATCACCCCTCGTCAGAGTCTAGAAATGTATACACTAGTCTATTCTAGAGTATCGAGAGTATCGATACCCAATCTCAATACTCTTACGACTAGGAGCATTTAAGGATGCGCTTATCGACTACCCATCTCCCACAAGTATGATTGCCATCATAACGCTGGTAGTCAAGCAATGATTCTAAGGGCTTTATCAACATGTATAAGAGATATAAAATATAAGTAAAACATATATACATGTTAAGATAAAGGCAAACCAAATAGCATATTATCATATCGAGAAAGATTGTCCTATACATACATACCCTTAGCATCCTATACAATGAAGGCCTCTAAGGCATACATACCCAACAATCTCCCATTTGCACTAAGGCCTGTTATTGGCGTATTAAGTACCCAACGTCTATACTAGGGCAATTGCTGGTGTACCGCATACCCAACATCTCAAACAGTCTCTCGAACTGGACTTATGGGACGGCCTTGGTGAATGGATCTACCGTTTTGTCCTTTGTGTCTACTCTCCACACCTTGATCTCCCGGCGATCCACGATCTCCCTAATCAGGTGATACCGCCTCAAAATATGTATGGATTTTTTATGGGACCGTGGTTCCTTTGCTAAAACCATGGCTCTATTGTTATCGTAATACAAAGGTATTGGATCAACAATGGATGGAACCACCTGAAGTTCAGAAATGTACTTCCTCATCCAGACTGCCTCTTTTGCGGCATCGTTAGCAGCAATATACTCAGCCTCCATCGTCGAGTTTGCACGGTGTCATGTTTGGAGCTCTTTCAACATACCTCCCCTCCGTTAAGGGTAAACACATAGTCCGAGACGGATTTAGAGTCATCCTTGACATTTTGGAAGTCAGAGTCGGTAAAAACCTCGATATGGAGGTCCCCATTACCGTACACTAATAACATCTCCTTAGACCTTCTCAGGTACTTAAGAATGTTCTTTACTACAATCCAATGCTTCTCACCTGGGTTGGACTGATACATGCTTACGACGCTAAGTGCACAAGCTATATCTGGTCTGGTACACAACATCACATACATTATCGACCCCACCGCCGAAGCATATGGTATAATGCTCATGCGAGTCCTCTCCTCATCAGTCTTGGAAGGCATCTCTTTGGAGAGAGTGATTCTGTGACAAGCGGGTAAATTACCGTGCTTGGAATCTTCCATACTAAACCTCTTCAGTACGGTGTCTATGTACCTCGACTGTGAAAGTCCCAACATTCTTTTAGATCTGTCACGATAGATCTTAATCTCCAGAATGTAGGAGGCATCACCCAGGTCTTTTATAGAGAACTTCTGTGACAAGAACAGCTTGGCTAATTGTATCATAGGAATATCATTTCTTATCAGGAGAATGTCATCTACATATAAAACGTAAAATACCACAGTTCTCCCTACAATATTCTTATAAATACAAGGTTCATATACATTTTTGATAAAATCAAATTCCTTGACCGTCTCATCAAAACAGATGTTCCAATTTCGCGATGCCTGCTTTAATCCATAAATGGATTTAAGCAACTTGCATACCTTTCCGCTGCTCCCACTGTCTATGAAACCCTCTGGTTGATCCATGTAAACACACTCTTCTAAATTTCCATTTAGAAAAGCGGTTTTAACATCCATCTGCCAGATGTCATGGTCATTAAAGGCAGCAATGGCAAGTAGGATCCGAATGGATTTAAGAATAGCCACTGGTGAAAAACTTTCGTCATAGTCCAATCCTGGTCTTTCACAAAAACCTTTAGCAACAAGTTTAGATTTATAGGTTTCTACCTGTCCATCTACACCAATCTTTCTTTTGAAGATTCATTTGCATCCAACGGGTTTTATCTCAGGAAAAGCAACATCCAAAGTCCATACTTTATTGAAGTACATGGATTCCATCTCGGATCGCATAGCTTCTAGCCACTTCAACGAGTCTCTACTTGTGATAGCTTGCTGAAAACTAGTCGGCCCATCATCATCGATGATGCAATCCTCTCGATCCCCGTCTACGAGAAAACCGTAGTATCTCTCGGGCGAATGAGACTGCCTACTAGATCTGTGGAGTGGCATAGGTACGTCCGGTTCCGTTGAAACTTTAGATTCTACTAAGTCTTCAGTAATAGTTTATGGTTCTGGAATTTCTTCCAGCTCTATTGTGCTCCCACCAATTTCTTTTTCAAGAAATCAAATTTCCATAAAGCATGCATGATGAGAAACAAAGACCTTTTGTTTCTCAGCGTAATAGAAAAAATAACCCTAGAATTCTTGGGGTATCCCACAAACTCACACAATACTAAACGTGCCTCGAGTTTGTCCGGATGAATCTTTTTAACAAAAGCAGGACAACCTCATATCTTAAGATACATAAGATAGGGTTTCTTCCCAGTCCACATTTCATATAGAGTGGTAGTCACAGACTTAGTTATAACTTTATTCAATAGGTATACAGCAAATTCTGGTGCATAACCTAGAAGGATGGCGGCAACTCAGCATTACTCGTCATAGAACGCACCATATCTAGTAAGCTGGGATTCCGTCTTTCTGATACACCGTTTTGTTATGGTGTGTATGGAGGAGTAAGCTGAGAGAGAATTTCATTCTCTTTTAGATATTCCAGGAACTCGACACTTAAGTATTCACCATCCCGATCAGATCGGAGCATCTTAATACTTTTGCCGGTTTGCTTTTCCACTTCATTCTTATACTCCTGGAATTTCTCAAAGGCCTCGGATTTATATTTTATCAAGAATACATGTTCATACCTTGAGAAATCATCGGTAAAAGTGATGAAGTAGGAATAGCCACTTCTTGCATGTGTAGACCTTAGCCCACACACATCGCTGTGTATGAGTCCCAGAAGCCCAGTGGCTCTTTCTCCGTGTCAAGTGAATAGAGTTTTGGTCATCTTTCTTTTGATACATGATTGACAAGTTGCATATGATTGATATTCAAACGGATCTAAATATCCATCTTTATGTAACTTATTCAACCGTGTTTCATTGATATAACTAAGTCTATAATGTCATAAGAAAACTTGATTTGATTCTGGAGTGTTTCATTTTAGTTTATTTTGGACGTTGAAAACTTGATGTTGATTGAGAACGTATATTCCGTTGTTACGTGTACCCGACCCAATCATTTCATGATTCAGGTGAATGTTTATGACATTGCTTTCAAGTGCAAAATTATATCTTTCATTAGATAACAAAGATACAGATATAATATTACACCTCATACTGGATACACAAAAGCAGTAATGCAACAACAAAATATGTCTACTCGCCAATGCTAGGTGATATTCTCCCACTGCAACAGCGTCCATACTGGTTCCGTTGCCAACTCTGAGGGTCATATCACCTTTCTTCAAAACTCTATGGCGTCTTAGCACCTTTAAAGAATTACAGATGTGAGATCCTGATCTGGTATCCAATACCCAGGAAGTAAAGTTAATAAAGAAACAGTTTTCAATCATGAACACACCTAAAGCCGAAACCATAACTTGCTTTGTGTTCTGATTCTTGGCTTTCAAAGGCCAGCAATCATTCTTCCAATGTCCCTTCTTATGACAGTAGAAGCACTCCTCCTTTGTTGCCGATCCCCCAATCTTATCCTTTCCCTTTCCATGCACCTTCTGTTGGATATATGTATGCCCTAGAGGCCATTATTTGATAGTGGATGTATCGGCATGTGTGTGTGTATGTGTGTGTGTGTATTCAGAGGACATTCTTGCTCGACATGATAGTATACTATCTGGTTACTCTTTATCTTGACATGTTCACTTGATCATGCATATTATTCATTTAGTACATGTTGATAAAGCCCTTAGGGTATTTGCTTGACTACTGTGATTATGATGCAGATCATACTAGTGGGACATGTGTAGTTTATAAACATATCCTTAAAATGTTCCTAGTCATGGGTGTATCAAAACGGGGCATCGATATTCCATAGTAGACTAGCGTATATGTTTCTTGACTCATATGATGGGCGATGGATGATCCCATATCCATTGGTGTTGGACATCAAAGATTGTATACGGATGCTCAGTGGAGACTGGCTACACTGAACGAACTCGCTGAGAACTCATATATGGTATTATATCTATCGTCGGATAGCAGTTCTCAGGTGACACTGGTACAGGTTAGTCTGTAGACCCAAGATCGTCATAGAGTCTTGTGTGTTCTTCCACTGTACTTTGATTTCCACCCTACCACGGCTCTACTGAGTCGTGCAAACAGGTGGCTTTTGGGTACAGTCCTTAAACACATGGAGGTAATGAGCGATAGGAGAGTTTCGTCTCTCTCGGTAATGGGGGTTGATGTTGCGTTGTGCTCGATTGGCTATAACAAGAAGTCCTTGGCCAGGGCCAATGAGATTTACTGATAAGTGTTATTAATAGTTTCTAGATTTGTTATAGGCCATACATAGGCATGACATATTGAGTTATTGAGGTCGACGATACCATCTCTAGACTCGATATGCAGCATATCTGACAAAGAGATCGGACTGTACGGTAAGTGTTGTCAGTTGGCTCTACGGGAGTTTTGACAGGTTCGCTTGTTGTTCTTCTGTTCGCTCAATACCTGAGAGTCGTTACGTACAGCTAGTACCGCTGACGGTTTGTGGGTATGTGATATGATCACTACCTACTGTTGGCGTATTGACGAGTCTTAAGAGTCCCACAAAGGGGTTTTCTAGCTCAGGCGAAACGATGTGGGGTGCATATGGGAATATGCGCGGGAGCTTGATTAAATGCGTGTATGTGATACCGTATTTTAGTCAAGCATTTTCTATTGGTCGGGTCGTATGAGATATGACCGGATTATTAAATCAAGTGTTGATTTAATATCAAATGACCATTAGCTCATTTATCAATCCCTTTCTTTACTTTGTATGCATATATGTATGTATGTATGTTTATATTGATATGTATGCACACATGCATACATACATGTGTCATGGTTGATAATACATTAGAGATGGCTATGCAAGACTCACATGGAAACTATTATGATATTTTTAATTATTGAGTTAAAGAAAATGGGAAATAAATCATGGTTGATTTTTCTTTCTACACACTTCTAAAAATATCTTATACTAACCATGGTTTCATTTCTAATTATCTATTAACTCAACTTCAAAAATATCTAGATATTTTCCTAGCATTAGTTAAGAGTGAGTGTGACTCTCTCTTATTCATTATTATCTTGAGTTGGTTTTTTTTTTAGCTCAAGCAGAGTGAAGAGAAAGAAAAAGAAAGGTTTTTAAGTGAAAATATTACCCACTTCACCAATCTATATTAGTCTAGCCCACTGGTGTAGGTTGTTTGCTTCACTTCCACTTAGGTCAAGTGAAGCTAAGAGCTTAAGCAAATGGACTCCGTGGTGGATCGTCGTGAACTTCGAAGGCTTCAAGCAAACCCGTTCAAACTCCAAGTAGAACTGAGGAGTCAAGGAGGAGAGGTCTACAAAGGTTGTATTTCTCCCCTCTTAGTGTTAGACACTAACTAGTATGTGTTGCTTGATACTTTATACCCTAATCCTCTATTTCGATTCTAGGTTAGGTTTGGTTAGCACCCTAGAATTTCTAAAGTTGCATGTTTGATGCTTGTTAAATCCTAGTGAGGGTGCTAAGAAAATCCAGCACCTTCTGCACACCACCTTTCAGTTTGGTGGGGGCCTTCTTCTTCTTCCCCTTGGTCTTAGTCTTGGATTTAGAGAAAGAAGATTCCCCAATAACAGATCTGGTGTTTCCTTGGATTTCATCAAGGTGCCTTCTGCCACCCTCAACATATTGAGGAGCTCAGGAAGTATAACTTTCAGCTTTTGCATATTGAAATTCAATACGAATTGGGCATAAGTGGAGGGAAGGGACTGTAGAATCAAGTTGGTATACAACTCTTTCTCCAACGTAGTTCCCAGGTCCCCGAGCTCTTCAATGAGAGTAATCATCTTCAGGACGTAGTCCCAAATAGATGATCCGACAGCCAACCTCGCTTGAAACAATTTCCTCGAGGTCTCGTATCTTGCGATACGAGATTACTCTCTATATAAATCTTTAGTTTAGAAAAAGATAGAAGCAAGGTCTATCTTCTCATGCTGGCTCTGATGTTCATTATCTATGGAGGCTAGCACGAGGCACTTGGCTTTCGTACAATCCAAATCCCAAGTCTTAAAGACCTCAATGTCCGCGACCGAGAATTTTGGACCTGGAACAAAGGGGCTTTAGCCGTGAGGACGTATGCAAGCTTATCATAAGTAAGGGCCATATGGATGTTCCTCAGCCAGTCTTTACAGTTCGTCTTAGTCGGTTTGTTTTTATCTAGTATAAACTTAAGTCCCATCATGGTCGCTAAAATTAGGAGAGAAAGAAAAAAGAAACACTCAGCATATGCTCTTGCAAGTTTAGATTGGTTATTAGTTTATCTGAACAGGATGGCTCCCACTGTTTCCTCAAATTCTCCTTCAAACCCTAAAAGAAGAATTAGTCAGAATTAATCGCACCCTTCAAGTTCGCTTGTCTTTCGGCCAGGCCAGTGTTGGTACTTCGGAAGGAGGTCCCCCGTGCTTTTGCACAGACCTAATTAAATAACCTCGTTTTCCCAGAGGCGTATCCCCACTAACATCTTTCTAGATACCTACGGCATTAGCTAATTGCAAGCGAAAAACTCTCCCGAAGAGCAGCTGATACTCACAGTAGGATCGGGACCCAACTATCATTGTGTGATAATTTTGAAGGAAGCCTACCAAAACTACCACACTTCAGAAGGTATGCAACACTAGCAAGTTTCCTGTATGTTTGAAACCCCCCGATGTCGTTTTTACCCCGAGCGCTTATAACTTTGACAAAGGTCAAAACATCATAAGTCGCAAATTAAGTTCAACCCGTCATTGTCCAGATTAATCTAGACCCATTCGTACAAGCCCTTGACGAAGGTCAAAACAGCTGTACGTCTGTCGTAGATTAATGCATCTATCTATACTACAGATAAGCACCCACTAGTTACCAAACACTATGCCTTGGCGAAGGTCAAAACACATAGCATGAATACTAGTTAATACCTATCTGAAATGATGGAGGGCTACGGCTGGTTTTGGCGAAAACCGTGAACGTAATGAACTTGATATAGTCAAAGGAACCGAATAGCTTTTGAAAAGGAGCGGTTTAAGCTCCGCTTTGAAAAGTTGTTTTTGAAGAAAACCGAGTTGTTTTGCAATTGTTCCAACGACGTCAAATTTTAGGTTTATTTCTTTGCATTAAATGAGATTAGTGCGGTCCCATCAATTAACTTATCACACCATAAAAGGAACGAAAATAGAATGTACGTATATGCCACCCGCATTCGCCACGGGGCTCCGTCATGCACCGTTAAGTTACTTAACTAATGGCATAGTGGGGGCTGGACTAGCACGGATGCAAAACATATAACTAACACACACACACACACACACACACACATATATCCATCACAGACATGATAAGCAACGCAATCAGATATAAGCATCACAGAGAATGGGTAAATGGATCAATTAGGAACATTTGCATTTTATTAAGCCACCTATGAAATATAGTCCTTCATGGTCATGTGAATAGCCGAGTGTGAATAATTCTAGACCCCTACAAATGTGGCAAGATACCCGCCAATCCTAGAATTAGGTGACCCGGGTCTCGACTCCTCGAGATGGCCATCCACTGAATCCTAGAACCCGGTAGCTTGTGCACTCCTCCGTGGGTCAATCCTAGATGCGGAAATGAAAAATAAATATGCAGCCGGTGACTACATTCTCAACCCGGACGCGCCCCAACAAAATAATATGCATCAATTTATTACATGAATTACAAAAATCCACTCACATCTCACATTTAAATTCACACCGGCCCATTCACACGACTATCCATCAAACCATTCGCAACTGAACATCACAAGATATATGCAACCCCTTCTAATAGTCGTATAGCAATTAGAAGACGTTTAAGAAGACATATACGCATCACAAAAGTAAGTAAAGAAAACCACGACGTTAGAATTACATGCACAATTAGCGAACGAAACCAATTTTCCAAGACATGAAAATCTGTCCACTAAAGTCCCCAAAAAATTCGTTTTAAGCCAATCCGAGAGTCGAAACGAACTCGAAACCTGTTCGAATCTTCGCGGAGGTGAAAGGGAAAAAATTAACTGTCAACCCGGGGGCCTGAGGGGTACCCACCATCAGGGGCCACCACAAGGTAGCCTACAAGGGGAGGCGGCCCCGAGAGCACCCTTTTGGGGTGCTCTCAGGTCACCACCCCCCAAGACCGCCTTGTGGTGGTCTTGGGGGATGGGCCCAACCTTTGGTCCACCCTAGATTCCCAAGGATGCCCATTCTTCACCCTATGGATTCTCGGTTCAAACCGTGAGCCCGCGGGGTATGCAAACATCTCAAAACTTCATTTTTAGGGACTGTTTTTGTCGGCAGTTCGTGTGCGACAAAAACGGTGGATTTCAAATGTTGATACGAGCTATCTAAGGCTTATAGAGTAGCTCCGATACCATGTAAGTCGATACCGCACACTCCATAGGGTTTGTAGAGAGACGGAATTTTCAAAAGTCAATTTTAAGCAAGCAACATTGACTAATCTCCCAAGAACTACCATAAGCCCTAACTAGCAAAACTAGCGAAGGTTCTAATCTACTATGAAAGTGATTTATACCTTTGTGTTCAAGTCCTTCAGGTCTTCTTATCCTCTTCTTGAGCTCCTTGTCCGTCGGGATCGATCTTTGTCGTCGGCCTCCTTGTGTCGAAGACGGTCCACCCGAGAGTCTATAGTTCAAGCTCCAACCTCAAAAGTGAGGTAACTAAAGTACCTAGTTTGCTAATCTAAGTAGTTTAGAAGATGTAGAGAATGATAATAGAATTAGTTTATCTCATTAACCCTAGGTTTCTCAACTCATAAGAGGGTTAGGGTTTGAGGAAGAAGAAGAGAGTAAATGAGGAAAGAGAATGGTAAATGAAGAATGATTGAAGAATGGCTAAGGATGAAAACTAAGAAACATTTAATTACAATAAAAATATTGCAACCATGCATCAATAGTTATCACAAATGAATGAATAAAATAAAAAGCCATGCTTCAAACCATTCTTTGATAACACCTCATCCTTCCATCTCATTATCTATTTAAACAAAATAGATTTAATACAAATAAGGTGTCTTCTTCTAGAAGCATTCTAGTGTAATTACAAGAATACCCCCACCGTATATACATACCCGTATTCGTACTATGAATACCAAGAAATAAAAATAACCCAATAATATAATACTAGAATGCGGCTTAATCCTAAGCCCGTTAGTATTATCCGTCCGAACAAAAATCCGTGTAGCTAGTACACGTATATGATCAAAACCCTGCATGTAAAACCATACGACCTCTACATCGTTTCGCCTGAACCATGAAAACCCTCTGTGTGGGACTCTAAAGACTCGACAGTACGCTGGAAGTAGGCTTAACCACAAGCACGTCAATGGCAACGTAACGGCTACCCAGATACTTTTCGAAAAGAAGGCCGACGAGAAAACTCATCCGAACTACTACTGAGTCTGTCCGTGACAATCTCCGTATAGTCCGGTCTGTTCGTCTGAGAGTATCGTATGCCGGATCTAAGGGGTGGAAAATGTCAGACCCCTAATAACCTAACAAGTCATGTCGATGTGGCTCAAGACTATCCGAGAATCTACTGATCTAACTATCAGTAATTCTCAATCTGTCCTGGCCAGGGACTTATGGTGTTGGCCAACCGAACACAACGCGACATCAAATCCCTATACCGGGAGAGACGAATCCTCAACAATCACTCACTGCCTCCATGTGGCTCGGGACTGTACCCAACTAAAACCTATTTGCACGACTCAATAGAGACATAGTAGGATAGTAATCAAAGCACAGTGGAAACTCACACGAGGCAAATGACGACCTCAGGTCGACAAACTATCTGTACTCAAGTCACCATAGAACTGTTATCTGACGATAGGTATAATACCATCTAGCCAGTTCTCGTGGAGTCCATCCAGTGTACTCACCCCAGTGAGCACCTGTATACAATCTTAGGTGCATCACACCAATGGCTGCGGGACCAACTATCGCCCCTTGTCAAAGTCTAGAAATGTATACACTAGTCTACTCTGGAGTATCGATACCCAGTCTCGATACTCCCATGACTAAGGACATTTAAGGATGTGCTTATCGACTACCCAGCTCCCACAAGTATGATTGTCATCATAACGCTGGTAGTGAAGCAATGATCCTAAGAGCTTTATCAACATGTATAAGCGATACGTAATAACAAGTAAAACATTTACACATGTTAAGATAAAGGCAAACCAAATAGCATATTATCATATCGAGTAAGATTGTCCTATACATACATACCCCTAGCATCCTATACAATGAAGGCCTTTAGGGCATACATATCCAACAGGAGAAGATTACAGCGACGCTTCTTAACAATGAGACCATGAAGAAATCAACTCCATCAGAAGAGTAGGAGTCATCAGGGTTGTTTTCCAGTGAAAGAGGAAATTCAAAGAATAAAGACAAAGGCAAAAGCATAGAAGGGAAATCCAGATCATCCGGGCAAGAGAGTGGACCATGCTTCTTTTGCAAACAGCCGGGGTATCTGAAGAAGCAATGCCAAAAGTACAAACAGTGGTTGGATAAGAAGGGTAAAGTTGCTTGTACAAAGGGTTCGGATCAAGCCAGTGTTGCGACCAAAGCAGAAGAAGATCCGTAAGATGTACTCGCCGTACACACCAGAAAGGAAGATTCTGATGCTTAGATTCTTGATTCTGGATGTTCATACCGTATGTGGCCGAAGAAGGAGTTGTTCGACACCTATAAAGCGTTCAATGGTAGCAGTGTTCTTATGGGGAACAATGTGGCTTGCAAGGCCATTGGTATAGGGAATATCAAAATCCACATGTTTGATGGTGTGGTGCGAACGCTTGTGAACGTGTGATACATTCCGGAACTAAAAAAGAACCTGATTTCTCTATGAGTATTAGATGCGGCAGGATGCAGGTTCGTTGGTCAAGCAAGAGTACTAAAGGTGGTCAAGGGTGCCCTAATGGTCATAAAGGGACAACGATTGAAGAATTTGTATCGTTTGGATGGAAGCATGGTGACTGGTAGTGCATCCATAGCTACGGAGAAACAGGTGGAGGATACCGCAAAGATGTGGCATATACATCTTGGCCACATAAGAGAGAGAGAATTTCGTGAGTTGCACAGAAGGGAGTTGCTGAAAGGTATTACCTAGTGCAAGTTAGATTTATGCAAATATTGTACGATGAGGAAGCAACATAAGGTCGGTTTCAAGCAAGCCATACACAAGACCAAAGGACTTCTTGATTACATTCACGCAGACGTATGGGGGCCATCGCCAGTTGCATCAAAGTGAGGTGTCGTATATTACATCACTTTCATTGACGACTTCTCATGGAAGATATAGGTATACTTCCTCAAACACAAATCAGATGTGTATGCCAGTTTTAAAGAGTGGAAAGCGGCCGTGTTGAAGCAAAATGGGCGATCAGTGAAGTGTTTGCGGACAGAGAATGGAGGTGAATACATCTCAAAGGAATTTACAGATTACTGTAAAGAACAGAGCATACAGCGGCAATGGACTGTTCTAGGACAACCAGAGCAGAATGGGATAGCGAAGCGCATGAACAAGATACTACTTAAGAGAGCCAGAAGTATGCGGTTTCAATCCAGACTTTTGGAGAACTTCTGGGAAAAGGTGATGAGTCATGCATGCTATTTGGTCAACAGGTCTCCATCAGCAGTCATAAATGTTTAGATTCCAGAAGAAGTATGGAGGGAAGAGCCAGTCAGTTATGATTCTCTACGAGTGTTTTGGGTGCCCTGCTTACTCACTTGGGAATCATAAGGATATGACCAAGATGGAGTCAAAATCAAAGAAGAGCGTTTTCTTAGGATTCAAACTTAGAGTTAAAGGTTATAAGTTATGGGATCCGTAAAACAAAAGGGTGTTCACTAGCCGAGATATGATCTTCGATGAGAAATCCATGTTGAAAGTCGTGGCTGGAGATAATAAGGAGGTAGGTGGAGCATTAAGGGATAATGATCCAGTGGAGCTGGGGTTTTCTAGCGCTCATAAGGATATGGACACCAAAGCACAATTTCAACCTATTAATGCAGAGGTAGACGGGAAGAACACGGAGACATACGGTGAGGACCAACCCCAACAGGACTCACAAATAATGGCATTAAGGAGATCGACATGTACACATAAGGCACCAATCAGGTACGGTTTCGAAGATATGCTCGCATATGCTTTAGTCATTGAAAGCGGAGATCCCAGATGGGTTGTTGCAATGACAGAGGAGATGGAGTCACTTTGAAAGAATAGTATGTGGAGATTGACAAAGTTATCGAAAGGCAAAAGGACTATTGGCTGCAAGTGGGTATTCAGGAAAAAGGAGAATGGGCAATACATGACACGGTTGGTTGCGAAGGGTTTTGCTCAGAAGGAGGGGGTTGACTTCAACAAGATTTTCTCACCTGTAGTCAAGCATACTTCTATTCGAGTTTTGTTGGCAAAGGTAGCGACTCAGAATTTAGAGTTGGAGCAAATGGACGTGAAAATGGCATTTCTGCATAGTGAGTTGGAAGAAACAAGCTTCATGAGGCAACTTGAAGAATTTATAGAGCCCGGAATGGAGGATCATGTATGCGAACTCAAGTGGTCTCTATATGGGTTGAAGCAGTCTTCCAGATAGTGGTACAAGCACTTTGATTCTTTCATGAGAAAGGCCAACTGCTCTCGATGTGAGTATGATAGCTGCGTGTATTCGAAGCGGCTTAAGGATGGGTTTTCGATATATCTACTCCTATATATCGATGACATGTTGATCGCTGCCAAGAGTGTGGCAGAAATAAACACGCTCAAAACTTCATTGGGTGCAAAATTTAACATGAAGGATTTAAGTGAAGCAAAAAAGATTCTTGGGATGGAGATTATTCGAGACAAAAATGCTGGAAAGCTGTGGCTATCCCAAAGAAGGTATATTAAGAAGGTGGTGGAGAGATTCAACATGAATGGCTCAAGATAAATGGGTACCCTTATCGCCGGTCATTTCAAATTATCCTCTAAGGAGTGTCCGAAATCAGCGGAGGAGAAGGAAAAGATGTCTCGAGTACTATATGCAAGCGCGGTGGGATCGCTGATGTACGCTATGGTATGCACATGTCCAGACATATCCTATGTGGTAAGTCTGTTTAGCCGGTACATGTCAAATCCAGAGAAGCTTTATTGGGAAGCTGTAAAATTGATATTTCGGTATCTAAAAGGCACTAAAGACCTCGGTTTATTCTTTCACAAGTCAGAAGATAAATCGAGACAGTTGTAAGGATACGTAAATGCGGATTATGTTGGTGATTTGGACAAAAAAAAGATCTTTTACATGCTATATATATACAGTTGCAGAATATCCAATCAGTTGGAAGTCGACACTTCAGGATATCGTGGCACTATCAATGACGAAGGCAGAATACATAACGGCAGTAGAAGCATCTAAGGAAATCTTGTAGTTAAAGAATCTAGTTGCTGAGTTCAGGTTCGATAAGGGGTCAGTTCCTTTATTTTGTGACAGTCAAAACGTCATTCATCTGGCAAAGAATCTGGTATACCACAGTCGAACTAAGCATATCGACGTGCAGTATCACAAGATAAGAGAATAGGCCGAAAAGGAGATTGATTTTATCAAAATCGATGATAAGGTGAATCCGACAGACATGCTAACGAAGATTATTCCTACGGAGAAGTTCAAATCAGTCTTGAATTCTAATGAGGTACTCAAATGTAAGGAAGGGCGACCTCGGTAGAAGGGTCGCACCAGTTTCGCAGTTCTGGTTAAAAAACTGTGATAGCACCAATTTCACAAATATGGGCAAAAAGATTGTGACAGTTCGCAGTTTCAAAGTTTGGAGCTGTGCCAGCATGGAAAAATGGGGAGAACAACTAAGGCAACCCTAAAGGATATAAGACGAAGGGTAACATATTTTCAAGGTGGTTATAACAAGATACAAATCAAGGTGGAGATTATTGTGAAGGATGTCTTGTATATCAAGACTGTAGATCTAGAGAAGGGCCAGACGTCTGGAGCAATGAGCTCAGGCGTCTGGCAAATCAAATCCAAGATTTTCATATGAGGCACAGACGTCTGAACATTGAGCTTCAGATGTCTGGCAGCGTTCTGGCCAGACACTTGGTGAAGGGCAGGCGTCTAAACCTTATGGTCAGACGTTTGGGCTCGCTCTATTCGACATACAGATTGTGGGCAGATGTCTGACCTATATAGGTTCAGACGTCTGTCATCAAGATAAGAGCAAATTCCAGATTCAAGATTTATCTCGAAAATTCAGTTTCTAGTGGCAGTTTCATAATTATTGGAATTTTGTTGTAACTCAGATTTGTATGGGTTGTATATAGAATCTTAGGCTTAAAGTTTTAAAGGGATTGTTTTGATCATAAAGTTTTAAAGGGTTTGTTCCCTGATTTAAAATCAGGAAAAGCTTCAGAAGAGGCATCGCGTGCTCACACGTGACCAGTGGTCACGTGTTGGCACGTGATGGCTAAGCAGCGGCAAAGAACATAGAGCAAAAGAGGAGTCCCTTTCTCATACGTGACCGGGGGTCACGTGCTCACACGTGACCGGAGGTCACGTGGCCGTACGTGACTGGCTTTAAAAGCCCTGCTGTTCAACAGAATTAAATTCTGAACAAGATCATTTAAATCTTTCCAAAATAGAGAAGAATTATGTGAAACCGTTGGATTAAGAATCCGAGGGTGATTAAATATCACCAATTTATGGAAAATCTTGGACATGGAAAAATTTCCCCCAAATCTCACCGAAATAACAAAGAACTATCTTTGGATTTAAAATCCAACGGTGAATAAAATTCACCTAATAATCTAAAGGCCCAGATCAATGATGAAAATAAATCAAATCTCTCAATAAACAAATCAAGTCTTTCAATGAAAGATTTACTAAACAGATTGATTTTTTTCCTTCTCCTATAAATAGGAGCCAAAGGAGAGAGTTTTGGAGATAGAGAGATACAGAGATAGATAAAGCCTTGGAATCTTGAAAATTCAGAGAGAAAAGAAAGAAGAATTTGATTCTCTACGAAGAAAAACCCTAGGTAAGAAGAGGAAGGGGAAAAGGCTTAAAAAAGAGAATTTAATTCTCAATCCAAGAGTTTAACTCTTATATAAAAGAAAAGAACTTAGTTCTTTCTCTGGTTGAAGATCTGCAAAGTGCACATCTCCCCATAAATTGAGAATTTAATTCTCATTGGGTTGAGATCCTGCCATGTAGATCTAAAACATAGAGGAGGAATTGAGTTTTGAGAATTTAATTCTCACAAAGTTATAGGAATTTAATTCCTTTGAGATAAAATTAGGGTTTAACCCTATATGAGAATTCAATTCTCCAAAATTATTGGAATTTAATTCCTTCAAAATGGACAGAACTAGGGTTTAGCCCTAATTGAGAACATAATTCTCTCAACCTCACAGAAATTTAATTCCCTTAAAAAAAGAAATTAGGGTCTCACCCTATGCTAGAATTTAATTCTTTACATATATGGGGAATTTAATTCCTATAGAAAAGAAATTAGGGTTTAACCCTATCTAAGAATATAATTCTTCAAAAGAAAGTAGGAATTTAATTCCTTTAAAGTTATTGCTAGGGTTTAACCCTATGAAGAATTTAATTCTTAAAAAATGAACAGATCTTTAAAACATGAAAAGAACAAGAGTCACGTGCTACCACGTGTCCTCTGTAAAGATCCACAGAAAAGAACTTTGAGGCAACGCCTCACGTGCCCCACGTGACCCTTGAAGCACACAAAGAAAAAAGCAAAAGAAATAGAAGCTATGGGCGCTCTCACGTGCTACCACGTAACCCCTTGGCAAAAGTTTTAACAGAAAAACACCCAAATTCCCATCACGTGACAACACGTGATGCTCCAAAGTATTCAATACTTTTGGCAGAACAAAATAAAGGGAATCAAGGCTCTCTCACGTGTCCACACGTGACCTCTCTTTCTTTAGTATTTAACACTAATTTGATATCTCTGTTTCCATTGTTTAACACTAATTTTCTTAGTGTTTAACACTAATTTGAAAACCCTATTTCCAGTGTTTAACACTGATTTTCTTAGTGTTTAACACTAATTTGAAAACCCTGTTCCAAGTGTTTAACACTGATTTTCTTAGTGTTTAACACTAATTTAAAAACTCTATTTGCAGTGTTTAACACTGATTTTCTTAGTGTTTAATACTAATTTAAAAACTCTATTTGCAGTGTTTAACACTGATTTTCTTAATGATTAACACTAATTTGAAGAACCCTATTTGCAGTGTTTAACACTGTTACCTTCTGATGTTTGACACTACATCAAGAACTATATTTCCAGTGTTTAACACTGATTGTACTCTTAGTGTTTAACACTAGTTTAAGAAATATATCTTTAGTGTTTAACACTACTCTTAGCCAAGTTGGCTGATTTTTCAGAGGCAAAGCCTCTCCTTCAATTGACCAACAGAGGGCCAATATTCCAAACATGATTGGACTTAGCCCAAGTTGGCCATAAGTCCTCAATCCAGACTCAACTGAGCCAATGTGTTCATAACCTAATTAATTGATCTTAGTTCCAAATTGGACTACAGATCACTTAATCTACTTTGGTTCAAGGGTACATCTCTTCACTCCTTTGATACATGTCGTTGTAATTCCTCAACGTCTTCAAAGAGGTGACGGGTCCCGATAACCACACATTGATACGGACTGTGGGGTCCTTAAACTCATGGACTATGATGTCCTTAACCTTGACCGGGATGTCTTAAAACTAACAATGGACTGTGGGGTCCTTAAACTCATGGACTATGATGTCCTTAACCTTGACCGGGATGTCTTAAAACTAACAACGGACTATGATGTCCTTAACCTTGACCGGGATGTCTTAAAACTAACAATAGACTGTGGGGTCCTTAAACTCATAGACTATAATGTCCTTAACCTTGACCGGGACGTCTTAAAACTAACAACGGACTATGATGTCCTTAACCTTGACCGCGATGTCTTAAAACTATCGATGGACTGTGGAGTCCTTAAACCCATGGACTGTGATGTCCTTAACCTTGACCGCAACGTCTTAAAACTAACATTAGACCGTAATGTCCTTAAACTACCTATCGACCGCAATGTCATTAAACTAAACAACAGGACCCCCAATTGCTCTCTTATTGGATCTAAATGATCCCGTTAAGTCGATCTTAGTCTAAAACTAGACTAACGTATCCTTAACTAACGTTTAAGTTGATCTTAGTCTCAAATGAGGCTAACGTATCCATAAACCCAAACCCCCAAACCCAAATCTAAGATAATACGGATTTGGACTAGTCCACGCCCTACAGGCGACGACATAACTCAGTCTCCGTATACAATCCACGGGCAACCAAACACAAAATAAACACACACGACACGAAGTGACCATCTGGAGAAGGAGAAAGTTGTTACCGCAATGCGGTAGCGTAATTAACTGCAGGGGCTTGCGCCTGTAGGGAAGAGCGTCCCCACAATCAAAAACCCCTCAAATGAGGGGGAATCTGACGAAGTCTGCTACATCGGACGCATCCGTCTAAACCTCCGATACACGATGCCATAAATCAACTTGGTATCTTCGGAGAGGTGGACGGATAGCACCAATTAGCATCTGCTCCCAAATCTCAGGCAAGGCGTCCCTGCGTCGCGCTGTCTTTCGGAGGGGAATATATTCTGGCACGCCCGGTGGGACCTTTTCCTCTTTCCACTCTACACTTCGTGTGTCGTGATTCGCGAACCAATCGCAGTTTGCTAATGGTTGCCATTGGGTTTCGAGGTACTAAGATTTGGTGTTTCGTTTGCTACAGAAATCAAGCATCAATGGTATCCAACTGCTCGAGCTGCTCCAAATGCAAATGCAACCGACGTTCCGCCTCACCTGGAGGTGTAGCCTATGGGCCTCAAGCGGCCTCCATCCTTGCTGTGCCGATGGAACAAGTGACTCAAGCTACTACCGGTCTGTTCTTCGGGACCATGCTCCTGCCAGCAAGCTTCACCATTCCAATGCCCGTACCGGAAGCGCAAAAGAAGTCGGTCTTCGATCGGCTCACTACTACCACGGCCCCTCTCAACGGGTCGTCCAATGTCAAGCCGGCAACCTCGGTCTTTACCAGGCTGAACCTGAACTCTGATGGGCCTGCCAAGAAGACCATGACCCCTAACATGGCCATCGCAAAGACGACAGCCGTTTCTATTCCTGAAGTCGTCAAGACAGCTTCTCCTGCTAAAGAGTCGGTCTTTTCAAGGCTGACTATTCCGACTCCCATTCCTGCTCGAGGGTCTGTCTTTGACAGATTGGACACCGCCACTCAAAAGACATCAGTCTTCAAGAGGCTGGCACCAGCGGCATCTCATTCAGATAGGGGACAAGACAAAACCATCCCTATCGCCGAGCCAGCCCCAACAGCTCGACACGCTCGACGTCACCACTGGCACCGAGTAAGGAAGGTCGGGGGCAACTCCCCCTCAGGGCTAACTCTACCGGATCCAATGGTGGAAGTTAATGTTGCTGTTCCAACTGGGAACAGCTTTGAACCGCTAAGGAGGGTACGCCGGAACTCTCCAACTGCCACGCTGAAAAGATCTCTTCCGCCTGCGGAGAATGTTACAGAAACAAAGCCAGAGCAGCCCCCTCAACGGCTGTCCTCCAAAATTTACAAGGTCTGGCGATGGGTTCAGGACTCGGTAATCGTTCAAGATCACTCTCACCGGCAGAAGAAGGTGAAAGTTCAGGAAGAAAAGAACCGTCCTGTCAAATCACAAAGGACGACAACCACTTGGGTGCCCGCTGCAACGGCTCCCTCCACGTCGACTACTCAAAAGAGAAGAAGGCTGGAGAAAGTCCCCACGCCTGCAGCAAATGTCAAAGAAAGTAAGCCTAAACGCCCTAAGTCTGGGGGCATAGTGGTGCATACCGTTTATACGGCGTCCGGGAAGGAGGACAGCCGTACATCTACAGGTCATCGACCGCTCACGCGATCGGTGACTAAAGCTCAGGAGCAGCAGCAGAAGCTCCAAGAAATGATGAATGCGATGGCCGCACTCACTGGGCCAAAAGAAAGCCCCGAAGCATCCTCGGATCAACGCCAGGAGCAGGAAACTGATGCTGAATTCCTTCGCAGAATACATGAAAAGAAGGATAAAGAGGCTACGGAACAAGCAGCCAATATAAAGTGAATGGCCCTTCTGTTCCAGGACATGGTGGGTATGATGAGCCAACAAGATCCTCCTGCTGAAGATCCTCCGATCGTCCTTGAAGATGATAGGGGAGAAACGTCAAATCCTCCACCGACTCTGTCAACAGCCAAGGAGGAGAAAATCTCCAAAGCTGACCTGGACGAATATATAGCTCAGCAGATATGGGTTCACCAGGTGACTGAGGCAGCCGGTCAAGTTGTCAGAACAGGGTGACCATATCCGAGCTGGTATGATCGAATCAAGTACCCGCCGGGCTATACAATACCGAAATTCCATGTCTATAAGGGGACAAGCAATCCCCACCAGCATGTTGCCCAGTTCAGGGCGCTTTGTGGCAACACTGGCGGTGACGATAAGCTCTTTCTTTGCCAATTCGTTGGCAGCTTGTCAGAAACAGCGTTCGAATAGTATTCTAAACTCCCGAACGACTCCGTCAAGACGTTCGCTGAAATGGAGTTGCTATTCACTCAGCGATTCGCGAGCGCCGGCGAACGCATCCCGATAACGGCATTGATTAATGCTAGGGTGAAACCAGGCGAGACATGGGTCCAGTACACTATACGCTGGCGAAACTTGTGGTCGAAATGCGAACAACGCATTGAGGAAGCGCCCGCGGTGGGCATGTTCGTGGGTACCCTAGATCCTCATGCAACTATCTCACAATTCATGATGTTCTTTAAGCCAACCATGTTCCAGTCTTTGATCGACAAGCTGGCCCAGATGGACCAGATGGGTCACAGACCGTCTCCCCCGAAGCCGGAACCTCGGAATGACAAGGGTAAAGGGAAGGCAACCTTCGTTGCGAACGCTCAGCAGCAACCCAGTGCCCCAAAGCTAGCGGATTAACTGGAAGAAAGACGACGGTATTATAATGAGAAAATGAAGCACCCCTACTCATTCCCGCGGGATAAGATGAAAAGGCTATTCGAGCTGGCGGTACGCAACAGGCTTATCAACTTGCCAAATCCAAGGCGACCGCCGAAACCCAGTGAGGTGAATAACCCCAATTATTGTCCTTACCATCAAATGGTAAGCCATCCGATTAAGAATTGCTTCTTCTTCAAAGGATGGATTGAAGATCAATACCTACAGGGCAGGTTTGCGTTGTCCGAGAAGTGGAAGGTGAACCCGCCACAAACGCACACTCCTAAGAAGACGGACACACCGGGGGCAACTTGTTCTTTCATTGAAGAAGCTCCATGGGAAATCGTGCTTTCAGCAAAAACCAAGAGAATGCTGAATAAGCTCCAGACATGCCCGGCGATCCGGTGGAAGAACCCGCTGGAACCCCAGATCATTGAAGGGATGCTGAAACCGCGCCCAACCCCAAAGATCGGTGGTGATGGCCCAAGTACTCACACCCAACCGTCGAAATCTTCAAAGAAGAAGAAGAAGAGATCCAAAAAGCCCGTGAAGCCTGATGCACGGACTTGCAGAAACAGATTGACGCGCTGGAGGAGTACAATCAAAAGGCGCGGACTCCTCACACTCCAGGAGTTCCTTAACCACGTCTTTCACGAGGAAGATAATGGAGAGATCTCGTCGGATGAATCCGAGGGATACATAGCAAGTTGTCACGTGATCTCCCATTCATTTACGGACGATGAAAAAACTCCTGGCACTGAGAAACTGGGGGCAGAGCTTGAACCGGAACTTGTGTGGCCGTTAGACGAAATGATCGACGCTTTTCTGGATGAGATTCGTCTGAAAAGTAAAGCCGATCGGGAGCGTGAGATGGCCGCATCAGAAGGAGCCAAACGCAGGCGACTAAACGAAAGAGTCGAAGCACTCCCGCCAAATCAAAAGACTTCCGATGCGGATAAAAACAGATTCAAGACGAGGAAAAGGTTTGCTAAAGCCATGTCAATGGGAATGAAGCTACCGCCCTCGGAAGAGAGCACTCGCAATGAAGCGGAGATGCACCCTAATTACTGCTCATATCATCGGAAGATTTCACACCCCACTGAGGAGTGCGACGCTTTTAAGATATGGTGGCAGGGATATGTTGCTCACCGGCAACATTTTAAGCGAATGAAACACAGAACTCGTCGGGAGCAGAGAAGTACGGCCGAAGGGCACAAAAAACTACTGGTAACTGTTACACGGTCAACGCCGGAGGATCACAAGTTATCACCTTTGGGAGCGACTCTGATGAGGAAATGGCTATGGCCCCTCTCTTTAAAGAATCCATCTTAGGGAAAGAGGAAGAACTAGAGGCCTGCGAAAACATTCAGCTGCGCAATCGCACGCTTCCGGAAAAGAATCTCGGACTCGCAACTAGAAAAGATAAAGGAAAGGAAAAGGTCGCTGAGGATATCGCTCTAGATGACCAAGTCGTGAAAGAGCTGACTGCCAAGAACCCTCCCAAGAAGAGTAAAGTGGACTACAACATCCTAGCGCACCTGAGGAAGCTACCCTCTCAGCTCAACATTCTCGACGCCCTCTTATTGTCAAAAGAAGCGAGAGATTCATTAATCAAGGCGCTGCAAGAGCCCGAGCAATTCCAAGCCCTCCTTGCCGAAGAAAGGATGAAGGATGAACTGGAAAAGTACACACAGCTGATGTCACGTTCGGTGATGAAGACCTTCTCCTTGGGACGTGCGACCACAACCGTCCCCTATACGTCTCTAGATATTGCCACGATATCAAGATAGGCAAAATCCTGGTTGATAATGGATCCTCCGTTAATCTCCTTAATGTTCGGGTGTTAAAGGAAATCGACATGAGCGTTCAACACCTCGCTCGGGATAAAATTACCATCTCCGGTTTCGACTCCCAGTCATCATGAACTCTCGGATCTGTAATACTAACATTACGCTTCGGACTACTCGTCACGGATATTAAGTTTCACGTCATTGACGCCAAGACCTGCTACAATGCTTTGCTCGGTCGTCCCTGGTTACACGAGTACAACATCATCCCTTCTACACAACATCAGTGTATGAAGTATTTCAAGGATGGTCTCGAGTATACCGTAACAGGTGAGCTAGACCCATTCTCCGTAAATAAAGTCCGCAAGTACGAAGATGCAAAATACTTTTTACCAGATTTTGAGGACACAGAGAGGTGTCTCAAATCGGAGAACAAAGCCGCCACTACCATTCCTATTTTCGGGAATGATACCAAAAAAGAAAAAGAGATAGTTTACGCTGGGCCGTCTCGACACAACAACCTGAGGCCGTCCGCCCCCATATTGGTCTTCGGAAGCGACTCGGAAGATGAGGTTAATGTTGTGTTCTCCAGTCGGCCGTCAATACAAGCATTCCCTGGTAGTGATCAGAGTTTGCAAATTACCATGGTTCCGCAGGAGCACTACAAAGACCTTGACGCACTTGAAGCTCACAATGTGCAAGACCTGCAGACATTTTACGTCCCTCCCAGGCGAATAGGTGAAAAGGCGATCATATTCTATCGATCCTCGGAAACAAGAGTGGAGAAAGAGATCTGGCATGGCGTGGATTCTACACTTAACAGGCTCCAACCCATCCGTTTGCCCAGATATTACACGAACGGACTAAAAAGGCTATTGAAACGCCAAGGGGTACCCTTAAACAGACTATTCGACAAGCTCGGTTCTACAACAGGATTTGGGATGTCCCTGGTACTCGGCGCAAGTTGCCCAACGGGAGAATGGAAACGCTTGGGCTTGGATATGTGAAATCTGGGAAACGGGAACGAGTCCACGGTAGCTACGCCATATATAACTTCGATGAAGAAAAGGACGCCCTGTCGGGAAACGCCAACCCCATACCAAAACTAGATCCTGCGATCAAAGTGCCGAGTCCGTCATTTGAAGAACGAATGGACAAGCTTATCAGGAAAGCGGGTCAAAAAGCTCGGGACGACCATAACCGTGAAATGGCCATCTACGAGAGAGCCAGGACGCAACGTCTTCTTCAACAAGCTGCAAAAGAAGAAAATGCTCCTCCCTGTCAACCTGTTGTGCAGAAGGCCCGACGCAGAGGCAGAAATAAGTCGAAGAGCGGAAAAGGGATTCGACAATGACAAAGCGGGACCAAAAAGTCACGTAATCGGGAATTGGGAAGTCCGGACTTGTCCTTCATGAAGAAGATGAGTCAAGCATATTCTTTCCCTCAAGACAAGACGAAGAAGATACTTGATCTCGCTTTAAAACATCGAATGATTACACTTCCGGAGTCTAAGCACCCTGAGCAAGCTAATGAGGTCTCTCATCCGGGCTATTGCTCTTATCACCGAGCAATAGGACACCCTATCGAAGACTGCTTCACCTTCAAGAACTGGGTCGAAGACCAGTACCAGCAAGGCAGGTTTGCTCTATCCAGCAGCTGGAGGGTAACGCCGCCACAAAAGCACGAACCTAAAGCCATAAGAGCAGAACCAGATCCACATCGGTCTTGAAAGCGAGCTCGTACTTGTCGTATAACAGTAATATCAAAAGGAGAGCCCGAGAATATTGATGACCTTCCCTGGTGCTTCGAAAACAATGACGGCGAGGTAATCTCAGAATTTCCACCAGCACCGAAAGAGCTGGAAGATGGCATACATACTGCTGCAGATAACCTCAAGAAGATTGAGTTGGGGACGGCAAACGACCCGCGACCGACATTCGTCAGCGAGTTGCTATCTGAAGAAAAGGTGGCTGTGTTGAAAGACGTGCTTATGCAGCATAGAGATTGCTTCTCATGGAACTATTCCGAGATGTCAGGATTAGATCCAGATATTGTTGTCCATAAATTGGCAATATCCCCGGACGTCAAGCCAGTCAAACAAGCGCCAAGAAGAATGCGGCTCGAGCTCGAGATGAGCACCAACGCCGAAGTCAAGAAGCTGATCGACTCTGGGTTTATCCAGGAAGTTCGGTATCCCGATTGGATCGCCAATATCGTCCCAGTGATGAAGAAGAATGGGATAGTGCGCATATGTATAGACTTCCGGGATCTTAATAAAGCTTGCCCGAAGGACGACTTCCCAGTACCAGTCACTGAGCTGATGATAGATAACACGTCCACTCACGAGGTTTTCTCCTTCATGGACGGCTCATCAGGGTACAATCAGATAAAGATGCATCCCGAAGACCAGAAGCACACCGCTTTCCGGACCCCTTTGGGTATATTCTGCTACAAAGTTATGCCCTTCGGTTTAAAGAATGTCGGTGCCACCTATCAGAGGGCCATGACGAAGATCTTCGATGACCTCAAACATTAAATCGTCGAATGCTATATCGACGACCTCGTGGTTAAGAGCAAGTCATACGAAGAGCATTTAGAGCATCTGAAGACCGTATTTCAACGCTTTCGACAATACAACTTGAAGATGAACCCTCTCAAGTGCGCATTCGGAGTTTCCTCGGGCAAATTCCTACGATTCATCGTCCGACACCGAGGTATCGAGATAGATCCATCGAAGATCAAGGCGATCATGGAAATGCCACCGCCAAAGACTCTCAAACAATTGCGGTCTCTCCAAGGGAAGCTCGCGTACATCCGGCGATTTATAGCCAACCATTCAGGCAAGTGCCGCCCTTACAGTCACCTGATGAAGAAGGGAACCCCGTTCGTCTGGGATTATAAATGCCAAAGTGCATTGGACGAAATCAAGCAATACCTGCAGGATCCGCCGGTGCTAGCATTTCCGGTCAAGGGAAAGCCTCTCATTCTTTATACGACAGTCCTCAAAGGTTCTTTAGGCGCATTATGGGCACAAGAGAATGACCAAGGGAAGGAGAGAGCGCTCTATTATTTAAGTCGAGTTCTTCTGGGGGCAGAAAGCAACTACTCTCCCATCGAAAAGCATTGCCTGGCGTTGATCTTCGCGATAACGAAACTCCGGCACTATTCGTTGGTGCATGAAGTCCGTCTTATATCAAAGGTGGACCCCTCAAATATTTAATGTCAAAGGCCATATTGACAGGGAGACTCGCTAAATGGGCCCTGCTCTTGATGGAGTTTCAATAACCTATCAGCCCCTTAAGGCAGTGAAAGGTCAAGCCATCGCCGACTTCCTCGCTGAGCATCCAATACCTGCCGACTCGCCTTTGAATTGCGAGCTACCAGACGAACATGCGTTTGATGCGATCGACGGTAGTGATACCCGGTGGGAACTCTATTTTGACAGAGCGTCTTCCATGAAAAGTGCAAACAAAGAACCCCTATAATCAAATCGGGGGTAGGCCTCATCTTCGTAACTCCACGAGGAGGGATAATGCGCTTTGCTTTCTCCTTAACAGAGCCGAGGACGAACAATGAAGCCGAATACGAATCTTTGATAGCAGGTCTTGAGATCGCCATCGACATGGGAATTGAAAACCTCCTCATATACGGAGACTCCCAACTGGTCGTCAGTCAAGTAAATGGCGACTACCAAACGTGCAAACCAGAGCTGGTGAAATAAGGCGAAAAGGTGCAGCAGCTGTTAACCCAAATTCCCTCCTATATGCTGGAAAGCATACCGCGTGCAAAAAATAGCAAAGCGGATGAATTAGGTAAGCTCGCTAAAGAATTGGCCGATGAGAACCTCGATGACGTAAGAATCGTGGTACAAAGCCTTCGAGTTCTTGCTCCAGCAGAAGTATCTCCGGAATCATCCGGGGAAAAGGAAGCGATTGAGCGGACGGCCCTGCAAATAAACAACCAAGAAAAGGCTGAGGATTGGAGAGAAGTCTTTATAGACTACTTCAAATCCCGTCGAACGCCTGAAGCCGCGTCCTCAAGACATCAGCTTATGAAACGAGCCCTGTCTTTCGCCTTCGTCAATGATACTCTGTACAAGAGGTCGTGATTCTCTATGGTTGAGATGTTTGGGACCTGAAATGGAGAAAAGAGTCATTCAGGAGGTTCACGACGGACTCTGCGGTTCTCACTAAGCGGGCCCGAAGATGAAGTTGAAGATTAAACGAATGGGCTACTATTAGCCTACGATGATCCAGGACTGCCTCGAATATGCGAAGCAATGTCACTCATGCCAGATCCATAGAGACTTTATCCATTAGCACCCAAATCCTCTACATCCAACGGTGGCTAACTGGCCATTCGAAATGTGGGGAACTGACATAGTCGGCCCTATCGAACCAGCACCGTCCAGGGGACATCGTTTCATCCTGGCGACGACTGATTACTTCTCCAAATGGGCAGAAGCAGTACCGTTGAGGGAAGTGAAGAAGGAGAATATCCTCCATTTCTTCAAGACGCGCGTCATTTATCGATTTGAAACGCCGAGACGGATCATCTCCGACAACGGGCCAGCCTACAGAAGCCACAAGATCAGCCGCTTCGCGTAGCAACACAACATAGACTGGAGATATTCCTCAGTTTATAATCCCCGAGCTAACGGTCTAGCTGAGGCTTTCAATAAGACCTTGACGAAAATTGTGAAGAAGAAGGTGTCTCGAAATAAGAAAGACTGGCACGAGAGACTGCAGGAAGCTCTCTGGGCATATCGAACTACGTTCAAGACGGCCACGAACACAACGCCATACGCGTTAGTATTTGGTACAGAAGCAGTACTCCCTCTCGAGATAGAGCTACCGTCTCTACGAGTGGCAGTCCATTATGTAAGTCTACGCTAGCGCCCCGGCAGTCTACAGACGCCAAATGCGGAACAAAAACTTTTAAACTTGGCGCTATCGTATACTTTAACCCGGATCTGCCATTATTGCTAAACTAACATACTGTAAAGAGTGTAGAAAGATTGTACCGAACGATCCGAGTCCTTCGTTCTTCAACCATCATCCCACGCTCCGTTGCGGCTGCTCCGATCTCGTCGATCTCCGATATCCTCCGTCGAGGTGGCACCACATGATCGGTTCTTTAAACGGGCTCCCGCCTCTGACTCGAGGCAACTCGATCGTCAAGTTTGCTAAAAGAGACGACCAAGATTGATGTAGAGAATGAGTAGATGACTTTGTCTCACTTCGTCCAAATCCGTGGACGATCGGTTAATGAAGTTGCCGAAGGAATCGGGTGATGGAATGAAATGGACTGTGAAATTCCATACACCGATAAAACCTATCATAATCTTTTCTCTCTAAAATGAAACATCAAGTGAGAGTAAATGAGAGAGAGAGGAGGCTTATCATATATATAGAATGAGGAGGGTGAGTGTAGGAGCAAAGGTGGTGACTATAAGAGAAAAGCTTCTCACAAAAGATCTTAACCAAAACAAGAATCATTAAAGAAAACAATGACTCACTAATAACACCTCATCAAGTAATAAATGCAACCAATTAGAACACAACACCAATTAGCCTCATCATCACTTCTAGAAGCTTCTAGAATGATGACTCACTCATATCAGAAGAAAAGATAAATCCGTCTTTAACCGAATGTTAAAAGACGGCTGATAGAAAACTGGAAAGTGGCAACTTCCAAAAGTGATCCTGAAATGACTTTCAGGATAACCCCGAAACTGTATAAATATACCCGCATTTGTATTACGACCGAATACAAATGCAACTGAGACAAAGATATTATACCTACTCAAAATAATACTCGGATCCGGCTTAAACCAAAGCCGACCAGTATCATCTGTCCGAAAATCGACACGTGCGTAAACGCACGTGCATTTTCCGAACCCTGCCATAAAACCATACGGCCTCTACAACGTTTCGCCCGAACTTGGGAAACTGTCTGTGGGGGACTCTAATGACTCGTCAGTACCCTGGCAGTGGGTTTAACCACAAACCGTCAGCGGCACTAGCTATGCATAACGGCTGCCCATGGACTGACCTCAAGGGATGCCGATGAGCGCACTCATCCGGAAAACCCTACTGAGCCTAACAGTGACAATGTATATACAGTCCGGTCCGTTCGTCAATGAGTATCGCATATCCTGCCTAGGGGGCTAGCAACGTCAGACCCCCAATAGCAGTATAAGTCGTGTCGGAGTGAAGCCCAATACACCCTGAGATACTACTGGAGTACCTACCAGTAAATCTCCTACCATGGCCATGGATTTGTGTAATGGCTCTCCTAGACACAGCACGATCTCGCCCCCAATACCGGGAGAGACGAATCCCCTGCCGATCCGCTCACGTGCCTCCATATGGCTCGGGACTGTACCCAAAAGCTACCTATTTACACGACTCCTTTGAGCCGTGGTAGGGTAGAAATCAAAGCATAGTGGGAACTCACACGAGACAAATGACGACCTCAGGTCGATGAACTAACCTGTACACATGTCACCAGGGAACTGCTATCTGATGGTAGATATAATACTAACTAGCAGATTCCCGGCGAGTCCTGTCCGGTGTACTCATAACCCAATGAGCACCTGTATACATCTTAGGTGATCCAACTGACACCAGTGGCTTGTGAGACCGGCCACCGCCCCTCGTCGGGGTCTCGACTGTACACACTAGTCTACTCCGGAGTATCGATGCCCTGTCTCGAAACTCCCACGACTAGGGACCACAATTAAGGATATGCATATAAACTACCCAACTCTCACGTATATGATCGCCATCATACTGTTGGTAGTAAAGCAAGATCCTAAGGGCTCTATCAAAGTGTAACATGCAATCAGTCACCTGAACATGTACACGACTGATAAAGGCAAACCATATAGCATACTATCATCTCGAGTAAGACTGTCCTACCGGGATAGGTCCTCCGCAATCATTGCCATCACGTACCTGCGATCCAATAATTGACTATGAGGGCACTATCTCCAACAATCTCCCACTTGCACTCAAGGCTAATATTGCGATGTCGACTACTCACAGCCCGTGTGAAACCGACACCCAACTCCTCTACTAATCAGTATCACAAAGCCCGTTTGTAAAACTATTGTGTTCGAGAAATAGCCTCGGTGAGTGGATCCGCCTAGAAGTTTCTTTCTGTATCTCTCTTAATCTCAAGTTCGCGGAGAAAGCCATCTCCCGAATTGAGTAGTACCTGTCTTAGAACATGTATGGATATCTGATGGGACCTTAGTTCATAAATGAACTCCATATCCAAACTTCTTAGACTGTATCGATCACTGAACCTTATCAGTATCAGGCACCATGCCACCCACAGTATCCTCTTGAACCACCTGTCCATAATACTGTCCCTCTTTGTCAGAGGGAAAAACTATAACTCTGACAATTACTCTGTCATCCACGTCACCTTTGAAGCCTGGAATGATTATCGTCTCCCGAAGGAGGCTGCCGTCATCAAATCCGTAGAACATGTACCAATGTTCTAAAACTGCTTCCTTATGTTTCTCCAGGATTGGATTAATACAAACTTATTGCATCTAGTGCAAAACCAACATTTGGTGTGGTACTTGACATCCCATGATTGACTCAATTGCCTAAGCAAGTGATCTGCCAATCATGCACATCCCTCTCCCCTTTAGTCTGTACGACACCTTTAGAGAGGGTGACTCCATCACCAGCAGGTACACCACCATGCTAGGAGTCAACTATTCCAAAAACCATTAGAATATCTGTCAAAGTACCCACATTGGGAAACTACCCAAATCCAGATCTAAAACCATAGATCCAGAAACCAGAATGTCAAATATTATATCCATATCCTGTCTGGAGAAACAACTGTGTGACGACCACAGTACAACCGATCGTAGTATAGGAATTTTACTTCCTACTCTGTGTATATCATCCAGATACCATGACATCACACCCTACTACCTTCTTAACTGATCCATCCCCTATTCTGATTGAATTCAAACCCATGACTGTCATATCAAAATTAGATGATCTATCTCTGCTATATCTGCTCAAGTCTATAAATAGATATAAGCATCTTTCCCACTATGCTTCCGCTGCTCCCACTGACTATGACAACCCTCCTACCGGGTCTCATATCCTGGAACAACAGTAGTGTCAAGTCTTGGTAGATAAGAACCTCCCTGTCACCGTCCTTGAGCCTACCGAAGTACCTCTCGGGTGTCTGAGGTTACCTACCATACCTGCGGAGTGGCTATTGGAATGTCAAACCTGATTGAATGTATAGGTCCTATTAAATTTTTTCGTAATCGTTCGCGGTTCTGGAATCACTTCCAGTTCTACCATACTCCCACTACTGTTTTCTGAAAAAGATCCATTTTACTAAAACTGTGGCAAGTCAAGAACAATATCACTATTGATCTTCCAAATGGTAGAATATCAACCCTCGTCATTGCCAGGGTCAACCCACAAACAGCCATTACAGAAACGTGCCCTGAGTTATCCAGTGTCTGGTTTTAAGCATAAGCTGGACAACTCCCCGTACCTTAATTTCTTTTAAGGTACGATCCATTCTATATCCAATACAGAAACTTTGGCACTAATTTAATTGGAACCATATTCAATCCATGCAGCTGTCTCCAGTGCATATCAACTTAATGGAAAGAGGCTAATCAGCATTACTCAACTTAGGAATCCATCCAATTATGAGTAACCTGAAAGAGAAAACTCGTTTCTCAAAACCATCACTATTATCTGAATACCAATCACAAGAATCTACATCTTCGATCTCTTTGAAGAATCCCGATACTTGTGATACCTGGTTCTCTACTTTATTCTTATACCCACAACTTCTCAAAACTTAGACCTTGTATTTCTACGAAACACTTGTCTAAATACTAGAGAAGTTATAAGTAAACAGAACATAGTACGAGGACCTACCCCTTTGTCCTGATGGACACTGGACAACATACAATACTCTGTATAAGTCCGCTGAGTTGAACAACTCAAAACCTGTGCGTTGTAGGTGGAAAACTGTACCCTGGTGATTTCCTCAAATATCACCAATTACAACGAATTCCGATATAATGAGGATGATCACCTAATTCCCAATATCTTACTCCCACTCATCATCTGTAAAACCATACAGATATGAGAATGAAACCTGGTAAATACATACCCTTGGAGTAAGTGTCTAATCGGGAAAACAGTTTTTCCTTTAACAATGCACTGAAACATGAAAATGTTTCGTAGGGGTATCCTGGTATTCATAGCAATGCCTCTTCCATAATCCAATTCATGACTTCAACCGTATATTTTATTGTCGTCTTTCCAAATCCCTTTATTTGTCTTTAGTCGTTACCTTCTGTACACCATCGTTAGGCTAAATGGTTTTCTTCCTTCCCTACCGTTCGACACCAGCCTATGGTTTGGAAGAAGACAATCCAGTAAGCATAATAGGTGTAGCCTCCTAAACCAAGGAGTACTCGCATCTCGAGAGAAGGTGACGATAAAAGACAACTGAATAATACCTTATTCTTTTAAAGGTGAAATAGGAGCGGCGATGAAGTACGCGGTTTTGGTCGTGAATGATATCAGTCGTAATTTACTTTGCCCTCTTTCTAATCCCTTTATTTTGTCTTTACATATTACCTTCTGCACACCCTACTTAGGCTAATTGGTTTTCTTCATTCCCTACCTTTCGGCACCAGCCTATGGTTTGGAATAAGACTATCCAATAGGCGTAATAGGTGTACTCTCCTAAACCAAGGAGCTCTCGCAACCTGAGAGAAGGTGATAATAAAAGACAACTGAATAAACCAATTCTATTTCTCCTGAACCTGGATCCATCCCCGAAGAAGTCCCTTCGAGTTCGTATATAACCATACGATGGATCTATCCAATGGAAGTGGATATCCGTAGTAATACGGGTGTTCTGAGAAATGCAAAGGGTAAAAGAAGGAGTGGCAATGACTTATGCAACTCAGACAATCCAAAAGACAGTATTTTAAGAAGGTTTGGTCAACTTGGTCACTGAGTCATAGTCTAGGGTCGGTCAAAGGTCGCTGCCAAAGAGAGAGAGAGAAAAGAAACACTCTGCGTGCACTCTAACCTAGATCAGAATGGTCATCACTTTATCTAATCCGGAAACCTCCCACTGTCCTGTCAAATTCTCCTCCAAACCTAAAGAAGAATCAATCGGGATCACCCGAAGAGTAAACCAACTCATCAGTGGGAATCAGGATCCAACTCTCATCGCATGATAACGTGATGGAATGCATCCACGTTACTCATACTCCAGAAGGTATGCGCATACTCGGCAAGTTTCAGTTTCTTTAGAAACTCCTGATATTATTTTTGCCCCATGCTCTTATAACCTTGGCGTTAGGTCAAAATATCATAAGTCACATGCCAAGTTCTACCCATCACTATCTTGTTAATTTGAACCCACCCGCACATGCCCTTGGCGTTAGGTCAAAATGGCAGAACGGTTGTCCCAAACCAACTCATCTATCTATGCAACAATTGAATACCCAGCAGCTACCAAACACTATGCCTTGGCGTTAGGTCAAAATACATAGCTTGAATACTACTGAATACCCAAAAGAAGTGACGGAGGGCTACGGCTGGTTTTTGGCGAAAAAACCTTTAGCGTAGTGAACTTGATATCGCTGAAGGAACCTGATAGCTTTTTAAAATATAGTGGCGAAAACCTTTTGCTAAAGAGGTCACTCCCGGTAAAGGGATCTCGGCTCTTTCCTCGTGGAATGAGGTGCAGGATATTCCACTGAATACCGCTATGCAAAGCAACTTGTAATCGACTAAAGTGAAGTTATTACCCTGACGCAAACTTCTGTCCAAGGGGTCGGTCCCGGTGAAGGGAAATCGGCCCTTGCCCCGTCGAATGAGGTGATGGATATTCCACTGAATACCGCTATGCATAACAAAAGAAAACGTCTTTGCAATAACACTTTTTAAATTGTTCCAACAACTGTAAACAGGTTTGTTTTTACTTTGCGTTGATCAGAATCAACGCAGTCCCATCATTTAATCACACCAGAAAAGAACGAAAATAAAATGTACATATATGCCATCCGCATTCGTCACTGGGTCCCGTCATCACCCGTTAGGTTACTTAACTAACGACAGAGCGGGGACTGGACTAGCGCGGGTGTAAAACATATACAACATCTAATAGTATATAAACCAATATACATAATCGCTCCAGGCGTGATAATATGCAACATTACAGAAAAGTAATAAGCATTACAGAACAATACAGATATCTGGGATCCCCGAGTTTCACAGAGCCGCTGCTGAAACTCGACGTTCCCCTGTCGTGTGGATAGCCTGTGCAATGAAACCTAGACCCCTACGGGTGCGGCAAGTTACCCGCCAAAACCTGAAGCGAGGCAGTCCCCCACAGCATAGTGAATGGAACACCCGGCACTTCACGGAATCCGGTAAATTGAGCACCCCTCCTTGGGTCAACCTGTACCCCCTACGAGTGCGGCGAATAGTCTGCCAATTCTAGAGTGGGACCCCTCTGCCTCTCAAAGCCATGAGATGCGGACCCGTTGCCCTCCCGAACCCGGCTATCCGTGCACTCCGTCTTGGGGTAAAACCTAGTACAGTAATGAAAAATAGTACAATAGGTACATCGACCGCAACCTGGTCGTGCCCCAAAAAAGTATTATACAACAGGCAGTGACGGCTGTCCACAAGTTGGACGCTCGCCCCGCAATATCAAATGTACAAATAAACTCAGCATGTACTACCATTGCACACTGCTATCCACCACGACAAATCCGCAACATCACAGCACAACACAGAACATCAACGCGAATGTCACGTTCGCAAACCCGTCTAAAAGAACTATAGCAATCAGACGCAGTTTACCGATCAAATGACATTCCCGGTCGGAGATATAATGTAAGCACTGTAAACTAACGTGTTTAAATTACGATCGACCAAAGACCAAATATCAAAAAGTGGGCCCCACTGCTTACTGGTGAACAGTAACAAAACCTGGGCCAAAATTATATATACCAAAAACCCCAAAATCCCACAGAGAACCAACTGACAAAATTTGGGAGCACGTGCTCCCCACGTGGCCGCGGTTGCGCGGCCAAACCATGGGTTTGGCCGCTCTTCCGCGGCAGCTTGGAGGGATCACGACCCCAAATTTCGTCGTAGTTCTTAGAAAACCCTGCTCTGATTTTTAAGATATACAGAAATGAATTTTGAAGCCATTTAAAATTAACAGAACTGTCGAGCTAGGATTTTGTGTTTTTCGATTTTCGGTCGGATCGATGTTTTAAACGCGTTAGCACAAGTTAGTATAGCAAAATGGTTAGGCTTTGATACCACTGTAAGTCTACGCTAGCGCCCCGGCAGTCTACAGATGCCAAATGTGGAACAAAAACTTTTAAACTTGGCGCTATCGTATACTTTAACCCGGATCTGCCATTATTGCTAAACTAACATACTGTAAAGAGTCTAGAAAGATTGTACCGAACGATCCGAGTCCTTCGTTCTTCAACCATCATCCCACGCTCCGTTGCGGCTGCTCCGATCTCGTCGATCTCCGATATCCTCCGTCGAGGTGGCACCACATGATCGGTTCTTTAAACGGGCTCCCGCCTCTGACTCGAGGCAACTCGATCGTCAAGTTTGCTAAAAGAGACGACCAAGATTGATGTAGAGAATGAGTAGATGACTTTGTCTCACTTCGTCCAAATCCGTGGACGATCGGTTAATGAAGTTGCCGAAGGAATCGGGTGATGGAATGAAATGGACTGTGAAATTCCATACACCGATAAAACCTATCATAATCTTTTCTCTCTAAAATGAAACATCAAGTGAGAGTAAATGAGAGAGAGAGGAGGCTTATCATATATATAGAATGAGGAGGGTGAGTGTAGGAGCAAAGGTGGTGACTATAAGAGAAAAGCTTCTCACAAAAGATCTTAACCAAAACAAGAATCATTAAAGAAAACAATGACTCACTAATAACACCTCATCAAGTAATAAATGCAACCAATTAGAACACAACACCAATTAGCCTCATCATCACTTCTAGAAGCTTCTAGAATGATGACTCACTCATATCAGAAGAAAAGATAAATCCGTCTTTAACCGAATGTTAAAAGACGGCTGATAGAAAACTGGAAACTGGCAACTTCCAAAAGTGATCCTGAAATGACTTTCAGGATAACCCCGAAACTGTATAAATATACCCGCATTTGTATTACGACCGAATACAAATGCAACTGAGACAAAGATATTATACCTACTCAAAATAATACTCGGATCCGGCTTAAACCAAAGCCGACCAGTATCATCTGTCCGAAAATCGACACGTGCGTAAACGCACGTGCATTTTCCGAACCCTGCCATAAAACCATACGGCCTCTACAACGTTTCGCCCGAACTTGGGAAACTGTCTGTGGGGGACTCTAATGACTCGTCAGTACCCTGGCAGTGGGTTTAACCACAAACCGTCAGCGGCACTAGCTATGCATAACGGCTGCCCATGGACTGACCTCAAGGGATGCCGATGAGCGCACTCATCCGGAAAACCCTACTGAGCCTAACAGTGACAATGTATATACAGTCCGGTCCGTTCGTCAATGAGTATCGCATATCCTGCCTAGGGGGCTAGCAACGTCAGACCCCCAATAGCAGTATAAGTCGTGTCGGAGTGAAGCCCAATACACCCTGAGATACTACTGGAGTACCTACCAGTAAATCTCCTACCATGGCCATGGATTTGTGTAATGGCTCTCCTAGACACAGCACGATCTCGCCCCCAATACCGGGAGAGACGAATCCCCTGTCGATCCGCTCACGTGCCTCCATATGGCTCGGGACTGTACCCAAAAGCTACATGTTTGCACGACTCCTTTGAGCCGTGGTAGGGTAGAAATCAAAGCACAGTGGGAACTCACACGAGACAAATGACGACCTCAGGTCGATGAACTAACCTGTACACATGTCACCAGGGAACTGCTATCTGACGGTAGATATAATACTAACTAGCAGATTCCCGGCGAGTCCTGTCCGGTGTACTCATAACCCAATGAGCACCTGTATACATCTTAGGTGATCCAACTGACACCAGTGGCTTGTGAGACCGGCCACCGCCCCTCGTCGGGGTCTCGACTGTACACACTAGTCTACTCCGGAGTATCGATGCCCTGTCTCGAAACTCCCACGACTAGGGACCACAATTAAGGATATGCATATAAACTACCCAACTCTCACGTATATGATCGCCATCATACTGTTGGTAGTAAAGCAAGATCCTAAGGGCTCTATCAAAGTGTAACATGCAATCAGTCACCTGAACATGTACACGACTGATAAAGGCAAACCAGATAGCATACTATCATCTCGAATAAGACTGTCCTACGGGGATAGGTCCTCCGCAATCATTGCAATCACGTACCTGCGATCCAATAATTGACTATGAGGACACTATCTCCAACACATTACGAGCTGACGGACAAAGAAAATGCTCATCTACGGCTTGAGGAGCTTGATGCCCTTGATGAAACCCGACTCATAGCGCAAAAAAATCTGGAGGCTTATAAAGCAAAGATGGCGTGCTCATATGAAAGATTGACCAGACCGAGAACATTCCGCCAAGGCGAACTGGTACTAGTGGTCAAAAAACCTATGATTCCCAATCGCGCCAAGCGGGGAAAATTCGAGCCGAACTATAAAAGCCAGTACATCATAGAAAAAGTCTACCAGGACGGAGCATATCTACTCATGGATATGCACGGTGAAAGACCTTTCAGGCCAATAAACGGTTGCTTCTTGAAGAAATACTACGCTTAACGGGTCAAGGCCTAGGTCAATGATAGATGACGAGGACCATGTCCGCTCGCTATCTTCCTAAGCCCGAACTCTATAAGTAGTAATCGGCCTTCTTCAACCACGGACCGAAACGTCCTTAAACTAACAACGGACCGAAACGTCCTTAAACTAACAACGGACCGAAACGTCCTTAAATTAACAACGGACCACTACGTCCTAAAACTAGCTGTTGACCGAGATGTCGATAAACTACGTTGGATTACAGCATCTCAAAGCCGATAAAATAAAAAAATTAAAATAAAATAAAATAAAGACGGTATGTCCATAAGCAAAATGGGCACGGATGAAAACCCGAAAGGGCTCCGTGAGTAAAAACAGCAGGACTACCGGCGAGTATTTGTGAAAACCCGAAAAGGGCGCAACCTCGTTAAAAGACACTTACAAGGTCCTCACGACCTTTTGAGGAGAAACCACCCGCGTGAGATCATTACGACTCACAAGGGAGAAACACACTTAGGAGTCCTCACGATTCCTAAGGAGAAACCACACTTGCGAGATCCCCACGACTCGTAAGAAGAACCCTCTTATAGGACCCTCACGGCTCATAAGCTTTGAAAGTCTTAAGTTACAGAGACCTGAACCTGTTCTTAAGCAACCCCCCACAACTTTCGACATTGCCCTATAAGTGGCTCAATACCGACCCTTGTATACAATCCACGGGCACGAATAAACATTTCCCTAACCAAGTCCCATCCGTGACTAGGGATGTGTTCATATGGTGAACAACTCTTTTAAGTCCTCTCGACTTATAAGGAGAAAACCCTTTTGTAAGATCCTTACGACTTACAAGAGAACATGCACTTAGGAATCCTCACGATTCCTAAGGAGAAAACACACCTACGAGATCCTCACGACTTGTAGAGAGAAATACCTTTGTGAGACCCTTACGGCTTATGAAGTCAAAAGCCTTAGTCAACATAATCCTAACCCTGTTCGCTAAAACACCTTTGTTCAACATCGGCAGAGGCAGATGATGATTCGCTCCTGGCAATATCCCAGTTGTAGCGGTACTGATGCCGAAATCGGTGTCTAAATCCAAGCTTGCAGCGAAAAGCCAGCAAGCCACACATGCATACGAAATAGCCGAAATGATGGGGCAACTTGCGACAAAATCAGCAAGTAAAAGTGTATGCATAAAAATAGCCGAAATGATTGGGCAACTCGCAATAAATAGCAGCGAGTAAAAATAAAATAAATAGCCGAAATGATTGGGCACCGCGAAAAATAACCGAAATGATGGGGCAATCGCGACCTTCGCGATATAAAAGCTGAAATGATAGAGTATCACGGAAAAAGAAATAAATTAAAAATAAAAATAAAATTTATGCCCTACAGGTGATATCATGTCAATCCCTGTATACAATCCAGGGGCGCGAACAAAGAAGGAATCACACTCCTCCTCCCCAGATTTCATTAGAAGAAGAAGCCAAATCTCGATGGTTCATAGACAACCTAGAGATCATCTCAACACTCGTCTCATCATAGCAGACACAACATTAAGCAAAGCGGAACAACGGCAACTCCCAGTTCCATGACTCGGCGGCGTACAGCCGACCGAGAGTCAGATTCCGACTTCGTGAAATACAGACAAAGTCAAAAATTCCTGGTCACGTGGAACGCGGATAACGTCACTCTTTGACCCCATGGAAACGTCCAGAGCGGAGCCTGGTCCTCGCCGAACATGGCAGTGAACCCAGGGGAAGCATCCAGAACAAAATTCCTGGTCACGTGGAACGCGGATAACGTCACTCTTTGACCCCGTGGAAAACGTCCAGAGTGGAGCCTAGTCCTCGCCAAGCACGGCAGTGAACCCGTGTGAAGCATCTAGTGCAAAATTCCTGGTCACGTGGAACGCGGATAACGTCACTCTTTGACCCCGTGGAAAACGTCCAAAGCGGAGCCTAGTCCTCGCCAAGCACGGCAGTGAACCCGTGTAAAGCATCTAGTGCAAAATTCATGGTCACGTGGAACGCGGATAACGTCACTCTTTGACCCCGTGGAAAACGTCCAGAACGGAGCCTGGTCCTCGCCGAACACGGCAGTGAACCCGCAGGAAGCATCTAGAGCAAAATTCCTGGTCATGTGGAACGCGGATAACGTCACTCTTTGACCCCGTGGAAAACGTCCAGAGCGGATCCTGGTCCTCGCAGAGCACGGCAATGAACCCATGTAAAGCGTCCAGAGCAGAGCCTAGTCCTCGCCAAGCACGGCAGTGAACCCGTGTGAAGTATCTAGTGCAAAATTCCTGGTCACGTGGAACGCGGATAACGTCACTCTTTGACCCCATGGAAAACGTCCAGAGCGGATCCTGGTCCTCGCGGAGCACGGCAGTGAACCCGTGTGAAGCATCCAGAGCGGAGCCTGGTCCTCGCAGAGCACGGCAGTGAACCCGTGTGAAGCATCCAGAGGAGCTTTCTCGTGCGCGCCTTCAAAAATCAGCAGATGACTAAATTTGCTTTTTTTTTATCGGACTGTGGAGTCCTTAAAATCCACAGACTATGATGTCCTTAATCTCGACCGTAATGTCTTAAAACTAACGATCAACCATGATGATTCTAGACTGATTTTACCTTGGTTCAAGGGTATATCTCTTCACTCCTTTGATATTTGTCGTTGTAATTCCTCAACGTCTTCAAAGAGGTGACGGGTCCTAGTAACTAAACATTGGACTGTGGAGTCCTTAAATCCACGGACTATGATGTTCTTAACCTTGACCGTGATGTCTTAAAATTAATATTGGACTGTGGAGTCCTTAAATCCACGGACTATGATGTCCTTAAGCTTGACCGTGATGTCTTAAAACTAACACTGGACTGTGGAGTCCTTAAATCCACGGACTATGATGTCCTTAACCTTGACCGTGATGTCTTAAAACTAATATTGGACTGTGGAGTCCTTAAACCCACGGACTATGAGGTCCTTAACCTTGACCGCGATGTCTTTAAACTACGGTACCCTGGAAAACATCCTGAAACAACCCCTGACCCCGTGAAATACGGATAAGGGCGACCGCGCCCAACACTTGCGGGTCCTCACGACCTGTAAGGAAGAAAACTCTCTTGTGAGATCCTTACAACTCCCAAGAGAAAACCCGCTTAAGAATCCTCGCGATTCTTAAGGAGAACTTACACCTACGGGATCCTCTCGACCTGTAGAGAGAAAAACTCTTTATGAGACCCTCACGGCTCATAAAGATCAAAAGTCTTAGGAGGCAGATCTTAACCCTGAATCCTAAGCCGTCGCTGCCCTGCAACGGCTCCATAAGGGATCAAGACGATCAACTAAGGAGAACTTGTAGAGAGAGAGAAAGATCTCGTTGGAGATCATAAGAAGAGAGTTAATTGTAATTTCTATAAGGTTTTCTTTACTCTTAAAGTTCTAATAAAGGTTCTCCCCCCCCCATAAAAAAAAATCTCTTCTTGTGTTATTATTGCGTTTGTACGATTTTTGTTGTTCATTTTAAAAGAATCTAAGTTTAGATCCATAAGGGTTGGTTGTCGACGCATCCGCTGCGCCCTTGATCCCCAACAGATCCCTGTTTTTTTTATCAATAATAAGGAGAAGAAGAAAATGGTAGGAGAGATTAGCTCAAAGAGACATCTTCAAGAGCCAATTTAAATATCCCATTACTGCTATAAGCTTCTAATAGCCAGAAATTATTCTATTAGCTAATGTACAAGAGTCCCATATTGATAATTAAAATTCTATATTGCAATCTAAACAAAATTCTGCAACTAAACCATATAAAAGAAATTGATTGATAATAGTGATTAATCTTTAGGGCTAGAGAGGCGTTTCCTAACATTGGGGACCACAGTCCAAACTCAAACGGCAGTCCATAACTTTTCAACATAAAGATTTTTTCATGGCCATCATTGATGTATTTCTAGCTTCCAAATCATCTTTTGAATCATGATATTGATATATTTCTAGCTTCTAAATCATTTTTTGAGACTTATTTTTGATAAACGTACTACTAATAACAGAAGATGTCTTATTTTTTTATTACCAATCAGTAACAATTTGACAAATCATTATCAACGTAGTCGGTTAAATTAATACATTTCAATTTCTTTTCATAATCAACTCACATGTCGTCTCCAACTAAATTTAGGGAATTTCAATATAGAAACTAATCATGAATATATGTTTATGCAAGAAGAGAAGGTTTTTGATTTAGATTATGATTTCAACCATGTAGTGTCCACAATGTGCTAGCATGCTTGTGACAATTCATCTTTGATATACAATCCTAAATTTTAAGCAAATTTAGAAATGCATAACAATTTTGTTATCCTCCAGTATCCCGATCTTGCAATAATTAAAACCTAAATTCTTATAAGTTAGATAAATTGTGGAGGCAAGAAGATCAAGTTAACACAAATGAGGTTATATAAGGCAGCCATAACGGTATTTTGAGGGTCAAACCAAAAACATGAGGAGGTAGCTAACTAGACTCAATAGTGTTGATAATGTATCAAATGTGTTCAGGCATCACACTAACACAGTTTTTCAGCAGATGGCTATAGGAGCATGCTTTATTTTAGCTCCCTGTCACCACCTAAATGGGCTAGGTTCATATATATTAACCCCTTGAATTTCTTCATATTTGAATGATCTTTGCTTACGTTTATCATGTTTAAGAGCTGCCAGGATAAATTCCAAGTAGAATATACACATAAAAATATATTCTTAATTTAGAATACAAACAATCTGATACAACAATAAAATTAAAAGAAACAAAGGGGAGATCTATACAAATATATTGAAATTCATGAAGATCAAGCCTCTCTGCATGTGAAAAACTCGCTGGAAACTGCAACGTAAACTCACTCGGCGGGCACTCCTGTCGAAAGTAGGTGACCATGCCTCTACTCAAAAATTGTAAACCCTGAAGAACCTCATGTTCCATAAATGAATCGCTTTATGATATGAAATGATCAATCATGTGTTGTATCACATCAGCGCCTTCGGAGTGCATATAGGTATCTTTCACCTGTCCAGATTCGGAAAAAAAAAATCGGTTATGTATGTTCTGTGATCAGATAGGAGTTATACATAAAGTCATCAAGAGTTGGCGCCTACCTGAATAACGTTATGTGCATTGAATCTCTGTGCGCAGTTGTGAAAGCTAACGTCAACCCTTTCCCATGAAACCCGTGTGAGGGCCGTCACCAGCTTTTCTGCAAAGATGCAACCCAAGAGGAACAGTTAAACTCAGACTGCATCTTCCTATATATCTTGTCCCCAAGACAAATAAACATTTCATAAAATGAAAATGATTGATTTATATATAGAAAATAAGCGATCCAAGCAATTTGGGCACAACTTATTTTATTAGTTGACTCGCTGCATGATTATTTGCTTACAACTTCAAATATTTTTGTGTTAAACTTTTAAGATATAATTTGACAGAAATTACTTCGCAATTCCCAGCATTATCATTCTGTGGCTACTTCACTACAATAAGTGTTGGATATTTTAATCAAATATGGAAATGAATAAATTTACTTTATTTTATTAAATAAATTAAATTGACCTTTAATATATTATATCTTTAATGTAGTCAACTTAATTACCATAATTATTTGATTCCTATTATTATTACAAATTAATTGGGTGTTATGTGGGGTGCTATAATTGTTTTGGAAAGATATTTTATTTGGAGATTTATTTCCATTTAACAGTGGATACCCATATTCTCTAGCACATCTATATATTTATGTGATTAGAGAGTGCAAAGTACATGAACAGAAAAAAAAACTATTTCTTTATCTCCATATAAACTAGTATCTCCATTTTCTAGTTCTCAAAAACTACAAAATCATTATATATATATATATATATATATATATATATATATATATATATATATATATATATATATATATTGGGTATTGGCTAGCAAGTCGAGATCCTTCTTTTAACGGTCGCGACACGTTGAAGATACCAGTAGATAAGAGTCTGTACCATTAGGTGACACATCTGGCTAGGCTGGCCGTCCGAGACCGGCGATATGTCCTTTAAGGCAGTGCATTTGCATGCCTATCCGAGGCTAGTAATATCTTTCTATTTATTTTAATTTATGATTTTATACTTAACAAATAATTTAAAGATATAGCGGAAAAAATTCTAACAAGGACATACGTTTTGTTGCCACATGATGTACAAATTTACGTGGACCATCTACAATTTATTTCACTGCCATTTGAAATGCTCTTTATAGGCATTACAAGCTCATTGGGAGCATGTGAATTTTTTCTAAGATCAACCTTATGATTATAAGCTTACTGCTCTCTCTTCTGTTCTATTATACATTTAGTTTTAATATACAAATGTTATTGCAGAAGTTAGATATGTTTGTTTTTTCAGAAAAAATAATTATAAAGATGAAGAATGAGATTCTTGGTTTGGGAATTTTTGTATTTTAAGACAGTTGTTCACCAATGTCTCATTAATCACTTTCTTATTCATTTTCATTTTTTGGAAAGAAATAAAAACAAAGCTTTGAAATCTCGACTTTAATTAGCGGCTAATTGGAACAATAATATATATACATCTCTACTATTATAGTGCTAATAGAAGGAGTTCTCCATTTTTGAAATTGATAGCTGTTGTGGCATTCCCATTCTTCAAGGAAAATCAATAAAAACCATAAAAAAATCCATAAAAGATTCATAACCGCAACTAAACCCACCACTTATTATAGAAAAAACTAAACTCATCACATAGTAAATACCTGCGCTATATTATTACAGCTTTTATGAAAAAAATTAAGTCATTGTAATTTGATATATACATGCATCGCACATGTAAATTACTAGTAGATATATAAATAAAAAATAAGTTTCCAAATTAATCAAAACTACTATTCCAGAGTTTACTATATCGTTAATTGGTTTCCAATTTTTGGAATGACAATACGTTCTTATTCTAGAAATGATGCATAATTGAAACCATTAGGAAAATAAAAGGTACCAAATAGAAAATACTGATTGAGAGTTCTTTCTATAAATTATTGCATGCATTTATAGAACAAGTAATTGATCTCTAGAAAAACGGCTTTACTCTGCTGTCATTTATAGAACAAGTAATTGATCTCTAGAAAAACGGCTTTACTCTGCTGCCATTTATGCCAATTTAATTGTTAATACATGATGCATCTTCAAGGTAACAATCCTAATTGATTGGGTACAATGACAATTAATATATTTTACATTATAATTATATGCCTTAAACTAGCAATTTATTTTCTATAAGATAATGGCATATTTGATATTATTGAGCTTGAAGATTGTGTCAATTTTAACCATTCGCGCAACTCTCTACAAATTATAACTTAACTCATAGTTTGCTACAAATTTGAAACCCAAAACTAACATAGCTTGTTACAATTTTGCCTGGATAAATAAAGAATTTATTTTTGGGAGTTGCAAAACGTTAGAACAATTAATGCTCTCTACACATAATAATTTTCTTTATTTGGTATATAAATTTTCTACTCTGATTGATTGAATAATGTAATCAAGATTGGAAAGCATTGCAATTATTTGGCATAGAAAAGGAAAAGTTGTCAAACATGTATCATGCATCATGATGATATTCTTCTCGGATTATCTTCTCGGTTTTGACACAAATTAGTTTTCCTTGTTTTATCCAATTGCTATTCACACAAATTTTTGTATCAATTAGTTTCTATCTTTTTGAAAATAAAATAAAGAAAATAAAAAATTAGATAAAAAAGAGTTTTCTAGATTTGATTTTGGGCGCACCCAAATTTGGTTATATGATTTTATTTTTTTTGTTATTAAAAGAGAATAATATTTCCAAGTTTAAATGATTATCTATGCTTACTGATTTTCTATTGTTATAAATTTACTTATTGGGCCCTTGTGGCTCGTATACCTTAGTGCATTAAATTTGGCTAATAATTATTATTTTCCTTAATAATTAACAACCAGTATTTTATAATAAAAAAAGAAAATGAAATTCTTGTGCAATTTTTGGAAATAAATTTTTTCCTTATTATTAATTTGATAAGCTATCAAGTTTTAGAATAATGATACTTATCCTTTATGTGGAAGAATATTAATATCATATTTGATATCCTTTATATTCTATATTAAAAATGTATTTGATATGTTATTTAATGAGGCTTTGATATAGAATTATGGATATATGACTTAGAACGTCATTGCGAATAATAACCGTAGAGGTTTTCATGACATTTAATTGTTATAAATGTTCTTTTATGTATATGTTTAAATTCCCTTTATAAGGAAGTCGATAGTTGATAATTATATAGGGTGCAAGTGAATTTAAGTGTCATTATTGCTTTAGATATTACCTCTATGTCATATACATGCTCGTATAATCATAAAGACTATGACAAAACAAGTTTCAGATTTTAATGCAATTTAAGGTGAAAAATGTCATAGGAATAATTAATATGCATTTGCATTGTATGAAATGCTACTGTTTATTTTTATGAAGTTAATGCATGTATAACAGATACGGATAAGAAGTCCAAAGGGACATGAATTTGGACTTATCACTCATTCAATACATAGATGAGTCTTATTTCATGTTACCCATTTTGTGGTCAATTTAATTTGGAGCATTTATATATGTCTAAACGTTCTTTTAAGAGTTGGCTTAGCCCAGGTTATTTTTAATATTAATTAATTGCTTCAGCTTAGCTTTTGTACTAATTCCTATTGTACTGAATATTCATGGGATTGAGCTTTTGGGGGCCTTTTCACATCCTTCTGGAGAGAAATTCAAAACGGTGGGTGTTTGGATTATAATATCATCCAAAAGAAGATATGTTTTACAATTATATTTTAAAATTAACATGAAAATATATCATAAAGATTTAGACAATGATTATTTAGAGATTGTAAAGCTAAAATATGGAGTAAGGAAATTATGGCTGGCCACAGTATATCGTTACTCCTGTTGCACAAGTATAGCAATTACATCTTTAAGATGCCATATCTTTTTACGATTGAGATTTTCAATATATTTTAACACGGTTATATGTAAAGTATTATGACAAATCTCTATCAAATATAGCAGGCATTATATTCGTTTGCAGGTATCTCCAACTGAAAGAGAAAAGCTTCTAAAAGCTATTTGTGATCATGGACAATAGTGTCCAAATTTGTTATAAACCGGTTTTAGCTTTTAAGATATATAAGACCCTGAACATTATAAATTCAAATGGGTCTAAATAGGACGATGGTCCTATATATACACATAAAGCCGATAGAGGTAGGGCAAAGCTCTATGATTACGTCATCGACGGTGAGAACCCTACTTCTGTGATGAACGATCCCCTAAAAAAGTTCAAATGGTAAAAGCAAGCCGGACAGATGAACCGTTAGAAAACAACTCAAAATATATGTGGAACATGAGTCCACATTGGAGTAAGGCACTCCAAGCTCCCCCTAAGGCAAAGTTGTTTTATAAAAAGATCGAAACAGGTTGAGTTAAAACTCTTAATGGATCCAAAACTTGGATCAGGGTTTTTCCGGTCTCTTGTATCCTTGAAGGATTCACCTACGTGAGGGACGTTGTGGGGGCTGCAACAAGAGAGGTTGGGCTAACCTTTCGTTCCTTCATGAATCGGTATTGGATGCATGGCCCTTTAACGCACCAACCCGCAACCCAATGTTGTAAACCCATTTATGAGTGTTTTAGTCAAATCTTGATAAACGGACCTAGTTCAAGGTCTATCACTACTATGGTTTTCTCAGGATGCGACTATTGTCACTAAGTATAGGTTCAAGAGCGGAAGCTACCTATACCTATTGCATAGATGTTTGCCCATATTATTATTTGATGTTATTTATTTGTATTTATTTTATTCTCCTTAAATTTATTCTTTTGGGGGGATTGTTGGATATTTTAATCAAATATGGAAAAGAATAAATTTACTTTATTTTATTAAATAAATTAAATTGACCTTTGATATATTATATCTTCAATGTAGTCAATTTGATTACCATAATTATTTGATACTTATTATTATTACAAATTAATTGGACTCTATATGGCGTGCTATAATTGTTTTGGAAATGTATTTTAATATATTTTATTTAGAGATTTATTTCCATTTAACAGTAAATACACATTCTCTAGCATATCTATATAGTTATGTGATTAGAGAGTGCAAAGTATATGAACAGAAAACAAAAACTATTTCTTTATCTCCACATAAACTATTATCTCCATTTTCTAGTTCTCAAAATCTACAAAATCATTGTTTATATATATATATATATATATATATATATATATATATATATATATAGGTTTTGGGCATTGGCTAGCAACTCGAGGTCCTTCCCTTAGCGGTCGCGACACGTTGAGAATATCGGTAGATAAGAGTCTGTGCCGTTAGGGGACACATCTGCCTAGGTTGGATGTCCGAGGCCGGTGATGTCCTTTAGGGCAGTGCATTTGCATGCCTACCCCATGCCGATAATATCTTTCTATTTATTTTAATTTATGATTTTATATTTAACAAATAATTTAAAGATCTATTGATAAAATATCCAACAATAAGTCCAATTTTTATCGAGACTTGAGGGTTATTCGCCTCCAAGAAAAAAGAAAGAAACTTCTTATGAAGGCAAGTTACTCTCAGGTCATACTGGCTTTCATGGTCTTTGACTTTAAAAACAGAATCCAAGAAGCTATAAATAATGATATCTGAGTAATGCATTTCAGGAATGGTATCCAACACGGCTATTGATATCATTATCGAAATGGTCATGCCACATTTTGATTTGAATAGAGAACACTGTCTTTTATAACAAAGGAATCAATTGTGTCTTGTAAGAAAAGGAGATATACTTGCCTTCTAAAATATCACAATTTCCATCCGTATGTGAAACGTCTGTGAAATTTTCCGTAAGGCATCCCTTTGACATCTCCTCATATACAACATGGGGATATCTCTCATTTTGGCATTCCTCCCACTAAACAAAAGGAAGCATAATTAATACGAATTCAACACAAAACTAAGTTAAGAAACATCAGCTTAGACGGGAGATTACCTTTGGTAGTTCTGAATTGCGTCTGATTGATGAAGTTCTCCAGCCCACAATATCTTATTGGCAAATTGGTCATGGAAATTAAATATAGTTTTTTTCAACGGATTCAAAGAAAGTACAAAAACGCTTTAACATATAGCTAACCTAAACTAAAATCTAAAGGATACGATCATGGCCAACATTTGAATACGTGACTCGCCGCTTGAATGCTTGCAGTGAAGACCTATATTAATAAAACGAAATATCATTAGATGGTCTGCATTTTAAATATAGCTGCTGAATATTGAATGCAAAAAGGGTGTGGGAATACATGAAATAAAGGTCGCCAGAATCATTCACCATGCGCATCAACAATGGAGGTTCTCTTCGATTGCCATCACTAAGAAAAAGATGCTTGCCTGTTCTTCCAAAAATCCAATAAATAACATGGAAAGCAACTTTTTCAAATGCCGTGACTCCGAAGAGAAATGGGACCTGGATAAGGAGAACAGATGTGCTTTTAGTATAATACTATAGTCAATAATATTGCAAACAGTGACCAACTCAAGCAATAACCATCTTCAAAGACGAAGCTTTTGCCACCCACACACAAAAAATGATGTACATGATGGTAGAATCTGGTAAATTCATGGAGACAGCAAATCGTAAACCTGATAATATGGATGGATTATGGATATAGAAAATGCACGCACAAACACATGCACGCATGCACCTGCACACACACAGATAGAATTGATATAGAAAATGCACGCTCGCACACATGCACGCAGATAGATTATGGACATAGAAAACGCACGCACACACTTCTATAAACTATTGACACTAAAGCAATCAAACAAAATAAATTTAATGGGTATCATGAGCCACAGAAGAAGATATACCTTCTAAGATAGTCAAGCAAATGATCCAACACAAATTTGGATACTCTATAGTGTTCATCTCCATGGCTTAAGCCATGAACGCACAAAACATATGTAATCTTCAATATGTTTTACATCAAACGGTTGCAAAAAAAATCTATTGACGACACACATAAAAGGGTAGCAAATTACATTAAAAAAAAATTGGGTGTTATTAGTTTTAAAAAGCATGAATAGCTAAGGAAAAATACCTGTTTGTTCCCCCTAGAACCAAGATGTGGCGAGGCAATAGTGATAAAATTCATTGCTTCAAGACCAATAATGGTTCCTTCAGAACTGAAATCATAGAATCCACCTGAAGGGTCCTTTTCAAGATTTCTCTTTGAAGGTCTGTAAAGCCTCCCAATGGCATATCTTGCAACCAATCCTCCAACTGAATGTGCAACAAAAGAAATTTTTTTGACTTCTGGTCTTCTCTTGACAACTTCAATAACCTAAAATGATATAAATCATCATAGATTGTGAAGTTAGCATTAGCAACATGCTGCATATTTCCACAGAATTAACTATAAATGACTCTTAAGCAGAATTTAGTTTATTGTCATGGAAAGCAAAATGTTAACCAAGCAAACTAACCTCTTTTGCTAATCGCTCGCCCATGACATCAACACCATCATACGTAAGCTTATGCATGTTCCGCTCACTACCTGCAGAAGAAAAAGGAGTTCAGATAAATGGAAATATATTTAAAAAATTTAAACAAAAAAACACAATAAAAATTATAAGGAAATGGAACTTGAATGCAAAAAAAGAACAAAAAGAACAAAAAGAAAAGGACAATAAAATAGCACAACCAAAAAATATGGCATGCCTAATGAGTATAGTCTTCAATTCGGTGTAGCGGACAAGCATATTGTCTTAAGAAGATATGAAGTTTCGATTGCAATGTATTACACTATGTTGCGGTCTTGGAAATCAAGATGTACAAGGTAAGATGCAAGAGGTAGAAATTACATAGAACTAAATTCACACAATCTTTTCTACATCAAAAGCACAGACAAAATAACTCACCCTTCCAAATGTAAAATACTTAACCACGATACCAGGGATGCAAAATACCGCCACAAAATAAGAAACTGCCAATGTAAACTATAAGCCCTACCCACAACAATTTGTTTCCTTTGAATATGTATAGCTTGACTCACAAAAATAAGTGAGAAGATGAAGATGAAAATGAAAGGAGAAAGAATATCATAGTATAATCTCCGCTTTCATGGAAACCAACAACGAAAGGAACATATGAGCACACATGCCTTTCATAATTACATGCATTCCTACCGACGTATTCAAAGGAAATAAAATAGAAAAGAAACAAACGAAGCTGGAGCAAAATATAAATGGTGGGTAATGATGACGCGAACTCAAAAGAAATAAAATAAAACAATATGATAAAGGAAACTCACAATGGACTATCACTTTGTCGGGAAGCATTTTAACAAACTGCTTGGCAGCAAACGTCCAGTTAGCAGCGCTGCAACAGGAAAAGATTAAATGCGACTAACCATATCAATGACAAAGGCAACAATTTCATAATCCTAGTGTACTTATCAAATATATCGACTATTGCATCATTCTTTCTTCTTTTTTTGATGCAATCAACTTTTCTCTTGCTCAAGTGCTAATCAATCTCCATACAATTTATGCTCTATAAACAAATCACACAGAACACCCCTAAAAATTTAAAAAAAAACATCAAATAAAATTGAAGATAAACCCTTAATATAAGTGGTTCCATAACCAATCTCGATTGCATCACCACTTGCAATTCCGTAAGTAGCAAGGAAGATGTACCCAGTCACAAACCCTACGGCAACTACCAAACCAAAATCAACCAACCGCACCCATCCAATTCTCAATCGTCTAAGAAAAAGAGGAATATACCTTCCGAGGATGCCATGGACCAAGACAACGAGATGATCGGCGGAAGACGAAGAACAGCTCCAGAGATCGGTTCCGCCATTGACGGACTCCTGAGAGCAGACTCCGCCTCCATCGCTCCCCATGATTGATTGATTGACACACAAAGACAAGATCTAGAAGGAGATTTTGCTTTCAAGCAAAGGAAAAATATAGAGTGAGAAACAGGAGAGAATAAAGAGGGAAATTTGGAGCAAGAGGATTTTGTTTGTTGTGTGCGTTTTAAAAGAAGGACGAACGCGTGAAAGCGTCAACAAAGCCGGTGCTTTTAACGCGCTGCTTGGCCTCAAGGGCGAACTAACAGGTCCCTGAGGGCTGTTTGGTCGCTGGTTTAGGACGGGATTTGGCACGGTTTGTATTCTTGAATCCATAAAAAAGTTTGGATTCTTGAATTCTTTGTTTGGTTGTAGGATTTTGGTTCTTTCGGATTTGCTTGATTTTTGTGAGGGAGCTGCCATTTTTCTGGATTCTTGAATCCAAAATAAAATCTATGGATTTCTATGGATTTAGCACTGTTCACGTGGGTCCCACGTACTTTATGTTATTAAAAAATTGCTCTCTCTCTCAATCTCTTTCTGTAACCCTTGAATCCAAAATCCCACTTATTTTTTCCCAACCAAATAAGAATTACAAAGATTTACAAATCAACACCAGGAATTCAATACCAACCAAATACAAAATTAACCAGTCTGGATTTTTTCGATCGTTACATTTGGAAATCCAAATTTCAAAATCCTGCAGCCAAACATGCCCTAAAGCATCAAATATCTGCACATTTGTCATTTTAAGTGTCACGTAGAGGGGCAGGGGCTAAATAGACACAAATAATCTGAACCTACTGCGTAAACTTATATAAATTTTATTATAAATTTTATTACCAAGTATATCGATAGTAAATTTCATATCCAGTGATGGATATGGATACGGTAATGCCGATATATATCCGGGTTTTTTTCCGTATGGGATGTCAAAATATAATGTTTGATTTTAGTGTGTGTAATTTTGTATTTGTAGCCTACTTTTGTCAAATATAGATGGGAATTTCATTTCTAGCAAATACCTATATACCTATTCAAATTTGTCATGAGGAATACGGATTTGATAACACCTATGTCCATCTGTATCTGATTTATTTACATCCTTATAGAGAGGATAAATGAGCGGGTCTCATTGCAGGCGGTGGGTAAAACGGGTACGGGTAAATATAGCCGAAGTAAAAGAGAAGCTAAATTTTATACCCATCATCCCATCTGTACATAGCGGATAGGTACGCGAGTAACCTGTGTGTATAGATAAACGGATCATCCATGACTGTTTTGAAAAAGGTATTTTTATTTAACAGGAACAAAAATTTTGTTTAGATCTTTTGGAGTTTAAATAGATAACCTATCTTAACTAAATACAAATGTGCATTCTTAAAAACACCTAAATATTCATGATATATTCTAGATATGAAAATTTATGACATACATCAAGAAAAATGAAATATAACATCACTTGAACTTCTTTAATCGGGCTGGTAAAACCAACGAACCGTGGGTCTAGTTGACCGGTGTTAGTTGGATACGGGTAAGTAGTTATCACACACCGGTGGTTTTACAGGTCTATCCATGGATCATTATTGACACCTCAGATGTTGGGACATGATTTGAGAAGAAGAGGAGATGCACGTCTCGAAAAACACACCAATAGTTTTCGTGTGTCTCATGTGCTATCTCTTCTTTTTGTAATGGCCGGCCATATATGGTCTATTTCAAAACAAGAATTGGATGAGCAACAAACTTTCTTAGTTTTGGGGTGGGGTGGGGGTTTTAAATTGGGTATAGCCTTTGAACCAAAAAAAAGCTTATCAAAAACTTTCTAGACCCAAAAGATTCCTTTATTTTAGATCTTATATCTCCCTCATTAACTAACGTGTTATATCAATATTTCCCTTTTAAATAAACTATTACCTTTAACTTTTAACTTTTAAAATAATATATTTATCTTATAAAGGACTTTATCTTATAAATAGTGTTTTTTTTGTTTGAAATCAACCTATTTGGAGGATCGAATTTGCAACATCTCATATTGGAGAGAAAATTAATACCAACTGAGCTAAACCCAGTTGGTCTTATATATAGTTGTAGCAGTTTAGGTTGAATGTAGTATTTAAACATAGCAGATTCGGTATAAATGTAGTATTTGATAAGATAAATGTAGTACTCAAAAAATAAATGTAGTGCTTTCTATGAAAGAGTAATATTGGAATAACGTATCGCTTAATGTACTATAATGACCAGAACAAAGAAATCTTTGAGTACAGAAAGATTTTTACTTGTTTTTTTGACCTAGGGACTAAAAACTAATGCTCTTGGACTCTAGGGACCTAAACTATATTTCCGGAAAAAATGGTTTGATATAAAAAAATTTAAATGCTTATACTTATAAAATAAATACATTTTTGATAGTTTATTGCGAAACCTCCTAACTTTTGGGGAGTTGGTAAAATAAGCCTCAAAGAATAGTTAAATCTGCTAAGATTATATGTTGGGTGAACGGTTGAAAATTTTATTTTTGACTTCACAATTCCCCAAATGAATTTTTTTTTTTTTTGATTAATAGACTATAACCCGATGCAAGCGAGGTTCGAATCCCAGACATTCCTCTTAACTGCAAGAAGATTTTACCATTTGGCTACAAGACTATTCGCTTTCGAACTTGTGACTTTGGCATTGTGTGGATATAAAGAAGAGCATCTTCCTCAGTGGTTAGGTTCTTGGCAATGAGATGAGTCGTCCATCACTGGTCAAGTCTAGCTTTAATATTGAGTTTGTTTCGTGTTAAATGTTGACATTCATTGCAAATTTGGATTCTAGACTTCTATGCTTGCAGAGTTGTCATGAAGCTGTGTTGCATTAAGATATTTGTCACAAATTAATTGTTATGCACTGAAAACGACAAAAATGATGGCCGTAGAAAATACTGTGAAGATTAGGTTTTGATATGTTGCATGATATGCCGCATGATATGCGATTAAAATAAGCTAGCCGTACGGAAGAATGTCGCCGCGCAAAATGTTTCGTCTTTCAGCCATGCATAGAAAAGTTTGAGTAGGGAAATAGAACCATTACGGAGGATTTGAACCTAAATTTATATATATATAAAATGGAGGCGAAATCTAAGTTTTAGTGCCACCCGATGAACAAAGAATGGGCAAAATGCAAGTTTTACGTTATACTTCAGGGTGGGGAGGCTAAATGTTTCCAGCAGCAATCACCATAATTAAGGGGCCGAAATCAAATTTTTGTAAAATCTAGTGGGCTGAGGAGGAAATGCCCAAATATATAGCAATGAGGGGCCGAATGTAAATTTGCTTGAGATGTGGCAGACTGCCTTGAGATCATTATTGTTGATGGCAATCTCATGTAACTCTAAAATACATATCAATTTAGATAGCGCCCGTAAACTTAATCAATTTCAAGCATGGAGGGAAAATATGAGAAACCGAAATAAAAGTTTCGACTTTCAATCATGTATAGATACTTCAAAGAATGACGGGAGATACAGTATAAAGGATTCGACCGAAAATTTCAAAAATAGTGGAGGCGAAATCTAATCTGCATTTACATGAAATCCGGGGATTTGAGCAAAATATCTATGAAATCCCGGATTTGAGCAAAATTTCCATGAAATTCAGAGAATTCACAGAAGGGCCAGTTGCAGATTAACATGTAATCCAAGGATTTGAGGAAAGTTTTAGGTGATCCTTTGCTTGCTTGTATTCTAAGATGGAGGGGCCAAATGCGATATACCTTAAAATCCAGGGAGCTTAGGATAGTTTTCCCCGCTTGGCGGGTCCTGGAGGAAATGTGACAGTCGGAGTCGGCATCTACCGTCATCATCTTTATCATGTAAAATATGGATACACCTACTTTCATATAACTTTATAACGTTTTCACCTTTAATTTAGTGGATGCAAAATTAAACCGACAATAGAATTTTTTACATTGTTAATTTAACGGTGAAAAGGTTGTGGAATCACATGAAATTTGGTGTATCCACATCTTACATGATAAAGATGATGATAATGGATGCCGATCGTCGAATAAAATGATGGAGGATGTGGCTTTTTGATGCCGCCTAATGAAAAAGCCTTTTCGGGCCTCTTCCCTCTCCCCCCGCCCCCCACCATATACACACACACAAACACCATATATATATACACACACAAACACACACAATGGATCCAATGGTCTATCAATAGAACATTTAAATATCTACACTTTCAAATATGTAGTTTTAATAGATTTTCTTATTAAAATTAGATCTGCACTAAACATAAAAATAACTAGCGCGATACTGTCTCTTTCGACGGATAAGCCGTCGTTAGAGGAAGAGGAGAACATTCTTCTTTAAATAAATAGAAATAGTCCCCTTAGTTGCATGGACATAATTTACACATAACACGGCAAAGATAATAGTCATCCCTCCATCATATTATTGATAAAATGTGGGTTACAGTTATATATGATTTGACTATAAAAACAAACTCTTAGATCCTTAGATCATGAGCTCAAGTGCAGGTGCAGGGATAGACATCTGCCGAATCATGATATATCAGCCTTACCGTTCAGTCTGCTCTCAATACTCTAACGCAGGAATGGACGTCTAAATCGCTCAGTCGTTTATTACCTGACCGAGCGGGGGCTGATCGCCTCACCTAGACCGAGTCCAATCTTAGAACCACGACACAATGGTAGGGATGGATGTCTAAATCTCCTATGTTGTGACCGTCAAACTTGACTCGGTCGGAGGCCGAGATCGGTTCTATTATCATGTTACGAGAGTAGGGATGAACGTCTGAACCTCTCATAGCCATAATAACAACCCTCTAATCTAGCCATCGGCGCTCTCGGTCAAACTCCAATCGGCGTTATATGCGTGCCGGCACGCCGAAAGGAAGGCTGAGGGGCGTTCCTTCATCTTCATTCATTATTTTCTGTAGATCTAAAGAAACGTGGAGACATACCTGATCAAGGAGGGCTGACCTTCTCAAGTTTCGATAGGGTCTCGATAGAGATGGCGTTAGTCGTCGAGATCTAGATTACATTAACTAAGGTAGGATGGCTGAGAATCCCAGGAATTAGGAAAATTGGTAATTGGTTGATTGATTGAGAGAGTGGTCTATTTCTTCGTCTTGAACTTTTGTTTTTATAGAACCAGGATTTGTAAGGAAATAATTCAAAACCCTAGATTTGTTTCGATTCAGGTATCAATTACACCTTGCTTGGTGCTTAAGTTTCGCAAGCAGCGGCACCTGATTGATTGCAAATCTATCATGGGATCCCACTCTATTTTTTCATATTATCCTTAAATGGGTCGGTTGCTTAAACAAATGATTCGGCCCCAAATGGTTTTGGCCGAACTATCCTTTCTTTCTCCTGTCTTATTTGACCCGCCCGACTGGATGCCACTTTTTTTGTGCACCCATGCTTAGTGCATAAGTTTCGCAACCGGCGGCACCTGATTAATTGATCTATCATGGGATCCCACTCTAATTTTTCATATCTTCCTTAACCGTCTCGGGTCGGTTGCTCAAGCAACTGATTCGGCCCCAAATGGTATGGGTCGAACTATCCATTCTCTCTCCTGTCTTATTCGGCCCATCCGACCGGATGCCATTTTTTTGTGTAAACATACTTTTAAAGATTTTTTTTCCTTTGTTATTGGAAGTCTAGAGAGAGGAGTATACACCTTTCTAAAATAACTATAGGTGGTAAAGTGCCCTAAGCAAAATTAACGTCAGAGATTAAACCAACACATTTTAAAATTTAGGTAATTAGAGGCTATATTCATGAAACATTGGATGTTAAAATGCTTTCTTGCCTTATAGTATTTATGTTACGTATGTTTTGGGCGTCGGATCCAACCTTGTACATATCAAATCAACTTTTATAGATATTTCATTTGTTGTCATTTTTGAGAAGTTGCCTTCGGATGTTTGGTTAACTTGAAATATTAAAGTTCAAAAATGAGTTAGGTATGAACTCTTTATATATTGGTGTATGAATAAGTTGCACCGAATTGATTTTTTCCTTACTCCTCATTTGCTTTTTCAATGTTTTTGGTACTAACGAGGGTGTGTCTCTATCTAGACTTTTTGGCAAAGGCAAGGGCAAAAAGCCCAAATTTTATATATTAAAGTAAACTATAGTATAGTTAGGAATAATAGTCCCTATCAAGACTTGGTCAAGGTTTTTTTTTTTTTTTTTGTTGTTGTTGTTGATTTGGTCAGTGGTAATCCACACTCTTGCAAGGACAATTTGGAATCTATGCTTACTTATTAAAATCATATTAATATTCACAAGTGGTGAAGGTAATATCTCTCCAAGAGAAATTACTAGTGTTGTCTAGACCCCTCCTTATTTTTTGCACGTGCAATATATATATATATATATATATATATATATATTAAAAATTATATATACGAAATAGATTATCAAAAATATTATTGTGTATTTATATTAGCAAATAACATTTTTCTCTACATGAAATCTCTTGAATAGGCAAAAAAGGAAGGAGGGAAAACCTTTCATTTAGAGCAATTAGGAAGTAAAGTAGGCATTATTATTGATTTTGAAAGGTAAGATCTCATCATCAAATCTAGGTTTCGGAAAATTTTGTTGGAGAATTAGAAGAAACAAATAGTAACTGTTCCCGACCGAAGCGTGAGCCTTCAGCAGCAAATTTTCGTCCCTAACTGAGGCCCTATTCATGAAGTAGAACTTTTAAACTTCGAACAATTTTTAAGAACTTTTGTAGAACTTTTGCTTTTTTATTAGATTTTAGAATCAAATTAGAACTAAGAATTGAAACTATACTGGAGTTTATATAACATCATATTCAATTTTATTTATATTGTTCACCGTTGATGTTGAAATGTTGATCTACAGCTCTAGATGGGGATTTTATGGAGGTTATGAGCAGGGTTCAATTGCAATTCTTGTAATGCAACGATAAAACAATAGAAACTACCACAACAACAATAATATGCAAATATATAGATAAAGACATTTGCAAAACGCTAGCTTAATGAATTTGACATGGTATGACATCTCACGCCTATTACATCCCTAAGAATTCCAAACCGTGAGGATTTCCCACATATTTAACTTTTAACCTCTTTTAACCGCGTAGAAGAAAACCTTTACAATTTTCTTCTCAAGAAATTACAATAAAAAAAGTTAAGTTTTCTTAATTTTTTTGTATAGACAACTTCGCTCTAGATCACTTTCTATGAGGACTGAGTTATGGAATTTGAGTGTATTGATGAAAAAGCAAATGATAATTTTAATGCAAGCTCAAGAAAATTGCTAGATCGGGGAAATTTGAAAGTGGTTAAGAGAGCTATCCTAAACATCAAGTACTATATTCAGAAAATAGAAGAATACTATATATATGAAATTAGATAAAATATATGCACCTAAATAGTTGTTTTTTATATCCTTACGAGTTATTAGTATGTTGCATGTGCAATGCATGTTTGTATCTTTTGACACAACAAAGATTTGAAAAGATTTTTAAAGAATTAGTTGGAGAGATGGTAACGTGGGAACGAGGAGAGTTACACAGGTGATAGGAACACAAAAATTTTCTGTTCTGAAGAGTTTGTTATGGGTGAATAGTAACAATAACCTTAAAACCTTTATATTTTATTTTTTTATTTGAAGTATAATATAAATCAAAATCATTACATATCAGCATTGGCGACATGACAGAAAATTAAAGGGGTTTCTTTTGCACGTGCTATGTACACCCCTCGTTTGATATTAATATAGTAGAGATAACAGCTATATAATGCTTAAATCCAACAAACCGTCCATGGTAGCAAACTACCCTATAGTGCTTTTTTTTGCAGAAAAATGCACTATCTAAGAGTGCCTTATTAGCACCAACGGTCCACATCATCCCCATATCAGTACTAGCCGCCACGTCATCACAAAACTCAATTAATCCTAAAATACCCTCATTTTCATCCCTAACCTTAACCTTTACAACCACCTTGCCGTCGTCACCATCTCTTTGCTTCCACCCTCCCTGACATTTGACCTTCCCCCCAACCTCCCCTGACCTTCCCCATCTGTTCCCCTCCATCCCGACCTCCCCTCCCCTTCCGCCATCCCTCTTCACCCCCCATCAGTTCCCCCTCCACCATCCCTCTTCATGTACCCATTCGCCTCCTCTATCCCGACCTCGATGCATCACCCTTCATCATCATCACCGTCACCATCACCACCTCTTCCACTGACCGTCATCACCACCTCCTTCCACTGACCTTTCCTCGAGCTTCCTCCCCCCTCCATTGCCTCATTGACCTTCCCAAAAATCGCCGCCGCTATCTCCATCATCATCGTTTTCTTCTTCTCCTCCACCACTTCATCATCATTGTAATACCCAGTTCCTTTTTGAATAATTTTCGTATTTCAAAACAAAAATTTACAAATTTTGTTAACGTAAATATTTTATTTTCCTGACCTTAACTATTTATAGGGTGTTTTTCGTCACCCTATTGAGATAGGAATATGCGCGCGCTTGTCGGGCGCATTACAGATTCCCTCTGCCTAGGATAAGCTGGGATTTATTGATTGTGGGGATCTGAATCTCCGGCAGCCGCGGACTAAGCTGCCGTTAATTACCCCCCGTCTTTGGAGCGAGAGAACCTCCGATTGACGGGTCAAACAGATCATGCGAACTCAATGTGCAGTGTAGTGTTTTGAAGGGGTTTTGGATATATCGGGTGTCCTGCAGAGTTTTTACGGAGGCCCCGCTACCCGGATAGCGGGCTGGGGGTCAAGGGGGCTAGCAGCCCCTTGCGGGGTGCGGGACAGCGCCCCGTTAGAAATTTTTTCTAACGGGGACATTGTTGTGGAGTGTGTGTATGAAAAAAAGAGAAAGAATAGCATCCAAAGGACGCGTGGGTGCCAGCGCCTCACATGCCTAGCACGCGGGCGCTGTGCGCTGGGCGCCAGCACCCCACGTGCTTGGCATGCGGGCGCTGGGCGTCAGCAGAAAAAGGGACTTGGTCCCTGCATTGGGAGCTGTGCTTCCGATTTGACTTATAGAGTTGAACTCCTGACAAAGAGGACAAGTGGGGTTAGCCCCTGCACTGGGAGTTGTACTCCCAAAAAGAAAGATTTATTATTATTATTATTTTTTTTTGTGTATTTTGAGAAGTTAAACTCCTAAGATATTTTTGGAGCTGATGAAAGGGGCTTCTTCTCTGAGCTCTGGATCTTCCTAAGATGGGATTTTTGGAGATGGGTTTCCTTCTTCTTCCTCTCGGTTGGCCGGATCTTGGAGAAAAGGGGTGAGATTTAACAATCTCCCCTTTTTGAGATCTGATGGAAGATCTGAGCACCCCTTTGTGGGTTTTGTGGTGAAAAATTATTTAATTTTTGGAAAAGGAAGAGTAAGACTCTTGATTTAATTGAAAAGGGGAAGAAAATTTAGAACCTTGAGGAAAGAGAAGGAGGCACAAAGAACCCTAGATTTTGAGGGGAATGAAAAGTTTTTTTTAATTTCATTATCATGTTGCCTTTTATAGGCTTACAAACTTACATATAGCCCCTTGAGCTATACAAAATGGCATTTTGCCCATCCCATATCTCATATGCTCATTTTTTTTGCACATGAGCCATGTGCTTTACAAAAATTTGGCTTTATACCCATAAAGATTATATCAAAATTATTTATTACATAATTTTTATTTTGGCATGGGGGAGGTTGGCCGCGGGGCTCGACATGGGCATGGGCCCACTTGGCCTGGGCTTAGGCCTACCTGGCTTGGGGTTGACTTTGACTTGGTCAACCGGGGTGTAATTTTTGACCCCAACACTATTAAATTCTTAAAACCCTAATTCTTTTAACCCTTTTTCCTAATCTAAACCCAAACCCTAACCCTTTTTATTTTTTCCAAATTATTTTCCTAATCAACCCCAAAGCCCACCCCACAACTCACTCTACACCTGACCCGTTCCCTCTACTCCCGACCCGTTCCCTCTACTCCCGACCTGTCACGTCCCGCTTCCCAGTATACGGGCAGAGGGCGCGACGAGGCCGCTACGTATTTACTCTGAAATAAATACGCTAAGCGTAACAAAGCAATATAAAAGAAATGTACACAAGAGACAAATGTAATGAACAACAACTTTATTTATTAACATTTTTTTGTACAATGCATGGAAAAGTAAATACATCTGAATGAAAGCAATACCTAAACAGTGGCATATCAGAAAAGGAAAATACAGAATGTAAAAGAAAAAGTACAAGTGAAACTACAGCTCGGGATCTTTAGTAAACTGGTCCAAGTCTTCGGCGCTGGGCTCGATCTCTTGAAGGTCCGAATCACCTGACAATATTCCAAAGAAGAAAGAGAAGGAATGTTGTCAGCGAACAATAGCTCGGTAAGTCCCAAAGATAAGGGAGAAGTAAAATAGACAGATAGAAAGAGAGTGTAGCTTTTAAAGTTGTATTTAGTGTTAACGCTGTTGTTTGTAGCTTGGTACAGAAAGATGCCAGTGTATACGAGAGGAGTCTCTATATGCCAGAGATTAAAGGCAAATGGAGTACAAGGAACCGTTTATGCCACGGTACAACAACAAATGAATACATGTTAGGTGTCTTAAATCTTGCAGTCTCGTGCCATTTCTAACACCTTCCGTACCAATCTACCCCTTAAACCCCACGATATCTTGATTGTATTGTTTGTATTGTATTGTCTTGTAATTTGAATTGCATAGATGGATGACTTGCCGAAACCATGATATCAGTAAATGGATATAACTAGAGAATCATGTAGATGGAAAGTATATCCATGGTTCGGTTCAGTCAATACAGATTGAATAGATTGAACAGATTGATTATATGGATTCATATTGAATTGTAGTTTGTACTTGAATCATATTCAAGTCAGATTATTATAATGAGACCCAGTCTGAGTCAGTACAATTAGAAAAGAAATTGAAGTCCCGAGTTAGGTTTTGGTGTTATTGGTAACCGCTGCATATGGGCGGTAGGATTTGTGTCTTTTTCAAAGACGATTACCATGTTTGATAACACCGTTTATTAAGTTGTCTACCTTCAATAGGCAAGCACCCATATCTCCGGCTCCCTGAGGCTCAAGAGACTGGTCCCGCTTAAACCTATATTTACTAGGGTTCTTATTGTAATTTATAAAACTTGAAGGGGTTTTATGTAAAAATAATTTTGTATAATTTTCAAAATACACCCCAAGAATTTAATTATCATCTTTAGAGTTTTCATAGATGTGGATTTTATATATGTGACATTTTTAGTGAATAAAACCTAATTCCATAATATATGGTACTTAATTGTAAAGTATTGAGCTTGTATGGAATTGCATGGTATTTTCATGTAAAGTGATTCTTTTGATTTAAAAAAGTTGGAATATTTATATTATATCAAAATTAGATATTTTGATGATACACACACATACACACACACACACACACACACATATATATATATTTATAAAAATAATTTTAATTTATTAATTTTTTAGAAATCTCATTTTTTTAAAGATATTTGTATTTAAAAAATTTTCGAGACCGAATGCTCCTTGCGGAGGTCTGCATCTCGCACTACTAAGCCTGAGAATGTGCGATAATCCGCACCATCCTGAACGGGTTCTCTAAATAGGTTGTTGCGGCGCTTTGCAAAGATTTATTTAAAATACATAATCTTATAGAAAAATGTTTTTATAAGATAAAGGTATTTAAGTGTAATTTCGTATTCCCGTATTCTATATTCCCGAAACGCATCGTGTCATGTTGCATATGAGTGTTGTGAAGAGGTAGGTCATTACCTCATGATCTATCTAAAGGTATAGCAAGAATTATGATATTTGATGTCAAAACTAAACTATGTTGTATTTTACTGAAAAAGTACGATAAAAATTGCAATATGAAATATTTTGCTATGGAACTTGTTCATGATGTTTTGTTACCGTTTAATAGTCAAGATGTGAGGGTTTGGTATGTTTGTATTTAAGAAAAGTTGAAATTTTTAAAGAAAACCGAATAGGAAGTCGGATTAACTCCCCTTCCGTCGGATTTTAGAAATACGAGTTTTAAGAATAGAATAAAGAAGGGGAAGGTGGGACTTACGGGTTTGTAGAGTAGAGAAGAGGAAAAGGAGGAAGTAGGAGTTGCCGGTGCGTCGTTTCGTCGCCGGGAGCTCTTAGAATCGTCGTCGGAAGTTCGCCGGAGTTTCGCCCTTTGCTAACTCCACTTGCACACAAAATTTCTAGAGAGTTTTCTTGAGAGTTTGGACAGAATTTATGAGTGAGGAGGGTGTGTTTAGGGATGGTATTTATAGGGTAAAACTAGGGTTAGGGTTAGATGAAAGGGTGTGAAGAAAATGTATTAAAAATTGGAGTAAATATGTGTTTTATTGGCTCTGTTAAATTGCAGGTTAAATAAACATGTCAGGAGTTATAAGGAGGCCAAGAGACACAACTTCATAGAAGAGTGAATCGGATTTTTCGATGACTCGGCGGGCGGCGGCGGGCGATTCGGCCGATCCGCCGGCCGAGTCAGGCCGAGTCGGCCCCCCTTGCTGCCACGTGTCCTATGTCTTATAGTCTTTCTCCTGGGTCAGTTTGTTTTTAGTGTGACCTTTGGGTTTACGTGTTTAGCACGTGTAGACTCTTGGTATTCTAAAAATTTAAAAGAAAATAATATTAAAAATAATGTGGATGATGGGACTTGAACTCTGGTGCTTTGGTTCAGCAGTGCAAGGTCTTACCAGTGAGCTACAAGCTCCTTTTTGCTATTAAAAAGCAAATCAATTACTTATAGTACTCACAGGAAATGCAAATACCCCAAGTTTATATTAACTTTTAAAAAAATTTGTACACTAAAATTGGAGTTGTTACGGTCTACCCTCCTTACAAAAATTTTGTCCTGGAAATTTACAAATTTTATTTTAAGGACTATTTTACAAATAGGTGGGGGTATCTTGCACGCATCTCATCTTCCCTTTCCCATGTTGATTCTCCTGGCGTGTCTTTACTTCACATCACTCGAACCAAGTTGACTTCCTTGTTCCGAAGTGACTTCACTTTCCTGTCCAGGATCTCCTTGCTCACAAGATAAGTCGGGCAGTACAGTGAGCTCGGAATGATCGAGAATGTGGCTGGGGTCACTCATATACCTTCTGAGTTGGGATATGTGGAACACATTGTGCACTCCTTCCAATGAAGGTGGAAGTGCCAAGCGGTATGCCCCTTCACCGACTCGTTCGAGTATGTCGAACGGTCCAATATATCTCGGACTTAGTGTAACAACACTAAATTTCCTATACAAACTTTTTCAAAATATTTTTTTCAAAATCCATAAAGGGGTATTTTAGCCTGAGCACAAGATATAAGTAATTATTTTGCTTTTTAATTACAAGTTAAAAGAATGTAACAACTCCATTTTTAGTGTACAAAAAATTTGCTTTAAAATTAATGTATACTTGGGGTATTTACATTTACTGTTATTACTTTAAATAATTATTTAGCTCCATAATTACAAGAAGGAGCTTGTGGCTCATTGTTAATACCTTGCACTGCTGAACCAAGCCACCAGAGTTCAAATCTCATACCCCACATTATTTTTAAATTTGTTTTATTTTGAAATTTTTAGAAGTTCAAGAGTCAACACGTGCTAACTCCCAAAATTCCCACTACACATGAAAAAGTGATTGCACCAGTAAGGACACCAAACGACGAGGCACCCTCCGACCATCGAACTAGGACCGGATCGGTCAACTCGGCCGGCGGACCGGAGTTGCCGATTCGGCCGAGTTGTCAACTGATGAGATGTGGCTCTTGGGCTACTCTACCTCCCTGCACATTTCAATTTCCCAGATCGGTTCCAGAGACTTTTGAAATCCCCATTTATTCCATTTTTAATGAATTTTAATATATTTTTACATTTTTTCAATTTAAACTTTTCATCTACCCTAACCCAAGCCTAACCCTATAAATACCAACCCTACACTCTACCCCCCACCCTAAAACTCTGAGCCAACTCTCAAGAAATCCCTAGAAACTCTAGTGTGCAATCGAACTGAGCGAAAGGCGAAGCTCCGGAGAATTTTCCAGTCATCTTCTGACGACGATCCTAGGAACTCTAGGCGAAGAAACGACGCACCGTCGACTCCTATCATCTCCCCTTCCTCTCTTTTAAAGTCCTAAACCTGTAAGTCCCAATTCTTTCTTCTCTATTCTTTTCTAGAAATACGGAATTACAAAACCCGACGGAATCGGAACAAAACCGATTTCCAATTCGGTTTCTTCCTAAAACCTCCATTTTCTTTAATACAATTATACTAAAACCAATTCATGTTGACTATTAAACACCAATCAACCATATCGATCAAGTTTCATATCAAATGTAATTGCTATTTCCATTTTACCGTATTTTTTCATTAAAATACCACATAGTTCATTTCTACATTTAAACCATCAAAACCCTTGCTATACCTTTAAGTAGATTACGATGTAATGACCTACCTCCTCACACACTCATATGCAACATAGCACAATACCCTTGGGAATATAGAATACGGGAAAACGACATCATTGCAAATAAATACCATTTACTTAATAAAACCGTTTTCTAAAGGATTTAGTATTTATACAATCTTTGTAAAGCGCCGCTACAACCCATTTTGGGGAACCCGTTCGGGATGGTGCAGATTATCGCACATCCTCGGGCTTAGTAGTGCGAGATTCAGACCTCCGCAAGGAGCATTCGGTCTCGAAAGATTTAAAATACGACATCTTAAGAAAATGAGATTTTTAGAAATATAAAATATATATTAAAATTATTTTTATATAATTACATATATATGTAACATTAAGATATCTATTTTGAAATATTATAGATATTCCAACTCTTTTCAAAAATCTCAAGAATCATTTACACTAAAATACCATGAATTCCATACAAATCAATATTACAAATAAATACCTTTATTTATGAAATTAGTATATTTTCACTAGAAATATCACAACATAAAATCTACATTCATTACAACTCTAAAAACGAATAATAAATACTTGGGGTGTATTTTGAAAAGTATATAAAAGTATTTTTACATAAAACCACCTCAAGTTTTATAAATTACCCTAAGGACCCTAGTAAACATAGGTTTAAGCGGGACCAATCTCTTGAGCCTCAGGGAGCCGGAGAAGTGGGTGCTTGCCTATTTAAGGTAGACAACTTAATAATGGTGCTATCAATAAGGTAATCGTCTTTGAAAAAGACACAAATCCTGCCGTCCATGTGCAGCGGTTACTGTAACAACCCTAATTTTTTTATACACTTTTTCCTATACAAATTTTTTTCAAATATTTTTTTTTTATAAAATGCATAAAGGGGTATTTATTGCCTGAGCACAAGACTTAAGTAATTGATTAGCAATTTAATTACAAGAAGGAGCTTGTAGCTCATTGGCAATACCTTTTACTGCTGAACCAAGCCACCGGAGTTCAAATCCCATGCCCCACATTATTTTTAATATTTATTTTGTTTTAAATTTTATGGAAGCCCAACAGTCCACACAAGATAACTCCAGATTTTCCCACTACACTTTAAAAACTAAATATACCAGAGGCTACACTAGACGACCCCCCACCTCCCCATGCCCTGACTCGACCCGACTCGGCCGAGTCGGCCGGCGCCGCCGGCCGTACTCGTCCGGACGGCCGAGTTCCCTTCTTCAATATTGTGTCTCTTCATCTTCTAAACCCCCTGTACACTTCAAATTCCTAGATCGGTTTCAGAGACCTTTGAAATCCCCATTTACTCCATTTTAATGTTTTTAATACATTTTTACATTAAAACCTTTCATATACCCTATTTACTCCAATTTTTAATGATTTTATACATTTTTACATTTTTTTAATTTAAAAACCCTTCACCTACCCTACCCATAGCCTACCCTATAAATACACCCCCTCCACTCTACCCTCTCATCCCAAAATCCTAAGCTCACTCTCTCAAAATTTTCCAAGAGTTGTATACTTTGTAAACAAGCTCACGTCGAAGCTCCGACGAAATTCCGGCGGAAATTCCGACGACGTTTTTAGGAACTACCGGCGACGACGCAACGCATCGGCAATCCCTTTAGTTCTACCTCACTCTAGTATAATCGAAAACCCGTAAGTCCCTTTCTGTCTCTCTCTTCCATATTCAAGAAAATACGAAATTAAAAACCCGACGGAATCGGAACAAATCCGATTTTCGATTCGGTTTTCTATAAATTTCACTTCTCACTAATACAATCATAATTAAACATCCTTATGTTGACTATTAAACTCTAATCAAACAATTTGAACAAGTTTCATCACATGAAATGATAGACTTTTCAAATTATCGTATTTTTCACTTAAATACCACAATATTTCGATTTCAAATTTAACCCCTTAACTTTGCTATACATTTAAAGTAGAGCACGAGGTAATGACCTACCTCCACACACACGCAAATACAACTCTAAACGATATCATCAAAACTTAGAATACGATAAAACAGTACTTTCATTTAAATACCATATTCTTAATAAAATCATTTCTAGAAGTTTTAGCTTTGATACACTTTTAAATAAATACCTCTTATTAGGAAAACACGATAAGTTGTGGACATCGATCGTTTATATAAACCTGACTTTGTGGTGTCTAGGCTAGGCAAGTGAGCAAAGGTAACTTTAAAAGGCCCGTCTCACGATTTGTGAGCGGATCCCTCCTTCCTCATTTGTACTTACCTGGCCACAATTGGCGGTGAAGAGGCGATTTGAGACTTCTAACGACTTGTCGTTTAGACCATTTAGAAATAGGCTAGTTGACTTAGGAAACCCTAGAATCTAAAATACGTAAATTACACTTTGCAAATAAATACCTTTTACTTTATAAAACCGTTTTCTAAAGGATTAGTACTTTACAATCTTTGCAAAGCGCCGCTACAACCCACCTTTGGGGAATCCGTTAGGGATAGTACGGTTTATCGTGCACCCTCGGGTTTAGTAGTGCGAGATTCAGACCTCCGCAAGGAGCATTCGGTCTCGAAAGGTTTAAAATACGACATCTTAAGAAAATGAGATTTTTGGAATATAAAATATTTATTAAAATTACTTTTGTATAAACATATGTATATTTATCATTTAAATATCTATTTTATTATAATACAAATTTCCACCTTTTTCTAAAAATCACAATAATAAATTTTACACTAAAATACCATGAACTTCAAATAATCAATATTACAGATAAATACCCTTATTTATAAAATTTGGATATTTTCACTAGAAATGTCACCACATAAAATCCACCCTCATTACAACTCTAAAGACGAACAATAAATACTTGAGGTGTATTTTGAAAAGTATATAAAAGTATTTTTACATAAAACCCCCTCAAGTTTTATAAATTACCCTAAGGACCCTAGAAATTATAAGACTTCGATTCACATCCCTGATTGTATGACTCGGGTTTGAGTCTGATTAATCTGACTTGAATATGATTCAAGTCAATCTATAATCTACAATATTCCAATTCAATATGAACACATGAATCCATGAATACAATTATCAATTTATACATCTTGACTGAACCGAACCATGGATATATATTCCTTTTACATGATTCACAGTATTCTATTTACATGACTCTACGGTTATAACCGTTTCCTGATATCATGGTTTCGGTCAGTCAGTCAATCCATCTTACAATCAATACAATTTACAAGACAAACAAGATATCGCGGGGTTTAAGGGGTAGATTGGTACAGAAGGTGTTAAAGGTGGCACGAGGTGGTCAGATTTAATACACCTAACATGAATTCAGTTGTTGTTGTACCGTGGCATAAACGGTTCCTTGTACTATACGTGCCCCTAGTCTCTGGCATATAGAGACTCCCCTCGTATACACTGGCATCCTTCTGTACCAAGTTACAAACAACAACGTTAATACGATACTACTACAGGATAATACAACTTTAAAATATATTTTCTTATTCTGTCTTATTCTACTTTCCTCTTACCTTTGGGACTTACCGAGCGACCTGTTCGTTGACGACATTCTGTTTCTCTCTTCTTTGAATGTCGTCAGGTGATTTGGACCCGGTAAAGGTTAAGCCATCGCAAGAAGACTTGGAGCAGTTTACTGAAGACCCTGCACTGTAGTTTCATTGTACACTTTTCCTTTCTGTACTTTTCATTTCCTGTTATGCCACTGTTTAGGTATATTTTTATTTCAGTTGTATTTCCTTTCATGCATTGTACAAAGAATGTTAATAAATAAAAGTTGTTGTTCTTTTTATTTCTTTTCTCTTGTGTATTTATTTTATATTGCTTAGATACGCTTAGCGTATGTACTTCTGAGTATGTACGTAGCGGACCTCGTCACGTCCCCTTTGCCGTACACTGGGAAGCGGGGTGTGACAGTTACCGATAACATCAAAACAATCAGGACTTCAATTTACTTTTCTAATTGTCTGACTCAGAGTGAGTCTCATTATAATCTGACTTGAATATGATTCAAGTACAATCTACAATCTACAAACTTCAATATTACAATTCAAAATGAATCCATGAATCCATTATTCCATCTATCAACTTGACCGAACCGAACCATGGATATACATTCCATTTACATGATTATACAGTTACATCAATGATTCTACAGTTACATCCGTGTACAGATATCATGGTTTCGGTCAGTCATCCAAACATACAATCTATATTACATGACAATTCAAGTTGCAATACAATACAACAATACAATCAAGATAACACTGGATTAAGGGGTAGACTGGTACGGAAGGTGTTAAAAGTGGCACGAGACTGCAAGATTAAGACACCTAACCTGAATCCAATTTCCGTTGTTCCGGGTTGTATAACGAAGCCTTGTATTTCCATTTGTCTCTAGTCTCTGGCATATAGAGACTCCTCTCGTATACACTAGCATCCTTCTGTACCAAGCTACAAACAACAGCGTTGATACTAAATACAACATTATAACAATATAATACAACTTTAAAAGCTACACTCTTTCTCTTTCTGTCTATTCTAATTCTCCCTTATCTTTGGGACTTACTGAGCGATCTGTTCGCTGACGACATTCTCTTTCTTTCTTCTTTGAATGTCGTCAGGTGATCTGGACACATTAGAGATCGAGCCCACTGCTGAAGACTTGGACCAATTCAGTGAAGACCCCGAGCTCTAGTTCATTGTACACTTTCCATTCAGTACTTTTCATTTCTGTTATGCCATTGTTTAGGCATTGCCTTTTATCGGTTGTATTTACTTTCCGTGTATTGTACAGAAAAAATGTGAATAAATAAAGTTGTCGTTTTGATTATATCTTGTCTCTTGTGCATTTACTTTTATATTTCTTAGATTCGCTTAGCGTATTTACTTCAGAGTAAATACGTAGCGGCCTCGTCGCGTCCTCTGCTTGTATACTGGGAAGTGGGGCGTGACAGGTTTTGTTGGTGGCCCATGCAGGTCAGAGCCGTATAGAACCATACTATGCAGTTCTGTTCTGCGTGAACAAACCTAAGCAATATAACACAAGAACCAGCAACTAAAACATTCTTTGCAATTCATGTTCCTTGAATCTTACAATTTCATATTTCTTGAATCTTATCATTTTATGTACTTGAATCTGTCCTAACCTAAATTTTTCTTCAAGGTTATGGATTCCCCAAACAACACCAGCACCAACTTCAACAACACTCCACCTCCATTACCAATCGTACCTACCGTTCCTGCTCCAGCCACCGAGCAAACGGTTCTGCTTGAGGCGATCCACAGCCTCTTAGAGAGACAACAACAGCTCTTGAACCGTCCTGAGACTGAAACACCTGGGGTGAAGCAATTCAGAGGTTTGCATCCCAAATAGTTCTCAGGAAAGGGAAGCCCACTGGAAGGTGAAGAATGGGCACAAGGTATAGAAGATGATCTGGCGGCAGCACAAGTGCCAGACATAGCTTGGGTTCGTGTAGCAAAATTACAGCTCACGAAAAATGAACGGAACTGGTGGAAGGCGGAAGAAAGCCGTCTTGATCAGCCCATTGAATGGAAGACTTCGCGATAAGTACGACGTGAAGTACTTCCCTGTGACTGCCAGGTTCGACATGGAACATCAATTCATTCATCTACAACAAAGTTCGATGTGGATCAAATCGGTAGATGAGTATGACGCTGAGTTCACCATGCTCAGTCGGTAAGATATGTCACAGTATTTCAAATTTTTAATATCACATACTACACAGCTAACACAAGACCGTAACAGATTTGCGGCACACCTGATACCGACAGATGAGATCAGAGCCCGTCGATTTCAATAAGGTTTGGACACGGAAATCCAGGCTTCACTAGCCACAGGGAAATTTCCGACTCATGAAGATGCTTTGGAAGCTGCCCGCAGTTATGAGGCAGTGATAAAGGCGAGGGGAAGACCCCAAATTGCCGGTTTGAAACGCCCTGCCACTCAAATGGCAGGAGGAGCCTCTTCCAGGCCATCGTTTGAACCCAGGAGAACTGAAGAAATTTGCCACTACTGCCATAGAAAGGGACACTTGTGGAAGGACTGTAGGCGCGCAAAAGGCCCGTGTCTAATTTGTGGCGCATTCAACCACAGAATTGGGAATTGTCCTTATAATAGCAACCCAACTCACACACCCACCAACTACCCACAGCGGCCAGATATCCAGGCTCCTACACCTCGTTTTGCTCCACCACCTATACAGCCTACTCGCCAATTCCATCAGGCAATGAGGAACATGCCTCGAGGGCAGAGAAACAAGCCCCAAGGACAGAATGTGCCTCCAGCTAGAAGGAAGGTACCACGGCGACAGACTTTCACATTAGCAGCCGTAGAAGCCGAGACTGTAGGTCAAGGTAACATCGGTAAGCCTTTTTCACATTTTTAAAAACCCTTGCACTACCTTGTTATTTTTTTCACACACTGTCAGTACTCCAGTCACCAAAATTTTCTTGAATTTGTTACACTTTCCTTTTACAAATTTCGAGGACGAAATTTTTATAAGCAGGGTAGAATGTAACAACCCTAAATTTCCTATACAATTTTTTTCAAAATATTTTTTTCAAAATCCATAAAGGGGTATTTTAGCCTAAACACAAGATATAAGTAATTATTTTGCTTTTTAATTACTAGTTAAAAGAATGTAACAACTCCATTTTTAGTGTACAAAAAAATTGCTTTAAAATTAATGTATACTTGGGGTATTTACATTTACTGTTATTACTTTAAGTAATTATTTAGCTCCATAATTACAAGAAGGAGCTTGTGGCTCATTGGTAAATACCTTGCACTGCTGAACCAAGCCACCAGAGTTCAAATCCCATAACCCACATTATTTTTAAATTTGTTTTATTTTGAAATTTTTAGAATTTCAAGAGTCAACACGTGCTAACTCCCAAAATTCTCACTACACATGAAAAATGAATGCACCAGTAAGCACACCAAACGACGAAGCGCCCTCCGACCATCGAACTCGGATCGTATCGGCCAACTCGGCCAGCGGACCGGCCGACTCGGCCCGCCGCAGCCGGCCAGAGTTGCCGATTCGGCCGAGTTGTCAACTGATGAGTTGTGGCTCTTGGGCTACTCTACCTCCCTTCACACTTCAATTTCCCAGATCGGTTTCAGAGACTTTTGAAATCCCCATTTACTCCATTTTTAATGAATTTTAATATATTTTAACATTTTTTTCAATTTAAACTCTTCATCTACCCAAACCCTATAAATACCACCCCTATAGTTTACCCCCTCATCCCAAAACTCTGAGCCAACTCTCAAGAAATCCCTAGAAACTCCAGTGTGCAATCGAAGTGAGCGAAAGGCGAAGCTCCGGCGAATTTTCCGGCCATCTTCCGACGACGATCCTAGAAACTTCCGGCGACGAAACGACGCACCGTCGACTCCTTTCATCTCCCCTTCCTCTCTTTTAAAGTCCTAAACCCGTAAGTCCCAATTCTATCTTCTCTATTCTTTTCTAGAAATACGGAATTACAAAACCCGACGGAATCGGAACAAAACTGATTTCTGATTCGGTTTCTTCCTAAAACCTCCCTTTTCTTTAATACAATTATGCTAAAACCAATTCATGTTGACTATTAAATACTAATCAACCATATCGATTAAGTTTCAGATCAAATGTAATTGCTATTTCCATTTTACCGTATTTTTTCATTAAAATATCACATAGTTCATTTCTACATTTAAACCATCAAAACCCTTGCTATACCTTTAAGTAGATCACAAGGTAATGACTTACCTCCTCACACACTCATATGCAACATAGCACAATACCCTTGGGAATATAGAATACAGGAAAACGACATCATTGCAAATAAATACTATTTACTTAATAAAACCATTTTTTAAAAGGATTTAGAATTTATACAATCTTTGCAAAGCGCCGCTACAACCCATTTTGGGGAACCCGTTCGGGATGGTGCAGATTATCGCACATCCTCGGGCTTAGTAGTACGAGATTCAGACCTCCGCAAGGAGCATTCGGTCTCGAAAGATTTAAAATACGACATCTTAAGAAAATGAGATTTTTAGAAATATAAAATATATATTAAAATTATTTTTATATAATTACATATATATGTAACATTAAGATATCTATTTTGAAATATTATAGATATTCCAACTCTTTTCAAAAATCTCAAGAATCATTTTACACTAAAATACCATGAATTCCATACAAATCAATATTACAAATAAATACCTTTATTTATGAAATTATGATATTTTCGCTAGAAATATCACAACATAAAATCTACATTCATTACAACTCTAAAGACGAATAATAAATACTTGAGGTGTATTTTGAAAAGTATATAAAAGTATTTTTACATAAAACCCCCTCAAGAGACAACAACTCTGAGAGAAGATGGGGCGCCCCCAAGAATGAAAAAGAATTTGATATAGATTACCCTAAGGACCCTAGTAAATATAGGTTTAAGCGGGACCAACTCTTGAGACTCAAGGAGCCGGAGAAGTGGGTGCTTGCCTATTTAAGGTAGACAACTTAATAATGGTGTTATCAATACGGTAATCGTCTTTGAAAAAGACACAAATCCTGCTGTCCATGTGCAGCGGTTACCGATAACATCAAAATAATCAGGACTTCAATTTACTTTTCTAATTGTCTGACTCAGAGTGAGTCTCATTATAATCTGACTTAAATATGATTCAAGTACAATCTACAATCTACAAAGTTCAATATTACAATTCAAAATGAATCCATGAATCCATTATTCCATCTATCAACTTGACCGAACCGAACCATGGATATACATTCCATTTACATGATTATACAGTTACATCCATGATTCTACAGTTATATACATAATTCTCCAGTTACATCCGTGTACTGATATCATGGTTTCGGTCAGTCATCCAAACATGCAATTTATATTACATGACAATTCAAGTTGCAATACAATACAACAATACAATCAAGATAACACGGGGTTAAGGGGTAGACTGGTACGGAAGGTGTTAAAAGTGGCACGAGACTGCAAGATTAAGACACCTAACCTGAATCCAATTGCCATTGTTCCGGGTTGTATAACGGAGCCTTATACTTCCATTTGCCTCTAGTCTCTGGCATATAGAGACTCCTCTCGTATACACTGGCATCCTTCTGTACCAAGATACAAACAACAGCGTTGACACTAAATACAACATTATAACAATATAATACAACTTTAAAAGTTACACTCTTTCTCTTTCTGTCTATTCTAATTCTCCCTTATCTTTGGGACTTACCGAGCGATCTGTTCGCTGACGACATTCTCTTTCTTTTTTCTTTGAATGTCGTCAGGTGATCTGGACACGTCAGAGATCGAGCCCACTGCTGAAGACTTGGACCAATTCAGTGAAGACCCCGAGCTCTAGTTCATTGTACACTTTCCATTCAGTACTTTTCATTTCTGTTATGCCATTGTTTAGGCATTGCTTTTTATCGGTTGTATTTACTTTCCGTGTATTGTACAGAAAGAATGTGAATAAATAAAGTTGTTGTTTTGATTATATCTTGTCTCTTGTGCATTTATTTTTATATTGCTTAGATACGCTTAGCGTATTTACTTCAGAGTAAATACGTAGCGGCCTCATCGTGTCCTCTGCCCGTATACTGGGAAGCGGGGCGTGACACTTAGCTTACCCCGTCTTCCAAATTGGATCACTCCGCGGTTTGGAAATATCTTTAAGAATACATGATCTCCCGGCTAGAACTCCAAGTGACGTCGCTTTGCATCAGCCCAGTGCTTCTGTCGATCTTGGGCTATGCGCATCTTTTCTTTGATAGTGTGTACCGCATCTACCGTTGCTACTATCATTTCAGGTCCAAGAATTTCCCTATCTCTGATGTCGTCCCAACTTAATGGCGATCGACACTTCCTTCCATATAGCGCTGCAAAAGGTGCCATTCTAATGCTTGTGTCATGACCCGAAATTTGGCACGTGACGGCACTTAAACCACGTAACGTCTACAGGCGTAACACAATTCAAGTAAGCCGAAAACCCAGCAATATAAACCATCAAAAGTAGTAAGTGATAAGAACATTGTTAAAAACTTTTGGAAATCCCAAGTAAAAATTCTTTAGAGTCCAAATTTACTTTCTCTAAAACTTGGCAGCACCTCCTTCGTAAAAACTAGCCCCAAAAAGGGTACTACATAAAGTATAAGTAAAGCATCCCCAACGGGAGCAAATCCATGCCCAAAGGCGGAAACAACCACCACAAGAAGATATACGACGTCGTAGCGAAGAAAATGGACGATATAAAGTGAAAACAACATAAAAGATAAAGCTGCATAAAAGGCCGGCTCACACGAGCATGACATCCAAGTCACAAAAAAATATACAATATCGTCCTCACATCTCGTCTCTAAGTCAATACATGAAAGTAGTAGATGGAGTGTACTAGATACAATAAGATATACAATGAGCATCATCGGATAACCGCAAAATCCACCTATAGCAAAACTGCTCACAGTCAGCCGTAGCAGTATCCGCTGCAAAGACGATACGATAAGAAGAAGCCCTGCCGCTGCTACTCTCTGAGGGACAACCTGCAAAACACTGTAGCACAACAGGGGTGAGTTGCCAACTCGTGAATAGTAAATAACATCATGCAGGTAATTGCATGTATGCACGTACTGCGATAATCTATCACATGCAACTGATAGTATAATATGGCAATATATGTATGCAATAATCATGAAAGGTACTCTATCAGGTACTACTAAAACATGAAGCAATGCATATCAAATAAATGCTGAATATGAGATAAAACATATCATCAACACGGAAATCCTCATCGTGGAGAAACTAGTGTCCATCAACGACACTCCAAATCCCAATACCTTAGGCACCGCATCCTCAGATCGGCCCTCATATCCTGTAAGTCTCATGGAACCTGAGTGTCCAACATCGACACCCGAAAACATCATGAAAACTAGTGTCCAGCATCGACACGTAAATACTCATCTCTCAGGCGCCGTCACCAGGACTGGCCCTGATGTCATGTCCGTACATCTCATGGAACTTGAGTGTCCAACACTCGCAATCCACATAGCATGTCCGTACAAAACTCCGGTCGGTATCCCCCAGATATCCGCTGAAACCAAATAATATCACCGGTAAGGTAGTACTCCCCTGCCTCGGGCTCACTGCCTGCAATACGAGTCTTCTTGCCCCGGGTACCTCCGGGCCCCACCATGTACCCGCATACGGCCTCGTCCACTCCTCGTATCGGGTTTCTAACACAAGTCTCAGAACCGAGAAATCTCATGGTGGACGCATCGAAATATCATATCAAGAGAAACCGGGTTTTTCAAACAATGCATAATTTCATGAAATACCACGGTCCTCAAATCCAGAAAATATCATATGAAATCTATATCTCAAATGAGTAAATCCATGAAATATAATATATGCAACATAAAACAGTAATATGAGCATATCAAGGAAAAACCGCTATTTAAATGCATCAAGTTATTTAATATATCATGCGGTTTCCAATTTATCCAAAGTCAAATGCAACATCATATAAAGGTGAACATGTAGCTATAGCAAGATATATGGGTGTACATGTAAGTATGTATGCATGATATACATGCAGCTATAGCAAGATATGTGTATATAGCTATCAATAATGATGTAATACCATATAGGTATATGTGTAAGCATGTAGACATAGCAAGGAATATGTGTAAGCATGTAGGTATGGAAGTATACTACCTTTCATATGCACAATAGAATAAGAATCAATGTATCAATTGTCCCTAACCAATACAATATCACGTATGTATATGTGTTAGCTATATCTCATATGCACAATGGAATAAGAATCTACGTCTCAATGTCCCTAACTAATACAATATCACGTATGTATATGTGTTAGCTATATCTCATATACACAATGGAATAAGAATCTATGTCTCAATGTCCCTAACCAATACAATATCACGTATGTATATGTGTTAGCTATATCTCATATGCACAATTGAATAAGAATCTACGTCTCAATGTCCCTAACCTATACAATATCATGTATGTATATGTGTTGTGCGTGTCATGGCAAATTACCGACGGTGTGAGTGTAGCATACAATTAGTGCTCGTGCGACATGAACCGTCAATAATAGTGCAGTGTCCAATGGGTACAAGTCCAGGCACAACAAGTGATAATATGCAATGAAGTTCATGCACAATCTCTATGTACATATACTTAAAACTAATAATCCTATCATTGAATCTAGCCCAGAGGTATAACGCCATGCGGGTGATTCCCCTGTAGATGTTAAATCTACTCACCGATGACTTCGAGCTAAGTAAATCCGACCACCCGCTTCCCTTTCTTCGCAGCGTCCGAAGTCCCTGCTCGCGATCCTAAAATTTCACAAAAACAACACATAAGACTAAATATTCTGCGCCGACACAAAGACAATGAACGCAAGGATAACGTCCACAAGATATACACACTGTGCACTTAGTGCACAAAACGCGTACGATATCGGCACAATCCTAGCTAGGAACGCAAAACGACATAACCACCAAGCCTAGACCCTGATCGTACCGATCGCGCATTCACAACACAATATATATCATGGAATTTAATATATATAACATCCCCACGTCAATAGAAACTCACGCTTAAATTTTACTGAAAACCTAGTAAGCATATTTTAATCATCTTAGCTCAAATCTAGTAGTTTAACCAAAACTAGCGATCACAATCAACACATAATAGCTTGATTAAGCCACACAAACCTTTACTATAATTTTAATCTCACCCATATAAGATTTAGTAAAAGTTAGTTTGCACTTGAGCTCAATTAGACAATTAGAAAAATAACAAATAACAATCTCACAACTAGGTTAAGTTTTCCTTGTCTAAACAACTCACTTAGCCATTATAATAATCAAAACCTTAACTTGATCTTCAAAAACCTTTTCTTGAATTTCTAAACATGCAAATTAAAGCTTTATTTAAATATCTAATAAGCTAACTTAATGTATTAAAACAATAACTAAGCTTAGGGTTAGAATTTTATACCTCCACTTGATTCTAAAACTTGCAACTAGATCATCAAAATAGCCTCCAAAATGCTAACTTTCATGAAGATCCAAGCTTGATTAAGACAAAAGAATAATGGGTATTGATTTGTTTTGAGTTTGTGGGATTATTTGATAATTTTTGATGAATTTTTGGAGCTCAAAGAAGTGGAAATGGAGTGGAGAAAGAGAGAGGGCAGCGGGGGGGGGGGGGAGGGGTTCGGCCAAAGCTAGGTAAAAATGGGTGTGTGTGGAAGTGTGTGGAAATATCTAAGTTAAAAACACCATTAAAGTTTAATTAAAGCACTTATCTTTATGCCACCTCAAAACCTTTTAATTAAAACCTTCATTAACCTTCAAAATATCTAGATATTTTCCAAGATATTTTCAAAGAAGTCAAAAATGCTTAATCTTGTGATTAAGTTAGCATGGATTCACATTAGCATAATTAACTCAATCAAATTTGTAATTACCACTAATTAAGTGCATAATTAAAAACTTATAATAATATTTTAATTAAGGAAAAATATTTAAGTGGACTAAAAATTATAAGTGACCAACTAAATACCGCAACTAGCAAATTCCTAGTTAAACCAGGTGTAGTGAAGTCTATACTGAAAAAAAGATCACTTCTAGATTTTTACGGAAAACACAATTTATTTTACCTATTAACGGAAAATTCGCCTAAACGATTTCTAAAACGTTACAGCTTGCTTGATAGCTTTTGTTGTATAAAAACTCCACAAGATGTAGGTGATCTTCTCATAATCCTCCGAAGTCCAACATACATGCTCTGAGCATATCTTCCAAGATCTGAATAGTTCGCTCAGACTGACCATCTGTTTGTGGATGATAAGCCGTGCTGAAGTTTAGACTTGTTCCCAAGATTGCTTGCAGACTCTGCCAAAATTGTGATCGGAACCTGGTGTCACGATCGGAGACAATGCAGACCGGTACTCCATGGAGTCTCACAATTTCCTGTATGAGTTCATGGATATCAGTGGTAGTACATTATGAAGAGTTTAAATCTTAAGTAGATTCTTACCTCCATGTACTTCTTTGCTAATGTCTCAGTAGATTGGCCAGCTCGAAATGAGCTGACTTTGTGAGTCGATCCACAATGAACCATACCGCATCGTTACCCTTTGTGCTGCGAGGAAGTGCAGTCACAAAATCCATCGTGATGTGTTGCCACTTCCATTCTGGGATCGGTAACGGTTGAAGTAATCCAGCTGTCATGTGATGTTCAGCCTTTACTTGCTGATGTTTCCCCCAATCAGAGCAAAGCTCTGTTTTAAAATTCAAAATTCAAAAATTGAAGCAACGCTTCAGATTGAGAGCTAGGCGCGCTGCGCGCCATGTGTCAAACACAGATGCGCTAGAGCCAGGTGCGCTGCGCCCTAGGCAGCGCACCCCCAATCAGAGCAAAACTTTGTTTTAAAATTCAAATTCAAAAATTGAAGCAATGCTTCAGATCCAGCGCTAGGCGCACTGCGCGCCACGTGTCAAACACGGGTGCGCTAGCGCAGGCTGCACTGCGCTCTGCGCTGCACGCCACGTGTCAAACGTAGGTGCGCTAGCGCAAAGTGCGCTGCGCTCTGAGCAGCGCACCACGTGCAAAGCACGGGTGCGCCAGCGCTGGAATTAAAAATTCCCCACCGTTAGATCAAAAGATCTAATAATAATGATAAATTATTAATTAATCAGAATTAAAATTCTGTTATGGAAAGATTTTTCCAATCTTGTTAAAAACAAGAAGATTGCCTTCTGTAAAACAGAAACCCTAGGATCAAAGATCCAACGGTGGGGAAACATCTCCAAATCAATCAGAGAAAGATCTTTTTAACTGATTTAACAAATCAATTTGCCCTATATAAAGGCCCCAAGACTTCAAGTCTAAAATAGAGAAACCCCCCTAAAATTTTTGAGAAAACTCAAAAGAAAGAGAGCAAGCTCTTGAAAGAAGATCATTTCTTCAAGGTAAAAAGAATGATTCTTGCACAAAGAGATGAAATCATCTCATTAAAGCAGAAGAATTATCTTTTTAAAAGATCATAGATCTACAAAAGACCAAGATCTTTTATAAAAAGAGATCAAAAGATCTCATCATAAAAACAAAAGAAGTATTTACTTCATTCACAGATCATTGATCTACAAAAGCAAAGCCCTTCCAAAAATAAGAACTGTTGTTCTTGAATCTTGAGGCAAATCCTCCTTTAAAAAGAACATAAATTTGTTCACAGATCATAAATTTGATCAAATGCGCTTTGCGCTATTGAAAAGTGCCTTGCACTCTTGAACCGCACTTCTGCGCTCCTTGGACCGGCGCTTGTTCATATCAGATTATTGCATTTTTATACCGCCCAATTTTTATCATATTGCTTATCGGTAGGTACTCTTGAGCCGTGTTTGCTAGTCAATTGCAGGATACAGGTTCTCGGCTCTTAACGGTGAAATTCATGGAAAAACACGACAAAACCTGGGTTCCTGCCAACCACAGATAAAACACGGGTCTCCGCTCTCTATCCGTATGTTGCCGCACACCAGTTTAAAAGACAAAATGGCAAATCAATGTCATTTTCATGCACAAGGCTCAATGGCAACACAAGATCCAAGAAATCTACGCGGAGCTCGAGAAAATCATGACAAAAGATCCACATCACATCACCTTTTGTTCAACAGAAATTCTGGAAAAATCGTGAAGAAATTATGAGAAAAAACATATACCATACTGAAGGGCACTGCTATCCAGGAGAAGCCACCAATTTTGGTGGCCTAATTCCCCCATAGGGCCGCGGAACCGCGGCCGTACGGCCTCCACAGAACATAAAAATTCAGGGGTATTTGGGTCTTTTTATGAAGGTTCTGAATGTTGCCTTAGATTTCCAGCTTCCTGCCTATAAATAGTCCAGAACCTTGTGAAGCCAAGGGTGCTTAATCTTGTATTTTTAAGGGTTTAGAATACTTGTTTCTTCTTCCTCTTCTCATCTCTTCTCCATTGAAAAACTTGTAGTGAGCTTTTGTGAGTGAAGAATGATGAATAAAGAAGTTCCTTTTGTTATTATATCTTGTCTTGTTCTTTAGTTAAATTATTATTGCTTGTAATTTTCATTTGTTAACTTAGTTGTTGTTATTTCTTGTTGTTTCTTTCTTTTCTCTTTTCCTTTATCCTTAAACAACCATGACGCTTACGCTTGATCCTTGTCAAGGTGAGGTCGCAAATAGCTAGTTGTTATCTTCTAATCCCCTTCTTTCTATCTTCCTCTTTTGTTTTGTTTTCTTTTCATTATGATGTGTGAGTAGTTTCATACTTGTTAGGGTAGGATAAGGGAAGTTTGAGAGAAGGAAATCTCTCTCACTCTTTCCTTACCCAACATCTTAAATCGACTCCCGTTAATTGAACCACAATCCGCTCCTTACGGCACCCTATCCTACATGATAGCGGTGATTCCGTAGTGAGACCGGTTGTGGTTGAATTAACCGGAGGTTATGGCTAAGAGCCAAGAATGGACGGACAAGCACCAAAAGGAAGAACTTAAGCGTTGGAAAGCCTAGCTTATACTCGCAAGTTCCTTCCTAGTCGTGCTAATCCCCGTTGTTGCCGATTACCGTAACACCGATATTAAGAGTGGCAACGAAAGAAGTGAGCGACTCCTAACTCAAACTAACCTAATCCTAACCCTAACAAGCTCTCTTTACATATCATTTTAACACTTAGTTAATCACAAACAAATCTGGAAAATCGGACTTAACTCGTTAAAGCACATAGAAAAAGATTCCCATCTCCCTGTGGACGACCCGTACTCAACCGGCTAGCTACAAGCGAAACCGTCTTGATTGCGGTAATTAACTAAACTTGAACACGCAGAATCTCTACCAATCAAATGGCGCCGTTGCCGGGGAGACAGTAGTTTATTTCTTTGTGTAATTTCGGGTTAACTTGTGAATATAACAGAAAAACAAAACAAAAAAATATATTTTGTAAAAAAAAAATCATTTTGTTATTTTGATTAGTTTTTGTGCAAGTGTGCAGGATAATACGGAGTTCGAGTTCAGTGCCAAAGACGTGGGAAGATAGACCCACATCTCGCGGCTACACCGCGACGGATCAAGACGGAACCAAAGGTCTACTTTCAAAATCTGGAGCAGTTCCAGTGAGCAAATCAAGATTCAAAACATCCAGATAAGCAGAGAAGACCCAGACCAACACCTACACAAAAATTGAAGGCTCAACTCCCTGTTCCTGCCGCGGAACCGCGGCATAAGAAGGCTTAGGCCGCGGAACCGCGGCCACCTGGTGGCCTCGTCAACTCAAAATCACTGTGAGTACTTCTTGTCTTCTCCCCACTCCTCTGGACTTCAATAATCTGTGTTTTCTGCAGCATTCTTTGCGCAAACTCTCTTCCCCCTTCCAATAAACTGTTTTTGTGCAGGATTCTTTGCGCCGCGCTAAAATAAAAATTGTTTGCAGTTGATTTGTTACTGCTTTGCATTTATTAATACGGACTTAAGAGGTTTGAAACCAATTCAGATTGGGTGGGGATTTCATCACCCTTCCCAGGACCCCGGAAATCACAAAAAGCATATGCATTGACCATTGTTAAATTAAAAATACTAGACTCAGCCCTAAGGACTTCGCGCTCAATAGGACAGAGGACTTGTTACAGGCATCGGCCGTTTATCCTATCTGGCTTTTGCGGTGCCTAGGTAAGTGTGTCGAAGGCAAGTGGTTATTTAATTAAGGAACTTCGCGAAAGCGTTGGATAACCTCCCACTTACCTGGCCGCATTTGACGGAGAAGAGGCGGTTTGATATCCTATTTCTAGCCCTCTGGAACAGTTAGGAGCTGTCTAGCAGACCTAGGTGACCCTAGATCTAGGTGTGATTGTGCATATCTTGTTTGTGATTGCTTAAAGCCGTAAGTCCGTACATATTCCTGTAAAGCTCTTTCTAAAAAAAACAAAAAAGGAAAAAATCAAAAATTTTTATAAAAACTTGCCCTTTGTCGCCAAATCCATTTTTCACCCACCACCCATCATATTTCTCCATTGACGTTTTCTTACCCCCACCTTCTCCGTTTTGACTATACTAAACTCGTTTAGTGTATATCCGCTTGGACTCGGGACACTAGCGCCCGTCTAGTCCGCGTTACGTTAGTCGCTACCGACTACGCGATCGACTCAGACGTCGAAACTCCGTCCACGCCTCTTTCACTCTTACCTTTGCCGGCCAACTTCGACGTTGACCGGAATTCTGTTCATACATCTTCACCTTCACCTTCACCAACCTCTTCTTCCGCGATGTCAGGATTTAATCCGAACATCTCTTTGACTACCCCTGGATTGGCTCCACCTCCTACGGAGACCAATAACCCATCACCACCGCCTGTTGTAGCGCCGCAGCGAATCGCGCTCCAGGATCGTTTCTATCCCACCCGTTCTGCACTTCCCACCTGCCTTTCTCTTCCACCGGCCAATGGGGATAATTTTGAAATTAAGCCCCACTTCATCAACATGCTTCCGCGATTTCATGGGCTTGAATCTGAAGATGCCTATATCTTCATCAATAAATTTCAAAACGTTTGTGCCATGATGAAAACCACCCAGCTGTCGGACGATGCTATACGTCTACGGGTCATTCCGTTCACTTTATGCGATCTTGCTGAAAAATGGCTGTATAGCACCGCTTCCCACTCCATAACCAGTTGGAACGAGTTTGTAAAAGCGTTTCTAAAGAAATTTTATCCGAATCATAAAACCGCAAGGATCCACAATGAAATCAACCAATTCTCTCAGCTTCCTTCTGAACCCTTCTGGAAGTGCTTTGACCGGTACAAAGACCTTCTTGTTCAGTGTCCTCACCATGGTATCGAGAGATGACAACTTTGCCAAACCTTATACGAGGGCCTGAACCCAGCAACCAAGCAGTTGTTGGAAACCATCTGTCAGGGCCACTTCCTATCGAAATCTGACGAGGAAGCGTGGAAATTCTTTGACGACCTTGCGGAGCAAACGCTACAATGGGAGAGCACCAGACCGACTTCTTCTTCCTCTACCTCCACTTCTACCGGTCAGTCTAGGGTAGGAATTCACCAACTTGATGTCTCTATTGCGATGAAAGCTGAAATGGCTGCAATAACGAGAAAGCTTGAAGCAATAGAGAGCAAATTTTCTTGTCCTGCTCCTGCCCCTGTTCTTCCCCTTCGTACCATTTGCGCTTGTTGTTCCGATCCCTCTTACTTAACCGAAGAGTGTCCTTACAATCCACCATCGCAAGGACAGGATCAGGTTAATGCTGCATTTCAGCAAAGACCGAAGAATGATCCATACTCTTCCACCTACAATCCCGGTTGGAGGAACCATCCCAATTTCGCCTGGAATCAGAATCAGAATCGATTCCAAGGAAACAATTTCCAGAGGCCCCCTCCTCCGCAACAACAAGCGCAACAACAAGCGCAACAACAAACTCAACATCAGTTTCAGCAGCCTTTCCAACCCCAACCTTTTCAAAATCAGACGAACAACTTTGCACCCAACAATTCTTTTCCACCAAACAACTTTGTTCCGTCAAACAACGATAAGGTTTCCTCGCTCGAACGAAGTCTGGAGGCGTTCGTTAAACAATCGACACAATCCACCGCCAACATCCAGTCTTCCATTCGGTCCTTAGTGCAACACACTGCCGCTCACGGGCAAAGCATCAAGACCATCGAGGCCCATATTGCACAACTGAATGCGGCCTTAAGCGAGCGAGAAAAGGGGAAGCTCCTGTCTCAGCCACTCCCAAATCCCGGTCACCTACATAATGTACATGTTGCTCTTGAACAACAGAATCATAATGTGAGTGCCGTGACCACATTGAGATCGGGAAGGATGCTGCAAAACAACATTGGCAAACGGATCAACGATGACACCCCGGCCGCCGCTTCTTCTTCTTCTTCTTCTTCTTCGTCCTCGTCTTCTAAGCCTATTCTCCGTTCTTCATAAGGCTCTCCTTCCTCTTCTTCTGCTCTGAATGGACCCACTTCTTACTCCATGAAAACACCTGTTCTGGGATCCGTTCCAACTCCACAATCTCCTCCTCCAGCATTAGACTCAACCAATTTTAAAAATGTTCCATTTCCAAACCGGTTGAGGTCTAATAAACAAAATCCTCATATGGAGAAGATTCTGGAGTTGTTTAAGCAGGTTAACATTAACATTCCTCTTTTAGATGTTGTCCAACAAGTCCCGTCCTACGCGAAAATCTTAAAGGACTTGTGCACGAAAAAGAGAAAATCTCAGGTACCAAAGAAAGTTTTCTTGGCTAGTGCTGTGAGTGATGCTCTTACCCAATCTTTACCACAAAAACGGAAGGACGCTGGCTGTCCTACGATTTCTATTACCATTAGGGATAAGAACATCAACCGCGCACTATTAGATCTTGGTGCCAGTGTTAACCTGCTTCCGTACTCAGTATACGAGCAATTAGGCGTAGGAGAGCCGAAACCCACACACTGCACTCTCCAAATGGCCGACCGATCGATCACCCATCCTAGGGGTGAGCTAGAGGATGTGTTAATCAAAGTCGGGGACTTCATATTCCCCGTTGACTTCATTGTATTAGACACACAGCCTGTAGCTAACCCCCGGAATCAAATTCCGGTGATACTCGGTCGCCCATTCCTTGCAACCTCAAATGCTATGATCAATTGTCGCAATGGTTCGATGAACCTCTCTTTTGGAAACATGACGATTGAACTCAACATTTTCAGGTTGGGGAATCAGCCCGCCGAACCTAATGCTCATATACTGGACGTCTGCTCGATCCAGGAGATCACCCCAGAAGAATGTGAATTCGAGGAGTTTCTGTTCGAACACGATAACCTTGACGCCACTAGTGCGTACCTCTTCGAACCTGCTGCTGTTTCTGCGCCCGACAACGACTACGAGTGTTTCACGTTCTCGAACGATCTTAGCCATTCACAACCCGAGTTTCAATCCTTCGAATTTCCGGATGAGTTACCTGAACCATCCAACTCGGTCGCCTACACTCGTTTTGAACCTTTGCTGGAGTCCTTTGAGTTCGAGACCTCTGCACCAATCTTGCCTTCAATCGTTTCACCTCCATCGCTCGAACTCAAGCCTTTGCCGTCTCACCTTAAGTATGCTTACTTAGGTGAGAATGAGACCCTCCCGGTTATCATCTCGGCTTTTCTAGCTCCAGAGCAAGAGAAAGCCCTTCTCGCAGTCTTGCACAGCAACAGGCAAGCTTTTGGCTGGTCCATGGCGGACATCAAGGGATTAGTCCCCTGATCGTTGAACATCACATTCATCTGATGGATGATGCCAAACTAGCCCGGGATCCACAAAGACGCCTCAACCCAGTCATGAAAGAGGCTGTGAAGAAGGAGATTGTAAAATGTCTGGATAGTGGTATCATTTACCCTATCTCTGATAGCCAGTGGGTTAGCCCCATTCACGTTGTCCCCAAGAAATCAGGTATAACGGTCATAACCAACGAGGCAAACGAGTTAATCCCTACTCGCACCCAAACTGGGTGGCGAGTATGCATTGATTACAGAAAACTCAACGCCGCAACGCGGAAGGATCACTTTCCGCTACCTTTCATTGACCAAATGCTTGAACGATTGGCCGGACACGAGTACTACTGCTTTCTTGATGGCTACTCTGGCTATAATCAAATTCCTATCGCCGAAAAAGACCAGGACAAGACCACATTCACTTGTCCTTTCGGCACGTTTGCATATCGTCGCATGCCCTTTGGGTTATGCAATGCGCCCGCTACCTTCCAGCGGTGTATGATGGGAATCTTCTCAGACATGGTGGAAAAATTTCTGGAGATTTTCATGGATGATTTCTCCATCTTCGGCGATTCCTTCAACGAGTGTTTGCTGCATCTTGATGCTGTCCTTACCCGATGTAAGGACAAGAATCTCACTTTGAATTGGGAGAAGTGCCACTTCATGGTGCGCGAAGGTATTGTCTTAGGACATATCATCTCGCAAAATGGCATAGAGGTTGACAAAGCGAAGATTGAGGTCATTTCTAATCTCCCTCCTCCCCGATGCGTCAGAGATATCCGAGCCTTCCTTGGCCATGCCGGTTTTTATAGACGGTTCATCAAGGACTTTAGCAAGATTGTTAGGCCCTTGACTCTTTTGCTGGCCAAGGATACGCCATTCGACTTCAACTCGAGCTGTGTGACTGCATTCGAGTCATTGAAAACATCACTCACTTCTGCTCCCGTTCTTTCTTCACCTGACTGGACGCACCCATTTGAGATTATGTGCGATGCATCTGACTTTGCCATTGGTGCTGTCCTTGGACAGCATATTAACAAGATGCCGCACGTAATCTATTATGCGAGCCGAACCCTGAACGACGCCCAACTCAATTATACAACAACTGAGAAGGAATTCTTGGCTGTTGTATTTGCTTTAGAAAAGTTCAGACCCTACCTCATCGGCTCTCCAGTCATTGTCTACACAGACCATTCTGCTCTGCGCCATCTTTTTGCAAAGAAAGATGCAAAATCTCGGCTAATACGTTGGATCCTCTTGCTTCAAGAGTTTGACCTTGTCATTAAGGACAAACGAGGATGTGAAAACGTAGTTGCCGACCATCTCTCACGACTTCCTTCTTCGCCTTCGCTTCCAATTCCGATTAACGACGTTTTCCCGGATGAACAGCTCTTGACAGTATCTTGCGAACCCTGGTTCGCAGATATTGTGAACTATTTGGCCACAGGATTACTACCGACTGAATGGTCAAGTCAGGACAGACTTCACTTCTTATCCCAAGTAAAACACTTTTACTGGGACGAACCCTATCTGTTCAAGTACTGTCCCGACCAGATTATTCGTCGGTGTGTCCCTGACGAGGAATTCAAGAGTGTGCTGTCATTTTGCCACGATCAAGCATGTGGCGGGCATTTTGGCCCCAGAAACACAGCTGAGAAGATCTTGCAATGTGGTTTCTACTGGCCACAACTCTTCAAAGACGCTCATGACTATTGCAAGACTTGCTCCCGGTGCCAACACTTTGGCCGGATATCCCGGAGGAACGAGATGCCGCTCCAACCAATCTTGGTTGTGGAGATTTTCGATGTTTGGGGAATAGATTTCATGGGGCCGTTTCCCAGCTCTTTCGGGAACTTGTACATCCTTCTCGCTGTTGATTACGTCTCTAAATGGGTCGAGGCTGTGCCCAGCCGGACTAACGACAACAAGGTTGTCGTTAGGTTTCTTAAAGAAAACATTTTCTCCCGTTTTGGGCACCCCCGAGCGATCATTAGCGACAATGGAAGTCATTTCTGCAATAAGACTTTCGAGGCCTTGATGCGGAAATATTCCATTAATCATAAGCTATCCACGCCCTACCACCCCCAAACCTGCGGGCAGGCCGAAGTTTCAAATCGGCAAATCAAGCAGATACTGGAGAAGACGATTTCCAAGAACCGTAAGGATTGGTCGCTGAAACTCACTGATGCCCTTTGGGCATTTCGAACCGCTTATAAGACCGACCTTGGCATGTCTCCGTATCGGCTTGTGTACGGAAAGGCTTTCCACCTACCTGTCGAAGTAGAGCATCGCGCATTTTGTGCGATAAAGGAGCTGAATCTGTCTCTCGAAGATACGGGCAGCCATCGGAAGCTGCAACTGAACGAACTGAGCGAGCTTAGGGATGAGGCTTACGATAACGCGGTTGTCGTTAAGAACCGAACGAAGGTGTTTCACGATAAACACCTTTTGCGCAAGACTTTCGTACCTGGTCAACAGGTACTGCTTTACGACACCCGGCTACACTTCCATCCAGGAAAGCTCAGATCTCGCTGGAAAGGGCCGTATTTTGTGCGGAATGTGTATCCGCAGGGCGCTGTGGATTTGGAAAATCTAAAGGACGGTTCATTTTTCAAAGTGAACGGACACCGACTAAAACCGTACCTTAGCGCCGAACCAACAGAGGAGCTCCTGGTCTTACAGGAGCCGGTTTACCCTGCATAATCTTCCTCTGCCTACCACCAAACTTCGGTTATTCAGCCAAGAACAGTGGACACTGTTCCAAATAAGTTTGGGGGTATGTATATACCATTTTGTATATATTTGTGGATATTCTTTTCCATTCTCTTTCTTTTTCTTTTCTTTAAAAACGAAAACAAAAACAAAATTTTTTTTTGTGTATCTAACCGACAATTTTGACCCTTCAAATGATCTCTTCATGCAATAACAGTGAGGACACTGTCCAGTTTAAGTTTGGGGGTACGCTCGGTACGCATTTCTAACCTTCGCATTCATATGTATATTTTGCATTTGCATATTAAAAATCCATAAAATCCATAAAAATCTGAAAATTTTCTAAAAACATAAAAACTTTTTTGTCAAGTTAGCTAGTGGGAGGACTCTGATTCAACATTTCGAAAGTTTTGTTGGAGAAAATAAGAATAACTAAATCTTATTTTTAGATTTTGAAAACCTGAAAAATAACTCTCCTTTGAAGTTAACTATAGCTGATATACGTCTTTACATCACACTACACGTATCGTGAGTTTTTGGGAATTAGATGACAAGTCTTTTATGTCGAAAAACTTTTAAATGGATCAATGATTTTCTGAGGATCAAATGGGTTTGTTCTGAAATAAGTAAATATCAAGAATAGTTTATGAAGTGAGTGAATATGAAGGAATGTTATTGATGCCTTAATTGGAACTAAGTCTGAAAAATAACCCATCTGAAACTTGATTGGAATGATTACACACCGAACCCACTAAACACGTCTTTTATCCAAAAAATAATTGAAATGCCGGTTATATCTCCGTTCGTATTAAATCATCATGATTTTCACGCCAAACTGTCTTTTGTTTTTGGACCTGGGTAACTTGAGTAATTAAGTCCGCTGGGGTGTTTCTACACCTAATGCCCTAAAACCAACTGGTTTGGGTGCATTGGCCCAAAGCTCGCTAAGAAGCCTAGAAAGTCCAGATTAAAACAAAGTCAAGAAAGTGTTCTCTCCGAGTTAAAATTCCTAACGGTTCTTTGTGTGAGAATAATCTTGATAAAAAACAGGCTTTTATAAAAATTTTAGCGGAGATATGAAGGTTTTATTCTATGATAAAGACTATTGCACGTTCACAGAGGTGTGTATGAAATGAAAACAAGAAAAAGGTGGAGTGAAAAATAAGACCTAGTTTCCTGTTAAGGAAGATAGAAATTCTAAAGTTGAAACTTTACTGGAAAACGAAACTTGAAAAATGCTTAACTCTTTATAAAACTTATGTGATCCTTTCAAAATTTTTATCTGGGCTTTATTGTGGGACATGATGATGTAAATCGATCCTTCTGGAAACTTAACGACACTATTTGCACTGCACGTAAGACATATAAAAATCTGTAGTTAAATAAGAAGCGAGGTGTGAAAAATAAAGGTTCGATAGTCTAGACTTAGGATAATAGAATTGTTATTTTCTGAAACAAAACTTTAGGGTTTGAATCTTAGTTATTTTACAAAACCAACTTGACCGGATTTTGTGGGTAGTATCCGCTGAAAACCCTCAGGAGACAACACTCCTCCTACTAGGGACACCTAGAGGTTTAACGGCTTGTTGCACATGCTCAGTGCAATCGCGTTCCCTGCGAAAGTGAGGTTAGGAAATTTTTTTGTAAATAAATTGGGTTTGCTCGGGACGAGAAAATGATAAGTTTGGGGGTATTTGTTCATATCAGATTATTGCATTTTTATACCGCCCAATTTTTATCATATTGCTTATCGGTAGGTACTCTTGAGCCGTATTTGCTAGTCAATTGCAGGATACAGGTTCTCGGCTCTTAACGGTGAAATTCATGGAAAAACACGACAAAACCTGGGTTCCTGCCAACCACAGATAAAACACGGGTCTCCGCTCTCTATCCGTATGTTGCCGCACACCAGTTTAAGAGACAAAATGGAAAATCAATGTCATTTTCATGCACAAGGCTCAATGGCAACACAAGATCCAAGAAATCTACGCGGAGCTCGAGAAAATCATGACAAAAGATCCACATCACATCACCTTTTGTTCAACAGAAATTCTGGAAAAATCGTGAAGAAATTATGAGAAAAAACATATACCATACTGAAGAGCACTGCTATCCAGGAGAAGCCACCAATTTTGGTGGCCTAATTCCCCCATAGGGCTGCGGAACCGCAGCCTAAGCATGCTTAGGCCGCGGAACCGCGGCCGTACGGCCTCCGCAGAACATAAAAATTCAGGGGTATTTGGGTCTTTTTATGAAGGTTCTGAATGTTGCCCTAGATTTCCAGCTTCCTGCCTATAAATAGTCCAGAACCTTGTGAAGCCAAGGGTGCTTAATCTTGTATTTTTAGGGTTTAGAATACTTGTTTCTTCTTCCTCTTCTCATCTCTTCTCCATTGAAAAACTTGTAGTGAGCTTTTGTGAGTGAAGAATGATGAATAAAGAAGTTCCTTTTGTTATTATATCTTGTCTTGTTCTTTAGTTAAATTATTATTGCTTGTAATTTTCATTTGTTAACTTAGTTGTTGTTATTTCTTGTTGTTTCTTTCTTTTCTCTTTTCCTTTATCCTTAAACAACCATGACGCTTATGCTTGATCCTTGCCAAGGTGAGGTCGCAAATAGCTAGTTGTTATCTTCTAATCCCCTTCTTTCTATCTTCCTTTTTTGTTTTGTTTTCTTTTCATTATGATGTGTGAGTAGTTTCATACTTGTTAGGGTAGGATAAGGGAAGTTTGAGAGAAGGAAATCTCTCTCACTCTTTCCTTGCCCAACATCTTAAATCGACTCCCGTTAATTGAACCACAATCCGCTCCTTACGGCACCCTATCCTACATGATAGCGGTGATTCCGTAGTGAGACCGGTTGTGGTTGAATTAACCGAAGGTTATGGCTAAGAGCCAAGAACGGATGGACAAGCACCAAAAGGAAGAACTTAAGCGTTGGAAAGCCTAGCTTATACTCGCAAGTTCCTTCCTAGTCGTGCTAATCCCCGTTGTTGCCGATTATCGTAACACCGATATTAAGAGTGGCAACGAAAGAAGTGAGCGACTCCTAACTCAAACTAACCTAATCCTAACCCTAACAAGATCTCTTTACATATCATTTTAACACTTAGTTAATCACAAACAAATCTGGAAAATCGGACTTAACTCGTTAAAGCACATAGAAAAAGATTCCCATCTCCCTGCGGACGACCCGTACTCAACCGGCTAGCTACAAGCGAAACCGTCTTGATTGCGGTAATTAACTAAACTTGAACATGCTGAATCTCTACCAATCAGCGCTCAGCGCCAAAACTTGCCACGTGTCAACCACGTATGCAACTTGCGCTTCTGAAACAGCGCACTGCGCTCATGGGCTGGCGCTCAGCGCCAAGCACGCCACGTGTCACTCACTTGTGCGCCATTAAACTAGCGCAACGCGCTCATAAATTGGAAGCGCAATGCGCTCATAAACCGACGCAATGCGCCCATCATCTGGCGCTTAGCGCCAAGCGCGACACGTGTCCTTTTCGTGTGCGCTACTTGGCAAAAAGCGCAATGCGCTCTTTAATTGGCGCAAAGCGCCTGGCGTGCCACATAGCGCGCTGTCAGAACACACATTGTTATGATGAATGCTATGCATTCAATACAAGACAAAAAAATGTCAGGATCTAATGCTCAGCATTATTAAAAGGGCCAAGCCCAAATAAAGACTCAACAACCTAAAACATTAAAATGTTAAACATTTTAATCTTATTGGACTTAGCCCAATATTGGCTATAAGTCCTCAACTTATATTGAACTGAGCCCATCTGCTCACGAATATTTAACAGATCTCAGTCCCAAACTGGACTACAGATCCATCAACCAACTCACACCGGTTCAAGGGTACATCTCTTTACTTCTCTGATATCTGTCGTTGTAATCCTTCAACGTCTTCAGAGAGGTGACGGGTCCCGAAAACCACACATTTCACGGACTACGATGTCCTTAAACTTCATAGACTACGATGTCTTTAAACTACGGATTGTGGGGTCCTTAAACTCATAGACTACGATGTCTTTAAACTACGGACTGTGGGGTCCTTAAACTCATGGACTACGATGTCCTTAACCTGGACCGAGACGTCCTTAAACTAACACTGGACCATAATGTCCTTAAACTAATCGACCGCAATGTCCCTAAACTAAACAACAGAGGCCAAATGCTCTCTCGTTGGATCTAAATGATCCTGTTAAGTTGACCTTAGTCTAGAAATTAGACTAACGTATCCTTAACAAACGTTTAAGTTGATCTTAGCCTCAAATGAGACTAACGTATCCTTAAACCTAACCCCCAAACCCAAATCTAAAAAGATACGGATTTGGACTAATCCAAGCCCTACGGGCGACAACATAAATTAGTCTCCGTATACAATCCACGGGCAACCACAAACAAAACAAACACCCACGACACGAAGTGACCATCTGGAGAAGGAGAAAGTTGTTACCGTGATGCGGTAGCGTAATTAACTGCAGGGGCTTGCGCCTGCAGGGAAGAGCGTCCCCACAATCAAAAACCCCTCAAACGAGAGGGAATCTGACAAAGTCTGCTACATCGGCCGCATCCGTTTAAACCTTCGATACACGGTGCCATAAATCAACTTGGCATCTTCGGAGAGGTGGACGGATAGAACCAATTAGCATCTGCCCTGAATTTAAGGCAAGACGGACCTGCGCGGTCGCGTCTCCGTCCTTTGGTGGGGAACATCTTACACACCAAACATTTGGCGACGCTTCTGGATACTTCACGCTTCATTCCATGCCACCAGTAATTCCGACGTAGATCTTTGTACATCTTTGTACCTCCAGGGTGTACTGAGTAGGGAGAGCTGTGAGCTTCTTTCATTAACTCTTCCCGAACAAAACCTTTTGGTACACATAATCTGCTGCCGTATCTCAAAGATTCGTCTTCATTGATGATGAAGTCTATTCTGAATCCATTCTCCACTTGTTCAATGATTTTTTGCAACTTAGCATCACTTGTTTGAGCTGCTTTGATCTGATTGACAATTGTAGATTGAACTTGTAAATTCATCAAGCTTGAAGCGCTATCTGGCATGACTACTTTAATCTCCATCTGATGCAAGTCCTGTTGTAGCTTCCACTGAGCGGTGAGATGCATTACTAATGGTTGGCAACTAAGTGTAGCAGGTACCACATTCACCTTCCCTGGGTGATATTACAGGTTGATGTCGAAGTCCGCCATGAGTTCTAACCATCGTCTCTGCCGCATATTAAGCTCTTTCTAAGTAAACACATATTTCAGACTCTTGTGATCTGTGTATATGTTCACTCGTTCACCAAGAAGATAATGACGCCAAATCTTAAGAGCAAAGATAACGGCTGCCAACTCCAAATCATGCGTCGGATAATTGCGCTCATGAGTCTTCAGCTATCTTGAAGCATAAACCACAACCTTACCGTGCTGGTGTAGAACACATCCTAATCCCTTACCGGATGCATCACAATACACTTCGAAACCTCCAGATTGGTCCGATATAACGAGAATAGGCGCTGATGTCAACTTTGACTTGAGTTCTACGAAAGCTTGCTCGCATACTTTTGACCACACAAAGTCTTCATCTTTACGTGTGAGCTTGGTCAGGGGTGTTGCTATCTTCGAAAATTCTTCAATGAACCTTCTGTAATATCCAGCTAAACCCAAGAAACTCCGAATGTCCTTCACTCACTTTGGTGTCGGCCATTCTCTTACTGCTGAAACTTTCACTGGATCCACAGAGATTCCTTCGTCTGATACGACATGTCCAAAAAAACAACTTGATCTAGCCAAAACTCGTACTTGATATACTTGGCGTAGAGTTGATGTTGTCATAGGGTTTCCAGGACAATTCGTAGGTGCTCGGCATGATCTTTCTGACTCTTAAAATACACCAGGATGTCGTCGATAAAGATGACAACAAACCGGTCTAAGTACTTCCGGAAAACTTGATTCATCAGGTTCATGAATATTGCTGGTGCATTGGTCACTCCAAATGGCATCACTAGAAATTCGTGATGACCATAGCGAGTTCTGAAAGCCGTTTTGTGAATATCAGCTTCCTTGACCTTCACCTGATGATAACCTGAATGAAGATCTAACTTGGAGAAAACACAAGATTCACTTAGTTGATCGAATAAATCGTCAATACACGGGAATGGATACTTGTTCTTTATCGTTACTTCGTTCAAGGCTCTGTAATCGATGCACATTCTGTATGAACCTTCCTTCTTCTTCACAAGAAGTACCGGTGATCCCAACTTGAAGTGCTGGGACGAATCCATCCTTTCGCCAGTAATTCGTCCAACTGAGTTCGGACTTCCTTCAAACCTTCTGGACTTAATCGATAAGGTGCTTTGATTATCGGTTGTGCTCCTGGTACTAAATCAATACTGAATTCAAGAGCTCGATCGGGAGGCAAACCTGATATATCATCAGGAAATACATCGTCGAACTCTCGACCCACTTTTGGCTTTGATTCTTCCTCCGCTTGAGTTGCTGTAATCACTGCCTTCTTCGGCTTCGCCTTGTAAGTACTTGTCTCCAGGGTACGATCTCCACTTTTGAAATAAAAGACCGGATGGTCTGGAATTTCGAACACTACCCTCCTTTGACGACAGTCAATGGTAGCATAGAAGGTTCCGAGCCAATCCATACCTAGAACCACATCGAAGTTTGGTATGTCCAGCACTTTGAAGTCAGCATAGAATTCTCTGCTGCAGACGACTGCTGGATACAAGTTGTATCACATTGTTGCCTTTAGAATGCCATTTCCTGAACTGACATTCCAACTGGATACAAGCGGTGTGACTGGAATCGCAAGGGTTCGGACGAACCGTTGCGGCATAAAGCAATGAGAAGCTCCCGTATCGAAGAGTACTAGTGCAGGAAGTGAGGCTACTAAGATTGTACCTAAAGTATGTGGGATATGTTTAGGTATAAGTAAAAGTATGTAGGTAGGTGCTAAGACTGAAAGAAAAACTTGAGAAGAAAAGGTTACCAGTGATAACTTGGCCAGTGGCTTCAGATTCTTCCACTGTCATCGTGAAAGCCTGTCGCCGTGGTACATTCCTCCTGGCCTAAGGAGCATTCCTCGGAACGTTCCGTTGAGCTTGATGGAACTAACGAGGAGGAGGTGCAGTCGGTGGTTCTTTAGGTCGTGGAGCAGGTAGTGCAAGTCTCGGAGCAGGTGCTTTGATGGCTGGGCATTGAGGGTAAGTGATTGCTGGTCTGGGTGCAACATATGAGTTTTGTCTACGAGGATAAGACACAATATCGTGAGTAACTGAGCCGCAGACTAAGCAAAGGCGGTTTGCACGCTGGCAGTCTTTCATCAGATGCCCATCTCTCTTGCAGTAGTTACAAAAGGCTGGGCTGGGATGGTTGTTCGGTACTCCCGGTCTCCTTGGCATAGATGGTGGCCTTGATGAGGCTCCTCCTGCCATCTGGTTGGCAGGGCGCTTAACTCCAGCAGATTGAGGTCTGCCCCTCATCTTTACCACTGCCTCATAACGGCGGGCAGCTTTCAGAGCCGATTCATGAGTCGGAAAATCTCCTGTGGCCAGTGCAGCCTGGATCTCCGAATCTAAACCTTGTTGAAATCGACGGGCTTTGATCTCATCCGTCGGTATCAGGTGTGCCGTAAATCTGTTAAAGTATTGTGTTAGCTGTGTAGTATGTGATATATTGAAAAAAATCGAATTATTGAGACATATCTTACCGACTGAGCATGGTGAACTCAGCGTCATATTCATGTACTGACTTAGTCCATATTGAACCTTGTTGCAGATGGATGAACTGTTGTTCGATGTCGAACCTGGCAGTCTCAGGGAAGTACTTTGCGTCGAACATATCGCGGAAAGTCTTCCATTCGATGGGTTGATCAAGACGGCTTTCTTCCGCCTTCCACCAGACCCGTGCATTGTCCGTAAGCTGCAGTTTCGCAACATGGACACAAGCTATCTCTGGCACTTGCGCCGCTGCCAGATCATCTTCGATGCTCTGAGCCCATTCCTCAGCTTCTAGAGGGATCTCTTATCCTGAGAATTGTTTGGGGTGCAAAGCTCTGAATTGCTTCACCCCAGGTGCTTCTTGCTCGGGACGGTTCATTAAAAGAGCAGTCTGCTGCTGCTGACCTTCAAGGAAACTGCGGATCAGCTCAAGCAGAGCCGTCTGCTCGTTGATCGGAGCAGGGATGGCAGGTGTAATTGGTAGTGATGGTGGAGTGTTGTTGAAGTTGGTGATGGTGTTTTTTGGGGAATCCATAACCTAGAAAGAAAATTTTTGGTTAAGACAGATTCAAAGTATATGGAATGATAAGATTCAAGAAATATGAATTGTAAAAAATGTTTTAGTTGTTGGTTCTTGTGTTATATTGCTTAGGTTGTTCACACAGAGCTGAACTGCATGGTAGGGTTCCATACAGCTCTGACCTGCATGGGCCACCAACAAAACCTGTCATGCCCCGCTTCCCAGTATACGGGCAGAGGGCACGACGAGGCCGCTACGTATTTACTTTGAAGTAAATACGCTAAGCGTAACTAAGCAATATAAAAGAAATGTACACAAGAGACAAATGTAATGAACAACAACTTTATTTATTAACATTTTTTTATACAATGCATAGAAAAGTAAATACATCTGAATGAAAGCAATGCCTAAACAGTGGTATAACAGAAAAGGAAAATAAATAATGTAAAAGAAAAAGTACAAGTGATACTACAGCTTGAGATCTTCAGTAAACCGGTCCAAGTCTTCGGCGCTGGGCTCAATCTCTTGAAGGTCCGAATCATCTGACAACATTCCAAAGAAGAAAGAGAAATAATGTCGTCAGCGAACAATCGCTCGCTAAGTCTTAAAGATAAGAGAGAAGTAAAATAGACAGAGAGAGAGAGTGTAGCTTTTAAAGTTGTATTTAGTGTTAACGTTGTTGTTTGTAGCTTGGTACAGAAGGATACCAGTGTATACGAGAGGAGTCTCTATATACCAGAGACTAAAGGCAAATGGAGTACAAGGAACTGTTTATGCCATGGTACAACAACAAATGAATACAGGTTAGGTGTCTTAAATCTTGCAGTCTCGTGCCACTTCTGACACCTTCCGTACCAATCTACCCCTTAAACCCCTCGATATGTTGATTGTATTGTTTGTATTGTGTTGTCTTGTAATTTGAATTGCATAGATGGATGACTTGCCGAAACCATGATATGAGTAAATGGATGTAACTGGAGAATCATGTAGATGGAAAGTATATCCATGGTTCGGTTCAGTCAATACATATTGAATAGATTGAACAGATTGATTATATGGATTCATGGAATCATATTGAATTGTAGTTTGTACTTGAATCATATTCAAGTCAGATTATTATAATGAGACTCAGTCTGAGTCAGTACAATTAGAAAAGAAATTGAAGTCCCGAGTTAGGTTTTGGTGTTATCGGTAACTGCTGCACATGGGCGGCAGGATTTGTGTCTTTTTCAAAGACGATTATCATGTTGATAACACCGTTTATTAAGTTGTCTACCTTAAATAGGCAAGCACTCATATCTCCGGCTCCCTGAGACTCAAGAGACCGGTACCGCTGAAACCTATATTTACTAGGGTCCTTATTGTAATTTATAAAACTTGAGGGGGTTTTATGTAAAAATAATTTTTTATAATTTTCAAAATACACCCCAAGTATTTAATTATCGTCTTTAGAGTTTTCATAGATGTGGATTTTATATATGTGACATTTCTAATGAATAAAACCTAATTCCATAATATATGGTACTTAATTGTAAAGTATTGAACTTGTATGGAATTACATGGTATTTTCATGTAAAGTGATTCTTTTGATTTAGAAAAGTTGTAATATTTATATTATATCAAAATTAGATATTTTGATGATACATACATATATATTTATTTATAAAAATAATTTTAATTTATTATTTTCTAGAAATCTCATTTTCTAAAGATATTTGTATTTTTAAATTTTTCGAGACCGAATGCTCCTTGCGGAGGTCTGCATCTCGCACTACTAAGCCCGAGGATGTGCGATAATCCGCACCATCCTGAACGGGTTCTCCAAATGGACTGTAGCGGCCCTTTGCAAAGATTTATTTAAAATACATAATCTAATAGAAAAAGGTTTTTATAAGATAAATGTATTTAAGTGTAACTTCGTATTCCCGTATTCTATATTCCCGAAAGGTATCATGCTATGTTGCATATGAGTGTTGTGAAGAGGTAGGTCATTACCTCGTGATCTATCTAAAGGTATAGCAAGTATTATGATGTTTGATGTCAAAACTAAACTATGTTGTATTTTACTGAAAAAGTACGATAAAAATTGCAATATGAAATATTTTGCTATGAAACTTGTTCATGATGTTTTGTTACCGTTTAATAGTCAATATGTGAGGGTTTGGTATATTTGTATTTAAGAAAATTTGAAATTTTTAAAGAAAACCGAATCGGAAGTCGGATTAACTCCCCTTCCGTCGGATTTTAGAAATACGAGTTTTAAGAATATAATAAAGAAGGGGAAGGTGGGACTTATGGGTTTGTAGCGTAGAGAAGTGGAAAAGGAGGAAGTAGGAGTTGCCGGTGCGTCGTTTCGTCGCCGGGAGCTCTTAGAATCGTCGTTGGAAGTTCGCCGGAGTTTCGCCCTTTGCTAACTCCACTTGCACACAAAATTTCTAGAGATTTTTCTTGAGAGTTTGGACAGAATTTGTGAGTGAGGAGGGTGTGTTTAGGGGTGGTATTTATAGGGTAAAACTAGGATTAGGGTTAGATAAAAGGGTGTGAAGAAAATGTATTAAAATTTGTATTAAAAATGGAGTAAATAGGTGTTTTTATTGGTTCTGTTAAATTGCAGGTTAAATAAACATGTCAGGAGTTATAAGGAGGCCAAGATACACAACTTCAAAGAAGAGTGAATCGGATTTTTTGATGGCTCGGCGGGCGATTCGGCCGATCCGCTGGCCGAGTCATGCCGAGTTGGCCCCCTTGCTGCCACGTGTCCTATGTCTTATGGTCTTTCTCCTGGGTCAGTTTGTTTTTAGTGTGACCTTTGGGTTTATGTGTTTAGGACGTGTAGACTCTTGATATTCTAAAAATTTAAAAGAAAACAATATTAAAATTAATGTGGGTGATGGAACTTGAACTCTGGTGCTTTGGTTCAGCAGTACAAGGTCTTACTGGTGAGCTACAAGCTCCTTCTGGCTATTAAAAAGCAAATCAATTACTTATAGTACTCCCAGGAAATGCAAATACCCTAAGTTTACATTAACTTTTAAACAAATTTTTGTACACTAAAATTGGAGTTGTTACACGACCCGACCCGAACTCCCCCAACACCCCTCCCCTTCTTCTTCTTCTTCTTCTTCTTCTTCTTCTCTTTCTCTTCTTTTTTTCCCGCCTTTCCCGTGATGCCCCAACTCCCGCGAGCCCCGCTCCCCTTAACAATCCACGACGCCTCCTCCTTCGCCAACCGCCTGCGATGCCCACTCTCCCTCGACGCCACAACTACTCCCCGTGATCCCCTCTACTAAATCTCCTCCCTCCAACGGCTCCCCGATGTCCCCGACAATCCCTCGTTCTCCATCTCTACTTCACTCTCTCTCCTTTGTCTCTCTCTCTACCACTCCTTTCATTCTCGCCCTCTTAGTCTTCCTCACCGACAACCCACCAAACTCGACGAACTCCACCATCGTCACCATCGCTGCCTCCTCCGCCGACCTCATCACCATCGTCACCATCGTCGTAACCCCAACTACATCGAGCCCTTTCACCTACAAACCCACCTTCTCTCCTCATCTTAACCGGAGTAGCCCCGCTATTGCCCGCTGACAAACCCACCGCCGGCAACCTTCGTGTGCAACCGCAACCACCACTGAAGGCACCTCCGACGATCTACCGTCATCGTCACCACTTCTTCCACCCTCAGCCATCTCCCCGACCTTGTCTCCTCCTCCTCAACCTCACCTCCCTCGCTCCGCTGCCCTGCAAGCACCCGGTGACAACCAACCCAAGAACCCGTGATCCCATCGCCTCTGTCCTCGTCACCGTCGCCTGAAAACCCAACACTAAACCCTTCACTACTGACATATACTCGTCGTCGGAGCTCCCCTCAACCGCCGCTGGACCCCGAGCTCCCCGTGCCGTCGCCAGAGACTCCGTCGAGCCATCTAGCTGAGCTCGGGCCAGAGCCGAGATGAGGCTCGTTGCTGCTGCTGCTGTTACTTGCGTCGTTGTATTGCGCCATGATCGTGCCGTTGCTTTCGTCGTCATCACGGTTGTGTCTCCGATCATCTTCAAGGCAAGTTAAACACTTGCTATACATGCTAGCTATACATACATACATACACACACACACAGATATATATATATATATATATATATATATATATATATATATATATATATATATAGTTTACACTTGAGCCATCTAGATCCAATTAATTATTGCTAATAATCTTGTTAATTTAATGTTGGGGCCTCCTAAAAGTGACTATCCGTGTTTAAATCAAGCAGGATATGTGAGGAAATGATTTTCGTGTGGATGAATAAAAGAGACCAAAATTTCGTTGAAAAACATCGTATACATATATAGCCGAAGTGTTTGATGCGAATCTCATGAGAAAATAATATCTAAAATGGAGGAACTCCTGATATTTAGACCCTAACACTGTTAACAAACGCTATGTAGAAATTTGGTGGCAAATCGATGCCATTTTCACACATAAGTGACGCCCTAATTTTAATACCGAAACTTGCGTTTTACCGAACACTCTATACTGTTAAATTCATAATTAATTTCAGAAAAACCCAATCGCAGCGTTCCTGTGTTCGTTGCGAAGGGTACTGCATAACCTTTAACACGGCGTGTACCTTTACTGTTAGAGATGTCATATGGACATCAAAAACAAAGAACTTACCTAACCTTGGACCGCAGTCCAGTGCAGGGACTTACCCCTTGACATGCATTTATACACCTGAAACCTTAATTTTTAATTGTGATAGTGTGCGGAGCCAATTACTGCTGCATATACAATTGTTTTAGATTTCCAATGGTACTAGCTTCACTAAATTCCAGTGTCATTTGGTATTTAAATCATATTTTAAACGGATGACATGTACGGCAGATTTCTGTCATTTCAGTTTGCACCCTTCATCGGTAATCTGATCATAACTCCTAAACTAAAATGACTATTGTTAATCCGTCTTCAGTTATGTAAATTTAACTCATATCCCTAAAATTTGTTGAAAAATAACGTCGCCTAATTATGCCCCCAACAGGGAGTAAAACGTGTTGCGAAACGGATTTCCAGTTCAGAAATTGGATTTCCAGCAGTAAACACTTAAAATGGAATGATCGTAATTCGCTAACCCGAAACCCGTTTGACTTGAAACTAATTTTTATGCTTATATGAACAAGTATATTTCATATGCCTTTTATATTGTTTTGCCAAATTATGCATGTGTGATTTTATATGATTTTTCTAATCCAACCGACACCGGTTGCTCATATGTTTTAGCAGTGCATTTACTGTATTCCCTTCCTATTGCATGACCGATATACCCATGTAAATAGTATTCATTTGCATCGACATCCTAGCAACCGTGTTACATTACCGAGTGATAAATGTTAGTGATTGAATTGTGGAAAGTACGTTAGTGTAAAAGCGTGAATGAATAAGTGAAGTGACACGTACTTGTACACAATCAGCGGAACCAAATAGTTATTGCATTGTCGACGCCTATGAGACATATATAAGTGTAACTATAACTGGAATGGGAAGGTTATGGAATCACTTATATTTGTGTCATAGGTAAGACGTCGAACACTGTCCATTTATCTTGGATACCAGTCGAGACATGCTTGATGGAGATCGTGTCTCCAGTTTTCGTATAGACTTGTCATGGAGCGACTAGTATTTGGGTTCATGGTCGGTGTTTGATGTAGACCGCGGGTGTGGGTAGTTTCAGCGTGAGTTCAATCAACGGAATCTCAGGAGTCCCACTGCCGGAATATATAGCGATTTCGGGAGTCGTATGGATGGTATTACTGATTATTAGAGAGCATGATTTGGGCCCGTGTTCCCTTACCCGTGGGGCCTACTTTTGGGTTGGGGATACACCTGCGGTGGTTGACGCTCGCACTTGGACTGACGATAGGTTTAGTGACTTGGACAGTAAGACTTAGAGGTTGATGGGTTTAGTGACATGGACATTGCATTGATTACTGATTTGATATACCTGCTTTATTGTTTACCTGTACTGGTTACTTCATGCTCATGTCATCACTCCATGTTTACTGTTTCGTGTTCATCATCATTGCACGTGTTACATATGTATCTATATATATTGCTATTGTGTCGCTCTGACGACCTTAGTATGCATGCTCAGAGTGAGAAATAGACTTAGCTCGGATCAGGATCTGTCTTACCACGAGAATATTGCAGACATCTAGATCAGCGACGCCAGCACTATCTTTCCTTTGATCTCTACCTAGTTAGTTTTATATCTGTTTTGATAGAAGTAGTGACTGCGTTTCTCATTACTTGTGCATTGATTACCACGTAATGCTAGAAGTCGATGTGTGACTATGGCAGGATATTTCCTCGATCGTAGGAGCATGGCTGGTCTTGTCACCCATCATATTCCGTATTTTGGGAAGCGGGGCGTGACATGGTTTTGTTGGCATCAGAGCGACAGGTTTAGATTGGGATTATAGTTTCCGGCTAGGGCTTGACAATTTAAGTCTCCCATTCGGTCTAGATTATAAACTTGTTATCCTTGACTGAAATCCCTATAGTTTGTCAAGCTACATTTTTAACTCCATCCGCTAGAGTTTTAGGTGACTTAGTAGAGTTATGTGATTGTGACTATGAACCGCAACATAGTTACAAGGTGTGCTTGAGTGACTTGGAGTTCTACATTCGATTTTCATTCGATTGAGTTTCACCTCACCACATATTCTTGTTTCGTTTTATATCTTATTATGATTCTTATACCTTGTACCTTATGTCGTCCTAAAATTTGTTGTTTCAGGATCATGACTTCCAACAACTCTCCGTCCTCCTCCACTACCCAGAGTCAGACCGCCGAGATTTTGGGTGTGCTTCAAGGTTTTATGGAAGCCCAGGAGCGAACAAACGATCTCTTAGCTGAAGGACTAAGAAGGTAAATGGCTCGGGCACTAGCGGGAGCCCCCAATCATAGGGGAATCCCTGTTAAGCAAAGGGGATGTACGCAGATGAAGCGCCCATTCGTTCCTCAGCAACAGAAGCAGTGGAGAACCCAACGTTGTGATTATTGCAAGAGTCCAGGACACCTTCAGAGGGACTGTCGCCGGGCCAAGGGGCAGTGCTTGATTTGTGGATCCGACGAGCATCTTGTCAATGGTTTCCCTCGAAGGAAAGAGCTACAAGGAAGAGATTCGTCAACGCTCTCCACATCTGCTTAAGTAACTCGGTTGTTACCGTAGTTCAAGTTTCGAGGATGGTACGGACCCGACGTAGGATTCAAACTCGCTTTACGGGATCGCAGCGATCTAGATATCAACGCGGAGTTGTCACCTCCCTGCTTCCAATGAAGACCTTGTTATTTTATTTAGTAATTGTTTCTTTTTGTCTGAACTTTGTATTTTTGTTGGACCCCATGGTTTAAATGGGAAAAAAATGTGAGTTGTGATTTATATATCGTTCCCTTGCCACTCACTTCCTTATACTACTTACTGTATCATTTTTCAAAATTTTGATTTTACATTCTTTACCTACCGTATAGTTTCCATGTGCTCCACATTTTTTGTTATTTTTTGTTTGTTCCACTATCTGATCTTGACTCTCTCTTTTCAGGCCATGGCCAATTCTGGAGCAGCGCCGCCTTTTGATGAGGACACTCGGTCCTGCGTTTCCTTAGACTACATGCTGGTGAGTTCAGATGACGAGGTCGATAGCCCGCAGGTTATTTTCGACAACAGCGATCCCGAGGACGAGGAAGTCGCAGACGCAGCTCCAGAAGTCAACATGATCAGTGACTCTGACAATGAAGAAGAGGACCCCGAAGAAGACCCGATAGAGGAAGATCCTGAGGAAGACCCAGTAGAAGAGAATCCAGAAGAGGAAAATTCTGAGGAGGACCCAGTGGAAGAAAATCCAGTAGAAGAGAATTCAGAAGAGGAAGATCCTGAAGAGGATCCAGTAGAAGAAGATCCAGAAGAGGTGAATCACGTGGAAGAGGACCCCGATGAAGAAGCTCCCGCCAAGGAAGAAGGGCCGGAAGAAGAAAACCCCGTGGGGGAAGAGCCCGAAAACGAGGTCCCAGCCGAGGAAGAGTCGGAGGATGAAACCTCGAGTGAGGAGGAATTCGAGGCGGAAGATCCTCCAGTAGCAATCCCTGCGAGGCGCTATGGGAATGGACGCCCCTATCTTAGCGCGAGAGCTTATCGTAACCTGTTGAACTTCCACAATCGCGACTGACGCGACTTATCTTTGTTTTTTCTGGTCAAATAAATTTATGTATAGTTTAGGGCTAATTTTATCTTTCGATTATGCTTTGTTTAAAAAAAATTCTGAAAAAAATAAAGTTTCTGAGTATGCCAATCTTTTGAGTATTGATCCACATGATGCGTTGACTGTTCCCCCTCCCCAATAATTTCTTTCCCTCCTAAGATTCATTATCCTTACTTCATCCTTGAACCTTGTAGTAACCTGACCCCAGTCTTTTCAACATTCTAATTAAGCACCGCATTCCTGACTTCTTTTCGATTAGGCCATATTCTACCGTAATCCATGTCTTGGCTAGTCCCTTATACATTACTAGTATTATTTTCCTATTACTGAAATTACATTTAGTGACGTTTGTTATTCGAAATTTAGTTTTCTTTATTTTGTGTTTATCAAAAATTGCGTATTATTAACTATTTTTGTTTTGCTTATTTTAAATGCTTTACTATTCTTCACATTTTCAATAGTGCAAACTTACATCGCATATACTATTTTGTTTTATTTGCTCTTGTATTTTTTCCATATGAGTATTCTTATGTTATTTTATAATTGCCTGATTTGTAGTCTTACTAATGTAGTTTCAGAGTTTAAGGCTTATCAGCCAATCTTTCTCCATTGTTATTTGTTGTCGTTCTATTCTTCCTTATATTGTATATATAGTTAATTACTATAAATGGTTATTCCTTGTGCTTACTTATGACTATTCTTTTAGCTGCGCTATTTCTTATATATATATAAATCTTTGATTTTTATCTAGTTGCTTTTGCATAAATCGCTATATAGTAGTATTTGATTTTGTTGCTTTTCACATGACATTTTTATAGCTTATCATTCATTTTAATTTCGAGAACGAAATTTTATATAAGTGGGGTATGATGTAATACCCAGTTCCTTTTTGAATAATTTTCATATTTCAAAACAAAAATTTACAAATTTTGTAAACGTAAATATTTTATTTTCCTCACCCTAACTATTAAATTCTTAAAACCCTAATTCTTTTAACCCTTTTTCCTAACCTAAACCAAAACCTTAACCCTTTTTATTTTTACCAAATTATTTTCATAATCTACCCTAAAGCCCAGCCCACAACCCACTTTACACCCAACCCGTTCCCTCTACACCCGACTCGACCCGAACTCCCTCAACACCCCTCCCATTCTTCTTCTTCTTCTTCTTCTCATTCTCTTTTCTTTTTCCCGCCTTTCTCGCGACGCCCCCACTCCCGTGAGACCCACTCCCCTTAATAACCCACGACCCCTCCTCCTTCACCAACCGCCTGCGACGCCCACTCCCCCTCGACGCCGCAACTACTCCCTGCGATCCCCTCCACCAAATCTCCTCCCTCCAACGGCTCCCCGCTATCCCCGACGATCCCTCGTTCTCCCTCTCTACTTCACTCTCTCCCCCTCGTCTCTCTCCCTCCCGTCTCTCCCCCCGTCTCTCTCTCTACCACTTCTCTCGTTCTCGCCCTCTCACTCTTCCTCATCGATAACCCACCAAACTCGACGAACTCCACCATCGTCACCATCGCTGCCTCCTCCGCCGACCTCGTCGCCGCAACCCCCACTGCACCGAGCCCCTTCACCTACAGACCCACCTTCTCTCTTCATCTTAACCCGAGCATCCCCGCTACTGCCCACTGACAAACCCACCGTTGGCAACCTTTGCGTGCAACCGCAACTACCACTGAAGGCACCTCCGACAAGCTACCGCCGTCGTCACCACTTCCTCCACCCTCGCTCATCTCCCCGACCTCGTCTCCTCCTCCTCAACCTCACATCCCTCGCTCCTCTCCCCTGCAAGCACCCGGCGACAACCAACCCAAGAACCCGCGATCCCATCGCCTCTGTCCTCGTCGCCATCTCCTGAAAACCCAACACCAAACCCTTCACTAACGACCTCTACTCGTCGCCGGAGCTCCCCCCGACCGTTGCTGGACCCCGAGATCCATGTGTCGTCGCCAGAGCCCCCGTCGAGCCATCTAGCTGAGCTCGGGCCAGAGCCAAGACGAGGCTCGTTGCTGCTGCTGCTGCTGTTACTTGTGTCGTTGTATTGGTCCATGATCGTGTCGTTGCTTTCGTCGTCATCACGGTTGTTTCTCCGATCATCGTTATACATGCTAGCTATACACACATACATACATATATGTGTGTGTGTGTGCGCGCGCGCGCGCGCGTGTGTTAGTTATATGTATGCCCTAGTGGCCATTATTGTACATGTGATGTATATTATAGTGGATACTTGGATATATATAGAGAGGACTTTCTTGCTCGACATGATAGTATGCTATATGGTTGCTCTTTGTCTTAACATGTTGACTTGTATATGTGATACTGTCTTGCTCTCACATGTTGATAAAGCCCTTAGGATGTGTACTTGACTACCAAGACTATGATGGAGATCATACTAGTGGGGCCAAGGGTAGTCCACAAGTACACCCTATAATTGTTCCTAGTTGAGGGTGTATCGAGACAGGGCATCGATATTCCAGAGAAGACTAGCGTATACGCATCTTGACCCATATGATGGGCGATGGATGATCCCACATCCATTGGTGTTTTGGTATCAAAGATGGTATATAGGTGCTTAGTGGAGACTGGGTACACTGAACGGACTCGCCGAGAACTCCTAGTTGGTATTATACCTATCGTCAGATAGCAGTTCTTTGGTGACACTGGTACAGGTTAGTCTGTAGACCCGAGATCGTCATAGAGTCTTGTGTGATTCCCACTGTGCTTTTATTTCCACCTTACCACGTTCAAGAGAACATGTAAAACGGTGGCTTTTGGGTACATTCCCGAATCACATGGAGGTAATGAGAGATAGGAGGGGATTCGTCTTTTCCGGTATTGGGGGTTGATGTTACGCCATGCTCGATTGGCCTAACAGGAAGTCCCGGACCAGGGCTGATACGGAGATTTACTAATAAGTGTTATCAGTAGTTTCTCGACCCGTTATGAGCCTCACATCGGCACGACTTATCGGTTACTGGGGTCTGACGTTTACCACCCCTATACTAGATATGCGACATATCAGACGAAAAGACCGGACTGTACGGTAGTGTTACTGACATGCTTAACAGGAGTAAGAGCTGGCTTGCTTGTTGATCTTCTGATCGCTCAATACCCGGGTAGCCATTACGTCCAGCTAGTACTGCTGATGGCTTGTGGGTGCCTGATATGATCATCACCTACTGCCGGCGTATTGACGAGTCTTTAGAGTCCTACACAGACGTTTTACTGGCTCAGACAAAACGAAGTAGGAGCACATATGCGATATGTGCGGGACCGAGATTAATACGAGTATGTGATACCGTATTCTATTCTCGCGATTTATGTTATCGGTCAGTTATATGAGATATAGCCAGGTTATCGAATCAAATGTTGATTCGATAAGTCAATACTGTATCGGTCGGTTATATGAGATATAGCCGGGTTATCGAATCAAGTGTTGATTCGATAAGTTGATACAAATAATATTAGTCGGTCATATGAGATATAGCCGGATTATTAAACAAAGTGTTGATTTAATGATTTAATGTTTAATTATATATTTGATATATTAATTTACATTAATTGATATTAGCTCACTTAAGCATTTCTTTTTCTCACATGTTCACACTTAATATATATGTGATATATATTAATTGTGTTTCCTTTTTGTGTCATGCTTGATGCCACATGCAACATGGGTGTATGAGACTTACACCATGCTAATGATAATGTAGGGTTTATTTATTTAGAGTAAATCAAATATTAGTTGGAAATTGGTCACATGGCATGAAGCTTGAAGAAGCTTGGAGATCCATTGACTTAGTCCACTAGTTTTGTCTTGCACTAGATATTTAATAACCCAACCATTATCTAAACTCATGGTTAAGTCTCTACATGAGTTATATGAGATATTTCTCACCCTTGGTTGTCATTCACTCTCTCACCTTTTTTTGCTTCATCTTCTTCATGCTCATGAGAGAGCTCTTTAGGTTTTTGAGAGGAGAATAAAAATAGTGAGAAAATTAATTCTAAAGTGAGCAAAAATCCTACTTCATCATTCTCTACTAGATTAGCAATTTAGTTTAGGGTGTTAGCTTCACTAATCTCTAATTAGTGAAGAGGTAGCTTGGGTTAGTGTCTCCTCGACGTAGATCATCTTCGGCCTCAAAGACTTCGTGCAAGGTTGTTTCTTTCATCTTGTGGAGCCGTTCTAGAGTTTGCAAGATCATTACTTGGAGCGAAGGGACTACAACTCGGAGCTATTGAAGTGAAGGACCGGTCTACAAAGGTTGTATTCCATAATCACTTAGATATAAAGTAGTTTACATAATGTATTGTCTAAATCTCTAGTTAAGATTCTAGGGTTAGGATTGGTGAGCATGGCAAAAAATTTGAAAATGGCATGGACTATGTCTCCCGAACCCTTGCTGTCGTTCCAAGAAAATATATATATATATCCTGTTTATATTGTTTACACTTGAGCCATCTAGATCCAATTAATTATTGCTAATTATCTTGTTAATTTAACGTTGGGGCCTCCTAAAGGTGAATATCCATGTTTAAATCAAGTAGGATATGTGAAGAAATGGTTTTCGTGTGGATGAATAAAAGAAACCAAAATTTCGTTGAAAAACATCGTATACATATATAGCCGAAGTGTTTGATGCGAATCTCATGAGAAAATAAAATAAAAAATGGCGGAACTCCTGATATTTAGACCCTAACGCTGTTGACAAATGCTATGTAGAAATTTGGTGGCAAATCGATGCCATTTTCATACATAAGTGACGCCCTAACTTTAATACCAAAACTTGCGTTTTACCGAACACTCTATACTGTTAAATTCATAATTAATTCCAGAAAAACCCAATCGCATCATTCCTTGGTTCGTTGATAAGGGTACTACATAGCCTTTAAAACTACATGTACCTTTACTGTTAGAGATGTCATAGGGATATTGAAAACAAAGAACTTACCTGACCTTGGACCGCAGTCCAGTGCAGGGACTTACCCCTTGACATGCATTTATACACCTGAAACCTTAATTTTTAATTGTGATAGTGTGCGTAGCCAATTACCACTGCATATACAATTGTTTTATCTTTCCAATGGTACAAGCATCACTAAATTCCAGTGTCATTTGGTATTTAAATCATATTTTAAACGGATGACATGTACGGAAGATTTCTGTCATTTCTGTTTGCACCTTTCATCGGTAATTTGATCATAACTCCTAAAACAAAATGAATATTGTTGATATGTCTTCGGTTCTATAAAGTTAACTCATATCCCTAAAATTATTTGAACAGTAGCGTCGCCTAATTATGCCCCCAACAGGGAGTAAAACGTGTTGCGAAACGGATTTCCAGTTCAGAAATTGGATTTCCAGCAGTAAACACTTAAAATGGAATGACCGTAATTCGCAAACCCGAAACCTGTTTGACTTGAAACTAATTTTTATGCTTATATGAACAAGTATACTTCATATGCCTTTTATATTGTTTTGCCAAATTATGTACGTGTGATTTTATATGATTTTTCTAATCCAACCGATATCGGTTGCTCATATGTTTTAGCAGTGCATTTACTGTATTCCCCTCCTGTTGCTGTAGGGTTACTAGGCACACTAACAAGGCTCTACAAGGCATAGACCATGCCAAAATTAAATTTTTATGTGCCGAACAACCCTAAGCAAGATCGTATACTAGAGTTTAGGCGAAACTAATAGTAAGTAAACAACTTTACTTCTAAGGGAACACGAAATACAACCTTTGTAGATCGGTCCTTCACTTCATTTGCTCCTTGTTGAAGTCCCTTCGCTGCGATCAAGGTTCTCCCGGGCTCTTGCATGGCTTCACGAGGCGAAAGATGCGACCTTGCTTGAAGTCTCCGATGCCAAAGATGATCTACGTCGAGGGAATTCCGACTCAAGCTACTACTTCACTAATTTGAGAATTAGTGAAGCAAACACCCTATACTAAAGTGCTAGTCTAGTAGAGCATGGAGAAAAAGGAAGTGGGTTCTCTTTGGATTTTTATTTCTCACTTTAGTTCTCACTTTGGATCAAACCCTAGCAAGCTTTTCTTTTGAACAATGAAGAAGAACAAAAGAAAAGAGAAGAGGATAATGATCAAGTGTGTAATCTAACCATGGTGAGTGAGTATCATATACTAACTCTTGTAGAGACTTAACCCTAGGCTAATTGTTATGGTTGGGTTAATAAATATCCATAGTAAAATACAAACTCAAGTTGAATTAGTCAATGCATCCACAAGCTTCCACAAGCTTCATGCATTTTCTAATCCTCCACTTGATTTTGTATTTACTTTAAATATTAAAAACCCAAACTAAAAATTAGCATAGTGTAAGTCTCATACACCCATGGATGATGTATCATCAACCATGATACTAAAAGATAACACATTTTAATATATATCATATATATAGTAAAGATGTGTACATGTGAGAAAAAACCCTAAGTGAACATGTGTTAGTTAATGTAAACTAGTATATCAAATATACAATTATACAATAAATTATTAAATCAACACTTGACTTAATAATCCGGTCATATCACATATAACTGACTAACTTCCAATGTATCGACTTATCGAATCAACACTTGATTCGATAACCCGGCTATATCATATATATAACCGACCGATACATAAAGTCGCGAGAATAGAATACGGTATCACATACACGCATTATTCTTGGTCCTGCACATATCACATATGCGCCCTTATTTCGTTTTGCCTGAGCCAGTAAAACCTCTATGTAGGACTCTAAAGACTCGTCAATACGCCGGCAGTAGATGATGATCACATCACGCACCCACAAGTCGTCAGCGGTACTAGCTGGACGTAACGGCTACCCGGGTATTGAGCGATCAGAAGATCAGCAAGGAAGCCCGCTCCAACTCCTGTAAAATCCTGCCGGTAACACTTCCCGTACAGTCCGGTCTCCTCGTCAGATATGCCGCATATCAAGTCTAGGGGTGGTAAACGTCAGACCCCAATAACCGATAAGTCGTGCCGATGTGAGGCTCATAACGGGTCGAGAAACTACTGGTAACTCTTACCAGTAAATCTCTATATCAGCCCTGGCCAGGGACTTTCCTGTTATGACCAATTGAGCACAGCGCAACATCAACCCCCAATACCGGGAGAGACGAAACCCCTCCTATCGCTCATTGCCTCCATGTGACTCGGTACTGTACCCAAAAACCACCGTTTTGCATGCCCTCATGGACGTGGTAAGGTGGAAATCAAAGCACAGTGGGAATCACACAAGACTCTATGACGATCTCGGGTCTACAGACTAGCCTGCACAAGTGTCACCAGAGAACTGCCATCTGACGTGAGGTATAATACCATATGGGAGTTCTCGGCGAGTCCGTCCAGTGTACCCAGTCTCCGCTGAGCACCCGTATACCATCTATGATGTCAAACACCAATGGATATGGGATCATCCATCGCCCATCTCATGGGTCGAGAAGCGTATACGCTAGTCTACACTGGTATATCGATGCCCCGTCTCGATACACCCACGACTAGGGACCTTGAAGGATGTACTTATGGACTACCATGTCCCCACTAGTATTATCCGCATCATAGTCCAGGTAGTCAAGTACACATCCTAAGGGCTTTACCAACATGTAACGATAAGACAGTATAAAGAGACAAGTATACATGTTAAAGTAAAGAGCAACCAGATAGCATACTATCATATCGAGCAAGAAAGTCCTCTCTATATATGTCCAAGCATCCAATATAATATACATCATCTGTACAATACTGGTCTCTAGGGCATACATACAACTAACAATCTCCCACTTGCACTAGGGCCAGCTGCTGTAGTATCGCATACCGAGCATCCCGAAGAGTCTCTCAAACTGTATCTGGGGAATGGCCTTCGTGAGTGGATCCGCAGTGTTGTTCTTCGTGTCAACCCTCCTGACCTCGATCTCCCGGCGATCAACTATCTCCTGGATCAGGTGATACCGCCTCAGAATATGCCTGGATCACTGATAGGACCTGGGTTCCTTGGCCAAAGCCACCGCTCCATTGTTATCGCAATACAAAGTTATTGGATGCTCAATGGATGGAACCACTCCAAGTTCAGTAATGAACTTCTTGATCCAGACAGCCTCTTTGGCAGCATCGTTGGCAGCGATGTATTCAGCCTCCATCGTCGAGTCTGCCACGGTTTCCTGCTTGGAACTCTTCCAGCTAACCGCCCTTCCATAAAGGGTAATGACAAATCCCGACTGCGACTTAGAGTCGTCCTTATCACTCTGGAAGCTCGAATCGGTAAAGAACTCCACTTAGAGTTCTCCGTTACCATACACCAAGAGCATCTCTTTAGTTCTTCGCAAGTACTTGAGAATGCTCTTCACAGCTGTCTAGTGACTCTCTCCAGGATCAGCTTGATACCTGCTCACTACACTTAGTGAGTATGCTATATCGAGTCTGGTACATAGTATCGCATACATGATAGAGCCTACTGCCGAAGCATAGGGTATCCCTTGCATGCGAGCTCTCTCTAAATCAGTCTTGGGAGACATCTCTTTGGAGAGAGTGAGCCCTGAAATCGTGGATAGAAACCCACGTTTGGACTCTTGCATACTAAACCTCTTTAGTATGGTGTCAATGTACCTGGATTGGGACAATCCCAATATCTGTTTAGATCTATCTCTATAGATCATAATTCCCAATATGCAGGAGGCATCACCAAGATCTTTCATTGAGAATCTTTGTGATAAGAAGAGCTTGACCGATTGCAGCATAGGAATGTCATTTCCTATCAAGAGTATGTCGTCCACGTACAATACGAGGAAGACAACCTTACTCTCTGCCACCTTCTTGTAGATACAAGGTTCATCTACGTTTTTGACGAAATCAAACTCTTTGATAACGACGTCAAAGCAGATGTTCCAACTCCGCGATGCTTGCTTTAATCCATAAATGGATTTAAGCAGCTTGCACACCTTCCCGCTGCTCCCACTATCTACGAAGCCCTCTGGCTGAGTCATGTACACGCACTCTTCTAAATCACCGTTTAGAAAGGCGGTCTTAACATCCATTTGCCAGATTTCGTAGTCATGATATGCAGCGATGGCAAGCATGATCCGGATGGATTTAAGCATAGCCACTAGAGAAAAGGTTTCGTCATAGTCCACACCTGGTTTTTGACGAAAACCTTTTGCAACAAGTCTAGCTTTGAAAGTCTCCACTTTCCCATCTACACCAAGTTTTTTCTTGAAGATCCACTTGCTCCCAATGGGTTTTACCCCTTCAGGAGAAACTACCAAAGTCCACACTTTGTTGGTGTACATGGATTCCATCTCGGACCGCATTGCATCCAGCCATTTCACTGAGTCACCACTCGTGATGGTCTGCTCGAAACTAGTTGGGTCATCATCAACTATGATGCAATCCTCGCTCCCACCATCCATGAGAAAACCGTAGTATCTCTCAGGTGGGTGAGGAACCCTACTAGATCGGCGGAGAGGCTGAGGTTCGTTGGGAACTACCGAATCCTCTGGTTCCACTAAATTTTCAGTTGCAGTTTGTGTATCTGGAACCTCTTCCAGCTCTACCACTTTGCCACTAATTTCTTTTACAAGAAATTCCTTTTCTAAAAAGGTGGCATGTTGAGCAACAAACACTTTTTGTTCCTCACTGTGGTAGAAAAAATACCCATATGAGTTCTTTGGATATCCCACAAACTTGCAAAGAACTGACCGTGCCTCGAGTTTGTCCGGATTTTGTCTTTTGACATAGGCCGGACAACCCCATATCTTAACTCGTTTAAGATATGGCATCTTCCCACTCCATATCTCATATAGTGTGGTAGGTACAGATTTAGATGGAACTTGATTCAATAGGTATGCTGCTGTCTCCAGCGCATACCCCCAGAAGGAAATAGGTAACTCAGCTGTGCTCATCATAGAGTGTACCATATCTAATAGGGTGCGGTTCCTCCGTTCCGATACACCGTTGTGCTGTGGTGTATATGGAGGAGTCAGCTGAGAGAGAATCCCATTCTCTTTTAGGAAGTCCAGGAATTCATTGCTCAAGTATTCACCTCCTCGATCAGATCGAAGGATTTTAATACTTTTCCCGGTTTGGTTCTCGACTTCTTGTTTATATTCTCGAAATTTCTCAAAAGCTTCTGATTTGTGTTTCATCAGGAACATATATCCGAATCTAGAGAGATCGTCAGTGAATGTAATGAAGTACGCAGAACCATTCCTGGCATGTGTAGACATGGGGCCGCATACATCACTATGTACCAGTCCCAAGAGTTCGGTAACTCTCTCTCCGTGTCCCGTAAACGGAGTTTTGGTCATCTTTCCTTTGAGACATGACTGGCAAGTGTCATAAGATGAAAATTCAAACGGATTTAAATATCCATCCTTATGCAACTTAGTTAGTCGTGTCGCATTGATGTGACCCAGTCTACAATACCACAAGAAGGATTCGTTCATTTCTGAACTCTTCCTCTTGTGTGTATTTGTTATGCTCAGAACTGTTGATTGATTTAGAACATAAATGCCATTGCACATCGTGCCTGATCCAACCAACTTTTGGTTTAGAAAAATGTTCATAACATTATCCTGTAATAAAAAATTATATCCCTCTTTACTCAACAAAGAAACCGATATAATGTTGCATATCAGGTTCGGCATGTAATAGCATTCGTTCAGAATCAATGTATTACCAGTTGGCAATACAAGGTGATATTCCCCGACGGTTTTAGCTACAACAATTGCACCATTTCCAACCCTTATGTCTTTATCACCTTCTCCAAGTTCTCTACCTTTCCTAAGCCCATGTAACTGATTATATAAATGGGATCCTGACCCGGTATCTAATACCCAGGACGTAGAGGAAATGGAGAAACAGTTCTCTGTAACGAACACACCCGAAGAAAATGCATCAACATGTACTTTCTTCATTCGGGTGGCATGGGAATCCTGGTATTCCCCTATATCCTGTTCAGTCTTATAACTTTTATAAGAAAGAACGGAACCAACGTTCCCCAGCACAGTATAACATGCGGGTTCGGTCAATACATCCATATTATTATCTTGATTAAGGCATGATATGGTCGCTACCTGGAGAGAGAGAGAAGAAAACACTTTAGCGTATGCTCTTGCAAGATCAGATTGGTTATTATTTTATCTAATCAGGATGGCTCCCATTGTTTTTATCAAATCTTCCTTCAAACCCTAAAAGAAAGACTGGCCGGGATTAATTACACCCTATAATTTCGCCAATCTTTCAGCCAGGCCAGTGTCGGTACTTTGAGGGAGGTTCCCCGTGCTTTCGCACGAACCTAATTAAAGTAAACCTCGTTTTCCCAGAGGCGTAACCCCGTTGACACCTTTCTAGACACCTACTTGATCGGCTAATTATCCTGTGTAAAACTCTCCCAGGAGTAACAATTACTCGCAGTGGGTATCGGGATCCAACTATCTCATAGAAGGCATGCAATCGCATTGCAAATCTCAACACTTGAAATTCCCGATAATATTTTGCCCCAAACGATCTATGACCTTGACAAGGTCAACAAACCATAGACCGTAAGTCAAGTTCAACCCGTCATTTCTTGATTGAATTAAACCCACCCGCACGACCCTTGACAAGGTCAACAAGGCCGCACGACTACCCTAAAACAATCTGCATCATATGCATAAACAGGTAAATACTGGTCAAGCCAATGCCTCACATGTGGCACGCCGTACTGCCTCAAACCCTAAGGTTCAAAAGGCAGTTCAAGACGGTCACATAATCGAGTTAAGGTTTGTTGTCTTCTAGAGGGTCCATCGTGTCACATGCACGTATTTCCGAAAGATTTAAACCCGAGAAAAATTCAACACTTGAATGTTTTTCGTGCCGGGAAAAATCGAGTTAATGATATCCGTTCGAACATTTTAATACTTTCTAAATTATCCAGAATAACAAAACAAAATTAAATTCTCCGATCGAAACGACGATTACAAAATAAACCCCAAAAATACTCAACACATGAGTCACAATAAAAATACCCAGAAAGATGCAGGAATGGTACTGGAAATTACTGCATGAAGAACCTGTTAGTTATATGTATTCCCTAGAGGCCATTGCTGTACATACGATGTATATTGTAATGGATGCTGGGACATATATAGGGAGGACTTTCTTGCTCGACATGATAGTATGCTATCTGGTTGTACTTTATCTTAACATGTACTCTGATTGTCTCTATATTACATGTTGATAAAGCCCTTAGGATATGTACTCGACTACTGGGACTATGATGAGATCATACTAGTGGGGACACGGTAGTCGACGAGTGCATCCTATAACTGTTCCTAGTCGAGGGTGTATCGAGACAGGGCATCGATACACCAGAGTAGACTAGCGTATACGCATCTTGACCCATATGATGGGCGATGGATGATCCCATATCCATCGGTGTTTGACATCAAGGATGGTGTACGGGTGCTCAGTGGAGACTGGGTACACTGGACGGACTCGCCGAGAACTCCCAGATGGTATTATACCTCACGTCAGATGGCATTATACCTCACGTCAGATGGCAGTTCTCCGGTGACACTGGTACAGAGTAGTCTGTTGACCCGAGATCTTCATAGAGTCTTGTGTGATTCCCACTGTGCTTTGATTTCCATCATACCACGTCCAAGAGGGCGTGCAAAAAGGTGGCTTTTGGGTACAGTCCCGAATCACATGGAGGCAATGAGCGATAGGAGGGGATTCGTCTCTCCCGGTATAGGGAGTTGATGTTGTGCTGTGTTCGATTGGCTATAACCGGAAATCCCTGGCCAGGGTTGCTGAGATTTACTGGTAAGTGTTATCAGTAGTTTCTCGAACCGTTATAGACCTCATATCGACATGACTTATCAAGCTACTGGGGTCTGACGTTTACCACCCCTAGGCGAGATATGCAACATATCAGACGACGAGACCGAACTGTACGGGAGTGTTACTGTTTGGATTCACAGGAGAATGTACAGGCTTTCTTGTTGATCTTCTGAGCGCTCAATACCTGCGTGGCTGTTACGTTTAGCTGACCGCTTGCAGCTTGTGGGTGTTTGATATGATCATCACCTACTGCCGGCGTATTAACGATTCTTTAGAGTCCTACACAGAGGTTTCTTGGCTCAGGCAAAACGGAGTAGGAGCACATATGTGATATGTGCGGGACCGAGGATAATGCGATATGTGATACCGTATTATATTCTCGCGATATTTGATATCAGCCGGGTCATCGAATCAAGTGTTGATTCGATGAATCGGTACGGATAAATATTAGTCGGTTATATGCGATATAGCCGGATTGTCGGATCAAGTGTTGATTCAATAATTTAATGTATAATAATATATATGATATATTAAATTACATTATCTAATATTAGCTCACTAAAAGATTCTTTTTCTCACTCGGGTAATACATTGATATATATGCGATATATGTTAAAATGTATTATTTTATTTTGTTACGATAAATATTATATATGTGATATATAATATTGTAACATGATATGATTACTAATGCAACTTGTTTAGTAGAGATTAAACATGGTTAGGGTTTTGATTAGGGTTAAACCTTTCTAGATGTTTCTAGAAGGTTTTCTTTTTTGTTTTGGAAAAGATATTTTAGCATGATATTTCTTAACCCAACCACACCCTTTAACCCTAGTTCAATCTCTACAATGGTTACTTGACCATGGTTGCACAATTCATCATTATCTCCTTTGCATTATTCATCACAAAAGGAATTCTATGATATTGTTCATCTTCTTCCTTCTTCTTTCTTCATGGAAAAAGCTTACTAGCTTTTTCCAAATGATGAATAAATATGAGAAAAAGATAAATAAAGAGAGCAAAAATCCTACTTCATCATCCTCATCTTCCCTTGCCATTTAGATGAGGGTGTTCACATCATTTCATGAGTGTTAGCTTGTGTTAACGAAACTTCAAGGTAGATCATCTTTGTATCGAAGATCGGAAGCAAAGGTTGCATCTTTCTCTTCGTGGAACCTCTCGAGAGTCCGGAACCCGATGATCGCAGCGAAGGGACCACAACACGGAACCTATGAAGTGAAGGACTGGATCTACAAAGGTTGTAATCCCTCTCACTTAGTGTTAAAGTGTTTAGCATGTTAGTTTTCGCCTAATCTCTAGTTTAAAGATCCGGCTTCGGGTTGTTCGGCACGGCTATTTTTTAAATCGGGCATGGTTGATGCCTCGTAGAACCTTGTGCGCGTGCCTAGCAACCCTACAGTGGTATCAGAGCCAAGCTAGAGCTTTAGGCGAAGTCTAGACGAAGTTTAAAGTCCGATCGAACCCGAAAAACCCGATATAACCCCTTCTCTGGAAATTTTTCGAAAATGTGATTTTTTGTGAATTAAAAATGCTCAAAAAAATCAGCAGGGAATTATAGGAATTACTGTGAAACCCGACCGCCTAAATCCCCCAAAGCACCGCGGAACCGCGACCAAACCTAGGTATTGGCGGCGGTTCCGCGGCAAGAAGGAAGGATTGAGGGATAGGGTTTGCACAGTAACCTCCGTAGCTAATTCCTGATTCTTCTGGGAATTTTTTATTTTCACTCCAGTGTTGTGTTTTCTGGGTTGTATTGGGGACTCGTTGTTTCGATCGGATATTATAACTTTGTTTAGTTTGTCCGGATAACTTTTAGAAACTGTTAAAAAGTTCGAACGGATATCAATAACTCACTTTTTCCCCTGTCGGAAATTTTTTCAAAAGTTGGATTTTTCCTTGTGTTTAAGAACGTTCTAAGTCGTGCAAGTAACGCGGTGGACCCTCTAGAAGACAACAAACCTTAACTCGATTATGTGACCGTCTTGAACTGCCTTTTGAACCTTAGGGTTTGGGGCAGTACGGCGTGCCACATGTGAGGCGTTGGCTTGACCCTTCAACGGCTGGACCATTGGTACTGTGGCATGTGATGGATGTTTTTAAACTGATTTCAAGTGTTGAGATATATTGGGGAAATCTTGGGTGTTTGATGATTCGACCGGAAAGTTTAACTTTGTCTATTTATCTGGAATGTGATACAATATTTGGAATCCACAGGTAGTTATGAGATAACTAATTTGAATGTTATAAATCTAGCGGTTTAGTCTCAAATGATCGGTTGCCACAGAATTTTGATGTGATCAAAAGTCCGTTGCAATCACGTAGCGTACGCGGATACTCGCCGGGTAAACTTAATAGACAACCACGCCCTAAAGCCCCGACCAAGTGACTGTAGGAGAACCCCGTCGCCGAAAGCATCCGTTCGGGTGCTCGCGGCAGCGGTGTTCCGCCTTAGTGCACTTCGTCGACGGCATCCGGGGGTGCGGCCGTCTACTAAAGTTTGATACGAGTATTCGATCAGGACGCTGGGAATCTTGTTGAATTGCCCGACTTGATATTGAAAAGAGTTTTCGATAATGAGACTAAAATGCGGGGTTTATAATTGTTAGGCATGCGATGTCTAAGAAATTCATTTGGTTAGGCATGCGATGTCTAAAGAGATTGCGGATTCCAACTGTTGTAATTTTACACTTTCTTTTCAGTGACCGTAAGCGTAGTATGTGGTGTATCGCCGGTTTCGTTGCTATACATCAACGACAATCGGGATACGCATACTTGCTTACGTTGATGATATGAGATATTATGTGTTGCTGTAATATGTTATATTGGATCGTCACGTTTTGAATAGCCGGGGGTTTTATGTGAGATGAGAGTTTTTTCTTTTTCATTCATGTAAAATTCAATTTGTATGTAATATTCTTTTATTGGGGCACTTCCTGGTTGCAGAAGATGTCACCGTTGTATATTATTTACTTTTCCGCATTAGGTAGACCCAAGGAGGGGAGCACAAGTAACCGGGTTCTAGGATCCAGTGGGAGACCATCTCGAGAAGTCGAGACCGGGTCTCCTAACCCTAGAATTGGCTGTGTTGCTTGCCGCTCTCGTAGGGGTCTAGGGATGTGGGTTTGGCTATTCATCGAGACCGTGGAATCCGTGTTTTATACAGGCTCGTATTGAAAACACGGAAGTCCTAGTATATCCAATATTTCATATATGTTTCTTCTGCTGCAATGTTCTGTGATGAGATCATATTACTGTCTGAGATGAATGTTTATATTATATATATGAGATATATGTTATATTGCAGATTTCGTTTCAAATGTGATGCTTGTGAAGCATTATAAAATGGGACTTCATTAATGAGATTAATGAAACTGAAAAGAAACCTAAGATGTTGTAGAAACTTGTTTTAAAAACTGGTAGCTCTAGTTCTTGCTTTGCATAGCGGTGTTCCTTGTAGAACATCCAGCACCTTATTCGATAAGGAAAGGACCGAGATCCCTTCACCGGGAGTGACTCCTTTAGCAATAACTGGCAGATGCTACAAACTCGGTTTGTCTTTTGATTGCTTCTATAGTTCTTGCTTTGCATAGTGATATTTGTGAAATATCCCGCACCTTATTCGATGAGGAAAGGGCCGACGATCCCTTCACCGGGAGTGACCCCTTTAGCAAAACTAGAAAAGCCTCAAAAACATTTCATTTAAAATCACTCGATTCTACAACGATATCAAGTTCATTACGCAAAAGGTTTTCTTAAAAACCTGTCGTAGCCCTCCGTCATTTCAGTTAAGTACTGGTTAGTATTCGTGCTGCGTTTGTTGACCTCTGTCAAGGCGTAGTGTGCGGTAGCTGATTAGTGCTTATCTGTATAAGCATATGATGTGATTGATTTAGGGTAGTCGTGCGACCTTGTTGACCTATGTCAAGGGTCATGCGGGTGGGTTTACTTCAATCAGGAAATGACGGGTTGAACTTGACTAGCAGCCTATGGTTTGTTGACCTCTGTCAAGGTCATAGGACGCTTGGGGCAAAATATTATTGGGAATTTCAAGTGTTGAAATTTGCAATGAGATTGCATACCTTCTATGAGATAGTTGGATCCCGATACCTACTGCGAGTAAGAGTTACTCCTGGGAGAGTTTTACACATTACAATTAGCCGATCAAGTAGGTGTCTAGAAAGGTGTTAACGGGGTTACGCCTCTGGGAAAACGAGGTTTACTTTAATTAGGTTCGTGCGAAAGCACGGGGGACCTCCCTCAAAGTACCGACACTGGCCTGGCTGAAAGATTGGCGAACTTGTAGCGTGTAATTAATCCCGGCTAGTCTTTCCTTTTAGGGTTTGAAGGAAGATTTGATTAAAACAGTGGGAGACATCCTGATTAGATATATTAGATAACCAATCTAATCTTGCAAGAGCATACACTGAGTGTTTTCTTCTCTCTCTCTCCAGGTAGCGACTATATCACGCCTTAATCAAGATAATAATACGGATGTATTGACCGAACCCGCTTGTTATACTGAGCTGGGGAACGTTGGTCCCGCTCCAACTTATAATTGTTATAAGACAGAGCAGGAAATTAGGGAATACCAGATTTCCCGTGCCGCCCAAACAAAGAAAGTGCATGCTGATGCATCATCTTCGGGTATGTTCATTACAGAGAACTGTTTCTCAATATCCTTTACGTCCTGGGTATGTGATACCGGATCAGGATCCCGCATATGTAATCTGTTACATGGGCTACAGATAGGTAGAGAACTGAGAACGGGTGATAAGTTTCATGAGATAGAAAACGGTGCAAGTGTTGCAGCCAAATCTGTTGGTCACTATCACCCTGTATTACCAGAATACATTGATTCTGAACGAATGTTATTAGATACCGAACCTGATATACAACATCATATCAATCTCTTTATTAGTAAAGAAAGGATATAATTTTGTATAGTATGGATAATGTTTTGAACATTTCCTATATCAAGAGTTGATCGGTTCAGGCACGTTATCTAAAAGCATTGATGTTCTAAATCAAACTACAGTTCTTAGTATACGGAACACACACAAGAGGAAGAGTTCAGAAATGAACGAATCCTTCTTGAGGCATTGTAGACTAGGTCATATCAATGCGACCCGACTAGCTGAAGTTACATTAAGATGCATATTTAAATTTGTTTGAATTTACATCTTGTGAAACTTGCCGGTCATGTCACAAAGATACGATGACCATAGCTCTGTTTATTGGAAACAGAGAAAGAGTTAGTGAACTCTTGGGATTGATACATGCTGATGTATGAAGGTCCCCTGTCTACACATGCCAAGATCGGTTCTTTGTACTTCATTACATTCTCTGATGATCTCTCAAGATTCAGACATATGTTCTTGTTGAAACACAAGTCCGAAGCTTTTGAGATATTCACAGAATATAAGTTAGAAGTTGAGAACCAAAATACGGGTATAAGTATTATGTCCTTTGATGAGATCAAGGAGGAGAATACTTGAGCACGGAATTCCTGGACTATTCTAAAGGAGAGTGAGATTCTCTCTCAGCATTACTCCTCCGTATACACTACAACACGTCGGTGTATCGGGGCGGAGCAATAGCACCCTATGTGATATGGTGTGCTCTATGATGAGTACTACTGAGTTTCCTATTTCCTTTTGGGAGTTATGCACTTGAGAAGCTGCATACCTATTGAATAGGGTTCAAATCAAATCAGTTGCCTACCACTTCATATGTGATATGGAAAGGGAAGAGCCCATAGCTTAAGTTTGTTAAGATTTGGGGTTGTCCGGCCTATGTCTAAAAGCAAAATCCGGACAAGCTCGAGGTAAGGTCTGTCATGTAGAACTGGAAATGTTCCAGCTATACAAACTGCAGCTGATGATTTGGTAGAACCAAATGATTCAATAGTTTCCAACGAACCTCAGCCTCTCCGCCGATCTAGCAGGGTTCCTCACCCACCTGAGAGATACTTCGGTTTCTCTATGACAGTGGGAGCGAGAATTGCATCATGAAATGATAACCCAACTAGTTTCGAGCTGGCCATCAGGAGTGGGACTCTGTAAGAATGGCTGGATGCTTAGCGATCTGAGATGGAATCCTTATACACCAACAAAGTATGGACTTTGGTTGCTTTATCTGAAGGGTTAAATCCCCATCAGGAGCGAGTATATCTTGAGAAGATTACTTGGTGTACATGGAAAAGTTGAGACTTTCAAAGCTATGCTTAAGTCCATCCAGATCCTACTTGCCACGGCTACATACCATGACTACGATATCTGGCGGTTGGGTGTCATGACTGCTTTTCTAAATGATGTTTTAGAAATGAGCGTCTATAAGTACACAGCCAGAGGGCTTCGTAGACAGTGGGAGCAGCGGAAACATGTACAAGATGTTTTATATGATAAAACAGGCATCGCGGAGTTGGAACATTTGTTTTGATGTGGTAGTCAAAGAGTTTGACTTCATCAAAATGGTAGATGAACCTTGTATATACAAAAAGGTAGTAGGGAGTATGGTGGTGATCCTCGTAGAGTACGTGGATGACATACTTTTGATAGGGCAAGAGTTTCCTATGCTACGCTCGGTCAATTTCCGCTTATCACAAGGATTCTCCATAAAGGATCAAAGTGATACCTCCTAAATCTTGGGTTTTTGGATCTATGAGATAGATCTAATTGGATGTTAGGATTCTTACTAGTTGTAGTGAGATGGTATCAATCGATCCTGGGGAGAATCACTGGAAAGGTTCCAGGGTGATAAGGACGACTGAATGTCAGTCGCAGGTATTGTCTTTACCCTCAGTGGAGGGACGGTATGTTGGAAGAGTTCCAAGCTAGATACCGTGACTTACTAGAAGATTAAAGGCAAGATACATCGTTACTAAGGATACTACCAAAGAGGCAGTCTGGATACATATAAGTTCATGAGATGAACTTCGTTCCTACCATTGTGTGACAATGGAGTTGTGGCTTTAGCCAAGGAACTACCGTCCCATCAGACATCCAGATATAATTCTTAGGCAGTATCACCTGATCATGGAGATGGTTGATCTCCAGGGAGATCGAGGTTAGGAGAGTAGACACAGAGGACAACAGCGCGGATCCACTCACAAAGGCCATTTTCCCAGTAGAGACTTTTATGGGATGGTTGAGTATGAGATACTTCAACCGCAGCTAATTGTTGGGTATGGGATACCACAACAGATGGCCCTAGTGCAAGTGGGAGATTGTTAGTTATATGTATGCCCTAGAGGCCATTGCTGTACATACGATGTATATTGTAATAGATGCTGGGACATATATAGGGAGGACTTTCTTGCTCGACATGATAGTATGCTATCTGGTTGTACTTTATCTTAACATGTACTCTGATTGTCTCTATATTACATGTTGATAAAGCCCTTAGGATATGTACTCGACTACTGGGACTATGATGAGATCATACTAGTGGGGCCACGGTAGTCGACGAGTGCATCCTATAACTGTTCCTAGTCGAGGGTGTATCGAGACAGGGCATCGATACACCAGAGTAGACTAGCGTATACGCATCTTGACCCATATGATGGGCGATGGATGATCCCATATCCATCGGTGTTTGACATCAAGGATGGTGTACGGGTGCTCAGTGGAGACTGGGTACACTGGACGGACTCGCCGAGAACTCCCAGATGGTATTATACCTCACGTCAGATGGCAGTTCTCCGGTGACACTGGTACAGAGTAGTCTGTTGACCCGATATCGTCATAGAGTCTTGTGTGATTCCCACTGTGCTTTGATTTCCATCATACCACGTCCAAGAGGGCGTGCAAAAAGGTGGCTTTTGGGTACAGTCCCGAATCACATGGAGGCAATGAGCGATAGGAGGGGATTCGTCTCTCCCGGTATAGGGAGTTGATGTTGTGCTGTGTTCGATTGGCTATAACCGGAAATCCCTGGCCAGGGTTGCTGAGATTTACTGGTAAGTGTTATCAGTAGTTTCTCGAACCGTTATAGACCTCATATCGACACGACTTATCAAGCTACTGGGGTCTGACGTTTACCACCCCTAGGCGAGATATGCAACATATCAGACGACGAGACCGAACTGTACGGGAGTATTACTGTTTGGATTCACAGGAGAATGTACAGGCTTGCTTGTTGATCTTCTGAGCGCTCAATACCTGGATGGCTGTTACGTTTAGCTGACCGCTTGCAGCTTGTGGGTGTTTGATATGATCATCACCTACTGCCGGCGTATTGACGATTCTTTAGAGTCCTACACAGAGGTTTCTTGGCTCAGGCAAAACAGAGTAGGAGCACATATGTGATATGTGCGTGACCGAGGATAATGCGATATGTAATACCGTATTATATTCTCGCGATATTTGATATCAGCCGGGTCATCGGATCAAGTGTTGATTCGTTGAATCGGTACGGATAAATATTAGTCGGTTATATGCGATATAGCCGGATTGTCGGATCAAGTGTTGATTCGATAATTTAATGTATAATAATATATATGATATATTAAATTACATTATCTAATATTAGCTCACTAAAAGATTCTTTTTCTCACTCGGGTAATACATTGATATATATGCGATATATGTTAAAATGTATTATTTTATTTTGTTACGATAAGTATTATATATGTGATATATAATATTGTAATATGATATGATTACTAATGCAACATATTTAGTAGAGATTAAACATGGTTAGGGTTTTGATTAGGGTTAAACCTTTCTAGATGTTTCTAGAAGGTTTTCTTTTTTGTTTTGGAAAAGATATTTTAGCATGATATTTCTTAACCCAACCACACACTTTAACCCTAGTTCAATCTCTACAATGGTTACTTGACCATGGTTGCATAATTCATCATTATCTCCTTTGCATTATTCATCACAAAAGGAATTCTATGATATTGTTCATCTTCTTCCTTCTTCTTTCTTCATGGAAAAAGCTTACTAGCTTTTTCCAAATGATGAATAAATATGAGAAAAAGATAAATAAAGAGAGCTAAAATCCTACTTCATCATCCTCATCTTCCCTTGCCATTTAGATAAGGGTGTTCACATCATTTCATGAGTGTTAGCTTGTGTTAACGAAACTTCAAGGTAGATCATCTTTGTATCGAAGATCGGAAGCAAAGGTTGCATCTTTCTCTTCGTGGAACCTCTCGAGAGTCCGGAACCCGATGATCGCAGCGAAGGGACCACAACACGGAGCATATGAAGTGAAGGACCGGATCTATAAAGGTTGTAATCCCTCTCACTTAGTGTTAAAGTGTTTAGCATGTTAGTTTTTGCCTAATCTCTAGTTTAAAGATCCGGCTTCGGGTTGTTCGGCACGGCTATTTTTAAAATCGGGCATGGTTGATGCCTCGTAGAACCTTGTGCGCGTGCCTAGCAACCCTACAGAACCGTCCCCAATACTCCTTCCCTGCCACGGAACCGCCGCAAATGGTGGCTTAGTGCCGCGGTTCCACGGCCACGTGGAGGCTTTGAGGGCTCGTTTATCATGGTAACTCTTAAAATTACCTGCTGATTTTTTAAGGTATTTTTAATTCTGAAAATACACAGTTTTTAAAAAATGTACAGAGAGGGGGTTAACTTTGACATTGTCGGGTTTGATCGGGGTTTTAACTTCGTTAACACATCGCCTAATACTCTAGCTAGGCTCTGATACCACTGTAGGGTTACTAGGCACACTAACAAGGCTCTACAAGGCATCGACCATGCCAAAATTAAATTTTTATGTACCGAACAACCCTAAGCAAGATCGTATACTAGAGTTTAGGCGAAACTAATAGTAAGTAAACAACTTTACTTCTAAGAGAACACGAAATACAACCTTTGTAGATCGGTCCTTCACTTCATTTGCTCCTTGTTGAAGTCCCTTCGCTGCGATCAAGGTTCTCCCGGGCTCTTGCATGGCTTCACGGGACGAAAGATGCGACCTTGCTTGAAGTCTCCGAGGCCGAAGATGATCTACGTCGAGGGAATTCCGACTCAAGCTACTACTTCACTAATTTGAGAATTAGTGAAGCAAACACCCTATACTAAAGTGCTAGTCTAGTAGAGGATGGAGAAATAGGAAGTGGGTTCTCTTTGTATTTTTATTTCTCACTTTAGTTCTCACTTTGGATCAAACCCTAGCAAGCTTTTCTTTTGAACAATGAAGAAGATGAACAGAAGAAAAGAGAAGAGGATAATGATCAAGTGTGTAATCTAACCATGGTGAGTGAGTATCATATACTAAATCTTGTAGAGACTTAACCCTAGGCTAATTGTTATGGTTGGGTTAATAAATATCCATAGTAAAATACAAACTCAAGTTGAATTAGTCAATGCATCCACAAGCTTCCACAAGCTTCATGCATTTTCTAATCCTCCACTTGATTTTGTATTTACTTTAAATATTAAAAACCCAAACTAAAAATTAGCATAGTGTAAGTCTCATACACCCATAGATGATGTATCATCAACCATGATACTAAAAGATAACACATTTTAATATATATCATATATATAGTAAAGATGTGTACATGTGAGAAAAAACCCTAAGTGAACATGTGTTAGTTAATGTAAACTAGTATATCAAATATACAATTATACAATAAATTATTAAATCAACACTTGACTTAATAATCCGGTCATATCACATATAACCGACTAACTTCCAATGTATCGACTTATCGAATCAACACTTGATTCGATAACCCGGCTATATCATATATATAACCGACCGATACATAAAGTCGCGAGAATAGAATACGGTATCACATACACGCATTATTCTCGGTCCCGCACATATCACATATGCGCCCCTATTTCGTTTTGCCTGAGCCAGTAAAATCTTTACATAGGACTCTAAAGACTCGTCAATACGCCGGCAGTAGGTGATGATCACATCACGCACTCACAAGTCGTCAGCGGTACTAGCTGGACGTAACGGCTACCCGGGTATTGAGCGATCAGAAGATCAGCAAGGAAGCCCGCTCCAACTCCTGTAAAAGCCTGCCGGTAACACTTCCCGTACAGTCCGGTCTCCTCGTCAGATATGTCGCATATCAAGTCTAGGGGTAGTAAACTTCAGACCCCAATAACCGATAAGTCGTGCCGATGTGAGGCTCATAACGGGTCGAGAAACTACTGGTAACTCTTACCACTAAATTTCTATATCAGCCCTGGCCAGGGACTTCCCTGTTATGGCCAATCGAGCACAGCGCAACATCAACCCCCAATACCGGGAGAGACAAAACCCCTCCTATCGCTCATTGCCTCCATGTGATTCGGGACTGTACCTAAAAACCACCGTTTTGCATGCCCTCATGGACGTGGTAAGGTGGAAATCAAAGTACAGTGGGAATCACACAAGACTCTATGACGATCTCGGGTCTACAGACTAACCTGCACAAGTGTCACCAGAGAACTGCCATCTGACGTGAGGTATAATACCATCTGGGAGTTCTCGGCGAGTCCGTCCAGTGTACCCAGTCTCCACTGAGCACCCGTATACCATCTCTGATGACAAACACCAATGGATATGGGATCATCCATCGCCCATCTCATGGGTCGAGAAGCGTATACGCTAGTCTACACTGGTATATCGATGCCCCGTTTCGATACACCCACGACTAGGGACCTTAAAGGATGTACTTATGGACTACCATGTCCCCACTAGTATGATCCGCATCATAGTCCAGGTAGTCAAGTATACATCCTAAGGGTTTTACCAACATGTAACGATAAGACAGTATAAAGAGACAAGTATACATGTTAAAGTAAAGAGCAACCAGATAGCATACTATCATATCGAGCAAGAAAGTCCTCTCCATATATGTCCAAGCATCCAATATAATATACATCATCTGTACAATACTGGCCTCTAGGGCATACATACAACTAACAGTTGCATGACCGATATACCCGTGTAAATAGTATTCATTGGCATCGACATCCTAGTAACCGTGTTACATTACCAAGTGATAAATGTTAGTGATTGGATTGTGGCAAGTACGTTAGTGTAAAAGCGTGAATGAATAAGTGAAGTGATATGTACTTGTACACAATCAGTGGAACCAAATAGTTATTGCATTGTCGACGCCTATGGGACATATATAAGCGTAACTATAACTGGAATGGGACGGTTATGGAAGCACTTATATTAGTGTCATAGGTAAGACGTCGAACACTGTCCATTTATCTTGAATACCGGTCGAGACATGCTTGATGGAGATCCTGTCTCCAGTTCTCGCGTAGACTTGTCATGGGGCGACTAGTATTTGGGTTCATAGTCGGTGTTTGATGTAGACCGCGGGTGTGGGGTAGTTTGAGTGTGAGTTCGATCAACGGAATCTCAGGAGTCCCACTGCCAGCATATATAGTGATTTCGGGAGTCGTATGGATGGTATTACCGATTATTAGCGAGCGTGATTCGGGCCCATGTTCCCTTTCCCCTGGGGCCTACCCTTGGGTTGGGGATACTCCTGCGGTGGTTGACGCTCACTTTTGGACCGATGATAGGTTTAGTGACTTGGACAGTGCATTTACTGTATTCCCCTCCTGTTGCATGACCGATATACCCGTGTAAATAGTTGTCATTTGCATCGACATCCTAGTAACCGTGTTTCATTACCAAGTGATAAATGTTAATGATTGGATTGTGGCAAGTACATTAGTGTAAAAGCGTGAATGAATAAGTGAAGTGATACGTACTTGTACACAATCAGCAGAACCAAATAGTTATTGCATTGTCGACGCCTATGAGACATATATAAGCGTAACTAATACTGGAATGAGACGGTTATGGAAGCACTTATATTAGTGTCATAGGTAAGACGTCGAACACTGTCCATTTATCTTGGATACCAGTCGAGACATGCTTGATGGAGATCCTGTCTCCAGTTCTCGCGGAAACTTGTCAGGGAGCGACTAGTATTTGGGTTCATAGTCGGTGTTTGATGTAGATCGCGGGTGTGGGGTAGTTTGAGTGCGAGTTCGATCAACGGAATCTCAGGAGTCCCATTGCCGGCATATATAGCGATTTCAGGAGTCGTATGGATGGTATTACTGATTATTAGCGAGCGTGATTCGGGCCCGTATTCTCTTGCCCCTTAGGCCTACCCTTGGGTTGGGGATACTCCTGCGGTGGTTGGCGCTCACACTTGGACCGACGATAAATTTAGTGACTTGGACAGTGAGACTTAGAGGCTGATAGGTTTAGTGACATGGATATTGCATTGATTACTGATTCGATATACTTGCTTTATTGTTTACTTGTACCGGTTACTTCATGCTCATGTCATCACTCCATATTTATTGTTTCGTGTTCATCATCATTGCACGTATTTACATATGTATCTATATATATTGCTATTGTGTCGCTCTGACGACCTGAGTATGCATGCTCAGAGTGAGAAGTGGACTTAGCTCGGATCAGGATCTGTCTTACCACGAGAATATTGCGGACATCTAGATCAGCGACGCCAGCACTATCTTTCCCTTGATCTCTACTTAGTTAGTTTTATATCTGTTTTGATAGAAGTAGTGACTGCATTTCTCATTACCTGTGTATTGATTACTGATTACCACGTAATGCTAGAAGCCGAAGTGTGACTACGGTAGGATATTTCCTCGACCGTAGGAGCATGGCTGGCCTTGTCACCCCTCGTATTTCGTATTTTGGGAAGCGAGACGTAACAATCATAATCATCATTTTCACCATTATCACCCTTTCCACCGACCTCCCTACGAGCTGCCCCTCCTTCTCCAATCCTTCCCTTAACTCCGCCTCCAAATCCTAGATCCCATGATCTTCATTTTCATTATCATAATAAATTTTAAATTAGGTTTTAGAATTTTTATTTTTTCTCAAGAAAAATAATGAGGGTAGAATTTTTTTTTATCCCAAATTAACGGTTTTGTCTTGGATCCGTTAGATAGGGTAGTTTTCTGCTAGAAAAAACTATTAGGTTGTTTACTACCACGGGCCGAAACTATAGAGAAGTTTGTTGAATATAGACCTATAATAAAAGTAAAATTGATGGGAAATTTTAGATTGAGGATATGTTTGAATATGAAAATAACATAGTAGAAAAACAGAGGACGGGGTTATTGGTTTGGATTCGTTAATTGGATTTGGACTTTTATTTGGATTGTATTTTATGTTGTTATTGGTTTTAGAATCGGATTTGGATTTTAAAATCTAGTGTTATTGGTTGTGAACTCCGATTTGGATTTTAAAGTCTAGCGTTATTTTTTATGGATTCGAATTTGGATTTCAAAATTTTGTGCTATTGGTTTATTGGAATCGGATTTGGATTAGACTCCAAAAGTCCAAATTTCAAGTCCAACGATATAAAGCAAAGCTAAATTTTTTTTAAAAAAGTCCAAAAAATATGGAGACCTTTTTTTATCCTTGGACTTTGAGATATCTCCATCTTCATGAATCTTTCAAACACTAGAAAATTTATTTTTATTCTTGATTTCATCTCATGTTTATTTATACTTTGATTGATTATATTAGATTTTTTGTTCTTCTTCACGGAACCCAAAAAAGGTATTCTTTCCTCTTGATCTAATCTCATTCTTATCTATATTTTGATTTGTTAGATTATAAATTGCAAATTTTTTCTTAAAACCTAGTATAGCTTTTTTCTCCTAGATCTTGTCTTATTTTTATTTATGTTTTTAATTAGAGTATATTTCATAATTTTTTCATATAACCCTAAAATATTTTTTTATTTATTAAATTATTTATTAGAATTCCTTTTATAGAAGATTATATATATTTTTATTTTGTATTAATCCTTTTATTTTATTTTAATTACTTACAAGATTTTATCATTTCTCGTTTGATTTTTTAATGTAATGACACCATAAAAAATTATATTTATTTTTAGTTTTGATAAAAAAATCATATATCGAGCATATCCGAAAAAAACTAGATTAAAATTTGATAGTATGCAATCTTCATAATTGTCTAACTCGTACATTTGAATCCAAGTTTAATAATACATATTTTCTATGCTGGCCGTATATACCCGATAAGGAAGAGAAGAAATATAAGTACGGCTCCGCACGATGTCTAAGCCTGTCCAAAATTCTCCCATATCTCACTCTCCTGCTAGTGGCCGTTAAATCGGGCATACGAATAATTTCTGGCGCTCTCGAAAATGCTTAGGCCAATAGAAATTCGCCACGCGGCAGAATAGATGTTTGAAAAGTCTGCTCGTGTGTTGCTGAGCTCGTCAACAATGTCTCCATGTTGTACGAACACAACACATTAATTTGAATGGGTCCATGCAAATAAGAAATAATAATAATAATAAGGGTAAATTGTCAAAACCACCCAAGCACTTTTTTGGTCTGTCAAAAACCTCTGACTTCGAAACGTTAGTCAAAATCCCCGTGGAAATTTTTCCTGCAGTATCTACATAGTAGCCTGATATATCTAACTAATTTATACAAACTATTTAGATATCGCAAGAAATGACTTAGATATCACAGACAACTACTTAGATACCGCTGGTTACTGCTTAGATACTGCAGGAAACCAGATGCACCATGAAACTACTAGATATAATAGGTAAGAGGTTTTTTGACAACTAGAAAGTTTTTTAGTGGGGGTTTTGATTACCGGCCAGGGGTTTTTGACAATGGAAAAAAATTCCTGGGGTTTTTGACAATTTACCCTAATAATAATAATATAAACCACGTCAAAACCATATATATAATACACAGCAAGCAACCGATTTAAAACTTGTGGGTCTCTTCCAGTAATTGGACAAGCCATTTGATTTGTGTAGCAAACTTAGTTAGTAGTTAGCAATTATGTCTAATAAATGTGAGAAACTATAAAATTTAAATTAAAATGATAAATAACTGCAAAAAGTCAAGAAAAAATAACATTTAGTGTCGAAATGATGCATCTATAATTCTTATTAGGTAATTGGATATGTTTTATGAAAGGATTAAGTTTTTGCCATAGTCCTCACACAAGAGGCGCATGAATCATGAGAACAGTATCCATTATTGTTGGCTCTAGTTATTGCCCAAATCAAATCAAAAGAGTTGGCGTCCTACATAATATTTAAAGCAGCACGTCTCCAAAATATAATGTTCGAGAGAAGAGAAGAATAGTCTTCCCTTGATAGGTTTTGCCTTCGAAGGCTTTACCAGAGGACCAGAAGCTTTTGTTAGTTGAATAATCAGTTGATATAATTAGCAACTAGCAAGGAGTGAAATAATAAAACTACAACACAAGTCAACCATACACATTAGTACCTATAGGCTATGAAACCGATATTTTATTCAAATCCTGGGCATCGCCCAGAAATACAATGGCCATTTACATGTTTGTTTTACATACCAACTCTTTAGCCCATATTTGCATGGCATGCATGCACATATTCACTATACATATATCGTCTTGAAGACCCTTTTTCCATTCAAGGTTGATTTGCACAAAATACATCGGTCTAAAAGCCGAATAGGCATTTTGACTTTATATAGGGAGTTACACTGCAGACATGGTGTTCAGGCATGCATAACGATAGGCTGGCTGGATGTCAGCTGCGACTTGTTCTTAATTCCTCCTGCAAGATTTTTGCACTATACAGAGGGTCGACTGGCAGGAATACGACTTGTACAAACCAGGAATGAATGTTGAAACCTTAGCATCTTTCTGGTCACTTCGGTCAAATCCTGAATGCATGGACTTGCACCGCACATCCAAAAACCGACCTCGGAGAGAATTTTTGTAACATTTTGAAATTCTTAATAATTATTTTAGAAATTAATTAATGATATAATGAGTCTTATTAAAATGATAAAATTGTTTTAATTGGATTTTCATAAATTGGTGTGTCCGTGTGTATTAGTTTTGTAGAATTAGGTTAGGATTATATCTCACTTTTTAATTAATCAAACTAATACATTTTTATAATTAAATGGTTATTAGGCCATGTTAAGCATATGTTAATAGTTATAAATTTCTTATTTTCTTTAAAAATGAAATTGGTGTGATATTCACAATTTGTGGTGATACATGACATGACATGCCTGAGAAGAAGAGATGAGAGAGAGAGCAAACACATATTATCTTCATTTTATTCAAAATATTCCCTCTCCTTACTCAAAAAAATCCCTGGCTGCCCTAAATCATTTTGCATGAAAATCCCCTCAAGAATTATTAAAAGTTGAAGATTTGAAGATTTCCTAACATTTGGAGAGTTCTTGATTTCAAAATTTAGGTAAATCCTACTTTCTTTCTTTTACGGAAACTTGCGATATTATTTTAGTTATAGTTATATTCATTCATGAATGATTATTTTTTATGTGAGTATTTAATAAAATTTAATGAATTAATTTCAAAAGTTTGAGTAGTTGTATTTGTTTTTTATAATTAAGTTATGTTCTGAAAATCAGTAACAAGCTGGGATTTCGAAAATTTTAGAAAATTCTCTGTTGAGAATTAGCGTTTTTGGTAAATTAAAAAGTTGTAGATAATCGACTTATCTTTTACCTCAAAAATTTTGGTTGATGTTTACAGTAAAATGGAATTATTATGAATTTTTAACTAAAGAGCTTCCAAGTTGAAATTACTGTTTTCAGTGGCTGTTTTTCACTGAAGTTATAAAAATATTCTTAATTTTTCTATTTACAATTTGGAATTTATAAAAATTTAAAGCTGTAGATAATTTTGTGTAAATATCTTTAGAATTTTTATTTGCTTTATTTACTTTACAAAATCAAGAGATATCATTTTATTTATAAAGGGGTGTTTTCTGGTATGTGAAAAATGTCCAAAAACATGTTGTAGTTTTGTAATTTATTTCATGTTTTATACTTGGAATCTGGAAAAGATATTTTGAGATATAAAAATTAACTCATTTATCTATGTGTAGAAATTTAGTTTGAGTCTAAATATTATGTTTATTATTTTTGAGGATTTTCCAAAAGGAGTCTAAAACCTACAGTTTTCTGAACTTGCATTTTTAAACGTTATTGATTCGGGCATTATAGTTTTCTCGCTAAATGTTATCTGTAGGATAATCTTAATGATATGTGTGTCATTAAGATTAAAGGACCGTTAGCAAAGGCGCCTGAGGCGAGATAAGAAAGTCATAGGATTCGACTAAGTGGATTTATATCTACAGGGAGAAATCGGGTGGATGACGTATAGCACCCTGAAACCAAAATCTTTATGAACAATGCCATGTTTGAACACTTTCTTTTCATTATAACTATGCCGGGCTTAGAGAATGCCGTGTTGAACACTTTTTTTATAACTCATGTCTTATATGCTCAATTTACAATGCTATGCTTGTGCGAACACACTGGTTAGAACACTGCACATTTAGTAATGATTACAATGCGACACAATCACAGACTCGCATGCTATACTACATATCATTAGTATTGCCATAATGTGAGTATAACTTGCTATGTTTCTTTGTATATACTGTTACGAACACACTTGTTAGAACACTGCACAATTACTAATGATTACCATGAGGCACAATCATAAACTCGCATGTTACATGTACACATCATTAGTAGCTGCCATGACACGTAAAGGTATTGAGATGTTTATTCGCGTTGTATTTATATCCATATTGGTAGCTGATGGTGCTTACCATGTTTTCGCTGTGTATACTATTGCCCTATACATTCATACATTCGCATACTCTAGCTTCCGCAGTTGCAAAGATTATGTATGCGTTGTTGTTCTTATGAATTTGATGTTTTCTATTGGGTTTGAGAAACCATGGGGTACTATTTTACAAAACTTGTTTATGTTTGCAAATTGCGGTTTTCTCTTGAAATGATGATATGTCCACCATGAGTTTTCTGTATATTTATGGTTTGATGATATTCGATACCGAAGGGGAGTGAGAGACCGGTTACAAATACGTGGTGGACCCGGTACGATACCGATGGGCAGAAAGTCCGTATGGAAAGGTGAGGTGCTTAGCGAGGTACTCGATACCGGAGATAGTTTTGAACATTGTGGATATCGACCGAGATTATATGATCAGATTAAAAAGATGGTTGATCCTAGAGACAACGTCTATGGAAATTGAGATTTCGAGTGTCGATGATTGACATATGATTTGATGATGTTTTATTGATGCGGATTTCTATTGTGCACGATCCATTATAATGCGCTTACATTTAATTATGCTATAAACATGTTATCTTACATCATGTTAATCTTGTACTTTATGATTAGTCTACAGATCGTTATGCATACGATTTCTATCTTGTGATGTCTTTCTATCCATGAGTTGGGAACTCACTCCCGTTGTGCTATAGCTTCTTGCAGGACCGACCGTTTGGATCAATAGCGGCTTTGTTGGCACCTATCATTTTTAGGGTGTGATCACTTTTGGCTAGGTGGGTTATGAAGTTGTAATCATAAACGTCTTCTTTTGTACTCTTTGTATCTAGTTATAACTCTATCTACCACTTGTATATCCGTGTGACTTAGATTGATTCAATACTTAAATGTCATTCTTTTTGGTTGAACTCGGGTAGAGTCTGCTGTAAGTTTTATTTATGCTACTCCTTATATTTACTTGTGTTATTCTTTGCCTTGGGCGTCGTATATTATTGCGTGGATTGGATCTCCGCCGTATTGGCGTTGAACTAGCTCCCATGTGGGGATGTTTTTATATTTATCATTGTACATGGGAATTATTCAAAATTTACAAAGGAAGTGTTGTCGAAATTTTTAAACAAAAAATGTTTCAAATGTTTATAAACAAACTTTCCTTACTTTTTCTAAAACAACAAGTCTTTCAAAACAAACTTCATTTTATTTAATAAATCTTTTTCTAAAAACTTCACCTCCATGTTCTCAAAAGTGTTTAAATTCCTGGTTTTTGGTTTACTTGAGTTGCATCGATGTCGAGTGTCGACACATGATTTAAGTGCCGGTCATGTTCCTTTTCCGGATCGTAACAGTTTTAGATGCCGATGTTGGTTGCTGTTGCATTAAATTACCTTAGTTTATATATGCTATATGAACAATAGGTCTAACACCTAATATGTAGATGCAATCTATTCTAATACGGTAGCTTAAGAACTATTACTTCAAACCTTGTAGAGTAAATTTGATTAGCTCACTTCACGTTCTTCTTGTTGATCTCCTTCTTCAAGCAATGATCGGAGAGCGACCTCACCAACGATGGCGAGAAGCTCCCTCGTATTCACCCCACAACTAACTTAAGTGTAACACCCTAGCACAGTTATATTATATTTTTGGTGTATTTTCAAATCTTGCAATAAAATTCTTGATTATTATTGCTTTTGGATTGCGGATAGTGCATTTAGAAGTTGCGGTTATTATCCGACCCGACCCACATGTTTGAAACCTAGCATAGTTTAAGATTACGTCAAATATTTGCCAGTACAGAGTATCCATGCACATCTAGATTCTATACACATATATAATATATTTTAGTATCCGCATATCTTTTAATAATACCAAATAAAAAACCAAATAATATATTTTAATATCTAGCCTTGCATGTCATCATACCCCTGATCATATGGTTGCACCGATATAGTATGTTCATGTCCTAATTGTTAAAAACAGACTCGTTTGGATCACTATGTATATTTATGTAGATTCGTACTTGGAGGTATACATTTTATTTAACAGGACATCGCATTATGATTTAATCTTTTACGTATTTTCTCCATATTTAAAAACTAGAATTTTAGAAAGGATCCGGGTAATATTCGGAATAATTTGATATTAGCTGTGTAATCCCAAAATATATATATTTTTCTAAACCTATAAACTAACAGTATATATAATATATATATAATATATAATATTAACAAATCTTTCTCCCTTTCCCCTCACTCTCCCCTCACGTCTCTCTCTCCCTTCTGTCTCTATATATATTATATAACCATATAACCTAATATTATAATCTAACCTCACCTTTCTCTCTCTTCTTCATTCTTTTCTTCTTCCCGGTGAGAAACCCTACCCATACCCTCGTCGTCGCAAATCCATCGCCGCCTCCTCACCATCATCATCACCCATGTCCTCACCTCCTCGTCCTTATCACCTCCGTCTCTACCTCCTCTCCCTCTCTCCTTCCTGAGCACCCCCTGCACCCCGCGATGCCAACCCAAGAAACCCACACCCCCGTCGTAGCCCTCACCGTCGCTGCCCAACGCTTGCACCATCTCCTCCTCCTCACCTCCTTCTCCTCTCCCCGACACCCCAGATCACTAGCATCACACCCTCGTCACCTTCTCGACCCCGATCACTAACCTAGAAACCACAGCCCCTAGCCGGCGTAGCACTTCGCCGTCGGCCATCGTTGCCGTCACCTCGCCACTTCTCCTCTGTCCTTGCATACACCCCAGAACCCAACAACATCAGTCACCTACTCTTCATCTTCATTTCTTTCTTTCCTTCTTTTCTTTTTTGATTCTCCGATCGGCTCGCCGGAGTCGCACACGTCGCCAACAATCCAGATGACCCAGTCACCGTCGTTGTCCAACCCAGTCACCATGTCACGTCACTGCTCAGCCGGGTCCAGTCCTGCGCGTGTAAGTTTGCATCGCGACGTTATTTCTGACGTCGGACATGACATCCGTATCTCGACGTGAGATCCGATCAGGCAAGTTTTCATTTGCAAGATGCTAAGTTACTATATCGATAATTATATGAATAAGAATAGTGTTTTATTATTCAGCAAATATTACAGATTTACAGTTTTACGATATTCGTCTGTATCCGTACTGATAATAGCATATCTAGTTTCATGCCAGAACATCATGATATCATTATACTACTATACTAGTACAATATGTTATCTAGATTGCATTATATATGGTAATGGATGTATAACAGTTATTACAGATAGATACATATGCATTCTAGCATTGGTTATGTTTATCATGTTCCGATATTGATTACAGTTTCACATTTGGCATCTATTTTGGGTAATATACATTACATGACATGTTCACGACACATTACCAGACCTGTTACTTGGATTATTACTAATGCCGACAATCCTGACTTGTTGTCCTGATGGACGTGACTTGTTGTCTACATAGACAAGACCTGTACCTACTTGATCCTGTATTGGCATTAGATTTATATCATCAATACCCGATTTGAACACGAAACCTTGGGGGCAAGGGGAAATCAATAATGAAAGCTGACTTGTAACTCAACAGTTCGATACTTATACTGATCAGTTTTTACGGGCTCGGCCAGCCCCGGAATGATGCTGCTGACATCATTCATTTGTACATGTTACCTATTTACTGCTTAGCGACACGTCTCAGATTTAGTCCGAGAATCTTGACCGTGGTCCTGGGCACGCACGGGATACTATTGAGTTACATCGACGATTCCATTAAATTGATTTCAAAGACTTATAGAATAGATAACCTAGAAGCACAGACTTTAGGATACATATCACATACATACAGCTCACTGTTTTATACATGTGTTATTTATTTATATGCATGTTTAATCATATCATCATATCCTGGTTATCGCTATTATTTTGATATTTATAATGCACCGACGTCTGGGTTTTGCATGGCCCAGTTCTTTTACTTTTATCGCAGGCAGATCAAGAGTACTTTAGCAATCAAGCCGAGTAATGAGGAGCTAGCTATTTAGTTTAGAGATGATTAGTTTCTTTTATTTCCGTAGTTTTGTTTATTGATGTGAGCCTATATTGGGACGTGATTCAGATACTATTGTTTATTGGATCTTGATTCGTTTCCGTTTTATGCATTTTCTTGATTCTATTTATTGTGGCAGATGGACATGTGTTAGCTAGATTATATATTTTACTGTTCTTGATATCTTATAGACAGTCGTAATGTGGCTGTGGAGGGATGATTCTGTAAGTGCACGGCGGCGCCCCGGCCGTCAACCCGACGGCCAAATGCGGAAGCGGTGATAAACTTTAATTTTGCGAACTTAGCAAACCGGCACCACCGCGCACTAAACACCCGGATCGGACCATTAAACTAGTTCTAGCTAACTACAAGACGGGTTAGAGATATACCGAGTGATCCGAGTCCTCCGGTCTTCTCGTCATCGTCCCGATCTCCCGCGGAAAGTCCTGTCTCCATATCGTCGCCTCCTCGCCGAAGGGGGCACCACATCGCCTGCATCTTTTACGGGCTCCCACCTCAATACCGAGGCAACTCGGGCACGAAGTTGGCTGGCCGACGCGTCCAAGATTTGCTATAGAATGTGTAGTGTAGAGGCTATGTCTCATTTGGGGTTTGTTGCCTTTGAAGATGATGGAGGAATCAAGACAAGAAGAATGGTGCTTGCATTTTTCTTAGCATGAAATGAGATGAACAAATTTTCCCTCTTTTAAAATGACATGATCCTCTCATCCTTTCCTTTTCTCTCAAGAGTGTTCTTAACCTTATCATATGAGAATGGTGGAGGAAAAGAATATCAAAACCACAACCTTAGAAGGAAGGTGAGTGTAGGAAAAGGTGGAGGGTGACCACAACCTAAACATCATCATAACAAATCTACATCAAACTCTAATCACCTCAAATCAACAAAAAGCAAGTGATGATGATAGATAAGAATGGTATCAAAAGATGCTTTCATAATCTCTCATCTCATAAATAAACCCTCCACAAAAAGTTATTTGCAAACTTGCAAATAACCCCCTCCATCGGAAAAGTCCAGCCGGGAAAGAACAAAGGAAAACCGGCCGGAACGGAATGCAAACTGGCAACTCCAGAAAACTGGTCCTGTAATAAATTACAGGAAAACCCCCATACTGTGCATACACACCCGCATCTGTATTTCGTCCGGATACAAATGCAATGAGACAAAATCTACACTGTACTAAACTAGGATCCGGCTTAAACCAAAGCCGGCTAGTAAAATCCGTCCGATCCTGATCCGTGCAATACCGCACGAATCTGATCGAACCCTGCCATATATCCATACGGCCACTAGTACTAACCGTCCGATCCTGATCCGTGCAATACCGCACGTATCTGATCGGACCCTGCCATATCCCCATACGGCCTCTACAGCGTTTCGCCCGAAAGCTTGAGTAACTGTAAGTGTGGTGGACTCTAAAGACTCGTCAATACTATGGCTGTGGATTTAACCACTAGCACGTCAGAGGTATAAGCCAATACGTGACGGGCCACCAGCTATTGACCAAAAGGGACGTCGATGAGCGAACTCATCCTGACACCCTACTGAGCCTGTCAGTGACAATATCTGTACAGTCCGGTCCGTTCGTCTATGAGCATCGCATGTCGGGCCTAGGGGGTTGGTAAAAGTCAGATCCCCAAAAGCGGTACAAGTCGTGTTGGAGTGTAGCCCAGAACACCCTGAGATACTACTGGAGTACCTACCAGTAAATCTTCTGCCTTGCCCAAGGACTTCGTGTAATGGCTCTCCTAGACACAGCGCGACCTCACCCCCAATACCGGGAGAGACGAACCCCTGAAGATCCCCTCACTGCCTCCATGTGGCTCGGGACTGTACCCAACTAAAACCTGTTTGCACGACTCCTTTGAGCCGTGGTAGGGTAGTAATCAAAGCACAGTGGGAACTCACACGAGACAAATGACGATCCCCAGGTTGATGAACTAACCTGTACACATGTCACCTGGGAACTGCTATCTGACGTCAGGTATAAGACCAACTAGCATGTTCCCGGCGAGTCCTGTCCGGTGTACTCATAACCCAATGAGCACCTGTATACATCTTAGGTGAACCAACTGACACCAGTGGCTTGTGAGACCGGCCACTGCCCCTCGTCAGGGTCTCGACTGTATACACTAGTCTACTCTGGAGAATCGATGCCCTGTCTCGAAACTCCCACGACTAGGGACCTTTTAAGGATGTGCTTATAGACTTCAGCTCTCACTTATATGATCGCCCTCATACTGCTGGCAGTCAAGCAAGAATCCTAGGGGCTCTATCAACATGCAATAGCGACCTGTCAGGTCATCTAAAGCAGTACACGATGACAAAGGTAAACCAGATAGCATACTATCATCTCGAGTAAGACTGTCCTACCGGGATAGGTCCTCCCTCAATCATTGCAATCACGTGCCTGTGATCCAATAATTGACTCTGAGGGCACTATCTCCAACAATCTCCCACTTGCACTCAAGGTTAATTATTGCGATGTCGCATACTCATAGCCTGTGTGATACCGAACACCCAACTCCCCTACTAGTCAGTCTCACAAAATCCGTTTGCGAAACTATTGCGTTCGAGGAATAGCCTTAGTGAGTGGATCCGCTTTGATGTTTCTTTCTATGTCTCTCTCTATCTCAAGTTCGCGGAGAAAGCCATCTCCCGAAATGAGCAACACCTGTCTTAGAATGTCTGGATGTCTGATGGGACCTAGCTCATGAACGAACTCCAAATCCAAACTTCTTAGACTGTATCGTCAACTGAACTTAATCAGTATCCTGCGCCATGCCACCCTCAGTATTGCCTTGGACCACCTGTCCAAAATACTGCCCCTCGTCAGAAGGAAAACTATAACTTTGACAACTTCCTTGTCGTCCATGTCACCTTGGAAGCCTGGAATGATAACTGTCTCCCAAATGAGGCTGTCGTTATCATATCCTTAGAACATCCACTTATGTTTTAAAACTGCTTCCGACTGTTTCTACAGGATTGGATCAATGTCAACTTATTGCATCTAGTGCAAGAACAACATCTGGTGTGGTACTTGACATCTCATGATTGACTCAATTGCATAAGTAAGTGATCTGCCAATCATGCACATCCCTCTCTACTTTAGTCTATAAGACACCTTTAGAGAGGGTGACTCCATCACCTGCAGGTACACTACCGTGCCAGGAGTCGTCCATTCTAAATACTCTTAGAATGCTGTCAAAGTACCCTGATTGGGAAACCACCCAAATCTAGATCTAAAACCATAGGTCTAGTAACCAGTATGTCTGATATAATGTCCAAGTCCTTTGTGGAGAAACCACTGTGTGACGACCAAAGTATAACCGATCGTAGTATAGGAGTTTCCTTTCCTACTTTGTGTATGTTATCCAAAAATCCGGATATGACACCCTACTACCTTCTCAACAGATCCATCCCCTATTCTGATGACGTCAAACCCATGACTGTCACATCAGAAATAGATGATCTATCTCCGCTATATCTGCTTTAGTCTATAAATAGACATAAGCCTGATGTCCACCAATGCTTCCGCTGCTCCCACTGACTACGACAACCCTCTGGCAGAGTCATATAGATGTACACTTCTAAAGCTAGTTTAGAACGACGCTATACTCATCCTCCTGCCGGGTCTCGCAGCCTGGAACAACAACAATGGCAAGTGTGGGTAAATAAGAACTTCCCTGTCACCGTCCTTGAGGCTACCGGAGTACCTCTCGGGTGCCTGAAGTTACCCACCTTATCTGCGGAGTGGCCAATGGAATGTCAAATCAGATTGAATCTTTAGGTTCCTTATCAAATCTTCAGTAATCGTTTGCGGTTCTGGAATCACTTCCAGTTCTACCATACTCCCACTACTGTTTTTTTTTTTGAAAAATCTATTTTTATTAAAACTGTGGCGAGTCTAGAACAATATTTCTATTGATCTGCAAGATGGTAGAAAATCAACCCTCGTCATAGCCTGGGTCAACCCACAAACAGCCATTACAGAAACGTGCCTTGAGTTGTCCAGTGTCTGGTTTTAATCATAAGCCGGACAACTCCCCGTACCTTAACAACGTTAAGATATGAACTGTTTTATATCCAATATAGAACCAGAGGCACTGATTTAATTGAACCAGATTCAAATCATGCAGCTGTCTCCAGTGCATGTCAACTAAATGGAGAGAGGCCGATCAACGTTAATCAACTTAGGAATGCTTCCAATTATGAGTAACCTGAAAGAGAAGCAATTTCTCTTTATCATTACTATCAACTGAATACCATACACAAGTATTTACATCTTCGATCACTTTGAAGAATCCCGATACTTGCTACACCTGGTTCTCTACTCTATTCAAATACCTATAACTCCTCAAAACTTAGACCCTGTGTTTCTACGAAACACATGTCTAAGAACTAGAGAAGTTAAAAGTAAACAGAATATAGTATGAGGACCAACCCCTCTGTCCTAATGGACACTGGATAACATACAGTACTCTGTATAAGTCCGCAGAGTCTAACAACTCTTTCATTGTGTGTCGTAGGTTGAAAACTGTACTTATGGTTAAGAAGAATTACACCGCTGTTTAATGCTCCTTACCTAACCATCCACTGATATAGGTAAATGTCATCGACATAATATCAAATGGTATATCTCACTCTATGAAAATAGACGTACAGATATATCAATTTGAAATTGGTGCACAACAGCGGATATTCAAAACCAAATATTTGCCGACCGGCAAACAACCCAGATGATCTCCTCAAATATCACCGATTACAACGAATCCCGATATAATGAGGATGATCACCCTATTCCCAATAACTTACTCCCACTCATCATCTGTAAAACCATACAGATGTGAGAATCAAACCTGGTAAATACATACCCTGGAGCAAGTGTCTAATCGGGAAATCAGTTTTCTTTTAACAGTACACAGTTGAACTGAAACATTGAAATGTTTCGATAGGGTATCCTAGTATTCCTAGTAATGCCTATACCATTATCCGGATTCACAACTATAACCGTATAATTCTTTGCCACCTCTCCAAATCCCTTTATATGTCTTTAGTCATTACCTTCTGCACACCCCTTTAGGCCAATTGGTTTTCTTCCTTCCCTACCGTTCGGCACCAGCCTATGGTTTGGAAGAAGACTATCCAATAAGCATAATGGGTATACTGTCCTAGTCCTAGGAGCACTCGCAATGCGAGAGAAGGTGAAGATAAAAGACAACCGAATAAACCTTATTCCTATTTCTCCTGGACCAGAATCCATCCCCGAACTGGAACAAGTTCCTTTCGAGTTTGTATATAACCATACGATGGAGTATCCAATAAACTGTGGATCTTCGTAGTAATACGGAGTGTCCTGGAGAAATACAAAGGTGATTTAGGATTGGCGAAGAAATACTTGGTTTGGTCGTGAATATCAGTCGCAATTTACTTTGCCCTCTTACTAATCCCTTGCTTTGTCTTAATCTTAATACCTTCTGCACACCATCGTTATGCTAATTGGTTTTCTTCATTCCCTACCGGTCGGCACCAGCCTAAGGTTTGGAAGAAGACTATCCAATTTGCATAATAGGTGTACTATCTCCTAAACCAAGGAGTACTCACTACTTGAGAGAAGGTAAAAGGGAAAAGACAACTGAATAATCCTATCCGTTTTCTCCAGAACCGGAAACCATCCTCGAATTCCTTCGAGTTCGTATCTAACCATACGATGGTTTTGTCCAATGGAAGTGGACGTTTGCAGTAATACGGGGTGTCCTGGAGAAAAGGGTAAAAGTAGGAGTGGCAATGAGGTCTGCAACTCTAACAATCCAAAAGCCAGTGTTTAAGAAGGTTCGGTCAACTTGGTCACTGAGTCATAGTCTAGGGTCGAGTCAATGGTCGCTGCCAGAGAGAGAGAAAAGAAACACTCAGCGTGCACTCTAACCTAGATCAGAATGGTTACCAATTTATCTAATCTGGAAACCTCCCACTGTACCTAAAATTCTCCTCCAAACCTGAAAGAAGAATTAGTCGGGGTCACTCGAGGAGTAAACCAACTCATCAGTGGGAATCGGGATCCAACTATCATCGCATGATAACATGACGGAATCCGCTCACGGTATCACACTCCAGAAGGTATGCGCATATCTGGCAAGTTTCAGTTCTTTTGAAACTCCCGATGTGATTTCTGCCCCATGCTCTTATGACCTTGACGAAGGTCAACAAATCATAAGTCACATGTCAAGTTCCACCCGTCATTGTCCAGGTTAATTTGAACCCACCCGTACAAGCCCTTGACGAAGGTCAACAAGGCTATACGACTGTCCCAAACCAACACATCTATCTATGCAGCAGAAAGGCAACAAGCAGCTACCATGCACTATGCCTTGACGAAGGTCAACAAACATAGCATGAATACTACGTGCTACCTGTCTGAAACGACGGAGGGCTACGAATGGTTTCTGGCGAAAACCTTTAACGTAATGAACTTGATATCGTTGAAGGAACGGATAGCTTTTAGAAAATATAGTGACGAAAACTTCCGCTAAAGAGGTCACTCCCGGTGAAGGGATCTTGGCTCTTTCCCCGTAGAATGGGGTGCAGGATATTCCAAATGAATACCACGATGCAAAGCAAAAGTAATCGGCTATAGTGAAGTTAATGCCCTGACGCAAACTTCTGTCCAAGGGGTCACTCCCGGTGAAGGGATCTCGGCCCTTGCCTCGTTGACTGAGGAGCAGGATATTCCAAATGAATACCACGATGCAAAACAAAAGTGAACGTCCTTGCAATAACAGCTTTTTGAAAAATGTTCCAACAACATCAGATTAGGTTTGTTTTAACTTGCATTGATCCGAATCAACGCAGTCCCATCAATTGATCACACCACAAAGAACGAAAATATACTGATGTACGTATATGCCTTCCGCATTCGCCACTGGGTCCCGTCATTACCCGTTAGGTTAGCTAACTAACGACAGAGCGGGGACTGGACTAGCGCGGATGTAAAACATATACAACATCTACTAATATATATACCAATATATTATATTCGCTCAAGGCGTGATAATAATGCAACATCACAGAAATGTACAGCATCACAGAACAATACAGATATCTGGGATCCCCGGGTTTCACAGAGCCACTACTGAAACCCGACGTTCCTCTGGTCGTGTGGATAACCTGTGCAATGAAATCCTAGACCCCTACGGGCGCGGCAAGTTACCCGCCAAAACCTGAAGCGAGGCAGCCCCCTTCAGCACCGTGAATGGACCACCCAGCACTTCATGGAATCCGGCAACTTGGGTACCCCTCCTGGGTCAACCTGTACCCCCTACGAGTGCGGCGAATAGCCCGCCAATCCTAGAGTGAAGCCCCCTCCGTCTCAATGCCATGAGATGCGGGCTTGTTGCCCTCTAGAACCCGGCTATCCGTGCACCCCTCCGCGGGGTAATCCTAGTAAAGAAAGTAAAATATACATACAGCGGGTACATCGACCGCAACCAGGTCGTGCCCCAAAAGAATAATACAATCAGGCAGTGACGGCAGTCCACATGTCGGACGCTCGCCCCGCAATATTAAATGTACATAATACAACAGAAACTGTACTAGCATTGCATCCAGGCTATCCCCACGACCGATCCGCAACATCATAGCAAAATCATAAAACATCAACGTGAAAGTCACGTTCGCAAATCCGTCTAACCGGGCTATAGCAGTTAGACCGGATTTACCGATCGAGTGACATTCACGGTCGCAGATATAATGTAAATACTGTGAAATAATGTGTTTAAAATATCCGATCGATCAAAAATTAACAAGTGGGCCCCCAAGCAATACTGTAGCACTCACAGAAATTCTGGGCCCAATTTTAATATTCCAAAACCCTTAAAATCAGCCCAGAAGCCCACTGGAAAAAAATGATGCAGTGAGGACACCAATGTGCGGCGGAACCGCGGCCCAAGGAGGGGTTTGGCCGCGGTTCCGCGCTTAATTGGTCGATTCACTGTATCGAATTTTTACAGTAGTCTTAGAATTTCCAGTACATTAGTTTTTTACAACCTGAAAAATTTTTGGACTTCAAAAAATTTCGACAGAAAACTGATGTGAGGAAAAACGCGGGTTTTTGGAATTTTGGTCGATCGGAATGCAAACACATCAAACAAAGCTAGAAGAAATTAATGGCGAGGCTCTGACACCACTGTAAGTGCACGGCGGCGCCCCGGCCGTCAACCCGATGGCCAAATGCGGAAGCGGTGATAAACTTTAATTTTGCGAACTTAGCAAACCGGCACCACCGCGCACTAAACACCCGGATCGGACCATTAAACTAGTTCTAGCTAACTACAAGACGGGTTAGAGATATACCGAGTGATCCGAGTCCTCCGGTCTTCTCGTCATCGTCCCGATCTCTCGCGGAAAGTCCTGTCTCCATATCGTCGCCTCCTTGCCGAAGGGGGCACCACATCGCCTGCATCTTTTACGGGCTCCCACCTCTATACCGAGGCAACTCGGGCGCGAAGTTGGCTGGCCGACGCGTCCAAGATTTGCTGTAGAATGTGTAGTGTAGAGGCTATGTCTCATTTGGGGTTTGTTGCCTTTGAAGATGATGGAGGAATCAAGACAAGAAGAATGGTGCTTGCATTTTTCTTAGCATGAAATGATATGAACAAATTTTCCCTCTTTTAAAATGACATGATCCTCTCATCCTTTCCTTTTCTCTCAAGAGTGTTCTTAACCTTATCATATGAGAATGGTGGAGGAAAAGAATATCAAAACCACAACCTTAGAAGGAAGGTGAGTGTAGGAGAAGGTGGAGGGTGACCACAACCTAAACATCATCATAACAAATCTACATCAAACTCTAATCACCTCAAATCAACAAAAAGCAAGTGATGATGATAGATAAGAATGGTATCAAAAGATGCTTTCATAATCTCTCATCTCACAAATAAACCCTCCACAAAAAGTTATTTGCAAACTTGCAAATAACCCCCTCCATCGGAAAAGTCCGGCCGGGAAAGAACAAAGGAAAACCGGCCGGAACGGAATGCAAACTGGCAACTCCAGAAAACTGGTCTTGTAATAAATTACAGGAAAACCCCCATACTGTGCATACACACCCGCATTTGTATTCCGTCCGGATACAAATGCAATGAGACAAAATCTACACTGTACTAAACTAGGATCCGGCTTAAACCAAAGCCGGCTAGTAAAATCCGTCCGATCCTGATCCGTGCAATACCGCACGAATCTGATCGAACCCTGCCATATATCCATACGGCAACTAGTACTAACCGTCCGATCCTGATCCGTGCAATACCGCACGTGTCTGATCGGACCCTGCCATATCCCCATACGGCCTCTACAGCGTTTCGCCCGAAAGCTTGAGTAACTGTAAGTATGGTGGACTCTAAAAACTCGTCAATACTATGGCTGTGGATTTAACCACTAGCACGTCAGAGGTATAAGCCAATACGTGACGGGCCACCAGCTATTGACCAAAAGGGACGTCGATGAGCGAACTCATCCTGACACCCTACTGAGCCTGTCAGTGACAATATCCGTACAGTCCGGTCCGTTCGTCTATGAGCATCGCATGTCGGGCCTAGGGGGTTGGTAAAAGTCAGACCCCCAAAAGCGGTACAAGTTGTGTCGGAGTGTAGCCCAGAACACCCTGAGATACTACTGGAATACCTACCAGTAAATCTCCTGCCTTGCCCAAGGACTTCGTGTAATGGCTCTCCTAGACACAGCGCGACCTCACCCCCAATACCGGGAGAGACGAACCCCTGAAGATCTGCTCACTGCCTCCATGTGGCTCGGGACTGTACCCAACTAAAACCTGTTTGCATGACTCCTTTGAGCCGTGGTAGGGTAGTAATCAAAGCACAGTGGGAACTCACACGAGACAAATGACGATCCCCAGGTCGATGAACTAACCTGTACACATGTCACCTGGGAACTGCTATCTGACGTCAGGTATAAGACCAACTAGCATGTTCCCGGCGAGTCCTGTCCGGTGTACTCATAACCCAATGAGCACCTGTATACATCTTAGGTGAACCAACTGACACCAGTGGCTTGTGAGACCGGCCACTGCCCCTCGTCGGGGTCTCGACTGTATACAGTAGTCTACTCTGGAGAATCGATGCCCTGTCTCGAAACTCCCACGACTAGGGACCTTTTAAGGATGTGCTTATAGACTTCAGCTCTCACTTATATGATCGCCTTCATACTGCTGGCAGTCAAGAAAGAATCCTAGGGGCTCTATCAACGTGCAATAGCGACCTGTCAGGTCACCTAAAGCAGTACACGATGACAAAGGTAAACCAGATAGCATACTATCATCTCGAGTAAGACTGTCCTACCGGGATAGGTCCTCCCTCAATCATTGCCATCACGTGCCTGAGATCCAATAATTGACTCTGAGGGCACTATCTCCAACAGATTCCTAACCACAGGTAGCATGGTTGGCACTGTCACGTGCCATAATTACGTATCTTGGGAAGCGGGGCATGACAGGGTTTGTTTGGTATCAGAGCCCTAGGATTTAGGGTTAGTCGGATTTGGTTCTTTTGTAGTTGGGTATTGAACCCAATACACTAACCAGGAAACCTGGAATTAGGAACATGTCTTGCCACATTACTATCTTGCCAGTCTTGAATCTATAACTATCTTATTTATTGAATCATGTTTACCGTTGCTAATTCTCTTCAGTATCTTGACTTCAGAATCATGGCGGATAGAGATTTACGGTCATACCAGAAGCGTGTTGATAATGTCACATTGCTTGGAGTTATACATGGTATGCTGTAAAACCAGAAGCGACAAACTGAGCTGAATCAGCGGCAAGCCGAAGCTTTCTAGGAGGGTCTGCGGACAGTCCAGCAGTCCGTAGTTGCAGTAACACCCAGGCCAGCACAGCGTGAGGGCACCATGGCGGACTTTAGAAAGCTCGGTCCATCTACATTTACAGGATTGGAGGAGCCATTGCCAGCGGAACAGTGGCTAGTTGATACAGAGAACCTGCTCGTTGCCACGCAGATTCCAGATGAGAAAAGGGTGGATGTAATACCCATCCAGTTGGTAGATTACGCTCGCGAGTGGTGGCTCGTAGAGGAGACTCGTCTGCCTAAGTTGATCAGTTGGGCGACATTTTCACGAAGTTTCTTGGAGAAGTTCTTTCCGCAATTTGCTCGAGAGGAAATGGAAGAGAAGTTTGTTAGCCTGAAGCAGTATGGTGGATCTGTTAATGCGCATGCAGCTGAGTGGACTCGGCTCAGTCGATTTGCGGGGCCTTTGGTTGCCAACGAGACAGATAGGGCACGGAGGTTTATGCGTAGCTTGGATGTGGAGATTCAGAAACACATCATATCTCTGGGATTGACCACTTTTTCCCAAGTTCTCAAGGCAGCCAGGGAGCAGCAGAGTTTGTCGGTGAAAGCGAAGGGTACTCAACAGCAAGCCGTCGTAGTGCGGAAGCCGACGTTTACGCCAAACCGAGCTCTTGTAAGCAGAAGCATTCCGATAAACAAGCGAGGCATTGTACCCATGAAGAAGCCCGTTGTATCCGATCAAAAAAGAAGCATGATTTGTGACTTTTGCCATCTACCTGGACGCCTACAGAAGGACTGTCGAAAGAAGATTGGACATTTTGTATAGTTTGTGGATCGGCTGACCATACCATCAGTGCTTGCCCTTCAAAGCTACGTTTGAGAGACGATATTCAGAAACCCCCGCAGAAGCAGATCATGGGCAGAAGCTGATCACTCAGAGGCCAAATCAAGCTCGGTCCTTCACCTTGACGGCCGAGGAGGTCAAGGCATCAGATGACGTTGTTTCAGGTATCTTACTGGTTTATGATTTTCCCACATTGATATTATTCGATTCAGGCGCATCCCATTGCTTCATGTCGTCTTCGCGCCCCTGCGCACTTGATTCCACACACGGCCCTGTCTAGTTGCTGGGACATACACACTGGGAATGGGAAAATCATATCTAGTAGTGAGTGCAAGGGTTGCTCGATTGTTATTTGCGGACGGGAGTTATTCACGGATTTCTTGGTGATTGATATTGGCAGCTATAATGTTGTCTTGGGAATAGACTTTCTTTGCACTTTCCACGCTCACATCGATTGTAGGACAAAGAAAATGATTTTCTAGATTCCCGGACATCCGGAGTTAATATTCTCGGGAGGTAGCAGATCTGTGAGGCCAGTCGAATTTAATGCTAGGCCGACTAATACCGTTCTTTCGTCGATGGAAGTAAACAAGGAGGAAGCACCGGCAGAAGTTCGGAAGTTTATGGATGCGTTCGATGACATCTCGGGTTTAACGCCAAAACGAGATGTGGAGTTCGCGATTGATCTTATTCCTGGAGCAGCGCCGATTTCAAAGGCTTATTATCCAATGGCGCCGGTGGAATTGAAAGAAGTAAAGAAACAAGTTACCGAATTACTAGAGAAGGGTTGGATTCGCAGCAACGGTTCACCATGGGGAGCTCCAGTTCTTCTAGTCAAGAAGAAGGATGGCACGCGGAGGATGTGCATCGATTATTGAGAATTAAACCGGGTGACTATTAAGAACAAGTACCCAATCCCTCGCATCGACGAATTATTCAATCAACTCAGTGGCATGAGGGTATTCTCGAAGCTGGATTTACGATCAGGATATCATCAAGTTCGGGTGAAATCAGAAGATATTTCCAAGGCAGCGTTCCGAACTTGATATAGGCATTACGAGTACTTAGTGATGCCATTTGGAGTTACTAACGTACCGGCAATATTTATGGACTTGATGAACCAAATCTTTTCACTGTATCTGGACCAGTTCATAGTGATGTTTATTGATGATATTCTGGTATATTCGAGGAGCAAAGAAGAGCATACAGAATACTTAAGGATCGCACCGTGTTCATCCTGAAAAACTGCATTTCAATACCGCTCATTCATTATCATTTTTGTGATATATCATACTATTAACCCGTTCTGCTCAATAAATACAGATTACAGATATTCATGACAAAACACTGAAAACACACTCAAATACACGGATACGACATTTGTGATTCGACACTGCAATCGGAACAGAAAACCGATTAGTATTTAAAGAGTTTTTCAAAACAATTCAAGTGTACAGATCTTTATTCAAGAATGGTCCAACATGATGCAACATGATACAAGTGTGAACACAAACTCTTTTGATGCATGGACCATGGCGGGGCAGCCTATCATAAGTGGGCACACAAGAATTATGACTTGTACAAGTGGATGAACAAGTGGGCATGGGTCATGAGTGAAGCAAAATGTGTGATGTGATTTAAAGTTACATTTTCCTTCCAAATCTACAGATTACAACCCAAGTTGATATAGAAAAATCAAACAACACCAGTGAAATCATGGAGAGGATATACGATCATTACAAGAAGACGGGCCCCAACACTCAACACCAAACTGGCAGAAACCCCATTCTTACCGTCGCCACCGGTCCCACCATGATATTTTGGATCCAACTTTCTTCTGGTCATTCCATGTTGTCACATCATCTCATTTTTATTGTTTGTTTTTATTGATTTTGTGCCTATAAATAGTAGAACAGAGAGCAAGCTCAAAGGGATATATTTTAGAGCATACTTTGACACACTTCATTCCATTTTCATTTTGCAATTTTTTTTAGTTTTTGTACATAGTAGTTAGTTTACCTTGAGTTCCTTGCCTTCTCCTGATCTTGCAACCTCTTTATTGAGCTTGCAAGTTTAGATTTTGGTTATTGAACTCATGGTTTGTATCATCAATTTGAACTTAATGAAGCTTTCATTTGTGCACTTGGGTTCTTAGTATTTCTATCTCTTTTATTTTCTTGCAATTTCATTTCTTGCCATTTACTTACTTGCAATGTGTTTTCTTTGACCGCTTCTATTTTGTATTTTCCTTTGATGTTGGTTATGGCTTGTGAATAGTGATATTGTTAGGAAAAGAGAACGGTTGTGTAAGTTAAGTTTCTATTTTGCTCATTTACTTTGCCCGATACTTTCTAATTGAACTCCGCTCAAACCTCACACAAGTGCTCCGTTAGGCACCCTACCCTACCATGGTAGCAGTGATCCCTAACCATGGCTGGTTGCGTTTGGTTTGGCCGGAAGCGAAAGTCAAGAGACAAGAATGGATGGAAAGGGTTAATAAGCCGGATTTCATAAATACCATGCTTAAACATCCTAATCTGTGTTGTTGCCGATTACTCTAGCTTCAATAGTCAAGTTAGGCAAAAAGGAATGAGTACGGATTTTCCTAACTTACACCAACCTATCTCTATCCATAACAAGCGTTTCGTTGCATATACAAACACATAGGTTAGAATTGAACTTTTCGGACCTTCGGCTTAACTCGTGAAAACAAGAATATAAAACGCACTATCTCCCTACGGACGACCCGTATTCATCACGACTATCTACCCGCGACGCCGTCTTGATTGCGGTTAACTTTAGAACTAAATATGACACGCGAAATCTCATTTCAATCAAATGGTGCCGTTGCCAGGGAGATGATAACATTTTTATTCTTGTTATTTCGGGTTAATCTCTATATATCTTATTAATAGCAGTAACACTATTCTGAAAACGAAACTAAAAATAAAAAAAAATTTGAAAAACCAAAACAAAAATTAACGTTTTTGGTATTTTGTTCTCTAGAATTTGATCTGCTAACACTCTGTGATTAAACTGGAAAATCAAAGTATAACAGTGGTTTACTAATGTAACATAGAGGAACCACACAAAAATTGAGCACCAAAGTTTTACATTAACCCGGCGGTTTCTTCAAAATACCCGCTACCGCAGACCCCTTTGAGGGTGTTTGGGAATTTTCTTTTTGGGTTACCTCCACTGTTATATTATTATCCCATTTTTATTGTTTGATTTTCATAATTTTGAGTGTGCAGGAGTTTGGGCACTCATATCGCTTTTTCGCACTAAATATCCGTTTTTCCGACATTTTCAAATTTTAAGGAATTGTGAACTGCGATCGTGCGGAGCAAAGCATACATTCAAGTCTAAGGTGATAGTGAAGTACAGTGCCAAAGATTAGGGTAGTTTGACCCACGCAAGCGAACTTTTCAAGCTAATCGGATTCAATTCAACAGGGGTTTCTTAACCCAAAACACATCGGTACGTATTTCCGAACACCTTCTTTCTCAAATCTGACGCGTCCACTATTCTATCTTTGCAGGATTCTTTGCAAGTTCATTGCCAAACGCTAAAAGTGACTAACCCATATTTGTTGCAGCACCGTGCTTAAACATAAAAAACGATTGTTTGTTGTTTTGAACAACTCTTTCATTGAATTGCGCATTACATTCTTTAATACAGACTTAAGGGCAAGAGAACCCCACAACATACGATTAAGGATTTCATCACCTTTTCCATGGCCCACAAATCACGAAATTGAGCATAACGTTTACCCTCACAAATTTTAAAAGAAACTACACTTTAAGGCTTTAAGGACTTCGCGCTCATTAGGAGAAATTAACCGTATTTAGAACACCGCTTCACGGTATATTGTTCACGGGGTGACTAGACAAAGTGTTCATGGTGCAACAGCCAAAAGAGAAAGGGTTATTCTAATTAAGGAACTTCGCGAAAGCTTTGGAAAATCTCTCCTTATCTCTGCACTTATCTGGCCTCGTGATCAGTATATCTTGAGTCCGTTTCTCGACACAGTTTTACTTCAACAATCAAGTTCTTGAGCAGGTCTAGTTGACTTAGGTGAACCCTAGACCGATTAGGTGTATGGTATTTGTGTCGTGATTATTTTTCTTTACCTTTTGTGTGTATATTTCATCCTTTTGTTGATAACTAACACAAAAAAACCTCACAACCTTTTTCACCCCTTCTTCTCCCTTTCATTTCATGGGTACCCCATATCGACCAACTCTTGCCGAACTTTGGTACCTTCAGCCAGATATTACTTCATACGGCTCTTTTTTTGGTAGAACATCAAACGATCCATTCATGCCAAAAATTTCTTTGAAAGATCGGATAGACACTTCTAGAAATACCACTTGGACACCACAATCCACGTCATATCAACATTTTCAAACTTTCACCCCTTTTCATGTTGATACCCCTTTCTGAGGGTAACGTGGCGACTCTCAAATCGATGTCCATTGCCGAACAAATTGCACAATCCCATAGCCGATCTTTCATGCCTTTCACCACTCCGGATTCTTTAGGACAACAGTTCCAACCATCTTCATACCAAGATATTGATCCTAATCCTACCCATTCTACGCAACCATTCGATTCCTATCAATCCTGCCCGACTTTTACACCCTCATTAGACATTGCCTCTGAACATCAATTTGGGAGTTTTGTGTATCCGAACGAATTTGAATATTTTACTGAAAGCCCTTCACAACCCATGTCTAGTCTGAAACAATCATTAGAAGAATTTCGGGTAGTTTCGTGCCGACAGATGGAGCAATTGAATGCATCCATAGCTACACTTATACAACCTTATGAACCGGCAGCTAGTTCCCAACTAGCTCAAAATTTTCCCATGTATAATGTGGCAATTGAACAATTTGATGATTTGAGTAGTGAAAGTGCTCAATCCACCCTTCAAAATCAAGCCCACCCGTTTCCGATTGAAATCCACAACTCCAGTTCCGAAAGCCTATCAATTATTCCAACTGATTCACCGATTGCAGATAGAATATTTGATGAGTTGTGCGACTACGTAGTGTTTGATTTACCCGATTGTGAAGGGCCCCTTTCAAGTGAAACCAATGCCATTTTCTTTGATCTCTACGTCTCCACTAGAAACCCATCCGATTGAAAATCATGCTTTTGTTGAGGAGTGTGAGAACTTTAAGTTTAATTTGATTGAAGATATTTATATTGGGGATAATTTTGATGATGAACCCACAAATTTGGGAGAGTTTTTCTCACCAATTCAACACTTTCTTTCAGAACTGTGTGGACATCATCCTGAACCTTTAACCGTTTCTCCTGAACCCCATTTACATTTTGAGTTTATTGATGAAGATTTGGATGAATGCATGGATGATCTTGATTTTGTGGAGAGTTTTAAGGCAATTTTTGAGGATAAACACGTTTTATTGGATGAGTCGAATTTTCCGATTCATCATGTCCTCTCCGTTGACCATGAACATCCTCCTGCACTTCTTACTGATACCATTCCTCAATTACTTCCCTCCATCGTTTCTCTACCACAAGACCACTTGATATCTTCATTTCATTCATCTGGTTTACCAAATTCGGCCGGCCCATGTTTTCTTGCGAATGTTGAAAGGTTTGACCCCATTTCTCATAGTATTGATAAATTAGTGCAGTTAAACAATTCCAATTTCAAATCAGTACTGACTGTACTAATTTATTCAATCAATTTTCAACCTCAAGTTCGCACTCCGTTTCTTTCTCCTTTCCGTTCATCTCCTCAAATACCAAGACCGTATACCAATTCTATCCATACACGGTTTCGTGTATCCTTCATTTCTTTTCTCTACGCATTCTTTCACCAACCCTGGGCTAATCACGATAGAATTTTTTAGTGGTTGGTATTAACTTTTGGCCTGTGTAAGGACTTGTATAGATTGAAACTGTTTCCTCCTCCAACTTTGAACTTCAACGCTTAACAGTGGAAACACTGTTTCACTTAAGTTGGGGGGGGGGCTTTTTGTGTGTGTATATATATATATATATATATTTTTCTTTTTTCTGCTATAAAAAAAGTGAGAACCGACTATTTTGACCCCTTTATAATTTTGACCCTTTTGGTGTAGCATGACAGTGAGGGCACTGTCAAGTTTAAGTTTGGGGCGTGCTCGGTAAGCATCTCTATCTTTTGCATTCATTTGTATATTCTGCATTTGCATCCATATTTGAAAACCCTTAAAAATCAGAAATTTTTCCAAAAAACTTAAAAACTCTGTCGTCAAGTTAGCTAGTAGGAGAACTTAGATTCGAAATTCTGCCGGTTTAGTTTGATAAGATAGGACCAACTAAATCCTATTCTTAGATTTTGAAAACCTGAAAGATAACCCTTCTTTGAGTTTAACCGTAGCTATTATACGTCTTTGAATCACACCACATGTGTCGTGAGTTTTGAAAATTAGATGAAAAGTCTGATATGTTTTAAAACTTTTAAATTGATAAACTATTTTTTTAGGATCAAGTAAGTTTGTTCTGAAATAAATAATATCAAGAATAGTTTATAAAGTGAAATGGTTATTAAGGGATATTATTGAAACCATTATAGAATCCGAGTCTGAAAAATAACCCATCTGGAACTTGATTGGGGCAATTACACACCTTATCTACATAAACACGTCTGTTATCTTGAAAAGAATTGAAAAACTGGTCACATCTTCGTTGACATTAAATTGTTATGATTTTCACGCTAAAATGAGTCCTTTTGTTTTAGGGCTTAGGTAACTTCGGTAATTAAGTTCGCTGGGGTGTCTCTACACCTAATGCCCTAAAACCGACTGGTTTGGGTGCATTGGCCCAAAGCTCGCTAAGAAGCCTAGAAAGTCCATTTTAAAACAAAGTCAAGCAATTGTTCTCTCCGAGTTAAAATTCCTAACGGTCTTTTGTGTGAGAATAATCTTGATAAAAGACAAGTTTTTATAAAAATATATTTAAAACGGAGATATAAATGTTTTATCCTATGATAAAGACTATTGCACGTTCACGAAGGTATGTATGATACGAAAACAAGTAAAATGTGGAGTGAAGAATAAGACCTAGTTTTCTGTTAAGGAAGATAGAAATTATGAATTTGAAACCTAGCTGGAAAACGAAACTTGAGAAAAACTTAACTCTTTATAAAACTTGTGTAATCCTTTTGAAGTTTTATCCGGTCTTTATTTTATGATATGTTGACTTTAATTGATTTTTTTGAAACATAACGACGCTATTTTGCACCGCACGTAAATACGTATAGATTCTTAAGTTAAATAAGTGAGGTGTGAAAAATAAGGGATCGATATTTCTAACTTAGGATAATAGAATTTCTAGCTTTCATACTAAACCCTAGTGTTAGAATCAACGGTTATTTCGCAAAACTAGCTTGTTGGGATTTTGTGGATGTAATCCGCTGAAAACCCTCAGGAGACAACACTCTTCCTATTAGGGAAATCTAGAGGTTTAAATTTCTTGTTGCACGAGCTCAGTGCAATCATGTTCCCTGCGAAAGTGAGGTTAGGATTTTGTTTTGCTCGGGACGAGCAAAAGATAAGTTTGGGGGTATTTGTTCATCACAAAAAACTGCATTTCAATACCGCTCATTCATTATTATTTTTGTGATATATCAGTACTATTAACCCATGTCTGCTCAATAAATACAGATTACAGATATTCATGACAAAATACTGGAAACACACTCAAATACCCGGATACGTTATTTGTGAATCAACACTGCAAGCAGAACAGAAAACCTATCAGTATTTAAAGAGTTTTGTAAAATAATTCAAGTGTACACATCTTTATTCAAGAATGGTCCAACATGATGCAGCATGATACAAGTGTGAACACAAACTCTTTTGATGCATGAACCATGGTGGGGCAGCTTAGCACATGTGGGCACACAAGAATCATGACTTGTGCAAGTGGATGAGCAAGTGGGCGTGGGTCATGAGTGAAGAAAAAGGTGTTATGCGATTTAAAGTTACATTTTCCCTCCAAATCTACAGATTACAACCCAAGTTGATTAGAAAAATCAAACAATACCTGTGAGATCATAGAGAGGATATAAGATCATCATAAGAACACGAGCCCCAACGCTCAACGCCAAACCGGCAGAAACCCCATTCTTACCGCCACCACCAGTCCCACCATGATATTTTGGCTCCAACTTTCTTCTGGTCATTCCATGTTGTCACATCATCTCATTTTTATTGTTTTTTTTTGGTTGATTTTGTGCCTATAAATAGCAGAACAGAGAGCAAGCTCAAGGGGATATATTTTAGAGCATACTTTGACACACTTCATTCCATTTTCATTTTGCAATTTTGTTTTAGTTTTTGTACATAGTAGTTAGTTTACCTTGAGTTCCTTACTTTCTCCTGATCTTGCAACCTCTTCATTGAGCTTGCAAGTTTAGGTTTTGGTTATTGAACTCATGGTTTGTATCATCAATTTGAACTTAATGAAGCTTTCATTTGTTCACTTGGGTTCTTAGTATTTCTATCTCTTTTATTTTCTTGCAATTTCATTTCTTGCCATTTACTTACTTGCAATGTGTTTTCTTTGATCGCTTCTATTTTGTATTTTCCTCTGATGTTGGTTATGGCTTGTGAATAGTGATATTGTTAGGGAAAGAGAACGGTTGTGTAAGTTAAGTTTCTATTTTGCGCATTTCTTTTGCCCGATACTTGCTAATTGAACTCCGTTCAAACCTTACACAAGCGCTCCGTTAGGCACCCTACCCTACCACGGTAGCGGTGATCCCTAACTGTGACCGGTTACGTTTAGTTTGGCCAGAGGCGAAAGTCAAGAGACAAGAACGAACGGATAAGGGTTAATAAGACGGATTTCACAAATACCGTGCTTAAACATCCTAATCCACGTTGTTGCCGATTACTCTAACTTCAATAGTAAAGTTAGGCAAAAAGGAATGAGTACGGATTTTTCTAACTTACACCAACCTATCTCTATCCATAACAAGCGTTTCGTTGCATATACAAACACATAGGTCAGAATTGAAGTTTTCGGACCTTCGGCTTAACTCGTGAAAACAAGAACATAAACCGCACTATCTCCCTATGGACGAGCCGTACGAATCACGGCTGGCTACACGCGACGCCGTCTTGATTGTGGTTAACTTTAGAACTAAATATGACACGTGAAATCTCATTTCAATCACACTACAAACGTTGAGACAAGAAAAGTTATATGCTAAGATGAGCAAGTGAGAGTTTTGGCTCGAAGAAGTGATGTACTTGGGTCATGTTATATCCGGAGATGGAATTGCCATTGACCTTGAAAAGATTGCAGCGGTTCATGATTGGCCAATTCCAAAGACCGTAGGGGAGATCAGAAGTTTTCTTAGGTTTGCCGGATACTATAGAAGGTTTGTGGAGAACTTTGCTCGAATAGCAGAACCATTGACCAAGCTAACATGAAAGGAGGCACCGTTCGTATGGACGGATAAATGTGCACCAGCTTTTGAAGCGTTGAAGCAAAAATTGACCACCGCTCTTATTCTGACAGTGCTAAACGGTTCTGGAGGGCTGGTTATTCACATCGACGCATCTGGGAAAGGATTGGGATATGCTCTAATGCAGCATAGGAAGGTTATTGCTTATACGTCGAGACAATTGAAGACTCATGAGAAGAACTTCCCAACTCATGATTTGGAGCTAGCAGCAGTGATTTTTTGTTTTGAAGATTTGGAGACACTACTTATTGGGCGAAAGAGTTGAAGTATTCACTGATCACAAGAGCCTAAAGTATATGTTCACACAGAAAGAGCTCAACATGAGACAACGTACATAGTTAGAGCTGATGGCTGACTACGATCTTGATCTAAAATACCATCCGGGGAAAGTTAATGTCATGCCGGATGCTTTAAGTCGGTTTCCAGCAATACGGATGTGACTGCAAAAAAGGAGATTATAGCCGATCTTCAAAGGTTCGAGTTGGAGATTGTACTACCGAATTCTTTGGGACAGTTGATGCAGTTGCAAGTACAGTCATTCTTGATCGATAATATTAAAGCAGCATAGTTGCACGATCCGAGATTGCAGAAGTTTCGAGAACAAGTAGAAGCGGTACTTCGAGCAGACTTGTTAATTCATGAAGATGGTTCGTTACATTATGGGAGTCGTTTATGTGTGCCCAAAGGAGACGTTCGTGAAGAAGTTCTGAAGGAGGCTCATAGTTCCACCTATTTCGTACATTTGGGAAGTACAAAGATGTATAGAGATCTGCGACAACATTTCTGGTGGGAAGGCATGAAAAGGGAGATTACTCACTACGTATCGAAGTACTTGGTGTGTCAGCAAGTCAAGGCTGAACATCAAAAGGTAGCTGGTTTATTGCAACCACTTCCGATTCCTAAATGGAAGTGGGAACATATAACCATGGATTTCATGACAGCTTTACCATGGAGTCCAAAGGGCAATAATGCAGTTTGGGTGATTATCGATCGATTGACCAAGGTGTTAGATATGCATGCCCTGAAGGGTCCCGGCAGCGTCCCGGCCGTCGAAACGCGGCCAAAATGCGGAACAAAAATTTATTAAACCGGCGCTACCGCTACCCGATTTCCGGATCGACCTTAAACCCTATTCTAGTGAGCTAACTAAGAGTTAGAAAGGTTATACCGAGATGATCCGAGTCCTTCGGTCTTCATTCCAAGCTCCTAGCGGTACCATGATGATGTTTGGTCGCCGGTCTTCCTCCATCTCCGATGATCCACCCGAGGGAAACGGCGCAAGCTCCAGCTCGACGAACGAGGCAACCGATGCTCCAAAGTTGCTAACGATGGAGAGTCGAGGTGTAGTAGCGTGTCACTATATTTTCTCTCTTTCCTTTTTTCTCATTGAGCAAGCATAGAAGATGAATGAGGAGGTGATGAAGCATTTTTATGAACAAAAAATGGTTAAGGGTTTTGTGTGAAATTGAGAGAGTGAGAGAGAGAGAGCTAGCATGTCAATTAATTAACCAAAATGAAATGAGCAATCACTCCCCAAAATATTGGCCGGCCCCCTCTCTCCAATCAACAAAAATCATTTTCTTTTTCCAACATTTTGCATTAAACAAATGAGACCATACTTTGCACCATGCCTAAAAACCATACCTCCTTTCCACTTCATTTCCCAAATAATTTTCAATAAAGAAAATCATTAATGAGGTGGCACCTTCTAGAAGCTATTCCGTATAAAATACGGAATACTTCCTGGTACATGTACCGAAATACATATACGCGTACTCGTACCAAAATACGAATAGCCGAGAGAGAAAACGAATAGTGAACAATAATACTAGAATACGTATATACAAATACATATATAAATTATTAAATCAAAACCTGATTTAATAAACTGGCTTAATCCTAAGCCGCTAGTATTATCAACCGTCCAATTAAAGTCTGCACAGCAAGTGCACATATTTAATCGGACATCTGTATGTATCAACATAACTCATGTACACCATATCACCTGAACCGTGAAAACCCTCTGTGTGGGACTCTAAAGACTCGTCAATACGCTGGCAGTGGGTTTAACCACAAGCACGTCAGCGGCACTAGCTGTACGTAACGGCTACCCAGGTATTGAGCGAAAGGGAGGCCGACGAGCAAACTCATCCTGAACCCCTACTGAGTCTGTCAGTGACAATATCCGTACAGTCCGGTCTGTTCGTCTAAGAGTATCGCATATCGAGTTTAGGGGGGTGGATAAAGTCAGACTCCCAACAATGCGATATTTAGTGTCGGTATGAAACCCATCACCACCTGAGAAACTATCGATCCTGGATCGATAATTCTCGTTCACCGTGGCCACGGATTTATGGTGATGGCCATCCGTACACAATGCGACATCAACCCCCAATACCGGGAGAGACGAATCCCCGACGATCCGATCACTGCCTCCATGTGGCTCGGGACTGTACCCAACTAAAACCAGTTTGCACGACTCCTTTGAGCCGTGGTAGGGTAGTAATCAAAGTACAGCGGGAACTCACACGAGACAAATGATGATCTCAGGTCGACAGACTAACCTGTACACATGTCACCTGGGAACTGCTATCTGATAATAGGTATAATACCAACTAGCAGGTTCCCGGCGTCCGTCCAGTGTACTTATAACCCATTGAGCACCTGTATACTATCTTAGGTGAACAAACTAACACCAATGGCTTGTGAGACCTGGCCACCGTCCCTCGTCGGGGTCTCGATCAGTATACACTAGTCTACACTGGAGTATCGATGCCCGGTCTCGATACTCCTACGACTAGGGACATTTAACGATGTGCTTATAGACCCCCAGCTCCCACGTATGTGATCGCCATCACAATGCTGGCAGTCAAGCAAGAATCCTATGGGCTCTATCAATATGTATATGATGATAAAGACAAACCAGATAGCATACTATCATCTTGAGTAAGACTGTTTCATCGGTATAGGTCCTGCCTCAATCATCATAATCACAAGTCCGCGACTATGATAATTGCCTTGAGGGCACTATAGCCAACAATCTCCCACTTGCACTTAAGGCCAATTATTGCGATGTCGCATACTCACAGCTCGTGTGATACCGAACACCCAACTTCTCTACTTATCAGTTTCGCAAAGCCCGTTTGCGAAAATGATTCCGTTCGAGAAATAGCCTCAGTGAGTGGATCCACTCCAATGTTTCTTTCTGTGTCTCTCTTAATCTCAACTTCGCGGAGAAGACTATCTCCCGAAATGAGCAATACTTGTCTTAAAATTTGTCTGGATATCTGATGGGACCCAGTTCACAAATGAACTCCAAATCCAGCAAACTACTTAGACTGTATCGTCCACTGAATTTAATCAGTATCCTGCACCATGCCTTTCTTCAGTATCCGCTTGGACCACCTGTCCAACATACTTCCCCTCAAAAGAGGTAAAAACTATAACTCTGACAGTCACTCTGTCATCCAGGTCACCTTGGAAGCCTGAAATGATAACCGTCTCCCGAAGGAGGCTGCCGTTACTATATCCCTAGAACATCCATTTATGTTCATAAACTGCTTCCCAATGTTTCTCCACGATTGGATTGATATATCTGCTTATTGCAGCTAGTGCAAAAACATCATCTGGTGTGGTACTTGACATTTCATGATTAACTCAATTGCCTAAGCAAGTGATATGCTAATCATGCAGGTCCCTCTCCCCTTTAGTCTATAAGACACCTTTAGAGAGGTTGACTCCATCACCTGCAGGTACACCACCATGCCAGGAGTCGTCCATTTAATGTCAAAGTACCCCGATTAGGATACTTCCCAAATCTAGATCTAAAACCATAGATCTAGTAACCAGAAAACCTGATATTATATCCATATCCTGTGTGGAGAAACAACTTTGTGACAACCATAATATAACCGATCGTAGTATAGGAATGTCCCTTCCTATCAAGTGCATGTCATCCCGAATCCTCGGACATCACACCCTACTATCTTCTTACCAGATCCATCTCCTATTCTGATGAAGTCAAAACCTATGACTGTCACATCAAAAATTAGATGATCTATTTCCGCTGTACCTGCTTTGGTCTATAAATAGACATAAGCTACTTGCTCACTATGATTCCGCTGCTCCCACCGACTACAACAACCCTCTGGAAGAGTTATATATACATGCACTTCTAAAACTAGTTTAGAACGACGCTATACTTATCCTCCCGCCGGGTCTTATATCTAGAACAGCAGCAAATGGTAAGTCTGGGTAAACAAGAACCTCCCTGTCACCGTCTTTGAGAAGACCGAAGTACCTCTCGGGTGCCTGAGGTTACCCACCAAATCTGTGGAGTGGCTAATGAAACATCAAATCCAATTGAATTCTTAGGTTCTTTTAAATTTCCAGTAATCGTTTGTGGTTCTGGAATAACTTCCAGTTCTACCATACTCCCACTTGTGTTTTCTGAAAAAGTCCATTTTATTAAAACCGTGGTGAGTCAAGAATAAAATAAATATTGATGTTCCTGATGGTAGAAAGTTAACCCTCGTCAAAGCCCGGGATAACCCACAAACAGCCATTACTGAAACGTGCCTTGAGTTTATCCGGATTCTGGTTTTAAGCATCAGCCGGACAACTCCCTATACCTTAACATCGTCAAGATATAAATTGATTCTATATATATCTAATATAGAAACAAAAGCACTAATTTAATTGGAACCAGATTCAAAATCATGCAGCTGTCTCCAGTGCATATCAACCAAATGGAAAAAGGACAATCAACATTACTCATCTAGGAGTGCATCCATATATGAGTAACCCGAAAGAGAAGCAAGTTCTCAAAACCATTACTATCAACGGAATACCAAACACAAGTATCTACATCTTCGACTTCATCGAGGAATCCTGATACTTCCAACAAATGGTTCTCTACTTTATTCTTATACCTATAACTTCTGAATATCTGGACCTTGCATTTCAACGAAATACATGTCCAGAACTGGAGAAGTCATAAGTAAACAGAATATAGTATGGGTACCAACCCCTTTGTCCTAATGGACATTGGACAACATACAATACTTTGTATAAGTCCCCTGAGTTCAATAACTCAAACCCTGTGCGTCGTAGGTTGAAAAACTGTACTATGGTTAAGAAGAATTACACCGCTGTTAAATGCACCTTACCTAATCACCAGCTGATATAGGTAAATGTCACAGACATAATATCAAAAAATTATATCTCACTTTATAAAATAAATGTACAGATATATCAGTTTGAAATTGGTGCATAACAACGGATATTCAAAACCAAATATTTGCCATCCGGCAAAATCCAGATGATTTCCTCAAATATCACCAATTACAACGAATTCCGATATAATGAGGATCCAATCACCCAATTCCTAATATCTTACTCCCACTCACCATCCGCAATAACATGCAGATGTGAGAACTGATATGGTAAATACATACCCTGGAGTTAGATTCTTATTGGGAAAACAGTTTTCAATTAACATCGCACAGTAAAACTGAAACATGAAAATGTTTCAAAAGGGTTAACTGGTATTCCTAGTAACGCTTCTTCCATTATCCTGAATCATGACAGTAACCATATACTTACCTGCACTCACTCCAATCCCTTTATCATGTCTTTACTTATTACCTTCTGTACACCTTCTTTACGCTAATTGTTTTTCTTCTTTCCCTACCCTTCGGCACAAGCCTAAGGTTTGGAAGAAGACTATCCAATAAGCGTAATAGATGTACTCTCCTAATTCTAGGAGCCCTCACAACCTGAGAGAAGGTAATGGGAAAAGACATCTGAATAATCCTATTCCTTTTCTCCTGAACCAGAATCCATCCTCGAAAAAAGATCCTTCGAGTTCGTATGTAACTATACGATGGATTTATCCAATGGAAGTGGATATCCGTAATGATACGGAGTGTTCTAGAGAAAAGCAAAGTGAATGTAGGAGTGGCAGGGGTATACACGGTTTTTTTCGTGAATGATGGCGATCGCAATTTCCTTTGCCGTTATTTTAATCCCTTTATATGTCTTTACTTGTTACCTTCTGTACACCACAGTTAAGCTTGTTGGTTTTCTTCCTTCCCTACCATTCGGCACCTGCCTATGGTCTGGAGGAAGACTATCCAATTAGCTCAATAGGTGTACCCTCTCCTAATCCTAGGAGCCCTCACAACCTGAGAGAAGGTAAAGAGAAAAGACAACCGAATAATCCTATTCAATCTCTCCAGAACCAGAATCCATCCTCGAAAAAATTCCTTCGAGTTCGTATATAACCATACGATGGATTTATCCAATGGAAGTGGATGTTTGTAATAATATGGGGTGTTATGGAGAAATGCAAAGATGATATAGAAGTGACAATGATGTTTGCGACACCGTGACATTCCAAAAGCCAAAGTGTTTTAAGAAGGTTCGGTCAACTTGGTTTCGTGAGTTTTAGTCAAAGGTCGGGTCATAGTCACAGCCAGAGAGAGAGAGAGAAGAAACACTCAACGTGCACTCTAACCTAGATCAAAATGGCCAATCATTTTATCTAATCTGGATGGCTCCCACTATTTTCTCGAATTCTCTTCCAAACCCAAAAGGAGAATTAGTCGGAATCACCCGAGGAGTAATCCTACTCATCAGTGGGAATCAGGATCCAACTATCATCGCATGATAACCTGATGGAAGCCACTCAAGTCACCACACTCCAGAAGGTATGCCCAAACTTGGCAAGTTTCCTGTATGTTTGAAACTCCCGATATGAGTTTTTACCCCTAGGACCCAAGTGACCTTGACAATGCCAACATATCAAAGAGTCCTAGTCAAGTTCAACCCGTCATTATCTTGATTACGTTAAACCCATCCATACGAGTCCTTGACAGTGCCAACATAACCGTACGACTTTCCTAACCAATCCACATATCCATGCGACAGAAAAGCATTACAGAGCTACCGCACACTACGCCTCGGCAATGCACGACATACGTAGCACGAATACTAAGCAATACTAATTTGAAATGACGAAGGGCTATAGCTGGTTTTTGGAGAAAAACCTTTAACGGAATGAACTTGATCTCGTTGAAGGAATCCAAGTGGTTTTTATAAATATATAGTGGCGAAAACTTTTGCTAAAGAGGTCACTCCCGGTGAAGGGATCTCGGCTCTTTCCCCGTCGAATGCGGTGCAGGATATCTCAAACTGAATACCACGATGCAAAACAAAAGTAATCGACTGTAGTGAAGTTATTACGTTGACGCAAACTTTTACTCAAGGGGTCACTCCCGATGAAGGGATCTCGGCCCTTGCCTCGTCGAATGAGGTGCAGGATATTCCAAAATGAATACCACGATGCAAAGCAAAAGTGTACGTCTGTAATGTCAGTTTTTAAAAACTTGGTTCCAACAACATCATATATAGGTTTGTTTTATCCTTGCATTGATATGAATCTATGCAGTCCCATCAATTAATCACACCAGAAAAGAACGAAAATAAAATGTACGTATATGCCATCCGCATTCGCCACTGGGTCCCGTCATCACCCGTTAGGTTACTTAACTAACGACAGAGCGGGGACTGGGCTAGCGCGGGTTCAAAACATATACAACATCTACTAGTATATATAAATATATATAAAAATCGTCCCAGGCATGATATAAAGCAACATCATAGAAACATCACAGAAGCAATACAGAATGGTGGATAATCTGGAGCCCCGAGTTTCACTTGAGCCGCAAGTGAGACCCGACGTTCCCTATCGTGTGGATAGCATGTGCAATGAAACCTAGACCCCTACGAGCGCGGCAAGTTACCCGCCAAAACCAGAAGTGGGGCAGCCCCCTTCAGCAACGTGAATGGATCACCCAGCACTTCACGGAATCCGGTAACTTGAGCACCCCTCCTGGGTCACCCATACCCCCTACGAGTGCGGCGAACAGCCCGCCAATTCTAGAGTAAGGTCCCCTTCGTCCCAATGCCATGTGATGCGGACTGTTGCCCTCTAGAACCCAGCTATTCGTGCACTCTACCGCGGGGTAATCCTAGTACAGAAAATAAAATAATATACAAGGGCAACATCGACCTTAGCCCGCTCGTACCCCAAAAGAATAATATACAAACTGGCAGTGACGGCAGTCCACATGTCGGACGCTCGCCCCGCAATATCAAATGTACAAATAAAATGAAAACTTTACTATCATTGCACCATTGCTATCCACCACGACGATCCAACCAACATCACAACACATCACAGAACATCAACGTGAATGTCACGTTCGCAAACCCGTCTAAACGACATATAGCAATTAGACGAGTTTACCGATCAAATGACATTCACGGTCGCAGAATATAATGTATGTACTGTTAAACGCCCACTTAAAATATCGATCAATTAAGTTCCAAATTGGCCCCAATAGCAAAACAACACTTAACTGAAACCTGGGCCAAAACAGAATATCATAAAAATCACAATTCTAAGTACATGAGCTACAGAAAATATTTGGTCGCCCGTTGCCACTAAACCGCCGCGGAACCGCCGCCAAAAGGGGTTAAGTGCGGCGGATCCGCGGCGCTTCTGTGGAATCACGAGCCCAAATTTTTCCAGTACCCTTAAATTTTCCTGCACGGATTTTTAAGATGTGTGAAATAATTTTTTGACCACATTTGAAAATCGACAGCAAACTGAAGAATGAAATCGTGATTTCGGTAAAATCCGTCGATCGATCTTTTAAGCACGTCTAAACAAGCTAGTAAAGGGTTTAAAGGGTGGCTCTGATACCATGAAGGGTCCCGGCAGCGCCATGGCCGTCGAAACGCGGCTAAAATGCGGAACAAAAATTTATTAAACCGGCGCTACCGCTACCCGATTTCCGGATCGACCTTAAACCCTATTCTAGCAAGCTAACTAAGAGTTAGAAAGGTTATACCGAGATGATCCAAGTCCTTCGGTCTTCATTCCAAGCTCCTAGCGGTTCCATGATGATGTTTGGTCACCGGTCTTCCTCCATCTCCGATGATCCACCCGAGAGAAACGGCGCAAGCTCCATCTCGACGAACGAGGCAACCGACACTCCAAAGTTGCTAACGATGGAGAGTCGAGGTGTAGTAGTATGTCACTATATTTTCTCTCTTTCCTTTTTGCTCATTAAGCAAGCATAGAAGATGAATGAGGAGGTGATGAAGCATTTTTATGAACAAAAAATGGTTAAGGGTTTTGTGTGAAATTGAGAGAGTGAGAGAGAGAGAGAGAGCTAGCATGTCAATTAATTAACCAAAATGAAATGAGCATTCACTCCCCAAAATATTGGCCAGCCCCCCTCTCTCTCCAATCAACAAAAATCATTTTCTTTTTCCAACATTTTGCATTAAACAAATGAGACCATACTTTGCACCATGCCTCAAAACCATACCTCCTTTCCACCTCATTTCCCAAATAATTTTCAATAAAGAAAATCATTAATGAGGTGGCACCTTCTAGAAGCTATTCCGTATAAAATACGGAATACTTCCTGGTACATGTACCGAAATACATATACGCGTACTCGTACCAAAATACGAATAGCCGAGAGAGAAAACGAATAGTGAACAATAATACTAGAATACGTATATACAAATACATATATAAATTATTAAATCAAAACCTGATTTAATAAACTGGCTTAATCCTAAGCCGCTAGTATTATCAACCGTCCAATTAAAGTCTGCGCAATAAGTGCACATATTTAATCAGACATCTGTATGTATCAACATACCTCATGTACACCATATCGCCGGAACCGTGAAAACCCTTTGTGTGGGACTCTAAAGACTCGTCAATACGCTGGCAGTGGGTTTAACCACAAGCACGTCAGCGGCACTAGCTGTACGTAACGGCTACCCAGGTATTGAGCGAAAGCGAGGCCGACGAGCAAACTCATCCTGAACCCCTACTGAGCCTGTCAGTGACAATATCCGTACAGTCCGGTCTGTTCATCTAAGAGTATCGCATATCGAGTCTAGGGGGTGGATAAAGTCAGACCCCCAACAACGCGATATTTAGTGTCTGTATGAAACCTATCACCACCTGAGAAACTATCGATCCTGGATCGATAATTCTCGTCCACCGTGGCCACGGATTTATGGTGATGGCCATCTGTACACAACGCGACATCAACCCCCAATACCGGGAGAGACGAATCCCCGACGATCCGATCACTGCCTCCATGTGGCTCGGGACTGTACCCAACTAAAACCTGTTTGCACGACTCCTTTGAGCCGTGGTAGGGTAGTAATCAAAGTACAATGGGAACTCACACGAGACAAATGATGATCTCAGGTCGACAGACTAACCTGTACACATGTCACCTATGAACTGCTATCTGACAATAGGTATAATACCAACTAGCAGGTTCCCGGCGAGTCCGTCCAGTGTACTCATAACCCAATGAGCACCTTTATACTATCTTAAGTGAACAAACTAACACCAATGGCTTGTGAGACCTGGCCACCGTCCCTCGTCGGGGTCTCGATCAGTATACACTAGTCTACACTGGAGTATCGATGCCCGGTCTCGATACTCCTATGACTAGGGACATTTAAGGATGTGCTTATAGACCCCTGCTCCCACGTATGTGATCACCATCACAATGCTGGCAGTCAAGCAAGAATCCTATGGGCTCTATCAACATGTATATGATGATAAAGACAAACCAGATAGCATACTATCATCTTGAGTAAGACTGTTTCATCGGTATAGGTCCTGCCTCAATCATTATAATCACAAGTCCGCGACTATAATAATTGCCTTGAGGGCACTATAGCCAACATGCCCTAGATGCCTGTATTGTATAGGATGCTAGGCTTGTATATGTACAGAAACAATCTTTGCTCGAAATGATAGTATGCTATCTGGTTTATCTTCATCTTAAGGTGTGATGTGTTGTATTTCATATCTTTATATATATGTTGATGAAGCCCCTAGGATTATGCTTGACTACCGGGATTATGATGTAGATCATACTAGTGGGGCCTGGGCAGTCTATAAGCATATCCTTTAATTGTTCCTAGTCGTGGGTATATCGAGACAGGGCATCGATATTACCAGAGTAGACTAGTGTGTACGTTTCTTGACCCTAGGGGCGATGGTTGATCCCACAACCATTGGTGTTTGACATCAAAGATTGTACACGGGTGCTCATTGGAGAATAGGTACACCGAACAGGACTCGCCGAGAACTCCTAACTGGTATATATACCTGTTGTCAGATAGCAGTTCTCTGGTGACATTTGTACAGGTTAGTCTGTAGACCCGTGATCGTCATAGTGTCTTGTGTGATTCCCACTGTGCTTTGATTTCCTCCCTACCATGGCTTTACTGAGTCGTGCAAACAAGTGGATTTTGGGTACAGTCCTGAATCGCATGGAGGCAGTGAGCGATATGAGGGGTTTCGTCTCTCCCGGTATAGAGAGTTGATGTCGTGCTATGCTTGATCGGCCATAACAGCAAATCCCTGGCCAGGGTTCTCGAGATATACTGATAAGAGTTATCAGTAGTTTCTCGAACCGTTATGGGCTGTAAATCAGCATGACTTATAAAGTTACTGGGGTTTGACATTTACCACCCCTAGACTTCATATGGTACGTATCAGATGAAGAGACCAGACTATACTGTAAGTATTGCTTACAGGCTCGTTAGGGTTGTGATGAGTTTGCTCGTCGGCCACCTTTTTGTCACGTACCTGGGTAGCCGTTACACACAGCTAGTGCCGCTGACAAGCTTGTGGTTAAACCTACTGCCAGCGTACCGTCGAGTCTTTAGACTTCCACACAGAGGGTTCCCTGGTTCAGGCAAAAGATGTAGAGGCCGTAAGTTGTTACGGCAGGATTTCGATCATGTTCGTGTAATTGTTACAGGAATAATGATCGGAAGGATAATACTGGTAGGTTTTGGTTTAAGTCGGATACCGGTATTATATTATTGGATTATTTGTATTCGTATTTTTTGGAATTCGGATACGGGTATATTTATACGGTGGAGGGGTATTCTTGTAATTGTTACAAAAATACCTTCTAGAAGGAGACACCTCATAATTACTTATTTATTTTGTGAAAATAAATAAATGAGGTGGAATTTGAAAAAGTCTAAGCATGGATGAAGGAATGGCTTCTTTCATTTTTTATTCATTTGGAGTTACTATTGAAGCATGGTGCATTTTTTTAATGCATGCTTCAATTATTTTCATTTGAGCCATATCATTTTTTCCATGCTTGATTTTTTAATTCATCACATACACATTCTCTCTCCTCATTCTCTCCTTCTTCCTCCTCTTTGCTTTAACCTTCACATGAGTTGTGAATCAAAAGCTTAGAGCAAAAATATAATCCAATACTTCATCTCTACATCATCTAAGTGATCTCTTCTAGCAAACTTGATCTCTTAGTTAAACTTTTGTGAAGAGTTTGTAGCTTGTTCGATAGCTCTCGAGTGGATCATCTTGGATCTTGAGGTGGCCAGAGACCGAGCTCTTTGCGACCATAAGGAGCCTAGGAGTCACATTCAAAAGAATACCCAAAGGACCGGTTCATTAGGTATAACACCATCTTAGTAGATTAGATCTCTAGATAGTTTTGCTAGTTAAGGTTTAAGCACAAGATCTTGGTTTATGTGGGTGTAGCCTGCAAGAAAATTATTGTTTATCGCTTCCGCCTCCTCACAAGTGTTGTGAGGGTGTGAAACATCCTCTAACATGGTATCAGAGCCTATCTTAAACCTTAAATAGCTTGTAGCAACGTTAGAATTCCGCCGTTTTTCGTCGTGCAAAAACTGCCGAAAAACAATTTTGAAAATTGAAGTTTTAAGATATTTGCACACCCCGCGGGCTCACGGTTTGAACCGAGAAGCCGTGGGATAGAGTGCGCGCACCCCGGGGATACCTCGGCGAGACCAGAGGCCGGACCCATACCCTAAGACCACCTCTAGGTGGCCTTAGGGGTGGGTGACCCGAGAGCACCCCAACAGGGTGCTCTCGGGTCTGTCAACCCCATAGGACCACCTCGAGGTGGCCTTCGGGGGTGGGTACCCCCCCGAGGCCCCCCTATTCGACCTTTAACATGTTGTTCTTCGCCTCCGCGAAGTTCGGGCGGGTTTCGAGTTCGTTTCGACTCCCGGATTGGCTCAAAAGATCGGTTTTTAAAAGGGTAGCTCACTGGATTTTTTCAAGAGCTGGAAAATGGTTTAGTTTGCTAATCTCGTGCGGAATTCTAATGTTACGGTTACTTTAAAAGCTTAGTGATGTGTATGTGTGTTATGGAAACGTCGACTAATTGCTATATGTCGATTAGTCAGGGTTGCACACATCGGTATTGGTATCATGCGATGGTATATGTATATGAATATGTTGGATCGTCGTGATGAATGGCCGGGGATGTGAGAAGGGCGTTTTTTCTTTCATTCATGTATTTTTTAAAAAGCAATGTAATATTATTTTTCGAGGCACATCCGGGTTGAGGTTGTAGCCATCGTTGTATATTTTCTTTTTACCGTTTTTACTCCCAGGATAGACCCAAGGTGGGGTGCACAAACTACCCGGGGCTCGAAGTACTGAGTAGCCTACTCACTTTGTTGAGTGAGGTTGCTTCACTTCGGGAATTTGGCGGGTAGTTTGCCGCACCCGTAGGGGTCTAGGATGGGGTTTGGCTATTCATCACGACCATGGAAACCGTTTTTCATTAAGGGCTTAAACGAAGTACGGAATTCCTAGTGTATCCAATGTATTCATCTGTGATATGAAATGTTTATAAATGCGTGCGACGAATGGCTATTTATATATGAGATATATAATAAACGTTGCTTATGTTTTGCACCCGAACTAGTCCAGCCCCTGGTCTGCCGTTAGTTAAGTAACCTAACGGTGCATGACGGGGCTCCGTGGCGAATGCAGATGGCATAAGCGTACGTTCTATTTTCGTTTCTTTTCTGTGATGTTTAGGAAACATAAATGATAGGAAAACATTAATGTGATTAATGTTAAGTAAAAGAAACCTAAAGATGTTGTAGAATCAAACTTTTTAAAATGGGTTACTCTAGTTTTTGCTTTGCATAATGGTATTCCTTGATGAATATCCAGCACCTCATTTGATGAGGAAAGGGCCGAGATCCCTTCACTGGGAGTGACCCCTTTAGCGAAACTAGCAAATGTTACAAAGCACTCGATTGTTTTTATAGTTGATCTAACTTTTACTTTGTATCGTGGTATTCATAAATATACCGCACCTTATTCGATAAGGAAAGAGCCGAGATCCCTTCACCGGCAGTGACCTCTTTAGCAAAATTAGAAAGATACTACAAAACCATTCGACTTTTAAAACTGGAGCTTAAACCACTCCTTTCACTAGATTCTACAACGATATCAAGTTAAAAACTTTAAGGGTTTTCATAAAAACCATCCGTTTCCCTCCTCCATTTTAGAAAGCAGAGTACTTAGTATTCGTGCCACGTTTGTTGACTATAGTTAAGGCGTGGTGTACGGTAGCTAAGTGATGTCTTCTTACAAAGTATTTGATGCGATCGATTAGAACATTCGTATGACTTTGTTGACCATAGTTAAGGGTCATGCGGGTGGGTCTAAATCAATCACGAAATGGCGGGTAGAACTTGACTAGTGCTTATGATTTGTTGACCATAGTTAAGGTCATAAGACACTAGGGGTAAAAACCATATTGGGAATTTCAAGAGTTGAAATTTGCAATGAGATTGCATACCTTCTATTCGATAGTTGGATCCCGATCCCACTGTGATTAAAAGTTACTCCCGGGAGAGTTTTGCACTTTATACTTAGTATTCGTGTCACGTTTGTTGACTATAGTTAAGGCATGGTGTACGGTAGCTAAGTGATGTCTTCCTACAAAGCATGATGCGATCGATTAGGACATTCGTATGACTTTGTTGACCATATTAAGGGTCATGCGGGTGGGTCTAAATCAATCACGAAATGGCGGGTAGAACTTGATTAGTGCTTATGATTTATTGACCATAGTTAAGGTCATAAGACACTAGGGGTAAAAACCATATCGGGAATTTCAAGAGTTGAAATTTGCAATGAGATTGCATACCTTCTATTTGATAGTTGGATCCCGATCCCACTGTGAGTAAAAGTTACTCCCAGGAGAGTTTTGCACTTTATAATTAGCTAATCCAGTAGGTGTCTAGAAAGGTGTCAACGGGGTTATGTCTCTAGGAAAACGAGGTTTATTTTAATTAGGTCTGTGCGAAAGCACGGGAAGCCTCCCTCGGAGTACCGACACTGGCCTGGCCGACTGGTTAGCGAACTTGTAGATTGCAATTAATCCGGGCGAATTTTCTTTTTAAGGTTTGAAGGAAAATATGATAAAAAGCAGTGGGAGACATCGATTAGATAAGATTAATAACCAATCTAATTATGCAAGAGCAATCGCTGAGTGTCTTCTTTTCTCTCTCCTAATGGCAGATACCTATGACGAGACTTAAGCTTTTATTAGAAAAGAATAAAATCACGGGACCGAATTACAAAGATTGGCTAAGGAACGTAAATATTTCTCTGACCTATGATAAGGTCGGATACGTCCTGACTACTCCAGCCTCTCCTAGCCCAGGCCCTGATTCTTCAGTTGCGGATAAAGAAATCCGCAAGACATGGGATATAGATTGCGCAACAGCCAAGTGCCTCGCGCTTGCTTCTATGAACAATGAACATCAGAAGCTGCATGAGAAGATGGATGTACAATCCATCTTTCTCCATACAAAGGAGTTGTATGGAGAGAAATCTTGTAATCTCCGATACGAGGCATCTCAAAAGTTGTTTCAGATGCGTATGGCTGCTGGCACGTTTGTAGGTGACATGTATTGAAGATGATTGGACTTATCGAAGATCTAAAGGACCTGGGTTGGACCATGGAGAACGGACAGTATATTGATATTGTTCTACAGTCCCTTCCCCCTGCCTTTGCTTAGTTCATTGTAAACTTCAACATGCACAACATGGAGAAGTCCTTACCTGAACTCCTCAATATGTTGAGGAGTGCAGAGAGCACGCTAAAGGTAGCAAAAACTCCCGCTCTAATTGCCGGTCCATCTTCCTCCTCCGTCCCAAAAGCCAAGGCCAATGGAAAGAAGAAGAAGAATCCCATCAAGCCGAGAGGCGGAGTGAAAAAGGCACCGGGAAAGAACAAGATAGGGGCTGCTGCGACAGGACGAGGGGAATGCTTCCACTGCCACCAGACTGGGCACTGGAAGAGAAACTGCGTTGGATACCTGGCCGGCCTCCAGAAGAAGAAGCATGGCGATGCTTCCACTTCAGGTGTGTTTGTAACAGAAAATTGTTTTTCATTAACTATGCTTCCTGGGTATTAGATACCGGGTCAGGATCTCACATCTGCAATTGTGTGCAGGGGCTGAGAAATAGCAGGTTTTTGAAGAAATGTGATCACACTCTCCGGGTTAGGAATGGTTCCTCAGTGCATACTACAGCTGTGGGAGAGTATCACCTTGGTTTTCCGTCGGGTTGTATATTGGTTTTGAACCTTGTTATTTTGTACCTTCCATGTTATGTAATATTATATCTGTATCATTGTTGGACAATGCTGGATATAATTTTGTATTACAATATAATGTTATGAACATTAATCTTAATCAAGAGTTGATTGGGTCTGGTACATTAAATAACGGGATATACGTCCTAAACCAGCACACAGTTTTCAATATACAACACAAACAAAAGGAATATTTCAGATATAAATGAAGCTTTCATTTGGCATTGTAGACTTGGTTATATTAATGAAACGAGACTAACCAAGCTATATAAAGATGGATATTTAAACTCTTTTGAATATAAATCTTATGCGACCTGCCAGTCTTGTATCAAAAGTAAAATGACCAAAACTCCGTTTAATGGACATGGAGAGAGAGCTACTGAACTCTTAGGCCTCATACATAGTGATGTATGTGGACCAATGTCTACACACGCGAGAGGTGGTTTTTCCCACTTCATAACTTTTACTGATGATTTCTCGAGATTCGGACACATGTTCTTGTTGAAACATAAGTCCGAAGCCTTCGAAAAATTCAAGGAGTATAAATCTGAAGTAGAAAAACAAACAGGCTTGAGTATCAAGAAACTTCGATCAGATCGAGGAGGTGAGTATCTAAGCTCAGAGTTTCTAGATTTCCTAAAAGAGAATGGAATTCTCTCTCAGCTCACTCCTCCGTACACACCACAGCACAACGGTGTGTCAGAACGCAGAAATCGTTCCCTATTAGATATGGTACGATCTATGATGAGTGATGCTGAGTTACCAATATCATTCTGGGGGCACGTATTGGAGACTGCGATTTATCTACCGAATAGGGTTCCGACCAAAATCGTGTCCACCACTCCATATGAGATATGTTATGGGGCCATCTCTTAAAAGAGTTAGGATATGGGGTTGTCCGATTTTTGTGAAAAAGCAGAATCCGGACAAACTCGAGACACGATCGGTTTTATGTAAATTTGTGGGATATCCAAAACACTCGATGGATATCTTTTCTACCATAAGGAGGAACAAAGGGTGTTTGTTTCTCAGTATGCCACATTTTTAGAAAATGATTTTTTTACAAATGATACTGTTGGCAATGCGGTAGAACTGGAAGAAATTCCAGATACACAAACAATTACCGATTATTTGGTTGAAACTGAGGTTTCAGTAGAACCTGACGAACCTCAGCCACACCGATGATCTAATAGGACTTCTCGCCCACCTGATAGATACTGCGGTTTTCTAATTGATGGTGATAGAGAAGATTGCGTCATGGATGATGATGATCCTACTAGTTTTCAGCAAGCTATCACGAATGGTGACTCAGTGAAGTGGCTGGATGCCATGAGATCCAAAATGTAATCCATGCACACCAACAAAGTATGGACTTTGGAGGTTGCACCTTCTGGAGTAAAACCCATAGGGTGCAAATAGATCTTTAAGAGAAAGATCGGTATGGATGGTCAGGTGGAGACCTATAAAGCTAGGCTGGTCACAAAAGGATTTCGTCAAAGACCAGGCTTGGACTATGATGAAACCTTTTCACCAGTCGCGATGCTCAAATCCATTCGGATCCTGCTTGCTATAGCTGCTCACTATGACTATGAGATCTGGCAGATGGATGTTAAAACGACATTTCTAAATGGTGATTTAGAAGAATGCATTTTTATGGATCAGCCAGAAGGCTTCATTGATAGTGGGAGCAGCGGAAAAGCATGCAGATTGCTTAAATCCATCTATGGATTAAAGTAGGTATCACAGAGCTGGAACATCTGCTTTGATGATACAATCAAAGAGTTTGGTTTTATCAAAAATGTAGATGAACCATGTATTTATAAAAGGATTGTAGAGAGTACTGTTACATTCCTCGTATTGTACGTGGATGACATTCTCTTGATATGAAATGATGTTCCTATGCTACAATCGGTCAAACTATTCTTATCGCAGAGGTTTTCCATGAAAGACCTAGGTGATGCCTCGTACATTTTGGGGATTAAGATCTATAGAGATAGATTTAAGAAATTATTGGGATTGTCCCAATCGAGATACATTGACACCATACTAAAAAGGTTTAGTATGGAAGATTCCAAGCGAGGTAATTTACCCGCTTGTCACAGGATCACTCTCTCCAAAGAGATGTCTCCAAAGACTGATGAGGAGAGGGTTCGCATGAGCATTATACCCTACGCTTCGGCGGTGGGATCTATAATGTATGCGATGTTGTGTACTCGCCCAGATGTAGCTTATGCACTGAGTCCAGTAAGCAGGTATCAATCCAACCCAGTGGAGAAACACTGGACTGCTGTGAAGAATATTCTGAAGTACTTAAGAAGAACTAAAGAAATGTTCTTGATGTATGGTAACGGAGATCTCCAAATGGAGGGCTTTACCGACTCCAGCTTCCAGAGCGACAAGAATGATAGTAAGTCCATCTCAGGGTTTGTATTTACCCTAAATGGAGGGGCAATATGTTGGAAAAGTTCCAAGCAAGATACCGTCGCTGACTCCACGATGGAAGCTGAGTATATTGCTCCTAATGATGCCGCAAAAGAGGCAGTTTTGATGAGAAAGTTCATTTCTGAACTTCAGGTGGTTCCATCCATTGCTAATCCAATACCTCTGTATTGCGATAACAATGGAGCCATGGCTTTGGCAAAGGAACCGAGGTCCTATCAGAAATCCAAACATATCTTAAGGCGATATAACCTCATCAGGGAGATAGTGGATCGTCAGGACATCGAGGTACAGAGAGTAGATAAGAAAGACAACACAGCAGATCCATTCACCAAGGTCATCCCTCAAATCCAGTTTGAGAAACTTTTCGAGCTGTTGGGCATGCGGTACGCCGGCAAATGGTTCTAGTGTAGACAGTGGGTACTTATTGCACTGACTACAGGCCTTAGTGCAAGTGGGAGATTATTAGATATGTATGCCCTAGAGGCCTGTATTGTATAGGATGCTAGGCTTGTATATGTACAGAAACAATCTTTGCTCGAAATGATAGTATGCTATCTGGTTTATCTTCATCTTAACGTGTGATGTGTTGTATTTCATATCTTTATATACATGTTGATGAAGCCCTTAGGATTATGCTTGACTACCGGGATTATGATGTAGATCATACTAGTGGGGCCTTGGCAGTTTATAAGCATATCCTTTAATTGTTCCTAGTCGTGGGTATATCGAGACAGGGCATCGATATTACCAGAGTAGCCTAGTGTGTATGTTTCTTGACCCTGGGGGCGATGGTTGATCCCACAACCATTGGTGTTTGACATCAAAGATTGTACACAGGTGCTCATTGGAGAATGGGTACACCGAACAGGACTCGCCGAGAACTCCTAGCTGGTATATATACCTATTGTCAGATAGCAGTTCTCTGGTGACACTTGTACAGATTAGTCTGTAGACCCGTGATCTTCATAGTTTCTTTTGTGATTCCCACTGTGCTTTGATTTCCTCTATACCATGGCTCTACTGAGTCATGCAAACAGGTGGATTTTGGGTACAGTCCCGAATCGCTTGGAGGCAGTGAGCGATAGGAGAGGTTTCGTCTCTCCCGGTATACGGAGTTGATGTCGCGCTATGCTTGATCGGCCATAACAGCAAATCCCTGGCTAGGGTTCTCGAGATTTACTGATAAGAGTTATTAGTAGTTTCTCGAACCGTTATGGGCTGTAAATCAGCATGACTTATAAAGTTACTGGGGTTTGACATTTACCACCCCTAGACTTCATATGCGACGTATCAGACGAAGAGATCGGACTGTATGGTAAGTGTTGCTTACAGGCTCGTTAGGGTTATGATGAGTTCGCTCGTCGGCCACCTTTTCCTCACATACCTGGGTAGCCGTTACGAACAGCTAGTGCCGCTGACGTGTTTGTGGTTAAACCTACTGCCAGCATACTGTCGAGTCTTTAGAGTCCCATACAGAGGGTTCCCTGGTTCAGGAAAAAGATGTAGAGGCCGTAAGTTGTTACGGCAGGGTTTCGATCATGTTCGTGTAATTGTTACAGGAATAATGATCGGAAGGATAATACTGGTAGGTGTTCTCCCCCGAAAGATGCGACCGGGACGTTGGGACGTCCGGCGCTGAATTTTAGGGGCAGATGCTATTTGGTTTTATCTGTCCACCTCTCCGAAGATGCCAAGTTGATTTATGGCACCGTGTATCGGAGGTTTAGACGGATGCGGCCGTTGTAGCAGATTTCGTCAGATTCCCCCTCGCTTACGAGGGGTTTTTGATTGTGGGGACGCTCTTCCCTGCAGGTGCAAGCCCCTGCAGTAAATTACGCTACCGCATCGCGGTAACCACTTTCTCCTTCTCCAGATGGTCACTTCGTGTCGTGTGTATTTGTTTTAGTTTTGGTTGCCCGTGGATTGTATACGGAGACTAATTTATGTTGTCGCCCTTAGGGCATGGATTAGTCCAAATCCGTATTTTCATAGATTTGGGTTTGGGTTGGTTTAAGGATCATTAATCTCGTTTGAGATTAAGATCAACTTAAATGGTTGTTCAGGATACATTAGTCTAAGTTCTAGACTAAGATCTACTTAACAGGGTTTTAGTTTAGGGACGTTACGGTCCATTGGGTGTAAAGACATCGTAGTCTATAGAGTTTAGTTTAGGGACATTGCGGTCCATCATAGTCTGTGACAGTTTAAAGACATCATAGTCTGTAACGTTTAAAGACATCATAGTCTATGAGTTTAAGGACCTCACAGTCCATAAAGTTTAAGGACATCATAGTCCATGAGTTTGTCTGGTTATCGGGACCCGCCACCTCTCTGAAGACGTTGAAGAATTACAACGACACATATTAGAGGAATGAAGAGATGTACCCTTGAACCGATGTTAGTTGGGAGTTCTGTAGCCAGGTTTGGGACTAAGACCAATCAGGGAAATTATGAGCACATGGGCTCGGTTGGTCTGAGCTTAGGACTTGTGGCCAACTTGGGCTCAACCCACTCAGTTTAAATAAAATTTTGAACATTTATTTGTGTGTTGAACGTTTTTTTGGGCTTAGCCTCTTTTGTTTAATAATGCTGAGCATTAATTTGAGTGTTGAGCACTCCTTATGGCTCTGGGGTTTTATAGAACACTTTGTGTTCCCTCAGCGCCCACGTGAGGAGCACGTTGCATGCTTGGCGCTGAGCGACAGTCAATGAGTGCAGAGTGCTTCTTATGAAATAGCGCACATGCGAGGAGCACGTGGCGCGCTTGGCGCTGAGCGCCAGCCAATGAGTGCATATCGCTCTTTATTAAGTAGCACCCACGTGAGGAGCATGTGGCCCGCTTGGCGCTGAACGCCAGCCCATGAGTGCAGAACACTCCTTATGAAATAGCGCGCATGTGAGGAGCACGTGGAGCGCTTGGCGATGAGCGCCAACCAATAGTTCATAGCACTCTTGATCAATTTTGTGCTCTGAGAATTAAGTTCTCGTTTATAAGAGATTCTGTCTCGTGGCTTTAAGAACATGGTTCTTATTTTAAGAGGAGATGTTACAATCTCTTATGTGTTTTGTGAAATACTTTGTCTTTATCTTATAGATTTGTGATCTAAAGAGAACTAAGTTCTTCTCCCCCCTTTTTATGATGAGATGATATGATCTCTTTTTGTGAAAGACTTCTGTCTTATAGATCTATGATCTAGAAAAATAACCAAGTTCTTCTTTTTTTTGATGAGATGCTTCGATCTCTCTGTTTTATTTACCTTGAAGAAATTCTTCTTCCGAGAGCTTGCTCTTCTATTTGAAATTTCTCAAAGTTTGTGGGGGTGGTGGTGGTGGTTCTTCTATGTAAGACTTGAAGTCTTCGGGTCTTTATATAGGGGAGGATGATTTGTTGAATCAGTTAAGGAGATCTTTCTCTGATTGATTTGGGGATGTTTCCCCCCATTAGATCATTGATCCTAGGGCTTCTTTTTTACAGAAGACAATCTTCTTGTTTTTAACAAAACTGGGAAATTATTTTCCTATACAGAGATTGTTCTGTATCTTGGTGATTTTTAATCACCATTGGATCATTGATCCAACGGTGCTCTGATTTACAGAGTACAATCTTTCTTGTTTGGAAAGATTCCGAGGAGTATTTCCTTAACAGAATTTTATTCTGGTAATTTGATGATTTATCATCTTCGTTGGATTTTTGATCCAACGGTGGGGAACATTTAGTTCTAGCGCTTGGTGCTCTCGTGCCTTGCACGTGAGCGCTACTTCAGAGTCTTTGACTCTTAGCGTTGGTGCACTTGGCACTAGCACTCTTGTGCTTTGCACGTGAGCGCTGCCTCAGAGTCTTTGACTTTTAGCGCTGGCGCACTTGGCACTACCGCTCTCGTGCTCTGCACGTGGGCACTGCCTCAGAGTCTTTGATTCTCAGTGCTGGCGCTCTTGGCGCGAGCGCTCTCGTGCTTTGCACGTGAGCGCTGCCTCAGAGTCTTTGACTTTTAGCGCTGGTGCCAGTGCTTTTATGAAGCGCTGATTCATTTCAAATTTCAAAATTTGAACAGAGTTTTGCTCTGATTGGGGGAAACAAATGCCCCCTACCGTTGCGCTCACGTGGCTCACACGTGAGTGCAGCGGTGGTAGCCTTTCCATCATTAGATCAACTTAGAAGTTGAAACGGCTCTCAGTGCCTATAAATAAGGCCTTTGGCACTTGAGATGACTGTTTATTCATCTTCTTTCTTGTTTTTCTGAGAATTAATTCTCTTTCAGAGCCACGCTCTCTTCCTTAAGAAATTTCTTAAGAGTCAAAACTCTGCCCAACTTTGGTAAGAATTAAACTTATTAATAGAGCTTTTCTCTTCTCAGATCATAGATCTTAAAAAATATTTTTAGGGTTTTACCCATTAATAAAGCCATGCTCATGTTTAGATCATAGATCTAAAAGTTTTTAGGGTTTTACCCAGAGCCATGCTCATCTTTAGATCATAGATCTTCAAGATATAATCTCTCTCTCTCTCTTTTTAAAAAAAGGTGATTTTAACCCATGAATTTGAACACTGTTCATGAAGAAATCTTAGAGTTTGTTCATAGATGAAGATCTTGAAGTTTTTATCTTAGTAAAAGCTTTTGCTTTTAGGGTTTTTGATGGATTATTCCATATTCTTCGCAGAGCATTGCTCTTTAGATTTTTTTGAGGGGAATTTTATTCCTTTCATCATTAATTATGACAGATGTCATATCTGTTGTAGAGCGCTGCTCTCAAGAGAGATCAACTCCGTGGCCCGAGGGGCCTCTCATTAAATGAGAATCCTTTTAGGATTTCTCATTTAATGAATGGCTGTCTCATCAATGATGAGACTGTATCATAAATGATGAGCCGTCATCTAGATTTTGTGGGTCCCCTTTGGTCCCCTTCCACTGCATTGCAGTGCAGTACAAATTTAAAGTACCAAATACCAAAACTTGAGCTGTAGCATTGACGGCTAATTTTTGCTCTTTTTCGCGCAGGTACTATATCATTCGACACTTCTTTCCCCTTTGTCCGTTCGGAAAGTGGATTCCCTGAAGCGCCTGTGGATAGGGAAGTCTTCACGTTGATCAAAGCTCCCGACCCGGAGCAAAAGAATCTTCATTTATGGGGAACATGGTACAATCAGATCATCAGGGGTCGGCGGAGCTTTTCTTGCGCAGCACATTCGGAGCCCATTTCGGCGATCCATTATGTTGACGCATCTCTAGTGAACTATGCCGTGGAGGAGGTCAACTGGATCTCAGAGGGTTGCTTTCAACCCTCTATGGACGCGATACCCGTAAAGCCGCCGACGGCTTTGGATACTCTGGGGCGGCGTATATGTCAGGGCGAGTCACGCCCTTGGGGACAGCCGTACATGATAGGCCTAACTCCTCGCCATCCAGCTAGGTATTTGCAGTGGGCCCGCTGCATTTTGTCGGCCAAGAAATCGTTGCTGCTGAGGCTTGGGTTGTACCCCGCCGTTTATGTGTCTCTCTTCTAATATTCCACGCCTCCTGTATGGTGGGTCAAGGCTTTTCTGGAGCAATGGAATATTCCGACCCACACCTTCCTTCTGTCGGATCGAGAAGTCTCAATCTCTTTAGATAAGTTTGCAGAGATCTCTGGCTTACCCGTTAGGGGAGAACACTACGAGGAGCTGCTTCCTCCGGACAAGTACATCTTTGCCACCAAATCAGTGGTAATGGGTCTTACCCCGGAGAACGCCATTCAACACCAATTCCTGAGCTTGATCAAGGTGTTGAATATCTACGAAAGTCTATTTCTGGAGTCCGGAGTGCATGGAGTCAGCTACGCAGACTTCATCGTTCGCTTTCTTCATCCGGAAGCCTTATCGAAGCAAGATGCACTGTTCGCCAAGCTTGACGATCCGTTTGGTTTTGGTTTGGATAACCAACCGACGGTGGAGGCGGATTTAAAAAGTTTCTTTATTCCGGCTGCTCCTGTCGTTCCCTTCGCGAAGCTTGCTGCTACGGACGTCGATGAAGAGACATTCATGCCGGGGTTCATTGGCTTATGGCTAAACTGGTTCGTGCTTCCAATGCACCCTCGTTATATGAGGCCATCGGTCTTTTACCCAGCCCATTGTATGGTTGGGAAACGCAAGTGGCTATCGGGATTGCTGGGTTGGCACACTTGTACCACGGTCTCAGCTTAGCAGTGGACACCACTCAGCCGGGGGTACAACCCGTCACTTTCTCGCTGCATTATTTTACGTCATGGATCAAGCTGCACGTACTTGGCGCTTTTGGTGCCCATAAACGACCTCGTTTCTACGACAGTTACAACTTCCCTCGGATTATGCGCCTAGTTGACGCGTCCATTTTAAATCCGTCACAGCGGGAGGCTAGGGGTTTGATCCTTCGTCCGCGTACGGTTGGAGATGGCATGACCTTTGTCGATAAGGTTTTTACCATCGGCAAAGAATTCACGAAAACGGTGCAGCCTCTGCGCGACACTTTTAAAGATGGGGCCTCTACCTTGAAAGCTCGGGAGATTCTTCATTTATATTCAATCAGGACAGGATTTCTAGTGTTTAGGCAGAACGATTCGGTGTTGTTCATGAGGTACAACCCGCACCGTTTCGCCCAATAATCAAGCTATAATCAGGGGGTCCCGCTCGAGGCCTTCCTAGCTGAGCCAGTCGCCACAGAAGAAGGTATTCGCAACGCATTACACCATTTTATGCGGTTGAACACCGGCTCCAATTTCTTTATCAGTGAGCCGAGTTGCGTTCCGCGAATCTTGAACGCATATGTGGCGTGGTATCAGCATTCGATGGGCGCCGTTATTAGGGAAGAAAAGCGATTATTGCTAGATCGCAAGGGCACCGCCCCCGCTGGTAATCCAGCCGTTCCCTTGAAGCGACGGACCATCGTCCGTCCTCCCTTGAGAGAAGCTGCTGCGGCTGTGGTACCACGTGTTATGCCTGAGCCGCCCCTACCCCGTGCTCCTGTAGAAGCGGTAGCTGTAGCGTCTTCTGAGTCTAGATTGGGTACTGAGATCGGGACTCCTCGCCCTAAATTGCCCGCCAAGAACAGGCTCGTGTTATCGGCTGCCGGCGTTAAGTCGGAGAAAAAGAAGAAGTCGCTATTTTCTGCGGACGTTGCATTTGGCCAGGAACCTCATGCCCCTTACAGCGAGGGCCTAAGTGAGTACGGGACCAATGAGGGTTTATTTGTGGAGCCGGATGATACCGATCTAGAGGCTGCCATCGCAGTTTCCGAGCAACTAGCTCGCAACAAAGCATGACTGATCACCCTCGCACAGTCAGGTAGACTTCAGTCGTATCTTTCCGCGGTTGTATATATATATATATATATTTAATTATTATACTTTGACTGGCGCTTTCTTCTTCAACAGGTATCTCCGCCGAAGAGTCTCTCGCGGCTTCCCTTAATACTTTTGAAGAGGAAGAGAGGCTTCGCGCTTCCTTGGGCCTTGGTATACTTCGGGTTATTATATCTTCATCCTCTTTTTCTTTATTCGTGGTTTGACCTTTCCTTTTCATCTTATTGCAGGGACTACCTCGACTCAGGTTATCCCAGGCGTAGCGCCGATCCCGAGCGGTGATGCGGCGACGCTTCCAGAGCCGGCTATTGTGGCCCCAGCTCTCCCATCAGTATCGCAGGAGGCTTTACTTAAGTAGCCGATGACGGACGCCGTAACGGCTCTAGAGGCAGTTCCTGATTCGAACGATGATATCTCTTTGACAGAGGTTTTGAGGAGATCACTTCTCACTGTCAAGGCCAACAAAAAGTGTAGAAAGCGTATGGCAAGGGAGCGTGACGTCAGCTTGGCTGTGGGTGCAGGATTAAGCACCGCTCCATCTGTCTCTATTCCTCCAGAGGATGCTTCAGCTGCCCTGTCTACCGCTCATAGACAGGTCGTGCGCGCGTCTCGGGAGGCAACCGAAAATCCATTGCCAGGTAATGCAATGCCCGGTTTTTTCACTTTTCCTCGATCCGCAAATTCTGATGTATCATATCTTGCAGGGCCAAGTATTGGCGATGAGGTGGCAGGTGAGAAGACGGCGACCACAGAGCCCGAAGTAGCTACTCTCTCTCGGGAGTCTGGGATGGCCCAAACCGCCGCTCTTTCTCCTCGTGGTTCCCTGCTATCGGCGGGAATAGCGAGTGTTGCGACGACCTTTGTCGAATCAGGGGACGAGGCCACGGGAGCAGAAACTTTTCCAATGGAGGAGAGCGAAGAAGCTGCTGTGCCTAGTGATGCTCTCGTCGCGGTTTCGGTTGGCGACCTGTCAGGTAGATCTTGGGTCACTGCTTTCTTTTCATCTTTCGATCCCATTCATCCCCATCTTATGACATTTTGTTCGTTGAGTATAGGTGTAGTAAATGCGGAGATTGCGCCATCTGAAGTGCCTCTGGTCGCTGCCGTGACGACTGTTGTTCCGTCGCCTTCTCCCATGTTGTCTGGAGTGCTGGAAGGTATATGATTGCAGCTTATCGGTTTTATTAGGGGTAATATACTCTTTGTACTGACAACGTATTGTTACAACCTTGCAGGAGTCCTCTTTGACCATATGTATCAGGTGCTGAATCCACATTTCTCCTTCCGGTTAGAAGTCGTCCTGACCGCCGGTGTCGGTGAGTATAGTTTTTAACTGACTTCCTTTCCTTTCCTCTATGGCCAACCATGTCGTTAATTATTCTTTGAATTGATTGCAGCGTTACAGATTGGAGGAGGGGATGAGAGAACAGTTGCGTCTCCAGTACTCCCAATTTTGCCATCCACCACAGCCGGTATAGTAGACTCCATTGCTCGTATATTCTCTTTATTTTGCGAGTCTGCTTTTAACCGCAATTCTTTTTGCAGCAATCACACTGGCTCCAGCTCCCTTCGAGTCTAGCATCCTAATGCGAGCATGGCCCTTTTCTAGACGTCCATCTTCCAAGGGCGCTGCGACCAGCCTGCGCATGTTGAGTGAATCCATCGAGGAGTTTGACGCGGAGGCCCCTGCATTCGCTACTGATTTTGTTGCTGAGGTTAATCCGATATTGGCGACGCTTGTGCACTTCCATAACGAAGGCGTCGTCGAATCTTGGGTTAATTATTGCAGACAGATCGAGGCATGTCTGCATGAGATTGAGCTCAAGCGTCCTTCTCCAGAAGTGCTGGCTTTGAACTCCCAACGGGCTGCATGGGTTAAGCAGAGCGTTCCCTTCCTCCTCCATTTCGAATAAGAGGCGGCCTTGAGGTGGAAGGAACGTGAGGATGCTTCAGGCGAATCTGCCCGGCTGCACGCCCAGGTTGAAGCAAATGCTGCATAGCTGAAAGCTATCTTTGAGGGCCTCCTACGATGTATTTCCGACGGGCTAACGCTGAGGCAGAAGCTCGACCTAACCGAGCGGGATGCGCAGAGTCGTAAGGCAGCTCAGCGGGAAATCGATGAGAAACTTTCATCCTGTTTGCATCAACGGGCCCGAATCGAAGCGGAGCTGGCCGCGACGGCTGATCATGAAAAGGAGCTGAAAGGAGTGCGCGAGCGGCTTGCTAATTTGCTAAAATCGCCTCCTTCTCAATAGTCGTCTTTGTATCGATTGTAATTTATGAATTACATGTATTCATTTCATTTTTTATTTTATATGATGTATCTCATATTCAATTGAATTCATGAATAAAGGACATATTTTTTTTTATCTCCGACTATCGATTTCTTTTCTCTGCTGTGTTGTTGGCATGTGATTTTAGCAAATGTGACCTGTAGATAGCAGATAGCCATCCATCTTGAACTCTTTATAGGATAGTGATGGCTTGGGAAACAGGGTTAGGATCCTGTCGCTTAAGACTTTTCAACTTTATGAGCCGTGAGGGTCTCAAAAAGACTTTTCTCCCAACGAGTCTAGAGGATCTCGTAGGTGTAATTTCTCCTAAGGGGTCATGAGGGCTCCTAAGTGCGTTTTCTCTTGAGATTCGTAAGGATCTCACAAGAGAATTTTTCCCCTTTACAAATCGAGAAGGCTCGTAAGTGGTTGTTTCCCTCCTTGTTGAGGTTCGACTTCGGAGAGTGTGGCCCATAGATAGTCCATCTTGACCTCCTTATAGGGCAGCGATGGCTTAAGAGACTGGTTCAGATCTGCTGCCTAAGACTTTTCAACTTTATGAGCCGTGAAGGTCTCATAAAGACCTTTCTCCCTATGAGTCGAGAGGATCCCGTAGGTGTATTTCTCTTTAGGAGTCGTGAGGATTCCTGAGTGTGTTTTCTCTTGAGAGTCGTAAGGAACTCATAAGAGAATTTTCTTTTTATGCGTGGGGACACTAATTTCCCTGCAGGTCGAGACGAATCGAGAGATTCTCGCAAAGACGCTGATTTCCTTACGGGTCGAAACGAATCGAGAGATTCTCGCCAAGGACACTGATTTCCCTGGATCGAGAAGTTTTGCCAAGGACACTGATTTCCCTGGGGGTCGAGACGAATCGAGAGATTCCTGCAAAGACGCTGATTTCCCTGCGGGTCGAAATGAATCGAGAGGTTCTCGTCAAGGACGCTGATTTTCCTGAATCGAGGTATTTTGCCAAGGACACTGATTTCCTTGGGGTTGAGACGAATCGAGAGATTCCTGCAAAGACACTGATTTCCCTGCGGGTCGACATGAATCTAAAGGTTCTCATCAAGGATGCTGATTTCCCTGAATCGAGATATGTTGCCAAGGATACTGATTTCCCTGGGGTTGAGACGAATCGAGAGATCCCTGCAAAGACGCTGATTTCCTTGCGGGTCGACGCGAATCGAAGTTCTCGTCAAGGACGCTGATTTCCCTGAATCGAGATATATTGCCATGGACACTGATTTCCCTAGGGTTGAGGCGAATTGAGAGATTCCTGCATGGACGCTGATTTCCTTGTGGGTCGACGCGAATCGAGGTTCTCGTCAAGGACGCTGATTTCCCTGAATCGAGATATGTTGCTAAGGACACCGATTTCCCTGGGGTTGAGACGAATCGAGAGATTCCTGCAATGTCACTGATTTTCCCGTGGGTCGACACGAATCGAGAGGTTCTCGTCAAGGACGCTGATTTCCTTGAATTAAGATATTTGTCAAGGACACTAATTTCCTTGGGGTTGGTTGACTTGTTTTGCTTTTTGCGGTGTCTAGGTTGACGTGCTCCGCCTCCTGCGGTGTACTCCACTTTCTGCGGTGTCAGGGTTGACATATTTCCGAGACGGGGTCATTGGATGACGTATTTCCGAGATGGAGGTCATTGGCCGATGTATTTCCGCTTTCTGTGGTGTCGGGTTGACTCTAGGTTGTCTGTGAACCGTAGAGTCTTGGAACCGGGGAATTTGCCGTGGCTCCGATTTGTGATGTCGCGTCCGTATCCTGCTGGAATGAGGAGGAACGCCGTTGTCGGTCTCCAGGCTGTAGATGTTGCCGTTGAGATCTGACCCTCTTTTTGACAGAGTCTGTCGGGAAATGTGGTTCCCTTTTCGTTTATGCCCATGGATTGTATACAGGGGTTAATATGGACTTACCTGCAGGGCAATGATGGCTTAGGAGACAAGGTTAGGACCTGCCACCTAAGACTTCTCAACTTTACGAGCCGTAAGGGTCTCATAAAGACTTTACTCCCTACGAGTCATGAGGATCCCGTAGGTGTATTTTCTTCTTAGGAGTGGTGAGGATTCCTAAGTGCGTTTTCTCTTGAGAGTCGTAAGGATCTCACAAGAGAATTTTCTCCCTTACAAGTCGAGAGGACTCGTAAGTGATTGTTTCCTTCCTTGTCGATGTTCGACTTTGGAGAGTGTGGCCCGTGAATAGTATGCAATAGTCCATCTTAGACTGACTTGCAGGGCCCCAGTGCTTTGGAAATAGGTCCTTATCCCCATTGCCTAAGGCTTTTCCCTACGAGTCGAGACGAGTCGAGAAGTTCTCGCAGGAACATTATTTTCCCCACGAGTCGAGACAAATCGAGAAGTTCTCACAAGGATGTCCTAACATCACAGTTAACTCCTGCTAATAGAAGTCCGTTAGGGTCTGTGGTATTAGGGTTTTCTACCCGTCGTACTGTCGCGTTGGCTGGTGTATTCCTCGATACGCAATCTTGCTGTTCGAGTAGCCTCGCGACTGTCGTGTCTCTGATCCCTTCGGGGGCTGGACAAGACGTCTTCAAGTAATCTTCCAGGTAATATTACCGTCGAAAGAGAAAGCGTTAGAGATATTCCATGTCGCTTTTTACTTGAGGTTAGGCTCAGTTTGGGAGCCCCGATGATTCTTGACCACTCCGTGCTGGTGTAGGATGATCTCCGATAGTCTTTTCAGGTCTCATTTGAGTTTCCGTCAAGACCCTGAAGCGAGGGATTTTACTTTACTTCGTTTTTTGACATTGTGTCTGCAATATTGCGACGAATGTCGAGGTTGTCTCTGGGTTGTCTGCGAACCGTAGAGGTTTGGAACTAGGGGACTTTGCCGTGGCTCCGTTTGTTGATGTCGCGTCTGCATCCTGCTGGAGGGGGAACGCTGTTGTTGATCTCTAGGCTGTAGATGTTGCCGTCGAGACTTGGAACTAGGGACTCTGCCATAACTCCGAGGTAGTCTCTAGGTTGTCTGTGAACCGTCGAGATCTGGAACTAGGGGACTTTGCCGTGGCTCCGTTTGCTGATTTCGCGTCTGCATCCTGCTGGAGGGAGAACGCTGTTGTTGATCTCTAGGCTGTTTGTGAACCGTTGAGATTTGGAACTAGGGGCTTTGCTATGGCTCCGCTTCGTTGCGACCCTAAGGTCAGCTGTTGACGTTACGTCTGCATCCTGCTGGAGCTGAGAATGAACGCCGTGTTGATCGCCGTGTTGATCTTCCGGGACATAGATGTTGTCGTCGAGATCTGACTCTCCCTTTGACAGAGTCTGGTGGGGAAATGTGGTTCCCTTTATTTGTTTATGACCATGGATTGTATACATGTGTCAGTATGGACTTGCCTATAGGGCAAACGTTTCATTCTTTCATTTTTATTTTATTTCTTTCTGCGATGCTCTATCATTTCAGCTTTTTATATCGCGAAAGTCACGATTGCCCAATCATTTCGGCTTTTTTTTTATCGCGGTGCCCAATCATTTCGGCTACACTTTCCTATTTTACTCGCTGCTTTTTATTGCGAGTTGCCCAAACATTTCGTCTGTTTTTATATGCATATATTTTGCTCGCTGACTTTTATTGCGAGTTGCCCCATCATTTCGGCTATTTCATATGCATTTCTTGCTCGTTGATTTTTGTTGCGAGTATGGGACTTGGGATCTGATACCAATTTTGGCATCAGCGCCGCTGTAACTGGAATATTGCCAGGAGTCATTTTGTTAGTGTATATGCCCTAGAGGCCATTACTGTATCATACTAGTTTGTATATTACTTAATGGAAGCTTGGGATATTCACCTTGTATAAACAATCTTGCTCAATATAGTAGTATGCTACTTGGTTTGTTTCTACTTCAATGTGTACTTGTGTTTATTTTACTATATCACTTATACGCATTAGTGGAGCCCTTAGGATCTTTGCTTGATTACCAGCGTTGTGATGGCAGTCACACTAGTGGGGGCTGGGTAATCTATAAGCACATCCTTATACAGGTCCCTAGTCGCAGGACTATCGAGACAGGGCATCGATACTCCGGAGTAGACTAGCGTATGCGCTTCTCATCCCAGTGTGGGAGATGGTCTGTCCCACAGCCATCAGTACGTCGTACTAGAGATAGTATACGGGTGCTCGTTAGGTTACGAGTACACTGGACAGGACTCGTCGGGAACTGACAGGTTGGTATTATACCTATCGTCAGTCATCAGTTCCCAGGTGACATGAGTACAGCTTAGTCCGCTGACTTGACACTAGCACTTCGCCTCGAGTGTGTTCCCACTGCACTTTGATCACTACCCTACCACGGCTCAAAGGAGTCGTGCAAACAGGTGGTGGTTGGGTGCAGTCCCGAAGCACTTGGAGGCAGTGCCGGTTAGACAGGATTCGTCTCTCCCGGTATTGGGGGTTGATATCGCGCTGTGTCTAGGAAAGCCATTACACGAGTAGTCCCTGGCCAGGGCAAGCGAGATATACTGGTAGGTTCCAGTGTTATCTCAGGGTGTTTTGGGCTTCACTCCGACACGACTTGTACCGCTATTGGGGGACTGACGTTTTACCGCCCCCTAGGCCCGACATGCGATGTATCAGACGAACAGACCGGACTGTACGGAGACTGTCACATTCAGACTCAGTAGGAGTACAGATGGGGTTTCACCTCGTCAGCCTTCTTGTCGGCATCTACCTGGGGACCGTTACGCACAGCTAGTGCCGCTTGCGGTCTGTGGTTAAACCCACTGCCAGCGTAGTGTCGAGTCTTTAGAGTCCCACACAGAGGGTATTCGCCTCTGGGCAAAACAGAGTAGAGGTCGCATGGTTTTGCGACAGGGTTCGTTCTCCTCCACGCACTTGTGCACGTTTGGAGTCCGGACGGATATTGCCAGCAGGCTCTGGTTTGAGCCGGATACTGGTATATGTTTTGGGGTTGCTTTTATCTCTCAGTATTCATGTTCCTCGGAACAAGAATGCAGGTGTGTATGCACAGTTATTTGAGGAGGAGGAAGATGACTTTCATTAGGGTTTCGGAACGGGTGCGTATGCACAATTGACGGTTATCATTTTCCAAACCCTAATGGATTTATGGATTATCTATTAATAATAGTAATTAAATGAGAATTTTGTTATGGTTGATTTTGTTGACTTGTTGACCATGGTTGACTTGTTGACCATGGTTGAATGTTGACCACCATCATGCTTTGTAAAGATCCTCCTTGATTCATGCTTACATTTCATTTAAAGAAGCATGATAGTGGTCATTCCAAATTACCATCAACTATTCTTATTTGAATTATTATTATTTAGACAATTCTTTTTCTTTTGGCAATATGGTTGCTAGAAAGGAAAAAGATAATTCATTATCTCATTTAGCTTCTCTTTCCTCTCTTCATCTTCTTCTTCCTCTAGCAAAAGAGAAACCTTCTCATGTGTTGAGAATCCTTCTCTTTTAAAAGAAAAGCACCCCTTAAACACTCTCTACTCATTCTAGGTTCAAGGTTTAGCAAGCCGGAAACCCTAGTTCACTCAAAGATCGAGGAAGAGCCCAAAGGTTGAACCTTCGAGGTGGATCCATCTTCGACGGAAGAAGGCTACAAGGCAAGAACCATCAACCTCTACAAGGTTTGAAGAAGAAGGAGTTCAAGTTTAGGTATAACCTTCATCCGAGTAGCTAAGACTCTTTAGCTTGTATGCTAGTTTAGTTTAGACACGATCCCGACCTTGTTTAGTCCATGTTGCCTCTTGCGATAAAAATTTGTTTTTTATACCGTTTCCGCCTCCCCGTAAGAACCGGGGGTCGCAATATGGACTTACAGTGGTATCAGAGCCTAACTAAACTTAAACTAGCTTGGTAGTGAAGTGTAACGAAGTTCGGAACCGAAAAAGTCACAAAACCGGAAAAACAAAACCCTAAGTTTCTGTTAAATTTTTTTCTGCTCTAAATGAAAAACTTTATACTTGTAAATTCGGCTCAGGGTTTTGTATGAACACCCAAGAAAAATGACACAGTGATTCGTTCAAACCGCAGCGCTTCCGCCGCACGAGGTAGGCATGTGCCGCGGAAGCGCCGCGGTTTGTCGTCTTCTGTGCATCGTTTTTCGTGCAGTGTGTGTCTGTGTTGGTTTTAGGATTTTTGAAATATATTATATGTGCCCAGATTTTCCAGAAAAGAAATTTGCTTTTGGGGTCCTATAATTCCGTATTTTTCCGAACTTCACTGCACTTTGACTATGATGGTTATATCTGTGATGCTTGCATGTATTGAACGTCGGCTAATCGCTATAAGACGATTAGTCGGGGTTATACATGATCTGTGTTTGATATTGGAATGTGTATATGAATGTGTTGGACTGTCGCGGGTGAATAGCCGGGGTGGATGTGAGATGAGCTTTTGTTTTTCTTTCATTCATTGTAAATGTAAATTGATGTAATAATTATTATTTGTTTGGCCGCACAACCGGGTCGGGGTTGTAGCCGTCATTGTATAATTCTTTTTACTGTTTTTGCTCCTAGGATAGACCCATGGAGGGGTGCACAAACTGCCGGGTACTTGGCGGGTAGTTTGCCGCACCCGTAGGGGTCTTGGGTGGGTATTGGCTATTCACCGCGACCGTGTTATCCGCTTTTCGTTTCAGGCTCGAAAGGATTGCGGATTGCTAGTATATCCAATGTATTCATCTGTGATCTGTAATGTCTATCATTGCTTTCTATTTAGGCGTTGCTTATGTTTTACAGCCGCGCTAGCCCAGCCCCCGCTCTGTCGTTAGTTAAGTAACCTAACGAGTGATGACGGGACCCCGTGGCGAATGCGAATGGCATAAGCGTACGTCATATTTTGGTTGTTTTCTGCAATGGTAGGATTTAAATGATGGGACGCATTAAAAGTACTAATGCAAGAATATCACGCATTAAAAGAACTAATGCAAGATAATAAACCAAGTTAAAATCGTTGGAGCACTTTCGAAAAACCACTCGGTTCTTTTCAAAACTAACTTTTAAATGCGGAGTTTGAGCCACTCCTTCTAAAAGCTATCTCGTTCCATCGATTATATCAAGTTCACTACGTTCACGGTTTCGCCAAAACCATTCGTAGCCCTCCGTCGTTTCACATGAATAGTCAATAGTATTCAAGCTGTGTTTGTTGGCCAAAGTCAAGGCATAGTGATTGGTAGCTATTGGGTATTCATGTGCAGCATAGATAGATGCGTTGGTTTGGAACAGTCGTACTGCCTTGTTGGCCAAAGTCAAGGGTAGGTACGGGTGGATTCAAATTAACCTGGAGAACGACGGGTAGAACTTGACATGTGACTTATGATTTGTTGGCCAAAGTCAAGATCATAAGAGCATGGGGCAAAAATCCACATCGGGAGTTTCATAAGTACTGAAACTTGCTAGATTTGTATACCATTTGGAGTGTGGTGATTCTGGTAGGATTCCTTCAGTTTCGTCACGCGATGATATTTGGATCCCGATCCTACTGTGAGTATATGCTACTCCTCAGGAAATTTCTCACTAGACGATCAATGCTATAAACCTAGTAGGTGCCTAGAAAGGTGTTAGCGGGGCTACGCCCCCAGGGAAAAGAGGTTATTTAATTAAGGAACTTCGCGAAAGCGTTGGAAAACCTCCCTCGAAGTACCGACACTGGCCTGGCTGAACGGTTAAGCAAGTATTGCACGGTGGGATTAATCCCGGCTAATTCTTCCTTTGTGGTTTGAGGAGGGATTCGAGAGACAGTGGGAGCCATCCTGTTTAGACAAATTAAAAACCATTCTAAACTTGCAAGAGCATCGTGCTAAAGTGTTCCTTCTCTCCCCCCTGCAGCGACCAAATCGAAATGACTGGACTTAAGTTGATTCTAGATAAAAACATATTGACAGGGCCAAACTACAAAGATTGGCTCAGGAATGTCAAGTTGGCAATCACTTACGACAAGCTGGGGTATCTTCTTACCACCAAAGCTCCCCCCGTCCCAGGTCCCACCTCCAGCGTCGCGGATAAGGAAATCCGTACGACTTGGGAGATTGACAGCGCGAAGGCCAGGTGCCTCGTACTTGCCTCGATGGACAACGAACATCAGAGGAGGCACGAGAATATGGATTTGGAATCCATATTTCTTCATACAAAAGAACTGTATGGAGAGCAGTCTCGTATCGCAAGATACGAAGTGTCGAAGAAGTTGTTTTCGACAAAGTTGGCCGTCGGATCATCGGTAGCGGACCACGTGCTTAAGATGATTGGCTACACTGAGGAGCTCGCGGAACTTGGGACCACGTTGGACAGTGAACTCTATACGGATATAATTCTCCAGTCCCTTCCATCCACTTACGCCCAGTTCATACTGAATTTCAACTTGCAAGAAAAGGAAGTTGAACTTTCAGAACTCCTCAACATGCTGAGGAGCGCAGAGGGCACCCTACAGAAGGGTAGGGAAACACCCGCTTTGTTTGTAGGAGGATCTTCTTCCTCTAGGTCCAAGGCGAAAGCCAAGGGAAAGAGGAAGAAAGCCCCCGCCAAACCAAGAGGCGGTGTTAGTAAAGTGGGTACGAAGGGAAAGGAAAAGGCAACAAAGATTGCGGGGAAGCTTGTTGGAAAGGAAGAATGCTTCTATTGTCATAAGAGTGGACACTGGAAGAAAGATTGCAGGGCTTGGAAGGCCAAGACACAGGAACTGAAGCAGGTTGCGGCTTCAGCTTCAGGTGTGTATGTTATTGAAAACTGTCTTTCTATAAACTCTACTTCCTGGGTATTGGATACCGGATCAGGATCTCATATCTGTAATTCTTTGCAGGCGTTGAGAAACCGTAAGTTTTTGAAGGCAGGTGACATGACCCTCAGAGTTGCGAACGGAGCTAGCATGGATGCTAAAGCCGTGGGGGACTATCACCTGGGAATGACAGATGGGCATGTTTTGGTTTTGCGTAATTGCTTTTTTGTACCCAACGCAACTTGTAATATCATTTCTGTATCTTTGGTTTCTAAAGAAGGTTATGAATTTGCGTTTGTAAGTAATGTTGTAAACATTCACCTTAATCAAGTTCTGATTGGGTCAGGTACACTGAGCAATGGTATATACGTATTGAACCAACCACAGATTTTCAATGTCCAGAATACACACAAAAGAAAGTCTCCAGATATCAATCAGGCTTTCTTATGGCATTGTAGACTGGGTCACATCAATGAGACACGGTTGACTAAGTTACATAAAGAAGGATACTTGGATCCGTTCGAGTATCAGTCTTATGCCACTTGTGAATCTTGTCTCATGGGAAAGATGACAAAGACTCCGTTCACTGGACACGGAGAAAGAGCGAGCGAGCTCTTGGGACTCGTACACAGCGACGTGTGCGGTCCAATGTCTACACATGCGCGAAGCGGTTACTCTTACTTCATTACTTTTACGGATGATTTTTCAAGGTACGGTTATGTCTTCTTAATGAAACATAAGTCCGAGGCCTTTGAAAAGTTCCAGGAATATAAGAATGAAGTAGAGAAACAGACCGGCAAAAGTATCAAGATTCTAAGATCGGATCGAGGTGGAGAATACTTGAGTGCCGAGTTCCTGAATTATTTAAAAGAGAACGGAATTCTCTCTCAGCTTACTCCTCCATACACTCCGCAACACAACGGTGTATCGGAGAGACGGAACCGAACCCTATTGGATATGGTACGGTCCATGATGAGCAATGCTGAGTTACCGCGATCCTTCTGGGGGTATGCGCTAGAATCAGCTGCGTACCTTTTGAACCGAGTTCCTACTAAGACTGTGCCTACTACACCATATGAGATGTGGTGTGGGAAGATGCCCCATCTCAGTCACATTAAGACTTGGGGAAGTCCAGCTTTTGTTAAAAAGCAGCATGCGGACAAGCTCGAGGCGCGCTCAATACTGTGTAAGTTTGTGGGATATCCAAAGAATTCCAAGGGATATCTCTTCTACTACGAAGAGGAACAAAAAGTTCTTGTTTCTCGTCATGCCCACTTTCTAGAACACCAGTTCATAGAAAAAGAAACAAGTGGGAGCGCAGTAGAACTGGAAGAAATTCCAGAACCACAGACTATTACTGAAAGCTTAATGGAACCAGAGGGTTCAAATGAACAGGACATTCCTACGCCGCTCCGCAGGAGTAGTAGGCAGTCTCATCCGCCCGAGAGATACTACGGTTTTCTCATAGACGGGGATCGAGAGGATTGCATCATAGATTATGATGAGTCTACTAGCTTCCAGCAGGCCGTTCAGAGCGTTGACTCGGTAAAATGGCTGGATGCAATGCGGACCGAAATGGAGTCCATGTACACCAACAAAGTATGGACGTTGGACATTGCTCCAGACGGGGTAAAACCCGTAGGATGCAAGTGGATCTTCAAAAGGAAGATTGGTGTAGATGGGCAGGTTGAGACCTATAAAGCTAGACTTGTAGCAAAGGGTTTCCGTCAAAGACCTGGCTTGGACTATGACGAAACCTTTTCTCCAGTGGCTATGCTGAAATCCATTCGGATCCTTCTTGCCATTGCTGCCTTCCACGATTATGAGATTTGGCAGATGGACGTAAAGACCGCTTTTCTAAATGGAAATTTAGAGGAGTGTGTCTATATGGATCAGCCAGAGGGTTTCATTCAGAGTGGGAGCAGCGGAAAGGTGTGCAAGTTGCTTAAGTCCATCTATGGACTAAAGCAGGCATCGCAGAGTTGGAACATCTGTTTTGATGAGACGGTCAAGGAATTTGTCTTTTTCAAAAATCCAGATGAACCATGCATCTATAGTAGATTTGTAGCGAGAACTGTAGTATTCCTCGTTTTATACGTGGATGACATTCTCTTAATAGGAAATGACATTCCTATGCTACAATCTGTCAAGGGGTTCTTGTCACACAGGTTCTCCATGAAAGACCTGGGTGATGCCTCATACATCCTGGGGATCCGGATCCATCGTGATAGATCCAAGAGGATATTAGGACTTTCTCAGTCCAGGTACATCGACACCATAGTGAAGAGATTCAGTATGGAAGATTCCAAGCGCGGTAACCTACCGGCTTGTCACGGGATCACCCTCTCTAAAGAGATGTCTCCCAAGACTGATTTGGAGAGGGATCGCATGTCTATTATACCCTACGCTTCTGCGGTAGGCTCTATAATGTATGCGATGTTGTGTACCAGACCGGATGTAGCTTATGCACTGAGTGTGGTAAGCCGGTATCAGTCAAACCCTGGGGAGAAACACTGGATAGCGGTAAAGAACATTCTCAAGTACCTGAGAAGGACTAAGGAGATGTTCTTGGTATATGGCGGAAAAGACCTCCAGATCGAGGCCTTTGCTGACTCCAGCTTCCAGAGTGACAAGGATGATTCCAAGTCCATGTCGGGTTTTGTCTTTACCCTCAATGGAGGGGCGGTGTGTTGGAAGAGCTCCAAACAGGAAACCGTTGCAGACTCGACTATGGAAGCGGAATACATCGCTGCATCTGATGCCGCAAAAGAAGCTGTCTGGATAAGGAAGTTCTTAAAAGAACTTCAGGTGGTTCCGTCCATTGTTGACCCAATACCTCTGTATTGCGACAACAACGGGGCTATAGCTTTAGCAAAGGAACCCAGGTCCCATCAGAGATCCAGGCACATCTTGAGGCAGTATCACCTGATCAGGGAGATCGTGGATCGCAAGGAGATCGAGGTTCGGAGGGTTGCTTCAGAAGAGAACACTGCAGATCCATTCACCAAGGCCCTACCCCAGACTCAGTTCGAGCGGCTGATCGAGATGATAGGTCTTCGATACGCCAGTACATGGCCTTAGTGCAAGTGGGAGATTGTTAGTGTATATGCCCTAGAGGCCATTACTGTATCATACTAGTTTGTATATTACTTAATGGAAGCTTGGGATATTCACCTTGTATAAACAATCTTGCTCAATATAGTAGTATGCTACTTGGTTTGTTTCTACTTCAATGTGTACTTGTGTTTATTTTACTATATCACTTATACGCATTAGTGGAGCCCTTAGGATCTTTGCTTGATTACCAGCGTTGTGATGGCAGCCACACTAGTGGGGGCTGGGTAATCTATAAGCACATCCTTATACAGGTCCTTAGTCGCAGGACTATCGAGACAGGGCATCGATACTCCAGAGTAGACTAGCGTATGCGCTTCTCATCCCAGTGTGGGAGATGGTCTGTCCCACAGCGATCAGTACGTCGTACTAGAGATAGTATACGGGTGCTCGTTAGGTTACGAGTACACTGGACAGGACTCGTCGGGAACTGACAGGTTGGTATTATACCTATCGTCAGTCATCAGTTCCCAGGTGACATGAGTACAGCTTAGTCCGCTGACTTGACACTAGCACTTCGCCTCGAGTGTGTTCCCACTGCACTTTGATCACTACCCTACCACGGCTCAAAGGAGTCGTGCAAACAGGTGGTGGTTGGGTGCAGTCCCGAAGCACTTGGAGGCAGTGCCGGTTAGACAGGATTCGTCTCTCCCGGTATTGGGGGTTGATATCGCGCTGTGTCTAGGAGAGCCATTACACGAGTAGTCCCTGGCCAGGGCAAGCGAGATATACTGGTAGGTTCCAGTGTTATCTCAGGGTGTTTTGGGCTTCACTCCGACACGACTTATACCGCTATTGGGGGACTGACGTTTTACCGCCCTCTAGGCCCGACATGCGATGTATCAGACGAACAGACCGGACTGTACGGAGACTGTCACATTCAGACTCAGTAGGAGTACAGATGGGGTTTCACCTCGTCAGCCTTCTTGTCGGCATCTACCTGGGGACCGTTACGCACAGCTAGTGCCGCTTGCGGTCTGTGGTTAAACCCACTGCCAGCGTAGTGTCGAGTCTTTAGAGTCCCACACAGAGGGTATTCGCCTCTGGGCAAAACAGAGTAGAGGTCGCATGGTTTTGAGACAGGGTTCGTTCTCCTCCACGCACTTGTGCACGTTTGGAGTCCGGACGGATATTGCCAGCAGGTTCTGGTTTGAGCCGGATACTGGTATATGTTTTGGGGTTGCTTTTATCTCTCAGTATTCATGTTCCTCGGAACAAGAATGCAGGTGTGTATGCACAGTTATTTGAGGAGGAGGAAGATGACTTTCATTAGGGTTTCGGAACGGGTGCGTATGCACAATTGACGGTTATCATTTTCCAAACCCTAATGGATTTATGGATTATCTATTAATAATAGTAATTAAATGAGAATTTTGTTATGGTTGATTTTGTTGACTTGTTGACCATGGTTGACTTGTTGACCATGGTTGAATGTTGACCACCATCATGCTTTGTAAAGATCCTCCTTGATTCATGCTTACATTTCATTTAAAGAAGCATGATAGTGGTCATTCCAAATTACCATCAACTATTCTTATTTGAATTATTATTATTTAGATAATTCTTTTTCTTTTGGCAATATGGTTGCTAGAAAGGAAAAAGATAATTCATTATCTCATTTAGCTTCTCTCTCCTCTCTTCATCTTCTTCTTCCTCTAGCAAAAGAGAAACCTTCTCATGTGTTGAGAATCCTTCTCTTTTAAAAGAAAAGCACCCCTTAAACACTCTATACTCATTCTAGGTTCAAGGTTTAGCAAGCCGGAAACCCTAGTTCACTCAAAGATCGAGGAAGAGCCCAAAGGTTGAACCTTCGAGGTGGATCCATCTTCGACGGAAGAAGGCTACAAGGCAAGAACCATCAACCTCTACAAGGTTTGAAGAAGAAGGAGTTCAAGTTTAGGTATAACCTTCATCCGAGTAGCTAAGACTCTTTAGCTTGTATGCTAGTTTAGTTTAGACACGATCCCGACCTTGTTTAGTCCATGTTGCCTCTTGCGATAAAAATTTGTTTTTTATACCGTTTTCGCCTCCCCGTAAGAACCGGGGGTCACAATATGGACTTACAGTGGTATCAGAGCCTAACTAAACTTAAACTAGCTTGGTAGTGAAGTGTAACGAAGTTCGGAACCGAAAAAGTCACAAAACCGGAAAAACAAAACCCTAAGTTTCTGTTAAATTTTTTTCTGCTCTAAATGAAAAACTTTATACTTGTAAATTCGGCTCAGGGTTTTGTATGAACACCCAAGAAAAACGACACAGTGATTCGTTCAAACCGCAGCGCTTCCGCCGCACGAGGTAGGCATGTGCCGCGGAAGCGCCGCGGTTTGTCGTCTTCTGTGCATCGTTTTTCGTGCAGTGTGTGTCTGTGTTGGTTTTAGGATTTTTGAAATATATTATATGTGCCCAGATTTTCCAGAAAAGAAATTTGCTTTTGGGGTCCTATAATTCCGTATTTTTCCGAACTTCACTACACTTTGACTATGATGGTTATATCTGTGATGCTTGCATGTATTGAACGTCGGCTAATCGCTATAAGACGATTAGTCGGGGTTATACATGATCTGTGTTTGATATTGGAATGTGTATATGAATGTGTTGGACTGTCGCGGGTGAATAGCCGGGGTGGATGTGAGATGAGCTTTTGTTTTTCTTTCATTCATTGTAAATGTAAATTGATGTAATAATTATTATTTGTTTGGCCGCACAACCGGGTCGGGGTTGTAGCCGTCATTGTATAATTCTTTTTACTGTTTTTGCTCCTAGGATAGCCCCATGGAGGGGTGCACAAACTGCCGGGTACTTGGCGGGTAGTTTGCCGCACCCGTAGGGGTCTTGGGTGGGGTAATGGCTATTCACCGCGACCGTGTTATCCGCTTTTCGTTTCAGGCTCGAAAGGATTGCGGATTGCTAGTATATCCAATGTATTCATCTGTGATCTGTAATGTCTATCATTGCTTTCTATTTAGGCGTTGCTTATGTTTTACAGCCGCGCTAGCCCAGCCCCCGCTCTGTCGTTAGTTAAGTAACCTAACGAGTGATGACGGGACCCCGTGGCGAATGCGAATGGCATAAGCGTACGTCATATTTTGGTTGTTTTCTGCAATGGTAGGATTTAAATGATGGGACGCATTAAAAGTACTAATGCAAGAATATCACGCATTAAAAGAACTAATGCAAGATAATAAACCAAGTTAAAATCGTTGGAGCACTTTCGAAAAACCACTCGGTTCTTTTCAAAACTAACTTTTAAATGCGGAGTTTGAGCCACTCCTTCTAAAAGCTATCTCGTTCCATCGATTATATCAAGTTCACTACGTTCACGGTTTCGCCAAAACCATTCGTAGCCCTCCGTCGTTTCACATGAATAGTCAATAGTATTCAAGCTGTGTTTGTTGGCCAAAGTCAAGGCATAGTGATTGGTAGCTATTGGGTATTCATGTGCAGCATAGATAGATGCGTTGGTTTGGAACAGTCGTACTGCCTTGTTGGCCAAAGTCAAGGGTAGGTACGGGTGGATTCAAATTAACCTGGAGAACGACGGGTAGAACTTGACATGTGACTTATGATTTGTTGGCCAAAGTCAAGATCATAAGAGCATGGGGCAAAAATCCACATCGGGAGTTTCATAAGTACTGAAACTTGCTAGATTTGCATACCATTTGGAGTGTGGTGATTCTGGTAGGATTCCTTCAGTTTCGTCACGCGATGATATTTGGATCCCGATCCTACTGTGAGTATATGCTACTCCTCGGGAAATTTCTCACTAGACGATCAATGCTATAAACCTAGTAGGTGCCTAGAAAGGTGTTAGCGGGGCTACGCCCCCAGGAAAAAGAGGTTATTTAATTAAGGAACTTCGCGAAAGCGTTGGAAAACCTCCCTCGAAGTACCGACACTGGCCTGGCTGAACGGTTAAGCAAGTATTGCACGGTGGGATTAATCCCGGCTAATTCTTCCTTTGTGGTTTGAGGAGGGATTCGAGAGACAGTGGGAGCCATCCTGTTTAGACAAATTAAAAACCATTCTAAACTTGCAAGAGCATCGTGCTAAAGTGTTCCTTCTCTCCCCCCTGCAGCGACCAAATCGAAATGACTGGACTTAAGTTGATTCTAGATAAAAACATATTGACATGGCCAAACTACAAAGATTGGCTCAGGAATGTCAAGTTGGCAATCACTTACGACAAGCTGGGGTATCTTCTTACCACCAAAGCTCCCCCCGTCCCAGGTCCCACCTCCAGCGTCGCGGATAAGGAAATCCGTACGACTTGGGAGATTGACAGCGCGAAGGCCAGGTGCCTCGTACTTGCCTCGATGGACAACGAACATCAGAGGAGGCACGAGAATATGGATTTGGAATCCATATTTCTTCATACAAAAGAACTGTATGGAGAGCAGTCTCGTATCGCAAGATACGAAGTGTCGAAGAAGTTGTTTTCGACAAAGTTGGCCGTCGGATCATCGGTAGCGGACCACGTGCTTAAGATGATTGGCTACACTGAGGAGCTCGCGGAACTTGGGACCACGTTGGACAGTGAACTCTATACGGATATAATTCTCCAGTCCCTTCCATCCACTTACGCCCAGTTCATACTGAATTTCAACTTGCAAGAAAAGGAAGTTGAACTTTCAGAACTCCTCAACATGCTGAGGAGCGCAGAGGGCACCCTACAGAAGGGTAGGGAAACACCCGCTTTGTTTGTAGGAGGATCTTCTTCCTCTAGGTCCAAGGCGAAAGCCAAGGGAAAGAGGAAGAAAGCCCCCGCCAAACCAAGAGGCGGTGTTAGTAAAGTGGGTACGAAGGGAAAGGAAAAGGCAACAAAGATTGCGGGGAAGCTTGTTGGAAAGGAAGAATGCTTCTATTGTCATAAGAGTGGACACTGGAAGAAAGATTGCAGGGCTTGGAAGGCCAAGACACAGGAACTGAAGCAGGTTGCGGCTTCAGCTTCAGGTGTGTATGTTATTGAAAACTGTCTTTCTATAAACTCTACTTCCTGGGTATTGGATACCGGATCAGGATCTCATATCTGTAATTCTTTGCAGGCGTTGAGAAACCGTAAGTTTTTGAAGGCAGGTGACATGACCCTCAGAGTTGCGAACGGAGCTAGCATGGATGCTAAAGCCGTGGGGGACTATCACCTGGGAATGACAGATGGGCATGTTTTGGTTTTGCGTAATTGCTTTTTTGTACCCAACACAACTTGTAATATCATTTCTGTATCTTTGGTTTCTAAAGAAGGTTATGAATTTGCGTTTGTAAGTAATGTTGTAAACATTCACCTTAATCAAGTTCTGATTGGGTCAGGTACACTGAGCAATGGTATATACGTATTGAACCAACCACAGATTTTCAATGTCCAGAATACACACAAAAGAAAGTCTCCAGATATCAATCAGGCTTTCTTATGGCATTGTAGACTGGGTCACATCAATGAGACACGGTTGACTAAGTTACATAAAGAAGGATACTTGGATCCGTTCGAGTATCAGTCTTATGCCACTTGTGAATCTTGTCTCATGGGAAAGATGACAAAGACTCCGTTCACTGGACACGGAGAAAGAGCGAGCGAGCTCTTGGGACTCGTACACAGCGACGTGTGCGGTCCAATGTCTACACATGCGCGAAGCGGTTACTCTTACTTCATTACTTTTACGGATGATTTTTCAAGGTACGGTTATGTCTTCTTAATGAAACATAAGTCCGAGGCCTTTGAAAAGTTCCAGGAATATAAGAATGAAGTAGAGAAACAGACCGGCAAAAGTATCAAGATTCTAAGATCGGATCGAGGTGGAGAATACTTGAGTGCCGAGTTCCTGAATTATTTAAAAGAGAACGGAATTCTCTCTCAGCTTACTCCTCCATACACTCCGCAACACAACGGTGTATCGGAGAGACGGAACCGAACCCTATTGGATATGGTACGGTCCATGATGAGCAATGCTGAGTTACCGCGATCCTTCTGGGGGTATGCGCTAGAATCAGCTGCGTACCTTTTGAACCGAGTTCCTACTAAGACTGTGCCTACTACACCATATGAGATGTGGTGTGGGAAGAGGCCCCATCTCAGTCACATTAAGACTTAGGGAAGTCCAGCTTTTGTTAAAAAGCAGCATGCGGACAAGCTCGAGGCGCGCTCAGTACTGTGTAAGTTTGTGGGATATCCAAAGAATTCCAAGGGATATCTCTTCTACTACGAAGAGGAACAAAAAGTTCTTGTTTCTCGTCATGCCCACTTTCTAGAACACCAGTTCATAGAAAAAGAAACAAGTGGGAGCGCAGTAGAACTGGAAGAAATTCCAGAACCACAGACTATTACTGAAAGCTTAATGGAACCAGAGGGTTCAAATGAACAGGACATTCCTACGCCGCTCCGCAGGAGTAGTAGGCAGTCTCATCCGCCCGAGAGATACTACGGTTTTCTCATAGACGGGGATCGAGAGGATTGCATCATAGATTATGATGAGCCTACTAGCTTCCAGCAGGCCGTTCAGAGCGTTGACTCGGTAAAATGGCTGGATGCAATGCGGACCGAAATGGAGTCCATGTACACCAACAAAGTATGGACGTTGGACATTGCTCCAGACGGGGTAAAACCCGTAGGATGCAAGTGGATCTTCAAAAGGAAGATTGGTGTAGATGGGCAGGTTGAGACCTATAAAGCTAGACTTGTAGCAAAGGGTTTCCGTCAAAGACCTGGCTTGGACTATGACGAAACCTTTTCTCCAGTGGCTATGCTGAAATCCATTCGGATCCTTCTTGCCATTGCTGCCTTCCACGATTATGAGATTTGGCAGATGGACGTAAAGACCGCTTTTCTAAATGGAAATTTAGAGGAGTGTGTCTATATGGATCAGCCAGAGGGTTTCATTCAGAGTGGGAGCAGCGGAAAGGTGTGCAAGTTGCTTAAGTCCATCTATGGACTAAAGCAGGCATCGCGGAGTTGGAACATCTGTTTTGATGAGACGGTCAAGGAATTTGGCTTTTTCAAAAATCCAGATGAACCATGCATCTATAGTAGATTTGTAGCGAGAACTGTAGTATTCCTCGTTTTATACGTGGATGACATTCTCTTAATAGGAAATGACATTCCTATGCTACAATCTGTCAAGGGGTTCTTGTCACACAGGTTCTCCATGAAAGACCTGGGTGATGCCTCATACATCCTGGGGATCCGGATCCATCGTGATAGATCCAAGAGGATATTAGGACTTTCTCAGTCCAGGTACATCGACACCATAGTGAAGAGATTCAGTATGGAAGATTTCAAGCGCGGTAACCTACCGGCTTGTCACGGGATCACCCTCTCTAAAGAGATGTCTCTCAAGACTGATTTGGAGAGGGATAGCATGTCTATTATACCCTACGCTTCTACGGTAGGCTCTATAATGTATGCGATATTGTGTACCAGACCGGATGTAGCTTATGCACTGAGTGTGGTAAGCCGGTATCAGTCAAACCCTGGGGAGAAACACTGGATAGCGGTAAAGAACATTCTCAAGTACCTGAGAAGGACTAAGGAGATGTTCTTGGTATATGGCGGAAAAGACCTCCAGATCGAGGCCTTTGCTGACTCCAGCTTCCAGAGTGACAAGGATGATTCCAAGTCCATGTCGGGTTTTGTCTTTACCCTCAATGGAGGGGCGGTGTGTTGGAAGAGCTCCAAACAGGAAACCGTTGCAGACTCGACTATGGAAGCGGAATACATCGCTGCATCTGATGCCGCAAAAGAAGCTGTCTGGATAAGGAAGTTCTTAAAAGAACTTCAGGTGGTTCCGTCCATTGTTGACCCAATACCTCTGTATTGCGACAACAACGGGGCTATAGCTTTAGCAAAGGAACCCAGGTCCCATCAGAGATCCAGGCACATCTTGAGGCGGTATCACCTGATCAGGGAGATCGTGGATCGCAAGGAGATCGAGGTTCGGAGGGTTGCTTCAGAAGAGAACACTGCAGATCCATTCACCAAGGCCCTACCCCAGACTCAGTTCGAGCGGCTGATCGAGATGATAGGTCTTCGATACGCCAGTACATGGCCTTAGTGCAAGTGGGAGATTGTTAGTGTATATGCCCTAGAGGCCATTACTGTATCATACTAGTTTGTATATTACTTAATGGAAGCTTGGGATATTCACCTTGTATAAACAATCTTGCTCAATATAGTAGTATGCTACTTGGTTTGTTTCTACTTCAATGTGTACTTGTGTTTATTTTACTATATCACTTATACGCATTAGTGGAGCCCTTAGGATCTTTGCTTGATTACCAGCGTTGTGATGGCAGCCACACTAGTGGGGGCTGGGTAATCTATAAGCACATCCTTATACAGGTCCCTAGTCGCAGGACTATCGAGACAGGGCATCGATACTCCGGAGTAGACTAGCGTATGCGCTTCTCATCCCAGTGTGGGAGATGGTCTGTCCCACAGCCATCAGTACGTCGTACTAGAGATAGTATACGGGTGCTCGTTAGGTTACGAGTACACTGGACAGGACTCGTCGGGAACTGACAGGTTGGTATTATACCTATCGTCAGTCATCAGTTCCCAGGTGACATGAGTACAGCTTAGTCCGCTGACTTGACACTAGCACTTCGCCTCGAGTGTGTTCCCACTGCACTTTGATCACTACCCTACCACGGCTCAAAGGAGTCGTGCAAACAGGTGGTGGTTGGGTGCAGTCCCGAAGCACTTGGAGGCAGTGCCGGTTAGACAGGATTCGTCTCTCCCGGTATTGGGGGTTGATATCGTGCTGTGTCTAGGAGAGCCATTACACGAGTAGTCCCTGGCCAGGGCAAGCGAGATATACTGGTAGGTTCCAGTGTTATCTCAGGGTGTTTTGGGCTTCACTCCGACAGGACTTGTACCGCTATTGGGGGACTGACGTTTTACCGCCCTCTAGGCCCGACATGCGATGTATCAGACGAACAGACCGGACTGTACGGAGACTGTCACATTCAGACTCAGTAGGAGTACAGATGGGGTTTCACCTCGTCAGCCTTCTTGTCGGCATCTACCTGGGGACCGTTACGCACAGCTAGTGCCGCTTGCGGTCTGTGGTTAAACCCACTGCCAGCGTAGTGTCGAGTCTTTAGAGTCCCACACAGAGGGTATTCGCCTCTGGGCAAAACAGAGTAGAGGTCGCATGGTTTTGAGACAGGGTTCGTTCTCCTCCACGCACTTGTGCACGTTTGGAGTCCGGACGGATATTGCCAGCAGGCTCTGGTTTGAGCCGGATACTGGTATATATTTTGGGGTTGCTTTTATCTCTCAGTATTCATGTTCCTCGGAACAAGAATGCAGGTGTGTATGCACAGTTATTTGAGGAGGAGGAAGATGACTTTCATTAGGGTTTCGGAACGGGTGCGTATGCACAATTGACGGTTATCATTTTCCAAACCCTAATGGATTTATGGATTATCTATTAATAATAGTAATTAAATGAGAATTTTGTTATGGTTGATTTTGTTGACTTGTTGACCATGGTTGACTTGTTGACCATGGTTGAATGTTGACCACCATCATGCTTTGTAAAGATCCTCCTTGATTCATGCTTACATTTCATTTAAAGAAGCATGATAGTGGTCATTCCAAATTACCATCAACTATTCTTATTTGAATTATTATTATTTAGATAATTCTTTTTCTTTTGGCAATATGGTTGCTAGAAAGGAAAAAGATAATTCATTATCTCATTTAGCTTCTCTCTCCTCTCTTCATCTTCTTCTTCCTCTAGCAAAAGAGAAACCTTCTCATGTGTTGAGAATCCTTCTCTTTTAAAAGAAAAGCACCCCTTAAACACTCTATACTCATTCTAGGTTCAAGGTTTAGCAAGCCGGAAACCCTAGTTCACTCAAAGATCGAGGAAGAGCCCAAAGGTTGAACCTTCGAGGTGGATCCATCTTCGACGGAAGAAGGCTACAAGGCAAGAACCATCAACCTCTACAAGGTTTGAAGAAGAAGGAGTTCAAGTTTAGGTATAACCTTCATCCGAGTAGCTAAGACTCTTTAGCTTGTATGCTAGTTTAGTTTAGACACGATCCCGACCTTGTTTAGTCCATGTTGCCTCTTGCGATAAAAATTTATTTTTTATACCGTTTCCGCCTCCCCGTAAGAACCGGGGGTCGCAATATGGACTTACACATTTGTCGTGAAAGTACTTAAAATTTAATACCGATTTAGGCATCAGCATCGCTACGACTGGGATATTGCCAGGAGCTAATCATCATTTGCCTTTGTCGATTTGAACAAAGGTGGCTTAGCAAACAGGGTTAGGATCCTGTTGACTAAGGCTTTTTGATTTTATGAGCCGTAAGGGTCTCATAAAGCTATTTCTCCCTACAAGTTGTGAGGATCTCGTAGGTGTATTTTCTCCTTAGGATTCGTGAGGATTCCTAAGTGATATCTTCTCTTGTAAGTCGTAAGGATATCACAAGAGTATTTTCTCCTTGCAAGTCGAGAGGACCTACAAGGGTTGTTCACCAAATGGGGAAATTTCGCACCATTGGTGGAACTAGGTGAGGAAACGTTTATTTGTGTCCATGGATTGTATACAAGGGTCGGTATTGAACCGCTTATAGGGCAGTCTTGGAAATGTGACGGCTTAAGAACAGGTTCAGGTCCCTGTAGCTTAAGGCTTTTGAATCCTATGAGCCGTGAGGGTCTCATAAGGGGGTTCTCCCTACGAGTCGTGAGGATCCCGTAAGTGTAATTTCTCCTTAGGAATCGTAGGGATCCCTAAGTGTGTTGCTACCTTGTGAGTCGTAAGGATCTCACGCAGGTATTTTCTCCTTACAAGGTCAAGAGGACCTTGCAAGTGTGCATGAATTTCTTTTACGAATCTGCGCCCTTTTTGGTTTTCACACACTCACCGGTTGCCCTACTATTTTTACTCACGGAGCCCTTTCGGGTTTTCATCCGTGCCCGTTTCGCTTGTGGACGTACCGTGTTTTTTGGACCAAGAAACTCTCGAGAAGAGTTTCACCGCATGTGGCCCACTTGTTTGCCGGTGTGATTTGAGTTGCAGTCCTCACCGCTGGGCTTGTGGACTTGCACCCCGCTATCGCCGTGTTTGAGGCGAGGTTGTTAGTTTTGGGATATCTCGGTCCGATGTTTCTATATTTGAGGCGAATTTCTAATTTAAGGACTTTTCGGTCCATAGTTCATCCTGCGCGCACGTATATTTATTACGTGACGGGACCCGTGACGATGATGTGGAATACACCCATTCAGGGGGTGATTTGATTTGGTTGGAGTATTTTGTGGCCCATCCCTACCACGGCTTCTCCAATTTGATGCTGACGCCTGGCCCCTACGAATAGGGCCATTTCCCATTCTCGATCAGTTTTGCTCTTCTGATGGGCTTTGCTTAGCAGCATATTAATCATCTCGTCTGATGGTTCTAAGGATTTTGGCATCAATCCTGCCCCTAGTTTCTCTGCATCAGGAGCTTCTTTGCCATCTATTGATGAGTGAGAGATCATGTGACAGCTTGCCACATAATCTTCGGGCTCTTCAGAAGAATTGTCTCCTTCATCAGTGTCGTCATCTCCGTCCTCAAGGAATTGGTTGAGAAACTCTTGGAGTGTGACCGGGGTTCATGCCTTCTGGTTATATTCCTCCAACGCATCGATATGCTTTTGCAGCTCCATGCGCTTGTCGTCAGGCTGTGCGTGCTTCTTGGTCTTCTTCTTTTTAGACTTTGACGGCTGGGCCTGGGTGTTTTGTATTTTTCTACCAACCCCCGATGTTGGGCGCGGCTTCAGCAGCCCCTTAATGATTTCCTGTTTTAGCGGGCTTTTCCACCTAATCGCCGGACATGCTTGAAGATCCCTCAGCATTTTCTTAGTTTTAGCTGAAAGGGCCACCTCCTATGGAGCTTCCTCTACGAATGAGCATGATGCCCCCGGCGTGTTGACCATTTTAGGAGTGTGCGGTTGTGGCGGGTTTACCCTCCAGTTTTCAGACAGCGCAAACTTGCCTTGTTGGTACTGGTCTTCAACCCAGTTTTTGAAGACATAGCAATCTTCGATTTGGTGACCCACTACTCTATGGTAGGGACAATAGTTAGGATGGTTGACGTCACCAAGTTGCGGTGGGTGTCTCGGATCAATCACGGAGTCTTGGACCCTTCGCCATACCCTATGGATTTTGGAGGATAGCCACTGAGGAGGCTGCTCTGGCTCCGCTTTTGTACCATTTTCGGCAGGTGGAGGAGGCCTTTTCAATACGGCGGTTGGAGAGTTCTTACGCACCATCCTAAGCGGCTCAAAACTGTTCCCAGTTGGAACAACAGTGTCAATTTCCACTGTTGGAGCAGGTGGAGTTAGTCCAGAAGAGGAACTGCCCCCAGCTTTTCTCACTCGGCGCCAGTGGCGACGTCGAGCATGTCTTGCAGATGGTACTGGCTCAGTTGCGGGGGTGGCTTCATCATGCCCCATGTTCTGATGAAGGGCTGCCGTTGGTGCCAGCCTATTGAAAACTGACGTCAGCCGAGAGGAAACGTCTAACCTGTCGAAGACTGACCCTTAGGCAGGATGAGTAGCTTTGGTGATTTCACCCAAAGCGGGAGTTAGAGCAGACAGTCTTGTGAAGATTGATCCTTTAGCAGGAGAAGCTTTTCTGATGACTTCATTTACTGGAGCAGGGATGGGTATCCTTTTCGGGATAACCCCTTCAGGTGTTGCGGGCTTCTTTACGGGCCCATTGGATCTTTGGCCCAGTCTATTAAAGACCGAGGCGTTGGATTTGGGTGACCTATTGAGAGGGGACGCGGTAGTTGTAAGCCGATCAAAGACTGACTTCTTCGGAGCTTCCTGCGATGGCATCGGGGATCTGAAGCTCATTGGTGGGAGCATGGTCCCAAAGAACAACCCAGCGGTGGAGTGCGTCACCTGTTCCACTGGCATCGTGAAAATGGAGGCTGCTTGAGGCCCGTAAGTTACTCCACCAGATGGGGCGAAGCGAGAATTGCTGTTGCGGTTAGTGCAGTTAGTGCGGTTGAAAGCCATTGATCTTCTTTTTTCTACACGGAGAAAGACACCAAATCTTAGTACCTCGAATCCAGGGGAAATCACAGCAAACCGCGATTTGTTCGCGAAACAGGACACACGAAGTGTAGAGTGGAAAGAGGAAAAGGTCCCACCGGGCGTGCCAGAATCTATTCTCCGCCGAAAGACGCGACCGGGACGTTGGGACGTCCATCGCTGAATTTTGGGGGCATATGCTATTTGGTTTTATTCGTCCACCTCTCTAAAGATGCCAAGTTAATTTATGGCACCGTGTATCGGTGGTTTAGACGGATGTGGCCGTTGTAGCAGATTTCGTCAGATTCCCCCTCGTTTACGAGGGTTTTTTGATTGTGGGAACGCTCTTCCCTGCAGGCGCAGGTCCCTACAGTTAATTACGCTACTGCATCGCGGTAACCACTTTCTCCTTCTCCAGATGGTCACTTCGTGTCGTGTGTATTTGTTTTATTTTTGGTTGCCCGTGGCTTGTATACGGAGAATAATTTATGTTGTCGCCGTTAGGGCGTGGATTAGTCCAAACCCGTATTTTCTTAGATTTGGGTTTAGGTTGGTTTAAGGATCATTAATCTCGTTTGAGATTAAGATCAACTTAAATGGTTGTTAATGATATGTTAGTCTAAGTTCTAGACTAAGATCTACTTAACAGGGTTTTAGTTTAGGGACGTTACGGTCTATTGGGTTTAAGGACATCGTAGTCCATGAGTTTAAGGACCTCATAGTCCATGGTTTAAAGACATCGTAGTCTATAGAGTTTAGTTTAGGGACATTGCGGTCCATCATAGCCCGTGACAGTTTAAAGACATCGTAGTCTGTAAAGTTTAAAGACATTATAGTCTATGAGTTTAAGGACCTCACAGTCCATAAAGTTTAAGGACATCATAGTCCATGAGTTTGTCTGGTTATCGGGACCCGCCACCTCTCTGAAGACGTTGAAGAATTAAAATGACACATATCAGAGGAATGAAGAGATGTACCCTTGAACCGATGTTGGTTTGGAGTTCTGTAGTCAGGTTTGGGACTAAGACCAATCAGGGAAATTATGAGCACATGGGCTCGGTTGGTCTGAGCTTGGGACTTGTGGCCAATTTGGGCTCAGCCCACTCAGTTTAAATAAAATGTTGAACATTTATTTGGGCGTTGAACATTTGTTTGGGCTTAGCCTCTTTTGTTCAATAATGCTGAGCATTAATTTGAGTGTTGAGCACTTCTTATGGCTCTGGGGATTTATAGAACACTTTGTGTTCCCTCAGCGCTCACGTGAGGAGCACATGGCGCTGAGCGCTAGTCAATGAGTGCAGAGCGCTTCTTATGAAATAGCACACATGTGAGGAGCACGTGGTGCGCTTGGCGCTGAGCGCCAGCCAATAAGTGCAGAGCGCTCTTTATTAAGTAGCGCCCATGTGAGGAGCACGTGGCACGCTTGGTGCTGAACGCCAGCCTATGATTGCAGAGCACTCCTTATGAAATAGCGCACACGTGAGGAGCACGTGGCACGCTTGGCGCTGAGCGCCAACCAATGAGTGCAGAGCACTCTTGATCAATTTTGTGCTCTGAGAATTAAGTTCTCGTTTATAAGAGACTTTTTCTCGTGGCTCTAAGAACAAGGTTCTTATTTTAAGAGGAGATGTTACAATCTCTTATGTTTTTTGTGAAAGATTTTTTCTTTATCTTATAGATCTGTGATCTAAAGAGAACTAAGTTCTTCTCCCCCCTTTTTATGATGAGATGATATGATCTCTTTTTGTGAAAGACCTCTGTCTTATAGATCTATGATCTAGAAAAAGAACTAAGTTCTTCATTTTTTTTGATGAGATGCTTCGATCTCTCTTTTTTATTTACCTTGAAGAAATTCTTCTTTCGAGAGCTTGCTCTTCTCTTTGAAATTTCTCAAAGTTTATGTGTGTGTGGGGGGTTCCTCTATGTAAGACTTGAAGTCTTGGGGCCTTTATATAGGGGAGGCTGATTTGTTAAATCAGTTAAGAAAATCTTTCTCTGATTGATTTGGGGATGTTCCCCACCATTGGATCTTTGATCCTAGGGCTTCTGTTTTACAGAAGACAATCTTCTTGTTTTAAACAAGATTGGGAAATTATTTTCCCATACAGAGATTGTTCTGTATCTTGGTGATTTTTAATCACCATTGGATCATTGATCCAACGGTGCTCTGATTTACAGAGCACAATATTTCTTATTTGGAAAGATTCTGAGGAGTATTTCCTTAAAAAAAATTTATTCTGGTAATTTGATGATTTATCATCTTCATTGGATCTTTGATCCAACGGTGGGGAACATTTAGTTCTAGCGCTTGGCGCTCTCGTGCCTTGCACGTGAGCGCTGCTTCAGAGTTTTTGACTCTTAGCGCTGGCGCACTTGGCGCTAGTGCTATCGTGCTTTGCACGTGAGCACTGCCTCAGAGTCTTTGACTCTTAGCGCTGGCGCACTTGGCGCCAGCGCTCTCATGCTCTGCACGTAAGCGCTGCCTCAGAGTCTTTGACTCTCAGCGCTGCCTCAGAGTCTTTGACTCTCAGCGCTGGCGCTCTTGGCGCGAGCGCTCTTGTGCTTTGCACGTGAGCGCTGCCTCAGAGTTTTTGACACTCAGCGCAGGCGCTCTTGGCGCCGGCGCTTTTATGAAGCGCTGCTTCGTTTCAAATTTCAAAATATGAACAGAGCTTTGCTCTTTTTGGGGGAAACATTAGGCTTTGGTTTAAGCCGGATACCGGTATTATATTATTGGATTATTTGTATTCGTATTTTTCAGAGTTCGGATACGGGTTTACTTATACGGTATACGGTAGAGGGGTATTCTTGTAATTGTTACAAGAATACCTTCTAGAAGGAGACACCTCATAATTACTTATTTATTTTGTGAAAATAAATAAATGAGGTGGAATTTGAAAAAGTCTAAGCATGGATAATGGAATGGCTTCTTTCATTTTTTTATTCATTTAGAGTTACTATTGAAGCATGATGCATTTTTTTAATGCATGCTTCAATTATTTTCATTTGAGCCATATCATTTTTTTCATGTTTGATTTTTTAACTCATCACATACACATTCTCTCTCCTCATTCTCTCCTCCCCTTCCTCTTTGCTTTAACCTTCATATGAGTTGTGAATCAAAAGTTTTGATCAAAAACATAATCCAATACCTCATCTCTACATCATCTAAGTGATCTCTTCTAGCAAACTTGATCTCTTAGTTAAACTCTTATGAAGAGTTTGTAGCTTGTTCGATAGCTCTCGGGTGGATCATCTTGGATCTTGAGGTGGCCGGAGACCGGGCTCTTTGCGACCACAAGGAGCCTAGGAGTCACATTCAAAAGAAGACCCGAAGGACCGGTTCATTAGGTATAACACTATCTTAGTAGATTAGATCTCTAGATAGTTTTGCTAGTTAAGGTTTAAGCATAAGATCTTGGTTTATGTGGGTGTTGCATGCATGAAAATTATTGTTTATCGCTTCCGCCTCCTCACAAGTGTTGTGAGGGTGTGCAACATCCTCTAACACAAGGCAGCTCATTTTATACCGTTTTGAATTGGTCAGTCGACGGAGGTTTTAGCAGAGCGGTATATGCAGGAGATTGTGAGATTGCATGGAGTACCGGTGAGCATCGTTTCCGATCGTGATACTCGATTCCTATCACACTTTTGGCGGAGTCTACAGGAAAGTTTGGTAACTCACTTGAAGTTTAGCGCCTCCTATCATCCTCAAATAGATGGCCAGTCTGAAAGAACGATCCAAACTCTTGAAGATATGTTGAGAGCATGCATGTTAGACTTCAAGGGTTCATGGAAGGATTATTTGCGCTTGGTAGAGTTTTCATACGATAAAAGTTTTCAGGCGACTATACAGATGGCTCCATTCGAAGCATTATATGGTCGTAAATGTCGCTCGCCTGTTTGTTGGGAAGATATTAGAGAAAGAAGATTATTGGGACCGGATCTTATTGTGCAAATGGTGGAAAAAGTTAACGTGATCCGAAATCATATGAAAGTAGCACAAGATCGACAGAAAAGTTGGACTAATACAGGACGAAGACCTCTGGAGTTCGCAGTTGGTGATCTTGTGTTCTTGAAGATATCACCGACTAGAGGAGTAATCCGATTTGGTAGCCGAGGAAAACTTAGTCCTCGATTCGTGGGGCCATTTGGTATTATCGAGCGTGTTAGAGAGGTAGCTTATCGATTGTCTTTACCACCATCCATGGCAGGTGTTCATGACATGTTTCATGTATCTCAACTCCATAAGTTGTTCAAGATGAGACGCATGTCCTAGATCACTCAGAGCTGGCAGTAAGGAAAGATTTAACCTATGAAGAGCGACCAATGGCGATTGTGGATCGATGAGAAAAATTCATCAAGAACAAAGTTATCCCACCAGTACTTGTTTCATGGGGGTATCATTCGCACAGAGAATCTACTTGGGAACGTAAAGACGAGATCCGACAGAAGTTTCCACACCTCTTTTCTTAGATCTGTGTTTCTTGTCTTTTCTTCTTCTGGGAATTTCGAGAACGAAATTCTTTTGTAGTTAGGTATAATGTAACACCCTAGCACGGTTATACTATATTTTTGGGGTATTTTAAAATCTTGCGATAAAATTCTTGATTTTTATTACTTTTGGGTTGCGGATAGCGCATTTAGCAGTTGTGGTTATTATCCGACCCGACCCGCATGTTTTAAACCCATCATGGTTCAAGATTACGTCAAATATTTGTTAGTACAGAGGATCCATGCACATCTAGATTCTATACACATACATAATATATTTTAGTATTCGCATATCTTTTAATAATACCAAATAAAAAATCAAATAAAAAATTTTAATATCTAGCCTTGCATTTCATCATATCCCTGATCATATGATTGCACCCATATAGTATGTTCATCTCCTAATTGTTAAAAACAGACTCGTCTGGATCGCTATGTATATTTATGTAGATCCGTACTTTAGGGTATATATTTATTTAACAGGACATCACATTATGATTTAAACTTTTTCGTATTTTCTCCATATTTAAAAACTAGATTTTTAGAAGGGATCCGGGTAATATTCGAAGTAATATGATATTAGCTGTATAATCCTAATATATATATATTTTTCTAAACCTATAAACTAACAGTATATATATAATATAATATAATATTAACAAATCTTTCTCCCTCCCCCCTCACGTTTCTCTCTCTCCCCTCTGTCTCTCTCTCTCTCTTCTCTCTCTCTATCTCTATATATATTATATAATTATATAACCTAATATTATAACCTAACCTCACCTTTCTCTCTCCCCCTCATTCTTTTCTTCTTCCCGGCGAGAAACTCCACCCACGCCCTCGTCGTCGCCAATCCTTCGCCGCTTCCTCACCACCATCACCACCCCCGTCCTCACCTCCTCATCCTCACCTCCTCATCCTCATCACATCCGTCTCCACCTCCTCTCCCTCTCTCCTTCCCGAGCACCCCCTGCACCCCGCGACGCCAATCCAAGAAACCCACACCCTCGCCGGAGCTGCCTATCGCCCGCACCATCTCCTCCTCCTCACCTCCCTCTCCTCTTCCCGACATCCCAGATCACTAGCACTACACCTTCGTCACCTTCCCGACCCCGATCACCGACCTATAAACTACAGCCCCTCACCGACGCAGCACTTCGTTGTCGGCCATCGTCACCGTCGGCTCTCCACTTCTCCTCTGTCCTGAAACAAACTCCAGAACCCAAAAACTGCAGCCACCCACTCTTCATCTTCATTTCTTTCTTTCCTTCTTTTATTTCTTGATTCTTCGATCGGCTCGCCGAAGTCACGCACGTCGCCGACGATCCGGATGACCCAGTCACTGTCGTTGTCCAGCCCAGTCACCATGTCACGTCACTGCTCAGCCGGGTCCAGTCCCGCATGCATAAGTTTGCATCGCGACGTTATTTTCGACGTCGGACGTGACATCCGTATCTCGACGTGAGATCCGATTAGGCAAGTTTTAACTTGAAACATGCTATGTTACTATATCGATAATTATATGAATAAGAATAGTGCATATGTTTTATTATTCAGCAAATATTACAGATTTACAGTTTTACGGTATCCGTACTGATAATAGCATATCTAGTTGCATGCCGGAACATCATGATATCATTATACCACTATACCAGTACAATATGTTATCTATATTGCATCATATATGGTAATGGACGTATAACGGTTATTACAGATAGATACATATGCATCCTAACATCGGTTGTGTTTACCATGATCCGATATTGATTATAGTTTCACATTTGGCATCTATTTTGGGTAATATACATTACATGACATGTTCACGACACATTACCAGACCTGTTACTTAGATTATTACTAATGCCGACAATCCCGACTTGTTGTCCTGATGGACGTGACTTGTTGTCTACATAGACAAGACCTGTAACTGCTTGATCCTGTATTGACATTCGATTTATATCATCAATACCTGACTTGAACACGAAATCTTGGGGGTAAGGGGAAATCAATAATGAAACCTGACTTGTAACTTAACAGTTCGATGCTTATACAGATCAGTCTTTACGGGCTCGGTCAGTCCCGGAATGATGCTGCTGACATCATTCATCTGTACATGTTACCTGTTTACTGATTAGTGGCACGTCTCAGATTCAGCCCGAGAATCTTGACCATGGTCCCGGGCACGCACGAGATACTATTGAGTTACATTGACAATTCCACTAAATTGATTTCAAAGACTTGTAGAATAGATAACCTAGAAGCACAGACTTTAGGATACGCATCACATACATACAGCTCACTGTTTTATATATGTGTTATTTATTTACATGCATGTTTAATCATATCATTATATCATGGTTATCGCTATTATTTTGATATTTATGACGCACTGACATCTGGGTTTTGCATGGCCCAGTTCTTCTACCTTTATCGAGGCAGATCAAGAGTACTTTAGCAATCAAGCCGAGCAATGAGGAGCTAGCTATTTAGTTTAGAGATGATTAGTTTCTTTTATTTCCGTAGTTTTGTTTATTGATGTGAGCCCATATTGGGACGCGATTCAGATACTATTGTTTATTAGATCTTGATTCGTTTCTGCTTTATGCATTTTCTTGATTCTATTTATTGTGGCAGATGGACATGTGTTAGCTAGATTATATATTTTACTATTCTTGACATCCTATATACAGTCGTAATGTGACTATGGATGGATGATTCCTATCCACAAATAGCATGGTTGGTTTTGTCACGTGCCGTAGTTACGTATCTTGGGAAGCGGAGCGTGACATTAAGAGGATGAACCTTTATGATGGAGAACTAAGAATATGGTGGCTAAGAAACCCTAGGTTTTCTTTTGCTTCTCTCTCTAGATTAATTAATTGATTGGTTAGAAAACCCTAAAAGACATCTCATGTATGTATAGGGAAAGATCCCAAAGCCTTAATCCAAACATAGTTTGATCTAATTAAAGAATGAACTGAACCCGACCCATCAGTCCACTTATTTGGGCGGGTATGGGCCAGTTGGCCCATTTGCTAACATACCCCTACTCGTACAAATGAGTGGGTGCGACCAATAGCTCATTTAAATGTTCTTAGTTATGGGAGTATCGGGACTGTGCATCGGTACTTCAGAGTAGATTAGTGTATACGTTTATTGACCCCGACCGGGGCAATAGTTGGTCCCACAACTATTGGTGTCTGACACCAAGGATTGTATACATGTGCTCATTGGAGAATGGGTACATTGAACGGACTCGTCGAGAACTCCTAAATGGTATTATACCTAATGTCAAATAGCAGTTCTCTACTGATAAGAGTACATGGTAGTCTTTTGACCTAAGATCATAATAGTATCTTGTGTGTGTTTCCACTGTAGTTTGATTACTACGTAGCCACACCTTTAAAAAGACGTGCATACAGGTTTTAGTTGGGTACAGCCCCGAAACATATGGAGGCAGTGAGCGATCGAAGGGGTTCGTTTCTCCCGGTATAGGAAGTTGATGTCGCGCTGTGCATAATTGATTATAACCATAAGTCCCTGGTCAGGACGGTTGAGATAACTTGATAAGTGTTATCAGTTGTATCTCAATTGGTTATGAGTTTGACATCAACATGACTTGTTGGATTATTGAGGGTCTGACAGTATCTACCCCTCAGACCCGGTATGCGACACTCTTTGACGAAGAGAATGGATTGTACGGTGATTGTCGCTAATAGGCTATGTACGGTATGGATGGGTTTGCTTGTCGACCTACCTTTCGATCAATACCTGGGTAGCCGTTATGTGCAGCTAGTACTGCTGACGTGCTTGTGAGTTAACTTGTGAGGGGATTGATCTGAAAGTGTTTCAGATTCAATAGGATATGATACTAATCTACTGCCAGCGTGCTGTCGAGTCTTTAGAGTCCCACCAGAGGGTTTCCCTTCTCAGGCGAAATGATGTAATATGCTTATGTTGATACATGCAGGAGTTCGATTAAATATGTGTATATGATACACATACATTAATCAGACATTTTTTTTAATAATAGTCCGTTTATTAAAAAACTGAATTATTAAATTAAGTGTTGATTTAGTTATATATATTATATTATATTATATTATTATGCACTCTCATTTTTTTCTCATTTATTATTTGTATATGATACAAATATATGTGTATGTATTTGATACATATACATATACATGTATATGATACATGTATGCATCTCGAAGAGACACTTCATTTCCTTTAATTAATAAATAAGAAATGACCCATTTCTTTTTTCTATTAATAAAGAAAATGAGGTATGTTGAGAGGTATGGGTTGCTAGGTATGGCATTTATTTTATTTTTAAATAATTCCTATTCTAGCATGGTTGCCTCTCTTGTTCTCTTCTCACTTCTACATGCATTTTCTCTCTCATCATTTTCTTTGAGTAGGGAGGGGAGAAAAGAGAAAGAAAAGCGAGAGTGATTCTACATCTTCTTCTTCTCATTCTTTAGCAAGTTGTGAGAGCAAGTTGCTTCACAAGATAGTTTTCTTGAGTGAAGTTGAAGCTTAGGTAGGGTCTCATTCAAAGTGGATCATCTTCGGTGAGGAGGTCAGCTTACAAGCTCGTTACGGTGCCCGAGTAGTCTAGTTAGGGCCTTCTACAATTGCGTAGACACGCTACAAAGATTATAGTCTCTAAAATCTTAGTTTTAGCTTACTAGTTTGTTACAACTTATAGTATTTGGATGATTTTGGTGCTGTATTTGGTTCTATGTTCTTGTAAATTTTTGTTTGCTATTCCGCAAGTGTTGCGACCCTAGAACCAAATACTAATATGGTATCAGAGACGATCAATATACTATTGTTGTTTTTATATCTAAAAGAATTTATTAACCCATATTTCCAAAACCGTTTTGTAAAAACAATGGCAGATTTTTGAAAAATTCAGCCCAATAACTGAACTTTTTTGCTTGAACTCGATGCCAGGGGTTATTGTTTTGGAACGAGAACTCCGCGGGACATCGGGGGCGATCCCAGGCATCTCCAAGATGCTACGGTGGGGTCCCTCATCCCGAGAAAACCAATTGGTGCCCTTAGGATGAGGATAGATTGCTCTCGGGTCTGGTCACCTACCCAAGGCCACCATGGGCGATCCCGGGCATCTCCGAGAGGCTACGGTGGGGCCCCTCATCCCGAGAGCACCAATTGGTGCTCTTGGGATGAGGATAGATTGCTCTCGGGTTTGGTCCCTAACCCAAGGCCACCAACTGGTGGTCTTGGGTTGGGGAACTCCCGATCCCTCCTCAGGAGCTCTAGGTGTAACATTTCGAAAATTTTAGTATTTATTTTAGAATTTAATTAATGGTATAAAGATTTTTTTTGATAAAATTATTTTAGTAGTGTTTTCACAAATTAGTATATATATGTTAGTTGTAGAATTATATATATAACACACACACACACACACTATATATATATATATATATATATATATATATATATATATATATATATATAATTCTACAACTAACACACACACACACACACATATATATATATGTTAGTTGTAGAATTATGTTAGGTGTTATGTCTAAACCTTTTAAATTAAACAAACTTAATATATTTTCTACTTAAATCGTATTATGTCATGTTAAACATATCATAATATTACCAATTTAATCATTTTCTCTAAAATAAATTGGGTGTAATATTCACCATATGTAGTGACATGTGAAAAACACACGTTGAGAGGAGAATGACACGAAGAATGCACGCATATTACATTATTTTCATTTTTTCCATTTATTCTTCTTCAAACATTCTCTCTTTTACTCAAAATTCTAAGGCATGGATGGCCAAAAGTTTATTTTACATGAAAATCCCCTACGATTTCATTAGAGCTTGAAGATCTTGAAGTTTTTCTTGCAATTGAAGAGTTCATGAGTTCAAAAATTAGGTAATTACTACTTTCTTTTAATTAAATTAATGATATTATTGTAGTTATAGTTCTATTCAAGTATGATAGGTTTTTGTGTGTATAATTGCTAAATTTTATTGAGTTAATTTCAAAGGTTTGAATACTTGTAATTGTTTTCTTTAACTGAACTATGTTATGGAAACCAGTGATAATTTAGGATTTCGAAATTCTTATAAAATTCTCTGTTGATAATTATCATTTTTGGTATACTATAAAATTTTAGATAACCGACTTATCTTTTAGCTCAAAATTTTTGATTGAGTTTTAATGTAAAATGGAATCATTACGAATTTTTAACCGAAGAGTTTCTAAGCTGAAACTACTGTTTTCAGTGGCTGTTTTCACTAAACTTATATCAATATTCTAAATTTTTCCATTTACAATTTGGAATTTATAAAAACTGGAAGTTGTAGATAATTTTGTGTAGATATCTCTAGAATATTTATTTGCCTTAATTATTTAAAAAAAATCAAGAGATATCATTTTATTAATGAAAGGGTGTTTTCTGGTATGTGAAAAATATTCAGAAACATGTTGTAGTTTTGTATTTTATTTTATGTCGTATACTTGGAATATGGAAAAGATATTTTGAATATAAAAGTTAACTCATATATCTATATGTAGAATTTTAGTTTGAGTCTAAATATTATATTTACTATTTTTAGGGATTTTTCAAAGTGAGCCTAAAAATTGCGGTTTTCTGAACTTGCATTCTTAAATGTTATTCTTTTGAGTATTGTAGTTTCTTCGCTAAATATTAATTTTAGGATAATCTTATTGATATGTGTATCCTTATGATTGAAGGACCGTTAGCGGAGGCGTCTGAGGCGTCGAGGCGAGACAAGGAAGTCGTATGATTCGACTGGATTGTTTGGTAGTTCTATTAGTAGATTATATCTACAAAGAGGAAATCAGGTGGATGACGTATAACACCCCCAAAATCAAAATCTTTATGAACAATACCATGTTTGAACACTTCCTTTTCATTATAACCATCCCATGCTTAGAGAATGCCGTGTTGAACACTTTTATTACAACTCATGTCTTATATGCTCAATTTACAATACTATGTTTCATGTTCCTTGCTATACTTGTGCGAACACACTGGTTAGAACACTGCACAATTACTAATGATTACAATGTGACACAGTCACAGACTTGCATCCTACACTACATATCATTAGTATTGATATGACAGGTATAGAACTTGCCATGTTTCTTTGCATATAATATTATGAACACACTTGTTAGAACACTGTACAATCACTAATGATTACCATGAGGCACAATCACAAACTCACATATTACACGTACACATCATTAGTAACTGCCATGCTACGTATAATTATTGACATATTTATTCACGTTGTATTTATATCCATGTTGGCAGTTGGTACTGTTTACCATGTTTTCGCTATGTGTATACTATTGCTCGTACTTTTGTATATTCTAGCTTTCTCTGTTGCAAAGATTGTTATGCGTTGTTGTTAATATGAACTTGACATTTTCCATTGGATTTGGGAAACCGTGATGTACTATTTTACAAAATTTGCTTATATTTGCAAATTACGGTTTTCTCTTGAAATGATGGTACGTCCACCATGAGTTTTCTGTGTATTTATGGTTTGATGATATCCAATATTGAGGGGGTGAGATACAGGATACAGATACGTGGTGGACCCGGTACGATACCGAGGGGATGGAAGTACGCATAGAAAGGCAGGGAGCCTAACAAGGTTCTTTATACAGGAGATAGTTTTGAACACGGTGGATATGTCCGGAGTTCTATGATAAGATTGAAAGGAGGGCTAATCTGAGAGATAGTTGTTCACCGCCAAAAACAGAGACGAAACCGTGTAGGTCGTCTTGCCTGAATTTAGGGGCAGATGCTATTTGGTGTTATCTGTCCACCTCTCCGAGGATGCCAAGTTTATTTATGGCACCATGTATCGGAGGTTTGGACAGATGCGGCCGTTGTAGCAGACTTCGTCAGATTTCCCCTCATTGTGAGGGGTTTTTGATTGTGGGGACGCTCTTCCCTGCAGGCGCAAGCCCCTGCAGTTAATTACGATACCGCATCGCGGTAACCACTTTCACCTTCTCCAGATAATCACCTCGTGTCGTGTGTGTTTGTTTTATTTTTGGTTGCCCGTGGATTGTATACGGGGACTAATTTATGTTGTCGCCCGTAGGGCGTGGATTAGTCCAAATCCGTATTTACTTAGATTTGGGTTTGGATTGGGTTCAAGGATCGTTAATCTCGTTTGAGATTAAGATCACCTTAAACGTTTGTTAAGGATACGTTAGTCTAATTTTAGACTAAGATCTACTTAACAGGATCGTTTTGATCCAACAAAAGAGCATTTGGGCTCTATTGTTTTAGTTTAGGGACATTGCGGTCTAATGGGTTTAAGGACATCATAGTCCGTGACAGTTTAAAGACATCATAGTCTGTAAAGTTTAAAGACATCATAGTCTATGAATTTAAGGACCTCACAGTCCATAAATTTTAAGGACATCATAGTCCATGAGTTTAAGGACCCCACAGTTTAAGGACATCATAGTCCATGGAATGTCTGGTTGTCGGGACCTTCCATCTCTCTGAAAACGTTGAAGAATTACAACGACACATATCATAGGAATGAAGAGATGTACTCTTGAACCAATGTTGGTTGGGAGATCTGCAGTCAAGTTTGGGACTAAGATCAGTTAAAATGATTTATGAGCATATGGGCTCAATTAATCTGAATAAGGGACATATGGCCAACTTGGGCTCGGCCCACTCAGTTAAAATGTTGAACATTTAGTTAGGCTCTGTCCTTTTTTATTTAACAATACTAAGCATTGGTTTGGGTTCCGACACCCTTTTTGTTTTTTATTGAGTGTCGAGCCCTCATTATGGCTTTGGGGATTTATTTAAAGAACAGTTTATGTTCCCTCAGCGCCCAAGTGAGGAGCACGTGGCGCGCTTGGCGCTAAGCTCCAGAATTAGAGCGCTAAGCGCCAGAATTAGAGCGCTAAGGCGCTTCCTGTGAGATAGCGCACACATAAGGAGCACGTGGTGCGCTTAGCGCTGAGCGCGCTTCAATGAGTGCAGAGTGCTTCTTGTGAAATAGCGCACACGTGAGGAGCACGTGGTGCGCTTGGCGCTGAGAGCCTGTCAATGTGTGCAGAGCGCTCTTTATTAAGTAGCTCTCACGTGAGGAGCACATGGCGCGCTTGGCGCTGAATGTCGGCCCATGAATGCAGAGCGCTAGACATGGAGCGCTGAAGCGCTCTTTTGGCCGTTTTGGTCACTTCTGTGCTCTAAGAATTAAATTCTTGTTCATAAGAGACTTTGTCTTATAGATCTAAGAACTAAGTTCTTATTTTAATAGTAGATTTTACAATCTCTTCTGTTTTTGTGAAAGGCTTTGTCTTTGTCTTATAGATCTGTGATCTAAAGAGAACTAAGTTCTTCTTCCTCTCTTTTTATGATGAGATGCTTCAATCTTTTTTATTTTTATGAAAGACTTCTGTCTTTGTAGATCTATGATCTAGAAAAAGAACTAGGTTCTTCTTCTTTTGATGAGATGCTTTGATATCTCTGTTTTATTTACCTTGAAGAAATTCTTCTTCCGAGAGCTTGCTCTTCTCTTTGAAATTTCTCAAAGTTTGTGTGTGTGTGTGTGTGTGTGGGGGGGGGGGGGGGGGTTCTCTGAGACTTGAAGTCTTGATGCCTTTATATAGTTGAGGCTGATCAGTTAAGGCAATATTTTTCTGATTGATTTGGGGATATTTCCCCACCATTGGATCTTTGATCTTAGGGCTTCTGTTTTACAGAAGACATCTTTCTTGTTATTAATAAGATTGGGAAATTATTTTCCCATACAGAGATCACTCTGTATCTTGGTGATTTTCAATCACCATTGGATCTTTGATCCAACGGTGCTCTGATTTATAGAGCATAATCTTTTTTGTTTGGAAAGATTCTGAGGAGTGTTTCCTTAACAGAATTTTATTCTGGTAATTTGATGATTTATCATCTTCGTTGGATCTTTGATCCAATGGTGGGGAACATTTAGTTCTAGCGCTTGGCGCTCTCGTGCTTTGCATGTGAGCACTGTTTCAGAGTCTTTGACTCTTAGCGCTGGCGCACTTGGTGCTAGCGCTCTCGTGTTTTGCACGTGAGCGCTGCTTCAGAGTCTTTGAATCTTAACGCTGGCAAACTTGGCGCTAGCGCTCTCGTGCTTTGCACGTGAGCGCTGCCTCAAAGTCTTTGACTCTCAGCGCTGGCGCTCTTGGCGCTAGCACTCTCATGCTTTGCACGTGAGCGCAGCCTCAGAGTCTCTGACTCTCAGCGCTGGCACTCTTGGCGCGAGCGCTCTTGTGCTTTGCACGTCAGCGCTGCCTTAGAGTCTTTGACTCTTAGCGTTGGCGCCCTTGGCGCCAGCGCTTTTATAAAGTGCCGCTTCATTTCAAATTTCAAAATTTGAACAGAGCTTTGCTCTGATTGGTGGAAACAAATGCCCCCACTGTTGCGCTCACGTGGCTCACATGTGAGTGCAGCGGTGGTAGCCTTTCCACCGTTGGATTCTCTTGGAAGTCGGATCGACTTCCAGCGCCTATAAATAGGGCATTTGGCCCTTGAGATGACCTCTTTTCATCTTCTTGCTTTCTTATCTTCTGAGAATTTTATCCTCTCTTCATAGCATAGCTCTTTGTCTTAAGAACTCTCTTAGAGAGAGAACCCTGTCAAAAATTTTAGGTAAAGATTAAATATTTGAAGGGATTACTTCATAATCTTGGGTTTCACCCATTAACAGAGCCTTGCTCTTTTCAGATCATAGATCTAAAGAAATTTTTAGGATTTTCTTAACAGAGCTTTGCTCTTTTGAAATCATAGATCTAAAAAGATCTTTCTTAGGGTTTCTTAACCCATTAAAGAAGAACTCTTAGAGTTCATTTTGTAGATCTTAAAGATCTCGGAGTTTTTTAACTTGGTAAAAGCTTTGCTTTTTGTAGGGTTTTGATGGATGATTCCATCATCTCCACAGAGCATAGCTCTTAAACTTTTTAAAGGAATTTTATTCCCCTCATGATTAGAGTTGACAGATGTCACTCTTGCCTGCAGAGAGTTGCTCTCAAGGGAGTTTTACTCCTTGGCCCGAGGGGTCTCTTATTAAATGAGAATCCTTTTAGGATTCCCTCCTTAATTGGACAAATTTGAATTTGTTGGGTGTCTTAATCAGCACTTGTTTTCTTCATGCGGATATCAAGAGTTGTTTAAATCCCCGTGTCTTGATCAGTCTGTTCACTAAACTCTCACTGATTTTCATTTTCAGGTGCTATGGCCGTTCATCTGTACCGTCTTGACGAAATCATTTCTTATGAGGACATTCGCGCACAAGGCCGTTGTCAAAACCAGGAGTTCACAAACGCCCAATGCGCTGAAATTATGAATCGTTTCAATGCACACATCGGTTGACTACTTCCTCGTCGCTCCGCTCTCTTGAAGATTATAGTGAGAGCAATTTGGGGAGCACTTCCTGGATTTTATGAAGCCATGCCGCTTAATGCACTGGATAACGCTGAAGATAAGGTGCACTCAGTGTATCTGACGAGCCTAATCTCGAAGAAGCGGCGAGATAATCTCATTGATATTTTGTATCAAACTTTCCAACAGACGACGATAATCGCTGCTTATCAGAGGGTAGAGGACATCAACGAAGATCCTGACGCTTGCGATCGTGAGAGGATGCACACGAGAATGGTCAGAGAGGCCAGAAACATTTTAGACGGCCTTACTTTCGAATTTCTTAATCCGTGTCCCGGGTTCAATGTTTTGCCATTGTAAAGATTTTAATGATGCTTTTATTTACTGTTTTCATCAATGTAAGAACTTTCTGAGGTATGAATAACAAATTTTTACTTTCCATGCATTTATTTTATCCTTTTCGCACATACATGAGTGGGTACGCTTCGGACGCTCAATTGGATGTAAATCAAATGTTCTCTTTATTGCCTTTCATATGTGATTGACGTCCGTGGGTTATGCCTTTTTGTTTTGACTTGGCGCAAAGCAGTTTATGTACTCTTGAGTAGCACCTCGATTTCGATGGCATGTAATTTTGGCAAGTGTGGCTGGTAGATAATAAGTAACAGTTCGTCTTGAACTCTTTGTAGGGTAGCGATGGCTTAGGATACAGGGTTAGGATCTGCTACCTAAGACTTTCCAACTTTCTCAGCCGTGAGGGTCTCATAAAGAATTTTCTCCCTACGAGTCGTGAGGATCTCGTAAGTGCATTTTCTTCTTAGGAGTCATGAGGATTCTTAAGTGTGATTTCTCTTGAGATTCGTAAGGACCTCGCAAGAGAATTTTCTCCCTTACAAGTCGAGAGGACTCGTAAGTGACTGGTGAGTTGACTTGTTCCCAAATTGAAGCATTGCTCCGAAGAGGAGGTCATTGGTTGACGTATTTCCGCGACGGGGTCATTGAATGACGTATTTCCGCGACGGGATCATTGGATGACGTATTTCCGTGACGGGGTCATTTGCTGACGTGTTTCTGCGACGGGTTCATTTGCTGACGTATTTCCGAGACGGGGTCATTGGCTGACGTATTTCCGCAAAGGGGTCATTTGGATGACGTATTTCCGACTCGGGGTCATTGGATGTCGTGTTTCCGAGACGGGGTCATTGGCTGACATATTTCCGCGACGGGGTTATTGGATGACGTGTTTCCGCGATGGGGTCATTTGGATGACGTATTTCCGACACGGGGTCATTGGATGACGTGTTTCCGAGACGGGGGTCCATGGTTGACGTATTTCCGCGACGGGGTCATTTGGATGACGTATTTCCGACATGGGGTCATTGGATGACGTGTTTCCGAGACGGGGTCATTGGCTGACGTATTTCCGTGACAGGGTCATTTGCTGACGTGTTTCTGCGACGGGGTCATTTGGATGACGTATTTCCGACACGGGGTCATTGGATGACGTGTTTCCGAGACGGGGTCATTGGCTGATGTGTTTCCGCGACGGGGTCATTTACTGAGGTATTTCCGAGATGGGGTCATTTGATGACGTGTTTCCGTGATGGGGTCATTGGCTGACGTATTTCCGCCACGGGGTCATTGGATGACGTATTTCCGAGACGGGGTCAATTGGATGACGTATTTCCGACACGGGGTCATTGGATGACATGAACCGTAGAGTCTTGGCATTAGGGACTTTGCCGTGGCTCCGATTGGTGGTTTCGCGTCCGTATCCTGTTGGAATGAGGAGGAACGCCGTTGTTGGTCTTCTGGGACGCAGATGTTGCTGTTGAGATCTGACTTTCCTTTTGGCAGAGTTTGTTGGGACATGTGGTTCCCTTTTCGTTTATGCCCATGGATTGTATACAAGGGTCAGTATGGATTTACCTGCAGGGCAAAAGTTTTATTTTATATAGGTTTTTATTTTCTTTCCGCTATGCTCTATCATCTCAGCTTTTTATATCGTGAAAGTCGCGATTGCCCAATCATTTCGGCTATTTTTCGTGGTGCCCAATCATTTCGGCTATTTTTCTTTTTACTCTATGCTTTTTATTGCGAATTGCCCAATCATTTCGGCTGTTTTTGTATGCATATATTTTACTTGCTGATTTTGTTGCAAGTTGCCCTATCATTTCGGCTATTTCATATGCATTTGTGGCTCGCTGACTTTTCGCCGCGAGTTTGGGATTTGGGTCAGCATCGCTACAACTAGGATATGGCCAGGAGCGAATCATCATTTGCCTTTGTCGGTTCGAACAAAGGTGGCTTAGCAAATAGGGTTAAGATCCTGTCGACTAAGGCTTTTGACTTCATGAACCATAAGGGTCTCGTAAAGGTATTTCTCCCAGCGAGTCGTGAGGATCTCGTAGGTGTGTGTTCTCCTTAGAAGTCGTGAGGACTTCTAAGTGCGTGTTCTTTTGAGAGTCGTAAGGATCTCACAAGAGCATTTTCTCCTTGCAAGTCGAGAGGACCTACAAGTGTTATTCACCAAATAGGGGAATTTCTCACCATTGGTGGAACTGGGCGGAGGAGAGTTTATTTATGCCTGTGGATTGTATACAAGGGTCAACATTGGACCACTTGTAGGGAAGTCTGGGAAATGTGATGGCTTAAGAATATGTTCAGATCCCTATAGCTTAAGGCTTTTGAATCCTATGAGCCGTGAGGGTCTCATAGGGGAATTCTTCTTACGAGTCGTGAGGATCTTGTAAGTGTAACTTCTCCTTAGGAATCGTGGGGATCCCTAAATGTGTTGCTCCCTTGTGAGTCGTAAGGATCTTACGCAGGTATTTCCTCCTTACAAGGTCGAGAGGACCTTGCAAGTGTCTTTTAACGAGATTGCGCCCTTTCGAGTTTTCACAAACTCGCCGGTAGCCCTGCTGTTTTTACTCACGGAGCCCTTTCAGGTTTTCATCCGTGCCCATTTCGCTTATGGACATACCGTTTTTTTGTGTCAGCCTTGGGAAGCTGCAGTTTGTAGTAGTTAAAGACGCTTCGGTCAGGCGTAGTATTTTTTCAAGAACCGACTGTTTATTGGCCTGAAGGGTCTTTCGTTATGCATATTCATGAGAAAGTATGCCCCCACCTTGGTAGACTTTATCTATGATGTACGGGACCTCATAGTTTGGCTCGAATTTCCCCCGTTTAGCGCGATTGGGGATCATAGGTCTCTTGACCACTAGCACAAGTTCGCATTGGCAGAATGTCGTCGGCCTAGTCAATCTTTCGTATGAGCGCGTCATCTTTACTTTGTAAGCTTCCAAGTTTTGTTGCGCCATGAGCCGAGTTTCATCGAGGGCATCGAGCTCCTCAAGCCGAAGATGAGCATTCTCCTCGTCTGTTAGCTCATAATTAACCGCCACTCGTACAGAGGGTAGCTCTATCTCCAAGGGAAGTACTGCTTCAGCGCCGAATACCAATGCATACGGCGTTGTGTTTGTGGCCGTTTTGAACGTAGTCCGATATGCCCAGAGAGCTTCATGCAATCTCTCGTGCCAATCTATTATATTTCTGGACACTGTCTTCTTTATGATCTTCGTCAAGGTCTTGTTGAAAGCCACAGCCAAACCGTTAGCTCGGGGATTATAGAACGAAGAGTATCTCTAGTCTATGTTATGCTAGTGTGCGAAGCGGCTGATCTTATGGCTTCTGTAGGCTGGCCCGTTATCAGAGATAATCCAATGCGGAGTGCCGAACGGATAGATGACGTGTGTCTTGAAGAAATGGAGAATATTCTCCGTCTTCACTTCTCTTAGCGGTATGGCTTCTGCCTAGAGAAGTAATCAGTTGTCGCCAATATGAACCGATGTCTTTTGGACGATGTTGGTTCGATGGCCCCAATTATGTCAGTTCCCCACATTTCGAACGGCCAACTAGCTACCGTTGGGTGTAGCGGGTTTGGATGCTGGTGGATGAAATCCCCATGAATCTGGCACGAGTGGCACTGCTTCGCATATTCGAGGCAGTCCTGAATCATCGTGGGCCAGTAGTAGCCCATCCTTTTGATCTTCAGCTTCATCTTCGGCCCGTCTTGATGAGAACCGCAGAGTCCGTCGTGAGTTTCTTGGAAGACCTTCTTTGCTTCTTCCGGTCCTAGGCATCTTAGCCATAAAGAGTCGAACGATCTCTTATACAGTGTGTCATTGACGAAGGCGAAGGACAGAGCTCATTTCATGAACTGATGTCTTGAGGATGCATGTTCAGGTGTTCGACGGGATTTGAAGTAGTCTATAAAGACTTCCCTACAATCCTTAGCATTTCCATGGTCTTTAATTTGTAAGGCCGTTTGCTTGGTCTCTTCCTTTTCTTCAGATGATTCCAGAGATATTTCCGCTGGGGAAATAACCCGACGGCTTTGTACCACGATCCTTACGTCATCGAGGTTTTCGTCAGCCAGATCTTTAGCGAGTTTGGCTAACGCATCCGCTTTGCTATTTTCCCCACGCGGTATGCTTTCCAGGGAGTAGGCGGGAATTTGAGCCAGCAATTGTTGCACTATCTCACCGCACTTTACCAACTCTGCTTTACACGTTTGATAGTCGCCGTTTACTTGACTAACGACCAGTTGGGAGTCTCCGTATACGAGGAGGTTTTCGATTCCCATGTCGACAGCGATCTCAAGACCTGCTATCAAAGCTTCATATTCGGCTTCATTGTTTGTCCTCGGCTCTGTTAAGGAAAAGGCAAAGCGCATTATCCTTCCTTGCAGAGTCACGAAGATAAACCCTACCCTCGATTTGATTACAGGAGAGTTGTGCTTTCGGTTTTTCATGGAAGATGCCCCGTCGAAGTAAAGTTCCCATCGGGTATCACTCCTTCCTCTTTCCTCGTCAATCGTGTCAAACGCGTGCTCATCCGACAACTCGCAATTTAGGAGTGAATCGGAAGGTATCGGATGCTCAGTAAGGAAGTCGGCGATAGCCTGGCCTTTTACTGCCTTGAGGGGTCGGTATGTTATCGAGAACTCCAACAAGAGGAGGGCCCATTTAGCGAGCCGTCTCGTTAGTATAGCTCTTGACATCAAATACTTGAGATGATCCACTTTTGAAATAAGATGGACCTCATGCGCTAACGCATAGTGTCCGAGCTTCGTTATCGCGAAGATTAACGCCAGGCAGTGTTTTTTGATGGGGGAGTAGTTGTTTTCTCCCCCCAGGAGAACTCGACTCAAATAGTAGAGGGCTCTCTCCTTATCTTGGTCATTTTCCTGTGCCCATAGTGTGCCTAAGGAACCTTCAAGGGCAGCTATATACAGGATGAGGGGTTTCCCCTTGACCGGAGTAGTTAGTACCGGCGGATTCTGCAGGTATTGCTTGATTTCGTCCAGTGCGCTTTGGCATTGTAATCCCAGACAAAAGGGGTCCCCTTCTTCATTAAATGGCTGTAGGGGCGGTATTTGCCAGAGAGATTGGCTATGAATCGCCGGATATATGCGAGCTTCCCTTGGAGAGACCGCAGTTGCTTGAGACTTCTTGGCGGAGGCATTTCCATGATCGCCTTGATCTTTGATGGGTCTATCTCAATACCTCGATGTCGGACGATGAGTCCTAGAAATTTTCCCGATGAAACTCCGAACGCGCATTTGAGATGGTTCATCTTCAGGTTGTATTTCCGGAGACGTTGGAACACTATCTCCAGATGCTCCCAGTGCTCCTCATATGATTTGCTTTTCACCACGAGGTCGTCGATATAGCATTCGATGATTTCATGTATGAGGTCGTCGAAAATCCTCGTCATGGCCCTCTGATAGGTAGTGCCGGCATTCTTCAGACCGAAAGTCATCACTTTGTAGCAGAATATGCCCAGAGGAGTCCGAAAAGCGGTATGCTTCTGGTCTTCGGGATGCATCTTTATCTGATTGTACCCCGATGATCCGTCCATGAAGGAGAAGACTTCATGAGTGGACGCATTATCTATTATCAACTCAGTAACTGGTACGGGAAAATCATCCTTTGGGCAAGCTTTATTGAGGTCCCGAAAGTCCACGCAGATGCGCACTGTCCCATTTTTCTTCATCACTGGGATAATGTTGGCGATCCAATCGGGGTATTGAACTTCTTGGATGAAGCCGGAGTCGATTAGCTTCTTGACCTCGGCGTTGATGCTCATTTCAAGTTCGAGCCATATTATTCTCGGTGCTTGTTTGATCGGCTTGACGTCCGGAGATATTGCCAATTTGTGCATAGCTACTTCTGGATCTAGTCCCGGCATTTCGGAGTAGTTCCATGCGAAACCGTCTTTATACTGGATGAGCACGTCTTTGAGCATAGCCACCTTTTCTTTAGACAACAGCTCACTGACGAACGTCGGCCGTGGGTCGTTTGCCGTCCCCAAGTCGATTTTTCTCAGGTTATCTGCAGTAGTATGTATTCCATCTTCCAGCTCTTTTGGCGATGGTGGAAACTCTGAGATCACCTCGTCATTATCATTTTCGAAGCACCAGGGGAGGTCGGCCATATATTCGCGTACTCCTTCTCCTGACAGCATTATCGCGTTACAAGTACGAGATCGCTTTCAAGACCGATGTTGATTCGGATCTACTCTCGCTGCATACGTGGCTTTCGGTTCATGCTTCTGGGCAGGATTACCCTCCAACTGCTGGATAAAGCGAACCTGCCTTGCTGATACTGGTCTTCTACCCAGTGTTTGAATGTGAAGCAGTCTTCGAGAGGATGTCCTATCGCTCGGTGATAGGAGCAATAATTCGGGTGAGAGACCTCGTCTGCTTGCTCGGGGTGTTTGGATTTCGGGAGCGTAATCATTTGATATTTCATGACAAGACCGAATATCTTCTTTGTCTTGTCTTGGGGAAAAGAATATGCTAGACCCATATTTTTTATAAGAGATGAATCCCGGCTGATCAATTCTCGATCGCATGGCTTCTTGGACCCGCTTTGCCGCTGTCGAACGTTTTTTCCGTTCTTTAGCTTGTTTTTACCTTTACGTCGGGTCTTCTGTATGACGGACTGGCGACAAAGGGCATCGTCATTCTCCGCAGCCTGCTGAAAGAGGCGCTGCGTCCTGGATTTCTCGTAAATGGCCATTTCGCGGCTGTGGTTATCCCGGACCTTTTGACCCGCCTCCATTATTAGTTTTTCTATCTGTTCTTCAAATGACGGACTTGGCATGTTTACGGCGGGATCTCGTTTTGGTTCAACTGCAGTGTCTTCTAATTGAGCATCTCCTTCTTCATCGAAGTCATGTATAACGTAGAAGCCATAGAATCATTCCCGTTTCTTGGATTGAACATATCCAAGCCCGATCATTTCCATTCTCCCGTTGGGCAATTTTCGCTGAGTTCCAGGGACGTCCCAGATCCTGTTGTAAAATTGAGCTTGTCGAGCAGTCTGTTTGAAGGGTATACCTTGGCGCCTTAACAGCCTTTCTAATCCTTCTGTGTAGTATCTGGGCAGACGGATGGGTTGGAGCCTATCAAGCTTAGAATCATCACCATGCCAGATTTCTTTCTCCACTTTGGTTTCCACGGATCGATAAAAGAGGATCGCCTTTTCATCTTTTTGCCCAGGAGGGACGTAGAACGTTTGCAGTTCTTGCACACTTTAGGTATCAAGTGCGTCAAGCTCTTTGTAATGCTTTTGCGGAACCATGGGGATTTACAAACTCCGTTCATTGACAATGAAGGCTTGTATTGATGGCTGAACATAAAATACTGCATTAAACTCATCTTCAGAGTCGTTTCCGAAGATCAACATAGGGGTAGGCGGTCCGGGCTTGTTGTATTGGAGCGGCCCCGAATAAACTATCTCTTCTTCCTCCTCGGTATCACTCCCAAAGACCGGAATAGTGGTGATAGTTTTCTGTTTACTCTCCGGTTTATGGCATCTTTCCGTGTCTTCGAAGTATGGCAAGAAGTACTTGGCTTCTTCATATTTGCGGACTTCATTTATGGAGAATGGGTTTAGTTCCCCTGTCACGGTATACTCGAGACCATCTTTGAAGTACTTCATACACTGATGTTGTGTAGAAGCGATGATGTTGTATTCGTGTAACCAAGGTCTTCCGAGTAAAGCGTTGTAACAAGTCTTGGAGTCAATGACATGAAATTTGATGTCAGTGACGAGTGACCCGAAGCGTAATGTCAGTATCACAAACCCGAGCGTCCGTGATGACTGTCGAACTCGGAGATGGTGATTTTATCCCGAGCGAGGTACTGGACGCTCATGCAAATTTCTTTTAGCACCCTCACATTTAGGAGATTGACAGATGTCACGCCCCGCTTCCCAGAGTACGCAAGATTGGGCACGTGACATAGCCAACCATGCTACCTGTGGGTAGGAAGTATCCATCCACAGTCACATTACGGTTGTAAGGATATCAAGAACAAGATAATAAGCTAATCTAATACATGTCCAAATCCATAATAACAAGAATCAATAAACAATAAGTGCGGAAGCCAATGATCCAATACAATGAATAAACAGTACGTCCCATAATGCGGGCTCACATCTGGAAAGGAAATGAAATAGATCAACTAAACCCTAAGGAACTCACAGTTCAGCCTGCTGGCTGAAGTACTCCTGCTCGGTCGTAGACAGTGGTACGGAATCTGGGCCATGCAAAACCCAGACGTCAGCGCGTCAAGACATCAAGCATAAAGTATAAACATGGTAATAAGCAATGCAAGTATGAACATGAATAAAGCAGTAATAAGAAATAACAAGCAGGGTAATGTGCATTGGTGACTAAACTGTCCTATCAGGTTTCTACTCTATGGTCTTTGAAACCAATTAATGAATCGTCGATGTAACCCAATAGTATGAATTCAATTGCGTGGCAAGACTAGATCTCGCACGCTAGCATGTTAGAGCAAGTATTCAGATACTTGCCTCGACGGTTCTGCAATCTGGAACACGGATGCGATGTCGGCAGAAAACACGATATGATAGCATGGGCCACGGATCGAGTCCCAACAGAGAACAACGGGATCACACGGACCAGGGGGCTTCGCTGGAGCGTCGGGTTCGCCAAGACGGCACGGTCGGATTCCGGCAAAACACGGCAACGAGTTAGCAACACACGATAGACTTAATACGATCAGCGGGGGTGATTTGCACAGAAGGAAGGATGAGGAAGCTTACAGAGAGATATACCAGGGTGACCCCGGCGAGCTCGACGGCGCTAGAACGCTGGCGAGGCAACGGCGGCGGCTGCAAAGGCTTGAATGGCCTCGGGGTGCGCGGGAGAGGGTGCTGCGGCGAATGGAGGAGAGGGTGGTCGGCTCTGGTGGTCGAGGGGGAGACGGAGGTGGCTCTGGTGACGACGGCGAGGATCGCCGGCACGTTCTCCGGCGAACAGCGGAGGGTAGGCGATGGGGTTATGGGCTCGGGTTGGTGGTCCGGCGAGGGGAGGAGGGAAGCGACGACGAGGTCGGGACGAGGAGGGTGAGAGGGAGTCGTGGGAGTCGTCGGCGACGAGAGGCGGCGTCGACGTCGGGCTCTGCAGTGGTTGGAGGCGTCGGGGTTGGGTGCAAGCACGGGAAGAGGAACGGAGGAAGGAGGTAGGAGGTGCGGCTGGGCTCGCGGTGGCGAGGGCGGCGACGGCGAGGTCGCGGGGAGGTCGGCGGTGAGGTTGCGAGGAGCTAGGGTTAGGGTTTCGTGGGTTTGTGATGGGAGAAGATGAGTTGGGGGAGGCGGCTGCATGGGGTTTAAAATATAAGAAGAGAGAGAGAAAGTTGTTAGAGGGAGAGAGAATAAGGGAAGAGAGAGAATGAGATAGGAAAAAGGGAAGAGAGAGATAGAGAGAGGCGGAGAGAGAGAGAGAGGTAGGATGGGGCCCACGAGAGGGTAACTCGCGCTCGCGATTGGCTGAGGCGAGGTAAGGAAATATTTGGGTAAAGATTTGAAGGGATTTAACTGTTAGGGATTATATAAATGGTTTTAAGATATTAAATTAAAATGGGCCTTTTTGGCGCGAAATGAAACATTTCCAAATCGTGCCCGGGTTGCGCCCAAATGTTCCAAATTCAAATTACAAGATTTTAAGCGGGTTCCAAATTTTGAAAAGAGGTGTTTAATGATTAAAATGCATGCCCCCAAGTCGGACACTTGCACGCGCGCGTAGTCGTCCAAACTTTCCCGTTTAGCCGAACGGGACGGAATCTCGACACGCGGACGCTACCACGCGACTAGTGGCGACGAGTAGGCCAACATGGACACTTTTAATTTCATTTTAGGAGTTAAAATTTGTTATGTGCCAGAATGACTTAACCGGTTAAAATTTAGCAATAAACACCAGAAAATCAGGAAAATTGGAATGAGCAATATATAACCCTCAACTAGTAATATAGATAGTATTATTGGGCTCGGGTGTTACATCACACCCAACTACAAAAAGAATTTCGTCCTCGAAATTCCAAGAATACAAGATAGCTAACTACTGGAAAAGGTGAGGGAATTTCTGTCGGATCTCGTCTTCCCGCTCCCAAGTGGATTCCCCATGCGATCAATTACCCCAAGAAACTAGCACAACAGGGATAACCTTGTTCTTAAGAACCTTTTCTCTTCGATCCTTGATTTCAACTGGTCGCTCCTCAAAAGTCAGGTCCTCCCGTACGGTCAACTCCGAATGATCCAAGACATGAGTCTCATCACGAACATACCTCCGTAGTTGAGACACATGAAACACATCGTGAACTCCTGCTAAAGACTGTGGTAACGCCAACCGGTACGATACCTCTCCAACACGCTCCAATATCTCGAAGGGTCCAACGAAACGAGGACTAAGCTTTCCCCGACTTCCAAAGCGAATCACCCCTCTAGTCGGTGATATCTTCAGGAATACCAAATCACCCACGGCGAACTCTAGAGGTCTTCTTGACGTGTCGGCCCAACTTTTCTGTCTGTCTTGAGCTGCCTTCATATGCTTCCTGATTGTATTCACCTTCTCGACTGTCTGTACCACCAAATCTGGTCCTAGTAACCTTCGTTCACCAACATCATCCCAACAGACAGGTGAACGGCACTTACGCCCATACAGTGCTTCAAACGGGGCCATCTGAATAGTTGCTTGGAAGCTATTGTTGTACGAAAACTCCACCAGGTGTAGATGATCTTCCCAAGAACCTTTGAAGTCCAACATGCAAGCCCTCAACATATCTTCAAGGGTCTGGATCGTTCTCTCCGATTGTCCATCAGTCTGAGGATGATAAGCTGTGCTAAACTTCAATCGAGTCCCCAAACTTTCTTGTAAACTCCTCCAAAAGTGCGACAAGAACCGAGTGTCCCGATCGGACACGATGCTTACCGGCACTCCATGCAATCTGACAATCTCCTGCATGTACCGCTCTGCCAAAGTCTCTGTCGATTGACCAACCCGAAAAGGAATAAAGTGAGCTGCCTTGGTCAACCGATCGACAATCACCCATACTGCATTGTTGCCCTTTGGACTCCGCGGTAAAGCCGTCACGAAATCCATGGTTATATGTTCCCACTTCCACTGAGGAATCGGAAGTGGTTGCAACAAACCAGCAACCCTTTGGTGTTCAGCCTTGACTTGCTGACACACCAAGCACTTAGCCACGAAGCGAGCAATTTCCCGTTTCATACCTTCCCACCAGAAGTGCTGTCGAATATCTCGGTACATCTTTGTCCCTCCTGGATGTACAGAGTAAGCTGAACAGTGTGCCTCCCTCATAAGCTCTTCACGCACATCTCCTTTTGGCACACACACACGACTACCATATCTCATCGAACCGTCTTCGTGGATCAGTAAATCGGTTCGTAGTCCGGCTTCAACCTGCTCTCGAAACTTTTGCAGTCTAGGATCCTGCGATTGTGCCGCTTTAATCTTCTCAACTAAGGACGATTGTACTTGCAACTGCATCAACTGTCCTGTAGCATGGGGTAGCACAACTTCCAAGTCAAATCACCGAAAATCCGCAATGATCTCTCTCTGTGCAGTCAATAACTGAATTGCTGGTAACCGACTTAGCGCATCTGGCACGACGTTAACTTTTCCCGGATGGTACTTAAGATCAAGGTCATAGTCGGCCATCAGCTCCAACCATCTGCGTTGTCTCATGTTCAACTCCTTCTGAGTGAACACATATTTCAAACTCTTGTGATCTATAAAGACTTCGACTCTCTCGCCCAATAGGTAGTGTCTCCAAATATTCAGGGCGAAGATCACGGCTGCAAGCTCTAAGTCATGAGTCGGATAGTTCTTCTCATGAGTCTTCAGCTGTCTCGATGCGTAAGCGACGACTTTCCCATTCTGCATCAAAACACATCCCAATCCTTTCCCCGATGCGTCGCTGTGAATCACCAGTCCTCCTGAATCATCCGGTACGGTCTGGATCGGGGCGGTTATCAACTTCTGCTTCAACGTCTCGAAGGCCAATGCACATCCATCCGTCCAAACAAACGGTACCTCCTTACGCGTAAGCTTGGTCAACGGCTCAGCTAAACGAGCGAAGTTCTCCACAAATCTCCTGTAGTATCCGGCGAGTCCAAGGAAACTCCTTATCTCCGCAACATTCTTTGGAATAGGCCAATCTCGAACTGCTGCAATCTTTTCGGGATCGACGGCGATTCCATCGCCCGACACGACATGCCCCAGAAACTTCACTTCTTCCAGCCAGAATTCACACTTACTCATCTTCGCAAATAACTTCTCTTGTCTCAGCGTCTGCAGTGCGATCCTTAAATGCTCAGCATGCTCCTCCAGACTCTTCGAGTATACCAGAATATCGTCAATGAATACCACAATAAACTGGTCCAAGAACGGTGAAAAGATCCTGTTCATCAAATCCATGAATATTGCCGGCGCATTAGTCACTCCGAAGGGCATCACTAAATACTCGAAATGCCCATACCGAGTTCGAAACGCCGTCTTGCAAATGTCTTCTGCCTTCACTCGGACCTGATGATATCCTGATCGCAAGTCCAGTTTCGAGAATACCCTCGCGCCACTAAGCTGCTCAAAAAGTTCTCCAATGCGAGGGATCGGGTATTTGTTCTTAATAGTCACCCGGTTCAATTCTCGATAATCAATGCACATCCTTCTCGTGCCATCCTTCTTCTTTACTAAAAGAACTGGAGCTCCCCAAGGCGAGTTGCTGCTTCGAATCCATCCCTTCTCGAGTAATTCACCAACTTGTTTCTTAACTTCTTCCAATTCCACCGGTGCCATCGGATAATAAGATTTTGATACTGGCGCTGCACCAGGAATAAGGTCAATCGCAAACTCCACATCTCGCTTCGGCGGTAAGCCCGAAATATCTTCAAACACATCCATAAAGTCGCGGACAATTGCCGGCTCTTCATTACTATCCACTACCATAGCCGCAAGAACATTGTTCGTCGGCCTAGCCCTAAACTCGACTGGCCCGACGTAACTGCTTCCTCCAAAGAAAGTAAACTCAGGGTGTCCGGGAATCTGGAAAATTACTTTCCTTGCCCTACAATCAATGTGTGCGTGGAAAGTGCCAAGAAAATCCATCCCCAAGACAACCTCATAACTGCCCGTATCAATCACCAAGAAATCTGCAAAAAGCTCCCGTCCGCAAACAACAACCGTACAATCTTTACATTCCTTACTAGCTATGATTTTCCCATTCCCAGTGTGTATGTCCCAAAAACTAGACAGGGTCGTGCAGGTTATCGAGTGTGTAGTTATAAATTTGGACGACATAAAACAGTGGGATGCTCCGGAATCAAATAATGCCAATGCGGGAAAACCACGAACGAGTATAGTACCTGAAACTACTTCTCCTGATGCCTTGGCTTCCTCAGCTGTCAACGTGAAAGCTCGACCCTGGTTGGGTCCTTGTGTCAGCTGTTTCTGCCCTTGGAACGGTCTCTGCGGAGGCTTCTATATCTCATCTCTCGTGCGAAGCTTCGACGGACAAGTACCAACTGCGTGATCGGCTGCTCCACACACCAGACAAAGTCCCAGTCTCCTTCGACAATCCTTTTGCATGTGACCCGGTAAATTGCAGTAGTTACAACTTAAGCTCTTTCTTCGATCGACGATCACAGGCTTCTTCATTGGCGCTACACCTCGACGGTCCACTGGAATACCTCTGCGCCCATGATCTCGGTTAGGTACAAATGCGGGCTTTCTGGCCGCAACTGCTGTCTGGTGAAGGTTCCCTTTCGATCCTGATAAACTTTGCTGCTCTCTGGCTGCCGTAAGAACCTGTGAGAAAGTGGTCAAACCCAGGGAGACAATCTGCCTCTGGATGTCCACATCCAAACTGCGCAAGAACCTTCGCGCCCTGTCTGCCTCCTTGGCGACTAAGGGTCCAGCGAAACGGCTGAGTCTCGTCCATTCCGCTGCATGTACATCCACAGCTGCTCCATTTTGTCTCAGCCCAATAAATCTCTCCTCCATTTCCTCCCGGGCAGTCCGCGGGAAGAACTTTTCCAAGAAACTTTTAGAGAAATCCGCCCAACTGATTGGCTTGGACAAGCGGGTCTCCTCCACAAGCCACCACTCTCGGGCGTAATCCACCAGCTGAATGCGCACCACATCAACTCTCTTGTCTTCTGGGATCTGTGCCGCAATCAGTAAATTCTCCGTGTCCACTAGCCACTGCTCGGCTGGCAACGGCTCCTCCAAGCCAGTGAAAGTAGTAGGACCCAACCGTCTGAAATCTGCCACGGTCCCTACTCGGTCGACTGGCTTCGCTACAGCGGTGTTTACAGACTGCTGCATAGCCTGCAAACCCTCCTGAAATGAATCTGCTTGCTACTGGATCAGCTCAGTTTGCCTCTTCTGATTTTCCAACATCCCACGTATCACTCCTAACATGGCGGCTTCATCCACGCGCCTCTGATACGTCTTGAAATTCTTATCTGCCATGGTCCTGAAATCAAAACAAACAACATTAGCATGATGATAGATTCAATACATAAATCAAGGCTAGAACTCCAAGATACTTAAATAGAGTGCTGCATTGTAGCTATGCCGCGGTATCATAGCCGCAATTACTTAACTCCACCCAAGTCGCCTAAGTCCTAGAGATAACAAGAAGTTAGGTTTTCGAGTTAACAATGCAAAGTAAGTTTGCATGTCGACATGATCCGGAAGAATGGTTCAAGGATGGTAACACGGTCAAAGTGGCAGGACATGTTTACTAATCACGGGTATTATGATTCGTGTATCGGGTGCAATACCCAACTACAAAGAATCAACCCAATTAACCTATGGCTCTGATACCAAAAGAACCATGTCACGCCCCGCTTCCCAGAGTATGCAAGATTGAGCACGTGACATAGCCAACCATGCTACCTGTGGGTAGGAAGTATCCATCCACAGTCACATTACGGTTGTAAGGATATCAAGAACAAGATAATAAGATAATCTAATACATGTCCAAATCCATAATAACAAGAATCAATAAACAATAAGTGCGGAAGCCAATGATCCAATACAATGAATAAACAGTACGTCCCATAATGCGGGCTCACATCTGGAAAGGAAATGAAATAGATAAACTAAACCCTAAGGAACTCACAGTTCAGCCTGCTGGCTGAAGTACTCCTGCTCGGTCGTAGACAGTGGTACGGAATCTGGGCCATGCAAAACCCAGACGTCAGCGCGTCAAGACATCAAGCATAAAGTATAAACATGGTAATAAGCAATGCAAGTATGAACATGAATAAAGCAGTAATAAGAAATAACAAGCAGGGTAATGTGCAATGGTGACTAAACTGTCCTATCAGGTTTCTACTCTATGGTCTTTGAAACCAATTAATGAATCGTCGATGTAACCCAATAGTATGAATTCAATTGCGTGGCAAGACTAGATCTCGCACGCTAGCATGTTAGAGCAAGTATTCAGATACTTGCCTCGACGGTTCTGCAATCTGGAACACGGATGCGATGTCGGCAGAAAACACGATATGATAGCACGGGCCACGGATCGAGTCCCAACAGAGAACAACGGGATCACACGGACCAGGGGGCTTCGCTGGAGCGTCGGGTTCGCCAAGACGGCACGGTCGGATTCCGGCAAAACACGGCAACGAGTTAGCAACACACGATAGACTTAATACGATCAGCGGGGGTGATTTGCACAGAAGGAAGGATGAGGAAGCTTACAGAGAGATATACCAGGGTGACCCCGGCGAGCTCGACGGCGCTGGAACGCCGGTGAGGCAACGGCGGCGGCTGCAAAGGCTTGAATGGCCTCGGGGTGCGCGGGAGAGGGTGCTGCGGCGAATGGAGGAGAGGGTGGTCGGCTCTGGTGGTCGAGGGGGAGACGGAGGTGGCTCTGGTGACGACGGCGAGGATCGCCGACGCGTTCTCCGGCGAACAGCGGAGGGTAGGCGATGGGGTTATGGGCTCGGGTTGGTGGTCCGGCGAGGGGAGGAGGGAAGCGACGACGAGGTCGGGACGAGGAGGGTGAGAGGGAGTCGTGGGAGTCGTCGGCGACAAGAGGCGGCGTCGACGTCGGGCTCTGCAGTGGTTGGAGGCGTCGGGGTTGGATGCAGGCACGGGAAGAGGAACGGAGGAAGGAGGTAGGAGGTGCGGCTGGGCTCGCGGTGGCGAGGGCGGCGACGGCGAGGTCGCGGGGAGGTCGGCGGTGAGGTTGCGAGGAGCTAGGGTTAGGGTTTCGTGGGTTTGTGATGGGAGAAGATGAGTTGGGGGAGGCGGCTGCATGGGGTTTAAAATATAAGAAGAGAGAGAGAAAGTTGTTAGAGGGAGAGAGAATAAGGGAAGAGAGAGAATGAGATAGGAAAAAGGGAAGAGAGAGATAGAGAGAGAGAGGTAGGATGGGGCCCACGAGAGGGTAACTCGCGCTCGCGATTGGCTGAGGCGAGGTAAGGAAATATTTGGGTAAAGATTTGAAGGGATTTAACTGTTAGGGATTATATAAATGGTTTTAAGATATTAAATTAAAATGGGCCTTTTTGGCGCGAAATGAAACATTTCCAAATCGTGCCCGGGTTGCGCCCAAATGTTCCAAATTCAAATTACAGGATTTTAAGCGGGTTCCAAATTTTGAAAAGAGGTGTTTAATGATTAAAATGCATGCCCCCAAGTCGGACACTTGCACGCGCGCGTAGTCGTCCAAACTTGCCCGTTTAGCCATACGGGACGGAATCTCGACACGCGGACGCTACCACGCGACTAGTGGCGACGAGTAGGCCAACATGGACACTTTTAATTTCATTTTAGGAGTTAAAATTTGTTATGTGCCAGAATGACTTAACCGGTTAAAATTTAGCAATAAACACCAGAAAATCAGGAAAATTGGAATGAGCAATATATAACCCTCAACTAGTAATATAGATAGTATTATTGGGCTCGGGTGTTACAACAGAAGACCCGTTGTCAACTAGAATCTTCCCTATCTTGATGTCATGGCAGTATCCGTTGACATACAGGGATGGTTGTGCTCGCACGTCCTGAGGAGGAGGTCTTCATCGCTGAAAGTGACGTCAACAGTGTGCACTTCTTCCAGCTCGTCCTTCATCTTTTCTTCGGCAAGGAAAGCTTGAAACTGTTCGGGCTTTTGTAGTGCCTTGATCAGAGAATCTCTCGCCTCTTCAGATAGCAAAAGGGCATCAAGAATGCTTAGTTGCGAGGGTACCTTCCTCAGGTGTACCAGAACGTTGTAATCCACCTTTTTTTCTTTGGCGGGTCCTTAGCTGCCAGCTCTTCGACGACTCGGTCATTGAGGGCGATATCTTCAGGGACTTTTTCTTTCCTCTTATCTTTTTTGTTCGCCCCTTGTTTGTGGGTCCGAGATTCTCTTCAGGTAACGTACGATTACGTAGCTGAATGTTCTCGCAGGTCTTCGTCTCTTCTGCTTCAGAGATGGATTCCTTGAAGAGAGGGCCGAGGGCTCTTTCTTCATCAGAATCGCTCCCGAAGGTGAGAACTTGCGATCCTCCGGAATCAACCATGTGACAGTTGTCGGCAGTTCTTTCGCGTTCATCTGTCGTGCTCCTCTGCTCTCGATGAGTTTTGCTCTTCATCCGCTTGAAATGCTGCCGATGAGCAGCGTATCCCTGCCACCAATTTTTAAAGGCTATGCATTCCTCGGTAGGGTGTATGATCCTCCGATGGTATAAGCAGTGGCTTGGATGTGCATCTAGTTCGTCGGGGAACGTATTTTCTGAAGTGTCTTCTTTGAAAGGTGGCAACTTCATTCCCATTGACGGGGCTTTAGCGAATTGCTTTCTTGTCTTAAACCTGCTTTTGCTGGCGGCATAAGTGTTTCTATCCGGTTGGGGTACTCTATGGCTTCTCAACACCAGAGCTTCTTTAACGTGACGCCAACGCTTGGCCATTTCATATATGGCCGTTTCACGTTCTCGATCAGATTTTCTTTTTTTGACGGGCCTCGTTCAGCAACATGTCAATCATCTCATCTGACTGTTCTAAGAGTTCCGGTTCGGGATCTGCCCCCAGTTTCTATACATCAGGAGCTTCTTCATCATCTATTGATGAGTTAGAGATCATGTGGCAGCTTTCCACATAATCTTCGGGCGCTTCTGAGGAATTGTCTCCTTCATCAGTGTCATCGGCTTCATTCTCAAGAACATGCTTAAAGAATTCATCCAACGTGATTGGGGTCCGTACCTTCTGGTTATATTCTTCCTGTGCATCGATGTATTTCTGCAGACCTGTATGGTTTTCTTCGGGTTGGACGGGCTACTTGGCCTTCTTCTTTTTCTTTAAAGACTTTGGAGGCTTGGCCGGAATGTTTTGTACACCTTCAGCAACTTTCAGCGTTGGGCACTGCTTCAGCCTCCCTTCAATAATCTCAGACTCCAGCGGGCTTTTCCACCTGATTGCCAGGCATGTTTGGAGATCCTTTAGCATTCTTTTTGTTTTGGCTGAAAGAGCGACCTCCCATGGAGTTTCTTCTATAAAAGAGCACGATGCCCCCGATGTGTCCGCCTTTTTAAGAACGTGCGGCTGGGGTGGGCTTACTTTCCAATTCTTGGACAGCGCGAATTTGCCCTGTTGGTATTGGTCCTCAATCCAGTCTTTGAAGACGAAGCAATCTTCGATTGGATGGCTTACTACTCGGTGATAGGGGCAATAATTGGGATTGTTGACATCACCGGGCTGCAATGGACGTATTGGATCCGGCAGATTGATGAGCCTGTTGCGTATCGCCAGTTCGAACAGTCTCTTTGTTTTCTCCCGCGGAAGGAGTAAGGACGTCTTAAATTTTCGTTGAGGAATCACTGTCTATCGCATTGGCGATCAGCTGGTTTTGGACCAGTCGGCTGTTGCTGAACATTGGCGACGAAGGTCGCTTTCCCTTTCCCCTTTTCACTCCGTGGCTCCGACTTCGAAGAGGAAGGCCTGTGGCCCATCTGGTCTGTTTGGGCCAGCTTGTCAATCAAGGCCTGGAAAGTAGTCATCTTGAAGAACATCATGAATTGAGATATGGTCGCCTGCGGATCGAGGGTTCCCACAAACATGCCCACTGCAGGAGTGTTCATATCAGAAAACCGCATTTTAATACTACTCATTCATTATCTAATTGTGTATTTATCGGTATTATTAACTAGTGTCTACTCAGTATTACAGATTACAGGTATCCATGACAAAATATTGGAAATTCATCCAAAAGCACGGATATATCACTTGAGAGAAGACACTGCAACCAGAACCGCAAACCGACCAATACTTCAGGAGTTCCTTTTTGCAACAAGTTGTGTACACATTTTTTTTATCTAAATGGTCCAACACAACAAGTGTGTACACAAGACTTTTAGGCACATGTGGATATGATTTTATATGCATTCAAGGATATGATATTATATGCATTCAAGGCTAAACATCATGTGTTGTTTTTTTCCTTCCAAAATTGAAATCAAATTAAAAGCAATCAAACAAATCAGCATGAGCCATAATGGGGGCAACCATGAATCAATCCACATGTGGAAATGAAGTAATGAGCATTTAATGGTGGAGATCATGTGTTGAATTGCATATTCAAAATTCCCTCTAAACACTGGGTGCAAATCAGGTCGAAACAGAAGAAATAAACTAGACCAAAGTGACACCGGGGACAACAAAAGACAACGTACCAAATTCTAGACCCAACCACCTTTTTTGGACCGGCCACCCTCCCTTTAAAACCGGCCTGGCTGGCCCCACAGGCTCCAGTGGGTCCCAGCTTCTCACACACCCTTCCTTGCTGCTAGTTGGTCTTGATTTTGTAGTTTATTTGTTTTCTTTCTGAGCCTATAAATAAAGACCAGAGGCAAGAGGAAAGGGGTAGATTTTTCTTTAGTTTTATCTTAGAATTCTTGTAATTTTTCTTTTCATTCTTGAGCTCTTGCCCCTTTGTCTTGACCTTGCAACTTCTCATTTTGAACTTGTAAGCTTAAGGCTTAAGTTCTTTACTTCAAGATCTCTTGTAACAAGTTTGTTCTTCAATAAAAATTCTTATTTTTATTACATGTCTTGTTCCATTTTACATGATTTCAATTGTGAAATTCTTGCTTTGCTTTGATCTTGCAACCTCTTAAGTGAGCTTGCAACCTTAAAGCTTGGTATTTGGATTTCACACGTTGCCGGGGATCGAACACTTGGAGATAACATGCTTGAACTCATCGGTTCTCTTTTCATCTTTCTTTCATTGCATTTTTCTTATGTAACTTCTCTTTTCTTTCTTTTTAATTTGTAAATATGTGTGAGTAATCTTTTCACTTGTTAAGGGTGTAATATGTTAGATCGTATTTGAAGATGTCTTTTTTTTCTAAACTTTAAAACCTAAAACTTGCTATTGAAACTCCGTGCAAATCACCCGCAACTCCACTCACTGGGCATCCTATCTTACCACGATAGTGATGATTCCTATTCATGACCGGATTACCCGTGGTTTGCCGAAGGCTAAAATCAAGAGATAACAACGGAAGGACAAGGGACAAGGAAAATGGATTTAGCTAAATGCCGCAAATACCGTATTTCAAGTTCCCTAATCCGCGTTGTTACCTATTGATTTGGTGTCAATACCAAGTTGGGGCTATAAAGAATTGGCAAATATCACCTTCATACAATCTAACTTATTACTACCCTTAACAAGTCCCTTTTATTCATATCTTTATTACGACAATTAGTTAACCAACAAATCAAAACACGGTATTAACTCGTTAAAACAAGCGATAAAAACTTACCATCTCCCCGCGGACGACCCGTATTCATCGCGGCTCGCTACAAGAGACACCGTTTTGATTGCGGTAATTTCAAAACTCTTTTTAAACACGACACGGTTAGAACGTGACAATCAAGGAGCTTACTCTATGCGCTGTTCACATTTTGACCATAGATTTCGCCATCGAATGGCGTATTGAACCCAGGTTTCACCTGTATTCACCCTGGCATTGATCAATGCTGTGATTGGGGTACGTTCGCTAGCGCAGGCGAAACGTTGGGTGAATAGCAGTTCCATCTCCGTAAAAGTTTTGACGGAGTCGTTGGGAAGCTCTGAATACCATTCGAACGATGTCTCCGACAAGCTGTCGATGAATTGGCGAAGCAGTAGCTTATCATCACCTCCAGTGTTGCCGAACAGAGCCCTGAACAGAGCGACATGTTGATGGGGATTGCCTATCCCCTTGTACACGTGGAATTTAGGGATCGTATATCCCGGCGGGTACTTTATCTGATCATACCATCCAGGATATGGTCGTCCAGTTCTGACGACTTGGCCAGTTGCTTCATTTCCCTGATGAGCTCGTATCTGTTGAGCTATATAATCATCGAGTGTAGCTTTCGAGATTGTTTCTTCCTTAGCCGCTGAAAAGGCCGGAGGAGGGTTCGATGACTCTCCTCTGTCGTCTTCGATTATTACTGGAGGATCCTCGGCTGGAGGGTCCGGCTGGATCATCATGCCGACCATGTCTTGGAATAGTAGCGCCATTTGTTTTATGTTTGCCGCTTGTTCCGTGGCCTTTTTGTCTTTCCTTTCGAGCGTTCTTCGGAGGAATTCGGCATCAGTTTCCTGTTCTTGACGCTGCTCTGACGATGCCTCCGGGTTTGCTTTTGGCCTAGTGAGTGCGCCCATAGTTGTCAGCATCTCCTGGAGCTTTTGCTGTTGTTGCTCCTGAGCCTTAGTTACTGACCGCGTGAGTGGTCGATGACCCGTGGAGATACGGCTATCCTCTTTCCCGGAAGCCATATAAACAGTATGCACTACCATGCCCCCAGACTTAGGGCATTTGGATTCAATTCCCTTGTGATTTGTCGCAGACGCATGGATCTTCTCCGGCCTTCTCCTTTTGTGGGCGGTCGAAGTTGAGGGGGCCATTACAGTGGGAACCCAAGTAAATGACACCTTCTATGGTACGACAGGGTGGTCCTTCTCTTGCCGAACCTCTATTTTCTTTAGTTGGTGAGAGTAGTCTTGGTTAACCACAGAATCTTGGACCCTTCGCCAGACCCTGTGAATTTTAGAGGACAACCGCTGAGGGGGCTGCTCTGGCTTCACCTTTGTAATGTTTTCCATAGGTGGATGAGATCTTTTTAGCACGGCCGTCAGAGAGTTCTTGCGCACCTTCCTAAGTGGTTCAAAGTTGTTCCAAGTTGGAACAGCAGCATCGACTTCCACCGTTGGAGCTGGCGGAGTAAATCCAGAAGGGGAACTGCCCCCGGCTTTTCTCACTCGGCGCCAGTGGCGACATCGAGCATGCCTTGCAGACGTCGAAACTCCCTCCACCCCTTTATCACCCTTACCTTTGCCGGTCAGCTCCGACGTTGACCGAGATTCTGTTCATACATCTTCACCTTCTCTATCACCAAATTCTTCTTCTGAGATGTCAGGATTTAATCCTAACATTCCTCCACCTGCCCAGGGAATGATTCCACCTAATCTGGGTGCGAATAACCCGCAACCTGTTGCAGCACCACAGCGAATCGCGCTCCAGGATCGTTTCTACCCTACCCGCTCTGCACTTCCAACCCGTCTTTCACTTCCACCAGCCAATGGGGATAATTTCGAAATTAAGCCCCACTTCATCAACATGTCGCCCAAATTTCACGGGCTGGAATCCGAAGATGCATATATCTTCATCAACAAATTCCAGAACGTCTATGCAATGATGAAGACAACCCAACTGTCCGACGATGCTATACGGCTACGAGTTATTCCGTTCACTTTGTGCGATCTTGCTGAAAAGTGGCTGTATAGCACCGCATCGCACTCCATAACCAGTTAAGACAAGTTTGTTAAAGCGTTTCTTAAAAAGTTCTACCCGAACCACAAGACCGCTAGAATCCGAAACGAAATCAACCAATTTTCCCAGCTTCCTACTGAACCTTTTTGGAAGTGCTTTGACCGATACAAAGACCTTCTTTTTCAGTGCCCTCATCACGGTATTGAGAAATTGCAACTTTGCCAAACTTTTTACGAGGGCCTGAATCAAGCAACCAAACAGTTGCTGGAAACCATTTGTCAAGGCCACTTCCTATCCAAATCTGACGAGGAAGCATGGCAATTCTTCGAAGATCTTGCGGAACAAACGCTTCAATGGGAGAGCACCAGACCAAGCAATTCTTCTTCTTCTACTTCTACTGGTCAGTCTAGGGTAGGCATTCACCAACTTGATGTCTCTATTGTGATGAAAGCTGAAATGTCTGCCATAATGAAAAAACTTGAAGCAATAGAGAGCAAATTTTCATCTCCCACTCCTGCCCCTATTCTTCCCCTTCGTACTATTTGCGCTTGTTGTTCCGATCCATCTCACCTAACCGAAGAGTGTCCTTACAACCCACCTTCCCAAGGACAGGATCAGGTCAATGCTGCATTTCAGCAGAGACCAAGAAACGATCCATACTCTTCCACGTACAACCATGGATGGAGAAACCACCCTAACTTCGCTTGGAACCAGAATCAAAATCAGTTCCAAGGGCAGAACAACTTTCAAAGGGGGCCTCCTCAACAACAAGCACGACAACAATTTCAGCAGCCCTTCCAACCCCAACCTTTTCAAAATCCGACGAACAATTTTGCACCCAACAATTCTTTTCCTCAAAACAACTTTGTTCCGTCAAACAAAGATAAGGTTTCCTCGCTAGAACGAAGTCTGGAGGCGTTCGTAAAACAATCAACCCAATCCACCGCCGACATCCAGTCCTCTATTCAGTCTCTGGTGAAACACACCGCTGCTCATGGGCAAAGCATCAAGACCATCGAAGCCCAGATTGCACAGCTGAATGCGGCTCTAAGCGAGCGAGAGAAAGGGAAGCTTCCATCTCAACCACTCCCAAATCCTGGCCACCCACATAATGTACATGTTGCTCTTGAACAACAAAACTATAATGTGAGTGCTGTGACTACATTGAGATCTGGAAGGATGCTGCACAACAACACCGGCACACGGATAGCTGATGACACCCCTGCTTCTTCCTCTTCTTCTTCTTCTTCTTCGTCTACCGAGCCTATTCTCCATTCTCCAAAAGGACCCTCTCCTTCTTCTACTCCGAACGGACCCACATCTCACCCCACGAAAACTCTAGCTCTGGGATCCTTTCCAACTCCACAGTCTCCTCCACAAGCATTGGACTCAACCAATTTCAAAAACGTTCCATTTCCAAACCGGTTGAGGCCCAACAAACAAAATCCACAAATGGAGAAGATTCTGGAGTTGTTTAAACAGGTTAACATCAACATTCCCTTCTTAGATGCAGTCCAACAAGTCCCATCATATGCAAAAATCTTAAAGGACTTGTGCACTAAGAAGAGGAAATCTCAGGTACCCAAGAAAGTTTTCTTAGCTAGTGCCGTAAGTGATGCTCTTACCCAACCTTTACCTCAAAAACGAAAGGACCCTGGCTGTCCTACGATTTCAATAACCATTGGGGATAAGAACATCAACCGCGTACTTTTGGATCTTGGTGCCAGTGTTAACCTACTTCCCTACTCTGTATATGAGCAACTAGGTATAGGAGAGCTAAAACCCACACATTGTACTTTCCAAATGGCCGACCGATCTATCACCCATCCTAGGGGTGAGCTAGAGGATGTGTTAATAAAGGTTGGGGACTTCATATTCCCCGTTGACTTCATTGTTTTAGACACACAACCTGTAGCTAACCCCCGGAATCAAATTCCGGTGATACTCGGTCGTCCATTCTTTGCAACCTCAAATGCTGTGATCAATTGTCGAAACGATTCGATGAACCTATCTTTTGGAAACATGACAATTGAACTCAACATTTTTAGGTTAGGGAATCAGCCCTCTGAACCTAATGCTCATATACTGGACGTTTGTTCGATCCAGGAGATCACCTCTGAGGACTGTGAATTTGAGGAGTTTTTGTTCGATCACAGCAATCTTGACGCCACTAGTGCGTTCCTCTTCGAACCTGCTGCTGCTTCTGCTCCCGATGGTGACTATGAGTGTTTCACTTTCACGAACGATCTTGACCAATCACCACCCGAGTTTGAATCTTTTGAATTTCCGGATGAGTTAGCTGAACCATCCAACTCGGTCGCTTACACTCGTTTTGAACCTCTGCTGGAATCCTTTGAGTTCGAGACCTTTTCACCAATCTTGCCTTGAATCGTTTCACCTTCAACGCTCGAACTCAAGCCATTGCCGTCTCACCTTAAGTACGCTTACTTGGGTGAGAACGAGACCCTCCCTGTTATCATCTCGGCCTCTCTAGCTCCAGAGCAGGAGAAAGCCCTTCTTACGGTCTTGCACAACAATCGGCAAGCATTTGGCTGGTCAATGGAGGACATCAAGGGGATTAGTCCTCTGATTATTGAACATCATATTCATATGATGGATGATTCCAAACCAGCCAGGGATCAACAAAAGCGACTCAACCCAGTCATGAAGGAGGCTGTGAAAAAGGAGATCGTAAAGTGTCTGGATAGTGGTATCATTTACCCTATCTCTGATAGCCAGTGGGTTAGCCCTATTCACGTTGTCCCCAAGAAGTCGGGCATAACGGTCATAACCAATGAGGCAAACGAGTTAATCCCTACTCGCACCCAGACTGGGTGGCGAGTATGCATCGATTATAGAAAACTCAATACCGCAACGCGGAAAGACCACTTTCCGTTACCTTTCATTGACCAAATGCTTGAACGATTGGCTGGACACGAGTACTACTGCTTTCTGGATGGCTACTCCGGCTATAATCAGATTCCCATCGCTGAAAAAGACTAAGACAAGACCACATTCACCTGTCCTTTCGGCACGTTTGCATATCGTTGCATGCCCTTTGGGTTATGCAATACGCCCGCTACATTCCTGCGGTGTATGATGGGAATTTTCTTAGACATGGTGGAAAAATTCTTGGAGATCTTCAAGGATGATTTCTCCATTTTCGGCGACTCCTTTGACGAGTGTTTGTTGCATCTCGACGCTGTCCTTACCAGGTGTAAGGATAAGAACCTCACTTTGAACTGGGAGAAGTGCCACTTCATTGTACGCGAAGGTATTTTCCTAAGACATATCATTTCGAATAAAGGCATTGAGGTAGATAAAGTGAAGATTGAAGTCATTTCCAATCTCCCTCCTCCCAAATGCGTCGGATACATCCGAGCCTTCCTTGGCCATGCCGGTTTCTATAGACGGTTCATCAAGGACTTTAGTAAGATTGCTAGGCCCTTGACTCTTTTGCTGGCCAAAGACACGACATTCGACTTCAACTCGAGCTGTGTGACTGCGTTTGAGTCATTGAAAAGATCACTCACTTTTGCCCCCGTTCTTTCCTCTCCTGACTGGACGCATCCATTTGAGATTATGTGTGATGCATCTGACTTTGCCATCGGTGCGGTCCTTGGAAAGTACATCGATAAGATACTACACGTAATCTATTATGCTATTCGAACCCTGAACGATGCCCAAATGAACTATACAACAACCGAGAAGGAATTCTTGGCTGTTGTGTTTGCTTTAGAAAAGTTCAGGCCTTACTTGATCGGCTCTCCAGTCATCGTCTACACGAACCATTCAGCTCTTCGCCATCTTTTTGCGAAGAAGGATGCAAAATCTCGGCTGATACGTTGGATCCTCTTGCTTCAAGAGTTTGACCTTATCATTAAGGACAAAAGAGGATGTGAAAACGTGGTCGCCGACCATCTCTCACGACATCCTTCTTCGCCGTCACTTCAAATTCCGATCAACGAAGTTTTTCCGGATGAACAACTCTTGACGGTATCTTACGAACCTTGGTTCGCAGATATTGTGAACTATTTGGCCACAGGATTACTACCGACTGAATGGTCAAGTCAGGACAGACTTCGATTCTTATCCCAAGTGAAACACTTTTACTGGGACGAACCCTATCTGTTCAAGTACTGTCCCGACCAGATTATTCGTCGCTGTGTCCCTGACAATGAAATCAAGAGTGTGCTGTCGTTTTGCCACGATCAAGCATGTGGCGGGCATTTTGGCCCCAGAAAGACAGCCGAGAAGATCTTGCAGTGTGGCTTCTACTGGCCACAACTCTTCAAAGACGCTCATGATTACTGCAGAACTTGCTCCCGGTGCCAACACTTGGGCCGGATATCCAGAAGAAACGAGATGCCACTCCAACCAATCTTGGTTGTTGAGATTTTCGATGTTTGGGGTATGACTTCATGGGGCCATTTCCCAGCTCATTTGGGAACCTGTATATTCTTCTAGCTGTTGATTACGTCTCTAAATGGGTCGAGGCCGTGCCCAGCCGGACTAATGACAACAAGGTTGTCGTTAGATTCCTTAAGGAAAAATCTTTTCCCGATTTGGACACCCCCGCGCGATCATTAGTGACAATGGAACACATTTCTGTAATAGGACTTTCGAGGCCTTAATGCGGAAATATTCTATAAATCATAAGCTATCTACGCCTTATCACCCCCAAACGTGTGGGCAAGCCGAAGTGTCTAATCGGCAAATCAAACAGATTTTGGAGAAGACGGTTTCCAAGAACCGTAAGGATTGGTCTTTGAAACTCACTGATACACTTTGGGCATTTCGAACTGCTTATAAGACCGATCTTGGCATGTCTCCTTATCGGCTTGTTTACGGAAAGGCTTGTCACCTTCTAGTGGAAATAGAGCATCGCGCATTTTGGGCGATTAAGGAGCTGAATCTATCTCTCAAAGATGCGGGCAGCTATCGGAAGCTGCAGCTGAACGAATTGAACGAGCTTCGGGATGAAGCTTACGACAACGCGGTTATTGTAAAGAACCGAATGAAGGTGTTTCATAATAAACACCTTACGCGCAAAACTTTCACACCTGGACAACAGGTGCTTCTTTACGACACCCGACTACATTTTCATCCCGGTAAGCTCAGATCTCGCTGGAAGGGACCCTTTGTTGTGCGGACTGTATATCCGCACGGTGCGGTGGATTTGGAAAATCCAAAGGACGGTTCGCTTTTCAAAGTAAACGGATACAGACTGAAACCGTACCTTAGCGCTGAACCATCAGAGGAGCTCCTGCTCTTGTAGGAGCCGGTTTACCCTGCATAATCTTCCTCTGCCTACCACCAAACTTCGGTTATCCAGCCAAAACAGTGGACACTGTTTCAAATAAGTTTGGGGGTATGTATATACAATTTTCCTTTGTATATATATGTTAAAAAAAAGGTATATCTAACCGACGTTTTTGACCCTTCAATATTTTTGCCTTCTTGATGTACAATGACAGTGGGAGCACTGTCCAGTTTAAGTTTGGGGGTACGCTCGGTACGCATTTCTAACCTTCGCATTCATTTGTATATTCTGCATTGCATACTTATATATATATATATATAATTCAAATTTTTTTCCAAAAAAAGACATAAAACTTTGTCGTCAAGTTAGCTAGTGGGAGAACTTAGATTCAATATTTCGACAGTTTTGTTTGATAAGATAAGAATAACTAAATCTTATTTTTATATTTTGAAAACCTGAAAGATAACTCTCCTTTGAAGTTAACTATAGCTAATATACGTCTTTAGATCACACTACACGTGTCGTGAGTTTTTGAAAATTAGATGACAACTCTATTATGTCTGGAAACTTTTGAACGGATAAATTATTTTCTGAGGATCAAATAGGTTTGTTCTGAAATAAGTAATACCAAGAATAGTTTATGAAGTGAAGCGGATATGAAGGGATGTTATTGATGTCTTAATTGGAATTAATTCTGAAAAATAACCCATCTGGAACTTGATTAGAATGATTACACACCTAACCCACTAAACACGTCTTTTATCCCAAAAAATAATTGAACTACCGATTATATCTCCATTCGCATTAAATCATCATGATTTACACGCTAAAATTGTCTTTTGTTTTTCGGCCTAGGTAACTTGAGTAATTAAGTCCGCTGGGGTGTCTCTACACCTAATGCCCTAAAACCAACTGGTTTAGGAGGATTGGCCCAAAGCTCGCTAAGAAGCCTAGAAAGTCCAGATTAAAACAAAGTCAAGCAAGTGTTCTCTCCGAGTTAAAATTCCTAATGGTTCTTTGTGTGAGAATAATCTTGGCAAAAGACAGGTTTTTATAAAAAAGTATTTCTAGCGGAGATATAAAGGTTTTATTCTATGATAAAGACTATTGCACGTTCACAGAGGTGTGTATGACACGAAAACAAGAAAATGTGGAGTGAAAAATAAGACCTAGTTTCCTGTTAAGGAAGATAGAAATTCTGAATTTGAAACCTAACTGAAAAACGAAACTTGAGAAATACTTAACTCTTTATAAAACTTATGTGATCCATTTTAAGTTTTTTTGTCTGGGCTTTATTTTGTGACAAGACGACTTTAATCGATCCTTTTGAAACTTAACGACATTATTTGCACTGCACGTAAAGACATATAAAATCTTAAGTTAAATGAGAAGCGATGTGTGAAAAATAAAGGTTCGATAGTTCTAAATTTAGGATAATAGAATTGTTATCTTTAAAACAAAACCTTAGGGTTTGAATTATAGTTATTTCACAAAACTAGCTTGACGGGATTTTGTGGGTAGTATCCGCTGAAAGCCCTCAGAAGACAACACTCCTCCTACTAGGGACACCTAGAGGTTTAATGGCTTGTTGCACATGCTCTGTGCAATCGTGTTCCCTACGAAAGTGCGGCTAGGATTTTCTTTTGTGAATAAATGGTTTTGCTCGGGACGAGCAATAGATAAGTTTGGGGGTATGTGTTCATATCAGAAAACTGCATTCTATTACCGCTCATTCATTATCTAATTGTGTATTTATCGATATTATTAACCAGTGTCTGCTCAGTATTACAGATTACAGGTATCCATGACAAAATACTGGAAATGCATCCAAAAGCACGGATATATCACTTGAGAGATGACACTGCAACCAGAACCGCAAACCGACCGATACTTCAGGAGTTCCTTTTTGCAACAAGTTGTGTACACATTTTTTTTTATCTAAATGGTCCAACACAACAAGTGTGTACACAAGACATTTAGGCACATGTGGATATGATTTTATATGCATTCAAGGATATGATATTATATGCATTCAAGGCTAAACATCATGTGTTGATTTTTTCCTTCCAAAATTGAAATCAAATCAAAGGCAATCAAACAAATCAGCATGAGCCATAATGGGGGAAGCCATGAATCAAGCCACATGTGGGAATGGAGTAATGAGCATTTAATGGTGGAGATCATGTGTTGAATTGCATATTCAAAATTCCCTCCAAACACTGGGTGCAAATCAGATCGAAACAGAAGAAATAAACTAGACTAAAGTGACACCGGGGACAAGAAAAGACAACGTACCAAATTCTAGACCCAACCACCTTTTTTGGACCGGCCACCCTCCCCTTAAAACCGGCCTGGCCGGCCCCACACGCTCCAGTGGGTCCCAGCTTCTCACACACCCTCCCTCGCTTCCAGTTGGTCTTGATTTTGTTGTTTATTTGTTTTCTTTCTGAGCCTATAAATACAGACCAGAGGCAAGAGGAAAGGGGTAGCTTTTTCTTTAGTTTTATCTTAGAATTCTTGTAATTTTTCTTTTTATTCTTGAGCTCTTTCCCCTTTGACTTGACCTTGCAACTTCTCATTTTGAACTTGCAAGCATAAGGTTTAGGTTCTTGACTTCAAGATCTCTTGTAACAAGTTTGTTCTTCAATAAAAGTTCTTATTTTTATTACATGTCTTGTTCCATTTTACATGATTTCAATTGTGAAATTCTTGGTTTGCTTTGATCTTGCAACCTCTTTAGTGAGCTTGCAACCTTAAAGCTTGGTATTTGGATTTCACACGTTGTCGGGGATCGAACACTTGGAGATAACACGCTTGAACTCATCGGTTCTCTTTTCATCTTTCTTTCATTGCATTTTTCTTATGTATCTTCTCTTTTCTTTCATTTTAATTTGTAAATATGTGTGAGTAATCTTTTCACTTGTTAAGGGTGTAATATGTTAGATCGTATTCAAAGATGTCTTTTGTCTAAACTTTAAAACCTAAAACTTGCTATTGAAACTCCATGCAAATCACCCGCAACTCCGCTCACTAGGCATCCTATCCTACCACGATAGTGATGATTCCTAATCATGACCGGATTGCCCGTGGTTTGCCGAAGGCTAAAATCAAGAGATAACAACGGAAGGACAAGGGACAAGGAAAATGGATTTAGCTAAATGCCGTAAATACTATATTTCAAGTTCCCTAATCCGCGTTGTTACCTATTGCTTTAGTGTCAATACCAAATTGGGGCTATAAAGAATTGGCAAACATCACCTTCATACAATCTAACTTATTACTACCCTTAACAAGTCCTTTTTATTCATATCTTTGTTACGACAATTAGTTAACCAATAAATCAAAACACGATATTAACTCGTTAAAACAAGCGATAAAAACTTACCATCTCCCTGCGGACGACCCGTATTCATCGCGGCTCGCTACAAGCGACACCGTTTTGATTGCGGTAATTTCAAAACTCTTTTTAAACACGACACGGTTAGAACGTAACAATCAAGGAGCTTCCTCTATGCGTTGTTCACATTTTGACCATAGATTTCGCCATCGAATGGCGTATTGAACCCAGGTTTCGCCTGGCTTCACCGTGGCATTAATCAATGCCGTGATTGGGGTACGTTCGCTAGAGCAGGCGAAACGCTGGGTGAATAGCTGTTCCATCTCCGTAAAAGTTTTGACGGAGTCGTTGGGAAGCTCTGAATACCATTCGAACGCTGTCTCCGACAAGCTGCCGATGAATTGGCGAAGCAGTAGCTTATCGTCACCTCCAGTGTTGCCGAACAGAGCCCTGAACAGATCAAAATGTTGATGGAGATTGCCTGTCCCCTTGTACACGTGGAATTTAGGGATCGTATATCCCGACGGGTACTTTATCTGATCATACCATCCAGGATATGGTCGTCCAGTTCTGACGACTTGGCCAGTTGCTTCATTTACCTGATGAGCTCGTATCTGTTGAGCTATATAATCATCGAGCGTAGCTTTCGAGATTGTTTCTTCCTTAGCCCCTGAAAAGGCCGGAGGAGGGTTCGATGACTCTCCTCTGTCGTCTTCGATTATTACTGGAGGATCCTCGGCTTGAGGGTCCGGCTGGATCATTATGCCGACCATGTCTTGGAATAGTAGCGCCATTTGTTTTATGTTTGCCGCTTGTTCCGCGGCCTCTTTGTCTTTCCTTTCGAGCATTCTTCGAAGGAATTCGGCATCAGTTTCCTGTTCTTGACGCCGCTCTGACGATGCCTCCGGGTTTGTTTTTGGCCCAGTGAGTGCGACCATAGTTGTCAGCATCTCCTGGAGCTTTTGCTGTTATTGCTCCTGAGCCTTAGTTACTGACTGCGTGAGTGGTCGATGAACCGTGGAGATACGGATATCCTCTTTCTCGGAAGCCATATAAACAGTATGCACTACCATGCCCCCAGACTTAGGGCATTTGGATTCAATTCCCTTGCGATTTGTCGCAGACGCAGGGATCTTCTCCGGCCTTCTCCTTTTGTGGGCGGTCGAAGTTGAGGGGGCCATTACAGCGGAAACCCAAGTAAATGACACCTTCTATGGTACGACAGGGTGGTCCTTCTCTTGCCGAACCTTTATTTTCTTTAGTTGGTGAGAGTAGTCTTGGTTAACCACAGAATCTTGGACCCTTCGCCAGACCCTGTGAATTTTAGAGGACAACCGCTGAGGGGGCTGCTCTGGCTTCACCTTTGCAATGTTCTCCATAGGTGGAGGAGATCTTTTTAGCACGGTCGTCGGAGAGTTCTTGCGCACTCTCCTAAGTTGTTCAAAGCTGTTCCCAGTTGGAACAGCAGCATCGACTTCCACCGTTGGAGCTGGCGGAGTAAATCCAGAAGGGGAACTGCCCCCAGCTTTTCTTACTCGGCGCCAGTGGAGACATCGAGCATGCCTTGTAGACGGTATTGGCTCAGCTGTGGGGGTGGCTTCATCATGCCCCCTGCTCTGGTGAAGGGTTGCCACCGGTGCCAGCCTCTTGAAAACTGACGTCCGCTGAGAAGATGCGGCCAACCTGACCCTTGGGCAGGGGAAGCAACTTTGGTGATCTCGCCCGAAACGGTAGTTGGAGTGGACAGTCTAGCGAAGACCGATCCCTTAGCAGGATAAGCCTCTTTGATGATTTCGTTTGTTGGAACAGGGATGGCTATCCGTTTCGGGATAACCCCCTCAGGTATCGTGGGCTTCTTCACGGGCCCATTAGAGTTTTGACCCAGTCTGTTAAAGACTGAGGTGCTGGATTTGGGTGACCCATTGAGAGGGGCCACGGTAGTTGCAAGCCGATCAAAGACTGACTTCTTCAGAGCTTCTTGCGACGGCAGCGGGGCGTTGAAGCTCATCAGTAGGAGCATGGTCCCAAAGAATAGCCCAGTGGTGGCTTCCGTCACATGTTCTACTGCCATTGTGAAAACGGAGGCCGCTGGAGGCCCGTAGGTCACTCCTTCGGTAAGGATTAAGTGGGAGTTGTTGCAGTTGTTGTAGTTGGTGTAGTTGAAAGCCATTGATCTTCTATTTTCTGCACGGAGCAAGACACCAAATCTTAGTACCTCGAATCCAGGGGCAACTATAGCAAACCCGCGATTCGTTCGCGAACACGACACACGAAGTGTGGAGTGGAAAAGGTCCCATCGGGCATGCCAGAATCTGTTCACCGTCGAAAACAGAGACGAAACCGCGTAGGTCGTCTTGCCTGAATTTAGGTGCAGATGCTATTTGGTGTTATCCGTCCACCTCTCCGAAGATGCCAAGTTGATTTATGGAACCATGTATCAGAGGTTTGGACAGATGCGGCCGTTGTAGCAGACTTCATCAGATTCCCCCACATTGTGAGGGGTTTTTGATTATGGGGATGCTCTTCCCTGCAGGCGCAAGCCCATGTAGCTAATTACGCTACCGCATCGCGGTAACCACTTTCTCCTTCTCTAGATGATCACCTCGTGTCATGTGTGTTTGTTTTATTTTTGGTTGCCCGTGGATTGTATACAGGGACTAATTTATGTTGTCGCCCGTAGGGCGTGGATTAGTCCAAATCCGTATTTTCTTAGATTTGGGTTTGGGTTGGGTTCAAGGATCGTTAATCTCGTTTGAGATTAATATCAACTTAAACGTTTGTTAAGGATACGTTATTCTAATTTTAGACTAAGATCTACTTAACATGATCGTTTCGATCCAACAAAAGAGCATTTGGGCTCTATTGTTTTAGTTTAGGGACATTGCGGTCCAATGGGTTTAAGGACATCAGTCCGTGACAGTTTAAAGACATCATAGTCTGTAAAGTTTAAAAACATCATATTCTATGAGTTGAAGGACCTCACAGTCCATAAAGTTTAAGGACATCATAGTCTATGAGTTTAAGGACCCTATAGTCCGTAAAGTTTAAGGACATCATAGTCAATGGAATGTCTGGTTGTCGGGATCCACCACCTCTCTGAAGACGTTGAAGAATTACAACGACACATATCATAGGAATGAAGAGATGTACCCTTGAACCAATATTGGTTGGGAGATCTGTAGTCAAGTTTGGGACTAAGATCAGTTAAAAAGATTTATGAACATATGGGCTCAATTAATCTGAATAAGGGACATATGGCCAACTTGGGCTCGGCCAACTCAGTTAAAATGTTGAACATTTAATTAGGCTCAGTCTTTTTTTATTTAACAATACTGAGCATTGGTTTGGGTTCCGACACCCTTTTTGTCTTTTATTGAGTGTTGAGCCCTCATTATGGCTTTGGGGTTTTATTTAAAGAACAGTTTATGTTCCCTCAGCGCCCACATGAGGAGCACGTGGCGTGCTTGGCGCTGAGCGCCCGACTTAGAGCGTTAAGGCGCTTCATGTGAGATAGTGCACACGTGAGGAGCATGTGGCGCGCTTGGCGCTGAGCGTCAGTCAATGAGTGCATAGCGCTTCTTGTGAAATAGCGCACACGTGAAGAGCACGTGGCGCGCTTGGCGCTGAAAGCTGGCCCATGAATGCAGAGCGCTAGACTTGGAGCGCTGAAGCGTTCTTTTGTCCATTTTGGTCAGTTCTGTGCTCTGAGAATTAAATTATCGTTCATAGGAGACTTTGTCTCATAGATCTAAGAACTAAGTTCTTATTTTAACAGGTGTGTTCCCCTCCGAAAGACGGCCAAGGCATGGACTGTCTTGCCTGAGATTCGGGGCAGATGCTAATTGGTGCTATCCGTCCACCTCTCCGAAGATGCCAAGTTGATTTATGACACCATGTATCGAAGGTTTAAACGGATGCGGCCGATATAGCAGACTGCGTCAGATTCCCCCTTGTTGAGGGGTTTTTGATTTTGGGGACGCTCTTCCCTGCAGGCGCAAGCCCCTGCAGTTAATTACGCTACCGCGTCGTGGTAACCACTTTCTCCTTCTACAGATGGTCACTTCGTGTCGTGGGTGTTTATTTTGTTTGTGGTTCCCGTGGATTGTATACGGAGACTAATTTATGTCGTCGCCCGTAGGACGTGGATTAGTCCAAATCCGTATTTTCTTAGATTTGGGTTTGGGGTTTTGGTTTGAGGATACGTTAGCCATATTTGAGACTAAGATCAACTCAAACGTTTGTTAAGGATACGTTAGTCTAATTTGAAACTAAGATCAACTTAACAGGATCGTTTAGATCCGACAAAAGAGCATTTACGGGCTCTATTGTTCCAGTTTAGGGACATAGTGGTCCATTTCCAGTTTAGGGACATAGTGGTCCATTGAATGTATGGCCTTCGGGACCCGTCACCTCTCTGAAGACGTTGAAGGATTACAACGACATATATCAGAGGAGTTCGGAGATGTACCTTTGAACCAATGTTGTTTGGGAGACCTGTAGTCCAATTTGGGACTAAAGTCTGTTTGAGGGTTTAAGGATAAGTTAGCCGTATTTGAAGCAAAGATCAACTTAAACGTTTATTAAGGATACGTTAGTCCAGTTTGAGACTAAGATCAACTTAACGGGATCGTTTAGATCCGACAAAAGAGCGTTTGGGCTCTATTGTTCCAGTTTAGGGACATAGTGGTCCATTGCCAGTTTATGGACGTAGTGGTCCAATACCAGTTTAAGGACATAGTGGTCCAATACCAGTTTAAGGACGTAGTGGTCCATCATTCCAGTTTAAGGACGTAGTGGTCCATATTCCAGTTTAGGGACGTGGTGGTCCGACATTAGTTTAAGGACGTTTCGGTCCAACATTAGTTTAATGACGTTTCGGTCCAATATTAGTTTAAGGACATTTCGGTCCGACATTAGTTTAAGGACGTTTCAGTCCACGAGTTTAAGGACCCCGCAGTCCATATTGATGTGTGTGGTCGTCGAGACCCGTCACCTCTCTGACTATGTTGAATAATTACAACGACATGTGTCAGAGGAGCTCGGAGATGTACCCTCGAACCGGATATAAATTGATTTGAGAGAGAGAGCAATTGTGCTCAGTCAATTTAATTTGAGGACTTACGGCCACGATTGGGCTAAGTCCAGTTGAGAATATTCAACACTTTTATTTGTTTTTGGCCTATTAGGCATGTGCTAGGGCTTGGCCAATTTTTAATAATGCATAGCATTAAATCTTGGTCTCTGTTGGACCTTTATTTGGGCTCTTCCCCTTTTAAAATAATGCATTGAATTATTTATTATTTTGTTTGGGCTCTGCCCATTTATAAATGATGCAGAGCATCAATTTTGTTTGGGCTCTGCCCTCTTGCAAAGTATTTAGTTCAGCCTGTTAGGTCTTTTTTAATTGGGCTAGGCCCTTCTGCAAATAATGCAATGCATTAATTATTTGACAGTGGCTTGTCAGGCGCTTTGCGCCAAATAATGAGCGCAAGCGCTCGTGGAAGCGACACGTGTCGCACTCCGGTAAATGCAAGCACAATAGCGCAGTGTGCTGTGTCAGTGCGCTGCGCTGTTGCGCTGTTGACACGTGGCGCTCCCTGGTGGCTTGCGCCAACAAAGGAGCGCAACAGTGCAATTTTTCAAGTGCAAAGCACTGTTTTATATTTTGATCGATTTTAAATCAAAGAAAACAAGTTTTTTCTTGTTTTTAAAGAACCAATGGTTCATAAGAAAGTGCAAAGCACTATTATTATTTTTTTTCTTTTTATTTAAGATTATTGATCTTGCTCTTAGATCAATAATCTGTTCATAAGAGAATTTTCTCTTCTTCTTAAAGGTTTTTACTTTTCTTCTTGAAATTTTCTCAGAGTTCTCTTTGTTTGAAGCTCTTGATTTTTTTCAAGAAATGTTCATGCTTTGAATTGACGTCTGGGGTCTCTTTTATAGTGCCCATAAATTAGTTAAATTTGTTAAAGAGATCTTTCTCTGAGTGATTTGGGGAATTTTCCCCACCGTTGGATCTTTGATCCAAGGGCTTCTGTTTTACAGAAGAAAATCTTCTTGTTTTAACAAGAACAGAAAAGATTTCTTTAGAATTTTAATTCTGTTTGGCAAAGATGCCCCAGCGCGTGACACGTGTCGCGCAGCGCACAGCGCAGCGCAGTTGCGCTGACACGTGTCGCGCAGTGCACAGCGCAGCGCTGCTGCGCTTGCGCAACTGCGCTGACATGTGTCGCGCAGCGCAGCGCTTGCGCAAAAGCGACCGCGTTGACACGTGTCGCGCAGCGCAGCGCTTGCGCAAAAGCGACAGCACTGACACGTGTCGCGCAGCGCAACTGAAGCTTTGCTTCTATTTTGTTTTCAATAGAGCTTTGCTCTTGATGGAGTGCGCTACCTTGGGCGCTGCGCTCCCTGCGCTGGTGTGTCTGATTTTAACACGTGGCGCTCTGTGCGCGGCACAGGGGATCTGAAGCGTTGCTTCATTTATTTTAATTTTAATTTTCAATAAATAGCTTTGCTCTGATTGGGGAAATAGAAGCGTTGCTTCGTTTCCCGCCTTTGAATTTGAACAGAGCTTTGCTCTGATTGGGGTAAATAAATGCCCCCCAACGTTGCGCTTACGTAGCCTTCCAAACATGAGCGCAGCGGTGGCAGAATTCCAACCATCGCGGTAACTCTTGGGAGTTGAAAGGGTATTTGATACCTATAAATAGGACCTTTGGTCCTTTGGATGATTTTCATCTTCACAATTTTACTTTCAGAACTCAGAGCCCTGCTCTCTTGTTTAAACACTTTTAAAAGTTCAACTTTAGAAAATTTTAGGTAAAATGATTAATTTTGATTAAATTAAATCAATTTTAAGAGCTTTGCTCTCAATAAATCCCTGATCTAAAGAAGACCCATTTAGGGTTTCACTTAGCAGAGCTTTGCTCTAAGGGGGTCTAAAGAGAACTTAAGGGAACCCTATTAGGGTTCCATTAACAGAGCTCTGTTCTCTAAAAGATTTTCCTTGGATTTTCTTAATTAATGGAGCTTTGCTCCTTCCAAATCATATAGAAGAACTCTTAAGAGTTCTTCATGGCATTTGATACTATTATTATTATTATATCATTTTTTTCTCAGAGCAGAGCTCTCAATGTTCTTAGGGAATTTTCCTCAAATTCTCTTCATAACTGATTTTGACTGGTGTCACTCCTGTCTGCAGAGCATTGCTCTCGAGGAGTTTAACTTTTAACTTTCTGTATTTTCTTATTTGTTAATCTCCCTGTACCGTTTTCTTCAGGTATTATGGCGGTGCGTCTATACAGCTTGCACGAGTTCATCACTTATGAGGATATCCATGTACAGGGCCGTCAACAGAACCAGGAGTTTACGGACGCCCAGTGTGCGGAGGTCATGGGTCGCCTCAACGCAAGTGGTGGTTGGCTGCTTCCTCGTCTTTCAGCTCTCTTAAAGGTCGTGCTGGGAGCAATATGGAGAGCACTTTCGGGGTTTCACGAGGCCCTACTGCTCAATGCGCTGGATGATGCCGAAGACAAGGTGCATTCAGTGTACCTGACGGGGCCGATCTCGAAGAAACGGCGGGACAGCCTCATCGACATCCTACATCAAGTCTTCCAGCAGACGACGATAATCGCTGCTTATCAAAGGATAGGGGGCCTTGCTGAAGACCTTGACACCCAGGAGCACGAGAAGCTGCGCACGAGAATCATCAGAAAGGCCAGGAGAACTCTGGATGGCCTTACTTTTGAATTCCTCAATCCGTGCCCCGGATCCGAAGTCATACCTTTGTAAACATTTTATTAATGTTATTATTTATTTCTCCGTGATTGTAAGAACCCCCTTTTTTATGATATGAATAGAAAATTTCCATTTCATCTTGTCTTATTCCTCATCCCGAACCGTTTGCACGTGCATGAATAAGTATTTCTTAAACGCTTGATCAAGTGTAAATCGGATGTTCTTTCTGTCACTATCTTATTATCAGTATACTGTCACAATTAGCTGGTAAGCACCTTGATTTCTCCATGCAATAATAATGGCTTAGGCCGCAGATTCAGATCTGCCGCCTAAGACTTTTCAACTCTAGGAGCCGTGAGGGTCTCATAGAGACTTTTCTCCCTACGGATCGAGAGGATCTCATAGGTGGTTTTTTCTCCTTAGGAATCGTGAGGATTCCTAAGTGTGGTTTTCTCTTATAAGTCGTAAGGATCTTATAAGAGAATTTTTCCCTCTTACGAGTCGAGAGGACTCGTAAGCGGTTGTTTCCCTCCCTGTCGAAATTCGATGTTGGAGAGTGAGACCCGTGGATGGTATGCAAGAGACCGTTTTGGGCCAACTTGCGGGGTCCCAGTGCTTAGGAAACAGGCTTCTTTTATGCCCACTGCCTAAGGCTTTATCTCATGAGTCGAGCCGCCTCAACAATTTTTTACGAGTCGAGACGAATCGAGCGTTTCTCGCAAGAACATCTTAACGTCGCATTTAACCTCTGTTCTTTATGACAGAAGCCCGTTAAGGTTGGTGGTACTTAGGGTTTTGGCCATCGTACCGTCGCATAAGCTGATATAGTCCTCGATAGGCAATCGTGCTGTTCGAGTAGCCCTGCGACTGCCGTGTCTCTGATCCCTTCGGGGGCTGGACAAGACGTCTTCAAGCAATCTTCCTAGGCAGTTTGACCATCGGAAGAACAAGCGTTAGGGATTTGCCATGCCGCTTTTTACTTGAGGTTAGGCTCATTTTGGCGAGCCCCGATGAGTCATAACCACTCCGCGCTAGTGTGGGATGATCTCCGATAGTCTTTCAGGTTTTATGTGAGTTGCCGTCAAGACCCTGAAGCTAGGAATTTGGCCTTCGCTTCGTTTTGCTGGCATCGCGTCTGCTGTATCGAGATGAATGTCGCAGCTGTTTTTAGTTTGCTGATGAACCGTTGAGGTTTGGAACTAGGGATTTTTCCGTGGCTCTGTTTGTTTGATTGTTGCGTCCGAATCCCGCTGGAGAAAGAACGCTGGGGTGACAACTCGTCTGCTGTATCGAAACGAACGTCGAGGTGGAGCTGGAATTTTGCTGTGGCTCCGTTTGTTTGATTGTCGCGTCCGAATCCCTGCTGGAGGAAGAACGCTGGGGTGACAACTCGTCTGCTGTATCGAAACGAACGTCGAGGTAGAGCTGGAATTTTGCCACGGCTCCGTTTATTTGGTTGTCGCGTCCGAATCCCTGCTGGAGGAAGAACGCTGGGGTGACATCTCGTCTGCTGTATCGAGACGAATGCCATGGTGGAGATGGAATTTTGCCACTGCTCCGTTTGTTTGATGATGTTGCGTCTGCTGTGTCGAGACGAACGTCGAAGTGGTGACCATTCCGCACTGATATGAGACGATCTCCGGTTGTCTTTCAGGCTTTATATGACTCGTTGTTAAGACCCTGAAGCTAGGAATTTGGCCTTTGCTTCATTTGCTGGCATTGCGTCTACTGTATCGAGACGAATGTCGTGGCTGTCTCTAGGTCGCTGGTGAACCGTCGAGGTTTGGAACTAGAGATTTTGTCGTGGCTCCATTCGTTTGATGACGTTGCGTCTGCTGTGTCGAGACGAACGTTGGGGTGACATCTCGTCTGCTGTATCGAGACGGACGTCGAGGTTGTCTCTAGGTTGCTGGTGAACCGTCGAGGTTTGGAACTAGGGATTTTGTCTTGGCTCCATTCGTTTGAGGACGTTGCGTCTGCTGTGTCGAGACGAACGTTGGGATGACATCTCGTCTGCTATATCGAGATGGACGTCGAGGTGGTGACCATTCTGTGCTGGTGCGGGATGATCTCCGATTGTTTTTCCGGTTTTATATGAGTTACCGTCAAGACGTTGAAGCTAGGAATGTGGCTTTCGCTTCGTTTGCTTTGGTGTGTCCAAATCCTGTTGGAGGAAGAACGCTGGGGTTGACATTGCGTCTACTGTATCGAGACGAACGTCGAAATGAAGCTGGGATTTTGCCGTCGCTTCGCTTTGTTTCGACCGCAGGGTCTTTTTGTTGGCGTTGTATCTGCATCTTGATGGACTACGAAGGAACGCCTTTATTGACACCTCATCTGCTGTAACGAGACGAATGCTCAGATGGTCTCTAGGTTGTCTGTGAACCGTCGAGATTTGGCTTCGCTTTTCTATGGAGCCTGTTGGGAAGGTATGGTTCCCTCTTTGTTTGCGCCCCTGGATTGTATACATGAATCGATGTGATCTAACCTGTAGGGCCAAAGTTTTATCATCATCTTTTTTTTGTTTTATTTCCGCGATGCTTTATTATTTCAGCTTTTATATTACGAAGGTCGCGATTGCCTAATCATTTCGGCTATTTTTCGCGGTGCCCAATCATTTCGGCTATTTAGTTTATTTTTACTCGCTGCTTTTTATTGCGAGTTGCCCAATCATTTCGGCTATTTTTGTATGCATACATTTTTACTCGCTGATTTTGTTGCAAGTCGCCCTATCATTTCGGCGATTTCGTATGCATGTGCGGTCTACCGGCTTTTCATCGTAGACCTGAAATTAGACACCGATTTTGGCATTAGCACCGCTACAACTGGGATATTGCCAGGAGCGAATCATCATTTGCCTCCGTCGATATTGATCAAAGGTGGCTTAGCGAACAGGGTTAAGGTCTTGTCGACTAAGGCTTTTAACTTCATGAGCCGTAGGGGTCTCACAAAGGTATTTCTCCCAACAAGTCGTGAGGATCTTGTAGGTGTATTTTCTCCTTAGGAATCGTGAGGATTCCTAAGTGTTTGTTCCTCTGTAAGTCGTAAGGATCCTACAGTAGGGTTTCCTCCTTGTAAATCGAGAGGACCTACAGGGGTTGTTCATCATACGTATATATCCCTAGTCACGGATGGAGCTTGGTTAGGGAAATATTTATTCGCGCCCGTGGATTGTATACAAGAGCAAGTATTGAGCCACTTGTAGGGCAATATTGGAAGTTGTGGAGGTTACTTAAGCACAGGTTTAGGTCTCTGTAACTTAAGACTTTCAAATCTCATGAGCTATGAGGGTCCCATAAGAGTGTTCTCCTTACGAGTCGTGAGGATCTCGCAAGTGTATTTTCTCTTTAGGAATCATAGGGATCCCTAAGTGTGCTGCTCCCTTGTGAGTCGTAAGGATCTCACGCGGGTGGTTTCTCCTTACAAGGTCGAGGGGACCCTATAGGTGTCTTTTAACGAGGTTGCGCCCTTTCGGGTTTTCACAAACACTCGCCGGTAGTCCTGCTGTTTTTACTCACGGAGCCCTTTCGGGTTTTCATCCGTGCCCTTTTTGCTTATGGACATACCTTCTTTTTATATATATATATATATATATATATATATATATATATATATATATATATATATTTTACGAGGTCGCGCCCTTTCGGGTTTTCACGAACACTCGCCGGTAGCCCTGCTGTTTTTACTCACGGAGCCTTTTCAGGTTTTCATCCATGCCCTTTTTGCTTATGGACATACCGTTTTTATATATTTTATTTTATTTTTTTGTCAGCCTGAGGATGCTGCGGTAGTAGTTTAAAGACGTTTCGGTCGTTTGCAAGTTTTAGGACATTGTGGTCCATCATTAGTTTAAGGACGTTTCGGTCCGGGGTCGCCGTATTTGAGGCGAATATCTACTTTATTGACTTTTCGGTCTGCGGGGTTTTCTCTATGACTGAGCATGATGCCCCCGGCGTATCCGTCTTTCTCAGAACGTGCAATTGTGGCGGGTTCACCTTCCAGTTTTCAGACAGCGCGAACCTGCCCTGTTGATATTGGTCTTCAACCCAGTTTTTGAAGACGTAACAATCCTCGATCAGGTGACCTACTGTTTGGTGGTAAGGGAAATAATTAGGATTATTAACATCGCCTGGCCGCAACGGACGTTTTGGACTTGGTAGATTAATGAGTTTGTCGCGCACTGCCAGATCGAACAGTCCCCTTGTTTTATCTTGCGGAAACGAGTAAGGACGTTTCAACTTTTCTTGGAGGGGTTGCTGCTTGTTGTTTCGGCAAACAACCGGTCTAGGGCCACTTGATTGCTGTTGAGCATTGGCTACGAGGGCTTTTTTTCCCTTCCCTTTATCCTTTTTGTTCGATCTCTTATTTGTGGTGCCGAGATTTTTTCCGAGCAGCGTGCTATTACACGGCTGAACGTTATTGCAACTTCTCAATTCTTTCATCTTTGAAATGGATTCCATGAGGAGAGGGTTGAGGGCAGCTTCCTCGTCAGAATCGCTTCCAAAGGTGATAATTTGCGATCCCTTGGAGTCGGCTATATGACAATCGTCGGCGGCTCTTTTGCGCTCATCTATCACATTTTTCTGATGTCTACGAGCTCCACACTTTGTCCTGTTGAAGTGTTGCTTTTGAGCGACATACCCTTGCCACCAACACTTAAAGGAGTCGCAGTCTTCGGTAGGATGCGTGATCTTCTGATGATATAAGCAGAAGTTAGGATGCATCTCTACTTCACCGAGAGTATTTTCTTCAGAGGGTGGTAGCACCATTCCTGCCGACAGGGCTTTAGCGAACCTTTTCCTCGTCTTGAATTTTTTTTTATCTGCAGCGGATGGCTCTTGATTTGACGGGAGTGCTTCGACTCTTTGGTCTAGTAGTCGGCGTTTTGCTCCTTCCAATATGACCATCTCACGCTCTTGATCGGCTTTAACTTTCAAACGAATCTCATTCACGGAGGCATCGATCAACTCGTCTGACGGCCGCGGAATTTGTGGTTCAGGGTCCGTCCTCGGTTTTTTGGCGCAAGGAGCCTCTTTATTATCTGTCAGTGAGTGAGAGATCACATGACAAGTTGCCCCCGGCGTGTTCATCTTCTTTGGAGTATGCGGCTGTGATGGGTTTACCTTCCAGTTTTCAGACAGCGCAAACTTGCCTTGTAGGTAGTGATCCTCGATCCATCCCTTAAAGACAAAACAATCCTCGATCGGGTGTGTCACGACCCGCTTCCCAGAGTACGCAAGATTTGGGCACGTGACATAGCCAACCATGCTACCTGTGGGTAGGAAGTATCCATCCACAGTCACATTACGGTTGTAAAGATATCAAGAACAGTAAAAATAACTAAACTAATACATGTCCAAATCCATAATAACAAGAATCAATAAACAATAAGTGCGGAAGCTAATGATCCAATACAATGAATAACAGTACGTCCCATAATACGGGCTCACATCTGGAATGAAATGAAATAAATAAACTAAACTCTAAAGAACTCACAGTTCAGCCTGCTGGCTGAAGTACTCCTGCTCGGTCGGCGGCAAAGGTACGGAATCTGGGCTATGCAAAACCCAGACGTCAGCGCGTCAAGATATCAAGTATGAAGCATAAACATGGTAATAAACAGTGCAAGCATGAACATGAATAAGCAGTAATAAGAAGTAATAAACAGGGTAACGTGCAGTAGTGACTAAACTGTCCTATCAGGTTTTCTACTCTATAGTCTTTGAAACCAATTGATGAATCGTCGATGTAACTCAATAGTATCCCGTGCGTGCCCGGGACCACGGTCATAATTCTCGGGGCTGAATCCGAGACGTGCCGCTAAGCAGTAAAAGGTAGTAGGATAGATAAGTGATGTCAGCATCAACACTCCGGAGCTGGCCAAGCCCGTAAGACTGATCAGAACAATGTATCGAACTTTTGAGTTACAAGTCGGTTTCACCTTTGATTTCCCCATACCCCCAAACTATGTATGTCAGTCAGGTATTCAGTAGTCAAGAACTAATGCCAACACAAGTCAAGTAAAGTTAGGTCTGTCTGGATCGACAGCAGGAATGGTTAGGTTTGTCGGCATTAGGCATAAGATCAGGTAACAGGTCAGGTTACTTTCAACAGGTAAAGTCGATATGTACAGGGTGTTGTGTCCGGTGTATCAGTACATGTGTCAGGTGTATCAAGATCGGCCAATATGTAATGCAATCAGGTATATGATGATAACAGGTATAGTAACAAATAATGAACAGTAGCAGGAAACAGTAAATAACAATTATTATTCTATGTGAGCACAGTGATGTTTGTATTTTCATATTAATCCGGTTCACGCACCTTTGGGGTGCAAAAGCCACAAGATGAAGCGATATCGATAACCTAGGTAATGAAGTTGCATGAATTTAAACTAAGCATAATAATTGTCTCATGAGTGATTTTAACAAATGAAATGGGGATGATCTACTTGGTTTGATTAGTTAATTATGACTTAATAGCAGACCGGTTAAAGCGAGCAATGATTTCATTGATTTAAAGTTACGGATAATCGTGGCTAGCAATTCTGAGTTATAACAGGTATCGATATTATATTAGTGGTGTGGTTATAATATGATGATTAAGTTGTAGCATGTTAAGCAAGTATTCAGATACTTGCCTCGGCGGTTCCGCAAACCGAAACACGGATGCGATGTCGGTAGAAACCACGATACGGAAGCACGGGCCACGGATCGAGTCCCAACAGAGGTCAATGGGATCACACGGACCAGGGGGCTTCGCTGGAGCGTCGGGTTCGGCAAACGGCACGGTCGGGTTCCGGCAACACCCAAATAGCAAAGTTAGCAACAAAGATACGATATACGCCAAAACTAACGACCAGCGGGGGTTGTACCAAAAGGAAGGAGAAGGAACTTACAGGGAGACACCAGGGGGTGACCACGGCGGGTTCGACGGCACCGGAACGCCGGCGAAACGACGGCGGCGGCTGCAGCAAGGGGAGAGGCCTCGGGTGTGCAGGGTAGTGTGCTGCGGCGAGTTGGAGAGGAGTGTGGTCGGCTAGGGTGGTCGAGGGGGAAAGGAGGTGGCGCGGGAGACGTCGACGAGGGTCGTCGGCGCGATTTCCGGCGACCTGGAGATGGTGCAGGTGTTGGGCTCGGGTTTGAAGGTGGTCCGGCGAGGAGAGGAGGGGGTGACGGCGAGGTCTCGACGAGGAGGGTGAAAGGGGGTCGTGGGAGGTTTCGACGGTCGGGGGCGACGTCGACGGCGAGGTCGCGAGGGATGGAGACGAGGCCGGGGTTGCGTGCAGGTGCGGGAGAGAGGAGGAAGGAGGGAGGAGGAAGGCGCGGTTGTCGCGGAGGCGTCGCAGGCGGCGACGGCGAGGTCGCGGTGGCGACGGTGGTGAGGTCGCGGTAGGCTAGGGTTAGGGTTTGTGGGTTTCTCGCGACGGACGAGGGTTGGGTGAAGGCGGCTGTTGCATGTATGGGTAAATATATAGAGGAGAGAGAGAGAGAGAGAGATTAGAGAGAGAAAGGGAGAGTGGAGAGAGATAGAGAGAGAGATTAGAGAGAGAAAGGGGAGAGAGGCAGAGAGATCGTAGAGAGGGAGAGAGAGATGGGATGGGGCCCACGAGGAGGGTTAAAGCCTCGTGATTGGCTGAGGGTTAGGTAATTAAAAGATTTGAGGAGATAAAACAGTTGAGGAAATATATATACGTATATATATATATATATATATATATAGTTTATAAATTAAATTGAAACGGGCCCTTTTTGGCGCAAAATGAAATATTTCCAAATCGCGCCCGGGTTGCGCCCAAATGTTCCAAATTCAAATTATAAGATTTTAAGCGGGTTCCAAATTTTGAAAGGAGGTGTTTAATGATTAAAATGCATGCCCCCAAGTCGGACACTTGCACGCGCGCGTAGTCGCCCAAACTTGCCCGTTTAGCCAAACGGAACGGAATCTCGACACGCGGACGCTACCATGCGACTAGTGGCGACGAGTAGGCCAACATGGACATCTTAAATTTCATTTTCGGAGTTAAAAATTGTTATGTGCTAAAATGGCTTAACCGGGTAAAATTTAGCAATAAACACTCGAAAATCAGGAAAAATTGGAAATGAGCAAACCACAACCCTCAACTAGTAATATACATAGTATTATTGGGCTCGGGTGTTACATCATACCCAACTACAAAAGAATTTCGTCCTCGAAATTCCAAGAATACAAGATGACTAACTACTGGAAAAGATGGGGGAATTTCTGCCGGATCTCGTCTTCTCGCTCCCAAGTAGATTCTCCATGCGATCGGTTACCCCAAGAAACTAGCACAAGAGGGATAACCTTGTTCTTAAGAACCTTTTCTCTTTGATCCTTGATCTCGACTGGTCGCTTCTCAAAAGTCAGGTCCTCACGAACGGTCAACTCCGAGTGATCCAAAACATGGGTCTCATCATGAACATACCTCCGTAGTTGAGACACATGAGGTACATCATGAACCCCTGCTAATGACGGTGGTAACGCCAACCGGTGCGATACCTCTCCAACACGCTCCAATATCTCGAAGGGTCCAACGAATCGGGGACTAAGCTTTCCCCGACTTCCCAAGCGAATCACCCCTCTAGTCGGTGATATCTTCAGGAGTACCAAATCGCCCACGGCGAACTCTAAAGGTCTTCTTGACGTGTCGGCCCAACTCTTCTGTCTGTCTTGAGCTGCCTTCATAAGCTTCCTGATTGTATTCACCTTCTCGACTGTCTGTACGACCAAATCTGGTCCTAGTAACCTTCGTTCACCAACATCATCCCAACAACCGGTGAACGGCACTTACGACCATACAGTGCTTCAAACGGGGCCATCTGAATAGTTGCTTGGAAGCTATTGTTGTACGAAAACTCCACCAGGTGTAGATGATCCTCCCAAGAACCTTTGAAGTCTAACATGCAAGCCCTCAACATATCTTCAAGGGTCTGGATCGTTCTCTCTGATTGTCCATCAGTCTGGGGATGATAAGCTGTGCTGAACTTCAATCGAGTCCCCAAACTATCTTATAAACTCCTCCAAAAGTGTGACAAGAACCGAGTGTCCCAATCGGACACGATGCTTGCCGGTACTCCATGCAATCTGACAATCTCCTGCATGTACCGCTCTGCCAAAGTCTCCGTCGATTGACCAACCCGAAACGGAATAAAGTGAGCTGCCTTGGTCAATCGATCGACAATCGTCCATACAGCATTGTTGCCCTTTGGACTCCGCGGTAAAGCCGTCACGAAGTCCATGGTTATACGTTCCCACTTCCATTGAGAAATCGGAAGTGGTTGCAGCAAACCAGCAACCCTTTGATGTTCAGCCTTGACTTGCTGACACACTAAGCACTTAGCCACAAAGCGAGCAATTTCCCGTTTCATACCTTCCCACCAGAAATGCTGTCGAATATCTCGGTACATCTTCGTCCCTCCTGGATGCACAGAGTAAGCTGAACTGTGTGCCTCCTTCATAAGCTCCTCGCGCACATCTCCTTTTGTCACACACACGGCTACCATATCTCAACGAACCATCTTCATGGGTTAGTAGATCGGTTCGTAGTCCAGCTCCAACCTGCTCTCGAAACCTTTGCAGTCTAGGATCCTGCGATTGCGCCGCTTTAATCTTCTCAACTAAGGACGATTGTACTTGCAACTGCATCAACTGTCCTGTAGTACACGGTAGCACAACCTCCAAGTCAAATCTCCGAAACTCTTCAATGATCTCTCTCTGTGCAGTCAATAACTGAATTGCTGGTAACCGACTATGCTCATCTGGCACGACGTTAACCTTTCCCAGATGGTACTTAAGATCAAGGTCGTAGTCGGCCATCAGCTCCAACCATCTGCGTTGCCTCATGTTCAACTACTTCTGAGTGAACCCATATTTCAAACTCTTGTGATCCGTAAAGACTTCAACTCTCTCGCCCAAAAGGTAGTGTCTCCAAATCTTCAGGGCGAAGATCACGGCTGCAAGCTCCAAGTCGTGAGTCGGATAGTTCTGCCCATGAGTCTTCACCTGTCTCGATGCGTAAGCGACGACTTTCCCATTCTGAATCAAAACACATCCCAATCCTTTTCCAGATGCGTCGCTGTGAATCACCAGTCCTCCGGAAATGTCCGGTACGGTTAGGATAGGGGCGGTTATCAACTTCTGCTTCAACGTCTCGAAGGCCAACGAACATCTATCTGTCCACACAACCGGTACCTCCTTACGCGTAAGCTTGGTTAACGGCTCAGCTAAACGAGCGAAGTTCTCTACAAATCTTCTGTAGTAACCGGCGAGTCCAAGAAAACTTCTTATCTCTGCAACATTCTCTGGAACAGGCCAATCTCGAACTGCTGCAATCTTCTCGGGATCAACGGCGATTCCATCGCCTGACACGACATGTCCCAGAAACCTCACTTCTTCCAACCAAGATTCGCCCTTACTCACTTTCGCAAATAACTTCTCTTGTCTCAGCGTCGGCAGTGCGATCCTTCTTCTCCACTAAGAGAACTGGAGTTCCCCACGGTGAGTTGCTGCTTCGAATCCATCCCTTCTCGAGTAATTCACTCACTTGTTTCTTAACTCCCTCCAACTTTACTGGTGCCATTGGATAGTCAGCTTTTGATACTGGCGTTGCACCAGGAGTAAGGTCGACGCAAACTCCACATCTCGCTTCGGTGGTAAGCCCGAAATATCTTCAAACACATCCATAAGGTCGCGGACAACTGCCAGCTCTTCATCACTCTCCACTACCATAGCCGCAAGAACACTGTTCGTCGGCCTAGCCCTAAACTCGACTGGCCCGACAGGATTTCTTTCTCCAATGAAAGTAAACTTAGGATGTCCGGGAATCTGGAATTACCTTCCTTGCCCCACAGCCAATGTGGGCGTGGAAAGTGCCAGGAAAATCCATCCCCAAGACATCCTCGTAACTGCTCGTATCTATCACCAAGAAGTCTGCAAAAAACTCCCGTCCGCAAACAACAACTGTACGATCTCTACTATCCTTACTAGCTATGATTTTCCCATTTCCAGTGTGTATGTCCCATAAACTAGACAGGGTCGTGCAGTTGATCGAGTGTGTAGTTATAAATTTGGATGACATAAACAATGGGATGCTCCGAAATTAAGTAATGCCAAAGCGGGAAAACCACGAACGAGTAAATTACCTGAAACCACTTCTCCCGATGCCTTAGCTTCTTCAGCTGTCAACGAGAACGCTCGAGCCTGCTGTGGTCCTTGAGTAAGCGGTTCCTGTCCTTGGAACGGTCCTTGCGGAGGCTTCTGTGTATCATCCTTCGGGCGAGGCTTCGACGGACAAGCATCAACGGTGTGATCTGCCGCTCCACATCTAAAACAAAGTCCCAGCCTCAAACGACACTCCCTTCGCACGTGTCCGAGTTTATGGCAGTAACTACAGATCACACTCCCCTTCCGATCACCCATACTGGTTTTCTTCATTGGTGCTACGTTGCGCCTGTTCACTGGAATACGTCTACGTACGGGCGTGGGGTCCATTGTAAATGCTGGTTCCAGCTCGAGTTGTTCCTTTAGTTTCTCCATCAATCCCCTTATCACTCTTTGCCTGGCGGCTAAGACCGCATGCCCTGGGTCCATCTCCAAATTCTGATCGGCCATATCCCTGAAATCAAAGTACCCACATTAGCATGATGATAGATTCTGAGTATAGATCAAGGCTAGAACTCCAAGATACTTAAATAGAGTGCCGCATTGTAGCTATGCCGCGGTATCATAGCCGCAATTACTTAACTCCACCCAAGTCGCCTAAGTCCTAGAGATAACAAGAAGTTAGGTTTTCAAGTTTGACAATGCAAAGTAGGTTTGCATGCCGACATGATCCGGAAGAAGGATTCAAGGATGGTAAAACGGTCAAAGTGGCAGGACATGTTTCCTAATCACGGGTATTCTGATTCATGTATCGGGTGCAATACCCAACTACAAAGAATCAACCCAATTAACCTATGGCTCTGATACCATAAAACCATGTCACGACCCGCTTCCCAGAGTACGCAAGATTTGGGCACGTGACATAGCCAACCATGCTACCTGTGGGTAGGAAGTATCCATCCACAGTCACATTACGGTTGTAAAGATATCAAGAACAGTAAAAATAACTAAACTAATACATGTCCAAATCCATAATAACAAGAATCAATAAACAATAAGTGCGGAAGCTAATGATCCAATACAATGAATAACAGTACGTCCCATAATACGGGCTCACATCTGGAATGAAATGAAATAAATAAACTAAACTCTAAAGAACTCACAGTTCAGCCTGCTGGCTGAAGTACTCCTGCTCGGTCGGCGGCAAAGGTACGGAATCTGGGCCATGCAAAACCCAGACGTCAGCGCGTCAAGATATCAAGTATGAAGCATAAACATGGTAATAAACAGTGCAAGCATGAACATGAATAAGCAGTAATAAGAAGTAATAAACAGGGTAACGTGCAGTAGTGACTAAATTGTCCTATCAGGTTTTCTACTCTATAGTCTTTGAAACCAATTGATGAATCGTCGATGTAACTCAATAGTATCCCGTGCGTGCCCGAGACCACGGTCATAATTCTCGGGGCTGAATCCGAGACGTGCCGCTAAGCAGTAAAAGGTAGTAGGATAGATGAGTGATGTCAGCATCAACACTCCGGAGCTGGCCAAGCCCGTAAGACTGATCAGAACAATGTATCGAACTGTTGAGTTACAAGTCGGTTTCACCTTTGATTTCCCCATACCCCCAAACTATGTATGTCAGTCAGGTATTCAGTAGTCAAGAACTAATGCCAACACAAGTCAAGTAAAGTTAGGTCTGTCTGGATCGACAGCAGGAATGGTTAGGTTTGTCGGCATTAGGCATAAGATCAGGTAACAGGTCAGGTTACTTTCAACAGGTAAATTCGATATGTACAGGGTGTTGTGTCCGGTGTATCAAGATCGGCCAATATGTAATGCAATCAGGTATATGATGATAACAGGTATAGTAACAAATAATGAACAGTAGCAGGAAACAGTAAATAACAATTATTATTCTATGTGAGCACAGTGATGTTTGTATTTTCATATTAATCCGGTTCACGCACCTTTGGGGTGCAAAAGCCACAAGATGAAGCGATATCGATAACCTAGGTAATGAAGTTGCATGAATTTAAACTAAGCATAATAATTGTCTCATGAGTGATTTTAACAAATGAAATGGGGATGATCTACTTGGTTTGATTAGTTAATTATGACTTAATAGCAGACCGGTTAAAGCGAGCAATGATTTCATTGATTTAAAGTTACGGATAATCGTGGCTAGCAATTCTGAGTTATAACAGGTATCGATATTATATTAGTGGTGTGGTTATAATATGATGATTAAGTTGTATCATGTTAAGCAAGTATTCAGATACTTGCCTCGGCGGTTCCGCAAACCGAAACACGGATGCGATGTCGGTAGAAAGCACGATACGGAAGCACGGGCCACGGATCGAGTCCCAACAGAGGTCAATGGGATCACACGGACCAGGGGGCTTCGCTGGAGCGTCGGGTTCGGCAAACGGCACGGTCGGGTTCCGGCAACACCCAAATAGCAAAGTTAGCAACAAAGATACGATATACGCCAAAACTAACGACCAGCGGGGGTTGTACCAAAAGGAAGGAGAAGGAACTTACAGGGAGACACCAGGGGGTGACCACGGCGGGTTCGACGGCACCGGAACGCTGGCGAAACGACGGCGGCGGCTGCAGCAAGGGGAGAGGCCTCGGGTGTGCAGGGTAGTGTGCTGCGGCGAGTTGGAGAGGAGTGTGGTCGGCTAGGGTGGTCGAGGGGGAAAGGAGGTGGCGCGGGAGACGTCGACGAGGGTCGTCAGCGCGATTTCCGGCGACCTGGAGATGGTGCAGGTGTTGGGCTCGGGTCTGAAGGTGGTCCGGCGAGGAGAGGAGGGTGTGACGGCGAGGTCTCGACGAGGAGGGTGAAAGGGGGTCGTGGGAGGTTTCGACGGTCGGGGGCGACGTCGACGGCGAGGTCGCGAGGGATGGAGACGAGGCCGGGGTTGCGTGCAGGTGCGGGAGAGAGGAGGAAGGAGGGAGGAGGAAGGCGCGGTTGTCGCGGAGGCGTCGCAGGCGGCGACGGCGAGGTCGCGGTGGCGACGGTGGTGAGGTCGCGGTAGGCTAGGGTTAGGGTTTGTGGGTTTCTCGCGACGGACGAGGGTTGGGTGAAGGCGGCTGTTGCATGTATGGGTAAATATATAGAGGGGAGAGAGAGAGAGAGAGAGATTAGAGAGAGAAAGGGAGAGTGGAGAGAGATAGAGAGAGAGATTAGAGAGAGAAAGGGGAGAGAGGTAGAGAGATCGTAGAGAGGGAGAGAGAGATGGGATGGGGCCCACGAGGAGGGTTAAAGCCTCGTGATTGGCTGAGGGTTAGGTAATTAAAAGATTTGAGGAGATAAAACAGTTGAGGAAATATATATACGTATATATATATATAGTTTATAAATTAAATTGAAACGGGCCCTTTTTGGCGCAAAATGAAATATTTCCAAATCACGCCCGGGTTGCGCCCAAATGTTCCAAATTCAAATTATAAGATTTTAAGCGGGTTCCAAATTTTGAAAGGAGGTGTTTAATGATTAAAATGCATGCCCCCAAGTCGGACACTTGCACGCGCGCGTAGTCGCCCAAATTTGCCCGTTTAGCCAAACGGAACGGAATCTCGACACGCGGACGCTACCATGCGACTAGTGGCGACGAGTAGGCCAACATGGACATCTTAAATTTCATTTTCGGAGTTAAAAATTGTTATGTGCTAAAATGGCTTAACCGGGTAAAATTTAGCAATAAACACTCGAAAATCAGGAAAAATTGGAAATGAGCAAACCACAACCCTCAACTAGTAATATACATAGTATTATTGGGCTCGGGTGTTACAGGGTGACTTACCGTTTGGTGATAACGGCAGTAATCGGGATTACTAAGATCGCCTGGTTGCAATGGACGTTTTGGATTCGACAGATTGATGAGTCTGTTGCGTACTGCCAGTTCAAACAGTCTTCTCATTTTGTTCTGAAGAAACGAGTAAGGACGTCCTAGTCTTTGCTCGAGGGACGGACGTGGATGCGCGTTATTTTGGCGAACGACCGGCTTTGAGTTGCTCGGATGTTGTTGAGCGTTGGCAACGACAGTCGCCTTCCCTTTTCCTTTCTCATTTCGAGAGTCTGGTTTTGGAGGAGACGGTCCGTGGACCATCTGGGCTAATTTGTCGATCAATGCTTGGAAGGTGGTCGGCCTGAAGAACATCATGAATTGCGAGATGGTCACTTGCGGATCAAGAGTGCCCACGAACATGCCTATCGCAGGTGCCTCTTCTATACGTTGTTCGCATTTCGACCATAGGTTCCGCCATCGTGTTGCGTATTGGACCCACGTTTCGCCTGGCTTTATCCTAGCATTTATCAGTGCTGTTATCGGGGTGCGTTCACTAGCACTCGCGAATCTTTGCGTGAACAGTAGCTCCATCTCCGCAAATGTTTTAACAGAGTCGTTAGGTAGCTCCGAATACTATTCAAAAGCTGTTTCTGCTAAGCTGCCGACGAATTGACGTAGCAACAATTTGTCATCGCCTCCAGTATTGCCGCATAAGGCCCTGAATTGAGCGACATGCTGATGCGGATTCCCTGTCCCTTTATATACGTGGAATTTAGGGATCGTATATCCCGGCGGGTAACTGATTTGGTCGTACCAGCTCGGATACGGTCGTCCGGTTCTCGCAATTTGCAGAGCCGCTTCATTCGCCTGATGAACCCGGATCTGCTGAGCTATATAATCGTCTAGCGCGGCCTTAGAAATGGTTTCATCTTTGGCTGCTGGAAGAGCCGGCGGAGGATTAGATGTCTCCCCTCCGTCATCTTCAACAACAATTGGAGGGTCTTCAGCTGGAGAGTCCGGCTGTGACATCATCCCTACCATATCCTGGAAAAGGAGGGCCATTTTCTTTATGCTGGCTGCTTGTTCCGCAGCCTCTTTGTCCTTCTTTTCCAATATCCGGCGAAGGAATTCGGCATCAGTTTCTTGTTCTTGATGCTCATCCGAGGACGTTTCAGAGCTTTCTTTTGGCCCAGTGAGTGCAGCCATTGCAGTAATCATTTCCTGAAGCTTTTGTTGTTGCTTTTGGGCTTTCGTCACGGAACGGGTGAGCGGTCGGTGGACCGTAGAAGTGCGGCTTTCCTCCTTTCCAGAAGCCATATAAACAGTGTGCACCACCATGCCCCCAGATTTGGGGGGTTTGTGTTCAGCGCTTTTATGCTTCGCCATGTTCACAGGGGCTTTTTGCAGCCTCCTTTTCTTCTGAGTGATTGGAGTTAAGGGGGCCGTTGTAATGGGCACCCGGGTAGCTATTGGTTTTTGTGGCTTGACGGAGTAATCATTCTCTTGCCGAACCTTCATCTTTTTTCGTTGGCGGAGATAGTTTTCATCAATCACTGACTCCTGGACCTGTCGCCAGACTCCGTAAATTTTAGAGGACAGCCGTTGAGGGGGCTGTTCTAGCTTTTTCTCTGGAGTACTCTTCGCAGCTGAAGGAGTTCATTTCAACATTGCAGTAGAAGAGTTTCTGCACACCGTGTTCAGCAATTCAAAGCTGTTCCCGGTTGGAACAGCAGCCTCAATCCCCGCCGTTGGAGCTGATGAAGTAAATCCAGAGGGGGAGTTGCCCCCAGCCATCCTTACTCGGCGCCAGTGGCGACGTCGAGCATGTCGTGCTGATGGAGTTGTTTCAGTCACAGGGGTGATCTCCTCATGCCCCCTGTGTTGGTCAGAATCTGCTGGTACCAGTCTTTTAAAAACCGACGTTCGTTGAACGGGGACGGCCAACCTGTCAGAAGCAGACTTCCGAGCAGGGGAAGCAACCTTGGTGATTTCGCCTGAAACTGCAGTAGGGAAAGCTATCCGCTTCGGGATAACGCCTTCTGGTATTGCAGGCTTCTTCATGGGCCTGTCGGAGCTCTGACCTAGTCCGTTAAAAACTGAAGCAGTGGAGTTGGGCGACCCGTTGAGAGGGGTCGCGGCAGTGGCAAGCCGACCAAAAACCGACTTCTTTGGGGATTCTTGCAACGTCATTGTGGCATTGAAGCTCAACGGTGGAAGCATGGTCCCGAAGAATAATCCAGTGGTGGCCTGAGTTACCTGCTCCACTGGCATTTTGAAAAGGGAGGCCATTTGGGGCCCGTAGGTTACTCTTCCAGATGGGACAGAGCGAGAGTTGCTGTTGCAGTTAGTGCAGTTCGAAGCCATCGATCTTCTGTTTTCAACATGGAGAAAGACACCAAATCTAAGTACTTTGAATCCATAAGCAACCACAGCAAACCGCGATTTGCTCGCGAACACGACACACGAAGTGTGGAGTGGAAAGAGGAAAAGGTCCCACGGGGCGTGCCAGAATCTGTTCCCCTCCGAAAGACGGCCAAGACATGGACTGTCTTGCCTGAGATTTGGGGCAGATGCTAATTGGTGCTATCTGTCCACCTCTCCGATGATGCCAAGTTGATTTATGACACCATGTATCGAAGGTTTAAACGGATACGGCCGATATAGCAGACTTCGTCAGATTCCCTCTAGTTGAGGGGTTTTTGATTGTGGGGACGCTCTTCCCTGCAGGCGCAAGCCCCTGCAGTTAATTACGCTACCGCGTCACGGTAACCACTTTCTCCTTCTCCAGATGGTCACTTCGTGTCGTGGGTGTTTGTTTTGTTTGTGGTTGCTCGTGGATTGTATACGGAGACTAATTTATGTCGTCGCCCGTAGGACGTGGATTAGTCCAAATCCGTATTTTCTTAGATTTGGGTTTGGGGTTTTGGTTTGAGGATATGTTAGCCATATTTGAGACTAAGATCAACTCAAACGTTTGTTAAGGATACGTTAGTCTAATTTGAGACTAAGATCAACTTAACAGGATCGTTTAGATCCGACAAAAAAGCATTTAGGGGCTCTATTGTTCCAGTTTAGGGACATAGTGGTCCATTTCCAATTTAGGGACATAGTGGTCCATTGAATGTATGGCCGTCGGGACCCGTCACCTCTCTGAAGACGTTGAAGGATTACAACGACATATATCAGAGGAGTTCGGAGATGTACCTTTGAACCAATGTTGGTTGGGAGACCTGTAGTCCAATTTGGGTCTAAAGTCTGTTTGAGGGTTTAAGGATACGTTAGTCGTATTTGAGGCTAAGATCAACTTAAACGTTTATTAAGGATACGTTAGTCCAGTTTGAGACTAAGATCAACTTAACGGGATCGTTTAGATCCGACAAAAGAGCGTTTGGGCTCTATTGTTCCAGTTTAGGGACATAGTGGTCCATTGCCAGTTTAGGGACGTAGTGGTCCAATACCAGTTTAAGGACATAGTGGTCCAATACCAGTTTAAGGACGTAGTGGTCCATCATTCCAGTTTAAGGACGTAGTGGTCCATATTCCAGTTTAGGGACGTGGTGGTCCGACATTAGTTTAAGGACGTTTCGGTCCGACATTAGTTTAAGGACGTTTCGGTCCACGAGTTTAAGGACTCCGCAGTCCATATTGATGTGTGTGGTCGTCGAGACCCGTCACCTCTCTGACGACGTTGAATAATTACAACGACATGTGTCAGAGGAGCTCGGAGATTTACCCTCGAACCGGATATAAATTGATTTGAGAGAGAGAGAGCAATTGTGCTCAGTCAATTTAATTTGAGGACTTACGGCCACGATTGGGCTAAGTCCAGTTGAGAATATTCAACACTTTTATTTGTTTTGGCCTATTAGGCCTGTGCTAGGGCTTGGCCGATTTTTAATAATGCATAGCATTAAATCTTGGTCTCTTTGGACCTTTATTTTGGCTCTGCCCCTTTTAAAATAATGCATTGCATTATTTATTATTTTGTTTGGGCTCTGCCCATTTATAAATGATGCAGAGCATCAATTTTGTTTGGGCTCTGCCCTCTTGCAAAGTATTTAGTTCATCCTGTTAGGTCTTTTTTAATTGGGCTAGGCCCTTCTGCAAGTAATGCAATGCATTAATTATTTGACAGTGGCTTGTCAGGCGCTTTGCGCCAAATAATGAGCACAAGCGCTCGTGGAAGCGACACGTGTCGCACTCCGGTGAATGCAAGCGCAATAGTGCAGTGTGCTGTGTCAGTATGCTGCGCTGTTGCGCTGTTGACACGTGGCGCTCCCTGGTGGCTTGCGCCAACAAAGGAGCGTAACAGCGCAATTTTTCAAGTGCAAAGCACTGTTTTATATTTTGATCGATTTTAAATCAAAGAAAACAAGTTTTTTCTTGTTTTCAAAGAACCAATGGTTCCTAAGAAAGTGCAAAGCACTATTATTATTTTTTTTCTTTTTATTTAAGATTATTGATCTTACTCTTAGATCAATAATCTGTTCATAAGAGAATTTTCTCTTCTTCCTAAAGGTTTTTACCTTTTCTTCTTGAAATATTTCTCAGAGTTCTCTCTGTTTGAAGCTCTTGATTTTTTTCAAAAAATGTTCATGCTTTGAATTGAGGTCTGGGGTCTCTTTTATAGTGCCCATAAATTAGTTAAATTTGTTAAAGAGATCTTTCTCTGAGTGATTTGTAGAATTTTCCCCACCGTTGGATCTTTGATCCAAGGGCTTTTGTTTTACAGAAGAAAATCTTCTTGTTTTAACAAGAACAGAAAAGATTTCTTTAGAATTTTAATTCTGTTTGGCGCAGATGCCCCAGCGCGTGACACATGTCACGCAGCGCACAGCGCAGCGCAGTTGCGCTTGCGCAACTGCGCTTACACGTGTCGCGCAGCGCACAGCGCAGCGCTGCTGCGATTGCGCAACTGCGCTGACACATGTCGCGCAGCGCAGCGCTTGCGCAAAAGCGACTGCGCTGACACGTGTCGTGCAGCGCTTGCGCAAAAACGACAGCGCTGACACGTGTTGCGCAGCGCAGCGCTTGCGCAACTGAAGCTTTGCTTCTATTTTGTTTTCAATAGAGCTTTGCTCTTGATGGAGTGCGCTACCTTGGGCGCTGCGCTCCCTGCGCTGGTGTGTCTGATTTTGACACGTGGCGCTCTGTGCGCAGCGCAGGGGATCTGAAGCGTTACTTCATTTATTTTAATTTTAATTTTCAATACAGAGCTTTGCTCTGATTGGGGAAACAGAAGCGTTGCTTCGTTTCCCGTCTTGGAATTTGAACAGAGCTTTGCTCTGATTGGGGTAAACAAGGTGATGTTACAATCTCTTCTGTTTTTGTGAAAGACTTTTTCTTTGTCTTATAGATCTGTGATCTAAAGAGAACTAAGTTCTTCTTCCTCCCTTTTTATGATGAGATGCTTCAATCTCTTCTATTTTTATGAAAGACTTCTGTCTTTGTAGATCTATGATCTAGAAAAAGAACTAGGTTCTTTTTCTTTTGATGAGATGCTTTGATCTCTCTGTTTTATTTACCTTGAAGATTTTTTTCTCCCGAGAGCTTGCTCTTCTCTTTGAAATTTCTCAAAGTTTGTGTGGGGTGGGGGGTGGGGTAGGTTTCTCTGAGACTTGAAGTCTTGAGGCCTTTATATAGTGGAGGCTGATCTGTTAAGATAATCTTTTTCTGATTGATTTGGGGATGTTTCCCCATCATTGGATCTTTGATCCTAGGGCTTCTTTTTTACAGAAGACATCTTTCTTGTTATTAACAAGATTGGGAAATTATTTTCCCATACAGAGATCACTCTGTATCTTGGTGATTTTCAATCACCATTGGATCTTTGATCCAACGGTGCTCTGATTTACAGAGCACAATCATTCTTGTTTGGAAAGATTCTGAGGAGTGTTTCCTTAATAGAATTTTATTTTGGTAATTTGATGATTTATCATTTTCATTGGATCTTTGATCCAACGGTGGGGAACATTTAGTTCTAGTGTTTCAGAGTCTTTGACTCTTAGCGCTGGCGCACTTGGTGCTAGCGCTCTCGTGCTTTGCACGTGAGCGCTGCCTCAGAGTTTTTGACTCTTAGCGCCGGCGTTCTCGTGCTTTGCACGTGAGCGTTGCCTCAGAGTCTTTGACTCTCAGCGCTGGTGCTCTTGGCGCGAGCGTTCTCGTGCTTTGCACATGAGCGCAGACTCAGAGTCTTTGATTCTCAGCGCTGGCGCTCTTGGCGCGAGCGCTCTCGTACTTTGCACGCGAGCGCTCTCGTACTTTGCACGCGAGCGCTGCCTCAGATTCTTTGACTCTTAGCGTTGGCGCTCTTGGCACCAGCGATTTTATGAAGCGCTGCTTCATTTCAAATTTCAAAATTTGAACAGAGCTTTGCTCTTATTGGGGGAAACAATAGTATCTCATGATTTTTGAGATTTTGAGTGTTGATGATTGAGACGGATTTGATGATGATGATTTTATGGTTGATGTATTTCCATTGTGCGCGATCCGTTATGATGCACTCACGAGTTGGGAACTCACCCCAGTTGTACCATAACTTCTTGCATGACCAACCGCTTGGATCATTAGCGGCTTCGTTGGCATATATCTTATAGGACGTGATCGCATTTTGCTCTAGGTAGGTTATGAAGTGTATTGTAACAGCCTTTTTTTGTACTTGTTCTTGTTGTAGCTAGTTTTAACTCCATATACCACTTGTATATTGGTTGACTTAGTTATATGAGACAAGACTTAGATGCATTTATATTTGGATGCCAAACTCGATGTGGATTTCGTTGATGTATTTTGGTTTTGGAGATATGCACATATATAGATATATGTTGATTATGCCTAGTCTCGAGTAGTAGCTTGTACTTTACTTATGATTATTACTGCTGCTTTTAAAAAAATCCTATAATGTTTTCTAATGACATTGTTTTCAAACTGATATTGTTTTCCAATTGATATTGCTTTTCAAACTGATATTGTTTTCGAACTAATATTGCTTTTCAAACTTACATTATCTTTCTTTATAAAAACGTTTAATACTTTTAACTCATAACTTTTGATTCTGGTTTAAGATTACTTAGATTACTTTATTTCTAAATTGGCTTCGCGTAGTCTAAATGCCGGTCACATGTTGTTTTGGGGTTGTAACAAAGTTGGTATCAAAATACTAGGTTTTACCTTATTGAGTCTAGGTTTAATCATGTGGAGTCTAGGTTATAAAGTTCGAAACCTAGGCTTAACCTTGCAGAAATTAGATTTGACTTCGGTGGTCTTAGACCCGAACTTTCGATGCGTAGGTTGTCCTTGGTATGACGGAGTAGGTAATTTAAGTAGAGTTACGTAGCTTACATATGTTCCACAGCATATTTACGATACGATACTCCATTTGAGTGACCTTAGGAAATATTTGGAAATCTTTTTTTTGACTTTACGCATTCCTTCGTTCCAGTTGTTACACCTTTACCAACTCTCATTTCTTATTCCTGTCACTATGCTGCCAAATACTACGTAAGCCGAGAGGGTTGCAGCTAAAGATGATGTCAGGGCAGGCTCGTTTGAGATGAGGACTGACCAGGATGGTACTCCGGTGACACAGGAACAAGCTGATCTTCATTCTCCCGACATGATTTCTAGGCTGGAGAAGAGCGTTCAGGATCTACACCAGATAGTCAGGTCATTGGTCGAGTCCAGCTGGACTTAGCGGTCTGATGTTGTACAGCCTACTCTGGAATCCGTTGTGTAGCCTACTGCTTAGGGACCAACCGTACCCTCTGTTACAAGGATTATCAAGGTATCACTTTCGGAGTTTATTAGATTGAAACCTCCAGTGTTAACTGGTATGGATGCAGTAGATGATTCTTAGTCATTTCTTGATAGGATGGCTAGGATATTTCATTCGATGAGATGCTTCGATACAAGATCAGTGGAGTTGGCTAGTCTCCGTTTAGAGGGTCTTGCTCAGACCTGGTGCGGGTCGACCGAGAGAGGCCGTAGCGGATTCTTTCTAGGATGCGATGGTGGTAGGATTGGGCCCAGGGCCAGATGTACCGCTCATATCCAAAGGGTCAGAGGCCACCGCCGACGTGTCACAATTACAGTAGTTCAGGCCATTTTTTCAGAAATTGTACCGTCAGACGTCTTCGCGGGAGGAGATTTCCGCAGGCCGCCTTACCCCCGTCACCTCCTCCTCCGCTAGCATTGCCTCCTCTGCCCGTTTCTACTCAACACCAAGTAGTTACACCAAGAGGCCATGGTCATGGTGGTCATGGTCAGAGAGGACGAGGTCATAGAGGCAGAGAACATCAGGGAAAAAAGGAGTAGACATGGGTCAGGCGAGGGTTTTTGCTTTAACTCCTCAGGATGCTTAGACATCCAATACAGTGGCTATAGGTACTCTTTTCATTTTTTCCTTCTGTTAGGACGTTTTGCTCACGTATTAGCAATTTTTAAGGAAGCGGAAGGTATAATTTTTAAAAAGCAGAGAGCAAAAAAACCACAAACCCTAGAATCAACCCAAAGTCCTAAACTTGGAAAAAACGAGCACTATAGGGACTAGACTAGGGTTTTAAAAACTACAACTTTTGTAGCATGTCCACTTATATGTGGAAGACTTCTTGTAGGCTCCATGGACTCCGGGAACGAGCTTGTGAGGCGATCATCTTGTTAAAGATGATCCACTTGAGAGAATCCGTGCAAAGGCTTTAGCTCCACTTGAAGAAGAACTCTAATGAAGCAACTAGAACTCTTGACTTGCCATGAGAAGGTATCTAGAGATGTGGCTTTGGTTCTCTCTTTCTTTTCCTCACTTGCTTTCTTTTTCCCTTTCCTTTTGTGTAGAGAGCTCAAAGTCAAGAGAGAGAGAGAAATGGATGAAGAAAATAAAGCTTACATAAATGAAAAGGGAGAGATTGTTGGTGTTTGGTGCTCGCACCACGGAAGCCACGGCCAAGATAGAAGCGATAACAAAAATTTACGCAAGCACCAAACACGCATACCTCAGGATTCGATCAAAACACCTAAATTAGCAAGCTAAAACATGCAAGGGTATGAAAATACAGTCTTCGATGCGTATCCACCTAATTGTGGAAGACCCCTCCAAGCTCGTAGACGCCGAGAACGTGTTTGAAAGCCGACTACCCTTGCCGAAGAAGATCCACCCGAGAGAAACCGGAAAGACTCCGACCGACGATCCAAACTTGCAAGAATGGATTGTGGGTGATGTAGAAATTTTCCACTAACTTTTCTCTCAAAAATCCATTCTCAAGAGAGAGCAAGAAGAAGGAGAAGGAGGTGAGGAAAATAGTTAAGTGTTGAGATCAACCATGAAGCAACTCAAGAAAAAATATTCAAGTGTAAAAAGCAGAATGGCTTTGCTTTTTACAACCATGCATCAAATAGTGCACACAAATGATTTTCTCAATTTTAAAAACAAAGCCATACCTTTCTACATGTATGCAGCCATGCTTCATGCCACCTCACCCTCCACCTCATTTCCATTTAATTTTCCAAAAAAGAAAATCAAATATAAGGTGTCCTTCTTTTAGAAGTATTCTCGTATAAATACGGAATACTTCACCCGGTATACGTATCGTTACATATACGCATATCCGTAAAAATATGGATAGCACCAAAGAGAGAAAATGAATAGTGAACAATAATACTAATACTAATATATATATATATATATATCAAAAAATATATATAAATTATTAAGTCAAAACCTGATTTAATAATCCGGCTTAATCCTAAGCCGGCCGGTATTATCAACCGTCCGATTAAAGCCCGTGTATCTAGTACACGTATTTAATCGGACCCCTGCACGTACCAACATACGGCTCCTACATCTATTGCCTGAACCGAGAAAACTCTCTGATTGGGACTCTAAAGACTCGACAATAAGCTGGCAGCGGGTTTAACCACAAGCACATCAGCGACACTAGCTGTACGTAACGACTACACAGGTACTTACCGAAAGGGGGTCGACAATCAAGTACGTCCTTACCCTACCGAGCCTGAATATGAAAATCTCTGTACAGTCTAGTCTCTTCGTCAAAGAGTATCGCATATCAGTTCTAGGGGATGGATAACGTCAGACCCTTACTAACCCAATAAGTCGTGTCTAAGTCAAGCTCATCACCAACAAAGATACTACTAATCAACTATGAGTAAATCTCATCCACCATGGCTACGGATTTCTAGTGATAGCCAACTGAACAAAACGCGGCATCGACTCCTAATACCAGGAGAGACGAATCCCTGACAATCGACCACTGCCTCCATGTGGCTTGGAACTGTACCCAACTAAAACTTGTTTGCACGACTCCTTTAAGCCGTGGTAGGGTAGTAATCAAAGTACAGTGGGAACTCACAAGAGACAAATGACGATCTCAGGTCAAAGGAATAATCTGTACTCATGCCACCTGAGAACTTTTATCTGACGATAGATATAAAATCATCTAGAAGTTCTTGGTGAATCCGTCTGGTGTACTCACCTCCAGTGAGCACCTGTATACTATCTTAGGTGACACAACACCAATGGCTTATGAGACCGGCCATCGCCCATCGTTGGGGTCTAGAAACGTATACACTAGTCTACTTCGGAATATCGATGCCCAGTCTCGATACTCCCACGACTAGGGACTTTTAAGGATTGCTTATGGACAACCTAGCTCCCACGTATATGATCGCCATCATAATGCTGATTGTTAAGCAACAATCCTACGGGATTCATCAATGATGAAGACAAACCAAATAGCATATTATTGTCTCGAGTAAGATTGTTATACCTGTATAGATCCTCTCTCAATTATCATAATCGCCTACTTGCAATCGCAATAATTTCCTTGAGGGCACTATATCCAACATAGATCACACTCTCATATAGCTCCATCTCCTCTCTCCTCCACCTGTCACTCTGAATGGGGTGGGTGTGTACCCTCCACCTATATGCCATCACATGGCTCACAAAAGCTAAGGAAAAATAAATATGGAAAAAGAAATATGTAAATATATTTGATTTTTCAAAAGAGAGGAAAAAGAAATGAGAAATAATACTAGTAATATATATATGAACAAATTAAATAGTATTATTAAATGTCCGATTAAAGTCAGTGTATCCAATACACATATTTAATCGAACTTCTGCATGTATCACTATATGGCCCCTATATCGTTTCGCCTGAGCCGGAAAACCCTCTGTGTGGGATTTTAAAAACTCGACAATACGCTGATAGTACGTCAGGATCACATCTTATTGATCTGAAACACATTCAGATCAATTCCCTCACGGGTTAACCTACAAGCTCGTCAGCGGTACTACCTGCACGAAACGGCTTCCCAGGTATTGAATGAAACAAAGGTCGACAAGCAAGCTCTTCTCGTATAGTACAGAGCCTATCAGTGATAGTCACCGTACAGTCCGGTCTCTTCATTTGAGAGTGTCGCATATCGTGTCTGGGGGTTGGAATTCGTCAGACCCCCAATAACGCGATAAGTCATGCCGATATCTAGCTCATAACCAATAGAGAAACAATTGATAACACTTATCAGTAAATCTCATCTGCTCAGGCCAGAGACTTATGGTTATAGCCAATCGTGCACTACGGGACATCAACTCCCTATACTGGGATAAACGAATCCTTTTCGATCACTCACTTCCTCCATGTGGCTCGGAATTGTACCCAACTAAAACATGTTTGCATGGCTCTTTAAAGCCGTGGTAGGGTAATAATCAAAACACAGTAGGAACCACACAAGACACTATGACGATCTCAGGTTTACAGACTACTCTGTACTCATGTCACCAGAGAACTGCTATCTGACGATAGGTATAATACCATCCACAAGTTCTCAGCAAGTTCGTTCGGTGTACTCATTCTCCAATGAGAACCTGCATACAATCTTTGGTGTTAGAAAACAATGGCCGTAGGATCAACCATCGTCCCGGATGGGGTCAAGAAATATATACACTAGTCTACTCTGGATATCGATGCCCAGTCTCAATAATCCTATGACTAGATACAATTAAGGATATGCTTATGGGCTACTCAGGCCCCACTAATATGATGCACATCATAACCCTGATAGTCAAGCAAAGATCCTACGGGCTTTATCAACATGTATTAGCGATGCATAATAGCTAATAAAACATATACACATGTTAAGATAAAGTCAAACCAAATAGCATACTATCATATCGAGCAAGACTGTCATGTACATACATATGTCCAAGCATCTACTATAAAATACAATAATGGTCTCTAGGGCATACATATCCAACACCTTCGATGCAGATATATTGTTTGATCCTGACTCCACACACTCGTATGTATCCAAACACTTAGCATCAAGTTTGGGTGGAGGTTCGTCTTTGTTAGATCAACCACTAGTTGTGGTTTCTCTGGTGGGAGAGTCTTTAGTGTCCCGACACGTGTTCAGGTCATGCTCCGTTCGGATTGGAGTTAGGGATTCATTGGTCAATCTGATCCTTCTCGAAATGCTAGAGTTCACCGTCCTTCTCGGAATGGGTTAGTGGGCCGCTTATCATGCGTGCGTTGATTTCTATGAGAAGACGGCCAGGTTTCGTTTTCCCGGTGAGCTTGTTTTGGTGGTGCATGGGGATCGCAAAGTCGCTCCTGACAATCTAATTTCTGCACTCGGTGCTAGTCGGCTATTGAGGAAGGGATATCGTGGATTTCTAGATTATATTCGAGATACTGGAGAAGTTCAGTTGGATCAGGTTCCGATTGTGCAGAAGTTTTCTAATGTGTTCCCGACGAGCTACCAGGGTTACCGCCGGAACGCGATATCGAGTTTTGCATTGACTTGATCCCTGGTACGGGGCCTAATTCTATACCTCTGTATCGGATGGTCCCGGCGGAGCTCAAGGAGCAGTTGTAAGAGTTTCTTAATAAGGGACTTGTCCATTCGAATGTATTGCCTTGGGGAGCTCTTGTTCTGTTCGTGAAAAAATGACGGCAGCATGAGGTTGTGTATCGATTATCCTCATGTAAATCGCGTTACGGTGCAGAAGGGGTAACCTTTACCTCATTTTGACGATTTATTCAATCATATCCAAAGAGCAGGCTATTTCTCAAAGATAGACCTGCGATCAGGGTACCATCAGTTCAGATCCAGGAAGGAAGACATTCCGAAGACTGCTTTTTGGACGCGCTATGGGCACTATGAGTTCTTGGTGATGTCGTTCGAGCTCAATAATACCCCAGCAACGTTCATGGATCTGATGAACCAAATCTTCAATCCATTCCTTGCCCAGTTTGTTATTGTGTTCATAGATGACATCCTGGTCTATTCCAGAAATCGGGAGTATCATGAGCAACACTTGAGGATTGCATTGCAGACTTTGAGAGAGCACCGTTTTTTTTTCAAATTCTCGAAGTGCATATTTTGGCTTAATAGCATAGACTTCTTGGGTCACATTGTTACTAAAGATGGGATGTGAGTTGATCCGAAGAAGATTGAGGCAGTAAAGCATTAGCCTAGACCTGTTTCAGTGACCGAGATTTGTAGCATTTTGGGCTTGGCGGGTTATTACCGTCGCTTTATGCAGGACTTCTCTCATATTGCTGCACTACTGACCGGTCTGAACTGTAAGGCCATTCCTTTGGATTGATGCTTGCTAGCAGAGCTTCCAGTGATTGAAGACTCGTTTAACGACTATTCCAGTTTTATCGTTGCCTTTAGGCCTAAACGGTTTCGTTATCTTTTGCGATGCTTCGCGAGTAGGTCTTGGTTGCGTATTGATGCAGCATGACAAGGTTATCACTTATGCTTCTTGGCAGCCAAAGAAGCACGAGCAAAACTACCCTACTCATTATCTTGAGATGGCCGCGGTAGTCTTTGTGCTAAAGGTTTGGAAACATTACTTATATGGTGAGTCGTGCCAAATCTTTACCGACCATAAGAGTCTGAAGTACATCTTTCAGCAGCGGAATCTGAACTTGAGGCAGCGATGTTGGATAGAGCTTGTAAAGGATTATGATTGTGAGATTCTATATTATCCGAGAAAGGCGAATGTTGTAGCTAATGGTTTATGTTGGAAGCCCGGAGGTAGCTTGTCTTATTTGGACGTAGTGTTGTGGCAATCAACTATGGATTGGAAGACTTTACGTGACAGTGACATACAGTTTGAGTTCACATCCATAAAAGGATAGCTAGCTCATGTTCGTGCTCATCCACTTCTGCTCGATCGCATCAGGGAGGCACAGATTGGTGATGCCTGTTTATCTGGGGTCATGTAATAAGATCGAAAAGAGAGAGATTCTGAGTTCATGATCGATAAAGATGGAATATTATCGTTTGGGACTCGATTGTGTATGCCCGATTCAGAAGGGCTGAGGCGCGAAGTTTTAGAAGAAGCACATTAGTCTGCATACAACATACATCCAAGATCTACCAAGATGTATCACGACTTGAGAGATGTGTACTGGTAGGAAGGAATGAAGAAGGGGGTGTTGGATTTTGTTTCGAGATGCCTGACTTGCCAACAAGTCAAGGACGGGCATCAGAGGACGGCAGGAGAATTGTAACCCTTACCCATTTCAGAGTGGAAATGGGAGCAGATCTCCATGAATTTTGTGATGGGTAACCTAGTGCGGCATGGACTGTTGAGTACCTGAAAGCTGGTATCCTTGCAGTCAGTTCCATTAGGACTGACACAAGGATCTCCCTAAAGAAACACACCACTAATGTTAGAGTAATAGTATCTCGTACCCTAGATCCAATTTGTACATGTCTACTCAAATACCTTCGTTCCCTCTCAGAAGCGTAAATGAGCACTATGGTAGTGTTAGATATAGGTGTCTTAGAGGCAATTATTGTAATTGTACTTGGACCTATATGTACAGAACTGTCTTGCTCGATATGATAGTATGCTATATGGTTTTTCTTTATCATTCATGTGTATATATTTTACTTGCTATTACGTATCGCTAATACATGTTGATAAATCCTATAGGATCTTTGCTTGACTTCCAGGATTATGATAGGCATCATACTAGTAGGGCCTGGGTAGTTCATAAGAACATCCTTAAATGTTCCTAGTCGTGGGAGTATTGAGACTAGGCATCGATACTCCAGAGTAAACTAGTGTATATGTTTCTTGACCCCGATCGAGGCGATGGTTGGTCCTACAGCCATTGGTGTTTGACACCAAAGATTGTATACAGATGCTCATTGGAGAATGAGTACACTGAACGACTCGCCGAGAACTCTTAGATGGTATTATACTTAATGTCATATAATAGTTCTCTGGTAACATGAGTACATGGTAGTCTTTTGTCTTGAGATCATCATAGTGCCTTGTGTGTGTTCCTATTGTGCTTTGATTACTACCCAACCATGGCTTTAAAGAGTCGTACATACAGGTTTTAGTTGCGTACAGTCCCGAAGCACATAGAGACAGTGAGCGATCGAAGGGATTTTTCTCTCCCGGTATAGGGAGTTGATGTCGCGCTGTGCATAATTGGCTATAAGCATAAGTCCCTGGTCAGGACGGTTGAGATTAACTGATAAGTGTTATCAGTTATATCTCAGTTGGTTATGAGTTTGACATCAGCATGACTTATTGGGTTATTAGGGGTCTGATATTATCCACCCCCAGACCTAGTATGAGACACTTTTTGACGAAGAGAACAGACTGTACGGTGATTGTCGCTGATAAGATCAGTAGGGTAAGAATTAGTTTGCTTGTCGACCTACATTTCGATTAATACCTGGCTAGCCGTTACGTGCAGCTAGTACCGCTGACGTGCTTGTGGGTTAACCCATGAGGTGATTGATCTGAAAGTGTTTCAGATTCAATCGGATATAATCCTAACCTACTGCCAGCGCATTGTCGAGTCTTTAGAGTCCACTAGAGGGTTTCCCCGTTCAGGCGAAACGATTTAATGTGCATATGTTGATACGTGCGGGAGTTCGATTAAATATGTGTATATGATATATATACATTAATCGGAAGTTTGTTAATACTAGCCGGTTTATTATAAAACCGGATTATTAAATCAAGTGTTGATATATATATATATATATATATATATATATATATATATATATATATTCTAGTATTATGCACTCTCATTTTTTTTATATATACATATATATTCTAGTATTATGCACTCTCATTTTCTTTCTCATTTATTATTTTTATATGATGCAAATATATGTGTATGTATTTGGTACATATACATATAAATGTATATGATACATGGCTGCATGTATGCATCTAGTAGAGAAATCTCATTTCCTTTAATTAATAAATAAGAAATGACTCATTTCTTTTTTTATTCATAAAAAAATGAGGCATGCAGAGAGGTATGGGTTGCTAGGCATGGCTTTTATTTTATTGTAAAATAATTCCTATTCTAGTATGGTTGCCTCTCTTGTTCTCTTCTCACTTCTTCATGCATTTTCTCTCATCATTTTTTTCAGCACAGAGGAGAGAAAAAAAGAAAGAAAAGAGAGAGTGATTCTATATTTTCTTCTTCTCATTTCTTAGTAAGCTGTGAGAGCAAGTTGCTTCACAAGATAGTTTTCTTGAGTGAACTTGAAGCTTGGGTAGGGTCACTTTCAAAGTAGATCATCTTCGGCGAAGAGGTAGGCTTACACGCTCGTTTCGGTGCTCGAGAAGTCTAGCAAGGGTTTTTCTACAATTGTGTAGACACGCTACAAAGGTTGTAGTCTCTAAACTCTTAGCTTTAGCTTACTAGTTTGTTACAACTTGTAGTATTTGGATGATTTTGGTGTTGTGTTTGGTTTTATCTTCATTTAAATTTTTGTTCTCTATTCCGCCATGATCCACAAGTGTTGCGACCCTAGAACCAAATACTTTTAGGTAGCCCTCAATTCATCACACTCTTAATACTTGCCCCATTGCATAGATTAGAGTTGGCCATGCGATGCAATTAGGAGATATGCAATTCGGCTCTGAATAGTTAGGTCTGCTATTCACCCACTCTCCTGACACTGCCCTGTATGTGTGGTATAATCTTATCATAGCAGAAAAAATTAGCCAAAGTAGCAGACGCTCTTAACATGCATTCTTAGATAGTCCAGTGTCCCTAAGGGTATTGTTGACTGTCCATGTCATGACCCGGAAATGGCACGTGACTGGTACTTAAATCATGTGAAGTCTATGGGACCTCACCTAATTCAAGTAAGCCAAAAGCCCAGAAATCTAAACCTTTTTAGGGAAAATAGTGGAGGTGAAGTTTTGAAATAACGGTATAATAAAAACCAGTTCCTTCTTTAAAAGATAAGTAATAGTATACGAAAACACAATGTTTTGTAACTATCTTGAAAACATGTTTCATCATTGAAAATTTCGGCAGCACCTTTTTTGTATATTTTAACCCGAAAACAATACAAGTAATATAATAAAAAGCATCCCCAAGCGGGAGCTAGCTCTTCACCCAATGGCGGAAACAACCACGCAAGATATAAATATACAACGCCAGAGGCGAGGATCAAAACTCGGAAATAAAGTAAAGAAAACGAGAATCGTCAAAAAAACAGAATAATAGTAAATACATAATCACGATTCAAGTCCAAAAGAATATACAAACAGTTGTTTTTAAGTGTACTAAATATACAAGTCTGTTTGATGGAGCTTTTAACTAGATACAACTGAATAAAAATAAAAGTACAATGGTGGTAACGATGCGAGTGAACCCACCTACCAAAGCAACCATCCGGAAGAAAGTGGCGTGCCAGCGAAGCCGCTACGGAACCTGTACGGCTAAACCTGCAAGAAACTGTGGCACAACGGGGGTGAGTTGCCAACTCGTGAGTAGAAGATATCACCGAGTAGAAACCGAATGTATGACTATCTTCTAGGTCGTACAGTAATATACAATAGTAATATAGTGATGTCGTGTAATAACAAGGGCAACAGCATAAGTGTAAACTAAGGTACTCGCGTCAGAGTCATAAAGTGGTAACCGACATATGTAAATATATGCATGAATATAAATGCATCATCAAGTGGGTGTGTCCAGCATCGACACACAAAATCAGGAGAAAATCTGAGTGCCGAGCATGGACACTCGAAATCATCATGAAAACCGTGTCCATCAGCGACAAAAAATCCTCATATATCTCTGGCTCCGTCTTCCCGGATTGGCCCATATCATCTGATCTCATGACTACGGTCGGTATCCTTCGGATATCCGCCGTGCCAAAAATCACCGGTCGGTAGTGCTCTCATCCCGGGCTCAACGTCTCTCTATACGATCTTCTTGCCCCGGGATACCGCACCGGGTCCATCATGTACCCGCAGACAGTGCCTCCTCTCTTCTCGAATCGGGTATATGTACATATGTGGCTCAATAACCGAGAAAACTCATGGTGGACGCCACACATCATATCATGAGAAACCACATTTTCTTTTAAAATTTAGTATATGTTTTCAAATTCACATGCAGTTTCCCCAAATCTAGAAATCTCATGGAAAAACCGAAATCTCATAATCTTGAATATATAATGAGATAAAGAATACCGTCGTAAATCCAAATGACCAGCGCATAACTAGAATGTATGTTGCGAATGCATGCGGCATCAAAGTAAGAAATACAAGATCTAAACTAGCATATGATATCAGGAATGCTAAACCATGCTACTTAGCTACAACTATCAGTGTATACAATGTAATAACTGTTACTATAGTGTGTGTGACATGGCAATTACCGATGATGATATGTGTAAGCCGGCAAGCAATTGTACATGCAACATACGCATCATCGGTAATGGTGCAGGTGTCCTAACGGACGAATCATAACAGAAATTACACCGTAAAAGCAATAATAAGGTATATAAATCTATATATGAGCCATACGGTTTATCGTGTTTAAATAGCACGAATCGTTGTTTTTAGAAAAGTAGGGGCTACGGTGTTTTGAGAAAAGATGTCTTTTGAAAATCCGTAGCGTCCCTCGGTTTGTCCTTTGAAAATGCCTACGATTCGTCAGTTTTGAAAATTGGTATGACTCAAGCCTAAGTTAACATATATCTAAGCTACTAATGACTAAACTAAGAACCTAGTCGAAGCTGATAAGAAATGTATAATATTTCGAGTCGATATATCTAATAGTCGGCGATCTAGCCTCATATCATCACGTACGGTAATATCCATCGTACGACATCCTCGAGTTAAAAGTGCGGATCAATCATCATATACATCTCATACGGTAAGATCTATCGTACGACATCCTCTAAATCGAGGGTACAGGTCAAAATATCATATATATATCATATAGTTCGTACGGTATCAATCGTCGTACAATATTATAATCAGGGGTACGGATCTAAGGTCTCGTACAATCTATTATTTCATCAAGTCATATGTTATCGCATGTTTGTATATATATCGCCCAACGATCCTTAATTATATCATATCATAAACGATGTCTCGACTTAATCACATATCATAACCTCACGGCATCATGCCCGATCATATCGATTCATATCCAATATAACATATACTATCATCATCTCATGTGTATATGTGTGTGTGTATATATCAACTCAAAATGCTCCCAGATTTTTGCTCAGGTATACCGGGACAAATCTAACAATACAAGGACTAGGTTATAAGATATGTGAGCTACAGGAAAAACCCCTACACCTGTGCTCAAAATTTGCCCGGCGAGATTGCCAAATATCCCGGTGTCGCCGGCCCCACCAAGGAGTCTTGGTCTCGTCTCTCTGTGGTGGTCTTTTAGTGGTCTAACTAGGCCAGTAAAATTGTTTGATTTCTTTATAAACACTCCAGTTTTCTCCAGATTCTATAATATCACCACATTATCCACAAAATACGATATCGGAAAATTCTAAGTTCAAGTCTTGGGTTTTAGTCTCTGGCTTGTTGTCACTAAATACACTCAATTACACCATCTAAACTCAAGATAAGCCATAACCCTTATCTAGGAATTTTCCAACATCACTTATCAACTAAAGATTAACTCTAAACTACTAAAGGACATAAGAAAAGCTAAAAATTTAACTAAGGGTGTAGGATTTACCTCATTTGGCAACTCAAAAATATTCTTGAGTTGCCAAAAGTCCTCAAAGTTGCAACTTGATTCCTCCAAGGTCTTTGTGGTGTGTAACAACTCCAATTTTAGTGTACAAAGATTTATTTAAAAGTTGATGTATACTTGGAGTAATTACATTTCTGTTAGTACCATAAATACTTGTTTTACTAATTAATTACAAGAAGGAGCTTGTAGCTCATTGGTAATACCTTGCACTGCTGAACCAAGCCACCAGAGTTCAAATCCCATACCCCACATTATTTTTAATATTGTTTTATTTTGAACCTTTAGCATACCAAGAGTTTACACGTGCATATCTCACAAAACCCCACTACACCCTGAAATGTAACTGTACCAGAGGATAGACCAACCGTCGGGGGAGGATTCCGGCCGCCTAACTCGGTCGGAATCGGCCAACTCGGCCGGCGAACTGGCCGACTCAGGCCGCCGGCCGAGTCACGGCCGAGTCGCGACCGAGTCGGCCGATTCCGGCGACGACCCCAACACAAAAAATGTTTCTTTTGGTCTCCCCTGTACACCTGCATAATTTATTTCCTCAGACCATCTCCAGAGCACTTTAAAAACCCCAATTACTCTACTTTTAATACATTTTAATATATTTTATTACATTTTTTCCAATTAAACCTTTCATCTACCCTAACCCTAGCCTATCCCTATAAATACAACCCCTGCACACTACCCCCTCACTCCAAAATTCTGAGCAAACTCTCAAGAAATTTCCTAGAACCCTAGTGTACATTTGAAGTGAACAAAGAGGCGAAGCTCCGACGAATTTCCGGCGACAACCCTAGGAGATCCCGGCGACGAAACGACGCACCGGCGCCTCCTCCCGACCTCTCCCTCTCCTCTTTAAGGTAAACCCGTAATTCCCACTTCCCCTTTCTCTGCTCTTTTCTAAAATACGAAATTCCAAAACCCGACGGAATCGGAGTCAAACCGATTTCCGATTCGGTTTCTTTCTAAAAATCCCACTTCTTAAACAAAACCCTATTAAACCATTACATGTTGACTATTAAACATTAACAATTCATAATGAACAATTTTCATATCAAAAGGATGTCTATTTCAATTTCTATCGTATTTCTTTCACTAAAATACCATGTAGCTTACTTTTACATTAAATCATCACAAACTTGCTATACCTTTAAGTAGATCACGAGGTAATGACCTACCTCCTCACAACACTCATATGAAACATAGCACAATACTTTTTGGGAACATAGAATACGGGAAACGAACATTTACATATAAATACCCTTACTAATAAAACCATTTTTACAAGATTTAGTATTTTTAAACAAATCTTTGCAAAGCGCCGCTACAACCCATTTTGGGGAACCCGACTGGGATGGTGCGGATTATCGCACGTCCCTGGGCTTAGTAGTGCGAGATTCAGACCCCCGCAAGGGGCATTCGGTCTCGAAAGATTTAAAATTCGAAAATCTTAAGAAAATGAGATTTCTAAAATTATAATATATATTAAAATTTATTTTTATAAATATATATGTGTGTGTGTGTAATATCAAAATATCTATTTTTGTTATAATATAAATATTCCAACTTTTCCAAATCAAAGAATCACTTTACATTAAAATACCATGAATTCCATACAAGTACAATATTACAATTAAATACCCTATATTATGAATTTAGGATATTTTCACTAGAAATATCACAAATATAAAATCTATAATTATTAAGAATCTAAAGACGATAATAAAATACTTGGGGTGTATTTTGAAAAGTATATAAAAGTATTTTTACATAAACCCCCCTCAAGTTCTATAAATTACCCTAAGGACCTTAGTAAATATAGGTTTAAGCGGGACCAGTCTCTTGAGCCTCAGGGAGCCGGAGATATGGGTGCTTGCCTATCTAAGATAGACAACTTAACCACGGTGTTATCAATACGGTAATCGTCTTTGAAAAAGACACAAATCCTGCCGCCCATGTGCAGCGGTTACCAATAACATCAAAACAATCAGGACTTCAATTTCTTTTTCTAATTGTTCTGACTCAGAACGAGTCTCATTAATAATCCGACTTGAATATGATTCAAGTACAATCTACAATCTACAATATTATAATTCAACATGAATTCATATATTCAATCTGTTCAAACTATTCAATCTATATTGACTGAACCGAACCATGGATATACTTCCATTTACATGATTCTCCAGTTACATCCATGATTCTACAGTTACATCCATTTACTGATATCATGGTTTCGGTAAGTCACCCAATTATACAATCTATATAGTTTACAATACAAGATAATACAATACAACTATACAACAAGACATCTCGGGGTTTAAGGGGTAGATTGGTATGGAAGGTGTTAGAAGTGGCACGAGACAGTAAGATTTAATACACCTAACCTGAATCCAGTTGCTGTTGTACCATGGCATAAACAGTTTCTTGTACTACACTTGCCTCTAGTCTTTGGCATATATAGATTCCTCTCGTATACACTGGGATCCTTCTGTACCAAGCTACAAACAACAGCGTTAACACTAAATACAACATTATAACAATATAATACAACTTTAAAAGTTACTCTCTCTCTCTCTCTCTCTGTCTATTCTATTTCTCCCTTATCTTTGAGACTTACCGAGCGATTTGCTCGCTGTCGACATTCTCTTTCTTTCTTCTTTGAATATCATCAGGTAATCTGGACACTCCGGAGATCGAGCCCACTAGTGAAGACTTGGACCACTTCATTGAAGACCCAGAGCTTTAGTTCATTGTACACATTTCCTTTCAGTACTTTACATTTCTGTTATGCCACTGTTTTAGCATCGCTTTATTCCTTGTATTTACTTTTCCATGTATTATAAAAAGAATGTGAATAAATAAAGTTGTTGTTTTATTATATCTTGTCTCTTGTGCATTTACTTTTATATTGCTTAGATACGCTTAGCGTATTTACTTCACAGTAAATACGTAGCGGCCTCGTCGCGTCCTCTGCCCATATACTGGGAAGCGAGGCGTAACATGGTGAGTTAGTGGTCAATTTTTGTGAAGGAGATATAAGGTTTTGTTTGAGTTTTGGGGGTGGCCATGGGGGTGGAGGAGGAGGATGAGAAGGAGATGAAGGAGATGAAGAAGAAGAGGAAATGAGGAAGTGAGGAAAAGATAAGGGAGATGTTCATGACCTAGAACCTTCTCCCTCTCTCTCTCCCTCTCTCACCCAAGCTCATGTCCCCACCCTCACTCTTTCCTTTATTTTTCTTTTCCTCATTAAAACAAAAACCAAAAATCATTTTAAGGAGAACAAAGATGCCTTGGTTCAATCAAAGTAACAAGTGTTTTGAAACATGACATGTTGCATGTCATATGCATAATCAAGCTTAATGCTTAATTAGTAAATATTAATCAAGTTTAGCATTAGCATTGTATAAAAATAATTATTTAATAATCTAATAAATGCTCAATTCACATAATATCTTCCAAAATCAATAATTCTTATTAATATTCCAAATATTTTCCAAACTATCGGATATAATTATACCATTTCATTAAAACTAATTCTCATGCTTTAATAATATTCATAATATTTATTATTTAATTATTTAAATTCCCAAAATAATATTTTGTTTTCTGAAATGTTACAATCTTCCCCACTTAAATAAATTCGGTCCCCGAATTTAAATTTAAACTCTCCCAAATACTAAATTAGTTCAGCAAAACATTCAAGTCGTCGGGGCTCCGAAATCACGAATACATAAACCATATCATAACGCAATGCATACGCATAAAAACGAGTGCAAAACTCAGAATCGAAACTCCGTCCAGCGTCGCGCCATCATGGGAGTTAATGCGAAAATACTAGTGCCAAAATCCATTACAAAAATCAAATATGATATAATTTGGATTATAACATATACATAGTACGCATCTTATGAAATCGTCAAAACGACTAAATAATAGTGTATGCCAAATCCTTTTTTTAAATCGCCGTGCGATGCGTAAATCACGTCATACGTAGCGGACGTTCATTTTGTAAAGAAATAGCTACATATCTATATATGTTTATTTAAGATACACGTTCTGCTTTTTGAATATAACCTTGGGAAAGGTTTTCCGGTAAATTCTCATGTCACTCACGGACACGTAGGAAAATATTGAGACTATAGCTCTTTTTGAAAATCCCTTCTGTAAATATCGATGCATGCAAAAATACTCAGGTACTGTCCTCAGACCAGTCCTGCTCGGTTACTAAACCATATAATATATATCATGGAAACATGAGACACGAAAGGAATCAATCTCCAATAATGTACATAAAAATACTACGTGCGTCTGGTGCGCACGAAAATAGAAATCAATACAGGTGCCGTGAATGTGCACAGAAACAAAACTAAGTGCAATGGGTGTGCACGAAAACATACGTCGAATGCAACGGATGTGCTCGACAACAATATCAGGTGCATCTGATGTGCTTAAAGAATCTCGATTTAGTGCATCTAGAGTGCACAAAATCACATCAAGTGCGCCAAGTGTGCGCAAGAATCCCAATCAAGTGCGCAAGTTGCACGAAAACATAAATCCAGTGTACTAGGGTGCACAAAAATTAATATCGAGTATCAAAATCGAAATCAATGGTATACAGCATACACCAAATCGAAATTATGTATACTACGGTATATGAACTCATAAACATGTGTATCTATGCGCACAAAACCATATCAAGTACCGAAAGTGGGTGTAAACTACACCGAATGTATAAGTCAAAATCATGTGCACACTGTGTGCATGAAATCAAAATCAAATATCTCGGAGTGTATGAAATTAAAATCAAGTGCAATGGGTATGTACAAAAACTAACATCAGTATAACTGATACATGAAAATACGAATAAGTGCACTGTAGTGCACGTAGGAAATATCAATCATAAATCAATCGTCAAAATACCGAAATCCAAAACGATGAAAAAGTGATACATATATATCACTGAGACGAAATCCACAATAATTGCCATCGAGGTGCCCCTCCTTCAATGTCGAAAGGTGCTGGTGTATCCAAGACTGGCAGAGAAAGAATATCCACTTGCCTTCTGCCCACGGTCTGGCATCCTCTACTGTTAGATCCTTGTTTCTCTCTATGGATTACCGGTCACATGACTCGCCGGCTTGACAACTCGATACGGAGTAATGAATGAAAAAATCATGTTCTCGTGCTTATTTGAAGATCTCCTGACCAATTAACATGGTCACTCGTAATGTATCACGTCAATGACGGTAGCCTCTGGCCCACTGAGTATGCGCGATACAACTGATCCTGGGTTTAAGTCCCTATCGTGTAGTATTCCCGAAAGATCTTGTCAGAGTCTCTTTCCTAATCTCGTCTCTGTCGGACTACCCGGAAGTTGGCATTCTTTACTTAATCCATTTCTTATTCCGGGATAGCTGCATTCCCATCATGACCTTCTTCTGGAAAATATGCCCGTATCCAATGCCTCTGCATGCGTATCAAGTCTTCTGATGTCAACGGAGTGGAACATCAACTCGTAAAAAGAAATCTCGCACGAACCTCTTACTCCGCTTTCCTTCAATATTGACCAATTCTGAATCATCTCGTCGTAGCTATGTGGACTGCACTCCAATTGGCTGTACTCATATCTAGAGTCTCCTCTCCGAAGCTATGAACTCGGCATCTCTAATATCCTGTAGTAGGCATCTGGTCAATTACATTCTCAGGAACTCGTACAATTCTTCGGGGTAATATGCTTCATTCGTCCGTTTTAGATCAACTCACAATACATCTGGGTGAGGTCCTTCCATCAGAAGCTGGTCAACTTATTGATCCTTCATCGGAGCATCCAACGAACAATTTCTTGTCTTGATTGATTTACTCTAGATCTATGTAATATCCTTCAAACTGGAATTCTACAACTTAACTGAGCCCACGTCGGCGTATCAGATCAGACGAATCATCTTAGTCACTCTATTCAAGATGGACTAGCTATCTTCTGTCACATCTCCGTGTATAGACTCATGCTGCATTAGCTTCTGAAGTCCCGGGGTGATATCTTATCAACTCAGCAATAGCTGGCTCATCTGTCTGCACGGTAGACAACGTCTTCATCACCTGGAGTAGACGGTACCTTAATAATCTTCGCATTCTGGCTGGCCTCTTGCAATGGCCCAATCATCTGGTGTAGATCTCGAACGCTCGTATCAACAGGAAATCTTAATAAAAAAATAAATCAGTGCGTTCGAATGTCGCCGGAATACATCCTGGTCAGTCCTCGTCCATGACGATCTCACTCTGACTGCAATGCTAGCCGCAACTCTCCTCGTATAATCACGGTAATGGAAACCACAACCCGATATCGATGAGGATAGATCATTGGAACGAATAGAATTACAATGCATAAGAAATGTACATCCTAAGGCTTCTTAAGCGAAGTAGCGTATCGTAAGTATGCCGCGGAACATACACACGGTACGTCACTCTACTTAAGTCACATACTCTATCAACCAAGGTCAACCTACGCGAAGAAAGTTCGGGTCTAATACCCCCTCGGCCAAGTCTAAGTTCTGTAAGGTCAATCCTAGGTTCTGAAATATATATACGCCCTACAATCCGCATATTCAAACCTAGACTCGAACCAAGGTTAAACCTAACCTTCTGATACCAACTTTGTCATGACCCAAAAATGGCACGTGACTGGCACTTGAATCATGTGAATTTTATAAACCCACCTAATTCAAGTAAGAAAAAAGCCTGGAAATCTAAACCATTTTAGGGAAAATAGTGGAGGTGAAGTTTTGAAATAACGGTATAATGAAAACCAGTTTCTTATTTAAAAGATAAGTAATAGTATACGAAAGCACAATATTTTGTAGCTATCTTGAAAACATGTTTCGTCATTGAAAATTTCGGCAGCACCTCCTTTGTATATTTTAACCCGAAAACAGTACAAGTAATATAATAAAAGACATCCCCAAGCGGGAGCTAGCTCTTCACCCAATGGCGGAAACAACCACGCTAGATATAAATATACAACTTCATAGGCGAGGATCAAAACTCGGAAATAAAGTAAAGAAAATGAGCATCGTCAAGAAAACAGAATAATTGTAAATACATAATCACGACTCAAGTCCAAAAGAATATACAAACGGTGGTTTCTATGCATACTAAATATACAAGTATGGTTGATGGAGCTTTTAACTAGATACAACTGAATAAAAATAAAAGTACAATGGTGGTCACGATGCGAGTGAACCCATCTACCAAAGTAATCACCCGGATGAAAGTGGTGTGCCAGCGAAGCCGCTACGGAACCTGTATGGCTAAACCTGCAAGAAACTGCGGCACAACAGGGGTGAGTTGCCAACTCGTGAGTAGAAGACATCACCGAGTAGAAACCGAATGTATGACTATCTCCTAGGTCATACAGTAATATACAATGGTAATATAATGACGTCGAGTAATAACAAGGGTAACAACATAAGCATAAGTGTAAACTAAGGTACTCGCGTCAGAGTCATAAAGTGGTAACCGACATATGTAAATATATGCATGAATATAAATGCATCATCAAGTGGATGTGTTCAGCATTGATACACAAAATCAGGAGAAAATATGAGTGCCCAGCATCGACACTCGAAAGTATCATGAAAACAGTGTCCATCAGCGACACAAAATCCTCATATATCTCGGGCTCCGTCTGTCCGGATTGGCCCATATCATCCGATCTCACGACTACGGTCGGTATCCTCCGGATATCCGCCGTGGCAAAAATCAGCGGTTGGTAGTGCTCTCCTGTCGGGCTCAACGTCTCTCTATACGATCTTCTTGTCCCGAGGTACCGAACCGGGTCCACCATGTACCCACAGACGGTGCCTCCTCTATTCTCGAATCGGGTATATTTACATACGTGGCTCAATAACCGAGAAAACTTATTGTGGACGCCACACATCATATCACGAGAAACCGCATTTTCTTTTAAAATTTAGTATATGTTTTCAAATTCATATGCGGTTTCCCCAAATCCAGAAATCTCATGGAAAAACTGAAATCTCATAATCATGAATATATAATGAGATAAAGAATACCGGCATAAAGCCAAATGACCAGCGCATAACTAGAATGTATGTATGCGAATGCATGCGGCATCAAAGTAAGAAATACAAGATCTAAAGTAGCATATGATATCAGGAATGCTAAATCATGCTACTTAGCTACAACTATCAGTGTATACAATGTAATAAATGTTACTACAGTGTGTGTGACATGGCAATTACCGATGATAATGTGTGTGAGCCAGCTAGCAAGTGTACGTGCAACATACGCATCATCGGTAATGGTGCACGTGTCCTAGCAGATGAATCATAACAGAAAGTACACCATAAAAGCAACAATAAGGTATATAAATCTATATACGAGCCATACCGTTTATCATGTTTAAATAGCACGAATCGTTGTTTTTAGAAAAGTAGGGACTACGGTGTTTTAAGAAAAAGATGTCTTTTGAAAATCCGTAGCGTCCCTCGGTTTGTCCTTTGAAAATGCCTACGATTCGTCAGTTTTGAAAATAGGTATGACTCAAGCCAAAGTTAACATATATCTAAGCTACTAATGACTAAACTAAGAACCTAGTCGAAGCTGATAAGAAATCTATAATATTCCGAGTCGATATATCTAATAGTCGGCGGTCCAGCCTCATATCATCACGTACGGTAATATCCATCATACGGCATTCTAGAGTCAAGAGTGCGGATCAATCATCATATACATCTCGTACGGTAAGATCTATCGTACGACATCCTCTAAATCGAGGGTACGGGTCAAAATATCATATATATATATATATATATCATATAGTTCGTACGGTATCAATCGTCATACAATATTATAATCAGGGGTACGGATCTAAGGTCTCGTACAATCTATTATTTCATCAAGTCACATTTTATCGCATGTTTGTATATATATCACCCAACGATCCTTAATTATATCATATAATAAACGATGTCTCGACTCAATCACATATCATAACCTTACGACATCATGCCCGATCATATCGACTCATATCCAATATAACATATACTATCATCATCTCATGTGTGTGTGTGTGTGTGTGTGTATTTGAACACGCGCGCGCACACACACACACACACATATACACTTATACACACAAACACATATACCAAGTGTATGAGTGTGCGCGTATGTGTGACAACACATATCCTCACGACTATGGTAAAAGAGACTATGGTTCACGACTATGGTAAAAGAGACTAAGGTTATACCCTTCTACGAATACGCTTATTCTAATTGTACGGTCTCCTAAACCCTATTTGGTAAGTATCCAAATCTTGTATCAACACACACATATATATAACCTATTCTACTATTGCGGGGGTGCTATACGCCATCCACCTGACTTCCCCCGTAGATATACATCTACTCACCTCGATCCTCGCTTGCCGAAGTCGATGACGCCATACTCTTCCTTGTTGTCCGAAGTCCACGTAAAGGTACCTACATATCACAACACATCGTATCGAATCAAAATCCGATTCAAAAACTGACACGACATGTGAAGTGCTCGTAGGTTAGAACCTATAGCCTATGCATGCAAAAATAATGAAATCACCTTCGTCGTTGACGTACAAACGTCCAACAACCAAAACCCAAGTTTTAGAAATCGGAAAACCGTAGCCAAAATCAACTCAAAATGCTCCTAGATTTTTGCTCAGGTATACTGGGACAAATCTAACAATATAGGAACTAGGTTATAAGGTATGTGAGCTACAGGCCAAACCCCTATACCCATGCTCAAAATTGGCCCAGCGAGATTGCCAAATATCCCGGTGTCGCCGGCCCTATCTAGGAGTCTTAGTTTCGTCTCTCTGTGGTGGTCTTCTAGTGGTCTAACTAGGCCAGTAAAGTTGTTTGATTTTCCTATGAACACTCCAGTTTGCTCCAGATTCTATAATATCACCACAATATCCACAAAATACGATATCGGAAAATTCTAAGTTCAAGTCTGGGGTTTTAGTCTCTGGTTTGGTCTAAAGTATTGACACTACAGGGGTTGTGGTCACTAAATACACTCAATTACACCATCTCAACTCAAGATAAGCCATAACCCTCATCTAGGAATTTTCCAACATCACTTATCAACTCAAGATTAACTCTAAACTACTAAAGACCATAGGGAAAGCTAAAAAATTAATTAAGGGTGTAGGATTTACCTCATTTGGCAACTCAAGAAAATTCTTGAGTTGCCCAAAGTCCTCAAAGTTGCAACTTGATTCCTCCAAGGCCTTTATGGTGAGTTAGTGATCAATTTTTGTGAAGCGGGTATAAGGTTTTGTTTGAGTTTTGGGGGGGGTGGCCATGGGGGTAGAGGAGGAGGATGAGAAGGAGATGAAGGAGATGAAGAAGAAGAGGAAATGAGGAGGTGAGGAAAAGATAAGGAAGATGGTCAAGACCTAGAACCTTCTCACCCTCTCTCTCTCACCCAAGCTCATGTACCCACCCTCACTCTTTCCTTTATTTTTCTTTTCTTTATTAAAACAAAAACCAAAAATCATTTTAAGGAGAACAAAGATGCCATGGTTCAATCAAAGTAACAAGTGTTTTGAAACATGACATGGTGCATGTCATATGCATAATCAAGCTTAATGCATAATTAGTAAATATTAATCAAGTTAGCATTAACATTGTATACAAATAATTATTTAATAATCTAATAAATGCTCAATTCACATAATATCTTCTAAAATCAATAATTCTTATTAATTTTCCAAATATTTTCCCAACTATCGGTATATAATTATACCATTTCATTAAAACTAATTCTCATGCTTTAATAATATTCATAATATTTATTATTTAATTATTTTAATCCCAAAAATAATATTTTGTTTTCTGAAATGTTACAGTCCACCATCCTGGTGGTCGTCTATAAGGACTCACACGTTTAGTGAGATGAGATCCATCCTTCAACCTCCTTATTTTAGGTCTCTAGCGCACGCTGTATGGTTACGTGCTATGATATCATCTTCTCTTCTTGAGAGCATATGTCATTTTGTATACCGTACAAGCCTAAGTTCCATCCCTTCCGTGATGAACTTGTTCGGCCATATCGCTTTGCGATATGCCTGGAATTTCCTGACAAGCTCTCACCTTGTACGACAAATCAAATCCCTGGCCAGGTTCTTTTTAAACAAGTAAAGTTTACTTGTAGGAATTTCCACTTCGGTCACTCAGAACTTAAATGCACAAAAACCTCATCTTGAACCAGTCATGGCGATTTTATTAAGTGCTTCGACTGTCCTTGCACCCAGTGACATGATAATTTTCTTATTGCTCCTTGCAAATATAAATCACTTAGTCTCACCTTCGCCTGCTGCCACAGTTTCGAAGGGGATCTCTCATGTGTGGGAGAATTCCTACTTGCTGACATATCTTTAACAGGCTTTGCACCCTGTGTATATCATGTACCATGTACACTTATACAGACACACACACCCATGCCAATGTAACCTTCCAAATGTGAACAAATATGAATGAATGCCAATATCATAAAATTTATTCACTAAGAAAAAAACTCAGTTTATAATAATAATTTCATAATACAAGAAATAAATAAAAAAAGTCATAATGCATAAGACGTCACCAATAATGAAGCCCAAAAGCTCTGGTGTGCAATGCAAATGCTGCCTCAATTATTCCCTTCGTCAATGGATCCTTATTGACCTGTAGGGACATACCGCAACTCGACTTCTTTCTTCTCATGCTTCTTTATGAAATGATATTTGATCTCAATCTGCTTCGACTTCCCATGATATTTCGAGTCTTTGGAGTAAGCTATGGCCGACAGCTATCGAAATAAAGGGTAACCCTGTCCCTTGCCTTTGGCATTATGGTCAAGCTCTTCAAGAATCTATGTAACCAAACCGGCTCTTATGCACCAGTGATTGGTGTAATTTATTGCACATTTATATATCTATATTTAGCTTATTTTTTCAATTTAATTTTACTCCAGGTATGTTTTATGAATAAATGCAGATTATAGGGTCTAAAGGGAAAAGGTACAGAAAAGACGTATTTACGTGCATTGGATGTGGAAAAATTAATGAAGAAACTGATACAAGGGTGAAGCCAATGAATCAAACAGAAATCCAAAATAATCAATTGATCAAACCAAGTCATCACACCAAAGCTGTAACATTTCAAAAAAATAGTAAATATTATTTTGGAATTTAAATAATAATATTTTGGGTTTAAGGGATATGATAACCAATATGGATTTGAGTTTTCATAAATTGGTATAATTATATACCTCTATTTTGGAAAGTAATTGGAATTTAAAATGAATTATTAATTATGGAAGCATTTATTTTAGTGGTTTTTTCATAAATTAGCATATAATTATATCTATACAAGTTATAACGTTAAAACTAATTAATGTTTTCATATTTAGTACACTAAACAAAGATTTATTTGTTTAACCATGCTTAAGATGCCATAACATGTTAATGGAAGATTAACATTTACAATTGTGTTTTGTTTTTATTTTTTTGAATTGTTGGTGAGGGAAGGAACATGGAGGTATGGTAGGAAATAGTTTAGGGGGGAGAGAGAGAGAGAGAGAGAGAGAGAGAGAGAGAGGCATGGGCATGCCATCTTCCACCCCATACTTTCTCATTCCTCCTCAATTCACCTATCTCTTCATTCTTCTCTCTCTTCTCCTTCCCCTTCTTCACTATCTCCAAATATCCCCCCTCCTCCTAAAATCAAATCGTTAGTTTTTAGAAGTACATAACGAATCATTAGTTTTTAAAATAAGCATGGCTCACATGAATTCATACTTATTTTAAAAATTAATGATTCGTTATTTACTTTTAAATGATAATGTTAAGGGTGCACTAAGTATTTTCAAATAATATCTATTTCAAAACACTATAGCCCTTTATTTCTAAAATAACGTTTCGTGCTATTTTAAACTATAATTGTATGGCTTATACGTAGTTAGATATTTTAACGCTTGTTCACGTTACGATTTCCTCCTTCTGTATACACTCGCACATCGATTACTTATGATATATACTATATTTCTACAATTACCTCTACTTAATTTCGTTTGCTAGGACACTCGCACCATTACCGATGATTTCATGTTGCACTTACACATACTCGCATGCTACACCCACACCTCGTTGGTAATTGACATTCTACGTACACATGCAGAACTTTCCATGCCACTCGTATCATACTATACCCTGTTAATACTGTAGATTACTACTTGTCACCCAGCATCGCGTACTATTCCGTATATTATACCTCTTTTCCATTGCTTACATGAATATACTTGTAGTACACTGTACAATTACCAATAATTTATATGTTTCACGTACACAGACTCATATGTTTCATGCACACATCATTGGTAATTATCATGCTACACATACATATAGAACTTGCCATGTTATTTCGCATCATACTATATTCCAGTCAGTACCTTAGATCACTGCTCATTTCATATCCGCATGTATTACACCACTATTCTGTACTTTTAATTTGTTCCTTTATTGCTATGTTCTTATGCGATAGTGTTTTCATGGGATTCATGTTTTTATAAGGATTTCGAGTGTTGATGATGGACACTTATTGGATGATATATGTGTGTGAGTGTGTGTGTGTGTGTGTGTGTGTGTGTGTGTGAGTGTGTGTGTGTGTGTTATGGATGACATATTTCCATATATTGATTGATCATGGGGATCATGTGTGTTGTGCGCGATTCGATATGACGTGCTTATAGATACCGACGTGATATTTATGTATATACACGTTCACATTCGTTATTATATAGTATGATAGTATTATACAATATGACCTAGGTAGATCGTTATGCATTCGATTTCTACTAGATAACATCTTCTACTCATGAGCTGGAAACTCACCCCTATTATGCCATAGTTTCTTGCAGGACCGACCGCTTGGATCAGTAGCGGCTTGCTGGTACTCTTCTTCTTCTTCGGGTGATTGCCTTGGTAGGTGGGTTACATTCCAGATCGTAACCGCCGCTTGTATATATATAATCTTTTGTGATCTAGTTAACAACTCCATCGACCAAAACTTGTATATTTTTGTCGACTTATAGACGAGACTTGTATGTTATTCTTTTATATGTTGAGTTTGGATATACTTGAGTTGATGATACTTTTAGTATTTCTTTTATTTTTTCTTGTGTTGATCTTCGCTTTGGGCGTCGTATATTACCGCGTGGCTGCGATTCCATCGATTGGGTGATGAGATAGCTCTCGATTAGGGACACTGATATTATATTTATATGTATGTATCAGTTTTATCAAAATTTACAAAGGAGGCACTGCCAAAATTTTAAATGACGGTTTTTTTTCAAATCTTAGTCTAAAACCCACTTGTGTTTTCAAACAAACAGTACTTATACTTTAAAAAGGGACTTGATTTCATCGATAACCATTTTCCAACACTTCACATCCACTATTTACTTAAAAAGGTTTAGATTTCTGGTTTTCGGCATACATGGGTTATGGTGTATAGACTTCACGTGATTCAAGTGCCGTTTCCGGATCATGACAAAAGCATGGCCCAAACAGACTTAGAAGTTTGGTTTTAACTGAACCAGATTCGATTTTAGCCGAAATCTTCTTGAGTTAGGACTTGGAAATTTTAGGATTTCTGGATTCTTTGAAGATATTTCTTTCCATCCCTTATAATCGGCCATAGAGCCTATAAATACTGCTGTATAGTTATTTAGGTTTTCATCTTCTCTTTAGTTTTTAGCCGTCGTAGTTTTGAGAAGATATAAATAATTTGTAAGTTTATTTAGATGACTTTCCTTTTATTTAATTGTTCTTCTTCTTTAATTATGAGTAGCTAAATCTCTATCTAGGGTTTGAATTGTTCTTGTTCTATGATTGGTCTTAGTTTTCTTTGTTCTTTTCTTTTTCTATGTTCTTAATTATGAATAATATATAATAAATATAGGTTCTTTTTGATGCTATTCTAATAAACTAAATAGATTAATGACTGATTGACAACCATAAGGTTTATTTAGAGAAAAATAGTATCATCGATAAATTAGTTAATTTTATGATTGATTGACGCATATGAAAATTATCTAGGGAAGATAAGTTCATATTTTTATTATGTGTTCAATCGAGTTAATCTTGGTTTAGATTATAAAACTAGGTAAGCTATTGATTGACAGCCATTGAGTTTATTAAGTGGAAGGGTAGATCTAACTATTTCCTTGTTAATTAGAACTTTCCCTTTAAATTTATTACTAGATGATCTTATTGGTTGATAGGGTATTGTCACAATCGTATGATTTATGCTTTCTTACATGATTGATATTTTATTGCGATATACATATACTTTATGCTTTCTTGTAATTGATAGATAATGAATTTAAAGATAGAAAACATGAAAACGATAGATATTATTAATAACACCATGATTAGACAAGACAATTCTAAACCCTAGGTTTTTCTTTACTTTGAAATCTCTTTTAATTTGCAATTTACTTTCTTTGATTATTTATTTTTTATTAGTATAATTAAACAAATCAAAGTTTTATTTTAATCTGTCTTAAAATAATTAGAATTCTCATCCTCCCGTTGGATCGAACCACAAGTGCTACAACTGATTAACTGTGCACTTGCGGTATAATTTAGAGACTAAGAAAATCTCCATCAAGTTTTTGGTGTTGTTGCCGGGGAGAGACGGTAGCATTTTTATTTATTTTTTTCAAATTAAATTTCTTTGTTTTATTCTGAAACTTTTTGCTTAAATTTTTGCTTTTGTTTCAGTAAATTTATTGCTGCATTGGACGATTTGGAGCGAGACGAACTCTGCAGAAAAATTTCAGCCTCAGAAGTTCGACTAAAACCGAAATTTTCAAGCCTCTGGATTCGAACTTTAGTGCTGATGTTGGTCTTTCTGTCCTCTGTTGAATTCCAGATTTATTTTTGATGAAGTGCCTAGAGTGCCAACGTAACGAAATGAACCCACAACACTTCAACCTTCCAGTTTGCAGCGATTCTTCCTTCCAAAGGCTTTGGTCGAGGATTTTGGCTATGGCTCGCCCACAGACGAATCTTAGATTTAGGTTGTAGGTTGTAAGCTTTTATTTCCTGTTTTTATTTTTTTCTCTAGTTTTAGTTTTAATTTCAGTAATTCCTTTTCTGCATTTTATTTTAATAAAAATGAATATAATTTTTTTATATTCTTGCTTTTGTGGTGTATGCACGTTTAGGGTAGAGATGAAAACAACCGTTTATTTCGTTTAGATAAAGTAGACACTATGGGTGGTATGATCCCCGCTGCACCTACGCTACAGGATAGATGATATCCTATTCGTGCATCCTTACCTTCTTGTATTGTGTTGTCACTAGCCGTTGATGACTACGAGATTAAACATGTTTTCATAAATTCTCTTCCCAAATTCTATTACCTTGAATCAGAAGACGCATACCTTTTTCTTAGGGAATTTGAGGACCTATGCCAAATGTTCAAATTGAAACAATTAAATACTGATGCAGTTAAGGTTAGACTCATTCTTTTTGCACTCATAGATAAAGACAAACATTGGTTTTATAGTATTCTAGCCAACACTATTCATAATTGGGAGGAATTTACTAAAACATTTTAAAAGAAATTCTTCCCCCATTTTAAAACTCCTAAATTCAGAAATGAAATTAGGACATTCCGTCAGTCGGGGGTGGGTCTTTTTGGAAATATTTTGAACGGTTTAGAGATCTCCTAATTAAGTGTCCACATCATGTGATAGCATAGTGGGAATTTTGCCAAATAGTGTATGATTGGTTAGAGTCTAAGGTGATGCTTGAATCAATGTGCCAAGGCGACTTCATGATGAGGCAAGAAGATGATGTATGGAACTTTCTAGAAGAATTATCTGATAAATTCATACAATGGGAAGGCACAAACGAGAGGGGGACAACTACATCCAAAGGAGGGATGCACGTCGTGGAGACTTCTTTTGGTATGGCAGCAGATTTAGATTCTATTAGGCGCTCGATTGAAACACTAGTCATGAAACCTTCCCCTGTCCAACAAGTCAGTCAACCTTTTCATTGTTTAAACCGTCAAGACTCCTTTCATATTTCTGAGGAGTGTCCCCTTATTTGCTGTCCTCAAGGTCAAGAATCTGCTAGTGCTGCATTTCAAAGAAATAACAAAAATTCGTATTCTTAAACTTTATAATCAAGGTTGGAGAAACCACCCAAACTTATCATGGAATCAAGGCATGTATTATTCCAATACTGGCCAACAATTCCAAAATCAAAGAGTGGGACCCCCATCCAACCCTACCTAACCTAACACACAATACACATCTCATGAGGTTGGGAATGAGAATACGCGACTAAATAATATTGAAAAGCAGATGGCCACTCTTCCGCAAAATGAAATTTCTAACAAGCAAACAATGGCAAATATTGAAAAGCAGATTGGTCAGATAGCAGCAGCAGTAGGAGGACGAGAGATAGACACCTTACCTAGTCAAGCTATCCTGAATCCCATGGATACAAGAATGAATCCTACTCAAGAAAATGCAATTACCACCTTGAGATAGAGGAAACAGGTTGATAACCAAGTGCGGATGCCTCAAAATTCTGATGAGGTACCAGTGTTTACCGCCGAAAACAAATTCGAATTGGGATATAACATCTTGCCAGAATTTGAGGGAAGATATTATAGTACATATCCATACACCTCTCTGAAGATACCAGATTGATTTATGGCACCGTATATCAGAGGTTTGGATGGATACAACTGTTGTAGCTGAACTTTCAGATTCCTCATCACGGATGAGGGTTTTATTGATTGTGGGGATGCTTTTTCCTGCAGGTGCAAGCCCCTGCTTTTAATTACGTTATCTCCAAGCGATAACAACTTTCTGCACTCTAGGTCTATTCCTTTATGTGTCGTGTTATAGGTTGATTATTTTGGGTTGCCTTGGATTGTATATAGAGACTAATGTTGTCACCCGTAGGGTACGGATTAGTCCAAATCCGTATATATTAGATTTGGGGTGAACCAAGGTAGAATTTCTCATATTAATGAGGTCCATCAGTTCAAAGGATACTTTTTTTGATCTAAGGATCGTTAATCCTATTTTGGACTAAGATCAACTTAGAAGTTTGATTAAGGATCGTTGGTCGTATATAAGACTAAGATCGACTTAAATATTTTGAGCATATAGGCTCAGTTGATTTAAAAATCAAAGAAGTTTAGAACTTCAAGGTCTCAGTTCATTTAAGATTAAGTATTGGGTTTTTTTATCATCCAACAGTTCTTAGTACTCCATCATATGAGTGTTACGTGCAGAGAATACTTGTTTACTAATCTAGTTGACCGTAAAAGGCTCCGCTAAAGCTGCTTCATCAATCCATGGAATAATATCAAAGAACCAGCTGATGAAGCTTTAGTGCTCACGTATTCATCACGTGGGCCGCCGAGGCATGGGCGCTCATCTGTTCATCACGTGGGCCATTGATGCTCTGGCGCTCATGTGTTTTTTACGTGGGCTACTGAGACTCGGGAGCTCACATCTTCATCATGTGCACCGCTCATGTATTTAACACGTGCGGCATTGCCACATTTTTTTTTATAGAGACTAAGCTCTGTTTTACAATATTAAATCTTTTTTTAGAGAGATAATCTCTCCTTGGCGCATCAAAGTCATCATTTTTTTTATTAAGATCTTTAAGATCTTGTTCATGTAGAATCTTAGTTCTCGATATGTTTTGAGAAAAGTAAGTTCCTGGAGGTAAAGACCCTATTTTGTTTTCCTTCTTTCCTTTTCTTTTCCCTGTTTTCTTTTCTTTTTATAGTGGTGGAAAAAACACTAGTGTTCTCCTCTAGATCTTAAGCTTAAAATCAAGATCTCTCTGTGAGAATTTAATTCTCTTTTTTATGAGAGACTTATCTTATGGATCTCAGATCTGTTAGGAATATGTATGCCCTAGAATCTATTATTGTATATTATAGTAGATTTTTGGAAATATATAGAGAGGACTTTCTTTCTCAACATGTTAGTGTGTTATCTGGTTACTCTTTATCTTAACATGTACATTTGTTCGTGTTTACTATTTCACTGATACATATTGATAAAGCTCTTAGGATGTTTTGTTTGACTACCAAGACTATAATGTAGATCATACCAGTAAGGCTTGTATAGTCCACAAGCACATCCTTGAAGTGTTCCTAGTCAAGAGAGTATCAAGACAGGGCATCGATATTCCAGAGCAGACTAGTGTGTACGTTTCTTGATCCTGTATGGAGCAATGGTTGATTCTATAACCATTGGTGTTTGACATCAAAGATTGTATACAGGTGCTCATTGGAGAATGAGTACACCTAACGGACTTGCCAAGAACTCCAAGATGGTACCATACCAACCGTCAGATAGCAGTTCTCTGGTTACACTTGTACATGCTAGTCTGTAGACCCGAGATCTTCATAGTGTCTTGTATGGTTCCCACTGTGCTTTGATTACCTTCCTACCACGGATTTACCGAGTCGTGCAAACATGTGGTAGTTGGGTACAGTCCTGAGTCATATGGAGGCGATGAGCGATATGAGGGGTTTCGTCTCTCCCGGTATTTGGAGTTGATGTTGTGCTATGCTCGATTAACTATAACAGCAAGTCCCTGATCAAGGATGATGAGATTTACTGATAAGTGTTATCAGTAATTTCTCTCTTTGTTATAGACCACACATCGGCATGACTTATCGAGTTATTGGGGCCTGACGGTTCCATCCCCAAACTCGATACGTGTCATATCAGACGAAGAGACCGGACTGTACGGTAAGTGCTGCTTATAAGCTCTATGTGAATTTGGACAAGTTTACTTGTTAATCTTCTATTCGTTCAATACCTTGGTAGCCGTTACGTCTAGCTAGTACCGCTGACAGCTTGTAGATGTTTGATGTGATCATTACCTACTGCTAGCGTATTGGCAAGTCTTTAGAGTCCCACATAGAGGTTTCCTAGCTCAAACGAAAGGATGTAGGGCATGTATGGAGATATGTGTTGGAGCTTGATTAAATATGAGTATATGATATCGTATTCTAATCTAACGTTAATTGATATTAGCCAGGTTATATGTCATATAACCGGATTATTGAATCAAGTATTGATTTAATAATTTGATATATATATATATATATATGTATATGTATATTAACTAATATGGTGCTCACTTTAATTTCTCATTTCTTTATATATTATTTATATATGATTAAATGATATATATTTATGTGTCATGATTGATGATACATAGAAGTTGTGTGTATGAGAATCACAAGGATTGAAGATAAGAAATAATGATTTACTTATATGAACTAAAGAAAAGAAATAACGAGTCATTTCTTTTAATGTGTGTAGCAAGCATGACTCATTGATCTTTTCTATTAAATTCAAATAAGTTTATCTTGTCTTGATCTTATCTCATCATTTGCTCATTCTCATCCTCATCCTCATCCTCATCTTCTTCATTTCTCTTCTTGTGACACTATTCACATAAGAGAAAAGAAAAGATTTTTAGTAAGTAAAAACCCTACTTCATCAAGATAAACTATTCTAGCAATTTAGTTTAGCTTGTTCTCTTCACTAATACTTTGATTAGTGAAGTGTAAGCTTGAGCGTGAGTTGACTCAAGGTGGATCATCTTTGACGAAGAAGACTTCGAGAAAGCTTATTCCTTTCTTCTAGTGGAGCCTTAAAAGGAGTTCAAGAGACTACTACAAGGAGCTATTGAAGTGAAGGACTTGGCTACAAAGGTTGTATTTCAATTAGTTAGAACTTTAGTTTGCAAACTTTCAACCCTAATCCCCTAGTATGATCTTGTTTAGTAGACTTAGCCCTCTAAAATTTTAAAATTGCATGCTTGATATTCTTAAAACCCTAGTAGAGGTGCTAAAACTTACTTTTTTAGTATCAGAGCCAAACTAGAAGATTAAGAGAAGTATAGACGAAGTTAAAGTGTTCGATCGACGTTTAGAATCCGACTTTTACATGTTTCTGTCCAATTTTTTCAAACTTCGATATTTTCGAAATTAAAAATACTCAGAAAATTGTGCAAGGTTTTCTAAGATTCTAAAAGAAAACGGAGCTTCTAAAGCTTCAAAATGGCCGCAGATCCGCCGCCTAGACAGTGGTTTGGCCGCGGATCCCCCGCCAATTTAGGGCTTTAGAACTCCAATTTATTGTGCTGCTTCAGCTAGAGAATTTTGACTTTCTGGGTAATTTTGTTAAGGGTCAAGTGGTTGAGGTCTCTGCAAATTGTTGTTGTTTTGAACGAAATGTTAACATTGTCTAAATGTTTTTGGTTATGTGATACAATTGTTAGAATCCACATTAATTAGTTTTGCAAAAACTAGTTATCGATATATAAATCTCACGTTTTATCCTTGCTTGATGGATTTCCACGGAATTTAGATTTGGATTGAAACTCCGTCATAATCTCGTATCGTACGTGAAAATTCGCCGGGAGATACTAGTGGAGAATTACGCCCCATTGCCTCGACAAAGTGACCATGGGAGAACCCCGTGGCCAAGAGCATCCACCTGGGTGCTCGCGACCATGGTGTCCCGCCCAAGGCCACTTTGTCGACGGCCTCGGGAGGTGCGGCTGTCCACTAACGTTCCCGATGAGCTTTCTAATCATTTATCGGGAATCTTGTTGAATTGCCAGACTTTATTTTTGAAAGTAGTTTTAAATTCATGGATTAAATGTAAGGTTTATAAGGTTAGGCATGAAATTCAGATTATGAGCTAATCCGGGTTTATGATGTCTACAGTTGCGGATTCTAATTATTGTAGTTTTCAAATTTTTTTTCTGCGACCATAAGTGTAATATGTGGCGGCATCTCTGATCTTGTTTCTATACGTCAACAACATTAGGGATACACATATTTACTTACGTTGATGACTGTATGGTGTTTTTCATCACTTTATTGAGATGGAAAATACCCATGGCTTGTCAGGCGTATTACAGATTCCCCCTGCCTGGGGTAGACTGGGGTTTATTGATTATAGGGATCTGAATCTCCGACAACCGCGAACTAAACTACCGTTAATTACCGCTCTCTTTTGGAGCAAGAGAACCTCCGATTGACGGGTAAAACTGGTCATGCGAACTCAATGTGCAGTGTGCGTGTGTTGTGTTTTGAAGGGGACTTAGACGTATCGAGGGGCCTCACAGAGTTTACGGGGGTCTCTCTACCCGGATAGCGGGCTGGGGGTCAAGGGGGCTAGCAGCCATCTTACGGGGTGCGAGGCAGTGCCCCGTTAGAAATTTTTTCTAACGGAGGACTTGTTTTGAGTATGAAGCGTGAGGGAAAAAGAGGGGTGAGGAGCGTCCTAAGGACGCGTGAGTGGCGCGTGGGCGCTGGGCGCCTGCGGATCACGTGCCCTGCTCGTGGGTGCTGGGCACCCACGAGTCACATGCTAAGTGCGTGGGCGTTGGGTGGCCGCGGGTCACATGAGTGGCTCATGGACACTGGGCGCCCGCGGGTCATGTGCCAGGCACGTGGAAGCTGGACGCTAGAGGGTCACGTGCGCGGTATGCGACTGCTGGGCACCAGCGGGTCACGTGCGCGGCATGCGACCGCTGGAAACACCAGAGGAGAAAGAGGCTTAGCCCCTGGGCTTGGAGTTGAACTCCCGAGGGGCTTTGGAGTTGAACTCCTAAATAGAAATTAGGTATAGATTTGGAGTTAAACTCCCAAAAGATTTGGATTCGGAGTTAAACTCCTAAAAGATCCGAATTCGTAGTTAAACTCCTTCAAGAATTTGGATCTTGAAGTTGAACTCCTCAAAGATTTTCGGAGATGATCAAAAGGGACCCCTTTCTTCTCCCTTGAGGCTTGAATTCTCCTAAAGTGGGATTTTTGGAGGTGAGTCTTCTTCCTCCTCCTCCCTTTTTGCTGGATCTTGGAGGAAAATGGAGGTGAGGTTAAAAAAATCTCTCTTTTAGGGATTTGATGGAAGGTCTAAACTCCCCTTCAAGGGTTTTATGATGAAAATTTCTTTAGTTTTGAGAAAAAGAGAGCTAAACTCTTGATTTAATTGGAAATGAAGGTGAAGAGAAAAAAACCTTAAGAAAGAGAAGATGGAGGCACAAACCCTAGAATTTTTAAGGGAATGAAAGTTGTTATTGATTTTTTTCAACTTGTTTGCTATTTATAGACTACACACTTTACATATAGCCCCCTGGGCTTTTCCATGTAGCACTTGTGCCACCCCATGCCTTATGTGCTTATTTCTTTTTGCACATAAGCCATGGAGTTTACAAAATTTTGGATTTTTTCCCATTTTTCATACATTTATTTCTTAAAATTGCATTTAAATTAATTTATTACCTCCTTTTTGGCATGGAGCCGACCCTTCCATTCTTGGTCTTGACTTGGGCTCGGGCCCGCTTGCTTGGGCTCGGGCCCACTTGGTTGGGGTTGACTGACTTTGACTTGGTCAACCAAAGTGTAATTTTTGACCCCAACAAAGTGCCCCCATCAATAAATGCACACCTCGTGTATGTGTTGTGTGTATGAAATTGATGGATCTTGTTCTATTTGGAGATTGATTTGGTTTGGTCCCCTGTGGAGGGTCGATGCCGCCCTTTTTAGCGACGTGGACGATTGGTGCTGCCATTTTTGCGACTTGGATGGTCGATACTTGATTTGACTTGCTCCGCTTCCTGTGGTGTCAGGGCTTGGATTTTACTTTCTCCGCTTTCTACGGTGTCGGGGTTTGGATTTGACTTACTCCGCTTCCTGCGGTGTCGGGATTTGATTTAACTTGCTCCGCTTTCTGCGGTGTCAGGGTTGAAGTTTACTTGCTTCACTTTTGCGGTGTCAGGATTGATTTGTTTCCGAAGTGGAGCTTGATTCCACCGACGAGGTGATTAGTTGACTTATCTGATTTGATTTGTTTTAGGAGTTTCCTACCTGTCCAGCGGGACTTTTGAGCTTGGAAGCGTTACTGGGTAGGACATTGATTTGATCTGTTTGATTTCTGCCTTATTTGGCGGGACTTTTGAATTTGAGAGGAACTTGGAATTTGGATTTTGTTTAGCATCGGTATTGCTGTACTGAAATAATGTCAGGAGCAACTCATCATTTGCCCCGGGAGGACTTGTGATTTGGTTTTTAGGTCGGCATCAGCACCGCTAACACTGAAGCGTAGTGCCAGGAATGACTCATCATTTTCCTTTAGTGTTGGATATAGTGCCTTCAAGGCAATTTTTGTGATCACAAGTAGACGATTATGATGATTGAAGGAGGACCTATACTGATATAACAGTCTTATTCGAGATGATAGTATGCTATCCGGTTTGTTTTCATCTTTGATGAAACCCGTAGGATTGTTGCTTAACAGCCAGTATTATGATGGCGATCATATATATGAGAGCTGAGTTGTCCATAAGCACATCCTTAAATGTCCTTAGTTGTGGGAATATCGAGATTGGGCATCGATATTCCGGAGTAGACTAGTGTATACGCTTCTTGATCCCGGTATGGGGTGGTGGCCGGTCTCATAAGCCATTGGTATCGTGTCACCTAAGATAGTATAAAGGTGCTCATTGGAGGTGAGGACACTGGACAGACTCGCCGAGAACTTCTAGATGGTATTATATCTATCGTCAGATGGAAGTTCTCAGGTGGCATGAGTACAGGTTAGTCCTTTGACCTGAAGTCGTCATTTGTCTCGTGTGAGTTCCTACTGTACTTTGATTACTACCCTACCACGGCTCAAAGGAGTTGTGCAAACAGGTTTTAGTTGGGTACAATACCGAGCCACATGGAAGCAGTGGTCAACTGTCACGGATTCATCTCTCCTGGTATTAGGAGTCGATGTCTCGCTGTGTTCAGTTGGCTATCACCAGAAATCCTTGACCACGGTGGATGATATTTCCTGATAGTTGATCGATAGTATCTCTATTGGTAATGAGATTGACTCAGATATGACTTATCGGGTTTGTAGGGGTCTGACGTTATCTACCCCCTTGACCCGATTTGCGATACTCTTTGACAAAGAGACCGGACTATACGGAGATTGTCACATTCAGGCTCAGTAGGGTAAGGACATACTTGATTGTCGACCCCTCTTTGGACAAGGACCTGGGTAGCCGTTAAGTATAGCTAGTGTCGCTGACGTGCTTGTGGTTAAACCCACTGCCAGCGTATTGTCGAGTCTTTAGAGTCCCACACAAAGGGTTTTCTCTGTTTAGGCGGTAGATGTAGGAGCCGTACGTTGGTACGTGCAGGAGTCCGATTAAATACGTGTACGTGATACACGGATTTTAATCGAGCGGTTGATAATACTAGCCGGCTTAGGATTAAGCCGGATTATTAAATATGGTTTTGAATTAATAATTTATGTATGTATTTTGATACATATATTTTAGTATTATTGTCCACTATTTATTTTCGCTTTTTGGTGCTATCTGTATTTTTATACGGATACGTGTATATGAAGCGATACATATACCGGGTGAAGTATTCCATATTTATACGGGAATACTTCTAGAAGAAGGACATCTTATATTTGATTTTATTTTTAGAAAATTAAATAGAAATGAGGTGGAAAGTGAAGAGTTATGAAGCATGGTTTTTAGCCTGTAGAGAGGTATGGCTTGAGAATTTTATATTGGAAAATTCATTTGTATGCACTATTTCACCATGGTTGATAAAAGCAAGCCATCCTCATTTTTTTCAACACTTGATGTTTTTTCCTCACTTGAGCTCATGCTTCATGGTTGCTCTTTTCCTTCTCCTTCTTCTTCTTGCTTTTATTTTGAGGATAGATTTTTGAGCGAAAAAATTTAGTGAAGTATTCCTACATCACCGACCATCCAAACTTAGCAAGTCTGGATCGTCGGTTAGAGCCTCCTCCGGATTCCCTCGCATGGATCGTCTTCGGTAAGGGTGGTCGATTCTCAAGCGCGATCCCGGTGGCTACGAGCTTGGAGGGGTCTTCCACAATTAGGTGGACACACGACAAAGGTTGTATTTTCTCAACCATTGTACTTTTAGCTAGCTAGTTTAGGTCTATGGACCGTATCCTGGGTTTTACGGGCGTTCGGTGTTCGCTAGAATTTTTGGTTTTCGTTTTCGCCTCGGCCGCGGTTTCGGTGGCACGGGCACCGAAACCCAACATGGTATCAGAGTAACTCCATATACCTTAACTAGCTAGTTTGCACCTATTTAGAGTCTCGATCAACGATATTTTCTGAATCGTATTTCCGATTTCATACTTGCTGTTCGAATTTTAAAGTTGTTCAAAAAATCATTATGGTTGCCTTAAAATTATGTGCTGGCAATTATAGAGGCCGGGAAGAAATTGGGGCACAAACGCCCAACTTTTGGCTACGGAACCGCCGCCTATCATGGGATTTGGCTATGGTTCCACGGTCATCTTGGGGTCGTTGTACCCCAATTTTCTTCAGGTGCTCTGTTATATAGAAATGTAATTTTTGGGATACTTGGTTTTGGCCCAGATTTGTTTGAGTACTGGTTTGTATTTGGGGCTAATGTGGAAAGTTTTAATCGATCGAAATTTTGAATTCGTGTTTATCAATACATATGTTATTTTTTGCGACCATGAATATCAATGCACGGTACAATCCGATTGGTTTCTATATGTACAATCAGACGGGTTTACGAACATGATATTTAAGTTGATGTTCTGTGTTGCACTGAAGTTATGGACGGATTGCCGTGATGGATAGCCTTGTGTGCTATGTTAGATATACAGTTCAGATTCATTTGTATATTGATTATTGCGGGGTGATCGTCCGACATGTGGAATGTCGTTTCTGCCAGTTTGTATATTATTTTATTGGGACACGACTGGGTTGAGGTAGGTGTCACCGTTGTATATATATTTTCTTTTCTGTACTAGGATTACCCCATGGAGGAGTGCTCGAATAGCCGGGTTCTAGAGGGAAACGGCTCACATCTCATGGCGTTAAGACCGGGGGGGGCTTACTCTAGAATTGGCAGGCTATTCTCCGCACTCGTATGGGGTATAGGTTGACCCACGGAGGGGTGCTCAGGTTACCGGATTCCGTGAAGTGCTCGGTAGCCCATTCACTTTGTTGATTGGGGTTACCTCATTTCGGGGACTGACGGGTAGCTTGTCGCACTCGTATGGGTCTAGGAACTTCATTGCAATGGTTATCCACACGACTGGGGAACTTCACGTCTCATTTATGGATCAAATGAAATGCGGGGCTCCTAGATTATCCGCTATTCCATATTGTTGTTCGCATGCCTGCGATGATTTTTATCTGCCTGCGATGTTGATATATACGGGGCTCCGTGGCGAATGCGGATAGCATATAAAAAACATGTTATTTTGGTTGTTTCTTTTATGGATTGGAAACTTAAAATGATAGGAACGCATTATCTGAATAATGCAAGGAAAAATAAACCTAAATGATGTTGTCGGAACTAATTTTAAAACTACTCGGTTTTCTTCAAAACTCATGGTCATATTCTTAGCTTTGCATAGAGGTTTTCGGTTAGGAATATCCCGCACCTCATTCTATGAGGGAAGAGCTTGTTCACCGCCAGAAAGATAGGGACTGGGATGATGGGACGTCCGACCTGAATTCTGGGGGCAGATGCTATTTGGATTTATCCGTCCACCTCCCAAAAGATGCAAAGTTGATTTATGGCACTGTATATCGAAGGTCTGGACGGATGCTTTAACATTTCAGAAAAATAAAATTTTATTTTTAGGAATTTATATAATTAAATAATAAATATTATGAATATTTTAATGATGCAGTATAATTAAATACCGATAAATTGGGAAATATTTGGAAATTATGTTAATTATTGAAATTGAAAGAGATTATAAGAATGGAGAATTCATAGATTTTTATATAATTAATTATATCCATTTTTATGCTAATCGCGATTAACTATCACTAATCGTGCATTAAGCTTGATTTGTGCACATGACATGCACCATGTCATATTTCACATTTTTACATTTTCTACCTTGGCTTCCTTCTTTATTTTCAAGCATGGTTTGGTTTTAAATGAGAGGAAAGGAAAAGAAAAGAAAGGAAAAGATAAGAAAAAGATTAAATAAAGGAGGTATGAGCAAGAGAGAGAGAGAGAGAGATGTGAGGGGTCAACCATGGTCATGGCTCCTTGTTTCATTCATCATCTTCATCTTTTTCTTCTCCCTCTTCCTCTTCATGGCTGTCCTCCTCTTCCATCTCCTCCTACACCTCACAACTCCATCAAAAATGCATCAAAACCACACATTTCCTTCACAAATTTCATGCATAAGCTCACTACAAGCATGATGGACCAAGAAAAATTGGATTTTGAAGACTTGGGGCAACTCAAGAAAATTCTTGAGTTGCCAAATGAGGTAATTCCTTCACCATTAGTATAGTATTTCTTTCACTTTAGCATCCATACATGTTTAGAAGTGTTTTAGTGAGGTTTAGTGAACTTAGAAAATTCCTAGAAGAGGTTAAGGGAATTCTTGATTTTAGATAGTGCAATTGAGGTTAGTAGAGGCCATACAACCCCTGTAGTGATTATGTTTTGGACCTAAACCTGAGACATAACCCCAATTCACAAACTTAGAAATCCCCAAAATCGGATTTGTGTTGTTGTTTAGTGATCTGCTATGACCCGGGGCACCTGAAAATTTTATAGCGATTACTGAGATGTGTGCAGGTGACCTAGAAGCTACCGTGAAGACACGAGCCCCAACCCCTTCACTCTGGCCGCAAATATATTCCTATTGGCCGCAAATTGCGGCCTAGGTAGGGTAGAAATGGTTCGTGTTTGGTCTGTGGTCCCTTCATCTGTAAACTAGACCCTCCACATATGCAAAATTGGCTAATTTCACCTAGGGTAAAATTTGGAAGTGTTTTACATCGTTTCTGATTTCGGTTTTGCGAATTCTGTAACTTGAACTTGGGTATTTTTGTGTTGTCTTGATCGATTGGCATTTGTACTTCGATGTCGAGAGGTATTGGTTCTTCTTGCATGCGTAGACCATAGGTTTTAACCTATGTGAGATACGTGTGCCGTTTTGGTTTTCGTGCGCAATTTCGGTTTACGATACTTTGTGTGTATATATGTAGGTACCCTCGAATGGACTTTGAACAATAAGGATGAGCGTGGCGTCATCGACTTCGGCAAGTAAGGATCAAGATGAGTAGATATATATCTACGGGGAAAGTCGGTTGGATGGCGTATAGCACCCCCGCAGTTCGTAGTGTAGCCTGTGATATATAATGTATATATACGATACTATGTGTTATGTGAAACATTTTTGATTATCAAGAAGGTTTTAGGAGATCATGGGGTAAATTTTAGTGTAATTGGATGATAGTGTTGTTAGCTAGTTTTTAGTCGCGAAACCCTAGAATAAGGTACATGCACACACACACGTATACATTTTATTTTCTTGTGCGTATATAGGGATATATATATATATACACATATATATATGTGAGTATGCATATATATATGTATACATATACATGGATAATGAGGATAGTATATGGTACTTGGAGATGAGTCGATGTGATTGGGCATGATGCCACGAGATCGGTGATGTGACTTGGTTCGTATTATGAGATAAGACATGATATTATAGCGGATCATTAGGCGATGTGTATTCATACACACGCATATATATATATATATATATATATATATATATATATATATATATATATATGTTGATGGTATCGGAATGTACTAGACTTTAGATCAGTACCCCTAATTCAGGATATGATGATAATGATACCAGATGAATAACGAGATAAATGTGATATTCGACCCGTACCCAGATTTGGGATGCCGTACGATGGATTTACCGTACAAGATATAATTATGATGATAGATCTGCACTCTTGACTTGAGGATATCATATTATATATTGTATCGTACGTGATACTATTGAGGCGGAATCACCGACTACTATATATATATCGACTCAGACTTGGGTGGTTTACCTTACCCTTCGACTAGTCTGTTAGTTTTAGTCCTGTAGTTTACTTAGTAGATGTTAGACTGGGCTCGAGTCATACTTATTTCCAAAACTAATGAATCGCGAGTATTTTAAAGACAGGCCAAGGGATAGTACGGATATTTCAAAGGACGTACCTTTTCTTAAAAACACCGTAGCCCCTATTTTCTAAACACCACGATTCGTGTTATTTCAAATGCCAAAACTATATGACTCATATATAAATTGTACATTCCTTATTGTTGCGTTTACTATTCATTTTCCGTATATTCTTGCTATTCGCATCGCATTGCATGCTTAAATGTGTTTTCGTAGTTTTTATAAAATCATGCTGCCAGGACACCGGCACCATTACCAAAGATGCATATGCTCTATGTACACCTGCTTGCCGGCTCACACACATCATCATCGGTAATTGTTCTGTCACGTACACATTAGAAAATACTACTTCATTAGTATAAATTGCTAGCTGATAGTTTCAACATAGTACTAGTGTGCATGCCTTTATATGCTAATTTAGATATTGCATTTATTACTGTGATATTCCATGCATATTTATATATTCATTTTCCATGCGATATTATGGGCCAGTCCAGATTGCCGGAGCCTGGTATTTCACTGTTATTGACCTTTCATTTGGATTTCGAATTTTCCATGAGATTTCTGGATTTGGAGAAACCGCAAGATTTTATAAAGACTGATTATCATTTTGAAATGCAAGTTGCAGTTTTCTCGTGATATGATATGAGATACTTCCACCATGAGTTTTCTCGGCTCTTGAGCGGTATCATACACCCAATTCGAGGAGGAGGAGGAACCGTCTTTGGGTGCATGGTGGACCCGGTATGGTACCCCGGGACGAGAAGGTAGCAGATGATGGCGTTGAGCCTGGCAGGGGAGCACTACCGAGCGGTTATTGTGACGCGGCGGATATCCGGAGGATACCGACGTAGTCATGAGATTTGATGAGGGGCTAGTCCGGATAGCCGGAGCCCAGGGGCCAGTCCGGATAGCCGGAGCCCGAGATATTGAGATTTTGAGGTATTGAGATTATATGATATGGGCCAGTCCGGATAGCCGGAGCCCGAGATATTGGATATATGTTTTGTGTCGATACTTGACACGGATTTTATGTTGATTTCATTGATGATACCTCAATTTTTATATTCATAAATCTCACTAAATTATGAAAATAGTTTTCTCATTTAGATGTATTCTATTTTCATGCATTCATACATCATATATATGATATGTTGCTACCTGAGGCACTTACACGGGCACTTGGTATTACACTTATGTGTAGATATATTGAGGATGTATTACCGTATGTCCTAAGATTGAGTCATACATGCGATTTCTGCTCGGTGATGTTTTCTACTCACGAGTTGGCAACTCACCCCCGTTGTACCACAGTTTCTTGCAGGTTTTGCCGTACAGGTTTCCATGGCGGCTTTGCTGGCACACTGCTTCTTTCCGGGTGATTGCTTTGGTAGGTGGTTCACTCGCATCGTGACCCCCATTGTACCTTATTTACATTAAGTTGTATCTAGTAACTCCATCAACCAGACTTGTACTATTTATTCGACTTAGAAAACCAGTTGTTTATTCTTTCGACCTTAGAGTCGCGCTTGTATTATTATGGTTTTTTTGATGATATTGGTTTTCTGGTGGTTATTGCTTTTCTTGATGAGTTTTGATCCTCGCCCTTCGGCGTTGTATATTATATTGCATTGCATGGTTGTGTCCGCCAATTGACAAAGAGCTAGCTCCCGCTTGGGGATGCCTTTATTCATTATGCATATTATTTATGTTTGTACCCGTTTGGGGCCAGTATTTACAAAGAAAACTCTGCCAAAATTTTCAGAAAAGACTTGATGTTTTAAAAATGCATACTACGGCTTATTTTGCTAAACCACTTGCTTTAAAACTAAACTTTTTCCTTCTCTCTCTTTTCAAATGGTTTAGATTTCTGGGTTTTTGGCTTACTTGAATTAGATGGGGTCCTATAGACTTCATATGATTCAAGTGCCAGTCACATGCAATTTCAGGTTGTGACAAATTGTTATCAGAGCGCTAGGTTTAACCTTGGTTTGAGTCTATGTTTGACTATGCGGAGTCTAGGGCGTATATTTATTCGGAACCTAGGCTTGATCTTACGGAACTTAGACTTGGTCGAGGGGGTATTAGACCCGAACTTTCGTCGCGTAGGTTGACATTGGTTGATGGAGTAGGTGACTTAAGTAGAGTGACGTACCATGTGTATGTTCCGCGGCATGCTTACGATACGCTACTCCGCTTAAGAAGCCTTAGGATGTACATTTTCTTGCACAATATTATATTCGTTCATTGATCTATCCTTATCGATATCTGTTGGTGGTTTTGTTACCACAATTGCATAGGCAGAGAGAGCTGCGGCTAGAGTTGCGGTCAGCATGAGTTTGTCACGGACGAGGATTGACCAGGGCATGATTTCATGGACACACGATTGCATAGATGTATCGTCCTATTGTGTTTTCGCGCCATGAGCGTTTGATGGATTGCTTTTACAAAATTTCTCGAACGTGCAGATCAACACCAGAGGATTGGGCCACTGCTAGAGGCCAGCCAGAATGTGATGAACGTCAATGCACCGATTATTCTTGATGATTGAGGCACTGTTCAACGTGCGGACGAATGATTCAGTTGTTTCTGCGATTGACGAGATATCGCCCTAGATGTTTGAAGCTAATGCAGCACGAGTTGTACTTAGAGATATGATAGAAGATCGCTAGTCACTCAAGGAGGAACGACTAGGGCATGTGGTTCGTTGCATACCCCGATGCGAGGTCATCAGATTGATTGATTCCAGTTAGAAAAGAATTCACACAGGTACAATGAGAGTCGATAGAAAACGATCGAATGTCAGAAAACCTATTTTTCCAAGTTTAAGGTATTCGGAAAAACATGCAAGTAATTCCGTGGACCCTCTAGAAGAATGAAACCCCTAACTCGATATAATGACCATGGGAACGCTTTTGAATCTTAGGGTTTGCGGCAGTTCCGCGGTGCCATTAATGAGTCTTGGGTTTGCCCTTATACGGCTAGTCCATAGGTACTATGGCATATACTAGATATTATTAAACTATACTCAAGAGTTGAGCTCTCGGGGAATTATGGGATTTTGACGAATCGATCGAAAGTTTGACGTCGTTCGGATATCATGTGATAAGATACATTGCTTGGAAGACTCCAGATATGAGTATAGCCATTAGAGCGCAGTCCATGCAGCCACGAAGAGACGAGTCCGAATCAGTCGACATTAGAGAAAAGTGGAGTAAGCGGTTCGTACGATACTTCGACGAGATGACGTTCCACTCCGTTGACATCAGAGATGTGATACGCATGCAGAAGCATTGTATATGGATATATCTTCCAGAAAGAGTCATGATGAGTATGCAGCCGTTCCAGAACAAGAAATAGATTTCGTAAAGGGTGATAACTTCCGGGCAGTTCGGCAGAAACGAGATTTGGGGGAGACTTCGACAGAACCTTTCTGGAATACTATACGAGAAGACCTGGACCCAGGATCAGTTGTATTGTGCATACCCAGTAGGCCAGAGTTCGGCATCGTCGACGAGACTTGTTAGGAGTGACCATGACAGTTGGCCAGAGATCGTTAGAGGATGTGCCAGAGCGCAATTGTTTCCGTCATCGTTCCATATTGGGCCGTTGAGCCGAGGAGCTATATAACTAGCAATTCGCAGTGAGAGATGAGAGCCAAAGGGCACCAGGCACCAGGCCATGAACATGAGGCAAGTAGATATCATGCTCTTCTTTCTTTGGATGCACCGACACCTTCTTGATTTTTAATGAAGGACATATCGACGACAGTGTTTACAATTTGCGACTTGGTGATTCGAATATCATGTGTCCGTCATTTTGGATTTCGGTATTTTGGGCGATTTATTTGCATGATTGAGTTTTCGTGCACCACAGTTGCACTCGGTTTCGATTGGATATCATTCGAGATGTTGATTTTGATTTCATGCCTATGGAATGCATGTGATTTGATTTTGTGCATGCTGATGCACATGGTTGTGAGATGATATACCACAGTATACCTGATTTGGATTGAGGTTTTTCGTATACCGTCGTTTTCGATTGTGATGTTCGATATTGTTTCCGTGCACCTTGTGCATTTGAGTTGGATTTTTGCGCATACTTGGCGCGTTTGATGCGATTTTGGTGCACACCAGATGCATTAAATCGGGATTCTTCGTGCATATCAGATGCACCTGATATTGTTGTCAGGCGCACTCGTTGCCCTTGACAGGTGTTTTTGTGCACACCCATTGCACTTAGATTTTTTTCAGTGCATATGTATGGCACATTCATGGATTTTGATTTCCGTGCGCACCATATGCACGTGGCATTCTTATACGCATTTTGGGATTGGTTTCTTTTGGAGCAGTAGGTTTTATGATATTTACTATTTTGTATAGTAGCTGAGCAGGACGAGTCAGAGGATAATACCTGAATATATTTTTGCATGCATTGATAGTTATCGAAGGGATTTCTAAAAAGGAGCTATAGTCTCAGTATTTACCTACGTGTCCGAGATGACATGAAAATTTTTACAAGGAAACCCTTCTAAATTGTTTTCAAAACGGTGGGACATGCATATCAAACAAAGGATATATATATATATATATAGTTATCTTTCTTACAATAAACATCCGCCACTTGTGCCATGATACGCACATCGCACGGCGATTTGCAAGGGTTTGACATGCATTTCTTTTCAGATGTTTTAATGAATTTACAATGATGCATGTTATGTACATGTTATAGTTTTGTGTATATCATTTTGGTTTTCGTATTGGACTTTGACATTGGTATCTTCCCCATAACTCCGATGATTTCATGATGCTTGACGGAGTTTTGATTTTGAGTTATATACTCGTTTTTCATGCGCATGCATTGCGCTACGATGTGTTTTATGTATTTATGATTTCGGAGCCCCGACGACTTGATCTTTTTACTGAAATGTTTTAGTATTTGAGAGGTTTAAATTTAAATTCGGGGACCGGATTTATTTAAGGGGGGAAGATTGTAACATTTCAGAAAAATAAAATATTATTTTTGGGAATTTATATAATTAAATAATAAATATTATGAATATTTTAATGATACGGTATAATTAAATACCGATAAATTGGGAAATATTTGGAAATTATGTTAATTATTGAAATTGAAAGAGATTATAAGAATGGAGCATTCATAGATTTTTATATAATTAATTATATTCCATTTTTATGCTAATCACGATTAAATATCACTAATCGTTCATTAAGCTTGATTTGTGCACATGACATGCACTATATCATATTTCACATTTTTACATTTTCTACCTTGGCTTCCTTCTTTATTTTCAAGCTTGGTTTGGTTTTAAATGAGAGGAAAGGAAAAGAAAAGAAAGGAAAAGATTAAACAAAGGAGGTATGGGCGAGAGAGAGAGAGAGAGAGAGGTGAGGGGTCAACCTTGGTCAAGGCTCCTTGTTTCATTCATCATTGGTCATGGCTCCTTGTTTCATTCATCATCTTCATCTTTTTCTTCTCCCTCTTCCTCTTTATGGCTGCCCTCCTCTTCCACCTCCTTCTACACCTCACAACTCCATCAAAAATGCATCAAAACCACACATTTCCTTCACAAATTTCATGCACAAGCTCACTACAAGCACGATGGACCAAGAAAAATTGGATTTTGAAGACTTGGGGCAACTTAAGAAAATTATTGAGTTGCCAAATGAGATAATTCCTTCACCATTAGTATAGTAATTCTTTCACTTTAGCATCCATACATGTTTAGAAGTGTTTTAGTGAGGTTTAGTGAACTTAGAAAATTCCTAGAATAGGTTAGGGGAATTCTTGAGTTTAGATAGTGCAATTGAAGTTAGTAGAGGCCATACAACCCCTGTAGTGATTGTGTTTTGGACCTAAACCTGAGACTTAACCCCAATTCACAAACTTAGAAATCCCCAAAATCGGATTTGTGTTGGATTTGTATTGTTGTTTAGTGATCTGCTATGACCCGGGGCACCTGAAAATTTTATAGCGATTACTGAGATGTGTGCATGTGACCTAGAAGCTACCGTGAAGACACGAGCCCCAACCCCTTCACTCTGGCCGCAAATATATTCCCATTGGCCGCAAATTGCGGCCTGGGTAGGGTAGAAATGGTCCGTATTTGGTCTGTGGTTCCTTCATCTGTAAACTAGACTCTCCACATATGCAAAATTAGCTAATTTCACCTAGGGTAAAATCTGGAAGTGTTTTACATCGTTTCTGATTTCGGTTTTGCGAATTCTGTAACTTGAACTTGGGTATTTTTGTGTTGTCGATCGATTGGCATTTATACGTCGATGTCGAGAGGTATTGGTTCTTCTTGCATGCGTAGACCATAGGTTTTAACCTATGTGAGATATGTGTGCCGTTTTGGTTTTCGTGCGCGATTTCGGTTTACGATACTTTGTATGCATATATGTAGGTATCCTCGAGTGTACTTTGAACAACAAGGATGAGCATGGCGTCATCGACTTCGGTAAGCAAGGATCAAGATGGGTAGATATATATCTACCGGGGAAGTCGGGTGGATGGCGTATAGCACCCCCGCAGTTCGTAGTGTAGCCTATGATATATAATGTATATATACGATACTATGTGTTATGTGAAACGTTTTTGATTATCAAGAAGGTTTTAGGAGATCATGGGGTAAATTTTAGTGTAATTGGATGATAGTGTCGTTAGCTAGTTTTTAGTCGCGAAACCCTAGAATAAGGTACACGCGCACACACACACACATACATTTTATTTTCTTGTGCGTATATGGGGATATATATATACATATATGTATGTGAGTATGTTTATATATATATATATATATATATATGTTTACATATACATGAATGATGAGGATAGTATATGGTACTTGGAGATGAGTCGATGTGATTAGGTATGATGCTACGAGATCGGTGATGTGACTTGGTTCGTATTATGAGATACGACATGATATTATAGCGGATCTTTAGGCGATGTGTTTTCATACACATGCATATATATATATATATATATATATATATATATGTTGATGGTATCAGAATGTACTAGACTTTAGATCAGTACCCCTAATTCAGGATATGATGATAAGGATACCAGATGAATAATGAGATAAATATGATATTCGACCCATACCCAGATTTGGGATGCCGTACGATGGATTTACCATTCGAGATATAATTATGATTATAGATCCACACTCTTGACTCGAGGATGTGATATTATATATTTTATCCTACGTGACACTATTGAGGCGGGATCACCGACTACTATATATATATATATATATATCGACTCAAAATTAGGTGGTTTCCCTTACCCTTCGACTAGTCTATTAGTTTAGTCCTGTAGTTTACTTAGTTTATATTAGACTGGGTTCGAGTCATACTTATTTCCAAAACTAACGAATCGTGAGTATTTTAAAGACAGGCCAAGGGATACTACGGATATTTCAAAGGACGTACCTTTTCTTAAAAACACGGTAGTCACTATTTTCTAAACACCACGATTTGTGATATTTCAAATGCCAAAACTGTATGACTCATATATAAATTGTACATTCCTTATTTTTGCATTTACTATTCATTTTCCGTATGTTCTTTCTATTCGCATCGCATTGCATGCTTAAATGTATTTTCGTAGCTATTATAAAATCATGCTGTCGGGACACCGGCACCATTACCAATGATGTGTATGCCCCACGTACACCTCCTTGCCGGCTCACACACATCATCATCGGTAATTGTTCTGTCACGTACATATTAGAAAATACTACTTCATTAGTATAAATTGCTAGCTGATAGTTTCGACATAGTACTAGTGTGCATGCCTTTATATGCTAATTTAGATATTGCATTTATTACTGTGATATTCCATGCAAATTTATATATTCATTTGCCATGCGATATTATGGGCCAGTCCGGATTGCCAGAGCCCGGTATTTCACTGTTATTGACCTTTCATTTGGATTTCAGATTTTCCATGAGATTTCTGGATTTGGAGAAACCGCAAAGATTTTATAAAGACTGATTATCATTTTGAAATGCAAGTTGTGGTTTTCTCGTGATATGATATGAGATACGCCCACCATGAGTTTTCTCGTCTCTTGAGCGGTATCATACACCCGATTCGAGGAGGAGGAGGAACCGTTTGTGGGTGCATGGTGGACCCGGTGCGGTACCCGGGGTGAGAAGGTCGCAGATGATGGCGTTGAGCCTGGCAGGGGAGCACTACCGACCAGTTATTTGTGACGTGGCGGATATCCTTAGGATACCGACGTAGTCGTGAGATTTGATGAGGGGCCAGTCCGGATAGCCGGAGCCCAGGGGCCAGTCCGGATAGCCGGAGCCCGAGATATTGAGACTTTGAGGTATTAAGATTATATGATATGGGCCAGTCCGGATAGCCGGAGCCCGAGATATTGGATATTTGTATATATGTTTTGTGTCGATGCTTGACACGGATTTTATGTGTATTTCATTGATGATACCTCGATTTTTATATTTAGAAATCTCACTAAATTATGAAAACAGTTTTCTCATTTAGATATATTCTGTTTTCATACATCATATATATGATATGTTACTATCTGAGGCATTGACACGAGCACTTGGTATTACACTTATGTGTAGATATATTGAGGATATATTATCGTATGACCTAGAATTGAGTCATACATGCGATTTCTGCTCGGTGATGTTTTCTACTCATGAGTTGGCAACTCACCCCCGTTGTGCCACAGTTTCTTGCAGGTTTTGCCATATAGGTTTCCTTGACGGCTTTGCTGGCACACTGCTTCTTTCCGGGTGATTACTTTGGTAGGTGGGTTCATTCGCATCGTGACCACCATTGTACCTTATTTACATTCAGTTGTATCTAGTAACTCCATCAACCAGACTTATACTATTTATTCGACTTAGAAGACCAGTTGTTTATTCTTTCAACCTTAGAGTCGTGCTTGTATCATTATGGTTTTCTTGATGATATTGGTTTTCTGGTGGTTATTGCTTTTCTTGATGAGTTTTGATCCTTGCCCTTTGGCGTTGTATATTTTATTGCATTGCATAGTTGTGTCCGCTAATTGGCAAAGAGCTAGCTCCCGCTTGGGGATGCCTTTATTCATTATGCATATTATTTATGTTTGTACCCGTTTGGGGCGAGTATTTACAAAGGAAACTCTGCCGAAATTTTCAGAAAAGACTTGATATTTTAAAAATGCATACTACGACTTATTTTGCTAAACCACTTGCTTTAAAACTAAACCTTTTCCTTCTCTCTCTTTTCAAATGTTTAGATTTCTGGGTTTTTAGCTTACTTGAATTAGATGAGGTCCTATAGACTTTATATGATTCAAGTGCCAGTCACGTGCCATTTCGGGTCGTGACAGATGCGACCGTTGTAGCAGATTTTATCAGATTCCCCCTCATTTTATGAGGGGTTTTTGATTGTGGGGACGCTCTTCCATGCAAGCTCAAGCACCTGCAGTTAATTATGTTACCGCATTGTGATAACGACTTTCTCCTGCTCCGGAAGTTCACTTCGTGTCGTGTGTGTGTTTTTGTTTGTTTTGGTTTCCCGTGGATTGTATACGGAGACTAGTTTGTGTTGTCGCCTATAGGGCGCGGATAAGTCCAAATCCGTATATTTTAGATTTGGGTTTAGGTGTATTTAAGGATCGTTAATCTATTTGAGATTAAGATCGACTTAAAACATATGAGCATTTGGGCTCAATTATTTTAGTTTAAAGACCTCACGGTCCATTATAGCCATGTTTAAGGCGAAATTTTAGTTTAGGAACATTTTGGTCCATTATCGCCGTATTTGCGGGCGAATGTTAGTTTAAGCATATTTCGGTCCAACATTCCTTGGGAACGAATGTTAGTTTAAGGACATTTTGGTCCAACATTCCCGTTTTGGGGACGAATGTTAGTTTACAGACATTTTGGTCCAACATTCCCATTTTGGGGACGAATGTTAGTTTTAGGATATTTCGGTCCAACATTCCCGTTTTGGGGACGAATGTTAGTTTAAGAATATTTCGGTCCAATGTCGCCATATTTGAGGTGAAGTTCTGAGGTGTGCATGTCAATTTGGAAGTGTATCAATATATGACGAAATGAGTAGTTGGTTGTCGAGACCCGCCACCTCTCTGAAGACGTTGAGGAATTACAATGGCATATATCAGAGGTGTGGAAAGATGTACCCTTAAACCAAATTCCGTATTTGAGGGAAAGAGGGCGATTGACCTAAGAATCGTTAGTCATATTTGAGACTAAGATTATCTTAGGAGATATGGGATGAATATCATTTTGGAAATCATCAATGAGAGATCATTAGTCATGTTTGAGACTAAGTTCAGTTTAACAATGTTTTTAAGGATCATTTTTATTAAAGATCATTTGGGCTCAGCTATAAGAAACTTCAGAGATTTAGCCAATTTGGGCTTAATCTGCCCACTCTTTTTGCTTTCTCATTCAAAAGTGCTAAGCACTTATTTGGGCTCTGTTTTTTCATCCTATTTTCTTTTTATGAAAAAGTGCTAAGCACTTATTTGACGCTTTGTCACTCACATGGGTGTCATGTGAAGCATTTAATTATGGGCGCCGCCCAATGAGCGCTGAACACTTAGTCATTTGGCTGTATGTGAAATGCTAAGCACTTTTCTCTCTTCTTTTCTTCTCTTTTTTAGGTGGCGCCCACGTGAGGAACACGTGAGGCGCTGGGCGCATCCCGATCAGTGCTAAGCACTCAGCTGTTTTGGCTTTTTATGGAGTGCTAAGCACTCTTATTATTTTTGCGGCGCCTACATGAGGAGCACGTGCGGCGTTGAGCGCCGCCCAATCGGTGCTAAGCATTCAGCCGTTTTGTCTGTATGTGAAGTTCTAAGCACTTTTTATATGGCGCCCACATGTGTTTCACGTTAGGCGCTAGGCGCTATTAAAAAGGGGCGCCCATGAGGGAAACACGTGGTGCGCTAGTTTCTTTTATATAGAGATTTAATCTCTGTTAATGTTTTTTGAGAATTTAAATCTATTTTAATGGTATTTTGACCATTAACGATCACCAAGATCATTATTTTGAGGATCTGGGATCATGTTCTTTAAGAACTAAGTTCTTGATTTGAAGGAACTGGGTTCCTGGAGTGTTATGGACTCCATATTTTTTTTCTTTAAATTTGTTCTTCCCTGAATCTTTGATTCTTAAGAACAAGATCTTCCCGATGAGAATTAAATTCTCAACTTGTGGAAGACTTGTCTTATGGATCTCAGATCCAGAGAAAGAACTAAGTTCTCGAGAAGGGTTATACCCTCAGATATGCCATGATAAGTAAAGGAGATATTTTGATCTCTGTGGTTTCTTTACCTATGGTTAGGAGAATGAAGCTCTTCTTCTTTGAGAATTGAATTCTCTACTATTTTTTGGAACCTTTTTGTATTTTTCATAAGTTTATGGTTTTTTTTTCTATTTATCTCTTCCTCTCCCTCCCTGTCTCTGTCTTTGTGCCTGTCTCTCTATCTCCCTATGTGTATATCTGTGTCTCCGTCCGTGTGAGACTTGAAGTCTCGGGTCCTTTATATAGTGGAGGCAAATTGTTAATTGGTTTTGAGAAAATCTCTCATTGAGAGATTCCAACTGATTTAATCAAACTCAAAATTGAGTTGGGGAATTTTACCCACCATTGGATCTTTTGATCCAATGACTTGTTTTACAGAATATGCAGTTCTTGTTTTTAACAAGATCGGAGAAATATTCTCCCATATACAGAATTTATTCTGTTAAGTGGTGATTTTTAATCACCATTGGATTTTTAATCCAAGAGTTTTCTGTTTTACAGGGATCAATCTTTTTGTTTGGAAAGATTGAGGGAATATATATTCCAAAAATAGAATTTTATTCTATTATTGGATCATTGATCCAACCGAGTGTATCTTTCTTATTTAGAAAGATATGAGAGATATTTTCTCCTAATAGAATTTGATTCTATATTTTGGTAATATATCATCTCCGTTGGATCTTTGATCCAACGGCTCTGTTTGGCAGAGAGTATCGTAGAATTTAATTCTATTTAGTTGCCAGCACTCACGTGTTGTGCATGTGGGCGCCACTTAAGAATTTAATTCTTAAGATGGGTATTCTTGTGCTTTGCATACTGGCGCCCGTGTGAGGAGCACGTGCGGCGCCATCTAAGAGTTTAACTCTTATGCAATGAACTCTTCTGTACTTTTCACATTGGCGCCCGTGTGAGGAGCACGTGAGGCGCCACCATAGGATTTAATCCTATAAGATTGGCTCTGGCGCTGGCGCCCTCATGGAGAGCACGTGAAGCGCTGCCTCATTGTTGAAGGTTTCTTTTCATCCTCTTTCTCTGCTTTTCCTGAGTCAAACTTTCTTTTCCAATGCCTTCTTTTGTCAGAGCTTGGAAATAGTTCCACCATGCACAACATTTTCTGTGCCGCGACTTAAATGCCTCCCTTCATAATCTAAGCAATGCTCATCTTCTCTCTCACTTTCAGAGAATCATTTTAACAGAGAAGAGTCATGGCTTGTAATCGTCCACATGCTAATCGACAGCCATAGGAGATTCCTATCGAGAAATTTTTTCCTCGTTTTGTTCCACGCTTGGTGAATCCTGCTCTCACAGATGACCAATGTGATACGTTTCTGCATGAGCTTTTGACTCGTAGAGGATTTCCTCTCCCCATCGGCTCCATTTGGCTCCGGATGATCTTCCTGTTCGTGCTCGATGACATTCCCCCTCATCCAACGGAGATGACTCCGGCGATGCTCGACGCAGTGGAGGACAAGATCGAGTGCTTTCATGAGGCACTTTTGATTACCAAGTCTCCGAGGGATCGCTTTGTTCAACTGCTAAGCCAGATACGGGCTCAGCAGACTATCATGTCTGCCTTCTCCAATGGGCATGACACTAACTGATGTGGAGTAACTCCTCATGAAGATCGCCGCTTCGACATGGTGGAGAAGGCTGAGAGGGCTTTAGAAAACATTATTCATAGTTTTGTAGACCCTTGTACTTTTGATCCCGTGTTTGGTGATCTATTTCCTGTTGCATAAAATGTTTATTTAATTGCTTTCCTTTTATCGTTGACCACCGAGTGTTTCACTTCTAACACCTGTTCTTCCTCTGATCGCGCAACCTACATGTTTGCATGTGCACTTCACCCTTAGGGATTTTTGCTAAGTGCAAACACCACTGATGTGCTCGTGTCATGCACTAACCTTCCATGCGTGTATATGAATGAGACTTCTTTCACACATATCTGTAAACGAAACTTAAACCGGTGTAAACAAATTCCCCCCACTACTTTACTCATTGAGGTATACACGTGAATGAAGTAGTGTAGAGTAATACGTAGCATACAATCGGTTTCGGGATAGCGTATCGCACATAACTTTTTAGAATCTTGATCAGAGAAAATAGCGAGTGGACACAAGCGTCGTCATCTATCATTAACTCAAATCTCAATTCTTAATGGATGTAGTTCTAAATCCTGACGCCCATGAGTTGCACCCTTCTGTTGCTTGATGTCTTGATCTGGCACGAAGTAGTTTACATGCTCGTTTCGGAGTTTGTAGTTTATTCACTCATTTCGGAATTTCTAGTTTATATACTCGTTTCGGAGTTTGTAGTTTATTCACTCGTTTCGGAGTCCCTAGTTTATGTACTCATTTCGGAGTCTCTAGTTTATGTATTCATTTCGGAGTTTGTAGTTTATTCGCTCATTTCGGAGTTTCTAGTTTATGTACTCATTTCGGAGTGTTTTTAGTTTACCTCCCTTGGGTTTACAGGCAAACTTGTCCTAGCGTTATATGAAGATAACCTCCATTCTTTACGACAGAGGTCCGTTAGGCTTGTGGTACTAGGGTTTTAGTCCGTTGTACCGTCGCATTGGCTGATGTATTCCTCGATATGCGGTTTTTAAGCCGTTGTTCGAGTAGCCCCGCGACTGTCGTGTCTCTGATCCCTTCGGGGGCTGGACAAGACATCTTCAAGTAATCTCCTTAGATCATATTACCGTTGGAAGAGCAAATGGTAGGAATTTCCCATGACGTTTTTTACTTGAGGTTAGGCTCAATTTGGAGCCCCGATGAGTCATAACCACTCCGCTCTGGTGTGGGATGATATCCGATAGTCTTTTAGGCTTTATATGGGTTGCCTTCAAGACCTGAAGATGGGAATATGCCGTTGCTTCATTTTTTGTTTTGAAGATGTTGCGCCGATTCTTTGCTGAAGTAGGGTAGAAATCTGTAAGACTTTTATGTTGTATGCATTGCAATTGAAGTCCGGAGCAAGGAATATGCCATTGCTCCAATTTCATTTGAGAGCCGCATTCGCATCCTACTGAAATGAGGGAATGTCGGGATGGTCTCTAGGTTGTATATGCGCCGTGGAGACTTGGAGTTAGGATTTTGCCGTGACTCTATTTTTTTTCCCGACCCTTGAGTCTTTTGTTGGCGTTGCGTCTGCATCCTACCGGAATGAGAAGGAACACTGAGATAGTCTCTAGGTTATATATGTACCATCAAGACTTGGAGCTAGGATTTTGCCATGACTCCATTTTTATTTCGACCCTTGGGTCTTTTGTTGACGTTGCGTCTGCATCGAGAAGGAACGTCGAGCTGGGGCTGGGATTTCGCCATTAATCCTTTTTTATTTGGTTCCTTGGAGCTTTGTTGACGCCATGTTTGCACTGTATTGGAATGAAAAGAACGTCGAGTTGTTCTCTAGGTTGTATATGAACCGTCGAGATCTGTCTTTTCCTTTAACGGAGCCTGGTGTGAAAATATGGTTCCCTTTCTTTCATTTATGTCCATGGATTGTATACAGGGGTTGGTGTGGACCTACCTGCAGGACAGAGGAAATTTCATTTTATTTTTTATTTTTATTTCCGCGATACTCTATCTTTTCAGCTTTCCATATCGCGAAAATCGCGATTGCCCAATCATTTCGGCTATTTATCGCGATGCCCAACATTTCGGCTATTTTAATTTACTATCTGCTTTTTATTGCGAGTTGCCCAAATATTTCGGCTTTTTTTACTCGCTGCTTTTTATTGCGAGTTACCCAATCATTTCGGCTATTTCATATGCATTTTTTTCTACTCGCTGCTGTTTTTTATTACGAGTTTGGAATCTGATACCAACCTTGGCATCAGTATCGCTATGACTGGAATATTGCCATGAGCGAAATCATTATTTGCCGTGAAAGGACTTGAAGTTTGACACCCGTTTAGACATCAGCATCGCTGCGACTGGGATATTGCCAAGAGCGAATCATCATTTGCCTTGAGAGGACTTGAAGTTTGATACCTTTTAGGCATCAGCATCGCTGCAACTGGGATATTTCCAGGAGTGAATCATCATTTGCCTTGAGAGGACTTGAAGTTTGATACCTTTTTAGGCATCATCATCGCTACAACTGGGATATTGCTAGGAGCGAATCATCATTTGCCTTTGCTGATTTAAACAATGGTGGCTTAGCAAACAGGGTTAGGATCCTGTCAACTAAGGCTTTTTGACTTTATGAGCCGTAAGGGTCTCATAAAGGTATTTCTCCCTACGAGTCATGAGGATCTTGTAGGTTCATGTTCTCCTTAGAAGTCGTGAGGACTTCTAAGTGGTACTTTCCATCGTAAGTCGTAAGGATCTCACAAGAGTGTTTTCTCCTTATAAGTCGAGAGGACTTACAAGTGTCGTTCACCATACAGGGACATTTTTCATCGTTGGTGGAACTTGGTGGGGGAATATTTATTCATGCCCGTGGATTGTATACAAGGGTCAATATTGGACCACCTGTAGGGAAACTTGGGGGATATGACGGTTTAAGAACATGTTCAGATCCCTGTAGTTTAAGGTTTTTGAATCTTATGAGCCGTGAGGGTCTCATAAGGGGAATTCTCCTTACGAGTCGTGAGGATCCCGTAAGTGTAATTTCTCGTTAGGAATCATGAGGACTCCTAAGTGTGTTGCTCCTTTGTGAGTCGTAAGGATCTCACGCAGATATTTTCTCCCCACAAGGTCGAGAGAACCTTGCAAGTGCACATGAATTTTTTTATTTTACGAGTTTACGCCCGATTCGGATTTTCACAAACTCGCCGGCAGTCCTGCTATTTTTACTCACGGCGCTCTTTCGGGTTTTCATCCATGCCCATTTTTCTTGTGGACATACTGTTTTTTACGAGATTGCGTCCTTCCGGGTTTTCATCAGTGCCCATTTCGCTCGTGGACATACCGTTTTTTACAAGCAATGGAACTCTCAAAAGTAGCTTCGTCGCAGGTAACCCATCTATTTACTAGTGGGATTTGGAGGTGGCTTCATCGCTGGAGTAGCTGTGTAGCCAGTGAGACTTGAGTTGCAACCCTCATCGCAGAGACTTTGATTGCAATATAGATCTCAAGGGAGGATATCGCCGTATTTGGTGCGATGCGCCATGTTTGCGGCGTCACACTAGTTTTGGGACGTTTCGGTCCATTATCGCCATGTTTGAGGCGAATTTCTACTTTAAGAACATCTTGGTCCGATGTTGCCATATTTGAGGCGATGTTCTAGTTTAGGGACATCTCGGTCCGTTGTTAGTTTAGGGAATTCTAGGTCCGTTGTTAGTTTAGGGACATCTCTGTCCACTGTTGCCATGTTTGAGGCGACGTGGTAGTTTAGGGACATTCCGGTCCATTATCGCTATGTTTGAGGCGAATTTCTAGTTTAAGGACTTTTCGGTCCAATATCGCCATATTTGAGGCGATGTTCTAGTTTAAGGACATCTCGGTCCGTTGTTAGTTTAGGGACTTCTCGGTCCGATGCCATCATATTTGAGGCGAGGTTCTAGTTTAGGGACATCTCGGTCCGTTCTTAGTTTAGGGACTTCTGGGTCCGACGTCGCCATATTTGAAGCGAGGTTCTAGTTTAGGGACATCTCGGTCCGCTTTAGGGACATCTCGGTCCGCTGTTAGTTTAGGGACTTCTCGGTCCGATGTCACCATATTTGAGGTGAGGTTCCAGTTTAGGGACATCTCGGTCCGTTGTTAGTTTAGGGACTTCTCGGTCCGACGTCGCCATATTTGAAGCGAGGTTCTAGTTTAGGGACATCTCGGACCGCTGTTAGTTTAGGGACTTCTCGGTCCGATGTCACCATACTTGAGGCGGGGTTCTAGTTTAGGGACATCTTGGCCCATTGTTAGTTTAGGGACTTCTCGGTCCTACGTCGCCATATTTGAGGTGAGGTTCTAGTTTAGGGACTTCTCGGTCCGATATTAGTTTAGGGACTTCTCGGTTCGCTGTTAGTTTAGGGCCCTCTCAGTCCGATGTCGCCATACTTGAGGCGAGGTTATAGTTTAGGGACATCTCGGTCCGTTGTTTCCATATTTGAGGTGGATAGTCAGTTTAAGGAATTCTCGGTCCGTTGTAAATTTAAGGACTTCTAAGTTCGATGTCGCTATACTTGAGGCGAGGTTCTAGTTTAGGGACATCTTGGTCCGTTGTTAGTTTAGGAATTTCTCGTCCTGACATAGCCATATTTGAGGCGAGGTTCTAGTTTAGGGACATCTCGGTCCATTGTTAGTTTAATGACTTCTCGGTCCGCTGTTAGTTTAGGGACTTCTCGGTCCGATGTCGCCATACTTGAGGCGAGGTTCTAGTTTAGGGACATCTCGGTCCATTGTCGTCATATTTGAGGCGAATTTCTAGTTTAAGGACTTTTTGGTCTTTCATCGCCATGTTTGAGGCAACGGATTTTCTTTGCATACTACTCTTAGAGTTCTGACTCAGGAAGATAGTGAGCGGACACGAGCGTCGTCGTCTATCATTGACCTAAGTCGTGACTTGTCAAGCGTAGTATTTTTTGAGGAATCGGTCGTTTATTGGCCGGAAGGGTCTTTCTCCATGCATATCCATGAGCAGGTAGGTTCCACCTTGGTAGACATTGTCTATGATGTATGGGCCTTCATAGTTCGGCTCGAATTTCCCCCGTTTTGTACGATTGGGGATCATGGGTCATTTGATGACAAGCACGAGCTCGCCTTGGCGGAATGATCTCGGCCTGGATAGTTTTTCATATGACCGTGTCATCCTTGTCTTATAAGACTCCATATTTTGCTGTGCTATAAGGCGAGTTTCGTCGAGGGCATCGAGCTCCTCAAGCCGAAGATGAGAGTTTTCTTCATCTGTCAGCTCGTATCGAACCGCTACTCGTAGAGAAAGGAGTTCTATTTCCAGGGGAGGCACTGCTTCCGTGTCGAATACCAACGCGTATGGTGTTGTATTCAAGGCGGTTTTGAATGTTGTTCGGTACGCCCAGAGTGCTTCATGCAACCTTTCATGCCAGTCTCTTTTGTTTCTGGAAATCATTTTCTTTATAATTTTGTTCGAGGTCTTGTAGAAAGCTTCAGCTAGATCGTTGGCACGGGGATTATAGACTTAAGAGTATCTCCAATCTATCTTATGCTGTTGTGCGAAATGGATGATTTTATGGCTTCTATAAGCTGGCCCATTATCCGAGATAATTCGTCGCGGAGTGCCGAACCGATAGATGACATGTGTCCTGAGGAAATGGAGGATATTCTACGTCTTCACCTCCCTTAGTGGTACTACTTCTGCCCACTTAGAAAAGTAGTCGGTCGTTGCCAGTATGAACCGATGTCCTTTGGACGATACTGGTTCAATGGGGCTAATTATATCGGTTCCCCACATTTCGAATGGGCAGCTAGCTATTGTTGAGTGTAGCGGATTTGGAGGTTGGTGGATGAAGTCCCCTTGAATTTGGCACGAGTGACACTACTTTGCATATTCGAGGTAGTCCTGGATCATCGTGGGCTAATAGTAACCCATTCTTTTTATCTTTAACTTCATCTTTGGCCCGGCTTGATGAGACCCACAGACCGTCGAACGATCTCATATATAGAGTATCATTGAAGAAGGCGAAAGACAGAGCTCATTTCATTAGCTAATGTTTAGACGATGCATTTTTGGGCGTTCGTCGGGATTTGAAGTAGTCTATGAAGACTTCCCTCCAATCCTTGACCTTTTCTTTGTCCTCTATTTGAAGGGCTACCTGTTCGGCCGCTTCTTTTCCTTCGGATAGCTCTGTTAAGTCTTCCGAAGATATATTTGTTGGCGCGAGAACCCGGAGGCTTTACATAATGATCCTTACGTCATCGAGGTCTTCATCGGCCATGTCCTTAGCCAATTTGGCTAATGCATCCGCCTTGTTGTTTTTTGCATGCGGTATACTCTCCAGGATGAAGGAGGGGATTTGTGTCAGCAGTTGCTGCATTCTTTCGCCGTACTTTATCAGCTCTGGTTTGCACGTTTGATAGTTGCTATTTACTTGGCTAACGATCAGCTGGGAGTCTCCATATATGAGGAGGTCTTTGATTCCCATGTCGACAGCGATCTCGAGACCTACTATCAAAGCTTTATATTCAGCTTCATTATTAGTCCTTGGCTCCGTTAAGGAGAGGGCGTAACGCAATATACCTTCTTGCGGAGTCACAAAGATAAGTCCCACCCCGTCTTTGATCATGGGGGTGTTTTTCTTTTGCCTCTTCATGGAAGACGCTTCATCGAAGTAGAGTTCCCATTGGGAATCATTTTCTTATTTCTCTCCTTCGATCGTGGCGAACGCATGTTCATCCGGCAACTCACAATTTAAGAGGGAGTCGGCTGGTATAGGATGCTATGCAAGAAAGTCGGCAATGGCCCGGCCTTTCACTGCTTTAAGGGGTTAATATGTCATCGAGAACTCCATCAGGAGGAGGGCCCATTTGGCAAGACTTCCCGTTAATATGACCCTTGACATCAGATGTTTGAGAGGATCCACCTTTGATATGAGATGGACCTCATGTGCCAAGGTGTAATGTGTTTGGAATATGTATGCCCTAGAGGCCATTATTGTACATTGATGTATATTATGGTGGATGCTTGGATATATTATAGAGGAATTTCTTGCTCGACATGATAGTATGCTATCTGGTTACTCTTTATCTTAACATATAGACTGGTATTTTTATACTGTCTTTCTCTTACATATTGATAAAGCCCTTAGGATATGTACTTGACTACCAGGACTATGATGCAAATCATACTAGTGGGGCCAGGGTGGTCCATAAGTACACCCTTTAAACAGTTCCTAGTCGAGGGGATATCGAGATAGGGCATTGATATTCCAGAATAGACTAGTGTGTACAATTCTTGACCCTACATGGGGCGATGGTTGATCCCACAACCATTGGTGTGTGACATCAAAGATTGTACACAGGTGCTCATTAGAGAATGGGTACACCGAACAAGACTCGCCGAGAACTCCTAGTTCGTATTATACATATCGTCAGATAGCGGTTTTTTGGTGACACTGGTACATGTTACTCTGTAGACCTGAGATTGTCATAGAGTATTGTGTAGCTTCTACTGTGCTTTGATTCCCTCCCTACCACGGCTTAAAGGAGTTATGCAAACAGGTGGATTTTGGGTACAGTCCTGAGTCACATGGATGCAATGAGCGATAGGAGGGGTTTCATCTCTCCCGGTATTAGGAGTTGACGTTGCACTATGCTCGATTGGCTATAACGGGAAGTTCCTGACCAGGGCTGCTGATGAGATTTACTTGTAAGAGTTACCAGTAGTTTCTCGAACCGTTATGAGCCATACATCGGCATGACTTATCAAGTTACTGGGGTCTGACGTTACCACCCCTAGATTTGATATGTGACATATTAGACGAAGAGACCAGATTGTACGGTAAGTGTTACTTATAGGCTTCATGGGAGTTTGGACAAGCTTGCTTGTTGATCTTCTAATCGCACAATACCTGCATAGCCGTTACGTCCAGCTAGTACCGCCGACGGCTTGTGGGTGACAGATGTGATCATCACCTACTGCTGGCATATTGACGAGTCTTTAGAGTCCCACACAGAAGTTTCCTGGTTCAAGCGAAACGAAGTAGGGCACAGATGCTGATATGTGCGGGGGCTATATTAAATACGAGTATGTGATACCGTATTCTAATCTGGAGGTTATTTGTTATCAGTTAGGTTATATGCGATATAACCGGATTATCGAATCAAGTGTTGATTCGATAATGCGATATACAGATAAATGATATTAGTCGGTTATATGTGATATAACTGGATTATTAAATCAAGCGTTGATTTAATAATATGATATATATTTATATTTGATATAATTATATATTAACTAATATTATTAGCTCACTAATTATTTTCATTATATATATATATATATTATACGAAGCATGGCATTGATTTTCTATCTTTAGAAAATAGAAAATGAGGTGTAAAATGTGGAGTTATTTATGGAATGGCAAGGCATAAGTTTTTATTGTTGTTTATTAGTCTTGACTCACTATTCAAGCACGGTTGCAATTTCTTATTGCAATTTATTCCCTGCTTGAATAAGTGAGGGAAAGATATGAGCCATTCTTGACTTGGTCATTTTTTCCTTAGCTCATTTGCTTTAGCCATTTTGAGAGCTCTCTCCATTTTCCTTCTTCCTCCTCTTGCTTCAACAAAACCCTAACCCTCACATGAGATGTGAATCATAGGGTTTTGTAGAAATCCAAGTGAGCAAATAAACCCCTACTTCACCATCCCACACTTGACTAGCACTCAAGTGTAGTGTGTTTCCTTCACTAATAAGAGTTTAGTGATGAACTAGCTTGATCAAGTGGAGCTTCGGGTGGATCATCTTCGGCGCGAAGATCACAAAGGAGGCTCGTTCAAACTCTTATATAGAGCCTAGTGGAGTCACGTGGACTACAACCCAGATCATTAGAAGAGAAGGACATGGTCTACAAAGGTTGTAGCATCCTTCACCTCGTATAGTTTACTTTGATATCTAGCTTAAACCCTAGTCATCTACTTAAAGATCATGGTTAGTGTAGATTAGCACCCCGAAATTTTTGAAAATAGCATGCTTGATGCTATTAGAACCCTATGGTGGTGCTAACATACACTTTCATGGTATCAGAGCCAAAACTAAAAGATTATACGTTGTTTGTAAAATCACGAAACCGAAGCAACTCCGAAACTGCAAACCCGAACACTAAGTTTCTGTCAATTTTTGTAACACCCGAGCCCAATGCTACTATTTTCTGTTATTGGTTGAGCATTAGATATTACGCATTTCATTTATCTTGCTTATTTGGGTCTTACTGTAAAATTTTATCTGGCTAAGTCATTCTGCATATAACAAATTTTAGCATCTAAAATAAAATTAAAAAAATATTCATCTTGGCCTACTTGACATCCTTAGCCTCGTGGCAGCGTCCGTGCAGTGTGTTCTCGTCCCGTTCAGTGAAACGGGCGAGTTTGGATGGCTACGTGCACGTGCGTGTGTCCGTTTTGAGAGTATGCTTTTTAATCATAAAACTTTTCATTTTAAAATTTGGAACCCGCTTAAAATCCTATTATTTGAATTTCGAATTTTTGAACCCAACCCGGGCGCAATTTGGAAATGTTTCATTTGGCGCCAAAATCCTAAATTTTAATATTATTAAAACCTTCGCATATATTTTTCTAACTAACCTGATATCTTACTGTTCATTACCTATCTTTTAAATCTTTAAGTTAACCATATAATATTTTTACAATCTTTTATATCCTTCTTAATTTATTCTCTCAGCCAATCACAACCTCCCTTTAACCCCGCGGGCCCCACTTTCTCTCTCTCTCTCTCCACTTTTTCCTCTCTCTCCCTCTCCCTCATATATTCTCTCGTACTTCTCTTTATCATTTTTCTCTTCTTGCTTCATGTCTCGTTTCTCATTTCTTTTAACTGTTCTTTTGTTGCCGGAATTCCGTCGTGCCGGTGACGTTTCTCGACGTTCCAGCGAGATACCCCGACCCGTGTGGTTCCTTTGTTCGTCGTTTGGGTTCATTCCGTGAACCGTGCGCCGTCGCGAGTTTTCCCCGCCGACGGTTAACGTTCCGTTTTCCCGATTCGCGACCCATCGAGGCAAGTTAATCTTGCTACATGCTATATACTTTTATAATCTTCATTTTATAATGTTATACATTTGAAAATCTTATAGTTTACATATGAAATGTCGTTGAAAAATCGGATATGATAAATCTGAAATTTACTGTACACCTTATCTTATAAAATTCATTATAAATCATAGAAAAATCATTAGTATACGTTCTTTAGTTCGTTACGAAGCTAATTCAGAATACTATAACTCTATGAAATATTTACTTGCAAAATAAATTGTTTAATTAACGTAAAATGCAAATGAACACGTCTCTAAACTGCTGTCCAGGGAAATTCCAGCAGCAAACTTTCAACTTTGAATATTCATAACTTTTTGTAGGGATAACCTGAGATGCTTATACTTATAAAACTGAAAACCTAATTGAATTATCTTTGTTTTGGTATAAGATACGTCTCTTTTGGAGAACGTTTGTTATTTTTAAGCTATTTTACAAATTAGGGTGACGCTGAATTTCTGAACGAAACCTTCTTGTGCATGGTTAATCAGTACATCTTTTATAGTTACTAATCGCTTCGAATATGCTATCCATATTAATATTATTATATCAATATTTATATCACATATTGTTTAGTTGTACATCCCACATTACCATTTTACAGTTTTATAACTTTTCGGATACCCGTTTGCATCTATCGCATTTAAGATACATATAATTGCAAGCATAGATCACACTATTACATAATAATGTGATATTAACACTCCATGTTTAATAAATTGCATCCTAATTAATATTGGAACTATAAATATAACCCTAATCGATAACTGTGCATCCATATCCTTGAAATTATATTTATTTACATATCATATTACATGTTCCAGTTTATTGTTCTGATAGTACTCATGCTTGTTTATTTATACATATACTTATGATAGTTTGATTATGAGCACCCACATGACATCTTGTGCTTCCTGACATGACCTGTTACACTTCCTACTTGACATGACATGGTACCGTACACTCTTGACATGACATGACACCCTATACATATCGACTCAACCTGTTAAAACGTAACCTGACCTGTTACCTGATCTCATGCCTAATGCCGACAGACCTAACCACTCCTGCTGTCGATCCAGACAGACCTACCTTTACTTGACTTGTGTTGGCATTAGTCCTCGACTACTGAATACCTGACTTGACATACATAGCTTGGGGGTATGGGGAAATCAAAGGTGAAACCGACTTGTAACTCAACAGTTCGATACATTGTTCTGATCAGTCTTACGGGCTTGGCCAGCTCCGGAGTGTTGATGCTGACATCACTCATCTATCCTACTACCCTTTACTGCTTAGCGGCACGTCTCGGATTCAGCCCCGAGGATCATGACCGTGGTCCCGGGCATGCACGGGATACTATTGAGTTACATCGACGATTCATCAATTGGTTTCAAAGACTATAGAGTAGAAACCTGATATGACAGTTCAGTCACCATTGCACTTTATCCTGCTCTGTTAGTGTACTGCTTTATTCATGTTCATACCTGCACTGCTTATTACCATGTTTACCTTATATACTTGATGTCTTGACGCGCTGACGTCTGGGTTTTGCATGGCCCAGATTCCGTACCACTGTCGACGACCGAGCTGGAGTACTTCAGCCAGCAGGCTGATTCGAGTTCTATAGTAGTCAGTTCATTTATTGCATTTTATTCCCAGGTGTGATCCCGCATTACGGGACGTACCCTTCTATTATTGTATTGGATCATTAGCTTCCGCACTTACTGTTTATTGATTCCTGTTATTATGGATTTGGACATGTGTTAGATTAGTATTTATCTTGTTCTTGATATCCTTACAACCGTAATGTGACTGTGGATGGATGCTTCCTACCCACAGGTAGCATGGTTGGCTATGTCACGTGCCCAATCTTGCGTACTCTGGGAAGCGGGGCGTGACATGGTTCTTTTGGTATCAGAGCCATAGGTTAGTCGGGTTGATTCTTTTGTAGTTGGGTATTGTACCCAATACACGAATCAGAATGCCCGTGTTTAGGAAACATGTCCAGCCACATTGACCGTTTTACCATTCTTGAATCACATTCTTCCTGATTATATCTTTTACGACGTGCAAACTTACTTTGCGTGTCGACTCGGAAACCTGATTTCTTGTTATCCCTAGGACTTGGGCGACTTGGGTGGAGTTAAGTAATTGCGGCTATGATACCGCGGCATAGCTACAATGCAGCACTCTATTTAAGTATCTTGGAGTTCTAGCCTTGATCCACATTCAGAATCTATCATCATGCTAATGTTGGGTGTTTTGAGTTCAGGATTATGACAGGTAAGAAGTTGAAGACGTACCAGAGGCGTGTGAACGAAGCCGCCATGCTTGGAGTGATAAGAGGAATGCTGGAAATCAAAGAAACAGCCCGAGCTGATCCAGCAGCAAGCGGACTCGTTTCAGGAAGGTTTGCAGATCGTTCAGCAGTCTGTGAACAAGATTGGAACTAGACCAGTTGACCGAGGAGGGACCGTGGCAGAGTTCAGACGTGTGGGTCCTACTAATTTCACTGGTTTGGAGGAGCCGTGCCAGCCGAGCAGTGGCTAGTCAGCACGGAGAATTTGCTGATTGCGGCACAGATTCCAGAGGACAAAGGAGTTGATGTGGTGCGCATTCAACTAGTGGATTACGCCGAGAGTGGTGGCTTGTGGAGGAGAACCGTTTGCCCAAGCCAAGCAGTTGGGCGGATTTCTCTAAGAGTTTCCTGGAGAAGTTCTTTCCGCGGACTGCACGGGAGGAAATGGAAGAGAAATTTATTGGGCTGAGGCAGAATGGAGCAACCGTGGACGTGCATGCAGCAGAATGGACGAGACTCAGTAGTCTTGCTGGACCTTTCGTGGCCAACAACGTAGACAGCGGTTGCGGTAAGGAAGCAGTTCTGTCGGGCCAGTCGAGTTTAGGGCTAGGCCGACAAACAGTGTTCTTGCAGCTATGGAAGTTGATAGTAATGAAGAGCCGGCAGTTGTTCGCGATTTTATGGACGTATTTGAAGATATATCGGGCTTACCGCCGAAGCGAGATGTGGAGTTCGCGATTGACCTTATTCCTGGTGCAGCGCCAGTATCAAAATCTTATTATCCGATGGCACCGGTGGAATTGGAAGAAGTTAAGAAACAAGTGGGTGAATTACTCGAGAAGGGATGGGTTCGAAGCAGCAACTCACCGTGGGGAGCTCCAGTTCTTTTAGTAAAGAAGAAGGATGGCACGAGAAGGATGTGCATTGATTATCGAGAATTGAACCGGGTGACTATTAAGAACAAGTACCCGATCCCTCGCATTGGAGAACTTTTGAGCAGCTCAGTGGCGCGAGGGTATTCTCGAAACTGGATTTGCGATCAGGATATCATCAGGTCCGAGTAAAAGCAGAAGACATTTGCAAGATGGCGTTTCGAACTCGATATGGACATTTCGAGTATCTAGTGATGCCCTTCGGAGTGACTAATGCGCCAACAATATTTATGGATTTGATGAACAGGATCTTTTCACCGTTCTTGGACCAGTTTATTGTGGTATTCATTGACGACATTCTGGTGTACTCGAAGAGTCCGGAGGAGCATGCTGAGCATTTAGGGATCGCACTGCAGACGCTGAGACAAGAGAAGTTATCTGCGAAAATGAGTAAGTGTGAATTCTGGCTGGAAGAAGTGAAGTTTCTGGGGCATGTCGTGTCGGGCGATGGAATCGCCGTCGATCCCGAAAGGATTTCAGCAGTTCGAGATTGGCCTATTCCAAAGAATGTTGCGGAGATAAGAAGTTTCCTTGGACTCGCCGGTTACTACAGAAGATTTGTGGAGAACTTCGCGCGTTTAGCTGAGCCGTTAACCAAGCTTACGCGTAAGGAGGTACCGTTTGTTTGGACGGATGGATGTGCTTTAGCCTTCGAGACGTTGAAGCAGAAGTTGATAACCGCCCCGATCCTGACCGTACCGGATGATTCAGGAGGACTGGTGATTCACAGCGACGCATCTGGAAAAGGATTGGGATGTGTTTTAATGCAGAATGGGAAAGTCGTCGCTTACGCATCGAGACAACTGAAGACTCATGAGAAGAATTATCCGACTCATGACTTAGAGCTTGCAGCCGTGATCTTCGCCCTGAAGATTTGGAGACACTACCTTTTGGGCGAGAGAGTCGAAGTCTTTACGGATCACAAGAGTTTGAAATATGTGTTCACTTAGAAGGAGTTGAACATGAGGTAACGCAGATGGTTGGAGCTGATGGCCGACTACGACCTTGATCTTAAGTACCATCCGGGAAAAGTTAACGTCATGCCAGATGCGCTAAGTCGGTTACCAGCAATTCAGATATTGACTGCACAGAGAGAGATCGTTGCGGATTTTTGGAGATTTGACTTGGAGGTTGTGCTACCACATGCTACAGGACAGTTGATGCAGTTGCAAGTACAGTCGTCCTTAGTTGAGAAGATTAAAGCGACACAATCGCAGGATCCTAGACTGCAAAGGTTTCGAGAGTAGGTTGAAGCCGGACTACGAACCGATTTACTGATCCACGAAGACGGTTCGTTGAGATATGATAGTCGTGTGTGTGTGCCAAAAGGAGATGTGCGTGAAGAGCTCATGAAGGAGGCACACAGTTCAGCTTACTCTGTACATTCAGGAGGGACAAAGATGTACCGAGATTTTCGACAGGACTTTTGGTGGGAAGGTATGAAACGAGAAATTGCTCGCTTCGTGGCTAAGTGCTTGGTGTGTCAGCAAGTCAAGGCTGAACACCAACGGGTTGCTGGTTTGTTGCAACCACTTCCGATTCCTCAGTGGAAGTAGGAACTTATAACCATGGATTTCGTGACGGCTTTACCGCGGAGTCCAAAGGGCAACAATGTTGTATGGGTGATTGTCGATCGGTTGACCAAGGCAGCTCACTTTATTCCTTTTCGGGTTGGTCAATCGACAGACTTTGGCAGAGCGATACATGCAGGAGATTGTCAGATTGCATGGAGTGCCGGTAAGCATCGTGTCCGATCGGGACACTCGATTCTTGTCGCACTTTTGGAGGAGTTTACAAGAAAGTTTGGGGACTCGATTGAAGTTCAGCACGGCTTATCATCCTCAGACTGATGGACAATCGGAGAGAACGACCCAGACCCTTGAAGATATGTTGAGGGCTTGCATGTTGGACTTCAAAGGTTCTTGGGAAGATCATCTACACCTGGTGGAGTTTTCGTACAACAATAGCTTCCAAGCAACTTTTCAGATGGCTCCGTTTGAAGCACTGTATGGTCGTAAGTGCCGTTCACCTGTTTGTTGGGATGATGTTGGTGAACGAAGGTTACTAGGACCAGATTTGGTGGTACAGACAGTCGAGAAGGTGAATACAATCAGGAAGCATATGAAGGCAGCTCAAGGCAGACAGAAAAGTTGGGCCGACACGTCAAGAAGACCTCTAGAGTTCGCCGTGGGTGATTTGGTATTCCTGAAGATATCACCGACTAGAGGGGTGATTCGCTTTGGGAGTCGGGGAAAGCTTAGCCCTCGATTCGTTGGACCTTTCGAGATATTGGAGCGTGTTGGAGAGGTAGCGTACCATTTGGCGTTACCACAGTCCTTGGCAGGAGTGCACGATGTGTTTCATGTATCTCAACTACGGAGGTATGTTCGAGATGAAACCCAAGTATTGGATCATTCAGAGTTGACTGTACGGGAGGACCTAACTTTTGAAGAGCGACCAGTTGAAATCAAGGATCGGAGAGAAAAGGTTCTTAAGAACAAGGTTATCCCCCTTGTGCTCGTTTCTTGGGGTAATCGATCGCATGGAGAGTCCATGTGGGAGCGAGAAGACGAGATCCGACAGAAGTATCCTCACCTTTTCCTGTAGTCTTCTATCTTGTATTCTTGGAATTTCGAGGACGAAATTCTTTTGTAGTTGGGTATAATGTAACACCCGAGCCCAATGCTACTATTTTCTGTTATTGGTTGAGCATTAGATATTACGCATTTCATTTATCTTGCTTATTTGGGTCTTACTGTAAAATTTTATCTGGCTAAGTCATTCTGCATATAACAAATTTTAGCATCTAAAATAAAATTAAAAAAATATTCATCTTGGCCTACTTGACATCCTTAGCCTCGTGGCAGCGTCCGTGCAGTGTGTTCTCGTCCCGTTCAGTGAAACGGGCGAGTTTGGATGGCTACGTGCACGTGCGTGTGTCCGTTTTGAGAGTATGCTTTTTAATCATAAAACTTTTCATTTTAAAATTTGGAACCCGCTTAAAATCCTATTATTTGAATTTCGAATTTTTGAACCCAACCCGGGCGCAATTTGGAAATGTTTCATTTGGCGCCAAAATCCTAAATTTTAATATTATTAAAACCTTCGCATATATTTTTCTAACTAACCTGATATCTTACTGTTCATTACCTATCTTTTAAATCTTTAAGTTAACCATATAATATTTTTACAATCTTTTATATCCTTCTTAATTTATTCTCTCAGCCAATCACAACCTCCCTTTAACCCCGCGGGCCCCACTTTCTCTCTCTCTCTCTCCACTTTTTCCTCTCTCTCCCTCTCCCTCATATATTCTCTCGTACTTCTCTTTATCATTTTTCTCTTCTTGCTTCATGTCTCGTTTCTCATTTCTTTTAACTGTTCTTTTGTTGCCGGAATTCCGTCGTGCCGGTGACGTTTCTCGACGTTCCAGCGAGATACCCCGACCCGTGTGGTTCCTTTGTTCGTCGTTTGGGTTCATTCCGTGAACCGTGCGCCGTCGCGAGTTTTCCCCGCCGACGGTTAACGTTCCGTTTTCCCGATTCGCGACCCATCGAGGCAAGTTAATCTTGCTACATGCTATATACTTTTATAATCTTCATTTTATAATGTTATACATTTGAAAATCTTATAGTTTACATATGAAATGTCGTTGAAAAATCGGATATGACAAATCTGAAATTTACTGTACACCTTATCTTATAAAATTCATTATAAATCATAGAAAAATCATTAGTATACGTTCTTTAGTTCGTTACGAAGCTAATTCAGAATACTATAACTCTATGAAATATTTACTTGCAAAATAAATTGTTTAATTAACGTAAAATGCAAATGAACACGTCTCTAAACTGCTGTCCAGGGAAATTCCAGCAGCAAACTTTCAACTTTGAATATTCATAACTTTTTGTAGGGATAACCTGAGATGCTTATACTTATAAAACTGAAAACCTAATTGAATTATCTTTGTTTTGGTATAAGATACGTCTCTTTTGGAGAACGTTTGTTATTTTTAAGCTATTTTACAAATTAGGGTGACGCTGAATTTCTGAACGAAACCTTCTTGTGCATGGTTAATCAGTACATCTTTTATAGTTACTAATCGCTTCGAATATGCTATCCATATTAATATTATTATATCAATATTTATATCACATATTGTTTAGTTGTACATCCCACATTACCATTTTACAGTTTTATAACTTTTCGGATACCCGTTTGCATCTATCGCATTTAAGATACATATAATTGCAAGCATAGATCACACTATTACATAATAATGTGATATTAACACTCCATGTTTAATAAATTGCATCCTAATTAATATTGGAACTATAAATATAACCCTAATCGATAACTGTGCATCCATATCCTTGAAATTATATTTATTTACATATCATATTACATGTTCCAGTTTATTGTTCTGATAGTACTCATGCTTGTTTATTTATACATATACTTATGATAGTTTGATTATGAGCACCCACATGACATCTTGTGCTTCCTGACATGACCTGTTACACTTCCTACTTGACATGACATGGTACCGTACACTCTTGACATGACATGACACCCTATACATATCGACTCAACCTGTTAAAACGTAACCTGACCTGTTACCTGATCTCATGCCTAATGCCGACAGACCTAACCACTCCTGCTGTCGATCCAGACAGACCTACCTTTACTTGACTTGTGTTGGCATTAGTCCTCGACTACTGAATACCTGACTTGACATACATAGCTTGGGGGTATGGGGAAATCAAAGGTGAAACCGACTTGTAACTCAACAGTTCGATACATTGTTCTGATCAGTCTTACGGGCTTGGCCAGCTCCGGAGTGTTGATGCTGACATCACTCATCTATCCTACTACCCTTTACTGCTTAGCGGCACGTCTCGGATTCAGCCCCGAGGATCATGACCGTGGTCCCGGGCATGCACGGGATACTATTGAGTTACATCGACGATTCATCAATTGGTTTCAAAGACTATAGAGTAGAAACCTGATATGACAGTTCAGTCACCATTGCACTTTATCCTGCTCTGTTAGTGTACTGCTTTATTCATGTTCATACCTGCACTGCTTATTACCATGTTTACCTTATATACTTGATGTCTTGACGCGCTGACGTCTGGGTTTTGCATGGCCCAGATTCCGTACCACTGTCGACGACCGAGCTGGAGTACTTCAGCCAGCAGGCTGATTCGAGTTCTATAGTAGTCAGTTCATTTATTGCATTTTATTCCCAGGCGTGATCCCGCATTACGGGACGTACCCTTCTATTATTGTATTGGATCATTAGCTTCCGCACTTACTGTTTATTGATTCCTGTTATTATGGATTTGGACATGTGTTAGATTAGTATTTATCTTGTTCTTGATATCCTTACAACCGTAATGTGACTGTGGATGGATGCTTCCTACCCACAGGTAGCATGGTTGGCTATGTCACGTGCCCAATCTTGCGTACTCTGGGAAGCGGGGCGTGACAATTTTTAAATGGTCACTAATTTTTTTTTAAACAGTTGCAGAATGTTATATATGATATAACTAGAACACTTAACAAAAACAAGACCAAAAATCCATTTTTGAACTGGCGAGATTGGACTTTTTACCGGTGTCGCCGGCCCGATCTGCTCCATTTGGTCTCGTGTTTGTTTGGTGTTCTGTTGGCTTGGTATTGGGGTTTCAGGTTATGTTTGATTAGCCCAAAATTGCATGTGATGTTAATTTTGTTAAAGGGCTATTCGGAGTGTTTCGTAGTCGTAATTTTTACGTCGTTTCGGGTTTCAGTTTGATATGTGATACAATACTTGGAATCCGCAGTTAATTAGTTTTGTGAAAACTAGTTAGTGATTGTAAATCTAGCATGTTAGTCTTTTATGATCGATTGTCATGAAGTTTCGATTCGGATCGAAACTCCGTCGCAATCGCGTATTGTACGCAATCACCAAGTCGGGAATCTTGTTGAATTATCCGACTTCTTATTGAAAAGTGTTTTCAATATTGAGACTAAAATACAAGGTTTATAAGTTAGGCATGAAATTCGGAATATGAGATATTCCGGGTTTATGATGTCTAAGGTAATGCGGATTCTAATTTTTGTAGTTTTTCATTTCTTTTCTGTGACCGTAAGTGTAATATGTGGGGTATCCCAAATCTCGTTGCTATACGTCAACAGAATTTGGGATACATGTATTTACTTACGTTGATGATATGTGATATTATATGTTGCTGTGATATGTTTTATTGGATCGTCGTGATTGAATAGCCGGGGTTTTTTGCGTGAGATGAGAGTTTTTTTTCAATTTTCATTCATGTAAAATTTGTATGTAATATTCTTTTATTGGGGTACTTCCGGGTTGAGGATGATGTCACCATTGATGTATATTATTTACTTTTCCGCATTAGGATAGACCCAAGGCGGGGAGCACATGTGACCGGGTTCTAGAGTCTAGTGGGAGGCCATCTCGAGGAGTCGAGATCGGGTCTCCTAACTCTAGAATTGGCAGGGTTACTTGCCGCTCTCATAGGGGTCTAGGGATGTGGGATTGGCTATTCATCACGACCGTGGAATCCGTGTTTTAAATTACTGGCTGAATTTAAAACACGGACCCCCTAGTATATCCAATATTTCATATGTTGACTTCTACTGATATGTTCTGTGATGATGATCAAATAACTGTGTGAGACGAATGCTATATTATATATATGATATATAATAAATGTTGCTTATGTTTTGCACCCGCGCTAATTCAGTCCTCGCTCTGCCGTTAGTTAAGTAACCTAACGGTGCATGATGGGGCCCTGTGGCGAACGCGGATGGCATAAGCGTACGTTCTATTTTTGTTTCATTTTTCTGTGATGTTTAGGTAAATATTAAATGATGGGACTTCATTAATGAGATTAATGAAAAGAAAAGAAACCTAAAGATGCTGTAGAATCAAAATTTTCAAAAAGGTAGCTGTATTTCTTGCTTTGCATAGTTGTATTCCTTGATGAATATCCAGCACCTCATTCGAAGAGGAAATAGCCGAGATCCCTTCACCGGGAGTGTCACGACCCGAAATATTACTTGACTGGCACTTGAATCATATGAAGTCTATAGGGCCCAATCTAATTCAAGTAAGCCAAAAAAATCCCAGAAATCTAAACCATTTTAAGAAAGGAGTGAAGAAAACTTATTTTTAAAGCAAGTAGTTTTAATAGCATAAGCCGAAGTATGCATTTTTAAAACATCAAGTCTTTTCTGAAAATTTCGGCGGAGATCCTTTGTAAATACTGGCCCCAAACGGGTACAACATGCATAATATGAATAAAGGCATCCCCAAGCGGGAGCTAGCTCTTCGCCAATTGGCGGTCACAACCACGCAAGCAATATAATATACAACGCCGAAGGGCGAGGATCAAAACTCAAAGGAAACCAATAATATCAAGAAGAACCACAATAATACAACGCACGACTATAAGGTCGAAAGAATATACACCTGGTCTTCTAAGGTTAAATAAATATATAAGTCTGGTTGATGGAGTTTACTAGATACAACTGAATATAAATATACAATGGTGGTCATGATACATGTGAGTCCACCTACCAAAACAATCACCCGAAAAGGGACAGTGTACCAGCAAAACTGCAAATAACCTGTATGACAAAACCTGCAAGAAACTGTGGCACAACGGGGGTGAGTTGCCAACTCGTGAGTAGAAAATATAACAGAGCAGAAATCGTATGTATGACTCAATCCTAGGTCAATATGATCAGTAATATATATATCCTCAATATGATAAAGTCTGAAGCATGATAAGGTGGCAAGGGTAAACATCTATATAAGTGTAATACCAAGTGCTCGTGTCAGTGCCTCAGGTAGCAACATATCATAAATATGAGGTATCATCAACGAAATCAACATTAAATCAGTGTCAACTATATCAACAAGTTTATAAGTATGTGGATGTCATCCAACCATGTAATCAATGCCTGTATACATGTGGATCTCGTCCACGGGTCAACCAATGACACAACAACATCATGCACGTAAATTTCATAAATGCATATGCATGAAAGTATGAGGATATAAATCAACGTGTGTCCCTTGCGACACATCAAAATCACAGAACCTGAGTGTCCAGCATCGATACTCGAAAACATCATGAAACCCGTGTCCAGCATCGACACGTAAATCCTCATATAGCTCAGGCGCCGCATCCTCAGATCGGCCCTCAGGCGCCGTATAATCTGGTCGGCCCTCATATCCATCTCACTACTCCGGTCAATATCTTCCGGATAACCGCCGAGTCCAAATACTATCACCGGTAGGTAGTGCTCCCCTGCCTGGCTCACCGTCTAATAATACGAGTCTTCTTGCCCCGGGGTACCTCACCGGGTCCACCATGTACCCGCAAATGGTGCCTACCGCTCCTCGAATTGGGTTTCACACATCATACGTCTCTGAACCGAGAAAACGCATGGTGGACGCACTGAAATATCATATCAAGAGAAACCGTGTTTTTAAAACAATAAAACTTTCTTTTGAAATAACCATGGTTCTCAAATCCAGAAATCTCATGAAAACGACATATCTCAATGCGTATAATCATAAAGCATGATATATGCAACATATAATAGAAATGTAAGCATATCCGTATACCATGCAACATGGGACAGTAATATGCACATATCAAGGGTAAACCGCTCTTTTAAATGAATCCAGTTTAAAATATCTCCTGGGGTTCCCAATTTCTCCAAAGTCAAATGCAGCATCGTATAAAGGTGCATATGTAACTATAGCAAGTAAATTGCATAAGGAGTCATATCATGATGCAACAATCCTACTGTGTAGTGACATGGCAATTATCGATGATGATGTGTGTGAGCCGGCAAGCAGGTGTACGTGCAGCATACGCATCATCGGTAATGGTGCTGGTATCCTGACAACATGGGTTCCAATATAACAATAAACACCGTTAAGCATGCAATGCGATGCGCATAACAAGAGTATGCGGAAAATGAATAATAAACGCAACAGTGAAGAATCTACATTAATATATATGAGTAATACAGTTTTGCCATTTGAAATAACACGAATCGTGGTGTTTTAGAAAAATAAGGGCTTCGGTGTTTTTAAGAAAAGGTATGTCCTTTGAAATATCTGTAGAATCCCTTGGCTTGTCTTTAAAATACTCATGATTCGTTAGTTTTGAAATAGGTATGACTCGAGTCTAGTCTAACATCTATAAGTAAACTACAGGACTAAACTAACAGGCTAATCGAAAAGGTAAGGAAACCACCTAAATCTGAGTCGATATATATATATATATATAAATATATATATATATATATATATATGTAGTAGTCGGTGATCCTGCCTCAATAGTATCACATATGATACAACATATAACATGACATTCTCGAGTCAAGAGTGCGGATCTATCATCAACATTCATCTCGTACGGTAAATCCATCGTACGACATTCCAAATCTGGGTACGGGTCAAATATCACATTTATCTCATTATTCATCTGATATCCTTATCATCACATATCGTGAACTGGGGGTACTGATCTAAATTCTAGTACATACTGATACCATCTACACACACACACATATATATATACGTGTGTATGAAGACACATCACCTATGGACCCGCTATAATATCATGTCGTATCTCATAATACGAACCAAATCATATCACCGATCTCGTGGCACCATTCCCAATCTTATCGACTCATCTCCAAATACCATGTACTATCCTCATCATCCAAGTATATGTATACGTATATATATATATAGTCCTATACCTATGCGTATATATATGTATATATATATATATATATATATATATATATACGCACAAGTAAAGAAAATGTATGCAAGTGTGTGTGTGTGTGTGAGTGTGTATCTCTTATTCTAGGGGTTCGCAACTAAACTAGTTAATGACACTATCATCCAACAGACTAAAATTTAACCATGAACTCCTAGAGTCTATCTAGATAATCATCTAGTCTCATAATAAACATAATTATATATATATATATATATATATATATATATGTGTGTGTGTGTGTATGTATACGTATTCGTATACTACACTACGAACTGCGGGGGTGCTATACGCCATCCACCCGACTTCCCCCGTAGATATATATCTACTCACATTGATCCTCGCTTGCTAGAGTCGATGACGCTACGCTCTTCTCGTCGTCTCGAAATCCACGTGGGGGTACCTACATATCACACATAGTATTATAAACTAAAATCGCGAACGGAAACCAAAATGAAACACGAAACGTACATAGGTTAAAACCTATAGGTTAAAACCTATGGTCTAAGCATGCACGAATAACCAACAACTCTCGACGATTGACGTATAAACGTGAATCGACCGAGCTAAAATACAAATACCAAATTCCAATTCATTAAAAACAGCAAAACAAATTCAGAAACTTTGTAAAACACTTCCAGATTTTACCCTAGGTGAAATTAGCCAATTTTGCATACATGGAGAGTCTATTTTACTGGAGATAAAGCCCTGAACCAAACATGAACATATTTTCCCCTACTTTGGCCGAAAATTGCGGCTAGAAGGAATTAATCTGTGGCCACAGTGAAGGTATAGGGGCTGGGGTCTTGGGGTTATCATCTAGGCTGCCTGCTTGTATCCCAGTGTTTGCTAAATAATTTTCAGGTCACCCGAGTTATAGCAGATCACAAAACTTCATCACAACAGTTAACAAAAATACGGTATCGGGGTTTCTAAGTTTCGGAATTGGGGGTTTACTCTATGGTTTCAGTCCAATATACAATCCCTACTGGGGTTTAAGGTCACTATTAAGCCTCAATCTCACCTTTGGATTCAATTCAAACCCTAATCCTTAACTTAGAATTTTCAAAGTTCACCAAACCGAACTAAAATACTTCTAAACATGCATAGAAGCTAAAGTGAATCAAATACAATACTAATGGTGATGAAATTACCTCATTTGGCAACTCAAGAATTTTCTTGGGTTGCCCTAAGTCTTCAAAATCCGATTTTTCTTGGTCCAAAGTGCATCTAGCGAGCTTGTGCAAGTTTTTAATGTAGTGGGGATGGACTTTTTATGAGTTTTTCATGGAGTTGTGTGGAGGTAGAGGTGGGGGATTGAAGAGGGCTGCCATGGTTGAGGGAGAGGAAAAGATGAAGAGTAAACAATGAAGGTAACAAGAGCCATGACCAAGGTTTGACCCCTCACCTCTCTCTCTCTCATGCCCATACCCATTTCTTTATCATTTTCTTTTTCTTTTCTTTTCTATTTACTCTTCTCATTTAAAACAACAACCATGCAAGAAAATGAAGAGAAAGCCATAAAATGTAACAAGTGCTGAAAAATGACTTGGTGCATGTCACATGTACAAAACTAGCTTAATGCACGATTAGCGATATTTAATCGCGATTAGCGTTAAAAAGCAATATAATTAATTATATAACAATCTATAATTGCTCAAATCTTATAAAACACCCTTTTTCAGTAATTCCTATAATTTTCCAAATATTTTCCACTTTATCGGTATTTAATTATACCGTATTAATAACATATTCATCATATTTATTTTTTAATTATAAAAATTCCCCAAAATAATATTTTATTTTTTTGAAATGTTACAGGGAGTGTCCTCTTTAGCAAAACTAGCAAATGCTACAACCCACTCGGTTTTGTTTTTATAGCTTCTCTAGTTCTTGCTTTGCATAGTGGTATTTCTTGATGAATATCCAGCACTTCATTCGATGAGGAAAGAGCCGAGATCTCTTCACCGGGAGTGGCCTCTTTAGCGAAACTAGCAAAAGCTACAAAAACACTCCTTTTCAAATCACTAGATTCTACAACGATATCAAGTTCATTACGTTAAAGGTTTTTTTAAAAACCATTCGTAGCCCTCCCCCATTTCAGATAAGTGCTATTTAGTATTCGTGCTGCGTTTGTTGACTTTGTCAAGGCGTAGTGTGCGGTAGCTAATTAGTGCTTATCTGCAGTATGTGATGCGATTGGATTAGGGTAGTCATATGTCTTTGTTGACCTTGTTAAGGGTCGTATGGGTGGGTTTAATTCAATCAAGAAATGACGGGTTGAACTTGGCTAGCGCTTATGATTTGTTGACCTTGTTAAGGTCATAAGTGGTTAGGGATAAAAACAGATATCGGGAACTTCAAGAGTAGAAATTTGCAATGAGATTGCATACCTTCTATATGATAGTTGGATTCTAATATCCACTGTGAGTAAGAGTTACGCTTGGGAGAGTTCTGCACTTTACAATTAGCTAACCCAGTATGTGTCAACGGGGTTAAGCTTCTAGGGAAACGAGTTTTTATTTTAATTAGGTCAGTATGAAAGCGCGGGGAACCTCCCTCGGAGTACCGACACTGGCCTGGCTGTCCGGTTAGCAAACTTGTAGAATGTAATTAATCCTGATTAATCTTACCTTTTATGGTTTGAAGGAAGATTTGATAAAAACAGTGGGAGGCATCCTGATTAGATAAGATAATAACCAATCTAATCTTGCAAAGTGCGTATGCTAATCCATTTTATTCTCTCTCTCTCTCTCTCCAGGTAGCGACCAATGACACGCCTTAATCAAGATAATAATATTGATGTATTGACCGAACCTGCCTTTTATACATGGCTAGGGAACGTTGGTCCCGCTCTATCTTATGACTGTCATAAGTCTGATCAAGGAATAGGTGAATACCAAGATTCCCATGCTACCCGAACGAAGAAAGAGCATGCCGATGCATCTTCTTCGGGTGTGTTCGTTACCGAGAACTGTTTCTCAGTTTCATCTATGTCCTGGGTATTAGATATCGGATTAGGATCCCATGTATGTAATCTGTTACATGGGCTTAAGAGAGGTAGAGAACTGGGAAAGGGTGATAGGTATCTACAAGTTGGGAACGACGCAATTGTTGCAGCCAAAGCAGTTGGAGAATATCACCTTGTGTTACCTATAGGTAATACATTGATTCTAAATGACTGTTACTACGTACCAAAGATGATGCGCAACATTATATCGGTTTCTTTTCTAACTAAAGAAGGATATAATTTCACATTAGAGGATAATGTTATGAACATTTTCCAAAATCAAGTGTTGGTTGGGTTTGGTACGTTATGTAACGGTATATACGTTCTAAATCAAGGTACAGTTCTGAACATACAGAACACACACTAGAGGAAGAGTTCAGAAATGAACAAAGGCTTCTTGTGGCACTGTAGACTAGGTCATATCAATGCGACAAGACTGGCTAAGTTGCACTCAGATGGATATTTGAATCCGTTCGAATTTACATCTTATTAAACTTTCCAGTCATGTCTCAAATGCAAAATGACCAAAACTCCGTTTATTGGACACGGAGAAAGAGCTACTGAACTCTTGGGACTGATACATAGTGATGTATGCGGACCTATGTCTACACATGCCAGGAATGGTTCCGCGTACATTATTACATTCACCGATGATCTCTCGAGGTTCGGACATGTGTTCTTGTTGAAACAAAAGTTTGAAGCTTTTGAGAAATTCAAGGAATATAAGTACGAAGTTGAGAACAAAATGGGTAAAATTATTAAAATCCTTCAATCTGATCGGGGAGGAGAATACTTGAGCACGGAATTCAGAGATTATCTAAAAGAGAATGGGATTCTCTCTCAGCTTACTCCTCCGTATACACTACAACACAACGGTGTATTGGAGCGGAGGAATCGCACCCTATTAGATATGACGCGCTCTATGATGAGTACTGCTGAGTTACCTATTTCTTTTTGGGGTTATGCGCTTGAGACAACCGCATACCTATTGAATCAAGCTCCATCAAAGTCAGTGCCTAAAAAACCATATGAGATATGGAGTGGAAAGAGACCGTATCTTAAACGAGTTAAGATATGGGGTTGTCCGGCCTATGAAAAAAAGAAAAATCTGGACAAACTCGAGGCAAGGTCAGTTCTATGCATGTTTGTGGGATATCCAAAGAACTCACATGGATATATATTCTACCACACTGAAGAACAAAAGGTGTTTGTTTCTCAATATGCCACCCTTTTAGAAAAGGAATTTCTTGTAAAAGAAATTAGTGGTAAAGAGGTAGAACTGGAAGAAGTTCCAGATGCACAAACTACAACTGACAATTTGATAGAACCGGAGGATCCAATAGTACCCGATGAACCTCAGCCACTCCGCAGATCCAGTAGGGTTCCTCATCCACCTGAGAGATACTACGGTTTTCTCATAAACGGTGGGAGCGAGGATTGCATCATGGAAGATGATGACCCAACTAGTTTCGAGCAGGCCATCACAAGTGGAGACTTTGTGAAATGGCTGGATGCTATGCGATCTGAGATGGAATCCATGTACACCAACAAAGTATGGACTTTGGAAGTTGCTCCTGAAGGGGTAAAACCCATCAGGAGCAAGTGGATCTTTAAGAATAAACTTGGTGTAGATGGAAAAGTTGAGACTTTCAAAGCTAGACTTGTGGCTAAAGGTTTTCTTCAACGACCAGGTGTCAACTATGACGAAACCTTTTCTCCAGTGGCTATGCGTAAGTCCATCAGGATCCTACTTGCTATTTCTGTATACCATGACTACGAAATTTGGCATATGGACGTCAAGATCGCTTTTCTAAATGGTGATTTAGAAGAGAGCGTGTACATGACACAGCCATAGGACTTCGTAGACAGTGGGAGCAGCGGAAAGGTGTGCAAGATGCTTAAATCTATCTACGGATTGAAGCAGGCGTCGCGGAGCTGGAACATCTATTTTGATGAAGCCGTCAAAGAGTTTGACTTCATCAAAAATATAGATGAACCTTGTATATATAAGAAGGCTGTAGAGAGTAAGGTTGTCTTCCTCGTATTTTACGTGGATAACATACTCTTGATAGGAAACGATATTCCTATGCTACACTCGGTCAAGCTCTTCTTATCACATAAGTTATCCATGAAAGATCTAGGTGATGCCTCGTACATCCTGGGGATAAAGATCTATAGAGATAGATCTAAACAGATGTTGGGATTGTCCAATCCAGGTACATAGACACCATACTAAAGAGGTTTAGTATAGAAGATTCCAAGTGTGGTAATTTACCCGGTTGTTCAGGAATCATTCTCTCCAAAGAGATGTCTCCCAAGACTGATTTGGAGAAGGCTCGCATTCAAGAGATACCCTATGCGTCGATGGTAGGCTCTATCATGTATGCGATGTTATGTACCAGACCAGATGTAGCTTACTCACTAGGTGTAGTGAGCAAGTATCAATCAGATCCTGGGGAAATGCACTGGACAGCTGTGAAGAACATTCTTAAGTACTTGAGAAGGACTAAAGAAATATTCTTGGTGTATGGTAACGGTGAACTCCAGGTGTAGTCCTTTACCGATTCGATCTTCTAGAGTGATAAGGATGATAGTAAGCCGGTCTCGGTTTTTGTCTTCACCCTCAACGGAGGGGCATTGTGTTGGAAGAGTTCCAAGCAAGATACCATAGTAGACTCGACGATGGAGGCTGAATACATCGCTGCCAAAGATACTGCCAAAGAAGCTGTCTGGATGAAGAAGTTCATTACTGAACTTGGTGTGGTTCTATCCATTGAGCATCCAATACCTATGTATTGTGATAACAATGGAGCTGTGGTTTTAGCCAAGGAACCCCGGTTCCATCAGAGATCCAGACATATTCTTAGGCGGTATCACCTGATCAGGGAGATAGTAGATCGCCGGGAGATCGAGGTCAGGAGAGTTGACACGAAGGACAATGTAGCGGATCCACTCACGAAGGCCCTCCCCCAGACGCGGTTTAAGAAACTTTTTGGGATGTTGGGTATGAGATACTACATCACATGGCCTCAGTGCAAGTGGGAGATTGTTAGGAATATGTATGCCCTAGAGGCCATTATTGTACATTGATATATATTATAGTGGATGCTTGGACATATATAGAGAGGACTTTCTTACTCGACATGATAGTATGATATCTGGTTACTCTTTATCTTAACATGTAGACTGGTATTTTTATACTGTCTTTCTCTTACATATTGATAAAGCCCTTAGGATATGTACTTGACTACCAGGACTATGATGCAGATCATACTAGTAGGACCAGGGTGGTCCACACATCTTTTAAACAGTTCCTAGTCAAAGGGATATCGAGGCAGGGCATCGATATTTCAGAGTAGACTAGTGTGTATGTTTCTTGACCCTGTATGGGGCGATGGTTGATCCCACAACCATTGGTGTGTGACATCAAAAATTGTACACAGGCGCTCATTAAAGAATGGGTACACCGAACAGGACTCGTCGAGAACTCCTAGTTGGTATTAAGCCTATCATCAGATAGTAGTTCTCTGGTGACACAGGTACATGTTAGTTTATAGACCCGAGATCGTCATAGAGTCTTGTGTGGATCCCACTATGCTTTGATTTCCTCCCTACCACGGCTCAAAGGAGTAGTGCAAACAGGTGGATTTTTGGTATAGTCCCGAGTCACATGGAGGCAATGAGCGATAGGAGGGGTTTCGTCTCTCCCGGTATTGGGAGTTGATGTTGCGCTATACTCGATTGGCTATAACTGGAAGTCCCTGGCCTTGGCTGCTGATGAGATTTACTGGTAAGAGTTACCAGTAGTTTCTCGAACCGTTATGAGCCATACATCGGTATGACTTATCAAGTTACTGGAGTCTGACGTTACCACCCCTAGACTTGATATGCGACGTATGAGACGAAGAGACCGGACTGTAAGATAAGTGTTAGTTATAGGCTTCATAAAAGTTTGGACAAGCTTTCTTGTTGATCTTCTAATCGCTCAATACATGGGTAGCCGTTACGTCCAGCTAGTACCACCGACGGATTGTGGATGATTGATGTGATCATCAACTACTACTGGCGTATTGACGAGTCTTCAGAGTCCCACATAGAAGTTTCCTGGTTCAAGCGAAACGAAGTAGGGCATATATGCTGATATGTGTGGAGGCCAGATTAAATACGAGTATGTGATACCATATTCTAATCTGACGGTTATTTGTTATCGGTTAGGTTATATGCGATATAACTGGATTATCGAATCAAGTGTTGATTCGATAATACGATATACAGATAAATAATATTAGTCGATTATATGTGATATAACCGGATTATTAAATCAAGTGTTGTTTTAATAATATGATATATATTTATCTTTGATATAATTATATATTAACTAATATTATTAGCTCACTAATTATTTTCATAATATATATATTAATATATATATATATATAAAGCATGGCATGGATTTTCTATTTTTAGAAAATAGAAAGTGATGTGTAAAATGTGGAGATATTTGTGGAATGGCAAGGCATGGGTTTTTATTATTGTTTATTAGTCTTGACTCACTATTCAAGCATGGTTGAAATTTCTTATTGCAATTTATTTCATGCTTGAATAAGTGAGGGCAAGATATGAGCCATTTTTGACTTGGTCATTTTTTTCCTAGCTCATTTGCCTTAGCCATTTTGAGAGCTCTCTCTATTTTCCTTCTTCTTCCTCTTGCTTCAACAAAACTCTAACCCTCACATGAGATGTGAATCATAGGATTTTGTAGAAATCCAAGTGAGCAAATAAAACCCCTACCTCATCATCCCATACTTGACTAGCACTCAAGTGTAGTGTGTTTTCTTCACTAATAGGAGATTAGTGAAGAGCTAGCTTGATCAAGTGGAGCTTCAGGTGGATTATCTTCGGCGCGAAGATCTCAAAGGATGCTCGTTCAAACTCTCAAGTGGAGCCTAGTGGAGTCATGTGGACTATAACCTGGAGCATTAGAAGAGAAGGACACGGTCTACAAAGGTTGTAGCATCCTTCACCTAGTATAGTTTACTTTGATATCTAGCTTAAACACTAGTAATCTAGTTAATGATCTTGGTTAGTGTAGATTAGCACCCCAAAATTTTTGAAAATGGCATGCTTGATGCTACTAGAACACTGTGGTGGTGCTAACATACACTTTCATAATGTCTAAGCTTCGTTATTGCGAAGATCAGTGCCAGGCAGTGCTTTTCGATAGGAGAATAGCTGCCCCCAGGAGAACACGGCTCAAATAGTATAGAGATCTCTCCTTTCCCTGATCGTTCTCTTGTGCCCATAGTGTGCCTAGAGAACCTTCAAGGGCCATCGTATATAGAATAAGGGGTTTTCGCTTAACCGGAGAGGTCAATACCGGCGGATTTTGCAGGAATTGTTTGATTTCGTCTAGTGCATCTTGGTAATTTTGATCCCAGACGAACAGGGTCCCCTTCCTCATTAGATGACTGTAGGGATGGCATTTTTCGGAGTGGTTGGCTACGAACCGCCGGATATATGCGAGCTTTCCTTGAAGAGATTGCAATTGTTTGAGGGTTCTTGGCGTGGGCATTTTCATAATCGCCTTGATCTTTGAAGGATCGATTTCGATACCCTGGTGACGTATGACGAATCCTAGGAATTTGCATGAGGAGACTCCAAACGCGCATTTCGGAGGATTTATCTTCAGATTATATTTCCGAAGACATCGGAACACTATTTTTAGATGTTCCTAATGCTCCTCATGAGATTTGCTCTTTACCACGAGGTCGTCGATGTAGCATTCGACAATCTCGTGTATGAGTTCATCGAAGATCTTTGTCATGGCCCTTTGATAGGTAGCGCCAGCATTCTTTAAACCGAAAGGCATCACCTTATAGAAAAATATGCCCAACGGGATTCGGAAGGCGGTATGTCTTTGGTCTTCATGATACATTTTAATTTGATTGTATCCTGAAGATCCATCCATGAAGGAGAAGACCTCATGGGTAGACATGTTATCAATCATCAGCTCGGTAACAGATAATGGGAAGTCATCCTTCGGGCAAGCTTTGTTGAGGTCCCGAAAGTCTACGCAGATGGGCACTTTCCCATTCTTCTTCATCACTGGAACGATGTTAGTGATCCAGTTGGGATATTGAATTTCTTGGATGAAGCCGGAGTCGATTAGTTTCTCGACTTCAGCGTTGATACTCATCTAAAGTTCGAGTCTCATTCTTCTTGGCACCTGTTTGACGGGCTTTATGTTTAGTCATATGGCCAGTTTATGTCACGACCCTAAATTTAGTACGTGACCGGCACTTAAATCACGCAACGTCCAAGGTGTAACGTAATTCAAGTAAGCCAAATCCCAGAAAATCTAAACATTTTTACGGAAAATAGTGGGGATGCAGTTTTGAAATAAAGGTATAATGAAATAAGGTTTATTTATAAATGCATAACTAATGATATAAGAAAACGCAAGTCGAATGTACTAAAGTTGAGAACATTGTTCGTCTTAAAAATTTGGACAGCACCTCCTTTGTATATTTTGAACCAAAACCACATATACATGACAATAATAAAAGGCATCCCCTAGCGGGAGCTAGCTCTTCGCCAAATGGCGGAATCACAACCACGCAAGCAATGTATACGACGCCCAATGGCGAAGATCAACCCAGAAAGAATAATATGAATAAAGCAAGGCATTAAATCCACACATAGCGAACATATACCCATCGCTCTAAGTCTCGCAACCACAAGTCCGTCTAATTCCATTAAATATACAAAGTCTAGTTTCTGATTGATGGAGTTTATCTAGATACAATAGGAAATAATAAATACAAGAGTGGGCACGATCCAATGCGTCCCACCTACCATAGAGAAACACCCGAATGCAAACTGTGTGCCAGCGATACCGCTACTGATCCCGAGTGGTCAAACCTGCAAGAACTGTGGCATAACAGGGGTGAGTTGCCAACTCGTGCGTAGAAAACATCAGCAGGTAGAAATCGAATAAAACAACGATTTCCTAGGTCACTATATCAAGAAGGTAATGTTATGATATCTAAGGTGACCATGTATGCATATATGTCAACAATATAATCAATGCCAATGACATATAAAATAAACATGTGAATCACATGCCTATATGCAGGTGAATATCATCCACGTGTCCGTCAACGACATAATCAATATCATGGAACCTGAGTGTCCAACATCGATACTCAAAACATCATGAAAGCATATGCATGTATGTATGAGGATATCAACCAACGCTTGTCCATCAATGACACATCAAAATCATGGAACCTGAATGCCCAACACCGACACTCGAAAAATCATGAAACCCGTGTCCAGCATCGACATGTAAATCCTCATATCTCGGGCTCCTTCAGTCCGGATCGGCCCATATCCATCTCACGACTCCGGTCGGTATCCTCCGGATAACCGCCGAGTCCAAACTATCACCGGTAGGTAGTAGTCCCTCTGCCAGGCTCATCGTCTACTGCACAACATACCTTTCTTGCCCCGAGGTACCATACCGGGTCCACTATGTACCCGCAAACGGATCGTCCATCTCCTCGAATGGGGTTTCTAAAACCAATCTCAGAACTGAGAAAACTCGTGGTGGACGCATCGAAATATCATATCAAGAGAAACCAGATTTTTAAAACAATATATACTTTCTTTTGAAATATAACCACGGTTCTCAAATTCAGAATCTCATGAAAACAACATCTCAATGCGTATAATTGTAAAGCATGATGTATGCAAACATAGAACAGAAATGTGAGCATATCAGTATATCATGCAACATAGAATAGTGATGTGAGCATATCAGTATATCATGCAAACGAGTCATGTGATAATACTAACCAATTAAGAGTAATAGCATGATATAGCAATTTGACTGTGTAAGTGACATAGCAATTACCGATGATGAAAGTGTGTGAGCCGGCAATCTGTGTAAGTGTGACATACGCATCATCGATAATTGTGCAGGTGTACTATCTGACGTTATCATAACAAATAATGTAAGCACAATTATATGTAATGCAATGAGAATATCGTAGACGTAGCAGAAAGTAAATCGTAAGCGCACTATTATGAGATATACGTATCTAATCTAACATCTATATAAGGGCCAAACTAAGTAGTGTAGACAGTGATTAACAGTATCTATAAGATATTCGAGTCGATGAATCTATCAATCGGCAGTCCAGGCTCACAGCATCACGCACGGTATAATCCATCGTACGACATCCTCGAGTCAAGGGTATGGATCAATCATCAGGTAAAACTCATAGCGTACGGTAATCCATCGTACGACGGCATTAAACAAATTGGGATTCTATCAACCTATACAACAATGAGGGTACGGATTTAGCGTCTCGTACGGTATATCACTCATTATCCTCATATATATATATATATATATATATATATATATATATATATATATATATATATATATCTCAAGTCACCGCCGTATCAATCTCTTATCATGTCTTGGAAATAGTATCTATATTCTCATATCTCCTCTCATCCGTATATCGACATATTAAGCCAAGACATCTTATCTCATCATATTCTCTTTTCATCACATCAACATCTCACATCAAGTAATCTTATATATATTTATCATATTTTACCTATCCTATAACACATCTATCTCAATCTTATCATATTCATCGATCTCATATCATATCCTTATAGCTTTCATCTCATATCTCGATATATGTATTCAATCATTCATATCATCACCAACTAACTTTTTGATCATATCCGTAGTTTTCTAGAATAGGTTTCTCCGACAATATTCTATATATCGGTTTCCATTTTATAATTGCGGGGGTGCTATACGCCATCCACCCGACTGTAAGTCCATGCTACCCCTCCCGGTACTTTCGGGAATGCGGAATTTGGTAAAAAACGATTTTTACGGAGGTGGTAACATGGACCTATAACCCGGATCTTGGTTAAACATCTATCTAACATCCTAACTAAGACTTTCTAGCTACTCGGTTAGGGGGTTATACCTTGCTTGTCTTGAACTCCTTCGTCTTCAAGCTCCGATGGTGGTCCGATTGGCTTCTTCTCGTCGTCTCCGTACGCCGAAGATAGATCCACCTGAAAGCTCCAACCTTTAGCTCCTTCTTCGTTCTTTGAAGAAACTAGTTCACTTGGTTTGCTAAACCTAGTGAACTAGAATGAGTAGAGAAGAATTAGAATGGGATTTTATCTATGGTTCTTGATTCTCAACTCATGAGACAAGAGAACCATAGATTAAAGAGAGGGAGCAAGAGCAAGAGGGTGAGAGCAAAATGGAGAGCTCAAGAACAAGAGAGAGAATGAGCAAGAAAAGAATGAGCAACTCTTTTGTCTTTCACCCTCTCATAATCCAAAGTAATCATAACTCATCATATCAACAAAAGTCTTATGTGATGGTTGAAGCAACCATAACCATATCATATCATGCACTCATTTTACACAAATGAGCAAGCAAGTAAAAGTCTTTGCCATGAAATGATGGCTATGGTTATCATGATGGTCAACTAGTCAAGCCTAGTCAACCGGTCAACAAAGTCAACAAGTCAACAAAAGTCAATAAGTCAACAAAGTCAACAACCATGTCACCATAATACTTAATTAATATAATAGTTAATCACATATCATATTCTCATTAGGGTTGATCAAAAGGTCAATAGTCAACGGTCAACTGTCAACAACCCTAATGAGAATCCACTGCCTCTGTCTCCCTGTCAACTGTGCATACACACCCGCTTCCGCGTTCCGAGGAACACGAATGCAAACTGGATAAATCCAATCCCATAAGGTACACTAGGATCTGGCTTAAACCAAAGCCCGCTAGTGTAAACTGTCCGGACACTGTACGTGCATAAGTGCACGGATGTGACCGAACCCTGTCGCAAAACCATGCGACCTGTCGCAATACCATGCGACCTCTACTCTTTTGCCTAAAGGTGAAAAGCTTTCTATGTGGGACTCTAAAGACTCGACACTACGCTGGCAGTGGGTTTAACCACAGACCGCAAGCGGCACTAGCTGTGCGTAACGGTCCCCAGGTAATGCCGATAAGAAGACCGACGAGGCGAAACCCATCTGAACTCCTACTGAGCCTGAGTGTGACATTCTCCGTACAGTCCGGTCTGTTCTTCTGATACATCGCATGGCGGGCCTAGGGGGAGGTAAACGTCAGTCCCCCAATAGCGATACAAGTCGTGCCGGAGCGAAGCCCAAAACACCCTGAGATAACACTGGAAGCCTACCAGTATATCTCGTTTGCCCTGGCCAGGGACTACTCGTGTAATGGCTTTCCTAGACACAGCGCGATGTCAACCCCCAATACCGGGAGAGACGAATCCTGTTTAACCGTCACTGCCTCCAAGTGCTTCGGGACTGCACCCAACCACTACCTGTTTGCACGACTCCTTTGAGCCGTGGTAGGGTAGTGATCAAAGTACAGTGGGAACACACTCGAGGCGAAGTGACAGTGTCAAGTCAGCGGACTAAGCTATACTCATGTCACCTGGGAACTGATAACTGACGATAGGCATAATACCAACTAGTCAGTTCCCGACGAGTCCTGTCCAGTGTACCCGTAACCTAACGAGCACCCGCATACTATCTCAAGTACGACGTACTGACGGCTGTGGGACAGACCGTCTCCCACACTGGGATGAGAAGCGCATGCGCTGGTCTACTCCGGAGTATCGATGCCCTGTCTCGATAGTCCTGCGACCAGGGACCTGCATAAGGATGTGCTTATAGATTACCCAGCCCCACTAGTGTGATGGCCATCACATCGCTGGTAATCAAGCAAAGATCCTAAGGGCTCTACTAATGTGTATAGGCGATATACAAAAATAAACACATGTACACATTGAAGCAGAAACAAACCAAGCAGCATACTACTATTTTGAGCAAGATTGTATATACAAGGTGAATATCCCAAGCTTCCATTAAGTAATATAAAACTAGTATGATACAGTAATGGCCTCTAGGGCATATACACTAACAATCTCCCACTTGCACTAAGGCCATGTACTGGCGTATCGAAGACCTATCATCTCGATCAGCCGCTCGAACTGAGTCTGGGGCAGGGCCTTGGTGAATGGATCTGCAGTGTTATCTTCTGAAGCGACTCTCCGAACCTCGATCTCCTGGCGATCCACGATCTCCCTGATCAGGTGATACCGCCTCAAGATGTGCCTGGATCTCTGATGGGACCTGGGTTCCTTCGCTAAAGCTATAGCCCCGTTGTTGTCGCAATACAGAGGTATTGGATCAACAATGGACGGAACCACCTGAAGTTCTTTCAAGAACTTCCTCATCCAGACAGCTTCTTTTGCGGCATCAGATGCAGCGATGTATTCCGTTTCCATCGTTGAGTCTGCAACGGTTTCCTGTTTGGAGCTCTTCCAACACACCGCCCCTCCATTGAGGGTAAAGACAAAACCCGACATGGACTTGGAATCATCCTTGTCACTCTGGAAGCTGGAGTCAGCAAAGGCCTCGATCTGGAGGTCTTTTCCGCCATACACCAAGAACATCTCCTTAGTCCTTCTCAGATACTTGAGAATGTTCTTTACCGCTATCCAGTGTTTCTCCCCAGGGTTTGACTGATACCGGCTTACCACACTCAGTGCATAAGCTACATCCGGTCTTGTACATAACATCGCATACATTATAGAGCCTACCGCAGAAGCGTAGGGTATAATAGACATGCGATCCCTCTCCAAATCAGTCTTGGGAGACATCTCTTTAGAGAGGGTGATCCCGTGACAAGCCGGTAGGTTACCGCGCTTGGAATCTTCCATACTAAATCTCTTCAGTATGGTGTCGATGTACCTGGACTGTGAAAGTCCTAATATCCTCTTGGATCTGTCACGGTAGATCCGGATACCCAGAATGTACGAGGCATCACCCAGGTCTTTCATGGAGAACCTGTGTGACAAGAACCCCTTGACAGATTGTAGCATAGGAATGTCATTTCCTATTAAGAGAATGTCATCCACGTATAAAACGAGGAATACTACAGTTCTCGCTACAAATCTACTATAGATGCATGGTTCATCTGGATTTTTGATAAAGCCAAATTCTTTGACCGTCTCATCAAAGCAGATGTTCCAACTCCGCGATGCCTGCTTTAGTCCATAGATGGACTTAAGCAACTTGCACACCTTTCCGCTGCTCCCACTCTGAATGAAACCCTCTGGCTGGTCCATATAGACACACTCCTCTAAATTTCCATTTAGAAAAGCTGTCTTTACGTCCATTTGCCAAATCTAATAATCGTGGAAGGCAGCAATGGCAAGAAGGATCCGAATGGATTTCAGCATGGCTACTGGAGAGAAGGTTTCGTCATAGTCCAAGCCAGGTCTTTGACGAAAACCCTTTGCTACCAGCCTAGCTTTATAGGTCTCAACCTGTCCATCTACACCAATCTTCCTTTTGAAGATCCACTTGCATCCTACGGGTTTTACCCCGTCTGGAGCAATGTCCAACGTCCATACCTTGTTGGTGTACATGGACTCCATTTCGGTCCGCATTGCATCCAGCCATTTCACTGAGTCAACGCTCTGAACGGCCTGCTGGAAGCTAGTAGGCTCATCATAATCTATGATGCAATCCTCTCTATCCCCGTCTATGAGAAAACCGTAGTATCTCTCGGGCGGATGAGACTGCCTACTACTTCTGCGGAGCGGCGTAGGAATGTCCTGTTCTTCCGAACCTTCTGGTTCCACTAAACTTTCAGTAATAGTCCGTGGTTCTGGAATTTCTTCCAGTTCTACTGTGCTCCCACTTATCTGGTTTTCCAAAAACTCAGTTTCCAAGAAGTAGGCATGACGAGAAACAAGAACTTGTTGTTCCTCTTCACAGTAGAAGAAATATCCTTTTGAGTTCTTTGGATACCCCCACAAACTTGCACTGTACTGAGCGTGCCTCGAGCTTGTCCGCATGCTGCTTTTTGACAAAAGCCGGACATCCCCATGTCTTAATGTGCTTAAGATAGGGCCTCTTCCCACACCACATTTCATATGGTGTGGAAGGCACAGTCTTAGTCGGAACTCGGTTCAAAAGGTACGCAGCTGATTCTAGTGCATACCCCCAGAATGATCGCGGTAACTCAGCGTTACCCATCATGGACCGCATCATATCCAATAGGGTGCGGTTCCGTCTCTCCGATACACCGTTATGTTGCGGGGTGTATGGAGGAGTAAGCTGAGAGAGAATTCCGTTCTCTTTTAAATAGTCCAGGAACTCGGCACTTAAGTATTCTCCACCTCGATCCGATCTTAGATTAATACTTTTGCCGGTCTGTTTCTCTACTTCATTCTTATACTCTTGGAATTTTCCAAAGGCCTCGGACTTATGTTTCATTAAGAAGACATAACCGTACCTTGAGAAGTCATCCGTAAACGTAATGAAGTAAGAATGTCCGCTTCGGGCATGTGTAGACATTGGACCGCACACGTCACTGTGTACGAGTCCCAAGAGCTCGCTCGCTCTTACTCCATGTCCAGTAAACGGAGTCTTTGTCATCTTTCCTTTGAGACAGGATTGACAAGTGGCATACGACTGATATTCGAACGCATTCAAATACCCTTCTGTATGTAACTTCGTCAACCTTCTCTCATTGATGTGACCCAATCTACAATGCCATAAGAAAGTCTGATTTATTTCTGGAGACTTTCTTTTGTGTGTATTCTGGACATTAAAAATCTGTGGTTGGTTTAACACGTATATACCATTACTCAATGTACCTGACCCAATCAAAACTTGATTAAGGTGAATGTTTACAACATTACTTACAAACGCAAATTCATAACCTTCTTTAGAAATTAAAGATACAGAAATGATATTACAAGTTGCGTTGGGTACAAAAAAGCAATTACGCAAAACCAAAACATGTCCATCTGACATTCCCAGGTGTTAGTCCCCCACGGCTTTAGCATCCATGCTAGCTCCGTTCGCAACTCTAAGGGTCATGTCACCTGCTTTCAAAACACTACGGTTTCTCAACGCCTGCAAAGAATTACAGATATGAGATCCTGATCCAGTATCCAATACCCAGGAAGTAGAGTTTATTGAAAGACAGTTTTCAATAACATACACACCTGAAGCTGAAGCTGCAACCTGCTTCAATTCCTGTGTTCTGGCCTTTCAGGCCCTGCAATCATTCTTCCAGTGTCCTTTCTTATGACAATAGAAGCATTCTTCCTTATCCACAAGCTTTCCCACCAACTTTGTTGCTTTTGCTTTTCCCTTCGTATCCACTTTACTAACACCGCCCCTTGGTTTGGCGGGGGCTTTCTTCTTCTTTCCCTTGGCTTTCGCCTTGGACCTAGAAGAAGATGATCCTCCTACAAACAAAGTGGATGTTTCCCTACCTTTCTGTAGGGTGCCCTCTGCGCTCCTCAGCATGTTGAGGAGCTCTGAAAGTTCAACCTCTTTTTCTTGTAAGTTGAAGTTCAGTATAAATTGGGCGTAAGTGGAAGGAAGGGACTGGAGAACTATATCCGTATATAGCTCACTCTCCAATGTGATCCCTAGGTCTGCGAGCTCCTCAATGTAGCCGATCATCTTTAGCACGTGCTCGGCTACTGATGATCCGACGGCCATTCTTGTCGAAAATAACTTTTTCGACGCTTCGTATCTTGCGATACGAGATTGCTCTCCATACAGTTCTTTTGTATGAAGCAATATGGATTCCAAGTCCATATTCTCGTGCCTCCTCTGATGTTCGTTGTCCATCGAGGCAAGCACGAGGCACTTGGCCTTCGCGCTATCAATCTCCCAAGTCTTGCGGATTTCCTTATCCGCGACGCTGGAAGTTGGACCAGGGACAGGGGGAGCTTTGGTGGTAAGAAGATACCCCAGCTTGTCGTAAGTGATTGCTATCTTGACATTCCTGAGCCAATCTTTGTAGTTTGGCCCTGTCAGTTTGTTTTTATCTAGGAGTAACTTAAGTCCAGTCATGTTGATTGGTCGCTGCAATTAGGAGAGAGAAGAAGAAACACTCAGCATGATGCTCTTGCAAGTTTAGAGTGGTTTTTAATTTGTCTAAACAGGATGGCTCCCACTGTTTCTCGAATCCCTCCTCAAACCATAAAGGAAGAATTAGTCAGGATCAATCCCACCGTACAATACTTGCTTAACCGTTCAGCCAGGCCGGTGTCGGTACTTCGAGGGAGGTTTTCCAACGCTTTCGCGAAGTTCCTTAATTAAAGAACCTCTTTTCCCTGGGGGCGTAGCCCCGCTAACACCTTTCTAGGCACCTACTAGGTTTATAGCATTGATCGATTAGTGAGAAATTTCCCGAGGAGTAGCATATACTCACAGTAGGATCGGGATCCAAATATCATCGCGTGACGAAACTGAAGGAATCCAACCAGAATCATCACACTCCAAATGTTATGCAAATCTAGCAAGTTTCAGTACTTATGAAACTCCCGATGTGGATTTTTTCCCCATGCTCTTATGACCTTGACTTTGGCCAACAAATCATAAGTCACATGTCAAGTTCTACCCGTCGTTCTCCAGGTTAATTTGAATCCACCCGTACATACCCTTGACTTTGGCCAACAAGGCAGTACGACTGTTCTAAACCAATGCATCTATCTATGCTGCACATGAATACCCAATAGCTACCAATCACTATGCCTTGACTTTGGCCAACAAACACAGCTTGAATACTATTGACTATTCATGTGAAACGACGGAGGGCTACGAATGGTTTTGGCAAAACCGTGAACGTAGTGAACTTGATTTAGTCGATGGAACGAGATAGCTTTTAAATGGAGTGGCTCAAACTCCGTATTTTAAAAGTTTGTTTTGAAAAGAACCGAGTGGTTTTTCGAAAGTGTTCCAACGACTTTAACTTGGTTTATTATCTTGCATTAGTTCTTTTAATGCGTGATATTCTTGCATTAGTTCTTTTAATGCGTCCCATCATTTAATCCTACCATTGCAGAAAACAACCAAAATATGACGTACGCTTATGCCATTCGCATTCGCCACTGGGCCCCGTCATTACCCGTTAGGTTACTTAACTAACGACAGAGCGGGGGCTGGGCTAGCGCGTCTGTAAAACATAAGCAATGCCTAAATAATATCATATATAGATATACTGCAATGATAAACATTTCAGATCACAGATGAATACATTGGATATACTAGGAATCTGTAATTCGTACGAGCCTGTAACGGAAGACAGATTACACGGTCGCGGTGAATACCCAATACCCCACCCAAGACCCCCACGGGTGCGGCAAACTACCCACCAAGTACCCGAAGCGTAGCAACCTCCCTCATCTCCATGAGTAGGCCACTCGACACTTCGGCATACCCGGTAGTTTGTGCACCCCCTCCATGGGTCTATCCTAGGAGCAAAAACAGTAAAAAGAAATTATACAATGACGGCTACAACCCCGACCCGGTTGTGCGGCCATACAAATAATTATTACATCAATTTACAAATTTACAAGAATTGAAAGAAAAGAAAACTCTCGTCTCACAACCCCCGGCTATTCACCCGCGACAATCCAACATATTCATATACACATTCCAGCACATTACAGATCACAGATTTATATAACCCCCACTAATCGACATATAGCGATTAGTAGACGTTCAATACAAATATCTCATTACAGAAAACCCGTTAGCTTAATTCTTTTAGAAGTTCGATCAAAAATACGGATTTTCGGGACCCCAAAATAAAATTTTCGTTCTGGAAAATCTGGGCAGAAAATATATATTTCAAAAATCCCAAAATACCCCAATGAGCAATCTGCAAAAAATAAAACCCATGACCGAGTCAACTCGGCCGCGTTTCCGCGGCGGGAGCGTGCTCCCGCCGCGGAACCGCGGCGCTTTGATCGAGTCATAGGCCCAAATTTTTGCAGTTTCTTTAAAAAAGCCTGAGTCGATTTTTGGTGTTTTTCAAAAAAGTTTTCCAGCACTTTTAAAATCGACAGAAAGTTTAAAATTCCGGGGTTCGTTTCAGGACTTTTTCGTTGATCGATCTTCTAGTTACTTGCTAACATGTTAGATAGAGTTTAACTAGGCTCTGATACCACTGTAAGTCCATGCTACCTCTCCCGGTACTTTCGGGAATGCGGAATTTGGTAAAAAACGATTTTTACGGAGGTGGTAACATGGACCTATAACCCGGATCTTGGTTAAACATCTATCTAACATCCTAACTAAGAGTTTCTAGCTACTCGGTTAGGGGGTTATACCTTGCTTGTCTTGAACTCCTTCGTCTTCAAGCTCCGATGGTGGTCCGATTGGCTTCTTCTCGTCGTCTCCGTACGCCGAAGATAGATCCACCTGAAAGCTCCAACCTTTAGCTCCTTCTTCGTTCTTTGAAGAAACTAGTTCACTTGGTTTGCTAAACCTAGTGAACTAGAATGAGTAGAGAAGAATTAGAATGGGATTTTATCTATGGTTCTTGATTCTCAACTCATGAGACAAGAGAACCATAGATTAAAGAGAGGGAGCAAGAGCAAGAGGGTGAGAGCAAAATGGAGAGCTCAAGAACAAGAGAGAGAATGAGCAAGAAAAGAATGAGCAACTCTTTTGTCTTTCACCCTCTCATAATCCAAAGTAATCATAACTCATCATATCAACAAAAGTCTTATGTGATGGTTGAAGCAACCATAACCATATCATATCATGCACTCATTTTACACAAATGAGTAAGCAAGTAAAAGTCTTTGCCATGAAATGATGGCTATGGTTATCATGATGGTCAACTAGTCAAGCCTAGTCAACCGGTCAACAAAGTCAACAAAAGTCAACAAGTCAACAAAGTCAACAACCATGTCACCATAATACTTAATTAATATAATAGTTAATCACATATCATATTCTCATTAGGGTTGATCAAAAGGTCAATAGTCAACGGTCAACTGTCAACAACCCTAATGAGAATCCACTGCCTCTGTCTCCCTGTCAACTGTGCATACACACCCGCATCCGCGTTCCGAGGAACACGAATGCAAACTGGATAAATCCAATCCTATAAGGTACATTAGGATCTGGCTTAAACCAAAGCCCGCTAGTGTAAACTGTCCGGACACTGTACGTGCACAAGTGCACGGATGTGACCGAACCCTGTCGCAAAACCATGCGACCTGTCGCAATACCATGCGACCTCTACTCTTTTGCCTAAAGGCGAAAAGCTTTCTATGTGGGACTCTAAAGACTCGACACTACGCTGGCAGTGGGTTTAACCACAGACCGCAAGCGGCACTAGCTGTGCGTAACGGTCCCCAGGTAATGCCGACAAGAAGACCGACGAGGCGAAACCCATCTGAACTCCTACTGAGCCTGAGTGTGACATTCTCCATACAGTCCGGTCTGTTCGTCTGATACATCGCATGGCGGGCCTAGGGGCGGTAAACGTCAGTCCCCCAATAGCGGTACAAGTCGTGCCTGAGCGAAGCCCAAAACACCCTGAGATAACACTGGAAGCCTACCAGTATATCTCGTTTGCCCTGGCCAGGGACTACTCGTGTAATGGCTCTCCTAGACACAGCGCGATGTCAACCCCCAATACCGGGAGAGACGAATCCTGTCTAACCGTCACTGCCTCCAAGTGCTTCGGGACTGCACCCAACCACTACCTGTTTGCACGACTCCTTTGAGCCGTGGTAGGGTAGTGATCAAAGTACAGTGGGAACACACTCGAGGCGAAGTGACAGTGTCAAGTCAGCGGACTAAGCTGTACTCATGTCACCTGGGAACTGATAACTGACGATAGGCATAATACCAACTAGTCAGTTCCCGACGAGTCCTGTCCAGTGTACCCGTAACCTAACGAGCACCCGCATACTATCTCAAGTACGACGTACTGACGGCTGTGGGACAGACCGTCTCCCACACTGGGATGAGAAGCGCATGCGCTGGTCTACTCCGGTGTATCGATGCCCTGTCTCGATAGTCCTGCGACCAGGGACCTGCATAAGGATGTGCTTATAGATTACCCAGCCCCACTAGTGTGACGGCCATCACATCGCTGGTAATCAAGCAAAGATCCTAAGGGCTCTACTAATGTGTATAGGCGATATATAAAAATAAACACATGTACACATTGAAGCAGAAACAAACCAAGCAGCATACTACTATTTTGAGCAAGATTGTATATACAAGGTGAATATCCCAAGCTTCCATTAAGTAATATACAAACTAGTATGATACAGTAATGGCCTCTAGGGCATATACACTAACACCGACTTCCCCCGTAGATATAAATTTATCCACCTGCAATACTCCTTGCTAAGCCAAAGTCAATGTGCTTTGTCGTCTCGGAAGTCCACGCGAGTTACCTACAAATCAACACATATCACAACGTTATGAAAACCATGTCCGAAAACCGATACGGCAAACGCAGTGCTCACAGGTTAGAACCTATAGCTTACGCATCCAACAACAACCAAATAACCCTCGTTGTTGACGTACAAACGTCCAACGACCAAATACAATATCAAATACCACAACCCAAGTTTAGAAATCGCATAACACGGAATGCAGCAACGAAGGAAATCACTCTCAGATTTCACCCTAGGCCAAATTAAGGAATTTTATATATAGGGTTGCTCTATATATCACCTAAGGGACTCACCAACCAAAAATCATCGAATTCCACCAAAATGTGGTCGCAATTGCGACCACCATGAATAAATCAATTGCGACCACCATGAATAAATCTGCGGCCAGATTAAAGCATTAGAGGCTAGGGTTTCAGGTGTGGCTTGTAGGTTGCCTGCATGTCTCTCTGTCATGGGAACTTATTTTACAGTGGTCTCGGGTCATCCCATATTCCCATATACCATCCCAAACTGTCAATTAATCGATGTCGGGCAATTCTAAGTTCGTGTTTTGGGTTCTAGTCTCTGGTCTTGGCTAGAAAATCATCACCTAAGTCTTGTAAATACTCACTAAATCTCAATTTACCACTTACAAGTCAAGTCTCTCACTAAATATCAACTTGGAAAATTCTAAGATCACAATCCACACTAAAATGAACTCTAAACTAAACTATAAGGTTAGGAAACTAATTACAAGATGAGAAGTGGAATTTATACCTCATGGGAGCAACTCAAGAAAAACCCTAGATTCCCAAAGTCTCCAAAATCCAAACTTGAAAGGTCCATAGGGTTTAGGAAGAGGTAGGGATCATTTTTAATGAAGGTGGCATGAGGTTTTGATGAAGATTTATAGATGTTTTCATGGGGTAGAGGAGGTGGAGGAAGCATGAAGATAAAGATGAAGGAGATGAGGTGATGAAGGAAAATGAATGAGGGAGAAATGGTCAAGGGTAGGAGCCTCTCTCTCTCTCTCTCATGCCCTTACATGGCATGCCATGCCTCATCATGAGTCCCTTCTCTCTCTTCAATTATTCTCTCTTTTCTTTTCTTTCTCTCTTTTCCCAAATAAATCACAAGTCACAAATACAATGAACAACATGCAACCAAAATGCGACATGTCATGGTGCACTAACCATGACTAATTTAAAATACGGATTTGGCATAATCGTGATCAGTAGTGCACTAATCAAGTTTAATTTAAACTTGCATATAATTAATTATAAAAATGCCCAAATCCGATAAATATATTTTTAGATGAATAAATCATTTTAATCTCCAATTATTTCACAAATATTGTTATATATTTATACCATTTTACGAAAACCCCAAATTCGCAAATCGAATAGTATTATTTTAATATTAAATTCCAAAAATAATATTTCATATTTCTGAAATGTTACAATCTTCCCCACCATAAATAAATTCGGTCCCCGAATTTAAATTTAAACCCCCAAATACTAAAACATTTCAATAATCTTGTTCGGATCAACGGGGCTCCGAAATCACGGAATACATAGAAATACCACAACGCATCATGTGAGCATGAAAACGAGTGTGAAACTCAAAATCGAACTCCGTTAAGTTCCACAAAATCATCGGAGTTACAATAGAGATATAGATCTCGAAATCCACTACTGAAATCAATATACTATGGTCAAAATCATAATACGTATTGATTGATCTTGTTTTAGTGTAGTTTAACCGCAATCAGAACGGTGTCGCGCGTATCTAGACCGAGGTGAGTACGGGTCGTCCTCAGGGAAACGTTGAATATTTTAATCTTATATTAGACGTGTTGAAAAAGAGGAAGAATAGAGGAATAAAGAATAGTGGAAATTGTTTCTAGATCTACGTTAAACACAGATGCAAAATATAGATCTAGATTAACTACGGATGCAAGTTTAATATTAAAAGGGGGCATGTAGGGTTCATTGGGGTTTAGTAGTTATAAATGATTAATTAAAAATTACTCTTTTTATCCTTTAATAGATTTAAAACTAGAACGACAGTGATGCATGTAGATTAGGGTTTCTGGAGGGAAAAAAGGTTCCCACTCTTAACCCCTATCTCGACATGGAACTCCGTTCATATCTAGCCTTTACCAAAACAATAGTTAATCTAATCTCTAATCGTGGTCGTGATTATCAATGAATTGATAGCGCGCCCAATTAGGATGTTAATTATTCTTTTGATAAAATTTATAAACTTTATAGGACTTAAAAAGAGTTTAAGGATCTTCATCATCCATTAACCTACCCTAATCCCATGAACCCTAACAAGCAAAGAATTACTCGCGTATGTTGGGAGAAGAAGAGATGGAGAGAGTAATCACGAAGAAAATAAAATGCAATAGAATAAAACTACCTTTATTAATCAACAAAATCAAGTACACTTTGTTCTCTTAGAAAATGATTACAAAACGCTAATTTGCTTCTCGATCTCTTCTGAGGAGATAGATGAACTGTTGATGATTAACCAGGATTCTTGAGCCGTCGTGCACTTCGTGATCGCGTCGGTGTGATGATTTTTCCAAGAGGCTCTCGGTCCTTATTTATAGTCCCAGAGCCAGAACCCTAGTTTCCTAATTTGGAAACCAGTGGTTAAGATCTTAACAGAACAAATCTCAACTCCCAACTCGTCTAACACGCGGCGGAACCGCGGTCAATAGGTGGGTTTGGCCGCGGTTCCGCGGCCAAACAGGGAGATCGTCTGTTAGTTTTTCTGGGGCTTTAACTTGATGACACGTGGTGATCTTTTCACATCTATGGAAACTGAAAATCTTCTCTTCGTCACTGCCAGACTTGATTTTTTTAGTTAACTTTCTTAATTAGGCAGGTTTGTTTCGCCAACTTTGATTTCCTTGATTTTAGTCCTGAAAATTCTGCACAATAACTCAACAAATAATATTAGTTTGTTTTATGGAGATATTAACTTAACCATTAAGAATTGGTCAAAGGCTTTTAATAAGGTAAGCATATTTAAATGGGCCAAATGTCACATGGATATTTATGCTTACTTTTTCCTATATAATGTTAATTATAATATATAAACACGTGAAAATAGTATTTTTACAGATAAACCTTCATATGTGTTATATATTATAATAAACACCTTTTATTATATAGAAAAATTAGGAAAAATGTCATATTAAATGTGCAGTTTTATCAACTGAACAAATACCCCCAAACTTATCTTTGATCGTACTGAGGAAACTAGTTTATTCAAGAGAAAGAAAGGAGAAAGCTAAGCACACTTTCGTAGGCAACACGATTGCACTGAGCGCGTGCAACAAGTCGTTAAACCTCTAGGTGTCCATAGTAGGAGGAATGTTGTCTCATGAGGGTTTTCAGCGGATTACACCCACAAAATCCTATAATAAAAGAGAGATGGTGAAAGTTACATATAGAGATAAGAACTATAAAAGAAAGAACTTGAAAATAAGAGTTTTCAACTACACCAGTTTTTCAGTTGCTATGAGCACTTTCTTAATGGTCATGAAAAAATATTAGAAATCACATCATCCCTCAATAAAACATCGCCTTTTAGTTTTCCTCCATATCTTTCCTCTAAACATTGATCATATACCCCTACGTGTGTGAACTGGATATCTCTATACTCGGAGAATTCAATTCAAGCAATCATACTCTTGTCCATCTACCTTAGTACTTTTTAATCGATATTTATATGGAATATGCTCACACATTTTTCATGCGACCGTTAATACTTCTTGAGGTACTAACCGACCAATTACTCCTGTGCTTGCTAATTAGGTGATTTTCCTCATCTTGCAACACCTAAGGCTTAGCAGTGGCTCCCAAACCAGTTGGTCTAAGGAACTAGGTGATAAAGCACCATCGATATATTTTTAATTGCTTCCTCGGTGATAACAAAACTAGTGTTCATTTTTCTTTTCACCATTTTATCTTTTATTCTCCACTTTTATTTTCTTCATACTTTGGTTTTTAGACAAGAGCATTTCAAGGTATCCTCTACTATCCCGAGTTTCAAGATGTGTGTAAGTGCGTATAGTAGGGTATCAACGTTCAAATGTTTGGCTTCCAGAATAAGAACTATTTTTCAGGCTTATTTTTACCCTCAGATTAGTAATTTCCTTCATCTTTCTAACCCTTGGGACAACAGCTCATATCTACTTATTACTAATTTTGTTTAAGAAAACAACTAACTTTCTTGTTTTTCATAAACTATTCCCATCTTTCAAATATAATTTTTTCACTTTCTACTCTTTTATTATATAAAAAAAAATTTGAATGCCCAGTGTCAAAGATAATTCAGTGAATACAAACCTCCCCCCAAACCTGTTTTCAGCAGTGTCCTCACTGATGTTGTCTTTTGAGAGCATGTAGCTGTATACTTGGGGAGAGACAAAAGGGGTAAAATAATAGTTAAATGAAATCTACCCCCAAACTTGTTCTTTGGCACGCACAGATATTCAGTTAAGTCCTTTTCACTCACCTCCATTCTTAAAACGAGAAAATTTTGCCGAAACATGGAGGTGAGGCGGAGGAATTCAGTTATGATAAAGTGGCTCCTGTAAAAACAGGAGCTCCTCCGCTGGGTCAGCAGAGAAATATGGTTTTAATCTATGCCCATTTACTTTAAAAATTGAACCGTTTTTCAAATTTTCAACTTCTACTGCCCCGTGTGGGTGTACATACCGCACCACAAAAGGTCCTTTCCAACGAGATTTAAGCTTACCCGGATGAAGATGGAGCCGGGAATCGTAAAGAAGGACTTGTTGCCCTGATGTGAAAGTTTTTCTAAAAAGGTTTTTATCGTGGAACACTTTAGTCCGGTTCTTTACTATCACTGCATTATCATAAGCTTCATCGCGGAGTTCGCTTAACTCATTCAATTGCAGCTTCCGGTAGATGCTTGCTTGATCAAAATCGAAGTTAAGCTATTTAATAGCCCACATTGCTTTATGTTCGATCTCGACAGGAAGGTGGCATGCCTTCCTATACAAAAGGTGGTATGGAGACATACCAAGATCGGTCTTATAAGCGGTGCGAAATCCCAAAGAGCATCCGTCAATTTGGTTGACCAATCTTTACGGTTTTTAGAAACCGTCTTCTCCAAAATTTGTTTGATTTGCCTATTTGAGATCTCAGCCCGCCCGCTTGTTTGGGGATGATAGGGCGTAGAAAGTTTGTGAGTGATTGAATATTTCCGCATCAAAGCCTCGAAAGACCGATTACAGAAATGTGACCCGTTGTCGCTAATTATGGCGCGACGGTGTCCGAATCACGAAAAGATATTTTCTTTAAGGAACTTAATGATAGCTTTGTTGTCATTAGTGCGACACGGTATTGCTTCCACCTATTTCGAGACATAATCAACCGCTAACAAGATATATAAATTCCCAAAAGAGTTGGGAAAAGGGCCCATAAAATCAATACCCCAAACATCGAATATTTCCACAACCAATATAGATTGGAGCGGAATCTCGTTTCTTCATGAAATCCGACCCAAATGCTGACATCGCGGACAAGTTTTGCAATGATCATATGCATCTTTAAATAATGTTGGCCAATAAAAGCCACATTGCAAAACTTTCTCCGCCGCTTTTCGAGGACCAAAATGACCGCCGCATGCCTGATCATGACAAAATGATAACACACTCTTGAATTCATCGTTAGGGACACACCTGCGAATGATTTGATCGGAACAATACATCAACAGATAAGGTTCAAGCCAGTAAAAGTATTTTACTTGGGATAGAAATTGAAATTTGTCTTGTTTCGACCAATTGCTAGGAATAAGTCCCTTCGCTAGACAATTCACAATATCCACGAACCAAGGTTTGTAGGATACAGTCAAGAGCTGTTCGTCAGGAAATGAGTCATTTATCGGCACGGTCAATGTTGGTGAAAAAGTGATGCATGAAAGATGGTCGGCTACAACGTTTTCACATCCACTCTTGTCTCGGATGACAAGATCAAATTCTTGTAACAAAAGGATCCAACGGATTAGCCTGGACTTAGCATCCTTCTTCGATAAAAGGTGTCGTAGGGCAGAGTGATCAGTATAAACCACTATTGGCGAGCCAATCAAGTAGGGCCTGAATTTTTCTAATGCAAATACAACTGCCAAGAGTTATTTTTCGGTAGTTGTGTAATTTATTTGTGCATCATTCAAGGTCCTACTTGCATAGTTAATTACATGTGGCATCTTATCAATGTGCTGTCCTAAGACCACACCAATAGAAAAATCTGATGCATCACACAGAAGCTCGAACGGGTGGTTCCAATTCGGAGATGATAGAACGGGGCCTGTAGTGAGCGATCCTTTAAGCGATTCAAAAGAAGTATCACAATCCGAATCGAAGTGAAATGTAGTATTCTTGGCCAATAGAAGAGTTAAGGGTCTAGCAATTTTGCTAAAGTCCTTAATAAATCTCCTATAAAATCCTGCATGACCAAGGAAGGATCGTATATCTTTGACGCATTTGGGACGAGGGAGGTTATGGATGACATCAATTTTAGCTCTGTCAATTTCAATGCCTTTTTCTTGAAATTATATGTCCAAGGACAATACCTTCTTGGAACATAAAATGGCATTTTTCCCAATTCAAAGTTAAGTTCTTATCCTTACAGCGGGTAAGAACCGCGTCAAGATTACGAAGGCAGTCCTCAAAGGAGTCCCCAAAAATGGAGAAATCGCCCATAAAAATTTCCAGAAAATTCTCAACCATGTCTGAGAATATCCCCATCATACACCGCTGAAATGTAGCGGGAGCGTTGCATAACCCAAAGGGCATGCGTCTATAAGCAAAAGTACCGAAAGAACAAGTAAATATGGTTTTATCTTGATCCTTTTCGGCGATAGGGACCTGGTTATAGCCAGAGTATCCGTAAAAAAAACAATAGTATTCGTGTCCAACTAATCGTTCTAACATCTGGTCAATGAAAGGTAGAGGGAAGTGATCTTTCCTCGTCGCGGCATTGAGTTTTCTGTAATCAATACATACGCGCCATCCAGTTTGGGGGCGTGTTTGGATTAACTCATTAGCCTCATTAGTTATGACCGTAATGCCAGACTTTTTAGGGACTACGTGAATCGGACTTACCCATTGGCTATTAGATATAGGGTAAATTATACCACTATCAAGGCACTTGACGATTTCTTTTTTTACTGCCTCCTTCATAACGGGATTTAACCGTCTTTGTGGGTCTCGGGTTGGTTTGGCTTCATCCATCAGATGTATATAATGTTCAACAATTAAGGGACTAATCCCTTTGATGTTAGCCATTATCCAACCAAATGCTTGCCGATTTGATCTCAACACTGCCAAAAGTGTGTTCTCTTGTTCTAAGGCTAGAGAAGCGGATATGATCACTGGCAAAGTCTCATTCTCACCTAAATATGCATATTTAAGATGAGAAGGTAGCGGTTTGAGATCAAGTATTGGCGGAGAGACAATAGAATGTAGGTAAGAGAATGATATTCGGACTCCCTAAGAGGTTCAAAACTTGCATAGGATATTGACTCGGAAAGTGCTACTGACTTTTACGAAGAGTCAACGGATTCAAACTCAGGGACGGACTCATTGAACATATCCTCACTATGAAGTTGTGCAAGATCAAACGATGTCTCACTAGTGTTGTCGAGATCATCAAAGCAAAGTTCCTCCTCCATGCAGCTTTCGGGAGCTATCTCGTGGATGGAACAAACATCAAGCAAATGAGCAGAAGGTTCAGATGGTTGACTTCCTAACTTGTAAATATTAAGTTCAATCGTCATCTTCCTGAAGGATAAGTTCATAGAACCGTTACGACAATTAATTACAGCGTTAGAAGTTGTTAGGAAGGGTCGACCGAGTATCACCGGGATTTGATTGCGTGGGTTTGCCACAGGCTGTGTATCTAAAACAATAAAGTCCACAGGGAATATGAATTCCCCGACTTTAATTAACACATCCTCTAGTTCACCCTGAGGTTTGGTCGGTCTGCCATCTGGAGAGTACAATGGGCGGGTTTCAACTCTTCAATTCCTGACTGCTCGTATATTGAATAAGGAAGCAAGTTAACGCTTGCGCCAAGGTCGAGTAAAGCACGATTAATATTTTTACCCCTAATAGAAATAGAGATGGTAGGACAGCCAGGGTCCTTACGTTTCTTTGGTATTTGCTGGGTAAAAGCTGTGCTAACATTACTCGTCATGAAAACCTTTTTCGGCACTTGAGTTTTTCTCTTCCTAGTGCACAAGTCTTTAAGGATTCTTGCATAAGATGGGACTTGTTGAATATCATCTAGGAGAGGAATATTTAAGTTAACTTGCTTAAACATTTCCACAATCTTCTCCATTTGTGGGTTAGGTCTGTTGACCCTTAATCTGTTTGGAAATAGAGCTTGATCAATAAGTTTTGGGTCTAACATTTGTGGAGAAGATCGTGGGGACGGATTCGATCCCAAAATTGGAGTGGGAATCGTCTTAGATAGATTGGGCGAAGTGTTCGAGCCTTGGGGAATACGGAGAATAGGCTCGGATGAAGGTGGGTGACTAGAAGAATTAGGGGAAGAAGTAGAAGCCGGAGTATCATTGGTATCACTAAAATCATCAACTGATTTACCTACTCGATTATTTAGCACTTTTCCCAATCTCAACGTAGTAACGGCACTCACGTTATGATTTTGTGAGTGGCCAGGATTCGGTAGGGGTTGAGATGAGAGTTTCCCTTTCTCTCTCGCACTCATTGCGGCGTTCAACTGTGCAATTTGGTTATCTATTGATTTAATACTCTCACCGTGGGAGGCGGAGTCTTTCTTTATGGTATCAATAGAAGACTTCATATCAGCTGACATTTGAATGGAATGTTTCATAAACAAATCCAAAGTTTGTGCGAGTGAAGAGTTATCAATACCGGCCAATTGCGGTGCAGAAGTGTTGGCTGGATTTTGAAAATTTTGTAACTGAAAGAGGTGCTCACTTTGTGGTTGTGGTTGCTGTTGAGGAGGTCTTTGATAATTGCTTTGGAACTGGTTTTGATTTTAGGGTTGGTTTTGGTTCCAAGTAAAGTTAGGATGATTCCTCCATCCTTGATTATACGTGGAAGAATAAGGATCGTTTCTAGGTCGCTGTTGAAAAGCAGCATTAGTTTGCTCGTGACCTTGAAACGGTGCATTCATAGGACATTCTTCCATCAAGTGTGAAGGATCTGAACAGCAACCACACATGGTCTTGGGAAGCGTTATCTGATTTAGGGAGACTGATGAGAATTTGTTCTCAATAGCGTCGAGTTTCTTCTGCGTCGCTGCCATTTCGGCTTTTACTGCGATGGAAACATCGAGCTGATGAATACCTCCCCTAGATGAAGGTGGTCTTACGCTTTCCCACTGCAAAGTGTTTTCAGCGAGGTCTTCCAGATATTTCCAAGCTTCACCATCATCTTTAGACATGAAATTGCATTGACAATTTGTTTCAAGCATCTGCTTTGTCGCTGGATTAATGCCCTCATATATAATTCGGCACAAATCCTATCTATTTATTCCATGATGAGGACATTAGACAAGCAGATCCTTGAAACGTTCAAAGCACTTCCAAAATGGTTTAATAGGAAGCTGGGTAAACTGGTTGATCTCGCTCCTAACACGGGCGATCTTATGGTTTGGGTAAAATTTCTTAAGAAATGCTATTACGAATTCATCCCAATTAGTGATAGAGTGTGCGGCAGTATTATAAAGCCACTTTTCTACCAAGTCGCACAGAGTGAAAGGGAGAAGACGCAAGCGCACAACATCCACAGTCAGTTGTGAAGTACCCATCATTGCGCATACGTTTTCGAATTTAGTGATGAAAACGTACGCATCTTCAGACTCAAGCCCGTGAAATTTGGGCAACAGATTGATATAGTGGGGTTTAATTTTAAAATTATCCCCGTTGGTTGGTGGAATAGATAAGTAAGTGGGAAGTGGACCACGGATAGGATAGCATCTTTCTTGGAGAGAGATGCGCGGTGGATTCTGCTCACCTACGGACGGTGGTAGTGTGGTGTTATAATTTGATGGAGTACCGCCCGTCTCAGTCGATGTGGAGTATGGTGGAGAAGATGAAGAAGTACCGACCTCGGAGTCGATAGCACGAACGCGGACAAGACGGGCACTAGAATCCCGTGTCCAGCCGAGCATGCACTAAACAGTTTTAGTGCAAGTGGCAGTGTGTGTACTTTAAAATGTTCTATTTTAAAAGTGTGTCGGGCTTAGACAAATCACACAAAAATGCACAAACAACCCTAGAACTAAGGTTACATAGGTCAAGTCTCTAGACCGCTCCTAGACTTCCAAAAGAAAAGCCGTAGGATCAATCCTCTACCACCTCTTTACTACTCTTATGGCCAGATAAGTGCCAGGTAAGTGGGAGGTATCCGCTATACGAATCACCGAAAATAGCGGGCCTAATTAAGTAACCACTTGCCTTAGACACACTTGCCTAGGCACCACAAAAGTAATGCGGATAAGCGATAGATTACCCACGATCTTCCTCTGTCCTTATTGAGCGCGACAGTCCTTAAAGTCTTGTCTAGATATTTTTTAAATTAATGTAAGGTTGATGCAGATGCTCGGTTTGTGATTTGTGGGGATTAGGAATGGTGATAAAATCCCTACCTAATTTGAATTTTGGTCTTGCCCCTTAAAATCCGTATTATAATATGAATAAACAAACCAAGTACAAAACTTTGCAAAAAGATTTTTTTGAGCGGCGATATTTTGCAAAGAATCCTGCAGAAAAGATATTTTGTTGGATTTCAGAGAAGAGAGAAAGAGTTGAGAAACTTACCAGAGAAGTTACGACCCCTAACTCCTCCCTTTAGTCGCGCTTCTGCCGCTAATGTGATACTTGTGCCGCAGTTCCGCCGCAAGGAAGAAGGATTAGTTGATGAATTTTTGCTCCGTGGCCTTCTGTACTCCTCTGGATCTCGATGAATGTCTCTGTCTTTCTGTTTCCTTAAGTCTGTGACTCTAGATCTCGTTGCAAAATTCACACACAATTTGTTAAATATACAATTTGCAGTTTTGTTTTAATTATGATATAGATCGAATAAGAATTCAACACAAATAGTAAGAATAAAAAATTAAGCACATATCCCCGGCAATGGCACCATTTGATTCATCTTGTTTTAGTGTAGTTTAACCGCAATCAGAACGGTGTCGCGCGTAGCTAGACCGAGGTGAGTACGGGTCGTCCTTAGCGAAACGTTGAATCTTTTAATCTTACTTTAGACGTGTTGAAAAAGAGGAAGAATAGAGGAATGAAGAATAGTGGAAATAGTTTCTCGATCTACGTTAAACACGGATGCAAAATATAGATCTAGATTAACTACAGATGTAAGTTTAATATTAAAAGGGGGCTTGTAGGGTTCATTAGGATTTAGTAGTTAGGGATGATTAATTAAAGATTATTCTTTTTATCCTTTAATAGATTTAAAACTATAACGACAATGATGCATGTAGATAAGGGTTTCTGGAGGGAAAAAGGGTTCCCACTCTTAACCCCTATCTCGACATGGAACTCTGTTCATATCTAGCCTTTACTAAAATAATAGTTAATCTAATCTCTAATCGTGGTCGCGATTATCAATGAATTGATAGCGCGCCCAATTAGGATGTTAACTATTCTTTTGATAAAGTTTATAAACTTTATATGACTTAAAAAGAGTTTAAGGATCTTCATCATCCATTAACCTACCTTAATCCCATGAACCCTAACAAGCGAAGAATTACTTGCGCATGTTGGGAGAAGAAGAGATGGAGAGAGAAATCATGAAGAAAATAAAATGCAATAGAATAAAACTACCTTTATTAATCAACAAAATCAAGCGCACTTTGTTCCTTTAGAAAATGATTACAAAACGCTAGTTTGCTTCTCGATCTCTACCGAGGAGGTAGATGAACTGTTGATGATCAACCGAGATTCTTGAGCCATCGTGGACTTCGTGATCGCGTCGATGTGATGATTTTTCCAAGAGGCTCTCGGTCCTTATTTATAGTCCCAGAGCCAGAACCCTAGTTTCCTAATTTGGAAACAAGTGGTTAAGATCCTAACAGAACAAATCTCAACTCCCAACTCGTCCAACACGCAGCGGAACCGCGACTAATAGGTGGAGATCGTCTGTTAGTTTTTCTGGGACTTTAACTTGATGACACGTGGTGATCTTTTCACATCTCGACACGTGGTGATCTTTTCACATCTCTAGAAACTGAAAATCTTCTCTTCGTCACTGCCAGACTTGATTTCTTTAGTTTACTTTCTTAATTAGGCAGGTTTGTTTCGCCAACTTTGATTTCCTTAATTTCAGTCCCGAAAATTATTCACAATAACTCAACAGATAATATTAGTTTGTTTTATGGAGATATTAACCTAACCATTAAGAATTGGTCAAAGGCTTTTAATAAGGTAAGCATATTTAAATGGGCCAAATGTCACATGGATATTTATGCTTACTTTTTCCTACATAATGTTAATTATAATATATAAACACATGAAAATAGTATTTTTACAGATAAACTTTCATATGTGTCATATATTATAATAAACACATTTTATTATATAGAAAAATTAGGAAAAATGTCATATTAAATGTGCAATTTTATCAACTGAACACATATATAGTATGCATCCCTTTAAATTCCTCTAAAAACTGGATAAAACACATGGAAATATTTTCCGAATCGCCGTGCGATGCGTAGCTCATGACACAAGTGGCGGACTCTCAATTGTAAAGTAGTAAATATATCTATATATGTTTTTCTCAAAATATACGTTCCGCCTTTTTGAAATATCCCAGAGGTTTTTCTTTGTAAAGATTCGTGTCTCTTACGGACACTTAAGAAATAGCGAGGCTATAGCTTATTTTTGAAAACCTCTTGGTAAACTTTTAATGTATGTAAAAGTACTTAGGCACTGTACTCAGATCAGTCCTGCTCGGCTACTACATAATATAGTACTCAATATCAAAATATAATGCTCAAGAGCAAAAATCAGCCTCAAAAGGCGTATCCAATCATCACGTGCGGCTGGTGCGCACGGAAATCAAAGCCCAATATAAGTGCCACGAATGTCCACACAAGACAAACTAAGTGCAACGGGTGTGCACGAGAGCATCTGTCAAATACAACAGGTGTGCATGACAACAACATCAAGTGCATCTAGAGTGCATGAAAATCTTAGTCAAGCGCAACAACCATGCACAAATAAAGTCTCCCTCAAGTGCATCTGACATGCACGGATAAAATCTAAATCAAATGTATCCAACATGCACGAATAAAATCTCAATCAAGTGCATCCAACACGCACGAATAAAATCTCAATCAAGTGCATCCGACATGCATGAATAAAATCTCAATCAAGTGCATCCGACATGCACGAATAAAATCTAAATCAAGTGCATCCGACATGCACGAATAAAATCTCAATCAAGTGTATCCGGTGCGCACAAAATCCCACACTACATGTCTAGTATGCGCAAGAAATCCAAACCAAGTGCGTCAGGTCCGTATAAAATATCTAGTGCATAAGCATGCACGATAACGAATGCCAAGTGCAGACGCGCACGAAAACATAAATCTGGTGAAACAAATGCTCAAGACATAAATCGGGTGCAACAAATGCACATAGTATAAATCTAGTGCAACCAATGCACGAAATATAAATCTAGTGCAACAAATGCACGAAATACCAATCTGGTGCAAAAAATGCACGAAATACCATCAATATCTCAAATACGTATAAAAACAACACCGAGTGTAACAAGGTGTATAAAATCATAAACGTGTGCAACTGCGTGCACAAAACACGTATCAATGCACTGCAAGCACCTGTGAGCTATACCGAGTGCAAAAACCATATCGAGTGCGTACCGCATGCACAAAATCAAATCGATAGTATCGAAATCCACAATCATAAGTACGTGCGGCCAAGGCATAAAATCGATATCAAGTGCAATAGATATGCACGAATGGTAAACCGATGTAGCAGTGTATAAACATAAATCAAGTGCAATAACTGTGCACAAACGAAAATATCCAATAGGTGCAGCCATGGTGCACGAAAACATATCATGAAAATCCAATCCAAGCGATAAAAGTGTGATACTCGGATCACAAAACATAATTCGCAATAAATGACATTGAGGTATGTTTCCCCCAATCAGAGCAAAGCTCTGTTCAAATTTTGAAATTTGAAATGAAGCATTGCTTCATAGCAGCGCTAGCGCTGAGAGTCGAAGACTCTGAGGCAGCACTCACGAGCAAAGCACATGAGCGCTGCAATCTAAGCAGTGCACCACCTGCAAAGCACGTGAGCGCTAGCAACGCTGCACTCTAAGCAGCGCACCACGTGCAAAGCACGTGAGTGCTAGCGCTAAGTGCGCTGCACTTTAAGTAGCGCACTACGTGCAAAGCACGTGAGCGCTAGCGACAAGAACAAAATGTTCTCGGCCCTTGAATCAAAGATCCCACAAACAAGATTAAAAAATCATCAATTGATCAGAATAAAATTCTGTTAAGGAAACATTCCTTAGAATCTTTCCAAAGAGGAAAGATTATGCTCTGAAAATCAAAGCACCGTTGGATCAATGATCCAATGGTGATCAAAAATCACGAAGATACAGAATAAATTCTGTATGGGAAAAGATTTCCCAATCTGGTTAAAAACAATAAGATTGTCTTCTGTAAATCAGAAACCCTTGGATCAAAGATCCAACGGGGGAAACATCCCCAATTCAATTAGAGAAAAGATCTCTTCAACCGATCAACCTACCCTGTATAAAGGCCCCAAGACTTCAAGTCTGATATAGAGGAACCCCCATAAACTTTGAGAAATTTCAAAGACAAAGAGCAAGCTCTCAGAAAAAGAAAATTTTCTTCAAGGTAAAAAAAGAAGAACAGAGTGGTGAAATCATCTCATATAAAAAGTAGAATTTACTTCTTTTTTTAAGATCATAGATCTATAAGACCAAGGTCTTTCACAAAAAGAGATCAAAGTATCTCATCATAAAAAATAAGGGGAAGAACTTAATCTTCTTCAGATCATAGATCTATAAGACAAATTGTCTTTCACAAAAGAGATCATAATATCTCATTATAAAAAGGGGGGAGAATAATTCAATTCTCTTAGGATCATAGATCCATAAAGGCAGAGCCTTTCACCAAAAACATAACAGATTGAAACATCTCCTATAAAAAATAAGAAATTTGTTCTTAGATCCATGAGACAAAGTCTCTTATAGAGAGAATTTATTCTCACGGCGTGAAGATGCCTAAAAAGAGCCTTAGTGCTCCAATTAAAGAAGAGCGCCTCAGTGCTCCAAATCTAGCGCACAACGCTGTAGAGCCTTAGCGCTCCAAAATTAAACAGAAGGGCTCTGCGCTCGTTGACTGGAGCTCAACGCCAAGCGTGCCACGTGCTCTTCAAGTGTGTGCTATTGCGCTCTTTGAACTGGAGCTCACCGCCAAGCGCGCCACGTGCTCCCCACGTGTGCGCTACTTAAACAGAAGAGCTTTGCGCTCATTGACTGGCGCTCAGCACCAAGCGCGCCACGTGCTTCTCACGTGTGCGCTAAGAAAACATAAACTGTTCTATAAATAAAAGCCCGGAGCTATGATGAGTGCTCAACATTCAATAAAAGACAAAAAGATTGTTAGAGCCTAAACCAATGCTCAGCATTGTTAAATGTTTAATATTTCAACTAAATGGGCCGAGCCCAGAGTGACCACAGAACCCTACCTCAGATCAATTGAGCCCATATGCTCACAAATCTTTGATCTTAGTCCCAAATTGGACTACAGATCCCAACCAATATTGGTTCGAGAGTACATCTCTCCACTCCTCTGATATTTGTCGTTGTAATCCTTCAACGTCTTCAGAGATGTGACGGGTCCCGACAACCAGACATTCCATGGACTGTGGGGTCCTTAAAATCATGGACTATGATGTCCTTAAACTTTACGGACTGTGGGGTCCTTAAACTCATGGACTATGACGTCCTTAAAATTTACAGACTATGATATCTCTAAACTAGACAATGATGTCTTTAAACTCCACGGACTATGTCATCCTTAAACTTGTAGAGCCCAAATGCTCTTTTGTTGGATCTAAATAATCCTGTTAAGTAGATCTTAGTCTAAAATTAGACTAACGTATCCTTAACAAATGATTAAGTTGATCTTAGTCTAAAATTAGACTAACGTATCCTTAACAAACGTTTAAGTTGATCTTAGTCTCAAATGAGATTAACGATCCTTAAACCCAACCCAAACCCAAATCTAAGAAAATACGGATTTGGACTAATCCACGCCCTACGGGAGACAACATAAATTAGTCTCTGTATACAATCCACGGGTAACCAAAAACAAAACAAACACACACGACACGAAGTGACCATCTGGAGAAGGAGAAAGTGGTTACCGCGATACGGTAGCATAATTAACTGCAGGGGCTTGCGCCTGCAGGGAAGAGCGTCCCCACAATCAAAAACCCCTCAACGAGGGAGAATCTGACGAAGTCTACTACATCGGCCGCATCCGTTTAAACCTTCGATATATGGTATCATAAATCAACTTGTCATCTTTAGAGAGGTGGACAGATAGCACCAAATAGCATCTGCCTTCGAAATTCAGGCCGGACGTCCCAACGTCCCAGTCGCGTCTTTTCGGCGGAGAACAGATTCTAGCATGCCCGGTGGGACCTTTTCCTCTTTCCACTCCACACTTCGTGTGTCGTGTTTCGTGAACAAATCGCGGTTTGACATGGTTGCCTTTGGGATGCGAAGTACTAAGATTTGGTATCTTGCTCCATACAGAAAAAATAGAAGATCAATGGCTTCAAACTACACTAGCTGCAACTGCAACTCTCACTCCGTCCTGTCCGGAGGAGTGACTTACGGGCCCCAAGCGGCCTCCATCTTCGCCATGCCACTGGAACGGGTGACTCAGTCCACCACTGGACTGTTCTTCGGGACCATGCTCCCGCCAACAAGCTTTAGCACTCCTGTAACATCGCAAGAAGCTCCAAAGAAGTCGGTCTTTGATCGGCTTGCAACTACTGCGTTCCCTCTCAACGGGTCGCCCAAATCCAGTGCCTCAGTTTTCAACAGACTGAGCCGAAGCTCAGATGGGCCCATGAAGAAGCCTACAATTCCTGAAGGGGTTATCCCGAAGCGGATAGCCATTCCTACTCCTAAAGTCACTAAGGCGGTTTCTCCTGCTAAGGGGTCGGTCTTCACAAGACTGGCCGTTTCAGCTCCTACTTCTCGCGAAGTCACGAAGGCTGCTTCCCGTGTTCGAAAGTCGGCTTTCGCACGACTGACTATCCCCTCTCAATGGACGTCAGTTTTCGACAGGCTAACGACGACAGCATCCCCTCATCAGAGCGGGGGTCATGAAGAAGCTCATCCAATAGCAGAGGTGATAATGTCTGCTTGACATACTCGACGTTGCCACTGGCGTCGAGTGAGGAAAGCTGGGGGCGATTCCCCTTTTGGATTGACTCCGCTGGCTCCAATGGTGGAAGTCGACGCTGCTATTCCAACTGGGAATTGTTTTGAACCACTAAGGAGGGTGCGCAAGAACTCTCCGAAGGCCATACTCAAAAGATCTCCTTCACCTGTGGAGAGTGCTACGAAGGCGAAGCTTGAACAGCCCCCTCAGCGGCTGTCCTCTAAAATTTACAAGATCTGGCGTCAAGTCTAAGACTTGGTGATTGATCAAGATTACTCCCGCCGACCTAAGAAAATAAAGGTTCAGCAAGAGAAGGACCACTCTGTCGTACCACAGAAGGTGTCATCTACCTGGGTGCCCGCTACAACGGCCCCCTCAACTTCACCAGCCCATAAAAAGAGAAGGCCAGAGAAAATCCCCGTGTCTGCGATAAATGTTAAGGGCACTGATCCTAAACGCCCAAAGTCTGGGGGCATGGTGGTGCATACCATCTATATGGCATCCGGAAAATAGGATAGCCGTATCTCTACAGGTCATCGACCGCTTACACGATCAGTGACTGAGGCTCAGGAGCAACAACAACAAAAGCTCCAAGAGAGGCTAACAGCCATGGCCGCACTCACAGGACCAAAAGAAAGCCCAGGGACGTCCTCAGAACAGCGTCATGAGCAGGAAACTGATGCCAAATTCCTTCGGAGAATGCTTGAGAAAAAGGACAAAGAGGCCACGGAACAAGCGGCCAACATAAAACAAATAGCCCTTCTATTCCAAGATATGGTGGGCATGATGATCCAGCTGGACCCTCCAGCCGAAGATCCTCCAGTAATAATTGAAGATGATTGAGGAGAGACATCAAATCCTCTGCCGGCTCTGTCAGCAGCCAAGGAGAAGACCATCTCCAAAGCCACGCTCGATGATTATATAGCTCAACAAATACGAGCTCATCAAGCGAATGAAGCGGCTGGCCAAGTCGTCAGAACTGGATGGCCCTATACGGGTTGTTACGATCAAATAAAGTACCCGCCAGGATACACGATTCCTAAATTCCATGTGTATAAAGGGACAGGCAATCCCCATCAACATGTTTCTCAGTTCAGGGCTCTCTGCGGCAACACTGGAGGGGAAGATAAGCTACTGCTTCGCCAATTCGTCGGCAGCTTGGCGGAGACGGCGTTCGAATGGTACTCAGAGCTTCCGAACGACTCCGTCAAAACTTTTACGGAGATGGAATTGCTGTTCACCCAACGTTTCGCCAGCGCTAGCGAACGCACCCTGATCACAGTGTTAATTAATGCCAGGGTGAAGCCAGGTGAAACATGGGTGCAATACGCGATACGGTGGCGGAATTTATGGTCGAAGTGCAAGCAGCGCATCGAAGAAGCGCCTGCGGTAGGCATGTTCGTGGGTACTCTTGATCCGCAGGCGACCATATCCCAATTCATGATGTTCTTCAAGCCGACCACTTTCCAGACCTTGATCGACAAACTGGACCAAATGGACTAGATTGGTCATAAGCCTTCCTTTTCAAAGACGGAACCACGGAATGAAAAAGGCAAAGGGAAAGCGACTTTTGTCGCCAATACTCAACAACAGCCGAGCAACTTAAAACCGGTTGTTCGCCAAAGCAACGTGCGTCCACACCAATCCCTCGAGGAGAGACTAGGATGTCCCTACTCGTTTCCCCGGGATAAAACGAGGAGACTGTTCGAGTTGGCGGTGTGCAACAGACTCACCAATCTGCCAGATCCAAGACGTCCGTTGCAGCCAGGATATGTCAACAATCCTAATTACTGCCCTTACCACCATGAAGTAAGCCATCCAATCGAAAATTGCTTCGTTTTCAAAGGTTGGATTGAGGACCAATACCAACAGGGCAAATTCGCGCTGTCTGAGAATTAGAAGGTGAGCCCGCCCCATGCCCACGCTCTTAAAAAGGTGGACACGCCGGGGGCATCATGCTCTTTTATAGAAAAAGCTCCATGGGAGGTCACTCTTTCAAACCAAACAAAAAGAATGCTAAAAGATCTCCAAACATGCCCGACGATCAGGTAGAAAAGTCCGCTGGAACCCGAGGTCATCGAGGGAATGCTGAAGCTGCGCTTGACTCCAAGAATTGGTAGCGATAATCAAAACACTCAGGCCCAGCCGTCAAAGACTTCGAAAAAGAAGAAGAAGACCAAAAATCCCGTGAAGCATGGTGACAAGCGCACGGACCTACAAAAACATATTGACACGTTGGAGGAATATAATCAAAAGGCACGGACCCCAGTCACGCTTCAAGAGTTTCTCAACCACATCCTTGAAGACGGAGATATCGAAAAAGGTGAAGGAGAAGACTCGTCAGATGAACCTGAGGATTATGTGGCAAGCTGCCACGTGATCACTCACTCGCCGGTAGATGGTGAAGAAGCTCCAGATACAGAGAAACTGGGGGCAGATCCAGAACTAGAATCAAAATTCCTTGAGCCATCGGATGAATTTATTGACAGACTGCTGAGCGAAGCTCTTCAGAAAAGAAAAGCTGACGGAGAGGGGGAAACGGCCATATATGAAAAGGCCAGACGTCGACGTCAAGTTAAAGAAGCTCTGGCGACGGGAAGCCATAGCATACCCCAACCGGATCGAAGCATCCCGATCGCCAGCAAAAGCAAGCTTAAAGCAAGGAAACGATTCGCTAGGGCCTTGTCAATAGGAATGAAGTTGCCCTCTTTCAAAGGAAATTCTCCTGGCGGTATACATCTTGATGAAGCGGACGTACATCCTAACTTCTGCTTATACCATCAAAGGATTGCACACGCTACCGAAGAGTGCATAGCCTTTAAAAACTGGTGGCAGGGATATGCTTCCCACCGACAACACGTTCAACGAGTGAAGCGCAAGGCTCGTCGGGAACAGAGAAGCACGACAGATGAGCGCAAAAGAACTGCCGGCAACTGTCACCAAGGGATCGCAAGTTATCACCTTTGGAAGCGACTCTGACGAAGAATAGCCCTCAGCCCTCTCTTCAAGGAATCCCCCTCCGACACAAAAGATACGAAGACTTGCGAGGACATCTAGCTGCGTAATCGTACGTTGCACGGAAAAATCCCAGACCTATGAACAATTGACCGAAACGTCATTAAACTACTACAAACCGCGGTGTCCCCAGGCTGACATGGTAAAAAAAAAGAAGAGTACGTCCATAAGTAAAATGGGCACGGATGAAAACCCGAAAGGGCTCCGTGAGTAAAAATAGCAGGACTACCGGCGAGTTTGTGAAAACCCGAAAGGGCACAATCTCGTTAAAGGATACTTACAAGGTTCTCACGACCTTGCAAGGAGAAAATACCTGCATGAGATCCTTAAGACTCGCAAGGGAACAACACACTTAGGAATCCTCACGATTCCTGAGGAGAACTTACACTTACGAGACCTTCACGGCTTAGAAGATTCAAAAGCCTTAAGTTACAGGGATCTGAACCTGTTCTTAATCCATCACAATCCACAGATTTCCCTACAAGCAGGTTCAATATTGACCCTTGTATACAATCTACGGGCATGAATAAACATTTCCCTAACAAAGTCCCACCAGCGACAGGGGATATGCTCACACGGTGAACGACCCTTGTAAGTCTTCTCGACTTATAAGGAGAAAACACTCTTGTAAGATCCTTATGTCTTATAAGAGACCATACACTTAAGACTCCTCACGATTCTTAAGGAGGAAACGCACCTATGAGATCCTCACGACTCGTAGGGAGAAATACCTTTATGAGACCCTTACGGCTCATGAAGTCAAAAGCCTTAGTTGGCAGGATCTTAACCCTGTTTGCTAAGCCACCTTTGTTCGAATCGACAAAGGCAAAGGATGATTCGCTCCTGGCAATATCCCAATTGTAGCGATGCTGATGCCTAAATCGGCATCAAATTTCAAGCCCTTTCACAGCAAATGATGATTCGCTCCTGGCAATATTCCAGTCGTAGCGATGCCGATGCTGAGATTGGCACCAGATTCCAAATTCCACACTCACGAGAGAAAATCAGTGAGCCAAAAATGCATATGAAATAGCCGAAATGATGGAGCAACTTACAACAAAATCAGCAAGAAAAGATATGCATACAAAAACAGCCGAAATGATTGGGCAACGTGCAATAAAAAGTAGAGAGTAAAAAAGAAAAATAGCCGAAATGATTAGGCACCGCGAAAAATAGCCGAAATGATTGGGCAATCGTGACATTCGCGATATAAAAGCTGAAATGATAGAGCATCGCGGAAAGAAAATAAAAAAATACATATAAAATGAAATTTTTGCCCTACAGGTGAGATCACATCGATCCCTATATACAATCCAGGGGAACAAACAAAGAGGGAACTATATCATCCCACCAGGCTCTATCAGAAAGATAGCCAAGTCTCGATGGCAACATCTACAGTCTGGAGACCCAAAACAGCGTTCCTCCTCATTCCAGCAGGATTCGGACGTGAGAATCAAGCGGAACCACGGCAGAGTCCCTAGTTCCAAGTCTCGACGATTCACCAATAACTTAAGGACCACCTCGACGTTCGTCTCGTTACAACTGACGCGACGTCACCCCAGCATTCTTCCCCCAACAGGATGCAGGCGCGACACAAAGTAACGGAGCCATGGCAAAGTCCCTAGTTCCAGGTCCCGAAGGTTCACCAACAACCTATAGGCCACCTCGACACTCGTCTCGTTACAACAGACGCAATGTCAACAACAGTGTTTCCTCTCACTACAACAGGATGCAGACGCGACAATCAAGTGTAACCACGGCAGATTCCCTAGTTCCAAGTCTCGACGGTTCACCAATAACCTAGGGACCACCTTTACGTTCGTCTCGATACAGCAGACGCGACGTCACCCCAGCATTCTTCCCCCAACAGGATGCAGACGCGACACAAAGCAACGGAGCCATAGAAAAGTCCCTAGTTCCAGGTCCCGACGGTTCACCAACAACCTAGAGGTCATCTCGACACTCGTCTCATTACAACAGACGCAGTGTCAACAACAACATTTCCTTTCACTACAATAGGATGCAGACGCGACACAAAACAACGGAGCCATGGTAAAGTCCCTAGTTCCAGGTCCCAACGATTCACCAACAACTTAGAGACCACCTCGACGTTCGTCTCGATATAGCAGACGCGATGTCACCCCAGCGTTCTTCACCCGACAGGATGCAGACGCGACACAAAGCAACGGAGCCATGGCAAAGTCCCTAGTTCCAGGTCCCGACGGTTTACTAACAACATAGAGACTACCTCGATGTTCGTCTCGATATAGCAGACGCGATGTCACCCCAGCGTTCTTCCTCCAAAAGGATGCAGATGCAACACCAACAACAGAGCCATGGCAAAGTCCCTAGTTCCAAGCCTCGACGGTTCACTAACAACCTAGAGACAAACCGCGACATTCGTCTCGATACAGCAGACACAATGCTAGCAAACGAAGCGAAGGCAATATTGTAAGTGCACGGCGGCGCCCCGGCCGTCAATCCGACGGCCAAACGCGGAAACGGTGGTAAACTTAAATTTTTGCGGACTTGGCAAAACGGCACCACCGCGCACTAAACTCCGGATCGTGACCATTAAACTAGTCTAGCTAACTAAACAAGATAGGTTAGAGATGTACCGACGATCCAAGTCCTCCGGTCTTCATCTCCACTCCGATCTCCTCGCGGGATCTCCGTCCGTCTCCTCCTCGTCGGAAAGGGCACCACGAAGCCGGGTACTTTTACGGGCTCCCACCTCAATACCGAGGCAACTCGCGCATGAAGCCGGCTACTCGACATGCTCAAGATATGCTGTAGGAATATAGTGTAGAGTGTATGTCTCTTTGGGGTTATGTAGTTGCCATTGAGGATGATGGAGGAAACAAGGATTAGAAAAATGGTGCTTGCATTTTTCTAGCAAGTGAATGAGATCAAGAAAGAAACCTTGAAGCTCTCTTCTTCTTCTTCTCTCTTTTCTTTTTCTTCAACCATTTCATCAAGTGAGAGCAAGAGGGTGGAGGAATGAATATGATAGCATAAACATGAAGGGAGGTGAGTGTAGGAGATAATGAAGGGTGACCACAACCAAGACATAATCATCACAAAACTCACATCAACTCTTCTTATCAAATCTAATCACATAAAGCAAATGATAATGAAGGATAAGAAAGGCATCAAAAGATGCTTTCATAATAAACCATCTTACAAATAAAACCTCCACAATATGTAATTTGCAAAACTGCAAATTACCCCCTCCATCAGAAAAGTCCGGCCGGGAAAGAGCAAAGGAAAACCGGCCGGAACGGAAAGCAAACTGGCAACTCCAGAAAACTGGTCCCGTAATAAATTACAGGAAAACCCCTATACTGTGCATACACACCCGCATCTGTATTCCGTCCGGATACAAATGCAAAAAGACAAAATCTACACTGTACTAAACTAGGACCGGCTTAAACCAAAGCCGGCTAGTAATATCCGTCCGATCCTGATCCGTGCAATACCGCACGTATCTGATCGAACGCTGCCATATAACCATACGGCCACTAGTACAAACCGTCCGATCCTGATTCGTGCAATACCGCACGTATCTGATCGGACCCTGCCATATCTCCATACGGCCTCTACAGCGTTTCGCCCGAAACTTGAGTAACTGAAAGTGTGGTGGACTCTAAAGACTCGTCAATACTATGGCTGTGGATTTAACCACTAGCACGTCAGAGGTATAAGCCAATACGTGACGGGCCACCAGCTATTGACCAAAAGGGACGTCGATGAGGAAGCTCACCCCGACACCCAACTGAGCCTGTCAGTGACAATATCCGTACAGTCCGGTCCGTTCGTCTATGAGTATCGCATGGCGGGCCTAGGGGGTTGGTAAAAGTCAGACCCCCAAAAGCGGTACAAGTCGTGTCGGAGTGTAGCCCAGAACACCCTGAGATACTACTGGAATACCTACCAGTAAATCTCCTGCCTTGGCCAAGGTCTTTGTGTAATGGCTCTCCTAGACACAGCGCGACCTCACCCCCAATACCGGGAGAGACGAAACCCCCGAAGATCCGCTCACTGCCTCCATGTGGCTCGGGACTGTACCCAACTAAAACCTGTTTGCACGACTCCTTTGAGCCGTGGTAGGGTAGTAATCAAAGTACAGTGGGAACTCACACGAGACAAATGACGATCCCCAGGTCGATGAACTAACCTGTACACATGTCACCAGGGAACTGCTATCTGACGTCAGGTATAAGACCAACTAGCATGTTCCCGGCGAGTCCTGTCCGGTGTACTCATAACCCTATGAGCACCTGTATACATCTTAGGTGATCCAACTGACACCAGTGGCTTGTGAGACCGGCCACCGCCCCTCGTCGGGGTCTCGACTGTATACACTAGTCTACTCTGGAGAATCGATGCCCTGTCTCGAAACTCCTACGACTAGGGACCTTTTAAGGATGTGCTTATAGACTACCAGCTCCCACGTATATGATCGCCCTCATACTGCCGGTAGTCAAGCAAGAATCCTAGGGGCTCTATCAACGTGCAATAGTGATCTGTCATGTCACCTAAAGCAGTACACGATGATAAAGTTAAACCAGATAGCAAACTATCATCTCGAGTAAGACTGTCCTACCGGGATAGGTCCTCCCTCAATCATTGCAATCACGTGCCTGTGATCCAATAATTGACTCTGAGGGCACTATCTCCAACAATCTCCCACTTGCACTCAGGGCTAATTATTGCGATGTCGCATACTCACAGCCCGTGTGATACCGAACACCCAACTCCTCTACTAGTCAGTCTCACAAATCCCGTTTGTGAAACTATTGCGGTCGAGGAATAGCCTCAGTGAGTGGATCCGCCTAGAAGTTTCTTTCTATGTCTCTCTATATCTCAAGTTCGCGGAGAAAGCCATCTCCCGAAATGAGCAATACCTGCCTTAGAATGTCTGGATGTCTGATGGGACGTAGCTCATAAATGAACTCCAAATCCAAACTTCTTAGACTGTATCGTCAACTGAACTCAATCAGTATCCTGCGCCATGCCACCCTCAGTATTGCCTTGGACCACCTGTCCAAAATACTGCCCCTCGTCAGAGGGAAAAACTATAACTCTGACAACCTCCTTGTCGTCCAGGTCACCTTGGAAGCCTGGAATGATAACCGTCTCCTAAAAGAGGCAGCCGTTATCATATCCCTAGAACAGCCACTTATGTTCTAAAACTGCTTCCGACTGTTTCTCCAGGATTGGATCAATATTAACTTATTGCATGTAGTGCAAGAACAACATCTGGTGTGGTACTTGACATCTCATGATTGACTCAATTGCCTAAGCAAGTGATCTGCCAATCATGCACATCCCTCTCTACTTTAGTCTATAAGACACCTTTAGAGAGGGTGACTCCATTACCTGCAGGTATACTACCGTGCCAGGAGTCGTCCATTCTAAATACTCATAGAATGCTGTCAAGGTACCCAGATTAGGAAACCACCCAAATCTAGATCTAAAACTATAGATCTAGTAACCAGAATGTCTGATATATATCCAAGTCCTGTGTGGAGAAACCACTGTGTGACGACCAAAGTCTAACCGATCGTAGTATAGGAATATCACTTCCTACTACCTTCTCAACAGATCCATCCCCATTCTGATGACGTCAAACCTATGACTGTCACATCAGAAATGGATGATCTATCTCCGCTACATCTGCTTTAGTCTATAAATAGACATAAGCCTGATGTCCACCAATGCTTCCGCTGCTCCCACTGACTACGACAACCCTCTGGCAGAGTCATATACACGTACACTTCTGAAGCGAGTTCAGAACGACGCTATACTCATCCTACCGCCGGGTCTCGCAGCCTGGAACAACAGCAATGGTAATTGTGGGTAAACAAGAACTTCCCTGTCACCGTCCTTGAGGCTACCGGGGTACCTCTCGGGTGCCTGAAGTTACCCACCTTATCTGCGGAGTGGCCAATGGAATGTCAAATCAGATTGAATCTTCAGGTTCCTTATCAAATCTTCAGTAATCGTTTGCGGTTCTGGAATCACTTCCAGTTCTACCATACTCCCACTGCTGTTTTTGAAAAAATCCATTTTTAATAAAACTGTGGCGAGTCTAGAACAATATTGCTATTGTTCATCCAGATGGTAGAAAGTCAACCCGCGTCATAGCCTGGGTCAACCCACAAACAGCCATTACAGAAACGTGCCTTGAGTTGTCCAGTGTCTGGTTTTAAGCATAAGCCGGACAACTCCCTGTACCTTAACAACGTTAAGATATGAACTGTTCTACATCCAATATAGAACCAGAGGCACTGATTTAATTGAACCAGATTCAAATCATGCAGCTATCTCCAGTGCATGTCAACTAAATGGAAGGAGGCCGATCAGCGTTACTCAACTTAGGAATGCTTCCAATTATGAGTAACCTGAAAGAGAAGCAATTTCTCTTTATCATTACTATCAACTGAATACCATACACAAGTATCTACATCTTCGATCACTTTGAAGAATCCCGATACTTGCTACACCTGGTTCTCTACTCTATTCAAATACCTATAACTCCTCAAAACTTAGACCCTGTGTTTCTACGAAACACATGTCTAAGAACTAGAGAAGTTAAAAGTAAACAGAATATAGTATGAGGACCAACCCCTCTGTCCTAGTGGACACTGGACAATATACAACACTCTGTATAAGTCCCCTGAGTCTCGCGACTCAATCACTGTGTGTCGTAGGTTGAAAACTGTACTTTTGGTTAAGAAGAATTACACCGCTGTTCAATGCTCCTTACCTAACCATCCACTGATATAGGTAAATGTCATCGACATAATATCAAAAGGTATATCTCACTCTATGAAAATAGACGTACAGATATATCAATTTGAAATTGGTGCACAACAGCGGATATTCAAAACCAAATATTTGCCAACCGGCAAACATCCCAGGTGATCTCCTCAAATATCACCGATTACAACGAATCCCGATATAATGAGGATGATCACCCAATTCCCAATAACTTACTCCCACTCATCATCTGTAAAACCATACAGATGTGAGAATCAAACCTGGTAAATACATACCCTGGAGCAAGTGTCCAATCGGGAAATCAGTTTTCTTTTAACATTACACAGTGAGACTGAAACATTGAAATGTTTCGATGGGGTATCCCGGTATTCGTAGTAATGCCTCTTCCATTATCCAGATTCACAATTATAACCGTATAATTCTTTGCCACTTCTCCAAATCCCTTCATATGTCTTTAGTCATTACCTTCTGCACACCCCTTTAGGCCAAATGGTTTTCTTCCTTCCCTACCGTTCGGCACCAGCCTATGGTTTGGAAGAAGACTATCCAAAAAGCATAAAGGGTGTACTGTCCTAATCCTAGGAGCACTCGCATTGCGAGAGAGGGTGAAGATAAAAGACACCTGAATGTACTTTATTCCTATTTCTCCTGAACCAGGATCCATCCCCGAACTGGAACGAGTTCCTTTCGAGTTCGTATATAACCATACGATGGATTTATCCAATAAAATGGGATCTTCGTAGTGATACGGAGTGTCCTGGAGAAATACAAAGGTGATTTAGGATTGGCGAAGAAATACTTGGTTTGGTCGTGAATAGCAGTCGCAATTTACTTTGCCCTCTTACTAATCCCTTGCTTTGTCTTAACTTAATACCTTCTGTACACCGTTTAGGCTAATTGGCTTTCTTCCTTCCCTACCGGTCGGCACCAGCCTATGGTTTGGAAGAAGACTATCCAATTTGCGTAATAGGTGTACTACTCCTAAACCAAGGAGTACTCGCAACCTGAGAGAGGGTGAAAAGAAAAGACAACTGAATAGTCCTATCCGTTTTCTCCAGAACCGGAAACCATCCTCGAATTCCTTCGAGTTCGTATCTAACCATACGATGGTTTTGTCCAATGGAAGTGGACGTTCGCAGTAATACGGGGTGTCCTGGAGAAAAGGGTAAAAGTAGGAGTGGCAATGAGGTCTGCAACTCTGACAATCCAAAAGCCAGTGTTAAGAAGGTTCGGTCAACTTGGTCACTGAGTCATAGTCTTAGGGTCGGGTCAATGGTCGCTGCCAAAGAGAGAGAGAAAAGAAACACTCAGCGTGCACTCTAACCTAGATCAGAATGGTTACTAATTTATCTAATCTGGAAACCTCCCACTGTACCTCAAATTCTCCTCCAAACCTGAAAGAAGAATTAGTCGGGGTCACCCGAGGAGTAAACCAACTCATCAGTGGGAATCGGGATCCAACTATCATCGCATGATAACGTGACGGAATCCGCTCACGGTATCACACTCCAGAAGGTATGCGCATATCTGGCAAGTTTCAGTTCTTTTGAAACTCCCGATGAGATTTCTGCCCCATGCTCTTATGACCTTGGCGAAGGTCAACAAATCATAAGTCACATGTCAAGTTCTACCCGTCATTATCCAGGTTAATTTGAATCCACCCGTACAAGCCCTTGACGAAGGTCAACAAGGCTATACGACTGTCCCAAACCAACGCATCTACCTATGCAGCAGAAAGGTAACAAGCAGCTACCATGCACTATGCCTTGACGAAGGTCAACAAACATAGCATGAATACTACGTGCTACCCGTCTGAAATGACGGAGGGCTACGAATGGTTTCTGGCGAAAACCTTTAACGTAATGAACTTGATATCGTTGAAGGAACGGATAGCTTTTTAAAAAATATAGTGACGAAAACCGTTGCTAAAGAGGTCACTCCCGGTGAAGGGATCTCGGCTCTTTCCCCGTAGAATGGGGTGCAGGATATTCCAAATGAATACCGCGATGCAAAGCAAAAGTAATCGGCTATAGTGAAGTTAATGCCCTGACGCAAACCTTTTGTCCAAGGGGTCACTCCCGGTGAGGGGATCTCGGCCCTTGCCTCGTCGACTGAGGAGCAGGATATTCCAAATGAATACCACGATGCAAAACAAAAGTGAACGTCCTTGCAATAACAGCTTTTTGAAAAAAAAAAGTGTTCCAACAACATCAGATTAGGTTTGTTTTTAACTTGCATTGATCCGAATCAATGCAGTCCCATCATTTGATCACACCAAAAAGAACGAAAATATACTGATGTACGTATATGCCATCCGCATTCGCCACTGGGTCCCGTCATTACCCGTTAGGTTAGCTAACTAACGGCAGAGCGGGGACTGGACTAGCGCGGATGTAAAACGTATACAACATCTACTAATATATATACCAATATATTATATTTCGCTCAAGGCGTGAAAAGAAATGCAACATCACAGAAATGTACAGCATCACAGAACAATACAGATATCTGGGATCCCCGGGTTTCACAGAGCCACTACTGAAACCCGACGTTCCCCTGGTCGTGTGGATAGCCTGTGCAATGAAATCCTAGACCCCTACGGGCGCGGCAAGTCACCCGCCAAAACCTGAAGCGAGGCAGCCCCCTTCAGCTCCGTGAATGGACCACCCAGCACTCCATGGAATCCGGCAACTTGGGCACCCCTCCTGGGTCAACCTGTACCCCCTACGAGTGCGGCGAATAGCCCGCCAATCCTAGAGTGAAGCCCCCTCCGTCCCAATGCCATGAGATGCGGGCTTGTTGCCCTCTAGAACCCGGCTATCCGTGCACCCCACCGCGGGGTAATCCTAGTACATAATGTAAAATATACATATACCGGGTACATCGACCGCAACCAGGTCGTGCCCCAAAAGAATAATACAATCAGGCAGTGACGGCAGTCCACATGTCGGACGCTCGCCCCGCAATATCAAAAGTACATAATACAACAATACAGTACTAGCATTGCATCCAGGCTATCCCCCACGACCGATCCGCAACATCACAGCATAAACATAGAACATCAACGTGAAAGTCACGTTCGCAAATCCGTCTAACCGGGCTATAGCAGTTAGACCGGATTTACCGATCGAGTGACATTCACGGTCGCAGATATAATGTAAATACTGTGAAAAATGTGTTTAAAATTTTCCGATTGATCAAACAATTAACAATTGGGCCCCCAAACAAAACTGTAGCAACCACAGAAAACCTGGGCCCAAATTTAATATCCCAGAAACCACATTTCTCACTCAGGAACATACTGCAAAAATTTGGGGGGGTGAACAGTAAAATCCGCGGCGGAAGCGCCGCACGAGGTGGGGTTTCGCGGCGCTTCCGCGGCGGAATAGTGGGATCGGGGTACCAAATTTTTACAGTAACCTTAGAATTCCCTGCACATCACACTGAGACAACCAGAAAAATTTTTGGACTTAAAAAAAATTCGACAGAAACTGATGTGCACAAAATACGGGTTTTCGGGATTTTGTTCGATCGGAAACGTAAAACACATTACACAAAAGCTAGACGAAGTTAATGGTGAGGCTCTGATACCACTGTAAGTGCACGGCGGCGCCCCGGCCGTCAATCCGACGGCCAAACGCGGAAACGGTGGTAAACTTAAATTTTTGCGGACTTGGCAAAACGGCACCACCGCGCACTAAACTCCGGATCGTGACCATTAAACTAGTCTAGCTAACTAAACAAGATAGGTTAGAGATGTACCGACGATCCAAGTCCTCCGGTCTTCATCTCCACTCCGATCTCCTCGCGGGATCTCCGTCCGTCTCCTCCTCGTCGGAAAGGGCACCACGAAGCCGGGTACTTTTACGGGCTCCCACCTCAATACCGAGGCAACTCGCGCATGAAGCCGGCTACTCGACATGCTCAAGATATGCTGTAGGAATATAGTGTAGAGTGTATGTCTCTTTGGGGTTATGTAGTTGCCATTGAGGATGATGGAGGAAACAAGGATTAGAAAAATGGTGCTTGCATTTTTCTAGCAAGTGAATGAGATCAAGAAAGAAACCTTGAAGCTCTCTTCTTCTTCTTCTCTCTTTTCTTTTTCTTCAACCATTTCATCAAGTGAGAGCAAGAGGGTGGAGGAATGAATATGATAGCATAAACATGAAGGGAGGTGAGTGTAGGAGATAATGAAGGGTGACCACAACCAAGACATAATCATCACAAAACTCACATCAACTCTTCTTATCAAATCTAATCACATAAAGCAAATGATAATGAAGGATAAGAAAGGCATCAAAAGATGCTTTCATAATAAACCATCTTACAAATAAAACCTCCACAATATGTAATTTGCAAAACTGCAAATTACCCCCTCCATCAGAAAAGTCCGGCCGGGAAAGAGCAAAGGAAAACCGGCCGGAACGGAAAGCAAACTGGCAACTCCAGAAAACTGGTCCCGTAATAAATTACAGGAAAACCCCTATACTGTGCATACACACCCGCATCTGTATTCCGTCCGGATACAAATGCAAAAAGACAAAATCTACACTGTACTAAACTAGGACCGGCTTAAACCAAAGCCGGCTAGTAATATCCGTCCGATCCTGATCCGTGCAATACCGCACGTATCTGATCGAACGCTGCCATATAACCATACGGCCACTAGTACAAACCGTCCGATCCTGATTCGTGCAATACCGCACGTATCTGATCGGACCCTGCCATATCTCCATACGGCCTCTACAGCGTTTCGCCCGAAACTTGAGTAACTGAAAGTGTGGTGGACTCTAAAGACTCGTCAATACTATGGCTGTGGATTTAACCACTAGCACGTCAGAGGTATAAGCCAATACGTGACGGGCCACCAGCTATTGACCAAAAGGGACGTCGATGAGGAAGCTCACCCCGACACCCAACTGAGCCTGTCAGTGACAATATCCGTACAGTCCGGTCCGTTCGTCTATGAGTATCGCATGGCGGGCCTAGGGGGTTGGTAAAAGTCAGACCCCCAAAAGCGGTACAAGTCGTGTCGGAGTGTAGCCCAGAACACCCTGAGATACTACTGGAATACCTACCAGTAAATCTCCTGCCTTGGCCAAGGTCTTTGTGTAATGGCTCTCCTAGACACAGCGCGACCTCACCCCCAATACCGGGAGAGACGAAACCCCCGAAGATCCGCTCACTGCCTCCATGTGGCTCGGGACTGTACCCAACTAAAACCTGTTTGCACGACTCCTTTGAGCCGTGGTAGGGTAGTAATCAAAGTACAGTGGGAACTCACACGAGACAAATGACGATCCCCAGGTCGATGAACTAACCTGTACACATGTCACCAGGGAACTGCTATCTGACGTCAGGTATAAGACCAACTAGCATGTTCCCGGCGAGTCCTGTCCGGTGTACTCATAACCCTATGAGCACCTGTATACATCTTAGGTGATCCAACTGACACCAGTGGCTTGTGAGACCGGCCACCGCCCCTCGTCGGGGTCTCGACTGTATACACTAGTCTACTCTGGAGAATCGATGCCCTGTCTCGAAACTCCTACGACTAGGGACCTTTTAAGGATGTGCTTATAGACTACCAGCTCCCACGTATATGATCGCCCTCATACTGCCGGTAGTCAAGCAAGAATCCTAGGGGCTCTATCAACGTGCAATAGTGATCTGTCATGTCACCTAAAGCAGTACACGATGATAAAGTTAAACCAGATAGCAAACTATCATCTCGAGTAAGACTGTCCTACCGGGATAGGTCCTCCCTCAATCATTGCAATCACGTGCCTGTGATCCAATAATTGACTCTGAGGGCACTATCTCCAACAAATATTCCAAGCTTCAGGGTCTTGACGGCAACACATATAAAACCTGAAAGACTATTGGAGATCATCCCACACCAGCGCAGAGTGGTTATAACTCATCGGGGCTCTTAAACTAAGCCTAACCTCAAGTAAAAAGTGGCATGGCAAAATTCCTACCGCTTGCTCTTCCGACGGTCAAATTGCCAAAGAAGATTACTTGAAGATGTCTTGTCCAGCCCCCAAAGGGATCAGAGACAGGATAGTCGCAAGGCTATTCGAACAACAAGATTTCCTATCGAGGAATGCATCAGCTGACGTGACGGTACGACGGGCAAAACCCTAGTACCACAGACCCTAACAGACCTCTGTCGTAAAGAGTAGAGGTTAACTGTGACGTTAGGACATCCTTACGAGAACTTCTCGATTCGTCTCGACTTGTAAGGAAAAGCCTTAAGCAATGGGGATAAGGAGCTGTTTCCTAAGCACGGCGGCCCTGCAAGTCGGTCCAAGATGGACTCTTGCATACTATTCATAGGCCACGCTCTCCGAAGTTGAACATCGACAAGGAGGGAAATAACCACTTACGAGTCTTCTCGACTTATAAGCGAGAAAATTCTCTTGGGAGATCCTTACGACTCTTAGGAGAAAAACACACTTAGGAATCCTCACGATTCCTAAGGAGAAAATACACCTACGGGATCCTCTCGACCTGTAGGGAGAAAATTCTTTATGAAACCCTCACGGCTCATAAAGTTGAAAAGTCTTAGGCAACAGACCCGAACCTGTCTCCTAAGCCATCGCTATCCTGCAAAGAGTCCAAGATGGACAGCTACCTACTATCTACAGGCCACACTTCCTAAAATCACATGGCAACAACACAGCAAAGAGAAGAAAGAAACAGTAGGACAAAAAATGTGTATCTTTTATTCATGAATTCAATGGAGTACAAGTTGAATCATATAAAACAATAAAAAAATGGATACATGTTACTCAAAAATTACAAATGTTTAATTGATACAAAGGTAGCTACTGAGAAGGAGGCATTTTCTATAAGTCAGCAAGTTGCTCGCGCACTCCTTTCAACTCCTTTTCATGGTTAGCCGCTTCGGCCAGCTCCGCTTCGACTCGAGCCCGTTGCTGCAAGCACGATGAAACCTTCTCATCGATTTCCCGTTGGGCAGCTTCACGACTCTGCGTAACCCGCTCAATGAAGTTGAGCTTCCGCCTCAATGCCATCCCGTCCGAAATACATCGCTGCAAATTTTCAAAGACGGCGCTCAGTTGCACGGCATTCGCTTCAACTTGGGCGCGCAGCCGGGCAGACTCAGCGGAAGTCACCTCATGGTCCTTTCGCTTGAGGATCGCCTCTTGTTCGAAATGGCGAAGGAAAAGGGCAGTTTGCTCAACCCACGCAGCCCGCTTGCAGTTCAGAGCCAGAATCTCAGGAGCAGGATGCCTAAGCTCAAGCTCATGCAGGCAGGCCTCAATCTTCCTGCAGTGATTAACCCAAGACTCAACGACGCCTTCGTTATGGATGTTCACAAGCGTCGCCAGCATTGGATTAACCTCGGCAGCAAAATCTGCAGCGAATGTAGGGGCCTCCGCGTCAAGCTCCTCGACGTATTCGCTCAATATACGCAGGCTGGTCACGATGCTTTTAGAAGATGGACGTCTAGAAAAGGGTCCTGCCGGCATTATGATGCGAGACTTGAACGGAGCAGGAACCGGTGCAATTGCTGCAAAATGAATTATGATCAAATGTCGGCTCAAGAGATAAAGAAAATGCACGAACAATAGATTCTACCATACCTGCTACGACAGGGGGGCCGAGCTGGGAGTACTAGTGGCACGACGATACCCTCGTCCCTTCCTTCAATTTGTAAGGCTGCAAGTAATACAAAGAAGAATTAGCAATGACATGGCTGTCCGTAGAAAAAAAGGAAAAGACGTCGTTTAAAAAGGGGGGACTATACTCACCCGCACCGGTAGGCAAAATGACTTCCAACTGGAAGGAGAAGTGCGGGTTCCGCACTTGATACAGATGATCAAAGAGAAATCCTGCAAGATTACGATGATACACGATCAGTACACAAAAGATGCTGTCCCCGATTTAAATTAATCGCAAACCCATACCTTCCAGCATTTGAGAGGATATAAGAGGAGACGAAGGGGCGGCGACCGTCAGAGTGGCAGCTGGTGGTGCTTCTTCAGGTGGCACAACCTCAGCGCTCACCACACCTACATTCGAAAGGAACAAATGTCATCAGAAGGGATTGCAAAACGAAAAGAATGCAGCGACCCGAGACTTACTAGAGAGGTCATCAGCCAGAACTGTGACGGAAGCATCACCAAGCATCACGACCTCTTCGATCTCATTCGGGGGGATGGTTTCGCCGCCAGTGGATTCGTCCCATGATTCCACGAGAGCTGTCATAACACTCGCAATGCTAGGCAATGGCAGGGAACCGCAGGTGGAAAGAGCGGCAATTGGAGCAGTCCCGGACTTCAGAGAAAGAGTAGCCGCTTCGAGCTCGGTGGTTGCCGTCATCTCACCTGCCACCTACTCACCAGGACTTGGCCCTGCAGGGTAGGATATATGAGAATCTGAATATCAAACTCTGACAAAAGGACCCAGTGTTACGTTACCTTGGGACGGCTTTTCAATTTCTTCCCGAGCCGCGCGTACCGCCTGTCTATAAGCGGTAGACAGGGCGGCCGGTGCACCCTCTGAAGAAGCAGGGATAGAGGAAGCAGCGCTCGAGCCTGCACCTACAGCCAAAGTGGCGTTACGTTCTCTTGCTGCACGCCTCCTGCGCTTCCTTTCTGCCTGGGTCGTAAGAGCTGATCTTCTTAAGACCTCCGCCAAGGAGACATCATCGTCCGAACCAGGAGCTACCTCTGGAGCCGTTATGACATCCATCGTCGGTTGCTTAAGTGAAGCCTCTTTTGGCAATACTGGGGAAGCTGGTATTTCGGTAGCCAGCCTTGGAAGCATCTCCGCATCACCATGCGGGATTGGCACTGCACTCGGGATAACTTGAGTCGAAGTAGTCCCTGCAATAAGATAAAAAAAAAAAGAGTTAGTTTACCCATAAAAAAAGGAGAATGAAAATACAGTAAGCCAAAATATACCAAGGCCCAACGAAGCGTGAAGCCTCTCTTCCTCTTCAAAAGTCTTGAGGGAAGCTGCGAGGGCCTCTTCAGCGGAGATACCTATCGAAGAAGAAAAGCGTCAGTTAAAAGCATAATAATTAAAGTAGTCGCAAAAAAAATAATATGACCGAAGTTTACCTGACTGCGCGATAGTGATTATTGCTGCTTCATCGCGAACCAGTCGCTCGGAAGCCACCATGGTAGCTTCAAGACCGGTATCATCCGGTGCTATGAATAGACCCTCATTGGTCCCATATTCACTCAAGCCCTCGCTATAGGGATCATGAGCCTCCTGGACAAGAACGACGTCAGCAGAGAAGAGCGACTTCTTCTTTTTCTGCGAACGAGTACCAGCAGCCGACAACACAAGCTTGCGCTTAGCGGGCTACTTTGGGCGACGGGTCCCAATTTCCGTACCCACCCCCGATTCAGGAGACGCCGCAGCTACCACTTTTACAGGAGCACAGGGTTGGGGTAGCTCAGGGATTACACGTGGTACCACAGCCGTAGCAGCTTCCCTCAAGGGAGGACGAACAATGTTCCGTCATTTCAAAGGAACGGCGGGATTACCAGCCGGGGCGGTGCCCTTGCGATCAAGCAGCAATCGCTTTTCTTCCCTAATAACGGCGCCCATCGAATGTTGATACCACACCACATACACGTTCAGGTCTTTCGGAAAACAACTCGGTTCATTGATGAAGAAGTTGGACCCTGTGTTTAGGCGCATAAAATGATGCAACACGCTCCGGATACCCTCTTCGGTAGCAGCCGGTTCTGCCAAGAAGGCCTCAAGCGAGACGCCTTGATTATTGCTTAACTGATGGGCGAAATGATGCGGGTTGTATCTCATGAACAACGCCGAATCATTTTGCCTAAATACAAGAAAGCCCGGCCTAATGGAGTATAAATGAAGAATCTACCGAGCTTTCAAGATAGAGGCCCCGTCTTTAAAAATGTCCCGCAATAGATGTACCGTTTTCGCGGATTCGATGCTCAGAATCTTATCAGTAAAGGTCATGCCATCTCCAACCGTGTGCGGACTAAGAAGCAAACCCCTAGCTTCCCGCTGTGTCGGATTTACAATAGATGCGTCAACTAGCCGCATGATCCGAGTGAACTTACACTTGTCATAGAAGCAAGGCCTTTTATGGATACCAAAAATTCCAAGTACATGTAGCTCGATCCACGACGTAAAATAATGCATCGAGAAGTTCACGTGTTGCACCCCTGGTTCAGTAGTATCGGCTGCCAAGCTGAGGCCGTGATACAAATGGGCTAACCCAGCGATCCCGACGGCCACTTGCAACCCGACCACCATTCGGTGAGCTGGATAAAAAACGGATGGCCTCATATGGCGAGGGTGCATCGGAAGAGCAAACCAGCTTAGCCATAGCCCGAGGAACCCCAAAAAGAACGTTTCTTCGTCAATTCCAGGAGCTGCAAGTTCTGTGAAAGAGACGACCGAGGTGTTGGGGAGAAAGAAATTTCTCTGATCCGCCTCCGCTGCCGGCTGGTTGTCCAAACCGAAACCAAAAGGATCATCGAGTTTGGCAAATTTCGCTACTTCCTTCGACAGGACTTCCGAGCGGAGAAAACGGGCGATGAAATCTGTGAAATTAACCCCGCTGCCTCCGGATTCGAGAAAGAGGCTCTCATAGATATTCAACACCTTTATCAAACACGGGAATTGGTGTTGAATAGCGTTCTCCGGGGTAAGACCCATTACCACTGATTTGGTGGCAAAGATGTACTCATCCGGAGGAAGCAGCTCCTCATAATGTTCTTCCCTAACCGGTAAGCGAGAAAAATCTGCAAACTCCTCTAAAGAAATTGAAACTTCTCGATCCAACAGAAGGAAGGTGTGGGTCGGAATGTTCTATTACTCCAGAAAAGCCTTGACCCACCAGGAAGGAGGCGCGGAATACTGGAAGAGAGACCCATAAACCGCGGGATACAAACCAAACTTCAGCAGTTGCGATTAGCCGACAAAATATAGCGGGCCTATTGCAGATATCCGGCTGGGTGACGGGGAGTTAAGCCTATGTTATATGGCTGTCCCCAAGGGCGCGACTCACCCTGGCATACACGCCGTCCTAGAGAATCCAAATCCGCCGGCGGCTGTACGGGTATTGCAGCCATAGAAGGCTGAAGGAGACCCTCCGAAGTCCAATTGACCTCCTCCATGGCATAGTTTATCGGGGGTGCATCTGCATAAGGGATCGCCGAGATAGGCTCCGAAGGCGTCGCACAAGAAAAGCTCCGTCGGCCCCTGATAATTTGACTGTACCATCTACCCCATAGATGATTATTCTTTTGCTCCGGGTCATGATCTTTGATCAACGCGAAGACTTCCCTATCCACAGTCGCTTCGGGGAATCCGCCTTCCGAATGAACGAATGGGAAAGAAGTGTCGAAAGACATAGTACCTACGCAGAAAAGAACGAAGTTAGCCGTCAATGCTACAAGTCAAGTTCGGTACTTGGTACTTTAAATCCGTACCACACTGCAATGCAGTAAAAAGGGGCCAAAGGGGACCCATACAATCTAGATGATTCTCACTATTAATAAAATAGTCTCATCATTTGATGAGACTGTCATTAAATGAGGAAATCCTCAAAGGATTCTCATATAATGAGGGCCTCTCGGGCCAAGGAGTAAATCTTCCATTGAGAGCAGTGCTCTGCAACAGACAGACATCTGTCATAATTAATCACGAGGGGAATAAAATTCCCCCCAAAATTTCTAAATAGCAATGCTCTGTAAGGAAGATGAAACAATCCATTAAGAAACCCTAAAAAGCAAAGCTTCTACAGGGTAAAAACTCCAAGATCTTCAAGATCTGTGAACAAACTCTAAGAGTTCTTCATGGAAGATGAACAGTATTCCAGTTCATGGGTTAAAATCGCCCTAAAAAAGATTATACTTTTAAGATCTATGATCTAATGATGAGCATGGCTCTATTAATGGGTAAAACCCTAAAAATATTTTAAGATCTATGATCTAAAGATGAGCGTGGCTCTGTTAATAGGTAAAACCCTAAAAATATTTTTAGATCTATGATCTGAGAAGAGCAGATCTCTATTTAAAAATTCAAATCTTACCAAAATATTGGGCAGAGTTTTGACTCTTAAGAGCTCTTAAAGGAAAGAGCTATGCTCTGAAAGAGAATTAATTCTCAGAAAAAACAAGGAAGAAGATGAACAGAAGTCATCTCAAGGGCCAAAGGCCCTATTTATAGGCATAGAGAGCCGTTTCAACTTCTGAGTTGATCTAATGGCAGAGATGCTGCCACCGCTGCACTCACGTGTTGGCTACATGAGCGCAACGGTGGGGGGGGCATTTGTTTCCCCTAATCAGAAAGCTCTGTTCAAATTTTGAAATGAAGAAGTGCTTCATAGCAGCGCCAGCGCTAAGAGTCGAAGACTCTGAGGCAGCGCTCACATGCAAAGCATATGAGCGCTAGCGCTAAGAGCGCTGCATTCTAAGCAGCGCACTACGTGCAAAGAACGTAAGCGCTAGCAGTGCTGCACTCGAAACAGCGCACCACGTGCAAAGCACGTGAGCGCTAGCGCTAAGAGCGCTGCATTCTAAGCAGCGCACCACGTGCAAAGTATGTGAGCGCTAGCGCTAAGAGCGCTGCACTCTAAGCAGCGCACCACGTGCAAAGCACGTGAGCGCTAGCGCTAAGTGCGCTGCACTCTAAGCTGTTAGTGTATATGCCCTAGGGGCCATTATTGTATCATACTAGTTTGTATATTACTTAATGGAAGCTTTGGATATTCACATGTATATAACAGTCTTGCTAAACAAGGTAGTATGCTACTTGGTTTTTCTATCTTAATATGTGAGTATACATATTGATAGAGCTCTTAGGATCTTTCTTGACTACCAGCGTTGTGATGGCAGTCACACTAGTGGGAGCAGGGTAGTCTACAAGCACATCCTTATTCAGGTCCCTAGTCGTAGGATTATCGAAACAGGGCATCGATACTCCGGAGTAGACTAGTGTGTACGCTTTCATCCCAGTTGGGGAGATGGTCTGTCCCACAGTCATCAGTACGTCGTATTGGAGATAGTATGCAGGTGCTCGTTAGGTTACGGGTACACCGGACAGGACTCACAGAGAACTGTTGGTTGGTTTTATACCAGTCGTCAGTGAACAGTTACCAGGTGACATGAGTACAGCATAGTCCGCAGACTTGACACTGTTACTTCGCCTCGAGTGTGTCCCACTGTTCTAAGATTGCTACCCTACCACGGCTCAAAGGAGTCGTGCAAACAGGTAGCAGTTGGGTGCAGTCCCGAGCACTTGGAGGCAGTGGCAGTTAGACAGGATTCGTCTCTCCCGGTATTGGGGGTTGATATCGCGCTGTGTCAGAGAGCTATTACGCAAAGTCCCTGGCCAGGGCAAGCGAGATTTGCTGGTAGGTTCCAGTAGTTTCTCAGGGTGTAATGGGCTTCGCTCCGACACGACTTATACCGCTATTAGGGGACTGATGCTTGCCGCCCCCCTAGGCCCGATATGCGATAGTCTTAGATGAACGGACCGGACTGTATGGAGATTGTCACATCAGACTCAGTAGGAGTTCGGATGGGTTTCCTCATCGGCCTTCTTATCGACATTTACCTAGGGACCGTTATGTACAGCTAGTGCCGCTTGCGGTCTATGGTTAAATCCACTGCTAGCGTAGTAGTCGAGTCTCTAGAGTCCCACGCAGAAAGTTTCCCTACTCCAGGCGAAACGATATAGAGGTCGTATGGTTTTACGACAAGGGTTCGGACGCATACGTGTGTTTACGCACGTACGACTTTCGGACAGTTTTTACTAGTCGGCTTTGGTTTAATCCAGTTACTAGTATCCGGTTATTGGATTTATACAGTCTAATGTTTTTCCGTGTTTTCACGGATAGGAGGGGAGTTCTCGTAATTGCGCGAGAAGCTTCTAGAAGATGGTGACTAAGGAGGTTAAGGTGGAATATACATTAAATGAGATTAGTGAGTCATATGGATGATTCATCCATGTCATTAATGCATCATAAATGCTTAATGACTCATGGAGATGAATCACCATTGGATATTTATCAAGCATGGCTGTAAATCATTTTCTTTTCTTTTCTTGAAAAACAATAATGCTTGATATATATTATGATAACTCATTTTCTCATTTCAATTATTATGTTCATCTTCTCTCTCCTCGAGCTCTCTCTCTTCAAACCCTAATCCTCCCCTCTCATGTGTTGAGTACAAGGATTAGTTAGACTACTTAATCCATAACCATACTCTATTTCATCTAGGTACTTTGATTAGCACTTAAAGATACCTAGTTGCCTCAAGTTTAGAGGCAAAGCTTGGAGTTTAGCTCTCGTGGTGGATCGTCTACTACTTGAAGAAGGCCGAGGAGGAGGTGGAGTTCGTAAAGACGAAGGACACGGTTCTTTAGGTATAATCCCTTTACATAGTAGTTGTTAACTTCTATGTTTGATGTTAGTTATCGTTTAGCTTCGATTCATGCGGTTAGTCGATGTTTATGCATAGAACAAGATCGTTTTTCATATTTCCGCCTCCCCGCTAGTCGTGGGGTGTTGTACATCGACTTACAGTGGTATCAGAACCTCGCTAAACAATAAATAACTCACTTGCAAAATTGTATGAATTTCGAACGGAAAAAAACAAAACCGGAAAACCCCGATATCATGAGTTTCTGTCGATTTTTAAATGAAGTCCAATAATTTTTCAGGCAAGTTCAGAAAGCCCTAAATGATAGTATTAGAACACCCAAGAAAACTAGGCTCATGAATCGGCTAAAGCGCCGCGGAACCGCGGCGGATTCCACCGATCCGCCGCGATTCCGCCGCCGAGTTGCCGATTCATCTGCCCAATTTTCCTGTGTTGGTTCTCTGTGATATTTGGTATTTTCTGGAAATTTTTAATTTTTGCTCAGGTTTCAGATTTACAGAGAAGTATTGGAGCAAAATTAAATGTGTTTAATCGATCGAAATTATACGGTATTTGCTTGTTGGATTATATCTGTGTTTGTATAATGTGTTCGTAAACCTCCCCTAACTGCTAGTATGTCGGTTGGCAGGGGGTTGCACATTTCTGTAATGGTTTTTACTGTTTGTGGATATGAACTGTGTTGGACTGTTGTGATGTATAGCCGGGGTTATGTGATGGGTTATTATTTAATTCATTTGATGTAAATGTAATTTGTTGTAATATTATTTTGCGGGGCACATCCAGCTTGCGGTTGTAGCCACCGTTGTATTATTTCATTTTACTGTTTTTGCTCCTAGGACAGACCCAAGGTAGGGTGCACAAACTGCCGGGCGGGTAGTTTGCCGTACCCGTAGGGGTCTTGGGTGGGGTAATGGCTATTCATCACAACTATGTAATCCGTCTTTTGTTGCAGGCTCAAAACAAACACGGATTGCTTGTAAATCCAATAAAGTTCATCTGTGATCTGGAATGCCTATTATTTTGTATGACGAATGTACAATATCTATATATGATAGCTATTTAGACGTCACTTATGTTTTACACCCGTGCTAGCCCAGCCCCCGCTCTGTCGTTAGTTAAGTAACCAAACGGGTAATGACGGGACCCCGTGGCGAATGCGGATGGCATAAGAGGACGTTGTATTTTCGTTGTTTTCTGCAATGATAGGTTAATGATGGGACGCATTATTTATAATGCAAAGAAAATAAACCAAAAGTTTAATCGTTGGAACAATTTAAAAGAAACCACTCGGTTAATTTTAAAAACAGATATTTTTAAATGCGGAGCTTTAACCACTCCTTTTAAAAGCTATCAGTTTCCTTCGGTTATATCAAGTTCACTACGTTCACGGTTTCGCCAAAACCATTCGTAGCCCTCCGTCATTTCATTTGGGTATTCAGTAATATTCAAGCTATGCATTTTGGCCAAAGTCAAGGCATAGTGTTTGGTAGCTGCTGGGTTTTCATTTGTTGCATAAGATAGATGAGTTGGTTTGGGACAGTCGTATTATCATTTGACCAAAGTCAGGGGTATATACGGATGGGTTCAAATTGACAAGATAATGACGGGTAGAACTTGACATGTGACTTGTGACATTTTGACCAAAGCCAAGGTCATAAGAGCATGGGGCAAAAACTTATATCGGGAATTTCTAAAGAAACTGAAATTTGCAAAGAGATGCAAACCAATTGGAGTTTGATGAATGTTGGTAGCATTCCTTCAACATTATCATACAATGATATTTGGATCCCGATCCTACTGTGAGTATATGCTACTCATCAGGATATTCGTCACCTAACGATCAATGCTATAAACCAAGTAGGTGTCAAGAAAGGTGTCAGCGGGGTTACGCCCCCAGAGAAAAGAGGTTATTTAATTAAGGAACTTCGCGAAAGCGTTGGAAAACCTCCCTCGAAGTACCGACACCAGCCTGGCTGAACGGTTAAGCAAGTATTGTACAGTGAGAATAGTCCTGGCTAATTCTTCTTTTATGGTTTGAGGAAGGATTCGAGAAACAGTGGGAGCCATCCAGTTTAGATAAATTAAAAACCACTCTAAACTTGCAAGAGCACCATGCTAAAGAGTTTTCTTCTCTCTCTCCTAATTGCAGCGACCCTGAAAATGACTGGACTTAAGTTACTTTTAGAGAAAAATATACTGACAGGGCCAAACTATAAAGATTGGCTGCGGAATGTCAAAATGGCTTTGACCTATGACAAATTGGGGTACGTCCTCACCTCTACGGCACCTGCTGTCCCTGGTCCCAAATCCAGTAATGCGGATAAGGAAATCCGCAAAACCTGGGATTTCGATTGCGCGAAAGCCAAGTGCATCGTGCTTGCCTCGATGAACAATGAACATCAGAGGAGGCACGAGGATATGGAACTAGATGCCATATTTCTCCATACAAAGGAACTTTATGGAGAGAAATCTCGTATAGCAAGATACGAGACCTCTAAGAACTTGTTTCGAGCGAGGTTGGCTGTCAGGTCATCGGTAGGAGAACATGTCCTAAAGATGATCGGCTATATAGAAGAGTTCGCAGACCTTGGGACGACTTTGGATAATGAGCTCTATACAGACCTTATTCTCCAGTCCCTTCCTCCCACCTACGCCCAGTTTATCCTGAACTTCAACATTCAAAGAAAAGAAGTTGAACTTCCGGAACTCCTGAACATGTTAAGGAGTGCAGAGGGCACCTTACAGAAGGCAAGGGAAACACCCGCTATGTTTGTTGGCGGTGCTTCTTCTTCCGGGTCCAAGGCTAAAGCCAAAGGAAGGAAAAAGAAGGCCGCCCCCAGACCTAGAGGAGGTGTAAGTAAGGTGGGAGGGAAGGGAAAGAAAAAGTTTGTGGTACCGGTAGTGGGCTAGGATGAGTGCTTCCATTGTCACAGGAAAGGGCACTGGAAAAAGGATTGCAAGGAGTGGAACGCCAAGAACCAGGAACCGAAGCAAGCTGTGGCTTCGACTTCAGGTATGTTTGTAATTGAGAATTGTCTGTCAATCAACTTTACTTCCTGGGTATTGGATACCGGATCAGGATCTCATATTTGCAATTCATTGCAGGCACTGAGAAACCGTAGAGTGCTGAAGAAAGGTGATATGACCCTGATGGTTGCTAACGGAGCTAGCGTGGGAGCTGTGTCCGTAGGGGATTATCACCTGGGATTGACGAGTGGACACATTTTGGTTTTACATAACTGTTTTTGTGTACCCAGCTTAACGTGTAATATCATATCTGTTTCCTTGTTATCAAATAAAGGTTATGATTTCAAGTTTGGAAGTGGTGTTGTTAACATCCACCTTAATCATAGTTTGATTGGGTCCGGTACACTGGAAAACGGTATATATGTGTTAAACCAACTCCAAATTTTCAATGTCCAGAACACACTAAAAAGAAAGTCTCCAGATTTAAATAAAGCTTTCTTATGGCATTGTAGACTGGGTCACATCAATGAGAGAAGGTTGACTAAGTTGCATAGAGAAGGATATTTGGACTCGTTCGAATATCAAACTTATGACACTTGTCAATCTTGTCTCAAAGGAAAGATGACAAAGACTCCATTTAATGGACATGGAGCAAGAGCGAGCGAGCTCTTAGGACTTATACACAGCGATGTATGTTGTCCAATGTCTACACATGCAAGAGGTGGTTTTTCCTATTTCATTACTTTCACGGATGATTACTCAAGGTACGGATTCATTTATCTGATGAAACATAAATCCGAGGCTTTTGAGAAATTCCAAGAGTATAAGAATGAAGTAGAAAACCAAACCGGCAAAAGTATCAAGACACTAAGATCTGATCGAGATGGTGAATACTTGAGTGCCGAGTTCCTAGGTTACCTAAAAGAGAAAGGAATTCTCTCTCAGCTTACTCCTCCATACACTCCACAGCATAATGGTGTATCGGAGAGACGAAATCGAACCCTATTGGATATGGTACGATCCATGATGAGTAATGCTGAGTTACCGCGATCTTTTTGGGGTTATGCGCTAGATTCAGCGGCATATCTTCTGAACAGGGCTCCTACCAAGACTGTGCCTACCACCCCATATCAGATGTGGAGTGGGAAGAAACCCCATCTTCAGCATATGAAGATTTGGGGATGTCCAGCTTTTGTTAAAAAGCAGCATGTGGACAAGCTCGAGGCACGATCAGTAAAATGTAAGTTTGTGGGATATCCAAAGAACTCCAAGGGATATTATTTCTATTACGCAGAGGAACAAAAGGTTTTTGTTTCTCGTAATGCCCATTTTCTGGAACAACAGTTTTTAGAAAAGGATATAAGTGGTAGCGAAATAGAACTGGAAGAAATTCTGGAACCACAAACTAATACTGAAAGTTTGGTAGAACAAGTAGTTCAAGAAGAACAGGACATTCCCGCACCCCTCCGCAGGAGTAGTAGGCCGTCTCATCCGCCTGAGAGATACTACGGTTTTCTCATAGATGGGGATAGAGATGATTGCATCATAGATGATGATGAACCTACTGGCTTCCAGCAGGCCATCCAGAGCGGTGACTCGGTACGATGGCTAGATGCAATGCGGACCAAAATGGAGTCCATGTACACCAACAAAGTATGGACTTTGGACTTTGCTCCAGATAGGGTAAAACCCATAGGATGCAAATGGATCTTCAAGAAAAAGATTGGTGTAGATGGACAGGTGGAAACCTATAAGGCTAGACTTGTTGCAAAGGGTTTTCGTCAAAGACCTGGTTTGGACTATGACGAAACTTTTTCTCCAGTGGCTATGCTCAAATCCATTCGGGTCCTTCTTGCTATTGCTGCCTTCCATGATTATGAAATCTGGCAGATGGACGTAAAGACGGCTTTTCTGAATGGAAATTTAGAAGAGTGCGTCTATATGGATCAGCCAGAGGGTTTCAATCAGAGTGGGAGCATTGGGAAAGTATGCAAGTTGCTTAAGTCCATTTATGGACTGAAGCAGGCATCGCGGAGTTGGAACATCTGTTTTGATGAAACAGTCAAAGAATATGACTTCATCAAAAATCCAGATGAATCGTGCATATATAGTAAAGTTGTAGCCAGAAGTGTCGTATTCCTCGTCTTGTACGTGGATGACATTCTGTTGATAGGAAATGACATTCCTATGCTACAATCTGTCAAAGGATTCTTGTCACACAGGTTCTCCATGAAAGACCTGGGAGATGCCTCTTACATTCTAGGGATCCGGATCTATCAATAGATCCAAGAGGATGTTGGGACTTTCACAGTCCAGGTATATCGACATTGTACTGAAAAGATTCAGTATGGAAGATTCTAAGCGCGGTAATCTACCGGCTTGTCACGGAATCACCCTATCCAAAGAGATGTCTCCCAAGACTGATTTGGAAAGGGAACGCATGTCTATTATACCCTACGCCTCTGCGGTAGGCTCTATAATGTATGCGATGTTGTGCATCAGACCAGATGTAGCTTACGCACTGAGCGTGGTAAGCCGGTATCAGTCAGACCCAGGGGAGAAGCACTGGATAGCAGTAAAGAACATTCTCAAGTACCTGAGAAGGACTAAGGAGATGTTCTTGGTTTACGGCGGGAAAGACCTCAGGTTAGAGGCCTTTGCTAATTCCGGCTTCCAGAGTGATAAGGACGATTCCAAGTCCATGTCGGGTTATGTCTTTACCCTCAATGGAGGGGCAGTGTGCTGGAAGAGTTCCAAGCAAGACACCGTTGCTGACTCGACGATGGAAGCGGAGTATATTGCTGCTTGCGATGCCGCAAAAGAAGCAGTCTGGATGAAGAAGTTCCTAACAGAACTTCAGGTGGTTCCTACCATTGTTGATCCAATACCTCTATATTGTGACAACAACGGAGCTATAGCTTTAGCGAAGGAACCAAGGTCCCATCAGAAGTCCAGACACATCTTAAGGCGGTATCACCTGATCAGGGAGATCATTGATCGTCAGGAGATCGAGGTTCGGAGAGTTGCTACTGAAGAGAACATTGCAGATCCATTCACAAAGGCCCTACCTCAGATTCAGTTTGAGAGGCTACTCGAGATCACCGGTCTTCGATATTCCAGTACATGGCCCTAGTGCAAGTGGGAGATTGTTAGTGTATATGCCCTAGGGGCCATTATTGTATCATACTAGTTTGTATATTACTTAATGGAAGCTTGGGATATTCACATGTATATAACAGTCTTGCTAAACATGGTAGTATGCTACTTGGTTTTTCTATCTTAATATGTGAGTATACGTATTGATAGAGCTCTTAGGATCTTGCTTGACTACCAGCGTTGTGATGGCAGTCACACTAGTGGGGGCTGGGTAGTCTACAAGCACATCCTTATTCAGGTCCTTAGTCGTAGGATTATCGAAACAGGGCATCGATACTCCGGAGTAGACTAGTGTGTACGCTTCTCATCCCAGTTAGGGAGATGGTCTGTCCCACAGCCATCAGTATGTCGTACTGGAGATAGTATGCATGTGCTCGTTAGGTTACGGGTACACCGGACAGGACTCATAGGGAACTGTTGGTTGGTTTTATACCAGTCGTCAGTGAACAGTTCCCAGGTGACATGAGTACAGCATAGTCCGCAGACTTGACACTGTTACTTCGCCTCGAGTGTATCCCACTGTTCTTAGATTGATACCCTACCACGGCTCAAAGGAGTCGTGCAAACAGGTAGCAGTTGGGTGCAGTCCCGAGCATTTGGAAGCAGTGGCGGTTAGACAGGATTCGTCTCTCCCAGTATTGGGGGTTGATATCGCGCTGTGTCAGAGAGCCATTACGCAAAGTCCCTGGCCAGGGCAAGCGAGATTTGCTGGTAGGTTCCAGTAGTTTCTCAGGGTGTAATGGGCTTCGCTCCGACACGACTTATACCGCTATTAGAGGACTGACGCTTGCCGCCCCCTAGGCCCGATATGCGATAGTCTTAGACGAACGGACCGGACTGTATGGAGATTGTCACATCAGACTCAGTAGGAGTTCGGATGGGTTTCCTCATCGGCCTTCTTATCGACATCTACCTGGGGACCGTTACGTACAGCTAGTGCCGCTTGCGGTCTGTGGTTAAACCCACTGCCAGCGTAGTAGTCGAGTCTCTAGAGTCCCACGCAGAGAGTTTCCCTACTCCAGGCGAAACGATATAGAGGTCGTATGGTTTTACGAGAAGGGTTCGGACGCATACGTGTGTTTACGTACGTACGACTTTCGGACAGATTTTACTAGTCGGCTTTGGTTTAAGCCAGTTACTAGTATCCGGTTATTGGATTTATACAGTCTAAAGTTTTTCCGTGTTTTCACGGATAGGAGGGGCGTTCTCTTAATTGCGCGAGAAGCTTCTAGAAAATGGTGACTAAGGAAGTTAAGGTGGCATATACATTTAATGAGATTAGTGAGTCATATGGATGATTCATCCATGTCATTAATGCATTATAAATGCTTAATGACTCATGAAGATGAATCACCATTGGATATTTATCAAGCATGGTTGTAAATCATTTTCTTTCTTTTCTTGAAAAACAATAATGCTTGATATATATTATGATAACTCATTTTCTCATTTCAATTATTATGTTCATCTTCTCTCTCCTCAAGCTCTCTCTCTTCAAACCCAAATCCTCCCCTCTCATGTGTTGAGTACAAGGATTAGTTAGACTACTTAATCCATAACCATACTCTATTTCATCTAGGTACTTTGATTAGCACTTAAAGATACCTAGTTAGCTCAAGTTTAGAGGCAAAGCTTGGAGTTTAGCTCTCGTGGTGATCGTCTACTACTTGGAGAAGGCCGAGGAGGAGGTAGAGTTCGTAAAGACGAAGGACATGGTTCTTTAGGTATAATCCCTTTACATAGTAGTTGTTAACTTCTATGTTTGATGTTAGTTATCGTTTAGCTTCGATTCATGCGGTTAGTCGATGTTTATGCATAGAACAAGATTGTTTTTCATATTTCCACCTCCCCGCTAGTCGTGGGGTGTTGTACATCGACTTACATAAGCAGGGCACCACGTGCAAAGCACGTGAGCGCTAGCAATAGAACAAAATTTTCTCGGCCTTTGGATCAAAGATCCAACGAACATGATTAAAAATCATCAATTGAACAGAATAAAATTCTGTTAAGGAAACATTCCTCGGAATCTTTCCAAATAGGAAAGATTATGCTCTGAAAATCAGAGCACTGTTGGATCGATGATCCAATGGTGATTAAAAATCACCAAAATACAGAATAAATTCTGTACGGGAAAAGATTTCCCAATCTTGTTAAAAACAAGAAGATTTCCTTCTGTAAATCAGAAGCCCTTGGATCAAAGATCCAACGGGGGAAACATCCCCAAATCAATTAGAGAAAAGATTTCTTCAACCGATTCAACAAATCAGCTTGCCCTATATAAAGGCCCCAAGACTTCAAGTCTCAGAGACACAAACATATAGAGGAACCCCCCATAAACTTTGAGAAATTTCAAAGACAAAGAGCAAGTTCTTAGAAGAAGAAGATTTTCTTCAAGGTAAAAAAGAGAACATAGAGATGAAATCATCTCATATAAAAAGAAGAAGAACTTAATCTTCTTCAGATCATAGATCTATAAGACCAAGGTCTTTCACAAAAAGAGATCATAGTATCTCATCAAAAAAAATAAGGGGAAGAACTTAATCTTCTTCAGATCATAGATCTATAAGACAAATTGTCTTTCACAAAAGAGATCATAATATCTCATTATAAAAATGGGGAGAATAATTCAATTCTCTTAGGATCATAGATCCATAAAGGCTGAGCATTTCACCAAAAACATAAGAGATTGAAACATCTCCTATAAAAATAAGAACTTTGTTCTTAGATCCATGAGACAAAGTCTCTTATAGAGAGAATCAAATTCTCAGGGTGCAAAGTTGCCTAAAAAGAGCCTTAGCGCTCCAATTAAAGAAGAGCGCCTCAGCGCTCCAATTAAAGAAGAGCGCCTCAGCGCCCTGAATCTAGCGCACAGTGCTGCAGAACCTTAGCGTTCCAAACATAAACAGAAGCGCTTTGCGCTCATTGACTGGCGCTCAATGCCAAGAGCGCCACGTGCTCCTCACGTGTGCTCTACTGCGCTCTTTGAACTGACGCTCAACGCCAAGCGCGCCACGTTGTAACATTTCAGACAAATAAAATATTATTTTTGGGAATTTTTATAATTAAATAATAAAATATTGAATATTTTAATAAGGCGGTATAATTAAATACCGATAAATTGGGAAAAATTTGGAAAATTATGGAAATTACTAAAAAGAGGGTACTTTATGTGATTTAAGCAAATTATGAGAGTTTATGATTTATTTGACACTAATTTTGTGCTAATCGCGATTAAAAATCGCTAATTGGACTTTAAACGTGTTTTGTGCAAAACATGCACCATATCAATTTTACACTTGTGTTACATTTTCGTACATGCTTTCTCTTTTATCATGCATGGTTTGGGTTTATCTTGAGAGAAGAAAAGAAAAGAAAAGGAAAAAGAAAAGAAAAGAAAATGTTGCGTAGTGAAAGGTATGGACAAGAGAGAGAAGGAGAGGGTGAGGGGGGTCAACCTTGGTCTTGGTCTTTGTTTCATTCACCATCTTTATCATTATCCTATCCCTCTTCAGTCCCATGGCAGCACCCTCCTCCTCCTCCACTACAACCCCCAAAACTCCATTAAAAACTACTCACAAGTCCCTCCCCACTTCACAAAATTTGTGCACAAGCCCTCTAGCTACACTTTGGACCAAGAAAGCTTGCATTTTGGAAACTTGGGCAACTCAAGAAAATTCTTGAGTTGCCAAATGAGGTAATCCTTTCACAAATAGTATGGTATTTCATTTACTTTAGCACCCATATTTGTTTAGAACCGATTTAGTGATGAATTGTGAACTTTGAAAATTTAAAGTTAAGTTTAGGGTTTTGATTTGATTCCAAAGGTGCAATTGAGGTGTAATTAGGGACTACAACCCCTGTTGTGATGATATAGTGGACTGAACCATAGATTAAAACCCCGAATGTGAACTTTGATACTCTGCCGATATTGACAAGTGTGGAATTCTGTAGGGAATTTGAAATCTGTTAACACTCGGGGACCTGAAAAATTAATTAGCAAACATAGGGATACAAGCAGGCAACCTAGACCCTTTACCCAAAACCCTAGCCCTTAATTTTTCAACCTGGCCGCAGAAATATTCTTTCTGGCCGCAATTTGCGGCCAGAGCAGGGGTTCTGGGATTCGTGTTGGTTCTGTAGCTTTATCTCCAGTAAACTAGACCCTTGGCTGTTTTCACCTCGGGTAAAATCTGGGTTCATTTTCTTCTGTTGGCGCATTGTTTTACGACTTGTTTTAACATAGATTTTGGTATTTGATAATTCATTTCCGTTGTGTGGCGTTTGAACATCAACGACTAGGGTTATTGGTCGTGTTTACATGCGAGGCTATAGGTTTTTACCAATGAGCGTAGCGTGTGCCGTTTTGGGTTTTTCCGATTGGATTTTAATACGCATTGCGATTGGATTATATGTGTAGGTACCCCAAATGATGTCGAGACATTGAAGATGAAGATGGCGACATCGGCATCGGCACACAAGATGCAAGGTGAGTAGATTATATCTACGGGGGAAGTCGGGTGGATGGCGTATAACACCCCCGCAGTTCGATGTGTAGTATGCTATATATATACTATATATATGATATCTTTTATGTGTGACATGGATATTCAGGATATGATTATATGTTCATGGTTAGATTAGGGTTTTTTAGAAGTGAACTAGTATAGCTTCTTAGTCGCGAACCCTAGAATAGGTTTACACCCATACGCACACACATGCTTACTTTGTTATACTTGTGCGTATATGAGGATACGTATATATGTACACACATAGGTATGGGACTGTGTATATATATACACGTATACCTACACATGGGTGATGAGGATTGTATATGATATTTGGAGATGAGTCGATGAGATTGGGCATGGTGCTATGAGATCGATGATATGATGTGGTTCGTATTATGAGATACGACATGAGTTATAGCGGACCTTTTGGTGTGTGTTTTCATACATGCATATATATATATATATATATATATATATATATATATATATATATATATATATATATGGTATCAGTATGTACTAGACTTAGATTAGTACCCCCAGTTCATGAGACATGATGATAATGGATACCAAATGAATAATGAGATGAATGTGATATTTGACCCGTACCCAGATTTGGGATGCCGTACGACGGATTTACATACGAGCTATATATTGATGATAGATCCGCACTTTTGACTCGAGGATGTCATAATATATATTGTATCGTATGTGATACTATTGAGGCGGGATCACCGACTATTATATTTATATGTACCGACTCAAATTTAGGTGGTTTCCTTATCTTTTTGATTAGCCAGTTAGTTTAGTTCTGTAGTTTACTTGTAGATGTTAGACTAGACTCGAGTCATACCTATTTCAAAAACTGACGAATCGTGAGTATTTTAAAGACAGGCCAAGGGATATTACGGATATATTCAAAGGATGTACTTTTTCATAAAAACACCGTAGCCCTATTTTCTAAACACCACGATTTGTGCAACTTCCAAAGACCAAAGACTGTATGACTCGTATATAGGAATGTATTTTTCTTTATTGCTGCATTATTATTTATTTACCATTTTTCCGCTGCTCGCATTGCATTGTATGCTTTTATGTTATTGATTCATATTTCATTGTGCATATGACATATAGCATACCTGTATACCTGCATGCTTATATATATGCCTTTACATAGTTACATGTTCACCTTTATATGATGTTGTATGAATTTGGAGAATTTAGGCACCGCATGATATATTTTATAACTTGTTGCAGTTAAATAATGATTTTTCCTTATATACTCGTATTACTGTTTCATGTTGCATATATTATATTCATGGTTTCGCATTGAGATATGGTTTTCATATGATATTTTCTGGATTGTTTTACTCCTGCGTATATATATCAGTGGTATGGGATGCTGATATATATATGTATACCCATCGTATATATATATCAGTGGTATGGGACGCTGATATATATATACAGACACGCGCGCGCGCGCACACACACACACCTGCATCATATATCATCATAATGATATATGCAAATATACTTATTTATTATATATGTGTGGGCTTATATGGTCGATGAGAGGGGCCTATGTGCTCGATGTGAGGGGCGTATATGGTCAATGTGTGGGCCTATATGGTCGATGTATGGGGCCTATGTGGTCAATGTGTGGGCCTATATGGTCGATGTGTGGGCATGTGCTCGGGGCCTATGTGCTCAATGTGAGGGGACTATATGGTCGATGTGTGGGCCTATATGGTCGATGAGAGGGGCCTATGTGCTCGGGGCCTATGTCCTCGATGTGAGGGGCCTATATGGTCGATGTGTGGGACAATATGGTCGATGCTCGGGGCCTATGTGCTCGATGTGAGGGGCCTATATGGTCGATGTGAGGGGCATATGTGCTCGATATTAGATATTGGATATATGAGATTTATTGGATATTGGGATATTGAGATATATATTTTTGTGTCGATGCTTGACACTGATTTTCTGATGATTTCATTGATGATACTTGAATGTTTATTCAAAAATCTCACTATATTAAGAAAACAGTTTTCTCATTCATGATGTCTTCTGTTTTTATTTTACCGCATTCATACCTCATATTTTCGATATTTTGCTACTTGAGGCTATGACACGAGCATATGATTACACTTATGTTTAGATGTTTATTCTTGTCTTTTTATTTGGATTCAAACTTTATCATATTGAGGATATATATATATATATATATATATATATATATATATATATATATATTACTGATCGTTTGACCTGGGATTTAGTTATACATACGATTTCTGCTCTGTGATGTTTTCTACTCACGAGTTGGCAACTCACCCCCGTTGTGCTACAGTTTCTTGCAGGTTTTGTCGTACAGGTCTTGTAGCGGCTTTGCAGGCACACTGCTTTCCTTCCGGATGGTTTCTATGGTAGGTGGGTTCACTTGCATCGTGACCACCATTGTACATTTATTTATATTCAGTTGTATCTAGTAAAAATCCATCAACCAAACATGTATATGTATTTGACTTAGAAACCATTTGTATATTATTTCGACATTAGATCGCACGTTGTAGTATTATGGTTTTCTTGATGACTCTGAGTTTCCTTTTGAGTTTTGATCCTTGCCCTTCGGCATTGTATATTATATTGCTTTCGTGGTTGTGATCGTCGATTGACGAAGAGCTAGCTCCCGCTTGGGGATGCCTTTTATCATTGATGTATATATTATTCATGTTGTACCCCGTTCGGGGCCGGTTTTTACAAGGGAAACTCTGCCGAAATTTTCAGAAAAAACTTGGGATTTTAAAAACGCATAATTCGGCTTATGCTATTAAAACCATTTGTTTTAAAACATGTTTTCTTCACTTCCTTCTTTAAAATGGTTTTAGATTTCTGGGCTTTTTGCTTACTTGAATTAGATGGGGTCCTATAGACTTCATATGATTCAAGGGCCAGACACGTGCTATTTCGGGCCGTGACACACGTGCTCCTCACGTGTGCGCTACTGCGCTCTTTGAACTGGCGCTCACGGCCAAGCGCGCCACGTCCTCCCCACGTGTGCGCTACTTAAACAGAAGCGTTTTGCGCTCATTGACTGGCGCTCAGCGCCAAGCGCGCCACTTGCTCCTCACGTGTGCGCTAAGAGAACATAAATTGTTCTATAAATAAAAGCCCAGAGCTATGATGAGTCCTCAGCATTCAATAAAAGAAAAAAATATTGTCAGAGCCCAAAGCGATGCTCAGCATTGTTAAATGTTTAACATTTTAACTAAATGGGCCGAGCCCAGAGTGGCCACAGAACCCTACCTCAGATCAATTGAGCCCATATGCTCAGAAATCTTTGATCTTAGTCCCAAATTGGACTACAGATTCCAACCAATATTGGTTCAAGGGTACATCTTTTCACTCATCTGATATTTGTCGTTGTAAACCTTCAACGTCTTCAGAGAGGTGACGGGTCCCGACAACCAGACATTCCATGGACTATGGGGTCCTTAAACTCATGGACTATGATGTTCTTAAATTTTACGGACTGTGGGGTCCTTAAACTCATGGACTATGATGTCCTTAAATTTTACAGACTATGATGTCTCTAAACTAGACTATGATGTCTTTAAACTCCACGGACTATGACGTCCTTAAACTTGTAGAGCCCAAATGCTCTTTTGTTGGATCTAAATGATCATGTTAAGTATATCTTAGTCTAAAATTAGACTAACATATCCTTAACAAATGGTTAAGTTGATCTTAGTCTAAAATTAGATTAACGTATCCTTAACAAACGTTTAAGTTGATCTTAGTCTCAAATGAGATTAACGATTCTTAAACCCAACCCAAACCCAAATCTAAGAAAATACGGATTTGGACTAATCCACGCCCTACGGGCGACAACATAAATTAGTCTCCGTATACAATCCACGGGCAACCAAAAACAAAACAAACACACACAACACGAAGTGACCATCTGGAGAAGGAGAAAGTGGTTACCGCGATGCGGTAGCGTAATTAACTGCAGGGGCTTGCTCCTGCAGGGAAGAGCTTCCCCACAATCACAAACCCTCAACGAGGGGGAATCTGACGAAGTCTGCTACATCGGCCGCATCCGTTTAAACCTTCGATATATGGTGTCATAAATCAACTTGGCATCTTCAGAGAGGTGGACGGATAGCACCAAATAGCATCTGCCCTCAAAATTCTTGCCGGACGTCCCAACGTCCCGGTCGTGTCTTTTCAGCGGAGAACAAGGTACACCTCCTTCAATGTCGAAAATATGCCGGTGCGCCTAAAGCTAGCAGAGCAAGATCATCTACTTGCCTCCTGCTCACGGTCTGGCGTCTTCAGTCTGGGTCTTCGTTTACTCTCTGAATTACCAATCTCGCAATCTTTCGGCTCATCGGCCCGGTCCGGTGTACTAACAGAAACGATTCCGCTCTAGCACTCCTCTGGTTATCTCTCGATCAATTAGCATAACCACTCGTAAAGTAGCATGTCACTGGTGTCGACATATGGCCCTCTGAATACACGTGACACAACCGATCCTGGGTGCAAATCTTTATCGTTGCGGTGTCCTGGAAAGAACCTGCTCATGGTTTCTTCTTATCTCACCTATGCTGAGCTGTACGGAGGTTGGCACTCTTTACTAAATCCTTTTTCTCATAACCGGACAGCTGCGTCCTCAGCACGGCTTCCCCCTAAATCGGCCATAACTAATGCCTTTGCACACATATCAATCCTCTGGCATCAACGGAGAGTAACAACCGCTCGTTAACATCTCGCACGAACCTCTTGTTCCACTCGTCTATATTATCATCCACTTTGACGTCATCTCTTGCTGTTTGCATATTGCAATTCTTCCTCGGCTACGGTCAATCCGGAGTCCCTCACATGGACTCGAAATTACGAACTCGGTATCTTCATCACTCTGTAGAAGATATCTAGCCGAACACGTCCTCGGGAACTCGTCCAAATCATCAGAGGAATTCACTTTATTCGTCTGTTCTCAATCGACTCACAACGTATCTGGGTTAGGTCCTTCAATCCGAAACCGGTCAACTTACTGATCTCACATCAGAACATCCGACGAATAACGTCCTCTCTTGGTCGATCTACTCCAGATCTGAGTAAGATCCTTCAACTGGAATTCTTCAACTCATCTGAGTCTGCGTCGGCACATCAAATCGGATGAATCATCTTCGTCTGACAATTCAAGATGGACTAGCGGTCCTCTACCATATCTCTGTCTAAAAGCGCTAGTGGTCTCAACTCTAACACTTTGGAGGTGACATCCCATCAATCTCAGTAACAGCTGGATCATCTGTCTGCATGGTAGACAACATCGCGATCTCTGAGGTAGGTTGTACATCAACAGTCCTCTCAATCTGGCAGCCTCTATCTATGGCCCGATCATCCGGTGCAAAACCGAACACTCGCCTCAAATGAGAGGTCACGATATAAACACTATACCTACACGTTCCTATGTCACCAGAAAACATCATGGTCAGCCCTCGTCCGTGACGAGCTCGCTCTGACCGCAATACTAGCAGCAGCTCAATCTGTGCTCAAACCATGGTGACAGGAATCTCAAGCAGGTATCGATGAAGATAGATTAGAGGAACGAAAGAAATCAACAGATCCAAAATGGATACATGATCATAAGGAGGAACGGAATCAATGAGAGTATGACCATTGGAAGGAATAGAAGCACGGATCACAAGAATATACATCCTAAGGTTTTTTAAGTGGAGTATCATATTGTAAGTATGCCATGGAACATACGTACAGTACGTCACCCTACTCAAGCTACCTACTCCATCAATCAAGGTCAACCTATAAAACAAAAGTTCGGGTCTAATACCTTTTCTTTTTCTAGTAACATTCTTGACATGAAATTTTCCCGCCAAGTTTAAGTTCCGTAAGGTCAAGCTTAGGTTCTGAAATATTTATACGCCCTAGACTCCGCATAGTCAAACCCAGACTCAAACCAAGGTTAAACCTAACGTTCTGATACCAACTTTGTCACGACCCAAAATTTAGTACATGACCGACACTTAAATCACGCAACGCCCATGGAGTAACGTAATTCAAGTAAGCCGAAGCCCAGAAAATCTAAACCTTTTTACGAAAAATAGTGGGGGTGCAGTTTTGAAATAAAAGTATAATGAAATAAGGTTTATTTATAAATGCATAACTAATGATATAAGAAAACGCAAATAGAATGTGCTAAAGTTGAGAACATTGTTCGTCTTGAAAATTTGGACAGCACCTACCTTGTATATTTTGAAATGGAACCACATATACATGACAATAATAAAAGGCATCCCCAAGCGGGAGCTAGCTCTTCACAAAATGGTGGAATCACAACCACGCAAGCAATGTATACGAGGACCAATGGCAAAGATCAACCCAGAAGGAATAATATAAATAAAGCAAGACATTAAATCCACACATAGCGAACATATACCCATCGCTCTAAGTCTCGCAACCACAAGTCCGTCTAATTCTGCTAAATATACAAAGTCTAGTTTCTGATTGATGGAGTTTATCTAGATACAATAGGAAATAATAAATACAAGAGTGGGCATGATCCAACGTGTCCCACCAACCATAGCGAAACACCCGAATGTAAGCTGTGTGCCAGCGATATCGCTACTGATCCCGAGTGGTCAAACCTGTAAGAACTGTGACACAACGTGGGTGAGTTGCCAACTCGTGAGTAGAAAACATCAGCAGATAGAAATCGAATAAAACAACGATTTCCTAGGTCACTATATCAAGAAGGTAATACTATGATATCTAAGGTGACCATGTATGCATATATGTCAATAATATAATCAATGCCAATGACATATACAAATAAACATCTGAATCATATGCCTATATGTAGGTGGATATCATCCACGTGTCCGTCAACGACATAATCAATATCATGGAACCTGAATGTCCAACATCGACACTCGAAACATCATGAAAGCATATGCATGTATGTATGAGGATATCAACCAACGTGTGTCCATCAACGACACATCAAAATCATAGAACCTGAGTGCCCAACACTGACACTCGAAACATCATGAAACCCGTGTCCAGCATCGACATGTAAATCCTCATATCTCGGGCTCCGTCAGTCTGGATCGGCCCATGGGCTCCGTCAATTTGGATCGGCCCATATCCATCTCACGACTCCGGTCGGTATCCTCCGGATAACCGCCGGGTCCAAACTATCACCGGTAGGTAGTAGTCGCTCTGCCAGGCTCATCGTCTACTGCACAACATACCTTTCTTGCCCTGGGATACCATACCGGGTCCACCATGTACCCGCAAACGGATCGTCCATCTCCTCGAATGGGGTTTCTAAAACCAATCTCAGAACCGAGAAAACTCATGGTGGATGCATCGAAATATCATATCAAGAGAAACCGGATTTTTAAAACAATACACACTTTCTTTTGAAATATAACCACGGTTATCAAATCCAGAATCTCATGAAAACAACATCTCAATGCGTATAATCGTAAAGCATGATGTATGCAAACATAGAACAGAAATGTGAGCATATCAGTATATCATGCAACATAGAATAGTGATGTGAGCATATCAGTATATGATGCAAACGAGTCATGTGATAATACTAATCAATTAAGAGTAATAGCATGATATAGCAATTTGACTGTGTAAGTGACATAGCAATTACCGATGATGAAAGTGTGTGAGCCGGCAATCTGTGTAAGTGTGACATACGCATCATCGATAATTGTGCATGTGTACTATCCGACATTATCATAACAAATAATGGAAGCACAGGTATACATAATGCAATGAGAATATCGTAGACGTGGAAGAAAGTAAATCGTAAGCGCACTATTATGAGGTATACGTATCTAATCTAACATCTACATAAGGGCTAAACTAAGTAGTGTAGACAGTGATTAACAATATCTATAACATATTCGAGTCGATGAATCTATCAATCGGCAGTCCAGCCTCACAGCATCACGCACGGTATAATCCATTGTACGGCATCCTCGAGTCAAAGGTATGGATCAATCATCAGGTAAAACTCATCGCGTACGGTAATCCATCGTACGGCGGCATTAACCAAATAGGGATTCTATCAACCTATACAATAATGAGGGTACGGATCTAACGTCCCGTACGGTATATCACTCATTAACCTCATAAATATATATATATATATATATATATCAAGTTTCATCCGTATCAATCTCATATCTTGTCTTGGCAACAATATCTATATTCTCATATCGCCTCTCATCCGTATATCGACATATTAAGCCAAGACATCTTATCTCATCATATTCTCTTTTCATCACATCAACATCTCATATCAAGTAATCTTATATATATTTATCATATTTTACCGATCCCATAACACATCTATTTCAATCTTATCATTTTCATCGATCTCATATCATATCCTTATAGCTTTCATCTCATATCTCGATATATGTATTCAATCATTCATATCATCTCCGACTAACTTTTTGATCATATCCATAGTTTCCTAGAATAGGTTTCTCCAACTATATTCTATATATCGGTTTCCATTTTATAATTGCGGGGGTGCTATACGCCATCCACCCGACTTCCCCCGTAGATATAAATCTACTCACCTGCAATACTCCTCGCTAAGCCGAAATCAATGTGCTTTGTCGTCTCAGAAGTCCACGCGAGCTACCTACAAATCAACACATATCGCAACGTTATGAAAACCAAGTCCGAAAACCGATACAGCACACGAAGTGCTCATAGGTTAGAACCTATAGCTTACGCATCCAACAACAACCAAATAACCCTCGTCGTTGACGTACAAACGTCCAATGACCAAATAAAATATCAAATACCATAACCCAAGTTCAGAAATTACATAACACGAAATGCAGCAACGAAGGAAATCACTCCCAGATTTCACCCTAGGCCAAACTAGGGAATTTTGCATATAGGGTTGCTCTAGATATCACCTAAGGGACTAACCAACCAAAAATCATCGAATTCCACCAAAATGTGGCTGCAATTTGCAGCCACCATGAATAAATCTGTGGCCAGATTAAAGCATTAGAGGCTAGGGTTTCAGGTGTGGCTTCTAGGTTGCCTGCATGTCTCTCTATCATGCAGATTCCCATATACCATCCCAAACTGTCAATTAATCGATGTCGGGCAATTCTAAGTTCGTGTTTTGGGTTCTAGTCTCTGTTCTTGGCTAGAAAATCATCACCTAAGTCTTGTAAACACCCACTACATCTCAACTTACCACTTACAAGTCAAGTCTCTCACTAAACATCAACTTGGAAAATTCTAAGATCACAATCCACACTAAAATGAACTCTAAACTAAACTATAAGGTTAGGAAACTAATTACAAGATGAGAAGTGGAATTTATACCTCATGGGAGCAACTCAAGAAAAACCCTAGATTCCCAAAGTTTCCAAAATCCAAACTTGAAAGGTCCATAGGGTTTAGGAAGAGGTGGGGATCATTTTTAATGAAGGTGGAATGAGCTTTTGATGAAGATTTGTGAATGTTTTCATGGGGTAGAGGAGGTGGAGGAAGCATGAAGATGAAGATGAAGGAGATGAGGTGATTAAGGAAAATGAATGAGGGAGAAATGGTCAAGGGTAGGAGCCTCTCTCTCTCTCTCTCATGCCCTCACATGCCATGCCATGCCTCATCATGGCCCCCCTCTCTCCCCCTTCAATTATTCTCTATTTTCTTTTCTTTCTCTCTTTTCCCAAATAAATCACAAGTCATAAATACAATGAACAACATGCAACCAAAATGCGACATGTCATGGTGCACTAGCCATGAATAATTAAAAATACGGATTTGTCATAATCGTGATTAGTAGTACACTAATCAAGTTTAATTTAAACTTGCATATAATTAATTATAAAAATGCCCAAATCCGATAAATATATTTTTAAATGAATAAATCATTTTAATCTCCAATTATTTCACAAATATTGGTATATTTATACCATTTTACGAAAACCCCGAATTCGCAAATCGAATAGTTTTCACGAAATATATTATTTTAATATTAAATTCCAAAAATAATATTTCATATTTCTGAAATGTTACTGTTTATATTCCGCCACTTTTGGATCTAGACCTAGCATCTCGGAATAGTTCCATGCAAAGCAGTTTTTATATTGCATGAGCATGTCATTAAACATGGCTATCTGTTTTTCAGATAGCAGTTCACTGACGAACGTTGGACTCGGATCATTTTCCGTTCCTAAGTCAATTTTCCTTAGGTTGTCCGCCGTAGTGTGTATCTTATGTTCCAGCTCTTTTGGTTCCATTGGAAACTCGAAGATCACTTCGTCCTCATCTTCATTTATGAAGCACATGTGGAGTTCATCCATAGTCTCATGCCCTTTCTCGTTTGAGAGTGTTATCATATGGCAGGTACGAGTTCGCTTCCATTCTTGACGTTGAGCCGGTCCTATACTCAGGTATAGGTCCTCTTTGGCTCATGCTTTTGCGGCGGGGTTACCTTCCAGCTGTCGGATAAAGCAAACCTGCTTTGTTAATACTAGTCTTCTACCCAGTCTTTGAAGGTGAAGCAGTCTTCAAGGGGATGATCTATTACTCGGTGGTAGGAGAAATAATCCGGGTGATGGATCTCGTTTATTTGTTCGAGGTGCCGAGATTCCGGTAGTATCATCATTTGGTGCTTCATGACAAAGTTGAATATTTTCCTCTTCTTGTCTTGGGGGAAAAAGTATTCCCGACCCATCTTCTTTATAAAGGACAGGTTTCAATCGAACTTTTCTCGATCGCATGGCTTCTTGGATCTGCTTCGTTGTTTTCGAACATTGTTTGCGTTCTTTTCCCCTTTTTTCCTTTATTTCGGGATTTTCCCTTTCGTGAGGACATACAGTAGGTCGGGGATGAAGAGCATTATAGTCTTCCTTCTCCACAGATTGCTGATTGAGGCGGTGCATCCTGGCCTTTTCATAAATGGCCATTTTGCGGCTGTGATTGTCTCAGCTCCTTTGACAAGATTCCTTTATTAGCTTGTCTATTTGTTCTTCGAGCGACGGAACTAACGTTCTTAGGGCTGGATTTTTCTCTGTTGAAACGTCACGGCCATTTGGAAGAGCGTTTTCCTTCTCGCTGGAGCTGTTTATGATGCGGTAGTTGTGGCACTGCTCCCGTTTCTTGGACCGAACGTATCCGAGACCGGTTGTCTCCATATTCCCATTGGGCATCTTTCGCTGAGTCCCGGGGATATCCCAAATCTTTTTGTAGAATTGGGCTTGTCGAACAGTTTGTTCGAGGGGTGGACCTTAGCATCTTAACAGTCTTTTCAATCCCTTCGTGTAGTATTTCGGCAGATGGATTGGTTGAAGCCAGTCGAGTGCAAAATCAACACCATGCCAGACTTCTTTTTCTACTTTGGTCTCTGTTGATTGATAGAAGAGGATCGCCTTTTCACCTCTTCTCCTGGGAGGGATGTTGAGAGTTTATAGTTCTTATATGTTGTATGTATCGAGCGCATCAAGTTCCTTGTAATGCCGAGGTGGAGTCATTGTGATTTGCAGACTCTGATATGCTCCAGAGAGGGTTTGCAATGATGGGTGGATGGAGAACACTGCGTTGGCCTCGTCCTCAGAGTCGCTGCCAAAGACCAGAATAGGGATAGAAAGTCCGGTCCTGTTGTTTTCTTTCTGGGGTTACCCCGATTAGACTATTTTCTCATCTTCCTTGGAATCGCTCCCAAAGATCAGGATAGTGGTGATGGACTTCTGTTTATCCTCCGGCCTATGACACCTTTCTATATCTTTGAAGTCTGGTAAGAAGTACTTTGCGTCTTCATATTTTCAGACCTCGTTTACGGAGAACGAATTTAGCTCCCCTAGGACGGTGTATTCCAAGCCATCTTTGAAATACTTCATACACTGATGTTGTGTAGAAGGCATGACATTGTACTCATGTAACCAAGGCTTGCCGAGCAAAGCGTTACAGCAAGTCTTGGCGTCAATGGCATGAAATTTGATGTCAGTGATGAGCAACCCGAAGCGCAGCATCAGTATTATAAACCCAAGCGTCCGTGACGACTGTGTGTCAAACCCGGAGATGGTAATTTTGTCTCGGGCTAGGTGCTGAACGTTCATGCAAATCTCCTTCAATACTCTCACGTCGAGATGGTTGACGGAGGATCCATTATCGATAAGGATTTTCCATATCTTGTTGTCGTGGCAGTACCCAGTGACATTTAACGGGCGGTTATGTTCGCACGTACCGAGGAGCAGATCTTCATCGCTGAATGTAATGTCGGCTGTGTGAACCTCTGTCGGCTCGTCCTTCATCTTCTCTTCTGTAAGGAAAGCTTGGAACTGATCGGGCTCTTGTAATGCCTTGATCAGCGATTCTCGTGCCTCTTTGGACATGATGAGAGCATCCAATATGCTCAGCTGTGAGGGTATTTTTCCTCAGATGTGCTAGGACAATGTAATCCACCTTACTTTTCCTAGGAGGGTCCCTTGCTACGAGCTCTTTGACAACTCCATCGTCGAGGGCAATTTCCTCAGAGATTTTCTATTTCCCTTTTTCTTTTTTGCTCGAACCTTTGTTTGTAGGTCTGAGGTTTTCTCAGGAAGCGTGTGGTTACGCAGCTGAATATTCTCAAAGTTCTTCTCCTCCTCTTCTTTTCTCAGGAAGAACTTGAGGTTTTTCTCCTTCTGAACTGGTATCAACCATATGACAGTTGGCAGTCATTTTTTCATGCGCATCTGTCGCACTCTTTTGTCGTCGACGATTTTCGCGCTTCATCCTCTTGATGTTTTTTTGATGAGCAACATATCTTCACCACCACTTATTGAAGGTACTGCACTCTTCGGTGGGGTAGGTAACCCTCTGATGATATAGGCAGTAGTTTGGATGTCAATCCTGTCCGTCGAGGTATATGACTCCGGGAGTGTTTCCTACCAGAGGTGGCAGATTCATTCCCATTGACCGGGCTTTGGCGAACCGCTTCTCTGCCTTGATCCTGCTCTTATTTGTTGCAGGTATGCTTTGGTTTTGTTAGAGTACTTTACGACTCCTCCTTGTCGCTGCTTCTTCATCCTGACACTGACGCTTAGCCTTTTCGTATATGGTTGTTTCGCGTTCTCAGTTAGCTTTTCCTTTTCGAAAGGCTTCGTGTAACAGTCTATCGATCAGGTCTTCTAGCACTTCCGGGGATTTTGGCGCCGACTCTGCCCCCAATTCCTCTGCATTGTTTTCTGATGCTGAGGGAGTTTCTTCGTCATTTAACAACGAATGGGAGACCATGTGGCAACTTGCTACATGGTTCCCGGCTTCTTCTGATGAATCATTTTCCTTATTGTTGTCACTATCTTCGTTCTTAAGAATATGCTTGAGGAACTCTTCGAGCATGACCGGTTTCCACGCCTTCTGGTTGTACTCCTCCAGTGCGTCAATGCACTTTTGTAGGTCTGTGCGCTTGTCGTCATACTCGGCAGGCTGCACAGGCATCTTGGTCTTCTTCTTTTTCTTCGAAGACTTTGAAGGCTTGACTTGGGAGTTTTTCCCTTTGTCAATAATCTTCGGTGTGGGACGTGGTTTCAGCATCCCTTCGATGATTTCGGGTTCAAGTGGGCTTTTCCACCTGACTGCTGGACATGCCTGTAAATTCTTCAGCATCCTTTTGGTTTTAGCTGAAAGAACGACTTCCCATGGAGTTTCTTCCATGAGCGAGCATGATGCCCCTGGCGCATCCATTTTTTTAGGAGTGTGCTTCAGTGGCGAATTTCCGCTGTTGATACTGGTCCTCGACCCAGTTCTTGAATACATAGCAATCCTCAATTGGGTGGCTCACAATTCTGTGCTAGGAACAGTAGTTAGGGTTTTTGATGTCGCCAAGTTGTGGTGGGTGCCGCAGGTCTGGTAATTTGATGAGTTTGTTATGCACTGCCAATTCAAATAGTCTCCTCATCTTATCGCGGGGAAATGAGTAAGCGCGTCCTAGCCTTTCTTCCAGGGATAGGTATGGATGTGCATTGTTTTGGCGAGCAGCCGGTTTTAGGACACTCGGTTGTTGTTGAGTGTTGGAAACGAAAGCCTCTTTCCCTATACCTTTGGTGTTTCAAGGGTCTTTAGTTGAGGAGGAAGGCCCGTGGCCCATCTGGTCCATTTGGGCCAGCTTATCGATCAGATCCTGAAAGGTTGTTGGTTTGAATAACGTCATGAACCGGGACACAGTCGTTTGAGGATCAAGGGTGTCCTGATGAACATGCCTACGGCGGGGGATTCTTCGATGCGCTGTTCACACTTTGACCATAGGTTCTGCCACCAGATCGCATATTGGACCCAGGTTTCTCCTGGCTTTACCCTGGCGTTGATTAATGCCGTGATTGGAGTGCGCTCGCTTGCGCTGGAGAACCGCTGTGTGAAAGGCAGCTCCATCTATGTGAATGTCTTTATGGTGTCATTTAGGAGCTCCGAGCACCATTCAAAGGCCATTTCTGACAGACGGCCAGCGAACTGGCGAAGCAACTGTTTGTCGTCGTCTCCAGTGTTGCCGCACAGAGCTCTGAACTGCGCGACATGCTGTTGGGGGTTGCATATCCCTTTGTATACATGGAACTTGGGGATCGTATATCCCGGCGGGTATTTGATTTGGTTATACCAACCTGGATACGGTTGCCCAGTTCTGACGATTTGGCCAGACCCTTCATTTGCTTGATGAGATCTTATTTGTTGAGCTATATAATCATCAAGAACAGCCTTAGAGATTGTTTCCTCCTTGGCTGCCGATAAGGCCGGAAGAGAATTTGATATTTCCCCTCTGTCATCCTTGATGATTATCGGTGGATCCTCGGTTGGGGGTTCTGGTTGGATCATCATTCCAACCATATCGTGAAACAAAAGTGCCATCTGCTTCATGTTAGCAGCTTGTTCAGCAGGTTCTTTGTTTTTTCTTTCAAGCACCCTTCACAGGAACTCTGTATCGGTCTCCTGTTCCTTGCGCTGTTCGGCTGTTGTGTCCGGGCTTTCTTTCTGCCTGGTAAGTGCTGCCATTTTGGTCAGCATCTCTTGGAGCTTTTGTTGTTGCTCCTGAGCTTTTGTCAGCGACCGAGTTTGTGGTCGATGTCCTATGGAAGCACGGCTTTCTTCTTTCCCAGAAGCCAACTAGATCGTATGTACGATCATGCCCCTAGACATGGGGAGTTTGGGTCCATCACCTTTGGAATTTGCCGCAGACGGTGGGATTTTATCCGTCCTCATCTTTTTTTAGGAGGTCGAAGTTAAAGGAGCCGTTGTAACAGGCACCTTTGTAGAAGCTGTATGACGGAGGGATGGTCTTTCTCTTGCCAAGCCTTCAATTTTTTCGGTCGACGAAAATAGTCTTTGTTGATCACATAGTCCTGGACTTTCCGCCAGACCCTGTGAATTTGGGAGGAGAGCCGTTGATGAGGATGCACCGGCTTTTCCTGTACTGTGGCATTTGCAGACGGAGGCGATTTCTTCAGCACTACCGTTGGAGATTTCTTACGCACCCTCCTGAGCAGATCAAAGTTGTTCCCAGTTGGAACAGCAGCGTCGAATTCCACTATTGAAGCTGGTAGGGTAAGTCCAGAGGGAGAGTTGCCCCCAGCTTTTCTCACTCGACGTCAGTGGCGACGTTGAGTATGTCTTACAAACAAGACCACCACATATTTGGAAGAGGTTTCTTCATGCCCCTGGCTTTGCTGAGGGGGTGCTGTTGGCGTCAACCTATTGAAGACTGATGTCCTTGGAAGAGTTTGAGAAGGAACGACCAATCTTTCAAAGACCGATCTTCTGATGGGGGAAGCGCTTTTGACGGCTTCGCTCGTAACAGGAGTTGGGAGGGCTATCCATTTTGGGGCAGCCCCTTCAGGTATCACGAGCCTCTTTGTGGGTCCGTTTGGGTTCTTTCCTAGCCTATTGAAGATTGAGATGTCAGCTTTGGACGACCCGTTGAGCGGGGCCATTGTGGTTTCCAGTCGACCGAAGAACGACCTCTTGGGAGCTTTCACTAACACGCTGAGGCACCGAAACTCAATGGTGGGAGCATAGTCCCGAAGAACAACCCAGTAATGGCTTGCGTAACTTACCCCACCGGTATTGAAAGGTTGAGGCCGCGTTGGGTCCGTAGGTTACTCTTCCTGCTGGGGTGGAGGGAGAGTCGCTGTTGCAAGAGGTGCAGTTGGAAGCCATCGATTTTCTCTTCTTCTGCACAGGTGCAAGACACCAAATTTCAGTACCTCAAATCCAAGGGCAACTATAGTGAATCGCAATTTCATTCGCGAAACACGACACACGAAGTGTGGAGTGGAAATAGGAAAAGGTCCCACCGGGCGTGCCAAAATTTGTTCACCGCCGGAAAGACGGGGACCGGGACGTTGGGACATCCGGCCTGAATTCTGGGGGCAGCTGCTATTTGGATTTATCCGTCCACCTCTTCGAAGATACCAATTTGATTTATGGAACCGTATATCAGAGGTTTGGACGAATGCGACCATTGTACTAGACTTTATCAGATTCCCCTTAATTTTATGAGGGTTTTTTTTATTGTGGGGACGCTCTTCCCAGCAGATGCAAGCCCCTGCAGTTAATTACGTTACCGCATTGCGATAACCACTTTCTCCTGCTCAGTAAGTTCACTTCGTATCGTGAGTGTGTTTTTCTTTGTTTTGGCTACCCGTGGATTGTATACGGAGACTAGTTTGTGTTGTCACCCGTAGGACGCGGATTAGTCCAAATCCGTATATTTTAGATTTTTGCTTAGGTTGATTTAAGGATCGTTAATCTGGTTTGAGATTAATATCGATATATGAGCATTTGGGCTTAATTATTTTAGTTTAAAGACCTCACGGTCTATTATCGCCATGTTTGAGGCGAAATTTTAGTTTAGGGACATTTCGGTCCATTATCGCCGTATTTGGAGGAGAATGTTAGTTTAAGGATATTTCGGTCCAACATTTCCGTTTTGGGGACGAATGTTAGTTTAAGGACATTTCGGTCCAACATTCCCATTTTGGGGACGAATGTTAATTTAATAACATTTCGGTCCAACATTCCCATTTTGGGGATGAATGTTAGCTTAAGGACATTTCGGTCCAACATTCCCATTTTGGCGACGAATGTTAGTTTAAGGACATTTCGGTCCAATGTCACCATATTTGTGGCGAAGTTTTGAGGTGTGTACGTCTATTTGGAAGTGCACAATGCATGACGAAAGGGGTTGTTGGTTGAAGGACCCGCCACTTCTCTGAAGACGTTAAGGAATTACAATGGCATATATCAGAGGTGTGGAAAGATGTACCCTTGAACCTGTTGCGCCACGGCAGCGCCCCGGCCGTCTACTCGAGGCCAAAATGCGGAATCAAAATTTTTCTTAACTTTTAAACTGGCGCTACCGCGGACAATAAACCTGGATCGTAACCATTAACCTATACTAGCTAACAAGAGATGGGGTGAGAGATATACCGAGCGATCTGTGTCCTTCGGTCTTCTCGTCGTCGTCCCGATCTCCCGCGGAATCTCCGGTCGTCACCTCCTCGTCGGAAAGGAACCACATAGCCGGGTTCGTATACGGGCTCCCACCTCTGGACCGAGGCAACTCGGGCGCGAAGTTGGCTAGCCGACGCGTCCAAGGGTACTGTAGGTTGTAGTGTAGAGGCTTGTCTCTTTGGGGTTTGTGAAGTTGCCATTTGATATGGAGGAATGAGGTTAAAGAAAAAATGGTGCTTTCATTTTTTTTTCAAACATGAAGAATGAGATGGAGAAAATATGAGCCACCATCAAAAATGAAAATCTCTCTCTCCCTCTCTCATTGTGGCCGGCCCCCCTTCTTTTGAAATGTGGTGGAGGAAATCAACAACACAAGAAGGGAGGTGATGTAGTAAAAGAAGAATGGTGACCACACCCCCAAGCCTCACATCAAACTCTCAAATCACATTCTAATCTCATTTAATACAAAAACCATGATAAAGAAAATAATGGGATCTAATGATGATAGTCTTATCATAATCCCTCAAATGCAAGAAACCCCTCCACAATAAATTATTTGCAAACTTGCAAATACCCCCCTCAATCGGAAAGTCCGGCCGTGAAGGAACAAAGGAAAATCGGCCGGAACGGAATGCAAACTGGCAGCTTCAGAAAACTGATCCCGTAATAAATTACAGGAAAACCCCGTGACTGTAAATACATACCCGCATTTGTATTCCCACCGAATACAAATGCAAAGAGATAAAATCTACACTGTCTAATACTAGAATCCGGCTTAAGCCAAAGCCGGCTAGTAAAATCCGTCCGATCATGATCCGTGCAATACCGCACGTATCTGATCGAACCCTGCCATATCTCCATACGGCCTCTACAGCGTTTCGCCCGAAACTTGAGTAACTGTCTGTGTGGTGGACTCTAAAGACTCGTCAATACTATGGCTGTTGATTTAACCACTAGCACGTCAGAGGTATTAGCCAAACGTAACGTGCTACCAGCTATTGACCAAAAGGGACGTCGATGAGCGAACTCATCCTGACACCCTACTGAGCCTGTCAGTGACAATATCTGTACAGTCCGGTTCGTTCATCTATGAGTATCGCATGGCGGGCCTAGGGGGTTGGTAAAAAGTCAGACCCCCAAAAGCGGTACAAGTCGTGTCGGAGTGTAGCCCAGAACACCCTAAGATACTACTGGAATACCTACCAGTAAATCTCCTGCCTCGGCCGAGGGCTTTGTGTGATGGCTCTCCTAGACACAGCGCGACCTCACCCCCAATACCGGGAGAGACGAACCCTTGCAGATCCGCTCACTGCCTCCATGTGGCTCGGGACTGTACCCAACTAAAACCTGTTTGCACGACTCCTTTGAGCCGTGGTAGGGTAGTAATCAAAGTACAGTGGGAACTCACACGAGACAAATGACGATCTCAGGTCGATGAACTAACCTGTACACATGTCACCAGGGAACTGCTATCTGACGTCAAGTATAAGACCAACTAGCATGTTCCCGGCGAGTCCTGTCCGGTGTACTCATAACACAATGAGCACCTGTATACATCTCAGGTGAACCAACTGACACCAGTGGCTTGTGAGACCGGCCACCGCCCCTCGTCGCGGTCTCGACTGTATACACCAGTCTACTCTGGAGAGTCGATGCCCTGTCTCGAAACTCCCACGACTAGGGACCTTTTAAGGATGTGATTATAGACCACCAGCTCTCACGTATATGATCGCCCTCATACTGCTGGCAGTCAAGCAAGAATCCTAGGGGCTCTATCAGCGTGTAATAGCGACCTGTAAGGTCACCTGAAGCAGTACACGATGATAAAGGTAAACCAGATAGCATACTATCATCTCGAGTAAGACTGTCCTACCGGGATAGGTGCTCCCTCAATCATTGCAATCACGTGCCTGTGATCCAATAATTGACTCTGAGGGCACTATCTCCAACAATCTCCCACTTCCACTCAAGGCTAATTATTGCGATGTCGCATACTCACAGCCCGTGTGATACCGAACAGCCAACTCCTCTACTAGTCAGTCTCACAAAACTCGTTTGCGAAGCTATTGCGTTCGAGGAATAGCCTCAGTGAGTGGATCCGCTTTGATGTTTCTTTCTATATCTCTCTATATCTCAAGTTCGCGGAGAAAACCATCTCCCGTAATGAGCAATACCTGTCTTAGAATGTGTCTGGATGTCTGATGGGACCTAGCTCATAAATGAACTCCAAATCCAAACTTCTTAGACTGTATCGTCAACTGAACTTAATCAGTATCCTGCGCCATACCTCGCTCAGTATCCTCCTGGACCACCTGTCCATGATACCGCCCATCGACAGAGGGAAAACTATAACTCTGACAGCCACTCTGCCGTCCAGGTCACCTTGGAAGCCTAGAATGATAACCGTCTCCTAAAGGAGGCTGCCGTTATCATATCCCTAGAACACGCACTTATGTCCTATAACTGCTTCCGATCGTTTCTCCAGGATTGGATTAATATCAACTTATTACATCTACTGTAAGAACAACATCTGGTGTGGTACTTGACATCTCATGATTGACTCAATTGCCTAAGCAAGTGATCTGCCAATCATGCACATCCCTCTCTACTTTAGTTTATAAGACACCTTTAAAGAGGGTGACTCCATCACCTGTAGGTACACTACCGTGCCAGGAGTCGTCCATTCTAAATACTCATAGAATGCTGTCAAAGTACCCAGATTGGGAAACCACCCAAATCTAGATCTAAAACCATAGATCCAGTAACCAGAATGTCTGATATAAAATTCAAGTCCTATGTGGAGAAACTACTGTGTGACGACCAAATTATAACCGATCGTAGTATAGGAATATCACTTCCTACTCTGTGTATGTCATCGAATACCAGGACATCACACCCTACTACCTTCTCAACAGATCCATCCCCTATTTTGATGACGTCAAACCTATGACTGTCATGTCAGAAATAGATGATCTATCTCCGCTATATCCGCTTTAGTCTATAAATAGACATAAGCCAACTGTCCACCAACGCTTCCGCTGCTCTCATTGACTACGACAACCCTCTGGCAGAGTCATATAGACGTACACTTCTAAAGCCAGTTTAGAATGACGCTATACTCATCCTCCTGCCGGGTCTCACAGTCTGGAACAACAGCAATGGCAAGTCTGGGTAAACAAGAACCTCCTTGCTACCGTCCTTGAGCATACCGAAGTACCTCTCGGGTGCCTGAGGTTACCCACTTTATCTGCGGAGTGGCCAATGGAATGTCAAATCAGATTGAATCTTTAGGTTCTTATCAAATCTTCAGTAATCGTTTGCGGTTCTGGAATCACTTCTAGTTCTACCATACTCCCACTATAGTTTTGTGAAAAATCCATTTCTTTTAAAAATGTGGCGAGTCAAGAACAATATCACTATTGATCTTCCAGATGGTAGAAAGTCAACCCTCGTCAAAGCCTGGGTCAACCCACAAACAGCCATTACAGAAACGTGCCTTGAGTTATCCGGAGTCTGGTTTTAAGCATAAGCCGGACAACTCCCCGTACCTTAACATCGTTAAGATATGAACTATTCTATATCCAATACATAAACAGAGGCACTGATTTAATTGAACCAGATTCAAATCATGCAGCTGTCTCCAGTGCATGTCAACTAAATGGAAAGAGGCCAATCAGCGTTACTCATCTTAGGGATACTTCCAATTATGAGTAACCTGAAAGAGAAGCTAGTTCTAATCATTACTATCAACTGAATACCATTCACAAGTATCTACATCTTCGATCACTTTGAAGAATCCCGATACTTGCAATATCTGGTTCTCTACTTTATTCATATACCAATAACTTCTCAAAATTCGGACCCTGTGTTTCTACGAAACATTTGTCTAAAAACTAGAGAAGTCATAAGTAAGCCGAATATAGTACGAGGACCAACCCCTCTGTCCTAATGGACACTGGACAATATACAATACTCTGTATAAGTCCCCTGAGTCTAGTGACTCATTCACTGTGCGTCGTAGGTTGAAACTGTACTTATGGTTAAGAAGAATTACACCGCTGTTCAATACTCCTTACCTAACCATCCACTGATATAGGTAAATGACATAGACATAATTTCAAAAAGGTACATATCACTCTATAAAAATAGACGTACAGATATATTAATTTGAAATTGGTGCACAACAACGGATATTCAAAACCAAATATTTGTCGTCCGGCAAACAACCCAGGTGAGTTCCTCAAATATCATCAATTACAACGAATCGCGATATAATGAGGATGATCACCTAATTCCCAATAATTTACTCCCACTCATCATCTGTAAAACCATACAGATGTGAAAATCAAGCCTGGTAAATACATACCCTGGAGCAAGTGTCTAATCGGGAAATCAGTTTTCTTTTAACAGTACACAGTGAAACTGAAACATTGAAATGTTTCGATGGGGTATCCCGGTATTCCTAGTAATGCCTCTTCCATTATCCAGATTCACAACTATAACCGTATAATTCTTTGCCACCTCTCCAAATCCCTTTATATGTCTTTAGTCATTACCTTCTGTACACCCCTTTAGGCCAAATGGTTTTCTTCCTTCCCTACCGTTCGGCACCAGCCTCTGGTTTGGAAGAAGACTATCCAATAAGCATAATGGGTGTACTGTCCTAATCCTAGGAGCACTCGAAATGCGAGAGAAGGTGAAGATAAAAGACAACCGAATGAACCTTATTCCTATTTCTCCTGAACCAGGATCCATCCCCGAACTGGAACAAGTTCCTTTCGAGTTCGTATATAACCATACGATGGATTATCAAAATAAACTGTGGATCTTCGTAGTGATACGGAGTGTCCTGGAGAAATACAAAGGCGATTTAGGATTGGCGAAGAAATACTTGGTTTGGTCGTGAATAGCAGTCGCAATTTACTTTGCCCTCTTACTAATCCCTTTCTTTGTCTTAACTTAATACCTTCTGTACACCATCATTATGCTAATTGGTTTTCTTCATTCCCCACCGTTCGGCACCAGCCTAAGGTCTGGAAGAAGACTATCTAATTTGCGTAATAGGTGTACTATCTCCTAAACTAAGGAGTACTCGCAACCTGAGAGAAGGTAAAAGGAAAAGACAACTGAATAGTCCTATTCGTTTTCTCCAGAACCGGAAACCATCCTCGAATTCCTTCGAGTTTGTATACAACCACACGATGGTTTTGTCCAATGGAAGTGGACGTTCGTAGTAATACGGAGTGTCCTGGAGAAAAGGGTAAAAGTAGGAGTGGCAATGAGGTTTGCAACTCTGACAATCCAAAAGACAGTCTTATAAGAAGGTTCGGTTAATTTTGGTCACTGAGTCATAGTCTAGGGTCGGGTCAATGGTCGCTGCCAAAGAGAGAGAGAGAAAAGAAACACTCAGCGTGCACTCTAGCCTAGATCAGAATGGTTATCACTTTATCTAGTCAGGAAACCTCCCACTGTAACCTCAAATTCTTCTCCAAACCTGAAAGAAGAATTAGTCGGGATCACCCGAGGAGTAAACCAACTCATCAGTGGGAATCGGGATCCAACTATCATCGCATGATAACGTGACGGAATCCACTTACATTATCACACTCCAGAAGGTATGCGCATGCCTGGCAAGTTTCAGTTTCTTTAGAAACTCCCGATGTGATTTTTACCCCTAGGACTCAAGTGACCTTAACGGAGTCAACAAATCAAAGAGTCCTAGTCAAGTTCAACCCGTCATTATCTGGATTGCATTAAACCCACCCATACGTGCCCTTGACGGAGTCAACAAGGCCGCACGACTGTCCTAACCAATCCCATTTATGCAACAAACAAGCACCACTTAGCTACCGTACACTACGCCTTGACGGAGTCAACAGACGCAGCACGAATACTAAATAATACCCATAAGAAATGACGGAGGGCTACGACTGGTTTTTGGCGAAAAACCTTTAACGTAATGAACTTGATATCGTTGAAAGAACTGCATAGCCTTTTATAAAAATATAGTGACGAAAACCTTTGCTAAAGAGGTCACTCCCGGTGAAGGGATCTCGGCTCTTTCCCCGTAGAATGAGGTGCAGGATATTCCAACTGAATACCACGATGCAAAGCAAAAGGCAATCGGCTATAGTGAAGTTATTTCCCTAACGCAAACTTCTGTCCAAGGGGTCACTCCCGGTGAAGGGATCTCGGCCCTTGCCTCGTCGACTGAGGAGCAGGATATTCCAACTGAATACCACGATGCAAAACAAAAGAGAATGCCTTTGCAATAACAGCTTTTTGAAAAATGTTCCAACAACATCAGAGTAGGTTTGTTTACCTTGCATTGATCCGAATCAACGCAGTCCCATCAATTAATCACACCAATAAAGAACGAAAATAATGATGTACGTATATGCCATCCGCATTCGCCACTGGGTCCCGTCATCACCCGTTAGGTTACTTAACTAACGACAGAGCGGGGACTGGACTAGCGCGGATGCAAAACATATACAACATCTACTAGTATATATATAATATATAATTTTCGCTCAAAGCGTGATAAAATGCAACATCACAGAATTGTACAGCATCACAGAACAATACAGATATCTGGAAGCCCCAGGTTTCACAGAGCCGCTGCTGAAACCCGACGTTCCCCTGGTCGTGTGGATAGCCTGTGCAATGAAATCCTAGACCCCTACGGGCGCGGCAAGTTACCCGCCAAAACCTGAAGCGAGGTAGCCCCATTCAGCAACGTGAATGGACCACCCAGCACTTCACGGAATCCGGTAACTTGGGCACCCCTCCTGGGTCAATCCTATACCCCCTACGAGTGCGGCGAATAGCCTGCCAATTCTAGAGTGAAGCCCCCTCCGTTTCAATGCCATGAGATGCGGGCCCATTGCCCTCTAGAACCCGGCTATCCGTGCACCCCTCCGCGGGGTAATCCTAGTACAGAAAGTAAAATATACATACAACGGGTACATCGACCGCAACCTGGTCGTACCCTAAAAGAATAATACAAACAGGCAGTGACGGCAGTCCACATGTCGGACGCTCACCCCGCAATATCAAATGTATAAAATACAACAAAACTGTACTAATACTGCAACCAGGCTATCCCCCACGACCGATCCGCAACAACACAGCACAATCACAGAACATCAACGTGAATGTTACGTTCGCAAATCCGTCTAACCGGGCTATAGCAGTTAGACAGGATTTACCGATCAAGTGACATTCACGGTCGCAGATATAATGTAAATACTGTGAACTAATGTGTTTAAACTTTTCGATCGATCAAATTTATCGAAGTGGGCCCTAAGCATTACTGTAGCACTTAAAGAGAGTCTAGGCCCAAAAAGAATGTTCCAAAAACCCCATTTTCAACCCATGAGCTCACTGCAAAAATTTGGTCCAATGAATAGTAAAAATGGCCGCTGAACCGCCGCAAATACGTGGGTTTGGCCGCGGTTCCGCGGTGGAATAGTGAGATCACGCTACCAAATTTTCACAGAATGCTTAGAATTCCCTGCACATGTCACTGCAATGTACTGAAAAATTTTTGGAGCCAAAAAAATTTCGACAGAAAACTGTGCAAATGAAAATAGGTTTTTGGAAAATCCGTTCGATCGAACTTGTAAACACGTTAGAGCAAGCTAGATTAGGTTAATGGCGTGGCTCTGATACCATGTTGCGCCACGGCAGCGCCCCGGCCGTCTACTCGAGGCCAAAATGCGGGATCAAAATTTTTCTTAACTTTTAAACTGGCGCTACTGCGGACAATAAACCTGGATCGTAACCATTAACCTATACTAGCTAACAAGAGATGGGGTGAGAGATATACCGAGCGATCCGTGTCCTTTGGTCTTCTCGTCGTCGTCCCGAACTCCCGTGGAATCTCCGGTCGTCACCTCCTCGTCGGAAAGGCACCACGTAGCTGGGTTCGTATACGGGCTCCCACCTCTGGACCGAGGCAACTCGGGCGCGAAGTTGGCTAGTCGACGCGTCCAAGGGTACTGTAGGTTGTAGTGTAGAGGCTTGTCTCTTTGGGGTTTGTGAAGTTGCCATTTGATATGGAGGAATGAGGTTAAAGAAAAAATGGTGCTTTCATTTTTTTTTTCAAACATGAAGAATGAGATGGAGAAATATGAGCCACCACCAAAAATGAAAATCTCTCTCTCCCTCTCTCATTGTGCCCGGCCCCCCTTCTTTTGAAATATGGTGGAGGAAATCAACAACACAAAAAGGGAGGTGATGGTAGTAAAAGAAGAATGGTGACCACACCCCCAAGCCTCACATCAAACTCTCAAATCACATTCTAATCTCATTTAATCCAAAAACCATGATGAAGAAAAGAATGGAATCTAATGATGATAGTCTTATCATAATCCCTCAAATGCAAGAAACCCCTCCACAATAACTTATTTTCAAACTTGCAAATACCCCCCTCCATCGGAAAGTCCGGCCGTGAAGGAGCAAAGGAAAATCGGCCGGAACGGAATGCAAACTGGCAGCTTCAGAAAACTGATCCCGTAATAAATTACAGGAAAACCCCGTGACTGTAAATACATACCCGCATTTGTATTCCCACCGAATACAAATGCAAAGAGACAAAATCTACACTGTCTAATACTAGAATCCGGCTTAAGCCAAAGTCGGCTAGTAAAATCCGTCCGATCATGATCCGTGCATTACCGCACGTATCTGATCGAACCATGCCGTATCTCCATACGGCCTCTACAGCGTTTCGCCCGAAACATGAGTAACTGTCTGTGTGGTGGACTCTAAAGACTCGTCAATACTATGGCTGTGGATTTAACCACTAGCACGTCAGAGGTATTAGCCATACGTAACATGCTACCAGCTATTGACCAAAAGGGACGTCGATGAGCGAACTCATCCTGACACCCTACTGAGCCTGTCAGTGACAATATCCGTACAGTCCGGTCCGTTCGTCTATGAGTATCGCATGGCGGGCCTAGGGGGTTGGTAAAAAGTCAGACCCCCAAAAGCGGTACAAGTCCTGTCGGAGTGTAGCCCAGAACATCCTGAGATACTACTGGAATACCTACCAGTAAATCTCCTGCCTCGGCCGAGGGCTTTGTGTGATGGCTCTCCTAGACATAGCGTGACCTCACCCCCAATACCGGGAGAGACGAACCCCTGCAGATCCGCTCACTGTCTCCATGTGGCTCGGGACTGTACCCAACTAAAACCTGTTTGCACGACTCCTTTGAGCCGTGGTAGGGTAGTAATCAAAGTACAGTGGGAACTCACACGAGAAAAATGACGATCTCAGGTCGATGAACTAACCTGTACACATGTCACCAGGGAACTGCTATCTGACGTCAAGTATAAGACCAACTAGCATGTTCCCGGCGAGTCCTGTCCGGTGTACTCATAACCCATTGAGCACCTGTATACATCTCAGGTGAACCAACTGACACCAGTGGCTTGTGAGACCGGCCACCGCCCCTCGTCGCGGTCTCGACTGTATACACTAGTCTACTCTGGAGAGTCGATGCCCTGTCTCGAAACTCCCACGACTAGGGACCTTTTAAGGATGTGCTTATAGACCACCAGCTCTCACGTATATGATCGCCCTCATACTGCTGGCAGTCAAGCAAGAATCTTAGGGGCTCTATCAGCGTGTAATAGCGACCTGTAAGGTCACCTGAAGCAGTACACGATGATAAAGGTAAACCAGATAGCATACTATCATCTCGAGTAAGACTGTCCTACCGGGATAGGTCCTCCCTCAATCATTGCAATCACGTGTCTGTGATCCAATAATTGACTCTGAGGGCACTATCTCCAACAGAACCAAATCTCGTATTTGAGGGAAAGGGGGTGATGGACCAAAGAATCGTTAGTCATATTTTGAGACTAAGATTATCTAAGAAGATATGGGATGAATATCATTTTGGATATCATCAATGAGAGATTATTAGTCATGTTTAAGACTAAAATCAGTTTAACAATATTTTTAAGGATCATTTTTACTTAAGATCATTTGGGCTTAGCTGCAAGAAACACTAAAGCCATAGCCAATTTAGGCTTAATCTGCCTACTCTTTTTCTTTCTCATTCAAAAGTGCTAAGCACTTATTTGGTCTCTATTTGTTCAACCCCTTTTCTTTTTATGCAAAAGTGCTAATCACTTATTTAACGCTCTGACACTCACATAGGTGTCATGTGAAGCATTTAATTATGGGCGCCGCCCAATGAGCGCCGAACACTCAGCCATTTTGGCTGTATGTGGAGTGCGAACCACTTTTCTCTCTTCTTTTCTTCTTTTTTTTTGGTGGCGCCCACGTGAGGCACTGGACGCTACCCAATCAGTGCTAAGCACTCGGCCATTTTGGCTTTTTATGCAGTGCTAAGCACTCTTATTATTTTTGTGGCGCCCACGTGAGGAGCACGTGCGGCGCTGGGCGCCACCCAATCAGTGCTAAGCACTCAGCAGTTTTGACTGTATGTGAAGTGCTAAGCACTTTTTATATGGCGCCCATGTGTGTTTCTCGTGAGGTGCTAGGCGATGTTAAAGAGGGCGCCCACGTGGGAAACACGTGAGGAGCTAGTTTCTTTTATATAGAGATTTAATGTCTGTTGATGTTTTTAGAGAACTTAAATCTCTATTAATGGTATTTTGACCATTAACGATCACTAAGATCATTATTTTGAGGATCTGGGATCATGTTCTTTAAGAACTAAGTTCTTGATTTGAAGGAACTGAATTCCTAGAGTGTTATGGACTCCATATATTTTTCCTTTAGATTTGTTCTTCCTTGAATCTTTGATTCTTAAGAAAAAGATCTTCCCGATGAGAATCAAATTCTCAACTTGTGGGAGGCTTGTCTTGTGGATCTCAGATCCAGAGAAAGAACTAAGTTCTCGAGAAGGGTTATACCCTTAGATATGCTATGATAGGTAAATGAGATGTTTTGGTCTCTATGGTTTCTTTACCTAAGGTTAGGAGAATGAAGCTCTTCTTCTTTGAGAATTAAATTCTCTTTTGTTTTTTGTAAGCTTTCTATATTTTTTAGAAGCATATGGTTTTTTTTTCTATTTTTCTCTTCCTCTTGTTCCCCTCTCTCCCTATCTCTGTCTCTGTGCCTGTCTCTCTATCTCCCTATGTGTATATCTGTGTCTCCGTTCGTGTGAGACTTGAAGTCTCGGGTCCTTTATATAGTGGAGGCCGATTGTTAATTGGTTTTAAGAAAATCTCTCATTGAGAGATTCCAATTGATTTAATCAAACTCAAAATCGAGTTGGGGAATTTTACCCACTATTGGATTTTTGATCCAAGGACTTCTGTTTTACAGAATATTTTGTTCTTGTTTTTAACAAGATTGGGGAAATATTCTCCTATATACAGAATTTATTATGTCAAGTGGTAATTTTTAATCACCATTGAATTTTTAATCCAAGGGTTCTCTATTTTACAAGGAGCAATCTTTTTGTTTAGAAAGATTGAGGGAATATATATTCTAAAATAGAATTTTATTATATTATTGGATCATTGATCCAACCGAGAGTATCTTTCTTATTTAGAAAGATATGGGAGATATTTTCTCCTAATAGAATTTGATTCTATATTTTGGTAATATATCATCTCCGTTGGATCTTTGATCTAATGGCTCTGTTTGACAGAGAGTATCGTAGAATTTAATTCTACTGAGGTGCCGACGCTCACGTGTTTTGCACGTGGGCTCCACTTAAGAATTTAATTCTTAATATGGGTATTCCTATGCTTTGCACACTGGCGCCCGTGTAAGGAGCACGTGCGGAACCATCTGAGAGTTTAACTCTTATGTAATGAACTCTTCTGTGCTTTGCACATTGGCACCCACGTGAGGAGCACGTGAGGCGCCACCATAGGATTTAATCCTATAAGATTGGCTCTGGGGCTGGCGCCTTCGTGGAGAGCACATGAGGCACGGCCTTATTGATGAAGGTTTCTTTTCACCTTTTTTGTCTACTTTTCCTGAGTCAAACTTTCTTTTCTAATGCCTTTTTTGTCAGAGCTTCGAAATAGTTCCACCATGCACAACATTTTCTGTGCCATGACTTAAATGCCTCCCATCATAATCTAAGCAGTGCTCCTTTTCTCTCTCATTTTCAGAGAATCATTTAAACAGAGAAGAGTCATGGCTTGTAATCATCCGCATGCTAATCGGCAACCATGCGAGGTGCCTATCGAGGAAATTGTTCCTCGTTTTTTTGCACGCTTGGTGAATCCCTCTCTCACAGATGACCAATGTGCTACGGTGTTGCACGATCTTTTGACTCATAGAGGATTTCCTCCCCCATCGGCTCCATTTGGCTCTGGATGATCTTCCTATCTGTGCTCGATGACATTCCCCCTCATCCAGCGGAGATGACTCCGGCGATGCTCGACACAGTGGAGGACAAGATCGAGTGCTTTCATGAGGTACTTTTGATTACCAAGCCTCTAAGAGATCGCTCTGTTCAGCTGCTAAGCCAGATGCGGGTTCAGCGGACCATCATGTCTGCCTTCACCGATGGGCACGGCGCTAACCGATAGGGAGCAACTCCTAGCGAAGATCTCCACTTCGACATGGTGGAGAAGGATGAGAGGGCATTAAAAAACTTTATTCATAGTTTTGTAAACCCTTGTACTTTTGATCCCGTGCTTGGTGATCTATTTCTTGTAGCATAAAATGTTTATTTGAATGCTTTCCTTTTATCGTTGACCACCGAGTGCTTCACTTCTAACACCCATTCTTCCTATGATCGCATTATTGCAACCTACATGTTTGCATGTGCACTTCACCCTTAGGAATTTTTGCTAAGTGCAAACGCCACTGATGTGCTCGGTCATGCATTAACATTCTACGCACGTATATGAATGAGAAATTTTTCATACATATCTATAAACGAAACTTAAATCGGTGTAAACAGAGCCTTGATCCCTTCATTGGGAGTTCGCTCTTAAGCAAAAGTTTATGTTACCGGTTTTAATATGCAGAGCTTAATACACTCCATTTCAAAGCCACTCGAGTTCCTTCAACGATATCAAGTTCATTACGTTAAAGGTTTTTCACAAAAAACCAGCCGTAGACCTCTGTCATTTAAGATTAGTATTACTTAGTATTCATGCTACGTTTGTCATTGCTATTCGCCGAAGCGCAGTGTGCGGTAGCTCTGTAATACTTTTTCGTCACAAGGATATGTGGATTGGTTAGGACAGTCGTACGACTTTTTTGATTATTCGTCAAGGGTCGTGCGGGTGGGTTTAACGCAATCAAGATAATGACAGGTTGTACTTGAGTATGACCCTTGATTTGTTGATTATTCATCAAGGTCCTTGGGTCCTAGGGCAAAAACCATATCGGAAGTTTTAAACATATGGGAAACTTGCTAGGCATGTGCATACCTTCTGGAGTGTGGTGACTTGAGTGGATTCCGTCAGGTTATCACATGATGATAGTTGGGTCCCGATTCCCCCTGATGAGTATGTATTAATCCTCGGGAGATTTCTTCACTTCGCAATTAGCTAACCTATTAGGTGTATAGAAAGTGTTAACTAGATTACGCCTCTGTGGAAACGAGGTTATTAATTGGGTCTGTGCGAAAGCACGGGGGACCTCTCTCGGAGTACCAATACTGTCCTGGCTAAATGGTTAGCGAAGTGTAAATGATCCCGACTAGTTCTCCTTTTAGGGTTTGAAGGAGAATTCGAGAAAATAGTAAGAGCCATACTGATTAGATAAAGTGAAAACCAATCTAATTTTAATAGAGTGCACGCTGATTGTTTCTTTTCTCTCTTTCTTGTTCATCGATCCATGACTTACCTTAAAATCTCATGAACCAATTTGACCGAACCTTTTTACACCCTTGACTTTGGCTTGTCTTGATTCGCGAAAAATCCGCATATATCCCCGCCACTCCTACTCTACCCTTTGCATTTCTTCAGAACATATCGTATCACTACGATGATTCATATTTCTTAGAATGACCATCGTATAGTTACAAACGAACTCGAAGAAGTGCTTTTCTTGCGTATTCTTGATGAACATCTTAGCCATTGGCGGGAATTTCGCCCGCATCCGATCTAGGTTCTGAAGAAATTGAATATGATTATTCGGTTGTCTCTTCCCTTTACCTTCTCTTAGGTTGCGAGAGCTTCTTGTATTAGGAGAGTACACATATTACACTTATTGGATAGTCTTCTTCCAAACCTCAGGCTGGTGCCGAAAGGTAGGGAAGGAAGAAAACCAATTAGCTTAAGGATGGTGTACAGAAGGTAAGAAGTAAAGACAAATAAAAGGACTGAAGTGAGGGCAAAGGAAATTACGACTACTGTCATGAATCTGAATAATGGAAAATGGATTACTAGGAATACCTGACCACCCCCTATGAAACTTTTTCATGTTTCGGTATTTCTATGTACTTGTAAAAGAGAACTGTTTTCCCAATCAATTTTGACTCCAGGATATGTATTTACCAGATTTGTATCTCACATCTGTACGGTGTTACAGATGATGAGAAGGAGTAGAATATTGGGAAATGGGTGATTTGAACTTCAATATCAGAATTCGTTGCAATTGGTGATATTGGATTAAATCGCCTGGCTTTTACCTAACAACAAATATTAGGTTTTGAATAACCCTTGTTATGCACCAAGTTTTAAAATGAGATATCTGTACCTTTATTTTTATAAAGTGAGATATACATTTTTAAAATTATGTTGTAAACATTTACTTTTATTAGTTGAGGAAAAGGTAAGGTGCATTGAATAATGGTGTAAGACATTCTCAACCAAGATACAGTTTTCAATCTACAAAACACAGAATTTGAGTTGGTATACTCTCGGGACTTATACATGGAAATGTATGTTGTCCAGTGTCCTTCGGGACAAGGGGTTGGTACTCTTATTTTATTCAGGTTTACCTATGAGTTCTCTAGTTTTAGACACGCATTCGTTGTATTGCAAGGTCCAAAGATCTTGAGAAGTTTATATGTATAAGAATAAAGTAGAGAACCATACGTTGGAAGTATCGGGATTCTTTGAGGTGGTCGAAAATGTAGATACTTATGCTAGGTATTCCATCATAGAATCGAGAACTTGATTCTCTCACCGGTTACTCATCCGTGGATGCGCTACATGATAAGTAATGTTGTATTGGCCCTTTTCCATTAGGTAATATGCACTGGAAACAGATGCATGAAATTTGAATCTGATTCCATCTAAATTAGTTCCTTGATTCTATATGGATATAGAATGATTACATATCTTGAGGTTGTTAAGATAAGGAATTATCTGGTTTCTGTTTAAAAGTAGAATCCTGACAAACTCGAGGCACGCTTCAGTAATGGCAGTTTGTGGATTATCCTAAGCATTCGCTAGGATTTTGTTTCTACCATTTTCAAGATCAATAATTACGTTGTTCTTGACTCGCCGCCATTTAAAAAGGATCTTTTTGCAAAAGAAACTAGTGGGAGTATGGCAGACTTGGAAGTAATTCCAGAACCACAAACGGTTATCGAAAATTTAGTAGAACCTAAAGATTCAATTGGACTTGACAAACCGTTATCCACTCCGCAGATTTTAGTTAGTGACCTCAGACACCTAAGAGATACTTCAGTTTTCTCGCAGACGGTGACAGGGAGGACAGCATCATGGTGATGATGGTCCGACTAGTTGTCAGCAGGTCATAGGAAGCGGTAACTTCCAGGTGACTAGATGCTTATATCCAAGATGGACTCCACGCACTTCAACAAAATTATAGATTTTGGATTTTGCTGGGTGCTCCTAAGGGGGTAAAACCCATTAGGAGTAAGTAGATCTTTCGAGATATGTGCATATGGAAAGGTACTAGCCTAATAAGGCTAGACTTGTTGTAAAGAGTTTTCATCAAATGCCCGTTGTGGATTATGATGAGACTTTTTACTTCAACATAGTCTATATGGATATGAATTGACACTGCTATTCCCCCTACTTGTTATCAGCAGGTCATAAGAAGTGGTAACTTCCAGGTGACCAGGTATTTCATACCCATGATGGACTCCACGCACTTCATAAAATATGGTTAGATTTGTTGTAAAGAGTTTTCATAAAATACCCGTTGTGAATTGTGATGTGACTTTTACTTCAGTGTCTACGCTGAAGTTTATATAGATATGATTTGGCACTGATGCAGTTCTTAGCTATGATATCTGGCAGGTAGAAGACTATAACGTCTTTCCAAATGTGATTTTGGAAGTGCACGTGTATATGACTTTGCCAGACGGTTATCGTAGTCGGTGGGAGCATCGGAAGGTATGAAAGAGGCTTATGTTTATTCATAGACTGAAGCATGGATAGCAGTGACAGATCATCTGTTTTGATGTGACAGTCAAAGTGATTGACTTCATCAAAACAAAAGATGAACCTAGTAAGAAGGATGTAGGGAGTACTGTCCTGGATTTGGATGACGTACTCTAGATAGGAAGTAATTTTCCTATACTACAATCGGTCAAACTTTGGTTGTCACATAGTGTTTTTTTCCACGTTGGATGTGGGTATATCAGGAATTCTAGTGATTAGATCTAGATTTGGGAAGTTTCCCAATTGGGTGCTTGGACAGCATTCTAAAAGTAGTTTAGAATGGATGACTCCTACCGTGGTGGTGTACCTGCAGGTGATGGAGTCACCATCTCTGAAAAGGATGTCTTTTGGATTGATGAAGAGAGGGACCGGCATGAATGACATATCATTTGCTTAGGCAATTGAGTCAATCGTGCGATGTCATGTACAACACCAGATATTGATTTTGCACTAGCTGCAATAAGCATATAGTAATCCAATACCGGAGAAACAAAGGGAAGCTATAAAGAACATAAGAGGATGTTCTTGGTATAAGATAACGGCAGCCTCCTCTAAGATGTGGTTATCAGCTCAGGCTTCCAAGGTGACCTGGATAACAGAGATGGTGTCAGAGTCTTGAGTTTACCCTCTACTGAGGATCAGTGTATTAGATAGTGTTCCAATAGGGATACTGAGGTAATCATGGTGCAGGATGCTGGTTGTAACTCAACAGAGGATATAGCCTAAGAAGTTTGTTGGATGGAGTTGTTCATTGATGAACTTGGTCCCATCAGGTATCTAGAAAAATTCTTGAGACGGGGTATCGCTCAGTTTAGGAGATTATCAATCTCCGCTAAGTTGAGATATAGAGTGATGAAGTTGGAACATTGTAGCGGATCCACTCACTGAGGCTATTTCTCGAACAAATTAAGTTTCACAAACATGGTTTGCAAAACTGATTAGTAGAGAAGTTGGGTATTCGGTAGCACACGAGCTGTGGTTATGCGATACTGCAATAATTGGCCTTAAGTGCAAGTGGAAGATTGTTGTGTATAGTGCTCTCAAGGCAATTATTATGATCGCAAGTAGACGATTATGATGATTTAGGGAGGACTTATACATGTATAATAGTCTTATTCGAGATGACAGTGTGCTATCTGGTTTGTCTTCATTTTTGATGAAACCCGTAGGATTGTTGCTTGACAACCAGTATTATGATGGCGATCATATATGTGAAAGCTGGGTTGTCCATAAGCACATCCTTAAATGTCCCTAGTCATGGGAATATCGAGATTGGGCATCGATATTCCGGAGTAGACTTATGTATATGCTTCTAGACCCCGATGAGGGGCGGTGGCCAGTCTCACAAGCTATTGGTTGTGTCACCTAAGATAGTATACAAGTGCTCACTGGAGGTGAGTACACTGGACGGACTTGCCGAGAACTTCTATATGGTATTATATCTATCATTAGATGGAAGTTCTCAGGTGGCATGAGTACAGGTTAGTTCTTTGACCTGAAGTCGTCATTTGTCTCATGTGAGTTCCTACTGTACTTTGATTACTACCCTACCATGGATCAAAGGAGTCGTGCAAGCAGGTTTTAGGTGGGTGCAGTCCCGAGCCATATGGAGGCAATGGTCGACTGTCTGGAATTCGTCTTTTATGGTATTATAAGTCGATGTCGCGCTGTATTCAGTTGGCTATCACCAAAAATTCATGACCATAGTGGATGATATTTATTGATAGTTGATCAGCAGTATCTCTATTGGTGATGAGCTTGAATCGGACACAACTTATTGGGTTAGTAGGGCTATGACGTTATCCACCCCCTAGACCCGATATGCGATACTTTTTGATGAAGAGACCGGACTGTACGAAAATTTTCACATTCAGACTCAGTACGGTAAGGACCTACTTGACTGTCAACCCCCTTTCGACAGGTACCTGGGTAGCCGTTACGTACAGTTAGTGCCACTGACGTGGTTATGGTGAAACTCACTGCCAGCGTACTGTCAAGTCTTTAGAGTCCCACACAGAGGGTTTTCCCCATTCAGGTGATAGATGTAGGAGCCGTACGTTGGTACGTGCAGGAGTCTGATTAAATGCGTGTATGTGATACACGAACTTTAATCGGGCGGTTGATAATACTACTCGGATCAAGATTAAGCCGGATTATTAAATCAGGTTTTGATTTAATAATTTATGTATGTATTTTGATACATATATTTTAGTATTATTGTTCACTATTTATTTTCTCTCTTTGGTGCTATCTGTATTTTTATACGGATATGTGTATTGTAGAGATACATATATCGGGTGAAGTATTCCGTATTTATATGGGAATACTTCTAGAAGAAGGACACCTCATATTTGATTTTCTTTTTAGAAAATTAAATAGAAATGAGGTGGAAAGTGAAGAGTTATGAAGCATGGTTCTTAGCTTGTAGAGAGGTATGGCTTGGGGATTTTATATTGGAAAATTCATTTGTGCGCACTATTGCACCATGGTTGATAAAAGAAAGCCATCCTCATTTTTTTCAACACTTGATGTTTTTTCCTCACTTGAGCTCATGCTTCATGGTTGCTTTTTTTCATCTCCTTCTTCTTGCTTTCATTTTGAGCATAGATTTTAGAGAGAGAAAATTTAGTGAAGTATTCCTAGATCACCGACTATCCAAACCTAGCAAGTCTGGGTCATCGGTTTGAGCCTCCTCCGGATTCTCTTGGGTGGACCGTCTTCGGCAAGGGTGGTCGTTTCTCAAGCGCAATCCCGGTGGTTACGAGCTTAGATGGGTCTTCTTCAATTGGGTGAACACGCGACAAAGGTTGTATTTTCTCAACCATTGCACTTTTAGCTAGCTAGTTTAGGTCTATGGACTGTATCCAGGGTTTTACGGGCATTCGGCGTTCGCTAGCATTTTTGTTTTTCGCTTCCGCCACGGCCGCGGTTTCCACGGCGCAGGCACCGAAACCCAACATTTAGGAAAACATAGGGTTTGTGTTTTGGGTCGGCATCAACATTGCTAACACTGAAGAGTAGTTCCAGGAGCGACTTATCATTTGCTTTTAGGAAAACTCAGGGTTTGAGTTTTGGGTCAGCATCAGCACTGCTAACACTGAAGCGTAGTGCCAGGAGCGACTCATCGTTTTCCATTACTTGTTAGGGAGCGATGGCTTAGGAGACAGGTTTAGTTCCCTATCACTTAAGGATTTTCAATTTTATAAGCCGTAAGGGTCTCATATAAGCATTTCTTCCTACAAGTCGAGAGCATCTCGTTGGTGTATGTTCTCTTTAAGAATCGTGAGGATTCCTAAGTGTGTTTCTCCTTTGTGAGTCGTAAGGATCTCACGTGGGGATTTTCTCCTCACAAGGTCGAGAGGATTTTGTCAGTGTATTTCATTTTTTTTCACGAGTTTGCGCCGTTTCGGGTTTTCACAAACTCGCCGGCAGTTCTGCTGTTTTTACTTACGGAGCCCTTTCGGGTTTTCATCCGTGCCCGTTTTGCTTATGGACATACCTTTTTCTTCTTCTTCTTCTTCTTCTTATTCTTTTTCCTTTCTCTCTTCTTTTTTTAATGCTTCATTACCAGTAGGAATTCAGATGCAGTCTCGCCAGTAGGACTTGGGAGAGATAGGGGTCATTTGCGCCCATAGATTGTATACGGCTTTATAGGATGTATGATCCAGACAGTAGGGCCGGTGTGCTCTATTCGTCTGCGACCTGGAGCATTCACGCATAGTATTTCTTGAGGTATCAGCTATTGATGGGCGGCATAGGTGTTTTTCCTTTGGCACTTATTAGTTGGTAGGATCCTCCGTCGAACACTTTCTCGATGACGTATGGCCCTTCCCAATTTGGCTCGAATTTCCCTTGGCATGTCGATTGGGGATGATCGGTCTTTTGAGGAACAACACTAATTTACCTTTCTTGAAAGCATGGAAACGGGTCATCTTGTCATAAGCACGTGACATTTGGGCTCAGTACAACTTCAGATTTTGCTGTACTGCGAGCCTCTTTTCTTCAAGGTCATTGAGCTCTTCGAGCCGAAGGAGAACGTTTTCCTCCTCCGTCAACTCGTGCTGGATGACCATTCTTAGGCTTGGAACTTCAACTTCGAGGGGGAGGATTGCATCCACTCTGAAGAGTAATGAGTATGGAGTGTGGTGCGTGGTACGATATGCCCACAATGCCTCGCGGAGCTTGAGATTCCATTCTCTCTTATTGGCTAAAGCATTTTTCCTCAGGAGCTTGCATAGAGTTTTATTGAAGGTTTCAGCCAGCCCATTGGCTCTTGGATTATAGATGGAGGAATATCTCTAGTCTATTTTGTGCTGAGTAGCGAACTTTAATACTTTAAAGCTCTTGAAAGAAGGCCCATTGTCAGAAATAATACCGAAGTAGTATAGAATATTATGCCGGAAGAACGTTAGAATATCTTCTTTCTTGACTTATTTTAGCGGGACAGGTTCAGCCCATCTAGAGAAGTAGTCAGTTGCAACCAATATGAACCAGTGGCCTTTGGATGACGGAGGATCAATTATACCAACTATGTCGGTGCCCCAAACTTCGAAGGGCCATGACGCCACCGTAGGATGCAGCAGATTGGGATGCTTATGAATGAAGTCACCGTGAATTTGGCAAAGATGACACCTCTTCGCATGCTCTTCGCAATCCCTTATCATGGTAGGCCAGTAATACCCAAGCCGTTTAATTTGAAGCCGCATTTTAGGGCCTAATTGGTGAGCTCCGCAAACACCGGAGATAACATCTTTCATGACTTTTTGGGTTTCGGCCGATGACAGACACCTGAGCCAGAGTTGGTCATATGATCTGCGGTATAGCATATTATTTACAAACACGTATCAGAGAGCTCTCTTCTTCAGTTGAACCCTCACAGATTTTTCTTCGAGCAGCTTGTCGTATCGGAGGTACTCTTTGAAGGGCTCTCTCCAATTAGGCCCGTCTTGAACGACCAGAACTTCTTTAGCAGGATTGCTCTTTTGTTCTGTGCTTTCTTCTTCTCATAAAGAGAGTGGGGGCAGAATTTGCCGGCTCCTAACTGTGATCATAATTTCATCCATATCGGGATTAGCCAGCTCATTGGCTAGGCGAGCGAGTACATCGGCTTTTCCGTTCAATGCCCTAGGGACTCTCATTAGTTCAATGTGAGAGAACTGTTTCATGAGTTCCACCACCCGGCTTCTGTATCGAGCAAACTCGGGCTTATAAATCTTGTTGTTGCCGCTCACTTGGTTGACGACAAGCTGGGATTTACTGTAAACCCGTAGCCGAAGGATTTCAATTTCTATGGCGAGCTCCAAACCAGCTATCAGAGCTTCGTACTCAGCCTCGTTGTTTGTGCGAGGCTCGGTAAGAGCGAAGGAACGTCATAGGGTTCCTCCTAATGGCATGACGAACACCAATCCTATCCCTGCTTTTATCTTCGGGATGCTTGATTTGCTGGAGGTCCATATTGATGAGGCTCCATCGAAGTAGAGCTCCCAACATGGCTCGTCATCCTCGAGGTGCAGCACTTGTTCGTCGGGTAATTCGTAATTGAGTGGTGACCCTTCTGGTATGGGATGAGCAGCAAGGAAGTCGGCGAGGGCTTGCCATTCTGAGGAGTATATATTATGTCAAATTCAAGCAGCATGACAGCCCATCTTGCCATTCTACCGGCTATGCATGCTTTGGTCATTAAGTGTTTGAGCTGGTCGACTTTGGAGATCAGCATAACCCGATGAGCGAGCAGATAGTGCCTCAGTTTCTTTACAGTGAATATCAAAGCCAGGCATTGCTTTTCGATCGAGGAATAGTTGTGTTCCGCCCCGAGTAAAGTTCGACTGAGGTAGTTGAGGGCATTTTCTTTTCCCTCCTCGTTGTTCTGGGCAAGGAGTGCACCGAGTGACCCATCTAGCACGACGGTACAGAGAGTCAACGGTTTATTTGGGATGGGGCGGCATGTACTGTAGGGTGCAATAGGTACTGTTTGATATTTTCGAATGCTTCTTGACATTTGGTATCCCAGACGAAAGGATCTCCTTTCTTCATGAGCTTCGAGAAGGGCCTGCATCTTATCGACCTTCGTATGTAAGTGAGCTTGCTTTGAAAGGAGCTCAGCTGCGTTAGATTCTTTGGAGGAAGCATCTCTATGATGGCTTTTATCTTTGATGGGTCAACTTCGATCCCCCGATATCAGACTATGAAGCCCAAGAATTTTCCTGATGACACACCAAAAGCGCATTTTAGAGAATTCAACTTCAGATCGTGTTCTCTCAGTCTGGTGAAAACGGTCCTAAGATCTTGGATGTGATTGACCTTGGCTTTAGTCTTGATGACCAAGTCATCGACATAACATTCAACAACTTTATGGATTAAGTTGTCAAAAATCTTGGTCATTGCCCTTTGATATGCGGCGCCTGCGTTCTTCAGTCTAAATGGCATCACTTTGTAACAGTATATGTCGATAGGGGTTCGAAATGTTGTATGCTTCTCATCCTCAGGGGACATTTTTATCTGATTGTACCTAATCGAGCCATATATGAAGGTGAACAGCTCATAATTTGAGGTATCGTCGACCATCATTTCCATGACCGATAACGGGAAATCGTCTTTAGGTCATGCCTTGTTAAGGTCTCTAAAATCGACACAAACTCGGATCTTCCCATTTTTCTTTTCCACTGGGACGATGCATGCGATTCAATCCGCATATTTCTCTTTTCTGATGAAGCCGGCATCGATGAGTTTCTTGGTTGCCTCGACGACCTTTTCCTCCAGCCCCCTTTTCATTCTTCGGGGAGTTTGTTTGACTGGCCTGGCATCAAGAGATATAGCCAGCTTATGCACGGCCACTTTAGGAGAGGCCAGACATTTCTTTGTACGTCCATGCGAAGCAGTCGATGAACTCATGCAGCAGGGCAATTATCTGTTCTTTTATTTCCTCTGACAAGAGTGAGTTGATGTAGGTTAGCCTTGGATTATCGAGCATTCCCAAATCAACCTCGGTTAGCTCGTCGAAGGTTGCTTGTCCGCCATCTTCGAGCTCTCGATGGGCTTCTTCTGGTTCGGCTAGCTCATCATCCTCATTTGACTTTCTACCGTCTTCACCAACACGGATCATGTAGCATGCTATGACATCAGGTTGAATGAAACCTATGCCCCGTCTGTCTGGGATTCGTCCATCGATGAGTCATCGGACCTGAGGCGGATGCCATAGCTCTTCTTAAAACTTCGCTTCGGAGTCCGTTTGATATATCCAAACCCGCACTTCTTAAAATATTCTCGCATCTCGGGCGCATAATATCTGGGGTTTAGGACGGCTCTTATGCCTCTTTCATATGGAAGGCACATGACAGACAAATCGTCCGTGTGCACAACATGATTTGGCCTATAAAACAGGACGCCTTTCCGTCCACTTTTCCTCCCGGGAATGTAGAAGGTTTTCAGCCGGTCCACGGTGGAGACCGGCAACGCATCAAGCTCTTTGCACATATGCTCCGGCACCCTTGTGATAGCTAGGGGCCCTTCTGTAACTTTGAAGGCCTCTTTTAGCTTTTCTTTTTGTACGAGAGATCAATTTTCACAGCTGTTGCAAGATGGGTCCTCTTCCTCTGATTCTTCAGTGTCACTGCCTAAACGAGGGTGAATTTTTCTGTCGGATGGGCCTTAAATATCAGATTCGTCCGTATCACTACCGAAATAAGGGAGAGTTTATAGAAGGACGAACTTCCAGAGCCGGACTCATTAGTGTCACTGCCGAAACGTGGACGCACTTGGGGTTTTTTGCTTTTGAAAGTGACAGCTGGCTCAGATTTGTTTTTGAGTTTCGGGGCTATTCTGTCCTTGATCAGTTGTGGCTCAGCATTTTGGAGGTTCACAAAGTACCGGGAATCTTCATATCGGAATTCATGCACACCGAACGGCTGGATGTCTCTGTCAATGTGTCTATTTTTGCCATTTTTAGTATACTTCATGCATTGATTGAGAGTTGACAAAACGATGGCGTAATCATGGAGCCACGGCTGTCCTAGGAGAATCTTATAAGCCGTGTCGGCGTCGATCACGTATATTTTAGCTTCGGTTTGCAGATCCCCTAATTTAATTGGCAGAGCTATGGACCCCAGAACTTGCTGGCAGTTTTGATTGAATCCTTGGATGACTATCCTTTCCCTTGATAAGTATCGGACTTCCAATAACAAACTCTTCAGAGTCCGTAAGTTCATGATGTTCACCGAGGACCCCAGATCAATCAATATGCGATTAATCCGGTCTTCATGGCTGTAACCTGTTACGTAAAGCGGTCGATTGTGCTCAGCCGTTCCTAGTAACAGGTCTTCATCCTTAAATGTGACCATGGCTTTATGCAGAGCATATTGGGATTCTTTTATATTAATTTCTGCGAAACGAGCCTGATACCAGTCGGGGTTTTGCAGGGCATGAATGAGGACATCTCTGAGCTCTTTGGATAGGACCAGAACATCATAGATGCTTAAGAGGGACGGAAGCTTCCGGAGGTGAGCCAAGACATTGTAATCCACCGGAGAAGAAATCGAATCTTCATGAGTCTACTCTACGCCGTTTTCTTCATTAACGACCTATTTTTCCTTCTCTTTCGGAGCATTCCCTTGCTTCGGGAGTAGAGCCTTGCTTCTTCTGAGCTGGATTTGGTTGGCCTTTTTGGCGAGCTCCTCGTCCTCTTCGGGAAAACAAAGCTCTTCCTCAGAGTCGCTACCAAGGTGGACGATATAGCAGTCCACGATAACGATCTCGTCATCGGAGTCTTCTTCTAGCCCCTCCAGAATCTCAGCCGCTTCTACGAGGAAGAACTCCATCAATTGAATTAGAGTTCTCTTCTTTTGTTCGTAGTCTTCGAGGGAATTGATATACCTTTGAATGGTCGATTTCCCTGCCGATTCCTTTTCGTTTCAAGCTGCACCTTTCCTTTTCTTTTTCTTTAGCTTTTTGGATTTTGAGCTTCATCGTACCGAATTGGTAATTGGAGCGGTGGGCTCCTTCTGCCTCTCCCATTCTATTTTGGGCTTTTTATGAAGTAGCTTTAGCATCTTTTTTGTCTTTTTAGACATGTGCATGCTCCATGGAGGCAGCGGCAAGTCAGATTCATTTCCTGGGGCAGCGGATGCAGACGTCTGATCCCAGAAGGCTTCAGCTTCTGTCTGTATAAAGTTGGTGGTTGCAGCTTGATTATTCACCAACTCACTCTTGGACAGTTCGATCTCTCCATTCTTGTTTTGCTTCTCGACCCAGTCTATGAAAATATAGCAATCCTCGATCTCATGGCTCACTACTCTGTGGTAAGGATAATACAGGGGATTATCGGCCATTTTTGCTTCGTAAGGTCTCTTCGACTCCGGCAATTGTAGACCGTTGTAGGGCATCCTTGAATATCTTGCGAACCTTGTCTCTCCTGAAAGAGTAAACTTTGTTCTTTTTCTTATCTAGGGAAGGCCCTTTTCCTCCTAGCACTGGCTTTCAGGACCGGTCCGTTTTGATCCACCCGCCTTTCGCTTGTTTTCATTGTCAGACGCATTGAAGACGTTGGTATTATTGGAATTCCACTTTTACAGTTGAATATCCAACCCCTCATTCGATGAGGAAAGTGCCTAGATCCCTTTACTGGGAATGACCTCTTTAGCAAAAACTAGCATATGCTACAACCCACTTGGTTTGTTTTGAAAACTACTCGATTTTAAAGCGGATCTTAAACCACACCTTTTCAAATCACTTGATTCTATAACGATATCAAGTTCATTACGTTAAAGGTTTTCGTCAAAACCAGTCGTTGCCCTCCATCATTTCAGATAGGTCGTGCCTAGTATTCGTGCTCTGTTTGTTGACCTCCATCAAGGCACAGTGCATGGTAGCTTGGTAATAATTTTCTTCTGGTTCCACCGTGCTTTCAGTAATAGGTTGTGGTTCTGAAATTTCTTCCAGTTCTATTGCGCTCCCACTTATTTCTTTTTCAAGAAATTGAGTCTCTAGAAAGTGGGCATGTTGAGAAACAAAAACCTTTTGTTCCTCTGCGTAATAGAAAAGATGCCCCCTGGAGTTCCTTGGGATATCACAAACTTACACAGTATTGATCGTACCTCGAGCTTTTCCATATGCTGCTTTTTGACAAAAACTGGACATCCCCATATCTTAAGATACTTAAGATAGGGTTTCTTCCCACTCTACATTGTTAAGAATATGTATGCCCTAGAGGATATTATTGTATTATATAGTGGATGCTTGGAATATATATAGAGGACTTTCTTGCTCGACATGATAATATGCTATCTGGTTGCTCTTTATCTTAACATGTACACTTGTATTGTTATACCGTCTCTCTGATACATATTGATAAAGCCCTTAGGATGTTAGCTTGACTACCAGGACTATGATGCAGATCATACTAGTGGGGCTTGTGTAGTTCGCAAGCACGTCCTTTAACAGTTCCTAGTTGAGGGAATATCGAGACAGGGCATTGATATTCCAGAGTAGACCAGTGTGTAGTTTCTTGACCCTGTATGAGGTGATGGTTGATCCTACATCCTTTAGTCTTTGACATTAAAGATTGCACACATGTGCTCATTAGAGAATGGGTACACCGAACAGGACTCACCGAGAACTCCTAGATGGTACCAACCTATCGTCAGATAGCATTTTTCTGGTAACACTTATACAGGTTAGTCTATAGACCCGAGATCGTCATAGAGTCTTGTGTGGTTCCCACTGTGCTTTGATTTCCTCCCTACCACGGTTCAAAGGAGTCATGCAAAAAGGTGGATTTTGGGTATAATCCTGAGTCACATGGAGGCAATGAGCGATAAGAAGGGTTTTGTCTCTCCCGGTATAGGGAGTTGATGTTGCGCTATGCTCGATTGGATATAACAGCATGTCCCTAGCCAGGGATGATGAAATTTACTGGTAAGTGTTATTAGTAGTTTCTCGAAAGGTTATAGGTCACACATCGGCATGACTTATTAAGTTACTGGGGTCTGACGATTCCACCCCTAGACTCGATATGCGACATATCAGACGAAGAGACCGGACTGTACGGTAAGTGTTGCTTATAGGCTTTGCGGGAGTTTGGACAAGCTTGCTTGTTGATCTTCTATTCGCTCAATAGCTGGGTAGCCGTTACGTCCATCTAGTACCGCTGACGGCTTGTAGGTGACTGATGTGATCATTACCTACTGCTGGTATATTGACAAGTCTTAAGAGTCCCACACAGACATTTCCTAGCTCAAGAGAAATGAAGTAGGGAACATATTGGGATATGTGCGGGAGCTTGATTAAATACGAGTATGTGATACCGTATTCTAATCTCGTGATATTTGATATCAGTTAGGTTATATGTGATATAACCGGATTATTGAATCAAGTGTTGATTCAATGATATGTTATATGTGTATATAAATATTTGATGCTGGCCGGTTATATATGATATGACCAGATTATTGAATCAAGTGTTGATTTAATGTAGTATTGAATATTTGACGGTTTTATGTGATATAACCGGATTATTGAATCAAGTGTTGATTTAATAATGTGATATACATATATAGATGATATTAGTCGGTTATATATGATATAACCGAATTATTGAATCAAGTGTTGATTTAATAATTTAATATATATTTATATTTTATATATTAACTAATATTGTGCTCACTAAAAATTTTATTCTCTTTTTACCCTTATATATATGTGATAAATATAAATATATGTATTTATTTATTGTATCATGGTTGATGATATATAGAATTGGATGTATGAGAATTACACATGAGAATTGTGATGAGTTGGAAATGGATTAATTTATGAATTAATGGAAAATGGGACTGAGTCATTTTCTTAGATGCTTGTGGAAGCATTGAGAAGTCGTGACTCACTCCATTCTCTTTGTTTTTATTCATAGATATTTCCACACTATCTTATCACGTCACCTCATGGCTCTTTCTCTCTCCACCTAAGTTCATCCCCATCTTCTTCCTCACTTGCTTTCTAGATTTTTCTTGAGGTGAAAAAAGAAAAAAGAAAGAGATTTCTAAGTAAGCCAAAACTCCTACTTCATCAACCTAGACTCATCTAGCCCATTAGTTTAGGTTGTTAGTTTCACTAATACTTAATTAGAGAAGTATTAGCTTGAGTTAGTGAGACTTCAAGGTGGATTATCTTCGGCCTCGAAGATCGCAAAGCAAGCTCGATCCTTTCTTCAAGTGGAGCAAAGAAGAGTTCTAGGGACTACTACTTGGAGTTTTAGAAGTAAAGGACTTGGTCTATAAAGGTTGTAACCCTCTTCGCTTAGTATAGAACTTGCTTTTATGTTTAGAAAACCCTAATACTCTAGTTAGATTCTGGGTTAGTGTAGTTTAGCATTCTAGATTTTTTAAAATTGCATACTTGATACTTGTATAAAGCTAGTGGTGGTGCTATGACACACTTTCATGGTATCAGAACCAAGCTAGAGCATTAGGCAATGTCTAGACGACGTTAAAGTGTTCGATCGAACTTCGAAACCCGCATTTTACTAAGTTTTTGTCCATTTTTCAAAAGTTGAATTTCTTCAGATTAAAAATAGTCAGAAAATCGTGCAGGGTTTTTGATGGAGCCCCAAGAAATATGAGGGCCCAACTCAAGTAAATGGCCACGGAACCGCGGCATAACCTAGGGTTTAGCCGTGGTTCCGCCACATGTTTGGTGAGTTTGGGACTCCTTTTTTCTTATGCTGCTCCGTAGTGATGTTTGGCACTTTTGGGGCATTTTTTAGTGAGGCTCAAGTTGTTGAGGTCTCTGTGATTTGTGGGTGTTTGATAAATTGATCGAAATGTTTAACATCATCTAGATTATAATGATATGTGATACGATATTTGGAATCCATATTAATTAATTTTATGAAAACTATTTTGTGTTTTGTAATCTATCATTTTAATCCCTTTTGATTGGTTTCCACGGAGTTTTGATTCGGATCAAAACTCCGTCGCAATCTCGTATTGTACACGAATACTCACCGGAAAACACTACTAGATAGCCACGCCACATAGCCCCGACTAAGTGACTATAGGTGAACACAGTAACCAAAAGCATCCACTCGGGAGCTCGCAGCCGCGGTGTTCCGCCTAAGTGTACTTCGTTGACGGCATCGGGGATGCGGAAATCTACTAAAGTTCCCAACAAGCATTAGATCATTTCATCGGGAATCTTGTTGAATTACCCAATTTGATATTGAAAACTGTTTTCAATTCGAGACATAAATGCAAGATTTAAAGGGTTAGGCATGAAATACGAGATATGAGATATTCCGGGTTTATGATGTCTAAGATTTGATGCGGATTCTAATTATTGTATGTTTTCATTTCTTTTCTGCGACCGTAAGTGTAATATGTGGTGTATCTTTGATCTCGTTGCTATACGTCAACGACATTAGGAATACGCGTATTTACTTACGTTGATAGCATGAGATGTTATGTGTTGCTTGTGATATGTTATATTGGATCGTCGTGATTGAATAGCCGGGTTTTTTTTTACGTGAGATGAGAGTTTTTCTATTTTCATTCATGTAATAAATTGTATGTAATATTCTTTTATTGGGACACTTCCGGGTTGAGGATGTTGTCACCATTGATGTATATTATTTACTTCTCCACATTAGGATAGACCCAAGGCGGGGAGCACAAGTAACCGGGTTATAGAGTCCAGTGGGAGACCATCTCGAGGAGTCAAGACCGGGTCGCCTAACTCTAGAATTGGCAGGGTTGCTTTCCGCTCTCGTAAGGGTCTAGGGATGTGGGTTTGGCTATTCATCACGACCGAAGAATCCGTGTTTTTCGTTACTGCTTAATTTAAAACACGGACCTCCTAGTATATCCTATATTTCATATGGTTGCTTCTGTTGCTATAGTTCTGTAATGTGATCATATAACTGCGTGAGATGGATGCTATATATATGATATATGATAAACGCTGCTTATGTTTTGCGCCCGCGCTAGTCCAGTCCCCGCTCTACCGTTAGTTAAGTAACCTAACGGTGCATGACAGGCCCCGTGGCGAATGCGGATGGTATAAGCGTACGTTCTATTTTCGTTTCTTCTGTGATGTTTAAGAAACATATATGATGGGACGTCATTAAAGAGATTAAAGAAAAGAAAAGAAAGCTAAAGATGTTGTAGAATCAATTTTTCAAAAAGGTAGATCTAGTTATTGCTTTGCATAGCGGTATTCCTTTGTGAATATCCAGCACCACATTCGATGAGCAATGAGCCTAGATCCTTTCACCTGGAGTGACCTCTTTAGCAAAACTAGCAAATGCTACAACCCTTTCGGTTTGTTTTGAAAACTACTCGATTTTAAAAAGCGGAGCTTAAACCACTCCTTTTCAAATCACTGGATTCTACAACGATATCAAGTTCATTACGATAAAGGTTTTCTTCAAAAGTAGTCGTAGCCCTCCGTCATTTCAGATAAGTGCTATTAAGTATTCGTGCTGCGTTTGTTGACCATAGCCAAGGCGTAGTCTACGGTAGCTGATTAGTGTTTACCTGCAGCATATGATACGATTGGATTAGGGTAGTCGTACGGCTTTGTTGGCCATAGCCAAGGGTCGTACGGGTGGGTTTAATTCAATCACGAAATGACGGGTTGAACTTGGCTAGTGCTTATGATTTGTTGACCATAGCCAAGGTCATAAGCCGCATGGGGTAAAAGCAGATATCGGGAATTTCAAGAGTTCAAATTTGCAATGAGATTGCATACCTTCTATATGATAGTTGGATCCCGATACCCACTGTGAGGAAGTGTTACTCCTGGGAGAGTTTTTCACTTTACAATTAGCTGATCCAGTAGGTGTCTAAGAAAGGTGTTAACGGGGTTATGCCCCTGCGGAAACGAGGTTATTTAATTAGTTCCATGCGAAAGCATGGGGAGACTCCTTCGGAGTACCAATACCTGCCTGGCTGACCGATTAGCGAACTTGTAGGGTGTAATTAATCCCGGCTAATCTTACCTTCTAGGGTTTGAAGGAAGATTTGATAAAAACAGTGGGAGCCATCCTGATTAGATAAGATAATAACCAATCTAATCTTGCAAGAGTGCACGTTAAAGTGTTTTCTTCTCTTTCTCTCCAGGTAGCGACCATGACACGCCTTAATCAAGATAATAATATAGATGTATTGACCGAACCCTCTTATTATACTGAGCTGGGGAACGCTGGTTCCTCTTTTTCTTATGATTGTCATAAGTCTGAGCAAGGAATAGGGGAATATCGGGATTCCCTCGCAACCCAAATGAAGAAAGAGCATGATGATGCATCTTCTTCGGGTGTGTTCGTTACCGATAACTGTTTCTCAGTATGCTTTATGTCCTGTGTATTGGATACCGGATCAGGATCCCACATTTGTAATATGTTATATAGGTTAAGATGAAGTAGAGAACTGAGAAAGGGCGATAAATCTCTCGTAGTAGGGAATGGTGCAATTGTTGCGGCCAAAGCAGTTGGCGAATATCACCTAGTATTACCAAATAGTAATACATTGATTCTGAACGACTGTTATTTCGTACCAAAAATGATGTGCAATATTATATCAGTTTCTTTATTACATAAAGAAGGATATAACTTTGTATTGGAGGAAAATGTTATGAACATTTTCCTAAATCAAGTGTTGATTGGATTTGGTACGTTATGTAACGGTATATATGTTGTAAATCAAACTACAGTTCTAAACATACAGAACACACACAAGAGGAAAAGTTCAGAAATGAACGAAACCTTCTTATGGTATTGTAGACTTGGTCATATCAATGCGACAAGACTAGCTCAGTTGCATAAAGATGGATATTTGAATCCATTTGAATTTACATCATATGAAACTTGCGAGTCATGTCTCAAAGGCAAGATGACCAAAACTCCGTTTACAGGACACGGAGAAAGAGCTACTGAACTCTTAAGACTGATACACAGTGATGTATGCGGTCCTATGTCTACACATGCCCGGAATGGTCTCTCGTACTTTATTACATTCACCGATGATCTCTCAATATTCGGACATGTGTTCCTGTTGAAACACAAATCTGAAGCTTTTGAGAAATTCAAGGAATATAAGAACGAAGTAGAGAACCAAACGTGTAAAAGTAGTAAAATCCTTCGATCTGATCGAGGAGGAGAATACTTGAGCACGGATTCTGAGACTATTTAAAAGTGAATGGGATTATCTCTCAGCTAACTCCTCCATATACACCACGGCACAATAGAGTATCGGAGCGGAGGAATCGCACCCTATTACATATGATGCGCTCTATGATGAGCAATGCTGAGTTACTTATTTCCTTTTGGAGCTATGCACTGGTGATATCTGCATACCTATTGAATCAAGTTCCATCAAAATCTGTGCCAAAAACACCATATGAGATATGGAGTGGAAAGAGACCATATCTTAAACGAGTTAAGATATGGGGTTGTCCGGCCTATGTTAAAAAAACAAAATTCGGACAAACTCGAGGTAAGATCAGTTCTATGCAAGTTTATGGGATATCCAAAGAATTCACATAGATATCTATTCTACCATAGTGAGGGACAAAAAGTGTTTGTTTCTCAACATGCCACCTTTTTAGAAAAGGAATTTCTTGTGAAAGAAATTAGTGGTAATGAGGTAGAACTGGATGAAGTTCCAGCTACACAAACTATAACTGATGATTTGGTAGAACCGGAGGATTCAATAGGCCCCGACGAACCTCAGCCGCTCCACAGATCTAGTAGGGTTCCTCATCGGCCTGAGAGATACTACAGGTTTCTCATAGACGGTAGGAGTGAGGATTTCATCAAGGAAGATGATGATCCAACTAGTTTCGAGCAGGCTATCACAAGTGTAGACTCTGTGAAATGGCTGGATGCTATGCGATCTAAGATGGAATCCATGTACACCAACAAAGTATGGACTTTGGAAGTTCCTCCTGAAGGGGTAAAACCCATCGGGAGCAAGTGGATCTTTAAGAAGAAACTTGATGTAGATGGAAAGGTTGAGACCTTCAAAGCTAGACTTGTAGCAAAAGGTTTTCATCAACGACCAGGTGTCGATTATGATGCAACCTTTTCTCCAGTGGCTATGCTTAAGTCCATCAAGATCCTACTTGCCATTTCTGCATACCATGACTACAAAATCTGGCGGATGGACGTCAAGACCGCTTTTCTAAATGGTGATTTAGAAGAGAGCGTGTACATGACACGGCCAGAGGGCTTCGTAGAAAGTGGAAGCAACGGAAAGGTATGCAAGCAGCTTAAATCAATCTACGGATTAAAGCAGGCATCACTGAGTTGGAACATCTGTTTTGATGTGGCAGTCAAAGAGTTTGACTTCATCAAAAACGTAGATAAAGTTTGTATATACAAAAAGGTTGTAGAGAGTAAGGTTGTCCTCCTTGTATTGTACGTGGATAACATACTCTTGATAGGAAATGATGTTCCTATGATACACTCGGTCAAGCTCTTCTTATCACAAAAGTTCTCCATGAAAGATCTAGATGATGCCTCTTACATCCTGGGTATAAAGATCTATAGAGATAAATCTAAGAGGATGTTAGGATTGTCTCAATCCAGGTACATTGACACCATACTAAAGAGGTTTAGTATGGAAGATTCTAAGCGTCCTAATTTACCCGCTTGCTCAGGAATCACTCTCTCCAAAGAGATGTCTCCCAAGACTGATTTGGAGAAAGCTTGCATGCAAGAGATATCCTATGCTTCTGTAGTTGGGTCAATCATGTACGCGATGTTATGCACCAGACCGGATGTAGCTTACGCACTTAGTGTGGTAAGCAGGTATCAATCAGATCCTGGGAAGAAACACTGGACATATGTAAAGAACATTCTTAAGTACTTTAGAAAGACTAAAGAAATGTTCTTAGAGTATGGTAACGGAGAACTCCAGGTGGAGTCCTTTACCGATTCGAGCTTCCAGAGTGATAAGGATGACAGTAAGACGGTCTCGGATTTTGTCTTCACCCTCAATGGAGGGGCGGTATGTTGGAAGAGTTCCAAGCAAGATACCGTAGCAGACTCGACGATGGAGGCTGAATACATCGTTGCCAACGATGCTGTCTGGATGAAGAAGTTCATTGCTAAACTTGGTGTGGTTCCATCCATTGAGGATCCAATACCCTTGTATTGTGATAACAGTGGAGCTATGGCTTTGGCCAAGGAACCCCGGCCCCATCAGCGATCCAGACATATTCTTAGACGGTATCACCTGATCCGGAAGATAGTTGATCGCCGGGAGGTCGAGATCAGGAGAGTTGACACGAAGGACAACACAGCGGATCCACTCACAAAAGTCCTCCCCCAGATGCAATTTGAGAGACTTTTTGCGATGTTGGGTATGAGCTACTACAACAACTGGCCTTATGTAACATTTCAGAAAATAAAAAATATAATTTTTGGAAATTTAATATTAAAATAAAATATTTCGCGAAAACTATTCGATTTGCGAATAGGTTTTTTTTCGTAAAACGGTATAAGTATATACCAATATTTGGAAATTTATCGGAGATTAAAATGATTTATTTATTTTAATGATATTTATCGGATTTTGGTCAAATCCGTATTTTTACATTTTTTCATGACTTGTGCACCATGTCTTATGCATGTTAAGTGTTGTATTAGTGTTTGTGTTTGTGAGTTTTTGCAAGGAAAAGAAAAGAGAATAAGAAAAGAAAAGAAAAGCAAAGAAAGAAAGAGTTTGTGTATGAATAGAGTTGTGGATATAAAACAAAATTGATATTTGTGTGAGAGAGTGAGTGTAGAGGGAGATATTTTGTGAGAGAGAGTGAGCCTAAGAGAGAGTTGGCCGCCCCTTTTCCCTCCTCCTCCATTGTTTCTTCATGTATTCCACCATGCTCCTTCAACTCACAACCTCCATGCACAATCTCAAATTCCTTGCGAAAACCTCATGCCCCTTTCATTAAAAATATGCACAAACCTATTCTAAACCCTTTGAACCATTCAAGTTTGGATTTTGAAGACTTTGGGCAACTCAAGAATTTTCTTTAGTTGCTAATGAGGTATATCTCTTCACTTTAGATTAGTAATTTTGTTAAATATCGTATTTTAGTTTAGAATATGAGTTAATTATGATATGTGATCTTAGAAAATTACAAGTTGTTGTTAAGTGGCCAATTGAGGTTTAGTGAGTGTTTTCAAGACCTTAGAGATTGATTTAGAGGCCTGGAAATGAGTTTAGAACCCGATACACGAAGTTAGAATTTTCTTGTGTCGGTTTTGTGAAACCTTATGGCCTACACGGTATCTGGAGCTATCTGGAGTATTTTTAAGAAAATCAAACAAGTCCATTAATCTAGATAGATCACTAGAAGACCACCACAGAAGTACGAACCCATTCTCTCCCACTATGTCCAGCGAGGCCGGATATTCACATGATGTCGCTGGACCCCCTATTGGCATTGGTGAGGTGGTTTGGCCTGTAGCTCACTTACCCTGTAACCTATCACCTGTACTTGCTTGTTTAGTTCCTATTTACCTGAGCCAAAATCTGGGAAGTACTTGAGAGTGTTTTGGCCGTGTTTTCCGATATGTGAATTCTTGGTTTTTATATTTGGAATGCGTGGTTTTGTATTTGAGTTTGGATTCCGTCGTTGGACATTTGTACGTCAACGGACGAGGGTTATTTGGTTGATTTTGCATGAGAAGCTATAGGTTCTAACCTATAAGCAATTCGTGTGCCGTATCGGTTTTTGGATATTGATTTTAATAGAATTGCATTGCGATTGTGTATTGATTGTAGGTACCTTCGCGTGGATTTCCGAGACGACGAAGCACATCGACTTCAGCTAAGCGAGGAGTTTAGCAGGTGAGTAGATTTATATCTACGGGGGAAGTCGGATGGATGGCGTATAGCAACCCCACAACCATTGATATGGAAGATCGTTTTATAATTATATATTTGATAACGGATATACTATGATTTTAGGATAACCTTATTATAGGATTTAGTAAGATTTAGTGAAGAGATGATATGATAAAGTTGACACTAATAAATATATAGACTCGAGAGTAGTATATAGGTATATAAGAGAACATGATGTGAGATATTGAGATGATGGATATAGATGACTCGGATTGATATATGAGAAAATTAAATGAGAAGTGAATCATGATAAGTATGAATTGAAAGATGACAAGTATGGGTTAATAATGGTATGACACGAGATTGAGATAGAGGTGTTGTGCAATTAATAAGATACGACATTTATACAAATGTGATTGAGATATATGTGAATAGATATATTTATGAGTATAATGAGTAATATGCCGTACGAGAATTTAGATCCGTACCCTCATTATTGTATAGGTCGATAGATTCCCTATTCTGTTTAATGACCCCATACGATGGATTACCGTACGCGATGAGATGTACCGGATGATTGATCTACGCTAGTGATTTGAGGATGATGATTGATGATTCTTGTCATATCGTATGTTATGAGGCGGGATCGTCGATATAAGATTGCCACCTGAAACCTGTTTTCAAAACGACGAAGTGTACCGTTTAAAAGTGACCATATGATTCTTGTGTAGATAGATACACCATTTATTGTTCATGTTGTGTAGCATATTATTCTTCGTGTGATACGTATCATGTTTCCAATATTTAATGTTATATGATATCATTGCTAGCACACCTGCATAATTACCGTTGATGCGCATGTTACACTTATACAGATTTGCCGGCTCACACAGATTCATCATCGGTAATTGTCATACTTCTTACACAGTAGAACTGCCTTATCATGATATTCCTTTTAACAGTAAAAGTACATTCATTGTTCAGTATTATCACTTGACATGCTTGCATGATATACCCGATGTACTCATATTACTATTCTATATTGCATACATTGTACTTTATGGTTATATGTTGAGATGTTGTTTTTATGAGAACTTTGGATTTAAGAACCGTGGTATATTTCAAAGGGAATAGTGTATTGTTTTAAAAACCCGGTTTCTCTCGATATGATATTTCGAGATGTCCACCATGAGTTTTTTCAGTTTTGAGCTTGTTTTCAAGACCCGGTTCAAGGAGTTGGTGGATGCCGTTTGCGTGTACATGGTGGACCCGGTATGGTACCCCGGGACAAGAAATGATTTTTGTGGTGTAGACGATGAGTTTGACAGAGGGAACACTACCTATCGGTGATTGTATAGAGCTCGGCAAATATCCGGAGGATAGCATTTTGGAGTTATGATATGAGATGGATATGAGGACCGATCTGAGGATGCGGCGCCTGAGATATGAGGATTTACGTGTCGATGCTGGACACGGGTTTTCATGATGTTTTGACTTTCGGTGTTGGACACTCAGGTTCCATGATTTTGATGTGTCATTGATGGACATACGTGGTTGATATCCTGATATATATATATATATATACACATGCATATGTTTTCATGATGTTCGAGTGTCGGTGTGGGACACTCAGGTTCCATGATATTGTTTGTGTCGTTGATGGACACGTGGATGATATCCACATGCATACAGGCATGTGACGTCGGATGTTTATTTATATATGTCATTGCATTGATAGATTGTTGGCATATATGCATACTTGGTCACCCTAGGCATCATAGTATTACCTTCAGGATATAGTGATATCATAGTATTACCTTCAGGATATAGTAACCTAGGAAATCGTTGTTTTATTTGATTTCTAATTGCTGATGTTTTCTACTCGCGGGTTGGCAACTCACCCCTGTTGTGCCACAGTTCTTGCAGGTTTGACCGTTTGGGATCAGTTACGGTATTGCTGGCATACAGCTTCTTCCAGGGTGCTTTGCTTTGGAAGGTGGGACACATGCTGGATCGTGCACACTCTCGTACTGTTACATTCTATTGTATCTAGATAAACTCCATCACATCAGATCAGATCAGGACTAGACATTGTATATTGGTAGACCTAGTCAGACTTGGGTATTGTGCGAGACTAAGAGCGATGGGTTTATGATCGCTTTTCTTGAGTTTTGATGTCTTGCTTCTTTATTTGTTCTTTCTGGGTTGATTCTTTCCCATTAGGCGTCGTACATATGTTATTGCGTGGTTGTGATTCCGCCAGTTGGCGAAGAGCTAGCTCCCGCTTGGGGATGCCTATATATTGTTATGTATATGTTTTTGGATCAAAATATACAAGGAAGGTGCTGCCCAAAGTTTTAAAAGACAAAATAGGATTCATTATACCTTTATTTCAAAACTGCACCTCCACTATTTTCCGCATAAAGGTTTAGATTTTCCGGGCTTCGGTTTACTTGATCTACGTTAACGCCTTTAGACGTTGCATAATTTAAGTGTCGGTCATGTGTTAAATTACGGGTCGTGACAAAGTTGGTATCAGAGAGTTAGGTTTAACCTTGGTTTGAGTCCGGGTTTGACTATGCGGAGTCTAAGGCGTATATATATCGGAAACTAGGCTTGACCTTGCGGAACTTAGACTTAACAGGAAGGTATTAGACCCGGACTTTCGTTTCATAGGTTGACCTTGATCGATGGCGTAGGTAGCTTGAGTAGAGTGACGTACCGTACGTATGTTCCACGACATATTTACGATACGATACTCCACTTAAGAAACCTTAGGATGTACATATCTTGAGATCCTTGATATTATTCGTTTCTATGATCATATGTCCATTTGGGATCTGTTGATTTCTTTCATTCATTGATCTATCTTCTTCGATACCTGCTTGAGGTTCCTGTCACCATAGTTTGAGCGCAGATTGAGCTGCTGTTGGTGTTGCGGTCAGGGCGAGCTCGTCATGGACGAGGACTGGCCATGTTTTTTTTCTGGTGACATAGGGACGTATAGGTATAGTGTTGTGTTGTGATATCTCGTTTGAGGCGATTCTTCGATTTTGCATAGGATGATCAGGCCATTGATAGAGCCTACCAGATTGAGAGGACTGTTGATGTACAATCTACCTCAGAGATCATGATGTTGTCTACCGTGCAGACAGATGACCCAGCTGTTGCTGAGATGTATAAGATGTCGATTCCAGAGTTTATGAGCTGAGACCGCAGGAGCTTTTAGACAGAGATGTGATAGGAGATAGCTAGTCTATCTCTGGTGGAGCGACGGATGTGATTCGCCAGATTTGATGTGCCAATGCAGGCTCAGTTGAGTTGAAGAATTCCAATTGAAGGATCTTACTTGGATCTAGAGTAGATCGATTAAGAGAGGACGTTGTTCGTCGGATGCTCTTATGTGAGATCGGTAAGTTGACCAGTTTCAGATGAAGGACCTCACCAGATGTGTTGTGAGTTGATCGAGAACGGATGAATAAAGTATATTCCTCCGATGATTTAGACGAGTTCCCGAGGACGTATTCGGCTAGATATCTTCTACAGAGTGGTGAAGATACCGAGTTCTTAATGTCGAGTTCGTGTGAGAGACTCCAGATTGACCGTAGCCGAGAATGAATTGCGATATGCAGACCGTAAGAGATGACGTCGAAGTGGACGATAATAAAGACAAGTGGAACAAGAGGTTCGTGCGAGATGTTAACGAGTGGTTGTTACTCTCAGTTGATGCCAGAAGATTAATATGTGTGCAGAGGCGTTAGATACAGCCAAAATTCCAGGTGAAAGCCGTGCTGAGGACACAGCTGTCCGGTTATGAGAAAAGAGTTAAGCAAGAGTGCCAACATTCGTATAGTTCGGCATAGGTGAGATTAGAAGAAGCCATGAGCAGGTTCCAGGACACCGTAGCGATAGAGATTTTTACCCAGGATCAGTTATATCGTGCGTATTCAGTGGGCCAGATTCCGCCGTCGGTAATGTGCCGTTTGAAAGTGGTCATGTTGATTGGACAAACGGTGATCAGAAGAGTTCCAGAGTGGGGTTGTTCCGTTAGTACACCTGATCGGGCCGACGAGCAGAAGGATTGCGAGATTGGTAATCCAGAGAGGAACAGGGAACCCAGAGACCGGAGATGCCAGATCGTGAGCAGAAGGCAAGTAGATGATCTTGCTCTGCCAGTTTGGGCGCACCGGCATATTTTTCGACATTGTAGGAGGTGTACCTCAATGTCAGTTATTGCGATTGCGTTTTGTGATCCGAGTATCACATTTTTATCACTTGGACTTGAGTTTCGTGATTATGATTTTGTGCACCATGGCTGCACCTATTGGGGATTTATATTTTGTGCACAGTTATTGCACTTGATTTATGTTATATACACCGCTACATTAGTTTATGATTTGTGCATATATATTGCACTAGGTATCGATTTGTGCCTTCATTGCACGTATTTATGGTTTCGTGGATTCGATACGTTCGATTTTATTTCATGCATGTTATATGCACTTGACTTTACTTATACACTCGGTATAACTTATATGTGCTTGCAGTGCATTGGGATGAATTTTGCGCACATAGTTGCACACATTTATAATTCTATACACCTTGGTATACTCGGTGTTGTTTTTGTGAGAATTTGAAATATTGATGAATTTTCGTGCATTTGTTGCACCAGATTGTATTTCGTGCATTAGTTGCACGGGATTTGTATTTCGTGCATTAGTACACCAGATTTATGTTTTCGTGAGCGTCTATACTTGATGTTCGTTATCGTGCATACTATTACACTGGATGTTTTATATGGACCGGACGCATTTGATTTGGATTTTTGCGCATGTTGGGCGCATGATATGAGATTTTGTGCACACCAGATGCACTCGATAGGAATTTTTATTCGTGCATATTGGATGCACTTGATTGGGATTTTCATTCGTGCATGTTAGTTGCACTGGGTTGAGATTTTCGTGCACTATAGATGCATTTGATATTGTTTTCGTGCACATCCGTTGCACTGGACAGATGCTTTCGTACACACCCGTTGCACTTAGTTTTGCTTTTGTGCATATTCGTGACACATGTATTGGATTTGGTTTTCCGTGCGCACCAAACGCATGTGTTGTTGGATATGCCTTTTGAGGCTGATTTTATTTATGAGTATTGCGTTTTGATGATGGATACTATATTATATAGTAGTCGAGTAGGGTTGGTCTGAGGACAGTGCCTAAGTACTTTTGCATGCATAAAAAGGTTACCAAAGGTTTTCAGAAAGAAGCTATCGTCTCATTATTTCCTACGTGTCCGCGAGTGACGTGAAATTTTATAAAGAAAACCTTCTGGGATATTTCAAAAAGGAAGGACGTATAAATTGAGCAAAACATATATAAGTATATATTTACTACTTTACAAATGATCGTCCGCCACTTGCTTCGTGAGCTACGCATAGCACGGAGATTTGGGAAAGATTTGGCATGAGTTATTCAACTTTCAAAATTGTTTTACAAATATGTGTGCTATACATGTATTATGATTTGACTATAGTGCATTTGGATTCCAGTAGTGGAATTCAATATTCCTATTTCTTTTATAACTCTGATGATTGCGTGATGCTTGACGGAGTTTGATTTTGAGTTTCGTACTCATTTTCTGGTGCACACGATGCGCTGTAGTATTTCAGTATCTTCCTTGATTTCAGAACCCCGTTGATTTGAGCTGATTATTGAAATGTTTTAGCATTTGGGGATTTAAATTTAAATTCGGGGACCGAATTTGTTTAGGGTGGGAAGACTGTAATATTTCAGAAATATAAAATATTATTTTTGGAAATTTAATATTAAAATAATATATTTCGTGAAAACTATTCGATTTGCGAATAGGGGTTTTTCGTAAAATGGTATAAGTATATACCAATATTTGGAAATTTATCAGAGATTAAAATGATTTATTTATTTTAATGATATTTATCGGATTTTGGTCAAATCCGTATTTTTACATTTTTTTTCATGACTTGTGCACCATGTCTTGTGCATGTTAAGTGTTGTATTTGTGTTTATGGGTTTTTGCAAGGAAAAGAAAAGAGAATGAGAAAAGAAAAGAAAAGCAAAGAAAGAAAGAGTTTGTGTGTGAATAGAGTTATGGATATAAAACAAAATTGATATTTGTGTGAGAGAGTGAGTATAGAGGGAGATATTTTGTGAGAGAAAGTGAGCCTAAGAGAGAGTTGGCTGCCCCTTTTCCCTCCACCTCCATTTTTTCTTCATGTATTCCTCCATCCTCCTTCACCTCACTACTTCCATGCACAATCTCAAATTCCTTGCCAAAACCTCATGCCCCTTTCATTAAAAACATGCACAAACCTATTCTAAACCCTTTGAACCATTCAAGTTTGGATTTTGAAGACTTTGGGCAACTCAAGAATTTTCTTTAGTTGCTAATGAGGTATATCTATTCACTTTAGATTAGTAATTTTTTTAAATATTGTATTTTAGTTTAGAATATGAGTTAATTAAGATATGTGATCTTAGAAAATTACAAGTTGCTGTTAAGTGGACAATTGAGATTTAGTGAGTGTTTTCAAGACCTTAGAGATTGATTTAGAGGCCTGGAAATGAGTTTAGAACCCGATACAAGAAGTTTGAATTTTCCCGTGTCGGTTTTGTGAAACCTTATGGCCTACAGGGTATCTGGAGCTATCTGGAGTATTTTTAAGAAAATCAAACAAGTCCATTAACCTAGATAGACCATTAGAAGACCACCACAGAAGTACGAACCCATTCTCTCCCACTATGGCCGGCGAGGCCGGATATTCACATGATGTCTCCGAACCCCCTATTGGCATTGGTGAGGTGGTTTGTCCTGTAGGTCACTTACCCTATAACCTATCCCCTGTACTTGCTTGTTTAGTTCCTATTTACCTGAGCCAAAATCTGGGAAGTACTTGAGAGTGTTTTGGCTATGTTTTCCGATATGTGAATTCTTAGTTTTTATATTTGGAATGCGTGGTTTTGTATTTGAGTTTGGATTCCATCGTTGGACGTTTGTACGTCAACGGACGAGGGTTATTTGGTTGATTTTACATGAGAAGCTATAGGTTCTAACCTATAAGAAATTCGTGTACCGTATTGGTTCTCGGATATTGATTTTAATAGAATTGGATTGTGATTGTGTATTGATTGTAGGTACCTTCGCGTGGACTTCCGAGATGACGAAGCACATCGACTTCAGCTAAGCGAGGAGTTTAGTAGGTGAGTAGATTTATATCTACGGGGGAAGTCGGGTGGATGGCGTATAGCACCCCCGCAACCATTGACATGGAAGATCGTTTTATAATTATATATTTGATAACGGATATACTACGAGTGTAGGATAACCTTACTATAGGATTTAGTAATAGGATTTAGTAAGATTTAGTGAAGAGATGATATGATAAAGTTGACGCTAATGAATATATATTGACTTGAGAGTAGTATATAGGTATATAAGAGAACATGATGTGAGATATTGAGATGATGGATATAGATGACTCGAATTGATATATGAGAAAATGAAATGAGAAGTGAATCATGATAAGTGTGAATTGAAAAATGACAAGTATGGGTTGATAATGGTATGACACGAGATTGAGATAGAGGTGTTGTGCAATTAATAACATATGACACTTATACAAATGTGATTGAGATATATGTGTATAAATATATTTATGATTATAATGAGTAATATGACGTACGAGACTTTAGATCCGTACCCTCATTATTTTATAAGTCGATAGATTCCCTATTCTATTTAATGACCCCATACGATGGATTACCGTACGCGGTGAGATGTACCGGATGATTAATCCGCGCTAGTGATTTGAGGATGATGATAGATGATTATTGTCATATCGGATGTTATGGGGCGGGATCGCCGATATAAGATTGCCACCTGAAACCTATTTTCAAAACGACGAGGTGTACCGTTTAAAAGTGACCGTATGATTCTTGTGTAGATAGATACACCATTTATTATTCATGTTGTGTAGGATATTATTCTTCCTATGATACCTATCAAGTTTCCAATATTTAATATTATATGATATCATTGCTAGCACACCTGCACAATTACCGTTGATGCGCATATTACACTTATACAGATTTGCCGGCTCACACACATTCATCATCGGTAATTTCTATGCTACTTACACAGCAGAACTACCATATCATGATATTACTCTTAACCGTAAAAGTGCATTCATTGTTCAGTATTATCACTTGACATGCTTGCATGATATACCCGATATGCTCATATTACTACTCTATGTTGCATACATTGTACTATATGGTTATTTACATTGATGTTAGTTATATATATGCCCTAGAGGCCATTACTGTACACAGGATTTATATTGTAGTGGATGCTGGGACATATATAGGGAGGACTTTCTTGCTCGATATGATAGTGTGCTATCTGGTTGCTCTTTACCTTAACGTGTATACTGATTGTCTCTCTGTTACATGTTGGTAAAGCCCTTAGGATGTGTACTTGACTACCTGGACTATGATGCGGATCATACTAGTGGGGACATGGTAGTCCATAAGTACATCCTTCAAAGTCCCTAGTCGTGGGTATATCGAGACGGGGCATCGATATACCAGAGTAGACTAGCGTATACCTTCTCGACCCATACAGATGGGCGATGGATGATCCCATATCCATTGGTGTTTGACATTAGAGATGATATACGGGTGCTTAGTAGAGACTGGGTACACTGGACGGACTCGCCGAGAACTCCCAGATGGTATTATACCTTACGTCATATGGCAGTTCTCTGGTGACACTGGTACAGAGTAGTCTGTTGACCCGAGATCGTCATAGAGTCTTGTGTGGTTCCCACAATGCTTTGATTTCCACCTTACCACGTCCAAGAGGGCGTGCAAAACGGTGGCTTTTGGGTACAGTCCCGAATCACATGGAGGCAATGAGCGATAGGAGGGGATTCGTCTCTCCCGGTATAGGGAGTTGATGTTGCGCTGTGTTCGATTGGCTATAACCGGAAATCCCTGGCCAGGGTTGTTGAGATTTACTGGTAAGTGTTACCAGTAGTTTCTCGAATTGTTATAGACCTCATATCGACACGACTTATCGAGCTATTGGGGTCTGACGTTTACCACCCCTAGGAAAGATATGCGACATATCAGACGACGAGACCGGACTGTTCGGTAAGTGTTGCTGGTTGGATTCACAGGAGTATGAGCGGGCTTGCTCGTCGATCTTCTGATCGCTCAATACCCGGGTGGCCGTTACGTTTAGCAGACCGCTTGCGGCTTGTGGGTGTTTGATATGATCATCACCTACTGCCGGCGTATTGACGAGTCTTTAGAGTCCTACACAGAGGTTTCCTGGCTCAAGCAAAACGAAATAGGAGCGCATATGAGATATGTGCAGGAACGAGAATAATGCGTGTATGTGATACTGTATTTCATTCTCGCGATGAATGTATCGATTGGTTGTATGCGATATAACCTAGTTATCGAATCAAGGATTGATTCGATAAGCCGATACATTGGATATTAGTCGGTTGTATGCGATATGACCGGATCGTTAAATCAAGTGTTGATTTAATGATTTAATGCATAATTATATATTTGATATATTACTTTGCATTAACTAGTATTGGTTCACTTTAAATGGATATTCTCACTTGGATTGTGCAAGTTGTATATGTGATATACTTTTGTGCACATGATTGTATAATGTTTGATGATACATTATTGCTAGGGTTTTTGTGTAAAGAATTAAACCTTGGTTAAGTAAATGGTTAGGATTTTTCTTTTATCATTCATTTATCTTTTTAATTTAGATTAAAAAAGAAATGGCAAATGAAAACAAAATGGTTTTCTTTCTTTCTTTCTTTCATGAAGCTTGTTGAAGCTTCATGAAGCTTTGACCAAAGTGACCACTTTGTCTTCATCCTTAACCCTAACCATTCATCTAACCTTAGTCAACTCTCTACACATAATCATGGTTCATATTATGATAAGTATTCTTTTCTTTTGCATTTTTAAAAAACTTATCATAATAATATCATCTTCTTCTTCTTCTTCTTCAAGATGAAGAAGCTTGATTCCATCAATGGTGATTTGATGAAAAGAGTGAGAAATCCAATTCTAAAGTGAACCCACTTCCTATTTCTTCATTCTCTACCTCTTGCCAAGTAGTAGAGTGTGTTTTCTTCACAAGTTTCATGACTTGGTGAAGTGGAAGCTTGATCTACTGATGCCTCGACGTAGATCATCTTCGGCACGAAGCCGACGACCTTGCCCGCCCTTTTCTCCGATGAAGCCGACGCTTGGGCCCGGAATTTCATTTGGACAGCGGAGAGGACTTCATTACGGAGCCGTGGAGGTGGAGAAACGGATCTACAAAGGTCGTATTTCCGTTCTTTTAGTTTAGTTGTAAACTTGTTTCATTTTATCGCCTAAAATTCTAGCCAACGATCTTGTTAGGGTTTCTCGGCACCGTTAAAATTGTAAATTGGCATGGTTGATGCCTTGTGAGACCTCTAGTGTGTGCCTAGGAACCCTACAATTGAGATGTTGTTTTTATGAGATCTCTGGATTTGAGAACCGTGGTATATTTCAAAGGAAATGGTGTATTGTTTTAAAAACCCAGATTCTCTTGATATGATATTTCGAGACATCCACCATGAGTTTTCTCAGTTCTGAGCTTGTTTTCGAGACCCGATTCGAGGAGTTGGCGGATGCCGTTTGCGGGAACATGGTGGACCTGGTATGGTACCCCGGGGCAAGAAATGATTTTTGTGGTGTAGACGATAGGCCTGGCAGAGGGAACTCTACCTACCGGTGATTGTATAGAGCTCGGCGAATATCCGGAGGATACCGTTTTGGAGTTATGATATGAGATGGATATGAGGACCGCTCTGAGGATGCGGCGCCTGAGATATGAGGATTTACGTGTCGATGCTGGACATGGGTTTTTATGATGTTTCGAGTGTTGGTGTTGGACACTCAGGTTCTATGATTTTGATGTGTTGTTGATGGACACACGTGGTTGATATCCTCATATATACACACACACACACATGCATATGTTTTCATGATGTTCGAGTGTCGGTGTGGGACACTCAGGTTCCATGATATTGTTTATGTTGTTGATGGACACGTGGATGATATCCACATGCATACATGCATATGACGTCGGATGTTTATTTATATATGTCATTGCATTTATAGATTGTTGACATATATGCATACTTGGTAACCCTAGATATCATAGTATTACCTTCAGGATATAATGATATCATAGTATTACCTTCAGGATATAGTGACCTAGGAAATCATTGTTTTATTCGATTTCTACTTGCTGATGTTTTCTACTCACGGGTTGGCAACTCACCCTCGTTGTGCCACAGTTCTTGCAGGTTTGACCGCTTGGGATCAGTTGCGGTATTGCTGGCACACAGCTTCTTCCAGGATGTTTTGCTTTGGTAGGTGGGACACATGCTGGATCGTGCACACTCTCGTACTGTTACATTCTATTGTATCTAGATAAACTCCATCACATCAGATCAGATCAGGACTAGACATTGTATATCGGTAGACCTAGTCAGACTTGGGTATTGTGCGAGACTAAGAGCGATGGGTTTATGATCGCTTTTCTTGAGTTTTGATGTCTTGCTTATTTATTTGTTTTTCTGGGTTGATTCTTCACTGTTGGGCGTCGTATATATGTTATTGCGTGGTTGTGATTCCGCCAGTTGGCGAAGAGCTAGCTCCTGCTTGGGGATGCCTATATATTGTTGTGTATATGTTTTTGGATCAAAATATACAAGGGAGGTGCTGCCCAAATTTTTAAAAGACAAAACAGGATTCATTATACCTTTATTTCAAAACTGCACCCTCACTATTTTCTGCAAAAAGGTTCAGATTTTCTGGGCTTCGGCTTATTTGATCTATGTTAACGCCTTTAGACGTTGCGTAATTTAAGTTTCGGTCACGTGCTAAATTACGGGTCGTGACACCTTAGTGCAAGTGGGAGATTTTTTGGAATATGTAAGCCCTAGAGGCTATTATTGTATGATATAGTGGATGTTAGGACATATATATAGAAGACTTTCTTGCTCGACATGATAGTATGCTATCTGGTTGCTCTTTATCTTAACATGTACACTTGTATTGTTATACTGTCTCTCTAATACATGTTGATAAAGCCCTTAGGATGTTAGCTTGACTACCAGGACTATGATGCAGATCATACTAGTAGGGCTTGTGTAGTCCGCAAGCACATCCTTTAACAGTTCCTAGTCGAGGGAATATCGAGACATGGCATCGATATTCTAGAGTAAACTAGTGTGTACGTTTCTTGACCCTGTATGGGGCAATGGTTGATCCCACATCCATTGGTGTTTGACATCAAATATTGTAAATAGGTACTCATTAGAGAATGGGTACACTGAACAGGACTCGCCGAGAACTCCTAGATGGTACCATACCTATTGTCGGATAGCAGTTCTCTGGTAATACTTGTACGGGTTAGTCTGTAGACCCGAGATCGTCATAGATTCTTGTGTGGTTCCCACTATTCTTTGACTTCCTCCCTACCACGGCTCAAAGTTGTTGTGCAAACAGGTGGATTTTAGGTACAGTCCCGAGTCACATGGAGGCAATGAGCGATAGGAGGGGTTTCGTCTTTCCCGGTATAGGGAGTTGATATTGCGCTATGCTCGATTTGCTATAACATCAAGTCTCTGACCAGGGCTGATGAGATTTACTAGTAAGTGTTATCAGTAGTTTCTTGAAAGGTTATAGGTCATACATCGGCATGACTTATCAAGTTACTACGGTCTGACGATTCCACCCCTAGACTCGATATGCAACATATTAGACGAAGAGACCGGACTGTACGGTAAGTATTGTTTATAGGCTTTGCGGGAGTTTAGACAATCTTGCTTGTTGATCTTATATTCGCTCAATACCTGGATAACCATTACGTCCAGCTGGTACCACTGATGGCTTGTTGGTGACTGATGTGATCATTACATACTGCTAGCGTATTGACGATTCTTTAGAGTCCCACATAAATGTTTCCTAGCTCAAGCAAAACGAAGTAGGGCACATATGGTGATATGTGCGGGAGCTTGATTAAATACGAGTATGTGATACGGTATTCTAATATCGCGATATTTGATATCAGTTAGGTTATATGTGATATAACCGGATTGTTGTATCAAGTGTTGATTCAATGATATGTTATATGTATATATATATTTGATACTGGCCGGTTATATATGATATGACTAGATTATTGAATCAAGTGTTGATTTAATGTAGCATTGAATATTTGACGGTTATATGTCATATAACCGGATTATTGAATCAAGTGTTGATTTAATAATGTGATATACATATATAGATGATATTAGTCGGTTATATATGATATAACCGGATTATTGAATCAAGTGTTGATTTAATAATTTAATATATATTTATATTTGATATATTTATATGTTAACTAATATTGTGCTCACTAAAGATTTTCTTCTCTTTACACCCTTTTATATATATGTGATATATATAAATATATGTATTTATTTATTGTATCAATGGTTGATGATACATAGAACTAGGATATATGAGAATTACTCATGAGAATTTTGATGAGTTGAAAATGGATTAAAAATTTATGAATTAATGGAAAATGGGAATGAGTCATTTTCTTAAATGCTTGTGGAAGCTTTGAGAAGCCATGACTCACTCCATTCTCTTTGTTTTTATTCATAGATATTTCAACACCATCTCATCAATTCACCTTATGGCTCTCTCTCTCCACCTAAGTTCATCCACATCTTCTTCCTCACTTGCTTTCTAGATTTTTCTTGAGGTGAGAAAAGATAAAAGAAAGAGATTTCTAAGTGAACCAAAACTTTTACTTCATCAACCTAGACTTATCTAGCCCATTAGTTTAGGTTGTTAGCTTCACTAATACTTGATTAGTGAAGCATTAGCTTGAGTTAGAGAGACTTCAAAGTGGATCATTTTCGGCCTCGAAGATCGCAAAGCAATCTCGATCCTTTCTTCAAGTAGAGCCAAGAAGTGTTCTAGGGACTACTACTTGGAGCTTAGGGACTACTACTTGGAGTTTTAGAAGTGAAGGACTTGGTCTACAAAGGTTGTAATCCTCTTCACTTAGTATAGAACTTCCTTTCATGTTTAGAAAACCCTAATACTCTAGTTAGATTCTAGGTTAGTGTAGCTTATCACTCTAGATTTTTTTAAATTGCATACTTGATGCTTGGATAAACCTAGTGGTGGTGCTAAGACACACTTTCACACATTTCATATGGTGTGGTAGGCACAGACTTAGTAGGAACTTTGTTCAAAAGATATGCGGCATATTCTAGTGCATAACCCTGAAGGATCGCGGTAACTCAACGTTACTCATCATGGAACGTACCATATCCAATAAGATGCGGTTCCGCCTTTCCGATATACCGTTGTGTTGAGGTGTGTATGGAGGAGTAAGCTGAGAGAGAACTCCATTCTCTTTTAAATAATCTAGGAACTCGGCACTTATGTATTCACCACCTCGATCAAATCGAAGTGTCTTGATACTTTTGCTTGTTTGCTTTTCCACTTCATTCTTGTATTCTTGGAATTTCTCAAAGGCCTCGGATTTATATTTCATCAAGAATACATGTTCATACCTTAAGAAATCATCCGTAAAAGTAATAACCACTTCTTGCATGAGTAGACATTGGACCACACACGTCGTTGTGTATGAGTTCCAAGAGCTCAGTGGCTCTTACTCCGTGTCCAGTGAACAAAGTTTTTTCATCTTTCCTTTGAGACATGATCGACAAGTTGCATAAAACAGATATTCAAACGGATCCAAATATTCCTTTTTATGTAACTTCGTCAACCATGTTTCATTGATGTGACCTAGTCTACAATGCCATAAGAAAGATTGATTTAATTCTGGAGACTTTCTTTTATGTGTGTTCTGGACATTGAAAACCTGGTGTTGATTTAATACGTATATACCATTTTTTAGTGTATCGGACCAAATCAAACCATGATTAAGGTGGATGTTTACAACATCGCTTATAAATGTAAAATTATAGCCTTCTTTAGATAGTAAAGATACGGAGATGATATTATATGTCAAACTAGGTACACAAAAACAATTACGCAAAATAAAAATGTGTCCACTTGTCAATCCTAGATGATATTCCCCTACGGAAACAGCATCCATGCTCGCTCCGTTAGCAACCTTGAGGGTTATATCACCTACCTTCATGACTCTACAGTTTCTCAGAGCCTGCAATGAATTACAGATATGAGATTCCGAACCGATATCCAATACCCAGGAAGTAGAGTTGGTTGACAGACAATTTTCAATCATAAACACACCTGTAACCGAAGCCACAACTTACTTTGAATTTTTGTTCTGGGCTTTCCAGGCCCCGCAATCTTTCTTCCAATGGCCTTTGCTATGACAATAGAAGCATTTCTCTTTCTCTACTGTCGGCCCCCCAACTTTTGCCTTACCCTTCCGCTGTACCTTATTGACATATCCTTTCGGCTTGATGGGGCCCTTCTTCTTCTTCCCCTTGGCTTACGCGTTAGATCTAGAGATGGAGGTGTAACGACTCTAAAATCACTGTATAGAATTTTCTTGTTATTTTACAGCAAGGAGTAGCATGGGTAAGAGTTAAAAGTTATTTTTGTTAAATAAAAGCAAGAACAAGCTTGTAGCTCACAGGTAAAGCTCCTGCACTGCTGTGACGTAGCCTGTGTGTTCGATTCCCGTCAGACCCAATTATTTTTAGATTTTTTTCTTTTTAATTTTTGGAAGCCCAAGAGTTGCACGTGCAATATAAGGAGAAATGAAAAGTTTCAGAAAAATCAAACAGGCACAATGAGGTGTACTCACCCAAATTAACACGTGGCACGAATCTCGAGGCAAGGCCTCAAGATCCGACCGCCCGTTTTGCCCAAAGGGCCAGCGCCGACGGTTGGGATAGCCCCAAATTCCTCTGTGTTTTTCGCACACACCCCTTCGACTCCCCTTAACTCCCCTGCACTGTTTGATTAACCTGCAATTAAACAAAGACTCTTCAATTCACTATTTAACACGCTTTTAATGCATTTTAATCCACATTTTTAATTCCTAAACCCTAATTCTCTACTATAAATACCATCCCATGTCTTAGATCTTCACCATTCTGAAATTCTAGCAAAATTTCTCTCAAAACTCTCTAAGTGCTAAGTGGAATTAAGCCCCTCAAGTGGAGTAACGAGCCAAACTCGACAACTGGAGCATCTCCGACGAAACCACGACCCCCGAGAGCTTCTTCAATCTCTTCTTAACCTTCTAAACTATAAGTCCCTCTTCTCTCCTTTTCTTTCATCTCAATTCATTTTTTAAAACAAACCGACAAAAGAGGAGTTATCTCCGATATAGTTTTCTTTTTAACAATTGTAAGTCATGAGATAAGAAAACGAGATCAAACTAACATGCTACACTAATCCTAACCTTATTTACATCATTTAGTTTTTATATTGAACAAAATTTTCATATGAAACCAACATATAATGAACTTATTCATTAAAATTCCATGAACTTTAGTGTACCTATTTTTGATATCTAGTATACCCAAACCCTAGAATCTTCACGGGGTAATGACCAACCCCACACGCACACTGTGGTTTCATAGCACGGTATGAAAGTGTTTGTTACCACCCCCATTGGGTTTTACTAGTATCAAGAATGCCATTTTAAAAATTTCGGCGTGCTAATCAACACTAAACAAGATCTTAAACTAGATGATTAAGGTTTTAACTTGATATCAAGAAAACTACATAAAGAGAATGAGGCTACAACCTTTGTAGACTGTGTCATTCTCTTCACAAGCTCCATGTAGTAGTTCACGCGACTCCACTAGGCTCCACCTGAAGTTGGATCGAGATTCCTTTGCGATCTTCGTGCCGAATATCCACCCGAAGCTCCGCTAATCCAAGCTACCTCTTCACTAAACTCTTTAGTGAAGGAAACACACTACACCAAAGTACTAATCTAGTGTAGGATGGTGAAGTAGGGGTGTTGTTTGCTCACTAGGGTTCTCACAAGCTCAAGGGTTCACAACTCATGTGAAGGATTGAGCTTGGAGGTGGAGGTGAAAAAAATGGAGAGAGCTAGACAGCAAGGAGCTCAAGTGAGGAAAAATAACTCCAAGTAGATGGCTATGTGTAGAATGGCTCATCCCCAACCCTCACTTATTGAAACATGGAATGAAAATCCAATTCTTTTCAAACCATGCTTCAATAGTGAGCCAAGACCAATAAACAATAGATAAAAGCCATGCTTTACCCATGCCTAAAATATCTCTCATATTTCCACCCCATTTTCTATTTTCATAAAATAGAAAAAGCAACCATCCTTCATATAATAAATATATATATATATATATATATATATATATATATATTATGAAGAATAATTAGTGAGCTAATAATATTAGTTAATATATAATTATATCAAATATAAATATACATCATATTATTAAATCAACACTTGATTTAATATTCCGGTTATATCACATATAACCGACTAATATCATTTATCTGCATATAGCATTATCAAATCAACACTTGATTCAATAATCTTATATCACATATAACCAAATTGATATCAGATTACCGCCAGATTAGAATAGAGTATCTCATACTCGTATTTAATCAGGACCTCGCACATATCAGCATATGTGCCCTACTTCGTTTCGCCTGAACTAGAAAACTTTTGTATGGGACTCTAAAGACTCGTCAATATGCCAGCAGTAGGTAATGATCACATCAGTTACCCACAAGCCGTCAGCGGTACTAGCTGGACGTAATGGCTACCCAGGTATTGAGCGAATAGTAGATCAACAAGCAAGCTTGTCCAAACTCCCATGAAGCCTATAAGTAACACTTACCGTACAATCCGGTCTCTTCGTCTGATATGTCGCATATCGAGTCTAGGGGTGGAATCGTCAGACCCTAGTAACTTGATAAGTCATGCCGATGTATGGCTTATAACGGTTCGAGAAACTACTGATAAGTCTTACCAGTAAATCTCATCAGCAGCCCTGGCCAAGGACTTCCTGTTATAGCCAATCGAGTATATATAGAGCAACATCAACTCCTAATACCGGGAGAGAAGAAACCCCTCCTATCGCTCACTACCTCCATGTGACTCGGGACTATACCCAAAATCCACCTGTTTGCACGACTCCTTTGAACCGTTGTAGAGAGGAAATCAAAGCACAGTGGGAGCCACACAAGACACTATGACGATCTCGGGTCTACAGACTAACCTGTACCAGTGTCACCAGAGAACTGCTATCCGACGATATGTATATTACCATTGTTCAGTCGAAAATATTGCAATCTTTAACATAACAATTTCCTTACTTTTGTAATCATCTAAGGATGTTTATTATAAATATAACACATATTACAAGTTCGTATGGAAAATATCAAATACCACGTGTTATACTTTATAATCAACATTTTGGAAGGAAATTGTGTGTTTATTATTTCAAGCATGATATTGTATATCTCAACAATCTTCATTGAGATTTTTGTGCAGAAAATTATTTCAGGACCGATATCGGAATTGCAATTTCGCCGACAAAATGCAGCAAGTCAAAGAGTTAAAATCTGGCAGAGATTCAGAAGAGATAAAAAGATTCCAGATATCACATGAACACCAAACTACCACGAGAGAGTGAAGCCACCAGCACACCAAACGGCCGCGGATCCACGGCCGAGTCAGGCCGATCCGCCGCGGATCCGCGGCCGAGTTGGGGGCTCCGGTGACAACACTTTTCCCGAAGCTCCTTTGCAACTACCAAGCTTGTTGAAGATGCTCCATTGTAACAAACTTGTTCTGGAAACTTCCCTACAACAGCCTAGCTTCTTGAGGAAGCTTCATAACTACCTTATTCTAGAAGTTTCCCTACAACTACCTAGCTTCTTGGGGAAGATTGACCTAGCTTCTAGTGGAAGATTGGTGAAGGGCTATATAAAGGACCTAAGCCTTCATTTTGGGGGTTACTCAATTTTAAGTGAAACAACTCATTACATAATCAAATCCAATTCAATTCCAAATCAAGGTCCAAATCAAGAATCGTTGAGAATAACATTAAGCGACGACATTCAAGTTCCTTTACGCGAAACCAATCGTCATCAAGAGCACGAGATCCTCGACAGGTTCAAGTCTCACGGAGATCGAGCAAAGCGAAATTCGACGGAATAGTTACCTCTTCAAGGGAGCGATCGAGAGCAATTCTTGTAACCTCGGATTGAAGGAAAGTGTAATTAGAAGTTGATTAATAAAGGTGATCAATTGTTAATTCTCGTTTTCTTTAAATTCTCGCATTATGAAATTTCTAATTCTTGATTCTTCTATTTTCATGATGCGTGAGTGAAATCTCCGCTTGTAAAGGATTCGAAGGAATTTAGTAGATCAAACGGTGATGAAATCCTATACGCATCTTAAGTCTTATGAGAATTATGAACTTTAGAAAAAAAATCGTCAATGTCCAAATTTGGAGCGAGATCACCGTTCTTGATAATTTCGTTGCAATTTGGGATTAAATGATTGATGATTTTCTTTGCTAAAGGCTAGATTTGAATGATGATCAATGAAAAGACAAGGGATAGTGAAGAAGAAACCCTAGTTTCTTCAAAAGATCCCTAATCTTCATTCATCGCCATCGTTCTAGCTATAATTCATCAATAGATAAGATGTGTAATTTTTAGTATTCATCATTGCTACTAATTCATATCGAATCCTACAAGCTATTCTTCAATTTTCTTGATAACTAAAATTGATATTGGACATTTTCTTGACTACTAAATCTCAAACTCTTTCTTGATTTTTCTTGAAAATATTTCATCTACTAAATCTTGAATCATTTTCTTGAATTTTCTTTACTATTTCTTTCGCCTCAACTAACGCGAGAACGAATAAATACACGAATCTCAGTGGACGACCTGTACTCATTAACAAACTACATCGACACCGTTATTGATTGCGGCTATAAATTCATTGATTGCGATAACACTTTTCATTTCATTCAATCGGATCATTCGATAGAATCGAATCAATCAAACGGCGCCGTTGCCGAGGATGCGTGTGTAATTTGTTCGTTCTTGCTATTTGAGATGAAATATTATTATTCCATCAAAAATTTGAATCAAAATCGCATCGTGTGCTTAACGATTAGTGTGTGAATTTTGCGAGGAAATCTGGAATCACTGCAGCAGGGAGAAAATTATTCAGATCATTTCATCTAGGACAGAGGAGCAAGGGGAGCATCAGAACCATAACATTTTTTAAAGAACTGATCATATGACCGCGGAACCGCGGCAGATTTCAGGTAGAGGCGGCGGAACCGCGGCAGTTTGAACGAGTTAGGGTTTCATCTCTCTGTGGTATATTTTCTACTTTCTTATCTCTCCTCTGATCTGTCCAATAACAACTTTTCTGCAGGATTCTTTGCAAAAATTCGCTGTGCTTAAAAAAAATTTGTTGCGTATTTTGATATTGGTTGTTTTGCATATTTCAATACGGAAATTAAGGGGTAAAGACCAAATTCAGATTAGGTGGGGATTTCATTACCCTTCCTAAGCCCCAAAAATCACAAAACTAGCATCTGTATCATCCTTCATTAACTAAAAAATATATAGACAAGACTCTAAGGACCGTCGCGCTCAAATAGGACAGAAGAAGATTGTGGGTAATCTATTGCTTATCTGCATTTCTTTTGTGGTGTCTAAGGCAAGTGTGTCTAAGGCAAGTTGTTACTTAATTAGGCCTGCTTCTTACATAGCGGATACCTCCCACTTACCTGGCCACAGGAGGGATAAAGAGGTAGTAGAGGATTTATCCTGTGATTTGTCTTTTGGAAGTCTAGGAGCGGTCTAGTGACTTGACCTAGATGACCGTAGATCTAAGGTTGATTGTGCATTTTGTTGTGATTTTTCAAAACCCATCTTTTCCAAAACAAACCAAAAACTAAACAAACCATTTTCTCTAATTAATTAACGCTGCCACTTGTGCTAAACCATTTAGTGTATGCTCGGCTGGACACGGGATTCTAGTGCCCGTCTTGTCCGCGTTCTTCCTATCGACTCCGAAGTCGGTAATTTTACATTTTCTTTTTCCCCACTCACCACATCCACCGAGATGGACGGATCTCCATTAAATTTTAACACCACTTTGCCACCACCCGCAGGTGCGTAGAATCTACCGCGTATGTCTCTCCAAGAGAGATGCTACCCTATACGTGGTCCTCTTTCTACTTGTCTTTCTATTCCACCAGCCAATAGGGACAATTTCGAAATCAAACCTCATATATCAATCTTTTACCTAAATTTCACGGTCTTGAGTATGAACACACATACGTTTTTATTACCAAATTTGAAAACGTATGTGCTATGATGGGCACTTCACAACTTTATGTGGATGCTATGCGTTTACGTCTTCTCCCGTTCACTTTGTGCGATTTAGCCGAAAAATGGCTTTATAACACAGCTGCGCTCTCTATTTCAAACCGGGATGAATTCTTCATAGCATTCCTTAAGAAATTTTATCCCAATCATAAGACCGCCCGTGTCCGTAGCGAAATCAATCAATTTACCCAGCTTTCCAATGAACAATTTTGGAAGTGTTTTGAACGGTTCAAGGATCTGCTAGTCCAATATCTTCATCATGGAATCCATAGATGGGATCTCTGTCGAATCATATATGAGGGCATTAATCCAACAACAAAGCAGATGCTTGAATCCATGTATCAAGGCAATTTCATGTCTAAAGACGATGGTGAAGCTTGGAAATTTTTAGAAGATTTTGCTGAAAAAACTTTGCAATGGGAGAGTGTTAGTCAACCATCTTCTAGGGGAGGTATCCATCAACTTGATGTTTCCACAGCAGTCAAAGATAAAATGGCAGCAATGCAAAATAAAATTGAAGCTATGGAACACAAATTTTTATTAGCCTCCCTAAACCAGGTCACACTCCCTAAAACTGTGTGTGGATGCTGTTCCGATCCATCACATTTGACGGAAGAATGTCCTTTGAATTCTCCGTTTCAAGGTCAAGAACACACTAATGCTTCTTTTCAGCAATGACCTAGAAACGATCCTTATTCTTCCACTTATAATTAGGGTTGGAGGAATCACCCTAATTTTGCTTGGAACTAACACCAAACTCAAAATACGGTTCCAAACCAAAATAACTTTCAAAGGGTCCCTCCATAACAACAACAACCACTACAACTGATTCAGCACCCCTTTCAACTACAAAATTTTCAAAATCCGGCCAATACTTCTGCACCGTTTAATAATTCTTCGCAATTGGCCGGTACCGATAATTCCTCTTCACTCGAACAAACCATGAATTTTCTTCTGAAAAATTTCATGCTTCTGCTGAGATAAAGTCTTCTGTCGATAATATAAAGGACTCTGCCTCCCATGGTGAGAGTATTAAATCAATAGAAGTACAGACTGCACGATTAAATGCCGAAATGAGTGCTAGAGAGAAAGGGAAACTTCCAGCTCAACCCCTACCTAATCCTGGCTACTCACATCATGTGAGTGCTATTACTACGTTGAGATCTGGAAGAGTGCTGAATAATCAAGTCGGTGAACAGATTGACAATGATGAAATAATCAATGACATCCCGGCTTCCACTTCCACTTCCATTTCTGACCCTCATTCATCTTCTTCCGAGCCTATTATCTATTTTCCTCAAGGCTCGAACCCTCAGCCCACTCCTTTTAATCAACCAAAGATGATCCCCACTCCAATTCTGGGATCTATTCCATCCACACGATCTTCTCCAATGTCGGACCCAGCTCTTATTACTAAAGCTCTTTATCCGAATAGGTTAAGGGGAAACAAACCAAGTCCACATATGGAGAAGATTATGGAAATGTTTAAACAGGTTAACATAAATATCCATCTCCTATATGCTATAAAACAAGTTCCAGCTTATGCGAAAATCCTTAAGGACTTGTGCACTAGGAAGAGCAAGACTCAAGTGCCCAAAAAAGTATTCATGACGAATAATGATAGCACGGCTTTTACCCCACAATTAACAAAGAAACGTAAGGACCCTGGATGTCCTATAATCTCTATTTCTTTTGGGGGTAAAAATATTAATCATTCTTTACTCGACCTTGGCGCTAGTGTTAACCTAATTCCATACTCTGTCTACGAGCAGTTAGGGATTGGAGAGTTGAAACCCGTTCATTGTACTCTACAGATAGCAGACCGATCCATCACCAAACCTAGGGGTGAGATTGAGGATGTGTTGATAAAAGTTGGGGAATTTATATTCCCTGTGGACTTTATTGTTTTGGATACACATCCTGTAGCAAACCCACAGAACCAAATTCTGGTGATTCTTGGTCGACCCTTCCTTGCTACTTCCAATGCTGTCATTAATTGTCGTAACAGTTCCATGAACCTATCCTTTGGGAAAATGAAAATTGAGCTTAACATTACAAGATAGGAAGTTAGACATCTGAACCCTCTGCTCATATTCTTGACGTCTGTTCTGTCCACGAGATAGCTCCCGAAAGCTGCAAGGTTGATGAACTTTGCTGTGATGATCTCGACGACATTAGCACATCATTGTTTGATCTTACACATTATAGCGAGGACACTTTTGATGAGTCCACCCCTGAGTTTGAACCTTTTGACTGATCACAAAAGTAAGTCACACTTTCCGAGTCTGTATCCTTTGCAGGCTATGAATTTCTTCGAGAATCCAAATGTCATTCGTTTACCCCACCTTCTATTGTTTCTCCGCCGACATTATATCTCAAATTGTTACCTTCTCACCTTAAATATGCATATTTATGTGAGAATGAGTCTTTTCCTATGATCATATCCACTTCTCTAGCATCAGAGAAAGAGAACGCTCTTTTGATGGTCTTGAGATCTAATCGGCAAGCCTTTGGTTGGACAATGGCTGACATCAAAGGGATTAGTCCCTTGATTGTTGAACATCATATACATTTGATGGATGAAACCAAGCCAACCCGAGAACCACAAAGATGGTTAAATTCCGTCATGAAGGAGGCGATAAAAAAAGAAATCGTCAAATGCCTTGACAGTGGTATCATTTACCCAATCTCTGATAGCCAATGGGTAAGTCCTATTCATGTAGTCCCTAAGAAGTCTGGCATCACGGTCATATCTAATGAGGCTAATAAGTTGATACAGACACACGCCCAAATTGGGTGGCGTGTATGTATTGATTACAGAAAACTCAATGCCGTAACATGGAAAGACCACTTCCCTCTACCTTTTATTGACCAGATGTTGGAACGATTAGCTGGAAGTTAATATTATTGTTTCATGGATAGATACTCTGGCTATAACCAGGTCCCTATTGCCGAAAAGGATCAAGATAAAACGCATGCCCTTTGGGTTATGCAATGCTCCCGCTACATTTCAGCGGTGTATGATGGGGATATTCTCGGACATGGTCGAGAATTTTCTGGAGATTTTCATGGACGATTTCTATATATTCGGGGACTTTTTTGATGATTGCCTATCTCATCTTGACGCGGTTCTTACTCGTTGTAAAGATAAGAACTTAACTTTGAATTGGGGAAAATGCCATTTCATGGTCCAAGAGGGTATTGTGCTTAGACATGTCATTTCACGGAAAGGCATTGAGGTCGACAGGGCTAAAATAGATTTCATTCATAACCTTCCTCATTCCAAATGCATCAAAGATATACGATCTTTCCTTGGTCATGCAGGATTTTATAGGAGATTCATTAAGGATTTAAGCAAAATCGCTAGACCCTTAACTCTTCTATGGGCCAAGGATACAACATTTCACTTTGACTCAGACTGTGTGGCTGCTTTTGACTCGCTCAAAAATTCCCCTACTACATCCTCTGTTCTATCATCTCCCGATGAGAACCACCAGTTTGAGCTAAAGTGTGATGCATTAGATTTTGCTGTTGGTGCATTCTTAGGACAACACATTGATAAGATGACACATGTGATTTATTATGCAAGACCTTGAATGATGCCCAAATTAATTACACAACCACCGAGAAAGAACTCTTGGCAGTTGTATTTGCATTAGAAAAATTTAGGCTTTACCTGATTGGCTCACCAATTGTCGTTTACACTGATCACTCCGCCTTAAAACATCTTTTATCGAAGAAGGATGCTAAAGGCAGGTTAATACATTGGATCCTATTATTACAAGAATTTGATCTTGTCATTCGAGATAAGAAAGGATGTGAAAACGTAGTAACCGAGCATCTTTCGCGCATCTCTTCTTCATCTACTATGACCTTACCAATTAACGACTCTTTCCCGGACGAACGGCTCTTGACAATATCTGGCGAACCTTGGTCGTGGATATTATGAATTATCTTGTAACGGGACTTATTCCAAGCAATTGGTCTAAACAACACAATTATCGATTTCTATCCCAAGTAAAGCATTTTTACTGGGATGAACCTTATTTGTTTAAGTATTGTTCTGATCAAATCATTCGCAAATGTGTCCCTAATGATGAATTCAAGAGTGTTTTGTCTTTCTGTCATGATCAGGCATGTAGAGGTCACTTTGGTCCACGTAAGACGGCCAAGAAGGTTTTGCAATGTGGTTTTTACTGGCCTACATTATTCAAAGATGCATTTGAATATTGCAAAACCTGTCCACAATGTTAAAACACGGGTAGAATTTCTAAAAGAAATGAGATTCCACTTCAACCGATCTTGGTTGTTGAAATTTTCGACATTTGGGGTATTGATTTTATGGGTCATTTTCCCAATTCTTTTGGGAATTTGTACATCTTGTTAGCGGTTGATTATGTCTCGAAATGGGTGGAAGCAATATCTTGTCGCACTAATGACAACAAGGTTGTCATTAAGTTCCTTAAAGAAAATTTCTTTTCATGATTTAGACACCCTCGCGCTATCATTAGCGACAACGGGATGCATTTCTGTAATCGGTCTTTCGAGACTTTGATGCGGAAATATGCAATCAACCACAAAATTTCGACGCCCTATCATCCCCAAACGAGCGGACAAGCTGATATTTCCAATAGGCAGATCAAACTAATTCTGGAGAAAACAGTTTCTAAAAATCGGAAAGATTGGTCAACCAAATTGACGGATACTCTTTGGGCATTTCGTAACGCTTATAAGACTGATCTGGGTATGTCTCCTTATCGCCTAGTGTTTGGAAAGGCTTGCCACCTTCCTGTCGAGATTGAACATAAAGCATTGTGGGCCATTAAAGAACTTAACTTTGATTTAAATCAAGACTGCAACTTTCGGAAGCTACAATTAAATGAGCTAAGCAAACTCTACGATGAAGCTTATGATAATGCGGTGATTGTAAAGAATCAGACTAAGGTATTTCACGACAAAAATATTTTGAGAAAAACTTTTATCCCAGGTCAACAAGTCCTTCTTTACGATTCCCGCCTCCATCTTCATGCGGGTAAGCTACGATCTCGTTGGAAAGGACCATTTGTTGTGCGGTATGTATACCCGCACGGGACTGTTGAGGTTGAAAATAGAAAAAAAACGGTATAATTTTCAAAGTGAATGGGCATAGATTAAAACCGTATTTTTCCACTGACCCCACGGAGGAGATCCTGTTTTTACAGGAGCCGCTTTATCATGTCTAATTTTCCTCCACCTCACCTCCATGTCTCGGTTATATTGTCTCATGTTTAGAATGGAGGTGAGTCATTTGATAAAAAAATAAAATAAAAAATAAAAAAATATAATAAAAAAATTGGAAAATTGTACATAAATAAAAAAATAAGTTTGGGGGAAGATTTTCACTTTCATTTATTCTTACCCCCGTTAATAACTTTTCCTCCCAAACCTGCAGGTTTTTGAGATTTAAAAGATGACAACAGTGAGGACACTGCTGTAAACAGCTTTGGGGGAGGTTTGTGCTTATTTACACATCACTTTGCATTACACTTTGCATAAGCACAAAATTTTCAAAAAAAAATTCTTTTATAATAAAAGGTTAGAAAGTGAAAAATTACATTTAAAAGATGGGAAAAATTTAAGAAAACCAAGAAAGTTAGATGTTTTCTTAAACGAAACTAGTAATAAGTAGTTATGAGCCGTTGTCCCAAAGGTTAGTAAGATGAAAGAAGTCACTAATCTGAGGATAAAAATAAGTTTGAAAAATAGTTCCTATTCTCGAGGCCAAACATCTGAACGTTGATACCCTACTATACGCACTTACACACGTCTTGAAACTCGGGATAGTAGAGGATACCTTGAAATGCTCTTGTCTAAAAACCAAGGTACGATGAAAATAATAAATGAAGCATAAAAGTATAAAATGGTGAAGAAAAATGAACACTGGTTTTGTAATCACCAAGGCAGCATAAAAAAAATATAGTGAAAGTGCTTCATCACCTAGCTAGTGCCTTAGACCAACTGGTTTGGGAGTCACTGCTAAGCCTTAGGTGTTGCAAGACGAGGAAATTGCTAATTACGCCTAATATGTGAGCACATTTAGTAGTCGGTCGGTTAGTATCTCAAGAATTATTAACGGTCGCATGAAGAATGTGTGATCAATTCCATCTAAAATATTCACCGACTAAAAAGTACTGAGATAGATGGATAAGAGTATGATAGATTGAATTGAATTCTCCAAGTGTAGGGATGTCTTTTACACACACGTTGGGGTTTATGATCGGTGTTTGGAAGAAAGGTAGGGATGAAGAATAAAGGCGATGTTTTATTAAGGGATGATGTGATTTCTAACATCTTTTCATGACTATTAAGATAGGTCTCATGACAACCGAAAAGCTAGTGCAGTTGGAAACTCTGATTTCCAAAGTCTTTCTTTTATAATTCTTATCTTTATATGTAACTTTCACAGTCTTCCTTTTATTATAGGATTTTGTCGGTGCAATCCGCTGAAAACCCTCAGGACACAACACTCCTCCTACTAGGGACACCTAGAGGTTTAAAGGCTTGTTGCATGTGCTCAGTGCAATCATGTTGCCTACGAAAGTGTGCTAGTTAGTTTTTCTTTTTCTTTATATTTTCTCCTTCTTTTGAATAAAAAAAGTTTGCTCGAGACGATCAAAGTCAAGTTTGGGGGAATTTGTTCAGTCGAAAATATTGCAATCTTTAACATAACAATTTCCTTACTTTTATAATCATCTAAGGATGTTTATTATAAATATAACACATATTACAAGTTCATATGGAAAATATCAAATACCACGTGTTATACTTTATAATCAATATTTTGAAAGGAAATTGTGTGTTTATTAATTCACGCATGATATTGTATATCTCAACAATCTTCATTAAGATTTTTGTGCAGAAAATTATTTCAGGACAGATATCGGAAATGCAAATTCGCCGACAAAATGCAGCAAGTCAAAGAGTTAAATCTGCAGAGATTCAGAACAGATAAAAAGATTCCAGATATCACCTGAACACCAATTGACCAACACCAAACTACCACGAGAGATTGAAGCCACAAGCACACCAAACGGCGGTAGATCCGCGGCCGAGTCAGGCCGATCCTCCGCGGATCCGCGGCCGAGTTGGGGGCTCCGGTGACGACACTTTTCCTGAAGCTCCATTGCAACTACCTAGCTTGTTGAAGACGCTCCATTGTAACAAACTTGTTCTGGAAACTTCCCTACAACAGCCTAGCTTCTTGAGGAAGCTTATAACTATCTTATTCCAGAAGTTTCCCTACAACTACCTAGCTTCTTGGGGAAGATTGACCTAGCTTCTAGTGGAAGATTGGTGAAGGGCTTTATAAAGGACATAAGCCTTCATTTTGGGGGTTACTCAATTTTAAGTGAAACAACTCATTACACAACCAATCCAATTCAATTCCAAATCAAGATCCAAATAAAGCATCGTTGAGAACAACATCAAGCGACGACATTCAAGATCCATTACGCGAAGTCGATCGTCATCAAGAGCACGAGATCCTCGACAGGTCCAAGTCTCACGGAGATCGAGCAAAGCGAAATTCGAAGGAATAATTACCTCTTCAAGGGAGCGATCGAGTGCAATTCTTGTAACCTCGGATTGAAGGAAAGTGTAATTAGAAGTTGATTAATAAAGGTAATCAATTGTTAATTCTCGTTTTCTTTAAATTCTACGAAATTTCTAATTCTTGATTCTTCTATTTTCATGATGCGTGAGTGAAATCTCCGCTTGTAAAGGATTCGAAAGAATTCGGTAGATCAAATGGTGTGAAATCCTATACGCATCTTAAGTCTTATGAGAATTATGAACTTTAGGAAAAAGAATCGTCCATGACCAAATTTGGAGTGAGATCACCGTTCTTGATAATTTCGTTGCAATTTGGGATTAAATGATTGATGATTTTCTTTGCTAAAGGCTAGATTTAAATGATGATCAATGAAAAGACAAGGGATAGTGAAGAAGAAACCCTAGTTTCTTCAAAAGATCCCTAATCTTCATTCATCGCCATCGTTCTAGCTATAATTCATCAATAGATAAGATGTGTAATTTTTAGTATTGATCATTGCTACTAATTCATATCGAATCCTACAAGCTATTCTTCAATTTTCTTGATAACTAAAATTGATATTGGACATTTTCTTGACTACTAAATCTCAAACTCTTTCTTGATTTTTCTTGAAAATATTTCATCTACTAAATCTTGAATCATTTTCTTGAATTTTCTTTACTATTTTCTTTCGACTCAACTAAAGCGAGAACGAATAAATACACGAATCTTAGTGGATGACCCGTACTCATTAATAAAATACATCGACACCATTATTGATTGCGGCTATAAATTCTTTGATTGCGATAACACTTTTCATTACATTCAATCGGATCGTTCGATAGAATCGAATCAATCATCCATCTAGGAGTTCTCGGCGAGTCCTGTTCGGTGTACCCATTCTCTAATGAGTACCTATGTACAATCTTTGATGTCAAACACCAATGGATATGGGATCAACCATCGCCCCTACAGGGTCAAGAAACGTACACACTGGTCTACTCTAGAATATCGATGCCCTGTCTCGATACTCCCTCGACTAGGAACTATTAAAGGATGTGCTTGTGGACTACACAAGTCCCAGTAGTATGATCCACATCATAGTTCTGGTATTCAAGCAAACATCCTAAGGGCTTTATCAACATGTATCGGAGAAACAGTATAATAATACAAGTGTACATGTTAAGATAAAGAGCAACGAGATAGTATATTATCATGTCGAGCAAGAAAGTCCTCTATATATATGTCCAAGCATCCACTATATCATACGATAATGGCCTCTAGGGCATACATATTCCTAACAATCTCCCACTTGCACTAAGGCCAAGTGTTGTAGTATCTCATACCCAACATCCCAAAAGCCTCTCAAACTGCATCTGGAGGAAGGCCTTCGTGAGTGGATCCACTACGTTGTCCTTCGTGTCAACTTTCCGAATCTCGATCTCCCATCGATCTACTATCTTCCGGATCTGGTGATACCACCTAAGAATATGTCTGGATCTCTGATGAGACCGGGGTTCCTTGGCCAAAGCCACGGCCTCATTATTATCACAATACACAGGTATTGGATGCTCAATGGATGGAACCAGACCAAGTTCAGCAATGAACTTCTTCTTCCAGACAGCATCTTTGGCAGTATCGTTGGCAGCGATGTATTCAGCCTCTATCGTCGAGTCTACGACGGTATCTTTCTTAGAACTCTTCCAAAATACCGCCATCCATTGAGGGTGAAGACAAGACCTGAGACCGACTTACTGTCGTCCTTATCACTCTGGAAGCTCGAATCGGTAAAGGACTCCGCCTGGAGTTCACCATAACCATACACCAAGAACATTTCTTTAGTCCTTCTCAAGTATTTAAGAATGTTCTTCACAGCTGTCCAGTGTTTCTCCCCAGGATCTGATTGATACCTACTCACTACATCTAGTGAGTAAGCAACATTCGGTCTGGTACATAACATCGTATACATGATTAACCCGACTGAAGAAGCATAGTGTATCCCTTGCATACCAGCCCTCTCCAAATCAGTCTTGGGAGACATCTTTTTGGAGAGAGTGATTCCTGAGCAAGCGGGTAAATTACCATGCTTAGAATCTTCCATACTAAACCTATTTAGTATGGTATGTATGTACGTGGATTGGGACAATCCCAACATCCATTTAGATCTATCTCTATAGATCTTTATCCCCAGGATGTAGGTGGCATCACCTAGATCTTTCATGGAGAACTTTTGTGATAAGAACTGCTTGACCGAGTGTAGCATAGGAACATCGTTTCCTATCAAGAGTATGCCATCCACGTACAATACGAGGAAGACAATCTTACTCTCTACAACCTTCTTATATATACATGGTTCATCTATATTTTTGATGAAGTCAAACTCTTTGACAGCTTCATCAAAACAGATGTTCCAGCTCCACGATCCCTGCTTTAATCCGTAGATGGATTTAAGCAGCTTGCACACCTTTCCGCTGCTCCCACTGTCTACGAAGCCCTCTAGCTGTGTCATGTACATGCTCTCTTCTAAATCACCATTTAGAAAAGCGGTCTTGACGTCCATCTACCAGATTTCGTAGTCATGGTATGCAGCAATGGCAAGTAGGATCCTGATGGACTTAAGCATAGCGACGGGAGAAAATGTTTCATCATAATCGACACCTGGTAGTTGACGAACACCTTTCACCACAAGTCTAGCTTTGAAGATCTCAACCTTTTCATCTACACCAATTTTCTTCTTAAAGATCCACTTTCTCCCGATGGGTTTTACCCCTTCAGGAGCAACTTCTAAAGTCCATACTTTGTTGGTGTATATGGATTCCATCTCAGATCGCATAGCATCCAGTCATTTCACAGAGTCCCCACTTATGATGGCCTACTCAAAACTAGTTGGGTCATCATCTTCCATGATGCAATCCTCGCACCCACAGTCTATGAGAAAATCGTAGTATCTCTCAGGTGGATGAGGAAGACCCTACTAGATCTGCAGAGAGGCTGAGGTTCGTCGGAGACTATTGGATCCTCCGGTTCCACCAAATTATCAATTGTAGTTTGTGTAGCTGTAACTTCTTCCAGCTCTACCCCTTTACCACTAATTTCTTTCAGAAGAAATTCCTTTTCCAAAAAGGTGGCATATTGAGAAACAAATACCTTTTGTTCCTCAGTGTGGTAGAAGATATATCAATATGAATTTTTATGATATCCCACAAACTTGAAAAGAACTGATCGTGTCTCGAGTTTATCCGGATTTTGTTTTTTAACATAGGCCAGACAACCCTATATCTTAACTCGTTTAAGATAAAGTCTCTTTCCACTCCATATCTCATATGGTGTTTTAGGCATAGATTTTGATGGAACTTGATTCAATAGGTATGCAACTGTCTCAAGTGCATAACCCCAAAAGGAAATAGGTAACTCAGCATTACTCATCATAGAGCGCACCATATCTAATAGGGTGTGATTCCTCCGCTCCGATACTCCGTTGTACTATGGTGTATATGGAGGAGTAAGCTGAGAGAGAATCTCATTCTCTATTAAGTAGTCTCGGAACTCCGTGCTTAAGTATTCTCCTTTCTGATCAGATCAAAGGATTTTAATACTTTTACCTGTCTGGTTCACTACTTCGTTCTTATATTCCTTGAATTTCTCAAAAGTTTCAGATTTGTGTTTCAATAAGAACACATGTCCGAATCTTGAGAGATCATCGGTGAATGTAATGAAGTACGAGGAACCATTCCTGGCATGTGTAGACATAGGACCGCATACATCACTATGTATCAGTCTCAAGAGCTCAGTAGCTCTTTCTCCATGTCCAGTAAACGGAGTTTTGGTCATCTTTCCTTTGAGACATGACTCGCAAGTTCATAAGATGTAAATTCAAACTGATTTAAATATCCATTTTTATGCAACTCAGCTAGTCTTGGCGCATTGATATGACCTAGTCTATAATGCCACAAGAAGGATTCGTTCATTTCTGATCTTTTCCTCTTGCGTATGTTCTGTATGTTTAGAACTATGGTTTGATTCAGAAAGTATATATCGTTACATAACGTACCAAACCCAATCAACACTTGATTTTGGAAAATGTTTATAACATTATCCTCTAGTGCAAAGTTATATCCTTCTTTATGAAACAATGAAACTGATATGATATTGCACATCATATTTGTTACGTAATAACAGTCGTTCAGAATCAATGTATTACCATTTGGTAATACTAGGTGATATTCGCCAACTGCTTTGGCTGCAACAATTGCTCCATTCCCTAATTTTAGAGACATATCACCCTTTCCAAGTTCTCTACCTCTCTTTAACCCATGTAACAAATTACATACGTGGGATCCTGATCCAGTATCCAATACCAAGGACGTAGAGCAGACTGAGAAACAGTTCTCGGTTATGAACACACCCGAAGACGATGAATCAACATGCTTATTCTTCGTACGGTTTGCGTGGGAATCCTGATATTCCTATATTCCTTGCTTAGTATAATAAGCGGGTTCGGTCAATACATCCATATTATTATCTTGATTAAGGTGTGACATTGGTCGCTACCTGGAGAGAGAGAAGGAAACGCATTAGCGTGCACTCTTTGCAAGATTAGATTGGTTATTATCTTATCTAATCAGGATGGCTCCCACTGTTTTTATCAAATCTTCCTTCAAACCATAAAAGGTAAGATTAGCTGGGATTAATTACACCCTACAAGATCACCAATCGGTCAGCCAGGCAGGTATTGGTACTCCGAGGGAGTCTCTCCATGCTTTTGCATGGAACTAATTAAATAACCTCGTTTCCGCGGGGACATAACCCCGTTAACATCTTTCTTAGACACCTACTGGATCAGCTAATTGTAAAGTGGAAAACTCTCCCAGGAGTAACTCTTACTCGTAGTGGGTATCGGGATCCAACTATCTCATAGAAGGTATGCAATCTCATTGCAAATTTCAACACTTGAAATACCCAATATCTGTTTTTACCCCTAGCGACTTATGACCTTAACAAGGTCAACAAATCATAAGCGCTAGCCAAGTTCAACCAGTCATTTCGTGATTGAATTAAACCCACCCGTACGACCTTTAACAAGGTCAACAAAGCAGTTCGACTACCCTAATCCAATCGTATCACATACGGCAGATATGCACTAATCAGCTACCGCACACTACGCCTTGAAAAGGTCAACAAACGTAGCACGAATACTAAATAGAACTTATCTGAAATGACGGAGGGCTACGACTGATTTTTAAGAAAACCTTTAACGTAATGAACTTGATATCGTTGTAGAATCTAGTGATTTTGAAAAGAAGTAGTTTAAGCTCCGCTTTTAAAATCGAGTATTTTTAAAAAACAAACCGAAAAGCTTTTACTAGATTTTCCTAAAGAGGTCACTCCCGGTGATGGGATCTCGGCTCTTTCCTCATCGAATGAGGTGCTGGATATTTATCAAGAAATACCACTATGCAAAGCAAGAACTAGAGACGCTATCATAACTAAACCAAGTGGGTTGTAGCAATTTGCTAGTTTTGCTAAAGAAGTCACTCCCGGTGAAGGGATCTCGGCTCTTTCCTCATCGAATGGGGTGCTGGATATTCATTAAGGAATACCACTATGCAAAGTAAGAACTACAGCTAGCTTTTCGAAAATTTTGATTCTACAACATCTTTAGGTTTCTTTTCTTTCCATTAATCTCATTAATGAAGTCCCATCATTTATGTTTCCCTAAACATCATAGAAAAGAAACGAAAATAGAACGTACACTTATGCCATCTGCATTCGCCACGGGACCCCGTCATTCACCGTTAGGTTATTTAACTAACGGAAGAGCAGGGGCTGGACAAGCGCGGGTGCAAAACATAAGCAACGTTTATTATATATATCATATATAAATATAGATTCGTCTCACGCACTTATATGATCACATCACATAATCAAGGAGCAGAAGTAAAACATATGAAATATTGGATATACTAGGAGGTCCGTGTTTTAAATTCAACCAGTAATGAAAAACACGGATTCTACGGTCGTGATGTATAGCCAAACCCATATCCCTATACCCCTACCAGAGCGGCAAGCAACCTTGCCAATTCTAAAGTTAGGAGACCCGGTCTCGATTTCTCAAGATGGTCTTCCACTGGATTCTAGAACCCGGTTACTTGTGCTCCCCGCCTTGGGTCTATCCTAATGCGGAAAAGTAAATAATATACATCAATGGTGACATCATCCTCAACCCGGAAGTGTCCCAATAAAACAATATTACATACAAATTTTACATGAATGAAAATTGAAGAACTCTCATCTCACATAAAACCCCTCGGCTATTCAATGATGACGATCTAATATAACATATCACTGCAACACATAACATCACATGTCATCAACGTAAGTAAATATGCGTATCCTAAATTCCGTTGACATATAGCAACGAGATTTGGGATACCCCACATAATACACTTACGGTCGCAGAAAAGAAATGAAAAACTACAATAATTAGAATCCGCATTTCCTAAGACATCATAAACCCGGAATATCTCATATTCCGAATTTCATGCCTAACCTATAAACCGTGCATTTTAGTCTCAATTCGAAAACACTTTTCAATAACTTAGTCGGGTAATTCCCGACTACCCGATCGAATACTCGTCGGAAACTTTAGTAGATGGCCACACCCCCGATGCCGTCGACCAAGTGCACTTAGGCGGAACACCGTGGTCGTGAGCACCCGAGTGGACGCTTTTGGTAACGGGGTTCTCCTAAGGTCACATGGTCGGGGCTATGGGGCGTGGCTACCTAGTAAAGTTATCTGGCGAGTATTCACGTACGATACGCGATTGTGACGGAGTTTTGATCCGAATCGAAACTTCGTGTCAATCGATCAATAGAGACTAACATACTAGATTTACAAACAAACTAGTTTTCACAAAACTAATTTAATATGGATTCTAACTACTGTATCACATATCAAACTTAAACCCAAAACGATGAAAAATTACGACTACGAACACTCCGTATTAGCCCCTTAACAAAATTAACATCACATGCAATTTTGGGCTAATCAAACATAACCTGAAACCCTAAAAGCAAGTGAACAGAACACCACCAAAATTCTAAGTTCCAAGTGCTACAGTAAACGGGTAAGATCGAGAAATTTCCCAATGTGGCCGGGCACATTTTGGCCAAATTGCTTCGAATTTTTCTGGTGTTCTAGATACTTCATAAGTAGCTTTCTGCACTTGTTTAAAAACTTTTTAGGGACTTTAAAAAATTTGACAGAGAATAGGGTTTCAAGGCGATGCTTTCGGAGTTGTTTCGGTTTCGTAATACTACAAACATCGTATAATCTTATAGCTTTGGCTCTGATACCATGAAAGTGTTTGCTAGCACCACCACTGGGTTTTTCTAGTATCAAGCATGCCATTTTAAAAAATTACGGGGTGCTAATCAACACTAAACAAGATCTTAAACTAGACGATTAGGGTTTTTGCTTGATATCAAGAAAACTACATAAAAAGAATGAGGCTACAAACTTTGTAGACCGTTTCCTTCTCTTCACAAACTCCGGGTAGTAGTCCACACGACTCCACTAGGCTCCACTTGAAGTTGGATCGAGCTTCCTTTGTGATCTTCGTGCTGAAGATGATCCACCCGAAGCTCCGCTAATCCAAGCTACCTCTTCACTAAACTCTTTAGTGAAGGAAACACACTACACCAAAGTGCTAATCTAGTGTAGGATGGTGAAGTAAAGGTGTTGTTTGCTCACTAGGGTTCTCACAAGATCAAGGGTTCACAACTCATGTGAGTGATTGAGCTTGGAGGTGGAGGTGAAAAAAATGGAGAGAGCTAGAGAGCAAGGAGCTCAAGTGAGGAAAAATAACTCCAAGTAGATGACTAAGTGTAGAATGGCTCATCCCCAACCCTCACTTATTGAAGCATGGAATAAAAATCCAATTCTTTTTTCCAACCATGCTTCAACAGTGAGTCAAGACCAATAAATAATAGATAAAAGTCATGCTTCACTCATGCCTAAAATATCTCTCATATTTCCACCACATTTTCTATTTTCATAAAATAAAAAAAGCAACCATGCTTCATATATATATATATATTAATATACATATATATATATTAATATATATATATATATATATTAATATATTAATATATATATTAATATATTAATATATATATATATTAATATATATATATATATTATGAAGAATAATTAGTGAGCTAATAATATTAGTTAATATATAATTATATCAAATATAAATATACATCATATTATTAAATCAACACTTGATTTAATATTCCGGTTATATCACATATAACCGACTAATATCATTTATCTGCATATCACATTATCAAATCAACAATTGATTCAATAATCTAGTTATATCACATACAACCTAATTGATATCAGATTACCGCCAGATTAGAATAAGGTATCGCATACTCGTATTTAATCAGGCCCAAGCACATATCAGCATATGTGCCCTACTTCGTTTCGCCTGAACTAGAAAACTTCTGTGTGGGGCTTTAAAGATTCGTCAATATGCCAATAGTAGGAAATGATCATATCAGTTACCCACAAGCCGTCAGCCGTACTAGCTGGACGTAACGGCTACCCAGGTATTGAGCGAATAGAAGATCAACAAGCAAGCTTGTCCAAACTCCCATGAAGCCTATAAGTAACACTTACTGTACAGTCCATTCTCTTCACTTGATATGTCGCATATCGAGTCCAAGGGTGGAATCGTCAAACCCTAGTAACTTGATAAGTCATGCCGATGTATAGCTCATAATGGTTCGAGAAACTAGTGATAACTCTTACCAGTAAATCCCATCAGCACCCCTGGCCAGGAACTTCCTGTTACAGCCAATCGATCATAGCGCAACATCAACTCCCAATACCGGAAGAGACGAAACCCCTCCTATCGCTCACTGCCTCCATGTGACTCGGGACTGTACCCAAAATCCACCTGTTTTCACGACTCCTTTGAGCCGTGGTAGGGAGGAAATCAAAGCACAGTGGGAGCCACGCAAGACACTATGACGATCTCGGGTCTACAGACTAACCTGTACCAGTGTCACCAGAGAACTGCTATCTGACGATAGGTAGATTACCATATAGAAGTTCTCGGCGAGTCATGTTCGGTGTACCCATTCTCTAATGAGCACCTGCGTACAATCTTTGATGTCAAACACCAATGGATATGTTATTAACCATCGCCCCCTACAGGGTCAAGAAACGTACACACTAGCCTACTCTGGAATATCGATGCCCTGTCTCGATACTCTCTTGACTAGGAACTGTTAAAGGATGTGCTTGTGGACTACACAAGCCCCAATAGTATGATCCGCATCATAGTCCTGGTAGTCAAGCAAACATCCTAAGGGCTTTATCAACATGTATCAGAGAGACAGTATAATAATACAAGTGTACATGTTAAGATAAAGAGCAACGAGATGGCATACTATCATGTCGAGCAAGAAAGTCCTCTATATATATGTCCAAAAATCCACTATATCATACAATAATGGTCTCTAGGGCATACATATTCCTAACATTGTATTCTAAGCATATGGGTAATTCAAAGTAAAAGAGCTTTTTCATTAAAATACCACACCGTTTGAAAACAGGTTTCTTTAAATCGGTATTTCGAAATCCTTGGAAATTACACCTCTACAACTCTCGCCATGGGACCCGCTAATGGATAGTACAGATTATCATGCAGAACTTCTCACGGAGTATTCGATCTCGAAAGGATAAAAATACGGTTTTTAAGAAACGCGACCTTTTCTGATAAAAACTAATTTTTAGGAAAATTATATATAAATCATAAATTCGTATTTTCAATAAAAGCATGTTAAGAAACTATATTTTTTAAAAGAAAGATTAAAATTATAAATAAAATACCACCGAGTTTCCAAAAGTGGTAGTTTTCACAAAAATACCACAAACTTTCAAAAAGCTAGGTTTTATCACCAAAACACCACAATAATTAAAATACATGTTCATGAAAACCCTAAATGTTATAAATCACCCCCGAGGTTTATTTTTAAACAATATTAATATAAATTTTTCATAAAACCCCCTCGAGATATACAAACAATATTTAAGAACTCTAGATTAATATAGGTTTGAGCGGGATCAATTCTCTTGAGCCTCACGGTACCGGAGAAAGTGAGTGTTTGCCTATCCAGGTTAGACAACTTAACGGAGTTATCAATAGCAATTATCTTGGAAAAATATACAAATCCTGTCGTCCATGTGCAGCAATTGCCGATTTCTCCCGAACTTAAGAGTTTAACAATTTACATCAATTCACATGAAAAGACATGAACTCAAATCCAAACTCAGATCTAAACTTGAAATCGAACTCAAACACAAACTCGAACTCTAACCTAACTCGAATCTAAACTCGAATATGTACTCGAATCCAATCTACTCGAACCAACTTGGCTCGATCCAGATTGCAATTGTCATGACTCGCACATTACTCGACTCACTTGAATACAATCTACACTTTTTTCAATCTAGGGTTTCGATCAAGACATGCCAATCAATCAATCAAATCAATTAAGTATATTAACCAGTTATAATATATTATACACGAGGTGCTTGGGATAGTTTCTTGTGTGAATCCAACGGAGCTTCAGGAGTCTCTTATTAACATCTTTTTTTATTTTACTCGAATATCAGTCGGGTTGACACATCCACAGCCTAAAGCCCTGATGCTAACACATGAAATAGGCCCGTGTTTCCTTGCTCATGGGGCCCCACTCTTGAGCTCATGAATACTTCTATGGCTGCGTTGACATTAACACTTGGAACTTAACGTTAACATAATGACCATCTAGAGACCTATAGTATATACTTACCCATGAACATATACTCTTACTCGCCATACATATATTCTACACTTGTCATTTTCTTTACTCTTACCCATCTTTGGGACTTACCGAGCGCTAGTTCGCTGACGGGCATTCCACCCACTTTTCTTCTCTTGGAATGTATGTCAGATACTACCGAGACGGAGGAAGTTGAAGCCGCAGAGAAGGACTACGAAAAAATAGCTACTCAGGGCTAACCCAGCTTCATTTTTTCTTCAGTTTATGTATGCCACTTGTTTAGGTATTTTCTTATTTTATTTACTTTCTAGTATAAACTCTTGTATTTGTAAATATTGGAAGTTGAACGTAAAAAAAGATGTTTGTTGAAAAATTTTACATTCTCAATTTATTCTTGCATTGTGTATTATTGTTTTAATACACTTAGTGTATTTATTTAGGGAATGACCTTCTCTGGATAAATATACCGCGAGCTTTCCACATCACCGTTTCCGTCTACTGGGAAGCGGGACATGACAGGTTTTATTGGTGGCCCATGCAGGTCAGTTCTGCATGAAGTCGTAAACAATATACCACAAGAATTAATGAACTCAACAAATATTTACATTTCTTGCATTTCAAATTCCTTGAATCTATCCTAACCTATCTTTTATATCAAGGTGATGGAGTCTCCGAACAATACCAGCACAAACGTCAACGGCAATACTCCACCTCCTACTCTACCACCACTACCAACCGTTGCAACTCCTATCAATGAGCAAATGGTATTTCTTGAGGCTATCAAGAGCCTATTAGAGGGTCAGCAGTAGCAAACTTCTATCCTCATGCACCGCCCCAAAGCAGAGACTCCTGGAGTTAAGAAGTTTCAGGCACTGCACCCAAAGGACTTCTCGGGTAAGGAGAGCCCACTTGAAGCGGAAGAATGGGCTTAAGCGATCGAGGATGACCTAGAAGCATCTCAAGTGTCAGATATTGGTTGGTGAGAGTTGCTAAGTTGCAACTGACTGATAACGCCAGAGTTTGGTGGAAGGCTGAGGAGAGCCGTCTCGCGCAACCGATAGAATGGAGAACATTCCGAGACCTCTTTGATGCCAAGTACTTCCTAAAGACTACCCGGTTTGACATGGAGCAGGAGTTCATCCATCTACACCAGAGCTCAATGTGGGTCAAGTCGGTGGATGAATATGATGCTGAGTTTACCATGCTCAGCCGGTAAGATATTGTCTCATATTCAATTTTCTAATCTAATTCACTACACTGGTAACACAAGGTCATAACATGTTCGCTGCACATTTTATTCCCACTGTTGAGATCCGGGCACGACGATTTCAGCAGGGTTAGACCCTGAAATCCAAGCTGCACTCGCTACAGGGGATTTCCCAACCCATGAACTTGCTTTGAAGGCTGCCCGATGCTATGAGGCGATTGTGAAGAAGAAGGGAAGGCCACAGACTGCCGGTGTGAAACGCCCTATGCACCAGATCACAGGAGGGACCTCTTCCAGGCCAGATTTTAACGGACCATCTCGGAGACCAGTAGGTTCGTTCTCTAACAGCAGGACAGACTTTTGCATCTACTGCAAAAGAACATGGTATTTTATGAAAAACTATCGTAGGGCGAACAACTTGTGCCTGATCTGTGGGTCTTCTACTCACGCCATTGGAGCATGTCCCCAAAACCGAGGACCCAACAATCCTCGAGCTAGACTGGAGATCCAAGCTTCTTCTACCTGGTTAGCTCTACCAGCTCCAGCTCCTCGCACCCAGAACACTCAACCCCAACACCGAGTGTTTAACCAGGCACAGAGGAAAGTGCCGCGACCCCAAGCATTCACCATTTCGGTCGAAGAGGCTGAAGCTACGGGTCAGGTTATCACTGGTAAATCCCTTCCCTATTCTCTTTCAAATCCTTTCAATTCATAGTCATTTTATGTCTGTTATACCTAAACCTATCCCACACGACTTAGGTACAATCTTATTAACCTCCCTACCTGTCCTAGCGCTCTTTGACAGGGGTATCACACTGCTTTATGTTGCAACGGTTCGTCCGAACTCATGAGATCCTAGTTAAACCGCTCGTATCTAGCTGGAATGTTAGTTCAGGGAACAACATTCTAAAAGCAACTTTGGGATACGATCTGTATCCAGTGGTCGTTTACGGTCGAGAATTTTATGCGGACTTCATGGTGCTAGACATACCAAATCTCGACATAGTCTTAGGAATAGACTAGCTGGGAACTTTCTTCGCTACCATCGACTGTCGCCAAAGGAGGGTAGTGTTCGAAATACCAGATCACCCACTGTTCTATTTCAAGAGTGGAGACCGAACCTTAGAGCCAAGCATCTATCGAGCAAAACCAAAGATGGCAGAGATTGCAGTGTTGCAAGTAGAAGAATCGAAGCCAGAGGTAGTTCGAGAGTTCGAGGATGTATTCCCGGAAGATATATTAGGTTTGCCTTCCGGTCGAGCTATTAAATTCAGCATTGATTTACAGCCCGGCGCACAACTAGTAATAAAAGCTCCATACCCATTAAGTCTAGAGGGATTGAAGGTGATCCGCATTTAGTTGGACGAACTCCTGAAGAAAGGTTGGATTCGTCCCCGTATTTCAAGCTGGGGATCTCCGGTGCTACTGGTGAAGAAGAAGGAATGTTCCTACAGGATGTGTGTGGAATATCGAGCTCTGAACAAAGTGAGAATTTAGAACAAATATCCACTATCGCGCATCGATGACTTTTTCGATCAGTTAAGTGGGTCTTGTGTCTTTTCAAAGCTTGATCTTCGTTCGAGATACCAGCAGGTGAAGGTCAAGGAGTCCGACATTCCGAAGACGGTGTTTAGAACTCGTTATAGTCATATGAATATCTCGTAATGCCATTCGGAGTGGCCAATGCACCTGCCATCTTTATGAACTTGATGAACCAAGTTTTCCGAGAGTACCTAGACAGGTTTGTCGTCATCTTCATCGACGACATCCTGGTGTATTCAAAGAATCGGAAAGAACACGACGAGCACTTTTGGATTGTCCTGGAGACATTTCGACAACATCAACTCTACGCCAAGTACAACAAGTGTGAATTTTGGTTAAATCAAGTCGGATTTCTCGGACATATTGTTTCAGGCGGAGGAATCTCTGTAGATCCAGCTAAGGTGTCAGCTGTCAGTGAATGGCCGACACCAAAGACGGTGAAAGATATACAAAGATTCTTGGGATTAGTAGGATACTACCGACGATTCATTGAAGGCTTCTCAAAGTTTGCAGCACCCCTGACCAAGCTCATACGTAAAGACGAAGCATTCGTGTGGTCAGAAGCATATGAAAAAGCTTTTGTAGAACTCAAGTCGAGATTAACCTCTACTCCTATCCTCGCTGGATCAATCTGGAGGATTCGTTGTGTATTGTGATGCATCCGGTAAAAGATTAGGATGTGTTCTACACCAGCATGGAAAAGTTGTAGCTTTTGCATCAAGACAACTAAAGGTTCATGAGCGCAACTATCCAACACATGATCTAGAATTAGCAGCCGTCATCTTCGCATTCAATATTTGGCGCCACTATCTTTTGGGAGAACGAGTGGATATATACACTAACCACAAAAGTCTTATGTATTTACTCAGAAGGAACTAAACATGCGGCAGAGAAGATGGTTAGATTTCATGGCGGACTTCGACATCAACCTACAGTATCATCCTGGGAAGGTGAACGTAGTTCCCGATGCCCTTTGTCGCTAGCCAGAAGTAATGAACCTCACCGCTCAGTGGAAGTTACAACAAGAACTGCATGGATTAGAGATCGAAGCAGTTGTGCCAGGTAACGCTTCATACTTGATGAACTTACATGTTCAGTCCACTCTTGTCAATCAGATAAAGGCAGCTCAAGTAAAAGATTCCAAGCTACAAAGGATCCGAGAACAAGTAAAAAGTGGACTATGAACTGACTTCATCATCCATGAAGATGGATCCTTGCGATATGGAAGCCATTTATATGTGCAAATCGGCCCAGTTCTAGAAGAGTTGATGAAAAAAGCTCATAGCTCTCCATATTTGGTACAACCCGGTGGTACAAAGATGTACAAGGATCTCTGGCAACAATACTGGTAGCATGGAATGAAGCGCGAAGTAGCAAGGAACGTAGCCAAGTGTTTGGTGTGTCAGCAAGTGAAGGTTGAACATCACAGAACTGTTGGTCTACTTTAGCCGTTACCAATCCCAAAATGGAAATGGTGGCACATTACCATGGACTTCATGACTGCACTCCCTTGCAGCACGAAGGGTAACAATGCAATTTGGGTTATTGTGGATCGACTCACCAAGTCGGCACACTTTATTCCATTCAGAGTTGGCAAGTCGACCGAGACGTTAGCAAAGAAGTATATGGAGATGAGCATAAATCTAAAGTAAGATTTAAACCTTCAAAATGTACCATATTTGATACCTATGAACTCATGCAGGAGATCGTGAGAATAAATGGAGTACCTGTTTTCATCATCGACGGTCGTGATACAAGATTCCGATCACAGTTTTGGCAGAGTCTGCAAGCTAGCTAGGGAACGAGTCTGAATTTCAGTACGGCGTATCATCCACAAACGGACGGACAGTCCGAGCGAACGAATCAGATTCTAGGAGATATGCTAAGGGTCTGTATGTTAGACTTTGGAGGTTCGTGGGAAGATCACCTACAACTTGTGGAGTTTTCATACAACAACGGCTATCAGGCAAGCATTGGAATAGCACCATTCGCAGCACTCTACGGATGGATGTGTCGTTCACCTCTAAGTTGGGACGACGTTGGAGATCGTGAACTCCTTGGAACAGAGATGATCGTGGCAACTGTGGACGTGGTTCGCACGATCAGGGAAAGGATGCGCATAGCACATGACCGATAGAAGCATTAGGCAGATATAAAGCGTCGACATCTGGAGTTCCAACCTGGAGACCATGTATTCTTGAAGATCTCTCCAAAAAGGGGAGTGATCCGTTTTGGCAAGAGGGATAAGCTAAGTCCAAGATACATAGGACCGTTCGACATACTCGAACGAGTTGGAGAAGTGGCATGCCGTTTTGCACTACCACCCTCATTGGAAGGAGTGCACAATATGTTCCACATATTCGAACTATGACGATATGTGAGTGACCCCAGCCATAAACTTGATCACTAAGAGCTTACAGTACAAATTGACCTAACCTGGGAGTAATAACCAGTTGAGATCCTAGACCGAAAGGTGAAAACATTACGGAACAAGGAAGTAAATTTGGTCCGAGTGATGTGGAGAAAGGATTCACCAGGAGAATCAACTTGGGAAAGAGAAGAAGATATGCGTACACGATACCCTTACCTTTTTGAAAATAAGACGCTATGTAATTATAAATTTTGAGGACGAAATTTTTATAAGGATGGTAGGATGTAACGACTCTGAAATCACTGTACAGAATTTTCTTGTTATTGTACAGAAAAGAGTATTATAGCCTATGTTGAGTTAAACGTTATTTTTTTAAAAATAAATGCAATAACAAGCTTGTAGCTCACTGGTAAAGCCCATGCACGGCTGTGACGTAGCCTGTGTGTTCGATTCCCATCAGACCCAATTATTTTTAGATTTTTTCTTTTTAATTTTTGGAAGCCCAAGAGTTGTATGTGCAATACACGGAAAAATGAAAAGTTTCACAAAAATCAAACAGGCTCAATGAGGTGTGCTCACCCAAATTGACACGTGCCACGAATCTCGAAGCAAGGCCTCAAGATCCGCCCGCCCATTTTGCCCAAAGGGCCGGCGCCGACGGTTGGGATACCCCTAAATTCCTCCTTGTTTTGCACACACACACCCCTTCATCTCCCCTTAACTCCACTGCATTGTTTGATTTTCCGACAATCAAACAGAGACTCTTCAATTCAATATTTAACATCTTTTTAATGCATTTTAATCCACAATTTTAATTCCCAAACCCAAATTCTTCACTATAAATACCACCCCATGCCTTAGCTCTTCACCATTATGAAATTCTACCAAATATTCTCTTAAAACTCTCTGAGTGCCAAATGGAGTTAACCCCTCAAGTGGAGTAGCGAGCCAAACTCAATGACCGGAACATCTCCGACGAAACCACGACCCTAGAGTGCTTCTTCAATCTCTTCTTAACCTTCTAAACTGTAAGTCCCTCTTCTCTCCTTTTCTTTCATCTCAATTCGTTTTTTAAAACAAACAGATAAAAGCGAAGTTATCTTCGATATAGTTTTCTTTTTAACAATTGTAAGTCATGAGATAAGCAAACGAGATCAAACTAACATGCTACACTAATCCTAACCTTATTCACATCATTTAGTTTTTAGATTTAACAAAATTTTCATATGAAACCAACATGTAATGAACATTTTCATTAAAATATCATGAACTTTAGTGTAACCTCTTTTTGATATCTAGTATACCCAAACCCTAGAACCTTCACAGGGTAATGACCTACCCCACACCCACACTATGGTTTCATAGCACGGTATTCTAAGCATATGGGTAATTCAAAGTAAAAGAACTTTTTCATTAAAATACCACACCGTTTCAAAACGGGTTTTTTAAATCGGTATTTCAAAATCCTTGACAATTACGCCTCTACAACCCTCATCAGGGGACCCGCTAATGGATGGTGTAGATTATCGCATATCTTTAGGACAACAGAGCGATATGTAGAACTCCTCATGGAGTATTCGGTCTCGAAAGGAATAAAAACACGGTTTTTAAGAAACACGACTTTTTTTAATAAAAACTAATTTTTGGGAAAATTATATATAAATCATAAATCCGTATTTTCAATAAAAGCATATTAAGAAACTATATTTTTTAAAAGAAAGATTAAAATTGTAAATAAAATACCACCTAGTTTCCAAAAGTGGAAGTTTTCATAAAAATACCACAAACTTTCAAAAAGCTAGGTTTTATCACCAAATCACCACAATAATTAAAATACATGTTCATGAAAACCCTAAATGTTATAAATCACCCCCGAGGTTTATTTTTAAATAATATTAATATATATTTTTCATAAAACCTCTCGAGATATACAAACAATATTTAAGGACTCTAGATTAATATAGGTTTAAGCGGAATCAATTCCCTTGAGCCCCAGGGAGTTGAAGAAAGTGAGTGATTGTCTATTCAGGTTAGACAACTTAACGGAGTCATCAATGACAATTGTCTTGAAAAAAGACACAAATCCTGCCGTCCATGTGAAGCAGTTGCCGATTTCTTCTGAACATAAGAGTTTAACAATTTACATTAATTCATATGAAAAGACATGAACTCAATTCCAAACTCAGATCTAAACTTGGACTCGAATTCGAACACAAACTCGAACTCTAACCTAAATCGAATCTAAACTCGAATATGTACTCTAATCCAATCTACTCGAACCAACTTGACTCGAATCCAGATTGTGATTGTCATGACTCGCACATTACTCGACTCACTCGAATACAATCTACACCTTTTGCAATCTAAGGTTTCGATAAAGGCATGTCAATCAATAAATCAAATCAATTAAGTATATTAACCAGTTATAATATATTATACATGGGGTGCTTAGGATAGTTTCTTGTGTGAATCCAACGAAGCTTCAGGAGTCTCGTATTAACCATTTTTTATTTTACTCGAATATCAGTCGGGTTGACTCATCCACTGTAGGGTTACTAGGCACACTCATGAGGTTCTATAATGCATCAACCATGCCAAAATCAAATTTTTGTGTGCCTAACAACTCTATGCAAGATCGTTAACTAGAGGTAAGGCGAAACTAGAAGCTAGTAAACTACTTTACTACTAAGTGAAAAGAATTACAACCTTTGTAGATCCGGTCCTTTACTTCTAAAGCTCCGTGTTGACGTCCCTTCGCTGCGATCATCGGGATCCCGGACCCTAGCGTTGGTTTCTTCAGAGAAATGAGCGGGCTAGGTCGTTGACTTCGAGGCCGATGATGATCTACGTCGGGGAGACTCAAACTCAAGCTATTGCTTCACTTGGTCAAGAACTTTGTGAAGAGAACACCCTATACAACATGGCAAGTGGTAGAGGATGAAGAAATATGAAGTGGGTTCACTTTGGATTTGGATTTCTCACTCTTTTTCTTCACTTGAAAATTTCTAGCAAGGTTTTCTTCACTTGAAGAAGATGAAGAAGAAAAGATATGAATAATGAATTATCTAAAATGAATAATCAAGTGAAGTCTATCATGTTGCAACTATGGGTGAGTAAAACATTGTAGAGACTAAACTAGAGTTTAGGTTGATGGTTAGGTCAAAGAACAAAACAAAATGGTTAGACTTTTCAAAGATGCTAAAAAGCTTCATGAAGCTTCAAGCATAAAACAAAGAAAGCCACCATTTTATTTTTGCCAAAATAAATAAAACAAATAAAACCCTAACCATTAACCTAAACACGGTGTAAGTCATACACACACCCAAGTTTGCATGTATCATCAATCATGATACAAACTAGTGCACAAACATATATCATATATATAACTTGTGCACATCAAGTGAGAAAATCAATCTTAAGTGAAAAAATACTAGTTAATGTAAAGTAATATATCGAATATATAATTATACATTAAATCATTAAATCAATACTTTATTTAATGATCCGGTCATATCGCATATAACCGACTAATATGTAGTGTATCAATATATCGAATCAACACTTGATTCGGTAACCCGACTATATCACATATAACCGTCTGATGATACAAATCGCGAGAATAGAATACAGTATCACATACTGGTATTATTCTCGGTCCCACACATATCTCATATGCGCTCCTATTTCGTTTCGTTTGAGCCAGGAAACCCCTGTGTAGGACTCTAAAGACTCGTCAATACGCCGGCAGTAGGTGATGATCATATCAAACACCCACAAGCCGCAAGAGGTCTGCTAAACGTAACGGCCACCCAGGTATTGAGCAATCAAAAGATCAACGATCAAGCCTGCTCACACTCCTGTGAATCCAACCAGTAACACTTACCGCACAGTCCGGTCTGTTCGTCTGATATGTTGTATATTTCGCCTAGGGGTGGTAAACGTCAGACCCCAGTAACTTGATAAGTCATGTCGATGTAAGGTCCATAACAAGAACGAAACTACTGATAACACTTACCAGTAAATCAGTGCAACCCTGGCCAGGGATTTCCAGCTATGGCCAGTCGAGCATAGCGCAACATCAACCCCCAATACCGGGAGAGACGAATCCCCTCCTATCGCTCATTGCCTCCATGTGAATCGGGACTGTACCCAAAAAACCACCTGTTTGCACGACTCAATAGAGCCGTGGTAGGGTAGAAATCAAAGCACAGTAGGAGACACACAAGACTCTATGACGATCTCGGGTTAACAGACTAAGCTGTATCAGTGTCACCAAAGAACTGCCATCTGACGTGAGGTATAATACCATCTGGGAGTTCTCGGCGAGTCCGTTCAGTGTACCCAGTCACCACTGAGCACCCGCATACCATCTCTGATGTCAAACACCAATGGATATGGGATCATCCATCGCCCATCACATGGATCGAAAAGACATACGCTAGTCTACTCTGGAATATCGATGCCCCGTCTCGATATTCCCACGACTAGGAACATTGAAGGATGTACTAATTGACTACCCAGGCCCCACTAGTATGATCTGCATCATAGTCCTGGAAGTCGAGCACACATCCTAAGGGCTTTATCAACATGTAATAGAGAGACTGCAAGTATACATGTTAAGATAAAGAGCAACCAGATAGCGTACTATCATGTCGAGCAAGAAAGTCCTATCTATATATGTCCCAGCATCCAATACAATATACATCTCATGTACAGTAATGGCCTCTACGGCATACATATAACTAACAATCTCCCACTTCCACTAGGGCCATCTGTAGCAGTGGTTGTAGTATCTCATACTCAACCATCCCATAATAGTCTCTCTCTGGGAAAGGGCCTTTGTGAGTGGATCCGCCGTGTTGTCCTCTGAGTCTACTCTCCTAACCTCGATCACCCTGGAGATCAACTATCTCCATGATCAGGTGATGCTGCCTCAGAATATGTCTGGGTCACTGATGGGACCGGGGTTCCTGGGCCAAAGCCACGCTTCCATTGTCACACAATGGTAGGAACCTAGTTCATCTCATGAACTTATATACACCCAAACTTCCTCTTTGTTAGTATCTTTAATAGCGATGTCACCAACCTTTATCGTCTAGTGTGCCACGGTATCTAGCTTGGAACTCTTCCAACATACCGTCCCTCCACTGAGGGTAAATACAATGCCTGCGACTGACATTCAGTCGTCCTTATCACCCTGGAACCTTTCCAGTGATTCTTCCCAGGATCAACTGATACCATCTCACTACAACTAGTGAGAATCCTAACATCCATTTAGATCTATCTCATAGATCCAAAACCCAGGATTTAGGAGGTATCATTTTGATCCTATATGGAGAATCCATGTGATAAGAGGAGATTGATCCAGCGTAGCATAGGAAACTCTTTTTCTATCAAGAGTATGTTGTCCACGTACTCTACGAGGATCACCCCCTTACTCTCTACTACCCTTTTGTATATACAAGGTTCATCTACCATTTTGATGAAGTCAAACACTTTGACTACCACATCAAAACAGACGTTCCAACTCCGCGATGCCTGCTTTAATCTGTAAAGCAACTTGCACACGTTTCTGCTGCTCCCACTGTTTACGAAGCCCTCTGGCTGTGTACTTATAGACGTTCTCTTCTAAATCAATATTTAGAAAAGCAGTCATGACACCCAACCACCAGATATCATAATCATGGTATGTAGCAATAGCAAGTAGAATCCGGATGGACTTAAGCACGGCCACTGGAAAAGGTTTCATCATTATCTACGCCTGGTCAATGATGAAAAACTTTAACAAGTCTAGCTTTGAAAGTCTCAACTTTTCCATCTATACCAAGTAATCTTCTCAAGATATACTTGCTCCTGATGGGGATTTAACCCTTCAGATATAGCATCCAAAGTCCATACTTTGTTGGTGTACATGGATTCCATCTCAGATCGCTAAGCACCCAGCCATTCTTACAGAGTCCCTACTCTTGATGGCCTGCTCAAAACTAGTTGGGTCATCATCTCATGATGCATTCCTCGCTCCCACTGTTATCGAGAAACCGAAGTACCTCTCAGGCGGATGAGGAACCCTGCTAGATCGGCGGAGTGGCTGAGGTTCGTCGGAGACTATTGAATCCTTTGGTTCTATCAAATCATCAGCTGTAGTTTGTATAACTGGAACTCCTTCCAATTCTACAGAACTGACCTTGCCTCGATCTTGTCCGGATTTTGCTTTTGAAATAGGCCGGACAATCCCAAATCTTAATTTACTTAAGAGATGGGCTCTTCCCATACCATATCTTATATGGAGTGGTAGGCAGTGATCTGATTCGAAGCTAATTCAATAGGTATGCAGCTTCTTAAGTGCGTAACCCCCAAAAGGAAATAGGTAACTCAGCAGTACTCATCATAGAGCGCATCATATCATATAGGGTGCGATTGCTCCGTCCCGATACACCGTTGTGCTGTGGTGTATTCAGAGGAGTAACACCGAGAGAGAATCTCATTCTCCTTTAGAATAGTCCAAGAATTCCATGCACAAGTATTCTCCTCCCTGATCTCATCATAGGACATAATACTTATACTTATATTGGTTCTCTACTTCTGACTTATATTCATTGAATTTCTCAAAAGTTTCAGACATGTGTTTCAACAGGAACATGTGTCCGAATCTTGAGAGATCATCAGTGAATGTAAGGAAGTACAAAGAACCAGTCGTGGCATATGTAGACCGGGGACCTTTATACATCACTATGTATCATCTTATCTTTGTGACATGACTGGCAAGTTTCATAAGATGTAAATTTAAACCGATTTAAATATGCATCTAAATGTAAATTAGCTAGTCGGTTCGCATTGATATGACCTAGTCTACAATACCTCAAGAAAGAATCGTTCATTTCTGAACTCTTCCTCTCGTGTGTGTTCTGTACGTTAAGAACTGTGGTCTGATTCAGAATGTATATGCTTTTAGATAACGTGCCTGAACCGATCAACTCTTGATATAGGATATGTGCAAAACATTATCCAACAATACAAAATTATATCCTTCTTTAGTAAATAAAGAGACTGATATGATGTTGTATATCAGGTTCGGTATCTAATAACATTCGTTCAGAATCAGTGTATTTTTATAATACAGGGTGATAGTGACCAATAGACTTGGCTGCAACACTTTCACTGTTTTCTGTCTCATGAAACTTATCACCCGTTCTCAGTTCTCTACCTTTCTGTAGCCCTATGTAATAGATTACATATCTGGGATCCTGATCCGGTATCAAATACCCAGGACGCAGAGGATACTGAGAAACGGTTCTTTGTAATGAACGCACTCGAAGTAGATGCATCTCATGCACTTACTTCGTTTGGGCGGCATGGGAATCCTGGTATTCCCCTAATTCCTGCTCGGTCTTATAACAATTATAAGTTGGAGCGGGACCAACGTTCCCCAGCTCAGTATAACAAGCGGGTTCAGTCAATACATCCATATTATTATCTTGATTAAGGCGTGACATGGTCGCTACCTGGAGAGAGAGAGAAAAAAAAACACTCTGCGTGCGCTCTTGCAAGATTAGATTGGTTATTTATTTTATCTAATCAGGATGGCTCCCACTGTTTTTATCAAATCTTCCTTCAAACCCTAAAAGGAAAGACTAGCCGGGATTAATTACACTCTACAAGTTCGCCAATCTTTCATCCAGGCCAGTGCCGGTACTTTGAGGGAGGTTCCCCGTGCTTTTGCACGGACCTAATTAAAGTAAATCTCGTTTTCCCAGGGGCGTAACCCCGTTGACACCTTTCTAGACACCTACTTGATCGGCTAATTGTAAAGTGCAAAACTCTCCCAGGAGTAACAATTACTCGCAGTGGGTATCAGGATCCAACTATCATATAGAAGGTATGCAATCTCATTGCAAATTTCAACACTTGAAACTCCCGATAAAGGTTTTTACCCTAAGCACTTATGACCTTAACTATGGTCAACAAATCATAAGCACTAGTCAAGTTCTATCCGTCATTTCGTGATTAATTAGACCCACCCACATGACCCTTAACTAAATTCAACAAAGTCACGCGACTGTCCTAACTAATCGCATCATATGCGGTGTAGGAAGACATCACTTAGCTACCGTACACTGTACCTTGACTATGGTCAACAAACACAACACGAATACTAAGTACTCTACTTCCTAAAATGACGGAGGGTTGCGGAGGTTTTTTTTTTAGTAAAACCTTTAACGCTTTGAACTTGATCTCGCTGCAGAATCAAATGGTTTTTAAATGGAGTGTTTTTGAGGCTTTTGCTAGTTTCGCTAAAGAGGTCACTCCCGGTGAAGGGATCTCGGCTCTTTCCTCGTCGAATGAGGTGCAGGATATTCAAAATACCACTATGAAAAGCAAGAACTAGAAAAGCAGTCAAAAGACAAACCGAAGGTTGTAGCATCTGCTAATTATTGCTAAAGATGTCACTCCCGGTGAAGGGATCGTCGGCTCTTTCCTTATCGAATAAGGTGCTGGATGTTCTACAAGGAACACCGCTATGCAAAACAACAACTAGAGCTACAAGATTTTTGAAATTCGATTCCACAACACCTTTTAGGTTTATTTTCTTTCATTAATCTCATTAATGAATGTCCCATCATATAAGTCCACCTAAACATCACAGATAAATACAACGTACACTTATGCCATCTGCATTCGCCTCGATGTCCCGTCTGCACCGTTAGGTTAGGTAACTAACGGCAGAGCGGGGCAGGGCTAGCGCGGGTGTAAAACATAAGCAACGTCTATATAATATATCATATATACTATATACAGTATCAATCTGAACATATCACATGATCACATCACAGATAACGCAGCAGAAAATATCATATGAAATATTGGATATACTAGGACGTCCGTGTCTTATTTTGAGCCTGTATAAAACACGGATTCCACGGTCGTGATGAATAGCCAATCCCACACCCCTAGACCCCTACGAGAACGGCAAGTAACCCTACCAATTCTAGAGTTAGGAGACCCGGACTCGACTCCTCGAGATGATCTCCCTCTGGACCCTAGAACCCGGTTACTTGTGCTCCACGCCTTAGGTCTATCCTAATGCGGAAAAGTAAATAATATACAATGGTGACATCATCCTCAACCCGGAAGTGCCCCAATAAAAGAATATTACATACAAGTTTTTTACATGAATGAAAATTGAAAAAACATTCATCTCACATAAAAAAAACCCGGCTATTCAAACACGACGATCCAATATAACATATCCCGCAACACATAACATCACATGTCATCAACGTAAGTAAATATGCCCATCCCAATTGTCGTTGACATATAGCAACGAAACCGGCGATATCACATATTACACTTACGGTCGCAGAAAATAAAGTGTAAAACTACAACAGTTGGAATCCGCAACCTTCTTAGACATCTCATGCCTAACAATTATAAACCCCGCATTTTAGTCTCATTATCGAAAATTCTTTTCAATATCAAGTCGGACAATTCAACAATATTCCCGACATCCTGAACGAATGCTCGTTGCAAACTTTAGTAGACGGCCGCACCCCCGATACCGTCGACGAAGTGCACTAAGGCGGAACACCACTGCCGCGAGCACCCGAACGGATGCTTTTGGCAACGGGGTTCTCCTACAGTCACTTGGTCGGGGCTATGGGGTGTAGCTGTCTATTAAGTTTACCCGGCGAGTATCCGCGTACGCAACGTGATTGCGACGGACTTTTGATCACATCAAAATCCCGTGGCAACCGATCAAGTGAGACTAAACTGCTAGATTTATAACATTCAAATTAGTTATCTCATAACTACTTGTGGATTCCAAATATTGTATTACATTCCAGATAAATAGACAATGTTAAGCTTTCCGATCGAATAATCAAACACCCAAGTTTTCCCAAATAGCTCAACACTTGAGGGAAGTTTAAAAACATCCATTTCATGCCATAGTACCAACGGTCCAGCCATAGAAGGGTCAAGCCAACGCCTCACATGTGGCACGCCGTACTGCCTCAAACCCTAAGGTTCAAAAGGCAGTTCAAGACGGTTACATAATCGAGTTAAGGTTTGTTGTCTTCTAGAGGGTCCATCGCGTTACTTGCACTACTTAGACGTTCTTAAACTACGGAAAAATCCAACTTTTGAAAAAAATTCCGACTGGGGAAAAAAGAGAGTTATTGATATCCGTTCGAACTTTTTAACAGTTTCTAAAAAATTACCCGGATAAACTAAACAAAGTTAAATTATCCGATCAAATCAACGAGTCCCCAATACAACCCAAGAAAAACTCAACACTTGAGTGGAATTAAAACATTCCCAGAAAAAAATAACAAGAAAGGACCTAAGAATAATTACATGAAATTCTAGGGACTAAGTCACAATTTTGGCCGCGGAACCGCCGCCAAACCCTTGGTTTGGCCACGGTTCCACGGTCAAATAATTGACTTAGTGGACCGTACTTCACAGTAATTCTTAGTTTTTCCTGCTTGTTTTTCTGAGCATTTTTAATTCATAAAAAACCACAGTTTTGAAAAATGTACAGAGAAGGGTAAACATCGGGGTTTCCGGGTTCGATAGGACTTTAAACTTCGTCTAGACTTCGCCTAAAGCTCTAGCTTGGCTCTGATACCACTGTAGTGTTACTAGGCACACTCATGAGGTTCCATAATGCATCAACCATGCCAAAATCAAATTTTTGTGTACCTAACAACTCTATGCAAGATCGTTAACTAGAGGTAAGGCGAAACTAGAAGCTAGTAAACTACTTTACTACTAAGTGAAAAGAATTACAACCTTTGTAGATCCGGTCCTTCACTTATAAAGCTCCGTGTTGACGTCCCTTCGCTGCGATCATCGGGATCCCGGACCCTAGCGTTGGTTTCTTCGGAGAAATGAGCGGGCTAGGTCGTTGACTTCGAGGCCGAAGATGATCTACGTAGGGGAGACTCAAACTCAAGCTATTCCTTCACTTGGTCAAGAACTTTGTGAAGAGAACACCCTATACAACATGGCAAGTGGTAGAGGATGAAGAAATAGGAAGTGGGTTCACTTTGGATTTGGATTTCTCACTCTTTTTCTTCACTTGAAAATTTCTAGCAAGGTTTTCTTCACTTGAAGAAGATGAAGAAGAAAAGATATGAATAATGAATTATCTAAAATGAATAATCAAGTGATGTCTATCATGTTGCAACCATGGGTGAGTAAACCATTGTAGAGACTAAACTAGAGTTTAGGTTGATGGTTAGGTCAAAAAACAAAACAAAATGGTTATACTTTTCAAAGATGCTAAAAAGCTTCATGAAGCTTCAAGCATAAAATAAAGAAAGCCACCATTTTATTTTTGCCAAAATAAATAAAACAAATAAAACCCTAACCATTAACCTAAACACGCTGTAAGTCATACACACACTCAAGTTTGCATGTATCATCAATCATGATACAAACTAGTGCACAAACATATATCATATATATAACTTGTGCACATCAAGTGAGAAAATCAATCTTAAGTGAAAAAATACTAGTTAATGTAAAGTAATATATGTAATATATCGAATATATAATTATACATTAAATCATTTCAATACCTTATTTAATGATCCGGTCATATCGCATATAACCGACTAATATGTAGTGTATCAATATATCGAATCAACACTTGATTCGGTAACCCGGCTATATCACATATAACCGTCTGATGATACAAATCGCGAGAATAGAATACAGTATCACATACTGGTATTATTCTTGGTCCCGCACATATCTCATATGCGCTCCTATTTCGTTTCGCTTGAGCCAGGAAACCCCTGTGTAGGACTTTAAAGACTCGTCAATACGCCGGCAGTAGGTGATGATCATATCAAACACCCTCAAGCTGCAAGCGGTCTGCTAAACGTAACGGCCACCCGGGTATTGAGCGATCAGAAGATCAACGAGCAAGCCTGCTCACACTCCTGTGAATCCAACCAGTAACACTTACCGCACAGTCCGGTCTGTTCGTCTGATATGTTGCATATTTCGCCTAGGGGTGGTAAACGTTTGACCCCAGTAGCTTGATAAGTCATGTCGATGTAAGGTCCATAACAAGCACGAAACTACTGATAACACTTACCAGTAAATCAGTGCAACCCTGGCCAGGGATTTCCAGTTATGGCCAGTAGAGCATAGCGCAACATCAACCCCCAATACCGGGAGAGACGAATCCCCTCCTATCGCTCATTGCCTCCATGTGAATCGGGACTGTACCCAAAAAACCACCTGTTTGCATGACTCAATAGAGCCGTGGTAGGGTAGAAATCAAAGTACAGTGGGAGACACACAAGACTCTATGACGATCTCGGGTCAACAGACTAAGCTGTACCAGTGTCACCAGAGAACTGCCATCTGACGTGAGGTATAATACCATCTGAGAGTTTTCGGCGAGTCCGTTCAGTGTACCCAGTCACCACTGAGCACCCTCATACCATCTCCGATGTCAAACACCTATGGATATGGGATCATCTATCGCCCATCACATGGATCGAGAAGATATACGCTAGTCTACTCTGGAATATCGATGCCTCGTCTCGATATTCCCACGACTAGGAACATTGAAGGATGTACTCATTGACTACCCAGGCCCCACTAGTATGATCTGCATCATAGTCCTGGAAGTCGAGCACACATCCTAAGGGCTTTATCAACATGTAATAGAGAGACTGCAAGTATACATGTTAAAATAAAGAGCAACCAGATAGCGTACTATCATGTCGAGCAAGAAAGTCCTACCTATATATGTCCCAGCATCCAATACAATATACATCTCATGTACTGTAATGGCCTCTAGGGCATACATATAACTAACATCCACAGCCCAGAGCCCCAAAGCTAACACATGAAATGGGCCCGTGTTTCCTTACTCCTGGGGTCCCACACTTGAGCTCGTGAATACTATTACGGCTGCGTTGATATTCACACTTGGAACTTAATATTAACATAGTGACCATCTAGAGACCTATAGTATATACTTACCCAAGAATATATACTCTTACTCACCATATATATATTCTACACTTTTCATTTTCTTTAGTTTTACCCATCTTTGGGACTTACCGAGCACTAGTTCGCTGACAGGCATTCCACCCACTTTTCTTCTCTTAAAATGTTCGTCAGATACTATCGAGACGGAGAAAGTTGAAGCTGTTAGGAATATGTATACCCTAGAGGCCATTATTATACATGTGATGTATATTATAGTGGATGCTTCGACATATATATAGAGGACTTTCTTGCTCGACATGATTGTATGCTATCTGGTTACTCTTTGTCTTAACATGTTGACTGGTATTCTTTACTGTCTTGCTCTCACATGTTGATAAAGCCCTTAGGATATGTACTTAACTACCAGGATTATGATGTGATCATACCAGTGGGGCCAGGGTGGTCCAAAAGTACATCCTTTAATCAGTTCCTAGTCGTGGGAATATCGAGGCTAGGGCATCGATATTCTGGAGTAAACCAGTGTGTACGTTTCTTCTCCCTTAGAGGGCGATGGTTGATCCCATAACCATTGGTGTATGGCATCAAAGATTGTACACAGGTGCTCATTGGAGAATGGGTACACCGAACAGGACTCGTTGAGGACTCCTAGTTGGTACTATACCTATCGTCAGATAGCAGTCCTCTGGTGACACTGGTACAGGTTAGTCTGTAGACCCGAGATCGTCATAGAGTCTTGTGCGGCTCCCATTGTGCTTTGATTTCCTCCCTTCCACGGCTCAAAGGAGTCGTGCAAACAGGTGGATTTTGGGTACAGTCCCGAGTCACATGAAGGCAATGAGCGATAGGAGGGGTTTCTTCTCTCCCGGTATTCGGAGTTGATGTTGCGCTATGCTCGATTGGCTATAACTGAAAATCTCTAGCCATGGTTGCTGAGATTTACTGATAAGAGTTATCAGTAGTTTCTCGAACTGTTATGAGCCAAACATCGGCATGACTTATCAAGTTAATGGGGGTCTTACGTTTACCACCCCCAGACTTTATATGCAACATATCAGACGAAGAGACCGGACTGTATGGTAGTGTTACTGATAGGCTTCATGGAGAGTATGGACGAGCTTGCTTGTTGATCTTCATATCGCTCAATACCCGGGTACCCGTTACGTCCAGTTAGTACCGCTGACGGCTTGTAGTTGACTGATGTGATCATCACCCACTGCTGGCGTATTGACAAGTCTTTAGAGTCCCACACAGAAGTTTCCTGGTTCAACCAAAACGAAGTAGGGAACATATGTTGATATGCGTGTGGGCCTGATTAAATACGAGTATGTGATACTGTATTCTAATCTGGCAGTTATCTGTTGTCGGTTAGGTTATATGTGATATAACCAGATTATTGAATCAAGTGTTGATTTGATAATGTGATAAAAAGATAAATGATGTTAGTTGGTCATATGTGATATAACCGGATTATTAGATCAAGTGTTGATTTAATAATGTGATATATATTATATGTGATATAATTATATCTTAACTAATATCATTAGCTCACTAATTGCTTTATTAAAGTATATATGCATATTAATGTATATTATATATATATATGAAGCATGGCATATGATTTCTATTTTTGTGAAAAATAGAAATGAGGAGACTTTGTGAAGCATGGTGAGGCATGGCTTTTATTGTTAGTTTATTCATCTTGACTCACTATTCAAGTATGGTTGCAATTTTATATTGCAATAATTCCATGCTTGAATGAGTGGGGGCAAAGTCTAGCCATTCACTTCACTTCATTCTACACTTGTGATATTTTCTTGAGTTGAGCTCTTGCTTCCTCTTGCTCTCCACAATTTTCTTCACCTCACCTCCAAGTTCAAACCCTCATATGTGATGTGAATCATTGAACTTGTGAGAACCCTAGTGAGCAAATCAAACCCCTACTTCATCATCTCATATTAGATTATCCATTTGATGCGGTGTGTTGCCTTCACTAATGAGATTAGTGAAGGGTTAGCTTGAGCTAGTGGATTTCGGGTGGATCGTCTTTGGCGCGAAGATCATGAAGGAGGTTCTTTCATCTTGAAGAGGAGCCTAGTGGAGCCGTGTGGACCACAACCCGGAGCTAGGGAAGAGAAGGACGCAATCTTCAAGGGTTTAACCTTCTTTCACTTCTCAAAGTTTAATGATATCAAACTTCAAACCCTAATCAACTAGTTAAAGATCTTGTTTAGTCCTGCTTAGCACCTATAAAAATTTGGATTTGGCATGCTTGATACCACTTGGACCTCATGGTGGTGCTAGGGCAGACTTTCAGAAGCCACAGAGGAGGACTACGACCAGATTGCTATTCAGGGCTAGCTCAGTTTCATTTTTTCTACAGTTTATGTATGCCACTTGTTTAGGCATTTTTCTTATTGTATTTACTTTCCAGTATAAACTCTTGTATTTGTAAATATTGGAAGTTGAATGTAAATAAATATATTTATTGAAAAATTTTACAGTCTCAATTTATTCTTGCATTGTGTATTATTGTTTCAATACGCTTAGTGTATTTATTTAGGGAATGACCTTCTCTGGATAAATATACCGTGGGCTTGCCATGTCACCATTTCCGTCTACTGGGAAGCGGGGCGTGACAGGAAGATTCCCCAATAAGCAAAGCGGGTATCTCCCTGGTTCTCTTTAGGATGCCCTCTGCACTCCTCAACATGTTAAGGAGTTCTGGAAGTGTAACTTTCTTATCTTGAATATTGAAATTCAAGATAAACCGGACATAGGTAGAAGGAAGGGACTGTAGAATTAAGTATGTATATAACTCGTTCTGCAACGTGGTCCCAAGGTCCGCGAGCTCTTCAATATAGCTAATCATCTTAAGGACGTTGTCCCCTACAGACGACCTGATAGACAACCTCGCCTGAAACAATTTCTTCGAGGTCTCATATCTTGCGATATGAGATTTCTCACCATATAAATCTTTGACATGGAGGAAGATGGAAGCTAAGTCCATCTTCTCGTGCTGCCTATGGTGTTCATTATCCATTGAGGCCAACATGAGGCACTTAGATTTCACACAGTCTATTTCCCATGTCTTACGGATTTCTATATCCGCGACGGTGGAATCTGGACCTGGGACGGCGGCGGCTTTGGTAGTAAGGAGGTAGCCCAGCTTGTCATAGGTTATGGCCATCTGAACATTCCTTAACCAATCTTTATAGTTTTTCCCCGTCAATATATTTTTATCCAGCAGTAACTTAAGCCCGGTCATTTTGGTTGCTGCAATTAGGAGAGAGAGAAGAAACACTCAGCATGATACTCTTGCAAGTTTAGATTGGTTATTAGTTTATCTAAACATGATGACTTCCACTGTTTCCTTAAATCCTCCTTCAAACCATAAAAGAAGAATTAGTCGGGATTAATCGCACCCTACAATTCTTGCTTAACCTTTCGGCCAGGCTAGTGTCGGTACTTCGAGGGAGATTTTCCAATGCTTTCGCGAAATTGACTCGCTAACACCATTTTAGACACCTACTTGGTCTATAGCATTGATTGTGAAGTGAAAAAGTCTCCCAAGGAGTAATAAAACTCATGGTGGGATCGGTATCCAACTATCATTGCATGACAACTTTGAAGGAATCCTACCAAAATCATGTAAGTGTGTCTTAGCACCTTTACTAAGGTTTTAACAAAATCATGTGAGGAATTTAAAAATTCTAGAGAGCTAAGTATACTCATCATGAATCAAACTAGAGATCAGGGTTTCATATAAAGCAACTAGGGATAAACTCTAAGTAAATGGGAACTACAACCTTTGTAGACCGGTCATTCACTTCAATTGCTCCGTGTAGAAGTCCGTGAGCTTCTCTATGGCTCTACTTGAAGTTGGAACAAGGTTGCTTAAGGTCTTCGTCGTCTTCGATGATCCACCACGAAGCTTCTCACTCTCAAACTCTTACTTCACTTATCTAAGAATAAGTGAAGATAACAACCTACAATAATTTACTATTCTAGTATAGGTTGATGAAGTGGGATTTTCTCACAAAACTTCTTTCTTTTTCTTTTCTTTTACCAACGTAGAAAAATATCTAGAGAGGAATGAAAAATATGAACCTTGGCAAGAGGTGAATGTATCTTGGAGATAAGAATTAGGGAAATATAAATATGGGTGAATAAAATAAATAGAAAAGAATGAGTCATGGTTACTAGAGTCTTTGAAAACCCCATAGAAGCCATGACTCATTTCTTGATTTGTTTTATTCACATATTTATCAATATCTTTATATTCAATTTCTCCAATGTGATTCTTGCATTACCATGTTCTTTGTATCATCAACCATAATACATACATACATACATACATATATATATATATATATGTTTATAATTATAAAGAAAAGAATTATAATGAGTAATTAGTTAATTATTTAATCAACACTTGATTTAATAATCCGGTCATATCATATATAACCCAACTAATATAAAAAACCGCTAGATTAAAATATGGTATCATATACCCGTAGTTAATCAAGCTCCAGCACATATCTCCATATGTGCCCCACTTCATTTCGCTTGAGTTTAGAAACCTCTATGTCGGACTCTTAAGACTCGTCAATACGCTAGCAGTAGGTAATGATCATATGAGATACCCACAAGCCGTCAGCGGTACTAGCTGGATGTAACGGCTATCTAGGTATTGAAGGAATAGAAGATCAACAAGAAAACTTGTTCAAACTCCCATAGATCCAACAAGCAACACTTACTGTATAGTCCGGTCTCTTCGTCTGATATGTCACATATCGAGTCTAGGGGGTGGAATCGTCAGACATTAATAACTCGATAAGTCATGCCGATGTGTGGCCTATAACTAATCGAGAAACTACCGATAACATTTATTAGTAAATCTCATCAGCCCTGGCCAGGGACTTGCGGTTATAGCCAATCGCATATAGCACAACATCAACACTCAATACTGGGAGAGACGAAACCCCTCCTATTGCTCACTGCCTCCATGTGTCTCGGGACTATACCCAAAATCCACCTGTTGGCACGACTCAGTAGAACCGTGGTTGGGTGGAAATCAAAGCACAGTGGGAAGCACACAAGACACTATGACGATCTCGAGTCTACAGACTAACATGTACAAGTGTCAGTAGAGAACTGCTATCTGACGATAAGTATGGTACCATCTAGGAGTTCTCGGTGAGTCATGTTCGGTGTACCCATTCTCCAATGAGCACCTGTGTACAATCATTGATGTCAAACACCATTGGTTATGGGATCAACCATCGCCCCATACAGGGTCAAGAAACGTATACACTAGTCTACTCTGTAATATAGATGCCCTGTCTCGATACTCTCTCGACTAAGAACTGTTAAAGGATGTGCTTATGGACTACACAAGTCCTACTAGTATGATCTACATCATAGTCCTGGTAGTCAAGCCAACATCCTAAGGGCTTTATCAACATGTATCAAAAAGACAGTAAACTAAAACAAGTGTACATTATAATATAAAGAGCAACCAGATAGCATACTATCATGTCGAACAAAAAAGTCCTCTATATATATGTCCAAGCATCCACTACAATATACAATAATGGCCTCTAGGGCATACATATTCCTAACAATCTCCCACTTGCACTATGGCCAATTATTGACGTATCTCATACCCAACATCTCAAAAAGTCGCTCAAATTGCGCCAATGGAAGGGCCTTGGTGAGTGGATCCGCGGTATTGTTCTTCGTGTCTACTCTCCGTACTTCAATCTTACGGCGATCAACTATCTCCCGGATCTGGTGATATCGCCTCAGGATATGTCTGGAACGCTGATGGGACCTGGGTTCCTTGGCTAGTGCCATAGCCCTATTATTATTACAATACAAGGGTATTGGATCAATAATGGTTGGAACCACTCCAAGCTCTGAGATGAACTTACGCATCTAGACAGCTTCCTTGGCAGCATCATTTGCAGCAATTTACTCAGCTTCTATCGTTAAGTCTACAACGGTATCCTGTTTGGAACTTTTCCAACATACCGCCCCTCCATTGAGGGTAAATACAAAAGCCGAGATAGAATTGTTGTCATCCTTATCACTCTGGAAGCTAGAATCGGTAAAGGCTCCATTTGGAGATCCCCGTTACCATACACCAAGAACATTTCTTTAGTCCTTCATAAGTACTTAAGAGTGTTCTTCACAGCTGTTCGGTGTTTCTCCCGTGGATTGGTTTGATACCTGCTTACTACATTCAGTGTGTAATCTATATCTGGGCGAGTACATAACATCGCATACATGATAGACCCTACTGCAGAAGCGTAGGGTATAACACTCATGCGAGCCCTCTCTTCATCAAACTTTGGACAAAAGTCTTTAGAGAGGATGATTCCGTGACAAGCGGGTAAAGTACCTCACTTGGAATCTTCCATACTAAACCTTTTTAGTATGGTGTCTATGTAGTTAGATTGGGACAATCCCAACAATCTTTTAGATCTATCTCTATAGATCTTAATGCCTAGAATGCACGATGCATCACCCAGGTCCTTCATGGAGAACCTTTATGATAGGAATAGTTTGACCGATTGTAGCATAGGAACATCATTTCCTATCAAGAGAATGCCATCCACATACAATACGAGGAAAGTTACTGTTCTCCCTACAATCTTCTTATAAATGCAAGGTTAATCAACATTTTTGATAAAATCAAACTCTTTGATTGTATCATCAAAGCAGATGTTCCAACTCTGTGATGCTTGTTTCAATCCATAGATGGATTTAAGCAACCTGCATGCCTTTTCGCTGCTCTTACTATTAATGAAACCTTCCGGCTGATCCATAAAAACACATTCTTCCAAATCACCATTTAGAAATGCAGTTTTAATGCCCATCTGCCAAATTTCATAGTCGTAGTAAGCAACAATAGCAAGTAGGATTCGAATGGATTTAAGCATTGCTACTGAAGAAGAGGTCTCATCATAGTCTAATCCCGGTCTTAAACGAAATCCTTTCGCTACAAGTCTAGCTTTATAGGTCTCTAACTGTCCATCCACACCAATCTTTTTCTTAAAGATCCATTTGCACCCTACAGATTTTACTCCAGAAGGTGCAACATCCAAAATCCATACTTTGTTGGTGTGCATGGATTCCATTTCGGATCTCATGGCATCCAGCCATTTCACTGAGTCACTACTCATGATAGTTTGCTGGAAACTAGTAGGATCATCATCATCCATGATGAAATCTTCTCTATCACCATCAATGACGAAACTATAGTATCTCTCTAGTGAGCGAGAAGTGCTACTAGATCTACGGAGTGACTGAGGATCATTGGGTTCTATCAAAACTTCAGGTTCAACCAAATCGTCAGTAGTTGTTTGTGGCTCTGGAATTTCTTCCAGTTCAACCGTATTGCCAATAGTATCATTTGTAAAAAAATTCATTTTCTAAAAATGTGGCATATTGAGAAACGAACACTCTTTGTTTCTCCTTATGGTAGAAAAGATATCCATATGAATGTTTAGGATATCCCGCAAATTACGAAAAATCGATCGTGTCTCGAGTTTGTCTCGATTATGCTTTTTAACAAAAGCAGGACAACACCATATCCTAACTCGTTTAAGAGATTGTCTCTTCCCATACCATATCTCTTATGGAATGGTAGGCACGAATTTGGTCGGAACCCTGTTTAATAGATATACTGCAGTCTCTAATGCATACCCCCAAAAAGAAAGTAGTAACTCAGCATCACTCATTATTGAGCGTACCATATCTAATAGGGTACGATTCCTCCGCTCTGACACACCATTGTGTTGTGGTGTGTACAGAGGAGTGGGCTGAGAGAGAATCCCATTCTCTTTTAGGAAATTTAGGAACTCTTTACATTAGTACTCTTCTCCTCGATCTGATTGAAGTTTCTTGATACTCAATCCAGTTTGTTTTTCTACTTCAATTTTGTACTCCTAGAATTTTTCGAAAGCTTCAGACTTATGTTTCAACAAAAAACACATGTCCAAATCTCGAGAAATCATCAGTAAAAGTAATGAAGTATGAATAACCGCTTCTTCCATATGTAGACATTGGTCTACATACATCACTATGTATGAGACCTAAGAGTTCAGTAGCTCTCTCTATGTCCAGTAAACGGTGTTTTGGTCATTTTACCTTTGATGCAAGACTGATAAGTCGGAAAAGATTTATTCAAACAGATTTAAATATCCATCTTTATGTAGCTTAGTTAGTCTTGTTTCGTTAATATGACCAAGTCTAAAATACCACATGAATGCCTCATTTATTTCTGAAGTCTTTCTTTTGTTTGTGTGCTGGATGTTAAAAACTGTGTGTTGATTCAGGATGTAGATTCCATTATTTAATGTACCATACCCAATCAACTGTTGATTTATGTTAATGTTCATAACATTACTTTGTAATACAAAATGATATCCTTCATTGTCTAACAAAGATACAGATATTATATTACATAACATAGTCGGTACAAAATAACAGGGATTCAAAATCAATATACACCCTGAAGGCAACCCTAGGCGATTCTCTACCACTGATGCAGCATCAACACTTGAACCATTCCCAACGTAGAGAGTATGATCACCTTTCTTCAAAACTTTGCTATTTCGCAATCCCTGCACACAATTGCAGATGTGAGATCCTGAACCGGTATCTAATACCCAGGATGCAGAGTTTATTGAAAAACAGTTTTCGGTGACAAACACACCTGAAGCGGAAGCATCAACATGCTTCTTCTTCTTTAGATCGGCGAAGTACTCAGTGCAGTTTCTTTTCTAATGCCCCGTCTTGTGGCAGTAGAAGAATTCTCCCTTTTCTGGCCCCACAACCCCTGATTTGTCTTTCCCCTTCACCTTTTTAACTCTACCTCTCGGTTTGGTGGGTTTCTTTTTCTTCTTTCCCTTAGTTTTAGCTATTGGGACGAAAGAGAAAGATTGCCCAACAAATAGAGTGGGAGTTTTCACCGTCTTAAGCTTGCTCTCTACACTTCTCAATATATTGAGAAGTTCAGGAAGTGATTTCTCCAAGTTGTGCATATTGAAGTTCACTATAAATTGAGCATAGGCGGGGGGAGAGACTGTAGAACAATATCAATATATTGTTCATTCTCCATGGTCCATCATAGGTCCTCGAGGTCTTCAATAAGCCCTATCAACTTTAGGACATGATCTCCTACAGATGTGCCAGCAGCCATCCTTATTGAAAACAACTTTCGTAAGGCCTCGTAACTAAGAGCACGAGACTGCTCCCCATACAACTCTTTTGTATGGAAAATGATGGTTTGCACATCCATCTTCTCATGTTACTTTTGATTTTCATTGTCCATCGAACCTAACGTGAGGAATTTTGCTGTAGTGCAGTTGATATCCCATGTCTTGCGGATCTCCTTATCCGCGACAGAGGAATCAGGGCCTGGGAGGGAAGGGGATGGAATAGTGAGGACGTATGCAACCTTATCATAGGTAAGAGCAATGTTCACCTTCCTCAGTCGGTCTTTATAATTAGGTCCCGTCAGTTTGTTTTTCTCTAGTAGAATCTTAAGTCTCGTCATTGGTATCTGCCATTAGGAGAGAGAAAAGAAAATACTCAGCGAAAGCTCTTGCATGATTATATTGGTTTATTTATCTTATCTAATCGATGTCTCCCACTACTTTTATCAAATTTTCCTTCAAACCCTAAAAAGAAAATTAGCCAGGATTAATTACATTCTACAAGTTCGCTAACCGGTCAGCCAGGCCAGTGTCTGTACTCCGAGAGAGGTTCCCCGTGCTGTTGCACGGACCTAATTAAAATAAACCTCATTTCCCTATAGGCATAACCCTGTTGACATATTTCTAGACACCAACTGGATTAGCTAATTGTAAAGTGTAAAATTCTCCCAAGAGTAACTATTACTCATAGTGGGATCGGGATCCAGCTATCAAATTGAAGGTATGCAATCTCATTGCAAATTTCAACACTTGAAATTCCCGATATAGTTTTTACCCCTAGAGACTTATGAACTTAACTATGGTCGATAAATCATAAGCGCTAGTCAAGTTCTACCCGTCATTTGACTGATTTAGACCCATTCGTATGACCCTTAACTATGGTCAACAAAGTCGTACGAATGTCCTAATCGATCGTATCATATGCTTTATAGGAAGACATCACTTAGCTACCGCACACTACACCTTAACTATAGTCAACAAACGTAGTATGAATACTAAGTACCCTATTTCCTAAAATGGCGGAGGGCTACGAATGATTTTGATGAAAACCATTAACGTATTTAACATGATATTGTTGTAGAACCGAGTAATTTGAAAAAGGAGTGCCTTAAGCTCCGTATTTGAAATATTTTCTTTTTCGTGAAAAAGCCGAGTATGTTTCAAATTTGATTCTACAACATCTTTAGGCTTCTTTTCTTAACATTAATCTTATTAATGGTGTCCCATCATTTAAGTTCTGAATCATCACAGAAGAAACGAAAATAAAACATACATATATGCCATCCGTATTCGCCATAGAAACCCGGCTCTTCACCATAAGGTTACTTAACTTACGGCAGGACGGGGTCAGGACTAGCGCTGATACAAAACATATATAGTGTCTACTAGTATATCATATATATAAGTAGCATTCGTCTCACGCAGTTATATGATCACATCACATTCCAGAAACAATAGAAGCAGATATATGAAAATATAGGATATACTGGGAGGTCCGTGTTTTAAATTAAGCCAGTAATGAAAAACATGGATTCCACGGTCGTGATGAATAGCTAAGCCCACATCCCTAGACCCCTATGAGAGCGGCAAGCAACCCTGCCAATTCTAGAGTTAGGCGACCGGTCTCGACTCCTCGAGATGGCCTCCCACTAGACCCTAAAACCCGGTTACTTGTGCTCCCCGCCTTGGGTCTATCCTAATGCGGAAAAGTAAATAATATATATCAAATGGAGACAACAACCTCAACCCAGAAGTGTCCTAGTAAAAGAATATTACATACATTTATTTAAATGAATTAAAAAGAAAAAATCTCATCACACATAACACCTCCCGGCTATTCAATACCGACGATCCTATATAACATATCAATATGGCAACAGAATAATATCACATGTCATCAACGTAAGTAAATAGGCGTATTCCAAATGTCGTTGACGTATAGCAACGGGATTAGGGATACAATCGCATATTACACTTACAGTCGCAGAAAAGAAATGAAAAACTACAATAATTAGAATCCGTATCATCTTTAGACATCATAAATCCCGATTATCACATATTTCGGATTTCATGCCTAACCCTATAAACCTTGCATTTAATTCTCGAATTGAAAACATTTTTCAAAAATAAAGTCGGGCAATTCAACAAGATTCCCGATTTAAAAAAAATCGAATGCTCGTCGGGAACTTTAGTAGATGGCCGCACCCCTGAGGCCGTCAATGAAGTGCACTTGGACGGAACACCACGGCCGCGAGCACCCAAGTGGATGTTCTTGGCCATGGGGTTCTCCTACAGTCACTTGATCAGGGCATTCAGGTGTGGCTATCTACTAGTGTCTCCCGGCAAGTATCCGTGTACGATACGAGATTGCGACGGAGTTTCGATCCAAATCCAAACTCCATGGCAATCCATCTTTAGAGACTAAAATGCGAGATTTACATATTGATAACTAGTTTTCGTAAAACTAATCAATGTGGATTCCAAAAATTGTATCACACTTCCAAAACATAATAGAGGATGTTAACATTTCGATCGACTTTCTAATTAATAACAATTCATAGAGACCTCAACCTCTTGAGCCTCATCTAAAATTCCTAGAAAACTAACAATATGAAGTTGAACTATCTCAAGAAAAATGGAGTCATAAATCCACAAGTAGGCGGCGGAACCACGGCTAAGACATGGTCTAGGCGGCGGTTCTGCGGCTACTTGTTGGAGCTAAGAGCTCGTATTTCTTGAGCCTTCATTAAATCACCTGTTGAATTTTCTGACAATTTTTATTTCTTAAAATATTGAATTTTGAAAAATTGAACAGAAACTCTCAAAATTCGCAATTAAAACGTCGATCGAACACTTTAATTTCGTCTAATCAACTCCTAAGCCTCTAGTTTCGCTAGGGTACCATGTAAGTGTGTCTTAGCATCTCTACTAGGGTTTTAACAAAAGCATGTGAGCAATTTTAAAAATTCTAGAAAGCTAAGTATACTCATCACGAATCGAACTAGAGATTAGGGTTTCATATAAAGCAAATAGGGATAAACTCTAAGTGGATGGGAACTACAACCTTTGTAGACCGGTCCATCACTTCAATTGTTCCGTGTAAAAGTCCTTGAGCTTCTCTATGGCTCCACTTGAAGTTGGAACAAGGTTGCTTGAGGTCTTCGTCTTCTACGATGATCCACCACGAAACTTCTCAATCTCAAACTCTTACTTCTGTTAACTATGAATAAGTGAAGATAACAACCTACACTAATTTGCTATTCTAATATAGGTTTACGAAGTGGGATTTTCTCACAAAATTTCTTTCTTTTTCTTTTCTTTTACCAACCTAGAAAAATATCTAGAGAGGAATGAAGAAGATGAACCTTGGCAAAAGGTGAATGTATCTTAGAGATAAGAATTAGAAAGATATAAATATGGGTGAATAAAATAAATAGAAAAGAATGAGTCATAATTACTATAGTCTTTGAGAACCTCATAGAAGCCATGACTCATTTCTTCATTTGTCTTATTCACATATTTATCAATTTCTCTAGTGTGATTCTTGCATTGCCATGTTCTTTGTATCATCAACCATGATACATTTATACATATATCAAATATATATATATATAAATAAAAGAATTATTATGAGTAATTAGTTAATTATTAAATCAACACTTGATTTAATAATCCGGTCATATCATATATAACCCGACTAATATCAAAAACTGCTAGATTAAAATACAGTATCATATACTCGTAGTTAATCAAGCTCCCCCCACATATCTCCATATGTGCCCCATGTCGTTTCGCTTGAGTTTAAAATCCTCTATATGGGACTCTTAAGACTCGTCAATATGCTAGCAGTAGGTAATAGTCATATCAGATACCCACAAGCCGTCAGCGGTACTATCTGGAAATAATGGTGTTTCCCCCAATCAGAGCAAAGCTCTGTTGGAAATTCAAAATTTAAAATTCAAATTTTGAAGCAACGCTTCAAATCCCGGGCGCAACGCGCCACGTGTCAGGCGCATACACATCAGTGCAGCGCCCAAAGCAGCGCACCCAATCAGAGCAAAGCTCTATTTAAAGCAAAATTAAAGGAAGCAACGCTTCAGTTGCGCAAGCACTGCGTTGCGCGACACGTGTCAGCGCAGATGCGCGCTGCGCTTTGCGCTGCGCGACACGCGTCAGCGCAGATGCGCTGGCGCAGTCGCGCTGCGCTTTGCACTGCTCGACGCGTGTCAGTGCAGATGCGCTGCGCGATACGTGTCAGCGCAGATGCACTAGTGCAGTTGCGCTGCGCTGTGCGCTGCTTGATACGTGTCACGCGCTGGGGCATTTGCGCCAAACAGAATCAAGATTCTAAAGAAATCTTTCTGTTCTTATTAAAACAAGAAGATTTTCTTCTGTAAAACAGAAGCCCTTGGATCAAAGATCCAACGGTGGGAAAAATTTCCCAAATCACTCATAGAAAGATCTCTTTAACTAATTTATGGGCACTATAAAAAGGACCCTAGACCTCAATTCAAAGGGATCAACATTTTTGAGAAATCAAGAGCTTCAAACAGAGAGAACTCTGAAAACGTTTCAGGAAAAAAGTAAAAGACCTTTTAAATAGAAGAAATTTCTTCTAATAGATCATTGATCTAAGAACAAGATCAATGATCTTCACATAATAAACAGTGCTTTGCACTTCTTATGAACCACTGGTTCTTTAAACAAGAAAAATAAGAAAAAACTTGTTTTTCTTTGATCTATATTAGATCAAGAAATCAAATAGTGCTTTGCACTTCTTTTATGAACCATTGGTTCTTAAATCTAAAAGATTCTCAAATTAATAGTGCTTTGCACTTATAAATCTGCGCTGTTGCGCTCCTGGATTGGCGCAACCCAACAGAGCGCGCCACGTGTCAGCAGCGCAGGCGCAGTGCATTAGCGCAGCGCACTGCGCTTGCGTGACATGTGTCAACACCACAAGCGCTTACGTTCTCTGATTGGCGCAAAGCGCCTGACAAATGCAATGCATTTCCTAAAGGGCCAGGCCCAAGTCAAAATGACCAAGCAAGCCTAAACGGCAGAGCCCAAGCAGAATTGATGCTCTGCATCATTTATAAATAGGCAGAGCCCAAACGAAATAATAAAAAATGCTATGCATTTTAAAAAGGACAGAGCCCAAACAAAGTAGATGCTTTGCATCATTTATAAATGGGCAGAGCCCAAAAAAAATTGATGCTCTGCATCCTTTATGGGTAGAGCCCAAATAAAAATAAAAATAAATGCAATGTAAAAGAAAATAAAATGTTGAACATCTTCAACTGGACTTAGCCTAATTTTGGCCGTAAGTCCTCAAATTAAATTGACTGAGCAAGATTGCTATCTTAAATCAATTTACCTCCGGTTCGAGGGTACATCTCCGAACTCCTCTGACAGCTGTCGTTGTAATCCTTCAACGACGTCAGAGAGGTGACGGGTCCCAACGACCACATACATATATGGACTGCGAGGTCCTTAAACTCGTGGACCGAAACGTCCTTAAACAAATGATGGACCGAAACGTCCTTAAACTAATATTGGACCGAAACGTCCTTAAACTAATGTTGGACCGAAACGTCCTTAAACTAATAATGGACCACCACGTCCCTAAACTGGAATATGGACCACCACGTCCCTAAACTGGAGTATGGACCACCACGTCCCTAAACTGGCGATGGACCACCGCGTCCCTAAACTGGAGTATGGACCACCACGTCCCTAAACTGGCGATGGACCACCACGTCCTTAAACTGGAATATGGACCACCACGTCCCTAAACTGGAACATGGAACCCTATGTCCCTAAACTGGAACATGGACCACTATGTCCCTAAACTGGAACAATAGAACCCCCAAATGCTCTTTTGTCGGATCCAAACGATCCCGTTAAGTTGATCTTAGTGTCAAATCAGACTAACGTATCCTTAACAAACGTTTAAGTCGATCTTATCCTAAATACGGCTAACGTATCCTTAAACCAAAACACCAAACCCAAATCTAAGTAAATACGGATTTGGACTAATCCACGTCCTACGGGCGACGATATCGCTTAGTCTCCGTATACAATCCACGGGCAACCACAAACAAAACAAACATACACGACACGAAGTGAAATTCTGGAAAAGGAGAAAGTTGTTACCGCGATGCGGTAGCGTAATTAACTGCAGGGGCTTGCGCCTGCAGGGAAGAGCGTCCCCACAATCAAAAACCCCTCAAGCGAGGGGGAATCTGACGAAGTCTGCTACATCGGCCGCATCCGTCTAAACCTCCGATACACGGTGCCATAAATCAACTTGGCATCTTCGGAGAGGTAGACGGATAAAACCAAATAGCATCTGCCCCGAATCACTGGCCAGACGTCCTAATGTCTCGGCCGCCATTCGGAGGGGAACAGATTCTGGCACGCCCGGTGGGACCTTTTCCTCTTTCCACTCCACACTTCATGTGTCGTCTTCACGAACCAATCGCGGTTTGTTAAATGGTTGCTTTTGGATTTTAAGTTACTAAGATTTGGTCTTTTGCCTGGCGCAGAACTCAAGCATCAATGGCCTCTAACTGCACCAACTGCTCGAAGTGCCACTGCAACGGACGCTCCACCTCCCCTGGAGGTGTAGCATATGGGCCCCAAGCGGCTTCCTTCCTCGCTCTGCCGGTAGAACAGGTGACCCAGGCCACCACCGGCCTGTTTTTCGGGACCATGATCCCACCTACAAGCTTCTCTAGGCCAATACCTGCACTGGAAGTGAACAAGAAGTCGGTCTTCGACCGGCTTACTACTACGACGGCCCCTGTCAACGGGTCGCCCACTACCAAACCAACAACCTCTGTTTTCGCCAGGCTGGATCAGAACTCTAAATTGGCTGTCCCAAGGAAGGAAATAACTGCTGCTCCAGAAGTCGTCAAGGCGGCTTCCCCTGTCAAAGAGTCAGTCTTTTCAAGACTGATGATTCCTGCTCCTGCCCCTACTCGAGGATCCGTCTTCGACAGGTTGAATATCACCCCTCAAAAGACAACCTCAGTCTTTAAGAGGTTAACACCAGCGGCGCCTCATTCAGACAGGGGGCAAAAAGAAGCTGTCTCAATCTCCGAGCCAGTCCCAACGGCTCGTCATGCTCGACGTCGCCATTGGCGACGAGTAAGGAAGGCAGGGGGTAACTCCCCCTCAGGGCTAACTCCACCGGCTCCAGTGGTGGAAGTTAACGCTGCTGTTCTAACTGGGAACAGCTTTGAACTGCTGAGGAGGGTACGTAAGAACTCTCCAACCGCTACACTGAAAAGATCTCCTCCACCTGCGGAGAGAGTTTCGGAAACAAAACAGGAACAGCCCCCTCAACGACTGTCCTCAAAAATTTATAAAGTTTGGCGGAGAGTTCAAGACTCCATGATACCCAGATCACTCTCATCAACGAAAGAAGACGAAGGTGCAAAAAGAAAAAGACTGTCCTATTGAACAGCAGAGGACAACAATCGCTAGGGTGCCCGCTGCAACGGCCCCTTCAACTTCAACGGCCCGCAAAAGAAGAAGGCCGGAGAAAACCCCCACGCCGGCGACAAATATCAAAGATAGTGAACCCAAACGCCCTAAGTCAGGGGGCATTGTAGTTCATACCGTCTATGTGGTGTCTGGTAAAGTGGACAGTCACATATCTACGGGTCATCGACCGCTTACGCGATCAGTGACCAAAGCGCAAGAGCAGCAACAGAAGATCCAAGAGACGATGAACGCTATGGCCGCACTTACAGGGCTAAAAGAAAACCCTGAAACGTCCTCGGATGAACGCCAAGAGGAAGAAACCGACGCCGAATTCCTTCGTCGAATATTGGAGAAGAAGGACAAAGAGGCTGCTGAACAAGCAGCCAACATACAGCGCATGGGCCTCCTGTTCCAAGACATGGTAGGGATGATGATACAACAAGATCCTCCGGCCGAAGATCCCCCGATCGTTCTTGGAGAAGATAGGGGAGAGACATCAAATCCTCCGCCAGCTCTGTCGACGGCTAAGGAGGATACAATCTCCAAAGCTGATTTGGACGAGTACATAGCCCAACAAATACAGGTTCATCATGCGACCGAAGCAGCCAGCCAGGTCGTAAAAATAGGGCGGCCATATCCAAGTTGGTATGATCAAATCAAGTACCCGCCAGGTTACACAATTCCCAAGTTCCATGTCTTCAAGGGGACGGGCAATCCTCACCAGCATGTTGCCCAGTTCAGGACACTCTGCGGCAACACCGGCGGTGACGACAAGCTGTTGCTTCGCCAGTTTGTTGGATGTTTATCAGATACGGCGTTCGAGTGGTACTCTGAACTCCCGAACGACTCTATCAAGACCTTCGCATAGATGGAGCTGCTGTTTACTCGGCGTTTTGCAAGCGCCAGTGAACGCACCCCGATGACGGCACTGATTAACGCCAGGGTAAAGCCAGGCGAGACGTGGGTTCAATATGCTATACGGTGGCGGAACTTATGGTCAAAGTGCGAGCAGCGCATTAAAGAAGCTCCCGCGGTGGGTATGTTTGTGGGAATCCTTGACCCGCAAGCAACCATCTCGCAATTTATGATGTTTTTCAAGCCGACTACCTTCCAAGCCTTGAATGACAAGCTAGCGCAAATGGATCAGATGGGCCATAAACCCCCTCTTCCAAAGCCGGACTCCCGAAATGACAAAGGAAAGGGAAAAGCGATCGTTGTCGCTAATGCTCAACAACAACCGAGCGACTCGAAGCCGGTTGTTCGTCAAAATAATATGCGTCCATACGTAGCCCTTGAGGAGAGGCTAGGACGTTCTTACTCTTTTCCCCGCGATAAAACGAGAAGGTTATTCGAGCTTGCGTTGCGCAACTGACTCATAAATCTGCCGGATCCAAAACGTCCGTTGTAACCAAGTGATGTCAATGAACCCAACTACTGTCCTTATCATCGAGTACTGGGCCTTCCGATCGAAGATTGCTACGTTTTCAAAAATTGGCTTGAAAACCAGTACCGACAAGGCAAATTCGCGTTATCTGATAAATGGAAGGTGAATCCCCTGCATCCCCATACCTCTAAGGGGAAGAATACGCTGGGGGCAACATGCTCCATCATTGAAGAAGCTCCTTGGGAGGTTGTATTATCGGCCAAGACAAAGAGGATGCTAAACGATCTTCAGACATGTCCGGCGATTAGGTGGAAGAACCCGTTGGAACCGCAGATCATTGAGGGGATGTTGAAGCCACGTCCAACTCCAAAGACCGATGGTGGTGACTCGAGCACTCGCAACCAGCCGTCAAAATCTTCGAAGAAGAAGAAGAAGAAATCTAAGAAGGCCGTGAAGCCTGGCGACAAGCGCACGGACTTGCAAAAACAAATTGACACGCTGGAAGAATACAACCAGAAGGCACGGACTCCCATTACATTCCAAGAGTTCCTCAATCATGTCTTTCAAGAGGAAGATGAGGGAGAAAGTTCATCTGATGAATCTGAAGATTATGTGGCGCGCTGTCATGTGATTTCCCATTCGTTCATGGACGATGAGGAGACTCCTTGTATTGGAACGCTAGGGGTAGACCCTGAACCAAAATTTCAGGGGCCATCAGATGAAGTAATTGACGTATTCCTTAATGAAGCTCGGTTGAAAAGTAAAGCTGATCGAGAACGCGAGGCGGTAATATTTGAAAGGGCCAAGCGCCAGCGACTTGATGAAAGAGCTGAGACGATCCCGCTGGAGCAAAATACCTCCACTACCGACAAAAGCCAATTCAAGATGAGGAAAAGGTTTGCTAAGGCCATATCAACGGGCATGAAGCCACCATCCTCCGAAGGAAAAATTACTGGTGAAATAGAAATGCACCCCTCCTATTGCTTATATCATCAGAAGGTTTTGCACCCCCACAGGAGTGCAAAGCTTTCGATAAATGGTGGCAAGGATACGTTGCCCATCGACAACGCTTTAAGCGGGAAAAGCGCAAAACTCGTCGGGAACAAAGAAATACAACCGAAGGGCTTAAAAGAACTACCGGCGATTGTCGCATGGTTAACACCGGGGGATCACAGGTGCCTACATTCGGGAGTGATTCTGATGAGGAGCTGGAGCTTAGCCCCCTCTTTAAAGAGTCCACCTCGGGAAAAGAAGAAGAGCCGAAGGTCTGCGAAAATATCCTGCTACGTAATCACACGTTCCCCGAAAAGAATCTCGGGCCCTCAAACAGAAAAGATAAAGGGAAAGAAAAGGTCTCTGAAGATATCGTCTTAGATGACCAAGTGGTGGAGGAGCTAAGTGCCAAAGACCCGCCGAAGAGAAATAAGGTGGATTACAACATCTTAGCGCATCTGAGAAAGCTACCCTCACAGCTCAGCATTCTTGACGCCCTTTTGCTATCAAAGGAGGCGAGAGATGCATTAATCAAGGCATTACAAGATCCGGAACAATTCCAAGCTTTCCTGGATGAAGAAAAGATGAAAGATGAATTGGAGGAAGTGCACACGGCCGATGTCGCTTTTGGTGATGAAGACCTTCTCCTTGGGACGTGCGAACACAATCGCCCCCTCTATGTCTCAGGATACTGCCACGATATAAAGATAGGCAAAATCCTGATCGACAATGGATCCTCCGTTAACCTCCTCAATGTGCGGGTGTTAAAAGAAATCTGCATGAGCGTCCAGCACCTTGCTCGGGACAAGATCACCATCTTCGGGTTCGACTCCCAGTCATCAAGAACTCTTCGGTCTGTGATACTGACGCTACGCTTTGGGCTACTCGTCACGGACATTAAGTTTCACGTCATAGACGCCAAGACATGCTACAACGCTTTGCTCGGCCGACCATAGTTACATGAGTACAACGTCATCCCTTCTACACAACATCAGTGTATGGAATATTCTAAGGATGGTCTCGAGTATACCGTGGCGGGAGAACTGAATCCGTTTTCCATGAACAAAGTCCGCAAATATGAAGATGCCAAATACTTCTTACCGGATTTCGAAGACACGGAAAGGTGTCAAAAGCCGGAGAACAAAGCTAACGCCACCATCCTTGTTTTCGGGAGTGATACCGAGGAGGAAGAGGAGATAGTGTATTCGGGTCCGCCCCAACACAACAAGCCAGGACCGTCCGCTCCTACGTTGATCTTTGGTAGCGACTCGGAAGATGAGATCCATGCTGTATTCTCTGCTCGACCTTCAATACGAACGTTCGCTGATGAAGAACAAAGTCTACAAGTCGCCATGGTACCGCTTAAACACCGTAAGGAACTGGATGCGCTTGATATCTACAGTGTGGAAGAGCTGCGAACGTTCTATATCCCTCCCAGGGGAGAAAGCGAAAAAAGAAATTCTATTCTACCGCTCTGAAGAAACCAGAGTGGAGAAAAAAATCTGGCATGGCGCGGATCCTACACTCGACAGGCTTCAGCCTATCCGTCTTCCCAGATATTATACGGAAAGTTTGAAAAAGCTGCTGAAACGCCAAGGGATATCCTTCAAGCAGACCGTTCGAAAAGCCAAGTTCTATGACAAAGTCTTGAACGTTCCCGGGACTCAACGCAAACTGCCTAATGGGAGAATGGAGACAAAAGGACTTGGATACATCCGGTCAAAGAAACGAGAGCTACTAAATAGCTGCTATGTCATGTATGACTTCGAAGAACAAGCAGATGCTCAATAGGAGGACGCTAATCCTGAGACATTGAAAGTTCCAGATGCAAAAGTGCCCAGTCCGTCGTTCGAAGAACAAATGGACAAGCTTATAAAGGAAGCGGGTCAAAAAGTCTGGGACGATCATAACCGCGAAATGGTCATCTACGAGAAAGCCAAAACGCAACGCCTTCTCCAACAGGCCACGAAAGATGACAATGCCGCTCCTTGTCAACCTGTTATAAAGAAGGCCCGACGCAGAGGCAGAAACAAGTCAAAACACGAAGAAGGCGCTCAACAGCAACGAAGCGGGGCTAAAAGGCCACACAAGCGAGAACCAAGCGGTTCCGATCTATCCCTCATGAGAAAAATGGGTCGAGCATACTCTTTTCCTCGGAACAAGACGAAGAAAATACTTGACCTCACTTTAAAACATCAGATGCTTACACTGCCAGAATCTAAACACCCCGAACAAGCAGGCGAGGTCTCACACCCAGACTATTGCTCTTATCACCGAGTGGTAGGGCATCCTCTCGAAGACTGCTTCACCTTCAAAAATTGGGTTGAAGATCAGTACCAGCTTGGCAAGTTCGCTCTGTCCGACAACTGGAGGGTAGCGCCGCCACAGAAGCACGAACCTAAGGCCACGGAAGAAGAACTAGTTCCACATTGGGATTGGAAGCGAATTCGTACTTGTCACGTGATAACGATATCAAAAGAGGAGCCCGAGAACATAGATGACCTTCCCTGGTGCTTCGAAAACAGCAACGATGAGGTAATCTCAGAATTCCCACCATCGCCAAAAGAGTTGGAAGATGGAATCCATACCACTGCAGATAACCTTAAGAAAATTGAGTTGGGAACGGCGAATGACCCGCGACCGACATTCATCAGCGAGCTGCTATCTGAAGAAAGGGTGGCTGCGTTAAAGGACGTGCTTCTACAGCATAGGGATTGCTTCGCATGGAATTATTCCGAAATGCCGGGACTAGATCCAGAAATTGCTGTGCACAGATAGGCGATATCTCCGGACGTCAAACCAGTCAAACAGGCACCGAGAAGAATGCGGCTCGAGCTTGAGATGAGTATCAATGCCGAGGTCAAGAAGCTGATCGACTCTGGCTTCATCCAGGAGGTTCAATACCCTGAATGGATCGCCAACATCGTCCCGGTGATGAAGAAAAATGGGATAGTGCGCATATGCGTGGACTTCCGGGATCTCAATAAAGCTTGCCCGAAAGACGATTTCCCAGTGCCAGTCACCGAACTGATGATAGACAATACGTCCACTCACGAGGTTTTCTCCTTCATGGACGGCTCGTCAGGATATAATTAGATAAAAATGCATCCCGAAGACCAGAAGCACACCGTCTTCAGGACTCCTTTGGGTATATTCTGCTACAAGGTGATGCCCTTCGGTTTAAAGAATGCCGGTGCCACCTACCAAAGGGCCATGACGAAGATCTTCGAGGACCTTATACATGAAATCGTCGAATGCTATATCGACGATCTCGTGGTTAAAAGCAAATCATACGAGGAACATCTCGAGCATCTGAAGACCGTATTTCAACGTCTTCGACAATACAACTTGAAGATGAACCCTCTCAAGTGTGCATTCGGAGTTTCCTCGGGCAAATTCCTGGGATTCATCGTCCGACACCAAGGTATCCAGATAGATCCGTCAAAGATCAAGGCGATCATGGAAATGCCTCCGCCAAGGACTCTCAAACAGCTGCGGTCTCTCCCGGGGAAGCTCGCGTATATACGGCGATTTATAGCCAACCTTTCAGGAAAGTGCCGTCCTTACAGCCACCTGATGAAGAAGGGAACCCCGTTCATCTGGTATCAAAAATGCCAAAGTGCACTGGATGAGATCAAACAATACCTGCAGAACCCGCCGGTGTTGGCTGCTCCGGTCAAGGGAAAGCCCCTCATTCTTTATAAAACCGCTCTCGAAGGTTCCTTAGGCGCATTATGGGCACAAGAGAACAATCAAGGGAAGGAAAGAACACTCTACTACTTAAGTCGAGTTCTACTGGTGGCAGAAAGCAACTACTCCCCCATTGAAAGACACTGCTTGGCGTTGATCTTCGCGATAACAAAGCTCAGGCACTATGCGTTGGCGCATGAGGTCCGTCTCATTTCAAAGGTGGACCTCCTTAAATATTTGATGTCGAAGGCCATATTGATGGGACGACTCGCTAAATGGGCCCTGCTCTTGATGGATTTTTCGATAACATATCAACCTCTCAAGGCAGTGAAAGGCCAGGCCATCGCTGACTTCCTCGCTGAGCATCTGATACTCGCCGATTCTCCTCTGAATTGCGATCTTCCAGACGAACATACGTTTGATGCGATCGACGGTAATGATACCCGATGGGAGCTTTATTTCGATGAAGCATCTTCCGTGAAGAAGCGCAAACAAAGTACCCCTATAATCAAATCGGGGGTAGGACTCATCATTGTAACTCCACAAGGAGGGATAATGCGTTTTGCTTTCTCCCTAACGGAGCCAAGGACAAACAATGAAGCTGAATACGAAGCTTTGATAGCAGGCCTCGAGATCGTCATTGACATGGGAATTGAAAACCTCCTCATATACGGAGACTCCCAGCTAGTCGTTAGTCAAGTAAACGGCGACTACCAAACGTGCAAACCGGAGTTGGTGAAGTACGGTGAAAAGGTGCAACAACTGTTGACCCAAATTCCCTCCTATACTTTGGAAAGCATACCGCGCGCGGAAAACAGCAAAGCAGACGCGTTGGCCAAACTTGCTAAAGAACTGGCTGACGACAACCTCGATGACGTAAGAATCGTGATACAAAGTCGTCGGGTGCTAGCCCCAGCAGAAATATCTTCGGAATCATCCGAAGAGGAGGGAGCGACTGAGCAGACGACCCTGCAAATAAAAGATCGGGAAAATACCGAGGATTGGAGAGAAGTCTATATAGACTACTTCAAATACCGCCGAATGCCCGAAGATGCGTCTTCAAGACATCAGCTTATGAAACGAGCTCTGTCTTTCGCCTTCGTCAATGTAACCCTGTACAAGATGTCACTTGATTCTCTATGGCTGAGATGTCTCGGACCTGACGAAGCGAAAAGAGTCGTTCAGGAAGTTCACGACGGACTCTGCGGCTCTCACCAAGCGGGCCCGAAGATGAAGTTGAAGATTAAACGGATGGGCTACTACTGGCCCACGAAGATCCAAGACTGCCTTGAGTATGCGAAGCAGTGCCACTCGTGCCAAATTCATGGGGACTTCATCCACCAGGATCCAAATCCACTACATCCAACGGTGGCTAGCTGGCCGTTCGAAATGTGGGGAACTGACATAGTCGGCCCCATCGAACCAGCATCGTCTAGAGGACATCGTTTCATCCTGGCGACGACTGACTACTTCTCCAAATGGGCAGAAGCAGTACCGCTGAGGGAAGTGAAGACGGAGTATATCCTCCATTTCTTCAAGACGCACGTCATATATCGGTTTGGAACTCCGCGCCGGATCATCTCCGATAACGGGCCAGCTTACAGAAGCCACAAGATCAGTCACTTCGCGCAACAACACAATATAGACTGGAGATATTCCTCGGTTTATAATCCGCGAGCTAACGGTCTAGCTGAGGCCTTCAACAAGACCTTGACAAAGATCATGAAGAAAATGGTGTCACGAAATAAGAAAGACTGGCACGAAAGAATGCAAGAAGCTCTCTGGGCGTATCGAATTACGTTTAAGACGGCCACAAACACAACGCCGTACGCGTTGGTATTCGGTACGAAAGCAATACTTCCCCTCGAAATAGAGTTACCCTCTCTAAGAATGGCAGTCCACTGCGAGCTAACAGATGAAGAAAATGCTAACCTTCGGCTTGAGGAGCTTGATGCCCTCGATGAGACCCGGCTCACAGCGTAGCAAAATCTGGAGGCCTATAAAGCAAAGATGACGCGCTCATATGAAAGATTGACCCGACCGAGGACATACCGCCAAGGCGAACTTGTGCTGGTGGTCAAAAGGCCTATGATCCCTAATCGCGCCTAGCGGGGAAAATTCGAGCCAAACTATGAAGGCCCGTACATCATAGATAAGGTCTACCAGGGTGGGGCCTATCTACTCATGGACATGCACGGTGAAAGGCCTTTCAGGCCAATAAGCGGTCGCTTCCTAAAGAAATACTACGCTTAATGAGCCACAGCCTAGGTCAATGATAGATGACGACGACTATGTCCGCTCGCTATCTTCCTCAGCTCAAGCTTTATAAGCAGTAGTCAGCTTTCTCAATGTCGGACCGAAACGTCCTTAAACTAATAGAGGACCGAAATGTCCTTAAACTACTACCGCAGCATCTTTAGGCTGACGAGAAGAATAAAAAATATATAAAATAAAAAAATATATAAAAACGGTATGTCCATAAGCAAAAAAGGGCACGGATGAAAACCCGAAAGGGCTCCGTGAGTAAAAACAGCAGGGCTACCGGCGAGTGTTCGTGAAAACCCGAAAGGGTGCGACCTCGTAAAAAAAAGAGAAGAAGAAAATAAAATAAAAAATAAAAAAAAACGGTATGTCCATAAGCAAAATGGGCACGAATGAAAACCCGAAAGGGCTCCGTGAGTAAAAACAGCAGGACTACCGGCGAGTGTTTGTGAAAACCCGAAAGGGCGCAACCTCGTTAAAAGACACTTACAGGGTCCTCTCGACCTTGTAGGGAGAAACCACCCGTGTGAGATCCTTACGACTCATAAGGGAGCAACACACTTAGGGATCCTCACGATTCCTAGGGAGAAAATAGACTTGCGAGATCCTCACGACTCGTAAGGAGAACTCTCTTATGAGTCCCTCACGGCTCATAAGATTTGAAAGTCTTAAGTTACAGAGACCTAAACCTGTGCTTAAGCAACCCCCACAACTTCCAATATTGCCCTACAAGTGGTCCAATACCGGCTCTTGTATACAATCCATGGGCGTGAATAAACATTTCCCAAACCAAGATCCATCCGTGACTGGGGATATGTTCGCATGACCCTTGTAAGTCCTCTCGATTTACAAGGAGAAAACCCTCCTGTAGGATCCTTACGACTTACAGAGAAACAAATACTTAGAAATCCTCACGATTCCTAAGGAGAAAATATACCTACAAGATCCTCACGACTTGTAGGGAGAAATACCTTTGTGAAACCCTTATGGCTCATGAAGTCGACAGGACCTTAACCCTGATCGCTAAGCCACCTTTGTTTGACATCGACAGAAGCAGATACTGATTCGCTCCTGGCAGTATCCTAGTTCTAGCGGTGCTGATGCCGAAATCGGTGTCTAAATCCTGGTTTACGGCGGAAAGCCAGTAGGCCGCACATTCATACGAAATAGCCGAAATGATAGGGCAACTTGCAATAAAAAGCAGCAAGTAAAAATGTATGCATGCAAAATAGCCGAAATGATTAGGCAACTCGCAATAAAAAGCAGCGAGTGAAAACAAAATAAACAGCCGAAATGATTGGGCACCGCGAAAAATAGCCGAAATGATTGGGCAATCGCGACCTTCGCGATATAAAAGCGGAAATGATAGAGCATCGCGGAAATAAAAAAAAGGATGATAAAACTTCGGCCCTACAGCTGAGATCACATCGATCCCTGTATACAATCCAAGGGCATAAACAAAGAAGGAACTATACTCTCCCAACAGGCTCTGCCAGAAAACGAAGCCAATCTCGACGGTTCATCCCAACTCCGAAGAAACTAGTGTCTTCGGCAAATACCTCAACTCAGGGAAACAAACAATCCTTGACGAGAGCTTCCTGATCCGCGTCGACTCGCAGAGCAACCAGTGCCTCCGTGGGAAATTCTCGACTCGTTTCAACACCAGGGAAACAAATAATCCTTGAGCTAGGGAAACAAATAATCCTTAGCAAATACCTCAACTCAGGGAAATAAACAATCCTTGACGAGAGCCTCCTGATCCGTGTCGACTCGCAGAGCAACCAATGCCTCCGTGGGAAATTCTCGACTCATTTCAACACCAGGGAAACAAATAACCCTTGGCGCTAGGGAAACAAATAATCCTTAGCAAATATCTCAACTCAGGGAAACAAACAATCCTTGACGAGAGCCTCCTGATCCGCGTCGACTTGCAGAGCAACCAGTGCCTCAATGGGAAATTCTCGACTCATTTCAACACCGGGGAAACAAATAATCCTTGGCACTAGGGAAACAAATAATCCTTGGCGCTATACCTCAGCTCAGGGAAACAAACAATCCTTGACGAGAGCCTCCTGATCCGCGTCGACTCGCAGAGCAACCAGTGCCTCCGTGGGAAATTCTCGACTCGTTTCAACACCAGGGAAACAAATAATCCTTGGCGCTAGGGAAACAAATAATCCCTGGAAAATACCTCAACTCAAGGAAACAAACAATCCTTGACGAGAATCCCCTGATTCGCATCGACTTACATAGCAACCAGTGCCTCAGTGGGAAATTCTCGATTCGTTTCAACACCAGGGAAACAAATAATCCTTGGCAAATACCTCAACTCAGGGAAACAAACAATTCTTGACGAGAGCCTCCTGATTCGCGTCGGCTCGCAGAGAAACCAGTGTCTCCGCGGGAAAATTCCCGATTCGTCTCAACTTGCAAGATGAAGCCTCAGGCAGCAGGGACTAAAAAACTTGCTCCCTGAACAATGGGACCCTGCAAGTCGATCTAAAACGGTCCTCTGCATACTATTCACGGGTCTCACTCTCTAAAGTCGAGTTTCGACAAGGAAGGAAACAACCGCTTACGGGTCCTCTCGACTCGTAAGAGGGAAAAATTCTCTTATAGGATCCTTACGGCTTATAAGAGAAAACGCATTTAGGAGTTCTCACGATTCCTAAGGAGAAAACACACCTACGAAATCCTCTCGATCCGTAGGGAGAAAAATCTCTATGAGACCCTCACGGCTCATAGAGTTGAAAAGTCTTAGGCAGCAGATCTGAACCTGCGGCCTAAGCCATCGCTATTTCTTGAGAAAGTCAAGATACTTTCTCTAATGATCCGTCAACCATGTTTACTAAGGTGGCATGCTGATAATAAAAGAAAGAGAAGGCGGAGAAATAACACAAGACATTACAAAAAAAATGTGTATCTTTTATTCATAAACTTGATTGGTTACAGGATACATTGTGTTAAAGAATAAAATATATATATACATTTTTTTATCTACAAGTGCGAACGATACAAAAAGGGATAGCTACTGGAGAGGAAGTGTCTTTAACAAATCCGCGAGCTGCTCTCGCATTTCCTTTAGCGCCTCCTCCTGGGTGGCTACTGCGGCCATTTCCGCTTCCACCTGGGATCGCTGCTGCAAGAAGAATGAAAGTTTCTCCTCCGCAGCCTTCTGGGCTGCTTCTTGGCTTGGTGCATCCCGCTCGACAACGTCAAGCTGTTGCCTCAATGATAACCCTTCGGAAAGACATTGCAGAAGGCCCTCAAAGACAACCTTCAGCCGTGCAGCATTGGCGTCCACCCGAGCATGCAGTTGGGCAGACTTGCTCGAAGTCTCACCGCGCTCCTTACGCCTTGAAATGACTTCTTATTCGAGATGGCGGAAGTAAGAAGCGCTCTGCTCAATCAACGCTGCTCTTTGATTGCTGGCGGCTAAGGTCTCGGGAGAGGGACGCAGCGACTCCAACTGATGCAGGCGGGCCTCGATCTCCCTGCAATGGTTAACCCAAGATGCGATGATACCCCCGTCATGAAAGTTCACGAGTATCACCAGTATCGGGTTAACCGCCGTAGCGAAGTCTGCGGCAGATGTAGGAGTTTCAACGTCGAGTTCCTCGACGTAGTCACTCAACATGCGCAGACTATTCGCGGCGCCTTTCGAAGATGGACGTCTCAGATAAGGACCCGCCGGCATTGTAATGCAAGGCTCGAAGGGCGTCGAGACCGGAACGACAGCTGAAAAGAAACAGGATGTGATCAGATAACAGTACGGAAAATAAAAGGGGGGAGTTATCGATGTGATAGTCGCCGTACCAGCTGAGACAGGTGGCAAGGCCGGAAGGGCCGGTGGCGCAGCCGATCTTTTATCCCCTCCTTCAATCTGTAGCACTGCAGTCGAGATGAGAAAAAGGGTTAGAAGTAATTTCATCAATGAAGAAGAAAGATATCAATGGAAATCATACTCACCAACGCCACCAGAGGAAGAAGCGAGTTCGGATGGGAAGGAGAAGTGTGGGAGCAACACCTGATAAAGATGGTCAAAAAGCACTCCTGAAAGACACAACAGTATGACTTTAGTACACAAATTATACGTCTGAAAAGTGAGATTAATAAGTTGCAAACTCATACCTTCCAACATCTTTGACGGTTTGAGAGAGGGCTGAGAGGTAACCACCGCCAAGGCAGTAGTTGAAGGCGCTCCCTCGAGCAATGGGGCATCGGAACTGGCTGCACCTGCGTTACGAACAAATGTGAACTTGTCAGAAAGGATTGTAAGATAAAGAGGACAGTAACTTGGGATTTACCTGGTGAGCTGCCGACCGAAACGGAGGCGGCTCCCTCCTCCATCGACATGAGGCCACCGCCCGTGGCCTCATCACCCGACTCAATGGGAACCGTTATCATGCTCGCAAGACCTGGAGACGGCGGAGGACCATAGAAGGGGAGGGCTATGACTGGAGCATTACCAGATTCCTGAGAAGGAGCGGTCGGCTCGTCCTCAGGAATCATGGCCACCTCACCCGCTACTCCCTCGGGTTCAGCAGTCAAGGTTATCTCGTCCACCATCACCACAAGATCATCAGCCTCAGGCACTCCGCCTGCTGCTACCTCGGGCTCAACGACAACCGCCTGCTCAGGCATAGCGGACATGACCAGTTCGTCAGCCACTACTTCGGGCCCAGCAATCCCAACTGTGTCATCCGCCACCGACTCGGGCTCGACCAATATCTCTCCCCTCAGCCCCTCAGGTTCGACAGTCTCTGCCTCCCCCTCGGTTGGGCTTGGCCCTGCAGGGTAGAACATATAAGAACCGACAGCTTTATAAGTCTTATAACAAAATTCTGAAAGAAGTATTACCTGAGGTAGACTTGTCGTTAGCCTCTCTATTGGCGCGGATCTCCTGTCTATGAGCTGTAGACAGGGCGACCGGGGGCTCTTCTGACGGGGTGTCGGCACGAGGGATGGTGCTTGGGCCCGCTCCAATGGCCAAGGCAGCCCTGCGTGCCTTTGCTTCGCGCCTCGACCGCTTCCGTTCCTCCCGGGCTGTCACGATGGACCTCTTTGACGCTTCCTTCATCGAAGCGTCGTCGTCCTCATTTAAAGATGCCTCCAGAGCCTTTAAGGCGTCTCTCATCGGCTCTTTAAGATGAACCTCCAGCAGTGGCCCAGAGGAAGCAGGAACATCGGCAACTGGCAGAACATTTGCGTCACTTGGCGGGAACGACATTAAGGTTTCTGCAATAAAAAAGGGAGAGATTAGATTGACTATAACACAAGGAGAATAAAAACTTGATGAATCGAAACTTACTGAGGCCTAAAGACGCTCTAAGGCGTTCCTCCTCTTGGAAGGTCTTGAGTGAAGCGGCAATGGCTTCTTCAGTGGTGATGCCTGTTGGACGAAAAGAAGGAAAAATATTAGTCAAAGGAAATAATAAAGATATGATGCATAGAAAATGCGACTATTGATTACCTGAATCCGCAAGCTTAGCCAGCCATGCGTCACGCCTTGCCAACCATGCTGAAGTTTCGAGAGCGGCCTCCAAGTCTGTATCATCCGGCGGCGGCATGACTAATCCCTCGTTAGTCCCATATTCACTCAGGCCCTCGGCATAGGGAGCGTGGGGTTCCTGACCGAACGCGACGTCTGTAGCGAAGAGCGACTTCTTTTTCTTCTGCCCTTCGACCCTAGGTGCACGTGGGATCGACTTACGCTTAGCAGCCATCTTAGGACGGCGGGTCCCGATGTCTGCACCTACGCCAGACTCAGGCGAGGCTACAACCACTGTTTTCGCTGGAGCACAAGGCGCTGGGGCTGCATCTGTAGTATCGGGGAGCGGCAATCCATGCGGAGGACTTTGCGCACCAGATGGCCCGGTTCTAACCTCTTTTAGAGGGGCAACTACTGGAGTCCTAGGAACCAAAGGAGCGTTGCGGTCACTGCCTGGAGGCGCACCCTTACGGTCGACCAGCAATCGCCTTTCCTCCTTTATAACGTCTCCTGTTGCATGATTGTACCAGTCTTTGTATACGTTTAGGAGTCGTGGAGCGCAAGACGGCGTACTGATAAAAAAATGAGAACCCGTATTCAGGCGCATGAAATGATGCAGCGCGTTCTCCATCCCTTCTTCAGTGGCAGCGGGTTCCAGCAGGAAAGCTTCCAAGGGGACCCCTTGATCGTAGCCCAGTTGTTGGGCAAAATGATGCAGGTTATATCTCATGAAAATCGTCGCACCATTCTGCCTGAAGACGAGGAAGGCCGGTCTAATAGAGTATAAGTGAAGGGTCTCCCGGGCCATTAAAACTGAGGCTCCATCCTTAAAGGAGTCTTGTAATGGTCGCACCGCAGTGGTGGACGCCTTTCCAATAGTCAACACCTTGTCAATAAAGGACATCCCGGCTCCAACGGTGTGAAAGTGAAGGAGTAAACCCCTGGCGTTCCGTGGTGATGGGGTCATAATTGATGCGCCGATCAGCTGTATAATGCGAGGGAAACCGCACTTGTCGAAGAACGAGGGCCTTTTGTGCATGCCGAAGACACCCGCCGTGTGTAGCTCAAGCCACGATATAAAGTAGTGCATCGGGAAGACCACGTGCAGTACCCCGGGCTCATTAGCATCCGCTGCTTGACTGAGGCCATGATATAGGTGTGCCAAGCCAGCGATCCCAACAGCCACCTTTACCCCGATGGCCATCCGGTGGGCTGGGTAAAAGACAGAAGGACGCATACGGTGAGAGTGCATTGGGATCGCAAACCAACTCAGCCACAACCCAAGAAATCCTAAGAAAAAGGCCTCCTCGTCCATCCCGGGGGCCGCAATTTCTGCAAGAGACATAGTCGGGAAGTCCGGAAGGAAAAAACCCTTTTGGTCTATCTCCTTCTCTGGCAGGTTGTCCACACCTAGACCGAAAGGGTCATCCAGGGTAGCGAACTTGGCAGCTTCTGATGAGAAGACGCTTGGGCGAAGGAACCGAGAGATGAAATCCTTAAAGTTAACTCCCCGACTCCCATGTTCGATAAAAAGGGACTCATAGATGTTCAACACTTTAATCAAGCTTGGGAATTGGTGTTGAACAGCATTCTCCGGCGTGAGCCCCCTTACCACCGGCTTAGCACCGAAGACGTACCCGTCTGTCGGGAACAACTCCTCATAGTGTTCCTCTATAACCGGTAAACCGGATACCTCCGTAAACTCTTCCAGAGAGATTGACACTTCCCGATCCATGGCGAGGAAAGTGTGGGTAGGAATGTTCCACTGCTCCAGGAAGGCCTTGAACCACCAGGTGGGGAGCGTGGGATATTGGAACAGAGAGACGTACACCACGGTATACAATCCTAACTTTATCAACTGCGACTTCTTCGTCGACAGGATGTACCGGGCCCACGACAGATAACCGATCGGGTGACGGGGGATCAGACCAATGTTATATGATTGCCCCCAAGGTCGCGCCTCGCCCTGACAAATATGGCGTCCTAGGATATCCAAAACAATAGGACGCTGGACCGGAATCGCATCCATAGCAGGATGAAGAAAGCCCTTTGAGGTCCAATCAACCATCTCCACGGCATACTGCACCGAGGATGGGGTAGCATAGTGAATCGCCGTGATGGGTTCTGACGGTACGGCGCACGTGAAGCTCCGTCAATCCATGATGATTTGGTTATACCATGACCCCCAAAGGTGGAGACTCTTATATTCCGGGTCGTAGTCCCTAATCATAGCCAAGACGTCACGGTCCAAGGGCGCTTCAGGAAACCCTTCCTCCGAGCGGACGAACGGGAAAGAGGTATCAAGAGACATGGTCACTGCAAAAGAACAAGAAATGGTCGTTAGTGCTGCAATTCCAACGCTTGGCGTTTAAAAATTTCCAATTAACTGAATTTAAAAATTAATTAAATTAAAGTTAATTACACCACACTGCAGTGTAGTAGGAGGGGGACCAAATGGGGACCCACAAAATCTAGATGAAAATGCCTCATTTAATGAGACAGCCTCATCACTTGGTGAGACTGTCAGTCAAAGAAAATAAAATCCCCAAGAGAATATTCTCATCAATGGGGAATCCCTAGAGACAAGGAGAAAATCTCCTATCTCAGAGCAAAGCTCTATCACAGAATGACACTTGTCAAATTCTGGCCTCAAAGAAATAAAATTCCTTAAAAGAGCATAGCTCTGTGGTAATAATGGAAAGGTCCATTAGAAAATTTTTACACTAAAAAGAATTTAAATTTTTTGGAATCTTGAAAAATCCATGAAAAACTTATGAAAAATTCTTCATTTTTCAGATCTAAAAGATCTACAGTTGATCCAAGAGCAAAGCTCTGTTCATGTGTTAGAACCCATGAACAAGATCTCTGCAGATCTATAAGTTTTTGAGAGCAAAGCTATGTGTATGAAACCCCAATGGGGATCTCTTTAGATCAAAACATGTGTGAGACCAAAGCTCTTTGGTTAAGATTAATTTAAATTAATTTGATTTAAATTAAGTTTTACCTAAAGTTTCTAACTTTGGAAACGAGCAATGCTCTGAAGTTCTTAAGCAAGAGCAAAGCTCTGTTGAAATCAAGAATCTTGAAAAAGGGGTGAAGATTTTTTTTTTAAGGACCAAAGGTCCTATTTATAAGGCGCTTGCGCCCCTTCAGCTCACCCCTTGATCCAACGATCAGGAGCTTACCACCGCTGCACTCACGTGCGCGCTACGTGAGCGCAACGGCGGGGGGGCATTTGTTTCCCCAATCAGAGCAAAGCTCTGTTGGAAATTCAAAATTCAAATTTTGAAGCAACGCTTCAAATCCCGGGCGCAACGCGCCACATGTCAGGCGCAGACACATCAGCGCAGCGCCCAAAGCAGCGCACCCAATCAGAGCAAAGCTCTATTTAAAGCAAAATTAAAGGAAGCAACGCTTCAGTTGCGCAAGCACTGCGCTGCGCGACACGTGTCAGCGCAGATGCGCTAGCGCAGTTGCGCTGCGTTTTGCGCTGCGCGACGCGCGTCAGCGCAGTTGCGCTCGCGCAGTTGCGCTGGGCTTTGCGCTGCGCGACGCGTGTCAGCGCAGATGCGCTCGCGCAGTTGCGCTGCTTGACACGTGTCACGCGCTGGGGCATTTGCGCCAAACAGAATCAAGATTCTAAAGAAATCTTTCTGTTCTTGTTAAAACAAGAAATTTTCTTCTGTAAAACAGAAGCCATTGGATCAAAGACCCAACGGTGGGAAAAATTCCCCAAATCACTCAGAGAAAGATCTCTTTAACTAATTTATGGGCACTATAAAAAGGACCCTAGACCTCAATTCAAGGGGATCAACATTTTTGAGAAATCAAGAGCTTCAAACAGAGAAAACTCTGAAAAAGTTTCAGGAAAAAGGTAAAAGACCTTTTAAATAGAAGAAATTTCTTCTAATAGATTATTGATCTAAGAACAAGATCAATGATCTTCACATAATAAACAGTGCTTTGCACTTCTTATGAACCACTGGTTCTTTAAACAAGAAAAATAAGAAAAAACTTGTTTTTCTTTGATCTAAGTTAGATCAAGAAATCAAATAGTGCTTTGCACTTCTTTTATGAACCATTGGTTCTTGAATCTAAAAGATTCTCCAATTAATAGTGCTTTGCACTTATAAATCTGCATTGTTGCGCTCCTGGATTGGCGCAAGCCACCAGAGCGCGCCACGTGTCAGCAGCGCAGGCGCAGCGCATTAGCACAGCGCACTGCGCTTGCGTGACATGTGTCAACACCACAAGCACTTGCGCTCTCTGATTGGCGCAAAGCGCCTGACAAATGCAATGCATTTCCTAAAGGGCCAGGCCCAAGTCAAAAAGACCAAGCAGGCCTAAAGGGCAGAGCCCAAGCAGAATTGATGCTCTGCATCATTTATAAATGGGCAGAGCCCAAACGAAATAATAAAAAATGCTATGCATTTTAAAAAGGGCAGAGCCCAAACAAAATAGATGCTTTGCATCATTTATAAATGGGCAGAGCCCAAAACAAATTGATGCTCTGCATCCTTTATGGGTAGAGCCCAAATAAAAATAAAAAGAAATGCAATGCAAAAGCAAATAAAATGTTGAATATCTTCAACTGGACTTAGCCCAATTTTGGCCGTAAGTCCTCAAACTAAATTGACTGAGCAAGATTGCTATCTTAAATCAATTTACCTCCGGTTCGAGGGTACATCTCCGAACTCCTCTGACACCTGTCGTTGTAATCCTTCAATGACGTCAGAGAGGTGACGGGTCCCAACGACCACATACATATATGGACTGCGAGGTCCTTAAACTCGTGGACCGAAACGTCCTTAAACTAATGATGGACCAAAACGTCCTTAAACTAATATTGGACCGAAACGTCCTTAAACTAATGATGGACCACCACGTCCCTAAACTGGAATATGGACCACCAAGTCCCTAAACTGGAGTATGGACCACCACGTCCCTAAACTGGCGATGGACCACCACGTCCCTAAACTGGAATATGGACCCCCACGTCCCTAAACTGGAACAATAGAGCCCCCAAATGCTCTTTTGTCGGATCCAAACGATCCTGTTAAGTTGATCTTAGTCTCAAATCAGACTAACGTATCCTTAACAAACGTTTAAGTCGATCTTAGCCTAAATACGGCTAACGTATCCTTAAACAAAAACACCAAACCTAAATCTAAGTAAATACGGATTTGGACTCATCCACGTCCTACGGGCGACGATATCGCTTAGTCTCCGTATACAATCCACGGGCAACCACAAACAAAAAAAACATACACGACACGAAGTGAAATTCTGGAGAAGGAGAAAGTTGTTACTGCGATGCGGTAGCGTAATTAACTGCAGGGGCTTGCGCCTGCAGGGAAGAGCGTCCCCACAATCAAAAACCCCTCAAGCGAGGGGGAATCTGACGAAGTCTGCTACATCGGCCGCATCCGTCAAAACCTCCGATACACGGTGCCATAAATCAACTTGGCATCTTCGGAGAGGTAGACGGATAAAACCAAATAACATCTGCCCCGAATCTCAGGCCAGACGTCCTAATGTCTCGGCCGCCATTCGGAGGGGAACAAATGGCTACCTAGGTATTGAACGAATAGAATATCAACAAGAAAACTTGTTCAAACTCCCGTAGAGACAACAAGCAACACTTACTGTACAGTCCGGTCTCTTCGTCTGATATGTCGCATATCGAGTCCGGGGGTGGAATCGTCAGACCCCAATAACTCGATAAGTCATGCCGATGTGTGGCCTACAACCAATCGAGAAACTACTGATAACACTTATTAGTAAATCTCATCAGCCCTGGCTATGGACTAGCGGTTATAGCTAATCGCGTATAGCACAACATCAACTCTCATTACTCGGAAAGACGAAACCCCTTCTATTGCTCACTGCATCCATGTGTGTCGGGACTGTACAAAAAATCCACCTGTTAGCACGACTCAGTAGAGCCGTGCTTAAGTGAAAATCAAAGCACAGTAGGAAGCACACAAGACACTATGACGATCTCGGGTCTACAGACTAACATGTACAAGTGTCACCGGAGAACTGCTATTTGACGATAGATATAATACCATCTAAGAATTCTCGGCGAGTCCTTTCAGTGTACTCAGTCTCTAATGAGCACCTGTATACAATCATTGATGTCAAACACCAATGGATATGGGATCATCCATCGCCCCAATACAGGGTCAAGAAACGTATACTTTAGTCTACTCTGAAATATCAATGCCCTGTCTCGATACTCCTTTGACTAGGAACTATTAAGGATGTGCTTGTGGACTACACATGCCCTACTAGTATTGTAACATTTCAGAAAAATAAAATATTATTTTTAGGAAGTTAAACAATTTAAGTAATAAATATTATGAATATTTTAAAGTATGGAGATTACTTTTAATGATATGGTATAACTATATACCGATAATTCGGGAGATATTTGAAAATTCTACATGATTATTGATTTTGAGTGTATTAAGTCGATTTGGATATTTTAGAATTAATTACATACAATTTTACAGCTAAACTTAATTATTGATTACTAATTATGCATTAAGCTTGAGTATGCACATGGCATGCACCATGTCATATTGTAAAAATACTTGTTACATTTCTATTAACCATGGCTTTAATTCTTCATTTTTCTTTTATGTATGGTTTTTGTTTTTTGTTTCTTTTAAAAAGGAAAAGAAAAAGGGATTTTAAATTAGAGATATTTTGGTGAGACGGGAGACCAAGAGACCATGAGGTATGGGCTTGGGCGAGGAGAGAGAGAGAGGGGGTGAAGGGTTTTCTTTGACCTTGGCTCATTATTTCTTCACTTCATTTTCTTCATTCTTCTTCTCCTTCTCCCCTTCATGGCTGCCCTCTCCCTGCACCTCCTCCACCTCCTCACAACACCCCAAATTCCACATCAAAACCTTATATCCCCTTTATTAAAAATGTGCACAAGCTCCTCACATAGACCATGGTGGGAACAAGACAAGATTTTGAGCACTTGGGGCAACTTAAGAAATTCTTGAGTTGCCAAATGAGGTATAATTCCACACTTTTAGTTAAGCTTTTGTTTTCCTAACACCCTAGAGTAGTATAGAGTTAAACTAAGATGGTTTAGTGATGTCGGAAAATTCCAAGATGAAGTTTAGGGATTCTTGAGTTGTGATGGTGCAATTGAGGTGTAATTGGTGACTACAACCCCCTTTTTTTTTATTAAAAACCTAGATCAAACCAGATCTTAGGCCATGAAACGTGAGTTAAATATTTCAAATATCGGTTTTATGATATTTTTGGAGGTCTACAGGGAATATGGAGCAACCTAGGACCTTTATAAAAAAATTAAACATATACATTAACCTAGTTAGACCAATAGGAGACCACCATGAGAAGACGAGACCAAACTTCAAAAATTGGGCCGGTAGGGGCGGTTACTGTAGCATATAGGTCGGCCAGAATTTGTCTGTTGATGTTGGGTTTTGTCCTGTAGATCACACTCCTCATAACTTAGCCACTGTATTTTTTGTTTTGCTCCGGATTACCTGAGGAAAAATCTGGGAGCATTTGAGTTAATAATAGAAATGGTTTTCCGATTTCTAAAACATGGATTTTGGCATTTAAATTGTGGATTTGGTCGTTGGATGTTTGTACGTCAACGACGAGGGTTCTATGATTGTTTTTGCATTCGTAGGTTATAAGTTCTAACCTATGAGCACTTCGCATGTCGTGTCAGTTTTTGAATCGGATTTTGATGCGATACGATATATTTTGTGATATGTAGGTACTTCGTGTGGACTTCAGGATGACAAGGGAAAACAAGCGTCATCAATTTCGGCAAGCGAGGATCAAGGTGAGTAGATGTATATCTACGGGGGAAGTCGGGTGGATGGCGTATAGCACCCCCGCAACCGTAGAATAGAGTATTGCTATATTTGTAAGTTTGGATGCGATATAATGATACTTAGTAAATATGGTATTTGGAAGACCTTGGGTTAGATTAGGTTGATCCAGGGAGACCTATCCATAGGACAATTTACCTTGGTGGCGAATCGCGGGTTATATGTAGTCTCTCTCTCTCGCGCGCGCGCACACATACATTTGATTCTTGTGTGTATATATGTATGTATGTGAGTATGTATATATATATATATATATATATATATATATAATATAGATATATACATATACACGGATGATGAGGATAGCATATGATATGAGGTGATGAGTCGATATGATTGGGCATGATGCCGGGAGATGTTGATAAGTGATTGAGCCGTGATATGACATATGATATGATATTATTAATGGATCATTTGGCGATGTGTATTCATACAGACGATAATATGTGTTGATGATATTGGAATGTATTATACTTTGGAACAGTACCCATAATCCTGATATTGTACGATAATGATACCATATGATTAGTGATATTTATATGATATTTGACCGTACACCCGATTTTAGGATGCCGTACGATGGATTTTACTGTACGAGGTATATATATGACTATTGATCCGCACTCTTGACTTGAGGATGTTGTACTATATATTATACATTACGTGACGTTATGAGGCGGGATCGCCGACTACTAGATATATCGACTCGGTTTATGTACTTAGATTTTCTTCTCCTTCCTGCTAGTTTCTTAGATAGCCTCTTAGTTGTTTAGGTAGATGCTAGACTAGGCTCGAGTCATACCTATTTTTAAACTAACGAATCGTAAGTATTTTTAGAGACAGCCGAGGGATACTACGGATTTGTTTCCAAGGACGTATCTTTTCTCAAAACCCCGTAGCCCCTACTTTTCTAAAAACCACGATTCGTGCCATTTCAAAAACACTAAAACCGTATGAATCGTACGCTGATAGGTATATTCTATAAGGTTACTTTTACTATTCATCTTTCTGTTTTATTTATGCCGTTCTCATCGTATTGCATATTTATTACATATGTTTTCTTTGTCTATTATGAAACCTGCTTGTTAGGACACCAGCACCCTTACCGATGATGCGTATGTACTACGTACACTTGCTTGCCGGTTCACACACATCATCATCGGTAATTACCATGTTATGTACACTTTAGAAAACATTACTTTATTGGTATAACCTGCTAGCTGGTAGTTTCAACATATTATTAGTATGCTTGCTCTCATGTGCTAATTTAGATATTGCATTCCTTGCGTAGATACCCCCATGCAATTTATATATTCATTTTGTTATGCAATATTGTGGGCTTTATGCCAATATTCGCTGCTTATTGACTATCGATTTTGGGATTTCGGACTTTCTACGAGATTTCTGGATTTGGGGGAAACCCGCAAGACTTCCATAAACTCATTATCATTTTAAAAATGCAAGTTGCGGTTTTCTCGTGTTATGATGTGTATGACATCCACCATGTGTTTTCTCGGTTTTTAAGCGTATCATATACCTGATTCGAGGAGGGGGATGCACCGTCTGCGGGTACATGGTGGACCCGGTGAGGTACCCCGGGGCAAGATGGATGTATTGAGAAGGCGTTGATCCTGGCAGGGGAGCATTACCTACCGGTGATAGTTGATGCGGCGGATATCTGGAGGATACCGACCGTAGTTGTGAAATTGGATGATATGGGCCGATCCGGACTGACGGGGCCGGGATTTGAAGATATTGTGTCGATGTTTGACACGGACTTTTCTGTCGATTTCATTGATGATACTTCGGTTTTTACACTAAAATCTTACTAAGATAAGAAAACAGTTTTCTCGTACAAGATGTATTCTGCTTTCATTCTTAATACATTCGTACATCATATATGTGACATGTTGCTACCTGAGGCATTGACACGAGCACTTGGTATTACACTTATGTTTAGATGATTACCCTTGCCACTATTAGATATTTCAGGGTATATTATGAGGACATTACTGTATGACCTAGGAGATGGTCATACTTTCGATTTCTGCTCGGTGATGTCTTCTACTCACGAGTTGGCAACTCACCCCCGTTGTGCCATAGTTTCTTACAGGTTTTGTTGTACAGGTTTCGTAGCGACTTGCTGGCACTTCACTTTCTTCCGGATGATTGCTTTGGTGGGTGGGTTCACTTGCATCGTGACCACCGTTGTACTTTTATTTATTTTAGTTGTATCTAGTAAACTCCATCAACCAGAATTGTATATTTGATAGACTTAGATGACCACAGTTGTTTATTCTTTCGACCTTAGAGTCGCGTGCTTGTATTATTATGATTCTTCTATAGTTTTCTTAAGGATGTTGGTTTTCTTTCTGAGTTTTGATCCTTGCCCTTCGGCGTTGTATATTCATTGTATTGCTTGCGTGGTTGTTCCGCCATTTGGTGAAGAGCTAGTTTCCGCTTGGGGATGCCTTTTTTATATTGCTTGTACCGTTTTTCGGGTTAAAATATACAAAGGAGGTGCTGCCGAAATTTTCAATGGCGAAAAGTGTTTTCAATTAATTACAAAATTTTGTTTTCATATTATATTACTTATGTATTTAAAGAAAGAACCTGATTTCGTTAAACCTTATTTCAAAACTTCACCTCCACTATTTTCCCTAAAAGGTTTAGATTTCTGGGCTTTTGTCTTACTTGAATTAGGTGGGGTCCTATAGACTTCACATGATTCAAATACCAGTCGCGTGCCATTTCGGGTCGTGACAAAATCATATCAAAGCAAGGAATGCAATATCTAAATTAGCACATGAGAGCAAGCATACTAATAATATCTCTCTCCACCTCCTCTACCTCCTCACAACACCCCCAAATCCACATCAAAATCTTATATCCCCTTCATTAAAAATATGCACAAGCTCCTCACATAGACCATGGTGGGAATAAGACAAGATTTTGAGCACTTGGGGCAACTCAAGAAAATTCTTGAGTTGCCAGATGAGGTATAATTCCACACTTTTAGTTAAGCTTTTGTTTTCCTAATACCCTATAGTAGTTTGGAGTTAAACTAAGATTTTAGTGTAAAAACCGAAGTATCATCAATGAAATCGAAAAAAAAGTCCGTGTCAAACATTGACACAATATCCTTAAATCCCGGGCTCCGTCATTCCGGATCGGCCCCTATCATCCAATCTCATGATTACGGCCGGTATCCTCTATATATCCGCCGCCTCAACTATCACCGGTAGGTAATGCTTCCCTGCCGGGCTCAACACCTTCTCAATACGTCCATCTTGCCCCCGGGATACCTCACCGGGTCCACCATGTACCCGCAGACGGTGCATCCCCCTCCTCGAATCGGGTATATGATACAGTTCAAAAACCGAGAAAACACATGGTGGACGCCATACATATCATATCACGAGAAAACCGCAACTTGAATTTTTAAAATGATAATGAGTTTAAGGAAGTCTTGCGGTTTTCCCAAAATCCAGAAATCTCGTAGAAATTCCGAAATCCCAAAATCGATAGTCAATAAGTAGTGAATATCGGCATAAAGCCCACAATATTGCATAACAAAATGAATATATAAATTGCAGGGGGTATCTACGCAAGGAATGCAATATCTAAATTGGCACATCAGAGCAAGCATACTAATAATATGTTAAAACTACCAGCTAGCAGGTTATACCAATAAAGTAATGTTTTCTAAAGTGTACTTAACATGGCAATTACCGATGATGATGTGTGTGAGCCGGCAAGCAAGTGTACGTGGAACATACGCATCATCGGTAAGGGTGCTGGTGTCCTAACAGGCAAGTTTCATAATAGACAAAGAAAACATATGTAATAAATATGCAATACGATGAGAACGGCATAAATAAAACAGAAAGATGAATAGTAAAAGTAACCTTATAGAATATACCTATCAGCGTACGAGTTATACGGTTTTAGTGTTTTTGAAATGGCACGAATCGTGGTTTTTAGAAAAGTAGGGGCTACGGGGTTTTGAGAAAAGATACGTCCTTGGAAACAAATCCGTAGTATCCCTCGGCTGTCTTTAAAAATACTCATGATTCGTTAGTTTGAAAATAGGTATGACTCGAGCCTAGTCTAACATCTACCTAAACAACTAAGAGGCTATCTAAGAAACTAGCCGGAAGGAGAAGAAAATCTAAGTACATAAACCAAGTCGATATATCTAGTAGTCGGCGATCCCGCTTCATAACGTCATGTACTGTATAATATATAGTACGCCATTCTCGAGTCAAGAGTGTGAATCAATCGTCATATATATACCTCGTACGGTAAAATCCATCGTACGGCATCCCAAAATCGGGGGTATGGTCAAATATCATATAAACATCATTAATCATATGGTATCATTATCGTACAATATCAGGATTAGGGGTACTGTTCCAAAGTCTAGTACATTCCAATATCATCAACACATATTATCGTATGTATGAATATACATCATCGATCGATCCATTAATAATATCATATCATATGTGATATCACGGCTCAATCACTTATCAACATCTCCTGGCATCATGCCCGATCGTATCGACTCATCACCTCATATCACATGCTATCCTCATCATCCGTGTATATGTATATGTATATATATATACATACTCACATACATATATATATATATATATATATATATATATATATATATCCACATATACACACAAGAATCAAATTATGTGTGTGTGTGCGTGTGTGTGTGCGAGACTACATATAACCCGTGATTCGCCACCAAGGTAAATCATCCTATGGATAGGTCTCCCTAGATCAACCTAATCTAACCTAAGGTCTTCCAAATACCATATTTATTAATGTTATCTATAGTTCCCTCAAGGCAATTATTGTAATCGCAGGCAGATGATTATGTTGATTGAGGGAGGACCTATACCGGTAGAGCAATCTAACTCGAGATGATAGTATGCTATCTGGTTTGTCTTTATCATCATGTGCATGTTGATAGAGCCCATAGGATTCTTGCCTGACTACCAGCATTATGATGGCGATCATATACGTAGGAGCTAGGGGTCTATAAGCACATCCTTAAATGTCCCTAGTCGTGGGAGTATCGAGACTGGGCATCGATACTCCAGTGTTGACTAGATTATACTGATCGAGACCCCGACGAGGGGCGGTGGCCAGGTCTCACAAGCCATTGGTGTTAGTTTGTTCACCTAAGATAGTATACATGTGTTCATTAGGTTATGAGCACACTAGAGGGACTCACCGGGAACCTGCTAGTTGGTATTATACCTATTGTCAGATAGCAGTTCCCAGGTGACATGTGTACAGGTTAGTCTGTCGACCTGAGATCGTCATTTTTCTCGTGTAAGTTCCCACTGTGCTTTGATTACTACCCTAACACGGCACAAAGGAGTCGTGCAAACAGGTTTTAGTTGGGTACAGTCCCTAGCCACATGGAGGCAGTGATCGGATCGGCGGGGATTCGTATCTCCAAGTATTGGGGGTTGATGTCGCGTTGTTCACGGGTAGCCATCACCAGAAATCCATGGCTATGGTGGATGAGAATTACCGATCCAGGATTGATAGTTTCTCAGGTGGTGGTGGGTTTCATGCCGACACTAAATGTCGTGTTGTTAGGGGTCTGATTTTATCCACCCCCATAGACTCGATATGCGATACTCTTAGACGAACAGACCGGACTGTACAGATATTGTCACTGTCAGGCTCAGTAGGGGTTCAGGATGAGTTTGCTCGTCGGCCTCCCTTTCACTCAATACCTGGGTAGCCATTACGTACAGCTAGTTCCGCTGACGTGCTTGTGGTTAAACCCACTGCCAGCGTGTTGACGAGTCTTTAGAGTCCCACACAAAGGGTTTTCATGGCTCAGGCGATATGGTGTAGATGACGTTTGTTGGTACATACAGGTGTCCAATTAAATATGTGTACATGCTGCACAGACTTTAATCGGACGGTTGATAATACTAGCGGCTTAGGATTAAGCCGGATTATTAAATCAGGTTTTGATTTAATAATTTATATAAATGTATTTATATATGTATTCTAGTATTATTTTTCACTATTCATTTTCTCTCTTGGCTATTCGTATTTTTCTATGAATACACGTATATGTATTTCGATACATGTACCGGGTTGTATTTCGTATTTATACGAAATAGCTTCTAGAAGTGGACACCTCATTTGTATGATTTTCCTTTTATGGAAATTCATTTGTTTCACAAATGAGGTGGAGGAGTGAGTTGGCATCAGCATGGTGAGGCATGTAGAGAGGTATGGGCATTTATTTATTTAATGAAAAAATGAGAAGATATTTGTGTGCATGAGTGAAGAGGCATCCACTTGATTTTCAAGCATTGCTCTTTTCTTTTTCTTCACTTGGTTCATTCTTTTTCTCACTTGAAAAAGGGAAGCCACACTTTGTTCATGTGATTGGCTCATTGGTTTTCTACACTTACTTCATGGTTCACTCATTCTATTCTCATTCTCATATGAACACTTAGCCATTTCTTGAGTTGCTCATGCTATTGTTTCCTCACCTCCTTCTTCATCTTCTAAGGTTGCTCCCTTGAGCAATTGTGATGAGAGAATATTATAGTGAAACATTCCTACACCTACACTCTCCATTGCTAGCAACCTTGGAGCGTCGGTTGCCTCGCTTGACGAGGCTGAAGCTTGCGTCGTTTCTCTCAGATGGATCATTGTAGATGGAGGAAGACCGACAACCAAATTCGATCAAGGAGCCACTAAGAGCTTGGAGATGATGGTTGAAGACCGAAGGACACGGATCAACTCGGTATAACTATTCTATCTTATTTTTATAGCTTGCTAGTTTAGGGTTTAAGGTAGATCCGGGCATCGGGTGATGGTAGCGCCAGTTCAGTAAATTTTTGTTCCGCATTTGCCCACGGTTTGATGGCCGAGGCGCTGCCGTAACCCAACAACTAAGTATCAAAATATCGCATCCAAACTTAAAAATATAGCAATACCCTATTCTACGGTTGCGGGGGTGCTATACGCCATCCACCCGACTTCCCCCGTAGATATACATCTACTCACCTTGATCCTCGCTTGTCGAAGTCGATGATGCTTGTTTTCCCTAGTCATCCTGAAGTCCAAGCGAAGTACCTACATATCACAAAATACATCGTATTGCATCAAAAACCAACACAACACGCGAAGTGCTCATAGGTTAGAACCTATAGCCTACGAATGCAAAAATAATCATAGAACCCTCTTCGTTGACGTACAAACGTCTAATGACCAAATCCAAAATTTAAATACCAAAATCCATGTTTTAGAAATCGAAAAACCATTGCAATTATTAACTCAAACGATCCCAGATTTTGCCTCAGGTAATTCGGAACAAAACAAAAAAATACAGTGGTTAAGTTATGAGGAGTGTGAGCTACAGGACAAAACCCAACATCAACAGACAAATTCTGGCTGGCCTATGTGCTACAGTAATCGCCCCCGCCGGCCCAATTTTTGATGTTTGGTCTCATCTTCTCATGGTGGTCTCCTAATTGTCTAACTAGGTTAATGTATATGTTTAATTTTTTTTTATAAAGGTCCCAGGTTGCTCCAGATTCCCTGTAGACCTCCAAAAATATCACAAAACTGACATTTGAAATATCTAACTCATGTTTCATGGCCTAGGCTCTGGTTTGATCTAGGTTTTTAATAAAAAGGGGGGGTTGTAGTCACCAATTACACCTCAATTGCACCATCACAACTCAAGAATCCCCTAAACTTCATCTTGGAATTTTCCGACATCACTAAACCATCTTAGTTTTACTCTAAACTACTCTAGGGTATTAGGAAAACAAAAGCTTAACTAAAAGTGTGGGATTATACCTCATTTGGCAACTCAAGAATTTTCTTGTTCCGGGATACCGAAATCCAAAATGACGGACACGTGATATTCGAATCACCAAATTGCAAATCGTAAACACTGTCGTCGATATGTTCCTTCTCCAATGTCGAAGGGTTTCGGTGCATCCATTTCTTGTTCCGGAGCAGCTGCAATCTTTTCATGACTTTTATCTGGAAAATATATCCATATTCAATGCCTTTGCATGCGTATCATATCTCTGATATCAACGGAGTGGAACGTCATCTCGTCAAAATCTCATACGGACCTCTTACTCCACTTTTCTTCAACATGGACCAATTCGGAATCATCTCTTCATAGCTGTGTGGACTGCGCTATAAACGGTTGCACTTATATCTAGAGTCTCCTTTCTGAAGCTACGTACTCGGCATCTCAAATATCCTGTAGTAGGCATCTTGCCAGTTACCTTCTCGGGAACTCGTTCAAATTATCGGAGTGATACGCTTACGCTTGTCCTCTCTCGATCGACTCACAACGTGCCTGTTGTGAGGTCCTCTTCTAGGTAAAGCTAGCAAATCCAGCTATCTCGCATCGGGGTATCCAAACAAACCACATGTCCTAGTCATTCCTCCATAGGTGACTAGCGATCTTCTATCATATCCCTAAGTACAAACTCGTGCTGCAATAGCTTCAAATATCTGGGGCGATATCTTGTCAGTCGCAGCAACAACTGGCTCATTCGTCCGCACGATAGACACTGCCTCAATAATCAAGAATAAACGGTGCATTGATGGTCATCCCATTCTGGCTGGCCTCTAGCGGTGGCCCGATCATTGGTGCTGATCTGATCATTCGCGTCAACGAGAAAACATAGTAAAACGATATATCGAAACGCTCATGTCACCAGAAAACATCCTGGTCAGTCCTCGTCCATGAAGAGCTTGTGCTGACCGCAACTCTAGCCGCAGCTCTCTCTCTCTCTCTCTCTCTGCTTGTATAACCGTAGTAACAGAAACCAAAATCTGATATTGATGAGGATAGATCATAGGAATGAAAAGAAATACAATGCATAAGAAATGTACATCCTAAGGCTTCTTAAGCGGAGTAGCGTATCGTAAGTATGCCGTGGAACATACACGCGGTACGTCACTCTACTTAAGTCGCCTACTCCATCAACCAAGGTCAATCTATGCGACGGAAGTTCGGGTCTAATACCCCCTCGGCCAAGTCAAAGTTCTGTAAGGTAAAGCCTAGGTTCCGAATATATATATACGCCCTAGACTCCGCATAGTCAAACCTAGACTCGAACCAAGGTTAAACCTAACGCTCTGATACAAACTTTGTCACGTGCCATTTCGGGTCGTGACAAGTATGATCCGCATCATAGTCATGGTAGTCAAGCTAACATCCTAAGGGCTTTATCAGCATGTATCAAAAGACAGTAAACTCAAACTAGTGAACATGTTAAGATAAAGTGCAACCAGATAGTATACTATCATGTTGAGCAAGAAAGTCCTTTATATATATGTCCAAGCATCCACTACAATATACAATAATGGCCTCTAGGGCATACATATTCCAAACAAATCATCACACTCCAGATGGTATGCAAAACTAGCAAGTTTCCTTTTCTTTTGAAACTCCCGATGTCGATTTTTGCCCCAAGCGCTTATGACCTTGACGAAGGTTAACATATCATAAGATGCAAGTCAAGTTCTATCCGTCATTGTCCAGGTTAATCTGAACCCATTCGTACAAACCCTTGACGAAGGCCAAAATAGTTGTACGCCTATCCTAGATTAACGCATCAATCTATGTTACAGATGAATACTCAACAACTACCAATCACTATGCCTTGGCGAAGGTCAAAATACATAGCTTGAATACTATTGAATACCAATCTGAAATGAAGGAGGGCTACGATTAGTTTTGGAAAAAAACATAAACGTAATGAACTTGATATAGTCGAAAGAACTATGATAGCTTTTAAAATGAGTGGTTTAGGCTCCGTATTTAAAAGTTGTTTGTAAAGAAAACCGAGTGGTTTTAAAAATTTTCCAATGTTTTAACTTTGGTTTGTTTTCTTTGCATTAATCAATATTAATGTTGTCCCATCATTTAACCTTATCATTGCAGAAAGAAACAAAAATAAAATGTGCGTTTATGCCATCCGCATTCACCACGGGGTCCCGTCATGCACCTTTAGGTTACTTAATTAATGGCAGAGCGGGGGCTGGACTAGCGCGGGTGCAAAACATAAGCAACGTTTATTATATACATATATATAGTTATTCATCTCATGCAATAATAGTCATTCCAGATCACAGCAACACAGATGAATATATTGGATATACTAAGATTTCTGTGTTTCGTTTGAGCCTAGAACAAAAAAACGGATTCCATGGTCGTGATGAATAGACAAATCCCACATTAGACCCCTACGGGTGAGGCAAACTACCCACCAAATTCCCAAAGTAAAGCAACCTCCCTCAATAAAATGAGTAGGTCGCTCAACACTTCAAGAACCCGGTAGTTTGTGCATCCCCTCCTTGGGTCTATCCTAGGTTCAAGAAAAAGTAAATGAAATGATACAACGGTGGCTACAACTTCAACCCGGATGTGCCCCGCAAAAAAATATTACATCAATTTACAAATATGCATGAATGAAAGAAAAGAACACTCTTCTCACATCCCTCCGGCTATTCATTCACGACGATCCAATACTTTATATACACAATCCATCAACAAGATACTAAATATGTGAAACCCCCAATAATCGACATATAGCAATTAGTAGACATTTAGCAACACATATGCAAACAAAAAATACACTGTTAAGCAAAAATTTAGAATTTCGATCGAATATAACTATCTGTATTTACCCCATCTACAAACCAGTACACAAACAAATCTAGGAAAAAACCGAATATACCAAAAATCATATTTCCAAGAGCATGAACCCCAGAAAAAAAATGGAGCAATATAGCCACAATTAGGTCGCGGATCCGCGGCCAAATGACCTATTTGGCCGCGGATTAGCGGTCTAATTAGGAGCTTATTTTCTCGAATTTTTTCCTTGGTCCTAGAAAAGCGTGCATGTAATTTTAAGGTCACTGAAATAATTTTTTGAGCAATTTTAAAATTCGGACAAAAAGCAATATTTGGAAATGTTATTTCGGGTAATTTCCGTCGATCGAAATTCTAACTACTTGCTAACAAGCTAGTTAAGGTTTAAGTAGGCTCTGATACCACTGTAGAGTCGATGTCGCACAGCCCACACACTTGTGGGGAGGCAGAATTTACAAAAAACGGTTTTTTACACTTGCAACATCGACCTATATACAGGATCTTTTCGAAAAACCCTAACTAGCTAAACACTTAGAGGTTTTTATCTACTCTGAAAGAGTTTATACCTCCAAGTAACAAGTCCTTCGGGTCTTCTTCTCCTTACCTTGAGCTCCTCGAAGTTGCGGATCTAGCTTGGTCGCCGGCCTCCTCGTGTCGAAGACGATCCACCCGAGAGTCTATAGTTTAAGCTCCAACCTCTAAACCGAGCTAACTAAGGTACCTAGTTCACTAATCTAGGTAGCTTAGGATATGTAGATTGTTTATTGGAGTATTTTATCTCAAATGACCCTACAGTTCACAATACATGTGAGGGTTTAGGGTCTTGAGGAAGAAGGAGAAGAAAAAATGGAGAGAGAAAGAAAAAACACAAATGAGCAAGTCTTGTGCAAGTGAAGAATGGCTCATTCTATCTCAATAATCATGCATGCATTATTTTTCATAAACAAATAACAACCATAATTGAATAGTAAAGGCAAACTAATAAACTAAAGGAATAAACCATGCTTCACCATGCCACAAATATCTCCATTTTCCACCTCATTAATCTATTTTCCAAAAATAGATAAATCTAATAATAAGGTGTCCCCTTCTAGAAGCATCTTTTGTAAAACTACAAGAATGCCCTCACCGTATATACATACATGTATTCTTACTGCGAAAATACGAATACAGTGAGATGATAATAATCCAATAATATAATACTAGAATCCGGCTTAATCCAAAGCCCACTAGTATTATCCGTCCGAACAACATCCGTGTATCCAGTATACATATATGATCGGAACCTTGCACGTAAAACCATACGGCCTCTACATCGTTTCACCTAGACCAGGGAAACCCTCTGTGTGGGACTCTAAAGACTTAACAGTACGCTGGCAGTGGGTTTAACCACAAGTCCGTCAGCGGCACTAGCTGTACGTAACGGCTACCCAGGTACATGTCGAAAAGAAGGACGACGAGCGAACTCATCCAAACCCCTAATGAGCCTATCCGTGACATTCTCCGTACAGTTCGGTCTGTTCGTCTAAGAGTATCGCATATCAGGCCTAGGAGGGTGGTAAACGTCAGAGCCTTAATAGCGCAATAAGTCGTGTCAGTGTAGAGCCCAGTACACCCTGAGAAACTACTGATATACCTATCAGTAAATCTCACTTGCCCTATCCAGGGACTTTGTGTATTGGCTATCGGAACACAGTGCGATATCAACTCCCAATACCGGGAGAGGCGAATCCTTTCTATCCACTACTGCCTCTAAGTGCTTCGGGACTGCACCCAACTACTACCCATTTGCACGACTCATTTGAGCTGTGGTGGGGTAGTAATCTAAGTACAGTGGGAACACACTCGAGGCGAATAGTGATATCAATTCAATGGACTAACCTGTACTCATGTCACCCGGGAACTGCTAACTGACGATATGTATAATACCAACCAGCAGTTTACATCGAGTCCGTCCAGTGTAACTCATAACCCAATGAGCACCTGTATACTATCTCTGGTACGGCATACCAATGGCTGCGGGACAGACCGTCTCCCCTAACTGGGATGAGAAGCGTATACACTAGTCTGCTCTGGAGTATCGATGCCCTGTCTCGATAATCCTATGACTAGGGATAGGCTTAAGGATGTGCTTATAGACTACTCATCCCCCACTAGTGTGACTGCCATCACAACGCTAGTAGTCAAGCAAAGATCCTAAGGGCTCTATCAATATGTATTAGCGATATGCTAAAAGAAACATATACACATATTAAGATAGAATCAAACCAGATAGCATACTATCATATTGAGCAAGACTGTTATTATATCTATGTATATCCTAAGCTTCCAAAATGTAATATACAATCCAGTACTATACAATAATGGCCTCTAGGGCATATATCACTAACACAACCATCGCCCTATACAGGGTCACTAAACGTTTACACTAGTCTACTATGGAATAGTGATGCCCTGTCTCGATACTTCCTCGACTAGAAACACTTAAGGATGTGCTTATAGACTACCCAAGCCCCACTAGTATGATCTCTATCACAATTCTGGTAGTCAAGCAAACATCCTAAGGGCTTTATCAACATGTATCAATGAAATAGAAAATTAAAATAAATACACATGTTAAGATAAAGACAAACCAGATAGCATACTATCATATTGAGTAAGACTGCCCTCTATATACGTATGTCTAAGTATCCACTATAATATACAATAATGGCCTCTAGGGCATACATAACTAACAATCTTTCACTTGCACTAAGTCCAGTTGTTGTAGTATCTCATACCCAACATCCCAAAAAGACTCTCGAACTGTGTCTGGGGGAGGGCCTTCGTGAGTGGATATGTCATGTTGTCCTTCGTGTCAACTCTCCTGACCTCGATCTCGCGGCGATCTATTATCTTCTGGATCAGGTGATACCGCCTCAGAATATGTCTAGATCGCTGATGGGACCAGGGTTCCTTGGCCAATGTCATAGCTCCATTGTTATCACAATACAAAGGTATTGGATCAACAATAGATGGAACCACACCAAGCTCAGTGATGACTTCTTCATCCAAACAGCCTCTTTGGCAGCATCATTAGCAGCGATGTATTCAGCATCCATCGTCGAGTCTCTTCTAACATATCTTCCTTCCGTTGAGGGTAAAACAAAATCCGAGACAGACTTGATGTCATCCTTGTCACTCTGGAAGCTTGAATCGGTAAAGGACTCTATTTGGAGGTCTCCGTTACCATACACCAAGAATATTTATTTATTCCTTCGCAAGTACTTAAGAATATTCTTCAAAGCTATCTAGTGTTTCTTATCTGGGTCTGATTGATACCTGCTTACTACACTGAGTGAATAAGCTACATCTGGTCTGGTACATAACATCGCATACATAATAGACCCGACTGTCAAAGTATAGGATATAATGTTCGTGCGAGCCCACTCCTCATCAGCCTTAGAGGACATCTCTTTGGAAAGAGTGGTTCCTTAGCAAGCAGGTAAATTACCACGCTTGGAATCTTCCATACTAAACCTTTTTAGTATAGTGTCTATGTACTTGGATTGGGACAATCCCAACATCCTTTTAGATCTATCTCTACAAATCTTTATCCCCGGGATGTAAGAGGCATCATCCAGGTCTTTCATGGAGAATCTCTGTGACAAGAAGAGTTTGACCGAGTATAGCATAGGAATGTCATTTCCTATCAAGAGTATGTCATCCACGTACAATATGAGGAATACAACCGCACTTCCTACTTCCTTTTTATAGATTCATGGTTCATCTATATTTTTTATGAAGTCAAACTCTTTGACAGCTACATCAAAACAGATGTTCCATCTCCACGACATCTGCTTTAATCTATAGATTGATTTAAGCAGCTTGCATACTTTTCCGCTGCTCCACTGTCTACGAAGCCCTCTAGCTGTGTCATGTACATGCTCTCTTCTAAATCACCATTTAGAAAGACGGTCTTAACATCCCTCTGCCATATTTCATAGTCATGGAAGGCAGCAAGGGCAAGTAGGATCCGTATTGACTTAAGTATAGCCACTGGAGAAAAGGTCTCGTCATAGTCGACGCCCAATCGTTGATGAAAACCTTTTGCTACAAGTCTAGTTTTGATGGTCTCAACTTTTCCATCTATACCGATCTTCTTCTTGAAGATCTATTTGCTCCCAATGGGTTTTACCCCTTTATGAGCAACCTCCAAAGTCTATACTTTGTTGGTATACATAGATTCCATCTCAGATCGCATAGCATCCAGCCATTTCATAGAGTCCCCACTTGTGATGTCCTGCTCGAAACTAGTCGGATTATTATCTTCCATGATGCAATCCTCACTACCCTGTCTATGAGAAAACCGTAGTATCTCTCAGGTGGATGAGAAACCCTACTAGATCTACGGAGTGACCGAGGTTTGTCAGGGACCATCGAATTTTTCGGTTCTACCAGATCTTTAGTTGTAGTTTGTGTTTCTGGAATTTCATCCAGTTCTACTACACTGCCACTAATTTCTTTTGTAAGAAATTCCTTTTCTAAAAAGGTGCCATATTGGAAAAAAAACACTTTTTGTTCCTCGATGTGGAAGAATAGATATTCTAGAGACTTCTTTGGATATCCCACAAACTTACATTGAACTGAACGTGCCTCGAGTTTTTCCGAATTTTGCATTTTAACATAAGCCGAACAACCTCATATCTTAAACAGTTTAAGATACGGTCTCTTTCCGCTCTATATCTCGTATGCGGTTTTAGGCACAGATTTTGATGGAGAATAATTCAATAGGTATGCTGCTATCTCAAGTGCATAACCCCAGAATGAAAGAGGTAACTCAGTAGCACTCATCATAAAGCGCGTCATATCTAATAAGGTGTGATTCCTCCGCTCCGATACACAGTTGTGTTGTGGTGTATACGGAGGAGTAAGCTGAGAGAGAATCCCATTCTCTTTTAGATAATTCTGGAATTCCGTGCTTAAGTATTCTCCTCCTCGATCTGATCATAGTATTTTAATACTTTTGAATGTTCGGTTCTCTACTTCATTCTTATATTCCTTAAATTTATCAAAGGCATCAGATTTATGTTTTAACAAGAATACATATCCAAACCTGGAGAGATCATCAGTGAATATAATGAAGTAAGAGTACCCACCCCTTTCATATATAGACATAGGACCGCATACATCATTATGTATCAATCCCAAGAGTTCTGTAGCTCCTGCTCCGTGTCTCGTAAACGGAGTTTTGGTCATTTTTCCTTTGAAACATGACTGACAAGTTTCATAAGATGTAAATTCGAACGGATTCAAATATCAATCCTTATGCAACTTTGCTAGTCGGGTCTCACTGATATGACCAAGTCTACAATGTCATAAGAAGGATTCGTTTATATCTGAACTTTTTCTCTTGTGTGTGTTTTGTATGTTTAAAATTGTATTTTGATTTAGAATGTATAAACCATTACATAGCGTACCAAACTCAATCAACACTTGATTTAAAAAAATGTTCATAACATTTTTCTCTAAGGAAAAATTATATCCATCTTTATCTAATAAATAAACGGGTATTATATTGCGCCTCTTAGACGGTACGAAGTAATATTCATTCAAAATCAATGTATTGCCTATGGGAAACACTAGGTGATATTCGCATACGGGTTCAGCAGCTACAATTGCTCCATCACCTACTCTAAAAGACATATCACCCTTTTACAGCGCTTTACTTTTTTTAACTCTTGTAACAAATTACAAATGTGGGACCTGATCTGGTATCCAATACCCAGGACGAAGAGCAAATTGAGAAATAGTTATCAATAACTAATACACCCAAGATGCATCAGAATGCTTCTTCTTTATTATGGTCGTGTGGAAATTGTTGCTTTCCCCTTTCCTTTGCACTTATGATTATTGTCATAAATTAGAGCGGAATCAATGTTCCCTGGCTCAGTATATTAAGCGGGTTCGGTCAGTACATCCATATTATTATCTTGATTAAGGCGTGACATGGTCGCTACCTGGAGAGAGAGATAGAGAAAAGAAACACTTTAGCGTGCGCTCTTATAATATTAGAATCAATATTATCTTTTCTAATCAGGATGGCTCCAAATATTTTTATCAAATCTTCCTTCAACCCCTAAAAGAAAAATTAGTCAAGATTAATTATACTCTACAAGTTCGCTAACCGGTCAGCCAGGCCAGTGTTGGTACTCCGAAGAAGATTTCCCGTGCTTTCGCACGAACCTAATTAAAATAAACCCTGTTTCCGCAGAGGCATAACCCCGTTAACACTTTTATAGACACCTACTGGATTAGATAATTGTAAAGTGTAAATTTTTTTGGGATTCGGTGCCCGCGCCGCTGAAACCGTGGCCGAGGCGGAAGCGAAAACAAAAATTCTAGCGAACACCGAACACCCGTAAAACCCAAAATTCGATCCATAGACCTAAACTAGCTAATTAAAAGTGCAATGGTTGAGAAAATACAAATTTTGTCGCGTGTCCACCCAATTGTAGAAGACCCCTCCAAACTCGTAGCCACCGGGATCACGCTTGAGAATCGACCAACCTTGCCGAAGATGATCCACCCGAGGGAATCCAGAGGAGGCTCTAACCGACGATCTAGACTTGCTAGGTTTGGATAGTCGGTGATGTAGGAATACTTCACTAAATTTTTCTCTCTAAAATCTATGCTCAAAATGAGAGCAAGAAGAAAAATATGAAGAAGAAGGAATGAAGCAACCATGGAGCATGAGCAAGTGTGGAATGAAAAATCATCAAGTGTAGAAATGAAAGAGAGAATGGCTACATAAGCTGCAACCATGATGCAATAGTGCACAATAAATGCACATCACCATCCAAGCCATCGCTCACCACCATGCTTCATTAAAACCCAAATTTCCACCTCATTTCCTTATTTGTTTTTTCTAAAAAGAAAAACAAATATGAGGTGTCCTTCTTCTAGAAGAATTCCTGTATAAATACGGAATATTTCACCTAGTATATGTATTGCTACATATACACGTATCCGTATAAAAATACGGATAACACCAAAAAGAGAAAATAAATAGTGAACAATAATACTAAATATATGTATCAAAATACATACATAAATTATTAAATCAAAACCTGATTTAATAATCCGACTTAAACCTAAGCCGGCTAGTATTATCAACTATCTGATTAAAGTCTGTATGTCCCGTAAACGTATTTAATCAGACCCCTGCACGTACCAATGTACGGCTCCTACATCTGTCACCTGAATCTGGAAAACCCTCTTTATGGGAGTCTAAAGACTCGACAATACGCTAGCAGTGGGTTTAACCACAAGCACGTCCACGGCACTAGCTGTACGTAACGGCTACCCAGATACTTGTCGAAAGGGGGGTCGACAATCAAGTACATCCTTACCCTACTGAGCCTGAATGTGACAATCTCCGTACAGTCCGGTCTCTTCGTCAAAAAATATCGCATATCAGGTTTAGGGGTGGATAACGTCAGACCCCTACTAAATCGATAAGTCGTGTCTGAGTCAAGCTCATCACCAATAGAGATACTACTGATAAACTATCAGTAAATCTCATCCACCATAGCCATGGATTTCTGGTGATAGCCAACTGAACACAGCGTGACATCGACTCCTAATACCAGGAGAGACGAATCCCCGACAATCGACCACTACCTCCATGTGGCTCGGGACTATACCCAACTAAAACCTGTTTGCATGCCTCCTTTGAACCGTGGCAAGGTAGTAATCAAAGTACGGTGGGAACTCACACGAGACAAATGACAACTTCAGGCCAAAGGACTAACATGTACTCATGCCACCTACGAACTTCCATCTGACGATAGATATAATACCATCTAGAAGTTATCGGTGAGTCTATCCAGTGTACTCACCTCCAGTGAGCACCTGTATACTATTTTAGGTGACACAACACTGATGGATTGTGAGACCGGCCACCGCCCCTCGTCGGGGTCTATAAGCGTATACACTAGTCTACTCCGGAATATTGATGCCCAGTCTCGATACTCCCATGACTAGGGACATTTAAGGATGTGCTTATGGACAACCCAGCTCCCACATATATGATCGCCATCATAATGCTGGTCGTCAAGCAACAATCCTACAGGCTTCATCAATGATATAGATAAACCAGATAGCTTACTATCATCTCGAGTAAGACTGTTATACATGTATAGGTCCTCCCTCAATTATCATAATCGCCTACTTGCAATCATAATAATTTCCTTGAGGGAACTATATCGAACAAAATTCTTCCGGGAGTAACACTTACCCGCAGTGGATATCAAGATCCAACTATCATATAGAAGGTATGCAATCTCATTACAAATTTCAACACTTGAAATTCCCGATAATGGTTTTTACCCCTAACAGCTTATGACCTTAACGAAGTCAATAAATCATAAGTCGTTGGTCAAATTCAACCCATCATTTCTTGATTAATTTAGACCCACCCGCATAAGCCCTTAACGAAATCAACAAAGTTATGCGACTGTCCTAACTAATCGCATCACATGCGGAAGAAAAACACCAATTAGCTACCGTACACTACACCTTAACGAAGTCAACTAACATAGCACAAATACTAAGTGATACTTATCTGAAATGACGAAGGACTATGGCTGGTTTTGGCAAAAACGTTTAACGTAATGAACTTGATATCGTTGTAGAACCTAGTGATTTGAAAAGGAGTGGTTTAAGCTCCGCTTTAAAAATCAAGTAGTTTTCAAAACAAACCGAGTGGGTTGTAGCATATGCTAGTTTTTTCTAAAGAGGTCATTCCCTGTAAAAGGGTCTAGGCTCTTTCCTCATCGAATGAGATGATGGATATTTGTGAATGAATACCTCAATGCAAAGTAAAAACTAGAGCTACCTTTTTGAAAAATATGGTTCTACAACATCTTTTAGGTTTCTTTTCTTAACATTAATCTTATTAATGATGTCCTATCATTTAATCTCCTAACATTATAGAAGAAATTAAAATAAAACACACATATATGTCATCCGCATTCGCTACAGGGACCCGGATCTTCACCGTAAGCTTACTTAATTTACGGCAGGGCAGGGTCAGGACTAGCACGGATGCAAAACATATATAGTGTCTACTAATATATCATATATATATATATATATATATATATATATATATATATATAACATTCATCTCAAGCAATAAAAAGAGCATCACAAGTATCACAACATAAGCAATATGAAATATAGGATATCCTAGGAATTCCGCGTTTCGATTTAGCCAGCATCGAAATCATGGATTCCACAGTCGTGATGAATAGCCAAGCCCACATCCTTAGACCCTATGAGTGCGGAAAGAAACCCTACCAATTCTAAAGTTAGGTGACCAGTCTCGACTCATCGAGATGGCTACCCATTGGATTTTAGAACCCGGTCGCTTGTGCACCCTGCATTAGGTCTGTCCTAATACTGAAAAGTAAATAATATATATCATAAGCGACACAACCTCACTCCCGGATGTGCCCCAATAAAAGAATATTACATACAATGAATTACATGAATGAAAATATTAAACACTCATCTTACAAAACCCCCGTCTATTCAATCACGACGATCCAATATTTCTTACAACAAACAAACAATATCGCATTCATCAAATGCACGACTCCTTCCAATCGGCATATAGCGATTGCAAGACGTCTACCAACGCACTTCACATAAAAGAAATGAAAAACTAATCAATAGCCAAACTATATCGATATCCACACTCGAAATTCATTCGAAAATCCAGCACTTGAATCTTCGAACGAATTCCGATGCCCAAAAAATCATACGTTTTGCTTCGAAACGAGTTCGGAAAAAGTCCCGAAATGGAACCCGTTAACCCCCAAACTTCCCACACCTTTTGAGCCTTAAGTTATCCCCGAAACGGGGCCAAATATAGGGCAAAAACAGCTCCGGATAGGAGCTGGAACTGCACTGGATCAGCCCCGAAACGGAGCTGATCCAGTGACTTTCAAGCCCCCATCCGGGGCAGATTCGGCCTCGGTTCGACCCCGTGTCGGGGCCGAACTAAGCACAAATTGTATGGATATTGGGTAGTCAAGATATTACACAAAATTCTTGGTCCGAACCAAGAATCCGGTGGCTCCGGCACAAGCGAAAAGTTGATTTTTAAGTGATTTCTAAAACTAGTTTTCAAAATCGGATTATCAATATCTTTTCGGCTATCACTACAAGTTTAATGTTTTAGTTTGACTCTGATAACAATTTGATGGAGTTTTAGCACTCTAATGTGAATTTAGAAGCAAGTTAGAATGGTTTTCAAAAAACCTAAAGAGCAAAAACTCCACAAACCAAAATATCAAGGCTAAAAAATTAAACTTGACAACAAAAAGGAAAGCTTTTTAATTACTCGGATGGAACTACAACCTTTGTAGCGTGTCATTCGTTTTCTTAATCTCCACTGGAATCCTTGAACAAGCTAGGTTGATGAATCCCTAGGCCAAAGATGATCCACCTTGACATAACACTAATACAAGCTCTCATTTCACTAAACAATTTAGTTGTGAAGAAAACAACCTAAACTAATTTGCTAATATAGTTTAGATTGATGGAGTAGGATTTTTGCTCACTTATTTTTCTTTTCTTTTACTACACTCTTTCATGAAAAATAAATTAAGAGGAAGAAGATGAAGATAAGAATGGCTAAAGATTCATAAGATGAGAACAAAAATATCATTGCTTATTTAAATAATAAATCATAATGAGTCATCAATATTCTACACCATTCTACCAAATGACTCATTAATTCATTTATTTAAATGAGCAAATATGTTTTATCCTTATCATTGAATCCTATGTGATTCTTATACACACATCTAATGTGTATATACAACCATGACAAATGATATATATATTATTTATATCATATATAAATAATATATAAAGAAAAGGAAAAATAAAGTGAGAATAATATTAGTTAATATATATATATATATATATATATCAAATTATTAAATCAACACTTGATTTAATAATCCGGTTATATCATATATAATTCAGCTAATATTAAATAATGCTGGATTAAAATACGGTATCATATACCCGTATTTAATCGAGCTCCCGCGCATATCGCTATACATGCCCTACTTCGTTTTGCTTGTGCTAGGAAACCACTATGTGGGACTCTAAAGACTCATCAATACACGAGAAGTAGATAATGATCATATCAAATACCTACAAGCACGTCAGTGGCACTAGCTGTACGTAACGGTTACCCAGGTATAGAACGAATAGAAATATCAATAAGCTAGCTTGTCCGAAATCCAACAGAGCCTAAAAACGACACTTACCATACTGTCCGGTCTTTTCATCTGATATGTTGCATATCGGGTTTGGTGGGTGATATCGTCAGACCCCAATAACCCGATAAGTCATGCCAATGTGTGGCATATAACCAATCGAGAAAGTACTGATAACACTTATGAGTAAATCTCATCAGCCCTGGCAGGGACTTGCGGTTTTATCCAATCGCGCATAGCACACATCAACTCTCAATACCGGGAGAGATGAAACCCCTCTTATCGCTCACTTCCTCCATATGATTCAGGACCATACTCAACTACTACCTGTTTGTACGACTCAGTAGAGCCGTGGTAGGAGAAGTAATCTAAACACAGTAGAAACCACACAAGACACTATAACGATCTCAGGTCTACAGACTAACATGTACCAGTGTCACCAGAGAAATGCTATCTAATAATAGGTATGGTACCATCTAGGAGTTCTCGGCTAGTCTGTTTAGTGTACTCAGTCTCCAATGAGCACCTGTATACAATCTTTGGTATCAAATACCAATAGTTGTAGGATCAACCATCGTCCCATACAGGGTCAAGAAATGTATACACTAGTCTACTCTGAAATATCGATGCCCTATCTCAATATTCCCTTGACTATGAACACTTAAGGAAGTTCTTATAGTCTACGCAGGCCCCACTAGTATGATCTCTATCATAATTCTGGTAGTCAAGCATACATCCTAAGGGCTTTATCAACATGTATAAATAAAATAGAAAACCAAAACAAATACACATGTTAAGATAAAGACAAACCAGATAGCATACTATCATATCGAGAAAGACTGTCCTCTATATACATATGTCCAAGTATCCACTATAATATACAATAATGGCCTTTAGGGACATAACTAACAATATACACGTGCACTTCTAAATTTAATTTGGAATGACGTTATAGTTATCCACATACCAGATCCCATAGTCTAGGACAGCAATAGTGATAAGCTTAGGTTATCAAAACCTTCCTATCACCGTCTTTGAGGAGACCGAAATACCTCTCGGGTGGCTGAGAATACCCACTAAATCTGCGGAGTGGCTAATAGATTGTCGAATCTAATTGAATCCTTAGGTTCTACTAACTATTCAGTGACAGTTTGTCATTCTGGAATCACTTCCAGTTCTACCATACTCCCACTAATGTTTTCTGAAAAGAATTCATTTTACTAAAAAGGTGGAGAGTCAAGAATAATATAACTATTGATCCTACATATTGTAGAATGTTAATCCTCGTCTAAGCCTGGGATAACCCACAAAATGCCATTACTGAAATGTCCCTTTAGTTTATCCGGATTCTGGTTTTAAGCATAAGACAGACAACTTCATATACCTTAACATCGTTAAGATATGAATCCATTCTATATCTAATATAGAAACAAATGCACTAATTTAATTAAAACCAGATTCATAAATATGCAGCTGTTTCCAGTGCATATCGACTAAATGGAAGAATGCCATGCAACATTACTCATCAAGGAGCATACCCACGGATGAGTAATCTGAGAGAGAAGAAAGTTCACAAATATATTACTTACGATAGAATGCTTAGCATAAGTATCTACATTTTCGATCACCTCGAAGAATCCTAATACTTCCAACAGATGGTTCTCTACTTTATTCTTATACCTATAACTTCTTAAATTTTAGACCTTGTATTTCAACGAAATGCATGTCTAAAACTAGAGAAACCATAAGTAAATAGAATATAGTACATGTACCAACCCCTTGTCCTAATGGACATCGGAAAACATACAATGCTTTGTATAAGTCCTCTGAATTAAATAACTCAAATCCTGTGTGTCGTAGGTTGAAAACTGTATTATGATTAAAAAGAATTACACCGTCATTGAATGCACCTTACCTAATTATCAACTGATAAAGGTAAATGTTATAAATAAAATTTCAAAATTTTATATCTCACTTTATAAAATAAACGTACAGATATATCAGTTTAAAATTGGTTCATAACAACCGATATTCAAAACCAAATATTTTCCGTTGGGCAAAACCCAGGTGATTTCCTCAAAAATACCAATTTCAAAGAATTCTGATATCCAGAATCTAATCACTCAATTCCCAATATTCTACTCCCATTCAGTATCCGTAACGCCATAAAGATGTGAGAATCAAGTCCGATAAGCACATACCCCGGAGTCAGAATCTAATTGGGAAAGTAGTTTTCAATTATCATCGCACAATAATGCTGAAATAAGAAAATGTTTTGAGAGGTTGCCAGGTATTCCTAGTAATGCCTCTTCCAATACTAGACTCATGACATCATTTACAATTTCCATTGCCCTTACTCCAATCCCTTTATATGTCTTTATTTCTTACCTTCTGTACACCATACTTAGGATAATTGGTTTTATTTTTTCCCTACCTTTCGACACCAGCCTAAGGTTTGGAAAATGTCTATCCAATAAGCGTAATAGGTGTACTATCCTAATACTATGAGCCCCCGCAAGCTGAGAGAAGGTAAAGAAAAAATACAGCCGAATAATCTTATTCAATTTCCCAAGAACCGAAATCCATCCTCGAACTGAAATAAATTTCTGCGAATTCGTATGTAAATATACAAGATGGTTTTGTCCATTCTATATGGATCTTCATAGTGATACGGAATGTTCTGGAGAAAACAAAGGGTAAAGCTAGAATGGCATGAATAAATGAGACTTTGTCGTGAGTCGTGACAAAACAAAGCCAGATTTGTAAAAAAAGGTTCGGTCAACTTGATTTAAGTTTTAGTTTAAGGCAGGTCAAGATCTCTATCAAAGGGAGAGAAAAGAAACACTCAACGTGCACTCTATCAAGATTAGAATGCTTAATCACTTTATCTAATCAGGATGACTCCTATTATTTCCTCGAAATCTATTTCAAACCCTAAAAGGAGAACTAGTCGGGATCATTTACACCTTATAAGTTCGCTAACCGTTCAGTCAGGACAGTCTGGGTACTCCTAGGGAGGCTCCCCGTGCTTCCTCATAGACCTAATTAAATAAACCTGTTTCCGCAGAGGTATAACCACATTAACACTTTCTAGACATCTAATAAGTTAGCTAATTATGAAGTGAAAATCTCCCGAGGAGTAATACCTACTCACAGTGAGAATCAGGACCAAACTATCATCGTGGGATAACTTGATGGAAGCCACTCAAGTCACCACACTCCAGAAAGTATGCGCATACTTGGCAAGTTTCCTTTATTTTTCAAACTCCCGATGTAATTTTTACCCCTAACGACCTATAATCTTGACGCTTACCAACAATCATAGGCCGCTAGTCAGGTTCAACCCGTCATTATCCTAGATTAACTCGAACCCACCTGCACAAACCTTTGACGCTTGCCAACAAAGCTGTATGACTATCTTGATCAATCGCATCTCCATGCAACAGAAAAGTATTACAGAGCTACCGAACACTATGCCTCAGCAGATATCAACGACAAACATAGCACGAATACTAAACAATACTAATCTGAAATGACGGAGGGCTATGGCTGGTTTTTGGCGAAAAACATTTAACGTAATGAACTTGATATCGTTGACGGAACTCGAGTGGATTTGAAAAAGAGTGGTTTAGGCTCCGCTTTTAAAACGAGCGATTTTGAAGAAAACCGAGTGGTTTTAAAAAATTGTTCCGACAACATCAATTAGGTTTGTTTTCCCTTGTATTAAACCTATAATGTGATCCCATCAATTAAGTTCCTATGCATCACAGAAACAACCAAAATAGAATGTACGTATATACCACCCGCATTCACCATGGGGTCCGGGGACTTCACCGTAAGATTACATAACTTACGGCAGTGCATCGGCAGGACTAGTGCAGGTGCAAAACATTCACAACATTTATATATATCATCACAGGCAGGCAGTAAATATCACAAGCATGGGATAAATAATATGGAATAGCGGATAAATTAGGAGCCATGTATTTCGTTTGAGCCGCAAATGAAAACCAGCGTTCCCCGATCGTGTGGATAGCTCGAACAACACCTGAACCAAAGACCCCTACGAGTGCGGCAAGCTACCCATCAATTCTAAAAGTAAGGCAACCACCACTCAGTGACATGAGTGGGCCACCCGAAACTTCAAAGAATCTGGCAACTTGTGCACTCCATTGTGGGTCTATCCTAAACCCCTACAAGTGCGATGAATAGCCCGTCAATTTTTTAGCGAGGCGGCTCGAACTCATCACGATGAGACGACCACCTAACACACTCTAGAATCCAGTTACTCGAGCACTTCTCCGTAGATTATCCTAATACAAGAATGGATGAATATACAATGGTAACATCGACCTCAACCCGGTCGTGTTCCAATAAAATAATATACAACAAGCGGTAACGACGGCCACAATCCGATCGCTCATCCCGAATAAACGAATATACAAACATTCTACGATGAAGGGCTATCCACAATGACTATCCGACTACACCATCACAAGATATATATCATCACAGCGGAAGCAAGTATTTACAATCTCGTTTAATCGGCCTATAGCAATTAGACGACGTATACAAACACAAAGATATAAACGATGCAAAATTTTTGATTTTAAAACTTTTCGTGTTGTCCGATGCAAAGATAACATTAAATGAAATCTGGGCCAAAACAAACATAACCAAAAACCAAATTTTCATGAAAGTAAACACCTGGGAAAAATCAGGACCAGAGGCAACCAAAAAACCGACCATGTCGGGGATTTAGCCATTTTCGGTGGCTTTAGTAATGATTTAGGTCCCCGTTTTCTTCCTAAGATTTTTTTATCTCACAACAAGATCTTTACATTTGTTTAAAAAAAATTCAGAGATCATAAAAAATTCAACAGAAACATGAGTTTTGAGTATTCGGAAAAATAGAAAATTTTAGTTTCGAAATGTAAATATCGTCTGATACTAGTTCTAGTATTTGGGTGGCTATGATACCATGTAGGTAGACAATCGTGCTCGTGCCGCAAACTTGCGGCCAAGACGGAATACAAAACGAAAATTTTCAAATTAAGAGCACGAACTCTACAACCTAGAATCGAATCCAAACACTAAACTAGAAAACACTAGAAGGAGTTTAACTACTCGGTTGGTAATTACAACCTTTGTAGTTGTGTCCTTCATCTTCTATGCCACTTTTTTAGCTCCTAAGTTGTCTGGAATGAGCATGGAAGTCGGTCTTGCTCGTCGAAAATGATACACCTGAAGGAACCCAAACCTAAGCTCTAGCTTCACACTAAAAGCAAAGTGAAGCAACTAGTGATCAAAACTTGCTAAGAATTGATCACTAGGATATGGTAGTGGTTAATCTCTAAGTTTTCTCTCTTCTTCTTTTTCCATTCTCAGCTTTCAAAAAACAAGAGAGGAAGAAGAAGAAGAAAAGGATGAAGAGCAAGTGAGGAAGCATGGTTACTAAAATCCTTCATCATCATTTTCATTTCTCTTCATCTCTTTTTAAGAAACGGTGTGAGTGGAATTGTGACTCACAAAGTGAGTCACAAACCAACACCCTTCTTGAAAAAGCATGAAGAGATGAGAAAGAAAAGAAGGCCACCTCATTTGTACATGTATAAATACATATGAACACACACACACACACTCTAATACAAGTATATGTTACAAATACATACACCCATATTTGTATCAAAATACATACACCCGTATTCGTATTAAGATACGAATACCGTATTCGTATTTATACCCGTATTCGTATAAGTACCGTATTCTGTCAAATACGAATACCAAAAAAGAGATACTAAAAGAGATATTAATACTAGCTCACATTTCATCCAAATGTGATAATCTGGTTATCTTTCAAACCGGCTAGTATTAACAAAATGTCCAAGTAAAAGTACGTGTACAAAAACACGTGTTTTAATTGAAGCTAAGTACGTATCAAAATACGTACACTATATCGTTTCACCTAAGCTGGGAAACCCTCTGTGTAGGACTCTAAAGACTCGACAATACGCTGGCAACGGATTTAACCACAAGCACGTCAGTGGCACTAGCTATACGTAACGACTACCCAGGTATTGAACAAAAGGAATGTCAACAAGCAAACTCATATGTATCCTTACTGAGCCTAAAAGTGACAATCTCCGTACAGTCTGGTCTATTCGTCTAAGAGTATGGCATATCGTGTTTAGGGGTTTGGAAAAAGTCAGATCCCTAATAACGCAATAAGTCGTGTCAGTGTGAAGCCTATCACCCACTGAGAAACTACTGATCCAAATCAGTAAATCTCATCCACCTTGGCCAAGGATTTCTGGTGATGGATACACGTGCACTACACGACATTTACCCCCAATACCAGGAGAGACGAATCCCTGACGATCTGCTCACTGTCTCCATATAGCTCGGGAACTAAAATCTGTTTGCACGACTCAGTAGAGCCATTGTAGGGTGATAATCAAAGAACGATGGGAACTTACATGAGAAAAATGACGATCTCTGGTCGACAGAATAACCTGTACTCATTTCACCAGAGAACTGCTACCTGACAATAGGTATAATACCATCTAGCATATTCCCGGCGAGTCCGTCCATTGTAACTCATAACCTAATGAGCACATGTATACAATCTTTAGTGATTAACTAACACCAATGGATGTGAGACCGGCCATCTCCCCTCGTCGAGGTCAAGAAACATATACACCAGTCTACTCTAGACTATCGATGCCCAGTCTTAATATTCTCACAACTAAGGACATTTAAGGATTTACTTATAGACTACCACATTCTCACAAGTGTGATCGCCAAAATAACCCTGGTAATCAAGCATAAATCTTATAGGCTCTATCAACATGTAATAGTGATTTGTAATACCACATAATACATGTACATGATGACAAAGTCAAACCAGATAGCATACTATCATTTCGAATACGATTGTTCTACACGTATAGGTCATTCCTCAATCATTATAATCGCCTACCTGCGATTTCAATAATTGACTTAAGGGCACTATAGCCAACAAGCTTGATCCCGGATTCTAGGAGTTTATCCAGAGTCCACAGAGTGAAGGCTAACGCGCTTCAAAGATTGTAGCATGATTTTCTTCTCTTGCTCTCTTGTTTCTTCTTTTGGCAATTAGTAGTGAATGAAATGATCTTGTTTTGTTGTATGTTGATGCTATGTTTATAAAAAATTTATTTTATATTTCCACCGTGGTCAAAAGTGTTGTGACCTTAGCAATGACTTTCCATGAACTCAACAATAAAGAATATCAACATTACAACTGACATCTCAAAATGTAACATCGACAGACTCGGAAGATCGCAATGCAAATTCAATGATATAACGGAGAAGTTGCACATCGGAAATATTCAAGACTTTTCTATTTTTTTGAGTATAGAGTCGAGTCGATTTCAAATGGTTAGAATCTATTTTCTATTATTTTTTATCCTATTTCAATTAAAATTTGCAAAACCAAAAATCCTTTCAAAACTTCTTTTTAAAATTAAAGTCTTGTCTCTGAATATATTTGACATGGACATACTATATGGATGTCCCTATGGACGTCCATTATAGACGCCCATAGAAGTTACCAATTTCAAATTTTTGTTTTTGGTTGGATTTTCAAAATTCTAACAGCTATAAACGGCCATTAATTGTCCTATCTTTTTAGGGCAGTTATAATAACTGTCATAACCGCTCGTTTTCAACTTTCTACATATAAGAATAATTTTTAACAAGTGTTTCACCGAATTATTCTTTATCGTTTTTATTCTTAGGCTTTTGTTGAAAACTCCTTCTCTCCAGGTTCTCAAGTTTTTTTACTAGTCTTTTCTGAGCGAAGAGATCTTTCTAGTGATTTAGACTTTTCTATTTCATTTAGAAAAGAAATATCTCTAAAAGTGTTGAAGAAGTAATTGCTTATAAACTTGTCTAATCTTTTGAAAAATTTCTTGGATTTTTTTTAAACTTTTCATAATCTCCAAAACACAATCCTTAACTCCTTGAATCGAAAGTTTAATTTATCTTTTGAGATCATTAGGATTGTTCAGTTGGTTTGTAAAGATTTATTAAAATCTTACTTTATACGACCTAGGGAAGAAAGGTCTAAGATCTTCACATTGTAAAGGTTTCAAACTTGCACCTTGGAAAAAGGCTAGGTGTTCACCGTCTGCAATTGTAAAGGTTCTAAGATCTGAGCCTGGTAAAAGATCTGGGTTTCTCCACCCGCAAGGAGTCACTTGATAGTGAAATTGAATTCTGAGCTGGAGTTCTCAGGAGGGGATTAGCCACAGACTTGGCGAATCTTGTTAACAATCCTTTGTGTCATTTTATTTTTGTGCATTCTGTGACTGTGAAATTGTTTTCTTTTATACTCCAATTTTTATTCTGCTGCAAAATTTCTTAATTTCGCACAATTACGTTGAGTTTGCCATGCTTTATTCACCCCTTTAAGGTTGTTTTCATAATCCGTTTATATACTACAATTACTTATAGGCTTGTTTCTTAAGAACGTCCTTGTGATTTGGTCTATTTCTTAAAAACCTACTTAAGTATTTCTCTGTTACCCGATATTCTCTTGTACTTTAATTTTGTCACCTTTTAACTGTTGGGTTTCGGTGCCCGCGCAGCGGAAATCACAGCCGAGGCGGAAGCGAAAACAAAAAATTCTAGCGAACACCAACGCCCGTAATACCCAGGATTCGATCCATAGACCTAAACTAGCTAGCTAAGAGTGCAATGGTTGAGAAAATTACAACCTTTGTCGTGTGTCCACCCAATTGTGGAAGACCCCTCCAAGCTCATAGCCGCCGGGATCACGCTTGAGAATCGACCACCCTTGTCGAAGATGATCCACCCGAGGGAAACCGGAGGAAGCTCTAACCGATGATCCAAGCTCGCTAGGTTTGGACGGTCGGTGATGTAGGAATATTTCACTAAATTTTCTCTCATGAACCATGCTCAAAAAGAGAGAAAGAAGACGAAGGTGAAGAAGAGAGGATGGTTGCTCTTGCTAGCAACCATGAAGCATGAAACTCAAGTGAAAAACATCAAGTGTTGAAAATATGAGAATGGCTTGCTTTTTACAACCATGCATCAATAGTGCATACAAATGAATTTTCCAATATAAAATCCCCAAGCCATACCTCTCTACATGCTAAGAACCATGCTTCATAACTCTTCACTTTCCATCTCATTTCTATTTAATTTTCTAAAAAGAAAATCAAATATGAGGTGTCCTTTTTCTAGAATCATTCCCGTATAAATATGGAATACTTCACCCGGTATATGTATCGCTATATATACGCGTATCCGTATAAAAATACAGATAGCACCAAAGAGATAAAAAAAATAGTGAACAATAATACTAAAATATATGTATCAAAATACATACATAAATTATTGAATGAAAACCTGATTTAATAATTCGGCTTAATCCTAAGCCGGCCAGTATTATCAACCGTCCGATTAAAGCCTGTGTATTCCATACACGTATTTAATCGGACCCTTGCACGTACCAACGTACGGCTCTTACATCTGTCACCTGAACTGGGAAAACCCTCTGTGTGGGACTCTAAACACTCGAAAATAAGCTGGTAGTGGGTTTAACCACAAGCACGTCAGCAGCACTAGCTGTACGTAACGGCTACCCAGGTACTTGTTGAAAGTCGACCCTAGCACCACCATGAGGTTCTTGTGGCATCAAGCATGCCAAATTCAAATTTTTTTAGTAGTCCTAAGTTAGACTATCCAAGATCGTTACTAGAATATTAGGGTTTGCTATAAAGAAAACTATATGAAATGAAAGATGGCTATACCCTCGTAGATCGAGTCTTTCACTTCACATGCTCCGTGTAGTAGTCTCGCGGCTCCACTAAGCTCCATTTGAGCCTTTGGACGAACTTCCTCAGATGACCTTCGTGTCGAATATGATCCACGCGAAGTCCCTCCAACTCAAGCCACCTCTACACTAAACTCTTTAGCGTAGTAAACACGCTACACTCGATCGCTAGTCAAGTGTAGAATGGTGAAGTAGGGGATGTTAAAATCTCACAAGTTTGTGTTCAAACTTCATGGTTCACATCACATGTGTGGGTTGAAGCTTGAACTATAGCAATTGAGGAAGAAGAAGAAGCTGTATAGCAACCATGGGAGCAACTCAAGAAAAATGGCAAGTGTTGAGAATTAGCATAGAATGAATGGCAACCCTTGACCCCCACTCATTCAAGCATGGAATTTTGCAATATAAAATTGCAACCATGTTTGAATAGTGTGTCAAGATGAATAAAAAAATATAAAGCCCATGCTTGCAACCATGGTCTCATTTTCCACCTCATTTCTACTTTTCTCAAAAATAGAAATCATGCCATGCTACATATATATATTTATATATATATATCATATATATATTAATACATATAATAAAATATTTAGTGAGCTAATGATATTAGTTAAGATATAATTATATCAAATATAATATATATCACATCATTAAATCAACACTTGATTTAATAATCCGTTTATATCACATATGACCGACCAATATCATTTATCTGTATATCACATTATCAAATCAATACTTGATTCGACAATCTGGTTATATCACATATAACCGAACCGATAATAGATAACTTCCAGATTACAATACGGTATCACATACACGTATTTAATCAGGCCCACACACATATCACATATGTGTCCTACTTCGTTTCTCTTGAACCAGGGAACTTCTGTGTGGGACTCTAAAGACTCGTCAATACGCTAGCAGTAGATGATGATCACATCAGTCACCTACAAGTCGTCAGCGGTACTAGCTGGACGTAACGGCTACCCAGGTATTGAGTGATATGAAGATCAACAAGCAAACTTGTACATAGTCTCCATGAAGCTTATCGGTAACACTGCCGTACAGTCCGGTCTCTTCGTCTGATATGTCGCATATCATATATAGGGGTGGTAAACGTCAGTCCCCAGTAACGTGACAAGTCATGCCGATGTCTGGCCTATAACGGTTTGAGAAACTACTGATAACACTTATCAGTAAATCTCGGCAGCAGCCCTGGCCAAGGACTTCCAGTTATAGCCAATCGAGCATAGTGCAATATCAACCCCCAATACCGGGAGAGACGAAACCCCTCCTATCACTCATTGCCTCCATGCGACTCGGGACTGTACCCAAAATCCATATGTTTGCACGTCTCCTTTGAGTATGGTAGGGAGGAAATCAAAGCACAGTGGGAGCCGCACAAGACTCTATAACGATCTCGGGTCTACAGACTAACCTGTACCAGTGTCACCAGAGGACTGCTATCTGACGATAGGTATACTACCATATAAGAGTCCTCGGCAAGTCCTATTCGGTGTACCCATTCTCCAATGAGCACCTGTGTACAATCTTTAATGTCACACACCAATGGTTGTGGGATCAACCATCGCCCTCTAAGGGACAAGAAATGTACACACTAGTCTACTCTGGAATATCGATGCCCTGGTCTCGATATTTCCTCGACTAGGAACTGATTAAAGGATGTACTTTTGGACTACCATGGCCCCACTAGTATGATCTCATCATAGTCCTGATAGTCAAGTACATATCCTAAGAGCTTTATCAACATGTAAGAGACAGACAGTATAAATACCAGTCTACATGTTAAGATAAATTAACCTGATAGCATACTATCATGTCGAGCAAGAAAATCCTCTATATATATATATATATATATGTCCAAGCATCCACTATATGAACAATAATGGCCTCTAGGGCATACATATTCCTAACAATCTTCCACTTGCACTAAGGCCAGTTGTTGTAGTATCTCATACCCAACGTCCCAAATGTCTCTCAAATAGCATCTGGGGGATGTCCTCGGTGAGTGGATCCGCTGTGTTATCCTCTGTGTTAACTTTCCTGACCTCGATCTTCCGTAGATCAACTATCTTCCTGATCAGGTGATACTGTCTAAGAATATGTCTGGATCACTGACGGGACCGGGGTTCCTATGCTAAAGCCACAGCTCCATTGTCATCCCAATACACAGGTATTGGATGCCCAATGGTGGAACCAAGTTCATCCTATGAACTTTTTCATCCAAACAACCTCTTTGACAGCATCGTTGGTAGCGATGTAATTAGCCTCTATCAATGAGTCTGCTATGGTATATAGCTTGGAACCCTTCCAACATACCGTCCTTCCACTGAGGGTGAAGACAAAATCCGAGACTGAATTTCAGTCGTCCTTATCACTCTGGATGCTCGAATCGGTAAAGGACTCCATCTGGAGTTCACCGTTACCATACACCAAAAACATCTCTTTAGTCCTTCTCAAGCACTTAAGAATGTTCTTCAGCTGTCCAGTGGTTTTCCCAAAGATCTTTTCGATACTTATTCACTACACCTAGTAAGTAAGCTACATCTGGTCTGGTACTTAACATCGCATACATGATTGACCAATCTACCAAAGCATAGGGTGTCCCTTGTATGCGAGCACTCTCCAAATCAGTCTCGAGAGACATCTCTTTGGAGAGAGTGATTCCTGAACAAGTGGGTACATTACCACGCTTAGAATCATCCATACTAAACACCTTTAGCATGGTGTCTGTGTACCTAGATTGGGACAATTAGATCTATCTCTATAGATCTATATCCCCAGGATGTAGAAGACATCAGTTAGATCTTTCATGGAGAACCTGTGTGATAAGGGGTACTTGACCAAGTGTAGCATAGGAACACCCATTCCTATCAAGAGTATGTCATCCGCGTACAATACGAGTAAGACAACCATACTCTCTACAACCTTATTATTTATACATGGTTCATCTACCTTTTTGATGAAGTCAAACTCTTTGACAGCTTCATTAAAACAGATGGTCCATCTCCGCGATGCCTGCTATAACTCGTAGATGGATTTAAGAAGCTTGCACATGCTTCCGCTGCTCCCACTGTCTACGAAGCCCTCTGTCACTGTCATATACATGCTCTCTTCTAAATCACCATTTAGAAAAGCGGTTTTGATGTGCAGTCTGCCAGATTTCTTAGTCATGGTATGCAGCAATGGCAAGTAGGTTCCTGATGGACTTAAGCATAGTTTTGAAAGTCTCAACTTTTCCATCTACACCAAATAATCTTTCTAAAAAATCCTCTTTCTCCCAATGGGATTTACCCCTTGAGGAGCAACATCCAAAGTCAATACTTTGTTGGTATACATGGATTCCATCTCAGATCGCATAGCATCCAGCCATTTCACAGAGTCCCCACTTGTGATGGCCTGCACGAAACTAGTTGGGTCATCATCTTAATGATGCAATCCTCGCTCCCACCGTCTATGAGAAAACCGTAGTATCTATCTGGTGGATGAGGAACCCTACTAAATCTGCGGAGTGGCTTCAGTTCGTTGGGGACTATTGAATCCTCGGGTTCCACCAAATCGTCAGTTATAGTTTGATTTTTTGGAACTTCTTCCAGTTCTACCTCATCGCCACTAATTTCTTCTACAAGAAATTCCTTTTCTAAAAAGGTGGTATGTCGAGAAATAAAACATCTTTTGTTCCTCGGTGTGGTAGAAGATTTACCCTCGCGAATGTTTGGGATATCCTACAAACTTGCACAAAACTGACCTTGCCTCAAGCTTGTCCGGATTTTCCTTTTCAATATAGGCCGGAAAACCGCATATCTTAACTCGTTTAAGAGATGGACTCTTCCCATTCCATATCTCATATGGAGTGGTAGGCAACGGATTTGATTGGAACTTTATTCAATAGGTATGCATCTTTTCAAGTGCATGTCCCTGAAAGGAAATAGGTAACTCAGCAGTACTCATCATAGAGCGCAGCATATCTCATAGGGTGCGATTCCTCCACCCCGATATACCGTTGTGTTGTGGTGTATACGGAGGAGTAAGCTGAGAGAGAATCTCATTCTCTTTTAAATAGTCTTGGAATTCCGTGCTCCAGTATTCTTCTCCCCGATCATATCGATGGATTTGAATACCTTTACCCTTCTGGTTCTCTTCTTCGTACTTATATTCCTTGAAATTCTTAAAATATTCAGTTTTGTGTTTCAACAAGAACACATGTCCGTATCTTGAGAGAACATCGATGAATATAAAGTACGCGGAACCATCCCTGGCATATGTAGATATAGGACCGCATACATCACTATGTATCTGTCCAACAGTTCAGTAGCTCTTTCTCCTTTTCCAGTAAACGGAGATTTGGTCACCAAGTCTTTGAGACATGACTGGCAAGTTTCATAAGATATAAATTCGAACGGATTCAAATATGCATCCTTATGGAATTTTAGCTAGTCTTGTTTAATCGATATGACCCAGTCTACAATGCCACAAGAAGACTTCATTCATTTCTGAACTATTCCTCTTTTATGTGTTTTGTACATTAGAACTGTGTTTTGATTCATAACGTCTATACTGTTATACAACATACCATACCCAATCAACACTTGATTTAGAAAAATATTCACAATATTATTGGTACGAAATAACAGTCGCTCAGAATCAATGTATTACCAGTTGGTAACACCAGGTGATATCTGCCAACTGCTTTGGCTGCAACAATTGCACCATTCTCTACTACTAGAGACATATCACCCTTTTCCAGTTCTCCACCTGTCTATAGCCTATGTAACAAATTACATGTGTGGGATCCTGATCTGCTATCCAATACCCAGGACGTAGAGGTAACTGAGAAACAGTTCTTGGTTACGAACACACCCGAAGACAATGCATCAACATGATTTTTCTTCGTTTGGGTGGCGTGGGAATCCGTATATTCCCCTATTCCTTGCTCAGAATTATGACAATCATATGATGGAGCGGAACCTAGCCCAGTTTAATAAGTAGGTTCGGTCAATACATCCATATTATTATCTTGATTAAGGCATTTCATTGGTCACTACCAGGAGAGAGAGAAGGATAATCACTTTGCGTGCGCTCTTTGCAAGATTAGATTGGTTATTTTATCTAATCAGGATGGCTCCCGCTGTTTTTATCAAATCTTCCATCAAACCCTAAAAGGAAAGATTATCCGGGATTAATTACACCCTACAGGTTCGCCAATCGTTCGGCTTGGCAGGTATCGGTACTCCGAGGGAGGTTCTCCGTGCTTTCGCACGGACCTAATTAAAATAAACCTCATTACCCTAGAGGCATAACCCCGTTGATACCTTTCTAGACACCTACTTGATTAGCTAATTGTAAAGTGCAAAATTCTCCCAGGAGTAACTCTTACTCGCAGTGGGTATCGGGATCCAACTATCATATAGAAGGTATGCAATCCCATTGCAAATTTCAACACTTGAAATTCCCGATAATGTTTTTACCCCTAGCCACTTATGACCTTGACAAGGCCAACAAACCATAAGCGCTAGTCAAGTTATACCCGTCATTTCTTGATTGAATTAAACCCACCCGCACAACCCTTGACAAGATCAACAAGGCCGCACGACAACCCTAACCCAATCGCATCACATGCTAGCAGATAAGCACTAATCAGCTACCGCACACTACTCCTTGACAAGGTCAACAAACACAGCACGAATACTAAATAGTATTTATCTGAAATGACGGAGGGCTACGCAGATTTTAAAGAAAACCATGAGCATAATGAACTTGATATCGTTGTAGAATCTAGTGATTTTGAAAAGGTGTGTTTTTGAGGCTTTTGCTAGCTTCGCTAAAGAGGTCACTCCCGGTGAAGGGATCTCGGCTCTTTCCTCATCGAATGAGGTACTGGATATTCATGAATAGCACTATGCAAAGCAAAAAACTAGAGCTACCCTTTTTGAAAATTTGATTCTACAACATCTTTTGGTTTCTTTCTTTTCATTAATCACATTAATGAAGTCCCATCATTTAATGTTTCCTAAACATCACAGAAAAATGAAAAGAAAATAGAACGTACGCCTATGCCATCCGCATTCGCCATGGGGCCCCGTCATGCACCGTTAGGTTACTTAACTACCGGCAGAGCGGGCGCTGGACTAGCGCGGGTGCAAAACATAAGCAACGTTTATTATATATCATATATATAATAGTACATTCGTCTCACACAGTTATATAATCAACATCACAGAATCAAGCAGCAGAAGCAATATATGAAATATTGGATATACTATGATGTCCCTGTTTTAAATTTAGCCAGTAATGTAAAATACGGATTCCACGGTCGTAATAAATAGCCAAACCCACATCCCTAGACCCCTATGAGAGCGGCAAGTAACCCTGCCAATTCTAGAGTTAGGAGACCCGGTCTCAACTCCTTGAGATGGTCTCCTATTGGACACTAGAACCCGGTTACTTGTGCTCCCCGCCTTAGGTCTATCGTAATGCGGAAAAGTAAATAATATACAACAATGGTGACATCATCCTCAACCCGGAAGTGCCCCAATAAAAGAATATTACATACAAATTTTACGTGAATGAAAATTGAAAAACTCTCATCTCACATAAAAACCCCGGCTATTCTTTCACGACGATCCAATAAATCATATCAACAGCAACACATGATATCACATATCATCTGTTGGGTTACGGCAGCGCCCCGTCCATCAATTCGTGACCAAATGCGGAACAAAAATTTATAAAACTTGGCGCTACCAAAACCAATTACCCAGATCTGCCCATAAGCCCTGGATAACAAAACATGCAAAGTAGTTAGAATGGTTATACCGAATAGATCCGTGTCCTTCAGTCTTCAACCTCTGTCCCAAGCTCCTCGTATCTTCCTTGATCATGTTTGATCTCCGGTCTCCCCACATCGAAGAAGATCCACGTCGAGGGTTAGTAATACGGGCTCCGACCTCAAAACCGAAGCAACTCGAGTATCTAGTTTGCTAACCTAGATAGCCAAGATGAAGTAGAGAGAGTTTGTAATTACTTTGTCTCAAAACACCCAAGGATTCTCAACTCATGAGAGAGTTTGGGTGGAGCTAGAGGAAGAAGAAGATGCCATAAGAATGAGGTGTTGAGAGCAACTCAAGAGAGAGAAAAAGAAATGAATAATGGCTTGTGCTTTTTTTTATTGTGTGAGCGTGATAAGAAATAATGGATCCATCACATAAATGTCCATGTCTCCAAAATATCTTAGTCAACAAAAAATATCTCAAGTCAACATAATCTCACAACAAACAAAAACCCTAAGCATGCTAGAATAGTAACCATGGGTCACTAATTAACCATGCCACCAAAAATGCAATAAACACCTCATCCTACACCTCAATAACCTTTTAATCCAAAAAGGTCTAAACCATGATGAGGTGTAATCTTCTAAAAGTAATCTTGTAATAAATTACAAGAATACCCCTCAACTGTATATACGTACCCGCATCCGTATTCTGAAGAATACGAAAATAAAGAGACGAAAATAATCCAACAATATAATACTAGGATCCGGCTTAAACCAAAGCCCATTAGTATTATCCGTCCGAACATCATCCGTGCACAAGTACACGTATGTGATCGAACGCTGTCGTAAAACCATATGGCCTCTACATCGTTTCGCCCAAAGCAAGGAAACCCTCTGTGTGGGACTCTAAAGACTCTTCAATACGCTGGCAGTGGGTTTAACCACAAGCACGTCAGCGGCACTAGCTGTACATAACGGCTACTCAGGTATTGAGCGAAAGAGAGGCCGACGAGAAAAGTCATCCTGAAACCCCTACTGAGCCTGACAGTGACAATATCCGTACAGCCTGGTTCGTTCGTTTATGAGTATCGCATATCGAGTCTAGGGGTGGATAAAGTCAGACCCCTAATAACGCGACATTTAGTGTTAGTATGAAACCTATCACCACCTGAGAAACTACCGATCCTAGATTAGTAATTCTCGATTATCTTGGCCAAGGATTTCTGGTGGTGGCCATCCGTGCACACCGCGACATCAACCCCCAATACCGGGAGAGACGAATCCCCTGACGATCCGCTCACTGCCTCCATGTGGCTCGGGACTGTACCCAACTAAAACCTGTTTGAATGACTCCTTTGAGCCGTAGTAGGGTAGTAATCAAAGCACGGTGGGAACTCACACGAGACAAATGACGATCTCTGGTCGATAGACTAACCTGTACACATGTCACCAGGGAACTGCTATCTAACAATAGGTATAATACCAACTAGCATGTTCCCGGCGAGTCCGTCCGGTGTACTCATAACCCAATAAGCACCTGTATACATCTTAGGTGAACCAACTAACACCAATGGCTTATGAGACCGGCCACCGCCCCTCGTCGGGGCTTCGATCAGTATACACTAGTCTACTCTTGGAGTATCAATGCCCAGTATCGAAACTCCCACGACTAGGGACATTTTAAGGATGTGCTTATAGACCACCCAACTCTCACGTATATGATCGCCATCATACTGCTGGTAGTCAAGAAAGAATCCTATGGGCTCTATCAACATGTGATAGTGATCTATAACGTCACCTGAAGCATGTACACGATGATAAAGACAAACCAGATAGCATGCTATCATCTCAAGTAAGAATGTTCTACCGGTATAGGTCCTCCCTCAATCATTGCAATCACATGCCTGCGATCCAATAATTGACTTGAGGGCATTATAGCCAACAATCTCCCACTTGCACTTAAGGCTAATTATTGCGGTGTCGCATACTCACAGCCCGTGTGATACCGAACACCCAACTTCACTACTAATCAGTTTCACAAAGCTCGTTTTTAAAACTATTGCATTCGAGAAATAGCCTCAGTGAGTGGATCCGCTCCAATGTTTCTTTCTATGTCTCTCTTTATCTCAAGTTCGCGGAGAAAACCATCTCCCGAAATGAGCAATACCTGTCTTAGAATATGTCTGGATATCTGATGGGAACCAGTTCACAAATGAACTCCAAATCCAGCAAACTTCTTAGACCTTATCGTCTACTGAATTTAATCAGTATCTTGCGCCATGCCTCCCTCAGTATCCGCTTAGGCCACCTGTCCAAACTACTGCCCCTAAAAAGAGGAAAAACTATAACTCTGACAGTCACTCTGTTATCCAGGTCACCTTGGAATCCTGGAATGATAACCGTCTACCGAAGGAGTCTGCTATTACCAAATCCCTAGAACATCCTCTTATATTCATAAACTGCTTCCGAACGTTTCTCCAGGATTGGATTAATATATCAACTTATTGCAGCAAGTGCAAAAACAATATCTGGTGTGATACTTGACATCGCATGATTGACTCAATTGCCTAAGCAAGTGATATGCCAATCATGCACATCCCTCTCCTTTTTAGTCTATAAAACACCTTTAGAGAGGGTGACTCCATCACCTGCAGGTACACCACCATGCCAGGAGTCGTCCATTCTGAAACACCTTTAGAATAGTGTCATGGTACCCAGATTAGGAAACTACCCAAATCTAGATCTAAAACCATAGATCTAGTAACCAGAATGCCTGATATTATATCCATATCCTATGTAGTGAAACCACTGTGTGACAACCACAGTATAACCGATCGTAGTGTAGGAATTTCACTTCCTACAAAGTGTATGTCATCCAAATTCCAGAACATCACATCCTACTACCTTCTTAACAGATCCATCTTCTATTCTGATGAAGTCAAAGCCTATGACTGTCACATCAAAAATAGATGATCTATCTCCGCTATACCTTCTTTAGTCTATAAATAGACAAAAGCTACTTGTCCACTATGCTTCCACCGCTCCCACTGACTACAACAACCCTCTGGCTGAGTCATATACACGTGCACTTCTAAAGCTAGTTTAGAACGACGCTATACTTATCCTCCTGCCGGGTCTCATAGTCTAGGACAGCAGTAATGGCAAGTCTGGGTAAACAAGAACCTCCATGTCACCGTCTTTGAGGATACCGAAGTACCTCTCGGGTGCCTGAGGTTACCCACCATATCTGCGGAGTGGCTAATGGAATGTCAAACCCGATTGAATCTTTAGGATCTATTAAGTTTTCAGTAATCGTTTGTGGTTCTGGAATCACTTCCAGTTCTACCACACTCCCACTACTGTTTTCTGAAAAAGTCCATTTTACTAAAACTATGGCGAGTCAAGAATAATATCGCTATTGATTTTCCAGATGGTAGAAAATTAACCCTCGTCATAGCCCGGGATAACCCACAAACTGCCATTACAGAAACGTGCCTTGAGTTATTTAGAGTCTGGTTTTAAGCATAAGCCGGACAACTCCGTATACCTTAACATCGTTAAGATATGAACCATTCTATATACAATATAGAAACATAAGCACTAATTTAATTGGAACCGGATTCAAATCATGCAGCTATCTCCAGTGCATGTCAACTAAATGGAGAGAGGCCAATCAGCATTACTCAACTTAGGAGTCCATCCAGATATGAGTAACCTGAAAGAGAAGCAAGTTCTCAAAACCATTACTATCAACTGAATACCAAACACAAGTATCACATATTTGATCACCTTGAAGAATCATGATACTTGCAACTCATGGTTCTCCACTTTATTCTTGTACCTATAACTTCTCAAAACTTGGACCTTGTATTTCCATGAAACACTTGTCTAAAACTAGAGAAGTCATAAGTAAACAGAACATAGTACGAGGACCAACCCCTTTGTCCTAATGGACACTGGACAACATACAATACTTTGTATAAGTCCCCTGAGTTGAATAACTCAAACCCTGTGCGTCGTAGGTTGAAAACTGTACTATGGTTAAGAAGAATTACACCGCTGTTTAATGCTCCTTACCCAATCATCAACTGATATAGGTAAATTTCATGGACATAATTTCAAAAAGTTATATCTCACTTTATAAAATAAATGTACAGATATATCAGTTTGAAATTGGTGCATAACAACGAATATTCAAAACCAAATATTTGTCGTCTGGCAAAACCCAGGTGATTTCCTCAAATATCACCAATTACAACGAATTCCGACATAATGAGATATAATCACCTAATTCCCAATAACTTACTCCCACACATCATCTGTAAAACCATACAGATGTGAGAATCAAACCTGGTAAATACATACCCTGGAATAAGGATCTAATTGGAAAATCAGTTTTCAATTAACGTATAGTGAAACTGAAACATAAAAAATGTTTCAAAGGGGTAGCCGGGTATTCCTAGTAATGTCTCTTCCATTATCCAGATTCATGACTGTGACCGTATATTTCCTTGCCATCTCTCTGAATCCTTTTATTTGTATTTACTCATTACCTTCTGTACACCACTCTTAGACTAAATGGTTTTCATCCTTTCCTACCATTCGGCACCAGCCTATGGTTTGGAAGAAGACTATTGGTGGTTGTATATAGTTATTTTTTGCATTGCATATTTTTTTTAATTTTTGTATATATTTTTTCTTTTTCTTTTGCATGTTTAAATTCTGCATTGCATCCTTATATAAAAATCATAAAAATTTAAAAAAAATTTTAAAAAAAGAAATCAAATAAAAACTGAAAAATTTGAAAGAAAAAAGAAAAAAATTATAAAAATTAAAACATTCAATTTTGGCCATAATTGACTTGAGTTTGACAAAAGAGTTAACTAGCTATGAACAACTAGATCTTAGACTTTGTAAATTAAAAACCCTAAAAATAACCTTTCTAAAAATTTAACAGTAGAAAGTATATGTCTTTGTAGTTTATTTAGAAATAGGCAAATTTCGAGTTCACTTCTTGGGCTAAGTTAAAACAAGGGAAAAGTATTGATATTTTTATTAAAGTATAAGTCTGAAAAATAATTCTTAAGCTTAAATCTAAATTCTGAAAATATATACCCTACAAATTGCACAAACACAAACCTTGAAACTTGGAATAGTAGAAGAGACCTTGAAATGCTCTTGTCTAAAGTCCTTAGTATGAAGGAAAATGAAATAAAAGTTACAAGTGTGAATAAAGAGATAAAAAAATGAACATTGGTTTTTGTAATTATTTAAGGCTGCATAAATAGAAAAAAATATTTAGCGAGGGTGCTTTATCACCTAGTGCCTTAGACCAACTGGTTTGGGAGTCACTGCTAAAAGTCTTAGGTATTAGAAGGCTAGGAATTACGCCTTAATGTGCAAACACATTTTGTAATCGGTCGTTGGTACCTCAAGAAGTATTAACGGTCGCATGAAGAATGTGTGAGCAAATTTCATCTAAAAATTCACCAATTGAAAAGTACTTTGGACGATGGACAAGAGTATAATAGCTTGATTTGAATTTCCAAGAGGAGGGGTGATATATACACACACGTAGGGGTATGTGATTGGGGTTTAGATAAGAGATGGGAATGAAAAATAGGACTTATATTTTTAGTAGAGATGATAAAAATTCCTAAGTTGAGATGGAACCCTAGAAAGAAAACTTAAAAGATACTAAAAGCTAAGTAAATTTACAAAACATATATAATCTTAAGTTAAATGATAAGGAAGCGTGAAAAATACGGGTTGATAATTTCCGAGTCAAAGATAATAGAGTTTCTTGTTAGAAAACCTAATTGAAGAATAAAAGTTAATAGGCCGAATTGATAGGATTTTGTGGGTAGTATCCGCTGAAAACCCTCAGGAGACAACACTCCTCCTACTGGGGACACCTAGAGGTTTAACGGCTTGTTGCACGAGCTCAGTGCAATCACGTTTCCCTGCAAAAGTGAGGCTAGGTCTTTTTCGAGAATAAAACTAGTTTTGCTCGAGGACGAGCAAAAGATAAGTTTGGGGGTATTTTTCATATCATAATTTTGCATTATTATATTCCCCATTCTTATTCATTTTACAAATAAACAGGTGCTTTTGATCCATGTCTACTATATAGTTGCAGGTTACAGGTTCTCGGAACAAAACAGTGAAAATGATGAAAAGACGATACAAAAGTGAGACTACGACCAACAAATAGAAGAATCTTGATCATGCCTACAGTTTGAGGGACAAACGAAGATCAATGAACAATTTCACAAAGGACAAAGTCAGCGCAAGATTCAAGACTTCAACACGAAGCAAGCGGTAAAAGTCCACAACATTCTACACTGTGGAAATCTGGATGAAACTAGAAGACATTCTGAAGAACCAAGTAAAGAAAAATCAAGGAAAATGCAACATGAAGCAAACCAGACAAAATCAGCCAATGACTCCTCTATATGGCCGCGGAACCGCGGCCAAACAGGGCATACGGCCGCGGATCCGCGACCGTGCTAGACACGTGTCGGAGGGAATTTTGACGGTGTGGCGGTGTGTTGACTAGGCTTCTTTAGGGTATATTTGTAAATGCAGATGTGAATCGAATGTAACCCTATGGTTTCTATGATCTATAAATAGATGCCCTAAACCTCTTTTCATTGATCAAAATTCAGAATTCTATTGTAATGTTTTGAGAGCATCGAATAAAGTAAGTAGCTTTTTTTTTATTGCCTTAGTTCTTAAATTCCTTTCTTCCATAGTATAGATTTTATTATCTGCCCTACTTAATTAGTTTAGCACTTTTATTAATCTGCCATAATTTAGATAGTTAGTCTTTTAAAAACAAATCATAAAAAATGTTTTTTATCAATCCCCTAATGAGTGGGTAGTTACTCACTTGTTAGGGTTAGGAATATGAAAGGTTTGAGAGATGAAAATCTCTCACCCCTTTCTTGCCCATCACATATTATTTATAGGACTCCATGCATACATACACACATCGCTCTCTACGGCACCCTACCCCACGAGGTAACGGTGATACCGTAGTTTAAAAGACCGGTTGTGCATGTTTTCCATGGAGGTTAGGGTAAGAATTAAGAAAGGACGGACAAGGACCTAGAGGAAGAAACATCGTTTCTTCCCGATCGTCCTAATCCTCTTTATTAATTATTACCATAACACCTAAATAGATCTAAATTAGGACATTGAAAGCGGTGAGAAATCTTAACTTTCCAAACTTAACCTAAACCTAACCCTAGCAAGGTTTTAATCCTAGTTTAAATCAACTTTAGTTTTTAGTGACAATGAATCCAACACCGTTTGGAATTAACTCGTTAGAACAAATTGAGAATACACAAAATCCCTATGGACCGACCCGTACTCACCGGCTAGCTACCAAGCGACGCCGTTCTTGATTGCGGTAATTAATTCTTTGATCACACAATTTAACACCAATCAAATGGCGTCGTTGCCGGGGATGGCGTAGTATTTTTTTTGTGCAATTTTGGGTTAATATAAAATCATAAAAATCATAAAAAAATAAAAAATAAAAAATATAAAAATTTTATCATCTTGTTATTTTTTGAAGGGTGTTTTGTTTGAATTGTGCAGGATCGACGAACGAATTCAGATCTGGAAAATTCCAGAGAGCGAAACAGTAAATCTAAACAACAGGGGAGTACCACAACAGAGCAACAGAAGAAGTTTGGGGATCTGAACCGAAAGTGTGACCGCGGAACCGCCGCGATTGGGCGCTTTTGATCGCGCTTCCGCCACAGGGTGGTGACGTCATCATCTGAAAAACCCTCTGTGAGTTTCTTTTCTCCTTCTGAACCCCCTGATATCCTCTGTAAAAATTTTCCTGCAAGATTCTTTGCGCAAAAACTTCTCCTCCTTCTCAATAACTTGATCTTGTGCAAGATTCTTTGCGCCGCGCTAAAAAAATTTGTTTACAAGTGATTGTGTTTACCGCTTTGCATATCTAAATTGACTTTAAGGGGCTTGAATACCAATCCAGATTGGGTGGGGATTTCATTACCCTTCCCAGGACCCCAAAAATCACGTAAAGCATATTTCATTGACCATCAAGTTAAATTAAAAAAAATTAGACTCAGCCCTAAGGACTTCGCACTCAATAGGACAAAGAAATAGTTATAGGCATCGACCGTTGATCCTAACCTGACTTTGTGGTGCCTAGGCTAGACAGGTAGGGAAAGGTAACTTTAAAAGGCCCATCTCACGGTGATTCATGAGCGGATCCCTCATTTCTCTACTTGTGCTTACCTGGCCACAATTGGCGGTGAAGAGGCGGTTTGAGGTCCTCACATCTTGCCCTTTGGAACAATTAGGAGCTGTCTAGCTGACCCGGGTGACCTTAGATCTAGGCTTGATTGTGCATTTGTGATTGATTGAACGTGTGTCTAAGCCTTTTATTGAAAATCTTTTTGCAAAAAAAAACTCCTTATAAAAAAAACACAAAAAGGAAAAAAATTTACAAAAACTTGCAACTTGTCGCTAAGAAATCCGTGCACCCCACTTACACCCATTTCTTCTCATTGAAGTTTTCTTACCCCCACCTTCTGTTTTTCACCTTTTGACTACACTACCTCTTTAGTGTATGTCTAGTTGGAGTAGGGACACTAGTGCCCGATTAGTCCGTGTCTCGTTCGTACCGACTGACGACGCTTTTGACTCCGAAGTCGAAATTCCTTCCACTTCTTTACCTTCACCTTCACATTCTTCGTCTTCTAAGGAGATGTCGGGATTCAATCCTCACAACACCTTACCCGCGGGACTAAATCCACCTCTTCTAGGTGCGAATAACCCACAACACCCACCTGTTGAAGCGCCCCAACGAATCGCGCTCCAGGATCTTTTCTACCCTATCCGCACCGCCTTACCTACTTGTCTTTCACTCCCACCGGCAAATGGGGACAACTTTGAGATCAAACCCCACTTCATCAACATGTTTCCAAAATTTTACGGACTGGAATCCGAAGATGCCTATATCTTCCTAAACAAATTCCAAAACGTTTGCGCAATGATGAAGACAACACAACTGTCTGATGATGCTATAAGGCTACGTGTCATTCCATTCACCTTATGTGACCTAGACGAGAAATGGTTGTATAGCACAACATCACACTCGATTAAAAATTGGGAAGAGTTTGTTAGAACTTTTCTTAAAAAGTTTTACCCACATCACAAGACCGCGAGAATTCGCAATGAGATCATTCAATTTTCCCAGCTTCCTTCCGAACCCTTTTGGAAGTGTTTTGAAAGATTTAAAGACCTACTTGTTCAATGCCCTCACCACGGTATCGAAAATTGGCAACTTTGCCAAACTTTATACGAAGGATTGAACCCAGCAACGAAGCAGTTGTTGGAAACCATTTGTCAAGGTCACTTTCTAACAAAATCTGGCGAGGAAGCCTGGCAGTTTCTCGACGATCTTGCTGAACAAACACTTCAGTGGGAGAGCACTAAGACCACCTCATCTTCTTCAACAGGTCAGTCTAGGGCATGCATACATCAATTAGATATGTCGATTGCAATGAAGGCTGAAATGGCCGCACTAACGAAAAAGCTAGAAGCAATTGAGACGAAAATCTCATCGCCTTCTCCTGCCTCTGCTTTACCCCCACGAACTGTTTGTGCTTGTTGTTCGGATCCATCCCATCTTACCGAAGAGTGTCCTTACAATCCATCTGTTCAAGGACAAGATCAAGTCAATGCTGCCTTTCAGCAAAGACAAAGAAATGATCCATACTCGTCAACTTATAATTCGAGTTGGAGGAGCCACCCAAATTTTGCTTGGAATCAAAATCAACAATTCCAAGGAAACAACAACTTTCAAAGGCCTCCTCCTCCACAACAACAAGTACCCCAACAAACTCAATACCAGCAACCTTTCCAACCACAACCTTACCCAAACCAAATGAACAATTTTGTGCCCAATAACTCTTATCCTCAAAACAATTTTGTTCAACCAAATAATGATAAGGTTACCTCGCTAGAAAGAAGTCTAGATGCGTTTCTAAAACAATCTACACAATCCGCAGTAAGGTTGGAGACTTCCATTCAATCTTTGGTACAAAACAGTGCTTCACATGATCAAAGCATAAAATCAATTGAGGCCCAAATTGCACAACTAAATACTGCGTTGAGCGAGCGAGAAAAGGGAAAGCTTCCATATCAACCATTGCCAAATCCCGGTCACGCACACAACGCACATGTTGCATATGAACAACAAAATCATAATGTAAATGCTGTGACCGCGTTGAGATCTGGAAGAGTGTTGCACAATAACGTGGGTAATAGTGATGACACCCCTGCCGGTGCTTCTTCATCTTCTTCTTCTTCATCATCTTCATCTTCTTCGTTAAAGCCTATTCTTCATTCTTCATAAGGCTCTATTTCTTCTACTTCGAATGGACCCACTTCTCACTTCACGAACACACCAACATGGGGATCCGTTCCAACTCCTCAATCTACTCCACAAACATTGGACTCAACAAATTTTCAAAATGTTCCATTTCCAAACAGGTTGAGATCCAATAAACCAACTCCACAAATGGAGAAGATTGTAGAGTTGTTCAAACAGGTTAGCATAAACATACCTCTCTTGGATGCAATCCAACTAGTCCCTTCTTACGCAAAAATCTTAAAGGACTTATGCACTAATAAGAAGTAGTCACAAGTACCAAAGAAAGTTTTCGTGGCTAGTGCTGTTAGTGATGCTCTTGTCCAATCTTTACCCCAAAAACATAAGGACCCCGGTTGTCCTACATTTTCGATAACAATTGGGGATAAGAACATCAATAGAGCACTATTAGATCTTAGTTCTAGTGTTAATTTGCTACCCTATTCAGTGTACGAACAATTGGGCGTTGGAGAGCTTAAACCCACTCATTGTACTCTCCAAATGGCCGACCGATCCATCACCCATACTAGGGGTGAGTTAGAGGATATGTTAATTAAAGTAGGGGACTTCATTTTCCCCATTGATTTCATTGTTATGGATACACAACCTCTAGCTAACCCCCGGAATCAAATTCCGGTGATACTTGGTCGACCATTCCTTGCGACTTCTAATGCGGTGATCAATTGTCGTAATGATTCAATGAACCTATCTTTTGGAAATACGACGATTGAACTCAACATTTTTAAGTTGGGGAATCAGCCTTCCGAGACTAATGCTGGTATACTTGATGTTTGCTCGATCCATGAGATCACACAGGAGGACTGTGAGCTCAAAAAATTTATGTTCGATCACAGCAGTTTTGACGCCTCTAGTGCGTTCCTCCTAGAATCTGACACAGCTTTCACGCCGGAAAACCATTACAAGTGTTTCACTTTTTTGGACGATTTTGAAGACTCACCACCCGAGTTTGAGTCTTTTTATTTTTCGGATGAGTTAGTTGAACCATCCGACTCGGTTGCTTACACTCGATTTGAACCGTTGATGGAATCCTTCGAGTTTGAAACAGTTTCACCAATGTTACCTTCAATTGTTTCACCTCCAAAACTCGAACTAAAGCTTTTTCCGTCTCACCTTAAATATGCTTACCTAGGTGAAAATGAGACCCTTCCCGTTATCATATCGGCCTCTCTAGCTCTCGAGCAAGAGAAAGCCCTTTTAATGGCCTTACAAAATAACCGGCAAGCTTTTGGCTGGACTATGGCGGACATCAAGGGGATTAGTTCCGTCATAGTTGAACATCATATACATATGATGGATGATGCCAAGCCAGTAAGGGATCCACAAAGACGCCTCAACCCCATAATGAAGGAGGCTGTCAAGAAGGAGATTGTAAAATGTCTTGATAGTGGTATCATTTACCCTATCTCGGATAGCTAGTGGGTTAGCCCCATTCAAGTTGTCCCAAAGAAATCGAGCATAACGGTCATAACCAATGAGGCGAATGAGTTAATACCTACCCGCACCCAAACTGGGTGGTGAGTTTGCATCGACTATAGAAAACTCAATGCCACGACAAGGAAAGACCACTTTCCTTTACCTTCCATTGACCAAATGCTAGAACGATTGGCTGGGCAAGAATTTTACTGCTTTTTGGATGGCTATTCCGGCTATAATCAAGTCCCCATCGCCGAAAAGGATCAAGACAGGACCACATTTACTTGTCCTTTTGGTACTTTCGCTTACCGTCGCATGCCCTTTGGGTTATGCAATGCACCCGCTACATTTCAGCGGTGTATGATGGGGATCTTTTCTGACATGGTGGAGAAATTTTTGGAGATTTTTATGGATGATTTCTCCATTTTCGGTGACTCCTTCGATGACTGTTTGCTGCAGTTAGACGCAGTTCTTACCCGCTGTAGGGATAAGAACCTCACTTTAAATTGGGAGAAGTGCCACTTTATGGTACGAGAGGGTATTGTCTTAGGACATGTCATCTCGCAAATTGGCATAGAGGTTGATAAAGCCAAGATTGAAGTCATTTCCAATCTTCCTCCTCCTAAATGCGTCAAAGATATCCGAGCCTTCCTTGGCCATGCCGGTTTTTATAGACGATTCATCAAGGATTTTAGCAAGATAGCTAGACCCTTGACTCTTTTATTGGCCAAGGACACAACCTTTGATTTTGAATCGACTTGCATGGAAGCGTTCGAGTCATTGAAACACTCACTAATTTCTGCGCCAATTCTGTCATCTCCCGACTGGACGCATCCATTTGAAATTATGTGCGACGCATCGGATTTCGCCATTGGTGATGTTCTTGGACAACACATTAATAAGATGCCGCACGTAATTTATTACGCTAGCCGAACATTAAATGAGCCCCAATTGAATTACACAACAACAGTAAAAGAATTTTTAGCCGTTGTGTTTGCACTTGAAAAATTCTGGCCCTATTTAATCGGCTCTTCAGTGATTGTCTACACGGACCATTCAGCCCTTCGCCACCTTTTTGCAAAGAAGGATGCTAAATCGCAGCTAATACGTTGGATCCTCTTTCTAAAAGAGTTTGACCTTGTCAAAAGGGACAAAAGAGGATGTGAAAATGTAGTTGCCGACCACCTTTCACGACTTCCTTCTTCGCCTACACTTGAAATTCCAATTAAAGATGTTTTTCCCGATGAGCGGCTCTTGACCGTGTTATGCGAACCTTGGTTCGCTGATATAGTAAACTACTTGGCCACCGGACTAATACCAAAAGATTGGTCAAAACAGGACAAACTCCGGTTCCTATCCGAAGTAAAATATTTTTACTGGGATGAACCTTATCTTTTTAAATACTGTTCCGACCAAATTATTCGTCGGTGCGTCCCGGAAAACGAGTTTAAGAGTGTGCTGTCTTTTTGCCACAATCAAGCGTGTGGCGGGCATTTTGGCCCTAAGAAGACACCAGAAAAGATCTTGCAGTGTGGCTTCTACTGGCCACGACTTTTTAAAGATGCATACGAATACTGCAAGACATGCTCCCAGTGCCAACACTTGGGCCGGATATCACGAAGGAATGAAATGCCGCTCCAACCAATTTTGGTTGTGGATATTTTTGATGTTTGGGGAATAGACTTCATGGGACCATTTCCCAATTCCTTTGGGAATATGTATATTCTTTTGGCTGTTGACTATGTGTCAAAATGGGTCGAGGTTGTGCCTAGCCGAACGAAGGACAACAAGATTGTCGTTCGATTTCTTAAAGAAAATATCTTTTCTCGGTTTGGGCACCCTCGAGCAATTATAAGTGATAATGGATCTCACTTCTCTAATAGGACTTTTGAGTCCTTAAGGCACAAATATTCCATTACTCACAAATTGTCAACACCATATCATCCCCAAACTTGTGGGCAAGCTGAGATGTCGAATCGGCAAATTAAACAAATTTTGGAGAAAACGGTTTCTAAAAACCGTAAAGATTGGTCACACAAACTGATTGATGCACTATGGGCATTCCGCACTGCCTACAAGACCGATCTTGGTATGTCTCCATACCGGCTTGTTTATGGGAAGGCTTGCCACCTCCCAGTTGAAATTGAGCACAAGGCATTTTGGGCGATTAAAGAGTTGAACTTATCGATGAGAGATGCGGGCATTAATACAAGGCTGCAATTGAATGAACTAGATGAGCTGCGGGATGAGGCTTATGAAAATGTTGCAATTGTTAAAAACCGAAAGAAGGTGTTCCATGACAAACACCTTATGCGCAAAACGTTCAAACCTGGCCAACAGGTTTTGCTCTATGACACTCGGTTATACTTCCACCCCGGCAAGCTCAAATCTAGATGGAAAGGGCCATTTTTGGTACGCACCGTATATCCGTACGGTGTAGTAGATCTTGAAAACCCAGAGGACGGTACTTTAATTAAAGTACACGGACATCGACTGAAACCGTTCCTCACTGCGGACCCATCGGAGGAACTCCTGTGTTTGCAGGAGCCGATTTACACTGAGTGATCTTCCTCCATTTTACCCCCAAATTTTTGATCATCTAGCCAAGACTTTGTTTCACACAAGTTTGGGGGTATGTATCATTTGTAAATATATAAATACAAAATAATAAAAAAAATTGAAAAAATAATTTGGGTATTTTTGTAAATTTACAGATTAAATAAATAAAATAAAATTTTTATTTGCAAATATTTTCCACTTTTTAGAGGGGTTTATTTGCAAATATCCATCATTTCCCCCCTATATAAAGAACCCGACCCCCATGTTTACACAAGCCCTAATTTTAATCCCCTTAGAAACCCTAGCGCCGCCATCGCTTCTTCTGCAGAGAGATCTCGTCGCGCCGCCGCCGATCCGCCGCGATTCCGCCGCACGAAGCACCTTCTGGCCGCTGATCCGCCGCGCGTCTGTCTCTTCGCCCCCTGAATTTTTCAGGGGAGGTTTGATCTTTCCATACCCTCTCTATTTTTATATTTCTAGATCCGTAGAACACCTGATGGCACACAGCATGCAACTTGAACGCGATTTTTCGCAAGTATTTTCACACGAGGTGTACGGTAGTTATTTTGCGAACGAAATAGCGCGTAGGGGTTGGAACTTTCTGATTTATAATCACCCTAACGCTTATGCATTGCTGGAATTAGTGACTCGTTTTTACGAGTGTATGGATGATGGGTGTCTCACCCAATTCGGGTTTATTAAATTGCAATGGTGTGAGAGGGAAATTATCATCGATAGGGATATCATACACGAAGTCACATTAATCTCTCGCATACCCGCACATGACCAAGCTTTACAATTTGAGGATTACATGTCCTTGATGGGCAACGATTGCTCAAGGGAGCCGCGGAAAGGGATCCAAGCGAGAACCATTTTCGCAAATGTCTTAACTGTGTGCCGATGGGCACAAAATAATATTTTCGGTAGCTCCCATAACACTACATTCTTTACACCCTCATTGCATATTGTGCATACCCTTATGACAAGAAACCCCCGTTTCGACATGTGCACAGTTTTGCTAAACTCTATAGGTGCGGGCAAACGAGCCGCAAATTACCCTTGCCCCATGCTTGTTACACAACTCTGTCGATATTTCCTCCCCGTGGAGGAGTTCGATTTTTACATGCATGGAGGCATACTTGTCAAGCCTCTTATTGAGGGCATTTCTATGTCCTATTCACGATTGACAGATGTATGGTCGAGGACTGAACCGGCGGAGCACGTGCCCGCCCGCACACCTAGCTCTAGATCGGCCGCGAGCGAAAGAGAAATGACCCATCTAGAACATGCACAGTTGATGCGGAGAGCTGTGAGGGGCATAGAGGAGTTGAGGGAGACATCGAGGGCGCACAACCGGCGGCTGACTGAGGTTGATCAGGGGATTCGAACGCTGCTGGGTAGGGCTGAGCGTTCACGTTCACGCTCGAGAGCGCGGCGTGGGGCCGAGCAGTGAGGGCACTGCTTGTGATAAGTTTGGGGGAGTTGGTGGTTGTATATAGTTATCTTTTGCATTCCATATTTTTTGCTCGTCCTCGAGCAAAACTAGTTTTATTCTCGAAAAAGACCTATCCTCACTTTCGCAGGTAAACGCGATTGCACTGAGCTCGTGCAACAAGCCGTTAAACCTCTAAGTGTCCCTAGTAGGAGGAGTTTTGTCTCCTGAGGGTTTTCAGTGGATACTACCCATAAAATCCTATCAATTCGGCCGATTGAATTTTATTCTCCAATTAGGTTTTCTAACAAGAAACTCTATTATCTTTGACTCAGAAATTATCAGCCCGTATTTTTCATGCTTCCTTATCATTTAACTTAAGATTATATATGTTTTGTAAATTTACTTAGCTTTTAGCATCTTTTAAGTTTTCCTTCTAGGGTTCCATCTCAACTTAGGAATTTTTATCATCTCCACTAAAGATATAAGTCCTATTTTTCATTCCCATCTCTTATCTAAACCCCAATCACATATCCCTACATGTGTGTATATATCACCCCTCCACTTGGAAATTCAAATCAAGCTATTATACTCTTTTCCATCATCCAAAGTATTTTTCAATAGATGAATTTTTAGATGAAATTTGCTCACACATTCTTCATGCGACCGTTGATACTTCTTGAGGTACCAACGACCGATTACAAAATGTGTTTGCACATTAAGACGTAATTCCTAGCCTTCTAATACCTAAGGCTTTTAGTAGTGACTCCCAAACCAGTTGGTCTAAGGCACTAGGTGATAAAGCACCCTCGCTAAATATTTTTTCTATTTATGCAGCCTTAAGTAATTACAAAAACCAGTGTTCAATTTTTTATCTCTTTATTCACACTTGTAACATTTATTATTTTCCTTCATACTAAGGACTTTAGACAAGAGCATTTCAAGGTCTCTTCTACTATTCCAAGTTTCAAGGTTCGTGTTTGTGCAATTTGTAGGGTATATATTTTCAGAATTTAGATTTAAGCTTAGAAATTATTTTTCAGACTTATACTTTAATAAAAATATCAATACTTTTCCCTTGTTTTAACTTAGCCCAAGAAGCGAACTCGAAATTTGCCTATTTCTAAATAAACTACAAAGACATATACTTTCTACCGTTAAATTTTTAGAAAGGTTATTTTTAGGGTTTTTAATTTACAAAATCTAAGATCTAGTTGTTCCTAGCTAGTTAACCTTTTTGTCAAACTCAAGTAAATTATGGCCAAAATTGAATGTTTTAATTTTTATAATTTTTTTCTTTTTTTTTCAAATTTTTCAGTTTTTATTTGATTCTATTTTTTTTTTTAATTTTTTAATTTTTATATAAGGATGCAATGCAGAATTTAAACATGCAAAAGAAAAAGAAAAAATATATACAAAAATTAAAAAAAATATGCAATGCAAAAAATAACTATATACAACCACCAACTCCTCCAAACTTATCACAGGCAGTGTCCTCACTACTCGTCCCCACGCCGCACTCTCGAGCGTGAACGTGAACGCTCAGCCCTACCCAGCAGGGTTCGAATCCCCTGCTCAACCTCAGTCAACCGCCGGTCGTGCGCCCTCGATGTCTCCCTCAACTCCTCTATGCCCCTCACAGCTCTCCGCATCAACTGTGCATGTTCTAGAGGGGTCATTTCTCCTTCTCTCGCGGCCGAGCTAGAGCTAGGTTTGCAGGCGGGCACGTGCTCCGCCGGTTCAGTCCTCGACCATACATCTGTCAATCGTGAATAGGACGTAGAAATGCCCTCAATAAGAGGCCTGACAGGTATGCCTCCATGCATGTAAAAATCGAACTCCTCCACGGGAAGGAAATATCGACAGAGTTGTGTAACAAGTATGGGGCAAGGGTAATTTGCGGCTCGTTTGCCCGCACCTATAGAGTTTAGCAAAACTGTGCACATGTCGAAACGGGTGTTTCTTGTCATAAAGGTATGCACAATATGCAATGAGGGTGTAAAGAATGTAGTGTTATGGGAGCTACCGAAAATATTATTTTGTGCCCATCGGCACACAGTTAAGACATTTGCAAAAAGGGTTCTCGCTTGGATCCCTTTCCGCGGCTCCCTTGAGCAATCGTTGCCCATCAAGGGCATGTAATCCTCAAATTGTAAAGCTTGGTCATGTGCGGGTATGCGAGAGATTAATGTGACTTCGTGTATGATATCCCTATCGATGATAATTTCCCTCTCACCCCATTGCAATTTAATAAACCCGAATTGGGTGAGACACCCATCATCCATACATTCGTAAAAACGAGTAACTAATTCCGGCAATGCATAAGTGTTAGGGTGATTATAAATCAGAAAGTTCCAACCCCTACGCGCTAATTCGTTCGCAATATAACTACCATACACCTCGTGTGAAAATACTTGCGAAAAATCGTGTTCAGGTTGCATGCCGTGTGCCATCAGGTGTTCTACAGATCTAGAAATATAAAAATAGAGAGGGTATGGAAAGATCGAACCTCCCCTGAAAAATTCAGGGGGCGAAGAGACAGACGCGCGGCGGATCAGCGGCCAGAAGGTGCTTCGTGCGGCGGAATCGCGGCGGATCGGCGGCGGCGCGACGAGATCTCTCTGCAGAAGAAGCGATGGCGGCGCTAGGGTTTCTAAGGGGATTAAAATTAGGGTTTGTGTAAACATGGGGGTCGGGTTCTTTATATAGGGGGGAAATGATGGATATTTGCAAATAAACCCCTCTAAAAAGAGGAAATTATTTGCAAATAAAAATTTTATTTTATTTATTTAATCTGTAAATTTACAAAAATACACAAAAAAAATTATTTTCAAAATAATTTTTTTTATTTTGTATTTATATATTTACAAATGATACATACCCCCAAACTTGTGTGAAACAAAGTCTTGGCTAGATGATCAAAAATTTGGGGGTAAAATGGAGGAAGATCAGTCAGTGTAAATCGGCTCCTGCAAAAATAGGAGCTCCTCCGACGGGTCCGCAGTGAGGAACGGTTTCAGTCGATGTCCGTTTACTTTAAATAAAGCACCATCCTCCAGGTTTTCAAGATCTACTGCACCGTGCAGATATACGGTGCGTACAAAAAATGGCCCTTTTCCATCTAGATTTGAGCTTGCCGGGGTGGAAGTATTCCCGCCTGTCACGCGGGTGACCCGGGTTCGATCCCCGGCAATGGAGCCATTTGATTGGTGTTAAATTATATGATCAAAGAATTAATTACCGCAATCAAGAACGGCGTCGCTTGGTAGCTAGCCGGTGAGTACGGGTCGGTCCACAGGGATTTTGTGTATTCTCAATTTTTTCTAACGAGGTAATTCCAAACGGTGTTGGATTGATTGTCACTAAAAACTAAAGTTGATTTAAATTAGGATTAAAACCTTGCTAGGGTTAGGTTTAGGTTAAGTTTGGAAAGTTAAGATTTCTCACCGTTTTCAATGCCCTAATTTAGATCTATTTAGGTGTTATGGTAATAATTAATAAAGGGGACTAGGACGATCGGGAAGAAACGATGTTTCTTCCTCTAGGTCCTTGTCCGTCCTTTCTTAATTCTTACCCTAAGCTCCATGGAAAACATGCACAATCGGTCTTTTAAACTATGGTATCACTGTTACCTCGTGGGGTAGGGTGCCGTAGAGAGCGGTGTGTGTATGTATGCATGGAGTCCTATGAATAATATGTGATGGGCAAGAAAGGGGTGAGAGATTTTCATCTCTCAAACCTTTCATATTCCTAACCCTGACAAGTGAGGAACTACTCACTCATTAGGGGATTGATAAAAAACATTTTTTATGATTTGTATTTAAAAGACTAACTATCTAAACTATGGCAGATTAATAAAAGTGCTAAACTAATTAATTAGGGCAGATAATAAAATCTATACTAGGGAAGAAAGGAATTTAAGAACTAGGGCAATAAAAAAAAGCTACTTACTTTATTCGATGCTCTCAAAACATTACAATAGATTTCTGAATTTTGATCAATGAAAAGAGGCATACCTCAAAAAGAGGTTTAGGGCTTCTATTTATAGATCATAGAAACCCTAGGGTTACATTCGATTCACATCTGCATTTACAAATATACCCTAAAGAAGCCTAGTCAACGCACCGCCACACCGTCAAAATTCCCACTGACACGTGTCTAGCACGGCCGCGGATCCGCGGCCGTATGCCCTCTTTGGCCGCAGTTCCGCGGCCATATAAAGGGATCATTGGCTGATTTTGTTCGGTTTGCTTCCTGTTGCATTTTCCTTGATTTTTCTTTACTTGGTTCTTCAGAATGACTTCTAGTTTCTTCCATATTTCCACAGTGTAGAATGTTGTGGACTTTTACCGCTTGCTTCATGTTGAAGTCTTGAATCTTGCGCTGCCTTTGTCCTTTGTGAAATTGTTCATTGATCTTCGTTTGTCTCTCAAACTGTAGGCATGATCAAGATTCTTCTATTTGTTGGTCGTAATCTCACTTTTGTATTGTCTTTTGATCATTTTCACTTTTTTGTTCCGAGAACCTGTAACCTGCAACTATGTAGCAGACATGGATCAAAAGCACATGTTTATTTGTAAAATGAATAAGAATGGGGAATATAATAATCCAAAATTATGATATGAACAACTATCCAATAAGTGTAATGGGTGTACTCTCCTAATCCTAGGAGCACTCGCAACCAGAGAGAAGGTAAAAGGAAAAAGAAAACTGAATAATGCTTATTCTATTTCTCCTGAACCAGAAACCATTCTCGAACTGGAACAAATTCCTTCGAGTTCGTATGTAACTATACGATGACGTATCCAATAAATGTGAATCTTCGTAGTGATACGGAATGTTCCAGAGAAATGCAAATGTGAAGTAGGAGTGGCGATGATATACGCGGTTTCGTCGTGAATGATAGTAGTCGCATTTTATTTTGCCCTCTTTCTAATCCCTTTATTTGTCTTTACTTATTACCTTCTGTACACCACACTTAGGCTAATTGGTTTTCTTCCTTCCCCATCCTTCGGCACCAGCCTAAGGTTTGGAAGAAGACTATCCAATAGACGCAATAGGTGTACCCTCTCCTAATCCTAGGAGCCCTCACAACCTGAGTGAAGGTAAAAGGAAAAGACAACTAAATTGTCCTATTCAATTTGCCCAGAACTAGAAACCATTCTCGAATTTGAAACAAGTTTCTTCGAGTTCGTATGTAACTATACGATGGTCATATCCAATAAATGTGGATCTTTGTAGTGATACGGAATGTTCCGAAGAAAAGAAAAGGGTAAAAGTAGGAGTGGCAATGAAGTATGCAACTCTGACAATCCAAAAGCCACTGTGTTTTAAGAAGGTTCGATTAACTTGGTTCATGAGTTTTAGTCTAGGGTCGGTCCATGGTCACTGCCAAAGAGAGAGAAAAAAGAAACACTCAGCGTGCACTCTAACCTAGGTCAGAATGGTTAATCACTTCATCCGGATGGCTTCTACTGTTTCCTCGAATCCTCCCCCAAACCCAAAGGAGAATTAGTCGGGATCATCTAAAATCACCCGAGGAGTAAATCAACTCATCAGTGGAAATAGGGATCCAACTATCATCGCATGATAACTTGATGGAATCCACTCAAGTTATCACACTCTAGAAGGTATGCGCATGCCTGGAAAGTTTTAGTTTATTTAGAAACTCCCGATGTGATTTTACCCCATGCTCTTATGACCTTGACTAAAGCCAACAAATCATAAGTCACATGTCAAGTTCTACCCGTCATTGTCCAGGTTAATTTGAACCCACCCGTACTCACCCTTGACTAAGGAAAACAAGGGTATATGACTGTCCCAAACCAACGCATATATCTATGCAACAGAAAAGTAACAAATAGCTACCATACACTATGCCTTGACGAAGGCAAACAAACATAGCATGAATACTAAGTGCTACCCGTCTGAAATGACGGAGGGCTATGAATGGTTTTTGGCGAAAAACCTTTAACGTAATGAACTTGATATCGTTGAAGGAACCAGATAGCTTTACAAATATATAGTGGCGAAAACTTTTGCTAAAGAGGTCACTCCCGGTGAAGGGATCTCGGCTTTTTCCTCGTAGAATGAGGTGCAGAATATTCCAAAATGAATATCACGATGCAAAGCAAAAAGTAATCAACTATAGTGAAGTTATTACCCTGACGCAAACTTCTGCCCAAGAGGTCACTCCCGGTGAAGGGATCTCGGCTCTTGCCTCATCGAATGAGGTGCTGGATATTCATAACCGAATACCGATGTGCAAAACAAAAGAAAACGTCCTTGTAATAACAACTTTTGAAAATTGTTCTAACAACATCATATAGGTCTGTTTTCCTTGCATTGATCAGAATCAACGCAGTCCCATCAATTAATCACACCAGAAAAGAACGAAAATATGATGTACGTATATGCCATCCGCATTCGCCACTGGGCCCCGTCATCACCCGTTAGGTTACTTAACTAATGACAGAGCGGGAGCTGGACTAGCGCGGGTGAAAAATATATACAACATCTACTAGTATATATATAACAATATATAATAATCGTTCTAGGCATGATTTATGCAACATCACAGATAAGCGATAAGCATCTCAGAACAAACGGATAATCTGGGAGCCCCGGGTTTCTTTTGAGCCACAAGTGAAACCCGATGTTCCCCTTGTCATGTAGATAACCTGTGCAATGAAAACCTAGACCCCTACGAGTGCGGCAAGTTACCCGCCAAAACCAGAAGTGAGGCAACCCCCTTCATCAAAGTGAATGGGCCACCCGGCACTTCACGGAATCCGGTAACTTGAGCACCCCTCCTTGGGTCAACCTGTACCCCCTACGAGTGCGGCGAATAGCCCGCCAATTCTAGAGTGAGGCTCCCTCCGTCTCAAAGCCATGAGATGCAGGCCCGTTTCCCTCTAGAACTCGGCTATTCATGCACTCCACCGCAGGGTAATCCTAGTACATAAAAGAAAATAAGTACAAGGGTGACATCGACCTCAACCCGGGTCGTGCTCCAAACAAATAATATACAAACTAGCAGTGATGGAAGTCCACATGTCAGACGCTCACCCCGCAATATCAAATGTACAAATAAACCCAAACTTTACTACCATTGCACCCAAGCTATCCACACAACGATCCCGCCACAACCACAGCACAACATAGAGCATCAACGTGAATGTCATGTTCGCAAACCCGTCTAAAAGAGCATATAGCAGTTAGAAGAGTTGTACCGCTCTAATGACATTCACGGTCGTAGATAGTAATGTATGTACTGAAATATACGACATTAGAATTCCGCACGTAATTAGCAAACTAAACTAATTTCCAAAACTATGAAAAAAACGGTGAGCTAAAGTTCCAAAAATCGACCGTTTAAAGCCAATTCGGAAGTCCGAATTAAAATGAAACCCGCCCGAACCTTCGCGGGGAGTTAGAACATGAAATTAACTTCGATTCGGGGTGCCTATAGGGGGTACCCCACCCTCGAGGCCACCACGAGGTGGCCAGGGGGTGAGGCAGACCCGAAACTGCCCAAGATGGGGCAGTTTCGGGTCCCCACTGCCAAGATCACCTTGTGGTGGTCTTGGGGAGTGGGCCCAGCTGTTCGGTCCCCCCCGGTGGTTCCCCAGGGTCCCCATGCACCACCCCGTAGCCTCTCAGTTCAAACCGTGAGCCCGCGGGGTGTGCAAACATCTCAAACATTCAGTTTTCGGAACTTTTTTGTCGGCAGTTTTTCCACGACAAAAACGGTGGATTTTTAATGTCGCAATGAGTTAACTAAGGCTTATGGAGTGGCTATGATACCATATTGGGTTACGGCAGTGCCCCGGCCATCAATCTGTGACCAAATGCGGAACAAAATTTTATAAAACCTTGCGCTACCACAACCAATTATCCGGATCTACCCATAAGCCCTAGATAATAAAACATGCAAAAGAGTTAGAATGGTTATACCGAATAGATCCGTGTCCTTCGGTCTTCAACCTCTGTCCCAAGCTCCTCGCGGTATCCTTGATCATGTTTGATCTCCGGTCTCCCCACATCGAAGAAGATCCACATCGAGGGTTAGTAATACGGGCTCCGACCTCAAAACCGAAGCAACTCGAGTATCTAGTTTGATAACCTAGATAGCCAAGATGAAGTACAGAGAGTTTATGATTACTTTATCCCAAAACACCCAAGGTTTCTCAACTCATAAGAGGGTTTGGGTGGAGCTAGAGGAAGAAGAAGATGCCATGAGAATGAGGTGTTGAGAGCAACTCAAGAGAGAGAAAAAGAAATGAATAATGGCTTTTGTTTTTATTTGTTGTGTGAGTGTGATAAGAAATAATGGATCCATCACATAAATATCCATGTCTCCAAAATATCTTAGTCAACAAAAAATATCTCAAGTCAATATAATCTCACAACAAAAAAAAACCCTAATCATACTAGAATAGTAACCATGGGTCACTAATTAGCCATGGCACCAAAAATGCAATAAACACCTCATCCTACACGTCAATAACCTTTTAATCCAAAAATGTCTAAACCATGATGAGGTGTAATCTTCTAAAAGTAATCTTGTAATAAATTACAAGAATACCCCTCAACCGTATATATATATCTCCATCCATATTCTAAAGAATACGAATACAAAGAGACGAAAATAATCCAACAATATAATACTAGGATCCGGCTTAAACCAAAGCCCACTAGTATTATCCGTCCAAACATCATCTGTGCACAAGTACACGTATGTAATCGAATCCTATCGTAAAACCATACGGCCTCTACATCGTTTCGCCCCGAAACAGGGAAACCCTCTGTGTGGGACTCTAAAGACTCGTCAATACGCTGGCAGTGGGTTTAACCACAAGCACGTCAGCGGCACTAGCTGTACGTAACGGCTACTCAGATATTGAGCGAAAGGGAGGCCGACGAGTAAACTCATCCTGAAACCCTACTGAGACTGAAAGTGACAATATCCGTACAGTCCGGTACGTTCGTCTATGAGTATCGCATATCGAGTCTAGGGGGTGCATAAAGTCAGACCCCTAATAACGCAACATTTAGTGTCGATATGAAACCTATCACCACCTGAGAAACTACCGATCCTAGATCAGTAATTCTCGACTACCTTAGTCAAGGATTTCTGGTGATGGCCATCCGTGCACACCGCGACATCAACCTCCAATACCGGGAGAGACGAACCCCTAACGATCCGCTCACTGCCTCCATGTGGCTCGAGACTATACCCAACTAAAACCTGTTTGCACGACTCCTTTGAGCCATGGTAGGGTAGTAATCAAAGCACGGTGGGAACTCACACGAGACAAATGACGATCTCAGGTCGATAGACTAACCTGTACACATGTCACCAGGGAACTGCTATCTGAAAATAGGTATAATACCAACTAACATGTTCCCGGCGAGTCCTTCCGGTATACTCATAACCCAATGAGCACATGCATACATCTTAGGTGAACCAACTAACACCAATGGCTTATGAGATCGGCCACCGTCCCTCGTCGGGGTCTCGATCAGTATACACTAGTCTACTCTTGGAGTATCGATGCTCAGTTTCGAAACTCTCAAGACTGGGGACATTTTAAGGATGTGCTTATAGACCACCCAACTCTCACGTATATGATCGCTATCATACTGCTGGTAGTCAAGCAAGAATCCTATGGGCTCTATCAACATGTAATAGTGATCTGTAATGTCACCTGAAGCATGTACACGATGATAAAGACAAACCAGATAGCATACTATCATCTCGAGTAAGACTGTTCTACCGGTATAGGTCCTCCCACAATCATTGCAATCACGTGCCTGCGATCCAATAATTAACTTGAGGGTACTATAGCCAATATCATCAACGTAAGCAAATATGTGTATCCCTAAAACTTGTTGACATATAGCAATGAGATTGGAATACCCCATATATTACACTTACGGTCGCAGAAAAGAAAACAGAAAACTACAATAATTAGAGTCTGTAATATCCTTAGACATCACAAACCCGGAATATCTCATATTCCGGATTTCATGCCTAACTTATAAAACTTGCATTTTAATCTCATATTGAAAACACTTTTCAATTGGTTGTCGGATAATTCAATATCTCATATTCCGGATTTCATGCCTAACTTATAAAACTTGCATTTTAATCTCATATTGAAAACACTTTTCAATTGGTTGTCGGATAATTCAACAAGATTCCCGACTTAGCGATCGCGTACAATACGCAATTGCGATAAAGTTTTGATCCGAATCAAAACTTCGTGGCAATCGATCAATTGAGACTAAACGGCTAGGTTTACAATATACTAACTAGTTTTCATAAAACTAATTAATCCGGATTCTAATAATTGTATCACACATCACAAAGCTTGTAAATTAACCGCGACATTAGAATTCCGAACGCAGTTGGCAAACTTAACCAATTTTTCCAAGACATGAGTGAGCTAAAGGTTCCAAAACCGATCATTTTAAGCCAATCCGGGAGTCGAAACGAACTCAAAACCCGCCCGAATCTTCACGGAGGTGAAGATCCCAAAATTAACTGTCTAATGGGGAGCCTCGGGGGGTACCCACCCCCGGGGGCCACCACGAAGTGGCCCCCTAGGGTAGGCAGACCCGAGAGCACCTAGTTCGGGTGCTCTCGGGTCACCCACCCCCAAGTCCACCTTGTGGTGGTCTTGGGGTGTGGGTCCTGCCTTTGGTCCCACTCGAAGTGTCCCCAGGGTGGGCATACTACACCCTGCGGCTTATCGGTTCAAACCGTGATCCCGCGGGGTATGCAAACAACTCAAAACATCATTTTTGAAACTATTTTTATCAGAAGTTTTTGCGCGACAAAAACGGCGGATTTTTAACGTCGCTATAAGCTACCCTAATATTCTAGCTTAGCTCTGATACCATGAAAGTCGACCCTAGCACCACCATGAGGTTCTTATGGCATCAAGCATGCCAAATTCAAATTTTTGTAGTAGTGCTAAGCTAGACTATCCAAGATCGTTGCTAAAATATTAGGGTTTGCTATAAAGAAAACTATATGAAATGAAAGATGGCTATACCCTCGTAGATCGATTCATTCACTTCACATGCTCTGTGTAGTAGTCCCGCGACTCCACTAGGCTCCACTTAAGGCTTTGGATGAACTTCCTCCGATGACCTTCGTGCTGAAGATGATCCACGCGAAGTCCCTCCAACTCAAGCTACCTCTACACTAAACTCTTTAGCATAGTAAACACGCTACACTCGATCGCTAGTCAAGTGTAGGATGGTGAAGTAGGGGATGTTAAAATTTTTAGATATTTATGCCCTAGGGGCCTGTATTATATGGGATGCTAGGCATGTATATGTACAGAAACAATCTTTGCTCGAAATGATAGTATGCTATCTGGTTTATATTCATCTTAACGTGTGATGTGTTTATTTCATATCTTATATACATGTTGATGAAGCCCTTAGAATTATGCTTGACTACCAGGATTATGATGTAGATCATACTAGTGGGGCCTGGGTAGTCTAAAATCATATTCCTTATTTAGTTCCTAATCGAGGGTATATCAAGACAGGGCATCGATATTACCAGAGTAGACTAGTGTGCACGTTTCTTGACACTGGGGGCGATGGTTGATCCAACAACCATTGGTGTTTGACATCACACAGGTGCTCATTGGAGAATGGGTACACCGAACAGGACTCGCCGAGAACTCCTAGATGGTATATATACCTATTGTCAGATAGCATTTCTCTGGTGACACTTGTACAGGTTAGTCTGTAGACTCGAGATCGTCATAGTGTCTTGTGTGATTCCCGCTGTGCTTTGATTTCCTCCCTACCACGGCTCTACTGAGTCGTGCAATCAGGTGGATTTTGGGTACAGTCCTAAATCACATGGAAGCAGTGAGCGATAGGAAGGGTTTCGTCTCTCCCGGTATAGGGAGTTGATGTTACTCTATGCTTGATCGGCCATAACAGCAAATCCCTGGCCAGGGTTGTCGAGATTTACTGATAAGAGTTATCAGTAGTTTCTTGAACCATTATGGGCCATAAATCAGCATGACTTATAAAGTTACTGGGGTATGACATTTACCACCCCTAGACTTCATATGCGACATATCAGATGAAGAGAGCGGACTATACGGTAAGTGTTGCTTAGAGGCTCGTTAGGGTTGGGATGAGTTCGCTCGTCGGCCACCTTTTCGTCACATACCTGGATAGCCGTTATGCACAGCTAGTGACGTGCTTATGGTTTAACCCACTGCCAGCGTACTGTCGAGTTTTTAGAGTCCCACACAGAGGGTTCCTTGGTTCAGACAAAAGATGTAGAGGCCATAAATTGTTACGACAGGGTTTCAATCATGTTCGTGTAATGGTTACAGGAATAATGGTCGGAAGGATAATACTGGTTGGCTTTGGTTTAAACCGGATACTAGTATTATATTATTGGATTATTTGTATTCGTATATTTTATAATTTGGATACAGGTATACTTATACGGTATACGGTGAGGTGTATTCTTGTAATTATACAAGAATACCGTCTAGAAGGGGACACCTCATAAATGGTTTTCATTTTGTGAAAATGGAAATTATGAGGTGGAATTTGGAGAGAGTCAAAGCATGGATGAAGGAATAGCTTATATAATTTTTTATTCATTTGGGATTACTATTGAAGCATGGTGCATTATTTTTGAGAAAAAATATTACATGCTTCAATTATTTTCATTGAGCCATATCATTTTTCCATGCTTGATTTTATTCATTCATCACTCTCACCTTCTCTCTCCTCATTATCTCCTTCTTCCTCCTCTTAGCTTTATCATTCACATGTGTTGTGAATCAAAAGCTCAAGAGACATAATAATCCACTACATGATCTCTACATCATCTAAGTGATCATTTCTAGCACACTTGATCTCTTAGTTAACTCTTGAGAAGAGTTTGAAGCTTGTTCCATAGCTCTCGGGTGGATCATCTACATCTTGAGGTGACCGGAGATCGAGGACATTGCTAGCATCCAAAGAGCCTAGGAGTTGGATCCAAAAGAAGACCCAAAGGACCGGTTCCTAAGGTATATCCCTTTCATAGTAGTTAAGAAATCTAGATAGGTTTGCTAGTTAAAGTTTAAGCACAAGATCTAGGGTTTAAGTGGGTGTTGCATGCAAGAAAATTTTCGTTTGCCACTTCCGCCTCCTCACAAATGTAGTGAGGGTGTGCAACATCTACTAACATGGTATCAGAGCCTCTCTTAAACCTTAAATAGCTTGTAGCGACATTAGAAATCCTCCATTTTTGTCGCGCAAAAACTGTCGATAAAAACAGTTCCAAAATTATAGTTTTGAGTTGTTTGCACACCCCGCGGGCTCACGGTTTGAACCGAGAAGCCGCGGGGTGGAGCGTACGCACCCCGGGGACACCCCGGGGGGACCAGAGGCCGGACCCACACCCCAAGACCACCACAAGGTGGCCTTGGAGGTGGGTGACCCGAGAGCACCCCATATGGGTGCTCTCGGGTCTGCCTTCCCCTAGGGGCCACCTCGAGGTGGCCCCCGGGGGTGGGTACCCCCTCCCCCGAGGCCCCCCATTCGATAGTTAATTTTTGGTTCTTCGCCTCCGTGAAGATTCGGGAGGGTTTCGAGTTCGTTTCGACTCCCGGATTGGCTTAAAACGATCGGTTTTGGAACTTTAGCTCACTGAATTTTTCAAGTGTTGGAAAATTGGTTTAGTTTGCTAATTGCGTGCGGAATTCTAATGTCGTGGTTACTTTACAAGCTTTATGATGTGTATGTGTGTTTGGAAACGTCGACTAATTGCTATACGTTGATTAGTCGGGGTTGCACACATCTGTAATGATATCATGTGATGGTATGTGTATATGAACATGTTGGATTGTCGTGGATGAATAGCCAGGGGATGTGAGAAGAGTGTTTTTCTTTTCTTCATTCATGTAATTTGTAAAAAGCGATGTAATATTATTTTTCGGGGCACATCCGGGTTGAGGTTGTAGCCACCGTTGTATAATTTCTTTTTACTGTTTTTGCTCCTAAGATAGACCCAAGGTGGGGTGCACAAACTACCGGGTTCTTGAAGTGCCGAGTGGCCTACTCACTTTGTTGAGGGAGGTTGGTTCACTTCGGGAATTTGGCGGGTAGTTTGCCGCACCCTTAGGGGTCTAGGGTAGGGTTTGGCTATTCATCACGACCGTGGAACCCATCTTTCATTAAGGGCTTAAATGAAATATGGAATTCCTAGTATATCCAATGTATTCATCTGTGATCTGGAATGTTTATAAATGTGTGTGACGTATGGCTATTTATATATGAGATATATAATAAATGTTGCTTATGTTTTACACCCGCGCTAGTCCATCCCCCGCTCTGCCATTAGTTAAGTAACCTAACGGTGCATGACGGGGTCTCGTGGCGAATGCGGATGGCATAAGCGTACGTTCTATTTTCTTTTCTTTTCTGTGATGTTTAAGAAACTTAAATGATGGGACAACTTTAATGTGATTAATGTTAAGAAAAAGAAACCTAAAGATATTGTAGAATCAAACTATTTAAAATAGGTAACTCTAGTTTATCGCTTTGCATAGTGGTATTCCTTGATGAATATCCAACACCTCATTCGATGAGGAAAGGGCCGAGATCCCTTCACCGGGAGTGACCCCTTTAGCGAAACTAGTAAATGTTACAAAGCACTCGATTGTTTTTATAGTTGATCTAACTTTTGCTTTGCATCGTGGTATTCATGAATATCCAGCACCTCATTCAATGAGGAAAGAACCGAGATCCCTTCACCGGGAGTGAGCTCTTTAGCAAAATTAGAATGATACTATAAAACCATTTGACTTTTAAAACTGGAGCTTAAACCACCCCTTTCACTAGATTCTACAACGATATCAAGTTCAAAGCGTTAAAGGTTTTCATCAAAACCATCTGTTGCCCTCCGCCATTTTAGGAAGCATAGTACTTAGTATTCGTACCATGTTTATTGACTATAGTTAAGGCGTGGTGTACGGTAACTAAGTGATGTCTTCCTAGAAAGCATATGATGCGATCGATTAGGACATTCGCATGACCTTGTTGACCATAGTTAAGGGTTATGCGGGTGGGTCTAAATCAATCACGAAATGGAGGGTAGAACATGACTAGTGCTTATGATTTGTTGACCATAATTAAGGTCATAAGACACTAGGGGTAAAAACCATATCGAGAATTTCAAGAGTTGAAATTTGCAATGAGATTGCTTTCCTTCTATTTGATAGTTGGATCCCGATCCCACTGTGAGTAAAAGTTACTCTCAGTAGAGTTTGGCACTTTATAATTAGCTAATCCAGTAGGTGTCTAGAAATGTGTCAACGGGGTTATGCCTCTAGGAAAACGAGGTTTATTTTAATTAGGTCCTTGCAAAAGCACGGGGAACCTCCCTCGGAGTACCGACACTGGCCTGGCCGACCGGTTAGCGAACTTGTAGATTGCAATTAATTCTGGCTAATTTTCATTTTAAGGTTTGAAAGAAAATTTGATAAAAGCAGTGAGAGACATCGATTAGATAAGATTAATAACCAATCTAATCATGCAAGAGCAATCGCTGGGTGTCTTCTTTTCTCTCTCCTAATGGCAGATACCTATGACGAGACTTAAGCTTTTATTATACAAGAATAAACTCACGGGACCGAATAACAAAGAATGGCTAAGGAACGTAAATATTTCCCTGACCTATGATAAGGTCGCATACGTCCTAACTACTTCAGCCCCTCATAGCCCAGGCCCTGATTCTTCAGTTGCGGATAAGGAAATCCGCAAGACATGGGATATATACTGCGTAATAGACAAATGCCTCGCGCTTACTTCTATAGACAATGAACATCAGAAGCAGCATGAAAAGATGGACGTACAATCCATCTTTCTCCATACAAAGGACATGTATGGGGAGCAATCTCGTACTCTCGAAAGTTGTTTCAGATGCGGATGGCTGCTGGCACGTCTGTAGGTGACCATGTATTGAAGATGATAGGACTTATCGAAGAACTAGAGGACCTAGGATGGACAATGGAGAACGAACAGTATGTTGATATTGTTCTACAGTCCCTCCCCCTGCCTTTGCTCAGTTCATGTGAACTTCAACATACACAACATGGAGAAGTCACTTCCTGAACTCCTCAATATGTTGAGGAGTGCAGAGAGCACGCTAAAGATAGCGAAAACTCCCGCTCTAATTACTGGTCCATCTTCTTCTTCTGTCCCGAAAGCTAAGGCCAAGGGAAAGAAGAAGAAGAATCCCATCAAGCCGAGAGGAGGAGTGAAAAAGGCACCGGGAAAGGACAAGAAAGGGGCTGCTGCGTCAGGAAGAGGGGAATGCTTCCACTGCCACAAGACTGGACATTGAAAGAGAAACCGCGTTGCATACCTTGCCGACCTCAAGAAGAAGAAGCATGCTGATACTTCCACTTCAGGTGTGTTTGTAACAGAAAACTGTTTTTCAATTAACTCTGCTTTCTGGGTATTAGATACCGGGTCAGGATCTCACATCTACAATTGTATGCAGGGGCTGAAAAATAGCAGGTTTTTGAAGAAAGGTAATCACACTCTCCGAGTTGGGAATGGTTTCTCTGTGCATGCTGTAGCAGTGGGAGAGTATCACCTTGGTTTGCCGTCGGGTTGTATATTGGTTTTGAACCCATGTTATTTTGAACCTTCGATGTTATGTAATATTATATCAATATCGTTGTTGGACAATGAAGGATTTAATTTTGTGTTACAATCTAATGTTATGAACATTAACCTTAATCAAGAGTTGATTGGGTTTGGTACATTAAATAACGGGATATACGTCCTAAATCAACATACAATTTTCAATATACAACACACAAATAGAAGGAAGATTTCAGACATAAATGAAGCTTTCATTTGGCATTGTAGACTTGGTCATATTAATGAAACAAGACTAACCAAGCTACATAAAGATGGATATTTAAACCCGTTTGAATATAAATCTTATGCGACTTGCCAGTCTTGTATCAAAGGTAAAATGACCAAAACTCCGTTTACTGGACACGGAGAGATAGCTACTGAACTCTTAGGCATCATACATAGTGATGTATGTGGACCAATGTCTACACATGCGAGATGTGGTTTTTTATACTTCATAACTTTTACTGATGATTTCTCGATATTCGGACACGTGTTCTTGTTGAAACATAAGTCCGATGCCTTCGAAAAGTTCAAGGAGTATAAATCTGAAGTAGAAAAAAATAGGCTTGAGTATCAAGAAAGTTCGATCAGATCGAGGAGGTGGGTATCTAAGCTCAGAGTTTCTAGATTTCCTAAAAGAGAATGGGATTCTCTCACAGCTCACTCCTCCGTACACACCACAGCATAATGGTGTGTCGGAATGGAGGAATCGTACCCTATTAGATATGGTACGATCAATGATGAGTGATCCTAAGTTACCACTTTCATTATGGAGGCACGCATTGGAGACTGCGATATATCTATTAAATAGGGTTCCAACCAAAACTGTGTTTACCACTCTGAGATATGGTATGGGAAGAGACCATCTCTTAAACGAGTTAGGATATGGGGTTGTCCGGCTTATGTGAAAAAGCAGAATCTGGACAAACTCGAGACACGATCGGTTTTGTGTAAATTTGTGTGATATCCAAAACACTCGTATGAATATCTTTTCTACCACAAGGAGGAACAAAGGGTGCTTGTTTCTCAATATGCCAAATTTTTAGAAAATGAATTTTTTACAAATGATACCGTTGGCAATGCGGTAGAACTGGAAGAAATTCTAGATTCATAAACAATTACCGATGATTTGGTTGAACCTGAGATTTCAATAGAACCTGACGAACTTCAGCCACTCCGTAGATCTAGTAGAACTTCTTGCCCACCTGATAGATACTACGGTTTTCTAATTGATGGTGATAGAGAAGATTGCATCATGGATGATGATGACCCTACTAGTTTTTAGCAAGCTATCACGAGTAGTGACTCGGTGAAGTGGCCGGATGCTATAAGATCCAAAATGGAATCCATGCACACCAACAAAGTATGGACTTTGGTGGTTGCACCTTCAGGAGTAAAACCCATAGGATGCAAATGGATATTTAAGAGAAAGATCGGTATGGATGGTCAAGTGGAGACCTATAAAGCTAGGCTGGTCGCAAAAGGATTTCGTCAAAGATCAGGCTTGGACTATGATGAGACCTTTTCACCAGTCGCGATGCTCAAATCCATTCGGATCCTGCTTGCTATAGCTGCTCACTATGACTATGAAATCTGGCAGATGGATGTTAAAACGGCATTACTAAATGGTGATTTAGAAGAATGTGTTTTTATGGATCAGCCAGAAGGCTTCATTGACAGTGGGAGCAGCGGAAAAGAATGCAAGTTGCTTAAATCCATCTACGGATTAAAGCAGGCATCACGGAGTTGGAACATCTGCTTTGATGATACAATCAAAGAGTTTGGTTTTATCAAAAATGTAGATGGACCATGTATTTATAAAAAGATTGTAGAGAGTACTGTTACATTCCTCGTATTGTACGTGGACGACATTCTCCTGATAGGAAATGATGTTCCTATGCTACAATCGGTCAAACTATTCTTATCGCAGAGGTTCTCCATGAAAGACCTAGGTGATGCCTCGTACATTCTGGGAATTAAGATCTATAGAGATAGATCTAAGAAATTATTGGGATTGTCCCAATTGAGATACATAGACACCATACTAAAGAGGTTTAGTATGGAAGATTCCAAGTGAGGTAATTTACCCGCTTGTCACGGGATCACCCTCTCCAAAGAGATGTCTCCAAAGACTGATGAGGAGAGGGCTTGCATGAGCATTATACCCTACGCTTCGGCGGTAGGATCTATAATGTATGCGATGTTGTGTACTCGCCCAGATGTAGTTTATGCACTGAGTGCAGTAAGCAGGTATCAATCCAATCCAGGAGAGAAACACTGGACTGCTATGAAGAACATTCTGAAGTACTTGTGAATGACTAAAGAAATGTTCTTGGTGTATGGTAACGGAGATCTCCAAATGGAGGGCTTTACCGACTCCAGCTTCCAGAGCGACAAGGATGATAGTAAGTCCATCTCAGGGTTTGTATTTACCCTAAATGGAGGGGCGGTATGTTGGAAGAGTTCCAAACTAGATACCGTCGCTGACTCCACGATGAAAGCTGAGTATATTGCTGCTAATGATGCCACAAAAGAAGCAGTCTGGATGAAGAAGTTCATTTCTGAACCTCAGGTGGTTCCATCCATTTCTAATCAAATACCTCTGTATTGCGATAACAATAGAGCCATGGCTTTGGAAAAGGAACCGCGGTCCCATCAGAAATCCAGACATATCATGAGGCGGTATCACCTCATCAGGGAGATAGTGGATCGCCAGGACATCAAGGTACGGAGAGTAGACACGAAAGACAGCAAAGAAGATCCATTCACCAAGGCCATCTCTCAAGTCCAGTTTGAGAAACTGTTCGATATGTTGGGCATGCGGTATGCCGGCAACTGGTTCTAGTGTAGACAGTGGGTACTTATTGCGCCAACTACAAGCCTTAGTGCAAGTGGGAGATTGTTAGATATGTATGCCCTAAATGCTTGCATTGTATAGAATGCTAGGCATGTATATGTATAGAAACAATCTTTACTCGAAATGATAGTATGCTATCTTATTTATATTCATCTTAACGTGTGGTGTGTTGTATTTTATATCTTATATAAATGTTGATGAAGCCCTTAGGATTATGTTTGACTACCATGATTATGATGTACATCATACTAGTGGCGCCTGGGTAGTCTAAAAGCATATTCCTTATTTAGTTCCTAGTCGAGGGTATATCGAGACAGGGTATCGATATTACCAGAGTAGACTAGTGTTCACGTTTCTTGACCCTGGGGGTGATGGTTGATCCTACAACCATTGGTGTTTGACATCAAAGATTGTACACAGGTGCTCATTGGAGAATGGGTACACCGAACAGGACTCGCCGAGAACTCCTAGATGGTATATATACCTATTGTCAGATAGCAGTTCTCTGGTGACACTTGTACAGATTAGTCTGTAAACTCGAGATCGTCATAGTGTCTTGTGTGATTCCCACTGTGCTTTGATTTCCTCCCTACCACGGCTCTACTGAGTCGTGCAAACAGGTTGATTTTGGGTACAGTCCCGAATAGCATGGAGGCAGTGAGAGAGAGGAGGGGTTTCGTCTCTCCCGGTATAGGGAGTTGATGTTGCGCTATGCTTGATCGGCCATAACAGAAAATCCCTGGCCAAGGTTGTCGAGATTTACTAATAAGAGTTATCAGTAGTTTCTCGAAGCGTTATGGGCCATAAATCAGCATGACTTATAAAGTTACTGGGGTCTGACATTTACCACCCCTAGACTTCATATGCGACGTATCAGACGAAGAGAGCGGACTATACGATAAGTGTTTCTTACAGGCTCGTTAGGGTTGGGATGAGTTCGCTCGCCGGACACCTTTTCGTCACGTACCTAGGTAGTCGTTACGCACAGCTAGTGCCGCTGACGTGCTTGTGGTTTAACCCACTACCAGCGTACCGTCGAGTCTTTAGAGTCCCGCACAGAGGGTTCCCGGGTTCAGGCAAAAGATGTAGAGGTCGTAAGTTGTTACGACAGGGTTTCTCATGTTCGTGTAATGGTTACAGGAATAATTATCGGAAGGATAATACTGGTTGGCTTTGGTTTAAACCGGATACCGGTATTATATTATTAGATTATTTGTATTCGTATTTTTCGGAATTCGGATACGGATATACATATACGGTATACGGTGAGGGGTATTCTTGTAATTATACAAGAATGCTTTCTAGAAGGGGACACCTCATAAATGGTTTTCATTTTGTGAAAATGGAAATTATGAGGTGGAATTTGGAGACAATTAAAGCATGGATGAAGGAATGGCTTATATAATTTTTTATTCATTTGGGATTACGATTGAAGCATGGTGCATTATTTTTGAGAAAAAATATTACAAGCTTCAATTATTTTCATTGAGCCATATCATTTTTCCATACTTGATTTTATTCATTCATCACTCTCACCTTCTCTCTCCTCATTATCTCCTTCTTCCTCCTCTTAGCTTTATCCTTCACAAGTGTTGTGAATCAAAAGCTTAAGAGACATAATAATCCACTACATGATCTCTACATCATCTAAGTGATCATTTCTCGCACACTTGATCTCTTAGTTAACTCTTGAGAAGAGTTTGAAGCTTGTTCCATAGCTCTCAGGTGGATCATCTACGTCTTGAGATGACCGGAGATCGAGGACATTGCAAGCATCCAAAGAGCCTAGGAGTTGCATCCAAAAGAAGACCCGAAGGACCGGTTCCTTAGGTATAACCCTTTCATAGTAGTTAAGAACTCTATATAGGGTTTGCTAGTTAAGGTTTAAGCACAAGATCTAGGGTTAAAGTGGGTGTTGCATGCAAGAAAATTTTCGTTTGCCACTTCCGCCTCCTCACAAGTATTGTGAGGATGTGCAACATCCACTAACAAAAATCTCACAAGTTTGTGTTCAAGCTTCATGGATCACAGCACATGTGAGGGTTGAAGCTTGAACTATAGCAATTAAGGAAGAAGAAGAAGCTAGAGAGCAACCATGTGAGCAACTCAAGAAAAATGGCTAAATGTTGAGAATTAGCATAGAATGAATTGCAACCCTTGACCCCCACTCATTCAAGCATGGAATTTTGCAATATAAAATTGCAACCATGCTTGAATAGTGAGTCAAGATGAATAAACAAATATAAATCCCTTGCTTGCAACCATGCTCTCATTTTCTACCTCATTTCTATTTTTCTCAAAAATAGAAATCATGCCATGCTACATATATATTTATATATAGATAGATAGATATATTAATACATATAAGAAAATATTTAGTGAGCTAATGATATTAGTTAAGATATAATTATATCAAATATAATATATATCACATCATTAAATCAACACTTGATTTAATAATCCGGTTATATCATATATGACCGACTAATATCATTTATCTGTATATCGCATTATCAAATCAACACTTGATTCGACAATCTGGTTATATCACATATAACCGAACCGATAACAGATAACTACCAGATTACAATACGGTATCACATACACGTATTTAATCAGGCCCATACACATATCACATATGTTTCCTACTTCGTTTCGCTTGAACCAAAGAACTTCTGTATGGGACTCTAAAGACTCGTCAATACGCCAGCAGTAGGTGATGATCACATCAGTCACCCACAAGCCGTCAGCAGTACTAGCTGGACGTAACGACTACCAGGGTATTGAGCGATATGAAGATCAACAAACAAGCTTGTCCATAGTCTCCATGAAGCCTATCAGTAATACTACCGTACAGTCTGGTCTCTTCGTATGATATGTCGCATATCATGTCTAGGGGTGGTAAACGTCAGTCCCCAGTAACGTAATAAGTCATGCCGATGTCTGGCCTATAACGGTTTGAGAAACTACTGATAACACTTATCAGTAAATCTCGGCAGCAGCCCTGGCCAGGGACTTCCAGTTATAGCCAATCGAGCATAGTGCAATATCAACCCCCAATACCGAGAGAGACGAAACCCCTCCTATCGCTCATTGCCTCCATGCGACTCGGGACTGTACCCAAAATCCACCTGTTTGCACGTCTCCTTTGAGCGTGGTAGAGAGGAAATCAAAGCACAGTGGGAGCCGCACAAGACTCTATGACGATCTCGGGTCTACAGACTAACCTGTACCAGTGTCACCAGAGGACTGCTATCTGACGATAGGTATACTACCACATAGGAGTCCTCGGCGAGTCCCGTTCGGTGTACCCATTCTCCAATGAGCACATGTGTACAATATTTGATGTCACACACCAATGGTTGTAGGATCAACCATCGCCCTCTAAGGGACAAGAAACGTACACACTAGTCTACTCTGGAATATCGATGCCCTGGTCTCGATATTCCCTCGACTAGGAACTGATTAAAGGATGTACTTTTGGACCACCCTGGCCCTACTAGTATGATCTCATCATAGTCCTGATAGTCAAGTACATATCCTAAGGGCTTTATCAACATGTAAGAGACAAACAGTATAAATATCAGTCTACATGTTAAGATAAAGGTAATCTGATAGCATACTATCATGTCGAGCAAGAAAGTCCTCTATATGTATGTCCAAGCATCCACTATTTGAACAATAATGGCCTCTAAGGCATACATATTCCTAACACTTGTCGAAAGGGGGGTCGACAATCAATTGTGTCCTTACCCTACTGAGCCTGAATGTGACAATCTCCGCACAGTCCGGTCTCTTCGTCAAAGTGTATCGCATATCGGGTCTAGGGGTAGATAACATCAGACCCCTACTAAACTGATAAGTCATGTCCGAGTCATGCTCATCACCAACAGAGATACTGCTGATCAACTATCAGTAAATCTCATCTATCGTGGCTACAAATTTTTGGCGATAGCCAACTGAACATAGCACGACATCAACTCCTAATACCAGGAGAGACGAATCCCTGACAGTTGACCACTGCCTCCATGTGGCTCGGGACTGTACCTAACTAAAACCTGTTTGCATAACTCCTTTGAGCCGTGATAAGGTAGTAATCAAAGTACAGTAGGAACTCACACGAGATAAATGACGACTTCAGGTCAAATGACTAACCTGTATTCATGCCACCTGAGAACTTCCATCTAATGATAGATATAATACCATATAAAAGTTTTCGGTGAGTCCGTCTGGTGTACTCACCTCCAGTGAGCACATGTATACTATCTTAGGTGACACAACACCGATGACTTGTGAGACCAGCCACCTTCCCTCGCCGTGGTCTAGAAGCGTATACACTAGTCTACTCCAGAACATCGATGTCCAGTCTCGATATTCCCATGACTAGGGACATTTAAGGATGTGCTTATGGACAACCCAGCTCTCACATATACTCGCCATTATAATGCTGGTCATCAAGCAACAATCATACGGGCTTCATCAATGATGAAGACAAACCAGATAGCATACTATCATCTCGAGTAAGACTGTTATACATGTATAGGTCCTCCCTCAATTATCATAATCACCTATTTGCAATCATAATAATTGCCTTGAGGACACTATATCCAACAATCTCCCACTTGCACTTAAGGCCAATTATTGTGGTATCGCGTACCCACAGCTCGTGTGCTACCGAATACCCTACTTCTTTACTAATCAGTTTCTCAAACTATATTTATGAAACTTAATTTTTTCAAGAAACGGCCTTAATGAGTAGATCCGCTACAATGTTCCAACTTCATCTCTCTATATCTCAACTTTGCGGAGATTAACAATCTCCCAAACTGAGCGATATCCCACCTCAAGAATTTTTCTGAATACCTAATGGGACCAAGTTCATCAATGAACAACTCTATCCAACAAACTTCTTGGGTTGTATCCTCTGTTGAGTTATAACCGATATCCTGCATTATGATTACCTCAGTATCCCTATTGGAACACTATCCAATATACTGATCCTCAGAAGAGGCTAAACTCAAAAATCCGACAGCATCTCTGTCATTCATGTCACCTTGAAAGCCTGAACAGATAACCGCCTCCTAGAGAAAGCTGTCGTTATCTTATACCAAGAACATTCTCTTATGTTCTTTATTTCTTCCTTTTGTTTCTCAAGTATTGGATTAATATATGCTTGATGCAACTAGTGCAAAAGCAATATCCGGTGTTGTACAAGACTTTTCATGGTTGACTCAATTGCCTAAGCAAATGATATTTCATTCGTGCCAGTCCCTCTCCTCATCAGTCTAGAAGACATTCCTTTTAGAGAGGGTGACTCCATCACCTGCGGGTAGACCACCACGCCAGGAGTCTTCTATTCTAAAACACTTTTAGAATGTTGTCCAAGTATCTGAATAGGAAACTTCCCAAATCTAGATCTAAAACTAGAATCCCTGATATATTATCTATCTGGTTTTGTATAAGACATTGCATGATTGACTCAATTGCCTAAGCAAATGATATGTTATTCATTCCAATCCCTTTCCTCGTCAGTCTAGAAGACATCTCTTTAGAGAGGGTGACTCCATCACCTGCGGGTACACAACCACGCCGGGAGTCGTCCATTCTAAAATACTTTTAGAATGTTGTCTATGTACCCGATTTGGAAAACACCCCAAATCTAGATCTAGTCACCAGAATTCCTGATATACTACCCACATCCAACATGGAGAAAACATTATGTGACAACCAAAGTTTGACCGATTTTAGTATAGGAAGATTACTTCTTATCTGGTGTACGTCATCCAAATCCAGAATAGTACTCCCTACATCCTTCTTACTAGGTTTATCTTTTTTTTTGTTGAAGTCAATCACTTTGACTGTCACATCAAAACAGATGATCTGTCTCCGCTATCAATGCTTCAGTCTACGAATAGACACAAGTAACTTGCACACCTTCCGCTGCTCCCACTGACTACGATAACCTTCTGGCAGAGTCATATACGCGTGCACTTCCAAAATCCCATTTAGAAAGACGTTATAGTCATCTACCTACCAGATATCATAGCCATGAACCGCATCAGTGCTAAATCATATCCATATGAACTTCAGCGTAGACACTGAAGTAAAAGTCACATCACAATCCACAACGGGTATTTGATGAAAACTCATTACAATAAGTCTAGCCTTATTAGGTTAGCACCTTTCCACCTACACAGATCTCGAAAGATCTACTTACTCCTAATGGGTTTTACCCCTTCATGAGCACCTAATAAAGTCCAAAATCCATGATTTACTGAAGTGTGTGGAGTCCATCTTGGGTATGAAATACCTGGTCACCAGGAAGTTACCACTTCCTATGACCTGCTGATAATAAGAAGGGAGAATAGCAGTGTCAAGTCATATTCATATGGACTTCAGCATAGACACTGAAGTAAAAATCTCATCACAATCCACAACGGGTATTTTATGAAAACTCTTTACAACAAGTCTAGCCTTATTAGGTTAGCACCTTTCCACCTGCACAGATCTCGAATGATCTACTTGCTCCTAATGGGTTTTACCCCCTTTAGGAGCACCCAGCAAAATCCAAAATCCATAATTTGCTGAAGTGTGTGAAGTCCATCTTGGATATGAAGTATCTGGTCACCTGAAAGTTACCACTTTCTATGACCTACTGATAACTAGTAGGGTCATCATCACCATGATGTTGACCTCCTTTGTTACCGACTTTGAGAAAACTGAAGTATCTCTTGGGTGTTTGAGGTCACCTACTAAAATCTACGGAGTGGCTGATAGTTCGTTCTTAGGTTCTACTAAATTTTCGGTAACCGCTTGTGGTTCTGGAATCACTTCCAATTCTACAATAATCCCACTAGTTTCTTTTGCAAAAAGATCCTTTTATAAAATAATGGTGATGTTGGGTTATGGCAGCGCCTTGGCCATCAAACCGTGGCCGAATGCGGAACAAAAATTTTACAAACTGGAGCTAACACAACCCCCGAATACGGATCGACCATAAACCCTAAACCTAGCAAACTATAAAAGAGTTGAGAATGTTATACCGAATGATCCATGTCTTTCGGTCTTTAACAAGCTTCACAAGCTCCTAATGGCCACCATGATCAAGTTTGGTCGCCGGTCTCCCTCCATCGAAGATGATCCATCCGAGAGTCTATTAATCGAGCTCCTACCTCATAACCGAAGTAACTAGGGTATCTAGTTTGCTAAACTAGTTAGCCTAGACGATGTAGAGTCTAATGAAGGATTAATTTGTCTCTAAACCCCCTAGGTTTCTCAACACATGAGAGGATTAAGGTGAAGGTAGAAGAAGAAGCCATGAGAAATAAAAGTGTGAAGCTTAGCAACTCAAGAAAAGAATAATGTTTCTAAGTGTTGTGAGAGTGAGAATAGAATATCAAGCAACTAAAGAAAATATCTCAAGTCCACTAAATATCTCACAACACAAACAAAACATCAAGCATGCCACAATAGTGTTTCATGAGTCACACCACGAGTCACCACATGAGTCACCACCATGAGTCACTAAGTGGGCATGCTTGAATAAATGCTAAGCACACTCATCCCTCCACCTCAATTAACCATTTAACCTAAATGGTTAATAAACATAATAAGGTGTTATCTTCTAGAAAACAATCTTGTAATAAATTACAAGAATGCCCCTCATCCGTATATACATATCCACATCCGTATTCCGAAAAATACGAATACAACAAGACGAAAATAATCCAACAATATAATACTAGGATCCGGTTTAAACCAAAGCCCACTAGTATTATCCGTCCGAATCATGATACGTGCACAAGTGCACGTATATAATCGAACCCTGTCGTAAAACCATACGGCATCTACATCGTTTCGCCTGAAGCAGGGAAACCCTTTGTGTGGGACTCTAAAGACTCGTCAATACACTGGCAGTGTGTTTAACCATAAGTACGTTAGCGGCACTAGCTGTACGTAACTGCTATCCAGGTATTGAGCGAAAGGAAGGTGACGAGAAAACTCATCCTGACCCCTACTGAGCCTGTCTGTGACAATATCCGTACAGTACGGTCTATTCGTCTAAGAGTATTGCATATCAAGTCTAGGGGGTGGATAAAGTCAGGCCCCTAATAACGCGACATTTTGTGTCGGTATGAAGCCCATCACAAACTGAGAAACTACTGATCCAAATCAGTAATTCTCGACTACCTTGTGTTGGGGTCGAAATTTACACCCCGGTTGACCAAGTCAAAATCAAAGCCACCCCCAAGCCAAGTGGGCCCAAGCCCAGGTCAAGTGGGCCAATGCACGAGTCGAGCCGAACATGGAGCGGCCGGCCTTCGCCCATGCCAAGATAAAAATTTTGTAATAAATAATTTTGGTGTATTACTTTTATTCTATTTTATGAATGAATGTAAGAAAAATGGGCATAAAGCCAAATTTTTGTAAAGCCCATGGCTTATGTGCAAAAAGAAATGGCACATGAGCCATGGGATGGGCAAAATGTCATTTTTGTAGAGCCCAAGGGGCTATATGTAAAGTGTATAGCATATAAAGGCAAGGATAATGAAAATATCCCAACAACTTTTTCTCTCTCCCCAAAAAGAATCCAGGTCTGTAATCTTTCTCCTTCCTCAAGGTTCTAAAACCTTCTTCTTTCTTTTGAATTAAATCAAGAGTTTTACTCTTCCTTTTATAAAACTAAATAGTTTTTCACCACAAAACCCACAAAGAGGAGCTTGGATCTTCCATTAGATCTAAAAAAGGGGAGATTTTTAAACCTCACCCCCTTTCTCCAAGATCCGGCCAAACGATAGGAAGAAGAAGGAGACCCATCTCCAGAAACCCCACTTTAGGGAAGATCCAGGGCTCAAGGGGAGAAGCCCCTTCATCAGCTTCAAATTATCCTAGGAGTTTAACTCCTCATATATATACATATATACATATATACAAAATAATAAGTGCTCCTTTATGGGAGTACAACTCCCATTGCAGGGACCAAGTCCCTTTTGCCTCCCGAGCGCCCACGTGCCTGCCACGGGAGGCGCTAGCGCCCTTGCAATCAAAGTGCTAGAGCCCAAAGCGCTAGCGCCCTTGCGCTCTGAGCGCTAGCGCCCGAGCGCCCACATGCCTGACACATGGAGCGCTAGCGCTCTTGCACTCAGAGCGCAAGCGCCCAAAGCGCTAGCGCCCGAGCGCCCACGTGCCTGGCATGTGGGGCGCTAGCGCTCTTGTGCTCAAAGCGCTAGCGCTCTTGTGCTCAGAACGCTAGCGCCCGAGTGCCCACGTGCCTGGCACATAGGGCGCTAGCGCTCTGGCGCTCAAAGCGCTAGCGCCCGAGCGTCCACGTGCCTGGCATGTGGGGCGCTAGCGCCCTTGCGCTCAAAGTGCTAGCACCCAAAGCGCTGGCGCTTTTTCCCACACATCCTTTGGATGCCCTTTCCCTTTCTTTTATACACACACACACACACACACACACACACATACTCCACGACACTATCCCTGTTAGAAAAAAATTTCTAACGGGGTACTGCCCCACACCCCGTAAGGGGGCTGCTAGCCTCCATGACCCCCAGCCCGCTATTCGGGTAGCGGGACCCCGTAAAAACTCTGCGGGGCCCCCAATATATCCAAAACCCCCTTTCAAAACACAACACACATACACTGCACATTGAGTTCGCATGACCTATTTGACCCATTAATCGGAGGTTCCATCACTCCAAAGGCGAGGGATAATTAACGGCAGCTTAGTCCGCGGCTGCCGGAGATTTGGATCCCCGCAATCAATAAACCCTAGCCTACCCTAGGCAGGGGGAGTCTGTAATGCGCCTGAAAAGCGCACGCATTCCCATCTCAATAGGGTGACGAAAAAAACCCTACAGATTCTGGCACACCCGGTGGGACCTTTCTCTCCTCCCATATCTCGGGTCAAGTGTTCATGCGAACTCATTTAACATATATGTCAATGTTTGTACTGAATAATGTTTTTTTCATGCAGCAATCAACTTTCAACGACAATGTCTCCCAAGACGAATTCAGCTTCCAACACGACCCCGACCTCATACGTGGTCAAGATCAATGCTCGTGTGGTTCTCCCCGCAAGCCTCAGTCGAGAGTGGGAGGAACTGCCCCGCCAGTTTGGTTCCGTCATCAGATCCCTGCTAGAAGCGCTCATCTGGCAGAAATCCCGGCAAAACAAGTGGCCAAGCCGGTCTCAAGGGGCAAGAGGCCGAATGTTGTGATCGCTAAAGCACCACTACCGAAGATTAAGATGGTGTCTGAACGACTCTATGGCGCTCCAGCTGGGGGCAAGACTTCCGGTTCAAAGGGCAACATCAAATGTTGCGGACAAGCTCAGGCGATGACTCCAGCAAATGCACAATCGAGCATATCTCCAAAATCCTCCATCAATCGGTCTACGACGTCTTTCCGAAGAGCCGAAGTCTGCCGAGTGCTTAAAATAGAAAAGTTAAGGCAGAAGCGGCTCAGGTATCGAGCCAACAAAAGAGCCAGAGCTCCGGCCGGGTGGAATCGTATGAGATTCCAAGAGCAGAGTCATCCTGCAATGACGACTGAATCGGCCGTAAAAAATCAGCAATTCCTTCGAACCTCTAAAGTGGGTTCAGAAAAATTTCATGGCCGCCAGAATCAAGGAGACAGCGGTCCGAACGTTGCTACAAAGAGACGTGTCCCGGCCCCAACGGAAAAAATATGACACTGTCTCTTCCAGAGTCTGTCAGGTGCTCTGTGCCGCAATAAAACAGCGGGGCAAAACCGAAAAGGAAGCGTCAGCACCATTCAAGAATCCGGCCAGGCCAGCCGCCTTCAGTCGACTGCTCGTTACCAAAACAGGAGGATCAAGACAGCGATCTGAGAAATCAGTTGCCGATAATAAAAAGATGGCTGGATATTTTATCCATACGGTCTATATGGCGGGCGGGCGCCCCAGCGACAACCTTCGCAGCAAAAGCAAGGATGGGGCCACCACATCCCAAGCCCAATCTGGCTTGAATGTGGTTGCCGCTACCCAAGAACAGCCGCCTTCGCTGGATGATGAAAATCCTCTCGATGAGGATGATAGGCAGAAGGACCCTTCGGTCCAGGCAGAGTCAAGCTCGGACAGCGAGGAAGAGCCGACTTTCCGCCCCAAGACCGCGGAGCAGGAGCTGTTTCAAGAGCTTCGAAAACAGCTCAAGAGCAAAGATAAAGAGATGGACAAGCTCTATTCGAAAATTAACGACCAAACGAACGTTGTGATGCAGCTTATGGCTCAAATTCCTCGAGCGCCTCCCAATCAAGCACAAGTCGCTACTCATGAGCCGGATGATGACAATCCGAAGCGGCCGATACCTGTCCCTTTGGGTCCAAGATTCGTCGAGCCACATGAAAGCCGGCCACATTCCGCTTCTGGGGATGCCTTGGCACCAGATAGCACTATCTCTCTAACACAAGATCGGATAATGGATTTGGTCACCAGAAAAGTTAAAACATTGGTGGCCGAAGGTGAAGCTCAGAAAGAAATTGGTAGTAGTGGGCGGCCATATCCCGCACAGTACGATCTGATTGAGTTCCCGAGCGGCTACGTCATTCCTAAGTTCGGAAGATTTGACGAAACGGGAAATGCAAATCAGCACGTCGCCCACTTCAAAACATCGTGCGGAAACACAGGGGGCAATGATGTGCTCCTTCTTCGTCAGTTTGTCAACAGTCTGACTGGTGTTGCTTTTGACTGGTATGCGAGTATACCAGACGGGTCCGTCATTATCTTTGCCCAAATGGAGTATCTGTTTCAACAAAGGTTCATGAGTGTCAGTGATAAAATCTCCATTTCCGACCTTGTGAGTACCAAGCCGGGGAAGAATGAAAGCAACACCGACTTTATCGCCCGATGGCGTAATCTCACAGTCAAGTGCAAACCGCCGCTGGAGCAGGACCAGTCCGTCAGCCTTCTCGTTGGGAACCTTAGCAATTGGATGGTCCCATTCTTGTGTACAGCAGGCCTCAAGACGTTTCAAGAGCTAACCAAGAAAGTCCAAATGCTGGAACGCTCGAAGAAAGAGTCTACCCCGGACTCTCAGAGAGACAAAACTTGGAAAAGCAAGCGGGATGACAACCGTAGAAGCGGGAGTTACAGCAGTACCAATGTCTTCAATGCGTCCGACAATGAAGAAAAGTGAAGGGAGGGCGAATCCAAAACCAACCGGTCTCGAAAGCCATTGCTGGGAGGAGATGGGCCTTCCCTAGAGGAGAAAAAGAACAAGGTTTACACTTTCAGGAGGAACAAGGTCCGAAAGATATTCAAAGATGCCTTGAACAATGCTCTACAATTGCTAGAGTCGAAAAGACCTCAAGAAGCAAAAATGACCGACAATCCCCTGTATTGCCCGTACCACCGAGTAGTGAGCCATGCGATCGAGGATTGCTATATCTTCAAAGATTGGGTCGAGAAGCAGTACAAGGCTAGAGAGATCGTGTTGTCCAAAAGTGTGTTGGTGAACAATCAAGTTGCAACCACCAACTTTATACAGACAGAAGCTGAAGCCTTCTGGGAGCAGACAGCCGAACCCGCTGCCCTGAGAAATGAAACCGACTCACCACAACCTCCTTGGAGTACACACATATCTAATAAGACGAAGAAGATGATAAAGCTACTTCAGAAAGAGCCCAGGACGGAATGGGAAGGGCGGAAGAAGCCTACCTTTCCAGCTGCCAATGCGGCTCCATCAGGCTCAAAATCTAAAAAGCTCAAGAAAAAGAAAAGTGTAGCTCGGCGCGAAAAGGAGTCTGCAGGGAGATCGACCATTCAAAAATATATCGATTCCCTCGAAGAATATGAACAGAAGGAAAGAACTCTGATTCAATTGAAGGAGTTCCTCCTTGTATGAGCGGCTGAAATTTTGGAGGAGTTAGAAGAAGACTCCAATGAAGAGATCCCAGTAATGACCTGCTACGCCATCTATCTTGGCAGCGACTCTGAGGAGGAGCTCTGTTTTCCCGAAGAGGACGAGTAGCTCGCCACAAAGGCCAACCAAATCCAACTTAGAAGTGGCAGGGCTCTACCGCCAAATCAGGGAAACACCCCAAAAGGGAAGGAAAAACAAGTCGCTAATGAAGAAGATGGCAGAGAACTTGTTCATGAAGATTCGAGTCCTTCCCCAGTAGACTATAATGTCTTAGCTCACCTCCGAAAGCTTCTGTCTCTCCTTACCATCTACGATGCCTTGGTTCTATCTCAAGAGCTTAAAGATGTTCTCATTCATGCTCTAAAAAACCCTGAGCGGTATCAGGCTCGCTTTGCGGAAATTAATATGAAAGAAGCTCAGTACACTTTGCAAGCTGTCGCAGTCACATTTAAGGATGAAGGCTTGCTACTGGGAACGGCTGAGCATAATCGGCCGCTTTACGTGACCGGGTACAGCGACGGAGATCAGATTAATCGCATATGGATTGACCCGGGGTCCTCAGTGAACATCATGAACTTGCGAACACTGAAGAGTTTGTCAATGGACGTCCGACACCTGTCAAGGGAAAGGATTTTCATTCAAGGCTTCAATCAAAACTGCCAGCAAATTCTGAGGTCTATAGCTTTGCCAATCAAATTCGGGGATTTGCAAACTGAAGCTAAGATATACGTGATCGACGCCGATACGTCTTATAAGATTCTCTTGGGACGTCCGTGGCTCCACGATTACGGCATCGTTCCGTCAACTCTCCATCAATGCATGAAGTATAATAAAAATGGCGAAGAAAGACGCATTGACGGAGACATCCGGCCTTTCGGTGTGCATGAAGTCCAATATGAAGATTCTCAGTACTTTATGAACCACCAAAATGCTAAGCCACAACTGACTGGGGATAGAGCGGCCCCAAGACTCAAAAACAAATCTGAGCCGGCTGTCACTTTTAAAAGAAAAAGTGCCCAAGTGCGCCCGCGTTTCGGTAGTGACACTGATGAGTCCGACGCTGGAAGTCCGTCCTTCCGTAAAACTCGCCCTCGTTTCGGTAGTGATACGGACAAATCCGATACCGAAGGCCCATCTAGCAGCAAAGTCCGCACTCATCTTGGCAGCGACACTGAAGAGTCGGAGGAAGAGGACCTGCCTTGCAACAGCTGTGCAGATTGGATCCCAATGCAACAAGAGAAACTATGGGAGACCTTCGAAATTGCAGAAGGGTCCCTGGCCATCACAAGGGTGCCGGAGCAGATGTGCAAAGAGCTCGATGCATTGTCAGTCTCCACCGTGGACCAGCTGAAAACTTTCTACGTTCCCGGAAGGAAAAATGGACAAAAGGGCATCTTGTTTTTTGGGTCAAATCCTGTTGTGCACCCGGACGATTTGTCTGTCGCGTGTCTTCCATATGAGAGAGGCATAAGAGCTGTCCTCAATCCCAGATACTATGCACCCGAGATGCGGGAATATTTCAAAAAGTGCGGATACCGGTTATATCAAACGGAGTCCGAAGCAAAGTTTTATGAAGGGCTATGGCATCCGCCCCAGGTCCGAGCACTCATCGATGGACGAATTCCAGATAGACGGGGCATAGGCTACATTCAACCTGATTCCAAAGCGTGCTACATGATCCATGTTGGTGAGGCCAGCAAAAGATCAAATGATGATGACGAGATAACCGAGCCAGAAGAAGCTCCTCAAAAACTCGAAGATGGCGGATAAGCAACCTCTGACGAGCTAACCGAGATTGACTTAGGAACGCCTAATAATCCAAGGCCGACCTACATCAGCTCACTTTTGTCAGAGGAAATGAAAGAGCAGATAATTGGCCTGCTGCAAGAGTTTGTTGACTGATTCGCGTGGACGTACAAATAAATGCCTGGCCTTTCCCCTGAAGTGGTCGTGCATAAGCTGGCTATATCTCCTGATGCTAAGCCAGTCAAATAAGCTCCTCGAAGAATGAGAAGGGAGCTAGAAGAAAAGGTCATCGAGGAAACTAAGAAACTTATCGATGCTGGCTTCATCAGAGAAGAGAAATATGCGGACTGGATCGCATGTGTAGTCCCAGTGAAGAAGAAAAATGGGCAGATCCGAGTTTGTGTCGATTTCAGGGACCTCAACAAGGCATGTCCTAAAGACGACTTCCCGCTACCGGTCATAGAAATGATGGTCGATGACACCTCAAATTACGAACTGTTCACCTTTATGGATGGCTCGTCTGGATATAATAAGATCAAGATGTCGCCTGAGGATGAGAAACACACAGCATTTCGAACCCCGATCGAAATATACTGCTACAAAGTGATGTCGTTCGGACTGAAGAAAGCAGGTGCTACATATCAAAGGGCAATGACCAATATCTTTGATGACCTAATCCATAAAGTCGTCGAATGCTATATTGATGACCTGGTCATCAAGACTAAAGCCAAGGCCGACCACGTCCAAGATCTTAGGACCGTTCTCACCAGACTGAGGGAATACGATCTGAAGATGAATCCTCTGAAGTGCATTTTTAGCGTGTCATCGGGAAAATTCCTGGGCTTTATAGTCCGACATCGGGGGATCGAAGTTGACCCATCCAAGATAAAGACCATCATGGAAATGCCCCCTCCGAAGGATCTGACGTAGCTGAGATCTTTTCAAGGAAAGCTTGCTTACATACGAAGGTTTATCTCAAATTTATCGGGGAGATGTAGGCCCTTCTCAAAGCTCATGAAGAAAGAGCTCCTTTTGTTTGGGATGCCGAATGTCAAGAAGCGTTCGAAAGCATTAAACAGTACTTGTTGTGCCCTCCAGTGCTGGCCGCTCCCATTCCAAATAAACCACCGATTCTCTACACTGTCACGCTAGATGAGTCACTCAGTGCACTCCTTGCCCAGAAAAACGAGGAGGGAAAAGAAAATGCCCTCTACTACCTCAGTCGAACTCTAGTTGGGGCGGAACACAACTATTCCCCGATTGAAAAGCAATGCCTGGCCCTAATATTTGCTGTGAAGAAGCTGAGGTACTATCTACTCGATCATCAGGTTATGCTGATCTCCAAGGTCGACCCGCTCAAACACTTGATGACCAAAGCAAGCCTAGACGGCAGAATGGCAAGATGGGCTGTCATGCTGCTTGAGTTTGACATAGTTTATACTCCTCAGAAAGTAGTAAAAGGGCAAGCACTCGCAGATTTCCTTGCTGCTCATCCCATATCAGAAGGGTCACCACTTAATTGCGAGTACCTGACGAACAAGCGCTGCGCCTCGAGGAAGATAAGCCATGTTGGGAGCTCTACTTCGATGGAGCCTCATCGATAAGCACTTCCAGTAAATCAAGCATCCCGGAGATAAAAGCAAGGATAGGATTGGTGTTCATCATGCCATCAATGGGAACCCTACGACGTTCTTTTGCTCTCACCGAGCCTCGCACAAACAATGAGGCCGAGTATGAAACTCTGATAGCTGGTTTGGAGCTGGCCATAGAAATGGAAATCCTCCGGCTGCTAGTCTACGGTGATTCCCAGCTTATCGTCAACCAAGTAAGCGGAGACTATAAGATATACAAACCCGAGTTAGCTCGGTACAGAAGCCGAGTGGTGGAACTCATGAAATAGTTCACTCACATTGAACTAATGAGAGTCCCTAGAGCGTCGAATGGAAAGGCTGACATACTCGCTCACTTAGCCAAGGTGCTTGCTGATCCTAACATAGATGAAATTCTGATCACAGTCTGGAGCGGGCAAATTCTATCCCCAGTCTCTCTACTAGAAGAGGAAAGCGCGGAACAGAATAGCAGTCCTGCCGAAGAAGCTTCGATCATCCAAGACGAGCCCGATTGGAGAGAACCCTTCATAGAGTACCTCCGATACGACAAGCTGCCCGAAGGAAAATCTGCAAGGATTCAGCTGAAGAAGAGAGCTCTCCGATACGTGTTTGTAAATGACACGCTATACCGCAGGTCATATGACCAACTCTGGCTCAGGTGTCTGTCATTGGCCGAAGCCCAAAAGGTCATGAAAGAAGTTCACTCGGGCGTTTACGGTGCTCACCAATCTGGCCCCAAGATGCGACTTCAAATTAAACGGCTTGGGTATTACTGGCCCACCATGATACGGGATTGCGGAGAGCATGCAAAGAAATGTTATATCAGCCAAATTCACGGTGATTTCATTCACAAGCACCCCAATCCGTTTCATCCTACGGTGGCGTCGTGGCCCTTCGAAGTCTGGGGAACCGACATAGTTGGCCCAATTGATCCTCTGTCATCTAAAGGCCACCGGTTCATACTGGACGCAACAGACTACTTCTCCAGATGGGCTGAAGTTGTCCCGCTAAAAGAAGTCAAGACAAAAGATATTCTGACATTCTTCCAGCATAATATTCTATACCGCTTCGGTACACCAAGAAGAATCATTTCTGACAACGGGCCTTCTTTCAAGAGCTTTAAAGTCTCAAGGTTCGCTACTCAGCACAAGATAGACTGGAGATATTCCTCCATCTATAATCCAAGAGCCAATGGGCTAGCCGAAGCCTTCAATAAGACTCTATGCAAGCTCCTGAGGAAAAATGCTTCAGCCAACAAAAGAGACTGGAATCTCAAACTTCACGAGGCGTTGTGGGCATATCGTACCACGCACCGTACTCCAACTCAGTCCACTCCATACTCATTGCTCTTCGGAGTGGAAGAGGTCCTCCCCCTCAAAGTCGAAGTTCCAAGCTTAAGAATGGACGTTCAGCACAAGTTGATGGAGGAGGAAAATGTGATCCTTCGGCTTGAAGAGCTCGACGCCCTCGAAGAAAAGAGGCTCGCTGTGCAGCAAAATCTGGAGCTATACCAATCCCAAATGTCACGGGCCTATGACAAGATAACTCGTCTCTGCGCTTTCAAGAAAGGTGAATTGGTGTTGGTCCCCAAAAGACCGATCATCCCCAATCGACATACCAAGGGAAAATTCGAGCCAAACTGGAAAGGACCATACGTCATCGAGAAAGTGTTCGACGGAGGATCCTACCAACTAATAAGTGTCGAGGGAGAAAGGCCCATGCCACCCATCAATGTCCGATATCTCAAGAAATACTACGCGTGAATGCTCCAAGTCGCAGGCGAATTGAGCACACCAGCCCTACGGTTTGGATCATACATCCTGCAAAACCGTATACAATCGACGGGCATAAACGACCCCTATCACTCCCAAGTCCTGCCGGTAAGACTACTTTTAAAGTCCCACCAGCGGAGGAAAAAAAACAAAAAAATGGTATGTCCACAAGCAAAACGGGCACGGATGAAACCTGAAAAGGCTTCGTGAGTAAAAACAGCAGGACTGCCGATGATTTTGTGAAAACCCGAAAGGGAGCAAACTCGTGAAAAGAGATAAAACACACTCGCAAAGTCCTCTCGACCTTGTGAGGAGAAAATCCCTGCGTAAAATCCTTACGACTCACAAAGGAGGAACACACTTAGGAATCCTCACAATTCCTAAGGAGAACATACACCTGCGAGATCCTCTCGACTCGTAGGGAGAAAATGCTTTTATGGGACCCTTACGGCTCATAAAATTGAAAAGTCTTTGGTGATATGGACCCAAACCTGTCTCCTAAGCCATCGTTCCCCAACGGGCAACGGCAAATGATGAGTCGCTCCTGGCATTTCGCTTCAGTGTTAGCGGTGCTGATGCCGACCCAAAAACCAAATCCCAAGTCCCCCCAGGGCAAATGATGAGTTGCTCCTGGCATTGTTCCAGTGCAACAATGCTGATGCCAAACAAGATCCAAATTCCAAGTCCCCAAACGGCAAATGATGAGTCGCTCCTGATATCATATTCCAGTGCAGCGACACAAACGCCAACCAAAATCCAACTTCTCAAAATTCTCCCAGCCCTATGGTTAGTCCCCAAATTGACTACCGTATACAATCCACGGGCTCAAATAATTCTCATCATACCCATACCCCACCGCAATCACCAGTCCAGCGGTCGGTCTTAACCCTTGGACTTATGCTCCATTTTGGAAGACCCACTCATGTGTCCTCATGATACATGAGGAGAACCAACTTACAGGATCCTCGCGACTCGTAAGAAAACACCTTCGTGGGATCCTTACGACTCATAAAGGAAAAACACACTTGGGAGTCCCCACGACTCCTAAGAAGAAAGTGCACCTACGAGATCCTTTCGACTCGTAGGGAGAAAATGCTTTTATGGGACCCTTACGGCTCATAAAATTGAAAAGCCTTAGGTGATAGGGACCTAAACCTATCTCCTAAGCCATCGCTCCCCAACAGGAAAAGGCAAATGATGAATTGCTCCTGGCATGTGTGCTTCAGTGTTAGCAACGCTGATGCCTACCCTAACCCCAAAATCCCAAAACATCAATCCAATAGACCCCTAAGTCTTTAAACTGGGAACATATGACCTTTAAGTCATTAAACTGGGAACAGATGACCCCTAAGTCATTAAACAGGGAATGAGAGAAATCGCCTCATGACAAATAATGATTCGCTCCTGGTACCATATTCCAGTGCAGTGGTGCTGATGTCAACCCAAATCACATCGAATCAGCAAGTCAACTTCAACCCTGACACCGCAAGAAGCGGAGCAAGTCAAATCAAGCACCGACCGTCCACGTCGCAAAAAGGGCAGAACCGACCGTCCACGTCGTAAAAAGGGCAGCACCGACCGTCCAAGTCGTAAAAAGGACAGAACCGACCGTCCACGTCGCTAAAAGGGCAGCACCGACCGTCCAAGTCGCAAAAAGGGCAGCACCGACCGTCCAAGTCGTAAAAAGGGCAAAACCGACCGTCCACATAGCTAAAAAGGGCAGCACCGACCGTCCAAATCGCAAAAAGGGCAGAACCGACCGTCCACGTCGCTAAAAGAGCAGCACCGACCGTCCAAGTCGCAATAAAGGAAAAACCGACCGTCCACGTCGCTAAAAGAGCAGCACCGACCGTCTAAGTTGCAAAAATGGCAGAACCGACCGTCCACGTTGCAAAAAGGGCAGAACCGACCGTCCACGTCGCTAAAAAGGCAGCACCGACCGTCCAAGTCGCAAAAAGGGCAGAACCGACCGTCCAAGTCACAAAAAGGGCAGAACCGACCGTCCACGTCACTAAAAGGGCAGCACCGACCGTCCAAATCGCAAAAAGGGCAGCACCGACCGTCCAAGTCGCTAAAATGGCAGCATCGACCTCCACGTCGTTAAAACGGGAACCGGATCAAGTTAACCTCCACGCGAAAGAAGATCCATCAATTTCGTGCACACAACCCACATATGTGGTGTGCACTTATTGATGGGGGGCAATTTTTTGGGGGCGAAATTTACACAGCAGTTGACCAAGTCAAAATCAAAGTCAACCCCAAACCAAGTGGGCCCAAGCCCAGGTCAAGTGGGCCAATGTCCGGGTCGACCCCGAACATGGAGCGGCCGGCCTCCCCTCATGCCAAGATAAAAATTTTGTAATAAATAATTTTGGTGTATTACTTTTATTCTATTTTATGAATGAATGTAAGAAAAATGGACATAAAGCCAAATTTTTGTAAAGCCCATAGTTTATGTGCAAAAAAAAATGGCACATGAGCCATGGGATGGGCAAAATACCATTTTTGTAGAGCCCAAGGGGCTATATGTAAAGTGTATAGCATATAAAGGCAAGGATAATGAAAATATCCCAAAAACTTTTTCTCTCTCCCCAAAAAGAATCCAGATCTGTGATCTTTCTCCTTCCTCAAGGTTCTAAAACCTTTTTCTTTCTTTTGAATTAAATCAAGAGTTTTACTCTTCCTTTTATAAAACTAAATAGTTTTTCACCACAAAACCCACAAAGGGGAGCTTGGATCTTCCATTAGATCTCAAAAATGGGAGATTTTTAAATCTCACCCCCTTTCTCCAAGATCCGGCCAAACGACAGGAAGAAGAACGAGACCCATCTCCAGAAACCCCACTTTGGGGAAGATCCAGGGCTCAAGGGGAGAAGCCCCTTCATCAGCTTCAAATTATCCTAGGAGTTTAACTCCTCATATATATACCTATATACAAAATAATAAGTGCTCCTTTCTGGGAGTACAACTCCCATTGCAGGGACTAAGTCCTTTTTGCCTCCCGAGCGCCCACGTGCCTGGCACGGGAGGCGCTAGCGCCCTTGCGCTCAAAACGCTGGCACACACGTACCTGGCACGTGGGGCGCTAGCGCCCAAGCACCCATGTACCTGGCACGTGGGGCGCTAGCGCCCGAGCGTCCATATGCCTGGCACGTAGGGCGCTAGCGCTCAAAGCACTAGCGCCCGAGCACCCATATGCCTGGTACATGGGGCGCTAGCGCTCTTACGCTCAGAGCGCTAGCGCCCACGTGCCTGGCACGTGGGGCGCTAGCTCTCTGGCGCTCAAAGCGCAAGCGCCCGAGCTTCCACGTGCCTGGCACGTGGGGCACTAGCGTCCAAAGCGCTAGTGCGCGAGCGTCCACGTGCCTGGCACGTGGGGCGCTAGCGCCCAAAGCGCTGGCACCCTTGCGCTTAAAGCGCTAGCAACCAAAGCGCTGGCGCTTTTTCCCACGCATCCTTTGGATGCCTTTTCCCTTTCTTTCTTTCTTTATATATATATATATATATATATATATATATATATATATATATATATATATATATATATAGACATACACACACACATACACCACAACACTGTCCCTGTTAGAAAAAAATTTCTAACGGGGCGCTGCCCCGCACCCCACAAGGGGGCTGCTAGCCCCTTGACCCCCAGCCCGCTATCCGGGTAGCGGGACCCCCGTAAAAACTCTGTGGAGCCCCCGATATATCCAGAACCCCCTTTCAAACACAACACACATACACTGCATATTGAGTTCGCATGACCTGTTTAACCCGTTAATCGGAGGTTCCCTCGATCCAAAGGCGGGGGGTAATTAACGGCAGCTTAGTCCACGGCTGCCGGAAATTTGGATCCCCGCAATCAATAAACCCCAGCTTACCCTAGGCAGGGGGATTCTGTAATGCGCCTAACAAGCACGCGCGCATTCCCATCTCAATGGGGTGACGAAAAACACCCTACACCTTGATCAAGGATTTCTGGTGATGGTCACCCGTGCACAACGCGACATCAACCCCCAATACCGGGATAGACGAATCCCCGACGATCCGCTCACTACCTCCATATGGTTCGGGACTGTACCCAACTAAAACCTGTTTGCACGACTCCTTTAAGCTGTGGTAGGGTACTAATTAAAGCACGGTGGGAACTCACACGAGACAAATGACGATCTCACATCGACAGACTAATCTGTATACATGCCACCTGGGAACTGCTATCTGACAATTGGTATAATACCAACTAGCAGATTCCCGAGTCCATCCAGTGTACTCATAACCCAATGAGCACCTGCAAACTATCTTAGGTGAACAAACTAACACCAATGGCTTATGAGACCGGCCACCGCCCCTCATCGGGGTCTCGATCAGTACACACCAGTCTACTCTGTAGTATCGATGCCCAGTCTCAATACTCCCACGACTAGGGACATTTAAGGATGTGCTTATAGACTACCCAGCTCCCATGTATATGATCGCCATCATAATGCTGGTAGTCAAGCAAGAATCTTATGGGCTCTATCAACATGTAATAGTGATCTTTAATACCACCTAAAGCATGTACATGATGATAAAGATAAACTAGATAGCATACTATCATCTTGAGTAAGACTGTTCTACCCGTATAGGTCCTCCCACAATCATCTAATCGCGTGCCTGCGATTACAATAATTGACTTGAGGGCACTATAGCCAGCAATCTCCCACTTGCACTTAAGGCTAATTATTGCAGTGTCGCATACTCACAGCCCGTGTGATACCGAACACCCAACTCCTCTACTAATCAGTTTCACAAAGCTCGTTTGTGAAACTGTTGCATTCGAGAAATAGCCTCAGTAAGTGGATCCGCTCCAATGTTTCTTTCTCTATCTCTCTATATCTCAACTTCGCGGAGAACAACTATCTCCCGAAATGATAGATACATGTCTTAGAATTTGTCTGATATCTGATGGGACCTAGTTCATAAATGAAATCCAAATCCAACAAACTTCTTAGACTGTATCTTCAACTGAATTTAATCAGTATCCAGCGCCATGCCTTCCTCAGTATCCGCTTGGACTACCTGTCCAACATACATCCCCTCAAAAGAGGGAAAACTATAACTCAGACAGTCTCTCTGTCATCCAGGTCATCTTGGAAGCCTGAAATGATAACCGCCTCCCGAAGGAGGCTGTCGTTACCGTATACTAAGAACATCTAGTTAGGTTCAAAACTGCTTCCCTCCGTTTCTCCAGGATTGGATTAATATATACTTATTGCAACTAGTGCAAAAACAATATTTGGTGCTGTACTTAACATTTCATAATTAACTCAATTGCCTAAGCAAGTGATATGCTAATCATGCAAATCTCTCTCCCCTTTAGTCTGTAAGATATCCTTTAGAGATGGTGACTCCATCACCTGCAGGTACACCACCATGCCAAGAGTCAACCATTCTAAAACACCTTTTGAATAATGTCAAAGTACCCAAATTGGGACAATTCCCAAATCTAAATCTAAAACCATAGATCTAGTAACCAGAATCCTCATATTTTATCCAGATCCTATGTGGAGAAACACTTTGTGACAACCACAGTATATAACTGATCGTAGTATAGGAATTTCACTTCCTATTTAGTGCATGTCATCCAAATACCAGGGCATCACACCCTACTACCTTCTTACTAGATCCATCTCTTATTCTGATGAAGTCAAACTCTATAACTGTCACATCAAAAATAGATGATCTATTTCCGTTATACCTGCTTTAGTCTATAGATAGACATAAGTTATTTGCCCACTATGCTTCCGCTGCTCCCACTGACTACAACAACTTTCTGGCAGAGTCATATACACGTGCACTTCTAATGCTAATTTAGAACGACGCTATACTCATCCTCCTACCAGATCTTATAGTCTAGAACAACAGTAGTGGCAGGTTTGGGTAAACAAGAACCTCCCTATCACCGTTTCTGAGAAGAACGAAGTACCTCTCGAGTGTCTGAGGTTACCCACCAAATCTGCGGAGTGGCTAATGGAATGTCGAATCCAATTGAATCTTTAGGTCCTACTAAATTTTCAGTAATCGTTTGTGATTCTAGAATCACTTCCAGTTCTACCATACTCCCACTAATGTTTTCTGAAAAGAATCCATTTTACTAAAACGGTGGCGAGTCAAGAACAATATAACTATTGATCTTTCAGATGGTAGAATGTTAACCCTCATCAAAACCCGGGATAATCCACAAACTGCCATTACTGAAACGTGCCTTGAGTTTGTCCAGATTCTTGTTTTAAGCATCAGCCGGACAACTCCATATAGCTCAACATCATCAAGATATGATCCATTCTATATCCACTATAGAAATATAGGCACTGATTTAATTGGAACCAGATTCAAAATCATACAGCTGTTTCCAGTGCATGTCAACCAAATAGAAGTAGGTCAATCAGCATTACTCAACAAGGAATGCATCCATATATGAGTAAGCTGAAAGAGAAGCAAGTTCTCAAAACCATTACTATCAACGGAATACTAAACTCAAGTATCTACATCATCGATCATCTTGAAGAATCCTAATACTTGCAACATATGGTTCTCCACTTTATTCTTATACCTATAACTTCTCAAAATCTAGACCTTGTATTTCAACGAAATACTTGTCTAAAACTGGAGAAGTCACAAGTAAACAGAATATAGTACGAGTACCATCCCATTTGTCCTAATGGACACTGGACAACATACAATATTTTGTATAAGTCCTCTGAGTTAAATAAATCATACCCTGTGCATCGTAGGTTGAAAACTGTACTATGGTTAAGAAGAATTACACCACTGTTGAATGCTCCTTACCTAATCACCAACTGATATAGGTAAATGTCACAGACATAATTTCAAAATGTTATATCTCATTTTATAAAATAAACGTACAGATATATCAGTTTAAAATTGGTGCATAATATCGGATATTCAAAACCAAATATTTGTCGTCAGGAAAAACCCAGATAATTTCCTCAAATATCACCAATTACAAAGAATTCCGATATAATGAGGATATAATCACCTAATTCCCAATATCTTACTCTCACTCACCATCTGTAACGCCATACAGATGTGAGAATCAAATCTGGTAAATACATACCCTGGAGTTAGAATCTAATTGGGAAAACGGTTTTCAATTAAAATTGTACAGTGAAACTGAAACATGAAAATGTTTCAAAAGGGGTAACCGGGTATTCCTAGTAATGTCTCTTCCACTATCCAGATTCATGACTGTAACCGTATATTTCCTTGTCCTCACTCCAATCCCTTTATATGTCTTTACTTATTACCTTCTGTACACCACACTTAGGCTAATTTGTTTTCTTCCTTCCATACCTTTCGGCACCAGCCTATGGTTTGGAAGAAGACTATCCAATAAACATAATAGGTGTACTCTCTTAATCCTAGGAGCCCTCGCAACCTGAGAGAAGATAAAGAGAAAAGACAACTGAATAATCCTATTCGATTTCTCCTGAACCGGAAACCATCCTCGAACTGGAAAAAGTTCCTTCGAGTTTGTATGTAACTATATGATGGCGTATCCAAGTAAATGTGGATCTTCGTAGTGATACGGAATGTTCCGAAGAAATGCAAAGGTGGAGTAGGAGTGACGATGATATACGCGGCTTCGTCGTGAATGATAGCAGTCGCAATTTCCTTTTGCCCTCTTTCTAATCCCTTTATTTGTCTTTACTTATTACCTTTTGTACACCATACTTAAGCTAATTGGTTTTCTTCTTTCCCTACCTTTCGGCACCTGCCTATGATTTGGAAGAAGACTATCCAATAAGCACAATAGGTGTACTCTCCTCAATACCAGGAGCCCTCGCAACTAGAGAGAAGGTAAAGGGAAAAGACAACAGAATAATCCTATTCTATTTCTCCAGAACCGAAAACCATCCTCGAATCTGAAACAAGTTTCATCGAGTTCGTATGTAACTATACGATGGCATATCCAATAAAATATGGATCTTCGTAGTGATACGGAATGTTCCGGAGAAATGCAAAGGGTAAAAGTAGGAGCGGCAATGATAAAAGTAGGAGCGGCAATGATATATGCGACTATGACAATCCAAAAGCCAAAGTGTTTTAAGAAGGTTCTTTAACTTGGTTAATGAGTTTTAGTCTAGGGTCAGGCCATGGTCGCTGCCAAAGTGGTTCCTCGAATTCTCCTCCAAACCTAAAAGGAGAATTAGTCGGGATCATCTAAAATCACCCGAGGAGTAACACCTACGCCTCAGTGAGAATCGGAATCCAACTATCATCGCATGATAACTTGATAAAATCCACTCAAGTCACCACACTCCAAAAGGTATGCGCATGCCTGGCAAGTTTCCTGTATGTTTGAAACTCCCGATGTAATTTTTACCCCTAGGATCCAAGTGACCTTGACAAGGTCAACAAGTCAAAGGGTCATAGTCAAGTTCAACCCGTCATTATCCTGATTGCATTAGACCCACCCGCACAGACCCTTGACAAGGTCAACAAGGTCGAACGACTGTCCTAACTAATCCACATATCCATGCGACAGAAAAATATTACAGAGCTACAGCACACTACGCCTTCACAAAGTCAACAAACGCAGTATGAATACTACGCAATACTAATCTGAAATGACGGAGGGCTACGGCTGGTTTTTGGTGAAACCCTTTAACGTAATGAATTTGATCTCGTTGAAGGAACCTAAGTGGTTTTACAAATATATAGTGGCACAAACTTTTGCTAAATAGGTCACTCCATGTGAAGGGATCTCGGCACTTTCCTCATAGAATGAGATGCAGGATATTCCAAACTGAATACCACGATGCAAAGAAAAAGAATCGACTATAGTAAAGTTATTACGTTGATGCAAACTTCTGCCTAAGGGGTCACTCCAGATGAAGAGATCTCGGCCCTTGCCTCATCGAATGAGGTGCTGGATATTCATATCTGAATACCACTGTGCAAAGAAAAAGTAAACGTCTGTAATGTCTATTTTTAAAAACTTGGTTCCAACAACATCAAATAGGTTTGTTTTATCCTTGCATTGATCAGAATCAACGCAGTCCCATCAATAAAACATATCACACCAAATAAAGGAACGAAAATATGATGTACGTATATGCCATCTGCATTCACTACTGGCCTCGTCATTACCCTTTAGGTTACATAACTAACGACAGAGCGGGGGCTGGACTAGCGCGGGTGCAAAACATATACAACATCTACTAGTGTGTATATATATATATATATATAACATTCATCTCGGGCATGACATAAAGAAACATCACAGAATCTTAGCCAAGCAACACAGAGTGGTGGATAATCCTGGAGCCCCGGGTTTCACTTGATCCGCAAATGAGACCCGACGTTCCCTGTCCTATGGATATCCTGTGCAATGAAAACCTAGACCCTACGAGTGCAGCAAGTTACCCGCCAATCCCAGAAGCGAGGCAACCCCAATCAACAACGTGAATGGGCCACCCATCACTTCATAGAATCCGATAACTTGAGCACCCCTCCATGGGTCAACCTATACCCCCTAAGGGTGCGGCGAATAGCCCGCCAATTCTAGAGTAGGGCCCCCTCTGTCTCAACGTCATGAGATGCGGGCCCGTTGCCCTCTAGAACCCCGCTATTCGTGCACCCCACCTCGGGGTAATCCTAGTATAGAAAAGAAAAAAGGTACAAGGGTGACATCGACCTCAACCCGATCGTGCCCCAAACAAATAATAAACAAACAGGCAGAGACGGCAGTCCACATGTCGAACGCTCGCCCTGCATATCAAATGTACAAATGAATCTAAATTGTACTATCATTGCACCACCTGGCTATCCCCCATGACAATCCAACCACAACCACAAAACATCAATGTGAATGTCATGTTCGCAAACCCGTCTAAAAGACATATAGCAATTAGACGAGTTGTAACGCTCTAATGACATTCACGGTCGCAGATAGAAATGTATGTATTGTAAACATTAAAACAGTGTTAAAATGTCGACTTCGAAATACCCCGAATTGCCCCCAAACCAAAAGATAACATATTATCCAAAATGGGCAAAACAAACAATACCAGAGACCATATTTTTCAGAGACCAAAACACACCCAAAATCCCAAGTCCAAACTCAAAATTACAACCGGCCGGGCCGGGATTATCTTCCATCTCGCCGTCCCAATTTTTGAAATCCGGGCTCGTGTTCTAAGGGTGTTCTAGTTGTCACAATAGTAGTCTTCTGCAATTGTTTAAATAATTTTTGAAGACTAATTTAAATTCAACAGAAACTGGAAAATGAAAGGTATCGTTACGGAGTTGTTTCGGTTTCGATACTTTAAACGTTGTTTAAACTGCTAGAATAGGGTTAATGGGTTGGCTCTGATACCATATTGGGTTATGGCAGCGCCCTGGCCATCAAACCGTGGCCGAATGCGGAACAAAAATTTTACAAACTGGCGCTAACACAACCCCCGAATACGGATCGACCATAAACCCTAAACCTAGCAAACTATAAAAGAGTTAAGAATGTTATACCGAATAATCCGTGTCCTTCGTTCATTAACAAGCTTTCCAAGATCCTAGTGGCCACCATGATCAAGTTTGGTCGCCGGTCTCCCTCCATCGAAGATGATCCACCTGAGAGTCTATGAATCGAGCTCTTACCTCATAACCGAAGTAACTAGGGTATCTAGTTTGCTAAACTAGTTAGCTTAGAAGATGTAGAGTCTAATAAAGGATTAATTTGTCTCTAAACACCCTAGGTTTCTCAACACATGAGAGGATTAGGGTGGAGGTAGAAGAAGAAGCCATGAGAGATGAGAGTGTGAAGCTTAGCAACTCTAGAAAAGAATAATGTTTCTAAGTGTTGTGAGAGTGAGAATAGAATATCAAGCAACTAAAGAAAATATCTCAAGTCCACTAAATATCTCACAACACAAACAAAACATCAAGCATGCCACAATAGTGTTTCATGAGTCACACCATGAGTCATCACCATGAGTCACCACCATGAGTCACTAAGTGGGCATGCTTGAATAAATGCTAAGCACACTCATCCCTCAACCTCAATTAACCATTTAACCTAAATGGTTAATAAACATAATGAGGTGTTATCTTCTAGAAAACAATCCTGTAATAAATTGCAAGAATGCCCATCATCCGTATACACATACCCGCATCCATATTCCGAAAAATACAAATACAATGAGATAAAAATAATCCAACAATATAATACTAGGATCCGATTTAAACCAAAGCTCACTAGTATTATCCGTCTGAATCATGATACATGCACAAGTGCATGTATATGATCGAACCCTGCCATAAAACCATACGGCCTCTACATCATTTCGCCCGAAGTAGGGAAACCCTCTGTGTGGGACTCTAAAGACTCGTCAATACGCTGGCAGTGGGTTTAACCACAAGCACGTCAGCGGCACTAGCTATACGTAATGGCTACCCAGGTATTGAGCGAAAGGAAGGCCGACGAGCAAACTTATCCTGACCCCTACTAAGCCTGTCTGTGACAATATCCGTACAGTACGGTCTGTTCGTCTAAGAGTATCGCATATCAAGTCTAGAGGGGTGGATAAAGTCAGACCCCTAATAACGCGACATTTTGTGTCGGTATGAAGCCCATCACAAACTGAGAAACTACTGATCCATATCAGTAATTCTCGACTACCTTGATCAAGGATTTCCGGTGATGGCCACCTGTGCACAACGCGACATCAACCCCCAATACCGAGAGAGACGAATCCCCGACGATCCGCTCACTGCCTCCATTTAGCTCGGGACTGTACCCAACTAAAACCTGTTTGCACGACTCCTTTGAGTTGTAGTAGGGTAGTAATCAAAGCACAGTGGGAACTCACACAAGACAAATGACGATCTCAGGTCGAAAGACTAATCTGTACACATGTCACCTGGGAACTGCTGTTTAACAATAGGTATAATACCAACTAGCAGGTTCCTGGCGAGTCCGTCCAGTGTACTTATAACCCAATGAGCACCTGTGTACTATCTTAGGTGAACAAACTAACACCAATGTCTTGTGAGACCGGCCACCGCCCCTCGTCGGGGTCTCGATCAATACACACTAGTCTACTATGGAGTACGATGCCCGGTCTCAATACTCCCACGACTAGGGACATTTAAGGATGTGCTTATAGACCACCCAGCTCCCATGTATATGATCGCCATCATAATGCTGGTAGTCAAGCAAGAATCCTATGGGCTCTATCAATATGTAATAGTGATCTGTAATACCATCTAAAGCATTTACATGATGATAAAGATAAACCAGATAGCATACTATCATCTTGAGTAAAACTGTTCTACCCGTATAGGTCCTCCCTCAATCATCTAATCGCGTGCCTGCGATTACAATAAATGACTTGAGGGCACTATAGCCAACAGGTGAGTCAACAACAATGTAACTATTGATCTTGAAATGGTAGAAACAAAATCCTAGCGAATGCTTGGGATAATCCACAAACCGCCATTACCGAAGCATGCATCGAGTTTGTCCGGATTCTGCTTTTAAATAGAAACCAGATAACTTCATATCTTAACAACCTCAAGATATGCAACCATTTTATATCCATATAGAATCAAGGCACTAATTTAGATGGAATCAGATTCAAAAGTCATGCAGCTGTTTCCAGTGCATATCACCTAATGGGAAAAAAAGTCCAATACAGCATTACTTATCATAGAGCATTTCCATAGATGAGTAACTTGTGAGAGAATCAAGTTCTCGATATTACTATGATGGAATATCTAACATAAGTATCTACATCTTCGATCACCTCGAAGAATCCCGATACTTCCAAAGTATAGATCTCTACTTTATTCTTATACCTTACAAGCTTCTCAAAATATTTGGACCTTGCATTACTACGAATGCGTGTCTAAAACCAGAGAACTTATAGGTAAACCTGAATGAAGTAAGAGTACAAACCCCTTGTCCTGAAGGATACTGGAAAACAAACATTACCATGTATAAATCCTAAGAGTATACCAACTCTTTGTGTTTTGTAAATTGAAAACTGCATCTTGGTTAAGAATGTCTTACACCGTTATTCAATACACCTTACCTTATCCTCAACTGATAAAGGTAAATGTTTAAAACACAATTTTCAAAATATATATCTCACTTTATAAAAATAAAGGTACGGATATTTCATTTTAAAATTTGGTGCATAACAATGGTTATTCAAAACCAAATATTTGTCGTCAGGAAAAATCCAGGCGATTTAATCCAATATCACCAATTACAACGAATTCTAATATTTGAGAATCAAATCGCCAATTTTTCAATATTCTACTCCTACTCATCGTCTGTAACACCGTACAGATGTGAGATCCAAAACTGGTAAATATATACCCTGGAGTCAGAATTGATTGGGAAAACAGTTCTCTATTATATGTACACAGAAAAACTGAAACATGAAAAATGTTTCATAGGGGATGGTCAGGTATTCCTAGTAATGCATTTTCCATTATCCAGATTCATGACAGTAGTCGCAATTTCCTTTGCCCTCACTTCAGTCCCTTTATATGTCTTTAAATCTTACCTTCTGTACACCGTCCTTATGCTAATTTGGTTTTCTTCCTTCTCAACCTTTCAGCACCAGCCTGAGGTTTGAAAGAAGACTATCCAATAAGCGTAACAGATGTACTCTCCTAATCAAGGGGCTCTCACAACCTGAGAGAAGGTAAAGGGAAGAGACAACCGAATAATTCTATTCAATTTCTTCAGAACCTGTGGCCATCCTCGATTGAATTAACTTTTTCGAGTTCGTCTGTAACTATACGATGGCCGTTCCAAGCAATATTGATCATCATAGTGATACGATGTGTTCTGAAGAAATGAAGAGGGTAGAGTAGGAGTGGCAGAGATATATGCAAGTTTGTCGTGAATCAAGACAAGCCAAAGCCAAAGGGTGTAAAAAGGTTCGGTCAAATTGGTTAATGAGTTTTTAAGGTAAGTCATGGGTCGTTGTACCAGAGAGAGAGAAAAGAAACACTCGACGTGCACTCTATCAAGATTATATTGGTTTTCATTTTATCTAATCAGGATGGCTCCCACTGTTTACTCGAATTTTTCTTCAAACCCTAAAAGGAGAACTAGTCAGGATCATTTACACTTTTACAAGTTCGTTAACCTTTCAGCCAGGACAGTGTTGGTACTCCGAGGGAGGTCCTCCGTGCTTTCGCACGGACCCAATTAATAACCCCGTTTCCTCAGAGGTGTAACCTCATTAATACTTTATAGACACCTAATAGGTTAGCTAATTGTGAAGTGAAAAATCTCCCGAGGAGTAAAACAACTCATCAGTAGGAATTGTCATGTGTTAACTTGACGGAATCCACTCAAGTCACCACACTGCAGAAGGTATGCGCATGCCTGGAAAGTTTCCCGTATGTTTGAAACTCTCGATAAGGTTTTTTCCCCTAGCATCTTATGACACTGACGAAGACCAACAAATCATAAGTCGCAAGTCAAGTTCTACCCGTCATTGTCCTGATTAATCTAAACCTACCCGTGCTCGCCCTTGACGAAGGCCAACAAGGCTGTGCGACTGTCCTAGATTAATGCATATCCATGCAACAGAAAAATAATATATAGCTACCATACACTATTCCTTGACGAAGGCCAACAAACATAGCATGAATACTAGGTGTTTCCCGTCTGAAATGACGGAGGGCTACGACTAGTTTTTGGCAAAAAACCTTTAATAATGAACTTGATATCGTTGAAGGAACTCGAGTGGCTTTGAAATGGAGTAGCTTAAGCTCCGCTTTTAAAAACTAGTAACATAACTTTTGCTTAAGAGCGAACTCCCAGTGAAGGAATCAAGGCTCTGCCCTCTTAGAATGAGATGCGGGATATTCCTAACCGAATACCTCTATATAAAGCAAAAGAATACGACCATGATTTTGGAGAAAACCTAGTTTTAAAATTGGTTCTGACAACATCATTTAGGTTTATTTTTCCTTGTATTATACAGATAGTGCGTTCCCATCATTTTATGTTTCCAATCCACAAAAGAAACAACCAAAATAACATGCTTTTTATATGCCATCCGCATTCACCACGAGGCCCCGTCATGCACCGTTAGGTTACTTAACTAACGGCAAAGTGGGGGAAGGACTAGCGCGAATGCAACATAAAGAAGCATCTACTAAATATATATAATATATATATCGACATCGCAGGCAGATAATAGTCATCACAAGAAGATAAAAATCATCACAAGCATGCGAACAACAATATGGAATAGCGGATAGTCTAGGAGCCCCGTGTTTTATTTGAGCTATAAATGATACACGACGTTCCCCAGTCCTGTGGATAGCCAGTGCAATGAAGACCCTAGACCCCTACGAGTGCGGCAAGTTACCCGCCAATCCCCGAAATGAGGCAACTCCAATCAACAAAGTGAATGGGACACTCAGCACTTCACAGAATCCGGTAACTTGAGCACCCTTCCATGGGTCAACTTATACCCCCTACGAGTGCGGCAAATAGCCCGCCAATCCTAGAGTAAGGCCCCTCGGTCTCAGTGCTATGAGATGCGGGCCCGCTTCCTTCTAGAACTCGGCTATTCGAGCACTCCTCCGTGGGGTAATCCTAGTACAAAAAAGAAAATATATATACAACAGTGACATCTACCTCAACCCGGTTGTGCCCTAATAAAAGAATATACATAGCCAGCAGCGATGGCAGTCCACATGTCGGACACTCGCCCCACAATAATGAATATATAAATGAATCTGAATTGTACATCTAATATTGCATACAAAGCTTGTAAGTCGACGTTAGACACCCCACATGATGCGGGGAGGCGGAATAGGTAAAACAATCATTTTGTTAAAACTAACATCGACTAACTTTACGGATCTTTTCTAAACCCTAACTAACAACAACATAGAAGTGATTAGCTACTATGAAAGATGATTATACCTAATGAATCAAGTCCTTCTTGTTCTCGTAGACCACCTCCTCGTCGGCCTCTTCGTTGTGATAGAAGATCCACCTGAAAGCTACTTCTCCAAGCTTAACCTCTCACTTGAGGTAACTAGGTTGCTATGAGTGCTAATCAAAGTAACCTAAAGGATATAGAATAGGATTAGGAATCTATTAGTCTTGCTAACCCTTGGATCTCAACACATGAGAGGTTAGGGTAAGTTCTTTCAAGAGAGAGAGCTTGAGGAGAGAGAAGGTGAGAGTGAGAATTATATGAAATAATATCTCATTTGTGAATATATATGAAGCAAGATAATAATTAAATGAATAACAAATAATAATATCAACCATGCTTCATTTACTCACTTTGTGTGATTCATCTCATGAGTCACTAAGCAATAAATGCATCATTAACTCCTTTGAATGAATCATACCATGAGTCATTAAACCATTTAATGCAAATTCCACCTAAGCCTCCAACTCATCAATCTTCTAGAGGCTTCTCGACTAATTACGAGAATGCACCTCCCATCCGTGAAAACACGAAAATACTGAAACTGTATAAATCCAATAATCCAATACTAGAATCTGGCTTAAACCAAAGCCTGCTAGTATAAACTGTCCGAACATCGTACGTGCGTAAAAACACGTATGTGTCCGAACCCTGTCGTAAAACCATACGACCTCTATATCGTTTCGCCCGAAGCAGGGAAACTCTCTGTGTGGGACTCTAAAGACTCGACACTACGCTGGCAGTGGGTTTAACCACAGACCGCAAGCGGCACTAGCTGTACATAACGGTCCCCAGGTAGATGTCGATAAGAAGGCCGATGAGGAAACCCATCCGAACTCCTACTGAGCCTGATGTGACAATCTTCGTACAGTCTGGTCTGTTCGTCTAAGACTATCGCATATCGGGCCTAGGGGCAGCAAGCATCAATCCCCTATAGGCGGTATAAGTCGTGTCGGAGCGAAGCCCATTACACCTTGAGAAGCTATTGGAAATCCTACCAGCAAATCTCGTTTTCCCTGGACAGGGACTTTGCATAATGGCTTTCCAAACACAGCGCGATATCAACTCCCAATACTGGGAGAGACGAATCCTATCTAACCGCCACTGCTTCCAAGTGCTTCGGGACTGCACCTAACTGCTACCTGTTTGCACGACTCCTTTGAGCCGTGGTAGGGTAGCAATCTAAGAACAGTGGGAACACACTTGAGACGAAGCAGCAGTGTCAAGTCTGTGGACTATGCTGTACTCATGTCACCTAGGAACTGTTAACTGACGACGGGTATAGTACCAACCAACAGTTCCCTGCGAGTCCTGTCCGGTGTACCCGTAACCCAACGAGCACCTGTATACTATCTCCAGTACAACGTACTAATGGCTGTGGGACAGACCATTTCCCCTGCTGGGATGAGAAGCGTACACACTAGTCTACTCCGGAGTATCGATGCCCTATCTCGATAATCCTATGACTAGGGACCTGAAAAAGGATGTGCTTGTAGACTACCCAGCCTCCACTAGTGTGACTGCCATCATAACACTTGTAGTCAAGTAAGATCCTAAGGGCTCTATCAATATGTATTCTCGATATGCTAACATATACACATATTAAGATAGAAACAAACCAAGTAGTGTACTACCATGTTTAGCAAGACTGTTAATATAACTGTGAATATCCCAAGCTTCCATTAAGTAATATACAAGCTAGTATGATACAATAATGGCCCCTAGGGCATATACACTAACAATCTCCCACTTGCACTAGGGCCATGTACCAGCGTATCGAAGACCTATCATCTCTGATATTCTCTTGAACTATGTCTGAGGTAAGGCCTTTGTGAATGGATCTGCAGTGTTCTCCTCTGTAGCAACTCTCCGGACCTCGATCTCCCGGCGATCTATGATCTCCCTGATCAGGTGATACCGCCTTACGATGTGTCTGGACTTCTGATGGGACCTGGGTTCCTTTGCTAAAGCTATAGCCCCGTTGTTGTCACAATACAGAGGTATTGGATCAACAATGGATGGAACCACCTGAAGTTCTGTGAGGAACTTCTTCATCCAGACCGCTTCTTTTGGGGCATCGCAAGCAGCGATATACTCAGCTTCCATCATCGAGTCAGCAACGGTGTCCTGGTTGGAACTCTTCCAGCACACCGCCCCTCCATTGAGGGTAAAGACATAACCTGACATGGACTTGGAGTCATCCTTGTCACTCTGGAAGCACGAGTAGGCAAAACCCTCGATCTGGAGGTCTTTTCCGCCGTAAACCAAGAACATATCCATAGTCCTTCTCAGGTACTTGAGAATGTTCTTTACTGCTATCCAGTGCTTCTCCCCTGGGTCTGACTGATACCTGCTTACCACGCTCAGTGCGTAAGCTACATCTGGTCTGGTGCACAACATCGCATACATTATAGAGCCTACTGCAGAAGCGTAGGGTATAACTGACATGCGATCCCTTTCCAAATCAGTCTCAGGAGACATCTCTTTGGATAGGGTGATTCCGTGACAAGCCGGTAAATTACCGCGCTTAGAATCTTCCATACTGAATCTTTTCAGTATAGTGTTGATATACCTGGACTGTGAAAGTCCCAACATCCTCTTGGATCTATCACGATAGATCCGGATCCCCAGAATGTAAGAGGCATCACCCAGGTATTTCATGGAGAACTTATGTGACAAGAATCCTTTGACAGATTGTAGCATAAGAATGTCATTTCCTATTAATTGTCATGACCCGAAAGTACGGAACGTGACCGGCACTTAGATTACGAAGCGTCTAGAGGCGCCATGTAACCTAAGTAAGCCGAAGCCCAGAAATCTAAACCATAAAAGAAGAAGAAGAAGAAAAAGAAAACAAGTTTAAAAGCATCAGTAAATTTTCTCAAAAATTTTGGCAGTGTCTCCTCTATAAAAACTGGCCCCCAAACGGGTACAACAAGTATAATATACATAAACAATAAAAAGCATCCCCAAACGGGAGCTAGCATCAACGCCAACAGGCGGAAACAACCACAACAAGCACAATAATATACAACGCTAAAGGGCGAGGCTCAAAACTCAAAGAAAACAAAACCACCAAATCAGAATAATACATGCGCGACTCTAAGGTTAAATTAAAAGACTGGTCCAATAAACTTATCAAGTAATACAAGTATGGTTGATGGAGCTTACTAGATACAATGAATAAATAAAAATACAATGGTGGTTCAGATACAAGTGAACCAACCTACCGTGCAAATCATCCTGAAAGAAAAGATGTGCCAGCAAGCTGCCAGGGAAACCTGTACATCGAACCTGTAATAAAATTTGGCACAACGGGGGTGAGTTGCCAACTCGTGAGTAGAAGACATCTACGAAAAGAAATCGAATGCACGACGCTATCCTAGGTCATAATAATACACTATTATATCCTAATCATCCAGTAATAGCAGGGTAAAACTATGTGTAAATGCAGATACTACGTGCTCGTGTCAGTGCCTCATATAATACTATGTCATAGGACTGAGTATGCATGCACCATGAATGTAACATAACCAATCCTGCAATCTAGATCTATCTGCATAAGAAATCTTTAGCTTTTTCCATGTAAAATGTGTATAGGAATCTGAAATCTCAACAATGAAATCCATGGAAATCCGTGTCAAGCATCGACACAAACATGTAAATCTCAAATCTCATAGTCTCAATACCTCGGGCTCCGTCAGTCCGGATCGGCCCATATCATCAAATCTCACGACAACGGTCGGTATCCTCCGGATATCCGCCGCGCCAGACATCACCGGTAGGTAGCCTTCCCCTGCCAGGCTCATCGTCTACAACTCGATCTTCTTGCCCCGGGATACCATACCGGGCCCACCATGTACCCGAGACGGTTCATCCACTCCTCGAATCGGGTCTCGAAATCCAACAGAAAACATGAAATCTCATAGTGGACGACACATACATCACGAGGAAACCGCATCTTATTTTAAAAAGAGAAGAGGAGAGAGAGAGAAGTTTTATATATTCTTGCGGTTTTCCCCAAAAATCCAGAAATCTCATAGAAATCCAAATCTTAAAATCATGAGTAAGTATATGATAAGTGTCGGCATATGCCCATGATACTGCATGATAACATGAAAATATGAATGCATGAATGTCTAAGTGATAAATATCATGTCTATACTAACATCAGAAAGTAATCACAATATTATATCGGTCTAGTTGTTAACTGATTCTATCAATAAAAGATAATATGATCTAAAGTGTACGTGACATAGCAATTACCGATGATGATGTGTGTGAGCCGGCAAATGAGTGTGCGTGGAATATGCGCATCATCGGTAATGGTGCTGGTGTCCTAACAGGTAAGGTTTATACTGATTATAGCAACATATGTATGAACATGCAATATTATGATTATAGTGAAAAAGTAAAGACGGATGTGTGTTATCCACTCATTTGATATACCATTACCACTACCACTATATGACTCGAACCTAATCTAGTGTCCATCTAACTTCCTAAGGAACAAAACCTAAGAAACTAGTCGATAAGAAACAAGAGTCTACCTAAGGTCTGAATCAATATCTCTAATAGTCGGCGATCCGGCCTCAATAGCGTCACGTACGTAGTACGGTTTTCTCGAATCAAGAGTGCGGATCAATCATCATATTTATGCCTCGTACGGTAAAATCCATCGTACGGCATCCCAATATCGGGATACGGGTCAAGTATCTCCTAGGTGTCTCATTATTCGTATAATGTCATCATTGACACATCTCATGATCAAGGTACTAAACTGTAATCGCATACATCAATCATATATCATTGCCATCATAATATGCATCATTAGTTCATCCTCAGAAATATCATGTCATACATATATCATATCGTGATCAGTCACAAGTTACAGTCCGGGTACTATTTTTGAGTCCTATGTACCTCAATATCATCACCACCCATTATAATTTATGTATACATGTTCATTATCTCATTCTCTAATGATCCGCTAACACTTTAATATGACTGTATAGTCAAGAATCACGGCATCAAGCCCAGTTATATAATACAAGGGAATGAAACAGTATAACTGGGCTTGATGCCGTGATTCTTGACTATACAGTCATATTAATGTGTTAGCGGATCATTAGAGAATGAGATAATGAACATGTATACATAAATTATAATGGTTGGTGATGATATTGAGGTACATAGGACTCAAAAATAGTACCCGGACTGTAACTTGTGACTGATCACGATATGATATATATATGACATGATATTTCTGAGGATGGACTAATGATGCATATTATGATGGCAATGATATATGATTGATGTATGCGATTACAGTTTAGTACCTTGATCATGAGATGTGTCGATGATGACATTATACGAATAATGAGACACCTAGGAGATACTTGACACGTACCCCGATATTGGGATGCCGTACGATGGATTTTACCGTACGAGGCATAAATATGATGATTGATCCGCACTCTTGATTCGAGAAAACCGTACTACGTACGTGACGCTATTGAGGCTGGATCGCCGACTATTAGAGATATTGATTCAGACCTTAGGTAGACTCTTGTTTCTTATCGACTAGTTTCTTAGGTTTTGTTCCTTAGGAGGTTAGATGGACACTAGATTAGGTTCGAGTCATATAGTGGTAGTGGTAATGGTATATCAAATGAGTGGATAACATACATCCGTCTTTACTTTTTCACTGTAATCATAATGTTGCATGTTCATACATATGTTGCTATAATCAGTATAAACCTTACCTGTTAGGACACCAGCACCATTACCGATGATGCGCATATTCCACGCACACTCATTTGCCGGCTCACACACATCATCATCGGTAATTGCTATGTCACGTACACTTTAGATCATATTATCTTTTATTGATAGAATCAGTTAACAACTAGACCGATATAATATTGTGATTACTTTCTGATGTTAGTATAGACATGATATTTATCACTTAGACATTCATGCATTCATATTTTCATGTTATCATGCAGTATCATGGGCATATGCCGACACTTATCATATACTTACTCATGATTTTAAGATTTGGATTTCTATGAGATTTCTGGATTTTTGGGGAAAACCGCAAGAATATATAAAACTTCTCTCTCTCTCCTCTTCTCTTTTTAAAATAAGATGCGGTTTCCTCGTGATGTATGTGTCGTCCACCATGAGATTTCATGTTTTCTGTTGGATTTCGAGACCCGATTCGAGGAGTGGATGAACCGTCTCGGGTACATGGTGGGCCCGGTATGGTACCCCGGGGCAAGAAGATCGAGTTGTAGACGATGAGCCTGGCAGGGGAAGGCTACCTACCGGTGATGTCTGGCGCGGCGGATATCCGGAGGATACCGACCGTTGTCGTGAGATTTGATGATATGGGCCGATCCGGACTGACGGAGCCCGAGGTATTGAGACTATGAGATTTGAGATTTACATGTTTGTGTCGATGCTTGACACGGATTTCCATGGATTTCATTGTTGAGATTTTAGATTCCTATACACATTTTACATGGAAAAAGCTAAAGATTTCCTATGCAGATAGATCTAGATTGCAGGATTGGTTATGTTACATTCATGGTGCATGCATACTCAGTCCTATGACATAGTATTATATGAGGCACTGACACGAGCACGGAGTATCTGCATTTACACGTAGTTTTACCCTGCTATTACTAGATGATTAGGATATAATAGTGTATTATTATGACCTAGGATAGCGTCGTACATTTGATTTCTTTTCGTAGATGTCTTCTACTCACGAGTTGGCAACTCACCCCCGTTGTGCCAAATTTTATTACAGGTTCGATGTACAGGTTTCCCTGGCAGCTTGCTGGCACATCTTTTCTTTCAGGCTGATTTGCACGGTAGGTTGGTTCACTTGTATCTGAACCACCATTGTATTTTTATTTATTCATTGTATCTAGTAAGCTCCATCAACCATACTTGTATTACTTGATAAGTTTATTGGACCAGTCTTTTAATTTGACCTTAGAGTCGCGCATGTATTATTCTGATTTGGTAGTTTTGTTTTCTTTGAGTTTTGAGCCTCGCCCTTTGGCGTTGTATATTATTGTGCTTGTTGTGGTTGTTTCCGCTTGTTGGCGTTGATGCTAGCTCCCGTTTGGGGATACTTTTTATTGTTTATGTATATTATACTTGTTGTACCCGTTTGGGGGCCAGTTTTTATAGAGGAGACACTGCCGAAATTTTTGAGAAAATTTGCTGATGCTTTTAAACTTGTTTTCTTTTTCTTCTTCTTCTTTTTTTATGGTTTAGATTTCTGGGCTTCGGCTTACTTAGGTTACGTGGCGCCTCTAGACGCTTCGTAATCTAAGTGCCGGTCACGTTCCGTACTTTCGGGTCATGACAAAGTTGGTATCAGAGCGCTAGGTTTAATCTTGTATAAGTCTAGGTGACCCTTTGTTGATGGAGTAGGCGATTTAGGTAGAGTAACGTACCGTGGGTATGGTCCGCGGCATACTTACGATACGCTACTCTGCTTAAGGAGCCTTAGGATGTACAATTGTTTGCACCGTATTCCATTCGTTCTTTTAATCTATCTTCGTCAATGTTGGAGGGTGGTTTCTGTTACCACGGACACACTGGCAGAGGGAGTTGTGGCTCGAATGCGATAACCATTAGAGTATTGGTTATTCTTGAGGATTGAAGCATTGCTTAGCGTGCGGACGAAGGGTATTCACATGCCGTCCGGATGAATTTAAAGGGTTCGAACGATTATCAGAAAACCATTTTCCCAAGTTTAAAGTATTCGGAAGAACATGCAGGTATTTCGATGGACCCTCTAGAAGAATGAAACCCTAACTCGACATAATGACCACGAGAACGCCCTTGAACCTTAGGGTTTACAGCAGTTCCGCGGTGCCATTAGTGAGGCTTGGGTTTGCCCTTCTACGGTTGGATCATCGATGCTGGGGTATGTACCAGATATTTTTAAACTGTACTTGAGTGTTGAGCTCTCGGGGAATTATGGGATTTTGATGGATCGATCGAAAATTTTAATGTAGTCCGGATATCAGGTGAAGGGATCGACTATGTAGGAGACTCCAGACATGAGTGTTGCCGTTGGTAGCGCAGTCAACACACATATGAAAAGACGAGTTCGAAGCAGTCGACATCAGAGGAAAGAGGCGCACATTGACGATAGTGTTTACAATTGTGATTTGGTGATTTGAATTTCATATTTCCGTTGGTTGGATTTTGGTATTTGAGGATTTTGCTCTACGATCAGTATTTCTTGTGTACTTTCATTATATTCTATGCATGTTTCATATATCGGTTGTGTTGATGTTGTTTAGTATATACCTAGTGCACTTGATTTGGTTTTAATACATTTTGTGATTTTGAATTGATTTCTTGCATATAGTTACACATGATTTTGACATATGCTTCGACCTAGTTTCCATGCATTTTCGTACTGTGATTTCGATTTTGATATATGGTGTATGATTTCGTGCACCATGTGCACCTGATTGAGATTCTTGCGCACACTTGGTGCACTTGATACGATTTTGTGCACACCAGATGCACTAAATCGAGGTTTTGTGCAGATTAGATGCACCTGATATTGAGTCGTGCACGCCCGTTGCACTTGACAGATGTTTTTGGTGCACACATGTTGCACTTAATTTTGTTTTGTGTGTATTCGTGGTATCTGTACTTGGTTTCGATTTCAGTGCGCACCGGACGCACATGATATTTTTATGATGTGATTGGGATTGATTTCAGTTTGAGCAGTATGTTTTCATAATCATTATTATTTGATTTAGTAACCAGGCGGGACGTGTATGTTAAATAAAAGATATATATATATAGCTATTTTTTTTAATAGACGTCCGCTATTTATGCCGTGAAACGTGCATCACACGGCGATTTTCAAAAGGGGTTTTTGCATATTTCTTTATTCAGATATTTGGACGGTTTACTGTGATGCACACTATATATATAAGTTGTAGATTGATGTATATTATGTTGGTTTTCATATTGGGTTTTGATATTTTATTCTCGCCATAACTCCGATGATTGCGTTATGTTTGACGGAGTTGATTTTAGTTATGTATTGATGATTTCGGAGCCCCAACGATTTGAGTGCTTTGCTAAATGTTTTGGTATTTGGAGGGGGAGTTTTAATTTAAATTCGGGGATCGAATTTTTTTAAGGGGGGAAGATTGTAACGCTTCGAAAATCGTTTAGGCAGTTTTTCGATAATCGGCAAAATAATCGGTCTTTTCTGTAAAAAGTCAAAATACAAATATATTTATTTTAAAATTAATTATAAATATTCTGGCTATGTAATTGCTAGTATTTGGTGTTTATTGAGCCACTGGTGAGATTTCAAAATTTCTGAAAATTTTTTCGAAATTAATTATTTTAATATTATTTTAAGCCGTCACTAATAAATTTAATTAGGAAAAATTACAAACCGGAATGAGTTGAAATAAATTTTGTACATCATAATACATTAAATAAAATTTTATCATGTGGTTTTTGAAATTTAAATGGGGTTGTTCACCAGTGTTAGAAAATATCGAAGAAAAAGGGTTTTTTCGATGAATTAGTGTAGACGTGGGGTACATCATTTATCTCTTTTTTTCACTCACCATAAACCCCACACACTCTCTCTCCATCTCTTAAACATGTGGCCGGCCTTGGAAACCCTCTCTCTCTTTTGATTCTTCAAAGGGGTTCTAGATTAGTCTTTTTGGAATAAAATAAAAAGAAAATGCATAAAACATGAAATGACATAAAGAAGAAATGATGGTAGAACTTTCCACATCTCTCCACACCCTCACTCCCTCACTTTCCTCCTCCCATTTCTGGCCGAATTCAGTCCCCCCCCCCCCTCTACACAATTTTACATTTCAATTCTTGCTCAAAAAACCCTCCAAATACTAGCAATTACATAGTTAGAATATTTATAATTAATTTTAAAATAAAGATATTTGTATTTTGACTTTTTACAGAAAAGACCTATTAATTTGCCGATTATCGAAAAACTGCCTAAACGATTTTCGAAGCGTTACATTAATAGAATGTCATCCACGTACAAGACAAGGAATACGACAGTTCGTGCTACAATTTTACTATATATACATGGTTCATCTGGATTTTTGATAAAGTCATATTCTTTAACCGTTTCATCAAAATAGATGTTCCAACTCCGCGATGCCTGCTTTAGTCCATAAATGGATTTAAGCAACTTGCACACTTTCCCGCTGCTCCCACTCTGATTGAAACCTTCTGGCTGATCCATATAGACGCACTCTTCTAAATTACAATTTAGAAAAGCCGTCTTTACGTCCATCTGCCAGATCTCATAATCATGGAAGGCAGCAATGGCAAGAAGTATTCGAATGGATTTGAGTATAGCCACTGGAGAAAAAGTTTCGTCATAGTCCAAAGAAGGTCTTTGACGATAACCCTTTGCAACAAGTCTAGCCTTATAGGTTTCCACATGTCCATCTACACCAATCTTTTTCTTGAAGATCCATTTGCATCCTATGGGTTTTACCCCATCTGGAGAAAAGTCCAAAGTCCATACTTTGTTGGTGTACATGGACTCCATCTCGGTCCGCATTGCATCCAGCCATCTTACTGAGTCGCCGCTCTGGATGGACTGCTGGAAGCTAGTAGGTTCATCATTATCAATGATGCAATCTTCTCTATCCCCATCTATGAGAAAACCGTAGTATCTCTCAGGCGGATGAGACGGCCTACTACTCCTGCGGAGGGGTGCAGGAATGTCCTGTTCTTCTTGAACTACTGGTTCTACCAAACTTTCAGTAGTAGTTTGTGGTTCTGGAATTTCTTCTAGTTCTATTGCGCTCCCACTTGTTTCCTTTTCTAAAAACTGCTGTTCTAGAAAATGGGCATTACGAGAAACAAAAACCTTTTGTTTCTCTGAGTAATAGAAGAAATACCCCTTGGAGTTCTTTGGATATCCCACAAACTTACACTGTACTGATTGTGCCTCGAGTTTGTCCGCATGGTGCTTTTTAACAAAAGCTGGACATCCCCATATCTTCAGATACTGAAGATAGGGTTTCTTCCCACTCCATATCTGATATGGCGTGGTAGGCACAGTCTTGGTAGGAGCCCTGTTCAAAAGATATGCAGCCGATTCTAGTGCATAACCACAGAAAGATCGCGGTAACTCAGCATTACTCATCATGGAACGCACCATATCCAATAGGGTTCGGTTCCGTCTCTCCGATACACCGTTATGCTGTGGAGTGTATGGAGGAGTAAGCTGAGAGAGAATTCCTTTCTCTTTTAGGTAACCCAGGAACTCGGCACTTAAGTATTCACCACCTCGATCAGATCTCAGTGTCTTGATACTTTTGCCGGTTTGGTTTTCTACTTCATTCTTATATTCTTGGAATTTCTCGAAGGCCTCGGATTTTTGTTTCATCAAGAAAATGAATCCGTACCTAGAGTAATCATCCGTAAAAGTAATGAAATATGAAAAACCACCTCTTGCATGTGTAGACATTGGACCACATACATCGCTGTGTATGAGTCCTAAGAGCTCGCTCGCTCTTACTCCATGTTCAGTGAATGGAGTCTTTGTCATCTTTCCTTTGAGACATGATTGACAAGTGGCATAAGATTGATATTCGAACGGATCCAAATATCCTTCTATATGTAACTTAGTTAACCTTGTCTCATTGATGTGACCTAGTCTACAATGCCATAAGAAAGCCTTATTTAAATCTGGATACTTTCTTTTTAGTGTGTTCTGGACATTGAAAATTTGTAATTGGTTTAACACATATATACCGTTATCTAGTGTACCGGACCCAATCAAACCATGATTAAGGTGGATGTTAACAATATCGCTTACAAACGTGAAATCATAACCTTCTTTTGATAACAACGATATTGATATGATATTACACGTTAAACTGGGTACACAAAAACAGTTATGCAAAACCAAAATATGTCCACTCGTCAATCCCAGGTGATAATCTCCTACGGACACAGCACCCAAGCTAGCTCCGTTAGCAACCTGGAGGGTCATATCACCAACCTTCAGCACTCTACGGTTTCTCAGTGCCTGCAATGAATTGCATATATGAGATCCTGATCAGGTATCCAATACCCAGGAAGTAGAGTTGATTGACAGACAATTTTCAATTACAAACATACCTGAAGTCGAAGCCACAGCTTGCTTCGGTTCCTGGTTCTTGGCAATCCAAGCTTTGCAATCTTTCTTCCAATGGCCTTTCCTATGACAGTGGAAGCACTCGTCCTTTGCCACTACTGGCACCGCAACCTTTGCCTTTCCCTTAGCTCCCACCTTACCAACACCTCCTCTTGGTTTGGTAGCGGCCTTCTTCTTCCTTCCTTTGGCCCTAGCCTTGGACCCGGAAGAGGAAGCACCGCGAACAAACATAGTGGGTGTTTCCCTTGCTTTCTGCAAAGTGCCCTCTGCACTCCTCAACATGTTAAGGAGTTCTGGAAGTTCAACTTCTTTTCCTTGAATGTTGAAATTCAGAATAAACCGGGCGTAGGTGGAAGGAAGGAACTGAAGAACCAAGTCTGTATACAGCTCGTTCTCTAAAGTCGTCCCGAGGTCCGCGAGCTCTTCTATATAACCAATCATCTTTAGGACATGTTCTCCTACAGATGATCCGACGGCCATCCTCGACTGAAACAAGTTCTTCGAGGTCTCGTATCTAGCTATACGAGATTGCTCTCCATACAATTCCTTGGTGTGGAGAAATATGGACTCAAGATCCATATTCTCGTGCCTCCTCTGATGTTCATTATTCATATAGGCAAGCACGATGCATTTGGCCTTCGCGCAATCAATCTCCCAGGTCTTGCGGATTTCCTTATCCACGACACTGGATTCTAGACCAGGGACAGCAGGTGCCTTAGTGGTAAGGACATACCCCAATTTGTCATAAGTAATAGCCATCTTAACATTCCGAAACCAATCTTTATAGTTTGGCCCTGTCAAAATATTTTTATCTAATAGTAACTTAAGGCCTGTCATGTTCTGGGTCGCTGCAACGAGAGAGAGAGGGAACACTTTAGCATGATGCTCTTGCAAGTTTAGAGTGGTTTTTAGTTTATCTAAACTGGATGGCTCCCACTGTTTCTCAAATCCCTCCTCAAACCAAAAAGGAAGAACTAGTCAGGACTATTCTCACCGTACAATACTTGCTTAACTGTTCAGCCAGGCCGGTGTCGGTACTTCGAGGGAGGTTTTACGACACTTTCGTGAAGTTCCTTAATTAAATAACCTCTTTTCTCTGGGGGCGTAGCCCCGCTTATACCTTTCTCGACACCTACTTGGTTTATAGCATTGATCGCTAAGTGACGAATCTCCTAATGAGTAGCGGATACTCACATAGGATCGGGATCCAAATATCATCGTGTGATAAAGCTGAAGGAATCCTACCAGAATTATTACACTCCAAATGGTATGCAACTCTTAGCAAATTTTAGTTTCTTTAGAAATTCCCGATATAAATTTCTGCCCCATGTTCTTATGACCTTGGCGTTGGTCAAAATGTCATAAGTCACATGTTAAGTTCTACCCATCATTATCTTGTTAATTTGAACCCATCCGTACATACCCCTGACGTTGGCTAAATGATAATACGACTATCCCAAACTAACTCATCTATCTATGCAACAAATGAATACCCAGCAGCTACCAAACACTATGCCTTGGCGTTGATCAAAATACATAGCTTGAATACTACTGAATACCCAAATGAAATGACGGAGGGCTACGAATAGTTTTGGCGAAACCGTGAAAGTAGTGAACTTGATATGATCGAAGGAACCTGATAGCTTTTAAAAGGAGTGGTTAAAGCTCCGCAATTTAAAAAATATCTTCTGTTTTAAAATAACCGAGTGGTTTCTTTTAAACTGTTCCAACGATTCAACTTTGGCTTATTTTCTTTGCATTAATATAATGTGTCCTATCAATTAACCTATCATTGCAGAAAACAACGAAAATACAACGTCCTCTTATGCCATCCGCATTCGCCACTGGGTCCCGTCATTCACCCGTTAGGTTACTTAACTAACGACAGAGCGGAGGCTGGGCTAGCGCGGGTGTAAAACATAAGTGACGCCTAATAGATATCATATATAGATATTGTACATTCGTCAGACGCAATAATAGGCATTCCAGATCACAGATGAACATATTGGATTTTATACGAATCCGCATTCCTTTTGAGCCTGCAAAGAAAGACGGATTACACAGTCGCGATGAATAGCCAAAACCTCACCCTAGACCCCTACGGGTACGGCAAACTACCCGCCTAGTACCCGAAGTGAAGCGGTCTCCCTCAACAACGTGAGTAGGCCACTAAACACTTCAAAGTACCCGGTAGTTTGTGTACCCCACCTTGGGTCTATCCTAGGAGCAGAAAACAGTAAATGAAATAATACAACGGTGGCTACAACCTCAACCCGGATGTGCCCCGCAAAAGAATATTACAACAATTTACAAATTACATTTGAATGAAAGAAACACTCGTCTCACATCCCCGGCTATCCATTCACGATAATCCAACAAGTCCACAAACACAAACCAGTAAAAACCATTACAGAAATGTGCAACCCCCAGCTAACCGACATACTAGAAGTTAGGGGAGGTTTACGAACACATTAAACACATCACAGATATAATCAAGTTAGCCAAACATCTTAGAATTTCGATCAAGAAAACACAAATGATTCTACTCCAAATAATTCTCTGTGCACCTGAAACCTGAGCAGAAACAAAATATCCCAGAAAATACAAAATCAACACAGAAGAGTTACTGGGCAAATTTGGGCTGACTCGGCTTCAACTCGGCCGCGGATCCGGGGCGGATCGCTTGGATCGGCCGCGGTTCCGCGGCGGTTTGGCCGAGTCACGATCCCAAATTTCTCCAGTAATCTTATAATACCCTGCTTGTATTTTTAAGGGTCCCTGAAAAATTTTTAGACCCCGTTTTAAAATCGGCAGAAACTTGGTTAAAATGATGTTTTTTCGGGTTCGTTTTGCGATCGAATTTCTAACGACTTTGCTAACAAATTAGTTATGGTTTAGCGAGTCTCTGATACCACTGTAAGTCGACGTTAGACACCCCACATGATGCGGGGAGGCGGAATAGGTAAAACAATCATTTTGTTAAAACTAACATCGACTAACTTTACGGATCTTTGCTAAACCCTAACTAACAACAACATAGAAGTGATTAGCTACTATGAAAAATGATTATACCTAATGAATCAAGTCCTTCTTGTTCTCGTAGACCACATCCTCGTCGGCCTCCTCGTTGTGATAGAAGATCCACCCGAAAGTTACTTCTCCAAGCTTAACCTCTCACTTGAGGTAACTAGGTTGTTATGAGTGCTAATCAAAGTAACCTAGAGGATATAGAATACGATTAGGGATCTATTAGTCTTGCTAACCCTTGGATCTCAACACATGAGAGGTTAGGGTTAGTTCTTTGAAGAGAGAGAGCTTGAGGAGAGAGAAGGTGAGAGTGAGAATTATATGAAATAATATCTCATTTGTGAATATATATGAAGCATGATAATTATTAAATGAATAAAAATTAATAATATCAATCATGCTTCATTAACTCACTTTGTGTGATTCATCTCATGAGTCATTAAGCAATAAATGCATCATTAACTCCTTTGGATGAATCACACCACGAGTCATTAAACCATTTAATGCAAATTCCACCTAAGCCTCCAACTCATCAATCTTTTAGAAGCTTCTCGACTAATTACGAGAATGCCCCTCCCATCCATGAAAACACGAAAATACTGAGACTGCATAAATACAATAATCCAATACTAGAATATGGCTTAAACCAAAGCCTGCTAGGATAAACTGTCCGAACATCGTACGTGTGTAAAAACACGTATGTGTCCGAACCCTGTCATAAAACCATATGACCTCTATATCGTTTCGCCCGAAGCAGGGAAACTCTCTGTGTGGGACTCTAAAGACTCGACACTACGCTGGCAGTGGGTTTAACCACAGACCGCAAGCGGCACTAGCTGTACGTAACGGTCCCCAGGTAGATGTCGATAAGAAGGCCGATGAGGAAACCCATCCGAACTCTTACTGAGCCTGATGTGACAATCTCCCTACAGTCCGGTCTGTTCGTCTAAGAATATCGCATATCGGGCCTAGAGGGAGGCAAGCGTCAGTCCCCTATAGGCGGTATAAGTCGTGTCGGAGCGAAGCCCATTACACCTTGAGAAGCTACTGGAAATCCTACCAGTAAATCTCGTTTGCCCGGGCCAGGGACTTTGCGTAATGGCTTTCCAAACACAGCGTGATATCAACTCCCAATACCGGGAGAGATGAATCCTATCTAACCGTCACTGCCTCCAAGTGCTTCGTGACTGCACCCAACTGCTACCTGTTTGCACGACTCCTTTGAGCCGTGGCAGGATAGCAATCTAAGAACAGTGGGAACACACTTGAGACGAAGCAGCAGTATCAAGTCTGTGGACTATGTTGTACTCATGTCACCTGGGAAATGTTAACTGACGACGGGTATAGTACCAACCAACAGTTCCCTGCGAGTCCTGTCCGTGTACCCGTAACCTAACGAGCACCTGTATACTATCTCCAGTACAACGTACTAATGGCTGTGGGACAGACCATTTCCTTTGCTGGGATGAGAAGTGTAACAACCGAGTCCAGTTATACCAATGTCAGTTATCATATGTATTGTTTATGGTATTTATTTCATCTGTCTTGTTTGACCGTCGCTAGTTATAAATTTCACCCCGACAATTCAGTTCTGCATATAACAATTTAAGGCATTTAAAATAAAATTAAAATACTTGACATTGTCTGCTTGACACCCCTAACCCTGTGGTAGCGTCCTCGCATCGTGTTCTCGTCCCGTTCAGTGAAACGGACGTGCTTGGGCGGCTACGCGCACGTGCGTGTGTTCGTTCTTGGGGGTATACTTTTTAATTATAAAATCCTTCATTTTAAATTTTGGAACCCGCCAATAATTTTTCATTTTCGAATTCAAATTTTTTGACCCAACCCGGGCACGAACCTGAATTATTTTTGTATTACGCCAAATCCTATTTTTTCTAATATTTTTAAAAACCAACGAAATTTAAATACACACTAACAGAAAATATTTTCTCTATTTTTAAAATCCCTTTAAAAATCTTTCCCCTAACCATTTTACCCCGCCAGCCAATCAGAGCTCTTGGATTGCACTGGACGCCACCACTAAATCTTTTCTCTCTCTCTCTTTCTTTTTCCTCAATCAATCAGAAACCCCCTCCTTTCGCTGGGCCCCACCGTTTTTCCCTTTCTCCTTTTCCTTTCTCCCTCTCTCTCTCCTCCACGCAGCTCTTTCTCTCTCTCTCTCTCTTCTTTCTCTCTCCTCTCGCGCCTTTCTCTCTCCGCTCGAGATCACTGTGCATTCCTCGATTCTCGTCACCCCCGCGTAGATCCCGTCACCTTCCTTCTGCGTTCTCTTCTTCTTCTTCTGTTAACCCATGCACCCATCGCCACGAGAAGCGCACCAGAGAAAACCCTAACCCTATTCCTCTACCTTCTCCTCCCTTGACCTCGCTTCTCATCCCTCATTACCGTCTCCTTCCTCGACCTCATCTCTTTCCTCTCCTCTGCATCCCTCCAAACCCAGAAACTGCTCACCAAACCCCAGTAACCTAAACCCTAACTCCTCGACTCAACTCACCGCCGATCACCACCCGATCTCACCCCACTCTCCTCTCCTCCTCATTTTCCTTCCTTTCTTCTCACTCAACTCACCGCCGATCACCACGGATCCAAATTTTCCTTCCTTTCTTCTCCTTCATCTTTCTCTTTTCTGTCTAACACCACAGCAGCCGCGACCCTTTCCCCCGAGCACCCTGCACCCCCGCCGGAGCTGATCGCCGCCGGTGACCTCGTCCTCGTGCCTAGATCACCTTACATCCCAGTAAGCCATGCACCCTTATTCCTCCTCCATCTTTCCTTCTTCCTTTCTTTCCTGTTCTTTTCAGTTGTTTTCTAATCGTCGTGTCCTCTGCAGTTGCTCGCCGGAGCTTCGCCGACTATCACCGTCGACGCCATCGCCCCTCTGAAAAGCCAGTGGGTAAGCCTCCTCTTCCCAACTGTTCTATTCTCCTTACATGTTCTCATTTTTTTCCATGCATTTCTCTTGGTGGTTTTCACTGTGTTTCTGTCTTGCCGGAATCCGACCGTGCCGGCGACGGTTCCCGACGACTCAGCAAGAACCTCTGATCCGTGTGACTCCATTGTCCGTCGTTTGGGTTCATTCCGTGAACCGTGCGCGTGTCGTGATATTTTCCCGCCGACGTGTAACGTTCCGTTTTCCGTTTCGCGACCTGTCGAGGCAAGTGAAACTTGCTACATGCTATTTTAAACTATTCATATGCTAAATTAATTATTTCCTGCTAAATCCCTAATTAGAATTGATAAAAATGGTTTTCAAATTAACCGTATAAGGTTCCGTTACACATTTTATGATTCCGAACTTGAGACTTAATCTTGCATCGAATTATTCATATCTAACAATCACCTGTACATGATAGATCACATTTGTTTACTGCTATGGTACTTTTTTTTATCCAATTTAGCCTATCAGACATTCATGTGCAACGTTAACCGGTCTAATTACAATTGCATTCATTTAACAGATTATACATGTCGTCGCATCCTTGGGACACTCAATATTTATTAACGTATTTCCAGCAGTTACATCTATCATTCTGTATTCACATTATGTTGACACTGTCTGTTTAACACAATTGATAACTGTGCAGCTAAACAAACAAATCTTCTTTATTGCTTAATTCAATGATTAGATCATGTTGTTGATAACCATGCTTGATTATTTAACCCTGATTATGCTAGCCGATTATGAGCACACCTATGATATCGTTTACACCTTGACATGACTTGCTACATACATATTGATTGACCTGACATGGTACCGTACACTACTTGACTTGACCTGGTGTACCATGACTTGACCCCTTACCTGATCTTGTGTCTAATGCCATCAAACCTGACATGTAGTCCTCACGGACCGTTCCTGCTGTCTATCCAGACAAACCTGCTTACCTGATCCTGTGTTGGCATTAGTTCTTGATTACGGAATACCTGACTTGAATTACACATATAACTTGGGGATATAAGGAAATCAATGATGAAACCTGACTTGTAACTCGACAGTGTACTACTTTTACTGATCAGTTTTAGAGGCTAGGCCAGCCTTGGGATGATGCTGCTGACATCATTCATCTGTACATCCTTCCTGTTTTAGTGCCTAGCGGCATGTCTCGGATTCAGCCCGAGAATCTGGACCGTGGTCCCGGGTATGCACGGGATACTATTAAGTTACATCGACGATTCATCAGATTGATTTCAAAGACTTTAGAATAGAAAACCAATAGAACAGTTTAGTTCACTCACTGCACACTACCATTCACTGCCCTGACTACATTACTGTTGCACTTGCTTTTCATTCATGTTTATATCTGCATTGCCTGTTACCCTGTTTATATTTTATTACTTGATGACATGACGCGCTGACGTCTGGGTTTTGCATGGCCCAGATTCTGTACCGCTGCTGCAGTCCAAGTAGGAGTACTTTAGCCAGCAGGCTGAGCTATGAGGTGTCAGCAGTAGTTAGTTCTTTTATTTCCTGCATTTTATTCCTGATGTGAGCCCGCATTATGGGACATACATTCCAGTTATTTTGTATTGGATCTTTTGCTTCCGCATTTTATTATTCTTGACTCATGTTATCTTGGCTTATTGACATGTTTTAGATAGTTTTATTTTGTTCTTGATATCTCTACAGCCGTAATGTGACTGTGGATGGATACTTCCTACCCACAGATAGCATGGTTGGCTATGTCACGTGCCCATTTTAGCGTGCTCTGGGAAGCGGGGCGTGACATGGTTCTTTTGGTATCAGAGCCATAGGTTAGTCGGGTTGATTCTTTTGTAGTTGGGTATTGTACCCAATACACGAATCAGAATACCCGTGTTTAGGAAACATGTCCTGCCACCTTGCCGTTTACCGTTCTTGAATCAAGTCCTTCCTGGTTATATCTTTTACGATGTGCGAACTTCCTTTGCATATCGATTCGAAACCCGATTCCTTGTTATCTCTAGGACTTATGCGACTTGGGTGGAGTTATGTAATTGTGGCTATGATACCGCGGCATAGTTACAATGCGGCACTCTATTTAAGTAACTTGGAGTTCTAGCCTTGATCCATATTGTAAATTTGTTATCATGCTAATCTTGGGTGTTTTGATTTCAGGAGTATGGCAGGCAAGAATCTGAAGACGTACCAAAGGCGTGTTGACGAAGCCGCCATGCTTGGAGTAATTCGGGGAATGCTGGAGAATCAAAAGAGGCAGACCGAGCTGATCCAGCAGCAAGCTGAATCGTTTCAGGAAGGTTTGCAGACCGTTCAGCAGTCTGTGAACAATGTTGGAGCTAAACCAGTTGATCGTGTGGGGACCGTAGCAGACTTCCTACGTTTAGGTCCATCGGTATTTACCGGTTTGGAGGAACCGTTGCCAGCAGAGCAGTGGCTGGTTGACACGGAGAACTTACTTATTGCGGCACAGATTCCAGATGATAAAAGAGTTGATGTGGTGCGTATTCAGTTAGTGGACCACGCCCGTGAATGGTGGCTTGTGGAGGAGACCCGATTGACCAAGCCGATCAAATGGGCGGATTTTTCGAAGAGTTTCCTGGAGAAGTACTTCATGCGGACTGCACGGGAGGAAATGGAAGAGAAGTTCATCGGTCTGAAGCAGAATGGAGCACCCATAGATGTGCATGCAGCAGAGTGGACACGGCTCAGTAGATTCGTTGGACCTTTAGTTGCCAACGATGCAGACAGGGCAAGGAGGTTCATGCGCAGCTTGGATGTGGACATCCAGAGGCAGATTGTCTCCCTGGGTTTGACCACTTTCTCACAGGTACTTACGGCAGCACGAGAACAGCAGATCCTATATGGGAAGAATGGGAGTTTGCAGCAGACAGCAGTTGCAGTAAGGAAGCCAGCATTTGTACCAAACCGAGCTCATGGTCGTAGAGGTATTCCAGTGGACCGTCGTGGTGTAAAACCAATGAAGAAGCATGTTGTAGTTGACCAGAGAAAGAGCGTGACTTGTAACTACTGCAATTTACCTGGCCACGTGCAAAAGGATTGTCGAAGGAGGCAAGGACTCTGTTTAGTTTGTGGAGCGGCAGATCACATTGTTAACTCATGTCCGTCGAAACTTCGTACGAGGGATGCTATTCAGAAGCCTCCGCAGAGACCGTTCCAGGGACAGAAGTAGCTGACTCAAGGATCTAATCAGGCTCGAGCTTTTACCTTGACGGCTGAGGAAGCTAAGGCGTCAGGAGAAGTTGTTTCAGGTACTCTACTCGTTCATGGTTTTCCCGCATTAGCATTATTTGATTCTGGTGCATCCTATTGTTTTATGTCGTCCAAGTTTATAGCTACACACTCGATTACCTGCATGACCCTGTCTAGTTTCTGGGACATACACACTGGGAATGGGAAAATCATATCTAGTAGGGAATGTAAAGATTGTACAGTTGTTGTTGGCGGACGGGAGCTTTTTGCAGATTTCTTAGTAATCGATACGGGCAGCTACGAAGTCGTCTTGGGAATGGATTTTCTTGGCACTTTCCACGCTCACATTGATTGTAGGGTAAAGAAAGTAATTTTCCAGATTCCCGGACATCCCGAGTTTACCTTCACTCGAGGAAGCGGTTCTGTCGGGCCAGTCGAGTTTAAGGCTAGGCCGACAACTAATATTCTTGCATCAATGGAGGTTGATAAAAGTGAAGAGCCAGCTGTTGTTCGTGATTTTGTGGACGTGTTTGAAGATATATCGGGATTACCGCCCAAGCGAGATGTGGAGTTCACAATTGATCTTATTCCTGGTGCAGCGCCAGTATCTAACGCGTATTACCCAATGGCACCAGTGGAGTTGGAAGAAGTCAAGAAACAGGTTGCTGAACTGCTTGAGAAGGGTTGGATTCGAAGCAGTAACTCGCCTTGGGGAGCTCCAGTTCTTCTAGTTAAGAAGAAAGATGGCACGAGAAGAATGTGCATCGACTATCGAGAATTAAACCGGGTGACTATTAAGAACAAGTACCCGATCCCTTGCATTGGCGAACTTTTTGAGCAGCTTAGTAGTGCGAGGGTATTCTCAAAGCTGGATTTGCGATCCGGATATCATCAGGACCGAGTGAAGGCAGAAGATATTTACAAGACGGCGTTCCGAACTCAGTATGGACATTACGAGTACTTAGTGCTTAGTGATGCCCTTCGGAGTAACGAATGCATCGGCGATATTCATGGACTTGATGAACCGAATATTTTCACCATTCTTGGACCAGTTTATTGTGGTGTTCATCGACGATATTCTGGTGTACTCGAAGAGTTTTGCAGAGCGTGCTGAGCATCTGAAGATCGCACTGCAGACGTTGAGACAAGAGAGATTGTATGCGAAGATGAGCAAGTGCGAGTTTTGGCTGGAGGAAGTAAAGTTTTTGGGGCATGTTGTGTCTGGTGATGGAATCGCCATCGATCCGGAAAAGATTGCAGCAGTTCGAGATTGGCCGATTCCGAAGAATGTTGCGGAGATAAAAAGTTTTCTTGGACTCGCCGAGTATTACAGGAGATTTGTGGAGAACTTTGCTCGTATGGCGGAGCCGTTGACTAAGCTTACGCGCAAGGAGGTACCTTTTGTGTGGACGGATAGATGTGCGTCAGCTTTTGAGATGTTGAAGCAGAAATTGATAACCGCCCCTATTCTGACCGTGCCAGACAATTCCGGAGGATTGGTGATTCACAGCGACGCATCTGGGAAAGGATTGGGATGTGTTTTGATGCAGCATGGGAAGGTTGTAGCGTACGCATCAAGACAGTTGAAGACCCATGAGAAGAATTACCCAACTCACGACTTGGAGCTTGCGGCTGTGATTTTCGCTTTGAAGATTTGGAGACATTAACTTTTGGGCGAAAGGGTCGAAGTTTTTACTGATCATAAAAGCTTGAAGTGTGTGTTCACGCAGAAGGAGCTTAATATGAGGCAGCGTAGATGGTTAGAGCTGATGACTGACTACGATCTTGATCTCAAGTACCATCCGGGAAAGGTTAATGTCGTACCGGATGCGCTCAGTCGGTTACCAGCAATTCAGATGTTGACTACGCAGAAGGAACTCGTGGAAGACTTTCGAAGATTTGATTTGGAGGTTGTACTACCGCATTCTTCGGGACAGTTGTTGCAGCTGCAAGTACATTCGTCGTTGATCGAGAATATTAAAGCAGCGCAATCACAGGATCCTAGATTGCAAAAGTTTCGAGAACAGATTGTAGCCGGACTACGAACAGATTTATTGATCCATGAAGATGGTTCGTTGAAATATGGTAGCCGTTTGTGTGTGCCGAAGGAAGATATTCGTGAAGAACTTATGAAGGAGGCATACAGTTTAGCTTATTCCGTACATCCAGGAGGTACGAAGATGTACCGAGACTTGCGACAGCAGTTCTGGTGGGAAGGTATGAAACGGGAGATCGCTCGCTTTGTGGCAAAGTGCTTGGTATGTCAGCAAGTTAAGGCTGAACATCAAAGGGTTGCTGGTTTATTGCAACCACTTCCGATTCCCCAGTGGAAGTGGGAACATATAACCATGGATTTCGTGACGGCTTTACCATGGAGTCCAAAAGGAAACAATGCAGTATGGGTGATTGTTGATCGATTGACCAAGGCAGCTCATTTTATCCCTTTTCGGGTTGGTCAATCAACAGAAACTTTGGCGGAGCGGTACATGCAGGAGATTATAAGATTGCATGGAGTACCGGTGAGCATCGTGTCCGATCGGGACACTCGGTTCTTATCACACTTCTGGAGGAGTTTACAGGAAAGTTTGGGGACTCGATTGAAGTATAGCACAACTTATCATCCTCAAACTAATGGTCAGTCGGAGAGAATGATCCAAGCTCTTGAAGATATGTTGAGAGCGTGCATATTGGACTTCAAGGGTTCTTGGGAGGATCATCTACATTTGGTGGAGTTTTCTTACAACAATAGTTTCCAGGCGACTATTCAGATGGCTCAATTTGAAGCTTTGTATGGTCGTAAATGTCGTTCACCTGTTTGTTGGGACGATGTCGGTGAACGAAGATTGTTGGGACCAGATTTGGTTGTACAGACAGTTGAGAAAGTTAACACTATCAGGAATCATATGAAAGCAGCACAAGACAGACAGAAGAGTTGGGCAGATACGTTGAGAAGACCTCTAAAGTTCGCCGTGGGTGATTTGGTATTCTTGAAGATATCACCAACTAGAGGGGTGATTCGTTTTGGAAGTCGAGGAAAGCTCAGTCCTCGTTTCGTTGGATCCTTTGAGATCTTGGAGCGTGTTGGTGAGGTAGCGTATCGTTTAGCGTTACCACAGGCCTTGGCGAATGTGCACGATGTGTTTCACGTATCTCAACTCTGTAAGTATGTTCGAGATGAAACGCATGTATTGGATCATTCGGAGCTGACGGTACGAGAAGACTTGACTTTTGAGGAGCGACCGGTTGAAATTGTGGATCGAAGGGAAAAGGTTCTTAAGAACAAGATTATCCCTCTTGTACTTGTCTCTTGGGGAAATCGCTCACATGGAGAGAGTCCACTTGGGAGCGAGAAGATGAAATACGGCAGAAGTTTCCACATCTTTTCTTGTAGTTTGATTTTTTTTCGCCTATCCTTTGTGTTCTTGGAATTTCGAGGACGAAATTCTTTTGTAGTTGGGTATAATGTAACAACCGAGTCCAGTTATACCGATTTCAGTTATCGTATGTGTTGTTTATGGTATTTATTTCATCTGTCTTGTTTGACCGTCGCTAGTTATAAATTTCACCCCGACAATTCAGTTCTGCATATAACAATTTAAGGCATTTAAAATAAAATTAAAATACTTGACATGGTCTGCTTGACACCCCTAACCCTGTGGTAGCGTCCTCGCATCGTGTTCTCGTCCCGTTTAGTGAAACGGACGTGCTTGGGCGGCTACGCGCACGTGCATGCGTTCGTTCTTGGGGGTATGCTTTTTAATTATAAAATCCTTCATTTTAAATTTTGGAACCCGCCAATAATTTTTCATTTTCGAATTCAAATTTTTTGACCCGACTCGGGCGCGATTCGGAATTATTTTTGTATTACGCCAAATCCTATTTTTCTAATATTTTTAAAAACCAACGAAATTTAAATACACGCTAACAGAAAATATTTTCTCTATTTTTAAAATCCCTTTAAAAATCTTTCCCCTAACCATTTTACCCCGCCAGCCAATCAGATCTCTTGGATTGCACTGGACCCCACCACTAAATCTTTTCTCTCTCTCTCTCTCTTTCTTTTTCCTCAACCAATCAGAAACCCCCTCCTTTCACTGGGCCCCACCGTTTTTCCCTTTCTCATTTTCCTTTCTCCCTCTCTCTCTCCTCCACGCAGCACTTTCTCTCTCTCTCTCTCTTCTTTCTCTCTCCTCTCGCGCCTTTCTCTTTCCGCTCACGATCACTGTGCATTCCTCGATTCTAGTCATCGCCGCGTAGATCCCGTCACATTCCTTCTGCGTTCTCTTCTTCTTCTGTTAACCCATGCACCCATCGCCACGAGAAGCGCACCAGAGAAAACCCTAACCCTATTCCTCTACCTTCTCCTCCCTCGACCTCTCTTCTCATCCCTCATCACCGTCTCCTTCCTCGACCTCATCTCTTTCCTCTCCTCTGCATCCCTCCAAACCCAGAAACTGCTCACCAAACCCAGTAACCTAAACCCTAACTCCTCGACTCAACTCACCACCGATCACCACCCGATCTCACCCCACTCTCCTCTCCTCCTCATCTTCCTTCCTTTCTTCTCCTTCATCTCTCTCTTTTCTGTCTAACCCTGCACACCACAGCAGCCGCGACCCTTTCCCCCGAGCACCCTGCACCCCGCCGGAGCTGATCGCCGCCGGTGACCTCGTCCTCGTGCCCAGATCACCTTACATCCCAGTGAGCTATGCACCCTTATTCCTCCTCCATCTTTCCTTCTTCCTTTCTTTCCTGTTCTTTTCAGTTGTTTTCTAATCATCGTGTCCTCTGCAGTTGCTCACCGGAGCTTCGCCGACTATCACCGTCGACGCCATCGCCCCTCTGAAAAGCTAGTGGGTAAGCCTTCTCTTCCCAACTGTTCTATTCTCCTTACATGTTCTCATTTCTTTCCATGCATTTCTCTTGGTGGTTTTCACTGTGTTACTGTCTTGCCGGAATCCGACCGTGCCGGCGACGGTTCCCGACGACTCAGCAAGAACCTCTGATCCGTGTGACTCCATTGTCCGTCGTTTGGGTTCATTCCGTGAACCGTGCGTGCGTCGTGATATTTCCCCGCCGACGTGTAACGTTCCGTTTCGCGACCCGTCGAGACAAATGAAACTTGCTACATGCTATTTTAAACCATTCATATGCTAAATTAATTATTTCCTACTAAATCCCTAATTAGAATTGATAAAAATGGATTTCAAATTAACCGTATAAGGTTCCGTTACACATTTTATGATTTCGAACTTGAGACTTAATCTTGTATCGAATTATTCATATCTAACAATCACTTGTACATGATAGATCACATTTGTTTACTGCTATGGTACTTTTTTATCCAATTTAGCCTATCAGACATTCATGTGCAACTTTAACTGGTCTAATTACAATTGCATTCATTTAACAGATTATACAAGTCGTCGCATCCTTGGGACACTCAATATTTATTAACCTATTTCCAGCAGTTACATCTATCATTCTGTATTCACATTATGTTGACACTGTCTGTTTAACACAATTGATAACTGTGCAACTAAACAAACAAATCTGCTTTATTGCTTAATTCATTGATTAGATCATGTTGTTGATAACCATGCTTGATTATTTAACCCTGATTATGCTAGCCGATTATGAGCACACCCATGATATCGTTTACACCTTGACATGACTTGCTACATACATATTGATTGACCCGACATGGTACCGTACACTACTTGACTTGACCTGGTGTACCAAGACTTGACCCGTTACCTGATCTTGTGTCTAATGCTATCAAACCTCACATGTAGTCCTCACGGACCGTTCCTGCTGTCTATCCAGACAAACCTGCTTACCTGATCCTGTGTTGGCATTAGTTCTTGATTACAGAATACCTGACTTGAATTACACATATAACTTGGGGATATTGGGAAATCAATGATGAAACTTGACCTGTAACTCGACAGTGTACTACTTTTACTGATCGGATTTAGAGGCTAGGCCAGCCTTGGGATGATGCTGCTGACATCATTCATCTGTACATCCTTCCTGTTTTAGTTCCTAGCGGCATGTCTCGGATTCAGCCCGAGAATCTGGACCGTGGTCCCGGGTATGCACGGGATACTATTGAGTTACATCGACGATTCATCAGATTGATTTCAAAGACTTTAGAACAGAAAACCAATAGAACAGTTTAGTTTACTCACTGCACACTACCTTTCACTGCCCTGACTACATTACTGTTGCACTTGCTTTTCATTAATGTTTATATCTGCATTGCCTGTTACCCTGTTTATATTTTATTACTTGATGACATGACGCGCTGACGTCTGGGTTTTGCATGGCCCATATTCTGTACCACTGCTGCGGTCCGAATAGGAGTACTTTAGCCAGCAGGCTGAGCTTTGAGGTGTCAGCAGTAGTTAGTTCTTTTATTTCCTGCATTTTATTCCTGATGTGAGCCCGCATTATGGGATATACATTCCAGTTATTTTGTATTGGATCTTTTGCTTCCGCATTTTATTATTCTTGACTCATATTATCTTGGCTTATTGACATGTTTTAGATAGTTTTATTTTGTTCTTGATATCTCTACAGCCGTAATGTGACTGTGGATGGATACTTCCTACCCACAGGTAGCATGGTTGGCTATGTCATGTGCCCATTTTAGCGTACTCTGGGAAGCGGGGCGTGACAAGAAGCATACACACTAGTCTACTCCGGAGTATCGATGCCCTGTCTCGATAATCCTACGACTAGGGACCTGAAAAAGGATGTGCTTGTAGACTACCCAGCCCCCACTAGTGTGACTGCCATCACAACGCTGGTAGTCAAGCAAGATCCTAAGGGCTCTATCAATATGTATTCTCGATATGCTAACATATACAAATATTAAGATAGAAATAAACCAAGTAGCGTACTACCATATTTAGCAAGAATGTTAATATAACTGTGAATATCCCAAGCTTCCATTAAATAATATACAAGCTAGTATGATACAATAATGGTCCCTAGGGCATATACACTAACAAAGCTGTCCATCGCGACAATCCATCCATAATATCAGTGCAACACAGAATATCAACGTGAATATCATGTTCGTAAACCCGTCTGATTGTACATATAGCAACCAGTCGGATTGTACCGCTCTATGATATTCACGGTCGTAGAAAATAACATATGCACTGAAAACACGAATTCAAAATTTCGATCGACTAAAGCTTTTCGCATTGGCCCTAAGTACAAGCCAGTAAATAAATCTGGGCCAAAACCAAATATCCCAAAAATCACATTTCCATATTACAGAGCACAACGGCCCTAAGATGACAGCTGAACCGCGGCCAAATGCCATGATAGGCGGCGGTTCCGCGGCCAAAAGTTGGGTATTTATGCTCCAATTTCTTCCTGGCCTCTATAATTGTCTGCATATAATTTTAAGGCAACCAAAAAGATTTTTTGAACAACTTTAAAATTCGAACAGCGGGCATGTAAAATGGAAACGCGATTCGGAAAAATCCGTCGATCGAAAATCTAAACAAATGCAAACTAGCTAGTTAAGGTTTATAGAGTGGCTCTGATACCATGTTGGGTTTTGGCGCCCGCTCCACGGAAACCGCGGCCGAGACGAAAGCGAAAACAAAAAATTCTAGCGAATAGTGAACGCCCGTAATACCCAGTATTGGATCCAAAGACCTAAACTAGCTAGCTAAGAGTGCAATGGTTGAGAAAACTACAATCTTTGTCGTGTGTCCACCCAATTGTGGAAGACCCCTCCAAGCTCGTAGCTGTCAGGATCGCGCTTAAGAATCGACCACCCTTGCCGAAGATGATCCATCCGAGGAAAACCGGAGGAGGCTCTAACCGATGATCCAAGCTTGCTAGGTTTGGATGGTCGGTGATGTAGGAATATTTCACTAAATTTTCCCTCATGAACCATGCTGAAAATGATAGCAAGAAGAAGAAGGAGAAGAAGAGAGGATGGTTGCTCTTGCTAGCAACCATGAAACATGAAACTCAAGTGAAAACATCAAGTGTTGAAAATATGAGAATGGCTTGCTTTTTACAACCATGCATCAATAGTGCATACAAATGAATTTTCCAATATAAAATCCCTAAGCCATACCTCTCTACATGGTAAGAACCATGCTTCATAACTCTTCACTTTCCATCTCATTTCTATTTAATTTTCTAAAAAGAAAATCAAATATGAGGTGTCCTTCTTCTAGAAGCATTCCCGTATAAACACGGAATACTTCACCCGGTATATGTATCGCTACATATAGCGTATCCATATAAAAATACAGATAGCAGCAAAGAGAGAAAATAAATAATGAACAATAATACTAAAATATATGTATCAAAATACATACATAAATTATTAAATCAAAACCTTATTTAATAATCCGGCTTAATCCTAAGCCGGCTAGTATTATCAACCGTCCGATTAAAGTCTGTGTATCCCGTACACGTATTTAATCGGACCCCTGCATGTACCAACATACGACTCCTACTTCTGTCGCCTGAACTGGGAAAACCCTCTATGTGGGACTCTAAAGACTCAACAATAAGCTGGCAGTGGGTTTAACCATAAGCACGTCAGCGGCATTAGCTGTACATAACGGCTACCCAGGTAATTGTCGAAAGGGGGTTCGACAATCAAGTGCGTCCTTACTCTACTGAGCCTGAATATGACAATCTCCGTACAGTCCGTTCTCTTCGTCAAAAAGTATCGCATATCGGGTCTAGGGGTGGATAACGTCAGACCCCTACTAACCCGATAAGTCGTGTCTGAGTCAAGATCATCACCAACAGACATACTACTGATCAACTATCAGTAAATCTCATCCACCGTGGCCACAAATTGTTGGATATATGTATGCCCTAGAGGCCATTATATATATAGTGGATGCTTGAACATGTATATATATACAGATGACTTTCTTACTCGACATGATAGTATGCTATCTAGTTTATCTTGACATGTTCATTTGATCATGCATCTTACTCATTTGGTACATGTTGATAAAGCCCTTAAGATATCTGCTTGATTACTGGGACTATGATGCAGATCATACTAGTGGGACACGTGTAGTTTATGAGCATATCCTTGAACTGTTCCTAGTCATGGGTGTATCGAGACGGGGCATCGATATTCCAGAGTAGACTAGCGTATACCATTCTTGTCCCATATGATGGGCGATGGATGATCCCATATCCATCTGGTGTGGTGACACCAAAGATTGTATGTGGGTGCTCAGTGGAGACAGGGTACACTGAACGGACTCGCCGAGACCTCCTATGTGGTATTATATCTATCATCGGATAGCAGTTCTCAGGTGACACTGGTACAGGTTAGTCTGTAGACCCGAGATCGTCATAGAGTCTTGTGTGTCCTCCCACTGTACTTTGATCTCCACCCTACCACGGTTCTACTGAGTCGTGCAAACAGGTGGATTTTGGGTACAGTCCCGAGGCACATGGAGGCAATGAGCGGTAGAAGGGGTTTCGTCTATCCCGGTATTGGGGGTTGATGTTGCGCAATGTTCGATTGGCTATAACAGGAAGTCCCTGGCCAGGGCTGCTGAGATTTACTGATAAGTGTTATCAGTTGTTTCTCGATCTGTTATGAGCCATACACCGGCATGACTTATTGAGTTAATGGGGTCGACGATTCCATCCATGGACTCGATTTGTAGCATATCTGACGAAGAGACCGGACTGTACGGTAAGTGTTTCCTGTTGGCTCGACGGGAGTTTTGACAGCTTCGCTTGTTTTCTTCTGATCGCTCAATACCCGGGTGGCCGTTACGTTTAGCAGACCGCTTGCGGCTTGTGGGTGTTTGATATGATCATCACCTACTGCCGGCGTATTGACGAGTCTTAGAGTTCCAAACAGGAGTTTCCTAGCTCAGGCGCAACGATGTGGTGTGCATATGAGATATGCGCGGGGACCCGATTAAATGCGTGTATGTGATACCGTATATTAATCGGGCGTTTTTCTATTGGTCGGGTCGTATGTGATATGACCGGTTTGTTAAATCAAGTGTTGATTTAACATTGACTTTTAGCTCACTTCTTTATTTAAACCCTTTTCTATAATGATGTATGCATGCATGTATGCACATGATGATGTGTATGGAGACATACATGCATACATGGTATCATGGTTGTTGATACATATATGGTGGCAATGCAAGACTCACATGGGAATAAATATGCATATATATTTATTTTAGAATTAAAGAAATAGAAAATCAATTCATGGTGGATAATTCTTCATAACTCTTCACTTGACTCTAAGTTCCACCATGAGTTAATTTTCTATGGTTCTTATTACTCCAAAATAAATATCTATATATTTATTAACCCATGGTTAAGGATGAGAGTGTGGAATTATATATAATTTCTTTTCTCATTTTTATTTATATTATTCATCACAACAAAAGAGCTCTAGCTTTGCCATTATCATCTTCTTCTTCCTCAAAGCTCTCTTGAGATTTCTAGTGAGTGAGGTTGATAAAAAGAAACAGTTTTGAATAGAGAAAACAAACCACATCATCATTCTATACTGGTTTAGCCTATTAGCTTAGAGTGTTAGCTCCACTTCCTCATTGATCAAGTGTAGCAAGGAGTTTTGAGCAAAGGGGCTTCGGGTGGATCATCGTGGACAAGGAACAACTCAAGCGATCCGTTTCAAACTCACAAAGATCCAAGGAGTCACCAAGGGAAGTCTACAAAGGTTGTAATTTCTCCACTTAGTGATAGATTCTTTGTAGTATGTGATACTATTAGATGTTACCCTAAAATTCTAGTTTTGATTCATGGTTAGTTTGCTTAGCACCTCCCTAAAATTTTAAAGTGGTATATGTGATGCTTCCAAACCCTAGATTAGGTGCTAAGGAAACCCAACAGTGGTATCAGAACCAAGCTAGAGCTTTAAAGTAACCTATACGACGTTAAAAACCTCGAACGAACGAAACTCGACACCCGAATCATGCTCACTGGAAATTTTTCAAAAAGTTGGATTTTTTCACATTAAAAATACTCAGAAAATCGAGTAGGGTATTGTATGGGCCCACAAGAAGAACGAAGCCCTAACTCAACTTAACGACCGTGGAACCGCGGCCGAAAAGGTCTTTTTGCGGCGGTTCCGCGGCGCCGTTGGTGAGGCTTGGACTGTGCCTTCTTGTGCTGGCCCGTATGTGCTAATAACAGTCTCTGGTATATTTTAAAACTGCTTAAGTGTTAAGCTTTCTGAGAATTCTTTGGGTGATTGATCATTCGATCGAACGTTTTAACTGCGCCTAGTATATGAGAATGTGATACAATAATGGAATCTACAAATTTATTTGTTGCGTGTAAATCTAACATTTCGTTCTCGGGTGTGATCGGAAATCTTATTGAATTATCCGACTTATTTTGAAAAGGTGTTTTCATGGATGAGACCTAAATGCGAGCTTTACATTGTTAGACATGAAATCATGGATATGTGAAATCCCGGGTTTGTGTTGTCTAAGGACAGTTACGATTCCAATTGTTATAGTTTTTTCATTTTTCTTTTCTGCGACCGTAAGTGTAGTATATGGTGTATCGCCGGTTTCGTTGCTATACATCAACGACAATCGGGATACGCATACTTACTTACGTTGATGATATGTGATATTATGTGTTGCTGAGATATGATGTGCAGGATCGTCGTGATTGAATAGCCAGGGGTTTTATGTGAGATGGGAGTTTTTATTTTCATTCATGTAAAAATCAATTGTATGTAATATTCTTTTATTTGGGGCACTTCCGGGTTGAGGATGGTGTCACCATTATTGTATATTATTTACTTTTCCGCATTAGGATAGACCCAAGGAGGGGAGCACAAGTGACCTGGTTCTAGGGTTCAGTGGGAGGCTATCTCGAAGAGTCGAGACCGGGTCTCCTAAACTCTAGAATTGGTAGGGTCACTTGCCGCTCTCATAAGAGTCTAGGGGTGTGTGCTTGGCTATTCATCGCGACCTTGGAATCCGTATTTTCTATCGTTGGCTAAATACAAAATACGGACCTCCTAGATATCCTTTATTTTCATATGTGCTTCTGTTGTTGATATTCTGTGATGTGATTACTTAGTATCTGAGACGAATGGATTATTATTATATATATGATATATAATAAACGTTGCTTATGTTTTACACCTACTAGTCCCGCCCCGCTATGCCGTTAGTTAAGTAACCTAACGGTGCATAACGGGACACTGTGGCGAATGCAGATGGCATAAGTGTACGTTCTATTTTCGTTTCTTTTCTGTGATGGCTTAGGAACTTAAATGATGGAACTACATTAATAAGATTAATGTAAAGAAAATGAAACCTAAAGATGTTGTAGAATCGGATTTGAAACACACTCGGCCTTTTTATAAAAAATGCAAGTTTCAATAGATGCGGAGCTTAAGCCACTCCTTTTCTAAACTATTTTGATTCTACAACGAGATCAAGTTCAAAGCGTTAAAGGTTTTCATAAAAACCATCTGCAACCCTCCGTCATTTTAGGAAGCAGAGTACTTAGTATTCGTGCTACGTATGTTGATCATAGTCAAGGCGTAGTGTACGGTAGCTAAGTGAAGTCTTCCTACAAAGCATATGATGCAATCAGTTAGGACATTCATGTGATTATGTTGATCATTGTCAAAGGTCATATGGGTGGGTCTGGTTAATCACGAAATGACGGGTAGAACTTGACTAGTGCTTATGATATGTTGACCATAGCCAAGGTCATAAACAGCTAGGGGTAAAAACCATATCAGGAGTTTTAAGAGTTGAAATTTGCAATGAGATTGCATACCTTCTATATGATAGTTGGATCCCGATCCCACTGTGAGTAAGAGTTACTCCCAGGAGAGTTTTGTACTTTACAATTAGCTAATCCAGTAGGTGTCTAAAAAGGTGTCAACGGGGTTTGACCTCTGGGAAAACGAGGTTTATTTTAATTAGGTCCGTGCGAAAGCACGGGGAACCTCCCTCAAAGTACCGACACTGGCCTGGCTGACCAGTTAGCGAAACTGTAGAATGTAATTAATCCTGGCTAGTTTTCCTTTTGAGGTTTTGAAAGAAAATTTGATAAAAGCAGTGGGAGACATCGATTAGATAAGATAATAACCAATCTAATTCTTTGCAAGAGCATTTCGCTGAGTGTATTCTTTTCTCTCTCCTAATGGCAGATACCAGATGACGGGACTTAAGCTTCTTTTAGAGTAAAACAAACTGACAGGACCGAATTATAAAGAATGGCTGAGGAACCTGAACATTGCACTCACATATGATAAAGTATCATATGTCCTCACTACCAAAGCCCCACCCGTCTCAGTACCTGAATCATCTGTTTCGAATAAGGAGATCGGAAAAACATGGGATATTGATTGTGACACGGCCAAGTGCCTTGCGCTTGCTTCTATGGACAGTATATATCAGAAGTAGCATGAGAAGATGGATGTTCAATCCATCTTTCTTCATATAAAGGAGTTGTATGCAGAGCAATCTCGGACTTTGCGATACGAGGCATCTCGAAAGTTGTTTCAGATGTGGATGGCCCCTGGCACATCAGTAGGAGAACATGTCTTGAAGATGATTGGTCTTATAGAAGAACTTGAGGACCTGGGATGGACCATGGATAATGAGCAATATACTGATATTGTTCTACAGTCTCTCCCCCTTCCTTTGCTCCGTTCATTGTGAATTTCAATATGAACGATTTAGAGAAATCACTGCCTGAACTTCTCAATATGTTGAGAAGTGCAGAGAGCACGCTTAAAACAGCGAAAACTCTCGCTCTGCTTGCTGGGTCATCTTCCTCTTCCGTCCCAAAAACCAAGGCCAAGGGAAAGAAGAAGAAGAAACCCACCAAACCGAGAGGTGGAGTTGAAAAAGCAAAGGGGAAAGACAAATCCGGGGCCGCGGGAAGTGGAAAAGGAGAATGTTTTTACTGCCAAAAGTCGGGACACTGGAAACGCAATTGTGCTCTGTATCTTGCTGATCTCAAGAAGAAGAAGCATACTGATGCTTCCGCTTCAGGTGTGTTTGTAACTGAAAACTGTTTTTCTATAAACTCTACATCTTGGGTATTAGATACCGGTTCTGGTTCTCACATCTGCAATTGTATGCAGGGATTGAGAAATAATAGAGTTTTGAAGACTGGTGACTATACTCTTCGTGTTGGAAATGGTTCCAATGTACATGTTGTATCTGTAGGAGAGTATCATCTGGGGTTGCCTTCGGGATGTATTTTGGTTTTGAACCCTTATTATTATGTACCTAGTATGCTATGTGATATAATATCCGTTTCTTTGTTGGACAATGAAGGATATCATTTTGTGTTGCAAAATAATGTTATGAACATTAACTAAAATCAACAGTTGATTGGGTATGGTACACTAAATAACGGTATTTACGTCCTGAACCAACACATGATTTTCAATATACAACATACTAATAAAAGGAAAATTTCAGATATAAATGAAGCTTTTCTTTGGTATTGTAGGCTTGGTCATATTAATGAAACAAGATTAAACAAGCTACATAAAGATGGATATTTGAATCCTTTTGAATATAAATCTTATGCGACTTGTCAGTCCTGTATCAAAGGTAAAATGACTAAAACTCCGTTTACTGGACACGGAGAAAGAGCTGTGGAACTCTTAAGCCTCATACATAGTGATGTATACGGACTAATGTCTACACATGCTAGAGGCGGTTTTTCATACTTCATTACTTTTACTTATGACTTCTCAAGATTCGGACATGTGTTTTTATTAAAGAATAAATCCGAAGATTTCGAGAAATTCAAGGAGTACAAACTTGAAGTAGAAAAACAAACAGGCTTGAGCATCAAGAAACTTCGATCGGATCGAGATGGAGAGTATTTGAGTACAGAGTTTTCAGACTTCTTAAAAGAGAATGGGATTCTCTCTCAGCTCACTCCCCCTTACACACCACAGCACAACGGTGTGTCAGAACGGAGGAATCGTACCCTATTAGATATGGTACGGTCCATGATGAGTGATGCTGAGTTACCGCTTTCCTTTTGGGGACATGGATTGGAGACAGCAATGTATCTGTTAAACAGGGTTCCAACCAAGACCGTGTCTACCACTCCATATGAGATATGGTATGGAAAGAGACCATCTCTTAAAAGAGTTAGGATATGGGGTTGTCCGGCTTTTGTCAAAAAGCAGAATCCGGATAAACTCGAGACACGATCGGTTATGTGTAAATTTGTGGGATATCCAAAACATTCATATAGATATCTGTTCTACCACAAGGAGGAACAAAAGGTGTTTAATTCTCAACATGCCACATTTTAGAAAATGAAATTTTTACAAATAGTATTGATGGCAATGCGGTAGAGCTAGAAGAGGTTCTGGAGACACAAATTACTCATAACGAATTGGTTGAAATAGATGTTGCGGTAGAACTTCAAGAACCTCAGCCGCTCCGGAGATCTAGAAGAACTTCTCGCCCACCGGAGAGATACTATGGGTTTCTCATTGATGGTGATAGAGAAGATTGCATCATGGATGATGATGATCCTACTAGTTTTCAGCAAGCTATCACGAGTGGTGACTCAGTGAAGTGGCTGGATGCCATGAGATCCGAAATGGAGTCCATGTACACCAACAAAGTATGGACTTTGGACGTTGCACCTCCTGGGATAAAACTAGTAGGGAGAAAATGGATCTTTAAGAGAAAGATTGGTGTAGATGGACAGGTAGAGACCTTTAAAGCAAAGCTTGTAGCGAAAGGTTTTCGTCAAAGACCAGGATTGGACTATGATGGAACTTTCTCTCCAGTAGCAATACTTAAATCCATTCAGATCCTACTTGCTATCTCTGCTCACTACGATTATGAAATCTAGCAGATGGACATAAAAACTGCATTTCTAAATGATGATTTAGAAGAATGCGTTTTTATGGATCAGCCAGAAGGCTTCATAGACAGTGGGAGCAGCGAAAAGGCATGTAGGTTGCTTAAATCCATTTATGGATTAAAACAGGCATCACGGAGCTGGAATATCTGTTTTGATGATACGATCAAAGAGTTTGATTTTGTCAAAAATATAGATGAACCATGCATTTATAAGAATATTGTAGTGAGTACTGTCACATTACTCGTATTGTATGTGGATGACATTCTCTTGATAGGAAATGATATTCATATGCTACAATCGGTCAAACTATTCTTATCACAAAGGTTCTCCATGAAGGACCTGAGTGATGCCTCTTGCATTTTGGGCATTAGGATCTATAGAGATAGATCCAAGAGATTATTAGGATTGTCCTAATCAAAGAACATTGACACCATCCTAAAAAGGTTTAGTATGGAAGATTCTAAGCGTGGTGCCTTGCCCGCTTGTCATGGAATCACTCTCTCTAAGGACTTCTGTCCGAAGACTGATGAAGAGAGAGCTCGCATGAGCATTAAACCCTACGCTTCAGCCGTAGGATCTATAATGTATGCGATGTTATGTACTCGCCCTGATGTTGCTTATGCACTAGCTGTAGTAAGCAGGTATCAATCCAACCCGGGCGACAAACATTGGATAGCAGTAAAGAACATTCTTAAGTACTTGCGAAGGACTAAAGAATTGTTCTTGGTGTATGGTAATGGGGATCTCCAAATGGAGGCCTTTACCGATTCCAGCTTCCAAAGTGATAAGGATGACAGCAAATCTATCTCAGGGTTTGTATTTACACTCAATAGAGGGGCGGTTAGTTGGAAAAGTTCCAAACAGGATACAATTGCAGACTCCACGATAGAAGCTGAGTATATTGCTGCAAATGATGCTACCAAGAAAGCCGTGTGGATGAGGAAGTTCGTCGTGGAACTAGGAGTAGTTCCAACCACTGTTGATCCAATACCATTGTATTGTGATAATAATAGGGCCATAGCATTGGCCAAAGAACCTAGGTCCCATCAGAAGTCCAGACACATCCTGAGGCGATATCATTTGATTCGGGAGATAGTAGATCGCCACGAGATCGAAATTCGGAGAGTAGATACAAAGAATAACACCGTGGATCCACTCACCAAGGCCCTTCCGCAGCCGCAGCATGGGCGACTTTTTGAAATGTTGGGTATGAGATACGCCAATAATTGGCCTTAGTGCAAGTGGGAGATTGTTGGATATATGTATGCCCTAGAGGTCATTATATGTATAGTGGATGCTTGGACATGTATATATATACAGATGACTTTCTTGCTCGACATGATAGTATGCTATCTAGTTTACTTTATCTTGACATGTTCATTTGATCATGCATCTTACTCATTTGGTACATGTTGATAAAGCCCTTAGGATATATGCTTGACTACTGGGACTATGTTGTAGATCATACTAGTGGGACACGTATAGTTTATGAGCATATCCTTGAACTGTTCATAGTCGTGGGTGTATCGAGACGGGGCATCGATATTCCAGAGTAGACTAGCGTATACCATTCTTGTCCCATATGATGGGCGATGGATGATCCCATATCCATCTGGTGTGGTGATACCAAAGATTGTATGCGGGTGCTCAGTGGAGACTGGGTACACTGAACGGACTCGCCGAGACCTCCTATGTGGTATTATATCTATCGTCGGATAGCAATTCTCAGGTGACACTGGTACAGGTTAGTCTGTAGACCCGAGATCGTCATAGAGTCTTGTGTGTCCTCCCACTGTACTTTGATCTCTACCCTACCACGGCTCTACTGAGTCGTGCAAACAGGTGGATTTTGGGTACAGTCCCAAGGCACATGGAGGCAATGAGCGATAGGAGGGGTTTCGTCTCTCCCGGTAATGGGGGTTGATGTTGCGCTATGTTCGATTGGCTATAACAGGAAGTCCCTGGCCAGGGCTGCTGAGATTTACTGATAAGTGTTATCAGTAGTTTCTCAATCTGTTATGAGCCATACACCGGCATGACTTATTGAGTTATTAAGGTCGACGATTCCATCCCTAGACTCGATATGCAGCATATCTGACGAAGAGACCAGACTGTACGGTAAGTGTTGCCAATTGCTTCAACGGGAGTTTTGACAGCTTTGCTTGTTTTCTTCTGATCGCTCATTACCCAGGTGGCCGTTACGTTTAGCTGACCACTTGCAGCTTGTGGGTGTTTGATATGATCATCACCTACTGCCGGCGTATTGACAAGTCTTAGAGTCCAACACAGGAGTTTCTTACCTCAGGCAAAACGATATGGTGTGCATATGAGATATGCGCGGGGACCCGATTAAATGCGTGTATGTGATACCGTATATTAATCGAGCGTTTTTCTATTGGTCGGGTCGTATGTGGTATGACCAGTTTGTTAAATCAAGTGTTGATTTAATATTGACTTTTAGCTCACTTCTTTATTTAAACCCTTTTCTATAATGATGTATGCATGCATGTATGCACATGATGATGTGTATGGAGACATACATGCATACATGGTATCATGGTTGTTGATACATATATGGTGGCAATGCAAGATTTACATGGAAATAAATATGCATATATATTTATTTTAGAATTAAAGAAATAGAAAATCAATTCATGGTGGATAATTCTTCATAACTCTTCACTTGACTCTAGCTTCCACCATGAGTTAATTTTCTATGGTTCTTATTACTCCAAAATAAATATCTAGATATTTATTCACCCATGGTTAAGGATGAGAGTGCGAAATTATATATAATTTCTATTCTCATTTTTATTTATATTATTCATCACAACCAAAGAGCTCTATCTTTGCCATTATCATCTTCTTCTTCCTCCAAGCTCTCTTGAGATTTCTAGTGAGTGAGGTTGATAAAAAGAAAGGGTTTTGAATAGAGAAAACAAACCACATCATCATTCTATACTAGTTTAGCCTATTAGCTTAGAGTGTTAGCTCCACTTCCTCATTGATCAAGTGTAGCAAGGAGCTTTGAGCAAAGGGGCTTCGGGTAGATCATCGTGGACAAGGAACAACTCAAGCGATCCATTTCAAACTCACAAAAATCCAAGGAGTCACTAAGGGAAGTCTACAAAGGTTGTAATTTCTCCACTTAGTGATAGATTCTTTGTAGTATGTGATACTATTAGATGTTACCCTAAAATTCTAGTTTCGATTCTTTGTTAGTTTGCTTAGCACCTCCCTAAAATTTTAAAGTGGCATGTGTGATGCTTCCAAACCCTAGATTAGGTGCTAAGGAAACCCAACACAGATTTCTGATGATAGCCAACTAAACACAGCGTGACATCGACTCCTAATACCAAGAAAGACGAATCCTTGACAGTCGACCACTGCCTCCATATGGCTCGGGACTGTACCCAACTAAAACCTGTTTGCATGACTCCTTTGAGCCGTGGTAGGGTAGTAATCAAAGTATAGTGGGAACTCACACGAGATAAATGACGATTTCAAGTCAAAGGACTAACCTGTATTCATGCCACCTGAGAACTTCCATCTGACGATAGATATAATACCATCTAGAAGTTCTCAGCGAGTCCGTCCGGTGTACTCACCTCCAGTGTGCACCTGTATACTATCTTAAGTGACACAACACCGATAGCTTGTGAGACCAGCTGCTACCCCTCGTCGGGGTCTAGAAGCGTATACACTAGTCTACTCCAGAACATCGATGCACAGTCTCGATATTCCCACGACTAGGGACATTTAAGGATGTGCTTATGGACAACCCAGCTCTCACATATATGATCGCCATCATAATGTTGGTCGTCAAGCAACAATCCAACGGGCTTCATCAATGATGAAGACAAACCAGATAGCATACTATCATCTCGGATAAGACTGTTATACATGTATATGTCATCCCTTAATTATCATAATCACCTACTTGAAATCATAATAATAGCCTTGAGGGCACTATATCCAACATTAACCCCTATACTTTTATTCTGTTAAGTTTTATGAAAAAACAATAGAAAATGAATCACCTGTAACGCCCATGACCTAAGTTCTTCTTTTTTACTGTTTTCTATTATAGGGTGGCTCAAATGATGACAAATTCTCGGCGTAGGTCTACTCGTTACATTAGGGAGAGATCCATGAGCGTTCATCGTGCAAGAAATCCTATTTTATAGCTGTAACCAAAATTTTAAGAAAAAACACGTTTTTTTCATTTTGGGGAGGACAATTATATCTTTTGGCTGAGATTTAATAGTACGGGGTTAAGAAGTAACAGAATTAAAGTATAGAGTGGTATTGGGTAATGGAGAAAACCCAAATAGATTTAAAAAAACTAATCTCAAATTCAAGTATTTTCAATAGTAACGATTAAATATTGCATTCACACAACAAAGCTTATATGAAATATATGGAAAAACCACAAAAAATAATATAAATCTGTCACTCCCCGCTTTACAAAATAAATACACAATAGCGGGAACATGACGAGGCCTATGATGTATCTATACCGAGAAGCACTCTTTCCCGATATAGACAAGCTAAGAGTCTATCACACGGTAGTAATTCCATCAAGAAAATACCGATGTCTCAAATCAATGTAAGTAGTTGCTCGTGCTCGTGCCGCTAACTTGCGACCAAGACGGAATGCAAAACGAAAATTTTAAACTAGATCACAAGCTACTACGACCTAGAATCGATTCCAAACACTAAACTAACAAGCTAAAAATGAGTTTAACTACTCGGTTTACAACCTTTGTAGTCATGTTCTTCGTCTTCATATATCCTCTTCTTAAGCTCCTAGGTCGTCAGGAACAAGCTCAGATGTCGATCTTCCTTTGTCGAAAATGATCGACCTGAAAGAACCCTAACTTAGGCTTTAGCTTCACACAAGAACACTAAGTGAAGCAACTTGTGAATAAAACTTGCTAGAATTGATCAAAAGTGATGTAGTAGAGGTAATCTCTTTATTTTCTCATTTTTTCTTTTTCTTTTCTCAACTTAGAAAACGCAAGAGTAGAAGAAGAAGCTAGCATGGCTCAAAACTGAAAATACTTCATCTATTTCTTTCTATTTTGTTCTTTTTAGAATCTCATGAGTGGAATTGTGATTCACATGTGTGAGTCACAAGTCCAAACAATTCTAAAAAGAACATGAAGAAATGAGAAGACAAGAGAAGCCACCTATTGTGTGTGTTTGTCTATACACACACACTTATACAAGTATATACTACAAATACATACATCTGTATTTGTATAAAGATATGAACACCCGTATTCGTATGAAGATACTAACACCCGTATTTATATTAAGATACAAATACCCGTATTTATGCAAATACTCGTATTCGTATAAATACCCGTATTCATATAAAAATACAAATACCATAAAGGGAGAAAATGGAGAGATATAATACTAGCTTATATTTCATCTAAATGTGATAATCTGGTTATCTTTCAAACCGGCTAGTATTAACAAAATTTCCGATTAAAATACGTGTACCAAAAACACGTATTTAATCGAACCTTCGTATGTATCAAAATACACACAATACATCGTTTCGCCTGAGCCGGGAAACCTTCTATGTAGGACTCTAAACACTCGACAATACACAGGCAGTGGGTTTAACTGTCACGACCCGGAATTTATCACGTGACCGGCACTTAAATTACACAACATCTAACGGCGTAACGTAATTCAAGTAAGCCGAAGCCCAGAAATCTAAACCTTTTTTGCGGAAAATAGTGGAGGTGCAGTTTTGAAATAAAGGTATAATGAAATCAAGTTCTTCTTTAAATGCATAAATAATAATATGTGAAAATACAAGTGGATTATATACTATAGTTGAAAAAAATTCATCCTTAAAAATTTAGGCAGCACCTCCCTTGTATATTTTGATCCAAACCGCATACAAGCAATAGTATAGGCATCCCCAAGCGGGACCTAGCTCTTCGCCAATCAGCGGAAACACAACCACGCAATAAACATATACACGACGTCCTACGGCGAAAATCAAACACAGAAAGAGTAAGTAAAGCAAGACATCATCCAGCTCAAATAACGAACATACACCCATCTCACTCTGAGTCTCACAAATACAAGTCTGTCTAAGTGTACCAATATACAAAGTCTGGTTTCTGATTAATGGAGCTTATCTAGATATAATAGAAATAAAAGGTACAAGAGTGGTCACGATCCAAATGTGTGTCCCACTTACCAAACCAAAACACCCTGAAAGAGAGCTGTATGCCAGCGATACCGCTACCGATCCAAGCAGTCGAACCTGCAAGAAAACTGTGGCACAACGGGGGTGAGTTGCCAACTTGTGAGTAGAAAATATCAGCAGGTAGAAATCGAATAGACAACAATCCCTAGGTCCTACTGTATCATGAAGGTAATACTATGGTATCTAGGGTGACCATGTATGCATATGTATCAACAATAGAATCGTGCCAATAACAACATGTAATAATAGTCATCTGAATCATATGCCTGTATGTATGTGAATATCAACCAACGTGTGTCCATCAACGACACATCAACATCATGGAACCTGAGTGTCCAATATCGACACTCGAAACATCATGAAACCTGTGTCCAGCATCGACACGTAAATCCTCATATTTCAGGCGCCGCATCATCGGATCGGCCCTCATATCCATATCACGACTCCGGTCGGTATCCTCCGGATAACCGCCGAGTCCAAACTATCACTGGTAGGTAGTGCATCCCATGCCAGGCTCATCGCCTTTCTATACGATCTTCTTACCCCGGGGTACCTTACCGGGTCTACCATATACCCGCAGACGGTTCCTCCTCACTCCTCGAATCGGATATCACATAGCTCAGAACCGAAAAAACTCATGGTGGACACGAAATATCATATCACGAGAAACCGCGTTTTTAAAATAATACATAATTTCCTTTGAAATATAACTGCGGTTCTCAAATCCAGAGATCTCATGAAAACAGCATCTCAATACATCTAACCATAAAGTACGATATATGCAAACATAGAACAGTGATGTGAGAATATCAAGTATATCATGTAAGCATGTCATGTGATAGTACTGAACAATGAATGTACTTTGCAGTTAAGAATAATACCGTGATATAGCAGTTCTATTGTGTAAGTAGCATAGCAATTACCGATGATGAGTGTATGAGCCGGCAAATCTGTGTATGTGTAACATGCGCATCATCGGTAATAGTGCAGGTTTACTAGCAGACGATGTCATATAATGGTAAATACACGGAACATAGTACGTATGTCACGAGGGATAATCCAACATAAACATGAACGATATAAGGTATGTAATTACACATGAACTGATTAGTATAAAATATTGCACATTTCAATGATTATTTTCTCCACTATTGTTAAATAGTAAATGGTGTTTATTGTAATTCCACCAAAGCGCCGCGGTTGGGTAACCAAATACCATGATTTGCGGCAGATCCACGGCATGATGATAGCCGTTGGATGAGAGATTTTTGGGATTGGATCGCATCAGCATATAATCACAGATGATATCTAGGTTAACACTTGCACTAAACCCGCTTAGTGCATGATCGGCTGGATACGGGATTCTAGTGCCCGTCTTGTCTGTGTCTTTGCTATCGACTCCAAAGTCAGTACTTCTTAATCTTCTATTTCTCCTCCACCTACCACATCTCCTGAGATGGATGGATCTCTATCAGATTTTAACGACACCACCCTGCCACCACCCGTAGGTGCGCAGAATCCACCATGCGTCTCTTTTCAAGAAAGATGCTACCCCGTACGCGGGCCCCTTCCTACTTATCTTTCTCTTCCACCGGCCAATGGGGATAATTTCGAAATTAAACCCCACTTCATCAACTTGTTGCCCAAATTTCACGGGCTTGAATCCGAAGACTCTTACGTTTTCATAACCAAATTCGAGAACGTATATGCATGATGTGCACTACCCAACTTTCAGGGGATGCTATGCGATTGTGTCTTCTCCCTTTTACCTTGTGTGACCTAGTAGAAAAATGACTTTATAGCACTGCCGCACATTCTATCGCCAAATGGGATGAATTTGTTATAGCATTCCTTAAGAAATTTTATCCCAATCATAAAACCGCCCGTATTCAAAGCGAGATTAACCAGTTTATCCAACTTCCCAACGAACCATTCTGGAAATGCTTTGAGCGATTTAAGGATCTTCTTCTACAATGCCCCTATCATGGAATTGATAGATGGCAACTTTGTCGAATTAAATATGAGGGTGTTAATCCTCCCACGAAACAAATGCTTGAAACCATTTTTCAATGCCATTTTATGTTTAAAGACGATGGCGAAGCTTGGCAATTCCTGGAAGATCTCGCCGAACAAACCTTATAGTGGGAAAGCTTTAGACCAACTTCATCTTCATCTAGGGCAGGTATTCATCAGCTCAATGTATCCATCGCAGTAAAATCCGAAATGGCAGCGATACAAAAGAAACTCGAAGCTATCGAAAGCAAATTCTCGTCTGCCTCCCTAAACCAAGTTATACTCCCCAAAACCGTGTGTGGTTGCTGTTCTGACCCATCACATTTAACGGAAGAATGTCCTTTAAATCCTCTGTTTCAAAGTCAAGAACAAACTAATGCTACTTTTCAGTAACAATCTAGAAACGATCCTTATTCTTCCACATACAATCAGGGATGAAGGAATCATCCTAATTTCGCTTGGAACCAAAACCAAACTCAAAATCAAAACCAGTTCCCAAGCAACTATCAAAGGCCTCCCCCACAGCAATAGAAGCCACCACAACAAAGTCACCACCCCTTTCAACCGCAATCTTTTCAAAATCCGGCCAACAACTTTACACCTTATAATAATTCTTTCCCAACGACCGGTACTGATAAATCCTCTGTACTCGAATGAAACTTAGAAACGTTCATTAAACAGTCTACACAAACAACAGCTAATTTAACGTCTTCTATCCAAACGTTAGTGCAACACACTGCTTCCCACGGGGAAAGCATAAAATCGATAGAAGCACAACTTGCACAGTTAAATGCCGCAATGAGTGAGAGAGAGAAAGTGAGACTTCCATCTCAACCTATACCAAATCCCGGCCACTCACAAAGCGTAAACATCTTTTTTAACCAACAACATCATAACGTGAGTGCCGTAACTACTTTAAAATCGGGAAGAGTGCTGCACAACCAAGTTGGGGAACAAGTTGAAGTTGATGACGATGAAACCCCGGCTACTACTTCTAACCCTAATTCGTCTAGTCCACCATCTTCTGAGCCTATTCTCCGTTCTTCACTAGGTTCAAATCCTCATCCCACTTCCTTGGTTAAACCTCAAATGATCCCAAATCCAATTTTGGGATCCATTCCATCCCCACAACCTTCTCCAAAAATGTTGGACCCAACCCTTATTGATAAAGCTCTCTTTCCTAACAGGTTGAGGGCCAACAAACCAAATGCACAAATGGAGAAGATTGTGGAAATGTTTGAGCAAGTTAACATAAATATTCCTCTCCTAGATTTCATTCAACAAGTTTCGTCTTACGCGAAAATCCTTAAGGACTTGTGCACTAGGAAGAGGAAAACTCAAGTGCCTAAAAAGATTTTCTTAACGAGTAATGTGAGCACCGCTTTTACCCAACAATTGCCGAAGAAACGTAAGGACCCCGGTTGTCCTAAAATATCTATAACTATTGGGGACAAAAGCATCAATCGCGCTCTACTCGATCTAGGTGCTAGTGTTAACTTGCTCCCGTATTCTGTGTATGAGCAGTTGGGCATAGGAGAGTTGAAACCTGCGCACTGCTGAAACGATCGTAGATCCCTAATTTCGAGCGATCGCAATCAAGAAAGCATCGCTACGAAACTAGGTCATCGATTCTTGAACTTGCTAGGGTTTACAAACTCGTAGGACTTAAAAAATAGTATTAAGATTTGTTACATCATCATTCTACAATCGTCTCGACTCCTTAACGAGTGGAGTTTCACTCAAACATCACAACAAGAACAACAATTACAAATTGAGATCTAATCATGATACAAGAATTAAAAGAAAGCAAGATTAAAGAAATTCACCTTTTATTTATATCAACAATTTAGTTACAATCACTCAAGAACTACAAGAGGAAGAACTTGATCGTCGACTTGGCTTCGCTCGTCTCCGTGGATCGCGGATCGGCTTGGATCACTTGCCCGATTGAAGATCGGCTCGGCTCCTAAAAGGTTGAAGGCTTCTCGCTTGATTTGGTACTCAAGATCTTGGATTTGGAGTGGAATTAGGGTTAGGGTTTCGCACAAGCTTTGTCACGAAACTTGTGGAAGAAGATGATGAAAGAGGGAAAGATTAACTAATGAAGAACTAATGGTCCTAATGGTGAACAACCACAACCCTTAGATCTAGGCTCTATTTATAGATAACTAACCCTAGATCTAGGATTTCAAATTCTAACTTTCCCTCCTAAAGTTTGTTGAGGGAATTCAAATTTCCCTCCAAAAGTTAGTTAGGGGAGAAGGTTCTAGATGTAATTAGTTAGGAGGAGCTTCTAGAAGAGGATAAGTTTAGGAGCTTAATTAGGATTAGCCTTCCTTAATTTTCTATGCTGATCTGGCAGTAGCTTCGAGGTAATTCTGTAATTTGAAGTATCACAATGAGGTGTGGGACCAGAGCTGACAATTATGCGCAAACTTTAATCTGCTGACGTGGCAATAGCGCGGCGGATCCGCGGCGCAAGCCTGTTCCCTGCCGCGGATCCGCGGCTGAAGTGGAGCCTTGGAGCCTGTGGCTTCTGGGTTGAACTTGGGCTGTTGTATGGGCCTTCTTCTGATGTATTGAATTATCTAATTTCTTCTGCATTGATACCAGATCTGAAATGATTGAATTGGCTTATTGTTTGATCAGCTTCTTTGGTTTTTCTTCCGTATTTCCTGCACATACTCAAGATAAGTGTTGCGCAAATACAGAAATGATGCGATGCCATGAAATGCGGTTAATTTCCCTTAAAGTGTCGGTTTAAAAGTCTAGTACATGCAATCTCATATTTTGTGACAGATTTGCTAATATGTAGAATATGAATGCCGAACACTTCTAAATGTATGTAAATGTTAGGGAAATTGCCGGCTAAAATATACAATATTTTCGACTGATCAAATACCCCCAAACTTAATTTCGATCGTCTCGAGCGAATGTTTTATTAAAAAGAGAAGGAGAAAATAAAGAAAGAGAAAAACTAACTAGCACACTTTCGTAGGCAACACGATTGCACTGAGCACGTGCAACAAGCCTTTAAACCTCTAGGTGTCCCTAGTAGGAGGAGTGTTGTCTCCTGAGGGTTTTCAGCGGATTGCACCCACAAAATCCAATAATAAAAGAAAGATCATGAATATTACATTTAAAGAAAAGAATTGTAAAAGAAAAGCCTTGAAAATTAGGGTTTCCAACTAAGCTAGCTTTTCGGTTGTCATGAGCCCTATCTTAATGGTCATGAAAAGATGTCAGAAATCACGTCCTCCCTCAATAAAACATCGTCTTATTCTTCATTCCTATCTTTATTCCAAACATCGATCATATCACCCTGCGTGTGTGTAAAGACATCCCTACACCCGGAGAATTCAATTCAAGCTATCATACTCTTGCCCATCAACCTCAGTACTTTTTTTTTTTCGATGAGCTCACACACTTTCATGCGACCGTTAATACTTCTTGAGGTACTAACCGACCGATTACTCATGTGCTTGCTTATTTGGTGTATTTTCCTAATCTTGCACCACCTTAGGTATAGCAGTGACTCCCAGACCAGTTGACCTTGGGGCACTAGGTGAAGAAGCACCCTTTTGCTATATATTTTTTATTGCCCTTGGTGATAACAAAACCAGTGTCTATTTTTCTCACCATTTTCAAAATACTTTTTTTTCATACTTTTGGCTTTAAGACAAGAGCATTTCAAGGTATCCTCTACTATCCCAGGCTTTAAGATGTGTGTAAGTGCGAATAGCAGGGTAGCAACGTTCAAAATGTTTGGCTTCCAGAATAGAAACTATTTTTCAGACTTATTTTTATTCTCAGATTAGTGACGTCCTTCATCTTACTAACCCTTGGGACAACGGCTCATAACTACTTATTACTAGTTCGTATAAGAAAACTTCTAATTTTCTTAGTTTTCTTAAATTTTTCTAATCTCATGGATGTAATTGTTCACTATCTAAACTTTTATTATCTTATTTATGTACAAAAAATATTTTTTTAATTTTGAAAATTTTTAAATTTTTATGGTTTTCAAAAAAAATGTTTTGTGCTTATGCAGATGATATGCAAATGATGCGAAAATAAGCACAAACCTCCCCCAAACTTGTTTTCAACAGTGTCCTCACTGTTGTCTTCTGCTAAATCTGGAAAAACCTGTAAGCTTGGGAGAAATTTATTAGTGGGGGCAAAATATTTAAGTGAAGAACCTCCCCCAAACTTATTTTTGGCTCATCATTTTGTAAAAATTCTTTTTAGGAGCCAGAAAAACATTATACCCCCCCCCAAACTTGAGTTATGCAATGTTAAACTTTTAAAATCACAAGTGGGGGTCAAAAATCATATGTCGATGCCAAGCTTTGCAAAGACCAAATGTTAACACCAACCATTCGAAAATTTTATCAATGCAGTGCTCGGGTTGGTGGAAGAAAAAGTGAGGAAAAGGTAAGTGGTGGAAGAGAGTGTGTGCGCGTCTCATTTTGGAGAGACGATGCAGTGTATGTGATGGATTACTCGCATTCTTTTTATATTTCAGAAGAAGGGGTGGAGGTTCAATTTCATTGATTGGGAGATGATTCATCTCAACACCCGTGTTATTTAAAAATGCGAGTTCATCAGCGAAGATCTCCTCAAAAGTTCCATTCATACCCCGATGAATAATGTCATCACAAAGTGCGGGGTGATCTTCAGACTCTAAGAACAGTTCATAATCAGTGTTACTTGTTGACCCGGACATCTCAGGAAGAGTCCGTATGTGTATGATACATAGTTGGGTCAAACAATAACATATGAAAAGAGTCTAGATCAATATCAGGAGGATCATCAAATTCGCTGCTGTCGACATCCATTAAGTCGACAGAACATGCCTGAGCAATAGGTTCGGAGGGTACACTTCCCAACTTGTAAATGTTTAGTTCTATTGACCTATTCCCGAAAGATAGGGTCATAGAACCATTACGACAGTTGATTATTGCATTGGAAGTGGCCAAAAAGGGGCGACCTAAAATCACCGGAATTTGATTCCGTGGGTTCGCTACAGGCTGTGTATCAATTACAATAAAATCTACCGGGAATATAAATTCTCCGATTTTTATTAACACATCCTCCAGTTCACCCCTAGGTTTGGTGATTGATCGGTCAGCCATCTGGAGAGTGCAATTGGTTGGCTTCAACTCTCCGATACCTAACTGCTCATAGACTGAGTAAGGAAGCAAGTTAACACTAGCGCCAAGATCTAATAGAGCACGGTTAATGTGTTTTTCCCCAATAGAAACGGAAATAGTAGGATATCCAGGATCCTTACGTTTCCTCGGTAGTTGTTGGGGGAAAGCCGTGTCTATTGTCTTTTCTATGAAAATCTTCTTAGGCACGGGATTCTTCCTCTTCCTAGTGCACAAGTTCTTAAGAGTTTTAGCATAAGAAGGAACTTGTTGGATAGCATCTAGGAGAGGGATGTTGGTGTTTACTTGCTTAAAAATGTTCATAATCTTCTCCATATGTGGACTCGGTGTGTTAGCCCTTAACCGATTAGGATAAGGTGCTTTAGCAATAAGCGCTGGGTCCATCATAGGAGAAGGAAGTGGGTGTGGAACCGATCCCGGAATAGAAGTGGGGATCGTCCGTAGAGGGGTAAAAGAGGTGGGCTGTAGTGGCGAGCCTTTTGGGAAATGGAGAATAGGCTCGGAAGAAGATGGTAGGGTAGAAGAACTGGGGTAAGAAGTGTGTGTGAAGGTCTCAGCCGGGGTGTTATTGAATGATTTATCAGTATCATCAAACTCTTCCCCAAGGTGAGTGTCAAGCACTCTTCCAGATCTCAACGTGATTGCATCCACATCATGTGAATAGCCAGAATTAGGTAAAGGTTGAGCTGGAAGTTTCCCTTTCTCTCGTGCACTCATTTCGGCTTTTAGTTGTGCAATTTGTTCTTTCATCGATTTGATGTTTTCATTTTGAGAGATAATGATCTTCATCACATTCTCGACGGAAGATTGCAAACTTGCCGTCCCTTGGATGGATTGTTTCATGAAAGTATCCAAGGTTTGTGCTAGTGCAGAGATATTATCTGTACCGGTCAATTGTAAAAAGTTTTCATGTGGTGAAAAAGTGTTGGCCGGATTTTGGAAATTTTGTGCTTGGAAGGGGTGCTGACTCAATTGAAGTGGTGGTTGCTGTTGTGGTAGAGGGACCCCTTAGAAATTGTTTTGGGTTGGACCCGTGTTTTGAAATTGTGATTGGTTCCAAGCAAAGTTAGGGTGATTCCTCCAACCCTGATCATATGTGGAGGAAGATGGATCGTTTCTAGGTCTTTGAAATGATGCATTGGTATGCTCAGGACCTTGAAACGGACATTCTTCCGTCAAGTGAGACGGATCAGAACAACAACCACATACAGTTTTGGAGAGTGATATTTGACTTAGGGCGGCAGCTAAAAATTTATTTTCCATAGCGTCAAATTTCTTGTGTAAAGCTGAAATTTCAGCTCTAATTTCTATGGAAATATTATTGCCATCCCTAGACGATTGACTCACACCCTCCCACTGTAAAGATTTTTCAGCGAAATCTTCTAGAAATTTCCAGGCTTCCCCATCATTTTTGGTCATAAAATTGCCTTGACACATGGATTCAAGGGACTGTCTTGTGTAAGGAGTAATGCCCTCATAAATGATTCGGCACAATTCCCATCTCGGGATGCCGTGATGTGGACATTGGACTAACAGATCCTTGAAGCGGTCAAGACATTTTGAAAATGTTTCATTTGGAAGCTGGGTGAATTGATAGATTTCGCTACGGAATCGAGCTGTCTTTTGATGTGGGTAGAATTTCTTAAGGAATGCTTTGACGAATTCATCCCAATTTGAAATGGAATGTGCGGTAGTGTTATATAGCCACTTCTCGGCTAAATCGCACAAAGTGAATGGGAGAAGACGAAGACGTAAAGCATCCACAGAAAGCTGTGAAGTACCCATCATTGCGCATACATTTTCAAATTTCGTGATAAACACGTATGCGTCTTCAGACTCGGTACCGTGAAATTTTGGTAGAAGGTTGATGTATTGGGGTTTTACTTGAAAATTTTCCCCGTTGGCTGGTGGTGTGGAAAGACAGGTGGAAAGTGGTCCTCGTGTAGGATAGCATCTCTCTTGGAGAGAAATGCGAGGTGGATTCTGCGCACCAACGGACGGCGGCAGGGTAGTGGAAAAGAAATTCGATGGAGGTGGATCCATCGATGTGGGTGTGGTGGTGGGTGAAAGAAAGGTAAATGTAGAAATACCGACTTTAGGGTCGATAAAAGGAAAACGCGGACTAACGGGCACTAGACACCCGTGTCCAGCCTATCTTGCACTAAAAAGGGTTAGTACAAGTGGCAGCGTGAATTTATAATTAGGGGAATGATATGAATGTGGTGTTTGTTTTGAAAAGGATCGGTTTTTTTTGAAAAAAATGATGCAACAAAACAAATGCAACAAGCAAAACCCTAAAATCTAGTAGTCACCTAGGTCAAACTCTAGACCGCTCCTAACTGCCAAAAGACAAGTCGCAGGATAAATCCTCTACTGCCTCTTTGTTCCCCTGTGGCCGGATAAGTGCCAGGTAAGTGGGAAGGAACCACCACTACAGTGGGCCTAATTAATAACCACTAGCCTTAGACACACTCGCCTTAGGCACCACAAGAAAACTCGGATAAGCAATGAATTACCCACGGCCTTCTCTTGTCCTAATTGAGCGCGACGGTCCTTAGAGTCATCTCTAGATATTTTTTAATTAATGAGGGTAAATGCGGATGCAAGTTTTGCGATTTTCGGGGCCTAGGAAGGGTAATGAAATCCCCACCTAATTTGGATTTGGTCGTGCCCCTTAAATTTCCGTATTAATATGCAAACAACCAAAAGAATCAAAACACGCACAAAATTTTTATTTTGCTTTGCGGCGCTGCGATTTATTTGCAAAGAAACCTGCACAAAATATTAGTTGGAGCAGAGAAAGAAGAAGATAAGAAAGATAGAAGATACCTGAGAAAAATTGGTGCAGAGAAGAGCTGGAACTGCGGCGCTTCCGCCGCGAATAAGCCTACTAGGCCGCGGATGGGCGGTGGAAAGAACTGTTCACTGCACCAAAATTCTTGGCACTGTTCAACTTGAACTCTTCAGCACTCTGGAAATTTCAGAAAAAATTTTCTCCAGCTCCAATGATTCCAGATTTTCTCGCAATCAAATCACAACACACGTATTAGTGTTTGCACGAATTTAGATCTAAAAATTATGATGAAATAAATTGTTCAACTCAAATTTCAAAAATACGAACTATTAGCGCACTATCCCCGGCAACGACGCCATTTGATTGAAAAGAATTCTCGATGTTGTGTGGTATGGAATTGTAAAGAAATCACAACCAAAAATTATTTGACCGCAATCAACTACGGTGTCGGATTTAGTTAGTATGTGAGTGCGGATCGTCCACAGGGAAAGTGTAATCGTTCGTCTTTTGAATTAGATGAATTGAAACTTTAATGAAAAGAAAACAAACAATTCAAGATTTATAGTTGAAGTTCAAGAATGAGACAAAACTAGATGTAAGAAAGCATTAAAAGATAGAATCAAGAATTGATCGTTTGATGATTTTTCCAAACCAAATCTCAAGAATCGAAATGAGGCTCGTAGGAATCGATCGGATCTATAGATGTGATGTAATCTTACAATTACGTATTCTTATCCTTCGATGAATTGATACTAGATCGATGATGATCGACGAGAATTAGGGATTTCTTGTGAAACTAGGGTTTCATCTTATCCCTTGTTCATTCGTCGATATCATTCATATTCTAGCCTCTAGTAAATTCAAGAAACGATCGTAGATCCCTAATTTCGAGCGATCGCAATCAAGAAAGCATCGCTACGAAACTAGGTCATCGATTCTTGAACTTGCTAGGGTTTACAAACTCGTAGGACTTAAAAAATAGTATTAAGATTTGTTACATCATCATTCTACAATCGTCTCGACTCCTTAACGAGCGGAGTTTCACTCAAACATCACAACAAGAACAACAATTACAAATTGAGATCTAATCATGATGCAAGAATTAAAAGAAAACAAGATTAAAGAAATTCACCTTTTATTTATATCAACAATTTAGTTACAATCACTCAAGAACTACAAGAGGAAGAACTTGATCGTCGACTTGGCTTCGCTCGTCTCCGTGGATCGCGGATCGGCTTGGATCACTTGCCCGATTGAAGATCGGCTCGGCTCCTAAAAGGTTGAAGGCTTCTCGCTTGATTTGGTACTCAAGATCTTGGATTTGGAGTGGAATTAGGGTTAGGGTTTCGCACAAGCTTTGTCACGAAACTTGTGGAAGAAGATGATGAAAGAGGGAAAGATTAACTAATGAAGAACTAATGGTCCTAATGGTGAACAACCACAACCCTTAGATCTAGGCTCTATTTATAGATAACTAACCCTAGATCTAGGATTTCAAATTCTAACTTTCCCTCCTAAAGTTTGTTGAGGGAATTCAAATTTCCCTCCAAAAGTTAGTTAGGGGAGAAGGTTCTAGATGTAATTAGTTAGGAGGAGCTTCTAGAAGAGGATAAGTTTAGGAGCTTAATTAGGATTAGCCTTCCTTAATTTTCTATGCTGATCTGGCAGTAGCTTCGAGGTAATTCTGTAATTTGAAGTATCACAATGAGGTGTGGGACCAGAGCTGACAATTATGCGCAAACTTTAATCTGCTGACGTGGCAATAGCGCGGCGGATCCGCGGCGCAAGCCTGTTCCCTGCCGCGGATCCGCGGCTGAAGTGGAGCCTTGGAGCCTGTGGCTTCTGGGTTGAACTTGGGCTGTTGTATGGGCCTTCTTCTGATGTATTGAATTATCTAATTTCTTCTGCATTGATACCAGATCTGAAATGATTGAATTGGCTTATTGTTTGATCAGCTTCTTTGGTTTTTCTTCCGTATTTCCTGCACATACTCAAGACAAGTGTTGCGCAAATACAGAAATGATGCGATGCCATGAAATGCGGTTAATTTCCCTTAAAGTGTCGGTTTAAAAGTCTAGTACATGCAATCTCATATTTTGTGACAGATTTGCTAATATGTAGAATATGAATGTCGAACACTTCTAAATGTATGTAAATGTTAGGGAAATTGCCGGCTAAAATATACAATATTTTCGACTGATCAGTAGCCGACCATCTTTCATGCCTTTCTTCTTCGCCAACGTCGACCTTGCCAATAAACGATTCCTTTCCTGACGAACATCTCTTGACCTTATCCTGCGAACCTTGCTTCATGGATATTGTGAATTATTTAGCAACGGGATTTCTACCCAGCGAATGGTAAAAGAAAGACAATCACCGATTTCTATCCCAAGTAAAACACTTTTACTAGAATGAACCTTATTTATTTAAGTATTATTCCGATCAAATCATTTGTCGATGTGTTCCTAATGAAGAATTCAAGAGTGTATTGTCTTTCTTCCATGATCAGGCATGTGGCGGTCACTTTAGTCCACGAAAAACGGCGAAGAAAGTTTTGCAATGTGGCTTTTATTGGCCAACTTTATTCTAAGATGCATATGATAATTGCAAAACTTGTTCATGGTGTCAACACATGGGTCGGATTTCATATAGAAATGAGATGCCACTCCAACCTATCCTGACTGTGGAAATATTTGATGTTTGGGGAACTAATTTTATAGGCACATTTCCTAACTCTTTTAGGAATTTATACATCTTATTAGCAGTTGATTATGTCTCGAAATGGGTGGAAGTGGTACCGTGTCGCACTAATGACAACAAGGTTTTTATTAAGTTCTTGAAAGAAAATATCTTTTCGCGATTCGGACACACTCGCGCTATAATTAGCGACAACGGGACGCATTTCTGCAATCGGTCTTTCGAGACTTTGATACAGAAATATTCGATAAACCACAATCTTTCTACGCCCTATCATCCCCAAACGACCGGGCAAGCGGAGATCTCCAATAGACAGATCAAACAAATTTTGGAGAAAACGGTTTCTAAGAACCGTAAAGATTGGTCCACCAAACTGACGGATGCTCTTTGGGAATTTCGTATCGCTTATAAGCCCGATCTTGGTATGTCTCCATACCGACTATTGTTTGGGAAGGCTTGCCACCTTTCTGTCGAGATCAAACATAAAGCAATGTGGGCTATTAAAGAGCTTAATTATGATTTTGATCAAATGGGCAGCTATCGAAAGTTGCAATTAAATGAGCTAAGCGAACTTCATGATGAAGCTTACGATAATGTGGTTATAGTAAAGAACCGGACTAAAGTGGTCCACGATAAAAACCTTTTGAGAAAAACTTTCACACTGGGACAACAAGTCCTTGTTTATGATTCCTGTCTCCATCTTCATCCGGGTAAGCTAAAATCTCGTTGGAAAGGACCGTTTGTGGTACGGTATGTATACCCGCACGGTGCAGTGGATATCGAAAATGTTAAAAACGGTTCTATTTTTAAAGTAAATGGGCATAGATTAAAACCGTACTTTTTCGTTGACCCAGCGGAGGAGCTCATGTTCCTGCAGGAGCCGCTTTATCACAACTAACTTTCTTCCGCCTCACCTCCATATTTCTGTAACAGTGCTTCATCTAAGAATGGAGGTGAGTGAAAATAAGGTTATAATTGATTATCTTTGCATGCCAAAGAACAAGTTTGGGGGTAGTTTTTCACTTAACTATTATTTTATCACTAATATTCTCCTCCCAAGTCTACAGGTCTATGCGCTCAAAGAACAACATCAGTGAGGACACTGCTGCAAACAGGTTTGGAGGGAGGTTTGTATTTGCTGAAATATCATTAACACTAGGCACTATATATATAAAAAAAAATAATCATATAAAAAAATTTGGAAATGAAAGTTAGAAAGTGAATAATACATATGAAAGATAGGAAGAGGTTTAAGAAAAGCAAGAAAATTAGATGTTTTATAACGAAGCTAGTAATAGGTGGTCATGAGCTGTTGTCCCAAGGGTTAGTAAGATGAAGGGAATCGCTAATCTGTAGATAGAAATAAGTCTGAAAATAGTCCCTATTATTGAGTCCAGACATCTGAACGTTGATACCCTACTATTTGCACTTGCACACATCTTGAAACTTGGGATAGTAGAGGATACCTTGAAATGCTCTTGTCTAAAAGCCTTAGTATGAAGGAAAATAAATATATAAACAAAAAATATAAATGAAAAAAATGGTGAAGAAAAATGAACACTGGTTTTGTATATACTTAAGGCAGCATAAAAAAATATAGCGAGGGTGCTTTGTCACCCAGTGCCTTAGACCAATAGTTTTGGGAGCCACTGCTAAGCCTTAGGTGTTGCAAGACGAGGATGTTGCTAATTACACCTAAAAGAGTGAGTAATTTGGTAATCAGTTAGTTAGTACCTCAAGAAGTATTAACAGTCGCATGAAGAATGTGTGAACAATTCCATCTGAAATATTCACCGATTAAAAAGTACTAAGGAAGATAGACAAGAGTATGATAGCTTGAATTGAATTCACTAAGTGTAGGGATGTCTTTTACACACACGTAGGGGTATATGATCCATGTTTGGAAGAAAGGTAGGGAGGAAGACTAAAGGCGATATTTTATTGAGGGATAACGTGATTTCTGACATCTTTTCATGACTATTAAGATAAGGATCATGGCTATTAAAAGCTAATGTAGTTTGAAACTCTTATTTTCAAGTTCTTTCTTTTATATGTTCTTTATCTTTATATGCAACTTTCATCATCTTTCTTTTATTATGGGATTTTGTAGGTGTAATCCGCTGAAAACCCTTAGGAGACAACACTCCATACTGGGGACACCTGGAGATTTAAAAGCTTGTTGCACGTGCTCAGTGCAATCGTGTTGCCTACAAAAGTGTGTTAGGTTTTTCTTTTTCTTTTTCTTCTTCTTCTCTTTAATAACTAGTTTGCTCGGGACGATCAAAGTTATGTTTGAGGGTATTTGATTAGTATAAAATATTGCACATTTGAATGATTATTTTCCCCACTATTGTTAAGTACTAAATGGTGTTTATTGTAATTATAGAACATATGAGAGTTTATGTGTAAAAAGTTTATTATCATATGTTTCTACATTATAATTAACATAATGAGGGAAAATACATGCATATAATATTTATATGAAATCTTTGTAATTAAAATATGCATATCATATCAAATATTTCTAATCAATATTCTTAACATATAATATCATATAAAATGGTTAGGAGAATATCTTAAAAATACCAAATATTACTAACACTATGACTTGAGATATTGTGCAGATATTAGATCAGGACTGGAATCCAAGAGATCCAAGATGTCGGAATCAAATCTGCCGAAATATGGAAGCAAATCATAAGATTTAGCAACGGCAGAGATTCAGTGCATTATTTTCATAATCCAGACATCGAAGTGATCTCCAAATGTCAACAGAAGAGAGTAGAAAAATCCCAGGGGATGATTCCACCAAAGCGCCGTGGTTGGGTGGCCAAATACCATGATTTGTGGCGGATCCGCGGCATGATGATAGCCGTTGGATGAGAGATTTTTGGGATTGGATCGTATCAGCATATAATCACATATGGTACCTAGGATTTCTAATTTCTGTGACTATATATAGGACCGAGAGCTTCACATCTAAAATCATCAATCCGAAGTGATCAAGAGGTCCAAAGCGATCCACGTATCCAGGTGATCATCAGCTAGTCATCTACCTCCAATAAGAGAGAGAGCGAGAGCAAAACTACGGTTCTTTGTAATCTACTTTCTCTGGTAAGCTTTTAAATCTCTAGTTGATTAATAAAGCTAGATCTTAGTTTATTTCTTTTCGCATTTACTTTCTGCATTTAATTTTTGCATCTAATTTCTGCATCTTAATCATGTTTTCATTCTTTAACCTTTCTTCTAGATCTCAAACAATGAGCGAGTAATTCCTAACTTGCTAGGGTTCGTAGGATAGGGTAGATCAATGGATGATAAAATCATTTAACCTATACATTTTAAAGTCTATAAACTTTAGCAAAATAAATGTTAACCTCCTTATCGGGCGCGCTATCAATTTATTGATAGTCACGACCACGATTCGAGTTCTATTTAAGACTTGTTTTGCTAAGGGCTAGACATGAATAGAGATCAATGCAAGGACAAGGGTTAATAGTGGGGAAACCCTAGTTTCTTCCAAAAAAACCCTAATCTACATTCATCACGATCAATCTAGTTTTAAACTATTAAAAGATAAAAGAAGTCATTTTTAATTTTTCATCCATTACTACCAATTCCTATCAACCCTACAATACCTTTTTTATAAACTTTACATCCGTTTCAAATTAGATCTACAACCAATCAACCAATCTTTCGTCAACTCATCTAAAGCAAGATAAAGGTTCACGTTTCCCTGCGGACGTCCCGTACTCATCGCGGCTAGCTACTAGAGATACCATCTTGATTTCGGTTACTTTACGAACACACTTTTTAAAACAGATCAATCATGAACCATACGGTTAGTTTAAATGATATGAATCGTAGGCTTGGAAATAAGTCTGGTTCAGGTGTAATCTTTACGTCGGTGATCTAGCCTAAGTATCAGATGCGGCAACATCCTCGAACATCATCCTTAAATCACGAGCGCGGATCAATCATCCAGTATATCTTATCGCGTACAGTAATCCATCGTATAATGTCATCAAACAGAATAAGGATTCTATCATCCTATTCATAAACAAGTGTACGGATCTATGGTCTCGTGCATCATATCATCTTTTATTCTCACCCATATATATATAACATCAATCTCGTGTCATATCATTATCAACTTTATATCGTGTAATACCCAGCCTTTTTACCAAAATCTGTATTTTTCTACTTTATAATTCTATTTACTATATTTATATTTTTATTTCATTCTATTTATATTTTATTTCATTCTAAACCCATTTTCCTTTTATCAAACAAACTCAAAACCCTAATTCCTTTATATTCTCTCAACCAAGCCCATTCTTTAACGAAAATTCTTTTAAGAAAACCCAAGCACGGCCTCACTCTCTTTTCCTCACAATTCTTTTAATTTCCAAAACCAAATCCTAAAACCTAACTAATTTCCCTCAGCCCATTGGTTTTAAATAAAAATCCTTAAACTTAACATTTCATTCCCTTCAGTTCAGCCCAGCCCAGCCCTCTCCAAATATTTAATCCTTTTTCTTAATTTTGCCGAGCCCACCGAGCCAGCCCACTATCTTAGTTCTCCAATTAATTTTTCCTTTATTCTTCCGACCCGGCCCACTCTTTCTCCTCAGCACCCGCGCCCGCTTCACCCACGACCCGACCCGCCTCTACACCACCTTCTTCCTCCAACGGCTATTTTCCTCCTCTCGCGCGCTCGATCCACTTCCTGCACCTCCTCCGCAACCCACGCCTGTGCCCACGTCGCCGCTCGTCACGCGCGATGCCCGCGAGCGTTACAACCGCGATACTCACCCCCTCGTCTCCCCATTCTTTCCCCTCACTTCCAACACTCCCTCGCCCTCCTCTCTTTCCTTCCTCCTCTCTCCCCCGCATCATCATCGTCATCGTCGTCGTCATCATCATCATCGCCATCCCAACCCAACTTCATCACCATCACCCTGCTTCACCATCCTCACTACCCTCCAACTCCCGACACCACCCACGACGTCGGCTAGCGCTCCACTACGTCTCGTCGACCACCTCTCTCCCCTCATCTTCTCGCCGCCGGCGCCTCCTCCTGCTCACGAACTCCCCTAATTGCAACACCTCTCTCTTTCTCACCCCCTCTGCCTCTTCCTCAATCTCTGTGCTCTCTCTCTCTCTCTATCTAACCTCTCTGCTTCTCTCCCCTCACTCGATCCCTCTCTTTCACTCTCTATCTCTCTGTCTCTCACCCCCTCTGTCTCTCCCTCACCCTATGTATCCCGTCTCTCTCTCTCTCTATTCTCTCTAACTCTCCCCCTCTGTGTCCTCCCTCTCTCTGAGTTTCTCACCCCCTCTCTCTCTCAATGCTTCATTCTCTCTCTGGCCCCCTCTTTCACTCCCTCTCTCTGCCCCTCTCAATCTCTCTCTCTACAACTCCAATCCCTTCTCTCTCGCCCTCCTATCAACCGAGCCCGTGCCACCCAGTTCAAGCCGAGGCCAAATCTTGACGTTGTTGTGCCGCACGTGTGTCACTGCCGTGCCGCACGTGTGTCATACCGTTGCCGTGTGCCCCAACGTCTCCAGGCAAGTCCCCACTTGCTACATGCTACTTATTATTAATTTACAAATTATAATCGTATATATATCCCATGTTTTGCCTTATGTTAAATATTACAACGTAACTGTTCGATGTGTGTTCTCATAGGAAATTATCATTAAACTTGACGGAACTAAATGGTATTGTTTGGCCCGTATGGCTGTGGACCTAATGTGTGAATTTCGTTGGATAATATGACCGATAATGACTAAAACAACTACCCCCAAGTTTAACCGTAAAACTGGAATTTTATTGTACCTGAAAACCGTTAAATTCACCATAAATCATATACATACTAGAATGGTACGTTCGAGGGATCAAATCGAAGCCGACTCGACGAAATTTAACCCTATACTTGTTTCCAGATATTTCTGTACTTAAACTGTGGCGATATTTGGATCGGAGTACGACTCTGGACTGCAGTCCGGAGTGACTCCAGGGGTTGCTTGCTGTTCTGTAAGGGGTACCAAAAGATTTCCTTAACTCGTAGGTTGCGAAACTCCACTGTTTATTATAGATAAATCTGTTAGCTAGACAACACAATTGATTTCATTCTGTTACGTTACCATTTGTTATTTATTCTGTAATTTAAAGGATCGGGACGCATAACAGTCCCAACAGAATCAGAACTGACATATTAGTGGTAAACAGTGTATATCTCCTGACATACAGACGCGATCGAAGATCCGTCTGTTGCGTTAAAAACCTTACTGAGAACCCTAAATTTCATTCAACTGTAGTGTTGCTAAATTCTGATCCCAACTAGGAATTAAATGCGTTGTGAAACGGACTTCTGATTCTGAAACCGGATTTCCAGCCGCGAGCGCTTAAAATGAAATGGTTATAATTAATGATCCTGGAACCCGATTGGCATGAAACTAAATTCGATGGATGGAAAACTGAACATACTAAGTATTACCTATTTATCGTTTCACTAAACTATACACGTACGTTTCATGATAAATCGTGCAAGTGATCAAATACTGTTTCATAACATCCTAATCATGCTTATATACTGTTCACGCATCATATCATACCCATATCATTGTATTGATAACCTAGTGATATCGTGCATTTACCCAGTGTTAGATTTTAGTGATGATTGTGGCAAGTACGTCAGTGTTCGTGTATCCGTGAATAAGTGAAAGTGATACGTACTTGTGCACTATCAGTGACCCTATTATTCTATTGCATTGTCGACGTCTGTGGGATACGTGTACGTATGACTATAAGTGGTATGGGACACTTATGAAAGCGCTTGCACGGGTGTCGCAGATAAGGCATCAGACACTGCCATTTATCTTAGGTATTAGTCGGGATGTTCTTGATGGAGGTCCTGCCTCCAGCTCTTGCGCAGACATGTCACAGACCGATTGGTATTTAGGGTTATGGTTGGCGTTTGATGTAGACCACGGGGTGTGGGGTAGTTCAAGTGTGAGTTCAACAGAATCTCGGGAGTCCCATGCCGGCTTATATATTTAGGGAGATATATGGAGATTTACAGGGTATATGATATTCACCGTGATATACATGTTGGGCCCGTGGTCCCTTGCCCTTGGGTTCTACCCTTGGGTGGAGGACACTCGCGAGTGGTTGACTCTCACACTTGGACTGACGATAGGTTTAGTGACCTGTACAGTGAGACTTAGAGACTGATAGGGATACTGGTATTGTTATACCTTACATACTGTGTTGACATTCGTGGCATATCATTCTACTACCTTTAATGTTCCGCTGCATTGATTACTGCATGTTCATATTCATACTGCCATTGATCTACTGTTATATATATATATACCTATTATCATTGTTAGAATTGTCACATGATTTCATATATATTATATTGCTATTGTGTCGCTCTGACGACCTGAGTATGCATGCTCAGTGTGAGGAGAAGATTTAGCCTGGACCAGAATTAGGCGTGTATCACAGACACCCAGACTTGCTTTTCAGAGTTACACTCGTTTGTTCCACTTCAGGTCAGTTCTTTACATTGTTTCTTTCAGTTACTGCATTTCTCATTACCTGCGCATCATTTACTGTTTACCATGAAAAATTAGAAGCCGAAGTGTGACTACGGCAGGACATTTCCTTGACCGTAGGAGCATGGCTGGCCTTGTCTACCCCGCGTATTCCGTATTTTGGGAAGCGGGGCGTGACATGGTTTAGTTGGTATCAGAGCCCAGGTTTTGCATCGATTGGGATTGCAGTTTTCCGTGTATTGTTTGGTAATCTAAGACATTCTTCGGTCTAGGTTTTAAACTGTCATTCTTGATCCATATTCACATCGTGTGTTCAGCTATCCATTCGCTAAGGTTTCGAGTGACTTGGCAAAGTTACGTGGTTGCAATTGCACTACCGTGCTCTGTTTAAGTGACTTAAAGTCATACAGTTGATTCTCCACTCGTAATAAATTCATCACCTCTGATTCTTGAATCTTTGTCCTATCCATATTATATTTTGATTCATATAGCTTGTGACTTATATCATCCTCAAAATTGTTGTTTCAGGATCATGTCTTCCAACGACTCTTCATCTTTATCCGCTCCCCAGAATCAGACCATGGAGATTCTGAGTGTACTGCAAGGTCTAAAGGAAGCCCAGGAACGAACGAACGACTTGTTGGCTGAAGGACTGAGAAGACAGGTGAATCAGGCATCAGCGGCTGTCTCCAATCATAAAGGGATCCCCGTTAGACGAGGAAAAGAGAAGAAGATGAAACGCCAATTTGTTTCCCCGCGACAGAAGCAGCAGAAGACCCCATGTTGTGGGTATTGTAAGAGGCCAGGACATCTTCAGAGGGATTGTCGCCGCGCCCAAGGGAAATGTCTGATATGCGGGTCCAACAAACATCTCATCAACGGTTGCCCAAAAAGGAAGGAACTACAAGGAGGAGGCTCGTCCACTCTACACACTTCTGACATGTGAGGATTACTGCATAGTTCGAACTTCGAGGATAAGGCGGACCCAGCACAGAATTCAACTCACGCGACGAGAGTGCAACGTTCTAGTAGTCAAAGAAGAATTTTCATGTTTTCTACTTTCAGTAATAATGTTGTCATCCTCTTATGAATATTTCTTTCCGTTTGAAATCTTGTATCCGTTGAATTTTTAGTTGAATGCAATAAAACTTTGAATCGTAATATATGTATCATTCTCTTGCTTTCTCCTTATTTATACTATTCATTATCACAGTATTTTAATCCTGATCTTTCAGTTCCTGCCACCGAATATCTTTCTATACTTCGTATACTTAGATATTCTCTTGAGGTATTCCATTGTCTAATCATGACTCTTCTTTTCAGGCCATGGCCTATCCTGGAGCAGCGCCGTATCTAGATGAGGATGCACAGTCATGCGTTTCCTTAGACCGCACACTGATGAGTTCCGACGATGAGATCAACGGTCCCCAGGACAATTTCGGAAACAACGATTCAGAGGACGAAGGAGTAGCCGCCCCAGAGTTCGACATGATAGGCGATTCTGACGAAGAGGACGAAGAACCTGAAGAGAACCCGATAGAGGAAAATCCAGTGGAGGAAAATCCCATGGAAGAGAATTCAGAAGAAGAGAATCATATGAAAGCAGACCTCGATGAAGAAGCTCCAGTTAAGGAAGAAGAACCAGTAGATCAAGACCCTGCTGTGGAAGAATTCCCAATGGCGATCCCTGCGAGGCACTATGGAAATCGACGCCGCTACCTAAGCGCGCGAGCCTACCGCAACCTGCTGAATCTCCACAACCGCGACTGACGGGATTTCTTCTAGATGTTGTCTTTTCTGGCCAAAGAAAACTGTGTATAGTTTAGGGCCACTTTTCGTCTTTGAGAATGCTTTGTTTAAAATTTTCTAGAATGGAATAATCTTCTGAGTTCGCAAATCTTTTATTTACTGTTTCACTCGATGCTTCGATTTGTCCCTTTTCCGTTTTTCCTCCTGAGACCCTTACTGTCCACACCTACACCTCGTGCTGATTCGACCCTCACCCAGATTAACAGGTACCAGACCCGATCTTTTGAGTTTCACCCTCCATCCTTTGTCTGCGTCTCGTTTGAGATCCTTTTGGGAGGAGAAGATTTTAGAGAAACTTCCGAGTCCGCTAACCCTTTAAATTCTTGATTCATAGGATGTACCGACCGTTATCCTCCCCATACGTTTCCCTTGTAGTCCTTTGTTGCTCACCATTACCTCCTGGGCTGACCCGATTCTAATCTCCTTGATTTTCAGCCTAAAGCCACCACACCCCGACCTTTGATCCTTACCCTATCTAGTTCTATACATTTTTGTGTGTTTTCTTATTACCCTATATACATTTAAAGACTTTATTATTCGAAAATTTGGTTTTCATTATCTTGTATTTGTCGAAAGTGCGTATTATTGACTACTTAGCTTTATGTATTTCAAAGCACCCTACTATTATCTTTATTTTCAATAGCGCAACCTTGCACCGCGCATATTTTTGTTCCATATTTCTTATTCTCACTAAATGAGTTTTCTAAGCTATTTTAAAACTATTTGACCGATACGTTTTCCTAAAATGTTTTAACCTACCGACTAAACTTCCACTACTTTATTCTTGTTATTTTATTTTCGGGTTTTGTGCCTTATACTCATTTTTCTGTCGTGCTACCTTTAATATACTTCTACGCGCACATGTTTGGATTTCGATTTTATTGAATACGCCTTGATTATTTTTGTTCATCATTGTTATCTATGTTCTCGTATACTTGTAGGTTGCTCTTATAGTTATTCCTATCTTATACCTATTTAGACTTATCTTCTGTATGCTGTTCTTACATGTTTATACCTTCAAGTTTCTTCATCCACGGATTCTAGTAAATCCTTATATGTTAGTTCGCAATTATGATAGCTTTCGCTTATGTTTCTATAACTTAATATTTTTTTAAATTTCGAGGACGAAATTTTTGTAAGGGTGGTATGATGTAATACCCAGCCTTTTTACCAAAATCTGTATTTTTCTACTTTATAATTCTATTTACTATATTTATATTTTTATTTCATTCTATTTATATTTTATTTCATTCTAAACCCATTTTCCTTTTATCAAACAAACTCAAAACCCTAATTCCTTTATATTCTCTCAACCAAGCCCATCTTTAACTAAAATTCTTTTAAGAAAACCCAAGCCCGGCCTCACTCTCTTTTCCTCACAATTCTTTTAATTTCCAAAACCAAATCCTAAAACCTAACTAATTTCCCTCAACCCATTGGTTTTAAATAAAAATCCTTAAACTTAACATTTCATTCCCTTCAGTTCAGCCCAGCCCAGCCCTCTCCAAATATTTAATCCTTTTTCTTAATTTTGCCGAGCCCACTGAGCCAGCCCACTATCTTAGTTCTCCAATTAATTTTTCCTTTATTCTTCCGACCCGGCCCACTCTTTCTCCTCAGCACCCGCGCCCGCTTCACCCACGACCCGACCCGCCTCTACACACCCTTCTTCCTCCAACGGCTATTTTCCTCCTCTCGCGCGCTCGATCCACTTCCTGTGCCTCCACCGCAACCCACGCCTGCGCCCACGTCGCCGCTCGTCACGCGCGACGCCCGCGAGCATTACAACCGCGATGCTCACCCCCTCGTCTCCACATTCTTTCCCCTCACTTCCAACACTCCCTCGCCCTCCTCTCTTTCCTTCCTCCTCTCTCCCCCACATCATCATCGTCATCGTCGTCGTCGTCATCATCGTCGCCGTCCCAACCCAACTTCATCACCATCACCCCGCTTCACCATCCTCACTACCCTCCAACTCCCGACACCACCCACGACGTCGGCTAGCGCTCCACTACGTCTCGTCGACCACCCCTCCCCCCTCATCTTCTCGCCGCCGGCGCCTCCTCCAGCTCACGAACTCCCCTAATTGCAACACCTCTCTCTTTCTCACCCCCTCTGTCTCTTCCTCAATCTCTGTGCTCTCTCTCTCTCTATCTAACCTCTCTGCTTCTCTCCCCTCACTCGATCCCTCTCTATCACTCTCTATCTCTCTGTCTCTCACCCCCTCTGTCTTTCCCTCACCCTCTGTATCTCGTCTCTCTCTCTCAATTCTCTCTAACTCTCCCCCTCTGTGTCCTCCCTCTCTCTGAGTTTCTCACCCCCTCTCTCTCACTGCTTCATTCTCTCTCTGGCCCCCTCTTTCACTCCCTCTCTCTGCCCCTCTCAATCTCTCTCTCTACAACTCCAATCCCTTCTCTCTCGCCCTCCTATCAACCGAGCCCGTGCCACCCAGTTCAAGCCGAGGCCAAATCTTGACGTTGCCGCTCGCGTGTGTGTCACTGCCGTGCCGCACGTGTGCCGTGCCGTTGCCGTGTGCCCCAACGTCTCCAGGCAAGTCCCCACTTGCTACATGCTACTTATTATTAATTTACAAATTATAATCGTATATATATCCCATGTTTTGCCTTATGTTAAATATTACAACGTAACTGTTCGATGTGTGTTCTCATAGGAAATTATCATTAAACTTGACGGAACTAAATGGTATTGTTTGGCCCGTATGGCTGTGGACCTAATGTGTGAATTTCGTTGGATAATATGACCGATAATGACTAAAACAACTACCCCCAAGTTTAACCGTAAAACTGGAATTTTATTGTACCTGAAAACCGTTAAATTCACCATAAATCATATACATACTAGAATGGTGCGTTCGAGGGCTCAAATCGAAGCCGACTCGACGACCTTTAACCCTATACTTGTTTCCAGATATTTCTGTACTTAAACTGTGGCGATATTTGGATCGGAGTGCAACTCTGGACTGCACTCTGGAGCGACTCCAGGGGTTGCTTGCTGTTCCGTAAGGGGTACCACAAGATTTCCTTAACTCGTAGGTTGCGGAACTCCACTGTTTATTATAGATAAATCTGTTAGCTAGACAACACAATTGATTTCATTCTGTTACGTTACCATTTGTTATTTATTCTGTAATTTAAAGTATCGGGACGCATAACAGTCCCAAGAGAATCAGAACTGACATATTAGTGTTAAACAGTGTATATCTCCTGACGTACAGACGCGATCGAAGATCCGTCTATTGAGTTGAAAACCTTACTAAGAAACCTAGATTTCATTCAACTGTAGTGTTGCTAAATTCTGATCCCAACTGGGATTAAAATGCGTTGCGAAACGGACTTCTGATTCTGAAACCGGATTTCCAGCCGCGAGCGCTTAAAATGAAATGGTTATAATTAATGATCCTGGAACCCGATTGGCATGAAACTAAATTCGATGGATGGACAACTGAACATACTAAGTATTACCTGTTTATCGTTTCGCTAAACTATACACGTACGTTTCATGATAAACCGTGCAAGTGATCAAATACTGTTTCATAACATCCTAATCATGCTTATATATTGTTCATGCATCATATCATACCCATATCATTGTATTGATAACCTAGTGATATCGTGCATTTACCCAGTGTTAGACTTTAGTGATGATTGTGGCAAGTACGTCAGTGTTCATGTATCCGTGAGTAAGTGAAAGTGATACGTACTTGTGCACTATCAGTGACCCTATTATTCTATTGCATTGTCGACGTCTGTGGGATGCGTGTACGTGTGACTATAAGTGGTATGGGACACTTATGGAAGCGCTTGCACGGGTGTCGCAGATAAGGCATCAGACACTGCCATTTATCTTAGGTATTAGTCGGGATGTGCTTGATGGAGTTCCTGCCTCCAACTCTTGCGCAGACATGTCACAGACCGATTGGTATTTAGGGTTATGGTTGGCGTTTGATGTAGACCACGGGGTGTGGGGTAGTTCAAGTGTGAGTTCAACAGAATCTCGGGAGTCCCGTGCCGGCTTATATATTTAGGGAGATATATGGAGATTTACATGGTATGTGACATTCACCGTGATATACATGTTGGGCCCGTGGTCCCTTGGCCTTGGGTTCTACCGTTGGGTGGAGGACACTCGCGAGTGGTTGACTCTCACACTTAGACTGACGATAGGCTTAGTGACCTGTACAGTGAGACTTAGAGACTGATAAGGATACTGGCATTGTTATACCTTACATACTGTGTTGACAATCGTGGCATATCATTCTACTACCTTTAATGTTCCGCTGCATTGATTACTGCATGTTCATATTCATACTGCCATTGATCTACTGTTATATATATATACCTATTATCACTGTTAGAATTGTCACATGATTTCATATATATTATATTGCTATTGTGTCGCTCTGACGACCTGAGTATGCATGCTCAGTGTGAGGAGAAGATTTAGCCTGGACCAGAATTAGGCGTGTATCACAGACACCCAGACTTGCTTTTCAGAGTTACACTCGTTTGTTCCACTTCAGGTCAGTTCTTTACATTGTTTCTTTCAGTTACTGCATTTCTCATTACATGCGCATCATTTACTGTTTACCATGAAAAACTAGAAGCCGAAGTGTGACTACGGCAGGACATTTCCTTGAGCGTAGGAGCATGGCTGGCCTTGTCTACCCCTCGTATTCTGTATTTTGGGAAGCGGGGCGTGACATATCGTATCCTATCAATCTCATAACATATCTATCTCAATCTCATATCGTATTTATATCGATCTTATGTCATATCACTATCAATCTCATTTCATATCTTGGCATATGTATATGTATTCATATCGCCTCATATCAAGCACATCCGCTCATATCATCTTATATCATCATAATCTCATGTCATATATTTTAATCATATCCGTAAGTTCATAGCATAGGTTTCTCCAACAATACATTCTATATATCGGTTTTCCATTATTAAGATCGCGGGGGTGCTATACACCATCCACTCAACTTCCCACGTAGATATAGATCTACTCACTTGCAATATCCTTACTTAGTCGAAGTCGATGAGCTTCTTGATCTCCTTCGTCGTCTCGGAAGTCCACGCGAAGTTACCTACAATCAATACACATCGTAACGATATCAAAACCAAATCCGAAAACCGATACGGCACGCGAAGTGCTTATAGGTTAGAACCTATAGCCTATGCATGCAAGAACAACCAAATAACCTTTGTCGTTGACGTACAAATGTCCAACGACCAAGTCCAAACTCAAATACCAAAACCAAGTTACAGAAATCGGGAAACCCGAAATCAGTAACATAGAAAATCGCTCCCAGATTCTACCCTAGGTCAAATTAGGATATTTTGCATATAGGGTAGGTCTAAATATCATATAACAAAGCCATACACCAAAAACCAAACCTTAACTTACTGGTCGGGCCATAATTTGCGGCCTTATGGAATATATCTGCGTCCTGGGAAAGGAAATAGGAGCTCAGGTTTCTAGGGCAAATTCTTAGTTTCCTACACGTCTCACTGTGATCGGAACTAATTTTATGGGGCTCTCGGGTCATAGAAGATCCCATTAGATCATCATAAACTGTCAAAAAATCGATGTCGGGAAAATTCTAAATTCGTGTTTTTAGGGTTCTAGTCTCAAGTCTGGCCAAAATGTTACCACTAAAGGTTTGTAATCACCAACAAAACTTCAATTACAACTTTACAAGTCCATATATCTCCTAAACACATTCTAGGAATTTCCAAGATCGCCAATCTCACTTAATTGAACTCTAAACTTAATTAGATGGTTAAGAAACTAAATAACAAGATGAAAAGTGCAAGTTATATCTCTTGGAAGCAACTCAAGAAAAACCGTAAATGCTCCAAAGTGCTCAAAATCCAAACTTGAGCTCACTAGGGGTATAGGATGAGGTGGTAGTCATTTTTAATGAAGATAGTGTGGGGTTTTGAGATGGTTTTGGGGTGGTTTCATGGAGGTAGAGTAGGTGGAGGAAGGAGGAGGATGAAGTGAAGAAGAAAATGAAGGAAAGGAAATGAAGAATGAAAGGTGAAGGAGACATCCTTCTCTCTCTCTTTCTCACTCTCTCTCTCTCTCTCTCTCTCTCTTGGCCCATGCCCTCTTGTCCCCTACATGTCTCCCTCTCTCTCTCATCAAAAATCTTTTCTCTTTTCCTCTCACAAATAAACCACAAGTCACAGATACAAATGAACCATGCATGATACAAATACAACATGTCATGGTGCACTAACCATACAAAAATGGATTTGGCTTAATCATAATTAGTAGTGCACTAATCAAGTTTAGCATAAACGCATATAAATAATTGCATAATTATTTATAAAATGTCCAAATCCAATAAATTCATTTTTAATTAATAATACATGGTAATCTCCAATTATTTTCCAAATATTGGTATATAATTATACCATTTTACGAAAACCCCAATTCGTAATCGAATAGTTTTCATGAAATATATTATTTTATTATTTAAATTCCAAAAAAAAATTATATTTCTGAAATGTTACATTAACTATAAGCACGTCGGTGGCACTAGATGTACGTAACGGCTACCCAGATATTGAGCGAAAGGAAGATCGACAAGCAAGCTAGTCTGTATCCCTACTGATCTTATAAGTGACAATCTTCATACATTCCGGTCTCTTCGTCTGAGAGTGTCGCATACCAAGTCTAGGGGTGGAAAACATCAGACCCCTAATAACCCAGTAAGTCGTGATGATGTAGCTCAAAACCATCCCGAGAAACTAGTGATCTCACTATCAGTAAATCTTATCTGCATTGACCAAGGTCTTATGGTGATGGCCAATCGATCACAGCGCGACATCGACTCCCTATACTGAGAAAGACAAATCCCTTCTATCGCTCACTGCCCCAAGTGTTCCGGGACTGTACCCAACTAAAACCTGTTTGCACGACTCCTTAAAGCTGTGGTAGGGTAGTAATCTAAGTACAGTGCAAACACACTCGAGATAAATGACGATGTCAGATCTAAAGACCACACTGTACCTATATCACCAGAGAAATTCTATCTGACGATAGGTATATTACCATCTAGAAGTTCTCGACAAGTCCATCCAGTGTAACCCATAACCTATGAGCACATATATACTATCTTTGGTGTCTTACACCAATGGCTATGGAACCAATTATCGCCCCTTATTGGGGTCAAAATACATATAGACTAGTCTATTCTGGAATATCGATTCCCTGTCTCAATACTCCTACGACTATGGACATTTTAAGAATGTGTTTATGGACAACCCTCACAAGTATGATCGTCATCATAATGCTGGTAGTCAAGCAAAAGATTGTACTGGCTTTATCAACATGTAATAACGATATGTAATAATCAGTAAAACATATATATTAAGATAAAGACAAACCAAATAGCATACTATCATATTGAGCAAGATTGTCCTGTACATACATATCCCTAATATCCTATACAATAAAGACCTCTAGGACACACATATCTAACAATCTCCCACTTGCACTAATGTATGTTATTGGCGTATCGAGTACCCAACGTCTGCTCTAGGGCCAATTGTTGGCGTACGCATACCCAACATCTTAAAAAATCGCTCAAAATGTGTTTGAGGGAGGCCTTTGTGAATAGATCCGCCATGTTCTCTTTTGTCTCTACTCTCTGGACCTCGATCTCTCGGTGATCAATGATCTCCCTGATCAGGTGATACCGCCTCAAGATGTGTCTGGATCACCGATGGGACCGTAGTTTCTTTGCTAATACCATAGACCCATTATTATCACAATACAAAGATATTGGATCAATAATAGACGGAACCACCTCAAGTTCAGTAATGAACTTTCTCATCCAGACCGCTTCTTTTGCCACATCGTTTGAAGCAATGTACTCAGTCTTCATCGTCGAGTCTGCTACGGTATCCTGTTTGGAACCCTTCCAATATGCCGCTCTTCCATTAAGGGTAAACATATAACCCGATACGGACTTGCTGCCATCTTTGTCACTTTGAAAGCTTGAATCAGTAAAGGACTTCATCTGGTGGTCTTTATTACCGTACACTAAGAACAACTCCTTAGTCCTTCTCAGGTACTTCAGAATGTTCTTCACAGCTGTCCAATGTATCTTCCCTAGGTTTGACTGATACCTGCATACCATGCTAAGTGTGTAAGCTATATCTGGTCCGGTACATAATATTACATATATTATAGATCCTACCGCCGAAGTATAGGGTTTAATGCTCATGCGAGCCCTCTCCTCATCAGTCTTGGGAGACATCTCTTTGGAAAGGGTGATTCCGTGACAAGCAGGTAAATTACCTCGCTTGGAATCTTCCATACTAAACCTCTTTATTATAGTGTCTATATATCTGGACTATGAAAATCCCAACATTCTCTTGGATCTATCTCTATAGAACTTTATCTCTAGAATGTAGGAGGCGTCACCAAGGTCTTTCATGAAGAACTTTTGTGACAAGAACAGCTTGACCGACTGTAATATAGGAATGTCATTTTCTATTAAGAGAATGCCATCAACGTAAAAAACGAGGAATACAACAGCGCTCCCTATAATCTTCTCATATATACAAGGCTCGTCAATGTTTTTGATGAAGTCAAATTCCTTGACTGTTTCATCAAAACAGATGTTCCAACTTCGCGATACCCGCTTTAATCCATAAATGGATTTAAAGAACTTTCACTCCTTCCTGCTGCTTCCACTATCTATGAAGCCCTCTGGCTGATCTATATAAACGCACTCTTCTAAATTTCCGTTTAGAAACGTTGTTTTTATGTCCATCTGCCAGATGTCATAGTCATGGAAGGCAGCAATAGCAAGTAGGATCCGAATGGATTTCAGCATAACCACTAGAGAAAAGGTTTCGTCATAGTCCACACCTGGTCTTTGACGAAAATATTTTGCAACAAGTCTGCCTTATAGGTTTCTACCTGTACATCTGCACCAATCTTCTTCTTGAAGATCCATTTGCAGCCAACGGGTTTTACCCCTATTGGTGCAACGTCCAAAGTCCAAACTTTGTTAGTGTACATAGACTCCATTTCGGACCTCATAGCATCCAGCCATTTCATAGAGTCCCTACTGGTAATGGCTTGCTCGAAACTAATAGAATCATCTTCTTCCAAGATGCAATCCTCTTGATCCTTGTCTATGAGAAACCTGTAGTATCTCTCAGGCGGATGAAAAATCCTACTAGATCTGCGGAATGGCTGAGATTCATCTGGGTAAATTGAATCTTGCGATTCTACCAAATCTTTAGTTAAGGTTTGTGGTTCTTGAATTTCTTTCAGTTCTACCGTTGTCCCACTAATTTCTTTTGCGAAATTCCCTCTCCAAAAAGGTGGCGTGTTGAGCAACAAACACCTTCTGTTCCTTGGTGTGGTAGAACAGATATCTAGCTGGATGCTTTGGATATCCCAGAAACTTACATAGAAATGATTGTGCCTGAAGTTTTTTTGGATTTTGTGTTTTTTCATAGGCCGGACAACCCCATATCTTAATACGTTTAAGATATGGTATCTTATCATTCCATATTTCAAATGGTGTCTTAGGCACAGATTTGGATGGAACATCATTCAATAGGTATATCGCTGTCTGAACTGCATATCCCCAAAAAGAAAGAGGCAACTCAACACTACTCATCATAGAGCGAACTATATCCAATAAGGTACGATTCCTCCGCTCCGATACACTATTGTGCTATGGTATATACGGAGGAGTAAGCTAAGAGAGAATACCATTCTCTTTTAAGTAGTCTAGGAAAACCGTACTCAAGTACTCCTCTTCTCGATCAAATTGAAAGATCTTGATACTTTTTCCTGTCTGGTTCTCTATTTCGTTCTTATATTTTTTGAATTTCTCAAAAATATCAGATTTGTGTTTCAACAAGAATACATGTCTGAACCTAGAGAGATCATCGGTGAATGTAATGAAGTACGAGAACACACCCCTCGCATTTGTAAATATTGGACCATACGCATCACTGTGTATGAGTCCTAAGAGCTCTGTAGCTCTTTCTCCACGTCCCCTGAATGGGGTTTTGGTCATATTTTCTTTGAGACAGGACAGACAAGTTTCATATGATGAAAATTCGAACGGATCTAAATATCCATCATTATATAACTTAGCTAGTCTTTTCTCATTGATATGACTAAATCTACAATGCCACAAGTGGGATTCGTTCGTATATGAACTCTTCCTCTTGTGTGCATTTTGTATTTTGAAAACTGTGTTTTGATTAAGAATACGATACCATTACATAATATACCTTCTACAACCAATACCTGTTTGAGGTAAATGTTCATGACATTTCTATCTAGAACAAAGTTATATCATTCTTTATTTAGTAAAGAAACAGATATAATATTGTAAAGCATGGATGGTACATAGTAACAGTTGTTCAAAATCACAGTGTTGCCACTTGGCAATATCAGGTGATATTCGCCGACGGCAGCAGTATCAACTTGTGCTATGTTCCTTACTCCGAGGGACATATCACCTGGTACAACCATCCTACTTTTTCTTAATCTCTATAATAAATTACAGATATGAGATCCTGATCCGGTATATAGTACCCGAGAGGTAAGACTGACCAAAAACAGTTCTCAATAACAAATAAACCCGAAGAAGATGCATTAAAATGCATTTCCTTCATCAGTGTTATGTGTAAGTCCTTGCAATCATCTTTCTCTTCCTCATACTCATGACAGTTGTTATAAGTTAGAACCGAACCGATGTTCCCCAGCCCAGTATAACAAGCTGGTACGGTCAAGTCATATATTTTATTATCTTGATTAAGACATGACATGGTTACTACCTGAAGAGAGAGAGAGAGAGAGAAGAAACACTTAGCATGCGCTCTTGCAAGATTAGATTGGTTTTTAATTTATTTAATCAGGATGACTCTCACTGTTTCCTCAAATTCTTCTTCAAATCTTAAAAGGAGAATTAGTCAGGATCATATACGTCCTTCAAGTTCGCTAACTGTTCAGCTAGGCAAGTGTTGGTACTCCGAGGGAGGCTCCTCGTGCTTTCGCACGAACCTAATTAAATAACTCCATTTCCGCAGAGGTATAATCCCATTAACACCTTTCTAGACATCTAATGGGCTAGCTAGTTGTGAAGAGAAAATCTTCCAAGAGTATGTCTACTTATAGTGGGAATCAGGACCCAACTATCATCACGTGATAACCTTGATGGAAGCCACTCAAGTCATCACACTCCAGAAGGTATGCACACCTTGCAAGTTTCCCTTATATTTGAAACTCCCGATATTATTGTTACCCCTAAAACCCTACTGACCTTGACTGAGTCAACAAATCAAAGGGTCATAGTCAAGTTCAATTCGCCATTATCTTGATTGCATTAAACCCAGCCGCACGAGCCCTTAACTGAGTCAACAAAGTCGTATGACTGTCCTAACCAATCGCAACATATGAAACAAGCAAGCACCACTTAGCTACCGCACACTACGTCTTGACTGAGTCAACAAACACAATATGAATACTAAGCACTACACATAAGAAATGACGGAGGGATATGACTGGTTTTTTATGAAAACTTTTAACGTAATGAACTTGATATCGTTGAAGGAATCTAGTGATTTTGAAACGAGTAGTTCAAGCTCAAATTTGAAAATAAATGGTTTTGTAGAAAACCGAGTAGTTTTTAAAAGATCCGAGTAGTTTTGAAATTTGATTCCAACAACATCATATTAGGTTTATTTTCTTGCATTAATCAGACTTAATGCGGTCCTATCAATTAAGTTCATATGCATCACAAAAACAACTAAAATACAAAGCTTTATATGCCATCCGCATTCGCCACGGGGTCTCGGGTCTTCATCGTAAGGTTACTTAACTTACGGCAGGACGGGGCCAGGGCTAGCGCGGATGCAAAACATATAAACGCATTTATATATATCATCATCATAGGCAGGTAATAAATATCACAGGAATGCGATAATCAATATGGAATAGCGGATAAACTAGAAGCCTCGTGTTTCGTTTGAGCCGCAAACGAAAACTAACGTTCTCCAGTCGTGTGTATAGCTCACACATCACCTAAACAAAAAACCCTACGAGCGCGGCAAGTTACCCGTCAATTTTAGAAAGCTACCCGTCAATTTTAGAATTGAAGCAACCAGCACTCAATGTCATAAGTGGGCAACCCGGCATTTCATGGAATCCGGTAACTTAAGCACTCCACCGTGGGTCAATCTTAAAACCCCTACAAGTGCGGCGAGTCATCCAATTCTAGAGCGAGGCAGCGCGAACTCATCACTATAAGATGACCACCTAACACACGCTAGAACCCGGCTACTCGAGCACTTCTCCGTGGGTTTATCCTAATACATGAATGAATAATATACAATGGTGACATCAAGCTCAACCCGAATGTATCCCAATAAAATAATATACAACGAGCGGTAACGACGTCCATAATCCAACCGCTCGCCCCGAAAAAAAAATATACATCCATTCTGCAATGAAGGACTATCCACCACGACAATCCGGCTAAACCATCACAAGATATAATCTCAAAAATATAAGCAAATATGTGTAATCCCATCTAATCAACCTATAGAAATTATACGACGTTTACAAACACATATACAAACACAAAGATAATCAACGATGCTAAAGTTTTGATTTTAAAACTTTTTGTGTTACCCGTAAACAAAGGTAATGATTGCACGCTTTTGGCGTGTCGAGTTTTAAGTTCTAAAGTTTAACCGCAATCAGGACGGTATCGCTTTGCAGCTAGCCGCGATGAGTATGGGTCGATCCACAGGGAGACGGAGCATTTTACGTTCTTGTTTTGACGAGTTAATGCGCGTGGGCGGAATGTTCGTATCTATCCTATGTGTATATATGCAAAGTTAACGGTTGTTAGGATTAGATAGTATAGTGTAAGTTAAGGATTTCCGTACTAAAATCCTTTGAGGCAAGCTCGACCACTAAGGCTAGAGCAATCGGCAACAACGTGGATTAGGGTGCTAAAGCACGGTATTAGTGAAATCCGGCTTATTGACCCTTGTCCGTCCGTTCTTGTCGCTTGCTTTCGCCTCCGGCCAATCCGAACGCAACCGGTCGCGGTTAGGAAACACCAATACCTTGGTAGGGTAGGGTGCATAACAGAGCCCTTGCGTAAGGTTTGGGCGGAGTTTAATGGAAAAGATCGGGAAAAGGAAATGAGAAACGAAAGCTTGACTTACAATATCATATTCTTTTCTTAACAACACATATTCACAAATATCAAAACAACAAACAAAAAGAGCAAAAGAAAAGATAAACAAAGAAAAGAAAAGAGCATTACAAGTACATGACATGATAATAAATTTTCAAGTAAATAAAGAGCATGTAATTAAAGTGGAAGTAAGGAAAGCATGGAAAGAAAAGTGCAAGAAAGTAAAGCAAGAAATAAATATACTAGGAACCATAGAACACAATACAAGCCATGAGTTCAATAGCCTAATCTTAAACTTGCAAGCTCAATGAAGAGGTTGCAAGATCAAGAGAATGCTAAGAACCCAAGGCAAAATGATAGCAAGAAGAAAGTTTTATTGATTCCAAATGAAGATACAAACCCTTGAGATCAATAACTCAATGAAGAGCTTGCAAGATCAAGAGAAGGTTAAGAACTCAAGGGGGGCTAAGCTATATACAAGAACAAAGAGAAACAAAAGTGTAAAAACTTGGACAAAGGAATCACAATCCAAGACCCCCCCTCCTTGCTCACTGGTTCTGCTTTTATAGGCTCAAAAGAAAAATAAACTAGCAAAAAAAAATATGTTGATGTGACTGCAAGGGAAGGACCACGGAAGTTTGGGGCTCATTGGGGCAGATTGGGCCGGCCAACTCGGCCAAGATGATGATGTGGTCGGCCACTTTCCGAGGGAACTTGCTCGTATTGAAGTGGTGGTCTTGTGTGCTCCCATATATCACTCTGGTGCCGCTAGATTTCTCTATATTAACTTGGTCTGCATTCAGGGTTTTGGAGGGAAACATTGTAGCTTTGTATCACATCACTACTTTATGCATTAAACTTCACATCACTTCTCATGCCCACTTGTGCCATGATTCATGGCAGCCCCATCATGGTCCCAGTGCTAAAGAGCATGTGTACACTTGCATTGTGTTGGACCAAAATATTGTGCACACATTTTATTCGCAAAAACTCTTTGGATATCGGTCGGTTTCCAGTTCCGTTTGCAGTGTCGACTCGCAAACGATATATCCATGATTTTAAGTGTATTTCCCGTATTTTATCACGGATACCTGTAATCTATATTATTGAGCAGACACTGGTTAATAGTACCGATATATAACAAAATAGATAAAGAATGAGCGGTATTAAAATGCAGTTTTCTGATATGAACAAATACCCCAAACTTATCTTTTGCTCGTCCCGGACAAAACAAAAATCCTAGCCTCACTTTCGCAGGGAACGCGATTGCACTGAGCATGTGCAACAAGTCGTTAAACCTCTAGTTGTCCCTAATAGGAGGAGTGTTGTCTCCTAAGGGTTTTCAGCGGATACTACCCACAAAATACCGTCAAGCTAGTTTCACAAGTTAACGTCGATTCTACTCCTACAGTTTAGTATCTAAGTTAGAAATTCTATCATTCTAAGTTAGAAATATTCAACCCTTATGTTTCACGCCTCAATTTATTCATCCCCAGATCCTATACGTTTTACAGTTTAGAATGATCTCGGCATCTCTTGAGTTTTCCTTCTAAATTGCGGTCTCCAATCAGGGATTTTTATCAGTTTTACGAAAAACATAAGTCTTATTCTTTATTTCTATCTTTTCTCCAAACATCGATTGTATACCCCTATGTGTGTGTAAATTTTTTACCCCTACACTTAAGAATTCAATTCAAGCTATAGTACTCTTGCCCTAATACCTAATACTACTTCTTTTCATTAATGATGGACGGTGTTGCTCACACACCTTTCATGCGACTATTAATGCATCTTGAGGCACTGACAGCCGATTACTGACTGTGTGAGCTTTAAAGCGTAAATAGCAGTTTTCAGGTCTTGACTTTATTTATTTATTTTTCTTTCCTTTATTTTTCTTTTTCAAGACCGGATATATTTTTCAATGATGCTTTTTTGGTGGTTATCTTTAAATACCATTTTTTTCTTTCATACTAGGTTTTCAGGCAAGAGTATTTCTAGGTATCCTCTACTATCCCAAGTTTCAAAGTGCGTGTATGTGCATTTTGTAGGGTATATACTTTCTAAATTTGAACTCAGGAATAGAAACTATTTTTCAGACTTATCCTTCAGTAAAGCTTCAATAATTTCCCTTCATCTCGACTTAACTCAAGAACTGAACTCAAGATTACCTACTTCTATAAAAAAAAAACTGTAAGGACGTATAATTACCAAGGTTAAACAAAATGAGGGTTATTTTTAGGGTTTTCAATTCCTAAGCCTAGGATTTAGTTATTTCTAACGTATCAACTCAACTTTCGGAAATAGAAATCTAAGTTACCCTATTAGCTAACTTGACGACAAAGTTTTTATATTTTTGTAAAAAATTTCGATTTTTATGGGTTTTTAAATAAGTATGCAAATGCAAAATATACATATGAATGCGAAAGAAGAAAGCTTACCAAGCACATCCCCAAACTTAAACTTGACAGTGCCCTCACTGTCAGGCTATACCAAGAGGGTAAAAATTGTTGGCACTCCCTAAATTTTTTTATACAAAACAAAAAAGCAAACCAACAGAAAATATATACACAAAAAGGTCCCCTCCAAACTTATGTGAAACAGTGTTTCCACTTGTAACACCTGAGTTTAGAGTTAGTGGTAATTGAGTGTTAATGTGGGGTTTTTGGTAAAGAGTTTACCAAAATGGGTTTCCAGTAATTTATCTGGTTTTATGGTTATTTTAGTAGAATTTTATTTCGACCGCACACACTTGTGCACGTTAACTAGGGTTAGGCTTAGGGTGACCTAGTTTGGATGTGCATGGTGGGTTAACCATGTTTAGCCCACCATGGTAGGATTAGGGCCTTGCTTAAGATAATTGAGTTGTTTTGAGCTAATTAGTTTTAATTAGGGTGGTTGGCTTTGACCAAGGGTGTTTAGGATGTTTTAAGGTTGACTTGCTAGAGAGAGGGGGGGAGATGTGATGGTTGCCATGATGGTTTAAGGTTGTGTCACACCAAACCTTTTTTTTGATTGTCTTCTCACACTCAAATCCCTCTCACTCACACTCAACTTCAGCCCCTAAAAACATCAGTACAGCCACCAAAACAACACCATCAGCTCCTGAAGCAAACATCAGCACAACTTTCAGCCTGTTAAAAACCAGCTTCAGCCACCAATTCTGCACAGATCAGCACTCAACTGTTGCACAAACAGCCCCTATGATCATTGCAACAGCCCACTTCTTAAACAACATACACACCCACACCATCAGCACAATACCACACAACCCCCACTACAACACACAAGCAGCAGCTTCAGCAACTTCTGCAGGCAGCAACAGCAGCTCTGTAAAATTTCAGCAAGCTTCAGACCCATTTCTTTCCAGCCAAGTTGCAGCCCCAGAAGCTATAGCAGCAGCACATCCACTCCCTCCTTCTTCTCTTCTCCTTCAACTAGGATATGTAGAGGTATAATTCCCTTAACCCAGCTTCTCTTTGCTCATGTTATGGCTTGGTGTAGTTAGTGTTTATATTTGGTAGTTTAGTGCGAGTTGTAGAGATTTGGGGTGGGATTTAGTCAAGTAATGGTTTTAATGGTTAGCGTAACCTTAGTAAGTGCTGTTAAGGCTAGTGAAGCCAAGATTTATCCCAGATTTCACCGGGAAACCCGATTTGTCCGACTTGGCGTAAACTAGCGATTTTAGCGACTTTTGAGCCTCTGTTGGATCTGCTGTTGACCCGAACCTTTAATCATAAAATTGTGAAGACTGTAGCATAGTGACCTTAGCAGAGACACACACACAGAGCACGGGAACCCACCTCAAGATTTAGGCCGCCGGTTTATTCCTTATGGCCGCAAATTGCGGCCAGAACAGGGGATATGGTGTTGGGTTTTTGGCCGTAGGGTTCTTCTGGGTAGTCTAGGATTTTGGTATCTGTAACTTTTGCTGTTTGGCCCAGAGGAAAAATCTGGAGCTATAAACGCATTTTCGATGTTTTTAACCTTGTGCGACATGCGCGTGATCCGCGTGGTTCTATGGCACGCTGCGTGCCACAGTGCGTCGAAGTTGGTTCTGGTGAGTTCGCACGCGTCGCGACGTGTCGTGTGCACGCTCGTTTAGTTTCACACACGCGTATCCTTTTAGCTTCAATTATACGATTTTGGTGATTTGTGTGGATTTGTGTTAAGTGATGATAGTGTTAGTTAGACTATCCTCATTAAGTATTGTTGGGACCAAGTTAACCTAGGAAACCCCAGATTACACAAAAATACCCTGAGTTTCAAATTGGTGCAAAACTTGACGTTTTTGTACAAAATTGAGCTTTTTAAAATCTGCTTGTGACCCAGTGAGTTCAGAATGAATTTGAGTGGACTGTAGCCTACTTGAGAGACCTTGACTACACCACCAGAGCCCGACCCCACCACATTCAACCTAGGCCACCAGAAAATCCATTCTGGCCGCAAATTGCGGCCAGACCAGGGAGTTAGGAGATAGGGTTTTTGGTACAGGTGTCTGCTACATTGTTTAGGTCCATGGTATATATAGTTTTGTAATATCCTTACCTGGGTAAAATCTGGGGTAGTATATCGTTTTCTTGTGTTTTTGGTTTGCGCGATACGCGCGATACGCGAGTGGGTTCTGTGATTCAGCGTATCGCGGCGTATCGGGTTAAGCGTTAGGCGCATACACGCATGTTTCAGCGTATCGCACACCCGCGCGTTAATTCGCGACACGAGTTTCTCGCTTTGTTTTGATATCGCGTATGCGAGATTTTTGATTATATTTGGATCCTTGTGTAAATTCCAGGTTCGCAGGCGGGTACGTCAGACGCCGCCAGGAAAGGGAAGCAGGTGGTCGGCTATACTTAGCACGCGACCAGGTGAGTAGATTTAATATCTACGGGGAAATCGCCCGTATGGCGTTAAGCATCAGGGCGTAGTAGGATGTTTAGTTTTATATGTTCATGCAAACATGCTAGGGTAGCATACCCTTGTTACATACATAGAACTGGTAGTATAGAACACTGCACTGTCACTAACGGTACAAGCTGCACGAGCACAATTTATATGCTACACTCACACCGTTAGTGATTGCCGTGACACTCACAGTATAGGATTGCTAGAAATCATATATCATATTGATTCCGTATTATTGACGTTGTCATGTCTTGTCACATACTAGCATATGTTATATTCATACCATCGTGCATACCTTCATTTATATGTCGCTACCTGTGCACATGTACCCCCATACTTTATCATAGTGCATATATATCTTGACAGGATTTCCCTTGTACCCCTACACTGCATATATTCAGACTTGGGTACACATTCATTACATGTTCATACTTGTACCACATATATCACCTATTCATACTTGGACACAAATACATCATATGGCCACATCAGTGCATATGTACATTGCTACATTCATCTAGTTTCTCGCACATCCATACCTATACTCATATTCATATGTTACGTACATGGATGATATTGACTTGACTTAAAAACTAAGGGACCGCATACGATATTTTCCAAACTGGATATTTTTAGAAAAAGAGCGGTTTTTCCCTTTTCTTCCATATGACGCATGGCATGGATTTACGCATTAGATTGATTCACGTGATTTCTAGATTTGGGAACCGGAGTACTATTTTAAGAAAATACGCACTGTTTAAAAACCCGGTTTCCCTTGATTTGATATTTTAGTGCGTCCACCATGTGTTTTCTCGGTGCTAGAGCGATATATGGAAACCCGAGTCGAAGAGCTGGACGAGGCCGATTGCGGGTACATGGTGGACCCGGTATGGTACCCCGGGACGAGAACGGATCGCTGTGCAGTAGACGGTGAGCCTGGCAGAGGGACTACTACCTACCGGTGATTGGTTGGACCTGGCGGTTATCCGGAGGATACCGACCAGAGTCGAGAGATGGTTACGGAACGACTCGCACTGCCGGGGCCGAGGGCCGATACCGCAGACAGAGCCGTGGGCTAATCCGGACTGACGGAGGCCCGAGATATGAGGTTTTGCGTGTTGATGCTGGACATGAGTTTTCTTGATATTTGGGTGCCGATGTTGGGCACTCACGATTTTATGAGATTACAGGATTTGAGGGCCAATGTGGATGACGGCGCCCGAGTTGTATTGGGATTGGAGTGTATTGACAGACACCAGTTATGGTTTCCACGTTGACATTCCGTGTAGACATTATTTCTTCCCATACTCAGCATTTAGCACTTGACATCTCATCCTGTAGCTAGCATACCTGATAGAGTACCCATGCTTGCATATCATTGCGTACCCTGCTCATCTTATATAGGGTTGTTAGATTACATTGCCATGTCTGATTATCACATATCTGCTCATTACCTAGAGATGGCATTAGATCATACTTGTTGTATGATATTGAGCATCCAGTTCATCATATAGATGTTACCTGTTGGCATAGTTTAGAGTATCGCAGCACGTGCATACTCGCGATTACCTTTATATGTTATCTACTACTCACGAGTTGGCAACTCACCCCCGTTGTGCCACAGTGCTTGCAGGTTGCCCTTTGGAGTAGTCACGGCTGGCTGTTTACCGCACCTTTTGACACAGATACCATTGCTAGTCGGTGGGTTTTTCTGCGGTATCTGTTTACTTTCAGTTGTATGTTGATGTATTTAGTATTCACCATCTACCTTCATGTATTGACTTAGAGACAGTTGTGAGAACGACATATGTTATTTTGTACTCTGGTGTCGAGCTCGTTGTGAGCCGACTTCATTTATGTAGTCTTATAATTCTTGCTATCTTCATTTCATTTTTACTCAGTCATTGAGATGCTTTATTTATTCCACATGTCATTTTACTTATATCTTGTCTTCACCCGATTCTCGGGACAAGCTCTTGTATAAAAAAAAATGTGTTGCAAATAAAATTATTAATTAACACATGAACTCAAAAAGGATTTCTACTAAATTAACTAAAAAGGCTTTCTAAACATTCAAAACCGTTTTTACAAAAAATGTCTCAACACTCTACATTTAAATGGTTTTGATTTCTGGGTTGTCGGCTTACTTAGTCATGTGACGCCTTTAGACGTTACGTGGTTAAGTGTCGGTCACGGACCGAACTTTGGGTTGTGACACCACTGTTTAAGTAGTGAAGTTCAGAGTTAGGGGGAAGAGAACAGTATGAATCTATACAAGGCCTTACACAGGACAAATGTTAACACCAACCATTCAAAAAATTTATCATTATAATGCAGCGGTTAGTGAAAGAATGCGGAAAGGAAAGAAATGGAGAATATGTGAAACCATATGCGTATAGAAGTGGTATACGGTCCAGGTATATGAGAAGAAGAATGGCGGAAGGAAAAAAGAAATGGAGTACGAACTTGAAAGTGAAAATGGAGCGAATAAATTAGCATAATTTGTAATAACCGATATGTAAAAAGCGATTGTGCTAATCTATCAACCCGTCGAGAAATTGGGTCAAATCCCTCAAGATTCGTGAGAAAACCTGGGTACGGCGAACTTGGTAAACCAGACATAAGAAAAGAAAGTAATACGGTGTCTTGCAAGGTCGGAACGATGTAAAGGATAGAAGGGGGGTGATCAAGGAATGGGATCGGTTAAACGTTCAGGAGGGTGTACACAGTCAATGAAAGGGACATGATGAATTGGAAAATCTGACTCATCAAGTAGAATTGAAACATCCTCAAAAATTTCCTCAGTATTCTCCTCAAAATTCAGCTCATCCATGCAATTCTCATTAAAATCAAAATGCAAATGAAGTTCGGGAAAAACAGTTAATGACTCGGGATGATGAATTGGAGAGAAAAACTCATCCAAAGTGGTGTGTTCATCATCCAAAATATTCCCAGCATCAATAGCTTTAATCAAGTGAAAATAAAATTTCTCAGACACCTCATCAACAGCATGGATTTCAATCAATTGTGGTTCTAGGATGGAGGTGTAGAGGTCAAAGGGATTGGGTGCGGTTTCACTTAACACGGTCCCTTCACAATCGGGTAAATCAAATACTACAAAGTCGCACAACTCATTAACTGTTCTATCTTCAATCGGTAAATCCTTTGGGACACTTGATAGACCTTCAAAACCGAAGTTGTGGGATTCAATTTGCAATGGGTAGGTTTGATTTGGAAGGGTGTACTGCTCACTCTCACCACTCAAATTCTCAATCTGTCCTACCGCCTCATCATACATTGGAAAATGTGGAGCTAGTTGGAAACTAGCTACCGGGTCACTAGGTTGTATGAGGGCGGCCATGGACGCATTCAAATTCATCATCTATTAGTATGACGCTACCCGAAAGTGTTCTAACGACTGTTCCAGACTAGACATGGGTTGTGAAGGGGTTTCAGTAAAAAATTCAAAGTTGTTTGGATACTAAAAACTCCCAACTGACGGTTCAGAAGCAATATCTAGAGAAGGTGTAAAAATCGAGTAGGACTAATAGGAATTGAATGGGTGGACAGGGTGATGATCAACGTCATTATAAGAAGGTGAATGGAATTGTTGATCAAAAGAATTTGCAGTGGTAAAAGGAGTGAAACACCGGTTACAAGATTGTTCAATACGTTCAGCAATAGACATAGGACTTGGAGTTACAACAGGACTCTCAAAAGGGGTATCAACGTAAGAAGGTGGTGGAGGTTAAAACGGTTGATACAAAGTGGATTGCGGAGTACAATTGGTTGTCCTAGACGCGTCTATCCGATCTTTCAAAGAAATTTTGTGCATGGATGGATCGTTCAAAGTTCGACCAAAGCAAGAACCGTAAGAAGTAATGTCTGGTTGTGGGTACCAAAGTTCGGCAAGAGTTTTTCGAGGTGAGGTACCCATGATATGAAGAGAAGAAGAAGAAGAGAAAGAGTGGAAAAAGAATGTGGTTTTTTTTTATGTTTTTTTATGTTAGTTATTTAACAAAAGAATGAAATATACACACAAAAGAATCTGGACAAAAAAACAATCATGACACAAAAATACCACGCACCTAATCGGTCTAGGGTTCACCTAGGTCAACTAGACCTGCTCAAGAACTTGATTGTCGAAGTAAAACTGTGTCGAGAAACAGGCTCAAAATATACTGATCACGAGGCCAGGTAAGTGCAGAGATAAGGGGAGGTTTTCCGACGCTTTCGTGAAAGTCCTTAATTAGATAACCCTTTCTCTTTTGGCGGTTTCGCCGTGAACACTTTCCTAGACACCCCGTGAACGATATACCGTTAAGCGGTGTTCTAAACACAATTAACCTCTCCTAGTGAGCGCGAAGTCCTTAAGGCTTAAAACTTAGTTTCTTTTAAAATTTGTGCGGGTAAACGTTATGCTCAATTTTCATGATTTGTGGGCCACGGAAAAGGGGATGAAATCCTTTACCGTATGTTGTGGGGTTCGCTTGCCCTTAAGTCCGTATTAATGCTGCGCAAATCAATAAAAAGGTTGTTCAAAGAATCAAACAATCGTTTTTTACATTTATGCACAGCACTGCAACAAATACGGGTTAGTTAATTTTAGCGTTTTCTAGCGAACTTGCAAAGAATCCTGCAAAGATATTATATTGGATGCGTCGGATTTGAGAAGAAGGTGTTAGTAAAGTACGTACCGATAAATTTTCGGGTTAAGAAACCCTCGCTGAATTGAATCTGAATAGCTTGGAAAGTTCGCTTGCGCGGGTCAAACTACCCGGATCTTTGGCACTGTACTTCGTAATTACCTTAGCTTGGAATGTACACTTTGCTCCCCGCGATCGCAATTCGCAAATCCGCAAAAATCTGAAAATGTCAGAAAAACGGATTTTAGTGCGAAAAAGCGATATGAATGCCCAAATACCTGCATACTAAAAATTATATAAAAAAAAACAAGCAATAAAAATGGGACAAAAACATAACACAGGATCACAGAAACAAATTTTGGAGCAAATGGAGGCAAAGGGGCCGACAAGCTCGGATTTGGAGGGTATGTCGCCAGTCTGCTTATGGAATTTGGGCTCCAAATTTATTCAGGTGCCCAAGTGCTGTACTAGTGTCTCAAATTTCTTGCTTATTTTTTTCTGTTGAGATTTAGAGTGCTAACAGGTCAAAATCCAGAGAACAACATGGTTAGGAAATGTTAGTTTTTGTTTTGGTTTTTGAAATTTTGAAATTTTTATGTTGTTTTTAAGAGTGGTGTTAGATGGATATTAACAAGATTAACTCGGAATAAAAAGAATAAAAACGTTACCATTCCCCGGCAACGGCGCCATTTGATTGCACGCTTTTGGCGTGTCCAGTTTTAAGTTCTAAAGTTTAACCGCAATCAGGACGGTATCGCTTTGCAGCTAGCCGCGATGAGTACGGGTCGATCCACAGGGAGACGGAGCATTTTACGTTCTTGTTTTGACGAGTTAATGCGCGTGGGCGGAATGTTCGTATTTATCCTATGTGTATATATGCAAAGTTAACGGTTGTTAGGATTAGATAGTATAGTGTAAGTTAAGGATTTCCGTACTAAAATCCTTTGAGCCGAGCTCGACCACTAAGGCTAGAGCAATCAGCAACAACGTGGATTAAGGTGCTTAAGCACGGTATTAGTGAAATCCGGCTTATTGACCCTTGTCCGTCCGTTCTAGTCGCTTGCTTCCGCCTCCGGCCAATTCGAACGCAACCGGTCGCGGTTAGGAAACACCGATACCTTGGTAGGATAGGGTGCCTAACGGAGCGCTTGCGTAAGGTTTAGGCGGAGTTTAATGGAAAAGATCGGGAAAAGGAAATGAGAAACGAAAGCTTGACTTACAATATCGTATTCTTTTCTTAACAACACATATTCACAAATATCAAAACAACAAACAAAAAGAGCAAAGAAAGATAAACAAAGAAAAGAAAAGAGCATTACAAGTAAGTACATGACATGATAATAAATTTGCAAGTAAATAAAGAGCATGTAATTAAAGTACAAGTAAGGAAAGCATGGAAAGAAAAGTGCAAGAAAGTAAAGCAAGAAATAAATATACTAGGAACCATAGAACACAATACAAGCCATGGGTTCAATAGCCTAATCTTAAACTTGCAAGCTCAATGAAGAGGTTGCAAGATCAAGAGAATGCTAAGAACCCAAGGCAAAATGATAGCAAGAAGAAAGTTTTATTGATTCCAAATGAAGATACAAACCCTTGAGATCAATAACCTAATCTTAAACTTGCAAGCTCAATGAAGAGCTTGCAAGATCAAGAGAAGGTTAAGAACTCAAGGGGGACTAAGCTATATACAAGAACAAAGAGAAACAAAAGTGTAAAAACTTGGACAAAGGAATCACAATCCAAGACCCCCCCTCCTTGCTCACTGGTTCTGCTTTTATAGGCTCAAAAGAAAAATAAACCAGCAATAAAAATAAGTTGATGTGACTGCAAGGGAGGGACCACAGAAGTTTGGGGCTCATTAGGGCAGATTAGGCCGGCCAGCTCGGCCAAGATGATGATGTGGCCGGCCACTTTCCGAGGGAACTTGCTCGTATTAAAGTGGTGGTCTTGTGTGCTCCCATATATCACTCTGGTGCCGCTAGATTTCTCTATATTAACATGGTTTGCATTCAGGGTTTTGGAGGGAAACATTGTAGCTTTGTATCACATCACTACTTTATGCATTAACTCCACATCGCTTTTCATGCCCACTTGTGCCATGATTCATGGCAGCCCCATCATGGTCCTAGTGCCAAAGAGCATGTGTACACTTGCATTATGTTGGACCAAAATATTGTGCACACATTTTATTCGCAAAAACTCTTTGGATATCGGTCGGTTTCCAGTTCCGTTTGCAGTGTCGGCTCACAAACGATATATCCATGATTTTAAGTGTATTTCTAGTATTTTGTCACGGATACCTGCAATCTGTATTACTGAGCAGACACTGGTTAATAGTACCGATATATAACAAGATAGATAAAGAATGAGCGGTATTAAAATGCAGTTTTTTGATATGAACAGGTAACATTAATTGAGACCTGGGCCAAAACAAAGTATACCAAAAATCCCAATTCCAAGAATCCAAGACACTGAAGAAAAACGAGACCAAATAGATCATACATGGTCACCAAAAATGACCAAAATGGAAAAAGTAGCGGCCATTTTAGCTCTGGTGTGGCTCAATTTTTGTCACGCCCCGCTTCCCATTGTACGGCGAAGGGGACGCGACGAGGCCCGCTACGTATTTACTCATAAGCAAATACGCTAAGCGTAACTAAGCAATATAAAATAAATACACAAGAGACAAGAAATAAAAAGAACAGCAACTTTTATTTATTAACATTCTTTTTACAATACATGAGAAGGAAAATACAACTGAAATAAAGATGCCTAAACAGTGGCATAACAGGGAATGGAAAGTACTGAAAAGAAAAGTGTACAATGAAATTATACTGCAGGGTCTTCGGCAAATTTCTCCAAGTCTTCTTGTGTTGGCTCAACTTCTGCCGGGTCCAGATCATCTGACGACATTCAAAGAAGAGGGAAACAGAATGTCGTCAGCGAACAGGTCGCTCGGTAAGTCCCAAAGATAAGAGGAGAATAGATAGAGAGTAAGATAAAGAGAGAGTCTATTATTATAGTTGTATTATATTGTTATATTGTTGTAGTATTGCGTTCACGCCAGTGTATACGAGAGGAGTCTCACTTACCCCGGAGACTATGGTATCAGGAACTCAAGGAACCGTTTATGCCACGGTACAACAGCAATGGGATTCAGGTTAGGTGTCTTAATCTGACCACCTCGTGCCACCTTTAACACCTTCCGTACCAATCTACCCCTTAAACCCTGTAGTGTTTTAACAGTATTGTTGTATTGTTTTATGTAAGTTGGGTGACTGACCAAAACCATGATATCAGTAAACATGTTGTAACTGCATAATCAGGTAAATGGAATAACAGGATAATGGATGTATATCCATGGTTTGATTCAGTCAAATTGAACAGGTTGTTAACTGGATTCAGGGATTCATGTATTCATATTGAGTTGGAATATTAAGAAATATATAGATTGACTTAAATCATATTCAAGTCAGAAATAGTCAGACTCAAACCCGAGTCAGACTAAAAGAAAGGTAATTTGAAGTTCTATAATTGTTAGGGTCCTTATTGTAATTTATAGAACTTGAGGGGGTTTTATGTAAAAAGTACTTTTGTATAGTTTTCAAAATACACCTCAAGAATTTATTATTCGTCTTTATAGTTATAATGAGTGTGGATTTTATTTGTGTTATTCTAGTGAATATATCCTAATAAAAGTATTAATTTATAATATTGATTTATTTGAAATTCATGGTATTAAATGTAACTTTTAATCTTGTAATTTTTTTAGAAAAAAATGAAAACTTTATCTTCTAATAAAATAAGTGTTTAAATGATAAATATATATATTAATACAAGAATAATTTAGAATAACTATTTTATTTTCTAAAAATCTCATTTTTCTTAAATGTCGCATTTCAAACCTTTCGAGACCGAATGCTCCTTGCGGAGGTCTGAATCTCGCACTACTAGCCCGCGGGTGCACGATGAACCGTACTATCCCTAACGGGTTCCCTAAAAGTGGGTTGTAGTGGCGCTTTGCTTAGGTTTAATAAATACTATTTATTTAGAAAAACGGTTTTATAAAAATAAGGTATTTATTCGTAAAAGGGTATAGATTTCCGTATTTTAGTTTCTAGGGTTTTCTAAGCCAACTAGCCTATTTCTAAGGTCTAAACGATAAGTCATTAGAAGCCTCAAATCGCCTCTTCACCGCTAATTGCGGCCAGGTAAGTGCCAGGTAAGTGGGAAGGAACCACAATAGTGGGCCTAATTAAAAACCACTAGCCTTGACACACTTGCCTAGACACCACAAAGTCAGTTTAGATAAACGATCGATGTCCACAACTTATCGTATTTTCCTAGTAAGAACAATTTACTAAAAAGTGTAACAATCTAAAATCTTTAAGAATGGTTTTATGAAGAATATGGTATTTTAATGTAAAGTCTTGTATTTTCGTATTCTAAATTGTTGATGATATCAATTAAGGTTATATTTGTGTGTGTGTAGAGGTAGGTCATTACCTCGTGACTTATTTTAAGGTATTGTGATGTTTAGGGGTTAAACATGATAAATTAAACATGAGGGTATTTATGTGAAAGAATACAGTATTTGCAAAAGTTATCATTTCATGTGTGAAAACTCATTCAAATCAATTTCTACAAGTTTAGTGATCAAGATGGTGATATTTAGGAATAATGGAATTGATTAGAAGAAGAAAAATAAACTCTATGGTATTATTGTGAAAAGAATACGATATTACAAGAAAGTTATCATTTCATGTGAGAAACTTTGTCTAAATTGATTTTTATGTGATTAATAGTCATCATGAATATGTTTAAGTGTTATGGATTAGGTGACAAGTGGGATTTTGTAGAAAAACCGAATCGGAAATCGGTTTGTTCCGATTTCCGTCGGGTTTCATAATTCCGTATTTTAAGAAATAGAAAAGAGAGAAGAATGGGACTTACGGGTTTAAATACTCTTTTAAAGATTTTAAAAAAAATTGAATAGAAAAGTGTATAGGAAAATTAGGGTTGTTACAATTTTAAACAGTGTTAATTTCAACTCAAGATCTCTCTACTGCAATACTTTAAAAAAAATCGAGAGATCGTTTTAAAACATGGACAGAAACTAGGTATTGGGATTTGAAATACAGAAAAGTTTCGGTTTCGAAACGCAAGCATCGTCAAAAACTAGTTCTAGTATTTGGGTGGCTCAGATACCATGTAAGTAGTTGCTCGTGCTCGTGCCGCTAACTTGCGGCCAAGACAGAATGCAAAACGAAAATTTTAAACTAGAGCATAAGGTACTATGATCTAGAATTGATTCTAAACACTAAATTAGTAAACTAAAAAGGAGTTTAACTACTCGGTTATGGTTTACAACCTTTCTAGTCGTGTCCTTTGTCTTCATATATCCTTTTCTTAAGCTTTTCGGTCGTTGGGAACAAGCTTAGATGCCGATCTTCCTTTGTCAAAAATGATTCACCCGAAGAAACCCTAACTCAAGCTCTAGCTTCACACAAGAACACTAAGTGAAGCAACTTATGAACAAAACTTGTTAGGAATTGATCACAAGTGATGTAGTAGTGGCAATCTCTTTATTTTCTCTCCTTTTCTTTTTTCTCTCAACTTAGAAAACTCAAGAGAAGAAAAAGAAGCTAGCATGGCTCAAAACTAAAATTCCTTCTTCTTTTTCTATCACTTCTTTTCTTTTTAGAATCTCTTGAGTGGAACTATGACTCAAAAGTGTGAGTCACAAGTCCACACAATTCTAAAAAGATATGAAGAGATGAGAAGAGAAGAGAAGCCACCTATTATGTACACACACACACACATACACTCATACAAGTATATGCTACAAATACATACACCCGTATTCGTATGAAGATATGAATACCCGTATTTATACAAATACTTGTATTCATATAAATACCCGTTTCGTATCAAAATACAAATACCGTAAAGAATGAAAAATGAGAGATATAATAGTAGCTCACATTTCATCTAAATGTGATAATCTGGCTATCTTTCAAGCCGGATAGTATTAACAAAATGTCCGATTAAAGTACGTGTACTTAAAACGTGTATTTAATCGAACCTTCGTACGTATCAAAATATGCACACTACATCGTTTCGTCTGAGCCAAGAAACCTTCTGTGTAGAACTCTAAAAACTCAATAATACACTAGCAGTAGGTTTAACCACAAGCACATCAGTAGCACTAGCTGTACATAACGACTATCCAGGTATTGAGCGAAAGGAAGGTCAACAAGCAAGCTTGTACATACCCCTACTGAGCCTATAAGTGATAATCTCTATACAGTTCGGTCTCTTCATCTGAGAGTGTCGCATACCGGGTCTAGGGGGTGGAAAACGTCAGACCCCTAATAATCCAATAAGTCGTGTCGATATGGCTCAAAACCATCCCGAGAAACTACTGATCTCACTATCAGTAAATCTTATTTGCTTGGTCAGTGTCAAATGGTGATGGTCAATCGATCACAGTGTGACATCGACTCGCTATACTAGGAGAGACAAATCCCTTCTATCGCTCACTGCCATAAGTGCTTCAGGACTGTACCCAACTAAAACTTATTTGCAGAACTCTTTAAAGCCGTGGTAGAATAGTAATCTAAGTACAGTGGGAACACACTCGAGACAAATGACGATGTCAGGTCTAAAGACTACCCTGTATCTATGTCACCAAAGAACTACTATCTGACGATAGGTATATTATTATCTAGAAGTTCTCAGCAAGTTCGTCCAGTGTAACCCATAACTTAATGAGCACTTGTATGCTATCTTTGGTGGCGTACACCAATAGTTGTGGGACCAACTATTGCCCCTCGTCAGGGTCAAGATACATATACACTAGTCTTCTCTAGAATATCAATGCCATATCTCGATACTCGTACGATTAGAGAAATTTTAAGGATGTGCTTATAGACTATCCAGCCCCCACAAGTATGATCGCCATCATAATGCTGGTAGTCAAGAAAAAGATCCTACGTGCTTTATCAGTTTATTATAACGATATGTAATAATCAGTAAAACATACATGTTAAGATAAAAACAAACCAAATAGCATGCTATCATATCGAGAAAGATTGTCATGTACATACATATCCCTAATATCCTATACAATAAAGGCATATAGGGCATACATATCCAACAACCAAGACACACACACACACACGATAAGTCACTAAAGATTACAAGTTTTACAACTCCAAAAGATAAGGTTAAGATACATCACGAGTTCCATAAAACAAAACGTCTGAAAACTAATCTAAGGGTGAGTCGGGTCGGGCTCCACATGCGCTTGAGCACATGCCAAATCATCTACCGATAGTTCCTGCTCCGCTGGCATCGCTTCATCGTCCACAAGGGCTGTCGCTGACGGACATTTCAATAAGACAGAATCATCCGTCAGCGAGATGTTGTTCGGATAAGTTTATCAAGATAGACAGTAATATAATATATAATATATCATATGAACAAGGAAGTTTCGGGTATAAAGCAGTAAGGTCGGGTGACATGTTAAACAGATAGTTAAAGTTTATGGGGAACGCTAAGCAGAAAACAGTATATTATCAAGTTCATGTAATTATGCTAAGCAATCATTTCATGTCATGTCATGGATGTAAATCAATACATGTCATGTCATTAACGGTAAACAATCATTTCATGTCATGTCATGTCGTTTCTTGTTAATTCACGCTGTCAAGTTACTGTACGAACTCACGGACGGGCTAAGAGGAAAACGAAAGAGAAGGGTACCTTTGATTATATTTTTTCAAAGAAGACTATACCATACATGACAACATGGTTTAGCACACTGAACCACTCTCCATCCTACTATTTATCATATGGTAAATTGTTAAAAGCCCCCAGCCCGCTCTGGAGTTGCCTAAAAACCATATAATTTTAGAAATTGTTGGGAAATGCCTGCTATTAAAAATCTTTGTAAAAAAATCTGTGGACTGTATTTCATTTAGTCCTTTTATTCTCTTAGCTGCTTGAATATTACAGGCAACTGCTTAGATATTACAGGCACAGCTGTTTAGATATTACAGGCAACTGTAACTGCTTAGATAGATATTACATGCATAACTGTTTAGATATTACAGGCAACTGCAACTGCTTAGATATTACAGACAACTGGCATAAGGAGGTTTTGATTGGGCATGAGTTTTTTAACAAGAGCAAAAAGCCCAGGGTTTTTACACAGGTTTGAAGCGGGCCGGGGGCTTTTCCTGACCAATCTGAAACTAAGGCGTTTGCGACAGGAATGATGGCAAGCAAGACAAACTTCCTAAGTTTGATTGATATGGTGCGAGAGTATAAGCCTGGCCTTCTAAATAATGGTGCGATAACCAACCAGCAGTTCCCAGCGTGTTCGTCCAGGATAACTCATAACCCAATGAACACTTGTATACTATCTTTGATACCGTATACCAATGGCTGCGGGACAGGCCAGCTCTCCTGACGGGAATAAGAAGCGTACACACTAATCTACTCTGGAGTATCGATACCAATTTACCCTAACCTTAGGCTTCGAAGGGGCAATGACCGCAAAGTGGTCTATCGGTATGACATCTATACGGAGTGTGCTGATCTATTCTGTTTTTGCCAATATGATGTTCCAGTCTAGTGTTGAGAGGCCAAAATAAAAATTTGCAAATAGAGAATATGATTTACCTACGGTGATACACATTTGGCATGCCAGAGATTCTATTGGGAGGAAAACTCCAATGGAAATAAAAGATGAATTAAATTAAGAGATCAATTGTGGTACGGAAACAAAACTGGTGCTCTACGACCAGAGCTAGAGCGAGAGAGGGATTCTTTATCTGTCTGTCTGAAGAAATGGGCGGAGGCCACAGATCCGCGTCGTCCTCTTCCTCCTCCTCCGCCAGCGCCGCTGCCCCTTCCTTCCTCTCCGCAGCGCTCCGCCGCAAGAGCCTGGCGGTGGGCCCCGCCGACGGCCGCGGCGAGGTCCTCGTCCGCGGCCTGGGGCTCCTGGATCTGATCCTCATCGGCATCGGCGCCTCCATCGGCGCCGGCATCTTCGTCGTCACCGGCACCGTCGCACGTGACGCCGGCCCCGGTCAGCTCTCTCTCTCTCTCTCTTTATATATATATATATTTATTAAGCCTCATTGCAAATTACAATTTGTTATTAAGCTTCACTGCAAATTAGTTGTTATTTTTCAATTCGTCAAAATCTGCTGTCTCTTGAGTTCATCAGTGATAGTTGTAGTGATGTAACTACCCTAACTACCTTAATACGAATTAAAATCTCATATCAACCATGATTCCAACCCAAATAAAGCATACTCATATTATTATGATATACAAGGATAAATCAGATTTCTTTAGGTTACAAATTTGAGCACCACAAGTGACTTTGTGGCTTTTATTGGAACATCTACTACGATTGGACCTCCATCTGGCTTGCTTCAAAAAACCAAATGGCTTGTTGATTTGTAAGAGAGCAGCATGTTTAACTGCTTCTCCAGCATGGGCCCTGGACACAAGGTTTAAGATCTTCGGATAGATATAGGCAGTCGCTTTTGGGATAGAAATTGGCCATCCTGGCCATAAATGCTGTCTCGGATCGGGAATATCGGATTTTGTATCGGTTGACAAAAAATAATTGAAGTTTTAACTTTTATTGAATAAAAAGTAAAAGCAAATATAAAGAATATGACAATTTTACTTAGTAATTAATGAAGTATAAAATGGTTGTTTTATACTTGATAAATATATAACACACACCCACACATAATGTCAAACAAACCGTAATATGAAAACCTATCGATAAACCCATTAACCCATTAATAAACTTAATAATAGAATCCCACTAATCAAATGGTAAGTCACTGACACTAAGTCTAGCATAATTCGGTATCTATCAGCATCGGTAACAAACTCACCAACTCGGACTGTCGGTTTTTGGATCGAAATTCTCCATCTTCGACACGGATTGGCAGAGAATTCAAACTATGCCTACACATTGTTTAAATGCATAGGAAACGAAATCGTATTTTAAGATACAATGAATTGAGGCCGAGCTAGTATATAAACAGCGATCCTCATATGCAATCCCTCAAGAATCAAAATTGGACATTTCCTGTATTTCTGTATAATTTGAGTGGTTCAGAATATTTTCCAGCATTTGCATCAAATTCAACTACTGTTTTAAGTCAAAATAGGCCCCCGCCCTACGTGCGCACGCACACATCACTCTATTTTTATTTAATACTCTTTTTACTTTTTGGGAAAACTGAGGGGTATAATTTACTATGGGAAAAAAGAACTCAATTTCTTAGTTTCTTAAATTATTGAGATAATCGGTGGTTTGAGAAAGCATCCAATTGAGAGTAAATACAGCCATGCTACAATTCTGAAGGCGTCCTTAAACCGGTACCATATTCAGAGTGTCTAGATTAAAGGGATTTTAACAGATCTCTTACACTAAGTTGCACTACTTTTTGCAGTATGGTAAGCCAAAGGATCAAGTGAAACCACATGCCATATATACAAAACTATGAACTAGGATGCATCCTATAACCTGGGCATTGAATCAGAGGGGTAATGTTATAAATATCGGATATCGAGATTGTATTGGCCCGAAGATTTTCATATCATATATCAGATATCGTGATATATGAGGAGATATTTTCTAAAAAATAATTTTTGTATTATAAATGTCATAAATAAAATTCAATATGAAGTTGGCTTTTTTAGATGGGTTTTTTCCTCAATAGCTCAGTGGAAGAGCAGCCATATATAATAAATGGTCGTAGGTTCGAATCCTATTTGAATTTCTCAAATACTATCGAATTTCTGAAAGTTCGGTCATAAATGTCTCCGCAAATTTATCCATGAATTTCCAATTCAGTTGTTAACTTATCTTAAAATTCAACTATGAATTTCTCAGAAATTCAGGGGTGAATTTTTGAGACATTCAGCCTTGAATTTCTAAGAAACCCATGGCTAAATCTCACAACAATTTAGCCAAAACATAGGAGCTGAATTTCTAGAAAATTCAGCCTTAAATTCTTGAGAAGTTAATTGCAGAATTTCTCACTTTGAGAAATTTGTCTAAGAGAGAGATGTGCCTATTCGAACAATAGAGCTTCGTCAATGAAGAAGGACGAGCTTCAGCGATGCAGAGGGATGAGCTTGGGCGACAGAGTGGCGATAGAGAGGGATGAGTTTTGGTGACGGAAAGGCGGCGGAGAGGCAAGTGCCTCAAGAACCCAGATCTAGATCTAGGTTTTCTTTCGAGTCCCAAAGAGAAGTAAAGTTAGAGTTTGATTTGGGTTTTTCAGCCGTTTTGACCATAACTAATACTTTAGTAATCTTACCCATAAACCATTAACCCAAATAAAATCAGTAAAATATCGCAATATTTGGACAGATATATCGGGCTCCATATATTGAGTGATATTACGATATGCCGGTCGATAGCTATCCAAAACTATAAAAAGATATAAATTTAGTATATCGTATCGTTTTCTCTCCAAAACCGATATATCGGCCGATATAGGAGATATATCAGCAATATTTAGAACACTGTCAGAGGGCTTTGCAATAACTTGTGGCCACCTCTAAAATTCGACTATTCTGGGAGAGTGATAAGACACATTTAATTATTTCCATTTTTTGTTTTGCACTCCTATTCTTTTTGGTGACGTGTTTCTATATATTTGTTCATGCATCACCTCCTTGATTACAGGTGTCACAATTAGCTTCATTCTTGCTGGAGCTGCATGTGTACTCAATGCGCTTTGCTATGCAGAGCTTTCATCACGATTCCCTGCTGTTGTTGGTGGTGCATACTTGTATTCGTATACGGCTTTCAATGAGCTGACGGCCTTTCTGGTCTTTGCCCAGCTAATGGTGGATTACCACATAGGGGCAGCAAGTATCGCACGCAGCTTAGCTAGCTACCTTGTGTCCTTTTTGGAACTCTTTCCCTTTTTAAAAGGGCAGTTTCCTAGCTGGATCGGGCATGGAGGTGCACAGTTCTTTGGCGGAGTTGTGTCCATCAACATACTAGCTCCAATTCTTCTTATCCTTTTGACAATAATCCTTTGTTATGGTGTTAAAGAATCATCAGCAGTGAATTCATTTATGACCACTGCAAAGGTATAAGAGCAAATAAAACTCTCCTGGATTTTTTTATTTTTTTTTTGTATTTTTCATAGCCTATGCTCCATTTAAAAGCTCTCCATCTTAATTTGGTTAGCATAATTATTAAAATACTTGTATGGGTAGTTTTCCTGCAGTTATAATTGCTTATAATAAAGTAGAAAGAAATTTATGCACATACAATTCAGTATTATGTACTAGGGTTTTTGATGCAGGTTATTAATTCTACTACAAATTACAATCCAATTGGACTAGCTTGTAAAAACACTAGTGTCAAATTAAGAGCTTGGCCTTCAAGGGAACAAAATCATGAGGAATTTTCAAGCATGGACTCCATGAACTCCGTTTTATAATTTTTGAAAATGGAGCATAAATAATCAAGTATGGTAAGATATTTCAAGGCAGAAAAGACTCGAGTGTTCTAAAGTCAACAAGCATGTATCTAATTCATACTGTTAAGGAAATGAGATAGGTAGCGATTGGATGGTGTGGAAGGTCATGGAGTTGGTTGAATAATGAAAAGTGTTGGATATCTTATTGTAATTTTGCCAAAGTGGATGTCTTATAGAAAGGGGGGAAATTACTAAGAAGATGATAACTTAGTTATCTGCATAGAGCCTTGATGCAGCTCACATTAGCACGAATGAGTAGCTGATCTACAACTGCCAAATAAAATGTTCTATTTTCCAGAAAATGGTTTTTGGAAGGAGCATTCCAGCTTTTGTGTCATTAAGATTTTTCTCCACACGTTTAATAGATGAAAAATTCATTGATACTACTTGGTGCTGAATGCTTGAACATTAAAATAGTTTGAGCTCGCACACACCCACACACGCACCCCATGTTGTTCTTTGCACACTGAAATGCAAGAAATTTATCAGCTTGTATACCCTATGAGTACACAAGTAGATTTCGGTCTTACACTATAGTGTGAATTAACAGGCCTACATTGACCCCTGTTGGAGAATCTCATCAATTTACTAAATAGGCAGTAATATTTTGCCTCACTGTAGCACCCTTTTTATAATAAACTTCAGTTTGGTCTGATTATTCTCTGTTACTGATAACTATTTCATATTTGAATTAAAAAGTGAACTTTTTCTTTTAAAAAATATAAGAAAAATTGAACTCTGCTAGGCTTCTATTGTAGCTGGAAGACACTTCTTCTCATTCATATTAGCAATGCTCAAACTTCCAATATAATGGCATGATATTCAACTCTTTGTGCTTTAATGTGTAAAAATTAGTCATTTAGTCACTGCTCAGTGCACCAGCCATCTACAGCCTACTACTCCTTTCATTTTGTACAAAATTATGTGTTTCGCAACCATTATTACCAATCTCAAGATTTTGTTTTTCGGTGTTTAGACTTTAGATGGTAAATATTTACTTGTTTTGTCCTTTATTTAGATGGTTAATGTTGCTGAAGAAAGAAGTTTTAATTGTAAGTTACATAACAACTAATGGTTAAACAATCATTGCAGGTACTTATTGTCATATTTGTTGTTCTAGCTGGTTCTTTTGAGGTGGATGTATCAAATTGGTCACCATTTGCTCCTAACGGTTTTAAAGCTGTTGTCACGGGAGCAACAGTAGTATTTTTTGCTTATGTCGGATTTGATGCAGTTGCAAACTCTGCCGAGGAATCAAAGAGACCACAGGTGATATACATCAAGTTATCTGATCCGATGATTGCTTTTTTCAGTTGGTTAGAAAATTTCATTGTGGTCCATGGGGTCATCATTTTTCTGTTCCAGTTTATGCCCTTTGATCATTGGATCTTCCTAATCCCCTTTCTTCACACTTTCTCATTTTTGTCAGAGGGACTTACCCATCGGCATACTAGGAAGCCTTCTTGCCTGTGCACTGCTTTATGTTGCCGTCTGCTTAGTAATAACTGGGATGGTTCCATATCAATCTCTTGGTGAAGAGGCTCCTTTGGCTGAAGCTTTTACTGCAAAAGGATTGAAGTATGTGTCTGTTTTAATCAGCATAGGGGCTGTTGTGGGTCTGACTACAACACTTCTTGTTGGGCTGTATGTTCAGGTGAGGTCTTCGTATTGAGGCCATTGTTATGATTTGTAAACATTTGTATATGCATTGCTAAGGTTATTTCTTAAATGTGCAGTCTCGTTTGTATCTTGGGCTTGGAAGGGATGGTTTGCTACCTTCAATTTTTTCCAAAGTTCACCCGACTCGGCACACTCCAATCCATTCCCAAGTTTGGGTTGGTTGTGTTGCTGCTGTTATGGGTGGCCTCTTTAATGTGCACATCCTCTCGCACATACTTTCAGTTGGGACCCTGGTACAAATTCTATTTTATATTTCTATTTTGTTAAACCATTTCTTACAACCTCATATATGTTCAAAATGGTGATGCATATATTATCCCCCCCCCCCCTCCCTTTGGACAGACTGGTTATTCTGTAGTCTCGGCCTGTTTAATAACTCTACGTTGGAATGACAAGGCTGAAAGCCAAATTGTTGGGAGGAGCATTTCAAAATGGCATGAAGGCGTTATATGTCTTGTTGCAGTCGCGTGCTGTGGTTTTTCAGCTGGTCTTTGCTATCGCTATAATGCCTCATTCCTCTTATCATTAGTTTTCATAATTATAGCACTTGTTGCTGCGGCTGCCCTTCATTTTCGGCAGGTGAGTTCTATGAAACTCCTGGTTTACTTGTGTAGGGCTGCCCTTCTGGCAGCAATTTAGCCCTCATCATCTTATCAAGATATCCATGTTTTCCTGGCTTTGATATTTTGCATTCATCGGTAGGCAAAATCTTGTCAGGAACCTCAAATTATTTCAATTCTTCTTAGTCTCCTATACTAAAAAGCAACAAGTTCCTGTATCTGAGAAGTTCTTTCTATTTGAACATGTGATGCCTTCACCCAATATTTCTGTGCAAAATGTGTGTGCCTTTAGTTTGGAAATTTTATTTCAAGAAACTTTGGTTAAGTTACTTCAATATTTGTAAAGCTTTGATGGGGTTAAGAAAAAGATGGAAGCACGGAAATGTCCATGCACAAATTTTCTTTTGCATGATATAATGAATAATAGTAGTCCTTAGAGTTGAAATATGTTTGATATTCTAAAATAATGCCTCCCTTCAATTTTGATATGATCTCTTTGTCTGCTGAGCATTTCAACAAATAGAAGTACGTTTTCAAGTATTATGGAACTTTCTAGTCACACATGTTGCAAAAATATACTTTGTCTTTAACTGTCTGCACTCTTTGTTAAAAATTGCTTAAAATTGTGTGATGATGCAAATATTTTGTTATTTCTTGTAGAAAATTAATTCACTTCCTATTTTTCAAATTGGCAGATTTATGTGGATCCACCTGGTTTTTCATGTCCTGGAGTTCCTATTGTGCCTGTTATCTCAATCTTCTTCAATATCTTCTTGTTTGCACAGGTTTTCTTCTTATGCTTGTCAATAATCTTATTATGATCGAACTCATTAGAATCAACTGCATTGCTATTAGGAAAATGCACTCAACAAGTGTACTATGTGAGTGCAAAGCCCAATGTAAGTTGTGCGATAACACTTTAGATGCTTTTCCTATGATCCATGTCTCCTACCACCAAGATTAAAGTTGGTAGATGATGTGGATTATATCAAATGGATAGGTAACTTTCATAAAACACCATCGGCTTTTTGGTAGGGATGTAAATAGATCCGGATAATCCGATCCGGTTCCGTTTTCGAATTCAACAACTTGCGGATATGGACACTAAAAATCCATATCCGGACGGATCCGGATTTGGATAGGAAATTTGTATCCAAGTCGGATTCGAATCCAGATACTAACAAAAATTTTGGATCTGGATCCGGATATCCGAACCAGTACCCACTATCCAACTACTAATTACTATTAGTTATAGCTAGATTAATGGATGGCCAATAGACTTGATGTTATATGAAAAAACCCTAATTTGAAACTATTGAGACTTGTAGACTTGATGTGATTGTTTGAATCTAAAAATATTGGTTAACCAATTTAAATATTTTAAATATTTTATTAGTTATAGTTATGACTCATGACTTTTATATTTATCCGAATAGTATCCGTATCCGATTTTAACGGATATGATTCTTATAATATCCAATATGTATCCGTATTTGATTTGTAGTGGATACGGATAGTAAATTTTTGTTACCGACAACTATCTGTATCTGCATTCGCATTCGTAAATAGATGTCGGATACGGATATGGTAATGCTTATATCCGATTCGTATCCTATCCGTTTGCATCCCTACTTTTTGGGATTTTGGAGATAAACAGTAATGAACTTAAAAAATGCCATGAAACCCACCTAAACTAGTATTGTTGTCAGAATTGTTAGTTTTGTTAACTCGTGCAAGTCACGAGAGGACCAAATAACCCCAAAATGCCTTGTGCGTAGACGGAACAATCCCCAAATAAACTGAATATGGCATTTTTGACAAAATTGCCCATCTTTTTTCTTTCGGCGAAAATACCTTTTTTGGTTTTTTGTGTGTGGCGCGGGAGGTTCAGCATTTTTATAGTGCATTGGTATTATCTCAAAAACCAGGAAAACTCGTTGTTTTATTAAATATATCTAGAAAATATTAATTTAACATTTAACATTCCTAAAATGCTTTCAAACGTCTAATCAGTTAGTTGCAAAATATAAATTTGATCTATTGAAAATGGCCTTAACTGAAAAGTAGAGGCGCGTCATATCATTTTTGGTTAGAGAAATTGAAATTATGGAAGTCAAAAATCTTTCTGCTTATTCTCTATTTGGTAGCAAGGAACTGCACATTATTAGAGAATACAGCTCGTGTGGTGTTCGTATGCCCATTCTATGACTTCTATGTCTTCCATCTGGCACAAAGACCATTGATGATCATATCATCTTACACATATGAAATGAATTATGTGTGTGATTCTCAAGCACAAATAACACTCTAGTTAATAAAAGGGTGCTGATTATGCCAGAGTGCACCCTTGTATAGGTTTAATATGGATGTGATTCTTTTTATGGTCGAATGACTTCAAAAAACTTGTTTATTTTCCTTGTAGTGTCTGCAGTTCATTTGTGGTTTTGTAACCTTTTTCTCTTCGTCTTGTAAGGTTGGAATAGGAGATGAATATGATCCCGTCACTGCTATATAGGGTTGTAGCCTAGTTACATTTTGATCCCGTCACTGCTATATAGGGACACTTGGGCATCTGTCAAATAGTTCTTCAATATTTCTTCAATTATTAGAAAACGTCTGATTTCAGTCTCTTTCCAAAATTTTGGAGGTATTTTGATACTTGTGAAATAATTCTTCTTTATTATTTTCACACGTCGCATTATGAATTTTCTTTTTCACTTGAATTATATTGTTCGTAGAGATGATATTATCCGATTATCATAGCTTAGAATACGTTCAACTGTCAATGTGATTTAATAAGCTCTTCCATGGGAACATGGTGAAGCATTAATTAAACCCTGGATCACGTGCGAAATGTTAATATTACTATTTGGGGGCTTTACTTATACTGATTTTTTTAATTAAAAACATCAAATTTTGATATAAAAAGAAAGCTAAGGAAATAAAGTTTGATTCCTACATGTTTCTATCCATATCAGTGATGTCTCTGTAAGCACAGGCTATTTACTTTTGATTATTTGCATTATCCACATTAAATTTGAAGTTCATGCTGTATCCATATCAGTTATGTATCTGTAAGCACATGCTATTTATTGAGCTTGTACATTTTCTCTTGATGTAGCTGGAATATAACATTTTCCGATATCTAGTCATGATATTCTGCTCAAAAACTCAAAATGGTATTTTGATATCTCAAAAGTGCAATCACCTGTGCATTTTTGGATTAGTTTATTCAGTTTTGTAAGGTGCAGAAACGAAAAGATGAATGCATACACCTAAGTGTTTTGTATCGAATCTTCTCAAGTGAACGATAGGTTCAAGATAAAACAATAAAGAAAAAAAACAATATATTACATAGGATATTTTCTCAAAGATAGGCATTGGAGAGCCAGCTTTCATAAGCTGCATCAGACCACCACTCGAGGGACCCTGTACAGCGATAACTCATCTACTGAAAATGCAACAACATAGAAGAAGACTATTCCCATTAGTAAAACAACAAATCTGCATTTATATTTTCATACCATTTCTTAGACAACTTACTTTTCTTTGACTCAGAGTACCCATTTGTGATTGTTCACACACCTTTTTCAACATGTTGGTGGAAGTGGATTGCAATAAACTGAGCATAATCTAACAAAAAAATCCAACATTTAACATCAATTGCAATGGAAAGATTTTGTTTGCCTCAAAAACAATACCTATAGGAAAATTTCAGACCTTTCAATACTAATTTTCCTTGAATTGAAGGAAACATTAAAAGGATGATGATAATTCATCGGGTAGGAAACACTTCGAAAGTTTAAATATTCTAGCTGCTGATGTGTGTTAATATATTACTCTTACAATGGCTAAAATATCTCTTGGATAATTTTCAACAAATTGGTTTTGTTTTCTAATTCATACAAATGACCACAATCATATCTGGGGGGTTAATAGCTATGACTTCTATTTAGAACAGGAGAGTTTAATTCATTACTGCTTTGATTATCCACTAACAAACTAATTTTGTTCTTGCAGCTACATCAAGAAGCATGGTTCAGATTTGTCATCCTTAGCATCATTTCAATCGGGATTTATGCCTTTTATGGGCAATATCATGCAAATCCAGAAAGTTCAAATCAATCAGTAGGTTACCATAGAGTTTCGGCAGAAGAAGCTTAGTTATGGCAAGTATATGGATCTCTCAACTGTCTTCTCATTTAACTGCCTTATATATAAGGTAACGAGGAGATCAACTGTGTATCCTTGATTATAATCGTTAGCTCAAAGATTCAAGAAACATTTTGGGGTGCCGGAACCATTACCAGCCTGTTGCGTGCCATGAAAATCGACCACAGTGTACCATTTTGTATTGTTAAAGAAAAATTAAGAGAAGCCTTTAATTCAGCAGGTTATGTCATTTGTAAATTCACAGAGATCACATATTCGATGGAAGTGTAATTTGCAAATGTGTTTCATATAAACACTCCATTGTAAGATATTGCCTCCAGTTGAATAAATTGGCAGTTGATGGTGCAAATTTCTGGAAAAATATTTGCTTAATTGTGTAAAGGCGGCAGGTCTCTACCTTCAGTTTGTTGCCAACTCTTTGTAGGTGGCCTCCTTATGAAGCTGATAACTAAAATGCTTGCTTTTGACAATAATTTCATACTAATTGCGATCCTCTCCTGAGAGAGTTAAACTCATCCAGGAGCGGCGCCTGAACATGCTCGTTCACTTGTATCTCTGGCTGCTCAGGGCTCAGACTACCAAAGCTTATACTTAACAGACGAAAAAGGATGGTGACAGATTACGGTTTTTGACTGTGTTAGTTCAAAGGCGTCATGAACAAGCTAGTTGGAATATTCTTTATAAAGCTTTTGTCGTCGGCTTTGTCGAAAAGTTAGAATATTTTAGATTTTGTTTGTGCTTTATTCTTGATAATTCGATTTCCTTTGTCTCTGTCGGTATGGAAGGATAGTCATTGACTAGTTGGGTATAATTAACAAATGTAGTTGTGGAAACCTTAGCTTTACCTCAGGGCCGTAACGACTCGTCAAAGGAGATCGTTAGGGTCCAAAAGTGACTTTTCCTATCGCTTTAGACGGTATGGACTGCAATAGTCTTTACCTGCATCAGCAAATTAGACGTGTAAGTATGGTCACCTTTCGGCCGGCCTTCATTCTCTCTCTTGATTGCCTTGTTTTCAGCCTCTCACCAAATTCTGTAGGGGTGCCCTTAAAATTTTAACAAATACGGATCCTTGAAAAATCCACATGAATGAGACTCCTTCAGTTGGAAGAACGATAGTGTCGTGCCCACGGTCACGACAGAAGGCACTATGCTTTTCAGTATAGTTTGTTCTATGCAGCACAGCCGGCTACTTTAAATTGTAATGATCCTGGATCTTCACAAGGATCCTGTATTTGTGAAAAAATTTAAGGGCATGTAGTTGTCACGCTTCGCTTCCCAAAATACAGAATACGGAATGCGACAAAGGCCAGCCGTGCTACCTACGGTAAGGAAAAATCCTTCCATAGTCACATAAGGCTGTCTAGATTAACCTGTCAAAAATAAAATCCAAAACCAAAAGGGATAATACTGATAATCATGCTGCAATGAAAGCTCAAGGAATACTAAAAATGGGTCCACTAGATAATTGATGCAAAAAGATCCGATACAATAGGTTCGAAAAGAAAATAAAATCTGAAAGATACATAAGTCCCAATGTCCCATAGGGGCGCACATGCTAAAAACTAACTGAAAGGAAAATAAACCTACGGGTTACTGATCTTCGGCAAAGTCCTGATAGACGCTGCTGCTCATCCTGAAAATCTGTCACTAAACCTGAGATGGCAAATCTCAGGGATGTCAGAACATCCCAGCAAGTACTCAACGAATAAAATGTATGTGTTGTATGATAACATGAATATATGAATGTAGTGAAACCCGTGTGCACAAGCAAAACAAATATATAAATAAATACATAGATACTATGAAACAAACATGTAAGAGGTCAAGTCATAACTTAACTGGTCACTAAAAGGTAAACTATCATATCGTAAGCTCGAGTGTGTGCGTCAATCTCTGCAGGAGTATTCCTAACCCTAGAGTGGTGCCCCGGGGGCTAGGAAACACGGGTCCAACTGTGGAATGAACAAGAGACCGATATAGCCCGGTACGAGTTGTAAACATGAGACCGATATAGCCCGGTACAAGCTGTAAACATGAGACCGATATAGCCCGGTACGAGCTGCCGGCATGGGACTCCTGAGATCCTGTTGTACGAACGCACACTCAAACTACCCAACACCCGCGTATTTATAGCTACTATGGTAATGACTAGAGCACTAATTAAAAATGTTGAAAAGACTGGAATTGTGGTATGGTAATTGTATAGAGATGAAACTGGTAAATAGTAGTGTGTCATGTCATGTAATTCAGCATTCAAATTAAAGAACTCATTTTAAATGAGTAGTCTGGAACAATGAGTAATCATGACATGCCAAGTACAATTGTTATAAAATGATAGTGTCCATAAACAAGAATAGCATGTTAAGGTTCCTCAAGCATGCCGACAATGATAGTCTCAAGTAAAATGTTAAATATAGATGATAGGATATGATAAGGTCAAAAATGTAAACAAAACTCAATATAAATATGCAAGTATCTGTGTTTAACATTCGGGTTTATTTATTGAAAAGAATAATAAACTGAAATATGGTTTTAAAGGGTTAATATAGTTAAATAGGAATGACAAATTACATATGCATAAAGCGGATAGTGGTAATAGTATAATTACGAGATAATAGTAAGTAAGATAAAATAAATGACAGATTGACTAGTCATCATGTAAGTGCTAATAATAAGTTTTATAATCATGTGATAATAGAAAATATTAATACAAATTATAGTATCAAAATAATTTATATGACTGGGACACATAGAGTGCAGCGATATTATAAGGAGTGATAGTGTAGAAAGTTTAATTTATATATTAAGCCAAAATCGTTTATTGATTAACAATAATAATGGTATATTTTTATGTTTTAGATTAGGATATAAGTGTTGACATTTTGCATGCTAGTGTATACCAATATTGTTGCAACAGAAACATATAATTACTTATATATTAAACCACATTTACATGTTAATAGTTATTTTATTATGCTTGCACTTTTACAGTTGCTCACTTGATGAAAGAATTAATAGGTATTCTAGATCTTGGGGTTTCATCATATGTACAAGTATTATAAAATATATTAATAAAGCGGCAAAATATTACAATTTTATTTAAATATTATAAGTTAATAATTTATTTAGAGAATTGCCGATATTGCATTGACTAAAAAAATAAAACAGTAAGAGTACTTGTCTCAGAGACAGATAAACACGACGACACGAAGAACAACTCCAAGGTTTGATTGCTCGGCTAAATTTGAAGAAGATGAAAATATTGTGATGGGAAAAAGAGAAGGTTGATTTATATGAGAAGGGGAGAGATGATAATAATTAGGTTGTTATTTATAGGGAAGAGAGATTTTGTTAAAGATTGGAGAGATTATTATAATTGGAGAGAGAAATATTTTGATGAGATAAGATTTGGATTTGATTTTATAAAAGAGAGATATGATGGGCTGTTATATACTTCTATAAGATATTAGAAAAGTTGTATACATACATATTAGTTTGTATATAATTAGAATAACAGAAAAGTATATGTATATATACATATTAGTAAATAGTGAAAATATGTGTAGATATGTATATGGTTATGGGTTAATGAAAATAAATATAATTAGTTATATATATAGGATTTTATGATATCAAACAACTAAAATATATTTTGAGTTAAACTATCATAATAAAATATCTTCAATTATATATATGTATGTATGTATATAGGTTTGTAGAAAAATAATTAAAGAAAGTAGATATGAGAAAGAGAATCTGCTGAGAGAGATTAGATTAGATTGGAGAGAGTGATTTTGTTAGGGAATATATATAGAAAGAGAGCGGGGGTTTGGTGAAATATGGTTAGTGATATAGAAAAATATATGTAGATAGAATAGAATATGGGGAGAAAGAAATCTGTTGGAAAAAATATTTGTTTGGAGAGAGAGAATAGTATTTGTTTTAAAAGAATAAAGTTATCAGATGAGACATATATGGTGATTGGAGAGAGAAAATTGAGTTGTTAGTTTAGGAAAAATATTTATATGGTTAAAACATTTAACATGGGCTCTCATGACTTTTCAAAATTAAATATTTTAACCAAATAAATATCGTAAGATAAAATATCTTATAAATATAATTTAAAAAGAGGTAAAATCTTATGTATATGTATTGTTTAAAGAAATACCAAATAAAATATCTTTTGTTTAAACTATGATACTAAAATATAAATATGGTTATAAAATAGTGTTAGACAAATAAATATTTAAATACTAATAATATGCATATTTAATAAACTTGAAAAACCATAATTATATGTATATATCTTGATTAAAAGTATTAAACTCCAAGTTATAATAATAAAATAAAACAAAACCCAATATATCCAAAAGAAAAAGAAAAAGAAACGTATGATCGAATTAGGATGTTACATCCTACCCACCTTACAAAAATTTCGTCCTCGAAATTTGAAGAACGAAAATACAAGATCGTGAACTAATTACAAGGATCAATGAAAATAGATGGGTATGAAAAATTAAGGATCAAGGAAGCAAATGAGGGTATTAAAAGTCACGATTTAGGCTCGAAAAATCGGCATGTGAAAGGAAATCAAATCAGCGGAAACAAATCAGGTAGAACTCTAAGTTACTCAAACAGAATAACGTATTGTAACCATGCCGCGGTACATGGGTACAATATCGTAATTCTATCTCAGTCGCCCGAATCCTATAATCAGAGTCAAGGGAATATGCAGCATGAAATACTAGGGAAAATCTAGACATGTGATTCTAACTTAAAAGGTCGGAAGAAGCAGAGCTAACCTCGAGGTCAGCCCGGCTCTGATACCAACAAAATCTTGTCACGCCCCGCTTCCCAAAATACGGAATACGGAAAGCGACGAAGGTTAGCCGTGCTACCTACGGTAAGGAAAAATCCTTCCATAGTCACATAAGGCTGTATAGATCAACCTGTCAAAAATAAAATCCAAAACCAAAAGGGATAATACTGATAATAATGCTGCAATGAAAGCACAAGAAATAATAAAAATGGGTCCACTAGATAATTGATGCAAAAAGATCCGATACAATAGGTTCGAAAAGAAAACAAAATCTGAAAGATACATAAGTCCTAATGTCCCATAAGGGCGCACATGCTAAAAACTAACTGAAAGGAAAATAAACATATGGGTTACTGATTTTCGGCAAAGTCCTGGTAGCCGCTGCGGTCCTGCTCATCCTGAAAATCTGTCACTAAACCTGAGATGACAAATCTCAGGGATGTCAGAACATCCCAGCAAGTACTCAACGAATAAAGTATATGTGTGGTATGATAACATGAATATATGAATGTAGTGAAGCCCGTGTGCGCAAGCAAAACAGATATATAAATAAATACATAGATACTATGAAACAAACATGTAAGAGGTCAAGTCATAACCTAACTGGTCACTAAAAGGTAAATTATCCTATCGTAAGCTCGAGTGTGCGCGTCAATCTCTGCAGGAGTATTCCTAACCCTAGAGTGGTGCCCCAGGGGCTAGAAAACACGGGCCCAACCGTGGAATGAACAAGAGACCGATATAGCCCGGTACGAGCTGTAAACATGAGACCGATTAGCCCGGTACGAGCTGCCGGCATGGGACTCCTGAGATCCTGTTGTACGAACGCACACTCAAACTACCCCAACACCCGCGTATTTATAGCTACTATGGTAATGACTAGAGCACTAATTAAGAATGCTGAAAAGACTGGAATTATGGTATGGTAATTGTATAGAGATGAAACTGGTAAATCGTAGTGTGTCATGTCATGTAATTTAGCATTCAAATTAAAGAACTCGTTTTAAATGAGTAGTCTGGAACAATGAGTAATCATGGTATGTCAAGTACAATAGTTATAAAATGATAGTGTCCAAAAACAAGAATAGCATGTTAAGGTTTCTCAAGCATGCCGACAATGATAGTCTCAAGTAAAATGTTAAATATAGATGATAGGATATGATAAGGTCAAAAATGTAAACAAAACTCAACATAAATATGCAAGTATCTGTGTTTAACATTCAGGTTTATTTATTGAAAAGAATAATAAACTGAAATATGGTTTTAAAGGGTTAATGTAGTTAAATAGAAATGACAAATTACAGATGCATAAAGCGGATAGTGGTAATAGTATAATTACGAGCTAATAGTAAGTAAGAGAAAATAAATGACAGATTGACTAGTCATCATGTAAGTGCTAATAATAAGTTTTATAATCATGTGATAATAGAAAATATTAATACAAATTATAGTATCAAAATAATTTATATGACTGGGGCACATAGAGTGCAGCGATATTATAAGGAGTGATAGTGTAGAAAGTTTAATTTATATATTAAGCCCAAAGCGTTTATTAATTAACAGTAATAATGGCATATTTTTATGTTTTAGATTAGGATATAAGTGTTGACATTTTGCATGCTAGTGTATACCAATATTGTTGCAACAGAAACATATAATTGCTTATAAAGCTTTTTATATATTAAACCACATTTACATGTTAATAGTTATTTTATTATACTTGCACTTTTACAGTTGTTCACTTGATGAAAGAATTAATAGGTATTCTAGATCTTGGGGTTTCATCATATGTACAAATATTATAAGATATATTAATAAAGCGGCAAAATAATACAATTTTATTTAAATATTGTAAATTAATAATTTATTTAGAGAATTGCCGATATTGCATCGACTAAAAAAATAAAAGAGTAAGAGTACTTGCCTCGGAGACAGATAAACACGTGTCGTTTATTTAGAGAATTGCCGATGTTGTATCGACTAAAAAAATAAAAGAGTAAGAGTACTTGTCTCGGAGACAGATAAACACGACGACACGAAGAACAACTCCAAGGTTTGATTGCTCGGCTAAATTTGAAGAAGAAGAAAATATTGTGATGGGAAAAAGAGAAGGTTGATTTATATGAAAAGGGAAGAGATGATAATAATTAGGTTGTTATTTATAGGGAAGAGAGATTTTGTTAAAAATTGGAGAGATTATTATAATTAGAGAGAGAAATATTCTGATGAGATGAGATTTGGATTTTATTTTATAAAAGAGAGATATGATGGGTTGTTGTATACTACTATAAGATATTAAAAAAGTTGTATACATACATATTAGATTGTATATAGTTAGAATAATAGAAAAGTATATGTATATATACATATTAGTAAATAGTGAAAATATATGTAGATATGTATATGGTTATGGATTAATGAAAATAAATATAATTAGTTATATATATAGGATTTTATGATATCAAACAACTAAAATATATTTTCAGTTAAACTATCATAACAAAATATCTTCAATTATATATATGTATGTATGTATATAGGTTTGTAGAAAAATAATTAAAGAGAGTAGATTTGAGAAAGAAAATCTGCTGAGAGAGATTAGATTAGATTGGAGAGAGAGAAATTTTGTTAGGGAATATATATAGAAAGAGAGCGGAGGTTTGGTAAAATATAGTTAGTGATATAGAAAAATATATATAGATAGAATAAAATATGGGGAGAAATAAATCTGTTGGAAAAGATATTTGTTTGGAGAGAGAGAATAGTATTTGTTTTAAAAGAATAAAGTTATCAGATGAGACATATATGGTGATTGGAGAGAGAAAATTGAGTTGTTAGTTTAGGAAAAATATTTATATGGTTAAAACATTCAACATGGGCTCTCATGACTTTTCAAAATTAAATATTTTAACCAAATAAATATCGTAAGACAAAATATCTTATAAATAGAATTTGAAAAGGGGTAAAATCTTATGTATATGTATTGTTTAAAGAAATACCAAATAAAATATTTTTTGTTTAAACTATGATACTAAAATATAAATATGGTTATAAAACAGTGTTAGACAAATAAATATTTAAATACTAATAATATGCATATTTAACAAACTTGAAAAACCATATTTATATGTATATATCTTGATTAAAATTATTAAACTCAAAATTATAATAATAAAAATAAAACAAAACCCAATATATCCAAAAGAAAAATAAAAGAAACGTATGATCGAACTAGGATTTTACAGTAGTAGTTAAAAAGAATCAGGGCCACACCCTCTAAGAGGAAGCTTACCTATCACCAACCTTTATGTTCTCCACTCGACATTGATGTGCCCCCCCTCCCCTCGAAATGATTGAGGCGATCAGCAAAGTCCTTTGATGGGGCCAACTCAAATTTGAAGGCAAACCTTCTGGACCTCGGCTTGATGGTGCAAGACGGACAACTATAATATCTAACTGAGAAGTGTGGTTGGAAAAGGATAGACAGGATGGCGACTTCCGACCTGAAAGTATGAACATTCATGACATAAAAATGTAGCTTACAACTATTTTCATAGATGATGCTAATCTGTTGCAGCACGAAACCTGTCAACACAAGCTACACCATGAGTGTCAGTGCCAATATGCGATCATAACCGCTCCGGTACTTGAGTTGGGATGATCCAACATGGGAAACATAAACTAGAATTGATTAAATTATCAGATTCCAATACTCGATAGTCTTACTCAGCTGCGTCCAGAGATTAACTACTGACGAGTAATACTTTTCCTACTGGTGCGGTGTAATTCATATAAGCTGCATGGATTCCCATTAGATACAAGATGGGCCATCTTATCCACTACGTAGGTATTTGAATCATATAACCTATCTTATATCCAATGGGAATCCATGTAGCCGGATTCCACCGCACCCGTAGGAAAATTATTACTCTCAACTAAAAGTAAATTTACCAATGATCTATAGCTCGGTTGGTATCGGCGCTTCCCCTAGGCAAATTCATGGGTCCTCCGTGTGTGTGTGATGTGTGTGTGTGGATGAGTTGTATGTGTTGTGCATGGGTTGCGGTTTATAAACCAATTCCAAAAAAATGAAAGAGTAAATTTTAAAATGATTTATTTTATTATACTTGTGTGCGGATATATGCAGCCTAATCCGAAATCATATTCGACCAGATCCGAAAAAACATATCCGTATCCAGATGCAACCCTAGTCGCAACCCTATGAAAAGACAACCTCCATACTAACAATCCTCAAGAGCTGGTAACATAAAAGTGTCAGATAAATCAATATAAGTTTCACATGCACGCAAGTATAACATGCACTCACATAAATCAATATTATAAGTTTCTAGTATGAATCGAACAGTATTTTTTGAAGTATAAAACTCAGATAAATCAATATAAGTTTCACATTTAATTACATAAGACTTGGTCCCAGCTAGGACTTTGACCTAATCCTAGCAACCTATATATAGTTAGCTTTCCTCTGAAATCTCCAACTAAGCAATAGTGAGAGACATCCAACAAGAGATTTTCATCTCATCAAAGCAAAAAATAAAATAAAATAAAATCAATAGAAGGCCATGGCTTCTTTTCTATCTTCTCTCTGTGGGAAGCCGAGATTGATTCCGACTCAAAATCTTCGCATGGCGCTTCGAATTAGAGCTCATAACTCTTGCGCCGGCGAAGGTATACATCAAACTCATAATTTCCGCAATAACAATTATGTTTATGTTCAATGAAAATCTAATTTGTTTTTTGTTTTTGGTATATGCAGGGAAGGCGTCGGTTAGTATCGTGGACGCAAACATGGGAGTTTTGAAGGAGAGGATTGAGAAGTTGAGGATCAAGAAGAGGTTGGAGAGGTGTACACTACTGCACATATGACTGGTATTAATGGGGAAGTGGTCACGGTTACCACCGTGACATATTTTGCATCACGGTTTCAAAAGATATGTTAACGGTTATATGCGAGACTAAACCAAAAATAAAGCGGGCCCTACAACCCTGGAGGCATAAAATACCTTACCTCCCAAAATTATTTTCCCCCTCCCAAAATTATTTTCCCCCAATTCTCCCGCCCTCGACTCTCCTCGCTTCCTCCGCCGCCGCCGCCGCCGTGCCTCCGTAGTCGAGGCCGGCCCCTTAAAAGACGAAGCCTCCCTGATCGAGCTCGTCGTCGAAACTCATCATCGCCGTCGTCGAAGCTCGCCATCGTCGTCTAGAGATAAGTAAAATTGATTAGGATTAGGGTAATTTTGAATTGTTTTGATTTAATTTTAATTTTAAATTTTGCTTGAGGTCGCTGTCGTATCAGATCGAAGCCCTAGGTCGTCGCCGTCGTCGAAGCTTGTCGTCATCGTGGTCAAAAAGTAAATTTTAGGTGTTTTTTGGTTTAATTTTTATTTTTTCCAACTTACCCAATTTTTTGTTTCACTGCTGCTGCTGTTGTTGCTGATGTTGTTGTTGCTGTTATTATTGATGTTGGTGTTGTTGTTGTTGTAGTTGTTGTTATTGTTGATGATGTTGGTGGTGGTGGTGGTGGTGGTGTAGTTGTTGATGTTGGTGGTGTTGGGGAAGAGTTAGGGTTTGGGTTGGGTTAGGGATCAGGGACATGGATAAGGTTAGAGTTAAGGTTAGGATTAGGTTAGGGATAGGTTAGGGTTAGTGTTAGGGTAATTTAACGAATTTTTATAGGTAATTTAATGAAAAGCAATAATAGTTAAGGGTATTTTAGTGGAAAACAACAATAATTAAGGATATTTTAGTGTAAATAAGTAATATTGATCAAATTGGGGTTTTTTATTAAAAAATTTAGTAATGGTTTCATGAAAACAATAAAATTTAAGGATATTTTAGTGAAATCTATAGTAATTTAGTTAATTTACTAAAATTAATCGTTTAGTTAAATTTTTAAGGCAGTTTAGTAAAAAACAACAATAGTTAAGGGTATTTTAGTGGAATTTATAATGATTTATTTAATTTAAGCTAGTTAGTAAAAACATAAGAATAGTTAAGAGTATTTTAGTGTAATTTAGTAAAATGAAAGAAATAGGTTGCTTAAGGGTGTGCACACGCTTGTATGTGTGCATGCACATGTACATACACACAAACATACACACACACAACCGTGCGCGTGCGCACATATACACACATACAAACAATGTCGAACCTTAATTTATCATCCTTCTCCTCTACATTACACTCTTGTCAAATCCCATCTTAAAACCAACCCTAAATCCAAAATCTTCAACTCAATTAAGAAAACCCTTATCTTTTAAAAAAATCACCCTAAACTTATAACTTCAAAACCTTGTATTTGAAATGTAAACGTAAAACTAATTGAAATCAAATCCTAAACTAAGTGTATGATTTTCGATGATAATATGGAATTTTTATATTCTCCTCGATAATTAATCATATGAGAAAATGAAAATGTGACTTAGTTTCCGACTATCACATACGTTCAGTGTTCGTCGTGACATAAAACTACACGAAAGTTGTTAAACACCAGACGTTATCGTTCGGTTTCTAACAACCATCACGTAGTCTATATGACGAGAATTAATGTTCGATCGTATGATAACCGATAGATTTATCCCGTGTGGACAGGTTAGGGATGTATAAAGCGGACACCTGCATTCACTTGTGTTTTTCATTCGTTTCGGGATATTTCATCAGTACATTTCTGCTGGTTCTCCATATACAATGATAGATTAGATGTTTGTTTTAATGGTGTTTCACAGCATTAAAATGATTATCTGTTCTATTACAGTGTACTCGGAGAATAGTGGGGAAGTGCTGCCGAAATTTTCTCGAAACAGATAAAAGCACAAGTAAATGGGTGTATACTTTATACATTCTTAATGGGATAGGTATCTTACCCCTACAGCCGTTACGCTTGACATCCAATAAAGAACATTTAATATTATCATCATCTTTTTTGGAAGCAGAATCCAATTCTCGAGCTTTGAGATTAGAAGGAGAAAGTTCTCAATAGGAGTTTGAGAAGAGCCCAATCTAATAACAATTGAAACCAAACTTAAAGAAGTCATCAATTAAACCTAACACTAATGCTTCTTATTATCCGTCTATCCCGTATTTGTCACGAAATCTTAATTTCACAACTCTTACCTATATGAACCTTATTACATTCCATTTTCTTCCAATATGGCATTCCCGTACCTCAATGACAAGAGTTGGATGTACGTCGACGTTTTCTCAAGAGCCACTGATTTTTTCCTTAACGGTGTTTACTTTTTTACCGATTTTGCCTACGCACATCTTGGGATACCGAAAGAGCACGAAATCTATTATCCTTACTATAAGTGTATGAACACGCGATTGCAGAAGAAGTCGGATGTTGAGTTACACATCATGAAAAACGGTTTCGTTAGAGATTACACTAAGTGGGATATTCACGGAGAAAAGGACGATGGATGGCCATTGCAATAGATGGAAAACAAATTCATAGAAGCGGAAACCGAAGAGTGGTAAGGGATGGTAGAAGAAGAGGAGGAATGGAAGTTTGAAGAAGACGATGATGCTGTGTTTGCACCGGTCGATGACATGGATGGGCTTATAAATGCCTCTGGACTTCCATATGATACGGAAAGCACCGGACCCGTGTTTTTGGAGAAGTACAAGGCTTTCTCGAGAATCCCTCTATATCAAAATTGCAAAGGGTTTTCGATACTATCCTTTTTCGTACGTCTCTTCTAGATCAAGTGCAAGAACAGATGGAGTGATCGGTCTTTCACCGATCTTCTAGCATTGCTGAAGGAAGCTTTTCCCGATGAAAATAAAGTGCCACCGAACTGGTACGAGGCGCAAAAGAAAATCGCAAATATCGGATGTAATACCCAGTTCCGACCGTAACCGTATTTTAATAAATAATTTCCAAATATTTCCCCCAAAATTTTCCTACATAATTTTCTATATTTTTTCTAAAACCTAATAACCTTAAACCCTAACCCCTTTTTATATTTTTTTCTTAACCCAAACCTTAGCCCAAGCCCAGCCCACGAACCCACCTCACCCTTACCCTAACCCTTTCCTTCGCCCCAAGCCTACCCGACCCGCCCGGCCTACCCGACCTGACTCGCTCCTTCACTCCCCACTCCTTTCTTCTTCTTCTCTTCCCTTTTCTTTTCCCACTCGAATCCCCTCTCCTCCTTCCTCGCGCTACCCATAAGACTCGCACCCACCTCCGCATGACTCACCCCCCTCGCAACGGTCCTCCGCCCGAACGGCTCCGCCTACGAGGCCACGTCGCCGCAACCCCGACGCTTCCCCCTCTTCTCGCAACCGCTCCCCACGACCCGCTCGCCCACACCACTGCCCCTCGAGATCTTATCATCGTTCTCTTCAACAACTTTCCTCTCCCTCTCCCTTTACCCCCTCTGTCTAATTCTCTACCTCCACGAGCACCCACCATCACCCTCCTCCAAGGATCGCCAGCTCACCCCCCTAAACCGAAGTGACTACCTTATCTCGTCTCTGACGAACGTCCTCGGCCACCTCCGCCGTTGACCTCCACCAGAGTCTCGCCAACCTCCTTGGCGATGCCCAACACCTCTTCTACGATCACCGACAACATCGTCATCATCTCTTCGAGCAAGCCCAAGCCTCTCTTCACAGCCGATGAAGCCACTGCCACCGGCCACTTTTCCTCTCGCCGACCTCATCACCAACCAAACCCCAACGTCCCCTCCTCTTCTATCTTCCCCATCCTCTCTCGCATAACCCACAACCGAACCCATCACCTTTCCTCCACAAACCGCCGCTGCACCGATCACCTCGCCAGCCACCATCGCTGACCCGTCTCCTGCACCGCGACCACCTCATCCTTGACTGCTCCTTGCCCTCGCCATGAGCTCCCTGACCTCGCTGCATCCTCCGTCTCCTTCTCCCTCACCCCATCACCAGCAGAGCACCCAGACTCGAGCACAACTCCAGACCCAAGCCAAGATCCTTACTGCTGAGCCATCGCTAACTCCTAGCTGTCGCCTGAACCGTCATCGCCTCTTCCCAAGCCACCTCGTTGCGGACGCAGATCCGAGAACAGACCCCCGTGCCCACCATTGTGCCTAGACGAGCCCAATCATCTCCTTCTTCCTTACGATCGAGCACCACTCCAACCCTAACCGAGCCAGGCCCTAGCTACTGCCATGCTGTTCTACGTCACCGCCATCTACCGCACCCAAGACCGACGAGCTCACCATACTCACTACAACCAAGTTTCTCCACCAACTCACCCTCCACAGCATCAATCGACGTCAAAATCAAGCCCCGACATTTCGTCGAACACATACATTTGTCGCGATCCCCACTGTTCTGGTTGCCGCTGTCGCCGTCAAAGCCATGGCCTCAGTCTTTGGAGCCATCACAGTCATCAACGCAGTCATCGTCGCAACACCGCGCACGTCCGTCAGGGCCCGTATCGCACTCGAGCCTCGCATCGAGCCGTGCCCGATTCCGTGACGTTCGTATCCGTTTCATTTGTCGAAGCAATCTCCGTGTCCATGTCGCTTCCATGTCAGCGACCGAGGTAAGTGAACTCCTCACTTGCTTACATGCTAATACTTTACAAATCATAATTAATGCTTAATTAGACTATATACACCGATATGCATAATCAAGATCGATCAATGTGAAACCCTAGATCAAAACCTATCTTAAAATGGAGGAACTTGTTATAGATAGATCCGTTTATTGATAATGAACATCATGTAGGAATTTGGGTTAGAAATAGTTAAGTTTACTTTATGTAACGACGCCCCCAAAAGGCGATGTTGAAACTGGAATTCACCGCACATGCCATATTCTAAAATATATATTAAACTGAATGCAACCTATAACCTAATGTTATATGGCTCGTATCGAAGACAATAGATAAACCTACAGCACCCCAGAGTTCATCTTTGTATTTAATAAGTTATAACAATGAAAACTGAGGCGGTTCTTGGCTCTAGACTGCAGTCCAGAGCCAGAATCTCCGCCTTTGCTTGTTTTAGAACTCTATATCTCACCGTTTAAATGTATAAGAGTGCAGAACAATGCATAGAAGCGTAGATAATTGAATTAGATTTCCAACGATACTGGTCTCATTAATTTCAGTGTCGTTTGATATTTATAACACCTTTTAAACCGTCGTTGTGTTCTGTAGTTTCATGCAGAAACAAAATGTATATCTCAACCTTAGACAGTGCATATCTCACTGCGTATAGTGGATATTATTGATCTGTATGATGCGTTGAAAACATAACAGATAAATCTAAATATTATCTAACTGTAGCGTCGCCTAATTATGCTCTCAACAGGGAGTAAAACGTGTCACAAAACGGACTTCCAATGCAGAAATTGGACTTCTAGCAGAGAACCCTTAAAATGAAATAACCCTAACTCGAAAACCTGAAACCCGATTGACTTGAAACCAATTTTAATGATTATATAAACAATTATAATTCATATGTCTTTTATATTGTTTCGTCAAATTATGTACATGTTATTTTATGTGATTTTCTAATCCAACCGATACTGGTTGCTCATATGTTTTTAGCGATGCATTTACTGTATTCCCATCATGTTGCATTACTATTATACTCTAATAAATAGCGTTCAATTGCATCAATATCCTAGTGACCGTGTTACATTACCAAGTGATAAATATTAGTGATTGGATTGTGGAAAGTGCGTTAGTGTAAAAGCATGATTGAATAAGTGAAGTGACACGTACTTGTACACAATCAGCGGAACCAGTTAATTATTGTATTGTCGACGTCTATGGGGCATATATAAGTGTAACTATAACTGGTATAGGATGGTTATGGAATCACTTATATTAGTGTCATAGGTAAGACATCGAGTATTTGAAAGGTTCCTAGGCACCCTATAGAGGTCTCACAAGGCATCGAACATGCCAATATAAAATTTTATGGGTGCCGAGAGACCCGACCACGGATCGTCGGCTAGATATTTAGGCGAAACAATAAACTAGTTAACACTTAACTAAGAGATACTGAAATACAACCTTTGTAGATCCGGTTCTCCACCTCCATAGCTCCGCAATGAAGTCTCCTCGCTGTCCATAACAAGTCCCGGGCTCTAGCGTCGGCTTCATCGGAGAATGGACGGGCTAGGTCATCGATGTCCATGCCGAAGATGATCTACGTCGAGGCATCGCTAAATCAAGCTCCGACTTCACCAAGTCAAAAAACTTGTGAAGAAAACACACTCTACTACTTGGCAAGAGGTAGAGGATGAAGAAATAGGAAGTGGGTAGACTTTAGAATTGGATTTCTCACTCATTTCCATCAATCACCATTGATGGAGCTTGCTTTCTTCATGGAAGAAGATGAAGAAGAAGAAGAAAGTCTTATGATAAGAATAATTGAATTAGAATAATAATCATTTCTTATCATAATGCTAACTATGGTAATGTGTAGAGAATCAATCATGGTTAAAGGAATGGTTAGGGTCAAGCTAGAGACAAAATGGTCACTTAGTCAAAGTGTTCATGAAGCTTCATGAAAACAACAAATGAAAGCCACCATTTCATTTCATTTTCTTTTATTCATTTATCAAAAATAAATGGATAACTAAATAAGATAAATGAATAACAAATAATAAACCCTAACCATTTCATTAACCAAGGTTTAATACTTTACACTTAACCAAAAAGCATGTATCATCAAACATGATACAAGCAAGTGCACAAAATCATATCACATATATAATGCGCACATCCGAGCGAGAAAAACCATTTAAAGTGAACCAATACTAGTTAATGCAAAGTAATATATCAAATATATAATTATGCATTAAATCATTAAATCAACACTTGATTCAATGATCCGGTCATGTCGCACACAACCAACTAGTATACTATGTATCGACTTATCGAATCAACCCTTGATTCGATAACTAGGTTATATCGCATACAACCATTCGATACATATATCGCGAGAATGAAATACGGTATCACATACTCGCATTATTCTCGGTCCCGCACATATCTCATATGCGCTCCTATTTCATTTCGCTTGAGCCAGGAAACCTCTGTGTAGGACTCTAAAGACTCGTCAATACGCCGGCAGCAGGTGATGATCATATCAAACACCCACAAGCCGCAAGCGGTTTGCTAAACGTAACGGCCACCCGGGTATTGAGCGATCAGAAGATCGACGAGCAAGCCCGCTCACACTCCAGTGAATCCAACCAGTAACACTACCGTACAGTCCGGTCTGATCGTCTGATATGTCGCATATCTCGCCTAGGGGTGGTAAACGTCAGACCCCAATAGCTCGATAAGTCGTGTCGATATGAGGTCTATAACAATTCGAGAAACTACTGGTAACACTTACCAGTAAATCTCAGCAACCCTGGCCAGGGATTTCCTGTTATAGCCAATCGAACACAGCGCAACATCAACCCCCTATACCGGGAGAGATGAATCCCCTCCTATCGCTCATTGCCTCCATGTGACTCGAGACTGTACCCAAAAACCACCGTTTTGCACGCCCTCTTGAACGTGGTAATATGGAAATCAAAGCACAGTGGGAACCACACAAGACTCTATGACGATCTCGGGTCAACAGACTACTCTGTACCAGTGTCACCAGAGAACTGCCATCTGACGTGAGGTATAATACCATCTGGGAGTTCTCGGCGAGTCCGTCCAGTGTACCCAGTCCCTACTGAGCACCCGTATACCATCTCTGATGTCAAACACCGATGGATATGGGATCATCCATCGCCCATCTGTATGGGTCGAGAAGGTACACGCTAGTCTACTCTGGTATATCGATGCCCCATCTCGATACACCCACGACTAGGGACTTTCAAGGATGTACTTATGGACTACCATGTCCCCACTAGTATGATCCGCATCATAGTCCAGGTAGTCAAGTACACATCCTAAGGGCTTTACCAACATGTAACAGAGAGACAATCAGTATACACGTTAAGGTAAAGAGTAACCAGATAGCATACTATCATGTCGAGCAAGAAAGTCCTCCCTATATATGTCCCAGCATCCACTACAATATACATCCAATGTACAGTAATGGCCTCTAGGGCATACATATAACTAACAATCTCCCACTTGCACTAGGGCCATCTGTAGCAGTGGCTGCAGTATCTCATACTCAACCATCCCATAAAAGTCTCTCTCTGGGAATAGGCCTTCGTGAGTGGATCCACTGCGTTATCCTCTAAGTCTGCTCTCCTTGCCTCGATCATCCTGGAGATCAAGCATCTCCATGATCAGGTGATACTGCCTTAGAATAAGTCTGGATCACTGATGGGACCTGCGTTCCTTGGCATAAGCCACAACTCCATTGTCACACAATGGGAGGAACATAGTTCATCTCATGAACCAATATACACCCAAACAGCTTCTTTGGTAGCATCTTTAGTAGCGATGTATCCTGCCTTTATCGTCTAGTATGTCACGGTATCTAGCTTGGAACTCTTCCAACATACCATCCCTTTACTGAGGGTAAAGACAATGCCTGCGACTGACACTCAGTCGTCTTTATCACCCTGGAACCCTTCCAGTGATTCTCCCCAGGATCGATTGATACCATCTCACTACAACTAGTGAGTATACTAACACCCAAATAACATCTATCTCATAGATGAAAACTCAGGATGGAGGAGGTATCACATTGATCCTATCTGGAGAATCCTTGTGATAAGCGGAGATTGACCGAGCGTAGCATAGGAAACTTCTTTCTTATCAAGAGTATGTCATCCACGTACTCTACGAGGATCACCACCATACTCCCTACTACCCTTTTGTTTATACAAGGTTCATCTACCATTTTGATGATGTCAAACTCTTTGACTACTACATCAAAACAGACGTTCCAACTCCGCGATGCCTGCTTTATCATATAAAACATCTTGCACACGTTTCCGCTGCTCCCACTGTTTACGAAGCCCTCTGGCTGTGTACTTACAGACGTTCTCTTCTAAATCAATATTTAGAAAAGTAGTCATGGCACCCAACCGCCAGATATCGTAGTCATGGTATGTAGCCGTGGCAAGTAGGATCTGGATGGACTTAAGCATAGCTACTTGAAAAGGTTTCATCATTATCCACAGCTGGTCAATGATGCAAACTTTTAACAAGTCTAGCTTTGAAAGTCTCAACTTTTCCATGTACACCAAGTAATCTTCTCAAGATATACTTGCTCCTGATGGGGATTTAACCCTTCAGATACAGCAACTAAAGTCCATACTTTGTTGGTGTATAAGGATTCCATCTCAGATCGATAAACATCCAGCCATTCTCACAGAGTCTCACTCCTGATGGCCAGCTCGAAATTAGTTGGGTCATCATCTCATGATGTAATCCTCGCTCCTACTGTCATAGAGAAACCGAAGTATCTCTCAGGTGGGTGAGGAACCCTACTAGATCGGCGGAGAGGCTGAGGTTCGTTGGAATCTACTGAATCCTTTGGTTCTGTCAAATCATCATCAGCTGCAATTTGCATAGCTGGAACATTTCCAGTTCTACATAACAGATCTTGCCTCGAGCTTGTCCGGATTTTGCTTTTAGACAAAGCCGGAGAACCCCAAATCTTAACTAGCTTAAGACATGGGCTCTTCCCTTTCCATATCACATATGAAATGGTAGGCAACTGATTTGATTGGAACCCTATTCAATAGGTATGCAGCTTCTTAAGTGCACAACTCCCTTAAGGAAAAAGGTAACTCAGTAGTACTCATCATAGAGCACACCTTATCATATAGGGTGTGATTGCTCCGCCCCGATATACCATCGTGCTATGGTGTATTCGGAGTAGTAATGCTGAGAGAGAATCTCATTCTCCTTTAGAATTATCCAGGAATTCCATGCTCAAGTATTCTCCTCCTTGATCACATCAAAAGACATAATACTTATACCCGTATTTTGGTTCTCTACTTCTAACTTATATTCTGTGATTATCTCAAAAGGTTCGGACTTGTGTTTCAACAGGAACATATGTCTGAATCTAAAGAGATCATCAGAGAACGTAATGAAGTATAAAGAACCAGTCCTGGCATGTGTAAACAGGGGACCTACATACATCAACATGTATCAATCCCAAGAGTTCATTAACTCTTTCTCTGTTTCCAATAAACAGAGCTGTGGTCATCTTATCTTTGTGACATGACTGGCGAGTTTCACAAGATGTAAATTCAAACTAATTTAAATATGCATCTTTATGTAACTCTAGCTAGTCGGGTCACATTGATATGACCTAGTCTACAATACCTTAAGGAGGATCCGTTCATTTCTGAACTCTTCCTCTTATGTGTGTTCCATATACTAAGAACTGTAGTTTGATTTAGAACGTCAATGCTTTTAGACAACGTGCCTGAACCGATCAACTTTTGATATAGGAAATGTTCAAAACATTATCCAACAATACGAAATTTTATCGTTTCTTTACTAATAAAGAGACAGATATGATTTTGTATATCAGGTTCGGTATCTAATAACATTCGTTCAGAATCAATGTATTACAATACAGGGTGACAGTGACCAACAGACTTGGCTGCAACACTTGCCCCGTTTTCTGCCTCATGAAACATATCACCCGTTCTCAGTTTTTCTACCCTTTTGCAGCCCTATGTAACAGATTACATATCTGGGATCCTGATCCGGTATCATATACCCAGGATGCGGAGGATACTGAGAAACAGTTCTGTATAATGAACACACCCGAAGATGATGCATCAACATGCACTCTCTTCGTTTGGGCGGCACGGGAATTCTGGTAATCCCCAATTTCTTGCTCGATCTTATAACAATTATAAGTTGGAGCGGGACCAACATTCCCCAGCTCAGTATAACAAGCGGGTTCGGTCAATAATCCGTATTATTATCTTGATTAAGGCGTGACATGGTCGCTACCAGGAGAGAGGGGGAAGAAAACACTCAGCGTGCGCTCTTGCAAGAATAGATTGGTTATTATTTTATCTAATCAGGATGGCTCCCACTGCTTTTTATCAAATCTTCCTTCAAACCCTAAAAGGAAAGACTAGCCGGGATTAATTACACACTACAAGTTCGCCAATCTTTCAGCCAGGCTAGTGTCGGTACTTTGAGGGAGGTCCCCCGTGCTTTCGCACGAACCTAATTAATGTAAACCTCGTTTTCCCAGAGGCGTAACCCCGTTGACACCTTTCTAGACACCTACTTGATCGGCTAATTGTAATGTGTAAAACTCTCCCAGGAGTAACTCTTACTCGCAGCGGGTATCGGGATCCAACTATCTCATAGAAGGTATGCAATCTCATTGCAAATTTCAACACTTGAAATTCCCGATAATATTTTGCCCCTAGCACCCTGTGACCTTGACGGAGGCCAACAAACCATAGGCTACTAGTCAAGTTCAACCCGTCATTTCTTGATCGAATCAAACCCACCCGCACGACCCTTGACGGAGGCCAACAAGGTCGCACGACTACCCTAACTCAATCTGCATCATATGCATAAGCAGATAAATACTGGTTAGCTACCGCACACTGCGCCTTGACGGAGGCCAACAAACGCAGCACGAATACTAAACAGCACTTATCTGAAATGACGGAGGGCTACGACAGGTTTTTATGAAAACCTATTGCGTAATGAACTTGATATCGTTGTATGATCGAATGAATTTTGAAATGGAGTGTTTTTGAGGCTTTTCTAGTTTTGCTAAAGGAGTCACTCCCGGTGAAGGGATCGTCGGTCCTTTCCTCGTCGAATGAGGTGCGGGATATATCATATATATCACTGTGCAAAGCAAAAACTCTTAAAAGCAATCAAAAGACAAACCGAGTGTGTAGCATCTGCCAGTTATTGCTAAAGGAGTCACTCCCGGTGAAGGGATCTCGGTCCTTTCCTCATCGAATAAGGTGCAGGATATATCATATATACCGCTGTGCAAAGCAAGAACTGTAGCTACCTGTTTTATTTTGAAATTCGATTCTACAACATTTTAGGTTTCTTTTATTTCATTAATCACATTAATGAAGTCCCATCATTTAAATACCTAAACATCACAGATAGATATGACGTACACTTATGCCATCCGCATTCGCCTCGATGTCCCCTCATGCACCGTTAGGTTAGGTAACTAACGACAGAGCGGGGAAGGGCTAGCGCGGGTGTAAAACATAAGTAACATCTATATAATATATCATATATACTATATACTGTATCTATCACAGAACATCACATGATCACATCACAGATATCGCAGCAGAAGAATCATATGAAATATTGGATATACTAGGACGTCCGTGTTTTCAATACGAGCCAGTATAAAACACGGATTCCACGGTCGTGATGAATAGCCAAACCCACACCCCAAGACCCTATGAGAGCAGCAAGCAATCCTACCAATTCTAGAGTTAGGAGACCCGGACTCGACTCCTCGAGTTGGTCTCCCACTGGACTCCAGAACCCGGTTACTTGTGCTCCCCTCCTTGGGTCTATCCTAGTGCGGTAAAGTAAATAATATACAAACGGTGACAACTTCCGCAACATGGAAGCGCCCCAATAAAAGAATATTACATACAAGTTTTTACATGAATGAAAATGAAAAACACTCATCTCACATAAAAACCCCCGGCTATTCAATCACGACGATCCAATTTAACATATCCAGCAACACATAACATCACATGTCATCAACGTAAGTAAACATGCGTATCCCAATTGTCGTTGACATATAGCAACGAAACCGGCGATATCACATATTACACTTACGGTCACAGAAAAGAAAGTATAAAACTACAACAGTTGGAATCCGCAACCACCTCAGACATCGCATGCCTGACCAAATGAATTAGTTAGACATCGCATGCCTAACAATTATAAACCCCGCATTTTAGTCTCAAAATCGAAAACTCTTTTCAATATCAAGTCGGGCAATTCAACAAGATTCCCGACATCCTGATCGAATGCTCGTCGCAAACTTCAGTAGGCGGCCGCACCCCCGATACCGTCGACGAAGTGCACCAAGACGGAACACCGCCACCGCGAGCACCTGAACGGATGCTTTCGGCGACGGGGTTCTCCTACAGTCACTTGGTCGGGGCTATGGAGTGAGGCTGTCTATCAAGTTTACCCGGCGAGTATCCGCGTACGCTACGTGATTGCGACGGACTTTTGATCACATCAAAATTCCGTGGCAACCGATCAAGTGAGACTAAACTGCTATGTTTATAACATTCATTTAGTTATCTCATAACTTATTGTGAATTCCAAGTATTGTATCCCATTCCAGATAAACGAAAAATGTTAAACTTTTCGATCGAACTGTCAAACACCCGAGTTTTCCCGATACAGCTCAACACATGAAATAAGTCTAACAACATTCAGTTCGTGCCTCAGTACCAACGGTCCAGCCGTAGAAGGGTCAAGCCAACGCCTTACATGTGGCACGCCGTACTGCCCCAAACCCGAAGGTTCAAAGGGCAGTTCAAGACGGTCACATAATCGAGTTAAGGTTTGTTGTCTTCTAGAGGGTCCATCGCGTTACTTGCACTACTTAGAACGTCGTTAAACTACGGAAAAATCCAACACTTGGAAATTTCCCGACAGGGGAAAAATTGGGTATTTATATTCGGTCGAACTTTTTAACATATTCTAAAATTTATCCGGAAAGCCACACAGACAAAATTTGATAATCCGATCGATACTCCGAGTCCCCAAAACAACCCCAGAAAATTCAACTCTTGAATTAATATCAAAAATTCCCAGAAAATCCAGCATAATTTAATAAGAGTTACTGTGCAAACAGTGGAGGATTACGTCATCAATAGGCCGCGGAACCGCCGCATAATCCATGCTTATGCCGCGGTTCCGCCGCACATTATACTGTTCATTGGAAACTTTTTGCGCCGTAATTCTTATATTTCCCTGCAGAATTTTTTAGCAATTTTTAATTTGGAAAAATCCCAGTTTTTGAAAAAAGGACAGAGAGCTATTTTGGAGTTGGTTTCGGGTTCGTTCGGGTTTCAAATTCCGTCTAGACTTCGCCTAAGGCTCTAGCTAGGCTCTGATACCAGTGAAAGGTTCCTAGGCACCCTATAGAGGTCTCACAAGGCATCGAACATGCCAATATAAAATTTTATGGGTGCCGAGAGACCCGACTACGGATCGTCGGCTAGATATTTAGGCGAAACAATAAACTAGTTAACACTTAACTAAGAGATACGGAAATACAACCTTTGTAGATCCGGTTCTCCACCTCCATAGCTCCGCAATGAAGTCTCCTCGCTGTCCATAACAAGTCCCGGGCTCTAGCGTCGGCTTCATCGGAGAATAGACGGGCTAGGTCATCGATGTCCATGCCGAAGATGATCTACGTCGAGGCATCGCTAAATCAAGCTCCGACTTCACCAAGTCAAGAAACTTGTGAAGAAAACACACTCTACTACTTGGCAAGAGGTAGAGGATGAAGAAATAGGAAGTGGGTAGACTTTAGAATTGGATTTCTCACTCATTTCCATCAATCACCATTGATGGAGCTTGCTTTCTTCATGGAAGAAGATGAAGAAGAAGAAGAAAGTCTTATGATAAGAATAATTGAATTAGAATAATAATCATTTCTTATCATAATGCTAACTATGGTAATGTGTAGAGAATCAATCATGGTTAAAGGAATGGTTAGGGTCAAGCTAGAGACAAAATGGTCACTTAGTCAAAGTGTTCATGAAGCTTCATGAAAACAACAAATGAAAGCCACCATTTCATTTCATTTTCTTTTATTCATTTATCAAAAATAAATGGATAACTAAATAAGATAAATGAATAACAAATAATAAACCCTAACCATTTCATTAACCAAGGTTTAATACTTTACACTTAACCAAAAAGCATGTATCATCAAACATGATACAAGCAAGTGCACAAAATCATATCACATATATAATGCGCACATCCGAGCGAGAAAAACCATTTAATGTGAACCAATACTAGTTAATGCAAAGTAATATATCAAATATATAATTATGCATTAAATCATTAAATCAACACTTGATTCAATGATCTGGTCATGTCGCACACAACCGACTAGTATACTATGTATCGACTTATCGAATCAACCCTTGATTCGATAACTAGGTTATATCGCATACAACCATTCGATACATATATCGCGAGAATGAAATACGGTATCACATACTCGCATTATTCTCGGTCCCGCACATATCTCATATGCGCTCCTATTTCGTTTCGCTTGAGCCAGGAAACCTCTGTGTAGGACTCTAAAGACTCGTCAATATGCCGGCAGCAGGTGATGATCATATCAAACACCCACAAGCCGCAAGCGGTCTGCTAAACGTAACGGTCACCCGGGTATTGAGCGATCAGAAGATCGACGAGCAAGCCCGCTCACACTCCAGTGAATCCAACCAGTAACACTACCGTACAGTCCGGTCTGATCGTCTGATATGTCGCATATCTCGCCTAGGGGTGGTAAACTTCAGACCCCAATAGCTCGATAAGTCGTGTCGATATGAGGTCTATAACAATTCGAGAAACTACTGGTAACACTTACCAGTAAATCTCAGCAACCCTGGCCAGGGATTTCCTGTTATAGCCAATCGAACACAGCGCAACATCAACCCCCTATACCGGGAGAGCCGAATCCCCTCCTATCGCTCATTGCCTCCATGTGACTCGGGACTGTACCCAAAAACCACCGTTTTGCACGCCCTCTTGGACGTGGTAAGATGGAAATCAAAGCACAGTGGGAACCACACAAGACTCTATGACGATCTCGGGTCAACAGACTACTCTGTACCAGTGTCACCAGAGAACTGCCATCTGACGTGAGGTATAATACCATCTGGGAGTTCTCGGCGAGTCCGTCCAGTGTACCCAGTCCCTACTAAGCACCCGTATACCATCTCTGATGTCAAACACCGATGGATATGGGATCATCCATCGCCCATCTGTATGGGTCGAGAAGGTACACGCTAGTCTACTCTGGTATATCGATGCCCCATCTCGATACACCCACGACTAGGGACTTTCAAGGATGTACTTATGGACTACCATGTCCCCACTAGTATGATCCACATCATAGTCCAGGTAGTCAAGTACACATCCTAAGGGCTTTACCAACATGTAACAGAGAGACAATCAGTATACACGTTAAGGTAAAGAGTAACCAGATAGCATACTATCATGTCGAGCAAGAAGGTCCTCCCTATATATGTCCCAGCATCCACTACAATATACATCCAATGTACAGTAATGGCCTCTAGGGCATACATATAACTAACAGTATTGTCCATTTATCTTGGATACTACTCGAGACATGCTTGATGGAGATCCTGTCTCCAGTTCTCACGTAGACTTGTCATGGAGAGACTAGTATTTGGGTTCATGGTCGGTGTTTGATGTAGACCTAGGGTGTGGGGTAGTTTGAGTGTGAGTTCGATCAAAGGAATCTCAGGAGTCCCATTGCCGGCATATATAGCAATTTCGGGAGTCGTATGGATGGTATTACTGATTATTAACGAGCGTGATTTGGGCCCGTGTTCCTTTGCCCCTGGGGCCTACCCTTAGGTTGGGGATACTCCTGCGGTGGTTGACACTTATATTTGGACTGACGATAGGTTTAGCGACCTAGACATTTAGACTTAGAGACTGATAGCTTTAGTGATATGGACATTGCATTGATCATACACTTGCTTTATCGTTACCTGTACTGGTTATTTCATGCTCGCGTCATTGATCTATATTTACTACTTCATGTATATCGTCATTGCACATTGTATATGTATATATTGCTATTGTGTCGCTCTGACGACCTGAGTATGCATGCTCAGAGTGAGAAATGGATTTAGCTCGGATCAGGACCTTTCTTATCTTGAGGATACTGCGGATATCTGGATCAGCGACGTCAGCGCTATCTTTTCCTTGATCTCTACCTGGTTAGTTTTATATCTATTTTGGTAGAATTAATGACTGCATTTCTCATTACCTGCGCATCGATTACTGATTACCACATAATGCTAGAAGCCGAAGTGTGACTACGACAGAATATTTCCTTAACCGTAGGAGCATGGCTAGCCTTGTCATCCCTCGTATTCCGTATTTTGGTAAGCGGAATGTGACATCGGCCTAAAGTGTGAAGATACATGCATGCGAGAATGACTGTGTTTTGTTCCGGAAGAACACGTCGCACTCAAAAGCTGCCCAGTGTGCGGGAAAAGACGATTCATGTCTAAGAAAGACTCCCATTCGAGTGATGTACCCATGAGGATTCTTCGTCATTTTCCATTAATACCGAGATTGCAGCGGTTATTTATGTGTGAGGAAATAGCGTCCGAAATGCAGTGGCACCATAAAGCGCCTCGTGAAGAGGGAAAAATGAGCCATCCTAGAGATTTGATATCGTAGAAAGTTTTAGATGAAAAACATCTTTCGTTCAGCGCTGTCCCTCATAATGTGAGGCTGGGGATTGCGAGCGACGGTTTCAGTCCATTTGGGATGATTCACAGCGGGGGTACTCACAGTACTTGGCCCGTTGTGGTGACTATATACAACCTGCCGCCATGGAGAGCTATGATGCAGTCTTATTTTACGTTGGTGCTTTTAATCGACGGTCTCTCATCTCCTAGGAAAAACATCGATGTATACCTTCAACTCTTGATCGATGAGTTAAAGTTGCTATGGGAACCTGGTGTGAGAACCTATGACGCAGATAGTAAACAATTTTTTCAGATGAGTGCTGCTTTGTTGTGGACAATTAATGATTTTCCTGCCTACGACATGCTGTCGGGGTGGACAACTCAAGGTAAGTTTGCTTTCCCTGGTTGTCATATTCATATGAACAGCGTACGCTTGAAGTTTAGTGGGAAATAGTCATTTTTGAGTCACCGACGATTCTTGCCTATAACTCACAGATTCATAAGGAATAAAGAAATGTTCAATGGCAAGACAGAGACCGGTATGCCACCTGAATCATTGTCTGGCAATGACATACTAAAACAATGGAAAGATTATCAGAATATCACATTCGGAAAGAAACATAACAAAGATGCAATGCCATGCCCATCTGGCTGGAAGAAACTTAGTGGTTTATTTCAGCTTCCGTACTGGTCCGGTCTACTGCTGTGCCAAAATTTAGATGTCATGCATATCGAGAAGGGCGTCTCCGAGCACATCATCAATTTTCTGCTGTGTAAGGATGGAAAAACGAAGGACAATCTCAACGCCCGTCGTGATTTGATGAATTTGGATGGTTTGTCCATTAGAAAAGAATTGCAACCTCGGCCTGTGGCAGGTAAAACGTGTTATTACAAGATCCTACCGGCAATCTACAATATGAAAAAAATATGAGAAGTGCGGCTTTTGCGTGTGTTGAAAGAATTGAAAGTCCCTGACGGTTTCTCATTAAGTATTTCCAAACAGGTGTAGGTAGAAAACGGAAAAATCGTAGAACTCAAGAGTCACGATTACTACGTATTGATACAACATCTTCTTCCATTATGCCTTAGAGTATCAGTAAAACCAAAAGTTGGTCTCGTGCCTAATGACTTTTGCATGTATTTTCGCCAATTGTGTTCCAAAAACGTGGACGTCAATGAGATAATAGAACTCGAAAAAGATATTTCTTTGATCCTCTACAAGCTCGAAACTATCCTTCCACCTTCCTTTTTCGACATTATTGTTCACTTGTCTGTCCATCTGGCAACCGAGGTCAGGATTGGCGGTCCGGTCCATTACCGTTGGATTTATCCAATCGAAAGGTATTATTGACGTTTATTATTCATCATTTAAGTTGCAAAGAATTATCATGAATTATTAATTTATTTCATTTTCAACAGATATCTATTAACTTTAAAAAACTATATCCCCAATAAGTATCGTCCTGAAGGTTCGATCGCTCAAGGTTATCTCCTAGAAGAAATCGCGTCTTTCTGTGCTCGTTTCCAGAACGACGATATCAGGACGAAGCTGAAAAAACTGCAGAGTGTTCCTGATGGTCCAATTGGAGTAGGAAAGCTAAAGAACATGTCTTACGATCTCGCGACCGGTATACATGTGTATATCTTGATAAACAGCGATTGGTTTGCTAAATATGTAGAGTAAGTGTTTATTATTTCATTGTTTTAAGCGTTCGGAATTAAATTTAATCTAATTAATATAACTGTGTATTAACGAACAGAGCGTATAAAGATATACTCACGAGATTGAATCCTAGGACGTAGTCGAATGATAGGATCGAAGAAGAATAGAGGCGCACTTTCGCCGCTTAGTCTATAATAGAAGTGAACGAACAATTTAATCGTGGAGAGCATGTTGATAGAGAGATCTACAACCTTTTAAACGGTCCAACGATTGCAGCTAGGTTTTACAATAGGTACGGGGTATCCAGATATAAATTTAAGGTAGAAAGTATGGAACGTATTAGGGTTATGCAAAATAGTGGCATCGCAACCGTCGACGAGAATGGAAATCCTTACTACGACATTCTTGAGGAAGTTATAGAGGTCTCATACCAGCATACGACTGTCCTATTTCATATATTCCAATGCAGATGGTACGATACCAAGACTGACCGGGGTATGATGGTCGATCAATACGGTTTGACTTTGGTAAACACCAACCAGATGTTACCAAAATACAACAGCTTTATCTTTCCCACAATGTCAATAAAAATATATTATTCTCAGGACTTGCAGAAGGTTGACTGGGATGTTGTTTGTCGTTGGAAACCGAGAGATTATTATAACGTGCCGACATTGAATGGCTCTGAAGATGAGAGCGACGATGAAGATCTCGTAATAACACGTCTCAGTCCATCTATTGAACGTACCAGGGATCCAAACTATTCTGCGCCGTCCATCCATACGTTTGTAAGAAGTGACATCGGCCAATAGATTGTCACGGATCAAGATTTTAAGAATCCACCCAACGAACCTTCAGAATGTACCACATAAACGTGTTAGGTAATGAAGTTAAATTGAATATTCAAAATTGTATAATGATTATACGTAATGAAATAACGTTTATATATATAGGATTTGATCATGGGCACAGGCAAAAGGCACTAAACGCCACAAGAGACAGTGTCTACAGGACACTCTGAGTCGATCCATACCCGTCGATGAGACTATCCTAAGACCCTCAGCAGGCACGGGAGCTGCAGAAACAATGCCTATCCCTAGCAGTGTTCCCCCTGTTGGGGTTCCTAGCACCCTGACCGCTAACCGCGGCCTTTGTGGAACAAAAAACTTTGACTTTTTATAAAAACTGGCGCTAGAAACTACGACCTAGAATTTAACCAAACATTTAAACTAGTAAACTAGAGGAGTCTAACTACTCTGTTATAAGGTTATACCTAAACGATCCGTGTCCTTCGGGTCTTCACTCCTCTTCTTAAGCTTCTTGAGGTCTCTTAGATCAACCTTGATGGCCAGCCTCCTTGGTCCTAGATGATCCACTTGAAAGTTCTTGATTCAAGCTCCTACTTTAAAAAGAAGCAAACTAGTTTGCTAATCTAGTTTGCTTAGAAGATGTGGAGATATTTAGTAGTAATTTTCTATCTCAAATCCCTTTGGCTCTCAACACATGAGAATGGTAAGCGTTGAAGAAGAGAATGAACTCAAGAGAGGAGAGAGAATCACAAGTCAAGAATCATATGAAGAATGGCTAAGGTTTGAAGATATGAAGCATTTTTCTTTTATTAAAAATACAACCATACTTCAATAGTATTCACAAATGAATAAAGAATAACCAAAGCTATGTTTCATGCCATGCTTGAAGCCATCTCACCCCTCCACCTCATTTTCTATTTTTGATAAATGGAAATATACATAATGAGGTGTCATCTTCTAGAAGGTATTTTATATAAATATAAAATACTTTCTACCGTATATACATACCCGTATTCGTACCAAAATACGAATACCCAAGAGATAAAATAATACTACTAAAATCAATATCTGATTTAATAAACCGGCTTAATCCTAAGCCCGCCAGTATTATAATATGTCCGACTAAATCTCGTGCAACTAGTACACGTAATCAATCGGAACCCTGCACGTATAAACATACGGCTTCCACATCGTTTCGCCTGAACCAGAGAAACCCTCTGTGTGGGACTCTAAACACTCGACAGTTTACTGGTAGTGGGTTTAACCACAAGCATGCCAGCGGCACTAGCTGTACGTAACGGCTACCCAAATATTTGTCGAAAAAAAGGCCACCGAGCAAGCTCATCTGAACCCCTATTGAGCCTATCCGTGACAATCTCTGTACAGTCCGGTCTCTTCGTCTAAGAGTATCGGATATCGGGTCTAGGGGGTGGTAAACGTCATACCCCTACTAACCTGATAGGTCATGTTGATCTAGCTCAGGACCGATCCGAGAAACTACTGATCTAACCATCAGTAAATCTCAACTGCCTTAGCCATGGTCTTATGGTTCTGTCCAACTAGACACAGTGCGATATCGACTCCCAATACCGGGAGAGACGAATCCCTAACAATCACTCACTACCTCCATGTGGCTTAGGACTGTACCCAACCAAAACCTGTTTGCACGACTCAGTAGAGCCGTGGTAGGGTAGTGATCAAAGTATAGTAGGAACTCACACGAGACAAATGATGATTTCAGGTCTAAAGACTAACATGTACTCATGTCACCTGAGAACCGCTATCTGACGATAGGTATAATACCATCTAGAGGTTCTCGGTGTGTTCGTCCAAGGTATTTACCCCAGTGAGCACCTGTATACAATCTTAGATGATCACACCAATGGCTGTGGGACCAACCACCGCCTCTCGTCGGGGTCTAGAAACGTATACACAAGTCTACTTTGGAATATTGATGCTCGGTCTCGATACTCCCGCGACTTGGAAACTTTAAGGATGTGCTTATAGACTTTCCAGCTTCCACAAGTATGATTGCCATCATAACGCAGGTAATCAAGCGAAATCATATGAGATTTATCAACATGTATTAGCCACATGTGATATCGAGTATAGCATATGCACATGTTAAGATAAAGTCAAACCATAATAGTATACTATTGTATCGAGTCTTTATCAATATGTGTAAGCAATATAAAGCAACAAAAGAAAGAAATACACATATTAAGATAAAGACAGCTCAAATAATATACTATATACAACTGAGCAAGATTGTCCTGTACATACATATTCCTAGTATCCTAAATAATACAGGCCTCTAGGATATACATATCTAACAATTTCCCACTTGCACTAAGGCCTATAATTGGCGTACCGAATACCTAACGTCTGCTCTAGGACCAGTTATTCACGTATCGCATACCTAACATCTCAAAAAGACGCTCGAACTGCGCTTGAGGGAGGGCCTTGGTAAATGGATCCACCGTGTTGTCTTTCGTATCTACTCTCCGGGCCTCGATCTCCCAGCGATCTACGATCTTCCTGATCATGTGATATCGCCTTAAACTTTGTCTGGATTTCCGATGGGACCGTAGTTCCTTCGCTAAAGCCATAGCCCCATTGTTATCACAATACAAAGGTATTGTATTAACAATGGACGGAATCACTTCAAGTTTAGTAATAAACTTTTTTATCCAGACCGCTTCTTTTGCGGTATCGTTGGCAGCAATGTATTCAGCCCATCATCGGGTCTGCGACGGTGTCTTATTTGGATCTCTTTCAACACACCGTCCCTCCATTGAGGGTAAACAAAAAACATAAGACAGACTTGTTGTTATCCTTGTCACTTTGGAAGCTAGAGTCGGTAAAGGACTCGACCTGGAGGTCTCCATTACCGTAAACCAAGAATATCTCCTTAGTCCTTCTCAGGTACTTGAGAATGTTCTTTATAGCTATCCAATGATTCTCACCTGGGTTCGACTGATATCGGCTCATCACGCTAAGCGCGTAAGCTACATCTGGTCTGGTACATAGTATTGCATACATTATAGACCTTACCGCCGAACCATAGGGTATATTGCTCATGCGAACCCTCTCCTCATCAATCTTGGGAGACATCTCTTTGGAGAGGGTGATTCCGTGCAATACGGGTATATTACCGTGCTCGGAATCTCTTTAGTATGGTCTCTATGTACCTAAACTGTGAAAGTCCAAACAATCTCTTAGATCTATCTCTATATATCTTAATCCCCAGAATGTAGGAGGCGTCACCCAAGTCCTTCATGGAGAACTTTTGTGACAAGAATAGCTTGACCGATTACATCATAGGAATGTCATTTTCTATCAAGAGAATGTCATCCACGTACAAGATGAGAAATACAACAGTTCTCTCTACAATTTTCATGTAGATACATAGCTCATCATCGTTTTTGATGAAATCAAATTCCTTGTCTATCTCATCAAAACAGATGTTACGGCTCCGTGACGCTTGCTTTAATCCATAAATGGATTTAAGCAACTTGCACACCTTCTCGCTGCTCCCACTGTCTATGAATCCCTCCGGCTGATCCATATAAACGCACTCTTCTAAATTTCCATTTAGAAAAACAATTTTAACGCATATGCCAGATATCATAGTCATGGTAGGCAACAATGGCAAGTAGGATCCGAATGGATTTCAGCATAGCCACCGGAGAAAAGGTTTTGTCATAGTCCACTCCTGGTCTTTGACGAAAGCCTTTTGTAACAAGTCTAGCTTTATAGGTTTCCACCTGTCCATCTACACCAATTTTCTTTTTGAAGATCCACTTGCATCCAATGGGTTTTATCCCAGGAGGAGCAACATCCAAAGTCCAAACTTTGTTGGTGTACATAGACTCCATTTCGGATCGCATAGCGTCCAGCCACTTCACAAAGTCCCGACTGTTAATGGCCTGCTTGAAACTAGTATGATCATCTCCTTCCAAGATACAATCCTCTCGATCCTCATCTATGAGAAAACCGTAATATCTCTCGGGCGAACGAGAAATCCTACTAGATCTGCGGAGTGGCTAAGGTTCGTCGGGTTCTATTGAATTCTCTGGTTCCACCAATTCTTTAGTTATAGTTTTTCCTTCTGGAATTTCTTTCAGTTCTATCGTGCTCCCACTAATTTCTTTTGCAAGAAATTCCTTCTGCAAGAAATTCCTTCTCTAAAAAGACGGCGTGTCGACCAACAAACACCTTCTATTCCTTAGTGTGGTAGAATAGATATCCTTACGAATGTTTAGGATATCCTACAAACTTACACAAAACTGACCGTGTCTCGAGTTTGTCCGGGTTCCGCTTCTTTTCATAAGATGGACATCCCCATATCTTAACAAAATTAAGGTATGGTCTCTTCCCCTCCCATATTTCATATGGGATGGTAGGCACGGATTTGGTCGGAACTCTATTCAATAAATATGCTGCAGAGTCTAGCGCATATTCCCAAAATGAAAGAGGTATCTCGGCATTACTCATCATTGAGCGAACCATATCTAAAAGGGTACGGTTCCTCCGCTCTGATACACCATTGTGCTACGGTGTATACGGAGGAGTAAGCTGAGAGAGAATTCCGTTCTCTTTTAGAAAATCACAGAATTCCATACTCAAGTACTCCCCTCCTCGATTATATCGAAGAATCTTGATATTTTTTCCAGACCGGTTCTCTACTTCGCTCTTATATTCTTTGAACTTCTCAAAAACTTCAGATTTGTGTTTCATTAAAAATACATATCCGAACCTAGAGAGATCATTAGCGAATGTAATGAAATATGAGAACCTACCCCTTGCATGTATAGACATCGGACCACATACATCACTATGAATGAGTCCCAAGAGTCTGTAGCTCTTTCTCCGTGTCTCGTAAACGGAGTTTTGGTCATCTTTTCTTTGAGACAGGACTGACAAGTTTCATAAGATGAAAATTCGAATGAATTCAGAAATCCATCCTTATGCAACTTAGCTAATCTTTTCTCATTAATATGACCAAGTCTACAATACCACAAGTACGATTTGTTCATATCTGAACTCTTCCTCTTGGTGTGTTTTGTATATTGAAAACTGTATTTTGATTTAGAATGTAGATACCATTACACGGTGTACCTTCTGCAACCAATACCTGATTAAGGTAAATGTCCACGATATTTCTATCTAGAACAGAGTTATATCCATCTTTATCAAGTAAAAAAACTGATATGATGTTGCAAAGTATGGAGGGTACATAGTAGCAATTGTTCAAAATCATAATATTGCCGTTTGGTACTACAAGGTGATATTCACCGACGACAGCAACATCAACCCATGCTCCGTTCCCTACTCTGAGAGACATATCATCTGGTCCAACCATTCTACTTTTTCTCAGTCCTTGTAATAAATTACAGATATGAGGTTCTGATCCGGAATCTAGTATCCAAGAGGTAGGGTTGACCAAAAACCAGTTTTTAATAACAAACACACCTGAAGAAGATGCATCAAAATGTTTCTCCTTCACCGGGGTCATTTGGAATCCCTGATAGTCCTCTTTCCCTTACCCATACTCGTGATAGTTGTCACAAGTTAGAGCCGAACCGATGATACCCAGGCCAGTGTAATAGGCTGGTTCGGTCAAGTCAAACATTTTATTATCTTGATTAGGGCGTGACATGGTTACTATCTAGAGAGAGAGAAAAGAAACACTCAGCGTGTGCTCTTGCAAGATTAGATTGGTTATTAGTTTATCTAATCAGGATAGCTCCCACTGTTTTCTCGAATTTTCCTTCAAACCTTAAAAGGAAAACTAGTCGAGATTATTCGCACCTCACAAAATCGCTAATCGTTCATCTAAGTGAGTGTTAGTACTCCGAGGGAGGTTTCCCGTGCTCTCGTACGGACCTAATTAAAATAAACCTCGTTTCCTCAGAGGCGTAGCCCCGTTAACACTTTTCTATACACCTAATAGGTTAGCTAATTATGAAGTGAAAAGTATCTCCCAAGAGTAATCCTACTCATCAGTGGAATCGGGATCCAACTATCATCGTGTGATAACCTAGATGAAATCCATTCTAGTTACCACACTCCATAAGGTATGCAACACTAGCAAATTTTCTGTATATTTGAAACTCCCAATGCGGATTTTTCCCCAAGCGTCTTATGACCTTGATGGATGCCAACAAATCATAAAGCGCAAGTCAAGTTCTACCCGTCATTGTCCTGATTAATTTAGACCCACCCGTACTCTCCCTTGATGGATACCAAAAAAGTTGTACGATTGTGCTAGATTAATGCATCTCTATGCAACAGATAAGTCTTACTTAGCTACCGTACACTATGCCTTGACAAATGCCAACAAACACAGCATGAATACTAAATGCTACTTATCTGAAATGACGGAGGGCTACGGCTGGGTTTTTGGCGAAAAACCCTTTAACGTAATGAAATTGATATCGTTGAAGGAACCGAGCAATTTTGAAAAGGAGTGGCTTAGGCTCTGCTTTTGAAAATTAGTGGTTTTGAAGAAAATCGAGTAATCTATAGTAACGCAAACTTTTTGCTTAAGAGCGAAACCCTCGTGAAGGGATCAAGTCTCTTCCCTCATCGAATGAGATGCAGGATATTCCTAACCGAATACCATTATGCAAAGCAAAAGAATACGGCTATAGTTTTTCGAAAAGTGGTCCCGACAACATCTTATTAGGTTTCTTTTCTTGCATTAATCAAAATCAATGTGGTCCCATCAATTAATTCCTATCACATCAGAAAAGAACGAAAATAAAATAAACGTATATGCCATCTGCATTCACCACGAGGCCCCGTCATACACCGTTAGGTTACTTAACTACCGGCAAAGTGGGGCTAAACTAGCGCGGATGCAAAACATATACAACATCTATTAGTATTTATATATATATATATATATATATATATATATATATATATATATATATATATATATATATATATATATATAACCATTCGTCCCAGACATGATATAAGCAACATCACAGAGAAGAGATAAGCAAAATGGAATAGTGGATAATTTAGGATCCCCAGGTTTCATTTGAGCCGCAAATGAAACCTGACATTCCCCGGTCGTGTGGATAGCCTGTGCAATGTAAAACCTAGACCCCTACGAGTGCGGCAAGTTACCCACCAATCTGGAAAGTGAGGCAACCCCAATCAACAAAGTGAATGGGCCACCCAGCACTCCACGGAACCTGGTAACTTGAGCACCCTTTCATGGGTCATCCTATACCCCCTATGAGTGCGGTGAATAGCTCGAAAATCCTAGAGTAAGGCACCCCGGTCTCAACGCCATGAGATGAGGCCCTGTTGCCCTCTAGAATCCGGCTATCCGTGCACTACGCCGCGGGGTCATCCTAGTACAGAAAAAAATATATATATATAACGGTGATATCGACCTCATCCCGGCCGTACTCCAATAAAAGAATATACAAACTGGCAAAAACGGCAGTCCACATGTCGAACGCTCGCCTTGCAATAATAAATATACAAATGAATCAAAACTGTACAACAAATATAGCACTATAGACTATCCATCACGACAATCCAAACAATCCATCACAGATATAAACAACACAGCAACAGAAGCAAGTATGTGCAACCCCGTCTAAATGACATATAGCAATTATACGACGTTTAAAAACACATACACGACATCACAGAGATCAACGATGCAAAAGTTTCAAATTTTAAAACTTTCCAAGTCGCCTCAAAGCAAAGATAACACTAGGTGAAATCTGGGGCAAATCAAACAAGACCAAAAATCCTAATTCTCAAAACCCAAGACACTGCATGAAAACGAGGACCAAAGGAGACAACAAAACTGTCGAGGGCGGGAAAATGGAAAAAACCGGCGACATTTCCATGGTGGATTTTCCTCGTTTTCATTGTGTGTCATTATCATATTAAAAGCAAACCTCTGCACTTGTTTAAAAAAATTTCAGAGACCAAATTTTTTCCGAACAGAAACCGAATTTTGAAAATCGGATTTTTTCGGTTTTGAAACTAATGTATTGTCTACTACTAGTTTTTAATATTTGGATGGCTCTGATACCATGTTGGGGTTCCTAGCGCCCTAGCCGCTAACCGCGACCCTTATGGAACAAAAAACTTTGACTTTTTATGAAACTAGCGCTAGAAACTATGACCTAGAATCTAACCAGACATTTAAACTAGTAAACTAGAGGAGCCTAACTACTCTGTTAGAAGGTTATACCTAAACGATCTGTGTCCTTCGGGTCTTCACTCCTCTTCTTAAGCTCCTTGAGGTCTCGTAGATCAACCTTAATAGCCGTCCTTCTTGGTCTTAGATGATCTACCTGAAGGTTCTTGATTCAAGCTCTTACTTCAAAAAGAAGCAAACTAGTTTGCTAATCTAGTTTGCTTAGAAGATGTGGAGATGTTTAGTAATTTTCTATCTCAAATCCCTTTGGCTCTCAACACATGAGAATGGTAAGGATTGAAGAAGAGAATGAACTCAAGAGAGAAGAGAGAATCACAAGTCTAGAATCATATGAAGAATGGCTAAGGCTTGAAGATATGAAGCATTTTTCTCTCATTAAAAATACAACCATACTTCAATAGTATTCACAAATGAATAAAGAATAACCAAAGCCATGCTTGAAGCCATCTCACCCCTCCACCTCATTTTCCATTTTTGATAAATGGAAATATACATAATGAGGTGTCATCTTTTAGAAGGTATTTTGTATAAATACAAAATACTTTCTACGGTATATACATACCCGTATTCGTACAAAAATACGAATACCCAAGAGATAGAATAATACTACTAAAATCAATATCTGATTTAATAAACTAGCTTAATCCTAAGCCCGCCAGTATTATAATCCGTCCGTTTAAATCTCGTACAACTAGTACACGTAATCAATCGGAACCCTGCATGTATAAACATATGGTTTCCACATCGTTTCGTCTGAACCAAGGAAACCCTCTATGTGGGACTCTAAAGACTTGACAGTACGTTGGTCGTGGATTTAACCATAAGCATGTCAACGACACTAGCTGTACGTAACGGCTACCCAGGTATCTATCAAAAAGAAGGCCGACGAGCAAGCTCATCTGAACCCCTACTGAGTCTATCTATGACAATCTCCGTACAGTCTGATCTCTTCGTCTAAGGGTATCGCATACCGGGTCTAGAGGGTGGTAAACGTCAGACCCTTACTGACCTGATAGGTCGTGTCGATTTGGCTCAGGACCGATCTGAGAAATTACTGATCTAACCATCAGTAAATCTCAACTATCTTGGCCAAGGTCTTACGGTTATGGCCAACTGGACACAATGCAATATTGACTCCCATTACCGGGAGAAACGAATCCCTGACAATCACTCACTGCCTCCATGTGGCTCGGGACTGTACCCAACCAAAACCTGGTTACACGACTCAGTAGAGCTGTGGTAGGGTAGTGATCAAAGTACAGTGGGAACTCACACGAGACAAATGATGATCTCAGGTCTACAGACTAACATGTACTCATGTTATCTGAGAACTGCTATATGACTATAGGTATAATACCATCTAGAGGTTCTCGGCAAGTCCGTCCAGTGTACTCACCCCAGTGAGCACCTGTATACAATCTTAGGTGATCATATCAATGGCTGTGGGACCAACCACCGCACCTCGTCAGGGTCTAGAAACGTATACACAAGTGTACTCTGGAATATCGATATCCGGTCTCGATACTCTTGTGACTTGGGACCTTTAAGGATGTGCTTATGAACTACCCAGCTCTCACAAGTATGATCGCCATCATAACGCTGGTAGTCAAGCGAAATCCTATGGGCTTTATCAACATGTATCAGCAACATGTGATATCGAGTATAACATATGCATATATTAAGATAAAATCAAACCATAATAATATACTACTGTATCGAGTCTTTATTAATATGTGTAAGCAATATAAAGCAACAAGAGAAAAAAATACACATATTAAGATAAAGACAACTCAATAATATATTATATACAACTGAGAAAGATTGTCCTGTACATACATATCCCTAGTATCCTATACAATACATGCCTTTAGGGTATACATATCCAACACCCTCTATTACCGCCACATCACCCCCCATGGCCCCCCTACTTACACCGCATCGCCCCGACTATCCCTCCTATCCTTACTAGCGCTCCTCTTATTGTTAGTTATATGTATGCCCTAGAGGCCATTACTGTACATAGGATGTATATGGTAGTGGATGCTGGGAAATATATAAGGAGGACTTTCTTGCTCGACATGATAGTATGCTATCTGGTTACACTTTACCTTAACGTGTACACAGATTGTCTCTCTATTACATGTTGGTAAAGCCCTTAGGATGTGTACTTGACTACCTGGACTATGATGCGGATCATACTAGTGGGGACACGGTAGTCCATAAGTACATCCTTCAAAGTCCCTAGTCGTGGGTGTATCGAGACGGGGCATCGATATACCAGAGTAGACTAGCGTGTACCTTCTCGACCCATACAGATGGGCGATGGATGATCCCATATCCATCGGTGTTTGACATCAGAGATGATATACGGGTGCTCAGTAGAGACTGGGTACACTGGACGGACTCGCCGAGAACTCCCAGATGGTATTATACCTTACGTCAGATGGCAGTTCTCTGGTGACACTGGTACAGAGTAGTCTGTTGACCCGAGATCGTCATAGAGTCTTGTGTGGTTCCCACTGTGCTTTGATTTCCATCTTACCACGTCCAAGAGGGCGTGCAAAACGGTGGTTTTTGGGTACAGTCCCGAGTCACATGGAGGCAATGAGCGATAGGAGGGGATTCGTCTCTCCTGGTATGGGGAGTTGATGTTGCACTGTGTTCGATTGGCTATAATAGGAAGTCCCTGGCCAGGGCTGATCAGAGAATTGCTGGTAAGTGTTACCAGTAGTTTCTCGACCCGTTATGAGCCTCATATCGACACGACTTATCGAGCTATTGGGGTCTGACGTTTACCACCCCTAGGCAAGATATGCGACATATCAGACGATCAGACCGGACTGTACGGTAGTGTTACTGGTTGGATTCACTGGAGTGTGAGCGGGCTTGCTCGTCGATCTTCTGATCGCTCAATACCCGGGTGGCCGTTACGTTTAGCAGACCGCTTGCGGCTTGTGGGTGTTTGATATGATCATCACCTACTGCCGGCGTATTGACGAGTCTTTAGAGTCCTACACAGAGGTTTCCTGGCTCAAGCGAAACGAAATAGGAGTGCATATGAGATATGTGCGGGACCGAGAATAATGCGTGTATGTGATACCGTATTCCATTCTCGCGATGAATGTATCGATTGGTTGTATGCGATATAACCTAGTTATCGATTCAAGCGTTGATTCGATAAGACGATACATAAGATACTAGTCGGTTATATGCGATATGACCGGATCGTTAAATCAAGTGTTGATTTAATGATTTAATGTATAATTATATATTTGATATATTACTTTGCATTAACTTGTATTGGTTCACTTTAAATGGATTTTCTCACTTGGATTGTGCACATTGTATATGTGATATACTTTTGTACACAAGATGTATCATGTTTGATGATGCATGCTAACTTGGGTTTGTGTAAAGACTAAACCATGGTTATATGAATGGTTAAGGTTTTGTTTTCTTTTTGGTTTATCTTATTTAGATATTCATTTTGAAAATGATAAGCATAAAAGGAAAATGGTGGCTTTGTTTGTTTTCTAGTTGAAGCTTCTTGAACATTTGACCAAAGTGACCATTTTGTCTCATGCTTAACCCTAACCACTCCATTTAACCCTAGTCTATTCTCTACACCTAACCAAGGTTAGTGTTATGATAAGTATTCATTTTCCTTTTCATTTTAATTACTTATCATAATATTATCTTCATCTTCTTCTTCTTCTTCACAAGAAGAAAAGCTTGCTTCATCAATGGTGATTGATGAAAATGAGTGAGAAATCCAATTCTAAAGTCTACCCACTTCCTATTTCTTCATCCTCTACCTCTTGCCAAGTAGTAGAGTGTGTTTTCTTCACAAGTTTCTTGACTTGGTGAAGTTGGAGCTTGATCTAGTGATGCCTCGACGTAGATCATCTTCGGCATCGTCGTCGATGACCTAGCCCGTCCATTCTCTGATGAAGCCGACGCAAGAGCCCGGATTTCGATTTGGACAGCGAGGAGACTTCATTGCGGAGCTATGGAGGTGGAGGACCGGATCTACAAAGGTTGTATTTCCGCACTTTTAGTTTAGTTGTAAACTAGTTTCATGTTTCGCCTAAACTTCTAGCCAACGATCTAGTCTAGGGTTTCTCGGCACCGTATTTTTGAAATTGGCATGGTTGATGCCTTGTGAGACCTCTTGTGAGTGCCTAGGAACCCCTACAGTGGTATCAGAGCCTAGCTAGAGCCTTAGACGAAGTCTAGACGGAGTTTGAAGTCCGAACGAACCGAAACCCCAAAATTTCCATGCTCTCTGGACTTTTTCTAAAAACTGGGATTTTTCCAGATTAAAAATGCTTAAAAAATTCAGCAGGGAATTATAAGAATTACGACGCAAAAATTGACTCATGAACAGTAACAACCGCGGCGGAACCGCGGCAAAATGATGACGTCATCCTCCACTGTTTGCACAGTAACTCTTATTATATTATGCTGGATTTTCTGGGAATTTTTAATATTTATTCAAGAGTTGAATTTTCTGGGGTTGTTTTGGGGATTCGGTGTTTCGATCGGGGTATCAGATTTTGTCTATGTGGCTTTCCGGATAAATTTTAGAATATGTTAAAAAGTTCGACCGGATATAAATACCCAATTTTTCCCCTGTCGGGAAATTTCCAAGTGTTGGATTTTTCCGTAGTTTAACGACGTTCTAAGTAGTGCAAGTAACTCGATGGACCCTCTAGAAGACAACAAACCTTAACTCGATTATGTGACCGTCTTGAACTGCCCTTTGAACCTTTGGGTTTGGGGCAGTACGGCGTGCCACATGTGAGGCGTTGGCTTGACCCTTCTACGGCTGGACCGTTGGTACTGAGGCACGAACTGAATGTTTTTAGACTTGTTTCATGTGTTGATCTGTATCGGGAAAACTTGGGTATTCGATTGTTCGATCGGAAAGTTTGACATTTTCTATTTATCCGGAATGGGATACAATAATTGGAATTCACAAAAAGTTATGAGATAACTGAATGAATGTTATAAACACAGCAGTTTAGTCTCACTTGATCGGTTGCCACGGAATTTTGATGTGATCAAAAGTCCGTCGCAATCACGTAGCGTACGCGGATACTCGCCGGATAAACTTAATAGACAACCTCACTCCATAGCCCCGACCAAGTGACTGTAGGAGAACCCCGTCGCCGAAAGCATCCGTTCGGGTGCTCCCGGTAGCGGTGTTCCGCCTTGGTGCACTTCGTCGACGGTATCGGGGGTGCGGCCGTCTACTAAAGTTTGCGACGAGCATTTGATCAGGATGTCGGGAATCTTGTTGAATAGCCCAACTTGATATTGAAAAGTGTTTTCGATTTTGAGACTAAAATGCGGGGTTTATAATTGTTAGGCATGCGATGTCTAAGGAATTCATTTGGTCAGGCATGCGATGTCTGAGGTGGTTGCGGATTCCAACTGTTGTAGTTTTACACTTTCTTTTCTGTGACCGTAAGTGTAATATGTGATATCGCCGGTTTCGTTGCTATATGTCAACGACAATTGGGATGCGCATATTTACTTACGTTGATGACATGTGATGTTATGTGTTGCTGGATATGTTATATTGGATCGTCGTGTATGAATAGCCGGGGTTTTTTTTTATGTGAGATGAGTGTTTTTCATTTTCATTCATGTAAAAACTTGTATGTAATATTCTTTTATTGGGGCACTTCCAGGTTGCGGAAGTTGTCACCCTTTGTATATTATTTACTTTTCCGCACTAGGATAGACCCAAGGAGGAGGGCACAAGTAACCGGGTTCTGGAGTCCAGTGGGAGACCAACTCGAGGAGTCGAGTCCGGGTCTCCTAACTCCAGAATTGGTAGGGTTGCTTGCCGCTCTCATAGGGGTCTTGGGGTGTGGGTTTGGCTATTCATCACGACCGTGGAATCCGTGTTTTATACTGGCTCGTATTGAAAACACGGACGTCCTAGTATATCCAATATTTCATATGATTCTTCTGCTGCGATATCTGTGATGTGATCATGTGATGTTCTGTGATAGATACAGTATATAGTATATATGATATATTATATAGACGTTACTTATGTTTTACACCCGCGCTAGCTCTGCCCTGCTCTGCCGTTAGTTACCTAACCTAACGGTGCACGAGGGGACATCGAGGCGAATGCGGATGGCATAAGTGTACGTCGTATTTATCTGTGATGTTTAGGTACTTAAATGATGGGAATTCATTAATGTGATTAATGAAATAAAAGAAACCTAAGATGTTGTAGAATCGAATTTCAAAATAAAACAGGTAGCTACAGTTCTTGCTTTGCACAGCGGTATATGTGATATATCCTGCACCTTATTCGATAAGGAAAGGACCGGGATCCCTTCACCGGGAGTGACTCCTTTAGCAATAACTGGCAAATGCTACACACTCGGTTTGTCTTTTGATCGCTTTTAAGAGTTCTGCTTTGCACAGCGATATATATGATATATCCCGCACCTCATTCGACGAGGAAAGGACCGACGATCCCTTCACCGGGAGTGACTCCTTTAGCAAAACTAGAAAAGCGTCAAAAATACTCCATTTCAAAATTCATTCGATCCTACAACGATATCAAGTTCATTACGCAATAGGTTTTCAGAAAAACCTATCGTAGCCCTCCGTCATTTCAGATAAGTCCTGTTTAGTATTCGTGCTGCGTTTGTTGACCTTGTCAAGGCGCAGTGTGCGGTAGCTAACCAGTATTTATCTGCTTATGCATATGATGCAGATTGGGTTAGGGTAGTCGTGCGGCCTTGTTGACCTTGTCAAGGGTCGTGCGGGTGGGTTTGATTCAATCAAGAAATGACGGGTTGAACTTGACTTGCGGTCTATGGTTTGTTGACCTTGTCAAGGTCATAGATCGTTCGGGGCAAAATATTATCGGGAATTTCAAGTGTTGAAATTTGCAATGAGATTGCATACCTTCTATGAGATAGTTGGATCCCGATACCCGCTGCGAGTAATTGTTACTCCTGGGAGAGTTTTACACATTACAATTAGCCGATCAAGTAGGTGTCTAGAAAGGTGTCAACGAGGTTACGCCTCTGGGAAAACGAGGTTTACATTAATTAGGTTCGTGCGAAAGCACGGGGGACCTCCCTCAAAGTACCGACACTGGCCTGGCTGAAAGATTGGCGAACTTGTAGTGTGTAATTAATCCCGACTAGTCTTTCCTTTTAGGGTTTGAAGGAAGATTTGATAAAAAGCAGTGGGAGCCATCCTGATTAGATAAAATAATAACCAATCTATTCTTGCAAGAGCGCACGCTGAGTGTTTTCTTCTCTCTCTCTCCTGGTAGCGACCATATCACGCCTTAATCAAGATAATAATACGGAATATTGACCGAACCCGCTTGTTATACTGAGCCGGGGAACGTTGGTCCCGCTCCAACTTATAATTGTTATAAGACGGAGCAGGAAATAGGGGAATACCAAGATTCCCGTGCCGCCCAAACGAAGAGAGTGCATACTGATACATCATCTTCGGGTGTGTTCATTATACAGAACTGTTTCTCAATGTCCTTTACGTCCTGGGTATATGATACCGGATCAGGATCCCAGATATGTAATCTGTTACATGGGCTACAAATAGGTAAAGAACTGAGAACGGGTGATAAGTTTCATGAGGCAGAAAACGGGGCAAGTGTTGCAGCCAAGTCTGTCGGTCACTGTCACCCTGTATTACCAATACATTGATTCTGAACGAATGTTATTAGATACCGAACCTGATATACAAAATCATATCACCATCTTTATTAGTAAAGAAATGATAAAATTTTGTATTGTTGGATAATGTTTTGAACATTTCCTATATCAAAAGTTGATCGGTTCAGGCACGTTATCTAAAAGCATTGACGTTCTAAATCAAACTACAGTTCTTAGTATACTGAACACACACAAGAGAAAGAGTTCAGAAATGAACGAATTCTTCTTAAGGTATTGTAGACTAGGTCAGATCAATGCGACCCGACTAGCTGAAGTTACATTTAGATGCATATTTAAATCAGTTTGAATTTGCATCTTATGAAACTTGCTAGTCATGTCACAAAGATAAGATGACCATAGCTCTGTTTAATGGAAGCAGAGAAAGAGTTAGTAAACTCTTGGGATGATACATGTTGATGTATGTAGGTCCCCAGTCTACACATGCCAAGACCGGTTCTTTGTACTTCATTACATTCTCTGATAATCTCTTTAGATTCAGACATATGTTCCTGTTGAAACATAAGTCCGAACCTTTTGAGATATTCACAGAATATGATTTAGAAGTAGAGAACCAAAATACGGGTATAAGTATTATGTTCTTTGATGTGTTCGAGGAGGAGAATACTTGAGCACGGAAATTCCTGGACTATTCTAAAGGAGAATGAGATTCTCTCTCAGCATTACTCCTCCGGATACACCATAGCACGATGGTATATCGGGGCAGAGCAATCACACCCTATATGATAAGGTGTGCTCTATGATGAGTACTTCTGAGTTACCTATTTCCTTTTGGGAGTTATGCACTTGAGAAGCTGCATAACTATTGAATTAGGTTCAAATCAAATCAGTTGCCTACCACTTCATATTTGATATGGAAAGGGAAGGGCACATATCTTAAGTTCCTTAAGATTTGGGGTTGACCGGCCTATGTCTAAAAGCATAATCCGGCAAGCTCGAGGCAAATACTGTTATGTAGAACTGGAAATGTTCCAGCTATACAAACCACAGCAGATGATTTGGTAGAACCAAAGGATTCAGTAGATACCAACGAACCTCAGCCTCTCCGCCGATCTAGTAGGGTTTCTCACCCACCTGAGAGATACTTCGGTTTCTCTATGACAGTGGGAGCGAGGAATGCATCATGAGATGATGACCCAACTAGTTTTGAGCAGGCCATCAGGAGTAAGCCTCTGTAAGTATGGCTGGATGCTTAGTGATCTGAAATGGAATCCTTATACACCAACAAAGTATGGACTTTAGTTGCTATATCTGAAGGGTTAAATCCCCATCAGGAGCAAGTATATCTTGAGAAGATTACTTGGTGTAGATGGAAAAGTTGAGACTTTCAAAGCTAGACTTGTTAAAAGTTTGCATCATTGACCAGGTGTAGACAATGATGAAACCTTTTCAAGTAGCTATGCTTAAGTCCATCCAGATCCTACTTGTCACGGCTAAATACCATGACTACGATATCTGGTGGTTGGGTGTCATGACTGTTTTTCTAAATGATGTTTTAGAAGAGTGCGTCTATAAGTACACAGCCAGAGGGCTTCGTAGACAGTGGGAGCAGCGGAAACGTGTGCAAGATGCTTTATAGGATTAAAGCAGGCATCGCGGAGTTGGAACATCTGTTTTGATGGATTAGTCAAAGAGTTTGACATCATCAAAATGGTAGATGAACCTTGTATAAACAAAAAGGTAGTAGGGAGTATGGTGGTGATCCTCGTATAGTACGTGGATGACATACTCTTGATAGGGAAAGAGTTTCCTATGCTACGCTCGATCAATCTCCGCTTATCACAATGATTCTCCACATAGGATCAAAGTGATACCTACTAAATCCTGGGTTTTGGATCTATGAGATAGATCTAAATGGATGTTAGAATACTCACTAGCTGTAGTGAGATGGTATCAATCGATCCTGGGGAGAATCACTGGAAGGGTTCCAGGGTGATAAAGACGACTGAATGTCAGTCACAGGCATTGTCTTTACCCTCAGTAAAGGGACGGTATGTTGGAAGAGTTCCAAGCTAGATACCGTGACATACTAGACGATAAAGGCAGGATACATCGCTACTTAAGATGCTACCAAAGAGGCAGTCTGGATGAATATTTGTTCATGAGATGAACTACGTTCCTACCATTGTGAGACAATGGAGTTGTGGCTTATGCCAAGGAACACACGTCCCATCAGTGATCCAGACATATTCTAAGGCAGTATCACCTGATCATGGAGATGCTTGATCTCCATGGGATCGAGGTCAGGAGAGTAGACACAGAGGACAACACGGCGGATCCACTCACGAAAGGCCTATTCCCAGAGAGAGACTTTTATGGGATGGTTGAATATGAGATACTACAACCACTGCTACAGATGGCCCTAGTGCAAGTGGGAGATTGTTAGTTATATGTATGCCCTAGAGGCCATTACTGTACATAGGATGTATATGGTAGTGGATGCTGGGACATATATAAGGAGGACTTTCTTGCTCGACATGATAGTATGCTATCTGGTTACACTTTACCTTAACGTGTACACAGATTGTCTCTCTATTACATGTTGGTAAAGCCCTTAGGATGTGTACTTGACTACCTGGACTATGATGCGGATCATACTAGTGGGGACACGGTAGTCCATAAGTACATCCTTCAAAGTCCCTAGTCGTGGGTGTATCGAGACGGGGCATCGATATACCAGAGTAGACTAGCGTGTACCTTCTCGACCCATACAGATGGGCGATGGATGATCCCATATCCATCGGTGTTTGACATCAGAGATGATATACGTGTGCTCAGTAGAGACTGGGTACACTGGACGGACTCGCCGAGAACTCCCAGATGGTATTATACCTTACGTCAGATGGCAGTTCTCTGGTGACACTGGTACAGAGTAGTCTGTTGACCCGAGATCGTCATAGAGTCTTGTATGGTTCCCACTGTGCTTTGATTTCCATCTTACCACGTCCAAGAGGGCATGCATAACGGTGTTTTTTGGGTACAGTCCCGTGTCACATGGAGGCAATGAGCGATAGGAGGGGATTCGTCTCTCCCGGTATAGGGAGTTGATGTTGCACTGTGTTCGATTGGCTATAACAGGAAGTCCCTGGCCAGGGCTGATCAGAGAATTGCTGGTAAGTGTTACCAGTAGTTTCTCGACCCGTTATGAGCCTCATATCGACACGACTTATCGAGCTATTGGGGTCTGACGTTTACCACCCCTAGGCAAGATATGCGACATATCAGACGATCAGACCGGACTGTACGGTAGTGTTACTGGTTGGATTCACTGGAGTGTGAGCGGGCTTGCTCGTCGATCTTCTGATCGCTCAATACCCGGGTGGCCGTTACGTTTAGCAGACCACTTGCGGCTTGTGGGTGTTTGATATGATCATCACCTGCTGCCGGCGTATTGACGAGTCTTTAGAGTCCTACACAGAGGTTTCCTGGCTCAAGCGAAACGAAATAGGAGTGCATATGAGATATGTGCGGGACCGAGAATAATGCGTGTATGTGATACCGTATTCCATTCTCGCGATGAATGTATCGATTGGTTGTATGCGATATAACCTAGTTATCGATTCAAGCGTTGATTCGATAAGACGATACATAAGATACTAGTCGGTTATATGCGATATGACCGGATCGTTAAATCAAGTGTTGATTTAATGATTTAATGTATAATTATATATTTAATATATTACTTTGCATTAACTAGTATTGGTTCACTTTAAATGGATTTTCTCACTTGGATTGTGCACATTGTATATGTGATATACTTTTGTACACAAGATGTATCATGTTTGATGATGCATGCTAACTTGGGTTTGTGTAAAGACTAAACCATGGTTATATGAATGGTTAGGGTTTTGTTTTCTTTTTGATTTATCTTATTTAGATATTCATTTTGAAAATGATAAGCATAAAAGGAAAATGGTGGCTTTGTTTGTTTTCTAGTTGAAGCTTCTTGAACATTTGACCAAAGTGACCATTTTGTCTCATGCTTAACCCTAACCACTCCATTTAACCCTAGTCTATTCTCTACACCTAACCAAGGTTAGTATTATGATAAGTATTCATTTTCCTTTTCATTTTAATTACTTATCATAATATTATCTTCATCTTCTTCTTCTTCTTCACAAGAAGAAAAGCTTGCTTCATCAATGGTGATTGATGAAAATGAGTGAGAAATCCAATTCTAAAGTCTACCCACTTCCTATTTCTTCATCCTCTACCTCTTGCCAAGTAGTAGAGTGTGTTTTCTTCACAAGTTTCTTGACTTGGTGAAGTTGGAGCTTGATCTAGTGATGCCTCGACGTAGATCATCTTCGGCATCGTCGTCGATGACCTAGCCCGTCCATTCTCCGATGAAGCCGACGCAAGAGCCCGGATTTCGATTTGGACAGCGAGGAGACTTCATTGCGGAGCTATGGAGGTGGAGGACCGGATTTACAAAATTTGTATTTCCGCACTTTTAGTTTAGTTGTAAACTAGTTTCATGTTTCGCCTAAACTTCTAGCCAACGATCTAGTCTAGGGTTTCTCGGCACCGTATTTTTGAAATTGGCATGGTTGATGCCTTGTAAGACCTCTTGTGAGTGCCTAGGAACCCTACACCTATTACCGCCACATCATCCTCCATGGCCCCCTACTCACACCGCATCATCCCCAACTGTCCCCCTATCTTTACCGGCGTTCCCCATACTACCGCCAGATCACTCACGGCATCGTAGCCTCTCCCTACCCTTACTAGTGCGTTAGCGGGTCCTCATACTCCCGTCACTCCTATGCATGGTGCGTAGTTTACTCATTTAAAATTTGACATATCATTACAATATAAGTGGATATTGAATTATCTAACAGTTTATTGTTTGCATATCCTTATTCTACTCGCGGGATGGCGTCCGGCACCGGTTCTAACGCCATGCCGGGGATGACAAGTATAATCATTATTTTTTAAAGCTTTTAAATAAAGATTGTAATTTAAATTTGTCAAATTCTATATTCATATTCTAAATATTATAATATCGTGTATGTATATCTATTTTTTTGCAGGCTCGAGCAGTGTTAGGAGGAGGGGTCCTACTGGGCCCGACTGCTGCAGGCCGCGGGCGGATGCTGGGCCATGGGATCTGATATTTGATGCGACAGGAGTGCCTGTTGGAGAGCACGCGACCCAGTGTGTGGATTAAGTTAGGCAGGAGGTCCGTACTTATTACATGTACCCGCTCTATATTCGGTGGAACAAGGCTCAGACCAAGCGTGCTACACGGTTTTTTGGGTCGGAAGAGGTATGACATACCCTTTCACACGTTTAAATTTTAATCGTGCTTATATACATATACATATGCATATAATTATTTGTTTAATATATTTCAATTTCAGACCAGAAAAAATTACAGATTCATTGGCGAGCCCGGCGAGGATGGCATGTACAGGCCATTCGATATAGATCGCGCCTTCACTCACATCCTAGGCCAGTGTCAAGTGATCAAGCGACATCGCCGATGAGAAGTGAAGAGTGAACTTTACCTTCCCTGGACCGCGGCGACTGAGGATCAGCGGATGCACTTGATGGAGGTCATAGCGTTGGAGATCTCGAGAGAGGATTGGTCGTTTCTTGTCGCCTATTTTGAGCGCGATGATGTGCATGTATCAATTTAATTTTTAAGATTCTAACAATATAAAATGAAATCATATTCTAAAATATATTATATTCTTTATTTTCGCAAGACGACGACGGTTCGAAATAAGAAGAACCGAAACAACAGCGTGCGAGAACGCGATATCCCGATCCAAGAGAAGCGCTCACAGGCCAATGCTTGGTAGCACTTGGTGAGTATTTAGACGCTTAATTCCATATGTTTTCTATATCGTTAATTGACTATTAAACTAAATTCTAATTTCATCGTAGAGAAAGAAAGACACCGCCAACTACAATGAAGCCAAGGGCCGGGCCGCGTTATACAAGGGCACGGGCACGTACATGGTAAGTTTCATATAATCAAGTTGATTACGTATTTTAAGTTAGCACATATAGATACATACATGTATGTATGTATGTATGTACAGGTGCTAACTTAAAATACGTAATCAACTTGATTATATGAAACTTACAATGTACGCGCATATATATATATATATATATATATATATATATATATATATATATATATATATATATATATATATATATAGAGAGAGAGAGAGAGAGAGAGAGAGAGAGAGACCCAGTTCCAGGAGCTGCAGACGTTTTGGGACTTGCCCCGGCGACTCGATCACCGCCATTGTCCCTGTCCTGGATTCGATATCCGGCAGGTATCACGGTGGATATGAGCGCGGGGTTGGTCTAGGACTTTCCCCGGCGACTCGATCACCGCCATTGTACCTGTCCTGGATTCGATATCTGGCAGGTATCACGGTGGATATGAGCGAGGGGTTGGTCCCGGGGCCCATCGATTTTTTGATAGACGTTCGACCGCGCATGAGTACGTCGTGACCCAGACGCAAGCGGATGCGGCAGCTGCGTCGCAGCAGAAGATCCATCGGCTCCGCGAGCATGTGGAGAAGCAACATCAGACACAGCAAGAGACACGGCAGGAGCTTCAGGAGATGCGACAGGAGCTTCAAGGCACGCGTCACGAGCTGTAGGAGCTTAGGGCGAAAATCGTAGTCGCATGTCGATTCCGTCCAGTAGGCCATACGAAGTGAGTTGAGCGCATTTTTGGGCCACTAGATGATGGAGGTGGATCGTCGTCCCAACGGCGTTAGTTCTATTTTTTGATTTGTTAGCACATACAATAGGACTTTAGTAGAGTATTGATCATATTGGAAGATTTTTTGACACGTACAGTTTTTGATATGTTGATTAGTGTAGTATTGATCATATTGATTGTATGTATAATTTTTGTTTATGTTTGCATGCGATTCGGAGCTTATTAATTTGATTATTGTATATTAATTGCGTGAGATTTAAATATATTGCGTGAATCATAATTATATATTGATGCTTATGAATGAAAATTATATATTGCTTGTGATTGAAATTAACACGCGTGGGCGTGGAAAATTTAATTATTTAAAGAAAAAACAAAATAACTTGTCATAGTTGTAACTGTAATTAAATATATTTGTTCACGGTTACAACCGTGAACAAAAGGCTGCTCGATATCTGGAGTAGGTCTATGTTATGGGTCGCGGTTACAACTTTTGTTTACGGTTGTAACCGTGACCTATAACTGGTTTTGTTCACGGTTAGAACCATGAACAAAAATCTGGGGCCCACCTAGTAACTGAATTTTTAATTTTTCACGCTTAGAAACATTCACGGTTACACCCGTTCACGGTTACACCCGTGAACGTTTCGTCTTCTGTTCATGGTGCGACCCATCTTTTGCTTATGCAGATTTGGGTTACGGTTTAAACCGTAACCAAAATGACTTTTGTTCATGATTTAAACCGTGAACAAATCCCTACCTTGAAAATTAGCCATCCCTCATGAATGGGAGGACCCGGGCTCAATTCCGGTTCTTCCCAATGGGGTACTCCAAACTCCACCAATGGGCTACTCTAAGTCCTTAGTTTGACAGTTTATTGATATTTTGCTAAACAAGTATGGTAATTTATTGAATTACTAAATAAGTTTAGTAGTTTATTGTTTATTAATTTTACAGGTTTCTGTACACTTGGTAGTTTTCTATAATTTTCAAAGAATTTGGTAGTTACTGTCCTTAAGTTTTTGGTAGTTTTGGAAATTAAGCCTATAATTTATTATAGATTAAACTCTTGCATCAATGATATGATTACTCGCCAGCTTATTCCAGTTTTAACAGGATATTGGAAATTTATTGTTGTGTTAAGCAAAAAGTAAAATCATGTTAAACCTTTTATAGGATCAATTGGAAGCTAAAACATTGTTTGAATCTATAAACATAAATTTTGAAATTTTACTATGGCAAATTCAGGAAAGATTTATGTTCTAATCATGTAGATCATATATAAGTTTTACTCATGACCGGATTGATATTTACTTTCTGCTACCAATAGATTCCTTGAAGCAGGACACACGAAAATAGCGAACAGTATGAATTTTAAAAAAAAAGGTCTCATTCCAATGAACTGAAGACAAGATTCACCGACCCCTTAACAATTGCTTGATGCCGACTTAAGCTAATAAACAACATTTTTCCGACGAATCACTTGAATTCTACTTTAACGTTTCCCGATTATGCCTCACTTTCAGTAGGCACTTATTTCGGCACATTTTACTCTGTATTTACCTTTACAATTTATTTAACACTTATCAAAAGTTTTATTTTCATTACCCGAACATTTACGCAATTGACTTGAGTCAGCAGATCTAAATCTAAGTTTTAATCAATCAGCACATGATTATATCACTTGTTATACTCCTGTGCCCAAATTTTAGGGGCATTGAGCATGGCTCATGTCATTACATATGATATTACATGCTAATGTCAGCACTGAACATGATATAATTCTTAAATTTTTTGGATCATTTTATATGATCTGTATTGCTAACCACTTTCATAAGATGGGAGATTTATCACCAAAGATATAAGTTTGTTTATATTAGTATGAAAGGTCAAATGTTAGAAACTTTATGGATAACTTATGAGAAATTATGGAGCAAGTTATCGATATAAAAACGATTAGATCGCAACATCAAAAGCACTCTAATCTACGGAATCCAAGATTCTTCGTGTGAAAGACTTTCAGAAACTCTTCGTGCCCGTAGAGAAAATTCATAAAGAACATTAACCCCTGATTAACAAATCAACAAGAGTGCTAACCACTTTTAACACTTATTAACAAATCTAATATAGGAAAGTAGGATAGCGACGTCTCCGAAACCGTGAAAAGATCATCTCGTACTTTAAACAATTGAGACTGCAACAACCAGTATAGAATTGCCATTTGAGTTATCGCAACCTCGTTCCGGTTTCATATTGTTTTCGTTATGATTCAGTATTCCTTACTTGAATGAGGTCATTAGATTAAAGTCCAAAAGAGGGGACAAATTAGAAGCCTAATCCTGTACTAGGAAACTATTTTTAAAATTTTGGATAGATCACTGAGAACATCAAATATTTATAAATCGATTACTAACATCACTAAGGATCCTCTATCAAAAAACATCACTAGGGATATTTAATGTAGCTGTTACGAACTCAGCTTTAATCCCTTTTAAGGAAAAAAAAACTAGTAAGTTTACTTTCTCTTCAAGTTCTCCGAAAGCTGACTTCTCTCTAAGCGAATAAAAAATCAATCGTCGGATATACGCCCAAAATTGTGAACAGGATGTCTACAATACTTTCTAATATAATTAGATAAACAGAAAACAAAGGCCAGAATTGAATATGAGTTGTTACAAATGGAATAAATTCACATTGTAAGTGTCTTAGGTTGATCAACTGTTCCATTGTTGTTAAATCCTTTTAATCAATAAAGAACCCGTCCCCGTCCCTATCGGACAACTTATGTGTAGTGTTCATATTACTGTTACATAAGCAATCATCTCCATAATTCATTTTTTTTCTTTTGAAGTAAATGCAAGAAGCCCTACTCAATACTATAAATTGAAATAAAGTAAAATATTTTCAAGACAGCATTTGTGCATAGAGGTAAACAGTTGGTGACAGACAAAAATAGTAATCTTAACGAGATCTTGCGAAAGGTCAAGGTCGAGATTGTTTATACCTGTATAAATGAGTAAAGAGAGTAACACGTATACATAGAAACAAGTCAAATATTTGAGCAAAATGCTAAAAATATTTATCGATCTCCTTATGACAATCGGATGTAGATGCAAGCTATGTGATAATTTGGTGCGGGACATAAAAAAAACACTCTATTATAGTTATGTTTATAATCGTAGAGACAGGTTAATTCTGGTAACTATTAACTAGTTAATCTATGGCACACCCTACAAAGCTTTTCTCGTTTTTAAAACAATTTAGACCGCAACAACTAGTATAGAATCGCATTAAACCCTTCTCACAAAATTCATTAACACTTTGTTAACTTCACACCGTACAAAGATTATCTCCTTCTTTAAACAATTTAGACTGCAACAACTAGTATAGAATTGCCACTTGAGCTATCACAACTTCATTCCGATTTCACGTGGTTTTCGTTATGATTAGTATTTCTTGCTTGAATGAGGTCACTGGATTAAAGTCCAACAGAGGGGGCAAATTAGAAGCCTAATCCTATACTAGAAAACTATTATGAGACATTATCTAATATTTTTATTCATCCTTTTTGCCAAAAACAATAAGTGCAGAAGAAAATTGATTTTTGTGTGTGTTGATCATGGCAGCAAGCCTCCTTTATATACAAGTTTACATTAAATCAAAAAAAGGAACAAGAAAAAATTAGTGGGATTGTGTGGTGACATGTTGCGCCAAATACGACCACAAAGCAATAAATAAACAATAAAGAGAAGCAACAAATAAACAAAGCAATAGAAATAGAGCAAAAACCAATCAAGATACAAGATTTAAGTGGAAAACCCTTACTGGAAAAACCACGGACGAAAGAGATGCACTTTACTAATCGAGCAAATAGAAGGATTACAATAGTGGATGAATTCTCACAAACAAATCCCTCTCAAAACCCTAGCCTCCTCTCTCTTAATTCAGATTAACAAAGGGTTACCCCAATTAAGCTTGCAAGCTACTATTTATAATATGAGGCAAATAAGGTAAAAATTGGATTTCCCAAAACAACCAAGAATTTGGCCCAAAATATTGAGAGACGTCTCTAGTTGTTTGAGACGGCTCATAAATGTATGAGCCGGCTCACGAGTCCTTCAGAATAACGATTTCTTCTCTGTCCACTTAAGAAGGCTTATGATCAATTTGAGTCGGGTCTGCTAGGTTCCCTAGGACGGCAGCGAGGTTTCAGGAGGCATCGTCCATCCCAATTTCAAAAATTTGCCGTTCTAGTTAACCCTAATCATAAAATCTTTACTAGAAAATGCGATGAAACGATATGTAAACAACTTTACAACTAAGTGAATGAGAAATACAACCTTTGTAGACCGGTCATTCACTTCTAATGCTCCGTGTAGTAGTCTCTTCGCTGCAAGTCATGAACACCCGAACTCTAAAAAGGGTTCTTCAGGAGAAATGAACAAGCTTGCTCGAAGTCTTCGAGGTCGAAGATGATCTACACCGAGAAAACTCAAGCTCATGCTAGCTCTTCACTAAACAAACACCCTATACTAAATGGCAAGTAGTAGAGGATGATGATGTAGGAAATGAGCTCACTTTAGTTTTATTTTTCTCACAATCTTGGGACATAATTGACATGGGGAAGCTTGTGGTGATGGAGTTTTGCACTTTACAAATAACCCCATGCTCAAGTAACCCCGTTGACACCTTTCTAGACACCTACTTAATCGGCTAGTTGTAAAGTGCAAAACTCTCCCAGGAGTAACAATTACTCGCGGTGGATATCGAGATCCAACTATTTCATAGAAGGTATGCAATCTCATTGCAAATTTCAACACTTGAAATTCCCGATAATATTTTGCCCCTAGCAGCTATATGACCTTAACATAGTCAACAAATCATAAGTGCTAGTCAAGTTCAACCTGTACATTTCTTGATTGAATTAAACTCACCCGCACGACCCTTAACATAGTCAACAAAGTTGCACGACTACCCTAATCCAACGCATCTCATGCTCAAGCAGATAAGCACTAATTAGCTACCGCACACTACGTCTTAACATAGTCAACAAACGTAGCACGAATACTAACTAGTACTTATCTAAAATGACGGAGGGTTACGACAGGTTTTTAAGAAAACCTTTTGCGTAATGAATTTGATATCGTTGTAGAATCGAGTGATTTTAAAAAGGTGTGTTTTTTAGGGTTTTACTAGTTTTGCTAAAGAGATCACTCCCGGTGAAGAGATCTCGGCTCTTTCCTTATTGAATAAGATGCAGGATATTTCACAAATACCACTATGCAAAGCAAAAACTATAGAAGCAATCAAAAGACAAACCGAGTGGGATGTAGCATCTGCTAGTTTCGTTAAAGTGGTCACTCCCGGTGAAGGGATCTCGGCTCTTTCCTTATCAAATAAGGTGCTGGGTATTCTATAAGGAATACCGCTATGCAAAGCAAGCACTAGAGCTACCAGTTTTTAAAACAAGTTTCTACAATATCTTTAGGTTTATTTTCTTTCATTAATCTCATTAATGAATGTTCCATCATTTAAGTTACCTAAGCATCACAGATAAATACAACGTGCACTTATGCCATCCGTATTCACCTCGATGTCCCGTCATGCACCGTTAGGCTAGGTAACTAACGACAGAGCGGGGAGGGCTAGCACGGGTGAAAAACATAAGCAAGGTCTATATAATATATCATATATACTATATACAGAATCTATCTCAACATATCAAGTGATCACATTACAGAATATCGCAGCAGAAATCAACATATGAAATATCGGATATACTAGGATTTTCAGGTTTTATATTAAGCTTGTATAAAACACGGATTCCACGGTCGTGATGAATAGCCAAACCCACGTCCCTAGACCCCTACGAGAGCAGCAAGCAACTCTATCAATTCTAGAGTTAGGAGACCCGGTCTCAACTCCTTGAGATAGTCTCCCACTGGACTCTAGAACCCGGTTACATGTGCTGTCCTCCTTGGGTCTATTTTAATGCGGAAAAGTAAATAATATACATCAACAGTGACATCTTCCTCAACCCGGAAGTGCCCCAATAATAGAATATTACATACAAGTTTTTACATGAATGAAAATGAAAAACTCTCATCTCTCATAAAACCCCCTATTCAAAAACGACGATCTAATATAATATATCATAGCAACACATAACATCTCATATCATCAACGTAAGTAAATATGCGTATCCTAATTGTCGTTGACATATAGCAACGAAACCGGCGATACACCACATATTACACTTACGGTCGTAGAAAAAAAGTGAAAAACTACAACAATTGGAATCGTCACTGCCCTTAGACATCATAAACCCGGAATATCTCATATTCTGGATTTCATATCTAACAATGCAAATCTTATATTTAGGTCTCAACTATGAAAACACTTTTCAAAAGAAGTCGGGTGATTCAACAAGATTCTCGATTTCACCCGAGACCGAAATGTTAAACTTGCATGCAACTAAATTGATTCCAATTATTATATCACAATCACATATAGCTAGACGAAGTTAAAATTTTCAAACGAATAAGCAAGCACCCAAAATTTTCCAACAAGCTCAACACTTGAGCGGAGTTCAAAAAGTACCCAGAAACTGCCACAGCTCCTATGAACCATCCGTAGAAGGGCCGACCCATGCCTCACTCATGTCACCACGGAATTGCGGCAAACCCTAGGGTATTACCGTGGTTCCGCGATCCAAAAAGTCGAGTTTGGGTATCGTTCTTCTAGAGGGTCCAAAGATTCGCTTGCATGATTTTCTGAAAATTTTTAACTCGGAAAAATTCAACTCTTGGAAAATTTCAGTGAGGGAAAATATGGGTTATTGATATCCGTTCAAACTTTTTAACATCGTCTAAAAACCTGAATACATGTTAGAATTACGACTGCGAAACACTCCGAATTTCCTTTGCAGAAAGTTAACATCACATGCAAATTTAGCAAAAACAAACAACGCCTGAAATACCAAAACCCAGAGACTGGAACACCATGAAAATTTGAAGCCAAAACTCCAAAAACGGGCCGAGCTCACCGGTTTTAGAGCCTATGTAGCCGGCCAAAACATGCCCAAATTGCTTCAAATTTTTACAGTGTTCATGTTATATTTCATACAACATTCTGCAGTTGTTTAAAAAAAAATTTGAAGACCTTTTAAAATCGACAGAAACTAGTGTTTGGTGTTTCAAGTTTCGGAGTCGTTTCGGTTTCGTAATCTAACAAATATCGTCTAATTTTCTAGCATGGCTCTGATACCACTGCTGGGTTCCCTAGGACGGCAGCAAGGTTTCGGGAGGTATCGTCCATACCAATTTCAAAAATTTTCTGTTCTGGTTAACCCTTACCATAGAATCTTTACTAGAAAATGCGACGAAACGATATGTAAACAACTTTACAACTAAGTGAATGAGAAATACAACCTTTGTAGACCGGTCCTTCACTTCTAATCCTCCGTGTAGTAGTCCCTTCGCTGCAAGTCATGACCACCCAAACTCTAGAAAGGGTTCTCCCGGAGGAATGAACAAGCTTGCTCGAAGTTTTCGAGGCCGGAGATGATCTACGTCGACGAGACTCAAGCTCATGCTACCTCTTCACTAATTGTGAAATTAGTGAAGCAAACACCCTATACTAAATGGCAAATAGTAGAGGATGATGAAATAGGAAATAGGCTCACTTTAGTTTTATTTTTCTCACAATATTCTCTCACCTTGAGAAAAGCTAGTAAGCTTTTCTCATGAGGAAGAAGAAGCTCAAGTCAAGAATGAGAGAATGAACTCATGAGGTGAGAATAACAACCATGGATGAATTAGTGTCATACACTAACTCATGTAGAGAATCAACCATGGGTTACAATAATGGTTAGGTTAATAAATATCCATAGGTAAAACAAAACTAGCGGACTAAGTCAAAGATGCTACAAGCTTCTCCAAGTTTTCAAGTATGTGACTAATTACTATTAATTTTGATTAACTTTACATAAATAAAACCATTCCATTATTATAAGCACGGTGTAAGTCTCATACACCCATGTCACATGTGGCATCTAGCATGACTCAAAAGTTGTACATTAATATATATCACATATATACTAAGTGTACATAAGTGAAAAAAAGAAATGTTTAAGTGAGCTAATATTAGTTAATGTAAATTAATATATCACATATATAATTATACATTAAATTATTAAATTAACACTTGATTTAATAATCCGGTTATATCACATACAACCGACTAATATCAAATGCAACAATCCATCGAATCAACACTTGATCCGATAACCAGGCTATATCACATATAACCGACCGATATCATATATAGCGAGAATAGAATGCGGTATCACATACGCGCATTAATCTCGGTCTTGCACATATCACATATGTGCTCCTACTCCGTTTCGCATGAACCAGGAAATCTCTGTGTAGGACTCTAAAGACTCGTCAATACGTCGGCAGTAGGTGATGATCATATCAAACACCCACAAGACGCAAGCGGTCTGCTAAACGTAACGGCCACCCGGGTATTGAGCGATCATAAGATCAACAAGCAAGCCTGCTCATACTCCTGCGAATCCAATCAGTAACACTACCGTACAGTCCGGTCTCTTTGTCTGATATGTCGCATATCTCGTCTGGGGATGGTAAACGTCAGACCCCAATAGCTTGATAAGTCATGCCGATGTGAGGCTCATAAAGGGTCGAGAAACTACTAATAACACTTACCAGTAAATCTCATAAACAGCCTGGCCAGGGACTTCCTGTTATGGCCAATTGAGCACAGCGCAACATCAACCCCCAATATCGAGAGAGACGAAATCCCCTCCTATCGCTCATTGCCTCCATGTGACTCGGGACTGTACCCAAAAACCACCGTTTTGCACGTTCTTTTGAATGTGGTAAGGTGGAAATCAAAGCACAGTGGGAATCACACAAGACTTTATGACGATCTCGGGTCGACAGACTAACCTGTACCAGTGTAGAACTGCCATCTGACGTGAGGTATAATACCATCTAGGAGTTCTCGGCGAGTCCGTCCAGTGTACTCAGTCTCCACTGAGCACCCGTATATCATCTCTGATGTCAAACATCAATGGATATGGGATTATCCATCTCCCATCTACATGGGTCGAGAAGGTATACGCTAGTCTACTCTGGTATATCGATGCCCCGTCTCGAGACACCTATGACTAGGGACATTAAAGGATGTACGCACGGACTACCTTTGTCCCACTAGTATGATCTGCATCATAATCTAGGTAGTCAAGTAAACATCCTAAGGGCTTTATCAACATGTAACAGAGAGACAATCGGTGTACATGTTAAGATAAAGAGTAACCAGATAGCATGCTATTATGTCGAGCAAGAAAGTCCTCACTATGTATGTCCAAGTATCCACTATAATATACATCATATGTACAATAATGGCCTCTAGGACATACATATAACTAACAGGGTCAAGTATTATTGAGATGACGAATTAAATTAGGAAACTAACAGGGAACGGGAAGAAGAGGCAAACTCAACAAATCTTCATCTTGCCTCACATTTGTCATAAAACTCCTCCATAATATTAGTAATAACTCTACCTTCTCTACAAAACCCCTAAAGGGAACAATGAGTGTGACACACTCTAATTAAGTTCAAGCAATACTCAAACTTAACAAACGAAAGAGACTTAGTCAACATGTCGGCCAGATCATCCGTTGTGCCAACATTCTTTACGGTTATCTCTTTCTCTTCAACGACATCCTGAACAAACCAATACCGAACGTCGATGTGCTTCATTCCTTCATGATGCATCTGGTCCTTTATTAAATGAATCACACTTTGGCTATCATAATAAACTATTATGATATCTTCTTGGATACCAAGCTCTGAAAATAGTACATTCAACCAGATTGCTTCCTTAACGGCTTCAACAATGGCCATATATTCTGCCTCCATCATAGCTAACGTTATCGTAGACTGTAACGAAACACGCCAATGTAACATTTCAGAAAATATAAAATATTAGTTTGCATATTTAAATAATAACATACGAATATTATACGAATATAGAATTGAGTTTTTGTAGAATGGTATGATTATATACCTATATTTTGGAAAATATTTGGAAATTAAAATGAATTATTATTTATGGAAACATTTATTTATTGGGCTTTTCAAGAATTAATATATACAATTATTTATATACAAGATTAATGTTAAACTTGATTAGTGTTTTACTAATTATGCATTAAACCAAGTTTGTTTTTGTTAAAACAATGTTCAAGTGTCATGACATATAACCATTGTATTTGTGATATTTGGTTTTTGTATTTCCTAATAAAAGATAAAATAAATGAAAAGAAAAGAAAATAAATAAAGGGGACACGGAGGTGACATGAAGTTATGAGGAGAGAGAATGGGAGAGAGTGGGATGGTTCTAGCAACCATGGTTTCATTCTTCATTCTTTTCTTCATCTTCTCATTCTCCATCTCCTTCATCATCCTCACTACCACCCTTGAACACCCTCAAAACCAACACAAAATCACATCACCCCTTCACTAAAAATGCTCCTAATCTTAATCTAAGCCACATGGAGTGACCAAGTTTCAGTTTTGGGGAGTTTTGGCCATCTTAGAAATTTCTTGAGTTGCTTTTTAAGGTTATAACTCTTCTTCTAGATTAGTTTTAAAATTTCTAAACCTAATACTATAATTTAGATGTTAGAAAGTGCATATTTAGTGATCTCGGAAAATTCTAAAGTGAAGTTTTGTAGATCAATTGAGTAGTAGTGGTGTAGTAGAGACTTAGATGGTGATCATAATCTCTTTAAGTGACAGAATTCCTAGTCTAAATGAACCTTGGAGTCTCAAACTTGAGTTTGGATTTTTCCCGATATCGGTTTTCTTTGAGCTTTGATGATCAATTGGAATATGGTATTACTTAAAAACTCTGAAAATTAAATAACAGATATAGTGAGATATGCAGAACCATAGGAAGCTACCCTAGAAGTCTGAGCCCAATCTAACATAACTTGGCCGCCGTTTTATTCGAATTAGTCGTAATTTGCGGCCCAATTTTGGAGATAGGGTCTCAAACTTGGTCTGTAGCTCACTCATTAGATAACTAGACCTACCCTATATGAAAAAAAATCTAATTCTACCTTAAGCAAAATCTAGAGTTGTTTTACTTGAGTTCTGGCAATATTTTGCGACTTTTGAAAACTTGACTTTTGATATCTGAGTTTTGAATCGGTCATTTAACGTTCGTACGTCGACATCAGGATTGTTTTGTTGTTTTAGCACGCGTTGACCATAGATACTAATCTATGTGCCTTTCGCTTGTCGTATCGGTTTTGGTTATGGATTTCTATGAAATTCGATTCGGGTTTTTATTGGATTTTTGTTATGGACTTGATTTGTAGGTACAAGCACGTGGACTTCCGGGACAATGAAAAAGGGCAAGGCATCCGTCAGGATTGGCTAGAACGAGGCGTTGTAGGTGAGTAGATGTATATCTCCGGGGGAAGTCGGGTGGATGGCGTATAACACCCCCGCAACCATAGAATTAGGATGTGTATACACACACACATACATACATACATACATACATACATGCATAGTTAGTATGGTGTCTAGAATATTATATCCTAGTAGTATACTTAGTAGAAGATACTCCCTAGTTCTATTTTCTTACCACTAGGCTATACATATATACAAACCAATATATGATATGAGGATAATCATGATATGATGATGATACGAGTCGATATGATTTGATACGATGATATGAGGCGATATATATGATATGATATGAGATGGCATGACATGATACGATATGACATATGATGATATGAGTTGATGATGTACGCGAATAGATCCATATTATTGATTTTATTATATCATATGATGGATTATACCATACGTGATATGATGTGAATGGATCGCCGACTTATATATATTTCGACTCGAGAAATATTATTTTTAAATCACTTAAATAAATATTAGGTTATATTTGGAGCCATACCTATTTTCAACACTAATGAATCGTTATGCATTTTTAAATGATAACTTCAAGGGATGCTATAGATTTTCAAATGGTATCTTTTTCAAAAATATCGTAGTCCCTATTTTCAAAAACAACGATTCATACTATTTTAAACTATAACTGTATGGCTCATGCGTAGTTACATAATTTATACAGTTCGCGTTTATGTTTTCTTTATTCTGTTTACGCTCGCGCTGCGATTTCTTATTTCTGCATATGCTCGTATTATTTTCATTTACGACATATATACTACGTTTCGTGTACTTATCTTTATACAACTTCGTCTGCTAGAACATATGCACCATTACCGATGATGCGCATGTTGCACGTACACATACTTGCCGGCTCACACACATCATCAGTGATTGCCATTCCACGTACACATTAGAAATCGCTATGTCACTGTATTACCTTATAACCTGTAGAATTTTAGTTATTGTTTAGTACCCAGTACCACACATACTAGTTCAGATATTGCCCTTTCTTACCTAGTTACACAACACGCTCATATGAAAACATTTGCTATACTTTACAGTACTGTTCTAAGCCTGTACATATTGTTTCACCATTGTTACATGCTTATGAGATTCTGTTTTCATGAGATTTATGGATTTGAGGAACCGCAGATATATTTTAAAAACTTATAATTGTTTTAAAAACACGATTTCTCTTGATATGATATTTCGACGTCCACCATGAGTTTTCTCGGTGCTGAGCTATGATGATCGATTCGAGAAGTGAGTCACTGTCTGCGGATACATGGTGGACCCGATACGGTATCCAAGGGTAAGAAGATCGTATAGAAAGGCATTGAGCCCGGCAGGGGAACACTATCTACCGGTAACAGTATTGAACTCGGCGGATATCCGGAAGATACCGACATGACTGATATGAGACAGATGAATATGAGGACCGATCTGATGAGACGGTGCCTGAGATATGAGGATTTACGTGTCGATACTGGACACGGATTTTATGATGATTTCGAGTGTCGATACTGGGCACTCAGGTTTTATGATGAATTGATGTGTCATTGATGGACGCATGTTGGATGATACATGTATATACATACATATGACACAGAACTATATATTACCATATGCATAATATTATTATATTATTATATTACAGTATGATCTAGGAGATAGTTATACATTTGATTTCTACCTGCTGATATTTTCTATACATGAGTTGGTAACTCACCCCCATTATACCATAGTTTTCTTATAGAATCGACCACTCGGATCAGTAGCGGCTTGCTGTTCACACCATAATATGGTATTATTATATTCCCCATTCTTATTCGTTTTATAAATAAACAGGTGCTTTTGACGCATGTCTGCTACATATTACATGTTACAGGTTCTTGGATCTAAAACAGTGAAAAAGATAAAAGATGATGCAAAAGAGGGACTTTGACCAACAAATAGAAGGATCTTAATCAAGCCTACACAAAAGAACAGTACAAGGCAACGCAAGGTCCAAGATTACAATGCGAACGGTTATAAGTCCACCGCAATTATTCACTGGAGATCTGGAAGAAACATAGAAGCTATTTTAATAAAAGAACCAAATAATAAGGAAGACCAAAGACAGAAGAGCCAACAAACGAAATTTCAAGGCCCAATACTTCCTTTTAAAGAGACAGAGACATAAAATTTTACCAAAGCTTGGAGTCTACTTTGACTAGGTCTTCCTAAGGATATTTTGGTAAATGTAGACGTGCGAATCAATTGTAATCTAGGGTTTCCTATCCTCTATAAATAGAAACTCTAAATCATTGTAAAGGCTATGCCTCCCTATGCCTCTTTTTATCAATAAAATTTAGATTTCTTTTGGAGAGCATCGATGCCTCTTTTCATTTCAGAAATTCAGATCTGACAAGTCTTGTGTTGATATTTGGAGAGAGCCATCTGTAAAGTAAGTAGGTAATTTCAATTCTTGCCCTAGGTAATTTTTCATTCTCTGCCCTAGATTAAATTTAATTCTTTGCCCTAGTTAGATAGTTAGATCTTTAATTCAATTGCCCTAGATTAATTTAGTTTTTAGATTTAATTAATCCATTCACACAGTTTGGAATTAACTCGTAAGAGCGATTAGGAAATTCACAACATCCCTGTGGACCGACCCGTATTCACCGGCTAGCTGCAAAGCGACGCCGTTCTTGATTGCGGTAATAGATAGTTTTTGAGATCAATCAAATGGCGCCGTTGCCGGGGATGACGTGTTATTTCCTTTTTGCAATTTCGGGTTAATCAAAATCATAAAAATCATAAAAATCATAAAAATCAAAAAAATATAAAAATATTTCATCTGTTATTTTTGGGAAGGGTAATTTTGTATGAATTTTGCAGGATCAACGAACAAATTCGGATATGGAAATCTACAGAGATCAAAACAGCAAATATTAAATCCGGACAAACAGAGGAATATCACAATAGACAACAGAAGAAATTTGGAGGACCGAGTCAACAAGAAGACTCGCGGTGATCTGGTCCAAAAAAAAACTGCCAAAGCGACCAACACGTGGCGGAACCACCGCGCGACCCCCATTTCGGCCCCAGAACCGCCGCGCCCTGGTGACATCACCAGAAAAAAAATCTGTAAGTCTTCTGATCTCCTCCTCTGCAAATCTCTGATATATCTTCTGTAAAATCTCCTGCAGGATTCTTTGCGCTTAAAAAATCTTCCCCCTTCCAAATAACAAATCTTGTGCAGGATTCTTTGCGCTCGCTTAAAATAGAAATTGATTGCATGTAATATGTGTTTTGCATATCTTTTATCGAAAATCTTTTTGCAAAATTTCCAAATAAAGAGCAAGCGGAAAAAGGAAAATTTTAATTAGAAAACTTGCAAACTTTGAAATTCATAAAAAAAAGATTTGATTGCAAGTGATTTACTGTTTTGCATATCTTTAATCGGATTTTAAGGGGCTTTTGACCAATTCAGATTGGGTGGGGATTTCATCACCCTTCCCAAGACCCCAGAAATCACATAAGGCATTTGCATTGACCAATCTTTAATTAAAAAATACTAGACTCAGCCCTAAAGACTTTGAGCTCAATAGGACAGATGACTAGTTATAGGCATCGACCGTTTATCCTAACCTGACTTTGCGGTGTCTAGGCAAGTGTGTCTAAGGCAAGTGGTTACTTAATTAGGACCGCTACTTGTAGCGGGGAGCCCCCCACTTACCTGGCACTTACCTGGCCGCAATTGGCGGTGAAGAGGCGGTTTGAGGTCCTATTTCTAGCCCTTTGGAACAGTTAGGAGCTGTCTAGCTGACCTAGGTGATCCTAGATCTAGGCCTGATTGTGCATTTTTGGTTGATCGAAAGTGTGTCTTAGCTCTTTTCTCGAAAATCTTTTTGCAAACAGTTCTAAATAAAGAGAAAAAGGAAAAAGGAAATTTTTTTTTAAAAAAAAGACTTGCAACTTTTGTCGCTGAGAAATCCTTGCACCACCTACCTTATTTCTCTTCTCATCATGGGTACCCCACATCACAAATCTCTTGCCGAACTTTGGTATCCCGAACCTAACTTTGCTTCGTACGTCAATTGTTTCGGTCGATTTAAGGAAGATCCCTCCATGCCAAAAATTTCGTTGAAAGATCAAATAGAAGCGTTTAGGAGAAACAATTCGACTTTGCAACCCACTTTGTGTCAACCAAGTCAACCTTTACCACCATCATATGTTGATACCACTTTTTCAAGTCCTGCTGTAACTCCTAAACCGATGTCCATTGCTGAGCATATTGCTCAATCTCGTAGCCGATCTTTCACCCCTCTCCCCTCATCTAGTTTTAGGAATCAACAAGTCCATCCACCTTTTTATCCACATGTTGATCCTAATCCTGTCCAACCATCCACTTCCTACCAGTCCTACCCGACTTTCCCACCTTCACTAGACACTGTTTCTACACAGCCTTTTGGGAGTTTCACGTATCCAAACAATTTCGAATCTTTTACCGAAACCCCTTCACCACCCATGTCTAGTTTGGAACAGTCGTTGGCAGCTTATATTGCAGCAACAAACAACATGACTAGGAATGTGGAAGCGTCCATGGCCGCCCTTATGCAACCGAGTGAACCGGTAGCTAGTTTCCAACTAGCTCCAAATTTTCCAATATATGAGGAGGCGGTTGGACAGAGTGAGAATTTGAGAGGATTTCCAAATCAAACCTACCCATACCCAATTCCAGCCCACAACTCCGGTTTTCCATCGATTGTCCCAAATAGTTCACCAGTTGAAAATAAAAACGAGTTGTGTGATTTTGTAGTGCTTGATTTGCCAGATTGTGAAGAACCCCTTTCGAGTGAAACCACACCTAATCCTTTCGATCTTTACACCTCCACTCTAGAACCTAAATCGATAAATATCCATGCTTTTGATGAGGTGTCAGAAAATATTGATTTTCACTTGATTGAGGATATAGACGCCGGGAATATTTTGGATGATGAACCAGTCGATTTGATTGAAATTTTATGTCCAATTCATTATCCCGAGTCATTAAATGTTTCTCCCGAACTTCATATGCGTCTTGATATTGATGATAATGGCATGGATGAGTTAACTATTGAGGAGACTTATGAGGATAGTATTGAGGAGAGTCTTGAGGATAATATTAAGGTTGAACCATTTTTGTTTGATGTGTCGGATTTTCCAATTCAGCCTCCTGAACCTTTAACTGCTATATCACCCTTCCTCCTTTCCGTCGTTCCGACCACGCACACGATCATGCTTGAAGACCGTGAGCTTGAAAAATTTTCCATTGAATCTGACACAGTTCTCACAGCCGATAACACTTACGAGTGTTTCACTTTTTCGGACGATGTTGAAGACTCACCGCCCGAGTTTGAGTCCTTTGAATTTTCAGATGAGTTAGTTGAACCATCAGACTCGATTGCTTACAGTCGTTTCGAACCATTGATGGAATCTTTCAAGTTCGAGACAGTTTACTACGGTGAGAATGAGACTATCCCTAATTCACTCCTTTTCGTCCTTCCTATCGTTCCGACCGTACAAGAGACCGTTACGCTTTCGTCTCCAATACCAAGTTCGGCGTACCCATGCCTTCTTGCGAATCTTGAGAGATTTGACCCCATTTCTCGACGGGTTGATAGGTTAGCACAATCGCTTTTAACACATCGGTCATCACAAATTGAGCTAATTTATTCACACGATTTACACCCTCAAGATCGTACTCCACTTCTTTCTATTTTCCGCCATTTTTCTCCCCCACCGAGACCGTATCCCGTTTCTACCTCCACACGGTCTCGTGTGCTTTTCATCTCTTTTCTTTCCACTCCATTCTTTCACCAACTCGACCATTACCACGATAAGATTTTTGAATGGTTGGTGCTAAACTTTGGCTTGTGTAAGGCCAAGTTTAAGTTTGGGGGGAACCTTGTTGTATATATGTATATATACTTTTTGTTTTCTCTTTCTATAAAAATAAAAAAAAATTATAAATAAATAAACAGGGGAGTGCTGACAATTTTGACCCTCTTGGTGTAGCATGACAGTGAGGACACTGTCAAGTTTAAGTTTGGGGGTATGCTCGGTACGTCTTCTTCCTTCGCACTCATATGTACATATTTTTGTATTTGCATATTTATTTGAAAACCCATAAAATTGAAAAATCTCAAAAATTATAAAAATTAATGCATTCAATTTTGGTCTTATTTGACTTAAGTTTGACAAATAGGTTACTTAGCTAGGAACAACTAAATCTTAGACTTAGTAAATTAAAAAACCCTAAAAATAACCTTTCTTAAAGTTTAACGGTAGAAAGTGTATGTCTTTGTAGTTTATTTAGAAATAGGCAAATTTTGAGTTCAATTCTTGGGCTAAGTCAAAACAAGGGAAAAGTATTGATATTTTTATTAGAGTATAAGTTTGAAAAATAATTCCTAGCTTAAGTCTAGATTCTGAAAATGTATACCCTACAAATTGCACTAACACGCACCTTGAAACTTGGAATAGTAGAGGAGACCTTGAAATGCTCTTATCTAAAGTCTTTAGTACGAAGAAAATAAAAGGAAAAAAAAGTGAATAAAGAAAAAAAAATGAACACTGGTTTTTGTGATTACTTAAGGTTGCAAAAATAGAAAAATATTTAGCGAGGGTGCTTCATCAACTAGTGCCTTAGACCAACTGGTTTGGGAGTCACTGCTAAAGCCTTGGGTGTTGCAAGACTAGGAATTACGCTTTAATGTGCAAACACATCTTGTAATCGGTCGTTGGTACCTCAAGAAGTATTAACGGTCCCATGAAGGATGTGTAAGCAAAAATTCATTTAAAAATTCACCAATTAATAAGTGCTTTGGACAAAAGGACAAGAGTATGATTGCTTGATTTGAATTTCCAAGTGTAGGGGTGATTTATACACACACGTAGGGGTATGTGATTGGAGTTTAGATGAAAGAAAGGAGTGAATAATAGAACTTGTATCTTTAATAGAGTTGATAAAAATTCCTAAGTGGAGATGGAACCCTAGAAGGAAAACTTAAGAGATGCCGAAAGCTAAGTAAGTCTACAGAACATATATAATCTTAAGCTAGATGATGAGGAAGTGTGAAGAATATGGGTGGATAATTTACGGGTCGACGATAATAGAATTCCTTGTTAGAAAACCTAATTGGAGAACAAAAGTCGAAAAGCCGAATTGATAGGATTTTGTAGGTAGTATCCACTGAAAACCGTCAGGAGACAACACTCCTCCTACTAGGGACACCTAAAGATTTAACGGCTTGTTGCACGAGCTCAGTGCAATCGCGTTTCCCTGCGAAAGTGTGGTTAGGTTTTTGTAGGGAATAAAAATAAGTTTGCTTAAGGACGAGCAAAAGATAAGTTTGGGGGTATTTGTTCACACCATAATATTGTATTATTATATATCCCATTCTTATTCGTTTTATAAATAAACAGGTGCTTTTGACGCATGTCTGCTACATATTACAGGTTACAGGTTCTTGGATCTAAAACATTGAAAAAGATAGAAGATGATGCAAAAGAGGGACTTTGACCAACAAATAAAGGGATCTTAATCAAGCCTACACAAAAGAACAGTACAAGGCAACGCAAGGTCCAAGATTACAATGCGAACGGTTATAAGTCCACCGCAATTATTCACTGGAGATCTGGAAGAAACATAGAAGCTATTTTAATAAAAGAACCAAATAATAAGGAACCCCAAAGACAGAAGAGCCAACAAACGAAATTTCAAGGTCCAATACTTCCTTTTAAAGAGACAAAGACATAAAATTTTACCAAAGCTTGGAGTCTACTTTGACTAGGTCTTCCTAAGGATATTTTGGTAAATGTAGACGTGCGAATCAATTGTAACCTAGGGTTTCCTATCCTCTATAAATAGGAACTCTAAATCATTGTAAAGGCTATGCCTCCCTATGCCTCTTTTTATCAATAAAATTTAGATTTCTTTTGGAGAGCATCGATGCCTCTTTTCATTTCAGAAATTCAGATCTGACAAGTCTTGTGTTGATGTTTGGAGAGAGCCATCTGTAAAGTAAGTAGGTAATTTCAATTCTTGTCCTAGGTAATTTTTCATTCTCTGCCCTAGATTAAATTTAATTCCTTGCCCTAGTTAGGTAGTTAGATCTTTAATTCAATTGCCCTAGATTAATTTAGTTTTTAGATTTAATTAATCCATTCAAACCGTTTGGAATTAACTCGTAAGAGCGATTAGGAAATTCACAACATCCCTGTGGACCGACCCGTATTCACCGGCTAGCTGCAAAGCGACGCCGTTATTGATTGCGGTAATAGATAGTTTTTGAGATCAATCACTTGCTAGCACATCTTTTCTTCTGGATGATTTGCATTGGTAGGCGGGTTACTTTTCGGATCGTAATCGCCATTGTATACATTTATTATTCATTTGTATCCAGTTAAAAGTTCCATCAACCAGACTATATATATTTGGTAGAACTAGAGACCAGTTTATATATTCTTTGGATTTAGAGTCGAGACTTGTATATATATATATATATATATATATATATATATATCCTTTATATCTGGAGTTTGATGTGTTTTGGTTTTTTCTTTATTTTTCTTTTTTGTGATTGATCTTCGCCTTGGACGCCGTATATTTATATTGCGTGGTTGTGATTCCGCCAATTGGCGATGAGCAAGCACCCGCTTGGAGATACCATATTATTATTGATTATGTTCTTGTTTTTATCAAAATTTACAAAGGAGGTGCTGCCCAAATTTTAAATGACGAAAACGGTTTCAAATTATAGCATATAATTCACTAGCATTTCAAAAAAACTTTATATATACTTTAAAAACAAAGAACTTGATTTCATTTTAACTTTATTTCAAAACTTCATCTTCATTATTTTCCTAAAAAGGTTTAGATTTTTGGGCTTTCAGCTTACTTGGGTTACGGTCGGGTCCTATAGACATCACGTGATGCAAGTGTCGGTCACATGCCAATTCCGGGTCGTGACAAAGTTGGTATCATAGTGTTAGGTTTAACCTTGGTTCGAGTCTAGGCTTGACTTTCCGGAGTCTAGGGCGTATATATTTCGAGACCTAGGCTTGACCTTACGGAACTTAGACTTGACTGAGGGGGTTTTAGACCCGAACTTTCGTTACATAGATTGACCTTGATTGATGGAGTAGGTAACTCAAGTAGGGTAATGTACCGTGTGTATGTTCCGCGGCATACTTATTATACGCTGCTCCATTTAAGTAACCTTAGGATGTACATATTTGAGATTCGTTATTCTATTCGTTCTTATGATCTATCATCATCGATGTTTGATTGCGGTTCCTGTTACCTTGGCTACGTGAGCAAGACAGTTGCGGTTAGAGATACGGTCAGAGCGAGCTCGTCAGGGACGGGGACTTGCCAGGGAGTTATTCCGGTGACGTAGGAACGAATTGATTTATTGTTATACTAGGATTTCTCGTTTGACACAAGCGTTCGGGATCTGCACTGGATGATCGGGCCATCGTTTGAGGCCAGCCAAATTGAGAGGACTGTTGACGTACAACCTACTCCAGAAATCGATGTGTTGTCTACCGTGTAGACAGATAAACCAGCTGTTGCTGAGATTGACGAGATGTCGCCTCCAAAGTTCATAAAGCTGAAGCCACATGAGTTTACAGGAAGGGATGCGACAGGAGATCTCTAGTTATTCTTGCTCAGATATGGTGTGAATCGATCAGGAGAGAGCGAGCAGTGCATATTTCTCCAATGACTTTGGACAAGTTCTCGAGAATTCATTTCGCCACATTTCTTCCACTAAGTGTTGGAGATGCCCGAGTTTGTAGCTTGAGCCTATGCGAGAGACTCTGGATATGACCATAGCCGAATATTGAATTGTAGTCTACGCAGCTGTCAAGATACAACCCCGAATTGGACGACAATGAAGGAAAGTGGAGTAAAAGGTTCGTACGAGATCTTAACGAGTTGTTGTTCCTCTCCGTTGATGCCAAAGATTTGATACGTACGCAGAGACATTGGATACGACCACATTTCCAGAGCAAAGTCGTGATGAGATTGCAACAGTTTCAGAACAGGAACAAATTAAATTAAGAGTACTAAATTCCGGGCAGTTCGACAGGAATGATATTGGAAGAGACCATGGAAGGTTCTTTCCGGAATATTTCAGTGATAAAGATTTAGACTCAGGATCGGTTGTATAGCATGCACTCAGAGGGTCGGAGGCCGGGATCATTGACGTGTTGTATTACGAGTGGCCATATTAATTGGCCAGGAGATATTCAGAGAGGCGTCAGAGCGGGACTGTTTCCGTCGCTACTCCTAACCAGGCTGTCGAGCGGGGTTTCATGGAATTAGTGATCCACAGAGCCAAAGCCAGACCGTAGGCAGAAGGCAAGTAGGAATTCTTGCTCTACCAGCTCCAGTGCACAGGCACCTTTTGACATTGAAGGAGGTATATCTCAATGTCATTTATCTTGATTTATGTTTTAGTGATCTGAGTATCACGCTTTTATCGTTTTGGACTTTGAGATTTGATAATTTATGTTTTCATACATCCATTATACTTTATTTGTGTTTTTGTGCATATCCATTGCACTCGATATTGTTTTGTGCATGCTGTGGCACATATTGATGATTTCTTGCACTTCGATATACTCGATTTTGATTTTATGCATGCTGTATACTGCTGATTTTGATTCATACACTTGATATTGTTTATATGCGCTTTCAATGTATTGATATAATTTTCGTGCACCCTATCACACTAGATTTATGTTTTCGTGCACCGTGTGCACTTGATATTCGTTTTCGTGCATCCTATTGCACTAGATTTATGTTTTCGTGCACCGTGTGCACTTGATATTCGTTTTCATGCACCCTATTGCACTAGATGCTTTTGTGCGGACCTGACACACTTGATTTAGATTTTCGCGCACACTTGGTGCACTTGATGTGATTTTATGCACACCAGATGCACTTGATCGAGAGTTTTCGTACATATTAGATGCACTTGGTTGATATTTTCATGCACTCTAGATGCACTTGATATAGTTATCATGCACACTCGTTGCACTCAGTTTTCGTTTTCGTGCACATTCGTTGCACTTGGTTTTGATTTCCGTTTCCGTGCGCACCAGACGCACGTGGTATTTTCATATATACTTTTTGAGGTTGATTCCTTCTTTTTTAGCATCACATTTTATGATATACATTATATTATATAGTAGCCGAGCAGGAATGGTCTGAGGACAGTACCTGAGTATTTTTGCATGCATCGGTATTTACTGAAGAGGTTTAAAAAAGGAGCTATATTCTCATTATTTTCCTACGTGTTTATGAGCGATGCTAAACTTTACAAAAGAAAACCTTTCTAAGATATTTTCAAAGGCGGGACGTATATCTTAAGCAAAACGTGTGTGTGGGTGTATGGGTGTAATTCTTTACAAGTGAACGTACGCTACTTGTGCCGTGATATATGCATCACACGTCGATTTGAAAATGGATTTTGTGCATACATTTCTAGTTACTTAAATGATTTTACAAGGATGCATACTATATATGTATTATAATCTTCATTATATTATACTTGATTTAAACCGTAGATTTCGAAGCATGCATATTCATCATAACTTGTAAGATTTGCATGACATTGACAGAGTTTTAGTTATTGAGTTTTGCACTCGTTTTCATACGCACACGTTGCGCTATGATATTTCTTGCGTATTCATGATTTCGGAGCCTCGTACATTTGATTTGATTTACTGAAACGTTTTAATATTTGGAGATTTAAATTTAAATTCGGGGACCGAATTTATTTAAGGGGGGAAAGTTGTAATATTTCAGAAAATATAAAATATTATTTTGAGGATTTAAATAATAACATAATAAACTTCATGAATATTATACGAATATAGAATTGAGTTTTTGTAGAATGGTATGATTATATACCTATTATTTATGGAAACATTTATTTATTGGGCTTTTCAAGAATAAATATATACAATTATTTACATATAAGTTTAATGTTAAACTTGATTAGTATTTTCCTAATTATGTATTAAACCAAGTTTATTTTTGTTAAAACAATGTTTAAGTGTCATGACATATAACCATTGTATTTGTAACATTTGGTTTTTGTATTTCCAAATAAAAGATAAAAGAAAAGAAAAGAAAAGAAAATAAATGAGGGCGGACATAGAGGTGACATGGAGTTATGAGGAGAGAGAATGAGAGAGAGGGGGGTGGTTCTAGCAACCATGGTTTCATTTTTCATTCTTTTCTTCATCTTCTCCTTCTTCATCTTTCTCCACCTCCTTCATCACACTCACTACCACCCATGAACACCCTCAAAACTAACACAAAATCACATGACCCCTTCACAAAAAATGCTCCTAACCTCAATCTAAGCCACATGGAGTGACAAAGTTTCAGTTTTGGAGAGTTTTAGCCATCTTAGAAATTTCTTGAGTTGCTTTTTCAGGTAATAAATCTGCTTCTAGATTAGTTTTAAAGTTTCCAAACCTCATATTATAGTTTAGATGTTAGAAAGTGCATGCTTGGTGATCTGGGAAAAATCTAAAGTGAAGTTTTGTAGATCAATTGAGTAGTAGTGGTGTAGTAGAGACTTAGATGGTGACCATAGCCTCTTTAAGTGATAGAATTCCTAGTGTAGATGAATCTTGAACTCTCAAACTTGAGTTTAGATTTTTCCCAATATCGGTTTTCTTTAAGCTTTGATGATCAATTGGAATATGGTATTAATCAAAAACTCTGAAAATTAAATAGCAGATACAGTGAGATGTACAGACCCATAGAAAGCTACCCTAGAAACCCGAGCCCAATTTAATATAACTTGGCCTCCATTTTATTCGAATTAGCCGCAATTTGCAGCCTAATTTTGGAGATAGGGTCTCAAACTTGGTATGCAGCTCACTCATTAGATAACTAGACCTACCCTATATGAAAAAAAGTCTAATTCTACCTGAAGAAAAATCTAGAGTTGTTTTACTTGAGTTATAGCGATGTTTTGCAACTTTTGAAAACTTTACTTTTGATATTTGAGTTTTGACTCGGTCATTTAACGTTCGTACGTCGACATCAGAGGTTGTTTTGTTGTTTTAGCACGCGTTGACCATAGGTTCTAACCTATGTGCCTTTCGCTTATCGTATCGGTTTTGGATATGGATTTCTATGAAATTCGATTTGGGTTTTCATTAGATTTTGGTTATGGACTTGATTTGTAAGTACAATCACGTGGACTTCCAGGACGACGAAAGAGGGAAAGGCATCCATTGGGATCGACTAGAGCGAGGCATTGTAGGTGAGTAGATGTATATCTACGGGGGAAGTCGAGTGGATGGCGTATAGCACCCCCGCAACCGTAGAATTATGATGTATGTGTATATACACATACATAGATAGATAGATAGATATGTATACTTAGTTTGTAAGGTGTCTAGAATATCATACCCTAATAGTATACTTAGTAGAAGATATTCCCTAGTTCTATTTTCTTACCACTAGGTTATACATATATACACACCTATATATGATATGATGATGATAAGAGTCAATATGATTTGATACGATGAAACGAGATGATATATATGATATGATATGAGATGGCATGACATGATACGATATGATATATGATGATATGAGTTGATGATGTACGCGACTAGATCCGTACTATTGATTTGATGATATCGTATGATGGATTATACCGTACGTGATATGATGAGGATGGATCGCCGACTTATGTATATATCGACTTGAAAAATATTATTTTTAAATCACTTAAGTAGATATTAGGATATATTTGAAGCCATACATATTTTCAAAACTAATGAATCGTTATGCACTTTTAAATGATTACTTCAAGGGATGCTATGAATTTTCAAATGGTATCTTTTTCAAAAATACCGTAGTCCATATTTTCAAAAACAACGATTCGTACTATTTTAAACTATAACTGTATGGCTCATGCGTAGTTACGTATTTTATACAGTTCGCGTTTACGTTTTCTTTATTCTGTTTACGCTCGCGCTACGATTTCTTATTTCTGCATATGCTCGTATTATTTTCATTTATGACATATATACTATGTTTCGTGTACTTATCTTTATACGACTTCGTCTGCTAGGACACACGCACCATTATCGATGATGCGCATGTTTCACGTACACATACTCGCTGGCTCACACACACATCATCGGTAATTGCCATGCCACTTATACATCAGAAATCGCTATATCACTGTATTGCCTTATAACCTGTAGAATTTTAGTTATTGTTTAGTACCCAGTACCACACATACTAGTTCAGATATTACACTTCCTTACCTAGTTACACAACACGCTCATATAAAAACACTTGCTATACTTTACAGTACTGTTCTGTACCTGTACATATTGTTTCATCATTATTGTATGCTTATGTGATTCTGTTTTCATGATATTTCTATATTTGAGGAACTGCGGATACATTTTAAAAATTTATGATTGTTTTAAAAACACGGTTTCTCTTGATATGATATTTCGACGTCCACCATGAGTTTTCTTTGTGCTGAGCTATGATGATTACCCGATTCGAGGAGTGAGGAGTCACCGTCTGCGGGTACATGGTGGACCCAGTACGGTACCCCGGGACAAGAAGATCGTATAGAAAGGCGTTGGTCCGGCAGGGAAACACTACCTACCGATGACAGTATTGGACTCGGCGGATATCCGGAGGATACCGACCGGAGTGATATGAGATAGATGGATATGAGGACCGATCTGATGAGACGGTGCCTGAGATGAGGATTTACGTGTCGATGCTAGACACGAGTTTTATGATGATTTCGAGTGCCGATGCTGGGTACTCAGGTTTTATGATGATTTGATGTGTCATTGATGGACATATGTTGGATGATACATATTTATACATGCATATGACACAGAACCATATATTATCACAGGTATGATATTATTATATTATTATATTACAGTATGACCTAGAAGATCGTTATACATTCGATTTCTACCTGCTTATGTTTTCTACTCACGAGTTGGCAACTCACCCCCGTTGTGTCATAGTTTTCTTGCAGGATCGACCGCTCAGATCAGTAGCATCTTTCTGGCATATCTTTTCTTTTGGATGATTTGCATTGGTAGGTGGGTTACTTCTCAGATCATAACCGTCATTGTATACATTTATTATTCATTTGTATCTAGTTAAAAGCTCCATCAACCAGACTATATATATTTGGTAGATTTAGAGACCGGTTTGTATATTCTTTGGATTTAGAGTCGAGAATTGTATATATATCCTTTATATCTGGAGTTTGATGTGTTTTAGTTTTTTTTTCTTTTCTATGATTGATCTTCGCCTTGGGCGCCATATATTCATATTGTGTGGTTGTGATTCCGCTAATTGGTGATGAGCAAGCTCCCGCTTGGGGATGCCATATTATTATTGATTATGTACTTGTTTTTATCAAAATTTATAAAAGAGGTGCTGCCTAAATTTCAAATGACGAAAATGGTTTCAAATTATAGCATATAATAAACTTGCATTTCAAACGAACTTTATATATACTTTAAAAATAAAGAACTTGATTTCATTATAACTTTATTTCAAAACTTCACCTCCATTATTTTCCTAAAAAGATTTAGATTTCTGGGCTTTCGGCTTACTTGGGTTACGGTGGGGTCCTATAAACTTCACGTGATGCAAGTGCCGGTCACGTGCCAATTCCAGGTCATAACAGCCAACTAATGGCATATCTTTCACGCCCCGCTTCCCGGTGTACGGGCAGAGGACGCGATGAGCCTACTACGTATTTACTCAGAAGTAAACAGGCTAAGCGTATTTTGTTAGTGTATATGCCCTAGGGGCCATTATTGTATCATACTAGCTTGTATATTATTTAATGGAAGCTTGGGATATTCACAGTTATATAACAGTCTTGCTAAACATGGTAGTATGCTACTTGGTTTTATCTATCTTAATATGTGAGTATACGTATTGATAGAGCCCTTAGGATCTTGCTTGACTACCAGCGTTGTGATGGCAGTCACACTAGTGGGGGCTGGGTAGTCTACAAGCACATCCTTTTCCAGGTCCCTAGTCGTAGGATTATCGAGATAGGGCATCAATACTCCGGAGTAGACTAGTGTGTACGCTTCTCATCCCAGTTGGGGAGATGGTCTGTCCCACAGCCTTCAATACGTCGTACTGGAGATAGTATACATGTGCTCGTTGGGTTACGGGTACACCGGACAGGACTCGCGGGAAACTGTTGGTTGGTATTATACCCGTCGTCAGTTAACAGTTCCCAGGTGACATGAGTACAACATAGTCCGCAGACTTGACACCGCTACTTTGCCTCGAGTGTGTCCCACTGTTCTTAGATTGCTACCCTACCACGGCTCAAAGGAGTCGTGCAAACAGGTAGCAGTTGGGTGCAGTCCCGAGCACTTGGAGGCAGTGGCGGTTAGACAGGATTAGTCTATCCCGGTATTGGGAGTTGATATCGCGCTGTGTCAGAGAGCCATTACGCAAAGTCTCTGGCCAGGGCAAGCGAGATTTACTGGTAGGTTCCAGTAGTTTCTCAAGGTGTAATGGGCTTCACTCCGACACGACTTATGCCGCTATTAGGGGACTGACGCTTGCCACCCCCTAGGCCCGATATGCGATAGTCTTAGACGAACAGACCGGACTGTACGGTGATTGTCACATCAGGCTCAGTAGGAGTTCGGATGGGTTTTCTCATCGGCCTTCTTATCGACATCTACCTGGGGACCGTTACGTACAGTTAGTGCCGCTTGCGGTCTGTGGTTAAACCCACTGCCAGCATAGTAGTCGAGTCTTTAGAGTCCCACACAGAGAGTTTCCCTGCTCCAGGCGAAACGATATAGAGGTCGTATGGTTTTACGACAAGGGTTCGGACGCATACGTGTGTTTACGCACGTACGACGTTCGGACAGTTTTTACTAGCCGGCTTTGGTTTAAGCCGGATTCTAGTATCGGATTATTGGATTTATACAGTCTAAAGTTTTTCCGTGTTTTCACGGATAGGAGGGGCGTTCTCGTAATTTGGCGGGAAGCTTCTAGAAGGATCATGACTTGGGGGTTTAGGTGGCATAAGCATTAAATGATTTAGTGACTCATTAGTGTGATTCATCCATGTCATTAATGCATCATTAAATGGTTAATGACTCATGTAGATGAATCACTCATATGAATAAATGAAGCATGATGATTAATCATTTTATTTATTTATTTTGATAAATCATTATGCTTCATATATTCAAGAGAGATCATTATCTCATTCTCATTCTCTTACTCATCCTCTCTCTCCTCAAGCTCTCTCTCTCTTCAAACCCTAATCCTCCCCTCTCATGTGTTGAGATCAAGGATTAGATAGACTAATTAATACATAACCTCACTCTATATCACCTAGGTGCCTTTGATTAGCAACTAAAGAAACCTAGCTACCTCAAGATTAGAGGTGAAGCTTGGAATAGAAGCTCTCGGGTGGATCGTCTATTACGTAAAGGAGGCCGAAGAGGAGGTTGATAACGAAAAGACGAAGGACTAGATTCACTAGGTATAATCACTTCTCATAGTAGTTAACAACTCCTATGTATATGTTAGTTATAGTTTAGCAAAGATTCTTCGGTTAGTCGATGTTAAGTTCAAACAAAATGATTGTTTTTCATATTTCCGCCTCTCCGCAACTCATGGGGTGTTGAACATTGACTTACAGTGGTATCAGAGCCTCGCTAAACAATAATTAACTTATTAGCAAAGTCGTAAGAATTTCGAACGCAAAACGAACCGGAAAAAACATCGAAATCACCAAGTTTCTGTCGAATTTAAATCGAGGTCTAAAAATTTTTCAGGGGCCTCTAAAAATACAAGCAGGGAATTTTAAGGTTACTGGAGAAAAATGGGTCAATGAATCGGCCAAACAGCCGCGGAACCGCGGCCGATCCCACCGATCCGCCGCGGAACCACGGCCGATCCCACGGATCCGCCACGGATCCGCGGCCGAGTTGAAGCCAATTCAGCCCAATTTTGCCCAGTAATTCTTCTGTGATGTTTTTTGTCTTTTCTGGAATGTTTATTTTCTGCTCAAGTCTCAGGTGCACAGAGAAGTTTTGGAGTAGAATCTAAAGTGTTTGCTCGATCGAAATTATACGATATTTGCTAATTAGATTATATCTGTGAACTGTATAATGTGTTCGTAAACCTCCCCTAACTGCTAGTATGTCGGTTGGCAGGGGGTTGCACATTTTTGTAATGATTCTACTGTTTGTGGTTATGAACTGTATTGGATTGTTGTGATGATTAGCCGGGGTTTGAGATGGGTTATTATATTCATTCATTCGATATAATTGTAATATGTTGTAATATTATTTTGCGGGGCACATCCAGGTTGCGGTTATAGCCACCGTTGTATTATTTCATTTTACTGTTTATGCTCCTAGGATAGACCCAAGGTGGGGTGCACAAACTACCGGGTACTTTGAAGTGTTTAGTGGCCTACTCACGTTGTTGAGGGAGACCGCTTCACTTCAGGTACTGGGCGGGAAGTTTGCCGTACCCGTAGGGGTCTAGGGTGGGGTAATGGCTATTCATCACAACTGTGTAATCCGTCTTTCGTTGCAGGCTCAAAAGAAACGCGGATTGCTTGCATATCCAATAATGTTCATCTGTGATCTGGAATGCCTATTATTGCGTCTGACGAATGTACAATATCTATATATGATAGCTATTTAGACGTCACTTATGTTTTACACCCGCGCTAGCCCAGCCCCCGCTCTGTCGTTAGTTAAGTAACCTAACGGGTGATGACGGGACCCAGTGGCGAATGCGGATGGCATAAGAGGACGTTGTATTTTCGTTGTTTTCTGCAATGATAGGTTAATTGATGGGACGCATTATTATTAATGCAAAGAAAATAAACCAAAGTTGAATCGTTGGAACAGTTTAAAAGAAACCACTCGGTTATTTTTAAAACAGAAGATATTTTTAATTGCGGAGCTTTAAGCACTCCCTTTTTAAAAGCTATCAGGTTCCTTCGGTCATATCAAGTTCACTACGTTCACGGTTTCGCCAAAACCATTCGTATCCCTCCGTCATTTCATTTGGGTATTCAATAGTATTCAAGCTATGTATTTTGACCTAACACCAAGGCATAGTGTTTGGTAGCTGCTGGGTATTCATTTGTTGCATAGATAGATGAGTTAGTTTGGGACAGTCGTATTATCATTTTGGCCGAACGTCAAGGATATGTACGGATGGGTTCAAATTAACAAGATAATGATGGGTAGAACTTGACATGTGACTTATGACATTTTGACCTAACGCCAAGGTCATAAGAACATGGGGAAATTTTTTTTATATCGGGAATTTCTAAAGAAACTGAAACTTGCAAAGAGATGCATACCATTTGGAGTTTGATGAATGTTGGTAGGATTCCTTCAGCATTATCATACGATGATATTTGGATCCCGATCCTACTGTGAGTATATGCTACTCATCAGGAGATTCGTCACTTAACGATCAATGCTATAAACCAAGTAGGTGCCGAGAAAGGTGTCAGCGGGGCTACGTCCCCAGAGAAAAGAGGTTATTTAATTAAGGAACTTCGCGAAAGCGTTGGAAAACCTCCCTCGAAGTATCGACACCGGCCTGGCTGAACGGTTAAGCAAGTATTGTACGGTGAGAATAGTCCTGGCTAGTTCTTCCTTTTTGGTTTGAGGAGGGATTCGAGAAACAGTGGGAGCCATCCAGTTTAGATAAACTAAAAACCACTCTAAACTTGCAAGAGCATCATGCTAAAGTGTTCTCTCTCTCTCTCTCCTAATTGCAGTGACCCTGAATATGACTGGACTTAAGTTACTATTAGAAAAAAATATACTGACAGGGCCAAACTATAAAGATTGGCTGCGGAATGTCAAAATGGCTTTGACCTATGACAAATTAGGGTATGTCCTCACCGCTAAGGCACCTGCTGTCCCAGGTCTCAAATCCAGTAATGCGGATAAGGAAATCCGCAAAACCTGGGATTTAGATTGCGCGAAGGCCAATTGCATCGTGCTTGCCTCGATGAATAATGAACATCAGAGGAGGCACGAGGATATGGATCTAGATGCCATATTTCTCCATACAAAGGAACTTTATGGAGAGCAATCTCGTATAGCAAGATACGAGACCTCAAAGAACTTGTTTCGAGGGAGGTTGGCCGTCGGATCATCGGTAGGAGAACATGTCCTAAAGATGATTGGCTATATTGAAGAGCTCGCAGTCCTTGGGACGACTTTGGATAATGAGCTCTATACAGACTTGATTCTCCAGTCCCTTCCTTCCACCTACGCCCAGTTTATTCTGAATTTCAACATTCAAAGAAAAGAAGTTGAACTTCCAGAACTCCTTAACATGTTGAGGAGTGCAGAGGGCACCTTGCAGAAGGCAAGGGAAACACCCGCTATGTTTGTTAGCGGTGCTTCTTCTTCCGGGTCCAAGGCTAGGGCCAAAGGAAAGAAAAAAAGGCCGCCACCAAACCTAGAGGAGGTGTTAGTAAGGTGGGAGCGAAGGGAAAGAAAAGGATTGCGGTGCCAGTAGTGGCCCAGGATGAGTGCTTCCATTGTCATAGGAAAGGGCACTGGAAGAAAGATTGCAAGGCGTGGAACACCAAGAATCAGGGACCGAAGCAAGCTGTGGCTTCGACTTCAGGTGTGTTCCCCTCCGAACGGCGGCCAAGACATGAGGACGTCTTGCCTGAGATTCGGGGCAGATGCTATATGGTTTTACCCGTCCACCTCTCCGAAGATGCCAAGTTGATTTATGGCACCGTATATCAGAGGTTTAGACGGATGCGGCCGATGTAGCAGACTTCGTCAGATTCCCCCTCGCTTGAGGGGTTTTTGATTGTGGGGACGCTCTTCCCTGCAGGCGCAAGCCCCTACAGTTAATTACGCTACCGCATCGCGGTAACAACTTTCTCCTTCTCCAGAATTTCACTTCGTGTCGTGGGTGTTTATTTTGTTTGTGGTTGCCCGTAGATTGTATACGGAGACTAATTTATGTCGTCGCCCGTAGGACGTGGATTAGTCCAAATCCGTATTTTCTTAGATTTGGGTTTGGTGTTTTAGTTTAAGGATACGTTAGCCATATTTAGGCTAAGATCGACTTAAACGTTTGTTAAGGATATGTTAGTCTGATTTGAAACTAAGATCAACTTAACGGGATCGTTTGGATCCGACAAAAGAGCATTTGGGGGCTCTATTGTTCCAGTTTAGGGACATAGTGGTTCGTTGCCAGTTTAGGGACATGGTGGTCCATCTCCAGTTTAGGGACATGGTGGTCCATAGGTAGTTTAAGGACGCTTAAGTCCGTGGGTTTAAGGACCCCACAGTCGGTGTTTTAGTTTAAGGACGCATAAGTCAGCGGGTTTAAGGACCCCACAGTCCGTGTTGATGTGTGGTTGTCGGGACCCGTAACCTCTTTGACGTCGTTGAAGGATTACAACGATAAAAGTCAGAGGAGTTCGGAGATGTTCCCTCGAACCGGATGTAAATTGATTTAGGAGAGCAGCTGTGCTCAGTCAATTTAATTTGAGGACTTACGGCCATGATTGGGCTAAGTCCAGTTGAAAAATGTTCAACGCTTTTATTTGTCTTTGGCATATTAGGCCTGTGCTAGGGCTTCGCCCCTTTTTAAATAATGCATTGCATTTTTTTATTTTGTTTGGGCTCTGCCTATTTATAAATAAGGCAGAACATCAATTTTGTCTGGGCTCTGCATTTTATTTTGTTTGGGCTCTGCCCTTTTTATAAATGATGCAGAGCATCAATTTTGTTTGGGCTCTGCCCTTTTATTGCATTGCAATTTATTTTGGCCTACTAGGCCTTTTTGATTTGGGCATGACCCTTTAGTAAACAATGCATTGCATTTGTCAGGTGCTTTACGCCAATCAATAAGCGCAAGCGCTTGTGGTGATGACACGTGTCACGCAAGTGCAGTGCGCTGCGCCAGCGCTGCTGACACGTGGCGCGCTCTGGTGAGTTGTGCCAATTTCAGAGAGCAAGGCTCTATCTCAAAAGCGCATAGCGCAAGTGGTTCAGGTGCTGACACGTGGCGCTCTCTGGTGGCTTGCGCTAACCCAGGAGCACAACAATGCAATTTTTGCAAGTGCAAGGCACTATTTCAATAACTTGAGAATCTTTAAGATTCTAGAACCAATGGTTCATAAAAAAGTGCAAGGCACTGTTTGATTTCTTGATCCAATTTAGATCAAAGAAAACAAGTTTTTCTTGTTTTTCTTGTTTTCAGAGAACCAGTGGTTCATAAAAAAGTGCAAGGCACTTATTATTATTTGAAGATCATTGATCTTGTTCTTAGATCAATGATCTATTAGAAGAAATTCTTCTATTTTGTGAAGGTTTTTACCTTTATCTTGAACTTTCTTCAGAGTTCTCTCTGTTTTGAGGTTCTTAATCTCTCACAATGTTGATGATCTTTGAATTGGGGTCTAGGGGCCTTTATATAGTGCCCATAAATTTGTTAAATTTGTTAAAAAGATCTTTCTCTGAGTGATTTGGGGAATTTTCCCCACTGTTGGATCTTTGATCCAAAGGCTTCTGTTTTACAGAAGGCAATCTTCTTTTTTTAACAAGAATAGAAAGATCTTACTAGAATTTAATTCTGTTTGGCGCAAACGCCCCGAGCGCGTGACACGTGTCACGCAGCGCACAGCGCAGCGCAACTGCGCTGACACGTGCCGCGCAGCGCACAGCGCAGCGCGACTGCGTTTGCGCTGACACGTGTCGCGCAGCGCTTGCGCCACCGCGCTTGCGCAACTGTGCTGACACGTGTCGCGCAGCGCAGCGCTTGCGCAACTGAAGCGTTGCTTCCTTTAATTTTTGTTTTAAATAAAGCCCTGCTCTGATTGGGCGCGCTGCCTTGGGCGCTGCGCCTGACGTATCAACTTCTGACACATGGCGTGTTGCGCGTTGCGCGCAGCGCACGGAATCTGAAGCGTTGCTTCCAAATTTGAATTTTTGAAATTCAAACAGAGCCTTGCTCTGATTGGGGGGAAACAAATGCCCCCCACCGTTGCGCTCACGTGGCGCACACGTGAGTGCAACGGTGGTAAGATCTAGGCCGTCGGATCAAGGGGTAAGTTGAAGGGACGCAGGCGCATATAAATAGGACCCTTGGTCCTTGGTAATTCTTTACCGTCTTCAAGATTTTACTTTCAGAGCCCTGCTCTTGCTTTTAACAACTTCAGAGCCTTGCTCTTGTTTTTCAAGAACTTCAGAGTTCAAACTCTAGAACATTTTTACGTAAAATTTAACTTAAATAAATTAAATTAATTTTAATCAACAGAGCCTTGCTCTCATAGATCTTTGATCTACAGAAATCCCCTTTGGGGTTTCACCAACAGAGCCTTGCTCTCAAGAATCCATAGATCTGAAGAGATCTTGTTCATGGGTTTTAACCCATGAACAGAGCTTTGCTCATGGATCAAATGTAGATCTTTTTTAATCTGAAAAATGGAGAACTCCTAAAAGTTTTCATGGATCTTTAAGATCCCAAATTTTTAATCTTTAGGAGTTAAAGTTTTCTTTTTTCTTTTTGATGGATTCTTCCATCATTATTATAGAGCTAGGGTTCTTTTTTTTAGGAAATTTTATTCCCTTGAGACCAGAGTTTGACAAATGTCACTCTGTGACAGAGCTTTGCTCTAAAAGAGGAGATTTTCTCCTTGTCTCTAGGGATTTCCCATCAATGAGGATATTCTCTTGGGGATCTTTTCATTAATTGACAGTCTCACTCAATGATGGGGCTGTCTTGTTAAATGATGCATTGTCATCCAGATTTTGTGGGTCCCCATTTGGTCCCCTACCCACTGCATTGCAGTGTGGTGTAAAATTTTTAAAATGTCGAGCGTTGGAATTACAACACTGACGGCTAATTTTTTTTGTGTCTCCGTAGGAAACATGTATGCTAATTTGTCCTTCTCGTTTATTCGCTCGGAGGGAGGGTTTCCCCAGGCACCGGTGGATCGAGTGGTGCTCGCTTTCATAAAGGATCATGATCCCGAGCACAAGAGCCTTCACCTATGGGGTAGGTGGTACAATGAGATCATCCAGGGTCGCCGAAGCTTCAGTTCCGCCACGCCGTCTGAGCCCATAACTTCAATCCTCTATGCGGATGAACCCCCGGGGAAGTATGCCGTGGAGGTCAAAAATTGGAATTCTGATGATCTCCTCCAGCCTGCAATTGGTGCCATTCCCGTGCAGCCGCCGCCGGCAATAGACATTCTGGGGAGGAGAATCTGTCAGGGTGAAGCACGCCCTTGGGGACAGGCCTATAATATTGGATTGGTCCCGCGACCGCCCGCCGAATATTTGCAGTGGGCCCGGTACATCTTATCGGCGAAAAGGACTCATCTAACGAAGATTGGTTTATATTCAGCCATCTACGTCTCGCTCTTCGAGTATACAATTCCTCCAATGTGGTGGATCAAGGCCTTTATCAAACAATGGAATATCCCCACCCACACCTTCCTGATGACGGACAGGGAGGTCTTTATCTCCTTAGAGGAGTTTGCTGAAGTCTCGGGTCTGCCAATGAGGGCGGAGCACTACGAGGAGCTGCTTCCTCCCGATGAATACGTCTTTGCCACCAAACCGCTGGTGTTTGATTTAACTCCGTAAAACGCTATTCAGCACCAGTTCCTGGGCTTGGTGAAGGTGCTGGAGATTTATGAAGGGCTCTATCTGGAATCGGGTGTCCGGGGCGTCAGTTTCGCAGATTTTATTGCTCGCTTCATTTGACCGGAGTTCCTATCGGAGCAGAGCGAGAAGTTCGCCCAGCTCGATGACCCTTTTGGCTTCGGCTTGGACCGACGACCCATATCAGAGAATGATCAGAGGGACTTTTATCTCCCCGGGGCCGCCGTCGTTCCTTTCTCAGAAATCGCCGTCCCGGGCATGGATGAGGAAACCTTTTTTGTAGGGTTCCTGGGCTTATGGCTGTGCAGCTTTGCGCTCCCCATGCACCCGTGCCACATGCGGCCATCTGTTTTCTACCCAGCGCATCGGATGGTGGCTGGTTTGCAGTTGTCAGTAGGGATTGCCGGGCTGGCTTATCTTTATAATGGACATAGCGTAGCGGCGGACGCTAGTGAGCTTGGGGTGCAGCCCGCTAACTTCCCGATGCACTACTTCACCTCCTGGATGGAAATGCGCGTGCACGGGGTGTTCGGCGCCCATAAGATCCCTCCCTTTTTTGAGAAATGCAGACTCCCTAGAGTCATACGGTTGGTCGGTGCTTCGATCGTAGTTGCACCTCCGCGGGAGGCTAGGGGGCTACTCCTTCGTCCACACCTGGTCGGAACGAAGGTTTCCTTCTTGGATAAGGTCATAACAATAGGCTCAGAGACCACCAAGTCGGTAGTGCCGCTGCGCGATGATTTTAAAGACGGGGCTTCCATATTGAAGGCTCGGGAAATCCTCCATCTCTACTCCATTCGGCCGGGCTATTTGGTGTTTAGGCAGAATGAGACGGCGTTCCTCATGAGGTATAACCCTCACCGGTTTGCTCAGCAATCGAGTTATAACCAGGGGATCCTGATGGAAGCTTTCTTGGAAAGGCCCGTGGTTAGCCGAGAAGGGATAAGGGATGCAATGCACCATTTTATGCGGCTTAACACGGGTTCTTATTTCTTTATCAGCGAGCCGAGCTGCGCCCCCAAAGTCCTCAACACGTACGTGGCCTGGTACGCGCACTCAATGGGTCCAGTTATCCAAATGGAAAAGTGCATGCTGGTTGACCGCAAGGGTGCGCCTCTCGGCGGCGATCGCAAGGCTTCCCTGAAGCCGAGGACCCCGGTCATTCCTCCATTGAAAGGTGCTGGAGTTGGACTTCCGCGTGTGTTGAGCCCTCCGCGCGGATTGCCGCTTCGCGATACTGTGGCAGTGCCACCAGCCCCCCGTGCTCCAGTGGAGGTGGTAAATGTGGTATCGCCGGAGTCCGGCGCAGGCACGGGTATCGGGACCCGCCATCCCAAGGTGCCTGCCAAGCGCAAATCAATCCCGGGTGCATCCAGAGCTGGCGGGCAAAAGAAGAAGAAGTCGCTCCTCTCCCTCGACGCGATCCTCGATTTAGAGCCTGAGGCCCCTCTTACCGAAGGAATAAGCGAGTATGGAAGCAATAAAGGCTTCTCGGTAGACCCCGCAGACATCGATTTGGCAGCCGCTATTGCAGCTTCTGAGCGATCAGCGAGGCTCGAAGCGATGTTGAATAAACTCGCTGAGTCAGGTAATCATTAGCTGCTTTCTTCGTCATTTTATCGCATTTTTTTATCATTATTTTTGACTAGTACTTTCCCCCATTTTTCAACAGGTGTCAATACCAAAGAAGCCATTGCTGCCTCTTTAAAAACCTTCCAGGAGGAGGAGAAGAAGTGCGCCTTAATGGGCGTTGGTACGTCTCGGCTTATTGAGTTTTTTTTTATCCTCTTTTCTGACGGCCAACCTAACATTTTTCCTTTGTTTCTTTACAGGAGCTGCGCCAGCTGATGCGGGGACTCTCCCCGGATCCTCTACTGAAGTCCCAACTTCTTCGGGGCTGCCGCGAAAGCCTCAACTTGACAAATCGACGAGGGATGCCTTGAAGGATTTGGAGGCATCCCTGTTCACGGATGAGGACGTCTCAATGAGGGAAGCCTTGGAGAGCTCCGTCCTGACGGCACGGGAAGAGAGAAAGTGGCTAAGGCGCGAAGAGAAGGCATGCAAGGCTGCTTTGGCCGTTGGAGCGGGCCCAAGCACCTCCCTCGTGCTGATACTCCCTCAGAAAAGGCCCCCGTCGCCCTATCCACTGCTCGCAGACAGGTGGCACGTGCAGTTCGGAGTGCTAACGATAAATCCACTTCAGGTAATGAATCTTTCGAGACTTTTTTGTAAAAATTGTAAACTCGTCGGTTCTTATATATTTTGCCTTGCAGGGCCAAGTCCAACTGAGGGGGAGGCGGAGACCGTCGAACCCAAGGAGACAGAGGAAGAGGCACCGACCGAACCCGAGCCGACGGTGGGCAACATCTCCAGGGTTGCTGAGCCTGAGTTGGGGGCTGAGGGAGCCGCACCCGAGAAGGTCGTTGATGCCGAGCCTGGGATGGCGGCAAATGAGACGACCGCTACAACCGAGCCCGAGGTAGCGGCGGACGAGGCGCTAGAGGCCAGTGACCCCCTGGTGATGGCGGATGAGACAATGGAGACCGCTAATCCCGAAGAAGTAGCGGGTGAGATGGGCACGACTCTTGGGGAAGAGCCAGCCGCTCCTTCTCAAGAGTCCGGCAATGTTCCGATTATTGGCCTCCCCGTCTATGGTCTTCCGCCGTCTCCCGGCTGTGCAAGCACGACGACAGCCCCCATTGAGTCGGGTGATGAGGCCACGGGCGGTGGCCTCATGTCGATGGAGGAGGGAGACGCCTCTGCTTCGGCCGGCGGCTCATCAGGTAAATCTCGAGTTATAATCCCCTTTTTTTTATCTTGCAACCGCTTCTGACAAGTTTATCCTTGTTTTTAACGCAGGTGCGGCTAGTGCCGATGCTCCATTGCTCGAGAGAGCGCCGTCAACTACTGCCTTGGCGGTGGTCACCTCTCAGCCCTCTCTTGTACCATCAAAGATGTTGGAAGGTATGGATTTGCAACCTATTAGTTTCGTCTTTCAGCCGCATAATTTATGTACTAAAGTCGTACTGTTGTGTCTTTTCAGGAGTGCTTTTTGATCATCTTTATCAAGTGTTGCTCCCACACTTCTCATTCCCATCTGAACTCGCTTCTTCCTCCGGCGGCGCGGCGCTGGTGAGTATAGTTTCCAACTGATGTCTTTCTTTTTTTTTAGTAATGGAATTATTTCTAATTTTCCCTTGTCCTGATTGCAGTGCTACAAATCGAAGGAGGAGACGAAAGATCGGTCGCGCCACCGGCCCTTCCGGCCTTGCCACCTTCTGCAGCTGGTATAGTAGACCATCTCATCAATGACTTTTTCATCTTTCTTGAACTGTTATCTGATCGTATCTTGTTTTTTCAGCTGTCGTTCCGGTCTCGGCGCCATTCGAGCCTCGTGTTACAATGTCGGCGGGCCCTTTCCTGAGACGTCCGTCCTCGAAAGGCGCCGCGAATAGCCTGCGCATGTTGAGCGACTACATCGAGGAACTCGACATCGAGACTCCTACGTCTGCTGTGGATTTCGCTACGGCGGTTAACCTGATGCTGGTGATACTCGTAAATTTCCATGACGAGGGCATCATCGCGTCTTGGGTTAACCACTGCAGGGAGATGGAGGCTCGCCTGCATCAACTGGAGTTTATGCGCCCTGCTCCCGAGACCTTAGCCGCAAGCAATCAAAGAGCAGCGTGGATCGAGCAAAGCGCTTCTTACGTCCACCACTTGGAACAAGAAGCGGCTTTAAGGCTGAGGGAATACCAAGAGACCTCGAGCGAGACGGCTTGTCTGCGTGCTGAGGTTGAGGCGAATGCTGCCTAAGTGAAGGCTATCTTTGAGGGCCTCCTGGAACGCATCTCTCATGGGTTAAACTTGAAGCGAAAGCTTGATGTCGCCGAGCGTGACACCCCAGGCCGCGAAGCTGCTCATCAGGCCGTTGGGGAGCAGCTTGCATCTTTCTTGGAGCAACGGGCTCAAGTGGAGGCAGAACTGGCGGTGGTGGCCGATCAGGAGAAAGCGTGGAAGGAGGTGCGCGAACAATTGCTAGAGCTCTGCAAGACGCTTCCTTCCCAGTAGTTCCCTTTGTATCCATATACTTGTAAAAAAATTTCTTTTTTCGAATAAGATGTATCCATTCTTTATTCTTTTGTACGCTTCACCTTGTACTTGATTAAAGTCAATAAATAAAGATACACATTTTTCTTTGCAATGTCTTGTACTATTTCTTTGCTTTCTCTCTTCTCTTATTATCAGCATGCTGTCTTGATAAACACAATTGGCAGATACTAGAGTAAGCATCTTAGTTTTCTCCAAGAGATAATGATGGCTTAGGCCGCAGGTTCAGATCTACTGCCTAAGACTTTTCAACTCTATGAGCCGTGAGGGTCTCATAGAGACTTTTCTCCCTACGGATCGAGAGGATCTCGTAGGTGGATTTTCTCCTTAGGAATCGTGAGGATTCCTAAGGGCGTTTTCTCTTATAAGTCGTAAGGATCTTATAAGAGAATTTTCTCCCTTACAAGTCGAGAGGACTCGTAAGTGGTTGGTGAGTTGACTTGTTTCCGAGTCGAAGTATTGCTCCGACGGGGAGGTCGTTGGCTGACTTGTTTCTAGGTCGGAGCGTTGTTCCGACGAGGAGGTCATTGGCTGACTTGTTTCCGCGACGGAGGTCATTGGCAGACTTGTTTCCGAGACGGAGGTCATTGGCCGACTTGTTTCCGCGGTGGAGGTCATTTGCTGACTTGTTTCCACGACGGAGGTCATTGGCTGACTTGTTTCCGAGACGGAGTTCATTGGCTGACTTGTTTCCGTGGCGGATGTAATTGGCTGACTTGTTTCCGAGACGGAGGTCATTTGCTGACTTGCTTCCGAGACGGAGGTCATTGGCTGACTTGTTTCCACGACGGAGGTCATTTGCTGACTTTTTTCCGAGACGGAGGTCATTGGCTGACTTTGTAAGTGCACGGCGGCGCCCCGGCCTCCATCCCGAGGCCAAATGCGGAAGCGATGGTTAACTTTAAATTTTCTTGACCGGCACCACCGCGCACTAAAACCCGGATCGGGCCATTAACTAGTCCTAGCTAACTACAAGATGGGGAGGAGAGATATACCGAGTGAACCGAGTCCTCCGGTCTTCTCGCCGTCGTCCCGATCTCCCGCGGAATGTCCGGTCTCCACCTCCTCGCCGGAAAGGGCACCACGTCGCCTGGTTCTTTTACGGGCTCCCGCCTCTATACCGAGGCAACTCGGGCACGAAGCTGGCGAGTCGACGTGCCCAAGATTTGCTGTAGAATGTGTAGTGCTCATGTCTCATTTGGGGTTTAGGATGTTGCCTTTGGTGGAGGGATTGAAGTGGTCTTGTGGAGATTGAACTAGTGGGATTTTACAAAGCCAAAGGAACAAAAATCTCACCCTCACAAATTTTGGACAGCCACCATGGCTTGGCCGGCCACTACCAAGTGAAGGGAGTGAGAATGAGAGAGAGGTCAATGGATGATAGAACCACAACCATAATGGAAGGGAATAAAGATAATCATGAAGGGAAATCATCACAAACAAACCCACACTCCAAAACAAATCAACTCCCATCACCAAAAAGTCATGCCATCATGATACTTCAAGACTAGCCATGATGACTAAAGAAAGTCAAGCAATGATGGTGCAAGTATCATGATACAATAATATGGAAAGACCCCCTTCCAAATTGCTTATTTGCACAAATGCAAATAAGCCCTCCTCCACCAATCTTCGGCCATTGAAAGATACAAATGAAAATGGCCGAAACGGAAAGCAAACTGGCAACTCCAGAAAACTGGTCCCGTAATAAATTACAGGAAAACCCCGATACTGTGTATACACACCCGCATCTGTATTCCGACCGAAATACAAATGCAATGAGACAAAATCTACACTGTACAATACTAGGATCCGGCTTAAACCAAAGCCGGCTAGTAATATTCGTTCGATCCTGATCCGTGCAATACCGCACGTATCTGATCGAACCCTGCCATATATCCATACGGCCTGTAGTACTAACCGTTCGATCCTGATCCGTGCAATACCGCACGTATCTGATCGAACCTTGCCATATCTCCATACGGCCTCTACAGCGTTTCGCCCGAAAGCTTGAGTAACTGTATGTGTGGTGGACTCTAAAGACTCGTCAACACCTTGGTTGTGGATTTAACCACTAGCACGTCAGAGATATAAGCCAATACATAACGGGCTACCCTGGGATTGACCAAAAGGGACGTCGATGAGCGAACTCATCCTGACACCCTACTGAGCCGTCAGTGACAATATCCGTACAGTCCGGTCCGTCCGTCTATGAGCATCGCATGGCGGGCCTAGGGGGTTGGTAAAAGTCAGACCCCCAAAAGTGGTACAAGTCGTGTCGGAGTGTAGCCCAGAACACCCTGAGATACTACTGGAATACCTACCAGTAAATCTCCTGCCTCGACTGAGGGCTTCGTGTAATGGCTCTCCTAGACACAACGCGACCTCACCCCCAATACCGGGAGAGACGAACCCCTGAAGATCCGCTCACTGCCTCCATGTGTCTCGGGACTGTACCCAACTAAAACCTGTTTGCACGTCTCCTTTGAGCGTGGTAGGATAGTAATCAAAGTACAGTGGGAACTCACACGAGACAAATGACGATCCCCAGGTCGATGAACTAACCTGTACACATGTCACCAGGGAACTGCTATCTGACGTCAGGTATAAGACCAACTAGTATGTTCCCGGCGAGTCCTGTCCGGTGTACTCATAACCCAATGAGCACCTGTATACATCTTAGGTGAACCAACTGACACCAGTGGCTTGTGAGACCGGCCACCGCCCCTCGTCGGGGTCTCGACTGTATACACTAGTCTACTCTGGAGTATCGATGCCTTGTCTCGAAACTCCTACGACTAGGGACCTTTTAAGGATATGCTTATAGACTACCAGCTCCTACGTATATGATCGCCCTCATACTGCCAATAGTCAAGCAAGAATCCTAGGGGCTCTATCAACGTGCAATAGTGACCTGTCAGGTCACCTAAAGTAGTACACGATGATAAAGATAAACCAGATAGCATACTGTCATCTTGAGTAAGACTGTCCTACTGGGACAGGTCCTCCCTCAATCATTGCAATCACATGCCTGTGATGCAATAATTGACTCTGAGGGCACTATCTCCAACAATCTCCCACTTGCACTCAAGGCTAATTATTGCGATGTCGCATACTCACAGCCCGTGTGATACCGAACACCCAACTCCTCTACTAGTCAGTCTCACAAAGTCTGTTTGCGAAACTATTGCGTTCGAGGAATAGCCTCAGTGAGTTGATCCGCTTTGATGTTTCTTTCTATGTCTCTCTATATCTCATGTTCGCGGAGAAAGCCATCTCCCGAAATGAGCAACACCTGTCTTAGAATGTGTCTGGATGTCTGATGGGACCTAGCTCATAAATGAACTCCAAATCCAAACTTCTTAGACTGTATCGTCAACTGAACTTAATCAGTATCCTGCTCCATGCCTCCCTCAGTATTGCCTTGGATCACCTGTCCAAAATACTGCCCCTCGTCGGAAGGAAAAACTATAACTCCGACAACCTCCTTGTCGTCCAGGTCACCTTGGAAGCCTGGAATGATAACTGTCTCCCGAATGAGGCTGTCGTTATCATATCCCTAGAACATCCACTTATGTTCTAAAACTGCTTCCGACTGCTTCTCCAGGATTGGATCAATGTCAACTTATTGCATCTAGTGCAAGAACAATATCTGGTGTGGTACTTGACATCTCATGATTGACTCAATTGCCTAAGCAAGTGATCTGTCAATCATGCACATCCCTCTCCTCTTTAGTCTGTAAGACACCTTTAGAGAGGGTGACTCCATTACCTGCAGGTACACTACCGTGCCAGGAGTCGTCCATTCTAAATACTCTTTAGAATGCTGTCTAAGTACCCTGATTGGGAAACCACCCAAATCTAGATCTAAAACCATAGATCTAGTAACCAGTATGTCTGATATAATGTCCAAGTCCCAAGTGGAGAGACCACTGTGTGACGACCAAAGTATAACCGATCGTAGTATAGGAGTTTCTTTTCCTACTCTGTGTATGTAATTCAAATACCATGACATCACACCCTACTACCTTCTCAACAGATCCATCCCCTATTCTGATGAAGTCAAACCTATGACTGTCACATCCGAAATAGATGATCTATCTCCGCTACATGTGCTTTAGTCTATAAATAGACATAAGCCACTTGTCCACCAATGCTTCCGCTGCTCCCACTAACTACGAAAACCCTCTGGCAGAGTCATATACACGTGCACTTCTGAAGCCAGTTCAGAACGACGCTATACTCATCCTCCCGCCGGGTCTCGCATCCTGGAACAACAGCAATGGCAAGTGTGGGTAAACAAGAACTTCCCTGTCACCGTTCTTGAGGCTACCGGAGTACCTCTCGGGTGCCTGAAGTTACCCACCTTATCTGCGGAGTGGCCAATGGAATGTCAAACCAGATTGAATCTTTAGGTTCCTTATCAAATCTTCAGTAATCGTTTGCAGTTCTGGAATTACTTCCAGTTCTACCATACTCCCACTACTGTTTTCTGAAAAAAAATCCATTTTATTAAAACTGTGGCGAGTCTAGAACAATATCGCTATTGATCTTCCAGATGGTAGAAAGTCAACCCTCGTCATAGCCTGGGTCAACCCACAAACAGCCATTACAGAAACGTGCCTTGAGTTATCCAGAGTCTGGTTTTAAGCATAAACCGGACAACTCCCCGTACCTTAACATCGTTAAGATATGAACCGTTCTATATCCAATATAGAACCAGAGGCACTGATTTAATTGAACTAGATTCAAATCATGCAGCTATCTCCAGTGCATGTCAACTAAATGGAAGGAGGCCTATCAGCGTTACTCAACTTAGGAATGCTTCCAATTATGAGTAACCTGACAGAGAAGCAAGTTCCCTAAATCATTACTATCAACTGAATACCATACACAAGTATCTACATCTTCGATCACTTTGAAGAATCCCGATACTTGCTACACCTGGTTCTCTACTCTATTCAAATACCTATAACTTTTCAAAATTCAGACCCTTTATTTCCACGAAACACCTGTCTAAAAACTAGAGAAGTCATAAGTAAACTGAATATAGTACGAGGACCTACCCCTCTGTCCTGATGGACTCTGGACAACATACAATACTCTGTATAAGTCCCTTGAGTCTGATAACTCATTCACTGTGTGTCGTAGGTTGAAAACTGTACTTATGGTTAAGAAGAATTACACCGCTGTTTAATACTCCTTACCTAACCATCCACTGATATACGTAAATGTCATCGACATAATTTCAAAAAGTATATCTCACTCTATGAAAATGGACGTACAGATATATCGATTTGAAATTGGTGCATAACAGCGGATATTCAAAACCAAATATTTGCCGACCGGCAAACAGCCCAGGTGATTTCCTCAAATATCACTGATTACAACGAATCCCGATATAATGAGGATGATCACCCAATTCCCAATAGCTTACTCCCACTCATCATCTGTAAAACCATACAGATGTGAGAATCATACCTGGTAAATACATACCCTGGAGCAAGTGTCTAATCGGGAAATCAGTTTTCCTTTAACAGTACACAGTGAAACTGAAACATTGAAATGTTTCGATGGGGTATCCCGGTATTCCTAGTAATGCCTCTTCCAGATTCACGACTGTAACCGTATAATTCTTTTCCACCTCTCCAAATCACTTTATATGTCTTTAGTCATTACCTTCTGCACACCCCTTTAGACCAAATGGTTTTCTTCCTTCCCTACCGTATGGCACCAGCCTATGGTTTGGAAGAAGACTATCCAATAAGCATAATGGGTGTACTGTCCTAATCCTATGAACACTCGCAAAGCGAGAGAAGGTGAAGATAAAAGACAACCGAATAAACCTTATTCCTATTTCTCCTGAACCAGAATCCATCCCCGAACTGGAACAAGTTCCTTTCGAGTTCGTATATAACCATACGATGGAGTATCCAATAAACTGTGGATCTTCGTAGTGATACGGAGTGTCCTGGAGAAATACAAAGGTGATTTAGGATTGGCGAAGAAATACTTGGTTTGGTCATGAATAGCAGTCGCAGTTTACTTTGCCCTCTTACTAATCCCTTGCTTTGTCTTAACTTAATACCTTCTGTACACCATCATTATGCTAATTGGTTTTCTTCATTCCCTACCGGTCGGCACCTGCCTATGGTTTGGAAGAAGACTATCCAATTTGCGTAATAGGTGTACTGTCTCCTAAACCAAGGAGTACTCGCAACTTTGAGAGAAGGTAAAAAGAAAAGACAACTGAATAATCCTATCCGTTTCCTCCAGAACCTGAAACCATCCTCGAATAAATTCCTTCGAGTTCGTATATAACCATACGATGGTTTTGTCAAATGGAAGTGGACGTTCGTAGTAATACGGGGTGTCCTGGAGAAAAGGGTAAAAGTAGGAGTGGCAATGAGGTTTGCAACTCTGACAATCCAAAAGCCAGTGTTAAAGAAGGTTCGGTCAACTTGGTCACTGAGTCATAGTCTTAGGGTCGGGTCAATGGTCGCTGCCAAAGAGAGAGAGAAAAGAAACACTCAGCGTGCACTCTAACCTAGATCAGAATGGTTACCAATTTATCTAATCTGGAAACCTCCCACTGTACCGTCAAATTCTCCTCCAAACCTGAAAGAAGAATTAGTCGGGATCACCCGATGAGTAAACCAACTAATCAGTGGGAATCGGGATCCAACTATCATCGCATGATAACGTGACGGAATCCGCTCACATCATCACACTCCAGAAGGTATGCGCATATCTGGCAAGTTTCAGTTTCTTTAGAAACTCCAGATGTGATTTCTATCCCATGCTCTTATGACCTTGACTTTGGCCAACATATCATAAGTCACATGTCAAGTTCTACCCGTCATTCTCCAGGTTAATTTGAACCCACCCGTACCTACCCTTGACTTTGGCCAAAATGGCAGTACGACTGTCCCAAACCAACGCATCTATCTATGCTGCATATGAATACCCCAATAGCTACCAATCACTGTGCCTTGACTTTGGCCAACATACACAGCTTGAATACTATTGACCACCCATATGAAACGACGGAGGGCTACGAATGGTTTCTGGCGAAAACCTTTAACGTAATGAACTTGATATCGTTGAAGGAACGGATAGCTTTTAAAAATATAGTGACGAAAACCTTTGCTAAAGAGGTCACTCCCGGTGAAGGGATCTCGGCTCTTTCCCCGTAGAATGAGGTGCAGGATATTCCAACTGAATACCACGGTGCAAAGCAAAAGTAATCGGCTATAGTGAAGTCATTTCCCTGATGCAAACTTTTTGTCCAAGGGGTCACTCCCGGTGAAGGGATCTCGGCCCTTGCCTCGTCGACTGAGGAGCAGGATATTCCAACTGAATACCACGATGCAAAACAAAAGTGAACGTCCTTGCAATAACAACCTTTTGAAAAGTGTTCCAACAACATCAGATTAGGTTTGTTTTAACTTGCATTGATCCGAATCAACACAGTCCCATCAATTGATCACACCACAAAGAACGAAAATATATTGATGTACGTATATGCCATCCGCATTCGCCACTGGGTCCCGTCATTACCCGTTAGGTTAGCTAACTAACGACAGAGCGGCGACTGGACTAGCGCGGATGCAAAACATATACAACATCTACTAATATATATACCAATATATTATATTCGCTCAAGGCGTGATAAAATGCAACATCACAGAAATGTACAACATCACAGAACAATACAGATATCTGGGATCCCCGGGTTTCACAGAGCCACTACTGAAACCCGACGTTCCCCTGGTCGTGTGGATAGCCTGTGCAATGAAATCCTAGACCCCTACGGGCGCGGCAAGTTACTCGCCAAAACCTGAAGCGAGGCAGCCCCCTTCAGCACCGTGAATGGACTACCCAGCACTTCACGGAATCCGGTAACTTGGGCACCCTTCCTGGGTCAGCCGGTACCCCCTACGAGTGCGGCGAATAGCCCGCCAATCCTAGAGTGAAGCCCCCTCCGTCTCAATGCCATGAGATGCGGGCCCATTGCCCTCTAGAACCCGGCTATCCGTGCACCCCACCTTGGGGTAATCCTAGCACAGAAAGTAAAATATACATACAACGGGTACATCGACCGCACCTGGTCGTGCCCCAAAATAATAATACAATCAGGCAGTGACGGCAGTCCACATGTCGGACGCTCGCCCCGCAATATCAAATGTACATAATACAACCACAACTGTACTAGCATTGCATCCAGGCTATCCCCCACGACCGATCCGCAACATCACAGCAATACACAGAACATCAACGTGAAAGTCACGTTCGCAAATCCGTCTAACCGGGCTATAGCAGTCAGACTGGATTTACCGATCAAGTGACATTCACGGTCGCAGATATAATGTAAATACTGTGAAAAATGTGTTTATAATATCCGATCGATCAAAATTATAACAAGTGGGCCCCAAGTACTACTGTAGCACATCAAGAAATTATGGGCCCAAAATTAATATTCCAAAACCCGTATTTTCATCCCAGGAGCTTTCTGGAAAATTTTGGTACACTGATCAGTTCAAGTCGCGGCGGAACCGCGGCCCAAGCATGGGTTTGGCCGCGGTTCCGCGGTCGTTTAGACTGTTCATGAGACCAAATTTTCCCAGAACTCTTAGATTGTCCTACACATCATTCTGAAACAACCTGAAAAATTTTTGGACTTCAAAAAATTTCGACAGAAACTGATGTGAAGAAAAATACGGTTTTTGGAAAATTGTTCGATCGGAAATGTAAAACACATTAGAAAAAGCTAGACTATGTTAATGGCGAGGCTCTGATACCACTGTAAGTGCACGGCGGCGCCCCGGCCTCCATCCCGAGGCCAAATGCGGAAGCGATGGTTAACTTTAAATTTTCTTGACCGGCACCACCGCGCACTAAAACCCGGATTGGGCCATTAACTAGTCCTAGCTAACTACAAGATGGGGAGGAGAGATATACCGAGTGATCCGAGTCCTCCGGTCTTCTCGCCGTCGTCCCGATCTCCCGCGGAATGTCCGGTCTCCACCTCCTCGCCGGAAAGGGCACCACGTCGCCTGGTTCTTTTACGGGCACCCGTCTCTATACCGAGGCAACTCGGGCACGAAGCTGGCGAGTCGACGTGCCCAAGATTTGCTGTAGAATGTGTAGTGCTCATGTCTCATTTGGGGTTTAGGATGTTGCCTTTGGTGGAGGGATTGAAGTGGTCTTGTGGAGATTGAACTAGTGGGATTTTACAAAGCCAAAGGAACAAAAATCCCACCCTCACAAATTTTGGACAGCCACCATGGCTTGGCCGGCCACTACCAAGTGAAGGGAGTGAGAATGAGAGAGAGGTCAATGGATGATAGAACCACAACCATAATGCAAGGGAATAAAGATAATCATGAAGGGAAATCATCACAAACAAACCCACACTCCAAAACAAATCAACTCCCATCACCAAAAAGTCATGCCATCATGATACTACAAGACTAGCCATGATGACTAAAGAAAGTCAAGCAATGATGGTGCAAGTATCATGATACAATAATATGGAAAGACCCCCTTCCAAATTGCTTATTTGCACAAATGCAAATAAGCCCTCCTCCACCAATCTTCGGCCATTGAAAGATACAAATGAAAATGGCCGAAACGGAAAGCAAACTGGCAACTCCAGAAAACTGGTCCCGTAATAAATTACAGGAAAACCCCGATACTGTGTATACACACCCGCATCTGTATTCCGACCGAAATACAAATGCAATGAGACAAAATCTACACTGTACAATACTAGGATCCGGCTTAAACCAAAGCCGGCTAGTAATATCCGTTCGATCCTGATCAGTGCAATACCGCACGTATCTGATCGAACCCTGCCATATATCCATACGGCCTGTAGTACTAACCGTTCGATCCTGATCCATGCAATACCGCACGTATCTGATCGAACCCTGCCATATCTCCATACGGCCTCTACAGCGTTTCGCCCGAAAGCTTGAGTAACTGTATGTGTGGTGGACTCTAAAGACTCGTCAACACCTTGGTTGTGGATTTAACCACTAGCACGTTAGAGATATAAGCCAATACGTAACGGGCTACCAGGTATTGACCAAAAGGGACGTCGATGAGCGAACTCATCCTGACACCCTACTGAGCCTGTCAGTGACAATATCCGTACAGTCCGGTCCGTTCGTCTATGAGCATCGCATGGCGGGCCTAGGGGGTTGGTAAAAGTCAGACCCCCAAAAGCGGTACAAGTCGTGTCGGAGTGTAGCCCAGAACACCCTGAGATACTACTGGAATACCTACCAGTAAATCTCCTGCTTCGGCCGAGGGCTTCGTGTAATGGCTCTCCTAGACACAACGCGACCTCACCCCCAATACCGGGAGAGACGAACCCCTGAAGATCCGCTCACTGCCTCCATGTGGCTCGGGACTGTACCCAACTAAAACCTGTTTGCACGTCTCCTTTAAGCGTGGTAGGGTAGTAATCAAAGTACAGTGGGAACTCATACGAGACAAATGACGATCCCCGGGTCGATGAACTAACCTGTACACATGTCACCAGGGAACTGCTATCTGACGTCAGGTATAAGACCAACTAGCATGTTCCCGGCGAGTCCTGTCCGGTGTACTCATAACCCAATGAGCACCTGTATACATCTTAGGTGAACCAACTGACACCAGTGGCTTGTGAGACCGGCCACCGCCCCTCGTCGGGGTCTCGACTGTATACACTAGTCTACTCTGGAGTATCGATGCCCTGTCTCGAAACTCCCACGACTAGGGACCTTTTAAGGATATGCTTATAGACTACCAGCTCCCACGTATATGATCGCCCTCATACCGCCAATAGTCAAGCAAGAATCCTAGGGGCTCTATCAACGTGCAATAGTGACCTGTCAGGTCACCTAAAGTAGTACACGATGATAAAGATAAACCAGATAGCATACTATCATCTTGAGTAAGACTGTCCTACTGGGACAGGTCCTCCCTCAATCATTGCAATCACGTGCCTGTGATCCAATAATTGACTCTGAGGGCACTATCTCCAACAGACTTGTATCCGCGGCGGAGGTCATTTGCTGACTTGTGTCCGCGGCGGAGGTCATTTGCTGACTTGTTTCCACGACGGAGGTCATTGGCTGACTTGTTTCCGAGATAGAGGTCATTGGCTGACTTATTTCCGCAATGGAGGTCATTGGCTGACTCTAGGTTGTCTGTGAACCGTAGAGTCTTGGAACTGGGGACTTTGCCGTAGCTCCGATTGGTGATGTCACGTCCATGTCCTGTTGGAATGAGGAGGAACGCCGCCGTTGGTCTCCAGGCTGTAGATGTGGTCGTCGAGATCTGACTTCCCTTTGACTCAGCCTGGCGGGAAAATGTAGTCCCCTTTCCTTTTTTTTTGTTTATGCCCATGGATTGTACACAGGGGTCACTATGGACTTACCTGCAGGGCAAAAGTTTCATTCATTTTTATTGTTTTATTTCCGCGATGCTCTATCATTTCATCTTTTGATCGCGAAAGTCGCGACTGCCCAATCATTTCGGCAATTTTTCGCGGTGCCCAATCATTTCGGCTATTTATTTTATTTTTACTCGCTGCTTTTTATTGCGAGTTGCCCAATCATTTCGGTTATTTTGTATGCATACGTTTTCTTTACTTGCTGCTTTTTATTGCAAGTTGCCCCATCATTTCGGCTATTTCGTATGCATGTGCGGCTTGCTGGCTTTTCACCGTAAACCTGAAATTAGATACCGATTTCGGCATCAGCACCGCTACAACTGGGATATCGCCAGGAGCGAATCATCATTTGCCTCTGTCGATGTCGAACAAATGTGGCTTAGCGAACAGGGTTAAGGTCCTGTCGACTAAGGCTTTTAACTTCATGAGCCGTAAGGGTCTCACAAAGGTATTTCTCCCTACAAGTCGTGAGGATCTTGTAGGTATATCTTCTCCTTAGGAATCGTAAGGATTCCTAAGTGCGTGTTCCTCTGTAAGTCGTAAGGATCCTACAAGAGGGGTTTCTCCTTGTAAATCGAGAGAACTTATAAGGGTTGTTCATCATGCATACATGTCCCCAGTCACGGATGGGACTTGGTTAGGGAAATGTTTATTCGCGCCCGTGGATTGTATACAAGGGTCAGTATTGAACCACTTGTAGGGTAATATCGAAGGTTGTGGGGGTTGCTTAAGCACAGGTTTACGTCTCTGTAACTTAAGACTTTCAAATCTTATGAGCCGTGAGGGTCCCATAAGAGAGTTCTCCTTACGAGTCGTGAGGATCTCGCAAGTGTATTTTCTCCTTAGGAATCGTGGGGATCCCTAAGTGTGTTGCTCCCTTGTGAGTAGTAAGGATCTCACGCGGGTGGTTTCTCCTTACAAGGTCGAGAGGACCCTGTAAGTGTCCTTTAACGAGTTTGTGCCCTTTCAGGTTTTCACAAACATTCGCCGGTAGTCCTGCTGTTTTTACTCACGGAGCCCTTTCGGGTTTTCATCCGTGCCCATTTTGCTCATGGAAATACCTTTTTATTATTCTTTTTAATTTCTCTCTTTTTTTTTACGAGGTCTCGCCCTTTCGGGTTTTCATGAACACTCGCCGGTAGCCCTGCTATTTTTACTCACGGAGCCCTTTCGGGTTTTCATCCGTGCCCATTTTGCTTATGGACATACCGTTTATTATATATATTTTTTATACATTTTTTTTTCTTTTACTCATCTCGTCAGCCTGAAGATGCCGCGGTAATAGTTTAAAGACGTTTCGGTCCTTCGTTAGTTTAAGGACGTTTCGGTGCGCCATTAGTTTAAGGACGTTTCGGTCCGTCCAGGAGAAGGCTGGCCACTGCTTATAAAGTTTGAGCTTAGGAAGATAGCGAGCGGACATAGTCGTCGTCATCTATCATTGACCTAGGCAGTAACCCGCTAAGCGTAGTATTTCTTTAGGAATCGACCATTTATTGGCCTGTAAGGCCTTTCACCGTGCATATCCATGAGTAGATAGGCTCCACCCTGGTAGACCTTGCCTATGATGTACGGGCCTTCATAGTTTGGCTCGAATTTTTCCCGTTTGGCGCGATTGGGGATCATAGGCCTTTTGACCACTAGCACGAGTTCACCTTGGCGGAACGTTCTCGGCTTAGTCAATCACTCATATGAGCGCGTCATCTTTGCTTTATAAGCCTCCAAATTTTGTTGCGCCATGAGCCGGGTTTCATCAAGGGCATCGAGCTCCTCAAGCCGAAGATGAGCATTTTCTTCATCCGTCAGCTCGTAGTGGACTGCCACTCGTAGAGAGGGTAACTCTATCTCGAGGGGGAGTACTGCTTCTGTACCGAATACCAACGCATATGGCGTTGTGTTCGTGGCTGTTTTGAACGTAGTTCAATACGCCCAGAGAGCTTCTTGCAGTCTCTCATGCCAGTCCTTCTTATTTCGGGACACCATTTTCTTCATGATCTTTGTCAAGGTTTTGTTGAAGGCTTCAGCTAGACCGTTAGCTCGCGGATTATAAACCGAGGAATATCTCCAGTCTATATTGTGTTGTTGCGCGAAGCAACTGATCTTGTGGCTTCTATAAGCTGGCCATTATCGGAGATGATCCGTCGCGGAGTTCCAAACCGATATATGACGTGCGTCTTGAAGAAATGGAGGATATTCTCCGTCTTTACTTCCCTCAGCGGTACTGCTTCTGCCTATTTGGAGAAGTAGTCAGTCGTTGCCAGGATAAAACGATGTCCTCTGGACGATGCTGGTTCGACGGGGCCGACTATGTCAGTCCCCCACATTTCGAATGGCCAGCTAGCCACTGTTGGATGGAGTGGATTTGGATGCTGGTGGATGAAGTCCCCATGGATTTGGCATGAGTGGCATTGCTTCGCATATTCGAGGCAGTCCTGAATCATCGTGGGCCAGTAGTAGCCCATCCGTTTGATCTTCAACTTCATCTTTGGGCCTTCTTGATGAGAACCGCAGAGTCTGTCGTGAACTTCCTGAATGACTCTTTTCGCTTCATCAGGTCCCAGGAATCTCAACCACAGAGAATTAAATGACCTCTTGTACAACGTATCATTGACGAAGGCGAAAGACAGAGCTCGTTTCATAAGCTGATGTCTTGAGGACGCATCGTCCGGCGTCCGACGGTATTTGAAGTAGTCTATAAAGACTTCTTTCCAATCCTCGGCCTTTTCCCGGTATTTTATTTGCAGGGTCATTTGCTCAGTCTCTTTCTTCTCTTCGGATGATTCCGGAGATATTTCTGCTGGGGCAAGCACCCGACGGCTTTGTACCACGATTCTTACGTCATCGAGGTTCTCATCAGACAGTTCCTTAGCGAGCTTGGCCAACGCGTCCGCTTTGCTGTTTTCCGCGCGCGGTATGTTTTCCAAAGTATAGGAAGGGATTTGGGTTAACAGTTGCTGCACCTTCTCGCCGTACTTCACCAATTCTGGTTTGCACATTTGGTAGTCGCCGTTTACTTGACTGACGACCAGCTGGGAGTCTCCGTATATGAGGAGGTTTTCAATTCCCATGTCGATGGCGATCTCGAGGCCTGCAATCAAAGCTTCGTATTCGGCTTCATTGTTTGTCCTCGGCTCTGTTAAGGAGAAAGCAAAGCGCATTATCCCTCCTTGTGGAGTTACAAAGATAAGTCCTACCCCCGATTTGATTATAGGGGTACTTTGTTTGCGCTTCTTCATGGAAGATGCTCCATCGAAATAAAGCTCCCAACGGGTATCGTCACCGTCGATTGCGTCAAACGCATGTTCGTCTGCCAGCTCGCAATTCAGAGGAGAATCGGCAGGTATCGGATGCTCAGCGAGGAAGTCGGCGATGGTCTGGCCTTTCACTGCCTTGAGAGGTTGATACGTTATCGAGAACTCCATCAAGAGCAGGGCCCATTTAGCGAGTCGTCCCGTCAATATGGACTTTGACATTAAATATTTAAGAGGGTCCACCTTCGAAATGAGACGGACCTCATGCGCCAACGCATAGTGTCTGAGCTTTGTTATCGCAAAGATCAACACCAGGCAATGTTTTTCAATGGGGGAGTATTTGCTTTTTGCCCCCAGTAGAACTCGACTTAAGTAGTAGAGTGCTCTTTCTTTCCCTTGGTCATTCTCTTGCGCCCATAATGCACCTAAGGAACCTTCGAGGGCGGTTGTATAAAGAATGAGGGGCTTTCCCTTGACCGGAGCAGCCAACACTGGCGGGTTCTGCAGGTATTGCTTGATCTCGTCTAGCGCGCTTTGGCATTTTTGGTCCCATACGAACGGGGTTCCCTTCTTCATCAGGTGGCTGTAAGGACGGCATTTGCCTGAAAGGTTGGCTATAAATCGCCGTATATACGCGAGCTTCCCTTGGAGAGACCGCAGCTGTTTGAGAGTCCTTGGCGGAGGCATTTCCATGATCGCCTTGATCTTTGACGGATCTATTTCAATACCTCGATGTCGGACGATGAATCCCAGGAATTTGCCCGAGGAAACTCCGAATGCACACTTGAGAGGGTTCATCTTCAAGTTGTATTGCCGAAGGCGTTGAAATACGGTCTTCAGATGCTCGAGATGTTCCTCGTATGATTTTCTTTTAACCACGAGATCGTCGATATAGCATTCGACGATTTCGTGTATAAGGTCATCGAAGATCTTCGTCATGGCCCTCTGGTAGGTGGCACCGGCATTCTTTAAACCGAAGGGCATCACCTTGTAGCAGAATATACCCAAAGGAGTCCTGAAGGCGGTGTGCTTCTGGTCTTCGGGATGCATCTTTATCTGATTTTACCCTGACGAGCCGTCCATGAAGGAGAAAACCTTATGAGTGGACGTATTGTCTATCATCAGTTCGGTGACTGGCACAGGGAAATCGTCCTTCGGGCAGGCTTTATTGAGATCCCGGAAGTCCACGCATATGCGCACTGTCCTATTTTTCTTCATCACGGGGACGATGTTGGCGATCCATTCCGGATATTGAACCTTCTGAATAAAGCCAGAGTCGATCAGCTTCTTGACCTCGGCGTTGATGCTCATCTCAAGCTCGAGCCGCGTTCTTCTTGGTGCCTGCTTGACCGGCTTGACGTCCGGGGATATTGCCAACTTGTGTACAGCAATTTCTGGATCTAGTCCCGGCATTTCGGAATAGTTCCATGCGAAGCAATCTTTATGCTGCATAAGCAGGTATTTTAATGAAGCCACCCTCTCTTCGGACAGCAGCTCACTAATGAATGTCGGTCGCGGGTCATTCTCCGTTCCCAACTCAATTTTCTTGAGGTTATCTGCAGTGGTATGGATTCCAATATTCCAGCTCTTTTGGCGCCGGTGGGAATTCTGAGATCACCTCGTCGTTGCTGTTTTCAAAGCACCAGGGAAGGTCATCCATGTTCTCGGGCTCTTCTTTTAATATTGTTATCATGTGACAAGTACGAATTCGCTTCCAATCCCAATGTGGATCTGGTTCTTCTTTCATGGCCTTGGGTTCGTGCTTCTGTGGCGGTGCTACCTTCCAATTATCGGACAGAGCGAACTTGCCAAGCTGATATTGATCTTCGACCCAATTCTTGAAGGTGAAGCAGTCTTCGAGAGGGTGCCCTATCACTCGGTGATAAAAGCAATAGTCTGGGTGCGAGACTTCGCTTGCTTGTTCGGGGTGTTTAGACTCCGGAAGTGTAAGCATCTGATGTTTTAGAGCGAGGTCAAGTATTTTCTACGTCTTGTCCCGAGGAAAAGAGTACGCTCGACCCATTTTTCTTATGAGGAATAGATCGGAACCGTTCGATTCCCGCTTGCGTGATCTCTTAGTCCCGCTTCGTTGCTGTTGAGCGCCTTTTTCGCGTTTCGACTTGTTTCTGCCTCTGCGTCGAGCCTTCTTTATAACAGGTTGACAAGGAGCGGCATCTTCATCTTTCACAGCCTGTTGAAGGAGGCGTTGCGTTTTGGCTTTCTCGTAGATGGCCATTTCGCGGTTATGATCGTCTAGGACTTTTTGACCAACTTCCCTTATAAGCTTGTCCATTTGTTCTTCGAACGACGGACTGGGAACTTTTGCATCTGGAACTTTTACTGGTTCGGGATTAACATCTTCCCATTGAGCATCCGCTTCTTCATCGAAGTCATGCACGACGTAGCAATCGTGGAGTAACTCTCGTTTCTTGGACCGAACGTATCCAAGCCCGATTGTTTCCATTTTCCCATTAGGCAACTTGCGCTGAGTCCCGGGAACGTTCCAGACCTTGTCATAGAACTTGGCTTTTCGAGCGGTCTGTTTGAAGGATATCCCCTGGAGCTTCAATAGCCTTTTCAAGCCTCCCGTATAATATCTGGGGAGACGGATGGGCTGAAGCCTGTCAAGCGCAGGATCCGCACCATGCCAGATTTCTTTCTCCACTTTGGTTTCCCTAGAGCGGTAGAATAGAATTGCCTTTTCACCTCTTCGTCTGGGAGGGACGTAGAATGTCCGCAACTCCTCTACACTGTAGGTATCAAGTGCATCCAGTTCTTTATAGTGTTTGAGTGGAACCATGGCGACTTGCAGACTTTGCTCCTCGTCAGCGGACGTTTGTATTGAAGGTCGAGCAGAGAATACAGCATGGACCTCATCTTCCGAGTCGCTACCAAAGATTAACGTAGGAGCGGATGGTCCTGGCTTGTTGTGTCAAGACGGCCCAGAGTAAACTATCTCTTCTTCTTCTTCGGTATCACTCCCGAAAACAGGAATGGTGGCAGCGGCTTTGTTTTCCGGCTTGTGATACCTCTCCGTGTCTTCGAAATCCGGTAAGAAGTATTTGGCATCTTCATATTTTCGGACCTCGTTCACAGAGAACGGGTTCAGTTCTCCCGTCACGGTATACTCGAAACCATCCTTAAAATACTTTATACACTGATGTTGTGTAGAAGGGATGATGTTGTACTCGTGTAACCATGGTCGGCCGAGCAGAGCATTGTAGAAAGTCTTGGCGTCTATGACGTGGAACTTAATGTCTGTGACGAGTAGACCAAAGCGTAGCGTCAGTATCACAGACCCAAGAGTTCTTGATGACTGGGAGTCGAACCCGGAGATGGTGATCTTGTCCCGAGCAAGGTGCTGGACGCTCATGCAGTTTTCTTTTAACACCCGCACATTGAGGAGATTAACGGAGGATCCATTGTCGATCGGGATTTTGCCTATCTTTATATCGTGGCAGTATCCCGAGACATAAAGGGGACGATTGTGTTCGCACGTCCCAAGGAGAAGGTCCTCATCACCAAAAGTGACATCGGCCGTGTGCACTTCCTCCAATTCATCCTTCATCTTTTCTTCAGCCAGGAAAGCTTAGAATTGTTCCGGCTCCTGTAGTGCTTTGATTAACGAATCTCTCGCCTCTTTTGATAGCAAAAGGGCGTCAAGAATGCTGAGCTGCGAGGGTAGTTTCCTCAGATGCGCTAAGACGTTGTAATCCACCTTATTTCTCTTTGGAGGGTCCTTGGCACTTAGCTCCTCTAGAACTTGGTCATCCAGGGCGATCTCCTCAGGGACCTTCTCTTTCCCTTTATCTTTTTTATTTGAGGGTCCGAGATTCTTTTCGGGAAGCGTGCGATTACGCAGCCGGATATTTTCGCAGACCTTCGGCTCTTCTTCTTTTCCCGAGATGGACTCTTTAAAGAGAGGGCCAAGCTCCAGCTCCTCATCAGAATCGCTCCCGAATGTAAGCACTTGTGATCTCCCGGCGTTAACCATGCAACAATCGCCGGTAGTTCTTTTAAGCCCTTCGGTCGTATTTTTTCGCTCCCGACGAGTTTTGCGCTTCTCCCGCTTAAAATGTTGTCGGTGAGCAACATATCCTTGCCACCATCTATCGAAAGCTTTGCACTCTTCGGTGGGGTGCGAAACCTTCCGATGATACAAGTAGTAGGAGGGGTGCATTTCCACTTCACCAGTAATGTTTTCTTCGGAGGATGGTAGCTTCATGCCCATTGATATGGCCTTAGCAAACCTTTTCCTCGTCTTGAATTTTCTTTTATCCGTAGTGGATGTATTTTGCTCCAGCGGAAGTGTCTCAGCCCTTTCGTCAAGTCGTCGGCGCTTGGCCCTTTCAAATATAGCCGTCTCGCGTTCCCGATCAGCTTTACTTTTCAACAGAGCTTCATGGAGGAATGCGTCAATTACTTCATCTGATGGCCCCAGAATTTTTTGTTCAGGATCTGCTCCCAGCTTTTTAGTGCAAGGAGTCTCCTCATCGTCCGTCAACGAATGGGAGATCATATGGCAGCTCGCCACGTATTCCTAAGACTCATCCGACGAACTTTCCTCCTCATCTTCCTCTTGAAAGACGTGGTTAAGAAACTCTTGGAGTGTAATGGGAGTCCGTGCTTTCTGGTTGTATTCCTCCAGCGCGTCAATTTGTTTTTGTAAGTCTGTGCGCTTGTCGCCAGGCTTCTTTAATTTCTTCTTTTTCTTCCTCGAAGATTTTGACGGCTGGTTGCGAGTGCTTGGGCCACCACCATCGGTCTTTGGAGTTGGACGCGGCTTTAACATCCCCTCAATGACCTGCAGTTCCAACGGGTTCTTCCACTTGATTGCTGGGTATGTCTGAAGATCGTTCATCATTCTCTTCGTCTTAGCCGACAGCACAATCTTCCATGGGTCTTCCTCGACGAGAGAGCACGTTGCCCCCGGCATATTCATCCTCTTAGAGGCGTGAGGTTGCGGCGGATTCACCTTCCATCTATCGGATAACGCGAACTTGCCCTGTTGGTACTAGTCTTCAAGCCAATTTTTGAAGACGTAGCAATCTTCGATCGGATGACCCAGTACTCGGTGATAGGGACAGTAGTTCGGCTCATTGACATCATTTGGTTGCGAAGGACGTTTTGGCTCCGGCAGATTTATGAGTCGGTTGCGCAACGCCAGCTCGAATAATCTTCTCGTTTTATCTCGGGGAAACGAGTAAGGACGTCCTAGTTGTAAGTCCATGCTACCTCTCCCGGTACTTTCGAGCATGCGGAATTTGGTGAAAAACAATTTTCTAGAGGTGGTAACATGGACTCAAAACCGGATCTTTGTTAAACATCTAACTAACAACCTAACTAGGAGTTGTTAACTACTCGGTTAGGGGGTTATACCTTTCTTTCTTGATCTCCTTCGTCTTCAAGCCTCGATGGTTGTCCGGATCGGCTTCACTCCGTTGTCTCCTTGCGCCGAAGATAGATCCACCTCGAAAGCTTCTACCTTTGGCTTCTTCTTCGATCTTTGAAGAAACTAGTTCACTTGGTTTGCTAAACCTTGTGAACTAGAGTGAGTAGAGAAGAGTGTGTTGGGATTTTCTCTATGGTTCTTGGTTCTCAACACATGAGACAAGTGAACCATAGACTAAGAGAGGGAGAGCAAGAGGAAGAAGATGAGAGCTCAAGAACTCAAGAGAGAGAATGAAAATGATAGAATGAGAAAGACTTTTCTCTCTTGGCTCTCATAATCCAAAGCCATCATCACAAAAATAGTAATCAAGTATTGTGTAAATGGTTTAAGCTACAATAGCCATATCATTTCATGCACTCATTTCTCACAAGAGAAACAAGCAAGTAAAAAGTCTTTGCCATGAAATGATAGCCATTGTCATCATGATGGTCAACTAGTCAAACCTAGTCAACCTGTCAACAAAGTCAACAAGTCAACAAAGTCAACCCCTCAACAACCATGTCACCATAATACTTAATTAATATTATTGTTAATCATATATCATATTCTCATTAGGGTTGAGCAAAAAGTCAATAGTCAACAGTCAACGGTCAACAACCCTAATGAGAATCCTCTGCCTCTGTCTCTCCGTCAACTGTGCATACACACCCGCATCTGCGTTCCGAGGAACACGAATACATACTGGATAAATCCAATCCCAAAACGTACACTAGGATCTGGCTTAAACCAAAGCCCGCTAGTGTTAACTGTCCGGACACTGTACGCGCATAAGTGCTTGGATGTGACCGAACCCTGTCGCAAAACCATGCGACCTGTCGCAAAACCATGCGACCTCTACTCTTTTGCCTAAAGGCGAATAGCTTTCTGTGTGGGACTCTAAAGACTCGACACTATGCTGGCAGTGGGTTTAACCACAGACCGCAAGCAGCACTAGCTGTGCGTAACGGTCCCCAGGTAGAAGCCGACAAGAAGACTGACGAGGTGAAACCCATCTGAACTCCTACTGAGCCTGAATGTGACAATCTCCGTACAGTCCGGTCTGTTCGTCTGATACATCGCATGGCGGGCCTAGGGGGCGGTAAACGTCAGTCCCCTAATAGCGGTACAAGTCGTGTCTGAGTGAAGCCCAAAACACCCTGAGATAACACTAGAAGCCTACCAGTATATCTCGATTGCCCTGGCCAGGGACTACTCGTGTAATGGCTCTTCTAGACACAGCGCGATGTCAACCCCCAATACCGGGAGAGACGAATCCTATCTAACCGTCACTGCCTCCAAGTGCTTCGGGACTGCACCCAACTACCACCTGTTTGCACGACTCCTTTGAGCCGTGGTAGGGTAGTAATCAAAGTACAGTGGGAACACACTCGAGTCAAAGTGACAGTGTCAAGTCAGCGGACTAAGCTGTACTCATGTCACCTGGGAACTGATAACTGACGATAGGTATAGTACCAACCGGTCAGTTCCCGACGAGTCCTGTCCAGTGTACTCGTAACCTAACGAGCACCCGTATACTATCTCCAGTACGACGTACTGATGGCTGTGGGACAGACCATCTCCCACACTGGGATGAGAAGCGCATACGCTAGTCTACTCCGGAGTATCGATGCCCTGTCTCGATAGTCCTGCGACTAGGGACCTGTATAAGGATGTGCTTATAGATTACCCAGCCCCCACTAGTGTGACTGCCATCACAACGCTGATAATCAAGCAAAGATCCTAAGGGCTCCACTAATGTGTATAGTTGATATACTAAAATAAACACATGTACATATTGAAGTAGAAACAAACCAAGTAGCATACTACTATATTGAGCAAGATTGTTTATACAAGGTGAATATCCCAAGCTTCCATTAAGTAATATACAAACTAGTATGATACAGTAATGGTCTCTAGGGCATATACACTAACAATCTCCCACTTGCACTAAGGCCATGTACTGGCGTATCGAAGACCTATCATCTCGATCAGCCGCTCGAACTGAGTCAGGGGCAAGGCCTTGGTGAATGGATCTGCAGTGTTATCTTCTGAAGCAACCCTCCGGACCTCGATCTCCTGGCGATCCACGATCTCCCTGATCAGGTGATACCGCCTCAAGATGTGTCTGGATCTCTGATGGGACATGGGTTCCTTCGCTAAAGCTATAGCCCCGTTGTTGTCGCAATACAGAGGTATTGGATCAACAATGGACGGAACCACCTGAAGTTCTTTCAAGAACTTCCTTATCCAGACAGCTTCTTTTGCGGCATCAGATGCAGCGATGTATTCCGCTTCCATCGTCGAGTCTGCAACGGTTTCCTGTTTGGAACTCTTCCAACACACCGCCCCTCCATTGAGGGTAAAGACAAAACCCGACATGGACTTGGAATCATCCTTGTCACTCTGGAAGCTGGAGTCAGCAAAGGCCTCGATCTGGAGGTCTTTTCCGCCATACACCAAGAACATCTCCTTAGTCCTTTTCAGGTACTTGAGAATGTTCTTTACCGCTATCCAGTGTTTCTCCCCTGGGTTTGACTGATACCGGCTTACTACACTCAGTGCATAAGCTACATCCGGTCTGGTACACAACATCGCATACATTATAGAGCCTACCGCAGAAGCGTAGGGTATAATAGACATGCGATCCCTTTCCAAATCAGTCTTGGGAGACATCTCTTTGGAGAGGGTGATCCCGTGACAAGCCGGTAGATTACCGCGCTTGGAATCTTCCATACTGAATCTTTTCAGTATGGTGTCGATGTACCTGGACTGAGAAAGTCCTAATATCCTCTTGGATCTATCACGATGGATCCGGATCCCCAAGATGTATGAGGCATCACCCAGGTCTTTCATGGAGAACCTGTGTGACAAGAACCCCTTGACAGATTGTAGCATAGGAATGTCATTTCCTATTAAGAGAATGTCATCCACGTATAAAACGAGGAATACTACAGTTCTCGCTACAAATCTACTATAGATGCATGGTTCATCTGGATTTTTGATAAAGCCAAATTCCTTGACCGTCTCATCAAAACAGATGTTCCAACTCCGCGATGCCTGCTTTAGTCCGTAAATGGACTTAAGCAACTTGCACACCTTTCCACTGCTCCCACTCTGAATGAAACCCTCTGGCTGGTCCATATAGACACACTCCTCTAAATTTCCATTTAGAAAAGCGGTCTTTACGTCCATCTGCCAAATCTCATAATCGTGGAAGGCAGCAATGGCAAAAAGGATCCGAATGGATTTCAGCATAGCTACTGGAGAAAAGGTCTCGTCATAGTCCAAACCAGGCCTCTGACGAACACCCTTTGCAACCAGTCTAGCTTTATAGGTCTCAACCTGTCCATCTACACCAATCTTCCTTTTGAAGATCCACTTGCATCCTACGGGTTTTACCCCGTCTGGAGCAACGTCCAACGTCCATACTTTGTTGGTGTACATGGACTCCATTCGGTCCGCATTGCATCCAGCCATTTTACCGAGTCGACGCTCTGAACGGGTTGCTGGAAGCCAGTAGGCTCATCATAATCTATGATGCAATCCTCTCTATCCCCGTCTATGAGAAAACCGTAGTATCTCTCGGGCGGATGAGACTGCCTACTACTTCTGCGGAGCGGCGTAGGAATGTCCTGTTCTTTTGAACCCTCTGGTTCCACTAAGCTTTCAGTAATAGCTCGTGGTTCTGGAATTTCTTCCAGTTCTACTGTGCTCCCACTTATCTGGGTTTCCAAAAACTCAGTTTCCAAGAAGTAGGCATGACGAGAAACAAGAACTTTTTGTTCCTCTTCGCAGTAGAAGAAATATACCTTGGAGTTCTTTGGATATCCCACGAACTTACATTGTACTGAGCGTGCCTCGAGCTTGTCCGCATGCTGCTTTTTAACAAAAGCTGGACATCCCCATGTCTTAATGTGCTTAAGATAGGGTCTCTTCCCACACCACATCTCATATGGTGTAGTAGGCACAGTCTTAGTTGGAACTCGGTTCAAAAGGTATGCAGTTGATTCTAGCGCATACCCCCAGAATGATCGCGGTAACTCAGCGTTACTCATCATGGACCGTACCATATCCAATAGGGTTTGGTTCCGTCTCTCCGATACACCGTTATGTTGCGGAGTGTATGGAGGAGTAAGCTGAGAGAGAATTCCGTTCTCTTTTAAATAGTCCATGAACTCGGCACTCAAGTATTCACCACCTCGATCCGATCTTAGAATCTTGATACTTTTGCCGGTTTGTTTTTCTACTTCATTCTTATATTCCTGGAATTTTCTAAAGGCTTCGGACTTATGTTTCATTAAGAAGATATAACCGTACCTTGAAAAGTCATCCGTAAAAGTAATGAAGTAAGAATAACCGCTTCGCGCATGTGTAGACATTGGACCGCACACGTCGCTGTGTACGAGTCCCAAGAGCTCGCTCGCTCTTACTCCGTGTCCAGTGAACGGAGTCTTTGTCATCTTTCCTTTGAGACAGGATTGACAAGTGGCATACGATTGATATTCGAATGGATTCAAATATCCTTCTGTATGTAACTTCGTCAACCTTCTCTCATTGATGTGACCTAGTCTACAATGCCATAAGAAAGTCTGATTTATTTCCGGAGACTTTCTTTTGTGTGTATTCTGGACATTGAAAATCTGTGGTTGGTTTAATACGTATATACCATTGCTCAATGTACCTGACCCAATCAAAACTTGATTAAGGTGAATGTTTACAACATTGCTTACAAACGCAAATTCATAACCTTCTTTAGAAACTAAAGATACAGAAATGATATTACAAGTTGCGTTGGGTACAAAAAAGCAATTACGTAAAACCAAAACATGTCCATCTGACATTCCCAGGTGATAGTCCCCTACGGCCTTAGCATCCATGCTAGCTCCGTTTGCAACTTTGAGGGTCATGTCACCTGCCTTCAAAACCCTACGGTTTCTCAACTCCTGCAAAGAATTACAGATATGAGATCCTGATCCGGTATCCAATACCCAGGAAGTAGAGTTTATTGAAAGACAGTTTTCAATAACATACACACCTGAAGCTGAAGCCGCAACCTGCTTCAATTCCTGTGTCCTGGCTTTTCAAGCCCTGCAATCATTCTTCCAGTGTCCTTTCTTATGACAATAGAAGCATTCTTCTTTATCCACAAGCTGCCCCGCTTTCTTTGTTGCTTTTGCTTTTCCCTTCGTATCCACTTTACCAACACCGCCCCTTGGTTTGGCGGGGGCTTTCTTCTTCTTTCCCTTGGCTTTCGCCTTGGACCTAGAAGAGGAATATCCTCCTACAAACAAAGTGGATGTTTTCCTACCTTTCTGTAGGGTGCCCTCTGCACTCCTCAGCATGTTGAGGAGTTCTGAAAGTTCAACTTCTTTTTCTTGTAAGTTGAAGTTCAGGATAAACTGGGCGTAAGTGGAAGGAAGGGACTGGAGAATCAAGTCCGTATAGAGCTCATTCTCCAACGTGGTCCCAAGTTCCGTGAGCTCCTCAATGAAGCCAATCATCTTAAGCACGTGTTCCGCTACCGATGATCCGATGGCCAACCTTGCCGAAAATAACTTCTTCGACACTTCGTATCTTGCGATACGAGACTGCTCTCCATACAGTTCTTTTGTATGGAGAAATATGGACTCGAGGTCCATATTCTCGTGCCTCCTCTGATGTTCGTTGTCCATAGAGGCAAGTACGAGGCACTTGGCCTTCGCGCTATCAATCTCCCAAGTCTTACGGATTTCCTTATCCGCGACGTTGGAGGTGGGACTTGGGACAGGGGGAGCTTTGGTGGTAAGAAGATACCCCAGCTTGTCGTAAGTGATTGCCATTTTGACATTCCTGAGCCAATCTTTGTAGTTTGGCCCTGTCAGTATGTTTTTATCTAGAAGTAACTTAAGTCCAGTCATGTCGATTGGTCGCTGCAATTAGGAGAGAGAAGAAGAAACACTCAGCATGATGCTCTTGCAAGTTTAGAGTGGTTTTTAATTTGTCTAAACAGGATGGCTCCCACTGTTTCTCGAATCCCTCCTCAAACCAAAAAGGAAGAATTAGTCAGGATCAATCTCACCGTACAATACTTGCTTAACCGTTCGGCCAGGCTGGTGTCGGTACTTCGAGGGAGGTTTTCCAACGCTTTCGTGAAGTTCCTTAATTTAAGAACCTCTTTTCCCTGGGGGCGTAGCCCCGCTAACACCTTTCTAGACACCTACTTGGTTTATAGCATTGATCGTTAAGTGAGAAATTTCCCGAGGAGTAGCATATACTCACAGTAAGATCGGGATCCAAATATCATCGCGTGACGAAACTGAAGGAATCCTACCAGAATCATCACACTCCAAATGGTATGCAACGCTAGCAAGTTTCAGTACTTATGAAACTCCCGATGTGGATTTTTGCCCCATGCTCTTATGACCTTGACTTTGGCCAACAAATCATAAGTCACATGTCAAGTTCTACCCGTCATTCTCCTGGTTAATTTGAATCCACCCGTACCTACCCTTGACTTTGGCCAACAAGGCAGTACGACTGTTCCAAACCAACGCATCTATCTATGCTGCACATGAATACCCAATAGCTACCAATCACTATGCCTTGACTTTGGCCAACAAACATAGCTTGAATACTATTGACTGTTCATGTGAAACGACGGAGGGCTATGATTGGTTTTGGCGAAACCGTGAACGTAGAGAACTTGATATAATCGATGGAATGAGATAGCTTTTAAATGGAGTGGCTCAAACTCCGCATTTTAAAAGTTTGTTTTGAAAAGAACCGAGTGGTTTTTCGAAAGTGTTCCAACGACTTTTACATGGTTTATTTTCTTGCATTAGTTTTTTTAATGCGTGATATTCTTGCATTAGTTCTTTTAATGCGTCCCATCATTTAATCCTACCATTGCAGAAAACAACCAAAATATGACGTACGCTTATGCCATTCACATTCGCCACGGGGCCCCGTCATTACCCGTTAGGTTACTTAACTAACGACAGAGCGGGGGCTGGGCTAGCTGCTGTAAAACATAAGCAACACCTAAATAATATCATATATAGATATATTGCAATAATAGCCATTTCAGATCACAGATGAAAACATTGGATATACTAGGAACCTGCAATTCGTACGAGCCTGTAACGAAAAACAGATTACACGGTCGCGGTGAATAGCCAATACCCCACCCAAGACTCCTACGGGTGCGGCAAACTACCCGCCAAGTACCCGAAGCGAAGCAACCTCCCTCAACCCCGTGAGTAGGCCACTCGGCACTTCGGCATACCCGGTAGTTTGTGCACCCCCTCCATGGGTCTATCCTAGGAGCAAAAACAGTAAAAAGAAATTATACAATGACGGCTACAACCCCGACCCGGTTGTGCGGCCATACAAATAATTATTACACCAATTTACAAATTTACATGAATTGAAAGAAAAGAAAACTCTCGTCTCACAACCCCCGGCTATTCACCCGCGACAATCCAATGAATTCATATACACATTCCAATGACATTACAGATCACCGATTTGTATAACCTACACTAATCGACATATAGCGATTAGTAGACGTTCAATACAAATATCACATCACAGAAAAACCCGTCAGCTTAAGTCTTTTAGAAGTTCGATCAAAAATACGGATTTATAGGCCCCAAACACAAAATTTTCGTTCTGGAAAATCTGGGCAGAAAATACATATTCCAAAAATCCCAAAACAACCCCAGAAATACACTGCACCAAATTTTGACCTCGGCCGAGTCAACTCGGCCGCGTAACCGCAGCGGGAGCGTGCTCCCGCAGCGTTTCCGCGGCTCTTTGAACGGTTCGTGGGACCAAATTTGGTGGTTATTCAAACAAAAGCCTGAGCCGATTTTTAAGATGAAAATTATCAACTTTTGAACAGAATAAAAATCGGCAGAAACTTGACAACTCGGGTTCGTTTTGTGACTTTTCCTTTGATCGATCTTCTAGTTACTCTATCTAACATGTTAGATAGAGTTTAACTAGGCTCTGATACCACTGTAAGTCCATGCTACCTCTCCCGGTACTTTCGGGCATGCGGAATTTGGTGAAAAACAATTTTCTAGAGGTGGTAACATGGACTCAAAACCGGATCTTTGTTAAACATCTAACTAACAACCTAACTAGGAGTTGTTAACTACTCGGTTAGGGGGTTATACCTTTCTTTCTTGATCTCCTTCGTCTTTAAGCCTCGATGGTTGTCCGGATCGGCTTCACTCCGTCGTCTCCTTGCGCCGAAGATAGATCCACCTCGAAAGCTTCTACCTTTGGCTTCTTCTTCGATCTTTGAAGAAACTAGTTCACTTGGTTTGCTAAACCTTGTGAACTAGAGTGAGTAGAGAAGAGTGTGTTGGGATTTTCTCTATAGTTCTTGGTTCTCAACACATGAGACAAGTGAACCATAGACTAAGAGAGGGAGGCAAAAGGAAGAAGATGAGAGCTCAAGAACTCAAGAGAGAGAATGAAAATGATAGAATGAGAAAGACTTTTCTCTCTTGGCTCTCATAATCCAAAGCCATCATCACAAAAATAGTAACAAGTATTGTGTAAATGGTTTAAGCTACAATAGACATATCATTTCATGCACTCATTTCTCACAAGAGAAACAAGCAAGTAAAAAGTCTTTGCCATGAAATGATAGCCATTGTCATCATGATGGTCAACTAGTCAAACCTAGTCAACCGGTCAACAAAGTCAACAAGTCAACAAAGTCAACCCCTCAACAACCATGTCACCATAATACTTAATTAATATTATTGTTGATCATATATCATATTCTCATTAGGGTTGAGCAAAAAGTCAATAGTCAACAGTCAACGGTCAACAACCCTAATGAGAATCCTCTGCCTCTGTCTCTCCGTCAACTGTGCATACACACCCGCATCCGCGTTCCGAGGAACACGAATACATACTGGATAAATCCAATCCGAAAACGTACATTAGGATCTGGCTTAAACCAAAGCCCGCTAGTGTTAACTGTCTGGACACTGTACGTGCATAAGTGCACGGATGTGACCGAACCCTGTCGCAAAACCATGCGACCTGTCGCAAAACCATGCGACCTCTACTCTTTTTCCTATAGGCGAATAGCTTTCTGTGTGGGACTCTAAAGACTCGACACTACGCTGGCAGTGGGTTTAACCACAGACCGCAAGCGGCACTAGCTGTGCGTAACGGTCCCCAGGTAGAAGCCGACAAGAAGACTGACGAGGTGAAACCCATCTGAACTCCTACTGAGCCTGAATGTGACAATCTCCGTACAGTCCAGTCTGTTCGTCTGATACATCGCATGGCGGGCCTAGGGGGGCGGTAAATGTCAGTCCCCTAATAGCGGTACAAGTCGTGTCGGAGTGAAGCCCAAAACACCCTGAGATAACACTGGAAGCCTACCAGTATATCTCGATTGCCCTGGCAAGGGACTACTCGTGTAATGGCTCTCCTAGACACAGCGCGATGTCAACCCCCAATACCGGGAGAGACGAATCCTGTCTAACCGTCACTGCCTCCAAGTGCTTCGGGACTGCACCCAACTACCACCTGTTTGCACGACTCCTTTGAGCCGTGGTAGGGTAGTAATCAAAGTACAGTAGGAACACACTCGAGGCAAAGTGACAGTGTCAAGTCAGCGGACTAAGCTGTACTCATGTCACCTGGGAACTGATAACTGACGATAGGTATAGTACCAACCGGTCAGTTCCCGACGAGTCCTGTCCAGTGTACTCGTAACCTAACGAGCACCCGTATACTATCTCCAGTACGACGTACTGATGGCTGTGGGACAGACCATCTCCCATACTGGGATGAGAAGCGCATACGCTAGTCTACTCCGGAGTATCGATGCCCTGTCTCGATAGTTCTGCGACTAGGGACCTGTATAAGGATGTGCTTATAGATTACCCAGCCCCCACTAGTGTGACTGCCATCACAACGCTGGCAATCAAGCAAAGATCCTAAGGGCTCCACTAATGTGTATAGGTGATATACTAAAATAAACATATGTACACATTGAAGTAGAAACAAACCAAGTAGCATACTACTATATTGAGCAAGATTGTTTATACAAGGTGAATATCCCAAGCTTCCATTAAGTAATATACAAACTAGTATGATACAGTAATGGCCTCTAGGGCATATACACTAACACTAGTCTCTCCTCAAGGGGTACCTGTGGACGCATATTATTTTGACGAACAACCGGCTTCGAGTTGCTCGGCTGTTGTTGAGCATTAGCGACAACGATCGCTTTTCCCTTCCCCTTGTCATTTCGGGAGTCCGGCTTTGGAAGAGGGGGTCTATGGCCCATCTGATCCATTTGCGCTAGCTTGTCAATCAAGGCCTGGAAGGTAGTCGGCTTGAAGAACATCATAAATTGCGAGATGGTTACTTGCGGATCAAGGGTTCCCACAAACATACCCACTGCAGGAGCTTCTTCAATGCGCTGCTCGCACTTTGACCATAAGTTCCGCCACCGTATAGCATATTGAACCCATGTCTCGCCTGGCTTTACCCTGGCGTTAATCAGTGCCGTCATCGGGGTGCGTTCACTGGCGCTTGCAAAATGCTGGGTAAACAACAGCTCCATCTCCGCGAAGGTCTTGATAGACTCGTTCGGGAGCTCAGAGTACCACTCGAACGTTGTATCTGATAAGCTTCCAACGAACTGGCGAAGCAACAGTTTGTCATCACCGCCGGTGTTTCCGCAGAGTGCCCTGAACTGGGCAACATGCTGGTGGGGATTGCCCGTCCCCTATAGACATGGAACTTGGGAATTGTGTAGCCCGGCGGGTACTTGATCTGGTCGTACCAGCTCGGATATGGTCGTCCTGTTTTTACGACTTGGCCGGCTGCTTCAGTCGCATGATGAACCCATATTTGTTGGGCTATGTACTCGTCCAAGTCAGCTTTGGAGATTGTCTCCTCCTTAGCTGTTGACAGAGCTGGCGGAGGAATTGACGTCTCTCCCCTATCGTCTTCAAGGATGATCGGGGGATCTTCGGCCGGAGGATCTTGTTAGATCATCATCCCCACCATGTCTTGGAACAGGAGGCCCATACGCTTTATGTTGGCTGCTTGTTCAGCAGCCTCTTTATCCTTCTTCTCCAATATCCGACGAAGGAATTCGGCGTCAGTTTCTTGCTCCTGGCGTTCGTCCGAGGACATTTCAGGGTTTTCTTTTGGCCCTGTAAGTGCGGCCATCGCGTTCATCATCTCCTGGAGCTTTTGTTGTTGCTCCTGAGCTTTGGTCACTGGCCGTGTAAGAGGTCGATGACCCGTAGATATGCGACTGTCCTCTTTACCAGACGCCATGTAGACGGTATGAACTACAATGCCCCTGACTTAGGGCGTTTGGGTTCACCACCTTTGATATTCGTCGTCGGCGTGAGGACTTTCTCCGGCCTTCTTCTCTTATGGGCCGTTGAAGTTGAGGGGGCCGTTGCTTTGGGCACCCAAGTGGTCGTCGCCTTTCGTTGCTTGATCGGGGAATTTTCTTCTTGCCGACCTTTCGACTTCTTGTGTTGGCGAGAGAAATTAGGATCAATCACAGATTCTCGGACTCGTCGTCATGTCTTGTAAATCCTGGAGGACAGCGATTGAGGAGGCTGCTCCGGTTTTTCTGCTTCCACGGCGGTCTCTACCGGTGGAGGAGATCTTTTGAGCACCGCAGTTGGCGAGTTTCTGCGTACCCTGTTCAGCAGCTCAAAGCCGTTCCCAGTTGGAACAGCAGCATTAACCTCCACCGTTGGAGCTGGTGGAGTTATCCCAGAGGGGGAGTTGCCCCCAGTCTTCCTTATCCGGCGCCAGTGGCGTCGTCCGGCGTGATGAGCTATCGGTATTGGTTCAGTGACGGAGATGGCCTTGTCTTGCCCCCTGTTCAGGTGTGGGGCTGTTGCCGGCGTCAGCCTATGGAAGACTGATGTCTTTTGAGCAGTAGGAGCAGGAGTGGGAGTTAGGACGGTCAGTCTTGTAAAGACCGATCTCTTAGCAGGAGAAGCCGCCTTGACGACTTCAGGAGCAGGTTTGGATACTCTTTTTGGAATAACCTTTTCTGGGACTGCAAGCTTCATTATGGGCCTGCAGGAGTTTTGGCACAGTCCGGAGAAGACCGAGGCACTGGTGTTGGGCGACCCGTTAAGAGGGGCCGCAGTAACTGTAAGTCGATCGAAGACCGACTTCTTAGGAGCTTCTGGTACGGGCACGGGGGTGCTGAAGCTTGTTGGTGGAAGCTTGGTTCCGAAAAACAGCCATGTGGTGGCTTGAGTAATCTGCTCCACGGGCATCGTGAACAAAGAGGCCGCTTGGGGCCCATAGGTTAAGCCCCCAGTTGAGGCAGAACGCGAGTTGCAGCTGCAGTTGGAGCACTTCGAACAGGTGAATGCCATTGCTGTTTTGCTTTCTGCACCAAGCAAGAGACCAAATCTTATTAACTTGAAACCTAAGGGCAACCATTAACAAACCGCGATTCGTTCGCGAATACGACACACGAAGTGTGGAGTGGAAAGAGGAAAAGGTCCCACCGGCGTGCCAGAATCTGTTCCCCTCCGAACGGCGGCCAAGACATGAGGACGTCTTGCCTGAGATTCGGGGCAGATGCTATATGGTTTTACCCGTCCACCTCTCCGAAGATGCCAAGTTGATTTATGGCACCGTGTATCGAAGGTTTAGACGGACGCGGCCGATGTAACAGACTTCGTCAGATTCCCCCTCGCTTGAGGGGTTTTTGATTGTGGGGACGCTCTTCCCTGCAGGCGTAAGCCCCTACAGTTAATTACGCTACCGCATCGCGATAACAACTTTCTCCTTCTCCAGAATTTCACTTCGTGTCGTGGGTGTTTATTTTGTTTGTGGTTGCCCGTGGATTGTATACGGAGACTAATTTATGTCATCGCCCGTAGGACGTGGATTAGTCTAAATCCGTATTTTCTTAGATTTGGGTTTGGTGTTTTAGTTTAAGGATACGTTAGCCATATTTAGGCTAAGATCGACTTAAACGTTTGTTAAGGATATGTTAGTCTGATTTGAAACTAAGATCAACTTAACGGGATCGTTTGGATCCGACAAAAGAGCATTTGGGGGCTCTATTGTTCCAGTTTAGGGACATAGTGGTCCGTTGCCAGTTTAGGGACATGGTGGTCCATCTCCAGTTTAGGGACATGGTGGTCCATAGGTAGTTTAAGGACGCTTAAGTCCGTGGGTTTAAGGACCCCACGGTCGGTGTTTTAGTTTAAGGACGCATAAGTCCGCGGGTTTAAGGACCCCACGGTCCGTGTTGATGTGTGGTTGTCGGGACCCGTCACCTCTCTGACGTCGTTGAAGGATTACAACTATAAGAGTCAGAGGAGTTCGGAGATGTACCCTCGAACCGGATGTAAATTGATTTAGGAGAGCAGTTGTGCTCAGTCAATTTAATTTGAGGACTTACGGCCATGATTGGGCTAAGTCCAGTTGAAAAATGTTCAACGCTTTTATTTGTCATTGGCCTATTAGGCCTGTGCTAGGGCTTTGCCCCTTTTTAAATAATGCATTGCATTTTTTTTATTTTGTTTGGGCTCTGCCCATTTATAAATGAGGCAGAACATCAATTTTGTCTGGGCTCTGCATTTTATTTTGTTTGGGCTCTGCCCTTTTATTGCATTGCAATTTATTTTGGCCTACTAGGCCTTTTTGATTTGGGCATGGCCCTTTAGTAAACAATGCATTGCATTTGTCAGGCGCTTTGCGCTAATCAATGAGCGCAAGCGCTTGTGGTGATGACACGTGTCACGCAAGCGCAGTGCGCTGCGCCAGTGCGCTGCGCTTGCGCTGCTGACACGTGGCGCGCTCTGGTGAGTTGCGCCAATTTCAGAGAGCAAGGCTCTATCTCAAAAGCGCATAGCGCAAGTGGTTCAGGTGCTGACACGTGGCGCTCTCTGGTGGCTTGCGCCAACCCAGGAGCGCAACAGTGCAGTTTTTGCAAGTGCAAGGCACTATTTCAATAACTTGAGAATCTTTAAGATTCCGGAACCAATAGTTCATAAAAAAGTGTAAGGCACTGTTTGATTTATTGATCCAATTTAGATCAAAGAAAACAAGTTTTTCTTATTTTTCTTGTTTTTAGAGAACCAGTGGTTCATAAAAAAGTGCAAGGCACTTATTATTATTTGAAGATCATTGACCTTGTTCTTAGATCAATGATCTATTAGAAGAAATTCTTCTATTTTGTGAAGGTTTTTACCTTTATCTTGAACTTTCTTCAGAGTTCTCTCTGTTTTGAGGTTCTTAATCTCTCACAATGTTGATGATCTTTGAATTAGGGTCTAGGGGCCTTTATATAGTGCCCATAAATTTGTTAAATTTGTTAAAAAGATCTTTCTCTGAGTGATTTGGGGAATTTTCCCCACCGTTGGATCCTTGATCCAAGGGCTTCTGTTTTACAGAAGGCAATCTTCTTGTTTTAACAAGAACAGAAAGATCTTACGAGAATTTAATTCTGTTTAGCGCAAACACCCCCAGCGCGTGACACGTGTCACGCAGCGCAGCGCAACTGCGCTGACACGTGTCACGCAGCGCACAGCGCAGCGCAACTGCGCTTGCGCAACTGCGCTGACACGTGTCGCGCACAGCGCAGTGCCACTGCGTTTGCGCTGACACGTGTCGCGCAGCGCAGCGCTTGCGCAACTGAAGCGTTGCTTCCTTTAATTTTTGTTTTAAATATAGCATTGCTCTGATTGGGCGCGCTGCCTTGGGCGCTGCGCCTGACGTATCAACTTCTGACACATGGCGCGTTGCGCGCTGCGCACGGAATTTGAAGCGTTGCTTCCAAATTTGAATTTTTGAAATTCAAACAGAGCCTTGCTCTGATTGGGGGAAATAAGGTGTGTTTGTAATTGAGAATTGTCTGTCAATCAACTCTACTTCCTGGGTATTGGATACCGGATCAGGATCTCATATATGCAATTCATTGCAGGCACTGAGAAACCGTAGAGTGCTGAAGGATGGTGAAATGACCCTGATGGTTGCTAACGGAGCTAGCGTGAGAGCTGTGTCCGTAGGGGATTATCACCTGGGATTGATGAGTGGACACATTTTGGTTTTACATAACTGTTTTTATGTACCTAGCTTAACGTGTAATATCATATCAGTTTTCTTGTTATCAAATAAAGGTTATGATTTCACGTTTGTAAGTGATGTTGTTAACATCCACCTTAATCATAGTTTGATTGGGTCCGGTACACTGGATAACGGTATATATGTCTTAAACCAACTACAGATTTTCAATGTCCAGAACACACAAAAAAGAAAGTCTCCAGATTTAAATAAGGCTTTCTTATGGCATTGTAGACTAGGTCACATCAATGAGACATGGTTAACTAAGTTACATAGAGAAGGATATTTGGACTCGTTCGAATATCAAACTTATGCCACTTGTCAATCATGTCTCAAAGGAAAGATGACAACGACTCCATTCACTGGACATGGAGTAAGAGCGAGCGAGCTCTTAGGACTTATACACAGCGATGTATGTGGTCCAATGTCTACACTTGAAAGAGGTGGTTTTTCCTATTTCATTACTTTTACGGATGATTACTCTAGGTACGGATTCATTTATCTGATGAAACATAAATTCGAGGCTTTTGAGAAATTCCAGGAGTATAAGAATGAAGTAGAAAACCAAACCGGCAAAAGTATCAAGACACTAAGATCTGATCGAGGTGGTGAATACTTAAGTGCCGAGTTCCTAGGTTACCTAAAAGAGAAAGGAATTCTCTCTCAACTTACTCCTCCATACACTCCACAGCATAACGGTGTATCGGAGAGACGGAATCGAACCCTATTGGATATGGTACGTTCCATGATGAGTAATGCTGAGTTACCGCGATCTTTCTGGGATTATGCGCTAGAATCAGCGGCATATCTTTTGAACATAGTTCCTACCAAGACTGTGCCTACCACGCCATATCAGATGTGGAGTGGGAAGAAACCCTATCTTCAGTATCTGAAGATTTGGGGATGTCCAGCTTTTGTTAAAAAGCAGCATGTGGACAAGCTCGAGGCATGATCAGTACTGTGTAAGTTTGTGGGATATCCAAAGAACTCCAGAGGGTATCTATTCTATTACGCAGAGGAACAGAAGGTTTTTGTTTCTCGTAATGCCCATTTTCTAGAACATCAGTTTTTAGAAAAGGAAATAAGTGGGAGCGAAATAGAACTGGAAGAAATTCCAGAACCACAAACTACTACTGAAAGTTTGGTAGAACCAGTAGTTCAAGAAGAACATGACATTCCCGCACCCCTCCGCAGGAGTAGTAGGCCGTCTCATCCGCTTGAGAGATACTACGGTTTTCTCATAGATGGGGATGGAGAAGATTGCATCATTGATGATGATGAACCTACTAGCTTCCAGCAGGCCATCCGGAGCGGCGACTCGGTACGATGGCTAGATGCAATGCGGACCGAAATGGAGTCCATGTACACCAACAAAGTATGGACTTTGGACTTTGCTCCAGATGGGGTAAAACCCATAGGATGCAAATGGATCTTCAAGAAAAAGATTGGTGTAGATGGACAGGTGGAAATCTATAAGGCTAGACTTGTTGCAAAGGGTTTTCGTCAAAGACCTGGTTTGGACTATGACGAAACTTTTTCTCCAGTGGCTATGCTCAAATCCATTCGGGTCCTTCTTGCTATTGCTTCCTTCCATGATTATGAAATCTGGCAGATGGACGTAAAGACGGCTTTTCTGAATGGTAATTTAGAAGAGTGTGTCTATATGGATCAGCCAGAAGGTTTCAATCAGAGTGGGAGCAGCGGGAAAATGTGCAAGTTGCTTAAGTCCATTTATGGACTGAAGCAGGCATCGCGGAGTTGGATCATCTGTTTTGATGAAACAGTCAAAGAATATGACTTTATCAAAAATACAGATGAACCATGTATATATAGTAAAGTTGTAGCACGAACTGTCGTATTCCTCGTCTTGTACGTGGATGACATTCTATTGATAGGAAATGACATTCCTATGCTACAATCTGTCAAAGGATTCTTGTCACACAGATTCTCCATGAAAGACCTGGGTGATGCCTCTTACATTCTGGGGATCCGGATCTATCGTGATAGATACAAGAGGATGTTGGGACTTTCACAGTCCAGGTATATCAACACTATACTGAAAAGATTCAGTATGGAAGATTCTAAGCGCGGTAATCTACCGGCTTGTCACGGAATCACCCTCTCCAAAGAGATGTCTCCCAAGACTGATTTGGAAAGGGAACGCATGTCTATTATACCCTACGCTTCTGCGGTAGGCTCTATAATGTATGCGATGTTGTGCACCAGACCAATGTATCTTACGCACTGAGCGTGGTAAGCCGGTATCAGTCAGACCCAGGGGAGAAGCACTGGATAGCAGTAAAGAACATTCTCAAGTACCTAAGAAGGACTAAGAAGATGTTCTTGGTTTACGGCGGAAAAGACCTCAAGATGGAGGCCTTTGCTGATTCCGGCTTCCAGAGTGATAAGGACGATTCCAAGTCCATGTCAGGTTATGTCTTTACCCTCAATGGAGGGGCGGTGTGCTGGAAGAGTTCCAAGCAGGACACCGTTGCTGACTCGACGATGGAAGCGGAGTATATTGCTGCTTGCGATGCCGCAAAAGAAGTGGTCTGGATGAAGAAGTTCCTAACAGAACTTCAGGTGGTTCCTACCATTGTTGATCCAATACCTCTGTATTGTGACAACAACGGAGCTATAGCTTTAGCGAAGGAACCAAGGTCCCATCAGAAGTCCAGACACATCTTAAGGCGGTATCACCTGATCAGGGAGATCATAGATCGCCGGGAGATCGAGGTCCGGAGAGTTGCTACTGAAGAGAACATTGATGATCCATTCACAAAGGCCATACCTCACATTCAGTTCGAGAGGCTAGTCGAGATCATCGGTCTTCGATATGCCAGTACATGGCCCTAGTGCAAGTGGGAGATTGTTAGTGTATATGCCCTAGGGGCCATTATTGTATCATACTAGCTTATATATTACTTAATGGAAGCTTGGGATATTCACAGTTATATAACAGTCTTTCTAAACATGGTAGTATGCTACTTGGTTTTATCTATCTTAATATGTGAGTATACGTATTGATAGAGCCCTTAGGATCTTGCTTGACTACCAACATTATGATGGCAGTCACACTAGTGGGGGCTGGGTAGTCTACAAGCACATCCTTTTCCAGGTCCCTAGTCGTAGGATTATCGAGACAAGGCATCGATACTCCGGAGTAGACTAGTGTGTACGCTTCTCATCCCAGTAGGGGAGATGGTCTATCCCACAGCCGTCAGTACGTCATACTGGAGATAGTATACATGTGCTCGTTGGGTTACGGGTACACCGGACAGGACTCGCGGGGAACTGTTGGTTGGTATTATACCCGTCGTCAGTTAACAGTTCCCAGGTGACATGAGTACAACATAGTCCACAGACTTGACACTGCTACTTCGCCTCGAGTGTGTCCCACTGTTCTTAGATTGCTACCCTACCACCGCTCAAAGGAGTCGTGCAAACAGGTAGCAGTTGGGTGCAGTCCCGAGCACTTAGAGGCAGTGGCGGTTAGACAGGATTCGTCTCTCCCGGTATTGGGAGTTGATATCGCGCTGTGTCAGAGAGCTATTACGCAAAGTCCCTGGCCAGGGCAAACGAGATTTACTGGTAGGTTCCAGTAGTTTCTCAAGGTGTAATGGGCTTCACTCCGACACGACATATACCGCTATTAGGGGACTGATGCTTGCCACCCCCCTAGGCCCGATATGCGATAGTCTTAGACGAACAGACCGGACTGTACGGTGATTGTCACATCAGGCTCAGTAGGAGTTTGGATGGGTTTCTTCATCGACCTTCTTATCGACATCTACCTGGGGACCGTTACGTACAGCTAATGCCGCTTGCGGTCTGTGGTTAAACCCACTGCCAGCGTAGTAGTCGAGTCTTAGGGTCCCACACAGAGAGTTTCCCTGCTCCAGGCGAAACGATATAGAGGTCGTATGGTTTTACGACAAGGGTTCGGACGCATACGTGTATTTAAGCACGTACGACGTTCGGACAGTTTTTACTAGCCGGCTTTGGTTTAAGCCGGATTCTAGTATCGGATTATTGGATTTATACAGTCTAAAGTTTTTCCGTGTTTTCACGGATAGGAGGGGCGTTCTCGTAATTTGGCGGGAAGCTTATAGAAGGATCATGACTTGGGGGTTTAGGTGGCATAAGCATTAAATGATTTAGTGACTCATTAGTGTGATTCATCCATGTCATTAATGCATCATTAAATGGTTAGACTCATGTAGATGAATCACTCATATGAATAAATGAAGCATGATGATTAATCATTTTATTTATTTATTTTGATAAATCATTATGCTTCATATATTCAAGAGAGATCATTATCTCATTCTCATTCTCTTGCTCACCTTCTCTCTCCTCAAGCTCTCTCTCTTCAAACCCTAATCCTCCCCTCTCATGTGTTGAGATCAAGGATTAGATAGACTAATTAATCCATAACCTCACTCTATATCACCTAGGTGCCTTTGATTAGCAACTAAAGAAACCTAGTTACCTCAAGATTAGAGGTGAAGCTTGGAATAGAAGCTCTCGGGTGGATCGTCTATTACATAGAGGAGGCCGAGGAGGAGGTTGATAACGAAAAGACGAAGGACTAGATTCACTAGGTATAATCACTTCTCACAGTAGTTAACAACTCCTATGTATATGTTAGTTATAGTTTAGCAAAGATTCTTCGGTTAGTCGATGTTAAGTTCAAACAAAATGATTGTTTTTCATATTTCTGCCTCCCCGCAACTCGTGGGGTGTTGAACATCGACTTACATATTTAAGAAATATAAAATAAAATGCACACAAGAGACAAAATGTAAACGAACAACAACTTTATTTATTAACATTCTTTTTACAATACAATGAAAAGTAAATATATGGAATGAAAGCAATGCCTAAACAGTGGCATAACAGAAATGAAAATGGAATAAGTACAAGTGGCTACAGCTCTGGGTCTTCGGTGTACTGCTCAGGGGGTTGCTCCAAATTATCCTGACTGGTCTCTGTTCAGTTGATAAAACTGCACATTTGTATTACCATTTTCCTACCATTCTCATATTAAAAAAAGACTTTATTATAATATATTATACATATGAGGGTTTATGTGTAAAAACACCATTTTCCATGTGTTAATATATTTTAATTATCATTTGGTAGGAAAATGTATACAAATAATATTATTGATCTAATCCTAGTAGAACAAAGTCTACTAAAATCTTATTTGAGTTGTTGTGCAGAATATTTCCAAGTTGTTATGAAGGATTTAACAAACAAATCAATTTGTTGAAGAAAACTTGCCAAATTAAGAAGCAAACTTGGAGACCAAGTCTGGAAGCAACAGAGAAAAGATTTTCAGATTCTGAAGATGCCTAGGATTGTCACATGTCACCAGATGAAAGCCCAAGAAAAATAAGCAATTGATCACATCCCTTGAGTGCGGATCCGCGGCCAAACACACCTTTGGGCCGCGGATCCGCTGCAATAATGATGAGTTGGAAGGCAATATTTTGGGATTCTCCGCTTGTTAGGGTTCGTAGGATTAGGGTAGGCTAATGGACGATGAAAATAATTAAACCCTTTTTAAGTCCTATAAAGTTTAGGAACTTTATCAAAAAAATTATTAACATCCTAATCGGGCGCGCTAGCAATTCTTTGCTAGTTTCGACCGCGATTAGAGATTAGATTAATGATTGTTTTGGTAAAGGCTAGATATGAACAGAGTTCCGTATCGAGATAAGGGTTAAGAGTGGGATTCCTTTTTCCCTCCAGAAACCCTAATCTACACGCATCACCGTCGTTCTAGTTCTAAATCTATTAATGGATAAAAAGGGTAACTTTTAATTAATTGTCCATAACTACTAAATCCTAACGAACCCTACAAGCTCTCTTATTATATTAATTACATCTTTAAAATAATCTAGATCTATATTTTACATTCTTGTTTATCGTAGATCTAGAAATCTTTCTATAAAATTCTTTATCCCTCCTCTCTTTCTCAACACATCTAAAGTAAAAGTAAAAGGTTCCACGTTTCCCAGAGGACGACCCGTACTCATCTCGGTCTAGCTACGTGCGACACCGTTATTGATTGCGGTTAAACTACATATACACTTTTTCGTAACAATCAAATGGCGCCGTTGCCGGGGATACGTGCGTAATTTTTTATTTTTACTATTTGTGTTGAATTCTTAGACGATTCATATCATTATTAACACAAAACTGCAAACTGCATATTTAACGATTTGTGCGTGGATTTTTGCAAGGAGATCTGGAGTCACAGAATTGAGGAAAACAGGAAACAGAGAGATTTTTAGAGATCCAGAGGAGCAAAGGAGATCACAGAAAAATTTTCATCAACTGATCTCTCTACCTCGCGGCGGAACCGCGGCACTAAGGTGCTTCCTACGGCAGAAACGCGGCTTCTTGGAGGGATTAGGGCTACAGAATTCTCTGGTAATATTCTCAACTCCTTCTCTCTCCTCTCAAATCCAATAAAATCTATCTTCTGCAGGATTCTTTGCGAAAATTGCGCCGCAAAAAAATCTTTTTGCAAAAGTTTTGTGATTGGTTTTGTTTTGCATATTTTAATACGGATTCTAAGGGGCAAAGACCAAATCAAGATTAGGTGGGGATTTCATCACCCTTCCTAAGCCCCAAAAATCACAAACCGAGCATATAGATCAACCCTTCATTAATTAAAAAAAATATCTAGACCAGACTCTAAGGACTTTCGCGCTCAATAAGGACAGAGGAAGGTCGTGGGTAATCTATCGTTTATCCGCATTACTTTTGTAGTACCTAGGCAAGTGTGACAAAGGCTAGTGGTTTTTAATTAGGCCCACGATGTGGTTCCTTCCCACTTACCTGGCACTTATCTGGCTACAAGGGTAGTACGGAGGCGGTAGAGGATTGATCCTGCGGCTTGTCCTTTGGAAGTCTAGGAGCGGTCTAGAGACTGGACTTAGGTAACCTTAGTTCTAGGGTTGCTTGTGCATATTAGGGAGATTTGTCTTGAGTCCCACTTTTTCAAAACAAGCCAATTTTAAAATCACACACACGCTGCCACTTGCACTAAACCCGCTTAGTGCATGCTCGGCTGGACACGGGATCCTAGTTCCCATCTTGTCCGCGTTCCTGCTATCGACGCCGAAGTCGGCACTTCTTCATCTTCTTTTCCCCCACCACACACCACGACCGTGATGGACGGCACTCCATCTAATTATAACACCACGCTGCCACCGCCCGCAGGTGAGCAGAATCCACCGCGCATCTCTCTCCAAGAGAGATGCTATCCTATTCGTGGTCCTCTTCCTACTTGTCTATCTCTTCCACCACCTAACGGGGATAATTTCGAAATTAAACCCCACTACATCAATCTGCTGCCCAAATTTCACGGGCTTGAGTCGGAAGACGCGTACGTTTTCATTACCAAATTCGAAAATGTATGCACAATGATGGGTACTTCACAATTGACCTTAGATGCTATGCGCTTACGTCTTCTCCCATTCACACTGTGCGACTTGGCAGAAAAATGGCTTTATAATACTGCCGCACACTCTATCTCTAATTGGGATGAATTCGTCGTAGCATTTCTTAAGAAGTTTTACCCGAATCATAAGACTGCACATGTTAGAAGCGAGATCAACCAGTTCACCCAGCTTCCCAATGAACCATTTTGGAAGTGCTTTGAACGTTTCAAAGATCTGCTTGTCCAATGCCCCCATCACGGAATACAAAGATGGGATTTATGTCGGATTATATATGAGGGCATTAATTCAGCGACAAAGCAGATGCTTGAAACAATGTGTCAATGCAATTTCATGTCTAAAGATGACGGTGAATCTTGGAAGTATCTGGAAGATCTCGCTGAACACACTTTGCAGTGGGAAAGCGTAAGACCACCTTCATCTAGGGGAGGAGTTCACCAGCTCGATGTTTCCATCGCAGTGAAAGCCGAAATGGCAGCGATGCAGAAGAAACTCGACGCTATTGAGAGCAGATTCTCATCAGTCTCCCTAAATCAGGTTACGCTTCCTAAGACCGTCTGTGGTTGCTGTTCGGATCCTTCACACTTAACGGAAGAATGTCCTATGAATGTATCATTTCAAGCTAATGCTGCTTTTCAGCAGCGACCTAGAAACGACCCTTATTCTTCTACGTACAATCAAGGATGGAGGAATCATCCTAACTTTGCTTGGAATCAAAACCAACAAAGTAATTATCAAAGACCTCCTCCACAGCAACCACAACCACAGAATCAGCCCCCCTTTCAGTCACAAAATTTCCAAAATCTGGCCAACATTTCTACACCACAAGTGGCCGATACTGACAACTCACTTGCACAAACTTTGGATATGTTCATGAAACAATCCATGCAAAATTCAGCTGAGATAAGGTCTTATATTGATACCCTAACGAAAAACTCCTCCTCCTATGGTGAGAGTATCAAATCAATAGAAAACCAAATCGCACAGTTAAACGCCGCAATGAGTGCGAGAGAGAAAGGGAAACTCCCATCTCAACCCATACCTAATCCTGGCCACTCACAAAGTTATAATGTGAGTGCTGTTACCACGTTGAGATCGGGAAAAGTGCTGAATGACCGAGTAGGTGAGCAGTGTGATGATAGTGACACCAATGATACCCCAGCTTCTTCTTCTTCCCCTAATTCGTCTAGTCTCCCACCTTCAACCGAGCCTATTCTCCGTTTTTCCCAAGGCTCGAACATTTCGCCAAATCTATCTAAGTCGATTCCCACTCCAATTTTGGGATCGAATCCATCCCCACAGTCTTCTCCACAAACGTTGGACCCAAAACTTATTGATCAAGCACCTTATCCAAACAGGTTGAGGGGCAACAGACCAAGTCCACAAATGGAGAAGATTGTGGAAATTTTTAAGCAAGTTAACATAAACATTCCTCTCCTAGATGCTATTCAACAAGTTCCGTCATATGCCAAAATCTTAAAGGACTTGTGCACTAGGAAGCGAAAAGTTCAAGTACCTAAAAAAGTTTTCCTTGCGAGTAATGTGAGCACTGCTTTTACACAACAACTACCCAAGAAACGAAAGGACCCCGGAAGTCCTACAATTTCTATTTCCATTGGGGGTAAAAATATCAATCGTGCTCTACTCGATCTTGGTGATAGTGTTAACTTGCTTCCATATTCTGTGTATGAGCAATTAGGGATCGGAGAGTTAAAACCTCAGCATTGCACTCTTCAGATGGCCGATCGATCTATCACCCAACCAAGGGGTGAGCTAGAGGATGTGTTAATCAAAGTCGGGGAATTCATATTCCCTGTGGACTTTATCGTTATAGATACACAACCTGTAGCGAACCCACGCAATCAAATCCCGGTGATACTCGGTCGACCCTTTTTGGCCACTTCCAACGCAGTAATTAATTATAGAAACGGCTCTATGACCCTATCCTTTGGAAAGAAGTCAATTGAGCTTAACATTTACAAGTTGGGAAGTGAACCCTCCGAACCCTATGCTCATGTGTGTTCTGTCGAATTAATGGATGTCGACAGCAGCGAATTTGATCAACCTCATGATACAGACTCTTTTCATATGTTGTTGTTTGACCCAACCATTTACTCTTCCACGGAGTTGTCCGGGTCAACATCTAAAGAGGAACTTTATATTGAGTCCGACGATCAGCCCATTTTTTCTGATGACATTATTTTTCGGGGTATCGATGAAAGCTTTGAGGAAATTTTCGCTGATGAACTCGCATTTTTACAAGACACGGGTGTTGAGATGAATCAACTCCAAGATGAAGAAATTGGACCTCCACCCCCTCTTTTGGACAATCATGACAATGCGAGTAATCCATCATTACTATCACTGTGTCGTCTCTCCAAATTGAGACGCAATCCTTTTCCAATACACCTCTTGTCACCTCCCCACTTCTTCACGTCAATAGGTGACATGTTCTTCCACCAACCTTGGTGCTTCATCGATAAAATTTTTGAATGGTTGGTGTTGACATTCGGTCTTTGCAAAGCTTGGCATTGACCAATAACCTTGACCCCCTCATGTGATTTTAAAAGATTAAAAATGTTTAACTCAAGTTTGGGGGAGGGGTGGTATATTTTGGCTCTTGAAAGAAAATGATTTTTACAAAATTGTGAGCCTAAAATAAGTTTGGGGGAGGATTTTCACTTTCATATATTGTTGCCCCCATTAATAATTTCCTCCCAAGTCTACAAGTTATTTTTGCTTAATGGATGACATCAGTGAGGACACTGCTGTAAACAGGTTTGGGGGAGGTTTGTGCTTATTTACACATCAATTTGCATCATACTTTGCATAAGCACAACGTTTTCAAAAATTTAAAAAAAAAATCTTTTATAACAAAAGAGTAGAAAGTGAAAAATTACATCAAAAGATAGGAATAGTTTAAGAAAACCAAGAAAATTAGAAGAACTAGTAACAAGTAGTTATGAGCTGTTGTCCCAAGGGTTAGTAAAATGAAGGAAGTCACTAATCTGAGGATAAAAATAAGTCTGAAAAATAGTTTCTATTCTGGAAGCCAAACATTTGAATGTTGATACCCTACTATATGCACTTACACACGTCTTGAAACTCGGGATAGTAGAGGATACCTTGAAATGCTCTTGTCTAAAAGCCAAAATATGAAGGAAGAAAAAAAAAATGAAGAAAATATAAAAATGGTGAAAAGAAAAAAAATGAACACTGGTTTTGTTATCGCCAAGGCAGCAATAAAAAAATATAGCGAGGGTGCCTCTTCACCTAGTGCCCTAAGGCCAACTGGTCTGGGAGTCACTGCTAAGCCTTAGGTGGTGCAAGACGAGGAAAATATTATCACCTAATCAGCAAGCACATGAGTAATCGGTCTGTTAGTACCTCAAGAAGTATTAACGGTCGCATGAAAATGTGTGAGCAAATCTTAATATTCATTAAATTAAAAAGTACTAAGGTAGATGGACAAGAGTATGATAGATTGAATTGAATTCTCCGAGTGTAGGGATGTTCTTTACACACACGTGGGGTTATATGATCAATGTTTGGATGAAAGGTAGGAATGAAGAATAAAGACAATGTTTTATTGAGGGATGATGTGATTTCTAACATTTTTTCATGACTATTAAGATAGGGCTCATGACAACTGAAAAGCTAGTATAGTTGGAAACTCTTCTTTTCAAAGTATTTCTTTTATGGTTCTTGTCTTTATATGTAAATTTCACCGTCTCTCTTTTGTTATAGGATTTTGTGGGTGTAATCCGCTAAAAACCCTCAGGAGACAACACTCCTCCTACTAGGGACACCTAGAGGTTTAACGGCTTGTTGCACGTGCTCAGTGCAATCGTGTCTGCCTACGAAAGTGTGCTTAGTTTTCTCTTTTCTTTTTCTCCTCTTGAATAAACTAGTTTGCTCGGGACGATCAAAGATAAGTTTGGGGGTATTTATTCAGTTGATAAAACTGCACATTTGTATTACATTTTTCCTACCATTCTCATATTAAAAAAAGACTTTATTATAATATATTATACATATGAGGGTTTATGTATAAAAACACCATTTTCCATGTGTTAATATATTTTAATTATCATTTGGTAGGAAAATGTATGCAAATAATATTATTGATCTAATCCTAGTAGAACAGTGTCTACTAAAATCTTATTTGAGTTGTTGTGCAGAATATTTCCAAGTTGTTATGAAGGATTTAACAAACAAATCAATTTGTTGAAGAAAACTTGCCAAATTAAGAAGCAAACTTGGAGACCAAGTCTGGAAGCAACAGAGAAAAGATTTTCAGATTCTGAAGATGCCTAGGATTGCCACATGTCACCAGATGAAAGCCCAAGAAAAATAAGCAATTGATCACATCCCTTGAGCGCGGATCCGCGGCCAAACACACCTTTGGGCCGCGGATCCGCCGCAATAATGATGAGTTAGAAGGCAATATTTTGGGAGATTGACAACTGCTGAATTTTACCAACTTCTCAACAATAAGATTCTGGGTTTGCCCTATATAAAGGCACCGAGGGCCTCTTGGAAAAGCTATCAAGTCGACGCGATCACGAAGTCCAAGACGGCTCATGCATCCAGACTGATCATCAACTGTTCGTCTACCTCCTTGGAAGAGATCGAGAAGCAAGCTAGTCTTTGTAATCATTTTCTAAGGATCAAAGTGTAATGAATTTTTGATTAATAAAGGTAGTTCTTTTTCTTATTCTATTTCTTTGTAGTTTAATTATGCATTTTCTCTCCATCTCTTTTTCTCCCAACATGCGCGAGTAATTCTCCGCTTGTTAGGGTTCGTAGGATTTGGGTAGGCTAATGGACGATGAAAATAATTAAACCCTTTTTAAGTCCTATAAAGTTTAGGAACTTTATCAAAAGAATTATTAACATCCTAATCGGGCGCGCTAGCAATTCTTTGTTAGTTCCGACCGCGATTAGAGATTAGATTAATGATTGTTTTGGTAAAGGCTAGATATGAATGGAGTTCCGTGTCGAGATAAGGGTTAAGAGTGGGATTCCTTTTTCCCTCCAGAAACCCTAATCTACACGCATCACCGTCGTTCTAGTTCTAAATCTATTAATGGATAAAAAGGGTAACTTTTAATTAATTGTCCATAACTACTAAATCCTAACGAACCCTACAAGCTCTCTTATTATATTAATTACATCTTTAAAATAATCTAGATCTATATTTTACATTCTTGTTTAACGTAGATCTAGAAATCTTTCTATAAAATTCTTTATCCCTCCTCTCTTTCTCAACACATCTAAAGTAAAAGTAAAAGGTTCCACGTTTCCCAGAGGACGACCGTACTCATCTCGGTCTAGCTACGTGCGACACCGTTATTGATTGCGGTTAAACTACATATACACTTTTTCGAACTAATCAGTCTCGTACTCCTCAGCGTCGGGTCCTCCTGACAACATTCTAAAGAAGAAGAGAAATATGAATGTCGTCAACGAACAATCGCTCGGTAAGTCCCAAAGATGAGGAAGAAGTAGAATAGACAGAGAGAGAGAGTATATCTTATAATGTTTGTTTATATTGTTAACGCTGTTGTTTGTAACTTGGTACAAAAAAATGCCAATGTATACGAGAGGAGTCCCACTTACACCGGAGACTTTGGTAACCCGTAGTACAATACTCCGTCGATAATACCACGGAACAACGGCATGGATGTAATTACATCTTAAGTGACCACCTCGTGCCACCTTTAACATGTTCCGTACCAGTCTACCTCTTTATAAACCCCGCGATGTCTTTTGTATTTGTAACACCCTAGTTTATTTATACCAATTCCAGTTCCCGTATTTCCTTATTTGTGGTATTTTCTTGATTTATCGTGTTTTGGGTGCGAATGGTATTTTACATTTTACATTGCATTCGACCCGACCCGCTTGCTTGGAACCTGTTCGATTCATGTTTATAGTTTAACTTGACTTGTTACATAGACAGATTTACTTTCATGTTTACTGCATACTTGCATTTTATCTGGCATTGCATCTCTTAACATATAACATTTTAAGTCATGTAAAATATTTTAAAAATATATTTCATAGCCTGCATGATACCCCTAACCCCGTGGTAGCATCCGCGCATCTTGTTCTCGTCCCGTTCAGTGAAACAGACTTGTTTGGAAGACTACGTGCACGTGCGTGCATCCGTTCTTGGGGGTATGCATTTTTCGTTACCCGGATATCCAACTTTAATTTTGGTCGAAATGTATATTTTTCGTATTTTAAAACTGAATTTTAGACCCGACCCGGGTATGTTTTGGACTATGTTTGTATTTATCAGAATATCAAATTTTATTTATATAATATTAATTTTATAAATTGATACAAATTAAAATTTAGTTAACTAATAAAAGATTTTTTTAAATTTAAATCTAAACTAATTTCCTAACAAACTAACAACCCCTTTCTCTCTCTCTCTCCACTACATATATATATTTATATATATTTTATTTATTTAATTTTTTCTTTCTTTATTTAATACACAGCCTCTTCTTCTTACTTCTTCTTCTTCTTTCTTCTTTCTTTTTTTTGATCTTGTTTCTTGATTCCGGTGATCACCGCCGGAGCCGTGCTCATCGATGACGATCCGAGTGATCCAGTGAACATACCTGACTTGCGTGATCACCCTCATGCGTTGTTTGGAACTGTTCCGTGTACCGTGCGCGCGTCGCGACATTTCGCCGACGAAGGACGTTCCGTACACATCCGTTCTTGTTCCGTCTAGGCAAGTTTATCTTGCTACATGCTACATTACATTTTATGCATCTATTTTTAATAAATATAATAATTGAATTTCAAACCGTGCATCCAAAATACTTGTTTCACAGTTTTACAATGACCGTATGCATCCATTCATATCATTTCATATCTAGCATATGCAAACCTATCTTGTCACATATCATACTATAGTATACCGCATCAAATTGAATATAACCATTCACATTTGTTTAATTGAACACAGTGCATTAACTAGTTTATCATTTAAAGGTTATATGATATCCATTCGCATCCATATCGAATAGAACATATATAGCTGCATTTACCGATCTCATTTATAACCTAATAATGTTGTTGTAACACCCCATGTTTAATAAAGTGCATCCTAATTAGTATTGGAACTATAAATGTAACCCTAATCGATAACTGTGCATCCGTATGTTTGAACCTATACCTATTTGCATACCATATCACATTATTCCATTTTATTGTTATATTAGCACTCCATACTTGATTTTGTGTACCCATGCTTATTACAGTTTGATTATGAGCACCCACGTGATACTTATGCACTCCCCTGACATGACTTGATACACTACTGCTTGACACGACTTGATACCTGTGCACTACTTGACCTGACCTGATACATGTACACCACCTGACATGACCTGATGTACCACAGCTTGACATATTACCTGATCTTGTTACTAATGCCGACAATCTTGACCTGTTGTCCCTACGGACATTTCCTGTTGTCTATTCAGACAAACATGTACCTGCTTGATCCTGTGTTGGCATTAGCTCCAGATTTATCAATACCTTACTTGAACACATAACTTGGGGGTATGTGGAAATCAATGATGAAACCTGACTTGTAACTCGACAGTTCGATGCCTTTACTGAGCAGTCTTACGGGCTAGGCCAGCCCCGGGATGATGCTGCTGACATCATTTATCGTTACATACTCCCTTTTACTGCCTAGCGGCACGTCTCGGATTCAGCTCGAGAATCTTGACCGTGGTCCCGGGCATGCACGGGATACTATTGAGTTACATCGACGATTCATCAAATTGATTTCAAAGACTTGAGAGTAGTTAACCCAGTAGACCAGTTTAGATTACTCACTGCATATCACCTGCGCCTTACCCTTCACTGTCCTTATTTATGTTACTGTTATATCTTTATTATCGTTCATACTCGCGCCTGCATGTCTTGTTACCCCCTGATTATATTATTGCTTGATGTTATGACGCACTGACGTCTGGGTTTTGCATGGCCCAGATCCTCTACCTTTGTCGCAGGCTGATCAGGAGTACTTCCGTCTTTAGGTCGAGCAGTGAGGATCCGGTTGGTATCCAGTTTTACTTTCCACGTGTTTTGTTTATTGGATCTATTGCTTCCGCATATTATTTTATTCTTGACTCGTTTATTCTGGCATATGGACATGTGTTAGATAGTTTATTATTGTTCTTGATATCTCTACAGCCGTAATATGACTGTGGAGGGATATTTCCTATCCACAGGTAGCATGGTTGGATCTGTCACGTGCCTATCTAGCGCACTCTGGGAAGCGGGGCATGACAGGTTTTGTTTGGTATCAGAGCCATAGGATTTAGTTTAATCGGGTTTGATTCTTTTGTAGTTGGGTATTGGACCCAATACACGAATCAGAAAATCCGTGATTAAGAACATGTCCTACCACATTGTTATCATGATTCTTGAATCATATCTTTCTCTTGACCCCTGTCCTGACGATATGCAAATAACTTTGCATCTCGAGTTGAAATTCTTTTGGTTCCCTATTGTTTCTTCCGTCCTATTTCTTTGATTCTAATACTAGGATTTGGGCGACTTGAACGGAGTTATGTGATTGTAACTATGAACTGCAGCATGGTTACAATGCGGTACTCTATTTAAGTAACTTGGAGTCCTGGTCTTGTTTCATTTCCTTATTTCATGGTCGTTCTATTACCTTGGTTCTCTCCGTTTCATTGCTTACCAGTTTATGTTTTGCAGATTTCTTGGTGACCGATACCGGCAGTTATGAAGTTGTCTTGGAAATTGATGGTCTCACTTTCCATGCTCACATTGACTGTAGGGCAAAGAAAGTGATTTTCCAGATTCCCGGACATCCGGAGTTTGTTTTGCTGGAGGTAGTAGTTCTGTCAGGCTAGTCGAGTTTAGGGCTAGGCCGATAAGCAATGTTCTTTCGTCAATGGAAGTTGATAAGGAGGAAGCGCCAGCTGTAGTTTGAGAGTTCATGGACGTGTTCGAGGACATCTTGGGTTTACCGCCAAAATGAGATGTGGAGTTCGCGATCGATCTTGTTTCTGGTGCAGCGCCAATCTCAAAGGCGTACTATCCGATGGCACCAGTGGAGTTGGAAGAAGTAAAGAAGCAGGTTACCGAATTGCTATATAAGGGTTGAATTCGCAGCAGCAATTCACTTTGGGGAGCTTCAGTTCTTCTAGTAAAGAAGAAAGATGGCACAAGGAGGATGTGCATCGATTATCGAGAATTAAACCGGGTGACTATTAAGAACAAGTCCCCGATCCCTCGCATTGGCAAATTGTTCGAGCAGCTTAGTGGCGCGAGGGTATTCTCGAAGCTGGATTTACGGTCCTGATATCATCAGGTCCGAGTTAAATCAGAAGATATTTGCAAGACTGCGTTCCGAACTCGGTATGGACATTACAAGTATTTAGTGACGCCATTCGGCGTCACGAATGCACCGGCGATATTTATGGACTTGATGAACCGAATCTTTTCACCGTTCTTGGACCAGTTTATTGTGGTGTTCATCAATGATATTCTGGTCTACTCGAGGAGCATTGAAGAGCATGCGGAATACTTGAAGATCGCACTGCAGACATTGAGGCAAGAAAGATTATATACAAAGATGAGCAAGTGCGAGTTTTGGTTTGAAGAAGTGAAGTTTTTGGAGCATGTCATATCCGGAGATGGAATCGCCGTTGATACTGAGAAGATTGCAGCAGTTCATGATTGGCCGATTCCGAAGAACGTTGCTGAGATCAGAAGCTTTCTTGGACTTGCCGGGTATTACAGAAGGTTCGTGGAGAATTATGCTCGTTTGGCTGAGCCTTTAACCAATCTTACGCGCAAGGAAGTACCATTTGTGTGGACGGATAAGTGTGCATCAGCTTTTGAGGCGTTGAAGCAGAGATTGATAACCGCTCCTATTTTTACCGTACCAGACAGTTCCGGAGGATTGGTGATTCACAGCGACGCATCTGGGAAAGGTTTGGGATGTGTTTTGATGCAATATGGAAAAGTTATAGCTTACGCATCGAGACAGTTGAAGATCCATGAGAAGAATTACCCAACTCATGATTTGGAGCTAGCAGCTGTAAATTTTCGCTTTGAAGATTTGGAGACACTATTTACTGGGCAAAAAGGGTCGAAGTATTCACCGATCAAAAAAGCCTAAAGTATGTGTTCACGCAGAAAGAGCTTAATATGAGGCAGCGTAGATGATTGGAGCTGATGGCTGACTACGATCTTGAACTTAAGTACCATCCGAGGAAAATTAATGTTGTGCCGGATGCGCTTAGTCGGTTGCCAGCAATTCGTATGTTGACTGCACAGAAGGAGCTTATCGAAGATTTTCGGAGATTCGAGTTGGAGATCGTGCTACCGCATTCTTCGGGACAGTTGATGCAGCTGCAAGTACAGTCTTCGTTGATCGATAATATTAAAGCAGCACAATCACAGGACCCAAGATTGCAGAAGTTTAGATAACAGATTGATGCTGGACTTCGTACGGACTTGTTAATTCATGAAGATGGTTCGTTGCGATATGGTAGCCGTTTGTGTGTGCCAAAAGGAGATATTCGCGAAGAAGTTATGAAGGATGCACACAGTTCCGCGTATTCCGTATATCTAGGAGGCACGAAGATGTACCGTGATCTACGACAGCATTTCTGGTGGGAAGGCATGGAAAGGGAGATTGCCCGCTTTGTAGCGAAGTGTTTGGTGTGTCAGCAAGTTAAGGCTGAACATCAAAGGGTAGCTGGTTTATTGCAACCACTTCTGATTCCTCAATAGAAGTGGGAACATATAATCATGGATTTCGTGACAGCTTTACCGCGGAGTCCAAAGGGCAACAATGCAGTTTGAGTGATTATTGATCGATTGACCAAGGCAGCTCATTTCATACCATTTCGAGTTGGTCAGTCAACGGAAACGTTGGCGGAACGGTACATGCAGGAGATTGTGTGATTGAATGGAGTACCCGTAAGCATCATTTCTGATTGTGATACCCGATTTTTATCTCACTTCTGGAAGAGCTTACAGGAAAGTTTGGGGACACGATTGAAGTTTAGCACCGCTTATCATCCTCAGACAGATGGCCAGTCGGAGAGAACAATTGTCACGCCCCGCTTCCCAGAGTACGCAAGATTTGGGCACGTGACATAGCCAACCATGCTACCTGTGGGTAGGAAGTATCCATCCACAGTCACATTACGGTTGTAGAGATATCAAGAACAGTAATATAAACTAAACTAGTACATGTCCAAATCCATAATAACGAGAATCAATAAACAATAAGTGCGGAAGCTAATGATCCAATACAATGAAATAACAGTATGTCCCATAATGCGGGCTCACATCTGGAAATGAAATGACATAAATAAACGAAACTCTAAAGAACTCACAGTTCAGCCGGCTGGCTGAAGTACTCCTGCTCGGTCGACGTCAAGGGCACGGAATCTGGGCCATGCAAAACCCAGACGTCAGCGCGTCATGATATCAAGTAATGTAGCATAAACATGGTAATAAACAATGCAAGCATGAACATGAATAAAGCGGTAATAAGAAGTAATAAACAGGGTAATGTGCAGTAGTGACTAACTGTCCTATCAGGTTTTCTACTCTATAGTCTTTGAAACCAATTGATGAATCGTCGATGTAACTCAATAGTATCCCGTACATACCCGGGATCACGGCCACAATATTCTCGGCGGCAGCCGAGACATGCCGTAAGGCACAGAAAGGAAAGTATCAGTATCCCGTACATACCCGGGACCACGGCCACAATATTCTCGGCGGCAGCCGAGACATGCCGTAAGGCACAGAAAGGAAAGTATCAGTATCCCGTACATACCCGGGACCACGGCCACAATATTCTCGGCTGAAACCGAGACATGCCGTAAGGCACAGAAGGAAGGTGTACACTCGGTATTACCCCGTACATACCCGGGATCACGGCCACAATATTCTCGGCTGAAACCGAGACATGCCGTAAGGCACAGAAGGAAGGTGTACACTCGGATGGTAGTGAACTGTCGAGTTACAAGTCAGGTTCATCTTTGATTTCCCCATACCCCCAAACTATGTATGTCAGTCAGGTATTCAGTAGTCAAGGTCTAATGCCAACACAAGTCAAGTAAAGGTAGGTCTGTCTGGATCGACAGCAGGAATAGTTAGGTCCGTCGGCATTAGGCACGAGATCAGGTAACAGGTCAGGTTACGTTCAACAGGTAGAGTCGATATGTACAGGGGTTGTGTCCGGTATATCAGTACATGTGACAGGTGTGTCAAGATCGGTCAATATGTAATGCAATCAGGTATATGATGATAACGGGTATAGTAACAAATAATGAACAGTAGCAGGGAACAGCAATAAGCAATTATTATTCTATGTGAACACAGTGATATTAGTATTCTCTTATTAATCCGGTTCACGCACCTTTGAGGTGCAAAAGCCACAAGACGAGCAATATCGGTAATATGCGTAATGGAGTTACAGTATTTGAACTAAGTATAATAATTGCCTCATGAGAGGCCTTAACCAATGAAGTGAGGATGATCTAGCAATTTAGGCAAGGATGTGCCAGATTGGTTAATTAGTTAAGGCGTTGATTAAAAGCATACCGATTAACTACAAGTAACTACTACAATGGTTTAACATTACGGATGATTGTAATTGTCATCAAGTCGTGTGGTTATAACAGATAACATAATTATTAAGTTTGTAGCATGTTAAAGCAAGTATTCGGATACTTGCCTCGGCGGTTCCGCAAACCGAAACACGGATGCGATGTCGGTAGAAACTGCGTTCTGGAAGCACGGGCCACGGATCGAGTCCCAACAGAAGTCACTGGAATCACACGGACCAGGGGGCTTCGCTGGAGCGTCGGGTTCGTCGAACGGCACGGTCGGGTTCCGGCAACAACCGAAAATCAAAGTTAGCAACAAGGAGGCGATACGCCAAAACGACCAGCGGGAGTTGTACCAAAACGAAAAGAGAAGGAAACTTACAGGGATACACCAAGGGTGCGACCACGGCGGGTTCGACGGCACTGGAACGCCGGCGAGGCCGCGACGGTGGCTGCAGCAAAGGGAAGTGGCCTCGGGTGAGCAGGGTAGGGTGCTGCGGCGAGTTGGAGAGGGGTGTGGTCGGCTAGGGTGGTCGAGGGGGAAAGGAGGTGGCGCGGGAGACGTCGACGAGGGTCGTCGGCGCGGTTTCCGGCGACCTGGAGATGGTGCAGACGTTGGGTGAGGGTCGGGTTCACTGTTCCGGCGAGGGGAGGAGGGGTGACGGCGAGGTCTCGACGAGGAGGGTGCAAGGGAGTCGCGGGAGGCCTCGGCGGTCGGAGTCGACGTCGACGGCGAGGTCGCGAGGGATGGAGGCGTCGGGAGAAGGTTGCAGGCGCGGGAAGGAGCGGGCGAACGGGAGGAAGAGGGTAGGCGAGTGCGGTGGAGGTCGTGGTGGTGAGGGCGGCGACGGCGAGGTCGCGAGGCGTCGGCGACGAGATCGCGAGGCTAGGGTTAGGGTTTGCGTGGGGGTTTTCTCGCGATGGGTTACTCGGGAGGAGGCGGCTGCATGCGAATTCAAATAGAGGAAGAGAGAGAGAGAGATTGGAGAGAGAGAGAGACAGAGATTCGTGAGAGAGAGAAAGAGGAGAGAGGCAGAGGGAGAGATGGATGAAGGGGGGCCCACGAGGTACATTCCTTCGCCATGATTGGCTGGGAGGAAATAAAAGGAAAAATTCGAAAAGATTTAATAGGGATTTTAACTGTTAAGGATATAAAATCGTATATAGTTTTAGATATTAAATTAAATGGGCCTTTTTGGCGCCAAATGAAACATCTCCAAATCGCGCCCGGGTTGCGCCCAATTGATCCAAATTCAAATTATAGGATTTTAAGCGGGTTCCAAACTTTGAAAATAGGTGTTTAATGATTAAAATGCATGCCCCCAAGTCGGACACTTGCACGCGCGCGTAGTCGCCCAAACTTGCCCGTTTAGCCAAACGGAACGGAATCTCGACACGCAGACGCTACCACGCGCCTAGTGGCGACGAGTAGGCTAACATGGACATCTTAAATTTCATTTTCGGAGTTAAAATTTGTTATGTGCCAAAATGACTTAACCGGGTAAAATTTAGCAATAAACACCAGAAAATCAGGAAAATTGGAAAGAACGATAAATAACCCTCAACTAGTAATATACATAGTATTATTGGGCTCGGGTGTTACAACAATCCAAACTCTTGAAGATATGTTGAGAGCTTGCATGTTGGACTTCAAGGGTTCGTGGGAGGATCATCTACACTTGGTGGAGTTTTCGTACAACAACAGCTTTCAGACGACTATTCAGATGGCTCCATTCGAAGTATTGTATGGTGGCAAGTGTCACTCACATGTTTGTTGGGACGATGTTGGAGAACGAAGATTGTTGGGACTGGATTTGATCGTGCAAACCGTAGAGAAAGTTAATAGTATCCGGAATCATATGAAGGCAGCGCAAGATCGGCAGAAGAGTTGGACCGATATATCGATAAGACCTCTAGAGTTCACTGTTGGTGATCTAGTATTCTTGAAGATATCACCGACTAGAGGAGTGATTCGTTTTGGAAGTCGAGAAAAGCTTAGTCCTCAATTCGTTGGGCCTTTCGAGATTTTGGAGCGTGTTGGAGAAGTGGCTTATCGATTGGCGTTACCACAATCTTTGGCGAATGTTCATGACGTGTTTCATGTATCTCAACTCCGTAAATATGTTCGAGATGAAACACACGTGCTGGATCATTCGGAGCTGACTGTACGAGAAGATTTAACCTTTGAGGAACGACCGATATCGATTGTGGATCGAAGGGAAAAGGTTCTTAAGAACAAGGTTATCCCTCCCGTACTTGTTTCTTGGGGAAATCGCTCGCATGGAGAATCAACTTAGGAACGAGAAGAAGAAATTCGACAGAACTTTCGACACCTATTCCTGTAGATTCATGTTGTTTACCTTTTCTTGTCTTGGGAATTTCGAGAACGAAATTCTTTTTGTAGTTGGGTATAATGTAACACCCTAGTTCATTTATACCAATTCCAGTTTCCGTATTTCCTTATTTGTGGTATTTTCTTGATTTATCGTGTTTTGGGTGCGAATGATATTTTACATTTTACATTGCATTCGACCCGACCCGCTTGCTTGGAACCTGTTCGATTCATGTTTATAGTTTAATTTGACTTGTTACATACACAGGTGCACTTTCATGTTTACTGCATACTTGCATTTTATCTAGCATTGCATCTTTTACCATATAACATTTTAAGTCATGTAAAATATTTTTAAAATACATTTCATAGCCTGCATGATACCCCTAACCCCGTGGTAGCATCCGCGCATCTTGTTCTCGTTCCGTTCAGTGAAACAGACTTGTTTGGATGACTACATGTACGTGCGTGCATCCGTTCTTGGGGGTATGCATTTTTCGTTACCCGGATATCCAACTTTAATTTTGGTCGACATGTATATTTTTCGTATTTTAAAACTGAATTTTAGACCCGACCCGGGCATGTTTTGGACTATATTTGTATTTACCAGAATATCAAATTTTATTTATATAATATTAATTTTATAAATTGATACAAATTAAAATTTAGTTAACTAATAAAAGATTTTTTTAAATTTAAATCTAAACTAATTTCCTAACAAACTAACAACCCCTTTCTCTCTCTCTCTCCTCTGCATATATATATATATATATTTATATATATTTTATTTATTTAATTTTTTCTTTCCTTATTTAATACACAGCCTCTTCTTCTTACTTCTTTTTCTTCTTTCTTCTTTCTTTTTTTTGATCTTGTTTCTTGATTCCGGTGATCACCGCCAGAGCCGTGCTCATCGCTGACGATCCGAGTGATCCAGTGAACGTACCTGACTTGCGTGATCACCCTCGTGCGTTGTTTGGAACCGTTCCGTGTACCGTGCGCGCGTCGCGACATTTCACCGACGAAGGACGTTCCGTACACATCCGTTCTTGTTCCGTCTAGGAAAGTTTATCTTGCTACATGCTACATTACATTTTATGCATCTATTTTTAATAAATATAATAATTGAATTTCAAACCGTGCATCCAAAGTACTTGTTTCACAGTTTTACAATGACCGTATGCATCCATTCTTATCATTTCATATCTAGCATATGCAAACTTATCTTGTCACATATCATACTATAGTATACCGCATCAAATTGAATATAACCATTCACATTTGTTTAATTGAACACCGTGCATTAACTAGTTTATCATTTAAAGGTTATATGATATCCATTCGCATCCATATCGAATAGAACACATATAGCTGCATTTACCGATCTCATTTATAACCTAATACTGTTGTTGTAACACCCCATGTTTAATAAAGTGCATCCTAATTAGTATTGGAACTATAAGTGTAACCCTAATCGATAACTGTGCATCCATATGTTTGAACCTATACCTATTTGCATACCATATCGCATTATTCCATTTTATTATTATATTAGCACTCCATACTTGATTTTGTGTACTCATGCTTATTACAGTTTGATTATGAGCACCCACGTGATACTTGTGCACTCCCCTGACATGACTTGATACACTACTTCTTGACACGACTTGATACCTATGCACTACTTGACCTGACCTGATACATGTACACCACCTGACATGACCTGATGTACCACAGCTTGACATATTACCTGATCTTGTTACTAATGCCGACAATCTTGACCTGTTGTCCCTACGGACATTTCCTGTTTTCTATTCAGACAAACATGTACCCGCTTGATCTTGTGTTGGCATTAGCTCCAGATTTATCAATACCTTACTTGAACACATAACTTGGGGGTATGGGGAAATCAATGATGAAACCTGACTTGTAACTCGACAGTTCGATGCCTTTACTGAGCAGTCTTACGGGCTAGGCCAGCCCGGGATGATGCTGCTGACATCATTCATCGTTACATACTACCTTTTGCTGCCTAGCGGCACGTCTCGGATTCAGCCCGAGAATCTTGACCGTGGTCCCGGGCATGCACGGGATACTATTGAGTTATATCGACGATTCATCAAATTGATTTCAAAGACTTGAGAGTAGTTAACCCAGTATACCAATTTAGATTACTCACTGCACATCACCTGTGCCTTATCCTTCACTATCCTTATTTATGTTACTGTTATACCTTTATTACCGTTCATACTCGTGCCTGCATGTCTTGTTACCCCTTGATTATATTATTGCTTGATGTTATGACGTACTGACGTCTGGGTTTTGCATGGCCCAGATCCTCTACCTTTTTCGCAGGCTGATCAGGAGTACTTCCGCCATTAGGTCGAGCAGTGAGGATCCAGTTGGTATCCAGTTTTACTTTCCAGGTGTTTTGTTTATTGGATCTATTGCTTCTGCATATTATTTTATTCTTGACTCATTTATTTTGGCATATGGACATGTGTTAGATAGTTTATTATTGTTCTTGATATCTCTACAGCCATAATGTGACTGTGGAGGGATATTTCCTATCCACAGGTAGCATGGTTGGCTCTGTCACGTGCCTATTTAGCGCACTCTGGGAAGCGGGGCGTGACAGTATTACTTGTATTGTTTGTATTGTATTGTCTTATATTGTAAATTGTATATGGATGACTAGCCAAAACCATGATATCAGTAATGGAACGGATATAATGGAAGAACGTGTAAATGGAATATATCCATGGTTCGGTTCAGTCAATACAGATTGATATAGATTGAATAGATGGATTCATATTGAATCATGTTGTATTGTAGTTTTTACTTGAATCACATTCAAGTCAGATTGATTATATTGAGATTCAGTATGAGTCAGACACTTCTAAAAGAACTTGAAATCCTGATTGTTTTGGTGTTATCGGTAACTGCTGCACATGGACGGCAGGATTTGTATCTTTTTCCAAGAGAATTACCGTGTTGATAACACCGTTTGTTAAGTTGTCTATCTTAAATAGGCAAACACCCATATCTCCGGCTCCCTGAGGCTCAAGAGACTGGTCCCGCTTAAACCTATGTTTACTAGGGTCTTTATTGTAATTTAGTATAACTTGAGGGGTTTTATGTAAAAATAGTTTTAGTATAATTTCAAAATACACCTCAAGCATTTAACTATTGTCTTTAGGGTTTTCATTGATGTATATTTTATAAATGTGACATTTCTAGTGAAATAAACCTAATTTCATAATATATGGTATTTATTTATAATATGAATATTGTTTTGAATTTTCATGGTAGTTTCATGTAATATTTGAATTCTTTTCTTGAGTTTTTGAAAAATGGAATAATATATATATTTAAAATAAGTATTTTGGTAATATTTATATGTACATATTTAATAAAAATAAATTCATTTGTTTCTTGTAAAAATCTAATTTTCTAAAAATATGTATAAAAATTCCATCGAGATCGAATACTCCTTGCGGAGGTCTGCATCTCGCTCTACTAAGCCCGAGGATGTGCGATAATCCGTACCATCTCAAACGGGGTCCCCATAAGTGGGTTGTAGAGGCGCAATTGCATGGAAAAGTTTAATACATCTTTTAAAGGAAATGGTTTTATAAGTTTAGGGTATTTTACTGTAAGGTCGTATTTTCCCGAATCTATGTTCCCGAATATAATCGTTCTATATTAGAAATGTGTGTTGTGATGAGGTAGGTCATTACCTTATGAGTTTTTCTTAGGTAATACGGTTAAAAGGTATAAGCATGTCAAAATGAAACATGAAGGTATTTTAATGTAAAAGTGAAATAGAACTTGCTACGGTTATTATTTTGATGCCAAACTTATTCTATTGTCTTTGTTAATGATTACTAAACAAGATATCAAAATTTGTAGGTTTGTTATTAAGAAAAAGTTGTATTTTTAAAAGAAAAGAGAATCGGAAACCGGATAACTCCGCTTCCGACACGTTTTGAGAATGAAAAGTTTGATAATAGAAAAAGAGAGATAGAAGGGGGACTTACTGGCTTATAAGGTAGAGTGGAGAAAGAGGAAGAGTGGGAAAGCGCAGGTGCATCGTTTCGTCACCGGAAACTCCTTGGGTCGTCGCCGGAACTTCGTTAGAGCTTCGCCCTTCGTTAACTCCACTTGCACACTATAGGAACTTGGAGATTTCTTGAGAGTTTTGGCATGGAATTGTGAGTGAAGAGGGGTGAAATGAGGTTAGTATTTATAGGACAAATTGGTGTGATGAAAAATGCATTTAAATTTGCATTAAAATGGAATTTTAACGGGTTTTTAATTCTCTGGAAAATGCAAGGAAAACAAACAGATAGGGGTTAAAGAGAGGAGTCCAGGGTTCTAGGGGTTACAAAAAATTTTGGGTTTGGGCTTAGAAAATCCGGCGGCGCCGGCCCTATATCAAATCTTGCCGGTCCGATCTTGGAGGTGGGGTCTTGGATTGGGGCCACATGTCCCTGACGGTCTAAATACTAATTTGTATCTGTTTGTTTTAAGTGTAACTCTTGGTTTTACCTGTTGTGCACATGAAGACTCTTAGGCTTCTAAATGGTTAAAAGAATTTTAAATAAGAAAAATGTGTGGTTGATTGGGATTTGAACTCTGGTGTTATAGTTCAGTAGTGCAAGGTATTACCAATGAGCTACAAGCTCCTTCTTACTGTTGTAAAGCAAAACAAACTTATAACTCAGGTTCAGAATTAGGTGTCCCTTTCTGTATTTTGAAAAAATTCGTACAGAAAGTTTAAGGCTATTAAAATATCCTTCTAAAAAGAATACATAGCCAGTGATCGACCTTCGCCTGTCGTGGTCACCTGCATAGTCAGAATCGCTGAAACTAACCAAACGGTCACGGTTCCTTCCAAACTCCTACCACGCATTAGAAGTACCTCGTAGGTATCGTGAAATTATGTTTGCACTTAAAGAAAATTCCTAGGGGTAAAGTATAAAACTCATGTACACAGGTGGGATGCACGTACGAATATATGTCAAACAGAAAAATTCAACAGAAAGCATTCAACAATCAATAATAAGAGAAATACATCAATATAAAGATACTATTCTACAGGGAAAAGATCACCAAATATGGGATCAGAGATACAGGGGTTAACGAAAAAAAACATAAGGTTCTCCAATTCCCTCTCTGACTCTCCACCACGTCGAAGCGGCGGTCTTCGCGAGGGGTTGATCCTCACCGATTAGCGCCATGCTCATATGCAAAAGCAGACATGACAGCCCGCCGGGCTCTTATCCGACCCAGTAGATGAACCGAGCGATCCTTTAGAGTCTGGGTAATCAAGCATGCCTCATGGAAGCACTCGATCTTATCCTCCGCCGTATCAAGAATTGCCAGGGTCATCTCTGCCGGATGAGGAGGAATATCGGCGAGCACGGATAGAAAGATCGTCCGGAGCCAAATGGAGCCCATAGGAAGAAGAGAGCCCCTACGAGTCAGAAGCTCGTACATCACCGCGTCACATTGAGCGTCAGTGAGAAAGGGATTTGCTGGCCGCGCAGCAAGGCGAGGAACCATTTCCTCGATGGGCGCCTCCCATGGTTGCCAACGAGCATGGGGGCGATTGCAAGCCATAACCTGTGGTTTATTTCTCAAGATGATCACCCTAAGGTCTAAATGGTTTTCTCTTTAGAGGGAAAGAAAGGCCTCGGCTTCAAGTTATAAAAGGGAGCATTCAATACTATGCACAGAAAATGTTGTGCATGGTGGAACTATTCCCACGGCCTAGAAAAATGGGACAGCATGGGAAATGAAAGAGATGACTCATTGGAATCAGAGTAGGGAGACGAAACGACCCCATCAGCAGAGCCTCACGTGCGTAGCACGTGAGCACCAGCCTTGATCCTTATTGGAAATTAAAACGGCACCGCACATGCATAACACGTGAGCGGGCGCTAATGTAGGATTGAAATCCCCAGCAGTGCCTCATGCGCAAAACACGTGAACACCGACAACAGTATGACAAAACTTCATACAGAACACATGTAAATGTAAAAAAGGGGAAAGGAAAGTTTTGTCATTCATAATCCGAAAATTTATACAAAAATAAAAGAAAATGTTTACAACGGTAAAACCTTAAATCCAGGACACGGATTAAGAAATTCGGAAGTAAGACCGTCTAAAATGCTTCTAGCCTCTCTGACCATTCTCGTGTGCATCCTCTCACGAATGCAAGCGTCAAGATCCTCGCTAATATCCTTCGCCCTCTGATAAGCAGCGATTATCGTCGTCTGTTGGAAAATTTGATGCAAGATATCAACAGGATTATCTAGCCGTTTCTTCGAGATCAGGCCCATCAGATATACTGAATGCATCTTATCTTCAGCATCATCCAGTGCCTTAAGCGGCATGGCTTCGTAAAATCCAGGAAGTGCTCCCCAAATTGCTCTCACTATAATCTTCAAAAGAGCGGAGCGACGAGGAAGTAGTCGACCGTTGTATTCATTGAAGCGACTCATAATCTCAGCGCATTGGGCATTTGTAAACTCCTGGTCTTGACAACGGCCTTGTGCGCGAATGTCTTCATAAGAAATAATTTTGTCAAGATCGTACAGATGAGCGGCTATAGTGTCTGGAAAGATAAATCAGTGAAAGTTTAGTGATCAAACTGATCAAGAAAATGCTTATTGAAACAGACATTGGAATTCACACAAATTCTTGGGAAAACAAGTTCTGTTAAGCACGCAACAAGTTCAAATTTGTGTGAATAAGGGTAAAACCCTATGAAAAGATTTTCAAGAACTCCAGGGAATAAAATTCCCGAAGGGTCCTCTTGATCTTTCAAAGCTAAGCTCTTCTCCAGAGGAATTAAATTCCTTTTATATGATGGAATTAAATTCCAGAAACTAAAAAAATTACATGAGAAACGAAATCCCATGAATCCTCAAAAAATCAGAGGGGAATGCCCGAGATATGGAGGTTTACTGCTCAAAAATCACATCTTTGGATCTCTAAGAGATGGGTTTCAGAGGAGAGCAAAGCTCTCATAATGGATTTAAAATACAGAAATTTTGTTCAAAAAGAAAAGTTTTTTTTTTCTGATGTGTAAGATCTTTACCTAAAAAGGATTTCTTTTTGACAGAGTTTAACTCTGGAATTACAATGGCAGAGAACTAAGCTCTGAGGATGAGAATTAAATTCTCAAAGAAAACGAAGAAGGAAGAAGATGAAAGAAATAGTGGCTGCCTATGGAACCAAACCCTCGTATTTATAAGACGTGACAAGGGCGGTTCACCTTCCCGTTCCCCTAGGCAATCCAACGGCTGTAAAGGTGACAGCGTTGCACTCACGTGCAAGTCACGTGAGAACAACGCTGTGGGGGAATTTGTTCGCTCATGAAAACTGAATAATAAATATAAAAGCAATAGGAAAAGTACCCAAACAGAGCATCACGTGCCCCCACGTGATAAGGCACTGCGCTTGATAAAGCAAGGCTGAAATTGAGGCTAAAACTGAGCCTCACATGCAGACACGTGGCCTTCTATATAAAAAGTATATAGGCACCTTCTTAAAACAAGCAATTGGCCAGAAAATGTCACGTGGTAGCACGTGACGCTATTTGATGGACTTAGCTTCGTGGGGTCACATGCTACACGTGATGGGCTCCTATGCCTTCTGAACCAATAGAATTAAATTCTAAATAAAATGGATCAAAGCCCTATTTGGAAAATATTTTCTTAGATCTTTCTAAACAAGAATGATTGCGCTCTGTAAAGCAGAGCACCGTTGGATTAAAAATCCAATGATGTTTAAAAATCACCAATTTACAGAAGAAGATTCTGTATAGGGAAATATTTTCCTAATCTTGTGAGAAATATCTTCTGTAAAACAGAAGTCCTTGGATTAAAAATCCAACGGTGAATAAAATTCACCGATTGATCTAAAAGATCATTTTTGTTGATTATAAAATCAATCAAAATCTCTCAATAAGAGATTTTCTGAACAAATTGATTTTTTTTCTTTCTCCTATAAATAGGAGCCAAGAGACACAAAAAAAGAGAGATACAGAAAAGGGAGAGAAAAAAGAAGAGAAAAAAATCCCTCGTAAGCTTAAAACAAAGAGAATTTAATTCTCCAGAGAGAAAAAGAGAAAAAAGAAACTCTACGTAAGAGAAGGAACGAAACACAGAGAATATCTCATCTCCTTTTCACCTCCATAAGAGTTTAACTCTTCTAAAAAGAACTTAGTTCTTCCTTTGGTTGAGATTTGCAGAAGCAGATCTCCCAACAAGTTGAGAATTTAATTCTCATCGGGGAGATCCTGTCATACAGATCCAAAACCTAGAGGAAGAGCTAAGTTCAGAGAATTTAATTCTCCCCAAAAGTATATAGGAATTTAATTCCTCTGATAAAACAAGGGTTTAACCCTTCATATAAGAACTTAGTTCTTCCTTATGGTGAAAGATCTGCAGAAGCAGATCTCCTCACAAGTTGAGAATTTAATTCTCATCGAGGAGATTCTTCCATACAGATCCCAAACCTAAGAAAAAAACTAAGTCCTAAGAATTTAATTCTTACAAAACAGTGGGTTTGAAAGTCTCGAAACTAAGGATATCCATGCACGTAAAAGAATTGGCATCCAACATAATAACGACCGATCACGCGCTCCCACGTGAACACCCTTGATGAACAAAAGAGGACAACTGAGACTGGCTCACGTGACCCTCCCAAGTAGTGCTTAGCACTTATAGAAAGGGAGTAAATCAAAAGGCAGTTTCCACTTGGGGCGCCTCACGTGACCCCACGTGACCCAATAGCGCTTAGCGTTCAGAGAAGAACAAGGGAATAAACCCAAAGAAGCAGCGCCTCAAATTTTTAGTGTTTAACACTACTTCAAGCGCTTCACGTAACCCCACGCGAGCGCCTCCAATTTTTAGTATTTAACACTATTTCAAGCACCACACGTGGGAGCACGTGAGCGCTAAGCATATATTAGTGTTTAACACTATGAAAAGCCAATGTTAGACAAACTCGGACTAAATTTCCCGAGAAGCGTCAATTGAGTTCCTCATGCTCAGGGTCTCCAAATCCGAACTTAGTCCTAGAGATAGCTAATGAGCTCCCAATAGATGGCATATAAAATGATGTTCGTCCCATTCCCCCTCAGTCGAGACATTGGTTCAAGGGTACATCTCTTCATACCTTTGATACATGTCGTTGTAATTCTTCAACGTCTTCAGAGAGATGGAGGGTCCCAATAACCAATAACTTTTGGCGCATCCCCAAACGGTTAAACCAAAACCTTACAAACTATGATGTCTTTAAACCGTACAGACTATGATGTCTTTAAACCAGACTATGATGTCTTTAAACCATACAGACTATGATGTCTTTAAACCTCACAGATTATGACGTCTTTAAACCAGACTATGATATCTCTAAACCTTACGGACTATGATGTCCTTAAACTCATGGACTATGATGTCCTTACACCTAATGGACCGCAATGGCCCTAAACTAAAACGATAGAGTCCAAATACTCTTTCGTTGGATCTAAATGATCCCAAAGTCTTGTTAAGTAGCTCTTAGTCTAAAATTAGACTAACGTATCCTTAACAAGCATTTAAGTTGATCTTAATCTAAAAACAAGGTTAACGATCTTTAAACCAACCCCAACCCAAACCCAAATCTAAGAAAATAAGGATTTGGACCAATCCACGCCCTACGGGCGACAACATAAATTAGTCTACGTATACGATCCACGGGCAACCAAAAATAAAACAAACACACACGACACGAAGTGGCCATCTGGAGTAGGAGAAAGTGGTTACCGCGATGCGGTAGCGTAATTAACTGCAGGGGCTTGCGCCTGCAGGGAAGAGCGTCCCCACAATAAAAAAAAACCCTCGTAAATGAGGGGGAATCTGACGAAGTCTATTACAACGGCCGCATCTGTCTAAACCTCCAATATACGGTGCCATAAATCAGCTTGGCATCTTCGGAGAGGTGGACGGATAAAACCAAATAGTATCTGCCCCTAAAATTCAGGCCGGACGTCCCAACGTCCCGGTCGCGTCTTTTGGCGGAGAACATGGCCTTTGCCAGGAGATACCATATAACGACTAACAACACTAACTACATGCGAAATGTCAGGTCGGGTACATTCCATGGCATGCATAATACTACTCACCGCGCTCGAATAAGGAACGTGCGATATATACTGAATTTCTTCCTCAGTTTGCGGTGATAAACGAGCTGAAAGTTTAAAATGAGCTACCAAAGGGGTATTTACAGATTTAGCTGTCATGCCAAAACACTCTAAAACTTTCTCAACGAATCGCTGTTGAGACAAGTAAATCTTTCCTCCATTGTGATCGCGCCTAATTTCCATACCAAGAATTTTCTTGACCGCTCCCAAATCTTTTGTCACACCCCGCTTCCCGGTGTACGGGAAGGGGATGCGGCGAGGCCCGCTATGTATTTACTCCGAAGTAAATATGCTAAGTGTAACTAAGCAATATAAAGTAAAATGTACACAAGAGACATGAATATAATGAAAAGCGACTTTATTTATTAAACATTCTTTTACAGGTACAACTGGAAATGTAAATACATGGATGGAAAGCAATGCCTAAACAATGACATAACTGAAATGAAAATATGTACAAGTAAAGTCAATGCTCAGGATCTTCTGTGAACTACTCCAAGTGCTCCTGGCTGGTCTCGAGCTTCTCAGAGTCGGGTCCTCCTGACAACATTCCAAAGAAGAAGAGAAATAGGAATGTCGTCAGCGAACAATCGCTCGGTAAGTCCTAAAGAAGGGTAGAGATAGAATAGACAGAAATAGAGTATAACTTGTAATGTTTTATTATAATGTTAACGTAGTTGTTTATAGCTTGGTACAGAATATGCAAGTGTATACGAGAGAAGTCCAACTTACACCGTGTATTTTGGTAACCCGTGTTAGTGTATATGCCCTAGAGGCCATTACTGTATCATACTAGTTTGTATATTACTTAATGAAAGCTTGGGATATTCACCTTGTATAAACAATCTTGCTCAATATAGTAGTATGCTACTTGGTTTGTTTCTATTTCAATGTGTACTTGTGTTTATTTTACTATATCACTTATATGCATTAGTGGAGCCCTTAGGATTTTTTGCTTGATTACCAGCGTTGTGATGGCAGTCGCACTAGTGGGGGCTGGGTAATCTATAAGCACATCCTTATACAGGTCCCTAGTCGCAGGACTATCGAGACAGGGCATCGATACTCCGGAGTAGACTAGCGTATGCGCTTCTCATCCCAGTGTGGGAGATGGTCTGTCCCACAGCCATCAGTACGTCGTACTGGAGATAGTATACGGGTGCTCGTTGGGTTACGAGTACACTGGACAGGACTCGTTGGGAACTGACAGGTTGGTATTATACCTATCGTCAGTCATCAGTTCCCAGGTGACATGAGTACAGCTTAGTCCGCTGACTTGACACTGGCACTTCGCCTCGAGTGTGTTCCCACTGCACTTTGATCACTACCCTACCACGGCTCAAAGGAGTCGTGCAAACAGGTAGTGGTTGGGTGCAGTCCCGAAGCACTTGGAGGCAGTGCCGGTTAGACAGGATTCGTCTCTCCCGGTATTGGGGGTTGACATCGCGCTGTGTCTAGGAGAGCCATTACACGAGTAGTCCCTGGCCAGGGCAAGCGAGATATACTGGTAGGTTTCCAGTGTTATCTCAGGGTGTTTTGGGCTTCACTCCGACACGACTTGTACCGCTATTGGGGGACTGATGTTTTACCGCTCCCTAGGCCCGACATGCGATGTATCAGACGAACAGACCGGACTGTACGGAGACTGTCACATTCAGACTCAGTAGGAGTTCAGATGGGGTTTCACCTCGTCAGCCTTCTTGTCGACATCTACCTGGGGACCGTTACGCACAGCTAGTGCCGCTTGCGGTCTGTGGTTAAACCCACTGCCAGCGTAGTGTCGAGTCTTTAGAGTCCCACACAGAGGGTATTCGCCTCTGGGCAAAACAGAGTAGAGGTCGCATGGTTTTGCGACAGGGTTCGTTCTCATCCGCGCACTTGTGCACGTTTGGAGTCCGGACGGATTTTACTGGCTGGCTCTGGTTTGAGTCAGATACCGGTATATGTTTTGGGGTTGCTTTTATCTTTCAGTATTCATGTTCCTCGGAACAAGAATGCAGGTGTGTATGCACAGTTGCTTGAGGCGGAGGATGAGGTTTTTTCATTAGGGTTTCGGAACGGGTGCGTATGCACAGTTTACAGTCGTCTTTTTCCAAACCCTAATAGATTTATGAAATATCAATTAATAATAGTAATTAAATGAAATATTGTTATGGTTGATTTTGTTGACTTGTTGACCATGGTTGACTTGTTGACCATGGTTGAATGTTGACCACCATCATGCTTTGAAAGGATTCTCCTTGATTCATGCTTACACTCATTTATTGAAAGTATGATAGTGGTCATTCTAAATACAACCATCAACAATTTCATTTTTGAATTATTATTATTAATTAGATAATTCCTTTTCTTTTAGTCATGGTTGCAAAAGAAAAGAGCTCATTCTTTCATAATCATTCTCTCTCCTCACTTCATCTTCTTCTTCCTCAAGCTCAAGGTGATTCCTTCTCATGTGTTGAGAATCCTTCACCTTGAAAAGAAATCAACCCCTAGACACTCTCTACTCTCTCTAGGGTTCAAGGTTTAGCAAGCCAGAAATCCTAGTTCACGCAAAGATCGAGGAAGAGCCCAAAGGTTGAACTCTCGAGGTGGATCCATCTTCGACGAAAGAAGGCGATAAGAAGAGAACCATCAACCTCTACAAAGTTTGAAGAAGAAGGAGTTCAAGTTTAGGTATAACCATCTTCATCCGAGTAGCTAACTCTCTTTCGCAAGTATGCTAGTTTTAGTTTAGTTAAAGATCCCGACTTTGCTTAGTCCATGTTGCCTCTTGCACTAAAAATTTGATTTTTATACCGTTTCCGCCTCCCCGTAAGAACCGGGGGTCGCAACGTGGACTTACAATGGTATCAGAGCCTAACTAAACTTAAACTAGCTTGGTAGTGAAGTGTAACGAAGTTCGGAACCGAAAAAATCACAAAACCGGAAAAACAAAACCCTAAGTTTCTGTTGAAATTTTTTCTGCTCTAAATGAAAAACTTTATACTTGTAAATTCGGCTCAGGGTTTTGTGTGAACACCCAAGAAAAACGATGCCCTAATTCATTCAAACCGCCGCGCTTCCGCCGCACGAGGTAGGCATGTGCCGCGGAAGCGCCGCCGTTTGTCGTCTTCTCTGCATCGTTTTTCGTGCAGTGTGTGTCTGTGTTGGTTTTGGGATTTTTAAAATATATTATATGTGCCCAGATTTTCCAGAAAAGAAATTTACTTTTGGGGTCCTATAATTCCGTATTTTTTCCGAACTTCACTGCACTTTGACTATGATGGTTATATCTGTGATGCTTGCATGTATTGAACGTCGGCTAATCGCTATAAGTCGATTGGTCGGGGTTATACATGATCTGTGTTTGATATTGGAATGTGTATATGAATGTGTTGGACTGTCGCGGGTGAATAGCCGGGGTGGATGTGATATGAGCTCTTGTTTTTCTTTCATTCATTGTAAATGTAAATTGATGTAATAATATTATTTGTTTGGCCGCACAACCGGGTCGGGGTTGTAGCCGTCATTGTATAATTCTTTTTACTGTTTTTGCTCCTAGGATAGACCCATGGAGGGGGTGCACAAACTGCCGAGTACTTGGCGGGTAGTTTGCCACACCCGTAGGGGTCTTGGGTGGGGTATTTGGCTATTCACCGCGACCGTGTTATCCGCTTTTCGTTCCAGGCTCGAAAGGATTGCGGATTGCTAGTATATCCAATGTATTCATCTGTGATCTGTAATGTCTATCATTGCTTTCTATTTAGGCGTTGCTTATGTTTTACAGCCGCGCTAGCCCAGCCCCCGCTCTGTCGTTAGTTAAGTAACCTAACGAGTGATGACGGGACCCCGTGGAGAATGCGAATGGCATAAGCGTACGTCATATTTTGGTTGTTTTCTGCAATGGTAGGAATTAAATGATGGGACGCATTAAAAGTACTAATGCAAGAATATCACGCATTAAAAGAACTAATGCAAGATAATAAATCAAGTTAAAATCGTTGGAACACTTTCGAAAAACCACTCGGTTCTTTTCAAAACTAACTTTTAAATGCGGAGCTTGAGCCACTCCTTCTAAAAGCTATCTCGTTCCATCGATTATATCAAGTTCACTACGTTCACGGTTTCGCCAAAACCATTCGTAGCCCTCCGTCGTTTCACATGAATAGTCAATAGTATTCAAGCTGTGTTTGTTGGCCAAAGTCAAGGCATAGTGATTGGTAGCTATTGGGTATTCATGTGCAGCATAGATAGATGCGTTGGTTTGGAACAGTCGTACTGCCTTGTTGGCCAAAGTCAAGGGTAGGTACGGGTGGATTCAAATTAACCTGGAGAATGACGGGTAGAACTTGACATGTGACTTATGATTTGTTGGCCAAAGTCAAGGTCATAAGAGCATGGGGCAAAAATCCACATCGGGAGTTTCATAAGTACTGAAACTTGCTAGATTTGCATACCATTTGGAGTGTGGTGATTCTGGTAGGATTCCTTCAGTTTCATCACACGATGATATTTGGATCCCGATCCTACTGTGAGTATATGCTGCTCCTCGGGAAATTTTTCACTAAACAATCAATGCTATAAACCCAGTAGGTGCCTAGAAAGGTGTTAGCGGGGCTACGCCCCCAGGGAAAAGAGGTTATTTAATTAAGGAACTTCGCGAAAGCGTTGGAAAACCTCCCTCGAAGTACCGACACTGGCCTGGCTGAATGGTTAAGCAAGTATTGTGCGGTGGGATTGATCCCGACTAATTCTTCCTTTATGGTTTGAGGAGGGATTTGAGAGACAGTGGGAGCCATCCTGTTTAGACAAATTAAAAACCATTCTAAACTTGCAAGAGCATCGTGCTAAAGTGTTCCTTCTCTCCCCCCTGCGGCGACCAAATCGAAATGACTGGACTTAAGTTACTTCTAGATAAAAACATATTGACAGGGCCAAACTACAAAGATTGGCTAAGGAATGTCAAGTTAGCAATCACTTACGACAAGCTGGGGTATCTTCTTACCACCAAAGCTCCCCCCGTCCCAGGTCCCACCTCCAGCGTCGCGGATAAGGAAATCCGTAAGACTTGGGAGATTGACAGCACGAAGGCCAGGTGCCTCGTACTTGCCTCGATGGACAACAAACATCAGAGGAGGCACGAGAGTATGGATTTAGAGTCCATATTTCTCCATACAAAAGAACTGTATGGAGAGCAGTCTCGTATCGCAAGATACGAAGTGTCGAAGAAGTTATTTTCGACAAAGCTGGCCGTCGGATCATCGGTAGCGGACCACGTGCTTAAGATGATTGGCTACACTGAGGAGCTCGCGGAACTTGGGACCACGTTGGATAGTGAACTCTATACGGATATAATTCTCCAGTCCCTTCCATCCACTTACGCCCAGTTCATACTGAACTTCAACTTGCAAGAAAAGGAAGTTGAACTTTCAGAACTCCTCAACATGCTGAGGAGCGCAGAGGGCACCCTACAGAAGGGTAGGGAAACACCCGCTTTGTTTGTAGGAGGATCTTCTTCCTCTAGGTCCAAGGCGAAAGCCAAGGGAAAGAGGAGGAAAGCCCCCGCCAAACCAAGAGGCGGTGTTAGTAAAGTGGGTACGAAGGGAAAAGAATTGGCAACAAAGATTGTGGGGAAGCTTGTGGGAAAGGAGGAATGCTTCTATTGTCATAAGAGTGGACACTGGAAGAAAGATTGCAGGGCTTGGAAGGCCAGGACACAGGAACTGAAGCAGGTTGCGGCTTCAGCTTCAGGTGTGTATGTTATTGAAAACTGTCTTTCTATAAACTCTACTTCCTGGGTATTGGATACCGGATCAGGATCTCATATCTGTAATTCATTGCAGGCGTTGAGAAATCGTAGGTTTTTGAAGGAAGGTGACATGACCCTCAGAGTTGCAAACGGAGCTAGCATGGATGCTAAAGCCGTGGGGGACTATCACCTTGGAATGTCAGATGGGCATGTTTTGGTTTTGCGTAATTGCTTTTTTGTACCCAACGCAACTTGTAATATCATTTCTGTATCTTTGGTTTCAAAAGAAGGTTATGAATTTGCGTTTGTAAGTAATGTTGTAAACATTCACCTTAATCAAGTTCTGATTGGGTCAGGTACACTGAGCAATGGTATATACGTATTGAACCAACCATAGATTTTCAATGTCCAGAATACACACAAAAGAAAGTCTCCAGATATCAATCAGGCTTTCTTATGGCATTGTAGACTGGGTCACATCAATGAGACACGGTTGACTAAGTTACATAAAGAAGGATACTTGGATCCGTTCGAGTATCAGTCTTATGTCACTTGTGAATCTTGTCTCATGGGAAAGATGACAAAGACTCCGTTCACTGGACACGGAGAAAGAGCGAGCGAGCTCTTCGGACTCGTACACAGCGACGTGTGCGGTCCAATGTCTACACATGCGCGAAGCGGTTACTCTTACTTCATTACTTTTACGGATAACTTTTCAAGGTACGGTTATGTCTTCTTAATGAAACATAAGTCCGAAGTCTTTGAAAAGTTCCAGGAATATAAGAATGAAGTAGAGAAACAGACCGGCAAAAGTATCAAGATTCTAAGATCGGATCGAGGTGGAGAATACTTAAGTGCCGAGTTCCTGAATTATTTAAAAGAGAACAGAATTCTCTCTCAGCTTACTCCTCCATACACTCCGCAACACAACGGTGTATCGGAGAGACGGAACCGAACCCTATTGGATATGGTACGGTCCATGATGAGCAACGCTGAGTTACCGCGATCATTCTGGGGGTATGCGCTAGAATCAGCTGCGTACCTTTTGAACCGAGTTCCTACTAAGACTGTGCCTACTACACCATATGAGATGTGGAGTGGGAAGAGACCCTATCTTAAGCACATTAAGACATGGGGATGTCCAGCTTTTGTTAAAAAGCAGCATGCGGACAAGCTCGAGGCACGCTCAGTACAGTGCAAGTTTGTGGGATATCCAAAGAACTCCAAGGGATATTTCTTCTACTATGAAGAGGAACAAAAAGTTCTTGTTTCTCGTCATGCCTACTTCTTGGAAACTGAGTTTTTGGAAAACCAGATAAGTGGGAGCACAGTAGAACTGGAAGAAATTCCAGAACCACAAAACATTACTGAAAGCTTAGAGGAACCAGAGGGTTCGAAAGAACAGGACATTCTTACGCCGCTCCGCAGGAGTAGTAGGCAGTCTCATCCGCCCGAGAGATACTACTGTTTTCTCATAGACGGGGATCGAGAGGATTGCATCATAGATTATGATGAGCCTACTAGCTTCCAGCAGGCCGTTCAGAGCGTTGACTCGGTAAAATGGTTGGATGCAATGCGGACCGAAATGGAGTCCATGTACACCAACAAAGTATGGACGTTGGACATTGCTCCAGACGGGGTAAAACCCGTAGGATGCAAGTGGATCTTCAAAAGGAAGATTGGTGTAGATGGACAGGTTGAGACCTATAAAGCTAGACTTGTAGCAAAGGGTTTCCGTCAAAGACCTGGCTTGGACTATGACGAAACCTTTTCTCCAGTGGCTATGCTGAAATCCATTCGGATCCTTCTTGCCATTGCTGCCTTCCACGATTATGAGATTTGGCAGATGGACGTAAAGACCGTTTTTCTGAATGGAAATTTAGAGGAGTGTGTCTATATGGATCAGCCAGAGGGTTTTCATTCAGAGTGGGAGCAGCGGAAAGGTGTGCAAGTTGCTTAAGTCCATCTATGGACTAAAGCAGGCATCGCGGAGTTGGAACATCTGTTTTGATGAGACGTTCAAGGAATTTGGCTTTATCAAAAATCCAGATGAACCATGCATCTATAGTAGATTTGTAGCGAGAACTGTAGTATTCCTCGTTTTATACGTGGATGACATTCTCTTAATAGGAAATGACATTCCTATGCTACAATCTGTCAAGGGGTTCTTGTCGCACAGGTTCTCCATGAAAGACCTGGGTGATGCCTCTTACATCCTGGGGATCCGGATCCATCGTGATAGATCCAAGAGGATATTAGGACTTTCTCAGTCCAGGTACATCGACACCATAGTGAAGAGATTCAGTATGGAAGATTCCAAGCGCGGTAACCTACCAGCTTGTCACGGGATCACCCTCTCTAAAGAGATGTCTCCCAAGACTGATTTGGAGAGGGATCGCATGTCTATTATACCCTACGCTTCTGCGGTAGGCTCTATAATGTATGCGATGTTGTGTACCAGACCGGATGTAGCTTATGCACTGAGTGTGGTAAGCCGGTATCAGTCAAACCCTGGGGAGAAACACTGGATAGCGGTAAAGAACATTCTCAAGTACCTAAGAAGGACTAAGGAGATGTTTTTGGTGTATGGCGGAAAAGACCTCCAGATCGAGGCCTTTGCTGACTCCAGCTTCCAGAGTGACAAGGATGATTCCAAGTCCATGTCGGGATTTGTCTTTACCCTCAATGGAGGGGCGGTGTGTTGGAAGAGCTCCAAACAGGAAACCGTTGCAGACTCGACTATGGAAGCGGAATACATTGCTGCATCTGATGCCGCAAAAGAAGCTGTCTGGATGAGGAAGTTCTTAAAAGAACTTCAGGTGGTTCCGTCCATTGTTGACCCAATACCTCTGTATTGCGACAACAACGGGGCTATAGCTTTAGCGAAGGAACCCAGGTCCCATCAAAGATCCAGGCACATCTTGAGGCGGTATCACCTGATCAGGGAGATCGTGGATCGCAAGGAGATCGAGGTTCGGAGGGTTGCTTCAGAAGAGAACACTGCAGATTCATTCACCAAGGCCCTACCCCAGACTCAGTTCGAGCGGCTGATCGAGATGATAGGTCTTCGATACGCCAGTACATGGCCTTAGTGCAAGTGGGAGATTGTTAGTGTATATGCCCTAGAGGCCATTACTGTATCATACTAGTTTGTATATTACTTAATGAAAGCTTGGGATATTCACCTTGTATAAACAATCTTGCTCAATATAGTAGTATGCTACTTGGTTTGTTTCTACTTCAATGTGTACTTGTGTTTATTTTACTATATCACTTATACGCATTAGTGGAGCCCTTAGGATTTTTTGCTTGATTACCAGCGTTGTGATGGCAGTCGCACTAGTGGGGGCTTGGTAATCTATAAGCACATCCTTATACAGGTCCCTAGTCGCAGGACTATCGAGACAGGGCATCGATACTCCGGAGTAGACTAGCGTATGCGCTTCTCATCCCAGTGTGGGAGATGGTCTGTCCCACAGCCATCAGTACGTCGTATTGGAGATAGTATACGGGTGCTCGTTGGGTTACGAGTACACTGGACAGGACTCGTCGGGAACTGACAGGTTGGTATTATACCTATCGTCAGTCATCAGTTCCCAGGTGACATGAGTACAGCTTAGTCCGCTGACTTGACACTGGCACTTCGCCTCGAGTGTGTTCCCACTGCACTTTGATCACTACCCTACCACGGCTCAAAGGAGTCGTGCAAACAGGTAGTGGTTGGGTGCAATCCCGAAGCACTTGGAGGCAGTGCCGGTTAGACAGGATTCGTCTCTCCCGGTATTGGGGGTTGACATCGCGCTGTGTCTAGGAGAGCCATTACACGAGTAGTCCCTGGCCAGGGCAAGCGAGATATACTGGTAGGTTTCCAGTGTTATCTCAGGGTGTTTTGGGCTTCACTCCGACACGACTTGTACCGCTATTCGGGGACTGACGTTTTATCGCTCCCTAGGCCCGACATGCGATGTATCAGACGAACAGACCGGACTGTACGGAGACTGTCACATTCAGACTCAGTAGGAGTTCAGATGGGGTTTCACCTCGTCAGCCTTCTTGTCGACATCTACCTGGGGACCGTTACGCACAGCTAGTGCCGCTTGCGGTCTGTGGTTAAACCCACTGCCAGCGTAGTGTCGAGTCTTTAGAGTCCCACACATAGGGTATTCGCCTCTGGGCAAAACAGAGTAGAGGTCGCATGGTTTTGCGACAGGGTTCGTTCTCATCCGCGCACTTGTGCACGTTTGGAGTCCGGACGGATTTTACTGGCTGGCTCTGGTTTGAGTCAGATACCGGTATATGTTTTGGGGTTGCTTTTATCTCTCAGTATTCATGTTCCTCGGAACAAGAATGCAGGTGTGTATGCACAGTTGCTTGAGGCGGAGGATGAGGTTTTTTCATTAGGGTTTCGGAACGGGTGCGTATGCACAGTTTACAGTCGTCTTTTTCCAAACCCTAATAGATTTATGAAATATCAATTAATAATAGTAATTAAATGAAATATTGTTATGGTTGATTTTGTTGACTTGTTGACCATGGTTGACTTGTTGACCATGGTTGAATGTTGACCACCATCATGCTTTGAAAGGATTCTCCTTGATTCATGCTTACACTCATTTATTGAAAGTATGATAGTGGTCATTCTAAATACAACCATCAACTATTTCATTTTTGAATTATTATTATTAATTAGATAATTCCTTTTCTTTTAGTCATGGTTGCAAAAGAAAAGAGCTCATTCTTTCATAATCATTCTCTCTCCTCACTTCATCTTCTTCTTCCTCAAGCTCAAGGTGATTCCTTCTCATGTGTTGAGAATCCTTCACCTTGAAAAGAAATCAACCCCTAGACACTCTCTACTCTCTCTAGGGTTCAAGGTTTAGCAAGCCGGAAATCCTAGTTCACTCAAAGATCGAGGAAGAGCCCAAAGGTTGAACTCTCGAGGTGGATCCATCTTCGACGGAAGAAGGCGACAAGAAGAGAACCATCAACCTCTACAAAGTTTGAAGAAGAAGGAGTTCAAGTTTAGGTATAACCATCTTCATCCGAGTAGCTAACTCTCTTTAGCAAGTATGCTAGTTTTAGTTTAGTTAAAGATCCCGACTTTGCTTAGTCCATGTTGCCTCTTGCGCTAAAAATTTGATTTTTATACCGTTTCCGCCTCCCCGTAAGAACCGGGGGTCGCAACGTGGACTTACAACCCGTAGTATAAGGCTCCGTCGAAAATACCACGGAACAACGGCATGAATATAATTACGTCTTAAGTGACCACCTCGTGCCACCTTTAACATGTTCCGTACCAGTCTACCCCTTTATAAACCCCGCGATGTCTTTTGTTTTGATTGTATTATTTTGTTATATAGATGGATGACTTTCCGAAACCATGCTATCAGAAACGGAATGGATGTAAATGGATAGTCATGTAAACGGAATATATCCATGGTTCGGTTCAGTCATGTTCATGTTGTTATGGATTGTATTCTGGTATAGACTGGTTCACGTTGTAAATGGAGTTATACTTGAATCATATTCAAGTCAGATTGATTGTATATTGAGACTCGGTCCGAGTCAGACTTTTAAGAAAGAATTGAAGTCCTTATTGTTTTGGAGTTACAGGTAACTGCTGCACATGGACGGCAGGATTTGTGTCTTTTTCTAAGACAATTATCATATTGATAACACCGTTGTTAGATTGTCTACCTTAGATAGGCAAGCACCCATTTTCATCGGCTCCCCGAGGATCAAGAGAATTGGTCCCGCTTAAACCTATTTTTACTAGTGTCCTTATTGTAAATTGATATAACTTGAGGGGGTTTTATGTAAAATAGTTTTGATATATTTTCAAAATACACCTCAAGTATTTAATTATCGTCTTTAGGGTTTTCATAGATGTATATTTTATAAAAGTGAAATTTTTAGTGAGTAGAACCTAGTTTTCATTATATATGGTAATTTATTGAAATATTGGAATTTGTATTGAATTAAGATGTACTTTCATATAATTGTGATTCCTTTGATTTAGAAAACATGGAATATTTGTATAATATATTTAAAATAGATCTCTTGATAATATTCATATATATATTTATATATTTAATAAAAATAAATTGTATTTATTTTGTAGAAATCTCATTTTTTTTAAAAATAGCATTAAAAATTCCATCGAGATCGAATGCTCCTTGAGGATATCTGCATCTCGCTCTACTAGGCCCGAGAACATGCGATAACCCACACCATCCCGATCGGGGTTCCCCAAAATGGGCTGTAAAGGCGTAATTGTAAGGAATTAATGAATACTCTTTTTAAAGAAAACGGTTTTGTAATAGTTTAGGGTATTTTATTGTAACACGTAATATTCCCAAAAACATTGCCCAAAATTAAATCGTGCTATGTCCAATATGTGTGTTGTGATGAGGTATGTCATTACCTCGTGAGCTGTTTAAAGATAATACAAGTATTATGTTGATTTGTGTCGAAACTAAAATACATGGTATTATACCGTAAAAATATGATAAAAGTTGCATAAAAGATTCTTTTGAGATAAAACTTAATTTAATATGCTTGTTAATATTTGTTAAACATTATATGAGAGTATGGTATTAGATGGTTTAAGAAAAGTTAGAATTTTTAAAGAAAAAACGAAACGGAAGTTGGATTAACGCCGCTTTCGTCGAGTTTTAAAAATGAAAGTTTTTAGAATAGAAAAGGAGAGGGGAAGAGGGGACTTACAAGCTACAAGGATAGAGGGGAGAAGGGGAAATCTAGGAAAAGTGCCGGGCCGTCATTTCGTCGCCGGAATCTCCTAGGAAGTTCGTCAGAACTTCACCCTTTGCTAACTCCACTTGCACACTAAAAAGACTTGAAATTTTTTGAGAGTTTTGGCAGGGAATTTCTGAGTGAGAATGGGTGAAATGGAGTGTGGTATTTATAGAAAAAATTAGGGTTTAGTGTATTGAATTGGGGAATTAAAAATTTGCATTTAAAAGGATTAAAGAGGTGATTTTAATCCCTCTGCCAATGTGCAGAAAAATCAAACAATATGGAGGAAGTGGGGTAGGCCAAGAGTTGCAAGGGGAAAAGAATGGAGAGCAGTCCCTACGGGGAGGGCCGGCACCTAATACCGCCGGTCCAATCCGGTGAGATGGGCTCTAGATTCACGCCACGTGTCCTTGTCGTCTCATATACTCTCGTGCACATGTTTGTTTATTCCGTGTCTCTTCATTTTACGTGTTGTGCACGTGCAAACTCTTGAGCTTCTAAAAGATTAAAAGAAAATACAATAAAAATAATATGTGGCTGATGGGATTTGAACTTAGGTGCTATGTCTCAGCAGTGCAAGGTCTTTACCAGTGAGCTACAAGCTCTTTCTTGCTATTCAAAAGCAAAACAAATTTATAACTTGTGCTCAGGCTCAGGTACTCCTTTCTGTATTTTGAAAAAAAAAATCATACAGAAAGTTTAGGGTTGTTACATTCGACCCTCCTTATAAAAATTTCGTCCTCGAAATTTGTAGAAGGAAAGTATAACAGATTTAGTGAAAGAACTATTGATAGTGCATGAAAAATATTGGGAAAAACGAAAGAATGCAAAAGATTTGGTAAGATTGAAAGAATGCAAAAGAAATACCAGGGTTATTTTGGTCTACAGTCTCGGCTTCTACGGCTGCTAAAGTGAAAGCCTGACACCGGGGTACATTTCTCCTAGCTGGAGGCACATTCCTCTGTCCTTGGGGCATGATCCTCTGCCCTCGAGGCTTGTTTCTCAGTGCCTGGTAGAATTGGCGATTAGACTGTGCAGTTGGTTTACGCGGAGATGGAGCTGGGAGTGCAAGACGAGGTGCAGGAGCCTGAATAGCTGGCCGCTGCGGGTAAGTATTGTGGGTTGAAACTGGCTTGCGTCTGTAAGGACATGTTCCAATTTCATGATTGGATACGCCATAAACTAAGCACAAGCCTTTTGCACGCCTACAGTCCTTCCACAAGTGTCCATCTCTCTTGCAATAAAAGCAAAAATCTGGACTTGACTGGTTATTGGTTTCTTCCGGTCTCCTGGGTTCAACAGCTGGCCTTGAAGAGGCTCCTCCTGCCATCTGGGTGGTAGGGCGCTTCACTCCGGCAGATTGGGGTCTGCCCTTCCTCTTCACTACTGCCTCGTATCTTCGGGCAGCCTTCAAAGCCAAATCATGGGTTGGGAAATCCCCTGTAGTTACGGCAGCTTAGATTTCCTGGTCCAACCCTTACTGAAATCTTCTAGACCTGATCTCAGTAGTCGGTATGAGATGGGCCGCAAACCTGTTACGGTCTTGTTTTAGCTGTGTAGTATGTGATATAAAATCGAACATTGAGACATATCTTACCTACTAAGCATGGTAAACTCAGCGTCATATTCATCCACGGATTTGGTCCACATAAAACCCTGTTGTAGGTGAATGAACTGCTGCTCCATGTCAATCGGGCATTCTCTGGAAAGTATTTCACCTCGAACATGTCGCGAAAAGTCCTCCATTCGATAGGTTGGTCAAGATGGATTTCTTCCGCCTTCCACCAAACTCGGACATTGTCAGTGAGCTGCAGCTTCGCAACTCGAACCCAAGCAATCTCTGGCACTTGTGCCGCTGTCAGGTCATCCTCAATACTCTGAGCCCATTCCTCAGCTTCCAGAGGGCTCTCTTTTCCTGAGAATTGCTTGGGCTCCAAAGCCCGAAATTGCTTTACCCTATGTGCTTCCGCTTCTTGACGGTTCATCGGAATAGCAGTCTGCTGCTGCTGTCCTTCCAGGAGGCTACGGATTGCCTCAAGAAGTACGGTCTGCTCATTGATTGGAGCAGCGACGATAGGTGTAAGCGGTAGCGGTGGTGGTGTGTTGTTGAAGTTGGTGCTAATGTTGTTTGGAGAATCCATAACCTTGAAAGAAAAATAGGGTTAGGATAGATTCAAATTATATGAAATTAGAAGATTCAAGGAATCTGAAAAGTAAAGAATGTTTTTAGTTGCTGATTCTTGTGTTATATTGCTTAGGAATTCATGCAGAATTGACCCGCATGTCCATGCAGAACTGACCTGCATGGTAGGGTTCCATGCAGCGCTGACCTGCATGGGCCACCAACAAAACCTGTCACATCCCGCTTTCCGGTGTACGGGAAGGGGTCGCGGCGAGGCCCGCTATGTATTTACTCCGAAGTAAATACGCTAAGCATAACTAAGCAATATAAAGTAAAATGTACACAAAAGACATGAATATAATGAACATCAACTTTATTTATTAAACATTCTTTTTCAGGTACAACTGGAAATGTAAATACAGGGATGGAATGCAATGTCTAAACAATGGCATAACTGAAATGAAAATATATACAAGTAAAGTCATTGCTCGGGATTGTATGGTGTTTTTCGTCACCCCGTTGAGATGGGAATACGCGCGCGCTTGCAAGCGTACTACAGATTCCCCTGTCTAGGGTAGGCTAGGGTTTATTGATTGTGGGGATCCGAATCTCCGGCAGCCGTGGACTAAGCTGTCGTTAATTATCTCTCGCCTTTGGAGCGAGGGAACCTCCGATTGACGGGTCAAATGGGTCATGCAAACTCAATATGCAGTGTTGTGTTTTGAAGGGGAATTGGATATATCGGGGGGGTCGCAGAGTTTTTACGGGGGTCCCGCTACCCGGATAGCGGCTTGGGGTCAAGGAGGCTAGCAGCCGCTTGCGGGGTGCGGGGCAGCGCCCCGTTAGAAATTTTTTCTAACGGGGACAGTGTTGTGGAGTGTGTGTGTGTGTGTGTGTATACATATATATAAAAATAAAAATAAAAGGGGAAAAAGCGCCTAAAGGACGCGTGGGGCAGAGCGCCAGCGCCCCACGTGCCTGGCACGCGAGCGCTGGGTGCCAGAGCGCCAGCGCCCCACGTGCCTGGCACGCGAGCGCTAGGCGTCAGTAGCAAAAGGGACTTGGTCCCAGCACGGGGAGCTGTGCTCCCAATTTGACTTTTGGAGTTGAACTCCTGATAAGAAAGACTTTTTTTATGGAGTAAAACTCCCAGAAACTTTAATTTGTGGAGTTAAACTCCAAAAAATCTTTGTAAGTGCTCAAGGGAACCCTTTTCTTCTCCCTTGAGCCTTGGATCTTTCCCAAAATGGGATATTTGGAGATGGATCTCCTTCCTCCTCTTCTGTTAGCCGGATCTTGGAGAACAAGACGGGTGAGATTTTAAAAATCTCCTCCTTTTTTAGATCTAATGGAAGATCTGAGCTCCCCTTTGTGGGTTTTGTGGTGAAAAGCTATTTATTTTTGGAAGAAGAAGAGTAAAACTCTTGATTTAATTCAAAAGGGGAAGAAGGTTTTAGAACCTTGAGGAAGGAGAAGAAGGCACAAAAACCCTAGAGTTTGAGAGAATGAAAAGTGTATATTTTATTCACCATCATGTTGCCTTATATAGGCTTACACATTTACATATAGCCCCTTGGGCTTTACAAAATGACATTTTGCCCATCCTATAGCTCATGTGCTCATTTCTTTTGCACATAAACCATGGGCTTTACAAAAATTTGGCTTTATGCCCATTTTGCTTATATTCATGCATAAAAAAATTACATCAAATTTATTTATTACATGATTTTTATTTTGGCATGGGGAAGGCCGGTCGCGGGGCTCGACTTGGGCATGGGCCCACTTGCTTGGGCTTGGGCCCGCTTACTTGGGGTTGACCCTGACTTTGACCCAGTCAACTGGAGTGCAAATTTTGATCCTAACAAAGTGCCCCCCCTCAATAAATGTACACCGCACATATGATTTGTGTGCATGAAATTGATGGATCTTGAAGCTGGACCTCGAGGTGGAACATCATTCCGGGGGCGGAGCATCCCTTGGGGAGCATGATTCCCGAGGATCGGAGCATCATTCCGATTTACGGAGCATAATTCCAGGGTCAGAGTATAATTCCGAAGAGTCGGAGCATAATTCCGAAGAGTAGAGGCATGATTCCAAGGATCGGAGCATGATTCCGATGAGCGGAGCATGATTCCATGGGGGTCGGAGCATCTGACCGAAGCATAATTTCGATGCAGAGGTTGATTCCCAGGTGAAGCATAATTCCGACGGGGAATGCAGATACTCCGAGGCGAAGCATGATATCGACACAGGGTACATTCTTAGACGAAGCATGATTTCGACGCAGAGCTTGTTAGTCGACTTGATTCCGAGGCGGAGCTTAATTCCGACGAGGAGGTCGCTGGTTGATTCCGAGCCGAAACATAATTCCGACAAGGAAGGTAGATACACCGAGGCGAAGCATGATTTCGATGCGGGGTACACTCTGAGACGAAGCAGGATTTCGGCGCAGAGCTTGTTGGTCGAGTTGATTCCGAGGCGGAGCTTAATTCCGACGAGGAGGTCGCTGGTTGATTCCGAGCCGAAGCATAATTCCAACAGGGAAGGCAGATACACCGAGGCGAAGCTTGATTTCGACGCGGGGTACACTCTTAGACGAAGCATGATTCCGACACAGAGCTTGCTGGTTGACTTGATTCCGAGGCGGAGCTTAATTCCGACGAGGAGGTCGCTGGTTGATTCCGAGCCGAAGCATTATTCCGACAGGGAAGGTAGATACACTGAGGCGAAGCTTGATTTCGACGCGGGGTACACTCTGAGACGAACCATGATTCCGATGCAGAGCTTGTTGGTCGACTTGATTCCGAGGCGGAGCTTAATTCCGATGAGGAGGTCGCTGGTTGATTCCGAGCCGAAGCATAATTCCGACAGGGAAGGTAGATACACCGAGGCGAAGCTTGATTTCAACGCGGGGTACACTCTGAGACGAAGCATGATTCCGGCGCAGAGCTTGTTACTCAACTTGATTCCGAGGTGGAGCTTAATTCCAACGAGGAGGTCGCTAGTTGATTCCGAGCCAAAGCATAATTTTGATAGGGAAGGTAGATACACCGAGGCGAAGCTTGATTTCGACGCGGGGTACACTCTGAGACGAAGTAGGATTCCGGCGCAGAGCTTGTTGGTCGACTTGATTCCGAGGCGGAGCTTAATTCCGACGAGGAGGTCGCTGGTTGATTCCGAGCCGAAGTATAATTCCAACAGGGAAGGAAGATACCGAGGCGAAGCTTGATTTCGACACGGGGTACACTCTGAGACGAAGCATGATTCCGACACAGAGCTTGCTGGTTGACTTGATTCCGAGGCGGAGCTTAATTCCGACGAGGAGGTCGCTGATTGATTCCGAGCCGAAGCATAATTCTGACAGGGAAGGTTGATACATCGAGGCGAAGCTTGATTTCGACGCAGGGTACACTCTGAGACGAAGCATGATTCCGACGCAGAGCTTGTTGGTCGACTTGATTCCGAGGCGGAGCTTAATTCCAACGAGGAGGTCGCTAGTTGATTCTTAGCCGAAGCATAATTCCGACAGGGAAGGTAAATACATTGAGGCGATGCTTGATTTCGACATGGGGTACACTCTGAGACGAAGCATGATTCCGGCGCAGAGCTTGTTAGTCGACTTGATTCCGAGGCGGAGCTTAATTCCGACGAGGAGGTCGCTGGTTGATTCCGAGACGAAGCACAATTCCGACAGGGAAGGTAGATACACTGAGGCGAAGCTTGATTTTGACGCAGAGTACACTCTGAGACGAAGAAGGATTCCGGTGTAGAGCTTGTTGGTCGACTTGATTTCGAGGCGGAGCTTAATTCTGACGAGGAGGTCGCTGGTTGATTCCGAGCTGAAGCATAATTCCGACAGGGAATGCAGATACACCGAGGCGAAGCTTGATTTTGACGTGGGGTACACTCTGAGACGAAGCATGATTCCGACGCAGAGCTTGCTGGTTGACTTGATTCCGAGGCGGAGCTTAATTCCGGCGAGGAGGTCGCTGGTTGATTCCGAGCCGAAGCATAATTCCGACAGGGAACGCCGCTGGTTGACTTGATTCCGAATCGAAGCATAATTCCGACAGGGAGGTCGTTTGTTGACTTGTCCTCGGCACGGAGTGTCACTGGTTTTGTTGTAGAGGCTGATTCCCAGGCGATGCATAATTCCAAGAGGGAAGGTGGATACTCCGAGGCGAAGCATGATTTTGACATGGGGTACACTCTGAGACGAAGCATGATTCTGCCACAGAGGTTGTTGGTTTAATTTGATTTGGGTTGACATCAGCATCGCTACACTGCAATATGGTACGAGGAGCGAATCATCATTTGCCTTTGAGAGGATTTGGGGATTTTTTTTTTGTCGGCATCAGCATCGCTGCACTGGAATATGGTACCAGGAGCGAATTATCATTTGCCATGAGGAGATTTCCCTCATTCCAAGTTTAACGACTTAGGGTCATCTGTTCCTAGTTTAACGACTTAGAGGTCATCTATTCCCAGTTTAAAGACTTAGGGGTCTATTATGCCCAGTTTAACGACTTAGAGGTCATTTGTTCCCAGTTTAAAGACTTAGGGGGTCTATTGGATCGATTTAGAATTTCGGGTTTGGGGTAGGCATCAGCGTTGCTAACATTGAAGCACATGTGCCAGGAGCAATTCATCATTTTCCTTTCCCTGTTGGGGAGCGATGGCTTAGGAGATAGGTTTAGGTCCCTATCACCTAAGACTTATCAATTTTATGAGTCGTAAGGGTCCCATAAAAGCATTTTCTCCCTACAAGTCGAAAGGATCTCGTAGGTGTACTTTCTCCTTAGGAGTCGTGGGGACTCCCAGGTGTGTTTTTCCTTTGTGAGTCATAAGGATCCCACGAAGGTTTTTTTTACGAGTCGTGAAGATCCCGTAAGTTTATTCTCCTCATGTATCGTGAGGACACATGAGTGGGTCTTTCCAAATGGAGCATAATTCCAAGGGCGGAGACCAGCCGCGTAACTGGTGGTTGCGGTGGGGCATGGGTATGATGAGAATTATTTGAGCCCGTGGATTGTATACGGTAGTCAACTTGGGGACCAACCGTAGGGCTGGGAGAATTTTGGGAAATTGGATTTTGGTTGGCGTCTGCATCGCTGCACTGGAATATGGTACCAGGAGCGACTCATCATTCGCCGTTGGGGACTTGAGTTTTGGACGGCGTCTACATCGCTGCACTGGAATATAGTACTAGAAGCGACTCATCATTCACAGTTTATTTATTTATTTATTTTACCGTGATTGCTCTATCATTTCAGCTTTTCTTATCGCGAAGGTCGCGATTGCCCTATCATTTCGGCTATTCATCCGCGGTTGCCCAATCATTTCGGCTTTATTTTTACTCGCTGATTTTTATTGCGAGTTGTCCTATCATTTCGGCTTTTTTATATTTTTATTTTTTTTATTTACACATTTTTACATCCCCGGTTTAACGACTTAGAGGTCGACTTGTTCCTAGTTTAACGACGTGGTGGTCGGCTGTTCCCAGTTTAACGACGTGGTGGTCAATCGCTCCCAGTTTAACGACGTGGTGGTCATTTGTTTCCAGTTTAACGACATGGTGGTCAGTCTTTCCCCGATTAACGATGTGGTGGTCATCTATTTCCAGTTTAACGACGTGGTGGTCAGACTTTCCCAGTTTAACGACGTGGCGGTCAGTCGCTCCCGGTTTAACGACGTGGTGGTCATCTATTTCCAGTTTAACGATGTGGTGGTCAGCGGTTCCCAGTTTAAAGACTTAGAGGTCTATTATTCCCAGCTTAACGACGTGGTGGTCATCTGTTTCCAGTTTAACGACTTAGTGGTCATCTGTTTCCAGTTTAAAGACTTAGAGGTCTACTGTTTTCAGTTTAATGACTTAGAGGTCATCTATTTCCAGTTTAAAGACGTGGAGGTCTACTGTTTCCAGTTTAACGACTTAGTGGTCATTTGTTTCCAGTTTAAAGAATTAATGGTTTACTGTTTCCAGTTTAACGACTTAGTGGTCATCTGTTTCCAGTTTAACGACTTAGAGTTCATCCGACGGGGAGCTTAGAGAAGATACCCGATTGAGCAGTTGTCAGGGGAACCGCTGGAGCTTGCCCAAGATGCCTTATTACTTTGTCAGTGTCGATGGCCTTGCCCCCAGCTGGGACCAAGAAAAGCCGTTCAAACACCAACTTGCGTTCGAAGATGGCAATTGGAAATTTTTAATCCTGCACAAAGAAGTATGATTTCAATACAGGTAATCGGTATGTATATTGATTGAGATCGCATGAACGTTTAACCCGAAATATGGGAGGAGAGAAAGTTCCCACCGGATGTGCCAGAATCTGTAGGGTATGTTTTGTCACCCTATTGAGATGGGAATACGTGCGCGCTTGCAGGCATACTACAGATTCCCCCTGCCTAGGGTAGGCTGGGGTTTATTGATTACGGGGATCCGAATCTCCGGCAGCCACGGACTAAGCTGCCGTTAATTACCCCTCGCCTTTGGAGCGAGAGAACCTCCGATTTACGGGTCAAACAGGTCATGCGAACTCAATGTGCAGTGTTGTGTTTTGAAGGGGAATTGGATATATTGAGGGCCCCGCAGAGTTTTTACGGGGGTCCTGCTAGCCGGATAGCGGGCTGGGGGTCAAGAGGATAGCAGCCCCTTGCGGGGTGCGGGGCAGCGCCCCGTTAGAAATTTTTTCTAACGCGGACAATGTTGTGGAGTATGTGTGTGTGTGTGTGTAAATAAAAAGGGAAAAAGCGCCTAAAGGATGCGTGGGGTAGAGCGCCAGCGCCACACATGCCTGGCACGCGGGCGCAGGGTGCCAGAGCGCCAGTGCTCCACATGCCTGGCACTCGGGCTCTAGGCGTCAGCAGCATAAGTGTTAGTGTATATGCCCTAGAGGCCATTACTGTATCATACTAGTTTGTATATTACTTAATGGAAGCTTGGGATATTCACCTTGTATAAACAATCTTGCTCAATATAGTAGTATGCTACTTGGTTTGTTTCTACTTCAATGTGTACTTGTGTTTATTTTAGTATATCACTTATACGCATTAGTGGAGCCCTTAGGATCTTTGCTTGATTACCAGCGTTGTGATGGCAGTCACACTAGTGGGGGCTGGGTAATCTATAAGCACATCCTTATACAGGTCCCTAGTCGCAGGACTATCGAGACAGGGCATCGATACTCCGGAGTAGACTAGCGTATGCGCTTCTCATCCCAGTGTGGGAGATGGTCTGTCCCACAGCCATCAGTACGTCGTACTGGAGATAGTATACGGGTGCTCGTTAGGTTACGAGTACACTAGACAGGACTCGTCGGGAACTGACAGGTTGGTATTATACCTATCGTCAGTTATCAGTTCCCAGGTGACATGAGTACAGCTTAGTCCGCTGACTTGACACTGGCACTTCGCCTCGAGTGTGTTCCCACTGCACTTTGATCACTACCCTACCACGGCTCAAAGGAGTCGTGCAAACAGGTAGTGGTTGGGTGCAGTCCTGAAGCACTTGGAGGCAGTGCCGGTTAGACAGGATTCGTCTCTCCCGGTATTGGGGGTTGACATCGCGCTGTGTCTAGGAGAGCCATTACACGAGTAGTCCCTGGCCAGGGCAAGCGAGATATACTGGTAGGCTTCCAGTGTTATCTCAGGGTGTTTTGGGCTTCACTCCGACACGACTTGTACCGCTATTAGGGGACTGACGTTTTACCACCCCCTAGGCCCGACATGCGATGTATCAGACGAACAGACCGGACTGTACGGAGACTGTCACATTCAGACTCAGTAGGAGTTCAGATGGGGTTCACCTCGTCAGCCTTCTTGTCGGCATCTACCTGGGGACCGTTACGCACAGCTAGTGCCGCTTGCGGTCTGTAGTTAAACCCACTGCCAGCGTAGTGTCGAGTCTTTAGAGTCCCACACAGAGGGTATTCGCCTCTGGGCAAAACAGAGTAGAGGTCGCATGGTTTTGCGACAGGGTTCGTTCTCATCCGCGCACTTGTGCACGTTTGGAGTCCGGACGGATATTATTGGCTGGCTCTGGTTTGAGTCAGATACTGGTATATGTTTTGGGGTTGCTTTTATCTCTCAGTATTCTTGTTCCTCGGAACGAGAATGCAGGTGTGTATGCACGGTTGTTTGAGGCAGAGGAAGAGGTTTTTCATTAGGGTTTCGGAACGGGTGCGTATGCACAGTTGACAGTCGTCTTTTTCCAAACCCTAATGGATTTATGGATTATCAATTAATAATAGTAATTAAATGAAATTATGTTATGGTTGATTTTGTTGACTTGTTGACCATGGTTGACTTGTTGACCATGGTTGAATGTTTGACCATCATCATTACTTTGCAAGGATGCTCCTTGATTCTAGCTTACATTTCATTTAATGAAGTATGATAGTGGTCATTCCAAAACAACCATCAACTATTCTCATTTGAATTATTATTATTTAGATAATTCTTTTTCTTTTTTGATATGGTTGCAAAAAGGAAAAAGAGAGCTCATTCTTTCATAACCATTCTCTCTCCTCACTTCATCTTCTTCTTCCTTAAGCTCAAGGAGAATCCTTCTCATGTGTTGAGAATCCCTCTCCTTGAAAAGAAAACAACTTCTAGACACTCTCTACTCATTCTAGGATCAACGGTTTAGCGAGCCGGAGATTCTAGTCAACTCAAAGTTCGAGGAAGAGCCCGAAGGTTGAACCCTCAGGTGGATCCATCTTCGACGGAAGAAGGCGACGAGGAAAGAACCATCAACCTCCACAAAGTTTGAAGAAGAAGGAGTTCAAGTTTAGGTATAACCATCTTTTCGAGTAGCTAACTCTCTTTAGCTTGTTTGCTAGCTTTAGTTTAGGAAAAGATCCCGACTTTGTTAGTCCATGTTGCCCCATGCGCTAAAAATTTGATTTTTATACCGTTTCCGCCTCCCCGTAAGAACCGGGGGTCGCAACGTGGACTTACAGTGGTATCAGAGCCTAACTAAACTTAAACTAGCTTGGTAGTGAAGTGTAACGAAGTTCGGAACCGAAAAATCCAAAAACCAAACTTTTACAAAACCCTAGTTTCTGTTGAAATTTTTTCTGGTCAAAACAAGATTTGTTATACACCTAAATTCGGCTCAGGGTTTTGTGTGAACACCCAAGAAAAACGATCCCCTGATTCCTTCAAACCGCCGCGTTTCCGCGGCATGAGGTAGGCATTTGCCGCGGAACCGCCGCCGTGTGGGGTCCTCTCGTGATCGGGTTTCGTGCAGTGTTCTTCTGGTAGGGTTTTGGGATTTTTCAAATATGTTATATGTGCCCAGATTTTCCAGAACAGAAATTTACTTTTGGGGTCCTATAATTCCGTATTTTTTCGAACTTCACTGCACTTTGACTATGATGGTTATATCTGTGATGTTTGCATGTATTGAACGTCGGCTAATCGCTATAAGTCGATTAGTCGGGGTTATACATCTCTGTAATCTGTGTTTGATATTGGAATGTGTATATGAATATGTTGGACTGTCGCGGGTGAATAGCCGGGGTGGATGTGAGATGAGCTTTTGTTTTTCTTTCATTCATTTGTAACATGTAAATTGATGTAATATTATTATTTGTTTGGCCGCACAACCGGGTCGGGGTTGTAGCCGTCATTGTATAATTCTTTTTACTGTTTTTGCTCCTAGGATAGACCCATGGAGGGGTGCACAAACTACCGGGTACTTGGCGGGTAGTTTGCCGCACCCGTAGGGGTCTTGGGTGGGGTATTTGCTATTCACCGCGACCGTGTAATCCGCTTTTCGTTGTAGGCTCGAAAGGATTGCGGATTGCTAGTATATCCAATGTATTCATCTGTGATCTGTAATGTCTATCATTGCTTTCTATTTAGGCGTTGCTTATGTTTTACAGCCGCGCTAGCCCAGCCCCCGCTCTGTCGTTAATTAAGTAACCTAACGGGTGATGACGGGGCCCCGTGGCGAATGCGAATGGCATAAGCGTACGTCATATTTTGGTTGTTTTCTGCAATGGTAGGATTAAATGATGGGACGCATTAAAAGAACTAATGCAAGAATATCACGCATTAAAAGAACTAATGCAAGATAATAAACCAAGTTAAAGTCGTTGGAACACTTTTGAAAAACCACTCGGTTCTTTACAAAACTAACTTTTAAATGCGGAGCTTGAGCCACTCCTTCTAAAAGCTATCTCGTTCCATCGATTATATCAAGTTCACTACGTTCACGGTTTTACCAAAACCATTCGTAGCCCTCTGTCGCTTCGCATGAATAGGCAATAGTATTCAAGCTATGTATTTTGGCCAAAGTCAAGGCATAGTGATTGGTAGCTATTGGGTGTTCATGTGTAGCATAGATAGATGCGTTGGTTTGGGACAGTCGTGCTGCCATTTTGGCCAAAGTCAAGGGTAGGTACGGATGGATCCAAATTAACCTAGATAGTGACGGGCAGAACTTGACATGTGACTTATGATATTTTGGCCAAAGTCAAGGTCATAAGAGCATGGGGCAAAAATCCATATCGGGAGTTTCATAAGTACTGAAACTTGCTAGATTTGCATACCATTTGGAGTGTGGTGATTCTGGTAGGATTCCTTCAGTTTCGTCTCGCGATGATATTTGGATCCCGATCCTACTGTGAGTATATGCTACTCCTCGGGAAATTTTTCACTAAACGATCAATGCTATAAACCTAGTAGGTGCCTAGAAAGGTGTTAGCGGGGTTACGCCCCCAGGGAAAAGAGGTTATTTAATTAAGGAACTTCGTGAAAGCGTTGGAAAACCTCCCTCGAAGTACCGACACTGGCCTGGCTGAACGGTTAAGCAAGTATTGTGAGGTGGGATTGATCCCGGCTAATTCTTCCTTTATGGTTTGAGGAGGGATTCGAGAGACAGTGGGAGCCATCCTGTTTAGACAAATTAAAAACCATTCTAAACTTGCAAGAGCATCGTGCTAAAGTGTTTCTTCTCTCCCCACTGCAGCGACCAAATTCGAAATGACTGGACTTAAGTTACTTCTAGATAAAAACATACTGACAGGGCCAAACTACAAAGATTGGCTCAGGAATGTAAAATTGGCAATCACTTACGACAAGCTGGGGTATCTTCTTACCACCAAAGCTCCCCCCGTCCCAGGTCCCACCTCCAGCGTCGCGGATAAGGAAATCCGTAAGACTTGGGAGATTGATTGCGCGAAGGCCAGGTGCCTCGTGCTTGCCTCTATGGACAACGAACATCAGAGGAGGCATGAGAATATGGACCTCGAGTCCATATTTCTCCATACAAAAGAACTGTATGGAGAGCAGTCTCGTATCGCAAGATACGAAGTGTCGAAGAAGTTATTTTCGACAAAGTTGGCCGTCGGATCATCGGTAGCGGACCACGTGCTTAAGATGAATGGCTACACTGAGGAGCTCGCGGAACTTGGGACCACGTTGGACAGTGAACTCTATACGGATTTAATTCTCCAGTCCCTTCCATCCACTTACGCCCAGTTTATACTGAACTTCAACTTACAAGAAAAGGAAGTTGAACTTTCAGAACTCCTCAACATGCTGAGGAGCGCAGAGGGCACCCTACAGAAGGGTAGGGAAACACCCGCTTTGTTTGTAGGAGGATCTTCTTCCTCTAGGTCCAAGGCGAAAGCCAAGGGAAAGAGGAAGAAAGCCCCCGCCAAACCAAGAGGCGGTGTTAGTAAAGTGGGTACGAAGGGAAAGGAAAAGGCAACAAAGATTGCGGGGAAGCTTGTTGGAAAGGAAGAATGCTTCTATTGTCATAAGAGTGGACACTGGAAGAAAGATTGCAGGGCTTGGAAGGCCAGGACACAGGAACTGAAGCAGGTTGCGGCTTCAGCTTCAGGTGTGTTTGTTATTGAAAACTGTCTTTCTATAAACTCTACTTCCTGGGTATTGGATACCGGATCAGGATCTCATATCTGTAATTCTTTGCAGGCGTTGAGAAACCGTAGGTTTTTGAAGGCAGGTGACATGACCCTCAGAGTTGCGAACGGAGCTAGCATGGATGCTAAAGCCGTGGGGGACTATCACCCGGGAATGTCAGATGGGCATGTTTTGGTTTTGCGTAATTGTTCTTTTTGTACCCAACGCAACTTGTAATATCATTTCTGTATCTTTGGTTTCTAAAGAAGGTTATGAATTTGCGTTTGTAAGTAATGTTGTAAACATTCACCTTAATCAAGTTCTGATTGGGTCAGGTACATTGAGCAATGGTATATACGTATTAAACCAACCACAGATTTTCAATGTCCAGAATACACACAAAAGAAAGTCTCCAGAAATCAATCAGACTTTCTTATGGCATTGTAGGCTGGGTCACATCAACGAGAGAAGGTTGACTAAGTTACATACAGAAGGATATTTGGATCCGTTCGAATATCAATCATATGCCACTTGTCAATCCTGTCTCAAAGGAAAGATGACAAAGACTCCGTTCACTGGACACGGAGTAAGAGCGAGCGAGCGCTTGGGACTCGTACACAGCGACGTGTGCGGTCCAATGTCTACACATGTGCGAAGCGGTTACTCTTACTTCATTACTTTTACGGATGATTTTTCAAGGTACGGTTATGTCTTCTTAATGAAACATAAGTCCGAGGCTTTTGAAAAGTTCCAGGAATATAAGAATGAAGTAGAGAAACAGACCGGCAAAAGTATCAAGATTCTAAGATCGGATCGAGGTGGAGAATACTTAAGTGCCGAGTTCCTGAATTACTTAAAAGAGAATGGGATTCTCTCTCAGCTTACTCCTCCATACACTCCGCAACATAACGGTGTATCGGAGAGACGGAACCGAACCCTATTGGATATGGTACGGTCTATGATGAGTAACGCTGAGTTACCGCGATCATTCTGGGGGTATGCACTAGAATCAGCTGCGTACCTTTTGAACCGAGTTCCTACTAAGACTGTGCCTACTACACCATATGAGATGTGGTGTGGGAAGAGGCCCCATCTCAGTCACATTAAGACTTGGGGAAGTCCAGCTTTTGTTAAAAAGCAGCATGCGGACAAGCTCGAGGCGCGCTCAGTACTGTGTAAGTTTGTGGCATATCCAAAGAATTCCAAGGGATATCTCTTCTACTATGAAGAGGAACAAAAAGTTCTTGTTTCTCGTCATGCCCATTTTCTAGAACACCAGTTCTTAGAAAAAGAATTAAGTGGGAGCGCAGTAGAACTGGAAGAAATTCCAGAGCAACAGACTATTACTGAAAGCTTAGTGGAACCAGAGGGTTCAAATGAACAGGACATTCCTACGCCGCTCCGCAGGAGTAGTAGGCAGTCTCATCCGCCCGAGAGATACTACGGTTTTCTCATAGACGGGGATAGAGAGGATTGCATCATAGATTATGATGAGCCTACTAGCTTCCAGCAGGCCGTTCAGAGCGTTGACTCGGTAAAATGGCTGGATGCAATGCAAACCGAAATGGAGTCCATGTACACCAACAAAGTATGGACGTTGGACATTGCTCCAGACGGGGTAAAACCCGTAGGATGCAAGTGGATCTTCAAAAGGAAGATTGGTGTAGATGGACAGGTTGAGACCTATAAAGCTAGACTTGTAGCAAAGGGTTTCCGTCAAAGACCTGGCTTGGACTATGACGAAACCTTTTCTCCAGTGGCTATGCTGAAATCCATTCGGATCCTTCTTGCCATTGCTGCCTTCCACGATTATGAGATTTGGCAGTTGGACGTAAAGACCGCTTTTCTAAATGGAAATTTAGAGGAGTGTGTCTATATGGATCAGCCAGAGGGTTTCATTCAGAGTGGAAGCAGCAGAAAAGTGTGCAAGTTGCTTAAGTCCATCTATGGACTAAAGCAGGCATCGCGGAGTTGGAACATCTGTTTTGATGAGACGGTCAAGGAATTTGGCTTTATCAAAAATCCAGATGAACCATGCATCTATAGTAGATTTGTAGCGAGAACTGTAGTATTCCTCGTTTTATACGTGGATGACATTCTCTTAATAGGAAATGACATTCCTATGCTACAATCTGTCAAGGGATTCTTGTCACACAGGTTCTCCATGAAAGACCTGGGTGATGCCTCATACATCCTGGGGATCCGGATCCATCGTGATAGATCCAAGAGGATATTAGGACTTTCTCAGTCCAGGTACATCGACACCATAGTGAAAAGATTCAGTATGGAAGATTCCAAGCGCGGTAACCTACCGGCTTGTCACGGGATCACCCTCTCTAAAGAGATGTCTCCCAAGACTGATTTGGAGAGGGATCGCATGTCTATTATACCCTACGCTTCTGCGGTAGTCTCTATAATGTATGCGATGTTGTGTACCAGACCGGATGTAGCTTATGCACTGAGTGTGGTAAGCCGGTATCAGTCAAACCCTGGGGAGAAACACTGGATAGCGGTAAAGAATATTCTCAAGTACCTGAGAAGGACTAAGGAGATGTTCTTGGTGTATGGCAGAAAAGACCTCCAGATTGAGGCCTTTGCTGACTCCAGCTTCCAGAGTGACAAGGATGATTCCAAATCCATGTCGGGTTTTGTCTTTACCCTCAATGGAGGGGCGGTGAGTTGGAAGAGTTCCAAACAGGAAACCGTTGCAGACTCGACGATGGAAGCGGAATACATCGCTGCATCTGATGCCGCAAAAGAAGCTGTCTGGATGAGGAAGTTCTTGAAAGAACTTCAGGTGGTTCCGTCCATTGTTGACCCAATACCTCTGTATTGCGACAACAACGGGGCTATAGCTTTAGCGAAGGAACCCAGGTCCCATCAAAGATCCAGGCACATCTTGAGGCGGTATCACCTGATCAGGGAGATCGTGGATCGCAAGAAGATCGAGGTTCGGAGGGTTGCTTCAGAAGAAAACACTGCAGATCCATTCACCAAGGCGCTGCCCCAGACTCAGTTCGAGCGGCTGATCGAGATGATAGGTCTTCGATACGCCAGTACATGGCCTTAGTGCAAGTGGGAGATTGTTAGTGTATATGCCCTAGAGGCCATTACTGTATCATACTAGTTTGTATATTACTTAATGGAAGCTTGGGATATTCACCTTGTATAAACAATCTTGCTCAATATAGTAGTATGCTACTTGGTTTGTTTCTACTTCAATGTGTACTTGTGTTTATTTTAGTATATCACTTATACGCATTAGTGGAGCCCTTAGGATCTTTGCTTGATTACCAGCGTTGTGATGGCAGTCACACTAGTGGGGGCTGGGTAATCTATAAGCACATCCTTATACAGGTCCCTAGTCGCAGGACTATCGAGACAGGGCATCGATACTCCGGAGTAGACTAGCGTATGCGCTTCTCATCCCAGTGTGGGAGATGGTCTGTCCCACAGCCATCAGTACGTCGTACTGGAGATAGTATACGGGTGCTCGTTAGGTTACGAGTATACTGGACAGGACTCGTCGGGAACTGACAGGTTGGTATTATACCTATCGTCAGTTATCAGTTCCCAGGTGACATGAGTACAGCTTAGTCCGCTGACTTGACACTGGCACTTCGCCTCGAGTGTGTTCCCACTGCACTTTGATCACTACCCTACCACGGCTCAAAGGAGTCGTGCAAACAGGTAGTGGTTGGGTGCAGTCCCGAAGCACTTGGAGGCAGTGCCGGTTAGACAGGATTCGTCTCTCCCGGTATTGGGGGTTGACATCGCACTGTGTCTAGGAGAGCCATTACACGAGTAGTCCCTGGCTAGGGCAAGCGAGATATACTGGTAGGCTTCCAGTGTTATCTCAGGGTGTTTTGGGCTTCACTCCGACACGACTTGTACCGCTATTGGGGGACTGACGTTTTACCGCCCCCTAGGCCCGACATGTGATGTATCAGACGAACAGACCGGACTGTACGGAGACTGTCATATTCAGACTCAGTAGGAGTTCAGATGGGGTTCACCTCGTCAGCCTTCTTGTCGGCATCTACCTGGGGACCGTTATGCACAGCTAGTGCCGCTTGCGGTCTGTGGTTAAACCCACTGCCAGCGCAGTGTCGAGTCTTTAGAGTCCCACACAGAGGGTATTCGCCTCTGGGCAAAACAGAGTAGAGGTCGCATGGTTTTGCGATAGGGTTCGTTCTCATCCGCGCACTTGTGCACGTTTGGAGTCCGGACGGATATTACTGGCTGGCTCTGGTTTGAGTCAGATACTGGTATATGTTTTGGGTTTGCTTTTATCTCTCAGTATTCTTGTTCCTCGGAACGAGAATGCAGGTGTGTATGCACAGTTGTTTGAGGCAGAGGAAGAGGTTTTTCATTAGGGTTTCGGAACGGGTGCGTATGCACAGTTGACAGTCGTCTTTTTCCAAACCCTAATGGATTTATGGATTATCAATTAATAATAGTAATTAAATGAAATTATGTTATGGTTGGTTTTGTTAACTTGTTGACCATGGTTGACTTGTTGACCATGGTTGAATGTTTGACCATCATCATTACTTTGCAAGGATGCTCCTTGATTCTAGCTTACATTTCATTTAATGAAGTATGATAGTGGTCATTCCAAAACAACCATCAACTATTCTCATTTGAATTATTATTATTTAGATAATTCTTTTTCTTTTTTGATATGGTTGCAAAAAGGAAAAAGAGAGCTCATTCTTTCATAACCATTCTCTCTCCTCACTTCATCTTCTTCTTCCTTAAGCTCAAGGAGAATCCTTCTCATGTGTTGAGAATCCCTCTCCTTAAAAAGAAAACAACTCCTAGACACTCTCTACTCATTCTAGGATCAACGGTTTAGCGAGCCGGAGATTCTAGTTCACTCAAAGTTCCAGGAAGAGCCCGAAGGTTGAACCCTCAGGTGGATCCATCTTCGACGGAAGAAGGCGACGAGGAAAGAACCATCAACCTCCACAAAGTTTGAAGAAGAAGGAGTTCAAGTTTAGGTATAACCATCTTTCCGAGTAGCTAACTCTCTTTAGCTTGTTTGCTAGCTTTAGTTTAGGAAAAGATCCCGACTTTGTTAGTCCATATTGCCCCATGCGCAAAAAATTTGATTTTTATACCGTTTCCGCCTCCCCGTAAGAACCGGGGGTCGCAACGTGGACTTACAATAAAGGACTTGGTCCCAGCACGGGGAGCTGTACTCCCGATTTGACTTTTGGAGTTGAACTCCTGACAAGAAAGACTTTTTCTTTCTTTTTTTATGGAGTTAAACTCCTAGAAACTTTAATTTATGGAGTTAAACTCCAAGAAATCTTTGTAAGTACTCAAGGGAACCCCTTTCTTCTCCCTTGAGCCTTGGATCTTTCCCAAAATGGGATCTTTGGAGATGGGTCTCCTTCCTCCTCTTCTGTTGGCCGGATCATGGAGAACAAGAGAGGTGAGATTTTAAAAATCTCCCCTTTTTGAGATCTAATGGAAGATCTGAGCTCCTCTTTGTGTGTTTTGTGATGAAAAACTATTTATTTTTTGAAGAAGAAGAGTAAAACTCTTGATTTAATTCAAAAGGGGAAGAAGGTTTTAGAACCTTAAGGAAGGAGAAGAAGGCACAAAAACCCTAGAGTTTGAGAGAATGAAAAGTGTATATTTTATTCATCATCATGTTGCCTTATATAGGCTCACATTTACATATAGCCCCTTGGGCTTTACAAAATGGCATTTTGCCCTTCCTATACTTCATGTGCTCATTTTTTTTGCACATAAGCCATGGGCTTTACAAAAATTTGGCTTTATGCCCATTTTGCTTACATTCATGCATAAAAAATTACATCAAATTTATTTATTACATGATTTTTATTTTGGCATGGGGAAGACCGACCACGGGACTTGACTTTGGCATAGGCCCACTTGCTTGGGCTTGGGCCCGCTTACTTTGGGTTGACCTTGACTTTGACCCGGTCAACTGGGGTGCAAATTTTGACCCCAACAAGGATCTTCTGTGAACTACTCCAAGTGCTCCTGGCTGGTCTCGAGCTCCACAGAGTCGGGTCCTCCTGACAACATTCCAAAGAAGAAGATAAATAGGAATGTCGTCAGCGAATAATCTCTCGGTAAGTCCCAAAGAAGGGTAGAGATAGAATAGACATAAAGAGGGTATAACTTGTAATGTTTGATTATAAGGTTAACGCAGTTGTTTGTAGCTTGGCACAGAATATGCCAGTATATACGAGAGGAGTCCAACTTACACCGTGGACTTTGGCAACCCGTAGTACAAGGCTTCGCCGAAAATACCACAGAACAATGTCATGGATGTAATTACGTCTTAAGTGACCACCTCGTGCCACTTTTAACATGTTCCGTACCAGTCTACCCCTTTATAACCCCGCGATGTCTTTTGTTTTGATTGTATTGTTTTGTTATATAGATGGTTGACTTGCCGAAACCATGATATCAATAAACGGAATGGATGTAAATGGATAGTCATATAAACAGAATATATCCATGGTTCGGTTCGGTCATGTTCATGTTGTTATGGATTGTATTCTGGTATAGACTGGTTCATGTTGTAAATGGAGTTATACTTGAATCATATTCAAGTCAGATTGATTGTATATTGAGACTCAGTCTGAGTCAGAGTTTTAAGAAAGAATTGAAGTTCTTATTGTTTTGGAGTTATCGATAACTGTTGCACATGGACGGCAGGATTTGTGTCTTTTTCCAAGACAATTACCGTGTTGATAACACCTTTGTTAGATTTTCTACCTTAAATAGGCAAGTACCCACTTTCTCCGGCTCCCCGAGGCTCAAGAGAATTGGTCCCGCTTAAACCTATTTTTACTAGTGTCCATATTGTAAATTGATATAACTTGAGGGGGTTTTATGTAAAATAGTTTTGATATATTTTCAAAATACACCTCAAGTATTTAATTATCGTCTTTAGGGTTTTCATAGATGTATATTTTATAAAAGTGAAATTTCTAGTGAGCAGAACCTAGTTTTCATTGTATATGGTATTTTATTGAAATATTGGAATTTGTATTGAATTGAGATGGTACTTTCATGTAATTGTGATTCCTTTGATTTAGAAAACATGGAATATTTGTATAATATATTTAAAATAGATCTTTTGATAATATATATATATATATATATATATATATATATATATTTAATAAAATAAATTGTATTTATTTTGTAGAAATCTCATTTTCTTAAAAATAGCATTAAAAATTCCATCGAGATCGAATGCTCCTTGCGGAGGTCTGCATCTCGCTCTACTAGGACCGAGGACGTGCGATAACCCGGACCATCCCGATCGGGGTTCCCCAAAATGGGTTGTAGAGGCGTAATTGTAAGAAATTAATGAATACTCTTTTTAAAGAAAACGGTTTTGTAATAGTTTAGGGTATTTTATTGTAACTCGTGATATTCCCAAATACATTGCCCAAAAGTAAATCATGTTATTTCTAATATATGTGTTGTGATAAGGTAGGTTATTACCTCATGAGTTGTCTAAAGGTAATACAAATATTATGTTGATTTGTATCGAAACTAAAGTATATGGTATTTTACCATAAAAATATGATAAAAGTTGCATAAAAGATTCTTTTGAGATGAAACTTGTTTTAATGTGCTTGTTAATATTTGTTAAATATTATATGAGAGTATGGTATTAGATGGTTTAAGAAAAGTTAGAATTTTTAAAGAAAAAACGAAACGGAAGTCGGATTAACTCCGCTTTCGTCGAGTTTTAAAAATAAAAGTTTTTAGAATAGAAAAAAAGAGGGGAAGAGGGAACTTACAAGCTAAAAGGATAGAGGGGAGAAGGGGAAAGCTAGGGAAAGTGTCGGGGCGTCGTTTCGTCGCCGGAATCTCCTCGGAATTTCGTCGGAACTTCACCATTTGCTAACTCCACTTGCACACTAAAAGGACTTGAGAATTTTTTAGAGTTTTGGCAGGGAATTTCTGAGTGAGAATGAGTGAAATGGAGTGTGGTATTTATAGGGAAAATTAAGGTTTGGTGTATTGAATTGGAGAATTAAAAATTTGCATTTAAAAGGATTGAAGGGGTGATTTTAATCTCTCTGCCCATGTGCAGAAAAATTAAACAATATGGGAGAAGTGGGGTAGGCCAAGAGTTGCAAGGGAAAAAGAATGGAGAGAAGTCCCTACGGGGGGCCCGGGGGTGCAGGCCCCATCAACTAATCTAGCCGGTCCGATCCGGTGAGATGCGCTCTAGATTCACGCCACGCGTTCCTGTCGTCTCATATACTTTCGTGCACGTGTTTTTTTATTCTGTGTCTCTTCATTTTACGTGTTGTGCACGTGCAAACCCTTGGGCTTCTAAAAGATTAAAATAAAATACAATAAAAATAATATGTGGCTGATGGGATTTGAACTCAGGTGCTATGTCTCAGCAGTGCAAGGTCTTTACCAGTGAGCTACAAGCTTTTTCTTGCTGTTCAAAAGCAAATCAAATTTATAACTTGTGCTCAGGCTCAGGTACTCTTTTCTGTATTTTGAAAAAAAATCGTACAGAAAGTTTAGGGTTGTTACATCTTTGATCTTGAACTTGCCTTTCAATTGTTCTTTAAGCTTCTGAATATCAACTATATACCTTGTTGTTATCAATATATCATCAAAATAAAGCAACAAGTATATGACAGAACCACCAGTGAGCTTCTTGCAATAAACACAATTGTCACCCATGCTTCTAATAAACCTAATATTCCTCATTAAGGAATCAATTTCTTGTACCAATGTCTAGGCGACTACTTTAAACCATAGAGAGACTTCTATAAAAAACAAACGTGGTCTTCCTTACCTTCAATTTCAAAACCCTCGGGTTGTTACATGTAGATCTTTTTTACCAAATCACCATGCAGGAAATCGGTCTTAATATCGAGCTGCTTGAGCTCCAAATCCTGCATAGCCACCAAATCGAGCAAGATACGAATAGAGATGTGTTTTACAACCAGAGAAAATACTTCATTGAAGTCTACTCCCTTAACCTGTAAATAGCTTTTAGCTACCAACCGTGCCTTATATCGAGTATCTGCAACCCCTTAATCTCCTTCCTTTTTTTGAAAACCCAATTGCAGCCAACTACTTTCTTTTCTTCTTCGGGCTTAACTTCCATGTTTGGTTCTTGTAAAGAGACTCAATCTCTTCATTCATAGTGACTAGCTAACTAGCCGACTCATCGGATGAGATAGCTTCTTGATAACTTGTAGGCTCGCTACTATCCACTGTCTCTACAACAGACAGTGCATACGCCACTAGATAATCATAGAAATATCTCTATGGTGGTCTAATGTCCCTTCATTGTCGGTCTTGAGCTAGTAGATACTGCTCATCTTAGGACTAAGCTTCATCAGACGATCGTGAAGGAAAGATCTTCTATGAATCCGAGCTTTCACCGACCTTAAATTCAACGCCCGGCTCGTCCTTCTTTGTATCGTCTTGAATTGGAGATACCGCTTTCTTCGGTTTCAACATAGCAAACTCATCAAAAATGACATCTCTGCCTAACATAAATCTTGGCGACTTAGGATCTGAACACCACAACCTATAACCTTTGTCCCCGGCAGCATAACCAAGACAAATGCATTTCTTCACTCGAGGATCTAACTTATTTTCATGACAATGCGTATATGCAGGATAACCAAACACCCTAAGTGTAGAATAATCGACATACTTCCCAGACCATACCTGCTCCGGTGTTTTCCTATCAAGTGTTGTATGAGGTGATCGATTCACAACAAAGTATGCCGTGTTCATCGCCTCTGCCTAAAACTCCTTGCCGAACCCTGCATTAGATAACATGCACCGAGCTTTCGCCAAAATAGTCTGATTCATGCGCTCCGCGACTCCATTTTGTTGTGGTGTGTAAACAACGGTATGATACCGAACGATACCTTCATTTTTGCAGATTTCATTGAAATCTTCACCAAAAAATTCTAATCCGTTGTCCATTCTTAGCCTTTTTATCTGCTTTCTTGTATGCTTCTCAATCAATATCTTCCATTGCTTAAACGTATTAAACACATCACTCTTTTGCTTCAAAAAGTAGACCCAAACCTTCCTCAAATAATCGTCGATGAAAGTAAGCAGATATTTTTCACCACTTCCTTTAGAAGCAACTTGAAAGGGTCCCTAAAAATCTGAATGAATATAGTCAAGAGTACCTTTTGTGTTGTGCACCGTCGTACCGAAACTAACTCGTTTCTACTTCCCGAAAATGCAATGCTTACAAAATTCCATTTTCGATATACTTTGACCACATAGTAGACCCTTCTTCAATAACTTGGCTATACCTCCCTCACACATATGTCCGAGTTTCATGTGCCATAATCTAGTCATATCTGAATCTGACATGGATTTAGATGATGAAATTTCCGCCAACCCGGTAGTTGTCGAACCTGTAGCATATATAAGGACCCCATTTTCAAGCCCTTCATAACGACGGGAGCATCTTTACTGACTTTCAAAACTCCACTTTCAGCGGAGAACTTATAACCCTTCGTATCGAGTGCACCCAATAAGATGTGATTCTTCTTCAAGTCAGGGATATGTCTAACTTCTGCTAATGTTCTCACAACGCCATCAAATATCTTGATTTGAATCATCCCCTTGCCAATAGCTCGACACAGACTATTGTTGCCCATCAACAGACTCATAGGTAGAGAATAAATCCCTATTGGGACACATATGGTAGGAGCAACACGAATTCATAATCCATTCATCCTTGGATCGATGTGTGTTGTCAAGAACTATAAGTAGATCTTCATCTCCTTTGGCAATACTAGTTTAGCTGTAGACTCCTTCTGTTTGTCTTCATGCTTCTGCTTATCCCACAATCTGTAGCAATCGATTTTGAAGTGCCCCTTCTTCTTACAATAGTTGCAGGTCAAGTTCTTATGCTTGGATTTTGACCTTGACTTCTTCTTGCTACCTTCCGGATCTCTCTTCTCTGCTTTCCCTCGAACAAATAAGCCTGAAGATTGATCATCGCCTTCGCTAAAAGTTAACTCCTTATAGATCTTCTCTTTGTTCATCAAATTTTCTTTGACACCCTTGATCGAGATAGTATTTCTTCCATAGACCATAGTGTCACGAAAGTGCTTATAAGAGAATGGCAAAGAACATAACAATAGAATTACTTGGTCTTCATCATCAATCTTAATATCGATCTTACCTAGATCTGTAATGATCGAATTAAACTCGCCGATATGAGATTTGATAGGAGAGCCTTTTACATACAAAGTGTGTAGAGACATTTCTTCAATAGGAGTCGATTTATGAGAGACTTCTTCAAATATAACTTCTCTAATTTCAACCACAAACTAGCCACCTTCTTCTCCACTAGAATTTCTTGCAAAACTTCATTTGTCAAACGCAATTGGATAGTCATGAGGGTCTTTTCATCCAACTCCTCCCATACGTCCTCCGTCATAGTGGAAGGCCTTGAATCTTTCCTTAAGAATCGCCTTCTTCAAACCATTCTGTGTCAATACGGCAATCATACGAACTTGCCATAGACTAAAGCTCATATTCCCATTGAACTTTTCAATATCAAACTTCATAATCGTTGGAGACATGATGCAAGATCAAAAGAACCAGTTGAAATTCACATAGGAATTTTCATAAACGCCTTGAGTGCTTACAAACCAAAGACTTCAAAATCACAATCTGAGAAGATAGGGAGAGGACACAAGTATCATCACCTTCCGTAAACTTAGATCGTAAGATCGCAGACCTAGCGGTTCAAGCAAACAAATCTCCAAACATTTTGTGTGCACCAAATCTCCCAAAGAACCAAAACGTGGCTCTGACACTAATTTGTTGCGCCAAATACGATCAGAAAGCAATAAATAAATGATAAATAGAAACAACAAATAAATAAAGAAATAGAAATAGAACACAAACCAATCAAGACACAGATTTAGGTGGAAACGGGAAAAACCACGGACGAAAGAGAAACACTTTACTAATCGAACAAATAGGAGGATTACAATGGTGGATGAATTCTCATAAACAAATCCTTCTCAAAACCTTAGCCTCTTCTCTCTTAATTCAGATTAACGAAGGGTTACCCTAATTAGAGTTACAAACTACTTTTTCTAGTATGAGGCAAATAGGGTAAAAATCGGATTTCCCAAAACAGCCTAGAATTCGGGCCAAAACGTCGAGTGACGTCTCTGGTTGTTTGAGACGGATCATAAATGTATGAGTCGGCTCATGAGTCCTTTAAAATAACGATTTCTTCTCTGTTCACTTGAGACGGCTTATGATCAATTTGAGCTGGCTCAACTATTCTTGAGACAACAAATTCAATTGGGAAACCAATAAGGATCGGGCAGAAGAGGCAAACTCAACAAGACAGATCTTGGTAATATCTCTCTAATTTGAGTAAGATTTGATATCACGATATCACAAAAATTAAGGATCTCTGTATAAGGATTATGTGTAGGCAAATTTCTCTAATCTTAGTAAATTTAGCCACACATAATATCAATCAAGGATCTCAATAAGGATTATGTGTAGGCAAATTTCCTTAATATTAGTAAATTTGACTTCACATAATCATTAGAATAATCATAAAATCTAGAAGCTCATGGAAATAATCTCAAAACTTGCCCTCAAGGTGGAGTGTGAATGTCGTGAACACCCAGCTTGTGAATGAGGAAAATGAAAATGTTCTTTTCCCAATTCCTTTGTGAAGACATCAGCAACTTGATTAGATGTGTGCACATAAGCAGTCTTAATGAGCCCTGATTCGATTTTTTCTCTAATGAAGTAACAATCTATCTCAACATGCTTCGTTTGCTCGTGGTAAATTAGGTTGCCAGCTATATGCAAGGCTACTTAGTTGTCACAGAACATGAATGCTTGTGCACTCAAGTGAATACCAAGATCTTTGAGTAAATAAACAAGCCATTGAACTTCACAAGCGGTCTGTGTCATGGATCTGAATTCTGCTTCTGCTGATGAACGAGAAATGGTTTATTGCTTCTTAGCACGCCATGAAATCGGGTCGTATCCAATAAATACATAAAAACCGATGATGGAACGTCGAGTAAAGGGACACGAACCCCAGTCAAAATCGTAGAACGCTTGTAAACATAAATTGTTAGAGGATGAGAAATTGTCACGACCCAAAAATGGCCCGTGACGGCCCTAATACTACGCAACGCCTAAAGACGCAACGTAGTAAAAGAAAGCCAAACCCAGAAATCTAAACCATAAAAAATACGGAAAAGATAATATAAGTTTTGAAACATTTCAAATCGCAACTCAAATTCTTAAAAAGTCCCACTTTCTTTCTTTAAAATTTTAGCAACACCCCTTTTTGTAAAACCCAACAAAAATGGATACAATGCAAATATACGACGCCGTAGCGAAGAATAAAGACAGTAGAGAGAAAGATGTATATAAAAGGCATCAAATCCACAATAATACACATAACGTCCTCACCAAGTCTCTATGTCAATAATACAATAGTAGATGGAGAGAGAGTACAATAACCAACGAAGGTACAATATGAAATACAGATAACCGTCTAACCCACCTAAGCAAAAAGGTACTGTGAGCTGATGCGGTATCTGTAGCAAAAGGTGGTAGCTGGATAGCTGGATAGGGGAATAGCCTGCCTCGACTACTCTGGGGAATAACCTGAAACACCTGTGACACAACGGGGGTGAGTTGCCAACTCGTGAATAGTATAAAACATATGCAGGTAATCGCAGGAATGCACGTACAGCATGAATCTAAGATATGCGATTACAATAATAGTATATCATGCAAATGCTGAAATAGGGAGAGTACACTAGCAGGTACAATCAATATATGAAGCAATGATGGCATGATAGTAGTATGCAATGTCTATGCAATAGAGATATGAGAAAGCAAATATGCAACTATCATAAGGGTACACTACAAGTACTACCAATATATGAATCTGTGCATAAGATAGGTAATGGTGAGGTGTAGGGTGGAATATGTCATTTTCCACGGAAACCTGACGTCGTGGCAGGATCACAATCCACTAAGATACTCCAATCCCAAATCCTCAAACCAGGCCCCACATTGGGCACTCACATCAAATAAGTCTCACATCTCCTCAATGTACAATGTCGAGTAATCTCCTATATCCCGAATGTACAAGTCACCAATCACAAAGGTATATCCAATGTCCAAATCCCAATGAATCACCTAGTATCCCAAGTCCAATCTCAAGTAAGTTTCTAGCATCCTAAAGGTAAATATATGTACAGAAATAAATATGATGGGGGCAATACACATATATTAGCGTCCCATTCCACTAATATTGGTGTAAGGGTATATATAACAACGGCTAAGTCCCCTGTTATATATACAAAAAGGGGTTAAAGAAATATCATGAAACCGTGTGCCAAGCATCGACACAGAAATCCTCATATATGGGGCTCCGTCAGTCCGGACAGCCCACGGGGTCCGTCTGCAGTGTCGGCCCTCGGCCTCGACAGTACAGGTCATCCCGCATCCAACTCTCTACCCTGGCCAGTAGCCTCCAGACAACTGCCAGGTCCAAACAATCACCGGTAGGTACTCGCCCGCCTCCAGGCTCAATCGGCAAACCCATCGATCTTCTTGCCGAGGGGAACCATACCGGGCCCCGCCATGTACTCTCATACGGCAACCACACCTCGTATGGAGTAGGTAATCAGCACCGATAAAACTCATGGGGGACGCTCGAAATATCATATCAAGAAAACCGGGTTGTTCATGTATGCATAATTTCATGAACTTCCGCGGTTCCCAAATCCCGAAAACATCATATAAAATCCCGATAAACAATGCGCAAACCAAGAATAAATATATATGAGATATATCTGAATGCGAGCAGGTAAACACAAGTATATAGCTGAACCAGATGTATGCGAAATCATGATAAAGTACAGCTAAGTAACATCAGTAAACGTGAATATGCGATAACAACTGAATATGTATCTAACATACAGGTGTAGCAAAGTATAGGTATCTACCTATAAGAACTGATGTCGTATACCCCCCCTGGGTATAAGTAAAATATGTAGAAAATCCCTCCCGGTATAAGTAAAATATGTAGGAGGTATACCTGTAGCTGTATCACAAGTGAAAATATACCTATCACTAAAGGTATGATACACTATAGGTATACCGATACACTAGATGTCAAGTGTGGTAAGCAATGGTAGCTATAAGGGGTAATGTGTGACATGGCAATTATTGACGGTGTGTGTGTAGCATGCAATCCGTGCTCGTGCAACATGAACCGTCAATAATGTGTGCAGTGTCCTACGGCTGCTAGTCACAGTATATAGCTATATCTAGGAAATGCAGTAAATGCGCAATTCTACAATGACGTAGAATGTGCGACAGGAATTTGAATCCTAGCCCAGACGCATAACGCCATGCGGGCGATTCCCCTGTAGATGTTATATCTACTCACCTAAACTCCACGCGGGGTGAATCCTATCATCTGCTCCCCCAGAAGTGGTGTCTGTAGTCCCTGTCTGCAAACCTGCAAATAAGACATGGAAATCACATATAAGCCCAATATCTCTCGAAACGCGATATCGAAACGAAACGGGAAACTCGCGTCGCGAACTAAACGCGCGTGTGCACGATACGCTGAATCGTGTGTGTACGCGTCTAGAAACCATCGCGACACGCCGCGATACGCTGGATCACAGAACCCACTCACGTATCGCGCGTATCGCGCAAACACAACTAAACACAAAAGCGACATATAGTCCCAGATTTTCCTACAGGCAAGATATTGCAAAACTAGACATACCAACACACTACACAACACAGCAGACTACCCCAGTCCAAACCCCAACACCCAGAACCCAAGACTGGCCGCAAATTGCGGCCAGATTGGCAAAATTGGCGGCCCCAGTATGGGGGTAGGGGCTCGTGTTCATTTGGTGTGCTCTAGACCTAGGTAGCATGTCCCAGTTTCCACAATTTTACTCTGCAAGGTCCGGGTCTATAGCAGGTCACAAAAGTCACAAATATCGCTTAAACGACAATTTTGCACAAAACACAAACTATATGGTATTTTAGTGTAATCTGGGGATATCTCAGAAGAAGTGGCCTAACTAACACTAAACCAACCTAAAGTAGCTAACCAAATCAACAATTATCCACAATTCCACTTAAACACCACAATTAGCACTAAACTAGTAATTAAACACTAACCGACACCAATTATCACATAAGCAAGCAATAAGGGGAATTGGGTTCAGAAATTTTACCCTAAAGACCCCCAAGAAGCAGGTGAAGAAGTGTGTGCAGGTGCTGGGGCTGCTGCTGCTACAGTGGCTGCCTGTTGCTGCTGTTTCTGCTACTTGCTGCTGCTACTGTTGTTGTTGCTGAATATGATCATGATGCTGATGATGTTTCAGGTAAGTGTGGGTATGTGTGTGTTGATGAAGCTGTTGCTGCTATTGTTGCTGTTGTTATCCTTGTAGTTGTTGTTGATGTTGTTGTTGTGTTGATGATGATGATGATGAAGTTGCTGCTGCCCCCAGCTGCTGCTCCTGCTTCTGCTCTCTCTCTCTAGTGAGTGTGTGTGTTCTTGAGAGAGTGAGTGAAAAGAGAGGAAATGAGTGAGAAATGAGAGAAAAACTAAAACCCCCCTCCCATTCTCTTTCTCTCCCCTCATTAAAAGAGCATGGCATGAGCCATGTAGCACCATGCTCACATCTCTCTCTCTCAAGTCAACATTCAACCATAAAAAAAGAATTTCAAATAATAAAACACACAAATAATTAAAACCCAAAACACTAAATGCAAATTGGTTAACCCTTCATGCTAGCTAAATATGGTTTAACCCCAAAAACAAGTCTAGTTAACATGCACAAGTGTGTGTGTGCCTAACAAAATATAATAAAATACACATTAAATAGGATAAAATATTTAAAAACCAATTTGGTAAACTTTTTATTAAAAACCACATATTAAAATATAATTAGCTACCAAACACATTCTAAGGTGTTACAATCTCCCTCCCTTAAAAGAAATTCGTCCCCGAATTTAAAAAAAAAAATCCGATACGCATACCTTCAAGAGAAGATTAAAATCCTCAAATTTCGTTCGCAGCTTCCCAAGTGACTATCTCACTACACGGCTACGCCCGAGAAAACCCTTCACAGATGGCACGACCTTTGACCGACGTTTCTCCACCTGTCGAGCCATTAACACACATGGCTGCGGGTGAGCGAAAGATCGCGTCCAGCTAAATGGTCTGGTGCCAAATCATGTGAGAAGGTCATGAAGGAAATTGTAAAGTATCTTCACAAGGAATACGGGGTGAAAATCCAGAAATCTGGGCGGAAGTGCCAAATTGAAGGCAACAAAACTAACTCGCTTATAGGATCTCAGAAGGACCTAAATCCTGGGATAAGCTTCCCCAAAATCCAACACGTCATTCATCGGAAAGTCCATAGGAATCCATGATTTGCCACTGCGCACTCAAGCCTGCGACCAGCACAGTCGCATAAGACATCTGTTTGCAATGGACAGTTCTCATCCTGACCTGAACACAACTGGACTAACTCCGAATTCTCTAGACATAGCTGGGGTCCAAAGCCCTACTTACGCAGAGTCAGAAAAACAACAGGCTGGTGGTCGACACGTCCTCACCCCTAAACCTAAGGGTGGCCAATTGGAGTGTCTCCTGATAATAGTTATCGAAAGAGAACCCTAACGATGGCGAGTGACGATCCCCAACTGCTGACAACAAACAAACAAACACACAAACTTAACAAACAACTGAGCACTGAGTATAACTGGATGACAAGAACCCGAATGGAGTCACACCCTAACTAACTGGGTAGAAACCATAACGGAATTCATGGAGATCTGCTCCCATTCCTGCTTCGGAACGGTAAAAGGTTGCAAGTCTCCAGCCGGCCCCAGATGCTCGACCCAAAGCACACAACAAGACAGACACTTGAAACGAAACCTGAAACTTCTCCTTACATTCCTGTCCACTCGTAACTACCTCGCAAGTCACGCCAAAACTGGTGGAACTTGAATGCATAAAGGGAGTTGACAGATGTGCATACTTTAGGATTATACGTCTCTACCCGAAAAAACCAGGTATACAAACGCGTCCCTAACTTAGCACATCTTTGTCACAAATCAAGGTCTCTGAATCATTACCCAGCCGAATATGCCCAAGTACCTCTGACGTACGAGCTTCGACGGGCAGTGTCTCGCGAAAACGACTTAAGAAAAGTGGTCGGGCGCGGACATGAGCAAGCTGTCCCCTCCGTAGAGACGAACTAAGCTACACTCGACGATCACACAAGAACTGTAAATCTGCAGAAGACCAACACAACAATCCAGATCCGCTGCAGGAAGATGTACATTAAGCTCTAGTGGTTCGTGGAAAATCTGACACGACTCCCAAGCAAGTAGTGTCTCCATATCTCCAACGCAAAACCACCGCGGCCATCTCCAGATCATGAGTGGAATATCCTCCTCGTACTTCCCCCAAGTGTAGGGAAAGCAAAAGCGATATCTCTATAGTGTCACCTCAGTACACCCTCGAGCCCACTCAAGAAACATTACAGTTAAACAACAAAGTCGCCCGAACCAAAAGCAAAGAAAGACTGATGCAGTTGTTAACTGAATCTTCAACTGCCGAAAACTCCGTACACATGCCTCAGTCCACAGAAAAGAAACCTCCTTCTGGTCCATTCAGTCACTGGTGCAGCACCACTCTAGCAATCCTGCTTGAAACAGCGGTAAAACCTGCTAAGCCCAACAATCTGCGGATCTCCGTCCGGCACACAAGTCTGGACTTAACCGTACGGTCACAATCTCCCTCGGAACCATACGAAACCGTCTCCCGTGACTACAAGACCTAGGAGTCAACACAAAACAAGCCTGAAGAAACACTCCGAGGATTTAGCAACTACTGGTGCTCTCCCAGTATCTGCATAACAAATCCTCAAGTGCTACTCCTGTCCCTCAAGACACATTAAGTAGACCAGAGTGTCGTAAATAACACAACAAACACTGGTCGAGGAACGGCCTGCAGAAATCTGGCTCATCATATCTACGAGTGCTGCTAGGGCGACGGTGAATCCAACGACTCACAAAACACACAAAGCCCGTGGCACGCACAAGGCAGTCTTCGGAATGCCGTCACTCCGAATCCGCAGTAATGATGACCTGATTCCAAACACACTTAGAAAAATGTCTCGCACTCTGGAGCTGATCGAAGAAATCGTCACGGCGAGGTGAAGGATACCTATCCGCACCGTAAGCCGGTTAAATTGACGATCCGTCGATACACAACCCCAAACTGCCGTCTTTCTCCTCGACGAACAGAAATAGGAGCTTCCAAAAGCGAAACACTCAGACGCACAAAACTTCCCAAACCAAAACTCTGCAGCTGATCCTTAAGCTCCCTCAGCTTTGCCGGCTCATCAGGAACAACGTCGGAAAAACATCTCGCACGAAAAGAACTCGGTCCAACAATCCCACGGTGGCTCCGGTATCACGAATGAACGTCAAGAATCCACGACATCTCCTCAGTAGCCGACTAGCTAAACAGGCTGAATTCAAGCTGTAAGAGGCGGCACAACTATTCACCTGTACAACAAGAACTGACTTGCCGGGGAAAACAAAACCTAACTTGTTCCCACACGGTAGTCCACAGACGCCTAACATGTAGTTAACCAGTCCGTGCCCAGGAGAACGTCAAATCCAACATCTCTAGAGGGATCAAAACGACGGACGAAACTCTATCTCTTATCCGATTGGCACAAAACTGAAATACGTGTCGCGCAACAAAAGGATCGCTGACAGAAGTTAAAACAACTACGACTAATCTACCCAACCACGGTACAAGCAAGAAACAAACAGATACACCAAGAGAACAAATAAATCAAGGGTACCTGAAAACTCCACATTGGACGTCTGCGCGTCCCGATGAGTAGAAGCAAACTCCTGTGTCTGCCCTCTACTCGCAGCTGGATGAACTCCTCTGGTAGCCTGAGCCCTCTGAGCGAATCTTCCACGTCCACGGCCTCTCTGAATACGATCCTGACGCCGTGCTGAGGAACAATCCCTGACGAAGTGCTGAAGGCTTCCGCATCGAAAACATCCACGTGCTGACTGCTGACCATCCTGGGGATGAGAGCTGAACGACTGTCCTCGTCCCAAGCCTCTGCTACTCCCGTAGTGGCCACGAAATCTGTCTCGACGACCGAACCTCTGTCTCTGGGCTGGTACGCTGGTACGAGTCCTCCACTGTCCTGGAACTCTCTGAGCCTCTGAAATATGTGCCTCGTCAACTGGGGCTGCAACCACTGGTGCTATGTAGGTGACGGACTGCTGCACACTGATCGTAAGGGATAGCTGAGTAACGAGGGTGACAACCTCCTGTCGTAGCTCCCGAACGACGTCAACTAACGAACTCATCGTCTGGCGGAACTCCTGCATCTCTACCAACAGTCTATCCATGGTATAGGTCGTAGGCTGCTCCGTCTGCACCTGTGCAACTAGAGTGCCATCCTGGTCAATACTCGTCTCACCCGAGCTAACTCTGACCTCGGCCCTCGTTGCATCACTCTGAGTCCCCATAGTCATCGGCGGCAAGGCTATAAATAGATACAAGATGAGATTCGATAAGAATGAGGAAACCGAATCTCAAAGATATGAAACATCAAGGAAGGAATGTCAAGCAAATTGTACTTAGGTCACTTAATGCAAGGTACCGCGCTGTGGGTATGCTGCAGACATACACACACTACGCTACTCTGCTTAAGCTACCTACTCCATCATACTAAGGTCATCCTACACTCCGAAAGGTAAAACCTAACGCTCTGATACCAACTTTGTCACGACCCAAAAATGGCCCGTGACGGCCCTAATACTACGCAACACCTAAAGACGCAACGTAGTAAAAGAAAGCCAAACCCAGAAATCTAAACCATAAAAAATACGGAAAAGATAATATAAGTTTTGAAACATTTGAAATCGCAACTCAAATTCTTAAAAAGTCCCACTTTCTTTCTTTAAAATTTTAGCAACACCCCTTTTTGTAAAACCCAACAAAAATGGATACAATGCAAATATACGACGCCGTAGCGAAGAATAAAGACAGTAGAGAGAAAGATGTATATAAAAGGCATCAAATCCACAATAATACACATAACGTCCTCACCAAGTCTCTATGTCAATAATACAATAGTAGATGGAGAGAGAGTACAATAACCAACGAAGGTACAATATGAAATACAGATAACCGTCTAACCCACCTAAGCAAAAAGGTACTGTGAGCTGATGCGGTATCTGTAGCAAAAGGTGGTAGCTGGATAGCTGGATAGGGGAATAGCCTGCCTCGACTACTCTGGGGAATAACCTGAAACACCTGTGGCACAACGGGGGTGAGTTGCCAACTCGTGAATAGTATAAAACATATGCAGGTAATCGCAGGAATCCACGTACAGCATGAATCTAAGATATGCGATTACAATAATAGTATATCATGCAAATGCTGAAATAGGGAGAGTACACTAGCAGGTACAATCAATATATGAAGCAATGATGGCATGATAGTAGTATGCAATGTCTATGCAATAGAGATATGAGAAAGCAAATATGCAACTATCATAAGGGTACACTACAAGTACTACCAATATATGAATCTGTGCATAAGATAGGTAATGGTGAGGTGTAGGGTGGAATATGTCATTTTCCACGGAAACCTGATGTCGTGGCAGGATCACAATCCACTAAGATACTCCAATCCCAAATCCTCAAACCAGGCCCCACATTGGGCACTCACATCAAATAAGTCTCACATCTCCTCAATGTACAATGTCGAGTAATCTCCTATATCCCGAATGTACAAGTCACCAATCACAAAGGTATATCCAATGTCCAAATCCCAATGAATCACCTAGTATCCCAAGTCCAATCTCAAGTAAGTTTCTAGCATCCTAAAGGTAAATATATATACAGAAATAAATATGATGGGGGCAATACACATATATTAGCGTCCCATTCCACTAATATTGGTGTAAGGGTATATATAACAACGGCTAAGTCCCCTGTTATATATACAAAAAGGGGTTAAAGAAATATCATGAAACCGTGTGCCAAGCATCGACACAGAAATCCTCATATATGGGGCTCCGTCAGTCCGGACAGCCCACGGGGTCCGTCTGCAGTGTCGGCCCTCGGCCTCGACAGTACAGGTCATCCCGCATCCAACTCTCTACCCTGGCCAGTAGCCTCCAGACAACTGCCAGGTCCAAACAATCACCGGTAGGTACTCTCCCGCCTCCAGGCTCAATCGGCAAACCCATCGATCTTCTTGCCGAGGGGAACCATACCGGGCCCCGCCATGTACTCTCATACGGCAACCACACCTCGTATGGAGTAGGTAATCAGCACCGATAAAACTCATGGGGGACGCTCGAAATATCATATCAAGAAAACCGGGTTATTCATGTATGCATAATTTCATGAACTTCCGCGGTTCCCAAATCCCGAAAACATCATATAAAATCCCGATAAACAATGCGCAAACCAAGAATAAATATATATGAGATATATCTGAATGCGAGCAGGTAAACACAAGTATATAGCTGAACCAGATGTATGCGAAATCATGATAAAGTACAGCTAAGTAACATCAGTAAACGTGAATATGCGATAACAACTGAATATGTATCTAACATACAGGTGTAGCAAAGTATAGGTATCTACCTATAAGAACTGATGTCGTATACCCCCCCTGGGTATAAGTAAAATATGTAGAAAATCCCTCCCGGTATAAGTAAAATATGTAGGAGGTATACCTGTAGCTGTATCACAAGTGAAAATATACCTATCACTAAAGGTATGATACATTATAGGTATACCGATACACTAGATGTCAAGTGTGGTAAGCAATGGTAGCTATAAGGGGTAATGTGTGACATGGCAATTATTGACGGTGTGTGTGTAGCATGCAATCCGTGCTCGTGCAACATGAACCGTCAATAATGTGTGCAGTGTCCTACGGCTGCTAGTCACAGTATATAGCTATATCTAGGAAATGCAGTAAATGCGCAATTCTACAATGACGTAGAATGTGCGACAGGAATTTGAATCCTAGCCCAGACGCATAACGCCATGCGGGCGATTCCCCTGTAGATGTTATATCTACTCACCTAAACTCCATGCGGGGTGAATCCTATCATCTGCTCCCCCAGTAGTGGTGTCTGTAGTCCCTGTCTGCAAACCTGCAAATAAGACATGGAAATCACATATATGCCCAATATCTCTCGAAACGCGATATCGAAACGAAACGGGAAACTCGCGTCGCGAACTAAACGCGCGTGTGCACGATACGCTGAATCGTGTGTGTACGCGTCTAGAAACCATCGCGACACGCCGCGATACGCTGGATCACAGAACCCACTCACGTATCGCGCGTATCGCGCAAACACAACTAAACACAAAAGCGACATATAGTCCCAGATTTTCCTACAGGCAAGATATTGCAAAACTAGACATACCAACACACTACACAACACAGCAGACTACCCCAGTCCAAACCCCAACACCCAGAACCCAAGACTGGCCGCAAATTGCGGCCAGATTGGCAAAATTGGCGGCCCCAGTATGGGGGTAGGGGCTCGTGTTCATTTGGTGTGCTCTAGACCTAGGTAGCATGTCCCAGTTTCCACAATTTTACTCTGCAAGGTCCGGGTCTATAGCAGGTCACAAAAGTCACAAATATCGCTTAAACGACAATTTTGCACAAAACACAAACTATATGGTATTTTAGTGTAATCTGGGGATATCTCAGAAGAAGTGGCCTAACTAACACTAAACCAACCTAAAGTAGCTAACCAAATCAACAATTATCCACAATTCCACTTAAACACCACAATTAGCACTAAACTAGTAATTAAACACTAACCGACACCAATTATCACATAAGCAAGCAATAAGGGGAATTGGGTTCAGAAATTTTACCCTAAAGACCCCCAAGAAGCAGGTGAAGAAGTGTGTGCAGGTGCTGGGGCTGCTGCTGCTACAGTGGCTGCCTGTTGCTGCTGTTTCTGCTACTTGCTGCTGCTACTGTTGTTGTTGCTGAATATGATCATGATGCTGATGATGTTTCAGGTAAGTGTGTGTGTGTGTGTGTTGATGAAGCTGTTGCTGCTATTGTTGCTGTTGTTATCCTTGTAGTTGTTGTTGATGTTGTTGTTGTGTTGATGATGATGATGATGAAGTTGCTGCTGCCCCCAGCTGCTGCTCCTGCTTCTGCTCTCTCTCTCTAGTGAGTGTGTGTGTTCTTGAGAGAGTGAGTGAAAAGAGAGGAAATGAGTGAGAAATGAGAGAAAAACTAAAACCCCCCTCCCATTCTCTTTCTCTCCCCTCATTAAAAGAGCATGGCATGAGCCATGTAGCACCATGCTCACATCTCTCTCTCTCAAGTCAACATTCAACCATAAAAAAAGAATTTCAAATAATAAAACACACAAATAATTAAAACCCAAAACACTAAATGCAAATTGGTTAACCCTTCATGCTAGCTAAACATGGTTTAACCCCAAAAACAAGTCTAGTTAACATGCACAAGTGTGTGTGTGCCTAACAAAAATATAATAAAATACACATTAAATAGGATAAAATATTTAAAAACCAATTTGGTAAACTTTTTATTAAAAACCACATATTAAAATATAATTAGCTACCAAACACATTCTAAGGTGTTACAGAAATGAAGACCGGAACCCAGAATGCTCTTTAGTGTAGGTAAACGCTCATGCTCGTGCCGCAAACTAGAGGCCAATGCGGAATAAAAAACGAAAACTTTCGAAATAAGAGCACGAACACTACGACCTAGAATCGATCCAAACACTAAACTAGAAACACATGAAGGAGTTTTAACTACTAGGTTGATGATTACAACCTTTGTAGTCATGTCCTTCATCTTCTACACCACTTCTTACGCTGCTAGATCATCGAAGAACTTGGGAGTCGGTCTTCCTTGTCGAAGATGATGCACCTGAGGGAACACAAGCTAAAGCTCTAGCTTCACACTAAATACCAAGTGAAGCAACTAGTGATCAAAATTTGCTAGGAATTGATCACTAGAAGATATAGTAGTGGCTAATCTCTAATTGTTCTCTCATAACTTTTCCATTCTCATCTTTCAAAAATCAAGAGACGAGAAAAGGAAAATTTAGGTGATGAGCTATCAAGTGAAGAAGTATGGCTAATACTAAGCCTATCTTTTTATATTCATTTCTTTTCTTTTATATTTTAATGACTGGCCCACAACATTCTCGAATATCCAAGAAAATAAGAGAAGAGAAGAGAGCCACCTCATATGCACACATATACATATGTATGTGTATATATATAAATATATACAAATACACTAATACAAATATATGCTATAAATATATACATCTGTATTCGTATCAAATACGAATACCTGTATTCGTATAAACACACAAATACACGTATTTATACAAATACTCGTATTCGTATAAATACCGTATTCTATCAAAATACGAATACCGTAAAGAGAGATACTAAAAAAGATATATAATACTAGCTCATATTTAATCCAAATGTGATAATCTGGCAATCTTTCAAATCGGCAAGTATTAATAAAATGTTCGATTAAAAACACGTGTTTTAATCGAACCTAAGTACGTATCAAAATACATACACTACTCGTTTCGCCTGAGCTGGAAAACCATCTGCGTGAGACTCTAAAAACTCGACAATACGCTGGCAGTGGGTTTAACCACAAGCACCTCTGCGGCACTAACTGTACGTAACGGCTACCCAAGTATTGAATGAAAGAAAGGCCAACAAGCAAACTTGTCCATATCCCTACCGAGCTTGAAAGTGACAATCATCATACAGTCCGGTCTATTCGTCTAATAGTATCGCATATCGGGTCTATGAGGTGGATAAAGTTACACCCATAACAACACGATAAGTTGTGTCAGTGTGAAGCCCATCACCCACTGAGAAACTATCGATTCAAATTAGTAATTCTCGTCCACCTTGGCCAAGAATTTCTGGTGATGGCCACCCGTTTACAACGCGATATCTACCCCTAATACCGGGAGAGATGAATCCCCGATGATCCGTTCACTACCCCCATGTGGCTCGAGATTATACCCAACTAAAACCTGTTTGCACGACTCAATAAAGCCATAGTAGGGTAGTAATCAAAGGACAGTGAGAACTCACACGAGACAAATAAAGATCTCAGTCGACAGACTAAGCTGTACTCATGTCACTAGAGAACTGCTACCTGACAATAAGTATAATACCATCTAGAAAGTTCTCGGCGAGTCCGTCCAGTGTAACCCATAACCCAATAAGCACATGTATACTATCTTTGGTGACTAACTAACACCAATGTCTGTGAGACCGGCCATCGCTCCTCGTCGGGGTCAAGAAACGTATACGCTATTCTACTCTGGAATAACGATGCCTAGTCTCGATATTCCCACAAGACATTTAAAGATTTGCTTATAAACTACCCAGTTCTTATAAGTGTGATCACCACAATAACCCTGATAGTCAAGCATGAATCATAAAGGCTCTATCAACATATAATAGTGATCCGTAATACTACATAATACACGTACATGATGATAGAGATGAATCAGATAGCATGTTATCATCTTGAGTAAGATTGTTCTACCCGTATAGGTCCTCCTTCAATCATCATAATCGTATGCCTGTGATTACAATAATTGCCATAAGAGCACTATAGCCAACATTTAGATGACTTAAAAATCGAATGGCGGCTTCTAAATGAGGATTTTGTGGTGCTTGCATGAATTGACAAAGAATGTGAATGATATAGAGCATGTCCGGACGAGTTATGGTTAGGTATATAATTCGCCCAATCAATCTTCGATATTGTGATGGGTCTTGCGGTGGCTGACCATCTGAATGATTAAATTGAATATTTTGCTCCATTGGAAATGATGCTGGATGACAACCAAAAAGCCTTATCTCGTGAAGGATCTCTAAAACATTCTTCTTTTGAGAAAGAAAAATGCCCTTAAATGATCAAGCAATTTCAATGCCGAGAAAATATTTGAGTACTCCAAAGTCTATGATTCGAAACTTGTCTTCAAGAAATAATTTAAGACAAGTAATTTCATTAGAATCACTACCATAACTACAATGTCATCCACATAAACAAGGACAAAGATAGACCCTTTTAGAGTATGCTGGAAAAATATAGAGTGATCGGCACGAGATTGTGCATAAATAGCATCCCGTAAAGCTCCAGAAAACTTAGCAAACCATTATCGACTTGCTTGCTTCGATATGTACAATGATTTGTGAAGTTAGCATACTTTATTCTCCCCCTGAACCTAAAATCCTGGTGGTAATGACATATAAACAGTTTCATGCAAATCCCCATGTAAAAATTCATTTTGAACATCTAACTGATGTAATGGCTATTTTTTTGATTGCTGCGATAGAGAGTAAGCCAACAACTTGATGGAGATTTTATTAGTCTTTAAATTTAAACTGCAAGTGCACGGTTAATCAGTATTACATGGGTCGAACCACAGGGAGATTGAGAATTCTAATTAATCATAAAACGAATTAAAATAAAAGGTTTGATTTTAAATTTATACTAATTAAAAGCAAATAACGAAAGAAAATAATTGCAATTTTAAAAGTGATTTCAAATATAAAGGAAAGCCTAGGGTTTTGAATTATTTTTCTAATCATGTTGTTTTAAATAATATCTATTCTTTTCTAGTTTTCTAACTTTAAATTAATTATTTATCAATTACATGAAAGCATAGAGTATATGATCATCGCAATAAAATATCAATCCATAAAGAAAGCATAAATCATATGATCATGGCAATACCCTATCAATCTACAAATAGACAAGTAATCAATTTAAAAAACAAGTTCTAATTAACAAGGAAATAGTTAGATCTACCCTTCTACTTAATAAACTCAATGGTTGTCAATCAATGGCTTATCATGTTATATCGACATGGTCTAATCTAACCCTAGATTAACTAGATAGAACAAAAATAATAAAAATATAAACGTTACCTTCCCTAGTTAACTTTCATGGTTGTCAATCAATTATCAAGTTAACTGGTTTATAAGCGACACGACCTTTCCCTAAATAAATCTGATGGATCTCAATCACTCATTGATCTACCTAGTTTAACAGAATTGTATCAAAAATAAACTTATCTTTATTATAGATATTCATCATTAAGCACATAGAAAAGAATAGATCAATTAACTCATACACCAATCAAAGAAAGAATAATTCAAAAACTCTAAATAAAGAATTAGCTATGTATAATAAAAGAGAAGCGATAATTAAAAGAAAACATAAATATAGAATTAGAAAGATCTTACAAGGCTTTGAAACCCACCCCACCCACCCCAAAAAAAAGAATAAGATAAAACACTAAAGTAATTATACAGCAGTATTTATAGGCTCTATGGCCGATTACAAGGAATGGAAAGAAATCTTTTCACATCTTACAGAGAACCCAAAAATTTCAACCCCTGACTCCTCAGAAAACCGGTAAAAACCTACCAGAAACCGAAAAAATCCGACCTTTGGTAAGATCTTCGGCCTAAATTTGATGTGCTTGCTTGGTTCGATCTTATGAATCTTTTGGCTCTCTGTTTGACTCGTAAATTTCACCCCCAGTATCAGTTTTTGCATTAAGTTGTCCATATCCAACGCATGTAATACGCCTTTTGTGCACTTTTGCCCTTTAGACTCTATAATTTGCATTTATTAATAAAACATACCATGAATAGTATTAAATAGGCAAAATAAAGATAAATATATATATATATATATAATATGCATTAAAATGCACCAATCAGTAAGCAACGAACAGTAACAAGCTTAGCGACTGACGCAAATGTTTCTTTATAATCTATCCCTTCCTTTTGTGTGACCTTTTAGCCACGAGTCATTCTTTGTAACGCTCTAAAGTCCCATCCGACCTACACTTAATCTATACACCCATTTGCAACCTATAAGTTTCACATTGGATGGTAAAGAAATAAGAGATCAATGGTGAAAAGCTGTAGAATCACATGAAATTTGGTGTACCCACATCTTAACGATGAAGATGATGGGGGCCGATCGTCGAAAAAAATGGTGGAGGTTATATTTTTTCCACGCCATAAGAGGAAATTCCCTCCTATGGCCTCTTTTCTCCATTATTCTCATATATATATATATATATATATATATATATATATATATATATATATATATATATATAAATCCTTGATATTCAATACAATTACCAAGTTGAAAACCATCTTCTTCAAGATGTTATATGGTATCAGAATCTTACGATTAAAAGCTCAATTTTGATCCATGGCTTCCTTTCAAAACTCAATCCTCATCATCTCCAAATTCCCTTTTCCAATAAAACTTTCCCATACAAACTTCTCTGTGTGGAGATCCCAAATTCAATCGGCCTAATCAGCCACGATCTCCTTGGTCACATCGACGGCTCCAAATCTCCTCCTCCGAATATTATCAATGACGTCAATGACAACACCACATGCGTTGAAAATCCACACTACCATCAATGGTACTGGCAGGAGCAACTCATTCTCAACGCCATCCTCGGCAACTGTGTCGAGATGATCCATCATCATATCTCTTATGTTTTCTCATATAAAAAAGCATGGGATGGACGTGTTATTCTCCTTGCGAACAAATTCCGTTCATGAGTTATGTCACTCAAGGAACGCCTCATCAACAATCAACACGGGTCGCGACCTATAACCGAGTACCTACAAGAGATGCGATCTATCTCCGACGATCTATCTCTCACCGACCACCCTCTTCCTGAAGATGACCTTGTTCTCTACATCCTAACTGGTCTCGGACATGAATTCAAAGAAATCGCAACTGCTATCCGAGTCCGTGACAACGCTATTACCTTCGACAAGCTCTATGACAAGCTCATAGACTATGAACGTCGTCTGAAGAAGGAAGACACGGGCGCATCTCTCTCTATCGCAACTGCCAACTATGCCAGCCAACCTAATCGCTCTTTCTATCGCCCTCTTCAACAATGTGGAAGTATCTTCTATAATTGCAACAACAATAACTTCGCTCGCAACTACAACAACAACCAGTACTACGCCGCACGCAACAACAACTCGACTCACTCCAACTCCTACTGCAACTTCTGCAAGCGTCCCGGTCACAACACCAAAGACTGTTGCCAACTATCTCGTTTCCTTCGTGAGAACGCAATGCAAGTCAATCCACCGTAAACTCCCTCTCAACCTGTTGCCAACAACACAAATACCAACCGACCCGCTCCCTTCTCCTGGCTATTGGACACTGGTGCTTCTCACCATGTCATGTCCGATGTTGGGACTCTTCACGGCTATACCGATTACGGTGGCCTCGATGAGATCAACATAGGTGATGGTTCAGGTTTGAAAATCTCACATCGATAAAACAATACTGCACTCTTCACAAAAATCATTTCTTTTAGATAACGTTCTATGTGCATCTGCTATTACTCAAAACTTAATTTCTATTGCCAAACTTTGAAAATCAAGCACAGTCTCACTTGAATTGTTTCCCTCTCATTTTTTGGTGAAGGATCTTCGCACGGGGACGCCTCTTCTTCGCAGGGATAGCCATAATGATGTCTACTACCTTCCCTGTTCCATCCAACCTCAAATTCACTGTAACATTTCAGAAAAATAAAATATTATTTTTGGGAATTTAAATAATTAAAATAATAAATATTATGAATATTTTAATGATGCGGTATAATTATATACCGATAAATTGGGAAATATTGGAAAATTAAATTGAATGGTGATTTTTGGAGGGATTTATGTGATTTAGGAAAATTATAAGTTTTTATAATTAAATATATGCAAGTCATTTCTAAATTTGATTAATTTTCTCTAATCTTGCATTAAGCTTGAATTTTTTTGCATCATGACATGCAATAAAACTTGTTACATTTTATTCTACCATGATTTCTCTTTTTGTGCATGGTTGCATTTTTGGGGGTTTCATTTTGGTTTACAAAAGAAAAGAAAAGAAAAGAAAAGAGAAAAGAATAAAGAATAGAGTATGGGCAAAAGAGAGAAAAGAGAGAGGTGAGGGGTTCATTGACCAAGGCTCCCATTGTTTCCCTTCATTTTTCCTTCACAATTTCCCCCCTCTTCTTCCTTCATAGCTGCCATCTTCCTACCACCACCTCAACCCCCACAACAACACAAAAAATACATCAAAACACTTCATTCTCTTCATTAAAAGTGTGCACAAGCTCACTATAAGTATTTTGGACTAAGAAAGCTAGGATTTTGAGCACTTGGGGCAACTCAAGAAATTTCTTGAGTTGCCAAATGAGATACTTTCTTCACCTTTAGTGTAGTAATCCACTTCCTTTAGCATCCATACATGTTTAGAAGTGTTTTAGTGAGGATTAGTGAACTTGGAAAATTCCAAGTTAAGGTTAGGGTTTGATTTGAATTGAGATGGTGCAATTAAGGTTTAGTAGTGATTTTAAACCCCTTTAGTGTTAGAATTCTGGACAAAAACCAGAGATTAAAGCCCCAAGATACAAACATAGAAACCCCGATATCGGAAGATTGTGGGAATTGTGGTGATATTTAGAGATCTGCTATGAACCGGGGCACCTGAAAAATATTTAGCAATCACAGTGAGTCGTGCAAGCAACCTAGATGCTAACCCCCAGACCCGAGACCCAAACCACCTTCCATGGCCGCAAATTAATTCCTTCTGGCCACAAATTGCGGCCGGGGTAGGGGTGTTGGGATTCGTGTTTGGTCCAAGGCTTTGTCTTCAGTAAACTAGACCCTCCACATATGCAAAATTGGCTAATTCAACTTAGGGTAAAATCTGGAAGTGTTTTCCATAGTTTCTGATTTCGGTTTATGAATTCTGTGAACTTGAACTTTGGTATTTGTGTTTTATCTCGATCACTTGACATTTGTTCCCCCGAGCTCCATCATATAGACCGTATGGGTTGTGTACCCATCTATTGTTTCTTCATCGGCAATATTGCTCGTTGGGCTTTCGGCTTATTGCCTTGATGGTGTTGTTGGGCTTGCCCCCAGCTGGGGCCAAGGAAAGTCGTTCAAATACCGACTTGCGTTAGAAGATGGCATTTGAAAATTGTTAACCCCTGTAAATAGAAACATGATTTCAGTATAGACAATCGATATGTACATTGATTTAGCTCGCATGAACGTTTAACCCGAAATATGGGAGGAGAAATTGGGTCCCATCGGGCGTGCCAGAATCTGTAGGGTGTTTTTCGTCACCCCATTGAGATGGGAATACGCATGCGCTTGTCAGGCGTACTACAGATTCCCCCTGCCTAGAGTAGGATGGGGTTTATTGATTGTGGGGATCCGAATCTCTGGATGCTGCGGACTAAGCTGCCGTTAATTACCCCTCGCCTTTGGAGCGAGAGAAGCTCCGATTGACGGGTTAAACATGTCATGCGAACTCAATGTGCAGTGTTGTGTTTTGAAGGGGTTTTGGATATATCGGGGGGCCCACAGAGTTTTTACGGGGGTCCCGCTACCCAGATAGCGGGCTGGGGGTCAAGGAGGCTAGCAGCCCCCTTGCAGGGTATGGGGCAACGCCCCGTTAGAAATTTTTTCTAACGGGGGACAGTGTTGCAGAGTGTGTATGTGCGCGTGTATGTATATATATATGTATATATATATATATATATGTATGTATATATATATATATATATATGTATATATATATATATATGTATATATGTATGTGTGTGTGTGTGTGTGTGTGTGTTTAAAAGGGGAAAAGCGACTAAAGGACGCGTGGGGCCAGCGAATCACGTGCCTAGCACGCGAGCGCTGGGCGCTTGAGCGTTGGGCGCTTAGGCGCTAGCGCATCACATGCCCGACACGTGAGCGTTGGGCGTAGGAGCGCTAGGCGTTCGAGCGCTAGCGCTTCACGTGCCCGGCACGTGGACGCTGGGCGCTTGAGCGCTAGGTGTTCGAGCGCCAGCGCTTCACGTGCCCGGCACGTGGGCGCGGAGCGCTTGAGCGCTAGGCGCTCGAGCGCCAGTGCATCACGTGCCCGATACGTGGGCGCTGGGCGCACGAGCGCTAGCGCTTCACATGCCCGGCACGTGGGCGCTGGGCGCTCGGGCGCTTGGGCGCCGGCGAGAAAAATGGGCTTTTAGCCCCAGAAATAGGATTTAAACTCCCGAAAGAGGATTTAGAGTGGAGTTAGACTCCTAAGATATTTTTGGAGATGATGAAAGGGGCTTCTCCCTTGAGCTCTGGATCTTCCCCAATGTGGGATTTTTGGAGATGGGCCTCCTTCCTCTTCTGTCGGCTGGATCTTGAAGAACAAGAAGTATGAGATTTTAAAAATCTCTTATTTTTGAGATCTGATGGGAGATCCGAGTTCCCCTTTGTGGGTTTTGTGGTGAAAAACTATTTAGTTTTGGAAGAGAAAGAGTAAAACTCTTAATTTAATTCAAAAGAAAGAAGAAGGTTTAGAACCTTGAGGAAGGAGAAGGAGGCACAGGAACCCTAGTTTTTCTGGGGGAATGAATTATGTCTCTTTATTCATCATCATATTGCCTTATATAGGCTTACATATTTATATATAGCCCCTTGGGCTTTACAAAATGGCATTTTGCCCATCCCATGGCTCATGTGCCATTTCTTTTTACACATAAGCCATGGGCTTTACAAAAATTTAGCTTTATGCCCATTCATGCATAAAAAATTATATAAAAATTATTTATTACATGATTTTATTGTTGGCATGGGGAGGCTGGCCGCGGGCTCGACTTGGGCATGGGCCCGCTTGACTTGGGCTTGGGCCCACCTGGCTTGGGGTTGACCTTGACTTTGACTCGGTCAACCGGGATGCAAATTTTGACCCCAACAAGGATGAGAGATGAAGATCGGAACCCAGACTGCTCTTTAGTGTAGGTAAACACTCATGCTCGTGTCGCAAACTAATGGCCAATGCGAAATACAAAACGAAAATTTTCGAAACAAGAGCACGAACACTGCGACCTAGAATCGAATCCAAACACTAAAATAGAAATACATGAAGGAGTTTTAACTACTAGGTTGATGATTACAACCTTTGTAGTCATGTCCTTCATCTTCTACACCACATCTTACGCTGCTAGATCGTCGGGAACGAGCTTGGGAGTCGATCTTCCTCGTCGAAGATGAACCATCTGAGGGAACACAAGCTAAAGCTCTAGCTTCACACTAAATACCAAGTGAAGCAACCAGTGATCAAAATTTTCTAGGAATTGATCACTAGAAGATGTAGTAGTGGCTAATTTCTAATTATTCTTTCATAACTTTTCCATTCTCATCTTTCAAAAATCAAGATAGGAGAGAAGGAAAACTTGGGTGATGAGCTATCAAGTGAGGAAGCGTGGCTAATACCAAGCCTATCTTTTTATATTCATTTCTTTTCTTTGATATTTTAATGAGTAGCCCACAACATTCTCACATATCCAAGAAAAGAGGAGAAGAGAAGATAGCCACCTCATATGCACGCATATACATATGTATATGTATATATATAAATATATACAGATACACTAATACAAATATATGCTACAAATACATACATCCGTATTCGTATCAAAATACGAATACCGTATTCATATCAAATACGAATACTCATATTCGTATAAAGACACAAATACACGTATTCATGCAAATATTCGTATTCGTATAAATACCGTATTCTATCAAAATACGAATACCGTAAAGAGAGATACTAAAAGAGATATATAATACTAGCTCATATTTAATCCAAATGTGATAATTTGGCAATCTTTCAAATTGGCTAGTATTAATAAAATGTCCGATTAAAAACACGTGTACAAAAACACGTGTTTTAATCGAACCTGAGTACGTATCAAAATACGTACACTACATTGTTTCGCCTGAGCTGGAAAACCATCTGCGTGAGACTCTAAAAATTCGACAATACGTTGGTAGTGGGTTTAACCACAAGCACGTCAGCGGCACTAGCTGTGCGTAACGGCTACGCAGGTATTGAATGAAAGAAAGGCCAACAAAAAAACTTTTCCATATCCCTACCGAGCTTGAAAGTGACAATCTTCGTACAGTCTGGTCTATTCATCTAAGAGTATCATATATCAGGTCTATGAGGTGGATAAAGTCAGACCCCTAACAACACGATAAGTTGTGTCGGTGTGAATCCCATCACCCTCTGAGAAACTACCGATCCAAATCAGTAATTCTCGTCCACCTTGGCCAAGAATTTCTAGTGATGGCCACCCGTACACAACGCGACATCTACCCCCAATACCGGGAGAGATGGATCCCCGACGATCCGTTCACTGCCTCCATGTGGCTCGGGATTGTACCCAACTAAAACCTGTTTGCATGAATCAGTAGAACTGTGGTAGGGTAGTAATCAAAGGACAATGGGAACTCACACGGGACAAATAATGATCTCAGGTCGACAGACTAAGCTGTACTCATGTCACCAGAGAACTGCTACCAGACAATATGTATAATACCATCTAGCAAGCTCTCGGAGAGTCCGTCCAGTGTAACTCATAACCCAATAAGCACATGTATACTATCTTTGGTGACTAACTAACACCAATGACTGTGAGACCGGCCATCGCTCCTCGTCGGGGTCAAGAAACGTATATGCTAGTCTACTCTGGAATATCGATACCCAGTCTCGATATTCCCACAATTAGGGACATTTAAAGATTTGCTTATAGACTACCCAGTTCTCATAAGTGTGGTCGCCACAATAACCTTGATAGTCAAGCATGAATCATAAGGGCTCTATCAACATATAATAGTGATCTGTAATACCACATAATACATGTATATGATGACAGAGATGAATCAGATAGCATGTTATCATCTTGAGTAAGACTGTTCTACCCATATAGGTCCTCCTTCAATCACTATAATCGCATGCCTGCGATTACAATAATTGTCTTAAGGGCACTATAGCCAACATTTAGATAACGTAAAAATCGAATGGCGGCTTCTAAATGAGGAGTACGTGGTGCTTGCATGAATTGACAAAGAATGTGAATGGTATAGAGCATGTCCGGACGAGTTATGGTTAGGTATATAATTCGCCCAATCAATCTTCGATATTGTGATGGGTCTTGCAGTGGCTGACCATCTGAATGATTAAATCGAATATTTTGCTCCAATGGAAATGATGCTGGATGACAACCAAAAAGCCTTATCTTGTGAAGGATCTCTAAAACATACTTCTTTTGAGAAAGAAAAATGCCCTTAAATGATCGAGCAATTTCAATGCCGAGAAAATATTTGAGTACTCCAAAGTCTATGATTCGAAACTTGTCTTCAAGAAATAATTTAAAACAAGTAATTTCATTAGAATCGCTACCATAACTACTGTCGGGACCCGGTTCTTGTTCATGGAGCAAAGTGCCACACAGAACAAAGTGCCACGCCAATTGTCATACCAAGAGGGCGGGGGCCACCTCTTGAATCTGTGGGGGCCACCTCTAGAGTCCGTGGGACCCACTGTAGAACAATGGGGAATTTTCGGAACACATTCTGAAAGAGGACCGAACTGCATTATAAATATAATGATACCACCCTCAATTACAGAGACGCCTTTTAAGTGAACCGGAACTACAGGAGCTTGAGAACTCCGTAGTTAAGCTTGCGCGGGCCAGGGAAGTCTTGGGATGGGTGACCTCCTGGGAAGTGTCCCCTGGTCAGGTCCGGTTCGCTCTAAAAGGAAAACCGTGCGGTTTCGGCCAGAGCGGACAATACCATCTGTATTGGGACGTGGGGCGTTACATTTATGGTGGCCCATGCAGGTCCCTCAGTAGTAGGTATGTGGTTCGAGGACGAACCATTGTTCAAAGGTGGAGAGAATGTCGGGACCCGGTTCTTGTTCACGGAGCAAAGTGCCACACAGAACAAAGTGCCACGCCAATTGTCATACCAAGAGGGTGGGGGCTACCTCTTGAATCTGTGGGGGCCACCTCTAGAGTCTGTGGGACCCACTGTAGAACAATGGGGAATTTTCGGAACACATTCTGAAAGAGGACCGGACTGCATTATAAATATAATGATACCACCCTCAATTACAAAGGCGTCTTTTAAGTGAACCGGAACTACAGGAGTTTGAGAACTCCGTAGTTAAGCGTGCTCGGGCCAGGGAAGTCTTGGGATGGGTGACCTCCTGGGATGTGGCCCCTGGTCGGGTCCGGTCCGCTCTAAAAGGAAAAGCCGTGCGGTTTCGGCCAGAGCGGACAATACCATCTGTACTGGGGCGTGGGGCGTTACATTTATTGAATATCGTCAGGTGATTTGGACCCATCAGAGATCGAGCGCACTGCTGAAGACTTGGATTAGTTCAGTGAAAACCCCGAGCTCTAGTCATTGTACACTTTTCATTCAGTACTTTCATTTCTGTTATGCCATTATTTAGGCATTGATTTTTATTCAGTTGTATTTACTTTTCATGCATTGTACAAAAGAATGTTAATAAAGAAAGTTGCTGTTCAGAGTTTATATCTCTTGTCTCTTGTGCTTACTTTTATATTGCTTAGATACGCTTAGCGTATTTACTTCACAGTAAATACGTAGCGGACCAGTCTCGTCCTCTTCGCCGTATACCGGGAAGCGGGGCGTGACAACTACAATGACATCCACATAAACAAGGACAAAGGTAGACCTTTTTAGAGAATGCTGGAAAAATATAGAGTGATCAGCACGAGATTATGAATAACTAGCTTCCCATAAAGCTCCAGAAAACTTAGCAAACCATTGTCGGCTTGCTTGATTCGATCTGTACAATGATTTGTGAAGTTGGCATACTTTATTCTCCCCCTTAACCTGAAATCCTTATGGTAATGACATATAAACAGTTTCATGCAAATCCCCATGTAAAAATTCATTTTGAACATCTAACTGATGTAATGGCTATTTTTTTTATTGCTGCGATAGAGAGTAAGCCAACAACTTGATGGAGATTTTATTAGTCTCTAAATTTAAACTGCAAGTGCATGGTTAATCAGTATTACACGGGTTGAACCACAGGGAGATTGAGAATTCTAATTAATCTTAAAACGAATTAAAATAAAAGGTTTGATTTTAAATTTATACTAATTAAAAGCAAATAACGAAAGAAAATAATTGCAAATTTAAAAGTGATTTCAATCAATTATCAAGTTAACTAGTTTATAAGCGACACAACCTTTCCCTAAATAAATCTGATGGATCTCAATCACTGATTGATCTACCTAGTTTAATAGAATTGTATCAAAAAGAAACTTATCTTTATTATAGATATTCATCATTAAGCACATAGAAAAGAATAGATCAATTAACTCATAAACCAATCATAGAAAGAATAATTCAAAAACCCTAAATAAAGAATTAGCTATGTATTATAAAAGAGAAGCGATAATTAAAAGAAAACATAAATATAGAATTAGAAAGATCTTACAAGACTTTGACACACACACACACACACAAAAAAAAGAAGAAGATAAAACACTAAAATAATTATACAGCAGTATTTATAGGCTCTATGGCCGATTACAGGGAATGGAAAGAAATCTTTTCACATCTTACAGATAACCCTAAAATTTCAAGCCCCAACTCAGAAAACCCGTAAAAACCTACCAAAAACCGGAAAAATCCGACCTTTGGTAAGATCTTCAGCCTAAATTTGATGTGCTTGCTTGGTTCGATCTTGTGAATCTTTTGGCTCTCTGTTTGACTCATAAATCTCACCACTTGTATCAGTTTTTGCATTAAGTTGCCCATATCCAATGCATGTAATATGCCTTTTGTGCACTTTTTCCCTTTGGACCCTATAATTTGCATTTATTAATAAAACATACCATGAGTAGTAGTAAATAGGCAAAATAAAGATAAATATAGATATAAAATATGTATTAAAATGCACCAATCAGTAAGCAACGAACAGTAACAAGCTTAGCGACCGACGCAAATGTTTCTTTATAATCTATCCCTTCCTTTTGTGTGACCTTTTGGCCACGAGTCATTCTTTGTAACGCTCTAAAGTCCCATCCGACCTACACTTAATCTATACACCCATTTGCAACCTATAAGTTTCACATTGGATGGTAAAGAAACAAGAGACCAGGTTCGGTTCTCTTCTAAGGTTTGTAACTCAACAAGCATTGCATCTATCCAATGTTGGTGCTTACTAGCTTCCTTATATGAGCTAGGTTCGACCATAGAATCAAGTGCAACAAGAAAAGCTTGATGTGTTGAAGAAAAACAATTATAAGATATAAATTTTTGCATAGGATGATGAGTACCATGAGTATGTAGAGGAAGATGATGTAGTAGGTAGTGGTGCGATGGCTTGATAACATTTGTAATCTTGCATCCATTGGGGGGGGGGGGGGGGGGGGGGGCAACGGTCTCGTTTAGGACACTCATGAGATGGTGGAAGAGGTGGTTGTTAGAAAGTGAAGGAGAGTTAGATGTTTCAACAAACTGATTGTGTTCGACTTGAGTCAAAGAAGAGTCCGAAGGTAACAACGGGGCATCTAAATTTGGAGCTTGAGGTGAAGACGCAGTGTCATGAGATGTGTTATCTGATATATGCATAGGACTATATGTTGAAGAAGATATATCATGACAAGAATTATCATGTTGTGGAAAATGAAAAGGTGAGGGAAAATTATCAGAAAGTTTAGATAGCACTATTGGATAATAAGATGGAGATGCAATATTGTGACATGGAAAAGTGTTTTCATGATAAGTGACATCACGTGAGACATATGCAGTTTGAGTTTGGATATCAAAAATTTTGTAGCTTTTTTGGCCATATGGATAACCAAGAAAGTTGCCGGGTTTTGCTCGTGGATCAAATTTATTTTTCTTAGGTCGGTGTTCCTAGTGAACCAAAGACACCCAAAGACACGAAAATGAGAATAAGTAGGACATGACCCTTGTAAAACTTCATGAGGCAATTTTCCTGATAAAACCTTCGTTGGCATTTTGTTGATGAGATAAGCTACGGTGAGAACGCAATCACCCTAGAAATGAAAATGAAGGTTAGCTTGAAAACGAAGTGCTCTAGCCACATCAAGTAAATGTCTATGCTTGCGTTCAATAACACTATTTTGTTGTAGTGTGTGAACGCAACTTCTTTGATGAATAACACCGTATTCTTTAAAAAAGGTTGAATATCATTAGATAAGAATTTTGTGCCATTTTCACTGCAGATTTGTAAAATATCGGATTGGAATTGTGTTTTTATTAAATTAAAACAAAATTTAAAATGCCTTTTGCTTGTGATTTATGGCGCATAAGATAAAGTCAAGTACATCGAGAAAAATCATCGACGATGGTAATAAAATAATGGGAACCTGATGATGCTTAATATTGGCGACCTTTCAGATCAGGACGCGTGGCAGATGACGTGTCCCAGAACTCAGAAGAGAGGGCCCACAGGGGCCGATCAGGCCCGACCTACAAGCACAAAGCTGGCTCACCTCAGGGCCCTTGCAAATTGGCCTCCTCGATCTCTCAACTCGTCTCTGAGCTACCGCAGGACCAAGATACCTCGGCCTTCTCGCTCGTTCCCGAGCTCTCCCGCCGAGACCATCTTCCTCGGTCCCTCCGACCGACCGACTCCACCACTCACAGGCATAACCGCCGCTCCGCAAATCTCGCCATGCGCAGATTCTCCGCCGGCAACATCCCACGTTCCACGCCATCACGATCCCCATTAACGGGCGATCCGCTCTTTACGCGGGCGTGACGTCGGGAGCGTAACTGCCGGCGAGATTCTCGCGCCTGCTGTTGCATGCCACCACCGCTATATAAACCCCCATCACAGAGGGGTCAAGTAAGCCATTTTTTACACCTTTAAGTCGTTACTCTGCTCGGATCTCATCACTAACTTGAGCGTCGGAAGGTCCTTGGTGGTACCAAACCACCCCGGGACTTCTTTGCAGGTACTCGGCAACAACTTCCTCACCTCACCTCTTCCTCCAAAGACCCATTGAGACCCATACGCAACGAAGGATAATCAGCTAAGTTCACTGCGAGAACAACGGAAGACAACATCTGATGGAGGCCCGAAAAGGAGCTCCATCATTTGGCGCCGTCTGTGGGAAACCGAAACTCCACAAAAAAAACAAAGTTGGCCTTCCGATCTCCATCCCCAAGGCAAGCGATCACCCTGAAGATCCAGATACCCGTCGCCGCCTCCCCCTCACCGGAGGCGTAGGTAACCTCCTCCGGCGACCGTCATCAACGCCCTCGCGGGCCGAATAGACCGACACCCCCTCCCTTGACGGGGTCGCACAGAGGGGGCTCGCCACGGCGGTTCGAGGGCCACCTCGCCTAAGGATCTAAGCCCTCACTAAGAGGCAGCCCAGCAGCTACCCTGCTCGGCTATCCCTGGCGGGTAGCTTCCCTACCAAAACGCCAGGGATCAGAAAGTCCTCCCAGAGGCAGTCGAGCCCGAGGATCCCTCGCTCGGCTATCCTTGGCGGGTAGCTTCCCTACCGCAACGCCAGGGATCAGAAAGTCCTCCCAGAGGCAATCGAGCCCGAGGATCCCTCGCTCGGCTATCCCTGGCGGGTAGCTTCCCTACCGCAACGCCAGGGATCAGAAAGTCCTCCCAGAGGCAGTCGAGCCCGAGGATCCCTTGCTCGGCTATCCCTGGTGGGTAGCTTTCCTACCGCAACGCCAGGGATCAGAAAGCCCTCCCAGAGGTAGTCGAGCCCGAGGATCCCTCGCACGGCTATCCTTCAGGACAAAAGCCCTTGCCAAGATGCACCGGGCAGTAACCCTGCCCGGCCAAGGGTCCTTGGTAGGCTTCTTACAGCCCTATAGCTCTTCCCGCGCCAAGAACCAAAGTCCTCCCAGAGACAGTCGGGTCCTTACTCGGCTATCTCCGGCTGGTAGCTTCCTACCACAACCGATAGGGATCAAAGTCCTCGCCAAGAGGCACTGGGCAGCAACCCTGCTCGGTCCCCGTCCCGAAGAATCAAAAGCCCTCGCAAGAGGCAACCGAGCAGATGCCTTGCTCGGTCATCTCCGGCTGGTAGCTCCCTGCCCAAGACGCCGGGGATCGAAGCCCTCGCAAAATGCATCCAAGCGGCTACCCCATTCGGTCATCCCTGGCGGGTAGCTTCCCTACCGCAACGCCAGGGATCAGAATTCCCTCGCCAAGAAGCGCCGAGTAGCTACCCTGCTCGGCCATCCTTCGCAGGCCTATAACGGCCTCTCCAGCATCAAGGATCAAAGCCCTCGCCAGGAGACACCGAGCAGCTACCCTGCTCGGCCATTCTTCGCAGGCCTCTCATGGCCCTTCCAGCGTCAAGGATCAAAGTCCACGCCAGGAGGCACCGAGCAGCTACCCTGCTTGGCCATCCTTCGCAGGCCTCTCGTGGCCCCTCTAGCGTCGAGGATCTCAAGCCCTCATCGTGAGGCCGCCGAGTTCCTTCCTGCTCGGTGCATCCCAGCAGGCATCCTCCTGCCCATCAGACGCTGATGGTCTGAAGCCCTCATTGCGAGGCCGTCGAGTTCCTTTCTGCTCGGCGCATCATCAGCGGGCATCCTCCTGCCCAACAGACGCTGATGGTCTGAAGCCCTCATCGCGAGGCCGCCGAGTTCCTTCCTGCTCGGCGCATCCCCAGTGGTCATCCTCCTGCCCATCAGATGCTGAGGATCTCAAGCCATCATCGTGAGGCCGCCGAGTTCCTTCCTGCTCGGTGCATCCCAGCGGGCATCCTCCTGCCCATCAGACGCTGATGGTCTGAAGCCCTCATCGTGAGGCCGTCGAGTTCCTTCCTGCTCGGCGCATCCCCAGCGGACATCCTCCTGCCCAACAGACGCTGATGGTCTGAAGCCCTCATCGCGAGGCTGCCGAGTTCCTTCCTGCTCGGCGCATCCCCAGCAGGCATCCTCCTGCCCAACAGACGCTGATGGTCGGAAGCCCTCATCGCGAGGCCGCCGAGTTCCTTCCTGCTCGGCGCATCCCCAGCGGGCATCCTTCTGCCCATCAGATACTGAGGATCTCAAGCCCTCATCGTGAGGCCGTCGAGTTCCTTTCTGCTCGGCGCATCCCAGCGGGCATCCTCCTGCCCATCAGACGCTGATGGTCTGAAGCCCTCATCGCGAGGCCGTCGAGTTCCTTCCTGCTCGGCGCATCCCCAGCGGGCATCCTCCTGCCCAACAGACCCTGATGGTCTGAAGCCCTCATCGCGAGGCCGCCGAGTTCCTTCCTGCTCGGCGCATCCCCAGCGGGTATCCTTCTGCCCATCAGATACTGAGGATCTCAAGCCCTCATCGTGAGGCCGCCGAGTTCCTTCCTGCTCGGCGCATCCCAGCGGGAATCCTCCTGCCCATCAGACGCTGATGGTCTGAAGCCCTCATCGCAAGGCCACCGAGTTCCTTCCTGCTCGGCGCATCCCCAGCGGGCGTTCTCCTGCCCATCAAACGCTGAGGATCTGAAGCCCTCTTCACGAGGCCGCAGAGCCCCTTCCTACTCGGCGCATCCCAGCGGGTAGCTTCCTACCCAACAAAGACAAGGATCAAAGTCTTTCCAGACTCGACTATCCCTGGCCGGTAGCTTCCCTACTCCCAATGCCAGGGGTCAAGACCCTCGCCAAGATCAACAGAGCAGCTTCCCTACTCGGTCATCCCCAGCAGGCATCCTCCTACCCAACAGACGCTGCGGGTTTGTAGCCCTCATAACGAGGCCACTGAGCCCATCACATGCAGCGGATCCGAAGCCCCAACAAGTGACATCAGGTCTATCCAAGTCTGAGTAATCCCCCTTCGACTTCGGGGCCATGGAGATGCCTCCTTCTCAGCAGCGCTTGGCACACTCGGCAAGTGATCGAAATTAACTCGATGACCGATCGCTCCACACTGAGCTGCACCCCATCAGTCCATAGATCTGCACACGTCGCGTCGGCCAACCGGTGCTCGACACGTGGACCGTCACTTCGGTGGCAGGATGCTCGAACCGGCGCATCTTCCCTAAATGCATAGATCTCACCCCGATAAGCTGGCAGAAAAGACAGCTGACAGCCCGGGGACGCGTCCTGACGAAACCTTAAGAGGGAGCTTACCCCAGAAGGCCCGGCAGTCCACTCTTGACCCGGCCCACTAGCTGGTCGGGACAAGAGTGGGGGGGCTAATGATGATGCTCAATATTGGCGACCTTTCAGATCAGGACACGTGGCAGATGATGTGTCCCAGAACTCAGAAAAGAGGGCCCACAGGGGCCGATCAGGCCCGACCTCAAAGCTGGCTCACCTCAGGGCCCTTGCAAATTGGCCTCCTCGGTCTCTCAGCTCACCTCTGAGCTACCGCAGGACCAAGATACCTCGGCCCTCTCGCTCGTTCCTGAGCTCTCCCGCCGAGACCATCTTCCTCGGTCCCTCCGACCGACCGACTCCACCACTCACAGGTGTAATCGCCGCTCCGCAAATCTCGCCATGTGCAGATTCTCCGCCGACAACATCCCACGTTCCACGCCATCACGATCCCCATTAACGGACGATCCGCTCTTTACGCAGGCGTGACGTCGGGAGCGTAACTGCCGGCGAGATTCTCGCGCCTACTGCTGTATGCCACCACCGCTATATAAACCTCTATCACAGAGGGGTCAAATAAGCCATTTTTTACACCTGTAAACCGTTACTCTGCTCGGATCTCATCATTAACTTGAGCGTCGGAGGGTTCTTGGTGGTACCAAACTATCCCGGGACTTCTTTGCAGGTACTCGGCAACAACTTTCTCACCTCACCTCTTCCTCCAAAAACCCATTAAGACCCACGCACAACGAAGGATAATCAGCTAAGTTCACCGTGAGATCAACGGAAGACAACATCTGACGGAGGCCCGAAAAGAAGCTCCATCAGAACCATTCATGCTTGCAATAGAAAAAGGTCGCTATGAATCAAATAAATGGGTTTAGAAGTACGAGTTGAACTAATAGGAAATGACATACGAGTTGAACTAATAGGATTATGTGTTGGCAAATTTCTCTAATCTTATTAAATTTGACCATACATAATTTCAATCAAGGATCTTATTAATAAGGATTATGTATAGGCAAATTTCCTTAATATTAGTAAATCTGACCACAAATGATGATTAGAATAATCACAAAATCTGGGAGCTCATGGAAATCCTTTTAAGATATGTGAATTAAAATAATTTCACATCGGAAAAACTATAAGATGTACATGAGTATAAAATATAAAATGGGCCAAATCTCAACAAGGCTCAAGTCTTATTGTTGGAATTCACTTATATCAAAGCCCGCGTACACCCACAGATAAAATATACAGTCGTCCCCTCAAAATTTAATATGGTATCAGAGCTAGGTGAAACAGCACCTCTGCCTCGCGCCCTCTGCGCTCAACCCTTCGCGCCCTCATAAAGACTGACCTCTATACGAACTATATGAAACCCTGCATGTGAGGGGTGTTAAGATATGTGAATTAAAATAGTCCCACATCGGGAAAACAATAAGAGGTATATGGATATAAAATATAAAATGGGCTAAATCTCAACAGGCTTTGAGTTTTATTGTTGGAACCCATTTATATCAAAACCCGTGTATACTCACAGATAAAATATACAGTTGTCCCCCGACCCGAAACTTAATAGAAATAATCTCAATACTTTTTTAATAAACTGCTATTGATTTGAGCTAAAAGTTATTTTAAAAATGTTCTCCAAGATTGACTTCTCTTAAAACAACCCAAAATGGTGAACATAATAAGGACAATACTTTCTAATATATTTAATTAAATAGTTGATCAACTGTTCCATTGTTGTTAAATATTCCTTTTTAAATTAATAAAGCAGCCGTCGCTATCCTTATAGGTCGACAACCACCACCATAATTTTAGTCCAATGCGTAAGTTTATGTATGGAATTTTTCAGATCAAGGAATAATGATAGGACTTATATTGATTGCATGCCAAGAATCCTTCAAGTTATTTGCTCGGACTTTATTTCCGGATTTGATCCCTTCCATAACCGAACCGTCGAACTCTATTATACCAATTGCGCGCATTTTTAATTGGTTGTGACCCCTGAGGAAGTGTGTCCTAATTTTAAGTAGTATGCGCCTTGTTGCACGAGAAAGGGTCTAGAGATACAATTAAACCTGTGTCGCTAGATGCTTGATGCGTCAAAGATTATGTTTTTACACCGTTGCTGTGCGGCTTGCACGCAACTCGAGTGTGGACTTCTAAAAACAACTAGGCTAGGGTTATATGTGTTTTTTCTTATTTGGCACTTGTCATATATTATCTCAAGTTCTGTAACTATGATTAGTTAACTTCATAATTAGATAATAAAATACTCTCTCAAGGTTAAAATCAAATCATGATCATGCCCACAAGCACACACTGCAGTTGTTAATAGTTAAAAATATCCTATCAGCTTAAAGGGAAACTTATAAGCTATGGCTTCCTCATCAGTTCCACATTTCCATGGAGGGGCAAGAATCATGACTCCGAAGAGGATGAAGTTCGTCTGCAGAGCAACAGCGCATAGCTCTCACGACGATGAAAGTAATCTTTTACAGGGCAAACACCACTAGGTTGTTTCTCGATATGAACTTATATTCTGATTAGTTTTTCTTTGCTTGCGCAGGGAGTAAATCGTCGATGAACATCGTCGACGCGGACATGGGAGCGTTAAAAGAGAGGGTAGAGATGGTGAGAATGAAGGAGAGGTTGGAGAGTTGCAGAGTAGGGGTTGATGAGGGATGGAATTATGATCAATTTGAATATGAATATGATCATTGTAAAAACAGTGTTGTTTATGATTTCATAGAGGTTGCAAAGATTGTAGTGGGAACTGTTGGGTTTACTGTTGTTAGCTGCACCCTTTGCCTTTGTTTAGTTTCATTTTTAGTGCATCGACTTGCTAGCTAGATATTTATTTCGTACAAGTTTTTCAAGCAAGATATGAAGGTGATAGTCATGTGTGTTATATTAGATAATGAGCTGCTTCTTTTTTTTAAGACTGCCTAGAATGACCATATATGTGTGTGTGTTGCTGAAGTGCAAATATCTGCATTTAATTTCCTATCAAATGCCCAAAACAACAGCAGACATCTAAAGAAGTACATGCAGGTCTGCCAGACGTCTGAAGAAATCATTTCAAATAACAAAGCGAAACCAGACGTCTGAAGCAGAAGATTCAAACGTCTGGCCTTTAGTCTTAAGCAAATCCATAAAACTATGTAGATGTCTGAACAATGTGAGTCGGACATCTGCTCGTCACGAGTACAGCTGTTGCAGATCTCAATTACGCGAATTTTTCCACAACGTCTAAATTGGTTGTAACAAACTTAGGAAAGATTTCATTTGATTCCATCATGTAAATTGTAATACACACACACACACACTTGATATATATATCCTTGATATTCAATATAATTACCAAGTTGAAAACCCTAAAACCATCTTCTTCAAGATGTTATATGGTATCAGAATCTTACGATTAAAAGCTCAATTTTGATTCATGGCTTCCTTTCAAAACTCAATCCCCATCATCTCCAAATTCCTTTTTCCAACAAAACTTTCCCATACAAACTTCACTGTGTGGAGATCCCAAATTCAATCGGCCACGATCTCCTTGGTCACATCGATGGTTCCAAATCTCCTCCGAATACTATCAATGACGTCAATGGCAACACCAAGCGCGTTGAAAATCCACACTACCATCAATGGTACTGGCAGGAGCAACTCATTCTCAACGCCATCCTCGGCAACTGTGTCGAGACGATCCATCCTCATATCTCCTATGTTTTCTCATCCAAAAAAGCATGGGATGGACGTGTTATTCTCCTTGCGAACAAATTCCGTTCATGAGTTATGTCGCTCAAGAAACGCCTCATCAACAATCAACGCGGCTCGCGACCTATAGCCGAATACCAACAAGAGATGCGATCTATCTCCGATGATCTATCTCTCACCGACCACCCTCTTCCTGAAGATGACCTTGTTCTCTACATGCTTACTGGTCTCGGACATGAATTCAAAGAAGTCGCAGCTGCTATCCGAGTCTGTGACAACGCTATCACCTTCGACAAGCGCTATGACAAGCTCATAGACTATGAACGTCGTCTGAAGAAGGAAGACACGGACGCGTCTCTCTCTATCGCAACTGCCAACTATGCCAACCAACCTAATCGTTCTTTCTATCGCCCTCCTCAACAACTTGGAAGTATCTTCTATAATCGCAACAACACTAACTTCACTCGCAACAACAACAACAACCTATACTACGCCGCACGCAACAACAACTCGACTCTCTCCAACTCCTACTGCAACTTCTGCAAGCGTTCCGGTCACAACATCAAAGACTGTTGCCAACTATCTCGTTTCCTTTGTGAGAACGCAGTGCAAGTCAATCCACCGCAGACTCCCTCTCAACATGTTGCCAACAACACAAATACCAACCGACCCGCTCCCTTCTCTTGGCTATTGGACACTAGTGCTTCTCACCATGTCACGTCCGATGTTGGGACTCTTCACAGCTATACCGATTACGGTGGCCCCGATGAGATCAACATAGGTGATGGTTCAGGTTTGAAAATCTCACATCGATAAAACAATATTGCACTCTTCACAAAAATCATTTCTTTTAGATAACATTCTATGTGCACCCGCTATTACTCAAAACTTAATTTCTATTGCCAAACTTTGAAAATCAAGCATAGTCTCACTTGAATTGTTTCCCTCTCATTTTTTGGTGAAGGATCTTCGCACGGGGGCGCCTCTTCTTCATGGGGATAGCCATAATAATGTCTACAATCCTCCCTATTCCATCCAACCTGAAATTCACGCTGCCTCCAAATCAGGAATAAGTGAGTGGAACTGTCGTTTTGGTCATCCCTCCATTCGAATTCTTCAGTCTGTTGTTAGGAACAATAACTTATTGTCTAATAGTTATGCCGTCAATAATTTTCAATGCAACTCTTATGATTGCAATAAAAGTCATAAACTTTCTTTTTCTGAAAATTCGCTCTGTACTTTTAAACCTTTGCGGTTAATATATACTGATGTTTAAGGACCCACTGAATTATCGTGTGATGGTTTTCGCTGTTATGTCATCATTGTTGATCATTACACAAAATATATCTGGTTGTATCCTATGAAACATAAATATGATGTAACCACCATCTTTCCTCAATTTAAATAACTTGTCGAAACATATTTCTAATTACCGCTGATATCCATATACTCTGATAATGGCGGTGAATACACATCTCTTACATCCACTCTCACCTCCTATGTTGTTTCTAATCTCACCGCTTCTCCACACACTCCTGAACACAATGACACATCAGAATGTCTTCATCATCATGTTTTCGAAAGCAGTCTTACCCTCTTGCATACGGGATCTCTTCCCTCTAAGTATTGGAGTCATGCTTTTTAAACAGCCATCCATCTCATAAATTATCTTCCAACTCCAGTTCTCAATTTCCAATCCCCATTTGAAAAACTCTTCCAACATCCACCAAACTACAAACGTCTCAAAATCTTTAAGTATCTTTGCAAAACTTGGTTAAGGCCGTACAGCTCCTCCAAATTTCAACCTAGATCCACTACATGCATTTTCTAGGTTATTCAATATCTCAGTCTGCTTAAAAATGTCTAGATCCTGTCATTCACAAGCTTTACATCTTTCGTAATGTTAAATTCATCGAAACTAATTGTCACGTCCCGCTTCCCAAAATACATGGATACAGGAACATAATAAAGTCAAACATGCTACTTATGATAAGAAATCATTCTTTCAATAGTCACATTAAGACCGTCATGCAGAAATCAAGCGTAATATAATATATATCTAACTAGCACATGTCTAATAAGCCACAATAAACAATAACGATAATCAATAATTACGAATCAATAGCGGAAGCAATAATAACGATTAGGTCTCAAGATTCAAGAATAACTAAGAACAATAAATAGTTGACCCTTATGGGTTCACAAAAGATCCAATAAAATGGTTCAATACGATAAATAAACTTAAATTATAATATCTAGATCAAAGCAATATCCTTCACTGCTCAGCAAGCTTCCCGAAGTACTCTTTGTCTTCCTGTACTAAAACCAAGGAATCTAAGCCATGCAAAGCCCAGATGTCAGAGTGTCGAATATATAACCATAATGACTATAAACCGAAATCAATGTCAAGTGATCATACCAAGTAATCTATCATAGCAATGTATCATGTGAGTAAACAGTGAACAATATCAATGTCAGGTGATAAACAATCAGGATATAATCAAGGCAATCATGTCGTGTAGTCCCTATAGATACATGTCGCTAAGTTACCTATTTTACAAGTATTTGAAACCAATCAATGCAACCTTCATTGTAACTCAATAGTTTTATCCCGTACACTCCCAGAAAACAGCACAATAGTATATCCCGTACACCCCAAGGAAAATGGCGCAATAGTATACTCTTGAGTTACAATTCGGTTCCATTCTTGATTTCCTCTTTCCCCCTAGTTTTCATGTTCATGTCAAATATCAATGATATATGTTACATAATACCAACACAAGTTCAATCAATACATGTACAGGTTATTTCTATCAAGACAACAGGTCAATCAAGTCGACATCAATGAATTGCTGGAATTCTGGGTAGAAATATGTTACAAGCAAGGTTGGTGTGTTCCAATAGCAATATAATAACAATATCAGGATAACATGGATACGTGAATCAATCAATACACAAGCATGTTAGGAATAGCAATATCATATCACTAACATATCGTAAATATCATAGTACAGGGTAAATAAGACGATCAAGCAATATATATCGTGTTCGTGAAACAATATAGCATATCAGGTTCATATCATATTTAAGTGTCAGGTTGAGACGACTCATGAATATCTGAGACGACTCACAAAGTGCTCCAATTAATTATATGTTCTCTGAGTATAGAGACGGCTCAAGGTGGTCTTGAGACGGCTCAAAGTGATACCTGAAACGGCAATAAAAACCAATGTGTACATGAGACGGCTCATGTCCAACTTGAGATGGCTCAAACTATTTTGATACGGCTCAAGGATGTTTGAAATACAAGTTAAAATTCTCTGTTGATATGAGATGACTCATGATTGGGTTGAGTCGGCTCAAAGCCTATTTTCTGATATGATCAGATATTTTAATTAGGGTTTTAGTTTAAAGTTGATATATGCAGTAAATATGTGTTAATTAGTTTATCACGAGGATGATAAATTTTAGGGTTAACAAAGCGTCGATAAAATACATAGATTCGTCGATGCGTCATGGTTCCAATCTCGATGTATCGTTAATTAAATTAGAACTTAAATATCAATCGATCTATATCAATCATGCAAGAATATAATAATGTCCAGCAATATCTTAATCATGGCAATCATCCATTCAATAAACAACAATACAAGAATCGATTAAAGGAAGGAACAAGTTTGCATGATGAAGGTGTGTGGGTGTGGGTGTGTGGGTGTGTATTTATTGACGAGATATAATCTCGACCTAGCATGTAACAAGTACCAAGGATTTGCCTCGATCAAATATAAAATGAGGAAAGCCAAACAAGCGATTTCATGTAATAAATATGTCATGACTCGATCTGATCAGATCGTAACTAACATGTAGCAAGCATATAAAATACTTGCCTCGATACGATCTCACGAACAAGATGACGATGACCTCTCGATTGGATAGTTTTGATCCTTTGCTTGCAGGAACAAGAGAAACAAGGCGATGACGATGATCTCCACGAGACAATGAAAACAATAATGGCGATGGAAATCGATGAAGAATACCACGAGATGAAGGAGATAGGGTTAGGGTTCGGTTCTGGTATAGCAAGATGGGGGTTAGGGTTTGAGATTGATATGTTTGCATGAAAGTTGTGTGGGTTTATAGGATAGGTCAATCGATGGGCCGGATAGGTTACAATTCCTAGATCAATTAGGGTTAAGGATAGAGATAAGCTAAAAATATCAATCCCATATCAAACCATGCATATCTTATCAATGTAATATTTTACCGTGTCTCAACAATCAATAACAAGGTCCAATAAAACGATAACAAGTCGATAACAAGTCAGGAAAATAATATCAGATCGCGGAATAGTTTGAGAGGGCTCAATAATAGCCTGAGCCGGCTCACAAGCTTTTCCAATCAAAAAATGATTCTCTGGGTGCATGAGACGGCTCATGTTTATCTTGAGCAGGCTCAAAATGCCCCAAAACCAAAACTCAATAAAACAAGTAAATCAATCAATATCATTTATTATCTCAAATACGTATGATCGTTCTAGGGTGTTACATTATACCCAACTACAAAAAAAATTCTTTCTTGAAATTCACGAAGAACAAAAGAAACAAGAACAAGCAAGATAACAAGAACAAGGATAAAAGGAAGCGAGTACAATCGATCTCATGATCATGGAAACAAGTGCAGAAATTTCAATCACATTTCCTCTTCATGTTCCCATGTAAACTCTCCATGTGAACGACTTCCCCATGAAACAAGCACTAGCGGTATCACTTTATTCTTCAGAACCTTCTCCTGTCGATCCACTATAGCTGCCGGTCGCTTTTCATACGATAAATCATTTCCCAATATCAATTCTGAGTGATCAAAGATGTGAGCCTCATCTTGAACATATTTACGAAGTTGAGATACGTGAAACACATCATGTACACCCGCCAAGGACGGTGGTAACGCCAATCGATACAATACTTCACCAACACGCTCAATGATATAGAAAGGCCCCACAAATTGAGAACTATGCTTCCCTCGACTACCAAACCATATCACTTCTCTTGTCGATAATATCTTCAAGAACATATGATCACCAACTGCAAACTCTAATGGTCTTTTTCCAGTATCAGCCCAACTCTTTTGCCGATCATGCACTGCTTTCATATGATCTCGAATCAAACGAACCTTATCTACGGTTTGCAAAATTAATTCTGGTCCCAACAATCTTCTTTCCCCAACGTCATCTAAACATACCAGTGAACGACATTTACGTCCATACAACACTTCAAATGTAGCCATCTGAATGTTCGCCTAAAAATTGTTGTTATAAGAGAATTCAACCAAGTGCAAATGATCCTCCCATGAACCCTTGAAGTCTAGCATGCACGCTCTCATGTCTTCAAGAGTTTGAATTGTTCTCTCGGATTGACCATATGTCTGTGGATGATATGCCGTACTAAACTTCAATCGAATTCCCAAGCTCTCCTGCAAACTTCTCTAGAAATGCAATAAAAACTACATATCATGATCTGACACGATACTCATTGGTACTCCATGAAATCTCACGATCTCCTGCATATACTCTCTGTTGGCGCCTCCGTCGACTGACCAACTTGGAACGGTATAAAGTGAGCCGCCTTGGTCAGACGGTCAACGATCGCCCATACTTCATTATTGCCCTTTGGATTCCGCGGTAAATCTGTTACGAAGTCCATGGTTATATGTTCCCATTTCTACTAAGGAATCGGAAGTGATCGCAACAATCCGGCAACCCTTTGATGTTCAGTCTTAATTTGCTGACACACCAAGTATCTCAACACAAAACGAGTGATCTCTCTCTCTTCATGCTTTTCCACCAAAAGTACGATCGCATATTCATGTACATATTAGTGCCTCCCGGATGCACCAAATATGCCGAACTGTGGGCTTCCCTCAAAACTTCTTCATAAATCACTCCTTTAGGCACACATAATCAACTTCCGTATCTTAACGAACCATCTTCATGAATCAGCATGTCCGTTTGCAAACCTGCTTCTACCTGGCCTTTAAACTTTTTCTATCTAGCATCTTGCAATTGTACGACTTTGATGTGGTCTATCAAAGACGACTGCACTAGTAATTGCATCAACTACCCGAAGGATCTGGTAACACGATCTCCAATTCGAATCTCTGAAAATCTACGATAAGATCCTTATGTGATGTTAACATCATTATCGCTGGCAATCGACTCAAGGCATCCGCTACATTCATCTTTCCCGGATGGTACTTTAGATCTTAGTCGTAGTCAACCATTAGCTCTAACCACCTTCGCTGTCTCATGTTAAGCTTTTTCTGCGTGAATACGTATTTTAGGATTTTATGATCAATGAACACTTCGACCTTCTCGCCTAACAAATAGTGTCTCCATAACTTCAATGCAAATATAACCGCCACTAGTTCCAAATCATGTATTGGGTAATTCTTCCCATGTGTCCACAAGTGCTTTGACGCATATGCTATAACCCGACCATGTTTCATCAAAACATAGCCCAAACCTTTCCGCGATGCGTCGCTCTGAATCACTAAACCTCCGGAACTGTCTGGCACAGTTAGACTAGGAGCAGTAGTGTGCTTTAATACATCGAAAGCTTGTGCATACTTCTTTGACCACAAAAACAGTACCTCTTTTCGAGTTAACTTGGTCAACGGTTGGGCTATTAGTGCAAAATCTTTCACGAACCATCGATAATATCCCATAAGTCCAAGAAAACTTCGAATATCCGCTACAGTCTTCGAAACCGGCCAATCCTGCACTGCCGTAATCTTTTCCGAGTCAACTGCGATTCCATCCCCGATATGACATGACCCAAAAACTTCACTTCACCGAGCCAGAATTCACACTTGCTTAACTTAGCATACAATTTCTCTTGCCACAATTTCTACAGTGCAATCCTCAAGTGTTCTTGTAACGTTTTAAAAATAAATAAATAAATAAAATCTTTTAAGTGAATTTTCTAATAATCGCTAAATAAATTGTATTTTCCGTAAAACTTAACTATAATTATTTTTCATCATAGACATCAATACGCCTATTTTAACTAGGTAATTTCTAGTATTTGGTATTTATTTAGTCACTTATAAATTATTAGTTTGCTTAAATATTTTTCCTTAATTAATTATTTTAAATATTATTATAAGTTTTTAATTATACATTTAATTAGTGGTAATTACAAATTGGAATGGGTCAATTGGAAAAATGTGAACCATGACATATTGGAATCAAGTGTGTAACATGCAAATTCTTCTCAAATTTACTCCATGGTTCTAGACTTTTCTAGGGTTAAAGAACTACAAAAATAAAATAAAAATTTAAAATGATATGAAATGCATTAATGAGCTTTGATGGGTTTTCTTCACTAGAAATTTCTACACACTCACACACACTCCCATACTCCATTCCCTCATGGTTGAGCCTCCCCCTTGGCAGCCACAAAATTTTCTCACCCCATTTTCCACTTAAAATCCACAAAAATTCATTCAAAAATCCATACAAAATCCCATAAATACCTAATTAAATCTTTACCCATTATTCTTCGACCAAACAAGCTTGGATCTTGGAGCAAAATTAGCATTTTGGAGGCAAAGAGTTCCAAGTTTGATCTCAAATTGTGAGGTAAAAATCCTAACCCTAAGGTTTTATTTTTGGTTAATTACTTTAATCTAGCCTAATTAGGAGTTTAATTATGGTTTTAATTTTAAGAGAGGGTTTTTAAATCAAGTTAGGGTTTTTATAAATTGATCATGATTACAATGTGTAGTTTAACACTTTATGACATGCAAAATTTAGTTTAGTTGTTAAGTTGCTAATTGTTACTTCAAAATTGTTCAAATTAGATAATTTTGCAAACTAGGTTTATAAAATTAATATAAATTGGTGAGATAAAATTTTAGTAATGGTTTGTGTGACTTAATTAAGATATTTAGTGAGCATTGCGGCCACTAGAATTGTTAAAACATCAAGATTTGAACTAAAATGGAAAATGGACGCTTATTAGGTTTTTGAAATAAATCGATTCTAATTAAGTTTGAGGTTTTGATGGGTTATAACTTAATCCCTAAGATATTTAATGTGTTGTGAATGGGTAATTGGTACGAATGGGTACTAGGATTGGTGGTTATCACGTATAGCGACTCTAGTTGTAGTTTGTAGCGTTGTCGCGAGCGCGTTCTGTGCACCAAGTGCGTGCACGCTTAGTTAGTGGGCGTGGTTGACTTGTATCATTGTGCCATAACTATTCATATATATATATATATATCATATCATATTATGTACTTATGTACGATTCTAGGATCGGGTGCAGAGGTGTTGGACGTGGCGCGGATAGACAGGGTTGAGGCCGGATCAGACTAACCGAGGCGTCCCGGTGAGTAGATGTATACATCTATGAGGGGATCATCTGGATGGCGCGAGGCGCCCGATGGTTTAGTATTATTTATAGTATTTGCATTATATGCATAGTTTCCTACTTATGCATCTCATTGCATTGCGTCATCTTATATATGTATATATATGTGACATCATCATAGGCCACTTGCACCATTACCATTGGTTCATACCGCACGTACACTATTCATGCGAACACACACACCTTTGGTAATTGCTATTTCACGAACACTATAGAACTTGATTAGAATCGGTAATTGTGCATTTGCATAATATACGGTCCGTAGACTTATACTTGTATATTCATTTCATTAAGACGGATACGTAGAATTGCTAATCATATATTCATACCTCATTGCATCAAGATTCATGCATAGTTTCTGGCCGTACTTCGCATAGTATATACTACCGTATCATAGATTTCCACATCACTGGCATGTTTATATATTGTGATTATTCTCGAGGATTTCAGTATTTATGAGATTTCTGGATTTTGGGGAAAACCGCAAGAATTTTATAAACCTATTATCATTTTTTTAAATAGAAATTTGCAGTTTTCTCGTGATGTGATGTGTGTGCGTCCACCATGAGTTTTCTCGGTTCTTGAGCATATCATATACCCGATTCGAGAAGGGGGATGCACCATCTGCGGGTACATGATGGACCCGGTATGGTACCCCGGGGCGAGATAGTTTTCGTGGGGATGATGATGAGCCCGGCAAGTGAGCACTACCTACCGGTTCTTTGTGGTGCGGCGGATATCCGGAGGATACCGACCGTAGCCGTGAGACTGTTGACATGGGCCGATCCGGACTGACGGAGCCCGAAATATTGAGAGCTTGAGACATTGAGATATTGTAACATTGAGATGTCGAGACATTGAAATATTGAGGCATTGAGATATACATATTTAGTGTCGATGCTTGACACGGATTTCAGTTGATTTCATTGATGATACTTCTGTTATTTCACAAAAGTTTTACTAAGATAAGAATACAGATTTTCTCGTACCAAACATATTCAGGTTTCATGTGATTATGCATTCATGTTGCACACATACTAGTGCATTGCATCATATCGGTATATGTAGGCTGTGACGCATTGCGTGCATACTTACGATGGCCTTATTAGATATTACTTACTACTCACGAGTTGGCAACTCACCCCCTTTGTGCCACAGTATCTTGCAGGTCTGACCCGTCAGCACAGTAGCGGCAGGTGTACCTCCTATTCCGCTTCCTTTGTTTCGGCTTGCAGCTTGCTCATAGGTGGGTCTTGGAGGATTTTCTTTTGCTCCCACCGTGTATTTATTTGTATCTGGTATACTCCATCTATCCTTGTATATAGGACTAGACGGTGAGACTTGAGACTTGTATTGTGGTTTGGTGTCGATACTCACTTGAGCCGACGTGATGTTTTTATGTTTTCATGCTTATTTCGCATTATTATGATATATTCATTGAATGTGGTTGTGATTCCGCCTTTGGAGAAGAGCTAGCTCCCGCTTGGGGATGCTTTTATTATGATTTATATGTATTTTCTTGTGTTGTACCCGTTTGGGGGCCAGTATTTACAAAGGAGACTCTGCCGAAATTTTCGGGAAATTTTGATGTTTTTTTATATGTTTTATGCAACTTGTTTTGGTTAAAATTGCTTTCTTTTAATAAGTTTTCCTTCACTCTATTTCTGTAAATGGTTTAGATTTCTGGGCTTTAGCTTACTTAGATTACGTACTCCTTTAGACGTTTCGTAATTCAAATGCCAGTCACGTTCCGTACTTTCGGGTCGTGACAAAGTTGGTATCAAAGCGTGATTTTATCTTTCTAAGTGTAGGATGACCCTTGGTGGATGAAGTAGGTGACTTAAGCAGAGTGACGTAGCGTGTGTATGTTCCGCGGTATACTTACGATACGGTACTCCGCCTAAAATGTGACCTTAGGATATATGATTGCTAATACTTCCTTCCTTGATTCCGGAAATCCTTTGATTCGATCGCAATGTTTCTATCGATCCTGTTTCTTGTTCCAGACACTATGCCGCCGGAGACTATGAGGGCCAGAGGACTGCCGCCGGGGATGAGATTAGGGTAGGCTCGTTTAAGACGAGGGCCGATCGGAGCGGTACGCCTACCCCTCAGGGACAGAGTGGGCCGCCTTTTCTAGGATGGGTAGGCTGGAGTCGAATATTCAGGAATTGTGACAGATGATTGGATTGTTAGTGGTGGTTAGCCGAGCTCCGAGAGCCGATGATGTACCTCCTATTTCAGGGACTGTGATTGTACCTGCTACTCAGGAAGTTGTTTCTGTTGTTACCGAGATTTTTCCGTATCCTTACGAGAGTTTTGAGGCAGAAGCCTCTAGTTCTTACAGGCACAGATGCAGCGGAGGATCCGCAAACAATCCTCGATGGGATGGCTAGGATTTTTCGTTCACAAAGATGTTCTGACAAAAGATGGGTCGAGCTTGCGAGTTTTCGTGTAGAAAGGTCTTTCTCAGACGTGGTGTGAGTCAGTTGAAAGAGGCCGAGCTGCAGATCTACTTCCTATGACTAGAGATAAGTTCATAGCTATATTTCTTGATCGTTTCCTTTCGGAGAGCATTCGAAATGCCCGAGCTAGTAGTTCGAGCCTTTGCGTGAGACTTCAGGGATGGCAGTGTCCGAGTACGACATTCAGATTTCTTGGTGGTTCGATATGCTCCTTACCTGGAGGATACTAAAGAGAAACGGATAAAGAGGTTCGTGTGGAGATCGAACGTAGAGTTATTGCTTGCTATAGGCACCCAGCATTTTGACACTTATGCAGCCGCGATGGATGCAACCTTACTGCTAGAGGAGCGCATTTCTGAGACTTCGGACGTTTCTGGACCATGCGGATTTGTACTAGTATGCTAGCTCAGAGGCGGTTAAATAGACGCCGTTGTGGCAGGCTAATCTTTTGGTCGCTCGATATATTGTTCGTTCGTGATTCGTTCGTATCGGAGATAGGGACTCTTATGTCAATTTGATTTTTCTCGATATGTTAGACTTTGACGTTCTTTTGACCTTGGATTGGTTAGCCACGTGTTGTGCGTCCGTGGACTGTCGTGAGGAGGCGGTCATATTTAGTTTTCCGGGTGAGCCAGTTCTCGTTGTTCAAGGAGACCTTAGCACCACCCTTCCCGATCTGACTTCTCCTCTTCGCATTAGCCAGCTCCTGAGGAAAGGATGTTAGGGATTCTTGGCGTATGTTTGCGATGTTGGAGCCGTAGAGGTCCCGTTGGACCAGGTCCCGTTTGTGAGGGAATTTCAAGATGTTTTCCTGACAAGTTACTTGGTTTGTCGCCAGAGCGCGATGTTGATTTTTTCTTTGGTTTGATTCCTTGCACAGAGCCTTTTTCTTTACCACCATATCGGATGAACCTGGCGGAGCTAAGAGGACTGAAGGAGCAGTTGCAAGAATTGTTGGATAAAGAGCTTGTTCATCCGAGTGCGTCGCCTTGGGGAACTCCTGTCCTGTTCGTCAAAAGGACGGTCGTTGGCATCTATATTTTGATTATCGTCAGTTGAATCGGATTACTGTGCGGGACATTTCTCGAAGATTGACTTGCGGTCAGGCTACTACCAGTTGTGGGTTCGTGAGGATGATATTCCGAAGATTTCTTTTCACACAAGTTGCAGGCGTTATGAGTTTTGGTGATGTCGTTCGAGCTCACCAATACCCCAGCAGCGTTTATGGATTGGATGAACTAAATATCCAGGCCGTTCTTGATCAGTTTATCTCGTGTCCATTGAGGACGTCTTAGTGTGCTTTTGGAGCCGAGTGGAGCCTGGGCAGTAATTGAGGATTTCGTTGCAGACTTTGAGGGGGCGCTAACTATTCGTTAAATTATCCAATGTATTTTCTGGTTGGATAGTGTTGACATCTTGGATCACGTAATACGAAAGAAGGTAAGTATGGAACCGAATGAGATCGAGGCCGTTCAGCATTGACCCAAACCTGTATCAGCGATGGAGGTTCGCAGCATTTTAGGTTTGGATGGATAATATCGACGTTTCGTACGGGATTTTTTTTATAGCTGCAACGTTGACCGGGTTGACCCGGAAAGGAGTTTCTTTTCGTTGGACTAAGGTATGTGAGCAGAGCTTTCAACAATTGAAGACTTGTTTGACTACGGTGCCAGTTTTATTTATGCCTTCAAGATCAGGTGGTTTTGTTGGTTGTTGCGATGCTTCTCGGCAATTGAAGAAGCACGAGCAGAATTTTCCACGCATGACTTAGAAATGGCTGCGGTGGTTTTTACACTTAAGTTTGGAGACACTACATATACGACAAGTCGTGCTAGATATTTATGGACCACAAGAAGCTTATATCTTCAGTAGCGAGATCTAAATTTAAGACAGCGCCGATGAATGGAGCTAGTGAAAGATTATGAATGTGAGATTTTTATCATCCGAGAAAGACCAATGTTGTGAAAGATGCCATGAGTAGGAGGCAAGAGGTAACTTTTCTTGGTTGAGCACAGTACAGAGACAGTCGACGGCAGATTAGCAGATTCTTTATGACAGCCGAGTACAGTTCGAGTCTACTTCGACGGGGGACAACTTGTCCGTGTCCCTGCACATCCACAGTGATTTGACCGTATCAGTGAGGCATAGTCCGATGATGTTCGTTGGTCAGAGATCATATTGCAGGTTCGACGGGGAAGCGATTCAGAGTTCGTGATTGATGATCAAGGAATGCTAAGATTTGGGATTCGACCGTGCGTGCCAGATTCCGAAGGACTGTGATGCGAAAGTTTAGAGGAGGCATACCAATCGACATATAGTGTTTATCCGGTTTCCACCAAGATATATCATGACTTATGAGATGTCTACTAATGTGAAAGGATGAGAAGAGATGTTATAGATTTGTTTCGGAATGCTGACTTATCAGCAAGTTAGGGCCGAGCATCAGGGGTTGGCAGGAGAATTACAACCTTTGGCCATTCTGGAGTCGAAACGGGAATAGATTTCTATGGATCTTATTGTGGGCCTACCTAGGACCAGTCAAGAGTATGACTCTATTTGGAGATTTTAGACCGATTGACGGAAAGCAGCTCATTTTCTGCCATTCAAGGCCATTTTTGGATTCGTTCAGTATGCTCAGACACATGTTGATGAGATTGTGCGACTACATGGAGTTCCGATTTGTTTTGTCTCCAAAGAGACACCCAGTTCACCAGCCGACTATGGCGGAAACTTCAGGAAGTTTTGGATACCAATTGAGTTTCAGTGCATTTTTCAATCCGCAGACCGACGAGCGGACCATTTAGATTCTTGAGGATATGCTCCGAGTTTGCGTCCTAGATTTCATGGCATTGGGGTCGTCATTTTCCTTGATAAGGTTTTTCTACAATAACAGCTTCCAGGATACGATTTAGATGGCACGCTTTGAAGCATTTTATAGGAAGAGATGTCGATCGCCCGTTTGTTGGATAGAGTTTAGTAAGAGCAGTGTTGGGACCGCAGAATGTGCAAGGGATGACTGAAAGGATCCAGTTAAATTGAGATAGGATGAGAGCGGCCCAGAGCAGGCAGAAATCTTATGCAGACTGACGTTAGAACAGACTTGAGTTCGTCGTTATAGATAATGTTTTCTTGAGGGTTTCTCCAATAAAGGACGTGTTGAGATATGGAAAGAAAAGGAAGCTTAATCCTAGATATGTGGGTTCCTTAGAGATTATGGAGCATATCGGCACAGTTGCGTATCGTTTGGCTTTTCCACCTGACTTTCTAGATGTTCACCCCGTATTTCAGGTATCGATGCTCCTCAAGTATCTTCCATACCCCGCTTACGCGATACAGCATCAGACGATCTAGCAGGAGCGCAATCTTTCTTTAGCCAAGTAGCCGATAGTCAGTCCAGATCGGCATGTGAAGAAACCGAGGACCAAGGACATATCGTCCGTAAATGTTCTTTGGCATGGCCCGAGCGGCGAAGAGGACACGTATGAAGCCGATGTCAAGATGCGGAAGCAATGTTTCCATCTCTTCGAGGGTACGTGTAGTTAGATTTTAAATTCGGGGACCGAATTTTTTTAAAGAGGGAAGACTGTAACGTTTTAAAAATAAATAAATAAAATCTTTTAAGTGAATTTTCTGATAATCGGTAAATAAATTGTATTTTCCGTAAAACTTAACTATAATTATTTTTCATCATAAACTTCAATACACCTATTTTAACTAGGTAATTTCTAGTATTTCGTATTTATTTAGTCACTTATAAATTATTAGTTTACTTAAATATTTTTACTTAATTAATTATTTTAAATATTATTTTAAGCTTTTAATTATACATTTAAGTAGTGGTAATTACAAATTGGAATGGGTCAATTGGACAAATGTGAACCATGACATATTGGAATCAAGTGTATAACATGCAAATTCTTTTCAAATTTACTTCATGGTTCTAGACTTTTCTAGGGTTAAAAAATTAATAAAATAAAATGAAAATTTAAAATGATGTGAAATGCATTAATGAGCTTTGATGGGTTTTCTTCACTAGAAATTTCTATACACTCACACACACTCCCCACTCCATTCCCTCATGGCCGAGCCTCCCCCTTGGCAGCCCCAAAATTTTCTCATCCCATTTTCCAATTAAAAATCCACAAAAATTCATTCAAAAATCCATACAAAATCCAACAAATTCCTAATTAAATCTTTACCCATTATTCTTTAGCCAAACAAGCTTGGATTTTGGAGCAAAGTTAGCATTTTGGAGGCTAAATTTGCAAGTTTGATCTCAAATTGTGAGGTATAAATCCTAACCCTAAGGTTTTATTTTTGGTTAATTACTTTAATCTAGCCTAATTAGGAGTTTAATTATGATTTTAATTTTAAGATTTAAAATTCAAGAGATGGTTTTTAAATTAAGTTAGAGTTTTTATAAATTGATCTTGATTACAATGTGTAGTTTAACACTTTATGACATGCAAAATTTAGTTTAGTTGTTAAATTGCTAATTGTTGCTTCAAAATTGTTCAAATTAGATATTTTTGTAAACTAGGTTTTTAAAATTAATATAAATTGGTGAGATAAAATTTTAGAAATGGTTTGTGTGACTTAATTAAGATATTTAGTGAGCATTGTGGCCACTAGAATTGTTAAAACATCAAGATTTGAACTAAAATGGAAAATGGACACTTACTAGGTTTTTGAAATAAATCGATTCTAATTAAGTTTGAGGTTTTGATGGGTTATAACTTAATCCCTAAGATATTTAATGTGTTGTGAATGCGCAATTGGTATGAATGAGTACTAGGATTGGTGGTTGTCACGTATAACGACCATAGTTGTAGTTTGTGGCGTTGTCGCGAGCGTGTTCTGTGCACCAAGTGCGTGCGCGCTTAGTTAGTGCGCGTGGTTGACTTGTATCATTGTGCCGTAACTATTCATATATATATATATATATATATATATATATATATATATATATATATATATATATATATATATATATCCTCTTATATACTTATGTACGATTCTAGGATCGGGTGCAGAGGCGTCGGACGTGACGCGGATAGACAGGTCTGAGGCCGGATCAGACTAACCGAGGCGTCCCGGTGAGTAGATGTATACATCTATGGAGGATCGTCTGGATGGCGCGAGGCGCCCGATAGTTTAGTATTACTTATAGTATTTGCATTATATGCGTAGTTTCCTAGTTATACATCTCATTGCATTGCATCATCTTATATATGTATATATATGTGACATCATCACAGGACACTTGCACCATTACCATTGGTTCATACCGCACGTGCACTATTCATGTGAACACACACGCCTTTATTAATTGCTATGTCACGAACACTATAGAACTTGATTAGAATCGGTAATTGTGTATTTGCATCATATACGATCCGTAAACTTATACTTGTATATTCATTTCATTAAGACGGATACGTAGAATTGCTAGTCATATATTTATACCTCATTTCATCAAGATTCATGCATAGTTTCTGGCCATACTTCGCATGGTATATACTACCGTATCACATATTTCCACATCACTGGTTTGTTTATATATTGTGATTCTTCTCGAGAATTTCAGTATTTATGAGATTTCTGGATTTTGGGGAAAACCGCAAGAATTTTATAAACCTATTATCATTTTTTTAAATAGAAATTTGCGGTTTTCTCGTGATGTGATGTGTGTGGCGTCCACCATGAGTTTTCTCGGTTCTTGAGCAGTATCATATACCCGATTCGAGGAGGGGGATGCACCGTCTGCGGGTACATGGTGGACCCGGTATGATATCCCGGGGCGAGATAGTTTTCGTGGGGATGACGATGAGCTCGGCAGGGGAGCACTACCTACCAGTTATTTATGGCGCAGCGGATATCCGGAGGATACCGACCGTGGCCATGAGATTGTTGACATGGGCCGATCCGGACTGACGGAGCCCGAGATATTGAGAGCTTGAGACATTGAGATATTGTGACATTGAGATGTCGAGACATTGAGATATTGAGGCATTGAGGTATACATATTTAGTGTCGATACTTGACACGGATTTCAGTTGATTTCATTGATGATACTTCAGTTATTTCACAAAAGTTTTACTAAGATAAGAATACAGATTTTCTTGTACCAAAAATATTCAGGTTTCATGTGATTATGCATTCATGTTGCACACATACTAGTGCATTGCATCATATCGGTATATGTAGGCTGTGACACATTGCGTGCATGCTTACAATAGCCTTATTAGATGTTACTTACTACTCACGAGTTGGCAACTCACCCCCGTTGTGCCACAGTATCTTGCAGGTCTGACCCGTCAGCACAGTAGCGGCGGGTGTACCTCCTATTCTGCTTCCTTTGTTTCGGCTTGCAGCTTGCTCATAGGTGGGTCTTGGAGGATTTTCTTTTGCTCCCACCGTGTATTTATTTGTATCTGGTATACTCCATCTACCCTTATATATTGGACTAGACGGTGAGACTTGAGACTTGTATTGTGGTTTGGTGTCGATACTCACTTGAGCCGACGTGATGCTTTTATGCTTTTATGCTTATTTCGCATTATTATGATATATTCATTGAATGTGGTTGTGATTCCGCCTTTGGCGAAGAGCTAGCTCCCGCTTTGGGATGCCTTTATTATGATTTATATGTATTTTCTTGTGTTGTACCCGTTTGGAGGCCAGTATTTACAAAGGAGACTCTGCCGAAATTTTCGGGAAATTTTGATGTTTTTTATATGTTTTATGCAACTTGTTTTGGTTAAAATCGCTTTCTTTTAATAAGTTTTCCTTCACTCTATTTCTGTAAATGGTTTTGATTTCTGGGCTTTGGCTTACTTAGATTATGTATGCCTTTAGACGTTTCGTAATTTAAGTGCCAGTCACGTTCCGTACTTTCGGGTCGTGACAGTTCTTCATGTTCCTCTTTACTTTTTGAATACAGTATATCGTCGATGAACACCACCACGAACCGATCTAAATATAGTGAGAAAATTCGGTTCATTAGATCCATAAACACGGCCGGTGCGTTCGTAACTCCAAATGGAATAACAAAATACTCATAATGCCCATATCGAGTTCGAAACGCCATCTTGCAAATGTCCTCCGGCTTCACCCAAACTTGATGATAAAACGATCGCAAATCCAACTTCGAGAAACCCCTTGTGCCACTTAGCCGATCGAATAACTCGCCTATATATAGAATTGGGTATTTGTTCTTGATGGTCACATGATTAAGTTCTCGGTAATCGATGCACATTCTCCGAATGCCATCTTTGTTCTTGACCAATAAAGCTGGAGCTCCCCAAAGTGAACCACTGCTGCGAATCCAACCCTTACCTAACAATTCCGAGACTTGCTTCTTCACCTCTTCTAGTTCTACTGGTGCCATTGGATAATAAGACTTTGAAATAGACGTTGCTCCCGGAATCAAATCAATCGCAAACTCCATGATCAGTCGAAAATACTGCATTTTTAACACGGCAATTTCCCTATCTATTGCACTCATCTAGAAGTGTTCGGTATTTATATTGCACATATTAGCAGAACAGTCCAGAAATACCAGAATGCATGTGTTAGACTTTTAAACCGGCACTTTAAGGGATATTGACTGTATTTTATGGCATCACATCATCCCTATATTGCGCAACACTTGTTTCGAGATTTGTGCAGGAAATTGCAGGAACAAAGCCAAAAGAAGCTGATCAAAAATACGCCAACTCAAAGGCTAAAGATCTGGTAGCAATACAGAAGGCCAAATAAAATTCAACATATCAGAAGCAGGCCCAAACATCATCCCAAAACAGCAGAAGAGAGACCAAGCCCTGAAGACAATACTTGGCCGCGGAACCGCGGCCGGAGCCGGCTTGCGCCGCGGTTCCGCGGCAGTCTTGCCACGTCACCTCCTCAACTTTGCTTCAATATTCCTCTCTCAGGGCCCACATTCATTTCACATGCTTCAAATTCCAGAGAACTCTCGAAGCTTCTGCCAGATCAGCAAAGATGATTAATTAAGCTAATCCTAATTAAGCTCCTAACAAACTATTTCTAGAAGCTCCCTCCTAACTAACTACTTCTAGAAGCCTCTCCCTCTAACTAACTTTTGGAGGTAAATTCAAATCCTAGATCTAGGGTTTTGGGAAATCTATAAATAGAAGCCTAGACCTAGGGTTAAACGTCTTCCTTAATCTTTCTTCTTCAATCCTTAGTGGTTCATTTCTTCCTTAATCTTTAGTTCATTCTCTCTCCATCTTCTTCCACAAGTCTAGTGACAAGACTTGTGCGAAACCCTAACCCTAATTCCAATCCAAATTCAAGATCCCGAGTACCAAATCAAGCGAGAAGCCTTCAACCTTTTAGGAGCGGAGCCGATCTTCAATCGAGCAAGTGATCCAAGCCGATCTGCGACTCACGGAGACGAGTGAAGCCAAATCGACGATCGAGTTCTTCCTCTTGTAGTCTTGAGCGATTGTAATGAAATTGTTGATATAAATAAAAGGTGAAATTCTTTAATCTTGCTTTCTTTAAATTCTTGCATCATGATTCGATCTCAATTTGTAATTGTAGTTCTTGTTGTGATGTTCGAGTAAAACTCCGCTCGTAAAGGAGTCGAGACGATCAATAGAATGATGATGTAACAAATCTTAAAACGATTCTTAAGTCCTGCGAGTTTTGTAAACCCTAGCAAGTTCAAGAATCGATGACCTAGTTTCGTTGCGATGCTTTCTTGATTGTTATCGCTCGAAATTAGGGATCTACGATCGTTTCTTGAATTTACTAGAGGCTAGAATGTGAATGATATCGACGAAGGAACAAGGGATAAATGATGAAACCCTAGTTTCACTAGAAATCCCTAATTCTCGTCGATCATCATCGATCTAGTATCAATTCATTGATGGATAAGAATACGTCATCGTGAGATTACATCACATCTATAGATCCGATCGATTCCTACGAGCCTCATTTCGATTCTTGATATTTGGTTGGAAAAATCATCAAACTCTCAATTCTTGATTCTATCGTTTTCTTGTTATTAGATCTAGATTTTTTAATTCTTGAACTTCAAATACAAATCATGAATTGTTTGTTTTCTTTCCATTAAAGTTTCGATTCAAACAAAATAAAATACGAACGAATCGCGCAATCCCTATGGACGATCCGCACTTACTAACGCGCTACACACGACACCGTTATTGATTGCGGTCAAAATATTTTTGGTTGTGATTCTATTCACTTTTTACACACACAACGAAGAATTTCATTCAATCAAATGGCGCCGTTGCCGGGGATCGCATGCTAATTCGTTCTTTATTTGAAATTTGAATTGAAAGATTTATTCCATTATAATTTTTTAGATCAAAATTCGCGCAAACACTAATACGAGTTGTTGTGATTTGTGCGAGAAAATATGGAATCATTGGAGCTGTGGAAAAAAATTTCAGATAATTCCAGAGAGCTAAGGGACTGAAGGAAGGCTCTCTGTAAAAAATTTGTGCAGGGAACAGTGCAAACTGCGGCGAAACCGTGGCATTAGGCGACCATTGCGGCGGTTCCGCGGTGGGATAAGCTCTTCTCTGTATCAAAATTCTCAGGTAACCTCTATCTTTCTTATCTCCTTCCTAAATCTTCTCCAATTAACACTTTGCTGCAGGTTTCTTTGCAAAAATCGCAGCGCCGCGCAAAAAAGCAAAATTAAATTGTGCGTGTTTTGATTTTTGTGGTTGTTTGCATAATTAATACGGACATTAAGGGGCAAAGACCAAATCCAGATTAGGTGGGGAGTTCATTACCCTTCCTAAGCCCCGAAAATCGCAAAATTTGCATCCGCATTGACCCTAATTAACTAAAAAATATCTAGAGATGACTCTAAGGACCGTCGCGCTCACTTAGGACAGAAGAAGGCCGTGGGTAATTCATTGCTTATCCGCGTTTCTCTTGTGGTGTCTAAGGCAAGTGTGTCGAAGTCAAGTGGTTACTTAATTAGGCCCACTACTTACGTAGTGGAGAACCTCCCACTTACCTGGCACTTACCTGGCCACAGGAGAGACAAAGAGGCAGTGGAGGATTGATCCTGCGACTTGTCTTTTAGCAGTTAGGAGCGGTCTAGAGCTTTGACCTAGGTGACCACTAGATTTTAGGGTTTTGCTTGTTGCATTTTGTGATTTGCATCATATTTTCAAAAATCCGTCCATTTTTCAAAACAAACACCGCATTCATATCATTTCCCCTAATTATAAATTCACGCTGCCACTTGTACTAACCCTTTTTAGTGCAAGATAGGCTGGACACGGGATTCTAGTGCCCGTTAAGTCCGCGTTTCCCTCATCGACCCAAAAGTCGGTATTTCTATATTTACCCTTTCTTTTACCCACCACCACACCCACATCGATGGATCCGTCTCCATCGAACTTCTTTTACACTAATCTGCCGCCGTCCGTTGGTGCGCAGAATCCACCTCGCATCTCTCTCCAAGAGAGGTGTTATCCAACACGAGGCCCCCTTTCCACCTGTCTTTCCATTCCACCAGCCAACGGGGAAAATTTTCAAATAAAACCCCAATACATCAACCTTCTACCCAAATTTCACGATCTCGAGTCTGAAGACGCATATGCATTTATCACCAAATTTGAAAATGTATGCGCAATGATGTGTACCTCACAGCTTTCTATGGATGCTATGCATCTACGTCTTCTCCCATTTACCTTGTGCGATATAGCCGAGAAGTGGCTGTATAACACTACCGCACATTCCATTTCAAACTGGGAAGAATTCGTCAAAGCATTCCTTAAGAAATTCTACCCACATCACAAGACAGCTCGAGTCCGTAGCGAAATAAATCAATTCACCCAGCTTCCATATGAACCATTTTCAAAATGTCTTGAACGCTTCAAGGATCTGTTAGTCCAATGTCCTCATCACGGCATCCCGAGATGGGAACTGTGCCGAATCATTTATGAGGGCATTAATCCTAACACAAGACAGACCCTTGAATCCATGTGTCAAGGCAACTTCGTGACCAAAGATGATGGGGAAGCCTGGAATTTTCTAGAAGATTTCGCTGAAAAATCTTTACAGTGGGAGGGTGTGAGTCAATCGTTTAGGGATGACACTAATATTTCCATAGGAGTTAGAGCTGACATTTCAGCTATGCAAAAGAAACTCGAGACTATGGAAAACAAATTTTTAGCTGCCCTAAGTCAAATATCACTCTCCAAAACTGTATGTGGATGTTGTTCTGATCCTTCTCATTTGACGGAAGAATGTCCACGAAATTCTCCGTTTCAAGGTCATGAGCATACCAATGCCGCATTTCAAAGACCTAGAAACGATCCATTTTCTTCCACATATAATCAGGGTTGGAGGAATCACCCAAATTTTGCTTGGAACCAATCACAAAATCAAAACACGGTTCCAAACCAAAACAATTTCCAAAGGGTCCCTCCACCACAATAGCAACCACAACTTCAATTGAGTCAGCACCCCTTCCAAGCACAAAACTTCCAAAATCCGGTCAACACACCTGCACTGTCTAGTCCTTTACAGTTGACCGGGACTGATGAATCCTCTTCATTTGCACAATACATGAATTTGGTCTTAACAAATATCATGCAAGTTTCGGCTGAAATGAAGTCTTCTGTCGATAAAATTGAGAAAAACTCTGCGTCCCAAAGCGAGAGTATTAAATCGATGGAAGAAGAAATTGCACGACTAAAAGCCGAAATGAGTGCAAGAGAGAAAGGGAAACTTCCAGCTCAACCTTTACCCAATCCTGGTTAATCACATCATGTGAGTGCAATCACGTTGAGATCTGGAAGAGTGCTTGACAATCACACTGGGGAAGAGTTTGATGATACAGAAAAATTAATCAATAACACCCCGGCTGAGACCTTTCCTTCCACTTCTACTTCTAATTCTGACCCCAGTTCTTCTACCCCACCACCTTCTTGCGAGCCTATTCTTCGTTTCCCACAAGGCTCGCCACCTCAGCCCATCTCTTCTAGTCTACCACCGACGATCCCCAACTCTATTCTGGGATCGGGTCCACACACACTTCCTTCTCCTATGATGGACCCAGCGTTTATTGCTAAAGCACCTTATCCTAATCGGTTAAGGGCTAACACATCGAGTCCACATATGGAGAAGATTATGGACATGTTTAAGCAAGTTAACATCAACATCCCTCTCCTAGATGTCATCCAACAAGTTCCGTCCTATGCGAAAACTCTTAAGAACTTATGCACTAGGAAGAGGAAGACTCAAGTGCCTAAGAAGATTTTTATGGCAAAGACAGTAGACACAGCTTTCCCCCAACAAGTACCACGGAAACGTAAGGACCCTGGCTGTCCTACTATTTCTATTTCTATTGGGGGAAAACACATCAACCGTGCTCTACTAGACCTTGGCGCTAGTGTTAACTTGCTTCCATACTCAGTTTATGAGCAACTAGGAATCGGAGTGTTAAAGCCCTCGAGCATAACTCTCCAGATGGCTGACCGATCAATCACCAAACCTAGGGGTGAACTGGAGGATGTGTTAATAAAAATCGGGGAATTTATCTTTCCTGTGGATTTTATTGTAATTGATACACAGCCTGTAGCGAACCCACGGAATCAAATTCCGGTGATTTTAGGTCGTCCCTTTTTGGCCACTTCCAATGCTATCATCAACTGTCGTAATGGTTCTATGACCCTATCCTTCGGGAATAGGTCAATTGAGCTGAACATTTACAAGTTGGGAAGTGTACCCTCCGAACCTACTGCTCAGGTCTGTTCTGTCGACTTAATGGATGTCGACAGCAGCGAATTTGATGATCCTCCTGATATCGATCTTGACTCTTTTCATACGTTATTGTTTGACCCAACTATGTATCATACACATACGGACTCTTCCACCGAGATGTCCGGGTCAACAACTAACACTGATTATGAACCGTTCTTAGAGTCTGAAGATCACCCCGCACATTGTGATGACATTATTCTTCAGGGTATTGATGCAACTTTTGAGGAGATCTTCGCTGATGAACTCGCATTTTTGAATGACACGGGTGTTGAGATGAATCATCTCCCAATCAATGAAATTGGACCTCCACCCCTTCTTTTGAACTGTAAAAAGAATGCGAGTAATCCATCACATACACTACATCGTCTCTCCAAAACGAGACGCACACACATTCTATTCCACCACTTAACCTTTCCCCACTTCTTCTTCCACCAACCAGAGCACTGCATTGATAAAAAAAAATTGAATGGTTGGTGTTAACATTCGGTCTTTGCAAAGCTTGGCATCGACCACTGATTCTTGACCCCCTCATATGATTTTCAAAGATTAACATTGCTTAAGTTTGGGGGGGCATTTTTTTTTCTGGCTCTTGAGAAGGAAATTTTACAAAATGATGAGCCAAAAATAAGTTTGGGGGAGGACCTTCACTTATATATTTTGCCCCCACTAATAAATTTCTCCCAAGCTTATAGGTTTTTCGAGATTTAGCAGAAGGCAACAGTGAGGACACAGTTGAAAACAAGTTTGGGGGAGGTTTGTGCTTATTTTTGCAGCATTTGCATCATACTTTGCATAAGCACAAAACATTTTTGAAAACCTATAAAAATTTAAAAAAATTCAAAATAATAAAAATATTTTTGTACATAAATAAGATAGTGAAAACTTACATCCATGTGATTAGAAAAATTTAAGAAAACCAAGAAAATTAGAAGTTTTCTTATACGAACTAGTAATAAGTAGTTATGAGCCGTTGTCCCAAGGGTTAGTAAGATGAAGGACATCACTAATCTGAGGATAAAAATAAGTCTGAAAAATAGTTTCTATTCTGGAAGCCAAACATTTTGAATGTTGATACCCTGCTATTCGCACTTACACACGTCTTAAAGCCTGGGATAGTAGAGGATGCCTTGAAATGCTCGTCTTAAAACCGATGTATGAAGGTAATAAAAAATATATATATATAAAGTGGTGAGAAAAATGGACACTGGTTTTGTTATCGCCAAGGCAGCAATAAAAAAATATAGCGAGGGTGCCTCTTCGCCTAGTGCCCTAAGGCCAACTGGTCTGGGAGTCACTGCTAAGCCTTAGGTGGTGCAAGACGAGGAAAATACACCAAGTAAGCAAGCACAGAAGTAATCGGTCGGTTAGTACCTCAAGAAGTATTAACGGTCGCATGAAAGTGTGTAAGCAATCTCATCTAAATATTCATTAATTAAAAAGTACTGAGGCTGATGGGCAAGAGTATGATAGCTTGAATTGAATTCTCCGGGTGTAGGGCTGTCCTTTACACACACGCAAGGTTATATGATCGATGTTTGGAAGAAAGATAGGAATGAAGAATAAGAAGATGTTTTATTAAGGGAGGACGTGATTTCTAACATCTTTTCATGACTATTAAGATAGGGCTCATGACAACCGAAAAGCTAGCTTAGTTGGAAACCCTAATTTTCGAAGCTTTTCTTTTACAATTCTTTTCTTTAAATGTAATATTCATGATCTTTCTTTTATTATTGGATTTTGTGGGTGCAATCCGCTGAAAACCCTCAGGAGACAACACTCCTCCTACTAGGGACACCTAGAGGTTTAAAGGCTTGTTGCACGTGCTCAGTGCAATCGTGTTGCCTACGAAAGTGTACTAGTTAGTTTTTCTCTTTCTTTATTTTCTCCTTCTCTTTTTAATAAAAAGTTCGCTCGAGACGATCGAAAATAAGTTTGGGGGAATTTGATCAGTCGAAAATACTGCATTTTTAACACGGCAATTTCCCTATCTATTGCACTCATCTAGAAGTGTTCGGTATTCATATTGCACATATTAGCAGAACAGTCCAGAAATACCAGAATGCATGTGTTAGACTTTTAAACCGGCACTTTAAGGGATATTGACTGTATATTATGGCATCGCATCATCCCTATATTGCGCAACACTTGTTTCGAGATTTGTGCAGGAAATTGCAGGAACAAAGCCAAAAGAAGCTGATCAAAAATACGCCAACTCAAAGCCTAAAGATCTGGTAGCAATACAGAAGGCCAAATAAAATTCAACATATCAGAAGCAGGCCCAAACATCATCCCAAAACAGCAGAAGAGAGACCAAGCCCTGAAGACAATACTTGGCCGCGGAACCGCGGCCGGAGCCGGCTTGCGCCGCGGTTCCGCGGCAGTCTTGCCACGTCACCTCCTCAACTTTGCTTCAATATTCCTCTCTCAGGGCCCACATTCATTTCACATGCTTCAAATTCCAGAGAACTCTCGAAGCTTCTGCCAGATCAGCAAAGATGATTAATTAAGCTAATCCTAATTAAGCTCCTAACAAACTATTTCTAGAAGCTCCCTCCTAACTAACTACTTCTAGAAGCCTCTCCCTCTAACTAACTTTTGGAGGTAAATTCAAAATTCAAATCCTAGATCTAGGGTTTTGGGAAATCTATAAATAGAAGCCTAGACCTAGGGTTAAACGTCTTCCTTAATCTTTCTTCTTCAATCCTTAGTGGTTCATTTCTTCCTTAATCTTTAGTTCATTCTCTCTCCATCTTCTTCCACAAGTCTAGTGACAAGACTTGTGCGAAACCCTAACCCTAATTCCAATCCAAATTCAAGATCCCGAGTACTAAATCAAGCGAGAAGCCTTCAACCTTTTAGGAGCGGAGCCGATCTTCAATCGAGCAAGTGATCCAAGCCGATCCGCGACTCACGGAGACGAGCGAAGCCAAATCGACGATCGAGTTCTTCCTCTTGTAGTCTTGAGCGATTGTAATGAAATTATTGATATAAATAAAAGGTGAAATTCTTTAATCTTGCTTTCTTTAAATTCTTGCATCATGATTCGATCTCAATTTGTAATTGTAGTTCTTGTTGTGATGTTCGAGTAAAACTTCGCTCGTAAAGGAGTCGAGACGATCAATAGAATGATGATGTAACAAATCTTAAAACGATTCTTAAGTCCTGCGAGTTTTGTAAACCCTAGCAAGTTCAAGAATCGATGACCTAGTTTCGTTGCGATGCTTTCTTGATTGTTATCGCTCGAAATTAGGGATCTACGATCGTTTCTTGAATTTACTAGAGGCTAGAATGTGAATGATATCGACGAAGGAACAAGGGATAAATGATGAAACCCTAGTTTCACTAGAAATCCCTAATTCTCGTCGATCATCATCGATCTAGTATCAATTCATTGATGGATAAGAATACGTCATCGTGAGATTACATCACATCTATAGATCCGATCGATTCCTACGAGCCTCATTTCGATTCTTGATATTTGGTTGGAAAAATCATCAAACTCTCAATTCTTGATTCTATCGTTTTCTTGTTATTAGATCTAGATTTTTTAATTCTTGAACTTCAAATACAAATCATGAATTGTTTGTTTTCTTTCCATTAAAGTTTCGATTCAAACAAAACAAAATACGAACGAATCGCGCAATCCCTATAGACAATCCGCACTTACTAACGCGCTACACACGACACCGTTATTGATTGCGGTCAAAATATTTTTGGTTGTGATTCTATTCACTTTCTACACACACAACGAAGAATTTCATTCAATCACTCCACATCTCGCTTTGGCGGCAAACCCGAGATTTTTTTGAATACATCCATGAATTACTGAACTACCACCGGCGCTTCTTCCTTGTTCACCTCCATTGCCGATAATATAGCATTCGTCGGGTTGGTGCTAAACTCAACGGGCCCGACGGATCTACATCCTCCCAAGAATTCAAACTCCGGGTGACTAGGAATTTGGAAAATCACCTTCTTTGCTCTGTAACCTATGTGAGCATGAAAGGTGCTAAGAAAGTCCATTCCCTAAACAACACTTCCAGTATCAATCACCAAGAAATCCGCAAACAACTCCCTTCCGCAAGCAACAATTGAACAATCCTTGCATTCTTTACTATAAATAATTTTCCCATTCCCAGTGTGTATGTCCCAACTACTAGGCAAAGCCATGCGTGGAATCGAGTGTGCACTGACAAACTTGAATGACATAAAACAATATGATGCACCGGAATTGAAGAACACTAATGCGGGAAAACTACAAACAAGTAGGATACATGTAACCACATCTTCTGAACCTTCTGCCTCCTTAGCCGTCAGGATGAAAGCCCGTCCCTGATTAGGCCCTTGAGTTATTTGTTTCTGTCCATAAGCCTGGTTTTGCGGTGCTCTCGAAATATCGCCCTTTAACTGTAATCTTGATGAACAGGTGTTGACCTGATGGTCAGTAGCTTCACAAACTAGGCACTGTCCAAGCTTTCTCCGGCAATCTTTTTGAATATGGCATGGTTGCTGACAGAAATCACAAATCACATTCTTCTTTGGAGCGGAAATAAACGGTTGCTTCACAGGAACTGTTCCATGTCTCCTGACAGGTATGCCTCTACATCCTAAAGCTCTGGTTGGTGCCTACACTGTCTTCCGTGCTGGAACATCTTGCTGAGGTACATCCTTTTCTCACTCTGCAGACTTCTGATGTTCTCTGGCCACTGTGAGAACTTGAGAAAAGGCAGTAAATCCGAACAAAATGATAAGCTTCTGAATCTCCACATCGAGACTACGCAGGAACCATCGTGCTCTATCAGCCTTATTAGCCACCAAAGGTCCTACAAATCGACTAAGCCAGGTTCACTCAGCTGCATGAGCATCAACTGATCCACCATTCTGTTTTAGACCAATGAACTTCTCTTCCATTTCCTCCCTCGCAGATTGCGGAAAGAACTTCCCCAAGAAACTCTGAGTAAAAGTCGCACATTTGATCGGCTTCGCCAAACGAGTCTCCTTAACAAGACACCATTGTCTAGCATAGTCAACCATCCAGATGCGCACCACATCCACTCTTTTCTCATCAGGAATCTGAGCAGCAATCAAAAAGAACTCTGCATCCACAAGCCACTTCTCTGCCTGAAGAGGTTCCTCCAGGTCTGTAAAAGTTTCCGGACTAAGCCTTCTGAAGTCCGCAACAGTACCCCCACGCTGTACTTGCCTAGGAACTGCCGCCCTATCAACTGCCGTGGTAGCAGTCTGTTGGGCCATCCTCAAGCCCTTTCGAAAATCCTCAGCCTATCGTTACTGGTTCTCCATCATGCCGCATATTACTCCAAGAAGTGCTGCATTGTCGGTAGGTGGAGCGGGTTGATTCCTTCCGACCATAGTTCTAAAATCAATGATGAAGGACGAGAATTAAAAATAGAAACAAGATTCAATAAAAGACAAGAATTCAATAAATAATGGATTCAAGGATAACAAGGCAGTAATGTGGCAAGACATGTTCCTATTGTTCGAACGTTTTAGGTCAATGTATTTGGTTACAATATCCAACTACAAAATGAACCAAGCTCAGCTAACCTAAATCTAGGCTCTGATACCAACAAAACTCTGTCACAGCACGCTTCCCAAAATACACGAATACGGAAACGTAACAATGTAGGGTGTTTTTCGTCACCTCATTGAGATGGGAATACGCGCACGCTTGTCAGGCGCATTACAGATTCTCCCTGCCTAGGGTAGGCTGGGGTTTATTGATTGTGGGGATCCGAATCTCCGGCAGCCGCGGACTAAGCTGCCGTTAATTACCCCTCGCCTTTGGAGCGAGGGAACCTCCGATTAACGGGTTAAACTGGTCATGCGAACTCAATGTGCAGTGTTGTGTTTTGAAAGGGGTTTTGGATATATCGGGGCCCGCAGAGTTTTTACGGGGGTCCCGCTATCCAGATAGCGGGCTAGGGACAGTGTCGTAGAGTATGTGTGGTGTATACATACACACACACACACACATAAGGGAAAAGGGAATCCAAAGGATGTGTGGGAGAAAGCGCTCGGGCGCTAGCGCTTTGAGCGCTAGGGCGCTAGCGCCTCATGTGCCAGGCATGTGGGCGCTTGGGCGCTAGCGCTTTGGGCGCTAGCGCCTCACGTGCCAAGCACGTGGGCCCTCGGGCGCTAGCGTTTTGAGCGCAAGGGCGCTTGCGCTTTGAGCGCAAGGGCGCTAGCGCCCCACGTACCAGGCACGTGAGCGCTCGGGCACTAGCGCCTCATGTACCAGGCACGTGGGCGCTCGGAAGGCAAAAGGGACTTGGTCCCTGCAATAGGAGTTGTACTCCCAGAAAGGAACACTTATTATTTTGTGTGTGTGTGTGTGTGTATATGAGGAGTTAAACTCTTAGGATATTTTGAAGTTGATGAAGGGGCTTCTCCCCTTGAGCCCTGGATCTTCCCCAAAATGGGGTTTCTGGAGATGGGTCCCCTTCTTCTTCCTGTCGTTTGGCCGGATCTTGGAGAAAGGGGGTGAGATTTAAAAATCTCCCCTTTTGAGATCTAATGGAAGATCCAAGCTCCTCTTTGTGGGTTTTGTGGTGAAAAACTATTTAGTTTTGGAAAAAGAAGAGTAAAACTCTTGATTTAATTCAAAAGAAAGAAGAAGGTTTTAGAACCTTAAGGAATGAGAAAGAGGCACAGGCCCTAATTTTTTTGAGAGGGAAAAAATATCTTGGATATTTTCATCATGTTGCCTCTTATAGGCTTACACATTTACATATAGCCCCTTGGGCTTTACAAAATGGCATTTTGCTCATCCCGTGGCTCATGTGCCATTTCTTTTTGCATATAAGCCATGGGCTTTACAAAAATTTGGCTTTATGCCCATTTTGCTTACATTCATGCACAAAAAATTACATCAAAATTATTTGTTACATGATTTTTATTTTGGCATGAGGAGTCCGGCCGCGGGGCTCGACTTGGGCATGGGCCCACTTGATCTGGGCTTGGGCCCACCTGGCTTGGGGTTGACCCTGACTTTGACCCTGTCAACTGGGATGCAAATTTTGACCCCAACAAAGTGCCCCCATCAATAAATGCACACCGCACATTTGAGTTGTGTGCATGAAATTGATGGATCTTCATTCGCGTGGAAGCGACTTGCTTTGGTTCTCACTTTTTGGGATGCACTGCCCTTTTTACGACATGGACGGTCGACGCTTGACGCGTCTCCGAGACGGAGTGTCTGTGGTAGACGTTTCCCTGGGCCGGAGCGATTTGGTTCCCGCTTTGTAGGAAGCATGCACTGCCCTTTTTGCGGCATGGACGGTCGACGCTCTGATCCGGAGCGATTTGGTTCCCGATTTGTGGGAAGCCTGCACTGCCCTTTTTGCGACATGGACGGTCGACGCTATGATCCGGAGCGATTTGGTTCCCGATTTGTGGGAAGCCTGCACTGGCCTTTTTGCGACATAGACGGTCGACGCTCTGATCTGGAGCGATTTGGTTCCCGATTTGTGGGAAACCTGCACTGCCCTTTTTGCGACATGGACGGTCGACGCTCTGATCCGGAGCGATTTGGTTCCCGATTTGTGGGAAGCCTGCAATGCCCTTTTTGCGACATGGACGGTCGACGCTTGACGCGTCTCCGAGACGGAGTGTCTGTGGTAGACGTTTCCCTGGACCGGAGCGATTTGGTTCCCGCTTTGTAGGAAGCCTGCACTGCCCTTTTTGCGACATGGACGGTCGACGCTCTGTTCCGGAGCGATTTGGTTCCCGATTTATGGGAAGCCTACACTGCCCTTTTTACGACATGGACGGTCGACGCTCTGATACGGAGCGATTTTGTTCCCGATTTGTGGGAAGTCTGCACTGCCCTTTTTGCGACATGGACGGTCGACGCTCTGATCCGGAGCGATTTGGTTCCCGATTTGTGGGAAGCCTGCACTGCCCTTTTTGCGACATAGATGGTCGACGCTTGACGCGTCTCCGATACGGAGTGTCCATGGTAGACTTTTCCCTGGCCTGGAGTGATCTGGTTCCTGCTTTGTAGGAAGCCTGCACTGCCCTTTTTGTGACATAGACGGTCGACGCTCTGATCCGGAGCGATTTGGTTCCTGATTTGTGGGAAGCCTGCACTTCCCTTTTTGAGACATGGACGGTCGATGCTTGACGTGTCTCCGAGACGGAGTGTCCGTGGTATACTTTTCCCTGGCCCGGAGTGATCTGGTTCCTGCTTTGTAGGAAGCCCGCACTGCCCTTTTTGCGACATGGACGGTCGACGCTCTGATCCGGAGCGATTTGGTTCCCGATTTGTGGGAAGCTTGCACTGCCCTTTTTGCGACATGGACGGTCGACGCTTGACGCGTCTCCGAGACGGAGTGTCCGTGGTAGACTTTTCCCTGGCCCGGAGTGATCTGGTTCCTGCTTTGTAAGAAGCCTGCACTGCCCTTTCTACAACATGGACGGTCGACGTTTGATTTGACTTGCTCTGCTTCTTGCAGTGTCAGGGGTGAAATTGACTTGCTCCGCTTCTTGCGGTGTCGAGATTGGATTCTGACTTGCTCCGCTTTCTGCGGTGTCGGAGTTGAAGTTGACTTGTTAATTGTGATTTGGGTTGACATCAGCATCGCTACACTGGGATATGGTACCAGGAGCGAATCCTCATCTGTCTTTGAGAGGATTTTGGGATTTGTTTTTTTTTTTTTGGCGGCATCTGTATTGTTGCACTGGAATAATGCCAGGAGCAACTCATCATTTGTCCCGGGAGGATTTGGGAATTGGTTTTTGCTTGGCATCAGTATCGCTACACTGGAATATGGTACCAGGAGCGAATCATCATTTGCGCTTACTTATCAGGAAGCGATGGCTTAGGAGACAGGTTTTAGGTCCCTATCACCTAAGACCTTTCAATTTTGCGAGTTGTAAGGGTCTCACAAAGCATTTTCTCCCTACGGGTCATAAGGATCCCGTAGGTGTATTTTCTCCTTAGGAGTCATGGGGACTCCTAAGTGTGTTGCTCCTTTGTGAGTCGTAAGGATCTCACGCGGGAATTTTCTCCTCGCAAAGTCGAGAGGACTTTGTGAGTGCATTTCATCTCTTTTTCACGAGTTTGCGCCCTTTCGGATTTTCACAAACTCACCGGCAGTCCTGCTGTTTTTACTCACGGAGTCCTTTCGGGTTTTCATCCGTGCCCATTTTTCTTGTGGACATACCTTTTTTTCTTTGAATCTTCACCGCCGGTGGGACTTTGAATGTGGTCTCACCAGTAGGACTTGGGAGGGATTGGGGTTGTTTTACGTCCATGGATTGTATACGGTTTTGCAGGATGTATGATCCAGACCGTAGGACCGAAAAAATTTCGGGACTTTGTCGGCGTCTGCATCGCTGCACTGGAATATGGTACCAGGAGCGACTCATCATTCGCCGTTGGGGTATGGGATTTGGAACTTGGTTGCGTCTGCATCGCTGCACTGGAATATGGTACCAGGAGCGACTAATCATTCGCCATTGGGATTTGCGTTTGGAATTTGGTTGGCGTCTGCATCGCTACACTGGAATATAGTACCAGGAGCGACTCATCATTCGCCATTGGGAATTTGAGTTTAGAATTTGGTTGGCATCTGCATCGCTATACTGGAATATGGTACCAGGAGCGACTCATCATTCGCCATTTAAGAGTTTGGGTTTGGTTGGCGTCTGCATCGCTGCACTAGAATATGGTACCATGAGTGACTCATCATTCACCGTTGCCTATTGGGAAGCGATGGCTTAGGAGACAGGTTTAGATCCCTATCACCTAAAGGCTTTTCAATTTTATGGGCCATAAGGGTCCCATGAAAGCATTTTCTCCCTACGAGTCGTAAGGATCCCGTAGGTGCATTTTCTCCTTAAGAGTCGGGAGGACCCCCGAGTGTGTTTTTCCTTTGTGAGTCGTAAGGATCCCACGAAGGTTTGTTCTCCTCATGCATCGTGAGGACACATGAGTGGCTCTTCCCAATGGAGCATAATACCTAGGGCGGAGACCAGCCGCGTAACTGGTGATTACGATGGGGCATGGGTATGATGAGAATTATTTTGAGCCCGTGGATTGTATACGGTAGTCAATTTGGGGACTGGCCGTAGGGCTGGGAGAATTTTGGGAAATTGGATTTTGGTTGACGTCTGCATCGATGCACTGGAATATGGTACCAGGAGCGACTCATCATTCGCCTTTGATTTGTTTGTTTGTTTTCGTTTTTGTTTTACCACGATTGCTCTATCATTTCAGCTTTTCTTATTGCGAAGGTCGCGATTGCCCTATCATTTCGGCTTTTATTCGCGGTTGCCCTATCATTTCGGCTTTATTTTTCATCTTTATTTTACTCGCTGATTTTTATTGCGAGTTGCCCCATCATTTCCGCTTTTCTTTTTATTTATTTATTTACACATTACCTTTTTTTTATTTACGCATTTTTTTTACATTCCCAGTTTAACGACTTAGAGGTCGACTGTTCCCAGTTTAATGACGTGGTGGTCCTCTTTGCTTATCCCAGCTCCTTGAATTTTGATCTTGGCGGAGCTGTGTTGATGACCGTAGCTCTATGGCTTGCCGATACATCCGAGGACTGTGAGGTTTTTCCCAGCTTGTATTGATCCTCTGCCCAATCTTTGAAAACACAGCAATCTTCGATGGTATAACTCACCACCCTATGGTATGGGCAGTATACGGGATTGCCGGTCATATTCATCTCATGTGGCCTCTTCGGAATAGGCAATTGCTGACCATTGTTCAAGGCCTCCTCGAATATATTGTGGACCTCATTCCTCCTGAAGGAGTACACCTTCTTCTTTCCCTCCATTAGAGTAGGTGCCTTTACTGATGCTGGTCCTTGAGACCGATCAGTCCTTGGTTCGCCCCTTTTAGATAATGGCATATGTCTGGGAGGATTAGGTTCCCGAAAGGCTTCGGTCTCCATTTGTATGCAATCGGCGGTCGTAGCTTGACTGTTTGCTAACACGCCTTTAGACAGTTCTATCTATCCCGTTTTGTATTGCTTTTCGACCCAATATTTGAAGACGAAGCAGTCCTCGATGGCATGACCTATCACTCTGTGATAGGGGCAATATTTTGGGTCGTCGGTCATATTCGCTTCTTGCGACCTCTTTGATTCTGGCAGTTGTAGACCGTTTCTTAGGGCGTCCTTGAATATCTTGTGGACTTTGTCCCTTTTGAAAGAATAGACCTTATCCAGCTTCTCTTTTAGAGGTGATTCCCTTCCGGCGTATGTATTGGAGGGACTGGAGGCTGATCGCGGCCGTTTCTCGAAGGCGCTCCGCTCTTAGGTTGAAGGGGTATCATTTGGCTGCCTCCGGGTATCAATCCCTGGCTCATGAACCAAAATTTGATTCTGCTGTAATTGCAATCGGGCGACTTGGGTCGCGAGATCTACCGCGACGTTTGCCAATTCGTCGACCTTAGACTGTACCTTAGCTAACTTCTCATCCCTGTCCTAAAGCTACCTCTGAAGCCATCGGAATAATACTTGTTCTGTAGTTCCGGTTATGACAACCGGGTCATCCTTATTGCCTGAGCTCAATTCCACAGGAACCCCGGGCTCCTTTGGCTTATCGGCCTGAGCGAGCTCCTCATCATTTAGACCGAGCCGATGCTGGGTAGCGTCCACTGTATCATCACCTTGGCTGTGAAGCATAGGAGGGTTCGTTTCTTCATGTCCGACCATGTAGACAGTGTGGACCACATACCCAGCCATCTCTTTATCTTTGGCGGCTGATTTCACGGAGCGGTCCGGGCTTTAGAAATTCATAAATTTTAACACGACCGGAGCCCTAGCCCTTTTGTTGGCTCTGTATCTGAGCCGCATCTGCCTCATCTTCTCTGCCTTGAGCGCTTGGTAGGCTTCTGCTCTTCGGGAAGCCGCCATAGGCTGGGTGATGGGGAGGCTTGAGAAGACACCCAATCGAGCAGTTGTCAGAGGCGCCGCTGGAGCTTGTCCAGGATGCCTTGTTGCTTTGCTGGTTTTGATGGCCTTGCCCCCAGCTGGGGCGACGGAGACACGTTCGGAAACGGATTTTCGTTTGGGTTGGGGCGCCCTCGAGACCACCACATTTGGCCTTTTGCCTTTCGAGGCCGGTTTGTCGGTTACCAGAGCTTGAAGAGCTGGGATGGCGTTAGCTGACACGAACAGAATAGAGCCAAATGGTAGCAGTGGCTCCTCCCACTGTCGCCCAAGACTGGCCAGAAGGACCATCCTGGCGTCCATCTTCATCGTGTAGGAGATGGGAGCCGTGCTGAGAGCTGAGATCGTCGTTGGAGACATTGTTGAAAAGTGATTGCTTGAAGACCTGCATGAAAGAACATTATTTTAGTATAAATATAGATATGTATATTTATTGAGTTCGCATGAACGTTTAACCCGAAATATGGGAGGAGAGATTTGTCCCACCGGGCGTGCCAGAATCTGTAGGGTGTTTTTCGTCACCCCATTGAGATGGGAATACGCGCGCGCTTGTCAGGCGCATTACAGATTCCCCCTGCCTAGGGTAGGCTGGGGTTTATTGATTGTGGGGATCCGAATCTCCGGCAGCCGCGGACTAAGCTGTCGTTAATTACCCCTCGCCTTTGGAGCGAGTGAACCTCCGATTAACGGGTTGTAGGGTTGCTAGGCACTGCCACAAGGGTCTATGAGGCATCAACCATGCCCGATTAAAAATTTAGCCATGCCGAACAACCCAAAGCGGGATCTTTAAACTAGAGTTTAGGCGAAAACAAGCATGTTAAACACTTTAACACTAAGTGAGAGGGATTACAACCTTTGTAGATTCGGTCCTTCACTTCATAAGCTCCGTGTTGTGGTTCCTTCGCTGCGATCATCGTGTTCCGGACTCTCGAGAGGCTCCACGAAGAGAAAGATGCAGTCTTGCTTCCGATCTTCGATAACATAGATGATCTACCTTGAAGTTTCATTAACACAAGCTAACACTCACTAAATGAAGTGAACACCCTCATCTAAATGGCAAGGATAGATGAGGATGATGAAGTAGGATTTTTAGCTCTCATTTATAATCTTTTTCTCACACATAATCATCACTTGGAAAAAAGCTAGAAAGCTTTTTTTATGAAAAGAAGAAGGAAGAAGAAGATGAATCAATAATAGAATCCTTTTGTGATGATCAATAATGCAACCATGGTTGCTAAACCTTTGTAGAGAATTAACCAAGGGCTAGGGTTTGGGTTGGGTTAAAGCATGAGTCATTGGAAAATATCTTGCACAAAACAAAATGAAACCTTCTAGAATCATCAAGAAGGAACTAACCCAAAAAAAAAACCTAACCTTGTTTAATCTCCACTAAACATGTTGCATTAGTTATCATATCATGTTACAATATTATATATCACATATATAATATTTATCGTAATAATATAAAATAATACAATTAACATATATCGCATATATATCAATGTATTACCCGAGTGAGAAAAAGAATCTTTTAGTGAGCTAATATTAGTTAATATAATTTAATATATCATATATATTATTATACATTAAATTATCGAATCAACACTTGATCCGACAATCCGGCTATATCGCATATAACCGACTAATACGATGACCCGGCTATATCACATATACCCGGCCGATATCTCATATCGCGAGAATCCAATACGGTATCACATACCGTATTATCCTCGGTCCCGCACATATCACATATGTGCTCCTACTCCGTTTTGCCTGAGCCAAGAAAGCTCTTTGTAGGACTCTAAAGAATCGTCAATACGCCGGCAGTAGGTGATGATCATATCAAACACCCACAAGCTGCAAGCGGTCAGCTAAACGTAACAGCCACCCAGGTATTGAGCGCTCAGAAGATCAACAAGCAAGCCTGTACATTCTCTTGTGAATCCAATCAGTAACACTCCCGTACAGTCTGGTCTTGTCGTCTGATATGTCGCATATCTCGCCTAGGGGTGGTAAACGTCAGACCCCAGTAGCTTGATAAGTCGTGTCGATATGAGGTCTATAACAGTTCGAGAAACTACTGATAACACTTACCAGTAAATCTCAGCAACCCTGGCCAAGGATTTCCGGTTATAGCCAATCGAACATAGCAAAACATCAACTCCCTATACCGGGAGAGACGAATCCCCTCCTATCGCTCATTGCCTCCATGTGATTCGGGACTGTACCCAAAAGCCACCTTTTTGCACGCCCACTTGGACGTGGTATGATGGAAATCAAAGCACAGTGGGAATCACATAAGACTCTATGACGATCTCGGATCAACAGACTACTCTGTACCAGTGTCACCGGAGAACTGCCATCTGACGTGAGATATAATACCATCTGGGAGTTCTCGGCGAGTCCGTCCAGTGTACCCAGTCTCTACTGAGCACCCGTACACCATCCTTGATGTCAAACACCGATGGATATGGGATCATCCATCATCCATCATATGGGTCAAGATGCGTATACGCTAGTCTACATTGGTGTATCGATGCCCCGTCTCGATACACCCTCGACTAGGAACAGTTATAGGATGTACTCGTCGACTACCGTGGCCCCACTAGTATGATCTCATCATAGTCCCAGTAGTCGAGTACATATCCTAAGGGCTTTATCAACATGTAACATAGAGACAATCAGAGTACCTGTTAAGATAAAGTACAACCAGATAGCATACTATCATGTCGAGCAAGAAAGTCCTCCCTATATATGTCCTAGCATCCACTACAATATACATCGTATGTACAGTAATGGCCTCTAGGGTATACATATAACTAACACGGGTTAAACTGGTCATGTGAACTCAATGTGCAGTGTTGTGTTTTGAAAGGGGTTTTGGATATATCGGGGGCCGCAGAGTTTTTACGGGGGTCCCGCTATCCGGATAGCGGGCTAGGGACAGTGTCGTAGAGTGTGTGTGTGTATACACACACACACACACACACATAAGGGAAAAGGGCATCCAAAGGATGCGTAGGAGAAAGTGTTCGGGCGCTAGTGCTCGGGCGCTAGCGCCTCACGTGCCAGGCACGTGGGCGCTTGGGCGCTAGCGCTTTGAGCGCAAGGGCGCTAGCACCCCACGTGCCAGGCACGTGGGAGCTCGAGCGCTAGCGCTTTGAGAGCAAGGGTGCTAGCGTCTCACGTGCCAGGCACGTGGGCGCTCGGGAGGAAAAAGGGACTTGGTCCCTGCAATGGGAGTTGTACTTCCAGAAAGGAACATTTATTATTATTTTTTTTTGTTTATGTGTGTGTGTTTGAGGAGTTAAACTCCTAGGATATTTTGAAGCTGATGAAGGGGCTTCTCCCCTTGAGCCCTGGATCTTCCCCAAAATGAGTTTTCTGGAGATGGGTCCCCTTCTTCCTGTCGTTTGGCCGGATCTTGGAGAAAGGGGGTGAGATTTAAAAATCTCCCCTTTTTGAGATCTAATGGAAGATCCAAGCTCCCCTTTGTGGATTTTGTGGTGAAAAACTATTTAGTTTTAGAAAAGGAAGAGTAAAACTCTTGATTTAATTCAAAAGAAAGAAGAAGGTTTTAGAACCTTGAGGAAGGACAAAGAGGCACAGGCCCTAATTTTTTTTAGAGGAAAAAACGTGTCTTGGATATTTTCATCATGTTGCCTCTTATAGGCTTACACATTTACACATAGCCCCTTGGGTTTTACAAAATAGCATTTTGCCCATCCTATGGCTCATGTGCCATTTCTTTTTGCATATAAGCCATGCGCTTTACAAAAATTTGGCTTTATGCCCATTTTGCTTACATTCATGCACAAAAAATTACATCAAAATTATTTGTTACATGATTTTTATTTTGGCATGGGGAGGCCGGCCGCGGGGCTCGACTTGGGCATGGGCCCACTTGATCTGGGCTTGGGCCCACCTGGCTTGGGGTTGACCCTGACTTTGACCCTGTCAACTGGGATGCAAATTTTGACCCCAACAAACAATAGTCACATTAAGACTATGCTACCTATGGTAAGGAATCATCCTACGTGCTACCTATGGTAAGGAATCATCCTTCCAATAGTCACATTAAGACTGTCATGCAATAATCAAGTGCAATATAATATATATCTAACTAGCACATATCCAATAAGCCACAATAAATAATAACGATGATCAATAATTATGAGTCAATAGAATCAATAGCGGAAGCAATAATAACGATTAGGTCTCAAGATCCAAGGATAACTAAGAATAATAAATAGTTGACCTTTATGGGTTCACATAAGATCCAATAAAATGGTTCGATACGATAAATAAACTTAAATCATAATAACTAGATCAAAGTAATATCCTTCACTGCTCAGCAAGATTCTCGAAGTACTCTTTATCTTCCTGTGCTAAAGCGATGGAATCTGGGCCATACAAAACCCAGACGTCAGAGCGTCGAATATATAGCATAATGAATATAAGCAACAATCAATGTCAAGTGATCATAGAAAGTAATCTATCATAGCAATGTATCATGTGAGTAAACAGTGAACAATATCAAAGTCAGGTGATAAACAATCGAGATATAATCAAGGCAATCATGTCGTGTAGTTCCTATGGGTACATGTCGCTAAATTATCTATTCTACAAGTATTTGAAACCAATCAATGCAATCCTCATTGTAACTCAATAGTTTTATCCCGTGCACCCCAGGGAAAACGGCACAATAGTATATCCCGTACACCCCTGGGAAAACAGCGCAATAGTATACTCTTGAGTTACAATTCGGTTCCATTCTTGATTTCCCTTTTCTCCCAGTTTTCATGTTCATGTCAAGTATCAATGATATATGTTATATAATGCCAACACAAGGTCAATCAATACATGTACAGGTTATGTCTATCAAGACGGCAGGTCGATCAAGCCGATATCAATGAATTGCTAGTATTCTGTGTGGACATACGTTACAAGCAAGGTTGTCGTGTTCCAATAGAAATACAATAACAATATCATGATAACATGGATACGTGAATCAATCAATACACATGCATGTCAGGAATAGCAATATCATATCACTAACATGTTGTAAATATCATAGTACAAGGCAAGTAAGACGATCAAGCAATATATATCATGTTCGTGAAACAATATAGTATATCCGGTTCATATCATGTTTAAGTGTCACGTTGAGACGGCTCACAAAGTGTTCCGATTAATTATATATTCTCTGAGTGTGAGAGACGGTTCAAGGTAGTCTTGAGACGGCTCAGAGTTGTTTTGAGATGGCTCAAAGTCATACCTGAAACGGCAATAAAATCCACTGTATAATGAAACGGCTCAAGTAATGATGAGATGGCTCATTCCTAACTTGAGACAGCTCAAACTATTTTGAGACGGCTCAAGGATGTCTAAAGTACAAGTTAAAATTCTATGTTGATATGAGACGGCTCATGATTGGGTTGAGTCTGCTCAAAGCCTATTTTCTGATATGATGAGATATTTTAATTAGTGTTTTAGTTTAAAGTTGATACATGCAGTAAAATGTGTTAATTAGTTTATCTCGAGGATGATAAATTTTAGGGTTAACAAAGCGTCAATAAAATACATAGATTCGTCAATGCGTCCTAATTCCAATCTTGACATGTCGTTAATTAAATTAGAACTTAAATGTCAATCGATCTATATCAATCATACAAGAATATAACAATGTCCAGCAATATCTCAATTATGTCAATCATGCATTCAATAAACAACAATACAAGGATCGATTAAAGGAAAGAGCAGGTTTGCATGATGAAGGTATATATATATCGTAATATGTTTATTGAAGAGATCTAATCTCGACCTATCATGTAACAAGTTCCATGTACTTGCCTCGATCAAATATAAAACGAGGAAAACCAAACAAGCGATTTCATGTAATAAATATGTTATAACTCGATCTGATCGGATCGCAACTAGCATGTAACAAGCATATAAAATACTTGTTTCGATACGATCTCACGAACAAGATGACAATGACCTTTCAATTGGATGGTTTTGATCCTTTGCTTGCAGGAAAAAAGATAAACAAGACGATGACAATGATCTCCATGAGCAGTGAAAACAATAATGACGATGGCGATCGATGAAGAATGCCACGAAATGAAGGAGGTAGGGTTAGGGTTCGGTTCTGGCATAGAGAGACAGAGGTTAGGGTTTGAGATTGATATGTTTGCATGAAAGTTGTGTTGGTTTATATAGGATATGTCAATCAATGAGCCGGATAGGTTATAATTCCTAGATCAATTAAGGTTAAGGATAGAGATAAGGTAAAAATATTAATCCCATATCAAACCATACATATCTTATCAATGTAATATTTTACCTTGTCTCAACAATCAATAACATGGCCCAATAAAACGAAAACGGGTCGATAACATACAAGTCAGGAAAACAATATCAGGTCGCAGAACAATTTGAGACGGTTCAATAATAGCCTGAGCCGGCTCACAAGGTTTTCCAATCAAACGAATGATTCTCTGGGTGCATGAGACGGCTCATGTCTATCTTGAGCCGGCTCAAGATGCCCCAAAGACAAAACTCAATAAAACTAGCAAATCAATCAATATCATTTATTATCTCAAATATGTATAATCATTCTAGGGTGTTACACCAATTTTCCCATGCAGGTATCTAGTAAACATCAAGAGGCTCTTCCGCAAGATCTGAACTCCCCTGGGGCAATATCGCACTCAACAACTACCATCCAACCCACCAAACTTTACATCCTTCCTCCATTTCCTTACCCAACCCCCTCTAAACCCCAAACATTAACATCTTATACCCTAAACCTCCCCCCTCCACTGACTTTTCCCACTCCTCACCATCCAATCATGATCATACGCCACCCTACCCAACCGTACCTCCCCGTCCTCCTCCACAACCGCTCAACCATATTTACCCTCGCCACAACTTTCCCCCGCTTCTCCTGCCCCAAATCTCCGAACCACCAATGAATGAAAACCGAATTCTAAATACTTCAATTCCCAATAAATCAACCATACCATTGTTCACCCAATACTCTAAACCTTTGAACCAACCGATGTATCTCAAGCTATGAAGGATCCCAACTGGCATGCTGCAATGTCCGAAGAATTTAATGCTCTCTGTAACACCCTAGTTCAGTTATACCAGGCTCGATTTGATTATCTTATTTATATTGTGGCTAATTCTTGATTTTATTCATTTTTGGGTGCGGATGGTGTTTTAGTATTCTGTGTGTGGTATCCGACCGGACCCGCATGCTTGAACCCGTCTTGATCCTTGATTACGTGTTATCCATGCCGGTTTTTAGGATCCGTGCACTCTCGTGTTCTATATCCTGCATACCTGCATTATATCTTGCATCTGCATTTTTTTAATAATACAAATATAATTAAATAATATATTTTAAAAATATCTAGTATGGCATGCATCTTACCCCAGACCTTACGGTCGTATCCGTACATCGTGTTCTCGTCCCGTTTAGTGAAACAGACTCGTTTAGATCGCTGCGTGCATACTATGTGTATCCGTACTTGAGGGTATGCATTTACTTTAACCGGACATCGGTTTTTGGTTTTGGTTGACACGTATATTATCCAATTTTCAAACCGTAATTTTAGACCCAACCCGGGCATATTTTGGAGTATTTTTATATTAGTCAGAAAACTCAAATTTTCTTAATATTATATTATTATATATATAACTGTTTTATATCCGATTTACCAAAAATATATTTCCATATATATATTTTTATAATCAAATCCCACTCACCTCTCTATGCATATTATAAATATATTCTAACTAAAAAAAATATCTTTTTAATTCTAATTAATCTCTGCCTCTCTCTCTCTCTTACTATACATATAGTAATTCTTTATTTTTCCAAACCCCACCATCACACTCACAAGTTCTCTCTCTCTCTTCTTTGTTCTTTCCCGCCTCCCGCCTTCGCCGCCTCTCGCGAACCCAAACCCTAGCCTCGCGCCCTCGTCGCCACCGCCGACCTCACCTTCGCCCATCACCCTCGTCTCTCTCTCCCCTCGCCCTCGTCCCCGACGACGAACCCAAGAAACCCCCGCTACAACCGATCTTCCCCGAACCCAACAACTCTGCCGACAACCCCATCGTCGCCTCCACGCCCTCGCCACCACCTTCTCCCCTCTCACCTCTCTCCTCCTCGCCCTCATCCCCGAGCTCTTTCCTGCACAGAACCCCCGACCCCGACGAGAACCCATCTTCTCTGTCGCCGTCGCCTCACGCCGCCGACCGCGTCGTCACCATCCCCGTAACCACGACCTTCCCTCTCGCCTCCCGACGCCACAACCATCACCACCACTATCTTCTTTCCCTGCAACCCTAACAGCCCACTGCCCCATCGCCAGAAAACCCTCGCCTGCATCCTGGCCGTCGATGGCCTTTCATCAATGTCACCCCCTCACTTCTTCTCTGATCCCAGAGCACCCAAACCCAGAACACAACCCCCTTCTCTTTCTTCTTCTTCTTCCTCTTCCTCTTCCTCTCTTCTCTTTCTTGATTCGTATTTTTCCGGTGATCGTCGGAGCCGTATTTGTCGCCGACGATCCGGGCAATCCAGTAGACGTTCTCAATCAGCGTGGTCATGTTCTTGCATTGCTTGGTCCTTCTCTGTACGCACGTGTGTGCATCGCGACGTTTACCCGACATCAGACGCAGCGTACACATCCCGTCGTGAGATCCGTTCAGGCAAGTATTCTTGCTTTACTTTTGGTCGATATATATCGGCATTCCTTCGTGTGTGTATACGTATATATATTTTTCTGCCCTGTTAGAATAAAAAAAAAAAAGAAATGTGATAGTACCTATTTTTCGTTATATTATACAAAAATATATATAGGCAAACTTTTATGCTGCAAGTAAGAATAATTAGCAAGTATGGTTTTAAATTGAGATTTATTTTAACGACAAATAAAGTTCGAAAGTTGTTAACCTATCTCACATTTATATATTTCTAGCCAGATTGTGATTAGTATATCCATATTAAGGTTAACGGTAAAGATAACAATTGTGACTCATACCAGCTTGTACATCGCCTTCATGCAGTTACTATTACTAGATAACAATTACATTTGACAAGTCATGACTATTCAATACTCTAATATTTATGAACGAGATCACTTATTAGGACGTTGAACTACATGACATGACACACTACTATTTACCAGTTTCATTTCTATACAATTCCCATATCACAAGTTCCAGTCTTTTCAGCATTCTTAATTATTGATCTAGTCATTACCATAGTAGCTATAAATACGCGGGTGTTGGGATAATTTGAGTGTGCGTTCGTACAACAGGATCTCAGGAGTCTCATGCCGGCAGCTCTTACCGGGCTATATCGGTCGCACGTTATTATAGCTGATACCGGGCTATATCGGTCGCATGTTATTACAGCTCGTACCGGGCTATATCGATCGCATGATTAGAGCTCGTACCGGGCTATATCGGTCGATTGTTCATTCCACAATGGGGCCCGTGTTTCCTAGCCCCTGGGGCACCACTCTTGGGTTAGGAATACTCCTGTAGAGGTTGACGCACATACTCGAACTCACGATAGGATAGTTTACCTTTTAATGACCAGTAGGATGTGACTTGACCTGTTTACATACATGTTTTATAGTTTTAATGCATATATATTTACATCTATTTCTACTTGCACACACGGGCTTCACTATATTCATATATTCATGTTATCATACCATACACACACCTTATACGTTGAGTACTTGCTGGGATGTTCTGACATCTCTGAGATTTGTCATCTCATGTTTAGAGACGGATTTTCAGGCTGAGCAGGACCGCAGCAACTACCAGGACTTTGCCAAAGATCAGTAATCCGTAGGTTTATTTTCCTTTCAGTTAGTTTTTAGCATGTGCGCCCTTATGGGACATTAGAACTTATGTATCTCTTTTGGATCTTGTCTTTATTTCGAATATATTGTATCAGATCTTTATTTGCATCAATTATCTAGTGGACCCATTTTTAGTATTCTTTGTGGTTTCATTGCAGCATGATTATCAGTATTATCCCTGTTGGTTTTGGATTTTATTTTTGACAGGTTAATATAGACAGCCTTATATGACTATGGAAGGATCTTTCCTTACCGTAGATAGCACGGCTGGCCTTCATCGCTCTCCGTATTCCGGATTTTGGGAAGCGGGGCGTGACACTCTCAATAAGAATGAAACATGGGATTTTATCCCCAAATCAAATCAGAATCTTGTAGGTTGCAAATGGGTCTTCCGAATCAAGTGTAACTCCGATAACACCATTTCCTGATACAAAGCTCGTCTTGTGACCAAAGGCTTCAACTAACGGCCTGGCCTGGACTATTCCGCCATCTTCAGCCATGTTATTAAGACAACAACAATGTGTGTAGTCCTATACCTCGCACTCTTCCATAGATGGCCTCTTTATCAACTCGACATTAACAATACTTTTCTCAACGATACTCTCCATGAAGATGTGTATATGGCTCGACCATCCGGCTTCCTCCACTCCTCTCGACCCCAACCATATCTGCAAACTACGCAGAGCTCTCTATGGTCTAAAGCAAACGCCCAGGGTATGGTATCAAGAACTCAAAGGCTATCTCCTTCAAACCGGCTTTGCAAACTCTATGGCGGATACGTCTCTCTTTGTCTACTCCAAGGAAGCCACCGTTGTCTACTTCTTGGTGTATGTCGACGATAGTATCCTCACATGTAACAACGTATAATTCCTTCAATCCTTTGTTCGTCAACTTGGAAAATGTTTTTTCTCTGAAGGATCTCGGCAATCTTCATCACTTCCTTGGTGTACAAGCTATTTCCACGTCACAGGGCCTATTTCTATCCCAATATCTCCACATCGTCTATCTCCTGAAAAAGTTTTTCATGGCTGGAGCTAAAGAAATCACCACTCCAATGTGCAATACCACTTCTCTTCTCCTCCATGACTGGCCTTCCGTCGACCGCACACCCTATCATCAACTCGTTGGTGCTCTTCAATACCTCTCTCTCACTCGGCCTGACGTCTCATTTGTTGGCAATCGCCTGTCACAATTTATGCACTCTTCCACCGAACTTCACTGGACGGCACTCACGCGTGTTCTTCGCTACCTCAAAGGAAAAATACATCACGGTCTTTATCTCCACCGAGGATCTCCTCTCACTCTTCAGGCCTTTAATGATTCTTACTAGGATGGAAATCGTGATGACGGCCGCTCAACCACTGCCTACACCCTCTATCTAGGCTCGAATCCCATATCATGAAAATCGGCCCGACGAAAGACTGTTTCTCGATCCTCTTCTGAAGCTGAATACAAAACCTTTGTGAATACCACGGCCGAGATACTATGGGTGAAAAATTTTCTACATGAACTTAAGATAATTCTCAGAAAATCACCCTCTATACTGTGATAATATCGGGGCTACCTATCTCAGTGCGAACCCAGTCTTCCACTCTCGGATGAAATACATTGTTCTTGACTATCACTTTGTTCGAGAGTGCGTTGAAGATGGCATCATTCGTGTACAGTATATCAGCACTCATAATCAACTTATGGATATCCTCACAAAAGCACTTGGACGCATGCCCTTTCTTAAACTTCGCTCCAAAATCGAAGTCTCCAACGGAGTCTCAATCTTGCGGCGGCGTATTAGTGACAAATGCCCAAAACAACAGTAGACGTCTGAAGAAGTACATGCAGAAGTCTGAAGAAATCACTCCAAATAACAGAGCGAAGTTAGTCATCTGAAGTAAAAGATTCAGACGTCTGGCATTTAGTCTTCAGCAAATTTAGAAAACACGTAGACATCTGAACAATACGAGTAAGATATCTGCTCATCACGAGTGCAGCTGTCGCGGATCTCAATCACGCGAATCTTTCTACAACTTCCAAATTGGTTGTAACAAGCTTTGAAAAGATTTTTTTTGATTCCATCATGTAAATTGTAATAAATATACATCTTTGATATTCAATACAATTACCAAGTTTAAAACCATAAAAACCATCTTCTTCAATACCTTACACTATCTATCTATCTATCATCACCAACTAAGCTTAGCTCAATTGGTATCGATTTACTCTCCAATGTGAGAGGTCACAAGTTCAATCCCTGAAGCTAAATTTGGCCAGATATGTAAGAAGCTAAATTTTCACTTTATAGCTTTAATTCTCAAAAAATGAAAGAGTGCACTTAAATAATAAAGGTAAATAATTTTGTAAGAACATCCAAAGGAGCCAGAAAAGTTATCTTCGCTTAATTGCTTTTACATGATACATTTCAGGAAGTAGCAACACATTGTATGAGCGCACATTAGTCTGGGTAATTAAATATCTGATTATTTGTATTAGCCACCATTAATAATTAACTAAATAATTATATTGAATATGTTTTTATGTGTGATATAAGTTTTGAGTCCGACGAATATGCAGAAGAAATGTGGAATTCTCAACGTTACAAGCATGTATGTCTAGCTTAGTTTCAGCCTGTTGGCAGACAAAATCTCAAATTTAAACTGGAATTTATCTTTTCAAGGATAGATCATAAATAGCAATAGCTAGGGTAGATTTGGACTGTTAGTGGAAAGAGAAGAATATGTCGAGTAGATATCGGATAACTTGACATTTGTTGTTGTTGTTGTTGTTTTTATTAAAATGTCTATATTGGATTTGTGGCATAGATTCTCTAACTATAAATTTCATGAAGAACATTACAAAATAATTTAACTTCAATTTGTTAAACCAATATAGGTATGAAATATTTTGACTTCTTGCATGACAATTTACGGTATTATTCATTTGTACAGCAAGTTTCTTGCAAGAATTCTTTCTTACCAAGCATAATCATCTACGCACAAAAAAACATTTTGGTTTAAGCAGTTTTATGTTGTTGCCAACTACCCCACGCATTATGCGTGGGGGGTCATGCTACTCCACAACACAAATTAATTGAGATATTTCATAAAGCTATTTTGCATATTGCCATCAAGAAGAAAAACTAAGAGTGTTTTTTTTTAATTATCTTTTTTTGATAAGTAGGATATATTTATCATCATATAGCTGGCTATACATATTTTTTCTTATTGATTAAAGAAAATAATATATATTAATTGCTAGCACACCCAGCGCACCGAATAATTATATCCGGCACACCAAATAATTTCTCATGAGGGGGCATAATAAAAGCACATTATAAACTATAAATCGTCAACTATTTCTTCTTTTTTTCCCCTAATAACTAAACTGAGCTCAAAAAGAACCCGTCTCATTACTATAAACCCGTCTCGACACTTGGTATTAACAATTTAATGATAATTGTTGAATACAAAGTCTAATTGAATCAAAATCCATAGTCAGATGCAAAAAAATAAGAATTCAAACACATTCACAACTATATTCATCCATGGTACAATAGCTCAAGTTTCGTCAACTCTATTACATTATACGACCTCATTCCATGTTACAGAAATATCGATCAACTCTCGCGAAAAATTCTGATATTAATTTTAAGTAAATCTCAAAATAATGGCAACATATAAATAGTCATTTTGGTGTGTTGCTGGCTTTTGAATTTATGACATCCCCACAGCAGTTCGTTGTGGAACTGAATTAGCTTTCTTACTCCCCACCCCAAATAAGTTCTCAAATAGCTTAGGGGCCATTGGGGGAAGATTCATTGGCACAGGAGCCATAAAATTAACAATCTTTTCATGGACATTGTACCTGAATTTGATTATATATAAACATAAATCAGTGGATGTACTCCTTTATTTACAGATGAATGAGGGAAAGGATCGTTACCTTATCTTTCGGCTTTTTGATGCACGGCGATCTACAAACTTCCTCTTCTTAGGCTGCAGCTTTTTCAAAGCATAAAAGGCAGTCTCTGAAAGTATACCAATTGAAGATGAAAGTTATATAAGAAATTTATTTAAGATAATAGTTTCTGATATGCACTTTTGTATAATGTTAAAGAGAGGAGACTATAGAAGAAGGTTGCAAGGTGATTTACCAGACGATGCAAGATCACATGATTCAAAGAATTCCTTGAGGAGCTGCTGATAAAATTCAGAGTCATCAAGAAGCTCGGGATCTCCAGCCCCATCCCCACCCTAAACATTAATATAATCAATTAGATGATGAGAGAAGTCCATGGATCTTAAAATTCAAGCATGCACTTGATAAAGGAAAGAAAATTGATGCTGCTTGTCAGAGTAATTTGCAAGATGTCAGATGATTTGGAAAATAAACAAAAAAGTTAGAGCCCAACTCCTTCCAATTCCAACAGCCTACTACAACAAGTTATTTTTACAGGTGGGTTGGTGTTTAAGATCCTCCATATCTCATACAATTCACTCACTGAGGCCTCAAAAGGCACAAACTCTTAACAATCTCTCTTGCATTACATTATAGTTGCCGACGATTGATAAAAAAACAACTATGGTCAATAGAAAAAACTTAGAAGGTTAGTCTACAGGGAGACACAACTTAAGCTGAGCTGATTCGGACCTGGGAGGTGATAAATCCAATGGATGCTATTTATAAAGCACACAGACATGCACTATGCTGACATGGAAGATATATAATATTCAATGCAGAATTTACATATACGCCTGTAAACTGCCATTATGTTGATACCATTTACTCAGTCCACATCTGATCATATGTCCTCAAATCAACATTCTTATCTTAATTCTTTCATCAGGTCTGAACCAAAGTAACCTCTAATCAATGGATTAATTTATCCTAAGGTAAATTAAGAACAATATGCAACATTCTTACAACTCGGTCAAGGTTTGGATTTCATAGCTTTCAGCTACTGTTCTAATTCTGATGGTTTCAGTAATCCTGGGAATGGGTTTTTTTTTAATCCCTGTTTAATACTTTTTTTAAAATATAAATAAATATTCACCTAAGAAAGATATTGCAATTTGATTGTAAGTCCTAAAGACAGTTTTCTGTCAAGTGCCAACTGGACCACAATTTTCTCAGCCAGCTATCTGGCACTAAATTTCTCAAGGTTGCCTTTTCATCAACTTTTTCTCGCATCTTTCTCAGTACAGACTACAGAGTAATACACTTATACTCCAAAGGTGACCTCATGCTCAGAAAAGGCTTAGATGATGATGATGATGGTTCAACGTAGAAAGCAAGCTTTTATTTGTCAGTGAAATTGAGCATGCAATCATATTACTAACAGAGATCTCATCAATTTACACTCTATTGACGATCATCATTTAATGCACTATCTACTATTCCGACTTATTTATAAGCAATCTGATATGCAGATGTCTAAGCATTAGGTTGAGTAATAATGAGTGTTCCCACAACATAGATGACAAACAGCTGATGTGTGTGATACACCCATTACGACGAAACTCGAGCCTGTAGTCCCGTTACAAATACGCCCAGAATGAGAAGGGAAATGCACATACAAGGGAGGGAATTTGGTGTCGCCACATTATTGAAAAGGGCATAAATTGGTACCAATACGCCAGTTCTGTCAACGAAGACAAGACACCTTTTAAACTACCTGGCAGGCTGGAATATTGAAAATAAATTATACTCAAAACGTCGGTGTTTCTAGAAGAACAATATGTCAATTATAATTGTGCGCATGCAACCAAACAGTGCATGCAGACAGGGCAGCTAACGCGCGATGTGCAGGGCAGGGCCTGAGGCAAGCGTCCGAGTGAGTGAGGCGCACGAGTTTTTTGGCATATTTAAAATATTATTCATTAACATATTGTACACCGATTAACAATATATAATAGATATAATATAAGATCTATGAAAATAAATGATGAAAGAGAGATGCATGCATCTATTATCACAGCACGCAAAATTTCAGAGAAAAGAAAACTAAATCAATCCTACACCGATTTATGAATGAAACAAATATTAGAGAAAGAAATCCCTATCTCATGTTGGAGACTCTCGGTCTAGGAAAGAAGTCGACGGAGAAGTCAAAGGTTCGAGGAATAAGTTATGACTCGTGAAGGAGCGTCGAAACTCTCGGGAGTTCTGAGGAAGAAGCAGCGCAGTGCTCTTGGCCTTGGGGTAGGAGCAGCAAAGCCTTTGAGATTTGGGAAAGAAGCAGCGAAGAGCTCTTAGGTTTGGAAATAAGCCTACAAGCAATGAAAACCAAGTTGGTTGGATTTTGTTGGACTTATTGAGCAAATTCAAAATGGGTTTGGGTATTGAGTTCATATTTGAGGGAAAACCCCAGAAACCAATTCGCAAAAGAGCCTTTTCGAGCAAGGCACGCACCTCATGCGCGCGCTTCGCATGCCTTTGCACACACATGATGAAACCACAGCGCCTCAACCTAATCAGAGGCACGCTCTTGCGCCTCAGTCGCATGCCTCACTGCGCCTTGATGTAGACACATAGGAGTGGAAATCTATACCGATTATGATAGCATGCATCAAAACCTGACATTTAGCTCAGGCATCCCCGTCAGCATCTCTCATAAATTTAACTTTCTAAAAGTGCAGTTTCTACCAATGAGCAATAGCTCAGTTGGTATGGCACTTCCCCTCTTGGGGAGAGTGATCCCAAGGAAGGGAAGTGGCCACAATTTAATGATTTCGGGGCAAATTCGCGAGTCCCCCGGGTCCGTGTGTTGTGTACATGGGCAAAGCTTATGGGCCTGTTCAAAAAAAAATTGCAGTTTCTAATTGGCAACGCTGTTACAGCACAGGAATTTCAGACAAGAACAATATGAAAATGAGCAGATGAGGAAAGAGAAACTTGAATTATTCTTTGCAGATCCTATGGAATAATGTATGGACCAGATGCCGTGAAACAGATGAAGAAAGAAATTTTACCGATACCCATGAGGAAGAGGAATACACTATATCACAAGGTGGTTATAGTCGACATCAGTATTACTAACCCATCTCCTAGGTTAAATATCTATAATATTTTTCATATGTACGTCATGTCGTCATCTTTCTATTCTAGACACACACACACACTGAAAAAAGATACGAGGGGAAAAACATGCAGCCACAGTACCACTACCACGGTCTAAGATTCTACCTGAAAGTTGGCACTCTCCAGAATTCCTAGAGTCGGGGGCTAGTCAAAATGGCATTAATGATTAATGTAGTCATGGTAGCTAAGCATGTATTTCTCTAATGAGAGTAATAATAGAAGATGCATCAAGTGATTAAGGGAACAAGGATCAGCTTGGTACCTCTTCTTTTATACTTCCAGAGTCCTCAGGTACCTGCACGGTAAAAGCACAATAATTAAATAAAATTATACTGATATAAAAAGGACTTGGGATCTTTCATGTTTTTTTCTGGATGTTAACAAACTTACTTCTCCAAAAATACCAACAGCAGGCCTCCTTAACTGCATCCTCTTGATCATTCTGCTTGGGTCCCTCATGTAACCAGCTACTTGTTCACTAATATTCTGCATTTATAATATGGGAAGAACCGAAAAGGCCTAAAAAGAGATTCTTCGAACATAGTACATTACAATACAAGCAAGTCTTTAAATACCTGATTAAAGGCCTGCAATTTTCCTTTGAAGGCAGCAGCACCAGTCGTTACCTGTGTCTTCCTATGCCATTTGTCTACTGAATTATTTCTAAATGGCGCTATTCTGCAAGCAAGTCAAACAAATATATAAGTTGAGCGAAATATAATTTATTTTAAACATCCAGCAGATAATATATGCAACAGTATGGCATACATGAACAGAAAGGAAAAAATAATAATAATCGCATTGAGGACTTATTTGGTTGAAGAACAGCAATTACTGCACCTTTTTCTTGAGGAATAATGGCATATATAACATGTCATATACAGTGTAATAATAAGCCATAAAACATAATTAAATATATTATCAAAAAAGTTCAAAGTTATGCATACCATCTGCAAGCACAATGATAGAGAAATTAAACTTATCAATGTAACTATGTTCATTGTCAACAAATGGATAAGACTTGAGAGTTGATCCACAAAATGTCATCAATAGAGCCTTAAAAAGCATGATCTGCATGACAATCAAAATTTTCAAGAGAAATTGTATGTTTCATAATTTGGTCCCTATCCTGGAAAAATGAAGAGATTTGCTGAAGAAAACTGATGACCAGTGCAAAACTTTCTCAAATCCCTAAGAAATGAATGCTTGTAATGAATTTTGGCATGTCAGTGACTAGATTTGTTTTTACCTGAAGACAAGGCCTACCAAAAGATTTTTTATAAAAAAAAATGTGCCGTAACACCCTGAACAGAGCACAAATTATTGCCGGTCTTGTATGCAATGGTTCGAGAATTTAATACTCTATGGACAGAACATAAATTACTACATCTAAATAGTAGTACTTTGCTCCAACTGATCGACTTGGAAAGCTACGGAAAAATTTATAGCTCTGAGATTGCAGATTGTGTTCAATGAAGGAGATGATATGGCAGATGAAGAGAAGTTAACAAAGATGATGGATTAGTTGCTGCTTCTGCATCAATTAAGCTTAACTGGCTCAAACAGCCTATCACCCATGGAATCAGACCTCCCCCAATAAAAAATCGATAATTCACAAAATGATATATCCATAATATTTACTATGCCTAGTTTACCAATATGTCCACTTCTCATTTGCCTAGCCAGTTATTAACATAATTTCAGTAGTTGGGCTAGTTTTGCTAAACGAGGTAAACAAGATTGATACTGAGAACCTGTGTTCGCAACAGATCCTGAAATTTACATGTGTAAGTTCTGACCAGATTATTTGATACAGTGAGGATACGGAGAAAAAAGTACATAAAATTTAATTTCAGCCCTGTGGTAGTATTGTCGTATTAAGACCAGCAAGGAGACAAGTCATAGTTAGTGAGTTCTCCAGATGGAAAAGCCATGTTCAAGTTGAGGCTGACTTTTGGCTCCATGCGAAGGGAAATTAAGAGGCTTAGCATGATAATGTGAAGCCTCAAGTCAATTTTTTTCCAATGTCCAGGAAATTGGTCCTGTTTGACTCACCTAGAAAAGTATTAAAATATAATTAACCACTTTGTTTGTGGGTGCTAAGTGCTAAATATACAGCAGATTTTATATATCATGGAACAATTCATAGCTGTTTGGAGGAAATGGCTCAAATAACCAGGTTAACAACTACGTAGACATCCTACTCTCAGTTAATTTTCATAATGCCTGTTTCCTTGGTGTTGCACCTAATTTTAAGCTAAAGACTGCACAGGCCCAGGTCACCTACCATAGAATTACAAATAAAAAACCCTGAGATGTAAAGTTTAGCCTCATGTATTCAATTCTAGAGAACATCTGATGTATGTGCATAGAGATGTAAATGTCTGGGATAATACCATTACCACCAATATATTTTGTGTAATTTTATGTACTCTTCACATCAATATTGAAAGTTTTACCAATTATTTTTCCATGTGAAAGAAAAGGGGACCATCCAATAGCATACCAGCAATGCATTTTGTGTATCCTTAACCAGGCCTCATTAACCTCATGTATTCAATTCTAGAGAAGAACATCTGATGTATGTGCATAGAGATGTAAATGTCTGGGAGAATACCAATACCACCGATATATTTTGTGTAATCTTATGTTCTTTTCACATCAATAGTGAAAGTTTTATCAATTATTTTTACATGTGTTTCAAAATGTGATCATCCAATAGCATACCTGTGATGCATTCTGTGTATCCTTAACCAGTCCTCATCCTCCTCTCCCTTCATATCACTAGACAAATAGTCATCCTTGCCAGATTCCTTGACGTTTCCTACATTAGGAAAACATTATTGAAAAAAGCAACAATGAGAGGCATAAATATCCTTCTAACAAAGATGTCTTCATGTGTCAGCAGCATCAATAAGTGTGATAGCAGCATATCTTCCGTCTTCAAAAATTTTGAGGACCAGAGCACTTGTAGTTATCACTAGGAAGCAGTATAATGTAAGCAACATCAATCAGTATGAACTTCGAAGGAATAAACTAGTAGATGTAAGGTACATTTTTCCATTTACAAAATTGGGAACCATTTAATACTTAAAGTATATGACTGTTAGACACTTAGACTGTATCGACGCTTATACAAGACTTAATCTAATCTCAAATCGGATACGAGAATGAAAAAGCTAATGGGCAGTATTAGAACATTCTAAAAATATTGGTTACCTGGTGGCTTTCACAGAGTTTCCTGGAATTTGGAACTGTTAATATCGAAGGATCGCCGTGTTAATCTATCTGAACACCTAATCGTTTACAAGCTAAATTATCCTAACTGATTGAGTTAGAAAAAGGCAGGGAAGTGAGCATCGCCCCAGGTCCCCTCATTCTGGATCAATGTTGAAAATAGAGGACTATATAACTCGCTATTTTGCGGTATGTAGCATAGCTAGACCTGCTTTTTATGGAGCACGGTAAAAGAGCTTAACACGAGATAGCTTATGCCTTTTTTAACATATAGCTTACGGTATGCTACACACACGAACCCTACCCAATTTGTAAATAAGAAACCCTACCCAATTTGTAAATAAGATGTTGACATGGGTTTTCCTATTGAACTGATTGAAAACCAAATAGGCCTAGTAAACTCGATAATAAGCAAAATATCCTCTAAACTTCGATCCTTTCTAACTAAAAGATAAAAATATCTAAGTCCTCATCCCTAAATCTCATTGAGTCATCCCTAATTCCCATATTTTGTCGCCTTCATCATATTCTTCTAGTGAACTTCGATACATGACCCCAACCTATATGAAACCACGGTCTCGTTGATGTCTCAAAGTCAATATGAAGCCACATCTCATCTACGTCTCGAAAACTCACAAAATCTTAAACGCTGAATAAAAATCTTTGATTCGTTATATTCAACTCTTTGATTCTTCTCGTCATTGATTCGAAGTAATCATACTTATTTATTCTTCTGTTTAAAATAGGTTAAATTTCAACTTGCTACCATGAACTATAGGCACTTCTTCAAATGACATCATGAACTTTTAAAATGATAGATTGATACAATGAACTTTCAGAATATCAAAACATCCCCTTACGGTGTAAACGAAAATTATAAAATGGCCATAATACCCTTCATATTTTTTTGCAAATATGGTTTTTTATTATATGATAGGGGTATTATGGTTATTTTATAATTTTCCGTTAACACCGCTAGGGGTGTTTTGATACTCTGAAAGTTCAAGGTATCAATCCATCATTTTGAAAGTTAATGATATCATTTGGAGAAGTGCATATAGTTCATGGTAGCAAGTTGAAATTTGACCTTTAAAATATTCAAACGGAGCAATCCATTCCTTGTTCAATTCTTCTTGCCGTGAGGTTACTAATTTTCCATGATAATTTTTTTAATTATGATAAGTTTTTTAATATCTCGGTTATGACAGGTTATTGATTTTGCCATTTGTTATTTAGCTTTCTTAAGTGCTTGAATATTTGACTGCTTTTTGAAAAGTATAATGCTATTGTGAAATAGGAAGTGATTGTGTTACTTGTTGGTACGGCTTTTATCAATTTTCTTAAACTTAATTTTACAAATCCTAATTTTTAAAACTATGGTTATTAAAATCAATAAATTGATAACGCATAGCTTACTCTTTGTGCGGTGCTATTCACGCTTTTCGGTTTTGGAAGGCGGAGCTCTACAATTACACTATTGCTATATTTGATATTATTGTGCATAAAGGGAGGGTCTGGTGTAGCAACTAAATCAATAAAAAAATTGTCATGGGTTTGTTCCTCGATTTTGGTCTGTATGGAGTATGTTCCCCTTGTGGTTGTACTTTGCTTCTCTGTTTTACTTTCCTTCTTTCCGAATGTTTCGTTAATTTTCCATTAATGAAACACGGGGGCCCACAAGCTTTTGTTTTAAGTCAAAAACTAAATCAATAAAAGAACAACCTAGCTAAATAAATCAAGTAACAACCCAGGTAAAAAAATCAAATGCAATACTTGCTCAACCAGCCAAACTCCAGAATATCTACATGTTCTTTTTTTAAAATGTTTCTGTTTTTTTTTTTCTAAATTCCTTTTTTCAAAAAAAGGCTTGTTTTGTAATAGGTAGCATACTAGTATATAAACCTTGACCTCACAAAATAATAGAAGGAATTAATTGAGTAAAAATTTGTGATGCTTATTGTCAGATCTATGATTGAATCTAGTCCTGCAAAGCTCCTACAGGATATCATTTTCAAGTTCAGGTTCCCTTCCATTATATTCAAAGCATCCTTCTTTTAGAAAGAAAAATAACGTTACCAAACCTTTATGTGTAACCTTAGCGTACATATTACGTGCTTATCTGTATGTGTCAACGACCACTCAACCAAAAGCTTAAGTTGATGAGCTGTATACTAGCAATATCCATCAAGCGATTGTATTTTATGCTTAACACTCTCCTATGAATGAATCCCAGGCCACATGGAAAAACGTCCACTGATAACATGGCTCGATACTATCCAAAAGTCAAGCTAATCAATTTTGAATTAGTACATCAATATAAACTCAAGGGCCTAAGGCTTAACAACCCCCCCCCCCTCAAATGGGCTAGTGGGCGTCAGGAAAACCTTAGGGATAAACATGACTGCTCACTTGAAATGAAATTTGAACTGGGCCTCTTGAAACCTATTGAGCTGATGAGCGGATAACAATATATATTCAGCAAAGCTAACTATAATGTAAAGTACCTCACAAAAAAAGCTGTAGAATACAGTATACTACATTAAAGAAAGCTTACACCAAGTTTATGGCATAATGAAGTTATTTATATGTTATCTGTTAGCTTTTTTAGGGAAAAAATCCGTATGCATTCACTTGACCCCGCAATTATACTCCAAGAATATTACTACAGTAATTTACATCAATTTAAGCAAGGATTAGCATATTTCCCATTAAATTGCACAAAATCACAAATCTCTGACAATAGAGCTTGTAAAACAACCTTAAGAAATAAGGACAATATATAATACATGGAATGTGAACATGCGCAGATCCAATACATGAAGGAATAACTAAAGAAATACAAAATTATTATCACACCAACTGTACCTTGAATGATTGTTTGGTTCTGCTCAAGCAAAGCCTGCAGGCATTGACAGTAAAGACATAAATGAACCAAAGATGCATATGCAAATGAAACCGAAAGATGACTAACCTAAGAACCACATCAACAAAGGAAAAATGTATTACTTCCTGCAGTTCCAACATACTGTCTAGTGTCTCCTTACATGATGATGCCAGGTCAGTATATGCTTGATCAACTAGCTTATCTGAACTGCAAAATAAGGATTTGATAGGCTCCTGGTAATAACATATGCAAAATGCAGTTAATGTTAAGGCATAATAAAGATATAAAAGGATACAATTGATAAAAGGACGACTTGATAAATTTCGACTATGAAAGCGCACCTGTGGTAATTTATTTGAACTAGAAAATGCTTTGTGCAGTAAGAATCTGAATTCCAAAGTTTTATCCCACAGGGCCTTCAGATGGGAAAGGTTAATGAGTAATTAAACGTGATTTGATAATAAAAAACAAAAATTGATAATCAAGTGTGCGCTATATATATATATATATAAATGATACCCTACTATCTTAAGCAATACCCTCTCAAAAATCCTCAGATTTCTATCGCTTGCTGGGAGTTAAATAGAACAAAATATATAAAATTAAGGAGAGTGTAAAGATATCATCAAAGAAACTCTGATGTACACCAGGGACCAACATATATCAATACCACAATTATTTGGGACTTCAACTTATAGAATCGAAGTAGCAACCATGTAAACATGATACCCGAATCTTTTGCTCTCACTTGCAAAGCTCAATGAAGGGCACAATAATCAGAAAGTACTATATTAATAACTGAAGATTAACAGGAAAAGAATGAAATATAGACAGAAGATAATCGACCAGGATCTTGGAGGATTAGAGGCCCTTCGAATTCATCTAGCATGTCAAATAGAAAGTTACAGCCGAGGATGACAATTTTCAGTTGTCCAAAGTTGAGGACCTTTATCCTAATTCAAAAATAAGTGCCCAGTGTGACATCCAATTGCCAACATACAGGACGTACAAACTTGCTCCGGTTTAAGTATTATCTTTTTTCTTTCCATCATTCTAAAGATTTATGATGATAAAACCTTAGTTATTTTTCTATCTACTATCACACATGATATGAATAGGCAAAAGTAATCAAAGGTACAAGTAGAATGAGTACGAAAAGTGAACCAAGTTGGAGTTGAATGCCAATTGTTAGGGTATAGTTAACAATCCAAATTACCATAGGTTATGCAAGTCAATACCTTTTGGCTTTTCACAGCTTGACCTTTTATAGCATCTTCATCCTTATGACGCTTCAAATTGTTCAAGAGATCCCTGTATAAAGTAACATAAGGACAAACATCACTCAGATACCCACATGACAAGGAATAAAACAAATCTATAAAGATTCTAAACCAGAGCCATTGCAATCGTTTTTCTTTATAAGGAGGATAAATTTAAGATTCCAAAAATATTCAGCTCCTAACTAAACACTATACAACACTAAATCCAATTATGTGATTCACGCAGGTCTAAAACTTTGAAATAAACATAAAGGAAAAATTACAAAATTATAAATAAAGAACATGCTATGCAAGCTCTCAAAATTTTGTAGGTAGAGGAAACGTTAGAATGCATCAAAATATACATAGGCGTATCATTCTGTTTTTCTTTCTACTTTGTGATATATAGACATAGGCGAACCTTTCCATTTTTCTTTATGCTGTGTGTTATATAGACATAGGCTATCACTGCCAAAATGTCAATGAAATTCCATAACTTCCAGAGTGTGGGGCAGACAAAAACTGCAGACCTTTGATTGCAATGTATTTGGCAGGCCATTGTTGTAATCATACAATTCATAATTTCTTTGGCAAAAACTCAATTCTAATAATTAGATGATCCCCTTCTAAAAAATAAGATTTTTTTTTTTGAAACTTTACACTTCATCTCTGATTGATGCTAATTGTGCATAAATTATTTTTTTCCAAGAAAGAAATACTAAAAAATTCTAATCGTGCAAACTCAAATAAAATGAATCCTTACTGTTGTTTGCGAAGATCACTCATCTCCTTTTCGAGTTCTTCCATCTCTGCATCTTTTAGCCGCCCGATTTTGCCGCCATCGCATCCTCCCTCCTCTTCATTGTCCTCCTAAACCACAAATAAATCATAACCAAATTACCAAAATTGATATAAAATAAGAAAACTTCAAACAAACGAAAAAAGGCGAAAGATTACCATCTCCTCATCTTCATCGTTCTCTTCCTAAACCAAAAACCCATCAAATTAACATTAAATCCAAAATCAAGGTAAAGACAATACCTTCAAAATAAAATAAGAAAAAATCGAAAGAAAATTACCATATCGTCGTCCTCGTCGCCGTTCCCCTCAGAATCGCTTCCACTCTCATCATCGAACTGCTCAAAGTCCTTGGACTGATCTGAATCTTCAAACTTCATCTCGCTTTCAGAATCGATGTCATCATCGGAGCTGCTTCGATTCTCAACTTCGAATCGCTTAGCTCGCTTTGCGGAAGAGCGCATCATGAAAGAAAATAGCAAAGACGAGAGCTTTTTTTTTACGAAAATTGAAGTTCGAGACTTTTGTTCGATGGTTTAGGGTTTTGAAAAAGACGCTGGCGATCGCGGGTTGAGGGCTCTCGGCTGGGGAAACATGGGCCGGATGAAAACCGGACATATAAAACTTTAAGACCCAATTCCGTGAATTATTCGGCAGGAATAATTCGAGAATTTTTTATTCTTTGCCGCAGGGAATAGTTCACAAAATCAAAACCCAATGTCTTATATATTAATTTCTTTCTTGAAATTTTTTCCGAACATTTTCTGTATACTTGCCAAATCTTTCCTGAATACCTGTCGATTTTTTCCGAAGAGTGCTCTGCATCCGAATTTTCGACCTCACCGAATTAATCGCGAATTTGTGACTTTGGTTTCATTTGCATGAATGATGCATGTATTATATATGTTAGACCCATGCAAAAAGGTTTTGGATGATTATAAAGGAATATGGATAATGTGGTAGAGTTTTTTTTTAATATAGATTTCAGAGAGGGTAACTTGAACTTTTGAATGCAAACAGTTTTAAAATTATGAGAAAATTTTTACTGCTCTCTAGTTGATATTCAATTTGAAGACCCCAACCTTTTGACACCCCTCCTATTTTTTTCTAGTTATAATGAATGATAGAGATATAATTTCAAATTAGCTGTTTGAATTTAGGGCTGATAGAGTTGAGCAGTTTTTTATATTCCGGATGATTAATATGAACCTTGGTGATTTCATTAGATTTTTTCGAAGCTTGTTGCCCCAGATGCCAGTTATATATGCATGTGGTATTATATTTGTTAACATATTTAGTAATTCAGATAATACCATGCATATTTGTCTTTCACGGTCACATTAAATAAGTATTTATGGAATATGTTTTTGTGAGATAATATTTAATGGAATACGTTGATTATATACATATCATCTCACATTGCATTCATATTTGCTTTATCTTAGATTTTTATCGTACCTATATCCTGTTTGTATCCGTCTCCATTTTGTTTAATATTTGTTTCGTATTCGTATCCAATTTTGCCAAATATGGATATAACTTTTTGTCACCGGACTATTTGTATTTATATTCATCACAAGAAAACAAATATAGATACGGTAATGCTCATATCAGCTCCGGATGTAACCCTACTTGGGAGTCAAGGAGGATCCCTAGGGAATGGGAGGGTCCAAGAGATGTGATTATTTTAATCCGTGAACCGGATGAATTTCGTATCTGATGATGCTCAATATTGGCGATGCGAGATCAGGACACGTGGCGGATGACATGTCCCAAGACCCAGAAGAAAGGGCCTACAGAGGCCGACCAGGCCACCCTTGTACCCGACCTGCAAGCACAAGCTGGCCCTTGTTAGGTCCACGTTACCCACCCCGGTCCTTTCGGGGAGGCGGAATAGGTAAAACAAAAAAATTTCCTAACTAGGTAACATGGACCGTACAAGAAGGATCGTTGTTAAACAAGAACTAACAAATATTCTATAAGTTCTAACTACTATGTAGAATGATTTATACCTTGGTCTTGAACTCCTTCTCTTCTTGTTGTTGTTCTTCCTCTTGCTTGCTCCTTGTAGTTGCTTGAACGGATCCTCCTTGTCGTCTCCTCTTTGCCATAGATGGATCCATCCGAGGGTCTCGAAATTGAGCTCCAATCTCGGCCTAGAGATAACTAAGGTGTTTGGTTTGCTAAACCTAATACCTTAGATTGAGTAGAGAAGAGTGATGGTGGTTTTGTCTCAAAGGTTCATGATTTCCAACTCATGGAACACTTGAACCTTGAGAGAGGAAGAGGAAGAGGGAGAGCTTTCTTTCTAGGAGAGAGAAAGAGAATGACAGAATGAGCTCTCATAATCCAACCCTTCTCACAAAAGTGAGAATAATGATAATAATAATAATAATTGAGTATATGGTGATGGTTAGTTTCAATGACCATTATTATTTCATGCTATTATTGCATTTTGCAAACAACAAACAAGCAAAAGTCATACCCATGAAATGATAGCCATGAAATGATGATGGTCAACAAGTCAACAAAAGTCAGACTTTCAACTCAAGCATGGCACAATAATACTTAATTAATATTATTAATCATATATCATATTCTCATTAGGGTTTAAAGAAAAGTCAACGGTCAACAAGTCAACCAAAGCCAAATGGTCAACAACCCTAATAAGAATCCTTTTCCTCTGTCAACTGTGCATACACATCCGCATCCGTGCTCCAAGGAACACGAATACACTGAGACAAAACCAATCCCAAAACAATTACTAGGATCTGGCTTAAACCAAAGCCCGCTAGTAACTACTGTCCGGACACCAAACGTGCACAAGTGCGCGGATATGAACGAACCCCGTCGCAAAACCATGCAACCTCTACTCTGTTTTGCCCAAAGGAGAGTAACCCTCTGTGTGGGACTCTAAAGGCTCGACACTACGCTGGCAGTGGGTTTACCCACAGGCCGCAAGCGGTACTAGCTGTACGTAACGGTCCCCAGGTAGATGTCGATAAGAAGACTGATGAGGTGAACCCATCGAACTCCTACTGAGCCTGAATGTGACAATCTCCGTATAGTCCGATCTGTTCGTCTGAGAATATCGCATGGCGGGCCTAGGGGCGGTAAACGTCATTCCCCTAATAGCGGTACAAGTCATGTCGGAGTGTAGCCCAGAACACCCTGAGAATCTACTGGAAAACCTACCAGCAATTCTCGCTTGCCCTGGCCAGGGACTTTGTGTAATGGCTCTCCTAGACACAGCGCGATATCAACCCCCAATACCGGGAGAGACGAATCCTGTCTAACCGCCACTGCCTCCAAGTGTTTCGGGACTGCACCCAACTACTACCTGTTTGCACGACTCAGTAGAGCCGTGGTAGGGTAGTAATCTAAGAACAGTGGGAACACACTCGAGGCGAAGTGACAGTGTCAAGTCAGCGGACTAAGCTGTACTCATGTCACCTAGGAACTGTTAACTGACGATAGGTATAATACCAACCAACAGTTCCCGACGAGTCATGTACAGTGTACTCGTAACCTAACGAGCACCTGCATACTATCTCCAGTACGACGTACTGATGGCTGTGGGACAGACCATCTCCCCTGCTGGGAAGAGAAGCGTATGCACCAGTCTACTCTGGAGTATCGATGCCCTGTCTCGATAATCCTACGACTAGGGACCAAAATAAGGATGTGCTTATAGACCACCCAGCCCCCACTAGTGTGATCGCCATCACAACGCCGGTAGTCAAGCAAAAATCCTAAGGGCTCTACCAATATGTTTTTAGCGATATGTTAAAAGAAACATATACACATATTAAGATAGAAACAAACCAAGTAGCATACTACTATATCGAGCAAGACTGTCGTAAAACCATATATATATATATATATATATATATCCCAAGCCTCCAAAATGTATTATATAAACTAGTACTATACAATAATGGCCTCTAGGGCATACATATCTAACAGCCCTCCTCGGGGGCCCCTGCAAATTTGCCTCCTCGGCTCCTCAGCTCGCCCCGAGCTGCCACAGGACCAAGACTCCTCAGCCCTCTTGCTCGGTTATGAGCTCCCCAGCCGAGGTCGTCTTCCTCGGTCCCTCCGACCGACCAACTCCACCACTCACAGGCGTAATCGTCGCTCCGCAAATCTCGCCATGCGCAGATTCTCCGCCAGCAGCGTCCCACGTTCCACGCCATCACGATCCCTATTAATGGGCGATCCGCTCTTTACGCGGGCGTGACGTCGGGAGCGTAACTGCCGGCGAGATTCTCGCGCCTGCTGCTGCGTGCTGCCGCCGCTATATAAACCCCATCACAGAGGGGTCAAGTGAGCCATTCTTGATTCCACTCAGCCGTTACTCTGCTCGGATCTAATACTAACTTGATCGTCGGAGGGTCCTCGGTGGTACCAAACCACCCCGGGACTTCTTTGCAGATACTCGGCGCTAAACTCCTTAAATCACCAATCTCCTCAAAACCCATTGAGACCCACACGCAACAGAAGATCACCGCCGAAATCCACCGGGAGATCAACGGAAGACAACATCTGACGGAGACCCGAAAAGGACCTCCATCAGTTGGCGCCGTCTGTGGGAAATAACTCCACAAAACACAAAGTTGGCCTTCCGATCTCCGCCCACATGGCAACCGATCCCCCTGAAGATCCAAACACCCGCTGTCGCCTCCCTCTCAACGGGGGCGCGGGCGAGCCCTCACCGAATATCGTCGGCTCCCCCGCTGGCTGCCATTTCACAGGCTCCGGCTACCGCCCGAACAAAAGGGCCAGGGGCCACGAGCCTATCACCTTTGGCGATGGAGACCTCCACGGCATCTCCATGCCCCACAACGACCCTCTGGTGATCACAGCCCGGATGCACTGGTACGAGGTCCACCGGATACTTGTCGACTCGGGCAGCTCGACAGACATCCTCTTCCACGACTGCTTCCTGCGCATGGGACTTACCCCAGCGGACCTGAGGCCAACCTCACACGTCTTGTCAGGGTTCACCAGCCACTCCATTCCCGCGCAAGGGGTGGTCACCCTGCAGTTCAACATCGGTGAGCCCGGCCGCATCCGTACGTTGCCTGTAGACTTCATCGCAGCAAAGGTCCCATCTGCCTACAACGTCCTTCTCGGCCGCCCGACGCTCAACTCACTCCAGGCCCAGATATCGACCTACCACCTGGCGATGAAGTTCCCTCTCGATCAGGGCAGAACAGGTCGAGTCTACGAAAACCAGCGGATCGCAAAGATATGCCTTACCGAAACATCTTCATCCGAGCAACCGACTGACAACGCTGAAGGAAAATATGACATCAAGGGTTCTTTGGACACCCGAGACGAGCAGGAGGAGGTCCGAGGAACGCCGGTCGAACCACTGATTGAGGTGCCCCTCACCGAAGAAGACAATGAAAAAACCGTCCAGATCGGATCACTCCTGACATGGGCTCGGCGAGACGACCTGGTCAGCTTCCTCAGAAATAACTCCGACGTATTCGCCTGGGCGCCCGCCAACATGCCCGGGATCGACCCCAAAATCATTTCTCACAGGCTCGAAGTTGATCCTACGGCCCGACCCGTCAGACAGAAAAAGCGGAGCTTCGCCCCCGTCAAACAGAAGGCTATCGAAGATGAGATTGATCGACTTCTCGCCGCCAACTTCATCTGGAACGTACCGTACTCGCATTGGCTGGCAAACATAGTTCTGGTCAAGAAGTCAAGCGGGAAGTGGCGCATGTGTGTCGACTTCACCGACCTCAACAAGGCCTGCCCCAAGGACAACTATCCGCTCCCTCGGATAGATCAGCTCGTCGAAAGCTCAGCCGGCCACGAGCTGTTGAGCTTCATGGATGCTTTCTCCGGCTACAACCAGATCCGCATGAATCCGGAAGATGAAGATCTCACCACATTCACAATGGACCGGAGGGTATATTGCTATAAGGTGATGCCCTTCGGCCTTAAGAACGTCGGGGCCACGTACCAGCGGTTGGTCAATCGCATGCTCAAGCCACAGATCGGCAGGAATATGGAGGTCTACGTTGACAATATGCTCGTCAAATCCGTCTCGACGGCATACCATGCCAGGGATCTGCGCGAGGCCTTCGAAGTGCTCCGCAAGTTCAAGAAGAAGCTGAACCCCGCCAAGTGCGCTTTCGGAGTCACCGGGGGAAAGTTCCTCGGGTTCATGGTTACTCACCGTGGAATCGAAGCCAACCCAGAGAAAATCGACGATGTCCTCAACATGGCCACGCCCAAAACCAACGTCGAGATCATGCGGCTCACAGGACGAGTCGCCGCTCTGAGCCACTTCATGTCCAAGTCAGGAGAGAAATGCCTCCCGTTCTTTAAGGCCCTGAAAAAGATCTCGAGGTTCGAATGGTCGGAGGAGTGCCAAGCCGCCTTCGACCAATTGAAGAAGCACCTCGCGACGCCGCCACTGCTCACCCGACCCGTTGAAGGAGACGAGCTGTCGCTGTATCTGGCGGTATCCGATCAAGCAGCAGGCTCGGTGCTCGTCCGGGAGGTTGAGGGAGCACAGAAGCCAGTATACTATGTGAGCCACGTATTTAAGGACGTGAAAACGAGGTACCCGGCCATAGAGAATATTGTCTTAGCCCTCGTGGTGGCCTCAAGGAAGCTGCGACACTACTTCCAAACACACACCATCATCGTCCTTACCGAGCGCCCGTTGGGGGCCATTCTTGCATCACCAGAATCCTCGGGCCGCTTAGAAAAGTGGAGGTGGGAGCTATCCCGGTTTGATGTGAAATATCGCCCGAGGCAGGCCATCAAGGCACGGACCCTGGCCGACTTCATCGTTGAGTGCACCATCCCCCTCAAGGGACCGGAGTCCACGCCGCCCCCCGCGACTCAGTGTCCCGTCGCGGGGAGGCCTGGTTCTGTTCCTGAGTGGATCATCTACGTCGACGGATCTTCAACCGAAGAAAGGTGTGGTGCCGGCCTCATTATCTGTGGATCGAATGAAGCAGAAATGGAGTACTCTCTGAAGCTCGGTTTCAAGGCCTCGAACAACGCGGCAGAGTACGAGGCCCTCCTGGCCGGACTGCGCATGGCCGCCGGGCTGGGGCTGAAGATAATTCGAATCCGCAGCGACTTAGCCCTTGTTGTCGGACAAGTGACCGGCCGCTTTGAAGCTCGGGAGCCTCTTATGGTGAAATACCTGAACGAGGTGAGGAAACTCCAGAGAAACTTTGAAGAAGTCCAAGTAGAACAAATACTCAGGCAGCTGAATGCCCAAGACGACGTCTTGAGCAAGCTGGCTTCATCATACTCAGCCAACAATAAGCGGTCCATCCTCTTCGAAACCTTGCTTCAGCCCAGTGTGGAAGACGGAGCAGCCACGCTCCACGTGTATGCGGCGCAAGAAGGCAACCAAGATTGGAGGAAGCCCCTCGTAGAATTCCTGAAGGACGGTGTGCTCCCGAATGACCGGGGGGCCGCCCGCCACCTCCGGGCCAAAGCCCGCCACTTCGTCTGGAGCAATGGAAATCTTTACAAAAAGTCCTTCACTCAACCCCTGCTCCGATGCGTTGATCCCCACGAAGCCGACTACGTCCTCCGGGAAATCCATGAAGGGGTTGGCGGTGCGCACCAAGGGGCCCGAACCTTGATCCAAAAGGCGTTGCTTCAGGGGTACTACTGGCCCACTATTCATGAGGACGCCCAGAAGCTAGTCAGAAGATACAAGAGTTGCCAGCTCTATGGCAGCATCCCTCGCCTCCCCGCCACCGAGCTGACCGCCCTAACATCCCCATGGTCGTTCGCCCAGTGGGGATTGGACATGATCGGCCAGTTCCCAACCGGTACGGGCGGGCACAAATACGTCCTCATCGCAGTAGACTACTTCACCAAGTGGATCGAGGCCATCCCCATCAGAAAAACGGACGCCACCACTACCATCAAGTTCCTGCAAAACAATCTAATACTCTGGTTCGGCATCCCGAGATGTATCATCACCGACCACGGGACGAACTTCGAGAATGAGAAAGTGAAAGACTTCTGCAAAGAATACCATATCCTCATGAAGTTCGCCGCGGTCGCGCATCCCCAATGCAATAGGCAGGCCAAATTCGCTAACCGAGACGTCCTCCGGGGCCTCCGAACCAGCCTGGAAGGGCAACAAGGCAGTTGGGTTGAAGAATTACCCCGGGTCTTATGGGCCCTGCGCAAGTCAAAGAAGACCCCCACCGGGGAAACCCCCTTTAGTCTCTGCTATGGGACCGAGGCGATGGTCCCAGCGGAGATCGGGCTACCCAGCATCGGGTCGAGCACTTCGACGACGATGCGAATACCTCGGCGCTACGAACCAACCAGGACATCTTATTGGAGAAGAGAGACCGGGCCCAGATCAGAGCTGCCGCTTATCAGCAGCAAACGGCCCGATACTACAACGCTCGGGTCAAGCACCGCTCCTTCCAGAATGGGGATCTGGTCCTACGACGAAACGAGTTCGTCAATCAAGGCAGGCTAGACAAGTTCTCCCCGAGGTGGGACGGTCCCTTCCTCGTCTCTGAGGTCCTCCCCGGCGGGGCCTATCGCCTGCAAGATGCGGACGGGCGCAAGCTCCCGCGGCCTTACAACGCCGAGAAGCTCAAGCTATACCAATGAGGCCAAGGCCAACAAGTGTGTACCCCTCCTTTCACAAAGACGATGTAAATGCTTTCCGAAAATCCTTTCCATTCGAATAAAGGAACGTCGAAACATTGCAAGTGAAGTTTTGTCTTTGCGATCCAAAGCCCTCCTTAGAGGCAGCTCAGCAGCTACCCTGCTCGGCTATCCCCGGCTGGTAGCTTCCTACCACGACTGACAGGGATCACAAAGCCTTCCCAGAGGCAGTCGAGCCCGAGGATCCCTCACTCGGCTATCCTTCAGGACAAAAGCCCTCGCCAAGAGGCACCGGGCAGAAACCCTGCCCGGCCAAGGGTCCTTGGTAGGCTTCTTACAGCCCCTCCCGCGCTAAGGACCAAAGTCCTCCCAGAGACAGTCGAGTCCTTGCTCGGATATCCCCGGCTGGTAGCTTCCTACCACAACCGACAGTGATCAAAGTCCTCGCCAAGAGGCACTGGGCAGTAACCCTGCTCGGTCCCCGTCCTGAAGGATCAAAGCCCTCGCAAGAGGCAACCGAGCAGTTACCCTGCTCGGTCATCTCCGACTGGTAGCTCCCTACCCAAGACGCCAGGGATCGAGGCCCTCGCAAGAGGCACCCAAGCGGCTACCCCACTCCTTCATCCCAGGCTGGTAGTTGCCTGCACACGACGCCAGAGACCCAAGCCCTCGCCAAGAGGCAACTGCGCAGCTTCACTACCCGGTCATCCTTAGTGGGCTTCCTACAGCCCCTCCAACACTAAGGATCAAAGCCCTCGCAAGAGGCAACCGATCAGCTACCTTGCTCGGTCATCTCAGGCTGGTAGCTCCCTACCCATGACGCCAGGGATCGACGCCCTCGCAAGAGGCATCCGAGCGGCTGCCCCACTCGGTCATCCCGGGCTGGTAGTTGCCTACCCGCGACGCTAGAAATCAAAGCCCTCACAAAGAGGCGACCGCGCAGTTTCACTGCCCGGTTATCCTTAGCGGGCTTCTTACAGCCCCACCAACGCAGAGGATCCGAGGCCCCAAAAGGGGCAACAAGTCTATCGAAGTCTAAGCGATCCCCCCTCGACTCCGGGGCCATGGAGATGCCTTCTCGGCAGCGCTTGGAAAGTGATGGAGATACGAGGTCGGCAACGCTTGGCAAGTGATCGAAATCAACTCAACGAACGATCGCTAGACAGATAGCTGACCCAACAGTGCAAACAGAGATATTCTACAAACATTCTTCACACACAGAAGATGAAATGCAAACCGATGAAACAAGAATTTTCTTTTATTACCAAAGGCAAAGTTTTTACAAAGGGTATTTTGGGGCTCCCCAGCCCTACAAACTGCTCGGAGGCTTACTTCGATCCCCTCATCGTTGGCATCACGGCCTGCTGGGGGCTTTACCACTGGAGATTTCGCCACCAGGGGCGCACCCCGCTCCCCTCGCCATCTTCTACCGGAGGCCTCGCCACCGGGAGCGAAACCCGAGCGCGGAGCTCGCCATCGGCGAACTCGGGAAGCTGCTCCTTCACGGCGTCCAGGGCCTTGTTCCACGCGAAGGCAGAATACTCCCCGAGCTCGACGTAAAACTCCTCTAACGCCTTATAATCGGCCACAGCTTTCTTAGCCCGAACCTCGGCAATCTGGGCCTCCAGAAGCGCCGCCTCAGCATCTCCCCTGCTGGCGTCCCTCTCCTTCTCCATGGTCGCGAAGCGTTCGGCCAGATCTGCCAGCTTCCTATCGGCGACCCGGAGGGACGCACTCAGACGACGATGGACACCCCGATTCGCTGAATTGGCAAGTTTCGCAGCCTCCGCACGGGCTGCCAGAACGTCGGCCCTTGCCCTTTCCAGGCGCAGGTCACGCCGCAAAATCTCGACCTCCGAGGGAAACGCTTCTATTGGCCTCGGTGCATGGAACGCCCCCTTGGCCTCCATATGAGCGGCAAGGGCGCAGTGTTGAAGGACCTGACGGAAAGCGAATGAGAAACCGGGAGGCCCTCGAGCCAAAGAAAGGAATACCAGAAAAACTACACGTAGAGGAGTTCGTACCTGGACCGCCCCCTGGGCCATGGCCTCCAGTTAGGCCCTCAGAGAACCATGCGGAAGCTTTTCCCCACCCGACTCCTCCATCCCGGCGAGCAGGACGGCAGCAACGGAAAGCCCAGACGAAACCATGAAGACGGCGCCGCCCTCCTGCACGAAAATCCCCTCAGGGACCCTCGACGACGACGTGCGAGAAATTGTCATTTTTCTCTTAAGAGGGGCCCCGTCCTCGCCCTCCCCTCTATCCCCCGTCTGGGGCTCGGATAACCGTGGACGTCTCGGGCCGCCGCTGGAACAACCACCAGGAGCCGTCAACGAAGCAGACGGCCCTATCGCCGGCAGAACATCCGGCGCGGGGCATGAGCCAGCCGGGGGCTCGGCCGCGCCACTAGCCTCCCTCTGGCGCGAGCAACCCAAAGAGTGGGAACGAACCATGTATTCAAAAGAAGAAGAATGCCGAGCAGCCGCGACTTAGGAGAAAGGAAATATGAAGGAGTAGGGGCCCTGGAGCGGGCCCCACCCCTACTTATCGCTGCAAAATACCTCATCCAACGGCACCCTTCATCTCCCACCAAAACGTCTCCTCGGGTCCAATGGCTCCGATTGCTCCACGTGTCATTCCCACGCTGAGGCGCATCCGTCAGACGCTGCAGGCCTGCATACGTCGCGACGGCCAACCGACGCTCGACACGTGGACCATCGCGTCAGTGGCAGAATGCATGAACCGACGCACCTTCCTTAAATGCAGAAATCTCACCCTGATTCGCTGACAGAAAAGACAAACTGACAGCCCGAGGACTCGTCCCGACGAAGCCTTAGGAAGGAGCTCACCTCAGGAGGCCTGGCAGTCCACTCCTGACCCGACCCGTTAGCTGGTCGGGACAAGAGTAGGGGGATAATGATGATGCTCAATATTGGCGATGCGAGATCAGGACACGTGGCGGATGACATGTCCCAAGACCCAGAAGAAAGGGCCCACAGAGGCCGACCAGGCCACCCTTGTACCCGACCTGCAAGCACAAGCTGGCCCTCCTCGGGGCCCCCTGCAAATTTGCCTCCTCGGCCCCTTAGCTCGCCCCGAGCTGCCACAGGACCAAGATTCCTCAGCCCTCTTGCTCGGTTCCGAGCTCCCCAGCCGAGGCCGTCTTCCTCGGTCCTTCCGACCGACCAACTCCACCGCTCACAGGCGTAACCGCCGCTCCACAAATCTCGTCACGCGCAGATTCTCCGCCAGCAACGTCCCACGTTCCACTCCATCATGATCCCCATTAATGGGTGATCCGCTCTTTACGCGGGCGTGACGTCGGGAGCGAACTGCCGGCGAGATTCTCGCGCCTGCTGCTGCGTGCTGCCGCCGCTATATAAACCCCCATCACAGAGGGGTCAAGTAAGCCATTCTTGATTCCACTTAGCCTTTACTCTGCTCGGATCTAATACTAACTTGATCGTCGGAGGGTCCTCGGTGGTACCAAACCATCCCGGGACTTCTTTGCAGGTACTCGGCGCTAAACTCCTCAAATCACCAATCTCCTCAAAACCCATTGAGACCCACACGCAACAGAAGATCACCGCCGAAATCCACCGGGAGATCAACGCAAGACAACATCTGACGGAGACCCGAAAAGGACCTCCATCAGTATCCCGAAGGATTTGCTAAAATTTTATTTTGAAATATTATTTAGGAAATCATAAATAATTTCTAAATCTTTTGAATCTAAAAGAAGATAATAAATTGGTAGAAAATTAAAATAAATGAACACAGATATATTTAGATTATTATATAAGAAGTTCTATATTTTATATATACTATCAAATCATCTGCGTCTACATCCGCTTGCGCCATAATACCAATACCAGTAATAAGAATAAAGCTAAAATGCGGGAAACCTCCCACAATTTTGCCCAAAAAGCAGAAAACCCTCATACCCTTAAACTTAAAAGAACATGCACTTGACCTCATAAACTGTTAGTATTTTAGGTATATATTATCCAAAATGCCCCTGAAGCCTTTCTCCTCCAAATTCTCTTCTTCTTCTCTATAAATTTTTCCCTCTCCAAATCTTTTTAAATCATTTTTTTCAAAATACCTATGTCAAAACATCACCTATCTTTTCTCTAACCCTCCAAAAGAGGAAGGATAGATTCAACTGAGTATGAATTTGAAAAAGATAAAAAAAACAAGAAAAGAATATATTAGAATAATGAATTAAATATATTAGACGGGCATTTTTGGCATAAAAAGTCTAATGGACGTAAAAACTAACACGGTTAAGATTTTTTGGATAAAGTACATATTTTTCAAGTTTATAGTGATTTCCTGCTTTTCAGTCAAAAGGAAGGGTGGTTACGTACATTTTAGCCTAATAATAATCTTAACATATCCACTATTTACCGAGATGGATTATAATCTACATCTATAATCTATATATATACCTATAATCTAACTCTTAAAAGCATATTGATTTTTTTTTGGATACATAATTCAACTTTTCACGTTCTTTTTCTGCGGTCCAATTTATCTTCTCATCTCCGATTTTGTTTGTTGCGATCTCCTCGTATAGCTTATTATCAAAAAAACATTAGTTGAGATTGTTTCAATATACCTTTGTTATTGACAATTTTATTGCAATCTCAACAAAAACAAAATCAAAATCTAAAATAATCTTAATAAATCAAAATCGAAACCAACAAAATCAAAAATAATCTTTTCCTTTTATAACTAGGATAGGAAGTGGGGGAGATTGAAAATCCCAAAGGCTGCATTGTGAACGGTTTATATCCAGATAATTGATAGAGGCTCTAATCCTTCGGTCTATAGTGTATGTATCTTTACTTTGATCTTATTATTTTTTTCAATTTTTATTGTCTGTTGAGATATAGAGTTAGAAATTTTGATTGAATGAGAGTTTTGTTTTACAGGAATATTTGCTCTCGGATCAAATTTAAAGTTTCTTTAAAAATTTGGAATCGATGATTTTTTTATCTTAGTAATTTTTTTTAATCTTTTAGTTCAATTTTATGTGTGTATCCAGAAAATTGATAGTGACTTTAAGGTTGCGCTTCGTACATGAAATGAAAAATTATTGGGAATCCTCAAATTTCGAGAAATGTGATGACCGGGAATCCAATTCCTAGAAATCTTGCATTACCATGCTTGGTACATTTTAATCATCCACGATGATATATGTATACCACCGTCGACCGGCGATGGACAATGGGAGGTGCGGCCGGCGGCGAACAAAGGCGGTGAGAACAGCAGCCGGCGGCGGACAATGGTGGTGAGAACGGCGGCCGGCGAACGTCCGAACGGAAGACGACCGACGACCGACGGCAAGGGAGTACGGCGGAGAACATCCGACTAGTGGCCGGCAGTGAACATCCGACCAACGGCCGATAAGGAAGGTCGGCAGCGGCGAGACCGACAGCGGATGTCAAACTGACGTTGGGGGGCAAGAAAGGCCGGCAGCGAACTTCCGACCGGCGGACGGCCTGTGGTGGCCGATAATGAAGGCAGGCGGCGAATGACGGATGGTCTGGCATATGTCGTGTTAGGTGGGTATATTTCATGGTAATTTAGGATAGACATATGTTTTAGGCGAATTGGATTTCCATGAAATGTGATCATTTGATTACCACGGTAATGTAATATTCCTGAGAATATTTTTTACACCTAAACAAGTAGGGTAATATTTCATGGGAATTTAGGATTACCCCTAGATTACCCGCTACTAAGTGCATCTTAATCATTCGATCCGCAGTGTAAGCATATTTACTTTGTTCTTATTTTTTTGTTGAATTTTGATTGAATGGAATTTTTGTTTTGCAGGAATCTCTGTTCTCGGATCAAATTTGAAGTTTCTTTAAAAATTTGGAATCGATGATATTTTGATCTAAGTAATTTTTATTGTCATTGTTAGTTTTAGTCCAATTTCAGGTGTATATCCAGAAGATTGATAGTGACTCTAACCATTCGATCTGTGCTCTAAGCATCTTTACTTTGATCTTATTATTTTATATTGTTATTTTTGTTAAATTTCTATTGTCTGTTGAGACATAGGGTTAGGGATTTTGATTGAATGAGAGTTTTGTTTTGCAGGAATCTCTGTTCTTGGATCAAATTTGAAGTCTCTTTAACAATTTGGAATCGAGAATACTTCGATCTTAGTAATTTTTATTGTTATTTTTGGTTCAATTTCAGGTGTGTATACAGAACATTGACAGTGACTCTAACCTTTCGATCCGTAGTATAAGTATCTTTACTTTGATCTTATTATTTTTTGTTGTTATCGAGTGAAAGTTTTGTTTTGTAGGAATCTCTGTTCTTATATCAAATTTGAAGTCTCTTTAACAATTTGGAATCGAAGATACTTTATCTCACTAATTTTTATTGTTAATTTAATTTTTATTGTTACTGTAAAATTTTATTGTTATTTTGGTTCAATTTCAGTTGTTGTTTATTGAAGCGGGGCTAGGGTTTTTGATGGAATGAAAGTTTTGATTTGCAGGAATTTCTATTCTAAACTATATCAAGGATCGAATTTTTTTCTTTACCGTTTGCAATCGATAAGAAATTGAATAAGAGTTTTGATTTTCTCAACTGTATCAATGAAAATTTTAAATTTCGATTTTCAAACTGTTACACATCTGAATCCATGATTTAACTAACTAATTTCAGTTTACAAACTAATAATCTTCTAAATCCTTAAATTAAGATAGCTTTCCTTTTTAGCCTTCCCAGGTTGCCTACCAATGCACCCATCCATTTTTCTTTGTGTGACATCACGGAGAAACTCGTCTTATCTGTGACCTAAGCATCTTTGATTTAGATGATTTTTTCTTTGCGAATTTAATTATACATGTCAAATTATGAATTATATATTAAATTATAACCAATAGAGAATATGAATCTCATCATTCTCAGATGAAATAATATATCATCAAAAACGGGGGAAAAACCAAATGATCCATATTTAAATTTTTGGTCAATATATTGTAACATTTCACAAAAAATAAAATATTATTTTTGGGAATTTATATAATTAAAATAATAAATATTATGAATATTTTAATGTTATGATATAATTAAATACTGATAATTTGGGAAATATTGGAAAATTAAATTGAATGATAATTTTTGGAGGGATTCATGTGATTTAGACAAATTATAAATTTTTATAATTAATTATATACAAGTTTATTTCTAAACTCGATTAGATTTTCCTAATCTTGCATTAATCCGGTTTTTTATGCATGTCATATTACACATTGTTACATTTTTCTACTATGACTTTTTTTTTAAGCTTGGATTTGTTTTAAAATGAAAGGAAAAGGAAAAGGAAACAAAAGAAAAGAAAAGAAAAGGGAAAAGGTTAAAGAAATGGGTATGGGCAAGAGAGAGATGAGAGAGAGATGTGAGGGGTCTTTGACTTGGCTCATTCTTCATTCTCTTCATCATTTCCTCTTCTTCTTTCTCCTTCATGGCTGCTCTCTTCTTCCACCTCCTTCACCTCCTCACTACACCTTCATTTCCACCTCAAAACACTTCACTTCCTTCATAAATTTCACGCACAAGCTCACTATAAGCATGATGGACCAAACAAAATTGGATCTTGGAGACTTGGTGCAACTCAAGAAAATTCTTGAGTTGCCAAATGAGGTATCTTCTTCACCATTAGACTAGTATTTCTTTTCCTTTAGCGTCCATACTAGTTTAGAATCCATTTAGTATAGTTTTGTAAACTTTGAAAATTCCAAGAAGAGGTTAGGGGATTTTATGAGTTGTGAAGTGTAAATTAAGGTTTAGTAGTGATCTTAAACCCGTTTAGTGTTAGAATTCTGGACAAAACCAAAGATTAAAGCCCCAAGACACGAACTTAGAAACCCCGATATCGGAAGATTGTGGGAATTGTGGTGATATTTAGAGATCTGCTATGACCCGGGGCACCTGAAAAATATTTAGCGAAAACTGAGAGCTGTGCAGGCAACCTAGAAACTAACCCCAAAACCCGAGACCCCAATTCCACTTCCAGGCCGCAGATTTAATCACTTGGGCCGCAAATTGCGGCCTGGGTACTCCCATTTTGGTTCGTGTTTGGTCTAGGGCTTTATCTTCAGTAAATTAGACCCTCCACATATGCAAAATTGTCTAATTTCACTTAGGGTAAAATCTGGAGGTGTTTTCTTGTGTTGCTGTTTCGTTTTGCGACTTCGTTTTAACTTTGGTTTTGGTATTTGGGTTTTAACTCGATAGTTTGACGTTTGTACATCGACATTGAGGATTTGTTTGGCCTTTCTTGCATGCGTAGTCCTTAGGTTCTAACCTATGTACCCTTCGTATGCCGTACCGGATTTCTCGTATTTGATTCTCGTTTACGATACGATATTCATTGAATTGTAGGTACCTCCACGAGGACTTCGGATGATGAGGAAGAGAATGGCGACCTCGACTTCGGCAAAAAATGATCAAGGTGAGTATATATATATCTACGGGGAAAGTCGGGTGGATGGCGTATAGCACCCCGCAGTTTCGTAGTATAGTATGTGAATACGATATATATATTTATAATTGTGTGTATTATGATACGTGGTTGATTATCAAGAAGGTTTTAAGAGATCATGGGTTAAATTTTAGTGTAATTGGAGGATAGTATCGTTAGTTAGTTTTAGTCGCGAAACCCTAGAATAAGGTACACGCACACACACACGCGCATACATTTTACTTTCTTGTGCGTATATGGGGATATATATATATATATATATATATATATGTATGTATGTGAGTGTGTGTGTGTGTGTATACACATAGGGATGATGAGGATAGTATATGGTACTTGGAGATGAGTCGATGTGATTGGGCATGATGCCACGAGATCGGTGATGTGACTTGGTTCGTATTATGAGATACGACATGATATTATAGCGGATCTTTAGGCGATGTGTTTTCATACACACGCATATATATATGTTGATGGTATCGGATTGTACTAGATTTTAGATCAGTACCCCTAATTCAGGATATGATGATAAGGATACCAGATGAATAATAAGATAAATATGATATTCGACCTGTACCCAGATTTGGGATGCTGTGCAATGGATTTACCGTACGAGATATAATTATGATGATGGATCCGCACTCTTGACTCGAGAATGTCATATTATATATTTTATCGTACGTGATACTATTGAGGCGGGATCACCGACTACTAGATATAGATATCGACTCAGATTTAGGTGGTTTTCCCTATCCTTTCGATTAGTCTGTTAGTTTAGTCCTGTAGTTTACTTAATAGATGTTAGACTGGTCTCGGGTCATACCTATTTCCAAAACTAACGAATCGTGAGTATTTTAAAGATAGGCCAGGGGATACTACGGATATTTCAAAGGGCGTACCTTTTCTTAAAAACACCGTAGCCCATATTTTCTAAACACACAATTCGTGTTATTTCAAATGTCAAACTGTATGACTCATATATGTAAATGTGCATTCTTATATGTTGCGTTATTATTCATGTTCTGCATATTCTTATTGTTCGCATCGCATTGCATGCTTATTTGTGTTTTCATTAGTTATTATTAAAATCATGCTGTCAGGACACCAACACCATTACCGATGATGCGTATGCTCCACGTACACCTGCTTGCCGGCTCACACACATCATCATCGGTAATTGCCATGTCACGTACACATTAGAAAACACTATTTCATTGTATGAATTGCTAGCTGATAGTTTCGACATAGTACTAGTGCGCTTGCTGTTATATGCTTGTTTAATTATTGCATTCTTTGCTTGATATTCCATGCATTCATATATTCATTTGTCATGCAATATTATGTAGCTTATTATCGATAATTCATTGTTTATTTACTCTTGAGATTGAGATTTCGGATGTTCATGAGATTTCTGGATTTGGAGAAACTGCAAGAATTTTATAAACTTATTATCATTTTAAAGATAGAAAATTGCGGTTTTCTCATGATATGATATGAGATATGTCCACCATGAGTTTTCTCGACTCTTGAGCTATATCATACACCCGATTCGAGGAGGGGGAGGAACCGTCTGTGGGTGCATGGTAGACCCGGTGCGGTACCCCGGGACGAGAAGGTCGCAGATGATGGCGTTGAGCCTGGCAGGGGAGCACTATCGACCGATGATTTTATTTGTGACTCGACGGATATCCGGAGGATACTGATCGGAGTATAGGCCAGTCCGGATTGCTGGAGCCTGAGATATTGAGATTTAATGATATAGGCCAGTCCGGATTGCCGGAGCCTGAGATATTGAGATAGCGAGATATATATTTTGTGTCGATGCTAGACACTGATTTCTGTGGATTTCATTGATGATACTTCGATTTTTATACATAAATCTCACTGAGATAAGAAAACAGTTTTCTCATTTAGATGTATTCTATTTTCATGCATTCATATATCATATATATGATATATTGCTACCTGAGATACTGACACGAGCACTTGGTCTTACACTTATGTATAGATGTTTACCTTTGCCATTAGTATATACTTCAGGCTTCATTATTTGAGGATATTACTATCGTATGACCTAAGATTGAGTCATACATGCGATTTCTGTTCGGTGATGTTTTCTACTCACGAGTTGGCAACTCACCCCATTGTGCCACGGTTTCTTGCAGGTTTTGCCGTACAGGTTTCGTTGCGGCTTGCTGGCACACTGCTTCTTTCCGGGTGATTGTTTTGGTAGATGAGTTCACTCGCATCGTGACCACCATTGTATTTTATTTATTCAGTTGTATGCAGTAAACTTCATCAACCAGACTTGTATAAATTTATAGACCTAGAAGACTAGTGTATATTCTTTCGACCTTAGAGTCGCGCGCTGTATTATTATGGTTTATCTCTGGTTTTCTTCAGGGTATTGCTTTTTCTTGCTGAGTTTTGATTCTCGTCCTTCGGCGTTGTATATTATATTGCTTGCGTGGTTGTGACCGCCAATTGGCGAAAAGCTAGTTTCCGCTTGGAGATGCCTTTATATTATGCATGTTTGTACCCGTTTGGAGCAAGTATTTACAAAGAAAACTCTGCCGAAATTTTTGGAAAAGACTTGATGTTTTAAAAACACATACTACGGCTCAGTTTGTTAAAACACTTGCTTTTAAACTAAGTTTTTGCTTTACTCTCTTTTCAAATGGTTTAGATTTTCTGGGCTTTTGGCTTACTTGAATTAGATGGAGTTCTATAGACTTCATATGATTCAAGTGTCAGTCACGTGCTATTTCGGTTCGTGACATATATTAACCCCTAAGATCAATTTTGAGAGAATAACAAAAGAAGAAAACAAATAAACATGATCATATTGTTAACCTTGGATGATTTTGGATCCAAGAACAATCGATTTGCCTTATATGACGTGCTTTTGGGGTTTCCAGGCTTGAAAACAAGGTTTATAAGTTAGTTTTGAACTTTGTCGCATTTTAGGGTTCATGTTCCACATTTATTTAGCATTTTAAAATAAGTTTTGAACTATTTTAAAATGTCAAACTCCTAAATTTTATTGTTCTATTTTGTTAAAGTTGTTATGAAAGTGTCAAGAAGAAAAACATAAAAATAAAAATATTTATAAATATTTGAAAAATAAAAGGAATACAAAAAAATTAGCAAGACATGAAATTATTTATTTATTATTTTTCTTATAAACTACATATAAGAAGTCCTTTCTAAAAATTATTTATAAGTGTAGATCTTCTAAAATTTATTTATGAAAAATTATATGTTCCTTTCTATGTAAATGACAACTATGTGGATGGCTAAGTGCAAAATAAACAATAATAAAAGATTTTTTTTTATCTTTTAATGAAAAGTAGATTCAAAAATGCTAACCAAACAAGATTTACAATGATTTGAAAACTATCCAAAAACATTTTCAAAAAAATATGAATTCCAAGCATAGAAACTAACAAGATACATATTTTTAAAAATAATAAATAACATCTAATATGAATTGAAGCTAATTTTTACACATATATCAGAATTTGAAGAGATTGTTAGGTCCAAAAAATAAAGAAAAAATTGTAAGATTTTTAATAATATAAGAATCCAAAAATAAAACTAAAGAAAAAGATGGATAAAAAAAATAATAGCTTAAATATTTGAAAAAGATTTATATTTTGATTTTAAGACATCTAAAAATAAATATAAAAATAATTACAAACACTTGAAAAAGGTTTTTAATAAAAATTTAAAAATTGCAAGATTTTCAAAGAATTAAAAATAAAAAACTAAATATTAAAAAGATTTATAAGGAATTTAAAAATACAAAAATATAAGAGGATTTGAAAGGTATGATTTTTCTTATTTTATTACCTTTCTTATAAACTGTATTTAAAAAGTATGCAAACTTTTAAGGATATAATTTTATATTTCATTTTAACGGATAATCAAGAGAAACTGTCTAAAATTTTATTACGACAACAATTGTGTGTATGGAAAAGTCTAAAATAAAAGAAAATTGTTAAAATAGTTTAAACTTTTACCAAAAATAAATTTAAAACTTAAAAAGATTCGACAAATTAAAAAATCCAGAGATATTTGCAAGAATTAGGAATCCAAACACATAAAAGGATTTGCAAGATTTAGAAATGTCAAAATAAAAACTAAAAGGAGACGGATTTGAGAAATATTAATTATAAATAAAAGTTAATAAATAATTGAAAATGATTTATATTTTATTTTCAACATTTAAAGAAAACAAATATAAAGATTTAGAAACATGTGAAAAGATCTTTAAGCCCAAAAATTAAATAAAAAGTTAAATGATATTTAAAGATTTAAAAATCCAAAAGCTAGAATTATAAATTTGTGGATTTTAAAAATAATAATAAATAAAAGCTAAACGATTGAAAAATGATTCATTCTTATTTTTAATAAATCTAAAAATAAAATATTAAAATATTTGCAAACACTTGAAACTTTTCCGAAAATAAAGTAGTAATGTTTAAAAGAGTTTTAAAGATTAAAAACTCCTAAAATAAAAAGCTTCACAGATTTTCAAATATTTAAAAATATATAGAAATATAAAAGGATTTGCAAGAAATAAATGTTTACTTGATCCATCTTATATATATAAGCATTGTCTGCATTGTCTGCATAACTGAAATAGTGTTTGGCTAGAAACAAAAGGAACTAAAAAATTGAAGGGAAAAATATGCTTTTAATATGAGATGATACAATACTTAATCAGAATAAGAGATCTGATCTTTCTAAACATAACATGGCCCAGCTGCAACGAGTATACAAATCTAGCTAAAAGGAGGTGATTTAAGATTCTTGGTCTCAGATGAAAAAGAAACTTGAAAAAGAAGAAAACTAAAATTAGACAAGACCGCATATCTTATCATTCGTCCATCTGAACAACCAGCCTTACATACTGGACAAGCAAACACATCTTTCAACCATCGATCGATGCAACCAACATGACATATATGACCGCAAGGCAAAAACCGACACTCATCCCTGTTCTCAAAGTCCTCAAGACATATGCTGCACTCTGAGTTAAATACGGCGCATTGCGCAGAGTCGTAGTGGAATACCGGCGTCTTTTCCAAAACTTTGCGATGCTGTTGTAGAAGACGGCGTTTTTTTTAAAATTAAGCAGTTTCATAAAGCTGACCACATACACATGGTAAGATTTAAGATCCTCCATATCTCATACAATCCACTCTCTGAGGCCTCAGAAGGCACAAACACCTAACAATTTCTCTTCTGCATTACATTATAGTTGCAGACAAATTATTTTAGACAAACAGCTATGATCAACAGAAAAACTAAGAAGATTGCTAGCTACAGGGAGACACAACTTAAGCTGGTCTGATTCGGACCTGGGAAGTCATAAATCTGACCTGGGAGGTCATAAATCCAATTGATGCTATTTATAAAGCATGCGGCTTGCACTATGCTGGCACGCTGGATATGTAACCTGTAAACTTCTATTATGGTTGATTTTACTCATGCCACATCTGATCATATGTCCTCAAATCATCTTCCTTATCTTCATTCTTTCATCAGATCTGAACCTAAGCAACCTCTAATCATTGGATTAAGTTTGCCTCAGGAAAATTAAGAATAATATACAGCGTTCTTAAAACTCTGTCAAGGTATGGATTTCATACCTTTCAGCCACTGTTCTAATTCCGATAGTTTCAGTATTTTTTCTCCTTCTCGTTTGGGACTTTTTTCTAAAAAATAAACATTCAGCTAAGAAAGATTGTTCATCGCCAAAAACCGGACCGGGACACGGGGAGCGTGTTCAGGCCATGAGTCTGGAGCCAGATGCTATATGGAATATATCCGTTCACCTCTCCGAAAATGCTAAGTTGATTTACGACACCGTATGTCGGAGTTTTGAATAGATACGACCGTTGTAGCAGATTTATGAGATTCCCCCCATATGTGAGGGGTTTTTGATAGTAAGGCCGTTTTTCCTGCAGTTGCAAACCCTTGCAGTTAATTACATTATCGCCGAGCGATAACAACTTTCTCTTCTCCATGAATCTTCATATGTCGTGTCATACATATTGTTTATTTTGGAGTTGCTCTTAGATTGTATACGGGGACTAATATATATCATCACCTGTAAGGCACGGATTAGCCCAAATCCGTAAATCTTAGATTTTGGTTGAACCCAGGCAGCATATCTCATATGAATATGAATGAGATCCATCAGTTTAGGATATATGTTTTGATCTAAGGACCGATAGTCGTATATGAGACTAAATTCAACTTTGAAAAATATATTAAGGACCGTTAATCTTGTTTTAAATTAAGGTCAACTTAAAATATGTGAGCATATGGGTTCAGGAAATATCATGAAAGCTTAAGTTTTATATCACTTAGCCAATATGGACTGAAAGTGGGCCTCTGGAACATATATATTAGCGCCCAGAAGTTTTAGCGCATGCCACGTGTTACACAGACAAGACTACATGGGTCTATGAGATCATTGAACCATTACCGCATCAGGGTTGTGACACATGCCATGTGTATCAAGGGTATTGGAGCATGGGTATGGTTTCTTAGGTCTCTGGCACGTTAATATCAACATCCATGGAGTGTGGCGCATGCTTTTGATTTTGGTCTTTGGCGTGTATGCCCATATTAGTGCATATGCCCATATTGGCGCATATCTTTATTTGAACATATCTTCATTGGCGCATGGCCTTTATATTGGCGTATACCCTTTATTATCGCATCTCTATGTAACGCACGTCAATTGGCGCATATGCCTATGACGAATAGCCGCTTAGGGTTTTTCATAGAGATTAATCTCTTTTCTTCTGAAACCTAAGTTTCATGAGGTTTAAACTTTTGTTAATGGCTATTTTGGCCATCAAGATCACAACTTTTTGTTGGATATAGTACCCTTAAGGTAACTATTGTAATTGCAGGTACATGATTATAATAATTGAGGGTGGACCTATACAGATAGAACAATCTTACTCGAAATGATAGTATGCTATCTGGCTTGTCTTTATCATTGATGCGTATACGTTTTACTTGTTATTACGTATAACTAATACATAATGATGAAACCCGTAGGATTCTTGCTTAACCATCAGCATTATGATGGCGATCATATACATGAGAGCTGGGTAGTCTATAAGCACATCCTTAAATGTCCCTGGTCGTAGGAGTATCGAGATCGGGCATCGATATTCCGGAATAGACTAGTGTATACGTTTCGAGACCCCGACGAGGGGCGGTGGTCGGTCTCGTAAGCCATTGGTGTTATGACACCTAAGATAGTATACAAGTGCTCACTGGAGGTGGGTACACTGGACGGACTTGCCGAGAACTTCTAGATGATATTATATCTATCGTCAGATGGAAGTTCTCGAGTGCCATTTGTAGGTTAGTCTTTTGACCTGAGATCATCATTTGTCTTGTGTGAGTTCCCACTGTACTTTGATTACTATCCTACCACAGCTTAAATGAGACGTGCAAATAGGTTTTAGTTGGGTACAGTCCCGAGCCACATTGAGGCAGTATGCGATTGTCGGGAATCCGTCTTTCCTGGTATTAGGAGTCGATGTCGTGCTGTGTTCGATAGGCTATCACCTAAAATCCGTGGCTACGATAGATGAGATTTACTGATATGATTTCAGTGGTTTCTCGGTTGGTGATGAGCTTAACTCCGACACGACTTATCGGGTTATTAGAGGTCTGACGTTTCCACTCCCTAGAACCGGTATGCGATACTCTCAAACGGAAAGACCGGACTGTACAGAGATTGTCATATTCAGGCTTAGTAGGGTTCGGACGGATTTGATTGTTGACCTCCCTTTCGATAGATACCCGGGCAGTCGTTACGTACAGTTAGTGCCGCTGACGTGCTTGTGGTTTTTGGATTTATCCAGTAAATTACTGCCAACGTATTGTCGAGTCTTTAGAGTCCCACATAGAGAGTTTTCCCGGTTTAGGCGATATGATATAGATGACGTATGTTGGTGTTGTCAGTGATATATGCCCTAGAGGCCATTATTGTATACTACTGGATTGTATATTACATTTTGGAAGTGTCACACCCCGCTTCCCTGTGTACGGTGAAGGGGACGCGACGAGGCCGCTACGTATTTACTGTGAAGTAAATACGCTAAGCGTATCTAAGCAATATAAATATAAATTTACAAGAGACAAGATATAATAAAACAACAACTTTATTTATTCACATTATTTTTACAATACATGGAAAAGTAAATACAACTGAATCAAAGCAATGCCTAAACAGTGGCATAACAAAAATGAAAAGTATTGAAATAAAAATGTGTACAATGAAGCTAGAGCTCTGGGTCGTAGGAAAGCTGGTCCAAGTCCTCACTAGTAAGCTCGATCTCCTGAGTGTCCAGATCACCTGACAACATTTCAAAGAAGAAAAAGAAGGAATGTCGTCAGCGAACAATCGCTCGGTAAGTCCCAAAGATAAGGGGGAAAATAGAATAGACAGAAAGAGAAGGTAGCTTTTAAAGTTGTATTATATGGTTAACGCCGTTGTTTGTAGCTTGGTACAGAAGGATACCAGTGTATACGAGAGGAGTCTCTATATACCAGAGACTAGAGGCAGGTGTAGTACAAGGAACCGTTTATACCACGGTACAACAGCAACGGAATATAGGTTAGGTGTTTTAAATCTTACTGTCTCGTGCCACTTCTAACACATTCCGTACTAATCTACCCCTTAAACCCCGCGAAGTATTGTATTGTATTGTTTGTGTTATATTGTAACTTGTATTGTCTTGTATAGATGGATGACTTGCCGAAACCATGATATCAGTAAATGGATGTAACTGGAGAATCATGTAAATAGAAGTATATCCATGGTTCGGTTCAGTCAATATAGATTAAATAGATTGAATATATGTATTCAAGGATTCATGTTGGATTGTAGATTGTAGATTATACTTGAATCATATTCAAGTCAGATTATTAACGAGACTCAGTCTGAGTCAGACAATTAGAAACGAAATTGAAGTCCTAATTGTTTTGGTGTTATCGGTAACCGCCGCGCATGGGCGGCAGGATTTGTGTCTTTTTCAAAGACGATTACCGTGTTGATAACACCGTTGTTAAGTTGTCTATCTTAAATAGGCAAGCACCCACTTCTCCGGCTCCCTGAGGCTCAAGAGATTGGTCCCGCTTAAACCTATATTTACTAGGGTTCTTAGGGTAATTTATAGAACTTGAGGGAGTTTTATGTAAAAATACTTTTGTATAATTTTCAAAATATACCCCAAGTATTTATTTATCGTCTTTAGAGTTGTCATAGATGTATATTTTATATTTGTGATATTTCTAGTGAAAATAACCTATTTTTCATAATACATGGTATTTAATTGTAACATTGAACTTGTATGGAATTCATGGTATTTTAATGTAAAGTGATTCTTGTGATTTTAGGAAAAAGTTGGAATATTCATATTATCACAAAATAGATATTTTAATGATACATATATACATATTTATATAAAAATAATTTTAATATATATTATATTTCTAGAAATCTCATTTTCTTAAGATATTTGTATTTCAAATCTTTCGAGACCGAATGCTCCTTGCGGAGGTCTGCATCTCGCACTACTAAGCCAAGGATGTGCGATAATCCGTACCATCCCATTCGGGTTCCCCAAAATGGGTTGTAGCGGCGCTTTGCAAAGATTTATAAAAAAATACGAATTCTTATAGAAAACGGTTTTAATAGTTAGTGGTATTTAAATGTAAAGTTTCGTTTTCCCGTATTCCATATTCCCGAAAGGTATTATGCTATGTTGCATATGAGTGTGTGAGGAGGTAGGTCATTACCTCGTGATCTACTTAAAGGTATAGTAAGATTGTGATGTTTTAAATGTCGGAATTAAACTACATGGTATTTTAGTGAAAAAATACGATAACAATTGAAATAGAAATCCTTTTGATATGGAACTTGTTCAATATGACTTGTTAATATTTAGTGGTCAACATGTAAGGGTTTAGTATGATTGAATATAAGAAAAGATGAGATTTTTAGGAAGAACCGAATCGGACATCGGATTAACTCCGATTCCGTCGGTATTTAGAAATACACGTTTTTAGAAAAGAATAGAGAAGAGGAAGGTGGGACTTACTGTCTTTTGGTTTAGATGAGAGGAAAAGGGAGTGGACGTAAGTTCCGGTGCGTCGTTTCGTCACCGGGAGCTCCTAGGGTCGTCGTCGGAAAATCGCTGGAGCTTCGCCCTTCGCTAACTCCAAAAGTACACTAAACTTCTATGGATTTCTTGAGAGTTTTGATCAGAATTTTAGAGTGAGGGGGTGTGTATTTAGGGGTTGTATTTATAAGGTAAGGCTAGGGTTTAGGGTAGGTGAAATGATGTAAAAAAAATGTATTAAATTGTAATAAAATGTATTAAAATGGAGTAATTAGGGTTTTAAAGGGTCTCTGGAAACAATCCAAGGAAATAAAGTATGCAGGAGTGATGAGAAGATGAAGAGGCCCAACTTTCATGTTGGGGACTCGGCGGTCCGGCCGGCGGCCGCGGCCCGAGTCGGCCGAGTCCGGCCGAGTTGGGTTCCTCATCTCTTCATTTACCCCTGGGCCAGTTTGTTTTATTTTTGTAGTGGGGTTTTACGGGTTTAGCACGTGTAGACTCTTGGAATTATAAAAGTATTAAAATAAAACAATATTTAAAATAATGCGGGGTATGTGATTTGAACTCTGGCGGCTTGGTTCAGCAGTGCAAGGTTTTACCAATGAGCTACAAGCTCTTGCTTGCTATTAAAAAGCAAAACAAAATTATAACCTGTGCTCAGGCAAAAATACCCCTTTCTGTATTTTTTGAAAAATTGGTACAGAAAGTTGTACATGAAAATTAAGGTTGTTACAGGAAGCTTGGGATATACACAGATATAATAACAGTCTTACTCAATATGATAGTATGCTATCTGGTTTGATTCTATTTTAATATGTGTATATGTTTCTTTTAACATATCGCTAATACATATTGATAGAGCCCTTATAATCTTTGCTTGACTAGCAGCATTGTGATGACAGTCATACTAGTGGGGCTGGGTAGTCTATAAGCACATCCTTAAGTTTGTCTCTAGTCGTAGAATTATCGATGAAAGTGCACGTTACCACCACCACTGTGTTTTAGTAGCATCAAGCATGGCAATTAAAATTTTTTGGGTGGTAACTAACACTATCCAAGATCGTTAACTAGATGATTAGGGTTTCGATTTTGATATAAAGAACTTTTATATTAAGAGAAGAGGGCAACAACCTTTGTAGACCGTGACCTTCTCTTCAAATGCTCCGGGTTGTAGTCCATGCGACTCCACTAGAGTCCATTTGAGGTTTGAACGTGCCCACTTCATGATCTTCGCGCCGAAGATGATCTACGCGAAGCTCCACTTGATCAAGCTAGCTCTTCACTAATCTCCTATTAGTGAAGGAAACACACCACACTTGAGTGCTAGTCAAGTATAGGATGGTGAAGTAGGGGTTTTATTTGCTCACTTGGATTTCTACAAAACCCTATGATTCATATCTCATGTGAGAGTTAGGGGTTTGTTGAAGCAAGAGGTAGAAGAAGGAAAATGGAGAGAGCTCTCAAAATAGCTAAGGCAAATGAGCTAAGAAAAAAAAATGACCAAGTCAAGAATGGCTCACCTCTTGCCCTCACTTATTCAAGCATGGAATAAATTGCAATAAGAAATTGCAACCATGCTTGAATAGTGAGTCAAGACTAATAATCTATAATATGTGACATGCCTTCAACCCATGCCTTGCCCATGCTCTCAAAAATCTCCCCATTTTTCTTTTCATTTTCTATTTTCTAAAAAATAGAAAATCCATGCCATGCTTCATTTTAATATATATATATATATATATATATCATATATATATTAATATATATATATATATAATGAAGAAAATAATTAGTGAGCTAATAATATTAGTTAATATATAATTATATCAAATATAAATGTATATAATATTATTAAATCAACACTTGATTTAATAATCCGGTAATATCACATATAACCGACTAATATTATTTATCTGTATATCACATTATCAATTCAACACTTGATTCGACAATTCGGTTATATCACATATAACCTAACCGATAATAGATTACCGCCAGATTAGAATAAGGTATCACATACTCGTATTTAATTTGCCCCCCCGCATATATCAGCATATGTGCCCTACTTCGTTTCGCTTGAATTAAGAAACTTCTGTGTGGGACTCTAGAGACTCGTCAATACGCCAGCAGTAGGCGACGATCACATCAGTCACCCACAAGCCGTCAGCGGTACTAGCTGGACGTTACGGCTACACAGGTATTGAGCGATTAGAAGATCAACAAGCAAACTTGTCCATACTCTCCATGAAGCCTATAAGTAACACTTACCGTACAGTCCGGTCTCTTCGTCCGTGTAACACTTTAGAATGCGATTAGTGTTAATTAAGCGATAATGCGGGATTTTAAGGAAAAGTTTACCAAATTGGTTTCCTCACATTTTATAACAATTAATTAATATTTTATTATTATTTTTTATGGCTTGCACACACTTGTGCATGTTAGTGTGGGGGATAGTTAGTGTTAATCTTGTTAAGTGGCCATGACACCTTAAGCTAATCCATGCTTTGATTTAACCTTGTACTTAGATATTTTGTGTGAGAGATATTTTCTTATTTTGGAATGAGGGAGGTGGCTAGGTGAGTCATGAGGGCATTAATGCTAGCATTGATGAGGAGAGGGAGAGAGTAAGTGTAAGGCTAAAGCTCACCCTACACTCATCCTTTCATCATTATCTTCCCTCACTCTCTCATTCTTATCTCTTCTTAATCATTCCTTCATCTCCTTTGCCCTCAACTGAAACCCTCACTATTTCTTCACTAAAACCTTGCAAAACTTGATTAAACACCATGAAAACACTTCACAAGTCTTGATTTAGCCACTAGGTTGACTTGGAGCTTGGAAAGATTAGATTTTGAGCAAGAGTGGCTAGGTAATGACCTCTAACTGATAATTAGGTGTTTATATTGTTGTGTTGCCTTGTAGTTGTGGTTTAGAACACTAAAGGTATAGTTTTATGCACATATCGTATTTTTAGTGTCATATTGGAGTCTCTGTGATCTGCTATGACCTGGAATTTTTACTATAAAATCAAGCAATGTAGTAGTGTTGTATTAGTGACCCTTAGTGTACACCTGAAGCACGAACCCCACCTGGGCGGTTTTGGCCGGCGACAATAAGGGGAATCCGGCGACCTCGGGTATTTAGGGGAGTTGGGGCTTGGGTTTTGTAGGGTAGCTGTCTGCAGTTATTTAGAGGTGTTTGGTACTGCTTGATTTTTATGTTTTGACTGTATAAAAAATCTGGGATCACCTTGCTATAATCTAGTGTTTACATGCATACCTACATGCTTACACATATACCTTGCTATAGCTACATGTTCACCTTTATATGATTTTTCGTTGGATTTTGGATAAATTGGGAACCGCGTGATATATTAAATAACTTGATGCATTTTAATAGCAGATTTTCTCTTGATATGCTCATATTACTGTTCTATGTTGCATACATTATATTACATGGATTTACGCATTGAGATATGGATTTCATGTGATTTTCTGGATTTGAGAACCGCGGGGATATTTCAAGAAATGTGTATTGTTTTGAAAACCCGGTTTCTCTTGATATAATATTTCAGTGCGTCCACCATGAGTTTCTTGGTTCTAAGACTTGTGTTAGAAACCCGATGCGAGGAGTGGATGTGGCCGTTTGCGGGTTCATGGTGGACCCGGTATGGTATCCTGGGTCAAGAAAGGTATGTCGATGGATTAGCCGATGAGCCTGGCAGGAGGACTACTACCTACCGGTGATAGTTTTGGACTCGGCGGTTATCTGGAAGATATCGACCGGAGTCGTGAGATGGATATGGACCGATTCGTACTGCCAGAGCCTGCGGGCCGATCCGGGCAGACGGAGCCCATGGTACGTGGATTTACGTGTCGATGCTGGACACGAGTATTTCTTGATACTTCGAGTGTCGATGTTGGACACTCAGGTTCCATGAGATGTATGGATATTAGGGCCGGTCCTGGTGACGACACCTGAGGATTTTGGGATTTGGGGGTGTCGTTGATGGACACCAGGGTTTTTCCATGCTGATGATTTGTGCATGAGGTTTATTATTTATCCCACACTCAGGATTTATTTGATATACATTTGATTCATATAGATGTAGTACCCTGGTGGTATTACTTGATCATGATTGTTGCATATCCATATTACCATACTTATGCTATCAGATTGCATGTGATAGATTATCATTGTTCGTGCGTATTCGTGATTACAGTACGATGTTATTTACTATTCATAAGTTGGCAACTCACCCTCGCTGTGCCACAGTGTTTTGCAGGTCTGACCCTCAGAGTAGTCGCGGCAGGGCGCCTTATTATCTCTACTTTTGCAGATACCGCTACGGTTGGCTGTGAGGCCTTTTGCTATAGGTGGGTTGCGGTTATCCGATGATGTTCATTGTATATCTTTTGTATCTAGTACTCTCCATCTACCACCTTCATGTATTGACTTAGAGACGAGTTGTGAGGATCGATGTTGTATATTCTTATGACTCCGTTTGTCGTGCTCGTGTGAGCCGGCCTTTGTTTATGTTAATTATCTTTTTTATGCTATTCCTTCGCTATGGCATCGTATATCTGCTTGTGATGGTTGTTTCCGCCTTTGGGCGAGATTTGCTCCCATTTGGGGATACTTTACTTATATTTTATTTTTGTACCCATTTCGAGGCTAGCTTTTACAAAGGAGGTGCTGCCGAAATTTTTATGAAAACAAACTTAAGCTTTAAGGTTTTGTGTAAGATTTAAAAATGTTTCTATCTTTTCCTTCTTGTAATGGTTTAGATTGCTGGGTTTTCGGCTTACTTAAATTGCGTTACGCCTGTTGACGTTACGAGGTCTAAGTGCTGGTCATGTGCCTAACTTGGGTCGTGATAGTCTGATATGTCGTATATCATGTCTAGGGGTGGAATCGTTAGACCCCAGTAACGTGATAAGTCATGCAGATGTCTGGCCTATAACGGTTCAAGAAACTACTGATAACTCTTATCAGTAAATCTCAGCAGCAGCCATGGTCAGGGACTTCCAATTATAGCCAATCGAGTATAGCGCAACATCAACCCCCATTACCGGGAGTTATGAAACCCCTATATCGCTCATTGCCTCCATATGACTCGGGACTATACCCAAAATCCATCTGTTTGCATGACTCCTTTGAGCCATGGTAGGGAGGAAATCAAAGTACAGTGGGAGCCACACAAGACTCTATGATGATATCGGGTCTACAGACTAACCTGTACCAGTATTACCAGAGAACTGCTATCTAACGATAGGTACAGTACCAACTAAGAGTTCTCGGGGAGTCCTGTTTGGTGTACCCATTCTCTAATGAGCACATGTGTACAATCTTTGATTTCACACACCAATGGTTGTGGTATCAACTATCGCCCCATATAGGGTCAAGAAACATATACACTAGTCTATTCTGGAATATCGATACCCTGTCTCGATATCCCCTCGACTAGGAACTGTTAAAGGATGTACTTTTGGACCACCCTAGCCCCACTAGTATGATCTGTATCATAGTCCTAGTAGTCAAGTACATATCCTAAGGGCTTTATCAACATGTGAGAGAAAGACAATATAAGAATACCAGCCAACATGTTAAGATAAAGAGTAACCAGATAGCATACTATCATGTTGAGCAAGAAAGTTCTCTATATATATGTCCAAGCATCCACTATAATATACATCAATGTACAATAATGGCCTCTAGGGCATACATATTCCTAACAATCTCCCACTTGCACTAAGGCCATGTGTTGTAGTATCTCATACCCAACATCCCAAAAAGTCTCTCAAACTGCATCTGGGGAAGGGCCTTCGTGAGTGGATCCGCTACGTTGTCCTTCGTGTCAAATCTCCTGACCTCGATCTCCCGGCGATCTACTATCTCCCTGATCAGGTGATACCGCCTAAGAATATGTCTGGATCTCTGATGGGACCGGGATTGCTTGGCTAAAGCCACAACTCCATTGTTATCACAATATACAGGTATTGGATGCTCAATGGATGGAACCACACCAAGTTCAGTAATGAACTTCTTTATCCAGACAGCCTCTTTAGCAGCATCGTTGGCAGCGATGTATTCAACCTCCATCGTCGAGTCTACTACGGTGTTTTGCTTGGAACTCTTCCAACACATTGCCCCCCGTTGAGGATACTGTCATCCTTATCACTCTGGAAGCTCGAATCGGTAAAGGACTCCACCTGGAGTTCACTGTTACCATACACCAAGAACATTTCTTTAGTCCTTCTCAAGTACTTAAGAATGTTCTTCATAGCTGTCCAATGGTTTTTCCCAGGATCTGATTGATACCTACTCACTACACCTAGTGAGTAAGATATATCCGGTCTGGTACATAACATCGCATACATGATTGACCCAACTGCCGAAGCATAGGGTATCCCTTGCATGCGAGCCTTCTCCAAATCAGTCTTAGGAGACATCTCTTTGGAGAGAATGATTCCTGAGCAAGCGGGTAAATTGCCACGCTTAGAATCTTCCATACTAAACCTCTTTAGTATGGTGTCTATGTACCTGGATTGGGGCAATCCCAATATCCGTTTAGATTTATCTCTATAGATCTTAATCCCCAGAATGCAGGAGGCATCACCAAGATCTTTCATAGAGAACTTGTGCGATAAGAAGAGCTTGACCGAGTGTAGTATAGGAACATCGTTTCTTATCAAGAGTATGTTATCTACGTACAATACGAGGAAGACAACCTTACTCTCTACAGCCTTTTTATATACACAAGGTTCATCTACGTTTTTGATGAAGTCAAACTCTTTGATAGCTTCATCGAAACAAATGTTCCAGCTCCGTGATCCCTGCTTTAATCCGTAGATGGATTTAAGAAGGTTGCACACACTTCCGCTGCTCCCACTGTCTACGAAGCTCTCTGGCTGTGTCATGTACACGCTCTCTTCTAAATCACCATTTAGAAAAGCGGTCTTGAAGTCCATCTGCCAGATTTCGTAGTCATGGTATACAGCAATGGAAAGTAAGATCCTGATGGACTTAAGCATGGCCACTGGAGAAAAGGTTTCATCAGAATCGACACCAGGTCATTGACGAAAACCTTTTGCTACAATCTAGGTTTGAAAGTCTCAACTTTTCTATCTACACCAAGTTTCTTTTTAAAGATCCACTTGCTCCCGATGGGTTTTACCCCTTCAGGAGCAATTTCCAAAGTCCATACTTTGTTGGTATATATGGATTCCATCTCGGATCGCATAGCATCTAGCCATTTCATAGAGTCCCCACTTATGATGGCCTACTCGAAACTAGTTGAGTCATCATCTTCCATGATGCAATCCTCGCTTCCACCGTCAATGAAAAAACCGTAGTATCTCTTAGGTGGATGATGAACCCTACTAGATCTGCGGAGTGGCTGGGGTTCATTGGGGACTATCGAATTCTCCGGTTCTACCAAATTGTCAGTTACAGTTTGCGTTGTTGGAACTTTTTCCAGTTCTATCTCATTGCCACTAATTTCTTTTAGAAGAAATTCCTTTTCTAAAAAGGTGGCATGTCGAGAAATAAACACTTTTTGTTCCTCGGTATGGTAGAATATATACTCTCACGAATATTTGGGATATCCTACAAACTTGCACAGAATTGACCTTGCCTCGAGTTTGTCCGGATTTTGTGTTTTCACATAAGCCGGACAACCCCAAATCCTAACATAATTAAGACACGGTCTCTTTCCTTTCCATGTCTCATATGGAGTGGTAGGCACGGATTTGGAGGGAACCATATTTAATAGGTCCGCAGCTGTCTTAAGTGCATAACCCCAAAAGGAAATAGGTAACTCAACAATACTAATCATAGAGCCACCATATCTAATAGGGTGCGATTCCTCTACTCCGATACACCGTTGTGCTGTGGTGTATACGGAGGAGTAAGTTGAGAGAGAATCCCATTCTCTTTTAAATAATCCAGGAACTCCGTGCTCAAGTATTCTCCTCTCCAATCAGATCGAACGATTTTAATACCTTTACCCGTCTGGTTCTCTACTTCATACTTATATTCCTTGAATTTATCAAAACCTTCTGACTTGTGTTTCAATAAAAACACATGTCCGAACATTGAGAGATCATCGGTGAATGTAATAAAGTATGATGAACCATTCCTGGTATGTGTAGACATAGGACTACATACATCACTATGTATCAGTCCCAAGAGTTCAGTAGCCCTTTCTCCATGTCCAGCAAACGGAGTTTTGGTCATTTTGTCTTTGAGATATGATTGACAAGTTTTATAAAATGTAAATTCGAATGGATTCAAATATCCATTTTTATGCAACTTAGCCAGTCTTGTCACATTGATATGACCTAGTCTACAGTGCCATAAGAAGTTTTCGTTCATTTCTGAACTCTTTCTCTTGTATGTGTTCTGTATGTTCAGAACTGTACTTTGATTCAGAACGTATATACCAATGCACAACGTTCCAAACCCAATCAACACTTGATTTTGGAAAATGTTCATAGCATTTTCATCTAATATGAGATTATATCCTTCTTTAGTTAGCAAAGAAACCGATATAATATTGCATATCATATTTGGCACGTAGTAACAGTCGTTTAGAACCAATGTATTACAATTTGGTAATACAATGTGATATTCGCCAACTGCTTTGGCTGTAACAATTGCACCATTCCCTACTGTTAGAGATTTATCACATTTTCTCAGTTCTCTACATCTCTTTAGCCTATGTAACAAATTACATACGTGGGATCCTGATCCGGTATCTAATATCCAGGACATAGAGCAAACTGAGAAATAGTTCTTGGTTACGAACACACCCGAAGACGATGCATCAACATGCTTATTCTTCATACGGGTGGCTTGGGAATCCTGATATTCTCCTATTCCTTGCTTAAACTTATGACGGTCATAAGATAGAGCGGAACCTAGCCTAGTATAATAAGTATGTTCGGTCAATACATCCATATTATTATCTTGATTAAGGCGTGTCATTGGTCGCTACCTGGAGAGAGAGAAGGAAACGCATTAGTGTGCGCTCTTTGCAAGATTAGATTGGTTATTATCTTATCTAATCAGGATGGTTTCCACCATTTTTATCAAATCTTCCTTCAAACAATAAAAGGTAAGATTAGCCGGGATTAATTACATACTACAAGTTCGCTAACCGGTCAGCCAGGCAAGTGTCAGTACTCCCAGGGAGGTTCCCCATGCTTTCGCACAGACCTAATTAAAATAAACCTCGTTTTCCTAGAGGCATAACCCCATTGACACCTTTCTAAACACCTACTGGATCGACTAATTGTAAAGTGCAAAACTCTCCTAGGAGTAACTCTTACTCGCAGTGGGTATCAGGATCCAACTATCATATAGAAGGTATGCAATCTCATTGTAAATTTCAACACTTGAAATCTCTAATATTGTTTTTACCCCTAGCGTCCTATGACCTTGACGCAGGCCAACAAACCATAGGGCGCTAGTCAAGTTCAATCCGTTCATTTCTTGATTGAATTAAACCCACCCGTACGACCCTTGACGCAGGCCAACAAAGTCGCACGACTATCCTAATCCAATTGCATCTAATGCTGTAGATAAGCACTAATTAGCTACCGCACACTACGCCTTGACGCAGGCCAACAAATACAGCACGAATACTAAATAGCACTTATCTGAAATGACAGACGGCTATGCTGGTTTTTAAGAAAACCTTTAGCATAATGAACTTGATATCGTTGTAGAATCTAGTGATTTTGAAAGGGAGTGGTTTAAGCTCCTATTTTTAAAATCGAGTAGTTTTTCAAAAACAAACCGTATAGCTTTTGCTAAAGAGGTCACTCCCGGTGAAGAGATCTCGGCTCTTTCCTCATCGAATGAGGTGCTGGATATTCAGGAATACCACTATGCAAAGCAAGAATTACAGAAGCTATGATGATAAACTGAGTGGGTTGTAGCATTTGCTAGTTTTGCTAAAGAGGTCGCTCCCGGTGAAGGGATCTCGGCTCTTTCCTCGTCGAATGAGGTGCAGGATATTCAAGAATACCACTATGCAAAGCAAGAACTACAGCTACCTTTTTGAAAATTTTTGATTCTACAATATCTTTAGGTTTCTTTTCTTTCATTAATCTCATTAATGAAATCCCATCATTTAATGTTTCCTAAACATCACAGAAAACGAAACAAAAATAGAACGTACGCTTATGCCATCCGCATTCGCCACGGGGCCCCGTCATGCACTGTTAGGTTACTTAACTAACGGCAGAGCGGTGGATGGACTAGCGTGGCTGAAAAACATAAGCAACGTTTATTATATATCATATATATAATATAACATCCGTCTCACGCAGTTATATGATCAACATCATAGAACATCGCAGCAGAAGTAAACATATGAAATACTGGATATACCAGGAGGTCCGTGTTTTAAATCCAGCTAGTAATGTAAAACACAGATTTCACGGTCATGATGAATAGCCAATCCCACACCCCTAGACCCTTACGAGAGAGGCAATTAACCCTACCAATTCTAGAGTTAGGAGACCCGGTCTCGACTCCTCGAGATGGCCTCCCACTGGACTCTAGAACCCGATCACTTGTGCTCCCCGCCTTGGGTCATTCCTAATATGGAAAAGTAAATAATATACATCAATGGTGACATCATCCTCAACCCGAAAGTTCCCCAATAAAAGAATATTACATACATTTTTACATGAATGAAAATACAAAAAACTCCCATCTCACGTAAAACCCCCGGCTATTCAATCACGACGATCCAATAAAACATATCTCAGCAACACATAATATCACATATCATCAACGTAAGTAAATACGCATATCCCAAATTCCGTTGACGTATAGCAACGAGATTTGGGATACTCCACATATAACACTTACGGTCGCAGAAAAGAAATGAAAAACTACAATAATTAGAATCCACATTTCCTTAGACATCATAAACCCAGAATATCTCATATTCCGGATTTCATGCCTAACTCTATAAACCTAGCATTTTAGTCTCTAATTGAAAATACTTTTCAATAATAAGTCGGATAATTCAACAAGATTCCCGACTTGGTGATCGCGTACAATGTGCAATTGCGACGAAGTTTCAATCCGAATCGAAACTTTGTGGCAATCGATCAAAAGAGACTAACATGCTAGATTTACAATCACTAATGAGTTTTCACAAAACTAATTAACTGCGGATTCCATTTATTGTATCACATATCAAACTTAAACCTGAAACAATAATTACGACCACGAAACATTCCGTATTAGCCCCTTAACAAAATTAACATCACATGTAATTCTGGGCTAATCAAACAATACATGAAACCCCAATACCAAGCATACAGAAGACCAAACAAATTCGAGACCACTTGGAGCATAAAGGGCCGGCAATGCCGGTTTTAATGGCATTCTCGCCGGGTCAAAATTGGATTTTTGGTCTCGATTTTGTTCAGTGTTCTAGTTATATCATATATAACATTCTACAATTGTTTATTCAGAGACCATTTTGAAATCGACAGAAAGTTGGTTTTGGGTTTCGGTGTTTCGGAGTTGTTTCGGTTTCACAATTCTAATTACATCGTCTAATCTTCTAGCTTTAGCTCTGATACTATGAAAGTGCACGTTACCACCACCCCTGTGTTTCAGTAGCATCAAACATGCCAATTTAAAATTTTGGGGTGCTAACTAACACTATCCAAGATCGTTAACTAGATGATTATGGTTTTGATTTTGATATAAAGAACTTTTATACTAAGAGAAGGGGGCAACAACCTTTGTAGACCGTGTCCTTCTCTTCAAATACTCCGGGTTGTAGTCCACGCGACTCCACTAGGCTCCACTTGAGAGTTTGAACGAGTCTCCTTCATGATCTTCGTGCCGAAGATGATCTTTCCGAAGCTCCACTTGATCTAGCTAGCTCTTCACTAATCTTCAATTAGTGAAGGAAATACACTACATTTGAGTGCTAGTCAAGTGTAGGATGGTGAAATAGGGGTTTTATTTGCTCACCTGGATTACTATAAAACCCTATGATTCACATCTTATGTGAGGGTTAGGGTTTTGTTGAAGCAAGAGATAGAAGAAGGAAAATGGAAAGAGCTCTCAAAATGGCTAAGGAAAATGAGCTAAGAAAAAAAATGACCAAGTCAAGAACGGCTCACTTCTTGCCCTCACTTATTCAAGCATAAAATAAATTGCTATAATAAATTGCAATAATAAATTGCAACCATGCTTAAATAGTGAGTCAAGACTAATAAACTATAATATGTGCCATGCCTTCAACCCATGCCTTGCCCATGCTCTCAAAAGTCTCCCCATTTTTCTTTTCATTTTCTATTTTCTAAAAAATAGAAAATCCATGCCATGCTTCATTTTAATATATATATATATATTAATATATATATATATATATATATATATATATAATGAAGAAAATAATTAGTGAGCTAATAATATTAGTTAATATATAATTATTTCAAATATAAATATATATCATATTATTAAATCGACACTTGATTTAATAATCCGGTAATATCACATATAACCGACTAATATTATTTATCTATATATCACATCATCAAATCAACACTTGATTTGACAATTCGGTTATGTCACATATAACCTAACCGATAATAGATTACTGCCAGATTAGAATACAGTATCATATACTCGTATTTAATTTGGCCCCCCCGTACACATCAGCATATGTGCCCTACTTCGTTTCGCTTGAACTAAAAAACTTCTGTGTGGGACTCTAAAGACTCGTCAATACGCCAGCAGTAGGTGATGATCACATCAGTCATCCACAAGCCGTTAGCGGTACTAGCTGGACGTAACGGCTACTCAGGTATTGAGCGATTAGAAGATCAACAAGCAAGCTTGTTTATACTCTCCATGAAGCCTATAAGTAACACTTCCCGTACAGTCCGGTCTCTTCGTCTGATATGTCGCATATCATGTCTAGGGGTGGAATTGTCAGACCCCAGTAACGTGATAAGTCATGCCGATGTCTGGCCTATAACGGTTTGAGAAACTACCGATAACTCTTATCAGTAAATCTCAGCAGCAGCCTTGGCCATGGACTTCCAGTATAGCTAATCGAGTATAGCGCAACATCAAGCCCCAATATCGGGAGAGACTAAACCCCTCCTGTCGCTCATTGCCTCCATGTGACTCGGGACTTTACCCAAAATCCACCTGTTTGCACGACTCCTTTGAGCCGTGGTAGGAAGGAAATCAAAGTTCAGTGGGAGCCACACAAGACTCTATGACGATCTCGGGTCTACAGACTAACCTGTACTAGTGTCACCAGAGAATTGCTATCTAACGATAGGTACAATACCAATTAAGAGTTCTCGGCGAGTCCTGTTCGGTGTACCTATTCTCTAATGAGCGCCTGTGTACAATATTTGATATCACATAACAATGGTTATGGGATCAACCATCGCCTCATACGGGGTCAAGAAATGTACACACTAGTCTATTCTGGAATATCGATGCCCTGTCTCGATATCCCCTCGACTAGGAACTATTAAAAGATGTACTTTTGGACCACCCTGGCCCCACTAGTATGATCTGCATCATAGTTCTGGTAGTCAAGTACATATCCTAAGGGCTTTATCAACATGTGAGAGAGTACATATTCTAAGGGCTTTATCAACATGTGAGAGAAAAACAGTATAAGAATACCAGCCAACATGTTAAGATAAAGAGTAACCAGATAGCATACTATCATGTCGAGCAAGAAAGTCCTGTATATATATGTCCAAGTATCCACTATAATATATATCAATGTACAATAATAGCCTCTAGAGCATACATATTCCTGACAATCGAGACTGGGCATCAATAGTCTAGAGTAAACTAATGCATACGCTTCTTATCCCCGTAAAGGGAGGTGACCTGTTCCACAACCATTAGTATACGGTACCATAGATAGTATACATGTGCTTATTGGGTTATGAGTTACACTGGACGGACTCACTGGGAACTGCTGGTTGGTATTATACCTGTCGTCAGTTAGCAATTCCCCGGTGATATGAGTACAGGTTATTCTGCTGACTTGACATCACTATTCGCCTCTAGTGTGTTCCCACTGTACTTAGATTACTATCCTACCACGGCTCAAATGAGTCGTGCAAACAGGTAGTGGTTGGGTGCAGTCCCGAAACACTTGGAGGCAGTAGGGGATAGAAGGGATTCATTTCTCCCGATATTGGGAGCTGATATTGCGCTGTGTACGGTTAGCCAATACACAAAGTCTCTGGCCAGGGTAAGTGAGATTTACTGGTAGGTACACCGGTAGTTTCTCAGGGTGTATTGGGCTCTACACCGACATGACTTATTGTGTTATTAGGGGTCTGACGTTTACCACCGCCTAGAACCGATATGCAATACTCTAAGACGAACAGACTAGAATGTACGGAGATTGTCATGGATAGGCTCAGTAGGGGTTCAGATGAGTTTACTCGTCGACCTTCTTTTCGACAGGTACCCGGGTAGCCATTACGTACAGCTAGTGCCACTGACAGACTTGTGGTTAAACCCACTGCCAACGTACTGTCGAGTCTTTAGAGTCCCACATAGAGGGTTTTCTTAGTTTAGGCAAAACGATGTAGAGGCCGTATGAGTTTACGTGCAGGGTTCTGATCATATACGTGTACTAGCTGCACGGAGGTTGTTTGGATGGATAATACTAATGGGCTTAGGTTAAGCCGCATTCTAGTATTATATTATTGGATTATCTTTATCTCTTTGTATTCGTATTTTTTGCAGTACGAATACAGGTATGTATATACGGTGAAGGCATTCTTGTAATTTTACAAGAGATGCTTCTAGAAGGGGACACCTCATTTTGGATATATCTATTTATTGGTAAATAGATAATGAGGTGGAAAATGGAGATATTTGTGGCATGGTTTGAAACATGGATAATTCTTTTATTTATTCATTTGACTTTACTATTCAAGCATGTTTGCATTTTTCTATGGAAAAATATTGTATGCTTGATTATTGGAAAAAGAGTTAGCCATTCTTGACTTGGTCATTCTAGTTTTCTTATTCTCTCTCCCTTGCTCTCCTCCTTCTTCCTTAAACCCTAACCCTCACATGTGTTGTGAATCCTAGGGTTCTTTGAGATAAAATAGTCCAATTAACTCTCTACATCTCCTAAGCTACCTAGATTAGCAAACTAGGTACTTTAGTTACCTCATTCTTGAGGTTGGAGCTTGAATCATAGACTCTCGGATGGATCGTCTTCGACACGAGGAGGCCGACGAACGAGCTTGATCCGCACCTTCTAGGAGCTCAAGAAGAGGAGAAGAAGACCCGAAGGACTAGAATCTTGGAGGTATAAAACTCTATTATAGTAGTTTAGAACCTCAATGTCTTTTGCTAGTTAGGGTTTCTGAACGATCTTGGATGGTTAGTCGATGTTGCTTGTATAAAATCGTTTTTTGTAAATTCCGCCTCCCCACAAACTATGTGGGGTGTGTGACATCGACTTACAGGTGCATACAGGGTGTCTGATTAAATACGTGTACATGCTACACGGACTTTAATTGGACGGTTGGTGATACCAGCGGCTTAGAATTAAACCGGATTATTAAATCAGGTTTTGATTTAATAATTTATATATATATATATATAATATGTATATTCTACTATTATTTTTCATTATTCATTTTCTTTCTCTTGGCTATTCGTATTTTTGTATGAATATGCGTATATGTATTTCGATACGTATACCGGGTTGTATTCTGTATTTATACGGAGTTTTGTTCTAGAAGATGGACATTTCATTTGTTGATTTTTCTTTTATTGTAACGACTTCAATTTCATTATACAAATATTTTCAAATTAATGTACAGAATGGAGTATTTGCAAACCTGAGTATACTATAAGTATTATTTTTGTTTTAGAACAGTAAGAAAGCACTTGTAGCTTATTGGTAAAGCACTTGTAGCTTATTGGTAAAGCCTTGCACTGCTGTGACGTAGCCCATGTGTTCGAATCCCATCAGCCATATATATTTTTACTGATTTTTCTTTTAAACTTTTTGGAAGCTCAAAAGTTTACACGTGCAATACGCGTAAAATGAAAAGTCAGATTAAATCAAACATGTGCTAAATGATATATGAAATGACCTCGACATGTGGCCAAAATCCAGAGCCCCACACCCTCTGCATGGCCGGCGATATTTGCCTCTGGGCCGGCGCAGCCGGGCCCCCCGTCACAAATGCCTCCAAATATTTTACCCTAACCCCTTGGCCTCCCCCCACTACCCCTCTTCTGTTTGTTTTTCCTGCAAATTAACAGAGAATTAAAAATCACCATTAAACCAATGTTTTAATGCATTTTAATTCTCATTTTTAATTCCCTAAACTCTAACTCTATCCTATAAATACCACCCCATACCCAGCCCTCTCTATTCTGAAATCCATTGTCAAAACTCTCAAATTTTTCCAAGTCAAATAAGTTGTACAAGTGGAGTTAGCCAAGGTCAAGTTCCGGCGACGATTCGGGAAGATTCATTATACGTCAATTCGGGACCAAGTGAGGGGAGCGGACGTGGCACTAGCCCCCGGCGTATGAGGGGCTGCCTTTCGGTTAAGAATCCCTTGTTTTCCGGCGATCCCACGACTCCACGAAGCTCTCAAAACCTTTCTCCACCTCTCCTCTCTACCCTAAACTTGTAAGTCCCCTCTCCTCTCCTCTTTTCCTATTCTAAAATGACCAATTTTCAAAACTCGTCGGAAGTGGAGTTAATCCGACTTCCGATTCTAATTTTGTTAAAAACACAACTTTTCTTAATAACCAAACATCTATATTGTTATATCTTGTTTAGCAACCATAAACCAATATTTAGAACAAGTTTCAATTCAAAATACAATGTTATACATCTTTTATTTCAATTTTACGGTTAAATACCATAAACTTTTTATTCGACATCTTTCATCATACTTGCTCATATTACCTTTAGAAATCTCATAAGGTAATGACCCACCTCTCACAACACTCATCTTGATATAGCACGATTGCTTGAAAACAATATTCTTGGGACAAATACGACTTTACATTAAAATACCATAAACTATTAAAAACCGTATTCTTTAAGCTTGTATTATATACATTCCTTGCGATTAAGCCTCTACAACCCATTTTGGGAAACCCGATTTAGATGGTGCGGGTTATCTCATATTCTCGAAACTAGTAGAGCGAGATGCATACCTCCTCACGGAGCATCCGATCTCGATGGAATTTTTAATACAATTTTTAAGAATAACGTGATTTCTATTTAATAAATAAATTTATTTTAATAATTATTTATAATATAATCAAATTATCTATTTTAAATACATATAATAAATTCTATGTTTTCTAAACACAAGAATCACAAATTTCATGAATATACCATCACAAATCCATACAAGTCAAATTTACACAAAAATACCATATACTATTCAATCTAGGTTTATATTCACTAGAATACTTCACATTTAAAAATTACATTCATGAAAACCCTAAATACGATAAATAAATACTTGAGGATTATTTTGGAAGTATACTAAACTATTTTTCATAAAACCCCCTCAAGTTTATTAATTTACAATAAGGACCCTAGTAAATATAGGTTTAAGCGGGATCAATTCTCTTGAGCCTCAGGGAGCCGGAGAAAATGGGTGCTTGCCTATTTAAGGTAGAAAACTAAAACGGGGTTATCAATGGTAATTGGCTTGGAAAAAGTCATAAATCCTGCCGTCTATGTGCAGCAGTTACCGATAACTCCAAAACTTAATTCAGAAATCAATCCTGTTTAAGTGTCTGACTCAGACAGAGTCTCAGTGAATCTACATAAAATTCAAATATAACTCCAATACAACATGAATCCATATACTGAAACTTGAAACATGAATACTAGAATACAATTAATATCAACATGACTTGAACTGACCAAACCATAGATATACATTGACTTGATTACAGACTATTCGTTTACATCCTTATCCGTTTACATGGGCAACTAATATCATGGTTTCGGCAAGTCTTACAACTATAATCAATACAAAAAATATTATTGGGTTTTAAAGGGGTAGACTGGTACGGAATGTGTTAAAAGTGGCACGAGACGGTCACTTTAATACACCTAACCTGAATATCCATTTCCGTTGTCCCATGGGTTTTGACGGGGCCTTGTACTCCATATACCATAGTCCACGGGGTTAGTTGGACTCCTCTCTTATACACTGGCACATTCTATACCAAGTTACAAACAACTACGTTAACATAACAAATATACATATACCAGTTATATTCTCTTATCTGTCCATTCTATTTCTATATCTTTTTGGGACTTACCGAGCGATTGTTCGCTGACGACATTCCTTTTCTATTTTTTCTTTGGAATGTTTTCAGGAGGACCCGACTCTCTGGTGATAGAGCTCAGCTCAGAAGATTTAGAGCAGTTTATTGACGACCCCGAGTTTTAGTTCACTTGTATATACTTTACTTTCAGTTCATACCATTGTTTAGGCCTTACTTTCCACATGGTATTTACTTTTCAGTTGTATTGTAAAGAATGTTTAATAAATAAAAAGTTGCTGTTCATTTACATCTTTTTTCATTCTTGTGTACATTTATATTATATTGCTTATTTACCTTAACATGTTTACTTCTGAGTAAATATGTCGCGTGCCTCGTCGCGTTTCCTTATCCGTACACCGGGAAGCGGGGCGTGACATTTATAGAAAATCAAAAATGAGGCGGAGGATGAGGTGTAAAGAAGTATGGTGTAGAGAGATATGGCTTAATTTTTATATGATATATTTCATTTGGATACACTATTCTTTCATGGTTGCAAGTAATCAAGCCATTCTTTTTCCATACTTGTTAGTTTTTCTTCACAAAAGACTTAGCCATTTTCCATGGCTTCTTCTTCTTCACCCCATCCTTCATCTAGGTAGCTCTCTTGAGCTTAAAAAAGAGAGAAAAAGATAGTGAAAATATTCCTACATCCCCACTCTCCATTCATAGCGAGCTTAGAGCGTCGGTCGCTTCACTAGGTGAAGCTGGAGTTTGTATTGATTTCCCATAAGTGGATCTTCTTCGGTAAGGGCAGTCTCCACGCAAGCTCGATCTGGACAGTATACACGGAGCTTTGAAGGGTCCTCCATGATTGGGTGGATATGCGTTGAAGGTAGTGTTCCATATCTTTGCATGCTTGTTTTGTTACTTTAGGTGTTTGGATCGATTCTAAGTTTGGGTTTCTTTTGTGTTTACTTGAAATTTTTTTCGCCATTCGTACTTCCGCTGCGCCGCGGGCACTGGGTAACCCTACAGTGGTATCAGAGCTTCCTAAACACCTTAAACTAGTTAGTTACGACATTAAAAATCGCGTTTTTCCGGCATCGAAAACTGTCGAAAAAACAATTCCAAATTTTGAGTTTTGGCAAGTTTGCACACCCCGCGGGCTCACGGTTTGAACCGAGAAGCCGCGGGGTAGAGCGTGGGCAGCTCGGGGAGACCCTCGGTCATTTCTTACGAGTAGTACTTAGTATTCGTGCTGCGTTTATTAACTGTGTCAAGGCGTAGTATGTGGTAGCTAAGTGGTGCTTGTTTGTAGCAAGTAGTGCGATTGATTAGGACAGTCGTGCGGCCTTATTGACTGTGTCAAAGGCTTGTGCGGGTGGGTTTAATGCAATCAAGATAATCCTGGGTTGAACTTGACTAGGAATTTTTGATTTGTTGACTGTGTCAAGATCACTTGGGTCCTAGGGGCAAAAACCATATCGGGAGTTTCAAATATAAAGGAAACTTGCCAGACATGCGCATACCTTCTAGAGTGTGGTAACTTGAGTGGATTCCATCAGGTTATCACACGATGATAGCTGGGTCCAGATTCACACTGATGAGTAGGTATTACTACTTGGAAGATTTTTCACTTCACAATTAGCTAACCTCTTAGGTGTCTACAAAGTGTTAACGAGATTACGCTTCTGCAGAAACGGGGTTATTAATTGGGTCCGTGTGAAAGGACGGGGGACCTCCCTCGGAGTACCAACACTGACTTGGTTGAACGGTTGCGAACTTGTAAGGTGTACATGATCCCAACTAGTTCTCCTTTTATGGTTTGAAGGAGAATTCGAGAAAACAGCGGGAGCTATCTTGATTAGATAAAGTGATAACCAATCTAATCTTGATAGAGTACACGCTGAGTGTTTCTTTTATCTCTCTCTGGTATAACAACCCATGACTTACCTAAAACTCAATAACTAAGTTAACCGAACCTTCTTACACATGTTGGTTTTGGATTGTCGTGATTCTCGACAAAGTCACAAATATCCCTGCTGCTCCCATTTTCCCTTTGTATTTCTCCAGAACACTCTGTATTACTACGATGATCTATATTGCTTGGAAATGGCTATTATATGGTTACATACGAACTCGAAGAAATTATTTCAGTCGAGGATGGTCACCGGTTCTGGAGAATTTAGATTGTATTATTCGGTTGTTTCTTCTTTTTACCTTCTTTCAGGTTATGAGAGCTCCTTATATTAGGAGAGTACACCTATTGTGCTTATCGGATAGTCTTTTTCCAAACCTTAGGCAGGTGCCGAAAGGTAGGGAAAGAAGAAAACCAGTTAGCGTAAGTGCGGTGTACAGAAGGTAAGATGTAAATACATATAAAAGGATTGAAGTGATGGCAAAGAAAATTGCGACTACTGTCATGAATCTGGATCGGGAAAAGACATTACTAGGAATATCCGGCCACCCCTTGAAACATTTATGTTTCAGATTTTCTGTGTACTTGTTACCGAAAACTGTTTTCCTAATTAATTCTGACTCCAGGGTATGTATTTACCGGATTTGGATTTCATATCTGTAAGGCGTTACAAATGCTGAGAAGGAATAGAATATTGGGAAATGGACGATCTGATCCTCAACATCGGAATTCTTTGTAATTGGTGATATTGGATTGAATCGCCTGGCTTTGCCTAACGGCAAAATATTTGGTTTTGAATAACCGTTATTATGCACCAATTTTAAAATGATATATCTATATCTTTATTTTATAAAGTGAGATATAAATTTTGAAAATTGTGTTCCAAACATTTACCTTTATCAGTTTAGGATAAGGTAAGGTGCATGTAATAACAGTGTAAGACATTCTCGACCAAAATACAGTTTTCAACTTACAAAACACGAAATTTGAGTTAGTATAATCTTGGGACTTATACATGAAAATGTATGTTGTCCAGTGTCCTTCTTGACAAGGGGTTGGTACTCTTACTTCATTCAGGTTTACCTATAAGTTCTCTGATTTTAGACACATATTCGTTGTAATGCAAGCTCCAAAGATTTTGAGAAGTTTTTAGGTATAAGAATAAAGCAGAGAACCATACGTTGGAAATATCAGGACTCTTCGAAGTGATCGAAGACATAAATACTTATGTTAGGTATTCCATCATAGTAATATTGATAACTTGTTTCTCTCTCAGGTTACTCATCCGCGGGTTCTCTCCTTGATGAGTAATACTGTATTGGCCTTTTTCCATAGGTGATATGCACTGGAAACAGCTGCATGATATTTGAATCCGGTTCTATCGCATTTGATTCTATATGGACATAGACAGGTTGCATATCTTGAGGTTATTAAGATATGGAGTTATCCGGTTGCTATTTAAAAGCAGAATCCGGACAAACTCAAGGCACGCTTCGGTAATGGCTGTTTGTGGATTATCCCAAGCATTCGCTAGGGTTTTGTTTCTACCATTTTCAAGATCAATAGTTATATTGTTCTTGACTCGCCACTTTTTTATAAAAGTAATCTTTTTGCAAAAGAAACTCGTACGAGTATGATAGAATTTGAGGTGATTCCAGAACCATAAACAGTTACCGAAAATTTAGTAGAACCTAAGAATTCAATTAGACCTGACAATTCATTAGCCACTCCTTAGATATTAGCAGGCAACCTCAGCCACCTGAGAGATACTTCTGTATTCTCATAGACGGTGATAGGAAGGTCAGCATCATGGTTATGATGGCCCTACTAGTTATCTGTAGGTTATAGGAAGTGGTAACTTTCAGGTGACCAGATACTTTATATCCAAGATAGACTCCACGCACTTCAGCAAATTATGGATTTTGTTTGGTGCTCCTGAAGAGGTAAAATCCATTAGGAGTAAATAGATCTTTCTAGATCTGTGCAGATGGAAATGTATTAACCTAATAAGGCTAGACTTGTTGTAAATATTCTCATCAAATACTCGTTGTGGATTATGATGAGACTTTTATTTCAGTGTCTATGTTAAATCCATACGGATATGACTTGGCACTGCTGCTGCTCTAAACTATGATATCTGGCAAGAGGATGATTATAACATCTTTCAAAATATGAATTTGGAAGTGCACGTGTATATGACTCTACCAGAGAGTTATCGTAGTCAGTGGGAGCAGCGGAAGGTGTGCAAGTTGCTTATGTCTATTCGTAGACTAAAATATGGATAGCGAAGACTGATCATCTGTTTTAATGTGACAGTCAAGATGATTGACTTCATCAAAATAACAGATGAACCTAGTAAGAAAGGTGTAGGGAGTACTGTCCTGGGTTTTGGATAATATACTCCGGATAGGAAGCGATATTCCTATACTACTATCGGTCAAATTTTGATTGTCACATAGTGTTTTCTCCACGTTGGATATGGATAATATATCAGGGAGTCTGGTGACTAGATCTATGGTTTTAGATCTTGATTTGGGAAGTTTCTCAATCGGATACTTAGACTGCATTCTACAAGTATTTTAGAATAGACGACTCCTGACGTGGTGGTGTACCCATAGGTAATGGAGTCACCCTCTCAAAAAAGATGTCTTCTAGACTGATGAGGAGAGGGACTGGTATGAATGACATATCATTTGATTAGGCAATTGAGTCAATCATGCAATGTCTTGTACAAAATCAGATATTGCTTATACACTTGCTGTAGTAAGCATATATTAATCCAATCCTGGGGCAACAAAAGGAAGCAGTTATGAACATTAGAGGATGTTCTTGGTATATGATAACGACAGCCTCCTCTGGAAGGCGGTTATCGATTTAGGCTTCCTAGATGACAGATGACATGGATGATAGAGATACTATCAGAGTTTTGAGTTTTGCCTCTTCAGAGGATCGGTATATTGGATAGGGTTCTAATAGGGATACTGAGGTAATCATGTTTCAGGATGCTAGTTATGACTCAACGAAAAATACAACCCAAGAAATTTGTAGGATAAAATTGTTCATTTATGAACTTGGTCCTATCATGTATCCAGAAAAATTCTTGTGGCGTGGTATCGCTCAGTTCGGGAGATTGTTGATCTCCATGTAGTTGAGATATAAAGAGAAGAAGTTGAAATATTGTAGCAGATCCACTCACTGAAGCTATTTCTCGAACACGGATGTTTCTCAAACGAGCTTTGAGAAACCGATTAGTAGAGAAATTGGGTATTCGATAGCACACGAGATGTGGGTATACGATACCGCAATAATTAGTCTTAAGTGAAAGTGGGAGATTGTTAGATATAGTACCCTCAAGGCAATTATTGTAACTATAGACACGTGATTATGATAATTGAGGGAGGACCTATACAGGTAGAACAATTTAACTCGAAATGATAGTATACTATCCGGTTTGTCTTTATCATTGATGCGTACACGTTTTACTTATTATTACGTGTCGCTAATACATAATGATGAAGCCCGTAGAATTCTTGCTTGACTACTAGTATTATGATGGGATCATATACATGAGAGCTGGGTAGTCTATAAGCACATCCTTAAATGTCCCTAGTCGTGGGAGTATCGAGACTAGGCATCGATATTCCGAAGTAGACTAATGTATACGTTTCGAGACCTCGACGAGGGGCGGTAGCCGGTCTCACAAGCCATTGGTGTTATGTCACCTAAGATAGTATACATGTGTTCACTGGAGGTGGGTACACTGGACGGACTCGTCGAGAACTTTTAGATGGTATTATATCTATCGTCAGATGAAAGTTCTCGAGTGGCATTTGTACAGATTAGTCTTTTGACCCGAGATCGTCATTTGTCTCGTGTGAGTTCCCACTTGTTGGAGATAGTGCCCTCAGAGTCAATTATTAGGTCACAAGTACGTGATTGCAATGATTGATGGAGGACCTATCCCGATAGGACAGTCTTACTCGAGATGATAGTATGCTATCTGGTTTACCTTTATCATCGTGTACTGCTTTAGGTGACCTTACAGGTCGCTATTACATGTTGATAGAGCCCCAAGGATTCTTGCTTGACCACCAGCAGTATGAGGGCGATCATATAAGTGGGAGCTGGGGGTCTATAAGCATATCCTTAAATGGTCCCTAGTCGTGTGAGTTTCGAGACAGGGCATCGATACTCCAGAGTAGACTAGTGTATACAGTCGAGACCCCGACGAGGGGCGGTGGCCGGTCTCACAAGCCACTGGTGTCAGTTGGATCACTTAAGATGTATACAGGTGCTCATTGGGTTATGAGTACACCGGACAGGACTCGCCGGGAACATGCTAGTTGGTCATATACCAGACGTCAGATGGCAGTTCCCTGGTGACATGTGTACAGGTTAGTTCATCGACCTGGGGATCGTCATTTGTCTCGTGTGAGTTCCCACTGTACTTTGATTACTACCCTACCACGGCTCAAAGGAGTCGTGCAAACAGGTTTTAGTTGGGTACAGTCCCGAGCCACATGGAGGCAGTGAGTGTATTTTCAGGGGTTCGTCTCTCCCGATATTGGGGGTGAGGTCGTGCTGTGTCTAGGAGAGCCATTACACGAAGCCCTCGGCCGAGGCAAGGAGATTTACTGGTAGGTATTCCAGTAGTATCTCAGGCTGTTCTGGGCTACACTCCGACACGACTTGTACCGCTTTTGGGGGTCTGACTTTTACCAACCCCCTAGGCCCGCCATGCGATACTCATAGACGAACGGACCGGACTGTACGGATATTGTCACTGACAGGCTCAGTAGGGTTGTCAGGCTGAGTTCGCTCACAGACGTCCCTTTTAGTCAATACCTGGTAGCCCGTTACGTATTGGCTTATACCTCTGACGTGCTAGTGGTTAAATCCACAACCAAGGTGTTGACGAGTCTTTAGAGTCCCCCACATTCAGTTACTCAGCTTTCGGGCGAAAAGTTGTAGAGGCCGTATGGAGATATGACAAGGTCCGATCAGATACGTGCGGTATTGCACGGTTCAGGATCGGACAGTTTGTACTATAGGCCGTATGGTTATATGGCAGGGTTCGATCAGATACGTGCGGTATTGCACGGATCAGGATCGAACGGATATTACTAGCCGGCTTTGGTTTAAGCCGGATCCTAGTATAGTACAGTGTAGATTTTGTCTCATTGCATTTGTATTTCGGTCGGAATACAAATGCGGGTGTGTATGCACAGTATCGGGGTTTTCCTGTAATTTATTACGGGACCAGTTTTATGGAGTTGCCAGTTTACTTTCCGTTTCGGCCAATTTCCTTTGTATCGTTCATTGGCCGAAGATTGGTGGAGGAGGGCTTATTTGCATTGTTGCAAATAAGCATTTGTGGAGGGGTTCTTTGCATATTCTTGTGTCATGATAGCTTTTCCTTGACCTTGACTTCTAGCTTCATCATGCCTTGACTTTTGTAGGACATGATGGTTGATGGTGGTAGGTGGTTGAGTGTGGTTTTGTTTTGGTGACCATATTCTTTCATGATTTCCTTTTGATTCCTCTCACTAGCATGATAGACTTCTCCACTCATTTCTTTTGGTCTCCCCCTCATTCTCACTCTCCCCATTCACAAGTAGTGGCCGGCCATGCTCCTAGAGGGGCTGTCCCATTTTTTACATGAGGGGATTACACTCATTTGGCTTTGGAAAAATCCTACAAGTTCCATCTCCAAACTCCATAGTTCATCCCTCCACCAAAAGGCAATTCCTACAACCCCAAAATGAGACTTGTACACTACATTCTACAGCAAATCTTGGGCATGTCGACTTGCCATCTTCGTGCCCGAGTTGCCTCGGCATTGAGGTGGGAGCCCGTAAAAGAAGTAGGCAATGTGGTGCACTTCCGGCGACGAGGTGGAGACCGGAGCTTCCGCAGGAGATCGGGACGACGACGAGAAGACCGGAGGACACGGATCAGTCGGTATATCTCTCTTCCCCATCTTGTAGTTAGCTAGGACTAGTTAATGGTTCGATCCGGGTATTAGTGCGCGGCGGTTTGCCAGTTCAAGAAAATTTAAAGTTTATCACCGCTTTCGCATTTGGCCGTCGGATTGACGGCCGGGGCGCCGCCGTGCACTTACAGTGGTATCAAAGCCTCGCCATTAACTTAGTCTAGCTTTGTCTAATGTGTTTTACATCTCCGATCGACCAAAATTCCAAAATCCGCAATTTTGTTCACATCAGTTTTCTGTTGAAATTTTTTGGTGTCTAAAATTTTTTCAGATTGTAAAAAACTGATGTGCTGGAAGTTCTAAGGCTACTGTAGAAATTCGACAAAGTGATTCAATAGTGAGAGCGCGGAACCGCGGCTAAACCCCCCTTTGGGCCGCGGTTCCGCCGCACTATGATAAGATCACTCTGTCAATTTTCTCCAGTGGGCTTCTGGGGTGAAAATTGGGTTTTTGGAATAATAACATTGGGCCCAGAATTTCTTGATCTGCTACAGTAATGCTTTGGGGCCTACTTGTTAAAATTTGATTGATCGGATATTTTAAACACATTATTTCACAGTATTTACATTATATCTGCGACCGTGAATGTCACTTGATCGGTAAATCCAGTCTAACTGCTATAGCCCGGTTAGACGGATTTGCGAACGTGACTTTCACGTTGATGTTCTATGTTTTGCTGTGATGTTGCGGATCGGTCGTGGGGGATAGCCTGGATGCAATGCTAGTACAGTTGTGGTTGTATTATGTACATTTGATATTGCGGGGCGAGCGTCCGACATGTGGACTGCCGTCACTGCCTGTTTGTATTATTCTTTTGGGGCACGGCCAGGTTGCGGTCGATGTACCCGTTGTATGTATATTTTACTTTCTGTACTAGGATTACCCCGCGGAGGGGTGCACGGATAGCCGGATTCTAGAAGGCAACAAGCCCGCATCTCATGGCATTGAGACGGAGGGGGCTTCACTCTAGGATTGGCGGGCTATTCGCCGCACTCGTAGGGGGTACAGGTTGACCCAGGAGGGGTGCCCAAGTTACCGGATTCCGTGAAGTGCTGGGTGGTCCATTCACGTTGCTGAAGGGGGCTGCCTCGCTTCAGGTTTTGGCGGGTAACTTGCCGCGCCCGTAGGGTTCTAGGATTTCATTGCACAGGCTATCCACACGACCAGGGGAACGTCGGGTTTCAGTAGTGGCTCTGTGAAACCCGAGGATCCCAGATATCTGTATTGTTTCTGTGATGCTGTACATTTCTGTGATGTTGCATTTCTTATCACGCTTTGAGCAAATATAATATATTGGTATATATATTAGTAGATGTTGTATATGTTTTGCATCCGCGCTAGTCCAGTCCCCGCTCTGTCGTTAGTTAGCTAACCTAACGGGTAATGACGGGACCCAGTGGCGAATGCGGATGGCATATACGTACATCAGTATATTTTCGTTCTTTTTGGTGTGATCAATTGATGGGACTGCGTTGATTCGGATCAATGCAAGTTAAAAACAAACCTAATCTGATGTTGTTGGAACACTTTTCAAAAAGCTGTTATTGCAAGGACGTTCACTTTTGTTTTGCATCGTGATATTCAGTTGGAATATCCTGCTCCTCAGTCGACGAGGCAAGGGCCGAGATCCCTTTACCGGGAGTGACCCCTTGGACAGAAGTTTGCGTCAGGGCATTAACTTCACTATAGCCGATTACTTTTGCTTTGCATCGTGGTATTCAGTTGGAATATCCTGCACCTCATTCTACGGGGAAAGAGCCGAGATCCCTTCACCGGGAGTGACCTCTTTAGCAACGGTTTTCGTCACTATATTTTTAAAAGCTATCCGTTCCTTCGACGATATCAAGTTCTTTACGTTAAAGGTTTTCGTCAGAAACCATTCGTAGCCCTCCGTCGTTTCATATAGGTAGTCAATAGTATTCAAGCTGTGTTTGTTGGCCAAAGTCAAGGCACAGTGTTTGGTAGCTGTTGGTTATTCATATGCAGCATAGATAGATGCGTTGGTTTGGGACAGTCGTGCTGCCATTTTGGCCAAAGTCAAGGGTATGTACGGGTGGGTTCAAATTAACATGGAGAATGACGGGTGGAACTTGACATGTGACTTATGATATGTTGGCCAAAGTCAAGGTCATAAGAGCATGGGGCAGAAATCACATCGGGAGTTTCAAAAGAACTGAAACTTGCCAGATATGCGCATACCTTCTGGAGTGTGATGATGTGAGCGGATTCCGTCACGTTATCATGCGATGATAGTTGGATCCCGATTCCCACTGATGAGTTAGTTTACTCCTCGGGTGACCCCGACTAATTCTTCTTTCAGGTTTGGAGGAGAATTTGAGGTACAGTGGGAGGTTTCCAGATTAGATAAATTGGTAACCATTCTGATCTAGGTTAGAGTGCACGCTGAGTGTTTCTTTTCTCTCTCTCTTTGGCAGCGACCATTGACCCGACCCTAAGACTATGACTCAGTGACCAAGTTGAGCGAACCTTCTTAAACACTGGCTTTTGGATTGTCAGAGTTGCAAACCTCATTGCCACTCCTACTTTTACCCTTTTCTCCAGGACACCCCGTATTACTACGAACGTCCACTTCCATTGGACAAAACCATCGTATGGTTAGATACGAACTCGAAAGAATTTATTCGAGGATGGTTTCAGGTTCTGGAGAAAACGGATAGGATTATTCAGTTGTCTTTTCCTTTTACCTTCTCTCAGGTTATGAGTACTCCTTGGTTTAGGAGATAGTACACCTATTACGCAAATTGGATAGTCTTCTTCCAAACCTTAGGCTGGTGCCGACCGGTAGGGAATGAAGAAAACCAATTAGCCTAACGATGGTGTACAGAAGGTATTAAGTTAAGACAAAGCAAGGGATTAGTAAGAGGGCAAAGTAAATTGCAACAGATATTCATGACCAAACCAAGTATTCCTTCGCCAATCCTAAATCACCTTTGTATTTCTCCAGGACACTCCGTATCACTACGAAGATCCACAGTTTATTGGATACTCCATCGTATGGTTATATACGAACTCGAAAGGAACTTGTTCCAGTTCGGGGATGGATTCTGGTTCAGGAGAAATAGGAATAAGATTTATTCGGTTGTCTTTTATCCTCACCTTCTCTCGCATTGCGAGTGCTCCTAGGATTAGGACAGTACACCCATTATGCTTATTGGATAGTCTTCTTCCAAACCATAGGCTGGTGCCGAACGGTAGGGAAGGAAGAAAACCATTTGGCCTAAAGGGGTGTGCAGAAGGTAATGACTAAAGACATATGAAGGGATTTGGAGAGGTGGCAAAGAATTATACGGTTACAGTCGTGAATCTGGAAGAGGCATTACTAGGAATACCAGGATACCCCATCAAAACATTTCAATGTTTCAGTCTCACTGTGTATTGTTAAAGGAAAACTGATTTCCCGACTAGACACTTGCTCCAGGGTATGTATTTAACAGGTTTGATTCTCACATCTGTATGGTTTTACAGATGATGAGTGGGAGTAAGTTATTGGGAATTGGGTGGTCATCCTCATTATATCGTGTCACGCCCCGCTTCCCAGAGTACGCAAGATTGGGCACGTGACATAGCCAACCATGCTACCTGTGGGTAGGAAATATCCATCCACAGTCACATTACGGTTGTAGAGATATCAAGAAATTAAAAATAAACTAATCTAATACATGTCCAAACCCATAATAACAAGAATCAATAAACAATGAGTCCGGAAGCAAAAGATCCAATACAATAAATAAACAGTACGTCCCATAATGCGGGCTCACATCTGAGATAGAATGAAATGAAATAAACTAATCACTAAGGAACTCACAGATCAGCCTACTGACTGAAGTGCTCCTACTCGGTCGTCGACAGTGGTACAGGATCTGGGCCATGCAAAACCCAGACGTCAGCGCGTCATGTCATCAGGTAATATAATATAAACATGGTAATGAGCAATGCAAGTATGAACATGAATAAAGTAGTACTAAGAGATAACAGAGCAGGGTAATGTGCAATGGTGACTAAACTGTCCTATCAGGTTTCTACTCTATAGTCTTTGAAATCAATTGATGAATCGTCGATGTAACTCAATAGTATCCCGTGCGTGCCCAGGACCACGGTCAAGGTCCTCGGGGCTGAATCCGAGACGTGCCGCTAAGCAGTAATAGGTAGTAGGATGGATGAGTGATGTCAGCATATCACTCCCGGACTGGCCAAGCCCGTAAGACTGATCAGAACAAGTGTCGAACTGTTGAGTTACAAGTCGGTTTCACCTTTGATTTCCCCATACCCCCAAGCTATGTATGTCAGGTCAGGTATTCAGTAGTCAAGGACTAATGCCAACACAAAATCAGGTAAAGTAGGTCTGTCTGGATAGACAGCAGGAATGGTCAGGTTGGTCGGCATTAGGCATGAAATCAGGTAACAGGTCAGGTTCCGTTTCAACAGGTTGAGTCGATACATATACAGGGTGTCATGTCCGGTGTATCAGTATATGTGTCAGGTGTATCAAGATCGGTCAATATGTAATGCAATCAAGTGTATGCTGATAACAGGTATAGTAACGAATGAAGAACAACAGCAGGAACGACAAATAACAATATTATTCCATGTAAACACAGTGATGCTTTGTATTCTCTTATTACAGGTTCAAGCACCCTTGGGGTGCAATAGTCACAAAGTGAAACAATATCAACAACATACGTAATGAAGCTACATGAATTTAGACTAAAGCATAATAATTGTCTCATGGGTGATTTAACAAATGAAGCGAGGACGATCTACTTGGTTTAGTTAGTTAAAGTATGAATTAATAGTAGACCGATTAATTACAAGCAACTACTAAATTGATTTAATGTTACGGATGATTGTGACCATCAAATTCTAAGTTATAAGAAGAGATATCGATGTTACTAATAGCTGTGTGGTTATAATAAATAATATGATGATTAAGTTTGTAGCAAGACTTGATCTTGTGTACTAGCATGTTAAAGCAAGTATTCGGATACTTGCCTCGACGGTTTCGCAAACCGGAAAGCACGGATGCAATGTCGGCAAAAAACACGAGACGGGTGCACGGACTTCGGATCGAGTCCCAACAGAGAACACTGGGATCACACGGACCAGGGTACTTCGCTGGAGCGTCGGGTTCAAACAACGGCACGGTCGGAAACCGGCAAAAGTCAAAAGTAACGAAGTTAGCAAACGCGATAATCATGTGCAATCGACCAGCGAGGGGTTTCGCACAAAAGGAAGGACAAGGAAAGCTTACAGGAAGACACCAGGGGTAACCCCGGCGGGCTCGACGGCGCTGGAACACCGGCGAGGCAGCGACGGCGGCTGCGAAGGCCTGAACAGCCTCTGGTTCGCTGGAGAGGGTGGTGCGACGAGTAGAGGAGGGTGGTGGTCGGCTCTGGTGAACGAGGGGGAAAGGAAGTGGCGCGGTTGACGTCGACGAGGGTCGACGGCGCGGTTCCCGGCGACCCGGGATTGGTGCGAGGGTCGGGCTCGGGTCTGGTGATGGTCCGGCGAGGGGAGGAGGAAGGCGACGATGAGGTAGGGACGAGGAGGAAGAGAGGGAGTCGCAGGCGTCGTCGGTGACTGGAGGCGGCGTCGACGGCGAGATCCGCGGTGCAGGAGGTGGCGTCGGGGTTGGGTGCAGGCGCGGAAAGAGGCGGAGGAAGGAGGTAGGAGGGTGCGGCTAGGTTGAGGAGGTGATGACGGCGACGGCGAGGTCGCGGGAAGGTCGGCGGCGCGAGTACGAGGGCTAGGGTTAGGGTTACGAGATGTTTCTCGTGGTGGAGAAGATGAGTAGGGGCGGCTGCATGAAATATAGAGGAAGAGAGAGAGAGATTGGAGAGAGAGAGAGAAGGATTTGATGAGGAGAGAGATAGAGAGAGAGACGGTTGCATGGGGCCCACGAAGGAAAACCCGAGCTCGCGATAGGCTGGGGATGTGTACGGGTGGTTTTTAAAAAATAAAACTTAAAAGATTTAATAGGGATTTAGGCGTTAAAAGATTATAATTGTATATATTTTAATTTTATGATACTTAATTAATTGGGCCTTTTTGGCGCTAAATGAAACATTTCCAAATCGCGCCCGGTTTGCGCCCAAATGTTCCAAATTCAATTTATAGGATTTTAATCGAGTTCCAAATTTTGAAAAGAGGTGTTTAATGATTAAAATGCATGCCCCCAAGTCGGACACTTGTATGCGCGCGTAGCCGTCCAAACTTGCCCGTTTAGCCGAACGGGACGAAATCTCGACACGCGGACGCTACCACGCGACTAGTGGCGACGAGTAGGCCAACATGGATATTTTTAATTTCATTTTAGGAGTTAAAATTTGTTATGTGCCAGAATGACTTAACCGGTTAAAATTTAGCAATAAACACCAGATAATCAGGATAATTGGAATGAGCAAGATATAACCCTCAACTAGTAATATAAATAGTATTATTGGGCTCGGGTGTTACATCATACCCAACTACAAAAGAATTTCGTCCTCGAAATTCCAAGAATACAAGATAGCTAACTACTGGAAAGGTGAGGGAATTTCTGCCGGATCTCGTCTTCTCGCTCCCAAGTGGTTTCTCCATGCGATCGATTTCCCCAAGAAACTAACACAAGGGGGATAACCTTGTTCTTAAGAACCTTTTCTCCCCGATCCTTGATTTCAACTGGTCGCTCCTCAAAAGTTAGGTCCTCCCGTATAGTCAACTCCGAATGATCCAAGACATGAGTCTCATCACGAACATACCTCCGTAGTTGAGACACATGAAACACATCGTGAACTCCTGCTAATGACTGTGGTAACGCCAACCGGTACGCTACCTCTCCAACACGCTCCAATATCTCGAAGGGTCCAACGAATCGAGGACTAAGCTTTCCCCGACTTCCAAAGCGAATTACCCCTCTAGTCGGTGATATCTTCAGGAATACCAAATCATCCACGGCGAACTCTAGAGGTCTTCTTGACGTGTCGGCCCAACTTTTCTGTCTGTCCTGAGCTGCCTTCATATGCTTCCTGATTGTATTCACCTTCGTTCACCAACATCATCCCAATAAACAGGTGAACGGCACTTACGACCATACAGTGCTTCAAACGGAGCCATCTGAATAGTTGCTTGGAAGCTATTGTTGTACGAAAACTCCACCAGGTGTAGATGATCCTCCCAAGAACCTTTGAAGTCCAACATGCAAGCCCTCAACATATCTTCAAGGGTCTGGATCGTTCTCTCCGATTGTCCATCAGTCTGAGGATGATAAGCTGTGCTAAACTTCAATCGAGTCCCCAAACTTTCTTGTAAACTCCTCCAAAAGTGCGACAAGAACCGAGTGTCCCGGTCGGACACGATGCTTACCGGTACTCCATGCAACCTGACAATCTCCTGCATGTATCGCTCTGCCAAAGTCTCCGTCGATTGACCAACCCGAAAAGGGATAAAGTGAGCTGCTTTGGTCAACCGATCGACAATCACCCATACTGCATTGTTGCCCTTTGGACTCCGCGGTAAAGCCGTCACGAAATCCATGGTTATGTGTTCCCACTTCCACTGAGGAATCGGAAGTGGTTGCAACAAACCAGCGACCCTTTGGTGTTCAGCCTTGACTTGCTGACACACCAAGCACTTAGCCACGAAGCGAGCAATCTCCCGTTTCGTACCTTCCCACCTGAAATGCTGTCGAATATCTCGGTACATCTTTGTCCCTCCTGGATGTACAGAGTAAGCTGAACTGTGTGCCTCCTTCATAAGCTCTTCACGCACATCCCCTTTTGGCACACACACACGGCTACCATATCTCAACGAACCATCTTCGTGGATCAGTAAATCGGTTCGTAGTCTGGCTTCAACCTGCTCTCGAAACTTTTGTAGTCTAGGATCCTGCGATTGTGCCGTTTTAATCTTCTCAACTAAGGACGACTGTACTTGCAACTGCATCAACTGTCCCGTAGCATGTGGTCGCACAACCTCCAAGTCAAATCTCTGAAAATCCGCAATGATCTCCCTTTGTGCGGTCAACACCTGAATTGCTGGTAACCGACTTAGCGCATCCGGCACGACGTTAACTTTTCCCGGATGGTACTTAAGATCAAGGTCGTAGTCGGCCATCAGCTCCAACCATCTGCGTTGCCTCATGTTCAACTCCTTCTGAGTGAACACATATTTCAAACTCTTGTGATCCGTAAAGACTTCGACTCTCTCGCCCAAAAGGTAGTGTCTCCAAATCTTCAGGGCGAAGATCACGGCTGCAAGCTCTAAGTCATGAGTCGGATAATTCTTCTCATGAGTCTTCAGTTGTCTCGATGCGTAAGCGACGACTTTCCCATTCTGCGTCAACACGCATCCAAATCCTTTTCCAGATGCGTCGCGGTGAATCACCGGTCCTCCTGAATTATCCGGTAAAGTTAGGATAGGAGCGGTTATCAACTTCTGCTTCAACGTCTCGAAGGCCAATGCACATCCATTCGTCCAAACAAACGGTACCTCCTTGCGCGTGAGCTTAGTTAACGGCTCTGCCAAACGAGCGAAGTTCTCCACAAATCTCCTGTAGTATCCGGCCAAACCAAGGAAACTTCTTATCTCAGCCACATTTCTTGGAATAGGCCAATCTCGAACTGCTTCAATCTTCTCGGGATCAACGGCGACTCCATTGCCCGACACGACATGCCCCAGAAACTTCACTTCTTCCAGCCAGAATTCGCACTTACTCATCTTCGCGAATAATTTCTCCTGTCTCAGCGTCTGCAGTGCGATCTTTAGATGCTCAGCATACTCCTCCGGAACCTTCGAGCATACCAGCATATCATCAAATACATCCACAAAGTCGCGAACAACTGCCGGCTCTTCACTACTACCCCTTACCATAGCCGCAAGAACATTGTTCGTCGGCCTGGCCCTAAACTCGACTGGCCCAACAGAACTGCTTCCTCCAGTGAAAATAAACTCAGGGTGTCTGGAAAGTTTCCTTCCTTGCCCTACAATCGATGCGTGCGTGGAAAGTGCCAAGAAAATCCATTCTCAAGACTACTTCATAACTGCCCATATCTATCACCAAGAAATCTGCAAGGAGCTCTCGTCCGCAAACAACAACTGTACAATCTCTACATTCCTTACTAGCTATGATTTTCCCATTCCCGGTGTGTATGTCCCAAAACTAGACAGGGTCATGCAAGTAATCGAGTGTGTAGTTATAAATTTGGATGACATAAACAGTGGGATGCTCCGAAATTAAATAATGCCAATGTGGAAAACCATGAACGAGTGAATTACCTGAAACCCCTACTCCTGATGCCTTAGCTTCCTCAGCTGTCAGCGTGAAAGCTCGAGCCTGATTAGATCCTTGATTCAACTGTCTCTGCCCTTGGAACGGTCTCTGCGGAGGCTTCTGAACATCATCCCTTGTACGAAGCTTCGACGGACAAGCATTAACGGCGTGATCTGCCGCTCGACATCTAAAACAGAGTCCCAGCCTCCTACGACACTCCTTTCGTATATGTCCGGGTATATGGCAGTAGTTACAAATCACGCTCCCTTTCCGATCACCCACAATCGTCTTCTTCATTGGTGCTACGCTGCGCCTGTTCACCGGAATACTTCTACGTACAGACGTTTGGTTCAGTGCAAATGCTGGTTCCAGCTCGGTCTGTTCCTTTAGATTCTCCAGCAATCCCCTTATCACTCTACGCCTGGCGGCTAAGACCGCACGTCTTTGGTCCATCTTCAAATTCTGACCGGCCATATTCCTGGAAATCAAAGTACCCAACATTAGCATGATGATAGATTCTGAGTATAGATCAAGGCTAGAACTCCGAGATACTTAAATAGAGTACTGTATTGTAGCTATGCCGCGGTATCATAGCCGCAATTACTTAACTCCACCCAAGTCGCCTAAGTCCTAGAGATAACAAGAAATTAGATTTCGAGTTGACAATGCAAAGTAAGTTTGCATGTCGACATAATCCGGAAGAATGATTCAAGGATGGTAAAACGGTCAAGGTGGCAGGACATGTTTCCTAATCACGGGTATTATGATTCGTGTATCGGGTGCAATACCCAACTACAAGGAATCAACCCAATTAACCTATGGCGCTCTGATACCAAAAAGAACCATGTCACGCCCCGCTTCCCAGAGTACGCAAGATTGGGCACGTGACATAGCCAACCATGCTACCTGTGGGTAGGAAATATCCATCCACAGTCACATTACGGTTGTAGAGATATCAAGAAATTAAAAATAAACTAATCTAATACATGTCCAAACCCATAATAACAAGAATCAATAAACAATGAGTGCGGAAGCAAAAGATCCAATACAATAAATAAACAGTACGTCCCATAATGCGGGCTCACATCTGAGATAGAATGAAATGAAATAAACTAATCACTAAGGAACTCACAGATCAGCCTACTGACTGAAGTGCTCCTGCTCGGTCGTCGACAGTGGTACAGGATCTGGGCCATGCAAAACCCAGACGTCAGCGCGTCATGTCATCAGGTAATATAAACATGGTAATGAGCAATGCAAGTATGAACATGAATAAAGCAGTACTAAGAGATAACAGAGCAGGGTAATGTGCAATGGTGACTAAACTGTCCTATCAGGTTTCTACTCTATAGTCTTTGAAATCAATTGATGAATCGTCGATGTAACTCAATAGTATCCCGTGCGTGCCCGGGACCACGGTCAAGGTCCTCGGGGCTGAATCCGAGACGTGCCGCTAAGCAGTAATAGGTAGTAGGATGGATGAGTGATGGCAGCATCATCACTCCCGGACTGGCCAAGCCCGTAAGACTGATCAGAACAAGTGTCGAACTGTTGAGTTACAAGTCGGTTTCACCTTTGATTTCCCCATACCCCCAAGCTATGTATGTCAGGTCAGGTATTCAGTAGTCAAGGACTAATGCCAACACAAAATCAGGTAAAGTAGGTCTGTCTGGATAGACAGCAGGAATGGTCAGGTTGGTCGGCATTAGGCATGAAATCAGGTAACAGGTCAGGTTCCGTTTCAACAGGTTGAGTCGATACATATACAGGGTGTCATGTCCGGTGTATCAGTATATGTGTCAGGTGTATCAAGATCGGTCAATATGTAATGCAATCAAGTGTATGCTGATAACAGGTATAGTAACGAATGAAGAACAACAGCAGGAACGGCAAATAACAATATTATTCCATGTAAACACAGTGATGCTTTGTATTCTCTTATTACAGGTTCAAGCACCCTTGGGGTGCAATAGTCACAAAGTGAAACAATATCAACAACATACGTAATGAAGCTACATGAATTTAGACTAAAGCATAATAATTGTCTCATGGGTGATTTAACAAATGAAGCGAGGACGATCTACTTGGTTTAGTTAGTTAAAGTATGAATTAATAGTAGACCGATTAATTACAAGCAACTACTAAATTGATTTAATGTTACGGATGATTGTGACCATCAAATTCTAAGTTATAAGAAGAGATATCGATGTTACTAATAGCTGTGTGGTTATAATAAATAATATGATGATTAAGTTTGTAGCAAGACTTGATCTTGTGTACTAGCATGTTAAAGCAAGTATTCAGATACTTGCCTCGACGGTTTCGCAAACCGGAAAGCACGGATGCAATGTCGGCAGAAAACACGAGACGGGTGCACGGACTTTGGATCGAGTCCCAACAGAGAACACTGGGATCACACGGACCAGGGTACTTCGCTGGAGCGTCGGGTTCAAACGACGGCACGGTCGGAAACCGGCAAAAGTCAAAAGTAACGAAGTTAGCAAACGTGATAATCATGAGCAATCGACCAGCGAGGGGTTTCGCACAAAAGGAAGGACAAGGAAAGCTTACAGGAAGACACCAGGGGTAACCCCGGCGGGCTCGACGGCGCTGGAACGCCGGCGAGGCAGCGACGGCGGCTGCGAAGGCCTGAACAGCCTCTGGTTCGCTGGAGAGGGTGGTGCGACGAGTAGAGGAGGGTGGTGGTCGGCTCTGGTGAACGAGGGGGAAAGGAGGTGGCGCGGTTGACGTCGACGAGGGTCGACGGCGCGGTTCTCGACGACCCGGGATTGGTGCGAGGGTCGGGCTCGGGTCTGGTGATGGTCCGGCGAGGGGAGGAGGAAGGCGACGACGAGGTAGGGACGAGGAGGAAGAGAGGGAGTCGCAGGCGTCGTCGGTGACTGGAGGCGGCGTCGACGGCGAGATCCGCGGTGCAGGAGGTGGCGTCGGGGTTGGGTGCAGGCGCGGAAAGAGGCGGAGGAAGGAGGTAGGAGGGTGCGGCTAGGTTGAGGAGGTGATGACGGCGACGGCGAGGTCGCGGGGAGGTCGGCGGCGCGAGTACGAGGGCTAGGGTTAGGGTTACGAGATGTTTCTCGTGGTGGAGAAAATGAGTAGGGGCGGCTGCATGAAATATAGAGGAAGAGAGAGAGAGATTGGAGAGAGAGAGAGAAGGATTTGATGAGGAGAGAGATAGAGAGAGAGACGGTTGCATGGGGCCCACGAAGGAAAACCCGAGCTCGCGATAGGCTGGGGATGTGTACGGGTGGTTTTTAAAAAATAAAACTTAAAAGATTTAATAGGGATTTAGGCGTTAAAAGATTATAATTGTATATATTTTAATTTTATGATACTTAATTAATTGGGCCTTTTTGGCGCTAAATGAAACATTTCCAAATCGCGCCCGGTTTGCGCCCAAATGTTCCAAATTCAATTTTTAGGATTTTAAGCGAGTTCCAAATTTTGAAAAGAGGTGTTTAATGATTAAAATGCATGCCCCCAAGTCGGACACTTGTATGCGCGCGTAGCCGTCCAAACTTGCCCGTTTAGCCGAACGGGACGAAATCTCGACACGCGGACGCTACCACGCGACTAGTGGCGACGAGTAGGCCAACATGGACATTTTTAATTTCATTTTAGGAGTTAAAATTTGTTATGTGCCAGAATGACTTAACCGGTTAAAATTTAGCAATAAACACCAGATAATCAGGATAATTGGAATGAGCAAGATATAACCCTCAACTAGTAATATAAATAGTATTATTGGGCTCGGGTGTTACATATCGGGATTCGTTGAAATCGGTGATATTTGAGGAAGTCACCTGGGTTGTTTGCCGGACGGCAAATATTTGGTTTTGAATATCCGCTGTTATGCACCAATTTCAAATTGATATATCTGTACGTCTATTTTCATAGAGTGAGATATACCTTTTTGAAATTATGTCTGTGACATTTACCTATAACAGTGGATGGTTAGGTAAGGAGCATTAAACAGCGGTGTAATTCTTTTTAACCATAAGTACAATTTTCAACCTACGACACACAGTGAATGAGTTATCAGACTCAAGGGACTTATACAGAGTATTGTATATTGTCCAGGGTCTATCAGGACAGAGGGGTTGGTCCTCATACTATATTCGGTTTACTTATGACTTCTCTAGTTTTTAGACAGGTGTTTCGTGGAAACACAGGGTCCGAATTTTGAGAAGTTATAGGTATTTGAATAGAGTAGAGAACCAGGTATAGCAAGTATCGGGATTCTTCAAAGTGATCGAAGATATAGATACTTGTGTATGGTATTCAGTTGATAGTAATGATTAAGAGAACTTGCTTCTCTTACAGGTTACTCATAATTGGAAGCATTCCTAAGTTGAGTAACGCTGATCGGCCTTCTTCCATTTAGTTGACATGCACTGGAGACAGCTGCATGATTTGAATCTGGTTCAATTAAATCAGTGCCTCTGGTCCTATATTGGACATAGAACAGTTCGTATCTTAACGATGTTAAGGTACGGGGAGTTGTCCGGTTTATGCTTAAAACCAGACTCTGGATAACTCAAGGCACGTTTCTGTAATGGCTGTTTGTGGGTTGACCCAGGCTATGACGAGGGTTGATTTTCTACCATCTGGAAGATCAATAGCGATATTGTTCTAGACTCGCCACAGTTTTATTAAAAATGGATTTTTTCAGGAAAACAGTAGTGGGAGTATGGTAGAACTGGAAGTGATTCCAGAACCACAAACGATTACTGAAGATTTGATAGGAACCTAAAGATTCAATCTGGATTGACATTCCATTGGCCACTCCGCAGATACGGTGGGTAACTTCAGGCACCCGAGAGGTACTCCGGTAGCCTCAAGGACGGTGACAGGGAAGTTCTTGTTTACCCACACTTGCCATTGCCGTTGTTCCAGACTGTGAGACCCGGCAGGAGGATGAGTATAGCGTCGTTCTAAACTTGCTTTAGAAGTGTACGTCTGTATGACTCTGCCAGAGGGTTATCGTAGTCAGTGGGAGCAGCGGAAGCATTGGTGGACAGGTAGCTTATGTCTATTTATAGACTAAAGCAGATGTAGCGGAGATAGATCATCTATTTCTGACGTGACAGTCATGGGTTTGACTTCATCAGAATAGGGGATGGATCTGTTGAGAAGGTAGTAGGGTGTGATATCCTGGTATTTGGATGACATACACAGAGTAGGAAAGGAAACTCCTATACTACAATCGGTTATACTTTGGTCGTCACACAGTGGTCTCTCCACAAAGGAAATGGATTTTGTATCAAACATACTGGTTACTAGATCTATGGTTTTAGATATAGATTTGGGTGGTTTCCCAATCAGGGTACTTAGACAGCATTCTATGAGTATTTAGGATGAACGACTCCTGGCATGGTAGTATACCTGCAGGTAATGGAGTCACCCTCTCTAAAGGTGTCTTACAGACTAAAGGGGAGAGGGATGTGCATGATTGGCAGATCACTTGCTTAGGCAATTGAGTCAATCATGAGATGTCAAGTACCACACCAGATGTTGTTCTTGCTCTAGATGCAATAAGTTGATATTGATCTAATCCTGGAGAAACAGTCGGAAGCAGTTTTAGAACATAAGTGGATGTTCTAGGGATATGATAACGACAGCCTTATGTGGGAGACAGTTATCATTCCAGGCTTCCAAGGTGACATGGACGACAAGGAGGTTGTCAGAGCTATAGTTTTTCCTTCTGACGAGGGGCAGTATTTTGGACAGGTGATCCAAGGCAATACTGAGGGAGGCATGGTGCAGGATACTGATTAAGTTCAGTTGACGATACAGTCTAAGAAGTTTGGATTTGGAGTTCATTTATGAGCTGGGTTCCATCAGACATCCAGACATATTCTAAGACAGGTATTGCTCTTTTCGGGAGATGGCTTTCTCCGCGAACTTGAGATATAGAGAGACATAGAAAGAAACAACAAAGCGGATCCACTCACTGAGGCTATTCCTCGAACACAATAGTTCCGCAAGCGAGCTTTGTGGGACTGATTAGTAGAGGAGTTAGGTGTTCGGTATCACACGGGCTGTGAGTATGCGACATCGCAATAATTAGCCTTGAGTGCAAGTGGGAGATTGTTGGAGATAGTGCCCTCAGAGTCAATTATTAGGTCACAAGTACGTGATTGCAATGATTGATGGAGGACCTATCCCGGTAGGACAATCTTACTCGAGATGATAGTATGCTATCTGGTTTACCTTTATCATCGTGTACTGCTTTAGGTGACCTTACAGGTCGCTATTACACGTTGATAGAGCCCCTAGGATTCTTGCTTGACCACCAGCAGTATGAGGGCGATCATATAAGTGGGAGCTGGGGGTCTATAAGCATATCCTTAAATGGTCCCTAGTCGTGTGAGTTTCGAGACAGGGTATCGATACTCCAGAGTAGACTAGTGTATACAGTCGAGACCCCGACGAGGGGCGGTGGCCGGTCTCACAAGCCACTGGTGTCAGTTGGATCACCTAAGATGTATACAGGTGCTCATTGGGTTATCAGTACACCGGACAGGACTCGCCGGGAACATGCTAGTTGGTCATATACCAGACGTCAGATGGCAGTTCCCTGGTGACATGTGTACATATTAGTTCATCGACCTGGGGATCGTCATTTGTCTCGTGTGAGTTCCCACTGTACTTTGATTACTACCCTACCACGGCTCAAAGGAGTCGTGCAAACAGGTTTTAGTTGGGTACAGTCCCGAGCCACATGGAGGCAGTGAGCGTATCTTCAGGGGTTCGTCTCTCCCAGTATTGGGGGTGAGGTCGTGCTGTGTCTAGGAGAGCCATTACACGAAGCCCTTGGCCGAGGCAAGGAGATTTACTGGTAGGTATTCCAGTAGTATCTCAGGGTGTTTTGGGCTACACTCCGACACGACTTGTACCGCTTTTGGGGGTCTGACTTTTACCAACCCCCTAGGCCCGCCATGCGATACTCATAGACGAGCGGAACGGACTGTACGGATATTGTCACTGATAGGCTCAGTAGGGTTGTCAGGCTGAGTTCGCTCACAGATGTCCCTTTTAGTCAATACCTGGTAGCCCGTTACGTATTGGCTTATACCTCTGACGTGCTAGTGGTTAAATCCACAACCAAGGTGTTGACGAGTCTTTAGAGTCTCCCACATTCAGTTACTCAGCTTTCGGGCGAAAAGTTGTAGAGGCCGTATGGAGATATGGCAAGGTCCGATCAGATACGTGCGGTATTGCACGGATCAGGATCGGACAGTTTGTACTATAGGCCGTATGGTTATATGGCAGGGTTCGATCAGATACGTGCGGTATTACACGGATCAGGATCGAACGGATATTACTAGCCGGGTTTGGTTTAAGCCGGATCCTAGTATAGTACAGTGTAGATTTTGTCTCATTGCATTTGTATTTCGGTCGGAATACAAATGCGGGTGTGTATGCACAGTATCGGGGTTTTCCTGTAATTTATTACGGGACCAGTTTTATGGAGTTGCCAGTTTGCTTTCCGTTCCGGCCAATTTCCTTTGTATCGTTCATTGGCCGAAGATTGGTGGAGGAGGGCTTATTTGCATTGTTGCAAATAAGCATTTGTAGAGGGGTTCTTTGCATATTCTTGTGTCATGATAGCTTTTCCTTGACCTTGACTTCTAGCTTCATCATGCCTTGACTTTTGTAGGACATGATGGTTGATGGTGGTAGGTGGTTGAGTGTGGTTTTGTTTTGGTGACCATATTCTTTCATGATTTCCTTTTGATTCCTCTCACTAGCATGATAGACTTCTCCACTCATTTCTTTTGGTCTCCCCCTCATTCTCACTCTCCCCATTCACAAGTAGTGGCTGGCCATGCTCCTAGAGGGGCTGTCCCATTTTTTACATGAGGGGATTACACTCATTTGGCTTTGGAAAAATCCTACAAGTTCCATTTCCAAACTCCATAGTTCATCCCTCCACCAAAAGGCAATTCCTACAACCCCAAAATGAGACTTGTACACTACATTCTACAGCAAATCTTGGGCACGTCGACTAGCCAGCTTCGTGCCCGAGTTGCCTCGGCATTGAGGTGGGAGCCCGTAAAAGAAGTAGGCAATGTGGTGCACTTCCGGCGACGAGGTGGAGACCGGAGCTTCCGCAGGAGATCGGGACGACGACGAGAAGACCGGAGGACACGGATCAGTCGGTATATCTCTCTTCCCCATCTTGTAGTTAGCTAGGACTAGTTAATGGTTCGATCCGGGTATTAGTGCGCGGCGGTTTTCCAGTTCAAGAAAAATTAAAGTTTATCACCGCTTCCGCATTTGGCCGTCGGATTGACGGCCGGGGCGCCGCCGTGCACTTACACCACTATACTTTGATTACTACCCTACCATGGCTCAAATGAGTCGTGCAAATAGATTTTAGTTAGGTACAGTCTCGAGCCACATGTAGGCAGTGAGCGATTGTTGGGGATTCGTCTCTCCTGGTATTAGAAGTCGATGTCGTGCTGTGTTCGATAGGCTATCACCTTAAATCCGTGGCCACGGTAGATGTGATTTACTGATATGAGTTCGGTAGTTTCTCGGTTGGTGATGACCTTGACTCATACATGACTTATTGGGTTATTAGGGGTCGGACGTTTCCACTCCCTAGATCCGGTATGCGATACTCTTAGAGGAAGAGACCGGAATGTATGGAGATTGTCATATTCAGGCTCAGTAGGGTTCGGACGAACTTGATTTTCGACCTACCTTTCGACAAATACTTGAGCAGCCGTTACGTACAGGTAGTGCTGCTGACGTGCTTGTGTTTTCTGGATTTATCCAGTAAATCACCGCCGGCATATTGTCGAGTCTTTAGAGTCCCACACAGAGGGTTTTTCCGGTTCAGGCGATATGATATAGATGATGTATGTTGGTGCATATAGGGTGTCTGATTAAATACGTGTACAAACTACACGGACTTTAATCCGACGGTTGGTAATACCAGCGACTTAGAATTAAACCGGATTATTAAATCAGGTTTTGATTTAATAATTTATATATATAATTTTAATATGTATATTCTGATATTATTGTTCAATATTCATTTTCTCTCCCTTGGCTATTCGTACGCGTATATGTATTTCGATACGTATACATGTTGTATTCCGTATTTATACGGAATTTTTTTCTAGAAGATGGACACTTCATTTGTTAATTTTTCTTTTATAGAAAATCAAAAATGAGATGGTGGATGAGATGTAAAGAAATATAGTGTAGAGAGGTATGGCTTGATTTTTATATGATATATTTCATTTGAATACACTATTCTTTCATGGTTGCAAATAATTAAGCCATTCTTTTTCCATGCTTGCTAGTTTTTCTTCACAAAAGACTTATCCATTTTCCATGGCATCTTCTTCTTCACCTTCTCCTCCTTCTTTTAGGTAGCTTTTTTGAGCTTAGAAAAAAGAGAAGAAGATAGTGAAAATATTCCTACATCCCCACTCTCCATCCATAGCGAGCTTGGAGCGTCGGTCACTTCACTAGCTGAAGCCGAAGCTTAGATCGGTTTCCCTTAGGTGGATCTTTTTCGGCAAGGGCGGTCGCCACGCAAGCTCGATCCGGACAATATACATGGAGCTTGGAGGGGTCTTCTATGATTGGGTGGACATGCGTCAAAGGTAGTATTCCGTATCTTTGCATGCCTGTTTTGCTAGTTTAGGCGTTTGGATCGATTCTAGGTTTGGGGTTTCCTTCGTGTTTGCTTGAAATTTTTTTTGCCATTCGCGCTTCCGCTGCGCCGCGGGCACTGGGAAACCCTACACTTTTGTGATCTGGAATCTCTTTTTCTTTATATGCATATAGATCATATGATCTATTCTCTAGAAATATAAATTTCCCGATCCATCATCATCATCTTTTATGCAGGGGTTCAATTCCATATCTCAAATCCTAGATCTTAAGATTAAAGAAATCTCTATAATGAAAACTTAAGTTTTCTCAAGGCGAAGTTTGATCCAGAAATCTTAAAATCATCGATAAGAACTTAAGTTCTATATATATAAAGGTTAACCTTCTCATGGATGAGATTAAAACTATCACGTCATGAAAATCATTTTTCTTTTCTCACATCAATTGATTATGTTGGTGAGGAAGAAGACGAAACTGTGATTGCAGAAAACTTAAGTTCCTGATCAAACTTATGGGGTCGACTGTGTATATCGTATGTATATGATGTCAATTTTTGACCTCTAGGGTCCTTTATATAGGGTGTGAATATTGTTGGGCAAGTAGAAACAATCTCTCTTTGAGATTTCTCTAATTGATATTAAGATCAAGCCCGGATGCTTAAGAACCATTGAATTATATATCCAAGGGCTGTCTGTTGATATGATTTATATCTTTCTTATTTAAATAAGATATTTATTCGATTCTTTTGTTTAAAAGAATAGAGCTAATATTAGCTCGGGTGCTTAAGCACCGTTGGATTATAGATCCAAGGGTACTTGTTAACAAGGCTTATATTTTTCCTTATTTAAGAAAAAATATAAAAGAGTATATCTCTTGTTAATAAACTATCTTTCTGTTTTAGAAAAATAGAGAATGTCTTAAATAGCTTAATCTATGTATATTTTTTAAAATGTCAAAGAAACGATGGTTTTAAAGTATCAGTGCAGCGCCAAGAATTATTGGCGCGTGTTTTATGGAAATGATCTTCTTTCTAGCGCTTGAACTTAAGTCCCTTGACTTATATTATTATTATTATTTTGAGGAGGGAACAAAGATATTGCAATTTGATTGTAAGTCCTAAAGATGGTTTCTGCCGAGTGACAACTGGACCACAATTTTCTCGGCAAGCTATTTGGCACTAAATTTCTCAAGGTTGCCATTTCATCAACCTTTTCTCTTTATCTTCGTGGGTATAGACTAAAGAGTTCTACTCCATAGCTGACCTCATGCTCAGAAAAGGCTTAGACGATGATGGTTCAACGTAGAAAAGCAAGTTCTTATTTGTAAGTGAAAATTGAGCATGTAATCATATTAGTAACAGAGATCTCATCGATTTAAACTATTGACGGTCATCACTCAATACGCATTCTACTATTCCGACTTATTTATAAGTACTCTGATATGCAGATGTGTAAGCATTAGGTTGGGTAATAACAAGCGTTCCCACAACATAGATGACATACCGTTGATGTGTGTGATACACCCATTACGACCAAACTAAAGCAAGCATGCAGTCCCATTACAAATACGCCTAGAAAGAGAAGGGAAATGTGCATACAAAGAATGGAAGGTTCTGTTAACGAAGACATTACGCCTTTTAAACTACCTGGTAGGCTGGAATATTGAAAATGTATTATACTCGAAACATAGTTTCATAATATTGGTGTTTCTTGAAGAACAATATGTCAATTGTAATTGCATGCATGCACCAACATGACATGCAGACAGTGCGGTTAATGCGCAATGTGCAATGCAGGACACAAAGGGCTCAGCGTGTGTGAGGCAAGCGTCTGAGTGAGTCTGAGTGAGCGAGGCACACAATTTTTTTGGCATATTTAAAATATTATTCATAAACATATGTTACATTAACACCGATTAACAACATATAATATAAATAAGATTTATGAAAATAAATGATGAAAGAGATATGCATGCATCTATTATCACAACACGGCAAAATTTCAGAGAAAATAAAATTAAATCAATCCTACATCAATTTATGAATGAGACAAATGTTAGAGAAAGAAAGCCTTCTCTCATGTTGGAGACTCGGTTTGGGAAAGAAGTTGATGATGCTCATAAGTGGTATCTCTTCAAGATTGCGACATGTGGCAGATGACGTGTCCCGAAGACTACGTGGGTGGAATAAATGAGTCGCATTATGAGGGTTCCTCGGGAGTTCGTCCCGAGAAACGTGTCCGACCTCCCAGGGGACCTCCTTAAATACATTCCACCTTCGCCCAAGAAACTACCAACAGCTCGTCCCTGAGCTATCTCAGACTCCCGGCTCGTCTCCGAGCCGTCTGGCATGCCGAGCTTTCTCGGCTTCCGGCTCGTCTCTGAGGCCTTGACGTGCCGAGCTTCCTCGGCCTCCCGACTCGTCTCCGAGCCTCCGCCGTGCCGAGCTTCCTCGGCCTCCCCCGATCTACCAGGAGCGCAGATCCCATGCGCCCCACAACGGTTCCGAGTATATCGCCAGGGCGAGATATCTTCCGCCCCACGTCCCGCGTCCCACTCTGGCGCATTCCTCCATTAATGAGCGTATCCCATTATTAATGGAGAGATCCCATCATTCACACAGCAGTAACGTCAGGGGTGTAACTGACGGCAAAGATCTTGCGCCTGCTCGCTCCATGCGACCACTATAAAACCCCCTATCTCAGGCGACTCAGGTAAGGCGAATTATCTCAATACGCCATTACTATGCTCCTATTCCTCGGCTCTAACTTGATCATCGGAGGGTCCTATGGTGGTCACCCACTCCGGGACTTCTTTGCAGGTAGCTCGGCATCCAACACCAACCCATTGAGATCCACACCCAACAACTCCAAAACCAAATCTCAGTCGTCCAAAATCACCATCGCAGGATCGACGGAGGACTACATCTGAAGGAGATCCGAAGATCCATCAGTTGTCACTGTCTGTAGGAATAGCAATTTCTTCCACTCATCGAAGCTGATCTTCCGCCCTCGACCTGATGGCGAGAGAAAGCCGTGATGATCCCAACACGAGCCGCCACACCCCCCACAACGGAGGCGTTAGCGGTTCCTCCCCCTTCCAAACCTCATCAACGTCTTATCGGCTCGAATCAACAGACTGACGTCGATGGTGGACGCCCTCGTCCGTGTTCAGGCAGCGGGCCCTGCTCACCAGGTCATGGTTTCCCCCCTGAGGCAACGATGCGCGCAGAAGGGCTGATGCCCACTCTCCCCTCAGCGTCACCGAGCGCTGGCGTGCCACCTCTGGCAACTACGGCCCATGTGCGGGCCATGATTCCATGACCCGCTGGGATCCGAAAGGCTCCACACCCCAGTCTCATGGAGGACTGAGCTATCGCCCCATAGTCCGACACACGCCTTCACCCTCTGAGGAGGTGTCGGTCAGTTTGCCTATTTCCAGGCATGAACGATGCCCCCACTCACGTCATGACCGCGGAGGTGCACGTCGGGACTACTCGAGAAGAACCTTCCCTGAGGATCTAAGAAATCTGATAGAGTTGAATCGAACCCGCACCGCCGCGCAGACCAGGAGTGGGGACAGTTGCCACTCTGACTGTTCGGAATCCTCGGGTTACCACCACCGACTCGAGGCCCTCGAAAAGAAGATCGAGGGCATATGGCGAGAAGGCCATTCGTATGGTGAAGGGGCTAGGTATTCCACGGATTCTCTCATGAATCCCTTCACTGAGGAATTGCTGGCCGAACGTGTCTCATCCAAGAACAAGTCACCTAAGGTGGCGCTCTTTGACGGGAAGTCCGACCCAAAAGATCACTTGGACGCATTTACAGCGGGCATGAGCTTCTAAGATAACTAGGACGCAGCTTAATGCCGCGCTTTTCCCACTACCTTAATCCGGGCAGGTCGGGGCTGGTTCCGGGGGCTGGCGTCCTACTCCATCTTGACCTTTGCTAAGCTGTCCACCCAGTTCCTTGGTTACTTCGTCAGGAACAAACGACAGAAGAGTACGGTTGGTTACCTCTTCCCCATAAAGAGCGGGAACAAAGAATCCTTTAAGGGATATGTCACTCGCTTCTACAATGCTCTCCTCGAGGTCCCCGAGCAACACGATGAAACGGTTATCACCGCACTAAGGTCGGGTCTTAGGCACAAAAAGTGGCTCCACTCTTTTGCATTAGCGCAATCTAAGACCATGGCCGAAGTAAAATCTTGGACCGAGCGGGAGATCCAACTTGAATTGGAGGTGAACTCGAATCTGCCCAGAGGCGACCAAGCAGACCAAAAGAAGAGGGGAAGAGAAGAGAAAAATAGGATCGACCAAAACCTTACTCCCCGAAGTTCTAGGAGTACACTCCTATTAACATCTCCCAGGCTAAGCTGTTGGAGGAAGTTAAGGGTGAGAGGTTCTTCAGGCTCCCGCCGGCTACCCGAAGCACGGGCAAGCGGCTCGGAGGCCCGTATCGTGCCTATCACCGGACGCAAGGACATCCGACTGAGGATTGTAAATAGCTACGCAATTACATCGAGGAGCTGATCCGCTCAGGTTACTTGGCAAAGTAACTGTGAGATAAACATCAAGCCGATCAAATTAAAGAAGGAAATCTGACGATCGGACAGATCATGGTCATCGCCGACTGACCCAAATCCGAGCAACAAGGACACCTACCAAAATTTATATTCAATACAGGAGAATTTAAATTGAATCATATAATCTGTAATTTATTCAATAATAAAGATTCTCGCTTCCCTGCAATCTGAACTACTTCTCTTTGTTTCCGTGCTAAAACTCCCTGCAGGGACGACGAATGTCTTCCTTCTCGGTCATCCACCAGCGGGTAGCCTCCTGCCCGACAATGCAGTAGACCCAAAGCCATCCTCGTGAGGCGACTGAGTAGCTTCCTGCTCGGTCATCCACCAGCGGGTAGCCTCCTACCCAATAATGCTGTGGATCTAAAACCCTAATCAAGAGGCCGCCGAGCAATTTCCTGCTGGCCCATCCCGAGTAGGTAGCTTCCTACCCAACTACGCTAAGGATCTAAAGCTCTCATCAAGAGGCGACCGAGTAGCTTCCTGCTCGTTCATCCACCAGCGGGTAGCCTCCTGCCCAACAACGCTGTGGATCTAAAGCCCCCATCAAGAGGCTGCTGAGCAATTTCCTGCTGGCCCATCTCTAGCGGGTAGTTTCCTACCCAACTACGCTAAGGATCTAAAGTCCTCATCAAGAGACGACCGAGTAGCTTCCTGCTCGGTCATCCACCAGCGGGTAGCCTCCTGTCCAACAACACTGTGGACCCAAAGCCCTCCTCACAAGGCGACCAAGTAGCTTCCTGCTCGGTCATCCACCAGCGGGTAGCCTCCTGCCCAACAATGCTGTGGATCCAAAGCCCTCTTCGCGAGGCGACCGAGTTGCTCCCCTGCCCGGTCATCCACCTGCGGGTATCCTCCTGCCCGACAACGCAGTGGATCCAAAGCCCTCCTCGCGAGGCGACCGAGTAGCTTCCTGCTTGGTTATCCACCATTGGGTAGCCTCCTGCCCAACAACGCTGTGGATCTAAAGCCCTTATCAAGAGGCCACCGAGCAATTTCCTGCTGGCCCATCCCTAGCGGATAGCTTCCTACCCAACTACGCCAAGGATCTAAAGCCCTCCTAGTTGGGAATATGTATGCCCTAGAGGCCATTATTGCACATGTGATGTATATTATAGTGGATGCTTGGACATATATATAGAGGACTTTCTTGCTCGACATGATAGTATGCTATCTGGTTACTCTTTATCTTAACATGTTGATTGGTATTCTTTACTGTATTGCTCTCACATGTTGATAAAGCCCTTAGGATATGTACTTGATTACCAAGATTATGATGAGATCATACTAGTGGGGCCAGGGTGGTCCAAAAGTACATCCTTTAATCAGTTCCTAGTCGTGGGAATATCAAAACCAGGGCATCGATATTCCAGAGTAGACCAGTGTGTACATTTCTTGTCTCTTAGAGGGCGATGGTTGATCCCACAACCATTGGTGTGTGACATCAAAGATTGTACACAGGTGCTCATTAGAGAATGGGTACATCGAACAGGACTCGCCGAGGACTCCTAATTGGTAGTATATCTATCGTTAGATAGCAGTCCTTTAGTGACACTGGTAAATGTTAGTCTGTAGACCCGAGATCGTCATAGAGTCTTGTGTGGCTCCCACTGTGCTTTGATTTCCTCCCTACCATGCTCAAAGGAGATGTACAAACATGTGGGTTTTGGGTACAGTCCCGAGTCACATGGAGGCAATGAGCGATAGGAGGGGTTTCGTCTCTCCCGATATTGGGGGTTGATGTTGCGCTATGCTCGATTGGCTATAACTGGAAGTCCCTAGCCAGGGCTGCTGTTGAGATTTACTGATAAGAGTTATCAGTAGTTTCTCAAACCGTTATAGGCCAGACATCGGCATGACTTATCACATTATTGGGGTTTGACCTTTACCACCCCTAGACATGATATGCGACATATCAGACGAAGAGACCGGACTGTACGGTAGTGTTACTGATAGGCTTCATGGAGAGTATGGATGAGCTTGCTTATTGATCTTCATATCTCTCAATACCCGGGTAGCCGTCACATCCAGCTAGTACCGCTGACGGCTTGTAGGTAACTGATGTGATCATCACCTACTGCTGGCGTATTGACGAGTTTTTAGAGTCCCACACAGAAGTTTCCTGGTTCAAGCGAAACAAAGTAGAGCACATATATTGATATGTGCGTAGGCCTGATTAAATACGAGTATGTGATACCGTATTGTAATCTGGCAGTTATCTGTTATCGGTTAGGTTATATGTGATATAACCAGATTATCGAATCAAGTGTTGATTTGATAATGTGATAAACGGATAAATGATATTAGTCGGTCATATGTGATATAACCGGATTATTAAATCAAGTGTTGATTTAATAATTTGATATAAATTATATTTGATATAATTATGTATTAACTAATATCATTAACTCATTAATTGCTTTATTAATATATATATATATATATATATGTTAATATATATTTGATATATATAAATATATATATCATTATATGAAGCAAGGCATATTTTTCTATTTTAAGAAAATAGAAAAATGAGGTGTAAAAGTGTAGATATTTTGGGTATGGTTCAAGGCATGGTGTTTTTATTTGTTTACTCATTTTCTTTGCACTATTGAAGCATGGTGCATTTGTTTATTGATTTATTGATTCATGCTTCAATAATTAGTGAAGAGATGAGTAGCCATTCATTCTAACTTGACTTGGTTCTTGAGTTCATGCCTTAGCCATTTTCTTGAGCTCTTGCTCTTTTGATCTCTACACTTTCTCAATCTCACCTCCAAGCTCAAAACCCTCACATGTGATGTGAACCATTGAGCTTGTGAGATCTCTAGTGAGCTTCCAAAACCCCTGCTTCACCATTCTATACTTGACTATCACTCAAGTGTAGTGTGTTGCCTTCACCAAATAGTTTAGTGAAGAGATAACTTGAACTAGTGAGCTTCGGGTGGATAATCTTCGGCACGAAGGTCATCGGAGCAAACTCGATCCAACTTGAAGTAGAGCCTAGTGAAGTCGTGTGGACTACTACATGGAGCTAAAGAAGAGAAGAACTTGATCTATAGGGTATAACATCTTTCCCTTCTCTTTGTTTTTCTTGATATCAAACCTAAAACCCTAATCAACTAGTTAAAGATCTTGTTTAGTCTAGCTTAGCACATATAAAAATTTGAATTTGGCATGCTTGATGTCACTTGGACCTCATGGTGGTGCTAGGGTAAACTTTCACTCCTCATGAGGCGACCGAGTAGCTCCCCTACCCGGTCCATCCCTAGTGGGTAGCTTCCTACCCATCAACGCTAAGGATCTAAAGACCTCCTACAGAGGCCACCGTGCAGATTCCTGCTTGGCTAAACTCCGAAGGGTAGATTCCTACCCTACGAAGACATGGATCTAGGATCCACATTGAGGAAGAATCAATTATGGCCGACATATTCTAACTTGGCTGATTTTCTCTTCATGCTAAAACATGTGGTCGTCACCTCGACTCCGAGGTATGGACTGATACTAACCTTCCTAGCCTTGGGATTCCTTTTGATTCATCCTAAATGAACGATCGCCAACTCGACTCCGGGGAGCGGGAGGGTAAGGACCTTCCTACACTTGGCGATTATGCGACTTACACTCGACGTGCGATCGTCATCTAAAAATCCGGGTAGCGGCCTACGACCTAACACTTGCAGCAGAATGAAAATTCAAACAAGAAGAAGATTGACGAGCTAAAGTACTCATGCAGAAAGAAGACAATCATGCAGAGGAAAATGAGCTCAACTTTATTTATATTCCAAAATTTTAAAAGGTATTCTGGGATCCTCAGCCTTACAAAAAATACCCGGAGGATTACAAGATTTTGAAAAGAAAAACAAAATCTCCCAAAGGAAGAAAGCTCAGGCCGTGGGCTCCACCGGGATTTCGCCCTGCTCGACACCGCCCTCAAGGGCTGGAGCTTCAGTCTCTTAGATGGCTTCGCCCCTTGCGGCCACCTCGGCGCTCGCTCCCTATGGCACATCCTCGGAAATCGGGTACTTAGCGTGGAGCTCACCGTCGGCAAACTCCGGCATTGAAACCTTGACGTCGTCGAGAGATTCATGCCAAATGATGGTCGAGACTTCGGCGAGGTCGGCGTAGAACTGGTCTGACGCCTTATACCTCTCCACGGACTTCACCGCTCGGACCTTGGCGAGCTTCACGGCCTCGAGCGCCACCCGAGCGTCCTTCCTGCTGACATCCCTCGACTTCTTCATTGCGTTATAAAGGTTACCAAACTCCTCCAACATGGCCTGGATAACCCGGTTAGAGTCACTCAGAAGTCGGTGAGATTCCTTGTACTTGGAGTTCGTCAGCTCCTCGGCGACCACCCGTGTTTCGAGGGCGGCTATCTTCTCCTCCGCCTGGTGCAGCCGAAGGCACAGATCCTCCTCCCGCGAGGACAATTCACTCGCCTTCTTCATGGCCGGGGTGATCTCCTCGGATTCCATATTTACAATGAGGGCGCATGTCACGACCCGAAGGTACGGAACGTGACCGACACTTAAATTACGAAGCGTCTAGAGGCGCAACATAATCTAAGTAAGCCGAAGCCCAGAAATCTAAACCATATAAAAGAAGAAGTAAAGGAAAACATGTAGAAAAACAAGTTTAAAAGAAACATCCAATATTCTCAAAAATATCGGCAGAGTCTCCTTTGTAAAAATTGGCCCCAAACGGGTACAAACAAGAATAATATATATACAGCAATAAAAAGGCATCCCCAAGTGGGAGCTAGCTCTACGCCAACAGACGGAAACAACCACACTAAGCACAATAATATACAACGCCAAAGGGCGAGGCTCAAAACTCAAAAGAAAACAAATCCACCAGATACCATAATAATACAAGCGTAACTCTAAGGTCGAAATAAATAACTGGTCCTTTAAACTTATCAAGTAATACAAGTTTGGTTGATGGAGCTTACTAGATACCAATGAAATAACTAAAGTACAATGGCGGTCCTGATACAAATGAACCAACCTACCGTGCAAATCACCCTGAATGAAAAGATGTGCCAGCAAGCTGCCAAGTAAACCTGTATATCGAATCTGTAATAAAATTTGGCACAACGGGGGTGAGTTGCCAACTCGTGAGTAGAAGACATCTGCGAAAAGAAATCGAATGTACGACGCTGTCCTAGGTCATAATAATATACTAATATATCACTAGTCATCTAGTAGTGCATGGTAACAAACTACGCGTAAGTGCAAATGCTCTGTGCTCGTGTCAGTGTCTCAAATAGTAATATGTTGTGTGAATGAGTATGCATGCACCATGAATGTAAAACAATCAACCCTGAAATCTGGATATATTTGTATAAAAAGTCTTTAACTTTCACCATAGTAAAATTTGTATAGAAGTCTGAAACATCATCGATGAAATCCATGGAAATCCGTGTCAAGCATCGACACAAAACATGTAAATCTCAAGTCTCAATACCTCATAGTCTCAATATCTCGGGCTCCGTCAGTCCGGATCGGCCCATATCATCAAATCTCACGACAACGGTCGGTATCCTCTGGATATCCGCCGCGCCAGACATCACCGGTAGGTAGTCTTCCCCTGCCAAGCTCATCGTCTACAACTCGATCTTCTTGCCCCGGGGTACCATACCGGGCCCACCATGTACCCGAGACGGTTCATCCACTCCTCGAATCGGGTCTCGAAATCCAACAGAAAACATGAAATCTCATGGTGGATGATACATACATCACGAGAAAACCGCAACTTATATTTAAAAAAGAGAGGGAGAAAGAGAGAGAAGTTTTTATATATATTCTTGCGGTTTTCCCCCAAAGTCCAGAAATCTCATAGAAATCCAAAATCCCAAAATCATGAGTAAGTAAATGGTAAGTGTCGGCATAAGCCCCATAATACTACATGATAACATGAAAATGTGAATGCATGAAATGTCTAAGTAATAAATGCAATGTCTAGACTAATACCTGAGAGTAATCACAATACTATATTGATCCAGCCTTTAGCTGATTCCATCATAAAAGATAATATGTTCTAAAGTGTACATGACATGGCAATTACCGATGATGTGTGTGTGAGCCGGCAAATAAGTGTATGTGGGACATGCGCATCATCGGTAATGGTGCTGGTGTCCTAACAGGCAGAGTTTCATAATGACTAAAGAAACATATGTATGAACATGCAACTTGATGATTTCAATTTGGATGTAAAGGTAAAATGTGTACTAAACACTCATTTGGAATATACATATCTAACTACAACTATATGACTCGAGCCTCAACTAGTATCTATCTAACCCCCTAAGGAACTAAACTAAAGGAACTAGTCGATAGGAAATAAGAATCCACCTAAGGTCTGAGTCCATATCTGTAATAGTCGGCGATCCAGCCTCAATAGCGTCACGTACGTAGTACGGCTTCCTCTAATCAAGAGCGCGGATCAATTATCACATCTATGCCTCGTACGGTAAAATCCATTGTACGGCATCCCAATATCGGGGTACGGGTCAAGTATCACCTACGTACATCATCATTCGTATAATATCATCATCAAATAATGTCATGATCAAAGGTACTATACTGTAATCGCATACATCCCAATATCATCAATCATATATTATTGTCTGCGAACATATACGTCGTCAATTGTTCCTCAGAAATATCATGTCATATATATCATATCGTAATCAGGTCACACATATATCATATCGTAATCAAGTCACACATATATCATATCATAACCAAGTCACATATATATCATATCGTAATCAAGTCACAGGTTACGGTCCGGGTTCTATTCTAGAGTCTCGTATATCTCAATGTCATCACCACCTATTATCGTTTATGTATACATATCCATTCTCTCATTTTCCAATGATCCGCTAAGATCATAATATGACTGTATAGCCAAGAGATCACGACATCAAGCCCAGTTATATCGTCTCATCCCCATGTATCATATAACATCCTTATATCACATATACATGTTATGTATATATACACCTACACACATTCCTACTTATATATACACATACACATATACACCAAGCCAAGTTTCTGTGTGTGCGTGTGTGTGTCTACCTGAAACCTACGAATTTCCTCCAAGACATTCCTCCTCTAGTAAGGTCTATCTAAATCAGTCTAGTCCAACCTAAGGTCTTTAATAGGGTCCTACTCTCCAAGAATCTAAGGTCACGTCCGACTTCCTAATGACAATAAGCAATATCCATATTCTACGTTTGCGGGGGTGCTAAACGCCATCCACCCGACTTCCCCCGTAGATATACATCTACTCACCTGGTCCTTGTCTGCCGAAGACGATGTCGCCCTCCTCTTCTTCCTCGTCCGAAGTCCACGTGAGGGGTACCTATACGCAAACATATATAATATCGTAAACTGTATCACGGACAAAACCAAAACCACGCATGAAACGCGCATAGGTTAAAACCTATGACCCACTCATGCAAAAGAACCAAATATCGCTCGATATCGGCGTACAAACGCCGATTGATCGAGATAAAACACCAACAAATAACTCGTAGTTTTAAAACTCATTACTTATAATATAAAACACGATTTAATTCATCGAAACCCTAAAATCGATCAAATCGTCCAATTCCGCAAAACCTTGAAAATGTCAATTTACCGTTTTACTTCAAAACTTGATTTTTAAAAGAAACCAATGGTCATAATATTCATTAAATAACATAATTAGATTATAGAAACCATTACCATATTTTTCTCACACCATTTTGTCTTAATTTAAAATTTCTAGTTTGTAAATTAGCCAAAATTAACACTTGTTAAGCAAAAATTCACAATTACACTACTAAACTTAATTTTGCATATATTAAAGTGTTAAACCACTCCATGAAACCTTAAGAATGAGCTAAAGCCCTAATTAGATTTTTAATACTACATTTTAAATTAATTTCTAAAACCTAGTTTACCGAAATAGCATATTTATCACATCATATTAACTAACAATTTGAAACTAATAATTAGATTAGGTATTTCATTCATTTAACATGTTAATATTCTCATTAAAACCACAATATAATGATAAAAACTTTAATTAGAATTTTAACACACCAATATATATAATTTATAAAAATCTAGTTAGCAAAATTGCTTAATTTAAACAATTTTGAATGCACAAATTATAATACATCAACCATGCTAGATTTTTCCCTTCTAAAAATGTTAAGCTACTTATTATAAGCCCAATTAATTAATAAAACCCTAACTTTATTTTAGAAACCCTATCTTGAATTTTAAACTTGCAAATAGAATTAATTAAGAAAATCTAAATATGCTAAAAAAAAGCATTTAACAACAATTAATCATAAGAATATAAATTATACCTTCAAAGCTTGAGATCCAAACATGAAAATATGTTTCCAAAATAATAGTTTCCAACTCCAAATTCCATGCTAAATAGGTCAAAGGAAAATGGTAGAGGTTGAATGTTGATTTTTGAGGTTTATTTTTGGAATTTTTGATGAATTTTGATGATTTTTAATGCAAAAATGATGGGGGAAAATTTTTGGGGCTGCCCATGGAGGTGAGGCTGGCCATGAGGTGAGGAAAAGAGAGGAAGAAGGAATGAAGAATAGTGTAGAACATTCTCCAAAGAAATACACCTTTTATGTCTTTTCATAATTTCTTTATTTTATTAATTTTCTTAATTCAATTCATCATAGAAAACTCTAGAATTTTAAAGAAAATTCAAGAAGAGATTAGCATGCTAAAACCTAATTCTAATATGTCATGGTTCACTTTTGAAAAATAAACCCATTGCAAATTGTAATTTATACTAATTTAACGTATATTTAAAAGCTTATGTTAATATTTAAAATAATTAATTTAGGAAAAATATTTCATTAAACTAAAAAATTATAAGTGACTAAATAAACACCATTTACTAGTAATTACATGATTAAAATAGGTCTTTTTAAATTTATAATGAAAAATAATTATGGTTAAATTTTACGAAAAATACGTTTTATTTTACCGAAAATAAGAAAATTCACTTAAAGGGTTTTATTTATCTAATTTTTTTTAAAATTATTTTTAAAACGTTACAGCGTAGTGGTGGAGGACCTAAGGAAATCAGCAAAAGGAGTTAGAAAATTTCAAACTTAAAAAAAGATACTTAAGAAAATTCTTAAAGGAAAACGAATACTGACCCGAACAGCCTCCTGAGCAATAGCTACCATCTGGGCCTTCAGGATCCCCTGGCGAATCTTTTCCCCATCTACACGCTCTATGTCGGAGAGCAGGCTGTCGGCGACGGAGAGCCCCGAGGGCACCCCGAAACAGAAGTCCCCCTCCTGCATTGGAATTCCGGTGGAGGGCATCCGAGAGACGGTTCTTTTTTGCCTTTTGAGGGGAACGATGGTAGGTTCCTCCTCCTCCTCCCTCGCATGGGGCACCGGGTCCTGTGCATGCTCCTGGCTCCCCCCACGGTTGTCTTTCGGGGCTCGGGACGCAGCGGAAGGCCTGCTCGGCGGAGTTGGCCTCGGGGCCGAACTCGAACCGGGTCGGGACGAACTTCCACCCCCGGTTTTCTTCTGGGCCTTCGCGGCCATGGCAGCTAAGAACTTGGATCGGTCCATTCGCTCTACAAAAAGAAAAATACACAAAAGAGAGTTAGTGACGCTGAAAAGGGTAAAAGAAAATTCATCAAAGTCTAAATAGATCGTCTACTGCTCTAGCTTACCCAGAAAGTACACGGGGATGAGCCCAGCCAAGCTCAGAGCCTGCTCAGAAAGCAGGACATCGGCCCGCTGGATTGGCTCCCACATAGACACCACCCTCACCTCGGGTGAGGATGACGGTTTCGCTGTCGGGCAGTTAGCCCTGTTCCACTGTGTAGGCACAAGCCAATCCTCGTCCTTGGGTGGCCCGGCGAATACGAACTTATCCTTCTGTTCATGGATGGAAGAAGGGACGACTACCATGTTAGTTATATGTATGCCCTAGAGGCCATTACTATACATGAGATATATATTGTAGTGGATGCTTGGACATATATAGTGAGGACTTTCTTGCTCGACATGATAGTATGCTATCTGGTTACTCTTTATCTTAACATGTACACCGATTGTCTCTCTGTTACATGTTGGTAAAGCCCTTAGGATGTGTACTTGACTACCAGGACTATGATGTAGATCATACTAGTGGGGACAGTGTAGTCGTTAAGTACATCCTTCAAATGTCCTTAGTCGTGGGTGTATCGAGACGGGGCATCGATATACCAGAGTAGACTAGCGTATAGCTTCTCGACCTATGTAGATGGGCGATGGATGATCCCATATCCATTAGTGTTTGACATCAGAGATGATATACGGATGCTCAGTAGAGACTGGGTACACTGGACGGGCTCGCCGAGAACTTCCAGATGGTATTATACCTCACGTCAGATGGCAGTTCTCTGGTGACACTAGTACATGTTAGTTTGTTGACCCGAGATCGTCATAGAGTCTTGTATGATTCCCACTGTGCTTTGATTTCCACCTTACCACGTTCATGAGAACGTGCAAAACGGTGGTTTTTGGGTACAGTCCCGAGTCACATGGAGGCAATGAGCGATAGGAGGGGATTCGTCTCTCCCGGTATTGGGAGTTGATGTTGCACTATGCTCGATTGGCTATAACAGGAAGTCCCTAGCCAGGGCTGTTTCAGAGATTTACTGGTAAGTGTTACCAGTAGTTTCTCGATCCGTTATGAGCCTCATATCGACATGACTTATCGAGTTAATGGGGTCTGACGTTTACCACCCTTAGATTAGATATGCAACATATCAGACGAAGAGACCTGACTGTACGGTAGTGTTACTGATTCGATTCGCAGGAGTGTGAGCAGGCTTGCTTGTTGTCTTCTGATCGCTCAATACCCGGGTGGCCGTTACGTTTAGCATGCCTCTTGCGGCTTGTGGGTGTTTGATATGATCATCACCTACAGCCGGCGTATTGACGAGTCTTTAGAGTCCTACGCAGAGGTTTCCTGGCTCAAGCGAAACGGAGTAGGATCACATATGGGATATGTGCGGGACCGAGATTAATACGAGTATGAGATACCGTATTGTATTCTCGCGACATGTGTTATTGACAGGTTATATTTGATATAGCCGGGTGATCGGATCAAGTGTTGATTCGATAAGATGATACATTGATATATATGTGATATATATTAATTGTATTATTTTCTTTTGTTACAATATATTATATATGTGATATATAATATTGTAACATGCAAGGTTATACATGCAACTAGGGTTTATGAGATTCACACCATAACTAGTGATTAGGATTAGGTTAATTATCTTAGTTAATTCTAAATGGTGGATTAATGTTAAGATATTATGATATAGTTGACTTAGGCCACACTTAGATATTTTCTAAGATATTTATTAACATAACCTCTAACCCTAGGTTATGGTTTATTCTCTATATGAGTTATCCATGACACATTTAAACTATGGTTGCATTTCTAACCTCATCACAATTCATTCTCAATTGAGCTTGAGCTTCTTCTTCTTCATTTCTTTTGCTCTCTTGATTTCTTCATGTGATGAAAAAATAGTGAGAATTAAAAATATAAAGTGAGCCCATTCTCTACTTGATCATCCTACACAGTTGCTTGGGTAGTATAGAGTGTTCTCTTCACAAAGTTCATGACCTAGTGAAGGGTTAGCTTGAGTTTGACACTCCTCGACGTAGATCATCTTCGGCCTCGAAGACTACGAGCAAGCTTGTTCATTTCTCCGAGGGAACCCATACTAGAGTTCGGGAGATCGATGATCGTAGTGAAGGGACATCAACACGGAGCTTTAGAAGTGAAGGACCGGTCTACAAAGGTTGTATTCCTTGCTCACTTTTCATATGCAAAGTGTTTGTATATTTTTCCGTCGATTTCTAGTAAACGATTCTATGTTTAGGGTTAGCTAGAACGGCAAAATTTGAATTTGGTATGGACGATGCCTCCCGAAACCTTGCTACCGTGCTAGGTAACCCAGCAGTGGTATCAGAGCTATGCTAGAAATTAATACGGATTTTGTTAAGAATACAAAACCGAAATACTCCGAAACCTGCATCGCCAAAACCTGCTTGCTGTCGATTTCAAAAAGTTGTCAATTTTTTTTAAAACAAGTACAGAGTGATATATGGGATATATTAAGAACACTGACAAAATTTGAGGCCATTTGGACAAAATTGGGCCGAGCACCATCATGCCAATCTCGGCCAAATCCGAGCCCCACCCCCTAATTTTTTTCTGTGTTCAAGTGACTGGATTTTGGTGTTTCAGGTGTTGTTTATTTTTGCTAATTTTGCATGTGATGTAAATTTACACTATAAGCAATTCAGTGTATTTCGTATTCATGGTTTTAACATTGTTTCGGGTTGTTCATGTATTGTCTAGGTGAAGTTAAAAAGTTCGATCGAATGTCAAAAACCTATTTTTCCAAGTTTAACGTATTCGGAAAAATATGCAAGTGATTCTATGGACCCTCTTGAAGAACGCAAACCTTAACTCGATTATGTGGCCGTCAAAACTGCCACTTGAATCCTAGGGTTTGTGGTAGTTTAGCGTTGTCACATGTGAGGCGTTGGTTTGACCCTTCTACGGCTGGTTCATAGGTATTGTGGCGTCTTCTGGGTATTATTAAAACTGTGCTCAAGTGTTGAGCTGTCGGGAAATTGTGAGACTTTGATGAATCGATCGTAGAGTTTAACGTCGTCCGGATATTATGTGATGAGATACAATATTTGGAATCCACAAGTAGTTATGAGATAACTAATTTGAATGTTATAAATCTAGCAGTTTAGTCTCAGGTGATCGGTTGCCAGGGGATTTTGATGAGATCAAAAGTCCGTCGCAATCACGTAGCGTACGCAGATACTCGCCGGGTAAACTTAATAGATAGCCACGCCCCATAGCCCCGACCAAGTGACCGTAGGAGAACCCCATCGCCAAAAGTATCCGTTCGAGTGCTCACGGAAGCGGTGTTCCGCCTTAGTGCACTTCGTCGACGGTATCGGGGGGTGCGGCCGTCTACTAAAGTTTCCGACGAGCATTCGATCAGGATGTCGGGAATCTTGTTGAATTGCCTGACAAGATATTAAAAGGTGTTTTCAATATCGAGATTAAAATGCGGGGTTTATAATTGTTAGGCATATGATGTCTAAGGAATTCATTTGGTTAGGCATGAAATCTAAAGTATGTGATACGTTGGGTTTATGATGTCTAAGGTGGTTGCGGATTCCAACTGTTATAGTTTTTCATTTTTTTTTCTGCGACCGTAAGTGTAATATGTGGTGTATCGCCGGTTTCGGTGCTATATGTCAACGACAACTGGGATACGCATATTTACTTACGTTGATGATGTTGGAGATAATGCCCTCAGAGTCAATTATTGGATCACAGGTACGTGATTGCAATGATTGATGGAGGACCTATCCCGGTAGGACAGTCTTACTCGAGATGATAGTATGCTATCTGGTTTACCTTTATCATCGTGTACTGTTTTAGGTGACCTGACACGTTGCTATTACACGTTGATAGAGCCCCTAGGATTCTTGCTTGACCACCAGCAGTATGAGGGCGATCATATAAGTGGGAGCTGGGGTCTATAAGCATATCCTGAAATGGTCCCTAGTCGTGTGAGTTTCGAGATAGGGCATCGATACTCCATAGTAGACTAGTGTATACAGTCGAGACCCCGACGAGGGGCGGTGGCCGGTCTCACAAGCCACTGGTGTCAGTTGGATCACCTAAGATGTATACAGGTGCTCATTGGGTTATGAGTACACCGGACAGGACTCGCCGGGAACATGCCAGTTGGTCATATACCAGACGTCAGATGGCAGTTCCCTGGTGACATGTGTGCAGGTTAGTTCATCGACCTGGGGATCGTCATTTGTCTCGTGTGAGTTCCCACTGTACTTTGATTACTACCCTACCACGGCTCAAAGGAGTCGTGCAAACAGGTTTTAGTTGGGTACAGTCCCGAGCCACATGGAGGCAGTGAGCGTATCTTCAGGGGTTCGTCTCTCCCGGTATTGGGGGTGAGGTCGTGCTGTGTCTAGGAGAGCCATTACACGAAGCCCTCGGCCGAGGCAAGGAGATTTACTGGTAGGTATTCCAGTAGTATCTCAGGGTGTTCTGGGCTACACTCCGACACGACTTGTACCGCTTTTGGGGGTCTGACTTTTACCAACCCCCTAGGCCCGCCATGCGATGCTCATAGACGAACGGACCGGACTGTACGGATATTGTCACTGACAGGCTCAGTAGGGTTGTCAGGATGAGTTCGCTCATCGACGTCCCTTTTGGTCAATAGCTGGTGGCCCGTCACGTATTGGCTTATACCTCTGACGAGCTGGTGGTTAAATCCACAGCCATAGTATTGACGAGTCTTTAGAGTCCCCCACATTCAGTTACTCAGCTTTCGGGCGAAAGGTTGTAGAGGCCGTATGGAGATATGGCAAGGTCCGATCAGATACGTACGGTATTGCACGGATCAGGATCGGACAGTATGTACTATAGGCCGTATGGTTATATGGCAGGGTTCGATCAGATACGTGCGGTATTGCACGGATCAGGATCGAACAGATATTACTGGCCGGTTTTGGTATAAGCCGGATTCTAGTATAGTACAGTGGAGATTTTGTCTCATTGCATTTGTATTTCGGTCGAAATACAGATGCGGGTGTGTATGCACAGTATCGGGGTTTTCCTGTAATTTATTACGGGACAAGTTTTTTGGAGTTGCCAGTTTGTTTTCCGTTTCGGCTGATTTCCATTGTTCCGTTCATTGGCCGAAGATTGGTGGAGGAGGGTTTATTTGCATTGTTGCAAATAAGCATTTGTGGAGGGGGTCTTTGCATATTATCATGTCATGATAATTGTCCCATCATTTGACTTCATATGTTCTTGATGGCTTGACTTTTAGTAACCATCATGGTTGTTGATTACTTGTTTTGGAGTGTGGGTTATGGTTGTGATCATTGGATTCTTTCATCATCTCTTTTCATCATTAGTTCCACCCACCCCCTTGACCTTACTTTTTCTCTCTCCAATCTCACATGGGTGGGGGTGGGCCGGCCATTCAAAGAGAATGGAAAGGGATTCATTTCTAGTGTGTGTGATTTTTGATATCTTGAGCTTTGAGAAATCCCTACAACTCCCTCTCCAAAAAGGTTCACTTCAATCCCTCCACCAATGGCAATTCCACAACCCCAAAGTGAGACATGGTTCTATACATATTCTACAGCAAATCTTGGGCACGTCGAGTAGCCGGCTTCGTGCCCGAGTTGCCTCGGCATTGAGGTGGGAGCCCGTAAAAGAAGTAGGCATTGTGGTGCACTTCCGGCGACGAGGAGGAGACGGCACATTCCGCAGGAGATCGGGACGACGACGAGAAGACCGGAGGACTCGGATCTGTCGGTATACTTCTCTTCCCTTTCTTGTTAGTAGCTTAGACTTGTTAATGGTTACGATCCGGATGTTTAGTGCGCGGTGGTGCCGGTTTGCTAAGTCCGCAAAATTAAAGTTTATCACCGCTTCCGCATTCCGGCGTCGGATTGACGGCCGGGGCGCCGCCGTGCACTTACAGTGGTATCAGAGCCTCGCCATTAACTTCGTCTAGCTTCGTTTGATGTGTTTTGCATTTCCGATCGACCAAAATTCCAAAACTTGCATTTCTTGTTCACATCAGTTTCTGTCGAAATTTTTTGGAGTCTAAAAATTTTTCAGGTGGTTTCAGAATGATGTGCAGGGAGTTCTAAGAACACTGGAAAATTTTGGTGACACGATTCCTCCGTACGACCGCGGAAGGGCGGCCAAAACCCCCTTCTGGCCGCGCTTCCGCCGCAGGAGTGTGGGTTCGTGTGATTGTTTTTTTGCAGTGGGCTTATGGGCTGTAATTAGGGGTTTTGGGATATTAAAATTGGGCCCAGGTTTTCTTTAACTGCTACAGTATTGCTTTGGGGCCCACTTGTTAATTTTTGGTCAATCGGAAAATTTTTAAACACATCTTTCACAGTATTTACATTATATCTGCGACCGTGAATGTCACTCGATCGGTAAATCCCGTCTAACTGCTTTAGTCCGGTTAGACGGATTTGCGAATGTGACTTTCACGTTGATGTTCTATGTTTATGCTGTGATGTTGCGGATCGGTCGTGGGGGATAGCCTGGATGCAATGCTAGTACAGTTGTGGATGTATTATGTACATTTGATATTACGGGGCGAGCGTCCGACATGTGGACTGCCGTCACTGCCTGTTTGTATTATTATTTTGGGGCACGACCTGGTTGCGGTCGATGTACCCGGTGTATGTATATTTTACTTTCTGTACTAGGATTACCCCGCGGAGGGGTGCACGGATAGCCGGGTTCTAGAGGGCAACAAGCCTGCATCTCATGGCATTGAGACGGAGGGGGCTTTACTCTAGGATTGGCGGGCTATTCGCCGCACTCGTAGGGGGTACAGGTTGACCCAGGAGGGGTGCCCAAGTTACCGGATTCCGTGAAGTGCTGGGTGGTCCATTCACGGTACTGAAGGGGGCTGCCTCGCTTCAGGTTTTGGCTGGTAACTTACCGCGCCCGTAGGGGTCTAGGATTTCATTGCACAGGCTATCCACACGACCAGGGGAACGTCGGGTTTCAGTAGTGGCTCTGTGAAACCCGGGGATCCCAGATATCTGTATTGTTTCTGTGATGCTGTTCATTCTCTGTGATGTTGCATTTCTTTTCACGCCTTGAGCGAAATATAATATATTGGTATATATATTAGTAGATGTTGTATATGTTTTACATCCGCGCTAGTCCAGTCCCCGCTCTGTCGTTAGTTAGCTAACCTAACGGGTAATGACGGGACCCAGTGGCGAATGCGGATGGCATATACGTACATCAGTATATTTTCGTTCTTTTTGGTGTGATCAATTGATGGGACTGCATTGATTCGGATCAATGCAAGTTTAAAAACAAACCTAATCTGATGTTGTTGGAACACTTTTCAAAAAGCTGTTATTGCAAGGACGTTCACTTTTGTTTTGCATCGTGATATTCAGTTGGAATATCCTGCTCCTCAGTCGACGAGGCAAGGGCCGAGATCCCTTCACCGGGAGTGACCCCTTGGACAAAAAGTTTGCGTCAGGGCATTAACTTCACTATAGCCGATTACTTTTGCTTTGCATCGCGGTATTCATTTGGAATATCCTGCACCCCATTCTATGTGGAAAGAGCCGAGATCCCTTCACCGGGAGTGACCTCTTTAGCAACGGTTTTCGTCACTATATTTTTAAAAGCTATCCGTTCCTTCGACGATATCAAGTTCTTTACGTTAAAGGTTTTCGCCAGAAACCATTCGTAGCCCTCCATCATTTCAGTTAAATATTCGGTAGTATTCAAGCTATGTATTTTGACCTCACGCCAAGGCATAGTGATTGGTAGCTGCCGGGTATTTATCTGTTGCATAGATAGATGCGTTGGTTTGGGACAGTCGTACTACTATTTTGGCCTACGTCAAGGGTATGTACGGGTGGATTCAAATTAACCTGGATAATGATGGGCAGAACTTGACATGTGACTTATGATATTTTGACCTCACGCCAAGGTCATAAGAGCATGGGGCAGAAATCACATCGGGAGTTTCAAAAGAACTGAAACTTGCCAGATATGCGCATACCTTCTGGAGTGTGATACCGTGAGCGGATTCCGTCACGTTATCATGCGATGATAGTTGGATCCCGATTCCCACTGATGAGTTAGTTTACTCCTCGGGTGATCCCGACTAATTCTTCTTTCAGGTTTGGAGGAGAATTTGACGGTACAGTGGGAGGTTTCCAGATTAGATAAATTGGTAACCATTCTGATCTAGGTTAGAGTGCACGCTGAGTGTTTCTTTTCTCTCTCTTTTTGGCAGCGACCATTGACTCGACCCTAAGACTTTGACTCAGAGACCAAGTTAACCGAACCTTCTTAAACACTGGTTTTTGGATTGTCAGAGTTGCAGACCTCATTGCCACTCCTACTTTTACCCTTTTCTCTAGGACACCCCGTATTACTACGAACGTCCACTTCCATTGGACAAAACCATCGTATGGTTAGATACGAACTCGAAAGAATTTATTCGAGGATGGTTTCAGGTTCTGGAGAAAACGGATAGGACTATTCAGTTGTCTTTTCCTTTTACCCTCTCTCAGGTTACGAGTACTCCTTGGTTTAGGGGTAGTACACCTATTACGCAAATTGGATTGTCTTCTTCCAAACCTTAGGATGGTGCCGACCGGTAGGGAATGAAGAAAACCAATTAGCATAACGATGGTGTGCAGAAGGTATTAGGTTAAGACAAAGTAAGGGATTAGTAAAAGGGCAAAGTAAATTGCAACAGATATTCACGACCAAACCAAGTATTTTTTCGCCAATCTTAAATCACCTTTGTATTTCTCCAGAACACTCCGTATCACTACGAAGATCCACAGTTTATTGGATACTCCATCGTATGGTTATATACGAACTCGAAAGGAACTTGTTCCAGTTCGGGGATGGATTCTGGTTCAGGAGAAATAGGAATAAGATTTATTCAGGTGTCTTTTATCTTCACCTTCTCTCGCATTGCGAGTGCTCCTAGGATTAGGACAGTACACCCATTATGCTTATTGGATAGTCTTCTTCCAAACCATAGGCTGGCGCCGAACGGTAGGGAAGGAAGAAACCATTTGGCCTAAACGGGTGTGCAGAAGGTAATGACTAAAGACACATGAAGGGATTTGGAGAGGTGGCAAAGAATTATACGGTTACAGTCGTGAATCTGGAAGAGGCATTACTAGGAATACCGGGATACCCCATCGAGACATTTCAATGTTTCAGCTTCACTGTGTACTGTTAAAGGAAAACTGATTTCCCAGTTAGACACTTACTCCAGGGTATGTATTTACCAGGTTTGTTTCTCACATCTGTATGGTTTTACAGATGATGAGTGGGAGTAAGTTGTTGGGAATTGGGTGACTATCCTCATTATATCGGGATTCGTTGTAATCAGTGATATTTGAGGAAATCACCTGGGCTGTTTGCCGGTCGGCAAATATTTGGTTTTGAATATCCGCTGTTATGCACCAATTTCAAATCGATATATCTGTACGTCTATTTTCATAGAGTGAGATATACTTTTTGGAATTATGTCGATGACATTTACCTATACCAGTGGATGGTTAGGTAAGGAGCATTAAACGGCGGTGTAATTCTTCTTAACCATAAGTACAGTTTTCAACCTACGACACACAGTGAATGAGTTATTAAACTCAAGGGACTTATACAGAGTATTGTATGTTGTCCAGGGTCCATCAGGACAGAGGGGTTGGTCCTCGTACTATATTCGGTTTACTTATGACTTCTCTAGTTTTTAGACAGATGTTTCGTGGAAACACATGGTCCGAATTTTGAGAAGTTATAGGTATTTGAATAGAGTAGAGAACCAGGTGTAGCATGTATCGGGATTCTTCAAAGAGATCGAAGATGTAGATACTTGTGTATGGTATTCGGTTGGTAGTAGTGACTAAGAGAACTTGCTTCTCTTTCAGGTTACTCATAATTGGAAGCATTCCTAAGTTGAGTAACGCTGATCGACCTCCTTCCATTTAGTTGACATGCGCTGGAGACAGTTGCATGATTTGAATCTGGTTCAATTAAATCAGTGCCTCTGGTTATATATTGGATATAGTACAGTTCATATCTTAACATTGTTAAGGTACGGGGAGTTGTCCGGCTTATGATTAAAACCAGACACTAGACAACTCAAGGCACGTTTCTGTAATGGCTGTTTGTGGGTTGACCCAGGCTATGACGATGGTTGACTTTCTACCATCTGGATGAACGATAGCAATATTGTTCTAGACTCGCCACAATTTTAATTAAAAATGGATTTTTTCAGAAAACAGTAGTGGGAGTATGGTAGAACTGGAAGTGATTCCAGAACCACAAACGATTACTGAAGATTTGATAAGGAACCTAAAGATTCAATCTGGATTGACATTCCATTGGCCACTCCGCAGATACGGTGGGTAACTTCAGGCACCCGAGAGGTACTACGGTAGCCTCAAGGACGGTGACAGGGAAGTTCTTGTTTACCACACTTGCCATTGCTGTTGTTCCAGACTGTGAGACCCGGCGGGAGGATGAGTATAGCGTCGTTCTAAACTTGTTTTAGAAGTGTACGTGTATATGACTCTGCCAGAGGGTTGTCGTAGTCAGTGGGAGCAGCGGAAGCATTGGTGGACATGTGGCTTATGTCTATTTATAGACTAAAGCAGATGTAGCGGAGATAGATCATCTATTTCTGACGTGACAGTCATGGGTTTGACTTCATCAGAATAGGGGATGGATCTGTTGAGAAGGTAGTAGGGTGTGATGTCCTGGTATTTGGATGACATACACAGAATAGGAAAAGAAACTCCTATACTACGATCGGTTATACTTTGGTCGTCACACAGTGGTTTCTCCACAAAGGAAATGGATTTTATATCAGACATACTGGTTACTAGATCTATGGTTTTAGATCTAGATTTGGGTGGTTTCCCAATCAGGGTACTTGACAGCATTCTAAGAGTATTTAGAATGGACGACTCCTGGCATGGTAGTGTACCTGCAGGTGATGGAGTCACCCTCTCTAAAGGTGTCTTACAGACTAAAGTAGAGAGGGATGTGCATGATTGACAGATCACTTTGCTTAGGCAATTGAGTCAATCATGAGATGTCAAGTACCACACCAGATGTTGTTCTTGCACCAGATGCAATAAGTTGACATTGATCCAATCCTGGAGAAACAGTCGGAAGCAGTTATAGAACATAAGTGGATGTTCTAGGGATATGATAACGACAGCCTCATTCGGGAGACAGTTATCATTCCAGGCTTCCAAGGTGACATGGACGACAAGGAGGTAGTCAGAGTTATAGTTTTCCTTCTGATGAGGGGCAGTATTTTGGACAGGTGATCCAAAGCAATACTGAGGGAGGTATGGCGCAGGATACTGATTAAGTTCAGTTGACGATACAGTCTAAGAAGTTTGGATTTGGAGTTCATTTATGAGCTATGTCCCATCAGACATCCAGACACATTCTAAGACAGGTATTGCTCATTTCGGGAGATGGGTTTCTCCGCGAACTTGAGATATAGAGAGACATAGAAAGAGACATCAAGGCGGATCCACTCACTGAGGCTATTCTTCGAACGCAATAGTTTCGCAAACGAGCTTTGTGAGACTGACTAGTAGAGGAGTTGGGTGTTCGGTATCACACGGGCTATGAGTATGCGACATCACAATAATTAGCCTTGAGTGCAAGTGGGAGATTGTTGGAGATAATGCCCTCAGAGTCAATTATTGGATCACAGGTACGTGATTGCAATGATTGATGGAGGACCTATCCCGGTAGGACAGTCTTACTCGAGATGATAGTATGCTATCTGGTTTACCTTTATCATCGTGTACTGTTTTAGGTGACCTGACACGTCGCTATTACACGTTGATAGAGCCCCTAGAATTCTTGCTTGACCACCAGCAGTATGAGGGCGATCATATAAGTGGGAGCTGGGGTCTATAAGCATATCCTGAAATGGTCCCTAGTCGTGTGAGTTTCGAGATAGGGCATCGATACTCCATAGTAGACTAGTGTATACAGTCGAGACCCCGACGAGGGGCGGTGGCCGGTCTCACAAGCCACTGGTGTCAGTTGGATCACCTAAGATGTATACAGGTGCTCATTGGGTTATGAGTACACCGGACAGGACTCGCCGGGAACATGCCAGTTGGTCATATACCAGACGTCAGATGGCAGTTCCCTGGTGACATGTGTGCAGGTTAGTTCATCGACCTGGGGATCGTCATTTGTCTCGTGTGAGTTCCCACTGTACTTTGATTACTACCCTACCACGGCTCAAAGGAGTCGTGCAAACAGGTTTTAGTTGGGTACAGTCCCGAGCCACATGGAGGCAGTGAGCGTATCTTCAGGGGTTCGTCTCTCCCGGTATTGGGGGTGAGGTCGTGCTGTGTCTAGGAGAGCCATTACACGAAGCCCTCGGCCGAGGCAAGGAGATTTACTGGTAGGTATTCCAGTAGTATCTCAGGGTGTTCTGGGCTACACTCCGACACGACTTGTACCGCTTTTGGGGGTCTGACTTTTACCAACCCCCTAGGCCCGCCATGCGATGCTCATAGACGAACGGACCGGACTGTACGGATATTGTCACTGACAGGCTCAGTAGGGTTGTCAGGATGAGTTCGCTCATCGACGTCCCTTTTGGTCAATAGCTGGTGGCCCGTCACGTATTGGCTTATACCTCTGACGAGCTGGTGGTTAAATCCACAGCCATAGTATTGACGAGTCTTTAGAGTCCCCCACATTCAGTTACTCAGCTTTCGGGCGAAAGGTTGTAGAGGCCGTATGGAGATATGGCAAGGTCCGATCAGATACGTACGGTATTGCACGGATCAGGATCGGACAGTATGTACTATAGGCCGTATGGTTATATGGCAGGGTTCGATCAGATACGTGCGGTATTGCACGGATCAGGATCGAACAGATATTACTGGCCGGTTTTGGTATAAGCCGGATTCTAGTATAGTACAGTGGAGATTTTGTCTCATTGCATTTGTATTTCGGTCGAAATACAGATGCGGGTGTGTATGCACAGTATCGGGGTTTTCCTGTAATTTATTACGGGACAAGTTTTTTGGAGTTGCCAGTTTGTTTTCCGTTTCGGCTGATTTCCATTGTTCCGTTCATTGGCCGAAGATTGGTGGAGGAGGGTTTATTTGCATTGTTGCAAATAAGCATTTGTGGAGGGGGTCTTTGCATATTATCATGTCATGATAATTGTCCCATCATTTGACTTCATATGTTCTTGATGGCTTGACTTTTAGTAACCATCATGGTTGTTGATTACTTGTTTTGGAGTGTGGGTTATGGTTGTGATCATTGGATTCTTTCATCATCTCTTTTCATCATTAGTTCTACCCACCCCCTTGACCTTACTTTTTCTCTCTCCAATCTCACATGGGTGGGGGTGGGCCGGCCATTCAAAGAGAATGGAAAGGGATTCATTTCTAGTGTGTGTGATTTTTGATATCTTGAGCTTTGAGAAATCCCTACAACTCCCTCTCCAAAAAGGTTCACTTCAATCCCTCCACCAATGGCAATTCCACAACCCCAAAGTGAGACATGGTTCTATACATATTCTACAGCAAATCTTGGGCACGTCGAGTAGCCGGCTTCGTGCCCGAGTTGCCTCGGCATTGAGGTGGGAGCCCGTAAAAGAAGTAGGCGTTGTGGTGCACTTCCGGCGACGAGGAGGAGACGGCACATTCCGCAGGAGATCGGGACGACGACGAGAAGACCGGAGGACTCGGATCTGTCGGTATACTTCTCTTCCCTTTCTTGTTAGTAGCTTAGACTTGTTAATGGTTACGATCCGGATGTTTAGTGCGCGGTGGTGCCGGTTTGCTAAGTCCGCAAAATTAAAGTTTATCACCGCTTCCGCATTCCGGCGTCGGATTGACGGCCGGGGCGCCGCCGTGCACTTACAGATGACATGTGATGTTATGTGTTGCTGTGATATGTTATATTGGATCGTCGTGATTGAATAGCCGGGGGTTTTATGTGAGATGAGAGTTTTTCATTTTCATTCATGTAAAATTCATTGTATGTAATATTCTTTTATTGGGGCACTTCCGGGTTGAGAATGATGTCACCATTGTATATTATTTACTTTTCCGCATTAGTATAGACCCAAGGCGGGGAGCACAAGTAACCGGGTTCCAGGGTCCAGTGGGAGACTATCTCGAGGAGTCGAGACCGGGTCTCCTAACTCTAGAATTGGCAGGGTTGCTTGCCGCTCTCGTAGGGGTCTAGGGGTGTAGGATTGGCTATTCATCATGACCGTGGAATCCGTGTTTTATACAGGCTTATTTTAAAACATGGAAATCCTAGTATATCCAATATTTCATATGTTGTTTTCTGCTGCGATATCTGTGATGTGATCATTTGATATATTGTTGAGATGAATACAAGATATAGTATATGCGATATATTATATAGACGTTGCTTATGTTTTACACTCGCGCTAGCACAGTCCCGCTCTGCCGTTAGTTACCTAACCTAACGGTGCACGAGGGGACATCGAGGCGAATGCGGATGGCATAAGCGTACGTTGTATTTATCTGTGATGTTTAGGTAACTTAAAATGATGGGAATTCATTAATGAGATTAATGAAATAAAAGAAACCTAAAGATGTTGTAAAAACTTGTCTCGAAAACTGGTAGCTCTAGTTCTTGCTTTGCATAGCGGTATTCCTTGCAGAATATCCAGCACCTTATTCGATAAGAAAAGAGCCGAGATCCCTTCACCGGGAGTGACCTCTTTAGCAATAACTGGCAGATGCTACAAACTCGGTTTGTCTTTTGATTGCTTTTATAGTTTTTGCTTTGCACAGCGGTATTTGTGAAATATCCCGCACCTTATTCGATAAGGAAAGTGCCGATATCCCTTCACCGGGAGTGACCTCTTTAGCGAAACTAGTAAAAGCCTCAAAAACACTCCTTTTCAAAATCACTCGATTCTACAACGATATCAAGTTCATTACGCTCATGGTTTTCTTAAAAACTTGCGTAGCCCTCCGTCATTTCGGATAAGTACTTCATAGTATTCGTGCTACGTTTGTTGGCATGCGTCAAGGCGTAGTGTTCGGTAGCTATTTATGCTTATCTGCTAAAGCATATGATGCGATTGAGTTAGGGTAGTCGTGCGACTTTGTTGGCCTACGTCAAGGGTCGTACGGGTGGGTTTAATTCAATCGGGAAATGACGGGTTGAACTTGACTACTGTATTATGGTTTGTTGGCCTACGCCAAGGTCATAGGATGCTAGAGGTAAAATATTATTGGGATCTTCATGTGTTGAAATTTGCAATGAGATTGCATACCTTCTATGAGATAGTTGGATCCCGATAAGCACTGCGAGTAAGAGTTATTCATGGGAGAGTTTTACACATTACAATTAGCCGATCAAGTAGGTGTCTAGAAAGGTGTCAACGGGGTTATGCCTATGGGAAAATGAGGTTTATTTTTATTAGGTCCGTGCAAAAGCACGGGGAATCTCCCTCAAAGTACCGACACTGGCCTGGCTGAAAGATTGGCAAACTTGTAAGGTGTAATTAATCCCGGCTAGTCTTTCCATTTAGGGTTTGAAGGAAGATTTGACTAAAACAGTGGGAGCCATCCTGATTAGATAAAATAATAACCAATCTAATCTTGCAAGAGCATACCCTGAGTGTTTTCTTCTCTCTCTCTCTCCAGGTAGCGACCATGTCACGCCTTAATCAAGATAATAATATGGATGTATTGACCGAACCCGCTTGTTATACTGTGCTGGGGAACGTTGGTCCCGCTCCAACTTATAATTGTTATAAGACCGAGGAGGAAATAGATAATACCAGGATTCCCATGCCGCCCAAACGAAGAAAGTGCATGATTATGCATCTTCTTCGGGTGTATTCATTATCAAGAACTGTCTCTCAGTATCCTCTACGTCCTGGGTATGAGATACCGGATCAGGATCCCACATATGTAATCTGTTACCTGGACTACAGAAAGGTAGAGAATTGAGAACGGGTGATAAAATTTCAAGAGTTGGAAACAGTGCAAGTGTTGCAACCAAGTTTGTTGGCAGTTATCATCCTGTATTACAAAATACATTGATTCTGAATGAATATTATTAGATACCGAACCTGATATACAACATTATATCAGTCTCTTTATTTAGCAAAGAAGGATATAATTTTGTATTGTTGGATAATATTTTGAACATTTCCTATATTAAGAGTTGACCGGTTCAGGCACGTTATTTAAAAGCATATACGTTCTAAATCAAGCTACAGTTCTTAACGTACAGAACACACACAAAAGGGGAAGAGTTTAGAAAAGAACGAATCTTTTTTGAGGCATTGTAGACTAGGTCATATCAATGCGACCCGACTAGCTGAAGTTACATTAAGATGCATATTTAAATCAGTTTGAATTTACATCTTGTGAAACCTGCCAGTCATGTCACAAAGATAAGATGACTATAGCTCCGTTTATTAGAAACAGAGAAAAAGTTAGTGAACTCTTGGGATTGATACATTGTCACGACCCGAAATGGCACGTGGCTGGCACTTGAATCATATGAAGTCTATAGGACCCCATCTAATTCAAGTAAGCCAAGAAATCCCAGAAATCTAAACCATTTAAAGAAAGAAGTGAAGAAAACATGTTTTAAAACTAGGGGTTTTAATAACATAAGCCGAAATATGTATTTTTAAAATCTCAAGTCTTTTCTGAAAATTTCGGCAGAGTTTCCTTTGTAAATACTGGCCCCAAACGGGGTACAACATGAATAATATATGCACAATGATAAAAGGCATCCCCAAGCGGAAGCTAGCCCTTCGTCAATCGACGGTCACAACCACGCAAGCAATATAATATACAACGCCGAAGGGTGAGGATCAAAACTCAAAAGGAAACTCAAACATCAAGAAAACCATAATAATACAACGTGCGACCCTAAGGTCGAAAGAATATACGATTGGTTTTCTAAGTCTGAAACAATAAACAAGTCTGGTTGATGGAGTTTCTAGATACAACTGAAATAAATAGAGTACAATGGTGGTCATGATACAAGTAAACCCACATACCAAGCAATCACCGAAAAAGGACAGTGTGCCAGAAAAGCCGCAACGAACCTGTACGGCAAAACTTGCAAGAAACTGTGGCACAACGGGGGTGAGTTGCCAACTCGTGAGTAGAAAACATCATAGAGAAGAAATCGTATGTATGACTCAATCCTAGGTCAATACGATCAGTAATATATATCTTCAATATGATAAAGTCTGAAGTATGATAATGTGGTAAGGGTAAACATCTACACATAAGTGTAATACCAAGTGCTTGTGTCAGTGCCTCAGGTAGCAACATATCATAAATATGAGGTGTCATCAATATAATCTTCATGAAATCGGTGTCAACTATGTCATGAAGTCTATAAGTATGTGGATATCATCCAACTATGAAATGAATGCCTGTATGTATATGGATCTCGTCCATGTATCAACCAATGACACAACAATATCATGCATGTAAAAGTCATAAAAGCATATGCATGAAAGTATGAGAATATAAATCAACGTGTGTCCCTCGCGACACATCAAAATCATGGAACCTGAGTGTCCAGCATCGACACTTGAAAACATCATGAAACCCGTGCCCAGCATCGGCACGTAAATCCTCATATAATGGGCTCCGTCAGTCCGGATCGGCCCACGGGCTCCGTCAGTCCGAATCGGCCCATATCATCTCTCGACTCCGGTCGGTATCCTCCGGATATCCACCGAGCCCAAATACTATCACTGGTTGGTAGTAGTCCCTCTACCAGGCTCACCGTTTTCAGCACAGCAATCCGTTCGCCCCGGGGTACCATACCAGGTCTACTATGTACCCGCAATCGACCTCATCCAACTCTTCGAATCGGGTTTCACATGTCATATGTCTCAGAACCGAGAAAACGCATGGTGGATGCACTGAAATATCATATCGAGAGAAACCGGGTTTTTAAAACAGTACATGCTTTCTTTTGAAATAGCCACGGTTCTCAAATCTAGAAATCTCAGGAAAACAACATATCTCAATGCGGGTAATCATAAAGCATGATGTATGCGATATATAACAGAAATGTAAGCATATCCAAATATCATGCAACATGGAACAGTGATATGACATATTAAGGGAAAACCACTTTTTTAAATGGATCCAGTTTTTAAAATATAACATGCGGTCCCCAATTCTCCAAAATCAAAGCCAGCATCATCTATGTAAGTACAAATACGTATGTACGTAGGCATGAATGCACAAGATATGTATGTGCGTAAGTATGGTGTACAATATGTATGTACGCAAGTATGTCATGCAAGAAGTCATATCCTGATGTCAGCAATCCTACTGTGTAGTGACATGGCAATTATCGATGATGAAGTGTGTGAGCCGGCAAGCAGGTGTACGTGGAGCATACGCATCATCGATAATGGTGCTGGTGTCCTGACAATATGGGTTTAATATAACATAAATCACAAGTATATAAGCATGCAATGCGTTAATAACCACATGAATATATGGAAATGGAAAGTAAATGCAACAGTAAGGAATCTAAATTAGTTATACGAGTCATACAGTTTGTCATTTAAAATCACACAAATCGTGGTGTTTTGGAAAAATAGGGGCTACGGTGTTTTTAAGAAAAGAGGTACGTCCTTTGAAATATTCGTAGAATCCCTTGGCCTGTCTTTAAAATACTCACGATTCATTAGTTTTGGAAAAGGTATGACTCGAGTCTAGTATAACATCTACAAGTAAACTACAGGACTAAACGAACAGTCTAACCGAAAGGGTAAGGGAAAACCACCTATATCTGAGTCGACATATATAAATATAATAGTCAGTGATCCCGCCTCAATAGTATCACATACGATACAATATATATTATGACATCCTCGAGTCAAGAGTTCGGATCTATCATCAATATATAGCTCGTACGTAAATCCGTCGTACGGCATCCCAAATCTGGGTATGGGTCAAATATCACGTTCATCTCATTATTCATCTGGTATCCATTATCATCATATCCTGTTTTAGGGGTACTGATCTAAGTTTAGTACATACTGATACCATATATATATATATATATATATATATATATATATATATATATATGCGTATGCGTGTATGGGAACACACGCCTAAAGGCCCGCTATAATCTCACGTCGTATCTCCTAATACGAATCAAAACACATCACCGATCTCATGGCATCATGCCTAATCTCATCGGCTCATCCCCAAGTACCATAAACAATCCTCATCATCCATGTATATGCATATGTATATATATACATAGTCCCATACCTATGTGTGTGTATATATATACATATCCCCATAAATGCACAAGTAAAACGATGTAAACATGTGTGTGTGTGCGTATGGGTGTAAACCTTATTCTAAGGTCTGCGACTAAACTAACTTGACGCTATCACCCAATTACACTAAAGTTATCCATGACTCCCAAAGTCTATCTTGATAATCATAATCTCCTAATAAACATATGAATATATCCATATAATATATATATACCATACGCTACACTACGAACTGCGGGGGTGCTATACGCCATCCACCCGACTTCCCCCGTAGATATAATCTACTCACTTTGCTCTTCGCTTGTCATTGCCAACGTCGCCACGCGCTTGCTTGTCGTCTCAAAGTCCTCGTGGGGGTACCTACACATCATAACGTATTGTGCCGCATTAAAATTCAATTCAAAACCAAAACGACACGCTAAAAGCCTATAGGTTAGAACCTACGGACCACGCCTTTCAAAACCACCGAATATCATTCGATATAGACGTACAAACGTCAAGTGATCGAGGTAAAACACAAATACTAAAATTCAGAATCCAAAATACGATAAATATAACCCCGAATCAAAACATTAACTCGTGAAATTAGTCCCAGATTTTACCCTAGGCCAAACTAGCCAATTTTGCATACAGGAGGGGTCTAATTTACAGGAGATGGAGCTACAGACAAAGCACGAAGCCCACAGCTCAAGCTCTGGTCGCAAATTGTGGCCAGAAAGGTTTTATTTGTGGCCCAGATGAGGGTGTAGGGGCTAGGGCCTTTAGGGTATGCTCTAAATAACTTGCACATCTCTCTGTGTTCGCTAAATAAATTTTAGAGTCCCCGGGCGTTAGCAGATTCAATTTTCTCATCAAAATTCCCACAATTTCCGTATCTGCAGAATTTCAAAGTTCGTATTTGGGGTTTAAGTCTCAGGTTCAGTCCACTAAATCATCTCAACAGGGGTTGTATAGCCTCTACTAACCTCAATTAAACACAACCATGCATGAAAAATGAGAAAAAGCCATGATAAAAATGTAACAAGTGTTAAAATGACATGGTACATGTTTTGCACAAAACAAGCTTAATGCGCAATTAGCGATATTTAACCGCGATTAGCATTAAAATTATGTATAATAAATCATAAAATTTCATAATTTTCTTAAATCCAATAAAGCACCCTCATTTCAGTAATTTCCATAATTTTCCAAATTTTTCCCAATTTATCGGTATTTAATTATACCGCAATATTAAAATATTTAATATAATATTATTTAATTATAAAAATCCCCAAAATAATATTTTATTTTTCTGAAATGTTACAATCTTCCCCCTTAAAGAAATTCAATCCCCGAATTTAAATTTATACCCCTCAAATACTAAAACATTTCAGTAAAAAGTCCAAATCGTCGGGGCTCCGAAATCATCAATACATAAGACGCATCATAGCGCAATGCATGCGCATGAACAATGAGCAGATAACTCCAAATCAAAACTCCGTCAAGCATCTCGCAATCATCGGAGTCATGGTGAAGACACAAATGTTAAATCCAATACGAAAACCAATATGATATACATCAAAACTATTAATGTAAACATCTGAAGGAAATGCATGCCAAACCTTTCATGTTGCTGTGCGATGCTTGTATCGCGGCACAGTGGCGGACGTCTATTGTAAGAAAATAACTATATATATACTTATCCTTTGTTTAATATGTACGTCCCGCCGTTTTTTGAAAATAATTTAGAATGGTTTCCTTTATAAAATGTTTCGTGTCATCTCAGACACGTAGGTAAATACTGAGACTATAGCTCCCTTTTTGGAAATCCCTTCGATAGCTATCAATGCATGCAAAGTATATCCAGGTACTGTCCTCTGACTAGTCCTGCTCAGTACGAAAACAAATAGTAAATACCATAAAAATGTACTGCTCCATAAGAAATCAATCCCAAAATGTGTATAAAAATGCCGCGTGCGTCTGGTGCGCACGGGAATCAAAATCCATGAATGTGCCATTCACGTGCACAGAACAATATCTAAGTGCAACGGGTGTGCACGAAACACCTGTCAGAGGCAACGGTGTGCCTGACAGCAACATCATGTGTATCTGATATGCATAAAGAATCCCGATTTAGAGCATCCGGTGTGCACCAAAATCGCATCTCATAACATGCGCCCAACATGCGTGAAAATCCAAATCAGGTGCATCTATCATGCACGAATAAAATCTAAATCATGTGCATCCAACATGCAGGAAATCACGAAATCCAATATTAAACGCCGAACATGCGCAAAATCCAATCTAAGTGCGTCAAATATGTGCAAGAATCCAATAGGTGCACAAGGTGCACAAAACAAATATCGAGTATCACTATCGAAATCAACGGTATACAACACATTTCAATCCAAATCCAAATCAGGTATACCGTGGTATATAATCTCCCAACCTTGTGCATCAGCGTGCACAAAAGCATATCAAAATACTAAAAGTGCATGAAAACTATGCCGAAAGTATAAGTCAAATCATATGCATGCCCTAGGCTTGAAATCACAATCAATATCTCAAATGACATCAAAACGAAGTCAGGTGTAACTGTGGTGCACAAAATACGTATCAATGTACTGCAAGTATATGTGAACTATACCGAGTGCAAAAACCAAATCGAATGCATACCATATGCACAAAGTCAGCCCAACTGTGTGAAATCCATGAAATCATAAACATGTGCAGCCAAGGCACAAAACGATATCAAGTGCGATACCGTGCATAAATCATAAATCAACACAATGGTGTATAAAGCATAACTCAAGTGTAATAACTATGCACAAAATATAAATACCCAGTAGGTACAACCTTGGTGCACAAAAACAAATATCATAAAACTCAGTCATCAAGACTAAATCATGCGAATAGATCGCCCAAAATACCGAAATCCAAGGTGACGGATACGTGATAATCAAATCACCAAATCACAAATCATAAATACCGTCGTCGATATTTCCTCCTTTAAAGTCGAGAAGGTGTCGGTGCATCCAATGCTAGCAGAGCAAGATATCTACTTGTCTACTGTTCGTGGCCTGTCGTCTGGTGCTCTTAGGCTCTTGTCTCTCACTGCAGATTGCTAAGTGCATAGCTCCTCGGCTCAACAGTTCAATATGAAAACGATAATGGAAGCAGTCCGCTCTGGCACATCCTCTAAAGATCTCTGGCCAACTATCATGGTCACTCATAACATGTCTCGTCGACGATGCCGAACTCTGGCCTGCTGGGTGTGCATAATATGACCAATCCTGGGTCCAAATCTTCTCGTATGGTATTCCAGAAAGGTCTTGTCGAGGTCTCTCCCAAATCTCGTTTCTGCCGAACTACCCGGAAGTCTTCATCTTTTACTAAATATATTTCTTGTTCCGGAACGGCTGCATACTCGTCATGACTCCTCCTGGAAGATATATCCGTATGTAACGCCTCTGCATGCGTGTCACATCTCTGATGTCAGCGGAATGGAACGTCGTCTCGTCATAATCTCGTATGAATCTCTTACTCCAGTTTTCTCTAATGTCGACTAATTCGGACTCATCTCTTCGTAGCTGCATGGACTGCGCTCCAACGGCTATACTCGTATCTGGAGTCTCCCAAGCAATGTATCCCATCACATGATATTCGAAAGATGTTGAACCATTCGATCGATTCGTCAAAACCTCATAATCCCCCAAGAGCTTAACATCTTAAGTACAATTTAATAATATCGAGTACATGCCACAGCACTTATAGACTAACCGTAGAAGGGCAAATCCAAGCCTCACTAATGGCACCACTGAACTGCCGCAAACTCTAAGGTTTCAAAGCGTTCTCATGGTCATTATGTCGAGTTAGGGTTTCATTCTTCTAGAGGGTCCATAGCATTACTTGCATTTGTCTATGAATACGTTTAACTTAGAAAATGGGCTTCTGACATTCGATCGTCTCTATCGACACTCAACGTAGCTGCGTGAAGTCGTCTCTAGCTGGAATCAATAAATCTGATGACCTCGCATCGGGATAGGCAATGAATCATATGTCCTAGTCATTCCTCCTTGGGTGACTAGTGATCTTCTATAAAATCTCTACGTATAACTCATGCTGCAGTAGCTCCAACATCTGGGGCGATATCTCGTTGTTCGCAGCAACAACTGGCTCATTCGTCTGCACGCTGAACAGTACCTCAATCATCAAGAATAAGCGATACATTAATGGTCATCACATTCCGGCTGACCTCTAGCAGTGGCCCAATCCTCTGGTGCTGATCTGCACGTCCGAGTAATCTCGTAAAAGCGATCCATCAAACGCTCCCGGCGCGAAAACACAATGAAACGACGCCTCTAAGCAAATCGTATGTCCCTGGAATCATGCCCTGGTCAATCCTCGTTCGTGACGAGCTCATGCCGACGCAACTTTAGCCGTAGCTCTCTCTGCCAGTGTAATCATGGCAGCAAAACCATAAACCGATATCGATGAGGATAGATCATGAATGAATATAATAATGTGCAAGGAAATGTACATCATAAGGCTTCTTAAGCGGAGTAGCGTATCGTAGGTATGCCGTGGAACATACACACGGTACGCCACTCTCCTTAAGCCACCTACTCCATCAACCAAGGTCAACCTACGCGATGAAAATTCGGGTCTAATACCCCCTCGACTAAGTCTAAGTTCCGTAAGGTCAAGCCTAGATTCCGTATATAAAGAACGCCCTAGGCTCCACATAGTCAAACATAGACTCGGACCAAGGTTAACCTCGCTCTGATACCAACTTTGTCACGACCCGAAATGGCACGTGACCGGCACTTGAATCATATGAAGTCTATAGGACCCTATCTAATTCAAGTAAACCAAGAAATCACAGAAATCTAAACCTTTTAAATAAATAAGTGAAGAAAACATGTTTTAAAACAAGGGGTTTCAATAACATAAGCCGAAGTATGCATTTTTAAAATCTCAAGTCTTTTCTGAAAATTTCGGCAGAGTTTCCTTTGTAAATACTGACCCCAAACGGGGTACAACATGAATAATATATGCACAATGATAAAAGGCATCCCTAAGCGGGAGCTAGCTCTTCATCAATCGACGGTCACAACCACGCAAGCAATATAATATACAACGCCGAAGGGCGAGGATCAAAACTCAAAAGGAAACTCAAACATTAAGAAAACCATAATAATACAACGCACGACTCTAAGGTCGAAAGAATATACAATTGGTTTTCTAAGTCTGAAACAATAAACAAGTCTGGTTGATGGAGTTTCTAGATACAACTGAAATAAATAGAGTACAATGGTGGTCACGATACAAGTGAACCCACCTACCAAGCAATCACCGAAAAAGGATAGTGTGCCAGCAAAGCCGCAACGAACCTATACGGCAAAAACTGCAAGAAACTATGGCACAACGGGGGTGAGTTGCCAACTCGTGAGTAGAAAACATCACAGAGCAGAAATCGTATATATGACTCAATCCTAGGTCAATACGATCGGTAATATATATCCTCAATATGATAAAGTCTGAAGCATGATAAGGTGACAAGGGTAAACATCTACACATAAGTGTAATACCAAGTGCTCGTGTCAGTGCCTCAGGTAGCAACATATCATAAATATGAGGTGTGATCAATATAATCATCATGAAATCAGTGTCAACTATGTCATGAAGTCTATAAGTATGTGGATATCATCCAACTATGAAATCAATGCCAGTATGTATGTGGATCTCGTCCATGTGTCAACCAATGACACAACAATATCATGCATGTAAAAGTCATAAAAGCATATGCATGAAAGTATGAGAATATAAATCAACGTGTGTCCCTCGCGACACATCAAAATCATGGAACCTGAGTGTCCAGCATCGACACTCGAAAACATCATGAAACCCGTGCCCAGCATCGGCACGTAAATCCTCATATATCGGGCTCCGTCTGTCCGGATCGTCCCACGGGCTCCGTCAGTCCGGATCGGCCCATATCATCTCTCGACTCCGGTCGGTATCCTCCGGATATCCGCCGAGCCCAAATACTATCACCGGTAAGTAGTAGTCCCTCTGCCAGGTTCACCGTCTTCAGCATAGCAATTCGTTCTTACCCCGGGGTACCATACCGGGTCCACCATGTACCCGCAATCGGCCTCATCCAACTCCTCGAATCGGGTTTCACATGTCATACGTTTCAGAACCGAGAAAACGCATGGTGGACACACTGAAATATCATATCGAGAGAAACTGGGTTTTTAAAACAGTACATGCTTTCTTTTGAAATAGCCACGGTTCTCAAATTCAGAAATCTCATGAAAACAACGTATCTCAATGCGTGTAATCATAAAGCATGATGTATGCGATATATAACAGAAATGTAAGCATATCCAAATATCATGCAACATGGAACAGTGATATGACATATTAAGGGAAAACCTCTCTTTTAAATAGATCCAGTTTTTAAAATATAACATGCGGTCCCCAATTCTCCAAAATCAAAGCCAGCATCATCTATGTATGCACAAATGTGTATGTACGTAGGCATGAATGCACAAGATATGTATGTGCGTAAGTATGGTGTACAATATGTATGTACGCAAGTATGTCATGCAAGGAGTCATATCCTGATGTCAGCAATCCTACTGTGTAGTGACATGGCAATTATCGATGATGAAGTGTGTGAGCTGGCAAGCAGGTGTACGTGGAGCATACGCATCATCGATAATGGTGCTGGTGTCCTGACAATATGGGTTTAATATAACATAAATCACAAGTATATAAGCATGCAATGCGTTAATAACCACATGAATATATGGAAATGGAAAGTAAATGCAACAGTAAGGAATCTAAATTAGTTATACGAGTCATACAGTTTGTCATTTAAAATCACACAAATCGTGGTGTTTTGGAAAAATAGGGGCTACGGTGTTTTTAAGAAAAGAGGTACGTCCTTTGAAATATTCGTAGAATCTCTTGGCCTGTCTTTAAAATACTCACGATTTGTTAGTTTTGGAAATAGGTATGACTCGAGTCTAGTCTAACATCTACAAGTAAACTACAGGACTAAACGAACAGTCTAACCGAAAGGGTAAGGGAAAACCACCTATATCTGAGTCGACATATATAAATATAATAGTCGGTTATCCCGCCTCAATAGTATCACATACGATACAATATATATTATGACATCCTAGAGTCAAGAGTGTGGATCTATCATCAATATATAACTCGTACGTAAATCCATCGTACGTCATCCCAAATCTGGGTACGGGTCAAATATCACGTTCATCTCATTATTCATCTGGTATCCATTATCATCATATCCTGTATTAGGGGTACCGATCTAAGTCTAGTACATACTGATACCATATATATATTTATATATATATATATATATATATATATATATATATATATATATATATATATATATATATATATATATGCGTGTATGGGAACACACGCCTAAATGCCCGCTATAATCTCACGTTGTATCTCCTAATACAAATCAAAACACATCACCGATCTCATGGCATCATGCCTAATCTCATCGACTCATCCCCAAGTACCATAAACAATCCTCGTCATCCATGTATATGCATATGTGTGTGTGTGTGTGTGTGTATACACACACATACATACATAGTCCCATACCTATGTGAGTGTATATATATACATATCCCCATAAACGCACAAGTAAAATGATGTAAACATATGTGTGCGTGCGTGTGGGTGTAAACCTTATTCTAAGGTCCGCGACTAAACTAACTAATGACGCTATCACCCAATTACACTAAAGTTATCCATGACTCCCAAAGTCTATCTTGATATTCATAATCTCCTAATAAACATATGAATATATCCATATAATATATATACACACCATACGCTACACTACGAACTGCGGGGGTGCTATACGCCATCCACCCGACTTCCCCCGTAGATATAATCTACTCACTTTGCTCTCCGCTTGCCGTTGCCGACGTCGCCACACGCTTGCTTGTCGTCTCGAATTCCTCGTGGGGGTACCTACACATCATAACGTATCGTGCAGTATTAAAACCTAATTCAAAACCAAAACGACACGCTAAAAGCCTATAGGTTAGAACCTGTGGACTACGCCTTTCAAAACCACCAAATATCATTCGATACAGACGTACAAACGTGAAGTGATCGAGGTAAAACGCAAATACTAAAATCCAGAATCCAAAATACGAAAAATATAACCCCGAATCAAAACAGCAACTCTTGAAATTAGTCCCAGCTTTTACCCTAGGCCAAACTAGCTAATTTTGTATACAGGAGGGGTCTAATTTACAGGAGATGGAGCTACAGACGAAGCACGAAGCCCATAGCTCAAGCTCTGGCTGCAAATTGCGGCCAGAATGGTTTTATTTGTGGCCCAGATAAGGGTGTAGGGGTTGGGGTCTTTAGGGTATGCTTTAAATAATCTGCACATCTCTCTGTGTTCGCTAAATAAATTTTAGAGTCCCCGGGTGTTAGCAGATTCAATTTTCTCATAACAATTCCCACAATTTCCGTATCTGCAGAATTTCAAAGTTCGTATTTAGGGTTTAACTCTCAGGTTCAGTCCACTAAATCATCACAACAGAGGTTGTATAGTCTCTACTAACCTCAATTACCCTTTTGGAATCAATTCGAACCCTAATCCTTTTCTAGGAATTTCCAAACCCCACTAAACATCGCCTAATCACTTCTAAACATGCATGGTAGCTAAAGTAAACCAAATACTACACTAATGGTTCAGAAATTACCTCATTTGGCAACTCAAGAAAATTCTTGAGTTGCCCCAAGTGTCTAAAATCCTTGCTTTCTTGGTCCAAGGTGTAGCTTGTGAGCTTGTGTACATTTTTTATGAAATGGGGATGGACTTTTGATGTTGTTTTGGGGGTGTTTTGAGGGTTGAAGAGATGGGGGAGGAAGAGGGCAGCCATAGGAGTTGAGGGGAGAGAGAATGAAGAAGAGAAAATGAGAGAAGAATGAGACCTTGACCAAGGTTGACCCCCTCACCTCTCTCTCTCTCTCTCATGCCCATACCTCATACTATATTCATTTCTTTATTCTTTTCTTTATTCTTTTCTTCTCTCTTCTTATTTAAACACAACCATGCATGAAAAATGAGAAAAAGCCATGATAAAAATGTAACAAGTGTTAAAATGACATGGTGCATATTTTGCACAAAACAAGCTTAATGCGCGATTAGCGATATTTAACCGCGATTAGCATTAAAATAGTGTATAATAAATCATAAAATTTCATAATTTGCTTAAATCTAATAAATCACCCTCATTTCAGTAATTTCCATAATTTTCCAAAATTTTCCCAATTTATCGGTATTTAATTATATCGCAATATTAAAATATTCAATATAATATTATTTAATTATAAAAATCCCCAAAATAATATTTTATTTTTCTGAAATGTTACATACATGATGATGTATGTAAGTCCCCTGTCTACACATGTCAGGACTGGTTCTTTATACTTCATTACATTCACCGATGATTTTTCAAGATTCGGACATATGTTCCTGTTGAAACACAAGTCTGAAACTTTTGAGATATTCAAGGAATATAAGTTAGAAGTAGAGAACCAAAACGGGTATAGGTATTATGTCCTTTGATGTGATCAGGGAGGAGAATACTTGAGCACGGAGTTCTTGGACTATTCTAAAGGAGAATGAGATTCTCTCTCAGCATTACTCCTCTGTATACACGACAACACGTCGGTGCATCGGGGTGGAGCAATCGCACCTTATGTGATAAGGTGTGCTCTATGATGAGTACTACTGAGTTGCCTATTTCCTTTTGGGGTTTTGCACTTGTGAAGCTGCATACCTATTGAATTGGGTTCCAATCAAATCAGTGCCTACCACTCCATATGTGATATGGTATAGGAAGAGCCCATGTCTTAAGTAAGTTAAGATTTGGGTTTTCCGGCCTATGTCTAAAAGCAAAATCCGGACAAGCTCGAGGCAAGGTCAGTTCTGTGAAAGTTTGTTGGATATCCTAAGCATTCGCAAGGGAATATCTTCTACCGCACCGAGGAACAAAAGGTGTTTTGTTTCTCAGCATGCCACCTTTTTAGAAAAGGAATTTCTTGTGAAGAAATTAGTGGTCATGAGGTAGAACTGGAAGGAGTTCCAGCTATACAAACTACAGCTGATGATTTGGTAGAACCAGAGGAATCAATAGCTCCCAACAAACCTCAGCCTCTCCGCCGATCTAGTAGGGATCATCATCCACCTGAGAGATACTTCGGTTTTCTTTATGATAGTGGGAGCGAGGATTGCATCATGAGATGATGACCCAACTAGTTTTGAGCAGGCCATCAAGAGTGGGACTCTGTAAGAATGGCTGGATGCTAAGTGATCTGAGATGGAATCCATATACACCAACAAAGTATGGACTTTGGTTGTTTTATCTGAAGGGTTAAATCCCCATCAGAAGAAAGTATATCTTGAGAAGATTACTTGGTGTGGATGGAAAAGTTGAAACTTTCAAAGCTAGACTTGTTGTAAAAGGTTCTCATCATCGACCAGGTGTGGTTTAAGATGAAACCTTTTCTCTGGTAGCTATGCTTAAGTCCATCCGGATCCTACTTGCCATTGCTACATACCATGACTACGATATCTGGCGGTTGGGTGTCATGATTGCTTTTCTAAATAGTGATTTAGAAGAGAGCGTCTATAAGTACACAGCCAGATGGCTTCATAGACAGTGGGAGCAGCGTAAACGTGTGCAAGTTGCTTTATGAGTTAAAGAAAGCATCGTGGAGTTGGAACATCTGTTTTGATATGGTAGTCAAAGAGTTTGACTTCATCAAAATGGTAGATGAACCTTGTATATACAATAAGGTAGTAAGGAGTATGGCGGTGATCCTCGTATTGTACGTGGATGACATACTCTTGATAGGAAAGGAGTTTCCTATGCTACGCTCGATCAATCTCCTCTTATCACAAGGATTCTCCATATAGGATCAATGTGATACCTCTTAAATCCAGGGTTTTGGATCTATGAGATAGATCTAATTGGATGTTAGGATTCTCACTAGGTGTAGTGAGATGGTATCAATCGATCCTGGAGAGAATCGCTGGATAGCTTCCAGGATGGTAAGGTCGACTGAATGTCAGTCACAGGCATTGTCTTTACCCTCAGTAGAGGGACGGTATGTTGGAAGAGTTCCAAGATAGATACCGTGGCAAACTAAACGATAAAGCCTGGATACATCGCTACCTAACATACTACCAAAGAGGAAGTCTCGGTGTATATTCGTTCATGAGATGAACTTCGTTCCTACCATTGTGTGACAATGGAGTTGTGGCTTATGCTTAGGAACCCTTGTCCCATCAGTGACCCAGACATATTCTAAGGCAGTATCACCTGATCATGGAGATGGTTGATCTCCAGGGGATCGAGGTTAGGAGAGTAGACTTTGAGGTTAACATGGCGGATCCACTCACAAAGGCCTTTTCCCAGAGAGAGACTTTTATGGGATGGTTGAGTATGAGATACTACAACCACTGCTATATGATGGCCCTAGTGCAAGTGGGAGATTGTTAGTTATATGTATGCCCTAGAGACCATTACTATACATGATATGTATATTGTTGTGGATGCTTGGACATATATAGAGAGGACTTTCTTGCTCGACATGATAGTATGCTATCTGGTTACTCTTTATCTTAACATGTACACCGATTGTCTCTCTGTTACATGTTGGTAAAGCCCTTAGAATGTGTACTTGACTACCAAGACTATGATGCAGATCATACTAGTGGGGACAGTGTAGTCGTTTAGTACATCCTTCAAATGTCCCTAGTCGTGAGTGTATCGAGACGGGGCATCGATATACCAGAGTAGACTAGAGTATAGCTTCTCGACCTATGTAGATGGGCGATGGATGATCCTATATCCATTAGTGTTTGACATCAGAGATGATATACGGGTGCTCAGTGGAGATTGGGTACACTGGACGGACTCGCCGAGAACTCCCAGATGGTATTATACCTCACGTCAGATGGCAGTTCTCTGGTGACACTAGTACAGGTTAGTCTGTCGATCCGAGATCGTCATAGAGTCTTGTATGATTCCCACTGTGCTTTGATTTCCACCTTACCATGTTCATGAGAATGTGTAAAACGGTGGTTTTTGGGTACAGTCCCGAGTCACATGGAGGCAATGAGCGATAGGAGGGGATTCGTCTCTCTCGGTATTGGGAGTTGATGTTGCACTATGCTCGATTGGCTATAACAGGAAATCCCTAGCCAGGGCTGTTTCAGAGATTTACTGGTAAGTGTTACCAGAAGTTTCTTGACCCGTTATGAGCCTCATATTGGCATGACATATCTAGTTAATGGGGTCTGACGTTTACCACCCCTAGACGAGATATGCAACATATCAGACGAAGAGACCGGACTGTACGGTAGTGTTATTGATTGGATTCGCAGGAGTATGAGCAGGCTTGCTTGTTGATCTTCTGATCGCTCAATACCTGGGTGGCCGTTACGTTTAGCACGCCTCTTGCGGCTTGTGGGTGTTTGATATGATCATCACCTACTGTCGGCGTATCGACGAGTCTTTAGAGTCTTACACAGAGGTTTCCTGGCTCAAGAGAAACGGAGTAGGATCACATATGGGATATGTGCGGGACCGAGATTAATACGAGTATGAGATACCGTATTGTATTCTCGCGACATGTGTTATCGACAGGTTATATGTGATATAGCCGGGAGATCGGATCAAGTGTTGATTCGATGAGATGATACATTGATATATATGTGATATATGTTAATTGTATTATTTTCTTTTGTTACAATATATTATATATGTGATATATAATATTGTAACATGCAAGGTTATACATGCAACTAGGGTTTATGAGATTCACACCATAACTAGTGATTAGGATTTGGTTAATTATCTTAGTTAATTCTAAATGGTGGATTAATGTTAAGATATTATGATATGGTTGACTTAGTAGACACTTAGATATTTTCTAAGATATTTATTAACCTAACCTCTAACCTTAGCCTATGGTTTATTCTCTACATGAGTTAGCCATGATACATTTAAACTATGGTTTCATTTCTAACCTCATCACAATTCATTCTCAATTGAGCTTGAGCTTCTTCTTCTTCATTTCTTTTGCTCTCTTGATTTCTTCATGTGATGAAAAGATAGTGAGAATTAAAAATCTAAAGTGAGCCCACTTCCTACTTCATCATCCTACACACTTGCTTGGATAGTATAGGGTGTTCTCTTCACAAAGTTCATGACCTAATGAAGGGTTAGCTTGAGTTTGACTCTTCTCGACGTAGATCATCTTCGGCCTCGAAGACTACGAGCATGCTTGTTCATTTCTCCGAGGGAACCCATACTAGAGTTCGGGAGATTGATGATCGCAGCGAAGGGACGTCAACACTGAGCTTTAGAAGTGAAGGACCGGTCTACAAAGGTTGTATTTCTTGCTCACTTTTCATATGCAAAGTGTTTGTATATTTTTCCGTCGATTTCTAGTAAACGATTCTATGTTTAGGGTTAGCTAGAACGGAAAAATTTGAATTTGGCATGGACGATACCTCTCGAAACCTTGCTGCCGTGCTAGGTAACCCAGCATACCACACCCGACCCGGCCATCTCGCACTTACATTTTTTGAAGGAAAAATACACCCAGCTCGGTTCATCCTTGCTGGTGCCAGGGTGATTCTTATAACATAGGAAAGAAACGAGGAGGGTCAAACTGAAGAAGATGTTTTCAAGTTTCAACCGGACTAGAAACCCGAGGAGGATTGTCCACGAGTTCGGCGCTAGCTAGCCCGGGGCAATATGGAAGCAATGAAGCACCCTATATATCTCGGTTTAGAAGGGCAGACGCATTCCGGTCCGGAATGTTTCCAAATACAGAGCAATCTCCTTGCCGTACACCTGGTCCGCCCACTTACCCTCTCTAGCTAAACGAAGCGAATAGTTGGATGGAATATGGAATCGAGCCAGAATCTCGGTAAGCTCGTCTATATTCCTCAAGACGGAGGGCGCATTGCGGGCGTTCCCGATGTGCACCTTAGGGCCCCTTGTCGCCGCCCGACGGCGAACGACATGGGCAGCCCTAGCTTTAGGGGGCAAACTCGACAAAGATGACTCAGCAAAAGAACCCTCTCGGCTATCTGAAACTGGAGGGGAGGAAGACCCACTGGGCTCGGCTCCAACAACTGGAGCGTCATCGTCCAACTCTATCCTAGCTACCTCTACAAACTCCTCAGATGAAGATATCTAACCTGATTCAAGGGAAGAGGCTCGCCAAGGAAAAATCATGGGTGATCCGATCTAAAGGGAAGGAGCGCCGAGCAATCTTTGACAACGAGAGTGAATTATGGTGGCAGTGTTGGCCCTAAAGGGGTCCCCTCCTATTTATACACTCCAAAAAAAAAAAAGCATCCGACGGCCCAGATCGATTCCCGCCAAAACGAAACGTTGCGCCTACCAGCCGTCAGAGCTCCACATAGCAACCGGCCATTGGGGACGTCCTTTCGGTTCCAGGTGACAGTGACAGCTTGTCGCGTCCGCCAACCGACGTCCGACACGTGGCCCGTATCCCAACTGGCGACCGACTGAAACAGCGCCCCCTCTTTAAAGCGCGTGTTAGTTATATGTATGCCCTAGAGGCCATTATTGTACATGATTGTATATTATAGTGGATGCTTGGACCATATGTAGAGAGGACTTTCTTGCTCGATATGATAGTATGCTATCTGGTTTCTCTTTATCTTAACATGTATACTAGTATTATTATACTGTCTCTCACTTATACATGTTGATAAAGCCCTTAGGATGTTAGCTTGACTACAAGGACTATGATGCAGATCATACTAGTAGGGACAGGGTAGTCCACAAGTACATCCTTTAATTGTTCCTAGTCGAGAGAGTATCGAGACATGGCATCGATATTCCAGAGTAGACTAGTGTGTACGTTTCTTGACCCTGTATGGGGCGATGGATGATCCCACATCCATTGGTGTTTGACATCAAAGATTGTACACAGGTGTTCATTGGAGAATGGGTACACCGAACATGACTCGCCGAGAACTCCTAAATGGTATTATACCTATCGTCAGATAGCAGTTCTCTGGTGACACTGGTATAGATTAGTCTGTAGACCCGAGATCGTCATAGAGTCTTGTGTGGTTCCCACTGTGCTTTGATTTCCTCCCTACCACGGCTCAAAGGAGTCGTGCAAACAGGTGGATTTTGGGTACAGTCCACAGTCACATGGAGGCAATGAGCGATAGGAAGGGTTTCGTCTCTTCCGGTATAGGGAGTTGATGTTGCGCTATACTCGATTGGCTATAACAGGAAGTCCCTTGCTAGGGATGATCATGAGATTTACTGGTAAGTGTTATCAGTAGTTTCTCGACCCCTTATGAGCCTCACATTGGCATGGCTTATCAAGTTATTGGGGTCTGACGTTTACAACCCCCAGACTCGATATGCGACATATCAAACGAAGAGACTGGACTGTACGATAGTGTTACTTACAGGATTCATGGGAGTTTGGACAAGCTTGGTTGTTTATCTTCTGATCGCTCAATACCTGGGTAGCCGTTACGTCCAGCTAGTACCGCTGACGGCTTGTGGGTGACTGATGTGATCATCACCTACTGCCGGCGTATTGACGAGTCTTTAGAGTCCCACACAGAGGTTTTCTAGCTCAAACGAAATGAAGTAGGGCACATATGTTGTTAAGAATATGTATGCCCTAGAGGCCATTATTGTACATGTGATGTATATTATAGTGGATGCTTGAACATATATATAGAGGACTTTCTTGTTTGACATAATAGTATGCTATATGGTTACTCTTTGCCTTAACATGTTGACTGTATTCTTTACTGTCTTGCTCTCACATGTTGATAAAGCCCTTAGGATATATACTTTACTACCAGGACTATGATGAGATCATACTAGTGGGGCCAGGGTGGTCCAAAAGTACATCCTTTAATCAGTTCCTAGTCGTGGGAATATCGAGACCAGGGCATCGATATTCCAGTGTAGACTAGTGTGTACGTTTCTTGTCCCTTGGAGGGTGATGGTTGATCCCACAACCATTGGTGTGTGACATCAAAGATTGTACACAGGTGCTCATTGGAGAATGGGTACACCGAATAGGACACGCCGAGGACTCCTATGTGGTAGTATACCTATCGTCAGATAGCAGTCCTCTGGTGACACTGGTACAGGTTAGTCTGTAGACCCGAGATTGTCGTAGAGTATTGTGTGGCTCCCACTGTGCTTTGATTTCCTCCCTACCACCGCTCAAAGGAGTCGTGCAAACAGGTGGATTTTGGGTACAGTCCCGAATCATATGGTGGCAATGAGCGATAGGAGGGGTTTCGTCTCTCCCGGTATTGGGGGTTGATGTTGTGCTATGCTCGATTGGCTATAACTGGAAGCCCTGGCCAAGGGTTCTTATGAGATTTACTGATAAGAGTTATCAGTAGTTTCTCAAACCGTTATAGGCCAGATATCGGCATGACTTATCACGTTACTAGGGGCTGACGTTTACCACCCCAAGACATGATATGCGACATATCAGACGAAGATACCGGATTGTACGGTAGTGTTACTGATAGGCTTCATGGAGAGTATGGACGAGCTTGCTTGTTGATCTTCATATCGCTCAATAACCGGGTAGCCGTTACGTCCAGCTAGTACCGCTGACGGCTTGTAGGTGACTGATGTGATCATCACCTACTGCTGGCGTATTGACGAGTCTTTAGAGTCCCACACAGAAGTTTCCTGGTTCAAGCGAAACGAAGTAGGACACATATGTGATATGTGTGTGGGCCTGATTAAATACGAGTATGTGATACCATATTGTAATCTGGCAGTTATCTGTTATCGGTCAGGTTATATGTGATATAACCGGATTATCGAATCAAGTGTTGGTTTGATAATGTGATATTTAGATTAATGCTAGTAGTCGGTTATATGTGATATAACCGGATTATTAGATCAGGTGTTGATTTAATAATGTGATATATTATATATGATATAATTATATCTTAATTAATATCATTAGCTCACAAATTGCTCTCTCTCTCTATATAAATGTATAATTGATATATAAATATATATATATATATATATATATATATATATTAATGTATATTTGATATATATATATATATATATATTATATGAAGTGTGGCATGTTTTTCTATTTTTAGAAAATAGAAAAATGAGGTGTAAATTGTGGAGATATTTGTGGAATGGGTAAGGCATGGGTTTTATTATTTGTATATTAGTCTTGACTCACTATTCAAGCATGGTTGCAATTTAGAATTGCAATTTTATTCCATACTTGAATAAGTGAGGAAAGAGAGAGCCATTTTAGTTAACTCTCATATTTCATTCTTCATGCCTTAGCCATTTTTGAGCTTTTGCTTTCTCTTGCTTTCTACAATTTTCTTCACCTCACTTCCAAGTTCAAACCCTCACATATGGTGTGAATCATTGAACTTGAGAAAACCCTAGTGAGCAAATTAAACCCCTACTTCACCATCACACATTAGATTAGCAATTTGATGTGGAGTGTTCCCTTCATTAATGAGATTAGTGAAGGGTTTGCTTGAGCTTGTGGACTTCGGGTGGATCGTCTTTGGCACGAAGATCTACGAGGAGGTTCATTCAACTCGAAATGGAGTCTAGAGGAGTCAATATGACTACTACAAGGAGCTTAATAAGAGAAGGACTTGATCCTATAAGGTATAACTCCTTAAACTTTCTTAAGTTGTTCACATCACATAGCTAAAAACCCTAAAATTCTAGTAATGATCTTGTTAGTCTAACTTAGCACCTAATAAAAATTAAAATGTGGCATGCTTGATGCCTCTAGAACTTCATGGTGGTGTTAAGGTCGACTTTCATGGTATCAGAGCCAAACTAGAACATTAGGATAGCTTGCAGCGACGTTAGAAATCCGCCGTTTTTATCGCGTAAAAACTGCCGATGAAATAGTTTTCAAAATTGATGTTTTAAATTGTTTGCACACCCCGTGGGCTCACGGTTTGAACCGAGAAGCCGCAGGATGGAGCGTGCGCACCCCGGGGACACCCCGGGGGGACCAGAGGCCAGACCCACACCCCAAGACCACCACTTGGTGGCCTTGGGGTGGGTGACCCGAGAGCACCCCAAATGGGTGCTCTCGGGTCTGCTAACTTTTGGTGGCCCCCAGGGGTATACACCCCCATCTTAGGCCCCCCATTCGATACTTATTTCTGGGTCTTCACCTCCGTGAAGATTCGGGTGGGTTTCGAGTTCGTTTCGACTCCCGGATTGGCTTAAAACAATCGGTTTTGAAACTTTAGCTCACTGAATTTTTCAATTGTTTGAAAAATTAGTTTAGTTTGCTAATTGCGTGCGGAATTCTAATGTCGCGGTTACTATACAAGCTTTGTGATGTGTGATACAATTATTAGAATCTGGATTAATTAGTTTTGTGAAAACTAGTTAGTGCATTGCAAACCTAGCCGTTTAGTCTCAATTGATCGATTGCCACGAAGTTTTGATTCGGATCAAAACTCTGTCGCAATTGCGTATTGTACGCGATCACTAAGCCGAGAATCTTGTTGAATTATCCGACAACCAATTGAAAAGTGTTTTCAATTTGAGACTCAAATGCAAGTTTTACATGTTAGGCATGAAATCCGGAATATGAGATATTCCGGGTTTATGATGTCTAAGGATATTGCGGATTCTAATCATTGAAGTTTTCTGTTTCTTTTCTGCGACCGTAAGTGTAATATGCGGGGTATCCAATCTCGTTGCTATATGTCAATGAGTTTTCGGGATACGCGTATTTACTTACATTGATGACATGAGATGTTATGTGTTGCTGTTGATATGATTCATTGGATCATGATTGAATAGCCGGGGGTTTTATGTGAGATGAGAGTTTTTATATTTTCATTCATGTAAAATTCAATGTAATATTCTTTTATTGCGGCACTTCCCGGTTGAGGATGATGCCACCATTGTTGTATATTATTTACTTTTCCGCATTAGGATAGACCCAAGGTGTGGAGCACAAGTAATCGGGTTCTAGAGTCCAGTGGGAGACCATCTCAAGGAGTTGAGACCGGGTCTCCTAACTCTAGAATTGGCAGGGTTACTTGCCGCTCTCATAGGGGTCTAGGGATGTGGATTTGGCTATTCATCATGACTGTGGAATCTTTTTTTACAATATTGGCTAAATTTAAAACACGGACATCCTAGTATATCCAATATTTCATATGTTGCTTCTGCTGCTTGATTCTATGATGTTGATCATATAACCGCGTGATACGAATGTAATGTTATATATATGATATATAATAAACGTTGCTTATGTTTTGCACCGGCGCTAGTCCAGCCCCAGCTCTGCCGGTAATTAAGTAACCTAATGGTGCATGACGGGGCCCCGTGGCGAATGCGGATGGCATAAGCGTACGTTTTATTTTCGTTTCATTTTTCTGTAATTTTTAGGAGACATTAATTGATGGGACTTCATTAATGAGATTAATGAAAAGAAAGAAACCAAAAGATGTTGTAGAATCAATTTTTCAAAAAGGGTAACTCTAGTTTTTGCTTTGCATAGTGGTATTCCTTGATGAATATCCAACACCTCATTCGATGATGAAAGAGCCGAGATCCCTTCACCGGGAGTGACCATTTTAGCAAAACTAGAAAATTCTACAACACACTCGGTTTTGTTTTTAATTGCTTTTCTAGTTCTTGTTTTGCATAGTGGTATTCTGAATATCTTGCACCTCATTCGATGAGGAAAGAGCCGAGATCCCTTCAACGGGAGTGACCTCTTGGCGAAACTAGCAAAAGCCTAAAAAACACTCCTTTTCTAAATCACTAGATTCTACAACGATATCAAGTTCATTATGCTTATGGTTTTCTTAAAAACCTGCGTAACCCTCCGTCATTTCAGATAAGCTCTATTTTAGTATTCGTGCTACAGTTGTTTGGCCTGCGTCAAGGCGTAGTGTGCGGTAACTAAATTAGTGCTTATCTATAGCATGTGATGCGATTGGATTAGGGTAGTAGTACGACTTTGTTTGGCCTGCGTCAAGGGTCGTACGGGTGGATTTAATTCAATTAAGAAATGAACGGGTTGAACTTGACTAGTGCCCTATGGGTTGTTTGGCCTGCGTCAAGGTTGTTGGTTATATGTATGCCCTAGAGGCCATTACTGTACATGAGATGTATATCGTAGTGGATGCTGGGACATATATAGGGAGGACTTTCTTGCTCGACATGATAATACGCTATCTGGTTGCTCTTTATCTTAACATGTATACTTATTGTCTCTCTGTTACATGTTGATAAAGCCCTTAGGATGTGTACTCGACTTCCAGGACTATGATGCAGATCATACTAGTGGGGCCTGGGTAGTCCATGCGTACATCCTTCAATGTTCCTGGTCGTGGGAATATTAAGACGGGGCATCGATATTCCAGAGTAGACTAGCGTATATCTTCTCGACCCATGTGATGGGCGATGGATGATCCCATATCCATTGGTGTTTGACATCAGAGATGGTATACAGGTGCTCAGTGGAGACTGGGTACACTGAACGGACTCGCCGAGAACTCCCAGATGGTATTATACCTCACGTCAGATGGCAGTTCTCTGGTGACACTGGTACAGCTTAGTCTGTTGACCCGAGATCGTCATAGAGTCTTGTGTGTCTCCCACTATGCTTTGATTTCCACCCTACCACGGCTTTATTAAGTCGTGCAAACAGGTGGTTTTTGGGTACAGTCCCGATTCACATGGAGGCAATGAGCGATAGGAGGGAATTCGTCTCTCCCGGTATTAGGGGTTGATGTTGCGCTATGTTCGACTGGCCATAATTGGAAATCCCTGGCCAGGGTTGCAGTGATTTACTGGTAAGTGTTATCAGTAGTTTCACGCTTGTTATGGACCTTACATCGGCATAACTTATCAAGTTACTGAGGTCTGACGTTTACCACCCCTAGGCGAGATATGCGACATATCGGACGAACAGACCGGACTGTGCGATAAGTGTTACTGATTGGATTTGCAGGAGTGTGAGAAGGCTTTGTCGTTGATCTTCTGATCGCTCAATACCCGGGTGGCCGTTACGTTTAGCAGACCGCTTGCGGCTTATGGGTGATTGATATGATCACCACCTACTGCTGGCGTATTGACGAGTCTTTAGAGTCCTACACAGAGGTTTCCTGGCTCAAGCGAAACGAAATAGGAGCACATATGAGATATGTGCGGGACCGAGAATAATACCAGTATGTGATACTGTATTCTATTCTCGCAATTTGTATCATCGGACGGTTATATGAGATATAGCCGGGTTACCGAATCAAGTGTTGATTCGATATATTGATACACTAGATATTAGTCGGTAATATGTGATATGACCGGATCATTAAATCAAGTGTTGATTTAATGATTTAGTATATAATTATATATTTGATATATAACTTTACATTAACTAGTATTGGTTCACTTAAGATTGATTTTCTCACTTGATGTGCACAAGTTGTATATGTGATATATGTTTGTGCACTAGTTTGTATCATGATTGATGATACATGCAAACTTGGGTGTGTGTATGACTTGCACTATATTTAAGATAATGGTTTGGGTTTTTATTTATTTTGGTAAAAATAAATGGTGGCTTTCTTTTTCTTGGCTTGAAGCTTCATGAAGCTTTTAAGCATCTTTGACAAAGTCCACTCATTTTGTTTTGCATAAGATTTTTATTAACCAAACCATTAACTCAAACTGTGGTTTAGTCTTTACAAAGGTTTACTCACCCATGGTTGCATTATGATAGACTTCACTTGATTATTCTTTTAAAAAAAAATCATTATTCTTATTCTTTTCTTTCTTCTTCTTCTTCTTCAAGAAGAAGAAAAGCTTACTAGATTTTTATCAAGTGAAGAAACAAAGTGAGAAATCAAAATCCAAAGTGAACCCACTTCCTATTTCATCATCCTCTACTACTTGCCATTTAGTTTAGGGTGTTCTCTTCATAAAGTTCTTGACCTAGTGAAGATGGAGCTTGAGTTTGAGTCTCCTCGACGTAGATCATCTTCGGCCTTGAAGTCAACGACCTAGCCCGTTCATTTCTCCGAGGAAACCATCACTAGAGTCCGGGATCTCGATGATCGTAGTGAAGGGACGTCAACACGGAGCTTTAGAAGTGAAGGACCGGATCTACAAAGGTTGTAATCCCAAACTCTTAGAAGTAAAATTGTTTACTTGCTTATAGTTTTCGCATAATCTCTAGTATACGATCTTGGTTAGGGTTGTTCAGCACGTCTAATTTTTTAATTGGGCATGGTTGATGCCTTATAGAACCTTGTGACAGTGCCTAGGAACCCTACAATGGTATCAGAGCCAAGTTAGAGTTTTAGGCAAAGTCTAGACGAAGTTAGAAGTCCGATCGAACCCCGAAACCCCATATTTTACCCTTCTCTGGAAATTTTTCAAAAGTTGACATTTTTTCATATTAAAAATGCTTAAAAGGAATTCTATGGACACCTGTGAAAAACGATACCCTAAGGCTAATATAGCGCCACGGAACCGTGGCCAAACTGGGGTATTGGTGGCGGTTCCGCGGCGATAACTGAGAAGTAGGGTATCGTTTTCCAACAGTAACATCCGTATGTGTTACCTACTGCTTCTGGGTATTTTTAATTATACTCAAGTGTTGAGTTTTCTGGGTTATTTTGGGGACTTGTTGATTCGATCAGATAATTTAACTTCGTTTATTTTTTAACCGGGTAATTTTAGAACGTGTTAAAAAGTTCGAACGGATATCAATAACTCACTTTTTCCCCTGCCGGAAAATTTCTAAGTGTTGGATTTTTTCCGTAGTTTAAGAACGTTCTAAATCGTGCAAGTTATGCGGTGGACCCTCTAGAAGACAACAAACCTTAACTCGATTATGTGACCGTCTTGAACTGCCTTTTGAACCTTAGGGTTTGGGGCAGTACGGCGTTGCCACATGTGAGGCTTTGGCTTGACCCTTCTATGGCTGGACCATTGGTACTGTGGCATGTGATGGATAATTTTTGAACTCCGCTCAAGTGTTGAGCTATTTGGGAAATTTTGGGTGTTTGTTTATTCGATCGGAAAGTTTAACATTGTCTATTTATCTGGAATGTGATACAATATTTGGAATCCACAAGTAGTTATGAGATAACTAATTTGAATGTTATAAATCTAGCACTTTAGTCTCATTTGATCGGTTGCCACGGGATTTTGGTGTGATCAAAAGTCTGTCGCAATCACGTAGCGTACGCGAATACTCGCCGGGTAAACTTAATAGATAGCCACGCCCATAACCCCGACCAAGTGACTGTAGGAGAACCCCGTCGCCAAAAGCATCCGTTAGGGTGCTCGCGACAGCGGTGTTCCGCCTTAGTGCACTTCGTCGACGACATCCGGGGGTGCGGCCGTCTACTAAAGTTTACGATGAGCATTCGATCAGGATGTCGGGAATCTTGTTGAATTGACCGACTTGATATTGAAAAGAGTTTTCGATAATGAGACTAAAATGCGGGGTTTATAATTGTTAGGCTTGAGATGTCTAGGGAATTCACTTGGTTAGGCATGCGATGTCTAAAGAGGTTGCGGATTCCAACTGTTGTAGTTTTACATTTTTTTCTGCGACCGTAAGTGTAATATGTGGAGTATCGCCGGTTTCGTTGCTATACATCAACGACAATTGGGATACGCATATTTACTTACGTTGATGATATGTGTTGTTATGTGTTGCTGGATATGTTATATTGGATCGCCGTGTTTGAATAGGCGGTTTTTTTTATGTGAGATGAGAGTTTTTCTTTTCATTCATGTAAAATTTATTGTATGTAATATTCTTTTATTGGGGCACTTCCAGGCTGAGGATGATGTCACCATTGTATATTATTTACTTTTCCGCATTAGGATAGACCCAAGGCGGGGAGCACAAGTAACCGGGTTCTAGGGTCCAGTGGGAGAGCATCTCGAGGAGTCGAGTCTGGGTCTCCTAACTCTAGAATTGGTAGGGTTTCTTACCGCTCTCGTAGGGGTTTAGGGGTGTAGGATTGGCTATTCATCACGACCGTGGAATCCGTGTTTTATACAGGCTCAAAATAAAATACGGGCGTCCTAGTATATCCAATATTTCATATGTTGTTTTCTGCTGCGTTATCTATGATGTGATCATGTGATATATTCAGATAGATATTGTATATAGTATATATGATATATTATATAGACGTTGCTTATGTTTTACACCTGCGCTAGCCCTGCCCCGCTCTGCCGTTAGTTACCTAACGGTGCAGACGGGACATCTAGGCGAATGCGGATGGCATAAGTATACGTTGTATTTATCTGTGATAATTAGGTGGACTCAAATAATGGGACATTCATTAATGAGATTAATGAAAGAAAATAAACCTAAAAGATGTTGTGGAATCGAATTTCAAAAATTAGGTAGCTTTAGTTGTTGCTTTGCATAGCGGTGTTCCTTGTAGAACATCCAGCACCTTATTCGATAAGGAAAGAGCCGAGATCCCTTCACCGGGAGTGACCTCTTTAGCAATAACTAGAAGATGCTACAACCTTCGGTTTGTCTTTTGATTGCTTTTATAGTTCTTGCTTTGAATAGTGGTATTGTGAATATCCTGCACCTCATTCGACGAGGAAAGAGCCGAGATCCCTTCACCGGGAGTGACCTCTTTAGCGAAACTAGCAAAAGCCTCAAAAAGACTCCATTTAAAACCATTTGATTCTGCAGCGAGATCAAGTTCAAAGTGTTAAAGGTTTTCTTAAAAACCATCCGCAACCATCCGTCATTTTAGGAAGTAGAGTACTTAGTATTCGTGCTGCGTTTGTCGACGATAGCCGAGGCGTAGTGTACGGTAGCTAAGTGATGTCTTCCTACACAGCATATGATGCGATTAGTTAGGACAGTCATGTGACTTTGTTGACCTTAGCCAAGGGTCATGTGGGTGGGTCTAATTAATCACGAAATGATGGGTAGAACTTGACTAGTGCTTATGATTTGTTGACCATAGCCAAGGTCATAGGTGCTAGGGGTAAAAACCATTATTGGGAGTTTCAAGTGTTGAAATTTGCAATGAGATTGCATACCTTCTATATGATTATTGGATCCTGATACCCACTACGAGTAATTGTTACTCCTGAGAGAGTTTTGCACTTTACAATTAGCCGATCAAGTAGGTGTCTAGAAAGGTGTCAATGGGGTTACGCCCCTGGGAAAATGAGGTTTATTTTAATTTGGTCCGTGCGAAAGCACGGGGAACCTCCCTCAAAGTACCGGCACTGGCCTGGCTGAAATATTGGCGAACTTGTAGAGTGTAATTAATCCCGGCTAGTATTTCCTTTTAGGGTTTGAAGGAAGATTTGATAAAAACAGTGGGAGCCATCCTGATTAGATAAAATATATAACCAATCTAATCTTGCAAGCGCGCACGCAGAGTGTTTTCTTCTCTCTCTCTCCAGGTAGCGACCATGTTACGTCTTAATCAAGATAATAATATGGATGTATTGACCGAACCCGCTTGCTATACTGAGCTGAGGAACGTTGGTCCCGCTCCAACTTATAATTGTTATAAGACCGAGCAGGAAATAGAGGAATACCAGGATTCCCATGCCGCCCAAACGAAGAAAGTGCATGATGATGCATCTTCTTCGGGTGTGTTTATTACAAAGAACTGTTTTTCAGTATCCTCTACGTCCTGGGTATTAGATACAGGATCAGGATCCTATATATGTAATCTGTTACATGAGCTACAGATAGGTAGAGAACTGAGAACGGGTGATAAGTTTCAAGATTTGAAAATGGTGCAATTGTTGCAGCCAAGGTGTTGGCAGTTATCACCCTGTATTTCCAAATACGTTGATTCTGAACGAATGTTATTAGATACCGAACCTGACGTACAACATCATATCAGTCTCTTTATTTATTAAAGAAGGATATAATTTTGTATTGTTGGATAATGTTTTGAACATTTCCTATATCAAGAGTTGATCGGTTTCAGGAACGTTATCTAAAAGCATATATGTTCTAAATCAAACCACAGTTCCTAACGTACAGAATACACATAAGAGCAAGAGTTCAGAAATGAACGAATCCTTCTTGAGGCATTGTAGACTAGGTCATATTAATGCAACCCGACTAGCTAAGTTACATATTAGATGCATATTTAAATCAGTTTGAATTTACATCTTGTGAAACTTGCCAGTCATGTCACAAAGATAAGATGACCATAGCTCTGTTTACTGGAAATAGAGAAATAGTTAGTGAACTCTTGGGACTGATACATAGTGATGTATGAAGGTCCCCAGTCTACATATGCGAGGACTGGTTCTTTGTACTTCCTTACATTCACTGATGATCTTTCTAGATTCGGACACATGTTCTTGTTGAAACACATGTCTGAAGCTTTTGAGAAATTCAATGAATATAAGTCAGAAGTAGAGAACCAAAACGGGTATATGTATTATGTCCTATGATGAGATCAGGGAGGAGAATACTTGTGCATGGAATTCTTGGACTATTCTAAAGGAGAATGAGATTCTCTCTCAGCATTACTCCTCCGTATACACCACAGCACAACGATGTATCGGGGTGGAGCAATCTCACCCTATGTGATATTGTGCGCTCTATGATGAGTACTACTGAGTTACCTGTTTCCTTTTTGGGGTTATGCACTTGAGAAGCTGCATACCTAATGAATTGGGTTCGAATCAAATCAGTGCCTACCACTCCATATGAGATATGGTATGGGAAGAGCCCATCTCTTAAGCAAGTTAAGATTTAGGGTTGTCCGGCCTATGTCAAAAGCAAAATCGGGACAAGATCGAGGCAAGGTCAGTTCTATAGAACTGGAAGGATTTCTAGCTATACAAACTACAGCTGATGATTTGACAGAACCAAAGGATTCAATAGTCCTCGACGAACCTCAGCCTCTCCGCCGATCTGGTAGGGTTCCTCATCCGCCTGAGAGATACTTCGGTTTCTCGATGATGGGAGCAAGGAATGCATCATGAGATGATGACCCAACTAGTTTCGAGTAGGCCATTGAGAGTAGGGACTCTGTAAGAATGGCTAGATGCTTAGCGATCTGAGATGGAATCCATGTACACCAACAAAGTATGGACTTTGGTTGCTACATCTGAAGGGTTAAATCCCCACCAGGAGCAAGTATATCTTGAGAAGACTACTTGGAGTAGATGGAAAAGTTGAGACTTTCGAAGCTAGACTTGTTAAAGGTTCTCTTCATCAACCAGGTGTGGATAATGATGAAACCTTTTCCAGTGGCTATGCTTAAGTCCATCCGGATCCTACTTGCCATCGCTGCATACCATAACTACGATATCTGGTGGTTGGGTGTCATGACTGCTTTTTTAAATACAGATTTAGAAGTGAGCGTCTATAAGTACATAGCCAGAGGGCTTCGTAGAAAGTGGGAGCAGCGGAAATGTGAGCAAGATGTTTTATGTGATAAAACAGGCATCGCGGAGTTGGAACATCTGTTTTGATGTGGTAGTCAAAGAGTTTGACTTCATCAAAGTGGTAGATGAACCTTGTATATACAAAAAAGGTAGTAGAGAGTAAGGTGAACATCCTCGTATTGTACATGGAAGACACACTCTTGATAGGAAAAGAGTTTCCTATACTACACACGGTCAATCTCCTCTTATCACAAGGATTCTCCATATAGGATCTAGGTGATACCTCCTAAATCCTGAGTTTTTGGATCTATGGAATAGATCTAAATAGATGTTAGGATTCTCACTAAATATAGTGAGATGGTATCAGTTGATCGTGGGGAGAATCACAGGAAAAGTTCCAGGGTGATAAGGACGACTGAATGTCAGTCGCATGCATTGTCTTTACCCTCAGTGGAGGGACGGTATGTTAGAAGAGTTCCAAGCTAAGATACCGTGGCAAACTAGACGATAAAGGCTAGTGACATCGCTATCAAAGATACTACCAAAGAAGCAGTTTGGGTGTATATTAGTTCATGAGATGAACTAGGTTCCTACTATTGTGTGACAATGGAAGTGTGGCTTTGACCCAGGAACCACGGTCCCATCAGTGACCCAGACGAATTCCAAGGCAGTGTCACCTGATCACAGAGATAGTTGATCTCCAGGGAGATCGAGGTTAGGAGAGTAGACTCAGAGGACAACATGGCGGATCCACTCACAAAGGCCTTTTCCCAGAGAGAGACTTTTATGGGATGGTTAAGTATGAGATACTGCAACCACTGCTACATATGGCCCTAGTGCAAGTAGGAGATTGTTAGTTATATGTATGCCCTATAGGCCATTACTGTACATGAGATGTATATAGTAGTGGATGCTGGGACATATATAGGGAGGACTTTCTTGCTCGACATGGTAGTACGCTATCTGGTTGCTCTTTATCTTAACATGTATACTTATTGTCTCTCTGTTACATGTTGATAAAGCCCTTAGGATGTGTACTCGACTTCTAGGACTATGATGCAGATCATACTAGTGGGGCCTGGGTAGTCCATGAGTACATCCTTCAATGTTCCCGGTCGTGGGAATATCGAGACGGGGCATCGATATTCCAGAGTAGACTAGCGTATATCTTCTCGACCCATGTGATGGGCGATGGATGATTCCATATCCATTGGTGTTTGACATCAGAGATGGTATGCGGGTGCTCAGTGGAGACTGGGTACACTGAACGGACTCGCCGAGAACTCCCAGATGGTATTATACCTCACGTCAGATGGCAGTTCTCTGGTGACACTGGTACAACTTAGTCTATTGACCCGAGATCGTCATAGAGTCTTGTGTGTCTCCCACTGTGCTTTGATTTCCATCCTACCACGGCTTTACTGAGTCGTGTAAACAGGTGGTTTTTGGGTATAGTCCCGATTCACATGGAGGCAATGAGCGATAGGGGGAATTTGTCTCTCCCGGTATTGGGAGTTGATGTTGCGCTATGCTCGACTGGCCATAACTGGAAATCCCTGGCCAGGGTTGCAGTGATTTACTGGTAAGTGTTATCAGTAGTTTCACGCTTATTATGGACCTTACATCGGCATGACTTATCAAGCTACTGGGGTCTGACGTTTACCACCCCTAGGCGAGATATGTGACATATCGGACGAACAGACCGGATTGTGCGGTAAGTGTTACTGATTGGATTCGCAGGAGTGTGAGCAGTGTAAGTCCACGTTGCTCAACCCGGTTCTTACGGGGAGGCGGAAACGGCGAAAAACAATTTTTTGGCCAAAGGCAACATGGACTAAAAGAAGGATCTTTGCTAAACTACAAACTAGCAAACTATATGAGGTTCTATCTACTATGCCATAGAGATTATACCTCACGATACCGGTCCTTCGGGTCTTCTCTCCGCTGTCCTGCTCGTTCATCTAAGCTCCGAGGATCGATTCGGATCTTGATCACCTCCGCGGCCTTCTTGAGTTGAAGACGATCCACCCGAGAGTTGTGCTACGAGCTTCACCTCGAGCCGAGGTAACTAGGGCAACAAGATCGCTAGGCTTGATGTCCTAGGTGGTGTAGAAGAGGTGGATGGATGTGTTTGTCTATATGGATCCTTTTTCTCTCAACACATGAGATCAAAGGAAATATCAAGAGGAGGAAGAAGAACTAGCAACCATGGAGCATTCTCATTTCAAGAGAGAGAATGAGAAAAGAATAATGAGCTAAAGAAAAAGAACTATGGTTGCAATAATACTTAAACATCATCATTACTAATCCTTTCATGATAAAGTTGATGACTACATTGACTTGACCATTTTCATCAGAAAAAGAAAATGAAAACCAAAGAATACTTTAGACCTTTCATAAAGATCCTAGTCAACTTTGGTCAAACGGTCAACAAAGTCAAGTATGGTCAAATGGTCAAAGCAATTAGCCATAACATAATTATCACTAAAAATATTAGTAAATAATGTCCCCGGCTCATAATGGTTTTGACCGAACCAACTGCCAAAACCCTAATGAGTCCGCCTCATTATGGTTTCGACCGCATCAACTTTCAAAACCCTAATGAGGCACCTCCTTCCTCTTCGCTCCTCACAACTGTGCATACACACCCGCATCCGCATTCCGTAGAATGCGAATGCACAGAAGACAAAACAAATCCATCCGTGCAATACTAGGATCCGGCTTAAACCAAAGCCCGCTAGTATTGCCTGCCCGAACAGCATACGCACACAAGTGTACGTAAGTGATCGTAGCCCTGCCGTAAAACCATACAGCCTCTACACTTTTCGCTCAGTGCAGGGAAACTCTCTGTGTGGGACTCTAAAGACTCGACACTATGCTGGCAGTGGGTTTAACCACAGACCGAAAGCGGCACTAGCTGTACGTAACGGTCCCCAGGTAGATGTCGATAAGAAGGCCGATGAGGTAAACCCATCCGAACTCCTACTGATCCTTAATGTGACAATCTCCGTACAGTCTGGTCTGTTCGTCTAATAATATCGCATGGCGGGCCTATGGGGGTGGCGAACGTCATTCCCCTAATAGCGGTACAAGCCGTGTCGGAGTGTAGCCTAGAACACCCTGAGGTAACACTGGAAACCTACCAGTATATCTCGCTTGCCCTGGCCAGGGACGACTATGTGTAATGGCTCTCCTAGACACAACGCGATATCAACCCCAAATACCGGGAGAGACGAATCCTGTCTAACCGTCACTGCCTCCAAGTGCTTGGGGACTGCACCCAACTACTACCTGTTTGCACGACTCCTTTGATCCATGGTAGGGTAGTAATCAAAGAATGGTGGGAACACACTCGAGGCGAAGTGACAGTGTCAAGTCAACGGACTAAGCTGTACTCATGTCACCTGGGAACTGATAACTTACGATAGGTATAATACCAACCAACAGTTCCCGATGAGTCCTGTCCAGTGTACTCGTAACCTAACGAGCACCCGCATACTATCTCCAGTATGACGTACTGATGGCTGTGGGACAGACCATCTCCCCTGCTGGGATGAGAAGCGCATACGCTAGTCTACTTTGGAGTATCGATGCCCTGTCTCGATAATCCTACGACTAGGGACCTGTATATGGATGTGCTTATAGATTACCCAGCCCCCATAAGTGCGACTGCCATCATAACGCTAGTAATCAAGCAAAGATCCTAAGGGCTCCACTAATATGTATAAGCAATATGCTAAAAGAAACACATGCACATATTAAAGTAGAAACAAACCAAGCAGCATACTACCATTTTGAGCAAAATTGTCTATACAACTGTGAATATCCCAAGCTTCCATTAAGTAATATACAAACTAGTATGATACAGTAATGGCCTCTAGGGCATATACACAAACAATCTCCCACTTGCAGTAGGGCCATGTACTGGCATATCGAAGACCTATCATCTTGATCAGCCGCTCGAACTGAGTCTGGGGTAGGGCCTTCGTGAGTGGATCTGCAGTGTTATTTTCCGAATCTACTCTCTTCACCTCGATCTCCCGGTGATCTACGATCTCCCTGATCAGGTGGTACCGCCTCAAAATGTGCCTGGACTTCTGATGGGATCTGGGTTCCTTCGCTAAAGCTATAGCTCCGTTGTTGTCACAATACAGTGGTATTGGATCAACAATGGTAGGAACCACCTGAAGCTCCGTGAGGAACTTCTTCATCCAGACAGCTTCCTTTGCAGCATCGCAAGCAGCTATGTACTCCGCTTCCATAGTTGAGTCAGTAACGGTTTCCTGGTTGGAACTCTTCCAGCAAACCGCCCCTCCATTGAGGGTAAAGACATAACCCGACATGGACTTGGAGTCATCCTTGTCACTCTGGAAGCTGGAGTCAGCAAAGGCCTCAATCTGGAGGTCTTTTCCGCCATACGCCAAGAACATCTCCTTAGTCCTTCTCAGGTACTTGAGAATGCTCTTTACTGCTATCCAGTGTTTCTCCCCTGGGTCCGACTGATACCGGCTTACAACGCTCAATGCGTATGCTACATCTGGTCTGGTACACAACATCACATACATTATAGAGCCTACCGCAGATGCGTAGGGTAAAGATAACATGAGAGCCCTTTCCAAATCAGTCTTGGGAGAAATCTCTTTGGAGAGGGTGATTCCGCAGATCCGTGATAAGCCGGTACATTACCGCGATAAGCCGGTAAATTACCGCGCTTGGAATCTTCCATACTGAATCGTTTCAGTATGGTGTCGATGTACCTGGACTGCGAAAGTCTCAACATCCTCTTAGATCTATCACGATAGATCTGGATCCCCGGAATGTAGTTGGCATCGCCCAGGTCCTTCATGGAGAACCTCTGTGACAAGAATCCTTTGACTGACTGTAGCATAGGAATATCATTTCCTATTAGTAGAATGTCATCCACGTAAAAGACGAGGAATACCACAGTTCTCCCTACAATCTTACTGTAAATGCATGGTTCATCTGGGTTTTTGATAAAGTCGAATTCTTTGACAGTATCATCGAAGCAGATGTTCCAACTCCGCGATGCCTGCTTCAGTCCATAGATGGACTTGAGCAACTTGCACACTTTACCGCTGCTCCTACTCTGAATGAATCCCTCCGGATGATCCATATAGACGCACTCTTCTAAATTTCCATTTAGGAAAGCCGTCTTTACGTCCATCTTCCAGATCTCATAATCGTGGAAGGCAGCAATGGCAAGAAGGACCCGAATGGATTTGAGCATAGCCACTGGAGAAAAGGTCTCGTCATAGTCCAAACCAGGTCGTTGACGAAAACCCTTTGCTACAAGTCTAGCTTTATAGGTTTCAACCTGCCCATCTACACCAATCTTCTTTCTGAAGATCCATTTACAGCCTACGGGTTTTACCCCTTCTGGAGCAAAGTCCAAAGTCCAAACTTTGTTGGTGTACATGGACTCCATCTCGGTCCGTATTGCATCCAGCCATTTTACCGAGTCACCACTTTGAATGGCTTGTTGGAAGCTAGTAGGCTCTCCATAGTCCATGGTGCAATCCTCTCTATCCCCGTCTATGAGAAAACCGTAGTATCTCTCGGGCGGATGAGACTGCTTACTACTCCTGCGGAGTGGCGCTGGGATGTCCGGTTCTCCTGAACCTTCTGGTTCTACCAAGCTTTCAGTAATAGCTTGTGGTTCTAGAATTTCTTCCAGTTCTATTGCGCTCCTACTTATCTGATTTTCTAAAAATCCAGTTTCCAAGAAGTGGGCATGCTGAGAAACAAAAACCTTTTGTTCCTCTGCGGAATATAAAAGATACCCCCTGGAGTTCTTTGGGTATCCCACAAACTTACACAGTACTGAGCGTGCCTCGAGCTTTTCCGCATGCTGCTTCTTTACAAAAGCTGGACATCCCCATGTCTTAAGATACATAAGACAGGGTTTATTCCCACTCCACATCTGATATGGGGTGGTAGGCACAGTCTTGGTTGGAGCCTTGTTCAAGAGATATGCAGCTGTTTCTAATGCATAACCCCAGAAAGATCGCGGCAACTCAGCCCTACTCATCATGGAACGAACCATATCCAATAGGGTTCGATTCCGACTTTCCGATACACCGTTGTGTTGTGGTGTGTATGGAGGAGTAAGCTGAGAGAGAATTCCATTCTCTTTTAAGTAGTCCAGAAACTCGGCACTCAAGTATTCACTACCTCGATCAGATCTCAGTGTTTTTATACTTTTGCCTGTTTGTTTTTCAACTTCATTCTTGTATTCCCGAAATTTCTTAATGGCCTCGGATTTATGCTTCATTAGGAAGACATGTCCATACCTAGAGAAATCATCTGTGAAAGTAATGAAGTATGAACAACCACTTCACGCATGTGTAGACATTGGACCACACACATCATTGTGTATGAGTCCCAAGAGCTCGCTTGCTCTTTCTCCCTGTCTAGTGAACGGAGTCTTTGTCATCTTTCCCATGAGACAAGATTCACAAGTGGCATAAGACTGATACTCGAACGGATTCAAGTATCCCTCTTTATGTAACTTTGTTAACCGTGTCTCATTAATGTGACCCAGTCTACAATACCATAAGAAAGCCTGATTTGTTTCCGGAGACTTTCTTTTAAGTGTGTTCTGGACACTGAAAATCTGAGCTTGATTTAATACGTATATTCCGTTTTCTAATGTACCTGACCCAATCAGAACTTGATTTAGGTGGATGTGGACCACATCGCTTACAAAAGTAAAATCATATCCTTCCTTAGAAAGTAAGGATACAGATATGATATTACAAGTCGCACCTGGTACATAAAAACAGTTACGCAGAATCAATATCTGCCCAGTTGTCAGTCCAAGATGATATTCCCCTACTGATTCAGCGTACATGCTCATTCCTTTAGCAACCCTGAGAGTCATATCACCTATCTTGATAACCCTATGGTTTCTCAGAACCTGTAACGAATTACAGATATGAGATCCTGATCCGGTATCCAATACCCAGGAGGTAGGGTTAACTGACATACAGTTCTCTATCACAAACACACCCGAAGCCGAAGCCACAACATGCTTCGAATCCTGGCTACTGGCTTTGCTAGCCCTGCAATCTTTCTGCCAATGTTCATTCCCGTAACAATAGGAACGTCCCTCTTTTACTACATCCAGTCCCGAAACTTCTGCCCTTCCCTTTCCTTCTACTTCCCTGGTTTCCTTCAGGGTAGAAGGTAGAGACTGTAGAACCAAGTCAGCATCTGACCCGTTCTTCAACGTGGTCTTCAGGTCCGTGAGCTCAAAATAGCTGGTCTCTGTAAGGACGTTGCCCCCTATAGATGACCCGATAGCCAAGCTCGCTTGAAGCAATTCGTTCGAGGTCTTATATCTTGCGATACGAGATCGCTCTCCATATAAATCTTTGTTATGGAGGAAGATAGATACTAAGTCCATCTTCTCGTGCTGCCTTTGGTATGCACCATCAACTGAGGCTAACACGAGGCACTTGGCTTTCGCACAGTCTTTTTCCGATGTCTTGCGGATATGAATATCCGTGACAGGGGAAACTGGACCTGAGACGACAGGGTTGGATCAGTCAAGAGGTGTCCCAGCTTGTCATGGGTAATGGACATCTGGACAGACCTTTGCCAGTCATAACAGTCATATTCAGTCATTTTATTATCTAGATGTAACCTATGTCTGGTCACTGGGTCGCTGCAATTAAGAGAGAGAGAAGAAAACACTTAGCATGATGCTCTTGCAAGTTTAGATTGGTTTTTAATTTATCTAAACGGGATGGCTCCCACTGTCTCTCGAATCCCTCCTCAAACCATAAAGGAAGAATTAGTCGGGATCAATCTCACCGTACAATACTTGCTTAACCGTTCAGCCAGGCCAGTGTCGTTACTTCGAGGGAGGTTTTCCAACGCTTTCGCGAAGTTCCTTAATTAAGTAACCTCTTTTCCCTGTGGGCGTAGCCTCGCTAACACCTTTCTAGACACCTACTTGGTTCATAGCATTGATCCTTAAGTGAGAAAGTTCCCAAGGAGTAGCATATACTCACAGTAGGATTGGGATCCAAATATCATCGTGTGATAAAACTGAAGGAATCCTACCAGAATCACACTCCAAATGGTATGCAGCACTAGCAAGTTTCAGTTTCTTTAGAAACTCCCGATGTGGATTTTTCCCCATGCTCTTATGACCTTGACGAAGGTCAACAAATCATTAGTCACATGTCAAGTTCTACCCGTCATTGTCCAGGTTAATTTGAACCCACCCGTATATACCCTTGATGAAGGTCAACAAGGTAATACGACTGTCCCAAACTAACGCATCTATCTATGCTACATATGAACACCCAACAGCTACCAATCACCATGCCTTGACGAAGGTTAACAAACATAGCTTGAATACTATTGAATATTTATACGAAATGACGGAGGGCTACGAATGGTTTTGGCGAAACCGTGAACGTAGTGAACTTGATATAATCGAAGGAACCTTGATAGCTTTTAAAAGGAGTGGTTTAAGCTCCGCGTTTAAAAGTTGTTTTTGAAAAGAACCGAGCGGTTTTGAAATTGTTCCAATGACTTTTACTTGGTTTATTTTCTTGCATTAATTTTAATGCGTCCCATCATTTAATCCTACCATTGCAGAAAACAACGAAAATATGACATACGCTTATGCCATCCGCATTCGCCATGGGGTCCCGTCATCACCCGTTAGGTTACTTAACTAACGACAGAGCGGGGGCTGGACTAGCGCGGATGCAAAACATAAGCAACGCCTAAATAGATATCATATATAGATATATACATTCGTCAGATGCAATGATAGCCATTCCAGATCACAGATGAACACTTTGGATATACTAGGAATCCGCGATTCGTTCGAGCCTGCAACGAAAGATGGATTGCACGGTCGCGATGAATAGCCAAACCCCACCCTAGACCCCTAAGGGTGCGGCAAACTACCCGCCAAGTACCCGAAGCGAAGCAACCTCCCTCAACAACGTGAGTAGGCCACTCGGCACTTCGAGATACCCGGTAGTTTATGCACCCCATCTTGGATCTATCCTAGGAGAAAAAACAGTAAAAGAAATTATACAATGGCGGCTACAACCTCATCCCGGATGTGCGGCCATAAAATAATATTACATCAATTACAAATTTTACATGAATGAAAGAAAAAAAGAAACTCTCATCTCACATCCACCCGGCTATTCATCCGCGACAATGCAACGAGTTCATATACACAAACCATCAACATTACAGATCACAGATATGCATAACCCCCACTAATCGACGTATAGCGATTAGCAGACATTTAATACATATATTACATCACAGATAATATCCATTAGCCAAAGTCTACGAAATTTCGATCAAAATACGGATTTGTAACCACCCCAAAAATAAATTTGTTTTCTGGAAATTCTGGGCAGAAACAAAAATATAATAAAAATCCCAAAACATCCAACTAAGAACACTGCACTAAAAACGGTCCACGACCGAGTCAAATCGGCCGCGGATCCGCGGCAAGAAGCATGTTCTTGCCGCAGTTCCGCGGCGCTTTGACCGAGTCACTGGATTGTTTTTGGTGGGTGTCTTTAGAAAACCCTGAGCCGATTTTTCATGTATTTTAAATGATTTTTAAAGCAGTATAAAAAATCGGCAGAAAGTTGATTTTTCCGGACATGTTTTGGGAATTTTTTCCGATCGAGATTCTAAATACTTTGCTAACATGCTAGTTTATGTTTAGCTAGGCTCTGATACCACTGTAAGTCCATGTTGCTCACCCCGGTTCTTACGGGGAGGCGGAAACGGCGAAAAACTATTTTTTGGTGCAAAGGCAACATGGACTAAAAGAAGGATCTTTGCTAAACTACAAACTAGCAAACTATATGAGGTTCTATCTACTATGCCATAGAGATTATACCTTACGATACCGATCCTTCGGGTCTTCTCTCCGCTGTCCTGCTCATCCATCTAAGCTCCGAGGATCGATCCGGATCTTGATCACCTCCGCGGCCTTCTTGAGTCGAAGACGATCCACCCGAGAGTTGTGCTCCGAGCTCCACCTCGAGCCGAGGTAACTAGGGCAACAAGATCGCTAGGCTTGATGTCCTAGGTGGTGTAGAAGAGGTGGATGGATGTGTTTGTCTATATGGATCCTTTTTCTCTCAACACATGAGATCAAAGGAAATATTAAGAGGAGGAAGAAAAATTAGCAACCATGGAGCTTTCTCATTTCAAGAGAGAGAATGAGAAAAGAATAATGAGCTAAAGAAAAAGAACCATGGTTGCAATAATACATATAAACATCATCATTACTAATCCTTTCATGATAAAGTTGATGGCTATATTGACTTGACCATTTTCATCACAAAAAGAAAATGAAAACCAAAGATTACTTTAGACCTTTCATGAAGATCCTAGTCAACTTTGGTCAAACGGTCAACAAAGTCAAGTATGGTCAAATGGTCAAAGCAATTAGCCATAACATAATTATCACTAAAAAGATTAGTAAATAATGTCCCCGGCTCATAATGGTTTTGACCGAACCAACTGCCAAAACCCTAATGAGTCCGCCTCATTATGGTTTCGACCGAATTAACTGTCAAAACCCTAATGAGGCACCTCCTTCCTTTTCGCTCCTCACAACTGTGCATACACACCCGCATCCGCATTCCATAGAATGCGAATGCACAGAAGACAAAACAAATCTATCCGTGCAATACTAGGATCCGGCTTAAACTAAAGCCCGCTAGTATTGCCTGCCCGAACAGCATACGCATACAAGTGTATGTAAGTGATCGTAGCCCTGCCGTAAAACCATACGGCCTCTACACCTTTCGCTCAGTGCAGGGAAACTCTCTGTGTGGGACTCTAAAGAATCGACACTACGCTGGCAGTGGGTTTAACCACAGACCGCAAGCGGCACTAGCTGTACGTAACGGTCCCCAGGTAGATGTCAATAAGAAGGACGATGAGGTAAACCCATCCGAACTCCTACTGAGCCTGAATGTGACAATCTCCGTACAGTCCGGTCTGTTCGTCTAATAATATCGCATGGCGGGCCTAGGGGGTGGCGAACGTCAGTCCCCTAATAGCGGTACAAGTCGTGCCGGAGTGTAGCCCAGAACACCCTGAGATAACACTGGAAACCTACCAGTATATCTCGCTTGCCCTGGCCAGGGACGACTATGTGTAATGGCTCTCCTAGACACAGCGCGATATCAACCCCCAATACCGGGAGAGACGAATCTTGTCTAACCTTCACCGCTTCCAAGTGCTTCGGGACTGCACCCAACTACTACTTGTTTGCACGACTCCTTTGAGCCGTGGTAGGGTAGTAATCAAAGAACAGTGGGAACACACTCGAGGCGAAGTGACAGTGTCAAGTCAACGGACTAAGCTGTACTCATGTCACCTGGGAACTGATAACTGACGATAGGTATAATACCAACCAACAGTTCCCGACGAGTCATGTCCAGTATACTCGTAACCTAACGAGCACCCGCATACTATCTCCAGTACGACGTACTGATGGCTGTGGGACAGACCATCTTCCCTGCTAGGATGAGAAGCGTATACGCTAGTCTACTCCGGAGTATCGATGCCCTGTCTCGATAATCCTACGACTAGGGACCTGTATAAGGATGTGCTTATAGATTACCCAGCCCCTACAAGTGCGACTGCCATCACAACGCTGGTAATCAAGCAAAGATCCTAAGGGCTCCACTAATATGTATAAGCAATATGCTAAAAGAAACACATGCACATATTAAAGTAGAAACAAACCAAGTAGCATACTACCATTTTGAGCAAGATTGTCTATACAATTGTGAATATCCCAAGCTTCCATTAAGTAATATACAAACTAGTATGATACATTAATGTCCTCTAGGGCATATACACTAACAAGCAGGCTTGCTCGTTGATCTTCTGATCGCTTAATACCCGGGTGGCAGTTACGTTTAGCAGACCGCTTGCGGCTTGTGGGTGATTGATATGATCACCACCTACTGCCGGCGTATTGACGAGTTTTTAGAGTCCTACACAGAGGTTTCCTGGCTCAAGCGAAACGAAATAGGATCACATATGAGATATGTGCGGGACTGAGAATAATACCAGTATGTGATACTGTATTCTATTCTCATGATTTGTATCATCAGACGGTTATATGAGATATAGCCGGGTTACCGAATCAAGTGTTGATTCGATATATTGATACACTAGATATTAGTCGGTTATATGTGATATGACTGGATCATTAAATCAAGTGTTGATTTAATGATTTAGTGTATAATTATATATTTGATATATTACTTTACATTAACTAGTATTTGTTCACTTAAGATTGATTTTCTCACTTGATGTGCACAAGTTGTATATGTGATATATGTTTGTGCACTAGTTTGTATCATGATTAATGATACATGCAAACTTGGGTGTGTGTCTGACTTACATCATATTTAAGATAATGGTTTGGGTTTTTATTTATTTTGGTAAAACAAAATGGTGGCTTTCTTTGTCTTGGCTTGAAGCTTCATGAAGCTTTTAAGTATCTTTGACAAAGTCCACTCATTTTGTTTTGCATAAGATTTTTATTAACCAAACCATTAACTCAAACTATGGTTTAGTCTCTACAAAGGTTTACTCACCCATAGTTGCATTATGATAGACTTCACTTGATTATTCTTTTAAAAAAATTCTTTATTCTTATTCTTTTCTTTCTTCTTCTTCTTCTTCTTCAAGAAGAAGAAAAGCTTACTAGATTTTTATCAAGTGAAGAAACAAAGTGAGAAATCAAAATCCAAAGTGAACCCTCTTCCTATTTCATCACCCTCTACTACTTGCCATTTAGTTTCTTCACAAAGTTCTTGACCTAGTGAAGATGGAGCTTGAGTTTGAGTCTCCTCGACGTAGATCATCTTCGGCCTTGAAGTCAACGACCTAGCCCGTTCATTTCTCCGAGGAAACCATCACTAGAGTCCGGGATCTCGATGATCGCAGCAAAGGGATGTCAACACGGAGCTTTAGAAGTGAAAGACCGGATCTACAAAGATTGTAATCCCAAACTCTTAGAAGTAAAATTGTTTACTTGCTTATAGTTTTCGCATAATCTCTAGTATACGATCTTGGTTAGGGTTATTCGGCACGTCTAATTTTTTAATTGAGCATGGTTGATGCCTTGTAGAACCTTGTGACAGTGCCTAGGAACCCTACAAAGGTCATAGGACGTTAGGGGTAAAAACCATTATCGGGAGTTTCAAGTGTTGAAATTTGCAATGAGATTGCATACCTTCTATGAGATAGTTGGATCCCGATACCCATTGCGAGTAAGAGTTACTACTGGAAGAGTTTTGCACTTTACAATTAGCCGATCAAGTAGGTGTCTAGAAAGGTGTCAATGGGGTCATACCTCTGGGAAAACGAGGTTTATTTTAATTAGGTCCGTGCGAAAGCACGGAGAACTTTCCTCAAAGTACCGACACTGGCATGGCCGAACGATTAGCGAACTTGTAGGGTGTAATTAATCCCGGCTAATCTTACCTTTTAGGGTTTGAAGGAAGATTTGATAAAACCAGTGGGAGCCATCCTGATTAGATAAGATAATAACCAATCTAATCTTGCAAAGAGCGCACGCTAACGCGTTTCCTTCTCTCTCTCTCCAGGCAGCAACCAATGTCACGCCTTAATCAAGATAATAGTATGGATGCATTGACCAAACCCTCCTTTTATACAGGGCTAGGGAACGTTGGTCCCACTCTATCTTATGACTGTCATAAGTCTGAGCAAGGGATAGGGGCATATCAGGATTCCCGCGCCACCCATACGAAGAAACAGCATGTTGATGCATCTTCTTCGGGTGTGTTCGTTACCGAGAACTGTTTCTCAGTTTGTTCTATGTCCTGGGTATTGGATTTAGGATCAGGATCCTACGTATGTAATTTGTTACATGGGCTAAAGAAAGGTAGAGAACTGGGAAAGGATGATAAATCCCTAACAGTAGGGAATGGTGCAATTGTTGCAGCCAAGGTAGTTGATGATTATCACCTTATATTACCAACTGGTAATACATTGATTCTGAACGATTGTTACTACGTACCAAAGATGATGTGCAACATTATATCCGTTTCTTTACAAACTAAAGAAGGATATAATCTCACATTAGAGGATAATGTTATGAACATTTTCCAGAATCAAGTGTTGATTGGTTTTGGCACGTTATGTAACGGTATATACGTTCTGAATCAAAATATAGTTCTTAACATACAGAACACACACAAGAGGAAGAGTTCAGAAATAAACGAAGCCTTTTTGTGGTATTGTAGACTAGGTCATATCAATGCGACACGACCAGCTAAGTTATATAAGGATAGATATTTGAATCCGTTCGAATTTACATCTTATGAAACTTTCCAGTCATGTCTAAAAGGCAAAATGACCAAAACTTCGTTTACTGGACATGGAGAAAGAGCTACTGAACTCTTGGGACTGATACATAGTGATGTATGCGGTCCTATGTCTACACATGCCAGGAATGGTTATTCGTACTTTATTACATTCACCGATGATCTCTCAAGGTTCGGACATGTGTTCTTATTGAAACACAAGTCTGAAGCTTTTGAGAAATTCATGGAATATAAGTGCGAAGTTGAAAACCAAACGGGCAAAAGTATTAAAATCCTACGATCTAATTGGGGAGGAGAATACTTGAGCGGGGAATTCCGAGACTATCTAAAAAGAATGGGATTTTCTCTCAGCTTACTCCTCCATATACACCATAATACAACGGTGTGTCGGAGCGGAAGAATCGCACCCTATTAGATATAGTGCGCTCTATGATGAGTACTGTTGAGTTGCCTATTTCTTTTTGGGGTTATGCGCTTGAGACAGCTGCAGACCTATTGAATATGGTTCTTACCAAATCTGTGCCTACCACTCCATATGAGATATGGAAAGGAAAGAGACCATACCTTAATTATGTTAAGATATGGGATTGTCCGGCCTATATGAAAACACAAAATCCAGACAAGCTTGAGGCAAGGTCAGTTCTGTGCAAGTTTATAGGATATCCCAAACATTCACGAGGGTATATCTTCTACTACTTCGAGGAACAAAAGGTGTTTGTTTCTCGACATGCCACCTTTTTAGAAAAGGGTTTTCTTATGAAAGAAATTAGTGGCAATGAAGTAGAACTGGAAGAAGTTCCAGCAGCACAGACTACAACTTATGATTTGGTGGAACCAGAGGATCCAATAGTGCCCAACGAACCCCGGCCACTCCGCAGATCTAGTAGGGTTCCTCATCCATCTGAGAGATACTACGGTTTTCTCGTAGACGATGGGAGTGATGATTGCATTATGGAAGATGATGACCCGACTAGTTTTGAGCAGGCCATCACAAGTGTGGACTCTATGAAATGGCTGGATGCTATGAGATCCGAGATGGAATCCATGTACACCAACCAAGTGTGGAATTTGGAAGTTGCTCCTGAAGGGGTAAAACCCATTGTGAGCAAGTGGATCTTCAAAAAGAAGATAGGTGTAGATGAAAAAGTTGAGACTTTCAAAGCTAGACTTGTAGCAAAAGGTTTTCATCAACGACCTGGCGTCGACTATGATGAAACTTTTTCTCCTGTTGCTATGCTTAAGTCCATCAGGATCCTACTTTCCATTGCTGCATACCATGACTACGAAATCTGGCAGATGGACGTCAAGACCGCTTTCTAAATGGTGATTTAGAAGAGAGCGTGTACATGACATAGCCAGAGGGCTTCGTAGACAGTGGGAGCAGCGAAAAGGTGTGCAAGCTGCTTAAATCCATCTACTGATTAAAGCAGGCATCGCGGAGTTGGAACATCTATTTTGATGAAGCTATCAAAGAGTTTGACTTCATAAAAAATGTAGATGAACCTTGTATATATAAGAAGGCTGTAGAGAGTAAGGTGGTCTTCCTCGTATTGTACGTAGATGGAATACTCTTGATAGGAAACGATAGTGGCTTATAAGATGGAAATCGGCACCGCGACAGTGATGCTACACTCGGTCAAGCACTTCTTATCACTCAAGTTCTCCATGAAAGATCTTGGTGATGCCTCCTATATTCTGGGGATGAAGATCTATAGAGATAGATCTAAACGGATTTTGGGATTGTAACAATCCAGGTATATTGACACCATACTAAAGAGGTTTAGTATGGAAGATTCCAAGCGTGGTAATATACCCGCTTGTTCAGGAATCACTCTCTCCAAAGAGATGTCTCCCAAGACTAATTTGGAGAGGGCTCACATGCAAGGAATACCCTATGCTTCGGCAGTAGGCTCTATCATGTATGCGATGTTATGCACCAGACTGGATGTAGCTTACTCACTAGGTGTAGTGAGCAGGTATCAATCAGATCCTGGGGAAAACCACTGGACAGCTGTGAAGAACATTCTTAAGTACTTGAGAAGGACTAAAGAAATGTTCTTGGTGTATAGTAACGGTGAACTCCAAATGGAGTCCTTTATTGATTCAAGCTTCCAGAGTGATAAGGACGACATTAAGTTGGTCTTGGGTTTTGTCTTTACCCTCAACGGAAGGGCGGTGTGTTGGAAGAGTTCCAAGAAAGACACCATAGCAGACTCGACGATGGAGGTTGAATACATCGCTGCCAACGATGCTGCCAAAGAAACTGTCTGGATGAAGAAGTTCATTGCTGAGCTTGGTGTGGTTCCATCCATTGAGCATCCAATACCTGTGTATTGTGATAACAATGGAGCTGTGTCTTTGGCCAAGGAACCCAGGTCCCATCAGAGATCCAGACATATTCTGAGGCGGTATCACCTGATCAGGAAGATAGTAGATCGCCGGGAGATCGAGGTCAGGAGAGTTGACACGAAGGACAACGTAGCGGATCCACTCATGAATGCCCTCCCTCAGATACAGTTTGAGAGACTTTTTGGGATGTTGGGTATGAGATTTACAACACATGTCCTTAGTGCAAGTGGGAAATTATTAGAAATATGTATGCCCAAGAGGCCACTATTGTACATGTGATGTATATTATAGTGGATGCTTGGACATATATATAAAGGACTTTCTTGCTCGACATGATAGTATGCTATCTGGTCACTCTTTGTCTTAACATGTTGACTGGTATTCTTTACTGTCTTTCTCTCATATGTTGATAAAGCCCTTAGGATATATACTTGACTACCAGGACTATAATGAGATCATACTAGTGGGGCCAGGGTGGTCCAAAAGTACATCCCTTAATCAGATCCTAGTCATGGGAATATCGAGACCAGGGCATCGATATTCCAGTGTAGACTAGTGTGTATGTTTCTTATCCCTTAGAGGGCGATGGTTGATCCCACAACCATTGGTGTGTGACATCAAAGATTGTACACAGGTGCTCATTGGAGAATGGGTACACCGAACAGGACTCGTCGAGGACTCCTATGTGGTAGTATACCTATCGTCAGATAGCAGTCCTCTGGTGACACTGGTACAGGTTAGTCTGTAGACCCGAGATCGTGATAGAATCTTGTGTGACTCCCACTGTGCTTTGATTTCCTCCCTACCACGGCTCAAAGGAGTCGTGCAAACAGGTGGATTTTGGGTACAATCCCGAGTCACATGGAGGCAATGAGCGATAGAAGGGGTTTCGTCTCTCTCGGTATTGGGGGTTGGTATTGCGCTATGCTCGATTGGCTATAACTGGAAGTCCCTGGCCAGGGCTGCTTATGAGATTTACTGATAAGTGTTATCAGTAGTTTCTCAAACCGTTATAGGCCAGACATCGGCATGACTTATCACATTACTGGGGGCTGACTTTTACCACCCCTAGACATGATATGCGACATATCAAACGAAGAGACCGGACTGTACGGTAGTGTTACTGATAAGCTTCATGGAGAGTATGGACGAGCTTGCTTGTTGATCTTCATATCGCTTAATACCCGGGTAGCCGTTACGTCCAGCTAGTGCCGCTGACGGCTTGTAGGTGACTGATGCGATCATCACCTACTGCTGGCGTATTGACGAGTCTTTAGAGTCTCACACAGAACTTTCCTGGTTCAAGCGAAACAAAGTAGGACACACATGTGATATGTGTGTGGGCCTGATTAAATACGAGTATGCGATACCGTATTGTAATCTGGCAGTTATTTGTTATCGGTCAGGTTATATGTGATATAACCGGATTATCGAATCAAGTATTGATTTGATAATGTGATATTCAGATTAATGATATTAGTCGGTTATATGTGATATAACCGGATTATTAGATCAAGCGTTAATTTAATAATGCGATATATATTATATGTGATATAATTATATCTTAACTAATATTATTAGCTCACCAGTTGATTTGTTTATATATATATATATATTAATGTATATTTGATATATACAAATATATATATATATATATATATATATATATATATATATATATATATATATTATATGAAGCATGACATGTTTTTCTATTTTTAGAAAATAGAAAAATGAGGTGTAAATTGTGGAAATATTTGTGGAATGGGTAAGGCATGGGTTTTATTATTTGTATATTAGTCTTGACTCACTATTCAAGTATAGTTGCAATTTAGAATTGCAATTTTATTCCATGCTTGAATAAGTGAGGAAAGAGAGAGCCATTTTAGTTAACTCTCATATTTCATTCTTCATGCCTTAACCATTTTTTGAGCTTTTGCTTACTCTTGCTCTCTACAATTTTCTTCACCTCACTTCCAAGTTCAAACCCTCACATGTGATGTGAATCATTGAACTTGAGAAAACCCTAGTGAGCAAATTAAACCCCTACTTTACCATCACACATTAGATTAGCAATTTGATGTGGAGTGTTGCCTTCACTAGTGAGATTAGTGAAGGGTTTGCTTGAGCTTGTGGACTTCGGGTGGATCGTCTTTTGCGCGAAGATCTACGAGGAGGTTCGTTCAACTCGAAGTGGAGTCTAGAGGAGTCAAGATGACTACTACAGGGAGCTTAAGAAGAGAAGGATTTGATCCTATAGGGTATAACTCCTTAAACTTGTAGGGTTGCTAGGCACGCGCACAAGGGTCTACGAGGCATCAAACAGGCCCGAATAAAAATTTAGCCGTGCCGAACAACCCGAATACGGAACTTTAAACTAGAGATTAGGCGATAACTTGCATGCTAAACAATTTAACACTAAGTGAGACGGATTACAACCTTTGTAGATCCGGTCCTTCACTTCATATGCTCCGTGTTGTGGTCCCTTCGCTGCGATCATCGGGATCCGGACTCTCGAGAGGTTCCACGAAGAGAAAGACGCAAGCTTTGCTTCCGATCTTCGATACTATGATGATCTACCTCGAAGTTTCTTTAACACAAGCTAACACTCATGAAATGATGTGAACACCCTCATCTAAATGGCAAGTGAAGATGAGGATGATGAAGTAGGAATTTTGATCTATTTATTTATATTTTTCTCACATTTATCCATCACAAAATCAAAGCAAGAAACCATTTCAAGCTTAGAAGAAGAAGGAAGAAGATGATGAATAATGAATATCCTTTTGTGATGAATAGTAAAGGAAATAATATGATAGATAATGCAACCATGGTTCACTTAACCTTTGTAGAGAATTGACTAGGGTTAGGGTTTTTGGGTAATTAAAAGAATGAGTCATGAACAAATATCTTTCACAAAACAAAACAAATCCTTCTAGAAACTTCTAGAAAGATTAACCCTAATCCGAACCCTAATCAAGTTTAAACTCCACTAAACGAGTTGCATTAGTTATCATATCATGTTACAATATTATATATCACATATATAATATTTACCGTAACAAAAGAAAATAATACAATTAACATATATCGCATATATATCAATGTATTACCCGAGTGAGAAAAAGAATCTTTTAGTGAGCAAATATTAGTTAATGCAATTTAATATATCACATATATTATTATACATTAAATTATCGAATCAACACTTGATCCGACAATCCGGCTATATCGCATATAACCGGCTAATATTTATCCGTACCGATTCATCGAATCAACACTTGATCCGATGACCCGGCTGATATCCAATATCGCGAGAATACAATACGATATCACATACCGCATTATCCTCGGTCCCGCACATATCACATATGTGCTCCTACTCCGTTTTGCCTGAGTCAAGAAACCTCTGTGTAGGACTCTAAAGAATCGTCAATACGCCGGCAGTAGGTGATGATCATATCAAACACCCACAAGCTGCAAGCGGTCAGCTAAACGTAACAGCTACCCAGGTATTGAGCGCTCAGAAGATCAACAAGCAAGCCTGTACATTCTCCTGTGGATCCAAACAGTAACACTCCCATACAGTCCGGTCTCGTCGTCTGATATGTCGCATATCTTGCCTAGGGGTGGTAAACGTCAGACCCCAGTAGCTTGATAAGTCGTGTCGATTTGAGGTCTATAACAGTTCGAGAAACTACTGATAACACTTACCAGTAAATCTCAGCAACCCTGGCCAGGGATTTCCGGTTATAGCCAATCGAACACAGCACAACATCAACTCCCTATACCGGGAGAGACGAATCCCCTCCTATCGCTCATTGCCTCCATGTGATTCGGGACTGTACCCAAAAGCCACCTTTTTGCACGCCCTCTTGGACGTGGTATGATGGAAATCAAAGCACAGTGGGAACCACACAAGACTCTATGACGATCTCGGGTCAACAGACTACTCTGTACCAGTGTCACCGGAGAACTGCCATCTGACGTATGGTATAATACCATCTGGGAGTTCTCGGCGAGTCCGTCCAGTGTACCCAGTCTCCACTGAGCACCCGTACACCATCCTTGATGTCAAACACCGATGGATATGGGATCATCCATCGCCCATCATATGGGTCAAGATGCGTATACGCTAGTCTACTTTGGTGCATCGATGCCCTGTCTCGATACACCCTCGACTAGGAACAGTTTAGGATGTACTCGCCGACTACCGTGGCCCCACTAGTATGATCTCATCATAGTCCCAGTAGTCGAGTACATATCCTAAGGGCTTTATCAACATGTAACATAGAGACAATCAGAGTACATGTTAAGATAAAGTACAACCAGATAGCATACTATCATGTAGAGCAAGAAAGTCCTCCTTATATATGTCTAGCATCCACTACAATATACATCGTATGTACAGTAATGGCCTCTAGGGCATATATATAACTAACAAAACTTTCTTAAGTTGTTCACATCACATAGCTAAAAACCCTAAAATTCTAGTAATGATCTTGTTAGTCTAACTTAGCACCTGATAAAAATTAAAATGGGGCATGCTTGATGCTTCTAGAACCTCATAGTGGTGTTAAGGTCGACTTTCATATATGTTATGTGCGGGACCGAGATTAATACGTGTATATGATACAATATTCTAATCTCGCAATATAGGTTATATGTGATATAATCGGATTATTGAATCAAGTGTTGATTCAATAATTTGTTATATGTATATTTGATATACATATAAATGATATTAGTTGGTTATATATGATATAGCCGGATTATTAAATCAAATGTTGATTTAATAATTTGATATATAATTATATATATATATATATATATATATATATATATATATATATATATATAAACTAATATTAGCCCACTTAAGAATTTCTTTTCTACAAATACATTTAAATATATATGAGATATATATTAATGTATTTACTATTGTGTCATGCTAAATGATATATTGGACATAGGCGTATGAGACTCACATCGAACTAAAGATAATTTGGATGATTTAATTATTAAGGGATAAACCAAAATTAGGTGGAAAATGCCATGGCTTAAGATACTTGTGGAAGCATATAGAAGCCTTGACTTAGTCCAATAATTTTGTTTTACTCTAGATATTTTTAATCCAACCATTATCTTTAGCTATGGTTAACTCTCTACTAATATCTCTAGAGATATTTTCTCACCCATGGTTCATACTACTAGATCTTCTTCATCTCCTTTTTTGATCTCTAGCTTTGAGTGAGATGAGAAAGAAAAAGAGAAAAATAATTCTAAAGTGAGCAAAATTCCTACTTCATCAATCTATACCGAATTAGTCATTTAGTATAGGTTGTTTACTTCACTAATTCCTCAATTAATGAAGAGGTAGCTTGAGTTAGAGATTTCTCAAGATAGATCATCTTCGGCCTCGAAGATCCTTAAGCATGCTTGTTCCTTTCATCAAGTGGAGCCTAAGAAGAGTTCGGGAGACCACTACTTGGAGCTAAGGGACTACTACTTAGAGCTTTAGAAGTGAAGGACCGGTCTACAAAGGTTGTATTCCTATTTCACTTAGTGTAAAGTTAGTTTAGATGCAATGAAACCCTAATTCTTTAGTTCGATCCTACGATAGCATGCAATAGCACACTAGATTTTTTAAAATTGTATACTTGATGCTTCTAAAAACCTAGTAGTGGTGCTAAGGCATACTTTCTTTGTATCAGAGCTACTAGGCATTGGATGTCGACTTATGGGGGGTTCTCACTGTGTGATAGTGTGTCGAAGCATAGGATCTTACCCCCATGGTGTCCCGAGACCGGAAGGTGTTTCGGCGGGTTGTAGTCCTCGCGAGGGGGTATGCGTAAAAAGTAGCTGCTGAGGGACCTGTAAGTGCCACGGCGACCCCATTGGATGGGGTGGCTGCCTGACTTTCATGGTATCAGAGCCAAGCTAGAGAATTAGGAGTGTTCTAGACGACGTTAAAGTGTTCGATCGAATATCGAATCCCATATTTTCCCAAGTTTCTGTAAATTTTTTCAAAAGTTGGATTTTTCCAGATTAAAAATATTCTAAAATTCATGCAGGTAATATTATGGAGCCACAAGAAGTTTGAAACAATGACTCCACCATTGTGTCGCAGAACCGCCACCAATCCCAAGGTTTGGCCGCGGTTCCGCCGTAGTCTTGGTGAGTTAATGGTTCAATTTTCTTGTGCTGCTCCATTATGATATTTCTGCCTTTCTCGGTATTTTTACTAAGGCTCAAGTTGTTGAGGTCTCTGGGAATTGTGGGTGTTTGATAAATCGATCGAAATGTTTAACATCGTCTAGATATTTATGATCTGTGATACAATATTTGGAATCCACAATAATTAGTTTTGTGAAAACTAGTTAGGATATTGTAAATCTAGCAATTTAGTCTCATTCGATATATTGCCACAGAGTTTCGATTCGGATCAAAAACTCCATCGCAATCTCGTATAGTACACGAACACTCGCCACGTAACACTACTAGATAGCTATGCCCCATAGTCCCGACCAAGTGACTGTAAGAGAACCCGTTGCCAAAAGCATCCGCTTGGGTGCTCGCGGCCGCGGTGTTCCACCTAAGTGCACTTCGTCGACGGCATCGGGGGTGCGGCCGTCTACTAATGTTTCCGACGAGTATTCGATCATTTGTTGGGAATCTTGTTAAATTTTCCAACTGGTTATTGAAAAGTGTTTTCAATTTGAGACTAAAATGCCGTGTTTATAGTGTTAGGCATGAAATCCGGAGTATGAGATATTTCGGGTTTATGATGTCTAAGGAGGTTGCAGATTCTAATTATTGTAGTTTTCATTTCTTTTCTGCGACCGTAAATGTAATATGTGGTGTATCGCCGATTTCGTTGCTATACGTCAACGACAATTGGGATACGCATATTTACTTACGTTGATGACGTGTGATGTTATGCGTTGCTATGATATAATATATTGGATCGTCGTGTTTGAATAGACGGGGGTTTTTGCGTGAGATGAGAGTTTTTCATTTTCATTCATATAAAATTTTTTGTTTGTAATATTCTTTTATTGGGAAACTTCCAGGTTGAGTATGATGTCACCATTTATGTATATTATTTACTTTTCCGCATTAGGATAGACCCAAGGCGGGGAGCACAAGTAACCGGGTTCTAGAGTCCAGTGGGAGACCATCTCGAAGAGTCGAGACTGGGTCTCCTAACTCTAGAATTGGCTGGGTTGCTTGCCGCTCTCGTAGGGGTCTAGGGATGTGGGTTTGGCTATTCATCATGACAGTGGATCCGTGTTTTTTACTGGCTTGATTTATAACACGGACCTCCTAGTATATCATATATTTCATATGTTGACTTCTGCGGCAATGTTCTGTGACGAGATCATATAACCGCATGAGGCGAATGTTTTATTATATATATGATATATAATAAATGTTGCTTATGTTTTGCATCCGCGCTAATCCTGCCCCCGCTCTGCCGTTAGTTAAGTAACCTAACGGTGCATGACGGGACCCCATGGCAAATGCGAATGGCATAAGCGTACGTTCTATTTTCATTTCTTCTGTGATGTTTAGGAAACATAAATGACGGGACTTTATTAATGAGATTAATGAAAAGGAAAGAAACCTAAAGATATTGTAGAATCAAATTTTCAAAAAGATAGCTCTAGTTCTTGCTTTGCATAGCGGTATTCTTTATGAATATCAAGCACCTAATTCGATGAGGAAAGAGCCGAGATCCCTTCACCGGGAATGACCTCTTTAACAAAAGCTAGTAAATGCTACAACCCACTCGGTTTGTTTTGAAAACTATTCGGATTTAAAAAGCGTAGCTTAAACCACTCCTTTTCAAATCACTCGATTCTATAACGATATCAAGTTCATTACGCAAAAGATTTTCTTAAAAACCTGTCGTAGCCCTTTGTCATTTCAGATAAGGACTATTTAGTATTCGTGCTGCATTTGTTTGCTTTCGTCAAGGCGTAGTGTACGGTAGCTAATTAGTGCTTATCTGCCGCATATGATGCTATTGGATTATGGTAGTCGTACGACTTTGTTGGCCTTCGTCAAGGGTTGTACGGGTGGGTTTAATTCAATCATGAAATGTACGGGTTGAACTTGACTAGCGGCCTATGGTTTGTTGGCCTTCGTCAAGGTCATAGGACGTTAGGGGAAAAACAGATGTTGGGAATTTCAAGTGTTGAAATTTGCAATGAGATTCCATACCTCTATGAGATAGTTGGATCCCGATACCCACTGCAAGTAAGAGTTACTCCTGGAAGAGTTTTGCACTTTATAATTAGCTAATCCAGTAGGTGTCTAAGAAAGGTGTTAACGGGGTTATGCCCCTACGGAAACGAGGTTATTTAATTATTTCCATACGAAAGCACGGGGAGACTCTCTCGGAGTACCAATACCTGCCTGGCTGAACGATTGGCGAACTTGTAGGGTGTAATTAATCCCGGCTAGTACTACCTTTTATGGCTTGATGGAAGATTTAATAAAAATAGTGGGAGCTATCCTGATTAGATAAAATAATAACCAATCTAATCTTGCAAGAGTATAAACTAAAGTGTTTTCTTCTCTCTCTCCAGGTAGCGACTATGACACGCCTTAATCAAGATAATAATATGGATGTATTGACCGAACCCGCTTATTATACTGAGCTGGGGAACGTTGGTTCCGCTCTACCATATAATTGTTATAAGCCCGAGAAGAAAATAGGGGAATATCAGGATTCCTATGCGACCCGAGCGAGGAATGAGCATGTTGATGCATCTTTTTCGGGTGTGTTCGTTACCGAGAATTGTTTCTCAGTTTGTTCTACGTCCTGGGGATTAGATACCAGATCAGGATCCCACATTTGTAATATGTTACATGGGCTAAAGAAAGGTAGAGAACTGGGAATAGGTGATCATTCTCTAAGAGTAAGGAATGGTGCAATGATTGCAGCCAAAGCAGTTAGCGAATATCACCTAGTATTACCTGAAGGTAGTACATTGATTCTAAATGACTGTTATTACATACCAGAAATGATGTGCAATATTATATCATCACCTATATTACATAAAGATGGATATAGTTTTGTATTGCAGGATAATGTAATGAATATTTTTCTAAATCAAGTGTTGATTGGTTTTGGCACGTTATGTAACGGTATATACGTTCTGAATCAAAATATAGTTCTTAACATACAGAACACACACAAGAGGAAGAGTTCAGAAATAAACGAAGCCTTTTTGTGGTATTGTAGACTAGGTCATATCAATGCGACACGACTAGCTAAGTTATATAAGGATAGATATTTGAATCCGTTCGAATTTACATCTTATGAAACTTTCCAGTCATGTCTAAAAGGCAAAATGACCAAAACTTCGTTTACTGGACATGGAGAAAGAGCTACTGAACTCTTGGAACTGATAAATAGTGATGTATGCGGTCCTATGTCTACACATGCCAGGAATGGTTCCTCATACTTTATTACATTCACTGATGATCTCTCAAGATAAGGACATGTGTTCCTATTGAAATAAAAATCTGAAGCTTTTGAGAAATTCAAAGAATATAAGTACGAAGTTGAGAACCAAACGGGTAAAAGTATTAAAATCCTTCGATCTGATCGGGGAGAAGAATACTTAAGCACGGAGTTCCTGGATTATTTAAAAAAGAATGGGATTCTCTCTCTGCTTACTCCTCCATATACACCACAACACAATGGTGTATCGGAGCGGAGAAATCGTACCCTATTATATATGGTGTGCTCTATGATGAGTACTACTGAGTTGCCTATTTCCTTTTGGGGTTATGCGCTTGAGACAGCTGCACACCTATTGAATATCGTTCCTACCAAATCTGTGCCTACCACTCCATATGAGATATGGAAAGGGAAGAGACCATGTCTTAATTTTATTAAGATATGGGATTGTCCGGCTTATGTTAAAACGCAAAATCCTGACAAGCTCGAGGAAATGTCAGTTCTGTGCAAGTTTGTAGGATATCCCAAAAATTCATGAGGGTATATCTTCCACCACACCGAAGAACAAAAGGTGTTTTTTTCTCGGAATGTCACCTTTTTAGAAAAGGAATTTCTTGTAAAAGAAATTAGTGGTAAAGAGGTAGAGTTGGAAGAAGTTCCAGCTACACAAACTACATCTGATGATTTGGTGGAGCCGGAGGATTCAGTAGTCCCCAATGAACCTCATCCTCTACGCAGATCTAGTAGGGTTCCTCATCCGCCTGAGAGATACTACAGTTTTCTTATTGACGGTGGGAGTGAGGATTTCATCATGGAAGATGATGACCCAACTAGTTTCGAGCAGGCCATCACAAGTGGGGACACTGTGAAATGGCTGGATGGTATGCGATCTGAGATGGGGCGCTTGGCGCTGGGTCCTTCTTTATGCATTTTTCTTAAGAGTTCAATTCTTTGTTCTCCCCTGGATCTTCAATCTCCAAGAACAAATTCATCCCTATGATAATTAAATTCTCATTTGTGGGGGACTTGTCTCATGGATCTCAGATCCAGGGAAAGAACTATGTTCTTTTTATAAGGGTTAAACCCTCGGGTATACAGATGAGATACTATGATTTTTATTTACCTTGAAGAAAGTTCTTCTTCTTTCTTCTTTCTTCAAGCTCTTTTTGCTTGCTTTTCTTTTTGAACTTAAAGTTTATGGGGGGGTTCCTCTTTGCTAGACTTGAAGTCTTGGGGCCTTTATATAGCAGAGGCAGATTTGTTGATTCAGTTAAGGAAATCTCTTATTGAGAGATTTCTTAATTGATTTGGGGATATTACCCACCTTTGGATCTTTGATCCAAGGGCTTCTGTTTTACAGAACACATTTTTCTTGTTTTTTAACAAGATTAGGAAAATATTTTCCCATACAGAGCTTATTCTGTAATTTGGTGATTTTTAATCACCATTGGATCTTTAATCCAACTGTAATCCTTTTTGTTTAGAAAGTTGGGAAAGTATTTTCCCCTACAGAGCTTATTCTGTAGCTCGGTGATTTTTTAATCACCATTGGATCTTTGATCCAACGGTGCTCTGTTTTACAGAGCATAATCATTCTTGTTTAGAAAGATTGAGAAAATGTTTTCCCCTACAGAGCTTATTCTGCAGCTTAGTAATTTTTTAATCACCATTGGATCTTTGATCCGACGGTGCTCTATTTTACAGAGCACAATTTTTCTTGTTTAGAAAGATTGGGGAAAATGTTTTCCCTTACAGTGCTTATTCTGTAGCTTGGTGATTTTTAATCACCATTGGATCTTTAATCCAACAGTGCTCTGATTTGAGAAGTATTTCCTCAATCAGAATTTAATTTTGTGCTTTCATGATTTATCATCTCCGTTGGATCTTTGATCCAACGGGAGAAAACTTTTAGTTCTGGCGCCAGTGCCCTCATGCGGGGCATGTGAGGCGCTGCCTCAGAGTTTTTAACTCTTGGCCGTGGCGCCCTCGTGCAGGGCACATGAGGCGCTACCCCTTTCAAATTTTGAATAGAGCTTTGCTCTTTTATTAGGGGGATGTTTCCCCCAATCAGAGCAAAGCTCTGTTCAAATTCCAAGGAGGGAAATGAAGCAACGCTTCTGTTTCCCCCAATCAGAGCAAAGCTATGTTTCAAAAGTTCAAATAATAAAGGAAGCAACGCTTCAGATGACTTGCGCTCTGCGCTGCGCGATGCGTGTCATCGCAGTTGCGCTGCGCTCTACGCTGCGCGACACGTGTCAAGCGCAGGTGCGCTTGCGCCAACTGTGCCGGCACTAAATCAGAATTAAAATTCTGGAAAGATCTTTCTAATCTTGTTAAACAAGAAGATTATCTTCTGTAAAACAGAAGCCCTAGGATCAAAGATCCAGCGGTGGGGAAACATCCCTAAATCAATCAGAGAAAGATCTCTTTAACTGACCTAACAAACTAATTGGCCCTATATAAAGGCCCTTAGACCCCAAGTCTAAGATACAGAGAGATAGAGAGACAGAGAGAACTCCTCCAAAAATTTTGACAAGAGCTCGAAGAGAAAAAAAGGTAAACTTTTGGAAAAAAGAAGAAGTTCTTCTAAAAAGATCAATGATCTAAGAACAAGATCAAGATCTTCCATAAAAAAAAAAGAAAAAAGATTAATAAAAGATCCAATAAAAAAAAAGAGAAGTAATCTACTTCATATAAAGGCATTGCCTTTTGATGAACCATCGGTTCTTGAATCTTGAGGAAGAACCTCTAAAAAGATTCTTTTGTTTGATCTAAATTAGATCAAGATGCGCTCTGCGCTACTGTACAGTGCCCTGCACTCCTAATTTGCGCTGTTGCGCTCTTGGATTGGCGCAAGTCACCAGAGTGCGCCACGTGTCAGCAGCGCACTGGCGCAGCACACTACGCTAACAGACTTGCGCTCAGCAGAGCGCGCCTCGGGTCAGCAGCGCAGCGTATTGGCGCAGCATACTGCACTAACAGATTTGCGCTCACCAGAGTGTGACACGTGTCACCTCCACATCAGTTTGCGCCTTGCGCTCCTCAATCGGCGCAAAGCGCCTGACAGGCTACGTGGCGCGCTGTCAGACCATTGAATGCTCTGCATTATTAAAGAAAAGGGACAGAGCCCAATTAAAAAGGCCTAACAGGCCAAAATAAATGCTATGCATTTAATTAAAATGCCCAATACTGTGCATTATTTTAAAAAGAGGGCAGAGCCCAATCAAAGACCTAACAGGCCAGATGTGAATAAAATGTTAGACATTTTCTAACTGGACTTAACCCAATTCTGGCCATAAGTCCTCAAATTAAATTGAACTGAGCACCAACTTCTCTCTCTCAAATCAATTTACACCCGGTTCAAGGGTACATCTCTGAACTCCTCTGATATTCGTCGTTGTAATCTCTCAACGTCGTCAGAGAGGTGACGGGTCCCGACAACCATACATTGATACGGACTGTGGAGTCCTTAAACTCGAAGACTAATGCGTCCTTAAACCAATATTCGTCCCCGAAATGGGATCGCTGGACCACCATGTCCCTAAACTAGCAATATACCACCATGTCCCTAAACTGGCAATGGACCACTATGTCCCTAAACTAGAACAATAGTGCCCTCAAATGCTCTATTGTCGGATCTAAATGATCCTGTTAAGCTGATCTTAGTCTCAAATTAGACTAACGTTTACTTAACAAACGTTTAAGTTGATCTTAGCCTCAAATATGGCTAACGTATCCTTAAACCAAAACCTTCAAACAGACTTTAGTCCCAAATTGGACTATAGATCTCCCAACCAACTTTGGTTCAAGGGTACACCTCTAAACTCCTCTGATATCTGTCGTTGTAATCCTTCAACGTCTTCAGAATCTGTTCCCCTCCGAATGACGGCGCGACGTAGAGACGTCTTGCCTGAGATTCGGGACAGATGCTATTTGGTGTTATCCGTCCACCTCTCTGAAGATGCTAAGTTGATTTATGGCACCGTGTATCGAAGGTTTAGACGGATGCGGCCGATGTAGCAGACTTCATAAGATTCCCCCTCGCTTGAGGGGTTTTTGATTGTGGGGACGCTCTTCCCTGCAGGCGCAAGCCCCTGCAGTTAATTATGCTACCGCATCACGGTAACAACTTTCTCCTTCTCCAGATGTTCACTTCGTGTCGTGGGTGTTTGTTTTGTTTGTGGTTGCCCGTGGATTGTATACGGAGACTAGTTTATGTCATCGCCCGTAGGACGTGGATTAGTCCAAATCCGTATTTTCTTAGATTTGGGTTTGGGGTTTTGGTTTGAGGATACGTTAGCCATATTTGAGGCTAAGATCAACTCAAACGTTTGTTAAGGATACGTTAGTCTAATTTGAGACTAAGATCAACATAACGGGATTGTTTAGATCCGACAAAAGAGCATTTGGGCTCTATTTTTCTAGTTTAGGGACATAGTGGTCCATTGAATGTATGGCCGTCGGGACCCGTCACCTCTCTGAAGACGTTGAAGGATTACAACGACAGATATCAGAGGAGTTTAGAGATGTACCCTTGAACCAAAGTTGGTTGGGAGATCTATAGTCCAATTTAGGACTAAAGTCTGTTTGAAGGTTTTGGTTTGAGAATACGTTAGTCATATTTGAGGCTAAGATCAACTCAAACGTTTGTTAAGGATACGTTAGTCTAATTTGAGACTAAGATCAACTTAACGGGATCGTTTAGATCCGACAAAAGAGAATTTGGGCTCTATTGTTCTAGTTTAGGGACATAGTGGTCCATTGCCAGTTTAGGGACATGGTGGTCCATTGCCAGTTTAAGGATATGGTGGTCCATTGCCAGTTTAGGGACATGGTGGTCCAGCATTCCCATTTTGGGGACGAATATTGGTTTAAGGACGCATTAGTCCACGAGTTTAAGGACTCCACAGTCCGTATCAATGTATGGTTGTCAGGACCCGTCACCTCTCTGACGACGTTGAGGGATTACAACGACGAATATTAGAGGAGTTCAGAGATGTACCCCTGAACCGGGTGTAAATTGATTTGAGAGAGAGCAGTTGTGCTCAGTTCAATTTAAGTTGAGGACTTATGGCCAGAATTGGGTTAAGTCCAGTTAGAAAATGTCTAACATTTTATTCACATATGGCCTGTTAGGCCTTTGATTGGGCTCTGCCCTCTTTTTAAAATAATGCACAGCATTGGGCTTTTTAATTAAATGCATAGCATTTATTTCGGCCTATTAGGCCTTTTTAATTGGGCTCTGTCCCTTTTCTTTAATAATGCAGAGCATTCAATGGTATGACAGCGTGCCACGTGGCCTGTCAGGCGCTTTGCGCCGATTGAGGAGAGCAAGGCGCAAACTGATGTGGAGGTGACACGTGTCACACTCTGGTGAGCGCAAGTCTGTTAGCACAGTGCGCTGCGCCAGTGCGCTGCTGACATGTGGCGCGCTCTGCTGAGCGCAAGTCTGTTAGCACAGCACGCTGCGCCAGTGCGCTGCTGACTCGTGGCGCGCTCTGGTGACTTGCGCCAATCCAAGAGCGCAACAGCGCAAATTAGGAGTCCAGGGCACTGTACAGTAGCGCAGAGCGCATCTTGATCTAATTTAGATCAAAGAAAAGAATCTTTTTAGAGGTTTTTTCTCAAGATTCAAGAACCGATGGTTCATCAAAAGACAATGCCTTTATATGAAGTAGATTACTTCTTTTTTTTATTGGATCTTTTACTGACCTTTTTTCTTTTTTTTTATGGAAGATCTTGATCTTGTTCTTAGATCATTGATCTTTTTAGAAGAACTTCTTCTTTTATCCAAAGGTTTACCGTTTTTCTCTTCGAGCTCTTCTCAAAATTTTTAGAGGAGTTCTCTCTGTCTCTCTATCTCTCTGTATCTTAGACTTGGAGTCTAGGGGCCTTTATATAGGGCCAATTAGTTTGTTAGGTCAGTTAAACAGATCTTTCTCTGATTGATTTAGGGATGTTTCCCCACCGCTGGATCTTTGATCCTAGGGCTTCTGTTTTACAGAAGATAATCTTCTTGTTTTAACAAGATTAGAAAGATCTTTCCAGAATTTTAATTCTGATTTAGTGCTGGCACAGTTGGCACAAGCGCACCTGCGTTTGACACGTGTCGCGCAGCGCAAAGCGCAGCGCAACTGCATTGACACATGTCGCGCAGCGCAGAGCGCAGCGCAACTGCGCTGACATGTGTCACGCAGCGCAACGCAACTGCGCTGACACGCGTCGCGCAGCGCAGAGCGCAAGTCATCTGAAGCGTTGCTTCCTTTATTATTTGAATTTTTAAAACAGAACTTTTCTCTGATTGGGAGAAACAGAAGCGTTGCTTCATTTCCCGCCTTGGAATTTGAACAGAGCCTTGCTCTGATTGGGGGAAACAAATGCCCCCCCACCGTTGCTCTTACGTGGCCCCAGACATGAGCACAGCGGTGGCAGAATTCCAACCGTTGCGCCATCCTTTGGAAGTTGAAACGTCTCTCAATGCCTATAAATTGGACCTTTGGTCCCTTAGATGATTTTCATCTCTGCTCGAGAATTATCTTTTATTCAGAGCATTGCTCTTAGGCTTTAAGAACTTTTCAAGAATAAAACTCTGTTAAAACTTAGGTATAGTTTAAAACTTTTAAGAAACCAGGGTTTTATCCATTAACAGAGCTTTGCTCTCATAGATCTTTTGATCTAAAGAAAGCCCCTTTAGGGTTTCATTAGTAGAGCTTTCACTCTCTAAAAGAATCTTATTTATAATTTCTTAATTCATTAATAGGGCTTTGCTCCTTTTTTCATGGATCTTGAAGATTTAAGATGGAATTTTATTTTTGATGAATTATATCATCTTTTTAGAGCAGAGCTCTCAATGTTCTCGGGGGCCTTCTTTAACTTCCCTTCATAATTGACTTTGACAGGTGTCACTCCTGTTTGTAGAGAATTGCTCTCGAGGAGTTTAACTTCTGTGCATGTCTTAAATCAGAAATTGCTTAATCAGTCTTTCTGATAATTTTGTTGATTCTCTTTTACAGAAACAATGGACGCCCACATGTACGATCTCGACGAGATTATCTCTTATGGGGACATCTGCCGACTCAGCCGTTCTCAGAATCGAGAGTTCACCAACGCCGAGTGTGCTGAAATCATGAGTCGCTTCGACACATACGATGGTCAACTGCTTCCCCGGCGTTCCTCTCTCTTGAAGCTTATCGTGGGAGCAATCTGGGAAGCGCTTCCCTTGTTCTGTACTGGTGTGCCACTTGGGGAATTGGACGTCGCCGAGGATAAGGTGCACTCGGTGTACCGGATGAACTTAATCTCGAAGAGACGGCGAGACAATCTTGTCGATCTCTTGCACCAGGCCTTTCAACAGTCCGCCATTCTTGCTGCCTATCGGAGGGTGGAGGACATCAGTGGAGATTCCGACGCCCGTGCTCGCGAAAGGAAGCACACTAGGATGGTTCGCCAGGCTTGGAAAATCTTGAACAAGGTCACTTTCGAGTTCCTCAACCCATGTCCGGGATTTGAGGTTTTGCCGTTGTAATCATTTGGATAATGTCTTTGTTTATTTCTTTATAATTGTAAGAATTTTCCAAGTATGAATGACAAATCTTTTGCCTCCTTCCTTTCATTTTCTGCTTTGTTATTGGCATATTCCTTAAGTAAACGTAGCCTGTCGGTAATATAGAAAATTCCGTCTTGAATACTTCGAGGAGTAGTGATGGCTTAAGCCGCAGGTTCAGATCTGCTGCCTAAGACTTTTCAACTTTATGAGCCGTGAGGGTCTCACAAAGACTTTTCTCCCTACGAGTCGAGAGGATCTCGTAGGTGTATTTTCTCCTTAGGGGTCGTGAGGACTCCAAAATGTGTTTTCTCTTGAGAGTCGTAAGGATCTCACTAAAGAATTTTCCCTCTTACAAGTCGAGAGGACTCGTAAGCAGTTGTTTCCCTCCTTGTCCAGATTCGACCTTGGAGAGTGTGGTCCGTGAATAGTATGCAAGAGTCCGTTTTGGACCGACTTGTAGGACCCCAGTGCTTAGGAAACAGGTTTTTTTAATCCCCGCTGCCTAAGGCTTTTCCTCACGAGTCGAGACGAATCGAGAAGTTCTCGCAAAGACACTAATTTCCTCACGAGTCGAGACGAATCGAGCAGTTCTCGCAAGAATATCCTAACATCACAGTTAACCTCTTCTCTTTATGACAGAGGTCCATTAGTCTGTGGTACTTAGGATTTTGTCCGTCGTACCGTCGCATTGGCTGATGTATTCCTCGATAGGCGATCTTGCTGTTCGAGTAGCCTTGCGACTGTCGTGTCTCTGATCCCTTCAGGGGCTGGACAAGACATCTTCAAGCAATCCTCCTAGGCAGTTTGACCGTCGGAAGAGCAAGCGTTAGGAATTTTGCCATGCCGCTTTTTACTTGAGGTTAGGCTTATTTTGGAGAGCCCCGATGAGTCATAACCACTCCACACTGGTGTTGGATAATCTCCGATAGTCTTTCAGGCTTTATATGACTTACTGTTAAGACCCTGAAGCTAGGAATTTGGCCTTTGCTTCATTTACTGGCATTGCGTCCTCTATATCGAGACGAATGTCGCGGTTGTGTCTAGGTTGCTGGTGAACTGTCGAGGTTTGGAACTAGGGATTTTGCCGTGGCTCCTCTTGGTGATGTTGCGTCTGCTGTGTCGAGACGAACGTCGAGGTGGTGACCACTCCGCACTGGTGTGAGATGATCTCCGATTGTCTTTCAGGCTTTATATGACTTGCCGTCAAGATCCTGAAGCTAGGAATTTGGCCTTTGCTTCATTTGCTTGCATTGCGTCTGCTATGCCGAGACGAACGTCGAGGTGGTGACCACTCCGCACTGGTGCGAGATGATCTCCGATTGTCTTTCAGGCTTTATATGACTTGCCGTTAAGACCCTGAAGTTAGGAATTTGGCCTTCGCTTCGTTTGCTGGCATTGCGTCTGCTGTATTGAGACGAATGTCATGGTTGTCTCTAGGTTGCTGGTGAACCGTCGAGGTTTGCAACTAGGAATTTTGCTGTGGCTCCTTTTGGTGATGTTGCGTCTGATGTGTCGAGACAAACGTCGAGGTGGTGACCACTCCGCAGTGGTGTGAGATGATCTCCAATTGTCTTTCAGGATTTATATGACTTGCCATTAAGACTTGGCTCCGTTTTCTGACGGAGCATGGGGAGGGAAGGTGTGTTTCCTTCTTTGTTTGTGCCCCTGGATCATATACAGGGATTGCTATGATATCGCCTGTAGGGTATAAATTTCATTATATATATTTTTTATTTTATTTCTTTCCGCGATGCTCTATCATTTCAGCTTTTATATCGTGAAGGTCGCGATTGCCCAATCATTTCGGCTATTTTTCACGGTGCCCAATCATTTCAGCTATTTATTTTATTTTCACTCGCTGCTTTTTATTGCGAGTTGCCCGATCATTTCGGCTTTTTTGCATGCATACATTTTTACTTGCTGGTTTTGTTGCAAGTTGCCTCATCATTTCGGCTATTTCTTATGCATTTTTGGCTTGCTGATTTTTTTTTATCGTGAGTGTGGAACTTGGAATCTGACGCCAATCTTAGCATCAGCATCGCTACGACTGGAATAGCGAATCATCATTTGCTATGAAAGGACTTGGAATTTGATACCGGTTTAGGCATCAGCATCGCTACAACTGGGATATTGCCAGGAGCGAATCATCATTTGCCTTTGTCGATGTTGAACAAAGGTGGCTTAGCAAATAGGGTTAGGATCCCGTCGACTAAGGCTTTTGACTTCATGAGCCCTAAGGGTCTCACAAAGGTATTTCTCCCTACGAGTCGTGAGGATCTCGTAGGTGTGTTTTCTCCTTAGGAATCGTGAGGATTCCTAAGTGTATATTCTCCTGTAAGTCGTAAGGATCTTACAAAAGGGTTTTCTCCTTATAAGTCGAGAGGACTTACAAGGGTTGTTCACCATATGGACATATCCCCAGTCACGGGTAGGACTTGGTTAGGGAAATGTTTATTCGCGCCCGTGGATTGTATACAAGGGTCAGTATTGAACCACTTGTAGGGCAATATCAAAGGTTGTGGGGGTTGCTAAGAACAGGTTCAGGTCTCTGTAACTTAAGACTTTCAAATCTTATGAGCCATGAGGGTCCCATAAGAGAGTTCTCCTTACGAGTCGTGAGTATCTCGCAAGTGTAATTTCTCCTTAGGAATCGTGAGGATCCCTAAGTGTGTTGCTCCCTTGTGAGTCGTAAGGATCTCACGCGGGTAGTTTCTCCTTACAAGGTCGAGAGGACCCTGTAAGTGTCTTTTAACGAGGTTGCGCCCTTTCGGGTTTTCAGAAACACTCGCCGGTAGCCCTGCTGTTTTTATTCACGGAGCCCTTTCGGGTTTTCATCCGTGCCCATTTTGCTTATGGACATACCGTCTTCTCTTTTTTTTTATTCTTTTTATTCTTTTTTTAACGAGATTGCGCCCTTTTAGGTTTTCACATGACTCGTCGGTAGCCCTGCTGTTTTTACCCACGGAGCCCTTTCGGGTTTTCATCCGTGCCCATTTTGCTTATGGACATATGATTTTTTTTTACCAAGTTAGCCTGGGGATGCCGCGGGTTGGTAGTAGTTTAACGACGTTTCAGTCATATGTCAACGTATGATTACGCAGCTAAATTTTTCTGCAAATCTTCACATGTTTTGTGTCAGATGTGGATTCCTTGAAGAGAGGGCTGAGGGCGATTTTTTCGTCAGAGTCGCTTCCAAAGGTGATAACTTGCGATCCTCTAGTGTCGGCTATGTGACAACTGCCAGCAGCTATTTCACGCTCACATGTCATGCTTTTCCGTTCCCGACGAGCCTTGCGCTTCACTTGTTGAATGTGTCGTCAATGGGCAACATATCCCTGCCACCAGTTTTTAAAGGCTAAGCATTCCTCGGTGGGGTGTGCAATCCTCTGATGGTATAGGCAGAAGTTAGGATGTATGTCTGCTTCGTCAAGACGTATATTGCCAGGGGAATTTCCTTTGAGAGAGAGCAACTTCATTCCTATTGCCAGGGCCCTAGCGAATTGATTCCTTACTTTAAGCTTGCTTTTGCTGGCGATAGGGACGCTTTGCTCCATTCGGGGCGTCTCGACCTTTTCCTCCGGTCGTTGGCGTTTGGCCTTTTCAAATATAGCTAGTTCACGCTCTCGATTGGCTTTGCTTTCCTGACGGGCTTCGTTTAGGAATGCATCAATCATTTCGTCTGATGGTTCTAAAATTTCAGGCTCAGGATTTTCCCCCGGTTTCCCTGCGTCAGGAGTTTCTTCACTGTCTATCGACGAGTGAGAGATCACATGGCAACCCGCTACGTAATCCTCAGATTCATCCGACGATTCTTCTCCATCATCTCCGTCTTCAAGGATGTGGCCAAGGAATTCTTGGAGCATGATTGGAGTCCGCGCCTTCTGGTTATACTCTTCCAGCTCGTCGATTTATTTTTGCAGGTCCGTGCGCTTGTCGCCAGGCTTCACGGGCTTTTTGGATCTCTTCTTCTTTTTCGAAGATTTCAACGGCTGGGTGTGCGAGCTTTGGCTATCACCACTGATCTTTGGAGTTGGGTGCGGCTTTAGCATCCCTTCGATGAGCTCGGGTTCCAGTGGATTTTTCCACCTGATTGCCGGGCATGTCTGGAGATCTTTCAGCATCCTTTTGGTTTTGGCCGAAAGGGCCACCTCCCATGGAGCTTCTTCAACAAAAGAACAAGCTGCCCCCGGCATGTCCGTTTTCTTTGGAGTGTGCGGCTGTGGTGGGTTTACTTTCCACTTTTCAGACAGCGTAAACTTGCTTTGTAGGTACTGATCCTCGATCCATCCCTTAAAGACGAAGCAATCCTCGATCGGGTGACTTACCGTTTAGTGGTAAGGGAAATAATTGGGATTATTCACCTCGCTGGGTTGCGGTGGTCTCCTTGGATTCAGGAGATAGATAGGCCTATTGCGCATCGCCAGCTCGAACAGCCTCTTCATTTTATCCCGCGGGAATGAGTAAGGGCGCTTCATTTTCTCATTATAATACCGCCGTCTCTCTTCCAGTTGATCCGCTAGCTTTGGGGCACTGGGCTGCTGTTGGGTGTTCGCAAAGAAGGTCGCATTCCCTTTACCCTTGTCATTTCGGGGTTCCGGCTTCGGAGGAGATGGTCTGTGACCCATTTGATCCATCTGGGCTAGCTTATCAATTAAAGCTTGGAACGTGGTCAGTTTAAAGAACATCATGAATTGTGAGATGGTCGCTTGCGGATCAAGAGTGCCCACGAACATACCTACCGCAGGTGCTTCTTCGATGCGTTGTTCGCACTTCGACCACAAGTTCCGCCATCGGATTGCGTATTGAACCCACGTTTCTTATGGCCTTACCCTGACATTAATCAGGGCTGTTATCGGGGTGCGTTCACTAGCACTCGCGAATCTTTGTGTAAACAGTAGCTCCATCTCCGCAAATATTTTGATAGAGTCGTTAAGTAGCTCCGAATACCATTCGAAGGCCGTTTCCGCTAAGCTGCCGACGAATTGGCGAAGCAATAATTTATCATCGCCTCCAGTGTTGCCACATAAGGCTCTGAATTGAGCGACATGCTGATGTGGATTCCTTGTCCCTTTATATACATGGAATTTAGGGATCGTATATCCCGACGGGTAACTGATTTGGTCATACCAGTCCGGATAGGGTCGTCCGGTCTTGACAATTTGGCCAGCCGTTTCATTCGCCTGGTGAGCTTATATTTGCTGAGCTATATAGTCATCCAGTGCGGCCTTGGAAATGGTTTCCTCCTTAGCTGCTGAAAGAGCCGGAGGAGGATTAGATGTCTCCCCTCTATCGTCTTCACTAATGATTGGAGGGTCTTCGGCTGGAGGATCCGGTTGTAACAACATCCCTACCATATCTTGGAAGAGGAGCGCCATTTGTTTTATGTTAGACGCTTGCTCTGCGGCTTCTTTGTCCTTCTTTTCGAGGACTCTGCGTAAGAAGTCAGCATCGGTTTCTTACTCGTGACGCTGTTCTGATGGTGCCTTCGAGCTTTCTTTTGGCCCGGTAAGTGCGACCATTGCAGTCATCATTTCCTGAAGCTTCTGTTGTTACTCCCGGGCTTTTGTTACGGATCGGGTGAGCGGTCGGTGGCCCATCGAAGCACGGCTTTCCTCATTTCCGGAAGCCACATAAACAGTATGGACCCCCATGCTCCCAGACTTAGGGCGTTTGTGCTCAGCGCTTTTACGGTTCACTATGTTCACAGAGGCTTTTTGCGGCCTCCTTTTCTTTTGAGTGATTGACGTTGAGGGAGCCGTTGCAGTGGGCACCCAGCCAGGTGTTGCTTTTTCTGGCTTGAAAAAGTAGTCCTTCTCCTGCCGAACCTTCATCTTTTTCTGTCGGCGGAGGTAGTCTTGATCAACAACCGAGTCTTGGACATGACGCCAGACTTTGTAAATCTTAGAGGACAGCCGCTAAGGGGGCTGCTCCAGCTTCTTCTCTATATCATTCCCCACAGGTGAAGGAGTTCTCTTCAGCACTGCAGTAGGAGAGTTTCTGCGCACCTTGTTGAGCAGTTCAAAGCTGTTCTCGGTTGGAACAGCAGCATTGATCTCCACCGTTGGAGCTGGTGGAGTAAATCCAGAGGGAGAGCTGCCCCCAGCCTTCCGTACTCGGCGCCAATGACGACGGCGAGCATGTCGTGTGGATGGTGTTGGTTCAGCCGCAGGGGTGACCTCCTCATGCCCCTTGTGTTGGTCAGAATTCGCTGTTATCAGCCTTTTAAAGACCGACGTCCGTTGAATGGGGATGCCCAACCGATTGAAAGCAGACTTCCGAGTAGGGGAAGCAACCTTGGTGATTTCGCCTGGAACGGGAGCAGGGTTGGTTATCCGCTTCGGGATAACGCCTTCTGGTATTGCAGGCTTCTTCATAGGCCCGTTGGAGCTCTGGCCTAGTCTGTTAAAAACCGAGGCAGTGGAGTTGGGCGACCCGTTGAGAGGGGCCGCGGTAGTTGTAAGCCAATCAAAGACCGACTTCTTTGGAGCTTCTTGCGACGTCATTGGGGTATTGAAGCTCATCGGTGGGAGCATGGTCCCGAAGAATAGTCCAGTGGTGGCTTGAGTCACTTGCTCCACTGGCATCTTGAAAAGGGAGGCCGCTCGGGGCCCGTAAGTCACTCCTCCAGCAAGGACGGAGTGAGAGTTGTAGTTGCAGGTAGTGCAGTTTGAAGCCATTGATCTTCTGTTTTCTGCACAGAGCAAGACACCAAATCTAAGTACCTCGAATCCACAGCCAACCATAGCAAACCGCGATTTGTTCGCGAACACGACACACGAAGTGTGGAGTGGAAAGAGGAAAAGGTCCCACCGGGTGTGCCAGAATCTGTTCCCCTTCGAATGACGGCGCGACGTAGAGACGTCTTGCCTGAGATTCAGGGCAGATGCTATTTGGTTTTATCCATCCACCTCTTCGAAGATGCCAAGTTGATTTATGGCACCGTGTATCGGAGGTTTAGACGGATGCGGCCGATGTAGCAGACTTCGTCAGATTCCCCCTCGCTTGAGGGGTTTTTGATTATGGGGATGCTCTTCCCTGCAGGCGTAAGCCCCTGCAGTTAATTACGCTACCGCATCACGGTAACAACTTTCTCCTTCTCCAGATATTCACTTCGTGTCGTGGGTGTTTGTTTTGTTTGTGGTTGCCCGTGTATACGGAGACTAATTTATGTCGTCGCCCATAGGACGTGGATTAGTCCAAATCCGTATTTTCTTAGATTTGGATTTGGGGTTTTGGTTTGAGGATACGTTAGCCATATTTGAGGCTAAGATCAATTCAAACGTTTGTTAAGGATACGTTAGTCTAATTTTAGACTAAGATCAACTTAACGGGATCGTTTAGATCCGAAAAAAGAGGATTTGGGCTCTACTGTTCTAGTTTAGGGACATGGTGGTCCATTGCCAGTTTAGGGATATGGTGGTCCATTGCTAGTTTAGGGACATGGTGGTCCATTTGTTTCCCCCAATTAGAGCAAAGCTCTGTTCAAATTCTAAGGTGGGAAATGAAGCAACGCTTCTGTTTCCTCCAATCAGAGCAAAACTCTGTTTTAAAAATTCAAATAATAAAGGAAGCAACGCTTCGGATGATTTGCGCTCTGCGCTGCGCGACGCGTGTCAGCTCAGTTGCGCTGTGCTCTGCGCTGCGCGACACGTGTCAGCGCAGTTGCGCTGCTCTCTGCGATGCGCGACACGTGTCAGCGCAGTTGCGCTGCGCTCTGCGTTGCGCGACACGTGTCAAACGCAGGTGCACTTGCGCCAACTGTGCCAACACTAAATCAGAATTAAAATTCTGGAAAGATCTTTCTAATCTTTTTAAAACAAGAAGATTATCTTCTGTAAAACAGAAGCCCTAGGATCAAAGATCCAGCGGCGGGGAAACATCCCTAAATAAATCAGAGAAAGATCTCTTTAACTGACCTAACAAACTAATTGGCCCTATATAAAGGCCCCTAGACTCCAAGTCTAAGATACAGAGAGATAGAGAGACAGAGAGAACTCCTCTAAAAATTTTGAGAAGAGCTCGAAGAGAAAAAAGGTAAACCTTTGGAAAAAAGAAGAAGTTCTTCTAAAAAGATCAATGATCTAAGAACAAGATCAAGATCTTCCATAAAAAAAAGAAAAAAGACCAATAAAAGATCCAATAAAAAAAAGAGAGAAGTAATCTACTTCATATAAAGGCATTGCCTTTTGATGAACCATCGGTTCTTGAATCTTGAGGAAGAACCTCTAAAAAGATTCTTTACTTTGATCTAAATTAGATCAAGATGCGCTCTGCGCTACTGTACAGTGCCCTGCACTCCTAATTTGCACTGTTGTGCTCTTGGATTGGTGCAAGTCACCAGAGCGCGCCACGTGTCAGCAGCGCACTTGCGCAGCGTACTGGCACAGCGCACTGCGCTAACAGACTTGCGCTCAGCAGAGCGCGCCACGTGTTAGCAGCGCACTGGCGCAGCGCAATGCGCTAACAGACTTGCGCTCACCAGAGTGTGACATGTGTCACCTCCACATCATTTTGCGCCTTGCACTCCTCAATCGGTGCAAAGCGCCTGACAGGCCACGTGGCGCGCTGTCAGACCATTGAATGCTCTGCATTATTAAAGAAAAAGGACATAGCCCAATTAAAAAGGCCTAACATGCCAAAATAAATGCTATGCATTTAATTAAAAAGCCCAATGCTGTGCATTATTTTAAAAAGAGGGCAGAGCCTAATCAAAGGCCTAACAGGCCAGATGTGAATAAAATGTTAGACATTTTCTAACTGGACTTAACCCAATTCTGGCCATAAGTACTCAAATTAAATTGAACTGAGCACAACTGCTCTCTCTCAAATTAATTTTCACCTGGTTCAAGGGTACATCTCTGAACTCCTCTCATATTCGTCGTTGTAATCCCTCAACGTCGTCAGAGAGGTGACGGGTCCCGACAACCATATATTGATACGGACTGTGGAGTCCTTAAACTCGTGGACTAATGCGTCCTTAAACCAATATTCGTCCCCAAAATGGGAATGCTGGACCACCATGTCCCTAAACTGGCAATGGACCACCATGTCCCTAAACTGGCAATGGACCATTATGTCCCTAAATTAGAACAATAGAGCCCAAATGCTCTTTTGTCGGATCTAAACGATCCCGTTAAGTTGATCTTAGTCTCAAATTAGACTAAAGTATCCTTAACAAACGTTTGAGTTGATCTTATCCTTAAATATGGCTAACGTATCCTCAATCCAAAACCCCAAACCCAAATCTAAGAAAATACGGATTTGGACTAATCCACGTCCTACGGGCGACGACATAAATTAGTCTCTGTATACAATCCACGGGCAACCACAAACAAAACAAACACCCACGACACGAAGTGAATATCTGGAGAAGGAGAAAGTTGTTACCGTGATGCGGTAGCGTAATTAACTGCAGGGGCTTGCGCCTGCAGGGAAGAGCGTCCCCATAATCAAAAACCCCTCAAGCGAGGGGGAATCTGACGAAGTCGGCTGCATCGGCCGCATCCGTCTAAACCTCCGATACACGGTGCCATAAATCAACTTGGTATCTTTGGAGAGGTGGACGGATAAAACTAAATAGCATCTGCCCCGAATCTCAGGCAAGACGTCTCTACGTCGTGCCGTCATTCGGAGGGGAACAGGGGAAACAAATGCCCCCCACCGTTGTGCTCACGTGGCTTACACGTGAGTGCAGCGGTGGCAGTTTTTCCACCGTTGGATGTTCTTGGAAGTTGGATCGTCTTCCCATGCCTATAAGTAGGGCCTTTGGCCCTTGAGATGACTGCTGTTCATCTTCCATTTTCTTCTTTCTGAGAATTCAATTCTCTTTCCAGAGTTTAGATCTCTGTCCAAGGAAACTCTTTTAGAGTTATAACTTTGCCCAATTTTTTTGGTAAGGATCATAATCGAACCCCTTAAATAGAACTTTGCTCTTCTTAGATCATAGATCTAAAGAAATCATTTTTAGGGTTTCTTTAAACCGTTAATTAGAACAGAGCTTTGCTCTTTTTAGATCATAGATCTAAAGAAATCTTTTTTAGGGTTTCATAACCCGTTAATGAAGAACTTTTAGAGTTTTTAGGATTTCTACTTCAGATCTTTAAAGATCTTAGAGTTTTATAGAGTATAGCTCTTTAGAAATTTTTGGGGAATTTTATTCCCTTCTTAATTGACAGATGTAAATTCTGTCTGCAGAGCACTCCTCTCGAGGGAGTTCAACTCCTTGGCCCAATGAGCCTCTCATTAAATGAGGAGCCTCTTAGGATTCCATCCTTAATGAGTGACTTCCCCATCAACGATGGACCGTCACCATTTTTTTTTTATATTTTAGACACTAAGAATATTGATATTTAATTGCTAATAATGTTTTTTTACTGAATTTTCTTTCCAGACACTATGGCTGTTTATCTGTATGATCTTGAAGAAATTATCTCTTATGAAGACATCCGCGTCCAAGGCCGCTGTCAAAACCAAGAGTGCCCAATGCGCTGAGATTATGTGTCGCTTCGATGAATATAATGGTCGACTACTCCCCCGTCGCTCCGCTCTTTTGAAGATCATTGTGGAAGCGATTTGGGAAGCACTCCCTGGCTTTTATGAAGCCATGCTGCTCGAAGCACTCGATGATGCCGAGGACAAGGTGCACTCAGTATACCTGATGGGCCTGATCTCGAAGAGGCGACAAGATAATCTTTTCGATATCTTGCATCAAGTTTTTCAACAGAAAACGATAATCTCCGCCTACCAGAGAATGAACGATATCAGTGAGAACCCTGACGCTTGCATTCGTGAGAAAATACATCAGAAAATGGTCAGAGAAGCCAAAAGCATTTTATCCGGCCTTGCTTCTGAATTCCTCAATCCATGTCCGGGATTTAGTGTTTTACCATTATAAACATTTTTTATGATTTTTTGTTTTGTTGCTACAGCTGATGTATAAATTTCCTCAAGTATGAATGGCAAAATTTCATTTTCTTTTATACCACTGCTCATAGGTGCCTCATGTTCAATAGTAGTTACTCGTATATAGAATGTCGGGCCCCCCATGTTATACGTGCAAGGCATGTGAGGTGCCGCCTTAGAGGTTTTAACTCTCGGCGCTGGCGTCCTCGTGCAAGGCACATGATGCGCTGCCTCATTACTGAAGAAGTCTTTTCACTTTCCTTCTCTATTTCCTATGGGCCAACTATTTCGTTCCCCATGCCCCTTTTTTCCGGCCTTGGGAATAGCTCCACCATGCACGACGTTTTTTGTGCATTGCTTTGAATGCGTCTCTTTATAACTCGAGGCTGCATCTTCCTTCTTCTCTTCAAAGAGAAACCCATCTTTCATTAACAGAGCTCAAAAAAACCAGGAGCTATGGCCTGCAATCGCCCTCACGCTTGTCGGCAACCATGAGAGGTACCCATCGAGGAAACGATTCCTCGCTTTGCTGCGCGGGTAGTAGATCCCCTTCTCACCGACGCTCAATGTGACGCCGTGATGTAAGAGCTCCTGACTCGTAGGGGCTCTCCTCTTCCTATGGGCTCCATTTAGCTCTGGATGATCTTCCTATCCGTGCTCGCTGACATCCCCCCTCATCCGACAGAGATGACTCCGGCGATTCTCGATGCGGCGGACGACAAGATCGAGTGCTTTCACGAGGCATGCTTGATTACCCAGTCTTTGAGGGACCGATCAGTGCATTTACTGAGTAAGATAAGAGCCCGGCGGGCCATCATGTCCGCTTTCGCTAATGAGCACGGTGCTAATCCGCAGTATGATGGAGATCATATACGTCATAGTTGGGTAGTTTATAAGCACATCCTTAAAGTGTCCCTAGTCATGGGAGTTTCGAGACTGGGAATCGATACTCCATGAGTAGACTAGTGTATACGGATCGAGACCCCGACGAGGGACGGTGGCTGGTCTCACAAGCCATTGGTGTCAGTTGGTTCACCTAAGATAGTATACAGGTGCTCATTGGGTTATGAGTACACCGGACGGACTCGCAGGGGCACTGCTGATTGGTATTATACCTATCGTCAGGAGCAGTTCTCAGGTGACATGAGTACAGCTTAGTCCGTTGACTTGACACTGCTACATTGCCTCAAGTGTGTTCCCACTGTTCTTTGATTGCAACCCTACCACGGCTCAAAGGAGTCGTGCAAATAGGTAGTAGTTGGGTGCAGTCCCGAAGCACTTGGAGGCAGTAGCGGATAGATAGGATTCGTCTCTCCCGGTATTGGGGGTTGATATCGTGCTATGTCTGGATAGCCATTACATAATGTCCTTGGCCAAGGCAAGTAAGATTTACTGGTAGGTATTCCAGTAGTTTCTCAAGGTGTTCTGGGCTACACTCCGACACGACTTATACCGCTATTAGGGGTCTGACGTTTACCATCCCCTAGGCCCGATATGCGATACTCATAGACGAACAGACCAGACTGTACGGAGATTTTCACAGATAGGCTCAGTAGGGTTCCAGGATGAGTTCGCTGTCATCTTCCCTTTCGCTCAATACATGGGCAGCCGTTACATACAGCTAGTGCCACTGACATGCTTATGGTTAAACCCACTGCCAGCGTATTGACGAGTTTTTAGAGTCCTCCACAGAAAGTTTCCCAAGTTCGGGCGAAACGTTGTAGAGGCCCTATGGTTTTATGGCAGGGTTCGATCATATACGTACACTCGTGCACGGATCATGATCGGACGGATCATACAAGTGGGCTTTGGTTTAAGCCGGATCATAGTATTAGAATGTTGGATTATTTTCGTCTCGAAGTATTCGTATTCAGAAGGAATACGAATGCGGGTATGTATTGTTGGGTTACGGCAGCGCCCCGGCCGTCAATCCCAGGCCAAATGCGGAACAAAAACTTTTCAAAACTTGGCGCTACCATAACCTTTACCCGGATCATACCATTAACACTAAACTAGCTAACTACAAGAAGTTAGAATGGCTATACCGATCGATCCGTGTCCTTCGGTCTTTAGCCACCATCTCTAGCTCCTCGTGGCATCTCCGATCTCATTCGATCTCCGGTCTCCTCGTCGAAAAGGGCGCCACATCAAGAAATCTTTTTACGGGCTTCCGCTTCAAACCGAAGCAACTCAGACATGAAGTTTGCTAGCCGACATGTCCAAGGTGAAGTAGAGAATGTGTGTGATAACTTTGTCTCAAGCATCCATTGATTCTTAACTCATGAGATTGTATGGATGGAAGTTGAAGATGAAGCCATTAATGGAGATTGTGAGCTCAAGAAGAAAGAGGAAGAAGAAGAGCTTTCTTTTGTTATTGTGTTGGAATGATAATGAGAGAGTGCTAGAATAATCTCAAGACCAACCCCTTAGCCTCAAGGCTGCCCTCTCTCTCCCCTCATATCATTTCAACACACTAATCAATCAAAAAGGTGACATTTGCACAAAGAAAAAGACCATGAGTCATCACCCATGCACATGTCATAATAATTGCTCTTCATGATGACTTGAGCTCACCATTTCCACCGAATTAAACATTTAAACCAAAATGTATAATCCAACAAAAAAGATATGGCATCAACTAAAGTAAACTCATGACGGATCACAAGAATACCTCTCATCTGTATATACATACCTGCATCTACATTCCGACTGAATACGAATGCAATGAGACTAAAGTAATCCAACAAATTTAATACTAGGATCCGGCTTAAACCAAAGCCCACTAATATGATCCGTCCGATCATGATCCGTGCATAAGTGCACGTATATGATTGAACCCTGCCATAAAATCATATGGCCTCTACAACGTTTCGCCCGAGCTTGGGAAACTTTCTGTGGGGGACTCTAAAGACTCGTCAATACGCTAGTAGTGGGTTTAACCATAAGCACGTTAGTGGCACTGGCTGTACGTAACGGCTGCCCATGTATTGAAAGAAAGGGAAGCTGATGAGCAAACTCATCTTGAAACCCTACTGAGCCTATCTGTGACAATCTCCGTACAGTCCGGTCTATTCGTCTATGAGTATCGCATATCGGGCCTAGGGGTATGATAAACGTCAGACCCCTAATAGCGGTATAAGTCATGTCGGAGTGTAGCCCAGAACACCTTGAGAAACTACTGGAATACCTACCAGTAAATCTCACTTGCTTTGGCCAAGGACTTTGTGTAATGGCTCTTCAGACACAGCGCGATATCAACCCCTAATACCGGGATAGACGAATCCTGTCTAACCGCCACTGCCTCCAAGTACTTCGGGACTGCACCCAACTACTACCTGTTTGCACGACTCCTTTGAGCCGTGGTAGGGTAGCAATCAAAGAACAGTGGGAACACACTTGAGGCAATGTAGCAGTGTCAAGTCAATGGACTAAGTTGTACTCATATCACTTAGAAAATGCTCCTGACGATAGGTATAGTACCAATCAACTGTGCCCCTGCGAGTCCGTCCGGTGTACTCATAACCCAATGAGCACCTGTATACTATCTTAGGTGAACCAACTGACACCAATGGCTTGTGAGACCAGCCACCACCCCTCGTCGGGGTCTCGATCCATATACACTAGTCTATTCATGGAGTATCGAAGCCCAGTCTCGAAACTCCCACGACTAAGGACACTTTAAGGATGTGCTTATAGACTACCCAACTCACACGTATATGATCGCCATTATACTGCTGGTAGTCAAGAAAGAATCCTATGGGCTCTATCATCGTGTAATAGTGACCTGTAATGTCACCTGAAGCATGTACACGATGATAAAGACAAAGATGGTAGCATACTATCATCTTGAGTAAGACTGTTCTACCGGTATAGGTCCTCCCTCAATCATTGCAATCACGTGCCTGCGATCCAATAATTGACTTGAGGGCACTATAGCTAATAATATCCCACTTGCACTTAAGGCTAATTATTGTGGTGTCGCATACTCACAGTCCGTGTGATACCGAATACCCAACTTTTCTACTAATCAGCTTTACAAAGCTCGTTTGTACAACTATTGCGTTCGAGAAATAGTCTCAGTGAGTGGATTCACTCTGATGTTTCTTTCTATGTCTCTCTTTATCTCAAGTTCACGGAGAAAGCCATCTCCCGAAATGAGCAATACCTGTCTTAGAATATATCTGGATATCTGATGGGACCCAGTTCACATATGAACTCCAAATCCAGAAAATTTCTTAGACTGTATCGTCAACTGAATTTAATCAGTATCCTGTTCCATGCCTCCCTCAGTATCCGCTTGGACTACCTGTCCAAACTACCGCCCCTCGTCAGAGGGAAAACTGTAACTCTGACAGTCACTCTGTCATCCAGGTCACCCTGGAAGCTTGGAATGATAACCGTCTCCCAAAGTAGGCTGTCGTTATCATATCCCTAGAACATCCACTTATGTTCATAAACTGCTTCCGAACGTTTCTCCAGGATTGGATCAATATATAAACTTATTGCATCTAGTGCAAAAACAACATCTGGTGTGGTACTTGATATCTCATGATTGACTCAATTGCCTAAGCAAGTGATATGCCAATCATGCACATCCTTCTCCCCTTTATTCTGTAAGACACCTTTAGAGAGGGTGACTCCATCACCTGCAGGTAGACCACCATGCCAGGAGTCGTCCATTCTAAAACACCTTCAGAATACTGTCTAAGTACCTAGATTGGGAAACTACCCAAATCTAGATCTAAAACCATAGATTTAGTAACCAGAATGCCTAATATTATATCCATGTCCTATGTGGAGAAACCACTGTGTGACAACCACAGTATAACCGATCATAGTATAGGAATTTCACTTCTTATTCTGTGTATGTCATCTAAATACCAGGACATCACACCCTACTACCTTCTTAACAGATCCATCTCCTATTCTGATGAAGTCAAAGCCTATGACTGTAACATCAAAAATAGATGATCTATCTCCGCTATATCTGCTTTAGTATATAAATAGACACAAGCTACATGTCCACTATGCTTCCGCTACTCCCACTGACTACGACAACCCTCTGGCAGAGTCATATACATGTGCACTTCTAAAGCTAGTTCAGAACGACTATACTCATCCTCCTGCCGGGTTTCATAGTCCAGAACAGCAGTAATGGCAAGTCTGGGTAAACAAGAACCTCCCTATCACCGTCTTTAAGGATACCGAGGTACTTCTCGGGCACCTGAGCTTACCCACCATATCTGCGGAGTGGCTAATGGAATGTCTAACCTGATTGAATCTTTAGGTTCCTATTAAATTTTCAGTAATCATTTGCGGTTCTGGAATCACTTCCAGTACTACCATACTCCCACTACTGTTTTCTGAAAAAGTCCATTTTAATAAAACTGTGGCGAGTCAAGAACAATATCACTATTGATCTTCCATATGGTATAAAGTTAACCCTCGTCATAGCCCGGGTTAACCCACAACTGCCATTACAAAAACGTGCCTTGAGTTATCCAGAGTCTGGTTTTAAGCATAAGCCGAACAACTCTAAATACCATAACATCGTTAAGATATGATCTATTCTATATACAATATAGAAACAGAGGAACTGATTTAATTAGAACCAGATTCAAATCATGCAGCTGTCTCCAGTGCATGTCAACTAAATGAAGAGAGACCGATCAGCATTACTCAACTTAGGAGTGTATCCAATTATGAGTAACCTGAAAGAGAAACAAGTTTCTCTTAATCATTACTATAGACTGAATACCAAACACAAGTATCTACATCTTCGATCACCTTGAAGAATCCCGATACTTGCAACACATGGTTCTCTACTTTATTCTTGTACCTATAACTTCTCAAAACTTGGACCTTGTATTTCTATGAAATACTTGCCTAAAACTTGAGAACTCACAAGTAAACAGAATATAGTACGAGAACCAACCCCTTTGTCCTAATGGACACTGGACAACAAACAATACTTTGTATAAGTCCCCTGAGTTAAATAACTCAAACCATGTGCGTCGTAGGTTGAAAACTGTACTATGGTTATGAAGAATTACACCGCTGTTTAGTGCTCCTTACCTAACCATCAACTGATATAGGTAAATGTCATGGACATAATTTCAAAAAGTTATATCTCACTTTATAAAATAAACGTACAGATATATCATTTTGAAATTGGTACATAACAACGGATATTCAAAACCTAATATTTGCCGTCCGGCAAAAACCCAGGCGATTTCTTCAAATATCACCAATTACAACGAATTCCGATATAATGAGGATGATCACCTAATTCCTAATAACTTACTCCTACTCATCATCTGTAAAACCATACAGATGTGACAATTATATCTGGTAAATACATACCCTGGAGTAAGGGTCTAATTGGGAAATCAGTTTTCAATCAACAATACACAGTGAAAGTGAAACATGTAAATGTTTCGAAGTGGTATCTAGGTATTCCTAGTAATTCCTCTTCCATTATCAGATTCACGACTGTAACCGTATATTTCTTTGCCATCTCTCCAAATCCCTTTATTTGTCTTTACTCATTTCCTTCTGTACACCACACTTAGGCTAAATGGTTTTCTTCTTCCCTACCGTTTGGCACCAGCCTATGATTTGGAAGAAGACTATCCAATAAGCATAATAGGTGTACTCTCCTAATCCTAGGAGTACTCGCAACCTGAGATAAGATGATGATAAAAGACAACTGAATAAACCTTATTCTATTTCTCCTGAACCGGAGAAAAGCAAAGGTGAAGTAGGAGTGGCGATAAAATCCGCGGTTTGGTCGTGAATGACAGCAGTCGCAATTTACTTTGCCCTTTTTCTAATCCCTTTATTTGTCTTTACTTAATACCTTCTGTACACCACACTTAGGCTATTTGGTTTTCATCATTCCCCACCTTTCGGCACCTGCCTATGGTTTGGAAGAAGACTATCCAATAAACGTAATAGGTGTACCCTCTCCTAATCCTAGGAGCCCTCACAACCTGAAAGAAGTTAAAAGGAAAAGACAACTGAATAATCCTATTCATTCTTTCCAGAACCAGAATCCATCCTCGAATCTGGAACAAGTTCCTCTGAGTTCGTATATAGCCATACGATGGATTTATCCAATGGAAGTGGATGTTCGTAGTGATACAGGGTGTTCTGGAGAAAATCAAAGGGTAAAAGGAGTGGCAATGTTATATACAACTCAGACAATCCAAAAATCAGTGTTTTAAGAAAGTTCGGTTAACTTGGTTACTGAGTTATAGTCCAGGGTCGGGACATGGTCGTATCCAATGAGAGAGGGAAAAGAAACACTCTGCGTGCACTCTAACCTAGATCAAAATGGTTATCACTTTATCTAATCAGGATGTCTCCCACTGTATTCTCAAATTCTCCTCCAAACCCGAAAGAAGAATTAGTCGGGATCACCCGAGGAGTAAACCAACCAACTCATCAGTGGGAATCGGGATACAACTATCATCGCATGATAACTTGATGAAATCCACTTAAGTCACCACACTCCAGAAGGTATGTGCATGCCGGCAAGTTTCAGTTTCTTTAGAAACTCCCGATGTATGTTTTTACCCCTAGGACCCAAGTGACCTTGACAATGCCAACATATCAAAGAGTCCTAGTCAAGTTCAACCCGTCATTATCTTGATTGCGTTACACCCACCCGTACGAGTCCTTGACAATGCCAACATAACCGTATGACTGTCCTAACCAATCCACATATCCATGCGACAGAAAAGCATTACAGAGCTACCGAACACTACGCCTCGGCAATGCACGACATACGTAGCATGAATACTAAGCGATACTAATCTGAAATGACGGAGGGCTACAGCTGGTTTTTGGCGAAAAACCTTTACGTAATGAACTTGATATCGTTGAAGGAACCGGATAGCTTTCTATAAATATATACTGGCGAAAACCTTTGCTAAAGAGGTCACTCCCGGTGAAGGGATCTCGGCTCTTTCCCCGTAGAATGAGGTGCAGGATATTCCAACTGAATACCGCGATGCAAAGCAAAAAGTAATCGACTATAATGAAGTTATTACCCTGACGCAAACTTCTGTCCAAGGGGTCACTCCCGATGAAGGGATCTTGGCCCTTGCCTCGTCGAATGAGGTGCTGAATATTCATAACCGAATACCACTGTGCAAAACAAAAGAGAACTTCCTTGCGATAACAGCTTTTTGAAAAATTGTTCCAACAACATCGAATAGGTTTGTTTTCTTTGCATTAATCTGAATCAACGCAGTCCCATCAATTAATCACACCACAAAAGAACGAAAATATAATGTACGTATATGCCATCTTCATTCGCCATTGGGTCCCGTCATCACCCGTTAGGTTACTTAACTAACGACAGAGCGGGGACTGGACTAGCGTGTGTGTAAAACATATACAACATCTACTAGTATATATATCAATATATAATAATCGTTCCAGGCATGATAAATGCAACATCACAGATATATAATAAGCATCAAAGAACAATACAGATAATCTGGGAGCCCCGGGTTTCCTTTGAGCAACAACTGTAACCCGACGTTCCCCTGTCATGTGGATAGCTTGTGCAATGAAAACTTAGACCCCTACGGGCACGGCAAGTTACCCGCCAAAACCAAAAGCGAGGCAGCCCCCTTCAGCAAAGTGAATGGACCACCTAGCACTTCACGGAATCCGGTAACTTGAGCACCCCTCCTTGGGTCAACCTGTACCCCTACGAGTGCGGCGAATAGCCCGCCAATTCTAGAGTGAAGCCCCCTCCGTCTCAAAGCCATAAGATGAGGGCTCGTTGCCCTCTAGAACCTGGCTATCCGTGCACTCCACTACGGGGTAATCCTAGTACAGAAAAGAAAAATATGTACAACGGGTACATCGACCTCAACCCGGTCGTGCCCCAAAAGAATAATATACAAACAGGTAATGACGGCAGTTCACATGTCGGACGCTTGCCCCGCAATATCAAATGTACAAATAAACTAAACTGTACTAACATTGCACCAAGCTATCCACCACGACAAATCTGCAACAATACAGCACAACACAGAACATCAACGTGAATGTGACGTTCGCAAACCCGTATAAAAGAGCTATAGCAATTAGACAAGATTTACCGCTCGAGTGACATTCACGATCGCAGATAGTAATGTAAGTACTGTAAACTAACATATTTAAAATCTCAATCGACAAAACTTCCCGAAGTGGGCCCCAAGTACAAATCCAGTACTCAAACAAAATCTGGGCCCAAACAAAATATTCCAGAAACCACAATTACATATGAAAGACACCTAGAAGAAAAATGGTACACTGTTGCCCCAAAACGGCGGCGGAACCGCGGCCAATACATGGCTTATGCGGCGGTTCCATGGCAGTCTCATCGGTTCAGTCGACCAAATTTCTTCAGTAGTCTTAAAAAAGCTTGCGCGATTTTTTGACATACCCAAAATAATTTTTCGACGACTTTTAAAATTTGGCAGAAACTTGGAAAATGGAATCGCGGTTTTGGAAATTTCGTTCGATCGATATTTTAAACATGTTAGAACAAGCTAGTAAAGGTTAATGGCGTGGCTCTGATACCATGTTGGGTTACGGCAGTACCCCGGCCGTCAATCCGAGGCCAAATGCGGAACAAAAACTTTTCAAAACTTGGCGCTACCATAACCTTTACCTGGATCGTACCATTAACACTAAACTAGCTAACTACAAGAAGTTAGAATAGCTATACCGATCGATCCGTGTCCTTCGGTCTTTAGCCACCATCTCTAGCTCCTCGCGGCATCTCCGATCTCGATCGATCTCCTGTCTCCTCGTCGAAAAGGGCACCACATCAAGAAATCTTTTTACGGGCTCCCGCTTCAAACCGAAGCAACTCGGACATGAAGTTTGCTAGCCGACATGTCCAAGGTGAAGTAGAGAATGTGTATGATAACTTTGTCTCAAGCATCCATTTATTCTCAACTCATGAGATTGTATGGATGGAGGTTGAAGATGAAGCCATTAATGGAGATTGTGAGCTCAAGAAGAAAGAGGAAGAAGAAGAGCTTTCTTTTATTATTGTGTTGGAATGATAATGAGAGAGTGCTAGAATAATCTCAAGACCAACCCCTTAGCCTCAAGGCTGCCCTCTCTCTCTTCTCATATCATTTCAACACACTAATCAATCAAAAAGGAGACATTTGCACAAATAAAAATACCATGAGTCATCACCCATGCACATGCCATAATAATTGCTCTTCATGATGACTTGAGCTCACCATTTCCACCTAATTAAACATTTAAACCAAAATGTTTAATCCAACAAAAAAGATATGGCATCAACTAAAGTAAACTCGTGACAGATCACAAGAAAACCCCTCATCTGTATATACATACCTGCATCCGCATTCCGACTGAATACGAATGCAATGAGACTAAAGTAATCCAACAAATCTAATACTAGGATCCGGCTTAAACTAAAGCCCACTAATATGATCCGTCCGATCATGATCCGTGCACAAGTGCACGTATATGATCGAACCCTGCCATAAAACCATACGGCCTCTACAACGTTTCGTCCGAGCTTGGGAAAATTTCTGTGGGGGACTCTAAATACTCGTCAATATGCTAGCAGTGGGTTTAACCATAAGCACGTCAGTGGCACTAGCTGTACGTAACGGCTGCCCATGTATTGAACGAAAGGGAAGCTGACGAGCGAACTCATCCGGAAACCCTACTGAGCCTATCTGTGACAATCTCCATACAGTTCGGTCTGTTCGTCTATGAGTATTGCATATCGGGCCTAGGGGATGGTAAACGTCAGACCCCTAATAGCGGTATAAGTCGTGTCGGAGTGTAGCCTAGAACACCTTGAGAAACTACTGGAATACTTACCAGTAAATCTCACTTGCCTTGGCCAAGGACTTTCTGTAATAGCTCTCCAGACACAGCGCGATATCAACCCCCAATACCGGGAGAGACGAATCCTGTCTAACCGCCACTGCCTCCATGTGCTTCGGGACTGCACGCAACTACTACTACCTGTTTTCACGACTTCTTTGAGCCGTGGTAGGGTAGCAATCAAATAATAGTGGGAACGCACTTGAGGCAATATAGCAGTGTCAAGTCAACGGACTAAGTTGTACTCATGTCACCTGGGAACTGCTCCTGACGATAGGTATCGTACCAATCAGCAGTGCCCCTGCGAGTCCGTCTGGTGTACTCATAACCCAATGAGAACCTGTATACTATCTTAGGTGAACCAACTGACACCAATGGCTTGTGAGACCAGCCACCGCCCCTCGTCGAGGTCTCGATCCGTATACACTAGTCTACTCATGGAGTATCGATGCCCAGTTTCGAAACTCCCACGACTAAGGACACTTTAAGGATATGCTTATAGCCTACCCAACTCACACGTATATAATCGCCATCATACTGCTGGTAGTCAAGAAAGAATCATATGGGCTCTATCATCGTGTAATAGTGACCTGTAATTGTAGGGTTAGCTTAGTACCTTAGCAAGGTTTTAACAAGCATCAATCATGTTATTTAAAAATTTTTGGGGTGCTAAACAAACCCTAACCAAGATCTTAGCTAGAGACATAGGGTTAACATAGCAAGTAAACAACTTTACTTCTAAGAATTTAGGATTACAACCTTTGTAGTCCGTTCCTTCATTTCTTAAGCTCCATGTTAAGGTCCCTTCCCTGCGATCATCATGTATAAGGACTCTAGAGAGGCTCCATGAAGAGAAAGATGCAAGCTTGCTTCTAATCTTCAATAGCTAAGATGATCTACCTTGAAGAATCTCAAACCCAAGCTCATGCTTCACTAATCAAGTATTAGCAAAGCAAACACCCTAATCTAAGTGGCTAGAATAGATGAGGATGATGAAGTAGGAATTTAGCTCTCTTTTGTTTTCAATTTCTCACTTTATTTCATCACCAAAGAAAAAGCTAGTGAAGGTTTTCTTCATGAAGAAAGAAGAAGAAGATGAAGCAAAACCTTTTGTGATGAATAATGAAAATCATTGTTGTGGTTATAAATCAACTATGGGTTAAGAATGAAGGCTTAACCCTTGTAGAGAATCAACTAGGGTAAAGGATTTGGGTTGGGTTAAGAAATATCTACACAAAATATCAAAGGTCAAAGTTAAAGCTTCAAGAAGCTTCATGAAAGATTCATGCAAGCTCAACCCTAATCCAAACCATAACCATGTTTAAACTCCACAAATCATGTTGCATTTGTAACCCTAACTTGCTACAATATTATATATCACATATATAATATATTTTGTAACAAAATAAAATAATACAATTAACATATATCACATATATATCAATGTATTATCCAAGTGAGAAAAAGAATCTTTAAGTGAGCTTATATTAGTTAATGTAATATAATATATCAAATATATATAAATATACATTAAATTATCGAATCAACACTTGATCCGATAATCCGGCTATTTCACAAATAACCGACTAATATAATCTGTATCAGTTCATCAAATCAACACTTGATCCGATGACCCGGCTATATCACATATACCCGACCGATATCACATATCGCGAGAATCTAATACGGTATCTCATACACGTATTATTCTCGGTCCCGCACATATCACATATGTTCCCCTACTCCGTTTTGCCTGAGCCAGGAAACCTCTGTGTAGGACTCTAAAGAATCGTCAATACGCCGGCAGTAGGTGATGATCATATCAAACACCCACAAGCTGCAAGCGGTCAGCTAAACGTTACAGTCACCCAGGTATTGAGCAATCAGAAGATCAACAAGCAAGCCTGTATATTCTCCTGTGAATCCAACCAGTAACAATCCCGTACAGTCCGGTCTCTTCGTCTGATATATCGCATATCTCGCCTAGGGGTGGTAAACGTCAGACCCCAGTAGCTTGATAAGTCGTGTCGATATGAGGTTCATAACAGTTCGAGAAACTACTGATAACACTTACTAGTAAATCTCAGCAACCCTGGCCAGGGATTTCCAGTTATAGCCAATCGAACACAACGCAACATCAACTCCCTATATCGGGAGAGACGAAACCCCTCCTATCGCTCATTGCCTCCATGTGATTCAGGACTGTACCCAAAAGTCACCGTTTTGCACACCCTCTTGGAAGTGGTATGATGGAAATCAAAGCACAGTGGGAATCACACAAGACTCTATGTCGATCTCGGGTCTACAGACTAACCTGTACCAGTGTCACCAGAGAACTGCCATCTGACGTGAGGTATAATACCATCTGGGAGTTCTCGGCGAGTCCGTCCAGTGTACCCAGTCTCTACTGAGCACCCGTATGCCTTCTCTGATGTCAAACACCAATGGATATGGGATCATCCATCGCCCATCATATGGGTCAAGAAGCGCATACGCTAGTCTACTCTAGAGCATCGATGCCCTGTCTCGGTACTCCTATGACTAGGAATATTTGAAGGATGTACTTAGCGACTACACTATCCCCACTAGTATGATCTGCATCATAATCCTGGTAGTCAAATACTCATTCTAAGGGCTTTATCAACATGTAACATAGAGACAATCAGAGTACATGTTAAGATAAAGGGCAACCATATAGCATACTATCATGTCGAGCAAGAAAGTCCTCTCTATATATGTCCAAGCATCCACTACAATATACATCGTATGTATAGTAATGGCCTCTAGGGCATACATATAACTAACAATCTCCCACTTGCACTAGGGCCATCTGTTGTAGTATCTCATACCCAACAATAAGCTGTGGTTGAAGTATCTCATACTCAACCATCCCATAAAAGTCTCTACTGGGAAATAGGCCTTTGTGAGTGGATCTGCGCTGTTGTCCTCTGTGTCTACTCTCCTTACCTTGATCTCCCTGGAGATCAACCATCTCCATGATCAGGTGATACTGCCTAAGAATATGTCTGGATCTCTGATGGGACGGGGGTTCCTAGGCCTAAGCCACAACTCCATTGTCACATAATGGCAGGAACGAAGTTCATCTCAAGAACTTATATATATCCAGACTGCCTCTTTGGTAGCATCCTTGGTAACGATGTATCTCGCCTTTAATCTTCTAGTAAGTCACGGTATCTAGCTTGGAACTCTTCCAACATACCGTCCCTTCACTGAGGGTAAATACAATGCCTGCGACTGACATTCAGTCGTCCTTATCACCCTGGAACCTTTCCAGTGATTCTCTCCTGGATCGATTGATACTATCTCACTACAACTAGTGAGAATCCTAACATCCAATTAGATCTATCTCATAGATCCATAATCCAGGATTTAAGAGGTATCACCTTGATCCTATATGGAGAATCTTTGTGATAAGAGGAGATTGACCGAGCGTAGCATAGGAAACTTCTTCCCGATCAAGAGTATGTCATTCACGTACTATACGAGGATCACCACCATACTCCATACTACCTTTTTGTATATACTTGGTTCATCTACCATTTTGATGAAGTCAAACTCTTTGACCACTACATCAAAACAGACGTTCTAACTCCGCGATGCCTGATTAATCACATAAAACATCTGGCATACGTTTCCGCTGCTCCCACTGTCTACGAAGCTCTCTGGCTATGTACTTATAGACGCTCTCTTCCAAATCATAATATAGAAAAGCAGTCATGACACCCAACCGCCAGATATCGTAGTCATGGTATGTAGCAGTGGCAAGTAGGATATAGATGGACTTAAGCATAGCTTTGAAAGTCTCAACTTTTCCATGTACACCAAGTAATCTTCTCAAGATATACTTGCTCCTGATGGGGATTTAACCCTCCAGATAAAGCAACCAAAGTCCATACTTTGTTAATGTATAAGGATTCCATCTCAGATCGCTAAGCATCCAGCCATTCTCACAAAGTCCCCACTCCTGATGGCCTGCTCGGAACTTGTTGTGTCATCATCTCATGATGCAATCCTCGCTCCCACTGTCATAGAGAAACCGAAGTATCTCTCAGGTGGATGAGGAACCCTACCAGATCGGCGGAGAGGCTGAGATTCGTTGGAAACTATTGAATCCTCCAGTTCTACCAAATCATCAGCTGCAGTTTGTTTTAGCTGGAACTACTTCCAGTTCTACCTTATGACCACTAATTTCTTCACAAAAAATTCCCTTTCCAAAAAGGTGGCATGCTGAGAAAACAAAACATCTTTTGTTCCTCAGTTTGGTAGAAGATATTCCCTTGCTAACGCTTGGGATATCCAACAAACTTCCATAGAACCGTCCTTACCTCGAGCATGTCCAGATTTTGCTTTTGCCATAGGCCGGACAACCCCAAATCTTAACATCTTTAAGAGATAGGCTCTTCCCATACCATATCACATATGGAGTGGTAGGCATCTGATTTGGTTGGAACCCTATTCAATAGATATGCAACTTCTCAAGTGCATAACCCCAAAAGAAAATAGGCTACTTAGTAGTACTCATCATAGAGCACACCATATCACATAGGGTGCGATTGCTCCGCCCCGATACACCGACGTGCTGTGGTGTATACGGAGGAGTAATGCTGAGAGAGAATCTCATTCTCCTTTCTTTTTATAGTCCAGGAATTCCGTTGCTCAAGTATTCTCCTCCTTGATCTCATCAAAGGACATAATACTTTTACCCATTTTTGGTTCTCTACTTCTAACTTATATTCTGTGAATATCTCAAAAGCTTCGGACTTATGATTCAACAAGAACATATGTCTGAATCTTGAGAGATCATCAGTGAATGTAATGAAGTACAAAGAACCGGTCCTGGCATATGTAGACAGGGGACTTTCATACATCAGCATGTATCAATCCCAAGAGTTCAGTAACTCTTTCTCTGTTTCCAATAAACGGAGCTATGGTCGTCTTATCTTTGTGACATGACCGGCAAGTTTCACAAATGTAAATTCAAACTAATTTAAATATGCATCTTTATGTAACTTCAACTAGTCGGGTCGCATTGATATGACCTAGTCTACAATGACTCAAGAAGGATTCGTTCATTTCTGAACTCTTCCTCATGTGTGTGTTCTGTACATTAAGAACCGTAGTTTGATTTAGAACGTCTATGCTTTTAGATAACGTGCCTGAACCAATCAACTCTTGATATAGGAAATGTTTAAAACACTATCCAACAATACAAAATTATATCCTTCTTTACTAATAAAGAGACTGATATGATGTTGTATATCAGGTTCGGTATCTAATAACATTCGTTCAGAATCAATGTATTCTGGTAATACAGGGTGATAACTGCCAACAGACTTGGCTGCAACACTTGCATCATTTCCAACTCTCGAAACTTATCACCCGTTCTCAGTTCTCTACCTTTCTGTAGCCCATGTAACAGATTACATTTGCGGGATCCTAATCCGGTATCTCATACTCAGGACGTAAAGGATACCGAGAAACAGTTCTCGGTAATGAACACACCCGAAGATGATGCATCAGCATGCACTTTCTTCGTTTGGGCGGCACGGGAATTCTGGTAATCCCCTATTTCCTGCTCTGTCTTATAACAATTATAAGTTGGAGCGGGACCAACGTTCCCCAGCGCAGTATAACAAGCGGGTTCGGTCAATACATCCATATTATTATCTTGATTAAGGCGTGACATGGTCGCTATCTAGAGAGAGAGAAGAAAACACTCAGCGTATGCTCTTGCAAGATTAGATTGATTATTAATATATCTAATCGGGATGTCTCCTACTGTTTTAGTCAAATCTTCCTTCAAAGCCTAAAAGGAAAGACTAGCCGGGATTAATTACACCCTACAAGTTCACCAATCTTTCAGCCAGGCCAGTACCGGTACTTTGAGGGAGGTTCCCCGTGCTTTCGCACGGACCTAATTAAAATAAACCCCGTTTTCCCATAGGCATAACCCCGTTGACACCTTTCTAGACACCTACTTGATCGGCTAATTGTAATGTGTAAAACTCTCCCAGGAGTAACTCTTACTCGCAGTGGGTATCGGGATCCAACTATCTCATAGAAGGTATGCAATCTCATTGCAAATTTCAACTCTTGAAATTCCCAATAATATTTTGCCCCTAGCAGCTATATGACCTTAACATAGTCAACAAATCATAAGTGCTAGTCAAGTTCAACCCATCATTTCCCGATTGAATTAAACCCACCCACACGACCCTTAACATAGTCAACAAAGTCACACGACTACCCTAATCCAATCGCATCATATGCTTATACAGATAAGCACTAATCAGCTACCGCACACTACGCCTTAACATAATCAACAAATATAGCACGAATACTAACTAGTACTTATCTGAAATGACGGAGGGCTACGACAGGTTTTTAAGAAAACCCTTGGCGTAATGACCTTGATATCGTTGTAGAATCAAATGATTTAAATGGAGTGTTTTTTAGGCCTTTGCTAGTTTTGCTAAAGAGGTCACTCCCGGTGAAGGGATCTCGGCTCTTTTCTTATCGAATAAGGTGCAGGATATTTCACAAATACCACTATGCAAAGCAAACACTAGAAAAGCAATCAAAAGACAAAACCGAGGGTTGTAGCATCTGCCAGTTATTGCTAAAGAGGTCACTCCCGGTGAAGGGATCTCGGCTCTTTCCTTATCGAATAAGGTGCTGGATTTTCTACAAGGAACACCGCTATGCATGATTTCCTGAAAGTTTTAAACTGAGGAAAAATCCAACACTTGAAAGTTTTCCGTCATGGGAAAAATGAGTTATTGATTCCGTTCGAACCTTTTAACACGTTCTAAATTACCCGAAAAACTAAACGATGTTAATCTTTCCGATCGAATCATCAAATTCTTATGATCTCCAGAAAACTCAACACTTGAGTAATATTAAAAATTCCCAGAAGCATAATTTAATATCTTCGGATCACCTCTTGAAGTACGATCCCTCAACCCTCATGTTCTGCCGCGGAACCGCCGCCAATAGCCTGGTTTGGCCGCGGTTCCACGGTGGCTTGATAGATTTAGGGAGTCGTACTTCACAGATATCCATATAATCACCTGCTTATTTTTGTGAGTATTTTTAATACAGAAAAAACCAAATTTTAAAAAAAATTCCAGAGAGGGGGTCCAAAATCATATTTTGAGGTTCGATCGGACTTTTAATTTCGTCTACACATCGCCTAATGCTCTAGCTTGGCTATGATACCACTGTAGGGTTAGCTTAGCACCTTAGCAAGGTTTTGGCAAGCATCAATCATGCTACTTTAAATTTTTTGGGGTGCTAAACAAACCCTAACCAAGATCTTAACTAGAGACATAGGGTTAACATAGCAAGTAAACAACTTTACTTCTAAGAGTTTGGGATTACAACCTTTGTAGTCCGTTCCTTCGCTTCATTAGCTCCATGTTGAGGTCCCTTCGCCGCGATCATCATGTACCCGGACTCTAGAGAGGCTCCATGAAGAGAAAGATGCAAGCTTGCTTCCAATCTTCAATAGCTAAGATGATCTACCTTGAAGAATCTCAAACCCAAGCTCATGCTTCACTAATCAAGTATTAGCAAAGCAAACACCCTAATCTAAGTGGCTGGAATAGATGATGATGATGAAGTAGGAATTTAGCTCTCTTTTGTTTTCAATTTCTCACTTTATTTCATCACCAAAGAAAAAGCTAGTGAAGGTTTTCTTCATGAAGAAAGAAGAAGATGAAGTAAAACCTTTTGTGATGAATAACGAAAATCATTGTTGTGGTTACAAATCAACTATGAGTTAAGAATGAAGGCTTAACCCTTGTAGAGAATCAACCAGGGTAAAGGGTTTGGGTTGGGTTGGGTTAAGAAATATCTACACAAAATATCAAAGGTCAAAGTCAAAGCTTCAAGAAGCTTCATGAAAGCTTCATGCAAGCTTAACCCTAATCCAAACCCTAACCATGTTTAAACTCCACAAAACATGTTGCATTTGTAACCCTAACTTGCTACAATATTATATATCAGATATATAATATATTTTGTAACAAAATAAAATAATACAATTAACATATATCATATATCAATGTATTATCCAAGTGAGAAAAAGAATCTTTAAGTGAGCTTATATTAGTTAATGTAATATAATATATCAAATATATATAAATATACATTAAATTAACGAATCAACACTTGATCCGATAATCTGGCTATTTCATAAATAACCGACTAATATAATCTGTATCAGTTCATCGAATCAACACTTGATCCGATGACCCGGCTATATCACATATACCCGGCCGATATCACATATCATGAGAATCTAATACGGTATCGTATACACGTATTATTCTCGGTCCCGCACATATCACATATGTGCCCCTACTCCGTTTTGCCTGATCCAGGAAACCTCTGTGTAGGACTCTAAAGAATCGTCAATACGCCGGCAGTAGGTGATGATCATATCAAACACCCACAAGCTGCAAGCGGTCAGCTAAATGTAACAGCCACCCAGGTATTGAGCAATCAGAAGATCAACAAGAAATCCTGTACATTCTCCTGTGAATCCAACCAGTAACACTCCCGTACAGTCCGGTCTCTTCGTCTGATATGTCACATATCTCGCCTAGGGGTAGTAAACGTCAGACCCCAGTAGCTTGATAAGTCGTGTCGATATGAGGTCTATAACAGTTCAAGAAACTACTGATAACACTTACCAGTAAATCTCAGCAACCCTGGCCAGGGATTTCCAGTTATAGCCAATCGAACACAGCGCAACATCAACTCCCTATACCGGAGAGACGAAACCCCTCCTATCGCTCATTGCCTCCATGTGATTCGGGACTGTACCAAAAAGCCACCGTTTTGCACGCCCCCTTGGAAGTGGTATGATGGAAATCAAAGCACAATGGGAATCACACAAGACTCTATGACGATCTCCGGTCGACAGAGTAATCTGTACCAGTGTCACCAGAGAACTGCCATCTAACGTGAGGTATAATACCATTTGGGAGTTCTCGGCGAGTCCGTCCAGTGTACCCAGTCTCTACTGAGCACCTGTATGCCTTCTATGATGTCGAACACCAATGGATATGGGATCATCCATCGCCCATCATATGGGTCAAGAAGCGCATACGCTAGTCTACTCTGGAGTATTGATGCCCTGTCTCGGTACTCCCATGACTAGGAACATTTGAAGGATGTATTTAGCGACTATACTGTCCCCACTAGTATGATCTGCATCATAATCCTGGTAGTCAAGTACTCATCCTAAGGGATTTATCATCATGTAACACAGAGACAATCAGAGTATATGTTAAGATAAAGGGCAACCAGATAGCATACTATCATGTCGAGCAAGAAAGTCCTCTCTATATATGTCCAAGCATCCACTACAATATACATCGTATGTTAAGTAATGGCCTCTAGGGCATACATATAACTAACAGTAATGTCACCTGAAGCATGTACATGATGATAAAGACAAACCAGATAGCATACTATCATTTTGAGTAAGACTGTTCTACCGGTATAGGTCCTCCCTCAATCATTGCAATCATGTGCCTGCGATCCAATAATTGACTTGAGGGCACTATAGCCAACATGTATATACAGGTGAAGGGTATTCTTGTGATCCTTCACGAGTTTACTTTAGAAGATGCCATTCTATTTATTGTTTTAAACATTTGGATTAATGTTTATTAAGTGGAAATTGTGAGTGCAAGTCTTAATCAAGAGCATTAAATGTGGCTTATGCATTTGTGGTGACTTAAGGTGTTATTTTTTGTGCCATGTCTAATCTCTTGATTGATTATTATGTGGAATTGATATGTGAAGAGAGAGAGGGCAGCCAAGTGATGGCTTGGGTTTTGTTTTTGATTTACCTACAGCTCTCACAATTTATCCCACATAATAAGCAAGCTTCTTCTTCTTCACTAGTTTTTCTTGTGCTCATAACTTCTTCATCAATGGCTTCTTCTTCAACCTCCATCTATACCATCTCATGTGTTGAGAATCAATGGATGTTATGAGACAAAGTAATCACACCTATCTCTACTTCACCTTGGACATGTCGGTTAGCAAACTTCATGTTCGAGTTGCTTCGTTTGACGTGGTGCCATTTCGACGAGCGAGATCGGAGAGCGTACTTCGTTGGAGCAGCCGCGAGGAGCTTGGGATGGTGGATAATGACCGAAGGACACGGATCGATCGGTATATCCATTCTAACATCTTTGTAGTTAGCTAGTATAGGGTTAATGGAACGATCCGGGTGAAAGACTGCGTTAGCACCAGTTTATAAAAGTTTTTGTTCCACGTTTGACCTTGGATTGACGGCCGGGGCGCTACCATAGACTTACATGGTATCAGAGCCATACCATTAACCCTTACTAGCTTAATCTAACATGTTTAAAATATCGATCGACCGAATTTTCTAAAACTGCAATTCCATTCTTCAAGTTTCTGCCGAATTTTTAAAGTCGTCTAAAAATTATTTTGGGTATATCAGAAAATCGTGCAGGATTTTTTAAGACCTTGGAAGAAATTTGAGAGCACGTTCTGACCATCACACCTGGAACCGCGGCCAAACCATCGTATTTGCCGCGGTTGCGCGGTGGTATGGTGGACATAGTGCACTATTTTTCTTCTGGGTGTCTTTTATATGGAATAGTGGTTTCTGAGATGTTTTGTTTTGGCCTAGATTCGTTTGAGTGCTGGATTTTCACTTGGGGCCATTTAGGGATGTTTAGTCGATCGAAATTTTAAATACGTTAGTTTACAGTACATGCATTTCTATCTGTGACCGTGAATGTCATTAGAGCGGTACAACTCGTCTAATTGCTATATGTTTTTTTAGACGGGTTTGCGAACGTGACATTCACGTTGATGTTCTGTGTTGCGCCGTGATGTTGCGGATTTGTCATGGTGGATAGCTTGGATGCAATGTTAGTACAGTTTAGTTTTATTTGTACATTTGATATCGCGGGGCGAGCATCCGACATGTGGACTGCCATCACTGCCTGTTTGTATATTATTATTTTGGGGCACGACCGGGTTGAGGTCGATGTACCCGTTGTACATATTTTCTTTTCTGTACTAGGATTACCCCGCGGAGGAGTGCACGGATAGCCGGGTTCTAGAGAGCAACGGGCCCGCATCTCATGGCTTTAAGACGGAGGGGCTTCACTCTAGAATTGGCGGGCTATTCGCCGCACTTGTAAGGGGTACAGGTTGACCTAAGGTGGGGTGCTCAAGTTATCGGATTCCGTGAAGTGCTGGGTAGTCCATTCACTTTGCTGAAGGGGGCTGCGTAGCTTCTGGTTTTGGCGGGTAACTTGCCGCACTTATAACACCCGAGTTCATTTATACCAATTCCAGTTTCCGTATTTACTTATCCATGGTCTATTCTTGATTTAGCGTGTTTGGGTGCGAATGGTATTTTACTTTTTACATTGTATTCGACCCGACCCGCTTGCTTGAACTTGTTTGAATTATAGTTATAGGTTACCCTGACTCGTTGCTTTGACACGTGCATCTAGTATAAACTGCATATTGGCATTTCATCTGACATCGCATGTTTTATCATATAACATTTTAAATCACGAAAAATAATTTAAAATTGCATTTCATAGCCTGCTTGTTACCCCTAACCTTGTGGTAGCGTCCTTGCATCGTGTTCTCGTCCCGTTCAGTGAAACGGACGTATTTGGATGGCTACGCGCACGTACGTGCATCCGTTCTTGGGGGTATGCATTTTCATTGACTAATCATTCATTTTGAAATTTGGAAGTCGCATATATTTTTCATATTTTTAATCTGAATTTTTAGACCCGACCCGGGCGTGTTTTGGAGTAAGTTTGTATTTGCCAAATCTCAAAACGGACTAATATTATATTATATATTTCATTATAACTTTCAACTAAAAAATATATTTTATATTTTCATTAACAGTTTATCTCTCTCTCTCTCTCTCTCTCGCTGCACATGCATGAAAGATTCGTTACCCTTAAAATATTGACACGTCTCTCTCTCCCCTCCCTTTTCGTCTTCCCCATTATATTTTCTTTTCCGCCTTCCTTCATCGCCCGTGCCCGTCGCCGTCACGCTCTTACTCACGACCTCTTCTCCTCGACTGCAACCCAACAGCCTTCTCCATCCTCGCCACCTGCAACCCCTTGCACCCCCTCTGCATTTCACCGGCAACCCCACGACGGAAAGCCTCATCGCCTTCGCCTCTCGCTTTTCCCTCTGATCCAAACCCAGGGACCATCACAGCCCTTCCCCCTTTTTCTTCTTCTTCTTCTTCTCTCTTTACTCTCTCCTTCTAAATCTTTTTCCAGTGATCGCCGGCAAATCCCATCGCCGGTGACCCACGACTCGTCATCACTTCATCACGCCCTCGTCTCCTCTGTCCCTGTCCTGAGTCTTTACCTGATCATGTCCAGATACCTTCTGATGGGACTGATGTATGGGAAATTGATCTCAATCTACTAAAGTTTGAATGTAAAGTTGCTTCTGGTTCATATGGTGACCTTTACCGAGGAACATATTGTACTCAGGATGTAGAAATTAAAGTACTCAAGCCTGAGCGTGTAAATGTGGACATGCAACGTGAATTTGCACACGAAGTCTATATTATGAGGAAGGTCCGTCACAAGAATGTGGTGCAGTTTATTGGCGCATGTACCGGGCCACCTGGCTTATGTATTGTGATAGAATACATGTTGGGTGGAAGTGTGTATGACTTTCTTCATAAAAAAAAGGGTGTCTTCAAACTTCCGGCTTTAATCAGGGTTGCAATTGATGTTTCCAAGGGAATGAACTACTTGCACAAAAATAATATTATTCATAGAGACTTGAAGGGTGCCAATCTTCTGATGGATGAAAATGAGATCATCTTACATGTGTTGGTTTCATAAAGAATTTATCAAAATGTGAACCACTGTGACTACGGAAAAGACAAAAGGGGCGTTTAGTACTAAAAATTCTACAAATTTAACTCCTTGAGCTAAGGCAACAATTTTTTGTGCAAACACGCTATCACCAGAGCTGTACGTGACGCCGACAATCCAGACGACATACCTTACTTGCGTTATCACCCTCGTGCGTTATTTGGAACCGTTCCGTGTACCGTGCGCACGTCATGACATTTCCCGCCGACGTGTGACGTTCCGTTTACCGCTTCGCGATCCGTCGAGGCAAGTGAAACTTGCTACATTCTATTCATTCTATTCCTATATTAATTTATCTATTTTCTTATTAAATCTATAGATAGAATCTAAAGCCATGAGTTCCAAGTTAACAGCACGATGTTCCGTTTACATATTTCAGATCTAGAACTAGAAACCTAACTGTTGCATTTAGTTTACTAAACCTTGTAACAAAATTTATATTTTAATCACGTAATAAATATTTACCTAGTCTATGGTACCCTTTCTATAGTTTACTCTATTGGACACCCATGTGCATCTTTAACCTGTTTTAGTTATAATTGCATCCATTGAACATAATTTACAAATCATTGCATATCTTAGTACTTATTAACTTGAGTTTTAAACATCCATATTTATTATACTGTATTCATGTAATGATGAAACTATCCCTTAAACCCAAACTGATAACCGTGCATCGATATTATTTAAACCGTACCTAATTGCATATCACATTACATGTTCCTGTTTATTGTTCTGATAGTACTCGTGCTTGTTTATTTATAATCATGTCTATATTAGTTTGATTTATGAGCACCCACATAACATTTTGTGCTACCTGACATGACCTGTTGCACTTTCTACTTGATATGACATGGTACCGTACACTCTTGACATGACATGACACCTACATGCACTACTTGACCTGACCTGATGTACCATGGCTTTACCTGTTACCTGATCTTGTGTCTAATGCCAACCAACCTGACCTGTAGTCCTTACGGACCGTTCCTGTTGTTTATCCAGACAAACCTGCACCTACCTGCTCCTGTGTTGGCATTAGTTCTTGATTATTGAATACCTGACTTGAACACATATAACTTGGGGGTATGGGGAAATCAATGATGAAATCCTGACTTGTAACTCGACAGTTGCTTGCTTATACTGATCAGTTCTTAGAGGCTAGGCCCGCTTCGTGACGATGCTGCTGACATCGTTAGTCTTTACCCTTTCTTTTTAGTGCCTAGCGGCACGTCTCGGTTTCAGCCCGAGAGTCTTAGACCGTGGTCCCGGGCATGCACGGGATACTATTGCGTTACATCGACGATTCATCAAATTGATTTCAAAGACTTGAGAGTAGTTAACCCAAATAGACCAGTTTAGATAACTCACTACACATTACACCACTGTCCTTACTTATATCACTGTTATGCTTGTTTACCATTTATGCTCATACTTGCATGTATCGCCACCCCTATTTTTTATTATTGCTTGATGTTATGACGCACTGACGTCTGGGTTTTGCATGGCCCAGATTCTCTACCTTTGTTGCAGACTGATCAGGAGTTTTGCCGCTGTTAGACCGAGCGGTAAGGATCCTGTTGGCATCCAGCCTTACTTTCCAGGTGTTTATTTGATCCTTTGCTTCCGCATACTACATTATTTCTTGATTCATTTATTCTGGCTCATGGAGATGTACTAGATAGTTTAGTTTACTTTCCTGTTCTTGATATCTCTACAGCCGTAATGTAACTGTGGAAGGATTTTTCCTATCCACAGGTAGCATGGTTGGCTATGTCACGTGCCCATCTTAGCGTACTCTGGGAAGCGGGGCGTGACATGGTTCTTTTAGTATCAGAGCAAAGGATATAGGGTAATCGGGTTTGATTCTTTTGTAGTTGGGTATTGGACCCAATACACGAATCAGAATACTCGTGATTAGGATCATGTCCTGCCACCTTGTTATCGTGATTCTTGAATCATATCTTTCTCGTATCCTTTGCCTTGACGATATGCAAACAACTTTGCATCTCGACTTGAAACCTTTTTGTTCCTCTATTGTTTCTCCCTGTTTCTTGATTCTGATACTAGGATTTGGGCGACTTGGGTGGAGTTATGTGATTGTAACTATGAACTGCAGCATGGTTACAATGCGGTGCTCTATTTAAGTAACTTGGAATTCTAGTTTTGATTCATTTCCATGTTTCATGATCGAAATATTACCTTGCTTCTCTCGGTTTCATTGCTTATTAGTTATTGTTTTATCGCCAGTTTGAATCACGTTTACCGTGCTTAATCCTCTTCAGTATCTTGACTTCGGACGAAGTCATCTCGGTATCTTACTTGTTCATGTTTTCCCTGCATTAGAATTATTCAATTCTGGTGCATCCCTTTGTTTGTTGTTGTCTTGGGAATGGATTTTCGCGGCACTTTCCACGCTTATATTTGTTGGAGATAATGCCCTCAGAGTCAATTATTGGATCACAGGTACGTGATTGCAATGATTGATGGAGGACCTATCCCGGTAGGACAGTCTTACTCGAGATGATAGTATGCTATCTGGTTTACCTTTATCATCATGTACTGTTTTAGGTGACCTGACACGTCGCTATTACACGTTGATAGAGCCCCTAGGATTCTTGCTTGACCACCAGCAGTATGAGGGCGATCATATAAGTGGGAGCTGGGGTCTATAAGCATATCCTGAAATGGTCCCTAGTCGTGTGAGTTTCGAGACAGGGCATCGATACTCCATAGTAGACTAGTGTATACAGTCGAGACCCCGACGAGGGGCGGTGGCCGGTCTCCCAAGCCACTGGTGTCAGTTGGATCACCTAAGATGTATACAGGTGCTCATTAGGTTATGAGTACACCGGACAGGACTCGCCGGGAACATGCCAGTTGGTCATATACCAGACGTCAGATGGCAGTTCCCTGGTGACATGTGTGCAAGTTAGTTCATCGACCTGGGGATCGTCATTTGTCTCGTGTGAGTTCCCACTGTACTTTGATTACTACCCTACCACGGCTCAAAGGAGTCGTGCAAACAGGTTTTAGTTGGGTACAGTCCCGAGCCACATGGAGGAAATGAGCGTATCTTCAGGGGTTCGTCTCTCCCGGTATTGGGGGTGAGGTCGTGCTGTGTCTAGGAGAGCCATTACACGAAGCCCTCGGCCGAGGCAAGGAGATTTACTGGTAGGTATCCAGTAGTATCTCAGGGTGTTCTGGGCTACACTCCGACACGACTTGTACCGCTTTTGGGGGTCTGACTTTTACCAACTCCCTAGGCCCGCCATGCGATGCTCATAGACGAACGGACCGGACTGTACGGATATTGTCACTGACAGGCTCAGTAGGGTTGTCAGGCTGAGTTCACTCACAGACATCCCTTTTAGTCAGTACCTGGTAGCCCGTTACGTATTGGCTTATACCTCTGACGTGCTAGTGGTTAAATCCACAACCAAGGTGTTGACGAGTCTTTAGAGTCCCCCACATTCAGTTACTCAGCTTTCGGGCGAAAGGTTGTAGAGGCCGTATGGAGATATGGCAAGGTCCGATCAGATACGTGCGGTATTGCACGGATCAGGATCTGACAGTTTGTACTATAGGCCGTATGGTTATATGGCAGGGTTCGATCAGATACGTGCGGTATTGCACGGATCAGGATCGAACAGACATTGCTAGCCGGTTTTGGTATAAGCCGGATTCTAGTATAGTACAGTGGAGATTTTGTCTCATTGCATTTGTATTTCGGTCGAAATACAGATGCGGGTGTGTATGCACAGTATCGGGGTTTTCCTGTAATTTATTACGGGACCAGTTTTTTGGAGTTGCCAGTTTGCTTTCCGTTTCGGCCGATTTCCTTTGTTCCGTTCATTGGCCGAAGATTGGTGGAGGAGGGTTTATTTGCATTGTTGCAAATAGGCATTAGAGGAGGGGGTTCTTTGCATCTTGTTGCATCATGATGGTTTTCATGATGAGCACCATCACTTGACTTTCTTCTTCTCATGATGGCTTGACTTTTTGAAGCCATCATGCATGAGATGATGGTTGCCTTGGAGTGTTGGATTTGTTGTGATCATTGCATTCCACCCACCCCTTGACCTTGCTCTCTCTTTCTCTCTCCAATCACACAAAGGGGGGGTAAGGGGCCGGCCATTCCATGAGAGGGAATGGGATTCATTTCTTTTGGTGGGGGGAAAAATTGTTATGCTCATTCTTTTGTATATCACATTTTTCCTTCACCTCTCTCCAAGTTCTTCTTCCTCCACAAAATGGCAAAACTCTAAAAACCCCAAATGAGACTTCTTCTCTAGATATTCTACAGCATATCTTGGGCACGTCGAGTAGCCGGCTTCGTGCCCGAGTTGCCTCGGCATTGAGGTGGGAGCCCGTAAAAGTAGTGGGCGATGTGGTGCACTTCCGGCGACGAGGAGGAGACGGGACATTCCGCAGGAGATCGGGACGACGACGAGAAGACCGGAGGACTCGGATCTGTCGGTATACTTCTCTTCCCTTTCTTGTAGATAGTTAGGACTAGTTAATGGTTACGATCCGGATGTTTAGTGCGCGGTGGTGCCGGTTTGCTAAGTCCGCAAAATTAAAGTTTATCACCGCTTCCGCATTCCGGCGTCGGATTGACGGCCGGGGCGCCGCCGTGCACTTACAGTGGTATCAGAGCCTCGCCATTAACTTAGTCTAGCTTTGTGTAATGTGTTTGCATTTCCGATCGATCAAAAAGTTCCAAAACCCGTATTGCCTTCGCATCAGTTTCTGTTGAAAATTTTTGGTCTCGAAAATTTTTTCAGGTTGTAAAATATTGATGTACTAAAAATTATAAGACCACTGTTCAAATTCGATGCACTGATCTTCTAACCAGAGCGCGGAAGGGCGGCCAAAACCCACTTGTGGCCGCGCTTCCGCCGCATCATGAAGGAATCAGTGGGTTGGGTTTTTACAGTGGGCTTCTGGGGAGATTTTAGGTTTTCTGGAACATTAACATTGGGCCCAGAATTTCTTTAACTGCTACAGTATTGCTTTGGGGCCCACTTGTTAAAATTTGATTGATCGGATATTTTAAACACATTTTTCACAGTATTTACATTATATCTGCGACCGTGAATGTCACTTGATCGGTAAATCCGGTCTAACTGCTATAGCCCGGTTAGACGGATTTGCGAACGTGATTTTCACGTTGATGTTCTGTTTTTGCTGTGATGTTGCGGATCGGTCGTGGGGGATAGCCTGGATGCAATGCTAGTACAGTTGTGGATGTATTGTGTACATTTGATATTGCGGGGCGAGCGTCCGACATGTGGACTGCCGTCACTGCCTGTTTGTATTATTATTTTGGGGCACGGCCAGGTTGCGGTCGTTGTACCCGGTGTATGTATATTTTACTTTCTGTACTAGGATTACCCCGCGGCGGGGTGCACGGATAGCCGGGTTCTAGAGGGCAACAAGCCCGCATCTCATGGCATTGAGACGGAGGGGGCTTCACTCTAGGATTGGCGGGCTATTCGCCGCACTCGTAGGGGGTACAGGTTGACCCAGGAGGGGTGCCCAAGTTGCCGGATTCCGTGAAGTGCAGGGTGGTCCATTCACGGTACTGAAGGGGGCTGCCTCGCTTCAGGTTTTGGCGGGTGACTTGCCGCGCCCGTAGGGGTCTAGGATTTCATTGCACAGGCTATCCACACGACCAGGGGAACGTCGGGTTTCAGTAGTGGCTCTGTGAAACCCGGGGATCCCAGATATCTGTATTGTTTCTGTGATGCTGTTCATTCTCTGTGATGTTGCATTTCTTTTCACGCCTTGAGCGAAATATAATATATTGGTATATATATTAGTAGATGTTGTATATGTTTTACATCCGCGCTAGTCCAGTCCCCGCTCTGTCGTTAGTAAGCTAACCTAACGGGTAATGACGGGACCCAGTGGCGAATGCGGATGGCATATACGTACATCAGTATATTTTCGTTCTTTGTGGTGTGATCAATTGATGGGACTGCATTGATTCGGATCAATGCAAGTTAAAAACAAACCTAATCTGATGTTGTTGGAACACTTTTCAAAAAGCTGTTATTGCAAAGACGTTCACTTTTGTTTTGCATCGTGATATTCAGTTGGAATATCCTGCTCCTCAGTCGACGAGGCAAGGGCCGAGATCCCTTCACCGGGAGTGACCCCTTGGACAGAAGTTTGCGTCAGGGCATTAACTTCACTATAGCCGATTACTTTCGCTTTGCATCGCGGTATTCATTTGGAATATCCTGCACCCCATTCTACGGGGAAAGAGCCGAGATCCCTTCACCGGGAGTGACCTCTTTAGCAACGGTTTTCGTCACTATATTTTTTAAAAAGCTATCCGTTCCTTCGACGATATCAAGTTCTTTACGTTAAAGGTTTTCGCCAGAAACCATTCGTAGCCCTCCGTCGTTTCATATGGGTAGTCAATAGTATTCAAGCTGTGTTTGTTGGCCAAAGTCAAGGCACAGTGTTTGGTAGCTGTTGGTTATTCATATGCAGCATAGATAGATGCGTTGGTTTGGGACAGTCGTATAGCCTTGTTGGCCAAAGTCAAGGGCTTGTGCGGGTGGATTCGAATCAACCTGGAGAATGACGGGTAGAACTTGACATGTGACTTATGATTTGTTGGCCAAAGTCAAGGTCATAAGAGCATGGGGCAGAAATCACATCGGGAGTTTCAAAAGAACTGAAACCTGCCAGATATGCGCATACCTTTTGGAGTGTGATGACGTGAGCGGATTCCGTCACGTTATCATGCGATGAGAGTTGGATCCCGATTCCCACTGATGAGTTAGTTTACTCCTCAGGTAACCCCGACTAATTCTTCTTTCAGGTTTGGAGGAGAATTTGAGGTACAGTTGGAGGATTCCAGATTAGATAAATTGGTAACCATTCTGGTCTAGGTTAGAGTGCACGCTGAGTGTTTCTTTTCTCTCTCTCTTTGGCAGCGACCCTTGACCCGACCCTAAGACTTTGACTCAGAGACCAAATTGACCGAACCTTCTTAAACACTGGCTTTTGGATTGTCAGAGTTGCAAACCTCATTGCCACTCCTACTTTTACCCTTTTCTCCAGGACACCCCGTATTGCTACGAACGTCCACTTCCATTGGACAAAACCATCGTATGGTTAGATACGAACTCGAAAGAATTTATTCGAGGATGGTTTCAGGTTCTGGAGAAAACGGATAGGATTATTCAGTTATCTTTTCCTTTTACCCTCTCTCAGGTTACGAGTACTCCTTGGTTTAGGGGTAGTACACCTATTACGCAAATTGGATTGTCTTCTTCCAAACCTTAGGCTGGTGCCGACCGGTAGGGAATGAAGAAAACCAATTAGCATAACGATGGTGTGCAGAAGGTATTAAGTTAAGACAAAGCATGGGATTAGTAAGAGGGCAAAGTAAATTGCAACAGATATTCACGACCAAACCAAGTTTTTCTTCGCCAATCCTAAAATCACCTTTGTATTTCTCCAGGACACTCCGTATCACTACGAAGATCCACAGTTTATTGGATACTCCATCGTATGGTTATATACGAACTCGAAAGGAACTTGTTCCTGTTCGGGGATGGATTCTGGTTCAGGAGAAATAGGAATAAGAGTTATTCAGGTGTCTTTTATCTTCACCTTCTCTCGCATTGCGAGTGTTCCTAGGATTAGGACAGTACACCCATTATGCTTATTGGATAGTCTTCTTCCAAACCATAGGCTGGTGCCGAACGGTAGGGAAGGAAGAAAACCATTTGGCCTAAAGGGGTGTGCAGATGGTAAAGACTAAAGACATATGAAGGGATTTGGAGAGGTGGCAAAGAATTACACGGTTACAGTTGTGAATCTGGATAATGGAAGAGGCATTACTAGGAATACCAGGATACCCCATCGAGACATTTCAATGTTTCAGTTTCACTGTGTACTGTTAAAGGAAAACTGATTTCCCGATTAGACACTTTCTCCAGGGTATGTATTTACCAGGTATGATTCTCACATCTGTATGGTTTTACAGATGATGAGTGGGAGTAGGTTATTGGGAATTGGGTGATCATCCTCATTATATCGGGATTCGTTGTAATCGGTGATATTTGAGGAAGTCACCTGGGTCGTTTGCCGGTCGGCAAATATTTGGTTTTGAATATCCGCTGTTATGCACCAATTTCAAATTGATATATCTGTACGTCTGTTTTCATAGAGTGAGATATACCTTTCTGAAATTATGTCTACGACATTTACCTATATCAGTGGATGGTTAGGTAAGGAGCATTGAACAGCGGTGTAATTCTTCATAACCAAAGGTACAGTTTTCAACCTACGACACACAGTGAATGAGTTATCAGACTCAAGGGACTTATACAGAGTATTGTATGTTGTCCAGGGTCCATCAGGACAGAGGGGTTGGTCCTCGTACTATATTCGGTTTACTTATGACTTCTCTAGTTTTTAGACAGGTGTTTCGCGGAAACACAGGGTCTGAATTTTGAGAAGTTATAGGTATTTGAATAGAGTAGAGAACCAGGTGTAGCAAGTATCGGGATTCTTCAAAGAGATCGAAGATGTGGATACTTGTGTATGGTATTCAGTTGAAAGTAATGATTAAGAGATCTTGCTTCTCTTTCAGGTTATTCATAATTGGAAGCATTCCTAAGTTGAGTAACGCTGATCGGCCTCCTTCCATTTTGTTGACATGCACTGGGGACAGCTGCATGATTTGAATCTGGTTCAATTAAATCAGTGCCTCTGGTCCTATAGGGGATATAGAACAGTTCGTATCTTGACGTTGTTAAGGTACGGGGAGTTGTCCAGCTTATGATTAAAACCAGACTCTGGATAACTCAAGGCACGTTTCTGTAATGGCTGTATTGTGGGTTGACCCAGGCTATGACGAGGGTTGATTTTCTACCATCTGGATGAACAATAGCAATATTGTTCTATACTCGCCATAGTTTTATTAAAAATGGATTTTTTTTCAGAAAACAGTAGTGGGAGTATGGTAGAACTGGAAGTGATTCCAGAACCACAGACGATTACTGAAGATTTGATAAGGAACTTAAAGATTCAATCTGGATTGACATTCCATTGGCCACTCCGCAGATAAGGTGGGTAACTTCAGGCACCCGAGAGGTACTCCGGTAGCCTCAAGGACGGTGACAGGGAAGTTCTTGTTTACCCACACTTGCCATTGTTGTTGTTCCAGGCTGCGAGACCCGGCAGGAGGATGAGTATAGCGTCGTTCTAAACTAGTTTTAGAAGTGCACGTCTATATGACTCTGGCAGAGGGTTTTCGTAGTCAGTGGGAGCAGCGGAAGCATTGGTGGACATCAGGCTTATGTCTATTCATAGACTAAAGCAGATATAGCGGAGATAGATCATCTGTTTCTGATGTGACAGTCATAGGTTTGACGTCATCAGAATAGGGGATGGATCTGTTGAGAAGGTAGTAGGGTGTGATATCCTGGTATTTGGATGACATACACAGAGTAGGAAAAGAAACTCCTATACTACAGTCGGTTATACTTTGGTCGTCACACAGTGGTTTCTCCACAAAGGAAATGGATTTTGTATCAAACATACTGGTTACTAGATCTATGGTTTAGATCTAGATTTGGGTGGTTTCCCAATCAGGGTACTTAGACAGCATTCTAAGAGTATTTAGAATGGACGACTCCTAGCATGGTGGTGTACCTGCAGGTAATGGAGTCACCCTCTCTAAAGATGTCTTATAGACTAAAGGGGAGAGGGATGTGCATGATTGGCAGATCACTTGCTCAGGCAATTGAGTCAATCATGAAATGTCAAGTACCACACCAGATGTTGTTCTTGCACTAGATACAATAAGTTGACTTTGATCCAATCCTGGAGAAACAGTCGGAAGCAGTTTTAGAACATAAGTGGATGTTCTAGGGATATGATAACGACAGCCTTATTCAGGAGACAGTTATCATTCCAGGCTTTCAAGGTGACATGGACGACAAGTAGGTTGTCAGAGTTATAGTTTTCCCTCTGACGAGGGGCAGTATTTTGGACAGGTGGTCCAAGGCAATACTGAGGGAGGCATGGCGCAGGATACTGATTAAGTTCAGTTCACGATACAGTCTAAGAAGTTTGGATTTGGAGTTCATTTATGAGCTATGTCCCATCAGACATCCAGACACATTCTAAGACAGGTATTGCTCATTTCGGGAGATGGGTTTCTCCGCGAACTTGAGATATAGAGAGACATAGAAAGAGACATCAAGGCGGATCCACTCACTGAGGCTATTCCTCGAATGCAATAGTTTCGCAAACGAGCTTTGTGAGACTGACTAGTAGAGGAGTTGGGTGTTCGGTATCACACGGGCTGTGAGTATGCGACATCGCAATAATTAGCCTTGAGTGCAAGTGGGAGATTGTTGGAGATAATGCCCTCAGAGTCAATTATTGGATCACAGGTACGTGATTGCAATGATTGATGGAGGACCTATCCCGGTAGGACAGTCTTACTCGAGATGATAGTATGCTATCTGGTTTACCTTTATCATCGTGTACTGTTTTAGGTGACCTGACACGTCGCTATTACACGTTGATAGAGCCCCTAGGATTCTTGCTTGACCACCAGCAGTATGAGGGCGATCATATAAGTGGGAGCTGGGGTCTATAAGCATATCCTGAAATGGTCCCTAGTCGTGTGAGTTTCGAGACAGGGCATCGATACTCCATAGTAGACTAGTGTATACAGTCGAGACCCCGACGAGGGGCGGTGGCCGGTCTCACAAGCCACTGGTGTCAGTTGGATCACCTAAGATGTATACAGGTGCTCATTGGGTTATGAGTACACCGGACAGGACTCGCCGGGAACATGCCAGTTGGTCATATACCAGACGTCAGATGGCAGTTCCCTGGTGACATGTGTGCAAGTTAGTTCATCGACCTGGGGATCGTCATTTGTCTCGTGTGAGTTCCCACTGTACTTTGATTACTACCCTACCACGGCTCAAAGGAGTCGTGCAAACAGGTTTTAGTTGGGTACAGTCCCGAGCCACATGGAGGCAATGAGCGTATCTTCAGGGGTTCGTCTCTCCCGGTATTGGGGGTGAGGTCGTGCTATGTCTAGGAGAGCCATTACACGAAGCCCTCGGCCGAGGCAAGGAGATTTACTGGTAGGTATTCCAGTAGTATCTCAGGGTGTTCTGGGCTACACTCCGACACGACTTGTACCGCTTTTGGGGGTCTGACTTTTACCAACTCCCTAGGCCCGCCATGCGATGCTCATAGATGAACGGACCGGACTGTACGGATATTGTCACTGACAGGCTCAGTAGGGTTGTCAGGCTGAGTTCACTCACAGACATCCCTTTTAGTCAGTACCTGGTAGCCCGTTACGTATTGGCTTATACCTCTGACGTGCTAGTGGTTAAATCCACAACCAAGGTGTTGACGAGTCTTTAGAGTCCCCCACATTCAGTTACTCAGCTTTCGGGCGAAAGGTTGTAGAGGCCGTATGGAGATATGGCAAGGTCCGATCAGATACGTGCGGTATTGCACGGATCAGGATCTGACAGTTTGTACTATAGGCCGTATGGTTATATGGCAGGGTTCGATCAGATACGTGTGGTATTGCACGGATCAGGATCGAACAGACCTTGCTAGCCGGTTTTGGTATAAGCCGGATTCTAGTATAGTACAGTGGAGATTTTGTCTCATTGCATTTGTATTTCGGTCGAAATACAGATGCGGGTGTGTATGCACAGTATCGGGGTTTTCCTGTAATTTATTACGGGACCAGTTTTTTGGAGTTGCCAGTTTGCTTTCCGTTTCGGCCAATTTCCTTTGTTCCGTTCATTGGCCGAAGATTGGTGGAGGAGGGTTTATTTGCATTGTTGCAAATAGACATTAGAGGAGGGGGTTCTTTGCATCTTGTTGCATCATGATGGTTTTCATGATGAGCACCATCACTTGACTTTCTTCTTCTCATGATGGCTTGACTTTTTGAAGCCATCATGCATGAGATGATGGTTGCCTTGGACTGTTGGATTTATTGTGATCATTGCATTCCACCCACCCCTTGACCTTGCTCTCTCTTTCTCTCTCCAATCACACAAAGGGGGGGTAAAGGGCCGGCCATTCCATGAGAGGGAATGGGATTCATTTCTTTTGGTGGGGGGAAAAATTGTTATGCTCATTCTTTTGTATATCACATTTTTCCTTCACCTCTCTCCAAGTTCTTCTTCCTCCACAAAATGGCAAAACTCCAAAAACCCCAAATGAGACTTCTTCTCTAGATATTCTACAGCATATCTTGGGCACGTCGAGTAGCCGGCTTCGTGCCCGAGTTGCCTCGGCATTGAGGTGGGAGCCCGTAAAAGTAGTTGGCGATGTGGTGCACTTCCGGCGACGAGGAGGAGACGGGACATTCCGCAGGAGATCGGGACGACGACGAGAAGACCGGAGGACTCGGATCTGTCGGTATACTTCTCTTCCCTTTCTTGTAGATAGCTAGGACTAGTTAATGGTTACGATCCGGATGTTTAGTGCGCGGTGGTGCCGGTTTGCTAAGTCCGCAAAATTAAAGTTTATCACCGCTTCCGCATTCCGGCGTCGGATTGACGGCCGGGGCGCCACCGTGCACTTACAATATTGATTGTAAGGAAAGGAAAGTGATTCTCCAGATTCTCGGACATCCGGAGTTTGTTTGGATGGAGGAAGCAGTTCTGTCGGGCCAGTTGAGTTTAGGACTAGGCCGACAAACAATGTTCTTTCGTCGATGGAAGTTATTAAGGAAGAAGCGCAGGCTATAGTTCGAGAATTCATGGACGTGTTTGAATGCCTCTCGGGTTTACCGCCGAAGCGAGACGTGGAGTTCGCGATTGATTTTGTTCCTGGTGCAGCGCCAATCTCAAAGGCGTATTACCTGATGACACCAGTGGAGTTAGAAGAAGTCAAGAAGCTGGTTGCCGAATTGCTAGAGAAGGAGTGGATTCGCAGCAGCAACTCACTCTGGAGAGCTCCAGTTCTTCTAGTAAAGAAGAAAGATGGCACAAGGAGGATGCGCATCGATTATCGAGAATTAAACCGGGTGACTATTAAGAACAAGTACCCGATCCCTCGCATTGGCGAATTATTTGAGCAGCTTAGTGGTGTGAGGGAATTCTCGAAGCTGGATTTGCGATCCGGATATCATCAGGTCCGAGTTAAGTCAGAGGATATTTGCAAGACTGCGTTCAGAACTCGGTATGGACATTACGAGTATTTGGTGATGCCCTTCGGAGTAACGAATGCGCCGGCAATATTTATGGACTTGATGAACCGAATCTTTCACTTCTTGGACCAGTTTATAGTGGTGTTCATCGATGATATTCTAGTCTACTCAGGGGGCAAGGAAGAGCATGTAGAACACATGAAGATTGCACTGCAGACATTGAGGCAAGGAAATTGTATGCAAAGATGAGTAAGTGCGAGTTTTGGCCTGAAGAAGTGAAGTTTTTGGGGCACATTGTGGCTGGAGATGGAATCGTCGTTGATCCGAAAGATTACAGCAGTTCGAGATTGGCCGATTCCGAAGAATGTTGCGAAGATAAGGAGCTTCTTGGACTGGCCGGGTATTATAGAAGGTTCGTGGAGAATTTTTCTCGTTTGGCTGAGCCTTTGACCAAGCTTACGCGCAAGGAGGTACCATTTATGTGGACGGATAGGTGTGCGTCAGCTTTCGAGACGTTGAAACAGAGGTTGATAACCGCTCTTATTTTGACCGTACCGGACGGTTCCGGAGAATTGGTGATTCACAGCGACGCACCGGAGAAAAGAATTGGGATGTGTTTTGGTGCAGCATGAGAAGATTACAACTTACGCATCGAGACAGTTGAAGACCCATGAGAAGAATTACCCAACTCATGACTTGGAGTTAACAGTTGGGATTTTTCGCTTTGAAGATTTGGAGACACTACTTATTGGGCGAAAGGGTCGAAGTATTCACCTATCACAAAAGCCTAAAGCATGTGTTCACGCAGAAGGAGCTTAATATGAGGCAACGTACAATCTTGATCTTACGTACCATCCGGGGAGAGTTAATGTTGTGCCGGATGCGCTTAGTCGGTTGCCAGCAATTCAGATGTTGACTACACAGAAGGGATTTATTGAAGATTTTTTTTTGGAGATTCGAGTTGGAGATCATGCTACCGCATTCTTCAAGACAGTTGTTGCAGCTGCAAGTACAGTCGTCGTTGATCGAGAATAGAAGCAGCGAAATTGTAGGACCCAAGATTGTAGAAGTTTCGAGAACAAGTTGAAGCTGGACTTCGAACGGGCTTGTTGATCCATGAAGATGGTTCGTTGCGATATGGCAGCCGTTTGTGTGTACCAAAGGGAGATTTTCACGAAGAAGTTGTGAAGGAGGCACACAGTTCCGCATATTCCGTACATCCAGGAGGCATGAAGATATACCGAGATCTACGACAGCAATTCTGGTGGGAAGGCGTGAAACGGGAGATTGCCCGCTTTGTGGCAAAGTGCTTTGTGTGTCAGCAAGTTAAGGCTGAATATCAAAGGGTTGCTGGTTTATTGCAACCACTTCTGATTCCTCAATGGAAGTGGGAACATATAACCATGGATTTCGTGACTGCTCTACCGCGGAGTCCAAAAGGCAACAATGCAGTTTGGGTGATTGTTGATCGTTTGACCAAGGCAGCTCATTTCATTCCTTTTCGCGTTAGTCGATCAACAGAAGTATTGGCAGAACGGTGCATACAGGAGATTGTAAGATTGCATAGAGTACCAGTGAGCATCGTGTCCGACCGTGACACTCGTTTCTTATCACACTTTTGGAGGATCTTACAGGAAAGTTTGGGGACTCGTTTGAAGTTTAGCACAGCTTATCATCCTCAAACAGATGGCCAGTCGGAGAGAACGATCCAAACTCTTGAAGACATGTTGAGAATTTGCATGTTAGACTTCAAGGGTTCATGGGAGGATCATCTGCATTTAGTGGAGTTTTCTTACAATGATAGTTTTCAGGCGACTATTAAGATGGCTCCATTCGAGGCTTTATATGGTCGCAAGTGTCGTTCACCTGTTTGTTGGGACGATATTGGAGAACGAAGATTGTTGGGACCGGATTTGATCGTACAAACAGTTGAGAAGGTTAGTACTATCCGGAATCATATGAAGGCAGCACAAGACCGACAAAGAGTTGGGCAGATACGTCAAGAAGACCTCTAGAGTTCGCCGTTGGTGATTTGGTATTCTTAAAGGTATCACCGACTAGAGGGGTGATACGTTTCGGAAGTCGGGAAAAGTTTAGTCCTCGATTCGTTGGACCTTTCGAGATTTTGGGAGCGTATTGGAGAAGTGGCGTATCGTTTGGCGTTACCGCAATCTTTGGCGAATGATCATGACATGTCTCATGTATCTCAACTCCGTAATTATGTTCGAGATGAAGCACACGTGCTGGATCATTTAGAGCTAACTGTATGAGAAGATGAAATCAGATAGAAGTTTCCACAGCTATTCCTATAGTTTCTTGATTGTTTATCCTTTCTTGTTCTTGGAATTTCGAGGACGAAATTCTTTTTGTAGTTGGGTATAATGTAACACCCGAGTTCATTTATACCAATTCCAGTTTCCGTATTTACTTATCCATGGTCTATTCTTGATTTAGCGTGTTTGGGTGCGAATGGTATTTTACTTTTTACATTACATTCGACCCGACCCGCTTGCTTGAACTTGTTTGATTTATAGTTGTAGGTTACCCTGACTCGTTGCTTTGACACGTGCATCTAGTATAAACTGCATAATGGCATTTCATCTGACATCACATGTTTTATCATATAACATTTTAAATCACGAAAAATAATTTAAAATTGCATTTCATAGCCTGCTTGTTACCCCTAACCTTGTGGTACGTCCTTGCATCTTGTTCTTGTCCCGTTCAGTGAAACGGACGTATTTGGATGGCTACGTGCACGTACGTGCATCCGTTCTTGGGAGTATGCATTTTCTTTGACTGAGCATTCATTTTGAAATTTGGAAGTCGCATATATTTTTCATATTTTTAATCTGAATTTTTAGACCCGACCCGGGCGTGTTTTGGAGTAAGTTTGTATTTGCCAAATCTCAAAATGGACTAATATATATTATATATTTCATTATTGTTAGTTATATGTGTGCCCTAGAGGCCATTACTGTACACTGGATGTATATTGTAGTGGATGCTGGGACATATATAGGGAGGACTTTCTTACTCGACATGATAGTATGCTATCTGGTTGCTCTTTACCTTAACGTGTACACTGATTGTCTCTCTGTTACATGTTGGTAAAGCCCTTAGGATGTGTACTTGACTACCTGGACTGTGATGCGGATCATACTAGTGGGGACATGGTAGTCCATAAGTACATCCTTCAAAGTCCCTAGTCGTGGGTGTATCGAGAAGGGGCATCGATATACCAGAGTAGACTAGCGCATACCTTCTCGACCCATACTGATGGGCGATGGATGATCCCATATCCATTGGTGTTTGACATCAGAGATGATATACGGGTGCTCAGTAGAGACTGGGTACACTGGACGGACTCGCCGAGAACTCCCAGATGGTATTATACCTTACGTCAGATGGCAGTTCTCTGGTGACACTGGTACAGAGTAGTCTGTTGACCCGAGATCGTCATAGAGTCTTGTGTGGTTCCCACTGTGCTTTGATTTCCATCTTATCACGTCCAAGAGGGCGTGCAAAACGGTGGTTTTTGGGTACAGTCCCGAGTCACATGGAGGCAATGAGCGATAGGAGGGGATTCGTCTCTCCCGGTATAGGGAGTTGATGTTGCGCTGTGTTCGATTGGCTATAACAGGAAATCCCTGGCCAGGGTTGCTGAGATTTACTGGTAAGTGTTACCAGTAGTTTCTCGAAGTGTTATAGACCTCATATCGACACGACTTATCGAACTATTGGGGTCTGACGTTTACCACCCCTAGGCGAGATATGCGACATATCAGACGATCAGACCGGACTGTACGGTAGTGTTACTGGTTGGATTCACTGGAGTGTGAGCGGGCTTGCTCGTCGATCTTCTGATCGTTCAATACCCGGGTGGCCGTTACGTTTAGCAGACCGCTTGCGGCTTGTGGGTGTTTGATATGATCATCATCTGCTGCCGGCGTATTGACGAGTCTTTAGAGTCCTACACAGAGGTTTCCTGGCTCAAGCGAAACGAAATAGGAGCGCATATGAGATATGTGCGGGACCGAGAATAATGCGTGTATGTGATACCGTATTCTATTCTCGCGATGAATGTATCGATTGGTTGTATGCGATATAACCTAGTTATCGAATCAAGTATTGATTCGATAAGCCGATACATAGGATACTAGTCGGTTATATGCGATATGACCGGATCGTTAAATCAAATGTTGATTTAATGCATAATTATATATATTTGATATATTAGTTTGCACCAACTAGTATCGGTTTACTTAAGATGGATTTTCTCACTCGGATGTGCGCATTGCATATGCGATATGATTTTGTGCACTTGCTTGTATCATGTTTGATGATACATGCCTTTTGGTTAAGTGTATAGAATTAAACCATAGTTAACTTAATGATTAGGGTTTTGCTTTTTCTTTTAATTATTTGTTTATTCATTTTGGATATTAATATAAGCATAAAAGAAAAGCAAAATGGTTTCTTTATTTCATTTTCTTTCATGAAGCTTTTTGAAGCTTCATGAAGCTTTGACCAAAGTGACCACTTTGTCTTTATCTTTAACCCTAACCATTAATCTAACCTTAGTTAACTCTCTACACTTGACCATGGTTGATTATGATAAGTATTCTTTTATTTTGTATTTTCTAAAATAACTTATCATAACACTTTCTTCTTCTTCTTCCTTTCTTCACTTGAAGAAAGTAAGCTCCATCAATGGTGATTGATGGAAATGAGTGAGAAATCCAAAACTAAAGTCTACCCACTTCCTATTTCTTCATCCTCTACCTCTTGCCAAGTAGTAGAGTGTGTTTTCTTCACAAGTTTCTTGACTTGGTGAAGTCGGAGCTTGATTTAGCGATGCCTCGACGTAGATCATCTTCGGCATGGACATCGACGACCTAGCTCGCCTTTTCTCCGACGAAGCCGACGCTAGAGCCCGGGAATTCACTTGGACAGCGGAGATGACTTCATTGCGGAGCCGTGAAGGTGGAGCACCGGATCTACAAAGGTTGTATTTCCGTTTTCTCATAGTTAAGTGTTAACTAGTTCTTGTTTTCGCCTAAACATCTAGTCTAAGATCCGTAGTTTAGGGTTTCCCGGCACCGTAAATTTTGAAATTGGCATGTTCGATGCCTTGTGAGACCTCCTTAGGGTGCCTAGGAACCTTTCAATTATAACTTTCTACTAAAAAATATATTTTATATTTTATTTAACAGTTTATCTCTCTCTTTCTCTCTCTCTCTCTCGCTGCACATGCATGAAAGATTCGTTACCCTTAAAATATTAACACGTCTCTCTCCCTCCCCCCTCTTCGTCTTCCCCATTATATTTTCTTTTCTGCCTTCCTTCATTGCCCGCGCCCGTCGCCGTCACACTCTTACCCACAACCTCTCCTCCTCGACCGCAATCCAACAGCCTTCTCCATCCTCACCACCTGCAACCCCCTGCACCCCTCTGCACTTCGCCGGCAACCTCATGACGGAAAGCCTCATCCCCTTCGCCTCTCGCTTTTCCCTCTGATCCAAACCCAGAGACCATCACAACCCTTCCCCCCTTTTCTTCTTCTTCTTCTTCTCTCTTTACTCTCTCCTTCTAAATCTTTTTCCAGTGATCGCCGGCAAATCCCATCGTCGGTGACTCGCAACTCGTCATCACTTCATCACGCCCTCGCCTCCTCTGTCCCTGTCCTAAGTCTTTACCTGATCATGTCCAGATACCTTCTGATGGGACTGATGTATGGGAAATTGATCTCAATCTACTAAAGTTTGAATGTAAAGTTGTTTCTGGTTCATATGGTGACCTTTACCGAGGAACATATTGTACTCAGGATGTAGCAATTAAAGTACTCAAGACCGAGCGTGTAAATGTGGACATGCAACGTGAATTTGCATAGGAAGTCTATATTATGAGGAAGGTCCGTCACAAGAATGTGGTGCAGTTTATTGGCGCATGTACCAGGCCACCTGGCTTATGTATTGTGACAGAATACATGTTGGGTGGAAGTGTGTATGACTTTCTTCATAAACAAAAGGGTGTCTTCAAACTTCCGGCTTTAATCAGGGTTGCAATCGATGTTTCCAAAGGAATGAACTACTTGCACCAAAATAATATTATCCATAGAGACTTGAAGGGTGCCAATCTTCTGATGGATGAAAATGAGATCATCTTACATGTGTTGGTTTCATAAAGTATTTATCAAAATGTGAACCACCGTGACAACGGAAGAGACAAAAGGGGCGTTTAGTACTAAAAAATTCTACAAATTTAACTCCTTGAGCTAAGGCAACAATTTTTTGTGCAAACACGCTATCACCAGAGCCGCACGTGACGCCGGCAATCCAGACGACATACCTTACTTGCGTGATCACCCTCGTGCGTTATTTGGAACTGTTCCGTGTACCGTGCGCGCGTCACGACTTTTCCCACCGACACGTGACGTTCCGTTTACCGCTTCGCGATCCGTCAAGGCAAGTAAAACTTGCTACATGCTATTAATTCTATTCCTATATTAATTTATCTATTTTCTTATTAAATCTATAGATAGAATCTAAAGCCATGAGTTCCAAGTTAACAGCACGATGTTCCGTTTACATATTTCAGATCTAGAGCTAGAAACCTAACTGTTACATTTAGTTTACTAAACCTTGTAACAACATTTATATTTTAATCACGTAATAAATATTTACCTAGTCTATGGTACCTTTTTTTATAGTTTACTCTATTGGACACCCGTGTGTATATTTAACCTGTTTTAGTTATAATTGCATCCATTGAACATAATTTACAAATCATTGCATCTCTTAGTACTTATTAACTTGAGTTTTAAACATCCATATTTATTTTACTGTACTCATGTAATGATGAAACTGTTGGAGATAGTGCCCTCAAAGTCAATTATTGGATCGCAGGCACGTGATTGCAATGATTGAGGAGGACCTATGCCAGTAGAACAGTCTTACTCGAGATGATAGTATGCTATCTGGTTTACATTTATCAGTCGTGTATATGTTCAGGTGACTGATTACATGTTACACGTTGATAGAGCCCTTAGGATCTTGCTTGACTACCAACAGTATGAGGGCGATCATATACGTGAGAGTTGGGTAGTCCATAAGCACATCCTTAATAGTGGTCCCTAGTCGTGGGAGTTTCGAGACAGGGCATCGATACTCCGGAGTAGATTAGTGTATACAGTCGAGACCCCGACGAAGGGCGGTGGCCGGTCTCACAAGCCACTGGTGTCAGTTGGATCACCTAAGATGTATACAGGTGCTCATTAGGTTATGAGTACACCGGACAGGACTCGCCGGGAACCTGCTAGTTGGTATTATACATATCGTCAGATAGCAGTTCCCTAGTGACATGTGTACAGGTTAGTTCATCGACCTGAGGTCGTCATTTGTCTCGTGTGAGTTCCCACTGTGCTTTGATTTCTATCCTCCCATGGCTCAAAGGAGTCGTGCAAACAGGTAGTTTTTGGGTACTGTCCCGAGCCACATGGAGGCACGTGAGCGGATCGACAGGGGTTTCGTCTCTCCCGGTATTGGGGGTGGAGATCACGCTGTGTCTAGGAAAGCCATTACACCAAGTCCTTGGCCAAGGCAAGTGAGAATTACTGGTAGGTACTCCGGTAGTTTCTCAGGGTGTTCAGGACTTGTCTCCGACACGACTTATACCGCTATTGGGGGTCTGACGTTACTAGCCCTAGGCTGGATATGCGATACTCATAGACGAACGGACCGGACTCTATATACATTGTCACTGTTAGGCTCAGTAGGGTTTCGGGATGAGTTCGCTCGTCGGCTTCCCTTGAGGTCAGTACATGGGCAGCCGTTACGCACAGCTAGTGCCGCTGACGGCTTGTGGTTAAACCCACTGCCAGGGTACTGACGAGTCATTAGAGTCCCCCACAGATAGTTTCCCAAGTTCGGGGAAACGTTGTAGAGGCCGTATGGTTTTATGGCAGGGTTCGGAAAATACACGTGCGTTTACGCACGTGTCATATTTCGGGCAGATAATACTGGTGGGCTTTGGTTTAAGCCGGATCCGAGTATTATACCGTGTAGATATAATATCTTTGTCTCAGTTGCATTTGTATTCGTTCGTAATACAAATGCGGGTATGTTTATAGTGTTACGGGGTTATCCTGAAATTCGTTTCGGGATCACTTTTGGATGTTACCAGATTCCAGTTTTCTATCACCCGTATTAAACATTCAGTTTAATGCGGATTTATCTTTTCTTCTTTTGGGTGAGTCATGAGGTGAGTCATGAGTGTGGAAGGTTCTAGAAGAGGTGACTAGGTTAGTGACTCATTATTTGCTTTAATGAGTTGATGAGGTGTATTAGTGACTCATTCTTTTGCATTAATGATTCTTGTTCTTGCTAAGATCTTTTGAGAGAAGCTTTGCTTGTGGTCACCCCCTTGCTGCTACACTCACCCCCCACCTCTATATGGCCGGCCCCTCCCCTCCTCTTTTCTCACTCACTTGGTCGAAAAAAGATATGGTTGTTGGAAAAAAGATGATAGTTTTTTATGTATGGAAATTTCATAGTTCATTTCCATTACCCGATTCAAAAGGCAACTTCATTAACTGTTCGTCCATGGTTTTGGACGAAGTGAGACAAAGTGTTCTACTCATTCTCTACATCAATCTTGGTCATCTCTTTTAGCAAACTTGATGACCGAGTTGCCTCGGGTCAGAGGCGGGAGCCCGTTTAAAGATCCGATGACGTGGTGCCACCTGGACGAGGAGATCGGAACAGCCGCAACAGGAGCGTGGGATGATGGTTAAAGAACGAAGGACTCGGATCGTTCGGTATAACCTTTCTACCCTCTTTACAGTTTGTTAGTTTAGCGTTAATGGCAGATCCGGGTTATAGTATGCGATAGCGCCAGTTATAAAAGTTTTTGTTCCGTATTTGGCGTCTGAAAGACGGCCGGGGCGCTATTGTAGACTTACATGGTATCAGAGCCTCGCCATTAAGTTTTACTAACTTGTGCTAACACGTTTAAAATATCGATCGGACCGAATTTCAAAAACTACAATTTTTCTGTTCAATGTTTCTGTCGATTTTAAATCTGGTTTAAAAATTATTTTGATGATCCCAGAAAATTGAGCAGGGTTTTTTAAGCACACTGTAAAAATCCGGTCAAGTGATCTTACTGTACCGTCGCGGATCCGCGGTCAAACCTAGGGTTTGACCGCGCATCCGCGGTCAAACCTATGGTTTGACCGCGCATCCGCGGCCAGTATATAGGATCAGTGGTCCAAATTGCTTCAGTGTGCTTGACTTGGTAAATTGTGGTTTTTGGTATATTTCATTTGGGTCCAGTTTTTGTTATTGTACAGCAGATGTATGTGGGGCCCACTTAGGGAAATTTTGTCGATCGAAATTTAAACATATTAGTTTACAGTACTTATATTATATCTCCGACCGGGAATGTCATTTGAGCGGTAAATTGCGTCTAATTGCTATAGTCCTTTTAGACGGATTTGCGAACGTGACATTCGCGTTGATGTTCTGTGTTGTGCTGTGATGTTGCGGATTTGTCGTGGTGGATAGCAGTGTGCAATGGTAGTGCAGTTTGGATTTATTTGTACATTTGATATTGCGGGGCGAGCGTCCAACATGTGGACTGCCGTCACTGCCTGTTTGTATTATATTCTTTTGGGGCACGACCGGGCTGAGGTCGATGTAACCGTTGTACATTTTTTTCATTTCTGTACTAGGTTTTACCCCGCGACGGAGTGCACGGATAGCCGGGTTCTGGAGGGCAATGGGTCCACATCTCATGGCTTTGAGAGGCAGAGGGGCCTCACTCTAGAATTGGCAGACTATTCGCCGCACTCGTAGGGGGTACAGGTTGACCCAAGGAGGGGGTGCCCAAGATTACCAGATTCTGTGAAGTGCTGGGTGGTCCATTCATTTTGCTGTAGGAGGCTGATTTGATTGAATTAGCGTGCTTGCGCTTTCTAAAAGATAGATCAAAAATATTTGTTAACCGCAATCAAGAACGGCGTCGCATGAAGCTAGCCGGTGAGTACGGGTCGGTCCACAGGGATTTTGTGAATTTCCGATTCGTTCTTACGAGTTAATTCCGAAGGGTGTTCGGTTGATTATTAAATCTAAAAATTGATTCTATCTAAAAACTAAATTAATCTAGATCTAAATCTTGCTAGGGTTAGGTTTAGGAATGGTTTAGAAATGTAAATAAATCTCAATGCTTTCTATACCCAGATTAGGATCTAAGAGGAATTATGGTAATTATCAATAAAGGGGATTGGATCCATTCGGGAAGGTGTTCCTTCCTCTAGGTTCTTGTCCTTCTTTTAGAGATCCTTACCCTAACCTCCATGGAAAACATCACACCCGGGCCTTTATACTACGGTATCACCGCTACCTCGAAGGATAGGGTGCCGTAAGGAGCGGTATGTGCATGTATGCATGGAGTCCTATAGATTCTATGTGATGAGTAAGAAAGGGATGAGAGATCTCATCTCTCAAAAGCCTTTCCCAAAGCTAACATCTAAGGCAAGGAATTAAAATCTAAACTAGGGCAATTAAATAAAACTACTTACTGATGCATCTCTCCAATCATCCATGCAGGGTTGTCAGATCTGAATTTCTGAATGGAGAAGAAACACCGATGCTCTCCAAAAGATTTCTAAATTTTATTCATTAAAGGGAGGCATAAGAAATTACAATGAGTAGAGTTCCTATTTATAATGAATAGGAAACCCTAGGGTTACATCTTGATCCGCATGTCTACAATTACAAAAATAGCCCTAGGTCAACTAGTCAAAGCCGCAAATGAATTTTGGTAAAATAAAATCTTCCTTTTGTCTTCTTAAAAAGGAAGTATTGGGCCTTTCCTTTGTGGGCTCTTCTGTCTTTGGGCTTCCTGGGCTACTTAATTCTTTAATTCTTTCTTTAAAATAGCTTCTGTTCTCTTTCAGATTTTCCAGTGAATAATTGTGGTGGACTTTTAACCGTGGCTTCGAAATCTTGGACCTTGCATTGCCTTGTACTTTGTGAATTTTATCTTTGATGTAGGCTTGATAAAGAGTCTTCTGTTTGTTTATCAAAAGTCCCTTTTTGTATCATCTTTTGTCTTTTTCACCGTTTTCGCTCCAAGAACCTGTAACCTGTAATATATAGCAGACATGCATCAAAAGCACCTGTTTATTTATAATACGAATAAGAATGGGGAATATAAAATGCAATATTATGATATGAACAAATACCCCCAAACTTATCTTTTGCTCGTCCTCGAGCAAACTTATTTTTATTCACTAAAATCCTAACCGCACTTTCGCAGGGAAACGCGATTGCACTGAGCACGTGCAACAAGCCTTTAAACCTCTAGGTGTCCCTAGTAGGAGGAGTGTTGTCTTCTGAGGGTTTTCAGCGGATTACACCCATAAAATCCTATCAACTCGGCCCATTGACTTTTGTTCTCTAATTAGGTTTTCTATTTAAGAATTCTATTATCTTTTACTTGTAAATTATCCACCCATATTCTTCACACTTCCTCATCATTTAACTTAAGATTATATATATCCTATAGACTTACTTAGCTTTCGGCATCTCTTAAGTTTTCCTTCTAGGATTCCATCTCGACTTAGGAATTTCTATCAACTCTATTAAAGATATAAGTTCTATTTTTCATTCCTCTCTCTTATCTAAATTCCAATCATATATCCCTGCGTGTGTGTATAGATCACCCCTACACTTGGAAATTCAAATCAAGCAATCATACTCTCGTCCATTGTCCAAAGCACTTATTAATTAGTGAATTTTTAAATGAAATTTGCTTACACATCCTTCATGCGACCGTTAATACTTCTTGAGGTACCAACAACCGATTACAAGATGCGTTAGCACTTTAAAGCGTACTTCCTAGTTTTGCAACACCCAAGGCTTTAGCAGTGACTCCTAAACCAGTTGGTCTAAGGCACTAGGTGATGAAGCACCCTCGCTAAATATTTTTCTATTTTTTACAGCCTTAAGTAATCACAAAAACCAGTGTCCATTTTTTATTCTTTATTCACTTTTTTTTATTTATTTTCATTGTACTAAGGACTTTAGACAAGAGCACTTCAAGGTCTCTTCTACTATTCCAAGTTTCAAGGTGCGTGATTGTGCAAATTTTAAGGTATACATTTTCAGAATCTAGACTTAAGCTAGGAACTATTTTTCAAACTTATACTCTAATAAGAACATCAATACTCTTCCCTTGTTTCGACTTAGCCTAAGAAGTGAACCCAAAATTTGCCTATTTCTAAATAAACTACAAGGCATATACTTTCTACCGTTAAACTTTAAGGAAGGTTATTTTTAGGGTTTTTAATTTACTAAGTTTAAGATCTAGTTGTTCCTAGCTAGTTAAGCTATTTATCAAACTCGAGTCAATTAGCCAAAATTGAATACAATAATTTTTATAATTTTTGAAATTTTTCAATTTTTTATGGGTTTTCAAATAAGTATGCAAATGCAAAAATATGTACAAATGAATGCGAAGGAAGAAGACGTACCGAGCATACCCCCAAACTTGAACTTGACAGTGTCCTTACTGTCATGCTAAACCAAGAGGGTCAAAATACCGGCACTTCCCTGTTTATTTATTTATAATTTTTTTTTATATTTTTAATGTTTTGAAATTTTTTTTTTATTTTTTATAGAAAAGAAAAAAAATATATATATACATATATACAACAAGGTTTTTCCCCCCAAACTTAAGCTTGGCCTTGCACAAGCCAAAAGTTAGTACCAACCATTCAAAAATCTTATCGTGGTAATGGTATAGTTGGTGCCAGAATGGGATGGAAAGAAAAAAGATGAGAAGCACACGAGACCGAATGAGAAGAAGGGTGGTAGAATACGGTCTCGGTGTGGGAGAAGAATGGCGGAAAGAAGAAAGAAGGGTCGCGCGATCTTGAGGGTGTAAATCGAGTGAATAAATTAGCGCAATATGTGATGACCGAAGTGTGAAAACTGATTGTGCTAATCTATCAACTCGTCGTGCAATGGGGTCAAATCCCTCAAGATTCGCAAGAAAACATGGGTACGCTGAACTTGGTATAGGAGATGAAAGCGTAACGGTCATTTGTTCGGTCGGAACAATAGGAGAGATGAAAGGGAGTGAATTAGGGATAGTATCTTTCTCACCGTAGTAAACTGTTTCGAACTTGAAATATTCCATTAATGGTTCAAAACTACTATAATCAACCGAGTCTGAAGGCTCATCTGAAAATGTAAAGGACTCAAACTCGGGCGGTGAGTCATCAATATCCTCCGAAAAAGTGAAACACTCGTAGGTGTTATCGTCTGTGAGAATTGTGTCAGATTCAAAGGAAAAGGTTTCAAGCTCACAGTCTTCAAGCGGGGTCGGAACGATGGAAAGGAGGGAGGGTGATTTAGTTAAATGTTCAAGAGGATGAATTGGAAAATCAGACACATCAAACAAAAATGATTCAACCCCAATATTATCCTCAAGACTCTCCTCAATACTCTCCTCAATATTCAACTCATTATTTAGCCTATCCATGCCATTATCATCAAAATCAAGACGCATATGAGATTCGGGAGAAACATTTAATAACTCAGGATGATGATTTGAACATAAAATTTCAAGCAAATCGACAGGTTCATCATCCGAAATATTCCCGGCGTCTATATCCTCAATCAAGTGAAAATCAATTTCATTAGACACCTCATCAAAAGCATGGATATCTATCGATTTAGGTTCTAGAGTGGAGGTGTAAAGATCGAAAGGATTAGGTGCGGTTTCACTCGAAAGGGGTTCCTCACAATTTGGCAAATCAAACACTACAAAATCACACAACTCATTTTTATTTTCAACAGGTGAAATATTTAGGGCAATCGATGGAAAACGGGAGTTGTGGGCTTTAATTGGGTAAGGGTAGGTTTGATTTGAAAATCCTCTCTCATTCTCACTCTGTCCAACTGCCGCCTCATACATTGAAAAATTTGGAGCCAGCGGAAAACTAGCTACCGGTTCAGCAGGTTGCAAAAGGGTGGCCACGGACGCTTCCACATTCCTAACCATTTTGTTTGTTGCTGCGATATACGCCTCCAACGCCTCTTCCAAACTATACTTTGGTGGTAAGGGGGTTTCGATAAAAGATTCGAAATTGTTTGGATATGTGAAACTCCCAAAAGGCTGTGTAGAAGAAGTGTCAAGTGAAGGTGGAAAAGTCGGGTAGGACTGATAGGAAGTGGGTGGTAGGACAGGGGTAGGGTCAACATATGGATAAGAAGGTGAATAGTCATGTGGATCCCTAGAACTAGATGAGTGGAGAGGGGTGAAAGATCGACTGCGAGATTGAGCAATATGCTCAGCAATGGACATCGGCCTAGGAGTGACAGAAGGACTTAAAGAAGTGGTGTCAACATAGGAAGGTGGTGAAGGTTGACTCGGTTGACACAAAGTGGGTTGAAAAGTCAAATTGTTTCTCCTAGACTCCTCTATGTGATCTTTCAACGATTTTTTAGGCATGGAAGGATCGTCTTTAAATTGACCGAACACATTGACATATGACGCAAAATTAGGTTCGGGATACCAAAGTTCGGCTAATGATTTATTGTGTGGGGTACCCATGTTAGAAGAAGAAAGGTAACAAAAAGGATGGTTGGTGGTGCAAGGATTTATTTGCGGCTAAAATTTTTTGCAAGTTTCTATAAAATATTTGTTCTTTTTATTTTCATTCATTATCTCTTTAATTGGAAAAATTTTGTTGCAAAAAGATTTTTAGAGAAAAGATATGCAACAGCAAAATATTTTATAGAAAAGATATGCAACAGTAAAATATTTTATAAAAAAGATATGCAACAGCAAAATATTACTTGCAATCTAATTTCATTTCAAGCGGGGCCCAAAAATCCTGCACAAGATTGTTATTTTGGAGAGGAATAAGATTTTTGAGTGCAAAGAAATCCTGCAGGCAAATTTACAGAAGATATATCAAGATTTGCAGAGGAGGAGAGAGAAAACTCACAGAAATTTGCAGTGGCGGAACTGTTTTTTTTTTTAAATCTCGCGCTTCAGCCCTTTTTTTCCAAGCCCTGAATCGACCAGGCCGCGGCGGTTCCGCGGCCGGAATGGGGCTCGCGCGGCGGTTCCGCCGCGGTTTGGTAGCATCGGAGGTTTTTTTTTTTTGACCAGATCACCGCGATTCTTCTTGTTGACTCGGTCCTCCAAATTTCTTCTGTTCCTCGGTTGTTGTGATCTTCTATTTGTTCGGATTTGATATTTGCTGTTTTGATCTCTGTAGATTTTCAGATCCGAATTTGTGTGCAAATCCTGCAAAATTCAAACAAGAATACCCTTCCAAAAATAACAGATGATATTTTTTAAATATTTTTTTGTGATTTTTCAGATTTTTATGATTTTTTAAATTTTATGATTAGCCCGAAATTGCGAAAAGGAAATAACACGCCATCCCCGGCAACGGCGCCATTTGATTGAAATGATTTAGCGTGCTTGCGCTTTCTAAAAGATAGATCAAAAATATTTGTTAACCGCAATCAAGAACGGCGTCGCATGAAGCTAGCCGGTGAGTACGGGTCGGTCCACAGGGATTTTGTGAATTTCCGATTCGTTCTTACGAGTTAATTCCGAAGGGTGTTCGGTTGATTATTAAATCTAAAAATTGATTCTATCTAAAAACTAAATTAATCTAGATCTAAATCTTGCTAGGGTTAGGTTTAGGAATGGTTTAGAAATGTAAATAAATCTCAACGCTTTCTATACCCAGATTAGGATCTAAGAGGAATTATGGTAATTATCAATAAAGGGGATTGGATCCATTCGGGAAGGTGTTCCTTCCTCTAGGTTCTTGTCCTTCTTTTAGAGATCCTTACCCTAACCTCCATGGAAAACATCACACCAGGGCCTTTATACTACGGTATCACCGCTACCTCGAAGGATAGGGTGCCGTAGGGAGCGGTATGTGCATGTATGCATGGAGTCCTATAGATTCTATGTGATGAGTAAGAAAGGGATGAGAGATCTCATTTCTCAAAAGCCTTTCCCAAAGCTAACATCTAAGGCAAGGAATTAAAATCTAAACTAGGGCAATTAAATAAAACTACTTACTGATGTATCTCTCCAATCATCCATGCAGGGTTGTCAGATCTGAATTTCTGAATGGAGAAGAAACACCGATGCTCTCCAAAAGATTTCTAAATTTTATTCATTAAAGGGAGGCATAAGAAATTACAATGAGTAGAGTTCCTATTTATAATGAATAGGAAACCCTAGGGTTACATCTTGATCCGCATGTCTACAATTACAAAAATAGCCCTAGGTCAACTAATCAAAGCCGCAAATGAATTTTGGTAAAATAAAATCTTCCTTTTGTCTTCTTAAAAAGGAAGTATTGGGCCTTTCCTTTGTGGGCTCTTCTGTCTTTGGGCTTCCTGGGCTACTTAATTCTTTAATTCTTTCTTTAAAATAGCTTCTGTTCTCTTTCAGATTTTCCGGTGAATAATTGTGGTGGACTTTTAACCGTGGCTTTGAAATCTTGGACCCTGCATTGCCTTGTACTTTGTGAATTTTATCTTTGATGTAGGCTTGATCAAGAGTTTTCTGTTTTTTTGTCAAAAGTCCCTTTTTGTATCATCTTTTGTCTTTTTCACCGTTTTCGCTCCAAGAACCTGTAACCTGTAATATGTAGCAGACATGCATCAAAAGCACCTGTTTATTTATAAAACGAATAAGAATGGGGAATATAAAATGCAATATTATGATATGAACAGAGGCTGCCTCGCTTCAGGTTTTGGCGGGTCACTTGCTGCACCCATAGGGGTCTAGGTTTCATTGCACAGGCTATCCACACGACTAGGGGAACGTCGGGTTTCAGCAGCGGCTCTGTGAAACCCGGGGATCCCAGATTATCTGTATTGTTCTGTGATGCTTATTACTTTTCTGTAATGTTACATATTATCACGCCTGGAGCGATTATTGTATGTTGGTATATATACTATTAGATGTTGTATATGTTTTACACCCGTGCTAGTTCATTCCCCGCTCTGTCGTTAGTTAAGTAACCTAACGGGTGATGACGAGACCCAGTGACGAATGCGGATGGCATATACGTACATTTTATTTTCGTTCTTTTCTGGTGTGATTAATTGATGGGACTGCGTTGATTCTGATCAATGCAAAGTAAAACAAACCTGTTTGGATGTTGTTGGAACAATTTTAAAAAGTGTTATTACAAAGACGTTTCCTTTTGTTTTGCACAGTTGTATTCGGTTGGAATATCCTGCACCTCATTCGACGAGGCAAGGGCCGATATCCCTTCACCGGGAGTGACCCCTTGGGCAGAAGTTTGCGTCAGGATAATAACTTCACTATATTCGATTACATGTTGCTTTGCATCGCGGTATTCAGTGGAATATCCTGCACCTCATTCCACGAGGAAAGAGCCGAGATCCCTTCACCGGGAGTGACCTCTTTAGCAAAGGTTTTCGCCACTATATTTTTATAAAAAGCTATCAGGTTCCTTCAACGAGATCAAGTTCATTACGTTAAAGGTTTTTCGCCAAAAACCAGCCGTAGCCCTCCGTCATTTCTTATGGATGGTCAGTAGTATTCAAGCTATGTTTGTTGGCTTTCGTCAAGGCATAGTGTTTGGTAGTTGCTGGGGTATTCATTTGTTGCATAGATAGATGAGTTGGTATGGGACAGTCGTATTACCTTGTTGGCTTTCGTCAAGGGTATGACGGGTGGGTTCGAATTAACAAGATAATGACGGGCAGAACTTGACATATGACTTATGATTTGTTGGCTTTCGTCAAGGTCATAAGAACATAGGGTAAAAATCACATCGGGAGTTTCAAAAGAAACTGAAACTTACCAGGCATGTGCATACCTTCTGGAATGTGATAACGCGAATGGATTCCGTCACGTTATCATGCGATGAGAGTTGGATCCCGATTCCCACTGATGAGTTGGTTTACTCTTCGGGTGATCCCGATTGATTCTTCTTTCAGGTTTGGAGGAGAATTTGACAGTACAGTGGGAGGTTTCCGGATTAGATAAAGTGATAACCATTCCGATCTAGGTTAAAGTGCACGCAGAGTGTTTCTTTTCTCTCTCTCTTTAGCAGCGACCTTTGACCGACCCTAGACTATGACTCAGGGACCAAGTTGACCGAACCTTCTTAAAATACTGGCTTTTGGATTGTCTGAGTTGCATAAGTCATTGCCACTCCTTCTTTTACCCTTTGCATTTCTCAGAACACCCCGTATTACTACAGACATCCACTTCCATTGGATAGATCCATCGTACGGTTATATACGAACTCGAAGGGACTTCTTCGAGGATGGATCCAGGTTCAGGAGAAATAGAATTGGCTTATTCAGCTGTCTTTTATTATCACCTTCTCTCAGGTTGCGAGGGCTCCTTGGTTTAGGAGAGTACACCTATTACGCTTATTAGATAGTCTTCTTCCAAACCATAGGCAGGTGCCGAAAGGTAGGGAGTGAAGAAAACCAATTAGCCTAAGTAGGGTGTACAGAAGGTAATATGTAAAGACAAAATAAAGGGATTAGAAAGAGGGCAAAGTAAATTGCAACTGTTATCATTCACGACCAAACCGCGTACTTCATCGCCACTCCTATTTCACCTTTAAAAGAATAAGGTATTATTCAGTTGTCTTTTATCATCACCTTCTCTCAAGATGTGAGTACTCCTAGGTTGAGGAGGGTACACCTATTATGCTTACTGGATAGTCTTCTTCCAAACCATAGGCTGGTGCCGAACGGTAGGGAAGGAAGAAAACCATTTAGCCTAACGATGGTGTACAGAAGGTAATGACTAAAGACAAATAAAGGGATTTGGAGAGATGGCAAAGAAATATACGGTTAAAGTCATGAATTGGATTATGGAAGAGGCATTACTATGAATACCAGGATACCCCTACGAAACATTTTCATGTTTCGGTGCATTGTTAATGGAAAACTGTTTTCCCGATTAGATACTTACTCCAGGGTATGTATTTACTAGGTTTCATTCTCACATCTGTATGGTTTTACAGATGATGAGTGGGAGGAAGTTATTGGGAATTAGGTGACCATCCTCATTATATCGCAATTCGTTGTAATTAGTGATATTTGAGGAAGTCGCCTGGGTTATTGCCGGCAGGAATGTATTTGGTTTTGAGTATCCGTTGTTCTGCACCAATTTCAAAATGATATATCTGTACGTTTATTTTAATAAAGTGAGATATAACTTTTTGAAATTATGTCCGTGACATTTACCTACATCAGTTGACGATTGGGTAAGGAGCATTGAATAACAGAGTAGTTCTTAACCATAAGTACAGTTTTCAACCTACGATGCGCAGGTTTTGAGTTATTCAACTCAGCGGACTTATACAGAGCAGCTCCTTCGTCGATAGGATATGATCCGGTAGCTGGCTGGACCTTAGGGAGAGGGTAGGAAGATTTCGGTTTTGATCTTTTCTATGTTGTCCAGTGTCCATCAGGACAAAGGGGTAGGTCCTCGTACTGTGTTCTGTTTACTTATGACTTCTCTAGTTTTTAGACAAGTGTTTCGTAGAAATACAAGGTCTAAATTTTGAGAAGTTGTGGGTATAAGAATAAAGTAGAGAACCAGGTGTCGCAAGTATCGGGATTCTTCAAAGAGATCGAAGATGTAGATACTTGTGATTGGTATTCAGATGATAGTAATGGTTTTGAGAAACTTGTTTCTCTTTCAGGTTACTCATAATTGAATGTATTTCTAAGTTGAGTAATGCTGATTAGCCTCTCTCCATTAAGTTGATATGCACTGGAGACAGTTGCATGATTAGAATCTGGTTCCAATTAAATAAGTGCCAAAGTTTCTATATTGGATATAGAATGGATCATATCTTAACGATGTTAAGGTACGGGGAGTTGTCCGGCTTATGCTTAAAACAAGACTCTGGATAACTCAGGGCACGTTTCTGTAATAGTTGTTTATGGGTTGGACCAGGCTATGACGAGGGTTGACTTTCTACCATCTGGAAGATCAATAGTGATATTGTTCTTGACTCGCCACAGTTTTAGTAAAAATAGATTTTTTCAGAAAATAGTAGTGGGAGTATGGTAGAACTAGAAGTGATTCCAGAACCGCAAACGATTACGGAAAATTCAATAGGACCTAAACATTCAATCAGGTTTGACATTCCATTAGCCACTCCGCAGATATGGTGGGTAACCTCAGACACCCGAGAGGTACTCCGGTAGCCTCAAGGATGGTGACAGGGAGGATCTTGTTTACCCAGACTTGACACTACTGTTGTCCAGGCTATGAAACCCGGCATGAGGAAAAGTATAGCGTCGTTCTAAACTAGTTTTAGAAGTGCACGTATATATTATTCTGCCAGAGGGTTGTTGTGGTCAGTGGGAGCAGCGGAAGCATAGTGGGCAAGCCGCTTATGTCTATTTATAGACTAGAGCAGTTATAGCGGAGATAGATCATCTAATTTTGATGTAACAGTCATAGGTTTGACTTCATCAGAATAGGGGATGGATCTGTTAAGAAGGTAGTAGGGTGTGATGTCCTGGTATTTGGATGTCATACACAAAGTAGGAAGTAAAATTCCTATACTACGATCGGTTGTACTGTGGTCGTCACACAGTTGTTTCTCCAGACAGGATATGGATGTAATATTAGACATTCTGGTTTCTAGATCTATGGTTTTAGATTTGGATTTGGGTAGTTTCCCAATGTGGATACTTTGACAGTATTCTAATGGTTTTTAGAATAGATAACTCCTGGCATGGTGGTGTACCTGCAGGTGATGGAGTCACCCTCTCTAAAGGTGTCTTACAGACTAAAGGGGAGAGGGGTGTGCATGATTGGCATATCACTTGCTTAGGCAATTAAGTCAATCGTGAGATGTCAAGTACCACACCAAATGTTGTTTTTGCACTAGATGCGATAAGTTTGTATTAATCCAATCCTAGAGAAACATAAGGAAGCAGTTTTAGAACATAAGTGCATGTTCTACGGATTTGATGACGGCAGCCTCCTTCGGGAGACGGTTATCATTCCAGGCTTAAAAGGTGACATGGATGACAGAGTGATTGTCAGAGTTATAGTTTTCCCTCTAACGAAGAGGGACAGTATTATGGACAGGTGGTCCAAGAGGATACTGTGGGAGGCATGGTGCATGATACTGATTAGGTTCAGTTATCGATACAGTCTAAGAAGTTTGGATTTGGAGTTCATTTATGAACTAGGTCCCATCAGATATCCAGACATATTCTAAGACAGGTATTATTCAATTCGGGAGATGGTTTTCTCCGCGAACTTGAGATTAAGAGAGACATAGAAAGAAACATCAGGGCGGATCCACTCACTGAGGCTATTTCTCGAACACAAGAGTTTTACGAATGGGCTTTGTGAAACTGATTAGTAGAGGAGTTGGGTGTTCGGTATCACACGGGCTGTGAGTATGCGACATCACAATAATTAGCCTTAAGTACAAGTGGGAGATTGTTAGATATAGTTCCCTCAAAGTCAATTATTGGATCGCAGGCACGTGATTGCAATGATTGAGGAGGACCTATGCCGGTAGAACAGTCTTACTCGAGATGATAGTATGCTATCTGGTTTACCTTTATCAGTCGTGTACATGTTCAGGTGACTGATTACATGTTACACGTTGATAGAGCCCTAAGGATCTTGCTTGACTACCAACAGTATGAGGGCGGTCATATACGTGAGAGTTGGGTAGTCCATAAGCACATCCTTTATAGTGGTCCCTAGTCGTGGGAGTTTCGAGACAGGGCATCGATACTCCGGAGTAGACTAATGTATACAGTCGAGACCCCGACGAGGGGCGGTGACCGGTCTCACAAGCCACTGGTGTCAGTTGGATCACCTAAGATGTATACAGGTGCTCATTGGGTTATGAGTACACCGGACAGGACTCGCCGGGAACCTGCTAGTTGGTATTATACATATCGTCAGATAGCAGTTCCTTGGTGACATGTATACAGGTTAGTTCATCGACCTGAGGTCGTCATTTGTCTCGTGTGAGTTCCCACTGTGCTTTGATTTCTACCCTACCACGGCTCAAAAGAGTCGTGCAAACAGGTAGTTTTTGGGTATAGTCCCGAGCCACATGGAGGCACGTGAGCGGATCGGCAGGGATTTCGTCTCTCCCGGTATTGGGGGTGGAGATCGCGCTGTGTCTAGGAAAGCCATTACACCAAGTCCTTGGCCAAGGCAGGTGAGAATTACTGGTAGGTACTCCGGTAATTTCTCACGGTGTTCAGGGCTTGTCTCCGACACGACTTATACCGCTATTGGGGGTCTGACGTTACTAGCCCCCTAGGCCGGATATGCGATACTCATAGACGAACGGACCAGACTGTATATACATTTTCACTGTTAGGCTCAGTAGGGTTTCGGGATGGGTTCGCTCGTCGGCTTCCCTTGAGGTCGGTACATGGGCAGCCGTTACGCACAGCTAGTGCCGCTGACGGCTTGCGGTTAAACCCACTGCCAGGGTACTGACGATTCATTAGAGTCCCCCACAGATAGTTTCCCAAGTTCGGGCGAAACGTTGTAGAGGCCGTATGGTTTTATGGCAGGGTTCGGAAAATGCAAGTGCGTTTACGCACGTGTCATATTTCGGGCAGATAATACTGGTGGGCTTTGGTTTAAGCCGGATCCGAGTATTATACTGTGTAGATATAATATCTCTGTCTCAGTTGCATTTGTATTCGGTCATAATACAAATGCGGGTATGTTTATACTGTTACGGGGTTATCCTGAAATTCGTTTCGGGATCGCTTTTGGAAGTTGCCAGATTCCAGTTTTCTATCACCCGTATTAAACATTCGGTTTAATGTGGATTTATCTTTTCTTCTTTTGGGTGAGTCATGAGTGTGGAAGGTTCTAGAAGAGGTGACTAGGTTAGTGACTCATTGTTTGCTTTAATGAGTTGATGAGGTGTATTAGTGACTTATTCTTTTCATTAATGATTCTTGTTCTTGCTAAGATCTTTTGAGAGAAGCTTTACTTGTAGTCACCCCCTTGCTCCTATACTCACCCCCCCACCTCTATATGGCCGGCCCCTCCCCTCCTCTTCTCTCACTCACTTGGTAGTAAAAAGATATGGTTGTTGGAAAAAAGATGATAGTTTTTTGTGTATGGAAATTTCATAGTTCATTTCCATTACCCGATTCAAATGGCAACTTCATTAACCGTCCGTCCATGGCTTTGGACCAAGTGAGACAAAGTGTTCTACTGATTCTCTATATCAATCTTGTTCATCTCTTTTAGCAAACTTGATGAACGAGTTGCTTCGGGTCAGAGGCGGGAGCCCGTTTAAAGATCCGATGACGTGGTGCCACCTGGATGAGGAGATCGGAGATCGGCGAGATCGGAGCAGCCGCAACAGGAGCGTGGGATGATGGTTACAGAACGAAGGACTCGGATCGTTCGATATAACCTTTCTACCCTCTTTACAGTTTGTTAGTTTAGCGTTAATGGCAGATCCGGGTTATAGTATGCGATAGCGCCAGTTATAAAAGTTTTTGTTCCGCATTTGGCGTTTGAAAGACGGCTGGGGCGCTACCGTAGACTTATAGAAACTATCCCTTAAACCCAAACTGATAACCGTGCATCGATATAATTTAAACTGTACCTAATTGCATATCACATTACATATTCCAGTTTATTGTTGTGATAGTACCCGTGCTTGTTTATTTATAATCATGTCTATGTTAGCTTGATTTATGAGCACCCACATAACATTTTATGCTACATGACATGACCTGTTGCACTTCCTACTTGATATGACATGGTACCGTACACTCTTGACATGACATGACACCTACATGCACTACTTGACTTGACCTGATGTACCATGGCTTTACCTGTTACCTGATCTTGTGTCTAATGCCAACCAACCTGACATGTAGTCCTTACGGACCATTCCTGTTGTCTATCTAGACAAACCTGCACCTACCTGCTCCTGTCTTGGCATTAGTTCTTGATTATTGAATACCTGACTTGAATACATATAACTTGGGGGTATGGGGAAATCAATGAAGAAATCCTGACTTGTAACTCGACAGTTGCTTGCTTATACTGATCAGTTCTTAGAGGCTAGGCCCGCCTCGTGACGATGCTGCTGACATCGTTAGTCTTTACCCTTTCCTTTTAGTCCCTAGCGGCACGTCTCGGTTTCAGCCCGAGAGTCTTAGACCGTGGTCCCGGGCATGCACGGGATACTATTGAGTTACATCGACGATTCATCAAATTGATTTCAAAGACTTGAGAGTAGTTAACCCAAATAGACCAGTTTAGATAACTCACTACACATTACACCACTGTCCTTACTTATATCACTGTTATGCTTGTTTACCATTTATGCTCATACTAGCATGTATCGCCACCCCTGTTTTTTATTATTGCTTGATGTTATGACGCGCTGACGTCTGGGTTTTGCATGGCCCAGATTCTCTACCTTTGTTGCAGACTGATCAGGAGTTTTGCCGCTGTTAGACCGAGCGGTAAGGATCCTGTTGGCATTCAGTCTTACTTTCCAGGTGTTTATTTGATCCTTTGCTTCCGCATTACTACATTATTTCTTGATTCATTTATTCTGGCTCATGGACAAGTACTAGATAGTTTAGTTTACTTTCCTGTTCTTGATATCTCTACAGCCGTAATGTGACTGTGGAAGGATTTTTCCTATCCACAGTGTAAGTGCACGGCGGCGCCACGGCCATCAATCCGACGCCGGAATGCGGAAAAGAAACTTTTCTAAGAACTAGAAACCGGCACCACCGCGTACTAAAATCCCGGATCGGGCCATTAACCTACTCCTAGCAAATACAAGAAAGGGTAGAATGCTATACCGAGCGATCCGTGTCCTTCGGTCTTCGGCCTCCACTCCGATCACCTCGCGGAATCTCCGGTCTTCAGCTCCTCGTCGGAACGGGCACCACATCGCCGGGTTCTTTTACGGGCTCCCACCTCTGGACCGAGGCAACTTGGGCACGAAGTTGGCGAGCCGACGTGCCCAAGAAATGCTGTAGGGTAGTGTAGAATGTATTGTCTTATTGGGGTTGAGAAGTTGCCATTGATGATGGAGAAGAGAAAAGAACTTTGGAGGAAAAATGGTGCTCACATTTTTCTAGCAAGGAATATGAAATGAGATCAAAATTACTACCTCCAAAATCTCACACCCCACCCTCATATGTGGCCGGCCAAAGCAAGAGGAAATGGTGATGGATGATGAGAATAATCAAAAGTAGTGAGCAAAAGAAAAAGGATGTGATGATAAAAAGGAAATAATGTCACAACAAAATCAACTCCACATCCTTTCCAAACCCATCACCATAAATGCAAAGGAAGAGATGGAAAAAGAATCTCATGATGCTAGTCATATCATAATCCACATATACAAATAACCCCCTCCATAAATGCTAATTTGCACAATTGCAAATTAGCCCCTCCCGTCATAAGAATCCGGCCGTGAAGGAACAAAGGAAAACTGGCCGGAACTGAATGCAAACTGGCAACTCCAAAAACTGATCCCGTAATAAATTACAGGAAAATCCCGCGATTGTATATACATACCCGCATTTGTATTCCCACTGAATACAAATGCAACGAGACAAAATCTACACTGTACAATACTAGGATCCGACTTAAACCAAAGCCCGCTAGTATTAACCGTCCGATCATGATCCGTGCAATACCGCACGTATTTGATCGAACCCTGCCATATCTCCATACGGCCTCTACAATGTTTTGCCCGAAACTTGAGAAAACGGTTTGTGGGGGAATCTAAAGACTCGTCAATACTTTGTCTGTGGATTTAACCACTAGCACGTCAGAGGTATTAGCCTATACGTAACGGGCTACCAGGTATTGACCAAAAGGTACGTCGATTAGCGAACCCATCCTAACACCCTACTGAGCCTGTCAGTGACAATATCCGTACAGTCCGGTCCGTTCGTCTATGAGCATCGCATGGCGGGTCTAGGGGGTTGGTAAAAGTCAGACCCCCAAAAGCGGTACAAGTCGTGTCGGAGAGTAGCCCAGAACACCCTGAGATACTACTGGAATACCTACCAGTAAATCTCCTGCCTTGGCCAAGGACTTCGTGTAATGGATCTCCTAGACACAGCGTGACCTCACCCCCAATACCGGGAGAGACGAACCCCTGAAGATCCGCTCACTGCCTCCATGTGGCTCGGGACTGTACCCAACTAAAACCTGTTTGCACGTCTCCTTTGAGCGTGGTAGGGTAGTAATCAAAGTACAGTAGGAACTCACACGAGACAAATGATGATTTCAGGTCGATGAACTAACCTGTACACATGTCACCAGGGAACTGTTATCTGACGTTAGGTATAAGACCAACTAGCATGTTCCCGGCGAGTCCTGTCCGGTGTACTCATAACCCAATGAGCACCTGTATACATCTTAGGTGAACCAACTGACACCAGTGGCTTGTGAGACCGGCCACCGCCCCTCTTCGGGGTCTCGACTGTGTACACTAGTCTACTCTGGAGTATCGATGCCCTGTCTCGAAACTCCCTCGACTAGGGACCTTTTAAGGATGTGCTTATAGACCCCAGCTCCCACGTATATGATCGCCCTCATACTGCTGGCAGTCAAGTAAGAACCCTAGGGGCTTTATCAACGTGCAATAGTGACCTGTAAAGTCACCTAAAGCAGTACACGATGATGAAGATAAACCAGATAGCATACTATCATCTTGAGTAAGACTGTCCTATCGGGATAGGTCCTCCATCAATCATTGCAATCACGTGCCTGTGATCCAATAATTGACTCTGAGGGCACTATCTCCAACACACAGGTAGCATGGTTGGCTATGTCACGTACCCATCTTAGCGTACTCTGGGAAGCGGGGTGTGACAACACTCGTAAGGGTCTAGGTTTTCGCTGCACAAGCTATCCACACGACCGGGGAACGTCGGGTTTCAGTTGCGGCTCAAAGAAAACCCGGGGCTCCCAGATAATCTTTATTGTTCTGTGATGCTTATTACTTTTCTGTGATGTTGCATTTATCTTTCCTGGAGCGATTATTATATATTGATATATATACTAGTAGATGTTGTATATGTTTTACACCCGCGTTAGTTCAGTCCCCGCTTGGTCGTTAGTTAAGTAACCGGGTGATGATGGGACCCAGTGGCGAATGCGGATGGCATATACGTATATCATATTTTCGTTCTTTATTGGTGTGATTAATTGATGGGACTGCATTGATTCTGATCAATGCAAGGAAAACAAACCTATTCGATGTTGTTGGAACAATTTTAAAAGGCCATTATTACAAGAATGTTTTCTTTTGTTTTGCATAGCGGTATTCGGTTATGAATATCCAGCACCTCATTCGACGAGGCAAGGGCCGAGATCCCTTCATCGGGAGTGACCCCTTGGGCAGAAGTTTGCGTCAGGGTAATAACTTCACTATAGTCGATTACTTTTTGCTTTGCATCGTGGTATTCAGTTGGAATATCCTGCACCTCATTCTACGAGGAAAGAGCCGAGATCCCTTCACCGGGAGTGACTTCTTTAGCAAAGGTTTTCGCCACTATATGTTTGTAAGAAGATATACGGTTCCTTCAACGATATCAAGTTCATTACGTTAAAGGTTTTTTGCCAAAAACCATTCGAAGCCCTCCGTCATTTCAGACAGGTAGCACTTAGTATTCATGCTATGTATGTTGGCCTTCGTCAAGGCATAGTGTATGGTAGCTATTTGTTACTTTTCTGTTGCATAGATAGATGTGTTGGTTTCGGACAGTCGTACTACTATTTTGGCCTTCGTCAAGCGTATGTACGGGTGGGTTCAAATTAACCTGGATAATGACAGGTAGAACTTGACATGTGACTTATGATATGTTGGCCTTTGTCAAGGTCATAAGAGCATGGGGTAAAAATCACATCGGGAGTTTCTAAAGAAACTGAAACTTGCCAGGCATGCACATACCTTCTAGAGTGTGATAACGTGAGTGGATTCCATCACGTTATCATGCGATGATAGTTGGATCCCGATTCCCACTGATGAGTGGTTCACTCCTCGGGTGATCCCGACTAATTCTTTTTTCAGGTTTGGAGGAGAATTTGAGGATACAGTGGGAGACATCCTGATTAGATAAAGTGATTAACCATTCTGGTTTAGGTTAGAGTGCATGCAGAGTGTTTCTTTTCTCTCTCTCTTTAGCAGCGACTATGGCCTGACCCTAGAGTATGACTCAATGACCAAGTTAACCGAACTTTCTTAAAACACTGGCTTTTGGATTGTCTGAGTTGCATACATCATGCCACTCCTTCTTTTACCCTTTGCATTTCTCCAGAACACCACGTATCACTACGAACATCCACTTCCATTGGATAAATCCATCGTATAGTTACATACAAACTCGAAGGAACTTGTTCCAGATTCGAGGATGGATTCTGGTTCTGGAGAGATTGAATAGGACTATTCAGTTGTCTTTTCCTTTTACCTTCTCTCAAGTTATGAGGGCTCCTAGTATTAGGGGAGGGTACACCTGTTACGCTTATTGGATAATCTTCTTCCAAACCATAGGCAGGTGTCAAAAGGTAGGGAAAGGAGAAAACCAATTAGCCTAAGTTGGGTGTACAGAAGGTAATAAGTAAAGACAAAATAAAGGGATTAGAAAGTGGACAAAGTAAATTGCGACTGCTATCATTCACGACCAAACCGCGTATTTCATCGCCACTCCTACTTCACCTTTGCTTTTCTCCGGTTCAGGAGAAATAGAATAAGGTTTATTCAGTTTTCATTTATCATCACCTTCTCTCAGGTTGCGAGTACTCCTAGGATTAAGAGAGTACACCTATTATTCTTATTGGATAGTCTTCTTCCAAATCATAGGCTGGTGCCGAACGGTAGGGAAGGAAGAAAACCATTTAGCCTAAGTGTGGTGTACAGAAGGTAATGAGTAAAGACAAATAAAGAGATTTGGAGAGATGACAACGAAATATACGGTTACAGTCATGCATCTGATAATGGAAGGGGCATTACTAGGAATACCCGGATATCCCTACGAAATATTTTAATGTTTCAGTTTCACTGTGCGTTGTCAATAGAAAACTGATTTCCCAATTAGATCCTTACTCCAAGATATGTATTTACCAGGTATGCTTCTCACATCTGTATGGTTTTATAGATGATGAGTAAGAGTAAGTTATTGGGAATTGGGTGATCATCCTCATTATATCGGGAATCGTTGTAATTGGTGATATTTGAGGAAATCGCCTAGGTTTTTGCCCGGAAAATATTTGGTTTTGAATATCCGTTGTTATGCATAAATTTCAAACTGATATATCTGTACGTTTATTTTATAAAGTGAGATATAACTTTTTGAAATTATGTCCATGACATTTACCTGTATCAGTTGATGGTTAGGTAAGCAGTATTAAACAGCGGTGTAATTCTTCTTCATCATAGTACAGTTTTCAACCTACGACGCACAGGGTTTGAGTTATTCAACTCAGGAGACTTATACAAAGTATTGTGTGTTGTCCAGTGTCCATTAGGACAAAGGGGTTGGTCCTCGTACTATATTCTGTTTACTTGTGACTTCCGCAATTTTAGACATGTGTTTCGTAGAAATATAAGGTCCAAGTTTTGAGAAGTTATAGGTACAAGAATAGAGTAGAGAACCACGTGATGCAAGTATCAGGATTCTTCAAGGTGATCGAAGATATAGATACTTGTGTTTGGTATTCAGTCGATAGTAATAATTTTGAGAACTTGCTTCTCTTTCACGTTACTCATAATTGTATGCACTCCTAAGTTGAGTAATGTTGATCGACCTCTCTCCATTTAGTTGACATGCACTAGAGACAGTTGCATGATTTGAATCTGGTTCCAATTAAATCAGTGCCTCTGTTTCTACATTATATATAGAATGGTGCATATCTTAACGATGTTAAGGTATATGGAGTTGTCCAGCTTATGCTTAAAACCAGACTCTGGATAACTCAAGGCAAGTTTCAGTAATGGCAGTTTGTGGGTTAACCCAGGCTATGACAAGGGTTAACTTTCTACCATCTGAAAGATCAATAGTGATATTGTTCTTGACTCGCCACAGTTTTAGTAAAATTGACATTTTTAGAAAACAATAGTGGGAGGATGGTAGAACTGGAAGTGATTCCAGAACCGCAAACGATTACTGAAAAATTTAATAGAACCTAAAAATTCAATCGGGTTTGACATTCCATTATCCACTCCACAAATATGGTGGGTAGCCTCAGGCACCCGAGAGGTACTCCGGTAGCCTCAAGGACGGTGACAGGGAGGTTCTTGTTTACCAAGACTTGCCATTGCTGCTATTCTAGACTATGAGACCCGGCAGGAGGATGAGTATAGTGTTGTTCTAAACAAGCTTTAGAAATACACGTATATATGACTCTGCCAGATGATTGTTGTAGTCAGTGGGAGCAGCGGAAGCATAGTGGACAAGTAGCTTGTATCTATTTATAGACTGAAGCAGATATAGCAGAGATAGATCATCTATCTTTGATGTGACAGTCATAGGTTTTTGACTTCATCAGAATAGGGGATGGATCTGTTGAGAAGGTAGTAGGGTGTTATGTCCTGGTATTTGGATGACATACACGTTGTAGGAAGTGACATTCCTATACTACGATCGGTTATACTGTGGTTGTCACACAGTATTTTCTCCACAAAGGATATAGATATTATATCAGGCATTCTGGTTACTAGATCTATGGTTTTAGATCTAGATTTGGGTAGTTTCCCAATTTGGGTACTTAGATAGTATTCTAAAAGTGTTTTAGAATGGAAGACTCCTGGCATGGTAGTATACCTGTAGGTGATGGAGTCACCCTCTCTAAAGGGGTCTTACAGACTAAAGGGGAGAGGGATGTACATGATTAGCAAATCACTTGCTTAGGCAATTGAGTCAATCATGAGATATCAAGTACCACACCAGATATTGTTTTTTCATTAGATGCAATAAGTTGATATATTAATCCAATCCTGGAGAAACGTTCAGAAGCAGTTTTAGAACAAAAGTGGATGTTAAGCCCCGCTTCCCGGTATAAGGCGAAGGGGACGGGACGAGGCCGCTACGTATTTACTGTTAAGTAAATACGCTAAGCGTATCTAAGAAATATAAAAATAAAGCACAAGATACAAGATATAATAAAAACAACATATTTATTTATTCACATTCTTTCTGTACAATGCATGGAAAGTAAATACAACTGATAAAAAGCAATGCCTAAACAATGGCATAACAGAAATGAAAAGTACTTAATGGAAAGTGTACAATGACTAGAGCTCGGGGTCTTCACTGAACTGGTCCAAGTCTTTAGCAGTGGGCTCGATCTCTGAAGTGTCCAGATCACCTGACGACATTCAAAGAAAAAAGAAAGAGAATATCGTCAGCGAACAGGTCGCTCGGTAAGTCCCAAAGATAGGGGAGAAATAGAATAGACAGAATAAGAAGGTATCTTTTAAAGTTGTATTATATTGTTGTAATGTTGTGTTAACGCTGTTGTTTGTAGCTTGGTACAGAAGGATGCCAGTGTATACGAGAGGGGTCTCTATATGCTAGAGACCAGGGCAAACGGAATGTACAAGGAACCGTTAAGCCACGGTACAACAGCAATGGAATATATGTTAGGTATCTTAATTTTACTATCTCGTACCACTTTTAACACCTTCCGTACCAATCTACCCCATAAACCCTGTAGTATTTTGATTGTATTGTTGTATTGTATTGTATAGATTGTATAGCTGGATGACTGACCAAAACCATGATATCAGTAAATGGATGTAACTGTATAATCATGTAAACGGAATAACTGTAGAATCATGTAAATGGATGTATATCCATGGTTCGGTTCAGTCAAGTTGATAGATTAAATATATGGAATAATGGATTCATGTTGAATTGTAATATTGTAAATTGTAGATTGTAGATTGTACTTGAATCATATTCAAGTCAAATTATAATGAGACTCAATCTGAGTCAGATAATTAAAGAAGTAAATTGAAGTCCTGATTGTTTTGATGTTATCGGTAACCGCTGCACATGGGCGGCAGGATTTGTGTTTTTTTCAAAGACGATTACCGTATTGATAACACCGTTTGTTAAGTTTTCTATCTTAGATAGGCAAGCATCCACTTCTCCGGCTCCTTGAGGCTCAAGAGATTGGTCCCGCTTAAACCAATATTTACTAGGGTCCTTAGGGTAAATTATAGAACTTGAGGGGGTTTTATGTAAAAATACTCTTGTATAGTTTTCAAAATACATCCCAAGTATTTATTAATCGTCTTTAGAGTTGTAATAAATGTAGATTTTATATTGTGATATTTCTAGTGAAAATATACTATTTTCATAATAAGTGGTATTTATTTGTAATATTGGTTTTGTATGGAATTCATGGTATTTTTGTGTAAAATTGATTCTTGTGATTTTTTAGAAAAAGGTGGAATATTTATACCATAACAAAATAGGTATTTTAATGTTATATATACATATATTTATATGAAAATAATTTTAATATATATATTATATTCTAGAAATCTCGTTTTTCTTAAGATGTCGTATTTTTAAATCTTTCGAGACCAAATGCTCCTTGCGGAGGTCTGAATCTCTCACTACTAAGCCCGAGGATGTACGATAATTTGCACCATCCCGAACGGGTTCCCCAAATGGGTTGTAGCGGCGCTTTGCAAAGATTTGTATAAATACTAAATCCTTTAGAAAACGGTTTTGTTAAGCAAATGGTATTTAAATGAAAATGTGTCGTTTTCCCGTATTCTATGTTTCCAAGGGTATTGTGCTATGTTTCATATGAGTGTGTGAGGAGGTAGGTCATTACCTCGTGATCTACTTAAAGGTATAGCAAGTTTTGTGATGTTATATGTAAAATTGAAACTATGTGGTATTTAAATGAAAGTACGGTAAAATGAAATAGCAATTACTTTTGATTTGAAACTTGATCAATATGATTGATTAGTGTTTAATAGTCAACATGGATTGGTTTAAGCATGATTGTATTAAAGAAAAGTGAGGTTTTATACAGAAACGAATTGGAAATCGGTTTTGTTCCGATTCCGTCAGGTTTTGTAATTCCGTATTTCTAGAAAAGAATAGAGAGATAGAATTTGGGGACTTACGGGTTTAGGACAATAAAGAGAAGGAGATTGATCGGGAGGAGTCGCCGGTGCGTCGTTTCGTCGCCGGGAGCTCCTAGGATGGTCGTCGGAAGTTTGCCGGAAAATTCGCCGTAGCTTCGCTTCTTGCTCGTTTTCAAAGTACATAAGGTTTCTAATGATTTCTTGAGAGTTGGCTCAGAGTTTTGGGGTGAGGGGGTAGTGTGTAGGGTTGGTATTTATAGGGTTAGGGTAGGGTTATGGTAGATGAAGGGTTTTAATTTAAAAAAATGTAAAATTATATGAAAATTCATTAAAAATGGAGTAAAAGTGGTATTAAAAGCACTTTGGAAACGATCTGAATAAATGGAGTGTGCAGGGGGGTTAAGAAGACGAAGAGGCAACTTTTTAGTGTTGATGACTCGGCCGACCAGCCGAGTCCGGCCGGCGGCGCTGGCCCTAGTCGGCCGGTCCGCCGGCCGACTCGGCCGAGTCAGGCTGAGTCGGGAGCTGGGAAGGTAGGGGTCGCCTGGTGAAGCCTCTGGAAATTTAGTTTTTCAGGTGTAGTGGAAAATTCTGGAGTTATCACGTGTTGACTGTTGGTATTCTAAAAATTTCAAAACAAAATAATATTAAAAATAATGTGGGGTATGGGATTTGAACTCTGGTGGCTTGGTTCAGCAGTGCAAGGTATTACCAATGAGCTACAAGCTCCTTATTGTAATTAAGGAGTGAACTAAATACTTAAAGTGATAACAGCAGAAGTAAATACTCCAATTATACATTAATTTTAAAGCAAATTTTTGTACACCAAAAAATGGAGTTGTTACAGTCTACCCTCCTTACAAAAATTTCGTCCTCGAAATTTATAACTTTTATTTGAGGACTGGTTTACAAAGAGGTGTGGATATCTTGCACGCATTTCATCTTTCCTTTCCCAAGTGGACTCTCCTGGAGTGTCTTTCATCCACATCACTCGGACCAAGTTAACTTCCTTGTTCCGAAGTGTCTTCACTTTCCTGTCCAGTATTTCCACAGGTTGTTGCTCAAATGATAAGTCGGGCTGTATAGTGAGCTCGGAATGATCGAGAACATGGCTGGGGTCACTCACATACCTTCTGAGTTGGGATATGTGGAACATATTATGCACTCCTTCCAATGAGGGTGGAAGCGCTAAGCGGTATGCCACTTCACCGACTCGTTCGAGTATGTCAACGGTCTAATGTATCTCGGACTTAGCTTAGCCCGTCTTCTAAATCGGATCACTCCGCGGTTCGGAGATATCTTTAAGAACACATGATCTCCTGGCTGGAACTCCAAGTGACGTCTCTTTGCATCAGCCCAGTGCTTCTATCGATCTTGGGCTATGCGCATCATTTCCCTGATAGTACGAACCACATCAACAGTAGCTACTATCATCTCTGGTCCAAGAAGTTCCCTATCTCCAATGTCGTCCTAACTTAATGGCGATCAACACTTCCTTCCATACAATGCTGCAAAAGGTGCCATTCCTATGCTTGCTTGGTAGCTGTTGTTGTACGAGAACTCTACAAGGTGTAGGTGATCTTCCCACAATCCTTTGAAGTCTAACATACATGTTCTGAGCATATCCTCCAAGATCTGAATAGTTCGCTCGGACTGACCATCGGTTTGTGGATGATAAGCCGTGCTGAAGTTCAGACTTGTTCCCAAGCTTGCTTGCAGACTCTGCCAAAATTGCGATCGGAACCTGGTGTCACGATCGGAGACAATGCAGACCGGTACTCCATGAAGTCTCACAATTTCCTGTATGAGTTCATGGGTATCAGAGATAGTACATTATGAAGAGTTTAAATCTTTAAATAGATTATTACCTCCATGTACTTCTTTACTAGTGTCTCAGTTGATTGGCCAACTCGAAATGGGATGAAGTGAGCCGACTTTGTGAGTCGATCCACAATGACCCATACGGCATCGTTACCCTTTGTGCTGCGAGGAAGAGCAGTCACAAAATCCATCGTGATGTGTTGCCACTTCCATTCTGGGATTGGTAACGGTTGAAGTAATCCAGCAGTCCTGTGATGTTCAGCTTTTACTTGTTGACACACTAAGCATTTTGCGACGCTTCTGGCTACTTCACGCTTCATGTCATGCCACCAATAATTCTGAAGTAGATCTTTGTACATTTTGGTACCTCCAAGGTGTACTGAGTAGGGAAAGCTGTGAGCTTCTTTCATTAACTCTTCCCGAACAGGCCCTTTTAGTACACACAATCTGCTGTCGTATCTCAAGATCCGTCTTCATGGATGATGAAATCTGTTCTGAGTCCATTCTCCACTTGTTCTCTGATCTTTTGCAATTTAGCATCACTTTCTTGAGCTGCTTTGATCTGATTGACCATGGTTGATTGAACTTGTAAATTCATCAAACTTGAAGCATTACCTGGCATGACTACTTCAATCTCCTTCTGATGCAAGTCTTGTTGAAGCTTCCACCGAGCGGTGAGATTCATTGATAAAGGTTGACGACTAAGAGCATCACGAACCACATTCACCCTCCCTGGGTGATATTGCAAGTTGATGTCAAAGTCCGCCATGAGTTCTATCCATCTTCTCTGCCGCATATTCAACTCCTTCTGAGTAAACACGTACTTCAGGCTCTTATGATCTGTGCAGATGTTCACTCGTTCACCAAGTAGATAATGGCGCCAAATCTTGAGAGCAAAGATGATGGCTGCCAACTCCAGATCATGCGTCGGATAATTGCGCTCATGAATCTTCAGTTGTCTTGAAGCATAAGCCACAACTTTACCGTGCTGATGTAGAACACATCCTAATCCCTTACCGGATGCATCGCAATGCACTTCGAATCCTCCAGATTGATCCGGTATGACGAGAATAGGTGCTGATGTCAACCTTGACTTGAGTTCTACGAAAGCTTGTTTGCATGCTTCTGACCACACAAAATCTTCATCTTTACGTGTGAGCTTGGTCAGGGGTGTTGTTTGGGGAATTCATAACCTTGAAGAAAAATTTGGGTTAGGACAGATTCAAAGTACATGAAATGATAAGATTCAAGGAATATGAAATTGTAAGATTCAAGGAACATGAATTGTAAAGAATGTTTTAGTTGCTAGTTCTTGTGTTATATTGCTTAGGTTGTTCACGCAGAACAGAACTGCATAGTATGATTCTATACAGCTCTGAGCTGTATGGGCCACCAACAAAACCTGTCACGCCCCGCTTCCCGGTATACGGAGAAGGGGACGGGACGAGGCCGCTACGTATTTACTGTTAAGTAAATATGCAAAGCGTATCTAACCAATATAAAAATAAAGCACAAGAGACAAGATATAATAAAAACAACAACTTTATTTATTCACATTCTTTCTGTATAATGCATGTAAAGTAAATACAACTGATAAAAAGCAATGCCTAAACAATGGCATAACAGAAATGAAAAGTACTTAATGGAAAGTGTACAATGACTAGAGCTCGGGGTCTTCACTGAACTGGTCCAAGACTTCAGCAGTGGGCTCGATCTCTGAAGTGTCCAGATCACCTGACGACATTCAAAGAAGAAAGAAAAAGAATGTCGTCAGCGAACAGGTCGCTCGATAAGTCCCAAAGATAAGGGAGAAATAGAATAGACAGAATAAGAAGGTATCTTTTAAAGTTGTATTATATTGTTGTAATGTTGTGTTAACGCTGTTGTTTGTAGCTTGGTACAGAAGGATGCCAGTGTATACGAGATGGGTCTCTATATGCTAGAGACCAGGGCAAACGGAATGTACAAGGAACCGTTAAGCCACGGTACAACAGCAACGGAATATATGTTAGGTGTCTTAATTTTACTGTCTCGTGCCACTTTTAAGACCTTCCGTACCAATCTACCCCTTAAACCCCGTAGTGTTTTGATTGTATTGTTGTATTGTATTGTATAGATTGTATAGCTGGATGACTGACCAAAACCATGATATCAGTAAATGGATATAACTGTATAATCATGTAAATGGAATAACTGTAGAACCATGTAAATGGATGTATATCCATGGTTCGGTTCAGTCAAGTTGATAGATTAAATATATGGAATAATGGATTCATGTTGAATTATAATATTGTAAATTATAGATTGCAGATTATAGATTGTACTTGAATCATATTCAAGTCAGATTATAATGAGACTCAATCTGAGTCAGAAAATTAGAGAAGTAAATTGAAGTCCTGATTGTTTTGATGTTATCGGTAACCGCTGCACATGGGCGGCAGGATTTGTGTCTTTTTCAAAGACGATTACCATATTGATAACACCGTTTGTTAAGTTGTCTACCTTAGATAGGCAAGCACCCACTTTTCCGGCTCTTTGAGGCCCAAGAGATTGGTCCCGCTTAAACCCATATTTACTAAGGTCCTTAAGATTAATTATAGAACTTGAGGGGGTTTTATGTAAAAATACTCTTGTATAGTTTTCAAAATACACCCCAAGTATTTATTAATTGTCTTTAGAGTTGTAATGAATGTATATTATATATTGTGATATTTCTAGTGAAAATATCCTATTTTCATAATAAGTGGTATTTATTTGTAATATTGGTTTTGTATGGAATTCATGGTATTTTTGTGTAAAATTGATTCTTGTGATTTTTTAGAAAAAGTCGAAAAATTTATATCATAACAGAATAGGTATTTTAATGTTATATATACATATATTTATATGAAAACAATTTTAATATATATATTATATTCTAGAAATCTCATTTTTCTTAAGATGTCGTATTTTTAAATCTTTCGAGACCGATTGCTCCTTGCGGAGGTCTTAATCTCGCACTACTAAGCTCGAGAATGTGCGATAATCTGCACCATACAGAATGTGCGATAATCTGCACCATACAGAATGTGCATCGATTACAGAGCCTTAAACAAAGCCACTATAAAGAACAAGTATCCACTCCCGCACATCGACAATTTATTCGATCAGCTACGTGGATCTTTTGTTTTCTCTAAATTGGATCTTCATTCAGGATATCATCAGGTGAAGGTCAAGAAAGCTGATATTCATAAAATGGCTTTCAGAACTCGCTATGGTCATTACGAATTTCTAGTGATGCCATTTGGAGTGACCAATGCACCAGCAATATTTATGAACCTAATGAATCAAGTTTTCCGGTGTCATGCCCTGCTTCCCAGTATACAATGAAGGGGACGGGACGAGGCCGCTATGTATTTACTGTTAAGTAAATACGCTAAGCGTATCTAAGCAATATAAAAATAAAACACAAGAGACAAGATATAATAAAAATAGCAACTTTATTTATTCACATTCTTTCTGTACAATGCATGGAAATTAAATACAACTAATAAAATGCAATGCCTAAACAATGGCATAACAGAAATGAAAAGTACTGAATGGAAAGTGTACAATGACTAGAGCTCGGGGTCTTCACTGAACTGGTCCAAGTCTTCAGCAGTGGGCTCGATCTCTGAAGTGTCCAAATCACCTAACGACATTCAAAGAAGAAAGAAAGAGAATATCGTCAGCGAACAGGTCGCTCGGTAAGTCCCAAAGATAAGGGAGAAATAGAATAGACAGAATAAGAAGGTATCTTTTAAAGTTGTATTATATTGTTGTAATATTGTGTTAACGCTGTTGTTTGTAGCTTGGTACAGAAGGATGCCAGTGTATATGAGAGGGGTCTCTATATGCTAGAGACCAGGGCAAACAAAATGTACAAGGAACCGTTAAGCCACGGTACAACAACAACGGAATATAGGTTAGGTGTCTTAATCTTACTGTCTCGTGCCACTTTTAACACCTTCCGTACCAATCTACCCCTTAAATCCCGTAGTATTTTGATTGTATTGTTGTATTGTATTGTATAGATTGTATAGTTGGATGACAAACCAAAACCATGATATCAGTTAACGGATGTAACTGTATAATCATGTAAATGGAATAACTGTAGAATCATGTAAATGGATGTATATCCATGGTTCGGTTCAGTCAAGTTGATAGATTGAATATATGGAATAATGGATTCATGGATTCATGTTGAATTGTAATATTGTAAATTGTAGATTGTAGATTGTAGATTGTACTTGAATCATATTCAAGTCAAATTATAATGAAACTCAATCTGAGTCAGACAATTAGAGAAGTAAATTGAAGTCCTGATTGTTTTGATGTTATCGGTAACCACTGCACATGGGCGGCAGGATTTGTGTCTTTTTCAAAGAAGATTACCATATTGATAACACCGTTTGTTAAGTTATCTACCTTAGATAGGCAAGCATCCACTTCTCGGGCTCCCTAAGGCTTAAGAGATTGGTCCCGCTTAAACTCATATTTACTAGGGTCCTTAGGGTAAATTATAGAACTTGAGGGGGTTTTATGTAAAAATACTCTTGTATAGTTTTCAAAATACACCCCAAGTATTTATTAATCGTCTTTAGAGTTGTAATGAATGTAGATTTTATATTGTGATATTTCTAGTGAAAATATCATATTTCCATAATAAGTGGTATTTATTTGTAATATTGGTTTTGTATGGAATTCATGGTATTTTTGTGTAAAATTGATTCTTGTGATTTTTTAGAAAAATGTGGAATATTTATATCATAACAAAATATGTATTTTAATGTTATATATACATATATTTATATGAAAATAATTTTAATATATATATTATATTCTACAAATCTCGTTTTTCTTAAGATGTCGTATTTTTAAATTTTTCGAGACCGAATGCTCCTTACGGAGGTCTGAATCTTGCACTACTAAGCCCGGGGATGTGCGATAATCCGCACCATCCCGAACGGGTTCCCCAAATGGGTTGTAGCGGTGCTTTGCAAAGATTTGTATAAATACTAAATCCTTTAGAAATGGTTTTGTTAAGGAAATGGTATTTAAATGAAAATGTGTCGTTTTCCCGTATTCTATATTCCCAAGGGTATTATGATATGTTTCATATGAGTGTGTGAGGAGGTAGGTCATTATCTCGTGATCTACTTAAAGGTATAACAAGTTTTGTGATGTTATATGTAGAATTGAAACTATGTGGTATTTAAATGAAAGTACGGTAAAATGAAATAGCAATTACTTTTGATTTGAAACTTGATCAATATGGTTGATTAGTGTTAGTAGTCAATATGAATTGGTTTAAGCATGATTGTATTAAAGAAAAGTGAGGTTTTATACAGAAACAAATCGGAAATCGGTTTTGTTCCGATTCCGTCGGGTTTTGTAATTCCGTATTTCTAGAAAAGAATAGAGAGATAGAATTTGGGGACTTACGGGTTTAGGACAACAAAGAGAGGTAGATTGATCGGGAGGAGTCACCGGTGCGTCGTTTCGTCGCCGGGAGCTCCTAGGATGGTCGTCGGAAGTTTGCCGGAAAATTTGCCGTAGTTTCGCTTCTTGCTCATTTTCAAAGTACACAAGGTTTCTAATGATTTCTTGAGAGTTGGCTCAGAGTTTTGGGGTGATGGGGTAGTGTGTAGGGTTTGTTTTTATAGGGTTAGGCTAGAGTTATGGTAGATGAAGGGTTTTAATTTAAAAAAAATGTGAAAATATATGAAAATTCATTAAAAATGGAGTAAAAGAGGTATTAAAAGATCTTTGGAAACGATCTGAATAAATGGAGTGTGCAGGGGGGTTAAGAAGACGAAGAGGCAACTTTTTGGTGTTGATGACTCGGCCGACCGGCCGAGTCCGACCAGCAGCGCCGTCCCGAGTCGGCCGGTCCGCCGGCGGACTCGGCCGAGTCAGGCCGAGTCGGGAGCTGGGAAGGTGGTGGGTCGCCTGGTGGAGCCCCTGGAACATTTATTTTTTCAGGTGTAGTGGAAAATTTTGGAGTTATCACGTGTTGACTGTTAGTATTCTAAAAATTTCAAAACAAAATAATATTAAAAATAATGTGGGGTATGGGATTTGAACTCTGGTGGTTTGGTTCAGCAGTGCAAGGTATTACTAATAAGCTATAAGCTCCTTCATGTAATTAAGGAGTGAACTAAATACTTAAAGTGATAACAGCAGAAGTAAATACTCCAAGTATACATTAATTTTAAAGCAAATTTTTGTAAACCAAAAAATGGAGTTGTTACAGTGGATGTTCTAGGAATTTGATAACGGCAGCCTCCTTCGGAAGACGGTTATCATTCCAGACTTTCAAGATGACCTGGTTGACAGAGTGACTGTCAGAGTTATAGACTTTCCTCTGTGAGGGGCAGTATTTTGGACAGGTGGTCCAAGCGGATACTGAGGGAGGTGTGGCGCAGTATACTGATTAAATTCAGTTAACGATACAGTCTAAGAAGTTTACTGGATTTAGAGTTCATTTGTGAGCTAGGTCCCATCAGATATCCAGATATATTCTAAGACAAGTATTGCTCATTTCGGGAGATGGCTTTCTTAGCGAACTTGAGATAAAGAGAGACATAAAAAGAAACATTAGGACGGATCCACTCACTGAGCCGATTTCTCGAAAGCAATAGTTTCACAAACGAACTTTGTGAAACTGATTAGTAGAGGAGTTGGGTGTTCGGTATCGTACGGGCTGTGAGTATGCGACACCGCAATAATTAGCCTTAAGTGCAAGTGGGAGTGTTCTTCGCCGAAAATACGTGACCGGGACGTTGGGATGTCAGGCCTGAATTTTGGGGGCAGATGCTATTTGGTTTTATCCATCCACCTCAACGAAGATGCCAAGTTGATTTATGGCACCGTATATCGGAGGTTTATACGGATGCGGCCGATGTAGCAGACTTCGTCATATTCCCTCTCATTGTGAGGGGTTTTTGATTGTGGGGACGCTCTTCCCTGCAGGCGCAAGCCTCTGCAGTTAATTACGCTACCGCATCGCGGTAACCACTTTCTCCTTCTCCAGATGGGGTTTTTGATTGTGGGGACGCTCTTCCCTGTAGGCTCAAACCCTACTAACCATTTTCACCTTTTTCCATATAATCTTTTTATTTTAGGGTGATTTCAACCTATGAACTGGAACATGGTTCATGAAGAACTCTGAGAGTTCACAGATCTTGAAGATCTTTGAATTTTTGAATCATTAAAAGCTTTGCTTTAAGTTTTCTGATGGGTTATTCCATCAATTTACAGAGCATGGCTCTTAGAATTTTTCTTGAGGAATTTTTATTACTTTCATCATCAGAGTTGACAGATGTCACTCTGTTGTAGAGCGCTACTCTCAATGAGAGATTTACTCCTTGGCCCGAGGGGCCCTCATTAAATGAGATTCCTTTAAGGATTTCCTTATTTAATGACAGTCTCATCAAATGATGAGACTGTTTTATTAATAATGAACTGTCATCTAGATTGTGTGGGTCCCCTTTGGTCCCTTTCCACTGCATTGCAGTGCGGCACAAATTTAAAGTACCTAGTGACAAAACATAAACTGTAGCACTAATGGCTAATTTTCTTGCTCTTTTTTGCACAAGTACTATGTCTTTCGACATTTCTTTCCCGTTCGTACGTTCGGAAAGCGGATTCTCTGAAGCATCTGTCGATAGGGAAGTGTTTGCATTGATCAAAGATCATGATCCGGAACAAAAGAACATTCATTTATAGGGAACGTGGTACAACCAGATCATCAAGGGGCGGTGATTGTTACGTTTTTGTGTATTCTTAATTTTTAATTACCGCAATCAAGAAGGTTTCGCTTGGTAGCTAGCCGGTTGAGTACGGGTCGATCCATAGGGAGATGGAATCTTTTTCTTTATGTTTTAATGAGTTAAATCCAAATATTTTGAGTTTTGTTTACAGATCTACTAATGAGATAAAAGATGATAAAGGACTTGCTGGGGTTAGGATTTGGTTAGTTCGAGTTAGGAATTTCTCACTTCTTTCAATGCCCTTCTTAATATCAGTGTTAAGATAATCGGCAACAACGGGGATTAGCACGACTAGGAAGAAACTTACAAGTATAAGCTAGGCTTTTCATGCTTAGCTTCTTTCTTTTGGTCCTTATCCGTCCGTTTACGGCTCTTAGCCCTAACCTCCGGTTACTTCAACCACAACCGGTCTAACTATGGAATCACCGCTATCATGTAGGATAGGGTGCCGTAGTGAGCGGATTGTGGTTCAATTAAAGGGAGTCCGAATTAAGGTGTTGAGCAAAGAAAAGAGTGAGAGAGATTTCCTTCTCTCAAACTTTCCTTCTCCTGCCCTAAGAAGTGAGAGATTACTCACCCATTAAAAAAAAGAATAAAACAAAAATGAAGGTAGAAAGAAATGAGGTTAAGAAGAAATTACAACTAGCTATTTGAGACCTCACCTTGGCAAGGATCTTACTCAAGCATCATCGTTGTTTAAAGATAAAGAAAAATAGAAGAACAAAAACAATAAAGAAAGCAAAAATAACAACAGCTAAATTAGCGAATAAAAATTACGATGAAATAAAAAAGACATGCAAGGAAAATAAAAGAACTCTTTTTTTTTATTAATCAACGCTCATAAACTCGCTTACAATTTTTCATAGAGAAATATAAACTACGGAATTAAATCCTAAAATCTAAACTAAAGAAAAGCACACTTTATTTGGCTTTGAGCTCTTCTATTTATAGATAGGAAGGTGAAACCCTAGGTTACATTCTGAGCTAAACATGAGATTACAAAACTACCCTAAAAGAGCCGAGTCAACATGGAACCAACTGCCACCGACACTGTTCAGACACGGCCGCGGAACCGCGGCAGAAGTACCTATTTGGCCGCGGTTCCGCGGCCATTTGGTGGATTTATGGGACCATCTTTTCAGGGCTTCTCCATGTTGCTTTTATCTTCTGTTTTGTATTCTTGGTTTCTCAGAATCCCTTCAGTTCTCTTCCAGATATTCAGCAGTGCAAAATAATGTGGACTTTTGCCTTGAACTCCGCATTGAAGTCTTGGATCTTGTGTTGCCCTTGTGCTTTATGCATTGAAGTGACCAACGATTTGCCATTTTGTCCATTGAACTGGTTGGCGGCATCATACGGATGGTTAGCGGAGATCAGTATTCATCTGTTGTTGGTCGTAGTCCCGCATTTGTTGCGACTTTTCATGAATTTCACTGTAAAGAGCTGAGAACCTGTAACCTGCAATTATTCAGCAAACACGGATTAAAAGTACCTACCTATATGCAATGCGATTAAGAATGTGCGGTATAAAAATGCAAAAATTTGATATGAACAAATACCCCCAAACTTATCTTTTGCTCGTCCCGAGCAAAGCCAATTTTATTTTCAAAAAGTCCTAACCTCACTTTCGCAGGGAACACGATTGCACTGAGCTCGTGCAACAAGCCGTTAAACCTCTAGGTGTCCCTAGTAGGAGGAGTGCTGTCTCCTGAGGGTTTTCAGCGGATACTACCCACAAAATCCATTCAATTTGGCCGTTGACTTTATTTCTTCAATTCAGTATTCTAGAAAGAAAAATCTATCATCTTCAACTTATAAATCGTCAACCCATATTTTTCACACTTATTTTTCATTTAACTTAAGATCATATACGTTTTGCCAGTTTATAAAGCTTTCAGCATCTCCTAAGTTTTCCTTCTAAGGTGCAATCTTAACTCAGGAATTTTTATTATCTCTACTGAAGATATAAGCTCAATCTTTTAATCCTATCTCTCCTCCAAACTCTAATCACATACCCCTTACGTGTGTGTAATTGTCACCTCTACACTTGGAAATTCAATTCAAGCTATCATACTCTTGTCTATCTTCCAAAATACTTTTTAATTGGTGAATTCTAGATGAAATTGCTCACACATCTTTCATGCGACCGTTAATACTTCTTGAGGTACTAAATGACCGATTACAAAATATGCTTGCGCATTTAGGCGTAATTCCTCGTCTTGCAACACATAAGGCTTAGCAGTGACTCCCAAACCAGTTGGTCTAAGGCACTAGGTAATAAAGCACCCTCGCTATATTTTTTTATTTATGCTGCCTTAAGCAATTACAAAACCAGTGTTTATTTTTTTAAAATATTTTTATCTCTTTATTCACCACTTATACTTTTATTTTCCTTCATACTAAGGATTTTAGACAAGAGCATTTCAAGGTATTCTCTACTATCCCAAATTTCAAGATGTGTGTAAGTGCGTAAAGTAGGGTATATATTTTCAGAATTTGGACTTAAGGTTCAAAATTATTTTTCAGACTTATACTTCAAATAAAGCTTTCAATACTCTTCCCTTATTTCGACTTAGCCCAAGAACTGAACTCAAAATTTGCTTATTTCCAAATAAACTGCAAGGACGTATATTTTCTACAGTTAAATTTTAAGAATGGTTATTTTTAGGATTTTAAATTTACTAAGTTTAGGATCTAGTTCTTCCTAACTAGTCAACCGTCATGTTGAACTTGAGTCAAATATGGCCAAAATTGAAATTTTCAAATTTTTTTAGTTTTTAAAATTTTTCAATTTTTTTTATAAAATTTTTGTTTTTTTATATTTTATATTTTATATTTATTATTTTTTTTAGATGCAATGCAGAAAAATAAGATACAGAATTAAATATGCAAACAAATATGTAAAAAAATAAAAATACGCAGATGCAATGCAAAGATAACTATATACATACAACCCTCACCCCTAAACTTGTTGATAGCAGTGTTCCCACTGCTCCCTGCGGCGTCTACTAGACGCGGCCTCACTAGTCCCACCCTCACCTCTATCTGCCCCCGTCCTCTTGATCGTGATCGTAAACGTTCCTCTCTTGCTAGGAGGGTAGACATTCCTTATTCCAGGATCGTTATTCGCTGATCAAAGTTAGTCAGCATCCCTATCACTCTTTCTACCTCCTATGGGTTCGTCGAATTAAGCGCGCTTGCGCAGCGGGGGTAAGCTCTTCGTCGCTCACTGTGGAGCTCGAGCTAGAGGACTTGGCCATCACGTCCTCGGCCGGCTCGGTGCGCGACCATAAATCATGTAATCGTGTGTAGGACGTGGAGACACCCTCAAGGAGAGGCCTAATTGGAATCCCACCATGCATGTAAAATTCAAATTCCTCAACAAGAAGGAAATGGCGACACAATTGTGTCACCAACATTAGGCATGGATAATTGGTTGCCTGTTTGCCGGCGCTAATCGAGTGAAGTAACACGTGCACATGTCATAGCTAGGGTTTCATGTCATCAATGTGTGCACTATATGTAGAGATGGTGTGAAAAATGTTGTGTTGTGCGAACTTCCAAAAATATTATTTTGTGCCCAACGGCACACAGCTAAAACGTTCGCAAAAAGCGTGCGAGCCTGAATACCCTTTCGGGGCTCCCTAGAACAGTCGTTTCCCATTAAGGGTAGGTAGTTCTCAAATCGGAGGGGTTGATCGTGAATAGGGAGTCATTGTATTAAGGTGACTTCATAAATGAAGTCCCAATCAATTAAAATTTCCCGATCCCCCACAATAATCTAATGGACCTGTGTTGTGCAAGACAACCCTCCTCCATACATTCATAAAAACATGCAATAAGATCCGGAAGCACGAATGCATTCAGATGGTTAAATAACAAAAATTTCCATCCACGCTTTCGGATCTCGTCGCCGAAATAACTACCGTAAATGTTATGGGCAAACAATTGTGAAAAATCCCTTTCAAACTGTAATGTAGGGGCCATGACAGAGATGAATTGCAAAAGGTAGTAAATTTTCATAGAGTAAATAGAGATGCAAACCTCCTCTGAAAGTTTCAGAGGGCGAAGAAGCAAGGCGGCGGCGGATCGACGGCAAGAACGGGCTTCGACGGCAGTTTCGCGGCAGAGAAGGGAGCTCTCTGGTTGATTTTTGCTGCGACGGCTAGGGTTTTATTTTAGGGTTAGAATGAGACTCTGTAAATTCAAAGAAGGGGGTCGGGATGTTTTTATAGGGGTTATTTGGTTATATGTACAAAAGCCCCCGTAAAAAGAGGAATTTATTTTGTAAAGAAAAAAATTGTATTATTATTTATTTATTTAATAGAACTGAATATTTACAAAAAAATCCCCCGAAAGTTTGAAATTTTTTATTTATTTTTTTTTTTTATAAATATTTTATAATGGTATATACATACCCCAAAGTTATTTGAAACAGTGTTTCCACTGTTTAAGCAGTGAAGTTCAGGATTAGGGGGGAAAGAGAACATTATCAATCTATATAAGGCCTTACACAGGCCAAAAGTTAGCACAAACCATTCAAATATTCTTTCTCTGAAGTGTATTGGTTGGTGAAAGAATGCGGAGAGGAAATAAATGGAGAATACGCATGACCGTATGGGAAGAGAGGTGGAATACAGTCTCGGTATATTAGGAGAAGAATGGCAGAAGGGAGAAAGAAGTGTAGTACGAACTTGAGGGTGTAAATTGAGTGAATAAATTAGCACAAATTGTGATGACCGATGTGTAAAAAGCGGTTGTGCTAATCTATCAACCCGTCGAGATATAGGGTCAAATCCCTCAAGATTCGTGATAAAACATGGATACGCCGAACTTGGTAAACCAGACATAAGAAATGAAAGTGATACAGTTTCTTGCGTGGTCGGAATGATGGAAAGGATGAAGGGGGTGATTTAGGAAGGGTAACAATTAAAGGTTCAGGAGAGTGTACACAGTCAGTGGAAGAGACATGATGAATTGGAAAATCCGACTCATCAAACAAAACTGGTTCATCGTCAATATTATCCTCAAAATTCCCCTCAAAAGTTATCTCATCCATACAATTATCATCAAAATCCAGACGCATATGAAGTTCGGGAAAAACGGTTAATGACTCAGGATGATGAATTGGAGAGAGAAACTCATCCAAATCTGTGGGTTCATCATCGAAAATATTCCCAGCGTCAATATTCTCGATCAAGTGAAAATTAAATTTCTCGGACACCTCACAAAAGCATGGATATCAATTAATTCAGGTTCTAATATGGAGGTGTAGAGGTCAAAAGGATTGGTGATGGTTTCACTCGAAAGGGACCCTTAACAATCAGGTAAATCAAACATTACAAAGTTGCACAACTCATTAAACGTTCTATCTTCAACTGATGAATCATTTGGGACACTTGATAGACATTCAAAACCGGAGTTGTGGGATTCAATTGGGGATGGGTAGGTTTGATTTGGAAGGGTGCACAGTTCACTCTCTCCACTCAAATTCTCAATCCGTCCAACCGCCTCATCATACATTGGAAAATTTGGAGCTAGTTAGAAACTAGCTACCGGGTCACGAGGTTGTATAAGGGCGGCCATGGACGCATTCAAATCCATCATCTGTTGGCTTGACGCTACCCTAAATTCTTCCAACGACTATTCCAGACTACACATGGGTTGTGAAGGAGTTTCAGTAAAAGATTCAAAATTGTTTGGATACTGGAAACTCCCAAATAACTGTGTAGAAGCAATGTCTAAGGAAGGTGCAAAAGTTGGGTAGGACTGGTAGTAATTGAATGGTTGGACAGGAGTAGGATCAACATTTGGATAAGAAGGTGAATGGAATTATTGATCTAAAGAATTCACAGTGGTGAAAGGAGTGAAATATCGGTTACGAGATTGTTCAATACGTTCAGTAAGAGACATAGGTTTTGGGGTTATAACTGGATTCTCAAAAGGGGTATCAATATGAGAAGGGGTGAATGTTTGAAACGGTTAATACGAAGTGGATTACTGAGTCCAATTGTTTGTCCTAGACGCGTCTATTCGATCTTTCAAAGAGATTTTTGTCCTGGAGGGATCGTTCGAAGTTCGGCCAAAGCAAGAACCGTAGGAAGTTATGTCTGGTTGTGGGTAGCAAAGTTCGGCAAGAGTTTTGCGAGGTGGGTACCCATGTTTGGAAGAGTGAAACGGTAGGAAGGGAGGGAAGTGGTATATATTTTTTTTACAAAAAAAATTTGTTTGTTATTGGAGTTTTAAAAATTGTTTGTTTGAAAGAATACGGAATTATGGGACTAAAATTTTTACAAGCATAATCATAATCACAATATGCACAAACACACCTAGAGCTAGGATCTTCAAAGTCCACTAGACTGCTCCTAATTGTTCCAAAGTGACAAGTTGTGAGATAACCCTCAAATCGTCTCTTCACTGCCAATTGTGGCCAGGTAAGCACAAATGAAGAAAGGATGGTTCCGCTCACGAATTACCGTGAGACGGGCCTTTTAAAATTACTTTTCTCACTTGTCTAGCCTGGGCACCACAAAGTCAAGTTTAGATAAACGATTGAATGCCCACAACCTTCCTCTGTCCTATTAAGTACGACAGTCCTTAATTGGCTGAGTCTAGATATTTTTTTAATTAAGCTCAAGGGTAATGCATATGCTTTTAGTGATTTTTGGTGTCTTAGGAAGGGTGATGAAATCCCTACCCAATCTGAATTGGTGTTATAGCCCCTTAAAATCCGTATTAATTATGCAAAGCAGTAATAACCAAAAATCTAAAACACTTGCAAAAAATTTTATTTTGGCTGCGGCGCAAAGAATCCTGCACAAAAATCAGTTTATTGGAGAGGGGAAGAGAATTTATGCAAAGAATGTTGCAGGAAAATGATTTCAGTGGAGTTCAGAGGAGGGGAGAGGAGATATGAGATACCCACAGAGAAAATTGTTTTCTGATGTCACCCTTTGACCGCGGTTCCGCGGTCAATCTTGTGATTCTGCCGCGGTTCCGCGGCTGTTCAGAAAGTTGACTGCTTCAAAATTTGTTCCTGTGTTGAGTTGGTTCTCCTCTTCCTGTTTAGAGCCCCTGATTCTTGATTTTTTCACTGAGTTTACTCCTGAACTGAACTAGACCTTCTTCCTATCCTGCACAATTGCACAAAAACTAATCAAAGGTAACAAGATGATTTTTTTTTTATATTTTTCAATTTTTCAATTTTTATATTTTTTTTAATTAACCCGAAATTACACAAAGAAATAAACTACCATCTTCCCGGCAACGGTGCCATTTGATTGTTACATTTTTGCGTATTCTTAATTTTTAATTACCGCAATCAAGACGGTTTCACTTGGTAGCTAGCCGGTTGAGTATGGGTCGATCCACAGGGAGATAGAATCTTTTTCTTTATGTTTTAACGAGTTAAATCCAAATATTTTGAGTTTTGTTTTAAGATCTACTAATGAGATACAAGATGATAAAGGACTTGCTAGGGTTAGGATTAGGTTAGTTCGAGTTAGGAATTTCTCACTTCTTTCAATGCCCTTCTTAATATCGGTGTTAAGGTAATCAGCAACAACGGGGATTAGCACGACTAGGAAGAAACTTACAAGTATAAGATAGGCTTTCCATACTTAGTTTCTTCCTTTTGGTCCTTATCCGTCCGTTCTTGGCTCTTAGCCATAATCTCCGGTTACTTCAACCACAACCGGTCTAACTATGGAATCACCGCTATCATGTAGGATAGGGTGCCGTAGTGAGCGGATTGTGGTTCAATTAAAGGGAGTCTGAATTAAGGTGTTGGGCAAAGAAAAGAGTGAGAGAGATTTCCTTCTCTCAAACTTTCCTTCTCCTGCCCTAACAAGTAAGAGATTCCTCACCCATTAAAAAAAAGAATAAAACAAAAGGGAAGGTAGAAAGAAATGAGGTTAAGAAGAAATTACAACTAGCTATTTGAGAGCTCACCTTGGCAAGGATCTTACTCAATCATCATCGTTGTTTAAAGATAAAGAAAAATAGAAGAAGAAAAACAATAAAGAAAGAAAAAATAACAACAGCTAAATTAGCGAATAAAAATTACGATGAAAAAAAAGACATGCAAGGAAAACAAAAGAACTCTTTTTTTTATTAATCAACGCTCATAAACTCACTTACAATTTTTCATAGAGAAAGATAAACTACGGAATTAAATCCTAAAATCTAAACTAAAGAAAAGCACACTTTATTTGGCTTTGAGCTCTTCTATTTATAAATAGGAAGGTGAAACCCTAGGTTACATTCTGAGCTAAATATGAGATTGCAAAACTACCCCAAAAGAGCTGAGTCAACGCGGAACCAACTGCCACTGACACTGTTCAGACGCGGCCGCGGAACCGCGGCAGAAGTGCCTATTTGGCCGCGGTTCCGCGGCCATTTGGTGGATTTAGGGGACCATCTTTTCAGGGCTTCTCCATGTTGCTTTTATCTTCTGTTTTGTATTCTTGGTTTCTCAGAATCCCTTCAGTTCTCTTCTAGATATTCAGCAGTGCAAAATAATGTGAACTTTTTCCTTGAACTCCGCATTGAAGTCTTGGATCTTGTGCTGCCTTTGTGCTTTGTGCATTGAAGTGACCAACGATTTGCCATTTTGTCCATTGATCTGGTAGGCGGCATCATATGGATGGTTAGTGGAGATCAGTATTCATCTGTTGTTGGTCGTAGTCCCGCATTGTTACGCCTTTTCTTGAATTTCACTGTAAATAGCTGAGAACCTGTAAGCTGCAATTATTAAGCAAACACGGATTAAAAGTACCTACCTATATGCAATGTGATTAAGAATAGGCGGTATAAAAATGCAGAAATCTGATATGAACAAGCGGCGTAGCTTCTCTTGCACAGCACCTTCGGAACCTATTTCGGCGATCCACTACGCCGACCCACCCCCAGTGAACTATACCATGGAGGAGGTGAACTGGACTTCAGAGGGTCTCCTTCAGCCCTCTATGGCTCCGATTCCCGTACAGCCTCCAATGGCTTTGGATACCTTGGGGTGATGTATCTGTCAAGGCGAGTCGCGCCCTTGGGGACAACTATATATGATAGGCCTAACTCCTCGTCATCTAGCTGGGTATTTGCAATGGGCCTGCTATACTTTGTCAGCGAAGAATTCATTGTTGTTGAGGTTTGGGTTGTATCCTGCAATTTACGCTTTTCTTTTTCAGTATTCTACGCCTCCTGCCTGGTAGGTCAAGGCTTTTCTGGAGCAATGGAATATTCCGACCCACACCTTCCTCCTGTTGGATCGAGAAGTCTCATTCTCCTTAGAGGAATTTACAGAGGTTTCTGGCTTACCGGTTAGGGGAGAACACTATGAGGAGCTGCTTCTTCCGGAAGAGTACGTCTTTGCTGCCAAGTCAGTGATGACAGGCCTTTTCCCAGAGAATGCCATTCAACATCAATTCCCTAGTTTGATTAAAGTGTTGAATATCTATGAGAGCATTTTTCTCGAATCCGGAAGCCGTGGGGTTAATTTCACAGATTTTATCGCCCGTTTCTCCACTCAGAAGTCCTGTCGAAGGAAGTCGCGAAATTTTCCAAACTTGACGACCCTTTTGGTTTTGGTTTGAACAACGAGCCGGCAGCGGAGGCATATCAGAGGGATTTCTTTCTCCCTAACACCTCGGTCGTCTCTTTCACAAAGCTTGCATCTCCTGGGATCGACGAAGAAGCGTTATTTTTGGGGTTCCTCAGGCTATGGCTAAGCTGGTTTGCGCTTCCAATGCACCCTCGCCATATGAGGCCGTCCGTTTTTTATCCAGCTCACCGAATGGTTGTTGGGATGGAAATGGCCGTCGGGGTCGCTGGGTTAGCCCATTTGTATCACGGACTCAGCTTGGCGGAAGACACTACTGAACCAGGGGTGCAGCACGTGAACTTCTCGATGCATTATTTTATGTCATGGATCGAGCTACATGTACTTGGCATTTTCGGTATCCACAAAAGGCCTTGCTTCTATGACAAGTGTAAGTTCCCTCGGGTCTGGCAGCTAGTTGACGCGTCCATTGTAAATCCAACACCATGGGAAGCTAGGGTTTGCTCCTTCGTCCGTGCACGGTTGGAGATAGCATGACCTTTTCCGATAAGATTCTAACCATCGGCCAACAATCCGTAAAAACGGTGCAGCCATTGCGGGACATTTTTAAAGACGGGGCCTCTATCTTGAAAGCTCAGGAGATTCTTCATTTATACTCCATTAGGCCAGGCTTTCTCGTGTTTAGGCAGAATGATTCGGCGTTGTTCATGAGGTACAACCCGCATCGTTTTGCCCAGCAATTAAGCTACAATTAGGGCGTCCCACTCGAGGCCTTCTTGGAAGAACCGATTGCTACTGAAGAGGGTATCCGGAGCGCGTTGCACTATTTTATGCGATTGAACACCGGCTCTAATTTCTTTATTAGTGAGCCGAGTTGCGTTCCAAAAGCCCTGAACATATATGTGGCATGGTACCAACATTCGATTGGCGCCGTTATTAGAGAAGAAAAGCGATTATTACTCGATCTCAAGGGCACCGTCCCAGCGGGTAATCCAAACGTTCCTCTAAAGTGACGGACCATCGTCCATCCTCCCTTGAGAGAAGCCGATGTGGCTGTGGTACCACGTGTTACACGTGATGTCATGCCCCGCTTCCCAGTATACGGGTAGAGGACGCGACGAGGCCGCTACGTATTTACTGTGAAGTAAATACGCTAAGCGTATCTAAGCAATATAAAAGTAAATGCACAAGAGACAAGATATAATAAAACAACAACTTTATTTATTCACATTCTTTCTGTACAATGCATGGAAATGTAAATACAACTGAAATAAAGCAATGCCTAAATAACAGCATAACAGAAAAGGAAAGGTACTGAAATAAAAGTGTACAACGAACTAAAGCTCTGGGTCTTCAATGAAGTGTTCCAAGTCTTCACTAGTGGGCTCGATCTCCGGAGTGTCCAGATCACCTGACGACATTCAAAGAAGAAAGAAAGAGAATGTCGTCAGCGAACAAATCGCTCGGTAAGTCCCAAAGATAAGGTAGAAATAGAATAGACAGAATAAGAAGGTAGCTTTTAAAGTTGTAGTATATTGTTATAATGTTGTGTTAACGCTGTTGTTTGTAGCTTGGTACAGAAGGATGCTAGTGTATACGAGAGGAGTCTCGTTAGACCAGAGACTACGGTGAACGGAATATAAAGTACAAGGCTCTATTAGAATGCCCGGAACAACGGCGATTGAATTCAGGTTAGGTGTCTTAAATCTTGCAGTCTCGTGCCACTTCTAACACCTTCCGTACCAATCTACCCCTTAAACCCCGCGATGTCTTGGTTGTATTGTTTGTGTTGTAAATTGTATTACAACTTGTATTGTCCTGTAATATAGATTGTATAATTGGATGACTTGCCGAAACCATGATATCAGTAAATGGATGTAACTGAAGAATCATGCAAATGGATGTAACTGGATAATCATGTAAATGAATGTATATCCATGGTTCGGTTCGGTCAAGTTATATAGATTGGTAGATTGAATATATGGATTCATGTTGAATTGTAATATTGTAGATTGTAGATTGTAGATTGTAGATTGTACTTGAATCATATTCAAGTCAGATTATAAAGAGACTCAATCTGAGTCTGACAATTAGAAAAGTAAATTGAAGTCCTGATTGTTTTGATGTTATCGGTAACCGTTGCATATGCGTGGCAGGATTTGTGTCTTTTTCAAAGACGATTACCGTGTTGATAACACCGTTTGTTAAGCTGTCTACCTTAGATAGGCAAGCACCCACTTCTTCGGCTCCCTGAGGCTCAAGAGATTGGTCCCGCTTAAAGCTATATTTACTAGAGTTCTTAGGATAATTTATAGAACTTGAGGGGGTTTTATATAAAAATACTTTTGTATAGTTTTCAAAATACACCCCAAGTATTTATTAATCGTCTTTAGAGTTGTAATGAATGTAGATTTTACATTGTGATATTTCTAGTGAAAATATCCTAATTCCATAATAAAGGGTATTTATTTGTAATATTGACTTGTATGGAATTCATGGTATTTTAGTGTAAAATGATTCTTGTGATTTTTTGAAAAGAGTTGGAATATTTATAATATTTCAAAATAGATATCTTAATGTTATATATATATATAATTATATAAAAATAATTTTAATATATATTTTATATTTCTAAAAATCCCATTTTCTTAAGATGTCGTATTTTAAATCTTTCAAGACCGAATGCTCCTTGTGGAGGTCTGGATCTTGCACTACTAAGCCCAAGGATGTGCAATAATCCTAACCATCCCGAACGGGTTCCCCAAATGGGTTGTAGCGGCGCTTTGCAAAGATTTGTATAAATACTAAATCGTTTAGAAAATGGTTTTATTAGTAATGGTATTTATTTGAAAAGGTGTTGTTTTCCCGTATTCTATGTTCCCGAGGGTATTGTGCTATGTTTCATATAAGTGTGTGAGGAGGTAGGTCATTACCTCGTGATCTACTTAAAAGTATAGCAAGTTTAATGGTTTAAATGCCGAAATAAAACTACATGGTATTTTAGTGAAAATACGGTAAAATGGAAATAGCAATTTCTTTTGATATAGAACTTGTTCAATATGATTAGTTAGTGTTTAATAGTCAACATGAAGTGGTTTAACAAGATTGTATTAAGAAAATGTTGGATTTTGAGAAAGAACGGAATCGGAAATCGGATTTACTCCATTTCCATCAGGTTTTGGAATTTCGTATTTTTAGAAAAGATTAGAGAAAGGAAATTCGGACTTACGGGTTTTATACTTAAAGGAGAGGAAGAGAAGATGAGAGGAGTCGACGGTGCGTCTTTTTGTCGCCGGGAACTCCTAGGGTTGTCGCCGGAAAATTCGTCGGAGCTTCGCCTCTTTTTCACTTCAAATACACACTAGGGTTTGTAGGAATTTCTTGAGAGTTTGCACAGAAATGTAAGTGAGGGGGTGGTGTTTAGGGGTTGTATTTATAAGATTTGGCTAGGGTTAGGGTAGGTGAAAGGTTAAAATGAAAAAAATGTGATAAATGTAATAAAATGTATTAAAAGTAGAGTAATTGGTGTTTTAAAAGAGCTCTGAAAATGGTCTAAGAAAATAAATTATACATGTGTTCAGAGGAGATGAAAAGACACATTTTTCCATGTTGGGGTCGTCACCGGAATCGGCCGACTCGGCCGTGACTCGGTCGGAGGCCTGAGTCGGCCGAGTCGAGGCCGAGTCAGGCGGCCAAAATCCCCCCAACGTGTAAACCCTTGGTATTCTAAAGGTTTAAAAAAATCAATATTAAAAAAGTAATGTGGTGTATGGGATTTGAACTCTGGTGGCTTGGTTCAGCAGTGCAAGGTATTACCAATGAGCCACAAGCTCCTTCTTGCTATTAATTAGCAAAATAAATATTTAACTTGTGCTCAGGCAAAAGTACCCTTTTCTTTATTTTTGAAAAAAATTATACTGAAAGTTGTACAAGAAATTTAGGGTTGTTACACGTGAGCTGCCCCTACCCTGTGTGCCTGAAAAAGCGATAGCTGCGGCGTCTCCCAAGTCTGGTGTGGGTGCGGAGATTGGAACTCGTCATCCAAAGGTGCTCACCAAGCGCAAGCTTGTGTTATCGGCTACTGGCACTCGTCCACAGAAGAAAAAGAAGTCAATACTTTCTGCGGACGTTGTATTTAGCCAAGAGCCTCATGCTCCTTACAGCGAGGGCCTGAGCGAATATGGGACTAACGACGGTTTACTTATGGCACCGGATAATACCGATCTGGAGGCTACCCTCGCAGTTTCCAAGCAATTAGCTAGCAACAAAGCAGGAATGATCGCCCTCGCTCAGTCGTATCTTTTCGCGATTGCTTTAATTATTATACTTTGGCTAACGCTTTCTTCTTCAGTAGGTATCTCCACTGAAGAGGCTCTCGCAGCTTCCCTCAAGACTTTTGAAGAGGAGGAAAGGCTTCGCGCTTCCTTGGGCATTGGTACATTTCGGCTAATCGCGCCTTCATTCCATTTTTTATGGGTAAACTAACTCTTCTTTTTCATCTTATTGCAGGGACCACCTTGACTCAGGTTATCCCGAGTGCAGTGCCCATCCTGCAACACGGCGCTGCAACGCTTCCAAGGCCGACTTCCGAAGTCCCAATTCCCTTAGTATCGCCGAAAGAAGCTTCGCTTAAAAAGCCGATGACGGACGCCGTAGAGGTTCCAGAGGTAGAACTTGGTTCGGACGATGACGTCTCCTTAACAGAGGTCTTGAGGAGGTTAGCTCTGGCGGCTCAGGCTGAAAGGAAGCGCAAGAGGCATGCAGCGAAAGAACGTGATGCTACATTGGCTGTATGTGCAGGCTCTAGCACTGTTTCCCCTGTCCTTATTTCTCCATAAGTTGCTCCGGCTTCCTTGTCTACCGCTCATAGACAGGTAGTACGCGCGGCTCGGGAGGCAATTGAAAAGCCGTCTTAAGGTAACGTAACACTGGGTCTTTTTATTAGAGTTTGATCTTCAGATTCTCATATATTATACCCTGCAGGGCCAAGTCTTGATAAGGAGGTGGTAGGTGAGATGACAGCAACCACCGAGCCTGAAGTGGCTACTTTCTCCTAGGAGTCCGGGACTGCTCCAATTGCCGCCCTTTCCACCTGCGGTTCCCTGCCATCGCCTGGCATTGCAAGTGTCACGACGGCTCTCGTGGAATCAGGGGACGAAGCCACGAGCAGCGAGACCATCCCCCCGAATGAAATCGAAGAAGTCGCGACGCTTGGTGATGCTTCTGTCGCAGTTTTGGCTGATGACCTGTCTGGTAGGTCTCGGGTCGCTGGATTCATTTCATTTTGCAATCTCTTTGGGTCCCTTCTGATGACATTTCTTTTGTTTCTAATGCAGATGTAGTGAGCGTTGAGGTCGTGCCACCCAAAGAAGCATCGCCGGTTGCTGCTCTGACGGTCGCCAACCCTTTGCCTCCTCTTATATCTTCTCAAATGCTGGAAGGTATAGGTTTGCGATTAATTCAAATCGGGGATGGAATATTTCGCGTACTGACCATGTATCATCATAACCTTGCAGGAGTTCTCTTCGATCATCTGTATCAGGTGCTGAACCCACACTTCTCCTTCCAGTCAGATGTCGCTTTACCTATTGGTGCCGGTGAGTATCTTCTCTAACCGTCGTCTTTTCTTTTCTTTAATGGGTGATCCTGCCGTTGTTAACTTTAAGTTGATTGAAGCACTAAAAATTGAAGGAGGGGACAAGAGAATTATCGCGCCACCAGTACTCCCAGCTCTGCCACCTGCCGTAGCCGGTATAGTAGCCTTTATCGCTCTTGCATCTTCTTTATCTCTTAAGCCGATATCTGACTATGATTTGTTTTGCAGCAATCACACCGACTCCAGCTCCCTTCGAGTCTCAGATTCCCATGCCGGCTGGGCCTTTTGCTAAATGCCCTTCTTCCAGGGGTGCTGCGAATAGTCTGCGAATGTTAAGCGAGTTCGTTGAGGACCTTGATGTCGAGGCCTTTGCATCTGCTGCAGATTTTGCCGCTGAGGTTAATCTCATGTTGGCGATGCTCGTGCACTTCCATAGCGAGGGTGTCGTTGAATCTTGGGTTAACTATTGCAGGAAGATTGAGGCATGTCTGTATGGGATTGAGCTCAGGCGTCCTGCTCCGGAGGAGTTGGCTTCGAACTCCCAGCGAGCTGCATGGATTGAGCAGAGCGTTCCGTTCCTTCGCCATTTCGAACGAGATGCGACCCTTAAGCGAAAGGAACGTGAAGTGACTTCCGCTGAATCTGTCCAACTGCGTGCCGAGGTCGCAGCGAATGCTGCACAGCTGAACTCCATCTTTGAAAACTTTCAACGATGTATTTCTGACGGGCTGGTGCTGAGGAAGAAGCTTGATCTTACTGAGCAGGTTGCGCAGAGTCAGGAGGCTGCCCAGTAGGAGATTCATGAGAAACTTTCATCCTATCTGCAGCAACGGGCCCAAGTCGAAGCTGAGCTGGCCGTGGCGGCTGATCGTGAAAAGGAGTTGAGAGGAGTGCGCGAGCAACTGATTGATTTATTGAAAACGCCTCCTTCTCAGTAGCGGCTTTTGTATCAGTTAAACATTTGTAATTTTTGAATAACTTGTGTATCCATTTTTTATTCTTTTATATGATTCATCTTGTACTTTATTGAATTTATGAATAAAAGATACACATTTCTTGTCTCTCACTGTTGCTTTCTTCTCTTTGCTATGTTGTCGCCATGTGATTTTAGCAAATGTGGCCTGTAGATAGTAGGTAGCTGTAAATTTTGAACTCTTTACAGGGTAGCGATGGCTTAGGAAACAGGTTCAGATCTGCTGCCTAAGACTTTTCAATTTTATGAGCCATGAGGGTCTTATAAAGATTTTTCTCCCTACGAGTCGAGAGGATCTCGTAGGTGTATTTTCTCCTTAGGAATCGTGAGGATTCCTAAGTGTGTTTTCTTTTAAGAGTCGTAAGGATCTCACAAGAGAATTTTCTTCCTGACAAGTCGAGAGGACTCGTAAGTGATTGATGAGTTGACATGCTCTCGAGTCAAAGCATTGCTTTGACGAGGAGGTCGAGGGTTGACTTTGGCCGTTTTCTACAGGGCCAGGATTGACTTTAGCCGTATTCCACGGGGTCAGGGGTTGACTTTGGCCATATGGGATCAGGATTGACTTTAGCCATACGCGGTCAGGATTGACTTTAGCCATATGGGGTCAGGATTGACTTTAGCCATAAGGGGTTAGGGGTTGACTTTAGCCATACGGGGTCAGGATTGACTTTAGCCATACGGGGTCAGGATTGACTTTAGCCATATGGGGTCAGGAGTTGACTCTCGGTTGTCTGTGCACCGCCGAGTCATGGAATTGGGAACTTTGCCGTGGCTCCGGGGTTGATTGTCGCGTCTGAATCTTTCTGGAATGAGGAGTGTTCCCCGCCAAAACACGGGAGACGAGACTGCGTAGGTCCGTCTTGCCTGAATTTCGGGGCAGATGCTAATTAGTGCTATCCGTCTACCTCTCCGAAGATGCCAAGTTAATTTATGACACCGTGTATCGAAGGATTAAACGGATGCGGCCGATGTAGCAGACTTCGTCAGATTCCCCGTCGTTGAGGGGTTTTTTGATTGAGGGGACGCTCTTCCCTGCAGGCACAAGCCCCTGCAGTTAATTACGCTACCGCATCGCGGTAACTACTTTCACCTTCTCCAGATGGTCACTTCGTGTTGTGGGTGTTTGTTTTGTTTTTGGTTGCCCGTGGATTGTATACGGAGACTAATTTATGTTGTCGTCCATAGGGCGTGGATTAGTCCAAATCCGTATTTTCTTAGATTTGGGTTTGGGGGTTGGGTTTAAGGATACGTTAGTCTCATTTGAAACTAAGATCAACTTAAACGTTTGTTAAGGATACGTTAGTCTAGTTTTTAGACCAAGATCAACTTCACGGGATCGTTTAGATCCAACAAGAGAGCAATTGGGCTCTATTGTTTAGTTTAGGGACATTGCGGTCGATAATTAGTTTAAGGACATTACGGTCCAATGTTAGTTTAAGGACATCTCGGTCCAATGTTAGTTTAAGGACATCTCGGTCCAAGGTTAAGGACATTGTAGTCCGTGAGTTTAAAGACAACACAGTCAAGGTTAAGGACATCATAGTCCGTGAGTTTAAAGACCTCACAGTCAAGGTTAAGGACATCATAGTCCATGGGCTTAAGGACCCCACAGTCCATGAAATGTACGGTTGTCGGGACCCGTCACCTCTCTGAAGACGTTGAAGGATTACAACGACAAATATCAGAGGAGTTCATAGATGTACCCTTAAACCGATGTGGGTTGAGAGACCTGTAGTCCAATTAGGACTAAGATCTGTGATTTATGAGCATATGAACTCAATTAATCTGAATTGAGGACTTATGGCCAATTTCGGCTAAGTCCATTAAATTACAATGTTCAACATTTATTTTTGAGTATTTAGATTTTTGTTTGAGCCCAATCCCCTTAAAAATGCTAAGCATTGGTTTGGTCTGTAACAATGTTTTGACTTTAGTTGAATGCTGTGCATTTATCATAGCTCCAAGCTTATTCAAAGAACGGTTTATGTTCTGTCCAAGCGCACATAAAATCATGTGACGCACTTGAAACTAGCGCCAGTCGAAGAGCGCAGTGCACTATGGTTAAAACGCTAATGTGCTTAGCGCTTTGCGCCAGATATGAAGAGCGCTGATGCGCTTAGCGCTCTGCGCTAGATGCAGAGCGCTGATGCGCTATGGTTGAAGCGTTGAGGCGTTTGGCGCCATATAATGAGCGCAGAGCGCTTTTAGTAATGCAGCGTACACGTGAGGAGCACGTGTCACGCTTAGCGCTGAGCGCTAGCTAAAGAGCGCAGTGCGTTGTGTTTGAAGCGCTATGGCACTGCAGCGCTTTGCGCTGGATGAAGAGCACTAAGGCACTTTTGAATTAGGAGCGCTAAGGCTCTTATTAGATTAGGAGCGCTAAGGCTCTTCCTAGGTTAACTTTGCGTTCTGCAGATTATCTGTTCTTTGATAAGAGACTTTATCTCAAGATTCTAAGAACAAAGTTCTTAGTTCATAGAAGATATTTCAACCTCTTTTTGATGAAAAGCTTTGCCTTTATGGATCTGTGATCCTAAGAGAATTGAATAATTCTCCTCTCCCCCTTTATAATGAGATGTTCATAATCTCTTTTGTGAAAGACAACTTTATATTATAGATCTATGATCTGTGAAAGAAGTAAATACTTCTTTTTATATTGAGACGATTTCGACTTTCTATTCTTTTTACCTTGAGAAAGAATTGTCTTCTTTTGCCGAGAGCTTCTTCTTCTTCTTAAGATTTTCTCAAAGTTTATGGGGGCTTCCTTTTTTTGAGACTTGAAGTCTCGGGGCCTTTATATAGGGCAAGATGGTTTGTTCAATTAATTAAGGAGATCTTTTCTCCAATTGATTTGGGGAATTTCCCATCGTTGGATCTTTGATCCAAGGGCTTCTGGTTTACAGAAGATAATCTTCTTGTTTTTTTACCAAGATTGGGAAATCTTTCCATGCAGAATTTATTCCATCTTTGGTAATTTTTATTTACCATTGGATCATTGATCCAACGGTGTTCTGATTTACAGAGCACAATTTGTTGTTTGGAAAGATTTTGAGAAATCTTTCCTTAACAGAATTTAATTCTGGTTAATTAATGATTTATCATTATTATTAGATCTTTGATCTAACGGTGGGGAGCTTTTAGTTCCAACGCTAGCGCTTATGCGCTCCGCCCATGGTGCGCTACTTGGAGCGTAGCGCCCTTAGCGCTAACGCGCACGTGCTTTGCACGTGCTGCGCTACTTGGAGCGCAGCGCATCTAGCGCTAGCGCCTATGCGCTTTGCACGGGGTGCGCTAGTTGTAGCGCAGCTCTTTTATAAAAGCGCCGCTTTAATTCGAATTTTGAATTCTGAACAGAGCTTTGCTCTAATTGGGGAAACAAATGCCCCCCACCGTTGCGCTCACGGGGCCCACACGTGGGTGCAGCGGTGGCAGCATCTCCACTCTTGGATCAACCGAGGAATTGAAACGGCGTTTAGTGCCTATAAATAGGACCCTTGGCCCTTGAGATGACTTCTGTTCATCTTCAATCCTTCTTGAAAATTTATTTTCTCCTTCAGAGCGTAGCTCTTCCTCTTAAGAATTTTCCTAAGGACAGAACTCTGTCAGATTTTTTAGGTAAATGATTAAATCTTTTTGAAACATCTTCTAAGGTTTTACCCATCAACAGAGCCTTGCTCTTCATAGATCTTTGATCTAAAGAAAATCCTTTTTAGGGTTTTATTAACAGAGCTTTGCTCTCTTAGAATCACAAATCTAAAAGGATCTTGCTTATGATTTCTTAATCCATTAATGGAGCTTTGCTCCTTTCAGATCATATAGAAGAACTCTTAAGAGTTTGTTCATGGATCTAGAAGATCAAATTAAAATTTTATTTTTGATGGATTATTCCATCATCTTCTCAGAGCAAGGCTCTTAGGATTTTCTTGAGGAATTTTGTTCCTTCATCATTAGGCTTTGACAGATGTCTGTCTAGTGAAGAGCGCTGCTCTCAATGGGAGTTTTACTCCTCTGCTCGAGGGATTTCTTATTTAATGAGAATCAATTGAGGATTTCCTCATTTAATGGCAGTCTCGTCAAATGATGAGGCTGTTTTATTAATGATGATGTCATCTAAATTTGTGGGTCCCCTTTGGTCCTTTTTGACTGCATTGCAGTGCGGTACGGATTTTAAAGTACCAAGTGTCAAAGTTTAAATTATAGCACCACGGGTTGACTTTTGTTTTTTTTTCGCAGGTGACATGTCTTTCGACACTTCTTTTCTGTTCATCCGCTCAGAAGGCGGATTTCCTGAGGCGCCCGTAGACCGAGAGGTTTTTGCGCTGATCAAAGACCATGACCTATACCACAAGAGTCTGCATCTATGGGGGGAAATGGTACGATCAAATTATCATGGGCCGACGGAGCTTTTCCTATGTGACACCCTCGGAGCCTATTTCGGCGATCGCTTATGCAGATGCACCTCCGATAAATTACGCTGTGGAGGAGGTCATCTGGACTTCAAAGGGTCTCCTTCGGCCTTCTATGGCCGCAATACCCATGCAGCCGCCGGTGGCCTTGGACATTCTAGGACGGCGCATTTGTCAAGGCGAGGCGCGCCCGTGACGGCAGCCATACAATGTAGGACTACCTCCCCTTCACCCAGCCGGGTATTTGCAGTGGGCTCGGTATATTTTATCAGCGAAGAAATCACAGTTGCTGAAGCTCGGATTGTATCCCGCCGTTTACGCTTCTTTGTTTCAATATTCCACACCTCCTACATGGTGGGTCAGGGCATTTCTGGAGCAGTGGAACATTCCGATCCATACCTTCCTCCTATCAGATCGAGAAGTCTCCATTTTTTTGGGGGAGTTTGCAGAGGTCTCGGGTTTACCCGTTAGGGGGGAACATTATGAGGAATTGCTTCCCCCGTATGACTATATTTTCGCCACCAAATCAGTGGTAATGGATCTTACTCCCGAGAACGCTACGCAACACCAATTTCCGAGTTTGATAAAGGTGTTGAATATCTATAAGAACCTCTCTCTTGCATCCGAAGGTCGTGGGGTTAATTTTACGGCTTTCATCGGTGATTTTCTTCGCCCAGAAGCCTTGAAGGAAGAAGTCGAGAAATTCACCAGTCTTGACGACCCCTTCAGCTTAGGTTTGGGCAACTTGCCAGCGGCGGAGGCGGATCAGAAGAGCTTCTTTCTACCCGATACCCCGGTCATCCCTTTTGCAGAGCTGGCGGCTCCAGGGATTGACGAAGAAACGTTCTTTTTAGGGTTTCTTGGGTTATGGCTAAGTTGGTTTGTGCTTCCCATGCACCCTCGTCGTATGAGACCGTCCGTTTTCTATCCTGCTCATTGGATGGTTGCTGGGATACAAGTGGCTGTAGGGATCGCTGGGTTAGCCCATGTATATTACGGCCTCAGCTTGGCAGCTGATACCACTGAGCCAGGGGTGCAGTCGGTAAATTTCCCGATGCATTATTTCACGTCATGGCTCGAGTTGCACGTGCTAGGCATCTTTGGCATCCACAAGAGGCCGGTTTTTTATGACAGGTGCACGTTCCCTCGAATCATGCGACTGGTCGGTGCTTCTATTGTGACTCCAACGCACCGGGAAGCTAGAGGCTTGCTTCTTCGCCCGCACACGATTGGAGCTGGCATGTCCTTTGCTGATATAGTTTTGATTGTCGGCCAGGAATCGGGGAAGACGGTGCTGCCATTGCAGGATATATTTAAAGATGGGGCCTCCGTCTTGAAAGCTCAAGAGATTCTTCATCTATACTCTATCCGACTGGGCTTTCTCGTATTTAAGATGAATGACTCGGCTTTATTTATGAGGTATAACCTGCATTGCTTTGCTCAGCAGTTAGGCTACAATCAGGGCGTCCCACTCGAGGCTTTCTTAGCAGAACCGGTTGCCACTAAAGAGGGTACTCGGAGCGCACTACATCATTTTATGCGCCTAAACAAAGGGCCTAACTTCTTCATCAGCGAACTGAGTTGTGTTCCGCAAGCCCTGAACATGTATGTGGCGTGGTACCAACATTCGATGGGTGCCATCATTAGGGAGGAAAAATGATTGCTACTTGATCGCAAGGGCGCGATGCCGGCTGGTGATCGAAATGTTCCTCTGAAGCGACGGAACATTGTTCATCCTCCCTTGAGAGAGGTCACTGCAGTTGAGCCCCCACACGTGCTAAGACATACGCACGGTTTGCCCCCATCCAGCACGCCTAAAAAAGAGGTGGCTGCCGAGTCCCCCGAGTCGGACGTAGGAAAAGAAATTAGGACTCGTCGTCCAAAGGCTCCTACTAAATGCAAACTCGTGTTATCGGCCCCCCGCGCTCGTCCTCAGAAGAAAAAGAAACAAGTACTTTCTTTGGACACCATATTAGGCTCGACGCCCCTTGCTCCGTCTAGCGAAGGCTTTAGCGAATATGGGACCAATGAGGGTTTATTCGGGACGCTCGATGATACCGATTTGGAGGCTGCCATCGAAGCTTCCAAACAGTCAGCCATCCTCGAAAAAGAACTGGCCGCCCTTGCACAGTCAGGTATACTTCTCCCTTATCTCTCCGCTTTTCATTTCACTTTTTTTATCATGCTTTGACTGACGCCTGCTGTTTTAACAGGTGCCTCTACAGAAGAAGCCATTGCTGCTTCGCTTAAAACCTTCGGAGAGGAGGAAAGGCTTCGCGCCTCATTGCCAACAAAGACTTCACTTGAATGACCGATGACGGATACCGTAACGGTTCCAGAGGTAAAACCTAGCTCTGATAATAATATCCCCTTGGCGGAGGTCCTGAAGAAGTCATCCCTCTCTGTCAAAACCGAGAAGCAGCTCAAAAAGCGGGCGGCAAGGGGAAGGAAGCGATCTTCTACAGTCACCAGCTCTGGGCCAAAGCGGGGGAAGAAGACCGTTACTAGTCCGCCGGAAGACAGTCTTCTTTTTCCTGGTTCATCTGTCGAGGAAGCCGCACAATTGGCTGAGGCTATAAGACGCTCACAGGATGAATCCGAGAATGTAAGGATCCCAAAGAGGCCTTATCCTGCCGTTATCTTTTATGAAGATCCTCCATCAATACGGAGGATATTTATAAGTCCTTTGGAAGAAAGGGCGTGAGAGCCCTGAAGTAGGCTGTCTCTGCCGACGCTGAAGATGCACTTTCGTTGTGGACCGGTGGCCACGAGTCTACCCTCCAAACCCGGCGAGCATACCTCCTGAGGAAAGAGCGTCGGCTTGAACAAGCCATACTAGAAGCTCCTTTGCGCATCAGTACACTTATATATCCTTTTGTAGTATTTTGCACTGCTTATACACACACACACACACACACACACACACACACACACACACACATCCTTATCCTCGTGCAAACTTTCCAGGGACTTCGCTGATGGCAGAGGATCTGAGTCTAAGTCACGCCCTGACTATGGATTCTGCAAATATCCCCGATGAAACACTCGTAGGTGTGGAGGGGATTGCCACGGTTGCCATTCCTCTATAGAGCTTCCACTAACGGCCTCCATTCTTTCTGCGCCCGTTGGCCCTGAAGAGTTGCCTTTACCCGTCATAGATTTAATGGACCTTTCCTGTGACGGCCTAGAGGCGGTGGAACAAGTGGCTGAGATTACCGTTCCTGAAGTGGCTGTTGTGCCTCAACCAGCAAACGTTTCCGGTGATGTGCCCAATGGTACGGAGGAGGCTGCTATCCTTCCGATTCAAAGCGGGAGGAGTATCGAAGGTATTATCCCATACTTTGTTTTAAACGATATTTCGATTATCTGAACCTTCCTTGTCTTTTTCAGAGCTATCAGGCTTGGCGGCGTCCATCGCTGGCCTGTCTCTCAGGAAGTCTTTCCAGCATCTGCTGGAACTGGCTACTCCACAGGCGATATCCCCTCAGCGCATCATTCTATCTTCCGGACAAGGTTAGCATTGTTCGCTCCTTTCTCGGTATTGTTACTTCTTTATATAACAATGTTCATGTCTTCTGTAATTCTGGAAGCTGATGATGAGGTTGAAGTCCTCGATGGGCCTGGGGATCTTCCAGACTCATCTTGTATAAACGTGGGTAAGTAAAGTTTCGACGCCTTTGCATCAGTCCTCTGTTTGCAACCTTCGCTGATCATTTATCAATCTTTAACAGCTCTGCCTACTTTTACCCCGTTAGAGACTTGCATTCTCATGCCGTATGGCCCTTATGCGCTGCGTGTATCCAAACGTATGGCCAAGTTAAGCCTTCACTCTTTGTTAGCATTGATCGAAGACCTTCGTGTTGGTAGCTCGCTTACGGCCGAAGAATTTGCTGCTGAAGCCAACAGTTCTCTCCCCTTTCTTACCACTTATCATAGTGAAGCATTGGTGCAAGTCTGGGTCGAATTCTGTCGTCGAGTGGAGGCATACTTGTATAGTCTTGAATGCGCGTGCCTTCCTTCGGAGGTGGTGGCTGTGAAGATAAGCTTGCAGGAGCTGATTAAGCGGTATGCCGCTAATACGTTTTCCTGTGAAAAGAGGCTCTGCCGAAAGTTCTCGGAGAGGAAGCTGGCTTCAACCGCGCTCGGGGAGCATCAAGTCGAACTTACAGCTAAGACCACCCATGCATATGAACTTTGGCAGGAGCTTCAAGCCGTATTCAAGAACGTGGTGGCTGTTGATAAAGCTGTTACCTTTACCCGCACGATGGTTCATGCTCATAAAGCTATTGAGCAGGAGCTTGAAAGTCGGCTTGCCTCGCATCAGGCCCAACAGTCGGAAGCGGAGGCCCGTCTCGCAGCCATAGTCAATTTTGAAGCAGAGACCCAAGAAAGGAAGGATGAACCGATGAACCTTTTGAATCATCCGCCAGCTTGAAAGATGTATTATTTTTTTTATTCTTTCTTATACGTGTTCTTAACTGAAAATATATTCTTAATTCTTTCATAAATTGTACCTTGTATTCCTTTTGATTCATGAATAAAAAGACGTATATTTTTTTTATGGTGATGTGTTCATTTTAAGATATGCATTTCGTTGATAGTTTATTTAAATCTCTTTGCAAGACTGTGCCCTTCTTTTTCAAGTTAAGATATTTGTGATTTCATTTATCCCTGAAACGGAGCATTGCTCTATGATGGAGAAGTTATGAATTAATGTATATATATATTTTTAAGATGAAGCATTGCTCTGGTTGAGAGGGTCATGAGTTGATATTTTTCCGTGTCGGAGCTTTGCTTGACGACAGGGAGTGTCGGAGCATTGCTCAACGACAAGGAGAGTTATGAGTTATCATGTATCCAAGTCGAGGCTTTGCCTGACGACAAAGAAATGACGGAACATTGCTCGATGACAGGGAGATGATATGTGTCCAAGTCGAAGCTTTGCTTAACGACGAGGAGGTGTCGGAGCATTGCTCGACGACAGGGGTTGACATAAGGTCCAAGTCGAAGCTTTGCTTAACGATGAGGAAGTGTTGGAGCCTTGCTCTACGACAAAGGTTGACATAAGCCATACGGGGTCAAGATTGACATTAGCCATATGGTGTCAGAGGTTGACTTTATCCGCATTTCATGGGGTCAAGGGTTGCTCTGGATGCTTCCCACAGGGTCGGTTTGACATAGCCGTGTTCTACGAGGACCAGGCTCCGCTCTGGACGTTTCCCATAGGATCAGGATTGACATAGGCCGTGTTCCACGTGACCAGGAATTTGCTCTGGATGCTTCCTATGGGGTCGGTTTGACATAGCCGTGTTCTGCGAGGACTAGGCTCCGCTCTTGATGTTTCCCACGGGGTCAGGATTGACATAGGCCGTGTTCCACGTGACCAGGAATTTGCTCTGGATGCTTCCCACGGGGTCGAATTGACATAGCCATGTTCTGCGAGGACCAGGATCCGCTCTGGACGTTTCCCACTGGGTCAGGATTGACATAGGTCGTGTTCCATGTGACCAAGAATTTGCTCTGGATGCTTCCCACGGGGTCTGATTGACATAGGTTGTGTTCCACGTGACCAGGAATTTGCTCTGGATGCTTCCCATGGGGTCTGATAGACATAGCCGTGTTCTGCAAGGACCAGGCTCTGCTCTGGACATTTCCCACGGGGTTAGGATTGACATAGGTCATGTTCCACGTGACCAGGAATTTACTCTGGATGCTTCCCACGGGGTCCGTTTGACATAGCCGTGTTCTGCGAGGACCAGGATCCGCTCTGGACGTTTCCCACGGGGTCATGATTGACATATGCCGTGTTCTACAAAACCAGGATTTTGCTCTGGATGCTTCCCACGGGGTCTGATTGATATAGCCGTGTTCTGCGAGGACCAGGTTCCGCTCTAGACGTTTCCCATGGGGTCAGTATTGACATAGGTCATGTTCTTCGACACCAGGATTTTGCTCTGGATGCTTCCCACGGGGTCTGATTGACATAGGCCGTGTTCTACGTGACCAGGAATTTGCTCTGGATGCTTCCCACGGGGTCTGATTGACATAGCCGTGTTCTGCGAGGACCAGGCTCCGCTCTGGACGTTTCCCACGGGGTCAGGATTGACATAGGCCGTGTTCCACATGACCAGGAATTTGCTCTGGATGCTTCCCACAGGGTCTGATTGACATAGCCGTGTTTTGCGAGGACCAGGATCCGCTCTGGACGTTTTCCACGAGGTCAGGATTGACATAGGTCGTGTTCCACGTGACCAGGAATGGTTAACTCTCGGTTGTTTGTGCATCGTCGAGTCATGGAACTAGGAATTTCGTCGCAGCTCCAATTTATTGATGTCCTGTCTGTTGAAATGAGATGGATATTGAGATAATCTCTTGGCTGTCTGTGAACCATTGAGATTTGGCTTCTTCTTCTGATGGAGCCTGGGGGGAAGGTATGGTACCCTCTCTGTTTGTGCCCCTAGATTGTATACAGGGATCGATGTGATCTCACATGTGGCGCAAAAATTTCATTCTTTCAAAAAAAAAAATTCTTTCCGCGATGCTCTATCATTTCAGCTTTTTATATCACGAAAGTCGCGATTGCCCAATCATTTCGGCTATTTGTTGCAGTGCCCAATCATTTCGGCTATTTGTTTTCATTTTTACTCGCTGCTTTTTATTGCGAGTTGCCCAATCAATTCGGATATTTTGCATGCATATATTTTTACTTTCTAATTTTGTTTGCAAGTTGCCCCATCATTTCGGCTATTTCGTATGCATGTGTGGCTCGCTGGCTTTTGCCACGAGTTTTGGGATTTGACACTAATCTTGGCATCAGCATCGCTGCAACTGGGATATTGCCAGGAGCGAATCATCATTTGCCTCTGTCGATGTCGAACAAAGGTGGCTTAGCAGAAAGGGTTAGGATCCTGTCGACTAAGGCTTTTGACTTTACGAGCCGTAAGGGTCTCATAAAGGTATTTCTCCCTGCGAGTCGTGAGAGTCTCGTATGTGCATTTTCTCCTTAGGAATTGTGAGGACTCCTAAGTGTATGGCTTCTCGTAAGTCGTAAGGATCTTATAAGAGTATTTTCTCCTTTAAGTCGAGAGGACTTACAAGGGCTGTTCATCGTGTAGACATATCTCTAGTCACGGATGGCACTTTGTTAGGGACATGTTTATTCGCGCCCGTGGATTGTATACAAGGGTCGAGACGCTTGTAGGGCAGCATTGGAGGTTATGATGGCTGCTTAAGAACAGGTTCAGATCCCTGTAGCTTAAGGCTTTCGAATCTTATGAGCCGTGAGGGTTTCATAGGAGGGTTCTCCTTACGAGTCATGAGGATCTCGCAAGTGTAATTTCTGCTTAGGAATTGTGGGGATCCCTAAGTGTGTTGTTCCCTTGTGAGTCGTAAGGATCTCATGCAGGTGGTTTCTCCTCACAAGGTCGAGACCTTGCAAGTGTCCTTTAACGAGGTTGCGCCCTTTTGGGTTTTCACAAACTCGCCGGTAGCCCTACTGTTTTTACTCACGGAGTCCTTTAGGGTTTTCATCCGTGCCTATTTTTTCTTATGGACACTGTTTTTTTATGTGTGTCAGCCTTAGGATGCTGCAGTCCATAGTAGTTTATCGACGTATCGGACAACCGCCAGTTTTAGGACATAGTGGTCCGTTGTTAGTTTAAGGACGTTCCGGTCCGACGCCAGTTTTAGGACGCAGTGGTCCATTGTTAGTTTAAAGATGTTTCGGTCCGTTGTTAGTTTAAGGACGTTTCGGTCCGTTGTTAGTTTTAGGACATTTCGGTCCGTCGCCAGTTTTAGGACATAGTGGTCCATTATTAATTTAAGGACGTTTCGGTCCATTGTTAGTTTTTAGGACGTTTCGGGTTTAGGCTTAGGAAGATAGCGAGCGGACATAGGCATCGTCATCTATCGTTGACCTAGGCCGTGACTCGTCAGGCGTAGTATTTTTTCAGAAAGCGACCATTTATTGGCCTGAAAAGTCTTTCACCATGCATGTCCATGAGTAGATAGGCTCCGCCCTGGTAAACTTTGTCTATGATATACGGGCCTTCGTAGTTCGGCTCGTACTTCCCCCGCTTGGCACGATTAGGGATCATAGGTTTTTTGACCACTAGCACGAGTTCGCCTTGGCGGAATGTTCTCGGCCTAGCCAATCTCTCATATGAGCACGTCATCTTTTCTTTGTAAGCTTCCAGATTTTGTTGTGCCATGAGCCGGGTTTCATCGAGGGCATCGAGCTCCTCAAGCCGAAGGTGAGCATTTTCTTCGTCTGTTAGCTCGTAGTGAACCGCCACTCGTAGAGAGGGTAACTCTATCTCGAGGGGGAGTACCGCTTCTGTGCCGAATTCTAATGCATACGGCGTCGTGTTCGTAACTATTTTGAACGTTGTTCGATACGCCTAGAGAGCTTCATGCAGTCTCTCGTGCCAGTCCCTCTTATTTCGAGACACCGTCTTTTTCACAATCTTCGTCAAGGTCTTGTTGAAAGCCTCAGCTAGACCGTTAGCTCGGGAATTATAGACCGAAGAGTATCTCCAGTCTATGTTATGTTGTTGTGCGAAGCGGCTGATCTTGTGGCTTCTATAGGCTGGCCCGTTATCGGAGATAATCCGTCGCGGAGTGCCAAACCGATAAATGATGTATGTCTTGAAGAAATGGAGGATATTCTCCGTCTTCACTTCCCTCAGCGGTACTGCTTCTGCCCACTTCGAGAAGTAATCATTTGTCGCCAAAATGAATCGATGTCCTCTGAACGATGCCGGTTCGATGGGGCCGATTATGTCAGTTCCCAACATTTCAAATGGCCAGCTAGCCACCGTTGGATGCAGTGGATTTGGATGCTGATGGATAAAGTCCCCGTGAATCTGGCACGAGTGGTATTGCTTCGCGTATTCGAGGCAGTCTTGGATCATCATGGGCCAATAGTAGCCCATCCTTTTGATCTTCAGCTTCATCTTTGGGCCGGCTTGGTGAGAACCGCAGAGTCCGTCGTGAGTTTCTTGGACGACTCTCTTTTCCTCTTCAGGTCCCAGGCATCTTAGCCATAAAGAGTCAAATGATCTCTTATACGGGGTATCATTGACGAAGGCAAAAGATAGAGCTCTCTTCATAAGCTAATGTTTTGAGGACGCATCTTCAGGTGTTTGATGGGATTTGAAGTAGTCTATAAATACTTCTCTCCAATCCTCAGCCTTTTCCTGTTCTTTTATCTGTAGGGCCCTTTGCTCGGTAGCTCCTTTTTCTTCGGACGACCGTGGAGATATTTCTGCCGGGGCAAGAACTCGACGGCTTTGCATAACGATCCTCACGTCATCGAGGTTCTCGTCGGCCAGTTCTTTAGCGAGCTTGGCTAATGCGTCCGCCTTGCTATTTTCCGCACGCGGTATGTTTTCTAGGGCATAGGTAGGGATTTGAGTCAGCAGTTGCTGCACTTTTTTGCCGTACTTCACCAACTCCGGTTTGCACGTCTGATAGTCGCCGTTTACTTGGCTAACAACCAGTTGAGAGTCTCCGTATATAAGGAGGTTTTCAATTCCCATGTCGATTGCGATCTCAAGACCTGCTATCAAAGCTTCATATTCAGCTTCATTATTTGTCCTTGGCTCCGTTAGGGAAAAGGCAAAGCGCATTATCTCTCCTTGTAGAGTCATGAAGATGAGGCCTACCCTAGATTTGATTATGGGGGAGCATTGTTTGCGCTTCTTCATAGAAGATGCTCCATCGAAATAGAGTTCCCATTGGGTATCATTCTCTCTTCTCTCCCCGTCGATTGTGTTAAACGCGTGTAGTCTGGCAATTCGTAGTTCAAGGGAGAGTTGGCAGGTATCGGATGCTCAGTGAGGAAGTCGGCGATAGCATGGCCTTTCACTGCCTTAAGAGGACGATAAGTTATTGAGAACTCCATCAAGAGTAGGGCCCATTTAGCGAGCCGGCCGATTAATATGGCCTTCGACATCAAGTATTTGAGAGGATCCACCTTTGATATGAGATGAACCTCATGTGCCAATGCATAGTGTCTGAGTTTCGTTATCGCGAAGATCAACGCCAGGCAATATTTTTCGATGGGAGAATATTTACTTTCTGCCCCCAGTAGAACTCGACTCAAATAGTAGAGGGCTCTCTCCTTCCCTTGGTCGTTCTTGATAAGTTATCGAGAACTTGTTTTATCCTGGGGAAACGAATAAGGGCGCTTCAGTTTCTCATTGAAAAATCGTCGTCTATCATCTTGCCGATCTGTTGGTTTTGGACCACTGGGCTGCTGCTGAGCATTGGCGACGAAGGTCGCTTTCCCTTTCCCTTTTTTGTTTCGAGATTCTAACTTCGAAGAAGATGGCCTATGATCCATCTGATCCATTTGGGCCAACTTGTCAATCAAGGTCTGGAAGGTAGTTGGCTTGAAGAACATCATGAACTGGGATATGGTCGCCTACGGATCAAGAGTACCCACGAACATGCCTACTGCCGGCGCTTCTTCGATGCGCTGTTCACACTTCGACCATAGATTCCGCCACCGTATCACGTACTGAACCCATGTTTCGCGTGGCTTCACTCTGGCGTTAATTAGTACGGTGATCAGGGTGCGCTCGCTAGCGCTGCGAACCATTGCGTGAACAGTAACCCCATTTCTGCGAATGTCTTAACGGAGTCGTTCGGGAGTTCAGAATACCATTCAAACGTTGTCTCCGATAAGCTGCCAACAAACTGGCGAAGTAGCAGTTTGTCGTCACCCCTAGTATTACCGCACAAGGCTCTGAATTGAGCAACATGCTGGTGTGGATTCCCCGTCCCCTTATATACATGGAATTTAGGGATCGTATATCCCGGTGGGTACTTTATTTGGTCGTACCAACCCAGATAGGGTCGTCCAGTCTTAACAATTTGCCCGGACGCTTCGCTCGCCTGATGAGCTCGTATCTGCTGAGCGATGTAGTCATCCAAGGGGGCTTTGGAGATGGTCTCCTCTTTAACTGCTGAACAAGCTGGAAGAGAGTTTGACGTCTCCCCTCGGTCGTCTTCAAGGATAATCGGAGGGTTTTCTGCTGGAGGATCCGGCTGTAACATCATCCCGATCATGTCTTGGAACAAAAGCGCCATTCATTTTATGTTGGCAGCTTGTTCCGCTGCCTCTTTGTCCTTCTTCTCAAGGATTCTGCGGAGGAACTCAGCATCAGTTTCTTGTTCATGACGCTGCGCTGACGATGTCTCCAGGCTTTCTTTTGGCCCAGTGTGTGCGGCCATCTGTGTTAACATTTCCTGGAGCTTCTGTTGCTGCTCCTGGGCCTTTGTTACGGATCTGGTGAGTGGTCGATGGCCCGTAGAGATACGACTATCCTACCCGGATGCCATATAAACAGTGTGCACCACTATGCCCGTAGACTTAGGGCATTTCGATTCAGTGCCTTTGAGCTTCGTCGCGGACACAGGGACTTTCTCCGGCCTCCTTCTTCTGTGAGCGATCGAAGTTGAGGGAACCGTTGCAGCAGGCACCCAAGTAGATGACACCTCCTATGGCATGACAGGGTGGTCTTTCTCTTGCCGAACTTTCATCTTCTTCGATTGGCGGGAGTAGTCTTGGTTGATCACAGAGTCTTGGACCTATCGCCAAACTTTATGAATTTTAGAGGACAGCTGCTGAGGGGGCTGCTCTGGTTTTACCTTCGCAATGTTTTCCATAGGTGGAGGAGACCTTTTCAGCATGGCCGCCGGAGAGTTCTTGCGTACCCTCCTAAGTGGTTCAAAGCTGTTCCCAGTTGGAATAGCAGCATCAATTTCCACCATCGGAGCTGACGGAGTCAGTCCAGAAGGAGAGTTGCCCCCAGCCTTCCTTACTCGGTGCCAGTGATGACGGCGAGAATGTCGTGCTGACGGGACCTCTTTTGCTGTTGGGTGAGCTTCTTCCTGCCCCCCTCTTTGATGAGGGGCTGTTGTTATAGTTAGCCTGTCAAAGACCGACGTCCACTGGGAAAGGATAGCCAATCTGTTGAAGGCAGACTTTCACGCAGGAGCAGTTTTGATGACTTCGCCTGGAACGGGAGCTGAAACGGTCAGTCTTGCAAAGACTGATCTTTTAGCAGGAGAAGCCGCTTTGACGACTTCTTTCACTGGAGCAGGGATGGCTATCTGTTTCGGGATAACCCCTTCAGGTATCGCGGGCCTCTTCACAGGCCCATTGGAGTTTTGGCTTAGCAAATCAATGACTGGGGTGCTGGACTTGGACGACCCGTTGAGAGGGGTCGTGGTAGTCGTAAGCCGATCAAAGACCGACTTCTTCGGAGCTTCTTGCAACGATAATAGGGCATTGAAGCTCATTGGTGGGAGCATGGTCCCAAAGAATAGCCCTGTGGTGGCTTGCGTCACCTGGTCCACCGGCATCGTAAAAAGGGAGGCCACTGGAGTGGAAAGAAGAAAAGGTCCTACCGGGCGTGCCAGAATCTGTTCCCTGCCGAAACACGGGAGACGAGACCGCGTAGGTCCGTCTTTCCTGAATTTCGGGGCAAATGCTAATTGGTGCTATCCGTCCACCTCTCCGAAGATGCCAAGTTGATTTATGACACTGTGTATCGAAGGTTTAAACGGATGCGGCCAATGTAGCAAACTTCGTCAGATTCCCCCTCGTTGAGGGGTTTTTTGATTGTGGGGACGCTCTTCCCTGCAGGCGCAAGCCCCTGCAATTAATTATGCTACCACATCGCGATAACCACTTTCTCCTTCTCCAGATGGTCACTTCGTGTCGTGGGTGTTTGTTTTGTTTTTGGTTGCCCATGGATTGTATACGGAGACTAATTTATGTTGTCGCCCGTAGGGCGTGGATTAGTCTAAATCCGTATATTCTTAGATTTGGGTTTGGGGTTGGGATAAAGGATACGTTAGTTTCATTTGAAACTAAGATCAACTTAAACGTTTGTTAAGGATACGTTAGTCTAATTTTTAGACTAAGATCAACTTAACGGGATCGTTTAGCTCCAACAAGAGAGCAGTTGGGCTCTATTGTTTAGTTTAGGGACATTGCGGTCGATAATTAGTTTAAGGACATCTCGGTCCAAGGTTAAGGACATCGTAGTCCGTGAGTTTAAAGACATCACAGTGAAGGTTAAGGACATCATAGTCCGTGAGTTTAAAGACCTCACAGTCAAGGTTAAGGACATCATAGTCCATGGAATTAAGGACCCCACAGTCCATGAAATGTATGATTGTTGGGACCCGTCACCTCTCTGAAGACGTTGAAGGATTACAATGACAAATATCAGAGGAGTTCAGAGATGTACCCTTAAACCGATGTGGGTTGAGAGACCTTTAGTCCAATTGGGACTAAGATCTGTGATTTATGAGCATATGAACTAAATTAATCTGAATTGAGGACTTATGGCCAATTTGGGCTAAGTCCATTCAATTACAATGCTCAACATTTGTTTTTGAGTTGTTAGATGTTTGTTTGAGCCCAATCCCCTTAAAAATGCTAAGCATTGGTTTGGTCTCTAACAATGTTCTGTCTTTAGTTGAATGCTGTGCATTTATCATAGCTCCAGGCTTATTCAAAGAACAGTTTATGTTCTATCCAAGTGCACATAAAAGCATGTGGCGCACTTGACACTAACGCCAGTCGATGAGCATAGTGCGCTATGGTTAATGCGCTTAGCGCTTTGCACCAGATATGAAGAGCGCTGATGCGCTTAGCGCTTTGCGCTAGATGCAGAGCGCTGATGCACTATGGTTGAAGCGTTGAGGCGTTAGGCGCTGGTGCCATATAATGAGTGCAGAGCGCTTTTAGTAATGTAGCGCACACGTGAGGAGTACGTGGCGCGCTTAGCGTTGAGCTCTAGCCAATGAGCGCAGTGCGCTGTGTTTGAAGCGCTGTGGCACTGCAGCGCTTTGCGCTAGATGAAGAGCACTAAGGCACTTTTGAATTAGGAGCGCTAAGGCTCTTATTAGATTAGGAGTGCTAAGTATCTTCTTAGGTTAACTTTGCGCTCTGCAGATTATCTGTTCTTTGATAAGAGACTTTGTCTCAAGATTCTAAGAACAAAGTTCTTAGTTCATAGGAGATATTTCAATCTCTTTTTAATGAAAGGCTTTGCCTTTATGGATCTGTGATCCTAAGAGAATTGAATAATTCTCCTCTCCCCCTTTATAATGAGATGTTCATAATCTCTTTTGTGAAAGACAACTTTGTCTTATAGATCTATGATCTGTGAAAGAAGTAAATACTTCTGTTTATATTGAGACGATTTTGTCTTTCTATTCCTTTTACCTTGAAAAAGAATTATCTTTATTTGCCGAGAGCTTCTTCTTCTTCTTGAGATTTTCTCAAAGTTTATAGGGTGTTCCTCTTTTTGAGACTTGAAGTCTCGGGGCCTTTATATAGGGCAAGATGGTTTGTTCAATTAGTTAAGGAGATCTTTTCTCCAATTGATTTGGGGAATTTCACATCGTTGGATCTTTGATCCAAGGGCTTCTGGTTTACAGAAGATAATCTTCTTGTTTTTTTTTACCAAGATGGGGAAATCTTTCCATGCCGAATTTATTCTGTCTTTGGTAATTTTTATTTACCATTGGATCATTGATCCAACGGTGCTCTGATTTACAGAGCACAATTTTATTGTTTGGAAAGATTTTGAGAAATATTTCCTTAACAGAATTTAATTCTGGTTAATTAATGATTTATCATTATTATTAGATCTTTGATCTAACGGTGGGGAGCTTTTAGTTCCAGCGCTAGCGCTTATGCGCTCTGCCCATGATGCGCTACTTGGAGCGCAGCGCCCTTAGCGCTAGCGTGCACGTGCTTTGCACATGGTGCGCTACTTGGAGCGCAGCGCATCTAGCGCTAGCGCCTATGCGCTTTGCACGGGGTGCGCTAGTTGTAACGCAGCGCTTTTATAAAAGCGCAGCTTTAATTCGAATTTTGAATTCTGAACAGAGCTTTGCTCTAATTGGGGAAACAAGGAGGAACCCTGTTGTGGGTCTCCAGGTTGTAGATGTGGCCGTCGAGACTTGGAACAAGGGACTCTGCCGTGGCTCCGCTGTAGTCTCTAGGCTGTCTGTGACTCTTCGAGATTTGGAACGAGGGAACTTTACCATGGCTCCGTTTGTTGACGTCACATCTACTTCTGATTGGAACGAGAAGAAATGTCGTTGTTGATCTCTAGGTTGTAGATGTTGCCATCGAGACTTGGCTCTCTTTCTGATGGAGCTTGGTAGGATGATATGATTCCCTCTTTGTTTGTGCCCCTAGATTGTATATAGGGATTGGTATGATCTCATCTGTAGGGCAACAAGTTTCATTTTATTTTTTTATTTCTTTCCGCGATGCTCTATCATTTCAGCTTTTTATATCGCGAAAGTCGCGATTGCCCAATCATTTCGGCTATTTTTCGCGGTGCCCAATCAATTCGACTATATATTTCTTTTTACTCGCTTCTTTTTATTGCGAGTTGCCCAATCATTTCGGCTATTTTGTATGCATATATTTTACTTGCTGATTTTGTTGCAAATTGCCCAATCATTTCGGCTATTTCATATGCATTTTTGGCTCGCTGATTTTTATCGCGAGTATGGAACTTGGAATCTGATGCCAGTCTTAGCATCAGCATCGCTGCGACTGGAATATTGCCAGGAGCGAATCATCATTTGCCGTGAAAGGACTTGGAATTTGATTCCGATTTAGGCATCGGCATCGCTACAACTGGGACATTGCCAGGAGCGAATCATCATCTGCCTTTGTTGATTTAAACAAAGATGGCTTAGCAAACAGGGTTAAGATCCTGTCAACTAAGACTTTTGACTTCATGAGCCGTAAGGGTCTCATAAAGGTGTTTCTCCCTACGAGTCGTGAGGATCTCGTAAGTGCGTTTTCTCCTTAAAAATTGTGAGGATTCTTAAGTATATGTTCTCTTATAAGTCGTAAGGATCTTACAAGAGTGTTTTCTCCTTATAAGTCGAGAGGACTTACAAGGGTCGTTCACCATGTGAGCATATCCCTAGTCGCTGGTGGGACTCTGTTAAGGAAATGATTATCCGTGCCTGTGGATTGTATACAAGGGTCAGCATTGAACCGCTTGTAGGGCAAAATCGGGGTGTATGACGGCTTAAGAACAGGTTCAGATCCCTGTAGCTTAAGGCTTTTGAATCCTATGAGCCGTGAGAGTCTGAAAGGGGAATTCTCCTTACGAGTCATGAGGATCTCGTAAGTGTGTTTTCTCCTTAGGAATCGTAGGGATTCCTAAGTGTGTTGCTCCCTTGTGAGTCGTAAGGATCTCACGCAGGTATTTTCTCCTTACAGAGTCAAGAGGACCTTGCAAGTGTCTTTTAACAAGATTGCGCCCTTTCGGGTTTTCACAAACTCGCCGGTAGCCCTGCTGTTTTTACTCACAGAGCCCTTTCGGGTTTTCATCCGTGCCCATCTCGCTTATGGACGTACCGTTTTTTTTGCTTCAGTCTTGGAATGCTGTGGTTCGTAGTAGTTTATAAACGTTTCGGTCAATTGTTCGTAGGTCCAGGATTTTTCCCGGGCAACGTACAATTACGTAGCTAGATGTCTTTGCAAGTTTTCGTATCTTTTGTGTTGGAGGTGGATTCCTTGAAGAGAGGGTTGAGGGCTATTTCTTCATTAGAGTCGCTTCCAAAGGTAAGAACTTGTGATCCCTTGGTGTCAACCATGTGACAGTTGCCGGTAGTTCTTTTGCGTTCATCTATCGTGCTTCTCTATTCCCGACGAGCCTTGCGCTTCACTCGCTGGACGTGTTGTCGGTGGGCAACGTATCTCTGCCACCAATTTTTAAAAGCGTTGCATTCTTCAGCAGGGTGTGTGGTCCTCCGATGGTATAAGCAGTAGTTTGGATGTGCATCCTCTTCGTTAAGGTGAATCCTATCAGGAGGGTGGCAGCTTCATTCCCATCGATATGGCTTTGGTGAACCTTTTCCTTGTCTTGAACCTGTTTTTGTCTGTGGTGGATATGCTTTGATCTGGTGGGAGTGTTTTAAACCTTTCGTCTAGTCGGCGGCATTTGGCCTTTTCAAATATGGCCATTTCGCGCATCAGCTTTGCTTTTCTGAAGAGCTTCGTTCCGGAATATGTCAATCATCTCGTCTGACGGTCCAAGGAGTTCCGGTTCGGGATCTGCCCCCATTTTCTCTACATTAGGAGCTTCTTCACCATCTACCGGTGAGTGAGAGATCACGTGGCAGCTTACCATATAATCCTCAGATTCATCTGACGAGTCTTCTCCCTCATCTTTGTCGCTATCTCCGTCTTCAAGGATGTGGTTGAGAAACTCTTTGAGTGTGACCGGGGTTCACGCCTTCTGGTTATATTCTTCCAATGCGTCAATATGTTTTTGCAAGTCCTTGCGCTTGTCATCAGGCTTCACGGTCTTTTTGGTCTTCTTCTTCTTCTTCGAAGACTTTGACGGCTGGGCCTGAGCGTTCTGATCATTGCTATCAATTCTTGGTGCCGGGTGCGGCTTCAGCATACCCTCGATGACCTCGGGTTCTAGTGGACTTTTCCACTTGATTTCCGAACATGTTTGGAGATCCTTCAGCATTCTTTTCGTCTTAGCTGTAAGAGCGACCTCCCATGGAGCTTCTTCTATAAAAGAGCATGATGCCCCCGGCGTGTCTCCCTTTTTAAGAGTGTGCGGCTAAGACGGGCTTACTTTCCAATTCTCAGACAGCGCGAATTTGCCCTGTTGGTATTGGTCCTCAATCTAGCCTTTGAATACGAAGCAATTTTCGATTGGATGGCCTACCACTTGGTGATAGGGGCAATAATTAGGATTATTGGCCTCACCGGGTTGCAATGGGCGTTTTTGATCCGGCAAGGTGATGAGGCTGTTGCGCACCGCCAGATCGAAAAGTCTCCTTGTTTTATCCTGGGGAAACGAATAAGGACGCTTTAGTTTCTCATTGAAGAATCGCCGTCTATCATCTTGGCGATCTGTTGGTTTTGGACCACTGGGCTGCTGCTGAGCATTGGCGACGAAGGTCGCTTTCCCTTTCCCTTTTTCGTTTCGAGATTCCAACTTCGAAGAAGATGGTCTATGACCCATCTGATCCATTTGGGCCAACTTGTCAATCAAGGCCTGGAAGGTAGTTGGCTTGAAGAACATCATGAACTGGGATATGGACGCCTACGGATCAAGAGCAACCATGAACATACCTACTGCCGGCGCTTCTTCGATGCACTGTTCGCACTTCGACCATAGATTCCGCCACCGTATCGCGTACTGAACCCATGTTTCGCCTGGCTTCACTCTAGCGTTAATTAGTGCGGTGATCGGGGTGCGCTCGCTTGTGCTTGCAAACCTTTGCGTGAACAGTAACTCCATTTCTGCGAATGTCTTGACAGAGTCGTTCGGAAGTTCAGAGTACCATTCAAACGCTATCTCCGATAAGCTGCCAACAAACTGGCGAAGCAGCAGTTTGTCGTCACCCCTAGTATTACCGCACAAGGCTCTGAATTGAGCAACATGCTGGTGTGGATTCCCCGTCCCCTTATATACATGGAATTTAGGGATCGTATATCCCGGCGGGTACTTTATTTGGTCGTACCAACCCGGATAAGGTTGTCCAGTCTTAACAATTTGCCCGGCCGCTTCGCTCGCCTGATGAGCTCGTATCTGCTGAGCGATGTAGTCATCTAAGGCGGCTTTGGAGATGGTCTCCTCTTTAGCTAATGAACAAGCTTGAAGAGGGTTTGACGTCTCCCCTCGGTCGTCTTCAAGGATAATCGGAGGGTCTTCTGCTGGAGGATCCAGCTGTAATATCACCCCGACTGTGTCTTGGAACAAAAGCGCCATTCATTTTATGTTGGCAGCTTGTTCCGCAGCCTCTTTTTCCTTCTTCTCAAGGATTCTGCGGAGGAACTCAGCATCAGTTTCTTGTTCATGACGCTGCTCTGACAATGTCTCCAGGATTTCTTTTGGCCCAGTGTGTGCAGCCATCTGTTTTAACATTTCCTGGAGTTGGGCTCTATTGTTTAGTTTAGGGACATTGCGGTCGATAATTAATTTAAGGACATTACGGTCCAATGTTCGTTTAAGGACATCTCGGTCCAATGTTAGTTTAAGGACATCTCGGTCCCAGGTTAAGTACATCGTAGTCCGTGAGTTTAAAGACATCACAGTCAAGGTTAAGGACATCATAGTCCATGAGTTTAAAGACCTCACAGTCAAGGTTAAGGACATCATAGTCCATGGGCTTAAGGACCCCACAGTCCATGAAATGTATGGTTGTCGGGATCCGTCACCTCTCTGAAGACGTTGAAAGATTACAACGAAAAATATCAGAGGAGTTCAGAGATGTACCCTTAAACCGATGTGGGTTGAGAGACCAGTAATCCAATCGGGACTAAGATCTGTGATTTATGAGCATATGAACTCAATTAATCTGAATTGAGGACTTATGGCCAATTTGGGCTAAGTCCATTCAATTACAATGTTCAACATTTGTTTTTGAGTTGTTAGATGTTTGTCTGAGCCCAATCCCCTTAAAAATCCTAAGTATTGGTTTGGTCTCTGACAATGTTTTGTTTTTAGTTGAATGATGTGCATTTATCATAGCTCCAGGCTTATTCAAAGAACAGTTTATGTTCTGTCCAAACGCACATAAAAGCATGTGGCGCACTTGAAACTAGCGCCAGTCGATGAGCGCAGTGCGCTATGGTTAAAGCGCTAGTGCGCTGAGCGCTTTGCGCCAGATATGAAGAGCGCTGATGCGCTTAGCGCTTTGCGCTAGATGCAGAGCGCTGATGCACTATGGTTGAAGCGTTGAGGCATTTGGCGCTGGTGCCATATAATGAGCGCAGAGCGCTTTTAGTAATGCAGTGCACATGTGAGGAGCACGTGGCGCGCTTAGCACTGTGCGCTAGCCAATGAGCGCAGTGATCTGTGTTTGAAGCGCTATAGCACTAAAGAGCACTAAGGCACTTTTGAATTAGGAGCGCTAAAGCTCTTATTAGATTAGGAGCGCTAAGGCTCTTCTTAGGTTAACTTTGCGCTCTGCAGATTATCTGTTCTTTGATAAGAGACTTTGTCTCAAGATTCTAAGAACAAAGTTCTTAGTTCATAGGAGATATTTCAATCTCTTTTTCATGAAAGGCTTTGTCTTTATGGATCTGTGATCCTAAGAGAATTGAATAATTCTCCCCCCTTTATAATGAGATGTTCATATTTTCTTTTATGAAAGACAACTTTGTCTTATAGATCTATGATCTGTGAAAGAAGTAAATACTTCTGTTTATATTGAGACGATTTCGACTTTCTATTCTTTTTACCTTGAAAAAGAATTGTCTTCTTTTGCCGAGAGCTTCTTCTTCTTCTTGAGATTTTCTCAAAGTTTATAGGGGGGTTCCTCCTTTTGAGACTTGAAATCTCGGGGCCTTTATACAGGGAAAGATGGTTTGTTCAATTAGTTATGGAGATCTTTTCTCCAATTGATTTGGGAAATTTCCCATCGTTGGATCTTTGATCCAAGGGCTTCTGGTTTACAGAAGATAATCTTCGTTTTTTTTACCAAGATTGGGAAATCTTTCGATGCACAATTTATTCTGTCTTTGGTAATTTTTATTTACCATTGGATCATTGATCCAACGGTGCTCTGATTTACAGAGCACAATTTTGTTGTTTGAAAAGATTTTGAGAAATCTTTTCTTAACAGAATTTAATTCTTGTTAATTAATGATTTATCATTCTTATTAGATTTTTGATCTAACGGTGGGGAGCATTTAGTTCCAGCGCTAGCTCTTATGTGCTCTGCCCATGGTGCGCTACTTGGAGCGCAGCGTCCTTAGCGCTAGCGCGCACGTGCTTTGCACATGGTGCGCTACTTGGAGCGCAGCGCATCTAGCACTAGTGCCTATGCGCTTTGCACGGGGTGCGCTAGTTGTAGCACAGTGCTTTTATAAAAGCGCATCTTTAATTCGAATTTTGAATTCTGAACAGAGCTTTGCTCTAATTGGGGAAACAAATGTCCTCCTCACACCGTTGCGCTCATGGGGTCCACACGTGGGTGCAGCGGTGGCAACATCTCCACTCTTGGATCAACCGAGAAATTGAAACGGCGCTTAGTGCCTATAAATAGGACCCTTGGCCTTTGAGATGACTTCTGTTCATCTTCAATCCTTCTTGAAAATTTATTTTCTCCTTCAGAGCACAGCTCTTCCTCTTAAGAATTTTCATAAGGACGGAACTCTGTCAGATTTTTTAGGTAAAAGATTAAATCTTTTTGAAATATCTTTTAGGGTTTTACCCATTAACAGAGCCTTACTCTTCATAGATCTTTGATCTAAAGAAAATCCTTTTTAGGGTTTTATTAACAGAGCTTTGCTCTCTTGGAATCACAAAATTAAAAGGATCTTGCTTATGATTTCTTAATTCATTAATGGAGCCTTGCTCCTTTCAGATCATATAGAAGAACTCTTAAGAGTTTGTTCATGGATCTTGAAGATCAAATTGAAAATTTATTTTTGATGGATTATTCCATCATCTTCTCAGAGCAAGGCTCTTAGGATTTTCTTGAGGAATTTTGTTCCTTCATCATTAAACTTTGACAGATGTCTGTCTAGTGAAGAGCGCTGCTCTCAATGGGAGTTTTACTCCTCTGCCCGAGGGATTTCTCATTTAATGAGAATCAATTGAGGATTTCCTCATTTAATGGCAGTCTCGTTAAATGATGATGTTGTTTCATTAATGATGATGTCATCTAGATTTTGTGGGTCCCCTTTGGTCCCTTTTAACTGCATTGCAGTGCGGTACGGATTTTAAAGTACCAAGCGTCAAAGTTTAAATTATAGCATCAGGGGTTGACTTTTTTTCTTCTCGCAGGTGACATGTCTTTCGACACTTCTTTTCCATTCATCCGCTCAGAAGGCGGATTTCCTGAGGCGCCCATAGACCGAGAGGTTTTTGCGCTGATCAAAGACTATGACCCGGAGCACAAGAGTCTGCCTCTATGGGGGAAATGGTACGATCAAATTATCATGGGCCGACGGAGCTTTTCCTGTGCGACACCCTCGGAGCCTATTTCGGCGATCGCTTATGCAGATGCACCTCCGATAAATTACGCTGTGGAGGAGGTCAACTGGACTTCAGAGGGTCTCCTTCGGCCTTCTATGGCCGCAATACCCGTGCAGCCGCCGGTGGCCTTGGACATTCTAGGATGGCGCATTTGTCAAGGCGAGGCACGCCCGTGGGGACAGCCATACAATGTAGGACTAACTCCCCGTCACCCAGCTGGGTATTTGCAGTGGGCTCGGGATATTTTATCAGCGAAGAAATCACAGTTGCTGAAGCTTGGATTGTATCCCGCCATTTACGCTTCTTTGTTTCAATATTCCACACCTCCTACATGGTGGGTCAGGGCATTTTTGGAGCAGTGGAACATTCTGACCCACACCTTCCTCCTATCAGATCGAGAAGTCTCCATTTCTTTGGAGGAGTTTGCAGAGGTCTCGAGTTTACCCGTTAGGGGGGAACATTATGAGGATTGCTTCCCCCGGATGAGTATATTTTCGCCACCAAATCAGTGGTAATGGATCTTACTCCCGAGAACGCTATTCAACACCAACTTACAAGTTTGATAAAGGTGTTGTATATCTATGAGAACCTCTCTCTTGCATCCGAAGGTCGTGGGGTTAATTTTACGGCTTTCATCGCTGATTTTCTTCGCCCAGAAGTATTGAAGGAAGAAGTCGAGAAATTTGCCAGTCTTGACGACCACTTCGGCTTAGGTTTGGGCAACCTGCCGGCGGCGGAGGCGGATCAGAAGAGCTTCTTTCTACCCGATACCCCGGTCATCCCTTTTGCAGAGCTGGCGGCTCCTGGGATTGACGAAGAAACATTCTTTCTAGGGTTTCTTGGGTTATGGCTGTTAGGTTTACCTAGCACCTCATGAAGGGTTTGGAAGCATCACATGTGCCAAAATCAAATTTTTAAGGTGCTAAGTGAACATACAAAGAATCATCATTAGAAATTTAGGGGTTCATTACATTGACATCATCACAAGTAGAAAAGGCTAGGGTTTTGAGAGTACAACCTTTGTAGCTCCCTACTCTAGACTTCTTGGCTACTTGAGCGTTGGAAAAAGGTTTGCTTGAGATCCTCTAGGTCCACGACGATCCACCCGAAGCTCCTTTGCCCAAAGCTCCTTGCTTTACTCGATATGTGAATGAAGTAGAGCAAACACCCTACACAAATGGGCTAGATGTATGTAGTATGATGATGTGGTTTGTATTCTATAATCAAAACTCTTTCTTTTTATCAACCTCATTCAAAGAAATTATCAAGAGAGGAAGAAGAAGATGGTGGCTAAGCTTTCTCACAAAAGGAAAATGTTATGAGAGTGAATAATTGAAATGAGAAAAAGGATTAATCTATATTAATCCTTCTCACTTCAACCATGGTTAGAATCATCTAGATTTTTATCAAATGGGTTAAAAGACAAAAGGATAATTAACCCAAGGTTAAAAGGTGGTTGAAGCATGGTCAAAGATGATAAACATAAACCTTGTGTGTATTATCCTTTCCCTTTTTCTAAATGATAAATAAAGAGATAATTCTACAATATAAGTCTTGAATTGCCACCAAACATGTATCAACAACCATGATACAATGTATGTATGTATGTATCCATGCACATCATCATGTGCATACATGCATGCATACAAAAATAGAAAAAGAGTTTATTTAAAGAATTAATCTAAAAGTCATTTGTTAAATCAACACTTGATTTTGAAAACTGGTCATATCACATACGACACGACCAATCGAAAATGCCCGATTAATATACGGTATCATATATCCATATTTAATCGGGTCCCCGCGCATATCTCATATGCACACCACATCTTTTCGCCTGAGCCAGAAAACTTCATTGTGGGGCTCTAAGACTCGTCAATACGCCGGCAGAAGGAAATGATCATATCAAATACCTACAAGCCGCAAGCGGTCAGCTAAACGTAACGGCCACCTGGGTATTGAGCGATCAGAAGAAAACAAGTGAACCTGTCACAACTCCCGTCGAGCCAACCGGCAACAGTACCGTACAGTCCGGTCTCTTCGTCAGATATGCTGCATATCGAGTCTAGGGATGGTAACGTCGACCCCAATAACTCAATAAGTCATGCCGATGAATGGTCTATAACAGATCGAGAAACTACTGATAACACTTATCAGTAAATCTCAATAGCCCTGGCCAGTTACTTACTGATATAGCCAATCGAGCACAGCATCAACTCCAAATACCGGGAGAGACGAAAACCCCTCCTATCACTCATTGCCATCGTGTGTCTTAGGACTGTACCCAACGGCCACCTATTTGCATGACTCAGTAGAGCCGTGGTAGGGTGGTAATCAAAGTACAGTGGGAGAACACATAAGACACTATGACGATCTTGGGTCTACAGACTAACCTGCACCAGTATCACCTGAGAACTGCTATCCGACGATAGATATAATTCCATATAGGAGTTCTCGGTGAGTCCGTCCAGTGTACCCAGTCACCACTGAGCACCCGTATACGATCTCGATGTCAAACATTGATGAATGTGGGAACATCATCGCCCATCATATGGGTCTAGTATCATATACGCTAGTCTACTCTGGTATATCGATGCCCCGTATCGATACACCTACGACTAAGGACATTTCAGGATATGCATATAAACTACAGATGTCCCAATAGTATGATCTCCATCATAATCACAGTAGTCAAGCCTATATCCTCAGGGCTTTATCAACATGTGTGAATGAATAAAAGCATGATCAAATCAACATGTCAGATAAAGAAGAACCAGATAGAATACTATCATGTCAAGCAAGAATGTACACTGAATATATATATATATACATGTATAAATACATCCACTATCATATAATGGCCTCTAGGGCATACATATATCCAACAATCTCCCACTTGCACTAAAGCCAGTTATTGGTGTATCTCATACCCAACATCTCAAAAAGTCGCTCATACTGCGGCTGAGGGAGGGCCTTGGTGAGTGGATCCGCGGCGTTATTGTTTGTGTCTACTCTCCTAATCTCGATCTCGCGGCGATCTACAATCTCCAGGATCAAATGAAAGCGCCTCAGGATTTGTCTGGATCGTTGATGGAACCTGGGCTCCTTGGCTAACGCCATATCCCTATTATTATCACAATACAATGGTATTGGATCAATAATGGTTGGAACTACTCCTAGCTTCGAGACGAACTTCCTCATCCAGACGGCTTCCTTGGCGGCATCATTCTCAGCAATGTACTCAGCCTCCATCGTAGAGTCTGCAACGGTATCCTGTTTGGAACTCTTCCAACTTATTGCCCCTCCATTAAGGGTAAATACAAACCCGGAGATAGATTTGCTGTCGTTCTTATCGCTCTGGAAGCTCGAATCGGTAAAGGCCTCCATTTGGAGATCTCCATTACCATACACCAAGAACAATTCTTTAGTCCTTTGCAAGTACTTAAGAATGTTCTTCACAGCTATCCAGTGATTCTCTCCTGGGTTGGATTGATACCTGCTTATAACACTAAGTGTATAAGCTACATCTGGGCGTGTACATAACATCGCATACATTATAGATCCTACTGCCGAAGCATAAGGTATAATGCTCATGCGAGCTCTCTCTTCATCGGTCATTGGGCAAGAGTCCTTGGAGAGAGTGACCCCATAGCAAGCGGGTAAGGCACCCAGCTTGGAGTCTTCCATACTAAACCTTTTTAGGATGGTGTTGATGTACCTGGTTTGGGACAATCCTAATAACCTCTTGGATCTATCCCAATAGATCCTTATGCCCAGAATGTATGTGGCATCACCCAGGTCCTTCATGGAGAACCTTAGTGATAAGAAAAATTTGACCGACTGTAGTATAGGAATGTCATTTCCTATCAGAAGAATGTCATCCACGTACAATACGAGGAATGTGACAGCTCTCCCTACAGCCTTCTTAAAAACACAAGGTTCATCTGGATTTTTGATGAAATCAAACTCTTTGATAACATCATCGAAATAGATGTTCCAACTCCGTGATGCCTGCTTTAACCCATATATTGATTTAAGCAATCTACATGCTTTCTCGCTGCTCCCACTGTCAATGAAGCCCTCTGGCTGATCCATATAAACGCATTCTTCTAAATCTCAATTTAGAAATGCCGTTTTAACTTCCATCTGCCAGATTTCATAGTCGTAGTGAGCAGAAATAGCAAGTAGGATCCGAATGGATTTAAGCTTGGCTACGGGCGGAAAAGTATCGTCATAGTCCAAACCTGGTCTTTGACGAAAACCCTTCACCACAAGTCTTATCTTATAGGTCTCTACCTGCCCATCTACACCAATCTTTCTTTTAAAGATCCATTTGCACCCCACAGGTTTTACCCCAGGGAGTACAACGTCCAAAGTCCATACTTTGTTGGTGTACATAGACTCCATTTCGGATCTCATGGCATCCAGCCACTTCACAGAGTCTCCACTCGTGATAGCTTGCTGAAAACGGGTAGGATCATCATCTTCCATAATGCAGTCTTCTCTGTCACCATCAATGACGAAACCGTAGTACCTCTCCGGTAGGCGATAAGTCCTACCAGACCTATGGAGTGGCCGAGGTTCCTCAGTTTCTATTGCAACAGCCAGTTCAACCAAGTCGTCATTTGTAGTTTGTGTCTCTAGAACCTCTTCCAGATCCACCACATTGCCATCATCTTTATTTGTGAAAAACTCTTTTCATAAGAATGTGGCATACTGAGAAATAAACACCTTTTGTTCCTCCTTGTGGTAGAATAGATATCCATAAGAGTTCCTTGGATATCCCACAAAGTTATACATGACCGACCGTGTCTCGAGTTTGTCCGGATTTTGCTTTTTAAAAAAGGCCGGGCAACCCCAAATCTTAATTCTCTTAAGAGATGGTCTCTTCCCATGCCATATCTCATATGGTGTGGTAGACACAGTTTTGGTTGGGACCCTGTTTAGTAGAAACGCTGCAGTCTCCAATGCATTCCCCCAAAATGAGATGGGTAACTCAGCATCACTCATCATGGAACGGACCATATCTAATAGGGTCCTATTCCGTCGTTCTGATACACCGTTGTGCTATGGTATGTAAGGAGGAGTGAGCTGAGAGAGAATCCCATTCTCTTTTAGGAAGTTTGCAAATTCTGCACTGAGGTACTTCCCACCTCGATCTGATCGAAGCATTTTGATACTCAAGCCGGTTTGTTTTTCTACTTCGAGTTTATATTCAATGAATTTCTCAAAAGCTTCGGATTTGTGCTTTAATAAAAATACATGACCGAATCTTGAGAAATCGTCAGTGAAAGTAATGAAGTAAGAAAAACTGCCTCTTGCCTGTGTAAACATTGGCCCACATACATCACTATGTATGAGTCCTAGGAGCTTGGTAGCTTTTTCTCCGTGTCCGGTAAACGGAGTTTTGGTCATTTTACCCTTGATACAAGACTGGCAAGTCGCATAAGATTTATATTCAAAAGAGTTTAAATATCCATCTTTGTGTAACTTGTTTAGTCTTGTTTCGTTAATATGACCAAGTCTACAGTGCCAAAGAAAAGCTTCATTTATTTCTGAAAGTTTTCTTTTATTAGTGTGTTGTATACTGAAAACTGTGTGTTGATTTAGGACGTATATCCCGTTATTAAGCGTACCATACCCAACCAACATTTGATTCAGGTGAATGTTCATAACATTGTTCTGCAATACAAAATTATATCCTTCATTGTCTAACAAAGAAACGGATATTATATTACAAAGCATATTAGGTACAAAATAACATGGGTTCAAAACCAATATACACCCAGATGGCAACCCCAAATGATACTCTCCCACTGCGACTGTATGTACATTGGAACCATTTCCAACGTGGAGAGTATGGTCACCTGTCTTCAAAACCTTGCTATTTCTCAGCCCCTGCATAGAATTGCAAATGTGAGAACCTGAACCGGTATCTAATACCCAGGAAGCAGAGTTTATTGAAAAACAGTTTTCTGTCACAAACACACCTAAAGCGGAAGCATCCCCATGCTTCTTCTTGAGATTTAAGTACTCCGTGCAGTTGCGCTTCCAATGTCCTGTTTTGTGGCAGTGAAAACATTCCCCTTTCCCCGATTCTCCAGCATTGGACTTGTCCATCCCCTTAACCTTTTTAACTCCACCCCTAGGATTGGTGGGCTTCTTCTTTTTCTTTCCCTTGGCCTTAGCCTTTGGGCGAGAAGAGGAAGATTTCCCAACACTCAAAACGGGAGTTTTCACTAATTTCAGTGTGCTCTCTGCACTCCTTAACATATTAAGGAGTTCAGGTAGTTCCTTCTCCATGTTGTGCATGTTAAAGTTAATTATGAATTGAGCAAAGGTAGAGGGGAGGGACTGCAGAATAATATCCGTATATTGTTCATTGTCCATTGTCCATCCAAGGTCCTCAAGCTCTTCTATGAGAGCTATCATCTTCAGAACATGGTCTCCTACTGGTGTGCCAGGGGCCATTCGCATCTGAAACAATTTTTTTGATGCTTCGTATCGTAATACGCGGGATTGCTCTCCATAAAACTCCTTTGTATGGAGGAATATGGCATGAATGTCCATATTCTCGTGCTGCTTTTGATGTGTGTTGTCCATCGATGCAAGCGCGAGGCATTTAGCCGTGGCACAGTCAGCGTCCCATGTCTTGCGGACTTCTTTATCCGCAACTAAGGATTTTGGACCTGGGACGGGCGGGGCTGGAGCCGTGATGACATATGATATTTTATCATAAGTCAAGGCAATTTTCAGATTCGTTAGCCAGTCTTTATAATTGGTCCCATTCAGTTTAGTTTTATCTAGTAGACGCTTGAGCCCAGTCATTGGTATCTGCCATTAAGAGAGAGAAAAGAATACACTCAGCGAATGCTTTTGCAAAGATCAGATTGGTTATTATCTTATCTAATCGATGTCTCCCACTGCTTTAATCAAGTTTTTCTTTCAAACCTTAAAAATAAAACTAGCCAGGATTAATTACAGTCTACAACTTCGCTAACCGTTCAGCCAGGCTAGTGTCGGTACTTGAGGGAGGTTCCCCGTGCTTTCGCACGGACCTAATTAAAGTAAACCTCATTTTCCCAGAGGCATAGCCCCGTTAACACCTTTCTAGACACCTAATGGGTTAGCTAATTGTAAACTGCAAAACTCTCCTGGGAGCAACTATTGCCCACAGTGGGATCAGGATCCAACTATCAAATGGAAGGTATGCAATCTCATTGCAAATCTCAACACTTGAAATTCCCGATGCGGTTTTTACTCCTAGTACTTATGACCTTAACTAAGGTCAACAAATCATAAGTACCAGTCAAGTTCTATCCGTCATTTCTTGATTAATTATACCCACTCATATGACCCTTAACTATGGTCAACAAAGTCACATGAATGTCCTAATTAATCTACATCATATGCAGTATAGGAAGACATCACTTAGCTACCGTACACTATGCCTTAACTATAGTCAACAAACGTAGCACGAATACCAAGTACTCTACTTCCTAAAATGACGGAGGGTTGCGGATGATTTTTAAGAAAATCTTTAACGCTTTGAACTTGATATCGTCGTAGAATCAAATGGTTTTCAAAAGGAGTGGCTTGAGCTCCGCAGTTTTGAAATGTAGCTTTTTCATAAAGAGCCGAGTGGTTTTCAAATCCGATTCTACAACATCTTTTTAGGTTTATTTTCTTTACATTAATCATATTAATGTAGTCCCATCATTTAAGTACTTAAGCCAATTACAGAAAAGAAATGAAAATACAACGTACGCTTATGCCATCCGCATTCGCCGCAATGTTCCGTTATGCACCGTTAGGTTACTTAACTTACGGCATACCGGGACGGGACTAGCGCGGGTGTAAAACATAAGCAACGTCTACTATATATCTCATATATAATATATCATTCGTCTCAGATATAACATAACGGTATACAGGCAGCGGAAACACAGATATAATGTGGGATATACTAGGACGTCCGTATTTAGTATTTAGCCAACAATAGAAAATACAGATTCCACAGTCGCAATGAATAGCCAAGCCCACACCCCTAGACCCCTACGAGAGCGGCAAGCGACCCTACCAATTCTGGAGTTTAGGAGACCCGGTCTCGACTCCTCGAGATGGCCTCCCACTGAACCCCAGAACCCGGTCACTTGTGCTCCCCTCCTTGGGTCTATCCTAATGCGGAAAATTAAATAATATACAACACCGGTGGCATCAACCTCAACCCGGAAGTGCCCAAAATAAAAGAATATTACATTACATTAGAATATTACATGAATGAAAATAAAACTCTCATCTCACATAAAAAAAACCTCGGCTATTCAATCGCGACAATCCTGCACATCATATCTCAGCAACACATAATATCTCATATTATCAACATAAGTAAGTATGCATACACCGATCGTCGTTGATGTATAGCAAAGAAAACCGGCAATACAACTACATACTACACTTACGGTCACAGAAAAGAAAGTGTAAAACTACAACATTTGGAATCCACATTCTCTTTAGACATCGTAAATCCGAAATATCACATACTTCGTATTTCATGTCTAACTATATGAATTCCACATATTGTATAACATTCCAGATAAATAGACAGTATTAAACTTTCCGATCGAATAATCAAATATCTAAAATTTCCTAAAGCTCAACACTTGTGCGGAGTTCAAAAATCCCGGAATGTGTCACAGTAGCAGCGGTCTAGCCGTAAAAGGGTCAAGCCAACGCCTCACATGTGGCACACCGTACTGCCCCAAACCCTAAGGTTTAGAGGCAGTTCAGACGGTCACATAATCGAGTTAAGGTTTGTGTTCTTCTAGAGGGTCCACCACATAACTTGCACGTATTTCCGAAAGATTTAAACCCGAGAAAAAATCAACACTTGAAAGTTTTTCGTGCCGGGAAAAAGTGAGTTAATGATATTCGTTCGAACATTTTAATACTTTCTAAATTACCCGAAAACTTGATTCAACGAACCTAAAATAATCAACGAACCTAAAATAATCCCCAGAACACTCAACACTTGATTCAGATTAAAAATACCCAAAAATATATACAAGCAGGTAAGAATATTACTGTACAAAAATGAGGCAATATTTCATCTGTATGGCCGCGGATCAGCGGCCCAAGCAAGGTCTGGCCGCGGATCCGCGGTAGCATGTACTGTTTATGGCTTCATTTTTTACACAAATGCTTAGATTTTCCTGCTGAATTTTTTAAGTATTTTTAATTCAGAAAATAACACAGTTTCAAAAAATGTATAGAGAGGGATTAAAAAAAGCGTATTTCGGGTTCGATCGGAGTTTTAACTTCGCCAAAGAGTCGCCTAAAGCTCTAGCTTGGCTCTAATACCATTGTTAAGTTTACCTAGCACCTCATGAAGGGTTTGGAAGCATCACATGTGCAAAAATCAAATTTTTAAGGAGCCAAGTGAACATACAAAGAATCATCACTAGAAATTTAGGGTTTCATTACATTGACATCATCACAAATAGAAAAGGCTAGGGTTTTGAGAGTAAAACCTTTGTAGATCCCTACGCTAGACTCCTTGGCTACTTGAGGGTTGGAAAAAGGTTCGCTTGAGATCCTCTAGGTCCACGACGATCCACCCGAAGCTCCTTTGCCCAAAGCTCCTTACTTTACTCGATATGTGAATGAAGTAGAGCAAACACCCTACACAAATGGGCTAGATGTGTGTAGTATGATGATGTGATTTGTATTCTATAATCAAAACTCTTTCTTTTTATCAACCTCACTCAAAAAAATTATCAAGAGAGGAAGAAGAAGATGGTGGCTAAGCTTTCTCACAAAAGGAAAATGTTATGTGAGTGAATAATTGAAATGAGAAAAAGGATTAATCTATATTAATCCTTCTCACTTCAACCATGGTTAGAATCATCTAGATTTTTATCAAATGGGTTAAAAGACAAAACGATAATTAACCCAAGGTTAAAAGGTGGTTGAAGCATGGTTAAAGATGATAAACATAAACCTTGTGTGAATTATCCTTTCCCTTTTTCTAAATGATAAATAAAGAGATAATTCTACAATATAAGTCTTGCATTGCCACCAAACATGTATCAACAACCATGATACAATGTATGTATGTATGTATCCATGCACATCATCATGTGCATACATGCATGCATACGAAAATAGAAAATGAGTTTAATTAAAGAATTAATCTAAAAGTCATTTGTTAAATCAACACTTGATTTTGCAAACCGGTCATATCACATACGACCCGACCAATAGAAAATGCCCGATTAATATACGGTATCATATATCCGTATTTAATCGGGTCCCCACGCATATCTCATATGCACACCACATTTTTTCGCCTAAGCCAGGAAACTTCATTGTGGGACTCTTAGACTCGTCAATACGCCGGCAGTAGGAAATGATCATATCAAATACCTACAAGCCGCAAGCGGTCAGCTAAATGTAATGGCCACCCGGGTATTGAGCGATCAGAAGAAAACAAGCGAACCTGCCACAACTCCCGTCGAGCTAACCGGCAACACTACCGTACAGTCCGGTCTCTTCGTCAGATATGCTGCATTTCGAGTCTAGGGATGGTAACATCGATCCCAATAACTCAATAAGTCGTGTCGATGAAAGGTCTATAACAGATCGAGAAACTACTGATAACACTTATCAGAAAATCTTAACATCCCTGGCCAGGGACTTACTGATATAGCCAATCGAGCACAGCAAAGCATCAACTCCCAATACCGGGAGAGACGAAAACCCCTCCTATCGCTCATTTCCAACGTGTGTCTCAGGACTGTACCCAACGGCCACCTATTTGCACGACTCAGTAGAGCCGTGGTAGGGTGGTAATCAAAGTACAGTGGGAGAACACATAAGACACTATGACGATCTCGGGTCTACAGACTAACCTGCATCAGTGTCACCTGAGAACTGCTATCCGACGATAGATATAATTCCATATAGGAGTTCTCGGTGAGTCCGTCCAGTGCACCCAGTCACCACTGAGCACCCGTATACAATCTCGATGTCAAACATTGATGAATGTGGGAACATCATCGCCCATCATATGGGTCTAGTATCATATACGCTAGTCTACTCTGGTATATCGATGCCCCGTATCGATACACCTACGACTAGGGACATTTCAGGATATGCTTATAAACTACAGATGTCTCACTAGTATGATCTCCATTATAATCACAGTAGTCAAGCCTATATCCTCAGGGCTTTATCAACATGTGTGAATGAATAAAAGTATGATCAAATCAACATGTCAGATAAAGAAGAACCAGATAGCATACTATCATGTCGAGCAAGAATGTACACTGAATATATATATATATATATACATTTATAAATACATCCACTATCATATAATGGCCTCTAGGGCATACATATATCCAACAATCTCCCACTTGCACTAAGGCCAGGTATTAATGAAAGGTCCCTAGGCACCCTAATGAGGTGGTCTCACAAGGCATCGAACATGCCAATTTCAAAAATTCTAGGTGCCGAGAGACCCGACTACGGATCGTTTGCTAGAAAACTAGGCGAAACTAAAAACTAGTTAACACTTAACTAATGAGAATACGGAAATACAACCTTTGTAGATCCGTTTGTCCACCTCCACGGCTCCGAGATGAGGTCCTCTCCGCTGTCCAAATCAAATCCGGGCTCTAGCGTCGGCTTCATCGGAGAATAGGCGAGCTAGGTCGTCGATGTCCATGCCGAAGATGATCTACGTCGAGGCATCGCTAGATCAAGCTCCACCTTCACCAAGTCTTGAAAACTTGTGAAGGAAACACACTCTACTACTTGGCAAGAGGTAGAGAATGAAGAAATAGGAAGTGGGTAGACTTTAGTTTTGGATTTCTCACTCATTTCATCAATCCACCATTGATGAAGTGAAGGTTTCTTCTTGAGTTCAAGGAAGAAGAAGAAGAAAAGATATGATAAGTTCAAATTAAAAAAAAAAAGAAAAGAATATCAATTCTTATCATAACTTGACCATAGTTAAGTGTAGAGAACTAATCATGGTTTGATGCAATGGTTAGGGTTAAGCTAAAAACAAAATGGTCATCAAGTCAAAGCAATCATGAAGCTTCATGAATGTACAAAAGAAATGCCACCATTTTATCATTTCATTTCCTTTTTCCAAAAAGAAAAAGATAAATAAATAAATGAATAAAATGAATAAGCAAATAGCAAACCCTAACCATTCCATTAACCAAGGTTTAATTCTATACACTTAATTAAAAGGGCATGTATCATCAAACATGATACAAGTATGTGCACAAAATCATATCGCATATGCAATGCGCACACCCGAGCGAGAAAATCCATCTAAAGTGAACCGATACTAGTTAGTGCAAAGTAATATATCAAATATATAATTATGCATCAAATCATTAAATCAACACTTGATTTAACGATCCGGTCATATCGCATATAACCGACTAGTATCATTAGTAACAACTTATCGAATCAACACTTGATCCGATAACCCGGCTATATCGCATATAACCGATCAATGTCACATCGCAAGAATCAAATACAGTATCACATACTGGTATCATTCTCGGTCCCGCACATATCTCATACGCGCTCCTATTTCGTTTTGCTTGAGCCAGGAAACCTCTGTGTAGGACTCTAAAGACTCGTCAATACGCCGGCAGCAGATGATGATCATATCAAACACCCACAAGCCGCAAGCGGTCTGCTAAACGTAACGGCCACCCGGGTATTGAGCGATCTGAAGATCGACGAGCAAGCCCGCTCACACTCCAGTGAATCCAACCAGTAACACTACCGTACTGTCCGGTCTGATCGTCTGATATGTCGCATATCTTGCCTAGGGGTGGTAAACGTCAGACCCCAATAGCTCGATAAGTCGTGTCGATATGAGGTCTATAACACTTCAAGAAACTACTGGTAACACTTACCAGTAAATCTCAGCAACCCTGGCCAGGGATTTCCTGTTATAGCCAATCGAACACAGCGCAACATCAACTCCCTATACCGGGAGAGACGAATCCCCTCCTATCGCTCATTGCCTCCATGTGACTCGGGACTGTACCCAAAAACCACCGTTTTGCACGCCCTCTTGGACGTGGTAAGATGGAAATCAAAGCACAGTAGGAACCACACAAGACTCTATGACGATCTCGGGTCAACAGACTACTCTGTACCAGTGTCACCAGAGAACTGCCATCTGACGTGAGGTATAATACCATCTGGGAGTTCTCGGCGAGTCCGTCCAGTGTACCCAGTCTACACTGAGCACCCGTATATCATCTCTGATGTCAAACACCAATGGATATGGGATCATCCATCGCCCATCTGTATGGGTCGAGAAGGTATGCGCTAGTCTACTCTGGTATATCGATGCCCTGTCTCGATACACCCACAACTAGGGACTTTGAAGGATGTACTTATGGACTACCATGTCCCCACTAGTATGATCCGCATCATAGTACAGGTAGTCAAGTACACATCCTAAGGGCTTTACCCACATGTAACAGAGAGACATTCAGTGTACACGTTAAGGTAAAGAGGAACCAGATAGCATACTATCATGTCGAGCAAGAAAGTCCTCCCTATATACGTCCCAGCATCCACTACAATATACATCCTATGTACAGTAATGGCCTCTACGGCATACATATAACTAACAATTGGTGTATCTCATACCCAACATCTCAAAAAGTCGCTCATGCTGCAGCTGAGGGAGGGCCTTGGTGAGTGGATCCGCGGCGTTATTCTTTGTGTCTACTCTCCTAATCTCGATCTCGCGGCGATCTACATTCTCCCGGATCAAATGAAAGCGCCTCAGGATGTGTCTGGATCGTTGATGAGACCTGGGCTCCTTGGCTAACGCCATAGCCCCATTATTATCTCAATACAATGGTATTGGATCAATAGTGGTTGGAACTACTCCTAGCTCCGAGACGAACTTCCTCATCCAGACAGCTTCCTTGGCGGCATCATTCGCAGCAATGTACTCAGCCTCCATCGTAGAGTCTGCAACGGTATCCTCTTTGGAACTCTTCCAACTTACCGCCCCTCCATTGATGGTAAATACAAACCTGGAGATAGATTTGCTGTCGTCCTTATCGCTCTGGAAGCTCGAATCGGTAAAGGCCTCCATTTGGAGATCTCCATTACCATACACCAAGAACAATTCTTTAGTCCTTCGCAAGTACTTAAGAATGTTCTTCACAGCTATCCAGTGATTCTCCCATGGGTTGGATTGATACCTGCTTACAACACTAAGTGCATAAGCTACATCTGGGCGTGTACATAACATCGCATACATTATAGATCCTACTACCGAAGTATAAGGTATAATGCTCATGCGAGCTCTCTGTTCATCGGTCATTGGGCAAGAGTCCTTGGAGAGAGTGACCCCATGGCAAGCGGGTAAGGCATCCCGGTTGGAGTCTTCCATACTAAACCTTTTTAGGATGGTGTTGATGTACCTGGTTTGGGAAAATCCCAATAACCTCTTGGATCTATCCCTATAGATCCTTATGCCCAGAATGTATGTGGCATCACCCAGGTCCTTCATGGAGAACCTTAGTGATAAGAAATATTTGACCGACTGTAGCATAGGAATGACATTTCCTATCAGAAGAATGTCATCCACGTACAATACGAGGAATGTAACAGCTCTCCCTACAGCCTTCTTATAAACACAAGGTTCATTTGGATTTTTGATGAAATCAAACTCTTTGATAACATCATCGAAACAGATGTTCCAACTCCGTGATGCCTGCTTTAACCCATATATGGATTTAAGCAATCTACATGCTTTCCCACTGCTCCCACTATCAATGAAACCCTCTGGCTGATCCATATAAACACATTCTTCTAACTCTCCATTTAGAAATGTCGTTTTAACGTATATCTGCCAGATTTCATAGTCGTAGTGAGTAGCAATAGCAAGTAGGATCCGAATGGATTTAAACATGGCTACGGGCGAAAAAGTCTCGTCATAATCCAAACCTGGTCTTTGACGAAAACCCTTCGCCATAAGTCTTGCCTTATAGGTCTCTACCTGCCCATCTACACCAATATTTCTTTTAAAGATCCATTTGCACCCCACAGGTTTTACCCCAGGGGGTACAACGTCCAAATTCCATACTTTGTTGGTGTACATAGACTCCATTTCGGATCTCATGGCATCCAGCCACTTCACAGAGTCTCCACTCGTGATAGCTTGCTGAAAACCGGTAGGATCATCATCTTCCATGATGCAGTCTTCTCTGTCACCATTAATGAGGAAACCGTAGTACCTCTCCGATGGGCGAGAAGTCCTACCAGACCTACGGAGTGGCCGAGGTTCCTCAGTTTCTATTGCAACAGCCGGTTCAACCAAGTCGTCATGTGTAGTTTGTGTCTCTAGAACCTCTTCCAGATCCACCACATTGCCATCATCTTTATCTCTGAAAAACTCTTTCTCTAAGAATGTGGCATACTGAGAAACAAACACTTTGTTCCTCCTTGTGGTAGAATAGAGATCCATAAGAGTTCCTTGGATATCCCACAAAGTTACACATGACCGACCGTGTCTCGAGTTTGTCCGGATTCTGCTTTTTAACATAGGCCGGGCAACCCCAAATCTTAATTCTCTTAAGAGATGGTCTCTTCCCATGCCATATCTCATATGGTGTGGTAGACACAGTTTTGGTTGGGACCCTGTTCAGTAGAAACACTACAGTCTCCAATGCATACCCCCAAAATGTGACGGGTAACTCAGCATCACTCATTATAGAACGGACCATATCTAATAGGGTCATATTCCGTCGTTCTGACACACCGTTGTGTTGTGGTGTGTAAGGAGGAGTGAGCTGAGAGAGAATCCCATTCTCTTTTAGGAAGTTTGCAAATTCTGCACTGAGGTACTCCCCACCTCGATCTGATCGAAGTATTTTGATACTCAAGCCGGTTTGTTTTTCTACTTTGAGTTTATATTCAGTGAATTTCTCAAAAGCTTCGGATTTGTGCTTTAATAAAAATACATGACCGAATCTTGAGAAATCGTCAGTGAAAGTAATGAAGTAAGAAAAACCGCTTCTAGCCTGTGTAGACATTGGCCCACATACATCACTATGTATGAGTCCTAGGAGCTCGGTAGCTCTTTCTCCATGTCCGGTAAACGAAGTTTTGGTCATTTTAAGAAAATCTTTAACGCTTTGAACTTGATATCGTCGTAGAATCAAATGGTTTTCAAAAGAAGTGGCTTGAGCTCCGCAGTTTTGAAATGTAGCTTTTTCATAAAGAGCCGAGTGGTTGTCAAATCTGATTCTACAACATCTTTTTAGGTTTATTTTCTTTACATTAATCATATTAATGTAGTCCCATCATTGAAGTCCTTAAGCCAATCACAGAAAAAAACAAAAATACAATGTACGCTTATGCCATCCGCATTCGCCGCAACGTTCCGTTATGCACCGTTAGGTTACTTAACTAACGGTATACAGGGACGGGAATAGCGCGGGTGTAAGACATAAGCAACGTCTACTATATATCTCATATATAATATATCATTCGTCTCAGATATCACATAACAGTACACAGGCAGCAGAAACACAGATATAATGTAGGATATACTAGGACGTCCGTATTTAGTATTTAGCCAACAATAGAAAATACGGATTCCACTGTCGCGATGAATAGCCAAGCCCACACCCCTAGACCCCTACGAGAGCGGCAAGCGGCCCTACCAATTCTGGAGTTTAGGAGACCCGGTCTCGACTCCTCGAGATGGCCTCCCACTGAACCCCAGAACCCGGTCACTTATGCTCCCCTCCTTGGGTCTATCCTAATGCGGAAAAGTAAATAATATACAACACTGGTGGCATCAACCTCAACCCGGAAGTGCCCCAAATAAAAGAATATTACATTACATTAGAATTTTACATGAATGAAAATAAAATTCTCATCTCACATAAAAAAAACCCGGCTATTCAATCGCGACAATCCTGCACATCATATCTCAGCAACACATAATATCTCATATCATCAACGTAAGTAAGTATGCATACACCGATCGTCGTTGATGTATAGCAACGAAAACCGGCAATACAACTACATACTACACTTACGGTCACAGAAAAGAAAGTGTAAAACTACAACATTTGGAATCCACATTCTCTTTAGACATCGTAAATCCGAAATATCACATACTTCGCATTTCATGCCTAACTATATGAATTCCACATATTGTATCACATTCCAGATAAATAGACAGCATTAAACTTTCCGATCGAATAATCAAATATCTAAAATTTCCTAAAGCTCAACACTTGAGCGGAGTTCAAAAATCCTGGAATGTGTCACAGTAGCAGCGGTCCAGCCGCAGAAGGGTCAAGCCAACGCCTCACATGTGGCACGCCGTACTGCCCCAAACCCTAAGGTTTAGAGGCAGTTCAGACGGTCACATAATCGAGTTAAGGTTTGTGTTCTTCTAGAGGGTCCACCACATAACTTTCACGTATTTCCGAAAGATTTAAACCCGAGAAAAAATCAACACTTGAAAGTTTTTCGTGCCGGGAAAAAGTGAGTTAATGATATTCGTTCGAACATTTTAATACTTTCTAAATTACCCGAAAACAACACGAAATTAAATATTCCGATCGAATCAACGAACCTAAAATAATCCCCAGAACACTCAACACTTGATTCAGATTAAAAATACCCAAAAATATATACAAGCAGGTAAGAATATTACTGTACAAAAACGAGGCAATATTTCATCTGTCTGGCCGTGGATCCGCGGCCCAAGCAAGGTCTGGCCGCGGTTCCGCGGCAGCATGTACTGTTTATGGCTTCATTTTTTACACAAATGCTTAGATTTTCCTGCTGAATTTTTTTAAGTATTTTTAATTCAGAAAATAACACAGTTTCAAAAAATGTACAGAGAGGGGTTAAAAAAAGCGTAATTCGGGTTCGATCGGAGTTTTAACTTCGCCAAAGCGTCGCCTAAAGCTCTAGCTTGGCTCTGATACTATTGTTAGGTTTACCTAACACCTCATGAAGGGTTTGGAAGCATCACATGTGCAAAAATCAAATTTTTAAGGTGCTAAGTGAACATGCAAAGAATCATCACTAGAAATTTAGGGTTTCATTACATTGACATCATCACAAGTAGAAAAGGCTAGGGTTTTGAGAGTACAACTTTTGTAGCTCCCTACGCTAGACTCCTTGGCTACTTGAGGGTTGGAAAAAGGTTCGCTTGAGATCCTCTAGGTCCACGACGATCCACCCGAAGCTCCTTTGCCCAAAGCTCCTTGCTTTAGTCGATATGTGTAATACCCAACCCCTTTTATACCAAAATCTGTATTTTGTTGCTTTATAATTTTATTTATTTTATTTTATAATCTTATTTATCTTACTTATAATTTTATTTGTTTTATTTTATAATTTTATTTATTTATAATTTTACCTATCCTAAACCTAACTAATTTTTCCTGTTCCCTTCACAATTCTTTTTCTCGGCCAACATCTTTCCTCAGCCCACACAAATTTATAGGAATTATTTGAAGCCCAGGCCCATTCTCTCTTCACCGACCCGCTTCAATTCGACCTGACCCGTTTCTCTTTCTCCCCCAACGGCTATCTCCTTCTTTCCCACGCGCAACCCACTTCCTCCGCCGACGCTTGCGCTCATGAGCGTTACCCCACGACGCGCCCTCGCGGTCCACTCAACGCACAACCCTCGCCTCACCGATCGCATTCACACCCCCATCTCTTTCTCCCTGACTCCATCACTTTCTCCTCCTTCCTCCTTTTCCCGCTACCCATCACCGGCCACCTTCCTCCATCACCATCGCCTCGTCTCCACGCAGGAACACCACCACCGAGCTCCACCCATCTCCAGCCAAATCACCCACCTCACCGACGAGCCTACCAAGCTGCTCCTCTTCCCTCAAACCCCGTCACCCGTGCACCTCGTGCTCCTACCATCGCCGGCGTCGCTGCCCCTGGGCTCACCCCCGGCCGATCTCCCCTGCACCCATTAACTGACCCCTGCACTCCGTTTTTCCCGCACTCGATTCCCTCGTAGACGGCAGCCACCATCATTCCCGAGCACCCTCACCTGCACCCCCTCACCAGAACCCATCGCATCTCGTCGACACCTGAGCCGACCCCCGCCTCACCGCCGTTCAACCACGCCGTCACCTCATCATCATCGTCGTCATCGTCATCGTCATCTCTCCCTCACTCTCTCTCACTCTCTCCCCCTCTCTGCTTACACTCTATCTCTCTCTCTCTGCCTTCCCCTCTCTCTCTGTCTCTCTCTCTCTCTAACTCTCTCTCACTCACTGTCTCTCTCTCTGTCTCTCTCTCTGTCTCTAACTCTCTCTCACTCACTGTCTCTCTCTCTCTTTCTCCCTCTCTCTAACACTCTCTCTATCTCAAAACCCTCGAGCAAAACCAACCCAAACGAGCTCACCCAACATCCGTGGCACCGCTGAAGCTATACCGCGACGACGCCGTACTCCTCCCTGCCATCTCAGTCACCACCCGTTGCACATCAGAGACCTCAAACTCCACGCTTAGCCGGGCAAAACCGCTGTTGGGGCCAAATTCTTGACGTTGTTGCTGAGTGGTCATGTTGTACATACCGTGCCATCAATTCAACGTGTTCAGGCAGTCCCCACTTGCTACATGCTACTTATTATTAATTACAAATTATAATTATATGTACATCCCATGTTTTACCTTGTGTTAAATATTACAACGTAATTGTTCGATGCGTGTTCTCATAGGAAATTATCATTTAACTTGACGGAACTAAATGGTATTGTTTGGCCCGTATGGCTGGGGACCTAATGTGTGAATTTCGTTGGATAATATGACCGATAATGACTAAAACAACTACCCCTAAGTTTAACCGTAAAACTGGAATTTTCTTGTACCTGAAAACTATAAAAATCACCATAAATTATATACATACTGGAATGACGCACTCGAGGGCTCAAATCGAAGCCGACTCGACGAACTTTAACCCTACGCAAGTTTAGGATAGTTTCTGCAATTAAATGATGTCAATATTTGGATCGTAGTACGACTCTGGACGGCAGTCCAGAGCGACTCCAATCGTTACACACTGTTCCGTAATGAACACCACACTGTTTCCTTAACTCGTAGATTGTGGAACTCCGCTGTTTATTATAGATAAATCTGTTAGATAGACAACATAATTGATTTCATTCTGTTTTGTTACCATTTGTTATTTATTCTGTAATTTAAAATATCGGGACGCATAACAGTCCCAACAGAATCAGAACTGACATATTAGTGTTAAACAGTGTATAACTCCTGACGTGCAGATGCGATTGACGATCCATCTATTACGTTAAAAACCTTACTGAAAACCCTAGAATTCATCCAACTGTAGCGTCGCTAAAATCTGAAACCAACTAGGATTAAAATGCGCTACGAAACGGATTTCTGATTCTGAAACCGGATTTCCAGCCGTGAACGCTTAAAATGAAATGGTTATGACTAGTGATCCTGGAACCCGTTTGGCATGAAACTAAATTCGATGGACGGATAGCTGAACATACTAATTATTACGTGTTCATCGTCTCACTAAATTTTAACCATATGATTTATGATAAATTATGCAAGTGGTAGATTGTTGATTCAGGACATCCTAAACATGCTTTATATATTGTTTATGCATCATATCATACCCATATCATTGCAGTGATAACCTAGTGATATCGTGCATTTACCCAGTGTTAGATTTTAGTGATGATTGTGGCAAGTACGTCAGTGTTCGTGTAACCGTGAATAAGTGAAAATGATACGTACTTGTACACAATCAGTGAACCTTATTATTATATTGCATTGTCGACGTCTGTGGGACACGTGTAAATGTGACTATAAGTGGTATGGGACACTTATGGAAGCTCTTGCACGGGTGTCACAGATAAGGCACCAGACACTGCCATTTATCTTAGGTATTATTCGGGGCGTGCTTGATGGAGGTCCTGCCTCCAGTTCTCGCGCAGACTTGTCACGGATCGATTAGTATTTAGGGTTATGGTTAGCGTTTGATGTAGACCACGGGGTGTGGGGTAGTTTAAGTGTGAGTTCAACAGAATCTCGGGAGTCCCATGCCGGCTTATATATTTAGGGAGTTATATGGATATTTACAGGGTATGTGATATTCACCGTGATATACATGTTGGGCCCGTGGTCCCTTGCCCTTGGGTTCTACCCTTGGGTGGAGGACACTCACGAGTGGTTGACTCTCACACTTGGACTGACGATAGGTTTAGTGACCTGTACAGTGAGACTTAGAGACTGATAGGGATACTGGCATGGTTATACCTTACATACTGTGTTGACATTCGTGGCATATCATTCTACTACTTTTACTGTTCCGCTGCATTGATTACTGTACGTTTATATCCATTATGTCATTGATTTATTGTTACACATATCTGTTAGTACTGTAGAGTTGTCATATGACATATATATATTATATTGCTATTGTGTCGCTCTGACGACTCGAGTATGCATGCTCAGTGTGAGGAGAAGATTTAGCCTGGACCAGGACTGGACGTACGTCACGGACATCTTGTTTAGCTATCCAGAGTTATATCTTTTGTTTCCCAATCAGGTCAGTTCATTTTACTGTTTTGTTCCAGTTACTGCATTTCTCATTACCTGCGCATTATTTACTGTTTACCATGATAAACTAGAAGCCGAAGTGTGACTACGGTGGGACTTTTCCTTGACCGTAGGAGCATGGCTGGCCTTATCTACCCCTCGTATTCCGTATTTTAGGAAGCGGGGCGTGACAATATGTGAATGAAGTAGAGCAAACACCCTACACAAATGGGCTAGATGTGTGTAGTATGATGATGTGGTTTGTATTCTATAATCAAAACTCTTTCTTTTTATCAACCTCACTCAAAAAAATTATCAAGAGAGGAAGAAGAAGATGGTGGCTAAGCTTTCTCACAAAAGGAAAATGTTATGAGAGTGAATAATTGAAATGAGAAAAAGGATTAATCTATATTAATCCTTCTCACTTCAACCATGGTTAGAATCATCTAGATTTTTATCAAATGGGTTAAAAGACAAAAGGATAATTAACCCAAGGTTATAAGGTGGTTGAAGCATGGTCAAAGATGATAAACATAAACCTTGTGTGAATTATCCTTTCCCTTTTTCTAACTGATAAATAAAGAGATAATTCTACAATATAAGTCTTGCATTGCCACCAAACATGTATCAACAACCATGATACAATGTATGTATGTATGTATCCATGCACATCATCATGTGCATACATGCATGCATAAGAAAATAGAAAAAGAGTTTAATTAAAGAATTAATCTAAAAGTCATTTGTTAAATCAACACTTGATTTTGCAAACCGGTCATATCACATACGACCCGACCAATAGAAAATGCCCGATTAATATACGGTATCATATATCCGTATTTAATCGGGTCCCCATGCATATCTCATATGCACACCACATCTTTTCGCCTGAGCCAGGAAACTTCATTGTGGGACTCTAAGACTCGTTAATACGCCGGCAGTAGGAAATGATCATATCAAATACCTACAAGCCGCAAGCGGTCAGCTAAACATAATGGCCACCCGGGTATTGAGCGATCAGAAGAAAACAAGCGAACCTGTCATAACTCCCGTCGAGCCAACCGGCAACACTACCGTACAGTCCGGTCTCTTCGTCAGATATGCTGCATATCGAGTCTAGGGATGGTAACGTCGACCCCAATAACTCAATAAGTCGTGCCGATGAATGGTCAATAACAGATCGAGAAACTACTGGTAACACTTATCAGTAAATCTCAACAGCCCTGGCCACGGACTTACTGATATAGCCAATCGAGCACAGCACAACATCAACTCCCAATACCGGGAGAGACGAAAACCCCTCCTATCGCTCATTGCCTTCGTGTGTCTCGGTACTGTACCCAACGGCCACCTATTTGCATGACTCAGTAGAGCCGTGGTAGGGTGGTAATCAAAGTACAGTGGGAGAACACACAAGTCTCTATGACGATCTCGGGTCTACAGACTAACCTGCACCAGTGTTACCTGAGAACTGCTATCCGACGATTGATATAATTCCATATAGGAGTTCTCGGTGAGTCCGTCCAGTGTACCCAGTCACCACTGAGCACCCGTATACGATCTCGATGTCAAACATCGATGCATGTGGGAACATCCATCGCCCATCATATGGGTATAGTATCATATACGCTAGTCTACTCTGGTATATCGATGCCCCGTATCGATACACGTACGACTAGGGACATTTCAGGATATGCTTATAAACTACAGATGTCCCACTAGTATGATCTCCATCATAATCACAGTAGTCAAGCCTATATCCTCAGGGCTTTATCAACATGTGTAAATGAATAAAAGCATGATCAAATCAACATGTCAGATAAAGAAGAACCTGATAGCATACTATCATGTCGAGCAAGAATGTACACTGAATATATATATACATGTATAAATACATCCACTATCATATAATGGCCTCTAGGGCATACATATATCCAACAATGGCTAAGTTGGTTTGCACTTCCCATGCACCCTCGCTGTATGAGGCCGTTCGTCTTCCATTCTGCGCATCGGATGGTTACTGGGATACAATTTGCTGTAGGGATCGCTGGGTTATCCCATGTGTATCACGGCCTCAGCTTGGAAGCTGATACCATTGAGCCAGGGGTGCAGTCGGTAAATTTCCCGATGCATTATTTCACGTCATGGCTCGAGTTGCACGTGCTAGGCGTCTTTGGCATCCAAAAGAGGCCGGGTTTTTATGACAGGTGCAGGTTCCCTCGGATCATGCGACTGGTCGGCGCTTCTATTGTGACTCCAACGCAACGGGAAGCTAGAGGCTTGCTTCTTCGCCCGCGCATAGTTGGAGCTGGCATGTCCTTTACTGATAAAGTTTTGACTGTCGGCCAGGAATCGGGGAAGACGGTGCTGCCATTGCAGGATATATTTAAAGACGGGGCTTCCATCTTGAAAGCTCGAGAGATTCTTCATCTGTACTCTATCCGACCGGGATTTCTCGTATTTAAGATGAATGACTCGGCTTTATTTATGAGGTACAACCCGCATCGCTTTGCTCAGCAGTTAGGCTACAATTAGGGCGTCCCACTCGAGGCTTTCTTGGTAGAACCGACTGCCACTGAAAAGGGTACTCGGAGTGCACTACATCATTTTATACGCCTAAACACAGGGTCTAACTTTTTCATCAGCAAACCGAGTTGTGTTCCGCAAGCCCTGAACGTGTATATGGCGTGGTACCAACATTCGATGGGTGCCTTCATTAGGGAGGAAAAACGATTGCTACTTGATCGCAAGGGCGCAGTGCCGGCTGGAGATCGAAATGTTCTTCTGAAGCGATGGAACATTGTTCATCCTCCCTTGAGAGAGATCACTGCAGTTGATCCCCTACACGTGCTAAGCCCTACGTACGGTTTGCCTCCATCCAGCGCGCCTGAAAAAGAGGTGGCTGTCGCGTCCCCCGAGTTGGACATAGGAAAAGAAATTAGGACTCGTCGTCTAAAGGCACATACTAAACGCAAACTCGTGTTATCGGCCACCGGCGCTCATCCTTAGAAGAAAAAGAAACAAGTACTTTCTTTGGACACCATATTAGGCTTGACGCCCCTTGCTCCGTCTAGCGAAGGCTTTAGCGAATATGGGACCAATGAGGGTTTATTCAGGATGCTCGATGATACCGATTTGGAGGCTGCCATCGAAGCTTCCAAATAGTCAGCCATCCTCGAAAAAGAACTGGCCGCCCTTGCGTAGTCAGGTATACTTCTCCCTTATCTCTCTGTTGTTCATTTCACTTTTTTTTATCATGCTTTGACTTACGCCTGCTGTTTTAACAGGTGCCTCTACAGAAGAAGCCATTGCCGCTTCGCTTAAAACCTTTGGAGAGGAGGAAAGGCTTCGCGCCTCATTGCCAACAGAGGCTTCACTTGAACGACCGATGATGGATACCATAACGGTTCCGGAGGTAAAACCTAGCTCTGATGATAATATACCCTTGGCGGAGGTCCTGAAGAAGTCTTTCCTCTCTGTCAAAACCGAGAAGCAGCTCAAAAAGCGGGTGGAAAGGGGAAGGAAGCGATCTTCTACAGTCACTAGCTCTGGGCCAAAGCGGGGGAAGAAGACCGTTACTAGTCCGCCGGAAGATAGTCTTCTTTTTCCTGGTTCATCTGCCGAGGAAGCCGCACAATTGGCTGAGGCTATAAGATGCTCACAGGATGAATCCGAGAATGTACGGATCTCGAAGAGGCCTTATCCTGCCGTTATCTTTTATGAAGATCCTCCATCGATACGGCGGATATTCATAGGTCCTTTGGAAGAAGGGGGGGAGAGAGCCCTGAAGCAGGCTGTCTCAGCCGACGCTGAAGATGCACTTTCGTTGTGGACCGGTGGCCACGAGTCTACCCTCGAAACCCGGCGAGTATACCTCCTGAGGAAAGAGCGTCGACTTGAACAAGCCATACTAGAAGCTCCTTTGCGCATTGGTACACTTATATGTCCTTTTGTAGTATTTTGCACTGGTTATATATATATATATATATATATATACATATCCTTATCCTCGTACAAACTTTGCAGGGACTTCGCTGATGGCAGAGGATTTGAGTCCAAGTCACGCCCTGACTATGGATTCTAAAAATATCCCCGATGAAACACTCGTAGGTGTGGAGGGGATTGCCACGGTTTCCATTCCTGCTATAGAGGTTCCACTGACGGCCTCCGTTCTTTCCGCGCCCGTTGGCCCTGAAGAGGTGCCTTTACCCGTCGTAGATTTAATGGACCTTTCCGGTGACAGCCTAGAGGCGGTGGAACAAGTGGCTGAGATTACCGTTCCCGAAGTGGCTGCTGTGTCTCAACCAGCAAACATTTTCGGTGATGTGCCCGATGGTACGGAGGAGGCTGCTGAGGCTGCTATCCCTCCTGTTCAAAGTGGGAGGAGTATCGAAGGTATTATCCCATACTTTGTTTTAAACGATATTTCGATTATCTGAACCTTCCTTGTCTTTTTCAGAGCTACGAGGCTTGGCGGCGTCCATCGCTGGCCTATCTCCCAGGAAGTCTTTCCAGTATCTGCTGGAACTGGCTGCTCCACAGGCAATATCCCCTCAGTGCATCATTCTATCTTCCGGACAAGGTTAGCATTGTTCGCTCCTTTCTCGGTATTGTTACTTCTTCATATAACAATGTTCATGTCTTCTGTAGTTCTGGAAGCTGATGATGAGGTTGAGGTCCTCGATGGGCCTGGGGATCTGTTCATATCAAAATTTTGCATTATTATATTCCCCATTCTTAATCATATTACAAATAAATAGGTGCTTTTGATCCATGTCTGTTAAATAGTTGCAGGTTATAGGTTCTCGGAACAATACAGTGAAAATGGTGAAAAGACCCTACAAAAGTAGACTAAGACCAACAAATAGAAGAATTTTTATGATGCCTCCTACAGTTTAAGGAAAAAGTGAAGATCAATGAACAGTTCAATTGCACAAGGTACGAAGGCAGTACAAGATTCAAGACTTTAACACGAAGCGAACGATAAAAGTTCACAACATTCTGCACTGTGGAAATCTGGAAGAAACTAGAAAAGATTCTGAAGAACCAAGTAAAGAAAATAGAAGGAAAAAGCAACAGAAAGCAACCCTGGAAAATTGAGACTGAGAGCCCCCAAGATGGCAGCGGATCCGCGGCCAAACAAGGCATATGGCCACGGATCCGCGGCCATGATGTGCACGTGTCGGGGCGTGTCGGCGCGTGTCGGTGGAGTCGGTGCATTGACCCAGTTTTCTTAGGGTATTTTTGTAATTCTAGATATGGATCAGATGTAAACCCTACGGTTTCTATTGTCTATAAATAGGAAGCCTACAGCTCTTTTTGGAGCATGCCTCTTTTTACTTTCCTAGATTAAAATTTTCATTCCTTGTAATTGTCAAAGAGTGCATTAATAAAAAGTAAGTGTTTTTCTTATCTTGAATTTGTTATTTGCAATTTTTATTTCTCTGCAAATTTTTTTATCTGCCGTAGTTATTTTCCGCACTTTAATTAGATCATTAAAAATCATAAAAATGAATTCCTTTGTTAATTTCCTAATGAGTGAGTAGTTCCTCACTTGTTAGGGTTAGGTTTGGGGAAGGTTTGAGAGATGAAAATCTCTCACCCCTTTCTTTGCCCATTCAATATTTTAAAGTAGGACTCTATACAAACCATACACACACCGCTCACTACGACACCCTATCCCACGAGATAGCAGTGATTCCATAGTTAAAGACCGGTTGTGTTTGATTTCCATAGAGGTTAGGGATAAGAGTTAAGAAAGGACGGAAAAGCACCAAAAGGAAGAAACCTAGTTTCTTCCCGGTCGTGCTAATCCCCTTTGTTAACTATTACCTTAACACCTAAAAGTTCTTAATTAGGGAAAAGAAAGCGGTGAGAATAATTAATTTTCCAAACTAACCTAATCCTAACCCTAGCAAGGTTTTAATCCAAATCAATTTCAACCTCAGTTTTTATAGAAAATCAAAACCTACCACAAATAGGAATTGACTCGTTAGAACAACTAGAAAATACACGTTTTCCCTGTGGACCGACCCGTACTCAACCGGCTACCTACCAAGCGACACCGTTCTTGATTGCGGTTAATTCTTTGATTTCAAAATGCACGTACGCAAAACATATCTACCAATCAAATGGCGCTATTGCCGGGGATAACAGTAGTTATTTTCTCTTTGTAATTTCGGGTTAATTAAAAATTAAAAAAAATCATAAAAACTGAAAAATACAAAAAACAAAAAAAAATTATCATCTTGTTATTTTTTGAAGGGTTTTCGTGCGAATTGTTCAGGATCGAAAAGACAAACAGATTCAGATCTGGAAAAATCCAGTGAACAAAATAGAAAACAGCAGATCTGAACAAATAGAGGAGAACCACAGCAGCGCACAACAAAATTTTGGAGGCCTGATCCAACAGAAGAACCGCGGAACCGCCGCAATATCTTGCTTTTGACAACGGATCCGCCGCGCATTGGTGACGTCAGCGCTTTAAAAAATCTCTGTAAGCATTCTTTTCATCTATCCTGCCCTCTGTAGTCCTCTGAAAAATTTTCCTGCAGGGTTCTTTGCGCAAAAAATTCTTCCCCTTCTCCAATAACTTGATTTTGTGCAGTATTCTTTGCGCCGCAAAAAAAAAATTTGGCAAGTGTTTTGGATTTTTGTGTGTTTACTGCTTTGCATTTTTAAAACGGACTTTTAAGAGGCTATAACACCAATCCAGATTTGGTGGGGATTTCATTACCCTTCCTAGGACCCCAAAAATCATAAAAAGCATTTTGCATCAACCTTTGAGTTAATTAAAAAATATTAGACTCAGCCAATAAGGACTGTCGTGCTCATTAGGACAAAAGAAAAGTTGTAGGCATCGGTCGTTTATCTAAACCAGACTTTGTGGTGCCTAGGCTAGACAAGTGGGAAATGTAATTTTAAAAGGTCCGTCTCACGGTGATTCGTAAGCGGATCCCTCCTTTCTTTACTTGTGCTTACCTGGCCACAATTGGCGGTGAAAAGGCGATTTAAGGATCTCACAACTTGCCTTTTAGAACAGTTAAGAGCAGTCTAGTTGACTTAGGAGACTTTAGCTCTAGGCTTGATTGTGCATATTGTGATTGCTTGAAAGTGTGTCTACGCTCCTTATAAAAATCTTTTGCAAAAACTCCTTATATAAAAAAAACCACAAAACAAAATTTTTACAAAAACTTGACAATTTATCGCTAGAAATCCACTGCACCCCACTTTCTCTCATTGACGTTTTCTTACCCCCACCTTCTATTTTTACTTTTTGACTATACTACACCCCGTTAGTGTATGTTCAGTTGGACTAGGGACACTAGCGCCCGTTTAGTCCGTGTCTCGTTAGTGCCGACTGACGACGCTTTCGACTCCGAAGTCAAAATTCCATCCACTTCTTTACCTTCATCTTCAAATTCATCATCTTCTAAGGAGATGTCGAGATTCAATCCTAGAAACCCCTTACCTACGGGAATGATTCCACCTCCACTGGGTGCGAATAACCCACCACACCCTCCTGTCGAAGCGCCCCAACGAATCACGCTCCAAGATCTTTTCTATCCCATCCGCACCGCACTTCCCACTTGTCTTTCACTTCCACCGGCTAATGGGGTTAACTTCGAAATTAAACCCCACTTCATCAATATGTTGCCCAAATTTCACGGGCTGGAATCCGAAGATGCCTACATCTTCATTAACAAATTCCAGAATGTTTGCGCAATGATGAAGACCACACAACTTTCTGATGATGCTATAAGGATACGTGTCATTACATTCACTTTATGTGACCTAGCTGAAAAATGGTTATATAGCACAGCATCACACTCCATAAAAAATTGTAAAGAGTTTGTTAAGGTTTTCTAAAAAAGTTTTACCCACACCACAAGACCTCGAGAATTCACAACGAAATTATTCAATTTTCCCAACTTCCTTCCGAACCTTTTTGGAAGTGTTTCGAAAGATTTAAGGACTTTCTTATTCAATGCCCTCACCACGGTATCGAGAATTAGCAACTTTGCCAAACTTTATACGAAGGACTGAACCGAGCAACTAAGCAGTTGTTGGAAACCATTTGTCAATGTCACTTTCTTACAAAATCGAGCGAGGAAGCTTGGCAATTTCTCGACGATCTTGCTGAACAAACGCTTCAGTGGGAAAGCACTAAGACCACTTCATCTACTTCATCAGATCAGTCTAGGGCAGGCATACATCAACTTAATATGTCGATTGCAATGAAGGCCGAAATGGCTGCACTCACGAAAAAACTAGAAGCAATTGAGAGCAAATTCTCATCGCCTTCTCCTGCCCCAGCTTTACCCCCACGCACTGTTTGCGCTTGTTGTTCGGATCCGTCCCATCTAACCGAAGAGTGTCCTTACAACCTACATGTTCAAGGACAAGATCAAGTCAATGCTGCTTTTCAGCAAAGACAAAGAAATGATCCATACTCTTCAACTTACAATCCTGGTTGGAGGAGCCACCCAAATTTTTCTTGGAATCAAAATCAACAACAATTCCAAGGCAATAACAACTTTCAGAGGCCTCCTCCACAACAACAAGCCCTTCAACAAACTCAATATCAGCAACCTTTCCAACCCCAACCTTACCAAAACCAAATGAACAATTTTGTACCAAACAACTCTTATCCTCAAAACAATTTTGTTCAGCCAAATAACGATAAGGTTTCCTCGCTAGAACGAAGTCTGGATGCGTTCTTAAAATAATCTACGCAATCCTCAGCCAGCATCCAATCATCCATTCAGTCTTTGGTGCAACACACTGCTTCACATGATCAGAGCATCAAAACAATTGAAGCCCAAATTGCACAATTGAATGCTGCATTAAGCGAGGGAGAGAAGGGGAAACTTCAATCTCAGCCACTGCCAAATCCCGGTCATACATAAAATACATATGTTGCTCATGAACAACAAAATCATAATGTGAGTGCCGTGACTACATTGAGATCTGGAAAGGTATTGCACAACAACGTTGGTAATAATGATGACACCCCGGCCGCCGCTTCTTCTTCTTCTTCTTCGTCTTCTTCAGAGCATGTTCTTCATTCTTCACAAGGCTCTACTTCTTCTTCTAATTTGAACGGACCCAAATCTCACTCCATGAAAATACCAACACTGAGATCCGCTCCAACTCCACAATCTACTCCACAAACATTGGACTCAACAAATTTTCAAAATATTCCATTTCCAAACAGGTTGAGATCCAATAAACCTACTCCACAAATGGAGAAGATTGTGGAGTTATTCAAACAGGTTAGGATTAACATACCTCTCTTGGATGCAATCCAACAAGTCCCTTCTTACGCTAAAATCTTAAAGGACTTATGCACCAAGAAGAGGAAATCGCAGGTACCAAAGAAAGTTTTCGTGGCTAGTGCTGTAAGTAATGCTCTTACCCAACCTTTACCCCAAAAACGTAAGGACCATGGCTGTCCTACAATTTCAATAACAATTGGGGATAAGAACATCAATCGCGCACTTTTAGATCTTGGTGCCAGCGTTAATTTGCTTCCCTATTCAGTGTATGAACAATTAGGCGTTGGAGAGCTGAAACCCACATATTGTACTCTCTAAATGGCCGACCGATCCATCACCCATCCTACGGGAGAGTTAGAAGATGTGTTAATTAAAGTAGGGGACTTCATTTTCCCCGTTGATTTCATTGTTATGGACACACAGCCTGTAGCTAACCCCCGGAGTCAAATTCTGGTGATACTTGGTCGACCATTCCTTGCGACTTCTAATGCGGTGATCAATTGTCGAAATGGTTCGATGAACCTATCTTTTGGAAATATGACAATTGAGCTCAACATTTTTAAGTTGGGGAATCAGCCCTCCGAGCCTAATGCTAGTATACTTGATGTTTGCTTGATCCAAAAGATCACGCAGGAGGACTGTGAGCTCGAAAAATTTCTGTTCGATCACAGCAGTTTTGACGCCGCTGGTGCGTTCCTCCTTGAATCTGACACAGTTTTCACACCCGATAACGATTACGAGTGTTTCACTTTTTCGGACGATTTTGAAGACTCACCATCCGAGTTTGAGTCCTTTGAATTTTCAGATGAGTTAGCTGAACCATCCGACTCGGTTGCTTACACTCGCTTTGAACCATTGTTGGAATCCTTCGAGTTCGAGACAGTTTCACCAATTTTACCTTCGATTATTTCACCTCCAAAACCCGAACTCAAGCTATTGCCATCTCACCTTAAATACGCTTACTTAGGTGAGAATGAGACCCTTCCTGTCATCATTTCGGCCTCTCTAGCCCTCGAGCAAGAGACAACCCTTTTAACGGTCTTACAAAATAATCGGCAAGCTTTTGGCTGGACTATGGCGGACATCAAGGAGATTAGTCCCCTCATAGTTGAACATCATATACATATGATGGATGATGCCAAGCCAGTTAGGGATCCACAGAGATGCCTCAACCACATAATGAAGGAGGCTGTTAAAAAGGAGATTGTAAAATGTCTTGATAGTGGTATCATTTACCCTATCTCTGATAGCCAGTGGGTTGATAGATTAGCACAATCGCTTTTTACACATCGGTCATTACAAATAGTGCTAATTTATACACTCCATCTCCACCCTTAAGTTTGTATTCAACTTCTTTCTTCCACTTTCTTGGGTTCTTCTTCTATTCTTCCTATAATTTTAGTGAGTGTTGATGAATCACAATCCGATAATTCAAGTTTGATCATTCCAGAAAGCCAACTTAATTTGGATACTTTTGAAAATGAGGTAGATGAGTTTTTCAAGTCTCCTACCTCCATAATTTTTGACAAATCAAGTATGATAAATTCTGCCACAAAACTTGCTGACAGCAAAATATTCAATTATATCGATGAGAGTTTTGAAGAACTTTTTGCTGACAAACTTGCGTTCCTAAATAACATGGATTTTGTGATTAATCAACCTCCACCTATAAAAGTTGAACCACCACCCTTTCTTCTTATAAAATACGAGAATGCCAATATTCCACTCATTTCTGATCATTCACATTCTCGTTTTATTTATCATCACCTCTTATCTCCTCACATTCACATTCACACAAACCCTTTCCATACCACCACTTATCTCTTCCCCGCTTCTTCTTGGCTCTATATAACATGTTCTTCCACCGACCTATATGTTACATTGATAAATTCTTCGAATGGTTGGTGTTGACTTTTGGTCTTTGCAGAGCTTGGCATTGACCGATAACTTTGACCTCCCCCTCTTTAAAAAACTTAGCATTGTTTAATTTAAGTTTGGGGAGGGGGTCATAATTTGGCGCTTGAAAATAATTTTTTTTAACTCAAAGTGGTGAGTCAAAAATAAGTTTGGGGGTCAAAACAAGCGAGGAGTATTAAAATTTTTATTAAAGTGTAAGTCTGAAAAATAATTCCGAACCTTAAGTCCAAATTCTGAAAATTTATACCCTACAACTTGCACAAACACGCACCTTGAAACTTGGAATAGTAGAGGATACCTTGAAATGCTCTTGTCTAAAATCCTTAGTATGAAGGAAAATAAAATTGTAAGGGTGAATAAAGAGATATAAAAAATGAACACTGGTTTTGTAATTACTTAAGGATGCGTAAAATAAAAAAAAAATATAGCGAGTGTGCTTTATCACCTAGTGCCTTAGACCAACTGGTTTGGGAGTCACTGCTAAGCCTTAGGTATTGCAAGACGAGGATTTACGCCTAAATGCACGAACACATTTTATAATCGGTCGTCAGTACCTCAAGAAGTATTAACGGTCGCATGAAGGATATGTGAGAAATTTCACCTAAAATTCACCAACTAAAAGTATTTTGGACAATGGATAAGAGTATGATAGCTTGAATTGAATTTTCAAGTATAGGGGTGATACATACACACACGTAGAGGTATATGATTGGGGTTTGGATGAGAGATAGGAATGAAAGATAGGGCTTATATCTTCAGTAGAGATGATAAAAATTCCTAAGTTGAGATGGAACCTTAGAAGGAAAATTAAAAAGATGCTAAAAGCTAAATAAATTTACAGAACATATACAATCTTAAGTTAAATGATAAGGAAGCGTGAAAAATGTGGGTTGATAATTTCTGAGTTAAAGATAATAGAATTTCTTGCTAGAACACCGAATTAAAGAATGAAAGTCAATAGGCCAAGTTGATCGGATTTTATGGGTAGTATCCGCTGAAAACCCTCAGGAGACAACACTCCTCCAACTAGGGACACCTAGAGGTTTAACGGCTTGTTACACGTGCTCAGTGCAATCGCGATTCCCTGCGAAAGTGAGGTTAGTTTTTTTTCAAGAATAAACTAGTTTTGCTCGGGACGAGCAAAAGATAAGTTTGGGGGTATTTGTTCATATCAGAATTTTGCATTATTATATTCCCCATTCTTAATCATATTGCAAATAAATAAGTGCTTTTGATCCATGTCTGTTAAATAGTTGCAGGTTACAGGTTCTCGGAACAATATAGTAAAAATGGTGAAAAGACGCCACAAAAGTATACTAAGACCAACAAATAGAAGAATCTTTATGATGCCGCATACAGTTTAAGGAACAAGTGAAGATCAATGAACAGTTCAATTGCACAAGGTACGAAGGCAGCACAAGATTCAAGACTTCAACACGAAGCGATTGGTAAAAGTCCACAACATTCTGCACTGTGGAATCTGGAAGAAACTAGAAAAGATTCTGAAGAACCAAGTAAAGAAAATAGAAGGAAAAAGCAACAGAAAGCAACCCTGGAAAATTGAGATTGAGAGCCCCCAAGATGTCTGCGGATCCGCGGCCAAACAAGGCATATGGCCGCGGATCCGCGGCCGTGCTGTGCACGTGTCGGCGCGTGTCGGTGGAGTCAGTGGAGTCGATGCATTGACCCGGTTTTCTTAGGGTATTTTTGTAATTCTAGATATGGATCAGTTGTAAACCCTAGGGTTTCTATTTTCTATAAATAAGAAGCCTACAGCTCTTTTTGGAGCATGCCTCTTTTTACTTTCCTAGATTAAAATTTTCATTCCTTTTAATTGTCAAAGAGTGCATCAATAAAAAGTAAGTTTTTTTCTTATCTTGAATTTGTTATTTGCAATTTTTATTTCTATGCCGTAGTTATTTTCCGCACTTTAATTAGGTCATTAAAAATCATAAAAATGAATTCCTTTGTTAATTCCCTAATGAGTGAGTAGTTCCTCACTTGTTAGGGTTAGGTTTGGGGAAGGTTTGAGAGATGAAAATCTCTCACCCCTTTCTTTGCCCGTTCAATATTTTAAAGTAGGACTCTATGCAAACCATACACACACCGCTCACTACGGCACCCTATCCCACGAGGTAGCGGTGATTCCATAGTTAAAGACCGGTTGTGTTTGATTTTCATAGATGTTAGGGATAAGAGTTAAGAAAAGACGGACAAGGACCAAAGGGAAGAAACCTAGTTTCTTCCCGGTCGTGCTAATCCCCTTTGCTAACTATTACCTTAGCACCTAAAAGTTCTTAATTAGGGCAAAGAAAGCGGTGAGAATAATTGAATTTCCAAACTAACCTAATCCTAACCCTAGCAAGGTTTTAATCCAAATCAATTTCAACCTCAGTTTTTATAGAAAATCAAAACCTACCACAAATAGGAATTGACTCGTTAGAACAACTAGAAAATACACGTTTTTCCTGTGGACCGACCCGTACTCAACCGGCTAGCTACCAAGCGACACCGTTCTTGATTGAGGTTAATTCTTTGATTTCAAAACACACATACGCAAAACATCTTTACCAATCAGGATCTTCCAGACTCTTCTTGTATAAACGTGGGTAAGTAAAGTTTCGACGCCTTTGCATCTGTCCTCTGTTTGCAACCTTCGCTGATCATTTATCAATCTTTAACAGTTCTGCCTACTTTTACCCCATTGGAGACTCGCATTCTCATGCCGTCTGGCCCTTATGCGCTGCGTGTATCCGAACGTGGGGCCAAGTTAAGCCTTCACTCTTTGTTAGCATTGATCGAAGACCTTCGTGTTGGTAGCTCGCTTACGGCCGAAGAATTTGCTGCTAAAGCCAACAGTTTTCTCCCCTTTCTTGCCACTTATCACAGTGAAGCATTGGTGCAAGTCTGGGTCGAATTCTGTCGTCGAGTGGAGGCTTGCTTGTATAGTCTTGAATGCACGCGCCTTCCTTCGGAGGTGGTGGCTGTGAAGACAAGCTTGCAGGAGCTGATTAAGCGGTACGCTGCTAATACGCTTTCCTGTGAAAAGAAGCTCCGCCGAAAGTTCTCAGAGAGGAAGCTGGCTTCAACCGCGCTCGGGGAGCTTCAAGCCGAACTTACAGCTAAGACCACCCACGCATAGGTACTCTGGCAGGAGCTTCAAGCCGCAATCAAGAACGTGGTGGCTGTTGATAAAGCCGTTACCTTTACCCGCATGATGGTTGATGCTCATAAAGCTACTGAGCAGGAGCTTGAAGGCCGGCTTGCCTCGCATCAGGCCCAACAGTCGGAAGCAGAGGCCCGTCCCGCAGCCATAGTCGATTTTGAAGCAGAGGCCCAAGAAAGGAAGGATGAACTGATGAACCTTTTAAGTCATCTGCCAGCTTGAAAGATGTAATTTTTTTTATTCTTTCTTATACGTGTTCTTAACTGAAAATATATTCTTAATTCTTTCATAAATTGTACTTTGTATTCATTTTGATTCATGAATAAAAAGACGTGTATTTTTTTATATGGTGATGTGTTCATTTTAAGATATGCATTTCGTTGATAGTTTATTTAAATCTCTTTGCAAGACTGTGCCCTTCTTTTTCAAGTTAAGATATTTGTGATTTGATTTATCCCTGAAACGGAGCATTGCTCTATGATGGAGAAGTTATGAATTAATGTATATATATATTTTTAAGACGAAGCATTGCTCTGGTTGAGAGGGTCATGAGTTGATATTTTTCCGTGTCGGAGCTTTGCTTGACGACAGGGAGTGTCGGAGCATTGCTCAACGACAAGGGGAGTTATGAGTTTTCATGTATCCAAGTCGAGGCTTTGCCTGACGATAAGGAAATGTCGGAGCATTGCTCGATGACAGGGAGATGAAATGTGTCCAAGTCGAAGCTTTGCTTAATGACGAGGAGGTGTCGGAGCATTGCTCGATGACAGGGGTTGACATAAGGTCCAAGTCGAAGCTTTGCTTAACGACGAGGAAGTGTCGGAGCCTTGCTCAGCGACAAAGGTTTATATAAGCCATACGGGGTCAAGATTGACATTAGCCATATGGTGTCAGGGGTTGACTTTATCCGCATTTCACGGGGTCAAGGGTTGCTCTGGATGCTTCCTACGGGGTCGGTTTGACATAGCCGTGTTCTGCGAGAACTAGGCTCCGCTCTGGACGTTTCCCACGGGGTCAAGATTGACATAGGCCATGTTCCACGTGACCAGGAATTTTCTCGGGATGCTTCCCACGGGGTCGGTTTGACATAGCCGTGTTCTGCGAGGACCAGGCTCCGCTCTGGATGTTTCCTACGGGGTCAGGATTGACATAGGTCGTGTTCCACATGACCAGGAATTTGCTCTGGATGCTTCCCACGGGGTCGGTTTGACATAGCCGTGTTCTGCGAGGACCAGGCTCCGCTGTGGATGTTTCCCACGGGGTCAAGATTGATATAGGCCGTGTTCCACGTGACCAGGAATTTGCTCTGGATGCTTCCCACGGGGTCTGATTGACATAGCCATGTTCTGTGAGGACCAGGCTCCGCTCTGGATGTTTCCCACGGGGTCAGGATTGATATAGGTCATGTTCTACATGACTAGGAATTTGCTCCGGATGCTTCCCACGGGGTCTGATTGACATAGCCGTGTTCTGCGAGGACCAGGATGTCACGACCCGAAAGTACGGAACGTGACTGGCACTTAGATTACGAGACGTCTAAAGGCGTACCGTAACCTAAGTCAGCCAAAGCCCAGAAATCTAACCCAAAATCAAAAGGGAGTGAAGGAAAACCTTAAACGAAAACGGTTTTTTAAATCAATTAAGTTGCATAGAATCCCTTTTTAAAACATCAAAAATTTCTGAAAATTTCGGCAGAGTCTCCCCTGTATTTTCTATCCCCAAAAATGGGTACAACAAGATAATAAACCTGTAATCATAAAAATGGCATCCCCAAGCGGGAGCTAGCTCTTCGCCCAAGGCGGATCACAACCACATGCAATATATAAGCAATACCAAGAAAAGAGCATAGAGGAAACCCAAAATATCAGAAAACGCAACGCCGGCTCAAGTGAGCTCGACCCAAAAGAAACCACAAATATACATATCTCTCATTCTCATCACTAGGTCGCATATACAATACAAGTGGTAGATGGAGAATACTAGATACAATGATAAAGCAAAAAGAAATAAGTATACTCGCAACCCACCTACGGGCGATGTCGCGAGTCTGAGCAAAAGGAACTGATGACAAGATAGCCCGCCGCTACAAGACTGACGGGTCCGACCTGCAAGACACTGTGGCACAACGGGGGTGAGTTGCCAGCTCGTGAGTAAATATAACATCTAATAAGGCAATCGTAAGAATGCACGCAATGCGGAACAACATGTATGTCCATATGTGCTATAATATCTCTAGTATGCATGCACAGGTATGCAAATGTCATTTTTAAGTCTTTAAGGGTTTTAATGCTAAGGTTATTGAATTCCTAACTTTAAAACATGAACATCCGTATAGTAGCTAAATATCATCAAGAAATCATCTGAAAACCTGTGTCAAGCATCGACACCAAAAAAAGGAATCATATCTGTCTCAATATCGGGCTCCGTCAGTCCGGATCGGCCCATATCATAAATCTCACGACAACGGTCGGTATCCTCCGGATATCCGCCGCGCCAGACATCACCGGTAGGTAGTCTTCCCCTGCCAGGCTCATCGTCTACAACTCGATCTTCTTGCCCCGGGGTACCATACCGGGCCCACCATGTACCCGAGACGGTTCATCCACTCCTCGAATCGGGTCTCGAAATCCAACAGAAAACATGAAAACTCATGGTGGACGACACATACATCACGAGAAAACCGCAACTTTTGTTTTGAAAAGGATAAATATAAGGTTTTGTTAAATTCTTGCGGTTTTCCCCAAAAATCCAGAAAATCGCAGCAAAACTGAAATCCTCAAGAAAATCATAATGTCCACATGTTATATATATGACAAATGTCTATGATATCAATGTATATGATGTGAGAGTTTGGCTAGAAATCTATGTAAATATGATAGTAATGCGAGGTATATGCGTGCGATACAATCTCAAATATCATGCATGAATGCAATGGCGTTACTAAGCTAAACAGGTTTTTATAGTGCACGTGGCATGGCAAATACCAAAGGCGTGTGTGTCACATGAATAGTGCGCGTGCAATAGATGTCAATGGTAAGGTGTTCGTGTCCTACGAAATGATATCGCATATGTATATATGAATGTCATATGAATGTCCATGCAATCTAGTATAGGGTTAGCTGTGAGGGTATGCCATGTATATAAATGGATAAGCTAGCTAACAATATAATTAATGCATAAAGTAGGGTAATCCTAACTAGGGAGGGGGGCCTCACGCCATCCAGACGATTCCCCCATAGATGAATATATCTACTCACCAGAAATCCCCGCTAATCTGATCCGGCCACCGCTTTGCCTTTTCGCGCCGTATCCGAAGTTTCCCCGACCGATCCTAAATTTGCACAACACCAAGTATAAGATTACAAAACCCTAAACGATGCAAGTCACATTATACAAATATCAACGCTCCCAAATTAATCATAGCACGTCCTCGGTGCGCGGGAAAACGCACGAAAATCGCTAATTTTTTGCTAAAATCGTCATTTCGGGGAAATCGACAAAACTACAACCCGACTAGATGAAACCCCACGTTCGCGCACTCTAATAATCCTATACGAAGTTAGTAATATTGCTAACCTAGCGCAATTTGAACGCATACTATTTTTCGTAAAAATCTAGTAAGCGATTCCAACACCGATTCGATGCAAACACCGATATTCTGTCGATTTAGCGAGCATATAAATACACCATTTACCACTACAACCAATTAGAAACCCAAAGCCCTAATTTAACTCTAACCCCATGCTTCAAACCCTAATCCTCAACATCACCCCTTTTCTTGGAATTTCACAAACACTAATCTATAACTAAAATTCACACTTGAACTATTTAATCTAGCAACTTAAACAACTTGTTTAGAATTTATACCTTACAAGAGTTGATTCCTCACTTGCACTTGCCTCCAAGACACCTCTTTTCTCCTCTTTTTAAACAAATTAGGGTTTGAGAGAAGGTAGAATAGGAATTTGGTTTGAAAGTGAGAAGGATTTTGTGGATTTTTGTTGATTTTATGTTGATTTTTGAGATGAAATTGTAGCAAGAAAAGAGATGGGGAAAAATGGAGTTCCTGCAGGTTTCTCTCGGCCAGCAGGTGGGGAAAGGGAATGGGGGCTTTGTGTAGATGTTTCTAGGTCAATAAAACCCATTACATCTCAATTAATGCATTTCACATCAACCTTTTTACAAAAAACCCCATTTTACTTCATTTTTTTTCATTAATTTCAAACCATAAAACTAAAAATGTGAAAGTCATGACACAAATTTTTTAACACCATATTTTAGCTTATAAAGACTCCTAATTAAGAAATTTACCTAATTAAATTTGTATTTATCCCTAATTAAATGTATTTAAAAAGGCTTAAAATAATAAAAAAATAATTAATTCCGAAATTTTTTTTATTTAACTAGAAACTTATAAATGACATTTTAGTGACAAAATTATAGTAATATCTTATTTAAATTTTGTATAATTAAGTCTACAATGAAAAATATCACTTTTGACTTTTTACGGAAAAAGCCGAAAAATTTGCCGATTACCGAAAAACTGCCTAAACGATTTTCGAAGGGTTACAATCTTCCCCCCTTAAAGAAATTCGGTCTCCGAATTTAGAATTTAACTACGCGTACCTTCAAAAAGATGGGGATATCTCTTCCTCATCTCGACCTCGGTCTCCCAGGCGACCTCCTCGCTGTTCGGGCCACGCCAAAGGACTTTGACAGACGGTATGACCTTCGACCTCAATTTCTTCACCTGCCGATCCAAGATGACCACCGGCTGCTCGGTGAAAGAAAGATCACGCTCTAACTGGATCGTCTGGTGCTGAATCGCCTGGGAAGGATCATGAAGGTACTTGCGGAGCATCGAGACATGGAATACGGGGTGAACATCGGGGAAGCTGGGCGGAAGAGCTAACCGATAAGCGACTGGACCAACACGCTCTAGGATCTCGAAGGGACCAACATATCTAGGACTCAGTTTCCCTTTTCGCCCAAATCTCATCACACCCTTCATCGGAGAGACCTTCAGGAAAACATGATCGCCAACAGCGAACTCGAGTCGGCGACGGCGCCTGTCAGCATAAGATTTCTGCCTGCTCTGTGCCGCTCTCATCCTGTCCCGAATCAGCTGTATCTTCTCGGTCGTCTCCTGTACAATCTGCGGCCCCAAAATACAGCTCTCCCTGAGCTCTGTCCAGCATACAGGCGATCGACATCTCCTCCCATATTAAGCCTCGAAAGGTGCCATCTGAATCGTCTCCTAGAAGCTATTATTGTAGGAAAACTCGATCAAAGGCAAATGACGATCCCAGCTACCACCGAAATCTAAAACACAAGCTCTGAGCATGTCCTCAAGAGTCTGAATCGTACGCTCCGACTGACCGTCAGTCTGAGGATGAAAGGCTGTGCTAAAACTCAATCGGGTGCCCAAAGCTTCCTGGAGTTTCTGCCACAATCGGCTGGTAAACTGGGTGCCACGGTCGGACACGATGCAAGTCGGAACACCATGCAGTCGCACTATCTCATCAATATAAACCTGGGCGTACTGAGAAAATCCAAAAGTGGTCTTCACTGGCAGAAAGTGAGCCGCTTTCGTCAGTCGATCCACAATCACCCAAATAGAGTCATACCCTCGACTGGTCCTGGGTAGACCCACAACGAAGTCCATGGAGACCTGCTCCCACTTCCACTCAGGGATGGGCAAAGGCTGTAACTCGCCGGCTGGCCTCTGGTGCTCAGCCTTGACTTGCTGACAAGTCAGGCATCTCGACACAAAATCTGTAATATCCTTCTTCATCCCGTCCCACCAGTAAACCTCTCTCAAATCACGGTACATCTTGGTGGAACCTGGGTGAACACTGTATACTGATCTATGTGCCTCCTCGAGAATATCACGCCTCAGTCCCTCTGAATCTGGCACACACAGTCGAGTCCCAAATCAAAGTATCCCCTGATCATCAATCATGAACTCAGAAACTCTGCCCTGCCGAATCTGCTCAAAAATCTCTAAGATACGGGCATCGCCGGACTGTGCCTCGCGGATACGGTCAAGTAACTGTGGGCGTGCTCTGAAATGGGCCAGCTGTCCCCCTGAAGAAGTAAACTCGAACTGCACTCTGCTATCACATAACACCTGCCAATCCGCCGTCGACTGCATCTGTACTGCGCTCAAACAAGATAAGCTACCTCCGGGCCTCCTACTCAAAGCATCTGCCACCACATTCGCCTTGCCCGGATGGTATAAAATCTCGCAGTCATAATCCTTCACCAACTCCATCCAACGGCGCTGCCTCAGGTTCAAATCTCGTTGCTGGAAGATATATTTCAAACTCTTGTGGTCGGTGAATATCTGGCACGACTCACCGTATAGGTAATGTCTCCAGATCTTGAGTGCAAATACCACTGCAGCCATCTCTAAATCATGGGTGGGGTAGTTCTGCTCGTGTTTTCCTCAGCTGTCGAGAAGCATACGCGATAACTCTGTCGTGCTGCATCAATACACATCCCAGCCCCACTCTAGAAGCATCACAATATACCACGAACCCGCCTGATCCTGAAGGCAATGCTAACACTGGTGCAGTAGTCAGACGAGTCTTCAACTGCTGGAAGCTATCCTCACATGCCTGGGTCCAATCAAAGGAACCCCCTTCCGGGTCAACCCGGTCAACGGTGCAGCAATGCGGGAGAAATCCTGGACAAAACGTCGATAATAGCCGGCCAGACCTAGAAAACTGCGAACCTCTGTGACTGATACCGGTCTAGGCCAACGCTGAACTGCCTCGATCTTCTTCGGGTCCACGCAAATACCATCTCTCGTCACCACATGACCCAAGAAATCGACACTGTCTAGCCAGAATGCGCACTTGGAGAATTTGGCGAACAGCTGATGCTCCCTCAAAGTCTGCAATGTGATACGTAAGTGCTGCTCATGTTCCTCCCGGCTTCGAGAATAAACCAAGATGTCGTCAATGAACACAATGATGAACTGATCGAGATACGGCCTGAATACGCGGTTCATCAAATCCATAAAAGCTGCCGGGGCATTGGTGAGCCCGAACGACATCACCAAGAACTTATAATGACCATAACGAGTACGGAAGGCGGTCTTCGGAATATCCTCCTTCCGAACCCGCAACTGGTGATAACCTGATCGTAAATCAACCTTCGAGAAGAACCCTGCACCCTGGAGCTGATCGAATAAGTCATCAATGCGGGGTAGGGGATACCTGTTCCGCACAGTAACCCGGTTCAGCTGACGATAATCAATGCATAAGCGCATACTTCCGTCCTTCTTCTTAACAAACAGGACGGGAGCACCCCAAGGTGACACACTCGGTCGGATGAGCCCTTTGTCCAGCAAGTCCTGTAACTGATCCTTTAGCTCTCTCAGCTCTGCCGGGGCCATCCGATAAGGAGGTATAGAAATAGGCCCCGTGCCAGGGATCAAGTCAATACAGAACTCAATCTCGCGCTCTGGTGGCAGACCAGGAAGCTCGTCAGGGAATACATCAGGAAACTCTCTCACAACAGGGACCTGGTCCAACGGAACCTCTGTGGAGCTAGTATCACAAACATAGGCTAAGAATCCCTGACACCCTTTTCTTAAGAGCTGACCAGCACGAAGAGAAGAAATCAAGCTGGGAAGGGTAGCACTACGATCTTCCTGAATAATAAGAACCGGCTCACCAGGAAAACTGAATCTGACTGCCTTTTCACGGCAGTCCACGGATGCATAACAGGTGGCTAGCCAGTCCATACCAAGAAGAACGTCAAAGTCGAACTTTGTCACGACCCGAAAGTACGGAACGTGACTGGCACTTAGATTACGAGACGTCTAAAGGCGTACCGTAACCTAAGTCAACCAAAGCCCAGAAATCTAACCCAAAATCAAAAGGGAGTGAAGGAAAACCTTAAACGAAAACGGTTTTTTAAATCAATTAAGTTGCATAGAATCCCTTTTTAAAACATCAAAAATTTCTGAAAATTTCGGCAGAGTCTCCCCTGTATTTTCTATCCCCAAAAATGGGTACAACAAGATAATAAACCTGTAATCATAAAAATGGCATCCCCAAGCGGGAGCTAGCTCTTCGCCCAAGGCGGATCACAACCACATGCAATATATAAGCAATACCAAGAAAAGAGCATAGAGGAAACCCAAAATATCAGAAAACGCAACGCGGCTCAAGTGAGCTCGACCCAAAAGAAACCACAAATATACATATCTCTCATTCTCATCACTAGGTCGCATATACAATACAAGTGGTAGATGGAGAATACTAGATACAATGATAAAGCAAAAAGAAATAAGTATACTCGCAACCCACCTACGGGCGATGTCGCGAGTCTGAGCAAAAGGAACTGATGACAAGATAGCCCGCCGCTACAAGACTGACGGGTCCGACCTGCAAGACACTGTGGCACAACGGGGGTGAGTTGCCAGCTCGTGAGTAAATATAACATCTAATAAGGCAATCGTAAGAATGCACGCAATGCGGAACAACATGTATGTCCATATGTGCTATAATATCTCTAGTATGCATGCACAGGTATGCAAATGTCATTTTTAAGTCTTTAAGGGTTTTAATGCTAAGGTTATTGAATTCCTAACTTAAAACATGAACATCCGTATAGTAGCTAAATATCATCAAGAAATCATCTGAAAACCTGTGTCAAGCATCGACACCAAAAAAAGGAATCATATCTGTCTCAATATCGGGCTCCGTCAGTCCGGATCGGCCCATATCATAAATCTCACGACAACGGTCGGTATCCTCCGGATATCCGCCGCGCCAGACATCACCGGTAGGTAGTCTTCCCCTGCCAGGCTCATCGTCTACAACTCGATCTTCTTGCCCCGGGGTACCATACCGGGCCCACCATGTACCCGAGACGGTTCATCCACTCCTCGAATCGGGTCTCGAAATCCAACAGAAAACATGAAAACTCATGGTGGACGACACATACATCACGAGAAAACCGCAACTTTTGTTTTGAAAAGGATAAATATAAGGTTTTGTTAAATTCTTGCGGTTTTCCCCAAAAATCCAGAAAATCGCAGCAAAACTGAAATCCTCAAGAAAATCATAATGTCCACATGTTATATATATGACAAATGTCTATGATATCAATGTATATGATGTGAGAGTTTGGCTAGAAATCTATGTAAATATGATAGTAATGCGAGGTATATGCGTGCGATACAATCTCAAATATCATGCATGAATGCAATGGCGTTACTAAGCTAAACAGGTTTTTATAGTGCACGTGGCATGGCAAATACCAAAGGCGTGTGTGTCACATGAATAGTGCGCATGCAATAGATGTCAATGGTAAGGTGTTCGTGTCCTACGAAATGATATCGTATATGTATATATGAATGTCATATGAATGTCCATGCAATCTAGTATAGGGTTAGCTGTGAGGGTATGCCATGTATATAAATGGATAAGCTAGCTAACAATATAATTAATGCATAAAGTAGGGTAATCCTAACTAGGGAGGGGGCCTCACGCCATCCAGACGATTCCCCCATAGATGAATATATCTACTCACCAGAAATCCCCGCTAATCTGATCCGGCCACCGCTTTGCCTTTTCGCGCCGTATCCGAAGTTTCCCCGACCGATCCTAAATTTGCACAACACCAAGTATAAGATTACAAAACCCTAAACGATGCAAGTCACATTATACAAATATCAACGCTCCCAAATTAATCATAGCACGTCCTCGGTGCGCGGGAAAACGCACGAAAATCGCTAATTTTTTGCTAAAATCGTCATTTCGGGGAAATCGACAAAACTACAACCCGACTAGATGAAACCCCACGTTCGCGCACTCTAATAATCCTATACGAAGTTAGTAATATTGCTAACCTAGCGCAATTTGAACGCATACTATTTTTCGTAAAAATCTAGTAAGCGATTCCAACACCGATTCGATGCAAACACCGATATTCTGTCGATTTAGCGAGCATATAAATACACCATTTACCACTACAACCAATTAGAAACCCAAAGCCCTAATTTAACTCTAACCCCATGCTTCAAACCCTAATCCTCAACATCACCCCTTTTCTTGGAATTTCACAAACACTAATCTATAACTAAAATTCACACTTGAACTATTTAATCTAGCAACTTAAACAACTTGTTTAGAATTTATACCTTACAAGAGTTGATTCCTCACTTGCACTTGCCTCCAAGACACCTCTTTTCTCCTCTTTTTAAACAAATTAGGGTTTGAGAGAAGGTAGAATAGGAATTTGGTTTGAAAGTGAGAAGGATTTTGTGGATTTTTGTTGATTTTATGTTGATTTTTGAGATGAAATTGTAGCAAGAAAAGAGATGGGGAAAAATGGAGTTCCTGCAGGTTTCTCTCGGCCAGCAGGTGGGGAAAGGGAATGGGGGCTTTGTGTAGATGTTTCTAGGTCAATAAAACCCATTACATCTCAATTAATGCATTTCACATCAACCTTTTTACAAAAAACCCCATTTTACTTCATTTTTTTCATTAATTTCAAACCATAAAACTAAAAATGTGAAAGTCATGACACAAATTTTTTAACACCATATTTTAGCTTATAAAGACTCCTAATTAAGAAATTTACCTAATTAAATTTGTATTTATCCCTAATTAAATGTATTTAAAAAGGCTTAAAATAATAAAAAAATAATTAATTCCGAATTTTTTTTTATTTAACTAGAAACTTATAAATGACATTTTAGTGACAAAATTATAGTAATATCTTATTTAAATTTTGTATAATTAAGTCTACAATGAAAAATATCACTTTTGACTTTTTACGGAAAAAGCCGAAAAATTTGCCGATTACCGAAAAACTGCCTAAACGATTTTCGAAGGGTTACACAGGATCCGCTCTGGACGTTTCCCACGAGGTCAGGATTGACATTGGCCGTGTTCTACGAAACCAGGATTTTGCTCTGGATGCTTCCCATGGGGTCTGATTGATATAGCCGTATTCTGCGAGGACCAGGCTCCGCTCTGGACGTTTCCCATGGGTCAGGATTGACATAGGCCGTGTTCTACGACACCAGGATTTTGCTCTGGATGCTTCCCACGGGGTCTGATTGACATAGGCCATGTTCCACGTGACCAGGAATTTGCTCTGGATGCTTCCCACGGGGTCTGATTGATATAGCCGTGTTCTGCGAGGACCAGGCTCCGCTCTGGACGTTTCCCACAGGGTCAGGATTGACATAGGCCGTGTTCCACGTGACCAGGAATTTTTCTCTGGATGCTTCCCACGGGGTCTGATTGACATAGTCGTGTTCTGCGAGGACCAGGCTCCGCTCTGGACATTTCCCACGGGGTCAGGATTGACATAGGCCGTCTTCTATGACACTAGGATTTTGCTCTGAATGCTTCCTACGGGGTCTGATTGACATAGCCGTGTTCTGCGAGGACCAGGCTCCGCTCTGGACGTTTCCCACGGGGTCAGGATTGATATAGGCCATGTTCTATGTGACCAGGAATGGTTGACTCTCGGTTGTTTGTGCAACGTTGAGTCATGGAACTGGGAATTTTTCCACAGCTCCGATTTGTTAATATCGTGTCTGTTGAAATGAGACGGATATTGAGATGATCTCCAGGCTGTCTGTGAACCATTGAGATTTGGCTTCTTCTTCTGATGGAGCCTGGGGGGGATGGTATGGTACCCTCTCTGTTTGTGCCCCTGGATTGTATACAGGGATCGATATGATCTCACCTGTAGGGCAAAAATTTCATTCTTTCAAAAAAAAATTTCTTTCCGCGATGCTCTATCATTTCAGCTTTTTATATCGCGAAAGTCGCGATTGCCAAATCATTTCGGCTATTTTTCGCGGCGCCCAATCATTTCGGCTATTTGTTTTGATTTTTACTCGCTACTTTTTATTACGAGTTGCCCAATCATTTCAGCTATTTTGCATGCATATATTTTTACTTGCTGATTTTGTTTGCAAGTTGCCCCATCATTTCGGCAATTTCGTATGCATGTGTGGCTCGCTGGCTTTTGCCACGGGTTTTGGGATTTGACACCAATCTCGGCATCAGCATCGCTGCAACTGGGATATTGCCAAGAGAGAATTATCATTTGCCTTTGTCAATGTCGAACAAAGGTGGCTTAGCAGACAGGGTTAGGATCCTGTCGACTAAGGCTTTTGACTTTACGAGCCGTAAGGGTCTCATAAAGGTATTTCTCCGTGCGAGACGTGAGGATCTCGTAGGTCCGTTTTCTCCTTAGGAATCGTGAAGACTCCTAAGTGTATGGCGTCTCGTAAGTCGTAAGGATCTTACAAGAGTATTTTCTCCTTTTAAGTCGAGAGGACTTACAAGGGCAGTTCATCACGTAGACATAGCTCTAGTCATGGATGGGACTTTGTTGGGGACATGTTTATTCGCGCCCATGGATTGTATACAAGGGTCAAGACGCTTGTACGGCAGCATTGGAGGTTATGATGGCTGCTTAAGAACAGGTTCAGATCCCTGTAGCTTAAGGCTTTTGAATCCTATGAGCCGTGAGGGTCTCATAGGAGGGTTCTCCTTACGAGTCGTGAGGATCTCGCAAGTGTAATTTCTCCTTAGGAATCATGGGGATCCCTAAGTATGTCGTTCCCTTGTGAGTCGTAAGGATCTCACACAGGTGGTTTCTCCTCACAAGGTCAAGAGGACCTTGCAAGTGTCCTTTAACGAGGTTGCGCCCTTTCGGGTTTTCACAAACTCGCCGGTAGCCCTGCTGTTTTTACTCACGGAGCCCTTTCGGGTTTTCATCCGTGCCCATTTTTGCTTATGGACATACCGTTTTGTTTTTTTTGTGTCAGCCTTAGGATGCTGTGGTCCGTAGTAGTTTATCGACGTCTCGGTCAACCGCCAGTTTTAGGACATAGTAGTCCGTCGTTAGTTTAAGGGCGTTCCGGTCCGACGCCAGTTTTAGGACGTAGTGGTCCATTGTTAGTTTAAAGATATTTCGGTCTATTGTTAGTTTAAGGACGTTTCGGTCCATTGTTAATTTTAGGATATTTCGGTCCGTCGCCAGTTTTAGGACATAGTGGTCCATTGTTAGTTTAAGGACGTTTCGGTCCATTATTAGTTTTTAGGACATTTCGGTCCGATGAAAAGGAAGCCGGCTACTACTTACAGAGTTTAGGCTTAGGAAGATAGCGAGCGGACATAGGCGTCGTCATCTATCATTGACCTAGGCTGTGACTCGTCAGGCGTAGTACTTTTTCAGGAAGCGACCGTTTATTGGCCTGAAAGGTCTTTCATCATGCATGTCTATGAGTAGATAGGATCCGCCCTGGTAAACTTTGTCTATGATATAAGGGCCTTCGTAGACGAGTTCGCCTTGGCGGAATGTTCTGGGCCTAGTCAATCTCTCATATGAGCGCGTCATATTTGCTCTGTAAGTCTCTAGATTTTGTTGTGCCATGAGCCGGGTTTCATCGAGGGCATCGAGCTCCTCAAGCCGAAGGTGAGCATTTTCTTCATCTGTTAGCTCGTAGTGAACCACCACTCGTAGAGAGGGTAACTCTATCTCGAGGGGGAGTACCGCTTCTGTGCCGAATACTAATGCATACGGCGTTGTGTTCATGGCCATTTTGAACGTAGTTCGATATGCCCAGAGAGCTTCATGCAGTCTCTCGTGCCAGTCTTTCTTATTTCGAGACACCGTCTTTTTCACAATCTTCATTAAGGTCTTGTTGAAAGCTTCAGCTAGACCGTTAGCTCGGGGATTATAGACCGAAGAGTATCTCCAGTCTATGTTATGCTGTTGTACGAAGCGGCTGATTTTGTGGCTTCTACAGGCTGGCCCGTTATCAGAGATAATCCGTCGCGGAGTACCAAACCGATAAATGATGTGTGTCTTGAAGAAATGAAGGATATTCTCCATCTTCACCTCCCTCAGCGGTACTGCTTCTGCCTATTTGGAGGAATAATCAGTTGTCGCCAAAATGAATCGATGTCCTCTGGACGATAACGGTTCGATGGGCTCGATTATGTCAGTCCCCCACATTTCGAACGGCCAGCTAGCCACCGTTGGATGTAATGGATTCGGATGCTGATGGATAAAATCTCCGTGAATCTGGCACGAGTGGCATTGCTTCGCGTATTCGAGACAGTCCTGGATCATCGTGGGCCAATAGTAGCCCATCCTTTTGATCTTCAGCTTCATCTTTGGGTCGGCTCGGTGAGAACCGCAGAGTCCATCGTGAGTTTCTTGAACGACTCTCTTTGCCTCTTCAGGTCCCAGGCATCTTAGCCATAGAGAATCAAATGATCTCTTATACAGAGTATCATTAACAAAAGCGAAGGATAGAGCTCGTTTCATGAGCTGATGCCTTGAGGATGCATCTTCAGGTGTTCAACGGGATTTGAAGTAGTCTATAAAGACTTCTCTCCAATCCTCGGCCTTTTCCTGGTCTTTTATTTGTAGAGTCGTTTGCTCAGTCGCTCCTTTTTCTTCGGATGACTCTGAAAATATTTCTGCCGGTGCAAGAGCCCGACGGCTTTGTACAACAATTCTCACGTCATCGAGGTTCTCGCTGGCCAGTTCTTTAGCGAGCTTGGCTAATGCATCCGCCTTTCTATTTTCCGCACGCGGTATGTTTTCCAGGGCATAGGCAGGGATTTGAGTCAGCAGTTGCTGCACTTTCTTGTCGTACTTCACCAACTCTGGTTTGCACATCTGATAGTCGCCGTTTACTTGGCTAACGACCAGTTGAGAGTCTCCGTATATAAGGAGTTTTTCAATTCCCATGTCGATAGCGATCTCAAGACCTGCTATCAAAGCTTCATATTCAGCTTCATTGTTTGTCCTTGGCTCCGTTAGGGAAAAGGCAAAGCGCATTATCCCTCCTTGTGGAATCACGAAGATGAGGCCCACCCCAGATTTGATTATGGGGGTGTTTTTTTTGCGCTTCTTCATAGAAGATGCTCCATCGAAATAGAGTTCCCATTGGGAATCATTCTCTCTTCTCTCCCCGTCGATCATGTCAAATGCGTGTTCATCTAGCAATTCGTAGTTCAAGGGAGAGTCGACAGGTATCAGATGCTCAGCAACGAAGTCGGCGATGGCCTGACCTTTCACTGCCTTAAGAGGACGATAAGTTATCAAGAACTCCATCAAGAGCAGGGACCATTTAGCGAGCCGTCCCGCTAATATGGCCTTCAACATCAAGTATTTGAGAGGATCCACCTTTGATATGAGATGGACCTCATGTGCCAACGCATAGTGTCTGAGTTTCTTTATCGCGAAGATCAACGCCAGGCAATGTTTTTCGATGGGAGAATAATTACTTTCTGCCCCCAGTAGAACTCGACTCAAATAGTAGAGGGCTCTCTCCTTCCCTTGGTCGTTCTCTTGTGCCCACAGCGCTCCTAAGGAACCTTCGAGGGCTGTTGTATATCGGACGAGAGGCTTTCCTTTAACGGGAGCAGCCAATACTGGCGGATTCTGCAGGTATTGCTTGATTTCGCCCATTGCGCTTTGGCATTTGCAATCCCAGACAAACGAAGTTCCCTTCTTCATCAAGTGACTATAAGAGCGGCATTTTCCGGAGAGGTTAGCTATGAACCGCCTGATATACGCGAGCTTTTCTTGGAGAGATCGCAGTTACTTGAGAGTCCTTGGTGGGGGCATTTCCATAATCGCCTTGATCTTCGACGGGTCTATCTCGATGCCTCGGTGTCGGACGACAAATCCTAGGAATTTTCCTGAGGAAACTCCGAACGCGCATTTGAGAGGATTCATCTTCAAGTTGTATTTCCGAAGGCGCTGAAACTCGATCTTCAGATGCTCTAAATGTTCCTCGTATGATTTGCTTTTAACTACGAGGTCGTCGATATAGCATTCGATGATTTCATGTATGAGGTCATCGAAGATCTTCGTCATGGCCCTGTAATAGGTGGCACCGGCATTCTTTAGATCGAAAGGCATCACCTTGTAGCAGAATATGCCCAAAGGAGTCCGGAAAGCGGTATGCTTCTGGTCTTCGGGATGCATCTTTATCTGATAGTATCCTGATGATCCATCCATGAAGGAGAAAACTTCGTGAGTGGACGTATTTTCTATCATCAGCTCAGTGACCGGTACTGGAAAGTCGTCCTTTGGGCAGGCTTTATTGAGATCCCGAAAGTCCACGCAGATGCGCACCGTCCCATTTTTCTTCATCACTGGGACGATATTGGCGATCCAGTCAGGATACTAAACTTCTTGAATGAAGCTGGAGTCGATTAGCTTCTTGACCTCGGCGTTGATGCTCATCTCAAGCTTGAGCCACATTCTTCTCGGTGCTTGTTTGATCGGCTTGACGTCTGGAGATATCGCCAATCTGTGCACAGCTATTTCTGGATCTAGCCCCAGCATCTCGGAGTAGTTCTATGCAAAGCTGTCTTTATGCTGTATGAGCACGTCCTTTAGCGTAGCCACCTTTTCTTTAGACAACAGCTCACTAACGAATGTCGACCGCGGGTCACTTGCCGTCCCCAAATCAATTTTCTTGAGGTTATCTGCAATTGTATGTATTCTATCTTCCAGCTCTTTTGGCGCCGGTGGAAACTCTAAGATCACCTCACCATCATCGTTTTGGAAACACCAGGGGAGGTCATCCATATTCTCGGGCTCTCCTTCTGACAGCGTTATCACGTGGCAGGTACGAGATTGCTTCCAGGACCAACATTGATCTGGTTCCATTCTCGCTGCATACGGGGCTTTCGGTTCATAATTCTGCGGCGGGATTACCCTCCAACTGCTGGATAGAGCGAATCTGCCGAGTTGATTCTGGTCTTCAACCCAGTTCTTGAAGGTGAAACAGTCTTTGAGAGGATGCCTTATTGTTTGGTGATAAGAGCAATAGTCTGGGTGAGAGACTTCGTCGCTTGCTCGGGATGCTTGGACTTCGAGAGTGTCATCATCTGGTGATTCATGACAAGATCGACTATCTTCTTTGTCTTGTCTTGAAGAAAAGAATATTCTCGACCCATCTTCTTTATAAGAGACGAATCCCGGTTGCTCGATTCTCGATTGCGTGGCTTCTTCGTCCTGCTTTGTCGCTGTCGAACGCCTTTCCCGCTTTTTGATTTATTTTTGCCTCTGCGTCGGGCCTTTTGTATGACGGGTTGACAAGGAGGAGCGTTTTCATTTTTCGCAGCCTGTTGAAGGAGACGTTGCGTTCTGGCTTTCTCGTAGATGGCCATTTCACGATTATGGTCGTCTCGAACCTTTTGACCCGCTTCCATTATAAGCTTGTCCATTTGTTCTTCGAATGACGGGCTTGGTATTTTCACGACGGGAGCTCGTTTTGGTTTAGGGTTAGCATCTTCCCACAGAGCATCTCCTTCTTCATCGAAGTCATGTATGACGCAGCAGTCATGGAATAGCTCCCGTTTCTTGGATTGAATATATCCAAGCCCGATCGTTTCCATTCTTCCGTTGGGCAACTTCTGCTGAGTTCCGGGGACGTTCCAGATCTTGTTGTAGAACTGAGCTTGTCGAGCGGTCTATTTGAAGGGTACACCTTGGCGCCTCAACAGTCTTTTTAATCGGTCTGTGTAATATCTGGGAAGACGGATGGACTGGATCCTGTCAAGCGTAGAATCGGCGCCGTGCCAGATTTCTTTCTCCACTTTAGTTTCCCCGGATCGGTAGAATACGATCGCCTTTTCACCCATTCGCCTGGGAGGGATGTAGAATGTCTGCAGTTCCTGCACACTATAGGCATTAAGTGCATCGAGCTCTTTATAATGCTCCCGCGGAACCATGGCGATTTGCAAACTTCAATCATCATCAGCAAAGGCTTGAATTGATGGCCGAGCAGAAAATACGCATTGACTTCATCTTCCGAGTCGCTGCCGAAGATCAGCATAGGGGTGGACGGTCCTGGCTTGTTGCATTGGGGCGGACCTGGATAAACTATTTCTTCTTTCTCCTCGGTATCACTCCCGAAGACCGGAATAGTGGTGATAGCTTTGTTCTTATCCTCGGGTTTGCGACATCTTTCTGTGTCTTCGAAATCAGGCAGGAAGTACTTTGCATCCTCATATTTGCGAACTTTGTTTACGGAGAACGGGTTAAGTTCCCCTGTTACGGTGTACTCGAGACCATCCTTGAATTACTTTATATACTGATGTTGTGTAGAAGGGATAATGTTGTACTCGTGTAACCAAGGTCTGCCGAGCAAAGCATTGTAGCATGTCTTGGCGTCAATGACATGAAACTTAATGTCCGTGACAAGCAGCCCAAAGCGTAACGTCAGTATCATGGACCCAAGCGTCCGTGATGACTGAGAGTCGAACCCGGAGATGGTGATCTTATCCCGAACGAGGTGTTGAACGCTCATGCATATCTCCTTCAACACTCTTACATTGAGGAGGTTAACGGAGGACCCATTGCCAACCAGGATTTTTCCTATCTTGATATCATGACAGTATCTGGAGACATATAGGGGACGGTTATGCTCACACGTCCCGAGGAGAAGGTCTTCATCGCCGAAGGTGATATCGGCCGTGTGTACTTCTTCCAGCCCATCCTTCATCTTTACTTCGGCGAGGAAAGCTTGGAACAGTTCGAGCTGTTGCAGTGTCTTGATCAAAGAATCTCTTGCTTCTTTTGATAGTAGAAGGGCGTCGAGAATGCTGAGCTACGAGGGTATCTTCCTCAAGTTTGCCATAACGTTGTAGTCCACCTTGTTTTTCTTTGGCGGGTCCTTGGCTGTAAGCTCTTTGACGAATTAATCTTCTAGGGCGTTGTCCTCACGGACCTTTTCTTTTCCTTTATCCTTTTTATTTGAAGCCTGGTTGGCGGGTCCGAGATCCTTTTCAGGCAGCGTGCAATTGCGCAGCTGAATGTTCTCGCAGTTCTTCGGTTCTTCCTCTTTTCCCGACGTGGATTCTTTGAAGAGAGGGCCAAGAGTCATTTCTTCATCAGAGTCGCTCCCGAAGGTGAGAACTTGTGATCCCCCAGTGTCAACCATGTGACAGTTGCCGGTAGTTCTTTTACGCTCTTCGGTCGTATTTCTTTGCTCCCGACGAGTTTTGTGTTTCATCCGCTTGAAATGTTGTCGGTGAGCAACATATCCCTGCCACCATCTTTTAAAGGCTATGCACTCTTCAGTAGGGTGCGCAATCCTTCAATGATATAAGCAGTAGCTAGGATGTATTTCCGCTTCACCAAGAGTGTTTCCTTCGGAGGGTGGTAGCTTCATTCCCATCGATATGGCTTTGGCGAACCTCTTCCTCGTCTTGAACCTGCTTTTATTTGCGATGGATGTACTTTGATCTAGCGGGGGTGTTTCAACCCTTTCGTCCAGTCGCCAACGTTTGGCTTTTTCAAATATGGCCATCTCACGCTCTCGAGCAGCTTTGCTTTTAAGAAGAGCTTCGTCCAAGAATGCATCAATCATTTCGTCTGATGGCCCTAGAAGTTCCGGCTTAGGATCTGCCCCCAATTTCTCTGTGTAAGGAGCTTCTTCATCGTCTATCGACGAGTGGGAGATCACATGGCTACTTGCCACATAATCTTCAGATTCATCCGACGAGTCTTCTCCATTATCACCATCTCCGTCTTCGAGGACGTGGCTGAGAAATTCTTGGAGTGTGACTGGAGTTCGCGCTTTTTGATTATATTCTTCCAACGCGTCAATCTGCTTCTGCAGGTCCATGCGCTTGCCACCAGGCTTCATGGGCTTTTTGGTCTTCTTCTTCTTCGAAGACTTTGACGGCTGGGTGTGATCACTTTGACCATCACCACTAATTTTTGGAGTTGGGCGTGGCTTCAGCATTCCCTCGATAATCGCGGGTTCCAGCGGATTCTTCCTCCTGATTTCCGGGCATGTTTGGAGATCCTTCAGCATTCTTTTAGTTTTGGCTGAAAGAGCGACCTCCCATGGAGGTTCTTCTATGAAAGAGCATGATGCCCCCGGTGTGTCCGTCTTCTTGGGAGCGTGTGGCTATGGTAGGTTCACCTTCCAATTCTCGAACAGCGCAAACTTGCCCTGTTAATATTGGTCTTCGATCCAGCCTTTAAAGACGAAGCAATCTTTAATTGGATGGCCTACCGTTTGATGGTAGGGGCAATAATTGGGACTATTAGCCTCGCCGGGTTGCAACGGCCGTTTTGGATTCGGCAGATTGATGAGCCTGTTGCGCACCGCTAGCTCGAACAATCTCTTCGTTTTGTCCCAGGGGAACGAATACGTGCGCTTCATCTTCTCATTATAGAATTGCCGCCTCTCGTCTAGGCGATCAGTTAGTTTTGGGGCACTAAGCTGCTGTTGGGTATTCGCGACGAAGGTCGCCTTCCCTTTACCCTTTTCGTTCCGCGGCTCTGGCTTTGAAGGAGACGGTCTATGACCCATCTGGTCCATTTAGGACAGTTTGTCGATCAAGGCCTGGAACGTGGTCAGCTTGAAGAATATCATGAATTGGGAAATAGTTGCTTGAGGGTCAAGAGTGCCCACGAACATGCCTACTGCCGGCACTTCCTCGATGCACTGCTCACATTTTGACCACAAATTTCGCCATCGTATTACGTATTGCACCCACGTTTCACCTGGCTTCACCCTGGCATTGATCAATGTTGTTATTAGGGTGCGTTCACTAGCACTCGCGAAACGCTGGGTAAATAGTAGCTCCATCTTTGCAAAGGTTTTGATAGAATCGTTTGGAAGCTCCGAATACTACTCGAACGCCGTTTCCGACAAGCTACCAACAAACTAACAGAGCAGAAGTTTATCATCACCTCCGGTGTTGCCACACAAGGCTCTGAATTGAGCGACGTGTTGATGCGGATTTCTCGTCCCTTTATATACATGGAATTTAGGGATCGTATATCCCGGCGGGTACCTTATTTAGTCATACCAGCCTGGATATGGTCGCCCAGTTTTAACGACCTGCCCAGCCGCTTCATTCGCCTGGTGAACTCGTATTTGCTGAGCGATGTAGTCGTCTAAGGCGGCCTTAGAGATTGTCTCTTCTTTGACTGGTAAAAGAGCTGGAGGGGGGTTCGATGTCTCCCTTCTGTTGTCTTCAATGATGATCGGGAGATCTTCAGCTGGAGGCTCCGGCTGTAACATCATCTTGGCCATGTCTTGGAACAAAAGAGCCATTCGTTTTATATTGGCTGCCTGCTCTGCAGCCTCTTTTTCTTTCCTCTCGAGCATTCTTCGGAGGAATTCAGCATCAGTTTCTTGCTCCCGACACTGCTCTGAGCTCTCTGGATTTTCTTTTGGCCCAGTGAGTGCGGCCACTGCAGTCAGCATCTCCTGAAGTTTCTGCTGCTGTTGTTCCTGAGCCTTCGTTATCGATCGGGTAAGTGGTCGATGACCCGGGGAAGCACGGCTTTCCTCTTTTCCGGAGGCCATATAAACGGTATGTGTTACTATGCCCTCAGACTTGGAGCATTTAGACTCAGCGTCTTTGCGGTTTGCCGCATTCATAGGGGCTTTCTCTGGCCTCCTACTCTTGTGAGCAGTTAAAGTCGAGGGGGCCGTTGCAGCGGGCACCCAGACGGTTGTCACATTTTGTGGCTTGACGGGATGGTTTTCTCCTTGTCGAGCTTTAAGCTTCTTTGATCGGCGAGAGTAGTCCTGGTCAATCACCGATTCTTAGGCCTGTCGCCAGACTTTATAAATTTTGGAGGACAGCCGCTGAGGGGGCTGCTCCGGCTCCTTTTCTGTAGTAATCTCCATAGGTGGAGGAGATCTCTTCAGCACGGCAGTCGGAGAGTTCTTGCGAACCCTTCTAAGCAGTTCAAAGCTGTTCCCGGTTGGAACAGCAACATTGATTTTCACTATGGGAGCTGGCGGAGTTAGTCCAGAAGGGGAGCTGCCCCCAGCCTTCCTTACTCAGCGCCAGTGACGACGGTGAGCATGTCGTGCGGATGGAGTTGTTCAGCTATGGGGATGGCTTCGTCATGCCCCCTGTCTTGGCGGAGGGTTTTCGCCGGTGTCAGCCTTTTGAAGACTGGCGTTCGCCGAGAAGTAATGTCCAACCTATCGAAGGAAGATTTCTGAGTAGGGGAAGAAACCTTGACGATTTTGCCTGGAACAGGAGCGGAAATATTCAGTCTTATGAAGACCGACCCTTTGGCAGGAGAAGCCACCTTGACGACTTCGGAAGCAGGGATGGCTATCCTTTTTCGGATAACCCTTTCTGGTATTGCGGGCTTCTTCATGGGCCCAACTGAGCATTGGTCCAGTCTGTCAAAGACTGAGGCGTTGGAGCTGGACGACCCGTTGAGAGGGGCAGCAGTAGTTGTAAGCCGATCAAAGACCGACTTCTTCTGAGCTTCTTGTGTTGGTACAGGAGCGCTGAAGCTCGTTGGTGGGAGCCTGGTCCCGAAGAACAATCCAGTGGTGGCCTGAGTGACCTGTTCTACCGGCATAGCGAAGATGGAAGCTTCTTGGGGCCCGTAAGTCACTCCTCCAGACGGGACGGAGCGAGAGTTGCAGTTGCAGTTTGTGCAGGTTGAAGCCATTGATCTTCTGTTTTCTGCACGGAGCAAGACACCAAATCTTAGTACCTCAAACCCAAGGGCAACCATATCAATCCGCGATTCGTTCGCGAACACGACACACGAAGTGTGGAGTGGAAAGAGGAAAAGGTCCCACCGGGCGTACCAGAATCTGTTTCCCGCCGAAACACGAGAGATGAGACTGCATAGGTCCGTCTTGCCTGAATTTCGGGGCGATGCTAATTGATGCTATCCGTCCACCTCTCCGAAGATGCCAAGTTGATTTATGACACAGTGTATCGAAGGTTTAAATGGATGCGGCCGATGTAGCAGACTTCATCAGATTCCCACTCGTTGAGGGGTTTTTTGATTATGGGGATGCTCTTCCCTACAGGAGCAAGCCCCTGCAGTTAATTACGCTACCGCATCGCGGTAACCACTTTCTTCTTCTCCAGATGGTCACTTCGTATCGTGGGTGTTTGTTTTGTTTTTGGTTGCCCGTGGATTGTATACGGAGACTAATTTATGTTGTCGCCCGTAGGGCGTGGATTAGTCCAAATCCGTATTTTCATAGATTTGGGTTTGGGGTTGGGTTTAAGGATACATTAGTCTCCTTTGAAACTAAGATCAACTTAAACGTTTGTTAAGGATACGTTAGTCTAATTTTTAGACTAAGATCAACTTAACGGGATCGTTTAGATCCAACAAGAGAGCAATTGGGCTCTATTGTTTAGTTTAGGGACATTGCGGTCGATAATTAGTTTAAGGACATTACGGTCCAATGTTAGTTTAAGGACATCTCGTTCCAATGTTAGTTTAAGGACATCTCGGTCCAAAGTTAAGGACATCGTAGTCCGTGAGTTTAAAGACATCACAGTCAAGGTTAAGGACATCATAATCCGTGAGTTTAAAGACCTCACAGTCAAGGTTAAGGACATCATAGTCCATGGGCTTAAGGACCCCACAGTCCATGAAATGTATGGTTGTCGGGACCCGTCACCTCTCTGAAGACGTTGAAGGATTACAACGACAAATATCCGAGGAGTTCAGAGATGTACCCTTAAACCGATGTGGGTTGAGAGACATGTAGTCCAATTGGGACTAAGATCTGTGATTCATGACCATATGAACTCAATTAATCTGAATTGAGGACTTATGGCCAATTTAGGCTAAGTCCATTCAATTACAATGTTCAACATTTGTTTTTGAGTTGTTAGATATTTTTTTGAGCCCAATCCCCTTAAAAATGCTAAGCATTGGTTTGGTCTCTGACAATGTTTTGTCTTTAGTTGAATGATGTGCATTTATCATAGCTCCAGGCTTATTCAAAGAACGGTTTATGTTCTGTCCAAGCGCACATAAAATCATATGACGCACTTGACACTAGCGCCAGTCGATGAGCTCAGTGCACTATGGTTAAGCGCTAATGTGCTTAGCGCTTTGCGCCAGATATGAAGAGCGCTGATGCGCTTAGCGCTTTGCGCTAGATGCAGAGCGTTGATGCGCTATGGTTGAAGCGTTGAGGCGTTTAGCGCTGGTGCCATATAATGAGCGCAGAGCGCTTTTAGTAATGCAGCGCACATGTGAGGAGCGCGTGGCGCACTTAGCACTAAGCGCTAGCCAATGAGCGCAGTGCGCTGTGTTTGAAGCGCAATGGCACTACAGCGCTTTGCGCTAGATGAAGAGCACTAATGCACTTTTGAATTAGGAGCGCTAAGGCACTTATTAGATTAGGAGCACTAAGGCTCTTCTTAGGTTAATTTTGTGCTCTGCAGATTATCTATTCTTTGATAAGAGACTCTGTCTCAAGATTCTAAGAACAAAGTTCTTAGTTCATAGGAGATATTTCAATCTCTTTTTTATGAAAGGCTTTGCCTTTATGGATCTGTGATCCTAAGAGAATTGAATAATTCTCCCCCCTCTTTATAATGAGATGTTCATAATCTCTTTTATGAAAGACAACGTTGTCTTATAGATCTATGATCTGTGAAAGAAGTAAATACTTCTGTTTATATTGAGACGATTTCGTCTTTCTATTCTTTTTACCTTGAAAAAGAATTGTCTTCTTTTGCCGAGAGCTTCTTCTTCTTCTTGAGATTTTCTCAAAGTTTATGGGGGGGTTCCTCCTTTTGAGACTTGAAGTCTCGGGGCCTTTATATAAGGCAAGATGGTTTGTTCAATTAGTTAAGGAGATCTTTTCTCCAATTGATTTGGGGAATTTCCCATTGTTGGATCTTTGATCCAAGGGCTTCTGGTTTACAGAAGATAATCTTCTTGTTTTTTTTACCAAGATTGGGAAATCTTTCCATGTAGAATTTATTCTGTCTTTGGTAATTTTTATTTACCATTGGATCATTGATCTAACGGTGCTCTGATTTACAGAGCACAATTTTGTTGTTTGGAAAGATTTTGAGAAATCTTTCCTTAACAGAATTTAATTCTGGTTAATTAATGATTTATCATTATTATTAGATCTTTGATCTAATGTTGGGGAGCTTTTAGTTCCAGCGCTAGCGCTTATACGCTCTGCCCATGGTGCGCTACTTGGAGCGCAGCGCATCTAACGCTAGCGCCTACGCACTTTGCACGGGGTGCGATAGTTGTAGCGCAGCGCTTTTATAAAATCGCAGCTTTAATTCGAATTTTGAATTCTGAACAAAGCTTTGCTCTAATTGGGGAAACACGGAAGTTTAGACGGATGCATAACAGACTTCGTCAGATTCCTCCTCATTGTGAGGGGTTTTTGATTGTGGGGACGCTCTTCCCTGCAGGCGCAAGCCTCTGCAGTTAATTACGCTACCGCATCGCGGTAACCACTTTCTCCTTCTCCAGATGGTCACTTCGTGTCGTGTGTGTTTGTTTTGTTTTTGGTTGCCCGTGGATTGTATATGGAGACTAATTTATGTTGTCGCCCGTAGGGCATGGATTAGTCCAAGTCCTTATTTTCTTAGATTTGGGTTTTGGGTTGGGTTTAAGGATCGTTAATCTCATTTGAGACTAAGATCAACTTAAACATTTGTTAAGGATGCGTTAGCCTAATTTTAGACTAAGAACTACTTAACAGGATTATTTAGATCCAACAAAAGAGCATTTGGGCTCTATTGTTTTGGTTTAGGGACATTGCAGTTCAGTTTAAAGACGTCATAGTCTGTAAAGTTTAAAGACATCATAGTCTATGAGTTTAAGGACCTCAGTCTATGAGTTTAAGGACCCCACAGTCCGTGGTAGTTTAGAGACATCATAGTCTGTAAGTTTAAGGACATCATAGTCCATGAGTTTAAGGACCCCACAGTCCGTGGTAGTTTAGAGACATCATAGTCTGTAAAGTTTAAGGACATCATAGTCCATGAGTTTAAGGACCCCACAGTCCGTGGAATGTCTGGTTGTCGGGACCCGTCACCTCTCTGAAGACGTTGAAGGATTACAACGACAAATATCAATGGAGTGAAGAGATGTACCCTTGAACCAATATTGGTTAGGAGATCTGTAGCCCAATTTGGGACTAAGATCAAAGATTTATGAGCATATGGGCTCAATTAATGAAGGATTTATGGCCAATTTGAGCTCGGTCCACTCAGTCAAAATGTTAAACATTTAATCGAGCTCAGTCTTTTTCATTTAACAATGCTGAACATTGGTTTGGGCCATGACAATCGTTGTGTCTTTTATTGAGTGTTGAGCACTCATTATGGCTCTGGGATTTATCATTTAAAGAACAATTTATGTTCTCTCAACGCACACGTGAGGAGCACGTGGCGTGCTTGGCGCTGAGCGCCAGTCAATGAGCACAGAGCGCTTCTTGTGATGTAGCGCACACGTGAAGAGCACGTGGTGCGCTTGGCGCTGAGCGCCAGTCAATGAGCGTAGAGCGCTTCTGGTGAAGTAGCGCACACGTGAGGAGCACGAGGCGCGCTTGGCGCAGAGCACGAGGCGCGCTTGGCGTAGAGCGCTTCTTTAAATTTGGAGCGCTAAGGCTCCGCAGCGCTGTGCGCTAAATTTTGAGCGCTGAACGCTTCTTTTAATTTGGAGTGCTAGGGCTCTTTTAGGGCAGCTCTATTCTCTGAGAATTAAATTCTCTCTTATAAGAGACTTTGTCTTATGGATCTAAGAACAAAGTTCTTATCTTATAGAAGATGTTTCAATCTCTTATGTTTTTTGGTGAAAGGTTTTGCCCTTAGGGATATGTGATCCTAAAAGAATTGAATTATTCTCCCCTTTTTATAATGATATGTTATGATCTCTTTGTGAACAACAATTTTCTTATAGATCTATGATCTGGCATAAGAACTAAGTTCTTTTTCTGATGAGATGTTTTTTAACTCTCTATTTTTACCTTGAAGAAAAGTTCTTCTGCCGAGAGCTTGCTCTTCTCTCTGAAACTTCTCAAAGTTTGCGGGGGGTTCCTCTCTATGAGACTTGAAGTCTTGGGGCATTTATATAGGGTAGGCCGATTCGTTGAATCGGTTGAAGAGATCTTTTCTCTAATTGATTTGGGGATTTCCCCACCGTTGGATCTTTGATCCAAGGGCTTCTGATTTACAGAAGGCAATCTTCTTGTTTTTAACAAGATTGGGAAATTTTCCCCATACAGAATTTATTCTGTATTTTGGTATTTTTAATCACCATTGGATCATTGATCCAACGGTGCTCTGATTTTCAGAGCACAATCTTTCCTGTATGGAAAGATTGCGAGGAATGTTTTCTTAACAGAATTTTATTCTAGTCAATTGATGATTTTTAATCATGTCCGTTGGATCTAAGATCCAAGGGCCGAGAACATTTTGTTCTATCGCTAGCGCTTACATGCTTTGCACGTGGTGCGCTGCTTAGAGTGCAGCGCTTACGTGCTTTGCACGTGGTGCGCTGCTTAGAATGCAGCGCTCTTAGCACTAGCGCTCACGTGCTTTGCACGTGGTGCGCTGCTTAGAGTGCAGCGCACCTGGCGCTAGCGCTCACGTGCTTTGCACGTGGTGCGCTGCTTAGAGTGCAGCGCACCTGGAGCTAGCGCTCATGTGCTTTGCACGTGAGCACTGCCTCAGAGTCTTTGACTCTCAGCGCTGGCGCTGCTATAAAGCGCTGCTTCATTTCAAATTTCAAAATTTGAACAGAGCTTTGCACTGATTGGGGGAAACAAGGAGATTGTTGGCTGTAGTGCCCTCAAGTCAATTATTGGATCACAGGCACGTGATTACAATGATTGAGGGAAGACCTATACCGGTAGAACAGTCTTACTCGAGATGATAGTATGCTATCTGGCTTGTCTTTATCATCGTGTATATGCTTCAGGTGACATTACAGATCACCATTACATGTTGATAGAGCCCGTAGGATCCTTGCTTGACTACCAGCAGTATGATGGCGATCATATACGTGAGAGTTGGGTAGTCTATAAGCACATCCTTAAAGTGTCCCTAGTCGTGGGAGTTTCAAAACTGGGCATCGATACTCCATGAGTAGACTAGTGTATACGGATCGAGACTCCGACGAGGGACGGTGGCTGGTCTCACAAGCCATTGGTGTCAGTTGGTTCACCTAAGATAGTATACAGGTGCTCATTGGGTTATGAGTACACCGGACGGACTCGCAGGGGCACTGCTGATTGGTACTATACCTATCGTCAGGAGCAGTTCCCAGGTGACATGAGTACAGCTTAGTCCGTTGACTTGACACAGCTACTTTGCCTCAAGTGTGTTCCCTCTGTTCTTTGATTGCTACCCTACCACGGCTCAAAGGAGTCGTGCAAACAGGTAGTGGTTGGGTGCAGTCCCGAAGCACTTGGAGGCAGTGGCAGTTAGATAGGATCCGTCTCTCCCGGTATTGGGGGTTGATATCGCGCTGTGTCTGGAGAGCCATTACACAAAGTCCTTGGCCAAAGCAAGTGAGATTTACTGGTAGATATTCCAGTAGTTTCTCAAGGTGTTCTGGGCTATACTCTGACACGACTTATACCGCTATTGGGGGTCTGACGTTTACCATCCCCCTAGGCCCGATATGCGATACTCATAGACGAACAGACCGGACTGTACGGAGATTGTCACAGATAGGCTCAGTAGGGTTCCAGGATGAGTTCGCTGTCAGCTTCCCTTTCGCTCAATACATGGGCAGCCGTTACGTACAGCTAGTGCCACTGACGTGTTTGTGGTTAAACCCACTTCTAGCGTATTGACGAGTCTTTAGAGTCCCCCACAGAAAGTTTCCCAAGTTCGGGCGAAACGTTGTACATGCCATATGGTTTTATGGCAGGGTTCGATCATATACGTACACTCGTGCACGGATCATGATCGGACGGATCATACTAGTGGGCTTTGTTTAAGCCGGATCCTAGTATTAGAATGTTGGATTATTTTCGTCTCGAAGTATTTGTATTCAGTCGGAATACGAATGCGGGTATGTATATACAGGTGAGGGGTATTCTTGTGATCCGTCACGAGTTTACTTTAGAAGATGCCATTCTATTTATTGTTTTAAACATTTGGATTAATGTTTATTAAGTGGAAATTGTGAGTGCAAGTCTTAATCAAGAGCATTAAATGTGGCATGTGCATTTGTGGTGACTCATGGTGTTATTTTTTGTGCCATGTCTAATCTCTTGATTGATTATTGTGTGGGATTGATATGTGAAGAGAGAGAGGGCAGCCAAGTGATGGCTTGGGTTTTGTTTTTGATTTATCTAGAACTCTCACAATTTATCCCACATAATAAGCAAGCTTCTTCTTCACTAGTTTTTCTTGTGCTCACAACTTCTTCATCAATGGCTTCTTCTTCAACCTCCATCCATACCATCTCATGTGTTGAGAATCAATGGATGTTATGAGACAAAGTAATCACACCTATCCCTACTTCATCTTGGACATGTCGGCTAGCAAACTTCATGTCCGAGTTGCTTCAGTTTGAAGCGGGAGCCCGTATAAAGAATCTTTGACGTGGTGCCATTTCGACGAGCGAGATCGGAGAGCGTACTTCGTTGGAGCAGCCGTGAGGAGCTTGGGATGGTGGCTAAAGACTGAAGGACACGGATCGATCGGTATAGCCATTCTAACATCTTTGTAGTTAGCTAGTATAGGGTTAATAGAATGATCCGGGTGAAAGACTGCGTTAGCGCTAGTTTATAAAAGTTTTTGTTCCGCATTTGGCCTCAGATTGACGGCCGGGGCACTACCGTAGACTTACATGTTTTCTCTTTAGGAGTCGTGAGGACTCCTAAGTGCGTTTTCTCTTGAGAGTCGTAAGGATCTCATAAGAGAATTTTTCCCGCTTGCAAGTCGAGAGGACTCATAAGTGGTTGTTTCCCTCCTTATCGAGATTCGACTTTGGAGAGTGTGGCCCGTGAATAGTATAGAAGAGTCCATCTTGGACCGATTTGCAGGGCCCCAGTGCTTAGGAAACAGGTCCTTATCCCCATTGCCTAAAGCTTTCCTCTACGAGTCGAGATGAGTCGAGAAGTTCTCGCGAAGACACTAATTTCCTCACGAGTCGAAATGAATCGAGAAGTTCTCGCAAGGGTTTCCTAACGTCACAGTTAACTCCTGCTAATAGAAGTCCATTAGGGTCTGTGGTACTAGGGTTTTCTACCCGTCGCACCGTCGCGTTGGCCGATATATTCCCCGATATGCAATCTTGTTGTTCGGGTAGCCCCGCGACTGTCGTGTCTTGATTGATCTCAAAAACTATCTATTAACCGCAATCAAGAATGGCGTCGCTTGGCAGCTAGCCGGTGAGTACGGGTCGGTCCACAGGGATGTTGTGAATTTCCTAGTCGCGCTAACGAGTTAATTCCGAAGGGTGTTCGGATTAATTATTAAATCTAAAAACTGAATTAATCTATATCTAAATCTTGCTAGGGTTAGGTCTAGGTTAAGTTTGGAAAGTCTATATATCTCACCGCTTTCTATACCCATATGAAGATTTAATTAGGTGTTATGGTAAATATTAATAAAAGGGATTAGGATGATTGGGAAGATTGTTCTTCCTCTAGATCCTTGTCCTTCCTTTAGAAATCTTTACCCTAACCTCCATGGAAAACCTTAAAATCCGGGCCTTTAGACTACGATATCACCGCTACCTCGTGGGTAGAGTGCCGTAGGGAGCGGAATAAGAAGGTATGCATGGAGTTCTATGAAAATATATGACGGGCAAGAAAGGGGATGAGAGATCTTCGTCTCTCAAACCTTCCCCAGATCTAACCCTAACAAGCGAGGAGACTACTCACTCATTAGGGAATTTAAAAACATTTATCTAGGGCAGAGAATAAAAATTACCTAGGGCAAGAATTGAAATCTAAACTAGAGCAAGGAATTAAATCTACTTACAGATGCATCTCTCCAATCATTAACGCAGGGTTGTCAGATCTGAATTCATGAATTGAAAAGAAACACCGATGCTCTCCAAAAGAAATCTGAATTTTATTAATGAAGGGAGGCATAAGAAATTACAAGGGTTTGGGTTCTATTTATAGGAGATAGAAACCCTAGGTTTACAATTGATTCGCATGTCTGAAATTACAAAAATAGCCCTTAGATTGACTAGTCAGCGCCGCACCAAAACATTATAAAATTTTTATCTCCTGATTGCCCTATACGGCCGCGGAACCACGGCATGGGTGAGGGTTGGGCCGCGGTTCCACGGCCCATTGGAGGATTCATTTCCTCAGATTTTCTGTGCTTTTTTTGGGCTTCCTGGGCTTTGTTATTCTTTGGTTCTTTTCTCAATTGGGCTCCTACGTTGGTTCCAGATCGTCAGTGAACAATTTGCAATGGATTTTTAACCGTTCGCTTTGTATTCTTGGACCTTGCGTTGCCTTGTACATTGTTAATTTTATCTTTGATGTAGGCTTGATCAAGAGTCTTCTGTTTGTTGGTCAAAAGTCCTTCTTTTGCATCGTCTTTTGTCTTTTTCGCTGTTTTCGCTCCAAGAACCTGTAACCTGTAATATGTAGCAGACATGCGTCAAAAGCACCTGTTTATTTATAAAAAGTATAAGAATAGGGAATATAATAATACAATATTATGGTGTGAACATGTCTCTGATCCCTTCGGGGGATGGACAAGACTTCTTCAAGTTATCTTCCGGGTAATATTACCGTTGAAAGAGCAAGCGTTAGGGATATTCCATGGCGCTTTTTACTTGAGGTTAGGCTCAGTTTAGGAGCCCCGATGAGTCATGACCACTCTGCACTGGAGTGGGATGGTCTCCGATAGTCTTTCAGGTCTCATTTGAGTTGCCGTCAAGACTCTGAAGCTAGGGATCTTCCTTGGCTTCGTTGGTTGACATTGTGTCTGCAATATTGCGTCGAATGTTGAGGATGTCTCTGGGTTGTCTGTGAACCGTCGAGGTTTGAACTAGGGGACTTTTCCATGGCTCCATTTGTTGATGTCGCACCTGTATCCTACTGGAGGAAAGAAGAACGCTGTTGGTTGATCTCCAGGCTATAGATGTAGCAGTCTGGAGTTCCATACACGCTGGATGTTAGGATACTCACTAGTTGTAGTGAGATGGTATCAATCGATCCTGGGGAGAATCACTGGAAAGGTTCCATGGTGATAAGGACGACTGAATGTCAGTCGCAGGCATTGTCTTTACCCTTAGTGGAGGGACGGTATGTTGGAAGAGTTCCAAGCTAGATACCGTGACTTACTAGACGATTAAAGGCAAGATACATCGTTACCAAGGATGCTACCAAAGAGGCAGTCTTGATATATAAGTTCATGAGATGAACTTCGTTCCTACCATTGTGTGACAATGGAGTTGTGGCTTATGCCAAGGAACCCCCGTCCCATCAGAAATCTAGATATAATTCTTAGTCAGTATCACCTGATCATGGAGATGGTTGATCTCCAGGGAGATCGAGATTTGGAGAGTAGACACAGAGGACAACAGCGCGGATCCACTCACAAAGGCCTATTTGCCAGTAGAGACTTTTTATGGGATGGTTGAGTATGAGATACTTCAACCACAGCTGATTGTTGGGTATGCGATACCACAACAGATGGCCCTAGTGCAAGTAGGAGATTGTTAGTTATATGTATGCCCTAGAGGCCATTACTGTACATACGATGTATATTGTAATGGATGCTTGGACATATATAAGGAGGACTTTCTTGCTCGACATAATAGTATGCTATCTGGTTACTCTTTATCTTAACATGTACTATGATTGTCTCTATGTTACATGTTGATAAAGCACTTAGGATATGTACTCGACTACTGGGACTATGATGAGATCATACTAGTGGGGCCACGGTAGTCGACGAGTACATCCTATAACTGTTCCTAGTCGAGGGTGTATCGAGACAGGGCATCGATACACCAGTGTAGACTAGCGTATACGCATCTTGACCTATATGATGGACGATGGATGATCCCATATCCATCGGTGTTTGACATCAAGGATGGTGTACGGGTGCTCAGTAGAGACTAGGTACACTGGACGGACTCGCCGAGAACTCCTAGATGGTATTATACCTCACGTCAGATGGCAGTTCTCTGGTGACACTGGTACAGAGTAGTCTGTAGACCCGAGATCGTCATGGAGTCTTGTGTGATTCCCACTGTGCTTTGATTTCCATCATACCACGTCCAAGAGGGCGTGCAAAAATGTTGCTTTTCGGTACAGTCCCGAATCACATGGAGGCAATGAGCGATAGGAGGGGATTCGTCTCTCCCGGTATAGGGAGTTGATGTTGCGCTGTGTTCGATTGGCTATAACTGGAAATCGCTGGCCAGGGTTGCTGAGATTTACTGGTAAGTGTTACCAGTAGTTTCTCGAACTGTTATGGACCTCATATCGACACGCTTATCAAGATACTGGGGTCTGACGTTTACCACCCCTAGGCGAGATATGCGACATATCAGACGAAGAGACCGTACTGTCCGGGAGTGTTACTGACTGGATTCACAGGAGAATGTACAGGCTTGCTTGTTGATCTTCTGAGCGCTCAATACCTGGGTGGCTGTTACGTTTAGCTGACCGCTTGCAGCTTGTGGGTGTTTGATATGATCATCACCTACTGCCTGCGTATTGACGATTCCTTAGAGTCCTACATAGAGGTTTCTTGGCTCAGGTAAAACGGAGTAGGAGCACATATGTGATATGTGCGGGACCGAGAACAATACGTGTATATGATACCGTATTAGATTCTCGCGATATAAGATATCGGCCGGGTATATGTAATATAGTCGGGTCATCGGATCAAGTGTTGATTCGATGAACTGATACAGATTATATTAGTCGGTTATTTGTGAAATAGCCGGATTATCGGATTAAGTGTTGATTCGATAATTTAATGTATAATTATATATATGATATATTAAATTACATTAACTAATATAAGCTCATTAAAATATTCTCTTTCTCACTCGGGTAATACATTGATATGTATGCGATATATGTTAATTGTATTATTTTATTTTGTTACAATAAATATTGTGTATGTGATATATAATATTGTAACATGTTAGGGTTATTAATGCAACATGTTTTGTGGAGAATAAATATGGTTAGGGTTTGGATTAGGGTTAAGCTTTCATGAAGCTTTCAAGAAGCTTCTTGAAGCTTTGACTTTGACTTGGATATTTTGTGATATTTGTTTAACCCAACCCAACCCTTTAACCCTAGTTATGTCTCTACAATGGTTATCCTTCTCATTATCTACCATGGTTGCATTTCTAACCACACACCAGAGTTTCATTATTCATCAACAAAGGATTTTTCTTCTTCTTCCTTGAGTTCTTGATGGAAAAGCTTACTAGCTTTTTCATTAGTGATGATTTTGAGTGAGATTATGAAAACAAATGAGAGATAAAATCCTACTTCATCATCCTAATCTATCCTAGCCATTTAGATTAGGGTATTCACTTCATTAGTGAGTGAGAGCTTATGTTAAAGAAACTTCAAGGTAGATCATCTTTGTTATTGAAGATCGAAAGCAAGTTTGCATCATTTTCTTCGTGGAGCCTCTCTAGAGTCCGGGTATATGATGATCGCAGCGAAAGGACCTCAACACAGAGCTTATGAAGTGAAGGACCGGACTACAAAGGTTGTATTTCCAAACTCTTAGATGTTAAAGTGTTTAACATGCTTTGTTTCGCCTAATCTCTAGTTTAAAGATCTTGGTTAGGGTTGTTCGGCACGTCTAAATTTTAAATCGGGCATGGTTGATACCTTTTAGACCCTTGTGAGAGTGCCTAGTAACCCTACAGTGGTATCAGAGCCAGGTTAGAGCTTTAGGCGAAGTCTAGGGAAAGTTTAAAGTCCGATCGAACTCCGAATACACGATATATCCTAGTTTCTGGAAATTTTACAAAACTGTTGATTTTTTCATATTAAAAATACTTTAAAAAATCAGTAGGGAATTCTATGGAAATGTGTGAAAAACGAACCATTAATACGCTTAAAGCGCCGCGGAACCGCGGCAGGAACATGCCTTCCGCCGCTGTTCCGCGGCGCTACAGTGCGATTATGATGCTATTTTTACACAGTAACTTCCGTACGGATTTCCTTATGTTTCTGAGTATTTTTAATTTATACTCAAGTGTTGAGTTTTCTGGGTTGTATTGGGGACTCGTTGATTCGATCGGATAATTTAACTTCGTTTAAGTTTTTTCCGGATAATTTTAGAAACTGTTAAAAAGTTCGAACGGATATCAATAACTCACTTTTTCCCCTGTCGGAATTTTTTTCAAAAGTTAGATTTTTTCTCGAGTTTGAAACTTCCGGAAAATCATGCAAGTAACGCGGTGGACCCTCTAGAAGACAGCAAACCTTAACTCGATTATGTGACCGTCTGAACCGCCTCTGAACCTTAGGGTTTGGGGCAGTACGGCGTTGCCACATGTGAGGCGTTGGCTTGACCCTTCTACGGCTGGACCATTGGTACTGTGGCATGTGATGGATATTTTTTGAACTCCGCTCAAGTGTTGAGCTATATGGGAAATCTTGGGTGTTTGTTTATTCGATCGAAAAGTTTAACATTGTCTATTTATCTGGAAGGTGATACAATATTTGGAATCCACATGTAGTTATGAGATAACTAATTTGAATGTTATAAATCTAGCAGTTCAGTCTCAGATAATCGGTTGCCACGGAATTTTGATGTGATCAAAAGTCCGTTGCAATCACATAGCGTACGCGGATACTCGCCGGGTAAACTTAATAGATAGCCACGCCCCATAGCCCCGACCAAGTGACTGTAGGAAAACCCCGTCGCCAAAAGCATCCGTTCGGGTGCTCGCGGCAATGGTGTTCCGCCTTAGTGCACTTCGTTGACGGCATCCGGGGGTGCGGCCGTCTACTAAAGTTTTCGATGAGCATTCGATCAGGATTTCGGGAATCTTGTTGAATTGTCCGACTTGATATTGAAAAGTGTTTTCGATAATGAGACTAAAATGCGGGATTTATAATTGTTAGGCATGCGATGTCTAAGGAGGTTGCGGATTCCAACTGTTGTAGTTTTACTTTTCTGTGACCGTAAGCGTAGTATGTGTTGTATCGCCGGCTTCGTTGCTATACATCAACGACAATCAGGATACGCATACTCGCTTACGTTGATGATATGAGATATTATGTGTTGCTGTGATATGTTATATTGGATCGTCGTGTTCTGAATATCCGGGGGTTTTATGTGAGATGAGATTTTTTCTTTTTCATTCATGTAAAATTCATTTGTATGTAATATTCTTTTATTGGGGCACTTCCGGGCTGAGGATGATGTCACCATTGTATATTATTTACTTTTCCGCATTAGTTAGACCCAAGGCGGGGAGCATAAGTAACCGGGTTCTAGGGTCCAGTGGGAGACCATCTCGAGGGGTCGAGACCGGATCTCCTAACCCTAGAATTGGCAGTGTTGCTTGCCGCTCTCGTAGGGGTCTAGAGATGTGGGTTTGGCTATTCATCACGACCGTGGAATCCGTGTTTTATACAGGCTCGTATAAAAACACGGACATCCTAGTATATCCAATATTTCATATATGTTCTTCTGCTGCAATGTTCTGTGATGAGATTATATTACTGCCTGAGATGAATGTTTATATTATATATATGAGATATATGTTATATTGCAGATTTCGTTTCAAATGTGATGCTTGTGAAGCATAATAAAATGGGACTTCATTAATGAGATTAATGAAACTAAAAGAAACCTAAAGATATTGTAGAAACTTATCTTAAAAACTGGTAGCTCTAGTTCTTGCTTTGCATAGCGGTGTTCCTTGTAGAACATCCAGCACCTTATTCGATAAGGAAAGAGCCGAGATCCCTTCACCGGGAGTGACCTCTTTAGTGAAACTAGCAGATGCTGCATACTCGGTTTGTCTTTTGATTGCTTCTATAGTTTTTGCTTTGCATAGTGGTATTTGTGAAATATCCTGCACCTTATTTGATGAGGAAAGAGCCGACGATCCCTTCACCGGGAGTGACCTTTTTAGCGAAACTAGAAAAGCCTAAAAAACACTCCATTTAAAATCACTCGATTCTACAACGATATCAAATTCATTACGCAAAGGGTTTTCTTAAAAACCTGCCGTAGCCCTCCGTCATTTCAGATAAGTAGCATTTAGTATTCGTACTACATTTGTTGGCTTTCGTCAAGGCGTAGTGTGCGGTAGCTATTTATGCTTATCTGTATAAGCATATGATGCGATTTAGTTAGGGTAGCCGTGCGGCTTTGTTGGCATTCGTCAAGGGTCGTGCGGGTGGGTTTAATTCAATCGGGAAATGACGGGTTGAACTTGACTAGTAGCCTATGGTTTGTTGGCGTTCGTCAAGGTCATAGGATGCTAGGGGTAAAATATTTTTGGGAATTTCAAGTGTTGAAATTTGCAATGAGATTGCATACCTTCTATGAGATAGTTGGATCCCGATACCCGCTGCGAGTAAGAGTTACTCCTAAGAGAGTTTTACACATTACAATTAGCCGATCAAGTAGGTGTCTAGAAAGGTGTTAACGGGGTTAAGCCCGTGGGAAAACGAGGTTTATTTTAATTAGGTCCATGCGAAAGCACAGGGAACCTCCCTCAAAGTACCGGCACTGGCCTGGCTGAAAGATTGGCGAACTTGTAGAGTGTAATTAATCCCGGCTAGTCTTTCCTTTTAGGGTTTGAAGGAAGATTTGACTAAAACAGTGGGAGACATCCTGATTAGATAAATTGATAACCAATCTAATCTTGTAAAAGCGCACGCTGAGTGTTTTCTTCTCTCTTTCTCTAGGTAGCGACCATGTCACGCCTTAATCAAGATAATAATACGGATGTATTGACCGAACCCGCTTGTTATACTGCGCTAAAGAACGTTGGTCCCGCTCCAAATTATAATTGTTATAAGACAGAGCAGGAAATAGGGGATTACCAGAATTCCCGTGCCGCCCAAACGAAGAAAGTGCATGTTGATGCATCTTCTTCGGGTGTGTTCATTACACAGAACTGTTTCTCAGTATCCTTTACATCCTGGGTATGAGATACCGGATCAGGATCCCGCATATGTAATCTATTACATGGGCTACAGATAGGTAGAGAACTGAGAACGGGTGATAAATTTCATGAGATAGAAACGATGCAAGTGTTGCAGCCAAGTCTGTTGGTAGTTTTCACCCTGTATTACCAGAATACATTGATTCTGAATGAATGTTATTAGATACGGAACCTGATATACAATATCATATCAGTCTCTTTATTAATAAAGGAAGGATATAATTTTGTATTGTTGGATAATGTTTTGAACATTTCCTATATCAAGAGTTGATCGGTTCAGGCACGTTATCTAAAAGCATTGACGTTCTAAATCAAACTACAGTTCTTAGTATACAGAACACACACAAGAGGAAGAGTTCAGAGATGAACAAGTCCTTCTTGAGGTATTGTAGACTAGGTCATATCAATGCGACCCGACTAGCTGAAGTTACATTTAGATGCATATTTAAATTAGTTTGAATTTACATCTTGTGAAACTTGTCAGTCATGTCACAAAGATAAGATGACCACAGCTTTGTTTATTGGAAACAGAAAAAGAGTTAGTGAACTCTTGGGATTGATACATGTTGATGTATGAAGGTCCCCTGTCTACACATGCCAAGACCGGTTCTTTGTACTTCATTACATTCACTGATTATCTTTCAAGATTCAGACTTATGTTCCTGTTGAAACACAAGTCCGAAGCTTTTGAGATATTCACAGAATATAAGTTAGAAGTAGAGAACCAAAACGGGTATAAGTATTATGTCCTTTGATGAGATCAAGGAGTAGAATACTTGAGCATGGAATTCCTGGAATATTCTAAAGGAGAATGAGATTCTCTCTCAGCATTACTCCTCTGTATACACACAGCACGTCAGTGTATCGGGGCGGAGCAAACACACCCTATTTGATATGGTGCGCTCTATGATGAGCACTACTGAGTTTCCTATTTCCTTTTGGGAGTTATGCACTTGAGCAGCTGCATACCTATTGAATAGGGTTCCAATCAAATCAGTTGCCTACCACTTCATATATAATATGGAATAGGAAGAGCCCATATCTTAAGTATGTTAAGATTTGAGGTTGTCCAGCCTATGTCTAAAAGCATAATCCGGACAAACTCGAGGCAAGATCAATTCTGTGGAAGTTTGTTGGATATCCCAAGCATTCACAAGGGAATATCTTCTACCAAACCGAGGAACAAAAGATGTTTTGTTTCTCAGCATGCCACCTTTGTGAAAGGGAATTTCTTGTGAAGAAATTACTGGTCATGAGGTAGAACTGGAAAGAGTTCCAGCTATACAAACTGCAGCTGATGATTTGGTAGAACCAGAGGATTCAATAGTAACCAACGAATCTCAGCCTCTCCGCCGATCTAGTAGGGTTCCTCACCCACCTGAGAGATACTTCGGTTTTCTCTACTACAGTGGGAGCGAGGATTGCATCATGAGATGATGACCCAACTAGTTTCGAGCAGGCCATCAGGAGTGGGACTCTGTAAGAATGGCTGGATGCTTAGCGATCTGAGATGGAATCCTTATACACCAACAAAGTATGGACTTTGATTGCTTTATCTAAGGGTTAAATCCCCATCAGGAGCAAGTATATCTAGTGAAGATTACTTGGTGTACATGGAAAAGTTGAGACTTTCAAAGATATGCTTAAATCCATCCAGATCCTACTTGCCACGGCTACATACCATGACTACGATATCTGGTGGGTGGGTGTCATGACTGCTTTTCTAAATGTTGATTTGGAAGAGAGCGTCTATAAGTACACAGCCAGAGGGCTTCGTAGACAGTGGGAGCAGTGGAAATGTGTGCAAGTTGTTTTATGCGATAAAGCAAGCATCGCGGAGTTGGAACGTATGTTTTGATGTGGTAGTCAAACAGTTTGACTTCATCAAAATGGTAAATGAACCTTGTATATACAAAAAGGTAGTAGAGAGTATGGTGGTAATCCTCGTAAAGTACGTGGATGACATACTCTTGATAGGAAAGGAGTTTCCTATGCTACGCTCGGTCAATCTCCGCTTATCACAAGGATTCTCCATATAGGATCAAAGTGATACCTCCTAAATCCTGGGTTTTTGGATTTATGAGATAGATCTAATTGGATGTTAGGATACTCACTAGTTGTAGTGAGATGGTATCAATCGATCCTGGGGAAAATCACTGGAAAGGTTCCATGGTGATAAGGACGACTGAATGTCAGTCGTAGGCATTGTCTTTACCCTCAGTGGAGGGACGGTATGTTGGAAGAGTTCCAAGCTAGATACCGTGACTTACTAGACGATTAAAGGCAAGATACATCGTTACCAATGATGCTACCAATGAGGCGGTCTGGATATACAAGTTCATGAGATGAACTTCGTTCCTACCATTGTGTGACAATGGAGTTGTGGCTTATGCTAAGGAACCCCCATCCCATCAGAAATCCAGATATAATTCTTAGGCAGTATCACCTGATCATGGAGATGGTTGATCTTCAGGGAGATCGAGGTTAGGAGAGTAGACACAGAGGACAACAGCGCGGATCCACTCACAAAGGCCTATTTGCCAGTAGAGACTTTTTATGGGATGGCTGACTATGAGATACTTCAACCACAGCTAATTGTTGGGTATGCGATACCACAACAGATGGCCCTAGTGCAAGTGGGAGATTGTTAGTTATATGTATGCCCTAGAGGCCATTACTGTACATACGATGTATATTGTAATGGATGCTTGGACATATATAAGAAGGACTTTCTTGCTCGACATAATAGTACGCGATCTGGTTACTCTTTATCTTAACATGTACTATGATTGTCTCTATGTTACATGTTGATAAAGCCCATAGGATATGTACTCGACTACTGGGACTATGATGAGGTCATACTAGTGGGGCCACGGTAGTCGACGAGTACAACCTATAACTGTTCCTATTCGAGGGTGTATCGAGACAGGGCATCGATACACCAGTGTAGACTAGCGTATACGCATCTTGACCCATATGATGGGCGATGGATGATCTCATATCCATCGGTGTTTGACATCAAGGATGGTGTGCGGGTGCTCAATAGAGACTGGGTACACTGGACGGACTCACCGAGAACTCCCAGATGGTATTATACCTCACGTCAGATGGCAGTTCTCTGGTGACACTGGTACAGAGTAGTCTGTAGACCCGAGATCGTCATGGAGTCTTGTGTGATTCCCACTGTGCTTTGATTTCCATCATACCACGTCCAAGAGGGCGTGCAAAAAGGTGGCTTTTGGGTATAGTCCCGAATCACATGGAAGCAATGAGCGATAGGAGGGGATTCGTCTCTCCCGGTATAGGGAGTTGATGTTGCGCTGTGTTAGATTGGCAATAACTGGAAATCGCTGGCCAGGGTTGCTGAGATTTACTGGTAATTGTTAACAGTAGTTTCTCGAACTGTTATGGACCTCATATCGACACGCTTATCAAGCTACTGGGGTCTGACGTTTACCACCCCTAGGCGAGATATGCGACATATCAGACGAAAAGACCGGACTGTATGGGAGTGTTACTGACTGGATTCACAGGAGAATGTACAGGCTTGCTTGTTGATCTTCTGAGCTCTCAATACCTGGGTAGCTATTACATTTAGCTGATCGCTTGCAGCTTATGGGTGTTTGATATGATCATCACCTACTGCCGGCGTATTGACGATTCTTTAGAGTCCTATACAAAGGTTTCTTGGCTCAAGCAAAACGGAGTAGGAGCACATATGTGATATGTGCGGGACTGAGAACAATACATGCATGTGATACCGTATTAGATTATCGCGATATGAGATATTGGCCGGGTATATATAATATAGCCGGGTCATCGGATCAAGTGTTGATTCGATGAACTGATACAGATTATATTAGTCGGTTATTTGTGAAATAGCTGGATTATCGGATCAAGTGTTGATTCGATAATTTAATGTATAATTATATATATGATATATTAAATTACATTAACTAATATAAGCTCACTAAAAGATTCTTTTTCTCACTCGGGTAATACATTGATATATATTCGATATATGTTAATTGTATTATTTTATTTTGCTACAATAAATATTGTATATGTGATATATAATATTGTAACATGTTAGGGTTATTAATGCAACATGTTTTGTGGAGAATAAATATGGTTAGGGTTTGGATTAGGGTTAAGCTTTCATGAAGCTTTCAAGAAGCTTCTTGAAGGTTTGACTTTGACTTGGATATTTTGTGATATTTGTTTAACCCAATCCAACCCTTTAACCCTAGTTATGTCTCTACAATGGTTAGCCTTCTCATTATCTACCATGGTTGCATTTGTAACCACACACTAGAGTTTCATTATTCATCACAAAAGGATTCTTCTTCTTCTTCTTCCTTGAGTTCTTGATGGAAAAGCTTACTAGATTTTTCATTAGTGATGATTTTGAGTGAGATTATGAAAACAAATGAGTGCTAAAATCCTACTTCATCATCCTAATCTATCCTAGCTATTTAGATTAGGGTGTTCACTTCATTAGTGAGTGAGAGCTTGTGTTAAAGAAACTTCAAGGTAGATCATCTTTGTTATCGAAGATCGAAAGCAAGTTTGCATCATTTTTTCATGGAGCCTCTCTAGAGTCCGGGTACATGATGATCGCAGCGAAGAGACCTCAACACGGAGCTTATGAAGTGAAGGACCGGACTACAAAGGTTGTAATCCCAAACTCTTAGATGTTAAAGTGTTTAACATGCTTTGTTTCGCCTAATCTCTAGTTTAAAGATCTTGGTTAGGGTTGTTCAGCACGTCTAAATTTTACATCGGGCATGGTTGATGCCTTATAGACCCTTGTGAGAGTGCCTAGTAACCCTACATCTTGAATGACCCTTTTGCTTCTTCTGGTCCTAGGCATCTCAGCCATAGACAATTGAATGATCTCTTATAAAGAGTACCATTGACGAAGCCGAAAGACAGGGCTTTCTTCATGAGCTGATATCTTGACGACACGTCTTCGGGCGTTCGATTGGATCTGAAGTAGTCTATGAAGACTTCTCTCTAATCCATCGCCCTTTCTTCATCCTCCAATTGGAAGGCCTCTTGTTCATTTGCTTACTCTCTTTTAGAAGTCTTCAGAGATATTTCTGTTGGTGCGAGAATCCGGCGACTTTGCACCATGATCTTTACGTCATCGAGGTTTTCGTCGGTCGGTTCTTTAGCAAGCTTTGCTAACGCATTCGCCTTGCTATTTTATGCATGCGGTATGCTTTCCAAGGTGTAGGACGGGATTTGCGTCAGCAATTGCTGCAATCTTTCACCATACCTGATCAGTTCTGGCTTGCACGTCTGGTAGTCGCCATTTACTTGGCTAACGACCAGCTGGGAGTCTCTATATATAAGAAGGTTTTCAACGCCCATGTCGACAGCAATCTCAAGACCTGCTATCAAAGCTTCATATTCAGCATCATTATTTTTTCTTGGCTCCGTTAAGGAAAGGGCAAAACGCATAATCCCTCCTTATGGAGTCACGAAGATAAGGCCTACCCCGGCTTTAATCATGGGGGTGTTTTGCTTTCGCTTCTTCAAGGAGGACGCTCCATCGAAGTAGAGTTCCCATCGGGTATCATTCCCTTCTTTCTCCCTTTCAGTTGTGTCAAATGCGTGTTCGACCGTCAACTCATAGTTTAAGGGAGAGTCGGCAGGTACCGGATGTTCAGCGAGGAAGTCGGTGATGGCCTGGCCTTTTATTGCCTTGAGGGGTCGATATACTATCGAGAACTCCATCAAGAGGAGGGCCCATTTAGAAAGCCTTCCTGTTAGCATGGCTCTTGACATCAAATACTTGAGAGGATCTACCTTTCATATGAGATGGACCTCATTTGCCAAGGCGTAATGTCGGAGCTTTGTTACTGCGAAGATCAGTGCCAGGCAATGCTTTTCAATGGGAGAGTAGTTGTTTTTGTCCCCCAGGAGAACTCGACTTAAATAATAGAGAGCTCTCTCCTTCCCCTGGTCATTCTCCTATACCCATAACGTGCCTAAAGAACCTTCAAGGGCTGTTTTGTACAGGATGAGGGGCTTTCCCTTAACCGGCGCAGTTAGTACCGGCGGGTTCTGCAGGTATTGCTTGATTTCGTCCAGTGTGCTTTGGCATTTATGATCCCTAACGAACGGGGTCCCTTTCTTCATTAGATGACTATAGGGGCGGCATTTGCCGGAGAGGTTAGCTATGAACCGCCAGATATATGCGAGCTTTCCTTGGAGAGACTGTAATTGCTTGAGAGTTCTTGGAAAAGGCATTTCCATAATCGCCTTGATCTTCGACGGGTCTATTTCGATGCCCTGGTGTCGTACGATGAATCCTAGGAATTTGCCTGAGAAAACTCCAAATGCGCATTTCAGTGGGTTCATCTTTAGATTATATTTTTAAAGACGCTGGAACACTATTTTCAAATGCTCTCTGTGTTCCTCGTGTGATTTGCTTTTCACCACGAGGTCGTCGTTATAACATTCAACAACCTCATGTACGAGGTCATCGAAGATCTTTGTCATGGCCCTCTAGTAGGTGGCGCCAGCATTCTTTAGACCGAATGGCATCACTTTGTAGCAGAATATGCCCAGCAGATTCCGGAAAGCGGTGTGCTTTTGGTCTTCAGGATGCCTCTTGATTTGGTTGTACCCTGAGGATCCACCCATGAGGGAGAAGACTTCATGGGTGGATGTGTTATCTATCATCAACTCAGTGACAGGCACTGGGAAGTCATCTTTCGGACAAGCTTTGTTGAGATCCCGAAAATCTACGCAGATGCGTACTGTCCCATTTTTCTTCATTACTGGAACGATATTGGCGATCCAGTCAGGATATTAAACCTCTTGGATGAAGCCGGATTCGATTAGTTTCTTGACTTCGGCAATGATACTCATCTCAAGCTCGAGCCGCATTCTTCTTGGCGCCGTTTGACTGGCTTGACGTCTGGCGATATCGCCAGTTTTTGCATAGCTATCTCTGGATCTAATCCCGGCATCTCGGAATAGTTCCATGCGAAACAGTCTTTATACTGCATAAGCCCGTTCTTTAACGTGGCCACCTGTTTCTCAGACAGTAGCTCACTGATGAACGTTGGCCTTGGCTCGTTTGCCGTCCCCAAGTCAATTTTTCTCAGGTTGTCTGTTGTAGTGTGTATTCCATCTTCCAGCTCTTTTGGCGCCGGTGGAAATTCTGAAATCAGCCCGTACTCATCTTCATTTGCGAAGCATTGAGAGAGGTTATCCATATTCTCGTTCTCTCCTTCCTTTGAGAATGATATCATATGGCAGGTGCGAGCTCGTTTCCAAGCTCGATGCTGATCTGGACTTTCCCTTGCAGTGTAGGTTGCTCTCGGCTCATGCTTTCGGGGTAGGGCTACCCTCCAACTGTCGGATAGAGCAAACCTGCCTTGCTGATACTGATCTTCAACCCAATCTTTGAAGGTGAAGCAGTCTTCCATAGGATGTCCCGCTACTCGGTGGTAGGAGCAATAATCCGGGTGATGGACCTCGTTTATCTGTTCGGGAAAATCTTTGACCTAGTCATAAATCATCAAAGGATAGTGCTCATCTTTGAAGGTGAAGCAGTCTTCCAGAGGATGTACCGCTACTCGGTGGTAGGAGCAATAATCCGGGTGATGGACCTCGTTTATCTGTTCGGGATATCGGGACTCCGGGAGCATTATCATTTGATGTTTTATGACAAGGTCAAAGATTTTCCTTGTCTTGTCTTGAGGGAAAGAGTATTCCCGACCTATCTTCTTCATGAAAGACAGGTTCCAGCTAACTTTTTCTCGCTCGCGTGGCTTCTTAGATCCTCTTTGCTGTCGTGGAATGTCGTACCCATTCTTGACCTTGTTGTTGTTTCCACTTCGGGCTTTCTTTTTGCCACGAGATCGCACAGCGGGTTGGGGGTGAAAGGGATCGTTATCCTTCGGATTCTTTGAAGAGAGGGCCGAGGGTCATTTCCTCATCCGAATCGCTCCCGAAGGTAAGAACTTGAGGTTTTGCTCTTGTTGGGATTGCATCAACCATATGACAGTGTTGGGATTCCTCAGCACCACTACAAGGGTTTGGTAGCATCACACATGCCATAATTAAAAATTTAGAGGGTGCTAAAGAATCTATCATAGGAATCGAACTAGAAAAGCTAGGGTAACAAGAAGTAGTATCGCATACTACATGTAATATAGCAATAAGTTAAGAGATTACAGCCTTTGTTGTTCTCTTTAGTTGACTCCTTGTCTCTTTGAGAGTTGGAACGGGCTTGCTAGTGATCCTCCAAGTCCACGATGATCCACCCGGAGTCCCCTTTGTCCAAGCTCCTAGCTCCACTTGATCAAAAGATGAAGATGAAGCTAACACTCTAGACTAATTGGTTAGACTAGTGTAGAATGATGATGTGGTTTGATTTCTCACTTCAAAACCCTAACTTGATCACTTTCTCACTCACTATCAAAACCTAGAGAGAAAGAAAGAGGAAGAAGAAGATGATGGCAACTTGAGAGCTCAAGATAATGAAAAGGATAAAGATAAAATGAGAATAGAAATTATATATAATTTCCACTCTCATTCTTAACCTTAGTTAATAAATATCTAGATATTTATCTTTGGAGAACTAATAGCCATAGAATGATAACTCATGGTTAATGAAAGGGTTAGTGGAGGAATAAAATAATCAACCATGAATCATTTTCTATTTCCATTAATCTCAAAAATAAATAAATATATATATATATATATATATATATTTACTAACATGTGAGTCTTATATTGCCACCATCTTTGTATCATCTATCATGATACACAAGTGTATGCATGTATATGTGCATGCACATCAATATGTGCATCAACATAAACTTATGCATACATGCATGCATAGAACAAAAGACAAAAGGGTCTAAGTGAAAAAGCTAATGGTCAATGTTAAATCAACACTTGATTTAACAAACCGGTCATATCACATATGCCCCGACCAATAGCAAACTGCCCAATTAATATACGGTATCACATACGCGCATTTAATTGGGTCCCCACGCATATCTCATATGCACACTACATCTTTTCGCCTGGGCTAGGAAATTCCTTTATGGGACTCTAAGACTCGTCAATATGCCGGCAGCAGATGATGATCACATCAAGCACCCACAAGCCGTCAACGGTACTAGCTGGACGTAACGGCTACCCGGGTATTGAACGATCAGAAGATCAGCAAGCATGCCTGATCTAACTCCGGCGAAATCCTGACAGTAACACTACCGTACAGTCCGGACTCTTCGTCTGATATGTCGCATATTTATTCTAGGGGTGGTAAACGTCAAACCCCAATAACCGATAGGTCATGCCGATATGAGGCTCATAACGGGTCGAGAAACTACTGATAACACTTACCAGTAAATCTCTAAATCAGCCCAGGCCAGAGACTTCCCTGTTATGCCCAATCGAGCACAGCGCAGCATCAACCCCCAATACCGGGAGAGACAAAACACCTCTTATCGCTCATTGCCTCCATGTGACTCGGGACTGTACCCAAAAACCACCATTTTGCACGTCCACTAGAACGTGGTAAGATGGAAATCAAAGTATAGTGGGAATCACACAAGACTCTATGACGATCTCGGGTCTACAGACTAACATGTACAAGTGTCACCAGAGAACTGCCATCTGACGTGAGGTATAATACCATCTGTAAGTTCTCGGCGAGTCCGTCCAGTGTACCCAGTCTCCACTAAACACCCGCATACCATCTCTGATGTCAAACACCAATGGATATGGGATCATCCTGTTGGATATGTATGCCCTAGAGGCCATTATTGTATAATACTAATTTGTATAATACATTGGAAGCTTGGGATATATACACGGATTTTATGACAGACTTGCTCGATATAGTAGTATGCTACTTGGTTTGTTTCTATCTTAATATATGTATATGTTTCTTTTAACATATCACTAATACATATTGATGGAGCCCTTAGGATCTGTGCTTGACTAGCGGCGTTGTGATGGCGATCACACTAGTGGGGCTGGGTAGTCTATAAGCACATCCTTATTTTAGTCCCTAGTCATAGGATTATCGAGACAGGGCATCGATACTCCAGAGTAGACTGGTGTATACGCTTCTCGTCCCAGCAGGGGAGATGGTCTGTCCCACAGCCATCAGTACGTCGTACTGGAGATAGTATGCAGATGCTCGTTAGGTTACGAGTACACTGGACAGGACTCATCGGGAACTGTTGGTTGGTATTATAACTATCGTCAGTTGACAGTTCCCAGGTGACATGAGTACAGCTTAGTCCGTTGACTTGACACTGTCGCTTCTCCGCGAGTGTGTTCCCACTGTACTTAGATTACTACCCTACCACGGCTCTATTGAGTCATGCAAACTGGTAGCAGTTGGGTGCAGTCCCAAAGCACTTGGAGGCAGTGACGGTTAGATAGGATTTGTCTCTCCCGGTATTGGGAGTTGATATCGCGCTGTGTCTAGGAGAGCCATTACATATAGTCGTCCCTGGCCAGGGCAAGCGAGAATTACTGGTGGTGTTTCCAGTAGTTTCTCAGGGTGTTCTGGGCTACACTCCGACACGACTTGTACCGCTATTAGGGGACTGATGTTTACCGCCCCCTAGGCCTACCATGCGATACTCTCAGACGAACAGACCGGACTGTACGGAGATTGTCACATTCAGGCTCAGTAGAAGTTCGGATGGGTTCACCTCATCGGTCTTCTTATCGGCATCTACCTGGGGACCGTTATGTACAGCTAGTACCGCTTGCGGCCTGTGGTTAAACCCACTACCAGCTTAGTGTCGAGCCTTTAGAGTCCCACACAGAGGGTTATTCGCCTTTGGGAAAAACAAAGTAGAGGTCGCATGGTTTTGCGACGGGGTTCGTTCACATCCGTGCACTTGAGCACGTTTGGTGTCCGGACGGTTATTACTAGCGGGCTTTGGTTTAAGCCAGATCCTAGTATTTGTTTTGGAATTGGTTTTGTCTCATTGTATTCGTGTTCCTCGGAACACGGATGCGGGTGTGTATGCACAGTTGACATAGGCGGAGGAATCTCATTAGGGTTTTTGACAGTTGACTTTTTCTTAACCCAAATGAGAATGAGAAATATGATTAATGATATTAATTAAGGATAATTGTGCCATGGCTAGGTTGACCATTTAACTTTTGTTGACCTTTTGACTTTGGTTGACCGGTTGACTTTTATTGACCTTTTGACCATCATCATTTCACTTGCAAGATGCTTCTTGTTTCTTGCAAAATGCATTTATTGTGAAATGATAATGGTCATTCAAAACTAACCATCATAATTATCTTTATTGTTATTATTATTATTTCATATTATCTCATATGAGAGCATGGTTGTTATTCTTCTCTCATTCTATCATGCTCTTCCTCTCTCTTGAAAAAGCTCTCCCTCTTCCTCTCTCAAGGCTTTAATCCTTCATGTGTTGAAAATCAAAAGCTTTTGAAACTAAACCATCAAAACATCTCTCTACTCTTTCTAGGGTTCTTTGTCTAGCAAACCAAGCACTCTAGTTACCTCTTGGTTGAGGTAGGAGCTCAAGGTAGAGGCCCTCGGGTGGATCTTTCTTCGGCAAAGAAAAGACGAAGAGGAAGAGCCGTCTACACCACTCCAAGGAGCAAGCAAGAAGGAGGACCACAACAAGAAGAGAAGGAGTTCAAGATCTAGGTATAACCATTCAATATAGTAGCTAGAACTTGTAGTTAGTGTCACGCCCCGCTTCCCAGTGTACGGCGAAGTGGACGTGACGAGGCCCGCTACGTATATACTCAGAAGTATATACGCTAAGCGTAACTAAGCAATATAAAGTAAATCACAAGAGACGAATAATATGGAAATAACAGCAACCTTTATTAATAACATTCTTTTTACAATGCAGGAAAAGGAAAATACAACTGGAATGAAAAAAACAATGCCTAAACAGTGGCATAACAGGAAATAAAATAAACTGGAAGAACAAGGTACAATTATCTAGAGCTCTGGGTCTGCCTGGAATTGCTCCAAATCTTCACCGGTGGGCTCGATCTCAACTTGGTCCAATGCACCTGACGACATTCAAAGAAGAAAGAGATAGAATGTCGTCAGCGAACAGGTCGCTCGGTAAGTCCCAAAAGAATAAGAAGAATGAGAATGATAGAGTAACAGTATTTTCTAAAGTATTATAATGTTGAATATTATGGAACATTGTGTAACGTTGTTGTTTGTAGCTTGGTACAGAAGGATGCCAGTGTATACGAGGGGGATCTCTATATGCTAGAGATCAGGGCAAATGGAAAGTACAAGGAACCGTTATGCCACGGTACAACAGCAACAGGATTCAGGTTAGGTGTCTTAATCTGACCACCTCATGCTACCTTTAACATCTTCCGTACCAATCTACCCCTTAAACCCCGTAATGTTTTAACAGTATTGTAGTATTGGAATATGTAAGTTGGTTGACTAACCAAAACCATGATATCAGTAGACATGTTGCAACTGTATAATCAGGTAAATAGAATATCAGGATACTGGATGAATATCCATGGTTTGATTCAGTCAAAATGAATATATTGTTAACTGGGTTCATGGATTCATGTATTCAAATTGTATTGGAATATAAAAGCATATAGATTGACTTGAATCATATTCGAGTCAAGAATAGTCAGACTCTAACCCGAGTCAGACTAAAAGAAAAGAATTTGAAGTTCAATATTAGCTAGGGGCCTTATTGTAATTTGTGAAACTTGAGGGGGTTTTATGTAAAAATACTTTTGTATAGTTTTCAAAATACACCTCAAGTATTTAATATTCGTCTTTAATTGTTATAATGAATGTGAATTTTATTTGTGTTATTCTAGTGAATATATCCTAATAAAAGTATTATTTGTTTTATCTGAAGTTCATGGTATTTTAGTGTAACTTTTAATCTTGTAATTTTTAGAAAAATGTGGAAACTTTATATTAGGATAAAATAGGTGTTAAAATGATAATTATATATATATTAACACATGAATAATTTTTAAATGAGTATTTTATCTTTAAAAATCTCATTTTCCTTAAATATCGTATTTTAAACCTTTCGAGACCGAATGCTCCTTGCGGAGGTCTGAATCTCGCACTACTAGCCTGCGGGTGCACGATGAACCGTACTTTCCCTAACAGGTTCCCCAAAAGTGGGTTGTAGCGGCGCTTTGCTTAGGTTTATAAATACTTTTCATTTGGGAAAACGATTTTATTAATATAGGGTATTTATTAGCAAAAAGTATAGTTTTCCGTATTTTTAGTTATTAGGGTTTCCTAAACCAACTAGCCGATTTCTAAGGTCTAAACGATGAGTCATTAGAAGCCTCAAATCGCCTCTTCACCGTCAATTGCGGCCAGGTAAGTACAAGTGAGGAGGGAGGGATCCGCTCACGAATCGTGAAACAGGCCTTTTAAAGTTACCCAAGCTCACTTGCCTAGCCTAGACACCACAAGACAGTTTAGATAAACGATCGATGTCCATGACCAATCGTGTTTTTATTTTATTAAAATATTTTATCTAAAAAGTTTACAACTTAAAGCTTTAAATAAAAGTTATAAAGATTATGGTATTTTAGTGAAAAAGTCCTGTAATTCCGTATTCTGAATTTTGACATTTATCAATTAGGGTTATATTGAGTGTGTGTAGGGGTAGGTCATTATCCCGTGACTTGTATTAAGTTTTGGTGAAGTTTAAAGGTAAAACATGCTATGTTAAACTTAAAGGTATTATAGCGCAAGAATACGGTATTCGGAAACGTTATCATTTTATATGTGAAATTTCATTCAAAGTGGGTTCTACAAGTTTAGTGATCAAGATAAACCTATTTAGGAGTGAGGGAATTAATTAAACTAAGAAAAATGAACTTCATGGTATTTTTATGAAAAGAATACGGTTTTGCAAAGAAGTTATCATTTCATGTGAAAAAGTTTGATTAAATTGGTTTATGGGTGATTAATAGTCAACAAGCATATGGGTAGATAATATGTTTTAAGTGACAAGTGGAAATTTAGAGAAAAACCGAATCGGAAATCGGTTTATCCTATTTCCGTCGGGTTCCAAAAAGTCGTATTTTTATCTTAAAGAAAAGAGAGATAGAAGGAGGTGGGACTTACGGTTTGGACAAGCTAAGGAAGCTAAGGGATGTGGTGATTGTCGATTCGTCGAAAACGTCGCGAAGGTTCTGATCCGGTCGCCGGAATCCGTCGTCGATTTCGGCAGCGCTTCGCTTCTCGCTCTTCGTACCGAGTTCTCGAGAATTTGAGAGAGTGGACTTAGAGTTGTGAGGGGAAAAGGTAGAGGATAGGGGTCTTTATATAGGGCTAGGCTAGGGTTAGGGTTTGGATTAAAAAATATTTAAAAAATATATTAAAAAAACATCAAAAATTCATTAAAAATCATTAAACCTAGGAGTAAAAGGGATTTATTGGCCAAATCAAAACCGATCCAGGTATAATAAGTGTGCAAGAGGGTTGACCAAGTCAAGAGCCAACTTTTCTCAGTTGGTGACTCGGCCGTCCGGCCAAGTCCGGCCGGCGGTACCGGACCGAGTCGGCCGAGTCGCCGGCCGGCGGCGCCGAGTCGGGCCTAGTCAAGGGTCCAATGGTCGGGGGTTTTCCTGAGGAACAACTTGGTATTTTTACTTTTTGTTGTCCAGTACATATTTTGGGAGTTATGGCCTTTTTACCGTTGACTTCTAAAAAAAATTAAAACAAAATAAATACAAAAATAATGTGGGGCATGGGATTTGAACTCCGGTGGCTTGGTTTAGCAGTGCAAGGTATTACCAATGAGCTACAAGCTTCTTCTTGTAATTATTGTAAGGAATTAGATACTTAAATTGTTTCCAGCAACATTAATACTCCAAGTATACACTATATTTAAAGCAAATTTTTGGTATACAAAATTGGAGTTGTTACAGTTAGTATGTTAGTTTTTGTTTAACAAAGATCCTTCATGGTTGGTCCATGTTACCTTGTGAGAAAATTTTGATTTTTACCTATTCCGCCTCCCCGAAAGAACCGGGGTGGGTAACGTGGACCTAACAATGGTATCAGAGCCTAGCTAAATAACAACTAACTGTTAGCAAAGTGTTTAGAACTTCAATCTGGAAAAAATCGCAAAATACATCTAAAATCTTGTGTTTTCTGTCGATTTTTAAAATAGGCCTAAAAATATTTTAAGTGACATGAAAAATACAAGCAGGGTTTTTTGAGAAAACTGCAGAAATTTGGGCGCCTAAGTCCCTCAGAAGACTGCGGATCCACGGCCGATCCAGGCGGTCCGCTGCAGATCCGCGGCCGAGTTGACTCGGCAGCGCACCAAATTTCTTCTGGGGTTCTCTGTATTGGTTTTGTGATTTTTAAGATGTTTTGTTTCTGCCCAGATTCTCCAGAGAACAATGTTGTGTTTGGGGTAGTTACAAATTAGTATTTTGATCGAAGTTCTATAAACTTTAGCTAAATGGTTATATCTGTAATGTGATATATGCACTGAACGTCGACTAATCGCTATACGTCGATTAGTGGGGTTGTGCATATCTGTGATCTGTGATGTTGGATTGTGTATATGAACTTGTTGGATTATCGCGGATGAATAGCCGGGTTATGAGATGAGAGTTTCTTTATCTTTCATTTGATGTAAATTGTAAATTGATGTAATATTATTTTTTTATGGCCGTACATCCGGGATGAGGTTGTAGCCGCCATTGTATATTATTTATTTTACTGTTTTTTCTCCTAGGATAGACCCAAGGAGGGGTGCACAAACTACCGGGTACTTTGAAGTGTCGAGTGGCCACTCACGTCGTTGAGGGAGGTTGCTTCACTTCGGGTACTTGGCGGGTAGTTTGCCGCACCCGTTGCGGTCTAGGGTGGGGTATGGCTATTCATCGCGACCGTGTAATCCGTCTTTCGTTGCAGGCTCGAACGAAACGCGGATTCCTAGCATATCCAATGTGTTCATCTGTGATCTGGAATGGCTATCATTGCATCTGACAAATGTGTATATATCTATATATGATATCTAGTAGGCGTTGCTTATGTTTTGCATCCGCGCTAGTCCAGCCCCCGCTCTATCGTTAGTTAAGTAACCTAACGGGTGATGACGGGGCCCCGTGGCGAATGCGGATGGCATAAGCGTACGTCATATTTTCGTTGTTTTCTGCAATGGTAGGATTAACTGATGGGATGCATTATATTAATGAAAAGAAAAACAAACCTAAAAGACGTTGTTGGAACAATTTTAAAAAAAAACGGTTATTGCAAGGACGTTCACTTTTTTTTTGCACAGAGGTATTCGGTTATGAATACCCAGCACCTCATTCGACGAGGCAAGGGCCGAGATCCCTTCATCGGGAGTAACCCCTTGGACAGAAGTTTGCGTCAGGGTAATAATTTCACTATAGTCGATTATTCTTGCTTTGCATCGAGGTATTCAGTTTGGAATATCCTGCACCTCATTCGACGAGGAAAGAGCCGAGATCCCTTCACAGGGAGTGACCTCTTTAGCAAAAGTTTTCGCCACTATATTTTTTAAAAAAAAGGCAATCATGTTCCTTCAACGATATCAAGTTCATTACGTTAACGGGTTTTTCGCCAAAAACCCAGCCATAGCCCTCCGTCATTTCGGATTGGTATTATTTAGTATTCGTGCTGTGTTTGTTAACCTAGTCAAGGCGTAGTGAACGGTAGCTAAGTGATATTTTTCTGTGCATTGCAAATGTGATTGGTTAGGACAGTCGTGCGGCCTTGTTGACCTAGTCAAGGGTACATACGGGTGGGTTTAATGCAATCAAGATAATGACGGGTAGAACTTGACTAGCGGTTTATGGTTTTTTGACCTAGTCAAGGTCATAAACCGTTCGGGGCAAAAACCACATCGGGAGTTTCAAACATACAGGAAACTTGCAGATTCAGCATACCTTCTGGAGTGTGGTGACTAGAGTGGATTCCATCTAGGTCATCACAAAATGATAGTTGGATCCCGGTCCCACTGATGAGTTGGATTACTCTCGGGAGATTATTTCACTTAACAATCAATGCTATAAACCAAGTAGGTGTCTAGAAAGGTGTTAGCGGGGCTACGCCTCCAGGGAAAAGAGGTTATATAATTAAGGAACTTCGCGAAAGCGTTGGAAAACCTCCCTCGAAGTACCAACACTAGCCTGGCTGAAAGGTTAAGCAAGTATTGTGACGTGCGATTAATCCTGACTAGTTCTTCTTTTAAAGGTTTGAAGAAGAATTTGAGGAAACAGTGGGAGCCATCCTGGTTAGATAAATTAATAAACCAATCTAATCTTGCAAGAGCACATGTTGAGTGTTTCTTTTCTCTCTCTCCAGGTAGCAACCATTTCACGCCCTAATCAAGATAATAAAATGTATCGCTTGACCGATCCGAATTCTTATTCGGGGCTGGGGAACGTCGGTTCGTCTCTAACTTATGACAACAGTCATAAGTATGAGCAAGGAAAAGAGGATTGTATGGATTCCAAGGATACCCAGTTGAAGAAGAAGCATAGTTTTGCATCTACTTCAGGTGTTCTTGTAATTGAGAACTGCTTTACGGTCAGCCCTACCTCCTAGGTACTTGATACCGGATCAAGATCTCATATCTGTAATTTATTGCAGGGACTGAGAAAAAGTAGGAATGTTTCACCTGGTGATATGTCGCTCAGGGTAGCGAACGGAGCACAAGTTAATGCTGCAGCTGTCGGTGAATATCACCTAGTGTTGCCAAATGGCAATACTATGATTTTGAACAATTGCTACTGTGTACCTTCCATGCTTTGCAACATAATATCAGTATCTTTACTTAATAAAGATGGATATAACTTTGTTCTTGATAGAAATATCATGAACATTTACCTTCATAAGGTACTGGTTGCAGAAAGTACATGTCACGACCCGAAAGAACGGAACATGACCGGCACTTAAACTACGAACGTCTCGAGGCGTACGTAATCTAAGTAAACCGAAAACCCAGAAATCCAAACCAAGAAAAGTAGTAGAGTGCAGGAAAAACCAACTTAAAGCAAGTAATTTCAATAGCATAAGCCGAATTATGCGGTTTTTTAAAACATCAAAAATTTACTGAAAATTTCGGCAGAGTCTCCTTTGTAAATACTGGCCCCCAAACGGGATACAACATGAATAGAATACGAAAACAAGAAAAGGGCATCCCCAAGCGGGAGCTAGCTCTTCGTCAATCGACAGTCACAACCACACAAACAATAGAATATACAACGCCAACGGCGAGGATCAAAACTCAAAAGGAAACTCAAAACCACCAGAAATATAACGAGCGACTCTAAGGTCGAAACAATAAACAACATTGGTCTCTATCTAAAAAAAACATGTTTGGTTGATGGAATTTACTAGATACAACGGAATAATATTATACAAGTAATATGATAGGTACGATACAAGAAAAACCCACCTACTAGCAAGTCACCCGAATGAAACTGAGCCCGCAAAGCCGTAATGAAACCTGTACGGCAAACCTGCAAGAAGCTGGGGCACAACGGGGGTGAGTTGCCAACTCGTGAATAGAAAAACATCTACGCACAGAAATCGCATAAATAACGCAATCCTAGGTCAATGATCATAATATATCCTCAAATATATAACCAGCAGCCTATAACAAGGCTGGGGTAAATATCTAACCCGAGTGTAATCTCATGTGCCCGTGTCAGTGCCTCAGGTAGCAATATATCATATGAATGAGGTATGCATGTATGAAACAGAATATATGTAAATGAAGAAACTGTTTTCATAAATTAGTGAGATTTCCTTCGTATTTTTAAACTGAGGTATCATAAATGAAATCAGTATCAACAGTGTCTAGCATCGACACAAAATATAAATCTCACTGTCTCGAAATATCAATGTCTCAATCTCAATATCTAGGACGCCGTCAGTCCAGACCGGCCCCTACCATCCATCTCAAGACCACGACGGTATCCTCCGGATATCCGACGCGTCGGGTAATATCACTGGTAGGTAATCTGTCCCCTGCCAGGCTCAACGTCAACACCACATTCATCTTGCCCCGGGGTACCATACCGGGCCCACCATGTACCCATGACGGTTCCTCCACTCCTCGACACGGATCTCGAAAACCACAGCAAACTCATGGTGGACGACACTTACATCACTAGAAAACCGCAATTTACATATTTTAAAAGGTTAATAAGTTTAGAAATTTTGCGGCTTTCCTCCGAAATCCAGAAATATCATAAATCTCAAGAAGTCATCACAAGTGCATATGTCAATGCTAATGAATGTATATGGTATCAATAACCAAGTTGCAATGTATGATTAATAACTAGGCATGAACAATGGAATAACAGTATGCATGAAGTGACAAGTAATAACTAGAATGTCTAAACTGGCATATAACCCAGGTACACTAATATCATATCAACCTACTAACTAACAAGTTAAGTCAAGCAAATATATTCTCTAAAGTGTACGTGACATGGCAATTACCGATGAAGATGTGTGTGAGCCGGCAAGTAGGTGTACGTGGTACATACGCGTCATCGGTAATGGTGCTGGTGTCCTAACAGCATGCTATTAATAATGCAATAAGAAATTATAATATAAGTATGCGATGCGGAGCGAACAGTAAAAATGCGCGGGAGCTGAATACTAGACACAACGATAACTAAACTGTAATAATCTAATATAAATCCTACAAATGGTGCCTTTTGAAATAACACAAATCATGGGGTTTTGAAAATAGGGGCTACGGTGTTTTTATGAAAAGATACGTCTTTTGAAATATCCGTAGGATCCCTTGGGTTGTCTTTTAAAATACCCACGATTCGTTAGTTTTTGAAATAGGTAAGAATCGAATCTAATCTAACAACTAAACTAAACTAAAGGGCTAAGCTAACAAGCTGAACTACAGGTAAGGAAACCGCCTAACATCTGAGTCGATACATATACATAGCTGTATATATATTAGTCGGTGATCCCGCCTCAATAATATCATATCCGATACCATATCTAAAATCAGACATCCCAAGTCAAGAGTGCGGATCAATCATCATGATATAGCTCGTACGTAAATCCGTCGTACGGCATCCCAAATCTGGGTACGGGTCAAAGTCACATCAATCACACTATTCATTTGGTATCTTCTTTATCAAATATCATGATCCGGAATAATGTCCTACGTCTAGTACAATATTGATGCCATCTATGTATGCATGCGGGTGTAAGATTTACTACGTCAGAAGACCCGCTAAAACATCATGTCGTATCTCAATACGAACCAAATCACGTCACCGATCTCCTGGCCTCAAGCCCAATCTCATCGACTCATCTCAAATTCCAAATACTATCCTCAAATCCAGTATATGAACACATAGTCCCATACCCATGTGAACACATAATATATATATTCCCATACACGCACATATGAAATAAGGAATGTATGCAAGTATGTATATGTGTGTATGTGCAAGTGTAGTGCACCCACTACCTAAGGTTTCGTAACTATGCACCAATCCAACACCAATATCCATCTAAAATCATCAATAATAAATCCTAACAACATATCATAAATTGTTGGTGTGTATACGCATCCGTATACATCACCACGGACTGCGGGGATGCTATACGCCATCCACCCGACTTCTCCCCGTAGATATAAATCTACTCACCTGGTCCTCGCTAGCCGGTGCCGACGTCGCCACGCGCTTGCTTGTCGTCTCGAAGTCCACATGGGGTACCTACATATCATAACGCACCGTATCGCATTAAAACTAAATTCGAAATCGAAACGGCATACGAAAATCAAATCGGCACGCGCATCACGCGTAGGTCCAAACCTATCGCCTACGCATGCAAGAATAGTCAAACCAACCCTCGACGTCGATGTACAAACGTCAACCATCGAGAAAAATCCAATCACACTCATTTGCACAATTACAAGCACTAATTATAATATAAAATAGCTTACAATTCCCAAAAACCCCAATTTCACTTAAAAAGTCGTTTTTCCGAAAATCTAGCGAGCACAATTCGCCGTTTTTGTACAAAACATGATGTTTAAATGAATGTAGCGGCCAATATACTTATTAAATATCTTAAATAAGTCATAGAAATAATTTCCGGAATTTAATCTCATTAAATTCCAAAAACCCTAATATTCTAGTTTACAAAATACCCTTTTTAACAATTTCATAGCAAAATGCACAAACTACGATTTAGGTTGGATTTCCATGATCTAAAGCATTAAACCACACTTAATAAAGTTAATGAAGTCATGAAAAACCTAAACACGTTTTTAATCCCAAGTATTTAACCAATTTCAAAAACCTAGTAAGCAAATCAGCAAATTAACACAATTTTTAAACTAACCATTAGCACAAGCTACTAATCTTGTATCAACATGACAAAAAAGCCTAAATATAACACACAACCATACACCAATTTTATAAAACCCTAACTTGCATTCAAATTCATAACTTGAATTCCAAAACTTGCAACTTAAGCCTAATTAACACTTAAGTAGTTTAGCTTTAAGAAATTAGTAACAAATTAAGCAAAAATGTTTTAGAATTATACCCAAAAATATTTGAAGATCCACAAGCATCCATGGCCCTCCAAAATGCTCTCTTTTCACAAGGATCCATACTATACGGGCTAAGCTAAAATGGGTAGGAGTCGGATTTGGGTTTTGGGATTTTTTTTGATGGATTTGAGGCAATTTTTGATGAAGTTTGAAGAGAAAAGAGAAGGGAAATGGGGGGGGGGCTGTTGCTGCTGTAGGAGGGAGGGGGGCTGCTGGAATGGGAGGGGGAGAGGAGAGAGAGGGAGGTAGAGAAAGTGGGGGAGAAAGTCAAGGTCAAACCAAAGTCAAAAGTCCACCTCATTTATCCATTTTCTTTTCTTTTCTTTCATTTCTTTTCCTTTGAAATTCAAGTGGGGAAAAATATGGTGGCTGCTGAATTCAGCCATGGGGAGGAGTAAGTGGGGGTGTGTGGGTGTGGGTACGGGTGTGGGGTGATGAAAAATGATAAATACAATACCCCAAGCATCCATTTACGCTAAAAAAAGCCTTTTTTCTTCAATAATTTCTAAACCGTTTTGGCAAATGATTTCGTTCCAAAAACCACATGATAAAATTTTATTTAATGTTTTATGATGCACAAAATTTGTTTCAACTCATTCCAATTTGTAATTTTCCCTAATTAAATGTATTAGTGACGGCTTAAAATAATAATAAAATAATATTTTTTTCAGAAAATTTGAAATTTCACCAGCGGCTCAATAAACACCAAATAATAGCAATTACATAGCTAGAATATGTATATTTAATTTTTATAATAAGATATTTGGATTTTGACTTTTTACAGAAAACCCCTTTATTTTACCGATTTTCCGAAATTTCACCGAAACGATTTTCAAAACGTTACAATCTTCCCCCCTTAAAAAAATTCGGTCCCCGAATTTAAATTCAAACTCCCCCAAATACTAAAACATCTAAGAAAAACCATCAAGTCGTCGGGGCTCCGAAATTGTAACTACATAAAACAAATCGTAGCGCAGCGCATGCGCTTGAAAAATGAGCATATAACTCAAATCGAAACTCCGTCAAGCATCCCGCAATCATCGGAGTCATGGAGAAGACATCAATGCCAAATCCAAATCAAAACCAATATGACTTAACTCGAAACTATACATGTAAATATCGAATCTATATATGTAAGTATCTGAAGGAAATGCATGCCAAATCTCTTTAAGTCGTTGTGCACGCGTATAACACTGCACAGTGGCGGACGTCTATCATAAGGAAATAACTATATACATATATACCTTTGTTTGAAAAGTACGTTCCGCCGTTTTGGAAACAATTTGGAAGGGTCTCCTTGTTTTAAACATTTCGCGTCATATCAGACACGTAGGTAAATACTGAGGCTATAGCTCGCTTTTTGGAAATCCCTTCAATAACTATCAATGCATGCAAAATATATTCAGGTACTGTCCTCTGACTAGTCCTGCTCAGTACGAAAATACATAGCAATATTATAAAAACGTACTGCTCTATAAGAAAAAAATCAATCGCAAAATACGCGTATGAATACTACGTGCGTCTGGTGCGCACGGAAATCAAAATCCATATACGTGCCATACAAGTGCACAGAAACAAGATCTAAGTGCATCGGGTGTGCACGAAACATCTGTCGTAGGCAACATGTGTGCCTGACAGCAAAATCAGGTGCATCTGACATGCACGAAAAATCTCGAATTAGTGCATCTGGTGTGCACCAAATCGCATCTCGTAACTGGCGCCCAACAGGCGCTAAAAATCCAATCCGGTGCATAAAATGCACAAAACAAATGTCGAGAATCACCCTCGAAATCGAAATCCAGTGTATCCAAGTGCACAAAATACATGTCACTGCACTGCCAGCATATATAAACTATACAAAGTGCAGGAACCAAATCGCGTGCGTGCATACGCACAAAATCAACTCAACTGTTTAAAACCGTAAAATCACAAACATGTGAAACTAAAGCACGAAAACGATATCAAGTGCAACACTGTGCAAAGACCGTAAATCCTCAATCATCAAAATCAAATTATACGAATAAATCACCCAAAACATCGAAATCAATAATGGCGGAACAGTACCGCTCAAGCGCATCCTCTAAGAATCTCGGCCAACTGCCACGGTCCCTAGTGGGACGTCTCGTCGATGATCATGAACTCTGTCCTTCTGGCATGCATAACCATGACCACTCCTGGGTCAAGGTCTTCACTGTGAATTACCAATCTTTCGGTCCATCGGCTCATCGGTCCTGTCAGGTGTGCTAACGGGGACGATTCCGTTCTGGCACTTCTCTGGTCATCTCTTGGTCAATCATCGCGACCACTCGTAAGACAGCATATTACTGGCGTCAGCCTCTGGTTCTCTGAATGTACGTGATACATCTGATCCTGGGTGCAAGTATCATTGCAGCAGTGTCCTGAAAGGAATCCTGCTCACGGTCTCTTCCATGTCTCGTCCCTGCCAACTGTCCGGAAGTCATTGTCCTTTCCTATATCTGCATCTTACTCTGGAACGACTGCATACTCATCGCGACTCCTTCTGGAAGGTAAGTCCAAGTACCATGCCTCGGCAAGCGCATCGTCTCTCTGATGTCGGCGGAGTGGAACGTCATCTCACCTAGATCTGGTGCGAACCTCTTACTCCACTTTTCTCTAATGTCGTCTGCTTTGGACTCGTCTCGTCGCGGTTGCATGGACTGAGCTCCAACGGCTATCCTCGTATCTGGAGTCTCCCAAGAATGCATCTCACCACCTAGCATCCGAATTAAGTCGAGCCATCCGATCGAGTCGTCAAAACCTCATAATCCCCCAAGAGCTCAACATCTTGGGTACAGTTTAATAGTATCGAGTACATACCACAGCATCGGTGGTCCAGCCGTAGAAGGGCAAACCCAAGCCTCACTAATGGCGCTGTAGAACTGCCGCAAACCCGAAGGTTCAAAGGCTTTCACACGGTCATTAAGTCGAGTTAGGGTTTCATTCTTCTAGAGGGACCATAGAATTGCCTGCATGTCTTTCCGACTACTTTAAACTTGGAATAATAGGTTTCTGACATTCGATCGTCTCTGTCGACTCCCAACGTCTCCGCGTGAAGTCGTCTCTAGCTGGAATCAATCTATCTGATGACCTCGCATCAGGGTAGGCGAACGATCCACATGTCCTAGTCATTCATCCTCGATGACTAGCGACCTTCTATCACCTCTTAGTACAACTTATACTGCAATAGCTCCAACATCTGGGGCGATATCTCGTCGTTCGCAACAATAACTGGCTCGCTCGTCTGCACGCTGAACAGTGCATCAACCATCAAGAATAAGAAACACACCAACGGTCATCAAAATCTGGCTGGCCTCTGCCAGTGGCCCAATCCTCTGATGTCGATCAGCACATCCGAGTAACCTCATAAAGGCGATCCGCCAAACGCTCGTGGCGCGGAAACACAGTCAAAAGACACCTCTCCACAATCGGGTGTCGCCGGAATCATGCCCTGGTCAGTCCTCGTTCGTGCCGAGCTCGTGCTGACCGCAACTTTAGCCGTAGCTCTCCCTGCCCGTAATCGTGGCAGCAAAACCAAACTGGTACCGATGAGGCTAGATCAGGAAGGAATATAATATTGAACAAGGAAATGTACATCCTAAGGCTTCTTAAGTGGAGTGGCGTGTCATAAATATGCCGCGGAACATACCAACGGTACGTCACTCTACTTTAGTCACCTATTCCATCAACCAAGGGTCATCCTACGCTCCGAAGGTAAAACCTAACGCTCTGATACCAACTTTGTCACGACCCGAAAGTACGGAACATGACCGGCACTTAAACTACGAACGTCTCGAGGCGTACGTAATCTAAGTAAACCGAAAACCCAGAAATCCAAACCAAGAAAAGTAGTAGAGTGCAGGAAAAACCAACTTAAATCAAGTAATTTCAATAGCATAAGCCGAATTATGCGGTTTTTTAAAACATCAAAAATTTACTGAAAATTTCGGCAGAGTCTCCTTTGTAAATACTGGCCCCCAAACGGGATACAACATGAATAGTATACGAAAACAAGAAAAGGGCATCCCCAAGCGGGAGCTAGCTCTTCGTCAATCGACGGTCACAACCACACAAACAATAGAATATACAACGCCAACGGCGAGGATCAAAACTCAAAAGGAAACACAAAACCACCAGAAATATAACGAGCGACTCTAAGGTCGAAAGAATAAAGAACATTGGTCTCTATCTAAAAAAAACATGTTTGGTTGATGGAATTTACTAGATACAACGGAATAATATTATACAAGTAATATGATGGGTACGATACAAGAAAAACCCACCTACTAGCAAGTCACCCGAATGAAACTGAGCCCGCAAAGCCGTAATGAAACCTGTACGGCAAACCTGCAAGAAGCTGGGGCACAACGGGGGGTGAGTTGCCAACTCGTGAATAGAAAAACATCTACGCACAGAAATCGCATAAATAACGCAATCCTAGGTCAATGATCATAATATATCCTCAAATATATAACCAGCAGCCTATAACAAGGCTGGGGTAAATATCTAACCCGAGTGTAATCTCATGTGCCTGTGTCAGTGCCTCAGGTAGCAATATATCATATGAATGAGGTATGCATGTATGAAACAGAATACATGTAAATGAAGAAACTGTTTTCATAAATTAGTGAGATTTCCTTCGTATTTTTAAACTGAGGTATCATAAATGAAATCAGTATCAACAGTGTCTAGCATCGACACAAAATATAAATCTCACTGTCTCGAAATATCAATGTCTCAATCTCAATATCTAGGGCGCCGTCAGTCCAGACCGGCCCCTACCATCTATCTCAAGACCACGACGGTATCCTCCGGATATCCGACGCGTCGGGTAATATCACTGGTAGGTAATCTGTCCCCTGCCAGGCTCAACGTCAACACCACATTCATCTTGCCCCGGGGTACCGTACCGGGCCCACCATGTACCCATGACGGTTCCTCCACTCCTCGACACGGATCTCGAAAACCACAGCAAACTCATGGTGGACGACACTTACATCACTAGAAAACCGCAATTTACATATTTTAAAAGGTTAATAAGTTTAAAAATATTGCGGCTTTCCCCCGAAATCCAGAAATATCATAAATCTCAAGAAGTCATCACAAGTGCATATGTCAATGCTAATGAATGTATATGGTATCAATAACCAAGTTGCAATGTATGATTAATAACTAGGCATGAACAATGGAATAACAGTATGCATGAAGTGACAAGTAATAACTAGAATGTCTAAACTGGCATATAACCCAGGTACACTAATATCAAATCAACCTACTAACTAACAAGTTAAGTCAAGCAAATATATTCTCTAAAGTGTACGTGACATGGCAATTACCGATGAAGATGTGTGTGAGCCGGCAAGTAGGTGTACGTGGTACATACGCATCATCGGTAATGGTGCTGGTGTCCTAACAGCATGCTATTAATAATGCAATAAGAAATTATAATATAAGTATGCGATGCGGAGCGAACAGTAAAAATGCGCGGGAGCTGAATACTAGACACAACGATAACTAAACTGTAATAATCTAATATAAATCCTACAAATGGTGCCTTTTGAAATAACACAAATCATGGGGTTTTGAAAATAGGGGCTACGGTGTTTTTATGAAAAGATACGTCTTTTGAAATATCCGTAGGATCCCTTGGGTTGTCTTTTAAAATACCCACGATTCGTTAGTTTTTGAAATAGGTAAGAATCGAATCTAATCTAACAACTAAACTAAACTAAAGGGCTAAGCTAACAAGCTGAACTACAGGTAAGGAAACCGCCTAACATCTGAGTCGATACATATACATAGCTGTATATATATTAGTCGGTGATCCCGCCTCAATAATATCATATCCGATACCATATTTAAAATCAGAAATCCCAAGTCAAGAGTGCGGATCAATCATCACGATATAGCTCGTACGTAAATCCGTCGTACGGCATCCCAAATCTGGGTACGGGTCAAAGTCACATCAATCACACTATTCATTTGGTATCTTCTTTATCAAATATCATGATCCGGAATAATGTCCTACGTCTAGTACAATATTGATGCCATCTATGTATGCATGCGGGTGTAAGAATTACTACGTCAGAAGACCCGCTAAAACATCATGTCGTATCTCAATACGAACCAAATCACGTCACCGATCTCCTGGCCTCAAGCCCAATCTCATCGACTCATCTCAAATTCCAAATACTATCCTCAAATCCAGTATATGAACACATAGTCCCATACCCATGTGAACACATAATATATATATTCCCATACACGCACATATGAAATAAGGAATGTATGCAAGTATGTATATGTGTGTATGTGCAAGTGTAGTGCACCCACTACCTAAGGTTTCGTAACTATGCACCAATCCAACACCAATATCCATCTAAAATCATCAATAATAAATCCTAACAACATATCATAAATTGTTGGTGTGTACCACGGACTGCGGGGGTGCTATACGCCATCCACCCGACTTCTCCCCGTAGATATAAATCTACTCACCTGGTCCTCGCTAGCCGGTGCCGACGTCGCCACGCGCTTGCTTGTCGTCTCGAAGTCCACATGGGGTACCTACATATCATAACGCACCGTATCGCATTAAAACTAAATTCGAAATCGAAACGGCATACGAAAATCAAATCGGCACGCGCATCACGCGTAGGTCCAAACCTATCGCCTACGCATGCAAGAATAGTCAAACCAACCCTCGACGTCGATGTACAAACATCAACCATCGAGAAAAATCCAATCACACTCATTTGCACAATTACAAGCACTAATTATAATATAAAATAGCTTACAATTCCCAAAAACCCCAATTTCACTTAAAAAGTCGTTTTTCCGAAAATCTAGCGAGCACAATTCGCCGTTTTTGTACAAAACATGATGTTTAAATGAATGTAGCGGCCAATATACTTATTAAATATCTTAAATAAGTCATAGAAATAATTTCCGGAATTTAATCTCATTAAATTCCAAAAACCCTAATATTCTAGTTTACAAAATACCCTTTTTAACAATTTCATAGCAAAATGCACAAACTACAATTTAGGTTGGATTTCCATGATCTAAAGCATTAAACCACACTTAATAAAGTTAATGAAGTCATGAAAAACCTAAACACATTTTTAATCCCAAGTATTTAACCAATTTCAAAAACCTAGTAAGCAAATTAGCAAATTAACACAATTTTTAAACTAACCATTAGCACAAGCTACTAATCTTGTATCAACATGACAAAAAAGCCTAAATATAACACACAACCATACACCAATTTTATAAAACCCTAACTTGCATTCAAATTCATAACTTGAATTCCAAAACTTGCAACTTAAGCCTAATTAACACTTAAGTAGTTTAGCTTTAAGAAATTAGTAAAAAATTAAGCAAAAATGTTTTAGAATTATACCCAAAAACATTTGAAGATCCACAAGCATCCATGGCCCTCCAAAATACTCTCTTTTCACAAGGATCCATACTATACGGGCTAAGCTAAAATGGGTAGGAGTCGGATTTGGGTTTTGGGATTTTTTTTGATGGATTTGAGGCAATTTTTGATGAAGTTTGAAGAGAAAAGAGAAGGGAAATGGGGGGGCTGTTGCTGCTGTAGGAGGGAGGGGGGGCTGCTGGAATGGGAGGGGGAGAGGAGAGAGAGGGAGGTAGAGAAAGTGGGGGAGAAAGTCAAGGTCAAACCAAAGTCAAAAGTCCACCTCATTTATCCATTTTCTTTTCTTTTCTTTCATTTCTTTTCCTTTGAAATTCAAGTGGGGAAAAATATGGTGGCTGCTGAATTCAGCCATGGGGAGGAGTAAGTGGGGGTGTGTGGGTGTGGGTACGGGTGTGGGGTGATGAAAAATGATAAATACAATACCCCAAGCATCCATTTACGCTAAAAAAAGCCTTTTTTCTTCAATAATTTCTAAACCGTTTTGGCAAATGATTTCGTTCCAAAAACCAAATGATAAAATTTTATTTAATGTTTTATGATGCACAAAATTTGTTTCAACTCATTCCAATTTGTAATTTTCCCTAATTAAATGTATTAGTGACGGCTTAAAATAATAATAAAATAATATTTTTTTAAGAAAATTTGAAATTTCACCAGCGGCTCAATAAACACCAAATAATAGCAATTACATAGCTAGAATATGTATATTTAATTTTTATAATAAGATATTTGGATTTTGACTTTTTACAGAAAACCCCTTTATTTTACCGATTTTCCGAAATTTCACCGAAACGATTTTCAAAACGTTACAATACACTGTGTAATAGTATCTATGTTCTAAATCAGAATACAGTTCTCAATGTACAAAACACACGCAAGAGGAAGAATTCAGATACGAATGAATCCTACTTGTGGCATTGTAGACTTGGTCATATCGGAGAGAAAAGACTAAGTAAGTTGCATAAAGATGGACTCTTGAATGCGTTCGAGTTTTCATCTTATGAAACTTGTCAGTCTTGTCTCAAAGGAAAAATGACTAAATCTCCGTTCACCGGACATGGAGAAAGAGCAACAGAGCTCTTGGGACTCATACACAGTGATGTATGTGGTCCAATGTCTATACATGCAAGGGGTGGGTTCTCGTACTTCATCACATTCACTGACGATCTCTCTAGGTTCGGATATGTGTATCTGATGAAACATAAATCTGAAGCTTTTGAGAAATTCAAGGAATTCAGAAACGAAGTAGAGAACCAGACTGGAAAAAGTATCAAGATCCTCCGATCGGATAGGGGAGGGGAGTACTTAAGCACGGAATTCCTAGATTACTTAAAAGAGAATGGAATTTTCTCTCAGCTTACTCCTCCTTATACACCACAGCACAACGGTGTATCGGAGCGGAGGAATCATACCCTATTGGATATGGTTCGCTCCATGATGAGTAGTGCTGAGTTACTTCTTTCATTTTGGGGACATGCGCTTTTGACAGCAGCATATCTATTGAATGATGTTCCGTCTAAATCGGTGCCTAAGACTCCATTCGAGATATGGAATGGAAAGAGGCCATATCTTAAAAGATTTAAGATATGGGGTTGTCCGGCTTATGTTAAAAAGCATAAACCAGATAAACTAGAGGCACGGTCAGTTTTATATAAGTTTGTGGGATATCCAAAGAATGGTTATGGATATCTGTTCTACCACACTGAGGAACAGAAGGTGTTTGTTGCTCAGCATGCCGTTTTCTTAGAAACGGAGTTTCTTGCAAAAGAAATTAGTGGGAGCACGGTAGAATTGGAAGAAATTCAGCGACCACAAACTGAAACTGAAGATTTGACAGAACCTCAGGATTCAATAACCCCAGATGAACCTCAGCCACTCCGCAGATCTGGTAGGATTTCTCATCCGCCCGAGAGATACTACGGTTTTCTCATAGACGGGGATCGAGAGGATTGCATCGTGGAAGAAGATGACCCTACCAGTTTCAGGCAAGCCATTATCAGTAGGGACTCTGATAAGTGGCTGGATGCTATGCAATCCGAAATGGAGTCCATGTACACCAATAAAGTATGGACCTTGGATATTTCTCCAACTGGAGTAAAACCCGTTGGATGCAAATGGATCTACAAAAGGAAACTTGGTGTAGATGGGCAGGTGGAAACCTATAAGGCTAGACTTGTTGCAAAAGGTTTTCGTCAAAGACCTGGTGTAGACTATAACGAAACTTTTTCTCCAGTTGCTATGCTCAAATCCATTCGGATCCTACTTGCCATTACTGCCTTCCATGACTATGAAATCTGGCAGATAGACATAAAAATGGCTTTTCTAAACGGCTGTTTGGAAGAGTACGTTTACATGGATCAGCCAGAAGGTTTCGTAGACAGTGGGAGCAGCGGGAAGGTGTGCAAGTTGCTTAAATCCATTTATGGATTAAAGCAGGCATCGCGGAGCTGGAACATCTGTTTTGATGAGGCAATCAAGGAATTTGATTTCATCAAGAACGAAGATGAACCTTGTATCTATAAAAAGATTGTAGGACGAACTGTCGTGTTCCTAGTCTTGTACGTGGACGACATTCTTTTGATAGGAAATGACATTCCTATGCTACAATCGGTCAAGTTGTTCTTGTCACAACGGTTCTCCATGAAGGACCTGGGTGATGCCTCGTACATTCTGGGGATCAAGATCTACAGAGATAGATCCAAGAGATTACTGGGACTTTCGCAGTCCAGGTACATAGAGACCGTACTAAAGAGATTTAGTATGGAAGATTCCAAGCGCGGTAATATACCCGCATTGCACGGAATCACCATCTCCAAGAAGATGTCTCCTAAGACTGACGAGGAGAGAGTTCGCATGAGCACTACACCCTACGCTTCGGCGGTAGGATCTATAATGTATGCGATGCTATGTACAAGACTAGATGTAGCTTACGCGCTGAGCGTGGTGAGCCGGTATCAGTTAGACCCAGGTGAGAACTACTAGACGGCAGTGAAGAACATTCTCAAGTACCTGAGAAGGACTAAGGAGATGTTCCTGGTTTACGGTAATGGAGACCTCAGGGTCGAGTCCTTTACCGATTCAAGCTTCCAGAGTGACAAAGATGACAGCAAGTCTGTCTCGGGTTTTGTGTTTACCCTCAATGGAGGGGCGGTGTGTTGGAGGAGTTCTAAACAGGATACCGTCGCAGACTCAACGATGGAGGCTGAATACATTGCTACAAGCGATGCCGCAAAAGAGGCGGTCTGGATGAAGAAGTTCATTAGTGAACTTCAGGTGGTTCCGTCCATTGTTGACCCAATACCTTTGTATTGCGATAACAATGGGACTATAGCTTTAGCAAAGGAACCAAGGTCCCATCAGAAATCCAGACACATCTTAAGGCGGTATCACCTGATCAGGGAGATCATTGATCGCCAGGAGATCGAGGTACGGAGAGTGGACACAAAAGACAACACGGCGGATCCATTCACAAAGACCCTCCTTCAAACACATTTCGAGCGACTTTTTGAGCTATTGGGTATGCGGTACGCCAGCAGCTGGCCTTCGTACAGACGTTTGGCATGCGGTACACCAATTACTGGCCTTTAGTGCAAGTAGGAGATTGTTGGATATGTATGCCCTAGAGACCATTATTGTATAGTACTAGTTTGTATAATACATTTTGGAAGCTTGGGATATATACACGGATTTTACGACAGTCTTGATCGATATAGTAGTATGCTACTTGGTTTGTTTCTATCTTAATATATATGTTTCTTTTAACATATCGCTAATACATATTGATGGAGCCTTTAGGATCTGTACTTGACTACCGGCGTTGTGATGGCGATCACACTAGTGGGGCTGGGTAGTCTATAAGCACATCCTTATTTTGGTCTCTAGTCATAGGATTATCGAGACAGGGCATCGATACTCCAGAGTATACTGGTGCATACGCTTCTCGTCCCAGCAGGGGAGATGGTCTGTCCCACAGCCATCAGTACGTCGTACTGGAGATAGTATGCAGGTGCTCGTTAGGTTACGAGTACACTGGACAGGACTCATCGGGAACTGTTGGTTGGTATTATACCTATCGTCAGTTGACAGTTCCCAGGTGACATGAATACAGCTTAGTCCGTTGACTTGACACTGTCACTTCGCCTCGAGTGTGTTCCACTGTACTTAGATTACTACCCTACCACGGCTCTATTGAGTCGTGCAAACAGGTAGTAGTTGGGTGCAGTCCCGAAGCACTTGGAGGAAGTGACGGTTAGACAGGATTCGTCTCTCCCGGTATTGGGAGTTGATATCGCGCTGTGTCTAGGAGAGCCATTACACATAGTCGTTCCTGGACAGGGCAAGCGAGAATTACTGGTGGTGTTTCCAGTAGTTTCTCAGGGTGTTCTGGGCTACACTCCGACACGAATTGTACCGCTATTAGGGGACTGACATTTACTGCCCCTAGGCCCGCCATGCGATACTCTCAGACGAACAGACCGAACTGTACGGAGATTGTCGCATTCAGGCTCAGTAGAAGTTCGGATGGGTTCACCTCATCGGTCTTCTTATCGGTATCTACCTGGGGACCATTATGTACAGCTAGTACCGCTTGCGGTCTGTGGTTAAACCCACTGCCATCGTAGTGTCGAGCCTTTAGAGTGCACACAGAGGGTTATTCGCCTTCGGGCAAAACAGAGTAGAGGTCGCATGGTTTTGCGACGGGGTTCGTTCACATCCGTGCACTTGTGCACGTTTGGTGTCCGGACAGTTATTACTAGCGGGCTTTGGTTTAAGCCAGATCCTAGTATTTGTTTTGGGATTGGTTTTGTCTCATTGTATTCGTGTTCCTCGGAACACGGATGCGGGTGTGTATGCACAGTTGACAGAGGCGGAGGGATCTCATTAGGGTTTTTGACAGTTGACTTTTTCTTAACCCTAATGAGAATAAGAAATATGATTAATGATATTAATTAAGGATAATTGTGCCATGGTTAGGTTGACCATTTGACTTTTGTTGACCTTTTGATTTTGGTTGACCGGTTGACTTTTGTTGACCTTTTGCCTATCATCATTTCACTTGCAAGATGCTTCTTGTTTCTTGCAAAATCCATTTATTGTGAAATGATAATGGTCATTCAAAACTAACCATCACAATTATCTTTATTGTTATTATTATTATTTCATATTATCTCATATGAGAGCATGGTTGTTATTCTTCTCTCATTCTATCATGCTCTTTCTCTCTCTTGAAAAAGCTCTCCCTCTTCCTCTCTCAAAGCTTTAATCTTTCATGTGTTGAAAATCAAAAGCTTTTGAGACTAAACCATCAAAACTTCTCTCTACTCTTTCTAGGGTTCTTTGTCTAGCAAACCAAGCACTCTAGTTACCTCTTGGTTGAGGTAGGAGCTCAAGGTAGAGGCCCTCGGGTGGATCTTTCTTCGGCAAAGAGAAGACGAAGAGAAGGAGCCGTCTACACCACTTTAAGGAGTAAGCAAGAAGGAGGACCACAACAAGAAGAGAAGGAGTTCAAGATCTAGGTATAACCATTCAACATAGTAGCTAGAACTTGTAGTTAGTATGTTAGTTTTTTTTAGCAAAGATCCTTCATGGTTGGTCCATGTTACCTTGTGAGAAAATTTTGATTTTTACCTATTCCGCCTCCCCGAAAGAACCGGGGTGGGTAAAGTGGACCTAACACATCCATCGCCCATCTCATAGGTCGAGAAGCGTATACGCTAGACTACTCTGGTATATCGATGCCCTGTCTCGATACACCCACGACTAGGAACATTAAAGGATGAACTTATAGACTACCATGGCCCCACTAGTATGATCTGCATCATAATCCTGGTAGTCAAGTACACATCCTAAGGGCTTTACCAACATGTAACCATAAGACAGTAAGAGACAAGTATACATGTTAAGATAAAGAGCAACCAGATAGCATACTATCATGTCAAGCAAGAAAGTCCTCTCTATATATGTCGAAGCATCCACTATAATATACATCATATGTACAATAATGGCCTCTAGAGCATACATACAACTAACAATCTCCCACTTTCACTAGGGTCAGCTGCTGTAGTATCGCATACCCAGCATCCCGAAGAGTCTCTCGAACTATATCTGGGGAATGGTCTTCGTGAGTGGATCCGCAGTGTTATTCTTCGTGTCAACTCTCCTGACCTTGATCTCCCGGCGATCAACTATCTCTCGGATCAGGTGATACCACCTCAGAATATGCCTGGATCGCTGATGGGACCTGGGTTCCTTGGCCAAAACCACCGCTCCATTGTTATCACAATACAAAGGTATTGGATACTCAATGGATGGAACCACTCCAAGTTCAGTTATGAACTTCTTTATTCAGACAGCTTCTTTAGCAGCATCGTTGGCAGCGATGTATTCAGCCTCCATCGTCGATTCTGCCACGGTTTCCTGCTTGGAACTCTTCCAGCATACCGCCCCTCCATTGAGGGTAAAGACAAATCCTGAGTGCGACTTAGAGTCGTCCTTATCACTCTGGAAGCTCGAATCGGTAAAGGACTCCACTTGGAGTTCTCCGTTACCATACACCAAGAGCATCTCTTTAGTCCTTCTCAAGTACTTGAGAATGCTCTTCACAGCTGTCCAATACTCTCTCCAGGATCTGCTTGATACCTGCTTACTACACTTAGTGAGTATGCTACATCGGGTCTGGTAGATAGCATCGCGTACATGATAGAGCCTACTGCCAAAGCATAGGGTATCCCTTGCATGCGATCTCTCTCCAATTCAGTCTTGGGAGACATCTCTTTGGAGAGAGTGAGTCCTGAGATCGTGGGTAAAAACCCACGCTTGGATTCTTCCATACTAAACCTCTTTAGTATGGTGTCAATGTACCTGGATTGGGACAATCCCAGTATCTATTTAGATCTATCCCTATAGATCTTAATCCCCAAGATGTAGGAGGGATCCCCTAGATCTTTCATTGAGAATCTTTGTGATAAGAAGAACTTGACCGATTGCAGCATAGGAATGTCATTTTCTATCAAGAATATGTCATCCACATACAATACGAGGAAGACAACCTTACTCTCTACCACCTTCTTGTATATACAAGGTTCATCTACGTTTTTGATGAAATCAAACTCTTTAATAACGACATCAAAACAGATGTTCCAACTCCACGATGCTTTCTTTAACCCGTAGATGGATTTAAGCAGCTTGCATACCTTTCCGCTGCTCCCACTGTCCATGAATCCCTCTGGCCGAGTCATGTACACGCACTCTTCCAAATCACTATTTAGAAAGGCATCTTAACATCCATTTGCCAGATTTCATAGTCATGGTATGCAGCAATGGCATGCATGATCCGGATGGATTTAAGCATAGCCACTGGAGAAAAGGTTTCGTCATAATCCACATCTAGTCGTTGACGAAAACCCTTTACAACAAGTCTAGCTTTGAAAGTCTCCACTTTCCCATCTACAGCAAGTTTTTTCTTGAAGATCCACTTGCTCCCAATGGGTTTTACCCTTTCAGGAGCATCTTCCAAAGTCCATACTTTGTTGGTGTACATGGATTCCATCTCGGACCGCATTGCATCCAGCCATTTCATAGAGTCCCCACTCGTGATGGTCTGCTCGAAGCTAGTAGGGTCATCATCATCCATGATGCAATCATCGCTTCCACCATCAATGAGAAAACCGTAGTATCTCTCAGGTGGATGAGGAACCCTATTAGATCGGCGGAGAGGCTGAGGTTCGTTGGAAACTATCGAATCCTCTGGTTCCACCAAATCTTCTATCGTAGTCTGTATAGCTGGAACTTCTTCTAGTTCTACCTCCTTACCATTAATTTCTTTCAAAAGAAAACCCTTTTCTAAAAAGGTGGCATGTCGAGAAACAAACACCTTTTATTCCTCGGAATGGTAAAAGATATACCCTCATGAATATTTGGGATATCCTATGAACTTACACAGAACTGACATTGCCTTGAGTTTGTCCGGATTTTGTGTTTTCACATAGGCCGGACAACCCCATATCTGAATAAAATTAAGATATGGCCTCTTCCCATTCCATATCTCATATGGAGTGGTGGGCACTGATTTGGTGGGAACTCGATTCAATAGGTATGCGGCCGTTTCCAGTGCATAACCCCAAAAAGAAATAGGTAACTCAGCGGTGCTCATCATAGAGCGCACCATATCTAATAGGGTGCGATTCCTTCGCTCCGATATACCGTTGTGCTGTGGTGTATACGGAGGAGTAAGCTGAGAGAGAATCCCATTCTCTTTTAGATAATCCAGGAACACCGTGTTCAAGTATTCACCTCCTCGATCAGATCATAGGATTTTAATACTTTTACCCGTTTGGTTCTCGACTTCGGACTTATATTCTCTAAATTTCTCAAAAGCTTCAGACTTGTGTTTCATCAGGAACACATGTCCGAATCTAGAGAGATCGTCAGTGAATGTAATGAAGTACGAGGAACCATTCCTGGCATGAGTAGACATAGGATCACATACATCACTATGTATCAGTCCCAAGAGCTTACTAGCTCTTTCTCCGTGTCCTGTAAACGGAATTTTGGTCATCTTGCCTTTGAGACATGACTGGCAAGTGTCAAAATATGAAAATTCGAACGGATTCAAATATCCATCCTTATGCAACTTAGCTAGTCGTGTCACATTGATATGACCTAGTCTATAATGCCACAAGAAGGATTCGTTCATTTCTGAACTCTTCCTCTTGTTTGTGTTTTGTATATTAAGAACCGTGGTTTGATCTAGAATGTATATGACATTATTTAACGAGCCTGATCCAATCAACTTTTGATTCAGGAAGATATTCATAACATTATCCTGTACTACAAAATTATATCCTTCTTTACTCAGTAAAGAAACTGATATAAGATTGCATATCGTCGGAATGTAAAAGCATTCGTTCAGAATCAATGTATTACCATTTGGTAATACAAGGTGATATTCGCCAACTCCTTAGGTTGCAACATTTGTCCCATTCCCTACTCTTACGGAATGATCACCTACTCCCAGTTCTCTACATTTCCTTAGCCCATGTAACATATTACATATGTGGGATCCCGGTCCGGTATCTAATACCCAGGACATAGAGTGAACTGAGAAACAGTTCTCAATAACTAACACACCCGAAGAAGATGCATCAACATGCTTATTCTTCGTTTGGGCGGCGTGGGAATCCGGATATGTCCTTATTCCCCGTTCAGTCTTATAACAATTATAAGAAAGAACGGAACCAACATTCCCCAGCACAGTATAACATGCGGGTTCGGTCAATACAACCATATTATTATCTTGATTAAGACGTGACATGGTCGCTACCTGGAGAGAGAGAGAGAGAAGAAAACACTTTAGCGTATGCTCTTGTAAGATCAGATTGGTTATTATTTTATCTAATCAGGATGGCTCCCACTGTTTTTATCAAATCTTCCTTCAAACCCTAAAAGGAAAGACTAGCTGGGATTAATTACACCCTACACCTTCGCCAATCTTTCAGCCAGGCCAGTGCCGGTACTTTGAGGGAGGTTCCCCGTGCTTTCGTATGGACCTAATTAAAATAAACCTCGTTTTCCCAGGGGCGTAACCCCATTGACACTTTTCTAGACACCTACTTGATCGGTTAATTGTCTTGTGTAAAACTCTCCCGGGAGCAACTCTTGCTCGCAGCGGGATCGGGATCCAAGTATCTCATAGGTATGCAATCTCATTGCAAATTTCAACACTTAAAACTCTCGATATATTTTTCCCCTGGCGCCTTATGACCTTGGCGGAGGCCAAACTACCCATAGTCCGCTAGTCAAGTTCAACCCGTCATTTCCCGATTGAATTAGACCCACCCGCACGACCCTTGACGGAGGACAAACAACGCCGTACGAATACCCTAATCCAATTGCATCATATGCTACAGATAAGTACTAATCAGCTATCGTACACTACGCCTTGACGGAGGCCAAACTATCGTAGCACGAATACTAAGTAATACTTATCTGAAATGACGGAGGGCTACGCAGGTTTTTCAGAAAACCTCTTGCGTAATGAACTTGATATCGTTGTAGAATTGAGTGAATTTTGAAAAGGAGTGTTTTTTGGATTTTACTAGTTTCGCTAAAGAGGTCACTCCCGGTGAAGGGATCTCGGCTCTTTCCATATCAAATAAGGTGCAGGATATTTCACAAATATCACTATGCAAAGCAAATACTCCAAAAGCAATCAAAAGACAAACCATGTGTTGTAGCATCTGCCAGTTATTTGCTAAAGAGGTCACTCCCGGTGAAGGGATCTCGGCTCTTTCCTTATCGAATAAGGTGCGGGATATATCATATATATCACTATGCAAAGCAAATACTGTAGCTACCTTTTTTGAAAATTTGATTCTACAACATCTTTTAGGTTTCTTTCTTTTCATTAATCTCATTAATGAAGTCCCATCATTTATGCTTCCTAAGCATCACAGAAGAAACGAAAATACAACGTACGCTTATGCCATCAGCATTCGCCACAGTGTCCCGTTATGCACCGTTAGGTTACTTAACTAACGGCATACCGGGATGGGACTAGCACGGGTGAAAAACATAAGCAACGTCTACTATATATCTCATATATAATGTATATCCATTCGTCTCAGAATCCACAGTGATCACATCACAGAGTATAAGCAGCAGAAACACATATATGAAAATATAGGATAAGCAAGGATGTCCGTATTTTGTATTTAGCCAACAATAGAAAATACGGATTCCACGGTCGTGATGAATAGCCAATCCCACACCCCTAGACCCCTACGAGAGCGGCAAGTGACCCTACCAATTCTCGAGTTAGGAAACCCAGTCTCGACGCCTCAAGATGGTCTCCCACTGGACCCCAGAACCCAGCCATTTGTGCTCCCCACCTTAGGTCTACCCTAATGCGGAAAAGTAAATAATATACAACAATGGTTACATCATCCTCAACCCGAAGTGCCCCAATAAAAAAATATTACATACAAAAGAATTTTACATGAATGAAAATAAAAACTCTCATCTCACATAAAACCCCCGGCCATTCAATCACGACGATCCTATATATCATATCACAGCAACACATAACATCACATGTCATCAACGTAAGCAAGTGTGCATACCCCAATTGTCGTTGACGTATAGCAACGAAACCGGCGATACACCACACACTACGCTTACGGTCGCATAAAAGAAAGTGAAAAACTACAACAATTGGAATCGACATTGCCCTTAGACATCATAAACCCGGGATATCACATATCCAAAGTTTCATGCCTAACAATGTAAATCTCGCATTTAGGTCTCATCTCATAAAAACACTTTTCAAAGTAAGTCAGATAATTCAACAAGATTTCCGATTACTATCGAGACCGAAATGCTAGATTTACACACAACATATAAATGTAGATTCCAATTATTGTATCACAATATACTAGACTGTGTTAAACGTTTCGACCGAATCAACCAATACCCACATCACCCAAAAAGCTCAACACTTGAGCAAAGTTAAAGTACCCAAAACGTGCCACAGTACCTATGATCCAGCCGTAGAAGGGTCAAACCAATGCCTCACCTATGACACCGCGGAACTACGGCAAACCCTAGGGTTCAAGTCGCGGTTCCGAAGGCATAGAATCGAGTTAAGGTTTTTGTTCTTCTAGAGGGTCCATAGAGTAACTTGCATGGCTATTGAATATAATTAACTTAAGAAAATTCCAACTCCTAAAAAGGGTTCTTGACGAGGTGTTTGAAGTTCAATCAAACTGTTAAACATTGTCTAGGTTACCAACACAATGCTAAAAATACGACTATGAAATACTCCGCAATTAGCCCAAAACACAATTATCATCTTATGAAAATCTGGACTAAGCAAACAATACCAAACCCCCCCCCCCCCAAATTCCCCAGAATAGAGCACAGTGTGAAAACGAAGCAGAGGGGAGGCCACTTGGCCGAGCTCGCCGGCCCTGGAGCTCATGTGCTCGGGTCAGATCCGAGCTGGGGGGGTTCGTGTTCACACTGTGTTCTAATAGTATCTCATACTACACTCTGCAGTTGCTAAAAAAAATTTTAAACGATTTTTCAAAAAACTTCCAGAGAGCAAGAATTAGGGTTTCTAAAATCGTATTTTGCGAATTTTTTCGGTTTCGTATTATCTTAACACCGTCTAGGTTTCTAGTTTGGCTCTGATACCATGTTGGGATTCCTCAGCACCACTACAAGGGTTTGGTAGTATCACACATGCCATAATTAAAAATTTAGAGGGTGCTAAAGAATCTAACCTAGGAATCGAACTAGAAAAGCTAGGGTAACAAGAAGTAGTATCACATACTACATGTAATATAGCAATAAGTTAAGAGATTACAACCTTTGTAGTTCTCTTTAGTTTACTCCTTGGCTCCTTGAGAATTAGAACGGGCTTGCTAGTGATCCTCCAAGTCCACGATGATCCACCCGGAGTCCCTTTTGTCCAAGCTCCTAGCTCCACTTGATCAAAAGATAAAGATGAAACTAACACTCTAGACTAATTGGCTAGACTAGTGTAGAATGATGATGTGGTTTGATTTCTCACTTCAAAACCCTAACTTGATCACTTTCTCACTCACTATCAAAACCTAGAGAGCAAGAGAGAGGAAGAAGAAGATGATGGCAACTTGAGAGCTCAAGATAATGAAAAGGATAAAGATAAAAATGAGAATAGAAATTATATGTAATTTCCATTCTCATTCTTAACCTTGGTTAAAAAATATCTAGATATTTATCTTTGGAGCACTAATAGCCATAGAATGATAACTCATGGTTAATGCAAGGGTTAGTGGAGGAATAAAATAATCAACCATGAATCATTTTCAATTTCCATTAATCTAAAAAATAAATATGTATATATTTACTAACATGTGAGTCTTATATTGCCACCATCTTTGTATCATCTATCATGATACACAAGTGAATGCATGTATGTGTGCATGCACATCAATATGTGCATGCACATCAATATGTGCATCAACATAAACTTATGCATACATGCTTGCATACAACAAAAGACAAAAGGGTCTAAGTGAAAAAGCTAATGGTCAATGTTAAATCAACACTTGATTTAACAAACCGGTCATATCACATATGGCCCGACAAATAGCAAACCGCCCGATTAATATACAGTATCACATACGCGCATTTAATCGGATCCCTACGCATATCTCATATGCACACAACATCTTTTCGCCTAGGCTAGGAAACTCCTTTGTGGGACTCTAAGACTCGTCAATACGCCGGCAGCAGGTGATGATCACATCAAGCTCCCACAAGCCGTAAGCGGTGCTAGCTGGACGTAACGGCTACCCAGGTATTGAACGATCAGAAGATCAGCAAGCATGCCCGCTCTAACTCCTGCAAAATCCTGACAGTAACACTACCGTACAGTCCGGTCTCTTCGTCTGATATGTCGCATATCTAGTCTAGGGGTGGTAAACGTCAGACCCCAATAACTGATAAGTCATGCCGATATGAGGCTCATAACAGGTCGAGAAACTACTGATAACATTTACTAGTAAATCTCTAAATCAATCCTGGCCAGGGACTTCCCTATTATGGCCAATCGAGCACAGCGTAACATCAACCCCCAATACCGGGGGAGACGAAACCCCTCCTATCGCTCATTGCCTCCATGTGACTCAGGACTGTACCCAAAAACCACCGTTTTGCACGTCCACTAGAACATGGTAAGGTGGAAATCAAAGCACAGTAGGAATCACACAAGTCTCTATGACGATCTCGGATCTACAGACTAACATGTACCAGTGTCACCAGAGAACTGCCATCTGACGTGAGGTATAATACCATCTGGGAGTTCTCGGTGAGTCCGTCCAGTGTACCCAGTCTCTACTGAGCACCCATATACCATCTCTGATATCAAACACCAATGGATATGGGATCATCCATCGCCCATCTCATGGGTCGAGAAGTGTATACGCTAGTCTACTCTGGTATATCGATACTCTGTCTCGATACACCCACGACTAGGAACATTAAAGGATGAACTTATGGACTACCATAGCCCCACTAGTATGATCTGTATCATAATCCTAGTAGTTAAGTACACATCCTAAGAGCTTTACCAGCATGTAACCATAAGACAGTAAGAGACAAGTATACATGTTAAGATAAAGAGCAACCAAATAGCATACTATCATGTCGAGCAAGAAAGTCCTCTCTCTATATATATCGAAGCATCCACTATAATATACATCATATGTACAATAATGGCCTCTAGGGCATACATTCAACTGACAGACAGTTACCGGCTGTTCCTTCACGCTCGTCTGTCGTGCTTCTCTATTCCCGACGGGCTTTGCGCTTTACTCGCTTGAAGTGTTGTCGGTGGGCAACGTATCCCATCCACCACTTCTTGAAGGCATTGCACTCTTCGGTAGGGTGTGTGACTCTCCGATAACACAAGCAGTATTTCGGATGGACATCCAGTTCTGTAACACCTTAGAATGTGATTAGTGTAAATTAAGCGATAATGCGGGTTTTTAGTAAAAAGTTTACCAAAATAGTTTTCAAATATTTTATAAAAATTAATTAATATTTTATTAATATTTATTTCGGTCTTGCACACACATGTGCATGTTAACCTAGGGTTAATTAGGTGTTAAAACATGCTTAAGTAGCCATGGCAACTTAACCCCATTTTAATTAAGTTTTATGTATTATCTAAATTAATTAGTTTTCAAATTATAAATAAAAAGGGTTTTTAATTTGGTTGACTTGAGAGAGAGAGAGAGAGGTGGCATGCATCATGAGGCATGGCAAGCATGGCTTGCATTAAATGAAGAGAGAGAGAGAGGCATGGCTAATCTCACACCCTCATTCCCTCACTCACAAACATACACCCTCACACTCTCATCTCATTCTCTCATTGTCATATTTTCTCCTTCTCATATTCTTCACCCTCACCTCCCTCAAACTGAACACTCCCCTTGTTCTTCACTAAACCCTAACCCAAATCCTCATAAACTCTCACAAATCTTCACAAAACTCATTAAACCCTTCATTAAGCTTGATCTTGAGCCTATGGAGATCACTTGGAGCATGGAAAGCTAGGGTTTTGAACAAGTTTAGGAAGGTAGTGCTCTCTACTGTTAATTAGGTTGTTAATATGTTGTGTTGCTAATTAGTTTCAGTTTTGAACGATAAAGAAACAGATTTTGTGCAAATGTCGTATTTTGGTATAGTATTGTGTCTCGGGTGAATCTGCTTTCGAACCAGGATTTTGTTGGAGAAGTTGCCATCACAGAGACCTAGTTTAGAGACCTAGAACCTACCATAGAAACCTGAGACCATTTAACCCAATCACAGCCGCAAATAAATTCATTCTGGCCGCAATTTGCGACCAGAGCTATGTGGGTCAGGGTGGATCTTGGTCGTGGGGTCTTTGAGGTTGTGTGTAGGCTCGTGGAACTTGCAACTTTCACTAATTGTTTGCTTAGCAAAATCTGGGACCAGTTAGCTAGTTTTGAGCGTTTCAGCAACGTGCGATGCGGATTATCCGATATTTGTTTAGGTGTTTCGTGCGATATGTAGCCGTAGGGATGGTTTAGGATGTTGCTGCACGCGTTTAGCCGCTAAAAGAACACTCGGGAGTTTATGGGAGTCGGTTTGTTGTTGCCGTTGTTTGAGTGTGTTATCGAAAGGTTTCTAATGTGCACTTGTTATGTTGTTGTATGATTTTAGGATCGCAGGCGGGGACTTCGGACTCCGCGAAGAAGGGAAAGCAAGTGGTTGGCTTTACTTAGCTCGAGATCATCGGTGAGTAGATTTAACATCTACAGGGAATCGCTCGTATGACGTTATGCGTCGGGGCTACATTCAATGATATGACTATTAGTTATAAGTATATATATACATTGATTGTGTATGTGTACCATTGTTACATACCTCATTTCCTGTTTCATACGGACATAGTATTAATGAGACACAATACTGTTACTAACGGTTCATGTTGCACGAGCACTAAACTGTATGTCACACACACACCGTTAGTAATTGCCATGACACTCACACTGTGGAATTGCCATGGATAATACATTGCTTAGCTTACCTTATCATTAGACATGATTCTTGTGCTATTGTGCATATGAATTGCATTATGCGTACATACATACTTGCGTACCTGCATACTTGCGTACATACATACTTGCGTACATACATACCTTGCTATAACTACATATATGCTCATATGTGATGTTGCATTGGATTTTGGAGAAATTGCAAACCGCATGATACATTTAAAAACTGGATTCATTTAAAAGAGCGGCTTTCTCTTGATATGCTCATATTACGGTTTTATGTTGCATACATCATATTGCATGGATTTACGCATTTAGATATGGATTTCATGTGATTTATGGATTTTAGAACCGTGGTATTGTTTCAAGAAAATATGCATTGTTTTGAAAACCCGGTTTCTCTTGATAAGATATTTCAGTGCGTCCACCATGAGTTTTCTCGGTTATGAGACTTGTGTTAGATACCCGATTCGAGGAGCGATAGGCACCGTCTGCGGATACATGGTGGACCCGGTATGGTACCCCGGGGTAAGAAGACTCGTATAGAAAGGCGGTGAGCCCAGCGGAGGGACTACTACCTACCGGTGATAGTATAGAACCTGACGGATATCCGAAGAATACCGTTTGGGAGTTATGATATGAGATATATTGAGGACCGATCTGGGTATGCGGCGCCTGAGAGCTGAGTATTTGCGTGTCGATGCTAGACCCGAGTATTTCATGATGTTTTCGAGTGCCAATGTTGGGCAGTCAGGTTCCATGAGATTTACAGGATATGAGGGACCATCCGAGTGACGGTGCCTGAGGTATTGGGATTTTGTTCGTATTTGATGGATATCGGTTTTTCCACGATGAGGATTCATTGATGATGGCATGTTTTATCCCGTACTCAGGATTCATTTGATATGCATTGCTTCATGTATTTGTAGTACCTGATAGATTACTTTTCATGATTGTTGCATATCCATATTAGTATATTGATACTATCAGATTGCATGTGATAGAGTATCGCAGTACGTGCATACCTGCGATTACCTGTATGATGTTACTTACTACTCATGAGTTGGCAACTCAACCCCGTTGTGCCACAGTGTTTTACAAGTTTGACCCTCAGAGTAGTCGCGGCAGGGCTTCTTCTTATTGTATCTTTTGCAGCGGATACCGCTACGGTTGGATGTGAGCCGTTTGCTGTAGGTGGGTTGCGGTTATCCGTTTATATTTACTGTATATCTCTCATTGTATCTAGTACTCTCCATCTACCCTTTCATATATTGATTTAAAGACAAGTTGTGAGGACGAAGTTGTATATTTTGTGACTCTGGGTGTCGTGCTCGTGTGAGCTGGCTTTTATTATGCAATTTTATCTCTTTATGCTGTTTTTCACTTATACTGTCTATTTCTTCGCTATGGCGTCGTATATATGCTTGTGGTGGTTGTTTCTGCCTTTGGGCGTGATTGCTCCCGTTTGGAGATGCTTTATTTATATCATATGTTTCTTTACTTATATCTTATGTTTGTACCCATTTTGGGGCTAGTTTTTACAAAGGAGGCATTGCCAAAATTTTTAAGAAAATAAATTTAAAGTTTAAAGATTTTTACTTGAGATTTCTAAATGTTTTTAACAATGTTTTATCACTTACTACATCGATGGTTTAGATTTCTGGGTTTTCGGCTTACTTAAATTGCGTTAGGCCTGTAAACGTTACGTAGTTTAAGTGCCGGTCACGTGCCAAATTTGTAGGACTACGGTAGCGCCCCGGCCGTCTTTCCGAGGCCAAAATGCGGAAATGAAAATTTTTTACAACTAGAAAACCGGCACTATCGCATCCTAAAAACCCGGATCGAACCATTAACCTAATGCTAATTAACAAGAAAAAGTGGGAAGAAGGCTATACCGAGCGATCCGTGTCCTTCGGTCTTCGGCCTCCACTCCGATCTCCTCGTAGAATCTCTGATCTTCACCTCCTCGCCGGAACGTGCACCACATCGCCGGGTTCTTTTACGGGCTCCCACCTCTGGACTGAGGCAACTCGGGCGTGAAGTTGGCTAGCCGACGCGTCCAAGGTTGAAGTAGAGTAGTGTAGAATGGTTTGTCTCTTTGGGGTTATGAAGTTGCCTTTTATGAATGAGGAGAGGAATGAACTTTGGAGAGTAGTGAAGGATTTTTGAAGCAAGCCAAAAATGAGAATGAATAATTTTCTCCTCTCAAAAATGAATCCCCTCATCCTCACTAGAAGTGGCCGGCCCCCCTTTTACCAAATGGTGGGGAAATTTCAAGAAGAATGCAAATGAGAAATGTGTGAAGATAATGATGAAATATGTCACCTCTATTTCTAATCCAAAGTCATAAACAAATCCCTTCACATTAATGCAAAAGAATAGATGGAAAAAGAATCTCATGATGGTAGAACCATCATGAAGCCACAAATCACAAAAAACCCCTCCACAAATGCTAATTTGCAAATATGCAAATAAGCCCCTCCATCAGATAAGTCTGGCCGTGAAGGAACAAAGGAAAACTGGCCGGAACGGAATGCAAACTGGCAACTTTAGAAAACTGATCCCGTAATAAATTACAGGAAAATCCCGTACATGCCCGCATTTGTATTCCCACTGAATACAAACGCAAAGAGACAAAATCTACACTGTACAATACTAGGATCCGGCTTAAACCAAAGCCCGCTAGTATTATCCGTCCGATCATGATCCGTGTAATACCGCACGTATCTGATCGAACCCTGCCATATCTCCATAGGGCCTCTACAGCGTTTCGCCCGAAACTTGAGAAAACGGTCTGTGGGGGACTCTAAAGACTCGTCAATACTTTGGCTGTGGATTTAACCACTAGCACGTCAGAGGTATTAGCCTATACATAACGGGCTACCAGGTATTGACCAAAAGGGACGTCGATAAGCGAACTCATCCTGACACCCTACTGAGCCTGTCAGTGGCAATATCCGTACAGTCCGGTCCATTCGTCTATGAGAATCGCATGGCGGTCCTAGGGGGTTGGTAAAAGTCAGACCCCCAAAAGCGGTACAAGTCGTGTCGGAGTGTAGCCCAGAACACCCTGAGATACTACTGGAATGCCTACCAGTAAATCTCCTGCCTCGGCCGAGGGCTTTGTGTAATGGCTCTCCTAGACACAGCACGACCTCACCCCCAATACCGGAAGAGACGAACCCCTGCAGATCCGCTCACTGCCTCCATGTGGCTCGGGACTGTACCCAACTAAAACCTGTTTGCCCGTCTCCTTTGAGCGTGGTAGGGTAGTAATCAAAGCACAGTGGGAACTCACACGAGACAAATGACGATCTCAGGTCGATGAACTAACTTGTACACATGTCACCAGGGAACTGCTATCTGACATCAGGTATAATCCCAACTAGCAGGTTCCCGGCGAGTCCTGTCCGGTGTACTCATAACCCAATGAGCACCTATATACATCTTAGGTGAACCAACTGACACCAGTGGCTTGTGAGACCGGCCACCGTCCCTCGTCGGGGTCTCGACTGTATACACTAGTCTACTCTGGAGTATCGATTCCCTGTCTCGAAACTCCCATGACTAGGGACCTTTTAAGGATGTGCTTATAGACCCCAGCTCCCACGTATATGATCGCCCTCATACTGCTGGCAGTCAAGCAAGAATCCTAGGGGCTCTATCAATGTGCAATAGTGACCTGTAAGGTCACCTAAAACAGTACACGATGATAAAGGTAAACCAGATAGCATACTATCATCTTGAGTAAGACTGTCCTATCGGGATAGGTCCTCCATCAATCATTGAAATCACGTGCCTGTGATCCAATAATTGACTCTGAGGGCACTATCTCTAACAATCTCCCACTTGCACTCAAGGCTAATTATTGCGATGTCGCATACTCACAGCCCGTGTGATACCGAACACCCAACTCCTCTACTAGTCAGTCTCACAAAGCTTGTTTGCGAAACTACTGCGTTTGAGGAATAGCCTCAGTGAGTGGATCCGCTGTGATGTTTCTTTCTATGTCTTTCTTTATCTCAAGTTCGCGGAGAAACCCATCTCCCGAAATGAGCAATACCTGTCTTAGAGTATGTCTGGATATCTGATGGGACCTAGTTCATAAATGAACTCCAAATCCATACTTCTCAGACTGTATCGTGAACTGAACTTAATCAGTATCATGTGCCATGCCTCCCTCAGTATCCACCTGGACCACCTGTCCAAAATACTGCCCCTCTTCAGAGGGAGAACTATAACTCTGACAGTCACTCTGTCATCCAGGTCACCTTGGAAGCCTGGAATGATAAATGTCTCCTGAAGGAGGCTGCCGTTATCATTTCCCTAAAACATTCACTTATGTTCTAAAACTACTTCCGATCGTTTCTCTAGGATTGGATTAATATCCTATCTGGAGAAACCACTGTGTGACAACCAAAGTATAACCGATCGTAGTATAGGAATATCATTTCCTACTCTGTGTATGTCATCCATGTATGTCATCCAAATACCAGGACATCACAGCCTACTACCTTCTTAACAGATCCATCTCCTATTCTGATGAAGTCAAACCTATGACTGTCACATCAGAAATAGATGATCTATCTCCGCTATATCTGCTTTAGTCTATAAATAGACATAAGCCACATGTCCACCAATGCTTCCGCTGCTCCCACTGACTACGACAACCATCTGGCAGAGTCATATAGACGTACACTTCTAAAGCTAGTTTAGAACGACGCTATACTCATCCTCCTGCCGGGTCTCACAGTCTGGAACATCAGCAATGGCAAGTCTGGGTAAATAAGAACCTCCCTGTCACTGTCCTTGAGGCTACTGGAGTACCTCTCGGGTGCCTGAGGTTACCCATCACGTCTGCGGAGTGGCTAATGGAATGTCAAAACAGATTGAATCTTTAGGTTCTTATCAAATTTTTCAGTAATCGTTTGCGGTTCTGGAATCACTTCCAGTTCTACCATACTCCCACTACTGTTTTCTGAAAAAATCCATTTTTATTAAAACTGTGGAGAGTCAAGAACAATATCACTATTGATCTTCCAGATGGTAAAAAATCAACCCTCGTCATAGTCCGGGCCAACCCACAAACAGCCATTACAGAAACGTGCCTTTAGTTATCCAGAGTCTGGTTTTAAGCATAGGCCGGACAACTCCCCGTACCTTAACAATGTCAAGATATGGACTGTTCTATATCTAATATAGAAACAGAGGCACTGATTTAATTGAACCAGATTCAAATCATGCAGCTGTCTCCAGTGCATGTCAACTAAATGGAAGGAGGCCGATCAGCGTTACTCAACTTAGGAATGCTTCCAATTATGAGTAACCTGAAAGAGAAGCAAGTTCTCTTAATCATTACTATTAAATGAATACCACAGACAAGTATCTACGTCTTCGATCATCTTGAAGAATCCTGATACTTGCAATACCTGGTTCTCTACTCTATTCTTATACTTATAACTTCTTAAAACTCAGACCTTGTGTTTCCATGAAACACATGTCTAAGAACTAGAGAAGCCACAAGTAAACAGAATATAGTGCGAGGACCAACCCCTCTGTCCTAATGGACACTGGACAATATACAATACTCTGTATAAGTCCCTTGAGTCTAATAACACATTCCCTGTGTGTCGTAGGTTGAAAACTGTACTTATAGTTAAGAAGAATTACACCGCTGTTTAATGCTCCTTATCTAACCATCTACTGATATAGGTAAATGTCATAGACATAATTTCACAAGGGTAAATCTCACTCTATAAAAATAGACGTACAGATACATCAATTTGAAATTGGTGCATAACAACGGATATTCAAAACCAAATATTTGTCGTCCGGCAAACAACCCAGGTGACTTCCTCAAATATCACCAATTACAACGAATCCCGATATAATGAAGATGATCACCTAATTCCCAATAACTTACTCCCACTCATCATCTGTAAAACCATACAGATGTGAGAATCAAACCTGGTAAATACATACCCTGGAGCAAGTGTCTAATTGGGAAATCAGTTTTCTTTTAACAGTACACAGTGAAACTGAAACATTGAAATATTTCGATGGGGTATCCCGGTATTCCTAGTAATGCCTCTTCCATTATCCAGATTCACATCTGTAATCGTATAATTTTTTGCCATCTCTCCAAATCCCTTTATATGATTTTAGTCATTACCTTCTGTACACCCTCTCAGGCTAAATGGTTTTCTTCCTTCCCTACCGTTCGGCACCAGCCTATGGTTTGGAAGAAGACTATCCAATAAGCATAATGAGTGTACTGTCTTAATCCTAGGAGCACTCGCAATGCGAGAGAAGGTGAAGATAAAAGACAACCGAATAAACCTTATTCCTATTTCTCCTGAACCAGAATCCATCCACGAACTGGAACAAGTTCCTTTCGAGTTCGTATATAACCATACGATGGAGTATCCAATAAACTGTGGATCTTCGTAGTGATACGGAGTGTCCTGGAGAAATACAAAGGTGATTTAGGATTGGCGAAGAAATACTTGGTTTGGTCGTGAATAGCAGTCGTAATTTACTTTGCCCTCTTACTAATCCCTTGATATGTCTTTACTTAATACCTTCTATACACCATCGTTATGCTAATTGGTTTTCTTCATTCCCCACCGTTCGGCACCAGCCTAAGGTTTGGAAGAAGACTATCCAATTTGCGTAATAGGTGTACTATCTCCTAAACTAAGGAGTACTCGCAACCTGAGAGAAGGTAAAAGGAAAAGACAACTGAATAGTCCTTATTCATTTTCTCCAGAACCGGAAACCATCCTCGAATAAATTCCTTCGAGTTCGTATATAACCATACGATGGTTTTATCCAATGGAAGTGGACGTTCGTAGTAATACGGGGTGTCCTGGAGAAAAGGGTAAAAGTAGGAGTGGCAAAGAGGTTTGCAACTCTGATAATCCAAAAGCCAGTGTATAAGAAGGTCCGGTCAACTTGGTCACTGAGTCATAGTCAAGGGTCGGGTCATGGTCGCTGCCAAAGAAAGAGAGAAAAGAAACACTCAGCGTGCACCCTAACCTAGATCAGAATGGTTATCACTTTATCTAATCAGGAAACCTCCCACTATATCGTCAAATTCTCCTCCAAACCTGAAAGAAGAATTAGCCGGGATCACCCGAGGAGTAAACCAACTCATCAGTGGGAATCGGGATCCAACTATCATCGTATGATAACGTGATGGAATCTACTCACGTTATCACACTCTAGAAGGTATGCGCATGCCTGGCAAGTTTCAGTTTCTTTAGAAACTCCCGATGTGTGTTTTTACCCCTAGGACCCATGTGACCTTGATAATGCCAACATATCAAAGACTCCTAGTCAAGTTCAACCCTTCATTATCTTGATTGCGTTAAACCCACCCGTACGAGTCCTTGACAATGCCAACATAACCGTACGACTGTCTTAACCAATATACATATCCATGCGACAGAAAAGCATTACAGAGCTACCGAACACTACGCCTCGGCAATGCACGATATACGTAGCACAAATACTAAGCAATACTAATCTGAAATGACGGAGGGCTACGGCTGATTTTTGGCGAAAAACCTTTAAATAATGAAATTGATATCGTTGAAGGAACCGGATAGCTTTTAAAATTATAGTGGCGAAAACCTTTGCTAAAGAGGTCACTCCCGGTGAAGGGATCTCGGCTCTTTCCCCGTAGAATGAGGTGCAGGATATTCCAACTGAATACCACGATGCAAAGAAAAAGTAATCGGCTATAGTGAAGTTATTACCCTGACGCAAACTTCTGTCCACGGGGTCACTCCCGGTGAAGGGATCTCGGCCCTTGCCTCGTCGACTGAAGTGCAGGATATTCCAACTGAATACCACTATGCAAAACAAAAGAGAACGCCCTTGCAATAACAGCTTTTTGAAAAGTGTTCCAACAACATCAAATAGGTTTGTTTAGCTTGCATTGATCCGAATCAACGCAGTCCCATCAATTGATCACACCAATAAAGAACGAAAATAAAGATGTACGTATATGCCATCCGCATTCGCCACTGGGTCCCGTCATCACCCGTTAGGTTACTTAACTAACGACAGAGCGGGGACTGGACTAGTGCGGATGCAAAACATATACAACATCTACTAGTATATATATCAATATATAATATTCGCTCAAGGCGTGATAAAATGCAACATCACAGAAATGTAACCAGTATCACAGAACAATACAGATATCTGGGATCCCCGGGTTTCATAGAGCCGCTACTGAAACCCGACGTTCCCCTGGTCGTGTGGATAGCCTGTGCAATGAAATCCTATACCCCTACGGGCGCGGCAAGTTACCCGCCAAAACCTGAAGCGAGGCAGCCCCCTTCAGCATCATGAATGGACCACCCAGCATTTCACGGAATCCGGTAACTTGAGCACCCCTCCTTGGGTCAACCTGTACCCCCTACGAGTGCGGCGAATAGCCTGTCAATTCTAGAGTAAAGCCCCCTCCGTCTCAAAGCCATTAGATGCGGGCCCGTTGCCCTCTAGAACCCGGCTACCCGTGCACCCCTCCGCGGGGTAATCCTAGTACAGAAAGTAAAATATATACAACGGGTACATCGACCTCAGCCCGGTCGTGCCCCAAAAGAATAATATATAAACAGGCAGTAACGGCAGTCCACATGTCGGACGCTTGCCCCGCAATATCAAATGTACATATAAAACAAAACTGTACTAACATTGCATCCAGGCTATCCACCACGAAAATCAGCAACATCACAGCACAACACAGAACATCAACGTGATTGTCACGTTCGCAAATCCGTCTAAAAGGGCTATAGCAGTTAGACAGGATTTACCGATCAAATGACATTCACGGTCGCAGATATAATGTAAATACTGTGAACTAATATGTTTAAAATTTTCGATCGACCAAAATTCCCGAAGTGGGCCCCAAGCACAACTGTAGAACTCAAAATAAATCTGGGCCCAAAAAGAATATACCAAAAACCCTATTTCCAAGTCAGATAGCTACTGTAGAAATTTGGTGAAGCAAGGAGTTAAAATGGCGGTGGAACCGCGGCCAATGCATGGGTTTGGCCGCGGTTCCGCGGTGGAACAGTGCAATCAAGCTACCAAATTTTCACAGAATGCTTAAAAAACCCTGCACGATTTTTTGATATGCTCAGAAAAAATTTTAGAGCACTAAAAAATTTCGACAGAAAACTACACATTTGAAATCGGGTTTTCGGAATTTTTGTTCGATCGAAGTTCTAAACACGTTAAAGCAAGCTAGAAAAGGTTAATGGCGTGGCTCTGATACCATGTAGGACTACGGTAGCGCCCCGGCCGTCTTTCCGAGGCCAAAATGCGGAAACGAAAATTTTTTACAACTAGAAAATCGGCACTACCGCATCCTAAAAACCCGGATCGAACCATTAACCTAATGCTAGCTAACAAGAGAAAGTGGGAAGAAGGCTATACCGAGCGATTCGTGTCCTTCGGTCTTCGGCCTCCACTCCAATCTCCTCGCGGAATCTCCGATCTTCACCTCCTCGCCAGAACGGGCACCACATCGCCGGGTTCTTTTACGGGCTCCCACCTCTGGACCGAGGTAACTCGGACGCGAAGTTGGCAAGGCGACGCGTCCATGGTTGAAGTAGAGTAGTGTAGAATGGTTTGTCTCTTTGGGGTTGTGAAGTTGCCTTTTATGAATGAGGATAGGAATGAACTTTGGAGAGTAGTGAGGGATTTTTGAAGCAAGCCAAAAATGAGAATGAATAATTTTCTCCTCTCAAAAATGAATCCCCTCATCCTCACTAGAAGTGGCCGGCCCCCCTTTTACCAAATGGGGGAGAAATTTCAAGAAGAATGCAAGTGGGAAATGTGTGAAGATAATGATGAAAAATGTCACCTCCATTTCTAATCCAAAGTCATAAACAAATCCCTTCACATTAATGAAAAAGAATAGTTGGAAAAAGAATCTCATGATGGTAGAACCATCATGAAGCCACAAATCACAAAAAACCCCTCCACAAATGCTAATTTGCAAATATGCAAATAAGCCCCTCCATCAGATAAGTCCGGCCGTGAAGGAACAAAGGAAAACTGGCCGGAACGGAATGCAAACTGGCAACTTCAGAAAACTGATCTCGTAATAAATTACAGGAAAATCCCGTACATGCCCGCATTTGTATTCCCACTGAATACAAACGCAAAGAGACAAAATCTACACTGTACAATACTAGGATCCGGCTTAAACTAAAGCCCGCTAGTATTATCCGTCCGATCATGATCTGTGTAATACCGCACGTATCTGATCGAACCCTGCCATATCTCTATACAGCCTCTACAGCGTTTCGCCCGAAACTTGAGAAAACGGTCTATGGGGGACTCTAAAGACTCGTCAATACTTTGGCTGTGGATTTAACCACTAGCACGTCAGAGATATTAGCCTATACGTAACGGGCTACCAGGTATTGACCAAAAGGGACGTCGATAAGTGAACTCATCCTGACACCCTACTGAGCCTGTCAGTGACAATATCCGTACAGTCCGGTCCGTTCGTCTATGAGCATCGCATGGCGGGCCTAGGGGGTTGGTAAAGTCAGACCCCCAAAAGCGGTACAAGTCGTGTCGGAGTGTAGCCCAGAACACCCTGAGATACTACTGGAATGCCTACCAGTAAATCTCCTGCCTCGGCTGAGGGATTTGTGTAATGGCTTTCCTAGACACAGCGTGACCTCACCCCCAATACCGGGAGAGACGAACCCCTGCAGATCCGCTCACTGCCTCCATGTGGCTCGGGACTGTACCCAACTAAAACCTGTTTGCCCGTCTCCTTTGAGCGTGGTAGGGTAGTAATCAAAGCACAGTGGGAACTCACACGAGACAAATGACGATCTCAGGTCGATGAACTAACCTGTACACATGTCACCAGGGAACTGCTATCTGACATCAGGTATAATCCCAACTAGCAGGTTCCCGGCGAGTTCTGTCCGGTGTACTCATAACCCAATGAGCACCTGTATACATCTTAGGTGAACCAACTGACACCAGTGGCTTGTGAGACCGGCCACCGCCCCTCTTCGGGGTCTCGACTGTATACACTAGTCTACTCTGGAGTATCGATGCCCTGTCTCGAAACTCCCACGACTAGGGACCTTTTAAGGATGTGCTTATAGACCCCAGCTCCCACATATATGATCGCCCTCATACTGCTGGAAGTTAAGCAAGAATCTTAGGGGCTCTATCAACGTGCAATAGTGACTTGTAAGGTCACCTAAAACAGTACACGATGATAAAGGTAAACCAAATAGCATACTATCATCTTGAGTAAGACTGTCCTATCGGGATAGGTCCTCCATCAATCATTGCAATCACATGCCTGTGATCCAATAATTGACTCTGAGGGCACTATCTCCAACAAAATTTTGGGTCGTGAGAAAGTTGGTATTGGAGCGCTAGGTTTTACCTTTCAGAGTATAGGATGACCTTGGTATAATGGAGTAGGTAGTTTAAGCAGAGTGACGAAGTGTGTATATGTTCCATGCCATACTTACGACACGGTACTCCGCCTAAGTAATCTTAGGACTTGTTGCTTGAAATTCCTTCCGTGATTATATACATCCTTGTGATTTGATTTCCGTGTTCTTATCAAATCCTATTTTCATTTCCATCCATTAAGCCGCCGAAAACTATGAGGGCACAGAGAGCGGCCGCGAGAGTCGAGGTCAGAGTTGGCTCGTCAGAGACGAGGAATGACCAGGACGATACTCCCGTTGTACAGGAGAAGGTTGATCCACCTTCGCTAGATCGTATCACTAGGCTAGAGGCCGATATGAAGGATTTGCGCCAGATGATAGGATCTTTGGTTGAGGCCAGTCGAGCGCTGCGACAGGAGGTTGTCCCACATGTTACCCAGTTGTTCATCACTATCAGCGCCCAGCATTGTGACATAAATGCAGCCACAGTGGACGCAGCCCTATTAGTTGAGGAGCGTCTTTCCGAGACGTCGGTCATTCCGGAACTGAAGAGGGTTCGTACTGGTGTATAAGCACATAGACAGATGTTTAGACGCCGCGACAGATTTCGTTCGGGTCGTGGGAGTAGAAGAAGCTTGGGATGAGGCCAGTTGTTTAGCTCTTATTCCCAGGAGGGTCAGCAGTCATCGTCTGGATGCTTTCGGTGCGGAAGTTTCTATCATCACATTCGAAATTGTACTGAGATACGCCAAAGAAGGCAGCGGTTCCACATGTTACCTTACCACCTTCTCCACCTCAGAGAGCGTTGGCTCTTATGCCTGTTGTATCTCTGCGTCAGACACATGCTCAGAGAGGCCATGGTCGCGGAGGGTTTATTAAGAGAGGACGGGGTGGCAGAGGCGGAGGACAGCCAGTTGTAGGTAGAGGGCAGGCACGAGTATTTTCTTTGACTCATCAGGACACGCGGACGTCCAATGCAGTGGTTTCAGGTACTTTTTCTGTATGTTCTTTTGATGCACATGTTTTGTTTGATCCAGGATCTACGCACTCGTATGTTTCTATACACTCCGTGTCGAGGTTGGTCCGAGAGTCGTGGTTGCTAGATCAGCCGCTTGTCGTGACTACTCCTGGTGGAGAGTCGTTGGTTGCGCGACACGTGTTTCGGTTATGTGTCGTCTGTTTAAGAGATAGAGAGTCGTCCGTTGACTTGATCCTTCTTGAGATGTTGGACTTCGATGCTCTCCTGGGCATAGACTGGTTAGCTAAGTGCTACGCGTCCGTAGACTGCCGTGAGAAGACAATCAGGTTTTGTTTTCCCGGTGAGTCAGTTCTTGTTCTGCAGGGGGACCGTGGTGCTGCCCCTCACAGTTTGATTTCAGCCCTTGCGCTAGTCGGCTTTTAAGGAGAGGATGTCGGGGATTCTTAGCTTTCATTCATGATACCTGAGCCGCGGTAGATTCGTTGGACCGAGTTCCTATCGTGCGAGAGTTTCCCGACGTATTTCCTGATGAGTTACCAGGATTGTCGCCAGAGCGTGAGATTGAGTTTTGCATTGATTTGATCCCCAGCGGAGCTTAGAGAGCTTAAGGATCAACTGCAAGAGTTGCTTGATAGGGGACTTGTACGTCCGAGTGTTTCGCCTTAGGGAGCTCCTGTTCTGTTCGTTAAGAAGAAGGACGACAGTTTGAGGTTGTGCATTGATTTTCGTCAATTGAACCGAGTTACGGTGCGGAATAGGTATCCTTTATCTCGCATTGACGATTTATTTGATCAGCTCCAGAGTGTGGGACATTTTTCTAAGTTTGATTTGAGATCAGGTTATCATCAGTTGCGGGTTCGGAATGACGACGTTCCGAAGACTGCTTTTCATACGCGCTATGGGCATTATGAGTTTTTGGTGATGTCGTTTGGACTCACCAATGCCCCAGTGGCGTTCATGGACTTGATGAACCGGATTTTCAGGCCGTTCCTTGAAGTTTATTATTGTGTTTATTGATGACATTGTGGTTTATTCCAAGAATCGTGAGGAGCATGAGCAGCACTTGAGGATTACTTTGCAGATATTAAAAGAGCACCAGCTGTATGCTAAATTCTCGAAGTGTGCTTTCTGACTTGATAGTGTTGACTTCATAGGTCATGTGGTTATGGAAGACGGTATTCGTATAGACCCGAGGAAGATCGAGGCCGTACAGCTTTGGCCCAGACCTGTATCAGTGACAAAGGTCCGCAGCTTTTTGGGCTTAGCCGGTTATTACCGCCGTTTCGTGCAGGACTTCTCGAGTATCACTGCACCGCTGACCGGACTGACCAGGAAGGGGGTTCCTTTCTTTGGACTGAGGCATGCGAGCTGAGTTTTCAGCAGCCGAAGACTCGGTTGACGACTGCACCAATTTTATCTTTGCCTTCTGGATAGGGCTGCTTTGTCGTTTACTGTGATGCTTCTCGAGTGGGGCTCGGTTGTGTATTGATGCAGCATGATAGAGTTATCTCTTTAGCTTCCTGGTAGTTGAAGAAGCACGAGCAAAATTATCCCACTCAGGATTTTGAGATGGCCGCGGTGGTCTTTGCGCTTAAGATTTGGAGACACAACTTGTACGGAGAGTCGTGTCAGATTTTCACAGACCGCCAGAGCATAAAGTATATCTTCCAGCAGCGGGATCTGAATTTGAGACAGCGCCGTTGGATGGAGCTTGTGAAGGATTATGATTGTGAGATCCTTTATCACCCGGGCAAGGCGAATATGGTAGCTGATGCTTTGAGTCGTAAGCCCGGGGGTAGCTTGTCCCAGTTGAGCGCAGTTCAGATATAGTCTTTTGTAGATTGGCAGATCTTGTGCGACAGCAGAGTACAGTTTGAGTTCACTTCCACTGGGGGACAGCTTGCTCATGTCCGCGCCCGTCCACTTCTACTTGATCGTATTCGTGAGGCACAGTCCGCCGATGCCCGTTTGCCTGAGATTCTGGAGCATGTTCGGCAGGGTAAAGATTTGGAGTTCTTGATTGATGACCATGGTGTGCTACGTTTCGGGACTCGTTTATGTGTACCTGATACCGATGGGTAGAGACGCGAGATCCTAGAGCAGGCACATCAGTCAGCTTTTAGTGTTCACCCAAGTTCCACCAAGATGTATCGTGACTTGCTATATAGTTATTGGTGGGCAAGGATGAAGAGTGATGTTTCGGATTTCGTTTCGAGGTTCCTAACTTGTCAGCGAGTCAAGGCTGAGTATCAGAGACCGGCAGGAGAGTTGCAACATTTACCCATTCCGGAGTGGAAATGGGAGCAGATCTCCATAGATTTCGTTGTGGTTCTACCCAGGTCTAGTCAAGGGTATGACTCCATTTGGGTGATTGTTGACTGGTTAACGAAAGCGGCTCACTTCCTTCCAGTGAAAATCACTTTCGGTTATGCTCAGTTGTACATTGATGAGTTTGTGCGTTTGCACGGCGTTCCCACATGCATCGTATCCGACAGGGGCACCCAGTTCACTAGCCGTCTTTGGCAGAAGCTTCAGGAAGCCTTGGGTACCTAATTGAGCTTTAGCACCGCTTTCCATCCGCAGACCGATGGTCAATCAGAGCGAACTATACAGACTCTGGAGGATATGCTTCGTGCGTGCGAGCTTAATTTTGGTGGCAGTTGGGATTGTCACTTGCCATTGATAGAGTTCTCCTACAATAACAGTTATCAGGAGACGATTCAGATGGCACCTTTTTAGGCTTTGTATGGTAGATAATGTCGATCGCCAGTCTGTTGTACCGAACTCAGCGAGAGCAGGATTTTGGGACCCCAGCTAGTTCAAAAGACTACAGAGAAGATCCAGTTGATTCAGGATAGGATGAGAGCAGCACAGTGCAGATAGGAGTCGAATGCCGACCGTCGTTGTCGCAGGCTCGAGTTAGCAGTGGGGGATCATGTATTCCTACGGGTTTCTCCGATGAAGGGCGTGATGAGATTTGGGAAGAATGGGAAGCTTAGTCCCAGATTTGTAGGTCATTTTGAAATCCTTGAGTGAGTTGGTACCGTTGCCTATCGTTTGGCACTTCCACCCAGATTTCCAGATGTTCATCCCATATTCCTTGTGTTGATACTTTGCAAGTACTTTCATGACCCTTCTCACACGATTCAGCACCAGACCGCTCAGCTAAAGCACGATCTTTCGTCCACCAAGCAGCCAGTAGTTATATTGGATCGGCAGGTGAAGAAACTTCGGTCAAAGGTCTTGACATCTGTGAAGATTCTTTGGTGTAGCCCAAATAATGAATAGGTCACTTGGGAGGCCGAGAGCGAGATGCGGAAGAAATTCCCTCATCTCTTTAAAGGTGCGCATAGTAATATTTTTAAATTCGGGGACGAATTTCTTGAAGGGGGGAAGATTGTAACACTTTAGAATACGATTAGTGTTAATTAAGCGATAATGCAGGTTTTTAGTAAAAAGTTTACCAAAATAGTTTTCAAATATTTTATAAAAATTAATTAATATTTTATTAATATTTATTTTTGGCTTGCACACACATGTGCATGTTAACCTAGGGTTAATTAGGTGTTAAAACATGTTTAAGTAACCATGGCAACTTAACCCCATTTTAATTAAGTTTTATGTATTATCTAAATTAATTAGTTTTCAAATTATAAATAACAAGGGGTTTTAATTAGGTTGATTTTGTTAGTTGTATGTATGCCCTAGAGGCCAGTATTGTACAGATGATGTATATTATATTGGATGCTTGGACATATATAGAGAGGACTTTCTTGCTCGATATGATAGTATGCTATCTGGTTGCTCTTTATCTTAACATGCATACTTGTCTCTTGATACTGTCTTATAGTTACATGTTAGTAAAGCCCTTAGGATGTGTACTTGACTACCAGGACTATGATGTGGATCATACTAGTGGGGCCATGGTAGTCCATAAGTTCATCCTTTAATGTTCCTAGTCGTGGGTATATCGAGACAGGGCATCGATATACCAGAGTAGACTAGCGTATACGCTTCTCGACCCATGAGATGGGCGATGGATGATCCCATATCTACTGGTATTTGACATCAGAGATGGTATACGGGTGCTCAGTGGAGACTGGGTACACTGGACGGACTCGCCGAAAACTCCCAGATGGTATTATACCTCACGTCAGATGGCAGTTCTCTGGCGACACTTGTGCAGGTTAGTCTGTAGACCCGAGATCGTCATAGAGTCTTGTGTGATTCCCACTGTGCTTTGATTTCCACCTTACCACGTCCAAGAGGGCGTGCAAAATGGTGGTTTTTGGGTATAGTCCCGAATCACATGGAGGAAATGAGCGATAGGAGGGGTTTCGTCTCTCCCGGTATTAGGGGTTGATGTTGCGCTATGCTTGATTGGCCATAACAGGAAAGTCCCTGGCTAGGGCTGATTTAGAGATCTACTGGTAAGTGTTACCAGTAGTTTCTCAACCTGTTATGAGCCTCACATCGGCACGACTTATCGGTTATTGGGGTCTGACGTTTACCACCCCTAGACCTGATATGCGATATATCAGACGAGGAGATCGGACTGTACGGGAAGTGTTACCGTTAGGCTTATACAGGAGTAGGAGTAGGCTTGCTTGCTGATCTTCTGATCGCTCAATACCCGGGTAGCCGTTACGTCCATCAAGTACCGCTGACGGCTTGTGGGTGCTTGATGTGATCATCACCTACTGCCGGCGTATTGACGAGTCTTTATAGTCCTACATAGAGGTTTTACTGGCTCAGGCAAAATGAAATAGGAGCGCATATGTGATATGCGCGGGACCGAGAATAATGCGTGTATGTGATACCGTATTCTATTCTCGTGACTTTTTGTATCGGTCGGTTATATGTGATATAGCCGGGTTATCGACTCAAGTGTTGATTCGATAAGTCGATGCATTGGATGTTAGTCGGTTATATGAGATATAACCGGATTATTAAGTCAAGTGTTGATTTAATAATTTAGTGTATAATTGTATATTTGATATACTAATTTATATTAACTAACATTTGTTCACTTAAGGATTTTTCTCACATGTGCACAACTTTAATATATATGTGATATATATTAAAATGTGTTTTCTTTTTGTATCATGGTTGTTGATACACATTACATGGGTTTGCAAGACATACACCATTCTATTTTAAATGGTGGTTTATAATTATTTAAGGTAATTACAAATTAGTGGAGCTTTTGTCACAAGCATGAAGCTTGTAGAAGCTTGTGTATGCTTTGACAAAGTCCACTAACTTTGTTTTACTTTAGATTTTTATTAACCTAACCATTTTGGATAAGCCATGGTTATGTCTCTACATGAGTTAGTATATGATTCTCACTCACCCATGGTTAGCTCACTCACTTGATCAGTATCCTCATCTTTTCTTTTGTTCATCTTCTTCTTCTTCTTTGAGAAAAAGAAAAGCTTGCTAGGGTTTTAAAAAGAGAGTGGAAGATTGTGAGAAATCAAATTCTAAAGAGAACCCACTTTTTATTTCTCGATCCTCTACTAGACTAGCACTTTAGTTTAGGGTGTTTGCTTCACTAATTCTCTAGGTTAGTGAAGTAGTAGCTTGAGTTGGTATTCCCTCGACGTAGATCATCTTCGGCCTCGAAGACTTCAAGCAAGGACGCTTCTTTCGCCTCGTGAAGCCATGCAAGAGCCCGGGAGAACCATGATCGCAGCGAAGGGACTACGACAAGGAGCTTTAGAAGTGAAGGACCGATCTACAAAGGGTGTATTTCGTATTCACTTAGTAGTAAATGTTATTTACTTGCATGTGTAACCCTAATTATCTAGCAAAGATCTTGTTTAGGGTTATTCGGCACGACTAAAATTTTAATCGGGCATGCTTGATGCCTTGTAGAACCTTATTAAAGTGCCTAGTAACCCCACAGTGGTATCAGAGCCTAGCTAGAGCATTAGGTGATGTGTTTACGAAGTTAAAACTCCGATCGAACCTCGTAACGTCAAAACGACCCCCTCTCTGGACAAATTTTAAAAATGAGATTTTTTCTGTATTAAAAATACCTTAAAAAATCAGCAGGGAATTTTAAGCATCACTGTGAAAAACGAGGGGCTAAACCGTACGGACCGCCGCAGAACCGCGGCAATACCTTGCTTGCGCCGCGTATCCGCGGCCGTACAGTCGGGTTTGACTTTTCTTTTTGCACAGTTATGACCGTATCTACTAGTGTATCTTTCTGGGTATTGTTAATCTGCCTCAAGTGTTGAGTGTTCTGGGGATTATTTTGTATACGTTGATTCGATCGGAAAATTTAATTTCGTTATGTTTTCCGGATAATTTAGAAAGTATTAAAATGTTCGAACGGATATCATTAACTCATTTTTCCCGGCACGAAAAACTTTCAAGTGTTGAATTTTTCTTGAGTTTAAATCTTTCGGAAAAACGTGCAAGTAACGCGATGGACCCTCTAGAAGAACACAAAACTTAACTCGATTATGTGACCGTCTGAACTGCCTCTAAACCTTAGGGTTTAGGGCAATACGGCGTTGCCACATGTGAGGCGTTGGCTTGACCCTTCTACGGCGGACCGTTGGTACTGTGACGTATTCTGGAAATTTTTAACTCCGCTCAAGTGTTGAGCTATTTAGGAAATCTTGGGTATTTGATTATTCAATCGGAAAGTTTAATACTGTCTATTTATCTGGAATGTGATACAATATGTGGAATTCATATAGTTAGGCATGAAATGCGAAGTATGTGATATTTCGGATTTATGATGTCTAAAGAGATTGTGAATTCCAAATGTTGTAGTTTTACACTTTCTTTTCTACGACCGTAAGTGTAATATGTGATATCGTCGGTTTCGTTGCTATATGTCAACGACAATTGGGATGCGCATATTTACTTACGTTGATAACATGTGTTGTTATGTGTTGCTGGATATGTTATATTGGATCGTCGCGTTTTGAATAGCCGGGGGTTTTATGTGAGATGAGAGTTTTTATTTTCATTCATGTAAAATTAAATGTATGTAATATTCTTTTATTGGGGTACTTCCGGGATGAGGTTGATGTCACCATTTGTATATTATTTACTTTTCTGCACTAGGATAGACCCAAGGAGGAGAGCACAAGTAACCGGGTTCTAGAGTCCAGTGGGAGACCAACTTGAGAAGTCGAGTCCGGGTCTTCTAACTCTAGAATTGGAAAGGTTGCTTGCCGCTCTCGTAGGGGTCTAGGGGTGTGGGTTTGGATATTCATCGCAACCGTGGAATCCGTGTTTTATAAAGGCTAAAAATAAAACATGGACGTCCTAGTATATCCAATGTTTCATATGTTTCTTCTGCTGCGATATCTGTGATATGATCATTTGATATGTTGAGATGGATACTGTATATAGTATATATGATATATTATATAGACGTTACTTATATTTGACACTCGCGCTAGCCCTGCCCCGCTCTGCCGTTAGTTACCTAACCTAACGGTGCACGAGGGGACATCGAGGCGAATACAGATGGCATAAGTGTACGTCGTATTTATCTGTGATGTTTAGGTGACTTAAATGATAGGACTTCATTAATATGATTAATGAAAGAAAAGAAACCTAAAAGATGTTATAGAATCAAATTTTCAAAAAGGGTAGCTACAGTTTTTGCTTTGCATAGCAATATATATGATATATCCTGCACCTTATTCGATGAGGAAAGAACCGAGATCCCTTCACCGGGAGTGATCTCTTTAGAAAAACTGGCAGATGCTACAACACTCGGTTTGTCTTTTGATTGCTTTTGGAGTTTTTGCTTTGCATAGCGATATATATGATATTTCCTACACCTTATTCGATGAGGAAAGAGCCGAGATCCCTTCACCGGGAGTGACCTCTTTAGCAAAACTAGTGAAAGCCTTAAAAACACTCCTTTTCAAAATTCACTCGATTCTACAACGATATCAAGTTCATTACGCAATAGGTTTTCAGAAAAACCTATCGTAGCCCTCCGTCATTTCAGATAAGTCCTGCTTAGTATTCGTGCTGCGTTTGTTGACCTTGTCAAGACGTAGTGTGCGGTAGTTGACCAGTATTTATCTATTTATGCATATGATGCGGATTGGATTAGGGTAGTCGTGCAGCCTTGTTGACCTTGTCAAGGGTCGTGCGGGTGGGTTTAATTCAATCAAGAAATGACGGGTTCAACTTGACTTACGGTCTATGGTTTGTTGACCTTGTCAAGGTCATAGATCGTTTGGGGCAAAATATTATCAGGAATTTTAAGTGTTGAAATTTGTAATGAGATTGCATACCTTCTATGAGATAGTTGGATCCCAATACCCACTGCGAGTAATTGTTACTCCTGGGAGAGTTTTACACAGGACAATTAGCCGATCAAGTAGGTGTATAGAAAGGTGTCAACGGGGTTACGCCTCTGGGAAAATGAGGTTTACTTTAATTAGGTCCGTGCGATAGCACGGGGAACCTCCCTCAAAGTACCGACACTGGCCTGGCTGAAAGATTGGAGAAATTGTAGGGTGTAATTAATCCCGGCTAGTCTTTCCTTTTAGGGTTTGAAGGAAGATTTGATAAAAACAGTGGGAGCCATCCTGATTAGATAAAATAATAACCAATCCGATCTTGCAAGAGCATACGCTAAAGTGTTTTCTTCTCTCTCTCTCTCCAGGTAGCGACCATATCATGCATTAATCAAGATAATAATATGGATGTATTGACCGAACCCGCATGTTATACTGTGCTGGGGAACGTTGGTTCCGTTCTTTCTTATAAAAGTTATAAGACTGAACAGGATATAGGGGAACACCAGGATTCCCATGCCGCCCGAATGAAGAAAGTACATGTTGATGCATTTTCTTCGGGTGTGTTCATTACAGAGAACTGTTTCTCCATTTGCTCTACGTCCTGGGTATTAGATACCGGCTCAGGATCCCATATATGTAATCAGTTACATGGGCTGAGAAAAGGTAGAGAACTTGGAGAAGGTGATAAAGACATAAGGGTTAGAAATGGTGCAATTGTTGCAGCTAGAACCGTCGGGGAATATCACCTTGTATTACCAACTGGTAATACATTGATTCTGAACGAATGCTATTACAAGCCGAACCTGATATGCAACATTATATCGGTTTCTTTATTAAGTAAAGAGGGATATAATTTTGTATTACAGGATAATGTTATGAACATTTTCCTGAACCAAAAGTTGGTTGGATCAGGCACGTTGTGCAATGGCATTTATGTTCTAAATCAATCAATAGTTCTGAGCATAACAAACACACACAAGAGGAAGAGTTCAGAACTGAATGAATCCTTCTTGTGGTATTGTAGACAGGGTCACATCAATACGACATGACTAGCTAAATTTCATAAGGATGGATATTTGAATCCGTTTGAATTTTCATCTTATGACACTTGCTAGTCATGTCTCAAAGGCAAGATGACCAAAACTCCGTCTACGGGACACGGAGAAAGAGTTACGGAACTCTTGGGACTAGTACATAGTGATGTATGCGGCCCCATGTCTACACATGCGGAATGGTTCTTCGTACTTCATTACATTCACAGACGATCTCTCTAGATTCGGATATGTGTTCCTGATGAAACACAAATCAGAACCTTTTGAGAAATTTAGAGAACATAAACAAGAAGTCGAGAACCAAACCGGGAAAAGTATTAAAATCCTTCGATCTGATCGAGGAGGTGAATACTTGAGCAATGAATTCCTGGACTTCCTAAAAGAGAATGGGATTCTCTCTCAGCTGACTCCTCTATATACACCACAGCACAACGGTGTATCAGAACGGAGGAACCGCACCCTATTAGATATGGTGCGCTCTATGATGAGCGCAGCTGAGTTACCTATTTCCTTCTGGGGGTATGCACTGGAGACAGCAGCATACCTATTGAATCAAGTTCCAACTAAATCTGTACCTACCACACCATATAAGATATGGAGTGGGAAGAGACCATATCTTAAACAAGTTAAGATATGGGGTTGTCTGGCCTATGTCAAAAGACAAAATCCGGACAAACTAGAGACACGGTCAGTTCTTTGCAAGTTTGTGGGATATCCAAAGAACTCATATGGGTATTTTTTTCTACCACGATGAGGAACAAAAGGTGTTTGTTGCTCAACATGCCACCTTTTTGGAAAAGGAATTTCTTGTAAAAGAAATTAGTGGCAAAGTGGTAGAGCTGGAAGAGGTTCCAGATACACAAACTGCAACTGAAGATTTAGTGGAACCGGAGGATTCGTTAGTTCCCGATGAACCCCAGCCACTCCGCCGATCTAGTAGGGTTCCTCACCCACCTGAAAGATACTACGGTTTTCTCATGGATGGTGGGAGCGAGGATTGCATCATGGAGGATGATGACCCAACTAGCTTCGAGCAAGCCATCACGAGTGGAGACTCGGTGAAATGGCTGGATGCAATGCGGTCCGAGATGGAATCCATGTACACCAACAAAGTATGGACTTTGGAAGATGCTCCTGAAGGGGTAAAACCCATTGGGAGCAAGTGGATCTTCAAGAAAAAACTTAGTGTAGATGGGAAAGTGGAGACTTTCAAAGCTAGACTTATTGCAAAGGGTTTTCGTCAAAGACCAGGTGTGGACTATGACGAAACCTTTTCTCCAGTGGCTATGCTTAAATCCATCCGGATCATGCTTGCCATCGCTGCATATCATGACTACAAAATATGGCAAATGGATGTTAAGACCGCCTTTCTAAACGGTGATTTAGAAGATAGCGTGTACATGACTCAGCCAGAGGGCTTCATAGCTAGTGGGAGCAGCGGGAAGGTGTGCAAGCTGCTTAAATCCATTTATAGATTAAATCAAGCATCATGGAGTTGGAACATCTGCTTTGATATCGTTATCAAAGAGTTTGATTTCGTCAAAAACGTAGATGAACCTTGTATCTACAAGAAGGTGGAAGAGAGTAAGGTTGTCTTCCTCGTATTGTACGTGGACGACATACTCTTGATAGGAAATGACATTCCTATGCTGCAATCGGTCAAGCTCTTCTTATCATAAAGATTCTCAATGAAAGATCTAGGTGATGCCTCCTGCATACTGGGAATTATGATCTATAGAGATAGATCTAAAAGGATATTGGGATTGTCCCAATCCAGGTACATTGACACCATACTAAAGAGGTTTAGTAAGGAAGAATCCAAGTGTGGGAACTTACCCATGATCTCTGGACTCACTCTCTCCAAAGATATGTCTCCCAAGACTGATTTGGAGAGAGCTCGCATGCAAGGGATACCCTATGCTTCGGCTGTAGGCTCTATCATGTACGCGATGCTATGTACCAGACCCGATATAGCATACTCACTAAATGTAGTGAGTAGGTATCAAGCTGATCTTGGAGAGAGTCACTGGACAGCTGTGAAAAGCATTCTCAAATACTTGCGAAGGACTAAAGAGATGCTCTTGGTGTATGGTAACGGAGAACTCCAAGTGGAGTCCTTTACCGATTCGAGATTCCAGAGTGATAAGGACGACTCTAAGTCGCACTCGGGATTTGTCTTTACCCTTTACAGAGGGGCGGTTAGCTGGAAGAGTTCCAAGCAGGAAACCGTGGCAGACTCGACGATGGAGGCTGAATACATCGCTGCCAACGATACTGCCAAAGAGGCTGTCTGGATCAAGAAGTTCATTACTTAACTTGGAGTGGTTCCATCCATTGAGCATCCAATACCTTTGTATTGTGATAACAATGGAGTTGTGGCTTTGGCCAAGGAACCCAGGTCCCATCTGCGATCTAGGCAAATTCTGAGGCGGTATCACCTGATCCGGGAGATAATTGATCGCCGGGAGATCGAGGTCAGGAGGGTTGACACGAAGAACAACACTGCGGATCCACTCACGAAGGCCATTCCCCAGATACAGTTTGAGAGACTCTTCGGGATGCTTGGTATGCGATACTACAGCAGCTAGCCCTAGTGCAAGTGGGAGATTATTAGTTGTATGTATGCCCTAGAGGCCAGTATTGTACAGATGATGTATATTATATTGGATGCTTAGACATATATAGAGAGGACTTTCTTGCTCGATATGATAGTATGCTATCTGGTTGCTCTTTATCTTAACATGTGTCGCGCCCCGCTTCCCAAAATACAGAATTCGAGGGGTTGACAAGGCCAGCCATGCTCCTACGGTCAAGGGAATATCCTGCCATAGTCACACTTCGGCTTCTAGCTTTACGTGGTAATCAGTGAACAATGCACAGGTAATGAGAAATGTAGTAACTGAAACAAAACAGATACAAAGAACTGACCTGATGGAGGTGAAAAGAGTATAACTCTGGATAGCTGATCAAGATGTCCGCGATGTACGTCTGGTCCTAGTCCCGGCTAGATCCACTCCTCACACTGAGCATGCATACTCAGGTCGTCAGAGCGACACAATCGCAATATAAATATATAGATGCAAGTGGCAACTCGAGCAGTGATAATAGATATATATAACAGTAAATCAAGACGGTAAAGATATGAACATGCAGTAACCAATGAAGTGTCCAATAAATCTGGTGAACAGTAAAGCAGTAAATGGTATGCCAGATATGTCAACACAGTAAGTAATGTATATCAATGCCATTATCCTTATCAGTCTCTAAGTCTCACTGTACAGGTCACTAAGCCTATCGTCGGTCTAAGTGAGAGTCAACCACTCGCGAGTGTCCTCTACCCAAGGGTAGGACCCAAGGGCAAGGGACCACGGGCCCAAAATATAACTCACGGTAATAATCATGTACCCTGTAAATATCCATATATCTCCATATATATAAGCCGGCATGGGACTCCCGAGATTCTGTTGAACTCACAATCAAACTACCCCACACCCCGTGGTCTACATCAAACGCCAACCATAATCTCAAATACCGGTCGGTCCATAACAAGTCTGCGTGAGAACTGGAGACAGAATCTCCATCAAGCACGTCCCGACTAATACCCAAGATAAATGGGCAGTGTCTGGTGCCTTATCTGTGACACCCATGCAAAAGCTTCCATAAGTGTCCCATACCACTTATAGTCACACTTACACGCGTCCCACAGACGTCGACAATGCAATAGAATAATAGGGTTCACTGATTGTGTACAAGTACGTGTCACTTTCACTTATTCACTCATGCACGAACACTAACGTACTTGCCACAATCACCACTAATACCTAACACTGGGTAATGCACATGATCACTAAGTTATCAATGCAGTGACATATGTATGATATGATGAGGAAACAGTATGTAAAGCATGATTAAGATGTCATAAATCAGTATTCTACCACTTGCATAATTTATCATAAATCATACGTGTACAGTTTAGCTAAACGATGAACGGGGAATAAATAGTATGTTTGATTATCTATCCAGCGAATTTGGTTTCACGTCAATCGGGTTTCAGGATCACTAGATACGGACATTTCATTTTAAGCGTTCGCTGCTGGAAATCCGGTTTCAGAATCAGAAGTCCGTTTTGCAACGCATTTTAACCCCAGTAGGGATTAGAATTTAGCGACACTACAGTTGAATGATATCTAGGGTTTTCAGTAGGGTATTCAACGTAATAGACGGATTCTCAATCGCATCAGTACGTCGAAGGTTACACACTGTTTATCACTAGTTTGTCACTTCTGAATCTGTTCTGGACTGTTATACGTCCAGCTCTTCTAATTTACAATTTAAATAGCAAACGACGATGAAACGGAATGAAACCACTTGTATTATCTAGCTAACAGATTCACCTTTACTAAACTGCATAGTTCCACAACATACTAGTTCAGGAAACAAGGTGGCGTGCATTACGGGACAGTAAACAGTAACCAGAGTCGCTCTGAACTACAGTCCAGAGTCACTCTCCGATCCAAATATTGTCACAATTTAAGTACAGAAACCATTAGAAACTTACATAGGGTTAAATTTTGTCGAGTCGTCTTCGATTTAAGCCCTTGAAAGCATCATTCCAGTATGTATATAATTTATGGTGATTTTAACGGTTTTCAGATACGGGGAAAGTTCCAGTTTTACAGATATATTTGGGGGTAATCGTTTTAGTCATTAACATTCGTATTTTCCATTGAAATTTATACAAGATATTCATCACTACATGGGCCAACTTAAACATTCCAATTCCATCAAATTAGATGAATAATTTCATTAGGATCATGCATCGAACAGGTAAATAGTATAAGTTATCATGAATTGTAATATTGCAATTTATACGAATTGAGTTTGTAACATAAATAGATTAGCATGTAGCAAGTAAAATACTTTCCTGGAAACATTTCGGGGATGCACGGCAGCAGCAGCGTCGCAAACGCACGACGAACGGCATGAATTGGATGCACGGCCTCGGCTCGCGATTTGGATTTGACGTCGGAGTTGCCCGGAGGCGTCAAGTGCTTGCTGGAAGCGGAGGTGGTGCTCTGTGGTTGGCCTGGGATGTGCTGGAGTCGACGAAGGTCGGCGGCGGCGCTCCAGCGATGGGCAACAGTGGAGCTCGAGACTTGGGTTTTTGGGTTAGGGTGTTTTTGAAGAGAGAGAGAGAGAGCTCGGAAGCGGTTATGGTGAAGTGACGATACTGAGGATGGAGAAGGTCGACGAGGGGGTTTCAGGTGCAGTGGGGCTCACCGGTGTCGTGGGTGCCGGTGGTCGGGTGGGTCTCGGGTGCAGGTGAGTTTGGTGGCGGCTGACGAGAGAGCTCGGTGCAGGGGGAGCTTGGATGCTTGGGGCTCGGCTTGGCTAGGGGAGCTCGGCGAGGTGGCAGTAGAGATGACCTCGTTGGTGGGCTTGTCGGCATTGAGATAGGGTCGATGATAGTCGGCAGTTGAAAGGAGTTGGGTAGAGGAGAGAGATGGTGAAAGGTAGTGAGGGCTTAGGTTGGTGGTGCTGGAGGTGGTTGTAGAGAGTCGTGGTCGATGGGAGAGGTAGCCAGGGCTCGTCGGAGGAAGGGGACGGTGTAACGACGGCGACGAGGTGAGCTTCGGCGAAGGCGGCGAGGACGCGGCATGGGTTCTAGAGAAGGAGCGGAAAGAGAAGAAGAATGGGAGAAAGCGAGAGAGAGAGAACGTGAGGGGGAGAGATAGGGAAGACGAGGGGATCGCGAGGGTTGCGCGTCGTGGGGGTAACGGTGCATGAGCGTGGGCATGGGCGTGGGCGTGGGGTGCGGCGAAGTGAGCGGGAAGAAGAACTAGCCATTGGAAGAAGAGGAGAAGGGTAGCGGGCCGGGTCGGGTAAGACAGCTGCGGGCTGAAGGAAGTGGGCCGGGGTAAAAAATAAAAAGAATTATAAGAGAATTGAAAAGGGCCGGGCTGCTGGGCTGAGGGAAGGAGTATTAAATAAAATGAATTCCTTTTCATTTATTGATGAGCTGCGGCCAAGAGATTAGACCGAAGGAATTTATTTGATAGTTTGGGTTCAATTTTAATGAATAAAAGAAATGGGCTGAGGGAATTATATGGTGGTTTGGGTTTAATGGGGTTTTAAAGTAAATAAATAATTATAAATAAAATAAAAAAATTTATAAGTTAAAGAGAAATACGGATATTGGTAAAAAAAGGGGCTGGGTATTACATCATACTACCCTTACAAAAATTTCGTCCTCGAAATTTAAAAGAACGACAAGCTATAAAATAATAAGCGAAAAGTTACCACATAGAATACTAATACATAGTGATTTACTTAAAACGGGTGGATAAAATTTTGAAGGTATATATATGTAAGAACAACGTACAAAAAGGATAGGTCTAAATAAATATAAGGCGGGAACAACTATAGGGGCAAACTACATGTATACGAGAATAAAAACAACAATAACGAACAATAATATTCGAGACGTGATCGATAAAATCGAAACCCAAATGTGTGCACATATAAGTATATCAAAAGTAGCACAGCAGAAATAATAATAAGTATAAGGCATAGTCATAATGAAACAGTGAAGGACTTGTCGGTGGTTTAAAACATTTTTAGAATAACGTATCAATCAAACCATTTTAACATAACTTAGAAAACCACATGGTGAAAATAAGAAGCATAGCACCAAAATAATATGCGTAATACATATGGTCGCGCTACCGAAAATGAAAAAAGTAGTAGTGTACTTAAAATACATAAAACGGAGTAGTCAATAACACGCACTCTTCGATAAATACAAAATAATGAAAACTAAATTTTCGAATAACAATGTCCCTAAATATAGTTAGGGTAACAGGGAAAAACACAAATATATATAGGGCTAGCTAGGGTAGGGATTACAATGGAGTGTGGCTCATACAAAAGGTCGGAGTGTGACGGCCTTAGACTGAAGGTCAAAGAGATTGGGGTCGGGTCAGCACGGGAAGTAAGGGTGAGCAGCAAAGGACTACAAGGGGAAAATGTATGGGGAGGACAACGGTCGATACATCATGTGAATCAAAAATCCGAAGGGTCAGCTAACTCGGAAATCTTACTATCAATTTCCCTTCCTAGAAGGATCTCAAATGAGGCATAGACGAAAGATGAAGGGTGGCCCATTCACAGATCAGGGTGCGGTACTTGTTAATCTAAGTGAGGGTCGAAACAGCACAGGGTATAGAGGTGGACAGTCAGGGGTCTCAGGAGGAAATAACGGTATAGGGGAAAAGTCAAAGCATCAAGTGAACCAGTAATCAAAAGATTTGCGAACTCAGAAAGTTTATTTCATTCTAGAAGATTCGAAACAAAGCACTCTCGAAAAGTAACAGATGGCCCTAAACTATACATAGGTTTATCTGGCCAGAGAAGACAACAACTAAAAATCCCGTCAGTCGCGGTTGTGGAGGTTCAGCAGGATGCGGTAGGCTCGCGCGCTCAGGTAGGGACGTCCATTTCCATAACGCCTCGCAGGGACCGCCATTGGGAGTTCTTCCACCGCAGGGTCTTGTTCTTCTGGTCCTTCTTCCTCGGCTGGAGCTTCTTCATCGAGGTCTGCTTCCATGTGATTCTCTTCTTCTGGATCCTCTTCCATGGGATTTTCCTCCACTGGATTTTCTTCTATCGGGCCTTCCTCGGGATCTTCCTCTATCGGGTTCTCTTCACGGTCTCCTTCCTCTTCGTCGGAATAGCCTATCATGTCAACCTCTGGGGCGGCGGCTCCTTCGTCCTCGGAATCGCTGTTTTCGAAGATGGCCTGAGGGGCGTTGATCTCGTCGTCCGAGCTCACCAGCATGCGGTCTAAGAAAACGCATGACTGTGCATCCTAATCTAGATGCGGCGCTGCTCCAGGGTGGGCCATGGCCTGAAAAGAAAGAGTCATGATTAGACAGTGGAACACATCAGGAAAATAGCTAAGGGTACGGAGTATAGGAAAATATGCGGTGGGCAGGAACTGAAAAATCATAATTAGAAATGATGTGTTAATGAATAGCATAAATAAGGGAGGAAGCAAGAGAATGATACATATATTACGATTCAAAGTTTTTATTGCATTCAACTAAAAGTTCGACGGATACAAGATTTCAAACGAAAAGAAATATTTACAAGAGGATGACAACATTTTATTAAAAGCAGAAAACGTGATAGCTCTTCTTCGATTACTAAGCCGCTGCATTCTCGTCACGCGAGTTGAATCCTGCGCTGGGTCCGTCTTATCCTCGAAGTTCGAACTACGCAATAATCATCACTTGGTAGAAGTGGGGAATGTGGACGAGTCTCCTCCTTGTAACTCCTTCCTTTTGGGGCAACCGTTGATAAGATGTTCGCTGGATCCGCAAATTAGGCATTTCCCTTGAGCGCGGCGACAATCCCTCTGAAGATGTCCTGGCCTCCTGCAGTACCCACAACATCGGGTCTTCTGCTGTTTCTGTCTCGGGGGAACAAATGGGCGCTTCATCTTCTTCTCTTTTCCTCGTCTAACAGGGATCCCTTTACGATTTGAGACTCCCGCTGGTGCCTGATTCACCTGCCTTCTTAGTCCTTCAGCTAACAAGCCGTTTGTTCGCTCCTGGGCTTCTTTCAGACCTTGTAGCATACTAAGAATCTCAACGGTCTGATTCTGGGGAGTGGAGATAGAGGAAGAGTCGTTGGAAGACATGATCCTGAAACAATAATTTTGAGGAAGATAGAAGGCACAAGCTATAAGGATTAAAATATAATATGGATTGGGAAAGGAATCAAGAACATCGGGTGTGATGAAATTCATTACAAGTGGAAATCAACAGTAGGGATCTAAGTCACTTAAACCGAGTACCGTATTGTAACTATGAGGTAGTTCACAATTACAACCACGTAAATTTGCCAAGTCACCCGAAACCTTAGCGGATGGATAACAGACTACACAATGTGAATAAGGATTAAGAATAACAAGTTTACAATCTAGACCGAGAGATGTCTTAGATTGTCAGGATCTACACGGAAAACTGCAATCCCAATCGAAGCAAAACCTGGCTCTGATACCAACAAAACCATGTCACGCCCCGCTTCCCAAAATACGGAATTCGAGGGGTTGACAAGGCCAGCCATGCTCCTACGGTCAAGGGAATATCCTGCCGTAGTCACACTTCGGCTTCTAGCTTTACGTGGTAATCAGTGAATAATGCACATGTAATGAGAAATGCAGTAACTGAAACAAAACAGATACAAAGAACTGACCTGATGGAGGTAAAAAGAGTATAACTCTGGATAGCTGATCAAGATTTCCGCGATGTACGTCTGGTCCTAGTCCCGGCTAGATCCACTCCTCACACTGAGCATGCATACTCAGGTCGTCAGAGCGACACAATCGCAATATAAATATATAGATGCAAGTGGCAACTCGAACAGTGATAATAGATATATATTACAGTAAATCAAGACGGTAAAGATATGAACATGCAGTAACCAATGAAGTGTCCAATAGATCTGGTGAACAGTAAAGCAGTAAATGGTATGCCAGATATGTCAACACAGTAAGTAATGTATATCAATGCCATTATCCCTGTCAGTCTCTAAGTCTCACTGTACAGGTCACTAAGTCTATCGTCAGTCCAAGTGTGAGAGTCAACCACTCGCGAGTGTCCTCCACCCAAGGGTAGGACCCAAGGGCAAGGGACCACGGGCCCAAAATATAACTCACGGTAATAATCATGTACCCTGTAAATATCCATATATCTCCATATATATAAGCCGGCATGGGACTCCCGAGATTCTGTTGAACTCACACTCAAACTACCCCATACCCCGTGGTATAAATCAAACGCCAACCAAAATCTCAAATACCGGTCGGTCCATGACAAGTCTGCGCGAGAACTGGAGACAGAATCTCCATCAAGCACGTCCCGACTAATACCTAAGATAAATGGGTAGTGTCTGGTGCCTTATCTGTGACACCTATGCAAGAGGTTCCATAAGTGTCCCATACCACTTATAGTCACACTTACACGCGTCCCACAGACGTCGACAATGCAATAGAATAATAGGGTTCACTGATTGTGTACAAGTACGTGTCACTTTCACTTATTCACTCATGCACGAATGCTAACGTACTTGCCACAATCACCACTAATACCTAACACTGGGTAATGCACATGATCACTAAGTTATCAATGCAGTGACATATATATGATATGATGAAGAAACAGTATGTAAAGCATGATTAAGATGTCATAAATCGGTATTCTACCACTTGCATAATTTATCATAAATCATAAGTGTACAGTTTAGTGAAACGATGAATGGGGAATAAATAGTATGTTTGATTGTCTATCCAGCGAATTTGGTTTCACGTCAATCGGGTTTCAGGATCACTAGATACGGACATTTCATTTTAAGCGTTCGCTGCTAGAAATCCGGTTTCAGAATCAGAAGTCCGTTTCGCAACGCATTTTAACCCCAGTAGAGATAAGAATTTAGCGACGCTACAGTTGAATGATATCTAGGGTTTTCAGTAGGGTATTCAACGTAATAGACGGATTCTCAATCGCGTCAGTACGTCGAAGGTTACACACTGTTTATCACTAGTTTGTCACTTCTGAATCTGTTCTGGACTGTTATACGTCCAGCTCTTATAATTTACAATTTAAATAGCAAACGACGATGAAACGGAATGAAACCACTTTTGTTATCTATCTAACAGATTCACCTTTACTAAACTGCAGAGTTCCACAAAATACTAGTTCAGGAAACAAGGTGGCACGCATTACGAGACAGTAAACAGTAACCATAGTCGCTCTGGACTGCAGTCCAGAGTCACTCTCCGATCAAAATATTGTCACAATTTAAGTATAGAAACCATTAGAAACTTACATAGGGTTAAAGTTCTTCGAGTCAGCTTCGATTTAAGCCCTTGAACGCATCATTCCAGTTTATACATAATTTATGGTGATTTTAACAGTTTTTCAGATACGGGGAAAGTTCCAGTTTTACAGATATATTTGGGGGTAATCGTTTTAGTCATTAACATTCGTATTTTCCATTGAAATTTATACAAGATATTCGTCACTACATGGGCCAACATAAACAATCCAATTCCGTCAAATTAGATGAATAATTTCATTGGGATCATGCATCGAACAGGTAAATAGTATAAGTTATCATGAATTGTAATATTGCAATTTATACGAATTGAGTTTGTAACATAAATAGATTAGCATGTAGCAAGTAAAATACTTTCCTGGAAACATTTTGGGGATGCACGGCAGCAGCAGCGTCGCGAACGCGCGACGAACGGCATGAATTGGATGCACAGCCTCGGCTCGCGATTTGGATTTGACGTCGGAGTTGCCCGGAGGCGTCAAGTGCTTGCTGGAAGCGGAGGTGGTGCTCTGTGGTTGGCCTGGAATGTGCTGGAGTCGACGACGGTCGGAGGCGGCGCTCCAGCGATGGGCAACAGTGGAGCTCGAGACTTGGGTTTTTGGGTTAGGGTGTTTTTGAAGAGAGAGAGAGCTCGGAGGTGGTGATGGTGAAGTGACGATAATGAGGATGGAGAAGGTCGACGAGGGGGTTTCAGGTGCAGTGGCTTGCCGGTGTCGTGGGTGCCGGTGGTCAGGTGGGTCTCGGGTGCAGGTGAGTTTGGTGGCGGCTAACGAAAGAGCTCGGTGCAGGGGGAGCTTCGATGCTTGGGGCTCGGCTTGGCTAGGGGAGCTCGGTGAGGTGGCAGTAAAGATGACCTCGTTGGTGGGCTTGTCGGCGTTGAGATGGGGTCGATGATGGTCGGCAGTTGAAAGGAGTTGGGTAGAGGAGAGAGATGGTGAAAGGTAGTGAGGGCTTAGATTGGTGGTGCTGGAGGTGGTTGTAGGGAGTCATGGTCGATGGGAGAGGTAGCCAGGGCTCGTCGGAGGAAGGGGACGGTGTAACGACGGCGACGAGGTGAGCTTCGGCGAAGGAGGCGAGGGCGCGGCGTGGGTTCTAGAGAAGGAGCGGAAAGAGAAGAAGAATGGAAGAAAGCGAGAGACAGAGAGAACGTGAGGGGGAGAGATAGGGAAGACGAGGGGATCGCGAGGGTTGCGCGTCGTGGGGGTAACGGCGCACGAGCGTAGGCATGGGCGTGGGGTGCGGCGAAGTGAGCGGGAAGAAGAACTAGCCGTTGGAAAAAGAGAAGAAGGGTAGTGGGCCGGGTCGGGTAAGGCAGCTGCGGGCTGAAGGAAGTGGGCCGGGGTAAAAAATAAAAAGAATTATAAGAGAATGAAAAAGGGCCGGGCTGCTGGGCTGAGGGAAGGAGTATTAAATAAAATGAATTCCTTCTTATTGATGGGCTGCGGCCAAGAGATTGGGCCGAGGAAATTTATTTGATGGTTTGGGTTTAATTTTAATGAATAAAAGAAATGGGGTGAGGGAATTATATGGTGGTTTGGGTTTAATGGGGTTTTAAAGTAAATAAATAATTATAAATAAAATAAAATAAAATTATAAGTTAAAGAGAAATACGGATATTGGTATAAAAAGGGGATGGGTATTACAACATGTATACTTGTCTCTTGATATTGTCTTATAGTTACATGTTGGTAAACCCTTAGGATGTGTACTTGACTACCAGGACTATGATATAGATCATACTAGTGGGGCCATGGTAGTCCATAAGTTCATCCTTTAATGTTCCTAGTCGTGGGTGTATCGAGACAGGGCATCGATATACCAGAGTAGACTAGCGTATACGCTTCTCGACCCATGAGATGGGCGATGGATGATCACATATCCATTGGTGTTTGAAATCAGAGATGGTATACGGGTGCTCAGTGGAGACTGGGTATACTGGACGGACTCGCCGAGAACTCCCAGATGGTATTATACCTCACGTCAGATGGCAGTTCTCTGGTGACACTTGTGCAGGTTAGTCTGTAGACCCGAGATCGTCATAGAGTCTTGTGTGATTCCCACTATGCTTTGATTTCCACCTTACCACGTCCAAGAGGGCGTGCAAAACGGTGGTTTTTAGGTACAGTCCCGAATCACATGGAGGCAATGAGCGATAGGAGGGGTTTCGTCTCTCCCGGTATTGGGGGTTGATGTTGCGCTGTGCTCGATTGGCCATAACAGGGAAGTCTCTGGCCAGGGCTGATTTAGAGATCTACTGGTAAGTGTTACCGGTAGTTTCTCGACCCGTTATGAGCCTCACATCGGCATGACTTATTGGTTATTGGGGTCTGACGTTTACCACCCCTAGACTTGATATGCGACATATCAGACGAGGAGACCGGACTGTACGGGAAGTGTTACCGTTAGGCTTATACAGGAGTAAGAGCGGGCTTGCTTGCTGATCTTCTGATCGCTCAATACCCGGGTAGCCGTTGCGTCCTGCTAGTACCGTTGACGGCTTGTGGGTGCTTGATGTGATCATCACCTACTGCCGGCGTATTGACGAGTCTTTAGAGTCATACATAGAGGTTTTACTGGCTCAGGCAAAACGAAATAGGAGCGCATATGTGATATGCGCGGGACCGAGAATAATGCGTGTATGTGATACCGTATTCTATTCTCGCGACTTTTTGTATCGGTCGGTTATGTGATATAGCCGGGTTATCGAATCAAGTGTTGATTCGATAAGTCGATGCATTGGATGTTAGTCGGTTATATAAGATATAACCGAATTATTAAGTCAAGTGTTGATTTAATAATTTAGTGTATAATTGTATATTTGATATACTAATTTACATTAACTAACATTTGTTCACTTAAGGATTTTTCTCACATGTGCACAACTTTAATATATATGTGATATATATTAAAATATGTTTTCTTTTTGTATCATGGTTGTTGATACACATTACATGGGTGTGCAAGACATACACCATTCTATTTTAAATGGTGGTTTATAATTATTTAAGGTAATTACAAATTAGTGGAGCTTTTGTCACAAGCATGAAGCTTGTAGAAGCTTGTGGATGCTTTGACAAAGTCTACTAACTTTGTTTTACTTTAGATTTTTATTAACCTAACCATTTTGGATAAGTCATGGTTATGTATATACATGAGTTAGTATATGATACTCACTCATCCATGGTTTGCTCACTCACTTGATCATTATCCTCATCTTTTCTTTTGTTCATCTTCTTATTCTTCTTTGAGCAAAAGAAAAGCTTGCTAGGGTTTTAAAAAGAGAGTGGAAGATTGTGAGAAATCAAATTCTAAAGAGAACCCACTTCCTATTTCTCCATCCTCTACTAGACTAGCACTTTAGTTTAGGGTGTTTGCTTCACTAATTCTCTAGGTTAGTGAAGTAGTAGCTTGAGTTGGTATTCCCTCGACGTAGATCATCTTCGGTCTCGAAGACTTCAAGCAAGGACGCTTCTTTCGCCTCGTGAAGCCATGCAAGAGCCCAGGAGAACAATGATCGCAGCGAAGGGACTACGACAAGGAGCTTTAGAAGTGAAGGACCGATCTACAAAGGTTGTATTTCATATTCACTTAGTAGTAAATGTTATTTACTTGCATGTGTAACCCTAATTATCTAGCAAAGATCTTGTTTAGGGTTATTCGGCACGGCTAAAATTTTAATCGGGCATGGTTGATGCCTTGTAGAATCTTATTAGAGTGCCTAGTAACCCTACAGATTTGAGAGAGAGAGAGAGAGAGGTGGCATGCATCATGAGGCATGGCAGGCATGGCTTGCATTAAATGAAGAGAGAGAGGGACATGGCTAATCTCACACCCTCATTCCCTCACTCACACACATACACCCTCACACTCTCATCTCATTCTCTCATTCTCATATTTTCTCCTTCTCATATTCTTCACCCTCACCTCCCTCAAACTGAACACTCCCCTTGTTCTTCACTAAACCATAACCCAAATCCTCATAAACCCTCACAAATCTTCACAAAACTCATTAAACCCTTCATTAAACTTGACCTTGAGCCTATGAAGATCACTTGGAGCATAGAAAGCTAGGGTTTTGTGCAAGTTTGGGAAGGTAGTGCTCTCTACTGTTAATTAGGTTGTTAATATGTCTTGTTGCTAATTAGTTTCAGTTTTGAACGATAAAGAAACAGTTTTTGTGCAAATGTCGTATTTTGGTATAGTATTGTGTCTCGGGTGAATCTGCTTTCGAACCAGGATTTTGTTGGAGAAGTTGCCATCACAGAGACCTAGTTTAGAGACCTAGAACCCACCATAGAAACCTGAGACCATTTCCCCCAATCACGGCCGCAAATAAATTCATTCTGGCCGCAATTTGCGGCCAGAGCTATATGGGTCAGGGTGAATCTTGGTCGTAGGGTCTCTGAGGTTGTGTGTAGGCTCGTGGAACTTGAAACTTTCACTAATTGTTTGTTTAGCAAAATCTGGGACCAGTTAGCTAGTTTTGAGCGTTTCGGCAACGTGCAATGCGGATTATCCGATGTTTGTTTAGGTGTTTCGTGCAATGTGTAGCCGTAGGGCTGGTCTAGGATGTTGCTGCACACATTTAGCCGCTAAGAGAACACTCGGGAGCTTATGGGAGTCGGTTTATTGTTGTCGTTGTTTGCGTGTGTTATCGAAAGGTTTCTAATGTGCACTTATTATGTTGTTGTATGATTTTAGGATCGCAGGCGGGGACTTCGGACTCCACGAAGAAGGGAAAGCAAGTGGTTGGTTTTACTTAGCTCGAGATCATCGGTGAGTAGATTTAACATCTATGGGGGAATCACTTGTATGGCGTTATGCGTCGGGGCTAGATTCAATGATATGACTATTAGTTATAAGTATATATATACATTGATTGTTCATGTGTACCATTGTTGCATACCTCATTTCTTGTTGCATACGGACATAGTATTAATGAGACACAACACTGTTACTAACGGTTCATGTTGCACAAGTACTAAACTGTATGTCGCACACACACCGTTAATAATTGCCATGACACTCACACTATAGAATTGCCATAGATAACACATTGCTTAGCTTACCTTATCATTAGACATGATTCTTGTTCTATTGCGCATATGAATTGCATTATGCGTACATACATACTTGCGTACCTACATACTTGCATACATACATACTTACGTACCAACATACTTGCGTACCTACATACTTGCGTACATACATACCTTGCTATAACTACATAGATACTTATATGTGATGTTGCATTGGATTTTGGAGAAATTGGGAACCGCATGATACATTTAAAAACTGGATTCATTTAAAAGAGTGGTTTTCCCTTGATATGCTCATATTACGGTTTTATATTGCATACATCATATTGCATAGATTTACGCATTTAGATATGGATTGTTGGGGTAAAAATTTACACCCTGGTTGACCGAATCAAAGTCAAGGTCAACCCCCAAGCTAGGTGGACCCAAGCCCAGGTCAAGCGGGCCCATGCCCAAGTCGAGCCCGCGGCCAGCCTCCTCCATGCTAAAATATAGACCATGTAATAAATAATTTTTATGTAATTTTTTATGCATGAATGTAAACAAAATGGGCATAAAGCCAATATTTTGTAAGCCCATGGCTTATGTGCAAAAATGAAATAGCACATGAGCCATGGGATGGCTAAAATGCCATTTTTGTAAAGCCCAATGGGCTATATGTAAATATGTAAGCCTATATAAGGCAACATGATGATGAATAAAAAAGAACACTTTTCATTCCCCCAAAAACTAGGGTTATTTGTGCCTCCTGCTCCTTCTCCAAGGTTCTAAACATTCTCATTTCTTTTAAATTAAATCAAGAGTTTTACTCTTTCTTTTCCAAAACTAGGTAGCTTTCCACCACAAAACCCACAAAGGGGCACTCAAATCTCCCATCAGATCTCAAAAAGGAGTGATTTTTAAAATCTCCTACTTCTTGATCTTCAAGATCTGGCCAAACAATAGGAGGAAGAAGAAGAACCCCCCTTCATCAGCTTCAAAACATCCTAGGAGTTTAACTCCATAAATATATATATATATATAATAAATATTTCCTTTTTTTGAAGCATAGCTTCTGGTTCTAGGCTAAAAGCCTCCTTTTCTCGCCGTCGCTCAAGCGCAGAGCGCCCGCGTGCCGACACGTGGCGCGCTTGCGCCCAAGCGCTCAGCGCCCACGTGCCGACACGTGGCGCGTTTGTACTACAGCGCCTTGCGCTCAAGCGTAAAGCGCCCACGTGCCGACACGTGGCGCGCTTGCGCTCGAGCACAAGTCGCCCCGGTGCCGACACGTGGCGCGCTGGCGCTCAAGCGCAAGCGCTCGAATGCAAGTTGCCCCCGTGCCGACACGTAGCGGGCTTGCGCTCCAGCGCAAGCGCTCAGGCGCAAGTCGGCCCCGTGCCGACACGTAGCGCGCTTGCGCTCAAGCGCAAGCGCTTAGGCGCAAGTCGTCCCCGTGCCGACACGTGGCATGCTTGCGCTCAAGCGCCCAACGTTCAAGCGCAAGTCGCTCCCGTGCCGACACGTGGCGCGCTTGCGCTCGAGCGTCAGGCGCTGAAGCGCAAAGCCCCTACGTACCGACGCGTGGCGCTCTTGCGCTCAAGCGCCCAGTGCCCACGTGCCGACACGTGGCACTCTAGCGCCTGAGCGCACAGCACTTAAGCGCACAGCGCTCGAGGCGCTGGCCCCCACGCATCCTTTGGATGTCTTTTTTCCCTTTATATATATATATATATATATATATATATATATATATATATATATATATATATATACATATGTACACATACACATACTCCACGACACTGCCCCTGTTAGAAAAAAATTTCTAACGGGGCGCTGCCCCGCACTCCGCAAGGGGGCTGCTAGCCCCTTGACCCCCAGCCCGCTATCCGGGTAGCGGGACCCCCGTAAAAACTCTGTGTGGCTCCCGAAATATCCAAAAACCCCTTTCAAAACACATCATATGCACGCTGCACATTGAGTTCCCATGACCAGTTTAACCCGTCAATTGGAGGTTCCCTCGCTCCAAAGGCGAGGGGTAATTAACGGCAGTTTAGTCCGCGGCTGCCGGAGATTCGGATCCCCACAATCATTAAACCCCGGCCTACCCTAAGAAGGGGGAATCTGTAGTATGCCTGACAAGCGCGCACGTATTCCCATCTCAATGGGGTGACGAAAAACACCCTACAGATTCTGGCATGCCCGGTGGGACCAATCTCTCCTCCCATATTTCGGGTTAACCGTTCATGCGAACGCAATCAATATACATACCTGTATTTATACTAAAAAATAATGCTTTTTCATGCAGATTTTCAAGCAATCACCTTCTGACGATGTCTTCGATGATGAACTCAGCTCCCGTCTCCTACACGATGAAGATAGACTCCAGGACGGTCCTTCCGGCCAGTCTCGGGTGACATTGGGAGGAGCCGCTGCTACCATTCGGCTCTATTATGTTCATACCTGTTGGAGCCATCCCGACTCCTCAAGCCCCGGTGGCAGACAAACCGGTCTCGAAAGGCAGGAGACCAAATGTGGTGGTCGCGAGGGCGCCTCAGCCCAAGCGCAAGTCCGTTTCCGAACGACTCTCCATGGCCCCAGCTGGGGGCAAGGCCATCAACACCAACAAAGCTACAACGTGTCCCGAGCAAGCTCCAGCGTTGCCCTTGACCACTGCTCGATCGGGTGTCTTCTCTAAGCTCCCCTTTGATCAACTCACAATGGCTTCCCGGATAGCGGATGCCCGCCAAGCCTTCAAAATCGAGAAGATGAGGGAGAAAAGGCTCAGATATAGAGCCAACAAAAGGGCTAGGGCTCCTGCCAGACTAAACCTCATGAGGTTCGAAGAACAGGGTTACCCCGCCGAAGATGAGGAAATGGCTGGGTATGTGGTCCACACTGTCTACACGGTGGGCACGTGCAGCAAGAGCAAGGACGGGGCTACCACATCTCAAACCCAATCTGGCTTGAATGTGGTGGCCGCTTCCCAAGAGCAGCCGCCTCTGCTGGGTGATGAAAACCCTCTCGATGAGGATGATAGGCAGAAAGACCCTTCGGTCCATGAGGAGTCGGGCTCGGAAAGCGAAGAAGAGCCGACTTTTCGCCCCAGGACCGTGGAGCAAGAGCTGCTTCAAGAGCTCCGAAAGCAGCTCAGAAACAAAGACAAGAAGATGGCCAAGCTCTACTCAAAAATCGATGACTTGATGAATGTCGTGATGTAGCTCACAGCCCGGCTTGCCTCTCAGCCGCCCAATCAGGCGGAGGGCTCGGCTCGTGAACCGGGAAATGGTGTCCCAAAGCAGCCGACGCCTATTCCCTCAAATCCAAAAGTGGGCGAACTACATGAAAATCGGTCGCATCCTGTCTCGGGAAATGTCTTGGCTACCGATGACAGTAGCCCGCTAACTCAAGATCAAATCATGGACTTGGTTGCCAGCAAAGTCAAGACATTGGTGGCCGAAGCCGAAGCGCAAAAAGATATCAACAGTAGTGGGAGACCATATCCCGCTCAGTATGATCTGGTAGAATTTCCTAGCGGCTATGTTATCCCCAAATTCGGAAGGTTCGATGGGACGGGAAATGCGAATCAGCACATCGCCCACTTCAAAGCCTCATGCGGGAATACTGGGGGCAATGATGCGCTTCTCCTCCGCCGGTTCGTTAATAGCTTGACCGATGTTGCTTTCGACTGGTACGCGAGCATACCAGATGGCTCCGTCACAACTTTTGTCCAAATGGAGTCTCTGTTTCGGCAGAGGTTCATGTGCGTCAGCGATAAGATTACCATTGCCGAGCTCGTAAGGACCAAGCCCAAGAGCGACGAAAGCAGCATGGATTTTATAACCCGATGGCGCAATCTCTCCATCAAATGCGAACCGCCGATAGAGCAGGACCAATCTGTCAGTTTCCTCGTCGAAAATCTCAACAATTGGATGGCCCCATTTCTATTCACGCGGGTCTCAAAACATTCCAAGAGCTGACTAGGAAAGTCCAGATGCTGGAGCGCTCAAAGCAGGAGTCCTCCTCGGCTTCCCAAAATAACAGTAGGTCCTGGAGAAACCGAAATGACGATAATCGCAAAGGCGGAAACTCCGATGATTCTGGATCTTTCAACATTTCGGCTAACCGAAATAAGCAAGGGATGAGCGGGCCTAGCGCCAACCAGCCTCAGAAGCCAGTGTTCGGAAAGGGAGGAGAATCTCCACTGAAAGAGAAGCTGGATAAGGTCTATTCCTTCAGAAGGGACAAGATCCGTAAAATATTCAAAGACGCCCTGAAGAACGGTCTACAACTGCCAGAGTCAAAAAGACCGCAGGAAGCGAATATGACCGACGACCCCAAATACTGCCCCTATCACAGAGTGATAGGTCATGCCATTGAGGACTACTTCGTCTTCAAAGATTGGGTCGAAAAGCAATACAAGGCAAGAGAGATAGAACTGTCCAAAGGCGTGTTAACAAACAGTCCAGCTGCGACCGCCAATTTCATACAAACGGAGACGAAGTTCTTCGTAAGACTGATTCTCTCAGACATCTTCCTTTCTCTGAAAATAATCGACCGCCGCGTCATTAAACTGGGAACAGTCGACCTCTAAGTCGTTAAACTGGGAATGTAAAAAGAAATATATATGTGTAAATAAACAAAAAATGTGTAAATAAAAGAAAAATAAAGAAAAGCCGAAATGATGGGGCAACTCGCAATAAAAACCAGCGAGTAAAATAAAGATGAAAATAAAGCCGAAATGATGGGGCAACCGCGAATAAAAGCCGAAATGATGGGGCAATCGCAATCTTCACGATAAGAAAAGCTGAAATGATGGAGCAATCGCGGTAAAACAAAAAAAAATGCAAGAACAAAAAAACGGCGAATGATGAGTCGCTCCTGGTACCATATTCCAGTGCAGCGATGCAGACGCCAACCAAAATCCAGTTTCCCAAAATTCTTCCGGGTCTACGGTTAGTCCCCAAATTGACTACCGTATACAATCCACGAGCTCAAATAATTCTCATCACCCTCATGCCCCACCGTATTCACCAGTTACGCGGCTGGTCTCCGCCTTTGGAATTATGCTCCATTGAGAAGACCCACTCATGTGTCCTCACGATACATGAGGAGAACAAACCTTTGTGGGATCCTTACGACTCACAAAGGAAAAACACACTTAGGGGTCCTCACGACTCCTAAGGAGAAAATGCACCTACGGGATCCTTACGACTTGTAGGGAGAAAATACTTTATGGGACCCTTACGGCCTATAAAATTGAAAAGCCTTAGGCGATAGGGATCCAAACCTTTCTCCTAAGCCATCGCTCCCCAATTCCTAAGTGGTGAATGATGAGTCGCTCCTGGTACCATATTCCAGTGCAGCGATGCAGACGCCAACAAAATTCCAAATTCCAATCCCTAAATGGCGAATGATGAGTCGCTCCTGGTACCATATTCCAGTGTAGCAATGCAGACGCCAACCAAATTCCAAATCCCATACCCCAACGGCAAATGATGAGTCGCTCCTAGTACCATATTCCAGTGCAGCGATGCAGACGCCAACAAAGTCCCGAAATGTTTCCGGCCCTACGGTCTGGATCATACATCCTGCAAAACCGTATACAATCCACGGGCGTAAAACAATCCCAATCTCTCGCAAGTCCTACTGGTGAGACCACATTCAAAGTCCCACCAAAAATAATAAAATAAAAATAAAAAATAAAAAAAAGGGTATGTCCACAAGCAAAATGGGCACGAATGAAAACCCGAAAGGGCTCCGTGAGTAAAAACAGCAGGACTGCCGGTGAGTTTGTGAAAACCCGAAAGGGCGCAAACTTGTGAAAAAGAGATGATATGCACTCACAAGGTCCTCTCGACTTTGTGAGGAGAAAATTCCCGCGTGAGATCCTTACGACTCACAAAGGAGCGACATACTTGGGAGTTCCCACGACTCCTAAGGAGAAAATACACTTACGGGATCCTTACGACCTGTGGGGAGAAAATGCTTTGTGAGACCCTTACGGCTCAAAAAGTTGAAAAGCCTTAGGCGATAGGAACCTAAAACCTGTCTCCTGAGCCATCATTTCCTAATAAGCAAACGCAAATGATGATTCGCTCCTGGCACCATATTCTAGTGTAGCGATGCTGATGCCAAACAAAAAAAACAATTCCCTAATCCTCTCATGACAAATGATGATTCGCTCCTGATACCATATTCCAGTGTAGCGATGCTGATGTCAACCCAAATCAAATCAAACCAACAACCTCTACGGCGGAATCATGCTCCGTCCCAGAATTTACCCTGTGTCGAAATCATGCTTCGCCTCAGGATATCTACCTTCCCTGCCGGAATTATGCTCCGCCTCGGAATTAAATCAACCAACAAGCTCTGTGTCGGAATTATGCTTCGTCTCAGAATGCACCCCGTGTCGAAATGATGCTTCGCCTCGGTGTACCTGCCTTCTTTGTCGAAATTATGTTTCGCCTCGGGATCAAGTCAACCAACAAGCTCTGCGCCGGAATCATGCTCCGTCTCAGAATGTACCCCGTGTCGAAATCATGCTTCGCCTCAGAGTATATGCCATCCCCGTCGAAATTATGCTTCGTCTGGGAATCAACCTCTGCATCGAAATTATGCTTCGGTCAGAATATCTTCCGCTCTTCGGAATGATGCTCCGATCCCCTGGAATCATGCTCCGCTCTTCGGAATGATGCTCTGAATCCTGAAATTATGCCCCGCCCTTCGGAATGATGCTCCGATCTCTGGAATCATGCTCCGCTCTTCGGAATGATGCTCCGAATCCTGGAATTATGCTCCGCTCTTCGGAATGATGCTCCGATCCCCTGGAATGATGCTCCGCTCATCGGAATGATGCTCCGATCCCTGGAATCATGCTCCGCTCTTCGGAAAGATGCTCCGAACTTCGGAATGATGCTCCACCCTTCGGAATGATGCTCCGAATCCTGGAATTATGCTCCGCTCTTCGGAAAGATGCTCCGAACCCTGCAATTATGCTCCGATCATCAGAATGATGCTCTGATCTCTGGAATTATGCTCCGCCCATCGAAACGATGCTCCGATCTCTGGAATTATGCTCCGCTCTTCGGAAAAATGCTCCAAACTCTGGGATGATGCTCCGCCCCTGGAATGATGTTCTACCTTGAAGTCCAACTTCAAGATCCATCAATTTCATGCACACAACTCAAATGTGCAGTGTGCATTTATTGATGGGGGGCACTTTGTTGGGGTAAAAATTTACACCCCGGTTGATCGAGTCAAAGTCAGGGTCAACCCCCAAGCTAGGTGGACCCAAGCCCAGGTCAAGCGGGCCCATGCCCAAGTCGAGCCCGCGGCCAGCCTCCTCCATGCCAAAATATAGACCATGTAATAAATAATTTTTATGTAATTTTTTATGCATGAATGTAAACAAAATGGGCATAAAGCCAATATTTTGTAAGCCCATGGCTTATGTGCAAAAATGAAATGGCACATGAGCTATCGGATGGCTAAAATGCCATTTTTGTAAAGTTCAAGGGGCTATATGTAAATATGTAAGCCTATATAAGGCAACATGATGATGAATAAAAAAGAACACTTTTCATTCCCCCAAAAGCTAGGGTTCTTTGTGCCTCCTGCTCCTTCTCTAAGGTTCTAAACCTTCTCATTTCTTTTAAATTAAATCAAGAGTTTTACTCTTTCCTTTCCAAAACTAGGTAGCTTTCCACCACAAACCCCACAAAGGGGAACTCAGATCTCAAAAAGGAGTGATTTTTAAAATCTCCTACTTCTTGATCTTCAAGATCCGGCCAAACAACAGGAGGAAGAAGAAGAACCCCCCTTCATCAGCTTCAAAACATCCTAGGAGTTTAACTCCATATATATATATATATATATATATATATATATATATATATATATATATATATATATATATATATATATATATATATATATATATATATAAAATAAATATTTCCTTTTTTTGAAGCATAGCTTCTGGTTCTAGGCTAAAAGCCTCCTTTTCTCGCCGGCGCTCAAGCGCAGATCGCCCGCGTGCCGACACGTGGCGTGCTTGCGCCCAAGCGCTCAGGGCCACGTGCCGACACGTGGCGCGTTTACACTACAGCGCCTTGCGCTCAAGCGCAAAGCGCCCACGTGGCGCGCTTGCGCTCGAGCGCAAGTCGCCCCGGTGCCGACACGTGCAGCGCGCTCAAGCGCAAGCGCTCGAGCGCAAGTTGCCCCCGTGCCGACACGTGGTGCGCTTGCACTCAAGCTCAGGCGCAAGTCGCCCCCGTACCGACACATGGCACGCTTGCGCTCAAGCGCCCAGCGTTCAAGCGCAAGTCGCTCCCGTGCCGACACGTGGCGCGCTTACGCTCGAGCGTCAGGCGCTGAAGCGCAAAGCGTCCACGTACCGATGCGTGGCGCTCTTGCGCTCAAGCGCCCAGCGCTCAAGCGCCCAGCGCTCAAGCGCAGAGCGCCCACGTGCCGACACGTAGCACTCTAGCGCCTGAGCGCACAGCACCTAAGCGCACAGCGCTCGAGGCGCTGGCCCCCACGCATCCTTTGGATGTATTTTTTCCCTTTATACATACACACACACACACACATATGCATACATATGTACACATACACATACTCCACGACACTACCCCTGTTAGAAAAAAATTTCTAACCGGGCGTTGCCCCGCACCCCGCAAGGGAGCTGCTAGACCCCTTGACCCCCAGCCCGCTATCCGGGTAGCGGGACCCCCGTAAAAACTCTGCGTGGCTCCCGAAATATCCAAAAAGCCCTTTCAAAACACATCGCATGCACGCTGCACATTGAGTTCTCATGACCAGTTTAACCCGTCAATCGGAGGTTCTTTCGCTCCAAAGGCGAGGGGTAATTAACGACAGTTTAGTCCGCGGCTGCCGGAGATTCGGATCCCCACAATCATTAAACCCTGGCCTACCCTAGGCAGGAGGAATCTGTAGTACGCCTGACAAGCGCGTGCGTATTCCTATCTCAATGGGGTGACGAGAAACACCCTACATAGATTTCATGTGATTTATGGATTTGAGAACCGTGGTATTGTTTCAAGAAAGTGTGCAATGTTTTGAAAACCCGGTTTCTCTTGATATGATATTTCAGTGCGTCCACCATGAATTTTCTCGGTTCTTAGACTTGTGTTAGATACCTGATTCGAGGAGCGGTAGGCACCGTCTGTGGATACATGGTGGACCCGGTATGGTACCCCGGGGCAAGAAGACTCGTATAGAAAGGCGGTGAGCCCATCGGAGGGACTACTACCTACCGGTGATAGTATAAAACCCTACGGATATCTGGAGGATACCATTTGGGGGTTATGACATAAGATATATTGAGGGCCGATCTGGGTATGCGGCGCTTGAGAGATGAGTATTTACGTGTCGATGCTGGACACGAGTATTTCATGATGTTTTTTAGTGCCGATGTTGGGCAGTCAGGTTCCATAAGATTTACAGGATACGAGGGCCGATCCGAGTGACGGCGCCTGAGGTATTGGGATTTTGGTCGTATTTGATGGGCATTGGTTTTTCCACGATGAGGATTCATTGATGATGACATGTTTTATCTCGTACTCAGCATTCATTTGATATGCATTGCTTCATGTATTTGTAGTACCTGATAGAGTACCTTTCATGATTGTTGTATATCCATATTAGTATATTGATACTATCAGATTGCATGTGATAGAGTATCGCAGTACGTACATACCTGCGATTACCTATATGATGTTACTTACTACTCACGAGTTGACAACTCGCCCCCATTGTGCCACAGTGTTTTGCAGGCTTGACCCTCAGAGTAGTCGCGGTAGGGCTTCTTCTTATTGTATCTTTTGCAGCGAATACCGCTACGGTTAGCTGTGAGCTGTTTGCTGTAGGTGGGTTGCAGTTATCCGTTTATATTTATTGTATATCTCTCATTGTATCTAGTACTCTCCATCTACCCTTTCATGTATTGACTTAGAGACAAGTTGTGAGGACGATGTTGTATATTTTGTGACTCTGGGTGTCGTGCTCGTGTGATCTGACTTTTATTATGCAGTTTTATCTCTTTATGCTGTTTTTCACTTATACTGTCTATTTCTTCGCTACGGCATCGTATATATGCTTGTGGTGGTTGATTCTGCTTTTGGGCGTGATTGCTCCCGTTTAGGAATGCTTTATTTATATCATATGTTGCTTTACTTATATCTTATGTATGTACCCGTTTCGGGGCTAGTTTTTACAAAGGAGGTGCTGCCAAAATTTTTATGAAAATAAATTTAAGCTTTAAAGATTTTTACTTAATATTTCCAAATGTTTTTAACAATGTTTTATCACTTACTATTTTCGATAGTTTAGATTTCTGGGTTTTCGGCTTACTTAAATTGCGTTACGCCTATAAACATTACGTGGTTTAAGTACCGGTCACATGCCAAATTTTAGGTCATGACAGGTTCGTCGGGGCACGTATTCTCGGAAGTATTTTCTTTGGAAGGTGGCAGCTTCATTTCTATCGACAGAGCTTTGGCGAACTGCTTCCTTATCTTGATTCTACTCCTGCAGGTAGCAAGGGCACTTTGATCCGGTTGAGGTACTTCATGGATTCTCATCACTGGAGCTATTTTGGCCTGACACCGGGGTTTGTCCTTTTCATAAATGGCCGCTTCACATTCTCGATCAGCTTTGCTCTTTTGAAGAGCTTCGTTCAGCAGCTTATCGATGAGGTCATCTGACGGTTCCCTGGGTTCTGGTTCCGGATCTTCCCCCAGTTTCTCTATGCCGGGAGATTCTTTGCCATTTATCGACGAGTGAGAGATCATGTAGCAGCTCACCACATATTCCTCGGGTTCTTCTGACGAGTCATCTCCTTCATCGATGTCACTATCTCCGTTCTCAAGAACATGCTTGAAGAATTCTTCTAGTGTGACTGCGGTCCAAGCTTTTTTGTTGTATTCCTCCAGCACGTCGATGTATTTTTGCATACCCGTACAATTGCCGTCGAGCAGCACGGGCTTCTTGGCCTTCTTCTTTTTCTTTAAAGATTTCTGAGGCTTGGCCTGGAGGTTTTGCCCATCATCACCAACTTTCAACGTTGGATGCGGCTTTAGCATTCCATCAATGATCTCAGGCTCCAGCAGGCTCTTCCACCTAATCGCCGGACATGCTTGAAGATCCTTCAGCATTCTTTTAGTTTTAGCTGAAAGGACCACTTCCCACGAAGCTTCTTCTATAAATGAGCATGATGCCCCCGGTGTGTCCACCTTTTTAGGAGTGTGCTTCTACAGCGGGTTTACCTTCCAGTTTTCAGACAACGCGATCTTGTCCTGCTGGTACTGGTCTTCGACCCAGTTTTTAAAGACGTAGCAATCTTCGATCGGGTGGCCGATTATTCGGTGGTAGGGGTAGTAATTGGGATTTTTGACGTCGCCCGATTGCAGTGGGCGTCTCGGATCCGGCAGAGTGATGAGCCTGTTGCGCAATACCAGTTCAAATAGTCTCCTCATTTTATCCCGGGGAAATGAGTAAGGACATCTCAACTTCTCTTTGAGGGCCTGCGGTCTGTTGTTTTGGCGAGCCGCCGGTTTCGTGTCACTCGGTTGTTGTTGAGCGTTAGCGACGAAGGTCACTTTCCCTTTCCCCTTTCCATTCCGGAGATCCATTTTTGAAGAGGACGGCCTATGGCCCACCTGATCCATTTAAGCCAGCTTTTCAATCAAGGCCTAAAAGGTGGTCGGCTTGAAGAACATCATAAATTGGAATATAGTTGCCTGAGGATCAAGGGTCCCCACGAACATGCCCACGGCAGGAGCTTCTTCTATGTGCTGTTCACACTTCGACCATAGGTTCCGCCACCGAATTGTGTACTGAACCTAGGTTTCTCCTAGCTTCACTCTGGCGTTGATTAATGCCGTGATTAGGGTGCGCTCATTTGCTCTTGCGAACCGTTGTGTGAACAGTAGTTCCATCTCCGTAAATATCTTGACAGAGTCATTCGGAAGCTCCGAGTACCATTCAAACGCCGTCTCTGCCAAGCTGACGACAAATTGGTGAAGCAATAGTTTGTCATCGCCTCCAGTATTGTCGCATAAAGCTATGAATTGAGCAACGTGTTGGTGTGGATTACCCGTCCCCTTATACACATGGAATTTGGGGATTGTATATTCTTGCGGGTACTTAATTTGGTCGTACCAGCCTGGATAAGGTCGCCCAGTTCTGACGACTTGTCATGCCGCTTCGTTCGCCTGATGAGCTCATATTTGTTGAGCTATGTAGTCATCGAGGGTAGCTTCGGAGATCGTCTCCTCACTGGCTGCTGATAAAGCCGGAAGAGGGTTCGATGTCTCCCCTCTGTCGCCTTCAATGATTATTGGAGGGTCTTCAGACGGAGGATCCGGCTGAATCATCATCCCAACCATGTCTTGGAATAGAAGCGCCATCTGTTTTATATTAGCCGCTTGTTCCGCGGTCTCTTTATCTTTCTTTTCAAGCACCCTCCGTAGGAATTCGGTGTCGGTCTCCTGCTCCTGGCGTTGTTCCGACGATGTTTCTGGGCTTTCTTTCTGCCCAGTGAGTGCGGCCATTCTTGTCAACATCTCCTGGAGCTTTTGTTGTTGTCCTGAGCTTTCGTCACAGATCGTGTGAGTGGTCGATGACTCACAGAAGCACGACTATCCTCTTTTCCGGATGCCATGTAGATAGTATGCACAACCATGCCCCCAGACTTAGGACGTTTGGGTCCACTGCCTTTGATATTTGCCGCCAGTGGTGGGAGATTCTCAGGCCTTCTCTTTTTGTGGGAGGCCGAAGTTGAGGGGGCCGTTGCGGCAGGCACCCATGCAGATGATACCTTTCGTGGTATGGCGGTTGGATGGTCTTCCTCTTACCGATCCTTCGTCTTCTTCGGCCAGCGAGGGTAATCTTTATCAATTATAGAGTCTTGGACTTTCCGCCAAACTCTGTGGATCTTGGAGGACAACCGTTGAGAATGCTATTCCAGCTTCACATGTGTTGTGTTTTTGACAGACGAAGGAGACTTCTTCAGGATGGCGGTTGGAGAGTTCCTACGCACCCTCCTGAGCAGTTCAAAGTTGTTCCCAATTAGAACAGCAGCGTCAATCTCCACCGTTGGAGCTGGTGGAGTGAGTCCAAAGGGAGAATTGCCCCCAGCCTTCCTTACTCGGCGCCAGTGGTGGTATCGAGTATGTCGTGCAGATGGGAATAGTTCATCTACGGGAGTGGCTTCGTCATTCCCCCTACTCTGATGAGGTGTTGTTGGTGTCAACCTGTCGAAGACCGACGTCCGCTGAGAGGGAACGGTCAATCTTGCAAAGGCCGACTTTTTGGCAAGGGAAGCATTTTTAACGACCCCGCCTGCAGCAGGAGTTAGAACGACCAGTCTTGCGAAGACCGATCCCTTAGCAGGAGAAGCCCCTTTGACGACTTTGTCTATCGGAGCTGGAATGGCTATCCGCTTCGGGATAACTCCTTCAGGTATTGCAGGCCTCTTTACGGGCCCACTGGAGCTTTGGCCCAGTCTATTAAAGACTGAGGCGTTGGAATTGGACGACCCGTTAAGAAGGGTCGTGGTAGTTGCAAGCCGATCGAAGACCGACTTCTTTAGAGCCACCTGTGATAGCATCAAAGCATTGAAGCTCATTGGCGGGAGCATGGTCCCGAAGAACAATCCAGTGGTAGCCTGAGTCACCTGTTCCACCAGCATTGCAAAGATGGAGGCCACTTGGGGCCCATAAGTCATTCCTCCAATAGGGATGGAGTGGTAGTTATTATTGCAATTGGTGCAGTTAGAAGCCATTGATGTCATCTTCTCTTCTGTACGGAGCAAGACACCAAATCTCAGTACCTTGAATCCAAGGGAAACCATATTAAACTGCGATTCGTTCCCGAACACGACACACGAAGTGTAGAGTGGAAAGAGGAAAAGGTCCCACCGGGCGTGCCAGAATCTGTTTACCGCCGAAAATGGGGAAGACAAACGTCTTGCCTGCATTTGGGGGGCAGATGCTATTTGGTTTTATCTATCCACCTCTCCGAAGATACCAAGTTGATTTATGGCACCGTGTATCGGAGGTTTAGACAGATGCGGCCGTTGTAGCAGACTTCGTCAGATTCCCCCTCGTTGTGAGGGGTTTTTGATTGTGGGGATGCTCTTCCCTGCAGGCGCAAGCCCCTGCAGTCAATTACGTTACCGTGTAGCGATAACCACTTTCTCCTGCTCCAGAAGATCACTTCGTGTCGTGTGTGTTTATTTTATTTTTGGTTGCCCGTAGATTGTATACGAAGACTAATTTGTGTTGTCGCCCGCAGGGCGTGGATTAGTCCAAATCTGTATTTTCTTAGATTTGGGTTTGGTTTGATTTAAGAATCATTAATCTTGTTTGAGATTAAGATCGACTTAAATATTTGTTAAGGATACATTAATCCGATGTTGGACTAAGATCTATTTAACGGGGGTTCGGGATCATTTTTTATCCAACGAAAGAGCATTTGGGCTCTATCATTTTGGTTTACGGTTCATAGGCTAGTTTAAGGATATTACGGTCTAAGGGCTAGTTTAAGAACATTACGGTCTATAGAATTGTTGGTTGTCGGGACCCGCCACCTCTCTGAAGACGTTGAAGAATTACAGCGACATGTATCAAAGGTGTGGGAAGATGAACCCTTGAACCAATGTTGGTTGGGAGATCTGTAGTCGGGTTTGGGACTAAGACTAATTTAGAGAAATTGTGAGCACATGGACTCGGTTAGGTTTTTTTTGGACCCCCAATGCGTCTTGATCTGAATTAGGTACTTGTGGTCAACTTGGGCTCAGTCCACTCAATTTTGAATAAAGTGTTGAACACTTGTTTGGGCTCGGTCCCTTTTATGTGCAACAATGCTAAGCATTGATATGGGCTCTGACTCTCACCATATTTCTTTGTTTTTTATGGAGTGTTAAACACTCTTTGTGGTGTTGGGCTCTATGGGCAGAGCACTTTAGGTTAAACAGCGCCCACGTAAGGGGCACGTGGGGCGCTCGGCGCCAACCACTAAATGCAAAGCGCACTTTATTTCAGCAGCGCCCACGTGAGGGGCACGTGGGGCGCTTGGCGCTGGACGCCAACCAATGAGTGCATAGCACACTTTATTTCAGCAGCGCCCATGTGAGGGGCACGTGAGGTGCTTGGCGTTAGGCGCCAACCAATGAGTGCAGAGCACTCTTTATTTAAGCGAGGCCCACGTGAGGGGCACGTGGGGTGCTCGGCGTTGGGCGCCAACCAATGAGTGCTGAGCACTCTTTATTAGGTAGAGCCAACATGATGGGCACGTGGGGCGCTTGGCGCTGGGTCCTTCTTTATGCATTTTTCTGAACAGTTCAATTCTTTGTTCTCCCCTGGATCTTCAATCCCTAAGAAAAAATTCATCCCTACGAGAATTAAATTCTCATTTGTGGAAGACTTGTCTCATGGATCTCAGATCCAGGGAAAGAACTATGTTCTTTTTATAAGGGTTAAATCCTCGGGTATGCAGATGAGATACTATGATCTCTATTTTCCTTGAAGAAAGTTCTTCTTCTTTCTTCTCTCTTCAAGCTCTTTTTGCTTGCTCTTCTTTTTGAACTTAAAATTTAGGGGGGGTTCCTCTCTGCTAGACTCGAAGTCTTGGAGCCTTAATATAGTAGAGGCGGATTTGTTGATTCAGTTAAGGAAAACTCTCATTGAAAGATTTCTTAATTGATTTGGGGATATTACCCACCTTTGGATCTTTGATCCAAGGGCTTCTGTTTTACAGAAAACATTTTTCTTGTTTTTTAACAAGATTAGGAAAATATTTTTCCATACAGAGCTTATTCTGTAATTTGGTGATTTTTAATCACCATTGGATCTTTAATCCAACGGTAATCCTTTTTGTTTAAAAAGATTGGGAAAGTATTTTCCCCTACAGAGCTTAATATATAGCATGGTGATTTTTTAATCACCATTGGATCTTTGATCCAACGATGCTCTGTTTTACAGAGAATAATCTTTATTGTTTAGAAAGATTGGGAAAATGTTTTCCCCAACAGAGCTTATTCTGTAGCTTGGTGATTTTTTAATCACCATTGGATCTTTGATCCGACGGTGGTCTGTTTTACAGCGCACAATCTTTCTTGTTTAGAAAGATTGGGGACAATGTTTTCCCCTACAGAGCTTATTCTGTAGCTTGGTGATTTTTAATCACCATTGGATCTTTAATCCAACGGTGCTCTGATTTGTGGAGTATTTCCTCAATCAGAATTTAATTCTGTACTTTGATGATTTATCATCTCCGTTGGATCTTTGATCCAATGGCAGAGAACTTTTAGTTCTGGCGCCAGCGCCCTCGTGCGGGGCACATGAGGCACTGCCTCAGAGTTTTTAACTCTTGGCGCTAGTGCCCTCGTGCAGGGCATGTGAGGCGCTGCCCTTTTCAAATTTTGAACAGAGCTTTATTGGGGGGAAACAATCATGTACGGAAAATCCATCGTACGATATCATCAAATCAATAGTACGGATCTATAGTCGCGTACATCATCTCATATCATGACATATCATCTCATGCCATCTACTATCATATCATGTCACATCGCCTCATATCATTATATCGTATCTTATCGACTCATATCATCATATCGGATCATATCCTTATATCATTAGTAAACCTATATCATATAAGGTAATCATATGTGTGTAATATATACTTACATAGGTAGATATAGCTCATAAGATAATACCAGGGATATACCATTCTACTAGGTATAGACTTATACGAATATGGTAGTCTAGCAAAACCTATAGACTAAGCATACTATTTTAATATCTATATCGTATCATAATTCTACAGTTGCGGGGGTGCTTTACGCCACTTCCTCTGTAGATATAAATCTACTCACCTTATCGTCTCGCCCTAGTCGAAGTCGACGGATGCCTTGCTCTTCTTCGTCATCTCGGAAGTCCACGTGAATGTACCTACAATCAAATCTATAACCAAGATCGTATAAAAACCTGAATCGAATTGAAACCACGAGCGAAGCACACATAGGTTAGAACCTATGGTCAACGTGTGCTAAAACAACAAAATACTCTCCGACGTTGATGTACGAAAGTCAAACAACTGAGTCAAAACACAAATATACAAAAACCAAGTTTCACATATCGCAAAACATTGCCAAAAACCAAGTAAAACAACTCTAGATTTTTCTTAAGGTGATCTGAGACTTTTTAGCATATATGGTAGTCTTAGTTATCTAATGAGTGAGCTACAGAACAAATTCCAAAGCCTAATTCCAAAATTGACTCGCAAATTGCGGTCAAAACGAATAAAACGGTGGCCATGGAAAAGAGATAGGGGCTCGGGCTTCTATGGCGGCTTTCTACTGGTCTATACACCTCTCTGTATTCTCTAATTAATTTTCAGAGTTCCCAAGTAACACCAGATTCCATTTGATCATCAAAAGTCCATGAAAAACCGATATCGGAAAATTCTAAACTTAACTTTGTTGTTTCTAAACTCATCTAGATCATGAATACTATCACTATTAGGCTAGTAAATACTCCCTAAACTATCTACTACACTTCTACTACAAGTTCTACTCACTATAACTCACTTAAGAATTTTCAAGAATTAAAAACATGCACATATTAACTCTAAACTAGTAGTAAAGGTTATGAAATCTAAAGACTTGATGAAAGATGGGAGTTTTACCTAAAGAAGCAACTCAAGAATATTCCAAGATAGCCACAAGAGCTCAAAACGAAAACTTGATCATGCCATGAAGCTCAGTGTGAGGTTAGAATCATTTTCAGTGAAGGCCACCTTGGGTTTTGAAGTGTTTTGGGTGGTGATTCGTGGTGGAAGAGGAGGTGGAGAAGTGAAGGAGGAAGAAGAAGGAGGAAATGAAGAAGAGATGAAGAAATGGAATGGCTAAGGCTAAGCAACCATATCCCCCTCTCTCTCACTCTTTCTCATGCTCATACCTCCTAGTTTCTTTGTCCCCCATGTCTCATTTTCTTTTTTTTTTTCTAATAAAAACCATACATAGAGTATCAAATGTAAAATGTGTTAACTCTTTCAAATAAATGTGTCATGGCACATTAAAACATAGTTAATAAAATAAGCTTGGTTTAATGCACAATTAGGAAAACATTAACTAATTTTAACACTAAACTTGTATGAAAATAATTATATACTAATTTATAAAATGCCCAAATCAAATAAATTCTTCCATAAATGATAATTCATTTTAAATTTCAATTATTTTTCCAAAATAGAAGTATATAATTATACCATTCTACGGAAACTCAAATCTATATTCGTATAATATCCATAAATTCATTATTTTATTATTTAAAATTCTAAAATAATATTTTTCATTTTCTGAAATGTTGCAGTAGTGTTCGCCATAGCTCAATACTCTGATTCTGCACTGAAACTTAGGACTACACTCTGCTTCTTACTTTTCCAGTAGATTACGTTACCTCCTACAGATACGCAATATCCTGTAGTGGATGTGCGATCAAATGAGGACCCAGCCCAATCTGCATCTGTGAATCCTGCTACCCAAGAATGTCCATAATCTGAATACAGTCGACCCCTGGAGCTTTATTCAAGTATCAAAATATCCGAATCACCACATCACAATGAACAACTCAAGAATTAACCATGAACTGGCTCACGACGCTGACAGGATATACAATATCAGGTCGGATGATGGTGAGATAATTAAGCATACCAACCAATCGTCGGGATCTTCCGGGATCTTCAAACAGATCACTTTGTTCTGGAAGCAACTTAGTATTGGGATCATTGGAGCTTCCATAGGTCTGCAACTTAACATCCAGCTTCAGTCGGCATGTCAAGCACATATGTCCACTGTGAGGTATAGATACCAGCTTTTGATGGAGCAATATCGATACCCCAAAAGTATTTAACGCTTCCAAGGTCCTTAATCTGAGGTGGTGCTTAAACTGCGCAATACCGGCCACACCATCATCAATAATCATTATGTCATCGATATATACTACCAATATGATACAAAGGCCATTAATATTATTACGGTAAATCACCTAGTGTTCATGAGCACACTGTCTAAGGCCAAACGAAGTAACCATCTAAATTTCCCAAACCATACTTGTGGGGACTGTTTCAACCCATACAGTGACTTCTTCAATTGACATACAAAGTCAGACTCCCCCTGAGCAATAAAACTATGTGGTTGCTCCATATAGATCTCTTCGGCCAACGAACAATGAAGAAACGCATTCTTCACTCAAGCTAATACAATGGCCAATGGTGTATAGCTGTAAGAAATATAAGCAGACGAACAGAAGTCATTTTAGCCACAGGAGAAAAGTTTTCCTTACACTCAATCCCATAAGTCCGCGAGCACGCTTTAGCAACCAATCGCATTTTCAAGCAGAAAAGAGTTATATCTGGATTGATCTTCACAGTGTATACCAAGCGACAACCCACTGCCTTTTTCCAATCGGAAAAGACACTAAATCCCAAGTCTGATTTTACTCAAAGGTTTGCATCTCATCAATCATAGCATATGTCCACCCTTTATGAGATAAAGCATCAGAGACGGACTTTGGTAGAGCATGAGAATCAAGAGAGAAGATGAAGGCTCGATATACATGAGATAAATATAAACTCGATACATGAACAATAGGATGAGAAGTGCAGCTTCAAGTGCCTTTCTGTAAGGCAATAGGAAGATCAATATCAGTTACCGGCGAGACTTGAGACTCTGGAAATCGGTAGCAGGTGGCGAAGGATCGGTAGTCGTACGTTTCCTTCGAGCATATACCCTCGTAACAGGTGGTGGAGGACCAATGGAGGTGAATCCGAAGTCGATTCGACAATAGGAACTGTATGGATGATCTCCAAAATAGGAGACGAAGAATCAACTGGTGCCAATAGAGCTGCGAGAAATCCAAAAGAAAATCACCATTCATATCCAGTGATGTGTGTCTTGGAAAAGTAAGGGATAGATCTATGAAAGGTCAAATCAGTTGATATAAATCTACGTTGTAACACAGAACTATAACATGATACCCTTTTTGAGTTCGAGAGCATCTTAGGAAAACACACTTGATGGTCTTAGGGTCCACTTTAGACCTCCCGGCTGAAGATCGTGAACAAAGCACAAACATCCAAAGCCCCTAGGAGTTACAGGAAATATAACGGCCAAGAGAAACAAAGTCGTATGAGGAACAAGCCTATCTAACACAGAGAAAAGCATACGGTTAATCAAGTAATTAGCAGTAAGTACTGCATCCCCCAATAATGCTTAGGCACTCGCATATGAAACAAGAGAATGCGAGTGATTTCCAAAAGGTGCCTATTCTTCCTCTTGGTCATCCCTTTTTGCTGAGGGGTATAAGGACAAGATGATTCGTGAATAATACCAAGTTGCTCCATGTAGTCTCTAAAGGGTGCACTGAAATATTCACTTGCATTATCGCTCTGGAAAGTACCAATGCTAACTCCAAATTGATTCTTGATTTTGGAGCAAAAGTTTTGGAAATGAGAGAATACCTCATTTTTAGATTACATCAAGCACAACCATGAGACTCGAGAGAAGTCATCAATCAATGTCATAAAATACGAAAAACTCCTTGCGCAACAAAAGGACATGGCCCCTCTGAATGCACAAACTGAAAACGTTTGTCGACCATTTTATTAACATGAGAGAGATATCTTGAGCGATGATGTTTACACATCCCACATAATTCATACTCTAGAGTAGACAAAGAACCAAGAGATGGAACTATTCTCTTCAACGTTTATAAGGAAGGGTGACCAAAGTGGTAATGAGCATCAAAAGCTGATGTAGGGCTCGATGTTGGACAGGCAATCGAGGGTGGATGCTCATCAAAGTGGTACAACCCATCAACCTCTGTCCCGGTGCCAATCGTTCGTCTAATTCCAAGCTCCTGAAAAACACGTCCTCCGGGGAAAAGGTGATGTCACAATTCAAATCTAGGATCAGCTGGCTAATAAAAAGCAAGTTGAAAGGGAAGCGGGTCAAGTATAAGACAGTGGATAGAGACAACTGCGATATAGCAAGAACGGGCCCTGCTCTATCTATAGCAGCAATAGTGTCGTTCGCTAAAGTCATTGGGGTATACCCAGGCTTTAGCCTGTATGAGGAAAGTATGCCTCTCTTCTATCAAATGATCAGTGGCTCTAGAATCTATAATCCAAGGACTTGAAGTAGGTGCTGGAGAAATGCAAGTCACATGATCACCTCATGCCTTGATCAAGTCTGAAGTGAGTGAGGACACAAGAAGACGAATTCTCTGTATCTCGTCATTCATCGTCGGTCCTTCTGGAATGCGAAGAGATGAAGTCAATGTGATCGATGCCATCGGCATATCTGTAACATTTCAGAAAATATAAAATATTATTTTTAGAATTTAAATAATAAAATAAATAAATTTTATTAATATTATAAAAGTATGGAATTTAGTTTTAATGGAATGGTATAATTATATACATATAAATTGGAAAATAATTAGAATTTTAAAATGAATTATCATTTATGGGAGCATTTGATTGATTTGGGTTTTTATGAAATAATATATAATTATTTTCACATAAGTTGATGTTAAACTTGATTAGTATTTCACTAATTATGCATTTAAACCAAGATTATTTTGTTAACCATGTGTTAATATGCCATGACACATTGCATTGTGTTTCATGTATGGTTCCATTTTAACTTTTGTTTTTAATTTGTTTTAAAAGGAAAAAAAAAGAAAAGAAGAAAAAGAAAATGGGGGGACATGAGAGCATGGGGGAGTATGGGCTTGAGAGAGAGAGAGAGAGCATGGTTTCTACAACCATGGGCGCCTCCACTCATTTCCTTCTTCATCTTCTCCTTTCTCTTCTCCTCATTCTTTTTCATCGCCTCCTCCATCTTCACTACCATCACCAAAACCCTTCCAAATCTTCATCAAAACCTCATTTAACCTTCACAAAAATTGTTCATAAGCTCATTACAAGTATCATAGTGGAATCAAGTTGGAGTTTTGATCTTCCTTGGCCAACTAGGAATTTTCTTGAGTTGCTCCATGAAGTAAAACTTTCACCTTTCTACAAGTTTTTAGGTTTCCTAACCTCATGTATTAGTTTAGAGTTAAAAAGTTTAGGTTTTTTGATCTTGGAAAATTCTAGAGTGAGAATTAGTGGATAGAACTTGTAGGGTTCTTCTACACGGCAGCAAGGTTTCGGGAGGCATCGTCCATGCCATTTTCAATTTTTTGCCGTTTTAAAGAACCCTAAACTAGAATCTTTAACTAGAGAATCATATGAATCATATTGTAAACTACTTTACAACTAAGTGAACTAAGAATACAACCTTTATAGACCGGTCATTCACTTCAATAACTCCGTGTAGTAGTCCCTTCGCTCTAAGTAGTGATCTTCCGGACTCTAGCATGACTTCACAAGGTGAAAGGTACGAGCTTGCGCGAAGTCTTCGAGGCCGAAAATAATCTACGTCGAGAAGACACTAACCCAAGCTACTACTTCACTAATGAGAGATTAGTGAAGCTAACACCATATACTAAAGTTCTAATCTAGTAGAGGATGATGAAGTAGGATTTTTGCTCACTTTAGAATTGATTTTCTTACTAATATTTCTCACTTGCACAAAATCTAGAGAGCTCTTGAGCTTGAGGAAGAAGATGAAGAGTGATAATGTTGTGAGAGTGAATGGCAACCATGGGTAAGAAAATATCTAATATTACTCATGTAAAGACTTAACCATGAGTTTAGATAATGGTTGGGTTAACAAATATCTAGTGTAAGACAAAACTAGTGGAGTAAGTCAATGGATCTCAAAGCTACATGAAGCTTCATGCCATGTGACAAATTTCCAACTAATAATTGAATTACTATAAATAACTAAACCCTACATTATCTTTATCATGGTGTAAGTCTCATACACCCATGTTGCATGTATCATCAACCATGACACATAATAAAACGCAATTAATATATATCACATATATATTAAGTGTGCACATATGAGAAAAATAAATGCTTAAATGAGCTAATATTAGTTAATGTAAACTAGTATATCACATATACAATCATACACTAAATTATCAAATCAACACTTGATTTAATAATCCGGCTATATCTCATATAACCGACTAATATTATATATACCAACTTATCGAATCAACACTTGATTCGATAACCCGGCTATATCACATATAATCGACCGATACAAATGTCGTGAGAATAGAATACGGTATCACATACTCGTATTAATCTCGGTCCCGCACATATCACATATGTGCTCCTACTTCGTTTTTCCTGAGCCAGTAAAACCTCTGTGTAGGACTCTAAAGACTCGTCAATACGCCGGCAGTAGGTGATGATCGTATCAAGCACCCATAAGCCGTCGGCGGTACTAGCTGGACGTAACGGCTATCCGGGTATTGAGCGATCAGAAGATCAACAAGCAATCCCGCTCTAGCTCCTATAAAGCCTGTCAGTAACACTACCGTACAGTCCGGTCTCTTCGTCTGAGATGTCGCATATCCAGTCTAGGGGTGGTAAACGTCAGACCCCAATAACTCGATAAGTCATGCCGATACGAGGCTCATAACGGGTCGAGAAACTACTGATAACTCTTACCAGTAAATCTCTAAATCAGCCCTGGCCATGGACTTCCAGTTATAGCCAATCAAGCATAGCACGACATCTACCCCCAATACCGGGAGAGACAAAATCCCCTCCTATCACTCATTGCCTCCATGTGACTCGGGACTGTATCCAAAAACCACCGTTTTGCACGACCTCTTGAACGTGGTAAGGTGGAAATCAAAGCACAGTGGGAATCACACAAGACTCTATGGCGATCTCGGGTCTACAAACTAACCTGTACCAGTGTTACCAAAGAACTGCTATCCGACGTCAGGTATAATACCATCTAGGAGTTCTCGGCGAGTCCGTCCAGTATACCCAGTCTCCACTGAGCACCCGTATACCATCTCTGATGTCAAACACCAATGGATATAGGATTATCCATCGCCCATCACATGGGTCGAGAAGCGTATACGCTAGTCTACACTGGTATATCGATGCCCTGTCTCGATACACCCATGACTAGGAACTTTAAAGGATGAACTTATGGACTGCCATGGCCCCACTAGTATGATCTGCATCATAATCCCGGTAGTCAAGTACACATCCTAAGGGCTTTACCAACATGTAACCATAAGACAGTATCAAGAGACAAGTATACATGTTAAGATAAAGAGCAACCAGATAGTATATTATCATGTCGAGCAAGAAAGTCCTTTCTATATATGTCCAAGCATGCACTATAATATACATCATATGTACAATAATGGCCTCTAGGGCATACATACAACTAACAGAACTTGTAGTAGTGATTAGTAGAAGGTTTAGAGAGTGTATACAAGACCATTAGTGATAAGTGAGAATGATATAGTGGAGAAATTCTCAAGTTCGACGAACTTAGAATTTTCCGATATAGGGTTTTGTTTGAACTGTGGTGATCAATTATAATCTGAGATGACTTGAGAAATCTGAAAATTTATTTGCAGACACAGTGAGATGTGCAGGAAATTAGGAAGCCATCCCAGAAGCCCGAGCCCCCACTTCCCTTACTTGGCCGCCAAAATATTCGTATTGGCCGCAAATTGTGGCCCAGTGCTGGAGTTAGGATTTGGTTTTTGGTTGGTAGCTCAATCTTTAGATATATAGACCTACCCTATATGCAAAATGTTCTAATTTCATCTTAAGTAGAATCTGGGAGTGTTTTACTAAGTTTCTAATTATGTTTTGCGACATTTTGAAAACTTGGTTTTTGATATTCGAGTTTTGACTCGGTCGTTTGATGTTCATACGTCAACGTCAGGGGTTGTTTTGTTGTTCTTGCATGCATGGACCATAGGTTCTAACCTATGTGCGCTTCGCTTGTCGTATCGGTTTTCGGATTTGATTTTGATTTCGATACGATATGCATTGATTTGTAGGAACATTCGCGTGGACTTCCGAGGTGACGAAAGAGAGCAAGGCGTTCATCGACTCCGGTTAGAGCAAAAATAGTAGGTGAGTAAATGTGTATCTACGGAGGAAGTCGGGTGGATTGTAACGTTTTAAAAATCGTTTAGGTGAATTTTCTGATAATCGGAAATATAACTCTTGTTTTCTGTAAAACTTAATTATAATTATTTTTCAATATAGACTTAATTATACATATTTTAGCTATGTAATTGCTAGTATTTAGTATTTAATTAATCACTTATAAATTTCTAGTTTACTTAAATATTTTTCCTTAATTAATTATTTTAAATATTATTATAAGCTTTCACTTATACATTTAATTAGTGTAAATTACAAATTAGAATGGGTTAAGTATACATTAGTGAACCATGACAACTTAAAACCTAGTTTATAATATGTTCTTTCTTTCTACATTTGTCCCAATGGTTCTAGAAAAGTATAGGTTTGGCTAGAAAATAAAATAAAATAAAATAATTAAGAAAAGGAATTAATAGATGTGATAATGGGCTTTTTCTTGACTTAACACACACACACAACACCTCGCTCTCTCTTTTCTCTCCCTATGGCTGAAACCTCCCTGCAGCAGCTCTCCCATTTTCCCCACCTCATTTTTGCATCAAAAACCCACACAAATTCTCACTAATTTCTAGTTAAACCTTCACCCTTTATTCCTTGGCCCAAACTAGCTTGGATTTAGGAGCAAGATGACATTTTGGGAGACCAAGTTTGCAAGTTAGATCTCATGATTGTTGAGGTATAATCTTAACCCAATAGTTAATTTTTTGGTTAATTACTTTAAATAAAACTTATTTAAGTGTTAATTTGGTTCTAATTGCAAGTTTGGGATTTTAAAGAGAAGGGTTTGGATTCAAGTTAGGGTTTTTATTACTTGATTATGGTTACAATGTGTAGTTTAGCATCTTAAGACTTGCAAAATCTAATCTAGTTGTTAATTTTCTAATTGATACTTTTAAATTATCCTAATTAAATATTCTTGCAAACTAAGTTCATGATTAATGTAAATAGGTGAGATTAAAATTTAGTTAATAATTGTGTAGCCTAATTAGATATTAAATGAACATTGTGGCCATTAGATTTGTTAAAACATCTAGATTTGCACTAAAATGGTAAATTGTTGCTTACTAGGTTTTTGGAATAAATAGATTTTAATTAAGTTTGAGGTTGGAATGATCTACAACTTATTTCCTATGATATTTAGGGTATTGTGCATACGCGATTGGTATGATTGGGTTCTAAGTTAGGGGATTTCTACGTATAGCGACCCCTAGTTGTGGTTTGTAGTATTATCGCGGGCGCGTTTTGTGCACCAAGTGCGTGCGCGTCTAGTTAGTGCGCGTTGGTTGTCTTGTATCGTTTGTGTCCGCGACTATTCATATATTTATTCTCTTATTTACTTGTGTGTGATTCTAGGATCGGGTGCAGAGACGTCGGACGCGGCGCGAAAAGGCAAGGCTGAGATCTGATCAGTGGAGCTGAGGCGTCCCGGTGAGTATATGTACACATCTATGGGGGGATCGTCTGGATGGAGCGAAGCGCCCGATAGTTAGGATTACTAGTAGTGTTTGTATCTATATGCGTAGTCTCCTAGTCATTCATCTCATTGCATTATATCATCTTATATATATATATATATATGATATTATCTCATAGGACACTTGCAGCATTACCATTGGTTCATGACGCACGTGCACTATTCATGCGAACACACACGCCATTAGTAATTGCTATGCCACGAACGCTATAGAATTTGTTTAAATTAGTATCTAAAACATTTGCATCATATATGATATGTAAATTGGTAGTTGTGTATTCATTTCATCAAGATTGATACGTAGGATGGCTAGTCACATATACATACCTCATTGCATCATACTTCATACATGGTTTCTGGTTATACGTCGCATGGTATATACTATCGTATCATAGACATTCATCATCACCGACATATTTACATATTGTGATTCTTCTTGAGGATTTCAATACTTATAAGATTTTTGAATTTTGGGGGAAAACCGTAAGGATTTTAAGAGCTTATTACCATTTTAAAAATGTAAGTTGCGGTTTTCTCGTGATATGATGTATGTGTCATCCACCATGAGTTTTCCTGATTTCTGTTGGTTTTCGAGACCCGATTCGAGGAGTAGGATGAACCGTTTCGGGTACATGGTGGGCCCGGTATGGTACCTCGGGGTAAGAAGCTCAAGTTGTAGACGATGAGCCTGGCAGGGGCAAACTACCTACCGGTGATGTCTGACACGGCGGATATCCGGAGGATACCGACATAGTCGTAAGATTTGATGATATGGACCGATCCGGACTGACGGAGCCCGAGATATTGAGATATTGAAATATTGAGACATTGAGATATTGGAATATATATATATATATATATATATATATATATATATATATATTGTGTCGATGCTGGACACGGATTTTCTATTGATTTCATTAATGATACTTCAGTTTATTGCACAGAAGCTTTTCTAAGTTAAGAATAAAGGTTTTCTCATAACAGACATGTTCAGGTTTCGTGTTTGATTATGCATTCATGTTGTATTCATGCTAGTACATCGTATCATATTGATATACGTAGGTTGTGACGCAATTGCATGCATGCTTATGATAGCCTTATTAGATGTTACTTACTACTCACGAATTGGCAACTCACCCCCGTTATGCCACAGTATCTTGCAGGTCTAACCCGTCAGCACAGTAACGGCGGGCGTACTTCCTCTTTTTGTTTCATTTGCTTGACCTGCGGCTTGCTCATAGGTGGGTTGCGAGGATATTTTATTCCCACTTTGTGTATCATGTGTATCTAGTATACTCCATCTACCGTATCTACCGCTTCTACCATTGTATATGCGACTTAGAGGTGTGACCGTGAGATTTGTATATATATTGTTTCTCTGGTGTCGAGCTCGCTTGAGCCGACATGATACTTTCTTATTTTCATGTTTTATATGCTTGTTTTGCATGGTGATCATATATATATATATATATATATATATATATATATTGCATGTGGTTGTGATTCCGCCATTGGCAAAGAGCTAGCTCCCGCTTGGGGATGCCTTTATTCATTTCTTGTATGTATTCATGTTTTGTACCCATTTGGGGCAAGAATTTACAAAGGAGACTCTGCCGAAATTTTCGGGAAAATTTGATGTTTTAAAATGTTTTAATGTGACTTTATTTTACCAAAATCACTTTTTTTTAAAAGTTAAGTTTTCCTTCACTCTATTTTCTTTAAACGGTTTAGATTTCTGGGCTTTGGCTTACTTAGGTTACGTTACACCTTTAGATATTTCGTAATTTAAGTGTCAGTCACGTTCCATACCTTCGGGTCATGACATGGATGGCGTATATCACCCCCACAACCGTAGTACTAGGATACTAGATTATAGTTTTAGGTATAGATATTAGTTATGTAAAACTAGTTAGTAGGGTTCTAGGATACTATAAGCAATAGTAAGCATACTCGTAGGTAGGAATATCCTTAGTTCTTATTCTCTTAGTCTTGAACCATTTGTATATATGCTGTTACACACACACACAATATGTATATAGAGAGAGAGAACAATGGAGGAAAGAGGTCATGGGAGGGAATTTCCTCCTATGGCGTCGAAAAAATACCCCCTCCCTCATTTTTTCCGACGATCGGCACCCATCATCTTCTTCGTTATCATCTAAGATGTGGGTACACCAAATTTCATGTGATTCTACAACTTTTTCACCGTTGATTTAGTGGGTTCAAAATTAACTTTTTACCGACAATAGAACTTTTTACATTGCTAAATCAACGGTGAAAAAGTTGTAAAATCATATGAAATTTAGTGTACACATGTCTTAGATGATAACGAAGAAGATAGTGGATGCCGATCGTCAAAAAAAATGAGGGAGAGGATATTTTTTCGACGCCATAGGAGAAAATTCCCTCCTATGCATCTTTCCTCCATTATTCTCATATATATATATATATATATATATGTGTGTGTGTGTGTGTGTGTGTGTAAATTTGAGGATAATTTTAATATAACATCATGAGATGAGGATATGATATGTTATGATGACACGAGTCGATATGATTGGACATGATGTCACGAGGATATGTTATATAATATGATACGAAATGGCATGATATGATATGATATATTATATGATGATATAAGACGATACATATTCATGATGCGATACGAGATGATATGACATATGAAGATATGAGATGATATGATGTACGTGACTATAGATCTGTACTATTGATTTGATGATACCGTACGATAGATTATACCGTACATGATTCGATGAGGATGAATCGCCGACTTATATATATATCGACTCAAGAAAATATTGTTTTAAATAACTTAAGTAGATATTAGGATATATTTAGAACCATACCTATTTTCAAAACTAACGAATCATTATGCACTTTTAAATGAAAATCTCAAGAAACGCTTCAGATTTTTAAATGGTATCTTTTTCTCAAAAAACCATAGCCCCCATTTTCAAAAACAACGATTCGCACTATTTTAAACTATAACCGTATGGTTTATATGTGGTTATGTATTTTATATTGTTCATATTTATGCTTTTCCTTATCATGTTTATGCTTTCCCTTATTCTGTTTACGCTCGTATTATTTTCTTTACGACATACATTCTACATTCCTTGTTCTTATCTTTGTATGACTTCGTCTGCTAGGACACACACACCAATACCGATGATGCGCATGTTGCACGTACACATACTCGTCGGCTCACACACTCATCATCGGTAATTGTCATGCCACGTACACATTAGAAATCACTACTTCACCGTATAACCTTATAACCGGTATCATTTTTGTTATTATTTAGTAACCCGTACCACACTTACTAGTTCAATTATCGCATTTTCTTACCTAGTTAAACGCCATGCTCATATAAACACATTGGTTACGCATTACGGATTTGTTCTGTGCCTATACTTATTATTTCATGCTTATGAGATTCGGTTATCATAAGATTTCTAGATTTGAGAAACTGCAAATACATTTTGAAAACTTATGATTGTTTTAAAAACGCGGTTTCTCTTGATGTGATTTTTAGTGTCCACCATGGGTTTTCTCGGTTCTGAGTTATGTGTATACCGATTCGAGGAAAGAGGAGCTATCGTCTGCGGGTACATGGTGGACCCGATACGGTACCCCGTGGCAAGAAGATCGTATAGAGAGACGTTAAGCCTGTCAGTGGAACACCACCTACCGGTGACAGTACTGGACTCGGCGGATATCCGGAGGATGCCGACCGGAGCGATTCGAGACAGATGGATTATGAGGGCCGATCCGATGAAACGGCGTCTGAGATATGAGGATTTACGTGTAGATTCTGGACACGGGTTTTATGATATTTTCGAGTGTCGATACTGGGCACTCAAGTTTTTATGATGATTTGATGTGTCGTTGATGGACACACGTTGGATGATACACATATACACATATATATGATACAGATGACATGGTACCATTTTATGATACGGGCACGATATTATTATTATTATACTTATGTTTACGCTATCACCCTCGTTACCACTCGACCTTATATATACTTATCATACTTATGTATATACGATCACCCTTGTTACCGCACGGTACTATATTATTATATTACTGTATAACTTAGGAGATCGTCATACATTCAATTTCTACCTGCTGATGTCTTCTACTCATGAGTTGGCAACTCACCCCTGTTGTGCCACAGTTTTCTTGCAGGATCGACCGCTCGGATTCATTAGCGGCTTGCTGGTATATTGCTCCTTTCTGGGTGATTGCATTTGGTAGGTGGGTTATAGTTCAAAGTGTAACCATCCTTGTATGCACTTATTATTCATTTGTATCTAGTTAAAAGCTCCATTAACCAGACTATGTATATTTGGTAGACCTAGAGATCGGTTTGTATATTCTTTGTATTTCGAATCGAGACATGTATATATATTTCTATATTGGATTCGATAGTGTTTTGGTTTTCTCTATTCTTTTTCTATGATTGATTTTCACCTTGGGCATCGTATATTCTTATTTGTGTGGCTGTGATTCCGCCAATTGGCGAAGAGCTAGCTCCTGCTTGGGATGCCTATATTATTGTTATGTATTAGTTTTGAATCAAAATTTACAAAGGAGGTGCTGCCCAAATTTCAAATGACGAAAATATTTTCAACTATAGTATACAACTCACTTGTATTTTCATATAACATTACTTATACTTTTAAAGAAGAACTTGAATTCATTATACCTTATTTTCAAAACTTCATCTCCATTATTTTCCTAAAAAGGTTTAGATTTCTGGGCTTTCGGTTTACTTGGATTACGGTGGCATATAGACTTCACGTGATTCAAGTGCCGGTCACGTGCCAATTCCGGATCGTGACAATATCTTGCAAACACTAAATAATCGATCTTCCAAGATTCAATCACGAATATAGAATTGATTGAATCCGATCGTATCAAAGCGGAGTCGCAAACAACTTTCGATGGTCCAAGATTACCAAATATGAAGAGGGGCTCTATCAAGCCAACTCTATTAACAAAAGACCTCTTAATCAATCTGTCGAACACCTGATGGACGGTTGCTTAAGCTCAACCAACTCCAACAACTACATAGAAAAAACGAATCTCTAAAGATCCAACCAAAGAATCGTAGTTAATCTTCCAAGATCCAACTTCCTATCTAATAACAAACACTAACTTTCTCAAGCTACAAGTTCAGAACCAATCACGATCTCTAATTGCAAAATAATAAGGAAAAACAAGAGATCACAAACAAGGATGATAATGAAAGAGTAACTTATATCGTAGACGTGAAAATCTGAAGAGAATAACTCCTTAAGGCAACAGCTCTTAGGATTGAAGCAACTTTCGGAATCGAGTCAACATCTCTCGAAATAAGGCTCGTATTTCCTTACAAATGAGCTTAGATCTGCACACCAAAAGATAGAGATCTCCCACGATCTCACCCAACTACAATCAAGAATGTCAGTCAACCAACTAACCCAGCCAACTAACAAAAGAAAGGAATCTACAAAAAATTCCACCCAAAAGTCATGATCGATCTCCCAAGATCCGATCAACGATCGATAACAACCACATCTAACATCTCAACGCAATCAAACGGATCTAATCATGGACTCCAACAACCCAATCGTCTCAACAACACAATCCATCGAGAAAATTAATAAACTTCAACTCGTAATATCATCATCAAATGAATTGACTTGAGCTCTTAATCCAACTCAAAAGAGGACCAAATCAAGCTAAAGACTCCATTGAGTCAATTCATCAAACACCAATAGAGCCTCCAGCTAAAGACACCATTGAGTTAATTTGTCGAACACCTAAAGATATTTAATTCAACTCACATGAGATGATGATCGAAAGGAGAAATGAAAGTGACAGCTTGAAGCTCGAGAGCCAAAGATGAAGTCGTGGAAGCGGCAAAATTGATGAGGTGGAGGATGTACAGTACCCATGAACGGTACTCATGAAGTGGGTGTCGTAGTTGAGTGGTGGTGATCAGCGGCGGCGGGTTCTAACGTTGCTCTGATACCTTGTTATTTGGGTTAAGTTTTAAAGCAGGTGAGAGAAAAAGAGAGAAGATGAGAGAGTGATTTGGGGGAAATGAAATTCGATAAATGGGGATTAGTCCCATCCTTCTTTTTATATAGGCATATTATTATACAATTATATCTTTACTTAGTGCCTACTTACATAAAGACGGGTTTGTAGAACATGCTAGAAACCCGTATACAGACATATGTATTTTAACAGACCTTTTGCTAAAAGTAAGTATTAGAGAGCTCCATGTCATCATATTTCAAATAAAATAATTAAATGCACGCCTCATTTTTATTGTTGCTTTATTAATATGATAACTCAAACCTAAAGAGTATGAGTTGTCAATTTGTCATATTTCCCTTTTTCAAGAAAAAGTCAAAAAAATGAGAAAATTGTTGTAATTTACTTTTATTTCAAAATACACCCATCTCATCCACTCCGCATGCTCTCTCTCTCTCTCTCATCTTAATCAATCAAAAGAGAGAGAGAAATACATGCACCTAAACTAAAAAAATGAAACTTTTTTTATCACTACTTATAACATTTTCATCCCTCATATATATCATATTTTAGCCACTATCATTCAAGAATGAATAATGTGTAATGCTTACAATTTATTTATTTGCTTACGACATATATTTCCTAAAAATGCCACAGCAGTCACTTCCAATTTATAATATATACATGCATTGTACATGCAAAATACTAGTAGATGTAACTATGTTCATTGTCAAGGGGTGGATAAAACTTAAGAGTTGATCTATAAAATGTCATCCATAGTTTATAATATATACATGATTTGCATGATAATCAAAATTGTCAAGAGAAATTGTCCGTTCAATAATTTGGTCCCAAGCTGGAAAAATGAAGAGGTTGCTGAAGAAAACTGATAATCGGTGCCAAACTTTCTCAAATCCCTAGGAAATGGATGCTTGTCATAAATTTTGGACTGTCAGTGAGTAGATTTGTTTTTACCTGAAGAAAAGGACTTCTAAAAGATATTTTTTTTTTTTAAATTATGTCACAACACCCTGAATAGAACACAAATTATTGCTGGTCTTATAAGCAATGGTCGGTGATAATACTCGATATCAGTCACCTCCAAGATCACGACACGTGGCGTGTGATGTGTCCCAGAACTCAGAAGAAAGGGCCCGCAGGGGGCCGACCAGGCCACCCTGTACCCGACCTGCAAGCACAAAGGTGGCTCACCTCAGAGCCCCCTGCGAATTGACATCCTCTGCCCTTTAGCTCGCGCCGAGCTGCCGCAAGGCCAGGACTCCTCGGCCTCCTCGCCCGTCCCCGAGCTCCCTGTCGAGGTCGTCTCCCTCGGCCCTCCGACTAAGGTCACCGCTCACAGGCGTAACGTCGCTCCGCAAATCTCGCCATGCGCAGATTCTACGCTAACACCATCCCACGTTCCACGCCATCGCGACCCCCATTAATGGGCGATCCGCTTTCTACACGGGCGTGACGTCGGGGGGGCGTAACTGCCGGCGAGATTGCCGCTGCGTGCCGCCACCGCTATATAAACCCCCATCACAGAGGGGTCAAGTAAACCATTCTTTACACTTTACACTTTACGCCGTTACTCTGCTCGGATCTTATCGCTAACTTGAGCGTCGAAGGGTCCTCGGTGGTACCAAACCACCTCGGGACTTCTTTGCAGGTACTCGGCGACAGCCTCCTCACCCAACCTTCTCCTCTCAAAACCCATTGAGCCCCACACGCAATGAAGGACAATCAACCCCGTTCGTCTCGAGATCAACGGAAGACAACATCTGACGGAGGCCCGAAAAGGAGCTCCATCAGTTGGCGCTGTCTGTAGGAAACGTTAAGTTCCACAAAATACAAAGTTGACCTTCTTATCTCCTCTCTCATGGCAGACGACCATCGTGGGGATCCCAGTACCAGCCGCCACCTTCCGCTCACAGAAGGCGGGGATGAACCTTCCCCCATTACAGTCATCAACGCCCTCGCAGGCAGGATAGATCGCCTGCAATCCCTCGTGGAGGCCCTCGTCCGCGTCCAAACGACCGCGCCCGGGCCCCAGATCGCTGCTCCTCCGCCTCCAGAAGATTATGTCCCTGTTTGGATGGCCAACCACCAGCAGGCTGCATCCCCTCGCCACCGGTCCCTTGAACCGGTGCACCCTGAGGCCCGCTGGGTACCCCAGGGCTCCACGCCGAGATCCGCAGCCAGGGAGCCTCGCCACGAGCCTCCTCATGACCCTTACCCCCCTGAGGAAATGTCGGTCACCTCTCCTATCCACGAGCGTGGCCGACCCCACCATGGTCAGCGGGAACGCACAGAAGGGGTCCACCCCGGCGGCTCAAGAGCTACTCCATCCCGGGACCTGAGGCACCTTATCGAGAGGAACCGGGGACGCTCCCGGACGTAGTCCACCCGCAGCGGGGCCCGGGAATCCAGAGGCGCCGATTCCTCAAGGTACCACGGTCGGCTTGATGCGCTCGAGAAGAAGATCGAGGGCATGCGTCGAGAAGCTCACCTTTTGAGCGATGGGGCTAAGTACGCCTCCGACTCGCTCACGAAACCGTTCACCGAGGAACTGCTCGCTGTGCGCGTTTCCTCGCGTAACAAGCCCCCAAAGGTCTCTCTGTTCGACGGGAAAACCGACCCGAAAGACCACTTGGACGCTTTCACCGCGGGGATGAGCTTCCAGGATCACTCCGACGCCGCCCAGTGCAGGGCCTTTCCGGCCACCCTCATCCGCGCAGGTCAGGACTGGTTCCGTAGGCTCGAGCCCTGCTCGATCTCAACCTTTGACGAGCTGGCTACTCAGTTCCTCAGCCATTTCGTGGGGAACCGTCGATTGAAGCGCACTGTCGACTACCTCTTCACGGTTAAGAGTGGGGACAAGGAAACGTTCAAGGCCTACATCTCCCATTTCTACAACGCCCTTCTCGAGGTACCCGAGCACTGGGACGAAACCGTCATAACGGCGCTCAGATCTGGCCTGAGGCACATGGAATGGTTACGCTCCTTCGCGCTGACGCAACCTAAGACCATGGCCGAGGTTAAGGCGTGGACCGAGCGCGAGGTCCAGCTGGAATCCGAGGTGAAAGCTAACCTTCCCCGGGTAGAAAGGACCGACCAGAAGAAGAGGGCTCGAAAGGAAAGGCCGAAGCGTCAGCAGCCCTACCATCCGAAGTTCCAGGAGTATACCCCCCTCAATGTCTCCCTCGCAGTGTTGCTAGAGAAAGCCCAGAACGAGGGTGTTCCCGCCAAAAATTTCTGCGCAAAAGAGCCCATGGTATCAAATGGCGGCGATATGCTTAAGAAAATGGGAACCAGTATCTTCCGGGCTGTTTTTTGACAAACTCCCGAATGAGAAACAGATAAATTCTGATGGTATCGAAAGCGTCTCAAAAAACCCTTCGATTTGATATATTATGGGCCTCGTAATTCATCCGGGATCAAAAGTTATGAGGAATTACGTGTCCACACGTGATGGGCTTTTAAGAACCCGCTGGAGGAGTTAAAAGATACAATAAAAACTCAGAAAAGACCCCAATGGGGCATCACGTGCTCACACGTGACCATGGGTCACGTGCAGACACGTGATGGGCTTTTAAAGCCTCTAAAATAATGAATAGAATTTAATTCTAAAAGTCAGAAAATACCTCAACGAGGTATCACGTGCTTACACGTGACCAATGGTCACGTGTTGACACGTGATGGTTAAAACTGAAACATAAATAAGCGGCTGAGAAAGGAACCCAATTGGGGGTCACGTGCTCACACGTGACCAAAGGTCACGTGCCAGCACGTGACTGGCTTTAAAAGCATTATAATTTAATAGAATTAAATTCTAAAAGTTTCTGAATCTTTCCAAATGGAAAAGGGTCATGGGGAACCGTTGGATTAAAAATCCAAGGGTGATTAAAAATCATCAATTTATAGAAAAACCTTGGACAAGGAAAGATTTCCCTGAAAATCTCACCAGGATAACAAATAGAATATCTTTTGGATTTAAAATCCACGGTGAATAAAATTCACTGAATGATCTAAAGGCCCAGATTAATGATAAATATAAATCAAATCTCTCAACAATCAAATCAAATCTTCCAATGAGAGATTTGCTAAACAAACTAACTCTTTTCCTTCTCCTATAAATAGGAGCCAAGAAAAGAAGAGGGGGGATCTACTTTTTTGGAGAGAAAAACAGAGAGAGGAGAATTTAATTCTCAGCAGAGAAGAAAAAAGAAAGGAGAATTTAATTCTCATCAAAGAAAAACCCTAGGTAAGAAAAGAGAGAATTCAAAAGAGAATTTAATTCTCAAAAGAGTTTAACTCTTATTTAAAGAAGAGAACTTAGTTCTTCTTCTGGTTGAAGATCTGCACAGAGCACATCTCCCCATAAGTTGAGAATTTAATTCTCATCGGGTCGAGATCCTGCCATGCAGATCCTAAACTTAAAAAGGGAATTGAGTTCTGAGAATTTAATTCTCCTAAAACAAAACTAGGGTTTACCCAAATAAGAATTTAATTCTTTCAAAATAGGAATTTAATTCCTCCAGAATCAAAATTAGGGTTTTACCCTAAATAAGAATTTAATTCTTAAAGATAAAGAGACTTAAAAGATCTCTGTGCATGAAAAGACAAGGGCCACGTGCCCCACGTGACCCCTGAACAGATCCCCCAAAAATGAAAAGAGGAAAGCTTTGAGGCAATGCCTCACGTGTTCCCACGTGACCCTCATTATATATGGAACAAAAGCAAAGGCAGAAACAATTATGGGCGCTCTCACGTGTTACCACGTGACCCCTAATAAATGTTCTAATAAATCAGGGCATGATTATACATCACGTGCCCACACGTGATGGCTATGAAAATTAAAAGTGTTTAACACTTGTTTGCAGAACAAAATAAAGGGGATCTGGCCCCACTTTTTGATGCCATCACGTGCTCCCACGTGACTCCCAAGACGCAGAAAGAAAGATCATTGGATCACAGGTACGTGATTGCGGTGATTGAGGGAGGACCTATCCCGGTAGGACAGTCTTACTCGAGATGATAGTATGCTATCTGGTTTACCTTTATCATCGTGTACTGTTTCAGGTGACCTGACAAGTCGCTATTACACGTTGATAGAGCCCCTAGGATTCTTGCTTGACCACCAGCAGTATGAGGGCGATCATATAAGTGGGAGCTGGGGTCTATAAGCATATCCTGAAATGGTCCCTAGTCGTGTGAGTTTCGAGACAGGGCATCGATACTCCATAGTAGACTAGTGTATACAGTCGAGACCCCGACGAGGGGCGGTGGCCGGTCTCACAAGCCACTGGTGTCAGTTGGATCACCTAAGATGTATACAGGTGCTCATTGGGTTATGAGTACACCAGACAGGACTCGCCGGGAACATGCTAGTTGGTCATATACCAGACGTCAGATGGCAGTTCCCTGGTGACATGTGTGCAGGTTAGTTCATCGACCTGAGGATCGTCATTTGTCTCGTGTGAGTTCCCACTGTACTTTGATTACTACCCTACCACGGCTCAAAGGAGTCGTGCAAACAGGTTTTAGTTGGGTACAGTCCCGAGCCACATGGAGGCAGTGAGCGCATCTTCAGGGGTTCGTCTCTCCCGGTATTGGGGGTGAGGTCGTGCTGTGTCTAGGAGAACCATTACACGAAGCCCTCGGCCGAGGCAAGGAGATTTACTGGTAGGTATTCCAGTAGTATCTCAGGGTGTTCTGGGCTACACTCCGACACGACTTGTACCGCTTTTGGGGGTCTGACTTTTACCAACCCCCTAGGCCCGCCATGCGATACTCATAGACGAACGGACCGGACTGTACGGATATTGTCACTGACAGGCTCAGTAGGGTTGTCAGACTGAGTTCGCTCACAGACGTCCCTTTTAGTCAATACCTGGTAGCCCGTTACGTATTGGCTTATACCTCTGACGTGCTAGTGGTTAAATCCACAACCAAGGTGTTGACGAGTCTTTAGAGTCCCCCACATTCAGTTACTCAGCTTTCGGGCGAAAGGTTGTAGAGGCCGTATGGAGATATGGCAAGGTCCGATCAGATACGTGCGGTATTGCACGGATCAGGATCGGACAGTTTGTACTATAGGCCGTATGGTTATATGGCAGGGTTCGATCAGATACGTGACGTATTGCACGGATCAGGATCGAACAGATATTACTAGCCGGCTTTGGTTTAAGCCGGATCCTAGCATAGTACAGTGTAGACTTTGTCTCATTGCATTTGTATTTCGGTCGAAATGCAGATGCGGGTGTGTATGCACAGTATCGGGGTTTTCCTGTAATTTATTACGGGACCAGTTTTCTGGAGTTGCCAGTTTGCTTTCCGTTTCGGCCGATTTCCATTGTTCCGTTCATTGGCCGAAGATTGGTGGAGGAGCGTTTATTTGCATTGTTGCAAATAAGCATTTGTGGAGGGGGTCTTTGCTTATTGGTTGTATCATGATAGCTTTTCATTGACCTTGACTTCTTGACTTCTTCTTGTCATGATGGCTTGACTTTGTAAACCATCATGGTTGTTGGTTGAGTATTAGTTTTGAGAGTGATCATTGTTTCTCATCATCACTTGCTTTTCAACCACCTCTTTGTCTTGACTCTCTCTTGGATGATAGATGAGAATGGCTCTCATTATCTTTTGATACACCACACCACACTCTCACTCTCCCTCTCCCCATACTTGATTTGGCCGGCCATTTGGGAAGGGGCTGCCCAAAGTTTTGAAAGGTGGGGTTTAGTTCATTTCATGCTCCCCAAAAAAAAAAATAACCCCAAGTTCCTCCACAAAGTTCTTGTATCATTCCTCCACCACAAAGGCAATTCCATGAACCCCAAATGAGACACAAGTTCTACTATACATTCTACAGCAAATCTTGGGCACGTCGAGTAGCCGGCTTCGTGCCCGAGTTGCCTCGGCATTGAGGTGGGAGCCCGTAAAAGAAGTAGGCGATGTGGTGCACTTCCGGCGACGAGGAGGAGACGGGACATTCCGCAGGAGATCGGGACGACGACGAGAAGACCGGAGGACTCGGATCTGTCGGTATACTTCTCTTCCCTATCTTGATAGTAGCTTAGACTTGTTAATGGTTACGATCCGGTTGTTTAGTGCGCGGTGGTGCCGGTTTGCTAAGTCCGCAAAATTAAAGTTTTTCACCGCTTCCGCACTCCGGCGTCGGATTGACGGCCGGGGCGCCGCCGTGCACTTACAATGGTATCAGAGCCTCGCCATTAACTTAGTCTAGCTTTGTGTAATGTGTTTGCATTTCCGATCGATCAAAAGTTCCAAAATCGCATTTTTGATCACATCAGTTTTCTGTTGGAAATTTTTGGTGTCGAAAATTTTTTCAGGTTGTATAAAATTGATGTACTGGAGATTACAAGGATACTGTAAAAATTCGACAGGTTCAGTCGACAGTGCAGGCGCGGAACCGCGGCCAAAACCCCCTTTGGGCCGCGTTTCCGCCGCGCACTGTTGAGATCTCTGCGCCCAATTTCTACAGTGTCTTTGTGGGCTTAAAATATAGGTTTTGGAATATTAAATTCGGGCCCATATTTTCTGTGAGTGCAACAGTATTGTTTGGGGGCCCACTTGTTAATTTTTGATCAATCGGAAAATTTTAAACACATTTTTCACAGTATTTACATTATATCTGCGACCGTGAATGTCACTCGATCGGTAAATCCGGTCTAACTGCTATAGCCCGGTTAGACGGATTTGCGAACGTAACTTTCACGTTGATGTTCTGTTTTTGCTGTGATGTTGCGGATCGGTCGTGGGGGATAGCCTGGATGCAATGCTAGTACAGTTGTGGATGTATTATGTACATTTGATATTACGGGGCGAGCGTCCGACATGTGGACTGCCGTCACTGCCTGATTGTATTATTATTTTGGGGCACGACCAGGTTGCGGTCGATGTACCCGTTGTATGTATATTTTACTTTCTGTACTAGGATTACCCCGCGGCGGGGTGCACGGATAGTCGGGTTCCAGAGGGCAACAAGCCCGCATCTCATGGCATTGAGACGGAGGGGGCTTCACTCTAGGATTGGCGAGCTATTCGCCGCACTCGTAGGGGGTACAGGTTGACCCAGGAGGGGTGCCCAAGTTGCCGGATTCCGTGAAGTGCTGGGTGGTCCATTCACGGTACTGAAAGGGGCTGCCTCGCTTCAGGTTTTGGCGGGTGACTTGCCGCGCCCGTAGGGGTCTAGGATTCCATTGCACAGGCTATCCACACGACCAGGGGAACGTCGGGTTTCAGCAGTGGCTCTGTGAAACCCGGGGATCCCAGATATCTGTATTGTTCTGTGATGCTGTACATTTCTGTGATGTTGCATTTCTTTTCACGCCTTGAGCGAAATATAATATATTGGTATATATATTAGTAGATGTTGTATATGTTTTACATCCGCGCTAGTCCAGTCCCCGCTCTGTCGTTAGTTAGCTAACCTAACGGGTAATGACGGGACCCAGTGGCGAATGCAGATGGCATATACGTACATCAGTATATTTTCGTTCTTTTTGGTGTGATCAATTGATGGTACTGCGTTGATTCGGATCAATGCAAGTTAAAAACAAACCTAATCTGATGTTGTTGGAACACTTTTTCAAAAAGCTGTTATTGCAAGGACGTTCACTTTTGTTTTGCATCGTGATATTCAGTTGGAATATCCTGCTCCTCAGTCGACGAGGCAAGGGCCGAGATCCCTTCACCGGGAGTGACCCCTTGGACAAAAGGTTTGCGTCAGGGCATTAACTTCACTATAGCCGATTACTTTTGCTTTGCACCGTGGTATTCAGTTGGAATATCCTGCACCCCATTCTACGGGGAAAGAGCCGAGATCCCTTCACCGGGAGTGACCTCTTTAGCAACGGTTTTCGTCACTATATTTTCAAAAAGCTATTCGTTCCTTCAACGATATCAAGTTCATTACGTTAAAGGTTTTCGCCAGAAACCATTCGTAGCCCTCCGTCGTTTCATATGGGTAGTCAATAGTATTCAAGCTGTGTTTGTTGGCCTTAGTCAAGGCACAGTGTTTGGTAGCTGTTGGGTGTTCATATGCTGCATAGATAGATGCGTTGGTTTGGGACAGTCGTATAACCTTGTTGGCCCTAGTCAAGGGCTTGTACGGGTGGGTTCAAATCAACCTGGATAATGACGGATAGAACTTGACATGTGACTTATGATTTGTTGGCCTTAGTCAAGGTCATAAGAGCATGGGGCAGAAATCACATCGGGAGTTTCAAAAGAACTGAAACTTGCCAGATATACGCATACCTTCTGGAGTGTGATACTGTGAGCGGATTCCGTCACGTTATCATGCGATGATAGTTGGATCCCGATTCCCACTGATGAGTTGGTATACTCCTCGGGTGACCCCGACTAATTCTTCTTTCAGGTTTGGAGGAGAATTTGAGGTACAGTGGGAGGTTTCCAGATTAGATAAATTGGTAACCATTCTGATCTAGGTTAGAGTGCACGCTGAGTGTTTCTTTTCTCTCTCTCTTTGGTAGCGACCATTGACCCGACCCTAAGACTATGACTCAGTGACCAAGTTGACCGAACCTTCTTAACACTGGCTTTTGGATTGTCAGAGTTGCGAACCTCATTGCCACTCCTACTTTTACCCTTTTCTCCAGGACACCCCGTACTATTACGAACGTCCACTTCCATTGGACAAAACCATCGTATGGTTAGATACAAACTCGAAGGGATTTATTCGAGGATGGTTTCCGGTTCTGGAGAAAACGGATAGGACTATTCAGTTGTCTTTTCCTTTTACCCTCTCTCAGGTTACGAGTACTCCTTGGTTTAGGGGTAGTACACCTATTACCCAAATTGGATTGTCTTCTTCCAAACCTTAGGCTGGTGCTGACCGGTAGGGAATGAAGAAAACCAATTAGCATAACGATGGTGTGCAGAAGGTATTAAGTTAAGACAAAGCAAGGGATTAGTAAGAGGGCAAAGTAAATTGCAACAGATATTCATGACCAAACCAGGTTTTTCTTCGCCAATCCTAAAATCACCTTTGTATTTCTCCAGGACACTCCGTATCACTACGAAGATCCACAGTTTATTGGATACTCCATCGTATGGTTATATACGAACTCGAAAGGAACTTGTTCCAGTTCGGGGATGGATTCTGGTTCAGGAGAAATAGGAATAAGATTTATTCAGGTGTCTTTTATCTTCACCTTCTCTCACATTGCGAGTGTTCCTAGGATTGGGACAGTACACCCATTATGCTTATTGGATAGTCTTCTTCCAAACCATAGGCTGGTGCCGAACGGTAGGGAAGGAAGAAAACCATTTGGCCTAAGGGGTGTGCAGAAGGTAATGACTAAAGACATATGAAGGGATTTTGAGAGGTGGCAAAGAATTACACGGTTACAGTTGTGAATCTGGATACTGGAAGAGGCATTACTAGGAATACCAGGATACCCTATCGAAACATTTCGATGTTTCAGTTTCACTGTGTAATGTTAAAAGAAAACTGATTTCCCGATTAGATACTTACTCCAGGGTATGTATTTACCAAGTATGATTCTCACATCTGTATGGTTTTACAGATGATGAGTAGGAGTAGGTTATTGGGAATTGGGTGATCATCCTCATTATATCAGGATTCGTTGTAATCGGTGATATTTGAGGAAATCACCTGGGTTGTTTGCCGGTCGGCAAATATTTGGTTTTGAATATCCGCTTTTATGCACCAATTTCAAATTGATATATCTGTACGTCTATTTTCATAGAGTGAGATATACCTTTCTGAAATTATGTCTACGACATTTACCTATATCAGTGGATGGTTAGGTAAGGAGCATTAAACAGCGGTGTAATTCTTCTTAACCATAAGTACAGTTTTCAACCTACGACACACAGTGAATGAGTTATCAGACTCAAGGGACTTATACAGAGTATTGTATGTTGTCCAGGGTCCATCAGGACAGAGGGGTTGGTCCTCGTACTATATTCGGTTTACTTATGACTTCTCTGGTTTTTAGACAGGAGTTTCGTGGAAACACAGGGTCCGAATTTTGAGAAGTTATAGGTATTTGAATAGAGTAGAGAACCAGGTGTTGCAAGTATCGGGATTCTTCATGTTGATCGAAGATGTAGATACTTGAGTATGGTATTCAGTTGATAGTAATGATTAAGAGAACTTGCTTCTCTTTCAGGTTACTCATAATTGGAAGCATTCCTAAGTTGAGTAACGCTGATCGGCCTCCTTCCATTTAGATTGACATGCGCTGGAGACAGCCGCGTGATTTGGATCTGGTTCAATCAAATCAGTGCCTCTGGTCCTATATGGGATATAGAACAGTTCGTATCTTAACGTTGTTAAGGTACGGGGAGTTGTCCAGCTTATGATTAAAAACAGACTCTGGATAACTCAAGGCACGTTTCTGTAATGGCTGTTTGTGGGTTGACCCAGGCTATGACGAGGGTTGACTTTCTACCATCTGGATGAACAATAGCAGTATTGTTCTAGACTCGCCACAGTTTTATTAAAAATGGATTTTTTCAGAAAACAGTAGTGGGAGTATGGTAGAACTGGAAGTGATTCCAGAACCACGAACGATTACTGAAGATTTGATAAGGAACCTAAAGATTCAATCTGGATTGACATTCCATTGGCCACTCCGCAGATTTGGTGGGTAACTTCAGGCACCCGAGAGGTACTACGGTAGCCTCAAGGACGGTGACAGGGAAGTTCTTGTTTACCCACAATTACCATTGCTGCTGTTCCAGGCTGCGAGACCCGGTGGGAGGATGAGTATAGCGTCGTTCTAAACTAGTTTTAGAAGTGTACGTCTATATGACTCTGCCAGAGGGTTGTCGTAGTCAGTGGGAGCAGCGGAAGCATTGGTGGACAAGTAGCTTATGTCTATTTATAGACTAAAGCAGATGTAGCGGAGATAGATCATCTATTTCTGACGTGACAGTCATGGGTTTGACTTCATCAGAATAGGGGATGGATCTGTTGAGAAGGTAGTAGGGTATGATATCCTGGTATTCGGATGACATACACAGAGTAGGAAAAGAAACTCCTATACTACAATCGGTTATACTTTGGTCGTCACACAATGTTTTCTCCACAAAGAAAATGGATTTTATATCAGACATACTGGTTACTAGATCTGTGGTTTTAGATCTAGATTTGGGTGGTTTCCCAATCAGGGTACTTGACAGCATTCTAAGAGTATTTAGAATGGACGACTCCTGGCACGGTAGTGTACCTGCAGGTGATGGAGTCACCCTCTCTAAAGATGTCTTACAGACTAAAGTAGAGAGGGATGCGCATGATTGGCAGATCACTTGCTTAGGCAATTGAGTCAATCATGAGATGTCAAGTACCACACCAGATGTTGTTCTTGCAGTAGGTGCAATAAGTTGACATTAATCCAATCCTGGAGAAACAGTCGGAAGCAGTTTTAGAACATAAGTGAATGTTCTAGGGATATGATAACGACAGCCTCATTCGGGAGACAGTTATCATTCCAGGCTTCCAAGGTGACATGGACGACAAGGAGGTTGTCAGAGTTATAGTTTTCCCTCTGACGAGGGGCAGTATTTTGGACAGGTGGTCCAAGGCAATACTGAGGGAGGCATGGCGCAGGATACTGATTAAGTTCAGTTGACGATACAGTCTAAGAAGTTTGGATTTGGAGTTCATTTATGAGCTATGTCCCATCAGACATCCAGACACATTCTAAGACAGGTATTGCTCATTTCGGGAGATGGGTTTCTCCGCGAACTTGAGATATAGAGAGACATAGAAAGAGACATCAAGGCGGATCCACTCACTGAGGCTATTCCTCGAACGCAATAGTTTCGCAAACGAGCTTTGTGAGACTGACTAGTAGAGGAGTTGGGTGTTCGGTATCACACGGGCTGTGAGTATGCGACATCGCAATAATTAGCCTTGAGTGCAAGTGGGAGATTGTTGGAGATAATGCCCTCAGAGTCAATTATTGGATCACAGCTACGTGATTGCGGTGATTGAGGGAGGACCTATCCCGGTAGGACAGTCTTACTCGAGATGATAGTATGCTATCTGGTTTACCTTTATCATCGTGTACTGTTTCAGGTGACCTGACAAGTCGCTATTACACGTTGATAGAGCCCCTAGGATTCTTGCTTGACCACCAGCAGTATGAGGGCGATCATATAAGTGGGAGCTGGGGTCTATAAGCATATCCTGAAATGGTCCCTAGTCGTGTGAGTTTCGAGACAGGGCATCGATACTCCATAGTAGACTAGTGTATACAGTCGAGACCCCGACGAGGGGCGGTGGCCGGTCTCACAAGCCACTGGTGTCAGTTGGATCACCTAAGATGTATACAGGTGCTCATTGGGTTATGAGTACACCGGACAGGACTCGCCGGGAACATGCTAGTTGGTCATATACCAGACGTCAGATGGCAGTTCCCTGGTGACATGTATGCAGGTTAGTTCATCGACCTGGGGATCGTCATTTGTCTCGTGTGAGTTCCCACTGTACTTTGATTACTACCCTACCACGGCTCAAAGGAGTCGTGCAAACAGGTTTTAGTTGGGTACAGTCCCGAGCCACATGGAGGCAGTGAGCGCATCTTCAGGGGTTCGTCTCTCCCGGTATTGGGGGTGAGGTCGTGCTGTGTCTAGGAGAGCCATTACACGAAGCCCTCGGCCGAGGCAAGGAGATTTACTGGTAGGTATTCCAGTAGTATCTCAGGGTGTTCTGGGCTACACTCCGACACGACTTGTACCGCTTTTGGGGGTCTGACTTTTACCAACCCCCTAGGCCCGCCATGCGATGCTCATAGACGAACGGACCGGACTGTACGGATATTGTCACTGACAGGCTCAGTAGGGTTGTCAGACTGAGTTCGCTCACAGACGTCCCTTTTCGTCAATACCTGGTAGCCCGTTACGTATTGGCTTATACCTCTGACGTGCTAGTGGTTAAATCCACAACCAAGGTGTTGACGAGTCTTTAGAGTCCCCCACATTCAGTTACTCAGCTTTCGGGCGAAAGGTTGTAGAGGCCGTATGGAGATATGGCAAGGTCCGATCAGATACGTGCGGTATTGCACGGATCAGGATCGGACAGTTTGTACTATAGGCCATATGGTTATATGGCAGGGTTCGATCAGATACGTGCGGTATTGCACGGATCAGGATCGAACAGATATTACTAGCCGGCTTTGGTTTAAGCCGGATCCTAGCATAGTACAGTGTAGACTTTGTCTCATTGCATTTGTATTTCGGTCGAAATGCAGATGCGGGTGTGTATGCACAGTATCGGGGTTTTCCTGTAATTTATTACGGGACCAGTTTTCTGGAGTTGCCATTTTGCTTTCCGTTTCGGCCGATTTCCATTGTTCCGTTCATTGGCCGAAGATTGGTGGAGGAGGGTTTATTTGCATTGTTGCAAATAAGCATTTGTGGAGGGGGTCTTTGCTTATTGGTTGTATCATGATAGCTTTTCATTGACCTTGACTTCTTGACTTCTTCTTTTCATGATGGCTTGACTTTGTAAACCATCATGGTTGTTGGTTGAGTATTAGTTTTGAGAGTGATCATTGTTTCTCATCATCACTTGCTTTTCAACCACCTCTTTGTCTTGACTCTCTCTTGGATGATAGATGAGAATGGCTCTCATTATCTTTTGATACACCACACCACACTCTCACTCTCCCTCTCCCCATACTTGATTTGGCCGGCCATTTGGGAAGGGGCTGCCCAAAGTTTTGAAAGGTGGGGTTTAGTTCATTTCATGCTCCCAAAAAAAAAAATAACCCCAAGTTCCTCCACAAAGTTCTTGTATCATTCCTCCACCACAAAGGCAATTCCATGAACCCCAAATGAGACACAAGTTCTACTATACATTCTACAGCAAATCTTGGGCACGTCGAGTAGCCGGCTTCGTGCCCGAGTTGCCTCGGCATTGAGGTGGGAGCCCGTAAAAGAAGTAGGCGATGTGGTGCACTTCCGGCGACGAGGAGGAGACGGGACATTCCGCAGGAGATCGGGACGACGACGAGAAGACCGGAGGACTCGGATCTGTCGGTATACTTCTCTTCCCTATCTTGATAGTAGCTTAGACTTGTTAATGGTTACGATCCGGTTGTTTAGTGCGCGGTGGTGCCGGTTTGCTAAGTCCGCAAAATTAAAGTTTTTCACCGCTTCCGCACTCCGGCGTCGGATTGACGGCCGGGGCGCCGCCGTGCACTTACACGTGACCCCTGAACAGATCCCCCAAAAATGAAAAGAGGAAAGCTTTGAGGCAATGCCTCACGTGTTCCCACGTGACCCTCATTATATATGGAACAAAAGCAAAGGCAGAAACAATTATGGGCGCTCTCACGTGTTACCACGTGACCCCTAATAAATGTTCTAATAAATCAGGGCATGATTATACATCACGTGCCCACACGTGATGGCTATGAAAATTAAAAGTGTTTAACACTTATTTGCAGAACAAAATAAAGGGGATCTGGCCCCACTTTTTGATGCCATCACGTCCTCCCACGTGACTCCCAAAACGCAGAAAGAAAGATCAATGGAAATGAAGGCTTTGGGCGGTCTCACGTGTTTACCACGTGACCCCTTAGCAAACGTTCTAATAGTCAGCGCATAAATCCCCATCACGTGTCAACACGTGATGCTCGAAATAAAAAGGAAAAGTGTTTAACACTTATTCAAAGATTTGAGGATAAAACAAAGGAGATGTGGCTCCGCATTTAGGGCGCCCTCACGTGTCACCACGTGACCCCTAATGAGCATTCCAACAGACCAGAGCGGGGGCCTCCATCACGTGCTCACACGTGATGGCCGTCAGAATTAAAAGAGTTAAAACACCGATCTGCAGAATAAGATAAGGAAAATTAGGGCGCTCTCACGTGTCCACACGTGACCCATCTCCCCTTAGTGTTTAACACTAATCCGAAGACTTTGTCCTCAGTGATTAACACTGATTTTCTTAGTGTTTAACACTAATTTGGAAAACTCTATTTGCAGTGTTTAACACTGATTTGCTTAGTGTTTAACACTAATTTGAAAACACTGTTCTCAGTGTTTAACACTGATTATCTTTTAGTGTTTAACACTAACTTGCTATCTTATTCCCAGTGTTCAACACTGTTGTTCTTTAGTGTTTAACACTCGCTTTAGCCCAATTGGCTAAGTTTCTAAAGGCAAAGCCTTTCCTTCAATGGACCAACAGAGGGCCAATATTTCAAACATAATTGGACTTAGCCCAAACTGGCCATAAGTCCTCAAATCATCTTGAACTGAGCACATCTGCTCTTTCAACCAACTCATTGGTTCAAGGGTATATCTCGGAACTCCTCTGATATTTGTCGTTGTAATCCTTCAACGTCTTCAGAGAGGTAACGGGTCCCGACAACCACACATCAACACGGACTGTGGGGTCCTTAAACTCATGGACTTATACGTCCTTAAACCAAGATACGGACTGTGGGGTCCTTAAACCCGCGGACTTATGCGTCCTTAAACTAACGGGCTAATGCGTCCTTAAACACCACCCATATGGACTGTGGGGTCCTTAAACCCATGGACCTATGCGTCCTTAAACTACCTATGGACCGCAATGTCCTTAAACTACCAATGGACCGCAATGTCCTTAAACTACCAATGGACCGCAATGTCCCTAAACTGGCGATGGACCACTACGTCCCTAAACTGGAGATGGATCACCACGTCCCTAAACTGGCAATGGACCATCATGTCCCTAAACTGGCGATGGACCACTATGTCCCTAAACTGGAACAATAGAGCCCCAAATGCTCTTTTGTCGGATCTAAACGATCCCGTTTAAGTTGATCTTAGCCTCAAATATGGCTAACGTATCCTTAAACCTTCAAACAGACTTTAGTCCCAAATTGAACTATGAATCCCCCCAATCAGCTTTGGTTCAAGGGTACATCTCTGAACTCCTCTGACACCTGTCGTTGTAATCCTTCAACGTCGTCAGAGAGGTGACGGGTCCCGACGACCATACATGCAATGGACCACCATGTCCCTAAACTGGAACAATAGAGCCTAAACGCTCTTTTGTCGGATCTAAACGATCCTGTTAAGTTGATCTTAGTCTCAAATCGGACCAACGTATCCTTAACAAACGTTTGAGTTAATCTTAGTCTCAAATATGGCTAACGTATCCTCAAACCAAAACCACAAACCCAAATCTAAGTAAACACGGATTTGGATTAATCCACGTCCTACGGGCGACTACATAAATTAGTCTCCGTATACAATCCACGGGCAACCACAAACAAAACAAACACCCACGACACGAAGTGACCAGCTGGAGAAGGAGAAAGTTGTTACCGTGATGCGGTAGCGTAATTAACTGCAGGGGCTTGCACCTGCAGAGAAGAGTGTCCCCACAATCAAAAACCCCTCAACGAGGGGGAATCTGACGAAGTCTGCTACATCGGTCGCATCCGCTTAAACCTTCGATACATGGTGCCATAAATCAACTTGGCATCTTCGGAGAGGTAGACGGATAACACCAATTAGCATCTGTCCCGAATCTTAGGCAAGGCATTCCATGTCTCGTCCTCCATTCGGAGGGGAACAAATTCTGGCACGCCCGGTGGGACCTTTTCCACTTTCTGCTCCACACTTCGTGTGTCGTGTTCGCGAACGAATCGCGGTTTACTGTTGTTGCCTGTGGATTCGAGGTACTAAGATTTGGTGTCTTGCTCCGTGCAGAAAACAGAAGATCAATGGCTTCAAACTGCACTGCCTGCAACTACAACTCTCGCTTGGTCCTTGCTGGAGGAGTGACTTATGGGCCCCAAGTGGCCTCCCTTTTCAAGATGCCAGTGGAGCAGGTAACTCAGGCCACCACTGGATTATTCTTCGGGACCATGCTCCCACCGTTGAGCTTCAATGCCATAATGACGTTGCAAGAAGCCCCAAATAAGTCGGTCTTTGATCGGCTTACCACTGCCGCGACCCCTCTCAACGGGTCGCCCAGCTTCAATACCTCAGTTTTCAACAGACTGGGCCAGAACGTCTGCAAACCCGCGATACCCGAAGCTGCCATCCCAAAGCGGATAGCTATCCCGGCTCAAGCAGACGAAATCATTGGAAAGGCTCCTCCTTCCAAGAAGTCGGTTTTTACGAGGCTGGCCATTTCGGTTGCTGCTCCAGGCGAGGTCCTCAAATCTGCTTCCCCTGCTCAGAGGTCTGTCTTTGACAGATTAGACATTGCTTCTCAATGGGCGTCGGTCTTCGATAGGCTAGCACCAATAACAGTCTCTCCTCAAAGCAGGGGGAATGAAGGAGCTTATCCAACAACGGAGGTGACTCCATCCGCAAGACACGCCCGACGTCGCCACTGGCGTCGAGTAAGAGAGGCTGGGGGCAACTCCCCCTCTGGATTTATGCCACCAGCTCCGATGGTGGGGATCGATGTTGTTGTTCAAACCGGGAACAGCTTTGAATTGCTGAACACGGTGCGTAGAAACTCTCCTACCGCCGTACTAAAAAGATCCCCTCCTCCGGTGGGAAATGTTGCGGAAGCCAAGCCAGAACAGTCCTCTCAACGGCTGTCCTATAAAATTTACAAAGTCTGGCGACAGGTCCAAGGGTTGGTGATTGATGAAAACTATCTCCGCCGACAGAAAAAGATGAAGGTACGGAAGGAGAAGGATTACTCTGTCAAGCCACAAAAAGAAAAAGCTACTTGGGTGCCCACTTCAACGGCCCCCTCAACTCCAATCACTCAAAAAAGGAGGCCGCAAAAAGCCCCTGTGTCTTTGGCAAATCGCAAAGACACCGAACACAAACGCCCCAAGTCTGGGGGCATGGTGGTGCACACCGTTTATATGGCTTCCGGAAAGGAGGAAAGCCGTGCTTCGACGGGTCACCGACCGCTCACCCGATCTGTGACGAAAGCCCAGGAGCAGCAACAGAAGCTTCAAGAGATGCTGACTACAATGGCCGCACTTACCAAGCCAAAAGAAATCCCAGAGGCATCATCAGAGCAGCGTCACGAACAAGAAACTGATGCTGACTTCTTACGCAGAATCCTCGAAAAGAAGGACAAAGAAGCCGCAGAGCAAGCGGCTAATATAAAACAAATGGCGTTTCTCCTCCAAGATATGGTAGGGATGATGTTACAACCAGACCCTCCAGCTGATGACCCTCCAATCACTGTTGAAGACGATGGAAGGGAGACATCTAATCCTCCGTCGGCTCTTTCAGCAACCAAAGACGAAACCATTTCTAAGGCCGTGCTGGATGACTATATAGATCAGCAAATACGAACTCATCAGGCGAGTGAAGCGGCTGGGCAAACGGTTAGAACTGGACGACCCTATCCGGGATGGTATGACCAAATCAGTTACCCGCCGGGATATACGATCCCTAAGTTCTACGTATATAAAGGGACAGGAAATCCACATCAGCATGTCGCTCAATTTAGAGCCATGTGCGGCAACACTGGAGGTAATGATAAATTGCTGCTCCGCCAGTTTGTTGGCAGCCTGTCGGAAACGGCATTTGAGTGGTACTCTGAACTCCCAAATGACTCTATCAAGACATTTACGGAGATGGAGCTGTTGTTCACTCAACGGTTCGCAAGTGCCAGTGAACACACCCCGATAACAGCACTGATGAGTGCCAGGATAAGGCCAGGCGAAACGTGGGTCCAATACGCAACACGATGGCGGAACCTATGGTCGAAATGCGAACAACGCATAGAAGAGGCTCCTGCAGTAGGCATGTTTGTGGGTACCCTTGATCCGCAAAAGACCATCTTACAGTTCATGATGTTCTTCAAGCCGACCATCTTCCAGGCCTTGATTGACAAGCTGGCCCAAATGGACCAGATGGGCCATAGGCCTTCCTCTTTAAAGACGGAGCCTTGGAATGAAAAAGGCAAAGGGAAAGAACCTTCGTCGCCAACGCTCAACAACAACCGAGTAACTTAAAGCCGGTTGTTCGCCAAAACAACGTGCGTCCACGCCCATCCCTCGAGGAGAGACTGGGACGTCCTTACTCGTTTCCCCAGGATAAAACGAGAAGACTGTTCGAGCTGGCAGTGCGCAACAGACTCATCAATCTGCCGAGTCCAAAGCGTCCGTTGCAGCCAGGCGATGTCAACGATCCCAATTATTGTCCTTACCACCAAATGGTAAGTCACCCGCTCGAGGATTGCTTCGTCTTTAAAGGATGGATCGAGGATCGGTATCTACAAGGCAAGTTTGCGTTGTCCGAGAAGTGGAAAATAAACCCACCACAACCGCACACTCCAAAGAAGACGGACACACCAGGGGCAACTTGTTCTTTTGTCGAAGAAGCTTCGTGGGAGGTCGTGTTGTCGTCCAAAACCAAGAAGATGCTGAATGATCTTCAGACGTGCCCGGCGATTAAATGGAAGAACCCGTTAGAACCTGAGATCATCAAGGGGATGCTGAAGCCGCGCCCAATTCCAAATATCGGTGGTGATAGCCAAAGCATTCACGCCCAGCCGTCGAAATCTTCGAAAAACAAGAAGAAATCCAAGAAGCCCGTGAAGCCCGGCGACAAGCGCACGGATTTGCAGAAACAGATTGACGTGCTGGAAGAGTATAACCAGAAGGCGCGGATTCCAATCACGCTCCAAGAGTTCCTCAGCCACGTCCTCGAGGACGAAAATGATGGAGAAGACTCATCAGATGAATCTGAGGACTACGTAGCAAGTTGTCATGTGATCTCTCACTCATTGATAGATGATAAAGAGACTCCTTGCACCGAGAAACCAGGGGCGGGTCCTGAACCAGAACTTCTGTGGCCGTCAGACGAGATGATCGATGCCTTCCTGAACGAAGCCCGTCTTAAAAGCAAAGATGATCGAGAGCGCGAGATGGTCATATTCGAGAAAGCCAAACGCCGGCGACTAGATGAAAGGGTCGAAACACTCCCACCGGATGAAAGTACATCCGTCGAAAATAAAAGCAGGATCAAGACAAGGAAACGATTCGCCAAAGCCATAGCAATGAGGATGAGGCCGCCCTCTTTCAGAAAAAATTCTCCTGGTGGTATACATTTTGATGAAACGGACGTACACCATAACTTCTGCTTATATCATCAGAAGATCGTACATCCTACTGAAGACTGCAACTCTTTTAAGTGTTGGTGGCAAGGGTATGTCGCTCACAGGCAATACTTCAACAGGACAAAGCGTGAAGCTCATAGACAGCGAAAAAATACGGCAGATGAGCATAAAGGAGTTGCCGGCAATTGTCATAGGGACGAGCCCGGGGGATCACGAGTTCTCACCTTTGGAAGCGATTCTGATGAAGAAGCCGCTCTTAACCCTCTCTTCAAGGAATTCATTTCTAAAACAAAAGAATTGGAGAGTTGCGAGAATGTTCAGCCGTACAATCTCACGCTACCCGGAAAGAATCTCGGACCCGCAAACGACGGAGCAAACAAAATGAGAAAGGAAAAGAAAAAAACGGCCTTTGTTGCCAACACTCAACAACAGCCGAGTAACCCGAGACCGTTTTGTCGTCAAAACAACAAGCCGCGATACCTCAATGAGAAGTTGAAACGTCTTTACTCATTTCCCAAAGATAAAACAAATAGATTGTTCGAGCTAGCAGTGCGCAGCGGGCTTATCACTCTGCCAGATCCAAAACGTCTATTGCAACCAGGTGACGTTAACAATCCTAACTATTGTCCATACCATAGATTAATGGGTCACCCACTCGACAATTGCTACGTCTTCAAAAACTGGGTTGAAGACTAATACCAACAGGGCAAGTTCGCGTTACCCGAAAAGTGGAAAGTAAACGCGCCACAACAACATGCTTCGAAAAAGGTGGATATGCCGGGGGCATCATGCTCATTCATAGGGAAGGCCTCCTAGACCGAAAAGTCAGTAAACTAGAAATTCGCCTCAAATACGGCGACGGTAGACCGAAATGTCATTAAACTAACGATGGACCACTATGTCCTAAAACTGGCGTCGGACCGAAATGTCCTTAAACTAACGGTGGACCGCAATGTCCTAAAACTTGCAAATGACCGAAACGTCATTAGACTACAATCAAGCCGCAGCATCCTCAGGCTGGCGTGGTTAAAAAAAAACAAAAAAAAAACAAAAAACGGTATGTCCATAAGAAAATGGGCACGGATGAAAACCCGAAAGGGCTCCGTGAGTAAAAACAGCAGGGCTACCGGCGAGTCTTGTGAAAACCCGAAAGGGCGCAACCTCGTTAAAAAAAAGAATAAAAAAAAACGGTATGTCCATAAGGAAAATGGACACGGATGAAAACCCGAAAAGGTTCCGTGAGTAAAAACAGCAGGGCTACCGGCGAGTGTTTGTGAAAACCCGAAAGGGCGCAACCTCGTTAAAAGACACTTACAGGGTCCTCTCGACCTTGTAAGGAAAAACCACCTGTATGAGATCCTTACGACTCACAAGGGAACAACATACTTAGGGATCCTCACGATTCCTAAGGAGAAATTACACTTGCGAGATCCTCACGACTCGTAAGGAGAACTCTCTTACGGGACCCTCACGGCTCATAAGATTTGAAAGTCTTGAGTTACAGAGACCTGAATCTATTTTTAAGCAACCCCCACAACCTCCGATCTTGCCCTACAAGTGGTTCAGTACTGACCCTTGTATACATTCCATGGGCACGAATAAACATTTCCCTAACCAAGTCCCACCCGTAGCTAGGGATATGTTCGCACGGTGAACAACTCTTGTAAGTCCTCTCGACTTATAAGGAGAAAACCCTTTTGTAAGATCCTTACGACTTACAGGGGAACATACGCTTAGGAATCCTCACGATCCCTAAGGAGAAAACACACCTATGAGATCCTCACGACTTGTAGGGAGAGATACCTTTGTGAGACCCTTACGGCTCATGAAGTCAAAAGCCTTAGTCGACGGGATCCTAACCCTGTTTGCTAAGCCACCTTTGTTCAACATCGACAGAGGCAAATGATGATTCGCTCCTGGCAATATCCCAGTTGCAGCGATACTGATGCCTAAACCGGTATCAAATTCCAAGTCCTCTCATGGCAAATGATGATTCGCTCCTGGCTATATTCCAGTCGCAGCGATGCTGATGCTGAGATTGGCACCAGATTCCAAGTTCCACACTCGCGAGAAAAAATCAGCGAGCCAAAAAAAATGCATACGAAATAGACGAAATGATGGGGCAACTTGCAAACAAAATCAGCAAGTAAAAATGTATGCATGCAAAATAGCCGAAATGATTGGGCAACTCGCAATAAAAAGCAGCGAGTAAAAAGAAAAATAGCCGAAATGATTGGGCACCGCGAAAATAGCCGAAATGATTGGGCAATCGCGATTTTCGCGATATAAAAAGCTGAAATGATAGAGCATCGCGGAAAGAATAAAAAAATATAAAAGAATGAAACTTTTTGCCCTACAGGTGAGGTCACATTAACCCCTGTATACAATCCATGGGCACGAACAAGGAGGGAACCATATCTTCCCGACAGGCTCCAACGGAAAGCGAAGCCAAATCTCGACGGTTCATAGACAACCTAGAGACAATCTCGACATTTGTCGCAATGTTACAGACACGGCGTCAACAAATGAAGCAAACGAAGATCCCGAGCTTCAGGGTCTCGACGTCAACATTGACAACTTAGAAATCACCAACGGCGTTTCTCCTCACTCCAACCAGATACAGACATGACGTCAACAATCGACCTCAAAGTCGCAACGAAACGGAACCATGGCAAAGGCCCTAGTCCCAAATCTCAACGGCCACATCTGTAGCCTGGAGACCAACAACGGTGTGCCTCCTCATTCCAGCAGCGCAAAGGTGTTACACCATCAAGCGGAGCGATGACAAAATCCCAACTCCGCCTTAGCATTCGTCTCGTTACAGCAGACGCAATGTTAACAACGACGTTCCTTCGCCGTCCAGCAGGATATACATGCAAAGTTAATAAAAGGCCTCATGGTCAGCAAAGCGGAGTGACGGCAAAATCCTAGCTCCACCTCAACACTCGTCTCGTCATAGCGGACACATCATCAAGCAAAGCGGAACAGCGGCAACTCCCAGTTCCATAACTCGACGATGTACTCCCACAGAGAGTCAAATCCCAACTCCGTGAAATGCGGATATAATCAACAAAATTCCTGGTCACGTGGAACGCGGAAAACGTCACTCTTTGACCCCGTGGAAAACGTCCAGAGCGGATCCTGGTCCTCGCAGAGCACGGCAGTGAACCCGTGTGAAGCATCCAGAGCGGAGCCTAGTCCTCGCCTAACGCGGCAGTGAAACCGTGTGAAGCATCTAGTGCAAAATTCCTGGTCACGTGGAACGCGGATAACGTCACTCTTTGACCCCGTGGAAAACGTCCAGAGCGGATCCTGGTCCTCGCAGAACACGGCAGTGAACCCGTGCGAAGCATCCAGAGCGGAGCCTAGTCCTCGCCTAACGCGGCAGTGAACCCGTGTGAAGCATCTAGTGCAAAATTCCTGATCACGTGGAACGCGGATAACGTCACTCTTTGACCCCGTGGAAAACGTCCAGAGCGGATCCTGGTCCTCGCAGAACACGGCAGTGAACCCGTGCGAAGCATCCAGAGCGGAGCCTAGTCCTCGCCTAACGCGGCAGTGAACCCGTGTGAAGCATCTAGTGCAAAATTCCTGGTCACGTGGAACGCGGATAACGTCACTCTTTGATCCCGTGGAAAATGTCCAGAGCGGATCCTGGTCCTCGCAGAACACGGCAGTGAACCCGTGCGAAGCATCTAGAGCGGAGCCTAGTCCTCGCCTAACGCGGCAGTGAACCCGTGTGAAGCATCTAGTGCAAAATCCCTGGTCACGTGGAACGCGGATAACGTCACTCTTTGACCCCGTGGAAAACGTCCAGAGCGGATCCTGGTCCTCGCAGAGCATGGCAGTGAACCCGTGTGAAGCATCCAGAGCGGAGCCTAGTCCTCGCCTAACGCGGCAATGAAACCGTGTGAAGCATCTAGTGCAAAATTCCTGGTCACGTGGAACGCGGATAACGTCACTCTTGACCCCGTGGAAAACGTCCAGAGTGGATCCTGGTCCTCGCAGAGCACGGCAGTGAACCCGTGCGAAGCATCCAGAGCGGAGCCTAGTCCTTGCCTAACACGGCAGTGAACCCGTGTGAAGCATCTAGAGCAAAATTCCTGGTCACGTGGAACGCGGGTAACGTCACTCTTCGACCCCGTAGGAAACGTGCAGAGCGGATCCTGGTCCTCACACCAACATGGAGTGATCACCACCGCGACATTCGTCTCGATACAGCAGACGCGATACCAGCAAACGAAGCGAAGGCCAAATTCCTAGCTTCAGGGTCTTGACGGCAAGTCATATAAAGCCTGAAAGACAATCGGAGATCATCCCACACCAGCGCAGAGTGGTCACCACCTTGACGTTCATTTCGATACAGCAGATGAAATGTCACCCCAGCGTTCTTCCCCCAGCAGGATTCGGACGCGACAATGAAAACGAAGCGAAGGCCAAATTCCTAGCTTCAACGTCTTGACGGTAAGTCATATAAAACCGGAAATACATTCAGAGATCATCTCATACCAACATGGAGTGATCACCACCTCGACGTTCGTCTTGACACAGCAGACGCAACATCACCGAAAGGAGTCACGGCAAAATCCCTGGTTCCAAACCTCGACGGTTCACCAGCAACCTAGAGACAACCGCGACATTCGTCTCGATACAGAGGACGCAATGCCAGCAAACGAACCGAAGGCCAAATTCCCAGCTTCAAGGTCTTAACGGCAAGTCATATAAAGCCTGAAAGACCACCGGAGATCATCCCACATGGAGTGGTCACCACCTCGACGTTCGTCTCGATACAGCAGACGCAACATCACCAAAAGGAGCAACGGCAAAATCCCTAGTTCCAAACCTCGACGGTTCACCAGCAAGCTAGAGACAACCACAACATTCGTCTCGATACAGAGGACGCAATGCCAGCAAACGAAGCAAAGGCCAAATTCCTAGCTTCAGGGTCTTAACGGCAAGTCATATAAAGCCTGAAAGACTATCGGAGATCATCCCACACCAGCGCGGAGTGGTTATGACTCATCGGGGCTCTCCAAAATGAGCCTAACCTCAAGTAAAAAGCGGCATGGCAAATTCCTAGCGCTTGCTCTTCCGACGGTCAAACTGCCAAGGAGGATTGCTTGAAGACGTCTTGTCCAGCCCCCAAAGGGATCAGAGACACGACAGTCGCAGGGCTACTCGAACAGCACGATTGCCTATCGAGGAATACATCAGCTCATGCGACGGTACGACGGCCAAAACCCTAAGTACCACAGACCCTAACGAACTTCTGTCGTAAAGAGCAGAGGTTAACTGTGACGTTAGGATATTCTTGCGAGATCTGCTCGATTCGTTTCGACTCGTGAGGAAAATGATGTCTTTGCAAGAACTTCTCGATTCGTCTCGACTCGTGAGATAAAGCCTTAAGCAGTAGGGATTAAAAAACCCGTTTCCTAAGCACTGGGATCCTGCAAGTCGGCCCAAAATGGTCTCTTGCATACTATCCACGGGTCTCACTCTCCGAAGTCGAATTTCGACAAGAAGGGGAACAACCGCTTACGGGTCCTCTCAACTCGTAAGAGGGAAAAATTCTCTCATAAGATCCTTACGACTTATAAGAGAAAACACACTTAGGAATCCTCACGACTCCTAAGGAGAAAATACACCTACGAGATCCTCTCGATCCGTAGGGAGAAAAGTCTTTATGAGACCCTCACGGCTCATAAAGTTGAAAAGTCTTAGGTGGCAGGTCCTAACCCTGTCTCCTAAGCCATCACTGCCCTGCAAAGAGGTCAAGAGGGACCATCTATGAGCCACAATCGCCAAAGCTACATGCCACTGAAATGAAAAAGCTACTCATGAGCATATAAACTACTTCACTCCAGAGTAAGATATAAAGAGATAGAAGGGTGCGGCTCATGGAGTTAAGGGTTTGGAACTATATCTCTTAAGAGTCGAGATTTGAGTCAATGATAAATGACGACGCTTGTGTCCGCTCGTTATCTTCTCAGATCAAGATTCTGAAAGTAATATACCAACCCGAAACTGGTCATACGCTATGCATTACTTTGCACTACTTCACCCACGTAAATACTTACGTGGGCAAAGTAGTGGGGGGAATTTGTTCCCGCCAAAAATTTCTGCGCAAAAGAGCCCAAGGTATCAAATGGCGGCGATACGCTTAAGAAAATGGGAACCAGTATCTTCCGGGCTGTTTTTTGACAAACTCCCGAATAAGAAACAGATAAATTCTGATGGTATCGAAAGCGGCTCGAAAAACCCTTCGATTTGATATATTATGGGCCTCGTAATTCATCCGGGATCAAAAGTTATGAGGAATTACGTGTCCACACGTGATGGGCTTTTAAGAACCCGCTGGAGGAGTTAAAAGATACAATAAAAACTCAGAAAAGACCCCAATGGGGCATCACGTGCTCACACGTGACCATGGGTCACGTGCAGACACGTGATGGGCTTTTAAAGCCTCTAAAATAATGAATAGAATTTAATTCTAAAAGTCAGAAAATACCTCAACGAGGTATCACGTGCTTACACGTGACCAATAGTCACGTGTTGACACGTGATGGTTAAAACTGAAACATAAATAAGCGGCTGAGAAAGGAACCCAATTAGGGGTCACGTGCTCACACGTGACCAAAGGTCACGTGCCAGCACGTGACTGGCTTTAAAAGCATTATAATTTAATAGAATTAAATTCTAAAAGTTTCTGAATCTTTCCAAATGGAAAAAGGGTCATGGGGAACCGTTGGATTAAAAATCCAAGGGTGATTAAAAATCACCAATTTATAGAAAAACCTTGGACAAGGAAAGATTTCCCTGAAAATCTCACCAGGATAACAAATAGAATATCTTTTGGATTTAAAATCCACGGTGAATAAAATTCACTGAATGATCTAAAGGTCCAGATTAATGATAAATATAAATCAAATCTCTCAACAATCAAATCAAATCTTCCAATGAGAGATTTGCTAAACAAATTAACTCTTTTCCTTCTCCTATAAATAGGAGCCAAGAAAATAAGAGGGGGATCTACTTTTTTGGAGAGAAAAACAGAGAGAGGAGAATTTAATTCTCAGCAGAGAAGAAAAGAAAGGAGAATTTAATTCTCATCAAAAAAAAACCCTAGGTAAGAAAAGAGAGAATTCAAAAGAGAATTTAATTCTCAAAAGAGTTTAACTCTTATTTAAAGAAGAAAACTTAGTTCTTCTTCTGGTTGAAAATCTGCACAGAGCACATCTCCCCATAAGTTGAGAATTTAATTCTCATCGGGTCGAGATCCTACCATGCAGATCCTAAACTTAGAAGGGGAATTGAGTTCTGAGAATTTAATTCTCCTAAAACAAAACTAGGGTTTTACCCTAAATAAGAATTTAATTCTTTCAAAATAGGAATTTAATTCCTCCAGAATCAAAATTAGGGTTTTACCCTAAATAAGAATTTAATTCTTAAAGAACAAGAGACTTAAAAGATCTCTATGCATGAAAAGACAAAGGTCACGTGCCCCACGTGACCCCTGAACAGATCCCCCAAAAATGAAAAGAGGAAAGCTTTGAGGCAATGCCTCACGTGTTCCCACGTGACCCTCATTATATATGGAACAAAAGCAAAGGCAGAAACAATTATGGGCGCTCTCACGTGTTACCACGTGACCCCTAATAAATGTTCTAATAAATCAGGGCATGATTATACATCACGTGCCCACACGTGATGGCTATGAAAATTAAAAGTGTTTAACACTTGTTTGCAGAACAAAATAAAGGGGATCTGGCCCCACTTTTTGATGCCATCACGTGCTCCCACGTGACTCCCAAAACGCAGAAAAAAAGATCAATGGAAATGAATGCTTTGGGCGGTCTCACGTGTTTACCACGTGACCCCTTAGCAAACGTTCTAATAGTCAGCGCATAAATCCCCATCACGTGTCAACACGTGATGCTCGAAATAAAAAGGAAAAGTGTTTAACACTTATTCAAAGATTTGAGGATAAAACAAAGGAGATGTGGCTCCGCATTTAAGGCGCCCTCACGTGTCACCACGTGACCCCTAATGAGCATTTCAACAGACCAGAGCGGGGGCCTCCATCACGTGCTCACACGTGATGGCCGTCAGAATTAAAAGAGTTAAAACACCGATCTGCAGAATAAGATAAGGGAAATCAGGGCGCTCTCATGTGTCCACACGTGACCCCTCTCCCCTTAGTGTTTAACATTAATCCGAAGACTTTGTCCTAAGTGATTAACACTGATTTTCTTAGTGTTTAACACTAATTTGGAAAACTCTATTTGCAGTGTTTAACACTGATTTGCTTAGTGTTTAACACTAATTTGAAAACACTGTTCCCAGTGTTTAACACTGATTATCTTTTAGTGTTTAACACTAACTTGCTATCTTATTCCCAGTGTTCAACACTGTTGTTCTTTAGTGTTTAACACTCGCTTTAGCCCAATTGGCTAAGTTTCTAAAGGCAAAGCCTTTCCTTCAATGGACCAACAGAGGGCCAATATTTCAAACATAATTGGACTTAGCCCAAACTGGCCATAAGTCCTCAAATCATCTTGAACTGAGCACATCTGCTCTTTCAACCAACTCATTGGTTCAAGGGTACATCTCGGAACTCCTCTGATATTTGTCGTTGTAATCCTTCAACGTCTTCAGAGAGGTAACGGGTCCCGACAACCACACATCAACACGGACTGTGGGGTCCTTAAACTCATGGACTTATACGTCCTTAAACCAAGATACGGACTGTGGGGTCCTTAAACCCGCGGACTTATGCGTCCTTAAACTAACGGGCTAATGCGTCCTTAAACACCACCCATATGGACTGTGGGGTCCTTAAACCCATGGACCTATGCGTCCTTAAACTACCTATGGACCGCAATGTCCTTAAACTACCAATGGACCACAATGTCCTTAAACTACCAATGGACCACCACGTCCCTAAACTGGCAATGGACCACTACGTCCCTAAACTGGAGATGGACCACCACGTCCCTAAACTGGCAATGGACCATCATGTCCCTAAACTGGCGATGGACCACTATGTCCCTAAACTGGAACAATAGAGCCCCAAATGCTCTTTTGTCGGATCTAAACGATCCCGTTTAAGTTGATCTTAGCCTCAAATATGGCTAACGTATCCTTAAACCTTCAAACAGACTTTAGTCCCAAATTGGACTATGAATCCCCCCAATCAGCTTTGGTTCAAGGGTACATCTCTGAACTCCTCTGACACCTGTCGTTGTAATCCTTCAACGTCGTCAGAGAGGTGACGGGTCCCGACGACCATACATGCAATGGACCACCATGTCCCTAAACTGGAACAATAGAGCCCAAACGCTCTTTTGTCGGATCTAAACGATCCTGTTAAGTTGATCTTAGTCTCAAATCGGACTAACGTATCCTTAACAAACGTTTGAGTCGATCTTAGTCTCAAATATGGCTAACGTATCCTCAAACCAAAACTACAAACCCAAATCTAAGTAAACACGGATTTGGATTAATCCACGTCCTACGGGCGACTACATAAATTAGTCTCCGTATACAATCCATGGGCAACCACAAACAAAACAAACACCCACGACACGAAGTGACCAGCTGGAGAAGGAGAAAGTTGTTACCGCGATGCGGTAGCGTAATTAACTGCAGGGGCTTGCGCCTGTAGGGAAGAGCGTCCCCACAATCAAAAACCCCTCAACGAGGGGGAATCTGACGAAGTCTGCTACATCGGTCGCATCCGCTTAAACCTTCGATACATGGTGCCATAAATCAACTTGGCATCTTCGGAGAGGTAGACGGATAACACCAATTAGCATCTGCCCCGAATCTCAGGCAAGGCATTCCATGTCTCGGCCGCCATTCGGAGGGGAACAGAGGGGTTCTTCAAGTTCCCTCTGGACCCGTGTCAGGCCGCAAAGCGAACCCGGGGCCCCTACTGCGCTTTCCACCGAGTACTGGGACACGCCACGGAGGACTGCAAACAACTGAGGGACTACATTGAAGAGCTCATTCGGTCTGGGCACCTCGCCGCCTACCTGAGGGACAAACGGCAGACCGACCGCGAGCAGGGGCGGCATCACCCACCCGCCGACCTAACCATCGGCCAAATCATGCTTGTCTCGGCGGACGGCCAGCCCGAGGCTCAGGGGGGCCCATGCCCTATGCCGAGCGTGGGGGCCGACGGCCCTACCCAAAGCTCGGCCCAAGCCAGTAAAGTCATCTACTAGCCTGTACCTTTCTTTTAGGGCAATGTAAATTCTTCCTAGGATCTATTGTTAATTTAATAAAGATCAATGGAGCATTGCGAAAGGGAAAGAAAAGCTTTTTTTTATTATTCAAAGGGTATTGTGAGCTCCTCAGCCTTACATCCAAAAAAAATTACAATAGTGGGGGAACGGGGTGCAGCAAGCACTGCTCGTGGTACTTGGTAAAAATCTGCACCAATCGGGGTGATCAGTCGAAAATATTGCATATTTTAACCGGCAATTTCCATATCATCTGCATACATTTAGAAGCGTTCGGCATCAGTATTCTACATATTAGCAATTCTATCACAGAACATCAAATTACATGTACTAGACCTTAAAACCGGCATTTCTAGGGAAATTGACTGCATTGCATTACATGGCATATTTTCTATATATTGCAACCCTTGTTTCTAAGTCTGTGCAGGAAAAGAGAAGTTTGCTCGACCATTACACCGCTCGTAAACTCACTGAACTCAAATCTGGTATCAACACAGAAGGGATTATACAAATCAAAACATCAGAGAAAAGCCCAAACTACAGTGCAAAGCTTCACCAGAAAGCCCAAGGTCCAAGCTCACCAGCAGAGCGCGGAAGCGCGGCCATTACCTTGTACTTGCGGCGGATCCGCGGTGGGACCAAAGACCCAGCTCCTCAGTTTCAGTGCACAACTCCTATACTAGGGCCCACTGCTCAAAAATGCACACAAACTTCCAGAAGATTCCAGATACTTCCACCAGATCAGCAAACACCTAAACTAGCCTAATCTTTCTAGAACTTTCCCTAAACCCTAGCTTAAACCCTAAGCTAAAGCCCAACAAACTTTGGCAACAAACTTTGGGAGGGAAAGTCCAATTCAAACCTAAACCTAGGGTTTGAGAGTTCTATAAATAAGACCCTAGACTCACTCATTATTCATGTTATCTTGAGCTATCATCTTGGGAATTCTATATTCTAGATTCAACATCTTAGATTTTAGCCATTCTCTTTCTTCATCTCCCTCTTCCTCATGTTTAGTGAGAGAGCTTGTAGGAAACCCTAACCCTAAATCCAACCACAATTCAAGATCTTGAGTGCAAGCCAAGCAAGATGCCTTCAACCCTTTTATGAGCCGAGCCGATCTTCAATCGGGCAAGAGATCAAAGTAGATCCATGATCCACGGAGACGAGCGAAGCCGAGTCAACGATCGATTTCTTCTTCTTGTAGATCTTGAAAGAATGTATTGAAATTGTTGATTAAATAAAAGGTGATATTCTTATATCTTGTTTTCTTTAAATTCCGCATCATGTTATCTTTACTATTCTTGAATATTGTCTATGTGGTGATGTGTGAATAAAACTCCGCTCGTCGAGGAGTCGAGACGGTCAATAGAATGATGATGTAACATAGCTTTACTCAATTCTTGATTCCTACGATGGTTTGTAAACCCTAGCAAGTTCAAGAACCGACAACCCATTTCGTTACGATACTTTCTTGAATGATATCGCTCGAAATTGGGGAGTTAGGATCGTTTCTTGAAATTGCTAGAGGCTAGAATGTGAATGATATCGACAACAGAACAAGGGATAAGATGAAACCCTAGTTTCACGAGAAAACCCTAACTCTTGTCGATGATCATCGATCTAGTATCAATCCTTCGAAGGACAAGAACACGATATCTTTAGATTACATCACGTCTATCGATCCGATCGATTCCTACGAGCCTCTCTGATATTCTTGATTGTTGATTGGAAATATTATCAAAACACCGATTCTTGATTGTTTATAGTTTCTTGATTCTTGATTAAAGAATAGTGACACTCGAATACAAATCATTCTTGAATCATGTTTTCGTTTATCGTTGCTTAACATTTCATTTCAAACGTATCATAATACAAACGAATCGTGCAATCCCTGTGGACGATCCGCACTCATTCATTAACTACAGCCGACACCGTAGTTTGATTGCAGTCAATATAATTTTTTGATTGTCGATACTTTTTACATATACACATCAGAAAATAGTTCAATCACGGGGCCTCGTAAGTTCCAGCCTATGTTCCTAGTTCCCTCGGCGGGCATCGACCCCGAGCCTCAGCTCGTAGCATTCGCGGACCAGCGCCTCTGAGCGGGCCAACCGATTCGCAGAGATCAAGCCGAAACGCCTCAAAGACCGCAGCTTGCCTACGGCCTCATCAAAGAGCAGCTCGGACAGGGGGTTATAAAGCCCCGGCGATGCCCTCCAGATGGAGTACATCAGCAGCTGCAGCAGAGAGGAATGTATGGGAAGCAACCGGCTGAAATGGTCCCCAATGCTCCCGTAGACCAACTACACTATATCCTCTGTGCAGTGTGGGTCGTAAAGGTAGACGTTCTCGAAGTGGACAATGTCGGGAATGGTAAAGGGGAAGTCCTCCATTCTCTGCGGCCTGTTTATGAAGGATGAAGGACCAGTGCTCCCTTAGCCTTATATAGCCCCCTGTGCAGCCCAACAGTCGCCCGTTTCGACCCAGGGGGATGCCGCCACGCGGCAGCCATCGAGCCTTCTCTGGTGGAGTCGAAGCGGCGCGCCCATAGCGCTTCGCCTCCCCCCGCATTCAATGCGCTGGCTACGATCATTCTCATTCCCCGCGCCTACAGCTGGACGAGCGGGCCGCACCTCATCGAAGATTCAACCCAGCAGCTACCCTGCTCGGTCGTCCTCAGCGGGCAGTTTCCCTGCCACAATGCCGGGGACCAAAAAGCCCTCCCAGATGCAGTCGAGCCCAATCTTCCCTCGCTCGGCTATCCCTAGCGGGCAGCTTCCCTGCCTCAACGCTGGGGATCGAAAAGCCCTCTCAGAGGCAGTCGAGCTCGAGGTTCCCTCGCTCGACTATCCCCAGCGGGCAGCTTCCCTGCCACAACGCCGGGGATCGAAAAGCCCTCTCAGAGGCAGTCGAGCCCGGGCTTCCCTCGCTCGGCTATCCCCAGCGGGCAGCTTCCCTGCCTCAACGCTGGGGATCAAAAAGCCCTCCCAGAGGCAGTCGATCCCGAGGTTCCCTCGCTCGGCTATCCCCTGCGGGCAGCTTCACTGCCACAACGCGGGGGATCAAAGAAGCCCTCCCAGAGGCAGTCGAGGCCCGAGGTTCCCTCACTCGGCTATCCTTCAGGACAAAAGCCCTCGCCAAGAGGCACCGGGAAGCAACCCTACCCGGCCAAGGGTCCTTGGTAGGCTTCTTACAGCCCTATAGCTTTTTCTCGCGCCAGGGACCAAAGTCCTCCCAGAGGCAGTCGGGTCTTTGCCCGGCTATCCGCGGCTGGTAGCTTCCTACCACAACCGACAGGGATCAAAGTCCTCGCCAAGAGGCACCGGGCAGTAACCCCGTTCGGTCCCCATCCCGAAGGATCAAAAGCCCTCGCAAAAGGCAAACCAAGCAGCTACCATGCTCGGTTATCTCCGGCTGGTATTTGCCTACCCAAGACGCCAGAGATAAAAGCCCTCGCCAAGAGGCGACCGCGCAGCTTCACTACCCGGTCATTCTTAGCAGGCCTCTCACGGCCCCTCCGGCGTCAAGGATCAAGGCCCTCGCCAAAAGGCACCAAGCAACTACCCTGCTCGGCCATCCTTCGCAGGCCTCTCCCGGCCCTTCCAGCGCTAAAGGTCAGAGCCCTCGTCATGAGGCCGCCGAGTTCCTTCCTACTCGGCGCATCCCGGCGAGTAGCTTCCTACCCAACAAGAGACATCAGGTCTGTCCAAGCCTAAACGATCTCCCCTCGACTCCGGGGCCCAGTGAGTACCTCCTCGAAAACGCTCGTCAGCAAGCGATTGCAGTCAATTCGACGGGCGATTGTTAGACAGAGGGCCAACCTAACACAAACACAATGGTGCAGGCAAGAAAAATAACATTCTTCACAAACAGGCAGAACATGGGAGCTAAGGAAAAACTTTATCACTACCAACAAAAACAGTTTTTGTTTACAAAAGGTATTTTCTGGCTCCTCAGCCTTACAAAAATTCAAATGAAAAACAAAACAGAAAAACAAAACAGAGATAAGGGAGCGGAGGCTCTACACCTCGGTCCCGGGCACGACCTCAAGGTCCTCAACCTCCACCACTGGGGGCGCCGGGTCCTCGGCCCGCACCTCGCCGGGAACCTCTCCCCCTTGCTCGTCGGCGCCCATGAGGGGGAACTCGGCCCGGAGATCCGCGTCGTCGAATTCCGGCATCTTGGACTTCATGGAATCAAAGGCGTCGTGCCAGATGCGGGTCGTGGCTACGGCCAGGTCGTCGTAAAAATCCCTCGACCCCTTATAGCTCGCCACGGCCTTCGATCCAGCCGACTTGAAGGCCTCAGCCGACGCCCCCAGCTCCTTCCGAAGGGTCTTCACCGTCTTCTTCAGGTTGCCGGCGAGCACCTGGGAGTCCCCGAGCTTGCCCTCGGCAATCGCGGCAGTATCGTGATGCCGGGTGACCTCCCTTTTCCCGGCTACCACCTCGCCCTCCAGGGCGGCGATCCTCGCTGACATCGCCTCCTGCTCCCGCCTTGAGCTTTCTTGCAACGCGGCAAGCTGGCCCGCGGCCTCCACCGCCAGGGCTACCACCTCGGTCTCCATGCGGAGGGTGAGGGCCACGTGCTGGAGAGTCTGGGAAGGAGCAAAAAGAAGAAGGATCAGAAACACGAAAGAAAACACTAAGTCTCACCGCGCAATGGGGGCTTACCTGCACGGATTCCTGGGCGATCGACGCCAGCTAAGCTTTGAGGGTCCCCCCAGGAACCTGACCCCCGGCCGAGGTCTCAATCTCATGGAGGAGGCTGTTCGCGACTGACAGCCCGGACGGCACCGCGAACCGATGCCCCTTTCCTCCACCACGGTCGGCGAGGGCCGACCCCGGAAGGTCTCCGGGAACTCCTCTTGAGCTGCTCCGAGGGGGAGCCGATCTCCTCTTCTGAGGCAGTGTCCTCCACAACCAGGGCCCACTTCCGACCCGACGTTCGGCTGGGGCCCGGGGTGGGATCCGCCGCCGATCGTCCTCAGGGCGACGCCACCGGGGCGTAACGGGCCGGGGCAGACTGCACCCGGGAAGAGCTGGCGCCCCCGGCCCTGGTAGGCTGCCTCGGCTGGCGCATATGAGAGATTTGAAGCCCATGGATCCTGCATGAAACAAACACCCCACTTATCAGTAACGCGAGTAAAACATAAACCCAGAAAGCAAGCCTAACTTACCAACGAACTCGACGGGGCTAAGTCCGGCCCAGCTCAAGACCCTCTCGGACAGCAGCACGTCATGTCGGGGGATGGGCTCCTATGACGACGCTCTCACCGCGGCGGGGTCGTTGGACAGGCTCCCCGGCAGGCACTTCTCCCTCGACCATTTGGTGGGCACTGGCCAGTCCTCGCCCTCGGGAGGGGAAACGAAGAAAAACCTCTTTTTCCAATCATGAATGGAGGAGGGCAAGGCCACGACACCGGACCTGGCAGCAACCCCGGGTCGCTTCCTAAAGGCAAAATACACCCACCTGCGGTCGCCAGCTCAACCGCCGGGGTGACTCTTGAATGCAAGGGAGGAATCGAGAAAGGAAAGACTGAAAGGAACCGCCTGCAGCCTCAGGCGGATCAAGAACCCAAGGAGAATCCTCCATGAGTTCGGTACTAGCTGGCCGGGGGCCAAACCGAAGAAGTCTAGAACGGCGATGACCTCAGGAGAGAAGGACAGGTGCATTCCGCCCCAAAAAGCTTCCAAGTACAGGGCAATCTCCCTGCCCCGCACCTGATCGGCCCTCTCTCCCTCCTTGGCCAGGCGAAGCGTGTAGCACGGGGGAATGTAGAAGCGAGCCCGAGCGTTGACGAGCTCGTCCTCATGCCTCATCCAGCACAGGGTGCTGGGGGCCATGTCTGCCACCTCCTCCTTGGAGGTGGCCCCCGCCTCACGGCCCCGGGGGGAGGGACCGACCCCTGCCCCCCGAGGAGACTCAGACACAGCTAAAGGAGCCCTAGCATCTACTCCTACAACGTCTACTGATTCTACAGAAGAAGAAAACATCTAATCTTGGAAAAGAAATTCTTCAGGGGCTGAAGCGAAAGAGGGGAGATGAGCGCTGAGCAGCTGGGGCCTGCAAGAAGAAAATATGAAGAGTAAGGGCCCTAGGGCGGGCCCCACCCAAATTTATCGCCGCATACGGCCTCATCCAACGACGCCCATCGTCTCCCGTCGAAACGACCCTCGCGCCCAGCGGCTCCGATCGTTCCACGTGGCAGCCCAGCGTTGGGCCGTGTCCCTTCAGGCACCGCAGGCCTGCGCGCGTCGTATCGGCTAATTGACACTCGACATGTAGACTATCGCTTCGACTGCAGAGTGCACGAACCGGCGCACCTTCTTTAAACGCAAAGATCTCGTCTTGATTCGCTGCCGAAAAAGACAATCGATGACCCGAGGACTCGTCCCGACGAAACCCTAGAAGGGATCTCACCTCGGAAGGCCCGGCAGTCCACTCCTGACCCGACCACTATCTGGTCGGGACAAGAGTGGGGGGCTAATGATAATGCTCGATATCAGTCACCTCCAAGATCACGACACGTGGCGTGTGACGTGTCTTAGAACTCAGAAGAAAGGGCCTGCAGGGGGCCGACCAGGCCACTCTGTACCCGACCTGCAAGCACAAAGGTGGCTCACCTCAGAGCCCCCTGCGAATTGACCTCCTCGGCCCTTTAGCTCGCGCCGAGCTGCTGCAAGGCCAGGACTTCTCGGCCTCCTCGCCCGTCCCCGAGCTCCCTGTCGAGGTCGTCTCCTTCGGCCCTCCGACCAAGGTCACCGCTCACAGGCATAACCGCCGCTCCGCGAATCTCGCCATGCGCAGATTCTACGCCAACACCATCCCATGTTCCACGCCATCGCGACCCCCATTAATGGGCGATCCGCTTTCTACACGGGTGTGACGTCGGTGGGGCGTAACTGCCGGCGAGATTCTCGCGCCTGCCGCCGCGTGCCGCCACCGCTATATAAACCCCCATCACAGAGGGGTCAAGTAAGTCATTCTTTACACTTTACGCCGTTGCTCTGCTCGGATCTTATCGCTAACTTGAGCGTCGGAGGGTCCTCGGTGGTACCAAACCACCTCGGGACTTCTTTGCAAGTGCTCGGCGACAGCCTCCTCACCCAACCTTCTCCTCTCGAAACCCATTGAGACCCACACGCAACGAAGAACAATCAACCCCGTTCGTCTCGAGATCAACGGAAGACAACATCTGACGGAGGCCCGAAAAGGAGCTCCATCACTCGGAGAATTTAATACTCCATGAACAGAACAAAAATTACTACAGCTGAGTAGGAGTTAATTGCTCCAACTGATCAGCTTCGAAGGATACGGTAAAATTTATAACTGCGAGAGCAAAGATGATGAATTAGTTGCTGCTTCTGCATCAATTAGACATAACTGGCTCAAACGGCCTATTGTCCGATTGGGTTGCCCATGGAATCGGACCTCCCCCAATAAGATTCAATAATTCACAAAATGTTATGTCCATAATATTTACTATGCCTGGTCTACTAATATGGCAACTTATCATTTGCCTAGCCAGTTATTAACATAATTTCGGCATTTGGACTAGTTTTGTTAAACAAGGTAAACAACATTAATATCGAGAACCTGGATTCGCAACAGATCCTGAAATTCACATGTGCAAGTTCTGACCAGGTCATTTGATAAAGTGAGGAGAGAAAAAACTAGAAAAAATTAAAATTCAGCCCTGTTATAGTATTGCCATGTTGAAAGACCGGTAAGGATACAAGTCATAGTTCGTGAGTTCTCCCGAAGGAAAAGCCATGTTCATGTTGAGGCTGACTTTTGGCTCCATGCGCGGGGAAATTAAGAGCTTATAGCTTAGCATGATAAGGTGAAGCCTCGAGTCATTTTTTTCGATGTCCAGGAAGTTGGTCCTGTTTGACCCGCCCAGAATAGTATTAAAATATAATTAACCACTTTGTTTGTAAGTGCAAAGTGCTAACTATACGGAAGATTTATATATTTTGGAACAATTGATAGCTGTTTGAAGGAAACAGCTCAAACAATCAGGTTAACAACTACGTAAACATCCTACTCTCAGTTAATTTCCATAATGTCTGTTTCCTTGGTGTAGCACCAAATTTTAAGCTGAGACTGCCCATGCCCAGGTCACCTACTCTAGCACTACAAATTTTTTATTAAAAAAAACCAAGATATATCGTTTCCTACATTAGTAAAACGTCATTGAAATAAGCAACAATGAGAGGCATAAATATCCTTCTAACAAAGATGTCAAGGTCTCTTAGCAAAATTTTGGTGTCTATTGACACGGCTGCATGTGTCAGCATAATGCAGTTTAAATATAAGCAGCATCGATAGGTGAGATAGCAGCATATCTTCAGCTTCAAAAATTTTGAGGACCAGTGCACATGTTGCAGTTATCAGCAGGAAGCAGAATAAAGTAAGCAAGATCAATCAGTATGAACAACAAAGGAATAAACTAATAGAGGTAAGGTACAGTTTTCCATTTACAAAATTGAGAGCCGTTTATTACTTAATAGTATATGACTGTATCGTGCTTATACAAGACTTGATCTAATCTCAAATCGGATGCGAAGACGAAAAGGTTAATGGCTAAGTTGGTATTGGAAACATTATAAAAAGATTGCTTACCTGGTGGGTTTTACAGAATGTCCTGGAATTTGAAAATGTAAATATCAGAAGATCGTTGTGTTAATCTATCTGAACCGCCTAATCATTTACAAGCTAAATTATCTTAACTAATTGACTTAGAAAAGGCAGGGAAGTGAGCAGTGTTCGCCTCTGAAGAAATCAAGAGGAAAATATTTAATTGGCTCATTAGCATAAGAGTTCATTCAATCTACCTCTCTATCTCAACAAATCAACTAACTAACTAACACAATAACCAATTATACTCATAACTAATATATAATAACAAATTATATATTCATAACACTCCCCACAAAATGGAACATAGGTAATTATACGGATAGAATACGAGCGAAAACCGGTTGAGGAAGATCTTTAGTAAGAATATCTGCTAGTTGAGTCGCAGAGAAAATATGATGGAGTGCAACCACCTTATCTGTCACTTTGTCATGAATGAAGTGACAATCTATCTCGATATGTTTGGTCCGCTCATTAAAAAACGAATTCTCAGCAATATGAATTGCGGCCTTATTATCACAGAAGAGTTTAATCGGAAGAGAAGAGGAGACCCCAAGATCTATCAAAAGGAAGGTAAGTCATACAAACTCAGCAACTGTATATGCCAGCCTCTGAAGAAGAACGAGCAACTTCATTTTTCCTTACTTTTCCATATAACCAAGTTTCCTTCCAAGAAGACACAATAGCTACTCGTGGAACGCCGATCATCAACGGATCCAGCAAAGTCAAAATCCGCAAAGGCTATGAACGATAACATAGATGATGGTTTATAAAAAAGACCATATCCTGAAGAACATTTGATATATCTGAGAATATACACTACCGTCTTAAGGTGGGAGGTCAAAAAATTCTGTATTTATTGACTCGCTGTGCTAACGGCAAAGGCAATGTCTGGCCGAGTGACAGTGAGGTAAAAAAGCTTCCCAACTAGACGTCAATATCATCCTGGATCGGGTAGTGGAGGATCCGAATGAGAGCTTAATCGAGATAGCTTGACTGAGAAATCCATAGGGATGTTTGCTGCTTTACATCCCAGAAATCTTGTCTCGGATAGAAAATCAAGTGCATACTTGCACTGAGAGAACTGCAATCTACCATAATTCTATAATATTTCAATTCCAAGAAAATATCTAAGTGGCCCAAGATTCTTGGTATGAAAGTGTGAAGCCAAATGTGCTTTCATCTTAGAGATGCCAGCAGAATCATCTTCAGTGATGATAATATCATCAACATACACCTACACAATTACCCTGCCCTGAGAACGATAATGTGTAAAAAGAGACTGTTGGGGTTAAAATTTACACTCTATTGACAAAAAGTCAAAATCAAAATCAAACCGCGGACAAATAAACGGGCCCATGCCCGAACCCAAGTCCAAACAGGTGAGCTCAAGCCCAGACCGGTCTCATGCCAAGAAAGTACAAAAAATAGATGTAATATTTAAATAAATAGGCAAAAAGCCAAATTTTTGTAAAGCCCATGGCTCACGTGCAAAAAGAAATAAGCACATAAGATATGAGATGGGTAAAATGCCATTTTGTAAAGCCTGAGGGGCTATGTGTAAATTTATAAGCCTATATAAGGCAATATCATGAAGAAATGAAGGGGGAAAAAAGGAATCCATTCCCCATAAAATCTTTAGGGTTTGTGCATCCATAATCTCTTTCTCAATTTCTCTTCATTTCCAATTAAATCAAGAGCTTAGCTCTCTTTTTCTCAAAACTAAATAAAGTTTCACCATAAACTCATTACAGGAGAGTTTAACTCTCACATCAAATCCCAAAAGGAAAAGATTTTTGCTATCTTCTTTTTCCTCCTCAAGATCCAATTTGAGAGAGGGAGAAGAAGAGAAACCCACCTCCCAAGATTCCATCAGAAAAAGAAAAGGAATTTCTTCTCATCACCCAAGATTCAAATCTCGGAGTTTTAAGAGAACTCATTTGGGTTTCTTCTTAAAAGATAAAGGAGAAAATCTTTTGGAGTTTAACTCCATAATAAATTTTCTTTTGAAGTTTAACTCCATAATAAAAATTCTTTTAGGAGTTCAACCCCATTAAAAAAATTTGGGAGCTCAACTCCACATTTTAAAATCTTTTGGAGTTTAACTCCATAATAAAAATTTCCCTGGGAGTTTAACTCTATCTAAAAATCTTTTGGAGTTTAACTCCATAATAAAAATTTCCCTGGGAGTTTAACTCTATCTAAAAATCTTTTGGAGTTTAACTCCATAATTAAAATTCTTTTGGAAGTTTAACTCCATTAAAAAAAATTGGGAGCTCAACTCCACGTTGTAAGATCTTTTGGAGTTTAACTCCATAATAAAAATTTCTCTGGGAGTTTAACTCTATCTAAAAATCGTTGGAGTTTAACTCCATAATAAAAATTCTTTTGGGAGTTTAACTCCATTAAAAAAATTCAGGTGTTTATGTTTTAAAATCTTTTGAAGTTTAACTTCATAATAAAATTTTCTCTAGGAATTTAACTCCATTTAAAAATTTTTGGAGTTTAACTCCATAATAAAAAAAATTTAGGAGTTCAACTCCAAATCCGACAACTTGGCCCCTTTTCGGTCCGCACTCATGCTCCACGGGCACGGGCCGTACACGTACCCCGCGTGAGCACTTATGGGCATGTGCTATGTACGTGCCCCTCTTTTCGCCGCCTCTCACTCCCCCACGTGAGGGGGCTGGGAGCTCCCCCTCCCGTCTCATGTGAGGGGAGGGAAGGCTCCCACTAAGTGAGAGCCCCTACTCCCCCTTCACGTGAGCACGTGAGGGGTAAGCTCCCACTAAGTGGGAGCTTCCCTCTTTTTTAATAAAATAAATAAAATAAAAAATATATATATATAATAAAATAAAAAATATATATATATAATAAAAAAATTTTAAAACGTTTCTTTGAATAAAAAAATCTTTCGTCGCAAATAGAATAAAAAAAATGAAATGAACACTTCGCAATTGAGTTCACATGACCCGTTTGACCTGTTAATCGGAGATTCTCTCGCTTCAAAAACGATGGGTAATTAACGGCAGTTTAGTCTGCGGCTGCCAGAGATTTGGATCCCCACAATCAATAAACCCCAGCCTATCCTAGGCAGGAGGAATCTGTATACGCCTGACAAGCGCGCATTCTCATCTTAATGGAGTGACGAAAAACTCTCTAAAGATTCTGGCACGTCCGGTGGGACGTTTTCTCTCTTCCCATATTTCGGGTTAAACGTTCATACAAACTCAATCAACATATGCATCGATGTATATACTAAAATAATACTCTTTCATGCAGGGCTTTCAAGCAATCAATTCTCAACAATGTCTCCAAGGATGAACTCAGCTCCCAAGGCAGCTCTCATCTCCTACAAAATGAAGATGGACGCTCGAACGATTCTCCCGGCAAGTCTCGGGCGTCAGTGGAAGGAATTGCTGCTATAATTTGGATCTATTTTATTTGTCTCGGCTAACACCACTCCTGCTCCTCAAGCCCCGGTGATAGATAAACCGGCCTTAAAAGGCAAAAGGCCAAATGTCGTGGTTGCGGAGGCATTTCAGCCCAAGCACGAATCCATTTCCGAACGACTCTCCATTTCTCCAGCTGGGAGCAAGGCCATCAACACCAACAAAGTAACAAGGCGTCTCAGGCGAGCTCCGACAGTACCCTTGACAACTGCTCAATCAGGTATCTTCTCTAAGCTCCCCGTCAATCGATTCACGGTGGCTTCCCGGAAAACGGATGCCCGCCAAACACTCAAAATCGAGAAGCTAAGAAAGAAAAGGCTCAGATACAGAGCCAATAAAAGGGCTAGGGCTCCTACTGGGCTTAACTTCATGATGTTCCAAGAACAGGGCTACCCGGCAACAACAGCTGAATCGGCTGTAAAACTCGCTAACTCTTTTGAACCGCTGAAATTGGTTCAGAAGAATGCCATGACCGCAAGAGTCAAGAAAACTGCGATCCAGACCGCGCCACCCAAGGACCCAGCCAGGCCGACCGTTTTCAGTCACCTGTCCTTTTCCGAGGAGGAAGGGCCATAGCAACAACTACCACGAAAATCTAGGACGCAAGCTCGGAGCATGTCCTAACGAGTCTGAAAGGTCCGCTCTGATCGACCGTCGTTCTGCGGATAGAAAACTGCACTGAAACTCAATCGGGTGTCCAAACTCTCTTAATGTTTCTACAATAGTCGGCTGGTGAACTGGGTGCCTCTGTCGGACACAATACAAGTTGGAACTCCATGTAGTCACACAATCTCATCAACATATATCTGAGCATACTGAACGAATCCGAAAATGGTCCTTACTGGCAGGAAGTGAGCTGATTTCGTCAATCGGTCTACAATCACTCAAATAGAATCATACTCTCGACTGGTCCTAGGTAGACCCACAATATAATCCATAGAAATATGTTCCCATTTTCACTCCAGAATAGGCAAAGGTTGTAATTCTCATGCTGGCCTCTGATACTCGGCCTTGACTTTGCTGACAAGTCAGCATCCCGAAACAAAATCTGTGACATCTCTCTTCATCCCTTCATACTAGTAGACTTCTCTCAAATCACAATACATCTTGGTGGAAACCGGATGAACACTATATACTGACTGATGCTCCTCCCTTAAGATATCGCGTCTTAGTCCCACGGAAACTGGCACACATAGTCGAGTCCTAATTCATAGTATTCCCTGATCGTCGATCACGAACTTTGAATATCTGCCCTGTCGAACCTGCTCCGAGATCTTAGATAAACGAACATCATCGGACTATGCCTCATGGATATGATCAAGTAACTGTGGATGTGTACGGACACGGACAAGTTGTCCCCCGGTCGACGTAAACTCGAACTGCACTCGGCTGTCACAAGGAATCTGCTAATCTGTCGTCGACGGTCTCTGAACTGTGCTCGAACAAGAAAAGCTATCTCCGGCCTCCGACTCAAAGCATCTGCCACAACATTCGTCTTGCCCGGACGATAAAGAATCCCGCAGTCATAGTCTTTCACTAGCTCCATCCATCGACACTGTCTCAAATTCAAATCTCGCTGCTGAAAGTTGTAGTGTCTCTAGATCTTAAGTGTAAAACCACCGCAGCCATCACTAAGTCATGCGTGGAATAATTCTGCTCGTGCTTCTTTAACTGCCGAGAAGCATAGCAATAACCAACAAAACCTCCTGATCCTAAAGGCAAAAATAATACTGGCGTCGTAATAAAACGAGTCTTCAACTACTAAAAACTCTGCTCGCATACCTCATTCCAACGAAAAGAAACTCTTTTCCGGGTCAACCCGGTCAACGTTGCAGCTAAATGCAAAAAATCCTGTACGAAATATCCATAGTATCTGCCCAAACCCAAAACGCTGCGAACCTCCGTCACTGATACAGGTCTGGGCCAGTGCTGAACGGCCTCGATCTTTTTCGGTTCCATACTTACCATCTCTCATAACTAAGTGTCCCAAGAAGTCAACGCTATCCAACCGGAAAACACACTTGGATAATTTAACGAATAGTTGGTGCTCCCTCAAAGTCTACAAAGAAATCCTCAATTACTGCCCAGACTCCTCTCGGTTCCAAAAGTATACTAAAATATTATCAACGAACACGATAATAACTGATCAAGAAACGGCATGAATATGCGGTTCATCAAGTCCATAAACGCTGCTGGGGTATTGGTGTGCTCGAACGACATCACCAAGAACTCATAATGCCCGCAACGCGTGCGAAGAGCAGTCTTCGGAATATCACCCTCTCGAACCCACAACTAATGGTCATCTGATCGCAAATCATTCTCCGAGAAATGTCCCGCACCCTAGAGCTAATCAAATAAATCGTCGATGTGAGGTAAGAGATATCTGTTCCACACGGTAACCCGATTCAACTGATAAAAATCGATAAACAAACACAACTGCCGTCTTTCTTCTTGACGAACAAAACAGGAGCTCCCTAAGGCGACGCACTCGGATGAACAAGCCCTCTATCCAACAAATCTTGCAACTGATCCTTCAGTTCTTTAAGCTCCGCTGGGTCCATCCGATATGGCAGTATAGAAAAAGGTTCCGTGCCGGAAATCAAGTCAAAGCAGAACTCAATATCACGCTCTGGCGACAAACCAAGCAACTCGTCAGGTAAACATCTGGAAACTCTCTCCCAATCGGGACCTGGTCCAACGGGACCTCTGCGGCTCTAACATCACAAACATACGCCAAGAATTCTTGACATCCATTCTCAAAAGCTGACTAGCGCGAAAAGAAGAAATCAAACTAGGAAAGACGACGCTACGGTCTCCCCGAAAAACAAACAAGAACTGGCTTACCCGGAAAACTAAATCCGACTGCCTTCTCACGGCAGTCCACGGATGCATAACACGTGGCTAACCAATCCATGCTCAGAAGAACTTCGAAGTCAAACATATCGAGAAAATCAAATTGACAGAAGAATCCCTATCTCCGATACGAACAAAACAAACACGAACGAAAAACATTTCGAGCGATAAAAGGATCGCCTACTGGAATAATAACAATCAGCGGCAGATCAAATAAGGACGACTCTCGGTCCAAAAATGACTGAAGTCTCATAAATGCGCTCCTTTAGCAGTAAGGCTGCATCCATCGCGGCTGCATACGTGTCAAAATGCTGGGTGCCGATGGCAAGAAATAACTGCATGTCCAATCTCCACACGAACCTCTTTATCCGTTTCTCTTCAGTGTCCACCAGGTAAGGAGCATATCGGACCACTAAGTAACTGAATGTCATACTCTGACACTGTCATCCCTGAAGTTTTGTGCAAAGGCTCGAAACTATGGGCTCGGCCATCTCGAACGCTCTCCGGAAGGAAACGAGCAAGAAATACAGCTGTGAACTCATCCCAAGTCATAGGAAGTAGATCTGCAGCTCGGCCTCTCTCAATTGACTCGCACCACGTCTGAGCCAGACCTCTCTAGACAAAAACTCGCAAGCTCAATCCATATCTCGTCAGAACATCTCTGTGAACGACAATTCCTAGCCATCCTGTCGAGGATTGTCTACGTATCCTCCGCTGCATCTGTGCCGGTAAAAACAAACTGGAGGTCTCGGCCTCAAAAATTCCTATAAGGGTATGGAAATAACCTTGGTAACAACAGAAACAGTTGCCTGTGCAGCAGGTACAATCACAGTCCCTGCAGCAGGAGCGACATCATCGGCTCTCGAAGCTCGGCTAACCTCAACTAACAATCCAACCATCTGTCGCAAGTCCTGAATATTCGACTCCAGCGTAGCTATCCATTCTGGAGAAGGCGGATCACTCTGTCCCTGAGGGGTAGGCGTACCGCCCTGATCGGTTCTCGTCTCAAACGAGCCTACTCTAATCCCATCTCTGGCGGCAGCCCTCTGGCCCTCGATATCTCCAGCGGCATAGTGGCTGGAACAAGAAACATGATTGATAGGAACATTGCGATCAAATCAAAGGGTTTCCGGAATCAAGGAAGGAAATACAAGCAAATATATATCCTAAGGTCACTTAGGCGGAGTACTGTATCGTAAGTATGCTGCGGAACATACACATGCTACGTCACTCTGCTTACGTCACCTACTCCATCTACCAAGGGTCATCCTACACTCAGAAAGGTAAAACCTATCGCTCTAATACCAACTTTGTCACGACCTGAAGGTACGGAACGTGACTGGCACTTAAATTACGAAACATCTCAAGACGTAGGTAATCTAAGTAAGCCAAAGCCCAGAAATCAAACCATTTAAGAAATAGAGTGAAGGAAAACTTATTTAAAGAAAGTGATTTTAACCAAATAAGTCGCATTAAACATTTAAAAGCAACATCACATTTTCCCGAAAATTTCGGCAGAGTCTCCTTTGTAAAAACTGACCCCCAAACGGGTATAACATATGAAAATAAATATAAATGTTGAGTACAGGCATCCCCAAGCGGGAGTTAGCTCTTCGCCAATAGAGGAATCACAACCACATGCAATATGTATATTAAAAGTGCATGATAAGTATCTGAAAGCAAGAAATAAGAAAATACCACATCGGCTCAAGTGAGCATCGACACCAAATACCACAAATACAAATCTCACGAGTCTCACCGTCTAGTCCAATATACAAGGGTAGATGGTGTATACTAGATACAAAATAATATACATGATGGAATAAAATATCCTCGCAATCCACATACGAGCAATGCCGCAAGTCCAAGCAAAAGGAACGAAATGAGGAAGTGCGCCCGCAGCTACGGTGCTGACGGGTCGGACCTGTAAGATATTGTGGCACAACGGGGGTGAGTTTCCAACTCGTGAGTAGTAAGTAACATCTCATAAGGCTATCGTAAGCATGCACGCAAATGCGTCTCAATCTACGCATATCAATATGATACGATGTACTAACATGAATGCAACATGAATGCATAATCAAACACGAAACCTGAACAAGTTTGGTATGAGAAAATCTTTATTCTTATCTTAGAAAAACCTCTGTGCAATAAACTGAAGTGTTATCAATGAAATCAACAGAAAATCCGTGTCAAGTATCGACACAATATATATATCCCAATATCTCGATGTCTCAACATCTCAATATCTCAATATCTCAACATCTCAATATCTCGGGCTCCGTCAATCCGGATCGGCCTATATCATCAAATCTCACGACCACATCGGTATCCTTCTGATATCCGCCGCGTCAGACATCACCGGTAAGTAGTCCGCCCCTACCGGGCTCATCGTCATCCCCACAGAAACACTCTCGCCCTGGGATACCATACCGGATCCACCATGTACCCGAAATGGTTCATCCTCCTCCTCGAATCGGGTCTCGAAAACCAACAGAAATCAGGAAAAACTCATGGTGGACGACATATGCATCATATCACGAGAAAACCGCAACTTGCATTTTAAAGAGATAATAGGTTTATTAAATTCTTGCGGTTTCTCCCAAAATCCATAAATCTCTTAAACACGGAAATCTCCAAGAAAATCATAATACATGAACATGTCGGCAATGATGAATGCCTATGGTATCCATAATATGAAATACGATGTGTGACTAGAAAACTATGCATGAACGCTGATGCAATGAGGTATATGCATATGACTAGCAATTCTACGTATCCATCCTGATGAATTGAATATACAAGTATAGGTTTTACAGATCATATATGGTGCAATTGTTTTAGATTCTGATTTAAACAAGTTCTATAGTGTTCGTGACATAGCAATTACCAAGGCGTGTGTGTTCACATGAATAGTGCCCGTGCAGTATGAACCAATGGTAATAGCGCAAGTGTCCTATGAGATAATATCATATATATCTATGATGATGCAATGCAATGAGATGAATGACTAGGAGACTATGCATATAAATACAAGCACTACTAGAAATTCTGACTATCGGGCGCCTCGCACCATCCAGACGATTCTCCCGTAGATGTGTATATCTACTCACTGGGACGCCTCTGTAACACCTTAAAATTTGTTTAGGTTAATTTCGTATTAATTAGCGATAATGCGTGTTTTTCATAAAATTTGGTTAATAGTTATTTTCCACATAGATTGGAATAAATCTATTTTATTGGTGATAATATGTAATTATATATATAATTGTGTTTTATTAATTATTATTTAAATTATTGTTCACCAATTACCAAATTTTCTTAACTATTATTTTTCTAAGCAAAACTTTAGTTAGCATGCACACACAATTTTTGCCTTAGTTTATATTGTAACTTGCCTTCATTTCATTTTCCTCGTGGTTTTATTTCCTCTTATCCTTTTTAAAAATCCATAACAAAACCAAAACATTTATGTGAATAAGAAAAATAAAAGAAAAAGGAAGCATGGGGGGTATTAAATGAGCATGGAGCTTTGATTTGGGGGCTCTCCCTCTCTCTCTCCCTCTCTTTCCTGCATCCCAGCAGCTCCAGCAGCAACAAGCCCTCCCCTTTTTCCTCTTCTTCTTCTTCTTCTTCTTCTTGCATCCAAGCTCATCTCCATGTCAAAAATCCATCTTTTCTTCACTAAACCTCACATTTAACACTTCCTAGTTGGTTCTTGAGGCAAGTCTTTGCCTTTGAAGGCAAGGTTAGCAAGTTTGAGCCATCACTAAACCAACTTGAGGTATAAAGCTTACCCTAAATTCCTTTTTGCTAAACTTATAGTTTATTTAGCTTAATGTAGCGTTTTAATGAGTTTTAATGTTAATTATGTGGTTTAAGTGGAGATTAGATTAAGTTAGGGTTTTTATGGCTTGATTAACTTAATTAAGTGTTGTTAGTGTCACTTAATCCTAGTATTTGCACCAAATTACACTAAAATACCATATTGTATTAAATTAGTGTTAATTAGCGTTTTAGTTAAGAATTTTGCAAGTTTTGTGATCTGCTGTTAACCCGGTTGCTTCAGGAAAAAGTTGCATTTACTGGAGCATGTTTACTAGACTTAGATCACACACACGAGACACGAGACTCCCATTCCCATTTCTGGCCGCAATTTTATCTGTTCTGGCCGCAATTTGCGGCCAGAGTAGGGACCTGGGTGTCGGGTGTTTTGCTGTAGGTGTCTGCTGTATATTTAAGGTATTTGGTATATGCAACTTTTCCTATTTCAACTCGTATCAAAATCTGGAACCAATTACCTTGTTTTTAGCACTTTTAGACTTGCGCGACACGTACGTTACGAGTTTGGGTTTGGTGTTTGCTGCGTATCGCAGCGTGTCAGGGTGGTTTCAGATGATAGCACACCCGTTTCGGTGTTTCGAGTGCACACGCATTAGCTTGCGACGCTAGTTTCTCGTATGGTTTTAATATCGCGTTTTTGCAGGATACCAGCCTTATGTGTGTTGCTTTGTGAAATCCTAGGATCGGTCGCGGAGACATCGGACGCGGCGCGGAAAACAAAGGCGGTGACTGGACCAGACTAGCGGAGGCGTTCCGGTGAGTAGATGTACACATCTACGGGGGAAATCATTTGGATGGCGCATGACGCCCGATAGTTAGAATGTAGTTAGTACTTATAATTATATGTGTAGTTCCTAATTAATCATCCCGCTGCATTGCATCATTTATCATATGTATATATACTGTGCTAGTACCTCATAGGACACTCGCACTATTACCATTGATTTATGCTGCACGGACACTATTCATGGGGACATACACGTCTTGGTAATTGCTATGCCACGAACACTTATAACTTGTTAAATCCAAATATTATCACTTGTGTTACTATGTTTAATAAACCTGCAATTGATATATTTAATTCATTAATATGGATATGTAGGATTGCTAGACCCATGCACACCTCTTATTGCATCACTGTTCATGCATAGCTTTCTAGTTTCCGCATTGCATTGCATATTGTTAATACCATAGGTGTTCATGCATTATGATTTTATTGAGGATTTCCATAGTTATGAGATTCATGGATTTTGAGAAACTGCAAGGATTTGAAAACGTATTACCATTTTAAAAATGTAAGTTGCGGTTTTCTCGTGTTATGATGCATCTATCGTCCACCATGAGATTTCTCGGTGCCTGAGCAGTATCATACACCCGATTTGAGGAGGAGGAGGAACTGTCTGTAGGTGCATGGTGGACCCGGTGCAGTACCCCAGGGCAAGATGGTCGCAGATGATGGCGTTAAGCATGGCAGGGGAGTACTACCGACCGGTTATTTATGATGCGGCGGATATCCGGAGGATACCGACGTAGTCTTGAGTTTTGATGTTATGGGCCAGTCCGGATTGCCGGAGCCCTGGATCAGATATTTTGGGCCAGTTCGGATTGCCGGAGCCCTGGAACATTGAGATATTCATATTTAGTGTCGATACTTGACACAGATTTATATTGATTTCATTTGATGAAACTAATTGTTGGGGTAAAAATTTACACCCCGGTTGACCGAGTCAAAGTCGAGGTCAACCCCAAGCCAGGTGGGCCCAAGCCCAGGTCAAGTGGGCCCATGCCCAGGTCGAGTCCGAAACATGAAGCGGCCGACCCTCCCCATGCCAAAAATGAAATCATGTAATAAATAATTTTTATGTAATTTTTTATACATGAATGTATGCAAAATGGGCATAAACCCAATATTTTGTAAGCCCATGGCTTATGTGCAAAAAATGAAATGGCACATAAGCCATGGGATAGGCAAAATGCCATTTTGAAAAGCCCAAGGGGCTATATGTAAATGTGTAAGCCTATAAAAGGCAACATGATGATAAATAAAAACACTTTTTCATTCCCTCAAAAAAAACTAGGGTTTGTGCCTCTTTCTCCTTCTTCAAGGTTTTGAAAACCTTCTTCTTTCTTTTAAATTAAATCAAGAGTTTAACTCTTCCTTTCTTAAAAATAAATAGTTTTTCACCACAAAACCCACAAAGGGGAGCTCAGATCTCCAGTCAGATCTCGAAAAGGGGAGACTTTTAAATCTCACCCCCCTTTTCTCCAAGATCCCGCCGATCAAGAGCAGGAAGAAGAAGACCCATCTCTAAAAATCTAACTTTGGACAGATCCAAGACTCAAAAGAAAAGCCAAAGATTCCTAGGAGTTTAACTCCTTTCTAGATCTGTTGGAGTTTAACTCCATAAATTAATTTTCTGTCAGGAGTTTAACTCCAAAAATCCTTTGGGAGTTCAACTCCCCAACCTAAGGGCTAGGCCCCCCTTTCTGCGGGTGTTTTCCCGCGGTCACGTGCGCCCACGTGACCCGGGGCGCTGAGGCGCCCAAACGGTCACGTGTGCCCACGTGACCCCGGGCGCTGAGGCGCCCAAACGGTCACGTGTGCCCACGTGACCCCGGGCGCTGAGGCGCCCAGCGGTCACGTGCGCCCACGTGACCCCGGGCGCTGAGGCGCCCAGCGGTCACGTGCGCCCACGTGACCCCGGGCGCTGAGGCGCCCAAACGGTCACGTGCACCCACGTGACCCCGGGCGCTGAGGCGCCCAAACGGTCACGTGTGCCCACGTGACCCCGGGCGCTGAGGCGCCCTGTGGTCACGTGTGCGCATGTGACCCCGGGCACTACGCGCCCATATGCTGTGCACGCGTCTTTAAGACGCTTTTTCCCCATTTTTTTTATACACTCCACACTAAATTTGCCTCCCCGATAGAAAAAATTTCTAACGGGGCGTTGCCCCGCACCCCGTAAGGGGGCTGCTAGCCTCCTTGACCCCCAGCCCGCTATCCGGGTAGCGGGACCCCCGTAAAAACTCTGCGGGGCCCCCGATATTTCCAAAACCCCTTCAAAACACGATACTGCACATTGAGTTCGCATGACCAGTTTAACCCGTTAATCGGATGTTCCTTCGCTCCAAATGCGAGAGGTAATTAACGGCAGCTTAGTCCGCGGTTGCCGGAGATTCGGATCCCCACAATCAATAAACCCCGGCCTACCTTAGGCAGGGGGAATCTGTAATGCGCCTGACAAGCACGCGCGTATTCCCATCTCAATGGGCTGACGAAAAACACCCTACAGATTCTGGCACGCCCGGTGGGACCATCTCTCCTCCCATATTTCGGGTTAAACGTTCATGTGAACTCAATCAATATACATACCTATATTTATACTAAAATAATGCTCTTTCATGCAGATTTTCAAGCAATCACCTTTCGACGATGTCTTCGATGATGAACTCAGCTCATGTCTCCTACACGATGAAGATAGACTCCAGGACGGTCCTTCCGGCCAGTCTCGGGGGACAATGGGAGGAGCCGCTGCTACCATTCGGCTCTATTATGTTCATGCCTGTTGGCACCATCTCAGCTCCTCAAGCCCCGGTGGCAGACAAACCAGTCCCGAAAGGCAAAAGGCCAAATGTGGTGGTTGCGAGGGCACCTCAGCCCAAGCGCAAGTCCGTTTCCGAACGACTCTCCATGGCCCCAGCTGGGGGCAAGGCCATCGACACCAACAAAGCTACAATGCGTCCCGAGCATGCTCCAGCGGTGCCCTTGACCACTGCTCGATTGGGTGTCTTCTCTAAGCTCCCCTCTGATCAACTCACAATGGCTTCCCGGGTAGCGGATGCCCGCCAAGCCTTCAAAATCGAGAAGCTGAGGGAGAAAAGGCTCAGATATAGAGCCAACAAAAGGGCTAGGGCTCCGGCCAGGCTAAACCTCATGAGGTTCGAAGAACAGGGTTACCCCGCCGAAGATGAGGAAATGGCTGGGTATGTGGTCCACACTGTCTACACGGTAGGCACGCGCAGCAAGAGTAAGGACGGGGCTACCACATCTCAAACCCAATCTGGCTTGAATGTGGTGGCCGCTTCCCAAGAACAGCCGCCTCTGCTGGGTGATGAAAACCCTCTTGATGAGGATGATAGGCAGAAAGACCCCTCGGTCCATGAGGAGTCGGGCTCGGAAAGCGAAGAAGAGCCGACTTTCCGCCCCAGGACCGCGGAGCAAGAGCTGCTTCAAGAGCTCCGAAAGCAGCTCAGAAACAAAGACAAGGAGATGGCCAAACTCTACTCCAAAATCGATGACTTGACGAATGTCGTGATGCAGCTCACAGCCCGACTTGCCTCTCAGCCGCCCAATCAAGCGGAGGGCTCTACTCGTGAACCGGGAAGTGGTGTGCCAAAGCAGCCGATGCCTATTCCCTCAAATCCAAAAGTGGGCGAACTACATGAAAATCAGTCGCATCCTATCTCGGGAAATGTCTTGGCTACCGATGACAATAGCCCGCTAAGTCAAGATCAAATCATGGATTTGGTTGCCAGCAAAGTCAAAACATTGGTGGCCGAAGCCGAAGCCCAAAAAGATATCGGCAGTAGTGGGAGACCATATCCTGCTCAGTATAATCTGGTAGAATTTCCTAGCGGCTATGTCATCCCCAAATTTAGAAGATTCGATGGGACGGGAAATGCGAATCAGCACATCGCCCATTTCGAAGCCTCATGCGGGAATACTGGGGGCAACGATGCGCTTCTCCTCCGCCAGTTCGTTAATAGCTTGACCGATGTTGCTTTCGACTGGTACGCGAGCATACCAGATGGCTCTGTTACTACTTTCGTCCAAATGGAATCTTTGTTTCGACAAAGGTTCATGAGCGTCAGCGATAAGATCACCATTGCCGAGCTCGTAAGGACCAAGCCCAAGAACAACGAAAGCAACACGGATTTTATAACCCGATGGCGCAATCTCTCCGTCAAATGTGAACCACCGATAGAGCAGGACCAATCTGTCAGTCTTCTTGTCGGAAATCTCAACAATTGGATGGCCCCGTTTCTATGCACCGCGGGTCTCAAAACATTCCAAGAACTGACCAGAAAAGTTCAAATGCTGGAGCGCTCAAAGCAGGAGTCCTCCTCGGATTCCCAAAATAACAATAGGTCCTGGAGAAACCGAAAGGACGATAATCGCAAAGGCGGAGATCCCGACGATTCTGAATCTTTCAATGCTTCGGCTAACCGAAATAAGCAAGGGATGAGCGGGCCTAGCGCCAACCAGCCTCGGAAGCCAATGTTCGGAGAGGGGGGAGAATCTCCACTGAAAGAGAAGCTGGATAAGGTCTATTCCTTCAGAAGGGACAAAATCCGTAAAATATTCAAAGACGCCCTGAAGAACGGTCTACAACTGCCAGAGTCAAAAAGACCGCAGGAAGCGAATAGGACCGACGACCCCAAATACTGCCCCTATCACAGAGTGATAGGTCATGCCATTGAGGACTGCTTCGTCTTCAAAGATTGGATCGAAAAGCAATACAAGGCAGGAGAGATAGAACTGTCCAAAGGCGTGTTAGTAAACAGTCAAGATGCGACCGCCAATTTCATACAAACGAAGACCGAAGTTCTTCGTGAAACTAATTCTCTCAGACATCTGCCTTTCTCTGAACACAGTCGACCACCACGTCATTAAACTGGGAACAATCGACCTCTAAGTCGTTAAACTGGGAATGTAAAAAAAATGTAAATAAAAAAAATGTGTAAATAAAAGAAAAATAAAGAAAAGCCGAAATGATGGGGCAACTCGCAATAAAAATCAGCGAGTAAAAATAAAAATGAAAATAAAACCGAAATGATGGGGCAACCGCGAATAAATAGCCGAAATGATAGGGCAATCGCGACCTTCACGATAAGAAAAGCTGAAATGATAGAGCAATCGCGGTAAAAAAAAAACAAAAAAAAAAACAAGGGCGGATGATGAGTTGCTCCTGGTATTATTCCAGTGCAGCAATGCAGACGCCAAACAAAAATCCAATTTCCCAAAATTCTTTCAGCCCTACGGCTAGTCCCCAAATTGACTGCCGTATACAATCCACGGGCTCAAATAATTCTCAGCATACCCATGCCCCACCGCAACCACCAGTTACGCGGCTGGTCTCCGCCTTTGGAATTATGCTTCATTGGAAAGACCCACTCATGTGTCCTCACGATGCATGAGGAGAACAAACCTTCGTGAGATCCTTACGACTCACCAAGGAAAAACACACTTAGGAGTCCTCACGACTCTTAAGGAGAAAATACACCTGCGGGATCCTTACGACTCGTAGGGAGAAAATGCTTTTATGGGACCCTCACGGCCCATAAAATTGAAAATTCTTAGGTGATAGGGATCCAAACCTGTCTCCTAAGCCATCGCTCCCCAATCCCCAAGTGGCGAATGATGAGTCGCTCCTGGTACCATATTCCAGTGCAGCGATACAGACGCCAACCAAATTCCAAATCCCAATCCCCCAAGTGGCGAATGATGAGTCGCTCCTGGTACCATATTCCAGTGCAGCGATGCAGACGCCAACCAAATTCCGAATCCCATACCCCAATGGCGAATGATGAGTCGCTCCTGGTACCATATTCCAGTGCAGCGATGCAGACGCCAACAAAATCTCGAAATATTTTTTCGGCCCTACGGTCTGGATCATACATCCTGCAAAACCGTATACAATCCACGGGCGTAAAATGATCCCAATCTCTCCCAACTCCTACCGGCGAGATCACATTCAAAGTCCCACTGGCAGGGAAGATTCCAAAAAAAAAATGAAAAAAAAATGAAAAAAAAGAGAAAAAAAAGGAAAACAAAAAAAGAAGAACGGTATGTCCACAAGCAAAATGGGCACGGATGAAAACCCGAAAGGGCTCCGTGAGTAAAAACAGCAGGACTGACGGCGAGTTTGTGAAAACCCGAAAGGGCGCAAACTCGTAAAAAAAAGAGAAGAGATGAAATGCACTCGCAAAGTCCTCTCGACTTTGTGAGGAGAAAATTCCCGCATGAGATCTTTACGACTCACAAAGGAGCAATACACTTAGGAGTCCCCACGACTCCTAAGGAGAAAATACACCTACGAGATCCTTTCGACTCGTAGGGAGAAAATGCTTTTATGGGACCCTCACGGCCCATAAAATTGAAAAGCCTTAGGCGACAGGGATCTAAACCTGTCTCGTAAGCCACCAATTCCCAAATCCTCTCGGGGCACATGATGAGTTGCTCCTGGCATTATTCCAGTGCAGCAATGCAGATGCCAAACAAACCAGATCCAAATCCTCTCGGGGCAAATGATGAGTTGCTCCTGGCATTATTCCAGTGCAGCAATGCAGATGCCGACAAAAAAAAAACCAAAATCCCCAAACCCTCTCATGACAAATGATGATTCGCTCCTGGTACCATATTCCAGTGTAGCGATACTGATGTCAACCCAAATCAAATCAACCAACAAGCTCTGTGTCGGAATCATGCTTCGTCTCAGAATGTGCACCCCGTGTCGAAATGATGGTTCGCCTCGGTGTATTTGCCTTCCCTGTCGGAATTATGCTTCGGCTCGGAATCAACCAACGACCTCCTCATCGGAATTATGCTCCACCTCGGAATCAAGTCAACCAGCAAGCTCTGGGTCGGAATTATACTTCGTCTCAGAATGCACCCCGTGTTGAAATGATGCTTCGCCTCGGTATACCTGCCTTCCCTGTCGAAATTATGCTTCGTCTCGGAATCAAGTCAGCCAATAAGCTCTGCACCGGAATCATGCTCCATCTCAGAATGTATCCCGTGTCGAAATCAATGCTTCGCCTCGGAATATCTGCCTTCCTTGTCGAAATTACGCTTCGCCTGGGAATCAACCTCTGCATCGAAATTATGCTTCGGTCAAAATGCCTGCCGCTCTTCAGAATGATGCTCCGATCCCCTGGAATCATGCTCCGCTCATCGGAATGATGCTCCGATACCCTGGAATCATGCTCCGCCCTTCGGAATGATGCTCCGAATCCTGGAATGATGCTCCGCTCTTCGGAATGATGCTCCGAATCCTGGAATGATGCTCCGCTCTTCGGAATGATGCTCCGAATCCTGGAATAATGCTCCGCCCATCGGAACGATGCTCCGATCTCTGGAATTATGCTCCGCTCTTCGGAAAGATGCTCCGAACCCTGGAATCATGCTCCCCCCTTCGGAATGATGCTCCGAACCCCTGGAATAATGCTCCGCCCATCGGAACGATGCTCCGATCCCTGGAATTATGCTCCGCTCTTCGGAAAGATGCTCCGCTCTTCGGAAAGATGCTCCGATCTCTGGAATCATGCTCCGCCGTTCGGAACGATGCTCCGAATCCTGGAACGATGCTCCGCCGTTCGGAACGATGCTCCGAATCCTGGAATGATGCTCCGCCCATCGGAATGATGCTCCGATCCCCTGGAATGATGCTCCGCCCATCGGAATGATGCTCCGATCCCTGGAATGATGCTCCGCAAATTGGAATGATGCTCCGATCCTTGGAATCATGCTCCGCCCATCGGAACGATGCTCCGATCCCTGGAATTATGCTCCGCTCTTCGGAAAGATGCTCCGATCCTTGGAATCATGCTCCGCCCTTTGGAATGATGCTCCGAATCCTGGAATGATGCTCCGCCCATCGGAATGATGCTCCGATCCCCTGGAATGATGCTCCGCCCATCGGAATGATGCTCCGATCCCTGGAATGATGCTCCGCAAATTGGAATGATGCCCTGATCCTTGGAATCATGCTCCGCCCATCGGAACGATGCTCCGATCCCTGGAATTATGCTCCGCTCTTCGGAAAGATGCTCCGAACCCTGGAATCATGCTCCGCCCTTCGGAAAGATGCTCCGAACCCTGGAATCATGCTCCGCCCTTCGGAATGATGCTCCGAATCCTGGAATGATGCTCCGCCCATCGGAATGATGCTCCGATCCTTGGAATGATGCTCCGCAAATGGGAATGATGCTCCGATCCTTGGAATCATGCTCCGCCCATCGGAACGATGCTCCGATCCCTGAAATCATGCTCCGCCCATCGGAACGATACTCCGATCCCCTGGAATCATGCTCCCCGGGATGATGCTTCGCCTCTGGAATGATGTTCCACCTCGAAGTCCAGCTTCAAGATCCATCAATTTCATGCACACAACTCAAATGTGCGGTGTGCATTTATTGATGGGGGGCACTTTGTTGGGGTAAAAATTTACATCCCGGTTGACCGAGTCAAAGTCAAGGTCAACCCCAAGCCAGGTGGGCCCAAGCCCAGGTCAAGTGGGCCCATGCCCAGGTCGAGTCCGAAACATGAAGCGGCCGACCCTCCCCATGCCAAAAATGAAATCATGTAATAAATAATTTTTATGTAATTTTTTATACATGAATGTATGCAAAATGGGCATAAAGCCAATATTTTGTAAGCCCATGGCTTATGTGCAAAAAATGAAATGGCACATAAGCCATGGGATAGGCAAAATGCCATTTTGAAAAGCCCAAGGGGCTATATGTAAATGTGTAAGCCTATAAAAGGCAACATGATGATGAATAAAAACACTTTTTCATTCCCTCAAAAAAAACTAGGGTTTGTGCCTCTTTCTCCTTCTTCAAGGTTTTGAAAACCTTCTTCTTTCTTTTGAATTAAATCAAGAGTTTAACTCTTCCTTTCTTAAAAATAAATAGTTTTTCACCACAAAACCCATAAAGGGGAGCTCAGATCTCCAGTCAGATCTCGAAAAGGGGAGACTTTTAAATCTCACCCCCCTTTTCTCCAAGATCCCGCCGATCAAGAGCAGGAAGAAGAAGACCCATCTCTAAAAATCTAACTTTGGACAGATCCAAGACTCAAAAGAAAAGCCAAAGATTCCTAGGAGTTTAACTCCTTTCTAGATCTGTTGGAGTTTAACTCCATAAATTAATTTTCTGTCAGGAGTTTAACTCCAAAAATCCTTTGGGAGTTCAACTCCCCAACCTAAGGGCTAGGCCCCCCCTTTCTGCGGGTGTTTTCCCGCGGTCACGTGCGCCCACGTGACTCGGGGCGCTGAGGCGCCCAAACGGTCACGTGCGCCCACGTGACCCCGGGCGCTGAGGCGCCCAAACGGTCACGTGTGCCCACGTGACCCCGGGCGCTGAGGCGCCCAAACGGTCACGTGTGCCCACGTGACCCCGGGCGCTGAGACGCCCAAACGGTCACGTGTGCCCACGTGACCCCGGGCGCTGAGGCGCCCAGCGGTCACGTGCGCCCACGTGACCCCGGGCGCTGAGGCGCCCAGCGGTCACGTGCGCCCACGTGACCCCGGGTGCTGAGGCGCCCAAACGGTCACGTGCGCCCACGTGACCCAGGACGCTGAGGCGCCCAAACGGTCACGTGTGCCCACGTGACCCAGGGCGCTGAGGCGCCCAAACGGTCACGTGTGCCCACGTGACCCCGGGCGCTGAGGTGCCCTGCGGTCACGTGTGCGCACGTAACCCCGGGCACTACGCGCCCATATGCTGTGCACGCGTCTTTAAGACGCTTTTTCCCCATTTTTTTATACACTCCACACTAAATTTGCCTCCCCGATAGAAAAAATTTCTAACGGGGCGCTGCCCCGCACCCCGCAAGGGGGCTGCTAGCCCCCTTGACCCCCAGCCCGCTATCCGGGTAGCGGGACCCCCGTAAAAACTCTGCGGGGCCCCCGATATTTCCAAAACTCCTTCAAAACACGATACTGCACATTGAGTTCGCATGACCAGTTTAACCCGTTAATCGGAGGTTCCTTCGCTCCAAATGCGAGGGGTAATTAACGGCAGCTTAGTCCGCGGTTGCCGGAGATTCGGATCCCCACAATCAATAAACCCCGGCCTACCTTAGGCAGGGGGAATCTGTAATGCGCCTGACAAGCGCGCGCGTATTCCCATCTCAATGGGGTGACGAAAAACACCCTACACTAATGTTAAATTACAGAAGTTTATTAAGACAAGAATACAGATTTTCCTATGTTAATTATATTCAACATCGCATTGTTTATTGCATTCATGTTGCATACATATTATTACATTGCATCATATTAGTATATGTAAGTTGTGACATCATTGTGTACATGCTTACGATAGCCTTATTAGATGTTACTTATTACTCACGAGTTGGCAACTCACCCCCGTCGTGCCATAGTATTTTGCAGGTCTGACCCGTCAGCACAGTAGCGGCGGGCATACCTCCTCTTTGCTCCTTTCGCTTGGACTCGCAGCGCTGTTCATAGGTGGGTTGCGGGGTTATTTTGTTGCCACTTGTATCGGTATTGTATCTAGTATACTCCATCTACCATATCTACCACATGTATTATTGTATTAGCGACTTAGAGACGAGACAATGAGATTTGTGTATTTATATGTTATTTCTCTGGGTCGAGCTCACTTGAGCCGACATGATGTTTTACTTTATTTGTGCTTTTATTTACTTATTTTGCACAGTTATGATATATATTGCGTGGGATTGTGAATCCGCTTTTAGGAGAAGAGCTAACTCCCGCTTGGGGATGCCTTATTTCTTGTCGTTTATATATATCCTTGTTTGTACCCTTCTAGGGTCAGTTTTTACAAAAGAGACTCTGCCGAATTTTTCGGAAAATGGATGTTGCTTTTAAAAGGCTTGATGCGACTTATTTATATAAAAATCGTTTCTATAATTTGGTTTTCCTTCACTCTACTGCTCTATTTGGTTTTGATTTCTGGGTTTTGGCTTACTTAGATTACGTACGACTTGAGACGTTTCGTAATTTAAGTGCCAGTCACGCTCCGTACTTTTCGGGTCGTGACAACCTCGGCTAATCTGATCCGATTTCAGCTTCTACCATTTTCGTGCCACATCCGACGCCTCTGCACCCGATCCTAGAAACATACACAAGGAAATAAGAGAATAAATATATATATATATATATATATAATCGCGGAAATAAACAATACAAGTCAACCACGCGCACTAACTAAACGCGCGCGCACTTGGTGCACAAAACGCGCTCGCGACAACGCCACAAACCACAACTAGGGTCGCTATACGCGGCAACTGCCAAACCAAAAACCCAATCACACTAATCGCGCATTCACAACACACTAAATATTATAAGAAATAGGTTGTAACTCATCAAAACCTCAAATTTAATCAAATCGATTTATTCCAAAAACCTAGTAAGTATCTTTTAACCAATTTAGCGCGAATCTAGAAGATTTAACAAATCTAGTGGCCACAATGATCATTTTACATCATAATTAGGCTACCCAATTATTAACTAGATTTTAATCTCGCCTATTTATGTTAATCCTAAAAATCTAGTTTGCAAAATTATGTAATTAAGACAATTTAAAGGTAACAATTTACAAATTAAAAACTAGACTAGATTTTGCATGACTTAACAAGTTAAACTACTCATTGCAACCATGAGCAAGTGATAAAAACCCTAACTTTAGTTTAAACCCTTTCTTGAAATTTCAAGTTAGTAATTAGAACCATAATTAAACATCAAAATTAACTAAATTGAAGTAAATAAACATCAAGTATGTTGGATATATGTATGTCCTAGAGGCCATTATATGATAGTGGATATATTTATACATGTATATATATATTCAGTGTACATTCTTACTCGACATAATAGTATGCTATCTGGTTCTTCTTTATCTGACATGTTGATTTGATCATACTTTTATTCATTCACACATGTTGATAAAGCCCTGGGGATATAGACTTGACTACTGTGATTATGATGGAGATCATACTAGTGGGACATCTGTAATTTATAAGCATATCCTGGAATGTCCCTAGTCATAGGTGTATCGATACGGGGCATCGATATACCAGAGTAGACTAGCGTATATGATACTAGACACATATGATGGGCGATGGATGTTCCCACATTCATCGATGTTTGACATCGAGATCGTATACGGGTGCTCAGTGGTGACTGGGTACACTGGACGGACTCATGGAGAACTCCTATATGGAATTATATCTATCGTCGGATAGCAGTTCTCAGGTGACACTGGTGCAGGTTAGTCTGTAGACCCGAGATCGTCATAGAGTCTTGTGTGTTCTCCCACTGTACTTTGATTACCACCCTACCATGGCTCTACTGAGTCGTGCAAACAGGTGGCCATTGGGTAAAGTCCCGAGATACACGAAGGCGATGAGCGATAGGAGGGGTTTCGTCTCTCCCGGTATTGGGAGTTGATGCTGTGCTGTGCTCGATTGGCTATATCAGTAAGTCCCTGGCCAGGGTTGTTGAGATTTACCGATAAGTGTTATCAGTAGTTTCTCGATCTGTTATAGACCATTCATCGGCACGACTTATTGAGTTATTGGGGTCGACGTTACCATCCCTAGGCTCGATATGCAGCATATCTGACGAAGAGACCGGACTGTACGGTAGTGTTGCCGGTTGGCTCGACGGGAGTTGTAATAGGTTCGCTTGTTTTCTTCTGATCGCTCAATACCCGGGTGGCCGTTACGTTTAGCTGACCGCTTGTGGCTTGTAGGTATTTGATATGATCATTACCTACTGCCGGCGTATTGACGAGTCTTAGAGTCCCACAATGAAGTTTCCTGGCTCAGGCGAAAAGATGTGTGTGCATATGAGATATGCGCGGGGACCCGATTAAATACGGATATGTGATATCGTAAATTAATCGGGCATTTTCTATTAGTCGGGTCGTATGTGATATGACCGGTTTGCAAAATCGAGTGTTGATTTAACAAATGACTTTTAGATTAATTCTTTAGTTAAACTCTTTTTCCATTTTTGTATGCATACATGTATGCACATGATGATGTGCATGGATACATACATGCATACATCGTATCATGGTTGTTGATACATATTTGATGGCAATGCAAGACTTACATTGTAGAATTATCTATTTATTTATCATTTAGAAAAAGAGAAAAGATAATTCACACAAGGTTTAAGCTTATCATCTTTGACCATGCTTCAACCACCATTTAACCTTGAGTTAATTATCCTTTTGTCTTTAACCCATTTGATAAAAATCTAGATGATTCTAACCATGGTTGAAGTGAGAAAGGATTAATATAGTTTATTCTTTTCTCATTTCAATGATTATCCATTCTCATATCATTTTCTTTATGTGAGAAAAGCTTAGCCACCATCTTCTTCTTCCTCTCTTGATAATTTCTTTAAGTGGGGTTGATTAAAAGAAAGAGTTTTGATTATAGAAAACAAACCACATCATCATACTACACACATCTAGCCCATTTGTGTAGGGTGTTTGCTTTATTTCATTCACATATCGGGTAAAGCAAGGAGCTTCGGGTGGATCGTCGTGGACCTAGAAGATCTTAAGCCAACCTTTTTCCAACCCTCAAGTAGCCAAGGAGTCTAGCGTAGGGAGCTACAAAGGTTGTACTCTCAAAACCCTAGCTTTTTCTACTTGTGATGATGCTATTGAAATGAAACCCTAAATTTCTAGTATTGATTCTTTGTATGTTCACTTAGCACCTTAAAAATTTGATTTTGACACATGCGATGCTTTCAAACCCTTCATGAGGTGCTATGTAAACCTAACAATGGTATCAGAGCCAAGCTAGAGCTTTAGGCGACTCTTTAACGAAGTTAAAACTCCGATCGAACCAAAAATACGGTTTTTTGAACCCTCTCTGGACATTTTTTGAAACTGTGGTTTTTTCAAAATTAAAAATACGTAAAAAATTCAGCAGGAAATTCTAAGCATTTATGTAAAAAACGATAACATATTACTTTCAAACCGCCACAGAACCGCGGCCATACCCTGCTTGGGCCGCGGATCCGCGGCCGTACAGAGGCAATATTTTATTGTTTATATACAGTAATGCTTATAACTGCTTGTATATATTTTTGGGCATTTTTAATCTGATTCAAGTGTTGAATGTTCTGGGGATTGTTTTGGATTCGGTGATTCGATCGGAATTTTAATTTCGTGCCTTTTTCGGATAATTTAGAAAGTATTAAAATGTTCGAACGAATATCATTGACTCACTTTTTCCAGGCACGAAAAACTTTCAAGTGTTGATTTTTTCTCGGGTTTAAATTTTTCGGAAATACGTGCAAGTTAAGTGGTGGACCCTCTAGAAGAAGACAAACTTTAACTTGATTATGTGACCGTCTGAACTGCCTCTGAACCTTAGGGTTTAGGGCAGTACGGCGTGCCACATGTGAGGCGTTAGCTTGACCCTTCTACGGCTGGACCGCTGCTACTGTGACACGTTCCGGGACTTTTGAACTCCGCTCAAGTGTTGAGCTTTAGGAAATTTTGGGTATTTGATCATTCGATCGAAAAGTTTAATACTGTCTATTTATCTAGAATGTGATACAATATGTGGAATTCATATAGTTAGGCATGAAATGCGAAGTATGTGATATTTCGGATTTACAATGTCTAAAGAGAATGTGGATTCCAAATATTGTAGTTTTACACTTTCTTTTCTGTGACTGTAAGTGTAGTATGTAGTGGTATTGCCGATTTTCGTTGCTATACATCAACGACGATCGGTATATGCATACTTACTTACGTTGATGATATGAGATATCATGTATTGCTGAGATATGATGTGCAGAATTGTCGCGATTGAATAGCCGAGTTTTTTTTATGTGAGATGAGAGTTTTATTTTCATTCATGTAAAATTCAAATGTAATGTAATATTCTTTTATTTTGGGCACTTCCGGGTTGAGGTTGATGTCACCAGTGTTGTATATTATTTACTTTTCCATATTAGGATGGACCGAAGGAGGGGAGCACAGGTGACCGGGTTCTGGGGTTCAGTGGGAGGCTATCTCGAGGAGTCGAGACCGGGTCTCCTAAACTCCAGAATTGATAGGGTCGCTTGCCGCTCTCGTAGGGGTCCAGGGTGTAGGCTTGGCTATTCATCGCGACTGTGGAATCCGTATTTTCTATTATTAGCTAAATACTAAATACGGACGTCCTAGGATATCCTGTATTATCATTTGTGTGTTTCTGCTGCCTATATTCTGTGATGTGATATCTGAGACGAATGATATATTATATATATGATATATAGTAGACGTTGCTTATGTTTTACACCCGCGCTAGTCCCGTGCCGGTATGCCGTTAGTTAAGTAACCTAACGGTGCATAACGGAACATTGCGGCGAATGCGGATGGCATAAGCGTACGTTGTATTTTCGTTTCTTTTCTGTGATTGGCTTTAGGACTTAAATGATGGGACTACATTAATATGATTAATGTAAAGAAAATAAACCTAAAAGGATGTTGTAGAATCGGATTTGAAAACCACTCGGCTTTTTATGAAAAAGCTACATTTTCAAAACTGCGGAGCTTAAGCCACTCCTTTTAAAAACCATTTGATTCTACGACGTTATCAAGTTCAAAGCGTTAAATATTTTCTTAAAAATCATCCGCAACCCTCCGTCATTTTAGGAAGTAGAGTACTTAGTATTCGTGCTACGTTTGTTGACCTTAGCCAAGGCGTAGTGTACAGTAGCTAAGTGATGTCTTCCTACAATGCATATGATGCAGATTAATTAGGATGGGCATATGACTTTGTTGACGTTAGCCAAGGGTCATATGAACGGGTCTGATTAATCAAGAAATGATGGGTTGAACTTAACTGGTACTTGTAATTTGTTGACCTTAGCCAAGGTCATGAGTGCTAGGGGTAAAAACCACAACGGGAATTTCAATAGTTGAAATTTGCAATGAGATTGCATACCTTCCATATGATGGTTAGATCATGATCCCACTGTGGGCAATAGTTTCTCCCAGGAGAATTTTGCAGTTTACAATTAGCTAACCCATTAGGTGTCTAGAAAGGTGTTACAGGGGCTACGCCCCTGGGAAAATGAGATTTACTTTAATTAGGTCCGTGCGAAAGCACGAGGAACCTCCCTCAAGTACCGACACTGGCCTGGCTGAACGGTTAGCAAAGTTATAGACTGTAATTAATCCTGGCTAGTTTTCTTTTTAAGGTTTGAAAGAAAAACTTGATTAAAGCAATGGGAAACGTCGATTAGACAAGATAATAACCAATCTGATCTTTGTAAGAGCTTTCGCTGAGTGTATTCTTTTCTCTCTCTTAATGGCAGATATCAATGACTACACTCAAGCTTTTACTAGATAAAAATAAACTGAATGGGACCAATTATAAAGACTGGCTGAGAAATCTGAAAATTGCCTTGACTTATGATAAAGTATCATATGTCCTCACGGCTCCAGCCCCGCCTGTCCCAGGTCCAAAATTCTCAATTGCGGATAAAGAAGTCCGCAAGACATGGGACGCTGACTGTGCCACGGTCAAATGCCTCGCGCTTGTATCGATGGATAACACACATCAAAAGCAATACGAGAATATGGACGTTCACGCCGTATTCCTCTATACAAAGGAGTTGTATGGAGAGCAATCCCACGTATTACGATATGAAGCATCAAAGAAATTGTTTCAGATGCGAATGGCCCCTGGCACAACAGTAGGAGACCATGTTCTGAAGATGATAGCTCTCATAGAAGAACTTGAGGACCTTGGATGGACAATGGACAATGAACAATATACGGATATTATTCTGCAGTCCCTCCCCTCCACATTTGCTCAATTCATAGTTAATTTCAACATGCACAACATAGAGGAGGAACTACCTGAACTCCTTAATATGTTAAGGAGTGCAGAGAGCACACTGAAAGCAGTGAAAACTCCCGTTTTGAGTGTTGGGCAATCTTCTTCTTCTCACCCAAAGGCTAGGGCCAAGGGAAAGCTCAAGAAGAAGCCCACCAAGCCTAGGGGTGGAGTTAAAAAGGTTAAGGGGAAAGACAAGTCCAAAGCTGGAGAATTGGGGAAAGGGGAATGTTTTCATTGCCACAAAACAGGACATTGGAAGCGCAACTGTACGGAGTACTTGAATCTCAAGAAGAAGCATGGGGATGCTTCCGCTTCAGGTGTGTTTGTGACAGAAAACTATTTTTCAATAAACTCTGCTTCCTGGGTATTAGATACCGGTTCAGGTTCTCACATTTGCAATTCCATGCAGGGGCTGAGAAATAGCAAGGTTTTGAAGACAGGTGACCATACTCTCCGCGTTGGAAATGGTTCCAATGTACATACAGTCGCAGTGGGAGAGTATCACTTGGGGTTGCCATCTGGGTGTATATTGGTTTTGAACCCATGTTATTTTGTACCAAGTATGCTTTGTAATATAGTATCTGTTTCTTTGTTAGACAATGAAGGATATAATTTTGTATTGCAGAACAATGTTATGAACATTCACCTGAATCAAATGTTGGTTGGGTATGGTACGCTTAATAACGGGATATACGTCCTAAATCAACACACAGTTTTCAGCATACAACACACTAATAAAAGAAAACTTTCAGAAATAAATGAAGTTTTTCTTTGGCACCGTAGACTTGGTTATTAACGAAACAAGACTAAACAAGTTACACAAAGATGAATATTTAAACCCTTTTGAATATAAATCTTATGTGACTTGCCAGTCTTGTATTAAGGGTAAAATGACCAAAACTCCGTTTACCAGACATGGAGAAAGAGCTACCGAGCTCCTAGGACTCATACATAGTGATGTATGTGGGCCAATGTCTACACATGCTAGAGGCGGTTTTTCTTACTTCATTTCTTTCACTGACGATTTCTCAAGATTCGGTCATGTATTTTTATTAAAGCACAAATCCGAAGCTTCTAAGAAATTCACTGAATATAAACAAGAAATAGAAAAACAAACTGGCTTGAGTATCAAAATGCTTCGATCAGATCGAGGTGGAGAGTATCTCAGTACAGAATTTGCAAACTTGCTAAAAGAGAATGGGATTCTCTCTCAGCTCACTCCTCCTTACACACCACAGCACAACGGTGTGTCAGAACGACGGAATAGGACCCTATTAGATATGGTCCGATCCATGATTGAGTGATACTGAGTTACCTGTCTCATTTTGGGGGCATGCATTGGAAACTGCAGCGTTTCTACTGAACAGGGTTCCAACCAAAACCGTGTCTACCATGCCATATGAGATATGGCATGGGAAGAGACCATCTCTTAAGAGAATTAAGATTTGGGGTAGCCCGGCCTATGTTAAAAAGCAGAATCCGGACAAACTCGAGACACGGTCGGTCATGTGTAACTTTGTGGGATATCCAAGGAACTCTTATGGATATCTATTCTACCACAAGGAGGAACAAAAAGTGTTTGTTTCTCAGCATGCCACATTCTTGGAAAAAGAGTTTTTCACAAATGACACTGATGGCAACATGGTAGATCCAGAAGAGATTCTAGAGACACAAACTACAAATGACGACTTGGTTGAACCGGATGTTGCAATAGAAACTGAGGAACCTCGGCCACTCCGTAGGTCTGGTAGGACTTCTCGCCCACCGGAGAGGTACTACGGTTTCCTCATTGATGGTGACAGAAAAGACTGCATCATGGAGGATGATGATCCTACCAGTTTTCAGCAAGCTATCACGAGTAGAGACTCTGTGAAGTGGCTGGATGCCATGAGATCCGAAATGGAGTCTATGTACACCAACAAAGTATGGACTTTGGACGTTGTACCCCCTGGGGTAAAATCTGTAGGGTGCAAATGGATCCTTAAAAGAAAGATTGGTGTAGATGGGCAGGTAGAGACCTATAAGGCAAGACTTGTGGCGAAGGGTTTTCGTCAAAGACCAGGTTTGGACTATGACGAGACTTTTTCGCCCGTAGCCATGCTTAAATCCATTCGGATCCTACTAGATATTGCTGCTCACTACGACTATGAAATCTGGCAGATGGACGTTAAAACGGCATTTCTAAATGGAGATTTAGAAGAATGCGTTTACATGGATCAGCCAGAGGGCTTCATTGACAGTGGGAGCAGCGGGAAAGCATGTAGATTGCTTAAATCCATATATGGGTTAAAGCAGGCATCACGGAGTTGGAACATCTGTTTCGATGATGTTATCAAAAAGTTTGATTTCATCAAAAATCCAGATGAACCTTGTATTTATAAGAAGGCTGTAGGGAGAGCTGTCATATTCCTCATATTGTATGTGGATGATATTCTTCTGATAGGAAATGACATTCCTATGCTACAGTCGGTCAAATCTTTCTTATCACTAAGGTTCTCCATGAAGGACCTGGGTGATGCTACATGCATTCTGGGCATAAGGATTTATAGGGATAGATCCAAGAAGTTATTGGGATTGTCCCAAACCAGGTACATCAACACCATCCTAAAAAGGTTTAGTATGGAAGACTCCAAGTGGGGTGCCTTACCCGCTTGCCATGGGGTCATTCTCTCCAAGGACTCTTGCCCAAAGACCGATGAAGAGAGAGCTCGCATGAGCATTATACCCTATGCTTCGACAGTAGGATCTATAATGTATGCGATGTTATGTACACGCCCAGATGTAGCTTATGCACTTAGTGTTGTAAGCAGGTATCAATCCAACCCAGGGGAGAATCACTGGATAGCTATGAAGAACATTCTTAAGTACTTGCGAAGGACTAAAGAATTATTCTTGGTGTATGGTAATGGAGATCTCCAAATGGAGGCCTTTACCGATTTGAGCTTCCAGAGCGATAAGGACGACAACAAATCTATCTCCGGGTTTTCATTTACCCTCAATGGAGGGGCGGTAAGTTGGAAGAGTTCCAAACAGGATAACGTTGCAGACTCTACGATGGAAGCTGAGTACATTGCTGCGAATGATGCCGCTAAGGAAGCCGTCTGGATGAGGAAGTTCATCTCGGTGCTAGGAGTAGTTCCAACCATTATTGATCCAATACCATTGTATTGTGATAATAATGGGGCTATGGCGTTAGCCAAGGAGCCCAGGTCCCATTAGCGATCCAGACACACCCTGAGGCGCTTTCATTTGATCTGGGAGATTGTTGATCGCCACGAGATCGAGATTAGAAGAGTAGACACAAAGAATAACGTCGCGGATCCACTTACCAAGGCCCTCCAATAGCCGCAGCATGAGCGACTTTTTAAGATGTTAGGTATGAGATATACCAAAAACTAGCCTTAGTGTAAGTGGGAGATTGTTGGATATATGTATGCCCTAGAGGCCATTATGTGATAGTCGATGTATTTATACATATATATATATATTCAGTGTACATTCTTGCTCGACATGATAGTATGCTATCTGGTTCATCTTTATCTGACATGTTGATTTGATCATGCTTTTATTCATTCACACATGTTGATAAAGCCCTGAGGATATAGGCTTGACTGCTGTGATTATAATGGAGATCATACTAGTGGGACATCTGTAGTTTATAAGCATATCCTGGAATGTCCCTAGTCGTAGGTGTATCGATACGGGGCATCGATATACCAGAGTAGACTAGCGTATACGATACTAGACCCATATGATGGGCGATGGATGTTCCCACATTCATCAATGTTTGACATCGAGATCGTATACGGGTGCTCAGTGGTGACTGGGTACACTGGACGGACTCACCGAGAACTCCTATATGGAATTATATCTATCGTCGGATAGCAGTTCTCAGGTGACACTGGTGCAGGTTAGTCTGTAGACCCGAGATCGTCATAGAGTCTTGTGTGTTCTCCCACTGTACTTTGATTACCACCCTACCACGGCACTACTGAGTCATGCAAACAGGTGGCCATTGGGTACTGTCCCGAGATACACAAAGGCGATGAGCGATAGGAGGGGTTTCGTCTCTCCCGGTATTGGGAGTTGATGCTGTGCTGTGCTCGATTGGCTATATCAGTAAGTCACTGGCCAGGGCTGTTGAGATTTACCGATAAGTGTTATCAGTAGTTTCTCGATCTGTTATAGACCATTCATCGGCACGACTTATTGAGTTATTGGGGTCAACGTTACCATCCCTAGGATCGATATGCTGCATATCTGACGAAGAGACCGGACTGTACGGTAGTGTTGCCGGTTGGCTCGACGGGAGTTGTAACAGGTTCGCTTGTTTTCTTCTGATCGCTCAATACCCGGGTGGCCGTTACGTTTAGCTGACCGCTTGTGGCTTGTAGGTATTTGATATGATCATTACCTACTGCCGGCGTATTGACGAGTCTTAGAGTCCCACAATGAAGTTTCCTGGCTCAGGCGAAAAGATGTGGTGTGCATATGAGATATGCGCGGGGACCCGATTAAATACGGATATGTGATATCGTAAATTAATCGGGCATTTTCTATTGGTCGGGTCGTATGTGATATGACCGGTTTGCAAAATCGAGTGTTGATTTAACAAATGACTTTTAGATTAATTCTTTAGTTAAACTCTTTTTCCATTTTTGTATGCATACATGTATGCACATGATGATGTGCATGGATACATACATGCATACATTGTATCATGGTTGTTGATACATATTTGGTGGCAATGCAAGACTTACATTGTAGAATTATCTATTTATTTATCATTTAGAAAAAAAGAAAGGATAATTCACACAAGGTTTAAGCTTATCATCTTTGACCATGCTTCAACCACCATTTAACCTTGAGTTAATTATCCTTTTGTCTTTAACCCATTTGATAAAAATCTAGATGATTCTAACCATGGTTGAAGTGAGAAAGGATTAATATAGTTTATTCTTTTCTCATTTCAATGATTATCCATTCTCATATCATTTTCTTTATGTGAGGAAAGCTTAGCCACCAACTTCTTCTTCCTCTCTTGATAATTTCTTTAAGTGGGGTTGATTAAAAGAAAGAGTTTTGATTATAGAAAACAAACCACATCATCATACTACACACATCTAGCCCATTTGTGTAGGGTGTTTGATTTATTTCATTCACATATCGGGTAAAGCAAGGAGCTTTGGGCAAAGGAGCTTCGGGTGGATCGTCGTGGACCTAGAAGATCTTAAGCCAACCTTTTTCCAACCCTCAAGTAGCCAAGGAGTCTAGCGTAGGGAGGTACAAAGGTTGTACTCTCAAAACCCTAGCTTTTTCTACTTGTGATGATGCTATTGAAATGAAACCCTAAATTTCTAGTATTGATTCTTTGTATGTTCACTTAGCACCTTAAAAATTTTATTTTGGCACATGCGATGCTTCCAAACCCTTCATGAGGTGCTAGGTAAACCTAACAATGGTATCAGAGCCAAGCTAGAGCTTTAGGCGACTCTTTAACGAAGTTAAAACTCCGATCGAACCAAAAATACGGGTTTTTGAACCCTCTCTGGACATTTTTTGAAACTGTGGTTTTTTCAGAATTAAAAATACGTAAAAAATTCAGCAGGAAATTCGAAGCATTTATGTAAAAAACGATAACATATTACTTTCAAACCGCCACGGAACCGCGGCCGTACCCTGCTTGGGCCGCGGATCCGCGGCCGTACAGAGGCAATATTTTATTGTTTATATACAGTAATGCTTATAACTGCTTGTATATATTTTTGTGTATTTTTAATCTAATTCAAGTGTTGAATGTTCTGGGGATTGTTTTGGATTCGGTGATTCGATCGGAATTTTAATTTCGTGCCTTTTTCGGATAATTTAGAAAGTATTAAAATGTTCGAACGAATATCATTGACTCACTTTTTCCAGGCACGAAAAACTTTCAAGTGTTGATTTTTTCTCGGGTTTAAATTTTTCGGAAATACGTGCAAGTTAAGTGGTGGACCCTCTAGAAGAAGACAAACTTTAACTCGATTATGTGACCGTCTGAACTGTCTCTGAACCTTAGGGTTTGGGGCAGTACGGCGTGCCACATGTGAGGCATTAGCTTGACCCTTCTACGGCTGGACCGCTGCTACTGTGACACGTTCCGGGACTTTTGAACTCCGCTCAAGTGTTGAGCTTTAGGAAATTTTGGGTATTTGATCATTCGATCGAAAAGTTTAATACTGTCTATTTATCTAGAATGTGATACAATATGTGGAATTCATATAGTTAGGCATGAAATGCGAAGTATGTGATATTTCGGATTTACGATGTCTAAAGAGAATGTGGATTCCAAATATTGTAGTTTTACACTTTCTTTTCTGTGACTGTAAGTGTAGTATGTAGTGGTATTGCCGATTTTCGTTGCTATACATCAACGACGATCGGTATATGCATACTTACTTACGTTGATGATATGAGATATCATGTGTTGCTGAGATATGATGTGCAGAATTGTCGCGATTGAATAGCCGGGTTTTTTTATGTGAGATGCGAGTTTTATTTTCATTCATGTAAAATTCAAATGTAATGTAATATTCTTTTAATTTGGGCACTTCCGGGTTGAGGTTGATGTCACCAGTGTTGTATATTATTTACTTTTCCACATTAGGATGGACCCAAGGAGGGGAGCACAGGTGACCGGGTTCTGGGGTTCAGTGGGAGGCTATCTCGAGGAGTCGAGACCGGGTCTCCTAAACTCCAGAATTGGTAGGGTCGCTTACCGCTCTCGTAGGGGTCCAGGGTGTGGGCTTGGCTATTCATCGCGACTGTGGAATCCGTATTTTCTATTGTTAGCTAAATACTAAATACGGACGTCCTAGTATATCCTGTATTATCATTTGTGTGTTTCTGCTGCCTATATTCTGTGATGTGATATCTGAGACGAATGATATATTATATATATGATATATAGTAGACGTTGCTTATGTTTTACACCCGCGCTAGTCCCGTCCCGGTATGCCGTTAGTTAAGTAACCTAACAGTGCATAACGGAACATTGCGGCGAATGCGGATAGCATAAGCGTACGTTGTATTTTCGTTTCTTTTCTGTGATTGGCTTTAGGACTTAAATGATGGGACTACATTAATATGATTAATGTAAAGAAAATAAACCTAAAAGGATGTTGTAGAATCGGATTTGAAAACCACCCGGCTTTTTATGAAAAAGCTACATTTTCAAAACTGCAGAGCTTAAGCCACTCCTTTTAAAAACCATTTGATTCTACGACGATATCAAGTTCAAAGCGTTAAAGATTTTCTTAAAAATCATCTGCAACCCTCCGTCATTTTAGGAAGTAGAGTACTTAGTATTCGTTCTACGTTTGTTGACCTTAGCCAAGGCGTAGTGTACGGTTGCTAAGTGATGTCTTCCTACAATGCATATGATGCAGATTAATTAGGACGGGCATATGACTTTGTTGGCCTTAGCCAAGGGTCATGTGAACGGGTCTGATTAATCAAGAAATGATGGGTTGAACTTGACTGGTGCTTGTGATTTGTTGACCTTAGCCAAGGTCATGAGTGCTAGGGGTAAAAACCACATCGGGAATTTCAATAGTTGAAATTTGCAATAAGATTGCATACCTTCCATATGATGGTTAGATCCTGATCCCACTGTGGGCAATAGTTTCTCCCAGGAGAGTTTTGCAGTTTACAATTAGCTAACCCATTAGGTGTCTAGAAAGGTGTTACAGGGACTACGCCCCTGGGAAAACGAGGTTTACTTTAATTAGGTCCGTGCGAAAGCACGGGGAACCTCCCTCAAGTACCGACACTGGCCTGGCTGAACGGTTAGCAAAGTTATAGACTTTAATTAATCCTGGCTAGTTTTCTTTTTAAGGTTTGAAAGAAAAACTTGATTAAAGCAATGGGAAACTTCGATTAGACAAGATAATAACCAATCTGATCTTTGCAAGAGCTTTCGCTGAGTGTATTCTTTTCTCTCTCTTAATGGCAGATATGAATAACTAGACTCAAGCTTCTACTAGATAAAAATAAACTGAATGGGACCAATTATAAAGACTGGCTGAGAAATCTGAAAATTGCCTTGACTTATGATAAAGTATCATATGTCCTCACGGCTCCAACCCCGCCCGTCCCAGGTCCAAAATCCTCAATTGCGGATAAAGAAGTTCGCAAGACATGGGACGCTGACTATGCCACGGTCAAATGCCTCGCGCTTGTATCGATGGATAACACACATCAAAAGCAGCACGAGAATATGGACGTTCACGCCATATTCCTCCATACAAAGGAGTTGTATGGAGAGCAATCCCACGTATTACGATACGAAGCATCAAAGAAATTGTTTCAGATGCGAATGGCCCCTGGCACAACAGTAGGAGACCATGTTCTGAAGATGATAGCTCTCATAGAAGAACTTGAGGACCTAGGATAGACAATGGACAATGAACAATATACGGATATTATTCTGCAGTCCTTCCCCTCCACCTTTGCTCAATTCATAGTTAACTTCAACATGCACAACATGGAGAAGGAACTACCTGAACTCCTTAATATGTTAAGGAGTGCAGAGAGCACATTGAAATCAGTGAAAACTCCCGTTTTGAGTATTGGGCAATCTTCTTCTTCTCACCCAAAGGCTAAGGCCAAGGGAAAGCTCAAGAAGAAGCCCACCAAGCCTAGGGATGGAGTTAAAAAGGTTAAGGGGAAGGACAAGTCCAAAGCTGGAGAATTTGGGAAAGGGGAATGTTTTCATTGCCACAAAACAGGACATTGGAAGCACAACTGTATGGAGTACTTGAATCTCAAGAAGAAGCATGGGGATGCTTCCGCTTCAGGTGTGTTTGTGACAGAAAACTGTTTTTCAATAAACTCTGCTTCCTGGGTATTAGATACCGGTTCAGGTTCTCACATTTGCAATTCCATGCAGGGGCTGAGAAATAGCAAGGTTTTGAAGACAGGTGACCATACTCTCCGCGTTGGAAATGGTTCCAATGTACATACAGTCGCAGTGGGAGAGTATCACTTGGGGTTGCCATCTGGGTGTATATTGGTTTTGAACCCATGTTATTTTGTACCAAGTATGCTTTGTAATATAGTATCTGTTTCTTTGTTAGACAATGAAGGATATAATTTTGTATTGCAGAACAATGTTATGAACATTCACCTGAATCAAATGTTGGTTGGGTATGGTACGCTTAATAACGGGATATACGTCCTAAATCAACACACAGTTTTCAGCATACAACACACTAATAAAAGAAAACTTTCAGAAATAAATGAAGTTTTTCTTTGGCACCGTAGACTTGGTTATTAACGAAACAAGACTAAACAAGTTACACAAAGATGAATATTTAAACCTTTTGAATATAAATCTTATGCGACTTGCCAGTCTTGTATCAAGAGTAAAATGACCAAAACTCCGTTTACCGGACACGGAGAAAGAGCTACCGAGCTCCTAGGACTCATACATAGTGATGTATGTGGGCCAATGTCTACACAAGCTAGAGGCGGTTTTTCTTACTTCATTTCTTTCACTGACGATTTCTCAAGATTCGGTCATGTATTTTTATTAAAGCACAAATCCGAAGCTTCTAAGAAATTCACTGAATATAAACAAGAAATAGAAAAACAAACTGGCTTGAGTATCAAAATGCTTCGATCAGATCGAGGTGGAGAGTATCTCAGTACAGAATTTGCAAACTTGCTAAAAGAGAATGGGATTCTCCCTCAGCTCACTCCTCCTTACACACCACAGCACAACGGTGTGTCAGAACGACGGAATAGGACCCTATTAGATATGGTCCGATCCATGATGAGTGATACTGAATTACCTGTCTCATTTTGGGGGCATGCATTGGAAACTGCAGCGTTTCTACTGAACAGGGTTCCAACCAAAACCGTGTCTACCACGCCATATGAGATATGGCATGGGAAGAGACCATCTCTTAAGAGAATTAAGATTTGGGGTTGCCCGGCCTATGTTAAAAAGCAGAATCCAGACAAACTCGAGACACGGTCGGTCATGTGTAACTTTGTGGGATATCCAAGGAACTCTTATGGATATCTATTCTACCACAAGGAGGAACAAAAAGTGTTTGTTTCTCAGCATGCCACATTCTTGGAAAAAGAGTTTTTCACAAATGACACTGATGGCAACATGGTAGATCCAGAAGAGGTTCTAGAGACATAAACTACAAATGACGACTTGGTTGAACCGGCTGTTGCAATAGAAACTGAGAAACCTCGGCCACTCCGTAGGTCTGGTAGGACTTCTCGCCCACCGGAGAGGTACTACGGTTTTCTCATTGATGGTGACAGAAAATACTGCATCATGGAGGATGATGATCCTACCAGTTTTCAGCAAGCTATCACGAGTAGAGACTCGGTGAAGTGGCTGGATGCCATGAGATCCGAAATGGAGTCTATGTACACCAACAAAGTATGGACTTTGGACGTTGTACCCCCTGGGGTAAAACCTGTAGGGTGTAAATGGATCCTTAAAAGAAAGATTGGTGTAGATGGGCAGGTAGAGACCTATAAGGCAAGACTTGTGGCGAAGGGTTTTCGTCAAAGACCAGGTTTGGACTATGACGAGACTTTTTCGCCCGTAGCCATGCTTAAATCCATTCGGATCCTACTAGATATTGCTGCTCACTACGACTATGAAATCTGGCAGATGGACGTTAAAACGGAATTTCTAAATGGAGATTTAGAAGAATGCGTTTACATGGATCAGCCAGAGGGCTTCATTGATAGTGGGAGCAGCGGGAAAGCATGTAGATTGCTTAAATCCATATATGGGTTAAAGCAGGCATCACAGAGTTGGAACATCTGTTTCGATGATGTTATCAAAGAGTTTGATTTCATCAAAAATCCAGATGAACCTTGTGTTTATAAGAAGGCTGTAGGGAGAGCTGTAACATTCCTCGTATTGTACGTGGATGATATTCTTCTGATAGGAAATGACATTCCTATGCTACAGTCGGTCAAATCTTTCTTATCACTAAGGTTCTCCATGAAGGACCTGGGTGATGCTACATGCATTCTAGGCATAAGGATCTATAGGGATAGATCCAAGAAGTTATTGGGATTGTCCCAAACCAGGTACATCAACACCATCCTAAAAAGGTTTAGTATGGAAGACACCAAGTGGGGTGCCTTACCCGCTTGCCATGGGGTCATTCTCTCCAAGGACTCTTGCCCAAAGACCGATGAAGAGAGAGCTCGCATGAGCATTATACCCTATGCTTCGGCAGTAGGATCTATAATGTATGCGATGTTATGTACACGCCCAGATGTAGCTTATGCACTTAGTGTTGTAAGCAGGTATCAATCCAACCCAGGGAAGAATCACTGGATAGCTGTGAAGAACATTCTTAAGTACTTGCGAAGGACTAAAGAATTATTCTTGGTGTATGGTAATGGAGATCTCCAAATGGAGGCCTTTACCGATTTGAGCTTCCAGAGCGATAAGGACGACAGCAAATCTATCTTCGGGTTTGTATTTACCCTCAATGGAGGGGCGGTAAGTTGGAAGAGTTCCAAACAAGATACCGTTGCAGACTCTACGATGGAAGCTAAGTACATTGCTGCGAATGATGCCGTTAAGGAAGCCGTCTGGATGAGGAAGTTCATCTCGGAGCTAGGAGTAGTTCCAACCATTATTGATCCAATACCATTGTATTGTGATAATAATGGGGCTATGGCGTTAGCCAAGGAGCCCAGGTCCCATCAGCGATCCAGACACATCCTGAGGCGCTTTCATTTTATCCGGGAGATTGTTAATCGCCGCAAGATCGAGATTAGGAGAGTAGACACAAAGAATAACGCCGCAGATCCACTCACCAAGGCCCTCCCACAGCCGCAGCATGAGCGACTTTTTGAGATGTTGGGTATGAGATACACCAATAACTAGCCTTAGTGCAAGTGGGAGATTGTTGGATATATGTATGCCCTAGAGGCCATTATGTGATAGTGGATGTGTGTGTGTGTGTGTGTGTGTGTGTATTCAGTGTACATTCTTGCTCGACATGATAGTATGCTATCTGGTTCTTCTTTATCTGACATGTTGATTTGATCATGCTTTTATTCATTCACACATGTTGATAAAGCCCTGAAGATATAGGCTTGACTACTATGATTACGATGGAGATCATACTAGTGGGACATCTGTAGTTTATAAGCATATCCTGGAATGTCCCTAGTCGTAGGTGTATCGATACGGGGCATCATCGATATACCAGAGTAGACTAGCGTATATGATACTAGACCCATATGATGGGCGATGGATGTTCCCACATTCATCGATGTTTGACATTGAGATTGTATACGGGTGCTCAGTGGTGATTGGGTACACTGTACGGACTCACCGAGAACTCCTATATGGAATTATATCTATCGTCGGATAGCAGTTCTCAGGTGACACTGGTGCAGGTTAGTCTGTAGACCCGAGATCGTCATAGAGTCTTGTGTGTTCTCCCACTGTACTTTGATTACCACCCTACCACGGCTCTACTGAGTCGTGCAAACAGGTGGCCATTGGATACAGTCCCAAGATACACGAAGGCGATGAGCGATAGGAGGGGTTTCATCTCTCCCGGTATTGGGAGTTGATGCTGTGCTGTGCTCGATTGGCTATATCAGTAAGTCCCTGGCCAGGGCTGTTGAGATTTACCGATAAGTGTTATCAGTAGTTTCTTGATCTGTTGTAGACCATTCATCGGCACGACTTATTGAGTTATTGGGGTCGACAATACCATCCCTAGGCTCGATATGCAGCATATCTGACGAAGAGACCGGACTGTACGATAGTGTTGCCGGTTGGCTCGACGGGAGTTGTAATAGGTTCGCTTGTTTTCTTCTGATCGCTCAATACCCGGGTGGCCGTTATGTTTAGCTGACCGCTTGTGGCTTGTAGGTATTTGATATGATCATTACCTACTGCCGGCGTATTGACGAGTCTTAGAGTCCCACAATGAAGTTTCCTGGCTCAGGCGAAAAGATGTGGTGTGCATATGAGATATGCGCGGGGACCCGATTAAATACGGATATGTGATATCGTGGATTAATCGGGCATTTTCTATTGGTCGGGTCGTATGTGATATGACCGGTTTGCAAAATTTAGTGTTGATTTAACAAATGACTTTTAGATTAATTCTTTAGTTAAACTCTTTTTCCATTTTTGTATGCAGACATGTATGCACATGATGATGTGCATGGATACATACATGCATACATTGTATCATGGTTGTTGATACATATTTGGTGGCAATGCAAGACTTACATTGTAGAATTATCTATTTATTTATCATTTAGAAAAAAAAAAGAAAGGATAATTCACACAAGGTTTAAGCTTATCATCTTTGACCATGCTTCAACCACCATTTAACCTTGAGTTAATTATCCTTTTGTCTTTAACCCATTTGATAAAAATCTAGATGATTCTAACCATGGTTGAAGTGAGAAAGGATTAATATAGTTTATTCTTTTCTCATTTCAATGATTATCCATTCTCATATCATTTTCTTTATGTGAGAAAAGCTTAGCCACCATCTTCTTCTTCCTCTCTTGATAATTTCTTTAAGTAGGGTTGATTAAAAGAAAGAGTTTTGATTATAGAAAACAAACCACATCATCATACTACACACATCTAGCCCATTTGTGTAGGGTGTTTGCTTTATTTCATTCACATATCGGGTAAAGCAAGGAGCTTTGGGAAAAGGAGCTTCGGGTGGATCGTCGTGGACCTAGAAGATCTCAAGCCAACCTTTTTCCAACCCTCAAGTAGCCAAGAAGTCTAGCGTAGGGAGCTATAAAGGTTGTACTCTCAAAACCCTAGCTTTTTCTACTTGTGATGATGCTATTGAAATGAAACCCTAAATTTCTAGTATTGATTCTTTGTATGTTCACTTAGCACCTTAAAAATTTGATTTTGGCACATGCGATACTTCCAAACCCTTCATGAGGTGCTAGATAAACCTAACAAAGTAACCATTGGATTAAGATTATACCTCAAAATCATGAGATCAAACATGCAAACTTGACCTCCAAAATGCTAACTTTTCTTCAAGATCCAAGCTAGTTTGGCCCAAAAAAAACATGGGTGAAGGTTTAATTAGGATTTAATAGGAATTTGTGTGGATTTTGATGCATTTCTTGATGATTTTGGAGGTGAAATGAGGTGGAGACTTAGGGAGGGCTGCCGCCATGGGTTTGGCCAATTTGGGAGGGGATAGAGAAAGTGAGGTGTTGAATGAGTGGTGAAGTCAAGAACCCATACCTCAAGTATTAACCCATACTCCTTGTTTACTATATTTCCTTTTTTTCTTTATCTTTTCTCTAATTGAAGTGGGAAAAAGAGTGGGCAATTTTGGGGAGGGGGCAGCCCATGGCTCGGCCATGCGAGGTGTGTGTGCATGTGTGTGTGGAAATTTCTAAGTCAAAAACAACCACATACCACAAGTATTTAAACACCATACCTCAATTTCTAATTATTTTAATCCATTTCACTTTCAAGCTTAAACATAGGAATATCTAGCACCAGTTAGGAAAATTAGAAGAAAGAACTTGTTACAAAATGAGTGTTAGATGTGTCAGGTGCACTAAACTTATATTAACCCATTCTAATTTGTAATTTAACACCAATCAAATGTATAAGTGAAGGCTTAAAATAATATTTAAAAATAATTAATTAAGGAAAATATTTAAGTAAACTAACAATTTATAAGTGACTAATTAACTATCAATACTAGCCATTACATAGCTAAATAGGTATATTTAAGTCTATATCGAAAAATAATTATATCTTGGTTTTTATGGGAAACACCAGTTATTTTACCGATTATCGGAAATTTCACCTAAACGATTTTTCAGAACGTTACAATCTTCTCCCTTAAAGAAATTCGGTCCCCGAATTTAAAATTTAACTACGTGTACCCTCAAAGAGATGGGAATATTTCTTCCGCATCTCGTCCTCGGCTTCCCACGTGACTTTTTTTGCCGTTCGGCCACGTCAAAGAACCTATACGGACGGTATGATATCGGACCTCAATTTCTTCACCTGCCGATCTAGAATGACTATCGGCTGCTTGGTGAAAGAAGGATCGTGCTCTAGCCAGATGTTGTATCACGCGAGAGGGGTCATGAAGGTACTTGCGGAGCATTTATACAAGAAACACGGGATGAATATCTGGAAAGCTGGGTGGAAGAGCCAAACGATAAGCAACTGCGCCGACACGCTCGAGAATCTCAAAGGGACCCATATATCTAGGACTAAGCTTCCCTTACCTTCCAAATCTCAACACGCCCTTCATCGGAGAAACCTTCAAGAAAACGTGATCTCCAACGGCGAACTCAAATTTGCGACGACGTCCATCCACATAAGATTTCTGCCTGCTTTGGGCCGCTCTCATCCTATCCCAAATCAACTGAAACATTTTGGCCGTCTCCTGCACAATCTGTGGTCCCAAAATACTGCTCCCGCTGAGCTATGTCCAACAAACGGGTGATCGACACCTCCTCCCATATATCGCCTCGAAGGTGCTATCTGAATCTCCTCCTGGAAGCTGTTATTAGATAAAACTCTATCAAGGATAAGTGGCGATCTCAACTGCCACGAAATCTAGGACGCAAGCTCGGAGCACGTCCTCACGAGTCTGAAAGGTCCGCTCTGATCGACCGTCGGTCTGCGGATAGAAAACTGCACTGAAACTCAATCGGGTGTCCAAACTCTCTTAATGTTTCTACAATAGTCGGTTGGTGAACTGGGTGCCTCTGTCGGACACAATACAAGTCGGAACTCCATGTAGTCACACAATCTCATCAACATATATCTGAGCATACTGAACGAATCCAAAAATGGTCCTCACTGGCAGGAAGTGAGCTGATTTTGTCAATCGGTCTACAATCACTCAAATGGAGTCATACTCTCGACTGTTCCTAGGTAGACCCACGATACAATCCATAGAAATATGTTCCCATTTCCACTCCAGAATGGGCGAAGGTTGTAATTCTCCTGCTGGCCTCTGATACTCGGCCTTGACTCTGCTGACAAGTCAGCATCCCGAAACAAAATCTGTGACGTCTCTCTTCATCCCTTCACACTAGTAGACTTCTCTCAAATCACAATACATCTTGGTGGAAACCGGATGAACACTATATACTGACCGATGCTCCTCCTCTAAGATCTCGCGTCTCAGTCCCTCGGAATCTGGCACACATAGTCGAGTCCTAATTCATAGTATTCCCTGATCGTCGATCACGAACTCTGAATCTCTGCCCTGTCGAACCTGCTCTAAGATCTTAGATAAACGAACGTCATCGGACTATGCCTCATGGATATGATCAAATAACTATGGATGTATACGGACACGGACAAGTTGTCCCCCGGTCGACGTAAACTCGAACTGCACTCGGCTGTCACAAGGAATCTGCTAATCTGCCGTCGACGGTCTCTGAATTGTGCTCAAACAAGAAAAGCTATCTCCGGACTCCGACTCAAAGCATCTGCCACAACATTCGCCTTGCCCGGACGATAAAGAATCCCGCAGTCATAGTCTTTCACTAGCTCCATCCATCGGCACTGTCTCAAATTCAAATCTCGCTGCTGAAAGTTGTAGTGTCTCCAGATCTTAAGTGTAAAACCACCACAGCCATCACTAAGTCATGTATGGAATAATTCTGCTCGTTCTTCTTTAACTGCCGAGAAGCATAGTAATAACCAACAAAACCGCCTGATCCTAAAGGCAAAAATAATACCGGCGTCGTAATAAAACGAGTCATCAACTACTAAAAACTCTGCTCGCATACCTCATTCCAACGAAAAGAAACTCTCTTCCGGGTCAACCCGGTCAACGTTGCAGCTAAATGCAAAAAATCCTGTACGAAATATCCATAGTATCCGCCCAAACCCAAAACGCTGCGAACCTCCGTCACTGATACAGGTCTGGGCCAGTGCTGAACGGCCTCGATCTTTTTCGGTTCCATACTTACCATCTCTCATAACTACGTGTCCCAAGAAGACAATGCTATCCAACCAGAAAACACACTTGGATAATTTAACGAATAGTTGGTGCTCCTTCAAAGTCTACAACGAAATCCTCAATTACTGACCAGACTCCGCTCGGTTCCAAAAGTATACTAAAATGTCATCAACGAACACGATAATAACTGATCAAGAAACAGCATGAATATGTAATTCATCAAGTCCATAAACGCTGCTGGGGCATTGGTGTGCTCGAACGACATCACCAAGAACTCATAATGCCCGCAACGCGTGCGAAGAGCAGTCTTCGGAATATCACCCTCTCGAACTTGCAACTAATGGTCACCTGATCGTAAATCATTCTCCGAGAAATGTCCCGCACCCTAGAGCTAATCAAATAAATCGTCGATGCGAGATAAGGGATATCTGTTCCACACAGTAACCCGATTCAACTGAAAAAAATCGATGCACAAACACAACTGCCGTCTTTCTTCTTAATGAACAGAACAGGAGCTCCACAAGGCGAAGCACTCGGACGAACAATCCCTCTATCCAACAAATCTTGCAACTGATCCTTCGGTTCTTTAAGCTCCGCCGGGTCTATCCGATATGGCTGTATAGAAAAAGGTTCCGTGCCGGAAATCAAGTCAAAGCAGAACTCAATATCACGCTCTGGCGACAAACCAAGCAACTCGTCAGGTAAACATCTGGAAACTCTCTCCCAATCGGGACCTGGTCCAACGGGACCTCTGCGGCTCTAACATCACAAACATACGCCAAGAATTCTTGACATCCATTCTCAAAAACTGACTAGCGCGAAAAGAAGAAATCAAACTAGGAAAGACGACGCTATGGTCTCACCGAAAAACAAACAAGAACTGGCTTACCCAGAAAACTAAATCCGACTGCCTTCTCACGGCAATCCACGGATGCATAACACGTGGCTATCCAATCCATGCTCAGAAGAACTTCGAAGTCAAATATATCGAGAAAATCAAATTGACAGAAGAATCCCTATCTCCGATACGAACAAAACAAACACGAACGAAAAACATTTCGAGTGATAAAAGGCTCGCCTACTGGAATAATAACAATCAGCGGCAGATCAAACAAGGATGACTCTCGGTCCAAAAATGACTGAAGTATCATAAATGCGCTCCTTTAGCAGTAAGGCTCCATCCATCGTGACTGCATACGTGTCAAAATGCTGGGTGCCGATGGTAAGAAATAACTGTATGTCCAATCTCCACACGAAGCTCTTTATCCGTTTCTCTTCAGTGTCCACCAGGTAAGGAGCATATCGGACCACTAAGTAACTGAATGTCGTACTCTGACACTGTCATCCCTGAAGTCTTGCGCAAAGGCTCGAAACTACGGGCTCGGCCACTCGAACGCTCTCTGGAAGGAAACGAGCAAGAAATACAGCTGTGAACTCATCCCAACTCATAGGAAGTAGATCTGCAGCTCGGCCTCTCTCAATTGACTCGCACCACGTCTGAGCAAGACCTCTCTAGACAAAAACTCGCAAGCTCAATCCATATCTCGTCAGAACATCTCTGTGAACGACAATTCCTACCCATCCTGTCGAGAATTGTCTACGTATCCTCCGCTGCATCTGTGCCGGTAAAAACAACCTGGAGGTTTCGGCCTCAAAAACTCCTATAAGGGTACGGAAATAACCTTGGTAACAACAGAAACAGTTGCCTGTGCAGCAGGTACAATCACAGTCCTTGCAGCAGGAGGGACATCATCAGCTCTCGGAGCTCGGCTAACCTCAACTAACAATCCAACCATCTGTCGCAAGTCCTGAATATTCGACTCCAGCCTAGCTATCCATTCTGGAGAAGGCGGATCACTCTGTCCCTGAGGGGTAGGCGTACCGCCCTGATCGGTCCTCGTCTCAAATGAGCCTACTCTAATCTCATCTCTGGTGGCAGCCCTCTGGACCTCGATATCTCCAGCGGCATAGTGTCTGGAATAAGAAACAGGATTGATAGGAACATTGCGATCAAATCAAAGGGTTTCCGGAATCAAGGAAGGAAATACAAGCAAATATATATCCTAAGGTCACTTAAGCGGAGTACTGTATCGTAAGTATGCCGCGGAACATACACATACTACGTCACTCTGCTTAAGTCACCTACTCCATCTACCAAGGGTCATCTTACACTCAGAAAGGTAAAACCTATCGCTCTGATACCAACTTTGTCACGACCCGAAGGTACGGAATGTGACTGGCACTTAAATTACGAAACATATCAAGGCGTACATAATCTAAGTAAGCCAAAGCCTAGAAATCAAAACCATTTAAGAAATAGAGTGAAGGAAAACTTATTTAAAGAAAGTGATTTTAACCAAATAAGTCGCATTAAACATTTAAAAGCAACATCACATTTTCTCGAAAATTTCGGCAGAGTCTCCTTTGTAAAAACTGGCCCCCAAATAGGTACAACACATGAAAATACATATAAATGTTGAATACAGGCATCCCCAAGCGGGAGCTAGCTCTTCGCCAAAGGAGGAATCACAACCACATGCAATATGTATATTAAAAGTGCACGATAAGCATCCGAAAGCAAGAAATAAGAAAATACCACCTCGGCTCAAGTGAGTATCGACACCAAATACCACAAATACAAATCTCACGAGTCTCACTGTCTAGTCCAATATACAAGGGTAGATGGTGTATACTAGATACAAAATAATATACATGATGGAATAAAATATCCTCGCAACCCACCTACGAGCAATGCCGCAAGTCCAAGCAAAAGGAACGAAATGAGGAAGTGCGCCCGCCGCTACGGTGCTGACGGGTCGAACCTGCAAGATATTGTGGCACAACGGGGGTGAGTTGCCAACTCGTGAGTAGTAAGTAACATCTCATAAGGCTATCGTAAGCATGCACGCAAATGCATCTCAATCTACGCATATCAATATGATACGATGTACTAACATGAATGCAACATGAATGCATAATCAAACACGAAACCTGAACAAATTTGGTATGAGAAAATCGTTATTCTTATCTTAGAAAAACCCCTGTGCAATAAACTGAAGTGCCATCTATGAAATCAACAGAAAATCCGTGTCAAGTATCGACACAATATATATATCCCAATATCTCGATGTCTCAACATCTCAATATCTCGATGTCTCAATATCTCAATATTTCGGGCTCCGTCTGTCCGGATCGGCCCATATCATCAAATCTCACGACCACGTCGGTATCCTCCGGATATCCGCCGCGTCAGACATCACCGGTAGGTAGTCCGTCCCTGCCGGGCACATCGTCATCCCCACAAAAACACTCTCGCCCTGGGGTACCATACCGGGTCCACCATATACCCGAAACGGTTCATCTTCCTCCTCGAATCGGGTCTCGAAAACCAACAGAAATCAGGAAAAACTCATGGTGGATGACATATGCATCATATCACGAGAAAACCACAACTTATATTTTAAAGCAATAACAGGTTTATTAAATTCTTGCGGTTTCTCCCAAAATCCATAAATCTCTTAAACACGGAAATTTTCAAGAAAATCACAATACATGAACATGTCGGCAATGATGAATGCCTATGGTATCCATAATATGAAATACGATGTGTGACTAGAAAACTATGCATGAACGCTGATGCAATGAGGTATATGCATATGACTAGCAATTCTACGTATCCATCCTGATGAATTGAATATACAAGTACAGGTTTTACAGATCATTTATGGTGCAATTGTTTTAGATTCTGATTTAAAAAAGTTCTATAGTGTTCGTGACATAGCAATAACCAAGGTGTGTGTGTTCACATGAATAGTTCCCGTGCAGCATGAACCAATGGTAATAATGCAAGTGTCCTATGAGATAATATCATATATATCTATGATGATGCAATGCAATGAGATGAATGACTAGGAAACTACGCATATAAATACAAGTACTACTAGAAATCCTGACTATCGGGCGCCTCGCGCCATCCAGACGATTCTCCCGTAGATGTATACATCTACTCACCGGAACGCCTCGGCTAATCTGATCCGATTTCAGCTCTGCCATTTCCGCGTCATATCCGACACCTCTGCACCCGATCCTAGAAACGTACATAAGGAAATAAGAGAATAAATATATATATAGTCGCGGACATAAACAATACAAGTCAACCACGCGCACTAACTAAACGCGCACGCACTTGGTGTACAAAACGCGCTCGCGACAATGCTTCAAACCACAACTAGGATCGCTATACGTGACAACTACCAAAACCAAAAACCCAATCGCACTAATCGCGCATTCACAGCACACTAAATATTATAAGAAATAGGTTGTAACTCATCAAAACCTCAAATTTAATCAAATCGATTTATTCCAAAAACCTAGTAAGCATCTTTTAACCAATTTAGTGCGAATCTAGAAGTTTTAACAAATCTAGTGGCCACAATGATCATTTTACATCATAATTAGGCTACCCAATTATTAACTAGATTTTAATCTCACCAATTTACATTAATCCTAAAAATCTAGTTTGCAAAATTATGTAATTAAGACAATATAAAGCTAACAATTTACAAATTAACAACTAGACTAGATTTTGCATGACTTAATAAGTTAAACTACTCATTGCAACCATGAGCAAGTGATAAAAACCCTAACTTTAGCTTAAACCCTTTCTTGAAATTTCAAGTTAGCAATTATAACCATAATTAAACATCAAAATTAACTAAATTGAAGTAGTTAAACATCAAGTAACCATTGGGTTAAGATTATACCTCAAAATCATGAGATCAAACATGCAAACTTGACCTCCAAAATACTAACTTTTCTCTAAGATCCAAGCTAGTTTGGCCAAAGAAAAACATGGGTGAAGGTTTAATTAGGATGTAGTAGGAATTTGTGTGGATTTTGATGCATTTCTTGATGATTTTGGAGGTGAAATGAGGTGAAGACTTGGGAAGGGCTGTTGCCATGGGTTCGACCAATTTGGGAGGGGAGAGAGAAAGTGAGGTGTTGAATGAGTGGTGAAGTCAAGAACCCATACCTCAAGTATTATCCCATACTCCTTGTTTACTATATTGCCTTTTTTTCTTTATCTTTTCTCTAATTGAAGTGGGAAAAAGAGTAGGCAAATTTGGGGAGGGGGCACCCCATGGCTCGGCCATATGAGGTGTGTGTGGGTGGGTGTGGGTGTGGAAATTTCTAAGTCAAAAACAACCCCATACCACAAGTATTTAAACACCATACCTCAATTTCTAATTATTTTAATCCATTTCACTTTCAAGCTTAAACATAGGAATATCTAGCACCAGTTAGAAAAATTAAAAGAAAGAACATGTTACAAAATGAGTGTTATATGTGTTATGGTGCACTAAATTTGTAATAACCCATTCTAATTTGTAATTTAACACCAATCAAATGTATAAGTGAAGGCTTAAAATAATATTTAAAAATAATTAATTAAGGAAAATATTTAAGTAAACTAACAATTTATAAGAAACTAATTAAATATCAATACTAGCCATTATATAGCTAAAATAGGTATATTTAAGTCTATGTCGAAAAATAATTATATCTTGGTTTTTACGAAAAACACCAGTTATTTTACCGATTATCGAAAATTTCATCTAAACGATTTTTCAAAACGTTACATTACGGGGGTCCCGCTATCCGGTTAGCGGGCTGGAGGTCCAAGAGGTTAGCAACCCTCTTGCGGGGTGTGGGGCATGCCCCGTTAGAATTTTTTTCTAACGAGAAAAGTGTTGTTGAGTGTGTGTGTGTGTGTGTGTGTATAAAGAGGGAAAATAGCGTCCAAAGGACGCTGGGCGCCAGGAGGGAAAAGGGTCTTAGCCCCTATACTTAGAGTTGTACTCCCAATTAACTTTTGGAGTTAAACTCATAAAAAAGAGAACAAAGAGACTTAGCCCCTGCACTGGGAGTTGTACTCCCCAAAAGAAAGATTTATTATTATTATTATTATATATATATATATATATATATATTGTGTGGAGTTAAACTCCCAAGATATTTCTGGAGATGATGAAAGGGGACTCCTTTCCTCTCTCTTGAGCCTTAGATCTTCTCTTGAGCTTTGGATCTTCCCAAAGTGAGATTTTTGGAGATAGGACTCCTTCTTTCTCCTCTCTATTGGCTGGATCTTGAAGAAAAGGGGGTGGGGCTTAAAAATCTCCATTTTTAGAGATTTAATGGAAGATCTGAGTTCCCCTTCAAGAGTTTTATGGTGAAAAACTATTTATTTTTGGGAAAGAAAGAGTTGAACTCTTGATTTAATTCAGAAAAGAGGAAGAAGATTTAGAACCTTGAAGAAGGGGAAGGAGGCACAGAAACCCTAACTTTTTTAGGGAATGAATTCTTGTTTTTTTCATTTCATCATCATGTTGCATTTTATAGGCTTATAAATTTACACATAGCCCCTTGGGCTTTACAAAATAACATTTTTGCCCATCTCATGTCTCATGTGCTCATTTCTTTTGCACATGAGCCATAAGCTCTACAAAAATTTGGCTTTATGTCCATTTATTTTTGTTGGATATAGTGCCCTCTAAGTCAATTATTGGATCGCAGGTACGTGATTACAATGATTGAGGCATGACCGATACCGATATGACAGTCTTGCTCGAGATGATAGTATACTATCTGGTTTGTCTTTATCATAGTTTACATGCTTTAGTTCGCTATTGCATGTTGATAGAGCCTATAGGATTCTTTCTTGACTGCCAGCAGTATGATGGCGATCATATATGTGGGAGCTGGAGTCTATAACCACATCCTTAAAGTGTCCCTAGTCGTGGGAGTTTCAAGACAGGGCATCAATACTCCAGAGTAGACTAGTGTATACAGTCGAGATCCCGACGAGGGGCAGTGGCCGGTCTCACAAGCCATTGGTGTCAGTTGGTTCACCTAAGATGTATACAGGTGCTCATTGGGTTATGGGTATACCGGACAGGACTCGCCGGGAACATGCTAGTTGGTATTATACATATCGTCAGATAGCAGTTCCCTGGTGACATGTGTACAGGTTAGTTTATCAACCTGAGATCGTCATTTGTCTCGTGTGATCTCCCACTGTGCTTTGATTTCTACCCTACCATGCTCAAAGGAGACGTGCAAACAGGTATTTTTTGGGTAGAGTCCCGAGCCACATGGAGGCAGTGAGCAGATCGTCGGGGATTCGTCTCTCCCGGTATTGGGGGTTGATGTCGCACAGTGCACGGGTGGCCATCACTAGAAATCCTCGGCCGAGATAGTGGAGAATTACTGATTTGGATCAATAGTTTCTCAGGTGGTGATGGGCTTCATACCGACACAAATTATCGCGTTATTAGGGGTCTGACTTGATCCACCCCCTTAGACTCGATATGCGATTCTCTTTAGACGAACGGACCGGACTATACTGATATTATCACTGTCAGGCTCAGTAGGGTTTCTAGATGAGTTCGCTCGTCAGCTTCCCTTCCAATCAATACATAGGCAACCGTTACGTATACCTCTGACGTGCTAGAGGTTATACCTAGTGCCAGTGTGTTGATGAGTCATTAGATCCCCCACAGACAGTTTCCCAAATTCGGGCGAAACGTTGTAGAGGCCGTATGGTTTTATGGCAGGGTTCGGAAAATGCACGTGTGTTTACGCACGTGTCATATTTCGGGCAGATAATACTGGTAGGCTTTGGTTTAAGCCGGATCCGAGTATTATACTGTGTAGATATAATATCTTTGTCTCAGTTGCATTTGTATTCGGTCGTAATACAAATACGGGTATGTTTATACTGATACGGGGTTATCCTAAAATTCGTTTCAGGATCACTTTTGGAAGTTGCCAGTTTCCAGTTTTCTATCACCTGTATTTGATATTTGGTTAAATGCGGGTTTATCTTTTCTTCCTAAGGGTGAGTCATGAGATTGCTTCTAGAGGATTCTAGAATAGGGTGACTAGGTTAGTGAGGTGTTATATGATTCATTGGTTGTATTTAATGCTTGATGATGTGTTAAGGTCACTCATGGTTTTGCATTAATGAAGTAATGAGTCATGATAAGTTTGATTGCTTAAGGTCACCCTCTTTACTCATACACTCACCCCCTTTGCTTCAAATATGGTCGGCCCCCTCTTGGGTTTGGGGAGGTTGTTCATTTGAAAAGATTATGATAGTTTTTAGATTCATGGAAATTAGATAGAAACATTTCTCATTTCATTCCAATACAAAAGGGCAACTTCATTAACCGTTCGTCCATAGTTTTGGACGAAGCGAGACAAAGTGTTCTACTCATTCTCTACATCAATCTTGGTCATCTCTTTTAGCAAACTTGATGATCGAGTTGCCTCGGTTCAGAGGCGGGAGCCCGTTTAAAAATCCGTCGACGTGGTGCCACCTGGACGAGGAGACTGGAGATTCAGGATATCGGAGCAACCGCAACAAAGCGTGGGATGATGGTTGAAGACCGAAGGACTCGGATCGTTCGGTATAACTTTTCTACCCACTTTGTAGTTTGTTAGTTTAGCTTTAATGGCAGATGCGGGTTATAGTACGCGGTAGCGCCAGTTGTAAAAGTTTTTGTTCCGCATTTGGCATCTGTTAAACAGCCGGGGCGCTACCGTGGACTTACAATTTTACATTCATGCATGAAAATTATATCAAACTTATTTATTACATAATTTTCTTCTTGGCATGGGGGAAGCCGGCCGCTTCATGTCCAGGCTTGATTTGGACATGGGCCCACTTGGCCTGGGCTTGGGCCCAATTGGCTTGGGGTTGACTCTGATTTTGACTTGGTCAACCGGGATGTAATTTTTGACCCCAACAAAATACCTCCCATCAATAAATGCACACTGCGTATATGAGTTGTGTGCATGAAATTGATGGATCTTGAAGTTGGACTTCAAGGTGGAACATCATTCCGGGGGGGCGGCGCATCATTCCGGGAGCATAATTCCGGGGATCGAAGCATAATTCCCAAAGCAGAGCATGATTCCAAGGGGAGGATATATTCTGAGACGAAGCATAGTTTCGACACAAGGTTCCGGGGGGAGGATGATTTCAACACGGAGTACACTCTGAGACGAAGTATGATTCCGACGCAGAGGTTGATTCCAAGTCGAAGCATAATTCCGACAGGAAATGCAGATACTCCGAGACGAAGCATGATTTCAACATGGGGTACACTTTGAGACGAAGAATGATTCCGACGTAGAGGTCAATTCCCAGGCGAAGCATAATTCCGACGGGGAAAGCAGGTACTCCGAGGCAAAGCATGATTTCGACACGGGGTACACTATGAGACAAAGCATGATTCCGCCGCAGAGGTTGTTGGTTGACTTGATTTTGAGTCAGAGCATAATTCCGACGGGAGGTCATTGGTTGACTTGATTCCGAGACGGAGCATAATTCCGACAGGGAGGTCATTGCTGCCCTTTTTGCGACTTGGACGGTCGGTGCTGCTCTTTTGCGACTTGGATGGTCGGTACGGCCCTTTTTGCGACGTGGACGGTCGGTGCTGCCCTTTTAGCAACGTGGACGGTCGGTGCTGCCCTTTTTGCGACTTGGACGGTCGGTGCTGCCATTTTGGCGATGTGGACGGTCGGTGCTGCCATTTTGGCGATGTGGACTGTCGGTGCTGCCATTTTAGCAACTTGGACGGTCGGTGCTGCCATTTTCGCGACGTGGACGGTCGGTGCTGCCCTTTTAGCGACATGGACGGTTGGTGCTTCCATTTTTGCGACGTGGACGGTCGGTGCTGCCATTTTCGCGACGTGGACGGTCGGTGCTGCCCTTTTAGCGACGTGGACGGTTGGTGCTGCCATTTTTGCGACGTGGACGGTCGGTGCTGCCATTTTAGCGACTTGGACAGTCGGTGCTTCCATTTTAGCGACGTGGACGGTCGGTGCTGCCATTTTAGCGACTTGGACGGTCGGTGCTGCCATTTTAGTGACGTGGACGGTCGGTACTGCCATTTTAGCGACGTGGACAGTCGGTGCTGCCATTTTAGTGACGTAGACGGTCGGTGCTGCCCTTTTTGCGACTTGGACGGTCGGTGCTGCCATTTTAGCGACGTGGACGATCGGTGCTTGATTTGACTTGCTCCGCTTTCTGCAGTGTCAGGGATGAACTTAACTTGCTCTGCTTCTTGCGATGTCGAGATTGGATTTAACTTGCTCCGCTTTCTGCGGTGTCGGGATTGAAGTTGACTTGCTCCGCTTTCTGCCGTGTCGAGGTTGGATTTGACTTGCTCCGCTTTCTGCGATGTCGGGGTTGACTTGCTCCGCTTTCTGCGGTGTCGGGATTGGATTTGACTTGCTCCGCTTTCTGCGATGTTAGGGTTGAAGTTGACTTGCTCCGCTTTCTGCGGTGTCAGGATATGATTTGACTTGCTCCGCTTTCCGCGGTGTCGGGATTCGACTTGTTTCCGAAGTGGGGCTTGATTCTGCCAGGGAGGTCGTTGGTTGTCTTGCTGATTTAATGTGATTTAGGTTGACATCAGCATCGCTACACTGGAATATGGTATCAGGAGGAATCATCATTTGCCATGAGAGGATTTGGGGATTTTGGTTTTGGTTAGGCATCAGCATCGCTACACTGGAATATGGTACCATGAACGAATCATCATTTGCCGTGAGGGGATTTCCCTCGTTTCCAGTTTAACGACTTAGGGGTTGTTCCCCTCCGAAAGACGGCGACGACGTGAGGACGTCTCGCCTGAGATTCGGGGCAGATGCTATATGGTTTTATCCGTCCATCTCTCCGAAGATGCCAAGTTGATTTATGGCACCGTGTATCGGAGGTTTAGACGGATGCGGCCGATGTAGCAGACTTTGTCAGATTCCCCCTCGCTTGAGGGGTTTTTGATTGTGGAAACGCTCTTCCCTGCAGGCACAAGACCCTGCAGTTAATTACGCTACCGCATCGCGATAACAACTTTCTCCTTCTCCAGAATTTCACTTCGTGTCGTCGGTGTTTGTTTTGTTTGTGGTTGCCCGTGGAATGTATACGGAGACTATTTATTTCGTCGCCCGTAGGATGTGGATTAGTCCAAATCCGTACTTTCCTAGATTTGGGTTTTGATTTTTGGTTTAAGGATACATTAGCCATATTTGAGGCTAAGATCAACTTAAACGTTTGTTAAGAATACGTTAGTCTAATTTCCAGACTAAGATCAACTTAACGGAATCGTCTAGATCCATTTCCAGTTTAGGGACATGGTGGTCCATTTAATATATGGCCGTCGGGACCCGTCACCTCTCTGACGACGTTGAAGGATTACAACGACATGTGTCAGAGGAGTTCGGAGATGTACCCTTGAACCAAAGGTAAATTGATTTAAACAGAGCAGCCGTGCTCAGTCAATTTAATTTGAGGACTTACGGCCAAAATTGGGCTAAGTCCAGTTGAAAATGTTCAACATTTTATTTTCTTTTGCATTGCATTTCTTTTTATTTTTATTTGGGCTCTACCCATAAAGGATGCAGAGCGTCAATTTGTTTTGGGCTCTGCCCATTTATAAATGATGCAGAGCATCAATTTTACTTGAGCTCTGCCCTTTTTATTGCTTTGCAATTCATTTTGGCCTGCTAGGTCTTTTTGGCTTGGGCCTGGCCCTTTAACAAAAGAAATGCGTTGCATTTTTTTAGGCGCTTTGCGCCAATCAAAGAGCGCAAGCGCTTGTGATGATAACACGTGTCATGCAGCGCAATGCGCTGCGCTAGTGCGCTGCGTTTGCGCTGCTGACACGTGGCGCGCTCTGGTGAGTTGCGCCAATTTCAGAGAGCAAACCTTTATTTCAAAAGTGCATAGCGTAAATGGTTCAGATGCTGATACGTGGCGCTCTCTGGTGGCTTGCGCCAGCCCAAGAGCGCAACAGTGCAGATTTATAAGTGCAAAGCACTATTAATTTGAGAATCTTTTAGATTCAAGAACCAATGGTTCATAAAAGAAGTGCAAAGCACTATTTGTTTTCTTCGATCTAATGAGAGTCGAAGAAAACAAGTATTTCTTGTTTTTCTTATTTAAAGAACCAGTGGTTCATAAAAAGTGCAAAGCACTATTTTTATTTTGTTTTTTATTAAAGATCATTGGTCTTGTTTTTAGATCAATGATCTGTTCATAAGAGAATTTTCTCATTTTCTAAAGGCTTTTTACCTTTTTCTTGAAACTTTTTCAGAGTTCTCTCTGTTTGAAGCTCTTGATTTCTCCAAAAAAATCTTTCTCCTTCGAATTGAGGTCTAGGGTCCTTTTTATAGTGCCCATAAATTTGTTAAATTTGTGAAAGAGATCTTTCTCTGAGTGATTTGGGGAATTTTTCCCCACAATTGGATCTTTGATCCAAGGGCTTCTGTCTTACAGAAGAAAATCTTCTTGTTTTAACAAGAACAGAAAGATTTCTTAGAATTTTAATTCTGTTAGGCGCAAATGCTCCAGAGCGTGACACGTGTCGCGCAGCGCACAGCACAACACAACTGTGCTAGCGTGATTGCGCTGACACGTGTCGCGCAGCGCACAGCGCAGCGCAACTGCGCTGCCACGTGGCGTGCAGCGCAGAGCGCAGGCCAGCTGAAGCGTTACTTCTTTAATTAAAGTTTGAATTTTAAACAGAGCCTTGCTCTGATTGGATGCGCTGCCTTGGGCGCTGCGCTGATGTATCAACTTTTGACGCATGGCGCGTTGCGCGCAGCACAAAGAATCTGAAGCGTTGTTTCATTTACTAAAGTTTAAATTTTCAAAGTAGAGCTTTGCTCTGATTGGGGGAGTTGCTTCATTTTCCACCTTGGAATTTGAACAGAGCTTTGCTCTAATTGGGGTAAACAAATGCCCCCCCCCCCACCGTTGCGCTTACGTGGCCTCCAAACGTGAGCGCAGCGGTGGCAGACTCCCAACCGTCGCGCCATCCCTTGGAAGCTAAAAGGGCATTTGATGCCTATAAATAGGACCTTTTGTCCCTTAGATGATTTTCATCTCTAAAATTTTACTTTCAGAACTCAGAGCCCTGCTCTTTATTTTCAAGAACTTCAAGAGTTAAACTCTTAAAACTTTTAGGTGAAAATTTTAATTTGGATTAAATTAAATTAAATTAATTTTCATTGATAGAGCCTCGCTCTCAATAGATCCTGATCTAAAGGAAACCCCTTTAGGGTTTCACTTAGCAGAGCCTTGCTCTACAGGTCTAAAGGGATCTAAAGAGAACTACAGGGGACCCTATTAGGGTTCCATTAATAGAGCTCTGCTCTCTGAAAGATTTTCCTTGGATTTTTTTTAATTCATTAATGGAGCTTTGCTCCTTCCAAATCATACAGCAGAACTCTTAGGAGCTTTTCATTGATCTTGGAGTTTAAAGATGGCATTTTATTCCTCAGTGCATTATATCGTTTTGCTTAATCAGTCTTTCTGATAATTTTGTTGATTTTCTTTCACAGAAACAATGGACGCCCATATGTATGCTCTTAACGAGATCATCTCTTACGGGGACATCCACCGACTTGGCCGCTCTCAAAATCGAGAGTTCACAAACGCGGAGTGTGCAGAAATCATGAGCCGCTTCGACGCATACAACGGTCCACTGCTTCCCCGACGTTCCTCTCTCCTTAAGCTTATCGTGGGAGCCATCTGGGAAGCGCTTCCCCTATTCTGTTCCGGTGTGCCGCTTAGGGCGTTGGATGCCGCTGAGGATAAGGTGCACTCGGTGTACCTGACGAACTTTATCTCGAAGAGACGGCGAGACAGTCTTGTCGATCTCTTGCACGAGGTCTTTCAACTGTCTGCCATACTTGCTGCTTATCGGAGGGTGGAAGACATCAGGGGGGATCCTGACGCTTGTGCTCGCGAAAGAAAGCACACCAGGATGGTCCGTGAGGCTTGGAAAGTCATAGATAGGGTCGCTTTCGAGTTCCTCAATCCATGTCCTGGGTTCGAGGTTATACCTTTGTAAACATTTTAATAATGTTATTATCTATTTCTCCGTGATTGTAAGAACCCCCTTTTTATGATATGAATAGAAAATTTCCATTTCAGCTTGTCTTATCCCTTGTTCTGAATCTTTTGCACATGCATGGATGAGTGTGTCTCGAACGCTTGATCAAATGCAAATCGGATGTTCTTTCTGTCGCCTCTCTTCTTTCTTTTATTATCAGCATGCTGTCTTGATAAACATAATTAGAAGATAACTTAGTTTTTCCAAAAGATAGCGATGGCTTAGGCCGCAGGTTCGGATCTGCCGTCTAAGACTTTTCAAGTCTATGAGCCGTGAGGGTCTCATAGAGACTTTTCTCCCTACGGATCGAGAGGATCTCGTAGGTGGGTTTTCTCCTTAGGAATCGTGAGGATTCCTAAGTGTGTTTTCTCTTGTAAGTCGTAAGGATCTTATAAGAGAATTTTTCCCTCCTACGAGTCGAGAGGACCCGTAAGCGGTTGTTTCCCTCCTTGTCGAGTTTCGAGTTTGGAGAGTGAGACCCGTGGATAGTGTGCAAGAGACCGTTTTGGGCTAACTTGCAGGGTCCCAGTGCTTAGGAAAACAGGCTCCTTTTATGCCTACTTCCAAAGGCTTCATCTCACGAGTCGAGCCGCATCGAGAATTTCTCGCAAAGACATCAGTTTCTTCACAAGTTGAGACGAATCGAGCATTTCTCGCAAGAATATCCTAACGTCACAGTTAACCTCTGCTATTTATGACAGAAGTCCGTTAGGGTCTGTGGTACTTAGGGTTTTGGCCGTCGTACCGTCGCATAAGCTGATATATTCCTCGATAGGCAATCGTGCTGCTCGAGTAGCCCTGCAACTGCCGTGTCTCTGATCCCTTCGGGGGCTGGACAAGACGTCTTCGAGCAATCTTCCTAGGCAGTTTGACCGTCGGAAGAGCAAGCGTTAGGAATTTGCCATGCCGCTTTTTACTTGAGGTTAGGCTCATTTTGGCGAGCCCCGATGAGTCATAACCACTCCGCGCTGGTGTGGGATGATCTCCGATAGTCTTTCAGGTTTTATGTGAGTTGCCGTCAAGACCCTGAAGCTAGGATTTTGGCATTTGCTTCGTTTGCTGGCATTGCGTCTGCTGTATCGAAACGAATATCGTGGTGGGAGCTAGGAATTTTTGCCGTGGCTCCATTTGTTTGATTGTCGCGTCTGAACCCTGCTGGAGGAAGAACGCTGGAGTGACATCTCGTCTGTTGTATCGAGACGAACGTCGTAGTTGTCTCTAGGTTGCTGGTGAACCGTCGAGGTTTGGAACTAGGGATTTTGCCGTGGCTCCATTTGTTTGATGATGTTGCGTCTGCTGTGTCGAGACGAACGTTGGGGTGACATCTCGTCTGCTGTATCGAGACAAAGGTCGCAGTGGAGCTGGGATTTTGCCGTTACTCTGCTTGTTTGATTGTCGCGTCTGAACCCTGCCGGAGGAAGAACGCTGGAGTGACATTTCGTCTGCTGTATCGAGACGAACGTCGTGGTGGGAGCTAGGGATTTTTGCCGTGGCTCCATTTGTTTGATTGTCGCGTCTGAACCCTGTTGGAGGAAGAACGCTGGAGTGACATCTCGTCTGCTGTATCGAGACGAACGTCGTAGTTGTCTCTAGGTTGCTGGTGAACCGTTGAGGTTTGGAACTAAGGATTTTGCCATTGCTCCATTTGTTTGATGATGTTGCGTCTGCTGTGTCGAGACGAACGTCGGGGTGACATCTCGTCTGCTGTATCGAGACGATCGTCGAGGTGGTGACCACTCTGCGCTGGTGAGAGATGATCTCCGATTGTCTTTCCGATTTTATATGAGTTACCGTCAAGACGTTGAAGCTGGGAATGTGGCCTTCGCTTCGTTTGCTTTGGTGTGTCCAAATCCTGTTGGAGGAAAGACGCTGTGGTGACATCTCGTCTGCTGTATCGAGACGATCGTCGAGGTGGTGACCACTCTGCGCTGGTGCGAGATGATCTCCGATTGTCTTTCTGGTTTTATATGAGTTACCGTCAAGACGTTAAAGATAGGAATGTGGCCTTCGCTTCGTTTTCTTTGGTGTGTCCAAATCCTATTGGAGGAAGGACACTGTTGTTGACATTGCATCTGCTGTATCGAGACGAATGCCGAGGTGGAGCTGGGATTTTGCCATTACTATGCTTGTTTGACCATGGGGTCTTTCGTCGGCGTTGTATCTGCATCTTGATGGACTGTGAAGGAACGTCATTGTTAATATCTCGTCTGCTGTATCGAGACGATTGCTGAAATGAAGCTGGGATTTCGCCATCGCTTTGCTTTGTTTCGACCACAAGGCATTGTATCTGCATCTTGATGGATTGCGAAGGAACACCTTTATTGACATCTCATCTGCTGTAACGAGATGAATGCTGAGATGGTTTCTAGGTTGTCTATGAACCGTCGAGATTTGGCTTCGCTTTCTGGTGGAGCCTGTTGGGGAGGTATGGTTCCCTCTTTGTTGGTGCCCCTGGATTGTATACAGGGATCGATGTGATCTCACCTGTAGGGCAGAAGTTTCATTCATATTTTTTTATTATTTTATTTCCGCGATGCTGTATCATTTCAGCTTTTATATCGCGAAGGTTGCGATTACCCAATAATTTCGGCTATCTTTCGCGGTGCCCAATCATTTCGGCTATTTAGTTTATTTTTACTCGCTTCTTTTTATTGTGAGTTGCCCAATCATTTTGGCTATTTATTTTATTTTTACTCGCTGCTTTTTATTGCGAGTTGCCCAATCATTTCGGCTATTTATTTTATTTTTACTCGCTGCTTTTTATTGCGAGTTGTCCAATCATTTCGGCTATTTATTTTATTTTTACTCGCTGTTTTTTATTGCGAGTGTGGAACTTGGAATCTGATGCCAATCTTAGCATCTGCATCGATACAACTGGAATATTTCCAGGAGCAAATCATCATTTGCCATGAAAGGCCTTGGAATTTGATACCGGCTTAGGCATCAGCATCGCTACAACTGGGATATTGCCAGGAGCGAATCATCATTTGCCTCTGCCGATGTCGAACAAAGGTGGCTTAGTGAACAGGGTTAGGATCCCGTCGACTAAGGCTTTTGACTTCATGAGCCGTAAGGGTCTCACAAAGGTGTTTCTCCCTACAAGTCGTGAGGATCTCGTAGGTGTGTTTTCTCCTTAGGGATCGTAAGGATTCCTTAGTGTATGTCCTCCTGTAAGTAGTAAGGATCTTACAAAAGGTTTTTCTCCTTATCAGTCGAGAGGACTTATAAGGGTTGTTCACCGTGTAAACATATCCCTAGTCACGGATGGGACTTTGTTAGGGAAATGTTTATTCGCGCCCGTGGATTATATACAAGAGTCGGTATTGAACCACTTGTAGGACAGTATCGAAGGTTGTGGGGGTTGCTTAACCACAGGTTTAGGTTTCTATAACTTAAGACTTTCAAATCTTATGAGCCGTGAGGGTCCCATAAGAGAGTTCTTCTTACGAGTCGTGAGGATCTCGCAAGTGTATTTTCTCCCTAGGAATCGTGAGGATCCCTAAGTGTGTTGCTCTCTTGTGAGTCATAAGGATCTCACGCGGATGGTTTCTCCTTACAAGGTCGAGAGGACCCTATAAGTGTCTTTTAACGAGGTTGCGCCCTTTCGGGTTTTCACAAACACCCGCCGGTAGTCCTGCTGTTTTTACTCATGGAGCCCTTTCGGGTTTTCATCCGTACCCATTTTGCTTATGGACATACCATTTTTTTATTCTTTTTATTTTCTTCTTCTCTTTTTTTTTACGAGGTCGCGCCTTTTCGGGTTTTCACGAACACTCGCCGGTAGCCCTGCTGTTTTTACTCACGAAGCCCTTTCGGGTTTTCATCCATGCCCTTTTTGCTTATGGACATACCATTTTTATTTATTATATTTTTCTTCTTCTTCTTCTTTTTTATCTCGTCAGCCTACGGATGCTGCGATATTAGTTTAAGTACGTTTCGGTCCGTTAATAGTTTTAAGGACGTTTTGGTCCGTTATTAGTTTAAGGACGTTTCGGTCCGGTGTCGCTACATTTGAGGCGAATCTCTAGTTTACTGACTTTTCGGTCTATGGGGTTTCCTCTATGACTGAGCATGATGCCCCCGGCGTATCCATCTTTCTCAGAGCGTGCGGTTGTGGTGGGCTCACCTTCCAGTTTTCGGAGAGCGCGAACTTGCACTGTAGGTATTGGTCTTCAACCCGGTTCTTAAAGACGTAGCAGTTTTCAATCGGATGGCCCAATACTTGGTGATAAGGGCAATAATTAGAACTGTTGACATCACCCAGTCGTGGTTGGTGTTTCGGCTCCGGTAGAGTGATAAGCCTGATATGCACTGCCACTTCGAATAGCCTCCTTGTTTCATCTTGGGGAAATGAGCAAGGACGTCTTAGCCTCTCCTCGAGGGATACGCGTGGACGCATATTGTTTCGACGAACAGCCGGTCTAAGGCCACCCGACTGTTGTTGAGTGTTGGCGACGAATGTCATCTTCCCCTTTCCTTTGTCCTTTTTGCTCGATCCTTTGCTTGCGTGGCCGAAACTTTTTCCGAGTAACGAGCGATTGCAAGGCTGAATGTTCTCGCAACTCCTCAATTCTTTCATTTTTGAAATGGATTCCTTGAGGAGAGGGTTGATGGCAACTTCTTCGTCAGAGTCGCTTCCAAAGGTGATAATTTGCGATCCCTTGGAGTCGGCTTTGTGACAATCGGCGGCGGCTCCTTTGCGCTCATCTATCGCATTCTTCCGATGTCTACGAGCTTCATATTTTGTTCTGTTGAAGAGTTGCTTTTGAGCAACATGTCCTTGCTACCAACACTTAACGGAGTCGCAATCTTCGGTAGGATGTATGATCTTCTGATGATATAAGCAGAAGTTAGGATGCATCTCCACTTCACCGAGAGTATTTTCTTCAGAGGGTGGTAGCACCATTCCCGCTGACAGGGCTTTAGCGAACATTTTCCTCGTCTTGAATTTGTTTTTATCTGCAGCGGATGGCTTTCGATTTGACGAGAGTACCTTGACTCTTTGGTCTAGTCGTCAGTGTTTGGCTCCTTTCAGTATGGCCATCTCACGCTCTTGATTGGCTTTAACTTTCAGACGAATCTCATTCAGGAAGGCATCGATCAACTCATCTGACAGCCGCGGAATTTCTGGTTCAGGGTCCGCCCTCGGTTTCTCGGCGCAAGGAGCCTCTTTATCATCCGCCGATGAGTGAGAGATCGCATGACAACTCGCTACGTAGTCTTCGGATTTATCTGATGAGTCTCCTCCATCATTTTCGTCCTCAACAAAAGAACAAGCTGTCCCCATCGTGTCCGTCTTCTTTGGAGTGTGCGGCTGTGGTGGGCTCACTTTCCAGTTTTCAGACAGCGCAAACTTTCCTTGTAGGTATTAATCCTCGATCCATCCCTTAAAGACGAAACAATCCTCGATCGGGTGACTTACCGTTTGGTGGTAAGGGCAGTAATCGGGATTATTGAGATCGCCTGGCTGCAACGGACGTTTTGGTCTCGGCAGATTGATAAGTCTGTTGCGTACTGCCAGTTCAAACAGTCTTCTCGTTTTATTCTGAAGAAACGAGTAAGGACGTCCCAGTCTCTCCTCGAGGGACGGGCGTGGATGCGCGTTATTTTGGCGAAAGACCGGCTTTGAGTTGCTCGGTTGTTGTTGAGCATTGGCGATGACAGTCGCTTTCCCTTTTCCTTTCTCATTTCGAGAGTCTGATTTTGGAGGAGACGGTCCGTGGCCCATCTGGTCCATTTGGGCTAATTTGTCGATCAATGCTTGGAAGGTGATCGGCCTGAAGAACATCATGAATTGTGAGATGGTCGCTTGCGGATCGAGAGTGCCCACGAACATGCCTACTGCAGGTGCCTCTTCTATGCGTTGTTCGCATTTCGACCATAGGTTCCGCCATCGTGTTGCGTATTGGACCCATGTTTCGCCTGGCCTTATCCTGGCATTTATCAGTGCTGTTATCGGGGTGCGTTCACTAGCACTCGCAAATCTTTGTGTAAACAGCAGCTCCATCTCCGCAAATGTTTTGACAGAGTCGTTAGGAAGCTCCGAATACCATTCAAAGGCTGTTTCTGCTAAGCTGCCGACGAATTGGCGAAGCAACAATTTGTCATCGCCTCCAGTATTGCCGCATAAGACCCTGAACTGAGCGACGTGCTGATGTGGATTCCATGTCCCTTTATATACGTGGAACTTAGGGATCGTATATCCCGGCGGGTAACTGATTTGGTCATACCAGCCCGGATAGGGTCGTCCAGTTCTAACCGTTTGCCTAGCCGCTTCACTCGCCTGATGAGTTCGTATTTGCTGAGCTATATAGTGATCCAGTGCGGCCTTAGAAATGGTTTCGTCTTTGGCTGTTGAAAGAGCCGGCGGAGGATTAGATGTCTCCCTTCCATCGTCTTCAACAGTGATTGGAGGGTCATCAGCTGGAGGGTCCGGCTGTAACATCATCCCTACCATATCTTGGAAGAGGAGCGCCATCTGTTTTATGTTAGCCGCTTGCTCTACGGCTTCTCTGTCCTTCTTTTCGAGGATTCTACATAAGAAGTCAGCATCAGTTTCTTGTTCGTGACGCTGCTCTGGTGATACTTCCGAACTTTCTTTCAGTTCGGTAAGTGCAGCCATCACAGTCATCATTTCCTGAAGCTTCTGTTGCTGCTCCTGGGCTTTCGTCACAGATCGGGTGAGCGGTCGGTGACCTGTCGAAGCACGGTTTTCTTCCTTTCCGGAAGCCATATAAACGGTGTGCACCACCATACCCCCAGACTTGGGGCGTTTGTCTTCAGCGCTTTTACGCTTCGTCATGTTCGCAGGGGCTTTTTGTGGCCTCCTTTTCTTTTGAGTGATTGGAGTTGAGGGGACCGTTGTAGTGGGCACCCAAGTAGCTGTTACTTTTTGTGGCTTGACGGAGTAATCCTTCTCCTGCTGAACCTTTATCTTTCTCTGTCGACAGAGATAATTTTCATCAATCACTGACTCCTGGACCTGTCACCAGACTTTGTAAATTTTAGAGGACAACCGTTGAGGGGGCTGCTCTAGCGTCTTCTCTGGAGTATTCTCCACAGGTGAAGGAGTTCGTTTCAACACGGCAGTAGAAGAATTTCTGCGCACCGTATTCAGCAATTCAAAGCTGTTCCCAGTTGGAACAGCAACATCGATCCCCACCATCGGAGTTGGTGGCGTAAATCCAGAGGGGGAGTTGCCCCCAGCCTTTCTTACTCGACGCCAGTGGTGACGTCGAGCGTGTCTTGCGGATGGAGTCACCTCCGTTGTTGGATAAGTTTCTTCATGCCCCCTGCTCTGGGTAGGGGAAGCAGCTTTGAGGATCTCGCCTGGAGCAGCAACCGGAATGGCCAGCCTTGTAAAAACTGACTTCTCGGAAGGAGGAGCCTTTCCAATGATTTCGTCCATTTGAGTCGGGATGGCTATCCGCTTTGGGATGGCAGCTTCGGGTATCGCAGGTTTGCGGACGTTCTGGCCCGGTTTGTTGAAAACTTAAGTATTGAAACTGGGCGACCCATTGAGAGGGGTCGCGGCAGTAGTAGGTCGATCAAAGACCGGCTTATTTGGAGCTTCTTGCGATGTCATTGGGGCATTGAAGCTCATCGGTGGGAGCATGGTCCCGAAGAATAGTCCAGTGGTGGCTTGAGTTACTAGCTCCACTGGCATTTTGAAAAGAGAGGCCGCTTGGGGCCCGTAAGTCACTTCTCCAACAAGGACGGAGCGAGAGTTGCAGTTGCAGGAAGTGCAGCTTGAAGCCATTGATCTTCTGTTTTTTGCACGGAGCAAGACACCAAATCTTAGTACCTCAAATCCACAGGCAACCACAGTAAACCGTGATTCGTTCGCGAACACGACACACGAAGTGTGGACTGGAAAGAGGAAAAGGTCCCACCGGGTGTGCCAGAATCTATTACCCTCCGAAAGACGGCGACTACGTGAGGACGTCTCGCCTGAGATTCGGGGCAGATGCTATATGGTTTTATCCGTCCATCTCTCCAAAGATGCCAAGTTGATTTATGGCACCGTGTATCGGAGGTTTAGACGGATGCGGCCGATGTAGCAGACTTCGTCAGATTCCCCCTCGCTTGAGGGGTTTTTAATTATGGGGACGCTCTTCCCTGCAGGCGCAAGCCCCTACAGTTAATTACACTACCGCATCGCGGTACCAACTTTCTCCTTCTCCAGAATTTCACTTCATGTCGTGGGTGTTTGTTTTGTTTATGGTTGCCCGTGGATTGTATACGGAGACTATTTATTTCGTTGCCCGTAGGACGTGGATTAGTCCAAATCCGTACTTTCCTAGATTTGGGTTTTGAGTTTTGGTTTAAGGATACGTTAGCTATATTTGAGGCTAAGATCAACTTAAACGTTTGTTAAGGATACGTTAGTCTAATTTCCAGACTAAGATCAACTTAACGGAATCGTCTAGATCCATTTCCAGTTTAGGGACATGGTGGTCCATTTAATATATGGCCATCGGGACCCGTCACCTCTCTGACGACGTTGAAGGATTACAACGACATGTGTCAGAGGAGTTCGGAGATGTACCCTTGAACCAAAGGTAAATTGATTTAAACAGAGCAGCCGTGCTCAGTCAATTTAATTTGAGGACTTACGGCCAAAATTGGGCTAAGTCCAGTTGAAAATGTTCAACATTTTATTTGCTTTTGCAATTGCTTTTGCATTGCATTTCTTTTTATTTTTATTTAGGCTCTACCCATAAAGGATGCAGAGCGTCAATTTGTTTTGGGCTCTGCCCATTTATAAATGATGCAGAGCATCAATTTTACTTGAGCTCTGCCCTTTTTATTGCTTTGCAATTCATTTTGGCCTGCTAGGTCTTTTTGGCTTGGGCCTGTCCCTTTAACAAAAGAAATGCGTTGCATTTTTTTAGGCGTTTTGCGCCAATCAAAGAGCGCAAGCGCTTGTGATGATAACACGTGTCATGCAGCGCAATGCGCTGCGCTAGTGCGCTGCGCTTGCGCTGCTGACACGTGGCGCGCTCTGGTGAGTTGCGCCAATTTCAGAGAGCAAACCTCTATTTCAAAAGCGCATAGCGCAAATGGTTCAGATGCTGACACGTGGCGCTCTCTGGTGGCATGCGCCAGCCCAAGAGCGCAACAGTGCAGATTTATAAGTGCAAAGCACTATTAATTTGAGAATCTTTTAGATTCAAGAACCAATGGTTCATAAAAGAAGTGCAAAGCACTATTGTTTTCTTCGATCTAATGAGAGTCAAAGAAAACAAGTATTTCTTGTTTTTCTTATTTAAAGAACCAGTGGTTCATAAAAAGTGCAAAGCACTATTTTTATTTTGTTTTTTATTAAAGATCATTGATCTTGTTTTTAGATCAATGATCTGTTCATAAGAGAATTTTCTCTTTTTCTAAAGGCTTTTTACCTTTTTCTTGAAACTTTTTCAGAGTTCTCTCTGTTTGAAGCTCTTGATTTCTCCAAAAAAATCTTTCCCCTTCGAATTGAGGTCTAGGGTTCTTTTTATAGTGCCCATAAATTTATTAAATTTGTTAAAGAGATCTTTCTCTGAGTGATTTGGGAAATTTTTCCCCACCGTTGGATCTTTGATCCAAGGGCTTCTGTCTTACAGAAGAAAATCTTCTTGTTTTAACAAGAACAGAAAGATTTCTTAGAATTTTAATTCTATTTGGCGCAAATGCTCCAGAGCGTGACACGTGTCGCGCAGCGTAGAGCGCAGCGCAACTGCGCTAGCGTGATTGCGCTGACACGTGTCGCGCAGCGCAACTGCGCTGCCACGTGGCGTGCAGCACAGAGCGCAGGCCAGCTGAAGCGTTGCTTCTTTAATTAAAGTTTGAATTTTAAACAGAGCCTTGCTCTGATTGGGTGCGCTGCCTTGGGCGTTGCGCTGATGTATCAACTTTTGACACGTGGCGCGTTGCGCGCAGCGCAAAGAATCTGAAGCGTTGCTTCATTTACTAAAGTTTAAATTTTCAAAGTAGAGCTTTGCTCTGATTGGGGGAAGATGAAGCTTTGCTTTATCTTCCGCCTTGGAATTTGAACAGAGCTTTGCTCTGATTGGGGTAAACAGGGGTCATCTGTTCCCAGTTTAACGACTTAGAGGTCATTTGTTCCCAGTTTAATGACTTAGAGGTCTATTGGATTGGAAGTTTGGAATTTTGGGGTTGGGGTCGGCATCAGCATTGCTAACACTGGAGCACAGGTGCCAGGAGTAGTTCATCATTTTCCTTTGCCTGTTGGGGAGCGATGGATTAGGAGACAGGTTTAGATCCCTATCACTTAAGGCTTTTCAATTTTATGAGCCGTAAGGGTCCCATAAAAGCATTTTCTCCCTACGAGTCGAAAGGATCCCATGGGTGTATTCTCCTTAGGAGTCGTGGGGACTCCCAAGTGTGTTTTTCCTTTGTGAGTCATAAGGATCCCACGAAGGTGTTTTCTTACGAGTCGAGAGGATCTCGTAAGTTTGTTCTCCTCATGTATCGTGAGGACACGTGAGTGGGTCTTCCCAAATGGGGCATAATTCCAAGGACGGAGACCGGCCGCGGGGCTTGTGATTGCAGTGGGGCATGGGTGTGATGAGAATTATTTGAGCTCGTGGACTGTATACGGTAGTCAGTTCAGGGACCAACCGTAGGGCTGGGAGAATTTTGGGACTTTGTTGGCGTCTGCATCGCTGCTAATATGGTACCAGGAGCGACTCATCATTCGCCATTTGGGGATTTGGATTTCAGTCAGCATCTGCATCGCTGCACTGGAATATGATACTAGAAGCAACTCATCATTCACCGTTGAGACATTCAAGGATTTGAAATTTTGGTTGGCGTCTGCATCGCTGCACTGGAGTATGGTACCGGGAGCGACTCATCATTCGCCATTTTTTTACCGCGATTGCTCTATCATTTCAGCTTTTCTTATCGCAAAGGTCGCGATTGCCCTATCATTTCAGCTATTTATTCGCGGTTGCCCCATCATTTCGGCTTTATTTTCATCTTTATTTTCATCTTTATTTTACTAGCTGATTTTTATTGCAAGTTGTCCCATCATTTCGGCTTTATTTTCATCTTTATTTTACTCGCTGATTTTTATTACGAGTTGCCCCATCATTTTGGCTTTTTTCCATTTATTTACACATTTTTTTTACATCCCCAGTTTAACGACTTAAGGGTCGAATGTTCCCAATTTAACGATGTGGTGGTCCTCTGTTGGAGCCCGAGCTCGATTCTGCAGGAACCATGGGCTTCTTTAGCTTAATTGCATAAGCGGGCTTTCCGTCATCTAGACCGAGCCGGTGTTGGATAGCAACAACCACGTCATCGTCATGGTTATAAGGCGTAAGAGGACTTGTTCCTTTGGGCTCCATCATATAGACCGTATGGGTTGTGTACCCATCTACCGCTTCTTTATTGGAAATATTGCTCGTTTGGCTTTTAGCTTGTCACCTTAGTCCGCTCCTTTCAGAGAAAGGAAGATGTCTGAGAGAATCAGGTTCCCGAAGGGCTTCAGTCTCCGTTTGTATGAAATTGGCGGTCGCAGCTTGACTGTTTGTTAACACTGGAGCACAGTAGCCTGCCCTATCATTTAGACGATTCTATCTCTCCTACCTTGTATTGCTTTTTGACCCAATCTTTGAAGATAAAGCAGTCTTCAATAGCATGACCTATCACTCTGTGATAGGGGCAATATTTGGGGTCACCAGTCATATTCTCTTTCTGCGGTCTTTTTGATTCTGGCAATTGTAGACCGTTTCTTAGGGTGTCTTTGAATATTTTATGGATTTTGTCCCTTCTGAAGGAATAAATCTTATCCAGCTTCTCTTTCAGTAGAGATTCTCCTCCCTCTCCGAACACTGTCTTTCGAGGCTGGTTGGTATTAAGCCTGTTCATCCCTTACTTATTTCGGTTAGCCGAAGTGTTAAAAGATTCAGTATTGTCAGAATTTCCGCCATTGCGATTATCGTCCTTTCGGTTTCTTCAGGACCTATTGTTATTTTGGGAATCAAAGGAAGACTCCTGCTTTGAGCGCTCCAACATCTGAACTTTCCTAGTCAGCTCTTGGAATGTTTTGAGACCCATGATGCATAGAAACGGTGCCATCCAATTGTTGAGATTTCCGACGAGGAGGCTGATAAATTGGTCACGCTCTATCGGCGGTTCAAATTTGACGCAGAGATTACGCCATCGGGTTATAAAATCCGTGTTGCTTTCGTTGTTCTTTGGCTTGGTCCTTACGAGGTCGGCAATGGTGATTTTATCACTGACACTCATGAACCTTTGTCGGAACAGAGATTCCATTTGGACGAAAGTAGTGATGGAGCCATTCGGTATGCTCGCGTACCAGTCGAAAGCGACATCGGTTAAGCAATTAATGAACTGGCAGAGGAGAAGTGCATCATTGCCCCCAGTATTCTCGCATAAGGCTTTAAAGTGGGGAATGTGCTGATTCGCATTTCCCGTCCTATCAAATCTTCCAAATTTAGGGATGACATAGCCGCCAGGAAACTCTACCAGATCATACCGAGCAGGATACGGTCTTCCACTACTGTTGATATCTTTTTGCGCTTCGGTTTCGGCTACCAATATTTTGACTTTGTTGGCAACTAAATCCATGATTTGATCTTGAGTTAGTGGGTTGCTGTCATCGGTAGCCAAGACATTTCCCGAGATGGGATGCGGCCGACTTTCATACAGCTCGCCCACCTTTGAATTTGAAGGAATAGGCGTCGACTGCCTCGGGACACCGTTTCCCGGTTCATGAGCAGGGCCCTGCGCTTGATTGGGCGGCTGAGAGGCAAGTTGAGCCGTGAGCTGTAAGACGACGTTCGTCAAGTCGACAATTTTTAGTGGAGCTTGGCCATCTTTTTGTCTTTGTTTCTGAGCTGCTTCTGGAGCTCTTGGAGAAGTTGTTACTCTGCGGGCTTGGGACGTAAGATTGGATCCTCTTCGCTTTCCGAGCCTGACTCCTCATGAACCGAGGGATCACTCTGCTTATCATCCTCACTGGAAGGGTTCTCATTACCTTCCAGAGGATGCTAGTCTTGGGAAGAGGCAGCGACATTCATACCAGATTGGATTTGAGATGTAGTGGCCCTGTCCTTGCTCTTGCTGCGCGTGCCCACCATGTAGACAGTATGGACCACATATCCAGCCATCTCTTTATCTTTGGCGGGGTAACCTTATTCTTGGAATCTCATAAAGTTCAGCCTAGCATAAGTCCTAGCCCTTTTGTTGGCTCTATATCTGAGCCTTTTCTGCCTTAGGTTCTCGATTTTGAGGGCTTGACGGGCATCCGTCATCCAGGAAGCCATTGTGAGTCGATTGACGGGGAGCTTAGAGAAGATACCCGATTGAGCAGTTGTCAGGGGCACCGCTGGAGCTTGCCCGAGATGCCTTTTTGCTTTGTTGGTGTTGATGGCCTTGCCCCCAGCTGGAGCAATGGAGAGTTGTTCGGAAACGAATTTGTGCTTGGGCTGAGGTGCTTTCACGACCATGACATTTGGTCTTTTTCCCTTTTGAGGCCGGTTTATCCATTACCTAGGCTTGAGAAGCAGAGATGGCGTTAGCTGGCACGAACAGAATAGAGCCGAATGGTATTAGCGGCTCCTCCCACTGTCGCCTGAGACTGGCCGGGAGGACCGTCCTGACGTCCATTTTCATCGTGTAGGAGATGGAAGCTGTGCTGAGAGCTGAGATTGTCCTTGGAGACATTTTGTTGCATCCGAAGATTGCAGTCGAAAGTCGTTAACCTGCAAGTAGAAGCATGATTTCAGTACATGCAATCAATGTATATGCTGATTGAGTTCGTATGGATATTTAACCCGAAAAATGGGAGGAAAGATGCGTCCCACCGGGCGTGCCAGAATCTGTAGGGTGTTTTTCGTCACCCCATTGAGATGGGAATACGCGTCGCTTGTCAGGCGTACTACAGATTCCCCCTGCCTAGGGTAGGCAGGGGTTTATTGATTGTGGGGATCCGAATCTCCGGCAGCCGCGGACTAAGCTGCCGTTAATTGCCCCTCGCCTTTAGAGCAAGAGAACCTCCGATTAACAGGTCAAACTGGTCAATGTGCAGTGTGCGTCTTGAGGAGTTTTGGATATATCGGGGGCCTTGCAGAGTTTACGGGGGGCCCGCTACCCGATTAGTGGGTTGAGGGTCAAGGGGGCTAGCAGCCCCCTTACGGGGTGCGGGGCAGCGCCCCATTAGAATTTTTTTCTAATGGGGAAAGTGTTGTGGAGTGTGTATATATATAAAAAAGAGGGAAAATAGCGTCCAAAGGACGTGTGGGTGCCAGCGCCTCACGTGCCAAGCATGCGGGTGCTGGATGCCGGACGCCAGCGCCTCGCATGTTTGGCACACGGGCACTGGGTGCCAGCGGGAAAAAGGGGCTTAGCCCTTATACTGGAAGTTGTACTCCCAATTGACTTTTGGAGTTAAACTCCTGCAAAAGAGGACAAAGAAGCTTAACCCCTGCACCGGGAGTTGCACTCCCAAAAAGAAAGATTTATTATTATTATTATTATTATTATTATTATTATTATATATATATATATATATTTTTTTTTTCTGGAGTTAAACCCAAGATATTTCCGGAGATGATGAAAGGGGACTCCTTTCTTCTCCCTTGAGCCTTAGATCTTCTCTTGTGTTTTGGATCTTCCTAAAATGGGATTTTTGGAGATGAATCTCCTTCCTCCTCTCTATTGGCTGGATCTTGAAGAAAAGGGGGGTGCGACTTAAAAATCTCTCCTTTTAGATATTTGATGGGAGATTTGAGTTCTCCTTCAATGGTTTTATGGTGAGAAACTATTTATTTTTTAGAAAGGAAAAGTTGAACTCTTAATTTAATTCAGAAAAGGAGAAGAAGGTTTAGAACCTTGAGGAAGGCGAAGGAGACACAGAAACCCTAACTTTTTTAGGGAATGAATTCTTGTTTTTTTCATTTCATTATCATGCTGTCTTTTATAGGCTTACAAATTTACACATAGCCCCTTGGGCTTTACAAAATGACATTTTTGCCCATCACATGCCTTATGTGCTCTTTTTTTTGCACATGAGCTATGGGCTTCACAAAAATTTGGTTTTATGCCCATTTATTTTACATTCATGCATGAAAATTACATCAAATTTATTTATTACATAATTTTCTTCTTGGAATGGGGGAGGCCGGCCGCTTCATGTTCGGGCTTGATTTGGGCATGGGCCCACTTGGTCTGGGCCTGGGCCCAATTGGCTTGAGGTTGACTTTGATTTTAAGTTGGTCAACCGGGGCCTTGCTCATCAGCCGTCATCATCTAACAGCTTACGGCCCAAGTTGCCTATCAGCCGCCCAATCAAGCGCATGGCCTTGCTCATGAACCGGAAAACGGTGTTCCGAAGCAGCCGACGTCTATTCCCTCAAATCTAAAGGTGGGAGAGCCGCATGAAAGTCGGCCACATTCTGCCTCAAAAAATGTCTTGACTACCGATGATAGCCACCCGCCATCACTGGATCAGATCATGGATTTGATCACCAACAAGGTCAAAACATTTGTGGCCAAGGCCGAGACGTAGAAAGAGGTCGGCAGCAGCAGGAGACCATACCCTGCACAATACGATATTGTGGAATTTCCCAGTGGCTATGTCATTCCCAAATTCGAAATGTTCGATGGGACGGGAAATGCGAACCAGTGCATTGCGCAATTTAAAGCATCATACGCAAATACTGGGGGCAATGACGCATTCCTTCTCCGTCAGGTTTTCAATAGCTTGACCGAAGTTGCCTTCGATTGGTATGCAAGCATACTAGATGACTCGATTACGACGTTCGCTCAAATCGAATCCCTGTTCAAGAAAAGGTTCATGAGTGTCAGCGATAAAATCACCATTGCCGACCTTGTAAGGACCGAGCCAAAGAACAATGAAAGCAGCACGGATTTTATAGTCCGATGGCGCAATCTCTCTGTCAAATGTGAACCGCTGTTGGAACAAGACCAATCCGTTAGTCTTCTTATAGAAATTCTGAACAACTGGATGAAATCTTTTCTGTGCGCTGCAGGCCTCAAAACATTCCAAGAGCTGACCAAAAAGGTTAAAATGTTGGAACGCTCAAAGCCCAAATCCATTCAGGATCTCCAATTCACAAACAACCCGAGATATCGGAGGGACGACAACCGGAAAGGCGAAAGTTCCAACATCACTGATTCTCTCAATAGGCAGAAAGCGGGCAGAGTGAAGGCCAACAAACTCCAGAAGCCAACTTTGGAGGAAAGGAGGAATAAGGTCTACTCTTTCAGAAGAGACATGGTCCACAAAATATTCAAAGATGCTCTGAAGAATGGCCCGCGGTTGCCGAAACCAAAGAGGCCGAGCGAAAGAAACATGACTGATTATCCAATTTTTGCTCATACCATCGAGTGTTGGGACGCACTATTGAAGACTGTTGCATTTTCAAGAATTGGATCGAGAAACAATACAAGACAGGAGAAATCTTATTATCCCCTGGCGTGTTGACAAACGATCAAGCCACGACCGCCAATTTCATACAAACAGATATCGAAGCCCTCCAGAAACCTATTGCTCTCAGTTGTCCGTCCTTCTCTGAAAGGAACGGACCAAGCTAATAAACCAAACGCCCAATGACCAACATTCCCAATGGAGAAGCAGCAGATGGGTAGACAATCGAACCACAATCGAACCCGAGATGCCGAACCATAATCGAACCCGACTCGCATCCACAGCGTCTGCGTTCTGATACTCGCTGCTTTCGTCTCCATCGATCTTTCGTCTCCATCGATCATCATCTCTTTCGATCCCTCAACAACGAATCATCGACAAAACCCTAGCTCCACGTTGCTTTTTACTTTTTCATTCTCTATTAGTATTTTGCTCAGACGCCAAGAATGTTAGCGAGATGGAGGAGGGCGGCTTCTCATTTGTCCAGCTTGGGGCTCGAGAATCGAATGGGGATGCCCGCTCAAGGATCTCTTCTCTTCGATCGAAGCTATTCGAAGGTCACCGTTGCTCCTTCGAGCTCGCCGCCATCGGCCCCAAAGCCAGAGGTATTTGATTACAGTGGATGCAATTTGAACAGGGTTTTGTCTGTCGGCTAAAAACTAGGGTTTATGAACTCAAATGTAGTTGAAATGTTGAATGCCATCAGTGTGGATCATTTTGTCATTGATAACAAGGTAGATTAGGCAATCGACTTAGAGTCATGAGCCATTGCTTCACCAGTAATAGAAAATCTTTGAATTATTTAAAATGCGGCTTATGAGGATGAATTTGTTTGGGGGAAAAGTTTCAACTTGTCAAGTGTTCACGGCTCATCGGAAACACAGTTGATCGCTCGTTTATTTCCCGCAAGGCCAAATCTTTCCTTCCTACAGACAACTTGCTTTGCCTCACGACTTGGGTTCCTTGGGAAGCCTATCATTTTACCTAGCGTGCTCCTATAAAAACCTTCATTGTTAGTTTCAGTTTAATATGGTCGTCTCCTAGCATTTTATAATCCTACAGTCCTACCTCCTTTATCTACTATTTTCTCATTGTATGTCAATTGCTATTCGTTTTGTATATAATGGTTGTGTGATATTCTAGTTTCTCATTATTTTCCAGTCACTTAAGACGGCAGCTGATTTTGTTTTACCATGTACTGAGATTATTTTTGGTCATCATGCTTAACGCTCAACCACAATCTTCATATCATATGACTCATGTTCTTAGCCTTGAACCTCCGTGATTATATAAATCATTTTGCACGAATCTTTCTATCTTTAGGATTTATATGATAGTTCTAGCAAAAATCTGCTGTTTCAAGATTTCTATGAATCTATAATATTTGCTTCTCAGCTTTATGAATATTTGTAAATTATGGATTCAGTCTCTTGTTAGAAAAAATAGAATAGCATGTGTGTTCTCCTTGTCGGCTCATCGAGGATGAAAATTTGTAAGTTTTCACAGGTTAGACTTAACGCGATGTTTTGGTCAAAGCCCTGCTCATTAGCATTGGCTCTGAATTCTCCTTTGAGAATAGAAGAACCACAGTATGAGGGAATCCGACATATAATGCTCAAGATGATGTTATTTTATAGCAAACAAAGCAAATCCATTCGAGGAGCAAATGTTGTCTATCGACGTATCATTTCACAGGTTGATAAGCCTGCCATTTATGATGGTTTGTTTCTCCCTTATAATCAAGAGTTTCGATTTGCATACATGTCTCACTAATTATCTTCAAACATTTTTCTTGCTAATTCATATAACTTCTTGGCATTTTTATAGTTTGAATAAATGGCTAAGTTGTGTGTATGTGCGCGCGCATGTGTATCCATTAACTTTGGAGAGCAGTCTGGTTTCTGTTTTCATGTTTTTGCCTCCATAAACCCGCATGCTCAACAATTATTTTGCTAACACTCTAAATTGGGCCATCATCCCAATCCAATTTAATATAAATGTCTGGCCAAAATCACTCGTGAAGAGCAAATAGGCTTAGTACCTAGGTCTCAAAGTTGATTGTGAACAGATATAAAGAGTTAATTTCCAACACTTACTTTGATTTCTCATAAGAAAAGTCCACCCTTTTGCATAAAATTTTCATTATCTTTTGCACCTAAGGATTTAGTTTTGTCTTAGTCTTTCAGTTATTCTCAGTTGATTTAATAGCTGATTAATTGCAGAGGCCTCGTGTTTATCTATGTATATATTATCTAAGTTGTGGAAAGTATTTTGGTTCTAATTCTTTCCTGTATGACGCTTTATCTTCACATTCAAAATTTTCTAAGGCTATATACAGTGAAAAATGAGAACTGGCGCTGTAGTGAATTTCTGCAGTCAGCTGATGATTCACTTGTAAGAAAGAGAAGTTAGTCCAACATGTATTTCAATCAACTGACAGGCTCGGTGTGTATCTGAAAGTCGAAACATTGAATTAAGTCACATTTTCATTTTGCTTAAAGATGTACCCTACAGTTAGGTTCTCGTGAAAGAGCTGTTTAGCATGTAGGTTTAGGTATTAATATTTATCCGTATACACACAGACATCGTGGAAGCAATGTAGTAGTATCATGTGTAGAAGGCACGACCCTTTGATGAAGAGAATAGAACTATTGCCTGTAAGCATGCTCTCTCTCTCTCTCTCTCTCTCTCTCTCTCTCACACACACACACACACACACACACACACGCAAATCTATTAGAGAGAATAAATCGGAGTTATTTGGCTTAAATTGTACATAGGGATAACTGTTGGTGCATAAAGGGTTGCCATCTTCCACCTATTATATACTTTTCCTAGCAACCAAAGATGCCTTTGATGATCGAGCACTGGGTAGTTGGTTAAAACTCGAGTATTTTGTGAATCAGCTTAGCATATACATATTCTATCCATATCTTTTTCAGTGAGAAGATTGGTAAAAGAAAATTTTCATACCTTTTTTTTGCATTGGGCTAATTGGCTTGGTTATTGGATGTCTTTCTTCAAAATTTCAAGTTTTCGATACAAGATAATGTTTCTCGTTTTGCTCAAGAATTGGTTATTCTTCAACCTTATAACTTATTGCTTGGTTTGACTTTATGCCCTCAAAAACCATCTCCACTCAGTTTAGATGCCTCTTGAGTGGTTTCCTGTGGTTAACTTGCTAGTTTGTAATTCGTAGTTGCATATGCTTTTGCTGTAAATGGATTTTTCTGATCAGGCATAACATATAGAAGTGCTCTCTTTTTTTCCGGAGAGAAATTTCTAACTCGACATCCATCTTGTCTCATATTTTTTTTTATGGATTTTCTCAAATCTTCAACGCAAGCATGTTTCCAAACTGTGATAAAGAGCCTCCCTCCCAAAACAAAGGAAAAAAAACCAAAAATAAAAATTTTGTTGGTGCATTTGAGTGCTTTTCAAGCCAGTCACTTTTGTACTGAGCAGTTTCGTTAGAATATTGGAGATGTCATATAGTTTTTACATAGTTTTGGTGTAATTGGATGCCTATCTTTGTTGATTTGTATAATAGTTTTTACATATGTTTGGGTGTAATTGGATGCCTATCTTTGTTGGTTACTCGTAACTAGTAATGGTCTTGAGATACATATCAGCCAGATGCAAAGATACGAGTTGAACATCTGTTGAGGGTAATCTGTTGAGCACTTAAAAGATAACCATTTATGAGTGTGGTTGCAGACTGCACTTTTGACCCACTACTATCTGATTTTATGGCTATCATCATCATTGCTGTAGAATTTTGCTGTTTGTATAGTTATAGTTTTTGTTAGGAGCATGAGGGGGTGTTCTTGTAATTGCACATTTTGACACATTTATTAAAAGTTGGAGTAGAGAGAGGATTCCATCCTATCTTGTTCATTTCTCATCCTTTCCTCTCTTTCATAGATCTAAAACCCTACTACAAAAACATTAACTGGCGGGTGAGTTTTACACTGTAACTCCATTATTAACATGGACAATGTCATCATGAATGCACACATCTAAATGTTTGTGGGGCGTAAAGAAGAGGTCTTGAGTCTTGACTATGGAAACTATGCTCGTCTTGGGTTGAGAACCCTGAGCTCATATATAAGATGTGATGTTCCTTTGACTTGAAAACTTTCATTTCTAGGTAGGATGCATAAAGGCTTACATGAATCAGTGCCATGTGCAAAGCAAGATACTTCTGTGGAGTAAAGGGACTGAGTTTGACCCGTGCTAAAGTGAAATAACCTGAGTCGCTCAATGTTGGTGAGTGCAAAATGATCCAAGTTATTTGGGTGGAAATAATGAAAATTAGAGAGTGATTGGAGCACAAATGGTCTTTATCTATCTGAAGAATACTTCATTGGTTCAAGCTTTAGCTGTGTTCTCTTGGTTGAAGAGTCTGCTGTGCTCTATACATTTACTTGCCAGGTCATGCACATCTTTGTTTTGTCAAATATAAACATGAAGGCTTTTTTTCCCAGATCATCGTGGTTTGAGTCACTATCAGATGGTGCATCACAGCATATGATTAGAACTAATACAGTTATACATATATCCACAGAGGTAGAACACGAACACAGATGGTGCATCACAGCATACGGTTAGAGCTTACACGCGCGCGCGCACATACACACACTCACACAATACACACAAGCATATAATATTTGAGGGCATGGAAGTGCCACTCTAGGAAATTTCCTAGAGCGTGTTTGAAAAGCCATCTCATCGAATATTATTTTTGAACCTAGAGCATGTATGCAAGCACACACACACAAACACAAGTATGTCTATATACACGTGTGTATACTTGCATGCATGCATGCATATACATACATGTTTGTGTGTCTATGTGTGTGCGTGGAGAGAGAGAGAGAGAGAGAGAGAGAGAGAGAGAGAGAGATGCATACATGTTTGTGTGTATGTGTGTGCCGAGAGAGAGAGAGAGAGAGTACATTGCCATTGTAGGAATTCCTACAGCAGTGGGGCACATGGCTACATTGGTTCATGTTTCTTTACTTCTTTTCATGCTAATCTAATAGATTCTTGTATTTACAGGACAAATCAAAGAATAGTATATTGCCGAATGTCTTGCCAATGTAGGAAATTCGAACAATGCCAAATAAGGTTGCATTCGGATCAGATATGGAGTAGATATGGGCATTACCATATCCATATTTGTTCTCTAGTGATGGAGACATATACAGATATAGTTTAATAATAAAAAGTCATATCCATATTTGACAAAAGCGGATACGTATATGAAGCAGATTTTAAAGAGACGAATACGGAAATGAATCAGATATGGGTATAAAAATGACATAAGATAAAACTAACTATGGATGCAAAGCGGTACTGGGTATGTAATCGATACATTTCATTGAATACTTATTTAATATGACTTAAAATATTTGATATAGACAAACATGCATGCAAGTGAATATTATATGAATAAATAGTATGTTAATAAATTTACTATAAATATTTCTAGCGTATTTTATATATTTTGGAAAAAAATTATGAAAAAAGTACCGAAATATTCTTTTAAAAGCACAACATATAAATTGAGTAAGAAATGCATGGTTTAATTAAGTATTATCAACTTAAAAATAAGTTTAAAATAATATATTTTCTTGTATTTGTTTGCGGATATCCATATGCTTATGCAAGTCATATATTCATATTTGTATCCGGATAATTTCGCTAAAACCATATCCGTATACGGAAAAATTGTTAAATATATATCCGTATCCGTATCCGACCGAATCCAAAAATTCGTATCTGTATCTGGAAAATAGCCTGATTTGGATCCAGATATTACCGGATCCGGATGAAACCCTAGTGCCAATGTATACTCTGACTCTGTTATACATACATACGTCGAGGCTTGTGTTCGCTTTATTTTCAAATTTTAATTAAGTATTGCTGGTCCAAGCTACATAATTTATTCTACCAGCTGATTTGAAACCGAATATGACATTTAAAACATTGATTAAAAATTTGTTGCTCTTTGTTTTGGCTGTCTGTTTGGTTATTAAAAAAAGTACCACAAGTTGCAACATGTTATTTTTTCTCCTTCAGATTCAATGCCCTGCCTCATGCTTATTTTAACCTACCTTCTCTTCTGTTCTCTATGTGACAAATATCATACAATTCCACAGTATTATACAATGTTGCCAATTTATTATGTAAAACTTTCATTTGCTGACATGCTATCTTGACAGATATTAGGACATGATGATAGGAACCGCTTAGTCTACATATAGAGTAATCACCATATTCTCTTCTTATGTCTGTTAAGCATCAATGTATCTACCACGGCTTTGTTACATTGCATTCTTATGACAAACGTAATTACCGTAATCTCTTCATATGTCTGTTGAAATGAATAATTATACCAAGGCTTTATTGCTATATGTTTACCGTAGATTGTAACTTGATTTACTTTGCATGAATCAACATTTTTACTTATTTAAATGTAAACTTTTGGGTTGTTGCAGTATTTCACTTGGAGAAAACATTTAAAACTACATTTGCTTTGCTTGTGCTTCATATGTGGCTCTTCTTACGCCGCATGAAGGAGGAGGGGAGGGATGGAGCTGAATTTGGGCAATATCTTTATGAGATTTACAATCATGATTTGGAGTTGAGAGTATCAAAAGCCGGGGTTAGTGACTTTATGAACTATTTTAATTACTTAGTCATAATTCGTTCACTCAATTAGATAGATACCAACATTTTGGTATTGGTGCAGTTATGGACCTGGTTAGCTTCAATTCCATGGTATTTTGAAGCTTACTATGATAATGCATACTTCTTATCTTATAGGTATATGAAATAATTAGTAAGTAACAAACCAAAAGAAACTTTAGCAGATATATTGAAGTAGAAAAATGTGACGTATAAATATATAATGAACAAGCTGTGAACAACCAAATGTCTTTTGATGTGTAATGGATCCTATAGTTATAGTTATTGTCATTTTCTGTATAATGCTTGTGCAGTTGATATTTTTTTTGAAGAAGAATAGTTTGGAGTAATTTTGGGTTGGTAATCTTGCTTGGCTTCAATTTGCCGTGGTAATAGGGTGCCTCAGAATCTTCTAAGTTGCCAACCGAACAGTTTTTGCTCTCTGATCACTGACGATACAACCCCACCCTCTTATCCTAGTATAGATAATATATTTTTATTGTTATTGACAAACCTACAACGAAGGGAAAGCAATTTTTAGTATAAACTTCAGATTAATATCCATTAGCAATGTAATGAAATCACGTGCTTTTAACGATGAGCTCAATATCAAGAATGGAATTTTTTTTATAAGCCTTCTAATTTTAGTGGCAATGTCTAATAGCCAAGGTCGTAAAAAGCGCTAGGCGAGCTGCATGGTTGGGGTAGCGCCAAGGTGCTGCTTAAGCATCGCCTAAGCAGTTTTTTATTTTTAATTGAACTTTTTTTAAAATATATACATAAAATAGAAAGATCATAGGAAAATTCTTTAAAATCCAAAAAAAAATTCTAAAAACAATAATTAAAAATATACTAAATTTACATATCAACTTCACATTGAATGGAGTACATAATATCAAAAATAAAATAAAAAAATAAAATACGTAACATTAGATGATATAAATCATAAATTTCAAACTAAATCTTCTACCTTGCAGATTACATGTCATGAGAGAAGAGAGCCGCCGATGAGTCTTTAGGAGAGGTGACGCAGGCCGGAGGAGATTGATAAGAGGAGAGCGAGTGGCAGATGAGACTTCAGATTTTTCCTTCATCTGTATTGTATTTTAGAAAGGGTCTTGGTCGGATATTTTTAGAAAAAAAATCTTAAGCCTAACCTATAAAGCTTGCAATATAATTATTAAACGTAGCTTTAAGCGGACTAGGCCCGCTTAAGCGTCCACCTAGGCAGGGCAGCACCGCTTAAGCGATGACAACACATCTAGATCGCTTAAGCAACTGCTTAGGGTCTAGAGATCTGCTTGAGGTGATTCCGCCTAAGCGGTCATCTAGACCCCTATTGACATTGCAAATAGCTAGAATCGAACTCCCCAATGAACTAGAAGTTACCTTCCAAAATGTTCATATATAGGCTCAACCGCCAACTGTATTTTGCATGCCTTTTCTTTCCTTTAATATTTATCTAGTGTCTCCCCCCCCCCCCCTCCAAAATAAAAAAAAATAAAAAAATTCTGCATCATGCAGAGACTGACATATGGTATGCTATAAGGTTGCGCATGTCCTGTTTATTTGAAATGATGATCTTGGTCTGCATAATTCATGGCTGGACATATGTTATACTGTTCAAGCAATTGAAGGTATTCAACTGTTGTGTATGTGCTTTGCAACGGGAATTTGTTGTTTTAGATGACACCTTGAAGTATTTTTATACCCGATATATCTAGTATTGTAAGAGAAAGTATTTGTTTAACTGTCATCTTATTCTATTGTCTGCAACATCTGATTCTCTGTTGCACTTTCAGATTACTCCGACAAAGTTTTCCTTCTCCGAACTTGTTCTTTTTGTAGCAGTATAGTGCTTCAAACTGGGAACCCTTCAAAAGATTCGTCACTGAATTGAAAAGTTATAATGATCTATCTCTTACATATTGTTGGCTAGTTCTTAAAGCATTATACTACCATGCGTAAATCCTAAAGCAGGAGGCATACCTTATATATAAAAAAAGAGAGGAGAAGATTCATTTAAAATAAGCTAGAATGTACTTGTTGGTGAGAGCTCTCTTTTTGTTTCTTTATTTCTCCTTACAATATGTAGATGTTAAGATTATTTATTTAAAGTTTTAAACTATTTTATGCTCTTCTGGAGATGATCCCTCTGAGAGAACAACATCCTTCAGTTCACAAGTTTCTTTCCCCACACAAACCAAGTCTTGACAAAAAAGAGAGAGAATTAAGGATATCCTTACTGATTGATTGAACAAATGGAGCCTCATGATAATGATATTCATGTTTCTGGACTAACAAAGGAGTTTACCATAATTCACGCTTGATCCAAGAATAGATGTATCCATCATGTAAGATTGTTACTTGTGTGGGCGAATTGTCTCACATGTTTAATAAGTTTGTCCTACATCTACTCCAATTTCATGACTTCTGTAGTTTTCTTAAACATTTGCACAATAGTCATGAGCTTCACAGTCCAATATTTTTCTCCTTTAATTCTTGCTTTTATAGATTATATGAATATAAGAACTGAACAAGTCATAACTTAATACATATTTCTGATGATACTTCCTGCATAACAGGTTAACTTACTCCTAACAAAGTGGATGAAGGAGCTGGAGAAGATATTCTATGGAAATATTATTGCATATGATACTGCTTTGAGCCCTGAAGCCAAAAATGATGAGCTTGCAAATGTGCTGTGGAGGTAAGATTTTGTTACCAGAACCAAAATTGATATTGTACATGATGCAAATAGTCATGGACAAGTGAGGTAATTTTTCATTTATGTTTCCCAAAACACACAATTATAGTTTACAAAGGGCTCTTTTTGATGTTATAAAAATGTCTTGCCTTGTGCTTGTTTATGTAACCCCTCTTTGTTGCAATTGTGGATGACACTTCTGTTGATCAAAAGTGAGGTCCCAGACTATTAGTGTACCTAAATGGCATTTTCCCACCATATATGCTTGTTTGATCGATCTCTGATAAAGCTTTTAGTGTTAGGGACACCTACCCAGTAATCTAAATTTATGCAACTAGTTTGTTCTAAGAATTTGATACTCTTCTCTCATAATTGCATTGGTAATTGGCTCATGTTTGCTGACTATACCGCAAATTGCTTACCGACCAAATATATTGTTCTCTGTATCTTCTAACCTTGGTTCTCGGAATTTACTTGATTTATGTCTTTCCTTTTATTACTGATAGTCCATCGCTTTAACTTTAGCATCTTTACTTAACATGTAAGCTTAAGACTACTTACTGATTTGTTACATGTATAAGTTATATCATATAGGCATATAGCTTGATGCATCCTCTGTAATAGTTCTCAACTAATCATAATAGTAGAATACATGCTCTGTAATCACGTAGAGATAATATAATTATGAGTGTATATGTATAAATTTATGAACATTGAGGTGTTCAGCATAATATTCCTTTCAAGGTACATGGGTCTATTGTTTTTTCTTTTCTTTTCTTTTTGTTTTGTGTGTTGCGGGGGGGGGGGGGATTTGTAGAAGTTTTAATCTTTATTTTGAGTCTCTCTTTAAAATATGACAAAATGCTACATGGCACCTCTTGAGTTCTAGTTATAATAGTAGAGATGTGCACAGGATTCTCAACCATTTCATTTTCAGTGAATAAGGTAGCATCCCATCATCAGGAAAGGAATCATTCCTCAATATATTTGGAACTCATAAGCAAGATTGTCTTACTCGAAAGTGCAAACTGAAAAGGGCCAGAAATGATTGCTGATAATAATCTGGAATAAAATACTATCCTAACACAGAAGCCCTAGTGACTGTCTCATAAACAAAGAAAAACTTGCTGCCTGAGAAATTAAAACTGCATCTTTATCCACATAGGAGATGGGCATTCTACAGTTAAAACTTACATTTCAACTGAACTATAAATACAACCATGTACTGCAGCACGAATATGGATCATGATATTGTACTGTAGCACAAATATTGAAGCTATGCAATCTGAAAATTCCAATTCAAAGAAGTGGAACACACAACGATGCTATGTTGGTTCGGATTGGATATCTCTTGCAGCACCAACACTTTATTAGTAGGGCCATCAAACATATCTTAGGATGATAGGTAGGAGAATTGGATTCTTAAAAAGTACAAGTAGTTGGCTTACTTGGAAAATAGGAAGCAGTTGGCTTACTTGGAAAATAGGAAGCAGTTGGCTTACTTGGAAAATAAACTGTAACCTCGGAACGTGGTCAAACATTACTTGAAAAACGCCAATTCTACTGTAATGCTTGAATGTGTAATTTTCTTTCTGTATTTCAATAACTTCTAATCTGATATATGTGTCTAAGCGATTCAGTATGCTCTCCTGTGTTTGGTAAGATCCAAAGTGATATAAACTGAAAGAAAACAGAGGGGAAGGAGGTAGGCTTTATTTAGTGTACAGATCTTTTGAAGAAAAATACACTTGTTGGTTTGAACATTGACAATTCCGCATTTTATGATATAAACTGAAAGAAAACAGTTTTCCAATCCTTTCAAGGAGCCATTTCTGATTTATAGTTACGATGTTGCTGACTACCATTGGATGGGTTTTTTTTTTTTTTTGATTTTAGTGGATTTCCCCGAAACAATAATATGGGTTCCTGAAAGTGCATCTGTGGCACTATCAGACACCCCACTCATATTACTTTAAGGTTTGCTGTGGACAAAGAGCAATATTTTTGTCAGTGCCCTGCAAATGATGCAAGGGCACGAAATTCTTAGTTAAAAAAAAAATTGCAATCTGTGAAAAGTCTAGTTTGTGATTCCAGCAAACATGTTTAAACAGGATTTTCTTCTTCCATAGAAAAATTACAGATAAAATTGCCAAATAAGCTACTCTGGATTTAATCAGTTTTAAAACATTTTAAGTGGTTGATATGAGAGATGATAGGAACTAATGTCATATGGAGCATATAAACAAGGAAACATTTGTTTAGTTTTGAGAGGAAACTCCTCAACCAGAGGAGAGGGTCTACAAAAGTAGATAAACCTGCCAATATAAATACCCACTTTGGGCTATCAAATCTAGATAAGATCTTAGAAAAAAGGGAAGTAGTAGTGTAGAACCTACACAGGCCATAGAATACTAACTAATGATTATCAAGTTTCATTCGAAATTTTTGATTCATATTTTATATTTCTTATAATAATTTGGCAGTAATAGGCCTGGATGTTCTCTGCAGTATTAACCCTTTATCAAATATTGTTTAGGCGAGAAGTTTGAAAGCATCTTTTTGGTGCCATGTTGGTAAATAGATTCAGCCCATCCTGTTTATCAAGGCAAGGAGAATTAAAGAGAGAATCATAATTCACACTTTGCTTGATAACCATGAACAAATCCTTCGTTGTGTAATGGGTTTATGCCAACTTATCGAAGAACCATGGTGTTTAATTCTTACATCTATTCATGAGATGGTTGTCAGCCTCCTGTGTCAACCTTGTCCTGATATACTCAGCACTTTATATATTTTGGTTGGTGTAAGTTTGAGCTAGCTCGATTTCATATCAAAGCTTCAAAAGATATTGTTGAAGGGCCCTTATTTTGAAATTAGATGCACTAGCAGTTAAAACTATTGTAATATTTTCCACTTACTTTCGGTGCCAAATGCAAAAACCTTCTGTCTTGAGTACTCCATATGCATTTTCAGGCAAAGTGGTGTTGGTCACAATTTTTATTAACCTATTTTTGCCACTGCTTCTGCCTCTCAATTCATGAGTAAGTCGCCACTAGTTTTCATTACCCCTTTATCTTGTTTTTCCCGGAAAAGAGAGAGAAAATGAAATTTAGTAGGTCGCATCACATGTATCTTTTGCTTTCTTCAGTGGCCTTCTCAAATAGAGCAGTAGATTATATATAGTTGTTGTAAACAGATTACACAAAATTGTAATTAAAAATTATGATCTTAATATAATTGCGCTGAAAATAGAATAAATAGAATCTTGTAGGGTATTTCGCTAGTATTTCTCTTCATTGTTTGCTTGGTCTCAAAGTGATTGTAAATCATGTTACCCGCTTTCATTATTGGCCTTCCCTTAATTATTGATGAAGTTTAAACTGGTGGGTTTGTTTCAGGAATGTTTTCTCAGAAGATGGATCAGCGCTGTCGGATCCTGCGGCTGCTATTGCTGTTCAGGCAAGTTCTTTTTGTGCTACATCAGTGCATTGCTTGCCAATTTATTGAAACAATTCTTGTTTTTATTTGTTATAGGCGATGGCCAGATATGCTCGTAGAGAATGTACCTGCTTGTCAATGACAGGTAAAACCCATATCATTACTAGTTATCATGTTAATCGCGGTGTAATAACAAAATTTGCTGTATTTTTAATTGGCAGAGAAGGAAGCTCTCTATTCTGGCAACTTCATGTTTACCTCATTGGACAGCCGGTTGCCAAATCAAAGGAAGCCGGCAAAATGATACCCATGACTGCTTTGAAAAAAATACAGATTGTTGCAGCGCTGTGAACTGAACCGGATATGTCTGAAGCATTATATTCTGCATAAAGCTATATTTTTCAGCAAATTTAATTTTTGCTTTGGAAACGGACCATAAAAAGGACCCGTTCCCGCGGTGTTGGATAGTAGTTTGATTGATGATGATGAAACCTTAGGAATGAAAATTAATGACATATTCATAGTGTTTGGATGAAACATGATGTCTGTGTTAAAACTTTTTGCCCTTTTCCTGTTTATGTACAAACTTTTCCTTTTAGTGTTCCACAGGCACGTGCTTGCATGAGTTGGTGCCTAGTTTTTGGGCCAAATGCCGGGCAAGAAGAGCAATTTTATATATTAAAAGAAAAGGAAAAAATAGTTACAAATAGAAAATAAAATATAAACCTATTAGATTAAGCTTATTTCAAAACAATAGCTCCAGATCGAATTTTTAAGAAGTTAGATAATACATTCCAGTTGCGAGCATTTGACCCAATATCAAGATTCCAGATGTTCAACGCTGCTTGATGCATATTATTAAATAAAAAATAAAACTAAGGAAAAATTACAATAGGTTATTTTTGTTGTTTAAATTGGCTTGGAAGGAAGGGGGAATAGTTCCAATTTTTTAATTTCTAATCATATGAAGGGTAATTTCTAGAATTAAATTGGAATTAGAATTTTTGGGCTATTAGTTCCGGTTTCAACTCTATCCATGACTAACTCCAAAATTGAAAGTTTTAATTCGCGGTTCTAATTGACCAAATGTAAAACTTTTATTACCCCCAATAAGTTCTAATTCTGCCTTGTAGCTCTAACTGACTAACCTCTCTCCCAATGAAAAGAATTTTTGTTGTTTACACTGTAAAATAATTATAATTCTACTATAAAAAGAATTAAAAAAAACCTTCTGATAAATAGAACTTTACATGGAACCGACTTCTTTGACTTGCAGCTGTGTAAGATATCTTTCCTTCCTTATAATAAACAAACAAATAAATAAAAACTAAAACAAAAAAAGTCGGTTTCAAACTATCTCTATCTCTACTATTATAACCACAAAACTTGAGGGTCCCCAAATTGATTTTAATTTAATAGTCTAATGTAGCCTCAGGACCTGAAAATAGTGCCATATCAGCAGTGAGAAAATTAAATGTAGAATTTTTTTAACAAATATTTAGTAAATACAATCATCAACTGAATCAGTTATAATTATATAATCATTTCCACTGATCTTAAATAACTACTAGAATCATTGTGAATCATTTTGAAAATAAATTAACCACGGCCACCACCATATAAGCTTTAATCTTCTCTAAATTTTTGATTTCAAATTAAAAAATTAAACATAATTTTTATTTGAACACGTGCATCACATGTGCAAGATACTAATATATCTCTACCGTATTAATGCCAAAGAAGGGATGTATGGAGCACGCGCAAAAGAAACCCTTCTAATTTTCTGCCGCATTGTCACGATATAGGAATTTTTCTGTTTAATTTAAGCTAAGATTAAAAATTATAGAATTTTGAGTTTTTCAGTCGCAATATATCCCTAACAAATTCTCCCCAATCAAAACAAATTTGGAACTTCCATCTCCATTAATCACTCAACATATATATTTCCTCATATCGTGACCATGTCCCAACATCTTACCGAATTACTCATGATTTGAAAAAAGAAAAAGAAAAGAAAAGGATAATCAACCAGCTTCTCTCAAAATATGGATGAAATAAATAAAAACAAGGAGGTTAAGGTATTCCCGACCCTTCCCATATTAATATGGAGTTATTAATGTATAGATGTTTTATTTTTTCATGAAAAAGAAGAAATGTTCGATGATTACTCTATCTTTCTCATCTCATTACTTTTATTTTTTTTATATGATATTTTATTTTTTCCATAGATTGAATCATCTGGGGAGAAAGAAGAAGGTGGATGGTTCCTCTCTTTCTTTCTCAATTCATTTTTTTTAATTATTATGAGAAAATATTTTTAAAATACTTATACTTTTGGGGAAAAAACCTATCCACGTCGAATGAAAATATTTACATCACGTCTTTTATTTTAATAAAGACGTGCACTTGCAAAATACTGGTACATATTATATAATTAGTAAACTCAGATGTAAATAATTAAGATATTTGTTCAATATTAAATTCTTGTTGCCAAAGAAAAACTCACGTAATTTTTTACCTTGTTGATATTTTCCTCCTTCGTTAACTCCCAGCCTTTGTCTCTGTTGTTGATGGAACTCCCATGCAAGTGAAGTTGAGATCCTTCGGCCGTCTCACTTTCTTAGCAATCACCTAAGGAAATAGCATTTCTTTATACCTTATTCTTCAATTGACGCAACCAGATGATAATTTTTTTTAAGTCTTTATATGGGTTTCCTTCGGATCTAGAGATGCTTGATGCCGATTACCACAACCGATTTGATGCCTTGAGCGCAGCCAAGGGGTTTCCGACCTGACGATGCTCTATATTGACGATCTTCCAGATCAGGACAAATGGCAGATGACGTGTCTCCGACCAGGCCACCCCTCTACCCTACCTGCAAGCACAAGCTGGCTCTCCTCAGAGCCCCTGCAAATTGGCCTCCTCGGCCTCTCAACTCGCCCCGAGCTACTATAGGACCAGGATGCCTCGGCCCTCCCGCTCGTTTCCGAGCTTCCCTACCGAGGCCATCTTCCTCGGTCCCTCCGACCGACCAACTCCACCACTCACAAGCGTAACCGCCGCTCCGTAAATCTCGCCATGCACGGATTCTCCGCCGGCAACATCCCACGTTTCACGTCATCACGATCCCCATTAACGGGTGATCCGCTTATTACGCGGACGTGACGTCGGGAGCGTAACTGCCGGCGAGATTCTCGCGCCTGCTACTGCGCGCTGCCGCCACTATATAAACCCCCATCACAGAGGGGTCAAGTAAGCATTTTTCACCTCACTTAGCCATTACTCTGCTCGGATCTCATGCTAACTTGATCGTCGGAGGGTTCTTGGTGGTACCAAACCATCCCGGGACTTCCTTGCAGATACTCGACGCAAACTTCTCAAAACTACCAATCTCCTCAAAACCCATTGAGACCCACACGCAACAGGAGATCGCCTCAAAGATCCACCAGGAGATCGACGGAAGACAACATCTGACGGAGACCCGAAAAGGACCTCCATCACGACCGCAAACCGAAAAATGGGGATCGACCGCATCCGACATTATAACTCTCCCCAGATATCTCAAAACACACGCAAATTTTAATGGAAATTCTTGCCCATTAATTCACTGGATAAAAATAAAAGTACTGGTCTAGGGTTTCTTTTATAAGAAACCCTAATACAACTTACAAAATAAGCCATAAAATCTCTAAAGCCTTAAAATAACCCTGATTAAGGAAGGAAAAAAAAACAAATGACACCTAAAACAAAATATAAAAAACGTAATCTATGTGGGCGATACTTGACGCCGACAAATCGGACATCTGACCGAATATACCTGCAGCCATTGATTAATGCAAGTGATGGAGTTTTACCTGAGCGTTGTAGTATCGGGCCGTTTATTGTTGATAAGCGGCAGCCCTGATTTGAACCCGGTCTCTCTTCTCCAACAAGATGTCCAGGTTGGTCCGTAGCGCCGAGGTGTTCGCATCGTCGTCGAAGTGCTCGACCCGATGACTGGGTAGCCCGATCTCCACTGGGACCATTGCCTCGGTCCTGTAGCAGAGGCTGAAAGGGGTTTTCCGGTGGGGGTCTTCTTTGTCGTGCGCAGGGCCCATAAAACCCGGGACAGTTTTTTGACCCAACTGCCTTGTCGTCCTTCTAGACGGGTCCGGAGACCTCGGAAGACGTCTCAGTTAGCGACTTTGGCCTGCTCGTTGCATTGGGATGTGCGACCGCAGCGAACTTCATGAGGATATGGTATTCCTTGCAGAAGTCCTTCACTTTCTCGTTCTCGAAGTTCGTCCCGTGGTCGGTGATGTTACACCTCGGCATGCCGAACCGGAGTATCAGATTGTTTTGCAAGAACCTGATGGTCGTGGCGGCATCCGGTTTTCTGATGGGGATGGTCTCGATTCAGTTGGTGAAGTGGTCTACCGCGACAAGGACATATCTGTGCCCGTCCGTGCCGATAGGGAACTGGCCGATCATGTCCAATCCCCACCGGACGAACGGCCACGGGGATGTTAGGGCGGTCAGCTCGGTAGCGGGGAGGCGAGGGATACTGCCGTGGAGTTGGCAACTCTTGCACTTCTGACTAGCTTCTGGGCGTCCTCGTGAACAGTGAGCTAGTGGTACCCCTGGAGGAACGTATTTTGGATCAATGTTCGGGCCCCTTGGTGCACACCGCCAACTCCCTCATGGATTTCACGGAGGACGTAGTCGGTATCGTGGGGATCGATGCACCGGAGCAGGGGCTGAGTGAAGGATTTCTTGTAGAGGTTCCCATTGCTCCAGACGAAGTGACGGGCTTTGGCCCGGAGGCGGCGGGCGGCTCCTCGATCTTCTAGGAGCGTACCGTCCTTCAGGAATTCCACGAGGGGCTTCCTCCAATCTTGGTCGCCTTCCTGCGCCTCATATACGTGGAGTGTTGTCGCTCCGTCTTCCATGCTGGGCTGAGGCAAGGTTTCGAAGAGGATAGACCGTTTATTGTTGGCCGAGTATGACGAAGCCAGCTTGCTCAGGGCGTCGGCTTGGGCATTCAGCTGCCTCGGTATTTGTTCTACTTGGACTTCGTCAAAGTTCCTCCGGAGTTTCCTTACCTCGTCCAGATACTTCATCATCAGAGGCTCCCGAGCTTCAAAGCGGCCGGTCACTTGGCCGACGACTAGGGCCGAGTCGCTGCGGATTCGAATTGTTTTCAGCCGCAGCCCGGCAGCCATGCGCAGTTCAGTCAGGAGGGCCTCGTACTCTGCCGCGTTGTTCGAGGCTTTGAAACCGAGCTTCAGAGAGTACTCAATTTCTGCCTCGTTCGGGCCCCGGATAATGAGGCCGGCACCACAACCTTCCTCGGTTGAAGACCCGTCGACGTAGATGACCCACTCAGGAACCGAGCCAGGCCTTTCTGCGATGGGACACTGGGCTGCGAGGATCGGCGTGGACTCCGGTTCCTTACTAGGGATGGTGCATTCAACGATGAAATTGGAAAGGGCATGCGCTTTGATGGCCTGCCTCGGGCGATATTTTATGTCAAACTGAGATAGTTCCTACCTCCAGTTCTCTAAGTGGCCCGAGGATTCCGGTGATGCAAGGATAGCCCCCAACGGGCGCTCAGTGAGGACGAGGATGCTGTGTGCTTGGAAGTAGTGCCGTAGCTTCCTTGAGGCCGCCACTAGGGCCAAGACAATCTTCTCTATGGCTGGATATCACGTTTCTGCGTCCTTAAATACATGGCTCACATAGTACACCGGCTTCTGCACTCCGCCGAACTCTCGGACGAGCACCGAGCTCGCTGCCTAGTCGGATACCACCAGGTACAGCGACAGCTCGTCTCCTTCAACTGGTCGGGTGAGCAGTGGTGGTGTCGTGAGATGCTTCTTCAATTGGTCGAAGCCGGCCTAACACTCCTCCGACCACTCGAACCTCGGGATCTTCCTCAGTGCTTTGAAGAACGGGAGGCATTTCTTCCCCGACCTGGACATGAAACGGCTCAGAGCAGCGACTTGTCCCATGAGTCGCATGATCTCGACGTTGGTCTTGAGCGCGGCCATGTTGAGGATAGCGTCAATTTTATCTGGGTTAGCTTCGATTCCACGGTGAGTGACCATAAAACCGAGGAACTTTCCCCCGGTGACTCTGAATGTGCATTTGGCGGGATTTAGCTTCATCTTGAACTTGCGGAGGACTTCATGTAAGTCGATGTACAACACCCCACGACTTGTGGGGAGGCGGAAATATGAAAAACGATCTTGTTCTTTGCTTAAACATCGACTAACCGCATGAATCGAAGCTAAACGATGACTAACATCAAACATAGAAGTTCTAAACTACTATGTGAAGGGATTATACCTAAAGAACCGTGTCCTTCGTCTTTACGAACTCCACCTCCTCCTCGGCCTTCTCCAAGTAGTAGACGATCCACCACGAGAGCTATGCTCCAAGCTTTGCCTCTAAACTTGAGGCAACTAGGTTTCTTTAAGTGCTAATCAAAGTACCTAGATGATATAGAGTGAGGGTTATGGATTAAGTAGTCTAACTAATCCTTGTACTCAACACATGAGAGGGGAGGATTAGGGTTTGAAGAGAGGAAGCTTGAGGAGAGAGAAGGTGAGAAGAATCATGAAATGAGAAATGAGTTATCATAATATACATCAAGCATTATTGTTTTTCAAGAAAAGAAAAGAAAATGATTTACAACCATGCTTGATAAATATCTTATGGTGATTCATCTCCATGAGTCATTAAGCAATTATGAAGCATTAATGACATGGATGAATCATCCATATGACTCACTAATCTCATTCAATGTATATGCCACCTAAACCTCCTTAGTCACCATCTTCTAGAAGCTTCTCGCGCAATTACGAGAACGCCCCTCCTATCCGTGAAAACACGGAAAAACTTTAGACTGTATAAATCCAATAACCGGATACTAGTAACTGGCTTAAACCAAAGCCGACTAGTAAAAACTGTCCGAAAGTCGTACGTGCGTAAACACACGTATGCGTCCGAACCCTTGTCGTAAAACCATACGAGCTCTATATCGTTTCTCCTGGAGTAGGGAAACTCTCTGTGTGGGACTCTAGAGACTCGACTACTACGCTGGCAGTGGGTTTAACCACAGATCGCAAGCGGCACTAGCTGTACGTAACGGTCCCCAAGTAGATGTCGATAAGAAGGCCGATGAGGAAACCCATCCGAACTCCTACTGAGTCTGATATGACAATCTCCGTACAGTCCGGTCCGTTCGTCTAAGACTATCGCATATCGGGCCTAGGGGGCGGCAAGCGTCAGTCCCCTAATAGCGGTATAAGTCGTGTCGGAGCGAAGCCCATTACACCCTGAGAAACTACTGGAACCTACCAGCAAATCTCGCTTGCCCTGGCCAGGGACTTTGCGTAATGGCTCTTTGACACAGCGCGATATCAACCCCCAATACCGGGAGAGACGAATCCTGTCTAACCGCCATTGCTTCCAAGTGCTCGGGACTGCACCCAACTGCTACCTGTTTGCACGACTCCTTTGAGCCGTGGTAGGGTAGCAATATAAGAACAGTGGGACACACTCGAGGCGAAGTAGCAGTGTCAAGTCTGCGGACTATGCTGTACTCATGTCACCTGGGAACTGTTCACTGACGACTGGTATAAAACCAACTAACAGTTCCCTGTAAGTCATGTCCGGTGTACCCGTAACCTAACGAGCACCTGCATACTATCTCCAGTACGACGTACTGACGGCTGTGGGACAGACCATCTCCCCAACTGGGATGAGAAGCGTACACACTAGTTTACTCTGGAGTATCGATGCCCTGTCTCAATAATCCTACGACTAGGGACCTGAATAAGGATGTGCTTGTAGACTACCCAGCCCCCACTAGTGTGACTGCCATCACAACGCTGGTAGTCAAGCAAGATCCTAAGAGCTCTATCAATACGTATACTCGCATATTAAGATAGAAAAACCAATTAGCATACTACCATGTTTAGCAAGACTGTTATATACATGTGAATATCCCAAGCTTCTATTAAGTAATATACAAACTAGTATGATACAGTAATGGCCTTCTAGGACATAAACACTAACAATCTCCCACTTGCACTAGGGCCATGTACTGGCGTATCGAAGACCGATGATCTCGAGTAGCCTCTCGAACTGAATCTGAGGTAGGACCTTAGTGAATGGATCAGCAATGTTATCCTCTGTATTTACTCTCTTTACCTCGATCTCCCGGCGATCTACGATCTCCCTGATCAGGTGATACCGCCTTAAGATGTGTCTGGACTTCTGATGGGACATGGGTTCCTTCGCTAAAGCTATAGCGCCGTTGTTGTCACAATACAGAGGTATTGGACCAACACTGGTAGGAACCACTTGAAGTTCTGTGAGGAACTTCTTCATCTAGACAGCTTCTTTTGCGGCATCGCAAGCAGCTATGTACTCCGCTTCCATCGTTGAGTCAGCAACGGTGTCCTGCTTGGAACTCTTCCAACAGACCGCCCCTCCATTGAGGGTAAAGACATAACCCGACATGGACTTGGAGTCATCCTTGTCACTCTGGAAGCCGGAATCAGCATAGGCCTCCATCCTGAGGTCTTTTCCGCCGTAAACCAAGAACATCTCCTTAGTCCTTCTCAGGTACTTGAGAATGTTCTTTACTGCTATCCAGTGATTCTCCCCTGGGTTTGCCTGATACCGGCTTACAACACTCAATGCGTATGCTACATCTGGTCCGGTACATAACATCGCATACATTATAGAGCCTACCGCAGAAGCGTAGGGTATAATCGACATGCGTTCCCTTTCCAAATCAGTCTTGGGAGACATCTCTTTGGAGAGGGTGATTCCGTGACAAGCCGGTAGGTTACCGCGCTTAGAATCTTCCATACTGAATCTTTTTAATATGGTGTCTATGTACCTGGACTGTGAAAGTCCCAACATCCTCTTTGATCTATCACGATAGATCTGGATCCCCAGAATGTAGGTGGCATCACCCAGGTCCTTCATGGAGAATTTCTGTAACAAGAATCTTTTGACTGACTGTAGCATAGGAATATCATTTCCTATTAGGAGAATGTCATCCATGTACAAGACGAGGAATACAACAACTCTCCCTACAATCTTACTGTATATGCATGGTTCATCTGGATTTTTGATAAAGTCGAATTCTTTGACAGTATCATCAAAACAGATGTTCCAACTCCGCGATGCCTGCTTTAGTCCATAAATGGACTTAAGCAGCTTGCATACTTTACCGCTGCTCCCACTCTGAATGAATCCCTCTGGCTGATCCATATAGACGCTCTCTTCTAAATTTCCATTTAGAAAGGCCGTCTTTACGTCCATCTGCCAGATCTCATAATCGTGGAAGGCAGCAATAGCAAGAAGGACCCGAATGGATTTCAGCATAACCACTGGAGAAAAGGTTTCGTCATAGTCCAAACCAGGTCTTTGACGGAAACCCTTTGCAACAAGTCTAGCCTTATAGGTTTCAACCTGTCCATCTACACCAATCTTCTTTCTGAAGATCCACTTGCATCCTACGGGTTTTACCCCATCTGGAGTAGTGTCCAAAGTCCATACTTTGTTAGTGTACATGGACTCCATTTCGGTCCGCATTGCATCCAGCCATTTTACCGAATCGCCGCTCTGAATGGCTTGCTGGAAGCTAGTAGGGTCGTCATTATCAATGACGCAATCTTCTCGATCCCCGTCTATGAGAAAACCGTAGTATCTCTTGGGCGGATGAGACTGCCTACTACTTCTACGGATAGGCGCTGGTATGTCCCTTTCTTCTGAAACTTCTTGTTCTACCAAACTTTCAGTAACAGCTTGTGGTTCTGGAATTTCTTCCAGTTCTACTGCGCTCCCACTCTTCTGATTTTCTAAAAATTCAGTTTCTAAGAAGCGGGCATGACGAGAAACAAAAACCTTTTGTTCCTCTGCGTAGTAGAAGCAATATCCCATGGAATTCTTTGGATATCCCACAAACTTACACTCTACTGAGCGTGCCTCGAGCTTGTCCGGATGCTGCTTTTTTACAAAAGCTGGACATCCCTATGTCTTCAGGTACTGAAGATAGGGTTTCTTCCCACTCCACATCTGATATGGCGTGGTAGGCACAGTCTTGGTTGGAACCTTGTTCAAAAGATATGCCGCTAATTCTAGCGCATAACCCCAGAATGATCGTGGTAACTCAGCCTTACTCATCATGGAACGAACCATATTCAATAAGGTTCGATTCCTCCTTTCCGATACACCGTTGTGTTGTGGTGTGTATGGAGGAGTAAGCTGAGAGAGAATTCCTTTCTCTTTTAAGTAACCCAGGAACTCGGCACTTAAGTATTCACCACTTCGATCAGATCTCAGTGTCTTAATACTTTTGCCTGTTTGGTTTTCCACTTCATTCTTGTATTCCTGGAATTTCTCAAAGGCCTCGGATTTATGCTTCATCAAGAAGACATGTCCATACCTAGAGAAATCATCCGTAAAAGTAATGAAGTAGGAATAACCACCTCGCGCATGTGTAGACATTGGACCGCACACGTCGCTGTGTACGAGTCCTAAGAGCTCGCTCGCTCTTACTCCGTGTCCAGTAAATGGAGTCTTTGTCATCTTTCCCATGAGACAAGATTCACAAGTGGCATAAGATTGATATTCGAACGGATTCAAATATCCTTCTCTATGTAACTTCGTTAATCGTATTTCATTGATGTGACCTAGTCTACAATGCCATAAGAAACCCTGATTCATTTCTGAAGACTTTCTTTAAAGTGTGTTCTGGACATTGAAAACTTGAGCTTGATTCAATACGTATATACCGTCATCTAATGTACCGGACCCAACCAGAACTTGATTTAGGTGGATGTGAACTACATCGCTTACGAATGTAAAGTCATATCCCTCTCTTGAAAGTGAGGACACTGATATGATATTACAAGTCAAACTAGGTACATACAGACAGTTACGTAGAATCAATATCTGTCCACTTGTCAAACCTAGGCGATATTCTCCCACGGATTCAGCGTCCACGCTCATTCCGTTTGCAACTCTAAGAGACAAATCACCTATCCTTATAACTTTACGGTTTCTCAAAGCATGTAACGAATTACAGATATGAGATCCTGCTCCGGTATCTAGTACTCAGGAAGTAGAGTTAATTGACAAACAGTTCTCAATTACAAACACACTTGAGGCTGAAGCCACAACATGCTTCGTATCCTGGCTACTGGCTTCCAAAGCCCTGCAATCCTTCTGCCAATGTCCGTTCCCATAACAATAGGAACATCCCTCCTTCCCTACACCAATTCCCGAAACTTTTACTCTTCCCTTTCCTCCTACTTTACTGACACTGTATATCGGCTTTGTAGAGGTCTTCTTCCTTTTATCCTTTGCTTTCGCCCTGGATGTAGAAGAAGAAGGTCCCCCATTAAGCAGAGTTTGTGTCTCCCTGGTTTCTTTCAGGGTATAAGTAGAGGGTAGGGACTGTGGAAATAAGTCAGCATATGACCTGTTTCCCAACGTGGTCTCCAGGTCTTTGAGCTCATCAATATAGCTAGTCATCGTAAGGACGTCGTCCCTTACAGATGACCCGTCAGCCGACCTCGCTTGAATTAATTCGTTCGAGGCCTCATATCTTGCGATATGAGATTGCTCTCCATATAAATCTTTGTTATGGAGAAAGATGGAAACTGAGTCCATCTTCTCGTGCTGCTTCTGGTTTATACCATCAACTGAAGCCAACACGAGGCACTTGGCTTTCGCTTTATCCTTTTCCTTTGTCTGACGGATATCCAAATCCGCGACGGTGGAAACTGGACCTGAGACGGCGGGATCTTGAGTAGTAATAGGGTGGTCCAGCTTGTCATAGGCAATGGTCATCTGGACAGACCTTTGCCAGTCATATAAGTTAGATTCAGTCAACTTGTTATCTAGATGTAACCTAGTCATGGTGACAAGGTCGCTGCAATGAGAGAGAGAGAAGAAAACACTTTAGCATGATGCTCTTGCAAGTTTAGATTGGTTTTTAATTTATCTAAACTGGATGGCTCCCACTGTTTCTGTCACGCCCCGCTTCCCAGAGTACGCAAGATTGGGCACGTGACACAGCCAACCATGCTACCTGTGGGTAGGAAGTATCCATCCACAGTCACATTACGGTTGTAAGGCTATCAAGAACAAGATAATAAGCTAAACTAATACATGTCCAAATCCATAATAATGAGAATCAATAAGCAATAAGTGCGGAAGCAATGATCCAATATGATAATAGAAAGGTACGTCCCATAATGCGGGACCGCACCTGGAAAATAAAATGCAATAACCACTAACCACTACAGAACTCAAATCAGCCTGCTGGCTGAAGTACTCCTGCTCGGTCGTCGACAGTGGTACGGAATCTGGGCCATGCAAAACCCAGACGTCAGCGCGTCAAGACATCAAGTATATAGCATAAACATGGTAATGAGAAATGCAAGTATGAGCATGAATAAAGCAGCAATAAGAAATAACAAGCAGGGTAATGTGCACTGGTGACTAAACTGTCCTATCAGGTTTTTTACTCTATAGTCTTTGAAACCAATTGATGAATCGTCGATGTAACTCAATAGTATCCCGTGCGTGCCCGGGACCACGGTCATGACCCTCGGGGCTGAATCCGAGACGTGCCGCTAAGCAGTAAAAGGTAGTAGGATGGACGAGTGATGTCAGCATCAACACTCCGGAGCTGGCCAAGCCCGTAAGACTGATCAGAACAATGTATCGAACTGTTGAGTTACAAGTCGGTTTCACCTTTGATTTCCCCATACCCCCAAACTATGTATGTCAGTCAGGTATTCAGTAGTCAAGGACTAATGCCAACACAAAGTCAAGTAAAAGTAGGTCTGTCTGGATCGACAGCAGGAATGGTTAGGTTTGTCGGCATTAGGCACGAGATCAGGAAACAAGTAATGTCATAGTACAACAGGATGAGTCGGTATGTATGTATATGTCAGGTGTAGCAGGGTCAGGCCAATATGTCGTGCAATCGGGTAAGTGCTCACAACAGGTATACAATCAATAATGAACAATAGCAGGAAACAGTAATTTACCACAATATTCCATATAATCACAGTGATGTTTGTATTCTCTTATTAACAGGTTCAATCATCTTTAGGGTGCAATAGCCACAAGGCAAAGCAATATCCACAATTATAAATTAAGGAACTACATGAAACTGTACTAAATATAATAATAATCCCATGAATGGTTTAACAGTTTAAGCAGATATGATTCAGTCGTTTTATTTAGTTGAAGCATGGATTGATGTGGGTTAATTAATTACGAGGAACTGTTGTAACGATTCCAGTATAAAGATAACTGCAACAATATGATATCAAATGCCATCATTAAGTTGTGGTATTAAATAGTATGAGTTAAATGCGTGGCAAGACTAGATCTCGCACGCTAGCATGTTAGAGCAAGTATTCAGATACTTGCCTCGACGGTCTGCAAACTGGAACACGGATGCAAAGTCGGCAGAAAACGCGATATGAAAGCACGGGCCACGGATCGAGTCCCAACAGAGATCAACGAGATCGCACGGACCAGGGGACTTCGCTGGAGCGTCGGGTTCGCCAAGACGGCACGGTCGGATTCCGGCAAAATGTCATCGGTAACAAGTTAGCAACAAAGATACGATACACGCAAAATACGACCAGCGAAGGGATTGTACCAAAAGGAAGCACAAGGAAAACTCACAGAGGAGAAACAGGGTGCAAACACGATGGCTCGACGGCACTGGAATGCCGGCGAGGCAGCGACGGCGAAGAACGGTGGCTGGAAAATCCTGAGTTCGCTGGAACGAGGGTGCTGCAGCGGGTGCGAGGGTGGTAGTCGACTCTGGTGGTCGAGGGGGAAGGGAGGTGGTCGGAGGTGGCGTCGACGAGGTCGCCGGCGCGTTTCTCCGGCGAACAGCGGAGGTTAGGCGAGGGGTTATGGCTCGGGTTGGTGGTCCGGCGAGGGGAGGAGGGAAGCGACGACGAGGTCGGGTCGAGTAGGGTGAGAGGGAGTCGCGGGAGTCGTCGATGACGAGAGGTGGCGTCGACGGCGAGGTCTGCGAGGGTGGAGGCGAGGTCGGGAAATGGGTGCAGGCGCGAGAATCGTCGGGAGAACAGGAGGAGGAAGGTGCGGCGGTCGAGGAGGCGTTGCTGGCGGCGACGGCGAGGTCGCGGTGGCGATGGTGGGCTGCGCGAGTACGAGGCTAGGGTTAGGGTTAGGGTTTCGTGATGGGGAGGAAGATGGGTTGAGGCGGCTGCATGCATGGATAAATATAGAGGAAGAGAGAGGGAGAGAGATTGGAGAGAGAAAGAGAGATTTGGTGAGATAGAGAGGGGGATTGAGGGAAGAGAGAGAGAGAGATGGAGAAAAGGAGTGGGGCCCACGCGGGGAAAACCCAAGCTCGCGATTGGCTGCAGGGAGGTAAGGAAAAATATTTGGATAAGGATTTGAAGGATTTACTGTTAAGGATTTATATTCGTATATAATTTTAGTTTTAGATATTAAATTGAAACGGGCCCCTTTTGGCGCGAAATGAAACATTTCCAAATCGCGCCCGGGTTGCGTCCAAATGTTCCAAATTCAAATTATAGGATTTTAAGCTGGTTCCAAATTTTGAAAATAGGTGTTTAATGATTAAAATGTATGACCCCAAGTCGGACACTTGTACGCGCGCGTAGTCGCCCAAACTTGCCCGTTTTAGCCAAACGGAACGGAATCTCGACACGCGGACGCTACCACGCGACTAGTGGCGACGAGTAGGCCAACATGGACATCTTAAATTTCATTTTAGGAGTTAAAATTTGTTATGTGCCAAAATGACTTAACCGGTTAAAATTTAGCCACAAACACCAGAAAATCAGGAAAATTGGAATGAGCAATAAATGACCCTCAACTAGTAATATACATAGTATTATTAGGCTCGGGTGTTACATCATACCCAACTACAAAAGAATTTCGTCCTCGAAATTCCAAGAATACAAGATAGCTAACTACTAGAAAAGGTGAGGGAATTTCTGCCGGATCTCGTCTTCTCGCTCCTAAGTGGATTCTCCATGCGATCGGTTACCCCAAGAAACTAGCACAAGAGGGATAACCTTGTTCTTAAGAACCTTTTCTCTTCGATCCTTGATTTCAACTGGTCGCTCCTCAAAAGTCAGGTCCTCTCGTACAGTCAACTCCGAATGATCCAAAACATAAGTCTCATCACGAACATACCTCCGTAGTTGAGACACATGAAACACGTCGTGAACTCCTGCTAATGACGGTGGTAACGCCAACCTGTACGATACCTCTCCAACACGCTCCAATATCTCGAAGGGTCCAACGAATCGGGGACTAAGCTTTCCCCGACTTCCAAAGCGAATCACCCCTCTAGTCGGTGATATCTTCAGGAATACCAAATCACCCACGGCGAACTCTAGAGGTCTTCTTGACGTGTCGGCCCAACTTTTCTGTCTGTCTTGAGCTGCCTTCATATGCTTCCTGATTGTATTCACCTTCTCGATTGTCTGTACCACCAATCTGGTCCTAGTAACCTTCGTTCACCAACATCATCCCAACAAACAGGTGAACGGCACTTACGACCATACAGTGCTTCAAACGGGGCCATCTGAATAGTTGCTTGGAAGCTATTGTTGTACGAAAACTCCACCAGGTGTAGATGATCTTCCCAAGAACCTTTGAAGTCCAACATACAAGCCCTCATCATATCTTCAAGGGTCTGGATCGTTCTCTCTGATTGTCCATCAGTCTGGGGATGATAAGCTGTGCTAAACTTCAATCGAGTCCCCAAACTTTCTTGTAAACTCCTCCAAAAGTGTGACAAGAACCGAGTGTCCCGATCGGACACGATGCTTACCGGTACTCCATGCAATCTGACAATCTCCTGCATGTACCGCTCTGCCAAAGTCTCCGTCGATTGACCAACCCGAAAAGGAATAAAGTGAGCTGCCTTGGTCAACCGATCGACAATCACCCATACAGCACTGTTGCCCTTTGGACTCCGCGGTAAAGCCGTCACGAAATCTATGGTTATATGTTCCCACTTCCATTGAGGAATCGGAAGTGGTTGCAACAAACCAGCAACCCTTTGGTGTTCAGCCTTGACCTGCTGACACACCAAGCACTTAGCCACGAAGCGAGCAAATTCCCGTTTCATACCTTCCCACCAGAAATGCTGTCGAATATCTCGGTACATCTTTGTCCCTCCTGGATGTACAGAGTAAGCTGAACTGTGTGCCTCCTTCATAAGCTCTTCACGCACATCTCCTCTTGGCACACACACACGGCTACCATATCTCAATGAACCATCTTCATGGATCAGTAAATCGGTTCGTAGTCCGGCTCCAACCTGCTCTCGAAACTTTTGCAGTCTAGGATCCTGCGATTGCGCCGCTTTAATCTTCTCAACTAAGGACGATTGTACTTGCAACTGCATCAACTGTCCTGTAGCACGCGGTAGCACAACCTCCAAGTCAAATCTCCGAAACTCCTTAATGATCCCTCTCTGTGCAGTCAATAACTGAATTGCTGGTAACCGACTTAGCGCATCTGGCACGACGTTAACCTTTCCCGGATGGTACTTAAGATCAAGGTCGTAGTCGGCCATCAGCTCCAACCATCTGCGTTGCCTCATGTTCAACTCCTTCTGAGTAAACACATATTTCAAACTCTTGTGATCCGTAAAGACTTCAACTCGCTCGCCCAGAAGGTAGTGTCTCCAAATCTTCAGGGCGAAGATCACGGCTGCAAGCTCCAAGTCGTGAGTCGGATAGTTCTTCTCATGAGTCTTCAGCTGTCTCGATGCGTAAGCGACGACTTTCCCGTTCTGCATTAAAACACATCCCAATCCTTTTCCAGATGCGTCGCTGTGAATCACCAGTCCTCCTGAATTATCCGGTACGGTCAGGATCGGGGCGGTTATCAACTTCTGCTTCAACGTCTCGAAGGCCAAGGCACATCCGTCCGTCCAAACAAACGGTACCTCCTTACGCGTAAGCTTGGTTAACGGCTCAGCTAAACGAGCGAAGTTCTCCACAAATCTTCTGTAGTAACCGGCGAGTCCAAGAAAACTTCTTATCTCCGCAACATTCTTTGGAACATGCCAATCCCGAACTGCTGTAATCTTCTCGGGATCAACGGCGATTCCATCGCCCGACACGACATGCCCCAGAAACTTCACTTCTTCCAGCCAGAATTCACACTTACTCATCTTCGCGAATAACTTCTCTTGTCTCAGCGTTTGCAGTGCGATCCTTAAGTGCTCAGCATGCTCCTCCGGACTCTTCGAGTACACCAGAATATCGTCAATGAATACCACGATAAACTGGTCCAAGAAAGGTGAAAAGATCATGTTCATCAAATCCATAAATATTGCCGGCGCATTAGTCACTCCGAAGGGCATCACTAAATACTCGAAATGCCCATACCGAGTCCGAAACGCCGTCTTGCAAATGTCTTCTGCCTTCACTCGGACCTGATGATATCCTGATCGCAAGTCCAGTTTCGAGAATACCCTCGCGCCACTAAGCTGCTCAAAGAGTTCTCCAATGCGAGGGATCGGGTACTTGTTCTTAATAGTCACCCGGTTCAATTCTCGATAATCAATGCACATCCTTCTCGTGCCCTCCTTCTTCTTTACTAAGAACTGGAGCTCCCCACGGTGAGTTGCTGCTTCGAATCCATCCCTTCTCGAGTAATTCACCCACCTGTTTCTTAACTTCTTCCAATTCCACCGGTGCCATCGGATAATAAGATTTGGATACTGGCGCTGCACCAGGAATGAGGTCAATCGCAAACTCCACATCTCTCTTCGGCGGTAAGCCCGAAATATCTTCAAACACATCCATAAAGTCTTGAACAACTGCCGGCTCTTCATTACTATCCACTACCATAGCTGCAAGAACACTGTTTGTCGGCCTAGCCCTAAACTCGACTGGCCCGACAGAACTGCATCCTTACCGCAACTGCTGTCTACATTGTTGGCCACGAAAGGTCCAGCAAGACTACTGAGTCTCGTCCATTCTACTGCATGCACATCCACGGTTGCTCCATTCTGCCTTAGTCCGATGAACTTCTCCTCCATTTCCTCCCGTGCAGTCCGCGGAAGGACTTCTCCAGTAAACTCTTAGAGAAATCCGCCCATTGCCTGACTTGGGCAAGCGGTTCTCCTCCACAAGCCACCACTCTCGGCGTAATCCACTAGTTGAATGCGCACCACATCAACTCCTTTGTCCTCTGGAATCTGTGCCGCAATCAGCAAATTCTCCGTGTTACTAGCCACTGCTCGGCTGGCAACAGCTCCTCCAGACCAGTGAAAGTGGTAGGACCCAACCGTCTGAAATCTGCTACGGTCCTTACTCGGTCGACTGGTCTAGTTCCAACTTCGTTTACAGACTGCTGAACGATCTGCAAACCTTCCTGAAACAAGTCTGCTATTGCTGGATCAGCTCAGTCTGTCTCTTTGATTCCCAGCATTCCTCTTATCACTCCAAGCATGGCGGCTTCGTTCACACGCCTCTGGTAAGTCTTCAACTTCTTACCTGTCATAATCCTGAACTCAAAACACCCAACATTAGCATGATGATAGATTCTGAATGTGGATCAAGGCTAGAACTCCAAGATACTTAAATAGAGTGCTGCATTGTAGCTATGCCGCGGTATCATAGCCGCAATTACTTAACTCCACCCAAGTCGCCCAAGTCCTAGGGATAACAAGAAATCAGGTTTCCGAGTCGACATGCAAAGTAAGTTTGCACGTCGTAAAAGATATAATCAGGAAGAATGTGATTCAAGAATGGTAAAACGGTCAATGTGGCTGGACATGTTTCCTAAATACGGGTATTCTGATTCGTGTATTGGGTACAATACCCAACTACAAAAATCAACCCAATTAACCTATGGCTCTGATACCATAAAACCATGTCACGCCCCGCTTCCCAGAGTACGCAAGATTGGGCACGTGACACAGCCAACCATGCTACCTGTGGGTAGGAAGTATCCATCCACAGTCACATTACGGTTGTAAGGCTATCAAGAACAAGATAATAAGCTAAACTAATACATGTCCAAATCCATAATAATGAGAATCAATAAGCAATAAGTGCGGAAGCAATGATCCAATATGATAATAGAAAGGTACGTCCCATAATGCGGGACCGCACCTGGAAAATAAAATGCAATAACCACTAACCACTACAGAACTCAAATCAGCCTGCTGGCTGAAGTACTCCTGCTCGGTCGTCGACAGTGGTACGGAATCTGGGCCATGCAAAACCCAGACGTCAGCGCGTCAAGACATCAAGTATATAGCATAAACATGGTAATGAGAAATGCAAGTATGAGCATGAATAAAGCAGCAATAAGAAATAACAAGCAGGGTAATGTGCACTGGTGACTAAACTGTCCTATCAGGTTTTCTACTCTATAGTCTTTGAAACCAATTGATGAATCGTCAATGTAACTCAATAGTATCCCGTGCGTGCCCGGGACCACGGTCATGACCCTCGGGGCTGAATCCGAGACGTGCCGCTAAGCAGTAAAAGGTAGTAGGATGGACGAGTGATGTCAGCATCAACACTCCGGAGCTGGCCAAGCCCGTAAGACTGATCAGAACAATGTATCGAACTGTTGAGTTACAAGTCGGTTTCACCTTTGATTTCCCCATACCCCCAAACTATGTATGTCAGTCAGGTATTCAGTAGTCAAGGACTAATGCCAACACAAAGTCAAGTAAAAGTAGGTCTGTCTGGATCGACAGCAGGAATGGTTAGGTTTGTCGGCATTAGGCACGAGATCAGGAAACAAGTAATGTCATAGTACAACAGGATGAGTCGGTATGTATGTATATGTCAGGTGTAGCAGGGTCAGGCCAATATGTCGTGCAATCGGGTAAGTACTCACAACAGGTATACAATCAATAATGAACAATAGCAGGAAACCGTAATTTACCACAATATTCCATATAATCACAGTGATGTTTGTATTCTCTTATTAACAGGTTCAATCATCTTTAGGGTGCAATAGCCACAAGGCAAAGCAATATCCACAATTATAAATTAAGGAACTACATGAAACTGTACTAAATATAATAATAATCCCATGAATGGTTTAACAGTTTAAGTAGATATGATTCAGTCGTTTTATTTAGTTGAAGCATGGATTGATGTGGGTTAATTAATTACGAGGAACTGTTGTAACGATTCCAGTATAAAGATAACTGCAACAATATGATATCAAATGCCATCATTAAGTTGTGGTATTAAATAGTATGAGTTAAATGCGTGGCAAGACTAGATCTCGCACGCTAGCATGTTAGAGCAAGTATTCAGATACTTGCCTCGACGGTCTACAAACTGGAACACGGATGCAAAGTCGGCAGAAAACGCGATATGAAAGCACGGGCCACGGATCGAGTCCCAACAGAGATCAACGAGATCGCATGGACCAGGGGACTTCGCTGGAGCGTCGGGTTCGCCAAGACGGCACGGTCGGATTCCGGCAAAATGTCATCGGTAACAAGTTAGCAACAAAGATACGATACACGCAAAATACGACCAGCGAAGGGATTGTACCAAAAGGAAGCACAAGGAAAACTCACAGAGGAGAAACAGGGTGCAAACACGATGGATCGATGGCACTGGAATGCCGGCGAGGCAGCGACGGCGAAGAACGGTGGCTGGAAAATCCTGAGTTCGCTGGAACGAGGGTGCTGCAGCGGGTGCGAGGGTGGTAGTCGACTCTGGTGGTCGAGGGGGAAGGGAGGTGGTCGGAGGTGGCGTCGACGAGGTCGCCGGCGCGTTTCTCCGGCGAACAGCGGAGGTTAGGCGAGGGGTTATGGCTCGGGTTGGTGGTCCGGCAAGGGGAGGAGGGAAGCGACGACGAGGTCGGGTCGAGTAGGGTGAGAGGGAGTCGCGGGAGTCGTCGACGACGAAAGGTGGCGTCGACGGCGAGGTCTGCGAGGGTGGAGGCGAGGTCGGGAAATGGGTGCAGGCGCGAGAATCGTCGGGAGAACAGGAGGAGGAAGGTGCGGCGGTCGAGGAGGCGTTGCTGGCGGCGACGGCGAGGTCGCGGTGGCGATGGTGGGCTGCGCGAGTACGAGGCTAGGGTTAGGGTTAGGGTTTCGTGATGGGGAGGAAGATGGGTTGAGGCGGCTGCATGCATGGATAAATATAGAGGAAGAGAGAGAGAGAGATTGGAGAGAGAAAGAGAGATTTGGTGAGATAGAGAGGGGGATTGAGGGAAGAGAGAGAGAGAGAGATGGGGAAAAGGAGTGGGGCCCACGCGGGGAAAACCCAAGCTCGCGATTGGCTGCAGGGAGGTAAGGAAAAATATTTGGATAAGGATTTGAAGGATTTACTGTTAAGGATTTATATTCGTATATAATTTTAGTTTTAGATATTAAATTGAAACGGGCCCCTTTTGGCGCGAAATGAAAAATTTTCAAATCGCGCCCGGGTTGCGTCCAAATGTTCTAAATTCAAATTATAGGATTTTAAGCGGGTTCCAAATTTTGAAAATAGGTGTTTAATGATTAAAATGCATGCCCCCAAGTCGGACACTTGTACGCGCGCGTAGTCGCCCAAACTTGCCCGTTTTAGCCAAACGGAACGGAATCTCGACACGCGGACGCTACCACGCGACTAGTGGCGACGAGTAGGCCAACATGGACATCTTAAATTTCATTTTAGGAGTTAAAATTTGTTATGTGCCAAAATGACTTAACCGGTTAAAATTTAGCCACAAACACCAGAAAATCAGGAAAATTGGAATGAGCAATAAATAACCCTCAACTAGTAATATACATAGTATTATTGGGCTCGGGTGTTACAGTTTCTCGAATCCTTCCTCAAACCATAAAAGAAGAATTAGCCAGGACTATTCTCACTGTACAATTCTTGCTTAACCGTTCAGCCAGGCTTGTGTCGATACTTCGAGGGAGGTTTTCCAATACTTTCGCGAAGTTCCTTAATTAAAGAACCTCTTTTCTCTGGGGACGTAACCCCGCTGACACCTTTCTTGACACCTACTTGGTTTATAGTATTGATCGTTAAGTGACGAATATCCTGATGAGTAGCATATACTCACAGTAGGATCGGGATCCAAATATCATCGTATGATAATGTTGAAGGAATCCTACCAATATTCATCAAACTCCAAATGGTATGCATCTCTTTGCAAATTTCAGTTTCTTTAGAAATTCCCGATATATATTTTTGCCCCATGTTCTTATGACCTTGACGAAAGCCAACAAATTATAAAACACATGTCAAGTTCTGCCCATCATTATCTTGTTAATTTGAACCCACCCGTATATACCCTTGACGAAAGCCAACAAGGTTATACAACTGTCCCAAACCAACTCATCTATCTATGCAACAAATGAATACCCCAGCAGCTACCAAACACTATGCCTTGACGAAAGCCAACAAGCATAGCTTGAATACTACTGATCATCCATAAGAAATAACGGAGGGCTACGACTGGTTTTGGCGAAACCGTGAACGTAGTGAACTTGATATAATCGAAGGAACCTGATAGCTTTTTAAAAGGAGTGGTTAAAGCTCCGCAATTAAAAATTCTGCTCTTTTAAAATAACCGAGTGGTTTCTTTTAAATTGTTCCAACGATTCAACTTTTGGTTTATTTTCTTTGCATTATAAATAATGCGTCCCATCATTAACCTATCATTGCAGAAAACAACGAAAATACAACGTCCTCTTATGCCATCCGCATTCGCCATGGGGTCCCGTCATCACCCGTTAGGTTACTTAACTAACGACAGAGCGGGGGCTGGGCTAGCGCGGGTGTAAAACATAAGTGACGTCTAAATAGCTATCATATATAGATATTGTACATTCGTCAGACGCAATAATAGGCATTCCAGATCTCATATGAACTTTATTGGATTTGTAAGCAATCCGCGTTTGTTTAGAGCCTGCAACAAAAGACGGATTACACAGTTGTGATGAATAGCCATTACCCCACCCTAGACCCCTACGGGTACGGCAAACTACCCGCCAAATACCCGAAGTGAAGCGGTCTCCCTCAACAAAGTGAGTAGGCCACTAAACACTTCAAAGTACCCGGTAGTTTGTGCACCCCACCTTGGGTCTATCCTAGGAGCAAAAACAGTAAAATGAAATAATACAACGGTGGCTACAACCGCAACCTGGATGTGCCCCGCAAAATAATATTACAACAAATTACATTTACATCAAATGAATTAAATAATAACCCATCACATAACCCCGGCTACACATCACAACAGTCCAACACAGTTCATATACACAAACAGATAAAATCCATTACAGAAATGTGCAACCCCCTGCCAACCGACATACTAGCAGTTAGGGGAGGTTTACGAACACATTATACAAACACGGATATAATCAAATTAGCAAACATCGTAAAATTTCGATCGAGCAAAACACTTTAGATTCTACTGCAAAACTTCTCTGTGCACCTGAGATCTTAGCAGAAAATAAAACATCCCAGAAACATCACTGTTATCATCTAAGAGTTACTGAATAAATTTGGGCCGACTCGGCCCTAACTCGGCCGCGGATCCGCGGCGGATCGCATGGATCCGCCGCGGTTCCGCGGTGAGATGGCCGAGTTAGGAGTCCAAATTTCTTCAGTAGCTCTATTTTTTCCTGCTTGTTATTCTGAAGCACCCTGAAAAATTTTTAGAGCCAGTTTAAAATTCGACAGCAAGTGTGATAATTGACGATGTTTCCGGTTCCTTTTTGCGTTCGAAATTCTTACGACTTTGCTAATGAGTTAATTATTGTTTAGCAAGGCTCTGATACCACAGTAAGTCGATGTACAACACCCCACGACTTGCAGGGAGGCGGAAATATGAAAAACGATCTTGTTCTTTGCTTAAACATCGACTGACCGCATGAATCGAAGCTAAATGATAACTAACATCAAACATAGAAGTTCTAAACTATTATGTGAAGGGATTATACCTAAAGAACCGTGTCCTTCATCTTTACGAACTCCACTTCCTCCTCGGCCTTCTCCAAGTAGTAGACGATCCACCACGAGAGCTATACTCTAAGCTTTGCCTCTAAACTTGAGGCAACTAGGTTTCTTTAAGTGCTAATCAAAGTACCTAGATGATATAGAGTGAGGGTTATGGATTAAGTAGTCTAACTAATCTTTGTACTCAACACATGAGAGGGGAGGATTAGGGTTTGAAGAGAGGAAGCTTGAGGAGAGAGAAGGTGAGAAGAATCATGAAATGAGAAAATGAGTTATCATAATATATATCAAGCATTATTGTTTTTCAAGAAAAGAAAAGAAAATGATTTACAACCATGCTTGATAAATATCTTATGGTGATTCATCTCCATGAGTCATTAAGCAATTATGAAGCATTAATGACATAGGTGAATCATCCATATGACTCACTAATCTCATTCAATGTATATGCCACCTAAACCTCCTTAGTCACCATCTTCTAGAAGCTTCTCGCGCAATTACGAGAACGCCCCTCCTATCCGTGAAAACACGGAAAAACTTTAGACTGTATAAATCCAATAACCAGATACTAGTAACTGGTTTAAACCAAAGCCGACTAGTAAAAACTGTCCGAAAGTCGTACATGCGTAAACACACGTATGCGTCCGAACTCTTGTCGTAAAACCATACGACCTCTATATCGTTTCGCCTGGAGTAGGGAAACTCTCTGTGTGGGACTCTAGAGACTCGACTACTACGCTGGCAGTGGGTTTAACCACAGATCGCAAGCGGCACTAGCTGTACGTAACGGTGCCCAGGTAGATGTCGATAAGAAGGCCGATGAGGAAACCCATCCGAACTCCTACTGAGTCTGATGTGACAATCTCCGTACAGTCCGGTCCGTTCGTCTAAGACTATCGCATATCGGGCCTAGGGGCGGCAAGCGTCAGTCCCCTAATAGCGGTATAAGTCGTGTTGGAGCGAAGCCCATTACACCCTGAGAAACTACTGGAACCTACCAGCAAATCTCGCTTGCCCTAGCCAGGGACTTTGCGTAATGGTTCTCTGACACAGCGCGATATCAACCCCCAATACCGGGAGAGACGAATCATGTCTAACCGCCACTGCCTCCAAGTGCTCGGGACTGCACCCAACTGCTACCTGTTTGCACGACTCCTTTGAGCCGTGGTAGGGTAGCAATCTAAGAACAGTGGGACACACTCGAGGCGAAGTGGCAGTGTCAAGTCTGCGGGCTATGCTGTACTCATGTCACCTGGGAACTGTTCACTGACGACTGGTATAAAACCAACCAACAGTTCCCTGTGAGTCCTGTCCGGTGTACCCGTAACCTAACGAGCACCTGCATACTATCTCCAGTACGACGTACTGACGGCTGTGGGATAGACCATCTCCCCAACTGGGATAAGAAGCGTACACACTAGTCTACTCCGGAGTATCGATGCCCTGTCTCGATAATCCTACGACTAGGGACCTGAATAAGGATGTGCTTGTAGACTACCCAGCCCCCACTAGTGTGACCGCCATCACAATGCTGGTAGTCAAGCAAGATCCTAAGAGCTCTATCAATACGTATACTCACATATTAAGATAGAAAAACCAAGTAGCATATTACCATGTTTAGCAAGACTGTTATATACATATGAATATCCCAAGCTTCCATTAAGTAATATACAAACTAGTATGATACAGTAATGGCCTTCTAGGGCATAAACACTAACACTTCGAAGGTCTCGCCCAGATCCTTCGCGTGGTCGGCCGACGAAACGGATTTGACGAGCATATCGTCAACGTAGACCTCCATATTCCTGCCGATCTGTGGCTTGAACATGCGATTGACCAACCGTTGGTACGTGGTCCCGGCGTTCTTGAGTCCGAAGGGTATCACCTTATAGCAGTATACCCCCCAGTCCGTTGTGAATGCAGTAAGATCTTCATCTTCCAGATTCATGCGGATCTGATTGTATCCGCAGAAAGCATCCATGAAACTCAACAGCTCGTGGCCGGCTGAGCTGTCACGAGCTGATCTATCCGAGGGAGAGGATAGTTGTTCTTGGGGCAGGCCTTATTGAGGTCGGTGAAGTCGACGCACATGCGCTACTTCCCGCTTGACTTCTTGACCAGAACTACGTTCGCCAGCCACTCCGAGTAGGGTACATTCCGGATGAAGTTGGTGGCGAGAAGTCGATCAACCTCGTCTTCGATAGCCTTCTGTTTGACCGGGGCAAAGCTTCGCTTTTTCTGTCTGACGGGTCAGGCCGCAAGATCAACCCCGAGCTTGTGAGAAATGATTTTGGGGTCGATCCCAGGCATGTCAGCAGGCACCCAGGCGAAGACGTCGGAGTTATTTATGAGGAAACCGACCAGGTCATCTCGTTGAGTTCCTGTCAGGAGTGATCCGACCTGGACGGTTTTTTCATCGTCCCCCTCTATCATGGGCACCTCGGTCAGCGGTTCGACCGGGGTCCCCTGGACCTCCTTCTGCTCGTCTCAGGTGTCCAGAGAACCCTTAATGTCGTCTTTTACCTCAGCATCGTCGGCCGGCTGCTCGGACGAAGATGTTTCGGTAAGGCATACCTTCGCGACCCGCTGGTCTTCGTAGACCCGACCTATCCCGCCCTGACCAAGAGGGAACTTCATCGCCAGATGGTAGGTCGATATCTGGGCCTGGAGGGAGTTCAGCGTCGGGCGGCCGAGGAGGACGTTGTAAGCTGATGGGACATGTGCTACGATGAAATCCACAGGCAACATTCGGGTGCGGCCGGGCACCCCTAAGTTGAACTGCAGGGTGACCACCCCTTCCGCCGGGACGGAGTGGTTGGTGAACCCTGAAAGGACGTGGGAGGTCAGTCTCAAGTTTGCTGGGGTGAGCCCCATGCGCAGAAAGCAGTCGTGGAAGAAGATGTCTGCCGAGCTACCCGAGTCGACAAGTATCCGGTGGACCTCGTATCGGTGGATTCGGGCCGTGATCACCAGAGGGTCATTGTGGGGCATGGATATGCCGTGGAGATCCCCGTCGCCAAAGGTGATAGGCTCGTAGTCCCTGACCTTTTTGCTTGGGCGGCCGTTGGCCTCTGTTGCCGGCGTGGGGTGCTGAGTTTCGCAGGCCCTCGACTGACCTCCTGTCATCATGACCATAGTTCTTGATGGGCCTCGGTTCCTTCCGGCGAGGTCCCTTAGGCCCCATGGTGAGGTTGTCTTCGAGCTGCCTTGGCAGGCCTCGTGGGCACGACCCCGTCAAGGGAGAGGGTGCCGGTCATGCCTGGAAGCAGGCGAGATGATCGCCACCGCCTTGGTAGGGACAGGGGTGCGACGAGGCTCGAGGCGAGGCTCTCCGACGTGGGACCTTGAGGTTGAATGGAACGGATCGAGAGACCTGCGACCGCTGGAGTCTGCGAGGTGGTGGTCAGCGGAGGGGTGATCGCTTAGATCTTCAGGGTGATCGCTTGCTATGTGGATGGAGAACGGAAGGCCAACTTTTGTTTTTGTGGAGTTTTAGTTTCCTACAGACGGCGACAACTGATAGAGGTCCTTTTCGGGTCTCCGTCAGATGTTGTCTTCCGTCGATCTCCTGGTGGATCTTGGAGGTGATCTCCTGTTGCGTGTGGGTCTTAATGGGTTTTGAGGAGATTGGTGGTTTTGAGGAGTTTGCGCCGAGTACCTGCAAGGAAGTCCCGGGGTGGTTTGGTACCACCGAGGACCCTCCGACCATCAAGTTAGCACGAGATCCGAGTAGAGTAACGGCTAAGTGGGGTGAAAAAAGCTTACTTGATCCCTCTGTGATGGGGGTTTATATAGTGGCGGCAGCACACAGTATCAGGCGCGAGAATCTCGCCGGCAGTTACGCTCCCGATGTCACGCCCGCGTAATAAGCTAATCGCCCGTTAATGGGGATCGTGATGGTGTGGAACATGAGATGTTGCCGGCGGAGAATCCGCGCATGGCGAGATTTGCGGAGCGGCGGTTACGTCTGTGAGTGATGGAGTTGGTCGGTTGGAGGGACCGAGGAAGATGGCCTCGGCGGGAGAGCTCGGGGACGAGCGAGAGGGCCGAGGCATCTTGGTCCTGTGGTAGCTCGGGGCGAGCTGAGAGGCCGAGGAGGCCAATTTACAAGGGCTCTGAGGTGAGCCAGCTTGTGCTTGCAGGTCGGGTATAGGGGTGGCCTGGTCGGCTCTTGTGGGCCCTTTCTTCTGAGTTCTGGGACACGTCATCTGCCACGTGTCCTAATCTGGGAGATCGCCAATATAGAGCATCATCAGCAAGCTATGTGGAATCTATGCTTGCACGTAGGCAAAACCTTCACCGCGTAGACATTCTCTCCCAACTTATCTATGCATATCCCACAATACTCCTCCGACCCCGGACCCTGGTCATCATCTTCTCTTTTAATTATAACTTCCGGCGGAATTTCCAGCAGTTCTTGATGTTCTCGATCAAGATTAATAGCAGCTGCATCTACAGAAGCAGGCCCGGCGACCGTTGGAGGAGCAGCACTCGAACCACTAGTGGTTGTGCTGGTGCGATTTGTCGCGACATGATGAGAAGAGCCAATGCTCCACCGCGTATCGCACGCTCGTTACGGCGTGTGCACAATACTATCACAACCGCACCAAAGACGACAATAACCATGAGGCCAGCTAGACTCCAGTTGAGGACGCAGTGTTGATCCGTAGGTGATGTTGAATATTGCGTGCCATGGCCTTACCATAGTTAATATTACTGATAACCACGAGTCCACCCTTTAGTTAAAAGGAAAAAATTAAGATGAACTTAGATGAGAAAGAATTGATAGAAGCAGAAATAAAAAATTATAGATTATTCTTATTTTGATATTCTTTGATAATGATGAATATGCAAGCGAATAGTAATCAGGATATTATTGTTTATAAATATATTTTCTAAATATAATTATAAGCTTTGGACCTATCGAAATCTCTTGGAGATTGGATGATGGGATCTAGAGTTTGATCATGATCTGATAATGAATCTAGCTAGGGTTCTTTTGGTTCCGGATGTGATGAAGGATCAGCTTAATTAGAATCTTGCTCCGAATTATGGTTGTTACTGTACACGTGCACCAGTATACAAACAATAGAATCTGGAACCATTAGGTAAAATAAGATCAAAACAAATAATGGAAAAAGATTAATAAAGATTTTTAATTAAGTTAATAGATGATTTAAGAGATGTGAAAATTAAACAGTATCCTATATCTAAATCTACTGTTACTAGATTTAAATATTGTACTGTGCACAGAGCAGGATCTACGAATATAATAAAATTCTTAATAGAATGAAAAATTTATCATATAAAGCGATAATCATATATAGTTTAACAGTTATAGATGGAAAATTCTACGGTATTTTTTCTTAATAAGAAACAAAGTCCATGGTGTTTCGTAGTAAAAAACAAAGACCGTGGTTTTTATTTAAAAATTGGTTAAAGTGTTATATTTATCTGAAAACATGAAAAGCTTTTGGTATTTATTTGTAACGGACAAAAATCATTGTATTGTCTGAAAAACAATGAAAGTTCATGCTATTTTAATGAAAACCTAACAGTATTTATCTATAAAATATCGAAAGGTCATCGTATTTTAGTGAAAACCTATTATGAATTCAAAGTATTTATTGAGAAGTTTTGAGTTTATGGCAAAATGTTGAATAATGTGAAGTTTTGCCCCAAGCTAAATTTCCATATTTGCCTACACAATTTGACCGTATTTTCCAAAATACCATACAGCCCAATTTTATAGAAAGAAAGAATGGTCAAGGTCAAGGACAAAATGTGGAATTATTAATATTTCCCGATTGATGTCAGATCCGTAAATAAAAGGAACTTCTACCAAATTAGGGACTTCCAATTTTATCCCTAGCATATAAAAAATATAACAACTTTGTTAGCTTCTATTTTTTCCTTATGAAGCCAAAATAATTAATAGAAAAGGGCAAAATTGGAATTAATAGAATTTCCACTTCTCATACCAATGATAGTAAATGTTGATCAAAACAACCTCTAGTTGCTATCCTCGATTCGCCCGGCTGTTGACTTTTTGACCAAGCAGAAGAGTTTTTCTCATGTCTTTGATTAAGGGCTGTTGAAAAAGCATCAAGTTCGGAGCACGACTCGTTCTCATGTCTTTGATTAAGGGCTGTTGAAAAAGCATCAAGTTCGGAGCACGACTCGTTCTCATGTCTTTGATTAAGGGCTGTTGAAAAAGCATCAAGTTCGGAGCACGACTCGATAAAAGCTTGTTAGAGCTCTAAACTTGAAGAAAAAAATAAAATAAGCTAAGCTAAGCTCGATGATATGAACAAACAAGTACGGACATGGTAGGCTCGAGCTCCACTCACACTACTACAATATGGGGTTGCCCGTACGGACTCAGGAATCCGTAAGGCCACATCGTTGTCCCTACGGTGCCTTACGTTCTAAATTTTTGTTTAGCCCTACGAAACCGCAAACGGTGGACCTACGGTTATGTCCGTAGGGGCATATAAATAAGTTATTAATAAAAAAAAGCATAGAAAAGTCATTCATCGTTCCCAAAATTTCTCTCTCACTCCCGCGTCTCATATCGCCTGTTCCCGCGCCTCGTCGCCACCACGCTCCGCGCCTCGTCGCCACCTTCGTCGGTCGTTCCGACACCTTCGTCGACTTCCCGCGCCTCGTCGCCACCTTCGCCGATCGTCGTCGACCATCGATTTCTGTCATCTCCTCCACCGCGCGCCCGGTTAGTAATTAAATCTCAAATTATTTTTAATTTTGATGATGTTAGGTTTAGGGTTCAGGCCAGATTCGGATAGGGGTGAGGATTTGGCATCGGCATCGGATTCGGTTAGGGTTAGGGTTAGGGTTCGGTTCTGGGGTTTGGTTGGGGTTGGGGTTGGGGCTGGGGCTGGGGTTAGGGTTCGGTTGGGGTTGGGGCTGGGCTGGGGCTGGGGCTGGGGCTAGGGTTCGGTTGGGGTGGGGCTGGGCTGGGGCTGGGCTGCGGCTAGGGTTCGGTTGGGGTGGGGCTGGGGCTAGCTAGGGCTTGGGCTTCATCACCTGATATAGCGAAATACAAAGCGTACTTCAGTACACCCGACCTCATTGAGTTTCCTATTAAAGTTCCCGGTCAAACGGCATATGCATATTTTTATTCGCCATGAAATCCCAATTATCAAGCTACCGAGGACGAAAAGCCACCTTTGTTAGTCGAGAGTCATGGTAATAGACTTGTCATTATAGATCATAGTTAATTGTTTTTCCTATCATTTTCTTGAGCCAGATGCTAATCAACTTGTTAATTAGTTACTGTTTTTATGACGTATTTGTCTATATTTGTTGACAGTGGTCTTTCTTTTGGATGAACATGTTTTTTTGATGCATGTTTCAGTCATGTGAATTCATATGTTGCGTATAACGCTTTATGATATCAGTATCCTACATTTGTAGTTTTAATTGTTGATTGTTATAGATGAATGCCATTGCAATAATAGTTTTTGGTTGATAAATTAATTTTTCAAATATTTGCATGTATATATCCATGCCTGCCTTCATATATGTATATATGAGGATAATGGGTATATTATTAGGTTGCCGTAGGAGAAAATTTTCCTTCATATGGCTGTCAAAAGTCAATCCTTAATCTCTTTGTGGATGATCAGTTCTATCAATCTTGATCTCAATGGTTTAAAATCATGTTACACATACAACACGAATGCACAACAAATGCATAATTAGAGAGTGATTCAAGATATTCAAGTTAAAACCAATATATGATACTCGATGATAATATGAAACCTTTATATTCTCATCGATACTCATATATGAAACTAAAAGCGCCACTTAGTCCCCGTCTATCGGTTAACATACGTGCGATATTCGTCGTGACATAGAACTATACGAAGGTTGTTAAATATCGGACGGTATAGCTCGATACTAACAACCGTCGTATAGTCTATGTGACGAGAAGATTCAATCGTATGGTAACCGATAGATTTGTCCCGTGTGGATAAGTTAGGAATGTATAAAGCAAACACCTTCATTCACTTGTGTTTTCATCAGTTTCGAGATATTTCGTCGGTACCTTTCCGCTGGTTCTCCGTGTACAAACATAGATTAGATGTTCATTTCAACGTTGTTTCACAGCTTTGAAATGATTATCTATTCTATTACAGTGTACTCGGAGAACAGCGGGGAGGTGCTGCCGAAATTTACTCGAAACGGTTGAAAGCACAAGCGAATGGGTGTTCGCTCTATACATTCTTAATAGGATAGAAGCCTTACCCCCGACAGCCGGAACACACACATACAACAAGAATACACAACAAACGCATAATTAGAGAGTGATTCAAGATGTTCAAGTTAAAACCAATATATGCTACTCGATGATAATATGAAACCTTCATATTCTCATCGATACTCATATATGAAACTAAAAACGCCACTTAGTCCCCGTCTATCGGTTAACATACGTGCAATATTCGTCGCGACATACAACTATACGAAGGTTGTTAAATATCGGACGGTATAGCTCGATACTAACAACCGTCGTATAGTCTATGCGACGAGAAGATTCAATCGTATGGTAACCGATAGATTTTTCCCGTGTGGACAAGTTAGGAATGTATAAAGCAAACACCTTCATTCACTTGTGTTTTCATCCGTTTCGAGATATTTCGTCGGTACCTTTCCGCCGGTTCTCCGTGTATAAAGATAGATTAGATGTTCATTTCAACGTTGTTTCACAGCTTTGAAATGATTATCTATTCTATTACAGTGTACTCGGAGAACAGCGGGGAGGTGCTGCCGAAATTTACTCGAAACGGTTGAAAGCACAAGCGAATGGGTGCTCGCTCTATACATTCTTAATAGGATAGAAACCTTACCCCCGATAGCCGGAACACACACATACAACAAGAATACACAAAAAACGCATAATTAGAGAGTGATTCAAGATGTTCAAGTTAAAACCAATATATGATACTCGATGATAATATGAAACCTTCATATTCTCATCGATACTCATATATGAAACTAAAAGCGCCACTTAGTCCCCGTCTATCGGTTAACATACGTGCGATATTCGTCGTGACATAGAACTATACGAAAGTTGTTAAATATCGGACGGTATAGCTCGATACTAACAACCGTCGTATAGTCTATGTGATGAGAAGATTCAATTGTATGGTAATCGATAGATTTGTCCCGTGTGGACAAGTTAGGAATGTATAAAGCAAACACCTTCATTCACTTGTGTTTTCATCCGTTTCGAGATATTTCGTCGGTACCTTTCCGTTGGTTCTCCATGTACAAAGATAGATTAGATGTTCATTTCAACGTTGTTTCACAGCTTTGAAATGATTATCTATTCTATTAAAGTGTACTCGGAGAACAGCGGAGGGGTGCTGCCGAAATTTACTCGAAACGGTTGAAAGCATAAGCGAATGGGTGTTCGCTCTATACATTCTTGATGGGATAGAAGCCTTACCCCCGACAGCCGGAACACACACATACAACAAGAATACACAACAAACGCATAATTAGAGAGTGATTCAAGATGTTCAAGTTAAAACCAATATATGATACTCGATAATAATATGAAACCTTCATATTCTCATCGATACTCATATATAAAACTAAAAGCGCCACTTAGTCCCCGTCTATCGGTTAACATACGTTCGATAATTTATTCTTTTCAACAACAAACGCACACACAAAGCATATACACGGATTTTCTCCTTTGTCAGTAACTATCCCGTTCTTATATTTCTCAATATAGTCTCCATAACCTACAATTTATATGTTATACAGTCTAATATGGCCCATGAGTACGTTAGAGTTAAGGACTGGATATATGTGGATTGGCAACAACGTATGCAACCTAAGTTTGTCGCAGGAGTTGCTGCTTTCATTGAATTTACACGCACACATAATAAGATCATAATAGAGAAGATTCTCTGTCCGTGCGATAGATGAGGCAATAAGTACTGGCAGATGGTAGAATTGGCAGAGCTTCATATTGTAAAATATGGGTTTACTAGACTTTATACAACTTGGAAATATCACGGGGAAAGAGAAGAATGCAGTAATGCGGCAGAAGAAGAAGGAGAACACGATAATGCGGCAGGAGAAGAAGGAGAATTCGGTAATGCGGCAGAAGGAGAAGACGGTAATTTATTTTCATCAGAAGAAATGGAGGATATGGTAGAGGATGCCCTAGGTGATTCTATTCGTACCGAAGATGACATTCCTTCCGGTCAAGGACCGCGTGCGGATAAATATGAAAATTTTATGAATGATGCTAGAAAACCAATTTATGAGAATGCGAAGTATTCCACCCTCTCATGGTTCGTCCAACTTTTCCAGATTAAGTGTCTAAATGGATGGAGCAACAAGTCATTCACAATTCTTCTTTCGTTCTTGAAAGATTCTATGCCCCCGGGAAATAACGTGCTCGACAGCTGGTACGGAGCCCAGAAGATGATGTCTGATTTGGGTCTAAAGTGCGAGAAGATTCAAGCATGTCGTAAAAATTGCGTGTTGTACCGGAAAGAGAATTCGGATTTGAAAGAGTGTCCAACATGCGGAGAGGCCAGATATAAGCCGAAAGATTCTGATAAGAAGCCTGATATACCTGTCAAGATAGCACGATACTTTCCCATAACACAGAGGCTACAGAGGCTATTCAGGTGCAAGAAAACAGCCGAGGCAATGATTTGGCATCACTGTGCTCCTCCAAATGAAGATGGAAAAATGAGCCATCCAAGAGATTCACCGGCATGGAAGAATTTCGATAGGAGGCACGCAATATTCAGTAGCGATCCTCGCAATGTCCGGCTCGGACTGGCTACTGATGGCTTCTGCCCATTCAACTATATGGCTGGAAGTCATAGCACATGGCCCGTTATAATGATAATTTATAATCTGTCGCCTTGGTTGGCTATGGACCAATCATATTTTATGATGCCTCTTCCTAGGTACGAACCAAACTCACCGGGAAACAATATCGACGTCTATCTCCGACCTCTGATCGAGGAGTTGAAATCTTTGTTCATTGATGGTGTAGAGACATACGATGCAAACGCAAATACAACCTTCATACTGCGTGCGGTTTTAATGTGGACAATTAATGACTTTCCTGCGTATGGAATGCTATCAGGTTGGTCCGTACATGGTCACAAAGTATGTCCTCATTGCCATGAACACACAATATCGAAATTCTTGAATTTTAGCAGAAAGGTTTGTTATTGCGGCCATCGACGTTTCCTGCCTCCAGACCACCCCCATAGGTTAGACACGGTTCACTTTGATGGTCATCAGGAGTTTCTTGGACCTCCATCCCCATTGTCCGGAGAGGACGTGACTGCTCAATGAGATGGTTACAATAATGTGACCTTCGGGATGGATCCGACGAAACAGGTCAAACCACCATTTTAGAACAAGTTAAGCATTTTCTTCGAGCTTCCGTACTGGTCAACAAATTTAGTGCGTCATTGTCTGGACGTCATGCATATAGAGAAGGGAGTATCAGAGCACATACTCAACTTGCTTCTTTGTAAAGACGGAAAATCGAAAGACAACCTGAATGCTCGGATGGATCTATAGGAGTGGGGAATAAGAAGTGAATTGCACCCTAGACCGGTAGCGGGTAAACCGGGCAAGTTTGTACTTCCCAATGCCGCTTATCATATGTTACAACCGGAGAAGAAAAGATTCCAGCAGGTGTTGCATGATTTGAAAGTTCCCACAGGTTTTTCAGGATCATTCAGCAAGAAAATAAAAATTGTGAAAGGCAAGATCGATGGGCTGAAAAGTCATGATCACTATGTTATCGTGGAGCACCTTCTTCCATTAGCCCTCAGGACTTCTCTCCCCGAATCGGTTGGTCTAGTAATCAACGACCTATGTTGTTTTTCAAGAGAGTTGTGTGCTAAAACACTGGAGGTTGTGACACTGGATAAACTAGAAAATTCTATTGCGTTGATACTTTGCAAGTTTGAGCGTATTTTCCTACCGTCATTCTTCGATATCATAATACACTTGACGGTTCATCTTGCAACTGAGGCTAAGTTAGCCGGACCGGTACAATATCGATGGATGTATCCCGTCGAGAGGTACGTGTAATTTTTCGTTTCGTGCAATTTATAAATTTATTGTTGTCCTGTATGCCCGTATTTATTTATTCAACATATTTTCATTAGGTACCTCTACACTCTTAAAAAGTATATACGCAATAAAAATCGACCAGAGGGTTTTATCATGCAAGGTTATCTTCTTGATGAAGCAACCACATTTTGTTCTCACTATCTAGACGAGAATATTGAGACAAGACTTAACCGGCCTCGAAGAATTCAAGACGGGCCATATGGTAAAGCCGAGTAAAGCCGAGTATAAGAGGGTAGACACTATGTTTATCAACAAGATATACCGGTTTATCTTGCTTAATTGCGCATGTCTTGAACAAATTAGAGAGTAAGTTTTTTTGGATTAATTGTTATATTTGTGTTTGTGTGTGTATGAAATGATATAATATTAATGTCACCATTATTTGTCGAAAACAGAATTCATTTTAACGAGGTACGATTGGAAAAATACCATCAGGATAATTTTTGTGATTGGGTCACAGATTATGTAAGTTATTCGAATAACATTTTATTGCTATCAGTTTTAATCTAAACTTGTATCGTTATGTATTTTTCGTAAAATTTGTTTTGTTAGATCCACGGTCCAAACTTGTCTGCATCATTTGAGAGTGATTCAAGATGTTTAGCTCAATTTCCTAGTATGGAGGTTGCATATTACAAAGGATCTGGTGTCCTTGGATACAAATTCGAAATTAAGGACATAGAAACATCTAGAACCACTTAGAATAGTGGGATTGCGACGATAGAATCGGACGGTGTGATTTATTATGGGTACTTAAATTGTATACTCGGTATCCACTATCCCGGACGATCAGAACCCTTTTATATATTCCAGTGTACTTGGTACGATACGCGAACCGATACGGATAAGTGGAGAAGCAATCTTGGGACTTGGAAAGATGAATATGGATTGACCAGTGTGAACACATTTCGATTTTACGGTCAGGAAGATCCGTTTATCTTTCCGAACCAAGTGTTCCAAGTATACTACTCACAGTGTTTGAAGCATCCGGGATGGAGTGTTGTATGCCGATGGAAACCCAGAGATGTCTACGATGTCCCAGAATTCGAGGACAGCGATGAGAATGAAGAAGAGAGAAGGCTTAGAGTACTCCGGCCGTCTGTTTTGAAGGACGGGTTATCTTCGGCCGATCATGAAGTTATGTGGGTTAGAAATGACATCGACGATGAAATCCAAGTAGATATGTATAATGCGCCCACGAAATGAAAAAGGTTATCAGTAATGTTATATTATTACTTCACATTTTACGATCTATACATATATAGTCAATACTTTTAATGATTGTCTAATGCGTCCACGAACCATTTATCTAGATTTGATGACGATGACGGGAGCAGCGAGGGGCGGCAGGAGCTCCAGCCGCGGCACCGGCACCGGCAGAGGCAGAGGCAGAGCGGTTCTGCCGCCCGGAGAGCTGCGTAGGGAGCTTCAAAGGGCCGGTCTTGCACCCAGATCGGAGACCCCTTCGGATGCCTCCTTCCGTGTGGATTTTTTCACACCTCCAGGTATATTGCACGCATATCCATTTTGAATGTAATATTATAGATATTCATGCATGTTTATGTCAAAATTACTTATATTGTCAATGTTTGATTGTCTAGTTGTTGGTGATGCGTCCACATCAGGGACAGAGGCCACTCCCGCTCCTCCAGGTATGTTTATATATCATATAGTGCATGTATATTGATTTAGAATGCTATATCATAAATACACACACATTCCTTTTGCTCTTACTTAGATAGTAATTTTTATTATTGTCTAGCTGTAGGTGGTGACACCACCGCACCTGCGGGTATGTTTATATATCCTATAGTGCATGCATATTGATTTAGAATGTTATATTATTGATCTACACATTCTTTTTGCAATTACTTATATAATCTATTTTTAATTGTCTAATTATAGGTGGCGCTTCCACATCTGACGCAGGGCCACTCCTGCCACTTCCGTACCCTCCGCATCGTCTGTAGGTTAGTACGAATAAATATAAAATATTTATTCATTTTACATATGATCTATAGAATAAATATGAACTTCATGGAAATTTAGCGTCAATGTTTATTTTCTAGTTAGAGGGGATGCGTCTGCATCCGGGACACCGGCTGTTCCTCACCGGAGGAACTGTCGTCCCGCTCGTGTTGCTGCCCGGGCCCAGGCTCGTGTTTTAGTCACCGGAGGTATATATCACACTTCAATTTTCGTTTAACCTTGATTTCTTAATACAACTTTGTCTTAATATTGATTGTCTTGATATTTTTTGCAGACGCAGGGCCTCCCCATCCCCAGAAGGGGACTCGAGGCCCGAATCAGTCCCATAGGCTGAGGCTTGACAGAGCTAGGGGGAGGCAGTATTCCCCCTCTTTTTTACCCTTGATTATCGCTATACCGGTCCTCATGCCGAGAGGTTCGGCCAGTATATGGGGGATGAGAGCCGGCTCGTGAAGAACTATCCACTTCACGTTGAGTGGGGCGAGCAGCACCGGCGCTCATTCGCCCTCTTCTTTGATCAGGCTCGGGTATTAATATATATTTTCATTTGATTTATCCAATATATTTATTATTAACACTTGCAATCTAATAACAATATTTTTTTGTATTTTCAGTTGGATTACGATTTTCAGCCTGTACCCGACCCTGATCACCATGGGAGGGTGCTCGACCTTCATGCTCTGTACAATGGCCTGATGAAGAACATGCAGACCAAGGTCCGATACAACAGGAATGAGCTGAAGGCCGACTGCTACTCCCTGTGGATGGCGACCCCCGAGGCAGAGAGAGCGGCCCTCCTATCTACTCCGGCCTTTGCGAGAGTCGACATAGAGACATGGCCTCTATTGTGCGAATATTTCGACTCTCAACGCAAACATGTATGTATTTTAAATGTAATTCATTGTTTAGGATATAATTTATTTTTTTTGTGTTCCTTAATTAGAAAACTAAATGTGAATGCGTTGTGCAGAAACAGGCCGCTCAAAATATAGAGAATAGGAAGTCGGCGAAGAGGGGTCGCCCCACTTATACAGGTGGCTCGAGGAATATTACTCGAGCCATGGAGTTATCGGTAAATTACAATAGACCGGCCTTTGTGATATAATGCAATATTAAGAGTTATTTTCTAATATATCTAATATTAAGAGTTATTTTCTAATATTGTTGTTTCCCCCAATCAGAGCAAAGCTCTGTTTGAATTTCAAAAAAATTCAAAAATTGAAGCAACACTTCAAATTCCTTACGCTGCGCGCAACGCGCCATGTGCCAAAAGCTGACACGCCAGCGCAACGCCCAAGGCAGCGCGCCCAATCAGAGCAAGGCTCTATTTAAAAACAAAATTAAAAGAAGCAACGCTTCAGATAATTTGCGCTCTGCGCTGCGCGACACGTGGCAGCGCAGTTGCGCTGCGCTGTGCATGTCAAGCGCAGTTGCGCAAGCGCTCTGCGCTGCGCGACACGTGTCAAGCGCTGGTGCGTTTGCGCCAAACAGAATTAAAATTCCAGTAAGATCTTTCTGTTCTTATTAAAACAAGAAGATTGTCTTCTGTAAAACAGAGGCCCTTGGATCAAAGATCCAACGGTGGGAAAAATTCCCCAAATCACTCAGAGAATGATCTCTTTAACAAATTTAACAAATTAATGAGCACTATATAAAGGCCCTTAGACACCAATTCAAAACAAGAACATCAAAAACAACAACACAGAGAGAGACAGAAACACAGAAACAGAGAGAGAACTCTAAAGAATTTTTGAGAAGAACTCAAGAAAAAAGGAAAAAAAAGGTAAACTCTTTGAATAAAAAAAGAAGAATTTCTTCTGAAAAGATCATTGATCTAACAACAAGATCAAGGATCTTCAATAAAAAAATAATAATAACAAAGGCATTGCCTTTTTTATGAACCATCGGTTCTGGAATCTTAAAGATTCTTTTCTTGAATCCAAAATTGGACCAAGATTTCAAAACAGTGCCTTGCATTTGCAAAATCTGCACTGTTGGGCTCTCGGGTTGGCACAGGCCACCAGAGAGCGCCACGTGTCAGCCCCATAACGATCTGCGCTATGCGCTTCTAAGAATAGAGCATTTCTTTTTAAATTGGCGTAAATCACCAGAGCGCGCCACGTGTCAGCAGCGCAATGCGCTTGCGCTCATTAGAGCGTGACACGTGTCACCTCCACATGCGCTTGCGCTCATTGATTGGCGCAAAGCGCCTGACAGGCCACGTGGCACTCTGTCAGTTTAATTGATGCTCTGCATTATTTAAAGAAGGGCTGAGCCCAATTAAAAAGGGCCTGACAGGCCTAATAAAATGCAATGCATTATTTTAAAAAGGGCAGAGCCCAAACAAAAATAGATACTGTGCATCATTTAAAATGGACAGAGCCCAAGTCAAAAAGGCTTAGCAGGCCAAAAGAAAATGCAGTGCATTATTAAACATGGTCAAAGCCCTAGTATAGGCCTAATAGGCCAAAGACAAACAAAAACGTTGATCATTTTCGACTGGACTTAGCCCAATCATGGCCGTAAGTCCTCAAATTAAATTGATTGAGCACGAATGCTCTCCCAAATCAATTTACACCCAGTTCGAGGGTACATCTCCGAACTCCTCTGACATTTGTCGTTGTAATCCTTCAACAACGTCAGAAAGGTGATGGGTCCCGACAACCACACATCAATATGGATTTAAGCGTCCTTAAATCAACTCATGGACTTAAGCGTCCTTAAACTCTCGGACTCAAACGTGCTTAAACTCCCGGACTCAAGCGTCCTTAAATAATGGACCACTATGTCCCTAAACTGGAACAATAGAGCCCAAATGCTCTTTTATCGGATCTAAACGATCCCGTTAAGTTGATCTTAGTCTCAAATTAGACTAACGTATCCTTAACAAATGTTTAAATTGATCTTAGCCTCAAATAGGGCTAACGTATCTTTAAACCCTCAAACGAACTTTAGTCCCAAATTGGACTATAGGTCTTCCAACCAATTTTGGTTCAAGGGTACATCTCTGAACTCCTCTGATATCTATCGTTGTAATCCTTCAACGTCGTCAGAGAGGTGACGGGTCCCGACGGCCATACATGCAATTGACCACTATGTCCCTAAACTGGAACAATAGAGCCCAAATGCTCTTTTGTCGGATCTAAACGATCCAGTTAAGTCGATCTTAGTCTCAAATCTGACTAACGTATCCTTAACAAATGTTTGAGTTGATCTTAGCCTCAAATATGGCTAACGTATTCTTAAACCAAAACACCAAACCCAAATCTAAGAAAATACGGATTTGGACTAATCCACGTCCTACGGGCGACGACATAAATTAGTCTCCGTATACAATCCACGGGCAACCACAAACAAAAGAAACACCCACTATACGAAGTAAAATTCTGGAGAAGGAGAAAGTTGTTACCGCGATGCGGTAGCGTAATTAACTGCAGGGGCTTGCGCCTGCAGGGAAGAGCGTCCCCACAATCAAAAACCCCTCAAGCGAGGGGGAATCTGACGAAGTTTGCTACATCGGCCACATCCGTCTAAACCTCCGATACACGGTGCGCTAAATCAATTTGGCATCTTCGGAGAGGTGGATGGATAAAACCAAATAGCATCTGCCCCGAATCTCAGGCAAGACGTCTCTCTGTCGTCGCGCCGTCTTTCGGAGGGGAACAGATTCTGGCACGCCCGGTGGGACCTTTTCCTCTTTCCACTCCACACTTCATGTATCGTGATTCACGAACCAATCGCGGTTTGCTAATGGTTGCCCTTGGGTTTCGAGGTACTAAGATTTAGTGTTTCGTTTGCTGTAGAAATCAAGCATCAATGGCATCCAACTGCTAGAACCGCTCGAAATGCAAGTGCAACCGACGCTCCGCCTCACCTGGAGGTGTAGCCTATGGGCCTCAAGCGGCCTCCATCCTTGCCATGCCGGTGGAACAAGTGACTCAGGCCACCACCGGTCTGTTCTTCGAGACCATGCTCCCACCTGCAAGCTTCACCATCCCGGTGCCCGTGCCGGAGGCGCAAAAGAAGTCGGTCTTCGATCAGCTCACTACTACCATGACCCCTCTCAACGAGTCGTCCAATGCCAAGCCGGCAGCCTCGGTCTTTACCAGGCTGAACCTGAACTCTGATAGGCCTGCCAAGAAGCCCATAACCCCTGACGTGGCCATCGCGAAGAAGACAGCCATCTCTATTCCTGAAGTCGTCAAGACGGCTTCTCCTGCTAAAGAGTCGGTCTTTTCAAGGCTGACTATTCCGGCTCCCGTTCCTGCTCGAAGGTCCGTCTTTGATAGATTGGACACCACTACTGAAAAGACAACATCAGTCTTTAAGAGGCTGGCACCAGCGGCGTCTCATCCGGACAGGGGGCAAGACGAAATTATCCCTATCGCCGAGCCAGCCCCAACAGCTCGTCATGCTCGACGTCGCCACTGGCGCTGAGTAAGGAGGGCCGGGGGCAACTCCCCCTCTAGGTTAACTCCACCGGCTCCAATGGTGGAAGTCAATGCTGCAGTTCCGACTGGGAACAACTTTGAACCGTTAAGGAGGGTACGCAAGAACTCCCCAACTGCCATGCTGAAAAGATCTCCTCCACCTGCGGAGAGTGCTGCGGGAACAAAGCCGGAGTAGCCCCCTCAACGGCTATCCTCCAAGATTTACAGGGTCTGGCGACGGGTCCAGGACTCATTAATCGACCAAGATCACTCTCGCCGGCAGAAGAGGGTGAAGGCTCAGGAAGAAAAGAACCGTCCTGTCAAACAGCAAAGGACGACAGCTACTTGGGTGCCCGCGGCAACGGCCCCCTCAACTTCGACGGCCTACAAAAGAAGAAGGCCGGAGAAAATCTCCACGCCTGCGGCAAATGTCAAAGGCGGTGAGCCCAAACGCCCTAAGTCCGGGGCATTGTGGTCCATACCGTCTACATGGCGTCCGGGAAAGAGGACAGCCGTACATCTACAGGTCATAGACCGCTTACGCGATCGGTGACTAAAGCTCAGGAGCAGCAGCAGAAGCTCCAAGAAATGATGGATGCGATGGCCGCACTCAATGGGCCAAAAGAAAGCCCCGAAGCATCCTCAGATCAACGCCGGGAGCAAGAAACAGACGCTGAATTCCTTCGTAGGATACTAGAAAAGAAGGATAAAGAGGCTGCGGAACAAGCATCCAATATAAAACGAATGGCCCTTCTGTTCCAGGACATGGTGGGTATGATGATCCAGCAAGATCCTCCTGCTGAAGATCCTCCGATCGTCCTTGAACATGACAGGGGAGAAACGTCAAATCCTCCACCGGCTCTATCAACAGCTAAGGAGGAGACAATCTCCAAAGCTGACTTGGACGAATATATAGCTCAGCAGATACGGGTTCATCAGGCGACTGAGGCAACCGGTCAAGTTGTCAGAATAGGACGACCATATCCGAGCTGGTATGATCAGATCAAGTACCCTCCGGGCTATACAATACCGAAATTCCATATCTATAACGGGACTGGAAATCCCCATCAACATGTTGCCCAGTTCAGGGCTCTTTGTGGCAATACCGGCGGTGATGATAAGTTGTTGCTTCGTCAGTTCGTCGGTAGCTTGTCGGAGACGGCATTTGAGTGGTACTCTGAGCTCCCAAACGACTCTATTAAGACATTTGCTGAAATGGAGTTGTTGTTTACATAAAGATTCGCGAGTGCTAGTGAACGCACCCCGATAACAGCACTGATTAATGCCAGGATAAGGCCAGGCGAAACGTGGGTCCAATACGCAACACGATGGCGGAACCTATGGTCGAAATACGAACAACGCATCGAAGAAGCACCTGCAGTAGGCATGTTTGTGGGCACTCTTGATCCGCAAGCGACCATCTCGCAGTTCATGATGTTCTTCAGGCCAATTACTTTCCAGGCCTTGATCGATAAGTTGGCCCAAATGGACCAGATGGGCCATGGACCGTCTCCTCCAAAACCGAACTCTCGAACTGAGAAGGGGAAAGGAAAAGCGATCGTCGTCGCCAATGCTCAACAACAGCCAAGCAACTTGAAGCCGGTTGTCCGTCAAAACAATATGCGTCCACGCGTATCCCTCTAGGAGAAGCTAGGACGTCCTTACTCGTTTCCTCAAAATAAAACGAGAAGACTGTTCGAGCTGGCACTGCGCAACAAGCTCATCAATCTGCCAGATCCAAGACGCCCGTTGCAGCCAAACGACGTCAATGATCCCAATTACTGTCCCTACCACCGAGTGTTGGGTCATCCGATTGAGGATTGCTACGTCTTCAAAAATTGGATTGAAGACCAATACCTACAAGGCAAGTTTGCGCAGTCTGAAAAGTGGAAGGTAAACCCACCACAGCCACACACTCCAAAGAAGACGGACGCACCGGGGGCAACTTGTTACGTGATCTCTCACTCATTGATAGATGATAAAGAGGCTCCTCGCACCATGAAACCGAAGGCGGATTCTAAACCGGAACTTCTGTGGTCGTCAGACGAGATGATCGATACCTTCCTGAATGAGATTCGTCTGAAAGCTAAAGCCAATCAAGTGCGTGATATGGCTATATTGGAAGAAGCCAAACGCCGGCGACTAGACGAAAGAGTCGAGGTACTCCCGTCAAATTAAAAGACATGCGCTGCCGATAAAAACAAATTTAAGACGAGGAAAAGGTTCGCTAAATCCATATCAATGGGGATGAAGCTACCACCCTCTGAAGAAAACACTCTCGGTGGAGTAGAGATGCATCCTAACTTCTGCTTATATCATCAGAAGATCATACATCCTACCGAAGACTGCGACTCCCTTAAGTGTTGGTGGCAAGGGTATGTCGCCCATAGGAAATACGTCAACAGGACAAAGCATGAAGCTCGTAGACAGCGGAAGAATGCGATAGATGAGCGCAAAAGAGCCGCCGCCGACTGTCACATAGCCGACATCAAGGGATCGCAAGTTCTCACCTTCGGGAGCAGTTCCGACGAAAAAGTAGCCCTCGGCCCTCTCTTCAAGGAGTCCGTCTCTGAAGAATTGAGGAGTTGCGAGGACATTCAGCCACACAATTGCACGATATCCGGAGAGGATCTCGGACTCACAAACAACGGAGCGAACAAAAAGGATAAAGGAAAAGGAAAAATGGCCTTTGTCGCCAACACTCAACAACAATCGAGTGGCCTTAGACAGATTATTCGCCAAAACAACAAGCGGCAACCCCTTTATGAGAGGTTGAAACGTCCTTACTCATTTCCCCAGGATGAAACAAGGAGGCTGTTCGAAGTGGCGGTGCGCAACAGGCTTATCATTCTACCGGAGCCGAAACAATAGCTACAACTGAATGATGTCAACAATCCTAATTACTGCCCTTACCACCAAGTATTGGGCCATCCGATCAAAAACTGCTACGTTTCAAAAACTGGGTTGAAGACCAATACCAACAGGGCAAGTTCGTCATCTCCGAAAACTGGAAGGCGATCCCGCCACAACCGCACACTCCGAGAAAGATGGATACGCCGGGGGCATCATACTCATTCATAGGGAAAGCCCCATAGACCGAAAAGTCAGTAAACTAGAGATTCGCCTCAAATACGGCGACGGTGGACCGAAACGTCCCTAAACTAACAGCGGATCGAAACATCCTTAAACTAACGATGGACCACAATGTCCTAAAACTTGCAAACGACCGAAACGTCATTAAACTACTACCGCGGCATCCTCAGGCTGACGAGATAAAAAAAAGGGAAGAAGAATAAAGAATAAAAAAAAATAATAAAAAAAACGGTATGTCCATAAGCAAAATGGGCACGGATGAAAACCCGAAAGGGCTCCGTGAGTAAAAACAGCAGGGCTACCGGCGAGTGTTCGTGAAAACCCGAAAGGGCGCGACATCGTTTAAAAAAACAGGAAAAAAAAAAAGAATAAAAAAAACGGTATGTCCATAAGCAAAATGGGCACGGATGAAAACCCGAAAGGGCTCTGTGAGTAAAAACAGCAGTGCTACTGGCGAGTGTTTGTGAAAACCCGAAAGGGCGCAACCTCGTTAAGAGACACTTGCAGGATCCTCTCGACCTTGTAAGGATAAACCACCCGCGTGAGATCCTTACGACTCACAGGGGAGCAACACACTTAGAGATCCTCACGATTCCTAAGGAGAAATTACACTTGCGAGATCCTCATGACTCGTAAGGAGAACTCTCTTATGAGACCCCCACGGCTCATAAGATTTGAAAGTCTTAAGTTACAGAGACTTAAACCTCTGCTTAAGCAAACCCCCCACAACCTTCGATATGGCCCTACAAGTGGCTCAGTACTGACCCTTGTATACAATCCATGGGCGCGAATAAACATTTCCCTAATCAAGTCCCATCCGTGACTGGGGATATGTTCGTATGGTGAACAACCCTTGTAAGTCCTCTCAACTTACAAGGAGAAAATCCTCTTGTAGGATCCTTGCGACTTACAGAGGAACATGCACTTAGGAATCCTCACGATTCCTAAGGGGAAAACACACCTACAAGATCCTCACGACTTGTAGGGAGAAATACCTTTGTGAAACCCTTACGGCTCATGAAGTCAAAAGCCTTAGTCAACAGGATCTTAACCCTGTTTACTAAGCCACCTTTGTTCAACATTGACAGAGGCAAATGGTGATTCGCTCCTAGCAATATCCCAGTTGTAGCGATACTGATGCCTAAATCGGTATCAAATTCCAAGTCCTTTCATGGCAAATGATGATTCGATCCTGGCAATATTCCAGTCGTAGCGATGCTGATGCTAAGATTGGCATCAGATTCCAAGTTACACACTCGCGATAAAAAAATCAGCGAGCCAAAAATTATATGCAAAATAGCCGAAATGATGGGGCAACTTGCAATAAAAATCAGCAAGTAAAAATGTATGCATGCAAAATAGCCAAAATGGCTGGGCAACTCGCAATAAAAAGCAGCGAGTGAAAATGAAATAAATAGCCGAAATGATTGGGCACCGCGAAAAATAGCCGAAATGATTGGGCAATCGCGACCTTCGCGATATAAAAACTGAAATGATAGAGCATCGTGGAATGAAAATAACAAAAAAAAAGAATGAAACCGCTGCCCTACAGGTGAGATCACATCGATCCCTGTATACAATCCAGGGGCACAAACAAAGAGGGAACCATACCTTCCCAACAGACTCCACCAGAAAGCGAAGCCAAATCTTGACGGTTCATAGACAACCTAGAGACAACCTCGACATCTGTCGCAATATTGCAGACACGAGGTCAACAAACGGAGCAAAAGAAGATCCCTAGCTTCAGGGTCTCGACGTCGATATCGACAACTTAGAGATCACTAACGGTATTTCTCCTCACTCCAACCGGATGCAGATGCAACGTCAACGAAAGACCTCATTGTCAAAACAAAAGGAGTGACGGCAAAATCGCAACTCCACCGCGACATTCGTCTCGATACAGCGGACGCAATACCAGCAAACGAAGCAAAGGCCAAATTCCTAGCTTCAGGGTCTTAACGGCAAGTCATATAAAGCCTGAAAGACGATCGGAGACATCTTGCACCAGTGCGGAATGGTCACCACCTCGATGTTCGTCTCGACACAACAGACGCGACATCATCAAACAGCAGAGCCACGGCAAAGTCCCTAGTTCCAAACCTCTACGGTTCACCAACAACCTAGAGACAACTGCGACATTCGTCTCGATATATAGGACGAAATGCCAGCAAACGAAGCAAAGGCCAAATTCCTAGCTTCAGGGTCTTGACGGCAAGTCATATAAAGCCTGAAGGACTATCGGAGATCATCCCATACCAGTGCGGAGTGGTTATGACTCATCGGGGCTCTCCAAAATGAGCCTAACCTCAAGTAAAAAGTGACATGGAATATCCCTATGCTTGCTCTTTCGACGGTAAGATTATCTGGAAGAATACTTGAAGACGTCTTATCTAGCCCCCGAAGGGATCAGAGACGCGACAATCGCAGGGCTACTCGAACAGCAAGATTGCATATCGAGGAATATATCAGCCAACGCGATGGTACGACGGCCAAAACCCTAAGTACCACAGACCCTAACGGACCTCTATCGTAAAGAGCAGAGGTTAACTGTGACGTTTGGATATTCTTGCGAGAAATGCTCGATTCGTCTCGACTCGTGAGGAAATTGATGTCTTTGCGAGAACTTCTCGACACGGCTCGACTCGTGAGGAAAAGCCTTAGGCAATGTGGATTAAAAAAAACCTGTTTCCTAAGCACCGGGGCCCTGCAAGTTGGTCCAAAACGGACTCTTGCATACTATCCACAGGTCTCAATCTCCAAAGTCGAATCTCAACAAGGAGGGAAACAACCGCTTACGAGTCCTCTCGACTCGCAAGAGGGAAAATTCTCTTATAAGATCCTTACGACTTATAAGAGAAAACGCACTTAGGAATCCTCACGATTCCTAAGGAGAAAATCCACCTATGAGATCCTCTCGATCTGTAGGGAGAAAAGTCTCTATGAGACCCTCACGGCTCATAGAGTTGAAAAGTCTTAGACAGCAGATCTGAACCTGCGGCCTAAGCCATCGCTATCTCTTCAAGAAACCAAGATGCCTACTCTATTATCTGTCAACCATGTTTATCAAGACAGCATGCTGATAATAAGAGAAGGGAAAAAGCAAAGAAATGATACAAGACATTGCAAGAAAAAATGTGTATCTTTATTTATCAATTCAATCAAGTACAAAGTGAATCGAACAAAAGAATACAGAATGGATACATCTTATTCGAAAAAGAAAATTTTTACAAGTATATCGATACAAGGGCAGCTACTGGGAAGGAAGCGTCTTAAATAGCCTTATCAGTTGTTAGCGCACTTCCTTCCATGCCTTCTCCTGATCGGCCGCCATCGCCAGTTCCGCTTCCACCTGAGCCCGCTGCTGCAAGAAGGATGCAAGCTGCTCCCCAATGGCCTGCTGAGCTGCTTCACGACCTTGGGCATCACGCTCGGCGGCATCAAGCTTTCGCTTCAGGTTTAGCCCATTAGAGATACGCTCCAGAAGGCCCTCGAAGATAGCCTTCACCTGAGCAGCGTTCGCCTCAACCTCAGCGCGCAGACGAGCCGTCTCGCTTGAAGTCTCTTGGCATTCCCTCAGCCTTAAAGCCGCTTCTTGTTCCAAGTGACGGAAGTAAGAAGCGCTTTGCTCAATCCATGCTGCTCTTTGATTGCTTGCGGCTAAGGTCTCGGGAGCAGGGCGCATAAACTCCGATTGATGCAGGCGGACCTCGATTTCCCTGCAGTGATTGACCCAAAGATCAACGACGCCTCCATCATGAAAATTCACAAGCGTCGCCAACATTGGGTTAACCTTCACAGCGAAATCCGCAGCAGATAGGAGAGCGTCTGCGTCAAGCTCCTCGACGTATCCGCTCAGCATGCCCAAGCTCATTACGGCACCCTTTGAAGACGGACGTCTCAGGAAGGGGCCTGCCGGCATAATAACGCGAGACTCGAAGGGCGCTGGGATCGGAACGACAGCTGAAAAAACAAAATACGATTAGATAACGGTTCAAGAAATATGAAAAAAGTCATCGATGCGATAGTTTACTATACCAGCTGCAACAGGTGGCGAGGCCGGGAGTGCCGGTGGCGCGACCGATCTTTCATCCCCTCCTTCGATTTGTAGCACTGCAATCAGGACGAGGGAAAGTCAGAAATAATTCCATTACTGAAAAAAGAAAGACATCAATTGGAAACTATACTCACCAGCGCCACTGGAGGAGGAAGCGAGTTCAGATGGAAAGGAGAAGTGTAGGTGCAACACCTGATAGAGATGATCAAAAAGCACTCCTGAAAAGACGCAATAGTACGACATTAGTACATAAATTATGCGGCTAAAAGATAAAACTAATAGGTTTCAAATACATACCTTCCAACATCTGCGATGGTATAAGGGAAGGCTGAGAGGTGGCCACCGCTAAGGCAGTAGCTGATGGTGCTCCCTCGAGCAATGGAGCATCGGCACTGGCCGCACCTGCGTTAAAAACAAAGATAAACTTGTCAGAAAGGATTGCAAGATAAAAAGGGAGAACGATAAACCGAAATTTACCTGAGGAGCCACCAGCCGAAACGGAGGCGTCTCCCTCCTCCATCGATACGAGTCCACCTCCTGTGGCCTCATCACGCGACTCAACGGGGGCCGTCGTCGTGCTCACGCGACCAGGGGACGGCGGAGGACCGTAGACGGGGAGAGCAATAATTGGAGTATTTCCAGACTCTTGAGAAAGAGCGGCTAGCTTTTCCCCGGGAGTCATGCCCATCTCACCCGCTACTCCTTCGGGCTCGGCGGTCGCCGTTGTCTCGTCCGCCGTTACCATGGGGTCACCAGTTTCAGGTGCTCCGTTCACCGATGCCCCAGGCTCAGTTATAGCGGTCGTCTCATTTGCCGCTACCTCAGGCTCGGCATCGATGACCTTCTCCGGCGCAGTTTCTTCGGCCCCCAGCTCAGGTCCAGCAACCCCGACGAAGTCACCCACCGTCGGCTCGGGTTCGGCCGGTGCCTCTTCCTCTGTCCCCTTAGGTTCAACGGTTTCCGCCTCCCCTTCAAATAGACTTGACCCTGCAGGACAAGATATATAAGAACCAACAGGTTTACAATTCTTATAACAAAATCTTGAAAGATACATAACCTGAGGTGGACTTATCGTTAACTTCCCTATTCACGCGCGCCGCCTGTTTGTGAGCTGTAGACAAGGCGACCGTGTAACATTTTGAAAATCGTTTCGGTGAAATTTCGAAGAAACGGTAAAATAAGGGGGTTTTCTGTAAAAAGGTCAAAATGCAAATATCTTATTATAAAAATTAAATATACATATTCTAGCTATGTAATTGCTAGTATTTGGTGTTTATTGAGCCACTGGTGAAATTTCAATTTTTCTGAAAAAAAAATTATTTTATTATTATTTTAAGCCGTCACGAATACATTTAATTAGGGAAAATTATAAATTGGAATGAGTTGAAACAAATTTTGTGCATCATGACTCATTAAATAAAATTTTATCATATGATTTTTGAAATGAAATCGTTTGCCAAAACGGTTTAGAAATTATTAAAAAAAAAGGGCTTAAATAATACAAATATGATATAATTAAAGAGTTAAGGTTAATGTGAGTATGGGGTAAGGCTACCACTCTTTTCTCACACCCTCACTCACTTTTCCAGCACATGGCCGAACCCCAACAGCCCCCTCTCCCTCAATTTCTTTTTTCATCACCTCATCAAATAAAAATATTATATGATGGAATAAAGAATGAAGGGTTGAAGTCAATAAGGTTAGGTTTCCTTTGACTTGACCACCACTCCCTCACCTCACTTTCTCTCCTTCACCCATTGCATGGCCGAGCCCCCCCTTCTCCCAACAGCAACAGCCCCCCCCCCCCCCCAAATCCCACTCAATTTGCATCAAAAAAATTCCACAAAATCACTTCAAAATCCATACAAATTCAATCTAAATCCAAATCCAACACTTACCCATTATTCCTTAGCATTTCTAGCATGGATCTTGGTGCAAAGATCTCAATTTGGAGGTCAAGTTCCATATTTGATCTCATGGTTTGTGAAGGTATAACTCTAACCCTTTTGCTTAATTTGATGTTAAATACTTTAAATCAACTTAATCATGTGTTTAATTTAAGTTTTAAATTGCAAGTTTAAATTCAAGAGAAGGGTTAAATTAAAGTTATGGTTGTGATAATTTGTTAATGGTAGTGTGATGTATTTTAGCATCTTAAGATATGCAAAACCTAATCTTGTAGCTAATTTGCAAATTGTTATATTTAATTTGCCCAAATTGTGATAATTATGCTAAATTGCTAACTAGGTTTTAGAAATTTTATTAAAATGTGGGATTAAAATCTAGTTAGGGTTTTTAGCACATCATTAAGGTTTCCATGAGTGGTTTAACCATTTAAAATATGCAAAGCCAAGCTAAATTGTTAAATTGTGAAATTTTGCGTTAAAAAGTGTTAAATTGGATATTTTTGCAAAACTAGAATTTTGGAATTTATACAAGTTGATGAGAATAAATTATTGATATGGTTTCTATAACTTGGTTATGATATTTGGTGGATATTGTGGCCATTAGTTTCGTTTAAACATCGAGTTTTAAAGTGAAACGGCTAATTGATGCTTACTAGGTTTCTTGTAATAAATCGATTTAATCAATTTATTGGTTTTGATGAATTGCATCGTATTATATATATTTTTAGTGAATTGTAAAACCATGATTTGGTACGTTTGGTGTTTTTCTCGATCAATCGGCGTTCGCCGATGTCGAGGGTTTTTGGGTTGATTTGTGAAAGCAAAGCATAGGTTTTGACCTATGTGAGATTCGTGTGTCGATTTGGTCATGAGTCGGACTTTAATGCGATGCGGTGTGTTATATATGTAGGTACCCTCACGAAGACTTCAAGGAGACAAGAAAGCGTGTGTCGACATCGGCATCGGCAAGCGAAGGTCGAGGTGAGTAGATTTATATCTACGGGGAGAAGTCGGGTGGATGGCGTATAGCACCCCCGCAGTCCGTAGTGTAGCTTATATATATATATATGTTTATATAGGTGTTTTATGATACGAGAATGTGTATCCATGTTATGTTTAGGTGTTCCTGGATTAGCTTTGGGTTAGTTGCGAAACCCTAGAGTAGTTGTTATACCACATACGCACACACAGACTTGCATACATTACTTTCTTGTGCACCGATTGGGATGTGTATATATGTATATATGCGTGGGTATGGGACTATGCATATGTACATTCATATACACATGCATGGATAATGAGGATAGTACTTGGGATTTAAGATGAGTCGATGAGATTTGAGTTAAGGCCGTGAGATCGGTGATATAGCAGGGTTCGTATTTGAGATACGACATGACGTTGTAACGGGTCTTGACGTAGTGTTTCACACACGTGCATGCATACTTAGGCGGTATCAGTATTGTACTAGACCTAGATCAGTACCCCGATCATGATGTTTGATAAAGAGGATACCAGGTGAATAGTATGATGAATGTGATATTGACCCGTACCCAGAGTTGGGATGTCGTACGACGGATTTACGTACGAGCTATATTGATGATTGATCCGCACTCTTGATTTGGGATGCCTGCTTATAGATATAGTATCGGAGATGATATTATTGAGGCGGGATCACCGACTGTATATATACAGGTATGTATATGTATCGACTCAGATGATAGGCGGTTTCCTTACCTGTAGTTCAGCTTGTTAGTTCAGCCGTATAGTTTAGTGTAGTTGTTAGATTAGATTAGACTCCTACCTATTTCAAAACTAGCGGATTGTGGGTATTTTAAAAGACAGGTCAAGGGATCTACGGATATTTCAAAAGACGCATCCTTTCTTAAAAACCACCGTAGCCCTATTTTCAAAACCCCGCGGTTCGTGTTATTTCAAATGGCACCATTTGTAGGACTTATATTAGATTAATGCAGATTAGTTATAGTTGCGTCTAGTTTTTAGCTCCCGCTCATTTTGGTTGCTCGCTCCGCATCGCATATTTACATTGTTATTTCATATTGCATTGTTGACATTATGTTGTTAGGACACCAGCACCATTACCGATGATGCGTATGTACCACATACACTTACTTGCCGGCTCACACACATCTTCATCGGTAATTGCCATGTCACGTACACCTTAGAAAATATTGTTGCTTAACTTAGCTTGATAGCCAGTAGTTTGACATAATATTAGTGTACATACCTTATATGCCAGCTTAGATATTGTAGTTATTACTTGTCGCTTCATGCATACTGTTATTCATTCTCATGCTTATATTCATGGTTCTACATGCTATTGATGATTCGGATTTCCATGATATTTTCTGGATTTGGAGGAAAACCGCAAAACATATATAAACTGATTTCTCTCTTTTTAAATAAAAGTGCGGTTTTTCCGATGATGTATGAGTCGTCCACCATGAGTTTGCTGATGGATTTCGAGACCCGATTCGAGGAGACGGATGAACCGTTTCGGGTACATGGTGGACCCGGTAAGGTACCCCGGAGCAAGAAGCGCGTGATGATGACGATGTGAGCCTGGCAGGGGAGCACTACCTACCGGTGATATTATCCGACGCGTCGGATATCCGGAGGATACCGTCGTGGCCTTGAGATGGATGATAGGGGCCGGTCTGGACTGACGGCGCCCTAGATATTATGATTGAGACATTGAGATTGAGACTTGAGGTACATAGATTGTGACATAGAGATATCGAGGTATTTGGACACTTGTTTTGTATCGATGCTGGGCACTGTTTTATGCTGATTTCATATATGGTACCTCATTTCTTTTAAAATACAGAAATCTCACTGATTTATGAAACCAGTTTTATTCAGTACATGCATTCTGTTTCATGCATTCATACATCATCCATATGATATATTGCTACCTGAGGCACTGACACGGGCACATGAGATTACACTCGGGTTAGATATTTACCCTAGCCTTGTTATATGCTACGTGTTATTCATATATTTGAGGTTATATTATGATCATTGACCTAGGTTGCGTTATTTATGCGATTTCTGTGCGTAGATATTTTTCTATTCACGAGTTGGCAACTCACCCCCGTTGTGCCCCAGTTTCTTGCAGGGTTGCCGTACAGGTTTCTTTACGGCTTGTGGGTATAGTTTCCTTCGGGTGATTTGCTAGTAGGTGGGTTTACTTGTATCGTACCCCCATTTTATATCTTGTATATTATTATTCTGTTGTATCTAGAAGTTCCATCAACCAATCATGTATTTATTTTGAGATAGAGACCAGTGATGTTATTCCTTCGACCTTAGAGTCGCGCGTTTTATTCCGGTGGTTTTCTTATGATTTTGAGTTTCCTTTTGAATTTTGATCCTCGCCGTTGGCGTTGTATATTATATTGCTTGTGTGGTTGTGACCGTCGATTAACGAAGAGCTAGCTCCCGCTTGGGGATGCCTTTTTATTGATTTCGTATACTATTCATGTTGTATCCCGTTTGGGGGCCAGTTTTTACAAAGGAGACTCTGCCGAAATTTTCAGGAAATTCTGGATGTTTTTAAAACGCATAATTCGGCTTATGCTATTAAAACTATTTGTTTTAAATTGGTTTTCCTTCACTTTACTACTTTTCTTGGTTTGGTTTTCTGGGTTTTCGGCTTACTTAGATTACGTACGCCTCGAGACGTTCGTAGTTTAAGTGCCGGTCATATTCCGTACTTTCGGGACATGACAGACCGGGGGCTCTTCCGAAATAGTATCGGCACGAGGAACGGTGCTTGGGCCTGCTCCCAAGGCCAAAACAGCTCTGCGTGCCTTCGCCTCGCGCCTAAACCGCTTTCTCTCCTCCCGAGCCGTCAAGATGAACCTTTTCGAATCTTCCTTCATCGAGGCGTCATCGTCGGTGTACAGAGATGCCTCCAAATCCTTCAAGGCATCCCTCACCGACTCTTCGAGTTGAGACTCTCGCGGCAGCCCTGATGAGGCCGGAACTTCAGTAACTAGCCCGGGGAGAGTCCCCGCATCGGCTGGCGCAGCCCCTGCAAAGAGACAGAGGAAGGAGGTTAGATCGACTATAATAAAAAGAGAATAAAAGACGTAATGAGTCGAAATGTACCGAAGCCTAAGGATGCTCTGAGTCGTTCCTCCTCTTGAAAAGTTTTGAGGGAGGCAGCGATGACTTCTTCAGTGGTGATGCCTGTTTGAAGAAAAGAGAGGAAAAGCATTAGTCAAAGACAATAGTAAAAGTACAATGCAATAAAAAAAATGCGACTAGTAGTTACCCGATTGTGCAAGCTTAGCTAGCCACACGTCACGCCTCACCAATCGCTCTGAAGCTGCGATGGCGGCCGCCAGATCAGTGTCATCTGGCGGCATAACCAATCCTTTATTGGTCCCGTACTCGCCTAAGCCCTCTCTATAGGGAGCATAAGGTTCCTGACCGAACGCAACGTCAACCGAGAAGAGCGACTTCTTCTTCCTTGTAACACCCGAGCCCAATAATACTATTTCTGTTACTGGTTGAGTGTCTGGCATTGCTCATTTCATTTATCTTGCTTGTTTGGTTCTTATTGCAAAATTTTAACCGGCTAAGTCATTCTGCATATAACAAATTTTAGCACCTAAAATAAAATTGAAAATATTCTTCTTGGCCTACTTGACACCCTTAGCCTCGTGGTAGCGTCCGTGCATTGTATTCTCGTCCCGTTCAGTGAAACGGGCGAGTTTGGATGGCTACGTGCACGTGCGTGTGTCCGTTTTGGGAGTATGCCTTTTAATCATAAAACATTTCATTTTAAAATTTGGAACCCGCTTAAAATCCTATTATTTGAATTTCGAATTTTTAGACCCAACCCGGGCGCAATTTGGAAATGTTTTATTTGGCGCCAAAATCCCAAATTTTAATATTATTAAAACCATCGCATATATTTTTTCTAACTAACCTGATATCTTACTGTTCATTACCTATCTTTTAAATCTTTAAGTTAACCATATAATATTTTTACAATCTTTTATATTCTTTTTAATTTATTCTCTCAGCCAATCGCAACCTCCCCTTTAACCCTGTGGGCCCCACTTTCTCTCTCTCTCTCTCCATTTTTTCTCTCTCTCCCTCTCCCTCATATATTCTCTCGTACTTCTCTTTATCATTCTTTCTCTTCTTGCTTCATGTTCCGTTTTTCATTTTTTTAACTGTTCTTTTGTTGCCGGAATTCCGTCGTGCCGGTGACGCTTCTCGACGTTCCAGTGAGGCACCCCGACCCGTGTGGTTCCTTTATTCGTCGTTTGGGTTCATTCCGTGAACCGTGCGCCCGTCGCGAGTTTTCCCCGCCGACGGTTAACGTTCCGTTTTCCCGATTCGCGACCCATCGAGGCAAGTTAATCTTGCTACATGCTATATACTTTTATAATCTTCATTTTATAATGTTATACATTTGAAAATCTTATAGTTTACACATGAAACGTCGTTGAAAAATCGGATATGACAAATCTGAAATTTACTGTACACCTTATCTTATAAAATTCATTATAAATCATAGAAAAATCATTAGTATATGTTCTTTAGTTCGTTACGAAGCTAATTCAGAATACTATAACTCTATAAAGTATTTACTGGCAAAATAAATTGTTTAAATAACGTAAAATGCAAATGAAAATGCCTTTAAACTGCTGTCCAGTGAAATTCCAGCAGCAAACTTTCAACTTCGAATGTTCATAACTTTTTGTAGAAACAACCTGAGATGCTTATATTTATAAAACTGAAAACCTTATTGAATTATCTTTTTTTTGGTATAAGATACGTCTCTTTTGGAGAACATTTGTTATTTTTAAGCTATTTTACAAATTAGGGTGACGCTGAATTTCTGAACGGAACCTTCTTGTGCGTGGTTAATCAATACCACTTTTATAGTTATTAATCGCTTTGAATATGCTATCCATATTAATATTATTATATCAATATTTATATCACATATTGCTTAGTTGTGCATCCCACATTACCATTTTATAGTTTTATAACCTTTCGGATACCCGTTTGCATCCATCGCATTTAAGTTGCATATAATTGCATCCATGAAGTCTTAAGCTTATTAACATGATTAAATGACTATAATTGTCTTACTGTATTCTTGTAATGTTGAAATCCTCTCTGTGACACAACTAATAACTGTACTGCAAACTGAGTGCATCTGCCTATTGCTTAATTCATTGCTTATATCATGTTGTTGATGACCATGCTTGATTCTATAACTGACTGTGAATTCACATATGATATTGTTCACAACTTGACCTGACTTACTACATGTATATGGATCTACCCGACATGGTACCGTATACTGTTTGACTTGACCCGTTACCTGATCGTGTGTCTAATGCCAACAAACCTAGCATGTAGTCCTCATGGACTGTTCCTGTTGTCTATCCAGACAAACCTGTTTACCTGATCCTGTGTTGGCATTAGTTTCTTGATTACGGGATACCTGACTTGACTTACACATATAACTTGGGGGTATGGGGAAATCAGTATTGTAACCGAACGTAACTCCAAGGGCCATCCTATTGTTTGCCGTTTTTCCGGGCGTTACGGAATATCCTATTGTTTGCCGTTTTTCCGGGCGTTACGGAATACCTATTGTTTGCCGTTTTTCCGGGCGTTACGGAATATCCTATTGTTTGCCGTTTTTCCGGGCGTTACGGAATACCTATTGTTTGCCGTTTTTCCGGGCGTTACGGAATATTCTATTGTTTGCCGTTTTTCCGGGCGTTACGGAATACCTATTGTTTGCCGTCTTTCCGGGCGTTATGGAATAACTACCGACGAGTTACGATGAGGATTACCTTACCTGGTTTCAAAGACTTTAGAACAGAGAACCTGATAGCACAGTTTAGTTTACCCACTGCATACAACCCTGCACTGCTCTGATTCATATCATTGTTACTCGTGCTTATTTCATGTTCATATTCGCATTGCCTGTCTATTATGTTATTACTGGTTGACATGACGCGCTGACGTCTGGGTTTTGTATGGCCCAGATTCCGTACCGCTGTCGCCGACCGAGCAGGAGTACTTCAGCCAGCAGGCTGATTTGTGAGTTCTGTAGTGATTTGTTTATTTCTTGCATTTATTTCCAGATATGAGCCCGCATTATGGGACGTACTTTTCTATTATTGTATTGGATCATTTGCTTCCGCACTTATTTATCATTGACTCTTGTTATTCTGGATTTGGACATGTGTTAGATAGTTTATTTATCTTGTTCTTGATATCTCTGCAGCCGTAATGTGACTGTAGATGGATACTTCCTACCCACAGGTAGCATGGTTGGCTATGTCACGTGCCCAATCCTGCGTACTCTAGGAAGTGGGGCGTGACATGGTTCTTTTGGTATCAGAGCCATAGGATAGTCGGGTTAATTCTTTTGTAGTTGGGTATTGTACCCAATACACGAATCAGAGTACCCGTGTTTAGGAAACATGTCCTGCCACCTTGACCGTTTTACCATTCTTGAATCACATTCTTCCTGATTATATCTTTTACGACGTGCAAACTTACTTTGCATGTCGACTCGAAAACCTGATTTCTTGTTATCCCTAGGACTTAGGCGACTTGGGTGGAGTTAAGTAATTGTGGCTATGATACCGCTGCATAGTTACAATGCGGTACTCTATTTAAGTATCTTGGAGTTCTAGCCTTGATCTATATTCAGAATCTATCATCATGCTAATGTTGGGTGTTTTGAGTTCAGGATTATGGAAAGTAAGAATGTGAAGACGTACCAGAGGCGTGTGGATGAAGCCGCCATGCTTGGAGTGATAAGAGGAATGCTGGAGAATCAAAGAAACAGACCGAGCTGATCCAGCAGCAAGCGGACTCGTTTCGGGAAGGTTTGCAGATCGTTCAGTAGTCTGTGAACAATATTGGAGCTAGAACAGTTGACCGAGTAGGGACCGTAGCAGATTTCAGGCGGTTGGGTCCGTCTACATTTACTGGTTTAAAGGAGCCATTGCCAGTGGAGCAGTGGCTAGTTGACACAGAGAACTTGCTTTTTGCGGCACAGATTCCAGATGACAAAAAGTTGTTGTGGTACACATTCAGCTAGTGGACTACGCCCGAGAATGGTGGCTTGTTGAGGAGACCCGCTTGCCCAAGCCGATCAAGTGGGCGGATTTTTCTAAGAGTTTCCTGGAGAAGTTCTTCCCGCGGACTGCACGGGAGGAAATGGAAGAGAAGTTCATCGGACTAAAGCAGAAGGGAGCACCCGTAGATGTGCATGTAGCAGAATGGACGAGACTCAGTAGTTTCGCTGGACCTTTAGTTGCCAACGATGCAGACAGGGCACGGAGGTTCATGCGCAGGATGGACGTGGACATCCAGAGGCAGAATGTCTCTCTGGGTTTGACCACTTTCTCATAAATACTTGCAGCAGCCAAGAGCAGCAGAGTTTATCTGGGATGAAAGGGAGTTTGCAGCAGACAGCAGTTGCGTTAAGGAAGCAGTTCTATCGGGCCAGTCGAGTTTAGGGCTAGGCCGACTAACAATGTTCTTGCAGCAATGGAAGTTGATAATAGTGAAGAGCCGGCGGTTGTTCACGATTTTATGGATGTGTTTGAAGATATATCGGGCTTGCCGCCGAAGCGAGACGTGGAGTTCGCAATTGACCTTATTCCTGGTGCAGCGCCAGTATCTAAAGCGTATTATCCAATGGCACCAGTAGAATTGGAAGAAGTTAAGAAACAAGTTACTGAATTGCTTGAGAAGGGTTGGATTCGAAGCAGCAACTCGCCTTGGGGAGCTCCAGTTCTTCTAGTAAAGAAGAAGGATGGCACGAGGAGGATGTGCATCGATTATCGAGAATTAAACCGGGTAACTATTAAGAACAAGTACCCGATCCCTCGCATTGGAGAACTTTTTGAGCAGCTTAGTGGCGCGAGGGTATTCTCGAAACTGGATTTGCGATCCGGCTATCATCAGGTCCGAGTGAAAGCAGAGGATATTTGCAAGACGGCGTTTTGAACTCGGTATGGACATTACGAGTATCTAGTGATGCCCTTCGGAGTAACGAATGCGCCGGCAATATTCATGGACTTGATGAACCGAATCTTTTCACCATTCTTGGACCAGTTTATTGTGGTATTCATTGACGATATTCTGGTTTACTCGAAGAGTTTGGAGGAGCATGCTGAGCATTTGAAGATCGCACTGCAGACATTGAGACAGGAGAAATTGTATGCGAAGATGAGTAAGTGCGAATTTTGGCTGGAAGAAGTGAAGTTTCTAGGACATGTTGTGTCGGGCTATGGAATCGCCGTCGATCCCGAAAAGATTGCAGCAGTTCGAGATTGGCCTATTCCAAGGAATGTAGCTGAGATAAGAAGTTTCCTTGGATTAGCCGGATACTACAGGAGATTTGTGGAGAACTTCGCACGTTTGGCAGAACCGTTGACCAAGCTTACGCGCAAGGAGGTACCTTTTGTATGGACGGATAAGTGTGCGTTGTCTTTTGAGACGTTGAAGCAGAAGTTGATAACCGCCCCTATCCTGACCGTACCAGACAATTCCGGAGGACTAGTGATTCATAGCGACGCATCTGGGAAAGGATTGGGATGTGTTTTGATGCAGCATGGGAAGGTTGTAGCATACGCATCGAGACAGTTGAAGACCCATGAGAAGAATTATCCAACTCATGACTTGGAGCTTGCGGCTGTGATTTTCGCTTTGAAGATTTGGAGACACTACCTTTTGGGGGAAAGAGTCGAAGCTTTTACAGATCATAAGAGCTTGAAGTATGTGTTTACACAGAAGGAGCTTAACATGAGGCAGCGTAGATGGTTGGAGCTGATGGCTGACTACGATCTTGATCTTAAGTACCATCCGGAGAAGGTTAATGTTGTGCCGGATGCGCTTAGTTGGTTACCAGCAATTCAGGTGTTAACTACACAGAGGGAGATCATTGCAGATTTTCGAAGATTTGACTTGGAAGTTGTGCTACCACATTCTACGGGACAGTTGATGCAGTTGCAAGTACAGTTCTCCTTGGTTGAGAAGATTAAAGCGGCACAATCGTATGATCCTAGACTGCAGAAGTTTCGAGAGCAGGTTGAGGCTGGACTACGAACAGATTTACTGGTCTACGAAGATGGTTCGTTGAGGTATGGTAGCCGTTTGTGTGTGCCAAAGGGGGATGTTCGTGAAGAGCTTATGAAGGAGGCACACAGTTCAGCTTATTCTATACATCCAGGAGGTACAAAGATGTACCGAGATATTCGACAGCATTTCTGGTGGGAAGGCATGAAACGGGAGATTGCTCGCTTCGTGGCTAAGTGCTTGGTATGTCAGCAAGTCAAGGCTGAACACCAAAGGGTTGCTGGTTTGTTGCAACCACTTCTGATTCCTCAGTGGAAGTGGGGACATATAACCATGGATTTCGTGACGGCTTTACCGCGAAGTCCAAAGGGCAACAATGCAGTATGGGTGATTGTCGATCGATTGACCAAGGCAACTCACTTTATTCCTTTCCGGATTGGTCAATCAACGGAGACTTTGGCAGAGCGGTACATGCAGGAGATTGTAAGATTGCATGGCGTACCGGTGAGCATCGTGTCCGATCGGGACACTCGGTTCTTATCACACTTCTGGAAGAGTTTACAGGAAAGTTTGGGGACTCGATTGAAGTTTAGCACAGCTTATCATCCTCAAACTGATGGTCAGTCGGAGAGAACGATCCAAACTCTTGATGATATGTTGAGAGCATGCATGTTGGACTTCAAGGGTTCATGGGAGGATCATCTACACTTGGTGGAGTTTTCTTACAACAACAGTTTTCAGGCAACTATCCAGATGGCTCCGTTTAAAGCTTTGTATGGTCGTAAATGCCGTTCACCTATTTGTTGGGATGATGTCGGTGAACGAAAATTGTTGGGACCAGATTTGGTGATGCAGACAGTTGAGAAGGTTAACACTATCAGAAATCATATGAAGGCAGCACAAGACAGACAGAAGAGTTGGGCTGACACGTCGAGAAGACCTCTAGAATTCACCGTGGGTGATTTGGTGTTCTTGAAGATATCACCGACTAGAGGGGTGATTCGTTTTGGAAGTCGAGGAAAGCTTATTCCTCGATTCGTTAGACCCTTGAGATCGTGGAGCGTGTTGGTGAGGTAGCATATCGTTTGGCGTTACCGCAGTCCTTGGCAAATGTGCACGATATGTTTCACGTATCTCAACTCCGTAAGTATGTTCGAGATGAAACACACGTTTTGGATCATTTGGAGCTAACAGTACGAGAAGACTTGACTTTTGAGGAGCGACCGATTGAAATCGAGGATCGAAGGGAAAAGGTTCTTAAGAACAAGGTTATCCCCCTTGTGCTAGTCTCTTGGGGTAATCGATCGCATGGAGAATCCACTTGGGAGCGAGAAGACGAGATCCGGCAGAAGTTTCCTCACCTTTTCCTGTAGTTATCTATCTTGAATTCTTGGAATTTCGAGGACGAAATTCTTTTTGTAGTCGGGTATGATGTAACACCCGAGCCCAATAATACTATTTCTGTTACTGGTTGAGTGTCTGGCATTGCTCATTTCATTTATCTTGCTTGTTTGGTTTTTATTGCAAAATTTTAACCGGCTAAGTCATTCTGCATATAACAAATTTTAGCACCTAAAATAAAATTGAAAATATTCTTCTTGGCCTACTTGACACCCTTAGCCTCGTGGTAGCGTCCGTGCATTGTATTCTCGTCCCGTTCAGTGAAACGGGCGAGTTTGGATGGCTACGTGCACGTGCGTGTGTCCGTTTTGGGAGTATGCCTTTTAATCATAAAACATTTCATTTTAAAATTTGGAACCCGCTTAAAATCCTATTATTTGAATTTCGAATTTTTAGACCCAACCCGGGCGCAATTTGGAAATGTTTTATTTGGCGCCAAAATCCCAAATTTTAATATTATTAAAACCATCGCATATATTTTTTCTAACTAACCTGATATCTTACTGTTCAGGACCTATCTTTTAAATCTTTAAGTTAACCATATAATATTTTTACAATCTTTTATATTCTTCTTAATTTATTCTCTCAGCCAATCGCAACCTCCCCTTTAACCCTGTGGGCCCCACTTTCTCTCTCTCTCTCTCCACTTTTTTCTCTCTCTCCCTCTCCCTCATATATTCTCTCGTACTTCTCTTTATCATTCTTTCTCTTCTTGCTTCATGTTCCGTTTTTCATTTTTTTTAACTGTTCTTTTGTTGCCGGAATTCCGTCATGCCGGTGACGCTTCTCGACGTTCCAATGAGGCACCCCGACCCGTGTGGTTCCTTTGTTCGTCGTTTGGGTTCATTCCGTGAACCGTGCGCCCGTCGCGAGTTTTCCCCGCCGACGGTTAACGTTCCGTTTTCCCGATTCGCGACCCATCGAGGCAAGTTAATCTTACTACATGCTATATACTTTTATAATCTTCATTTTATAATGTTATACATTTGAAAATCTTATAGTTTACACATGAAACGTCGTTGAAAAATCGGATATGACAAATCTGAAATTTACTGTACACCTTATCTTATAAAATTCATTATAAATCATAGAAAAATCATTAGTATACGTTCTTTAGTTCGTTACGAAGCTAATTCAGAATACTATAACTCTATGAAGTATTTACTGGCAAAATAAATTTTTTAAATAACGTAAAATGCAAATGAAAATGCCTTTAAACTGCTGTCCAGGGAAATTCCAGCAGCAAACTTTCAACTTCGAATGTTCATAACTTTTTGTAGAAACAACCTGAGATGCTTATATTTATAAAACTGAAAACCTTATTGAATTATCTTTGTTTTGGTATAAGATACGTCTCTTTTGGAGAACATTTGTTATTTTTAAGCTATTTTACAAATTAGGGTGACGCTGAATTTCTGAACGGAACCTTCTTGTTCGTGGTTAATCAATACCACTTTTATAGTTATTAATCGCTTTGAATATGCTATCCATATTAATATTATTATATCAATATTTATATCACATATTGCTTAGTTGTGCATCCCACATTACCATTTTATAGTTTTATAACCTTTCGGATACCCGTTTGCATCCATCGCATTTAAGTTGCATATAATTGCATCCAGGAAGTCTTAATCTTATTAACATGATTAAATGACTATAATTGTCTTACTGCATTCTTGTAATGTTGAAATCCTCTCTGTGACACAACTAATAACTGTACTGCAAACTGAGTGCATCTGTCTATTGCTTAATTCATTGCTTATATCATGTTGTTGATGACCATGCTTGATTCTATAACTGACTGTGAATTCACATATGATATTGTTCACAACTTGACCTGACTTACTACATGTATATGGATCTACCCGACATGGTACCGTATACTGTTTGACTTGACCCGTTACCTGATCGTGTGTCTAATGCCAACAAACCTAACATGTAGTCCTCATGGACCGTTCCTGTTGTCTATCCAGACAAACCTGTTTACCTGATCCTGTGTTGGCATTAGTTTCTTGATTACGGGATACCTGACTTGACTTACACATATAACTTGGGGGTATGGGAAAATCAGTATTGTAACCGAACGTAACTCCAAGGGCCATCCTATTGTTTGCCGTTTTTCCGGGCGTTACGGAATATCCTATTGTTTGCCGTTTTTCCGGGCGTTACGGAATATCCTATTGTTTGCCGTTTTTCCGGGCGTTACGGAATACCTATTGTTTGCCGTTTTTTCGGGCGTTACGGAATATCCTATTGTTTGTCGTTTTTCCGGGCGTTACGGAATACCTATTGTTTGCCGTTTTTCCGGGCGTTACGGAATATCCTATTGTTTGCCGTTTTTCCGGGCGTTACGGAATACCTATTGTTTGCCGTCTTTCCGGGCGTTACGGAATAACTACCGACGAGTTACGATGAGGATTACCTTACCTGGTTTCAAAGACTTTAGAACAGAGAACCTGATAGCACAGTTTAGTTTACCCACTGCATACAACCCTGCACTGCTCTGATTCATATCATTGTTACTCTTGCTTATTTCATGTTCATATTCGCATTGTCTGTCTATTATGTTATTACTGGTTAACATGACGCGCTGACGTCTGGGTTTTGCATGGCCCAGATTCCGTACCGCTGTCGCCGACCGAGCAGGAGTACTTCAGCCAGCAGGCTGATTTGTGAGTTCTGTAGTGATTTGTTTATTTCTTGCATTTATTTCCAGATGTGAGCCCGCATTATGGGACGTATTTTTCTATTATTGTATTGGATCATTTGCTTCCGCACTTATTTATCATTGACTCTTGTTATTCTGGATTTGGACATGTGTTAGATAGTTTATTTATCTTGTTCTTGATATCTCTGCAGCCGTAATGTGACTGTGGATGGATACTTCCTACCCACGGGTAGCATGGTTGGCTATGTCACGTGCCCAATCCTGCGTACTCTGGAAAGTGGGGCGTGACATTCCTCTTCTGCCCGCCAGCCTTGGGTGCACCCAAGATCAACTTGCGCTTTGCAGGCACCTTAGGGCGGCGGGTCCCGATATCCATGCCCGCGCCAGACTTCGGCGAAACCACATTTACCGTCTCCACTGGAGCACGGGGCGCTGGGGGCGCATCCACAGTATCAGGAGGCGGCAATCCGCGTGGAGGGCTCAGCACGCGTGGTGGCCCAACTCCGACATCTTTCAGCGGAGGAATGACCGGAGTCCTTGGCTTCAAGGGAGCCTTGCGATTGCCGCCGGGAGGCGCACCCTTGCGGTCAACCAGCATGCGCTTCTCCATATGGATAACTGGACCCATTGCATGCGCGTACCAAGCCACGTACGCGTTGAAGACCTTAGGGACGCAGCTCGGCTCGCTGATAAAGAAATAGGAGCCCGTGTTAAACCGCATGAAATGGTGCATCGCACTCCTTATCCCCTCTCGGCTGGCCACAGGCTCTTCCAAGAACGCTTCCATTGGGATCCCCTGGTGATAGCTCGACTGCTGAGCAAACCGGTGAGGGTTATACCTCATGAAGAGCGCCGTCTTATTCTGCCTAAATACCAGGCAGCCCGGCCGAATGGAGTAGAGGTGAAGGATCTCCCGGGCTTTCAATATGGAAGCCCCGTCCTTAAAATCATCACGCAGCGGCACCACTGACTTGGAGGTCTCTGAGCCTATGGTTATGACCTTATCCAAAAAAGAAACCTTCACTCCGACCAGGTGTGGACGAAGGAGCAACCCCCTAGCCTCCCACGGAGGCGCAACCACGATCGAGGCGCCGACCAGCCGCATGACTCTTGGGATCCTGCACTTCTCAAAAAACGGAGGGATCTTATGGACGCCGAACACCCCATGCACATGCATTTCCATCCATGAGGTGAAGTAGTGCATCGGGAAATTAGCAGGCTGCACCCCAGGTTCATTAGCGTCCGCCGCCACGCTAAGCCCATTATATAGGTGAGCCAACCCGGCGATTCCTATTGTCAACTGCAGGCCAGCCACCATCCGATGCGCTTGGTAGAAAACGGACGGCCGCATGTGGCGCGGGTGCATGGGGAGCGTGAAGCTGCACAGCCACAATCCTAAGAACCCTACAAAAAAGGTCTCCTCGTCCATGCCCGGGACGGCGATTTCTGACAAGGGCATGACGGCGGCGCCGGGGAGATAAAAATCCTTTTGATCGTCCTCCGCTGTTGGTCGACGGTCCAAGCCGAAGCCGAAAGGGTCATCAAGCTTGGCGAACTTCTCGCTCCGCTCCGATAGAAACTCCGGTCGAATGAAACGGGCGATAAAATCTGCGAAACTGACTCCCCGGACGCCTGATTCCAAATAGAGCCCTTCATATATGTTCAGCACCTTTACCAAGCCCGGAAACTGGTGCTGAATAGCGTTCTCCGGCGTCAGATCAAACACCAGCGGCTTGGTGGCAAAGACATATTCGTCAAGAGGAAGCAGCTCCTCGTAATGCTCCCCCCTCATCGGCAAACCCGAGATTTCAGCAAACTCTTCTAAGGAGATAGAGACTTCCCTGTCCGTCATCAGGAAGGTGTGGGTGGGGATATTCCATTGTTCGATAAAAGCCTTAATCCACCACGTTGGAGGAGAGGGATACTCAAAGAGCGAGACGTAGATGGCCGAATACAAACCAATCTTCATCAGATGAGTCCTCTTCGCCAATAAGATGTACCGGGCCCACTGCAAATATTCGGCGGGCGGGCATGGGATCAATCCAATGTTATAGGCCTGTCCCCAAGGGCGTGCTTCACCCTGACAGATTCGCCTCCCCAAAATGTCTATTGCCGGCGGCTGCTGCACGGGAATAGCACCAATCGCAGGGTGGAGAAGATCATCTGAATTCCAGTCTTTAACCTCCATGGCATACTTCACCGGGGGTTCATCTGCATAGGGGATCGAAAATATGGGCTCGGATGGCGTAGCGGAACCGAAGCTTCAGCGACCCTGGATGATCTTATTATACCACCTACCCCACAGGTGAAAGTTCTTGTGCTCAGGGTCATGGTCCTTGATGAGAGTGAGCACCTCTTGGTCCACTGGTGCCTGGGGAAATCCTCCCTCCGAGCGAACAAACGAGAATGATAAGTCAGCAGGCATATTTCCTGTAGAGGGACAAAAGTCAGCTGTCAGTGTTGTAATTCCAAGCTTGGCGTTTTAAAAATTTATACCACATTGCAATGCAGTGGGTAGGGGACCAAAGGGGGACCCACAAAATCTGGATGACATTGCATCATCTAATAAGACAGACCCATCATTGGATGAGACTGTCAATTAATGAAGAGATCCCCAAGAGAATATTCTCATTAATGGGAAATCCCTAGAGACAAGGAGAAAATCTCCTCTTTCAGAGCAAAACTCTATCACAGAGTGACATTTGTCAAACTCTGGTCTCAAGAGAATAAAAGTTTCCTAAAAAGAGCCTAGCTCTGTAATAATGATTGAAAGATCCATCAAAAGAAACATTTAACTCTTGAAAGAATTAAAAATTTTAGGATCTTGAAGATCCATGAAAACTCTTAGGAGTTCTTCGTTTTCAGATCAAAAAGATCTACATTTGATCCATGAGCAAAGCTCTGTTCATGGGTTAAAACCCTTGAAACAAGATCTCCGTAGATCTATGGATTCTTGAGAGCAAGACTCTGTTGATGAAACCCCAAAGGGGTTTTCTTTAGATCAAAGATCTATGAGAGCGAGGCTCTGTTAATTAAATTTAATTTAATTTAAATTTCACCTAAGATGTTCTAAAAATTTAAACTCTGGAGTTCTTGAAAAGAAGCAAGAGCAAGGCTCTAAAGTTCTTAAAAGCAAGAGCAAGGCTCTGAAAATCAAAATTCTTGAAGATGGTAATTATTTACTGAGGACCAAGAGTCCTATTTATAGGCGCTTGCGCCCCTTCAACTCACCAGTTGATCCAATGGCTAGGATCTTGCCACCGCTGCACTCACGTATGCGCCACGTGAGCGCAACGGTGGGGGGGGCATTTGTTTCCCCCAATCAGAGCAAAGCTCTGTTTGAATTTCAAAAAAATTCAAAAAGCAACGCTTCAAATTCTTTGCGCTGCGCGCAGCACGCCATGTGTCAAAAGCTGACACAGCAGCGCGCCCAATCAGAGTAAGGCTCTATTTAAAAACAAAATTAAAAGAAACAACGCTTCAGATGATTTGCGCTCTGCGCTGCGCGACACGTGTCAAGCGCTGGTGCGTTTGCGCCAAACAGAATTAAAATTCCAGTAAGATCTTTCTGTTCTTGTTAAAATAAGAAGATTGTCTTCTGTAAAACAGAAGCCCTTGGATCAAAAATCGAACGGTGGGAAAAATTCCCCAAATCACTCAGAGAATGATCTTTTTAACAAATTTAACAAATTAATGAGCACTATATAAAGGCCTTTAGACCCCAATTCAAAACAAGAACATCAACAACAACAATATAGAGAGAGACAGAAACACAGAAACAGCGAGAGAACTCTAAAGAATTTTTGAGAAGAACTCAAGAAAAGAGGAAAAAAAGGTAAACTCTTTGAATAAAAAAAGAAGAATTTCTTCTGAAAAGATCATTGATCTAACAACAAGATCAAGGATCTTCAACAAAAAAATAATAATAACAAAGGCATTGCCTTTTTTATGAACCATTGGTTCTGAAATCTTAAAGATTATTTTTTTGAATCCAAAATTGGATCAAGATTTCAAAACAGTGCCTTGCACTTGCAAAATCTGCACTGTTGCGCTCTCGGGTTGGCGTAAGCTACCAGAGAGCGCCACGTGTCAGCCCCATAACGATCTGCGCTATGCGCTTCTAAGAATAGAGCATTGCTCTCTGAATTGGCGCAACTCACCAGAGCGCGCCACGTATCAGCAGCGCAACAGCGCAGCGCACTGGCGCCGCGCAATGAGCTTGCGCTCATCAGAGCATAACACGCGTCACCTCCACATGCGCTTGCGCTCATGGATTGGCGCAAAGCGCCTGACAGGCCACGTGGCACTCTGTCAGTTTAATCGATACTCTGCATTATTTAAAGAAGGGCTGAGCCCAATTAAAAAGGGCATGACAGGCCTAATAAAATGCAATACATTATTTTAAAAAGGGCAGAGCCTAAACAAAAACAGATGCTGTGCATCATTTAAAAGGGACAGAGCCCAAATCAAAAAGGCTTAGCAGGCCAAAAGAAAATGCAGTGCATTATTAAACAGGGGCAAAGCCCTAGCATAGGCCTAATAGGCCAAAGACAAATAAAAACGTTGATCATCTTCAACTGGACTTAGCCCAATCATGGCCGTAAGTCCTCAAATTAAATTGACTGAGCACGAATGCTCTCCTAAATCAATTTACACCCGGCTCGAGGGTACATCTCCGAACTCCTCTGACATTTATCGCTGTAATCCTTCAATAACGTCAGAGAGGTGACGGGTCCCGACAACCACACATCAATATGGACTTAAGCGTCCTTAAACCAACTCATGGACTCAAGCGTCCTTAAACTCCCGGACTCAAGCGTCCTTAAATAATGGACCACTATGTCCCTAAACTGGAACAATAGAGCCCAAATGCTCTTTTGTCGGATCTAAACGATCCCGTTAAGTTGATTGTTCCCCTCCGAATGGCGGCCGAGACGTTGGGACGTCCTGCCTGAGATTCGGGGCAGATGCCAATAGGTGCAATCCGTCTGCCTCTCCGAAGATGCCAAGTTGATTTATGGCGCCATGTATCGGAGGTTTAGGCGGATGCGGCCGATGTAGCAGACTTCGTCAGATTCCCCCTCAGGGTGAGGGGTTTTTGATTGTGGGGACGCTCTTCCCTGCAGGCGCAAGCCCCTACAGTTAATTACGCTACCGCGTCGCGGTAACAACTTTCTTCTTCTCCAGATGGTCACTTCGTGTCGTGTGTTTTGTTTTATGTTTTCCTGCCCGTGGATCGTTTACGGAGACCGAGTTATGTCGTCGCCCGTAGGGCGTGGACTAGTCCAAATCCGTATCTTCTTAGATTTGGGTTTGGGGGTTTGGTTTGAGGATACACTAGCCATGCTTGAGGCTATGATCAACTCAAACATTTGTTAAGGACACATTAGTCTAGTTTAAGGCTAAGATCAACTTAACAGGATCATTTAGATCCGACAAAGGAGTGTTTGGACCCCAATTGTTCCAATTTCAGGACATAGTAGTCCGTCGTATGTGTGGCCGTCGGGACCCGTCACCTCTCTGACGACGTTGAAGGATTACAACGACGAATGTCAGAGGAGTTCGGAGATGTACCCTCGAGCCAGAGTTAATTAGGGGGATTCATAGTCCAGTCTGCTTGAAGGTTTAAGGACGCGTTAGCCATATTTGAGGCTAAGATCAACTTAAACGGGACCGTTTAGATCCGACAAAAGAGCATATGGAGGCTCTATGGTTCTAGTTTAAGGACATTGCGGTCCGTGGGTAGTTTAAGGACGTTGCGGTCCGTGGGTAGTTTAAGGACATTGCGGTCCGTGGGTAGTTTAAAGACATCTCGGTCAAGGTTAAGGACGTCATAGTCCATGGGTTTAAGGACTCCACAGTCCGGTATGTGCTCTGGATGCTTCACACGGGTTCACTGCCGCGCTAGGCGAGGACCAGGCTCCGCTCTGGATGCTTCACACGGGTTCATTGCCGTGCTAGGCGAGGACCAGGATCCGCTCTGGACGTTTTCCGCGGGGTCAAAGAGTGACGTTATCCACGTTCCACGTAACCAGGAATTTTGTGTTATGCATGGGTTTAAGGACCCCACAGTCCATATCATGAATGGTCTTCGGGACCCGTCACCTCTTTGAAGACATTGAGGGATTACAATGCCAAGTATCAAAGGAGTGAAGAGATGTACCCTAGAACCGGGATGGATTAAATGGTCCTTGGCCCAATTTGGGTCAAGACTGATCAATTATGTTATGAGCCTACCGGCCCAGTTAATCACAAATTGAGGACTTATGGCCAGCTTGGGCTAAGTCCAGTCAGGTCTGGAATATCGACTCTTTGTTGGTCCATTGAGGGAGAATGTTTGCCTCTATCCCCTTTAGCCAATTGGGCCAAAGCCTAGTGTTAAACACTTCAGAGCAATCAGTGTTTGAACACTGGGAATAAGGTTGTTGAGTTAGTGTTCAACACTAAGAGATAATTGGTGTTAAACACCAGCAATAAGGCTTTTTCAAATTAGTGTTAAACACCAAAACGGATCAGTGTTGAATCCTGCCAATAAGGCTTTTTTAATCAGCATTGAACGCTAAGGCTCGACAGTGTTTTAACATTGGGCTTGAGAGTTTTAATTTTAGTGTTAAACACTAAGGCAAGAAGGGTCACGTGGCAGCACGTGAGGGCGCCCTCCCTTCGTTTGTTCCGCTGAAATTATCATTTCCTTCATAGCATCACGTGCCGTCACGTGATGGGCATTCAAATGCCTTTGTGTTAAGGCTTCTGCTGAGGGTCACGTGGGTCACGTGGGGTGCTGCCTCAAAGGGGCTTTCTGTAGGGGTTTTGGGGGGTCACGTGGTAGCACGTGACCCTGCCTCTATGTAGTTTCTAGAGGATCTGTTGATCTTTCTTTTCAGGAATTAAATTCCTCTGGCTTTAATTTTCAAAGGAATTAAATTCCTACTTCCCTTTCGATCCTTGAACCTTCTGTAGGAATTAGATTCCTCGTTTATGTGAAGGATTGAATAGGGTTAAACCCTAATAAAAAACTTTTTAAGGAATCAAACTTCCGTTTCCCGTCAGATTATGATTAAGGGACTTAAATTCCCATTGTTTCAACAGAACTAAATTCTTAATTAGGGTTAAACCCTGCTCCTTTAAATTCCCATAACACAGGGTCAAGCCCTACTTTTATCTTAGAGGAATTAAATTCCTATAGTTCTGTGAGAATTAAATTCTCATGCTTGCATTCTTTCTCTATGTTTTGGATCTGCATGGCAGGATCTCAACCCATTGAGAATTAAATTCTCAACCTTAAGGGGAGATGTGCACTTTGCAGACCCTCTATCAAAGAGAGAAGAAATTTGCTCTTCTGTTTTATATATTAGAGTTAAACTCTATAGAGAATTAAATTCTCTTTCTTTCGAAAGGCTTCCCCTTTCTTACCTAGGGTTTTTTGCAGAAGATCCGAGTCTTTTCAAAGTATCAAAGCTCTCCTCCTTTTTTCTTTTCTCTTCTCTGCGCATGTGTATATTTTTTATCTCTTCGCCCCTATTTATATGAGGAGCAGCCGAATCAGTTAGTTTTGTGACGAATCTTCATTGAGAGATTTGATTTGCATCCTTCATTCGTTCTGGACCTTTGGATTATTAGGTGAATTTCATTCACCGTTGGATTTCAAATCCAGAGATTCTCCCTTGTTATTTTGGTTAGATTTAAGGGGGGAAATCTTTCCAAACCCGAGATTTTCCATAAATAGATGATATTTAATCATCTCTGAATCTTTAATTTGATTGGATGCATATAGTTGCGTTCCTTTGGAAAGATTTGCATTTCTCTCAGAATTTAATTCTGTTGACAAAAAGGGCTTTGAAAGCCGGTCACGTGTGACCACGTGATCCATGGTCACGTGTGGGCACGTGACCCCCTTTGGAATGAGCCTTTTCATTTCTTCTGATTGTTGCTTAAGCGTCACGTGCCACCACGTGACTCTTGGTCACGTGTGAGCACGTGACCCTTGTTTGAACTCTCTTTCCTTGGTTCGTCTGGAGAACGAGTCTACTGTCTTGAACGTCACGTGCCAACACGTGACCCTGGTCACGTGGAAGCACGTGACCTCTTCTGAATCCTTTTTCTTGACTTGATCAGAGAACTTGTGTGTCTTCGACGCTTGTATTCAAATGTCACGTGTCGCCACGTGACCCTGGTCACGTGGGAGCACGTGACTCTTTCTGAAGCCCATTATCTTCAGCGTAGTCAGGAGACTGAACTCGACTTGATGATGCTTTTAAGGTGTCACGTGCCAACACGTGACCGCTAGTCACGTGTAAGCACGTGACTCTCCTCTGAAGCTTTTCCCAGAAGCTTTCCTGATTTTAAATCAGGAAACATTGATCTTAGTCTCAAATTAGACTAACGTATCCTTAACAAATGTTTAAGTTGATTTTAGCCTCAAATAGGGCTAACGTATCTTTAAACCCTCAAACGAACTTTAGTCCCAAATTGGACTATAGGTCTCCCAACCAACTTTGGTTCAAGGGTACATCTCTGAACTCCTCTGATATCTGTCGTTGTAATCCTTCAACGTCGTCAGAGAGGTGACGGGTCCCGACGGCCATACATGCAATGGACCACTATATCCCTAAACTGGAACAATAGAGCTCAAATGCTCTTTTGTCGGATCTAAATGATCCAGTTAAGTCGATCTTAGTCTCAAATCAGACTAACGTATCCTTAACAAACGTTAGAGTTGATCTTAGCCTCAAATATGGCTAACGTATCTTTAAACCAAAACACCAAACCCAAATCTAAGAAAATACGGATTTGGACTAATCCACGTCCTACGGGCGACGACATAAATTAGTCTTCGTATACAATCCACGAGCAACCACAAACAAAAGAAACACCCACGACACGAAGTGAAATTCTGGAGAAGGAGAAAGTTGTTACCGCGATGCGGTAGCGTAATTAACTGCAGGGGCTTGCGCCTGAAGGGAAGACCGTCCCCACAATCAAAAACCCCTCAAGCGAGGGGGAATCTGACGAAGTCTTCTACATCGGCCGCATCCGTCTAAACCTCCTATACACGGTGCGATAAATCAACTTGGTATCTTCGGAGAGGTGGACGGATAAAACCAAATAGCATCTGCCCCGAATCTCAGGCAAGACGTCTCTCTGTCGTCGCGCCGTCTTTCGGAGGGGAACAATTGCAGACAGCTCAGACCCTGGCGCAAGGTGGTACACCGAGCATGCTGTCCGCATATCTTGCCGTCCACGGCACCTCGACAGATCCCGCCACGGGCGAGCTTCGATATCCCGACGTCGCTACTCAGGAGTATTGCGTAAGTGTTAATATTTATTCAATCCCTATTTGAAATTTTAGTTTTGGAAGGTTCAAATTTAAATTTTATACTTATACTTTACTGCTTAATATGGATGTAGGAGTGGGTGGTTGAGTAGGCCGAGGCATCGAAGATCGATTTTACCGGACAGAGCGATCCAAGGTTGCTGACCCCAGTCCTGGATGCCGCACACGGAGGGCACCACGGAGGTTGGGAGAGAGGCCGGGGACTGGGCCCTAGCAGGGCCCATATGAGGTTGGACTCCATCCCGGCGGTTACTTCCTCCGTCTCCAGTGAGCGACGTGTCCAGTAGGAACTGGAGAGCTTGAAGGCCACCGTTCAGGAGTTGAAGGAGATGCTGGTATGTATACTACTTAATAGTAAAATATCATGTCATATTATAGATATCAACATATCTAATATTAGTACGTAGCCTGAGCTTATTTGGTTGTAAACTTAGCTTTGATTAATCATACATACATATCTAAATAAAATAAACTACGGTTTTCCAAACTAGATATCCAAATGGGGTTTCGAAATAACTTGATAATGATACGAATTCGAATAATACACAATTCTTACACACGTTAGGTCCAGATGCGACAGGGTACATCGGCCGAGCCTCCACATGCATCTCCTTCGGCTGCGGCTCCGCAAGCCACTACATCGGCTGCGGTTCCGCAGACAGCTCCTATAGCTCCACCGCCCACTCAGACTCCCGCTGCTGCGGCTCCGCAATCCACTACCTCAACGGCGGCTGCGCAGACCACATCGCCAGCTCCACAGCCCGCTCAGACTCCCGCACGCTCCGAATTGCATGATTTATTGACCGAGGAGCAGGCGCGCCAGATTCTAGCGTTTATCAGAGGTGGAGCTGGACCGAGCTAGGGTAGCTTTTTGATTCTTATTTTTTGAAACATGTATTTATTTATATGATACATATTGTACTACATTTTGGACGATATTGATATTGGTGGTCTTACGGTGTTTATATTTATATCATATTCTGTTTTTTGGTTTCTTTTGTATATTATATGCGTGAGATGTGATTATGAATACTGCGAAATATGTTGTGTGATGATTAATTTTATATTTGATCGATGTATATATTATTATGCGTAGGGTGAGAAAAAAATAGGCAGCCCTTTTTTTAAAAAAAATGATAATATGTACCTACGGATTAATCCGTAGGTACCAACGTTGCCCCTACGGATTAAACCGTAGGGGCAAAATATCAGGATAACTGATATTTTCTCTGTGATCTCAGTATCAGAGGGTTGAGCTTGCCCCTACGGATATATCTGTAGGGGCAAACAAATGCCCCTACCCAGTTATCCATAAGGGCAAAATATCAGGAATCCTGATATTTTGCCCCTACGGATATGTACCTACTCATGTATCCGTAGAGGCTATTACTTGGCCTTACGGATTCATCCGTACGTACACGTAAACTATTTTTAAAAACCGTAAATAAAATAAATTTTTTGCCCCGCCTATTCCGTAGGACAAACGGGACCTACACAGAACTCCGTAGGGGCAAATTTTTGTCCGTAAGGGCAAGTTCAAGGCTTCGACTTGCACTTACGGCGTTTGTACCTATAGGGTATTTTCTTGTCCCTACGGCTATATCCGTAGGGGCAGTGGTTTGCCCCTACAGATAAATCCGTAGGGGCAACCCTTATTTGTAGTAGTGTCATGTTCAGGCTTAGAACATGTAGGCTTCGATAATTTGTTGGGATTGTGTCTCATATCCATATGCATTTATAAGTCATTTGGGCCGGGCCATCTATTGGTGTGGGTTACCGATAGATATTAGGGCTTTGGCATGTATATCATTTTTTGTAGAAGAGATAGGTTGCCCGCCTTGAAAGTAGGGCTGTTAAAAAAGCTCAAAGCTCGGAATTCGGCTCGGGATCGGCTTGTTAAAAACTCAGCTCGGACTCGTTTGACAACTAAAGCTTGAACAAAAATCTAAGCTCGTTAAAATAAACAAACAAACATGAACACGACAGACTCGATCTCAGCTTGTTTAAGGCTGGTGTAAAGTTAGATAATTTGTATCTTATTTGGTAATCACTGCTAATAAATGATTGCTTATTTTTAAATTAGATTATAATACCAATGAGCACTAGCTCAGTTAGTATATGCACTTCCCCTCTTGGGTAGAGTGCAGGATTCGAATCCCAGGAACCCTAAAAGGTGAAGTGGTCACAAATTAACACTTTCGGGGTCGTTACTCTCCTGGATGCGTGTGTGTAGGGTGTGTGTGTGTTGTGTGTATAGGTTAGGGCTTACGAGCCAATGCAAAAAAAAAAAAAGATTATAATTATCAGCTTGTTGATGTTAACTGAGACTTATATCATGATAAATATTGAATCAAATATTATTATGCTAAAATATTGAAGAATTTAAATAATTAATAACTTCAAATTTTGTTGACAAAGTTCAAAACAAGTTTTAAACTTGTTTATTTAATTGATTATAATAGCTGCATTACTCGCTGCTCACTTTGTCATATATAATATTGAACATTAATATGATATTTTATATATTGATGTAATTATTTATAGTTTTTTTCTAGATTTTAAATAGGCTCGATAAAGCTTGAGGTACGCTCGAGCTCGTTTGATAAATAAATGAGCCAAATTTGAACAAATTTTTAAGCTCCTTTAAATAACTGAACCATCCCGAACAATCTAAATCTCGGCTCGTTTAACAGCCCTACTTGAAAATTTTAATTGTGTGAGCATATTTTATGCCTAGCTCCCCTCACTTAGATCATTCTTAAACTTAGATCATAATCACTTACCCGTTGATGTTAACTCGAGATTAGATCATAATAAATCTCGAGTCAAACATTGTGGTGCTATAATTTGAAGAATTAGATAATTAAAAGTTTTCCATCGGAGCTATTAACATAAAAGAAGTGGCATTTAGAACCATCCGATCATCTGCATACAACTTGAAAACATAAAAAAAGTTTACAAGAGGAGTTTACCAGTTTGTTGGCAACAACAATTATGCATTATTCGACCAAACAAAATTACCAAGGGTATCCAAAATACTGAAACATTCCTGAACCAACAAAACATAGACAATTAACAGTCGCTGTGAAATTGTAGAAAAACATATTTGCACAATAAGAATTTTAACATCCTAGGCAACGAACAGCGAGCATTTGAGTTCTTGTTCCTGCAAAATCAATCAGCGAGCATTTGGGTTCTTGTCATCAGCTTGAAAAGTCAGGCAAAAGACATGAGGGCGTTGGCGACTTATCATCAGCTTAGTCTTTTGAATTTCAACCCATAAAATGTCTTTTGAATACAAGAAACATAAAATATCTTTTGAATACAAGAAACATAAAATATTTGTAGGTTTTACAAAAATTCCCAACTCCTATATAGCACAACTATAGCAATTTGATATCGTCAAGTCAACAAGTTTAAATGTATTCAGGAGATGCATTTCACAAGCAGCAGCTAAGCTCCAAAATGCATGGTTAACTTAATGACAGATAATTAAATGCAATACCTTGCATATTAATTTCTCCACGAAACAAAATCTCATGTCAAGCAATTTTGCATCTGAAGCTCACTCTAAACTAAAATCACGAGTTGGAGCAGAAGAACTAGTTTTATAATCACATCACATCACATCTACATTCTAAGCAAAATGACAGTGCAATGATTATTGCTATATATATACACATTTCACATGTATTTACAGAAGACACAGGCATTCTATTAAATACATGATTGCCCATGATCTCCAAAAGGGGAAAAAGGAAGAAGAAAGGTGAAAACTACATGAGAAGTATTTAATAATTACAAATTTACAACCACTCCACCGATAAGATGACAAGGGCGGCTCAGATTGAGGTGGTCCGCCTCCAAAGAGCAAGCAGTAGTATTAGCCTTGGTATTGGTATTGTTACGAGGCATCAGCATTGGTGATGTGGAGCGGCGGCGGATCTGCCAGAAGCAAGAGAGGCTTGCGAGAGCTGCTTGCCCTGCAAACTGCACACGGTGTATCACCAAACTCACCTCCCATATGCTGCTGCTTCTGTTTCTTCTGCAATCAGGCTCATATCCGTCCAGATCGGATTTGGATACTACCACAAAAGAAGTTTCATCGAGTTTCACGAGGTTCCCATCAAATGTCATGACGGTCGCTGGTGGTTTTACGACTGGATAGTTTAAACAGCTTGGAATCCATGTTTTATTCACTTGGAGGAGATGATAGTACTCTTGGACAGCCTGAGAGACCATGAGGGACGACACATGTTGAAATAAGAATTTTCCGTGTCAAAGAAGCAATAGTGGTCTAAATGGCCACATTTCGAACATTTGCTTTTAAGGTATCTGGTAAGACGAGAGGATTGTTTTAAAGTAATAATAAAGCTGGCCATTTCTTTAGGCTGCTTAGATTCCATAGTTATGTATTTATTACCTACTTTTTACAACATCTGCATTCTAGTATATTCCTTTTTCCATTTAACAGGCACCATATGAAATAAAGTAGCGGTGATTTTATTAACTACTACACTAGGTTTCGAGCATATAAATAAAGTGTAGGACAGCATAAAGAGTGGGTGCTGCTATAGATTAAAAGGGAAGCCCATATTTTGTTAACTGTTAATTCTTTAAACAGTCACCTGCCACTGAGGAGAAGCTAAAAGAACTCTTGGCCTGCTTAATCTGACATAATCGTATGCTGCAGCAGGTGTCATCTGTTTATGCCGTACCTAGAAGAGAGAACATCATCGATTATTACCAATTTGATAATGTATTATTTTATATAACATTTGTTTGAACATACCAGGTAGCAGAGGACAATGGTAGTGCTCCGTCCTCGGCCAGCTTTACAATGAACATAGGTCATTTTTCCACAAGAAGCATTCTCTTCATAAAGTGAGCATTACTATTTTAGTCATCAGATCAAACTAAACAACTAAATCCCACAAGAAGATACCAATAGGCCAATAAGTTCTCGTGATATTTCAATCCCAATGAGCAAAAAATGAGTTAGCATGGAAGACATGTGTACAGACGAAAAGAATACGAGTTCTTTGTCCCAACAGTAGAGGATATGAAAAGGCGGCAATGCTATAATCTACCTATCTAAATTACTCTCAAAAGAGAGAATAAGAAGTTATGAACCCTTTTTTAATAGTCCCTTTCATATGTCCTCTTTTAAGTTATTATATTTATAATCATTGTGATATTGGATTTAGTACAAATATAGTCGTAACTAGTGAAAATAAACATAAGGAGTGGTTAGAAAAAGGGTGAATAGAATATGAAAAGTTTAAGATTTAAAAGAATTTATATTCGACCATGAGGCGGATCCACGCAGAGCTCAGCGAGGGCACGTTCCACACAGATTTGAAAGGACTGTGGTTTTATGTGAATACAATAACATATATAAGAATATATTGTATACATTGTGTTCATAAACTCAACATAATGGTACTCTTGTTCAAGTGGTTTTATGTGGCATTTTAAAGCAAAAGGTCATGGTTCAAGTCCCACCATTGGCATGAATAATTTTTGTTTTAATTAACTTGAGTATTAATACCTATTTCTATGAATAAAATAAGAAGATAATAAATATTTTGAAGTTCACAACTGGCATGATTTAATTTTTGTTTTAATTCATTTGAGTATTAATTCATATTGTGTTCTTTTTATGAATAAAATGAGAAGATAATAATTTTTTTCTAAATAATATCTTGTTTTATAGATCATTAGCGTGTTCTCTTCTATCTTATCCTAGAGAAAAAAATCATTTTTTTTGCTTCAAGCATCTCACATCAACAATGTTATTTATGTCTCTGATATAAATTCGTGATTTCCAATTGTTCTTGATTCACATCTATAATGATACAGTAAAATTAGTTTATCTCGGTTTCATTAAAAACATGACTTGTATGGTATAGTTAAAATATAAAGTCTTACAAAAATATTTGCAAACAATGATTTTCATTTATTATTAAATAACTCAAAATTATATTTATATTTTCAATTAAAATTATTTTTTATATCATGCATTTAGAATTTTCAATGGATCCTTATTACATATGGTGCCCACTCGGACCCAGATTCCAGGGTCCACCACTTAATTCAACTCCATTATTTATAGTTAATTATCTCCGTTATTTATAGTCCATCGTCTCGTATTATTTATAAACATGGTTATAAAATATAGAATCAATTTATAAAAAGCTAACACTTTATAAGATTTATATTCATTTTAATTATTTATCATCAATTCTCTCTATTATTCATAGTCAATTGTCTCACATTATTAATAGCTACGATTAAAAAAGTACTCATGAACATTGAAAACGAGAACCCTTTTTCGGCAGTCCCTTTTATATATCACCGCCATTTTAAAAGTCATATATTAATTATATTATATTATATATGGTTGTGATATATGATTCACTAAAAATAGAGCGGTATTAGTTAACAGTTGTGAGTGGTTAGGAAAAAGAGAACGAAATATGAAAGAGAAAATTTTAAAAGAATTTATATTCATTTCCATTATTTATATTCAATTATCTTCAATATTTATAGTTCATTTTCATATTATTTATATTCATGATTATAAAAAATATAATAGCATATGAGAAGATAAGTCTTTAAATGGATTTATAGTTATTTTCATTATTTATAATCAATCACTTTTATTATTTTGTGGCCAATGTCTCATATTATTTATAGCCATAGTTAGAAAAGGAAGAAAAAAGAATTTCAATATTATTTTGAGCTTCCATTAATCTATGTACTATTATATCAGCTGGAGAACCAAAACATTTTTTCCTCATGTTCTGAGTCACCCATCCAACATGGAATACTTCCTCCCGAGTTACAACTTAATTCTACTTCTTTCATCATCTCATTAATCAATGTCTTTCTCTTTTCAATTCACTATGTAAAAATCAAAAGATAAACATTCTCCAATAAAATTCATATACCACTAGAAATGAGAGAAGGAATTCCTTTTCAAAAGGAAGCATCGACTCTAATTAGCAATATCAACGAACTACTAGAAGTTACCCACTTTTCTATATAAACAATTTAATGATTCAAGTTTCATGTTGAATTTCAAATCGATAATGTCTTTAGCAATGTTTTAAATGTCGGATATCGGTATCGTGTAGGTCCAAACATTTTGATATCGGATATCGGAGAAATTTCATTGATTTTTGCTAAACATCGGTTCTACGGATAAATGTTATTGATATAATTTATGTTTTGACAAAACGTTATCATTATAACTTAATATAAATTATTAGTTCTATTAAATGAATTTATTCTTTAATTACCCAATGGTAGAGCGGACGCCTTTTAAGAGAATGGTCGCAGGTTTGAACTCGAAAGCCCTTGTCAAGGACGAACTCGAAAGCTCTTGTCGACAGCCTGCAGTCAAGGTTGCATGGACACGGATACGACACAATGCAATACGGCGATACAACAAAATCCTAAAATATAGGACACAAGGACACGACTATATATATAATCTTATAAAGATAAATAAGATATCAAACTATTATCAATATTACACAAGGAAAAATTAATAAGTCTAAAATGTCACACGCTAATAACATATACTAAAAATATGTTTATATGCATACGACACACAGAGAACACATATTATACATATATGATATATATATATATACACACAATGCTTCCGATACGTGTCATGCAAGTGTCGTGCACATCGGTGTCCGATACGTGTCGTGCAAATGTCTTGTAAGTATCGGTGTCCGATACGTGTCGGACACGGATACAACCACCCATTAGAAATATTCGTGCAACCTATTCCGCAGTTGATATTGAAGTCAAACTCCAACTCGAAACCCTTTAAGATCTGAAGTCGAACTCGGAGCCTTCATCTACTAGGATCGCCTTCGCTGAGGAGTTGAGATGCCTCCTTTTGAGAAATTGATTTGTGCCACTGAGTAGACCTGATTAGGGAAATAGGACTTTACAATACAGGTCAGGTAAGTTGTAATGGTGTATAACTTAAGGCCCAAAAAATCCATAATAAACGGTTTTGGTAAGCAAACTGAAATTTCACCCGATATGTCAAAATTACCCCGACACAAAAGAATATCAACCGATACGTAGAAATTTCGGCCGATATATTCTCAATTTCGGAAAAAGAAATAATTCTGTAACCTTGTGTCGATTACACAGCAAAAATGAAGTTTCGGAGATAAATATCGGGATTCAGCCGACATTTAAAACACTGGTATTTGGAGGTAACTACTTTCATTTTTGAAAATTATATTTCCCGTATTTTAATTTTACCAAATAGTGTTTGGTTTATATATATATATATATATATATATATATATATAAGGGAGAATAATGGAGAAAAGAGGCCATATGAGAGGATTTCCTCCTATGGCGTCAAAAAAATACAACCCCCACCATTTTTTCCGACAATCGGCATCCATCATCATCATCGTTATCATCTAAGATGTGCATACACCAAATTTCATGTGATTCCACTACTTTTTCACCGTTGAATTAGCAATGTAAAAAGTTCTATTGTTGGTAAACCATTAATTTTGCACCAACTAAATCAACGGTGAAAAAATGGTATAATCACATGAAATTTGGTGTATCGACATCTTAGATGATAAAGATGAATGTAATATACGCCGATCGTCAAAAAAAATCACGGAAGGTGCATTTTTCCGACGCCATAGGAGGAAATCCCCTCCTATGGCACCTTTCCTCCATTAACCTCATATATATATATGGTTTGCATAATACAGGAAAAATGACTCTTAGGAAGATTGGTTCTAACAAAAAAATGATAGCATCCATTGTTTATAGTGTATGGTGGCATGTTTCCGAATATCCAATTTTTGGTTCAGAATTTAATTACAACTTTTATAGAGGTAATACTTATTTTGAATCTTTTACAGCTATGCAGGGACAATGATAACTTTTTTGAATGATAAAATTCAATAAATTCTAAATTTTATATTTCATTTTTGTTTACTTTTTATTTATAGACATCTTTTACTTCAAGTAAAATCTATTTTGAAATATTTGAGAAAATTAATTTTTATTTATTGCACGTGTCAGGTTTGAAACTTTTGATCGAACGAATAGTTCTATGAAATTGTGAAAAATATACACAGAGTACCATTATTGGGATCAGCCTGTGCTCCTTTTCTGGTATTTAGAAATATGCTATTTTTATATCCTACTCATCTATTTGAAATATATCTTAAGGATTTTTGTTGTGCATAAATTAGATATTTATCTTGGACTCCTTAGAACCATATACTTTTTTAGAAATGAAATTTCATTGCTTGCTCTTTAATAATGACTTGAAAATCAAACCTACAAAATTAATAACATGACTTGAAATTCTATCTCTTACAGCGACAAACATGATTGTTGGTTTCATAACTCGAAACTTTGATTGATAAATCATAATTCATTGTTGTTTTCTTGTGTCTGAATTTAATCAATACTTGTTTTCTTCAATCTAATAACATATGTAGAAGTATATAGTCAAAAACTTGAATGTATGTGAGAGGTCCATACCGTTGATCATTTAAAATTGTTTTTACCTTATTAAATGGTCTTTTATTTTCATACCATATTATAGTTTTTACATGGAAAAGTCAAAGTGCGAGAGTTATAGTTTGTATTGCATTAAGTGCATTTTCTAAAGCTAAAATAAAGTAGCTCCTATGCATAATTAATAAGAAACATGAAATGTACTTGAAATTTTTATATGCATCATGTATGGCTAAGTCGAGGGTCGGTGCAGCTCTCTATGCCTTTATTTCTGATTACTTCTATGAAAATTTAAGCTTTACAATATACGTGTGTTGCATGTACAAATTACTAGTTATATTCAAGGCAACAAGAACACTGACGACGGTGAATTTTTTCAATTTCCATGAGAAATGTGACCATGTAGAGAAAAAAATGTAACCAAGGAAGAAAAAAATGAGGATTGTCTGAATTTGATAAGGAAAAAATGTAGAGAATCATTTGATTCTAACGGTTCATAGTTATAGTACTAACAAGAACCCTTTTAATATCCTCTTTCCAAAAGAAACAGGAAATTGCTGATACAAGCTAGTAAGTGTATGACTTGTTAATAATCACTTTAAATCTCAATATATGCACCAAATCTAATAAGGCATAAAAATTGATTTTATGAGAAAGAATAAATTTATCAGAAGAAATTGGGAATTGCTGACAAGCTGGTAGAGGTATGATTCAGTATTGACCGCAATTTAGATATCAATTTTTACAGCATCTATGTAAATCAAACAAGAAAACAACATATGGCTTTAAATATAAGCAACAAATCTAACAAGGTATACAAATTGTTTTTACTTAAAAAGGATAAATTTATTTGAAGAAATTAACACGCTGGTTGAGGTATGATTTAGTATTGATCGCAATTTACATTCCAACATTTAGAGCACCTAAATTGCAAGTCAAATAAGAAAACAAAAATATGGGTTTTAAAAGATAAATATGTCTGAAGAACTCAAAAAAGTCGACAAGATTGTGCGCTTACCATGAATGAAGTCAACAGCTCTAAAAATATCTCCTAGTGATGGAGCGAAGTAATAATCTCTGGTTGGTATCACCAAATGTTCGATCCCATAAGCCTGTAATCAAAACAAGAAGATAGTTAAATCAATGAAAATTATTAAATTTTATAACAAGAGTAAGAACCACATATTGCATTTAAGAAAGATTGTTTGTGTCTTGGAAAAATGAATTTCAAAGATTCAATTATTTAGATGTACGCAGCTTGAAGAACTTAGAACAAGGACAATATATAGGAAAAATGTTCATAGTAAAATTAGAAATGCCATTGACATCCACTGATTGTGGTTTGATAGGGGTGTATTCAGAAGATGAGTTTAGAGAGGAGGATGGGGAATAAAATTATTCGGGAGATTCCCTCTAATATTATGGCAGATTGGCTCAAAAAGAAAGGAACGGATACATAACTCCTATTTGGTTGGCCCACTTCCATTTCATGTGGGCTTGAGCTTTCACCACAAGTTTCAAAAGGACTGGTATTCTTCTTAATTTTTATTTCTTTTTTTATTTACCATTTCGCTCTTCTTTTCTAATTAATTGGTATTCTGCCGTATTAATTCAAGTACTTTTATGTTACTATTTATGCAGCACAGGTTCATATACTGATATAGGACACTTGTACAAGTCGAATTTGGATTCCCAATTTTCCAAAAATCAAGGATATGATTCTTCAAGATGCACTAAATTTTTTGTATATGAAATATATGGGGATAATGGAGGACAAAGGCCCCAGAAGAGTAATCCTCTATGGTGGCGGTCAATAGTCCACCATACATCAGTTTTGGACGATCGACACTGACCATCTTCATCTTCATCGTCTAAAATGTAGGCACAAACAATTTTCAGGCGATTCTAATACCTTTTAACCGTTGATTTAGTGGTGTCAAAATGTTCTATTATCAGAAAACCAATGATTTCACACCCACTAAATCAACGTTAAGCATTGGAATCACATGGAATATTGTTGTATCTACATTTTAGACGATGAAGGTGCGGGAAAACCGGTTAAAATGGTTTGGTCGTGTTGGATAAAGTGACCTCAAGGCAATTATTGTGATTGCAAGTGGGTAATTATGATAATTGAGTGAGACATATACGGATAAAATAGTCTTACTCGAAATGATTGTATGTTATCTGGTTTATCTTCATTATTGATGAAGTTCATAGGAATTTTGCTTGACGACCAGCATTATGATGGCGATCATACACGTAGGAGCTAGGTTGTCCATAAGCACATCCTTAAGGTCCTAGTCATGGGAGTATCGAGACCGGGCATCGATATTCCAGAGTAGACTAGTATATACGTTTTGAGACCCCGATGAGGGGCGGTGGCCGGTCTCACAAGCCACTAGTGTTGTGTCATCTAAGATAATATACAGGTGCTCACTGGAGGTGAGTATACTGGACGGACACGCCGAGAATTTCTATATGGTATTATATCTATAGTCAGATGGAAGTTCTCAGGTGGCATAAGTACATGTTAGTCTTTTGACCTGAGATTGTCATTTGTCTCGTGTGGGTTCCCACTGCATTTTGATTACTACCTACCACGGCTCAAAAGAGTCGTGCAAACAGGTTTAGTTGGGTACAATCCCGAACCACATGGAGACAGTGGTCGATTGTCAGGAATTCGTCTCCCCTGGTATTAGGAGTTGATGTCACGCTGTGTTCAGTACGCTATCACTGGAAATCCGCAGCCACGGTGGATGAGATTTACCGATAGTTGATCAGTAGTATCTCTGTTGGTGATAAGCTCGACTCGGACACGACTTATCGGGTTAGTAGGGGTCTGACGTTATCCACCTCCTAGACCCGATATGCAATACTCTTTGACGAAAAGATCGGACTATACGGAAATTGTCGCATTCAGGCTCAGTAGGATAAAGACGTACTTGATTGTCGACCCCTTTTCGGCTAGTACCTGGATAGCCGTTACGTACAGCTATCGCTAACGTGCTTGTGGTTAAACCAACTGTCAGCGTATTGCCGAGTCTTTAGAGTCCCACGCAGAGGGTTATCAAGGTTCAGACGACAGATATAGGAGCTGTACGTTGGTACGTGCAGGGGTCCGATTAAATACGTGTACGGGATACACGGACTTTAATCGAACGGTTGATAATACTAGCCGGCTTAGGATTAAGCCGGATTATTAAATCAGATTTTGATTTAATAATTTATATATGTATTTTGATACATATATTTTAGTATTATTGTTCACTGTCCATTTTCTCTCTTTGGTGCTATCCGTATTTTTATACGGATACGCATATATTTAGCAATACATATACCGGGTAAAGTATTCCGTATTTATACAGGAATAATTCTAGAAGGACGCCTCATATTTATTTTTCTATTAAGATAAATAAAAAGAAATGAGAGGTGTAGAGTGAGGGAAACAAGAAGCATGGTTCTTAGCATGTAGAGAGGTATGGGTTGGTGATTTTATATTGGTAAAATTATTTTTGTTCACTATTGAACCATGGTTGTAAAAAGGCAAGCCATCCTCATTTTCTACACTTGATGCTTCATTTTCTTTTTGCTTCACATGATGAGCTTCATGCTTCATGGTGGCTTCCTCACTTCTTTCTCCTTCTTCTTGCTCTCTTTTTTAATATGGTTCATGCGAGAAGTTTTTTGTGAAAAATTCCTAAATCACCGACCATCCAAACCTAGCGTGCTTGGATCATCGGTTAGAGCCTCCTCCGGTTTCCCTCGGGTGGATCGTCTTCGACGATGGTGGCCGATTTTCAACCGCGATCCTGATGGCTACGAGCTTAGAGGAGTCTTCCACAATTGGGTGAACACGCGACAAAAGTTGTATATTCTCAACTCTTGCATTTCTTGTTAGCTAGTTTAGGTTATTGGACCGTATCTTGGATTTTACGGGTGTTCGGTGCTCGTGTAAAATTTTGTTTTCGCTCCCGCGTAAAATTTTGTTTTCGCTTCCGCCTCGGCCGCGGCCTTCTGCGGCGCGGACACTGAAACCCAACATGGTATCAGAACCACTCCATAAAAGCTTAACTAGCTAGTTTGCACTTATTTAAAGTTTCGATCGATGGATTTTTCCGAATCGCATTTCCAAATCCACTGCCCGCTGTTCTAATTTTAAAGTTGTTCAAAAAATTTGTTCTGATTGCATTAAAATTATGTGCAGGCAAAACTAGATACCAGAAAGAAATTTGGGCACATGAGCCCAAAATTCGACCGCGGAACCGCCGCCAAATGTGCCATTTTGGCCGCGGTTCCATGGTCAAATTTTAGCCGTTGTGCCCCAAATTTTTTCTACTGCTCTAGTTCATGGAAATGTGATTTTTAGGATATTTGGTTTTGGCCAAGATTTGTTTAAGTACTGATTTGTACTTGGGGCCAATGCGGAAAGTTTTAATCGATCGAAATTTTGAATTCATGGCTTTCAGTGCGTTTGTTAGTTTCTGCGACCGTGAATATCATAGCGTGGTACAATCCGACTGGTTGCTATATGTACAATCAAACGGGTTTACGAACATGATATTCACGTTAATGTTCTGTGTTGTACTGATATTATGGATGGATTGTCTGATGGATAGCCTTGTGTGCAATGTTAGACGTACAATTCAGATTCATTTGTATATTCATTATTGCGGGACGAGCGTCCGACATGTGGACTGTCATTTCTGCCAGTTTGTATATTCATTTATTAGGGCACGACCGAGTTTAGGTCAATGTCACCGTTGTATATATATTTTTCTTTTCTGTACTAGGATTATCCTACGGAGGAGTGCTCGAATAGCTGGGTTCTAAAGGGCAACGGGCCCGCATCTCATGGCGTTGAGACCGGGGGGCTTACTCTAGAATTGGCGGGCTATTCGCCGCACTCGTAGGGTGTATAGGTTGACCCACGGAGGGAAACTCAAGTTATCGGATTCCGTGAAGTGCTGGGTGGCCCATTCACTTTGTTGATTGGGGTTGCCTCACTTCGAGGATTGGCAGGTGACTTACCGCACTCGTAGGGGTCTAGATTCTTCATTGCACTGGCTATCCACACGACCGGAGAACGTCGCGTCTCATTTATGGCTCAAATGAAACGTGAGACTCCTAGATTATCCTCTATTCCATATTGTTGTTCGCATGCTTGTAATGATTTTTATCTGCCAGTGATGACTATTTTCTGCCTGCAGTGTTGATATATATATTATATATATTTAGTAGATGTTTCTATATGTTTTGCATCCGCACTAGTCATACCCCCGCTCTGCCGTTAGTTAAGTAACCTAGCGGTGCATGACAGGACCGGTGGCGAATGCGGATGGCATATAAATAGCATGTTATTTTGGTGGTTGTTTTTGTGGCTTGAAAACTTGAAATGATGGGAACGTATTATGTGAATAATATAAGGAAAATAAACCTAAATGATGTTGTCGGAACCAATATTAAACTACTCGGTTTTCTTCAAAACTCATAATCGTATTCTTTTGCTTTGCATAGAGATATTCGGTTAGGAATATCTTGCACCTCATTCTATGAGAGAAGAGCCATGATCTGTTCGCGGGGATCGCTCTTAAGCAAAAATTTATGTTACTGATTTTAAAATGCGGAGCATAAGCCAGTCCATTTCAAAGCCACTCGAGTTCTTTCAACGATATCAAGCTCATTACATTAAAGATTTTTCGCCAAAAACCAGTCGTAGCCCTCCGTCATTTCAGATTAGTATTACTTGGTATTCGTGCTATTTGCCGAGGCGTAGTGTGCGATAGCTCTGTAATACTTTTCTGTCACAAGAATATGTGGATTGGTTAGGACAGTCATACGACTTTATTGATTATTCGTCAAGGGTCGTGCGGATGTGTTTAACGCAATCAAGATAATGACGGGTTGAACTTGACTATGACCCTTGATTTGTTGATTATTCGTCAAGGTCCTTGGGTCCTAGGGGCAAAAACCATATCGGGAGTTTCAAACATACGAGAAACTTGCCAAGTATGCGCATACCTTCTGAAGTGTGGTGACTTGAGTGGATTCCGTCATGTTATCACATGATGATAGTTGGGTCCTGATTCCCACTGATGAGTATGTATTACTCCTCGGAAGATTTCACTTCACAATTAGCTAACCTATCAGGTGTCTAGAAAGTGTTAACGAGTTTAAGCCTCTACGAAAACGGGGTTATTAATTGGGTCCATGCGAAAGCACGGGGGGACCACCCTCGGAGTACCAACACTGGCATGGCTGAACGGTTAGCGAACTTGTAAACTGTAAATGATCCCGACTGGTTCTTTTTTTTGGGTTTGAAGGAGAATTCAAGGATACAGTGGGAGTCGTCCTGATCAAATAAAGTGATAACCAATCTGATCTTGATAGAGTGCACGCTGAGTATTTCTTCTCTCTTTCTGGTACAGTGGCCCATGACTTACCTTAAAAACTCATGAACTAAGTTAACCAAACCTTTTTACAACCTTTGGTTTTGGCTTGTCTTGATCCGCGACAAAGTTGCATATATCTCTGCCACTCTACTTTACCCTTTGCATTTCTTCAGAACACTTCGTATCATTACGATGATCCATATTGCTTGGAACGGCCATCGTATAGTTACATCTGAATTCGAAGAAGTTGCTTCAGTCGAGAATGGCTATAGGCTCTGGAGAAATTGGATAAGATTATTCGGTTGTCTCTTTCCTTTACCTTCTCTCAGGTTGCGGGAGCTCCTTTGTATTAGGAGAGGACACCTATTACGCTTATTGGATAGTCTTCATCCAAACCTTAAGCTGATGCCAAAAGATAGGGAAGGAAGAAAACCAGTTAGCACAGTGACGATGTGCAGAAGGTAAGAATTAGAAGGTAAGAAGTAGAGACATATAAAAGGACTGAAGTGAGGGCAAAGGAAATTGCGACTACAATCATGAATCTGGATAATGGAAAAGACATTACTAGGAATACCTGGCCATCCACTTGAAACATTTTTATGTTTCAGTATTTCTGTGTATTTGTAAAAGAGAACTGTTTTTCCAATTAGTTCTGACTCCAGGGTATGTATTTACCAGTTTTGGATCTCACATCTGTACGGTGTTACAGATGATGAGTGGGAGTAGAATATCGGAAAATGGGCGATTTGATCCTCAATATCGGAATTCGTTACAACTGGTAATATTGGATTAAATCGCCTGGGTTTTGCCTGACGGCAAATATTTGGTTTCAAATAATTGTTGTTATGCACCAAATTTTAAAATGAAATATTTGTACCTTTATTTTATAAAGTGATATATACATTTTGAAAATTATGTTTTAAACATTTACCTTTATCAGTTGAGGATAAGGTAAGGTGCATTGAATAACGGTGCAAGACATTCTTAACCAAGATACAGTTTCCAATTTACAAAACACAGAATTTGAGTTGGTATAGTCTTTGGACTTATACATGAAAATGTATGTTGACCGGGGTCCTTCGGGACAAGGGTTGGTACTCTTACTTAATTCAGGTTTACCTATGAGTTCTCTGGTTTTAGACACGCATTCATAATAATGCAAGGTCCAAAAATTTTGAGAAGTTTGTAGGTATAAGAATAAAGTAGAGAACTATACGTTGGAAGCATCGGGATTCTTCGAGCTGATCGAAGATGTAGATACTTATGCTAGGTATTCTATCATAGTAATATTGAGAACTTGATTCTCTCGCAGGTTACTCATCCGTGGGTATGCTCCTTGATAAGTAATGTTGTATTGGCCATTTTCCATTAGGTAATATGCACTGGAAGCAGCTGCATGACTTTTGAATCTGGTTCCATCTAAATTAATGCCTTGATTCTATATAGATATAGAATGGTTACATATCTTAAGGTTGTTAAGGTATAGAGTTATCCGGTTTCTATTTAAAAACAGAATCCGAACAAACTCGAGGCACGCTTCGGTAATGGCAGTTTGTGGATTATCCCAAAGTGTTTGCTGGGATTTTGTTTCTACCATTTTCAAGATCAATAGTTACATTATTCTTGACTCGCCACCATTTTATAAAAGGATCTTTTTGCAAAAGAAACTAGTAAGAGTATGATAGAATTGGAAGTGATTCCAGAACCACAAACGGTTACCGAAAATTTAATAGAACCTAAGAATTTAATTGGACATGACAAACCATTAACCCCTCTGCAGATTTTAATAGGTGACTTCAGACACCCGAGAGATACTTCGGTTTTCTCGTAGACGGTGAAAGGGGGGTCAGCATCATGGTAATGATAACCCTACTAGTTATCAATATGTCATAGGAAATGATAACTTCCAAGTGACCATATGCTTATATCCAAGATGGACTCCGCGCACTTCAGCAAATTATAGATTTTGGACTTTGCTGGGTGCTCCCGAAGGGGTAAAACCCATTAGGAGCAAGTAGAACTTTCGAGATCTATGCAGGTGGAAATGTATTAACCTAATAAGGCTAGACTTGTTGTAAAGAGTTTTCATCAAATCCCCATTGTGAATTGTGATGAAAATTTTACTTCAGTGTCTATGCTGAAGCCCATACGGATATGACTTGACACTGCTGTTCTCTCTGCTTGTTATCAGCAGATCATAGGAAGTGGTAACTTCCAGATGACCAGGTATTTCATACCCAAGATGGACTCCACACATTTCAGCAAATCATGGATTTTGGACTTTGTTGGGTGCTCCTGAAGGGATAAAACCCATTAGGAGCAAGTAGATCTTTCGAGATCTGTGCAGGTAGAAAGGTACTAACCTAATAAGACTAGACTTGTTGTAAAGGGTTTCATCAAATACCCGTTGTGGATTGTGATATGACTTTTACTTCAGTGTCTACGCTGAAGTCCATATGGATATGATTTGGTGTTGATACAGTTCATGGCTATGATATCTGACAGGTGGGTGACTAAAACGTCTTTCCAAATGGGATTTTGGAAGTGCGCGTGTATATGACTCTGCCAGAGAGTTATCGTAGTCAGTAGGAGCAGTGAATGGTGTGCAAGTTGCTTATTTCTATTCGTAGACTGAAGCATGGATAGCGGAGACGGATCATATGTTTTAATGTGACAGTCAAGGTGATTGACTTCATCAAAATAATGGATGAACCTAGTAAGAAGAATGTAGGGAGTATTGTCCTAAATTTGGATGACATACTCCAAATAGGAAGTGATGTTCCTATACTACAATTGGTCAAACTTTGATTGTCATATAATGTTTTCTCCATGTTGGATATGGATAATATATCAGAAGTTCTAGTGACTAGATCTATGGCTTTAAATCTAGATTTGGGAAGTTTTCCAATCGGGTACTTAGACAACATTCTAAAAAGTATTTTAGAATGGACGACTCCTGACGTGGTGGTGTACCCGCAGGTAATGGAGTCACCATCTCTAAAAATGATGTCTTCTAGACTGATGAGGGGAGGGACTGGCATGAATGACATATCATTTGCTTAAGCAATTGAGTCAATCATGCAAAGTCTTGTACAACACCAGATATTGCTTCTGCACTAGTTGCAATAAGCATATATTAATCCAATTCTTGAGAAACAATGGGAAGCCGTAAAGAACATAATAGGATGTTCTTGGTATAAGATAACGGCAACCTCCTCTGGGAGACGGTTATCGGTTCAGGCTTCCAAAGTGACCTGGATGACAGAGATGATGTCAGAGTTTTGAGTTTAGCCTCTTTTAAGGATCAGTATATTGGATAGTGTTCCAATATGGATACTGAGGTAATCATGATGCAGGATGCTGGTTATAACTCAACAGACGATATAGCCCAAGAAGCTTGTTTGGATGGAGTTGTTTATTAATGAACTTGGTCCCATAAAGTATCTAAACAAATTCTTGAGGCGGGGTATCGCTCAGTTTGGAAGATTGTTAATCTCCACAAAATTGAGAAATAGAGAGATGAAGTTGGAACATTGTAGCGGATCAACTAAATGAAGCTATTTCTCGAACGTAATGAGTTTAGTGGAGAAGTTGGGTATTCGATAGCACATGGGCTGTGGATACACGATATCGCAATAATTGGCCTTAAGTGCAAGTGGGAGATTGTTCGATATAGTGCCCTCAAGGCAATTATTGTGATTGCAAGTGGGTAATTATGATAATTGTGTGAGGACCTATACGGGTAAAATAGTCTTACTCGAAATGATAGTATACTATCTGGTTTATCTTCATCATTGGAAGCCCATAGGATTCTTGCTTGACGACTAGCATTATGATGGCGATCATATACGTGGAAGCTGGGTTGTCCATAAACACATCCTTAAAGGTCCTTAGTCGTGAGAGTATTGAAACCAGGCATCGATATTCCGGAGTAGACTAGTGTATATGTTTCGAGAACCGACGAGGAGCGGTGGCCGGTCTCACAAGCCACTGGTGTTGTCACTGGAGGTGAGTACACTGAACGGACTCGCCGAAAACTTCTAGATGGTATTATATCTATCTTCAGATGGAAGTTCTCAGGTGGCATGAGTACAGGTTAGTCTTTTGACCTGAGATCGTCATTTGTCTCGTATAAGTTCTCACTATACTTTGATTACTACCCTACCACGGCTTAAAGGAGTCGTGCAAACAGATTTTAGTTGGGTACAGTCCCGAACCACATGGAGGCAGTGGTCGATTTTCAGGGATTCGTCTCTCCTGGTATTAGGAGTCGATGTCGCGCTATGTTCAGTCGGCTATCACTGGAAATTCATGGCCACGATGGATGAGATTTACTGATGGTTGATCAGTAGTATCTATGTTGGTGATGAGCTCGACTCGGACACGACTTATCGGGTTAGTAGGAGTCTGACGTTATCCACCATCTAGACCCGATATGTGATACTCTTTGACGAAGAGACCGGATTGTACGGAGATTATCACATTCAGGCTCAGTAGGGTAAGGACGTACTTAATTGTCGACCCCCCTTTCGGCAAGTATCTGGGTAGCCGTTACGTAAAGCTAGTGTCGCTGACGTGCTTGTGGTTAAACCCATTGCCAACATATTGCCGAGTCTTTAGAGTCCCACACAGAGGATTTTCCCGATTCAGGCGACAAATATAGGAGCCGTACGTTGGTACATGCAGGGTTCCGATTAAATACGTGTACGGGATACACGGACTTTAATCGGACGGTTGATAATACTAGCCGGCTATGGATTAAACCAGATTATTAAATCAGGTTTTGATTTAATAATTTATATATGTATTTTGATACATATATTTTAGTATTATTGTTCACTATTCATTCTCTCTTTGGTGCTATTCCTATTTTTATACGGATACGCGTATATTTAGCGATACATATACCGGGTGAAGTATTCCGTATTTATACGGGAATAGTTCTAGAAGAAGGACGCTTCCTATTTATTTTTCTATTTAGATAAATAAAAAGAAATGAGAGGTGTAGAGTAAGGAAACAAGAAGCATGGTTCTTAGCATGTAGAGATATATTGCTTTGGGATTTTATATTGGTAAAATCATTTGTGTTCACTATTGAACCATGGTTGTAAAAAGGCAAGCCATCCTCATTTTCTACACTTGATGCTTCACTTTCTTTTTGCTTCACATGATGAGCTTCATGCTTCATGGTGGCTTCCTCATTTTTTTTCCTTCTTGCTCTTTTTTTAGCATGGTTCATGAGAAATTTTTAGTGAAAAATTCCTACATCACCGACCATCCAAACCTAGCGGGCTTGGATCATCCGTTAGAGCCTCCTCCGGTTTCCCTCGGGTGGATCATCTTCGGCGAGGATAATCGATCTTCAAGCGCGATCTCGGCGGCTACAAGCTTGGAAGGGTCTTCCACAATTAGGTGGACACGCGACAAAGATTGTATTTTCTCAACCCTTGCATTTCTTGTTAGCTAGTTTAGATTATTGAACCGTATCTTGGGTTTTACGGGTATTCGGTGCTCGTGTAAATTTTTGTTTTCGCTTCCGCCTCGGCCTTCCACGGCACGGACACCGAAACCCAACAGATCATGTGCGACGCAGACCTATGGAAGCACCGGTTCGACGAATGGATACTCTCGATATAAACAATGTCAAAAGGGCGAAAGAGAGAACGAAAAAAACATGGATGGAGGTGATACAAAAAGATATGGTTGCTAAAGGCCTTAATGAAAGTATATCGTTCGATAGGAGTCAGTGGAGGCGGAGGATTTATATGCTGGACCCGGCATAATTATCATGTTGGTTCATGTAGCCTACCCCATATGCCTGGGATAAAAGGCTCAGTTGTTGTTGTTGAAGATGATCGATTGCCGATAGTCAACAAAAATGGTGCAAGGTTAGACTTTTAACCATCGCCATAAGACGATTTTCCTCCTAAGGCCTTTATCCTCCATTAACCATCATTATATAAATTTAAATACATATTAACCAAGATTGCACGGATACAGACACGGGAACACGGACATGATACGACGCTACACGGAAAAATCCCAAAATATAAGATACGGAGACGCGCGGATATATATAGATAATATAATTATAAGAAACTAGAACTTGTGCAAGTGTGTTGCACGTGTCAAATGTAATATTTCAAATTTATGAGAATGAGTATATATGTAAATTTATAAATAATGAGGATTTAAGTGTAAATGTGCATTTCATATAAGTGAGAATGAGAATAGAAGTAAATTTGTAGATATTGAGGATTTATACGTAAATTTACATTGCAAGGCATCATTTTTTTGCCCTCTTCTTTGATGAGTTGGAGGCCTTTGGAGAAAAGGATGATGAGGTGGAGGCCTTAGGAAAGAAGGATTTTTCTCAATTTTCTTTGAATTTTAGAGAAAAGAGAGGGTGTCCATCTCACCAAGGGGGTATTTACATTATAAAGAAAGATATAATATCATATCATTGTAACAAAATATTCAATAAAAACCTTGGCATTTTAAACATTTTTGACTGTATTTATCAAACCTCGGCAGAAAAACTCAGTTATTTTAGCACAACTTTAGCAAAAATATGATTTTAGTATTTTTTTACTCCCTGTATTCAACATATTTCAGCAATAACAATATAATTTTAGTGGTCTTCTGGCCGTACGTAACATAATTTTAGCAAAATCATATAATTTCAACATTTTCCTAACAAATTAACAAAAATACCTTATATATTTTACACAGAAAATATATTAAACGGCAAAATTGAGTAAAATAAAAAGAAATATCAACAAATCAAGAAAATTATAAAAATATTAAGGTTTTATGCTTTTAATTGAAAAAATAGTTTTTTGTGTTGTGGTTTCACTAAAACGTATCACACGTGTCCGAATTCAAAGTCGTCTTGTTTCGAAGTGCGACACGGAAAATATGTTTCGGACACGTGTCGTGCAAGTGTCGGGCACGAATCCGTGTCCGACACAGATACGGCAACCACTACGTGTCCGTACAACCTAGATATTAACAAAAAATTATAATATTCCAAAAACCAACATAAAGTACAAATATTTATTATTTTTGGTGTACTAGTTGATGTTTTCTTCGGTCATTCATGTTCGCTACATCTAGTACACAATATAAATTTTTAAATATGTCACTAAGAGTTCCACAAGCATTCTAGACGAATTTGAAAGACTCCAACATTGATATATATCCAATACGAAACTGATACGGATTCATCTCCTCGACAAGGAATCCATGCTACATGTCATCATTTCAATCATATATTTTGAGAAGCACTTTAATTTTTGGTAGTGAATCCTAAATTTATTTCCTAACTCAGAATTAAGATGGAATCCACATTTTCCCATCCTTTATTTGACCCCCAAATTTCAACAATCCCTAAGCTTTTCCCCTAGAATCTGAACATTTGCTCAACATAGCTGTCTTCAACATTAAAGCAAATAGACGATAGTTTTATTGGAGCTAACCATCCTTCATTCATGATATAATTTTCCATTAATGACTGACATTGCAGAAAGAGAATGCTTTAGAGCCTAAGCCTAATGAAACAAAATTGTGAACCAAGGACCTGCAGAAATTCTATCTTTTTCCTGCTTGTTTTCAACAAAAAAAAGAGGAAAATCTGTATTTACTGATTAGCTTTCAAATATTGAGACAAAAGTAATCCGGCTTATAAGCATTTGATGGAGCAGAGGACCATTTTAGGGGATGAATACCTTGCATAATAAGCAATGCCTACAGAGTAAACATAGTAACATTATACTTCAAGCCCTACCATCTTAATTTCCTAACAAAATATTTATTGTATGTATTCAATTTTAATATATTTATAAGTGTAAACCATAAAGCTGATTAAATACTGCCTAAACAGAAGCATATTCTTAAAAACAACTTCAAAACTTTTGTAAGTGATAAACTCAGTGAAATACATTAGATGTATCATATACGATGGTTATCATGATTCCAGCCAGAGGGACTGTATATGGCGAGCTCTGTAAATCGATGAATGCACATGGTGATTGGTGATACATAACTCAGAACTCCTTTTAACTTAAATTTTATTTGGTTCAAAGAGAATAATACTAAGATTTGCCTCTTATCTGTTAGGTCACGATTGAATTTCTTAAACCTTTTTCTTTTTCATGATTCCATAATCCTAGAGACTCAAAGAGCCATAGTTATCATCTTCTTTCTTTTTGTCATTATTTTCACTAATTAAGTTTAACAGCACAGATATTCAGCGAAGTAGCAAAAGGTGGGGGGGGGGGGGGGGACGCATAAGCATATTTAGACAGCTTATAACACTCACAAGGTATAGTGATGTGGGCACCAATGTCTCATATGGCTCATTTAAAGTGATCACTCTACAAACACCAAGTTGCTTCAAGCATGGAACATCACTAGGGAATGGAACTGCACCTAGTAATAGAAACTGATAGCAAATGTGTTAGTGCAACATGTTGAAAAACCAAAGTTCAAAAAATGGTATAAAAGCTCTATGAAGTTTAACCTATAATATCACTCGTGTTCAAAAAGAATCTGCAAATGATAACTGCATGGCAGTTCTCAACATCCACCGACGAATAAAGAATAAAAGGGTTTATTCGGATTATGCGGCCATCAATATTTTCATATAAATATTACATATTAAAAATTCAAAAAATATAAAGATATAGCCCATGGCCTAATGGTAAGACGTCCAAACTAAATCGGAAGATTGTGGGTTGAGAAAGAACAACGAGGAGAGAAAATGAGAAGAGAGTGTTTGCGAATTAATAAACATGGGTCCCAATTATTTTTTAATTAAGCTGTGCATCCCACACTTGTTTTTTTTAGCTGTGGATTTTTTGTTTTGGGCCTAAAATTCAACCAAATATTTACGTTATTTGTCCGAATATGCGGTTTGTGCGACGAATATTCGGTTTGACCGCATAATTGACCGAATATTACCGTGCTTGTTCGTTTTGCCACCGAATCTGAATATTCGGCCGAATATTCCGTTTTTTTAAACACTGGATTGGATTCTAAAGATAGCCATGAAAGACCCAGCAAAAAATCAGATATTTCTTCTTTTAAATTTGTTTTCAAAAACCTTGCAGATTATAGAAAATATTTCAGATCCATAGGAATACTACATGTCCTTTCTAGATTTGCCATATCAGATAGCACAGGGAACCTCGTAGTAATAGTCATGCATAGGGATGGAACCAAACTCAACAAATCTGGACAGCTCTAGAAAATTAAGCACTAGGGGAAACTATCATCATTAGATAAGACAACCGTCATAACCAAGTAACATAAAAAAACCTCATGAATCACAATCTGTGGCCCAATTCACAACGCAAATCGATCGATCGCTACTTGGGAATTTTGATTTCAGAACAGTGGATGCAATTTCTAACATGCAAAAGAATGACCAAGAAACATAAAATATAAATGCCAGAACTAGTATCAGAATAGGATAGCTCTAGTACGAGCCTAAAGTCAAGTCATTAGACATCACCCAAGTTACATTTACACAGACCTGCAGAAATAATTTCGCCAAACATTATATAGGAGAGAAAATGACGAACAGACAGCTACAATTTAATGTGCTAACACATGAATTTAGCTATGTGACATGCAATTTGGATAGCGAAGAACAACAGCCATGAAAAAATGTGCAAGTTCACTTGTCCGCTGGCAAAGAAGCATGTGGAAGTTTTCTAATACTTTTGCATGGCATGGAACTTGTAGGGAGCATGCTGACCTTACATGTGGTAAGAATAAGAGTATGCTAAAATGAACCAAAAAGTACATTTTGTGATGAAAATGCAATCATGGAAAAAGCTATAGGTACTTTCGAAAATAGGCTTAATGAAGCAAATGGAAACTTCAAGTTGCAGGACCTGATACTATTATTGAAGTTCGAAAAGTTTCTGGAAGATACGGAAGCATGGTTAACTAACTTACTAGCAAAATTAGAGATGTTACCAAACATTGTGTTGATTGTACAAAGACAAAATCAAATGTTACATTAAAAACTCAAGAGAGACAAGTAAAAGCACACTCATGTGCACACCTATGGGAAAAACCCCAAAACTCCCTTTTTTTATGAGTAAAGAAACATTAAACCTCATCTATCACCGTGTTTTAAAAAGTGCTAGGCATTGATAATCTACGAACTTTGCCTTTATCAATTAAATATACACACTCTATTTGTAAAAAGCCCCATAAAGTGGTAGTATAAAGTCTCTGTGCTTCTTTAGTGGCATGAAATCCCGCTTTGGTCAGCTTTTATACGCTTGAAACCCCACTTAAACCCGCTTTTTAATCGGTTATAATACAATAAAGTCCTTGTTCTATTAAAATTTTCAAATTATCATATTAAATAAAACAGCCAGTGAGTCTTATTGCTGTCTCCAATCTATACCAATATTTTTTTAGACCTTATATTGTGATGTCTTAAAATTATTCAATATATTTCTATTGTTGGATATAAACTTTATTGAACACAAAAAAGAAAAATGAAAACGTCCCCCTTTTTTATCTTTTGTATATAAATCTTACTGTCTATCTAACTTTTACATCATATGATCTTGTTTAATATTAAAGGAAGTCTTGGTGCTTTTTGCCGCTAAATCCCCGATTAAACCCGCTAAAACCCAAGCAATATCCTTCCGCTTCACTATGCTTTGCGCTTTCCACGACAATGTATACACATGTATAAATAATAGCAAAGAAATTAATGAATTCACTAAAAAATCATATTGACGCGACCAGGATCGCGCCAAGATGTTACCTTCCGTTGATCTGCTGATGGCGGCGATTGGCGGCTGAGATTGGATCCGGAGGTAGGCTCCTGAAGCGTATGGATCTCAATGGGTTTGAGGTTGTTTGGGCCGAGCTACCTGCAAGGAAGTCCCGAGATGGGTGTACCACCGAGGACCCTCCAACGGAAATCAGAGAGGAAATCGGAGCAGAGTCAAGTCAGAGAGGAAATCCGAGCAGAGTAACGGCTTAGTGGAGTAAAAATGGCTTATTTGAACCGTCTGAAGGAGGGGTTTATATAGCGATGGCAGCAGGCAGACGTGAGAATCACGCCGGTCGTTACGCTCCCGACGTCACGTCCGCGTGATGAGCGGGATCCCGCATTAATGGCAAGACAGGCTCGTTAATGGGGGATCGTGATGGCGTGGAACGTGGGATGTGGCCGGCGGATATCTCGAGCATGGCGAGATTCGCGGGATGGCGGTTGCGCCTGTGAGCGATGCCGTTGGTCGGTCGATGAGACCGAGGAAGATGACCTCGGCGGGAGAGCTCGCGGACGAGCGGGAGAGCCGAGGTATCTTGGTTCTGCAGCAGCCCGGAGACGAGCTGGGAGGCCGAGGAGGCCAATTGTGCAGGGGGATCGGAGGTGAGCCAGCGTTTGTTTGTAGGACGGGCATAGGAGTGGTCTGGTCAGCCACTGTAGGTCCTTTCTTGTGAGCTCTGGGACACGTCATCTGCCACGTGTCATGATCTGGGGGATCGCCGATATCGAGTATCATCATTAGCCCTCCACTCTCGTTCCGATCTATTTGTGGGTCGGGTCGAGAGTGGACTGCTTGATTCTTTCTGTGCGGTTTGACGCTGGTAATTCATCATGGTGGATTGTTCGGGGACGACACAGCGTTTTTTGTTGTCACGCATCGAGTATGAGTCGAACAAGGGACAAGTGTGGGAAGGTCGGTATCTTCCTTTTTGCCGGAGTTGAGACGTTGATCGTGCGTTGAGTATGAGTTTATTCGGCGGGTCTTGGATTCGTGTCTTTGTAAGGTAGGAAGCTACCCGCTGCAGATGCGCCAAGCAGGAAGCTACTCAGCGGCCTCGCGAGAAGGGCTTTGGACCCATCGCGTTGATGGGCTGAAGGATGCCCGCTGGGGAAGCGCCGAGCAGGAAGAAACTCGGCAGCCTCGTGAGGAGGGCTTCAGGTCCTCAGCGTCTGATAGGCAGAAGGCTGCCCGCTGGGATGCACCGAGCAGGAAGAAACTCGGCGGCCTCGTGAGGGCTTCAGATCCTCAGGTCTGATAGGCAGGAGGATGCCCGCTGGGATGCGCCGAGCAGGAAGAACTCAACGGCCTCGCAAGGAGGGCTTCAGATCCTCAGCGTCTGATGGGCAGGAGGCTGCCCGCTGGGATGCATCGAGCAGGTAGGACTCGGTGGCCTCGTGAGGAGCACTTCAGATCCTCAACGTCTGATGGGCAGGAGGATGCCGTTGGGGATGCGCCGAGCAGGAAGAACTTGGAGGCCTCGCGAGGAGGGCTTCAGATCCTCAGTGTCTGATGGGCAGGAGGCTGCCCGCTGGGAATGCGTCGAGCAGGTAAGACTCGGTGGCCTCGTGAGGAGGGCTTCAAATCCTCAGCGTCTGATGGGCAGGAGGATGCTCGCTGGGATACGCCGAGCAGGAAGAAACTCGGCGGCCTCGCGATGAGGGCTTCAGATCCTCAGCATTTGATGGGCAGGAGGCTGCCTGCTGGGGATGCGCCGACCAGATAGGACTCGGCGGCCTCGTGAGGAGGGCTTCAAATCCTCGGCGTCGATGGGAAGTGAACTACCAGCCGTGGATGACCGAGCAGGGTAGCTGCTCGGTTGCCCTCTTGGTGAGGGCTTTGATCCTTAGCGCGAGGGGGGCCGTAAGAGGCCTGCTAAGGATGGGGCCGAGCAGGGGTAGCTGCTCGGTGCCTCTTGTCGAGGGCTTTGATCCTTAGCGTCGGCGGGTAGTGAGCTACCAGCCATGGGCGACCGAGCAAGGGAGCTGCTCGGTGCCTCTTGGCGAGGGCTTTGATCCCTGGCATTGTGGGGTAGGGAACAACCAGCCAGGGATAACCGAGCAAAGGCGGGCCTGGTTGCCTCTTGACGAGGGCTTTGATCCTTAGCGTGGGAAGGGCCGTGAGAGGCCTACTAAGGACGGGCCGAGCAGGATTACTGCCCTGTGCCTCTTGGCGAGGGCTTTGATCCTTAAGGACGGACCGATCAGGATTACTGCCCAGTGCCTCTTGGCGAGGGCTTTGATCCCTGGCGTTGTGGGGTAGGGAGCTACCAGCCAGGGATAACCGAGCAAGGGCGGGCCCGGTTGCCTCTTGCGAGGGCTTTTGATCCTTAACGCGGGAGGGGACGTAAGAGGGCCTACTAAGGATGGGCCGAACAGGGTTGCTGCCCGGTGCCTCTTGGCGAGGGCTTTGATCCTTAAGGATGGCCGAGCAGGATTGCTGCCCGGTGCCTCTTGGCGAGGGCTTTGATCCCGGGCGTTGTGGGGTAGGGAACTACCAGCCAGGGATAACCGAGCAGGGTAGCCGCTCGGCTGCCTCTTGGTGAGGGCTTTGATCCCCGGCGTTGTGGGTAGGAAACTACCAGCCAGGGATAGCCGAGCGGGGTAGCCGCTGGGCTGTCTCTTGGTGAAGGCTTTGATCCCCGGCATTGTGGGTAAGGAACTACCAGCCAGGGATAGCCGCTGGGCTGCCTCTTAGTGAGGGCTTAGATCCTTAGCTCTGGAGGGGCCGTGAGGGGCCCTCCTAAGGACGGGGCCGAACAGTGAGGTTGCTCAGTCGCCTCTTGGCGAGGGCTTTGATCCTTGGCGTTGTGGGTAGAGAACTACCGGCCAGGGAAAGCCGAGCAGGGTAGCCGCTCGGCTGCCTCTTGGTGAGGGCTTAGATCCCTGGCGTTGCGGGGTAGAGAACTACAGCCAGGGATAGCCGAGAAGGGTAGCCGTTGGGCTGCCTTAGTGAGGGCTTAGATCCATAGCGCTGGAGGGGTTGTACGAGGCCAGTTAAGGACGGACCGAGCAGTGAAGCTGCTCAGTCGCCTCTTGGCGAGAGCATTGATCCCTGGCGTTGTGGGTAGGGAACTACCAGCCAGGGATAGCCGAGCGGGGTAGCCGCTGGGCTGCCTCTTAGTGAGGGCTTAGATCCTTAGCGCTGGAGGGACCGTACGAGGCCAGCTAAGGACGGACCGAGCAGTGAAGCTGCTCAGTCGCCACTTGGCGAGGGCTTTGATCCCTGGCGTTGTGGGGTAGGGAACTACCAGCCAGGGATAGCCGAGCGGGGTAGCCGCTGGGCTGTCTCTTAGTGAAGGCTTAGATCCTTAGCGCTGGAGGGATCGTACGAGGCCAGCTAAGGACGGACCGAGCAGTGAAGCTGCTCAGTCGCCTCTTGACGAAGGCATTGATCCCTGGCGTTGTGGGGTAGAGAACTACCAGCCAGGGATAGCCGAGCAGGATAGCCGCTCGGCTGCCTCTTAGTGAGGGCTTAGATCCTTAGCGCTGGAGGGGTCGTACGAGGCCAGCTAAGAACGGACCGAGCAGTGAAGCTGCTCAGTCGCCTCTTGGCGAGGGCTTAGGTCCTGGCGTTGCAGGGTAGAGAAGTACTAGCCAGGGATAGCCGAGCAGGGTGGCCGCTCGGCTGCCTCTTGGTGAGGTTGTTTTCGAACTGTCGTGGCGAGTCTCGCATGCGTGACCCCATCGAGGGAGGGGGTGCCGGTCATGCCTTGCGAACAGGCGAGCTGACCGCCACCGCCTCGGGAGGGACAGAGCTGCGACGAGACTCGGGGCAAAGCTCTCTGGCGTAAGACCTCGGAGCTAAACGAAGCGGTACCCACCGGGTTAATGAATATGTCGGCCCGCGGGACCTGCGGCTGTTGGAAACAGTGAGGCGACGATCGGCCGTGCCTGCACGAGCGGAGCCTTCTCTCCCTCTGTAGGGGTCCCGGTCCCTCAAAGGGGTACCGGCGGTCTGGGGATCTTGCCCTGCCGATTGGAGGCGGATGAGCGCCTCCACGACGGATGCGAGTCGGTCTATCCGACCGGCTAGGGCGTTGATGGCGTTCAGAGGAAGAGATTCGTCCGCGCATCCGTTGTGGGGGAGGTGGCGGTTAGTGCTTGGATCGTCGTGATGACCGCTCGCCATTTGGTTGAGATCGGAAAATAAACTTTTGTTTTAGTGGAATCAAGTGTTCCCACAGACGGCGCCAGCTGACGCGAGCAGGATCGCGCCAAGATGTTACCTTCCGTTGATCTGCTGATGGCGGCGATTGGCGGCTGAGATTGGATCCGGAGGCAGGCTCCTGAAGCGTGTGAATCTCAATGGGTTTGAGGTTGTTTGGGCCGAGCTACCTGCAAGGAAGTCCCGGGATGGGTGTACCACCGAGGACCCTCCGACGGTCAAGTTAAAGAGAAAATCCGAGCAAAGTAACGGCTTAATGGAATAAAAATGGCTTACTTGAACCGACTGAAGGAGGGGTTTATATAGTGGTGGCAGCAGGCAGACGCGAGAATCACGCTGGTCGTTACGCTCCCGACATCACGCCTGCATGATGAGCGGGATCCCGCATTAATGGCGAGACAGGCTCGTTAATGGGGGATTGTGATGGCGTGGAACGTGGGATGTGGCCGGCGGATATCTCGTGCATGGCGAGATTCGCGGATGGCGTTTGCGCCTGTGAGCGGTGCCGTTGGTCGGTCGATGAGACCGAGGAAGATGACCTCGGAGGGAGAGCTCGCGGACGAGCGGGAGAACCGAGGTATCTTGGTTCTGCAGCAGCCCGGAGACGAGCTGGGAGGCTGAGGAGGCCAATTGTGCATGGGGCTCGGAGGTGAGTCAGGGTTTGTTTGTAGGACGGGCATAGGAGTGGTCTGGTCGGCCACTGTAGGTCCTTTCTTGTGAGCTCTGGGACACGTCATCTGCCACGTGTCATGATCTGGGGGATCACCCATATCGAGCATCATCACACATTGTAACAATGTAAAAACAATATAACATAGAACAATTAACAAAAATCACACTTCAAATAACAATGCAAAGAGGTCTAGATTCTGCTTAATTCACTCGACCCGCTTAAAAGTCTGGCTAGACACAGTAACTGCTGAATCCCAACCGGTGCCAAATTGAAGAGCTCTAAGGCCTTTTCCACATAATCGGCTGGCCTAAACCACTTACTAAATTAATGTCCATCACTCAAAAAAAATTTGAAAAACACCATCACAAATAATCAAATTTTCACTCAAAACAATTTCACAAACAAGTTTCTAATTCAACAATTATCATTACCAAATAGAGGCGTAATATGAGACGATGGCAATTAACGATTAAAAGAAATAATAAGATGCTAACAAGGAAACAAACCTCGTCAACTTCATCCCACCATCGAAACTCCGCCTGCATCTTATTCCTGATAACGTTATACAAAAGCGTCGGATAAAAAAGCAGCCGTGCCCCAACGCCGATCACAGCCCTCTTCGCATCAATTAACCCTAATTTCTCATCGTCGTCGCTCAACCTCCTCTTCTCCTCTCCGATCCCCAATTCCTCGATATGCATCCTTCAATCCAAAGATCCAATCTTCAAAAATCCCTAAAATTTTGGAACAAAATCGGCCAAGATCGAATCTTTACATGTTACAAAAACCCTAGAAATTAGAGGAATCCTTGATCGCAAGCTATGCTCACTTGCTTGATGTTGAATCTCTTTTGGTTTCTTTTGATTTTATTTTTGAAAGAAAGTGCATGCTTTGCGTTATGACTTTCGGATTATTTTTGATTTAATTTAGGGCAATTTTTTTGGAATAAACTAATTTAAAATAATATTATTACAAATTAGCCACTTTCAAAAGATTTTACAAAAGCAGGCTAATTTTAAGCACGGGCGCTACGCTGGTGCTTTAAAATAAAAAAAAAAATTGTTAGGATGCAGTTTGCAGTTTGAAATTGTACCCCATAAAAATGTAAGGAGCGCACACCCCTACAAAAAAGTTTGCTAAGGAGTGGGTAATGGAAGAAAAATCTGCTAAGGGGTGTATTGGGCACACTTTCAAAGTGCGTCCAATAAAAATCAATCGGCAAGCTTTCAAAGTGCACCCATTGATAAAATTAATGGGCGCATTTTGAAAGTGCGCCCATTAATGATTCCTTTTTTGTGTCTTCTTATATTTTTAAGGGGCGCGGTTTTAAATTACGTCCCAACAAAATAAAAATTAAAATGTCAGCGCCAGTGTTGAACTGATACTGATGTGGCGTCCAGTGACCCACTTTTATAAAATCTTTTGAAAATGGCTTTTATTTAATAATATTATTTTAAATGGGTTTATTCCAAAAAAATTGTCCTCTAATTTTTGGGGAAATGTTGTGTGGACGTGATGTTACTGAACCCAGTTTGCTACCCCAGTAGCATATTGGGCATTGAAATGCCGTGGGTCCCAATAAAATGTCTAATTAGGTGACGGGTCGGTCCATGTCTGAGGTGACATTTGGATAGCGGGAACGGCAACGTGGCCCTTGTGGATGGCGTGAAACTTGGAATGTTTGAGGTGACATTTCGGACGGATATAGTTCATGTTTGACTCCCATATTTCTACGTTTTTAGGACTGTATCCCTCCGAAATGGATCCAAAATTAGATACAAAATTTTCGGGCCAGATATAAGTTTAGCATAAAGCCCGCATGTCTGAACCAATCCCGCTCCCTATATTAGATCCAAACTCGATATAAATCATTGACATATAATTGTAAATATTTAATGTAATATTGCAATTTACCGTATGATATCTAGCTGACGCTGGCTTTTAAGTGCAACCAATAAATCTATTATATATAATTTTTATAATTTTTTTGAAGTATAAGTTTTATGCTTATTTATTTGGTAGAACTCACATCGGGTATTATGATTTTAATTGTTTAATAATTTATAATGGCTCAAGCTTGAAAAACTCGCAAAAGCTGATCCGCTTGTCTAAACCTAAAACCCGTCCGAAATCCGAATTTATGGGTTTGTGTTTAACGGCTTGTAAATCCATAGGGTTCAAACGGATTTTCAGTTTAGGTTTTAAAATTATGTCTGACATAAAAATTATCAAAAACCTGCCCAACCTGATCTAACCCTAACGGTGGAAGATGGGCCACACACACATTACCAATACTTGTTCTTCTGTCGTTTATTCGCATGGATGCATTTTTTTATTTCTTTTTGCCAAAAATTCACATGGATGCTTTGCATATATAAATAGGTATTCTAACTTGATGGTTGCTTTGGTTCCACTGCTGGTCTCACAAAGCGATATATTTTTACCGTATTTAAATTCGTATCGATGATGGCTTGTTTCTTTTAACCTTTGTAAGAAAATGGTAGATCCCGCAACTTTGGAACTATTAATAGATGTTCTCGTGGTTGTTTACGCCAACCACGTACATTCCTTTTTTAAGGGGAAAAAATGATGTGAAAAGGGACATAGTTTTAAATGAACTACTAAGTACATTTCATTGCATCTCCGGTTTGCGAGCAAATAGAAATTGATAGTGCTCGATACTGGCGGCTTCGAAGATCAGGACACGTGGCAGATGACATGTCCCAAAACTCAGAAGACGGGGCCCGCAGGGGCCGACCAGGCCACCATGTACCCGACCTGCAAGCACAAAGCTGGCTCGCCTCGGGGCCTCCTGCAAATTGACTTCCTCGGCCCTTAGCTCGCGCCGAGCTGCCACAAGACCAAGACTCCTCGGCCCCCTTCGCTCATCCCCGAGCTCCCCAGCCGAGGCCGTCTTCCTCGGTCCTCGGACCAACTCCACCGGTCACAGGCGTAACCGCAGCTCCGCGAATCTCGCCATGCGCAGATTCTCTGCCAGCAACATCCCACGTTCCACGCCATCACGATCCTCATTAATGGGCGATCCGCTCTCTACGCGGGCGTGACGTCGGGAGCGTAACTGCCGGCGGAATCTTCGCGCTTGCTATTGTGTGCTACCGCCACTATATAAACCCCCACCACGGAGGGGTCAAGTAAGCCATTCTTTACACTTACGTCGTTACTCTGCTCGGATCTTGTCACTGACTTGAGCGTCGGAAGGTCCTCGGTGGTACCAAACCACCCCGGGACTTCTTTGCAGGTACACGGTGGCAGCCTCTTCATCCCACCTTGTCCTTTCAAAACTCATTGAGACCCACACGCAACGAAGGACAGTCAATCCAGTTCATTTTGAGATCAACGGAAGACAACATCTGACGGAGGCCCGAAAATGAGCTCCATCAGTTGGCGCCGTCTGTGGGAAACCAAATTCCACAAAATACAAAGTTGACCTTCCTATCTCCTCCCTCATGTTGGACGACCATTCTGGGGATCCCGGTACCAGCCGCCGCCTTCCGCTCACCGAAGGCGGGGACGAACCTTCCCCCATGACCGTAATCAATGCCCTCGCAGGCCGGATAGATCGCCTGCAATCCCTCGTGGAAGCCCTCGTCCGTGTCCAAACGACCGCGCCCGGGCACCAGATCGCTGCACCACCGCCGCCAAAAGGCTCCGCCCCTGTCTGGACGACCAACCAACAACAGGATGCATCCCCTCTCCACCGATCCCTCAAACCGGTGCTCCCTGAGGCCCGCTGGGCGCCCCAGGGCTCCACGCCGAGATCCGCCGCCAGGAACCCTCGCCCCGAGCCTCCTCGCGACCCTTACCCTCCTGAGGAAATGTCGGTCACCTCTCCTATCCACGAGCGTGGCCGACCCCATCATGGTCGGCGGGAACGCGCGGAAGGGGTCCGTCCCGGCGACTCAAGGGCTTCCCCGTCCCGGGACCTAAGGCACCTCATCGGGAGAAACCGGGACCGCTCCCTTACGCAGTCCGCCCGTAGTGGGGCCCGGGATTCCCGAGGTGCCGATTCCTTGAGGTACCACGGTCGCCTCGACGCCCTCGAGAAGAAAATCGAGGGCATGCACCGAGAAGCCCACTTCTCGAGCGACGGGGCTAGGTACGCCTCCGACTAGCTCACGAAGCCATTCACCGAGGAACTGCTCACCGTACGCGTCTCCTCGCGCAACAAGCCCCCGAAGGTCTCTCTGTTCGACGGGAAAACTGACCCGAAGGACCACTTGGACGCCTTCACCGCAGGGATGAGCTTCCAAGATCACTCTGACGCCGCCCAGTGCAGGGCCTTCCCAGCCACCCTGATCCGTGCAGGTCGAGACTGGTTCCGGGGGCTCGAGCCCCACTCAATATCAACATTCGACGAGCTAGCCACCTAGTTCCTCGGCCACTTCGTGGGAAACCGTTGACAGAAGCGCACAGTCGACTACCTCTTCACGGTCAAAAGCGGGGACAAGGAAACGTTCAAGGCCTACATCACCCGCTTCTACAACGCCCTCCTCGAAGTGCCCGAGCACCAGAACGAGACCGTCATAACGGCGCTCAGGTCTGGTCTGAGGCACAAAGAATGGTTGTGCTCCTTCGCGCTAGCTCAACCTAAGACCATGGCCGAAGTCAAGGCATGGACCGAGCGCGAGATCCAGCTGGAATCCGAAGTGAATGCCAACCTTCCTCGGGCGGATCGACTCGACCAGAAGAAGAGGATTCGGAAGGACGGCCCGGAGCGTCAGCAGCCCTACCAACCGAAATTCCGAGAGTACACCCCCCTCAACGTCTCCCTCGCGATGTTGCTGGAGGAGACCCAGAATGAGGGACTCTTCAAGTTTCCCCCGGTCCCACGCCAGGGCGCCAAGCGAGGCTGGGGCCCCTGCTGCGCTTTCCACCGGGTGCCGGGCCACGCCACAGAGGATTGCAAATAATTGAGGGATTACGTTGAAGAGCTCATCCGGTCTGGGCACCTCGCCTCCTACATAAGGGACAAACGGCAGGCCGACCGTGAGCAAGAGCAGCCTCACCCTCCCACCGACCTGACCATCGGCCAGATCATACGTGTTTCGGCGGACGGCCAACCTGGGGCCAGGGAGCCCCATGCCCTGTGCCCAGCGCGAGGGCTGACGGCCCTCCAGGAAGCTCGGCCCATGCCAATAAAGTCATCTTTTAGCCTGAACCCCCCTTTTTATTTATTTTTATTTTTTTTATTTTGTTTTCTTCTCTTTAGCGCGAGTTCTTCCCAAGACCTATTGTTAAGTTTGATAAAGATCAATGAAGCATAGCGCAAAATAATGAAAAGCGTTGTTTTATTCAAAGGGTATTATAGGCTCATCAGCCATACATAAAAAAGAGAGAGAAAAAAGGGGGGAGGGTTACAATAGTGGGGGAACGGGGTGCAGCGAGCACTGTTCGTGGTACTCGGTAAAAATCTCCAACAGCCGGGGCCTCGCAAGTTCCAGCCTTTGCCCCCGGTTCCCCCCGCGGGCATCGACCCCGAGCGTCAGCTCGTAGCATTCGCGGACGAGCGCCTCCGAGCAGGCCAGCCGGTTCGCGGAGATTAGGCCGAAGCGCCTCAAAGGCCGCAGCTTGCCCACGGCCTCATCGAAGAGCAGCTCCGACACGGGGTTGTGAAGCCCCGGTGATGCCCTCCAGATGGAGTACATCAGTAGCTGCAGCAGGGAGGAGCGTCTGGGGAGCAACCGGCCGAAGTGATCCTCAATGCGCCCGTAGACCAACTGCACCGTGTCCTCGGTGCAATAGGGGTCGTAGAGGTACACATTTCCGAAGCTGACGATGTCGGGGATGGTGAACGGAAAATCCTCCATTCTCGACGGCCTGTCTGCGAAAGGAGGGGGGCTAGTACTCCTTATATAGCCCAATGCACTGCCCAACAGTCACCCGCTTTCGCCTAGGGGGTCTCTGCCACGCGGCGTCCATCGAGCGTTATCTGGTGAGAACGAAGCGACGCGTCCCTGTCGCTTCGCCTCCCCCCCGCATTCAATGTGATGGCTGCAAACTCCGTTGCCCCGACCGTTCCAATCCCGCACCTACGGCTGACGGTCTGGCCCGAGGACCCCTCGCTTAGCTATCCCCCGCGGGTAGCTTCCCTGCCGCAAACGCCGGGGATCGAGAAGCCCTTTCCGGGGCAGTTCAGCGCGAGCTACCATCACTCGGCTATCCCCAGCGGGCAGCTTCCCTGCCTCAGCGCCGAGGATCGGAAAAGCCCTCCCAGAGGCAGTTGAGCCTGAGCTTCCCTCGCTCGGCTATCCCCAGCGGGCAGCTTCCCTGCCTCAACGCTGGGGATCGAGAAAGCCCTCCCAGAGGCAGTCGAGGCCCGAGGTTCCCTCGCTCAGCTATCTCCAGCGGGCAGCTCCCCTGCCTCAATGCTGGGGATCGAGAAAGCCCTCCCAGAGGCAGTCGAGGCCCGAGGTTCCCTCACTGGGCTATCCCCCGCGGGCAGCTTCACTGCCACAACGTTGGGGATCGAAAAATCCCTCCCAGAGGCAGTCGAGGCCCGAGGATCCCTCACTCGGCTATCCTTCAGGACAAAAGCCCTCGCCAAGAGGCACCGGGCAGCCACCCTACCCGGCCAAGGGTCCTTGGTAGGCTTCTTACAGCCCTATAGCTTTTTCTCGCGCCAGGGACCAAAGTCCTCCCAGAGGCAGCCGGGTCTTTACCCGGCTATCCCCGGCTGGTAGCTTCCTACCACAACCGATAGGGATCAAAGTCCTCGCCAAGAGGCAACGGGCGGTAACCCCGTTCGGTCCCCGTCCTGAAGGATCAAAAGCCCTCGCAAAAGGCAAACCGAGCAGCTACCCTGCTCGGCCAGAGATAAACAGTCGAGCCCGAGGTTCCCTCGCTCGGCTATCCCCCGCGGGCAGCTTCCCTGCCACGACGCCGGGGATCGGAAAGCCCTTCCAGAGGCAGTCGAGGCCCGAGGCTCCCTCACTCGGCTATCCCCGGCGGGCAGCTTCCCTGCCTCTGTTAGTTATATGTATACCCTAGAGGCCATTACTGTACATAAGATGTATATTGTAGTGGATGCTGGGACATATATAGGGAGGACTTTCTTGCTCGACATGATAGTATGCTATCTGGTTACTCTTTATCTTAACGTGTATACTGATTGTCTCTCTGTTACATGTTGGTAAAGCCCTTAGGATGTGTACTTGACTACCTGGACTATGATGCGGATCATACTAGTGGAGACATGGTAGTCTATAAGTACATCTTTCAAGGTCCCTAGTCGTGGGTGTATCGAGACGGGGCATCGATATACCAGAGTAGACTAGCGTATACCTTCTCGACCCATACAGATGGGCGATGGATGATCCCATATCCATTGGTGTTTGACATCAGAGATGATATACGGGTGCTCAGTAGAGACTGGGTACACTGGACAGACTCGCCGAGAACTCCCAGATGGTATTATACCTCACGTCAGATGGCAGTTCTCTGGTGACACTGGTACAGGTTAGTCTGTAGACCCGAGATCGTCATAAAGTCTTGTGTGATTCCCACTGTGCTTTGATTTCCACCTTACCACGTCCAAGAGGGCGTGCAAAACGGTGGCTTTTGGGTACAGTCCCGAATCACATGGAGGCAATGAGCGATAGGAGGGGATTTGTCTCTCCCGGTATAGGGAGTTGATGTTGCGCTGTGTTCGATTGGCTATAACCGGAAATCCCTGGCCAGGGTTGCTGAGATTTACTGGTAAGTGTTACCAGTAGTTTCTCGAACTGTTATAGACCTCATATCGACACGACTTATCGAGCTACTGGGGTCTGACGTTTACCACCCCTAGGCGAGATATGCGACATATCAGACGATCAGACCGGACTGTACGGTAAGTGTTACTGGTTGGATTCACAGGAGTGTGAGCGGGCTTGCTCGTCGATCTTCTGATCGCTCAATACCCGGGTGGCCGTTACGTTTAGCAGACCGCTTGCGGCTTGTGGGTGCTTGATATGATCATCATCTGCTGCCGGCGTATTGACGAGTCTTTAGAGTTCTACACAGAGGTTTCCTGGCTCAAGCGAAACGAAATAGGAGCGCATATGAGATATGTGCGGGACCGAGAATAATACCAGTATGTGATACTGTATTTGATTCTCGCGATTTGTGACATTGATCGGTTATATGTGATATAGCCGGGTTATCGGATCAAGTGTTGATTCGATAAGTTGTTACTATTGATATTAGTCGGTTATATGTGATATGACCGGATCATTAAGTCAAGTGTTGATTTAATGTATAATTATATATTTGATATATCACTTTACATTAACTAATATAGGTTCATTTAAAAGGATTTTCTCACTTGATGTGCACATTGTATGTGTGATATATTTTTTGTGTGCACTTGATTGTATCATGTTTGATGATACATGCTAACTTGAGTTTGTGTAAAGATTAAACCATGGTTGTGTAATGGTTAGGGTTTTCTTTTTCTTACTTATTTATTTATTTATTTATTTTGGAAAAGATAAAAGAGAAAATGGTGGCTTTCTTTGTTTGTTGTTGAAGCTTCATGAAGCTTTGACTAAGTGACCATTTTGTCTCATGCTTAACCCTAAACCATTAAAACTAACCATGGTCTATTCTCTCCACCTAACCAAGGTTAGGATATGATAAGTATTCATATTATTTTTCTTTTAAAGAAATACTTATCATATTCTATCATCTTCTTCTTCTTCTTCAAGATGAAGAAGCTTGCCTCCATCAATGGCAACTTGTGAAAATGAGTGAGAAATCCAATTCTAAAGTGAACCCACTTCCTATTTCTTCATCCTCTACCACTTACTAAGTAGTATTGGGTGTTTTCTTCACAAGTTTCTTGACTTGGTGAAGTTGGAGCTTGATCTTGTGATGCCTCGACGTAGATCATCTTCGGCATCGACGTCGACGACCTAGCCCACCCATTTCTCCGATGAAGCCGATGCTAGAGTCCGGGATCCGATGATCGCAGCGAGGGGACTTCATCACGGAGCTATGGAGGTGGAGGACCGGATCTACAAAGGTTGTATTTCCGTTTACCCTTTAGTTAAGTTGTTAACTAGTTTCTAGTTTCGCCTAAAATCTAGTTAACGATCCGTATTAGGGTTTCTCGGCACTTTTAAAATTTGAAATTGGCATGGTTGATGCCTTGTGAGACCTCCTTAGTGCGCCTAAGAACCCTACAGTGGTATCAGAGCCTAGCTAGAGCCTTAGGCGAAGTGTAGACGACGTTTGAAATCCGAACGAACATCGAAACCCTAACCCAAATTGCTCTCTGGACTTTTTTCAAAAACTGGGTTTTTTCCAGATTAAAAATGCTTAAAAAATTCAGCAGGGAATTCTAAGAATTACGGTGCAAAAATTAACTCATGATTTGTCTAAAGCGCGGCGGAACCGCGGCAGAAGCCTGGCTTCTGCGGCGGTTCCGCGGCCAATTAATGAGATTAGCCTCCAAAGTTTGCACAGTAATTCATGTTTTCAGGTTCTGAGTTTTCTGGGAATTTTTAATTTGCACTCAAGAGTTGAGTTTTCTGGGGTGTTTTGGAGCGTAGATGATTCGATCGGATTATCAGATTTTGTCTATGTGGCTTTCCGGATATTTTAGAATATGTTAAAAAGTTCGACCAGATAAAAATACCCATTTTTTCCCCTGCCGGAAAATTTCCAAGTGTTGGATTTTTCTGTGGTTTAAGGACGTTCTGAGTAGTGCAAGTAACGCAATGGTCCCTCTAGAAGACAACAAACCTTAACTCGATTATGTGACCGTCTTGAACTGCCCTTTGAACCTTCGGGTTTGGGGCAGTACGGCGTGCCACATGTGAGGCGTTGGCTTGACCCTTCTACGGCTGGACCGTTGGTACTGAGGCATGAAGTGAATGTCTTTGAACTTATTTCATGTGTTGAACGGTTTCGGGAAAACTTGGGTGTTCGAATGTTTGATCGGAAAGTTTAATATTTTCTATTTATCCGGAATGGGATACAATAATTGGTATTCACAAACAGTTATGAGATAACTGAATGAATATTATAAATCTAGCGGTTTAGTCTCACTTAATAGGTTGCCACGGAATTTTGATATGATCAAAAGTCCGTCGCAATCACGTAGCGTATACGGATACTCGCCGGGTAAACTTAATAGACAGCTTCACTCCATAGCCCCGACCAAGTGACTGTAGGAGAACCCCGTCGCCGAAAGCATCCGTTCGGGTGCTAGCGGCAGCGGTGTTCCGCCTTGGTGCACTTCGTCGACGGCGTCGGGAGTGCGGCCGCCTACTAAAGTTTGCGACGAGCATTCGATCAGAGATGCCGGGAATCTTGTTGAATTGCCCGACTGAGTATTGAAAAGTGTTTACGATTTTGAGACTAAAATGCGGGGTTTATAATTGTTAGGCATGCGATGTCTAAGTAATTCATTTGATTAGGCATGCGATGTCTAAAGAGTTTGCGGATTCCAACTGTTGTAGTTTTACACTTTCTTTTCTGTGACCGTAAGTGTAATATGTGATATCGCCGGTTTCGTTGCTATATGTCAACGACAATTGGGATGCGCATATTTACTTACGTTGATGACATGTGATGTTATGTATTGCTGGATATGTTATATTGGATCGTCGTGTTTGAATAGCCGGGGTTTTTTATGTGAGATGAGTGTTTTTCATTTTCATTCATGTAAAAACTTGTATGTAATATTCTTTTATTGGGGCACTTCCAGGTTGCGGAAGTTGTCACCGTTGATATATATATTATTTACTTTTCCGCACTAGGATAGACCCAAGGAGGAGAGCACAAGTAACCGGGTTCTGGAGTCCAGTGGGAGACCAACTCGAGGAGTCGAGTCCGGGTCTCCTAACTCTAGAATTGGTAGGATTGCTTGCCGCTCTCGTAGGGGTCTAGGGGTGTGGGTTTGGCTATTCATCGCGACCGTGGAATCCGTGTTTTATACTGGCTCGTATTGAAAACACGGACATCCTAGTATATCCAATATTTCATATGATTCTTCTGCTGCAATATCTGTGATGTGATCATGTGATATGTTCTGTGATAGATATTGTATATAGTATATATGATATATTATATAGACGTTACTTATGTTTTACACCCGCGCTAGCCCTGCCCCGCTCTGTCGTTAGTTACCTAACCTAACGGTGCACGAGGGGACATCGAGGCGAATGCGGATGGCATAAGTGTACGTCGTATTTATCTGTGATGTTTAGGTACTTAAATGATGGGACTTCATTAATGAGATTAATGAAATAAAAGAAACCTAAGATGTTGTAGAATCGAATTTCAAAACAAAAACAGGTAGCTACAGTTCTTGCTTTGCATCGCGGTGTTCCTTGTAGAATATCCTGCACCTTATTCGATAAGGAAAGGACCGAGATCCCTTCACCGGGAGTGACTCCTTTAGCAATAACTGACAGATGCTACAACCCTCGGTTTGTCTTTTGATTGCTTCTATAGTTTATGCTTTGCACAGTGATATATATGATATATCCCGCACCTCATTCGACGAGGAAAGGACCGACGATCCCTTCACCGGGAGTGACTCCTTTAGCAAAACTAGAAAAGCCTCAAAAACACTCCATTTCAAAATTCATTCGATCCTACAACGATATCAAGTTCATTACGCAATAGGTTTTCAGAAAAACCTATCGTAGCCCTCCGTCATTTTAGATAAGTCCTGCTTAGTATTCGTGCTGCGTTTGTTGACCTTGTCAAGGCGCAGTGTGCGGTAGCTAACCAGTATTTATCTGCTTATGCATATGATGCATATTGGGTTAGGGTAGTCGTGCGGCCTTGTTGACCTTGTCAAGGGTCGTGCGGGTGGATTTGATTCAATCAAGAAATGACGGGTTGAACTTGACTTGCGGTCTATGGTTTGTTGACCTTGTCAAGGTCATAGACCGTTCGGGGCAAAATATTATCGGGAATTTCAAGTGTTGAAATTTGCAATGAGATTGCATACCTTCTATGAGATAGTTGGATCCCGATACCCACTGCGAGTAAGAGTTACTCCTGGGAGAGTTTTACACATTACAATTAGCCGATTAAGTAGGTGTCTAGAAAGGTGTCAACGAGGTTACGCCTCCGGGAAAACGAGGTTTACATTAATTAGGTCCGTGCGAAAGCACGGGGCACCTCCCTCAAAGTACCGACACTGGCCTGGCTGAAAGATTGGCGAACTTGTAGCGTGGCTAGTCTTTCCTTTTAGGGTTTGAAGGAAGATTTGATAAAAACAGTGGGAGCCATCCTGATTAGATAAAATAATAACCAATCTGATCTTGCAAGAGCATACGCTGAGTGTTTTCTTCTCTCTCTCTCTCTCCTGGTAGTGACCATATCACGCCTTAATCAACATAATAATACGGATATATTGACCGAACCCGCTTGTTATACTGAGCTGGGGAACGTTGGTCCCACTCCAACTTATAATTGTTATAAGACAGAGCAGGAAATTGGGGAATACCAGATTTCCCGTGCAGCCCAAACGAGGAAAGTGCATATGATGCATCATCTTCGGGTGTGTTCGTTACACAGAACTGTTTCTCAATATTCTTTACGTCCTAGGTATGTGATACCAGAATAGGATCCCAGATATGTAATCTATTACATGCGCTACAGATAGGTAAAGAACTGAGAACGGGTGATAAGTTTCATGAGACAGGAAACGGGGCAAGTGTTGCAGCCAAGTCTGTTGGTCACTGTCACCCTGTATTATCAGTACATTGATTCTGAACAAATGCTATTAGATACCGAACCTGATATACAAAATCATATCAGTCTCTTTATTAGTAAAGAAATGATAAAATTTTGTATTGTTGGATAATGTTTTGAACATTTCCTATATCAAAAGTTGATCGGTTCAGGTACGTTATCTAAAAGCATTGATGTTCTAAATCAAACTACAGTTTTTAAGTATACGGAACACACACAAGAGGAAGAGTTCACAAATGAACGAATCCTTCTTGAGGTATTGTAGACTAGGTCATATCAATGCGACCCGACTAGCTAAAGTTACATTTAGATGTATATTTAAATCAGTTTGAATTTACATCTTGTGAAACTTGCCAGTCATGTCACAAAGATTAGATGACCGTAGCTCTGTTTACTGGAAACAGAGAAAGAGTTAGTGAACTCTTGGGATGATACATGTGGATGTATGTAGGTCCCCTGTCTACATGTGCCTAGATCGGTTCTTTGTACTTCATTACATTCTCTGATGATCTCTTTAGATTCAGACATATGTTCCTGTTGAAACACAAGTCCGAACCTTTTGAGATATTCACAGAATATAAGATAGAAGTAGAGAACCAAAATATGGGTAAAAGTATTATGTCCTTTGATGTGATCGAGGAGGAGAATACTTGTGCATGGAATTCCTGGACTATTCTAATGGAGAATGAGATTCTCTCTCAGCATTACTCCTCCGTATACACCATAGCACGATGGTATATCGGGGCGGAGCAATCACACCCTATGTGATAAGGTGTGCTCTATGATGAGTACTACTGAGTTACCTATTTTCTTTTGGGAGTTATGCACTTATGAAGTTGCATACCTATTGAATAGGGTTCAAATCAATCAGTTGCCTACCACTTCATATGTGATATGGAAAGGGAAGAGCCCATATCTTAAAATGGTTAAGATTTGGGGTTGTCCGGCCTATGTCTAAAAACAAAATCCGGACAAGCTCGAGGCAAGATCTGTTATGTAGAACTGGAAATGTTCCAGCTATACAAATTGCAGCTGATGATTTGACAGAACCAAAGGATTCAGTAGATTCCAACGAACCTCAGCCTCTCCGCCGATCTAGCAGGGTTCCTCACCCACCTGAGAGATACTTCGGTTTCTCTATGACAGTGGGAGCGAGGAAAGCATCATGAGATGATGACCCAACTAGTTTCGAGCTGGCCATCAAGAGTGGGACTCTGTAAGAATGGCTGGATGCTTAGCGATCTGAGATGGAATCCTTATACACCAACAAAGTATGGACTTTAGTTGCTATATCTGAACGGTTAAATCCCCATCAGGAGCAAGTATATCTTGAGAAGATTACTTGGTGTACATGGAAAAGTTGAGACTTTCAAAGCTAGACTTGTTAAAGGTTTGCATCATTGACCAGGTATGGATTATGTTGAAAGCTTTTCTAAGGATCTATGCTTAAGTCCATCCAGATCCTACTTGCCACGGCTACATACCATGACTACGATATCTGGTGGTTGGGTGTCATGACTACTTTTCTAAATGATGTTTTGGAAGAGAGCATCTATAAGTACACAGCCAGAGGGCTTCGTAGACAGTGGGAGCAGCGGAAACGTGTGCAAGATGTTTTATGTGATGAAGCAGGCATCGCGGAGTTGGAACATCTGTTTTGATGAGTTAGTCAAACAGTTTGACATCATCAAAATGGTAGATGAACCTTGTATATACAAAAGGGTAGTAGGGAGTATAGTAGTGATCCTCGTAGAGTACGTGGATGACATACTCTTGATAGGGAAGGAGTTTCATATGCTACGCTCGGTCAATCTCCGCTTATCACATGGATTCTCCATATAGGATCAAAGTGATACCTCTTAAAATCCTGAGTTTTCATCTATGAGATAGATGTTGTTTGGGTGTTAGAATACTCACTAGCTGTAGTGAGATGGTATCAATTGATCCTGGGGAGAATCACTGGAAGGGTTCCAGGGTGATAAAGAAGACTGAATGTCAGTCACAGGCATTGTCTTTACCCTCAGTAAAGGGACGGTATATTGGAAGAGTTCCAAGCTAGATACCGTGACATACTAGAAGATAAAGGCTGAATACATCGCTACTTAAGATGCTACCAAAGAGACAGTCTGGGTGTATATTAGTTCATGAGATGAACTTAGTTCCTCCCATTGTGTGACAATGGAGTTGTGGCTTATGCCAAGGAACGTCCGTCCCATCAGTGATCCAGACATATTCTAAGGCAGTATCACCTGATCATGGAGATGGTTGATCTCCAGGCTGATCGAGGTTAAGAGAGCAGACTCAGAGGACAACACGGCGGATCCACTCACAAAGGCCTTTTCCCAGAGAGAGACTTTTATGGGATGGTTGAGTATGAGATACTTCAACCACTGTTACAGATGGCCCTAGTGCAAGTGGGAGATTGTTAGTTATATGTATGCCCTAGAGGCCATTACTGTACATAAGATGTATATTGTAGTGGATGCTGGGACATATATAGGGAGGACTTTCTTGCTCGACATGATAGTATTCTATCTGGTTACTCTTTACCTTAACGTGTATACTGATTGTCTCTCTGTTACATGTTGGTAAAGCCCTTAGGATGTGTATTTGACTACCTGGACTATGATGCGGATCATACTAGTGGGGACATGGTAGTCTATAAGTACATCTTTCAAGGTCCCTAGTCGTGGGTGTATCGAGACGGGGCATCGATATACCCGAGTAGACTAGCGTATACCTTCTCGACCCATACAGATGGGCGATGGATGATCCCATATCCATTGGTGTTTGACATCAGAGATGATATACGGGTGCTCAGTAGAGACTGGGTACACTGGACAGACTCGCCGAGAACTCCCAGATGGTATTATACCTCACGTCAGATGGCAGTTCTCTGGTGACACTGGTACAGGTTAGTCTGTAGACCCGAGATCGTCATAAAGTCTTGTGTGATTCCCACTGTGCTTTGATTTCCACCTTACCACGTCCAAGAGGGCGTGCAAAACGGTGGCTTTTGGGTACAGTCCCGAATCACATGGAGGCAATGAGCGATAGGAGGGGATTTGTCTCTCCCGGTATAGGGAGTTGATGTTGCGCTGTGTTCGATTGGCTATAACCGGAAATCCCTGGCCAGGGTTGCTGAGATTTACTGGTAAGTGTTACCAGTAGTTTCTCGAACTGTTATAGACCTCATATCGACACGACTTATCGAGCTACTGGGGTCTGACGTTTACCACCCTAGGCGAGATATGCGACATATCAGACGATCAGACCGGACTGTACGGTAAGTGTTACTGGTTGGATTCACAGGAGTGTGAGCGGGCTTGCTCGTCGATCTTCTGATCGCTCAATACCCGGGTGGCCGTTACGTTTAGCAGACCGCTTGCGGCTTGTGGGTGCTTGATATGATCATCATCTGCTGCCGGCGTATTGACGAGTCTTTAGAGTCCTACACAGAGGTTTCCTGGCTCAAGAGAAACGAAATAGGAGCGCATATGAGATATGTGCGGGACCGAGAATAATACCAGTATGTGATACTGTATTTGATTCTCGCGATTTGTGACATTGATCGGTTATATGCGATATAGCCGGGTTATCGGATCAAGTGTTGATTCGATAAGTTGTTACTATTGATATTAGTCGGTTATATGTGATATGACCGGATCATTAAGTCAAGTGTTGATTTAATGTATAATTATATATTTGATATATCACTTTACATTAACTAATATAGGTTCATTTAAAAGGATTTTCTCACTTGATGTGCACATTGTATATGTGATATATTTTTTGTGTGCACTTGATTGTATCATGTTTGATGATACATGCTAACTTGAGTTTGTGTAAAGATTAAACCATGGTTGTGTAATGGTTAGGGTTTTCTTTTTCTTACTTATTTATTTATTTATTTATTTTGGAAAAGATAAAAGAGAAAATGGTGGCTTTCTTTGTTTGTTGTTGAAGCTTCATGAAGTTTTGACTAAGTGACCATTTTGTCTCATGCTTAACCCTAAACCATTAAAACTAACCATGGTCTATTCTCTACACCTAACCAAGGTTAGGATATGATAAGTATTCATATTATTTTTCTTTTAAAGAAATACTTATCATATTCTATCATCTTCTTCTTCTTCTTCAAGATGAAGAAGCTTGCCTCCATCAATGGCAACTTGTGAAAATGAGTGAGAAATCCAATTCTAAAGTGAACCCACTTCCTATTTCTTCATCCTCTACCACTTGCCAAGTAGTATAGGGTGTTTTCTTCACAAGTTTCTTGACTTGGTGAAGTTGGAGCTTGATCTTGTGATGCCTCGACGTAGATCATCTTCGGCATCGACGTCGACGACCTAGCCCGCCCATTTCTCCGATGAAGCCGATGCTAGAGTCCGGGATCCGATGATCGCAGCGAGGGGACTTCATCACGGAGCTATGGAGGTGGAGGACCGGATCTACAAAGGTTGTATTTCCGTTTACCCTTTAGTTAAGTTGTTAACTAGTTTCTAGTTTCGCCTAAAATCTAGTTAACGATCCGTATTAGGGTTTCTCGGCACTTGTAAAATTTGAAATTGGCATGGTTGATGCCTTGTGAGGCCTCCTTAGTGCGCCCAGGAACCCTACAGCCTCAACGCTGAGGATCGAGAAATCCCTCCCAGAGGCAGTCGAGGCCCGAGGTTCCCTCGCTCGGCTATCCTTCAGGGCAAGGGCCCTCGCCAAGAGGCACCAAGTAGCTACCCTGCTTGGCCACCCTCCGCGGGCCTCTCCCGGCCCTTCCAGCGCTAAAGGTCAGAGCCCTCGTCACGAGGCCACGAGTTCCGTCCTACTCGGCGCATCCCGACGAGTTATTTCCTACCCAGCGAAAGACATCATGCCTGTCCAAGCCCGAACGATCTCCCCTTGACCTCGGGGCCCAACACGGAGATACCTCCTCGGAAAAACCCGTCGACAAGCCACGACAATCAACTCGACAGACGATCGTTGAGTAGAGGAACAACCTGGCATTAAAGCGCAATGGCGCCAGTAAAATATCCCAAGCAAGTATTCCTCACAAACAGATGCTAGAAGGAAAATTTGTCACAGCCGGAGAAGAGAAACAGAAGGTATTTTCTGGCTCCCCAGCCTTACAAAAATTCAAAAGAAAAACAAAATGAAGAGAGGGGAACGGAGGCTCTACTCTTCGGGCCCGGGCACGGCCTCAAAGTCCTCAACCTCCACCACTGGAGGCGCCAAGTCCCCAGTCCCCACCTCGCCGGGAAGCTCTCCCCCTTGCCCATCGGCGCCCATGAGGGGGAACTCGGCCCGGAGGTCCGTGTCGTCGAATTCCGGCATCTTGGACTTCACGGCATCAAGGGCGTCGTGCCAGATGCGGGTCGTGGCCACGGCCAGGTCGTCATAATAATCCCTCGACTTCTTGTAGCTCGCCACGGCCTTCGATTCAGCCGACTTGAGGGCCTCAGCCGACGCCCCCATCTCCTTCCGGAGGGTCTTCACCGTCTTCTTCAGGGTGCCGGTGAGCACCTGAGAGTACCCGAGCTTGCCCTCGGCGATCGCGGCAGCCTCGCGATGCCGAGCGGCCTCCCTTTTCTCGACTGCCACCTCGCCCTCCAGGGCGGCGATCCTCGCCGACATCGCCTCCTGCTCCCGCCTGGAGCTTTCTTGCAATGCGGCGAGCTGGCCCACGGCCTCCACTGCCGGGGCTACCACCTCGGTCTCCATGCGGATGGCGAGGGCCACGTGCTGGAGAGTCTGGGAAGGAGCAAAAAGAAGAAGGATCAGAAACATGAAGGAAAACACTAAATCTCACCGCGCAATGGGGGCTTACCTGCACGGCTTCCTGGGCGATTGACGCCAGCTGAGCTTTAAGGGTCCCCCCAGGAACCCGACCCCCGGCCGAGGTCTCTATCTCATGGAGGAGGCTGTCCGCGACTGACAGCCCGGACGACACCGCGAACCGCCCCCCTTCCTCCACCAAAGTCGGCGAGGACCGACCCTCGGGAGGCCTCCGAGACCTCCTCTTGAGCAGCTCCGAGGGGGAGCCGATCTCCTCTTCCGAAGCCGAGTCCTCCACAACCAAGGCCCGCTTCCGACCCGACGCCCTGCTGGGGCCCGGGGCAGGATCCACCGTCGAACGCCTCTGGGGGGCCGTCACCGGGGCTGGAGGAGCGGGGGAAGGTTGCGCCTGGGAAGAGCTGGCACCCCTGGCCCTGGCGGGCTACCTTGGTTGGCGCATAGCATCTCGAAGAACGCCGAAGTCCATGGATCCTGCACGAAACAAACACCCAATTTATCAGCAGCGCGAGGAAAACATGAACCCAGAGAGCAAGCCTAACTTACCGACGAACTCGACGGGGCTAAGCCCGGCCCAGTTCAAGACCCTCTCGGACAGCAGCATGTCGTGTCGGGGGATGGGCTCCCATGAGGCCACTCTCACCGCGGCGGGGTCGTTGGACAGGATCCCTAGCAGGCATTTCTCCCTCGACCATATGGTGGGCACTGGCCAGTCATCGCCCTCAGGAGAGGAAACAAAGAAAAACTTCTTTTTCCAATCGTGGATGGAAGAGGGCAAGGCCATGATACCGGACCCAGCAGCGACCCCAGGCCGGTTCCTAAAGGCGAAATACACCCACCTGGGGTCGCCCGCTCGACCGCCGGGGTGGCTCTTGAATACGAGAGAGGAATCAAGAAGGGGAAGACTGAAAGGGACCGCCTGCAGCCTCAGGCGGATCAAGAACCCAAGGAGAATCCTCCATGAGTTCGGTACTAGCTGGCCGGGGGCCAGGCCAAAGAAGTTTATGGCGGCGATGACCTCAGGAGGGAAGGGAAGGCGCATTCCGACCCAGAAAGCTTCCAAGTACAGGGCAATCTCCCTGCCCCGCACCTGGTCGGCCCTTTCCCCCTCCTTGGCCAGACGAAGTGTGTAGCGCGGGGGAATGTGGAAGCGAGCACGAGTATTGACAAGCTCATCCTCATGCCTCATCCAGCACGGGGTGCTGGGGGCCACATCTGCCGCCTCCTCCCTGGAGGCGCCCCCCGCCTCACGACCCCGGGGAGAGGAACTGGCCCCTGCCCCCCGGGGGGCTCAAACACGTCTAGAGGGACCCTAGTACCTACCCTTACAACATCTACCGATTCTACAGAAGAGGAAGACATCTAACGTTGGAAAAGAAATTCTTCAGGGGCCGAAGTAAAGGAGAGGAGACGAGCGCCGAGCAGCTGGGGCCTAAGGGAGGAAAATATGAAGGAGTAAGGGCCCCAGAGACGGGCCCCACCCACATTTATCACCGCCTGTGACCTCATCCAACGGCGCCCGTCATCTCCCGCCGAAATGGCTCATTGCGCCCAACGGCTCAGATCGTTCCACGTGGCAGCCCTGCGATTGACTGCGTCCCATCAGACGCCGCAGACCTGCGCGCCACATCAGCCGGTTGGCGCCTGACACGTGGACCGTCATTTCGGCTGCAGAGTGCACGAACCGGTGCACCCTCCTTAAATGCAAGGATCTCACCTCGATTCGCTAAAGACGACCGACGGCTCGAAGGACTCACCCCGGCAGGACCCTGAGGAGGACCTCACCTCGGGGGAGGGTCGACAGTCCACTCCTGACCCGATCCGCTAGATGGTCGGGACAAGAATGGGGGGCTAATGATAGTGCTCGTTACTGGCGGCTTCGAAGATCAGGACACGTGGCAGATGACGTGTCCCAGAACTCAGAACCTGTCACGCCCCGCTTCCCGGTATACGGCGAAGGGGACGGGACCGGTCCGCTACGTATATACTCAGAAGTACATACGCTAAGCGTATCTAAGCAATATAAAATAATTACACAAGAGACAAGAAATAATAAAACAGCAACTTTTATTTATTAACATTCTTTTGTACAATGCATGAAAAGGAAATACAACTGAAATAAGAACGATGCCTAAACGGTGGCATAATAGGAAATGAAAAGTACTGAATGGAAAAGTGTATAATGAAACTAAAGTGCTGGATCTTCGGCAAACTGCTCCAAGTCTTCTGCAGATGGCTCGATCTCTGTCGGATCTAAACCACCTGACGACATTCAAAGAAGAAAGAAATAGAATGTCGTCAGCGAACAGATCGCTTGGTATGTCCCAAAGATAAGGGAGAAGTAGAAAAGAAGAAAGAGAGAGAGAGTAGCTTTTAATGTTGTATTATATTGTTGTAATGTTGTATTAACGCTGTTGTTTGTAGCTTGGTACAGAAGAATACCAGTGTATACGAGAGGGGTCTCAATATGCTAGAGACCAGGGCAAATGGAAGTACAAAGCTCCGTTATACAACCCGGAACAACGGCAATTGGATTCATGCTAGGTGTCTTAATCTTACCGTATCGTGCCACCTTTAACACCTTCCGTACCAATCTACCCCTTAAACCCCATAGTGTTTTATTTGTATTGTTTTGTACTGTAAATTGTATTGAATGTATAATTGAAAGACTGACCGAAACCATGATATCAGTAAACGGATGTAACCGTAGAATCATGTAAATGGAATAACTAGAGAACCATGTAAATGGAATGTATATCCATGGTTTGGTTCAGTCAAGTTGTATAGATTGATGATTGGATTCATGGATTCAGGTTGAATTGTAATATTGAAGATTGCAGATTGTAGATAGTATTTGAATCATATTCAAGTCAGATTATACTGAGACTCAAACCCGAGTCAGACAATTAGAAACGTAAATCGAAGTCTTGATTATTTCTTAAACCTATATTTACTAGGATCCTTAGGGTAATTTATAGAACTTGAGGGGGTTTTATGTAAAAATAATTTTGTATAGTTTTCAAAATACACCTCAAGTATTTAATTATCGTCTATATGTACATACAACAATTTAAAAATCAAGATAAATATGTATACATGTTCGAAGAGCATGAAATGAGTCAAGTATATTATTCGAGTAACTACCATAAACAATGCTGTAAAGAAATATTATGTACGACTACTTAATAAAGTCGAACGAATACGGAATATAAACAGAAATATGGTTCTAGGTGTTTTTCATGCGTGAGTTCCAGTTTCACCTAAATACGACTACCGGTTTGGGAGATATATCTGTTTTCGTATCATCGCGCAAAACAGATCAGAATCTATTCGGCACCGTCACATATTTTTAAAACACATTTTGAGTTAATTTCCATCAGGTTTTAGGTTAATAAAATTATTAGAAAATTGTAGGTATTTCGATATAATTATCCAAAACATTAAGATTCATATGATTTGGATTTCTGAAGCTCTAGTTATGATCATTTTAATATCAGCGTTTAAAACAGAAATTCAGATTTCTGGACAACAACTATATATTGTATTGCAAAGCCTATATCGGGATGTTTCATGCATTTATAAGTAATCAAGTATACATAAAATTATAGTTCTATCAATTTTTCATCTACACATCTAAATTTTGTCACTAACGGACATCGGGAGTTTGAGTTATGTCTAATTTAAAAACAGTATGCGAATCAGGACAGATTCTGTCCAGATTCGTCGCTTAATGTTGTAACACAGTTTTCTATATTTTACGTCGGTTTTCAGTAAAAATATAAAACTAAAAAAATCTAGATCATTAGATTTAGATATCCAAAACACCTGATTTTGCTCAATTTGGATATCGTTTGACCAAGTTATGTGTCCTACAAGTTGACCGATAACTGTAGTTTTTTGTTTTACGATCAATGAATAAAAACGATGTAATTCCTAAACCGTTATGCAGTTCAATCTAAAATTTTTACAGCGTGGACAAAATAATATATTCTATCATATGTAAATTTTCTGAAATTTTCAGAATTAAAAATTAATTTATAAAAATTATTTTAAAACTAAACGTATTGATATGTCATATGTGAGAAATGAGAAAACCATGGTATTTATTCGTAACTTCATTTTTTTTTACAAACTTTAAATAAAGTTATTTAAAATAAAACAACAAACATGCAATCCTAATTGGTCACTATGAAATCTTAACATATGAATTAAGAGTAATGAAAAAGACTTTACAAACTATATATGTGTATGTTTGTGTGTTCATTATTTATATATGTATCCATTTAATTAATTATTTAGGAACTATGATATGTCAAGAGAAGTTTTTCATGGCAATATAAAATAAGAGAAATATAAAGAGAAAAATAAAGAGATGGAGGGAAGGAAAGAGAGAAGGGACTTACATACACAAGCCGGTATTGTCACCGGACTTGTCTATCCGCCGATAGCCTCGTGTTACTTGCGAGACCTTCTTGAAGACTTTTTCATGTTCTTCTTCTTGGACTCTAGGTGAAGAGGGAGAAGTGAGAGATAAAAAATATGAGAAAGGAAAAGATAGAGGAGGACAAATAAAGATGGTGTAATGGTGAATAATAATATATGCATTTAACATGAGAATTAAAAGAGAAATGAAATACCACCATTCATTTTGGAAATGAAAGGTCTCATTTGTAGGTTATGAGAAGAATAAAAAAAATGATAAAAAATAATTGCAAGAATGGGGATTTGAACATGTGACTTATGGAATAACAATTCAAGGACTTAACTAATGAGCTACAAGGTTGTTCATGCACATATTTAATTAGAATTAAATATATGTTGTTACTTAAAAAGAAAGTGGGCTTTCCAGATGGGCTGTAGAGAATAAGAATAATGGATTTGGGTTAAATATTTATGAAAGAAAAAATAAGTATGAGAAGTTAAAAACTTAAATATAAGAAAAAGAAATTGTACACAGAAAAATACATAATAGATTGAGAAATAAAATAATAATAAATTTAATAGAAAAAGGAAAATACCAAGTACAAATAAATACGGTATATTATTGAAGATGGATAATACAAATGTATAAAGATTTTAGGGTCATTACAGAAGACGGGGCCCGCAGGGGTCGACCAGGCCACCCTGTACCCGACCTGCAAGCACAAAGATGGCTCGCCTCGGGGCCTCCTGCAAATTGACCTCCTCGGCCCTTAGCTCGCGCCGAGCTGCCACAAGACCAAGACTCCTCGGCCCCCTTCGCTCGTCCCCGAGCTCCCCAGCCGAGGCCGTCTTCCTCGGTCCTCTGACCAACTCCACCGTACACAGGCGTAACCGCCGTTCCGCGAATCTCGCCATGCGCAGATTCTCTACTGGCAACATCCCACGTTCCATGCCATCACGATCCCCATTAATGGGCGATCCGCTCTCTACGCGGGTGTGACGTCGGGAGCGTAACTGCCGGCGGAATCTTCGCGCCTGCTATTGTGTGCTACCGCTACTATATAAACCCCCATCACGGAGGGGTCAAGTAAGCCATTCTTTACACTTACGCCGTTACTCTGTTCGGATCTTGCCACTGACTTGAGCGTCGGAGGGTCCTCGGTGGTACCAAACCACCACAGGACTTCTTTGCAGGTACACGACGGCAGCCTCTTCATCCCACCTTGTCCTCTCAAAACCCATTGAGACTCACACGCAATGAAGGACAGTCAACCCAGTTCACTTCGAGATCAATGGAAGACAACATCTGACGGAGGCCCGAAAAGGAGCTCCATCAGAAATTAAAGCCATTTCTTTTTCTTGCCTACGACGAACATAAGCAATAACAAGATATACGGATATAGGTCTCGAAGCTGGGAATGCTGTAGAAATTCGATGTGAGTTATAATAGGATGCTGTGATCACACAAAATATTTTCTCTCCTGGACTCCCCTATTTTTCGTAGTCAAGAGCTAAGTGAAAATGGAAAATTTTCCTTCCCAAACCTAACACCAAAAGTAAGAAGAAGAAAAATAACAAAGGAAGAGAAAAAAGCAAGAATCCAAATCGGTCAGCAAATTTCAAGGAAGTGGAGTGTTAGATTTCCTTGAATGGTGTTGGAGATAGAGCTCTCAGAGTCAATTATTGGATCACAGGCACGTGATTGCAATGATTAAGGGAGGACCTATCCCGGTAGGACAGTCTTACTCAAGATGATAGTATGCTATCTGGTTTATCTTTATCATCGTGTACTGCTTTAGGTGACCTTACGAGTCGCTATTGCACGTTGATAGAGCCCCTAGGATTCTTGCTTGACTACCAGCAGTATGAGGGCGATCATATACGTGGGAGCTGGGGTCTATAAGCACATCCTTAAAAGGTCCCTAGTCGTGGGCGTCTCGAGACATGGCATCGATACTCTAGAGTAGACTAGTGTATACAGTCGAGACCCCGACGAGGGGCGGTGGCCGGTCTCACAAGCCACTGGTGTCAGTTGGTTCACCTAAGATGTATACAGGTGCTCATTGGGTTATGAGTACAACGGACAGGACTCGCCGGGAACCTGCTAGTTGGTATTATACCTGACGTCAGATAGCAGTTCCCTGGTGACATGTGTACAGGTTAGTTCATCGACCTGAGATCGTCATTTGTCTCGTGTGAGTTCCCACTGTGCTTTGATTACTACCCTACCACACTCAAAGGAGACGTGCAAACAGGTTTTAGTTGGGTACAGTCCCGAGCCACATGGAGGCAGTGAGCGGATCTGCAGGGGTTCGTCTCTCCCGGTATTGGGGGTGAGGTCGCGCTGTGTCTAGGAGAGCCAGTACATGAAAAGTCCTTGGCCAAGGCAGGAGATTTACTGGTAGGTATTCCAGTAGTATCTTAGGGTGTTCTAGGCTACACTCCGACACGACTTGTACCGTTTTTGGGGGTCTGACTTTTACCAACCCCCTAGGCCCGCCATGCGATGGTCATAGACGAATGGACCGGACTGTACGGATATTGTCACTGACAGGCTCAGTAGGGTGTCAGTATGAGTTCGCTCACAGACGTCCCTTTTTGTCAATAGCTGGTGGCCCGTCACGTATGGCTAATATCTCTGACGTGCTGGTGGTTAAATCCACAGCCATAGTATTGACGAGTCTTTAGAGTCCACCACACACAGTTACTCAAGTTTCGGGCAAAACGCTGTAGAGGCCGTATGGAGATATGGCAGGGTTCGATCAGATATGTGCGGTATTGCACGGATCGTGATCAGACGGATTTTACTAGCGGGCTTTGGTTTAAGCCGGATCCTAGTATTAGACAGTGTAGTTTTGTCTCTTTGCATTTGTATTCAGTGGGAATACAAATGCTGGCATGTATATGCAGTAGCGGGGTTTTCCTGTAATTTATTACGGGATCAGTTTTCTGAAGTTGCCAGTTTGTATTCCGTTCCGGCCGGTTTTCTTTTGTTCTTTCGCGGCCGGACTTTCCGATGGAGGGGGGTTATTTGTAAATGTGCAAATAACATTTGTGGAGGGGTTTTCTTGAATTTTGTGGCTTCATGATTGTTCTCTCATCATGAGATTCCTTTTGGATCAATCCTTGCATTAATTGAGAATGGAAATGAAAGGATTGAGTTGGATTTGGGTTTGACATTGGTGTGACCATTTTTCTTCATATATCAATTCTTTTTCTCCACTTGCATGGTTTTGCAATTTTTCCTCCACCCATTTTCTTATAGGGGCCGGCCACATTATGAGAAGAGAGAGGGAGTTCATTTTCATGTGAGGAAAATTTGTTCATCTCTTTTTCTTGCTACACAAATTCTAGCTCCACTTGAAAGTTCATTCCATTCTATTCCTCCATCACCATGGCAACTACATAAACCCCAAATGAGACAATGGATTCTACACTTGCCTACAGCAATTCTTGGGCACGTCGGCTCGCCAACTTCGTGCCCGAGTTGCCTCGGTCCAGAGGTGGGAGCCCGTAAAAGAACCCGGCGATGTGGTGCCCGTTTCGACGAGGAGGCGACGACCGGAGATTCCGCGAGGAGATCGGAGTGGAGACGAAGACCGAAGGACACGGATCGCTCGGTATATCTCTCTACCCATCTTTTAGTTTGCTAGTAGTTAGGTTAATGGCCCGATCCAGGATTTTAGTGCGCGGTGGTGCCGGTTTGCTAGTTTGCAAAGTTTTTCGTTTCCGCGTTTCCGGCGTCGGATCGACGGCCGGGGCGCCGCCGTGCACTTACACTGGTATCAGAGCCACGCCGTTAACCTTGTCTAGCTTGCTCTAGTATGTTTAGAACTCGATCGAACAAAAATCCCAAAAACCGTATTTTTCGTGCATCTGTTCTCTGTCGAAATTTTTTTAGCTCCAAAAATTTTTCAGGTCATTGCAGAAACCCATGCAGGAAATTCTAAGAATTCTGGGAAAATTCGATGCAATGATTCTTTAGTACGACCGCGGAAACACGGCCAAACCCCTGGTTTGGCCGCGGTTCCACGGTGGGAAAGTGTTCTCATTGTACCAAAATTTTCCAGTAGGCTTATGGGTTAAGAATAGGGGTTTTGGGATATTCTGTTTGGGCCCAGATTTTCTGTGAGTGCTACAGTTGTGCTTGGGGCCCACTTCGGTAAATTTGATTGATCGAGAATTTTAAACATGTTAGTTCACAGTATTTACATTATATCTGCGACCGTGAATGTCACTCGATCGGTAAATCCTGTCTAACTGCTATAGCCCGGTTAGACGGATTTGCGAACGTGACTTTCACGTTGATGTTCTGTGTTGTGCTGTGATGTTGCGGATTGGTCGTGGGGGATAGCCTGGATGGAATGGTAGTACAGTTTTGTTTTATATGTACATTTGATATTGCGGGGCGAGCGTCCGACATGTGGACTGCCGTCACTACCTGTTTGTATTATTCTTTTGGGGCACGACCGGGTCGAGGTCGATGTACCCGTTGTATGTATATTTTACTTTCTGTACTAGGATTACCCCGCGGAGGGGTGCACGGATAGCCGGGTTCTAGAGGGCAACGAGCCCGCATCTCATGGCGTTGAGACGGAGGGGGCTTCACTCTAGAATTGGCAGGCTATTCGCCGCACTCGTAGGGGGTACAGGTTGACCCAGGAGGGGTGCCCAAGTTACCGGATTCCGTGAAGTACTGGGTGGTCCATTCACGTTGCTGAAGGGGGCTGCCTCGCTTCAGGTTTTGGCGGGTAACTTGCCACGCCCGTAGGGGTCTAGGATCTCATTGCACAGGCTATCCACACGACCAGGGGAACGTCGGGTTTCAGTAGCGGTTCTATGAAACCCGGGGATCCCAGATATCTGTATTGATCTGTGATGCTGTACATTTCTGTGATGTTGCATTTTATCACGCCTTAAGCGAATATTATATATTGATATATATACTAGTAGATGTTGTATATGTTTTGCATCCGCGCTAGTCCAGTCCCCGCTCTGTCGTTAGTTAAGTAACCTAACGGGTGATGACGGGACCCAGTGGCGAATGCGGATGGCATATACATACATCATTATTTTCATTCTTTTGTGGTGTGATCAATTGATGGGACTGCATTGATTCGGATCAATGCAAGTTAAACAAACCTATTCTGATGTTGTTGGAACACTTTTCAAAAAGCTGTTATTGCAAGGACGTTCTCTTTTGTTTTGCATCGTGGTATTCAGTTGGAATATCCTGCTCCTCAGTCGACGAGGCAAGGGCCGAGATCCCTTCACCGGGAGTGACCCCTTGGACAGAAGTTTGCGTCAGAGCAATAACTTCACTATAGCCGATTACTTTTGCTTTGCATCATGGTATTCAGTTGGAATATCCTGCACCTCATTCTACGGGGAAAGAGCCGAGATCCCTTCACCGGGAGTGACCTCTTTAGCAAAGGTTTTCGCTACTATTTTTTTAAAAGCTATCCAGTTCCTTCAACGATATCAAGTTCATTACGTTAAAGGTTTTTGCCAGAAACCATTCGTAGCCCTCCGTCGTTTCAGACGGGTAGCACGTAGTATTCATGCTATGTTTGTTGGCCTTCGTCAAGGCATAGTGTATGGTAGTTGCTTGTTACTTTTCTGCTGCATAGATAGATGCGTTGGTTTGGGACAGTCGTATAGCCTTGTTGGCCTTCGTCAAGGGCTTGTACTGGTGGGTTCAAATTAACCTGGACAATGATGGGTAGAACTTGACATGTGACTTATGATTTGTTGGCCTTCATCAAGGTCATAAGAGCATGGGGCAAAAATCCACATCGGGAGTTTCTAAAGAAACTGAAACTTGCCAGATATGCGCATACCTTCTGGAGTGTGATAACGTGAGCGGATTCCGTCAAGTTATCATGCGATGATAGTTGGATCCCGATTCCCACTGATGAGTTGGTTTACTCCTCGGGTGATCCCGACTAATTCTTCTTTTGGGTTTGGAGAAGAATTTGAGGTTACAGTGGGAGGTTTCCTGATTAGATAAAGTGATAACCATTCTGATCTAGGTTAGAGTGCATGCTGAGTGTTTCTTTTCTCTCTCTCTTTGGCAGCGACCATTGACCCGACCCTAGACTATGACTCAGCGACCAAGTTGACTGAACCTTCTTAACACTGGATTTTGGATTGTCAGGGTTGCAAACCTCATTGCCACTCCTACTTTTACCCTTTTCTCCAGGACACCCCGTATTACTATGAACGTCCACTTCCATTGGACAAAACCATCGTATGGTTATATACGAACTCGAAGGAATTCGAGGATGGTTTCCGGTTCTGGAGAAAATGAATAGGACTATTCAGTTGTCTTTTCCTTTTACCTTCTCTCAGGTTGCGAGTACTCCTTGGTTTAGGAGATAGTACACCTATTAAGCAAATTGGATAGTCTTCTTCCAAACCATAGGCTGGTGCCGACCGGTAGGGAATAAAGAAAACCAATTAGCCTAAACAGTGTACAGAAGGTATTAAGTTAAGACAAAGAAAGGGATTAGTAAGAGGGCAAAGTAAATTGCGACTGCTATTCACGACCAAACCAAATATTTCTTCGCCAATCCTAAATCACCTTTGTATTTCTTCAGGACACTCCGTATCATTATGAAGATCCACAGTTTATTTGGATATTCCATCGTATGGTTATATACGAACTCGAAAGGAACTTGTTCCAGTTCGGGGATAGATTCTGGTTCAGGAGAAATAGGAATAAGGTTTATTCAGTTGTCTTTTATCTCCACCTTCTCTCGCATTACGAGTGCTCCTAGGACTAGGACAGTACATCCATTACGCTTATTGGATAGTCTTCTTCCAAACCATAGGCTGGTGCCAAACAGTAGGGAAGGAATAAAACCATTTGGCCTAAAGGGGTGTGCAGAAGGTAATGACTAAAGACATATAAAGGGATTTGGAGAGATGGCAAAGAAATATACGGTTGCAGTTGTGAATCTGGATAATGGAAGAGGCATTACTAGGAATACCGGGATACTTCATCGAAACATTTCAATGTTTTCAGTTTCACTGTATACTGTTAAAAGAAAACTGATTTCCCAATTAGACACTTGCTCCAGGGTATGTATTTACCAGGTATGATTCTCACATCTGTATGGTTATACAGATGATGAGTGGGAGTAAGTTATTGGGAATTAGGTGATCATCCTCATTATATCGGGATTCGTTGTAATTGGTGATATTTGAGGAAGTCACCTGGGTTGTTTGCCGGACGGCAAATATTTGGTTTTGAATATCCGTTGTTATGCACCAAGTTCAAATTGATATATCTGTACGTCTATTTTCATAGAGTGAGATATACCTTTTTGAAATTATGTCCGTGACATTTATCTATATCAGTGGATGGTTAGGTAAGGAGCATTAAACAGCGGTGTAATTCTTCATAACCATAGTACAGTTTTCAACCTACGACACACAGGGAATGAGTCATTAGACTCAGGGGACTTATACAGAGTATTGTATATTGTCCAGTGTCCATTAGGATAGAGGGGTTGGTCCTCGTACTATATTCTGTTTACTTATGACTTCTCTAGTTCTTAGACAAGTGTTTCGTGGAAACACAGGGTCTAAGTTTTGAGAAGTTATAGGTGTATGAATAAAGTAGAGAACCAGGAGTCGCAAGTATCGGGATTCTTCAAAGTGATCGAAGATGTAGATACTTGTGTAAGGTATTCAGTTGATAGTAATGATTAAGAGAACTTGCTTCTCTTTCAGGTTACTCATAATTGGAAGTACTCCTAAGTTGAGTAACGCTGATCGGCCTCCTTCCATTTAGTTGACATGCACTGGAGACAGCTGCATGATTTGAATCTGGTTCAATTAAATCAGTGCCTCTGTTTCTATATTGGATATAGAACAGTTCATATCTTGACATTGTTAAGGTACGGGGAGTTGTCCAGCTTATGCTTAAAACCAGACTCTGGACAACTCAAGGCACGTTTCTGTAATGGCTGTTTGTGGGTTGACCCGGGCTATGACGAGGGTTGACTTTCTACCATCTGGAAGATCAATAGTGATATTGTTCTTGACTCGCCACAGTTTTAATAAAAATGGATTTTTTCAGAAAACAGTAGTGGGAGTATGGTAGAACTGGAAGTGATTCCAGAACCGCAAACGATTACTGAAGATTTGATAAGAACCTAAAGATTCAATCTGGTTTGACATTCCATTGGCCACTCCGCAGATATGGTGGGTAACCTTAGGCACTCGAGAGGTACTTCGGTATGCTCAAGGACGGTGGCAGGGAGGTTCTTGTTTACCCAGACTTGCCATTGCTGTTGTTCCAGACTGTGAGACCCGACAGGGGATGAGTATAGCGTCGTTCTAAACTAGCTTTAGAAATGTACGTCTATATGACTCTGCCAGAGGGTTGTCGTAGTCAGTGGGAGCAGCGGAAGCATTGGTGGACAGTTGGCTTATGTCTATTTATAGACTAAAGCAGATATAGCGGAGATAGATCATCTATTTCTGATGTGACAGTCATAGGTTTGACTTCATCAGAATAGGGGATGGATCTGTTAAGAAGGTAGTAGGGTGTGATGTCCTGGTATTTGATGACATACACAGAATAGGAAGTGATATTCCTATACTACGATCGGTTATACTTTAGTTGTCACACAGTAGTTTCTCCACATAGAACTTGGATTTCATATCAGACATTCTGGTTACTAGATCTATGATTTTAGATCTAGATTTGGGTAGTTTCCCAATCTGGGTACTTAGACAGCATTCTATGAGTATTTAGAATGGACGACTCCTGGCACGGTAGTATACCTGCACGTGATGGAGTCACCCTCTCTAAAGGTGTCTTACAGACTAAAGGGGAGAGGGATGTGCATGATTGGCAGATCACTTGCTTAGGCAATTGAGTCAATCATGAGATGTCAAGTACCACACCAGATGTTATTTTTGCAGTAGATACAGTAAGTTGATATTGATCCCATACTGGAGAAACAGTCGGAAGCAGTTTTAGAACATAAGTTGATGTTCTAGGGATTTGATAACGGCAGCCTCCTTTAGGAGACGGTTATCATTCCAGGCTTCCAAGGTGACCTGGATGGCAGAGTGACTGTCAGAGTTATAGTTTTCCCTCTGACGGGGGGCAGTATTTTGGACAGGTGGGCCAGGTGGATGCTGAGGGAAGGCATGGCGCAGGATACTGATTAAATTCAGTTGACGATACGGTCTAAGAAGTTTGGATTTGGAGTTCATTTATGAGCTAGGTCCCATCAGATATCCAGACATATTCTAAGACAGGTATTGCTCATTTCGGGAGATGGCTTTCTCCGCGAACTTGAGATATAGAGAGACATAGAAAGAAACATCAGAGCGGATCCACTCACTGAGGCTATTCCTCGAATGCAATAGTTTCGCAAATGAGCTTTGTGAGACTGACTAGTAGAGGAGTTGGGTGTTCGGTATCACACGGGCTGTGAGTATGCGACATCGCAATAATTAGCCTTGAGTGCAAGTGGGAGATTGTTGGAGATAGTGCCCTCAGAGTCAATTATTGGATCACAGGCACGTGATTGCAATGATTGAGGGAGGACCTATCCCGGTAGGACAGTCCTACTCAAGATGATAGTATGCTATCTGGTTTATCTTTATCATCGTGTACTGCTTTAGGTGACCTTACGAGTCGCTAGTGCACGTTGATAGAGCCCCTTGGATTCTTGCTTGACTACCAGCAGTATGAGGGCGATCATATACGTGGGAGCTGGGGTCTATAAGCACATCCTTAAAAGGTCCCTAGTCGTGGGAGTTTCGAGACAGGGCATCGATACTCCAGAGTAGACTAGTGTATACAGTCGAGACCCCGACGAGGGGAGGTGGCCGGTCTCACAAGCCACTGGTGACAGTTGGTTCACCTAAGATGTATACAGGTGCTCATTGGGTTATGAGTACACCGGACAGGACTCGCCGGGAACCTGCTAGTTGGTATTATACCTGACGTCAGATGGCAGTTCCCTGGTGACATGTGTACAGGTTAGTTCATTGACCTGAGATCATCATTTGTCTCGTGTGAGTTCCCACTGTGCTTTGATTACTACCCTACCACGCTCAAAGGAGACGTGCAAACAGGTTTTAGTTGGGTACAGTCCCGAGCCACATGGAGGCAGTGAGCGGATCTGCAGGGGTTCGTCTCTCCCGGTATTGGGGGTGAGGTCGCGCTGTGTCTAGGAGAGCCAGTACATGAAAAGTCCTTGGCCAAGACAGGAGATTTACTGGTAGGTATTCCAGTAGTATCTCAGGGTGTTCTGGGCTACACTCCGACACGACTTGTACCGCTTTTGGGGGTCTGACTTTTACCAACCCCCTAGGCCCGCCATGCGATGCTCATAGACGAACGGACCGGACTGTACGGATATTGTCACTGACAGGCTCAGTAGGGTGTCAGTATGAGTTCGCTCACAGACGTCCCTTTTTGTCAATAGCTGGTGGCCAGTCACGTATGGCTAATACCTCTGACGTGCTGGTGGTTAAATCCACAGCCATAGTATTGACGAGTCTTTAGAGTCCACCACATACAGTTACTCAAGTTTCGGGTGAAACGCTGTAAAGACCGTATGGAGATATGGCAGGGTTCGATCAGATACGTGCGGTATTGCACGGATCGTGATCGGACGGATTTTACTAGCGGGCTTTGGTTTAAGCCCGATCCTAGTATTAGACAGTGTAGTTTTTTCTCTTTGCATTTGTATTTAGTGGGAATACAAATGCGAGCATGTATATGCAGTAGCGGGGTTTTCCTGTAATTTATTACGGGATCAGTTTTCTGAAGTTGCCAGTTTGCATTCCGTTCCGGCCGGTTTTCTTTTGTTCTTTCGCGGCCGGACTTTCCGATGGAGGGGGGTTATTTGCAAATGTGCAAATAACATTTGTGGAGGGGTTTTCTTGTATTTTGTGGCTTCATGATTGTTCTATCATCATGAGATTCCTTTTGGATCAATCCTTGCATTAATTGAGAATGGAAATGAAAGGATTGAGTTGGATTTGGGTTTGACATTGGTGTGACCATTTTTCTTCATATATCAATTCTTTTTCTCCACTTGCATGGTTTTGCAATTTTTCCTCCACCCATTTTCTTGTAGGGGCCGGCCACATTATGAGAAGAGAGAGGGAGTTCATTTTCATGTGAGGAAAATTTGTTCATCTCTTTTTCTTGCTACACAAATTCTAGCTCCACTTGAAAGTTCATTCCATTCTATTCCTCCATCACCATGGCAACTACATAAACCCCAAATGAGACAATGGATTCTACACTTGCCTACAGCAATTCTTGGGCACGTCGGCTCGCCAACTTCGTGCCCGAGTTGCCTCGGTCCAGAGGTGGGAGCCCGTAAAAGAACCCGGCGATGTGGTGCCCATTTCGACGAGGAGGCGACGACCGGAGATTCCGCGAGGAGATCGGAGTGGAGACGAAGACCGAAGGACACGGATCGCTCGGTATATCTATCTACCCATCTTTTAGTTTGCTAGTAGTTAGGTTAATGGCCCGATCCGGGATTTTAGTGCGCGGTGGTGCCGGTTTGCTAGTTTGCAAAGTTTTTCGTTTCCGCGTTTCCGGCGTCGGATCGATGGCCGGGGCGCCGCCGTGCACTTACAAATGGATGCTGTGGAAGTCTTCTATTTTTTGTGCTCTTGGCTGCTAGAAAATCAGTCACCACTTGACTAGTTATGTTGCAATGAATCAAATAAAGGCATGTGGCACATACTGTTACGAAAGAGTAATACTTTTCCTACTGGTGCGGTGTAATCCATGTAAACCATATGGATTTCAATTGGATACAAGATAGGTCATATTATCCACTACTTAGATAATTGTATGATATACCCCATCTTGTATCCAATGAATATCCATGTAGCCTACATGGATTCCATTGCACTGGTAGGAAAAGTATTACTCTTTACGAAATAACCCTTATTATCAATAGAGTAATACGTTTTCTACCAGTACGGTGGAATCCTGATGGAGCTCCTTTTCGGGCCTCCGTCAGATGTTGTCTTCCGTTGATCTCGAGGTGAACTGGGTTGATTGTCCTTCGTTGCGTGTGGGTCTCAATGGGTTTTGAGAGGACAAGGTGGGATGAAGAGGCTGCCGCCGTGTACCTGCAAAGAAGTCCCGGGATGGTTTGGTACCACCGAGGACCCTCCGACGCTCAAGTCAGTGACAAGATCCGAGCAGAGTAACGGCGTAAGTGTAAAGAATGGCTTACTTGACCCCTCCGTGATGGGGGTTTATATAGTGGTGGTAGCACACAATAGCAGGCACGAAGATTCCGCCGGCAGTTACGCTCCCGACGTCACGCGCGCGTAGAGAGCGGATCGCCCATTTATGGGGATCGTGATGGCATGGAACGTGGGATGTTGCTGGCGGAGAATTCGCGCATGGCGAGATTCACGGAGCGGCGGTTATGCCTGTGAGTGGTGGAGTTGGTCGGAGGACCGAGGAAGACGGCCTCGGCTGGGAAGGTTGGGGACGAGCGGAGGGGGCCGAGGAGTCTTGGTCTTAAGGCAGCTCGGCGCGGGCTAAGGGCCGAGGAGGTCAATTTGTAGTGGGGGCCCGAGGTGAGCCAGCCTTGTGCTCGCAGGTCGGGTACAGGGTGGCCTGGTCGGCCCCTGCGGGCCCTGTCATCTGAGTTCCAAGACACGTCATCTGCCACGCGTCCTGATCTTGGAGGTCGCCAATATCATGCATTATCATTAGCCCCCCACTTCTGTCCCGACCAGATAGTGGTCGGGACAGGAGTGGACTGCCGGGCCTCCTGGGGCGAGATCCTTTCTATGGTTTCGTCGGGGCGAGCCTTCGGTCCATTGGTTGTCTTTCTGCTAGTGAAACGAGGCGATGTCTCCGCACCTTAAAGGGGTGCGTCGGCTCGAGTACCGTATGACTGAAGCAATAGACCACGTGTCCAAGGGCGACTGGCTGGTGTGACGTATGCGGGCCTACAGCGCCCGATTGGGTGCAATCCAGTTTAGGGCCGACACGTGGGTCGATCGGAGCCGCCGATCGTGAGGAGTCGTTTCGGCGGGAGTTGACGGGCGCCGTTGGACGTGGCGATAAAATGGTGGCGGGGCCCGCCCTAGGGCCCCCCAACCTTTCATCTCCTTCTTTCCTTGAGTCGCTATCGCTTGGCGTTCGTCCTCCCTCGTGAGACATGGTTTGTTCCCATTTTTCGGGTGGCTCGCGTTGAGGGGGAGCCAGTAGCGTGGCCCAGTCCCCGGCTAGCTTGCGCCCTCCACCTGATTCTCCGCCGACTGCCGGGCCGTCCATCTCGTCAGCGGCACCTGGGAGCTTTTCTGGCGGCAGCCGGAGTCGTCAGCCATCACCCGAGTCCTAGACTGGTAACGCGAGGAAGGGCGAGGGCCAGCCCCTTTCTAAGAGGAATAGGATGGTTTCTCGCATGCCACCGTCGAAGGCCCCCGAAGGGATTCCCGTGCGGGAAGGGGGCTCCGTCCTCACTGTTCCGTCTGGGCTTTCCGTTGCCACTGGTCTGCTCACCGGGATGGAGGAATCGGCCAGGGGAAGGCTCCCGTGTGGCTTCTTGAGGGATCAATTGGAGGCCATGGCCCAAGGGGCGGTCCAGGTATGAATCCTTCTACGCGCATTCGCCTTGGTATGCCTTTCCTTGGTTTCTCACTGGCTTTCTGTCAGGTTCTTCAGCACTGCGCCCTCGCCGTTCGCATGGAGACCGAGGGAGCGTTCCACGCCCTGAGGCCAGTGGAGGCGTTTCCTTCAGAGGTCGAGATCTTGCAATGTGACCTGCGCCGGGAGAGGGATAAAGCCGACGTCGCGGCTGGCCGGGCGGAGGACGCGGAGCTCGCCAACTCGGCAACTCGGGGTGCCATCCGCCGTCTGAACGCGTCACTCCGGGTTGCCGATAGGAAGCTGGCGGACCTGACCGGAGGCTTTGCGGCTCTGGAGAAGGAGAGGGACGCAAGTAGGGGGGACGCCGAATCGGCGCTGCTGAGGGCTCAGGTTGCTGAGGCTCGGGCTAAGAAAGCTGTGGCCGAGTATAAGGTATCGGAGCAGTTTTACGCCGAGCTCGGGGAGTATTCTGCCGTTGCGTGGAATAAGGCTTTGGACGCCGTGAAGGAACAGCATCCCGAGTTCGACTATGGTGAACTCCGCGCTCGGGTCCCGCTTCCGGCGACGAGGTCTCCGGTGAGGGATGACGAGGGCAGCCTGGCGCGCCCTTGGTGGCAAATTCTTCGGTGGTAGGGCCTTGGGCCGTGACGCCGACGACGAAGCGGCCGGAGTAAGCCTCCGGGCAGTATGTAGGGCCAGGGTACCCTTTGTAAAGATCTTGATTTTGGCAAAAAAAAGAACCTTTAACTCGTCAGTTTGTGTCCCCCCCTTTTTTTGTGTGTGAGGGACACCCATAGGATGCTCATGCTTGTATTGTTGTGTGCCCGCTAGATTGATGGGAGACCGTTCAGATTTGGATGAACCAGCCGTTCTTCCGGGTGTCTCAGATCCTTGAGTGCGGCCACATGGCAGACGCCCGGTTCGGCCGGGCAGGGTGGCCGTTTGGCAGCTGCTCGGTTGCCCCTTGCGAGGGCTCTTGATCCTTCAGGACGATGGTAGGAAGCTACCAGCCATCGACGGTTAGGCAAGGACCCGACCGCTTCGGGGAGGAATTTTGATCCTCAGCGTGTGGTAGGGAAGCTTCCCGCTGGGGATAGCCGAGCGAGGGGACCTCGGGCTCGGCCGCCTCTGGGAGGGCTTTCAGATCCTTCAGGATGGGGACCGAGCAGGGTTACTGCCCAGTGCCTCTTGGTGAGGACTTTGATCCCTGTCGGTTGTGGTAGGAAGCTACCAGCCGGGGATAGCCGGGCAAGGATTCGACTTCCTCTGGGAAGACTTTGGCCCTTGGCGTGAGGAAAGCTATAAAGCTGTAGGAAGCCACCAAGGACCCTTGGCCGGACAGAGTTACTGCCTGGTGCCTCTTGGCGAGGGGTTTTGTCCTGAAAGATAGCCGAGCGAGGGAACCTCTGGTCTTGACTGCCTCTGGGAGGGCTTTTTGATCCCCGGCGTTGTGGCAAGGAAGCTGCCCGCTGGGGATAGCCGAGCGAGGGAACCTCTGGCCTCGACTGCCTCTGGGAGGGCTTTTTGATCCCCGGCGTTGTGGCGGGGAAGCTGCCCACGGGGGATAGCCGAGCGAGGGAACCTCGTGCCTCGACTGCCTCTGTGAGGGCTTTTTGATCCCCGGCGTTGTGGCAGGGAAGCTTCCCGCGGGGGATAGCCGAGCGAGGGAACCTCGGGCTCGGATGCCTCTGAGAGGGCTTTTGGTTCCTGGTGCCGTGGCAGGGGAGCTGCCCGCTGGAGATAGCCGAGCGAGGGAACCTCGGGCCCGACCATCTCTGGGGGACCTTTCTCGTTGTACAGGGGGAACCCTACCGGGAAAGAAGGTTTGAAAGTTTCTTTATTCGCATGGTTAGGGATTTTAGACAACGCTATACATCACCATTTCAAAGGGAGACTTCGAGCGGTAGCCGGGGCACGGCGTTTTGTTGGTTTTGACTTCATAGGTATAGCTTGAGTTTCTCCGCGTTGTAAGGCCGAGGTAGCTTCCATCCGTCCACATCTTGCAGGCGGTAGGCTCCGCCGGGGAGCGCTTCGTAGACGAGGAAGGGACCCTCCCACTTTGGGGAGAGCTTGTGAAGCCTGCCTTGGTCGATGAACTCATTATGCCGTAGGAATAGGTCCCCGGCCTTGAAGGATCGGTGTTTTACCCGAGCGTTATAGTACCGGGCCGTTTGCTGTTGGTAGGCGGCGGCTCTGATCTGGGCCTGATCCCTTTTCTCCAACAATATGTCAAGGTTGGTTCGTAGTGCCATGGTGTTTGCTTCATCGTCAAAGTGCTCGACTCGGTGGCTGGGTAGCCTGATCTCTTCTGGGACCATTGCTTCGGTCCCGTAGCAGAGGCTAAAAGGGGTCTCCCCGGTAGGGGTCTTTTTTGACGTGCGCAGGGCCCATAAGACCCGGGGTAGTTCCTCAACCCAACTGCCCTGCCTCCCTTCCAGACGGGTTCGGAGGCCCCTGAGGACGTCCCGGTTAGCGACCTCGGCCTGCCCGTTACATTGGGGGTGCGCGACCGCGGCAAACTTCATGAGGACGTGGTATTCTTTGCAGAAGTCCCTTACTTTCTCGTTCTCGAAGTTCGTCCCATGGTCGGTGATGATGCACCTTAGGATCCCGAACCGGTGGATCAGGTTGTTTTGGAGGAACTTGATGGTTGTGGCGGCGTCCGTTTTCCTGATGGGAACGGCCTCGATCCATTTGGTGAAATAGTCCACCGCGACGAGGACATACTTATGTCCGCCAGTCCCCGTGGGAAACTGGCCGATCATATCAATCCCCATTGGGCGAATGGCCACGGGGACGCTAGGGCCGTTAGCTCGGTAGCTGGGAGGCGGGGGATACTACCATGGAGTTGGCAGCCCTTACACCACCTGACCAGCTTCAGGGCGTCTTCATGCATGGTGGGCCAATAGTACCTTTGAAGCAGTGCCTTTTGGGTCAGGGTTCGAGCCCCCTGGTGTGCGCCGCCCACCCCTTCATGGATTTCCCACAGGACGTAGTCAGCCTCGTGGGGGTCAACACACCGGAGCAGGGGCTGAGTGAAGGCCTTCTTGTAGAGGTTCCCGTTGCTCCAGACGAAGTGGGTGGCTCTGGCCCGGAGGCGGGGGGCCGGCTGCCCTGTCTTCCGGGAGCGTGCTGTTTTTCAGGAATTCCATGAGGGGTTTCCTTCAATCTGGGTCATTCTCCTGTGTTGCGTACACTTGGAGCGTCGCCGCCTCGTCTTCAACGCTGGATCGGGCCAAGGTTTCGAAGAGTATCGAGCACCTGTTGCTGGCCGAGTATGATGAAGCCAACTTGCTCAGGGCGTCTGCTTGAGTATTCATTTGTCTGGGTATTTGTTCTGTTCCCCTCCGAACGGACACGCGGGACGTCGGGACGTCTCGCCTGAGGTTCGGGGCAGATGCCAATAGGTGCTATCCGTCCACCTCTCCGAGGATGCCAAGTCGATCCATGGCGCCATGTATCGGAGGTTTAGACGGATGCGTCCGATGTAGCAGACTTCGTCAGATTCCCCCTCGTTTGAGGGGTTTTTGATTGTGGGGACGCTCTTCCCTGCAGGCGCAAGCCCCTGCAGTTAATTACGCTACCGCATCGCGGTAACAACTTTCTCCTTCTCCAGATGGTCACTTCGTGTCGTGTGTTTTTGTTTTATGTTTTCCTGCCCGTGGATCGTTTACGGAGACCAAGTTATGTCGTCGCCCGTAGGGCATGGACTAGTCCAAATCCGTGTTGTCTTAGATTTGGGTTTTGGGGGGGGGTCTGGTTTGAGGACACGTTAGCCATACTTGAGGCTAAGATCAACTCGAACATTCGTTAAGGATACATTAGTCTAGTTTGAGACCAAGATCAACTTAACGGGATCGTTTAGATCCGACAAAGGAGTGTTTGGACTCCATTGTTCCAATTTCAGGACATAGTGGTCCATCGTATGTGTGGCCGTCGGGACCCGTCACCTCTCTGACGACGTTGAAGGATTACAACGACGGATGTCAGAGGAGTTCAGAGATGTACCCTCGAGCCAGAGTTTTAATTAGGGGATTTGTAGTCCAGTCTGCTTGAAGGTTTAAGGACGCGCTAGCCATCTTTGAGGCTAAGATCAACTTAAACAGGACCGTTTAGGTCCGACAAAAGAGCATACGGGGCTCTATTGTTCTAGTTTAAAGACATTGCGGTCCATGGGTAGTTTAAGGACATTGCGGTCCGTGGGTAGTTTAAAGACATCTCGGTCAATGGGTAGTTTTAAGACGTCTCGGTCAATGAGTAGTTTAAGGACATTACGGTCCATGGGTAGTTTTAAGACGTCTCGGTCAAGGTTAAGGACGTCATAGTCCATGGGTTTAAGGACTCCACAGTCCGGTATGTGCTCTGGATGCTTCACACGGGTTCGTTGCCGTGCTCGGCGAGGACCAAGCTCCGCTCTGGATGCTTCACACGGGTTCACTGCCGTGCTCTGCGAGGACCAGGATCCGCTCTGGACGTTTTCCACGGGGTCAAAGAGTGACGTTATCCGCGTTCCACGTAGCCAGGAATTTTGCATTAGACATGGGTTTAAGGACCCCACAGTCCATATCATGAGTGGTCGTCGGGACCCGTCACCTCTTTGAAGACATTGAGGGATTACAATGCCAAGTATCAAAGGAGTGAAGAGATGTACCCTAGAACCGGGGTAGATTAAATAGTCCCTGGCCCAATTTGGGTCAAGACTGATCAATTATGTTATGAGCCCATTGACCCAGTTAATCACAGATTGAGGACTTACGGCCAGCTTGGGCTAAGTCCAGTCAGGTCTGGAATATTGACTTTTTGTTGGTCCATTGAAGGAGAGGCTTTGCCTTCATCAATTGGGCCAAAGCCTAGTGTTAAACACTTCAGAGCAATCAGTGTTGAACACTGGGAATAGTTCAGTGTTTAACACTAACAGAATAGTTGGTGTTAAACACCAGCAACACGGCTTTCAGATTAGTGTTAAACACTAAGGTGGTCAGTTTTGAACGCTGCAAGTAAGGTTTTAATACTAGGGTCCAACAGTCGTTTCAATGATTGGATTCTGGGGTTCCAATTTAGTTTTAAGCGCTAAGGCAAGAGAGGTCACGTGGCAACACGTGAGGGTGCCTTCCCCTCAATGGTTCTGCTGAGATTACTGCATCTTTCTGAGTGTCACGTGTCAGCACGTGACGGGCATTCATGTGCTCGTTTGTTAGAGCTTTCGTTAAGGGTCACGTGGGTCACGTGAGGGACAGCCTCAAAGGGTTTTCTGTAGATCTCTTGGGGGGTCACGTGGTGGCACGTGACCCTGCCTCTATGTGTGTCGTTTTTAGAGGATCTGTTGATCTTTTTTCAGGAATTAAATTCCTCGGGCTTTTAATTTTCAAAGGAATTAAATTCCTACTTCCTTTTGCAGATTTATATTCTGAAATAGAGTTGAACTCTGAATTTTCTGTAGGAATTAAATTCCTCATATATGTGAAGAACTGAATAGGGTTAAACCCTGATGAAAGCTTTTAAGGAACTAAACTTCCCGTTTTAAAGAATTATGATTAAGGGAATTAAATTCCTGCTGTTTCAACAGAACTATGTTCTTAATTAGGGTTAAACCCTGCTTCTTTTTATTTTGAAGGAATTAAATTCCCATGATACAGGGTCGAGCCCTAATTTTATTTTAAAGGAATTGAATTCCTATAGTTCTGCGAGAATTAAATTCTCATGCTTGTATTCCTTCTCTATGTTTTGGATCTGCATGGCAGGATCTCGACCCATTGAGAATTAAATTCTCAACCTTAAGGGGAGATGTGCACTTTGCAGATCCTCTATCAAAGAGAGAAGAGATGTGTTCTTCTGTTTTATATATTAGAGTTAAACTCTGTTGAGAATTAAATTCTCCTTCTTTCCGAAAGCCTTCCTTTTCTTACCTAGGGTTTTTGCAGAAGATCCAAATCTTTTCCAAGTATCAAAGCTTTTCTCCTTTTTTCTTTCTCTGCGCATATGTCCCCCTTCTCTGTGTCTTTTGGCTCCTATTTATAGGAGAAGCAGCCGAATGAATTAGTTTTTGATGCATCTTCACTGAGAGATTTGATTTGTATCCATCATTCGTTTTGGACCTTTGGATTATTGGGTGAATTTTATTCACCATTGGATTTTAAATCCAGAGATTCTCCTTTGTTATTTTGGTTAGATTTAAGGGAGAAATCTTTCCAAACCCGAGATTTTCCATAGATAGATGATATTTAATCATCTCTGAATCTTTAATTTGATTGGTCCCAGATACTCACTTTCCTTTGGAAGGATTCAAATTTCCTTCAGAATTTAATTTTGCCATCAACATGGGCTTTGAAAGCCGGTCACGTATGACCACGTGACCCATGGTCACGTGCGGACACGTGACCCCCTTTTGGAATGAAGGATCCTCTTTCTTTCTGCATTCTGCCTTCTTCTGCTGCTTAGCCGTCACGTGTTACCACGTGACCCCTGGTCACGTGTGAGCACGTGACCCCTGTCTGGCACTTCTTTCCTCGGTTCAATTGGAGAGCGAGTTTGCTGCTTTGAACGTCACGTGTCGACACGTGACCCTGGTCACGTGGGAGCACGTGACCTCTTCTGAAGCTCTTTTCCTTGACTTTGCTCAACGAATCGATGTGCGCTTTTTCTGCACTTCATAGGTCACGTGTCAACACGTGACTGCTGGTCACGTGTAAGCACGTGGCCCCTTTTTGAAGTTTTTCTCAGAAGCTTTTCTGATTTTAAATCAGGAAACATGTTCCACCTGGACTTCGTCGAAGTTTCCTCGGAGCTTCCTCACCTCGTCTAGGTATTTCATCATCAGGGGCTCCCGAGCCTCGAAGCGGCTGGTTACTTGGCCGACGACCAGGGCCGAGTCGCTACGGACCCGGACGGTCTTCAGCCCCAGCCCGACGGCCATGCGCAGCCCGGCTAAGAGGGCTTCATACTCCGCCGCGTTGTTTGATGCTTTGAAACCGAGCCTCAAGGAGTACTCCATCTCGGCTTCGTTCGGACCTCGGATAATGAGGCCGGCACCACAGCCTTCCTCGGTGGAAGACCCGTCGATGTAGATGATCCACTCCGGGGCTGAGCTACGGCCTTCCTGGTCGGGATGCCGGGCTGCGAGGGGCGGCGCGGGATCCAGCTTCCTGCTGGGGATGGTGCATTCGACGACGAAATCGGCCAGGGCCTGCGCCTTAATGGCTTGCCTCGGGCGATACCTTATGTCGAATTGAGACAACTCCCATCTCCATTACTCTAGGCGGCCAGAGGATTCCGGCGATGCCAGGATAGCCCCCAAGGGGCGCTCAGTGAGGACGAGGATGGTGTGTGCTTGGAAGTAGTGCCGCAGCTTCCGTGAGATTACTACGAGAGCCAGGACGATCTTCTCTATGGCGGGGTATCTCTTCTCCGCATCTTTGAATACATGGCTCACATAGTACACTGGCCTTTGCACCCCCTCGGCCTCTCGGACGAGCACCGACCCAGCTTCTTGGTCGGACACCGCCAGGTACAGCGACAGCTCATCCCCTTCCATGGGCCGGGTGAGTAGGGGCGGCGTTGCGAGGTGCCTCTTCAGTTGGTCGAAGGCGGCTTGGCAATCTTCCGACCACTCGAACCTTAGGATTTTCCTCAGCACCTTGAAGAACGGGAGGCACTTCTCCCCCGACCTGGACATGAAACGGCTCAGAGCGGCGATCCGCCCTGTGAGCCGCATGATTTCGACGTTGGTCCGGGGTGCGGTCATGTTCAGGATGGCGTCGATCTTCTTCGGGTTAGCTTCAATCCCGCGGTGAGTGACCATAAACCCGAGGAATTTCCCTCCGGTAATTCCGAACGCGCACTTGGCGGGGTTCAGCTTCATGTTGAACTTGCGGAGCAGCTTGAACGCCTCGCCCAGGTCCTTGACATGGTCGGCCGACGAGACGGACTTGACGAGCATGTCGTCGACGTAGACCTCCATGTTTCTATCGATCTGCGACTTGAACATGCGGTTGACCAGTCTCTGGTATGTGGCCCCGGCATTCTTGAGGCCGAATGGCATCACCCTGTAACAGTACACCCCCCGGTCCGTGGTGAATGTGGTCATGTCTTCGTCGTCAGGGTTCATGCGGATTTGGTTGTAGCCGGAGAAGGCGTCCATGAAGCTCAGGAGCTCGTGCTCGGCCGAGCTGTCGACGAGCTGGTCTATGCGGGGGAGTGGGAAGTTGTCCTTGGGCCAGGCCTTGTTGAGGTCGGTGAAGTCGACGCACATACGCCACTTCCTACTCGATTTCTTGACTAGGACCACGTTGGCCAGCCATTCCGAGTAGGGCACGTTCCTGATGAAGTGGGCGGCGAGGAGTCGGTCAACTTCTTCCTCGATGGCCTTTTGTTTGGCCGGGGCGAAGCTTCTCTTCTTCTGACTGACGGGTCGGGCCGTGGGATCAACCCCGAGCTTGTGGGAGATGATTTTGGGGTCGATCCCAGGCATGTCAGCTGGGGCCCAGGCGAAGACGTCGGAATTGCTCCGGAGGAACTCGGTTAGGTCATCCCGCTGGGTTCCCGCTAGGAGTGACCCGATCTAGATGGTCTTCCCTGGGTCTCCTTCTGCTAGGGGTACCTCGGTCAGTGGTTCGACCGGTGCCCCATGGACCTCCTTCCGCTCGTCCCGGGTGTCTAGGGACCCCTCCATGTCGTCGCATGCATCGGCGCTAACAGCGTGCTGCTCGGGGGAAGATGCATCTGCCAGACCCACCTCCATGACCCGTTGGCTCCCATCGGCCCCGCCCACCCCACCTTGGTCGAGGGGGAATTTTATCGCTAGGTGGTACGTCGAGATATGGGCCTGGAGGGAGTTCAGAGTCGGCCGGCCGAGAAGGACGTTGTAGGCCGAGGGGACCCTAGCCACAATGAAGTCTACTGGTAGTGTGCGCGTATGGCCGGGCTCCCCGATCGTGAACTGCAGGGTGACCACCCCTTGCGCCGGGATGGAGTGGTTGGTAAATCCCGAGAGGATGTGGGAGGTTGGCCTCAAGTCCGCTGGGGCCAGCCCCATCCACAGAAAGCAGTCGTAGAAGAGGATGTCCGCCGAGCTGCCGGAATCGATGAGTATTCGGTGGACCTCGTATCGGTGAATCCGCGCTACGATCACCAGTGGGTCGCTATGGGGCACAGATATGCCGTGGAGATCCTCGCCGCCAAAGGTGATAGGCTCCCGGCCCCTAGCTCTTTTGGTGGGGCGGCCGCCAGAGCGTATGGGGCGGCAGCCTGCGGGGAGGCCGATGACCTCGGGCGAGGGTCCGCCCGCGCCCCCGTTGCGAGGGAAGCGGTAGCGGGCGTTTGGATCCTTAGGGGAGTCGGTTGTCATGCGGGCGGAGATCGGAATGCCAACTTTGTATTTTGTGGAGTTACGTTCCCACAGACGACGCCAACTGATGGAGCTCCTTTTCGGGCCTCCGTCGGATGTTGTCTTCCGTTGATCTCGAGGTGAACTGGGTTGACTGTCCTTCGTTGCGTGTGGGTCTCAATGAGTTTTGAGAGGACAAGGTGGGATGAAGAGGCTGTCGCCGTGTACCTGCAAAGAAGTCCCGGGGTGGTTTGGTACCACCGAGGACCCTCCGACGCTCAAGTCAGTGACAAGATCCGAGCAGAGTAACGGCGTAAGTGTAAAGAATGGCTTGCTTGACCCCTCCGTGATGGGGGTTTATATAGTGGCGGTAGCACACAATAGCAGGCACGAAGATTCCGCCGGCAGTTACGCTCCCGACGTCACGCCCGCGTAGAGAGCGGATCGCCTATTAATGGGGATCGTGATGGCGTGGAAGGTGGGATGTTGCTGGCGGAGAATCCGCATGGCGAGATTCGCGGAGCGGCGGTTACGCCTGTGAGCGGTGGAGTTGGTCGAAGGACAGAGGAAGACGGCCTCGGCTGGGAAGCTTGGGGACGAGTGGAGGTGGCCGAGGAGTCTTGGTCTTGTGGCAGCTCGGCACGGGCTAAGGGCCGAGGAGGTCAATTTGCAGGGGGGCCCGAGGTGAGCCAGCCTTGTGCTCGTAGGTCGGGTACAGGGTGGCCTGGTCGGCCCCTGCGGGCCCTGTCATCTGAGTTCTGGGACACGTCATCTGCCACGCGTCCTGATCTTGGAGGTCGCCAATATCGTGCATTATCAAATCCACATAGGCCACCATGGCTTTCATTAATTACAAGATAGGATATGGGGTACAAGTATCTTAGATAGTGGATAACATGACCTAGACTGTATCAATGAAAGCCTTGGGGGCCTATGTGGAGTCCACCGCACCAATGGAAAAAGTATTACTCTTCACTTAACCAATTAAATGAAGCCAAATGGATCATTCTTTTACAAAAAATTCCTTTTTATTAAAGTTGTTTGATTCTATGTCTCCTCCCTCTCTTTTCTTGCGCTCTTCTTCTATTGCAACGATTGCTGGCGGATTGAGTAGATAATTTTTTTATCGGATGGTTAGTTGCAAGGTCAAAATCGCATATTTTAATTCACTAAACTATACAGTACAAGATAACTTACTAAACCATATTAGCTAGTAATAACATTTATATTGCAGTATAACATTAATCTCTACCATTATAATTCAAACACATGGGTTTTCAATTTCAATTTCAAACAAAATAATTAAAAAAATTAAGAAAATTACTTTATTAATAACCATTCCATCTTTTCCTTCCTAATTTTACAAATGATAAACAGGGAGAAAATTCCTTGTCATATCAACTACTTTCCTTATCTATAACTCCTTTCACTACTCTTTTCTTTTTTCACATACATCCTATGTATGTGCTTTGAATTTAGTTTGTATAAATGTAAAGTTGGTTTGGGCCAAAAATAAAAAGCAATTTACAATTTCATGCACCTATTTTATTAATATTCTTAAAGTTTTTGCCTCCAAATGTAAAGAACATGTGAGTCAAATTAAGAAGACTATATAAAGATCTTACGGTTGTCTCATCGGTTGATCCCTCCCCGCCCCCAATAAATATGTAATGTACTATTGTAAAGAAAGAAATGAGAAAATTACACTTAGAAGTTAGAATTGAAGTCATGAATGTAAAAATCAGGAACAAAAGCATGTATTTTATCGAGGACTTACTTTTATTATTCCCTCCCTAATCAGAAAGATTAGTTGCGTCCCAGATGTAGGAGAAATTTTATGGTGGTTGCTATATAACCGGTCATCACTTGACTAGTCATGTTGCAAAGAATCAAATATAGCCATATGGTACATACTTTTAGGAATTAACTCTTATTATCAAATCATTGCTTTACTCTTTCTCTTAACCAATTAAATGAAGCCAAACGGATCATTTTTTTACAAAAAAAATTCCTTTTTATTAAAGTTGGTTGATGCTCTTGAAAGTATGTCCTAGTACCTCTACTAGGGTTTTAACAACATCAAGTATGCAATTTTAAAAATCTAGAGGGCTGAATCTACTATCTACAATCGAACTAAAGGTTTAGGGTTACAAAAGAAGGCTAACTAAAGATCTATACTAAGTGAAGAGAAGCAACAACCTTTGTGGTCAAGTCCTTCACTTCAAAATCTCCTTTTAGTAGTCCTTTGAATTCCTTTTAGGGCTCCACTTGAAGAAAGAAACGTGATTTCTCGAAATCTTCTTTGTCGAAGATGGTCCACCTTGAGGCAACCCATACTCAAGCTCACACTTCGCTAATCAAAGTATTAGTGAAGAAAACAACATAACCTTATTTGCTAAAAATATTTAGATTGATGAAATAGGGTTTTTGCTCACTAAAAATTCTTTTCCTTTTCTTCACTCTTGAGTGAATAGTTTCACAGGAAGAGATAAAGATGAAGAAAATGAAGATCGTTGTGAGAATGAACCTTAGGTTGAGGATAAGTTTTAAAAGATGAACTTATATGAATTATATATCAAAAGAGATAATGAGTCATGCCATCTCCAAGGTTCTGAAAGAAATTACTCATACTTCTTTTTCTAAATTCAAATAAGAAATCTTTCATCTTATCCTTAACCCAATGTGATTCTCTTGTACATCCATCTATGGTGTATCATCAACCATGATACAATTATATATACATTATTTATATCACATACAAATAATATATAATTATATGGAAAAATTAAAGTGGGCATAATATATATATATATATCAAAATATTAAATCAACACTTGATTCAATAATCCGGTTATATCATATATAACCCGGCTAATATCGTATAACGCTAAATTAGAATACGATATCATATATTCGTATTTAATCAAGCTCCCGCACATATCTCTATATATGTCCTACCTCGTTTCGCTTGAGCTGGGAAATCTCTATGTGGGACACTAAATACTCGCTAATACGCCGGCAATAGGTAATGGTCACATCAAACACCTACAAGCCGTCAGCGGTATTAGCTGCACGTAACGGCTACCCAAGTATTGAACGAATTAAAGATCAACAAGCAAACTTGTCCAACCTCTCTACAAAGTATATAAGCAACACTTACCGTACAGTCCGGTCTCTTCGTCTAATATGTTGCTGTAAGGTGTTTTTTGTTATCCCATTGAGATGGGAATACACGGGCGCTGATCAGGCGCATTACAGATTCTCTCTGTCTAGGGTAGGCTGGGGTTTATTAATTGTGGGGATCTGAATCTCTGGCAGCCGTGGACTAAGCTGCCGTTAATTACCTCTCGCCTTTGGAGCGAGAGAATCTCCAATTAACGGGTCAAACAGGTCATGCGAACTCAATGTGCAGTGTACGTGTGTTGTATTTTGAAAGGGGTTTTGGATATATCGGGGGGCCCGCAGAGTTTTTACGGGGGTCCCGCTACCCGGATAGCGGGCTGGGGGTCAAGGGGGCTGGAGGGTGCGGGGCAGCGCCCTTGTTCCCCTCCGAAGGACGGCGCGACTGGACGTCTTGCCTGAAATTCGGGACAGATGCTAATTGGTGCTATCCGTCCACCTCTCCGAAGATGCCAAGTTGATTTATGGCACCGTACATCGAAGGTTTGAACGGATGCGTTCGATATAGCAGACTTCGTCAGATTCCCCCTCGCTTGAGGGGTTTTTGATTGTGGGGACGCTCCTCCCTGCAGGCTCAAGCCCCTGCAGTTAATTATGCTACCGCATCGCGGTAACCACTTTCTCCTTCTCCAGATGGTCACTTCGTGTCGTGTGTATTTATTTTATGTTTAGTTGCCCGTGGATTGTATACGGAGACTGAGTTATGTCGTCGCCCGTAGGGCGTGGACTAGTCCAAATCCGTATTATCTTAGATTTGGGTTTGGGGGTTTCGGTTTAAGGATACGTTAGCCTCATTTGAGCCTAAGATCGACTTAAACGTTTGTTAAGGATACGTTAGTCTATTTTTAGACTAAGATCGACTTAACGGGATCGTTTAGATCCAACAAGAGAGCAATAAAAGGGGGGCTCTGTTGTTTAGTTTAGTGACGTTACGGTCGGTAGGTAGTTTAAGGACATTGCGGTCCATGGATAGTTTAAGGACATTGCGGTCCATGGGTAGTTTAAGGACATTGCGGTTCAATGTTAGTTTTAAGACATTGCGGTCAAGGTTAAGGACCTCATAGTCCGTGGATTTAGGGACTCCACAGTCCGTAGTTAGTTTTAAGACATCCCGGTCAAGGTTAAGGACCTCATAGTCCGTGGGTTAGGGACTCCACAGTCCGTTGTTAGTTTTAAGACATCTCGGTCAAGGTTAAGGACGTCATAGTCCATGGGTTTAAGGACCCCACAGTCCATTGTTAGTTTTAAGACATCTCGGTCAAGGTTAAGGACGTCATAGTCCATGGGTTTAAGGACCCCACAGTCCATTGTTAGTTTTAAGACATCTCGGTCAAGGTTAAGGACGTCATAGTCCATGGGTTTAAGGACCCCACAGTCCATTGTTAGTTTTAAGACATCTCGGTCAAGGTTAAGGACGTCATAGTCCATGGGTTTAAGGACCCCACAGTCCATTGTTAGTTTTAAGACATCTCGTTCAAGGTTAAGGAAGTCATAGTCCATGGGTTTAAGGACCCCACAGTCCATTGTTAGTTTTAAGACATCTCGGTCAAGGTTATGGATGTCATAGTCCATGGGTTTAAGGACCCCACAGTCCATGTCAATGTGTGGTCATCGGGACCCGTCGCCTCTTTGAAGACGTTGAGGAATTACAACGCCAAGTATCAAAGGAGTGAAGAGATGTACCCTTGAGCCGGGGTGGATTAAATAGTCTTTGGCCCAATTTGGGATCAAGACCAATTAATTATGTTATGAGCCCATTAGCCCAGTTAAGTCTGAATTGAGGACTTATGGCCATCTTGGGCTAAGTCCAATCATGTTTGGAATATTGGCTTCCTGTTGGTCCATTGAAGGAGAGGGTTTGCCTCTGGCCATTTAGCCAATTGGGCTAACGTTAATTCAACAGTGTTGAACACTGGGATCAAGTTAGTGTTTTAACACTAAAAGACAGTTGGTGTTAAACACCAGCAACAGGGGGTTCAAATTAGTGTTAAACACTAGAGCAAATCAGTGTCAAACACTAGCAGCAGAGGCTTCAAATTAGTGTTAAACACTAAGAAATTCAGTGTTAAACACTGCAAATAAAGTTCTTTGATTAGTGTTGAACACTAAGGCCAAACAGTGTTTTAACACTGGATTCAGGGGTTCCAATTTAGCGTTAAACACTAAGGCAAGAGGGGTCACGTGGTAGCACGTGAGGGCGCCCTCCCTTCATTTGTTCTGCTGAGAATATCGCATCTTTTGGAGCATCACGTGCCATCACGTGACGGGTGTTTAAATGCTTGTATGTTAAAGCCTCTGCCAAGGGTCACGTGGGTCACGTGAGGCACTACCTCAAAGGGGCTTTTCTGTAGATCTTTTTGGGGGTCACATGGTGACACGTGACCCTGCCTCTATGTATGTTTTTTAGAAGATCTGTTAATCCCTTTCAGAAATTAAATTCCTCGTAGGGTTGAACCCTAACAATAATTTTAGAGGAATTAAATTCCTATTTCCTTTTGAAGATTTATATTCTGGGATAGAGTTGAACTCTGAATTTTCTGTAGGAATTAAATTCCTCATATATGTGAAGAACTGAATTCTATCGTAGGGTTAAACCCTAATAAAAGCTTTAAGGAATTAAACTCCCACTCTCTGTTAAAGAATTATTCTGGGGAATGAGATTCTGTCATAGGGTGAAACCCTAATATCTTCTTTCTTAAGGGAATTAAATTTCTGTTGTTTTAACAGAACGAAGTTCTTAACTAGGGTTAAACCCTGATTCTGTTCATTCTGAAGGAATTAAATTCCCATAACATAGGGTCAAACCCAAATTTTATTTTAAAGAAATTAAATTCCTATAGTTCTGTGAGAATTAAATTCTCATGCTTCTATTCCCTCTCTATGCTTTGGATCTGCATGGCAGGATCTCAACCCATTGAGAATTAAATTCTCAACTTAAGGGGAGATGTGCACTTTACAGATCCTCCACCAAAGAGAGAACTATGTTCTTCTGTTTTATATCAGAGTTAAACTCTGTTGAGAATTAAATTCTCTTTTTCTTTCAAAAAGCCTTCCCTTTCTTACCTAGGGTTTTCTTTTGCAGAAGATCCAAATTCCTCCAAAGTATCAAGGCTCTCTTCTTTTTTTCTTTGTGTCGATTCCTTTCTGCATATATCTATCTGTGTGTCTCTTGGCTCCTATTTATAGGAGAAGCAGCCGAATCAATTAGTTTTGGTGAATCTTTCATTGATAGATTTAATTTGTATTCACCATTCGTTTTGGACCTTTGGATTATTAGGTGAAGTTTATTCACCATTGGATTTTAAATCCAGAGATTCTCCTTTGTTATTTCGTTTAGATCTTAAGGGGAAATCTTTCCAAGTTCAGACTTTTTCCATAGATAGGTGATATTTAATCACCTTTAAATCTTTAGTTCAATCGGTTCCAAATAATCATTTTCCTTTGGAAAGATTTGAAAGGTCTTTTCTCAGAATTTAATTCTGTTAACAGATAGGCTTTGAAAGCCGGTCACATGTAGCCACGTGACCCTTGGTCACGTGTGGGCACGTGACCCCCTTGGAACGAGCCCTCTTCTTTCTTTTTGCGTTCTTTCTTCTGGTCGCTGCTTAGCTGTCACGTGCAACCACATGACCCCTGGTCACGTGCCACCACGTGACCCCTGGTCACGTGTGAGCACGTGACCCTCGTCTGGAGCCTTTTTCTTGATTTAATCAGAGAACTGTTGTGTCTTTGCCGCTGCTTTTAAATGTCACGTGCCGACACGTGACCCTGGTCACGTGGGAGCACGTGACCCTTTCTGAAGCCCTTTTCTTTAACTGGATCTGCCTTGCCGATACTTTTAGATGTCACGTGCCAACACGTGATTGCTGGTCACGTGTAAGCACGTGACCCTTTTCTGAAGCCTCTTCCGTAGGCTTTCCTGATTTTAAATCAGGAAATAGCCCTGTTAGAATTTTTTTTCTAATAAGGACAGTGTCGTGGAGTGTGTGTGCATCTATACACACACACACACACACACACACACACACACACATGCATATATATAAGAAAGGGAAAAGCATACACACATACACACATGCATATATATAAGAAAGGGAAAAGCATCCAAAGGACGCGTGGGGGCCAGCGTCTCACGTGTGTATCACGCAGGCGCTGGACGCCCCACGTGCATGGCACGCGGGTCCTGGGCGTCAGCAGGAGTGGGACTTGGTCCCTGCACTGGAAGCTGTGCTCCCGATTTGATTTATGGAGTTGAACTCCTAAGATATTTTTGGAACTGTTGAAAGGGGCTTCTTCCTTGAGCCCTGGATCTTCCCCGAAGTGGGACTTTTGGAGATGAGTCTCCTTCCTCCTCTTCTGTCGGCCGGATCTTGGAGAACAAGACGGGGTGAGATTTAAAAATCTCCCATTTTTGAGATCTAATGAAAGATCTGAGCTCCCCTTTATCGGTTTTGTGGTGAAAAACTATTTAGTTTTGGAAAAGGAAGAGTAAAACCCTTGATTTAATTCAAAAGAAAAGAGAAGGTTTAGAACCTTAAGGAAGGAGAAGGAGGCACAAAAACCCTAGAGTTTTTAGAGAATGAAAAGTATATACTTTATCCATCATCATGTTGCCTTATATAGGCTTACACATTTACATATAGCCCCTTGGGCTTTACAAAATGACATTTTGTCCATCCCATGTCTCATGTGCTATTTCTTTTTGCACATAAGCCATGGGCTTTACAAAAATTTGGCTTTATGCCCATTCATGCATAAAAAATTACATTAAAATTATTTATTACATGATTTTTTATTTCAGCATAAGGGAGGCCGGCCGCTTCATGTTCGGGCTCGACTCGGGCATGAGCCCACTTGATCTGGGTTTGGGCCTACCTGGCTTTGGGTTGACCTTGACTTGGTCAACTGGGGTGCAATTTTCGACCCCAACAAAGTGCCCCCATCAATAAATGCACACCACATATGTGGGTCGTGTGCATGAAATTGATGGATCTTCTTTCGCGTGGAGGCGACTTGATTTGGTTCCCCTTTTTGGAAAGCTGGCACTGCCCTTTTTACGATATGGACGGTCGATACTTGACGTGTCTCCGAGATGGAGTGTCTGGTTGACTTGATTCCAAGGTGGAGCATAATTCCGACGAGGAGGTCGTTGCTGCCCTTTTAGCGACGTGGACGGTCGGATGCTGCCCTTTTAGCGACGTTGACGGTCGGCGTTTGCGTCTCTGAGGCGGAGTGTCCATAGTAGACATTTCCCTGGCCCGGAGTGATTTGGTTCCCGATTTGTGGGAAGCCTGCACTGCCCTTTTTACGACATGGACGGTCGACACTTGACGCGTCTCCGAGGCGAAGTCTCCGTGGTAGACTTTTCCCTGGCCCGGAGCGATTTGGTTCCCGATTTGTGGGAAGCTTGCACTACCCTTTTTACGACATGGACGGTCGATGCTTGACGCGTCTCCGAGGCGGAGTGTCCATGGTAGACTTTTCCCTGGCCCGGAGCGATTTGGTTCCCGATTTGTGGGAAGCCTGCACTGCCCTTTTTACGACATGGACGGTCGAAACTTGATGCGTCTCCGAGGCCGAGTGTCCGTGGTAGACTTTTCCCTGGCCCGGAGCGATTTGGTTCCCGATTTGTGGGAAGCATGCACTGCCATTTTTACGACTTGGACGGTCGACGCTTGACGCGTCTCCGAGACGGAGTGTCCGTGGTAGACTTTTCCCTAGCCCGGAGTGATTTGGTTCCCGATTTGTAGGAAGCCTGCACTGCCCTTTTTACGACATGGACGGTCGACGCTTGACGCGTCTCCAAGGCGGAGTGTCCGTGGTAGACTTTTCTTTGGCCTGGAGCGATTTGGTTCTCGATTTGTGGGAATCCTGCACTGGCCTTTTTACGACATGGACGGTCGACGCTAGACGCGTCTCTGAGGCGGAGTGTCCGTGGTAGACTTTTCCCTGGCCCGGAGCGATTTGCTTCCCGATTTGTGGGAAGCATGCACTGCCTTTTTTACGACATGGAAAGTCAACGCTTGACGCGTCTCCGAGGCGGAGTGTCCGTGGTAGACTTTTCCCTGGCCCGGAGCGATTTGGTTCCCGATTTGTGGGAAGCCTGCACTGCCCTTTTTACGACATAGACGGTCGACGCTTGACGCGTCTTCAAGGCGGAGTGTCCGTGGTAGACTTTTTCCTGGCCCGGAGCGATTTGGTTCCTGATTTGTGGGAAGCCTGCACTGCCCTTTCTACGACATGGACGGTCGACGCTTGACGCGTCTCCGAGGCGGAGTGTCCGTGGTAGACTTTTCCCTGGCCCGGAGCGATTTGCTTCCCGATTTGTGGAAGCATGCACTACCTTTTTTACGACATGGAAGGTCAACGCTTGACGAGTCTCCGAGACGGAGTGTACGTGGTAGACTTTTCCCTGGCCCGGAGCGATTTGGTTCCCGATTTGTGGGAAGCCTGCACTGCCCTTTTTTACGACATGGACGGTCGACGCTTGACGCGTCTCCAAGGCGGAGTGTCCGTGGTAGACTTTTCCCTGGCCCAGAGAGATTTGGTTCCCGATTTGTGGGAACCATGCACTGCCCTTTTTACGACATGGACGGTCGACGCTTGACGCGTCTCCGAGGCGGAGTGTTCGTGGTAGACTTTTCCCTGGCCCAGAGCGATTTGGTTCCCGATTTGTGGGAAGCCTGCACTGCCCTTTTTACGACATGGACGGTCGACGCTTGACGCGTCTTCGAGACGGAGTGTCTGTGGTAGACTTTTCCCTGGCCCGGAGCGATTTGGTTCCCGATTTGTGGAAACCTGCACTGCCCTTTTTACGACATGGACGGTCGATGCTTGACACATCTCTGAGGTGGAGTGTCCGTGGTAGACTTTTCCCTGGCCCGGAGCGATTTGCTTCCCGATTTGTGGGAAGCATGCACTGCCTTTTTTACGACATGGAAAGTTAACGCTTGACGCGTCTTCGAGACGGAGTGTCCGTGGTAGACTTTTCCCTGGCCCGGAGCGATTTGGTTCCCGATTTGTGGGAAGCCTGCACTGCCGTTTTTACGATATGGACGGTCGACGCTTGACGCGTCTTTGAGGCGGAGTGTCCGTGGTAGACTTTTCCCTGGCCCGGAGCGATTTGGTTCCCGATTTATGGGAAGCCTGCACTGCCTTTTTTACGACATGGAAAGTCGAAGCTTGACGCGTCTCCGAGGCGAAGTGTCCGTGGTAGACTTTTCCCTGGCCCGGAGCGATTTGCTTCCTTATTTGTGGGTAGCATGCACTTCCTTTTTTACGACATGGAAGGTCGACGCTTGACGCGTCTCCGAGACGGAGTGTCCGTGGTAGACTTTTCCCTGGCCCGGAGCGATTTGGTTCCCGATTTTTGGGAAGCCTGCATTGCCCTTTTTACGACATGGACAGTCGACGCTTGACGCGTCTCCGAGGCGGAGTCTCCGTGGTAGATTTTTCCCTGGCCCGGATCGATTTGGTTCCCGATTTGTGGGAAGCCTGCACTGCCCTTTTTACGACATGGACGGTCGACACTTGACGCGTCTCCGAGGCGGAGTGCCCGTGGTAGACTTTTTCCTGGCCCGGAGCGATTTGGTTCCCGATTTGTGGGAAGCCTGCACTGCCCTTTTTACGACATGGACGGTCGACGCTTGACGCGTCTCCGAGACGGAGTGTCCGTGGTAGACTTTTCCCTGGCCCGGAGCGATTTGGTTCCCGATTTGTGGGAAGCCTGCACTGCCCTTTTTACAACATGGACGGTCGATGGAGTGATTTGGTCGACGTGCCCAGGCACGGAGTGTCGCTAGTCGACGTTTCCCCGAGGCGGAGTGTCTGTAGTCGACGTGCCTTCGGCACGGAGTGTCTGCTTGACGTTTCCCCTGTTACGGAGTGTCGGCTGTTTGACGCAGAGGTCGATGTTGGAATTGGTTGGTTTGATTTGTGTTGACATCAGCATCGCTACACTGAAATATGGTACCAGGAGCGAATCATCATTTGCCATGAGTGGATTAGGGGATTTGGTTTTGGTCGGCATCTGCATTGCTGCACCGGAATATTGCGAGGAGCAACTCATCATTTGCCCCGGGAGTATTTGGGAATTGGTTTTTGGGTCGGCATTAGCACCGCTACACTGGAATATGGTACCATGAGCGAATCATCATTTGTCTTTCCCTGTTTGGAAGCGATGGCTTAGGAGACAGGTTTAGATCCCTATCACCTAAGGCTTTTCAATTTTATGGGCCGTAAGGATCCCATAAAAGCATTTTCTCCCTACGAGTCGTAAGGATCCCGTAGGTGCATTTCCTCCTTAGGAGTCATGAGGACCCCCAAGTGTGTTTTCCCTTTATGAGTCGTAAGGATCCCACGAAGGCGTTTTCTTACGAGTCATAAGGATCTCACAAGTTTTGTTCTCCTCATGCGTCGTGAGGACACACGAGTGGATTTCCCTCGTTCCCAGTTTAATGACTCAGGGGGTCATCTGTTTCCAGTTTAACGACTTAGAAGTCATCTGCTCCCAGTTTAAAGGCTTGGGGTCTATTGTGCCCAGTTTAACGACTTAGAGGTCATCTGTACCCAATTTAACGACTTAGAGGTCATATGTTCCCAGTTTAACGACTTAGAGATCATATGTTCCTAGTTTAAAGACTTAGAGGTCTATCGTGCCCAGTTTAGCGACTTAGCGGTCATCTGTTCCCAGTTTAATGACTTAGCGGTTATCTGTTCCCAGTTTAATGACTTAGCGGTCATCTGTTCCCAGTTTAAAGACTTTGGGGTCTATTGGATCGATTTGGAATTTCGGGATAGGGGCTGGCATCAGCGTTGCTAACACTGATGCACAGGTGCCAGGAGCAATTCATCATTTGCCTTTCCCTATTTGGGAGCGATGGCTGAGGAGACAGGTTTAGGTCCCTATCACCTAAGACTTTTCAATTTCATGGGCCGTAAGGGTCCCATAAAAGCATTTTCTCCCTACGGGTCGTAAAGATCACGTAGGTGTATTTTCTTCTTAGGAGTCGTGAGGACTCCGAAGTGTGTTTTTCCTTTGTGAGTCGTAAGGATCCCACAAAGGTTTGTTCTCCTCATGTATCATGAGGACACATGAGTGGGTCTTTGATTGAATGAATTCTCGGTGTGTAGGTAGAAAATATGTAGAAATCACAACCAAAGATATTTTTGACCGTAATCAATAATGGTGTCGGATGTAGCGCATTAGCGAGTGCGGATCGTCCACAGGGAAAGTGAGATCCGTTCGAATTCGAATTGGATGAATTGAAAATTAAAGAAAAGAGAAAAGACAATTCAATTCAAGATTTATAAAATTGAAGTTCAAGAATTATCTAGATCTAAATCTAATAACAAGAAAACATTAATATCAAGAATCAAGAATTGATGATTTCCAATCCAATAATCAAGAATCGAAGTGAGGCTCGCAGGAATCGATCGAATCTATAGACGCGATGAAATCTATTGATTATGTTTTCTTATCCATTAATGATTTGATACTAGATCGATGACGATTAATCGAGGTTTAAGGATCTTTCGAAGAAACTAGGGTTTCTTCATCTCATCCTTTGTCCTTTCGATGAATCTCATTCAAAACTAGCCTCTAGTAAATTCAAGAATCGATCGTGGATCACTAATTAAGAACGAACACAATCAAGAAAGCATCGCTCGAAACTAGGTTGCCGATTCTTCAATTTACTAAAGTTTACAAAACTTATAGGAATTAAGAATCGTTTCAAGATCTAATCATCATCATCTATTGATTCTTTCGACTCCTTCACGAGCGGAGTTTTACTCAAATATCATATCAAAGAACACAATAACAAATTGAGATCTAGTCATGATGCAAGAATGTAAAGAAAAAAAGATATAGAAATTTCACCTTTTATTTATCAACAATTTTGTTACAATTCTCTCAAGATCTACAATGAGGAAAGAACTCGATCGTCGATTTGGCTTCGCCCGTCTTTGTGAGTCGCGGATCGTCTTGGACCACTTGCTCGGATGAAGATCGGCTTCGCTCCTAAAAAGTTGAAGGCTTCTTGCTTGAATTGTACTCGGTGTTCTTGATTTTGGCTTGGATTTGATTGAATTGGGGATTATGGTTACAAGTTGTGTCACTCAACTTGTATTAGGAATTGATGAGGATTAATGAACAACCCAAAACCCTAGATCTAGGTTTCCTTTTATAGCCATCTTAACCTTAGATCTAGAATTCAAATTTCAAATTTCCCTCCAAGAGTTTATTAGAGAGAGGCTTCTAGAAGAAATTAGTTGGAGGGAATATTCTAGAGCTAGGTTGTACGGCCGAGCCTTCTGGATGAAGCCACGCGGTGTTTCTGGAGTCTTCTGGAAGCTTGGCCGTTATAAAGAAGCACATGTGAGAATTTTGCTGCGCTGACGTCATCAACAAGCCGCGGATCCGCGGTCCAAAGAGGAGATCAGTGTCTGGAAATTTTGGTCTGTTGTTGGGCTGACTTTGTGGCCTCTGTAAAATGTGTGGAATCTCATTTTGCTTTCTTTATTTCTGCCAGATCTCAAGTCTTGGACTTGGCGTATTTTTATCAGCACTTTTGACAATTTTGGCTCTGTTTCTGGAATTTCCTGCACATATTCTCGAGACAAGTGTTGCGCTACACAAAGATTATGCGATGCCATGATAAACACTCAATTTCCCTCAGAAATGCCGGTTTTAAAATATAACACAAGTTATTTGGTATTTTACGACTGTTTTGTTAATATGTGCTATATTAATACCGAACACCTCTATATGAGTGCAAATGGTATGGAAATTGATGTGTTAAAAATGCAATATTTTCGACTGATCAGTCTTCCCAAATGGATCATAATTCTAAGGGCGGAGACCAGCCGCGTAACTGATGATTGCGGTGGGGCATGGGTATGATGAGAATTATTTGAGCCCTTGGATTGTATACGGTAGTCAACTTGGGGACCAACCATAGGGTTGGAAGAATTTCGGGAGATTGGATTTTGGTTGGCGTCTGCATCGCTGCACTGGAATATGGTACCAGGAGCGACTCATCATTTGCCATTTTAGGATTTGGAATTTGGTTGGTGTCTGCATCGCTGCACTAGAATATGGTACCAGGAGCGACTCATTATTCGCCGTTTTGGGATTTGGAATTTGGTTGGCGTCTGCATCGCTGCACTGGAATATGGTACCAGGAGCGACTCATCATTCGCCGTTGGGACATTCAGAAATTTAAAATTTTGGTTGGCATCTGCATCGCTGCACTGGAATATAGTACCAGGAGGACTCATCATTCGCCGTTTTTTTTACACCGCGATTGCTCTATCATTTCAGCTTTTCTTATTGCGAAGGTCGCGATTTCCCTATCATTTCGGCTATTTATTCGCGGTTGCCCCATCATTTCGGTCTTATTTTTCATCTTTATTTTTACTCGCTGATTTTCATTGCGCGTTGCCCCATCATTTCAGATTATTATTATATTTGTTTTATTTACACATTTTTACATCCCCAGTTTAACGAATTAGGGGTCGATTATTCCCAGTTTAATGACATGGTGGTCAGTTATTCCCAATTTAAAGACTTGGTGGTCCGTCGTTCCCAGTTTAATGACGTGGTGGTCAGTTTGCTTATCCCAGCTCCTTGAACTTTGATCTTGGCGGAGCTGTGTTGATGACCGTAGCTCTGTGGTTTGTCGATACATCCGAGGACCGTGAGGTTTTTCCAAGCTTGTATTGGTCCTCTGCCTAATCTTTGAAAACACAACAATCTTCAATGGTACGACTCACCACCTTATGGTATGGGCAGTATACGGGATTGCTGGTCATATTCATTTCATGTGGCCTCTTCGGAATAGGCAGTTGCAGACCGTTGTTCAAGGCTTTCTCGAATATATTGCGGACCTCATCCCTCCTGAAGGAGTACACCTTCTTCTTTCTCTCCATTAGAGTAGGTGTCCTTACTGATGCTGTTCCTTGAGACCGATCAGTCTTTGGTTCGCCCTTTTCAGATAATGGCACATGTCTGAGAGGATTAGGTTTCCGAAAGGCTTCAGTCTCCATTTGTATGAAATCGGCGGTCGTAGCTTGACCGTTTGCTTACACGCTTTTAGACAGTTCTATCTCTCTCGTCTTGTATTGCCTTTCGACCCAATATTTAAAGCCGAAGCAGTCCTCAATGGCATGACTTATCACTCTGTGATAGGGGAAATATTTCAGGTCGTCGGTCATATTCGCTTCTTGCGGTCTCTTTGATTCTGGCAGTTGCAGACCGTTTCTTAGGGCGTCCTTGAATATCTTGTGGACTTTGTCCCTTTTGAAGGAATAGACTTTTTTCAGTTTCTCTTTCAGAGGCAATTCCCCTTCGGTGTATGTATCGGAGAGACTGGAGGCTGATCACGACCATTTTTCGTGAAGGCGCTCCGCTCTTAGGTTGAAGGGGGTATCGGTTGGTTGCCTCCGGGTATCAATCCCTGGCTCATGAACCAAAATTTGATTATGCTGTAATTGCAATCGGGCGACCTGGGTCGCGAGATCTGCCACGACGTTTACCAATTCGTTGACCTTAGATTGTACCTTGGCTAACTTCTCGTCCCTATCCTGAAACTGCCTCTGAAGCCATCAGAATAATGCTTGTTCTGTAATTCCGGTTATGACACCCAGGTCATCCTTATTGCCTGAGCACAATTCCGCAGGAACCCCGGGCTCTTTTGGCTTATCGGCCTGAGCGAACTCTTTATCATTTAGACCGAGCCAATACTGGGTAGCGTCAACCATATCATCACCATGGCTGTGAAGCATAGGAGGGTTCGTTTCTTCATGTCCGGTCATGTAGACGGTGTGAACCACATATCCAGCCGTCTCTTTATCTTTGGTGGGTCAACCCTGTTCTTCGAACCTCATGAAGTTCAGCCTAGCAGGAGCCCTAGCCCGTTTGTTGGCTCTATATCTGAGCATTTTCTGCCTTAGCATCTCAATTTTAAGGGCTTGGCGGGCATATGTTTCATGGGAAGCCACCGTAAGTTGATTAACGGGGAGCTTAGAGAAGATACCCGATAGAGAAATTGTCGAGGGCATCGCTGGAGCTTGCTCGAGATGCCTCGTTGCTTTGTTCGTGTTGATGGCCTTGCCCCCAGCTGGAGCAATGGAGAGTCGTTCGGAAACGGACTTGCGCTTGGGCTGAGGTGCCCACGCGACCATGTCATTCGGCCTTTTCCCCTTTGAGGCTGGTTTATCCATCACTGGGGCTTGAGGAGCAGGGACGGCGTTAGCTGGCACGAACATAATAGAGCCAAATGGTAGCGGCGGCTCCTCCCACTGTCGCCCAAGATTGGCCGGAAGGACCGTCCTGGCGTCCATCTTCATCGTGTAGGAGATGGGAGCCGTGATGAGAGCTGAGTTCATTCTTAGAGACATTTTGTTGCTTCCGGAGATTGCAATTTGAAATTTGTTAACCTGCACAAAGAAGCATGATTTCAGTACAGGCAATCGATATATATGTTGATCGAGTTCGCATGAACGTTTAACCCGAAATATGGGAGGAGAGATTAGTCCCACCGGGTATGCCAGAATTTGTAGGGTGTTTTTCGTCACCCCATTGAGATGGGAATACGCGCGCGCTGGTCAGGCGCATTACAGATTTTTTCTGCCTAGGGTAGGCTGGGGTTTATTGATTGTGGGGATCCGAATCTCCGGCAGCCGCGGACTAAGCTGCCGTTAATTACCTCTCGCCTTTGTAGTAAGAGAACCTCCGATTAACGGGTCAAACAGGTCATGCGAACTCAATGTGCAGGGTACGTGTATTGTATTTTGAAAGGGTTTTTTGATATATCGAGGGCCGCGCAGAGTTTTTACGGGGATCCCGCTACCCGGATAGCGGGCTGGGGGTCAAGGGGGCTAGCAGCCCCCTTACGCTGTGCGGGGCAGCGCCCCGTTAGAAATTTTTCTAACAGAGACAGTGTCGTGGAGTGCGTGTGCATATATATATATATATATATATATATATATATATATATATGCATATATATATATAAGAAAGGGAAAAGCGTCCAAAGGACGTGTGGTATATATATATAAGAAAGGGAAAAGCGTCCAAAGGACGTGTGGGGGCCAGCGTCTCACGTGCGTAGCACGCAGGCGCGTCACGTGCATGAAACGCGGGCGCAGGCGCCCCACGTGCATGGCGCTAGACGCGGGCGCCCTACGTGCATGGCGCTAGGCGCGGGCGCGGGCGCCGCACGTGCCTGGCACGCGGGCGCGCAGGACGCTGGGCGCCCCACGTGCATGGCAAGCGAACGCTAGCGCGTTGGGCGCTGGGCGCCCCACGTGCATGGCAAGCGAACGCTAGCGCGTTGGGCGCTGGGCGCCCCACGTGCATGGCAAGCGAACGCTAGGGCGCTGGGCGCTGGCGCTTCACGTGTCTGGCACGTGGGCGCGAGCACGCTGGGCGCCCCACGTGCATGGCACGCGGGCGCTGGGCGCGCTGGGCGCCCCCACGTGCTTGGCACGCGGGCGCTGGGCGTCAACAGGAGTGGGACTTGGTCTCTGCACTGGGAGCTGTGCTCCCGATTTGATTTGTGGAGTTGAACTCCTAAGATATTTTTGGAGCTGATGAAAGGGGCTTCTCCCTTGAGCTCAGAATCTTCCTCAAAGTGGGATTTTTGGAGATGAGTCTCCTTCCTTCTCTTCTGTCGGCCGGATCTTGGAGAACAAGACGGGGTGAGATTTAAAAATCTCCTCTTTTGAGATCTAATGAAAGATCTGAGCTCCCCTTTATGGATTTTGTGGTGAAAAACTATTTAGTTTTGGAAAAAAAAGAGTAAAACTCTTGATTTAATTCAAAAGAAAGGAGAAGGTTTAGAATCTTGAGGAAGGAGAAGGAGGCACAAAAACCCTAGAGTTTTTAGAGAATGAAAAGTATATGCTTTATCCATCATCATGTTGTCTTATATAGGCTTACACATTTACATATAGCCCCTTGGGCTTTACAAAATGGCATTTTGCCAATCCCATGTCTCATGTGCTATTTCTTTTTGCACATAAGCCATGGGCTTTACAAAAATTTGGCTTTATACCCATTTATGCATAAAAAATTACATTAAAATTATTTATTACATTATTTTTATTTCAGCATAAGGGAGGCCAGCCGCTTCATGTTCGGGCTCGACTCGGGCATGGGCCCACTTGATCTGGGTTTGGGCCCACCTGGCTTGGGGTTGACCTTGACTTTGACTTGGTCAACCGGGGTGCAATTTTCGACCCCAAAAGTTGCATATCGAGTCTGGGAGGTGGAATTGTTAGACCCCAATAACTTGATAAGCCATGCTGATGTGTGGCCTATAACGAATCGAAAAACTACTGATGACATTTATCAGTAAATCTCGTCAACCATGGCTAGGGACTTGCTGTTATAGCCAATCGAGTATAGCACAACATCAACTCGTAATACCGGGAGAGACAAAACCCCTTTTATCGCTCACCGCATCCATGTGACTCGGGACTGTACCCAACTACCACATTTTTGCACGTCTCAGTAAAGCCGTGGTAGGGAGGTAATCAAAGCACAGTGGGAACCACACAAGACTCTATGACGATCTTGGGTCTATAGACTAACCTGTACAAGTGTCACCAAAGAACTGCTATCTGACGTAGATTTGGTACCATCTAGGAGTTCTCGGCAAGTCCGTTCGATGTACTCATTATTCAATGAGCACATGCGTACAATTTTTGATGTCAAACACCAATGGTTATGAGATCAACCATTACCCCATATAGGGTCAAGAAACGTATACACTAGTTGACTCTGGAATATCGATGCCCTGTCTCGATACTCTCTCGACTAGGAACACTTCAAGGATGTGCTTATAGACTACATATTCCCCACTAGTATGATCTACATTATAGTCTTGGTAGTCAAGCAAACTTCCAAAGGGCTTTATCAACATGTATCAGTGAAATGGTAAACTAAAATCAGTGCACATGTTAAGATAAAGAGAAACCAGATAGTATACTATTATGTTGAGTAAGTAAGTCCTCTATATATATGTCCAAGTATCCACTATAATTTACAATAATGGCATCTAGGGTATATATATCACTAAGAGCTCTGTCTCTTCCCTCTCTCTTTTCTCGCGATCTCCTTCTATTGCGCCGATTGATGGCGGAATGAGTAGATAATTTTTTTTATCAGATGGTTAATTGCAAGGTCAAAATCGCATATTTTAATTTACCGAATCATACAACACAAGATAACTTACTAAATCATAATAGCGAGTAATAACTTTTTTGTGGAAGTAGAATATTAATCTCTATTCGTTATAATTTGAATACATAGGCTTCCAATTTCAATTTCAAACAAAATAATTTTAAAAACTAAGAAAACTTCTTTATTATTAACCATTCTATCTTTTCCTTCATAATTTTACAAATAATAAATAGGGAGAAGATTCCTGGTCATATCAATCACTTTCCTTCATAATTTCGTACTCCTTTTACTGCTTTTTGATTTTTTGACGTACATCATATGTGTTTTGAATCTAGTTTGTATAAATGTAAAGTTGGTTTCGGCCAAAAATAAAAAGCATAAGCATTCAACATTTACAATCTCCAACACCTATTTTATTAATATTCTTAAATTTTTGGCCTCCCAAATGCATTGAAGATGTGAACTATTCAAGAGTCAAATTAAGAAGACCATATAAAGGACTTACATGTGTCTCATTGGTTGATTTTTTTCCAATAAATATGTGATGTAGTATCGTAAAGAACCAAATGAGCAAATTACACTTAGAAGTTAGAACTGAAGTCATGAATGTCAAGAGCAGGGATGAAAGCATGTATTTTATCGATGACTTACTTTTACCTCCAACCGCCGATGACTAGCATAATCTAATTTTATTAAAGAAAACTATCTCGAACTATCAAAATCCTGATTGCAGAAATATACCCGACGATTATTTGACATTTGCAAATGTTAAGTTGAGTTGTTAGGTATTCATGTAAGTACATGATTTCCCCATTTTGGCCCCGTTGATGCTTAAGAATCCTCTCCCCTTTCCTCTTTCTTGTACTTTTTTTCTTTTTTTTATGGACTGGTTATATGTACGTGCCACGCACGTCTAAATCTTATAATTTTTTGCCAATATAGAGTATGAATTGAAGTTTAAAAATCGGAATAAAAACTAATTTACAAAAGAGTTGTAGACCTTTTAAAATAATTCATAATTTATTTATAAAGAATATATATATTAGAAACTTGGAGCGGTTCGATGAAAAAATTATTCTGCAGCAAGCCTAATTTGAAAGCTATCAGCCTATCAACCCGCCTCCCTGATTTATGATTTAATTCGTTCATTGAAAAGATGAAAGTGTAAAATTCTTTTTAAAAAAATAATATTGTGATCAATTGATTTGTGGAAAGAAAAATAATTTTAAGCATTAGATTGCAATATCGCAGCTCGAGCTGATTTCAGGAAAATAAAACATCATATTGAGGAAAAGAGAACTTCATACGCCACACACCATCATTACAACATAATAATCTAATGATTTGGAAAAGGTAAAAATAAAGGAAATAATTTTCTAATTAATTCTAAAAGTAGTTAAAATAAAAGATTTGATTTGTTTAACTAAACTAATAATAAAAAGCATAAAATAAAATTGCAAGTTTAAAATAAGGAAAGTTTTGAATAATAAATAAGATCTAGGGTGTTGAATTACTTTTAATATCATGGTGTTTTATAATGTATCTATTCTTTTCTAATTCGAATGTTTAAATTCGTTACAATCAATTATATAAAAGTATAAAGTAATCTAGTTTCGAAATGAAATATCAATCAATGAAAGCATAAATCATACGTTTAAATATCTACCCTATCAATCACATCACATCATCTAGCAAAAGAATTTAAACACAAATTTCTAATTAATATGGCAATAGTTAGATCCGCCCTTATACTAAATAAATACAAAGATTGTCAATTTATAGTTTATCTCGTTTTATGAGCACATCATAATCTACCCTAGATCAATTAGGTTGAATCTATTTTAATAAAAATTCCAACTTATCTTCCCTAATCAGCTTTCTCGATCGTTAATCTATTATTAAACTAATTAGTTTTATCGGTGATCCTACCTTTTCCTAAACAAGTTTCACGGGCGTCAATCTTTCATTAACAAGTTTAGATTATTAGAATAACATCATAAAGAAAAAAGCTTTATCAAAAAAATCATCATAAAAACCATAGAAAAAGATAGAGAACAGAAACTAAACAACCATGATAGCAAGTATAATTCTAAATCCTAAAAAAATAATTAGCTACTCATGATATAAGAAGAAGAAATCATAAAATAAAACAAATGCATATCAAAAGTAACCACAAAACTTGATATCTCCAAAATAAAAATCCTAATTTTAAAGCGAGATGAAACCTTAATGGACTATACAGAGGTATTTATAAGGCTTTCTGGAAATCAGAACAAACATTACAAAATATTTTTGAGAATACAATTTTTCCAAAAAATACCAACTCCCATATCTTCAAAATTTCGGCCGAAATTGATTTCTGGGCCATTTCAGCCGAAATTTTAGAGAGTTTGATTTTCAGATTTTTTCCATGTTGTGTAAATTGATCTCGAGACCTTTAGCATTCGTTCTGTTTTTGATAATTTGTTCCCTTGGTTCCGTTTAGTTTTAATCAAGTTCACATCCAACGCATGTAGTCTGTCTTTTGCGTATTTTTCCCTGTAAGCCCCGTAATCTGCAATATTTGACAAAATATATCCGGAATAGCATAAAATAGACAAAATAAAGATAAACATGGCTATATAAATATGATAAAAATACATCAATCAACAACAAAAACCCACCTTCAATTGTGTGTCATTGCATCATTTCACCAACAGTTGCAACACTGAAAAAAATTATTGAAAGATGTAACCCACACCTACATCACACCTACATCATGTCACCTACGTCAATGAAAATAAATGAAAATAAACTATAATATATAGAAAAGTATTTCTTACATGCAATTAAAAATAGAAAAAGATAATATTTTGATCGTTCAAGTCAATACCAAGATACTCGGAGGCCAAATGTAGCGAACCTCCATCCTACTAACCTTATTATCCTGAAATCCATAATAAAAATAGAACTAGAGACATCGCTTTATAAAAAAATTCAATTCTAAAGATGCATAATAGAGTTTTTAAGTATATGACCAGTAAAAAGCAAAAGCTAAACTGAGAAGACCTTGAAAATAAAAGATTAACCTTGTTCTGATAGAATAGATAGATTAGGCATGAAGCGATTCAATGGTTAGAAGATGTGTATATGTTTTTCTGTTTCTAAACAACATGCATGAGATGAAAATGAAACCAATTTATCAAGTCTTATATTGGTATTTGATAGCTAGAGAGATGAATGAGAAATTTCACTTATTATAAATGTTAGGGCTCTCTATTTCTTCTTCGCTCGTCTTTTTCTTTTTCCTTTATTATTCATATTGTAAGTTATAAATAATAAATGATCAATGTTAAATAAATTGAGAGCAAGCAAGAAATAAAATTAGTTGGCCCAGGAAACATGGCCTACTCCTCATTCCAAGCACCCAAATACCCAGTGATAATGAATTTTCTTTATCAATAAAAGAATTCAAATAAACTTGTTATATGAACATAGCATTTTAAGGGTTAGACAAGTATTGAGGCTAATCAAATTCCTAGATAAGTGATGACATTACAATCAACTTATGTAGGGTGAAATTAATTGATGATGTAACCACCCCTGCTTATGTCTAAACTCACAATTGAATTAACCCTCCATATTAAAGCAAGTACTTTTATTTGTTTCGCTTTATGTTTCATATTTAATTGATATTATCATCACATTCTTTCATCTAGTCTACTTTTACCAAATAGATTGTGCCCCTCCTGAGAGAGTGATGATGCTCGATATCGGTGATCTCCCAGATCGTGACACGTGGATGATGACGTGTCCCGAAGCTCACAAGAAAGGGCCGATCAGGCCACTCCTGTGCCCGTCCTACAAGCAAACAACTGTTGGCTCACATCTGAGCCCCCTGCACAATTGGCCTCCTCAGCCCTATCAGCTCGTCTCCGGGCTACCGCAGAACCAAGATAGCTCGGCTCTCTCGCTCGTCCCCGAGCTCTCCCGCCGAGCTCATCTTCCTCGGTCTCATCGACCGACCAACGGCACCACTCATAGGCGCAACCGCCATCCTGCGAATCTCGCCACATGCGAGATATCTGCCGGCTACATCCCCCGTTCCACGCCATCACGATCCCCTATTAACGAGCCTGTCTCGCCATTAATGCGGGATCCCGCCCATCACGCGGGCGTGACGTCGGGAGAGCAACGGCCGGCGTGATTCTCACGCCTGCCTGCCTGCTGCCACCGCTAATTAAACCCCTCCTTCAGACAGTTCAAGTAATTCATTTTTACTCCACCAAGCCGTTACTCTGCTCGGATTTCCTCTCTAACTTGACTGCCGGAGGGTCCTCGGTGGTACAACCATCCCGGGACTTCCTTGCAGGTAGCTCGGCCCAAACAAGCTCAAACCCATTGAGATCCACACGCTTCAGGAGCCAGCCTCCAGATCCAATCTCAGCTGTCCATCGCCACCATCAGCAGATCAACGGAAGGTAACATCTCGGCACGATCCCGGTCGCGTTAGCTGGCGCCGTCTGTGGGAAATCCTTGATTCCACTAAAACAAAAGTTCGTCTTTCAATCTCCACTCGATGGCGAGCGATCACAACGACGATCCAAGCACCAGCCACCGCATCCCCCTCAACGGAGGCGCGGACGAACTTCCTCCACCGAACGCCATCAATGCCCTTGCCGGCCGGATAGACCGACTCACGTCCGTCGTGGAGGCGCCCATCCGCGTCCAAACGGCAAGGCAAGATCCCCAGACCGCCGGTACCCCTCCGCGGGACCGAGACCCCTACAGAGGGAGAGAAGGCTCCGCTCGTGCAGGCACGGCCGATCGTCGCCTCACTGTTTCCAACAGCCGCTGGTCCCCCGGGCCGACATATTCAATAACCCGGTGGGCACCGCTTCGTTTGGCTCCGAGGTCTTACGCCAGAGAGCTTCGCCCCGAGTCTCGTCGCACCTCTGTCCCTCCCGAGACGGTGGCGGTCAGCTCGCCTGTTCGCGGGCATGACCGGCACCCCCTCCCTCGACGGGGTCGCGCACGCGAGAATCGCCACGGCAGCTCAAAAACAACCTCACCGGGAGGCATAGGGAACCTCACCGAAAGGAACCGAGGCTCATCAAAAATCATGGTCATGACGGCGGGGGGTACGTCGAGTACCTGCGAGACTCAGCACCCCACGCCAGCCGCGGAGGCCGACAGCCGTCCTAGGAAGAAGGCCAGGGAGACCGAGCCGATCATTTTTTACGACGGGGACTTTCACGGAATATCCCTGCCCCACAATGACCCCCTGGTGATTACGGCTCGGGTCCATCGATACGAGGTGCACAGGATCCTGGTCGACTCGGGAAGCTCGGCAGACATTCTCTTCTACGACTGCTTTCTGCACATGGGGCTCACCACGGCAGACCTGAGGCCGACCTCCCACGTCCTTTCAGGATTCACCAACCACTCCATCCCGGCGGAAGGGGTAATCACTCTTCAGTTCAACGTCGGGGAGGTCGGCCGTACTCGGACAGTGCCTGTGGAATTCATCGTAGCGAGAATTCCATCAGCCTACAACATTCTCCTCGGCCGCCCCACGCCGAACTCCCTCCGGGCCCAGATATCGACCTACCACCTGGCGATGAAGTTCCCTCTCGACCAGGGCGGGATAGGTCGGGTCTATGGAGACCAGCGAATTGCAAACGTTTGCTTCACCGCTACATCTCCATCGGAGAGGCCGGTCGACGATGTCGAAGGTGAAGGTGACATCAGGGGTTCCCTGGACACTCGAGACGAGCAAAAAGAGGTCCGAGGGACCCCGGTGGAGCCTCTGAGAGAGGTCCCCCTCGTAGAAGGGGACGACGAAAAACTCGTTCAGATCGGGTCGCTCTTGACAGGAACTCAGCGAGATGACCTGGTTCATTTCCTCAGAAACAACTCTGACGTGTTTGCCTGGGCGCCTGCTGACATGCCTGGGATCGACCCCAAAGTTATATCTCACAAGCTCGGGGTAGATCCTACGGCCCGACCCGTCAGACAGAAAAAGCAAAGCTTCGCCCCGGTCAAACAGAAGGCTATCGAGGACGAGGTAGATCGGCTCCTCGCCGCCAACTTCATTCGGAATGTGCCCTATTCGGAGTGGCTAGCGAATGTAGTCCTGGTCAAGAAGTCAAGCGGGAAGTAGCGTATGTGCGTCGACTTTACCGACCTCAACAAGGCCTGCCCCAAGGATAACTATCCCCTACTTCAGATAGATCAGCTCATCGACAGCTCGGCAGGCCACGAGCTATTGAGCTTCATGGATGCCTTCTCCGGCTACAATCAGATCCGTATGAATCCGGCAGACGAAGATCTTACCGCATTCATAACGGACCGGGGGGTATACTGCTACAAGGTGATGCCCTTCGGCCTCAAGAACGCCGAGGCTACATACCAACGGTTGGTCAACCGCATGTTCAAGCCACAGATCGGCAGGAACATGGAAGTTTACGTCGACGATATGCTCGTCAAATTAGTCTCGTCGACCGACCACACTAAGGACCTGGGCGAGGCCTTCGAGGTACTCCGCAAGTTCAAGATGAAACTGAACCCAGCCAAGTGTGCATTCGTGGTCACCGGGGGAAAGTTCCTCGGTTTCATGGTCACCCACCGTAGGATCGAGGCTAACCCAGAGAAAATCGACGCTATCCTCAACATGGCCGCGCCCAAAACCAACGTCGAGATCATGCGACTAACAGGGCGGGTGGCCTCTCTGAGCCGTTTCATGTCGAGGTCCGGGGAGAAGTGCCTCCCGTTCTTCAAATCTCTGAGGAAGATCCCGAGGTTCGAGTGGTCAGAAGAGTGTCAGACTGCCTTCGACCAATTAAAGAGGCACCTTGCGACGCCACCGCTGCTCACTTGACTAGTTGAAGGAGACGAGCTCTCATTATATCTAGCGGTATCCGACCAAGCAGCGAGCTCAGTGCTCGTACGAGAGGTCGACGGAGTGCAGAAGCCGGTATACTACGTGAGCCACATCTTCAAAGACGTAGAAACGAGGTATCCGGCCATAGAGAAGATCGTCTTGGTATTCATTGTGGCCTCAAGGAAGCTACGACACTACTTCCAGGCGCACACTATCCTCGTTCTCACCGAACGCCCGCTGGGGGCTATCCTCGCCTCACCCGAATCCTCGGGCCGATTAGAGAAGTGGAGGTGGGAGCTGTCCCAGTTTGACATAAAATACCGCCCGAGGCAGGCCATCAAAGCACAAGCCCTGGTCGATTTTATCGTCGAGTGCACCATCCCCAGCAAGGAATCGGAGTCTGCACCGACCCCCGCGGCTCAACACCTGATCGTGGGGAGACCCGACTCGGTCCCTGAGTGGGTCATCTATGTCGACGGGTCCTCAACCGAGGAAGGTTGTGGCACCGGCCTCATCATTCGGGGCCCGAACGAGGCAGAAATGGAGTACTCTCTAAAGCTCGGATTCAAGGCCTCAAACAACGCGGTAGAGTACGAGGCCCTGTTGGCTGGATTGCGCATGGCCTCCGGGATGGGGCTAAAAACAATTTGAATCCGCAACGACTCAGCCCTAATCGTTGGCCAAGTGACCGGTCACTTTGAGGCTCGGGAACCTCTAATGGTGAAGAATCTGGCCGAGGTAAGAAAATTTCGGAAGAACTTTGACGAAGTCCAGGTAGAGAAAATACCCAGGCAGCTAAATGCCCAAACCGACGCCCTGAGCAAGATGGCTTCATCCTATTCGTCCAACAACAAGCGATCTATCTTCTTCGAGACCTTGCCACGGCCCAGCGTGGAAGACGGGGCGACAATACTTCATGTATACACAGCGCAGGAAGATGATCAAGACTGGAGGAAGCTCCTCATGGAATTCCTAAGGGATGGTATGCTCCCAGAAGATCGGGGAGCAGCCCGCCGTCTCCGGCCAAAGCCCGTCACTTCGTCTGGAGCAATGAGAACCTTTACAAAAAATCCTTCACTCAGCCCCTGCTCCGCTACGTCGACCCCTACGAAGCTGACTATGTCCTCCGTGAAATCCATGAAGGGGTTGGCGGCGCACACCAAGGGGCCCAAACCTTAATCCAGAAGCCATTGCTCCAGGGGTACTACTGGCCAACTATTCACGAAGACACCCAGAAGCTCGTCAGGAGGTGCAAAAGCTGCCAACTCCACGGAAGCATACCTCGCCTTCCGGCTACCGAGCTGACCGCTTTAACCTCCCCGTGGCCATTCGCCCAGTGGGGATTGGACATGATAGGCGAGTTCCTGACTGGTACGGGCGGGCACAAGTATGTCCTCATCGCAGTGGATTACTTCACGAAGTGGGTCGAGGCCGTCCCTATCAGAAAACCGGATGCCACCATGACTATCAAGTTCCTGCAGAACAATGTGATACTCCGGTTCGGCATCCCGAGGTGCATCATCACCAACCACGGGACGAACTTTGGAAATGAGAAAGTGAAGGAATTTTGCAACGAGTACCATATCCTCATGAAGTTTGCCGCGGTCGCACATCCCCAATGCAACGGGCAGGCCGAAGTCGCTAATCGGGACGTCCTCCGAGGTCTCCGGACCCGCCTAGAAGGACGCCAAGGCAGTTGGGTCGAGAAATTGCCCCGGGTCTTATGGGCCCTGCGCATGTCAAAGAAGACCCCTACAGGGGAAACCCCTTTCAGCCTCTGATCGCACGCCAAAAGCGTGTTGGATATTTAAAAGTTCTAAAGTTTAACTGCGATCAGGACGGTGTCGCTTTGCAGCTAGCCGCGATGAGCACGGGTCGATCCACAGGGAGATGGTAAGTTTTTAGGCTTGTTTTAACGAGTTAACAACGTGGCGGATTTGTTCGTTATCTAACCTATGTGTTATATTCAAGTATAAGGCTTGTTAGGAAACGATAGGATAGTATAAGTTAATGGATTCCGTATTCAAGTACTTTGAGCCGAACTCAACTAATGAAGCTAGAACAATCGACAATAACGTGGATTAGGGGACTTAAGCACGATATTCATGGAATCCGGCTTATTGACCCTTGTCCGTACGTTCTTGTCTCTTGCTTTCGCCTCCGGCCAAACCGAATGCAACCGGTCACGGTTAGGAATCACTTTTACCTTGGTAGGGTAGGGTGCTTAACGGAGCGCTTGCGTAAGGTTTGGGCAGAGTTTCAAATGGAAAAGACGGGAAAAGGAAATGAAAAACGAAACGTTAACTTACAAAATCTTTCTCTTTTCCTAAGAACAATATCCACACCAACATTCACAAAACAACAAAGAGGAAAAAAGAAAAGCTACAAAGAAAAGAAAAGAAAAGAAAAGACTACAATCAAGTAATTAAATGACATGGTAATAAATTGCAAGTAATAAAAGACAAGAATGAAAATGCATGTAAGTTAAAGAGCGAGTAAGAAAGATTAAGAACCATCGAACCCAAAACAAGACATGGGTTCAATAACCAAATCTTAAACTTGCAAGCTCAATGAAGAGGTTGCAAGATCAAGAAGAGGCAAAGAACTTATGGTGAATGAAGGCACAAAAGAGATCTTTATTAATCATCAAGAACGATACAACCCCTTGAGATAGAAAAACTTGGACAAAGAATGACAATCCAAGACTAATGAATGTCTAAAGAATGACCCTTGAACCTTTGCCCACTGCCTGCTTTTATAGACTCCAAAGAATGGAGGGAAATTCGAATTTTTAAATCAACACAAAATCTTTAGCATTGAATGCACATTACTTCATGTCCATTTGTGCCTTGATTCTTGTCTTCCCCATCATGGTCCATGCTGATTTGTCTATTTGAATTTGATTTGCACTCAGTTTTGGAAAGAAATTTGAATCTTTAAATCACACACATAATCTTCACCATTAAATGCTCATTACTCCATTCCCACATGTGGCTTGATTCATGGCTGCCCCATTATGGCTCATGCTGATTTGTTTGATTCCTTTTGATTTGAACACATGCTTTTTAGTCTTGAATGCATATAAAATCATATGCATATAAAATCATCTCCTTGAATGCATATAAAATCATATCCACATGTGCTTAAAAGTCTTGTGTACACACTTGTTGTGTTGGACCATTTAGATAAAAAAATGTGTACACAACTTGTTGCGTAAAGGAACTCCTGAAGTATTGGTCGGTTTGCGTTTCTGGTCGCGGTGTCTTCCCTCAAGTGATATATCCGAGCTTTTGGATGCAGTTCCAGTATTTTGTCATGGATACCTGTAATCTGTAATACTGAGTAGACACTGGTTAATAATACCGATAAATACAACAAATAGATAATGAATGGGCGGTATTAGAATGCAGTTTTCTGATATGAACAAATACCTCTAAACTTATCTTTTGCTCGTCCCGAGCAAAACCATTTATTCACAAAAGAAAATCCTAACCGCACTTTCGCAGGGAACGCGATTGCACTGAGCGTGTGCAACAAGCCGTTAAACCTCTAGGTGTCCCTAATAGGAGGAGTGTTGTCTCCTGAGGGTTTTCAGCGGATACTACCCACAAAATCCCGTCAAGCTAGTTTTGAGAAAAAACTATGATTCAAACCTTAAGGTTTTGTTTAAAAGATAGCAATTCTATTATCCTAAATTTAGAACTATCGAACCTTTATTTTTCACACCTCGCTTCTCATTTAGCTTAAGATTTTATATGTCTTTACGTGCAGTGCAAATAGTGTCGTTAAGTTTCAGAAGGATCGATTAAAGTCGTCATGTCACAAAATAAAGCCCAGATAAAAATTTAAAAAGGATCTCATAAGTTTTATAAAGAGTTAAGTCTTTCTCAAGTTTCGTTTTCTAGTTAGGTTTCAAATTCAGAATTTCTATCTTCCTTAATAGGAAACTAGGTCTTATTTTTCACTCCACCTTTTTCTTGTTTTCATTTCATACACACCTCTGTGAACGTGCAATAGTCTTTATCATAGAATGAAACCTTCATATCTCCGCTAGAAATACTTTTTTATAAAAATCTGTCTTTTGTTAAGATTATTCTCACACAAAGAACCGTTAGGAATTTTAACTCGGAGAGAACACTTGCTTGACTTTGTTTTATTCTGGACTTTCTAGGCTTCTTAACGAGTTTTGGGCCAATGCTCCCAAACCAGTTGGCTTTAGGGCATTAGGTGTAGAGACACCCCAGCGGACTTAATTACTCAAGTTAGCTAGGCCCAAAAACAAAAGACAATTTTTGCGTGAAAATCATAACGATTTAATGCGAACGGAGATATAACCGGTAGTTCAATTATTTTTTTTGGATAAAAGACGTGTTTAGTGGGTTAGGTGTGTAATCATTCCAATCAAGTTCCAGATGGGTTATTTTTCAGAATTAGTTCCAATTAAGGCATCAATAATATCCCTTCATATCCACCTCTCTTTATAAACTAGTCTTGATATTACTTATTTCAGAACAAACCTATTTGATCCTCAGAAAATAGTTTATCAAAAAAGTTTTCAGACATAATAGACTTGTCATCTAATTTTCAAAACCCACGACACGTGTAGTGTGATGTAAAGACGTATATCAGCTATAGTTAACTTCAAAGGAGAGTTATCTTTCAGGTTTTCAAAATCTAAAAATAGGATTTAGTTGTTCCTATCTTATTAAACAAAACCGTCGAAATATTGAATCTAAGTTCTCCCACTAGCTAACTTGACGACAAAGTTTTTATATTTTTTAGAAACTTTTCTGATTTTTATGGGTTTTTAAATAAGTATGTGAATGCAGAATACATAAATGAATGCGAAGGTAGAAAGCTTACCGAGCACACCCCCAAACTTAAACTTGACAGTGCCCTCACTGTCAGGCTATACTAAGAGGGTCAAAATTATCGGTGCCTCCCCAAAAACAATTTATATAAAAAAAATAAAAACCAAAAATATGTACACCAAAAGGTTCCCCCCAAACTAAAGTGAAACAGTGTTTCCACTGTTAAGCGTTGAAGTTCAGAGTTTAGGGGGGAAAGAACAGTATCAAGCTATACAAGGCTTTACAAAGGCCAAAAGTGAGCACCAACCATTCAAAAATTCTATCATGATAATATGCGGGTTGGTGAAAGAAGATGAAGAAAAAAGAAATGGAGAATACGGGAGACCGTATGGAAATAGAAGCGGGATACGGTCTCGGTATATGAGAGGAAGACTGGCGGAAGGGGAAAAGAAATGGTGTACGAACTTGAGGGTGAAAATGGAGTAATAAACTTGCACAATATATAATAACCGATGTGTAAAAAGCGATTATGCTAATCTATCAACCCGTCGAAAGATTGGGTCAAATTCCTCAAGATTCGTCAGAAAACATGGGTACGCCGAACTCGGTAAACCAGACATAGTAAATGAAAGTGATACAGTTTCTTGCAAGGTCGGAACGATGGAAGGGACGAAGGGGAGTGATTTAGGGATAGTCTTATTCTCACCTAAGTAAACTGTCTCGAACTCAAAAGATTCCATTAATGGTTCGAATTGACTGTGAGCAACCGAGTTTGATGGTTCAACTAGTTCATCTGAAAATTCAAAGGACTCAAACTCGGGCGGTGAGCCTTCAAAATCGTCCGAAAAAGTGAAACGCTCGTAATCGTTATCGGCTGTGAGAAGAGTGTCGGATTCAAGGAGGAGTCCTCCTGCATGATCTTTTGCGTGGTCGGAACGATGGAAAGGATGGAGGGTGATTTAGGAAGTATAACAGTTAAAGGTTCAGGAGGATGAATTGGAAAATCCGACACATCAAACAAAAATGGTTCATCCTCAATACTATCCTTAATACTCTCCTCAATACTATCCTCATAATTCTCCTCAAAAATTATCTCATCCATGCAAATCTCATCAAAATCAAGACACATATGAAGTTCGGGAGAAACATTTAATGACTCGGGATGATGAATTGGAGAGAAAATTTCAGTCAAATTTACGGGTTCATCATCCAAAATACTTCCTGCGTCAATATCCTCAATCAAGTGAAAATTAATATTCTCAGACACCTCATCAAAAGCATGGATTTCAATCGATTCTGGTTCTAAGATGGAAGTGTAGAGGTCAAAAGGTTTAGGATTGGTTTCACTTGGAATGGACCCTTCACAATCTAGTAAATCAAACACTACAAAATCGCACAACTCATTAAACGTTCTATCTTTAATCGGTAAATCTTTTGGGACACTAGATAGACATTCAAAACTGGAGTTGTGTGAATCAATTTGCAATGGGTGGGTTTGATTAGGAAGGGTGTACAGCTCACTTTCACTACTCAAATTCTCAGCCTGTCCTACCACCTCATCATACATTGTAAAATGTGGAGCTAGTTGAAAACTAGCTACCGGGTCACTAGGTTGTATGAGGGCGGCCATGGACGCATTCAAATCCATCATCTGTTGGCATGACGCTACCCTAAAGTCTTCCAACATTTGTTCTAGACTAGACATGGGTTGTGAAGGGGTTTCAGTAAAATATTCAAAGTTGTTTGAATACTGGAAACTCCCAAAAGGTTGTTCAGAATCAATGTCTAGGGCAGGTGCAAAAGTTAGGTAGGACTCGTAGGAATTGAATGGCTGGACAGGGGTAGGATCAACATACGAATAAGAAGGTGAATTGAATTGTTGATCCAAAGAATTTGTAGTGGTGAGAGGAGTGAAAGATCGGTTACGGGATTGTTCAATATGTTCAGCGATGGACAAAGAACGACTTGCAAAAGGGGTATCAACATAAGTGGGTGGGGGAGGTTGAAAAGGTTGATACAAAATAGATTGCGGAGTGCAAGTGTTTGTCCTAGACGCGTCTATGCGATCTTTCAATAAAAATTTTGGCACAGATGAATCGTTCGAAGTTCGACCAAAACAAGAACCGTAGGAAGTTATGTCTGGTTGTGGGTACCAAAGTTCGGCAAGGGTTTTTCGAGGTGGGGTACCCATGATATGAAGAGAAAAAGAAAGAAAGAGAAAAGGAGGGAAAAAAGAATGTGATTTTTTTTTGATTTTTTAGTTAGTTATTAACAAAATAATAAAATATACAAAAAATAATCTGGACAAAAACAACCACGACACAAAAATACCACACACCTAATCGTTTTAGGGTTCACCTAGGTCAGCTAGACCTGCTTAAGAACTTGATTGTCGAAGTAAAACTGTGTCGAAAAACAGGCTCAAGATACACTGATCACGAGGCCAGGTAAGTGCAAAGATAATGGGAGGTTTTCCGACGCTTTCGCGAAGGTCCTTAATTAAATAACCCTTTCTCTTTTGGCGGTTTCGCCGTTAACACTTTCTTAGACACCCCGTAAACAATATACCGTTAAGCGGTGTTCTAAACACAGTTAACTTCTCCCAGTGAGCGCGAAATCCTTCAGGCTTAAAGTCTAATTTTTTTTAAAATTTGTGCGGGTAAACGTTATGCTCAAGTTCGTGATTTGTGGGCCACGAAAAAGGTGATGAAATCCTTTACCGTATGTTGTGGGGTTCGCTTGCCCTTAAATCCGTATCAATGTATGCAATGTGCAAATCAATGAAAAAATTTGTTCAAAATTTCAAACAATCTTTTTTTTAAGCGCGTCACTGCAACACATACGGATTAGTCAAAATTTTTTTTTTGGCGTTTGCTAGCGAACTTGCAAAGAATCCTGCAAAGATATTATATTGGAAGCGTCGGATTTAAGAAGAAGGTGTTAGTAAAGTACGTACTGTTAAGTTGTGGGTTAAGAAACCCTCGTTGAATCAAATCCGGTAAGCTTGAAAAGTTCGCTTGCGCGGGTCAAACTACCCGGATCTTTGGCACTGTACTTCGTAACCACCTTAATTTTGAATGTGCACTTTGCTCCCCACGCTCGCTGTTCGCAAATCCGCAAAATCTGAAATGTCAGAAAAAATGGATATTAGTGCGGAAAAACGATATGAATGCCCAAATACCCGCCCCTTAAAAATTATAAAAAACAAACAATACAAATAGGACAAAAATATAACACTGGAGCTCAGAGGAGAAATTGGAGGCAAGAGGTGGTGAAAGGGCCGGCGTCGCCGGATTTGGTGATGATCTCGCCGGCCAACTTGATGAGGTAGGGCTCCAAATTTCAACAGTAGTCTCAGTGTTCCACTAATGCCACACTGGTATTGTTTATCTTTTTATTTTAGTTACAGAGTGCAAGCAGGTATAAAATCCAGAGAACAAAATGGTTAGCTTGTGTTAATTTTTGTTTTGATTTTGGTTTTGAAATTTTTATGTTGTTTTGAAAAATAGGGTTAGATGGGTATTAACAAGATTAACCCGAAATAACAAAAATAAAAAACGTTACCGTCTTCCCGGCAACGGCGCCATTTGATCGCACGCCAAAAGCGTGTCGGATATTTAAATGTTCTAAAGTTTAACCGCGATCAGGACGGTGTCGCTTTGCAGCTAGCCGCGATGAGCACGGGTCGATCCACAGGGAGATGGTAAGTTTTTAGGCTTGTTTTAACGAGTTAACAACGTGGCGGATTTGTTCGTTATCTAACCTATGTGTTATATTCAAGTATAAGGCTTGTTAGGAAACGATAGGATAATGTAAATTAATGGATTCCGTATTCAAGTTCTTTGAGCCGAACTCAACCAATGAAGCTAGAACAATCGACAATAACGTGGATTAGGGGACTTAAGCACGGTATTCATGGAATCCGGCTTATTGGCCCTTGTCCGTACGTTCTTGTCTCTTGCTTTCGCCTCCGGCCAAACCGAATGCAACCGGTCACGGTTAGGAATCACCTTTACCTTGGTAGGGTAGGGTGCCTAACGGAGCGCTTGCGTAAGGTTTGGGCAGAGTTTCAAATGGAAAAGATGGGAAAAGGAAATGAAAAACGAAACGTTAACTTACAAAATCTTTCTCTTTTCCTAACAACAATATTCACACCAACATTCACAAAACAACAAAGTGGAAAAAAGAAAAGCTATAAAGAAAAGAAAAGAAAAGACTACAATCAAGTAATTAAATGACATGGTAATAAATTGCAAGTAATAAAAGACAAGAATGAAAATGCATGTAAGTAAAAGAGCGAGTAAGAAAGATTAAGAACCATCGAACCCAAAACAAGACATGGGTTCAATAACCAAATCTTAAACTTGCAAGCTCAATGAAGAGGTTGCAAGATCAAGAAGAGGCAAAGAACTCATGGTGAATGAAGGCACAAAAGAGATCTTTATTAATCATCAAGAACGATACAACCCCTTGAGATAGAAAAACTTGGACAAAGAATGACAATCCAAGACTAATGAATGTCTAAAGAATGACCCTTGAACCTTTGCCCACTGCCTGCTTTTATAGGCTCCAAAGAATGGAGGGAAATTCGAATTTTTAAATCAACACAAAATCTTTAGCATTGAATGCACATTACTTCATGTCCATTTGTTCCTTGATTCTTGTCTTTCCCATCATGGTCCATGCTGATTTGTCTATTTGAATTTGATTTGCACTCAGTTTTGGAAGGAAATTTGAATCTTTAAATCACACACATAATCTTCACCATTAAATGCTCATTACTCCATTCCCACATGTGGCTTGATTCATGGCTGCCCCATTATGGCTCATGCTGATTTGTTTGATTCCTTTTGATTTGAACACATGCTTTTTAGTCTTGAATGCATATAAAATCATATGCATATAAAATCATCTCCTTGAATGCATGTAAAATCATATCCACATGTGCTTAAAAGTCTTGTGTACACACTTGTTGTGTTGGACCATTTAGATAAAAAAATGTGTACACAACTTGTTGCGTAAAGGAACTCCTGAAGTATTGGTCGGTTTGCGTTTCTGGTCGCAGTGTCTTCCCTCAAGTGATATATCCGTGCTTTTGGATGCAGTTCCAGTATTTTGTCATGGATACCTGTAATCTGTAATACTGAGTAGACACTGGTTAATAATACTGATAAATACAACAAATAAATAATGAATGTGCGGTATTAGAATGCAGTTTTCTGATATGAACAGCCTCTGCTACAGAATCGAGGCAATGGTCCCAGCAGAGATCGGGCTACCCAGTCACCGAGTCGAACACTTCGACGACGAAGCAAACACCTCGGCACTACAGACCAACCTGGACATCTTGTTGGAGAAACGAGACCGGGCTCAGATCAGAGCTGCCGCCTATCAACAGCAAACCGCCCGGTACTACAACGTGCGAGTCAAGCGTCGCTTCTTCAAGGCCGGAGATCTGGTCCTGCGGCGAAACGAGTTCGTTGATCAAAGCCGACTGCATAAGTTTTTCCCGAAATGGGACGGTCCTTTCCTCGTCTCCGAGGTACTTCCCGGCGGAGCTTACCGCTTGCAAGACGCGGACGGGCGCAAGTTTCTATGGCCTTACAACGCCGAGAAGCTCAAGCTGTACCAGTGAAACGAAAACCCACAAGTATGTACCTCCTCTTTCACAAAGACAATGTAATTTTTTCCTAAAAATCCTTTCCATTCAAATAATAAGAAGGGGACGCTAGAACATTGCAAAAGAAGAGTCTTATTCATCCAAAAAAGGTACCATGGGCTCCTCAGCCTTACATGAAATGAAAAGGTTACAACAAAGGCGAAACGGGATCAAGGAAATACTCCTGGTGATACTCGGAGTATATTTCCATTAGCCGGACCCCAGCCGCTATAGCCCACTCCCGCCGACGCAGCGCGCGGACCCGGGACGCCACGGAAGCACCCGACGCTCCGCCCTCTGAGCCTTGGCCCACGATGTACCTCATCTTGAAACACTCCAGGATGAGCGCCAAGGATCGGTCGTACCTGGCTTTCGAGATGAGGCCGAACAAGAAGATCGAGCACACCTTGTCGAGCGCTTCGTCCAGAAGCTCCTCGGTGAAGGAGTTATCCAGACCCGGGGACCTCCTCCAGATCGCGTACATCAACTCCTGGAGCAGGGACGACCACCGAGGGAGAAGCCGGCCGAAGTGATCCTCGAGGCGACGAACCACTCCCCGATACCCAACCTCGAAAAGTGATTGGTCGTACAAGGAAACATCATCAAGGGTGATGATCTCCTCGATCGAGTACACGCGCTCAGTCATCTCAAAGGAACCTGTACCGAAAGGGCTGCCATCTCCTTCCCTATTTATAGCCTTAAACGGAATCTTCAACGACCCGGATTCTCGGGTGCATCAGCGTGAATCTTGGGAATCGCAGCGACTCGTCCAATGCCACGCCGCCACATGGCAGAACTGACGTGTCTTCCAAAAACATTCGGCCTTCCCCTGTACGTTCCTGACACGTGTCATCCGCGGCTATTACCCTTCCCGATGCGCGCGCGTCAGGGAGGTCGGGCGAATCCTTGCGACAGTCACTACTCGGTCCATCCTTAGCAGGCCTCGTACGACCCCTCCCGGGCTAATGATCAAAGCCCTCACCAAGAGGCAGTCGAGCGGCTACCCTACTCGGCTATCCCTGGCTGGTAGTCCCCTACCCCACAACGCCAAGGATCAAAGCCCTCACCAAGAGGCAACCGAGCGGCTACCCCGCTCGGCTATCCCTGGCTGGTAGTTCCCTACCCCATAACGCCAGGGATCAAAGCCCTCGCCAAGAGGCAGCCGAGCGGCTACCCTGCTCGGTTATCCCTGGCTGGTAGCTCTCTACCCTACGATGCCAGAGATCAAAGCCCTCGCCAAGAGGCACCGGATATCGGTGATCTCCCAGATCGTGACATGTGGCCGATGACGTGTCCCGAAGCTTACAAGAAAGGACCTACAGTTGCCGACCAGACCACTCCTATGCCCGTCCTACATGCAAACAACTGTTGGCTCACATCCGAGCTCCTTGCACAATTGGCCTCCTCGGCCCTATCAGCTCGTCTCCGGGCTACCGCAGAACCAAGATAGCTCGGCTCTCCCGCTCGTCCCCGAGCTCTCCCGCCGAGCTCATCTTCCTCGGTCTCATCGACCGACCAACGATACCACTCACAGGCGCAATCGCCATCCCGCGAATCTCGCCACACGCGAGATATCCGCCGGCCACATCCCACGTTCCACGCCATCATGATCCCCCATTAATGAGCCTGTCTCGCCATTAATGCGGGATCCCGCCCATCACGCGGGCATGACGTCGGGAGCGCAACGGCCGGCGTGATTCTCGCGCCTGCCTGCCTGCTGCCACCGCTATTGAAACCCCTCCTTCAGACAGTTCAAGTAAGCCATTTTTACTCCACTAAGCCGTTACTCTGCTCGGATTTCCTCTTTAACTTGACCGTCGGAGGGTTCTCGGTACAACCACCCTGGGACTTCCTTGCAGGTAGCTCGGCCCAAACAACCTCAAACCCATTGAGATCCACACGCTTTAGGAGCCAGCCTTCAGATCTAATCTCAGCTGTCCATCGCCGCCATCAGCAGATCAACGGAAGGTAACATCTCGGCGTGATCCCGGTCGCGTCAGAGAGAATATAAAAGAATGAAGTGGTAATATAAAAAGGACTACCAAATCTTCGTCTCTCATTTTCACTCAGTAGAGCAAGTACTATAGATAGATTTAGTCTTCTTCTTCTTCTCCTTCTCCTTCTTTAAACCACCATCACCATAGGTTAGTTTGCTTGTGGACTTCTAAATTAAGCTTCCTAATCATATGAAAAGGGGTTGGGTGCTTTTTAATTTTGGGCTTTGCGGTCTTCTTCCTTTTCTTCTCTCCCTCCTTCAAACCCCTAATTACATGAAATCTCTAGCTTCAAACCATATTTCAAACTATAAACAAAATCCCTAACACATTGAAAGAGTAGAAAATCCTAATTACATGATTAACAGTAAAATAAACCAAGCCCTAACCGTAAGTATCAATTAAGTTACAAAAGCGAGATCATGAACCTTTAATAGACAGGATCATCAAATTTCTATAAGAAAAATACTTGATTCTTTGATTGAGAACAAGAGAGTTTTGAATTGAGGTAAAATTATTGTGTAAGTTCAATGGGCAAGGTAATTGAGGGGTACAATGGCCAATATGCAAATAATTTTAATACCGTAAAGTAGCAATCTGCCAAACATAAAAATCAACAGAGTTTTCTCTAATTTGCTTAGACTAAGGTATTTATCGCAAAAAACGCTATGGTTGGAGGTATTTTTATACAGTTTAGCTAAGAATCAAATATAGCCATGTGGCACATATTTTTAGGAAGTAACCCTTATTATCAAATCATTCTATACTCTTCTCTTAACCAATTAAATGAAGCAAAATGGATCATCTTTTTACATAAAAAATCCTTTTTATTAAAGATGTTTGATCCTCTTTGTCCCGTCCCCTTCTCTCTTTCCGCTCTCTCGTCTTCTATTACGCTGATTGTTAGCCAATTGAGTCTTCTATTACGCTGATTGTTAGCCGATTGAGTAGATAATTTTTTATTGGATGGTTAATTGCAAGGTCAAAATCACATATTTTAATTTACTATACCATACAATACAAGATAACTTACTAAACCATATTAGTTAGTAGTAACTTTTATATGGCAATATAATATTAATCTCTACTGTTATAATTCAAACACATGAGCTTCCGATTTCACTTTCAAACAAAATAATAAAAAATTTAAGAAAAATCTTTTATTATTAACCATTCTATCTTATCCTTCATAAATTTACAAATGATAAATAGGAAGAAAATTTCTGGTCATATCGACGGCTTCCCTTATCTTCATGCACTGTAACTTCGTACTTCCTTTTACTACTCTTTACTCTTTTCACGTACGTATGTGCTTTGAATTTAGTTTGTATAAATGTAAAGTTGGTTTGGGCCAAAAATAAAAAGCAATTTACAATTTCCTGCACCTATTTTATTAATATTCTTAAAGTTTTTGCCTCCAAATGTAAAGAACATGTGAACTATTCAAGGATAAAATTAAGAAGACTATATAATGATCTTACGGGTGTCTCATCCGTTGATATTTTTTCAATAAATATGTACTGTACTATCGTAGAGAACGAAATGAGCAAATTGCACATAGAAGTTAGAATTGAAATCATGAATGTCAAGAGCAAGGATGAAAGCAGGTTGATGATGCTCAATATTGGGGATCTCCATGATCACGACACGTGGCAGATGACGTGTCCCAGAACATAGAAGAAAGGGTCTACAGGGGCCGACCAGGCCGTCCCTGCACCCGACCTACAAGTACAAGCTGACTCTCCTCAAGGCCCCCTGCAAATTGGTCTCCTCGGCCTCTCGGCCTCTTGACTCACCCCGAGCTACCACGAGACCAAGATGCCTCGGCCCTCCTGCTCGTTCCCGAACTCTCCCGCCAAGGCCATCTTCTTCGGTCCCTCCGACCGACCAACTCCACCGCTCGCAGGCGTAACCGCCGCCCCGCAAATCTCGCCATGCGCAGATTCTCCGTCAGCAACATCCCACGTTCCACGCCATCACGATCCCCATTAATGGGTGATCCGCTCTTTACACGGGCGTGACGTCGGGAGCGTAACTGCCGGCGAGATCCTCGCGCCTACTGCTGCGTGCCGCCGCCGCTATATAAACCCCCATCACAGAGGGGTCAAGTAAGCCATTTTGATTCCACTTAGCCGTTACTCTGCTCGGATCTAATGCTAACTTGATTGTCGGAGGGTCCTCGGTGGTACCAAACCACCCCGGGACTTCTTCGCAGGTACTCGGCGCTCAACTCCTCAAATCACCAATCTCCTCAAACCCATTGAGACCCACACGCAACAGGAGATCACCTCCAAAATCCACCGGGAGATCGACGGAAGACAACATCTGACGGAGACCCGAAAAGGACCTCCATCAGTTGGCGCCATCTGTGGGAAAGAAACTCCACAAAAAAACAAGTTGGCCTTCCGATCTCCATCCGCATGGCAAGCGACCACCCTGAAGATCCACCGAATGTCGTCGACGCCTCCGCCGGCCACCACCGCCCCCCGAACTCCGGCGGTCGCAGACTCCGCGATCCTTCCCACTCAACCTCGAAGTCTCGCGTCGAAGAGCCTCGCCTCGGGGCTTGTCACCCCCCTGTCCCAACCAAGGTAATGGCGGTTAGCTCGCCTGCTTTCAGGCATGACCGGCATCCCCCTCGACAGGGTCGTTTCCACAAAGCCCGCCAAGACAGTTCGGAAACCACCCTACCACGGGGCACAAAGGACCACGCCGGAAGGAACCGGGGCCCATCGAGAACTATGGTCATGACGACAGGGGGCCAGTCGAGCTCCTGCGAGACTCGGCACCCCTCGCTGGCAACGGACGCCAACGGCCGCCCGAGCAAGAAGGCCCGGGTCCACGAGCCTATCACCTTTGGCGATGAGGACCTCCACGGCATATCCACGCCCCAAAACGACCCTCTGGTGATCACGGCCCGAATCCACCGGTACGAGGTCCACCGGATACTTGTCGACTCGGGCAGCTCGGCAGACATCCTCTTCCACGACTGCTTTCTGCGCGTGGGGCTCACCCCAGCAGACTTGAAACCGGCCTCCCACGTCCTTTCAGGGTTCACCAACCACTCCATCCCAGCACAAGGGGTGGTCACCCTGCAGTTCAACACCGGGGAGCCCGGCCGCACCCGTACGTTGCATGTGGGCTTCATCATAGCAAAGGTCCCATCGGCCTACAACGTCCTCCTCGGCCGCCCGACGCTGAACTCCCTCCAGGCCCAGATATCGACCTACCACCTGGCGATGAAGTTTCCTCTCGACCAAGGCGGGATAGGTCGGGTCTACGGGAACCAGCAGGTCGCAAAGGTATGCCTTACAGAAACAACTTCGTCCGAGCAGCCGGCCGACGACGCTGAGGTAAATAACGACATCGAGGGTTCTCTGGACACCCGGGACTAGCGGAAGGAGGCCCGGGGGACACCGGTCGAACCACTGACCGAGGTGCCCCCGAAAAAAGGGGATGAGGAAAGAACCGTCCAGGTCGGATCACTCCTGACAGGGACTCAGCGAGACGACCTGATCAGATTCCTCAGAAATAACTCCGACGTCTTCGCCTGGGCACCTGCTGAAATGCCTGGGACTGACCCCAAATCATCTCCTACAAGCTCGGTGTCGATCCTGCCGCCCGAACCGTCATACAGAAAAAGCGAAGCTTCGCCCCGGTCAAACAGAAGGCTATCGAGAATGACATTGATCGACTTCTCGCTGCCAACTTCATCAGGAATGTACCCTACTCGGAGTGGCTGGCGAACGTAGTTCTGGTCAAGAAGTCAAGCGGAAAGTGGCGCATGTACGTCGACTTCACCGACCTCAATAAGGCCAGCCCCAAGGACAACTATCCACTCCCTCGGATAGATCGGCTCGTTTACAGTTCGGCCAGACACGAGCTTTTGATCTTTATGGATGCTTTCTCCGGCTACAATCAGATCCGTATGAATCCGGAAGATGAAGATCTCACCGCATTCACAACGGACCGGGGGTATATTGCTACAGAGTGATGCCCTTCGGCCTCAAGAACGCTGGGGCCACGTACCAACGGTTGGTCAACCGCATGTTCAAGCCACAGATCGGCAGGAATATGGAGGTCTACGTTGACGATATGCTCGTCAAATCCGTCTCATCGGCCGACCATGCCAGGGATCTGGGCGAAGCCTTCGGAGTGGTCCGCAAGTTCAAGATGAAGCTAAACCCCTCCAAATGCGCATTCGGAGTCACTGGGGGAAAGTTCCTCGGTTTCATGGTCATTCACCGTGGGATCGAAGCTAACCCAGAGAAAATCGACGCTATACTCAACATGGCCGCGCCCAAAACCAACGTCGAGATCATACGGCTCACGGGACGAGTCGCCGCTCTAAGCCGTTTCATGTTCAGGTCGGGGGAGAAATTCCTCTCATTTTTTAAAGCTCTGAGGAAGATTCCGAGGTTCGAGTGGTCAGAAGAGTGCCAAACCGCCTTCGACCAATTGAAAAAACACCTCGCGACGCCACCACTGCTCACCCGACCAGTTGAAGGAGACGAGCTGTCGCTGTATCTGGCGGTGTCCGACCAAGTAGCAGGTTCGGTGCTCGTTCGGGAGGTCGGTGGAGCGCAGAAGCCGGTGTACTATGTGAGCCACGTGTTTAAGGACGCAGAAACGAGATATCCGGCCATAGAGAAGATTGTCTTAGCCCTCGTGGTGGCCTCAAAGAAGCTGCGGCACTACTTCCAAGCACACACCATCATCGTCCTCACCGAGCGCCCGTTGGGGGCTATCCTTGCATCACCAGAGTCCTCGGGCCGCTTAGAAAAGTGGTGGTGGGAACTATCTCAGTTTGACATAAAATATCGCCCGAGGCAGGCCATCAAAGCGTAGGCCCTGGCCGATTTCATCGTTGAATGCACCATCCCTAGAAAGAAACCGGAGTCCACGCCGCCCCTCGCGACTCAGTGTCCCATCGCAAAGAGGCCCGGCTTGGTTCCTGAGTGGATCATCTACGTCGACGGGTCCTCAACCGAGGAAGGCTGCAGTGCCGGCCTCATTATCCGAGGCCCGAACGAAGAGGAAATAGAGTACTCTCTGAAGCTCGGCTTCAAAGCCTCGAATAACGTGGCAGAGTACGAGGCCCTCCTGGCTGGATTGCGCATGGCCGCCGGTTTGGGGCTGAAAATAATTCGAATCCGCAGCGACTCGGCCCTTGTCGTCGGTCAAGTGACCGGCCGCTTCGAAGCCCAATGAGGCTAAGGCCAACAACAAGTGTGTACCCCTCCTTACGCAAAGACGATGCAAATGCTTTCTAAAAATCCTTTCCATTCGAATAAAGAAACGTCGAAACATTGCAAATAGAGTTCTGTCTTTGCGATCCCAGCCCTCACCAAAGAGGCAACCGCGCGGCTTCACTGCCCGGTTATCCTCAGCAGGCCTTCTGCCAGGATTAAAGTCCTCCCTAGAGGCAGTCGAGCCCGAGGATCCCTCGCTCGGCTATCCCTGGCTGGTAGCTTCCTACCACAACCGACAGGGATCACAAAGTCCTCCCTAGAGGCAGTTGAGCCCGAGGATCCCATGCTCGGCTATCCCCGGCTGGTAGCTTCCTACCACAACCGACAGGGATCACAAAGCCCTCCCTAGAGGCAGTCGAGCCCAAGGATCCCTCGCTCGGCTATCCCCGGCTGGTAGCTTCCTACCACAACCGACAGGGATCAAAAAGCCCTTCCAGAGGCAGTCGAGCCTGAGGATCCCTCGCTCGGCTATCCTTCAGGACAAAAGCCCTCGCCAAGAGGCACCGGGCAGTAACCCTGCCCGGCCAAGGGTCCTCTTACAGCCCCTCCCGCGCTAAGGACCAAAGTCCTCCCAGAGGCAGTCGAGTCCTTGCTCGGCTATCCTCGGCTGGTAGCTTCCTACCACAACCGACAGGGATCAAAGCCCTCGCCAAGAGGCATCGGGCAGTAACCCTGCTCGGTCCCTGTCCTGAAGGATCGAAGCCTTCGTAAGAGGCAACCGAGCAGCTGCCCTGCTCGGTCATCTACGGCTGGTAGCTCCCTACCCATGACGCCAGGAACCGAAGCCCTCGCAAGAGGCATCTGAGTGGCTACCCCGCTCGGTCATCCCGAGCTGGTAGTTGCCTACCCATGACGCCGGTGATCAAAGCCCTCGCCAAGAGGCAACCGCGCAACTTCACTGTCCGGTCATCCTTCGTGGGCCCCTTACAGCCCCTCCAACGCTAAGGATCCAAACCCTCATTGGAGGCAGCCCAGCAGCTACCCTGCTCGGATCTCTCCGGCTGGTAGCTTCCTACTACAACCAACAGAAACCAAACGTTGGCCATGAACAAGCCGGGAAGATGCTCGGCACAAATACGGCGGACATCCTTCCGCCTATCACATGCAGAGGATCCGAGGCCCCAACAAGGGGCATCAGGTCCATCCAAGTCTGAGTGATCCCCCCTCGACTCCGGGGCCATGGAGATGCCTCCTTCTCAGCAGCGCTTGGCAAGTGATCGAAATCAACTCGACGAGTGATCGCTAGGCAGATAGTCGACCTGACATGAAAGCCCAACAGTGCAAGCAGGGATGTTTTACAAGCATTATTCAAAAACAGAGGATAAAGCGCGAACTGATAAAAAGAAAGTTTTATTACCAAAGGCAAAGTCTTTACAAAGGGTATTTTGGGCTCCCCCGCTTTACAGATTGCCCGGAGGCTCACAAAAAAGGGACAAGGAAATATCAAAAAGGGCCTAAGTCGCAAACCCCCTCCCCTGCGCCTCGCTTCCCTCATCACTGGCATCGCGGCCTGCCGGGGGCTTCACCACCGGAGGTTTTGCCACCAGGGGAGCGCCTCGCTTTCCTCATCGTTGTCGGTCGGAGGCCTTGCCACCAGGAGAGGGACCCAAGCACGGAGCTCGCCATCAGCGAACTCGGGAAGCCGCTCCTTCATGGCATCCAGATCCTTATTCCACGCAATGGCGGAATACTCACCAAGCTCGGCGTAAAACTGCTCTGACACCTTGTAATCGGCCACAGCTTTCTTAGCCCGAACCTCAGCGGTTTGGGCCGCCAGAAGCGCCGCCTCGTCATCCCCCTGCTGGCGTCTCTCTCCCTCTCCATGGCCGCGAAACGATCGGCCAGATCCGCCAGCTTCCTCTCGGCAACTCGGAGGGATGCACTCAGGCGACGATGGGCACCCCGATTCGCTGAATTGGCGAGCCCCACGGCCTCCGCACGGGCTGCCAGGACGTCGGCCCTCGCCCTCTCTAGATGCAAGTTACGCCGCAAGACCTCGACCTTCGAAGGAAACGCTTCTACTGGCCTCGGTGCGTGGAACGCACCCTCGGCCTCCATACGAGTAGCGAGGGAGCAGTGTTGAAGGACCTGACGGGAAGCGAATGAGGAACTGGGAGGCGCTCGAGCCAAAGAAAGGAAGGCCAAAAAACAACGCATAGGGGAGTTCGTACCTGGACCGCCCCTTGGGCTACGGCCTCCATTTGGGCCCTCAGGGTGCCATACGGAAGCTTTCCTCCGACCGACTCTTCCATTCCGGCAAGCAGGCCGACAGCGACGGAAAGCCCAGACGGAACCATGAAGACGCCATCACCCTCCTGCCCGGGAATCCCCTCAGGAACCATCGACGACGGCGCACGAGAAATTGTCCTTTTTATCTTAAGGGGGGCCTCGTCCTTGTTCCCCCAATCAGAGCAAGGCTCTGCTTGAATCTCAAAAATTCAAATTTTGAAGCAACGCTTCGGATCCCGTGCGCTGCGCGCAACGCGCCACGTGTCAGAAGTTGACACGGCAGCACAACGCCCAAGGCAGTGCGTCCAATCAGAGCAAGGCTCTTTAAAAAACATAAGCAACACTCAGTTGCGCAAGCGCCGCGACACGTGTCTGCGCAGTTGCGCAAGCACGACTGCGCAAGCGCACCGCTGCGCGACACGTGTGTGCGCAGTTGCGCAAGCACGACTGCGCAAGCGCACCGCTGCGCGACACGTGTCTGCGCAGTTGCGCAAAGACAACTGCGCAAGCGCACCGCTGCGCGACACGTGTCTGCGCAGTTGCGCAAGCGGAGTTGCGCAAGCGCTTCACTGCTCGACACGTGTCTGCGCAAGCGCTTCACTGCGCGACACGTGTCACTCACTGGGGGAGTTGCGCAAAACAGAATAAATCTTGTTAAAACAAGAAGATTTTCTTGTATAAGGCAGGGGCCTTTGGATCAAAGATCCAACGGTGGGGAAAATTCCCCAAATCACTCTGAAAAAGATTGTTTTAACAAATTTAACTAATTTTTGAGCACTATAAAAAGGAACCCATACCTCATTTCAAAGGGGAGGATCATCTGGTTTTAAAAAAAAAGAGAAGAGAGAAGAAAACTCTTGAGAACTCCTTGAGAACACAAAAAGAAGGTAAAAACCTTTAAAACAAGAGAGAATTCTCTTAGGAATAGATCATTGATCTAAGAAAAAGATCAGTGATCTTCAACAAATAAATAAAAATAATAAAAATAGTGCCTTGCACTTGCTATGAACCTTTGGTTCTCTGAAACAAGGAAAAACTTGTTTTTCTTTGATCCAAATCAAGGGATAAAAAGTGCCTTGCACTTCTGTTCTTGAATCTAAAAGATTCTTGGTGCTTTGCACAAATGCAATACATTACTTGAAGGGCCAGGCCCAAATCAAAAAGACCTAGCAGGTCAAAATAAATTGCAAAGCAATAAAAAGGGCAGGGCCCAAATGAAATTGATGCTTTGCATCATTTATAAAGGGCAGAGCCCAAAACAAATTGATGCTCTGCATCTTTTTTTGGCAAAGTCCAAATAAAAATAAAAAGAAATGCAATGCAAAAGCAAATAAATGTTGGATATTTTCAACTGGACTTAGCCCAATCATGGCCATAAGTTCTTAAATTAAATCGACTGAGCAAAATGGCTCTCCTAAATCAATCTACATCCGGTTCGAGGGTACATCTCCGAACTCCTTTGATATCCATCGTTGTAATTCCTCAGCGACATCAAAGAGGTGACGGGTCCCAACGACCACACACCCATATGGACTGCGGGGTCCTTAAACTCGTGGACCGAAACGTCCTTAAACTAATATTGGACCGAAACGTCCTTAAACTAATATCGCACCGAAACGTCCCTAAACTAATATCGGACCGAAACGTCCCTAAACTAATGATGGACCACCACGTCCCTAAACTGGCAATGGACCACCACGTCCCTAAACTGGAAAGTGGACCACTACGTCCCTAAACTGGAATAATAGAGCTTCCAAATGCTCTTTTGCCGGATCTAAACGGTCCCGTTTAAGTTGATCTTAGCCCCAAACACGGCTAACGTATCCTTAAACATTCAAATGGACTATAAAACCCTAAATCAGCCTCGGTTCGAGGGTACATCTCCGAACTCCTCTGACACCTATCGTTGTAATCCTTCAACGACGTCAGAGAGGCGACGAGTCCCAACGGCTATATATTAAATGGATCACCACGTTAAGTTGATCTTAGTCTTAAATCAGACTAACGTATCCTTAACGAACGTTTAAGTTGATCTTAGCCTCAAAACGGCTAACGTATCCTTAAACTAAAACACCAAACCCAAATCTAAGTAAATACGGATTTGGACTAATCCACGTCCTACGGGCGACGGCATTACTCAGTCTCCGTATACAATCCACGGGCAACCACAAACAAAACAAACACACACGACACGAAGTGAAATTCTGGAGAAGGAGAAAGTTGTTACCGCGATGCGGTAGCGTAATTAACTGCAGGGGCTTGCGCCTGCAGGGAAGAGCATCCCTACAATCAAAAACCCCTCAAGTGAGGGGGAATCTGACGAAGTCTGCTACATCGGCCGCATCCGTCTAAACCTCCGATACAAGGTGCCATAAATCAACTTGGCATCTTCGGAGAGGTAGACGGATAAAACCAAATAGCATCTGCCCCGAATCCCAGCATCAGGACATCGCGGTCCTGTGCGCCGCCTTTCGGAGGGGAACAAATTCTGGCACGCCCGGTGGGACCTTTTCCTCTTTCCACTTCACACTTCGTGTGTCGTCTTCGCGAACCAATCGCGGTTTGTTAAATGGTTGCCTTCGGATTTCAAGTTGCTAAGATTTGGTCTTTTGTCTGGGCAGAACTCAAGCATCCATGGATTCTAACTGCACCAACTGCGCGAAGTACCGCTGCAATGGACGCTCCACCTCACCTAGAGGTGTAACATATGGGCCCCAAGCGGCCTCTTTCCTTGCTCTGCCGGTAGAACAGGTGACTCAGGCCACCACCGGCCTGTTTTTCAGGACCATGGTCCCACCTACAAGCTTCTCTATGCCGATACCTGCACCAGAAGTGAACAAGAAGTCGGTGTTCGACCGGCTCACTGCTACCACGACCCCTGTCAACGGGTCGTCCGCTACTAAACCGATAGCCTCTGTTTTCACCAGGCTGAATCAGAACTCTAAATTGGCTGTCCCAAAGAAGGCAAAGGCTGCTGTTCCGGAAGTCATTAAGGCGGCTTCTCCCGCCAAAGAGTCAGTCTTTTCAAGACTGATGATTCCTGCTCCTGCCCCTGCACGAAGATCTGTCTTTGACAGATTGGATATTACCCCGCAAGGAACAACCTCAGTCTTTAAGAGGTTAACACCGGCGGCGCCTCATTCAGACAGGGGGCAAAAAGAAGTTATCTCTATCGCTGAGCTAATCCCAACGGCTCATCGTGCTCGACGTCGCCATTGGCAACGAGTGAGGAAGGCAGGGGGCAACTCCCCCTCAGGGATAACTCCACCGGCTCCAGTGGTGGAAGTCGACGCTGCTGTTCCAACTGGGAACAGCTTTGAATTGCTGAGGAAAGTGAGAAAGAACTCTCCAATCGCTACATTGAAAAGATCTCCTCCACCTGCGGAGAGAGTTTCAGAAACGAAGCGAGAACAGCCCCCTCAACGGCTGTCTTCAAGGATTTATAAAGTTTGGCGAAGGGTTCAAGACTCTGTGATTGACCCAGGTCACTTTCGTCACCAGAAAAAAGCGAAGGTGGAAAAAGACAAGGGTTGTCCCATTAAACAGCAGGGGACAGCAGCTGCTAGGGTGCCCCTTTCAATGGTTCCTTCAACCTCAACGGCCCACAAAAGAAGGAGGCCAGAGAAAACCCCCGCGTCAGCGGCAAAAGTTAAAAATGGTGAACCTAAACGCCCCAAGTCAGGGGGCATAACAGTTCATACGGTTTACATGGCATTGGGAAAAGAAGACAGCCGTACATCCACGGGTCATAGACCGCTTACACGGTCAATGACCAAGGCTCAGGAGCAGCAACAGAAGCTCCAGGAAATGATGAACGCTATGGCCGCACTTAAAAAGCCGAAAGAAACCCCGGAAACATCTTCAGAAGAACGTCAAGAACAAGAAACGGATGCCGAATTCCTTTGGCGCGTGCTAGGGAAGAAAGATAAAGAAGCTGCGGAGCAGGCATCCAACATAAAGAAAATGGCCCTCCTGTTCCAGGATATGGTGGGTATGATGATTCAACAAGATCCACCTGCTGAAGATCCCCCGATCATTCTTGAAGACGATAGGGGAGAGACATCCAATCCTCCACCGGCTCTATCCACAGCTAAAGAGGATACCATATCAAAAGCTGATTTGGATGAATACATCGCCCAGAAAATACGGGTGCATCAGGCGATTGAAGCATCCGGTCAGGTCGTAAAGACGGGGCGGCCATATCCGGGTTGGTACGATCAGATTAAGTACCCGCCAGGTTATACAATTCCTAAGTTCCATGTCTATAAGGGGACGGGCAATCCTCATCAGCACTCTACTACTTAAGTTGGGTTCTTTATACAACCGCCCTCGAAGGTTCTTTAGGCGCATTATGGGCACAAGAGAATGACCAGGGGAAAGAAAGAGCACTCTACTACTTAAGTCGGGTTCTGCTGGGGGCAGAAAACAATTACTCCCCCATTGAAAAACACTGCCTAGCGTTGATCTTCGCAATAACAAAGCTTAGACATTATGCATTAGCGCATGAAGTCCACCTCATTTCAAAGGTGGACCCTCTCAAATATCTAATGTCAAAGGCCATATTGACGGGACGACTCGCTAAATGGGCTCTGCTCTTAATGGAGTTCTCGATAACGTATCGACCCCTCAAGGCAGTGAAGGGTCAGGCCATAGCCGACTTCCTTGCTGAGCACCCGATACTTGCCAATTCTCCCCTGAATTGCGATCTTCCAGACGAACATGCGTTTGATGCGGTCGACGGTGATAATATCCGATGGGAGCTTTATTTCGATGGAGCATCTTCCGTGAAGAAGCGCAAACAAAGTACCCCTATAATCAAATCGGGGGTGGGACTCATCTTTATAACTCCACAAGGAGGGATAATGCGCTATGCGTTCTCCCTGACGGAGCCGAAGACAAACAACGAAGCCGAATACGAATTTCTGATAGCAGGCCTCGAGATCGCCATTGATATGGGAATTGAAGACCTCCTCATATACGGGGATTCTCAACTGGTCGTTAGTCAAGTAAACGGCGACTACGAAACGTGCAAGCCAGAATTGGTAAAGTACGGCGAAAAAGTGCAACAACTGTTGACCCAAATCCCCTCTTATACTTTGGAGAACATACCGCGCGCGGAAAACAGCAAAGCGGACGCATTGGCCAAACTTGCTAAAGAACTGGCTGACGAGAACCTCGATGACGTTAGAATCGTGGTACAAAGCCGTCGGGTGCTTGCCCCAGCAGAAATATCTCCGGAATCATCTGAAGAAAAAGGAGCGAGCGAGCAGACGACCCTGCAAGTAAAAGATTGGGAAAATACCGAGGATTGGAGAGAAGTCTTCATAGATTACTTCAAGTCCCACCAATTGCCCAAAGAAGCGTCCACGAAACATCAGCTCATAAAATGAGCTCTGTCTTTCGCCTTCGTCAATGATACTCTGTACAAAAGGTCATTTGATTCTCTGTGGCTGAGATGCTTAGGACCTGACGAAGCGAAAAGAGTCGTCCAAGAAGTTCACGACGGACTCTGTGGTTCTCATCAAGCAGGCCCTAAGATGAAGTTGAAGGTCAAACGGATGGGCTACTACTGGCCCACGTTGATTCAGGACTGCCTCGAATATGCGAAGCAATGCCACTCATGCCAAATTCATGGGGACTTCATCCACCAGCATCCAAATCCACTACATCCAACGGTGGCTAGCTGGCCATTCGAAATGTGGGGGACTGATATAATCGGCCCCATCGAACCAGCATCGTCTAGAGGACATCGTTTCATCCTAGCGACGACTGACTACTTCTCTAAGTGGGCAGAAGCAGTACCGTTAAGAGAGGTGAAGACGGAAAATATCCTCCACTTATTCAAGACGCATGTCATATATCGATTTGGAACTCCGCGACGGATCATCTCCGATAACGGGCCAGCTTACAGAAGCCACAAGATCAGTCGCTTTGCGCAACAACATAATATAGACTGGAGGTATTCCTCAGTTTATTACCCGCGAGCCAATGGACTAGCTGAAGCCTTCAACAAGACACTGACAAAAATCATAAAGAAAACGGTGTCCCGAAATAAGAAAGATTGGCACGAAAGACTGCAAGAAACTCTTTGGGCATATCGAACTACATTCAAGACGGCCACGAACACAAAGCCGTACGCGTTGGTGTTCGGTACAGAAGCAGTACTCCCCCTCGAGATAGAGTTACCCTCTCTACGAATGGCAGTCCACTACGAGCTGACGGACGAAGAAAATGCTCACCTTCGGCTTGCGGAGCTTGACGCCCTTGATGAAACCCGGCTCATAGCGCAGCAAAATCTAGAAGCTTATAAAATAAAGATGACGCGCTCATACGAAAGATTGACCCGACCGAGGACATTCCGCCAAGGCGAACTCGTGCTAGTGGTCAAAAGGCCTATGATCCCCAATCGCGCCAAGCGGGGAAAATTCGAGCCAAACTATGAAGGCCCATACATCATAGATAAGGTCTACCAAGGTGGGGCCTATCTACTCATGGACATGCACGGTGAAAGGCCTTTCAGGCCAACTAAATAAGTACTACGCTTAATGAGCCACAACCTAGGTCAACGATAGATGATGACGACTATGTCCGCTCGCTATCTTCCTAAGCTTAAGCTTTCTAAGCAGTGGCCAGCCTTCTCCATGACGGACCGAAACGTCCTTAAACTAACGACGGACCGAAATGTCCTTAAACTAATAGCAGACCGAAACGTCTTTAAAGCTACTACCGCAGCATCTTTAGGCTGACGGGATATATAAAAATACATATAAAAATAAAATAAAAAAAAACGGTATGTCCATAAGCAAAAAGGGCACGGATGAAAACCCGAAAGGGCTCCGTGAGTAAAAACAGCAGGGCAACCGGCGAGTGTTCGTGAAAACCCGAAAGGGCGCGACCTCGTAAAAAAAAATATATAAAAATAAAAAGAATTAAAAAAAAAACGGTATGTCCATAAGCAAAACGGGCACGGATGAAAACCCGAAAGGGCTCCGTGAGTAAAAACAGCAGGGCTACCGGCAAGTGTTTGTGAAAAACCGAAAGGGCGCAACCTCGTTAAAAGACACTTATAGGGTCCTCTCGACCTTGTAAGGAGAAACCACCCGCGTGAGATCCTTACGACTCACAAGGAAGCAACACGCTTAAGGATCCCCACGATTCCTAAGGAGAAAATACACTTGCGAGATCCTCACGACTCGTGAGGAGAACTCTCTTATGGGACCCTCACGGCTCATAAGAGTTGAAAGTCTTAAGTTACAGAGACCTAAACCTGTGCTTAAGCAACCCCCACAACCTTCGATATTGCCCTACAAGTGGCTCAATATTGACCCTTGTATACAATCCACGGGCGCGAATAAACATTTCCCTAACTAAGTCTCATCCGAGACTAGGGATATGTTTGCATGGCAAACAACCCCTGTAAATCCTCTCGACTTACAAGGAGAAAACCCTCCTGTAGGATCCTTACGACTTACAGCGGAACAATACACCTAGGAACCCTCATGATTCCTAGGGAGAAAATACACCTATAAGATCCTCACGACTTGTAGGGAGAAATAGCTTTGTGAGACCCTTACGGCTCATAAGGTCAAAAGCCTTAGCAGACAGGACCCTAACCCTGGTCGCTAAGCCTCCTTTGTTCGACAATGACAGAGGCAAATGATGATTCGCTCCTGGCGATATCCCAGTTGTAGCGGTGCTGATGCCGAAATCAACGTCTAATTTCGGGTTTACGGCGAAAAGCCGATAGGCCACACATGCATACGAAATGGCCGAAATGATAGGGCAACTTGCAATAAAAAGCAGCAAGTAAAAATGTATGCATGCAAAATAGCCGAAATGATAGGGCAGCTCGCAATAAAAAGCAGCGGGTAAAAATAAAATAAATAGCCGAAATGATTGGGCACCGCGAAAAATAGCCGAAATGATTGGGCAGTCGCGACCTTCGCGATATAAAAGCTGAAATGATAGAGCATCGCGGAAATAAAATAAAATAAAAAGAAGAAATGATAAAACTTTGGCCCTACAGTTAAGATCACATCGATCCCTGTATACAATCCAAGGGCGTAAACAAAGAAGGAACCACACTTTCCCAGCGGACTCCGTCAGAAGACGAAGCCAAACCTCAACAGTTCATTTCAACCGAAGAAGCCAGTGACTTCAGCAAAACTCCTCGACTCACGGATACAAACACTCCTTGACGAGAGCCTTCTGATTCGCGTTGACTCGCAGAGCCACCAGAGCCTCTATGGGAACCCTCGACTCGTTTCAAACCCCAAGGAAACAAATAATCCTTGGCGCTTGGGAAATAAATAATCCCTAGCAAACTCCTCGACTCACGGATACAAACACTCCTTGACGAGAGCCTTCTGATTCGCGTCGACTCGCAGATCCACCAGAGCCTCTATGGGAATCCTCGACTCGTTTCAAACCCCAAGGAAACAAATAATCCTTGGCGCTTGGGAAACAAATAATCCCTAGCAAACTCCTCGACTCACGGATACAAACACTCCTTGACGAGAGCCTTCTGATTCGCGTCGACTGATTGGAATGATTTAGCGTGCTTGCGCTTTCTAAAAGATAGATCAAAAATATTTGTAACCGCAATCAAGAACGGCGTCGCTTTGCAGCTAGCCGGTGAGTACGGGTCGGTCCACAGGGATGTTGTGAATTTCCTAATCGCGCTAACGAGTTAATTCCGAAAGGTGTTCGGATTGATTATTAAATCTAAAAATTGAAGTTGTATGATACTAGGATTAGAAACTTGCTAGGATTAGGTTTAGGGAAAATTTGGTAAACAAAGATCTACATCTCTTTCCATTGCCTTTAATTAAAGATATCATATTAGTGTTATGGTAAATCTTAACAAAGGGGATTAAGATGATTGGGAAGATTGATTCTTCCTCTAGATCCTTATCCTTCCTTTCTTAATCTTTACCCTAACCTCCATGGAAAACCTTAAAATCCGGGCCTTTAGACTACGGAATCACCGTTACCTCGAGGGTAGAGTGCCGTAGGGAGCGGAATAAGAAGGTATGCATGGAGTTCTAATTTTCATAAAAGATTGGCAAAGAAAAGAGATGAGAGATCTTCGTCTCTTAAATCCTTCCCCATTCCTAACCCTAACAAGCGAGGAAACTACTCACTCATTAGGGAATTGAAGAACATTTATCTAGGGCAGAGAATAAAAATTACCTAGGGTAAGAATTGAAATCTAAACTAGAGCAAGGAATTAAATCTACTTACAGATGCATCTCTCCAATCATCAACGCAGGGTTGTCAGATCTGAATTCATGAATTGAAAAGAAACACCGATGCTCTCCAAAAGAATTCTAAAATTTATTATTAAAAGGAGGCATAGCCTTTACAATGAGTAGAGTTCCTATTTATAGAGAATAGAAAACCCTAGGTTACAATTGATTTGCATGTCTACATTTACCAAAATATCCTTAGGAAGACCTAGTCAAAGTAGACTTCAAGTTTTGGGCCTTGAATCTTTGGGCTTCCTTATTATTTGGTTCTTTTATTAAAATAGCTTCTATGTTTCTTCCAGATCTCCAGTGAATAATTGCGGTGGACTTTTAACCGTTCGCTTTGTAATCTTGGACCTTGCATTGCCTTGTACTTTGTAAATTTGATGTCGGCTTGATCAAGAGTCTTCTGTTTGTTGGTCAAAGTCCACTTTTGCATCATCTTTTCATCGTTTTCACTGTTTTCTGTCCAAGAACCTGTAACCTGTAACATGTAGCAGACATGCGTCAAAAGCACCTGTTTATTTATAAAAAGAATAAGAATGAGGAATATAATAATGCAATATTATGGTGTGAACAAATACCCCCAAACTTATCTTTTGCTCGTCCTCGAGCAAACTTATTTTTATTCACTAATATCCTAACCGCACTTTCGCAGGGAAACGCGATTGCACTGAGCACGTGCAACAAGCCGTTAAACCTCTAGGTGTCCCTAGTAGGAGGAGTGTTGTCTCCTGAGGGTTTTCAGCGGATTACACCCACAAAATCCTATCAACTCGGCCCATTGACTTTTGTTCTTCATTTAGGTTTTCTAACAAGGAATTCTATTATCCTCGACCCGTAAATTATCCACCCAAATTCTTCACACTTCCTCATTATTTAAATTAAGATTATATATATCCTGTGGATTTACTTAGCTTTCGGCATCTCTTAAGTTTTCCTTCTAGGGTTCCATCTCCACTTAGGAATTTCTATCAACTCTACTAGAGATACAAGTTCTATTCTTCATTCATTTCTCTTATCTAAACTCTAATCACATATCCCCACGTGTGTGTATAGATCACCCCTATACTTGGAAATTCAAATCAAGCAATCGTACTCTCGTCCATTGTCCAAAGCATTTATTAATTGGTGAATTTTTAATTGAATTTTGTTTACACATCCTTCATGCGACCGTTAATACTTCTTGAGGTACCAACAACCGATTACAAGATGCGTTAGCACTTTAAAGCGTACTTCCTAGTTTTGCAACACCCAAGGCTTTAGCAGTGACTTCCAAACCAGTTGGTCTAAGGCACTAGGTGATAAAGCACCCTCGTTAAATATTTTTCTATTTTTGCAGCCTTAAGTAATCACAAAAACCAGTGTCCATTTTTTTTTTCTTTATTCACTTTTTTTTTCATTTATTTTCTTCGGACTAAGGACTTTAGACAAGAGCATTTCAAGGTCTCTTCTACTATTCCAAGTTTCAAGGTGCGTGATTGTACAAATTGTAGGGTATATATTTTCAGAATCTAGACTTAAGTTAGGAACTATTTTTCAAACGTATACTCTAATAAGAACATCAATACTCTTCCCTTGTTGTGACTTAGCCCAAGAAGTGAACCCAAAATTTGCCTATTTCTAAATAAACTACAAGGCATATACTTTCTACCGTTAAACTTTAAGGAATGTTATCTTTAGGGTTTTTAATTTACTAAGTCTAAGATCTAGTTGTTCCTAGCCAGTTAACCTATTTGTCAAACTCAAGTCAATTATAGCCAAAATTGAATACAATAATTTTTATAATTTTTGAAAATTTTCAATTTTTATGGGTTTTTCAAATAAGTATGCAAATGCAAAAATATGTACAAATGAATGCAAAGGCAGAAGCAAATAAGTATGCAAATGCAAAAATATGTACACATGAATGCGAAGGAAGAAGACGTACCGAGCATACCCCCAAACTTGAACTTGACAGTGTCCTCACTGTCATGCTACACCAAGATGGTCAAAATACCGGCACTCCCCTGTTTATTTATTTATAATTTTTTTTTTATATTTTTAATGTTTTGAAATTTTTTTTTTAATTTTTTTTATAGAAAAGAAAACAAAAAATATATACATATATACAAAGATTCCCCCAAACTTAAGCTTGGCCTTGCACAAGCCAAAAGTTAGTACCAACCATTCAAAAATCTTATCGTGGTAATGTCCAAGTTGGTGAAATAATGGGGTGGAAAGATGAGAAATGAGAAGCACACGAGACCGTCTGAGAAGAAGAATGGAATAAGGTCTCGGTGGAGGAGAAGAATGGCGAAAGAGGGAAAGAAGTGTAGTACGATCTTGAGGGTGTAAATCGAGTGAATAAATTAGCACAATATGTGATGATCGATATGTTAAAAGCGATTGTGCTAACCTATCAACCCGTCGTGAAATGGGGTCAAATCTCTCAAGATTCGCAAGAAAACATGGGTACGCCGAACTTGGTATCGGAGATGAAAGCGTAACGGTCATTTGTACGGTCGGGAAAATAGGAGAGACGAAAGGGAGTGAATTAAGGATGGTCTCATTCTCACCGTAGTAAACTGGTTCGAACTGGAAAGATTCCATCAATGGTTCGAAACGACTGTAAGCAACCGAGTCTGATGGATTAACTAACTCATCTGAAAATGCAAAGGACTCAAACTCAGGCGGTGAGACTTCAACATCGTCCGAAAAAGTGAAACACTTGTAAGTGTCATCGGCTGTGAGAACTGTGTCAGATTCGAAAGAAAATTTTTCAAGCTCACAGTCTTCAAGCGTGGTCGGAACGATGGAAAGGAGGGAGGGTGATATAACAGTCAAAAGTTCAGGAGGATGAATTGGAAAATCAGACACATCAAACAGAAAAGGTTCAACCTCAATATTATCCTCAAGACTCTCCTCAATACTATCCTCAATATTTAACTCATCCATGCCATTATCATCAAAATCAAGACGCATATGAGATTCGGGAGAAACATTTAATAACTCGGGATGATGATTTGAACATAAAAATTCAATTAAATCTACGGGTTCATCATCCAAAATATTCCCGGCGTATATATCCTCAATCAAGTGAAAATCAATTTCTTTAGACACCTCATCAAAAGCATGGATAATTATCAATTCAGGTTCTAGATTGGAGGTGTAAAGACCGAAAGGGTTAGGTGCGGTTTCACTCGAAAGGGGTTCCTCACAATTTGGCAAATCAAACACAACAAAATCACACAACTCGTTTTTATTTTGAACTTGTGAATCATTTAGGACATTCGATGGAAAACTGGAGTTGTGGGCTTCAATTGGGTAAGGGTAGGTTTGATTTGGAAATCCTCTCACATTCTCATTCTGTCCAACCGCCTCCTCATACATTGAAAAATTTGGAGCTAGTTGGAAACTAGCTACCGGTTCACTGGGTTGCATAAGGGCGGCCACGGACGCTTCCACATTCCTAACCATTTTGTTTGTTGCTGTGATATACGCCTCCAACGCCTCTTCCAAACTAGACTTGGGTGGTAAGGGGGTTTCGGTAAAAAATTCGAAATTGTTTGGATATGTAAAACTCCCTAATGGCTGTGCAGAAATCTAGAAGCTTATAAAGTAAAGATGACGCGCTCATACGAAAGATTGACCCGACCGAGGACATTCCGCCAAGGCGAACTCGTGCTAGTGGTCAAAAGGCCTATGATCCCCAATCGCGCCAAGCGGGGAAAATTCGAGCCAAACTATCAAGGCCCATACATCATAGATAAGGTCTACCAAGGTGGGGCCTATCTACTCATGGACATGCACTGTGAAAGGTCTTTCAGGCCAATAAACGGTCGCTTCCTAAAGAAGTACTACGCTTAATGAGCCACAGCCTAGGTCAACGATAGATGACGACGACTATGTCCGCTCGCTATCTTCCTAAGCTTAAGCTTTCTAAGCAGTGGCCAGCCTTCTCCATGACGGACCGAAACGTCCTTAAACTAACGACGGACCGAAATGTCCTTAAACTAATAGCAGACTGAAACGTCTTTAAAACTACTACCGCAGCATCTTTAGGCTGACGAGATATATAAAAAAAAACATATAAAAATAAAATAAAAAAAAGGTATGTCCATAAGCAAAAAGGGCACGGATGAAAACCCGAAAGGGCTCCGTGAGCAAAAACAGCAGGGCTACCGGCGAGTGTTCGTGAAAACCCGAAAGGGCGCGACCTCGTAAAAAAAAAAAATATATATAAAAATAAAAAGAATTAAAAAATAAAACGGTATGTCCATAAGCAAAACGGGCACGGATGAAAACCCGAAAGGGCTCCGTGAGTAAAAACAGCAGGGCTACCGGCAAGTGTTTGTGAAAAACCGAAAGGGCGCAACCTCGTTAAAAGACACTTATAGGGTCCTCTTGACCTTGTAAGGAGAAACCACCCGCGTGAGATCCTTACGACTCACAAGGAAGCAACACACTTAAGGATCCCCACGATTCCTAAGTAGAAAATACACTTGCGAGATCTTCACGACTCGTAAGGAGAACTCTCTTATGGGACCCTCACGGCTCATAAGAGTTGAAAGTCTTAAGTTACAGAGACCTAAACCTGTGCTTAAGCAACCCCCACAACCTTCGATATTGCCCTACAAGTGGCTCAATATTGACCCTTGTATACAATCCACGGGCGCGAATAAACATTTCCCTAACTAAGTCTCATCAGAGACTAGGGATATGTTTGCATGGCAAACAACCCTTGTAAATCCTCTCGACTTACAAGGAGAAAACCCTCATGTAGGATCCTTACGACTTACAGCGGAACAATACACCTAGGAACTCTCATGATTCCTAGGGAGAAAATACACCTATAAGATCCTCACAACTTGTAGGGAGAAATAGCTTTGTGAGACCCTTACGGCTCATAAGGTCAAAAGCCTTAGCAGACAGGACCCTAACTCTGGTCGCTAAGCCTCCTTTGTTCGACAATGACAGAGGCAAATGATGATTCGCTCCTGGCGATATCCCAGTTGTAGCGGTGCTGATGCCGAAATCAGCGTCTAATTTCGGGTTTACGGCGAAAAGCCGATAGGTCACACATGCATACAAAATGGCCGAAATGATAGGGCAACTTGCAATAAAAAGCAGCAAGTAAAAATGTATGCATGCAAAATAGCCGAAATGATAGGGCAACTCGCAATAAAAAGCAGCGAGTAAAAATAAAATAAATAGCCGAAATGATTGGGCACCGCGAAAAATAGCCGAAATGATTGGGCAGTCGCGACCTTCGTGATATAAAAGCTGAAATGATAGAGCATCGCGGAAATAAAATAAAATAAAAAGAAGAAATGATAAAACTTTGGCCCTACAGTTAAGATCACATCGATCCCTGTATACAATCCAAGGGCGTAAACAAAGAAGGAACCACACTTTCCCAGCGGACTCCGTCAGAAGACGAAGCCAAACCTCAACAGTTCATTTCAACCGAAGAAGCCAGTGACTTCAGCAAAACTCCTCGACTCACAGATACAAACACTCCTTGACGAGAGCCTTCTGATTCGCGTCGACTCGCAGAGCCACCAGAGCCTCTATGGGAACCCTCGACTCGTTTCAAACCCTAAGGAAACAAATAATCCTTGGCGCTTGGGAAACAAATAATCCCTAGCAAACTCCTCGACTCACGGATACAAACACTCCTTGACGAGAGCCTTCTGATTCGCGTCGACTTGCAGAGCCACCAGAGCCTCTATGGGAATCCTCGACTCGTTTCAAACCCCAAGGAAACAAATAATCCATGGCGCTAGGGAAACAAATAATCCCTAGCAAACTCCTCGACTCACGGATACAAACACTCCTTGACGAGAGCCTTCTGATTCGCGTCGACTCGCAGAGCCACCAGTGCCCCCGTGGGAATCCTCGACTCGTTTCAAACCCTAAGGAAACAAATAATCCTTGGCGCTTGGGAAACAAATAATCCCCAGCAAACTCCTCGACTCACGGATACAAACACTCCTTGACGTGAGCCTTCTGATTCGCGTCGACTCGCAGAGCCACCAGTGCCTCCGTGGGAACCCTCGACTCGTTTCAAACCCCAAGGAAACAAATAATCCTCGGCGCTTGGGAAACAAATAATCCCTAGCAAATTCCTCGACTCACGGATACAAACACTCCGTGACGAGAGCCTCCCGACCCGCGTCAACTCGCAGAGCCACCACTGTCTCCGCGAGAGAATTCCCGGTTCGTCCCACCTTGCAAGATGAAGTCTCGGGCAGCAAAGATTGAAAAACTTGCTGCCTGAACAATGGGGCCCTGCAAGTCAATCCAAAATGGTCTCTTGCATACTATTCACGGGTCTCACTCTCTGAAGTCGATTTTCGACAAGGAGGGAAACAACCGCTTATGGGTCCTCTCGACTCGTAAGAGGGAAAAATTCTCTTATAGGATCCTTATGACTTGTAAGAGAAAACACACTTAGGAATACTCACGATTCCCAAGGAGAAAAACCCACCTATGAGATCCTCTTGATCCGTAGGGAGAAAAGTCTCTCTGAGACCCTCACGGCTCATGGAGTTGAAAAGTCTTAGGCAGCAGATCTGAACCTGCGGCTTAAGCCATCGCTATTTCTTAAGAAAGTCAAGATGCATGCACTATTATCCGTCAACCATGATTACTAAGGTGGCACACTGACAACAAAAGAAAGAAAACGGCGGAGAAGTGACACAGGACATTACAAAAATGTGTATTTTTTGTTCATAAATATTGATCGGGTACAGGATACATTGTACTAAAGAATAAAAAGATTTATACATATATTTTACAAGTACAAATGATACAAGGAGAATTACTGAGAAGGAAGCGTCTTGCATAGATTTAGCAATTGCTCGCATACTTCCTTCCACGCCTTCTCTTGATCGGCTACCACCGCCAGCTCCGCCTCCACTTGGTCTCGTTGCTGCAAGACAGACGCAAGCTGCTCCCTGACGACTTGATAAGCAGCTTCCCGACCCGGGGTATTGCGCTCAGCTACGTCAAGCTTCCGCTTCAAGTTTAGCCCATGGGAGATGCGCTCCAAGAGACCCTCAAAAATAGTCTTCACTTGGGCAGCATTTGCTTCAACCTCAGCGCGCAGATGGGCCGTTTCGTTCGAGGTCTTTTGGCATTCCCTTAGTTTTAAAGCTGCTTCTTGCTCCAAATGTCGGAAGTGAGAGGTGCTTTGCTCGAGCCAAGCTGTTCATTGGGTGCTTAGGGCTAAAACTTTGGGAGAAGGACGCGTCGACTCCAACCGATGCAGACAGGCCTCGATTTCCCTGCAGTGATTAACCCAAGATTCGACGACGCTTTCGTTATGAAAATTTACGAGTGCCGCCAACATCGGGTTAACCTCCACAGCGAAATCTACGGCAGAAGGGAGAGCGTCTATGTTAAGCTCTTCGATGTACCCGCTCAGCATGCCCAAACTCATCACAACACCCTTTGAAGATGGACGTTTCAAGAAAGGGTCTGCCGGTGAAAGGACGCGAGACTCAAGAGGGACCGAAGCCGGAACAATAGCTGCAAAACAAAACATGGTCAAACAATGATTCAAGAGATGTTGAAGGGTTACCAAAAAGGAAATTTACTATACCAGCTGCAACAGACGGCAAAGCCAGAAGGGCCGGTGGCGTGGCCGGTCTTGCGTTCCCTCCTTCGATTTGTGGCACTGCAATAAGGAAAAGGAAAAGTCAGAAATCATCCCATTGCTAAAAAAGGGGGTAAATAAAGACATTGTAGTGAACGTATACTCACCGGCACCACTAGAGGGAGAAGCGAGTTCGGACGGGAAGGAGAAGTGTGGGAGCAACACTTGATATAAATGATCAAAGAGCACTCCTGAAAGGGCACAATGGTATAACGTTAGTACAAAAGCTACATGTTTAAAAGATTAACGCATGAGTCGTAAATCCATACCTTCCAACATCCGCGATGGTACAAGGGAAGGCGGGGAGGTGACCACCGCCAAAACAGTAGTTGACGGTGCTCCTTCGAGCAATGGAGCGTCGGCACTGGCCGCACCTGCAAAGACAAACTTGTTAGAAGAGATCGCGAGATATATAAAAAGAAGAACGCTGGTAACTCAAAGTTTACCCGACGAGCTTCCAGCCGAAACTGAAGCAATCCCCTCTTCTATTGACACGAGACCACCGTCCGTAGCCTCATCACCCGACTCGATGGGAACCGTTGTTGTGCTCGCAAGCCCTGGAGATGGCAAGGAACCATACGCGGGGAGGGCTATGATTGGAGTATTGCCAGATTCCAGAGAAGGAGCGGCTGGCTCGTCCTCAGGAATCGTGGCCCCCTCACCCGCTACTCCTTCGGGTCCTGCGGTCACGGTTGTCTCGTCCACCGTCGCCGTGAGGTCTCCAGCCTCAAGCGCCTCGCCCTCTACCGCCTTCGGCTCGGTTAAGACAATCATCTCATCTGCCGCCACTTCAGGTGCGGCATCAATGACCCTCTCGGCGGCGGATCCCTCAACCTCTATTTCAGGCCCCGTGGCCCCAACGACGCGCCCCACCGTCGGCTCGGGCTCGGCAGGCGCCGCTTCCGCCGTTTCCTTGGGACCAACGGACTCCGCTTCCCCCTCAGTCGGACTAGGCCCTGCAAGATGGAATGCATATGAGCCAATGGCTTTATAATTCTTACAACAAAGCTCTGAAAGAAATGCTACCTGAAGAGAATTTATCGTTTGCACTTCGGGCCGCGCGCGCCGCTTGCCTATAAGCAGTAGATAGGGCGACAGGGGCCTCTTCAGAAGGAGTGTCAGCGTGGGGAATAGTGCTAGGGCCCGCTCCCGCGGCCAAAGCAGCTCTGTGCGCCTTTGCTTCGCGTCTCAACCGCTTCCGCTCCTCCCGAGCCGTTGAGACGGACGCCACTAGGGCTTCTCTAATTGAGGTGTCCTCGTTCGTGAATAAGGATGCCTCCAAATTTTTCAAGGCATCCATCGTCATCTTGTCAAGTCGAGGCTCCTCCAGTAGCCTCGACGAGACCGGGACTTCAGTGACAGGCTCAGGAAGGATCCCCGCATCAACTGATACAACCTCTGCAAAGAAACAAAGAATGTTAGGTTGACCATCAGAAAAGATGACGAACTTTCCCTATAAAAGAGAAAGGGTGGGACATACCAACGCCTGCTAGGACACGCTTCTCCTCCTCCTCGTGGAAGGTCTTCAAAGAGGCAGTAATGGCCTCTTCAGTAGAAACACCTGTTGAGAATGAGGCAAATATTAGCTAAAGATAATAATAAAAAGTGCTATAAAATGACGAAGAAAGTGGCTGATGATTACCTGACTCAGCGAGTTTACTTAACATCGCTTCGAGCCTCGCCGATCGCTCCGAAGCTGCAATGGCGGCAGCCAAATTGGTGTCCGCAGGGTCTACCAAGAAGCCCTCGTTGCTTCCGTATTCACATATGCCTTCGGTGGGAGGAGCCGCAGGCTTTAAGCTGAGGATCGCATCGAGGGAAAGGGCGGACTTCTTCTTCTTCTGCTGTCCACCAGCTTTAGATCCACCCGGAGCAGATTTGCGCTTGGCAGTCACTTTAGGGCGGCGGGTCCCGATATCTGCTCCTGCGCCGGACCCTGGCGATACCACATTAACCGTCTTCATGGGAGCACGGGGCGCCGGTGGTGCATCCACCGTAGTAGGCAGCGGTAATCCCCGCGGAGGACTCAACACGCGTGGTCGATCGACTCCAGCATCTTTTAGCGGAGGGACGACCGGGAGCCTTGGCTGCAAGGGGCCTTGCGATCGCTGCCGGGAGGCGCACCCCTACGGTCAACCAGCATACGCTTCTCCGTTAAGATAATTGGACCCATCACGTGCGCATACCAGGCCACATATGAATTAAGCATCTTAGGGGCACAGCTGGGTTCACTAATGAAGAAATAGGAACCTGTGTTAAGCCGTGTAAAATGATGCATCGCATTCTTTATCCCCTCTGGGCCGACCACGGGTGTTTCCAAGAAAGCTTCCAGCGGGATCCCTTGGTTGTAGCTTGACTGCCGGGCAAATCGGTGTAGGTTATACCTCATAAACAAGGCTGTCTTATTCTGCCTAAACACTAGATAGCCCGGCCGGATGGAGTAGAGATGGAGGATTTTCCGAGATTTCAATACAGAAGCCCCATCTTTGAAGTCATCACGCAGAGGCACCACTGATTTGGTGGTCTCTGAGCCTATGGTTATGACCTTATCCACAAAGGAAACCTTCGCTCCGACCAGATGTGGACGAAGGAGCAACCCTCTAGACTCCCGCGGGGCTGGAACCACAATTGAAGCCCCGACCAACCGCATGACTCTCGGGAGACTGTATTTCTCGAAGAGCGGAGGAGTCTTGTGGGCACCAAACACTCCTCGCACGTGCATCTCCATCCAAGAAATAAAATAGTGCATCGGGAAGTTGGCAGGCTGTACCCCAGGCTCACTAGCATCCGCCGCTACGCTAAGTCCATTGTAAAGGTAAGCCAATCCGGCGATCCCTACCGATAACTGCAAACCGGCCACCATTCGATGCGCCGGGTAAAAGACGGAGGGCCGCATGAGGCGTGGGTGCATGGGGAGCGCGAAGCTGCATAACCATAAACCCAAGAAACCTATGAAACAAGTCTCCTCGTCTATGCCAGGAACGGCGATCTCTGAGAAAGGGACGCTGGCAGTGCTGAGGAGATAAAAATTCCGCTGGTCATTTTCCGATGTAGGTCGGCGGTCCAAGCCGAATCCAAAAGGGTCAACAAGCTGAGCGAACTTCTCGCTCTGCTCTGATAGGAACTCCGGGCGAATAAAACGAGCAATGAAATCCGTGAAACTGACGCCCCGGTCGCCCGATTCCAAATGGAGTTCCTCATAGATCTCCAACACCTTCACCAAGCCCGGATGCTGATGCTGAATGGCATTCTCCGGAGTTAAGTCAAACACCAGCTGCTTAGTGGCAAAGACGTACTCGTCAGGAGGAAGCAGCTCCTCGTAGTGCTCCTCCCCTCATTGGTAGACCTGAAATCTCAGCAAATTCCTCCAAAGAGATGGAGACTTCCCTATCCGCTATCAGGAAGGTGTGGGTGTGGATGTTCCATTGTTCAATAAAGGCCTTCATCCACCATGTTGGAGGAGAAGGGTACTCGAAAAGCGAAACGTAGACGGCCGAGTATAAACCAATCGTCGTCAGGTGAGCCCTTTTCGCCGCTAAGATGTAGCGGGCCCATTGCAAATAGCCGGCAAGCGGTCGCGGGATCAGTCCAATATTATAAGCCTGTCCCCAAGGGCGTGCTTCACCCTGACAGATTCGCCTCCCCAAGATGTCTATCGCCGGCGGCGGCTGCACTGGGATGGCACCAATGGCAGGCTGGAGGAGATCGTCAGAATTCCAATTTTTAACCTCCACGGCATACTTCACCGGGGGCTCGTCCGCATAAGGGATCGTAACTATGGGCTCAGAGGGCGAGGCGGAGCTGAAGCTGCGACGGCCTTGGATGATTTGGCTGTACCACCTTCCCCACAGGTGGAGTTTCTTGCACTCGGGGTCATGATCTTTAATCAAGGCAAACACCACCCGGTCCACTGGCGAATGGGGGAACCCTCCTTCCGAGCGAACGAAAGGGAAAGACAAATCTTCGGACATGTTTCCTGTAGAAAAGGCAAGAAAATAATAACCGTTAGTGTTCCAATGCTTCACATTTTAAAGTCCTACATCACACTGCAATGCAGTGGGTAGGGGATCAAAGGGGGACCCACAAAATCTAGATGACGGCGCATCATTTGATAAGACAGTCCCATCATTGGATGAGACTGTCAGTTAATGAAAAAGACCCCCAAGAGAATATCCTCATTGGGGGGAAATCCCTAGAAGACAAGGAGAAAATCTTCCCTTTTAGAGCAAAGCTCTGTCACAGAGTGACATTTGTCAAACTCTGATCTCAAGGGAATAAAACTTCCTAAAAAAAATAGGGGGGGCCTAGCTCTGTAATAGTAATGAAAACTATAGCTCCTAAGGATTAAAAGAAAAATTTTGGGATTTTAAAGATCCATGAAAACTTTTAGGAGTTCTCCATTTGATCTATGAGCAAGGCTCTGTTCATGGGTTAAAACCCAGGAACAAGATCTCTGTAAATTTTTGAGAGCAAGGCTCTGTGGATGAAACCCCAAAGGGGTTTTCTTTATATCACAGATCTATAACAACAAGGCTCTGTTAATTAAATTAAATTTAAATTAATTTAAATTTTAACCTAGACTGATTCCAAGTCCTAAACTTTAAAGTTCTTGGGAAGAAGTAAGAGCAAGGCTCTGTGGATAAAACCCCAAAGGGTTTTTTCTTTAGATCAAAGATCTATAAGAGCAAGGCTCTGTGGATAAAACCCCAAAGGGTTTTTTCTTTAGATCAAAGATCTATAAGAGCAAGGCTCTGTTAATTAAATTTAATTTAAATTAATTTAAATTTTTACCTAGAATGATTCCAAGTCCTGAACTTTAAAGTTCTTGGGAAGAAGCAAGAGCAAGGCTCTTAGAGTTCTTAAGCAAGAGCAAGGCTCTGAATCAAAGTTCTTGAAACGGTAAAGAAATTAAGGGACCAAGGGTCCCATTTATAGGCGCCTGCGCCTCTTCACCTGACCTCCATGATCCAACGGTCGGGATCTTGCCACCGCTGCACTCACGTGCGCGCCACGTGAGCGCAACGGTGGGGGGGCATTTGTTCCCCCAATCAGAGCAAGGCTCTGCTTGAATCTCAAAAATTCAAATTTTGAAGCAACGCTTCGGATCCCGTGCGCTGCGCGCAACGCGCCACGTGTCAGAAGTTGACACGACAGCACAACGCCCAAGGCAGTGCGTCCAATCAGAGCATGGCTCTTTAAAAAACATAAGCAACACTCAGTTGCGCAAGCGCAGCGCTGCGCGACACGTGTCTGCGCAGTTGCGCAAGCATGACTGCGCAAGCGCACCGCTGCGCGACACGTGTCTGCGCAGTTGCGCAAGCGGAGTTGCGCAAACGCTTCACTGCTCGACACGTGTCTGCGCAGTTGCGCAAGCGGAGTTGCGCAAGCGCTGCACTGCTCGACACGTGTCTGCGCAGTTGCGCAAGCGCTTCACTGCGCGACACGTGTCACTCACTGGGGGAGTTACGCAAAACAGAATAAATCTTGTTAAAACAAGAAGATTTCTTGTATAAGGCAGGGGCCTTTGGATCAAAGATCCAACGGTGGGGAAAATTCCCCAAATCACTCAGAAAAAGATTGTTTTAACAAATTTAACTAATTTTTGAGCACTATAAAAAGGAACCCAGACCTCATTTCAAAGGGGAAGATCATCTGGTTTTATAAAAAAAAGAGAAGAGAGAAGAAAACTCTTGAGAACTCCTTGAGAACACAAAAAGAAGGTAAAAACCTTTAAAACAAGAGAGAATTCTCTTAGGAATAGATCATTGATCTAAGAAAAAGATCAGTGATCTTCAACAAATAAATAAAAATAATAAAAATAGTGTCTTGCACTTGCTATGAACCTTTGGTTCTCTGAAACAAGGAAAAACTTGTTTTTCTTTGATCCAAATCAAGGGATAAAAAGTGCCTTGCACTTCTGTTCTTGAATCTAAAAGATTCTTGGTGCTTTGCACAAATGCAATGCATTACTTGAAGGGCCAGGCCCAAATCAAAAAGACCTAGCAGGCCAAAATAAATTGCAAAGCAATAAAAAGGGCAGAGCCCAAATGAAATTGATGCTTTGCATCATTTATAAAGGGCAGAGCCCAAAACAAATTGATGCTCTGCATCTTTTTTTGGCAAAGCCCAAATAAAAATAAAAAGAAATGCAATGCAAAAGCAAATAAATGTTGGATATTTTCAACTGGACTTAGCCCAATCATGGCCATAAGTCCTTAAATTAAATCGACTGAGCAAAATGGCTCTCCTAAATCAATCTACATCCGGTTCGAGAGTACATCTCCGAACTCCTTTGATATCCATCGTTGTAATTCCTCAGCGACATCAAAGAGGTGACGGGTCCCAACGACCACACACCCATATGGACTGCGGGGTCCTTAAACTCGTGGACCGAAACGTCCTTAAACTAATATTGGACCGAAACGTCCTTAAACTAATATCGGACCGAAACGTCCCTAAACTAATGATGGACCGAAACGTCCCTAAACTAATATCGGACCGAAACGTCCCTAAACTGGCAATGGACCACCACGTCCCTAAACTGGAAAGTAGACCACTACGTCCCTAAACTGGAACAATAGAGCTTCCAAATGCTCTTTTGACGGATTTAAACGGTTCCGTTTAAGTTGATCTTAGCCCCAAACACGGCTAACGTAACCTTAAACATTCAAATGGACTATAAAACCCTAAATCAACCTCGGTTCGAGGGTACATCTCCGAACTCCTCTGACACCTATCGTTGTAATCCTTCAACGACGTCAGAGAGGCGACGAGTCCCAACGGCTATATATTAAATGGATCACCACGTTAAGTTGATCTTAGTCTTAAATCAGACTAACGTATCCTTAACGAACGTTTAAGTTGATCTTAGCCTCAAAACGGCCAACGTATCCTTAAACTAAAACACCAAACCCAAATCTAAGTAAATACGGATTTGGACTAATCCACGTCCTACGGGCGACGGCATTACTCAGTCTCCGTATACAATCCACGGGCAACCACAAACAAAACAAACACACACGACACGAAGTGAAATTCTGGAGAAGGAGAAAGTTGTTACCGCGATGCGGTAGCGTAATTAACTGCAGGGGCTTGCGCCTGCAGGGAAGAGCATTCCCACAATCAAAAACCCCTCAAGCGAGGGGGAATCTGACGAAGTCTGCTAGATCGGCCGCATCCATCTAAACCTCCGATACAAGGTGCCATAAATCAACTTGGTATCTTCGGAGAGGTAGACGGATAAAACCAAATAGCATCTGCCCCGAATCCCAGCGTCAGGACATCGCGGTCCTGTGCGCCGCCTTTCGGAGGGGAACAGTCCTCACCCTCCCCTCTATCTCCCGTCTGGGGCTTGGGTGTCTGTGGACGTCTCTGACCGCCGCCGGAACAATCATAAGGAGCCGTTAACAAAGCGGACGACCCTATCGCCGGCAGAACGTTTGACGCAGGGCATTAGCCAGCCAGGGGCACGGCCGTACCGCTGGCCTCCCTCTGGATCGAGCGACCCAAAGAGTGGGAACGAACCATGTATCCAAAAGAGCGCCGAGCAGCCAAGGCTTAGAAGAAGGGAAATATGAAGGAGTACGGGCCCAGGAGTGGACCCCACCTTTATTTGTCACTACAATCGACCTCATACAACGACGCCCTCCATCTCCCGCCAAAACGCCTCCTCGTGTCTAACGGCTCCGATCGCTCCATGTGTCGTTCCTACACTGGGCCGCATCCCATCAGACGCCACAGGCCTGGATACGTTGCGTCGGCCAACCGACGCTTGATACGTGGACCGTCGCTTCAGTGGAAGATGCGCGAACCGGCACACCTTCCTTAAATGCGGTGATCTCGTCCTGATTCGCTGGCAGAAAAGACAGCTGACGGCCCGGGGACGCGACCTGACGAAACCTCAGGAGGGAGCTCGCCCCGGGCGACCCGACAGTCCACTTCTGACCCGACCCACTAGCTGGTCGGGACAAGAGTGGGGGGCTAATGATGATGCTCAATATTGGGGATCTCCATGATCACGACACGTGGCAGATGACATGTCCCAGAACTTAGAAGAAAGGGCCTACAGGGGCCGACCAGGCCGTCCCTGCACCCGACCTACAAGCACAAGCTGGCTCTTCTCAAGGCCCCCTGCAAATTGGTCTCTTCGGCCTCTCGGCTCACCCCGAGCTACCACAAGACCAAGATGCCTCGGCCCTCCCGCTCGTTCCCGAACTCTCCTGCCAAGGCCATCTTCCTCGGTCCCTCCGACCGACCAACTCCATCGCTCGCAGGCGTAACCGATGCCCCGCAAATCTCGCCATGCGCAGATTCTCCGCCAGCAACTTCCCACGTTCCACGCCATCACGATCCCCATCAATGGGCAATCCGCTCTTTACGCGGACGTGACGTCGGGAGCGTAACTGCCGGCGAGGTCCTCGCGCCTGCTGCTGCGTGCTGCCGCCGCTATATAAACCCCCATCACAAAGGGGTCAAGTAAGCCATTTTGATTCCACTTAGCCGTTACTCTGCTCGGATCTAGTGCCAACTTGATCGTCGGAGGGTCCTCAGTGGTACCAAACCATCTCGGGACTTCTTTGCAGGTACTCGGCGCTCAACTCCTCAAATCACCAATCTCCTCAAACCCATTGAGACCCACACGCAACAAGAGATCACCTCCAAAATCCACCGGGAGATCGACGGAAGATAACATCTGACGGAGATCCGAAAAGGACCTCCATCACAGGTATTTTATCGAATTCTTACTCGTATTTTCCCCTCCATAATCCTCTGGTTGTGTCCCCGATCAAGATGTTGTTCATATCCTTTCCATCACCACTTTCTATGCTTCAAGTTTATTAGCATTTCTAAAGTATCCAACTACATCCAATATGACGTCATAGCTTGGGAAAATGTTGATCCAATTTATAAAGCAAAACCTTAGGAGTGCAAACAAATCGAACTCAGGTTAGATATAGATGTTACCATATCCGTATTCAGAAATCATTGACGGACACGAACACAGATTACAAATAGCTATTGTAAATAAAACTTATTATCGGTATTTGGAAAAGGTCAAATACGGATACAAATAGTGAACAAATATTGTATCCGCTCTATTAAAAATTTATATTTTTCTATTACAAAATGGATGCACATGTTGGCGGACGTAAATATGAATATAAATAGTTAGTATTTGATAAGAATCAGACAGAGTAAGATCGTTTTTTGTATTCGTTTAGGTCTTTGTACAAAGCGATCAAGACTTGAGAGATTCAAGGCATGGCAACACATGGAACAGTAGGGAATATAAATAGTTATTAAAATTATTGTTAAGAGTGATAATCCTCTCGTAGCTGGAGCTAAGGAATAACCTTTGGCCATGTTTGGATACCAAATGGGAAAATAAAAGCCTAGATTCTTTTTTCTTGGTACCGAAATTGGTTGTTTTGGTAAATTTTTTATGAAGAATTCGAATGGAAAAAGATCCAAAAATATCTCTAATCCGTCAGGTTCTTAAAATTAGCAAACATCTAATTTTTCGCTTTCTCTCTCAATCCCCCCCTCTCTCTCATCACTACATCAATATCTCTCTTTTCCTTTTTCTTTTTCTTTTTCATTTTAATTCTATTTTTATCTCAACCATCCAAACCTACATTATGTTACCAAAATCCATCAGAATTTTACTTTTGGAATGCATGTGTATTCCAAAGTATTTTAATTCTAAAGTCAATTCAATGGATTTTAACCCTAACTATCCAAACACGGCCTTAACTAAATTACCTAATCTATGTGAGAGGAAAAAAGGAGAATATATCCCTGTATCGGAATCATGCTCTGTCTCGGAACCATGCTCCGAAATTATGCTTCGTATCAGAATATACCCCGTGTTGAAATCATGCTTTGCCCCGGAACCCTGTGTCGAAATTATGCTTCGTCTTAGAATATATCCCTGCGTCGAAATCATACTTCGTTCCGAAACCCTGCGCCGAAATTATGCTTCGTCTCAGAATATATCTGCATCTCGAAATGATGCTCCGCATCTCGGAATGATGCTTCGTCCCTATAATTATGCTCCATTTCCCGGAAAGATGCTCCCCTCAGAATCAAGCTCTCCACGAAAGATTCATCAATTTCATGCACACGATCCACATGCGCAGTATGCATTCATTGATGGGGGGCACTTAATTGGGGTAAAAAATTACACACCATAACCAAAATCAAAAATCCAAATTAAAAGTCAAAGTAAAAGTTAACGTCCGAGTCCGATCCCCAAGCAATTAGGCGCACGCCCAAACCGCCTCAAGCCGAAGCGAAACCAGCCGGCCATCGAAGAAGACAGAAAAAGAAATTTGTAATAAATAGTTTTTATATGCAAATAAATGTTAAATTGCAAATTTAATGGCCAAAAGCCAAAATTATATAAAACTCATAGCTCATGTGTAAAAAGAAATGAGCATATGGGCATGTGATAAGCAAATGAGCTATTTTTTAAAGCCCAACGGGCTATGTGAAAAATTTAAGCCCTATATAAGGCAACATTATGAAGAAATGAAACATAATCATTCTCTCCTCAAAAAAATCTAGGGTTTTGTGCATCCTTCTTATAAGGTTTCTAATCTTTTTCCTTCTCTTTTTAAATTAAATCAAGAGTTTAACTATTATTTTTTCAAAAAGAAATAGTTTTTTTTACTATAAAATTATTATAGGGAAGATTTTGAATCTCATCATTTTTCTCCAAGATCCAAGGAAAAAAAGAGGAGGAATAAAAAGACCCAAGGCTCAAAAGAGATGAAAGAGATCCCCTTTCATCATCCAAAGACATAGTTCTTGAAGTCTCACGAGACCCTTTTCGGTTTTTTAAATAAAAATAATTTTTTGGGAGTTTAACTTCTTCAAATCCAAACAAATGTTTTGAGAGTTTAACTCCTCCAAATCCAAAATAAATTTTTTAAAAGTTTAACTCCTCCGAATCTAAATAAATGTTTTGGGAGTTTAACTTTATATAAAATCTTTTAGGTGTTTAACTCCATGGTAAAAATGTTTGAGAGTTCAACTCCGAATTCAACCCTTTGGGAGTTTAACTCCAATTTCAAAACCCTTTTTTGAGTTTAACTCCATACATAGAGTATAGCTCTTTCCACTCAATCTGGCCTGTGCTGCTCGTGCCCGTGCGCACACGCCGCATGCGTACGGTGCATGTGTGGACCGCGCACGTGCGCCGCGCAGGTGCCGCGCAAGCTCCACACGTGTGAATACCTTTTTTTTTAAAAAGAGAAAAAAATAATAATAAAAAAATAAAAAATAAAATAAAAAAATAATAAAACAAAATGTGAATAAAATGGTATGGAAAGAACTTTTCTTATAAATAAATAAAGCACTTTAGTCCCAGCTTTATTTTGCAAAAAAAAAAAAATGAAATGAACAAGCCCCTATGCATTATTTTTAAGCACCAACATATCACAATTGAATTCGTACGATCTACTCTATTAATCGGAGGTCCCCGCGCTCCAAAAGCGAGAGGTAATTAACGGCAGCTTAGTCCGCGGCAGCCGGAGATTTGGATCCGCACGATCAATAAAACCCAGCTTATCCTAGATCGGGGGAATCTGTATACGCCTGATAAGCGCGAGTATTTCTATCTTAATAGGATGACGAAAAACACTCTACAAGAAAGATGTATGATGTGTAAACTTGATCATGGAAATATAAAAATATGTGCTGCTATATGTAGAAACTTGACCTGGAGCTGAAATAATTGCATGTGTATCAATTTATTTCCAGGTTGAGATTTTTACACATCCACACATAAAAATGTGTAGCACATGATTTAGGAATATAAGGATTCATATGAAACCGAGTGAACTTTGCATAGGAAATAGTTTCATTTTGCTTAGAAAATGGTTTGATTTTGTTTAGGAAATAGGATGGTATGCTTTGCTTGGGAAATGATTTGGGCAGCTTGGGGATTGATTTGTGCAAGACTTTTTTCGGGACTTGATTGAGAAGAGAGGAAAGAGGTTGAAAAAAAGACAGGAAACTACTTTAGGTAACAGGTTAGAACATGTATCGTATATGTTGAGAAAATAAAATTGAGATAACTCTATTTTGAACCAAACACCACTTTTATGTCTTGACTGTAGTTTATTTTTAAGTGGAGTTTGGGGTTTGCAAACCATAGTTTTGCAAACTCCAAACTCCAATTAGAAAAAACCGCGGTTATCCTAACTTTGTTCCCAAACAAGGCTTTATTGGTACAAACATCCCTTCTACCCATTGTTCACCCTTTTTTTAAGCCCGCAACGTGTATACATTCAAAGTGGGTGGAGGTGCGGAACAAAAGCGAAGTAGTGAGGGTAGTGACCTTCTTTCGAAGGATTTGGGTTTCTCAACCATGAAATTAGAGGTTCGATACTCCCGATAAGCGTAAACACTCATCGTTAATTACTCCCTATTGGTCTTGGGTCAAGCCCGGACCGAGATACTTGGTGAACCGTTTTGAATCACATCGCATAATCATAGAGTAAAAAGAGGGAATGTCACGCCCCGCTTCCCAATAGACGGAAACGGTGACGTGGCAAAGCCGTAACGTATTTACTATGAAACAAATACGTTACGCGTAATTAAGCAATATAATAATGAACAAGAATGACAAGAGTAATAAAATGAATCAACAACTTTATTTACATTTATCTTTACATACAACTGTCTGAAAATAGAAGATACAATAATAAAAGTAAATGCCTAAACAATGGCATACTGAAGGTAAATACAGAAAGAACCAGTAGTCAGGCTGAGCTGCAAACTGGTCCAAGTCCTCCTGGCTCGGCTCTACGTCTTCAGAGTCCGGTCCTCCTAATAAACATTCCAAAGAAAGAAAACAGAGAGGAATGTCGTTGGTGAACTAGCGCTTGGTAAGTTCCAAAAGAAGTAAGAGAATATAGTATATAATGTGAATAGAAACCAAATGAACAGTGGACATGTAAAGTTGTATATGATCATTCACAAGTATAGGATAGTTATTTTAACGTGGTTATTTGTAACTTGATAAAAAAAATATTCATATATACGAGAGGAGTCCATCTTACCCCGTGGACTATGGTAACATGTAGTACAAGGCCCCGTCATAACCCACGGGACAACGGCACGTGAATTCATGCAGGTATCTTTTAAAGTGACCTCTCGTGCTACGATATACGTTCCGTACCAATCTACCCTTTTATCCCTGCGTATTGTATTGTATAGATTAAGATTACATGTCTTGGCTGAATCCATGGATATAAAATGTACAACTTCATGTTCAAGATATAAGCATGTGTTCAAGTATTCATGTCAAATTCATATCAAGTTATAACCATGGTTCGGTCAAGTCGAGTCAAGTATGCAAATTTGAGTTTGATATTTGAATTCGAGTATTAAGGTTCATGATCAAGTATTCAAGTTCGTGTTTGATTTTGGATTCTGGTTGAGTTTGGACTCAGATTGAGTCTGAAACTTATGAACGGATTTAACTCTTGAATTTTTCTTAGAATAGGGAGTATTCGGCAACTGCTGCATATAGACGGCAGAATTTGTGTCTTTTTATAAGACAATTGCCATTGAAAACTCCGTTAAGTTGTCTAGCCTGAATAGGCAAGCACTTACTTTCTCCGTCTTCCCGAGGCTCAAGAGAAATGATACCGCTTAAGCCTATATTAATCTATAGTCCTTAAAATATTGTTTTGCATATCTTGAGGTTTTTTTTAATGAAAATATACTTTAATATAGTTTAAAAATAAAGCTCAAGAGTGATTTGTACCATTTAGGGTTTTCATGAACATATATTTTAATTATTATGGTATTTTGGTGATGAAACTTAGCCTTTTTAAAAGTTTATGGTATTTTATTAAAAACTAGCTCTTTTGGAAACATGATGGTATTTTATTAAAAATTCTAATCTTTCATTTTAAAAAATAGTTTCATAATATATTTTTATTGAAAATACGGATTCATATTTCTTTTATATAATTTTTCAAAAATTAGTTTTGTTTAGAAAAGTCGCATTTCTTAAAAACCGTATTTTTATTTCCTTTCGAGACCGAATACTCTGTGAGGAGTTCTGCATCTCTCTCTACTATCCCAAAAATGTGCGATAATCTACACCAATGTAGATGCGTAATTGCCAAGGATTACAAAATACCGATTAAAAGAAACCCATTTTGAAAAGATGTGGTATTTTAATGTAAAATTCATTCTTTAAAATAGCTATATGTTTAGAGTACCATGCTATGAAACCATAGTGTGCGTGTGGGGTAGGTCGTTATCCCGTAAAGTTTTTCTAAAGGTATTTTTAACAATTATCGAAAAAAGTTATATTAAAGTTCATGGTATTTTAATGAAAAGTTCACTATATGATTGTTTCACATGAAAATTTTGGTTAAACTCAAAACTAAAAGATTGCAAACAAGCGAGAAAGTTATTTTGACCTATTTTGCTTAAAAAATGTGGTACAAAGGTTAAAACTATAAATATCGGAGTTAACTCCACTTTTCCGATATGATTTTAGAAGATAGTTTTGAGATGAAAGAAGAAGAGAGAAGAAAGACTTACTTGCTGTGTAGCGTTGAAAAGAGGTTAAAGAAGAGTGGGGGATTCCCGTGGCGTCGCGGAAGCTCCGGAAACGGTTTCGATCTTTGATGGAAAAGGCTTGGCTGCTAACTCTACTTGACTCCACTTGCACATGGGAACTTTTGGGATGATTTTGATAGAAATTTTCAGAATAGAGGGGAGTTAGGGCATGGGGTGGTATTTATAGTGCAGAATTAGGGTTTGGGAATTAAAAATGTGGATTAAAAGAATTTAAATGGTGTTAAATGGTGAATTGAAGAGTCACTGTTTAATTGCAGGGAAATCAAATAATGCAGGGGAGTTAAGGGGAGTCGAAGGGACAAGTGTGCAAATCACGGAGTCAAATGGGCACATCTCACCCGCTGGCGGTGGACAACGAAGGAAAATGGGCAGTCGGATTTGCTTGGTCTGTCTCGCGATTTGTGCCACATGTCAAGTTTGGTGTGTACACCTCATTGCGCCTGTTTGATTTTTCTGAAACTTTTTGTTTCTCCGTGTATTGTACGTGCAACTCTTGGGCTTCCGAAAAATTAAAAAGAAAAATCTTTAAAAATAATTAGGTCTGATGGGAATCGAACACACAAGCTATGTCACAGCAGTGCAGAGGCTTTACCAGTGAACTACAAGTTGTTTCTTGATTTTATTAAACAAATCTAACTTATAACTCTTACGTAGGCTGTAATACCCTTTACTGTGAAATAACAAGAAATTTTTGTACAGGAATTTCAGAGTCGTTACATTTTACCCTTCTTATAAAAATTTCGTCCTCGAAATTTATATAAAGGACTAATCTTCGAATAGCCGAGGGTATCGTGCACGCATATCTTCTTCTCTTTCTCAAGTTGATTCTCCTGGCGAATCCTTTCTCCACATCACTTAGACCAAGTTCACTTCCTTGTTTCGTAATGTCTTCACTTTTAATGAAGCCATGGGTTCCTTTTTATAGCTTTCCCTTTAGCTTCCCCTAGAAGCCAGGTTTAGCTTCCTTTGGAAGCTTGGTTGTTATGAAGCTTGCATAGGAACCTAGGTAGTTGTAGAGAAACTTCTATATTAAGGTAGTTAGCTAGCTTGTATGAGAAACTTGGTAGGTATTAAGCTTGCACAAGAAGCTTGGCTGTTAGAAGGGAAGCTTCTGGAGATCTCTAGGGACTGAAGTGTCATGAAGAAGTTTGCCATTTAAAGAGAAGCCTCTGCAAACATGACCAAGTGCCGATGAGTCAACGCGGCCGCGGATCCGCGGCGGATCGGCCAACTCGGCCGCGGATCCGCGGTCGTTTGGAATGATCTCTGCATGGAAATTTCAGGGTATTTTTGTGTTGGCTTTGTGGTACTTTTCTGATGTCTGGAATATTTTTATACTTTCTTGTTAACTGCCAGATTTCAAGTCTTGGACTTGGCGTATTTTATCAGCACTTTTAGCAGTTCCGGCTCTTTTATCTGGAGAATTTCCTGCACACAATCTCGAGATAAGTGTTTGATACACAAAAGATCATGCGTGCAATAATAAACATACAATTTCCCTCATGATGCTGGTTATAATATATAACACATGTTATTTGGTATTTTACAGACGATTTGCTAATATGTGTTATATTTATACCAAACACTTTTAGATGATTGCAAAGAGTAGGGAAATTGACGTGTTAAAAATGCAATATTTTTGACTGATCAAATTCCCCCAAACTTAATTTTGGTCGTCTCGAGCAAACTTCTTTTATTCAGGTGAAGGAAAAATAGAAGAAAAACTAATTACCACACTTTCGTAGGCAACACGATTGCACTGAGCACGTGCAACAAGCCTTTAAACTTCTAGGTGTCCCTAGTAGGAGGAGTGTTGTCTCCTGAGGGTTTTCAGCGGATTGCACTCACAAAATCCCATAATAAAAGAAAGACCGTGAAAGTTACATATAAAGATAAGAATTATAAAAGAAAGACATTGAAAATTAGAGTTTCCAACTAATACTAGCTTTTCGGTTGTCATGAGCCCTATCTTAATAGTCATGAAAAGATGTTAGAAATCACATCATCCCTCAATAAAATATCGTCTTTATTCTTCCTTCCTACCTTTCTTCCAAATATCGATCATATACCCCTACGTGTGTGTAAAAGACATCCCTACACTCGGAGAATTCAATTCAAGCTATCATACTCTTGTCCATCTACCTCAGTACTTTTTAATCGATGAATATTTAGATAAGATTGCTCACACATTTTTTATGCGACCGTTAATACTTCTTGAGGTACTAACCGACTGATTACTCATGTGCTTTCTTATCAGGCGTAAGTAGCATTTTCTTCGTCTTGCACCACCTAAGGCTTAGCAGTGACTCCCAAACCAGTTGGTCTAAGGCACTAGGTAATGAAGCACCCTCGCTATATTTTTTTATTGCTGCCTTGGTGATTACAAAACCAATGTTCATTTTTCTACACCATTTTATATTTTATTCATTTATTATTTTCTTCATACTTTGGCTTTTAGACAAGAGCATTTCAAGGTATCCTCTACTATCCCGAGTTTCAAGACGTGTGTAAGTGCATATAGTAGGGTATCAACATTCAAATGTTTGGCTTCCAGAATAGGAATTATTTTTCAGACTTATTTTTATCCTCAGATTAGTGACTTCCTTCATCTTACTAACTCTTGGGACAACGGCTCATAACTACTGATTACCAGTTTTAAGAAAACTTCTAACTTTCTTGGTTTTCTTAAATTTTTCCGATCTTTAGGATGTAATTTTTCATTATCTAATCTTTTATTATAAAATTAAATATTAAATATTTTTATCTTTTAATTTTGTAAATTTTTTTTTATATGTTTTTAAATGTTTTGTGCTTATGCAAAGTATGATGCAAAATAATACGAAAATAAGCACAAACCTCCCCCAAACTTGTTTTCAACAGTGTTCTCACTGTTGCCATCTGCTAGATCACAAAAAGCTGTAAGCTTGGGAGGAAATTTATTAACGGGGGCAATAAATATGATCGTGAAACTCTCCCCCAAACTTATTCTTTTCACTCACCTCCATTCTAAAGATGATACAGTATTTTACAAGACATGGCGGTGAGACGGAGGAATTTTAATCAAGATAAAAGCGGCTCCTGTAAAAACAGGAGCTTCTCCGTGGGGTCAGTGGAAAAATACGGTTTTAATCTATGTCCATTTAGTTTGAAAATTGTACCGTTTTCAACATTTTCAACCTCAACTGCCCCGTGCGGGTATACATACCGCACAACAAAAGGTCTTTTCTACCGAGATCGTAGCTTACCCGCATGAAGATGGAGTCGTGAATCATAAAGAATGACTTGTTGACCAGGTGTAAAGGTTTTTCTCAAAATGTTTTTATCGTGAAATACCTTAGTCCGGTTCTTTACAATTACAGCATTATCATAAGCTTCATCGCGGAGTTCGCTTAGCTCGTTTAATTGCAGCTTCCGAAAGTTGCCGGCTTCATTTAAGTCAAAGTTGAGTTCTCTAATGGCCCACATTGCTTTGTGCTCAATCTCGACCGGAAGGTGACAAGCTTTTCCAAATACTAGTCTGTAAGGAGACATCCTTAGATCGGTTTTATATGCAGTTCGGAATACCCGAAGAGCATCTGTCAATTTGGTTGACCAATCTTTTCGATTTTTAGAAACTGTTTTCTCCAAAATTTGTTTGATTTGTCTGTTTGAAATCTCAGCCTGTCCGCTCGTTTGGGGATGATAGGGTATGGAAAGTTTGTGGTTGATTGCATATTTCCGTATCAAAGTCTCGAAAGACCGATTGCAGAAATGCGTCCCATTATCGCTAATGATAGCGCGTGGGTGTCCAAATCTCGAAAAGATGTTTTTTTTAAGGAACCTAATGACAACCTTTTTGTCATTAGTGCGACAAGAAGCAACTTCAACCCATTTCGAGACGTAATCAACCGCAAGCAATATGTACAGATTCCCAAAAGAGTTGGGAAAATGACCCATAAAGTCAATACTCCAAACGTCAAAAATTTCAACCATTAAGATTGGTTGCTGTGGTATTTCATTTCTCCGGGAAATCCTACCCATGTGTTGACACTGTGTACAGGTTTTGCAATGATCAAATGCATCTTTGAATAAAGTCGGCCAATAGAAACCGCATTGCAAAACTTTCTCCGCCGTCTTTCGAGGACCGAAATGACCCCCACATGCCTGATCATGGCAAAAAGATAGAACACTCTTGAATTCATCATTAGGGACACATCTGTGAATGATCCGGTCAGGACAATACTTAAACGGATAGGGTTCATCCCAGTAAAAGTGTTTTACTTGGGATAGAAATCGATGTTTGTCCTGTTTCGACCATTCGCGGGGAATAAGTCCCGTAGCAAGATAATTCACAATATCCTTGAACCAAGGTTCGTCGGATACATTCAAGAGTTGTTCGTCTGGAAAAGAATCATTGATTGGCAGGGTCACAGGTGAAGAAGAGATGCGTGACAGATGGTCGGCTACAACGTTTTCACATCCTTTCTTATCTTTAATAACAAGATCAAATTCTTGTAATAGAAGGATCCAACGTATTAGCCTACCTTTAGCATCCTTCTTCGCCAAAAGATATTTCAAGGTGGAGTGGTTAGTGTCCACAATAATAGGTGAGCCAATCAAGTAAAGCCTGAATTTTTCTAATGCAAATACAACTGCCAAAAGTTCTTTCTCAGTAGTTGTATAATTAATTTGAGCATCATTCAGGATCTTACTTGCATAATAGAACACATGTGGCATCTTTTCAATGTGCTGTCCTAAGACTGCACCAACTGCAAAATCTGATACATCACATATAAGCTCAAAAGGGTGGTTCCAATCTGGAGAAGATAGAACGGGGGCTGTAGTGAGAAAGTGTTTGAGTGAGTCAAATGCTGCCCCACAATCCGAGTCAAAGTGAAAGGTTGTGTCCTTGACCAAGAGAAGAGTTAAGGGTCTAGCAATTTTGCTAAAATTCTTAATGAATCTCCGATAAAAGCCTGCATGGCCGAGAAAAGATCATATATCCTTGATGCATTTGGGATGAGGAAGGTTTTGAATGACATCTATTTTAGCTTTGTCAACCTCAATGCCTTTCTGTGAAATGACATGTCCAAGCACAATTCCCTCTTAGACCATGAAATGGCATTTTTCCCAATTCAAGGTTATGTTCTTCTCTTCACAACGAGTAAGAACCGCGTCAAGATGAGATAGGCAGTCAGCAAAAGAATCTCCGAATATCGAGAAATCGTCCATGAAAATCTCCAAAAATTTCTCGACCATGTTCGAGAATATCCCCATCATACACCGCTGAAATGTAGCGGGAGCATTGCATAACCCAAAGGGCATGCGTCTATAAACAAAAGTACCAAAAGGACAAGTAAATGCGGTTTTGTCTTGATCCTTTTTGGCAATAGGGACCTGGTTATAGCCAGAGTATCCGTCCATGAAGCAGTAATATTCACGTTCAGCTAAGCGTTCTAACATCTGGTCAATAAAAGGTAGAGGAAAGTGGTTTTTCCTCGTTGCGGCATTGAGTTTTCAATAATCAATACATACACGCCATCCAGTTTGAGTGCGTGTCTGGATTAACTCATTTGCCTCATTTGTTATGACTGTAATGCCAGATTTCTTAGGGACGACATGAATTGGACTTACCCATTGGCTATCGGAGATTGGGTAAATGATACCATTGTCAAGGCATTTGACGATTTCATTCTTCACCGCATCCTTCATGACGGGGTTCAACCGTCTCTGTGGTTATCGGGTTGGCTTGGCTTCATCCATCAAATGTATATAATGTTCTACAATCAAATGACTAATCCCTTTGATGTTAGCCATAGTCCAACCAAACGCCTGCATGTTTGATCTCAATACCGTCAAAAGCGCATTCTCTTGCTCTGAGGCTAGAGAAGCTGATATGATAACATGTAAAGACCCATTCTCACCTAAATATGCATATTTAAGATGAGAAGGCAGCAGTTTGAGATCTAATGCTGGCGGAGAAACTATAGAAGGTGGGGTCATCGAATGATATTCAGAGTCACAAAGAAGCTCGTAGCCTGCATAGGATACAGACTCGGAAGGTGATGAGTCAAGAGTGTCAGACCCAGGAGTGGAAAAAGTGTCCTCACTAAGATGTGAAAGATCAAACATTGATGTGCTGGTGTCATCGAGATCTTCAAAGCAAAGTTCATCAACTTTACAATTTTCGGAAGCAATCTCGTGGACAGAACAAACATCAAGTATGTGAGCAGAGGGTTCAGACGGCTGACTTCCAATTTTGTAGATGTTCAGTTCAATTGTCATTTTTCCAAAAGATAGGTCCATCGAACCATTTCGATAGTTAATGACAGCATTGGAAATGGCAAGGAATGGTTGACCCAAAATCACAGGAATTTGGTTCCATGGGTTTGCTACAGGTTGTTTATCGAGAACAATAAAGTCCACAGTGAATATAAATTTCCCGACTTTTATCAACACATCCTCCAGTTCACCCCTAGGTTTGGTGATTGAACGGTCTGCCATTTGGAGAGTGCAATGAGCTGGTTTTAACTCTCCAATCCTTAACTTCTCATAGACAAAGTATGGAAGCAGGTTAACACTTGCGCCAAGGTCAAGTAAAGTACGGTTAATGATTTACCCCCAATAGAAATCGAGATTGTAGGACATCCTGGGTCCTTACGTTTCTTTGATAACTGTAGGGTAAAAGCAGTGCTAGCATTATTGGTCATGAAAACCTTTTTTGGCACTTGAGTCTTCCTCTTCCTAGTGCACAAATCTTTGAGAATGTTCGCATAAGCGGGGACTTGTTGAATAGCATCTAGGAGAGGGATGTTGATATTAACCTGTATAAACATTTCCATAATCTTCTCCATATGCGGACTTGATTTGTTTCCCCTTAATCGATTTGGATAAGGAGCTTTAGCAATAAGAGCTGGGTCCAACATTGGAGAAAGTGATGTGTGTGGAAGTGATCCCAGAATAGGAGTGGGGATCGTCTTTGGTGGATTAGAAGAGGTATGCTGAGGTGTCGAGCCTTGGGGAAAACGATGAATAGGCTCGCAAGAAAGTAGTGGGGCTGGGGACATGTAAGTGCACGGCAGCGTCCCGGCCATCTGAACGAGGCTAAAATGCGGAATCAAAAACTTTTCTATAAACTAGAACCGGTGCTACCGCGGACTTTGAAACCCGGATCGGGCCATTAACCTAATGCTAGCTAACTAGAGAAGGGGTAGAGAGATATACCGAGCGATCCAGGTCCTTCGGTCTTCTCGTCGTCATCCCGATCTCCCCGCAGAATCTCCGGTCTTCATCTCCTCGTCGGAAGGGCACCACATCGCTGGGTTCTTTTACGGGCTCCCACCTCTGGACCGAGGCAACTCATACACGAAGTTGGCGAGACGACGTGTTCAAGAATGCTGTAGGCTAAGTGTAGAATGGTTTTGTCTCATGGGGTTGTTGAAGTTGCCATTTGGAAGTGGGAAAGAAGATGCAAGCTTTTTGGATGAGCAATGGAATTTTGTGTGAGCCAACAAGATCAAAATCCCTCACTCAAAATATTGGACAACCCTCTCTAAGAATGGCCGGCCATCATCTTGTGAAGGGAGAGAGAGAATAATGCAAGGAAGAGAAAAGAGTGATCATGATGAAATATGTCACACCAAAAAGTCCAACACTCCATCAACCATCATATCTCCAAAAGTCAAGCAATCATGAAGAAAGAAGTCAAATGATGGTTGAACCATCATGAAGCTACAATATACAATGACCACCTGTTCCCCCAATCTGAGCAAGGCTCATTTGAATTTTGAAAATTCAAAATTTTCTGAAGCAACGCTTCAAATTCTGTGCGTTGCGCAGTGCGCAAGCGGTCCACAGTGCGACACGTGTCTGCGCAGTTGCGCAAGCGCACCGCTGCATGATACGTGTCTGCGCAGTTGCGCAAACACTGTTGCGCAAGTGCACCCTTGCGCGACACGTGTCTGCGCAGTTGCGCAAACACTGTTGCGCAAGTGTGCCCTTGCGCGACACGTGTCTGCGCAGTTGCGCAAGCACTGTTGCGCAAGTGCACGGCTGCGCGACACGTGTCTGTGCAGTTGCGCAAGTGCACAGCTGCGCGATACGTGTCTGCGCAGTTGCGCAAGCACTGCTGCGCAAGCCTTCCACTGCGCGACACGTGTCATTGATTGGGGAGTTGCGCAGAAACAGAATGAAAATTTGATGAATCTTTTCTGAAACAGAAGATTTTCTTCTGCCTTTGGATCAAAGATCCAATGGTGGGAAAATTCCCAAAATTATTCAGGAAAGATCCTATTAACAAATTCAACAAATTGGTGAGCACTATAAATAAGACCCCAGACCTCATTCAAAATCATCATCATCAACAGAGAAGAATCAACTTCTGGCATAAAAAAAAAGAAGAGAAATAATTCTTGAAGATTAATCAAGAACACAAAAAAAAAGAGGTAAAAACTTCTTTTGGAAGAAGAGAAAAATCTCTGAAGAACAGAGGATAAAAAATGAATAATTCAATAAAAAGAAATAAATAGTGCCTTGCACTTGATATGAACCCTTGGTTCTGTGAAATCAGGAAAACAAGAAGAAAAAACTTGTTTTCCTTTGATCCAAATTCAGATCAAAAGTGCTATGCACTTTTGTTCTTGAATCTGGAAAATTCTTGGGGTTTTGCACAAATGCAACCCATTATTTAAAAAGGCCTGGCCCAAATCAAATTGCAAAATAATAAAAGGGCAGAGCCCTGTTTGGAAATTTTTTTGAGTTTCTGCATAAATGCAACTCATTATTTTAAAGGGCCTGGCCCAAATCAAATTGCAAAATAATAGAAGGGCAGAGCCCTGTTTGGAAAATTCCTAAATTTCTGCAGAAATGCAAAAGGGCCTGGCCCAAATCAAATTGCAGAATAATAAAGGGGCAGAGCCCTGTTTGGACTGATTCTTTTAGTCAGGCAGAGCCTAAAATAAATAAAAAAATTTGGACTTAACCCAATCCTGGCTGTAAGTCCTTAAATTAAATTGATTGAGCAAAATGGCTCTCCTAAACCAATTCACGACCGGTTCGAGGGTACATCTCCGAACTCCTTTGACATCCCTCGTTGTAATTCCTCAACGACGTCAAAGAGGTGACGGGTCCCAACGACCACACATCAATAATGGACCGAAACGTCCTTAAACTAATGTCGGACCGAAACGTCCCTAAACTAATATAGGACCACTACGTCCTTAAACTGGCGACGGACCGAAACGTCCCTAAACTAATATCGGACCGAAACGTCCCTAAACTAATATCGGACCGAAACGTCCCTAAACTAATGATGGACCACTATGTCCTTAAACTGGTGACGGACCGAAACGTCCCTAAACTAATAATGGACCACCACGTCCTTAAAACCGGCGATAGACCGCCACGTCCTTAAACTAGCACAATCGAGCCCGAACGCTCTTTTGCCGGATCTAAACGGTCCCGTCTAAGTTGATCTTAGCCCCAAATACGGTTAATGTGTCCTTAGATCTTTAAATAAACAATAAAACTCCGAATCAACTTTGGTGCAAGGGTACATCTCTGAACTCCTCTGACGCCTGTCGTTGTAATCCCTCAACGACGTAAGAGAGGTGACGAGTCCCGACGGCCGGATAATTAAATCAATCACTACGTCAGGTCGATCTTAGTCTAAAACAGGACTAACGTATCCTTGACGAACGTTTAAGTTGATCTTAGCCGCAACGCGACTGATGCATCCTTAAAATAAAAACACCAAACCCTAATCTAAGTAAATGCAGATTTGGACTAATCCACGCCCTACGGGCGACGGCATTACTCAGTCTCCGTATACAATCCACGGGCAATCACAAACAAAACAAACACACACGACACGAAGTGAAATTCTGGAGAAGGAGAAAGTTGTTACCGCGACGCGGTAGCGTAATTAACTGCAGGGGCTTACGCCTGCAGGGAAGAGCGTCCCCACAATCAAAAACCCCTTAAACGAGGGGGAATCTGACGAAGTCTGCTACATCGGCCGCATCCGTCTAAACCTCCGATACAAGGTGCCATAAATCAACTTGGCATCTTCGGAGAGGTGGACGGATAAAACCAAATAGCATCTGCCCCGAACCTCAGGCGACGGACGCGAAGTCCGGGCCGCCGTTCGGAGGGGAACAGATTCTGGCACGCCCGGTGGGACCTCTTCCTCTTTCCACTCCACACTTCGTGTGTCGTCTTCGCGAACCAATCGCGGTTTGTTAAATGGTTGTCTTCGGATTTCAAGTTGCTAAGATTTGGTCTTTTACCTGGCGCAGAATTCAAGATTCAATGGCCGCCAACTGCACCAACTGCTCGAAATGCCACTGCAACGGACGCTCCACCTCACCGAGAGGTGTAACATATGGGCCCCAAGCGGCTTCCTTCCTGACTCTGCCGGTAGACCAGGTGACCCAAGCCACCACCGGCTTGTTTGTTCCCCTCCGAATGGCGGCCAAGACATGGGCTGCCTTGCCTGAGATTCGGGGCAGATGCTATATGGTTTTATCCGTCCACCTCTCCGAAGGTGCCAAGTTGATTTATGGAACCGTGTATCGAAGGTTTAAACGGATGCGGCCGATGTAGCAGACTTCGTCAGATTCCCCCTCGTTTAAGGGGTTTTTGATTGTGGGGACGCTCTTCCCTGCAGGCGCAAGCCCCTGCAGTTAATTACGCTACCGCGTCGCGGTAACAACTTTCTCCTTCTCCAGAATTTCACTTCGTGTCGTGTGTGTTTGTTTTGTTTGTGATTGCCCGTGGATTGTATACGGAGACTAATTTATGTAGTCGCCCGTAGGACGTGGATTAGTCCAAATCCGTATTTTCTTAGATTTGGGTTTGGGGTTTTGGTTTAAGGATACGTTAGCCATTTTTGAGGCTAAGATCAACTTAAACGTTTGTTAAGGATACGTTAGTCCAATTTGAGACTAAGATCAACTTAACGGGATCGTTTAGATCCGACAAAAGAGCATTTGGACTCTATTGTTCCAGTTTAGGGACATAGTGGTCCATTGCATGTATGGCTGTCAGGACCCGTCACCTCTCTGACGACGTTGAAGGATTACAACGACAGGTGTCAGAGGAGTTCAGAGATGTACCCTTGGACCAGAGTTGGTTGGGGGAGATTCATAGCCCATTCTGTTTGAAGGTTTAAGGATACGTTAGCCATCTTTGAGGCTAAGATCAACTTAAACGGGATCGTTTAGATCCGACAAAAGAGCATTTGGGGGCTCTATTGTTCCAGTTTAGGGACATGGTGGTCCATTGCCAGTTTAGGGACATGGTGGTCCAATACCAGTTTAAGGACATAATGGTCCATCTCCAGTTTAGGGACGTAGTGGTCCATTGGTAGTTTAAGGACATTGCGGTCCATAGGTAGTTTAAGGACGCATAAGTCCATGGGTTTAAGGACCCCACAGTCCATATGGGTGGTGTTTAAGGACGCCTTAGTCCGTTAGTTTAAGGACGCATAAGTCCGCGGGTTTAAGGACCCCACAGTCCGTATCTTGGTTTAAGGACGCATAAGTCCATGAGTTTAAGGACCCCACAGTCCGTGTTGATGTGTGGTTGTCGGGACCCATCACCTCTCTGAAGACGTTGAAGGATTACAACGACAAATATCAGAGGAGTTCAGAGATGTACCCTTGAACCAATGAGTTGGTTGAAAAAGCAGATGTGCTCAGTTCAAGATGATTTGAGGACTTATGGCCAGTTTGGGCTAAGTCCAATTATATTTGAAATATTGGCCCTTTGTTGGCTCATTGAAGGAGAGGCTTTGCCTCTAGAAACTTAGCCAATTGGGCTAAAGCTAGTGTTAAACACTAAAGACCAACAGTGTTGAACACTGGGAATAAGATTAGCAAGTTAGTGTTAAACACTAAAAGATAACCAGTGTTAAACACTAGCAACAGGGCTTTCAAATTAGTGTTAAACACTAAAGCAAATCAGTGTTAAACACTGGTAATCAGAGATTTCAAATTAGTGTTAAACACTAAAGCAAATCAGTGTTAAACACTGGGAACAAAGTCTTCAGATTAGTGTTAAACACTAAGGAGAGAGGGGTCACGTGTGGACACGTGAGAGCGCCCTAAACTTCTTTTCTTTTGTTTTGCCATTAAGTGTTAAACACTTTCATTTTTATTTTAGAGCATCACGTGTTGGCACGTGATGGGGGTTTATGCATCGAATATTACAGCACTTACTGAGGGGTCACGTGGGGACACGTGAGAGCGCCCAAAACTTCTTTTCTTTTGTTTTGCCGTTAAGTGTTAAACACTTTCATTTTTATTTTAGAGCATCACGTGTTGGCACGTGATGGGGATCTGTGCGCCAATTGTTAAAGCATTTGCTGAGGGGTCACGTGATAACACGTGAGAGCGCCCAAAGCTTTCATTTCCTTTGCTTTTTCTTTCTGCGTTTTGGGAATCACGTGGGAACACGTGAGGTGATGCTTCAAAGTTCTTTGCAGGGGATCTTTTCAAGGGTCACGTGGGGGCACGTGACCCTAGTTCTTTTCATGAACAGAGATCTTTTAAGAATTGAATTCTTTGTAGGGTTAAACCCTAATTTTGTCTTGGAGGAATTAAATTCCTATTGTGAAAGAATTAAATTCTTATTTAGGATAAAACCCTGATTTCTTTTCAAAGGAATTAAATTCCCAGATATGTAAAAGAATTAAATTCTTGATTAGGGTTAAACCCCAGTTTCATTTTAGGAGGAATTAAATTCCTGTGAGTTTGGGAGAATTAAATTCTTAAAACTCAATTCCCCTTCTAAGTTTAGGATCTGCATGGCAGGATCTCGACCCGATGAGAATTAAATTCTCATCCTATGGGGAGATGTGCTCTGTACAGATCTTCAACTAGAAGAAGAACTAAGTTCTTTTTTGTATAAGAGTTAAACTCTTTTGAGAATTAAATTCTCTTTTGAATCCTCTCTTTTCTTACCTAGGGTTTTTCTTTTGCAGAGAATTAAATTCTTCTTTCTCTGTTTCTTCTTCTCTTGAGAATTAAATTCTCCTCCCTCTGTTTTTCTCTCAAAAAAGTAGATCCCCCTCTTCTCTTCTTGGCTCCTATTTATAGGAGAAGGAAGAGAATCAATTTGTTTAGCAAATCTCTCATTGAGAGATTTGATTTGTATGTTGAGAGATTTGATTTATATTTATCATTAATCTGGGTCTTTAGATCATTCAGTGAATTTTATTCACCGTGGATTTTAAATCCAAAAGATATTCTATTTGTTATCCTGGTGAGATTTTCAGGGAAATCTTTCCTTGTCCAAGGGTTTTCTATAAATTGGTGATTTTTAATCACCCTTGGATTTTTAATCCAACGGTTCCCCATGACCCTTTTCCATTTGGAAAGATTCAGAAACTTTTAGAATTTAATTCTATTAAATTATAATGCTTTTAAAGCCAGTCACGTGCTAGCACGTGACCTTTGGTCACGTGTGAGCACGTGACCCCCAATTGGGTTCCTTTCTCAGCCGCTTATTTATGTTTCAGTTTTAACCATCACGTGTCAACATGTGACCATTGGTCACGTGTAAGCACGTGATACCTCGTTGAGGTATTTTCTGACTTTTAGAATTAAATTCTATTCATTATTTTAGAGGCTTTAAAAGCCCATCACGTGTCTGCACGTGACCCATGGTCACGTGTGAGCACGTGATGCCCCATTGGAGTCTTTTCTGAGTTTTTATTGTATCTTTTAACTCCTCCAGCGGGTTCTTAAAAGCCCATCACGTGTGGACACGTAATTCCTCATAACTTTTGATCCCGGATGAATTACGAGGCCCATAATATATCAAATCGAAGGGTTTTTCGAGCCGCTTTCGATACCATCAGAATTTATCTGTTTCTCATTCGGGAGTTTGTCAAAAAACAGCCCGGAAGATACTGGTTCCCATTTTCTTAAGCGTATCGCCGCCATTTGATACCTTGGGCTCTTTTGCGCAGAAATTTTTGGCGGGAACATTGTTCTTCGGGACCATGGTCCCACCTACAAGCTTCTCTATGCCGACACCTGTACCGGAAGTGAATAAGAAGTCGGTGTTCGACCGGCTCACTGCTACCACAACCCCTATCAACGGGTCGCCTGCTACTGAACCAACAGCCTCCGTTTTCACCAGGCTAAGTCAGAACTATAAGGTGGCTGTCCCAAAGAGGGCAACGGCCGCTGCTTTGGAAGTCGTTAGAGCGGCTTCTCCCATCAGAGAGTCGGTCTTCACAAGATTGACGGTTCCTACTCCTGCCCCAGCTGGTCAGAAGGCATCAGTCTTCGATAGGCTGACATCAGCAGTTACCCCACACCCAAACAGGGGGCAACAAGAACAAGAAACTATCTCGATTTTCGAGCCAGTCCCAATGGCTCGTCGTGCGCGACGTCGCCATTGGCAGCGAGTAAGGAAAGCAGGGGGCAACTCCCCCTCAGGGCTAACCCCACCTGCTCCAGTGGTGGAGGTCGATGCTGCTGTTCCAACGGGGAACAGCTTTGAATTGCTGAGGAAGGTGAGAAAGAACTCTCCGATTGCTACATTGAAAAGATCTCCTCCGCATATCGAAAAAGCTCCGGAGACAAAGCAGGAACAGCCCTCTCAACGGCTGTCGTCAAAAATTTATAAAGTTTGGCGGAAGGTTCAAGACTCCGTGATTGACTCAGACCACTTCCGTCGCCAGAAAAAGGCAAAGGTAGAAAAAGACAAGAACCGCCCCATTAAACAGCAGGGGGCAACAAATACTAGGACGCCCACTTCAACGGCTCCTTCAACCTCAATGGTCCACAAAAGGAAGAGGCCAGAGAAAGCTCCCGTGACACTGACGAAGTCTAAAAGCGGTGAACCTAAACGCCCCAAGTCAGGAGGCATAACAGTTCATACGGTCTATATGGCTTCGGGAAAGGAAGAAAGTCGTACTTCTACAGGTCACCGACCGCTTACCCGGTCAGTGACCAAGTCTCAGGAGCAGCAACAAAAGCTCCAGGAGATGATGACTACAATGGCTGCACTCACGGGGCCAAAAGAGAATCCTGAGACGTCCTTAGATGAACGTCAAGAGGAAGAGACCGACGCCGAGTTTCTCCGCCGAGTACTGGAAAAGAGAGACAAAGAGGCTGCTGAACAAGCAGCCAATATACAGCGTATGGGCCTCCTCTTCCAGGACATGATAGGGATGATGATACAACCAGATCCCCCAACTGAAGAACCCCCGATCGTCCTTGGGGATGATAAGGGAGAAACATCAAACCCTCAGCCCGTTCTATCAACGGCTAGAGAGGATACAATCTCTAAAACTGATCTGGACGAATATATAGCCCAGCAGATAAAGGTTCATCACGCGGCCGAAGCAGCCGGCCACGTCGTAAAGACGGGGCGGCCGTATCCGGGCTGGTATGACCAAATCAAGTACCCGCCAGGTTACACAATTCCCAAGTTTCATGTCTACAAAGGGACAGGCAATCCCCATCAACATGTTGCCCAGTTCAGGGCGCTTTGCGGTAACACCGGCGGCGACGACAAGCTTCTGCTTCGCCAGTTCGTTGGAAGCCTATCAGATACGGCGTTCGAATGGTATTCCGAGCTCCCCAACGACTCTATTAAAACTTTCGCGGAGATGGAGCTGCTCTTCACCCAACGTTTTGCAAGCGCCAGCGAGCGTACCCCGATGACGGCGCTGATTAACGCCGGGGTAAAACCCGGCGAGACATGGGTTCAGTACGCTATACGGTGGCGTAATCTATGGTCTAAGTGTGAACAGCGTATAGAAGAAGCCCCTGCGGTGGGAATGTTTGTTGGAACCCTTGATCCACAAGCAACCATTTCGCAGTTTATGATGTTCTTCAAGCCGACTTCCTTCCAGGCTTTGATCGACAAATTGGCGCAAATGGACCAGATGGGCCATAAACCCCCTCTCCCGAAGCCGGACTCCCGAAACGATAAAGGAAAGGGAAAAGCGATCATCGTCGCTAATGCCCAACAACAACCGAACGACTCGAAGCCGGTTGCTCGTCCAAACAATACACGCCCATACGTACCCCTTGAGGACAGGATGGGACGTGCTTACTCCTTTCCCCGTGATAAAACAAGGGGGCTATTTGAACTGGCATTGCGCAACAGGCTCATAAATCTGCCAGATCCAAAACGTCCGTCGCAACCAAGTGACGTCAACGAGCCTAATTACTGCCCTTATCATCGAGTGCTAGGGCATCCGATCGAAGACTGTTACGTTTTCAAAAATTGGCTTGAAAACCAGTACCGCCAGGACAAATTTGCGCTATCCGACAAATGGAAGGTGAATCCCCCGCAGCCCCACACCTCTAAGGGGACGAATACGCCCGGGGCAACATGCTCCGTCATTGAAGAAACTCCCTGGGAAGTTGTATTATCGGCCAAAACGAGGAGAATGCTAAATGATCTTCAGACCTGTCCAGCGGTCAAGTGGAAGAACCCCTTGGAACCACAGGTTATAGAGGGGATGTTGAAGCCACGTCCGACTCCGAAGACCGATGGTGGTAGTTCAAGCGTTCATAACCAGCCGTCAAAATCTTCGAAAGAGAAGAAGAAGAAATCTAAGAAGCCCGTGAAGCCTGGCGACAAGCGCACGGACTTACAGAAGCAAATCGACGCACTGGATGAGTACAACCAAAAGGCACGGACTCCCATTACGCTCCAAGATTTCCTTGATCACATCTTCCAAAAAGGAGATGAGGGAGAAAGTTCATCGGATGAATCCGAGGAATATGTGGCGAGCTGTCGTATGATCTCCCATCCGACCACGGACGATGAAGGGACTTCTGGCACTGAAATGCTGGGGGCAAATGCCGAATCAAGAGCCCCAGGGTTATCAGTTGAGATGATTGGCGCGTTTCTTAATAAAGCTCGATTAAAAAGCAAAGCTGATCGAGAACGCGAGACGGCTATATTCGAAAGGGCCAAGCGCCAGCGACTTGAGGGAAGAGCTGAGATGATCCCGCTGGAGCAAAATGCCTCCACCGCTGACAAAAGCCAATCCAAGATAAAAAAGAAGTTTGCTAAGGCCATATCGATGGGCATGAAGCTACCACCCTCTGAAGAAAAAGTTACTGGCGTGGTAGAAATGCACTCCTCTTATTGCTTATATCATCAGAAGGTCTCGCATTCCACCCAAGATTGCAAAGCTTTCAATAGATGGTGGCAAGGATACGTCGCTAATCAACAACGCTTTAAACGGGAAAAGCGCAAGATTCGTCGGGAGCAAAGAAACGCGACCAAAGAGCTTGAAAGAATTGCCGGCAATTGTCACATGATTAACACTACCGGGTCACAAGTGCCTACATTTGGGAGCGACTCTGATGAGGAGCTAGAACTTGCCCCTCTTTAAAGAGTCAACTTCGGGAAAAGAAGAGGAGCCAGTGGTTTGCGAAAATATCCGGCTGCGGAATCGAACACTGCCTGAAAAGAACCTCGGACCCTCGAATAGAAAAGATAAAGGGAAAGAAAAGGTCTCTGAAGACATTGTTTTAGATGACCAAGTTCTGGAAGAGCTAAACGCCAAAAACCCGCCAAAGAGGAATAAAGTGGATTACAATGTCTTGGCACATCTGAGGAAGCTACCCTCTCAGCTCAGCATCCTTGATGCCTTGTTACTATCAAAGGAAGCCAGAGACTCTTTGATTAAGGCGCTACAAGATCCGGACCAGTTCCAAGCCTTCTTAGCCGAAGAAAAGATGAAAGACGAATTAGAAGAAGTGCACACAGCCGACGTTGCTTTTGGTGATGAAGACCTTCTCCTCGGGACGTGTGAACACAATCGCCCCCTTTATGTCTCAGGATATTGCCATGACATAAAGATAGGTAAAATCTTGGTCGATAACGGATCGTCTGTTAATTTACTCAATGTGCGAGTGTTAAAGGAGATTTGCATGAGCGTTCAACACCTCGCCCGGGACAAGATCACTATCTCCGGTTTCGACTCCCAATCCTCAAAGACTCTCGGATCTGTGATATTGACGCTGCGCTTCGGGTTGCTCGTCACAGACATCAAATTCCATGTTATAGACGCCAAGACATGCTACAACGCTCTGCTCGGCCGACCATGGCTACACGAGTACAATATCCTCCCTTCTACACAGCATCAGTGCATGAAGTATTCTAGGGATGGCCTCGAGTACACAGTGGCGGGAGAGTTGAATCCGTTTTCCGTAAACGAAGTTCGCAAGTATGAAGATGCCAAATACTTCTTGCCGAATTTCGAAGACATGGAAAGGTGTCACAAACCGGAGAACAAAACTAACGCCATCATCCCTGTCTTCGGCAGTGACACTGAGGAGGAGGAGGATATAATTTATTCAGGTCCATCCCAATCCACCAGGCCAGGACCATCCGTTCCTTCATTGATCTTCGGTAGTGATTCAGAGGATGAAGTTCATGCTGTATTCCCTGCTCGGCCTTCGATACGGGTTTCCGCTGATGAAGAGCGAAGTCTGCAGATAACCATGGCGCCGCTTGAACATTACAAAGAACTGGATGCACTCGACACCAACAGCGTAGAAGAATTGCAGACATTTTATATCCCTCCCGGACGAAAGGGCGAGAAGGCAATCCGATTCTACCGTTCTGAAGAAAACAACGTAGAAAAAGAAGTTTGGCATGGCGCGGATCCCACGCTCGACAGGCTTCAGCCTATCCGTCTTCCCAGATATTATACCGAAGGTTTGAAGAAACTGCTGAAACGCCAGGGGATATCCTTCACACAGACCGTTAGGAAGGCCAAATTCTATGACAAGGTCTGGAACGTTCCCGGGACTCAACGCAAACTGCCTAACGGGAAAATGGAAACAAAAGGGCTTGGGTACATCCGGTCAAAGAAACGGGAGCTAGTAGACAGCTGTTATGTCATGTATGACTTCGACGAAGAGGCGGACGCTCAATGGGAAGACGCTAATCCTGAATCAGCAAAAATTCCTGATGCAAGACCTCCCAACCCATCGTCTGAAGACCAAATGAGCAAACTTACAAGGGATGCGAGTCAAAAAGCCCGAGACGATCACGATCGTGAAATAGCAATCTATGAAAAAGCCAAGACACAGCGCCTCCTTCAACAGGCGGTGAAGGAAGAAAATGCCGCTCCTTGTCAACCTGCTACAAAAAAGGTTCGACGCGAAAACAAAAACAAGTCGAAAGGCAAGAGAGGCGCTCGACAGCCACAAAGCAGAGCCAAGAAGCCACGTATCCGAGAGTCGAGCGTTATTGACCTAGCCCTCAGGAAGAAAATGGGTCGAGCATATTCATTTCCTCGGAACAAAACGAGGAAGATATTTGATCTCGCTCTAAAACATCAAATGCTTACGTTGCCAGAGTCCAAGCACCCCGAGCACGCAGGCGAGGTGTTCAACCCAAATTATTGCTTTTACCATCGAGTAGTAGGGCATCCGCTTGAAGATTGCTTCACCTTTAAGAATTGGGTTGAGGACCAATATCAGCTTGGCAAATTCGCGTTGTCTGACAGTTGGAGGGTAGCGCCGCCGCAAAAGCACGAACCCAAAAACGCAAGGATATAACCAACTCCGCATTGGGATTGGCAGAAAATTCGCACCTGCCATGTGATAACAATATTAAAAGAAGGGTCCGAAGATATGAACAGCCTTCCTTGGTGCTTCGAAAACAGCAGCGACGAGATAATCTCAGAATTCCCACCAGCGCCAAAAGAGCTGGAAGATGGAATCCATACCACTGCAGATAACCTCAAGAAAATTAAGTTGGGGACGGCAAACGATCCACGACCGACATTCATCAGCGAGTTATTATCTGAAGAAAGGGTAGCTGCGTTAAAGGACGTGCTTCTACAGCATAGAGATTGCTTCGCGTGGAACTATTCCGAAATGCCGGGACTAGATCCAGAAATTGCCGTACACAAATTGGCGATATCCCCGAACATCAAGCCAGTCAAACAGGCACCGAGAAGAATGCGGCTCGAGCTTGAAATGAGTATCAATGCTGAGGTCAAGAAGCTGATCGACTCTGGCTTCATCCAGGAAGTTCAATATCCTGAATGGATCGCTAACATCGTCCCGGTGATGAAGAAAAATGGGACAGTGCGCATATGCGTGGACTTTCGAGATCTCAATAAAGCTTGCCCGAAGGATGATTTCCCAGTGCCAGTCACTGAACTAATGATAGACAACACATCCACTCATGAGGTTTTCTCCTTCATGGACGGCTCATCGGGGTATAATCAAATAAAAATGCATCCTGAAGATCAGAAGCATACAGCCTTCAGGACTCCTCTTGGTATATTTTGTTATAAAGTGATGCCCTTCAGTTTGAAGAACGCCGGTGCTACTTATCAGAGGGCCATGACAAAGATCTTCGACGACCTTATACACGAAATCGTTGAATGCTATATCGACGACCTCGTGGTTAAAAGCAAATCGTACGAGGAACATCTCGAGCATCTGAAGACCGTATTTCAACGCCTTCGGCAATACAACTTGAAGATGAATCCTCTTAAATGTGCATTCGGAGTTTCCTCGGGCAAATTCCTGGGATTCGTTGTCCGACACCGAGGTATTGAAATAGATCCGTCAAAGATTAAAGCGATCATGGAAATGCCTCCACCGAGGACTCTCAAACAGCTGCGATCTCTCCAAGGGAAACTCGCATACATACGGCGATTTATAGCCAACCTTTCAGGAAAGTGCCGTCCTTATAGTCACCTGATGAAGAAGGGAACCCCATTCGTTTGGGATCAAAAATACCAAGGCGCACTGGATGAGATCAAGCAATACCTGCAGAACCCGCCGGTGTTGGCTGCTCCGGTTAAGGGGAAGCCTCTCATTCTTTATACAACCGCCCTCGAAGGTTCTTTAAGCGCATTATGGGCACTAGAGAACGATCAAGGGAAAGAAAGGGCACTCTACTACTTAAGTCGAGTTCTGCTGGGGGCAGAAAGCAACTACTCTCCCATTGAAAAACACTGCCTGGCGTTGATCTTCGCAATAACAAAGCTTAGGCACTATGCGTTAGCGCACGAGGTCCGTCTTATTTCAAAAGTGGACCCTCTCAAATACTTGATGTCAAAGGCCATATTGATGGGAAGACTCGCTAAATGGGCCCTGCTCTTGACGGAATTCTCGATAACGTATCAACCTCTCAAGGCAGTGAAAGGCCAGGCCATCGCCGACTTCCTCGCTGAGCATCCGATACCCGCCGATTCTCCTCTGAATTGCGATCTTCCAGACGAACATGCGTTCGATGCGATCGACGGTGATAATATCCGATGGGAGCTTTATTTCGATGGAGCATCTTCCGTGAAGAAACGCAAACAAAGTACCCCTATAATTAAATCAGGGGTAGGACTCATCTTTGTAACTCCACAAGGAGGGATAATGCGCTACGCGTTCTCCCTGACGGAGCCGAGAACAAACAATGAAGCCGAATACGAAGCTCTGATAGCAGGCCTTGAGATCGCCATTGACATGGGAATTGAAGATCTCCTCATATACGGTGATTCTCAACTGGTCGTTAGTCAAGTAAACGGCGACTACCAAACGTGCAAACCGGAATTGGTAAAATACGGTAAAAAAGTGCAGCGACTGCTAACCCAAATTCCCTCTTACATTTTGGAAAGTATACCGCGCGCGGAAAACAGCAAAGCGGACGCACTGGCCAAGCTTGCTAAAGAATTGGCCGACGAGAACCTCGATGACGTTAGAATCGTGATACAAAGCCGTCGAGTGCTCGCCCCAGCAGAAATACCTCCAGAATCATATAAAGAAAATGGAGCAACTGAGCAGGAAACCCTACAAATAAAAGACCATGAGAAGACCGAAGACTGGAGAGAAGTTTTCATAGATTACTTCAAGTTCCACCGAATGCCTGAAGAAGCGTCCATAAGACATCAGCTCGTGAAACGAGCTCTGTCCTTCGCCTTCGTTAACGATACTCTATACAAGAGGTCATTCGATTCTCTGTGGCTAAGATGTTTAGGACCTGACGAAGCGAAAAGGGTTGTCCAAGAAGTTCACGACGGACTCTGCGGTTCTCACCAAGCAGGCCCTAAGATGAAGTTGAAGATAAAACGGATGGGCTACTACTGGCCCACGATGATGAAAGATTGCCTAGAATACGCGAGGCAATGTCATTCATGCCAAATTCATGGGGACTTCATCCATCAGCATCCCAATCCACTACATCCAACAGTGGCTAGCTGGCCATTCGAGATGTGGGGAACTGACATAGTCGGCCCCATCGAACCAGCATCGTCAAAGGGACATCGCTTCATCTTGGCGACGACTGATTACTTCTCTAAATGGGCAGAGGCGGTACCGTTGAGGGAAGTGAAGACGGAGAACATCCTCCATTTCTTCAAAACGCATGTCATATACCGGTTTGGAACCCCAAGAAGGATCATCTCTGATAATGGGCCAGCCTATCGAAGTCATAAAATTAGCCGCTTCGCACAGCAGCACAATATAGACTGGAGATATTCCTCAGTTTATAATCCGCGAGCTAACGGTCTAGCTGAGGCCTTCAACAAGACCTTGACGAAGATCATGAAGAAAACAGTGTCACGAAATAAGAGAGACTGGCACGAAAGACTGCAAGAAGCTCTTTGGGCATATCGAACTACGTTCAAGACGGCCACGAACACAACGCCGTATGCGTTGGTGTTCGGCACTGAGGCAGTACTCCCTCTCGAGATAGAATTACCCTCTCTATGAGTGGCAGTCCACTATGAGCTGACGGATGAAGAAAATGCTCACCTCCGGTTTGAGGAGCTTGACGCCCTCGATGAAACCCGGCTCATAGCACAGCAAAATCTGGAAGCCTATAAAGCAAAGATGACGCGCTCATACGAAAGATTGACCCGACCGAGGGCATTTCGTCAAGGTGAACTCATGCTAGTGGTCAAAAGGCCTATGATCCCCAATCGCGCCAAGCGGGGAAAATTCGAGCCAAACTATGAAGGCCCGTACATCATAGATAAAGTTTACCAGGGTGGAGCCTATCTACTCATCGACATGCACGGCGAAAGGCCTTTCAGACCAATAAACGGTCGCTTCCTAAAGAAATACTATGCTTAATGAGCCACAGCCTAGGTCAATGATAGATGACGACGACTATGTCCGCTCACTATCTTCCTAAGCTAGAACTTTATAAGCAGTAGCTGGCCTTCTCCGTGATGGACCGAAACGTCTTTAAACTAACAACAGACCGAAACGTCTTTAAACTAATACCGCAGCATCCTTAGGCTGACGAAATAAAAAAAATTATAAAAATAAAATAAAATAAACGGTATGTCCATAAGCAAAATGGGCACGGATGAAAACCCGAAAGGGCTCCGTGAGTAAAAACAGCGGAACTACCGGCGAGTGTTCGTGAAAACCCGAAAGGGCGCAACCTCGTTAAAAGACACTTATAGGGTCCTCTCGACCTTATAAGGAGAAACCACCCGCGTGACATCCTTACGACTCATAAGGGAGCAACACACTTAGGAATCCCCACGATTCCTAAGGAGAAAATACACTTGCGAGATCCTCACGATTCGTAAGGAGAACTCTCTTATGGGACCCTCACGGCTCATAAGATTTGAAAGTCTTAAGTTACAGAAACCTTAACCTGTTCTTAAGCAAACCCCCACAACTTTCGACATTGCCCTACAAGTGGTCCAATATTGACCCTTGTATACAATCCACGGGCGCGAATAAACATTTCCCTAACTAAGTTCCATCTGAAACTAGGGATATGTTTGCATGGTAAACAACCCTTGTAAATCCTCTCGACTCACAAGGAGAAAGCCCTCCTGTAGGATCCTTACGACTTACAGGGGAACAAAACACTTAGGAACCCTCACGGTTCCTAAGGAGAAAATACACCTACAAGATCCCCACGACTTGTAGGGAGAAATACCTTCACGAGACCCTTACGGGTCATGAAGTCAAAAGCCTTAGCCGACGGGATCCTAACCCTGGTCGCTAAGCCTCCTTTGTTCAACAACGACAGAGGCAAATGATGATTCGCTCCTGGTAATATCCCAGTTGCAGCGGTGCTGATGCCGAAATCGGTGTCCAATTTCAGGTTGACGGCGAAAGCCGGTAGGCCGCTCATGCATACGAAATAGCCGAAATGATAGGGCAACTTGCAATAAAAAGCAGCAAGTAAAATGAATGCATGAAAAATAGCCGAAATGATCGGGCAACTCGTAATAAAAAGCAACGAGTAAAGATAAAATAAAAAGCCGAAATGATTGGGCACCGCGAAAAATAGCCGAAATGTTTGGGCAATCGCGACCTTCGTGATATAAAAGCTGAAATGATAGAGCATCGCGGAAATAAAATAAAATAAAAAGAAGAAATGATAAAACTTCGGCCCTACAGTTAAGATCACATCGATCCCTGTATACAATCCAAGGGCGCAAACAAAGAAGGAACCATACTTCCCCAGCGGATTCCGTCAAACGACGAAGCCAAGCCTCAACGGTTCATTTCAACCAAAGGAGCCAGTGACTTCAACAACAAAAAATTCCTCGACTCACGGATACAAACACTCCTTGACGAGAGCCTTCTGATCCGCGTCGACTCGCAGAGCCAGCAGCGCCTCCGTGAGAACCATCGACTCGTTTCAAAACCCCAAGGACACAAATAATCCTTGGCGCTTGGGAAACAAATAATCCCAGCAAATTCCTCGACTCACGGATACAAACACTCCTTGACGAGAACCTTCTGATCCGCGTCGACTCGCAGAGCCAGCAGCGCCTCCGTGAGAACCATCGACTCGTTTCAAACCCCCAAGGACACAAATAATCCTTGGCGCTTGGGAAACAAATAATCCCAGCAAATTCCTCGACTCACGGATACAAACACTCCTTGACGAGAGCCTTCTGATCCGCGTCGACTCGTAGAGCCAGCAGCGCCTCCGTGAGAACCATCGACTCGTTTCAAAACCCTAAGGACACAAATAATCCTTGGCGCTTGGGAAACAAATAATCCCAGCAAATTTCTCGACTCACGGATACAAACACTCCTTGACGAGAGCCTTCTGATCCGCGTCGACTCGCAGAGCCAGCAGCGCCTCCGTGAGAACCATCGACTCGTTTCAAAACCACAAGGACACAAATAATCCTTGGCGCTTGGGAAACAAATAATCCCAGCAAATTCCTCGACTCACGGATACAAACACTCCTTGACGAGAGCCTTCTGATCCGCGTCGACTCGCAGAGCCACCAGCGCCTCCGTGGGAACCATCGACTCGTTTCAAACCCCAAGGACACAAATAATCCTTGGCGCTTGGGAAACAAATAATCCCAGCAAATTCCTCAACTCACGGATACAAACACTCCTTGACGAGAGCCTTCTGATCCGCGTCGACTCGCAGAGCCACCAGCGCCTCCGTGGGAACCATCGACTCGTTTCAAACCCCATGGACACAAATAATCCTTGGCGCTTGGGAAACAAATAATCCCAGCAAATTCCTCGACTCATGGATACAAACACTCCTTGACGAGAGCCTTCTGATCCGCGTCGACTCGCAGAGCCACCCGCGCCTCCGTGGGAACCATCGATTCGTTTCAAACCCCAAGGACACAAATAATCCTTGGCGCTCGGGAAACAAATAATCCCTAGCAAAATTCTCAACTCACGGATACAAACACTCCGTGACGAGAGCTTCTTTGACTCACATCTCGGGCAGTAAGGATTCAAAAACTTGCTTCCTGAACAATGGGACCCTGCAAGTCAATCCTAAATGGTCTCTTGCATACTATTCACGGGTCTCACTCTCTGAAGTCAATTCTCGACAAAGAGGGAAACAACCGCTTACGAGCCCTCTCGACTCGTAAAAGGGCAATGGGACCCTGCAAGTCAATCCTAAATGGTCTCTTGCATACTATTCACGGGTCTCACTCTCTGAAGTCAATTCTCAACGAAGAGGGAAACAACCGCTTACGAGCCCTCTCGACTCGTAAGAGGGAGAAATTCTCTTATAGGATCCTTTCGACTTATGAGAGAAAACCACACTTGGGAATCCTCACGATTCCTAAGGAGAAAATCCACTTACGAGATCCTCTCGATCCGTAGGGAGAAAAGTCTCTATGAGACCCTCACGGCTTATAGAGTTGAAAAGTCTTAGGCAGCAGATCTGAACCTGCGGCCTAAGCCATCGTTATTTCTTAAGAAGGTCGGGATACTCGTCCCAATCGTCCGTCAATCATGGTTATTAAGGTGGCGTACTGATAATAAAAGAAAGGAAAGACGGAGAAATGACACAAGACATTACAAAATGTGTATCTTTTATTCATAAATATTGATTGAGTACAGGATACATTATGCTAAAGAATAAAAAATATATACATATACTTTACAAAGACAAATGATACAAGGAGAATTATTGGGAAGGAAGCGTCTTGCACAGATGTAGCAATCGCTCGCATATGTCCTTCCATGCCTTCTCTTGCTCGGCTACCACCGTCAACTCTGCCTCCACTTGGGCTCGTTGCCGCAAGACCGACGCAAGCTGCTCCCTTACGACTTGATAGGCAGCCTCCCGACTTGGGATATTGCGCTCAGCCACGTCAAGCTTCCGCTTTAAGTTTAGCCCATGGGAGATGCGCTCCAAGAGACCCTCAAAGATAGTCTTCACCTGGGCAGCATTTGCCTCAACCTCAGCGCGCAGATGGGCCGTTTCGTTCGAGGTCTTTTGGCATTCCCTTAGTCTTTGAGCTGCTTCTTGCTCCAAGTGGCGGGAGTGCGAAGTGCTTTGCTCGAGCCAGGTTGTGCGTTGGGTGCTCAGGGCTAAAACTTCGGGAGAAGGGCGCGTCAACTCCAGCCGGTATAGACAGGCCTCGATCTCCCTGCAGTGATTAACCCAAGATTCAACGACGCCTTCGCTGTGAAAAGTTACGAGCGCCGCTAACATTGGATTAACATCCACAGCGAAATCTACGGCAGAAGGGAGAGCATCCATGCTGAGCTCTTCGATATACCCGCTCAGCATGCCCAGACTCATCACAGCACCCTTTGAAGACGGGCGTCTCGAGAAAGGGCCTACCGGTATAAGGACGCGCGACTCAAAAGGGACCGGAGCCGGAACAATAGCTGCAAAACAAAACATCGTTAAACGATGGTTCAAGAGATATTTAAGGGTTACAAAAAAAGAAGAAGGGGTATTTGCTATACCAGCAGCAACGGACGGCAGAGCCGGGAGGGCCGGTAGCACGGCAGGTCTGGCATCCCCTCCTTCGATTTGTGACACTGCAATAAAGAAAGGGAAAGGTCAAAAATCATTCAATTACTAGAAAAAGGGGATGAACAGAGATATTGTATTGAACGTACACTCACCAGCGCCACCAGAGGGAGAAGTAAGCTCGGATGGGAAGGAGAAGTGTGGGAGCAACACTTGATATAGATGATCGAAGAGCACTCCTGAAAAGATGCGATGGCATGGCGTTAGTCCATGAATTACACGTTTAAGAGATTAACTTGTGAGTCATAGATCCATACCTTCCAACATCCGCGATGGCACAAGGGAAGACGGGGAAGTGACCACCGCCAAAGCAGTAGTTGACGGTGCTCCTTCAAGCAATGGAGCGTCAGCACTGGCCGCACCTGTAAAGACAAGCTTGTTAGAAGAGATCGCAAGATATATAAAAAAAAGGGGGAAACGGTAGTAACCCGAAACTTACCCGACGAACTGCCAGCCGAGACGGAGGCAATTCCTTCCTCCATTGACATCGGGCCACCACCCGTAGCCTCGTCACCCGACTCGAGGGAAACCGTTGTTATGCTCGCAAGCTCTACAGGTGGCGGGGGACCATAGGCAGGGAGGGCTATGATAGGAACATTGCCAGATTTCTGAGAAGGAGCGCCTAACCCGTCTTCAGGAATCATGTCCGCCTCGCCCGCTGCTCCCTCAGGATCGGCGATCACAGCTGCCTCGTCCATCGGCACCACGAGGTCCCCAGCCTCAAGCACCTCGCCCTCTACCGCCTTCGGCTCGGTTGAGACAATCATCTCATCTGCCGCCACTTCGGGTGCGACATCAATGACTCTCTCCGCGGCAGGTCCCTCAATCTCGGCTCCAGACCCCATGACCCCGACAACGTTGCTCACTGTCGGTTCGGGTTCAGCAAGTACCGCTTCCTCCGCTCCCCTGGGTTCGACGGTCGTCTCCGTCTCCCCCTCAGTTGGACTTGACCCTGCAAGTTGGGATACGTATGAGCCAATAGCTTTACAATTCGTACAGCAAGGTTCTGAAAGGAGTATTACCTGAGGCAGATTTATCATTGGCGCTCCAAACCGCGCGCGCCACTTGCCGACGAGCGGTAGACAGGGCAACAAAGGGGCTCTTCGGAAGGAGTACTAGCGTGAAGAATGGTGCTAGGGCCCGCTCCCGTGGCCAAAGCAGCTTTCCGCGCCTTTGCTTCACGTCTCAACCGCTTCCGCTCTTCTCGAGCCGTTGAGACAGATACTATCAGAGCTTCTTTAAGTGAAGCATCCTCATCCGTATAGAGGGATGCCTCCAGATTTTTCAGAGCATCCCTCGTCGTGGCATCAAGCCGAGGCTCTTGCGGCAGCTTCGACGGAGCCGGGACTTCGGTGACGGGCTCGGAAAGGATCCTTGCGCCGATTAATACAACCCCTGTAAAGAAACAAGAGAAGGTCAGGTTGACTATCATAAAAAGACAACAAACTTTCCGTATAAAAGAGAAAGGGATAAAACATACCGACGCTTGCTAGGGCACGCTTCTCCTCCTCCTCTTGGAAGGTTTTTAGGGAGGCAGCAATAGCCTCTTCGGTAGAAACACCTGTTGAAAAGGGAGCAAATATCAGCTAAAGATAATAATGAAAAGTGCAATAAAATGACGAAGAAAGGGGCTGATGATTACCTGACTCAGCGAGTTTACTTAGCATCGCTTCGAGCCTCGCCGATCGCTCCGAAGCTGCAATAGCGCCAGCCAAATTGGTGTCCGCAGGGTCCACCACAAAGCCCTCATTGCTGCCGTACTCGCATATGGTCTTGGCAGGAGAAGCCGCAGGCTTTAAGCCGAGGATCGCATCGAGGGAAATGGCGGACTTTTTCTTTTTCTGCTGTCCACCAGCTTTAGATCCACCTGGAGCGGATTTGCGCTTGGAAGCCACTTTAGGGCGGCGAGTCCCAACATCTGCCCCTACGCCTGACTCTGGCGATACTACTTTAGCCGCCTTCGTGGGAGCACGAGGCGCCGATGGTGCATCCACCGTAGCGGGCAACGGCAATCCCCTCGGAGGACTCAACACGCGTGGTCGATCGACTCCAGCATCTTTTAGCGGAGGGACGACCGGGAGCCTTGGCTGCAAATGGGCCTTGCGATCACCGCCAGGAGGCGCACCCCTACGGTCGACCAGCAGGCGTTTCTCCAGTAAAATGATTGGGCCCATAGCGTGCGCATACCAAGCCACGTATGAATTAAGCATCTTAGGCACACAGCTGGGTTCACTAATGAAGAAATAGGAACCCGTGTTAAGCCGTATAAAGTGATGCATCGCATTCTTTACCCCTGCTGGGCCAACCACGGGCGTTTCCAAGAAGGCTTCCATCGGAATCCCCTGGTTGTAGCTTGATTGCTGGGCGAACCGATGCGGATTATACCTCATGAACAAAGCCGTCTCATTCTACCGAAACACCAAGTAGCCCGGCCGAATGGAGTAGAGATGGAGGATTTCCCGAGCCTTCAGTACAGAAGCCCCGCCCTTAAACTCGTCACGCAGGGGCACCACCGACTTAGTAGTCTCCGAGCCTATGGTGATAACCTTATCCACGAAAGAAGTCGTCGCTCCGACCAAATGTGGGCGCAGGAGGAGTCCCCTAGAATCCCGCGGGGATGCAAACACAATTGAAGCCCCGACTAACCGTATGACCCTCGGGAGTCTGTACTTCTCGAAAAATGGGGGAGTCTTGTGGGCGCCAAACACCCCTCGCACGTGCATCTCCATCCAAGAAACGAAGTAATGCATCGGGAAGTTAGCAAGCTGTGTCCCAGGATCATTGGCGTCCGCCGCTACGCTGAGTCCATGATAAAGGTAAGCTAACCCAGCAATTCCTACCGACAACTGCAGACCGGCCACCATCCGATGCGCCGGGTAAAAGACAGAGGGCCGCATGAAGCGCGGGTGCATGGGGAGCGCAAAGTTGCATAACCACAAGCCCAAGAATCCAATAAAGAAGGTTTCTTCATCCATGCCGGGGACGGCGATTTCCGAGAAGGCAACGATGGCAGCATTGGGGAGATAGAAATCCCTCTGGTTATTTTCCGATATGGGGCGGCGATCCAAACCGAAACCAAAGGGGTCGTCAAGCTCAGCGAACTTCTCGCCCTGCTCTGATAAGAACTCCGGGCGGATAAAGCGAGCAATGAAAGCTCGGAAACTGACGCCCTTGTCACCAGATTCCAAATGGAGTTCCTCATAGATCTCCAACACTTTCACCAAACCCGGATGCTGATGCTGAATGGCATTCTCCGGGGTTAAGTCAAATACCAGTTGCTTAGTGGCAAAGACATACTCATCAGGAGGAAGCAACTCCTCGTAGTGCTCTCCCCTCATTAGCAGACCTGAAATTTCGGCAAATTCCTCCAAAGAGATAGAAACTTCCTTATCCGCCATCAGGAAGGTATGGGTGGGGATATTCCATTGTTCAACAAAAGCCTTTATCCACCACGTTGGAGGAGAGGGGTACTCAAAGAGCGAGACGAAGACGGCTGAGTATAGACCAATCTTCGTTAGGTGGGTCCTCTTCGCCGATAGAATGTACCGGGCCCACGGCAAATATCCGGCGGGGGGTCGCGGGATCATTCCAATGTTATAAGCCTGTCCCCAAGGGCGTGCTTCGCCCTGACAGATTCGCCTCCCCAGAATATCTATCGCCGGCGGCGGCTGCACGGGGATGGCGCCGATTGCAGGCTGAAGGAGGTCATCAGAATTCCAATTCTTAACCTCCACGGCATACTTCACCGGGGGTTCGTCCGCATAGGGGAGCGTGACTATGGGCTCAGAGGGCGCGGCGGAGCTAAAACTGCGACGACCTTGGATGATCTGGCTATACCACCTTCCCCACAGGTGGAGCTGTTTGCACTCAGGATCGCGATCTTTAATAAGAGCGAATACCACCCGATCCACTGGCGCATGGGAGAACCCTCCTTCCGAGCGAACGAAGGGAAAAGACAAGTCGTCAGACATGTTCTGTGGAAAGACAAAGAAACATACATCATTAGTGGCCTAACGCTTGGCATTTAAAAAAAATATATATAAAAATCTTGCTCCACACTGTGATGCAGTGGGTAAGGGACAAAAAGGGGACCCACAAAATCCGGGTGATGTGCATCATTTAATAAGACAATCTCATCATTAGATAGGACTGTCAATTCATAAAAAGGGCCCAATAGGATACACCCATTGGTGGGGAAGTCCCTGGAGACAGAGAAAATCTCCTCTTTTAGAGCAAACCTCTGTCACAGAGTGACATATGTCAAACTCTGGTCTCAGGGGAACAAGATTCCTTAAAAGAGCTTGGCTCTGTGATAATGATGGAAATATCCATCAAAGGAAAATTAATTAAAAATTAAAAAATTAAGAAAATTGGGATCTTAAAGATCCATGAAAACTCTCAAGAGTTCTTCATTTTTAGATCAAAAGATCTATGTTTTGCCAAAAAGCAAAGCTCTGTTCATGGGTTAAGAAACCCTGAAACAGATTCTTGAGAGCAAGGCTCTGTTGGTGAAACCCCAAAGGGGTTTTCCTTAGATCAAAAGATCTATGAGAGCAAGGCTCTATTAATTAAAATTAATTTAATTTAAGATTAATTTTTACCTAAAGTTGTTCTAAAAAGTTCTAACTTTGGAAGCAAGAGCAAGGCTCTGAAGTTCTTGAAGGCAAGAGCAAGGCTCTGAAAATGAGAAATCTTGAAGATGGTAAAGAAATTAACAAAGACCAAGGGTCTTATTTATAGGAGCCTGCGCCCCTTCAACTGACCCTGGCCACCGTTGCGCTTACGTCGCGCCACGTAAGCACAACGGTGGGGGGGCATTTGTTCCCCCAATCTGAGCAAGGCTCATTTGAATTTTGAAAATTCAAAATTTTCTGAAGCAACGCTTCAAATTCCGTGCGTTGCGCAGTGCGCAAGCGGTCCACAGTGCGACACGTGTCTGCGCAGTTGCGCAAGCGCACCGCTGCATGACACGTGTCTGCGCAGTTGCGCAAACACTGTTGCGCAAGTGCACCCTTGCGTGACACGTGTCTGCGCAGTTGCGCAAACACTGTTGCGCAAGTGTGCCGCTGCGCGACACGTGTCTGCGCAGTTGCGCAAGCACTGTTGCGCAAGTGCACGGCTGCGCGACACGTGTCTGCGCAGTTGCGCAAGCACTGGTGCGCAAGTGCACCCTTGCGCGACACGTGTCTGCGCAGTTGCGCAAGCACTGTTGCGCAAGTGCACAGCTGCGCGACACGTGTCTGCGCAGTTGCGCAAGCACTGCTGCGCAAGCCTTCCACTGCGCGACACGTGTCATTGATTGGGGAGTTGCGCAGAAACAGAATGAAAATTTGATGAATCTTTTCTGAAACAGAAGATTTTCTTCTGCCTTTGGATCAAAGATCCAATGGTGGGAAAATTCCCAAAATTATTCAGGAAAGTTCCTATTAACAAATTCAACAAATTGGTGAGCACTATAAATAAGACCCCAGACCTCATTCAAAATCATCATCATCAACAGAGAAGAATCAACTTCTGGCATAAAAAAAAAGAAGAGAAAGAATTCTTGAAGATTAATCAAGAACACAAAAAAAAGAGGTAAAAACTTCTTTTGGAAGAAGAGAAAAATCTCTGAAGAACAGAGGATAAAAAAATGAATAATTCAATAAAAAGAAATAAATAGTGCCTTGCACTTGATATGAACCCTTGGTTCTGTGAAATCAGGAAAACAAGAAGAAAAAACTTGTTTTCCTTTGATCCAAATTCAGATCAAAAGTGCTATGAACTTTTGTTCTTGAATCTAGAAAATTCTTGGGGTTTTGCACAAATGCAACCCATTATTTAAAAGGGCCTGGCCCAAATCAAATTGCAAAATAATAAAAGGGCAGAGCCCTGTTTGGAAATTTTTTTGAGTTTCTGCATAAATGCAACTCATTATTTTAAAGGGCCTGGCCCAAATCAAATTGCAAAATAATAGAAGGGCAGAGCCCTGTTTGGAAAATTCCTAAATTTCTGCAGAAATGCAAAAGGGCCTGGCCCAAATCAAATTGCAGAATAATAAAGGGGCAGAGCTATGTTTGGACTGATTCTTTTAGTCAGGCAGAGCCTAAAATAAATAAAAAAATTTGGACTTAACCCAATCCTGGCTGTAAGTCCTTAAATTAAATTGATTGAGCAAAATGGCTCTAGTAAACCAATTCACGACCGGTTCGAGGGTACATCTCCGAACTCCTTTGACATCTCTCGTTGTAATTCCTCAACGACGTCAAAGAGGTGACGGGTCCCAACGACCGCACATCAATAATGGACCGAAACGTCCTTAAACTAATGTCGGACCGAAACGTCCCTAAACTAATATAGGACCACTACGTCCTTAAACTGGCGACGGACCGAAACGTCCCTAAACTAATATCGGACCGAAACGTCCCTAAACTAATATCGGACCGAAACGTCCCTAAACTAATAATGGACCACTACGTCCTTAAACTGGTGACGGACCGAAACGTCCCTAAACTAATAATGGACCACCACGTCCTTAAAACTGGCGATGGACCGCCACGTCCTTAAACTAGCGCAATTGAGCCCGAACGCTCTTTTGCCGGATCTAAACGGTCCCGTCTAAGTTGATCTTAGCCCCAAATACGGTTAATGTGTCCTTAGATCTTTAAATAAACAATAAAACTCCGAATCAACTTTGGTGCAAGGGTACATCTCTGAACTCCTCAGACGCCTGTCGTTGTAATCCCTCAATGACGTCAGAGATGTGACGATTCCCGACGGCCGGATAATTAAATCAATTACTACGTCAGGTCGATCTTAGTCTAAAACAGGACTAACGTATCCTTGACGAACGTTTAAGTTGATCTTAGCCGCAACGCGACTGATGCATCCTTAAAATAAAAATACCAAACCCTAATCTAAGTAAATGCGGATTTGGACTAATCCACGCCCTACGGGCGACGGCATTACTCAGTCTCCGTATACAATCCACGGGCAATCACAAACAAAACAAACACACACGACACGAAGTGAAATTCTGGAGAAGGAGAAAGTTGTTACCGCGACGCGGTAGCGTAATTAACTGCAGGGGCTTGCGCCTGCAGGGAAGAGCGTCCCCACAATCAAAAACCCCTCACCCTGAGGGGGAATCTGACGAAGTCTGCTACATCGGCCGCATCCGTCTAAACCTCCGATACAAGGTGCCATAAATCAACTTGGCATCTTCGGAGAGGTGGACGGATAAAACCAAATAGCATCTACCCCGAACCTCAGGCGACGGACGCGAAGTCCGGGCCGCCGTTCGGAGGGGAACACCACCCTCCACAATGCTAATTTGCACATTTGCAAATAAGCCATCCTCCACCAATTTTCAGCCAAGGAAAGAAACAAAGGAAAATGGCAACGGAACGGAAAGCAAACTGGCAACTCCAAAAATCGATCCCGTAATAAATTACAGGAAAACCCCGTGACTGTATATACATACCCGCATTTGTATTCCAACCGAATACAAATGCAATGAGACAAAATCTACACTGTACAATACTAGGATCCGGCTTAAACCAAAGCCCGCTAGTAATAACCGTCCGATCATGATCCGTGCAATCCCGCACGTATAAGATCGAACCCTGCCATATCTCCATACGGTCTCTACAGTGTTTCGCCCGAAACTTGAGAAACGGTCTGTAGGGGACTCTAAAGACTCGTCAATCCCTTGGCTGTGGATTTAACCACTAGCACGTCAGAGGTATTAGCCATACGTAACGGGCTACCAGGTATTTGACCAAAAAGGACTTCGATGAGCGAACTCATCCTGACACCCTACCGAGCCTGTCATTGACAATATCCGTACAGTCCGGTCCGTTCGTCTATGAGCATCGCATGGAGGGCCTAGGGGGTTGGTAAAAATCAGACCCCCAAAAGTGGTACAAGTCGTGTCGGAGTGTAGCCCAGAACACCCTGAGATATTACTGGAATACCTACCAGTAAATCTCCTGCCTTGGCCAAGGACTTCGTGTAATGGCTCTCCTAGACACAGCGCGACCTCACCCCCAATACCGGGAGAGACGAACCCCTGAAGATCCGCTCACTGTCTCCATGTGGCTCGGGACTATACCCAACTAAAACCTGTTTGCACGACTCCTTTGAGCGTGGTAGGGTAGTAATCAAAGTACAGTGGGAACTCACACGAGACAAATGACGATCTCAGGTCGATGAACAAATCTGTACACATGTCACCAGGGTACTGCTATCTGACGTCAGGTATAAGACCAACTAGCATGTTCCCGGCGAGTCCTGTCCGGTGTACTCATAACCCAATGAACACCTGTATACATCTTAGGTGAACCAACTGACACCAGTGGCTTGTGAGACCGGCCACCGGCCCTCATCGGGGTCTCGACTGTATACACTAGTCTACTCTGGAGTATCGATGCCCTGTCTCGAAAACTCCCACGACTAGGGACCTTTTAAGGATGTGCTTATAGACCCCAGCTCCTACGTATATGATCGCCATCATACTGCTGGCCGTCAAGCAAGAATTCTAAGGGCTCTATCAACGCGCAATAGTGACTTGTAAGGCAACCTAAAGCAGTACACGATGATAAAGATAAACCAGATAGCATACTATCATCTTGAGTAAGACTGTCCTACCGGGATAGGTCCTCCTTCAATCATTGCAATCATGTGCCTGTGATCCAATAATTGACTCTGAGGGCACTACCTCCAACAATCTCCCACTTGCACTCAAGGCTAATTATTGCGATGTCGCATACTCACAGCCCGTGTGATACCGAACACCCAACTCCTCTACTAATCAGTCTCACAAAACCCGTTTGCGAAACTATTGCGTTCGAGGAATAGCCTCAGTGAGTGGATCCGCTCTGATATTTCTTTCTATGTCTCTCTTTATCTCAGGTTCGCGGAGAAACCCATCTCCCGAAATGAGTAATACCTGTCTTAAAATGTGTCTGGATATCTGATGGGATCTAGCTCATAAATGAACTCCAAATCCAAACTTCTTAGATTGTATCGTCAACTGAACTTAATCAGTATCCTGCGCCATGCCTCCCTCAGTATCCGATTGGACCTCCTGTCCAAACTACTGCCCCTCGTCAGAGGGAAAACTATAACTCTGACAGCCACTCTGTCATCCAGGTCACCTTGGAAGCCTGGAATGATAACCGTCTCCTAAAGGAGGCTGCCGTTATCAAATCCCTAGAACATCCACTTATGTTCTAAAACTGCTTCCGATCGTTTCTCCAGGATAGGATTAATATCAACTTATTGCATCTACTGCTAAAACAACATCTGCTTAAACAATCATGCACATCCCTCTCCCCTTTAGTCTGTAAGACTCCTTTAGAGAGGGTGACTCCATCACCTGCAAGTCTACTACCGTGTCAGGAGTCGTCCATTCTAAAAACTCTTAGAATGCTGTCTAAGTACCCTGATTGGGAAACCACTCAAATCTAGATCTATAGATCTAGTAACCAGAATGTCTGATATGAAATCCATGTCCTTTATGGAGAAACCACTGCGTGACAACCAAAGTATAACCGATCGTAGTATAGGAATTTCACTTCCTACTCTGTGTATGTCATCCAAATACCAGGACATCACACCCTACTACCTTCTTAACAGATCCATCCCCTATTCTGGTGAAGTCAAACCTGTGACTGTCACATCAGAAATAGATAATCTATCTCCGCTATATCTGCTTTAGTCTATAAATAGACATAAGCCACTTGTCCACTATGCTTCCACTGCTCCCACTGACCACGACAACCCTCTGGCAGAGTCATATAAACGTACACTTCTAAAGCTAGTTTAGAACGACGCTATACTCATCCTCCTGCCGGGTCTCACAGTCTGGAACAACAGTAATGGAAAGTCTGGGTAAACAAGAACCTCCCTGCCACCGTCCTTGAGGCTACCGGAGTACCTCTCGGGTGCCTGAGGTTACCCACCAAATCTGCGGAGTGGCCAATGGAATGTCAATCAGATCGAATCTTTAGGTTCTTATCAAATTTTCAGTAATCGTTTGCGGTTCTTGAATCACTTCCAGTTCTACCATACTCCCACTTCTGTTTTCTGAAAAAATCCATTTTACTTAAAACTGCGGCGAGTCTAGAACAATATCACTATTGATCTTCCAGATGGTAGAAAGTCAACCCTCGTCATAGCCTGGGTCAACCCACAAAACAGCCATTACAGAAACGTTCCTTGAGTTATCCGGAGTCTGGTTTTAAGCATAAGCCGGACAACTCCCCGTACCTTAACAATGTCAAGATATGAACTGTTCTATATCTAATACTGTAACGTCTTCAAAATAATAAAATATGATTTTTGGGAAATTTTATAATTTAATATTATTTTAATGAATATTTTAATATTCTGGTATAATTAAATACAGATAAATGGGGAAAAATTATGGAAAATTCTAAAATAAGGTATTTTAAGGAATTGCCTCGTTTTCTGTGCATGCCCCCATTTCCTCTAGTTTTGACCCTGAGTATGTCTAGTTTTGACTGATTCCATCTAGGGTGAAATCTGGGTTGATTTTCCTATGTTGGTGTATAATTTGGGACTTGTTTTAGCATGGATTTTGGTATTTGGTGATTCATTCCTGTCGGGTGGCGTTTGGACGTCAACGCCAAGTGGATTTTGATTGTGTTTACATGCGAGTCGATAGGTTTTTACCTATGCGGGTAGCGTGTGCTATTTTGGTTTCCGATGTGATTTTCATGTGCTTTAGCATTGTGATATACTTGTAGGTACCCCGCGTGATGTTGAGGCAAAGGAGGTGAAGATAGCGACATCGGCTTTGGCACACGAGAAGCAAGGTGAGTAGATTATATCTACAGGGGGAAGTCGGGTGGATGGCGTATAGCACCCCCGCAGTCCGTAGATAGATTATTATGTAGTTATCGTGATATTAGGTGTATTATGGATAGTACAGGGTTAGAAGTGACTAGTGCAGTTCATAGTCGCGAACCCTAGGATAGAATTACACCTATACACACACCCTTGCTTATCACTTGTACTTGCACTATGATTGATGATATGTGATGACTTTGGAGATGAGTCGATGATGTGGGCTTGGTGCCCTGGGATCGGTGATTTGATACGATTCATATGTGGGATATGACTTGTGATTCTTGCGGGCTTGGGATATGTGTTTATCCCCGCATGCATACTTTACTGATGTTACCGTTTTGTACTAGACATAGAGTAGTACTCCAGACTATATGTTCTGATGATGGTGATATCTGTTATGTAATGAGACAGTGAGATGTTGACCCCTACCCAGCTTTTGGGGATGCCGTACGATGATTTACCGTACGTGCCGATATTGATGATAGATCCGCACTCATAACTCGAGGATATCTTATGATATGACATTGAGGCGAGATCACCGACTATATATCTTTATATATATACCGACTCAGATTTAGGTGGTTTCCACACCTACCCCTCCTGTTTGACCTGATACTTAGGTGTAGTTGCATAGTAGATACTTCACTGTGGTGTTGACTACTAGATTTCTGCATCTTCATGCTATTCGCATTGCTGGCATATGTTCATTGCTATATTATTATCATGCTGTTAGGACACCAGCACCATTATCGATGATGCGTATGTTCCACATACACTATTTGCCGGCTCACACACTTCATCATCGATAATTGCCATGCCACTACACTGTAGTACTATTGCATTCATAAGATGATTCTTCCTTCGACATATGCACATTACTATTCCATGTTGCATGATTTCCGATATGATTACTGTTCTTTACATGTCGCATACGTCATGGATTGACTGCATAGCACATCGCATTGGATTTACTTCCTGATGTTGGATTTTCATGTGATTTCTGGTTTTTGAGGACCGTGGGGTTATTTAAGAAAAGAGGCACTTTTATGAAAACCCGGTACCTCGTGATATGATATTTCGGTGCGTCCACCACGCGTTTTCTCGGTGCTGAGACGTGTGCTTGAAACCCGATTCGAGGAGGTGATGATCCGTTTGCGGGTTCGTGGTGGGCCCGGTATGGTTCCCCTCGGCGAGATTATCGATGGGTTTGCCGATTGAGCCTGGAGGCGGGCGAGTACCTACCGGTGATTATATTTGAGCTCGGCGGATATCTGGAGGATACCGGCCGCAGTCGAGAGATGGGCTGACCCGTACTGCCGGGGGCCGAGGGCCGATACCGCAGACGGAGCCCAGAGATGGACATGGGTTGACTCGTACTGCCGGGGGCCGAGGGCCGATACCGCCGACGGAGCCCCATATGGATGAGGATTTACGTGTCGATGTTAGGCACGGGTTTTCATGATGTTTTTCCATGATATTGTTTATATCCTCATACTTGCATACTTGATGCTTATCGTCAGTGGGTGACGAGTGGACGGGTTCCACATACATACAGACATGGATTATATACAGACTTGGATCATATACAGACTGGTTTTACATTGATCATACTTTATTTGTATATATAACAGGGTATGAGGGCGCTGTTATATATACCCTTACACCAATATTAGTGGTATGGGACGCTAATATATGTGTATTGATATCATTGATATTTCTTCATGGTTACTTCATGCAGACATACCTTACACTGTTGACATGTGATTACCTGAGTACCTGGCACTACATACATGATTAGATGTTACCTTGCCACCCTATTACACTCAGATGTACTCTTGTGGATTATATTATTGATCGTTGACTTAGGTTTATGTCTTGCATTCGGTTTCTGCTTGTAGATGTTTCTATTCACGAGTTGGCAACTCACCCCCGTTGTGCCACAGTTCTTGCAGGTTCTGCCGTACAGGTTCTATTGCGGCATTTCTGGCACACTTTCTTCTTGCGGGTGACTTGCTTTGGTAGGTGGATTCTTTCGCATCAAGAACCACCATTGTATTTATTTATTTCATTGTATCTAGAATTTCCATCAACCAAAACTTGTATTGTTTCAGACCTAGACTAGTGATGTATTATTTCGACCTTAGAGTCGCGCTTAGTAGTATTGCGTTTTTTTCTTATTGCTTTTGAGTTTTCTTTGGATTTGATCCTCGCTACTAGGCGTTGTATATTATTGCTGCATATGTGGTTGTGACCGTCGATTGACGAAGAGCTAGCTCCCGCTTGGGGATGCCATTATCATTGCATACATATTGTTATACTTGTTGTACCCCATTCGGGGCCAGTTTTTCAAAAGAAACTCTGCCGAAATTTTTAGAAAAGACTTTATTGTTTTCAAAACGTACCTTCGGCTTAGTTATTTAAAAACCTTGATTTCAAACCTGTATTTCTTCACTTCTTTAAACCAGTTTTCTTTACTTATTCTCAAAAATGGTTTTAGATTTCTGGGCTTTTGGCTTACTTGGATCAGATGGAGTCCTATAGGCTTCATATGGTTCAAGGGCCAGTCACGTGCTCTTTCGGGTCGTGACAAAGTTGGTATCAGAGCGCTAGGTTGACCTTGGTTCGAGTCTGAGTTTGACTATGTGGAGCCTAGGGCGTTGTTTATATACGAAACTTAGGCTTGACCTTACGGAACTTAGACTTGGTCGGGGGGGTATTCGACCCGAACATTCGTCGTATTAGGATGACCCTTGGTTGATGGATTTGGTGACTAAAGTAGAGTGACGTACCGTTGGTATGTTCCGCGGCATACTTACGACACGCCACTCCGCTTAAGGAACCATAGGATGTACATACTTTCGAGATCAGTGATTCTCTTCATATCCTAGATTATACATCCATTTGAGATCCCCGATTCTATTAGTTTCATGATCATACCTCCATTGATGCTGTTCCTTCCTATGATCATGTATCCACTTTGGATCTGTTGTTTCCTTTCTTGCCATTGATGTGCTCTCTTTGATACTCGACTGAGGTTCCTGTCGCCATGTTTGAGCGCAGTTTGGGCTGCTGCTAAGGTTACGGCCGGTGTGAGCTCGTTTGGTACGAGGGCCGACCATTGTGTTTTCTGGTGACATGGGAACGTCTCGAGTTAGTGTTGGTGATTGTGACCTCTAGTGGAGGCGAGTGCTTGGTCTTGCACCGGATGATCGGGCCATTGTTAGAGCTGCCAGTTGAGAGAAGAATGTTGATGTACAGCATACCTCAGAGATTGTGATGTTGCCTACCGTGCAGACAGATGGACCAGCTGTGGCTGAGATTGACAGGATGTTGCTTTCGGAGCTTACGAGCTGAGATTGCCGGAGCTTTCGGGCAGTCATGCGACTGATGATAGCTAGTCTACCCGATTTGAGAGACGAAGGTGATTCGTCCGATTTTGCGCCAGAGCGGGCCCAGATGAGTTGAAGATTTCCAGTGTGGAGAGTCTTACTCAGATCTAGAGCAGACCGACTCAGAGATGACCGCTTATGTATTGCCTTTCCTGGAGGATTGAGGCGTTGTTCGGCGTACAGGCGTATGAGCCAGTTGCTACTGCAAATGACGAGATATCGCCCAGATGGTTGGAGCTACTGCAGCATGAGCATGTTCTTGGAGTTATGATAGCGAGTCGCTAGTCACCGAGGATGAATGACTAGGACGTGTGGTGAGTTTGCTTACCCGATGCGAGTCATCAGGTGGATCGATTCCAGATAGAGACGATCGAATGTCAGGAACCTATTTTCCAAGTTTAAAGTATACGGAAAGACATGCAGGTGATTCTATGGACCCTCTAGAAGAATGAAACCCTAACTCGACTTAATGACCGTGTGAAAGCCTTTGAACCTTCGGGTTTGCGGCGGTTCCTCGGCGCCATTAGTGAGGCTTGGGTTTGCCCTTCTACGGCTGGACCACCGACGCTGTGGCATGTACTCGATACTATTAAACTGTACCCGAGATGTGAGCTCTTGGGGGATTATGAGGATCTGGCGAGTCGATCGGATGGTTCGACATCTTCGGATATCGTGATGGGACACTGCTTGGGAGATTCCAGATGCGAGCATAGCCGTTGGAGCACAGTACATGCAGCCATGATGAGACGAGTCCGAATCAGTCGACATTGACGCAGAGTGAAGAAAAGAGTTCGCAAGATATTTCGACGAGATGACGTCCCACTCCGCTGACATCAGAGATGTGATACGCACCCCGAGGCGTGGTATGTGGATAGATCTTCCAGAAAGAAGCGCAATATGTATGCAGCCGTTCCGGAATGAGCTTTAGCTTCAGCATCGGATGACGACTTCCGGGCATTTCGGCAGGTTTGAGATTTGAGAAGGAACCTCGACAGGACCTTTCTGGAGTACGATACGAGAAGACCTAGACCAGGAGTGGTCGTATTGCGCACACCCAGCAGGACAGAGTTCGGCATTGTCGACGGGGTAGTCGACTAAGTTCGGATAAAGGAACTTACCCAGATGCGTTGCGGATTGACCAAGGACGGACGAGTGATAAGTATTCCTCCGATGGTTGGGACGTGTTCCCGAGGACCAGTTCGGCCTGACATCTTCTACGGAATGATGAAGCTACAGAGTACGCGATTTCGAGTCCGTACGAGAGACTTCAGATTGACTGCAGCCGAGAACAGTGCGGTGCATCGTAGCTTAGCATGACGCCATAATGGACGGCGATAGATACAGGTGGAACAAGAGGTTCGTGTGAGACACTGACGAGCTGTCATTGCTTCCCGTCGAGACTAGAGACCTGATATGCTTACAGAGACGTTGGGATGTGACCAGTTTCTGAGAAAATATTGTGCTGAGGACACAGGTGTCTTTTGAGCGAGAAGAGGTTGTGCAGGAAGGCCAGCCTCTGTACAGATCGGCATAGGCATGCTTGGAAGAGACCTTGAGCAGGATCCCTTCCAGGACATTGCTGCCATGATGATTGCACCCAGGATCAGATGTGTGATGTGCTTTCAGAGAGCCAGAGGCCGACGCCAGTGATATGCTGCCTTACGAGTGGTCGTGAGGTTTGACCGAGAGGTGACCAGAGAAGTGCCAGAACGGAATCGTCCCCGTTAGCACATCTGACAGGGCCGATGAGCCGGTTGACTGTGAGATTGGAAATCCACGGAGAAGATAAGGACCCAGAGAGCCAGAGGACGCCAGATCGTGAGCAAGAGGCAGGTAGATATCCTGCGCTGCTAGCAGTGGATTGCACCGACTCCTTCTCGACCTTGAAGGAGGAACTACCGACGACGGTATTTATGATTTGTGATTTTGTGATTCGATTATCACGTATCCGTCATTTTGGATTTCGGTATTTTGGGCGTTCTGTTTGCATGATTTAGTTTTGATGACAGAGTTTCATGATATTTGATTTTGTGCACCATGGTTGCACCTACTGGGTATTTATACCTTGTACATAGTTATTACTCTTGAGCTGTTGATTGCGATTTCATGCCTATTTTATGCTGGTGATTTGATTTATGTTTCCAGCAGAGTTTCATGTAATTTTAGTGTTTTGATTTTGCACTCGGTATAGCTTATATGTACTTGTAGTGCATCGATATGTGTTTTGTGCCCGCAGCTGCACACGTTTATGATTTTCTTCATATCTGGATACACTTGGTGTTGCTGCTTACGTATTTGAGTTATTGCTTGGTATTTGTGCATGGGATGCACCAGTTCTATACTTCGTGCATTTGTCGCACCAGTTTTATGTTTCTTGCGTTTATCGCATCAGATTTATATTTCGTGCCTTTGTTGCACCGGATTTATATTTTGTGCATTACGATTGCACCTGACTTCGATTTGATGCCTTTCGGTATGTCGATTTTGATTGTGATATTGATGTGGATTCTTGCACTCCGTGCTTTGGGGTTTGACTTACGCATATTCGACGTTGCTATTGGATTTTGTGATTCCGTGCATATTGAGTGCGCAGGGTCTAGATTTTCATTCGTGCATGATGGATGCACCGATTTGGATTTTCGCGCATGTTGGGCGCATGTTGGAGATACGATTTTGGGGCACACCAGATGCACTAAATCGAGATTCTTCGTGCATTTCAGATGCACCTGTTTTGGCTGTCAGGCACACATGTTGTCTATGACAGATGCTTCGTGCACATCCGTTGCACCTAGATGTTGTTTCGTGCACATGTTTAGCGCATATATGGATTTTGATTTCCGTGCGCGTCAGACGCACAGGGTGGTGTTATGTGCATTTTTGGAATTTATTCCTTTTGGAGCAGTACATTTTTATGATGTGGGATATTTGCTTTCATACTGAGCAGGACTAGTCAGTGGACAGTGCCTGGATATATTTTGCATGCATCGATAGTTATCGAAGGGATTTCCGAAAAGCGAGCTATAGTCTCAGTATATACCTACGTGTCCGATATGACACAAAACGTTTTAAAAACAAGGAAACCCTTCTGATTATTTTCAAAATGGTGGAACGTGCTTATTAAACAAAGGATATATATACACATATATAGTTATTTTCTTATGAGAAACGTCCGCCACTGTGCAGTGTTACGCGCATCGCACAGCGACTTAAAAAGATTTGGCATACAGTTGCATCAGCTAATTACATGTATAGATTGGGTGTCTACATGTATAGTCTTGGTCCATATCATATTGATTTTGTATTGGATTTGACATTGTGTCGTTACCATAACTCCGATGATTGCGGATGCTTGATGGAGTGTTGCTTTTGAGTTATCTGCTCAGTACTCATGCGCATGCATTGCGCTATGATGTTTTATGTATAGATGATTTCGGAGCCCCGATGACTTGGAATTTGTATTGAAATATTTTAGTATTTGGGGGTTTAAATTTAAATTCGGGGACCGAATTTCTTTAAGGGGGGTAGATTGTAACGTCTTCAAAATAATAAAATATGATTTTTGGGAAATTTTATAATTTAATATTATTTTAATGAATATTTTAATATTCTGGTATAATTAAATACAGATAAATGGGGAAAAATTATGGAAAATTCTAAAATAAGGTATTTTAAGGAATTGCCTCGTTTTCTGTGCATGCCCCCATTTCCTCTAGTTTTGACCCTGAGTATGTCTAGTTTTGACTGATTCCATCTAGGGTGAAATCTGGGTTGATTTTCCTATGTTGGTGTATAATTTGGGACTTGTTTTAGCATGGATTTTGGTATTTGGTGATTCATTCCTGTCGGGTGGCGTTTGGACGTCAACGCCAAGTGGATTTTGATTGTGTTTACATGCGAGTCGATAGGTTTTTACCTATGCGGGTAGCGTGTGCTATTTTGGTTTCCGATGTGATTTTCATGTGCTTTAGCATTGTGATATACTTGTAGGTACCCCGCGTGATGTTGAGGCAAAGGAGGTGAAGATAGCGACATCGGCTTTGGCACACGAGAAGCAAGGTGAGTAGATTATATCTACAGGGGGAAGTCGGGTGGATGGCGTATAGCACCCCCGCAGTCCGTAGATAGATTATTATGTAGTTATCGTGATATTAGGTGTATTATGGATAGTACAGGGTTAGAAGTGACTAGTGCAGTTCATAGTCGCGAACCCTAGGATAGAATTACACCTATACACACACCCTTGCTTATCACTTGTACTTGCACTATGATTGATGATATGTGATGACTTTGGAGATGAGTCGATGATGTGGGCTTGGTGCCCTGGGATCGGTGATTTGATACGATTCATATGTGGGATATGACTTGTGATTCTTGCGGGCTTGGGATATGTGTTTATCCCCGCATGCATACTTTACTGATGTTACCGTTTTGTACTAGACATAGAGTAGTACTCCAGACTATATGTTCTGATGATGGTGATATCTGTTATGTGATGAGACAGTGAGATGTTGACCCCTACCCAGCTTTTGGGGATGCCGTACGATGATTTACCGTACGTGCCGATATTGATGATAGATCCGCACTCATAACTCGAGGATATCTTATGATATGACATTGAGGCGAGATCACCGACTATATATCTTTATATATATACCGACTCAGATTTAGGTGGTTTCCACACCTACCCCTCCTGTTTGACCTGATACTTAGGTGTAGTTGCATAGTAGATACTTCACTGTGGTGTTGACTACTAGATTTCTGCATCTTCATGCTATTCGCATTGCTGGCATATGTTCATTGCTATATTATTATCATGCTGTTAGGACACCAGCACCATTATCGATGATGCGTATGTTCCACGTACACTATTTGCCGGCTCACACACTTCATCATCGATAATTGCCATGCCACTACACTGTAGTACTATTGCATTCATGAGATGATTCTTCCTTCGACATATGCACATTACTATTCCATGTTGCATGATTTCCGATATGATTACTGTTCTTTACATGTCGCATACGTCATGGATTGACTGCATAGCACATCGCATTGGATTTACTTCCTGATGTTGGATTTTCATGTGATTTCTGGTTTTTGAGGACCGTGGGGTTATTTAAGAAAAGAGGCACTTTTATGAAAACCCGGTACCTCGTGATATGATATTTCGGTGCGTCCACCACGCGTTTTCTCGGTGCTGAGACGTGTGCTTGAAACCCGATTCGAGGAGGTGATGATCCGTTTGCGGGTTCGTGGTGGGCCCGGTATGGTTCCCCTCGGCGAGATTATCGATGGGTTTGCCGATTGAGCCTGGAGGCGGGCGAGTACCTACCGGTGATTGTATTTGAGCTCGGCGGATATCTGGAGGATACCGGCCGCAGTCGAGAGATGGGCTGACCCGTACTGCCGGGGGCCGAGGGCCGATACCGCAGACGGAGCCCAGAGATGGACATGGGTTGACTCGTACTGCCGGGGGCCGAGGGCCGATACCGCCGACGGAGCCCCATATGGATGAGGATTTACGTGTCGATGTTAGGCACGGGTTTTCATGATGTTTTTCCATGATATTGTTTATATCCTCATACTTGCATACTTGATGCTTATCGTCAGTGGGTGACGAGTGGACGGGTTCCACATACATACAGACATGGATTATATACAGACTTGGATCATATACAGACTGGTTTTACATTGATCATACTTTATTTGTATATATAACAGGGTATGAGGGCGCTGTTATATATACCCTTACACCAATATTAGTGGTATGGGACGCTAATATATGTGTATTGATATCATTGATATTTCTTCATGGTTACTTCATGCAGACATACCTTACACTGTTGACATGTGATTACCTGAGTACCTGGCACTACATACATGATTAGATGTTACCTTGCCACCCTATTACACTCAGATGTACTCTTGTGGATTATATTATTGATCGTTGACTTAGGTTTATGTCTTGCATTCGGTTTCTGCTTGTAGATGTTTCTATTCACGAGTTGGCAACTCACCCCCGTTGTGCCACAGTTCTTGCAGGTTCTGCCGTACAGGTTCTATTGCGGCATTTCTGGCACACTTTCTTCTTGCGGGTGACTTGCTTTGGTAGGTGGATTCTTTCGCATCAAGAACCACCATTGTATTTATTTATTTCATTGTATCTAGAATTTCCATCAACCAAAACTTGTATTGTTTCAGACCTAGACTAGTGATGTATTATTTCGACCTTAGAGTCGCGCTTAGTAGTATTGCGTTTTTTTCTTATTGCTTTTGAGTTTTCTTTGGATTTGATCCTCGCTACTAGGCGTTGTATATTATTGCTGCATATGTGGTTGTGACCGTCGATTGACGAAGAGCTAGCTCCCGCTTGGGGATGCCATTATCATTGCATACATATTGTTATACTTGTTGTACCCCATTCGGGGCCAGTTTTTCAAAAGAAACTCTGCCGAAATTTTTAGAAAAGACTTTATTGTTTTCAAAACGTACCTTCGGCTTAGTTATTTAAAAACCTTGATTTCAAACCTGTATTTCTTCACTTCTTTAAACCAGTTTTCTTTACTTATTCTCAAAAATGGTTTTAGATTTCTGGGCTTTTGGCTTACTTGGATCAGATGGAGTCCTATAGGCTTCATATGGTTCAAGGGCCAGTCACGTGCTCTTTCGGGTCGTGACAAATACAGAAACAGAGGCACTGATTTAATTGGAACCAAATTCAAATCATGCAGCTGTCTCCAGTGCATGTCAACTAAATGGAAGGAGGCCTATCAGCGTTACTCAACTTAGGAATGCATCCAGATATGAGTAACTTGAAAGAGAAACAAGTTTCTCATAATCATTACTATCAACTGAATACCATACACAAGTATCTACATCTTCGATCACCTTGAAGAATCCTGATACTTGGAATACCTGGTTCTCTACTTTATTCATATACCTATAACTTCTCAAAATTCGGACCTTGCGTTTCCACGAAACACTTGTCTAAAAACTAGAGAAGTCATAAGTAAACCGAATATAGTACGAAGACCAACCCCTCTGTCCTAATGGACACTGAACAATTTACAATACTATGTATAAGTCCCTTGAGTCTAATAACTCATTCTCTGTGTGTCGTAGGTTGAAAACTGTACTTATGGTTAAGAAGAATTACACCGCTGTTCAATGCTCCTTACTTAACCATCCACTGATATAGGTAAATGTTATGGACATAATTTTAAAAAGTTATATCTCACTCTATAAAATAGACGTGCAGATATATCAATTTGAAATTGGTGCATTACAACGGATATTCAAAACCAAAAATTTGCCGTCCGGCAAACAACCCAGGTGACTTCCTCAAATATCACCAACTACAACGAATTCCGATATAATGAGGATGATCACCTAATTCCCAATAACTTACTCCCACTCATCATCTGTAAAACCATATAGATGTGAGAATCAAACCGGGTAAATACATACCCTGGAGCAAGTGTCTAATTGGGAAATCAGTTTTCTATTTAACAGTACATAGTGAAACTGAAACATTGAAATGTTTCGTAGGGGTATCCGGGTATTCCTAGTAATGCCTCTTCCATTATCAGATTCACAACTGTAACTGTATATTTCTTTGCCATCTCTCCAAATCCCTTCATATGTCTTTAGTCATTGCCTTCTGTACACCCTCTTAGGCTAAATTATTTTCTTCCTTCCCTACCGTTCGGCACCAGCCTATGGTTTGGAAGAAGACTATCCAATAAGCAAAATGGGTGTACTGTCCTAATCCTAGGAGCACTCGCAACGCGAGAGAAGGTAGCGATAAAAGACACCTGAATAAACCTTATTCCTATTTCTCCTGAACCAGAATCCATCCCCGAACTGGAACAAGTTCCTTTCGAGTTCGTATAACCATACGATGGAGTATCCAAATAACTGTGGATCTTCGTAGTAATATGGAGTGTTCTGGAGAAATACAAAGGTGAAGTGGGAGTGGTAATGAAATACTTGGTTTGGTCGTGAATAGCAGTCGCAATTTACTTTGCCCTCCTTCTAATCCTTTTATTTGTCTTAACTTAATACCTTTTGTACACCACACTTAGGCTAATCGGCTTTCTTCATTCCCTACCGTTCGGCACCAGCCTAAGGTTTGGAAGAAGACTATCCAATAGGCGTAACGGGTGTACTATCCCCTAATCCAAGGAGCACTCGCAACCTGAGAGAAGGTAATAGGAAAAGACAACTGAATAGTTCTATTCGTTTTCTCTAGAACCGGAAACCATCCTCGAATCTGGAACAAGTTCCTTCGAGTTCATATATAACCATACGATGGTTTTATCCAATGGAAGTGGACGTTCGTAGTAATACGGGTTGTCCTGGAGAAAATGGTAAAAGTAGGAGTGGCAATGAGGTATGCAACTCTGACAATCCAAAAGCCAGTGTTTAAGAAGGTTCGGTCAACTTGGTCACTGAGTCATAGTCAAGGGTCGGGTCATGGTCGCTGCCAAAGAGAGAGAGAAAAGAAACACTCAGCGTGCACTCTAACCTAGATCAGAATGGTTACCAATTTATCTAATCAGGAAACCTCCCACTGTAATGTCAAATTCTCCTCCAAACCTGAAAGAAGAATTAGTCGGGATCACCCGAGGAGTAAACCAACTCATCAGTGGGAATCGAGATCCAACTATCATCGCATGATAACGTGATGGAAACCACTCACGTTATCACACTCCAGAAGGTATGCGCATATCTGGAAAGTTTCAGTTTCTTTAGAAACTCCCGATGTGATTTTTACCCTATGCTCTTATGACCTTGACGAAGGCCAACAAATCATAAGTCACATGTCAAGTTTTACCCGTCATTATCCAGGTTGATTTGAACCCACCCGTACCTACCCTTGACTTTGGCCAACAAGGCAGTACGACTGTCCCAAACCAACGCATCTATCTATGCAGCAGAAAGGCAACAAGCAGCTACCATACACTATGCCTTGACGAAGGCCAACAAACATAGCATGAATACTACGTGCTACCCGTCTGAAACGACGGAGGGCCACAAATGGTTTTTGGCGAAAAACCTTTAACGTAATGAACTTGATATCGTTGAAGGAATCAGATAGCTTTTATAAAAATATAGTGGCGAAAACCTTTGCTAAAGAGGTCACTCCCGGTGAAGGGATCTCGGCTCTTTCCCCGTAGAATGAGGTGCAGAATATTCCAACTGAATACCACGATGCAGAGCAAAAGTAATCGACTATAGTGAAGTTATTGCCCTGACGCAAACTTCTGTCCAAGGGGTCACTCCCGGTGAAGGGATCTCGGCCCTTGCCTCGTTGACTGAGGTGCTGGATATTCATAACCGAATACCACTGTGCAAAACAAAAGAGAACGTCCTTGCAATAACATCTTTTTGAAAAATGTTCCAACAACATCATAATAGGTTTGTTTAGCTTGAATTGATCCGAATCAATGCAGTCCCATCAATTGATCACACCAATAAAGAACGAAAATAATGATGTACGTATATGCCATCCGCATTCGCCACTGGGTCCCGTTATTACCCGTTAGGTTACTTAACTAATGACAGAGCGGGGACTGGACTAGCGCGGATGCAAAACATATACAACATCTACTAGTATATATATCAATATATAATATTCGCTCAAGGCGTGATAAAATGCAACATCACAGAAATGTAATAAGCATCACAGAACAATACAGATATCTGGGATCCCCGGGTTTCATAGAGCCGCTACTGAAACCCGACGTTCCCCTGGTCGTGTGGATAGCCTGTGCAATGAAATCCTAGACCCCTACGGGCGCGACAAGTTACCCGCCAAAACCTGAAGCGAGGCAGCCCCCTTCAGCAACGTGAATGGACCACCCAGCACTCCACGGAATCTGGTAACTTGAACACCCCTCCTTGGGTCAACCTGTACCCCTACGAGTGCGGCGAATAGCCCGCCAATTCTAGAGTGAAGCCCCCTCCGTCTCAACGCCGTGAGATGCGGGCCCGTTGCCTTCTAGAACTCGGCTATCCGTGCACCCCACCGCGGGGTAATCCTAGTACAGAAAGTAAAAATATACATACAATGGGTACATCGACCTCAGCCCGGTCGTGCCCCAAAAGAATAATATACAAACAGGCAGTGACAGCAGTCCACATGTCGGACGCTCGCCCCGCAATAACAAATGTACATAATAACCAAACTGTACTAACATTGCATCCAGGCTATCCCCTACGACAAATCCGCAACATCACAGCACAACAAAGAACATCAACGTGAATGTCACGTTCGCAAATCCATCTAAAAGGGCTATAGCAGTTAGACATGATTTACCGATCAAGTGACATTCACGGTCGCAGATATAATGTAAATACTGTGAACTAATATGTTTAAAATTTTCGATCAACTAAATATATCGAAGTGGGCCCCAAGCACAACTGTAGCATTCAAAGAAAATTTAGGCCCAAACAGAATATACCAAAACCCCCATTTCCAAGTCCAAGACCCTCTGTAAAAATTTGGTGCTACAAGGAGTCACTATGGCCGCGGAACCGCGGCCAATGCATAGGTTTGGCCGCGGTTCCACGGTGGAACAGTTAAGTCAAGCCACCAAATTTTTGCAGAACTCTTAGAATTGCCTGCACGTATTTCTGCAATAGTCCAAATAATTTTTCGAGCCAAAAATAATTCGACAGAAACTGATGCAAATGGAAATGCGGTTTTTGGAATTTTGTTCGATCGAACTTTTAAACACACTAGAGCAAGCTAGACTAGGTTAATGGCCTGGCTCTGATACCAGTGTAAGTGCACGGCAGCGCTCCGGCCGTCTGAACGAGGCCAAAATGCAGAATCAAAAACTTTTCTATAAACTAGAACCGGCGCTACCGCGGACTTTGAAACCCGGATCGGGCCATTAACCTAATGCTAGCTAACTAGAGAAGGGGTAGAGAGATATACCGAGCGATCCATGTCCCTCGGTCTTCTCGTCGTCATCTCGATCTCCCCGCGGAATCTCCGGTCTTCATCTCCTTGTCGGAAGGGCACCACATCGCCGGGTTATTTTACGGGCTCCCACCTCTGGACCGAGGCAACTCAGGCACGAAGTTGGCGAGTCGACGTGTCCAAGAATGCTGTAGGCTAAGTGTAGAATGGTTTTGTCTCATGGGGTTGTTGAAGTTGCCATTTGGAAGTGGGAAAGGAGATGCAAGCTTTTTAGATGAGCAATGGAATTTTGTGTGAGACAACAAGATCAAAATCCCTCACTCAAAATATTGGACAGCCCCCTCTAAGAATGGCCGGCCATCATCTTGTGAAGGGAGAGAGAGAATAATGCAAGGAAGAGAAAAGAGTGATCATGATGAAATATGTCACACCAAAAAGTCCAACACTCCATCAACCATCATATCTCCAAAAGTCAAGCAATCATGAAGAAAGAAGTCAAATGATGGTTGAACCATCATGAAGCTACAATATACAAAGACCACCCTCCACAATACTAATTTGCACATTTGCAAATAAGCCCTCCTCCACTAATTTTCAGCCAAGGAAAGAAACAAAGGAAAATGGCCGAAACGGAAAGCAAACTGGCAACTCCAAAAATCGATCCCGTAATAAATTACAGGAAAACCCCGTGACTGTATATACATACCCGCATTTGTATTCCAACCGAATACAAATGCAATGAGACAAAATCTACATTGTACAATACTAGGATCCGGCTTAAACCAAAGCCCGCTAGTATTAACCGTCCGATCATGATCCGTGCAATCCCACACGTATAAGATCGAACCCTGCCATATCTCCATACAGCCTCTACAGCGTTTCGCCCGAAAATTGAGAAACGGTTTGTGGGTGACTCTAAAGACTCGTCAATCCCTTGGCTGTGGATTTAACCACTAGCACGTCAGAGGTATTAGCCATACGTAACGGGCTACCAGGTATTTGACCAAAAGGGACTTCGATGAGCGAACTCATCCTGACACCCTACTGAGGTTGTCAGTGACAATATCCGTACAGTCTGGTCCGTTCGTCTATGAGCATCGCATGGCGGGTTTAGGGGGTTGGTAAAAGTCAGACCCCCAAAAGCGGTACAAGTCGTGTCGGAGTGTAGCCTAGACCACCCTGAGATATTACTGGAATACCTACCAGTAAATCTCCTGCCTTGGTCAAGGACTTCGTGTAATGGCTCTCCTAGACACATCGCGACCTCACCCCCAATACCGAGAGAGACGAACCCCTGAAGATCCGCTCACTGCCTCCATGTGGCTCGGGACTGTACCCAACTAAAACCTGTTTGCACGACTCCTTTGAGCGTGGTAGGGTAGTAATCAATGTATAGTGGGAACTCACACGAGACAAATGACGATCTCAGGTCGATGAACTAACCTGTACACATGTCACCAGGGAACTGCTATCTGACGTCAGGTATAAGACCAACTAGCATGTTCCCGGCGAGTCCTGTCCGGTGTACTCATAACCCAATGAGCACCTGTATACATCTTAGGTGAACCAACTGACACCAGTGGCTTGTGAGACCGGCCACCGCCCCTCGTCGGGGTCTCGACTGTATACACTAGTCTACTTTGGAGTATCGATGCCCTGTCTCGAAAACTCCCACGACTAGGGACCTTTTAAGGATGTGCTTATAGACCCCAGCTCCCACGTATATGATCACCATCATACTGCTGGCCGTCAAGCAAGAATCCTAAGGGCTCTATCAACGCGCAATAGTGACTTGTAAGGTCACCTAAAGCAGTACACGATGATAAAGATAAACCAGATAGCATACTATCATTTTGAGTAAGACTGTCCTACTGGCATAGGTTTTCCCTCAATCATTGCAATCACGTGCCTGTGATCCAATAATTGACTCTGAGGGCACTATCTCCAACAGGTCAGAAGTAGAAGTGTGTGTGGAAGGAAAAGTCTCAGCCGGGGTATTATTGATAGATTTTTCATTATCATCAATCTCTTTCCCAACGTGATTATTCAGCACTCTTCTTGATCTCAACGTTGTAATGGCATTCACATTGTAGTGTTGTGAATGCCCAAGATTTGGTAGGGGTTGAGACGGAAGTTTTCCTTTTTCTCTAGCACTCATTTCGGCTTTTAATTAGGCAATTTGAGCTTCCATCGATTTAAGACTCTCACTATTAAGGTCAGAGTTTTTCTGGAATTTATCGAGGGAAGACTTAAATTCAGCCGACTTTTGTTTCATAAACATTTCAAAAGTCCGTTCGAGTGAAGATGAATTATCAGTACCGGTCAACTGCAAAGGATTATACGGTGCAGGTGTGTTGACCGAATTTTGAAAGTTTTGTGATTGGTAGGGGTGCTGAGTCAGTTGAAATGGCTACTGTTGTGGTGGAGGAGCCCTTTGAAAATTGTTTTGATTTGGAACCGTGTTTTGAGTTTTTTGTTGGTTCCAAGCAAAGTTACGGTGATTCCTCCAACCCTGATTATAAGTGGAAGAATACGGATCGTTTCTAAGTCTTTGTTGGAAAGCAGCATTGGTATGCTCTTGACCTTGAAACGGAGAATTTAAAGGACATTCTTCCGTAAGATGAGATGGATCAGAACAGCATCCACAGACAGTTTTGGGGAGTGACATCTGATTTAGGGAGGCTGCTAAAAATTTATGTTCCATAACTTCGAGTTTCTTGTGCATTGCTGCCATTTCAGCTCTAACTCCTATGGAAACATCAATTTGGTGAATGCCACCCCTAGACGATGACTGGTTTATACTCTCCCACTGTAAAGATTTTTCAGCGAAATCTTCTAAAAATCTCCAGGCTTTACCAGCATCTTTAGTCATGAAGGTGCCTTGACACATGGATTCAAGGGTCTGTTTTGTGGTAGGATTAATGCCCTTATATATGATTCTGCACAGATCCCATCTAGGGATTCCATGATGAGGACACTGAACTAACAGATCCTTGAAGCATTCAAAACACTTCGAGAATGGTTCATTCGGAAGCTGGGTAAATTGATTTATTTCGCTACGGACTCGAGCTGTTTTATGATTGGGGTAGAATTTCTTAAGGAAAGCTGCGACGAATGCATCCCAGTTTGAAATAGAATGTGCGGCTGTGTTATAAAGCCACTTCTCGGCTATATCGCACAAAGTAAATGGGAGAAGACGCATACGCATAGCATCTACAGAAAGCTGTGAAGTACCTATCATAGCGCATACATTTTCAAATTTGGTAATAAAGACATATGCGTCTTCAGACTCGAGACCGTGATATTTTAGTAGAAGATTGATGTATTGGGGTTTGATTTCAAAATTGTCCCCATTGGCTGGTGGAAAAGTAAGACAGGTCGAAAGAGGACCTCTCATAGGGTAACATCTCTCTTGGAGAGAGATGCGGGGTGGATTCTGCGCACCTGTGGACGGTGGCAGAGTAGTGTTAAAGAAGTTTCATGGAGAATTGTCCATCGAAGCGGGTGTGGTATTGGGTGAAGAAAAAGTAGACGTAGAATTACCGACTTCGGAGTCGATAGGAGGAACGCGGACAGGACGAGCACTAGAATCCCGTGTTCAGCCGAGCATACACTAAATAGTTTAGCACAAGTGGCAGCGTTGTGATAATTAAGGAAAAGATGAGTTTGGTGTTTGGTTTTGAAAAATACGGATTTTTGAAAAATTCAAATCACAAAAAATGCACAAGCAACCCTAAATCTAATGGTCACCTAGGTCAAATCTCTAGACCGCTCCTAGACTTCCAGAAGACAAGTCGCAACATAGATCCTCTACTGCCTCTTTGTCTCTCCTGTGGCCAGGTAAGTGCCAGGTAAGTGGGAGGTTCTCCACTACGTAAGTAGTGGGTCTAATTAAGTAACCACTTGCCTTAGACACACTTGCCTTAGACACCACAAAAGAAACGCGGATAAACAATAGATTACCCACGACCTCCTTCTGTCCTAAGTGAGTGCGACGGTCCTTAGAGTCATGTCTAGATATTTTTTAGTTAATGAGGGGTAATGAGGATGCAAGTTTGTGATTTTTGGGCCTTAGGAAGGGTAATGAAATCCCCACCTAATCTGAATTTGGTCTTTGCCCCTTAATTTCCGTATTAAAAATGCAAACAACCAAGATCAAACACGCACAATTTTTTTCTTTTTGCGGCGCTGCGAATTTTTGTAAAGAATCCTGCAGAAATTGGTTAATGGACAGAGCAGGGAGGAGATAAGAAAGATAGAAATATACCTGAGAAGTTTGGTACAGTGAAACCCTAATCAGGCCGAGGAACCGCCGCGATAAGCGCACTTTGGCCGCGGATCAGCCGCAAGATGGTGAGATCCCTGCACAAAAATTTCAGCAACTGCTCCTGTTCACTCACTGAGCTATCTGAGATGCTCTGATAATTTTTTCTCTCGCTCCACAGATTCCAGATCTCCTTGCAACAAATCACAACAAATCGTTAAGCGCTTGTGCGAAATTTTGATCTAAAAATTCTGATGGAATAATAAAATTTTCAACTCAATCAACAAAAACGAACAAATTAGCACACTAATCCCCGGTAACGGCGCCATTTGATTGATCGTTTCGATGTCGTGTTTAGAATGTTTCACAACCAATGAAATTTATACCGCAATCAATTGACGGTGTCTATTGTAGTTTCGTCAATGAGAACGGATCGTCCACTGAGAAAGTGTGATTTGCTCGCTATTGTTTTAGTTGAGTCGAAAATTAAAAGATAAAAGAAAATGATTCAAGAATTGTGAAATTTAATTTTAAGAATCATCAAGAACTAGATCTAAAATCATGAAATACTAAAGATCAAGAAGATGTCCAAATCGAATGAATTATCAAGATTTGTAAAGAGGCTTGTAGGAATCGATCCAATTGATAGTGATGATGAAGAATAATGATTACAAATTCTTATCTATTGAAGATTTGTTGCTAGATCGATGACGATCAACGAGAATTAGGGATCTACTGAAGAAACTAGGGTTTCTCCATCATCATCCCTTGTCCTTTCGTTGATTATCATTCAAATTCTAGCCTCTAAGAAATTCAATCATCGATCGTTGATCTCCAATTTAGAGCGAAAACATTCAAGAAAGTATCTCACTCAAAACTAGGTCATCGTTGATTCAATTTCCTAAAGTTTACAAAACTCATAAGACTTAAGAATCGTTCAAGAATTTAATCATCATCATCTATCTATTTTCTCGATTCCTCCACAAGCGGAGTTTTCACTCAAATATCATGAAAAAGATAACAATTAAGAATTGATAACTCTTCATAATGCTCAAATGTAAAGAAAAGCAAGATCATGAATTTTCACCTTTTATTTAATTGATGATTAGTTATAATACACTCAAAGACTACAAGATTTGAGGATGAACTAAATCGTCGAACTAGCTTCGCATCGTCTTCTTGAGTCGCGGATCGTCGTGGATCTCTTGTTCGGATGAAGATCGGCGTTGCTTCAAAAGGCTCTTTGGATTCTTGCTCAATTTGGTACTCGATGAATCTTGATTTGGATCAAATTGTGTTTGGGGCTAGGGTTTTGAGTTGTAAGTTGTGTCACTCAACTCGCGGAATTTTCGGCTCAATATTCAACAACCTTTTTAATGAAGCCATGGGTTCCTTTTTATAGCTTTCCCTTTAGCTTCCCCTAGAAGCTAGGTTTAGCTTCCTTTGGAAGCTTGGTTGTTATGAAGCTTGCATAGGAAGCTAGGTAGTTGTAGAGAAGCTTCTAGATTAAGGTAGTTAGCCAGCTTGTATGAGAAACTTGGTAGGTATTAAGCTTGCACAAGAAGCTTGGCCGTTAGAAGGGAAGCTTCTGGAGATCTCTAGGGACTGAATTGTCTTGAAGAAGTTTGCCATTTAAAGAGAAGCCTCTGCAAACATGACCAAGTGCCGATGAGTCAACGCGGCCGTGGATCCGCGGCGGATCGGCCAACTCGGCCGCGGATCCGCGGCCGTTTGGTATGATCTCTGCATGGAAATTTCAGGGTATTTTTGTGTTGGCTTTATGGCACTTTTCAGATGTCTGGAATATTTTTATACTTTCTTGTTCACTGTCAGATTTCAAGTCTTGGACTTGGCGTATTTTATCAGCACTTTTAGCAGTTCCGGCTCTTTTACCTGGAGAATTTCCTGCACACAATCTCGAGACAAGTGTTTGATACACAAAAGATCACGCGTGCAATAATAAACATACAATTTCCCTCATAATGCTGGTTATAATATATAACACATGTTATTTGGTATTTTACAGACGATTTGCTAATATATGCTATATTTATACCAAACACCTTTAGATGATTGCAAAGAGTAGGGAAATTGACGTGTTAAAAATGCAATATTTTCGACTGATCACCAATCATGCAAATCCCTCTTCTTATCAGTCTAAAAGTGTTGGATATAGTGCCATCATAGTCAATTATTGGATCACAGGCACATGATTGCAATGATTGAGGGAGTACCTATGCCGGTAGGACAGTCTTACTCGAGATGATAGTATGCTATCTGGTTTATTTCTATCATCGTGTACTGCTTTAGGTGACCTTACGAGTCGCTATCACACGTTGATAGAGCCCCTAGAATTCTTGCTTGACTACCAGCAGTATGAGGGCGATCATATACGTGAGAGCTGGAGTCTATAAGCACATGCTTAAAAGGTCCCTAGTCGTGGGAGTTTCGAGACAGGGCATCGATACTCCAGAGTAAACTAGTGTATACAGTCGAGACCCTGAAGAGGGGCGGTGGCCGGTCTCACAAGCCACTGGTGTCAGTTGGTTCACCTAAGATGTATACAGGTGCTCATTGGGTTATGAGTACACCGGACAGGACTCGCCGGGAACCTGCTAGTTGGTATTATACCTGTTGTCAGATAGATTTCCCAGGTGACATGTGTACAGGTTAGTTCATCGACCTGAGATCGTCATTTGTCTCATGTGAGTTCCCACTGTGCTTTGATTACTACCCTACCACGCTCAAAGGAGACGTGCAAACAGGTTTTAGTTGGGTACAGTCCCGAGCCACATGGAGGCAGTGAGCGGATCTGCAGGGGTTCGTCTCTCCCGGTATTGGGGGTGAGGTCACGCTGTGTCTAGGAGAGCCAGAACATGAAAAGTCCTTGGCCAAGGCAGGAGATTTGCTGGTAGGTATTCCAGTAGTATCTCAGGGTGTTCTGGGCTACACTCCGACACGACTTGTACCGCTATTGGGGTCTGACTTTTACCAACCCCCTAGGCCCGCCATGCGATGCTCATAGACGAACGGACCGGACTGTACGGATATTGTCACTGACAGGCTCAGTAGGGTGTCAGGATGAGTTCGCTCATCGACGTCCCTTTTGGTCAATAGCTGGTAGCCCGTCACGTATGGCTGATACCTCTGACGTGCTAGTGGTTAAATCCACAGCCATAATATTGACGAGTCTTTAGAGTCCACCACACACAGTTACTCAGGTTTCGGGCGAAACGCTGTAGAGGCCGTATGAAGATATGGCAGGGTTCGATCAGATACGTGCGGTATTGCACGGATCGTGATCGGACGGATTTTACTAGCCGGCTTTGGTTTAAGCCGGATCCTAGTATTGGACAGTGTAGTTTTGTCTCTTTGCATTTGTGTTCAGTGGGAATACAAATGCGGGCATGTATATGCAGTAGCGGGGTTTTCCTGTAATTTATTATGGGATCAGTTTTCTGTAGTTGCCAGTTTGCATTCCGTTCCGGTCGGTTTTCCTTTGTTCTTTCGCGGCCGGACTTTCCGTTGGAGGGGGTTATTTGCAAGAATGCAAATAACTTCTTTGTGGAGGGCTTTCTTGCATATGTGTGGCTTCTATCATCATGAGATTCCTTTTTAGTCTCTTCCATTGCTTTTCTTATGATGGTTGGTGAAAGGATGTGAGTTTGAAATGGTGTGACCATTTTCATGTGAGGTTGATACCTTTTCTTCTTTTTTTGATCAAGCCTTTTCTTATTGTGATATTAATTCATTCTTTCCTCCACCATTTTTTTGTTGGATGAGGGGCCGGCCACTTCAAGGGTGAGAGAGGGAGATTCATTTTTGAGAGTGTGGCATTTTTCCTTCATCTCATTTCTTTGCAAGAAAATGATAGCCACCAAATTCCATAGCTCTTTTCTCTAGTATACTTCTCCACCTCCACATCAATGGCAAATACATAAACCCCTAAGAGACATAGCCTACTACACTACATCTACAGCAAATCTTGGACGCGTCGGCTAGTCAACTTCGCGCCCGAGTTGCCTCGGTCCAGAGGTGGGAGCCCATAAAAGTATTTGGCTACGTGGTGCCCTTTCCGACGAGGAGGTGACGGGCAGAGATTCCGCGGGAGATTGGAGTGGAGACGAAGACAGAAGGACACGGATCACTTGGTATACTTCTCTACCCATCTTTTAGTTTGCTAGTAGCTAGGTTAATGGCCCGATCCGGGATTTTTGTGCGCGGTGGTGCCGGTTCAATAGTTTTTGAAGTTTTTCGTTTCCGCGTTTCCGGAGTCGGATCGACGGCCGGGGCACCGCCGTGCACTTACATTGGTATCAGATCCACGCCATTAACCATGCCTAGCTTGCTCTAGTATGTTTAGAACTCGATCGAACAAAAATCCCGAAAACCCGATTTCAAGTTGCACAGTTTCTGTCGAAAATTTTTTGGAGTCTAAAAATTTTCAGGTTGTTTCAGAATGATGTGCAGGGAATTCTAAGCATTCTGTAAAAAGTTGGTCGCCTGAACTCACTATAACACCGCGGAACCTCGGCCAAACCCATGCTTGGGTCGCGGTTCCGCCGCGCTTTTGACTGTTCATTTGACCAAATTTTTGCAGAGAGCTCCTGAGTTCAAAATGGGGTTTTTGGAATGATCTGTTTGGGCCCAGATTTTCTGTAAGTGCTACAGTATTGCTTGGGGCCCACTTCGGTAAATTTGTTCGATCGGATATTTTAAACATGCTAGTTCACAGTATTTACATTATATCTGCGACCGTGAATGTCACTTGATGGGTAAATCCTATCTAACTGCTATAGCCCGGTTAGACGGATTTGCAAACGTGACATTCACGTTGATGTTCTGTATTGTGCTGTGATGTTGCGGATTGGTCGTGGGGGATAGCCTGGTTGCAATGGTAGTACAGTTTAGTTTTATATGTACATTTGATATTGCGGGGCGAGCGTCCGACATGTGGACTGCCGTCACTACCTGTTTGTATTATTCTTTTGGGGCACGACCGGGTCGAGGTCGTTTTACCCGTTGTATGTATATTTTACTTTCTGTACTAGGATTACCCCAAGGAGGGGTGCACGGATAGCCGGATTCTAGAGGGCAACGGGCCCGCATCTCATGGCGTTGAGACGGAGGGGGCTTTACTCTAGAATTGGCGGGCTATTCTCCGCACTCATAGGGGGTATAGGTTGACCCAAGGAGGGGTGCCCAAGTTACCGGATTCCGTGAAGTGCTGGGTGGTCCATTCACGTTGCTGAAGGGGGCTGCCTCGCTTCAGGTTTTGGCGGGTAACTTGCCGCGCCCGTAGGGGTCTAGGTTTTCATTGCACAGGCTATCCACACGACCAGGGGAACGTCGGGTTTCAGTAGCGGCTCTGTGAAACCTGGGGATCCCAGATATCTGTATTGTTCTATGATGCTGTACATTTCTGTGATGTTGCATTTTATCACGCCTTGAGCGAAAATTATATATTATATATACACTAGTAGATGTTGTATATGTTTTGCATCCGCGCTAGTCCAGTCCCCGCTCTGTCGTTAGTTAAGTAACCTAACGGGTGATGACGGGACCCAGTGGCGAATGCGGATGGCATATACGTACATCATTATTTTCGTTCTTTTGTGGTGTGATCAATTGATGGGACTGCGTTGATTCGGATCAATGCAAGCTAAACAAACCTATTCTGATGTTGTTGGAACACTTTTCAAAAAAGCTGTTATTGCAAGGACGTTCTCTTTTGTTTTGCATCGTGGTATTCAATTGGAATATCCTGCTCCTCAGTCGACGAGGCTAGGGCCGAGATCCCTTCACCGGGAGTGACCCCTTGGACAGAAGTTTGCGTCAGGGCATTAACTTCACTATAGCCGATTACTTTTGCTTTGCATCGTGGTATTCGGTTGGAATATCCTGCACCTCATTCCACGGGGAAAGAGCCGAGATCCCTTCACCGGGAGTGACCTCTTTAGCAAAGGTTTTCGCCACTATATTTTTATAAAGCTATCGTTCCTTCAACGATATCAAGTTCATTACGTTAAAGGTTTTCGCCAGAAACCATTCGTAGCCCTCCGTCATTTCAGAACGGTAGCACTTAGTATTCATGAAATGTATGTTGGCCTTCATCAAGGCATAGTGTATGGTAGCTATTTGTTACTTTTCTGCAGCATAGATAGATGCGTTGGTTTGGGACAGTCGTACTACTATTTTGGCCTTCGTCAAGGGTATGTACGGGTGGGTTCAAATTAACCTGGATAATGACGGGTAGAACTTGACATGTGACTTATGATATGTTGGCCTTCGTCAAGGTCATAAGAGCATGGGGCAAAAATCCACATCGGGAGTTTCTAAAGAAACTGAAACTTGCCAGATATGCGCATACCTTCTGGAGTGTGATAGCGTGAGCGGATTCCGTCACGTTATCATGCGATGATAGTTGGATCCCGATTCCCACTGATGAGTTGGTTTACTCCTCGGGTAATCCCGGCTAATTCTTCTTTCAGGTTTGGGGAAGAATTTGACGTTACAGTGGGAGGTTTCCTGATTAGATAAAGTGATAACCATTCTGATCTAGGTTAGAGTGCACGCTGAGTGTTTCTTTTCTCTCTCTCTTTGGCAGCGACCATTGACCCGACCCTAGACTATGACTCAGTGACCAAGTTGACCGAACCTTCTTAACACTGACTTTTGGATTGTCAGAGTTGCAAACCTCATTGCCACTCCTACTTTTACCCTTTTATCCAGGACACCCCGTATTACTACGAATGTCCACTTCCATTGGACAAAACCATCGTATGGTTATATACGAATTCGAAGGAATTCGAGGATGGTTTCCGGTTCTGGAGAAAACGAATAGGACTATTCAGTTGTCTTTTCCTTTTACCTTCTCTCAGGTTGCGAGTACTCCTTGGTTTAGGAGTAATACACCTATTACGCAAATTGGATAGTCTTCTTCCAAACCTTAGGCTGGTGCCGAACGGTGGGGAATGAAGAAAACCAATTAGCATAACGATGGTGTGCAGAAGGTATTAAGTTAAGTAAAAGCAAGGGATTAGTAAGAGGGCAAAGTAAATTGCGACTACTATTCACGACCAAACCAAATATTTCTTCGCCAATCCTAAATCACCTTTGTATTTCTCCAGGACACTCCGTATCACTACGAAGATCCACAGTTTATTGGATAATCCATCGTATGGTTATATACGAACTCGAAAGGAACTTGTTCCAGTTCGGGGATGGATCCTGGTTCAGGAGAAATAGGAATAAGGTTTATTCGGTTGTATTTTATCTTCACCTTCTCTCATATTGCGAGTGCTCCTAGGATTAGGACAGTACACCCTTTATGCTTATTGGATAGTCTTCTTCCAAACCATAGGCTGGTGCCGAACGGTAGGGAAGGAAGAAAACCATTTGGCCTAAAGGGGTGTACAGAAGGTAATGACTAAAGACATATAAAGGGATTTGGAGAGATGACAAAGAATTATACGGTTATAGTTGTGAATCTGGATAATGGAAGAGGCATTACTGGGAATACCCGGATACCCCATCGAAACATTTCAATGTTTCAGTTTCACTGTGGACTGTTAAAAGAAAACTGATTTCCCAATAAGACACTTGCTCCAGGGTATGTATTTACCAGGTATGAATCTCACATCTGCATGGTTTTACAGATGATGAGTGGGAGTAAGATATTGGGAATTAGGTGATCATCCTCATTATATCGCGATTCGTTGTAATTGGTGATATTTGAGGAAGTCACCTGGGTTGTTTGCCGGACGACAAATATTTGGTTTTGAATATCCATCGTTGTGCACCAATTTCAAATTGATATATCTGTACGTCTATTTTTATAGAGTGAGATATACCCTTTTGAAATTATGTCCATGACATTTACCTATATCAGTGGATGGTTAGGTGAGGGGCATTGAACAGCGGTGTAATTCTTCTTAACCATAAGTACAGTTTTCAACCTACGACACGCAGTGAATGAGTCACTAGACTCAGGGGACTTATACAGAGTATTGTATATTGTCCAGTGTCCATTAGGACAGAGGGGTTGGTCCTCGTACTATACTCGGTTTACTTATAACTTCTCTAGTTCTAAGACAAGTGTTTAGTAGAAACACAAGGTCGAAGTTTTGAGAAGTTATAGGTATAAGAGTAAAGTAGAGAACCAGGTATTGCAAGTATCGGGATTCTTCAAGGTGATCGAAGATGTAGATACTTGTGGATGGTATTCAGTTGATAGTAATGATTAAGAGAACTTGCTTCTCTTTCAGGTTACTCATAATTGAAAGCACTCCTAAGTTGAGTGACGCTAATCGGCCTCCTTCCATTTACTTGACATGCACTGTAGACAGCTGCATGATTTGAATCTGGTTCAATTAAATCAGTGCCTCTGTTTCTGTATTGGATATAGAACAGTTCATATCTTGACATTGTTAAGATACGGGGAGTTGTCCGGCTTATGCTTAAAACCAGACTCCGGATAACTCAAGGCACGTTTCTGTAATGGCAGTTTGTGGGTTGACCCGGGCTATGACGAGGGTTGATTTTCTTCCATCTGGAAGATCAATAGTGATATTGTTCTAAACTCGCCACAGTTTTAAACAAAAGTGGATTTTTTCAGAAAACAGTAGTGGGAGTATGGTAGAACTGGAAGTGATTCCAGAACCACAAACGATTACTGAAGATTTGATAAGAACCTGAAGATTCAATCTGGTTTGACATTCCATTGGCCACTCCGCAGATAAAGTGGGTAACCTCAGGCACCCGAGAGGTACTTCGGTATGCTCAAGGACGGTGGCAGGGAGGTTCTTGTTTACCCAGACTTACCATTGCTGTTGTTCTAGACTGTGAGACCCGGCAGGAGGATGAGTATAGCGTCATTCTAAACTAGCTTTAGAAGTGCACGTGTATATGACTTTGCCAGAGGGTTATCGTGGTCAGTGGGAGCAGCGAAAGCATAGTGGACAAGTGGCTTATGTCTATTTATAGACTAAAGAGGATATAGCAGAGATAGATCATCTATTTCTGATGTGACAGTCATAGGTTTGACTTCATCAGAATAGGGGATGGATCTGTTAAGAAGGTAGTAGGGTGTGATGTCCTGGTACTGGATGACATACACAGAGTAGGAAGTCAGATTCTTATACTACGATCGGTTATACTTTGGTTGTCACACAGTGGTTTCTCCACACAGGACTTGGATATTATTTCAGACATTCTGGTTACTAGATCTATGGTTTTAGATCTAGATTTGGGCAGTTTCCCAATCTGGGTACTTAGACAGCATTCTAAGATTATTTAGAATGGACGACTCCTTGCATGGTGGTGTACCTGCAGGTAATGGAGTCACCCTCTCTAAAGGTGTCTTACAGACTAAAGGGGAGAGGGATGTGCATGATTGGCAGATCACTTGCTTAGGCAATTGAGTCAATCATGAGATGTCAAGTACCACGCCAGATGTTGTTTTTTGCAGTAGGTGCAATAAGTTAATATTGATCCAATCCTGGAGAAACAGTCGGAAGCAGTTTTAGAACATAAGTTGATGTTCTAGGGATATGATAACAGCATTCTCCTTCGGGGGACAGTTATCATTCCAGGCTTCCAAGGTGACCTGGATGGCAGAGTGGCTGTCAGAGTTATAGTTTTCCCTCTGACGAGGGGCAGTATTTTGGAAAGGTGGTCCAGGTGGATACTGAGGGAAGGCATGGCGCAGGATACTGATTAAGTTCAGTTGACGATACAGTCTAAGAAGTTTGGATTTGGAGTTCATTTATGAGCTAGGTCCCATCAGACATCCAGACACATTCTAAGACAGGTATTGCTCATTTCGGGAGATGGCTTTCTCCGCAAACTTGAGATAAAGAGAGACATAGAAAGAAACATCAGAGCGGATCCACTCACTGAGGCTATTCCTCGAACGCAATAGTTTCGCAAACGAGCTTTGTGAGACTGACTAGTAGAGGAGTTGGGTGTTCGGTATCACACGGGCTGTGAGTATGCGACATCGCAATAATTAGCCTTGAGTGCAAGTGGGAGATTGTTGGATATAGTGCCCTCAGAGTCAATTATTGGATCACAGGCACGTGATTGCAATGATTGAGGGAGGACCTATGCCGGTAGGACAGTCTTACTCGAGATGATAGTATGCTATCTGGTTTATCTCAATCATCGTGTACTGCTTTAGGTGACCTTACGAGTCGCTATCACACGTTGATAGAGCCCCTAGGATTCTTGCTTGACTACCAGCAGTATGAGGGCGATCATATACGTGAGAGCTGGAGTCTATAAGCACATCCTTAAAAGGTCCCTAGTCGTGGGAGTTTCGAGACAGGGCATCGATACTCCAGAGTAGAATAGTGTATACAGTCGAGACCCCAAAGAGGGGCGGTGGCCGGTCTCACAAGCCACTGGTGTCAGTTGGTTCACCTAAGATGTATACAGGTGCTCATTGGGTTATGTGTACACCGGACAGGACTCACCGGGAACCTGCTAGTTGGTATTATACCTGTTGTCAGATAGCAGTTCCCAGGTGACATGTGTACAGGTTAGTTCATCGACCTGAGATCGTCATTTGTCTCGTGTGAGTTCCCACTATGCTTTGATTACTACCCTACCACGCTCAAAGGAGACGTGCAAACAGGTTTTAGTTGGGTGCAGTCCCGAGCCACATGGAGGCAGTGAGCGGATCTGCAGGGGTTCGTCTCTCCCGGTATTGGGGGTGGGGTCGCGCTGTGTCTAGGAGAGCCAGAATATGAAAAGTCCTTGGCCAAGGCAGGAGATTTGCTGGTAGGTATTCCAGTAGTATCTCAGGGTGTTCTGGGCTACACTCCGACACGACTTGTACCGCTATTGGGGGTCTGACTTTTACCAACCCCCTAGGCCCGCCATGCGATGCTCATAGACGAACGGACCGGACTGTACGGATATTGTCACTGACAGGCTCAGTAGGGTGTCAGGATGAGTTCGCTCATCGACGTCCCTTTTGGTCAATAGCTGGTAGCCCCTCATGTATGGCTGATACCTCTGACGTGCTAGTGGTTAAATCCGCAGCCATAGTATTGACGAGTCTTTAGAGTCCACCACACACAGTTACTCAGGTTTCGGGCGAAACGCTGTAGAGGCCGTATGGAGATATGGCAGGGTTCGATCAGATACGTGCGGTATTTCACGGATCGTGATCGGACGGATTTTACTAGCCGGCTTTGGTTTAAGCCGGATCCTAGTATTGGACAGTGTAGTTTTGTCTCTTTACATTTGTGTTCAGTGGGAATACAAATGCGGGCATGTATATGCAGTAGCGGGGTTTTCCTGTAATTTATTATGGGATCAGTTTTCTGTAGTTGCCAGTTTGCATTCCGTTCCGGTCGGTTTTCCTTTGTTCTTTCGCGGCCGGACTTTCCGTTGGAGGGGGTTATTTGCAAGAATGCAAATAACTTCTTTGTGGAGGGCTTTCTTGCATATGTGTGGCTTCTATCATCATGAGATTCTTTTTTAGTCTCTTCCATTGCTTTTCTTATGATGGTTGGTGAAAGGATGTGAGTTTGAAATGGTGTGACCATTTTCATGTGAGGTAGATACCTTTTCTTCTTTTTTTGATCAAGCCTTTTCTTATTGTGATATTAATTCATTCTTTCCTCCACCATTTTTTTGTTGGATGAGGGGCCGGCCACTTCAAGGGTGAGAGAGGGAGATTCATTTTTGAGAGTGTGGCATTTTTCCTTCATCTCATTTCTTTGCAAGAAAATGATAGCCACCAAATTCCATAGCTCTTTTCTCTAGTATACTTCTCTACCTCCACATCAATGGCAACTATATAAACCCCTAAGAGACATAGCCTACTACACTACATCTACAGCAAATCTTGGACGCGTCGGCTAGCCAACTTCGCGCCCGAGTTGCCTCGGTCCAGAGGTGGGAGTCCGTAAAAGTATTTGGCTACGTGGTGCTCTTTCCGACGAGGAGGTGACAGACAGAGATTCCGCGGGAGATTGGAGTGGAGACGAAGACCGAAGGACACGGATCGCTTGGTATACTTCTCTACCCATCTTTTAGTTTGCTAGTAGCTAGGTTAATGGCCCGATCCGGGATTTTTGTGCGCGGTGGTGCCGGTTCAATAGTTTTTGAAGTTTTTCGTTTCCGCGTTTCCGGCGTCGGATCGACGGCTGGGGCGCCGCCGTGCACTTACAAAAAGACATCTCTTTAGAGAGGGTGACTCCATCACCTGCGGGTACACCACCACGCCAGGAGTCGTCCATTCTAAAACACTTTAGAATAATGGCAAAGTACCCGAATTGGGACACTTCCCAAATCTAGATCTAAAACCATAGATCTAGTCACCAGAATCCCTGATATTTTATCCATATCCTATGTGGAGAAACCACTTGTGACAACCACAGTATAACTGATCATAGTATAGGAAGATCTCTTCCTATTTAGTGCATGTCATCTAAATACCTAGACATTACTCCCTACTACCTTCTTACCCGATCCATCTCTTATTCTGATGAAGTCAAATTCTATGACTGTCACATCAAAAGTAGTTGATCTATCTCCGCTGTAGCTGTTTTAGTCTATAAATAGACATAAGCGACTTGCCCACTATGCTTCTGCTGCTCCCACTGACTATAACAACCCTCTGGCAGAGTCATATACACGTGCACTTCTAAAGCTAATTTAGAATGATACTATACCCACCCTCCTGCCAGACCTCATAGTCTAGAACAACAATAGTGGCAAGTTTGGATAATCATAAACCTCCTTATCACCGTCTTTGAGGATACCGAAGTACCTCTCGGGTGTCTAAGGTTATCCACTAAATCTGCGGAGTGGCTAATGGATCGTTGAAACCAATTGAATCTTTAGGTTCTATTAAATTTTTAGTAATCGTTTGTGGTTCTGGAATCACTTCCAGTTCTATCATATTCCCACTAATGTTTTCTGAAAAGAATCCATTTTACTAAAACTGGTGGCGAGTCAAGAACAATATAACTATTGATCTTCAAGATGGTAGAATGTTATCCCTCGTCAAAGTCTGGGATAATCCACAAACTGCCATTACTGAAACGTGCCTAGAGTTTATCCGGATTCTGGTTTTAAGCAACATCCGGACAACTTCATATACCTTAACATCGTTAAGATATGAATCCATTCTATATATCCAATATAGAAACAAAGGCACTAATTTAATTGGAACCAGATTCAAAAAACATGCAGCTGTTTCCAGTGCATATCAACCAAATGGAAGAAGGCCAAGAAGCATTACTCATCCAGGAATACATCCACATATGAGTAACCAGAAAGAGAAGCAAGTTCTTAAAATTATTACTTACAACGGAATACCAAACACAAGTATCTATATCTTCGATCACCTTGAAGAATCATGATACTTACAACATGTGGTTCTCTAGTTTATTCTTATACCTATAACTGCTCAAAATTTGGACCTTGTATTTCAACGAAATACTTGCCTAAACTAGAGAAGTCAAAAGTAAACAGAATATAGTACGAGTACCAACCGCTTTGTCCTAATGGACACTGGACAACATACAATACTTTGTACAAGTCCCTTGAGTTCAATAACTCAAACCTTATCTGTCCTAGGTTGAAAACTGTATTATGGTTAAGAAGAATTATACCGTTGTTGAATGCACCTTACCTAACCATCAACTGATATAGGTAAATGTCATAGACATAATTTCAAAAACTTATATCTCACTTTATAAAATAAACGTATATATATATCGGTTTGAAATTGGTGCATAACAACGGATATTCAAAACCAAATATTTGCCGTCAGGCAAAACCCAAGTGATTTCCTCAAATATCCCCAATTACAAAGAATTCTGATATGTATTGAGGATCTAATCACTTAATTCTCAATATTTTACTCCCACTCACTATCTGTAACAACATACAGATGTGAGAATCAAGTCTGGTAAATACATACCCTGGAGTTAGAATCTAATTGGAAAAACAATTTTCAATTAACATCACACAGTAAAACTGAAACATGAAAATGTTTCGATGGGGTAAGCGGGTATTCCTAGTAATGCCTCTTCCACTATCCAGATTCATGACTGTAACCGTATACTTTCTTGCCCTCACTCCAATCCCTTTATATGTCTTTACTTATTACCTTCTGTACACCACACTTAGGCTAATTGATTTTCTTCCTTCCCTACCCTTCGGCACCAGCCTAAGGTTTGGAAGAAGACCATCCAATAAGCGTAATATATGTACTCTCATAATCCTAGGAGCCCTCGCAACCTGAGAGAAGGTAAATGGAAAAGACAACTGAATAATCCTTATTCTATTTCTCCCGAACCAGAATCCATCCTTGAACTAGAACAAGTTCCTTCGAGTTCGTATGTAACTATATGATGGCATATCCAAGCAATATGGATCTTCGTAGTGATACGAAGTGTTCTGGAGAAATGCAAAGGTGAAGTAGGAGTGGCAGGGGTATACGCGGTTTTGTCGTGAATGATAGCAGTCGCAATTTCCTTTGCCCTTACTCTAATCCATTTATATGTCTTTACTTATTACCTTCTGTACATCACACTTAGGCTAATTGGTTTTCTTCCTTCCCTACCTTACGGCACCTGCCTATGGTTTGGAAGAAGACTATCCAATAAGCGCAATAGGTGTACTCTCATAATCCTAGGAGCTCTCGCAACCTGAGAAAAGGTAAAGGGAAAAGACAACTGAATAATCCTATTCAATTACTTCACAACCATAATCCATCCTCGAACCGGAACAAGTTCCTCGAGTTCGTATTTAACTATACGATGGAATATCCAAGCAATATGGATTTTCGTAGTGATACGAAGTGTTCTGGAGAAATGCAAAGGGGATGTAGGAGTGGCAATGATATATGTGACTTCGTGACAATCCAAAAGTCAAAGTGTTTTAAGAAGGTTTGGTTAACTTGGTTCATGAGTTTTAGTCGAGGGTCAGACCATGGTCGCTGCCAAAGAGAGAGAGAAAAGAAATACTCAGCGTGCACTCTAACCTTGATCAGAATAGTTAATCACTTTATCTAATCAGGATGTCTCCCACTATTTCCTCGAATTCTCCTCCAAACCCAAAAAGAGAATTAGTCGGGATCATCTAAAACCACCCGAGGAGTAGCACCTACACATAAGTGGGAATCGGGATCCAACTATCATCGCATGATAATTTGATGGAACCCACTCAAGTCACCACACTTCAGAAGGTATGTGCATGCCTGGAAAGTTTCCTGTATATTTGAAACCCCCGATGTGGTTTTTACCCCAAGTGTTAAATGGTCTTGATAGAGACCAACGTACCATAAGTCACAAGTCAAATTCAACCCGTCATTATCCTAAATTAACTTAGACCCACCCGCATAAGCCCTTGATAGAGACCAAAGTGGCTATGCGACTATCCTAATTAATCGCATCCTAAGATGCAACAGATAAGTAACATTTAGCTACCGTTCACTATGCCTTGATAGAGACCAACGTACATAGCACGAATACTAATTGCCACTTATCTGAAATGACGGAGGGCTACGGTTGGTTTTTGGCGAAAAACCTTTAATGTAATGAACTTGATATCGTTGAAAGAACCGAGTAGTTTTACAAATATATAGTGGCACAAACTTTTGCTAAAGAGGTCACTCCCTATGAAGGGATCTCGGCTCTTTCCTCGTCGAATTAGGTGCATAATATTCCAAATTGAATACCATGATACAAAGCAAAAGAATCGACTATAGTGAAGTTATTATGATGACGTAAACTTTTGCTCAAGAGGTCACTCCCGATGAAGGGATCTCGGCTCTTGCCTCATCGAATGAGGTGCTGGATATTCATAACCGAATACCACCGTGTAAAGCAAAAGAAAACGTCTGTAATGTCAGTTTTTAAAAACTTGGTTCCAACAACATCATATATAGGTTTGTTTCCTTGCATTAATCGGAATTAATGCAGTCCCATCAATTAAACATATCACACCAGATAAAGGAACGAAAAATATAATGTACGTATATGCCATCCGCATTCGCCACTGAGCCCCGTCATCACTGGTTAGATTACTTAACTAACGGCAGAGTGAGGACTGGACTAGCGCGGGTGCAAAACATATACAACATCTACTAGTATATATATAAATATATATAACATTCATCCCAGGCATGATATAAGCAACATCACAGAATCTCAGCTAACTACACAGAATGGTGGATAATTTTGGAGTCTCGGGTTTCACTTGAGCCGCAAATGAGATCCGACGTTCCCTGTTATGCGGATAGCCTGTCCAATAAAAACCTGGATCCTTACGAGCGCGGCAAGTTACCCGCCAATCCTAGAAGTAAGGCAACCCCAATCAACAAAGTGAATGGGCCACCCAGCATTTCACGGAATCCGGTAACTTGAGCACCCCTCCGTAGGTCAACCTATACCCTCTACGAGTGCGGCGAATAGCCTGCCAATTCTAGAGTAAGGTCCCCTCCGTCTTAACGCCATGAGATGCTGACCTATTGCCCTCAATAACTCGGCTATTCGTGCACTCCACCTTGGGGTAATCGTAGTAAAGAAAAGAAAATAAATGTACAAGGGTGATATTGACCTCAACCCGATCGTGCCCCAAACAAATAATATATAAACTGGTAGAGACGGCAGTCCACATGTCGGACGCTCGCCCCGCAATATCAAATGTACACCATTGCACCACTGGCTATCTACCACGACAATCCAGTCACAACCTCAGCATAACACAGAACATCAACGTGAATGTCATGTTCGCAAACCCGTTTAAAAGAACATATAGCAATTAGACGAGTTGTACCGCTCTAATGAAATTCACGGCCGCAGACAGTAATGTATGTACTGAAAACTTTTAAACAGTGTTAAAAAAAACGACTTTGAAATACTCCGTATTGCCCCCAAACTTAAGATAACATAAGATGCAATCTGGGCAAAAACAAACAATACTAAAATACCAATATTCAAGAACCCAGAACACACTAAAAAACTCAAGCCCCAACTTCCTACAAAAACCGGCGACGTGGGGATTTTTGCTGATTTCGCCGGCCAACTTAAGGAATTTTGGCTCGTTTTTGGTTTGTGTTCTAGTAGTCACAAGAATAGTCTTCTGCAATTGTTTAAATAATTTTTAGAAAACTAATGAAAATCGACAGAAACTAGAATATTTAGGGTATTGTTTCGGAGTTGTTTCGGTTTTGTTTCTTTAATATCGTCTAGAACTGCTAGCTAAGGGTTTATGGGTTGGCTCTGATACCATGTTGGGTTATGCCAGCGCCCTGTCCATCAAATCGTGGCCGATTGCGGAACAAATTTTTTCTAAACTGGTGCTAGAACAACCCCATAATACAGATCGACCATTAACCCTAATCTAGCAAACTTAAAAGGAGTTAAGAAAGGTTATACCGAATGATCCGTGTCTTTCGGTCTTTAACCATCATCCCAGGCTCCTAGAGGCCTCCATGATCAAGCTTGATCTCCAGTCTCCCTCCATTGAAAATGATCCACCTGAGAATTTGTATTTCGAGCTCCTACCTCATAGCCGAGGTAACTAGGGTACCTAGTTCGCTAAACTAGATAGCCTAGAAGATGTAGAGTCTAATGATGAATTGGTTTGTCTCATTACACCCTAGGTTTCTCAACACATGAGACTTTTAGGATGGAGGAAGAAGAAGAAGCAAGAGGAGGATGAGAGTGTGAAGTGAAGCATCCAATAAATATCTCAAGTTTCCAAAATGTCATAAGTCTCCAAAATATTTCACACCCAAACACAAATATCAAGCATGCCACAATAGCAACCATGGGTCACCCATGAGTTACCAAGTGAGCCATTCTACAATAAATGCATACCACACGTCATCCTCTCCTCCTCATTAACTATTTAATCCTAAATAGTTAAAACTAAATGAGGTGGAATCTTCTAGAAGCACCTTGTAATAAATTACAAGAATAGCCCTTATCCGTATATACATACCCGTATCCGTATTCCGAAAAAATATGAATATAAAGAGACAAAAATAATCCATCAATATAATACTAGAATCCGGCTCAAACCAAAGCCACTAGTATAAACCGTCCAAATCATGATACGTGCACAAGTGCACGTATATGATCGAACCCTGTCGTAAAACCATACGGCTTTTACATCGTTTCGCCCGAAGCAGGGAAACCCTCTGTGTGGGACTCTAAAGACTCGTTAATACGGTGGCAGCGGGTTTAACCACAAGCACGTCAACGGCACTAGCTGTACGTAACGGCTACCCAGGTATTGAGCGAAAGGAAGGCCGACGAGCAAACTCCTCCGAATCCTTACTGAGCCTGTCCGTGACAATATCCGTCCAGTCTGGTCTGTTCGTCTCAGAGTACCGCATATCGAGTCTAAAGGGGTGGATAAAGTCATACCCCTAATATTGCGACATTTCTTGTCGGTATGAAGCCCATCACCAACTGAGAAACTACTGATCTAAATAAGTAATTCTCGACTACCTTGGCCAAGAATTTCTGGTGATGGCCACCCGTGTACCGCGCGACATCAACCCCCAATACCGGGAGAGACGAATCCCCGATAATCCGCTCACTGCCTCAATGTGGCTCGGGACTGTACCCAACTAAAACCTGTCTGCACGACTCCTTTGAGCCATGGTAGGGTAGTAATCAAAGCACAGTGGGAACTCACACGAGACAAATGACGATCTCAGGTCGACAGACTAAGCTGTACACATGTCCTGGAAACTTCTATTTGACAATAGGTATAATACCAAGTAGCATATTCCCGGCAAGTCCGTCCAGTGTACTCATAACCCAATGAGCACCTATATACTATCTTAGGTGACTGACTAACACTAATGGCTTATGAGACCGGCCACCGTCCCTCGTCAGGGTCTTGATAAGTACACACTAGTTTACTCTGGAGTATCAATGTCCGGTCTCGATACTCCCACGAGTAGGGATATTTAAGGATGTGCTTATAGACCACCCAGCTCCTACGTATATGATCGCCATCATAATGCTATTGGTGAAGCAAGAATCCTATGGGCTCTATCAACATGTAATAGTGATCTGTAATACCATATAATGCATGTACATGATGATAAAGGCAAACCAGATAGCATGCTATCATCTCAAGTAAGACTATTCTATCCATATAGGTCCTCCCTCAATCATCATAATCACCTGCCTGCGATTACAATAATTACTTTGAGGGCACTATAGCCAACAACTCCTTGTTCATTCCATGCCATCAGTAATGTTGCCGTAGATCTTTGTACATCTTTGTATCGCCGGGGTGTACTGAATACGGAGAGATGTGAGCTTCTTTCATCAATGCTTCTCGAACAGAGCCGACTGGTACATATAAACGGCTTCCATATCTCAAGGATCCGTCTTTGTGGATGATGAAGTCAGTTCATAATCCACTTTCTACTTGTTCTCGGATCTTTTGTAGCTTGGCATCATTTGCTTGAGCTGCCTTGATCTGATTGACAAGAGTGAACTGGACTTGTAAGTTCATCAAAAATGAAGCATTACCTGTCACAACTACTTCAATCTCCAATCCATGCAGTTCTTGTTATAGTCTCCACTGAGCGGTGAGGTTCATTGCTAATGGCTGGCGACTTAGGGCATCGGGAACTACGTTCACCTTTCCAGGATGATACTGTAGGTTGATGTCGAAGTCCGCCATGAGTTCTACCCATCTTCTCTGCCGCATGTTGAGTTCCTTCTGAGTAAATACATACTTCAGATTTTTGTGGTCAGTGTATATATCCACTCGTTCTCCCAAAAGATAGTGGCGCCTAATCTTGAGTGTGAAAATGACGGCTACCAATTCTAGATCATGTGTTGGATTGTTGTGTTCATGAACCTTTAACCGTCTTGATGAAAAAGCCACAACTTTTCCATGCTGATGTAGAATACATCCTAGTACTTTACTAGACGCATCATAATGCACAACGAATTCACCAGATTGATCCGGTATTACTAGAATGGGTGCAGAGGTTAATCCCGACTTGAGTTCTACAAAAACCCTTTCACATGCTTGTGACCATACGAATGCTTCAATTTTGCGTGTAAGCTTGGTCAGGGTTGCTGCGATTTTTGAGAATCCTTCAATGAAGCGTCGGTAATATTCTGCTAAGCCCAAGAAACTTCTTATATATTTCACCGTCTTTGGTGTCGGCCACTCACTAACAGCTGACAGCTTAGCAGGATCCACCGAGATTCCTTTGCCTGAAACAATATATCCAAGAAATCCGACTTGATCTAGCTAAAATTCACACTTTCCGTACTTGGTGTAGAGCTGATGTTGTCGTAATGTCTCCAGGATAATCCGTGAGTGTTCGGCGTGTTCTTTCCGATTCGTTGAATACACTAGGATGTCGCCGATGAATATAACAACAAAGCTGTCTAAGTACTCTCGAAAAACTTGGTTCATCAGATTCATGAAGATGGCAGGTGCATTGGTCGCTCCAAATGGCATTACGAGATATTTATAATGACCATAACGAGTCCTAAACGCCGTCTTCGGAATGTCGGACTCTTTGACCTTCACCTGATGATAACCCGAACTAAGATCTAGCTTTGAAAAGACACAAGGTTCACTTAACTGATCGAAAAGGTCATCGCCGATTGGGGTCCCGGATTTGGTTATTTCGGAGTTGGAGTTCTGAGTTCTTGTTTCAGAAACTCGTTCACTTTTTTATCCCTGGGTTCTTGTTGGCAATCACTCACTCGTTTTTCTTGACTAAGCAAAAATTCCCTGGGTTCTATAAAGCGCTCTTAGTGGATATTTGTTCTTAATTGTCACTTCATTCAGAGCTCGATAATCTACACACATTTTGTAAGAACCTTCCTTCTTCTTTGCTAGTAACACCGGAGATCCCCAACTTGAAGTACTGGGTCGGATCCAACCTTTCTTCAGTAGTTCATCTAACTGAATGCGGATCTCCTTCAATACCTCCAGACTTAATCGATATGGAGCTTTGATTACAGGTTGTGCACCAGGTGGTAAATCAATACTAAATTCAAGAGCTCGATCAGGAGGCAAACCTGATATGTCTTCAGGGAACACATCCTCGAACTCTCGAACTACCTCATGTTTTTCTTCTTCAGCTGGTAGAGGGAACACTTCTGCATTCTTCGGTTTAGCACGGTAGCTTACTGGCTCTAAGGTTCTATCTCCATTTTTGAAATAGATGACTGGGTGATCTGATATCTCAAATACTACCCTCCTTTGATGGCAGTCAATAGTAGCATAGAATACTCCCAGCAAATTCATTCCCAACACAACATCGAAATTTGGTATGTCCAGTACTTTGAAATTTGCGTAGAATTCTTGACCACAAACTACAACTAGGCAATGATCATATCCCAAAGTTGCCTTCAAGACTACATTCCCGGAACTGACATTTCATCTTGAAATGAGTGGCTTCACGGGAATCGCGTGCGTTCTCATGAATCGTTGTGATATGAAGCAGCGTGAAGCTCAAGTGTCGAAAAGTGCGAGTGCAGGAAGGGTGGCTATTAGTATAGTACCTAAGTTGTGTGAGATCGTATTTAGATATAGGATCAGTATAACGATGCACAAGAATTGAAAGGTTGAAAGAATGGGAGAATTTACCGGTGATGATTTGTCCTGTGGTTTCGGCCTTCTCGACCGTCATTGTAAATACCTGTCGTCTTGGTACATTCTTCCTTGCCGGAGGCACATTTCTTTGCCCTTGATGCACGTTTCTCTGTGTCTGGTGGAATTGACGATGAGGCTGTGCGGGTGGTCCACGTGGAGCTGGTGCAGGAAGAGCTAGGAGGGGTGCAGGTGCCTAAATAGCTGACCTCTGCGGAGCTGTAATCGCGGGTCTGGATGCTGGTGCTTGTTGGGGTCAAAAATTACAGCCTGGTTGACTAAGTCAGAGTCAAAGTAAACCCCAAGCCAGGTGGGCCCATGCCCAAGTCGAGCCCCGCGGCCAGCCTCCCCCATGCCAAAATGAAAATTATGTAATAAATAATTTTGATGCAATTTTCATACATGAATGTAAGAAAAATGGGCATAAAGCCCAATTTTTTGTAAAGCCTACGACTCATGTGCAAAAGAAATGAGCACATGAGGCATGAGATGGGCAAAATGCCATTTTGTAAATCCCAATGGGCTATATGTATATTTGTAAGCCTATAAAAGGCAACATGATAATAAAATAATGGATAACTTTTCCATTCTAAAAAAAACTAGGGTTTGTGCCTCCTTCACCTTCCTCAAGATTCTAAACCTTCTTCCCTTCTTTGAATTAAATCAAGAGTTTAACTCTTCCTTTTTCAAAAAGAAATAGTTTTTCACCATAAAACCCACAAAGGGGAGCTCGGATCTCTCATCAGATCTCAAACGGGGAAGATTTTGAATCCCACCCCCTTTTCCTTCAAGATCCAACCAACGAAGAGGAGGAAGAAGGAGCCCCATCTCCAAAAATCTCATTCCGGGAGGATCCAAGGCTCAAAAGAAAATCTAAAGATCTTTAGGAGTTTAACTCCATTCCAGATCTACTGGAGTTTAACTCCATAAATCAAACCCCCTTTTAGGAGTTCAACTCCAATTCTATACATAATCCCAGTTAGGAGTTCAACTCCAAAGCCCCCTTGGGAGTTTAACTCCTAACCAGGGGGTAAGCCCCTTTTCCGCTGGTGTTCCCAGCAGTCGCGTGCCGTGTGCGTGACCCACGGGCGCCCAGCGGTCACGTTTCGTGCACGTGACCCACGGGTGCTCAGCGGTAGCGTGCAGAGTATGTGACCCGCGGGCGCTCAGCGGTCGCGAGCATGGCACACGACCCGCGGGCGATAAAGCGCCAACATGAGCCTCACACTACTCGAGAGCGCTCAGCGCCCAGCGGTCGCGTGCTGCACACGTGACCCGCTAGCGTCTAGCACCCACATGCTACGCACGTGACCCGTGGGCGCCAAGCGCTCACGCGCTAGGCATGTGACCCGCGGGCGCCAGTGGCCACGCGCCAGGCACGTGACCCGTGGGCACCCAGCGCCCACGTGCCACACACGCGTCTTTAAGACACTCCCCCCATTTTTATATGCACTACACACTAAATATACTTCCCCTGTTAGAAAAAATTTCTAACGGGACGCTACCCCGCACTCCGCAAGGAGACTGCTAGCTCTCTTGACCTCCAGCCCGCTATCCGGGTAGCGGGACCCTTGTAAAAACTCTGTAGGGCCCCCGATATACCCAAAACTCCTTTCAAAACACAACATACGCAAACTGCACATTGAGTTCTCATGACCAGTTTTACCCGTTAATCGGAGGTTCTTTCGCTCCGAAAGCGAGGGGTAATTAACGGCAGCTTAGTCCGCGTCTGCCGGAGATTCGGATCCCCATAATCAATAAACCCCGCCCTGCCCTAGGTAGGGGGAATCTGTAGTACGCCTGACATGCACGCGCGTATTCCTATCTCAATGGGGTGACGAAAAACACCCTACAGTGCTGTGTTAATACGATATGGGCATGCTCCTATCGCGTGAGTAGATGCGCCATAAATTAAACACAGGCCATTTGCACGCTTGTGGTCCTTCGCCAAGTGTCCAGTTCTTTTGCAGTAGAAACAGAAATCTGGACTGGACCGGTTAAACGATCCTCCTGGCCTCTTAGGTGCAAAAATCAGCCTAAAAGAGGCTCCTCCTGTCATCTAGGTAGCAGGGTGTTCACCGCCGATGTAACAACCCTAAAATTTCTGTACAATTTTTTTAAAAAATACAGAAAGGGGTACTTGAGCCTGAGCACAAGTTATAAGTTTGATTTGCTTTTGAATAGTAAGAAGGAGCTTGTAGCTCATTGGTAAGACTTTGCACTGCTGAACCAAAGCACCAGAGTTCAAATCCCATCAGCCACACATTCTTTTTATTTAAAATTCTTTTAATCTTTTAGAAGACCAATAGTCTACACGTACACAACCCATAAAACCAAGAGTCACAGCCTAAACAAACATGTTTACGAGGCTAGACCAAGCGTCAGGGACACGTGGCACCAAGATGAGCCCCAACTCGCCCAACTTAGGCCGGCGAAAACCTCGACTCGGCCAGCGCCGTCGGTTCAACTCGGTCCAAACACAAATTTTCTTCAACTCAAGTGACTCTTGGACCCCCCATAACTCCTGTATTATTTGTTTTTCCTGCACATTTACAGAGCACATTAAAACACACATTTAATCCATTTTAATACAAATTTTTAATACACCCCTTTACTACCCTAAATCTTAATTTTTCCTATAAATACCACCCTCAAATCACCCTTATTCACTCTCAAATCCCTGTCCAAACTCTTAAGAAAATTCCCAAGTCTTTTGTGTGCAAGTGGAGTTAGCAAAAGGGCGAAGCTCTGACGAACTTCCGGCGACAACTCAAGGAGTTTCCGACAACAAAACGATGCACCGGCAACTCCCACCTCTTCCTCTTTCTCTCTTCTATCCAATCATCCAGTAAGTCTCTACTTCTCCTTCTTTTCACTATTCTAAGAACATTTAAAACTAAAATCCGACGGAAGCAGAGTTAATCCGACTTCCGATTCGGTTTTTCCTTAAAAAGTTCTATTTTTCTTAATCGCAATAATACCAAACTCTTATGTCATGACCATTAAACATTAACGTAGACAATAGAACAAATTTATCATCAAAATAATAACCGTAGCAAGTTTTATTCTATTTTTTACATTAAAATATCTTTATGTTTCATATCGACATGTTTATACTTTTTAACCGTATTACTTTAGAAAACTCATGAGGTAATGACCTACCTCCTCACAACACACATATCTAACATAGCAGGATGGAATTTGGTAACATAGATTTGGGAAAACACGACTTTACATATAACTACCTTCATTTTATAAAACCCTTTTCTATAAGAAGTGTATTTTAACAAATCTTTGCAATTGCGCCTCTACAATATATTTGGGGAACCCGTTCGGGATAGTATGGATTATCGCACATTCTCGGGCCTAGTAGAGTGAGATGCAGACCTCCGCAAGGAGTATACGATCTCGAAAGATTTTAATACATTTTCTTTAGAAAATGTGATTTCTATTATAAATAAAACTTATATTTTTAATAAATAAATATATATGTAATTAATATCAAATATCTATTTTTAATATTTATAATATTCCACATTCCCAAAATTTAAGAAAAATATTTCATTTACAAGAAAATACCAAACAATTCTAATATTTCAAATAAATACCTTATACTTTAAAACTAGGTCATATTCACTAGAAATTTCATATTGAATAAAAGAAACATCTATGAAAATTCTAAAGACGATAATAAAAAGCTTGAGGTGTATTTTGAAAATATAACAAAACTATTTTACATAAAACCCCCCTCAAGTTATACTAAATCACAATAAGGACCCTAGTAAACATAGGTTTAAGCGGGACCAGTCTCTTGAGTCTCGGGGAGCCGGAGATATGGGTGCTTGCCTATTTAAGGTAGACAACTTAATGAACGGTGTTATCAATACGGTAATTGTCTTTGAAAAAGACATAAATCCTGCCGTCCATGTGCAGCAGTTACCGATAGCACCAAAACATAATTCAGGATTCAATTTCTTTTAAAATTGTCTGACTCAGACTCAATATAATCAATCTGACTTGAATATGATTCAAGTATCAAACTTCAATACAATATGCATCTATGAATTCGTCTATTTAATCTAATCAATATATAGCGACTGAACCGAACCATGGATATACATCCATCTACATGATTCTCCAGTTACATCCATTTACTGATATCGTGGTTTCAGCAAGTCATCCATCTATATATAATATACATTTCAAACAATACATCAATACAATCAAGACATCGCGGGGTTTATAAGGGAAAGACTGGTACGGAAGGTGTTAGAAGTGGCACGAGACTGTAACCATAATACATCTAACCTGAATTCAATTGCCGTTGTACCGTGGCTGAACGGTTCCTTGTGCTCCGTATACCTTAGTCTCCAGAATAGTGGGACTCCTCTCGTATACACTGGCATTCTTCTGTACCAAGCTACAAACAACAGCGTTAACATTAAATACAATATTATAACAATATACTCTTTATTCTGTTATTCCATTCTTGTCTATTTATGGGGTCTTACCGAGCGATTTGTTCGCTGTCGACATTCTCTTTTTTCTTCTTTGGAATGTCGTCAGGTGATTTGGACTCACTGAAGATCGAGCCCACCAGCGAGGATTTGGACCAGCTAGCTTTCGACCCAGAGCTTTAGATTCCTTGTACACATTCACATTTTGTATTTTCCATTTCTGTTATGCTACTGTTTAAGCATTGCTTTCCATTCCATGTATTTACTTTTCAGTTGTATTGTAAAAAGAGTGTTTAATAAATAAAGTTGCTGTTCGATTATATCCATTGTCATTGTCTCTTGTGCATTTTACTTATATTGCTTAGATACGCTTAGCGTGTTTACTTCAGAGTAAATACGTAGCGGCCTCATCGCGTCCTCTTCCTGTATACTGGGAAGCGGGGCGTGACAGGTTTTGTTGGTGGCCCATGCAGGTCAGAGCTGTATGGAACCCTACCATGCAGGTCAGAGCTGTATGGAACCCTACCATGTAGTTCAACACTGTATGGATAACCTAAGAAATATAACACAAGAACGAGCAACTGAAAACATTCTTTACAATTCACATTCCTTGAATCTTATCATTTCATATATTTTGAATCTATCCTAACCCAAAATTTTCTTTCAAGGTTATGGATTCCCCAAACAAAACCAGCACGAATGTCAACAACACTCCCCTACCACTACCACTCACACCTGCCTTAGCTGCTCCGATCAACGAGCAGACGGTTCTACTTGAGGCAATCTGCAGCCTCCTAGAAGGACAGCAGCAGCAGACTGCTATTCTAATGAACCGTCTCGAGATAGAAGCACCTGGGGTGAAGCAATTCAGGACCTTGCACCCCAACCAATTCTCAGGAAAAGAGAGCTGTCTAGAAGTGGAGGAATGAGCTCAAAGTATCGAAGATGATCTGGCAGCGGCATAAGTGCCAGAGATAGCTTGGGTTCGAGTTGCGAAGCTGCAGCTCACGGACAATGCACGGGTTTGGTGAAAGGCGGGAGAAAGCCTTCTTCATCAGCCTATCAAATGAAAGACTTTCTGCGACATGTTCTACGCAAAGTATTTCCCAAAGACTAACCGCTTTGATATGGAACATCAGTTCATCCATCTGCAACAAGGTTCAATGTGGACCAAATCAGTAGATGAGTATGATGCTGAGTTCACCATGCTCAGTTGATTTGCGGCACACTTGATACCGACTGTTGAGATCAGGTCCAGACGATTTCTGTCACGCCCCGCTTCCCATTCTACGGCGAAAGGGATGCGACTGGCCCGCTACGTATTTACTCCGAAGCAAATACGCTAAGCGTAACTAAGCAATATAAAAGAAAATACACAAGAGGCAAGCTATAATAAAAACATCAACTTTTATTTATTAACATTATTTTGTACAATGCATGAAAAGGAAATCCAACTGAAATAAAAATGATGCCTAAACAATGGCATGACAGGAAATGAAAAGTACTGAATGGAAAATGTACAATGAAACTAGAGCTCTGGTTCTTCAGCAAGCTGATCCAAGTTTTCTGCAAATGGCTCGATCTCTGTCGGGTCCAAACCACCTGACGACATTCAAAGAAGAAAAAAATAGAATGTCGTCAGCGAACAGATCGATCGGTAAGTCCCAAAGATAAGGGAGAAGTAGAAAAGAAGAAAGAGAGAGAGTAGCTTTTAATGTTGTATTATATTGTTGTAATGTTGTATTAACGCTGTTGTTTGTAGCTTGGTACAGAAGAATGCCAGTGTATACGAGAGGGGTCTCAGTATGCTAGAGACCAGGGCAAATGGAAGTACAAGGCTCCGTTATACAACCCGGAACAACGGCAATTGGATTCATGTTAGGTGTCTTAATCTTGCAGTCTCGTGCCACTTTTAACACCTTTCATACCAATCTACCCCTTAAACGCCGTGATGTCTTGATTGTATTGTTTGTATTGTATTTTAACTTGTAATTGAATTGTAATATAGATTGTATATTTGGATGACTTGCCGAAACCATGATATCAGTAAAATGGATGTACTGGGGAATTATGGATGTAACTGGAGAATCATGTAAATGGAAGTATATCCATGGTTCGGTTCAGTCAATATAGATTGAATAGTTTGATCCGATTGATTATATGGATTCATGGATTCATATTGAATTGTAATATTGTAGATTGTACTTGAATCATATTCAGGTCAGATTATAATAATAAGACTCGGTCTGAGTCAGAACAATTAGAAAAGAAATTGAATCCTTAATTAAGGTTTTGGTGTTATCGGTAACCGCTGCATATGGGCGGCAGGATTTGTGTCTTTTTCAAAGACAATTACCGTATTGATAACACCGTTTGTTAAGTTGTCTACCTTAAATAGGCAAGCACCCATATCTCCGGCTCCCTTAGGCTCAAGAGACTGGTCCCGCTTAAACCTATGTTTACTAGGGTCCTTATTGTAATTTATAGAACTTGAAAGGGTTATATGTAAAAATACTTTTGTATAATTTTCAAAATACAACTCAAGTATTTAATTATCGCCTTTATATACATAAAATAATTTAATGATCAAGATAAATTTGTATACATGTTCGAATAGCATGAAATGAGTTAAGTATATTATTCCAGTAACTACCATAAACAATGCTGTAAAGAAATATTATGTACGACTAATCAATCAAGTCAATCAATTTCTGAATATAAACAAAAATATAGATATAAGTGTTGTGCACGTGTGAGCTCCATTCACGCCTAAATACGACTACCGGTTTAAGAGATATACTCATTTTCGTTTTGTCGCGCAGAACAGATCAGAATCTGTCCAGCACCGTCGCATATTTTTAAAACATACTTTGAGTTAATTTCCATCAGGTTTCAGGTTACAATGATTATTATATAATTGTAGGTCTTTCGATGTACTTGTCCAAAACACCAGAATTCGCACGATTTGGATTTCTTAAGCTCTGGTTATGATCGTTCTAACATCAGCGTTTAAAACAGAAATTCAGATTTCTAGACAGTAACTATATATTGTATTACAAAGCCTATATCGGGTTGTTTCATGCATTTCTAAGTAATATAATATGCATAAAATTATATTTCTATCAATTGTACATCTACACATCTAAATTTTGTCACAAACGGACATCGGTGTTCGAGTTATGTCCAATTTAAAAACAGTGTGTGAATCGGAACAGATTCTGTCCAGATCCGTCACTAAATATTGTAACGCGGTTTTATATATTTTAAGTCGGTTTTCAGTAAAAACTAAAACTAATAAAATCTATATATTTCGATGTAGATATCTAAAATACTTGAGTTTGCTCAATTTGGATATCTTTAGACCAAGTTATGTGTCTAAGAAATTGATCGATAAATGCAGTTTTCTGTTTTTACGAACAGTGAATAAAAATGATGTAATTCCTAAACCATTATGCGGATCGATCTAAAATTTTTACAGAGTGTACAAAATAATATATTATATCATATGTAAATTTCATGAAATTTTTAGAAGTAAAAATTAATTTCTAAAATTTATTTTAAAGGTAAAGGTATTGATATGCATGCTAAAATCGGCAAAAAGATTAACTAGTATTTTTTTATGCAAACTTCTCCTTTTCTTTTAATAAGCAAACCGATTCCATGAGATGTCGTAGATATATATATTGTGGCATGAAATTTATGTTCTTACAACTCATAATAAACATTCATAGTCATGAACAAGAAATTGAAAACACTTTAATTTGAATAAGAGGCAATAAGATATTATTAAACCATATAGAACCATATATACCTAGACTTATATATATGTATATGTTTATGTTTATCTTCTCTTATGGATTACGATATGAAAAGAATAGCGGGTTCACGAGATATGACAAAAGAAAAATAAGAGATGAGGGGAAGGAGAGAGAAGGGACTTACATACACAAGCCGGTATTGTCACCGGGCTTGTTTATCTGCCGATAGTTTCGCGTTACTAGCGAGACCTTCTTGAAGACTTCTTCATGTTCTTCTTATTGAACTCTAGGTGAAGAGGGAGAAGGGAGAGATAGAAAAATGTGAGGAAGGAAAAGATAGAGGAGGACAAATAAAGATGGTGTAATGGTGAATTATGTATAATAATATATGCATTCAACATGGGAATTAAAAGAGAAATGAAAGGTCACCATTCATTTTGGAAATGAAAGGTCTCATTTGTAAGTTATGAGAAGAATAAAAAATTGATAAAAAAAATAATTGCAAGAAGGGGGATTTGAACATATGATCTATGGAATAACAATGCAAAGACTTAACCAATAAGCTACAAGGTTGTTCATACACATATTTAATAAGAATTAAATATATGGTTTTGCTTAAAAAGAAAGTGGGCTTTTGGGCTCATAGATTTATTCAAGAAAATGAAATTGAATTTGAATTTGAGTTATGGGCTGGGTTAGGTCTTATGTTTAATTTGAAAAAATGTTAAAATTTACTTTTAAAGAAATGTGTTTGGGAAAAATAGATAGAAGAATAAAATAATATATTTATAAAAAAAAAATATACAAAAAATACTAAGAATAAATAAATACAATATTTTACTAAAGAAAGAAAACACGAAGGTACAGTAATACTAGGGTCGTTACAATTTCAGCAAGGGTTGGACCCGGAAATCCAATGTCACGCCCCGCTTCCCAGAGTACGCTAAGATCGGCACGTGACAGAGCCAACCATGCTACCTGTGGCTAGGAAACATCCCTCCACAGTCACATTACGACTATCTAGAAGATATCAAGAACTGAAAAATAAAATAAACTATCTAGTACATGTCCATGAGCCAGAATAAACGAGTCAAGAAATAATATGCGAAAGCAATAGATCCAAGTAATAATGACAATCTGGAAAGTAAAACCGAACTAACTGGATACTAACTGGATCCTCACTGCTCGGCCTGACAGCGGAAATACTCCTGGACTGCCTGCGACAAGGGTAGAAAATCTGGGCCATGCAAAACCCAGACGTCAGTGCGTCATAATATCAAGCAATAATAAAATCAAGGAATAGCAAGGCATGCAGGTACGAGTATGAACGGTAAAACGGGTATAACAGTAACATAAATAATGACAGTGAAGGGTAAGGCACAGGTGATGTGCAGTGAGTAATCTAAACTGGTCTACTGGGTTAACTACTCTTAAGTCTTTGAAATCAATTTGATGAATCATCGATGTAACTCAAAAGTATCCCGTGCATGCCCGGGACCACGGTCAAGATTCTCGGGCTGAATCCGAGACGTGCCGCTAGGCAGTAAAAGGTAGTATGTAACGATGAATGATCTCAGCAGTATCATCCCGGGGCTGGCCTAGCCCGTAAGTCTGATCAGTAAAGGCATCGAACTGTCGAGTTACAAGTCAGGTTTTATCATTGATTTCCCCATACCCCCAAGTTATGTGTTCAAGTCAGGTATTGATAAATCTGGAGCTAATGCCAACATAGGATCGGGCAAGTACAGGTTTGTCTGAATAGACAACAGGAAATGTCCGTAGGGACAACAGGTCAAGATTGTTGGCATTAGTAACAAGATCAGGTAACAGGTCAAGCTGTGGTACATCAGGTCATGTCGGTAGTGTACATGGATCCAATCATGTCAAGCAGTGCACATGTATCGAGTCGTGTCAAGTAGTAGTGTATCAAGTCATGTCAGGGGTGCACAAGTATCACGTGGATGCTCATAATCAAACTGTAATAAGCATGGGTACACAAAAACAAGTATGGGGTACTAATATAACAATAAAATGGAATAATGTGATGTGGTATGCCAATAGATATAAATTCAAGATATAGATGCACAATTATCGATTAGGGTTACATTTATAGTTCCAATACTAATTAGGATGCACTTTATTAAACATGGGGTGTTACAACAACAGTATTAGGTTATAAATGAGATCGGTAAATGCAGCTATATGAGTTCTATTCGATATGGATGCGAATGAATATCATATAACTTTTAAATGATAAACTAGTTAATGCACGATATTCAATTAAACAATATGAATGGTTATATTCAATTTGATGCGGTGTACTATAGTATGATATGTGACAAGATAGGTTTGCATATGCTAGATATGAAATGATAAGAATGGATGCATACGGTCATTGTAAAACTGTGAAACAAGTACTTTGGATGCACGGTTTGAAATTCAAATATTATATTTGTTAAAACAGATGCATCTAAAGTGATGTAGCATGTATTTAAGACTGGATTGTATGCCCTAGATCTGAAATGTAATATACAGATGTAAACGGAACCTCGAAAAGCTGTAATATGAAACATGAGGTGCTTGATTTAAAATACAGGTGTGATATTTATTTAAATAGGTATATAATGAGTCATATAGCATGTAGCAAGATTAACATGCCTCGGGGATCCACAGATGCACGACACGCAGCAAGAATGCGAGAAAACGACGGAAAATCTCCATTGGGGCATTTCGTCGAACACTTTGCACGCACAATCGAACATTGACGGAATGGAGATCTAGAGGCAGAGAAGTGATCATTTCGTTCACGTAAATGCAGGCCAATCATTGGAGCCTCGGTTCTCGTCTCGGAGTCACGTCGAAAGGGTTGTCGAATGTCAAGGGTTTGGTGTTGTCAATTTTGGCCTAGAGGGGGAGATGATCTCAGTTCGATGATCAGGGAAATGACGATGAAACGATGCAAGGATCAAAGCTTTGGATCTCTGCTGGGGCTCAACCTGAACTAGGCTTGGGTAGGGATGCGGCCAAGGAACATAGCGACACTGGTGATGAAGGCTTCGTCAACAGTGAGGGTTGATGCGATGGGTTTTTGCTGCGATGGGATTGGTGGCAAGGGTGGCGATGTTGGTGGAGCCTCGCCGAAAGAGATGGAGTCATGGGTTAACATCGGTGAGGCGGCTGCTGTCGATGTTGGGTGCAGGCGAAGAGGTTGGGTGAGGCATGGGGTTGCAGTGGGTTCTTGATGAAGGGGCAAGGGTTTTGGATTTGCAGTTGAGAAGAGGAAGATGGTGGCTGCACCATCCATGAGGCATGCAGGGGATAGAGAGGCGCTGGTGGTCGAAGGGGTGACGAGGTCGGGAAAGAGGTATCCATGGTGATGGGTTCATGGCCGCGGTTGAAAAGAGAGAAAGATGGTAAAGACGATGATGGTGAGTCGGTGAAGGAGGATGAAGACGATGATGGAGGTCGGAAAGGGGGCTGGCAGCGAAGATGACAACGGCGAAGGTTGAGGAGGCGAGGGACGATGGGTTTGAGGCGAGGCGGTCACGGGAAAGGAACGAGAGGACGGAAGAGAGAGAGAAAAAGTGATAGAGAGAGATGAGGGATGGTTGCGAGGGTGGAGAAGAGGGTTAGGGATGGTCGACGACGTGAGGGTCGACGGCGAAGCGAGGCAGGGGCGCGAGGCTCGGAGGGAAGGAAAATAAAGAAGGAGAAGAATAAGAGAAAGGAGAGAGAGTACGTGAGATTAATAATTAAATGGATTTATAAAAATTAGAGGGGAGAGAGAGAGAGACTGAGAGAGAAGGAGAGAGAGAAAGATCGAGATGAGAGAGAGGGAGAGAGAGAGAGAGACGAACAGGGAGGAGAAAGGAATTTGTCACTTAGCGGGAGAGAGAGAAAGAGATAGCACGGAGAGAGAATAGAAAAAGAAAGAAAGAAAGAGAGAGAGAAAGAAATCTGGGTTGTTTGAAAAGTTAGGATTATAATTTTAAAAAATATTTTAGTTTGTTACATTTAACAGGTAACGAGATTTAAATATAATTATTAAATATTAAATAAGTTTGAAATTAGGCGGGATACAAGATATTTCAAAACGTGCCCGGGTCGGGTCTAAAATTTCAGATTTTAAATACGAAAAATATATGCGACTTTCAAAATTCAAAATGAATGCTCAGGTAACGAAAATTCATACCCCCAAGAACGGATGCACGTACGTGCGCGTAGCCATCCAAACACGTCCGTTTCACTGAACGGGACGAGAACAAGATACGCGGATGTTACCACAGGGTCAGGGGTATCATGTAGGCTATGCAAGATATTTTTAAAATATTTTATGTGACTTAAAATGTTATGTAAAAAATATGCAGATGCCAGATATAATGCCAATATGCAGTATGTAAAATAAACAACATGAAAGTGCATGGATCCTCATAACAAGCCAGGATAAATCATGAACATGAATCAAGACGGGTTTCTAGCAAGCGGGTCGGGTAGGATGCAAATGCAGATGTCAAATACACTATTCGCACCCAAAACACAATAAATCAGGAAAATACCATAAATAAAGAAATACTTGAACTAGAACTGGTATAAACGAACTAGGGTGTTACATTATACCCAACTACAAAAGAATTTCGTCCTCGAAATTCCAGGAACAAAAAAAGATAAACAATCAAGAATCTACAAGAATAGGTGTGGAAACTTCTGTCGAATCTCGTCTTCTCGTTCCCAAGTCGATTCTCCATGCGAGCGATTCCCCCAAGAAACAAGTACGAGAGGGATAACCTTGTTCTTAAGGGCCTTTTCTCTTCGATCAACAATCGATATCAGTCGTTCCTCAAATGTCAAATCCTCTCTTACAGTCAGCTCCGAATGATCCAGCATGTGTGTTTCATCTTGAACATACTTACGGAGTTAGGATACATGAAACACATCATGAACATTCGCCAAACATTGTGGTAAAGCCAATCGATAAGCCATTTCTCCAACACGCTCCATAATCTCGAAAGGCCCCATGAATCGAGGACTAAGCTTGCCTCAACTCCCAAAACGAATCATTCCTCTAGTCGGTGATATCCTCAAGAATACCAGATCACCAACAGCGAACTCTAGAGGTCTTCTCGATGCAGGCTATGCAAGATATTTTTAAAATATTTTATGTGACTTAAAATGTTATGTAAAAAATATGCAGATGCCAGATATAATGCCAATATGCAGTATGTAAAATAAACAACATGAAAGTGCATGGATCCTCATAACAAGCCAGGATAAATCATGAACATGAATCAAGACGGGTTTCTAGCAAGCGAGTCGGGTAGGATGCAAATGCAGATGTCAAATACACTATTCACACCTAAAACACAATAAATCAGGAAAATACCATAAATAAAGAAATACTTGAACTAAAATTGGTATAAACGAACTAGGGTGTTACATCCAAGCTGCATTAGCTACAGGGAATTTCCCAACCCATGATATGGCTTTGAAGGCTGCCCGAAAATACGAGGCAGTCGTAAAGAGGAAGGGCAGACCTCAATCTGCCGGAGTGAAGCGCCCTGCCACTTATATGGCAGGAGGAGCCTCTTCAAGGCCAACTGTTGAACCCATGAGATCAGAAGAAATCAATAACCAGCCGAGTCTCGACTTTTGCTTCTATTGCAAGAGGGAAGGACACTTATGGAAGGACTGTAGGCGCACAAAAGGCCTGTGCTTAGTTTGTGGCGCATCCAATCACGGAATTGAAAACTGTCCTTATAGACGCAACCCAGCTCACACACCCACCAACTACCCGCAGCGGCCAGCTATCCAGGTTCCTGCACCTCGCTTTGCACTCCCTGCTCTACCACCTGCACAACCTACTCGCCAATTCCAACAGGCAATGGGGAACATGCCTCGAGGGCAGAGAAACACGCCCTAAGGACAGAGGAATGTGGCTCCAGTTAGGAGGAATGAACCACGGTGTCAGGCTTTCCTTTTAGCGGCCGAAGAAGCAGAGGCTGTAGACCAAGGTAACCCTGGTAATTTCCTCAACACTTCTCAAATCTTTCGATCTTTCACATATTTTTTATACACCACCAATAGTTCTATCACCAAACTTTTCTTGATTGCGTTACACTTTCCTTTCACAAATTTCGAGGACAAAATCTTTTAAGGAGGGTAGAATGTAACAACCCTAAATATTCTGTACAATTTTTTTCAAAAATACAGAAAGAGGTACTTGAGCCTGAGCACAAGTTATAAGTTTTATTTGCTTTTGAACAGCAAGAAGGAGCTTATAGCTCATTGGTAAGACCTTGCACTGCTGAACCAAAACACCAGAGTTCAAATCCCATCAGCCACACATTCTTTTTATTTAAAATTCTTTTAATCTTTTAAAAGCTCAATAGTTTACGCTTGCATAACCCGTAAAACCAAGAGTCACAGCCTAAACAAACATGTCCACGAGATTAGACCAAGCGTCAGGAACACGTGGCACCAAGATGAGACACGACTCGCCCAACTCGGGTCGGCGAAAACCTCGACTCGGCTGGCACCGCCGGTTCAACTCGGTCCAAACCCAAATTTTCTTCAACTCATGCGACTCATGGACCCCTCAATAACTCCTGTATTATTTGTTTTTCCTGCACATTTACAGAGCATATTAAAACACACATTTAATCCATTTCAATACAAATTTTTAATACACCCTTTCACGACCCTGAACCCTAATTTTTCCTATAAATACCACCCTCAAATCACCCCTCCTCACTCCCATATCCCTGCCCAAACTCTCAAGAAAATTCCCAAATCTTTTGTGTGCAAGTGGAGTTAGTAAAAAGGAAAAGCTCCAACGAACTTCCGGCGATAACTCAAGAAGTTTCCGACGACGAAACGACGCACCGGCAACTCCCACCTCTTCCTTTTTCTCTCCTTTAGCCAATCATCCAGTAAGTCCCTACTTCTCGTTCTTTTCTCTATTCTAAAAACATTTAAAACTAAAACCCGACGGAAGCGGAGTTAATTTGACTTCCGATTCGGTTTTTCCTTAAAAAGTTCTATTTTTTCTCAAACACGATAATACCAAACTCTTATGTCATGACTATTAAACATTAATGAAGATAATAGAATTAAGTTTGACATCAAAATAATAACCGTAGCAAGTTTTATTCCATTTTTTACATTAAAATACCTTTATGTTTCATATTGACATGTTTATACCTTTTAACCGTATTACATTAGAAAACTCATGAGGTAATGACCTACCACCTCACAACACACATATCTAACATAGCACGATGGAATTTGGGAACATAGATTTGGGAAAACACGACTTTACATATAACTACCTTCAACTTATAAAACATTTTTCTACAAGAAGTGTATTTTAACAAATCTTTGCAATTGTGCCTTTACAACCCATTTGGGGAACCCGTTCAGGATGGTGCGGATTATCACACATCCTCGGGCCTAGTAGAGTGAGATGCAGACCTCAGCAAGGAGCATACGATCTCGGAAGATTTTAATACATTTTCTTTAGAAAATGTGATTTCTATTATAAATAAAACTTATATTTTTAATAAATAAATATATATGTAATTAATATCAAAATATCTATTTTAAATATTTATAATATTCCACATTTCTAAAATTTAAGAAATACATTCCATTTACAAGAAAATACCAAACAATTCCAATATTTCAAATAAATACCTTATACTTTAAAACTAGGTCATATTCACTAGAAATTTCATATTGAATAAAAGAAATATCTACGAAAACACTAAATACGATAATAAAATACTTGAGGTGTATTTTGAAAATATAACAAAACCATTTTACATAAAACCCCCTCAACTTATACTAAATCTGTAACACCTCAGATTAGGGTTAGTGGTAATTGAGTATTTATGAGGGGTTTTTGGTAAAAAGTTTACCAAAACGGGATTTTAGTAATTTATCTGGGTTTATGGTTATTTTTGTGGAATTTTATCTCGACCACACATACTTGTGCACGTCAAATGGGATTAAGATTAGGGTTTGCCATTTATTTGAGCTTGTGGGTTAGCCATGTTTAAATTAAACATGGTGGACTAAACCCTTGTTAAGATTATTAGTGTTAATTAAGTTTTAGTTTTAAAGGTGGATTAGGGTTAGGGTTGTCTTGAGATGAGAAGGGGAGATTATGGTGGGCCTTGATTTGTTTCACACTACCTTCCTTCAAAACTTCATTTACCTCTCAAACTCATCTCACATATATACACACATCAGCCACTTCCTGCTCATTTCAGCCACAAAAAAAAAACAACATCAGCAACAACTACACCCCATAGCATCAGCCCTTAAACCCAACAGCAGTAACTACTTCCACAGCAGCACCATCATTGCATCAGCCTAAATTCTGCCAGTTTTCAGCCACAATATCTGCAGTAGCTGCTGCTACAGCCACCCTAACACCAGAAAATTAGCTTCAGCCTGCTACAAACAGCACAACCAGCCCAAATGATCAGCCATATATCCTCATTCCAGCCCCTACGACATCTTTCATCAGCAACAGCAGCTGCACATCCGCCCCCCCAACTTCAGCCACACTCACACACAAAACCATCTTCAAATAACCTTGCTCCACCACAAAAAAATAGCTTCAGCTCCAACTCAAATCAGTAGCAACATCAGCTGAAACAGCAACACTTTCAGCCCAAAACCCACAACACATCAGCCCCAACACATACAGCAACTACATGACATCAGCACCACAACACCAACACAACCCCAACAACAGCAGCAGCTCAACCCAGGACCAAACATTCAGCAACAACAAACACCCCAAACCTGCTTCAGCATCAGCAACAACACTTCAGCATCAGCAACAACACTTCAGCTTCAGCAACAGAGAAGCTTGGCTCATTTCCAGCCAAGCTTTGCGGCACCTACTCCCTTCTTCTTCTCCTTCTTATTGATTGCAAGGTTCTTAGGGGGTATAATTCCTAAACTCTCTCCATATTACTTAGATTTATGTGATTGTTTAGCTAGTTTAGAGTTAAATGGAGTTTTAGTGCTAGAATTGTGTAGTGATGCTAGATCTAGTTGCCTTGGAGTGCTTGTAGCTTAATAGAACTTTTTGGTGTTAATTAGTCTGTTTTAGCCCAGTAGTGTCGTTAAATTTAGATGGATAGCCTTGATTGCTAAAATTATGGTAATCTAGCTTAATTAGTGTTTATTTCTTGCCTTAGAGGTAATTTTGAGTGATTTAAGAGAATTTTGGCAAAAGTGAAAGTTGTGATAGTTAAACTAGCCCTTTTAGGTTCTGTTGAGTCCAGTTAACCAGAGGATTTCCCCAGATTTCACCAAGACACCCGATTTACCCGACTTGGCGTAAATTGGCAGTTTTAGTGACATTTTAGCCTCTATAAGATCTGCTGTTGACCCGAGCCCTTTAGAGTAAAATTGTGAAGACTGTAGCATGGTGAGACTAGTAGACACACACACACAGCACGGGGACCCACCTCCCCCTCTCGGCCGCCGGTTTATTCTTTCTGGCCGCAAATTGCGGCCAGAGTAGGGGGTGGGGTGTGGGAATTTTGGGTGTAGGGTCATTCTGGGTAGGTTAGGCTTCTGGTACCTGCAAATTTTCAAGTTTGGCCCAGGGGAAAAATCTGGAGCTATTTGCGTGTTTCCGATGTTTTTAAGTCTCGTGCGGCACGCGCGTGATACGCGTGGTTCTGTGGCGCGGTGTGCGACACAGCGTGTCAGTCTAGGTTCTGGTGGGTTTGTGCGCTTCACGACGTGTCGTGTGTACGCGCGTTTAGTTTCACGCACGCGTATCCTTTTTATCGATATATCGCGTTTTGCAGAATTTTTCCTTATATGGTGACTCTTGTAAATTCTAGGTTCGCCGGCGGGGACTTCAAGCGCAGCGGAGAAAGGAAAGCAGGTGGTCGGACACACCTAGCACGAGATCACGGGTGAGTAGATTTAACATCTACGGGGGACGATCGTTTGGATGGCGCGAGTCGCCTGATAGATATGGTAGACTTGATATTACCTGTGACATTATGATAAGAATACTTGCATGATAATTGCTGCAGTTAGGATCTATATGATGTTCCATATACGCAGACTCATTATAGGACACATGCACCATTACCAGGTTTTATATGCAGCACGAGCACTATTCATGCGGACACACACACCCTGGTAATTGCCATGTCACGACACTAGATAACCTTAAATTTGAAACTTGATAATTGCCTAGAAATGTGATATTGCAATAAGCATTTAAAATGAAATCATAAAATAAAATTCTATCCTCATGCATGTGTATCATTATATCATTTGCTCATGCCTAGTATAAATCATATATTGTAAATTTATTCCGTAGGCATTCATAATCATTGACATATGCATTCATGATTATTTCATGAGATTTATGATATTTCTGGATTTCGGGGGAAAACCGCAAGACTTCAAACTCATAACCTTTTAAAATATAAAATTTGCGGTTTTCTAGTGATGTAAAGTGTCGTCCACCATGAGTTTGCTGTGGTTTTCGAGATCCGTGTCGAGGAGTGGAGGAACCGTCACGGGTACAAGGTGGGCCCGGTACGGTACCCCGGGGCAAGAAGATCGCAGGAGATGGCGTTGAGCCTGGCAGGGGACGGATTACCTACCGGTGACTTCATTTGGCACGGCAAATATCCAGAGGATACCGACCATGGTCGCTGGATTGAGATATGGATATCTGACATGGATCAGCCGGATGGCTGAGGCCAGAGATACTTGACATGGATACATGAGATTTAGACAGTTTTGAGGTGTCGTTGCTGGACACGGATTTATTGATTTCATGGACATTATACTGATGTTTTTAAAAGAGTTTCAAAAACAGGATAAAGAACAGTTCTTATACCTACATGATGAGATCTTGAGTTGACTCATATAGCATTCATATATGACAGTATATTCATGTAACATACATACTTGATAGTACCCTGATGGTGCATACATACCTGCTAGTACATATAGCCATACCTGATCTAGAGATGCTAGAATACTTGTGTACATGCATACGATAGCCTTAGTAGATGTTATTTATTACTCACGAGCTGGCAACTCACCCCCGTTGTGCCACAGCTTTTCTGCAGGTCCGTTCCGTCAGCACTGTAGCGGCGGATACTTTTGCCTCTTTTGCACTTTTTGCCTGGACTCGAGGCTTTTGCTCATAGGTGGGTTGTTGTCATTCTGTACCACTTATATATGTTCATTGTATTTAGAATACTCCATCTGCTATTACTATTTCAGCTGTACCAGTCTTAGTTGCATTACCGTATATTGACCTAGAGGCGAGATTGTGAGACTTGGGGATTTATTTTATGTTATATCTGGGGTCGAGCTCACTTGAGTCGACATGCTATTTTTTATGCTTCATGCTTATCTACGCACATTGTTATTTTATATTGCGTGGGATTTGTGACCGCCTTGAGGCGAAGAGCTAGCTCCCGCTTGGGGATGCCATTTTCATGTTATTCATTTATATTCCGCTTGCACCCGTCTGGGACTTATTTTACAAGGAAATTCTGCATGAATTTTAGGAAAAGGAAAGTTATTTTTAAGAGAGGGAATTTGATGTAGTAATGGAGTAAAATGCTTAAATAAATTGGTTTTCCTTCACTCTAAAATTTTAATTGGGTTTTGTGTTCTGGGCTTCGGCTTACTTATTTTACGGACGCCTTAAGACGTGTCGTAACTTAAGTGCCGGTCGCGTTCCGTACTTTGCGGGTCGTGACAAAGTTGGTATCAGAGCGATAGTTTCACCTTTCCGAGTGTAGGATGACCCTTAGTAGATGGAGTAAGTGACTTAAGCACGGTAGCGCAGCATACGTATGTCCGCGGCATACTTGCGATGCGGTACTCCGCCTAGGTGACTTTAGGATATACTTGCTTGGAATTCCTTCTTCAATTCCATGTATCCTGTGATTCTATTGCACTGTTCTTATTGTCCTGTTTCCTGTACCAGTCACAATGCCGCAGAGGGCTACCAGAGCGCAGAGGGCTGCCGCCCGAGACGAGATTCGAGCTGGCTCGTCCGAGACTAGGACTGAGCAGGGTGGTATGCCTACACCGTAGGGACAGACCGATCCACCTTCCCCAGGCCGTATGGATAGGCTTGAGACTGGTATGGAGAAGCTGCGACAGATGATGGGGAGTATGCAGGAGCTACGTCAGATGGTAGGATCCCTAGTTGCAGCCGGTCGTGCACCGAGGCCGGAGGACGTACCTACTACATCCCAGACCACTATGGTGTTAGTTATATGTATGCCCTAGAGGCCATTACTGTACATAGGATGTATATTGTAGTGGATGCTGGGACATATATAGGGAGGACTTTCTTGCTCGACATGATAGTATGCTATCTGGTTACCCTTTACCTTAACGTGTACATTGATTGTCTCTCTGCTACATGTTGGTAAAGCCCTTAGGATGTGTACTTGACTACCTGGACTATGATGCGGATCATACTAGTGGGGACATGGTAGTCCATAAGTACATCCTTCAAAGTCCCTAGTCGTGGGTGTATCGAGACGGGGGATCGATATACCAGAGTAGACTAGCGTGTATCTTCTCGACCCATACAGATGGGCGATGGATGATCCCATATCCATTGGTGTTTGACATCGGAGATGATATACGGGTGCTCAGTAGAGACTGGGTACACTGGACGGACTCGCCGAGAACTCCCAGATGGTATTATACCTCACGTCAGATGGCAGTTCTCTGGTGACACTGGTACAGAGTAGTCTGTTGACCCGAGATCGTCATAGAGTCTTGTGTGGTTCCCACTGTGCTTTGATTTCCATCTTACCACGTCCAAGAGGGCGTGCAAAACGGTGGTTTTTGGGTACAGTCCCGAGTCACATGGAGGCAATGAGCGATAGGAGGGGATTCGTCTCTCCCGGTATAGGGAGTTGATGTTGCGCTGTGTTCGATTGGCTATAACAGGAAATCCCTGGCCAGGGTTGCTGAGATTTACTGGTAAGTGTTACCAGTAGTTTCTCGAACAGTTATAGACCTCATATCGACACGACTTATCGAGCTATTGGGGTCTGACGTTTACCACCCCTAGGCAAGATATGCGACATATCAGACGATCAGACCGGACTGTACGGTAGTGTTACTGGTCGGATTCACTGGAGTGTGAGCGGGCTTGCTCGTCGATCTTCAGATCGCTCAATACCCGGGTGGCCGTTACGTTTAGCAGACCGCTTGCGGCTTGTGGGTGTTTGATATGATCATCACCTGCTGCCGGCGTATTGACGAGTCTTTAGAGTCCTACATAGAGGTTTCCTGGCTCAAGCGAAACGAAATAGGAGCGCATATGAGATATGTGCGGGACCTAGAATAATGCGTGTATGTGATACCGTATTTCATTCTCGCGATCAATGTATCGATTAGGTTATATGCGATATACCCTAGTTATCGAATCAAGGGTTGATTCGATAAACCGATGCATTGCATACTAGTCGGTTATATACGATATGACCGGATCGTTAAATCAAGTGTTGATTTAATGATTTGATGCATAATTATATATTTGATATATTACTTTGCATTAACTGGTATCGGTTCACTTTAAATGGATTTTCTCGCTCGGATGTGCGTATTACATATGCGATATGATTTTGTGCACTTGATTGTATCATGTTTGATGATACATATCTTTTTGGTTAAGTGTAAAGATTTAAACCATGGTTAAGTGGATAATTAGGGTTTTACTTATTCATTTATTTATCCTTTTATTTTTGAAAAAAAAAAGGAAATGAAATGAGAGAAAAATGGTGGCTTATTTTGTTTGCAACATGAAGCTTCATGAAGCATTCATGAAGTGACCATTTTTGTCTCATCTCCTTAACCCTAACCATTCTTTAACCTTGGTCAAATCTCTACACTTAACTTGGGTTAATATTATGATAAGAATAAATGTATTATTCTTTTTATCATAACTTATCATAACAATTAGCTTCTTCTTCTTCATCTTCTTTAAGGAAGAAAGCAAGCTCCATCAATGGTGATTGATGGAAATGAGTGAGAAATCCAAAACTAAAGTCTACCCACTTCCTATTTCTTCATCCTCTACCTCTTGCCAAGTAGTAGAGTGTGTTTCCTTCACAAGTTTTTAGGGCTTGGTGAAGGTGGAGCTTGATTTAGCGATGCCTCGACGTAGATCATCTTCGGCACGGACATCGACGACCTAGCTCGCTTTTTCTCCGACGAAGCCGACTCTAGAGCCCGGATTCCTTTTGGACAGCGGAGACGACTTCGTTGCGGAGCTATGGAGGTGGAGCACCGGATCTACAAAGGTTGTATTTCCGATATCCCATTAGTTAAGTTGTTAACTAGATTGTTTTTCGCCTAGAAATCTAGCAAAGGATCCGTAGTCGGGTCTCTCGGCACCGTTATTTTTGAAATTGGCATGTTCGATACTTTGTGAGACCTCACTAGTGTGCCTAGGAACCCTACAGTGGTATCAGAGCCTAGCTAGAGCCTTAGGCGAAGTCTAGACGGAATCTGAAACCCGAACGAACCCGAAACCCGCCTCAAAACATGCTCTCTGTCCTTTTTTCAAAAATTGGGATTTTTCCATATTTAAAATATTCAGTAAAATCAGCAGGAAATTCTAAGGGATACTGCAAAATTCGTATGCCTGATTCCATCAATGCGCCGCGTTTCCGCGGCACGAGCATGGCTCGTGCGGCGGAACCGCGGCCGTTTTGTCGTTTGTGGCATCCAAATTTGTACAGTAATTCATAATATGCTATGCTGGTTTTCCTGGGTATTTTTGATATTTTTTCAAGAGTTGAATTTTCTGGAGTTGTTTTGGGGATTCGGTGTTTCGATCGGGGTATCAAATTTTGTCTATTTGGCTTTCCGGATAAATTTTAGAATATGTTAAAAAGTTCGACCGGATATAAATACCCAATTTTTCCCCTGTCGGGAAATTTCCAAGTGTTGGATTTTTCCGTTGTTTAACGACGTTCTAAATAGTGCAAGTAACGCGATGGACCCTCTAGAAGACAACAAACCTTAACTCGATTATGTGACCGTCTTGAACTGCCCTTTGAACCTTCGGGTTTGGGGCAGTACGGCGTGCCACATGTGAGGCGTTGGCTTGACCCTTCTACGGCTGGACCGTTGGTACTGAGGTACGAACTGAATGTTGTTAGACTCATATTTCATGTGTTGATCTGTATCGGGAAAACTTGGGTGTTCGATTGTTCGATCGGAAAGTTTGACATTTTCTATTTATCCGGAATGTGATACAATAATTGGAATTCACAAGTAGTTATGAGATAACTGAATGAATGTTATAAACGTAGCAGTTTAGTCTCACTTGATCGGTTACCACGGAATTTTGATGTGATCAAAAGTCCGTCGCGATCACGTAGCGTACTCGGATACTCGCCGGGTAAACTTAATAGACAGCCTCACTCCATAGCCCCGACCAAGTGACTGTAGGAGAACCCCGTCGCCGAAAGCATCCGTTCGGGTGCTCGCGGCAGCGGTGTTCCGCCTTGGTGCACTTCGTCGACGGCGTCGGGGGTGCAGCCGCCTACTAAAGTTTGCGACGAGCATTCGATCAGGATGTCGGGAATCTTGTTGAATTGCCCGACTTGATATTGAAAAGAGTTTTCGATTTTGAGACTAAAATGCGGGGTTTATAATTGTTAGGCATGCGATGTCTAAAGAATTCATTTGGTCAGGCATGCGATGTCTGAGGAGGTTGCGGATTCCAACTGTTGTAGTTTTACACTTTCTTTTCTATGACCGTAAGTGTAATATGTGATATCGCCGGTTTCGTTGCTATATGTCAACGATAATTGGGATGGACATATTTACTTACGTTGATGACATGTGATGTTATGTGTTGCTGGATATGTTATATTGGATCGTCATGTTTGAATAGCCGGGGGTTTTTATGTGAGATGAGTGTTTTTCATTTTCATTCATGTAATAACTTGTATGTAATATTCTTTTATTGGGGCACTTCCAGGTAGCGGAAGTAGTCACCGTTTGTATATTATTTACTTTTCCGCACTAGGATAGACCCAAGGTGGAGAGCACAAGTAACCGGGTTCTGGAGTCCAGTGGGAGACCAACTCGAGGAGTCGAGTCCGGGTCTCCTAACTCCAGAATTGGTAGGGTTGCTTGCCGCTCTCGTAGGGGTCTAGGGGTGTGGGTTTGGCTATTCATCACGACCGTGGAATCCGTGTTTTATACTGGCTCGTATTGAAAACACGGACGTCCTAGTATATCCAATATTTCATATGTTTCTTCTGCTGCGATATCTGTGATGTGATCATGTGATGTTCTGTGATAGATACAGTATATAGTATATATGATATATTATATAGACGTTACTTATGTTTTACACCCGCGCTAGCCCTTCCCCGCTCTGCCGTTAGTTACCTAACCTAACGGTGCACGAGGGGACATCGAGGCGAATGCGGATGGCATAAGTGTACGTCGTATTTATCTGTGATGTTTAGGTACTTAAATGATGGTACTTCATTAATGAGATTAATGAAATAAAAGAAACCTAAGATGTTGTAGAATCGAATTTCAAAATAAAACAGGTAGCTACAGTTCTTGCTTTGCACAGCGGTATATACGATATATCCTGCACCTTATTCGATGAGGAAAGGACCGAGATCCCTTCACCGGGAGTGACTCCTTTAGCAATAACTGGCAGATGCTACACACTCGGTTTGTCTTTTGATTTCTTTTAAGAGTTTTTGCTTTGCACAGTGATATATATGATATATCCCGCACCTCATTCGACGAGGAAAGGACCGACGATCCCTTCACCGGGAGTGACTCCTTTAGCAAAACTAGAAAAGCCTCAAAAGCGCTCCATTTTAAAAACATTCGATCCTACAACGATATCAAGTTCATTACGCAATAGGTTTTCAGAAAAACCTGTCGTAGCCCTCCGTCATTTCAGATAAGTTGTATATAGTATTCGTGCTGCATTTGTTGGCTTTCGTCAAGGTGCAGTGTGCGGTAGCTATATGCTGCTTATCTGCTAGCATACGATGCGATTGGATTAGGGTAGTCGTGCGGCTTTGTTGGCTTTCGTCAAGGGTCATGCGGGTGGGTTTAATTCAATCAGGAAATGACGGGTTGAACTTGACTAGCGGGCTATGGTTTGTTGGCTTTCGTCAAGGTCATAGCACGTTAGGGGCAAAACATTATCGGGAATTTCAAGTGTTGAAATTTGCAATGAGATTGCATACCTTCTATGAGATAGTTGGATCCCGATACCCGCTGCGAGTAATTGTTACTCCTGGGAGAGTTTTACACATTACAATTAGCCGATCAAGTAGGTGTCTAGAAAGGTGTTAACGAGGTTACGCCTCTGGGAAAACGAGGTTTACATTAATTAGGTTCGTGCGAAAGCACGGGGGACCTCCCTCAAAGTACCGACACTGGCCTGGCTGAAAGATTGGCGAACTTGTAGTGTGTAATTAATCCCGGATAGTCTTTCCTTTTAGGGTTTGAAGGAAGATTTGATAAAAAGCAGTGGGAGCCATCCTGATTAGATAAAATAAAACCAATCTATTCTTGCAAGAGCGCACGCTGAGTGTTTTCTTCTCTCTCTCTCCTGGTAGCGACCATATCACGCCTTAATCAAGATAATAATACGGATTATTGACCGAACCCGCTTGTTATACTGAGCTGGGGAACGTTGGTCCCGCTCCTACTTATAATTGTTATAAGACAGAGCAGGAAATTGGGGATTACCAGAATTCCCGTGCCGCCCAAACGAAGAGAGTGCATGCTGATGCATCATCTTCGGGTGTGTTCTTTATACAGAACTGTTTCTCAGTATCCTCCGTATCCTGGGTATATGATACCGGATAAGGATCCCAGATATGTAATCTGTTACATAGGGCTACAAAAGGGTAGAAAAACTGAGAACGGGTGATAAGTTTCATGAGGCAGAACACACGGCAAGAGTTGCAGCCAAGTCTGTCGGTCACTGTCACCCTGTATTACCGATACATTGATTCTGAACGAATGTTATTAGATACCGAACCTGATATACAAAATCATATCAGTCTCTTTATTAGTAAAGAAATGATAAAATTTTGTATTGTTGGATAATGTTTTGAACATTTCCTATATCAAAAGTTGATCGGTTCAGGCACGTTATCTAAAAGCATTGATGTTCTAAATCAAACTACAGTTCATAGTATATACAACACACACAAGAGGAAGAGTTCAGAAATGAACGATTCCTTCTTGAGGTATTGTAGACTAGGTCAGATCAATGTGACCCGACTAGCTGAGTTACATAAAGATGCATATTTAAATTAGTTTGAATTTACATCTTGTGAAACTCGCCAGTCATGTCACAAAGATAAGATGACCATAGCTCTGTTTATTGGAAACAGAGAAAGAGTTAGTGAACTCTTGGGACTGATACATGATGATGTATGCAAGGTCTCCTGTCTACACATGCCAGGACTGGTTCTTTATACTTCATTACATTCTCTGATGATCTTTCGTGATTCAGACCTATGTTCCTGTTGAAACACAAGTCCGAACCTTTTGAGATATTCACAGAATATAAGTTAGAAGTAGAGAACCAAAATATAGGTATAAGTATTATGTCCTTTGATGTGATCAAGGAGGAGAATACTTGTGCACGGAAATCCTGGACTATTTTAAAGGAGAATGAGATTCTCTCTCAGCATTACTCCTCCGTATACACCATTGCACGCTGGTATGTCGGGGCGGAGCAGATACACCCTATTTGATATGGTGTGCTCTATGATGAGTAATACTGAGTTACCTTTTTCCTTAGGGGTTATACACTTGAGAAGTTGCATACCTATTGAACAGGGTTTCAATCAAATCAAAGCCTACCATTTCATATGTGATATGGAAAGGGAAGAGCCCATATCTTAAGTTAGTTAAGATTTGGGGTTGTCCGGCTTATGTATAAAAGCAAAATCCGGACAAGCTTGAGGCAACGTCTGTTATGTAGAACTGGAAACGTTCCAGCTATACAAACTGCAGCAAAAGATTTGGTAAAACCAAAGGATTCAGTAGATTCCAACGAACCTCAGCCTCTCCGCCGATCTAGTAGGGTTCCTCACCCACCTGAGAGATACTTCGATTTCTCTATGACAGTGGGAGCGAGGATTGCATCATGAGATGATGACCCAACTAGTTTCGAGCTGGCCATCAGGAGTATGACTCTGTAAGAATGGCTGGATGCTTAGCGATCTGAGATGGAATCCATGTTCACCAGCAAAGTATGGACTTTGGCTGCTACATCTGAAGGGTTAAATCCCCGTCAGGAGCAAGTATATCTTGAGAAGATTACTTGGTGTAGATGGAAAAATTGAGACTTTCAAAGCTAGACTTGTTAAAGGTTTTCGTCATTGACCAGGCGTGGATAATGATCAAACCTTTTCCAGTACCTATGCTTAAGTCCATCCAGATACTACTTGCCACGGCTACATACCATGACTACGATATCTGGTGGTTGGGTGTCATGACAGCTCTTCTAAAATGATGATTTAGAAGAGAGCGTCTATAAGTACATAGCCAGAGGGCCTCGTAAACAGTGGGAGCAGCGGAAACGTGTGCAAGATGCTTTATAGGATAAAGCAGGCATCGCGGAGATGGAACATCTGTTTTGATGGATTAGTCAAAGAAGTTGACATCATCAAAATGGTAGATGAACCTTGTATATACAAAAAGGTAGTAGGGAGTATGGTGGTGATCCTCGTAGAGTACATGGATGACATACTCTTGATAGGGAAGGAGTTTCCTATGCTACGCTCGATCAATCTCCGTTTATCACAATGATTCTCCATATAGGATCAAAGTGATACCTGCTAAATCCTGGATTTTGGATCTATGAGATAGATCTAAGTGAATGTTAGGGTTCTCACTAGTCGTAGTGAGATGGTATCAATCGATCCTGGGGAGAATCACTGGAAGTGTTCCAGGGTGATAAAGACGACTGAATATCAGTCGCAGGCATTGTATTTACCCTCTGTAAAGAGACGGTATGTTGGAAGAGTTCCAAGCTAGATACCGTGGCAAACTAGACGATAAAGGCACGATACATCGCTACTTAAGATGCTACCAAAGAGGCTGTTTGGATGTATATTGGTTCATGAGATGAACTACGTTCCTACCATTGTTTGACAATGGAGTTGTGGCTTATGCCAAGGAACGACGGTCCCATCAGTGATCCAGACTTATTCTAAGGCAGTATCACCTGATCATGGAGATGGTTGATCTCCAAGGTGATCGAGGCAAGGAGAGCAGACTCAGAGGATAACACGGCGGATCCACTCACGAAGGCCTATTCCCAGAGAGAGACTTTTATGGGATGGTTGAGTATGAGATACTACAACCACTGCTACAGATGGCCCTAGTGCAAGTGGGAGATTGTTACTTATATGTATGCCCTAGAGGCCATTACTGTACATAGGATGTATATTGTAGTGGATGCTGGGACATATATAGGGAGGACTTTCTTGCTCGACATGATAGTATGCTATCTGGTTACCCTTTACCTTAACGTGTACATTGATTGTCTCTCTGCTACATGTTGGTAAAGCCCTTAGGATGTGTACTTGACTACCTGGACTATGATGCGGATCATACTAGTGGGGACATGGTAGTCCATAAGTACATCCTTCAAAGTCCCTAGTCGTGGGTGTATCGAGACGGGGCATCGATATACCAGAGTAGACTAGCGTGTATCTTCTCGACCCATACAGATGGGCGATGGATGATCCCATATCCATTGGTGTTTGACATCGGAGATGATATACTGGTGCTCAGTAGAGACTGGGTACACTGGACGGACTCGCCGAGAACTCCCAGATGGTATTATACCTCACGTCAGATGGCAGTTCTCTGGTGACACTGGTACAGAGTAGTCTGTTGACCCGAGATCGTCATAGAGTCTTGTGTGGTTCCCACTGTGCTTTGATTTCCATCTTACCACGTCCAAGAGGGCGTGCAAAACGGTGGTTTTTGGGTACAGTCCTGAGTCAAATGGAGGCAATGAGCGATAGGAGGGGATTCGTCTCTCCCGGTATAGGGAGTTGATGTTGCGCTGTGTTCGATTGGCTATAACAGGAAATCCCTGGCCAGGGTTGCTGAGATTTACTGGTAAGTGTTACCAGTAGTTTCTCGAACAGTTATAGACCTCATATCGACACGACTTATCGAGCTATTGGGGTCTGACGTTTACCACCCCTAGGCAAGATATGCGACATATCAGACGATCAGACCGGACTGTACGGTAGTGTTACTGGTCGGATTCACTGGAGTGTGAGCGGGCTTGCTCGTCGATCTTCAGATCGCTCAATACCCGGGTGGCCGTTACGTTTAGCAGACCGCTTGCGGCTTGTGGGTGTTTGATATGATCATCACCTGCTGCCGGCGTATTGACGAGTCTTTAGAGTCCTACACAGAGGTTTCCTGGCTCAAGCGAAACGAAATAGGAGCGCATATGAGATATGTGCGGGACCGAGAATAATGCGTGTATGTGATACCGTATTTCATTCTCGTGATCAATGTATCGATTAGGTTATATGCGATATACCCTAGTTATCGAATCAAGGGTTGATTCGATAAACCGATGCATTGCATACTAGTCGGTTATATACGATATGACCGGATCGTTAAATCAAGTGTTGATTTAATGATTTGATGCATAATTATATATTTGATATATTACTTTGCATTAACTGGTATCGGTTCACTTTAAATGGATTTTCTCGCTCGGATGTGCGCATTACATATGCGATATGATTTTGTGCACTTGATTGTATCATGTTTGATGATACATATCTTTTTGGTTAAGTGTAAAGATTTAAACCATGGTTAAGTGGATAATTAGGGTTTTACTTATTCATTTATTTATCCTTTTATTTTTGAAAAAAAAAGGAAATGAAATGAGAGAAAAATGGTGGCTTATTTTGTTTGCAACATGAAGCTTCATGAAGCATTCATGAAGTGACCATTTTTGTCTCATCTCCTTAACCCTAACCATTCTTTAACCTTGGTCAAATCTCTACACTTAACTTGGGTTAATATTATGATAAGAATAAATGTATTATTCTTTTTATCATAACTTATCATAACAATTAGCTTCTTCTTCTTCATCTTCTTTAAGGAAGAAAGCAAGCTCCATCAATGGTGATTGATGGAAATGAGTGAGAAATCCAAAACTAAAGTCTACCCACTTCCTATTTCTTCATCCTCTACCTCTTGCCAAGTAGTAGAGTGTGTTTCCTTCACAAGTTTTTAGGGCTTGGTGAAGGTGGAGCTTGATTTAGCGATGCCTCGACGTAGATCATCTTCGGCACGGACATCGACGACCTAGCTCGCTTTTTCTCCGACGAAGCCGATTCTAGAGCCCGGATTCCTTTTGGACAGCGGAGACGACTTCGTTGCGGAGCTATGGAGGTGGAGCACCGGATCTACAAAGGTTGTATTTCCGATATCCCATTAGTTAAGTTGTTAACTAGATTGTTTTTCGCCTAGAAATCTAGCAAACGATCCGTAGTCGGGTCTCTCGGCACCGTTATTTTTGAAATTGGCATGTTCGATGCTTTGTGAGACCTCACTAGTGTGCCTAGGAACCCTACATATGGTACATGCTCCTACTACTGCCGCCGTGACCATCCCGGTTTCACTACAGGAGTTCATGAGGCTGAGACCTCTAGTCTTTACGGGTACCGATACAGCAGAGGACCCGCAGACGTTCCTTGACAGCTTGGCCAGGATCTGCCGTTCGCTGAGATGTTCTGATGATCGCTGGGTAGAGCTTGCGAGTTTCCGACTAGAGGGTCTCGCACAGATATGGTGGGAGTCAGTTCTGAGAGGTCGAGCTGCAGGTCTACCGCCCATGACCTGGACCGAGTTCACAACAGTTTTCCTTGCCCGTTTCCTCCCGGAGAGCGTTCGCGACGCTAGAGCTCGTAGTTTTGAGGCCTTGGTCAAGACACCTGGTATGACGGTGTCTGAGTATGACGTCCAGTTTACACAGTTGTCCCGATATGCTCCGTACCTGGTAGATACCGAAGCGAAGAGGGTGAAGAGGTTCATACAGGGACTGGATGCCCATCTATATCTTGCCATTGGCGCCCTGCATTTCGATACCTATTCAGCAGCTATGGATACGACATTACGGATGGAGGCGCGTATTTCAGCGACTTCGGCCATTTCCGGGCCGAAGAGGATTCGTACCGGTACGCCAGATCAGAGGCAGCATGCCAGATTCATTCCGAGAGATAGGGCCGGCTGAGGATTCGGACGCGGTCAGCTGTATGGATCGTATACACAGGGACAGCAGTCGTCGCCAGGGTGCTTTGGGTGCGGGAGTCTCCACCATCGCGTTAGAGATTGTCCAGCGAGACGACAGGGAGCGGCGACAGTTCCGCATGTGACTCTACCTCCATCACCGCCCCTCTTCAGAGAGCTCTACTACCTGCCACAGGCGATGCTCCACGCCAGTTAGGTGCACCCAGTAGCCGTGGGCGCGGCGCACCGATCCAGAGAGGACGAGGAGGCAGAGGCCGAGGTCAGCCTGCTATTGGAGGAGGTCAGGCCCGAGTATTTGCATTGACACCGCAGGATGCACATGCATCCAATGCCGTCGTGACAGGTACCCTATCAGTATGCTCTGTAGACGCACACGTGTTGTTTGATCCCGGATCCACGCACTCTTACGTTTCCACACACTTCGTACCGAGTTTGGGTAGAGAGTCCGGTTTGCTTGATCAGCCGCTTGTTGTGACCACTCCTGTGGGAGAGTCTTTTGTTGCTAGGCACGTGTTTCGATCCTGTACCGTTAGTATTGGCGAGCAAGAGCTGCATGTCGACTTGATCCTTCTTGAGATGTTGGACTTCGACGTTCTTTTGGGCATGGATTGGTTAGCCACCTGCCATGCGTCTGTGGACTGCCGCGAGAAGACAGTTAGATTTTGTTTTCCCGGCGAGTCGGCTTTTGTTGTGCAGGGGGACCGTGGTGCCGCCCCTCACATATTGATTTCTTCTCTCCGCACTGATCAGCTGTTGAGAAAGGGATGTCGGGGATTTCTGGCCTATGTATGCGATACTAGAGCTACAGATGTTCCATTGGATCAGGTTCCGATTGCATGCGACTTCCCCGATGTCTTCCCTGATGAGCTGCCAGGATTGCCACCTGAGCGTGATGTCGAGTTCTGTATTGATTTGATTCCCGGCTCGGGGCCTATTTCTATACCGCCTTATCGGATGGCCCCGGCGGAGCTTAGAGAGTTGAAGGTTCAGCTGCAAGATTTGTTAAATAAGGAACTTATTCGACCCAGTGTTTCTCCATGGGGTGCTCCGGTCCTGTTTGTTAAGAAGAAGGACAGAAGTTTGCGCTTATGTATCGACTACCGCCAGCTGAACAAGGTTACCGTGCGGAACAGGTATCCGTTGCCGCGTATTGATGATTTGTTCGACCAGCTCCAAGGTGTGGGGTATTTTTCGAGGATCGACTTACGATCAGGATACCATCAGCTGCGAGTCCGACAGGAGGATATACCGAAGACAGCCTTCCGTACACGCTACGGCCATTATGAGTTTTTGGTGATGTCGTTCGGACTCACCAACTCCCCCGCAACATTTATGGATTTGATGAACCGTACATTCAGGGCGTATCTTGACTTGTTTATCATCGTGTTCATCGACGATATTTTGGTGTATTCCCGGAGCCGAGACGAGCACGAGCAGCACCTGCGGATTACGTTACAGACGCTGAGGGAGCACCAGCTGTTCGCGAAGTTCTCCAAGTGTGTATTCTGGCTGAACAGCGTCGGATTCTTGGGTCACGTGATTACGAGGGATGGCATATGTGTGGACCCGAAGAAGATTGAGGCCGTTCAGCAGTGGCCCCGACCTACATTGGTTACTGAGATCCGTAGTTTTTTAGGCCTGGCGGGCTACTACAGGCGTTTTGTTCAGGATTTCTCCCGTATTGCTGCACCTTTGACCGGTTTGACCCGGAAGGGAGTTCCTTTCGTTTGGACGGAGGAGTGTGAGCATAGTTTCCAGCAGCTATGGACTTGTTTGAGTACGGCGCCGGTATTATCTTTGCCTTCGGGATCAGGCGGATTTGTGGTCTACTGTGATGCTTTGCGAGTGGGGTTAGGATGCGTATTTATGCAGCATGGCAGGGTGATCGCGTATGCTTCGCGGCAATTGAAGAAACATGAACAGAACTACCCCACTAACGATTTGGAGATGGCTGCTGTGGTCTTTGCACTGAAGATATGGCGACATTACCTATATGGCGAGTCGTGCCAAATATTCACAGACCACAAGAGCTTAAAATACATATTTCAGCAGCGAGACCTGAACCTCAGACAGCGTCGTTGGATGGAGTTGGTAAAAGATTATGACTGCGAGATCTTATACCACCCGGGCAAGGCGAATGTGGTAGCGGATGCTTTGAGCAGGAGGCCCGAGGGTAGTCTATCCTGTTTGCGCGCAGTGCAGAGGCAGTCGTCAGCAGATTGGCAGATTTTATGCGACAGCCGAGTTGAGTTTGAGTTCACTCCGACCGGGGGACGGCTTGCGCGTGTTCATGCACGTCCGCAGTTACTTGACCGTATATATGAAGCACAGCGCAGAGATGACCGTTGCTCAGAGATCTTGGCACAGATGGGACGGGATAGATTTTCCGAGTTCGTGGTTGATGAGCAGGGGATTTTACGATTTGGATCTAGACTGTGCGTACCAGATGCTGAGGGATTGCGGCGCGATATTCTCGAGGAGGCACATCGATCGGTGTATAGTGTCCATCCCGGTTCCACCAAGATGTACCATGATATGAAAGAGACCTACTGGTGGGACGGAATGAAGAGGGACATCGTGGAGTTCGTATCGAGATGCCTGACTTGTCAGCAAGTCAAGGCCGAGCACCAGAGGCCCGCAGGAGAGCTACAGCCGTTACCCATTCCGGAGTGGAAATGGGAGCAGATTTCGATGGACTTCGTTGTGGGTCTCCCCATGACCAGTCGAGGGTACGACTCCATTTGGGTGATCGTGGATCGATTGACGAAAGCGGCTCACTTCCTGTCAGTGAAGACCACTTTCAGTTTTGCTCAGTATGCTCAGATTTACATCGACGAGATCGTGCGGTTGCATGGCGTACCGACTTGTATCATGTCAGATCGAGGCACCCAGTTTACTAGCCGACTATGGCAGAGGCTTCAGGAGGCATTGGGCACTCATTTGAGTTTCAGCACAGCATTCCATCCGCAGACCGACGGACAGTCAGAGCGGACCATTCAGACTCTCGAGGACATGCTCAGAGCGTGTGTTTTGGACTTCGGCGGTAGCTGGGATCGTCATTTACCTCTAGTGGAGTTCTCCTATAACAACAGCTTCCATGATACTATTCAGATGGCACCTTTCGAGGCGTTGTATGGGAGGTGTTTCCTGATTTAAAATCAGGAAAGCTTTTGGGAAAAGCTTCAAAAAGGGGCCGCGTGCTTACACGTGACCAGCAGTCACGTGTTGACACGTGACATATAAAAGCAGCAGAAAAGGGCACATTGGTTCCCTGATCAAGTCAAGGAAAAGGCTTCAGAAGAGGTCACGTGCTCCCACGTGACCAGGGTCACGTTTTGGCACGTGACGTTTAAAGCAGCAGACTCGCTCTCCAATTGAACCAAGGAAAGAGGCGCCAGACAAGGGTCACGTGCTGACACGTGACCAGGGGTCACGTGGTAGCACGTGACGGCTAAGCAGCAGAAGAAGGCAGAGTCCAAAAGAAGAAAAAGGCTCGTTCCAAAAGAGTCACGTGTCCACACGTGACTATGGGTCACGTGGTCACACGTGACCGGCTTTCAAAGCCCATTTTGCTAACAGAATTAAATTCTGAAAGAGATTCAAATCTTTCCAAAGGAAAGCAATTATCTGGAACCGATCAAATTAAAGATTTAGAGATGATTAAATATCATCTATCTATGGAAAATCTCGAGTTTGGAAAGATTTCCCCTTTAAATCTAACAGAAATAACAAAGGAGAATCCCTGGATTTGAAATCCAATGGTGAATAAAATTCACCTAATAATCCAAGGGTCAAAAACGAACGATGGATGCAAATCAAACCTCTCAATGAAGATTCGTCAAAAACTAATTGATTCGGCTGCTTCTCCTATAAATAGGAGCCTGGAGACACAAAAGAAAGATATATACACGCAGAGGAAAAAAAAAAGGAGAGAGCCTTGATACTTTGAGGAATTTGGAGCTTCTGCAAAAAGAAAACCCTAGGTAAGAAAGGGAAGGCTTCCTGAAAGAAGGAGAATTTAATTCTCAGCAGAGTTTAACTCTGACAAAATAAAAAACAGAAGAAATATATTTCTTCTCTCTTTGATAGAGGATCTGCAAAGTGCATATCTCCCCTTTAGGTTGAGAATTTAATTCTCAATGGGTTGAGATCCAGCCATGCAGATCCAAAACAAGGAGAGGGAATGGAAAAACGAGAATTTAATTCTCACAGAACTATAGGAATTTAATTCCTCTAAAAGTAGGGCTTGACCCTGTGTTATGGGAATTTAATTCCTTCAGGACAGAGAGAAACAGGGTTTAACCCTAATTAAGAACTTAGTTCTGGTGAAACAACGGGAATCCAATTCCCTTAATCATAATTTAACAGGGACTGGAAGTTTAATTCCTTAAAAAGCTTTTATTAGGGTTTTCAGTTCTTCACATAAACGAGGAATTTAATTCCTGCAGAAGATTCAGGGTTCAATTCTACTCCAGAATATAAGTCTTCAAAAGGAAGTAGGAATTTAATTCCTTTGAAAATTAAAGCTTTAGGAATTTAATTCCTAAAAAAAGGATCAACAGATTCTCTAAACAATATACATGGAGGCAGGGTCACGTGCCACCACGTGACCCCCTCAAAAGATCTACAGAAAGCCTTTTGAGGCAATCCCCCACGTGACCCACGTGACCCTTGACGGAAGCTCTAACACAAAGGCATATGAATGCCCGTCACGTGATGACACGTGACGCTCTGAAAGATGCAATAATCTTAGCAGAATGAATGGAGAGAGGGCGCTCTCACGTGTCACCACGTGACCCCTCTTGCTTTAGTGTTTAACACTAAGTTGGAACTCCTGAATTCAGTGTTAAAACACTGTTGGGCCGCAAAGTTCAACGCCAATCAAAGAACTTTACTTGCAGTGTTCAACACTGACTACCTTAGTGTTTAACACTAATTTGAGAGCTTTGTTGCCGATGCTTGGTACTGATCTGTTTTAGTGTTTAACATTAATCTGAAAGCCTTGTTGCTGGTGTTCAACACCAATTATCTTTTAGTGTTAAACACTAACTTGTCAACCTCATTCCCAGTGTTCAACACTGATTGCTCTGAAGTGTTTAACACTAGGCTTTGGCCCAATTGGCTAAAGGGATAGAGGCAAAGCCTCTCCCTCAATGGACCCACAAGAAGTCAATATTCCAGACATGATAGGACTTAGCCCAAGCTGGCCATAAGTCCTCAATTCGTAATTAACTGGGCCAATGGGCTCATAATATAATTAATGGGTCTTGAGCCTAAATTGGGCCAAGGACTATTTAACCCATTCCGGTTCTAGGGTACATCTCTTCACTCCTTTGATACCTGGCATTGTAATCCCTCAATGTCTTCAAAGAGGTGACGGGTCCCGACGACCACCCATGATATGGACTGTGGGGTCCTTAAACTCATGTTTAATGCAAAATTCCTGGTTACGTGGAATGTGGATAATGTCACTCTTTGACCCCGCGGAAAACGCCCAGAGCGGAGCCTAGTCCTCGCCGAGCACGGCAGTGAACCCGTGTGAAGCATCTAGTGCAAAATTCCTGGTTACGTAGAACGTGGATAATGTCACTCTTTGACCCCGCGGAAAACGCCCAGAGCGGAGCCTGGTCCTCGCCAAGCACGGCAGTGAACCCGTGTGAAGCATCCAGAGCACATACCGGACTGTGGAGTCCTTAAACCCATGGACTATGAGGTCCTTAACCTTGACCGAGATGTCTTAAAACTAACAACGGACCGCAATGTCCTTAAACTACCTATGGACCGCAATGTCCTTTAACTACACACGGACCGCAATGTCCTTAAACTAACTACGGACCGCAATGTCCTTAAACTAACTACGGACCGCAATGTCTTTAAACTACCCATGGACCGCAATGTCCTTAAACTACCCATGGACCGCAATGTCCTTAAACTAGAACAATAGAGCTCCATGTGCTCTTTTGTCGGATCTAAACGGTCCCGTTTAAGTTGATCTTAGCCTCAAAGACGGCTAACGTATCCTTAAACCTTCAAACAGACTGGACTATGAATCCCCCAAATTAACTCTGGCTCGAGGGTACATCTCTGAACTCCTCTGACACCCGTCGTTGTAATTCTTCAACGTCGTCAGAGAGGTGACGGGTCCCGACGGCCACATATGCGATGGACCACTATGTCCCTAAACTGGAACAATAGAGCCCAAATGCTCTTTTGTCGGATCTAAACGATCCCGTTAAGTTGATCTTAGTCTCAATGTTAGACTAACGTATCCTTAACAAATGTTTGAGTTGATCTTGGCCTCAAGTATGGCTGATGTATCCTCAAACCAAACCCCCAAACCCAAATCTAAGATAAACACGGATTTGGACTAGTCCACGCCCTACGGGCGACGACATAACTCAGTCTCCGTAAACAATCCACGGGCAATAAAGAACGAAATAAAAGCCCAAGACACAAAGTGACCATCTGGAGAAAGAGAAAGTTGTTACCGCGATGCGGTAGCGTAATTAACTGCAGGGGCTTGCGCCTGCAGGGAAGAGCGTCCCCACAATCAAAAAACCCCTCAAACGAGGGGGAATCTGACGAAGTCTGCTACATCGGCCGCATCCGTCTAAACCTTCGATACACAGGTGCCATAGATCGACTTGGCATCTTCGGAGAGGTGGACGGATAGCACCAATTAGCATCTGCCCCGAATCTCAGTGCCAAGACATCGCAGTCTTGCGCGCCGCCGTTCGGAGGGGAACAGATTCTGGCACGCCCGGTGGGACCTTTTCCTCTTTCCACTCCACACTTCGTGTGTCGTGATTCGCGAACCAATCGCGGTTCGCTAATAGTTGCCCTTGGGTTTCAAGATACTAAGAATTGGCATCTTGCTTATTGCAGAAAGCAAAGGATCGATGGCTTCTACTTCTGCAAAATTCTCCAACTGCTCAAACTGCAATTGCGACCAACGCTCTACCTCGCCAGGAGGTACAGCCTATGGACCCCAAGCTGCTTCGTTGTTCACAATGCCGGTGGACCAAGTGACTCAGGACACTACCGGATTGTTCTTCGGGACTATACTCCCATCGTCAAGCTTCGCGGCGCCGGTACTGACAAAGGAAACTCCCAAGAAGTCAGTCTTTGATCGTCTTACCCCTGCCGCGGCTCCTCTCAACGAGTCGCCCAGCGTCAGCGCCTCGGTCTTCTCTAGATTGGGCCGGAAATCCTGCAAACTCATCATAGGGCCTACAATCTCAGAGAAGGCTGCTTCTAAGAAAGTGACCGGTCCTGCTCCTGAAGACATCAAAGCGACTTCCCCTGCTACAAAGTCGGTCTTTTCAAGATTGACGGCTCCAGCTCCCGCTCCTGCTATCCAAAAGACGTCGGTCTTTGACAGGCTAACACCAACAACAACCCCCCACCCATACAGGGGGCAAGACAAAACCATTCTTACCGCTGACCCAACGCCGTCTGCTCGACACGCTCGACGTCGCCATTGGCGCCGAGTAAGGAAGGCTGGGGGCAACTCCCCCTCTGGGTTGACTCCATCGGCCCCGGTGGCAGAAGTTAATGCTGCTGTTCCAACTGGGAACAGCTTCGAAATGCTAAATAAGGTGCGAAGAAATTCTCCTACCGCAGTGCTGAAGAGGTCTCCTCCCCCGTTAAAAAAGGTTGTGGAAATGGAATCAGAACAGCCCCAATCTCCTCAACGGCTGTCTTCCAAAATCTATAAGGTTTGGCGGCAGGCCCGAGACTCGACCATCGATCCAAACTCCTCCCGCCAGCACAAGAAGCTGAAAATCCAACCGGAAGCTGGTCACCAGGCTGAACCCCGAAAGGCTGTCAGGACGCCCACCTCAACGGCCCCCTCAAACTCCATGGCTCATAAAAGGAGGAGGCCAGAGAAGACCCCCCAACGTGCAACGACGGCTAAAAGCACTGAGCCCAGACGCCCTAAGTCTGGGGGCATGATGGTCCACACCATATACATGGCCTCTGGAAAGGAGGAGAGCCGCACTTCTACAGGCCACCGACCACTTACCCGATCCGTGACGAAAGCCCAGGAGCAGCAACAAAAGCTCCAAGAAATGATGAGTGCTATGGCCGCACTTACCGGGCCAAAAGAAAGCCCAGAAACATCCTCAGACGCGCGCCAAGAGGAAGAAACCGACGCTGAATTCCTTCGCCGGATACTGGAGAAAAAGGACAAAGAGGCTGCTGAACAAGCAGCCAACATACAATGTATGGGCCTTCTCTTCCAAGATATGATAGGAATGATGATCCAGCAGGACTTGCCCGTCGAAGATCCCCCAATCGTTCTTGAAGACGACCGAGGAGAAACGTCGAATCCACTGCCGGCCCTCTCAACGGCCAAGGAGGAGGCAATCTCTAAGGCGGACTTGGCTGACTACATAGCCCAGCAAATCCGGGTCCATCATGCGACTGAGGCAGCTGGTCAAGTCGTGAAAACGGGGCGGCCGTATCCAAGCTGGTACGACCAAATCAAATACCCGCAAGGCTATACGATACCAAAATTCCACGTGTACAAGGGGACCGGCAATCCCCATCAACATGTCGCCCAGTTCCGAGCCCTCTGCGGTAACACCGGCGGTGATGATAAACTGTTGCTCCGACAGTTCGTGGGCAGCTTATCAGAAACAACATTCGAATGGTATTCGGAACTCCCGAACGATTCTATCAAAACGTTCGCTAAAATGGAGTTGTTATTCACTCAGCGATTCGCAAGCGCCAGCGAACGCACTCCAATAACTGCTTTGATTAACGCCAGGGTCAAACCAGGCGAAACCTGGGTCCAGTATGCTATACGCTGGCGGAACTTGTGGTCGAGATGCGAGCAACGCATTGAGGAGGCACCCGCAGTGGGCATGTTCATGGGAACCCTAGACCCCCACGCAACTATCTCCCAGTTTATGATGTTCTTTAAGCCAACCACATTCCAGGCTTTAATCGACAAGTTGGCTCAGATGGACCAGATGGGTCATAGACCACCTCCCCCGAAGTCGGAACCGCGGAATGACAAGGGTAAAGGAAGGGCAACCTTCGTCGCGAATGCCCAGCAGCAACCTAACGCCCCGAAACCGGCAGATCAATTGGAAGAAAGACGCCGGTATTATAATGAGAAGATGAAACGTCCCTACTCGTTCCCACGAGACAAGACGAAACGGTTATTCGAGCTGGCAATACGCAACAGACTTATAAACCTACCGAATCCAAGGCGACCGCCGCAACCCACCGAAGTGAATAACCCTAACTATTGCCCTTACCATCAAACGGTAAGCCATCCGATTGAAGATTGCTTCGTCTTCAAAGGATGGATTGAAGATCAATACCTCCAGGGGAAGTTTGTACTGTCCGAGAAGTGGAAGGTGAGCCCACCACAACCGCATACTCCTAAGAAAACAGATACATTGGGGGCAACCTGCTCCTTTATTGAAGAAGCTCCGTGGGAAGTCGTGCTATCAACGAAAACCAAAAGAATGCTGAGAGACCTTCACGCGTGCCCTGCGATCGAATGGAAAAACCCTCTTGAACCTCAAATTATCGAGGGGATGTTGAAGCCCCGCACAGCTACGAAGGCTCGGGATAAAGGCCCAAATACTCACGCCCAACCATCGAAATCTTTGAAGAAAAAGAAGAAGAAATCCAAGAAGCCCGCGAAGCCTGGAGATGAGCACATGAGCTTGCAGAAGCAAATCGACGCGCTGGAAGAATACAATCAAAAGGCTCGAACTCCTGTCACGCTGCAAGAGTTCCTCAACCACATCTTTCAAAGGGGAGATGATGAAGAGAGCTCATCGGATGAATCCGAAGAGTATGTGGCGAGTTGTAACGTAATCTCCCACTCGTTTACCGATTATGAGAAAACTCCTAGCACTAAGAAACTGGAGGCGGAACCTGAACCAGAGCGTGCGTGGCTGACAAATGAAATGATCAAAGCCTTCTTAGACGAAATTCGTCTAAAAAGTAAGGCGGATCAGGAGCATGAGATGGCGACGTCAGAAAGAACCAAATGCAGGCGACTGAATGAAAGAGTTGAACTACCCCCGCCAGATCAAAAGGCATCCGAAGTAGACAAGAAGATATTCAAGACGAGGAAAAGGTTTGCCAAAGCCATGTCAATGGGAATGAAGCTACCACCCTCGGAAGGGAATACACGCGATGGGGCAGAGAAGCACCCTAATTATTGCACATATCATCGGAGAATCTCACACCCCACGGAGGAGTGCGATGCCTTTAAAATATGGTGGCAAGGATATGTTACTCGTCAGCAACATTTTAAGCGCATGAAACGCAAGAGCCGTCGGGAGCGAAGAAGTACTGTCGATGGGCACAACAGAACTACTGGCAACTGTTACATGGTTAACGCCGGGGGGTCACAAGTTCTCACCTTTGGGAGCGACTCTGATGAAGAAATGGCTCTGGGCCCTCTCTTTAAAGAATCCGTTTTAGGGAAAGAGGAGGAATCGGAGGCTTGCGAGAACATCCAGCTGCGCAATCGCACACTCCCAGAAAAGAATCTCGGACCCGTAAGTAGAAAAGATAAGGGAAAGGAAAAGGCCACTGAAGATATCACTTTAGATGACCAAGTCATGAAAGAACTGGCTGCCAAAGACCCTCCTAGGAGGAGTAAAGTGGACTATAACATCCTCGCGCACCTAAGGAAGCTACCCTCTCAGCTTAGCATTCTCGATGCCCTCCTATTATCAAAAGAAGCGCGAGACTCACTAATTAAGGCATTACAAGAACCTGAACAATTCCAAGCCTTCCTCGCCACTGAAAAGATGAAAGATGAACTGGAGGAAGTGCATACAGCCGATATCACTTTCAGTGATGAAGACCTCCTTCTTGGGACGTGCGACCATAACCGTCCCCTATATGTCTCCGGATACTGCCATGATATCAAGATAGGCAAGATCCTGGTGGATAATGGATCCTCCGTCAATCTCCTTAATGTTCGGGTGTTGAAGGAAATCTGCATGAGTGTGCAACATCTCGCTCGTGACAAAATTACTATCTCCGGTTTCGATTCACAATCGTCACGGACTCTCGGATCTGTGATACTAACATTACGCTTTGGACTTCTCGTCACAGACATCAAATTCCATGTCATTGACGCCAAGACCTGCTACAACGCCTTGCTCGGCCGTCCTTGGCTACACGAGTACAACATCATCCCTTCTACACAACATCAGTGTATGAAGTACTTTAAAGATGGTTTCGAGTATACTGTAACAGGCGAGTTGAACCCATTTTCCGTGAACGAAGTCCGCAAATACGAGGATGCGAAATACTTTTTGCCAGATTTCGAGGATACAGAAAGGTGTCGCAACCCGGAGAACAAAGCCGTCGCCACCATCCCTGTTTTCGGGAGCGATACCGAAGAAGAGGAAGAGATAGTTTATGCAGGGCCATCTCAACGCAACAATCTGGGGACGCTCGCCCCCATGTTGGTCTTCGGAAGTGATTCAGAAGATGAAGTTAATGCCGTGTTCTCCAATCGGCTGTCAATACAAGCACCCCCTGGCGATGACCATAGTTTGCAAATCACCATGGTACCGCGAGAACACTACAAGGATCTCGACACGCTTCAAGCTCACAATGTGCAGGACCTGCAAACATTTTACGTCCCTCCCAGGCGAAGGGGTGAGAAGGTGATCCTATTCTACCGATCCTCAGAGTCGAAAATAGAGAAAGAGATCTGGCATGGCGCGGATGCTACATGCGACAGACTCCAACCCATCCGTCTGCCCAGATACTATACAAATGGATTAAAGAAGCTATTGAAGCGCCAAGGAGTACCCTTAAAACAGACTGTTCAACAGGCTCGGTTCTACAACAAGATCTGGGATGTCCCTGGGACTCAGCGCAAATTGCCCAACGGGAAAATGGAAACACTCGGGCTTGGATACGCGAGAGCGGGAAAGCGGGGATGGGTCCACAGTAACTACGCCATATACACCTTTGATGAAGAAGAGGACGCCCTGTCAGGAGATGCCAACCCCTCGTCAAAATTACACCCCGCGATCGAAACGCCGAGTCCGTCGTTTGGAGAACGAACGGACAAGCCTACCAGGAAAATAGGTCCGAAAGCTCAGGAAAACCACAACCGCGAAATGGCCCTCTACGAGAAGGCCAGGACGCAACGCCTCTTTCAACAGGCTCTAAAAGACAAAGATGCTCATCTTTGTCAACCCGTTGAGCGAAAGGCCCGATGCGGAGATGGAAATAAATTAAGAAGCGGGAAGAGGAGCCGACAACAACGACGCAGGATTAGAGGGTTACAGGTACTGCGCGGCTCGGATTCGTCTCTCATAGAGAAGATGAGTCGAGCGTATTCCTTCCCCCGAGACAAGACGGAGAAGTTACTCAAGCTCGCTTTAAAACATCAAATGATCGCGCTTCCAGAGTCTAGACACCCTGAGCAAGCTAACAAGGCTTCTCGTTTGAGCTATTGCTCTTATCACCGAGCCATAGGACATCCTACCGAAGACTGCTTCACCTTCAAGAACTGGGTCGAGGACCAGTACCAACGGGGAAGATTCGCTTTATCCAACAGCTGGAGGGTAACGCCGCCACAAAAGCATAAACCCAAGGCCGCAAGAGTAGAACCGGATCCACCTCAGTCCTGGGAGCGGATTCGCACTTGTTATACGATTACGATATTAAAAGAAGAGCGCGAGAACATGGATGACTTTCCCCAGTGCTTTGAGAACAGCGACGACCAGGTGATCTCAGAATTTCCGCCAGCTCCGAGAGAACTGGAAGATGGTATACATACTACGGCGGATAACCTCAAGAAGATTGAGTTGGGATCGGCAGATGACCCGCGACCGACATTTGTCAGCGAGCTACTCTCTGAAGAAAAGGTGGCCGCGTTAAAGAACGTGCTTCTACGGCATAAAGACTGCTTCGCATGGAACTACTCTGAGATGCCAGGATTAGATCCGGAGGTTGCCGTGCATAAATTAGCAATATCCCCGGATATCAAGCCAGTCAAGCAAGCGCCAAGAAGGATGCGACTCGAGCTTGAGATGAGCATCAACGCCGAAGTCAAGAAGCTGATCGATTCTGGATTTATTCAAGAAGTCCAATATCCCGATTGGATCGCCAATATCGTCCCGGTAATGAAAAAGAATGGGACAGTACGCATATGTGTGGATTTCAGGGATCTCAATAAAGCCTGTACAAAGGATGATTTCCCGGTACCGGTAACCGAGCTGATGATAGATAACACGTCCACTCACGAGGTTTTCTCCTTTATGGACGGTTCGTCAGGATACAATCAGATAAAGATGCATCCCGAAGACCAGAAGCACACCGCTTTCCGGACCCCTTTGGGTATATTCTGCTACAGGGTTATGCCCTTTGGTCTAAAGAACGCGGGCGCTACCTATCAAAGGGCCATGACAAAGATCTTCGACGACCTCATACATGACATCGTCGAGTGCTATATCGATGACCTCATAGTAAAGAGCATGTCATACGAAGATTATTTAAAGCATCTGGAGACTGTATTTCAACGCCTTCGGCAATATAACTTGAAAATGAATCCCCTCAAATGCGCGTTTGGAGTCTCCTCGGGCAAATTCCTGGGATTCATCGTTCGACACCGAGGAATTGAAATAGATCCGTCAAAGATTAAAGCGATCATGGAAATGCCTCCGCCAAGAACTCTCAAACAGTTGCGGTCTCTCCAAGGGAAGCTCGCATACATCCGGCGATTTATCGCCAATCTTTCTGGCAAATGCCGTCCTTACAGCCACCTGATGAAAAAGGGGACTCCGTTCGTTTGGGATCACAAATGCCAAGGTGCACTAAACGAGATCAAGCAGTACCTGCAGAACCCTCCGGTGTTGGCTGCGCCGGTCAAAGGAAAAACCCTCATTCTTTATACAACCGCCCTCGAAGGTTCCTTGGGCGCATTATGGGCACAAGAGAACGATCAGGGGAAAGAGAGAGCACTCTACTACTTAAGTCGAGTTCTGCTGGGGCAGAAAACAACTACTCTCCCATTGAAAAACATTGCTTGGCATTGATCTTCGCGATAACAAAGCTCAGGCACTATGCGTTGGCGCATGAAGTCCGTCTCATTTCAAAGGTGGACCCCCTTAAATACTTAATGTCAAAAGCCATATTGACGGGACGACTCGCTAAATGGGCCCTGCTCTTGATGGAGTTCTCGATAACGTATCAACCTCTCAAGGCAGTAAAAGGCCAAGCCATTGCCGATTTCCTCGCTGAGCACCCGATACCGGCCGATTCTCCTCTGAACTGTGATTTGCCGGACGAGCATGCATTTGATGCGATTGGCGGCGGTAGCACCCGATGGGAACTCTATTTCGATGGAGCGTCCTCCATAAAGAAACAGAAACAAGGTATCCCAATGATCAAATCGGGGATAGGCCTCATCTTTGCAACTCCACAAGGAGGGATAATGCGCTTCGCCTTCTCCTTAACAGAGCCGAGGACAAACAATGAAGCTGAATACGAGGCTCTGATAGCGGGCCTCGAAATCGCCATCAACTTGGGAATTGAAGACCTCCTTATATACGGGGATTCTCAACTGGTTGTCAGTCAAGTGAATGGTGATTACCAAACGTGCAAACCGGAGTTGGTGAAGTACGGCGAAAAGGTGCAACAACTATTGACCCAAATTCCCTCCTATACTTTGGAGAACATACCACGTGCGGAAAACAGCAAAGCAGACGCGTTAGCCAAACTTGCTAAAGAACTGGCAGACGAAAACCTCGATGATGTAAGAATCGTGGTACAAAGCCGTCGAGTGCTTGCCCCGGCAGAAATACCTCCGGAATTATATAAAGAAAAGGGAGCGACTGAGCAGACGACCCTACAAATAAAAGACCATGAGAAGGCTGAGGACTGGAGGGAAGTCTTCGTAGACTACTTTAAGTCTCACCGAATGCCCAAGGATACATCCTCAAGGCATCAGCTCATGAAACGAGCCCTATCTTTCGCCTTTGTCAACGATACTCTATACAAGAGGTCATTTGATTCTCTCTGGCTGAGATGCCTAGGACCTAACGAAGTGGAAAGAGTCATTCAGGAAGTTCATGACGGACTCTGCGGTTCTCACCAAGCAGGCCCAAAGATGAAGTTAAAAATTAAACGGATGGGTTACTACTGGCCCACGATGATCCAGGACTGCCTCGAGTATGCGAAGCAGTGCCACTCGTGCCAGATTCATGGAGACTTCATCCACCAACATCCGAATCCACTACACCCAACGGTGGCTAGTTGGCCATTCGAAATGTGGAGGACTGAAAAAGTCGGCCCCATCGAGCCAGCATCATCCCGGGGACATCGTTTTATCCCGGCGACAACTGATTACTTCTCCAAATGGGTAGAAGCAGTACCACTGAGGGAAGTGAAGACGGAGAATATCCTCCACTTCTTCAAAACGCACGTCATCTATCGGTTTGGAACCCCACGGCGGATTATCTCCGATAATGGGCCAGCCTATCGAAGCCATAAGATTAGCCGCTTCGCGCAGCAGCACAATATAGACTGGACATATTCTTCAGTTTACAACCCACGAGCTAACGGTCTAGCCGAGGCTTTCAATAAGACCTTGACGAAGATCATAAAAAAGACCGTTTCCCGGAATAAGAGAAACTGGCACGAGAGGCTGCAAGAGGCCCTTTGGGCTTATCGAACTACATTCAAGATGGCCACGAACACAACGCCGTACGCGTTGGTATTTGGGACGGAAGCAGTACTCCCCCTCGAGATAGAGTTACCCTCTCTGCGAGTGGCAGTCCACCACGAGCTGACGAACGAAGAAAATGCTCACCTTCGGCTTGAGGAGCTTGATGCCCTCGATGAAACCCCGCTCATAGCGCAACAACATCTAGAAGCCTATAAAGCAAAGATGACGCGCTCGTACGAAAGATTGACCTGGCCGAGGACATTCCGCCAAGGCGAACTCGTGCTAGTGGTCAAAAGACCTATGATCCTCAATCGTGCCAAGCGGGGGAAATTTGAGCCAAACTACGAAGGCCCTTACATCATAGACAAGGTCTACCAGGGTGGAGCCTATCTACTCATGGACATGCATGGTGAAAGGCCTTTCAGGCCAATAAACAGCCGTTTCTTAAAGAAATACTATGCTTAATGAGTCATAGCCTGGGTCAATGATAGATGACGACGACTATGTCCGCTCGCTATCTTCCTAGGCTCAGACTTTACAAGCAGCAGCTGGCCTTCCCATAACGACGGACCGAAACGTCCTTAAACTAGCGATGGACCGAAACGTCCTTAAACTAACGACGGACCGAAACGTCCTTAAACTAGCGAAGGACCGAAACGTCCTTAAAATAACGACGGACCGAAACGTCCTTAAACTAGCGACGGACCGAAACGTCCTTAAACTAGCGATGGACCGAAACGTCCTTAAACTAACGACGGACTGAAACGTCCTTAAACTAACGACGGACCGAAACGTCCTTAAACTAACGACGGACCGAAACGTCCTTAAACTATCGATGGACCGAAATGTCTTTAAACTAACGACGGACCGAAACGTCCTTAAACTACTACCGCAGCATCCTTAGGCTGACGAGATAAAAAAAAAGAAAAAAAAAGTATATAAAATAAAAACGGTATGTCCATAAGCAAAACGGGCACGGATGAAAACCCGAAAGGGCTCCGTGAGTAAAAACAGCAGGACTACCGGCGAGTGTTTGTGAAAACCCGAAGGGGCGCAACCTCGTTAAAAGACACTTATAGGGTCCTCTCGACCTTGTAAGGAGAAACCACCTGCGTGAAATCCTTACGACTCACAAAGGAGCAACACACTTAGGGATCCTCACGATTCCTAAGGAGAAAACGCACTTGCGAGATCCTTACGACTCGTAAGGAGAATTCTCTCATGGGACCCTCACGGCTTATAAGATTTGAAAGTCTTAAGTTACAGAAACCTAAACCTGTTCTTAAGCAAATCCTCCACAACCTTCGATATTGCCCTACAAGGGGCTTAATACTGACCCTTGTATACAATCCACGGGCGCGAATAAACATTTCCCCAGCAAAGTCCAGCCCTTGTAGGTCCTCTCGATCCATAAGGAGAAAGCCCTCTTGTAGGATCCTTACGACTTACAGAGGAGCACACACTTAGGAATCCTCACGATCCCTAAGGAGAAAATACACCTGCAAGATCCTCACGACTTGTAGGGAGAAATACCTTTGTGAGACCCTTACGGCTCATGAAGTCAAAAGCCTTGGTCGACAGGACCCTTAACCCTGTTTGCTGAGCCACCTTTGTTCGTCATCGACAAAGGCAAATGATGATTCGCTCCTGGCAACATTCCAGTTGTAGCGGTGCTGATGCCGAAATCGGTGCCTAAAATCCAGGCTTGCAGCGAAAAAGCTAGCAAGTCACACATGCCTGCAAAATAGCCGAAATGATAGGGCAACTTGCAATAAAAAGCAGCAAGTAAAAATGAAGGCATGAAAAATAGCCGAAATGATGGGGCAACTCGCAATAAAAAGCAGCGAGCAGAAAATAAATAAATAGCCGAAATGATGGGGCAATCGCGACCTTCGCGATATAAAAGCTGAAACGATAGAGCATCGTGGAAAAAGAAATAAAACAAAAGTGAAATCCTCGCCCTACAGGTGATGGTACATCTACCCTGTATACAATCCAGGAGCGCAAACAAAGAAGGGATCATATTCCTTCCCCAGGTTTCATCATAAGGAGAAGCCAAATCTCGACGGTTCACAGATAGCTTAGAGATCATCTCGACGTCCGTCTCATGGCAGCAGACACAACATCAAGCGAAACGGGACAGCGGCAACCCCCAGTTCCATGGCTCGGCGATACATATCACCAAGAGTCCAACCTCCATCCCGTGAAATGCGGATACAATCAGCAAAATTCCTGGTTACGTGGAACGCGGATAATGTCACTCTTTGACCCCGTGGAAAACGTCCAGAGCGGAGCCTAGTCCTCGCCTAACGCGGCAATGAACCCGTGTGAAGCATCTAGCGCAAAATTCCTGGTTATGTGGAACGCGGATAATGTCACTCTTTGACCCCGTGGAAAACGTCCAGAGCGGAGCCTAGTCCTCGCCTAACGCGGCAATGAACCCGTGTGAAGCATCTAGTGCAAACTTCCTGGTTACGTGGAACGCGGATAATGTCACTCTTTGACCCCGTGGAAAACGTCCAGAGCGGAGCCTAGTCCTCGCCTAACGCGGCAGTGAACCCGTGTGAAGCATCTAGCGCAAAATTCCTGGTTACGTGGAACGCGGATAATGTCACTCTTTGACCCCGTGGAAAACGTCCAGAGCGGAGCCTAGTCCTCGCCTAACGCGGCAATGAACCCGTGTGAAGCATCTAGTGCAAACTTCCTGGTTACGTGGAACGCGGATAATGTCACTCTTTGACCCCGTGGAAAACGTCCAGAGCGGAGCCTAGTCCTCGCCTAACGCGGCAGTGAACCCGTGTGGAGCATCTAGTGCAAAATTCCTGGTTGCATGGAACGCGGATAATGTCACTCTTTGACCCCGGGGAAAACGTCCAGAGCGGAGCCTAGTCCTCGCCAAGCACGGCAGTGAACCCGTGTGAAGCATCTAGTGCAAACTTCCTGGTTACGTGGAACGCGGATAATGTCACTCTTTGACCCCGTGGAAAACGTCCAGAGCGGATCCTGGTCCTCGCAGAGCACGGCAGTGAACCCGTGTGAAGCATCCAGAGCGGAGCCTAGTCCTCGCCTAATGCGGCAATGAACCCGTGTGAAGCATCTAGTGCAAAATTCCTGGTTACGTGGAACACGGATAATGTCACTCTTTGACCCCATGGGAAAACGTCCAGAGCGGATCCTGGTCCTCGCAGAGCACGGCAGTGAACCCGTGTGAAGCATCCAGAGCGGAGCCTGGTCCTCGCCAAGCACGGCAGTGAACCCGTGTGAAGCATCCAGAGCAAATACCGGACTGTGGAGTCCTTAAAATCCACGGACTATGACGTCCTTAACCTCGACCGTGATGTCTTAAAACTAACGATCAACCATCCCGATTCCCTACGGATTCTGTCTTGGTTTAAGGGTACATCTCTTCACTCCTTTGATACCTGGCGTTGTAATTCCTCAACGTCTTCAAAGAGGTGGCGGGTCCCTGCAACCAAACACCGGACTGTGGAGTCCCTAAATCCACGGACTATGAGGTCCTTAACCTTGACCGTGATGTCTTAAAACTAACACCGGACTGTGGAGTCCCTAAATCCACGGACTATGAGGTCCTTAACCTTGACCGTGATGTCTTAAAACTAACATCGGACTGTGGAGTCCTTAAATCCACGGACTACGAGGTCCTTAACCTTGACCGCGACGTCTTTAAACTACAATACCCGGAGCAGCCTCTGACCCAGTGAAACACGGATAAGGGCGACCACAGCCAGCACTTGCAGGTCCTCACGACCTGTAAGGAAGAAAAAACTCTCTTGTGAGATCCTTACGACTCTCAAGGGAAAACCCGCTTAAGAATCCTCACGATTCTTAAGAAGAACTTACACCTATGGGATCCTCTCGACCTGTAGGGAGAAAAACTCCTTATGAGACCTTCGTGGCTCATAAAATGCAAAGGTCTTAGGAAGCAGATCTTAACCCTGAACCCCAAGCCATTGCTGTCCTGCAAGGAGATCAAGATATAGTATCCGCAGAATGCATTCAATAAAAAGGGGACATACCATCGAGAGGAAAATTGTATCTTTTATTCATAAACCAAAATGGATACAAAGTACAATTTATGAAAGAAACAAAAAAGAAAGGATACTCTCATCCATGAGTATGTACAAAAAGGGGAGAAAAGATACAAGTCCTCAAGCCGGCGGGCGGTGTAGTAATTTTACCAGCTCATCGTTCTGTTGCTGAGCCACGGCTTCATGACGTAAGATCTCCAGAAGGCGAGCCTCCGCCTGAGCTTGTTGGGCCTGATATGAAGCAAGCCGGGCTTCAAGCTCTTTCTCAGTGGCCTTATGAGCCTCAACCCTCTCGCGAGTGAACGTGGCAGCTTTATCGAGAGCCACCACCTCTTTTATGGACTCCTGAAGCACCCGCCAGAGTTCGTATGCTTTGTTGGCCCTGGCTGTGAGATTGGCTTGAAGCTCGCCCAGCGCCTTGGAGGCTAGCTCCCTTTCCGAGAATTTACGGCCAAGCCTCTTCTCACATGACGTCATGTTTGCCGTGCACCGTGCTATCAGCCCCCGTAACTCTGCCTTTGCAGCCACGGCCTCCGAGGAAAGGCGAGAACACTCGAGAGCGTACAAACAGGCCTCCACCTTCCTACAGAACTCTACCCAGACCCGCACCACCTCCTCGCGGTGATAGGTGGCGAGAAAAGGAAGGGAGCCGTTAGCTTCAGCAGCAAACGCTTCGGCTGTAGTCGCACTACCGGCACGAAGCTCTTCGACGAAAGAAGATAGGGAGACAAGGCTCAATTGGGCCAAGCGTTCTGAAGCCCGCAAAGCATAGGGGGCGGGCGGCATCACAATGCGTGATTCCAAAGCCATGGAGACTGGCAGGGCTGCTCAAATTTGGCGAATGTTAGTAAAACTTTTAAACGCAGAATGAATGGAACTATAATAAAATGTCACTCACCGACAGTCATGCAAGTAGGAGCTGAAGGTTCCCCTGGCCCTTCGATGACCTCAACCTCATCGTCGGCTTCTAAAACTATAAGAGACATCAACGTCATTTCGCAAAATGGTAACAATGCTATGGTAAAAAAACGGCGAATGACACTAATCTTGCCCAGAGGAAAGGATAATACGCTGAGGGGGGATCGCCTGCGGAGCTGCCATCTCCAATAAACGCTGAAACGATTGACGAGGCGACAGATCCGCGATCGTGGCTGCCAAGCCACGCAATTCTGGGAAAGGTAAAAGAGTTCAGACTATGAAGGGGTTGCTAAATTAAAACGCCGAAAGATACCTTCAACACTCCTCCCATTCTGAGCCGGGGGGATAGCGGCTTCAACGGTCTCCGCCGTGACCTCAGGCTCCAACAAAGGGAGAGGAGCCCCGACTACCTCGCTTCCAGCCCTTGAGCCGACCTCAGTAAGAGCCATTGGGGCGGCAGCCTCCAAGGGAGCCTCCCCCAAAGGGGCAAGCACTCCCTGGCCAAGAACCGCCGCTGGAGGTTCTATCATGAGAGGAGCAGCCTCATCAGCCATCTCCACATCCGGCAAAGCTTCATTAAGAATTTCGGCGGGCTTTAGCTTTAATGGGCCAGTAGGGAGCTCCCCCAACATCGAAGATTCTGCACGATTCAAACAAAAATAATGATACATACCCACGAGCATAAATAATCGACAAGATTACAGAATAAGCACAACATACCTATACGCAAAGAAGCTCTCAATATGGCTTCTTCAAACCGCTTCTCCTTCTCAAGGAGATAAGCTCGCCGAGGTTCAAGAGTAGACTCATGACCGCCGGTCCATAAAGAAAGTGCATCAGCTGCGTCTTCTGAAGCGGCCTGCTTCAGAGCCCTTTCCCCCCATTCCTCCAAAGGGCTGATAAATCGCCGCCGAATCCACGAAGGGTCTTCGTAAAAAATTACAGCGGGATAAGACTTCTTCGGAACCTTGGCGTTATGGGATGCGTCTTTTGAACGCCGTATGGCCTCAGCCAACTGTGCAGCCTCCTCATCAGCCGAACTCGGGAAGAGAAGTCCAGCGCTTGACTCTTGCAAGGCCAATGGTTCGTCTTCGAGGATAGGCTCAGACTCCACCACAGAATCAAGCAGGGTGGTAGCCGCTTTCCTGCGCCGTTTAGACCCAGAGCCGGTCGCTGAGGATGACCGCTTCCTCCCTTGCGAAGCCTTAGGGCGGCGCTGGCCCACATCGCCTTCAGCACTCTCATCCCTGTTACTTTCGCTCGGTGCCACAACCGAGGACGACATCGCCAGTGTCGACGCCACGGAGGGCGGTGCCGCCACCGGCAGAGGTGCTACTACTGGAGCCCGTCTACCCCGCGATCGGGAACCCAAGGGCATACCAGCTGTTGGAGTAAGGTCTACCCCTGACTCCCCCAGAATGAGGGCGGTGCCAATCTCCCTCAAAGGGAAGCGGACTGGAACCCTTGGTCGCAGCTTAGCTCCCGAAACCTGAGGAGGGGAGTCGTGACCAAGAAGAACCCTTCTTTCTTCAGCAATAATTGGGGTGATTCGATGAAGATACCAGCCCGTAAATGCACCTACGCATCGGGGCATGTACTCGGCTTCGGGGACCATGAAATGAGAGCCGGTGTTCAACCTCATGAAATGATGAGCGGCATCGCGAACAGCGTCGAGCGAAGGGATCGGGGCGACTATAAAAGCCTCAAAAGGAACACCCTGGTCGTATCCAAGCTGCCGGGCAAATCGATGCGGATTGTACCGCATAAAAAGAGCTGCACTATCCTGGCGAAACACCAAGTAGCCCGGTCTAATTGAATACAAATGCGTGGCCTCTCGGGGCTTCAGAGAAGGCGCGTTGTCCTTTGACTGGTCCCAAAGTTGCTGAACGGGACCCGAAGGAGAAGACAGAACCCGATCATTAAAAACCAACCCGCCGGCGGTGGCATGAGGGGAAATCAGCACCCGAATAGCCCCAAATTGAGTTGGGTCGGCAGCAGAAGCACCCACCAGTCGCATGAGTCGCGGGAAGGGATAGGCGTCGTAAAAGGCGGGCCTTTGATGCATAGCAAAAGACCCCAGCACATGCATTTCGATCCACGACGTGAAATAATGAAGCGAAAAGTTCACTACGTCCACGCCAGGCGTAGAAGTATTAGCTGCGGTGCCTAATCCGTTATAGAGGTGCGCCAAGGCCGGGATGCCGATAGCCAACCTCATCCCCTCAGCAATACGATGAGCCGGGTAGATGACCGAGGCTCTCATGAAGCGGCGATGCATGGGGATAACGAACCAACTGAGCCAGACGCTAACGAAACCCACAAAGAACGTCTCCTCGTCCATGCCTGGGGCAGCAATGGATTCAAAAGAGATCGGCGATATAATAGGAATGTAATACTGAGGTAGATCTGATTCGTTGGTCGGCAACCTCTTCGGGCCAAACCCAAAGGGGTCCCCAATGTTGGCAAACTTCGGGGCTGTCTTCGATAAGGCGTCCTCACGAAGGAAAGGAGCAATGAAGCTCTTGAAGGTGACACCCTGCTCCTCGGACTCGGTGAATAATTGGTCGAAGATGCCTAGGGCCTTAATTAAACTGGGGCGCTTGTGGCGAACAGCATTCTCAGCAGACAGACCGTCAACTAGGGCGAGCTCGGGCTCAAAAACATACTCGTCAGGAGGTAACAACTCCTCATACAGATTACCCCTTATCGGCAACCCCGAGATATCATAAAATTCGGCCAGAGAAATCGAAACCTCGCGATCTCCCAGAATGAAAGTATTAGTGGGAAGATTCCACTGGTTCAAAAACGCCTTGACCCACCAGGCATGCGGGGACTTGTAATGGAATAGCGACGCGTATAAGGCCTGATAAAGCCCGACTTTCTGCAACCGCGCCCGATGGGCAGAAAGGATGTAGCGAGCCCAGAGAAGGTAGCCCGTAGGATGCCTAAGAGTGAGCCCTATCTTATAAATTTGCCCCTACGGGTGGGCCTCACCCTGGCAAATACGCCGTCCCAAGATGTCTATGGCCGGGATCGGATGGTTCGGAATGCCGGTCGTCGAAGGCTCTAGCCTCCCCGTTGGAGTCCAGTTGGGCATTTCCACAGCAAAAGCTGTCCTTGGAGGATCCATCGGTAAAAATGGGAAAGTGGGCTCCGTCGGCACCGCGCAAAGAAAGCTCCGGCGACCCTGAATAATCTGATTGTACCAAGGTCCCCATTGAAGAAGATTGGTGCAGTTCGGGTCATGGGCCCGAATCATCGCCATCGCTTCCTCATCAGACGGCGACTCAGGAAAAGCAGCCTCTGAGCGAGAAAAAGGAAAGCGTGGAACAGAAGCCATCGCACCTGAAATCCAATAAAGGAGGACCGTTAGAAGAAAAGTCAGCAACATATATTCATGCATAAACTTGAAGACTAGTTAAAGAGAGCAACAGCAGAGTTTTCTGAGGTCACTAGCTACAAAACATATGGGTCCCACAGAATCCGGATGACGGCTCATTAATAATGAGGCCAAAAGCGTTACAATAAAACAAAGGGAATATCCTCAAAGAATGATGACCATGCACATTCCCCCCCCAACAGAAGCTGTCTCGGGCTCTACAAAGAATCTAGCAAAATCAAAGGAATTAAATTCCCACCAAAAGACATCATTACAATACCCCCATTGCATTAATGTCAGGAAGAACCACCTAGGGCCAAGAGACCTCAGGAAGCCTCCATGCGAAGAAACTGAGTTCTTCATTGGAATTAAATTCCTAATTAAGAAACGGGAATTAAATTCCCAGAAGCATTTTTGATGGAATTAAATTCCATGGGGGTTGAAGCGCCATCATCATCTCCCCAAAGATCATCTAAACCCTAAGAGATCTACAGTTTGAGGGTTAAGCGGTTTCACGTTCTTATGGAAAATCTGAAGGAAAAAGGGTAAAAACCCTTGTTTTGGATTTAAAATCCAGAGAAATGTGAAGGTTCATCGTTGTCCAAGAACATTACCTGAGGAAAAAAGGGTTCTTTTCGAACAGAGTTAAACTCTGAAGATTGTTTCAAGACAGAGAACTAAGCTCTGAAAGCGAGAATTAAATTCTCAAAGAAGAAATTCTCGGAAGAAGAAGATGAGCAAAGTGAAGGCTCCAATGAAGAGACAGAGGTATTTATAGAAGGCAGTGGAAACGTTTCATCTCCCCAGATCCCTAGAGGAATCCAACGGTCACAAGAGGTGACAGCGTTGCACTCACGTGCAGACACGTGAGAACAACGCTGTGGGGGCATTTGTTTCCTGATTTAAAATCAGGAAAGCTTCTGGGAAAAGCTTCAAAAAGGGGCCGCGTGCTTACACGTGACCAGCAGTCACGTGTTGACACGTGACATATAAAAGCAGCAGAAAAGGGCACATTGGTTCCCTGATCAAGTCAAGGAAAAGGCTTCAGAAGAGGTCACGTGCTCCCACGTGACCAGGGTCACGTGTTGGCACGTGACGTTTAAAGCAGCAGACTCGCTCTCCAATTGAACCAAAGAAAGAGGCGCCAGACAAGGGTCACGTGCTGACACGTGACCAGGGGTCACGTGGTAGCACGTGACGGCTAAGCAGCAGAAGAAGGCAGAGTCCAAAAGAAGAAAAAGGCTCGTTCCAAAAGAGTCACGTGTCCACACGTGACCATGGGTCACGTGGTCACACGTGACCGGCTTTCAAAGCCCATTTTGCTAACAGAATTAAATTCTGAAAGAGATTCAAATCTTTCTAAAGGAAAGCAATTATCTGGAACCGATCAAATTAAAGATTTAGAGATGATTAAATATCATCTATCTATGGAAAATCTCGAGTTTGGAAAGATTTCCCCTTTAAATCTAACAGAAATAACAAAGGAGAATCCCTGGATTTGAAATCCAATGGTAAATAAAATTCACCTAATAATCCAAGGGTCAAAAACGAACGATGGATGCAAATCAAATCTCTCAATGAAGATTCGTCAAAAACTAATTGATTCGGCTGCTTCTCCTATAAATAGGAGCCTGGAGACACAAAAGAAAGATCTATACACGCAGAGGAAAAAAAAAAGGAGAGAGCCTTGATACTTTGAGGAATTTGGAGCTTCTGCAAAAAGAAAACCCTAGGTAAGAAAGGGAAGGCTTCCTGAAAGAAGGAGAATTTAATTCTCAGCAGAGTTTAACTCTGACAAAATAAAAAACAGAAGAAATATATTTCTTCTCTCTTTGATAGAGGATCTGCAAAGTGCACATCTCCCCTTTAGGTTGAGAATTTAATTCTCAATGGGTTGAGATCCTGCCATGCAGATCCAAAACATGGAGAGGGAATGGAAAAACGAGAATTTAATTCTCACAGAACTATAGGAATTTAATTCCTCTAAAAGTAGGGCTTGACCCTGTGTTATGGGAATTTAATTCCTTCAGGACAGAGAGAAACATGGTTTAACCCTAATTAAGAACTTAGTTCTGGTGAAACAACGGAAATCCAATTCCCTTAATCATAATTTAACAGGGACTGGAAGTTTAATTCCTTAAAAAGCTTTTATTAGGGTTTTCAGTTCTTCACATAAACGAGGAATTTAATTCCTGCAGAAGATTCAGGGTTCAATTCTACTCCAGAATATAAGTCTTCAAAAGGAAGTAGGAATTTAATTCCTTTGAAAATTAAAGCTTTAGGAATTTAATTCCTAAAAAAAGGATCAACAGATTCTCTAAACAATATACATGGAGGCAGGGTCACGTGCCACCACGTGACCCCCTCAAAAGATCTACAGAAATCCTTTTGAGGCAATCCCCCACGTGACCCATGTGACCCTTGACGGAAGCCCTAACACAAAGGCATATGAATGCCCGTCACGTGATGACACGTGACGCTCTGAAAGATGCAATAATCTTAGCAGAATGAATGGAGAGAGGGCGCTCTCACGTGTCACCACGTGACCCCTCTTGCTTTAGTGTTTAACACTAAGTTGGAACTCCTGAATCCAGTGTTAAAACACTGTTGGGCCGCAATGTTCAACGCCAATCAAAGAACTTTACTTGCAGTGTTCAACACTGACTACCTTAGTGTTTAACACTAATTTGAGAGCTTTGTTGCCGATGCTTGGTACTGATCTGTTTTAGCGTTTAACATTAATCTGAAAGCCTTGTTGCTGGTGTTCAACACCAATTATCTTTTAGTGTTAAACACTAACTTGTCAACCTCATTCCCAGTGTTCAACACTGATTGCTCTGAAGTGTTTAACACTAGGCTTTGGCCCAATTGGCTAAAGGGATAGAGGAAAAGCCTCTCCCTCAATGGACCCACAAGAAGTCAATATTCCAGACATGATAGGACTTAGCCCAAGCTGGCCATAAGTCCTCAATTCGTAATTAACTGGGCCAATGGGCTCATAATATAATTAATGGGTCTTGAGCCTAAATTGGGCCAAGGACTATTTAACCCATTCCGGTTCTAGGGTACATCTCTTCACTCCTTTGATACCTGGCATTGTAATCCCTCAATGTCTTCAAAGAGGTGACGGGTCCCGACGACCACCCATGATATGGACTGTGGGGTCCTTAAACTCATGTTTAATTCAAAATTCCTGGTTACGTGGAACGTGGATAATGTCACTCTTTGACCCCGCGGAAAATGCCCAGAGCGGAGCCTAGTCCTCGCCGAGCACGGCAGTGAACCCGTGTGAAGCATCTAGTGCAAAATTCCTGGTTACGTGGAACGTGGATAATGTCACTCTTTGACCCCGCGGAAAACGCCCAGAGCGGAGCCTGGTCCTCGCCAAGCACGGCAGTGAACCCGTGTGAAGCATCCAGAGCACATACCGGACTGTGGAGTCCTTAAACCTATGGACTATGAGGTCCTTAACCTTGACCGAGATGTCTTAAAACTAACAACGGACCGCAATGTCCTTAAACTACCTATGGACCGCAATGTCCTTAAACTACACACGGACCGCAATGTCCTTAAACTAACTACGGACCGCAATGTCCTTAAACTAACTACGGACCGCAATGTCTTTAAACTACCCATGGACCGCAATGTCCTTAAACTACCCATGGACCGCAATGTCCTTAAACTAGAACAATAGAGCTCCATGTGCTCTTTTGTCGGATCTAAACGGTCCCGTTTAAGTTGATCTTAGCCTCAAAGACGGCTAACGTATCCTTAAACCTTCAAACAGACTGGACTATGAATCCCCCAAATTAACTCTGGCTCGAGGGTACATCTCTGAACTCCTCTGACACCCGTCGTTGTAATCCTTCAACGTCGTCAGAGAGGTGACGGGTCCCGACGGCCACATATGCGATGGACCACTATGTCCCTAAACTGGAACAATAGAGCCCAAATCCTCTTTTGTCGGATCTAAACGATCCCGTTAAGTTGATCTTAGTCTCAACGTTAGATTAACGTATCCTTAACAAATGTTTGAGTTGATCTTGGCCTCAAGTATGGCTGATGTATCCTCAAACCAAACCCCCAAACCCAAATCTAAGATAAACACGGATTTGGACTAGTCCACGCCCTACGGGCGACGACATAACTCAGTCTCCGTAAACAATCCACGGGCAATAAAAAACAAAATAAAAACCCACGACACAAAGTGACCATCTGGAGAAGGAGAAAGTTGTTACCGCGATGCGGTAGCGTAATTAACTGCAGGGGCTTGCGCCTGCAGGGAAGAGCGTCCCCACAATCAAAAAACCCCTCAAACGAGGGGGAATCTGACGAAGTCTGCTACATCGGCCGCATCCGTCTAAACCTTCGATACACAGGTGCCATAGATCGACTTGGCATCTTCGGAGAGGTGGACGGATAGCACCAATTAGCATCTGCCCCGAATCTCAGTGCCAAGACATCGCAGTCTTGCGCGCCGCCGTTCGGAGGGGAACAGGAGGAGATGTAGATCACCCGTTTGTTGGACCGAGCTGAGCGAGAGCCGTATTTTCGGGCCGCAGATTGTGCAGGAAACGACCGAGAAGGTACAGCTGATTCGAGACCGTATGAGGGCAGCTCAGAGCAGGCAGAAATCGTATGCCGACAGGCGCCGTCGCAGATTAGAGTTCGCATTTGGCGACCATGTTTTTCTGAGAGTCTCTCCGATGAAGGGGGTGATGCGTTTTGGACGAAAGGGGAAGCTTAGCCCTAGATTCGTGGGCCCCTTCGAGATCCTCGAGCGTGTCGGCGCTGTTGCGTATCGTTTGGCTCTTCCACCCAGTTTTTCTGATGTTCATCCTGTCTTCCACGTATCGATGCTACGCCGTTATCTTCATGACCCTTCCCTCACGATTCAGCATCATACAGTTCAGCTTGAGCCCGACCTTTCGTTCACCGTGCAGCCAGTTGAGATTTTGGATCGGCGGGTGAAGAAACTTCGATCAAAGGTCCTGCCGTCGGTGAAGATTCTTTGGCGCAGCCCGAGCAGCGAGGAGATCACTTGGGAGGCCGAGGGAGAGATGCGGAAGAAATTCCCTCATCTTTTTGAAGGTACGCGTAGTTGCATATTTTAAAATTCGGGGACGAATTTTCTTAAGGGGGGAAGACTGTAACACCTCAGATTAGGGTTAGTGGTAATTGAGTATTTATGAGGCGTTTTTGGTAAAAAGTTTACCAAAACGGGATTCTAGTAATTTATCTGGGTTTATGGTTATTTTTGTGGAATTTTATCTCGACCACACACACTTGTGCACGTCAAATGGGATTAAGATTAGGGTTTGCCATATATTTGAGCTTGTGGATTAGCCATGTTTAAATTAACCATGGTGGTCTAAACCCTTGTTAAGATTATTAGTGTTAATTAAGTTTTAGTTTTAAAGGTGGATTAGGGTTAGGGTTGTCTTGAGATGAGAAGGGGAGATTATGGTGGGCCTTGATTTGTTTCACACTACCTTCCTTCAAAACTTCATTTACCACTCAAACTCATCTCACATATATACACACATCAGCCACTTCCTGCTCATTTCAGCCACAAAAAAAAAAAACAAAACAACATCAGCAACAACTACACCCCATAGCATCAGCCCTTAAACCCAACAGCAGTAACTACTTCCACAGCAGCACCATCATTGCATTAGCCCAAATTCTGCCAGTTTTCAGCCACAATATCTGCAGTAGCTGCTGCTACAGCCACCCTAACACCAGAAAATCAGCTTTAGCCTGCTACAAACAGCACAACCAGCCCAAATGATCAGCCATATATCCTCATTCCAGCCCCTACTACATCTTTCTTCAGCAACAGCAGCTGCACATCAGCCCCCCCAACTTCAGCCACACTCACACACAAAACCATCTTCAAATAACCTTGCTCCACCACAAAAAAATAGCTTCAACTCCAACTCAAATCAGCAGCAACATCAGCTGAAACAGCAACACCTTCAGCCCAAAACCCACACCACATCAGCCCCAACACATACACCAACTACATGACATCAGCACCACAACACCAACACAACCCCAACAACAGCAGCAGCTCAACCCAGGACCAAACATTCAGCAACAGCAAACACCCCAAACCTGCTTCAGCATCAGCAACAACACTTCAGCTTCAGCAACAGTGAAGCTCAGCTCATTTCCAGCCAAGCTTTGCGGCACCTACTCCCTTCTTCTTCTCCTTCCCATTGATTGCAAGGTTCCTAGGGGGTATAATTCCTAAACTCTCTCCATATTACTTAGATTTATGTGATTGTTTAGCTAGTTTAGAGTTAAATGGAGTTTTAGTGCTAGAATTGTGTAGTGATGCTAGATCTAGTTGCCTTGGAGTGCTTGTAGCTTAATAGAACTTTTTGGTGTTAGTTAGTCTGTTTTAGCATAGTAGTGTCGTTAAATTTAGATGGATAGCCTTAATTGCTAAAATTATGGTAATCTACCTTAATTAGTGTTTATTTCTTGCCTTAGTGGTAATTTTGAGTGATTTAAGAGAATTTTGGCAAAAGTGAAAGTTGTGATAGTTAGACTAGCCCTTTTAGGTTCTGTTGAGTCCAGTTAACCAAAGGATTTCCCCAGATTTCACCAAGACACCCGATTTACCCGACTTGGCGTAAATTGGCAGTTTTAGTGACTTTTTAGCCTCTATAAGATCTGCTGTTGACCTGAGCCCTTTAGAGTAAAATTGTGAAGACTGTAGCATGGTGAGACTAGTAGGCGCACACACACAGCACGGGGACCCACCCCCCCTCTCGGCCGCCGGTTTATTCTTTCTGGCCGCAAATTGCTGCCAGAGTAGGGGGCGGGGTGTGGGAATTTTGGGTGTAGGGTCATTCTGGGTAGGTTAGGCTTCTGGTACCTGCAACTTTTCAAGTTTGGCCCAGGGCCAAAATCTGGAGCTATTTGCGTGTTTCCGATGTTTTTAAGTCTCGTGCGGCACGTGCGTGATACGCGTGGTTCTGTGGCGCGCTGCGCGACACAACGTGTCAGTCTAGGTTCTGGTGGGTTTGTGCGCGTCGCGACGTGTCGTGTGCACGCGCGTTTAGTTTCACGCACGCGTATCCTTTTTATCGATATATCGCGTTTTGCAGGATTTTTCCTTATATGGTGACTCTTGTAAATTCTAGGTTCGCCGGCGGGGACTTCAAGCGCAGCGGAGAAAGGAAAGCAGGTGGTCGGACACACCTAGCGCGGGATCACGGGTGAGTAGATTTAACATCTACGGGGGACGATCGTTTGGATGGCATGAGTCGCCCGATAGATATGGTAGACTTGATATTACCTGTGTTATTATGATAAGAATACTTGCATGATAATTGTTGCAGTTAGGATCTATATGATGTTCCATATACGCAGACTCATTATAGGACACATGCACCATTACCAGGTTTTATATGCAGCACGAGCACTATTCATGCGGACACACACACCCTGGTAATTGCCATGTCACGACACTAGATAACCTTAAATTTGAAACATGATAATTGCCTAGAAATGTGATATTGCAATAAGCATTTAAAATGAAATCATAAAAAAAAATTCTATCCTCATGCATGTGTATCATTATATCATTTGCTCATGCCTAGTATAAATCATATATTGTAAATTTATTCCGTAGGCATTCATAATCATTGACATATGCTTTCATGATGATTTCATGAGATTTATGATATTTCTGGATTTCGGGGGAAAACCGCAAGACTTCAAACTCATAACCTTTTAAAATATAAAAGTTGCGGTTTTCTAGTGATGTAAAGTGTCGTCCACCATGAGTTTGCTATGGTTTTCGAGATCCGTGTCGAGGAGTGGAGGAACCGTCACGGGTACAAGGTGGGCCCGGTACGGTACCCCGGGGCAAGAAGATCGCAGGAGATGGAGTTGAGCCTGGCACGGGACGGATTACCTACCGGTGACTTCATTTGGCACGGCGGATATCCAGAGGATACCGACCGTGGCCGCTGGATTGAGATATGGATATCTGACATGGATCGGCCGGATGGCTGAGGCCAGAGATACTTGACATGGATACATGAGATTTAGACAGTTTTGAGGTGTCGTTGCTGGACACGGATTTATTGATTTCATGGACATTATACTGATGTTTTTAAAAGAGTTTCAAAAACAGGATAAAGAACAATTCTTATACCTACATGATGAGATCTTGAGTTGACTCATATAGCATTCATATATGACAGTATATTCATGTAACATACATACTTGATAGTACCCTGATGGTGCATACATACCTGCTAGTACATATAGCCATACCTGATCTAGAGATGCTAGAATACTTGTGTACATGCATACGATAGCCTTAGTAGATGTTATTTATTACTCACGAGCTGGCAACTCACCCCCGTTGTGCCACAGCTTTTCTGCAGGTCCGTTCCGTCAGCACTGTAGCGGCGGATACTTTTGCCTCTTTCGCACTTTTTGCCTGGACTCGAGGCTTTTGCTCATAGGCGGGTTGCTGTCATTCTGTACCACTTATATATGTTCATTGTATTTAGAATACTCCATCTGTTATTACTATTTCAGCTATACCAGTCTTAGTTGGATTACTGTATATTGACCTAGAGGCAAGATTGTGAGACTTGGGGATTTATTTTATGTTATATCTGGGGTCGAGCTCACTTGAGTCGACATGCTATTTCTTATGCTTCATGCTTATCTACGCACATTGTTATTTTATATTGCATGGGATTTGTGACCGCCTTGAGGCGAAGAGCTAGCTCCCGCTTGGGGATGCCATTTTCATGTTATTCATTTATATTCCGCTTGCACCCGTCTGGGACTTATTTTACAAGGAAATTCTGCATGAATTTTGGGAAAAGGAAAGTTATTTTTAAGAGAGGGAATTTGATGTAGTAATGGAGTAAAATGCTTAAATAAATTGGTTTTCCTTCACTCTAAAATTTTAATTGGGTTTTGTGTTCTGGGCTTCGGCTTACTTATTTTACGGACGCCTTAAGACGTGTCGTAACTTAAGTGCCGGTCGCGTTCCGTACTTTGCGGGTCGTGACAAAATCACAATAAGGACCCTAGTAAACATAGGTTTAAGCGGGACCAGTCTCTTGAGCCTCGGAAGCCGGAGATATGGGTGCTTGCCTATTTAAGGTAGACAACTTAACAAACGGTGTTATCAATACGGTAATTGTCTTTGAAAAGACACAAATCCTGCCGTCCATATGCAGCAGTTATCGATAGCACCAAAACTTAATTCAGGATTCAATTTCATTTCACATTGTCTAACTCAGACCGAGTCTCAATATAATCAATCTGACTTGAATATGATTCAAGTATCAAACTTCAATACAACATGGATCTATGAATCCGTCTATTCAATCTAATCAATCTATATTGACCGAACCGAACCATGGATATATATCCATCTACATGATTCTCCAGTTACATCCATTTAGTGATATCATGGTTTCGGCAAGTCATTCATCTATATACAATATACACTTAAAACAATACATCAATACAATCAAGACATCGTGTGGTTTATAAGGGGAAGACTGGTACGGAACGTATTAGAAGTGGCACGAGACTGTAACCATAATACACCTAACCTGAATTCAATTGCCGTTATACCGTGGCTGAATGGTTCCTTGTGCTCCGTATACTTTTGTCTCCGGAATAGTTGGACTCCTCTCTATACACTGGCATTCTTCTGTACCAAGCTACAAATAACAGGGTTAACATTAAATACAACATTATAACAATATACTCTATATTCTGTCTATTCCATTCTTGTCTATTTACTGGACTTACCGAGCGATTTGTTCGTTGACGACATTCTCTTTCTTCTTCTTTGGAATGTCGTCAGGTGATTTGGACTCACTGGAGAGCGAGCCCACCAGCGAGGATTTGGACCAGCTAGCTTTCGACCCACTGCTTTAGATTCCTTGTACACATTTACATTCTGTATTTTCCATTTCTGTTATGCCACTGTTTAGGCATTGCTTTCCATTCCTTGTATTTACTTTTCAGTTGTATTTTAAAAAAGAATGTTTAATAAATAAAGTTGTTGTTTAACTATATCCATTGTCATTGTCTTTTGTACATTTTACTTATATTGCTTAGATACGCTTAGCGTGTTTACTTCACAGTAAATACGTAGCAACCTCATCGCGTCCTCTGCCCGTATACTGGGAAGCGGGGCGTGACAGCCGAAAAAATAGATGGACCGCGTAGGTTGTCTTGCCTGAATTCTGGGGGCAGATGCTATTTGGTTTTATCCGTCCACCTCTCCGAAAATGCCAAGTTGATTTATGGCACTGTGTATCGGAAGTTTGGACGGATGCGGCTGTTGTGGCAGACTTTGTCAGATTCCCTCTCGTTTGTGAGGGGTTTTTGATTATGGGGATGCTCTTCCCTGCAGGCACAAGCTCCTGCAATTAATTACGTTACCGCATCGCGATACCCACTTTCTCCTGCTCCAGAAGTTTACTTCGTGTCATGTGTATTTTTATTTGTTTAGGTTGCCCGTTGATTGTATACGGAGACAAATTTATGTTGTCGCCCGTAGGGCGTGGATTAGTCCAAATCCGTATATCTTAGATTTGGATTTGGGTTGATTTAAAGATCGTTAATCTCATTTGAGATTAAGATCAACTTAAATTTTAGTTAAGGATACGTTAGTCCAATTTGAGTCTAAGATCGACTTAACGAGGTTTTAGGATCATTCAGATCCAACAAAAGAGCATTTAGGCTCCATTGTTTTAGTTTAAGGATTGTTTTAGTTTAAGGACGTTATGGTCCGTTGTTAGTTTAAGGACGTTACGGTCCGTAGATCACCTTTTTGAATGTGAGGGTTTAGTTTGAGGATGTTACGGTCCATAGTAGTTTGAGAACGTTACGGTCCGTAGAGTTTAGTTTAAGGACGTTACGGTCCGTAGATCACCATTTTGGAGGTGAGGGTTTAGTTTGAGAACGTTACGGTCCGTAGTAGTTTGAGGACGTTACGGCCCGTAGATCACCATTTTGGAGGTAAGGGTTTAGTTTAAGGATGTTACGGTCCGTAGTAGTTTGAGGATGTTACGGTCTGTAGAGTTTAGTTTAAGGACGTTAGGTCTGTAGAGTTTAGTTTAAGGACGTTACGGTCCGTAGAGTTTAGTTTAAGGACGTTACGATCCGTAGAGTTTAGTTTAAGGATGTTACGGTCCGTATTGGGATGTGCCCATCGGTTTGGGAGTGAACAAAGAGTTGTTGGTTGTCGGGACCCGCCATCTCTCTGAAGATGTTGAAGAATTACAACGACATGCATCAGAGGTGTGGGGAGATGTACCCTTGAACCAATTTCCATATTGAGAGGAGATGTGGGATGAATATCCGTCGGAAGATCATTAGTCGTGTTTGGGATTAGGATCAGTTTAGGAAGACATGAGCACGGGGGACTCGATTAATTGAAGATCAAAGAGGTTTTGGCCTCAGGCTAATTTAGGCTAGGTCTGGGTTTCCATAGTCACCCCCCAGTGCTAAGCACTGGTATATGCAGCACTCACATGTATCGCACGTGAGGTGCTAGATCGTTGTTAAACACTGAACTTTGGAGGCGCTCACGTGTGAACACGTGAGGCGCTCCAAAGTGGGAGCTGTTTTCTAGGTTTTATTCCATTTTCATATAAGTGATAAACACTTGGTTCCTGTGGTGCTTACGTATGAACACGTGAGGCGCGTTCAAAATGTGTGCGCTGTTTTTGGGTCTATTCCCTTTTTCATAAAAGTGCTAAGCACTTGATTGGGGGTCGTGTGGAAAACACGTGACTGCCCTAGGAGACACTTCTTGTTCGTCTTTTAGGCGCTTGAGTGGGAAACACGTGACTACCCTAGGAGGCACTTCTTGTTCTTTTTAAATGCTCGCATGTGAAACACGTGACTCGGTCTCAGCTATTCTTTTTTGTTCATCAGAGGTGCTCACGTGAGGAAACACGTGAGGTTTTGTTATAGTGTTGAACTCTAATGAATCACCGGTTTTTTCTTCTATGTGCATGAAGATTTTGATCTCATATTAATGATGCTGGGATATGAGTTTAGAGAATTTCAAGTCTTTTGTTTTATAAGAATTAAATTCTTTTTACAGGGTTAAACCCTAGTTTTATTAGAGGAATTAAGTTCCTATATACTTTTGTAAGAATTATATTCTTTGAATTTAGTTCTTTCCCCTAAGTTTTGAATCTGCATAACAGAATCTCCACGATGAGAATTAAATTCTCAACTTGTGAGTAGATCTGCTTCTGCAGACCTCAACCAGGGGAAGAACTAAGTTATTTTTTTGAAGGTTTAAACCCTTTGTTTGAGAATTAAATTCTCTTTTGTTTTTGTGGGAGCTTTTTGGAAAGCTTATGGGGGTGGTTTCCTCATTTTAGAGAATTAAATTCTCTCTGTATTTTCTTCCACTCTCTCTGACTTTCTCCTCCTCTCCTCGCTCCTATTTATACGAGAAGAACAAGAATCAATTTGTTAAGAGAATCCCTCATTGAGAGATCATGATTGATTCCATGATCTTTTAGATCATTCGGTGAATTTTATTCACCGTTGGATTTTTAATCCAAAGGCTCTCTGTGTAACAGAGAAGATTTCTTATTTGTTTAACAAGATTATGAATATCTGGTTAGTTTAACAAGATTTGTATTTTATTCTATCATATCTTTTTAGTTTAACATGATCAGAAATATATTTTCTTAATATAGAATTTAATTCTATCATATGGATATCTCTTTAGTTTAACATAGAATTTTATTCTTTTCATATGAATATCTTGTTAGTTTAATAAGATTAGGAAAATATTTTCCTATGATAGAATTTTATTCTACCAGATGATCACCGTTGGATCTTTGATCCAAAGGTCCTCTGTTTAACAGAGAGGATCTTTCTAGTTTGAGAAAGATCAGGAAAATATTTCCCAAATAGAATTTAATTCCATCAGATGATTTAATTGGTGATATTTTATCACCATCGGATTTTAAATCCAAGATTGTCTGTTAAAGAAAGATCTTTCCATATTAGAAAGATCAGGGAAAATATTTCCCAAATAGAATTTAATTTTATCACATAGAATTTAATGGGAACATTTTAAATTGGGCGCTCACATGCTTTGCATGTGACAGGCAAGTGAACTTACGTGTTTAACACGTGACCCCTGATGTGGGTTTTAGCCTGTTTATGTTCAGCGCTCATATGCTTTGGATATGAGCGCTCACGTGTTTTACACGTGAGGCCCATTTGGCCCTTAGTTATGTGTTTTCAACGCCTATATGCTTTGCATATAAATGCTCATGTGTTTAACATGTGAGGCATGTTTGGCCTTTTGTCATTTGCTTTCAGCGCTTATATCTTTGCATATAAGCGCTCACGTGTTAAACACGTGATGTCCAACCGTGAATTCTTTTCTTCTTTCTTCTCTCCCTTTTTTATAAGGGTTATAAGGGAACACATAGCTCTTGGATGAAAATTTTGGCGGGAACAAATGCCCCCACCACTTTACCCATGTAAGTATGTACGTGGGTGAAGTACTGCAGAGTTATGCATGGATATAGAATTGATGGCTTAGGAGACAAGTTTAGGGTCCTTGTAGCCTAAGACCTTTTTCATCTTCATGAGCCGTAAGGGTCTCAAGAGGGTTTTTCCTCCCTACAAGTCGAGAGGATCTCATAGGTGCATATTCTCCCTAGAAATTGTAAGGATTTCTAAGTGTTCATCGCCTCCATGAGTCGTAAGGATCTCACTCGGGTATTTTTCCTTACGAATCATGAGGACTCGTAAATAGCTTCTTCATTTCATTGGCGAATGTAGCCCGTGGATAGTGTACAAGAGTCAGTTTGGACCTTCTTGTAGGGCAGCGATGGCTTAGGAAACAGGTTTGGATCTACCGCCTAAGACTTTTCAACTTTATGAACGTGAGGGTCTCATAAAGACTTTTCTCCCTACAAGTCGAGAGGATCCCGCAGGTGTATTTTCTCTTTAGAAATCGTGAGGATCTCTTAAGTGCGTTTTCTCTTAAGAGTCATAAGGATCTCACAAGAGAATTTTCCCCTTTACAAGTCGAGAGGACTCGTAAGTGGTTTTTTCTCCTCCTTGCCGATATTGGACTTTGGAGAATATGACCCGTGGATAGTATACAAGAGTCAGTTTGGACCTGCTTGTAGGGCCACAGTGCTTAAGAAACAGGTTGATATCCCCGTTGCCTAAGGCTTTTCACCTTCATGAGCCGTAACGGTTTCATGAAGATATTTTTTCCCTGCGAGTCGAGAAGTTCTCGCAAGAATATTGTTTTCCTTATGAGTCGAGACGAGTCAAGAAGTTCTCACAGGAATATCCTAATGTTATAACCCCTGCACTTTACGAAAGAAGTCTGTTAGGTTTTATGGTATTTGTGTTTTTGTCCGTGGTATCGTCGCGTTGGTTAATGCATTCCCCGATATGCAGTCTTGCTGTTCGAGTAGCCCCGCGATTGTCATATCTTTGATCCCTTCGGGGGCTGGAAAAGACGTCTTCAAGTAATCTCCCAGGTTATATTACCGTCGGAAGAGCAAGCGTTAGGGATTTTCCATACCGCTTTTTACTTGAGGTTAGGCTTAGTTTGTGAGCCCCGATGAGTCATAACCACTCCGCGTTGGTGTGGGATAATCTTCGATAGTCTTTCAGGTTTTATTTGAGTTGTCGTCAAGACCCTGAAACTAGGGATTTTCCTCTGCTTCGTTTGTTGACATTGTGTCTGCTGTAACGAGACGAATGTCGAGGTTGTCTATGAACTGTCGAGGCTTGGAACTAGGGACTTTGCTATGGCTCCGAGGTAGTCTCTAGGTGTTTGGTGAACCGTCGAGGCTTGAAACTAGGGACTTTGCAATGGCTCCGAGGTTTTGACCCTGGGGTCGGTTTTTGACGTTGCATCTACATCCTACTGGAGTTGAGAAGGAACGCCGGGGTGACATTGCGTCTTCTGTATCGAGACGGTCTGTAGGTTGTTTGTGAACCGTCGGGACCTGGAACTAGGGACTTTTCCATGGTTCCGAGGTAGTCTCTAGGTTGTTGGTGAACTGACGAGGCTTGGAACTAGGGACTTTGCCATGACTCCGTGGTATTCTCTAGGTTGTTAGTGAACCGTCGAGCCTTGGAACTAGGGACTTTGCCATGGTTTCGTTGTTTTGACCCTGGGGTCTGTTGTTGACGTCACGTCTGCATCTTGCTGGAGTGAGAAGGAACGCCGTGTTGATCTTCTAGGCTGCAGATGTTTCCGTCGAGATCTGACTCTCCCTTTGACAGAGCCTGGTGGGGAAATGTGGTTCCCTTTTCGTTTATGCCCATGGATTGTATACATGGGTTGATGTGGACTCACCTGCAGGGCAAAAGTTTCATCATTTTTTTTATTTCTTTCCGCGATGCTCTATCATTTCATCTTTTTATATCGCAAAAGTCACGATTACCAATCATTTCAGCTTTTTATCGCGGTGCCCAATCGTTTGGGCTATTTTTCTTTTTACTCGCTGCTTTTTATTGCGAGTTGTCCAAATATTTTGGCTGTTTTTATATGTCTACATTTTGCTCGCAGATTTTTATTGCGAGTTGCCCCATTATTTCGGCTATTTCATACGCATTTTCTGCTCGCTGATTTTTATTGCGAGTATGGAACTTGATATCTGATACCAATCTTAGCATCGGCATCGCTGCGACTGGAATATTGCCAGAAGCGAATCATCATTTGCCGTGAAAGGACTTGAGAATTTGATACCGATCTAGGCATTAGCATCGCTACGACTGGAATGTTGCCACGAGTGAATCATCATTTGCCTTTGTTGATTCGAACAAAGATGGCTTAGCAAACAGGGTTAGGATCCTGTCGACAAAGACTTTTTGACTTTATGAGCCGTAAGGGTCTCACAAAGTTATTTCTCCCTACGAGTCGTGAGGATCTCGCAGATGTAAATTCTCCTTAGAAGTCGTGAGGACTTCTAAGTGATATCTTCTTTTGTAAGTCGTAAGGATCTTCTAAAAGTGTTTTCTCCTTACAAGTCGAGAGGACTTATAAGTGTCGTTCACCATATGGGTAAACTTCCCACCAGTGGTAGAACTTGATGAGGGGATATTTATTTATGCCCATGGATTGTATACAAGGGTCAGTATAGACCGCCTGTAGGGCAACTTGGGGAGTGTGATGGCTTAAGAACAGGTTCAGGTCCCTGTATCTTAAGGCTTTTGAATCCTATAAGTCGTGAGGGTTTCATAGAGGGGAATTCTCCTTCCGAGCCGTAAGGATCTCGTAAGTGTAATTTCTCCTTAGGAATCGTGGGGATCCCTAAGCGTGTTGCTCCCTTATGAGTCTTAAGGATCTCACGCAGGTGTTTTCTTCTCACAAGGTCGAGAGGACCTTGCCGGTGTTTTTATTTTAATGAGATTGCGCCCTTTCGGGTTTTCACAAACTCGTCGGTAGCCCTGCTATTTTTACTCACGGAGCTCTTTCGGGTTTTCATCCGTGCCAATTTCGCTTGTAGACATACCCCTTTTTTTTAAACGAGATTGCGCCCTTTCAGGTTTTCACAAGCTCGCCGGTAGCCCTGCTGTTTTTACTCACGGCCCCTTTCGGGTTTTCATCCGTGCCCATTTCGCTTGTGGACATACCGTTTTTTTGGATGTGCAGTCTGTTAGTTGTATGTATGACCTAGAGGCCATTATTGTACATATGATGTATATTATAGTGGATGCTTGGACATGTATAGGGAAGACTTTCTTGCTCAACATGATAGTATGCTATCTGGTTACACTTTATCCTGACATGTACTATCTCTCTGTTACATGTAGATAAAGCCTTTAGGATGAGTACTAGACTACTGAGATTATGATGTAGATCATACTAGTCGGGCCAGGGTAGCCGGTAAGTACATCCTTCAATTTTTCCTAGTCGTGGGAGTATCGAGACGGGGCATCGATATTCCAAAGTAGACTAGTGTATGCGCTTCTCGACCCATGTGATGGGCGATGGATGATCCCATATCCATTGGTGTTTGACATCAGAGATGGTATACTGGTGCTCAGTGGAGACTGGGTACACTGAACAAGACTCGCCGAGAACTCCTAGATGGTATTATATCTCACGTCAGATAGCAGTTCTTTGGTGATACTGGTACAGGTTAGTCTGTAAACCCGAGATCGTCATAGAGTCTTGTGTGATTCCCACTGTGCTTTGATTTCCACCTTACCACGTTCAAGAGAACGTGCAAAACGGTGGTTTTTGGGTACAGTCCCGAGTCACATGGAGGAAATGAGCGATAGGAGGGGATTTCGTCTCTCCCGGTATTGAGGATTGATGTTGCGCTATGCTCGATTGACCATAATGGGAAATCCCTGGCCAGAGTTGCTGAGATTTACTGGTAAGTGTTATCAGTAGTTTCTCGAACCGTTATGGGTCTCATATCGGCATGACTTATCAGGCTATTGGGGTATAACGTATACCACCCTCAGGCTGTGATATGCGCCATATCAGTTGAAGTGACCGGATTGTACGATAGTGTTACTTATTGGATTCGCAAGAGTATGAGCAGGCTTGCTTGTTGATCTTCTGATCGCTCAATACCTGGGTGGCCGTTATGTCTAGCAGTACCGCTGAGGGCTTGTGGGTGACTGATATGATCATCACCTACTGCCGGCGTATTGACGAGTCTTTAGAGTCCTACACAGAGGTTTCCTGGCTCAGGCGAAACGGAGTAGGAGCACATATGTGATATGCACGGTACCGAGATTAATACGCGTATGTGATACCGTATTCTATTCTCGCGATATGTGATATCGATCAGTTATATGAGATATAGCCGGGTTATCGAATCAAGTGTTGATTCGATAAGTTGATACAAATGATATTAATCGGTTATATGTGATATAGCCGGATTATTAAATCAAGTGTTGATTTAATAATTTAATGTATCATTATATATTTGATATATTAATTTATATTAACTAATATTACCTCACTTAAGCATTTCTTTTTCTCACTTGTGTGCACTTAATATATATGTGATATATATTATTGTGTCATACTTGTTGCTACATGCAACATGGGTGTATGAGACTCACACCATGCTTATGATAATGAAAGGTTTTATTTATTTTAAGTAAATTAAAATTAGTTGGAAATTAGTCACATGGTTGAAGCTTGTGGAAGCTTTTGGAACCATTGACTAAGTCCACCAATTTTGTTTTACTTAAGATATTTATTAACCCGACCATTATGATTAGCCATTGTTTAGTCTCTACATGAGTTAGTATATGATATTATCTCACCCATGGTTGCCATTCTAGACTTGCCTTTTTCCAAGGTTTCTCATGGTATTTTTGCCTCGTTTCGTTTTGGTGTTCCGGTCTCTGGGTTTTAGTGTTTCAGGTATTGCTTGTTTTTACTGATATTGCATGTGATGTTATTTTTATGTAAAGGCAATTCGGAGTGCTTCATAGTCGTAATTCTAACATCGTTTCGGGTTATCTTGACGGCGTTAAAAACTTCGAACGAATATCAATAACCCATTTTCTCTCATGCTGGAAATTTTCCAAAAGTTGGACTTTTCCAAGTTTAAAATCTTCAGAAAAACATGCAGGTTATTCTATGGACCCTCTAGAAGAATGAAACCCTAATTCGATTCTATGACCACCGGAACCGCCGCCAAACCCTAGGGTTTGCGGTAGTTCTGTGGTGCCATAGGTGAGGCAAGGGTTGGCCCTTCTACGGTTGGTCCATAGGTGCTGTGGCATGTTCTGGGTATTTTTAAACTGTGCTCAAGTGTTGAGCTCTTTGGGAAATTTTGGGAATTCGTTGATTCGACCGAAAAGTTTAACATCGTCTAACTATCAGTGATTGTGATACAATATTTAGAATCCACAATAATTAGTATTGTGAAAACTAATTTAAATTTTGTAAACCTAACAGTTTAGTCTCATTTGATCGGTTGCCACAGGATTTTGATGTGGATCAAAAGTCCGTCGCAATTATGTAGTGTACGCGGATACTCGCCGGGTAACCTTACTAGATAGCCATGCCACATAGCCCTAACCAAGTGACTGTAGGAGAACACCGTTGCCAAAAGCATCCGTCCGAGTGCTCAAGGACGCGGTGTTCCGCCTAAGTGCACTTCGTCGACGGTATCGGGGGTGCGACCGTCTACTAAACTTTCCGACGAGCATTCGATCAGGATGTCGGAAATCTTGTTGAATTGCCCGACTTGATATTGAAAAGTGTTTTCAATATCGAGACTAAAATGCGGGGTTTATAATTATTAGGCATGCGATGTCTGAGCAATTCATTTGGTTAGGCACGAAATCCAAAGTATGTGATACATTGGGTTTATGATGTCTAAGGTGGTTGCATATTCCAATTGTTGTAGTTTTCACTTTCTTTTCTGCGACCGTAAGTGTAATATGTGGTGTATCGCCGATTTCATTGCTATACATAAACTACAATTGGGATACGCATATTTTCTTACGTTGATGACATGTGATGTTATGTGTTGCTGTGATATATTATATTGGATCGTCGTGTTTGAATAGCCGGGGGTTTTTGCGTGAGATGAGAGTTTTTCATTTTCATTCATGTAAGAACTTGTATGTAATATTCTTTTATTGGGGCACTTCCGGGTTAAGGATGATGTCACCATTGATGTATATTATTTTACTTTTCCGCTTTAGGATAGACCCAAGGTGGGGAGCATAAGTAACCGGGTTCTAGAGTCCAGTGGGAGACCATCTCGAGGAGACGAGTCCGGGTCTCCTAAATCTAGAATTGGTGGGGTTTCTTGCCGCTCTCATAGGGGTCTAGGGATGTGGATTTGTCTATTCATCACGACCGTGGAATCCGGGTTTTTACTGGCTTAATTTAAAACACGGAATTCCTAGTATATCCCATATTTCATATGAGGAAATCTGCTGCTGATATTCTGCGATGTGATCACTTTATATGCTGAGATGAATGTTGTTATTATATACATGATATATAATAAATGTTGCTTATGTTTTGCACCCGCGCTAGTCCCTCCCCGCTATGCCGTTAGTTAAGTAACCTAACGGTGCATAACGGGACACAGTGGCGAATATAGCTGGCATAAGCGTACGTTCTATTTTCGTTTCTTTTGTGATGCTTAGGAAGCATAAATGATGGGACTTCATTAATGATATTAATGAAATAAAAGAAACCTAATGATGTTGTAGAATCCTGTTCAAAAAGGGTAGCTCTAGTTCTTGCTTTGCATAGTGGTATTCCTTGTAGAATGTCCAGCACCTTATTCGATAAGGAAAGAGCCGAGATCCTTTCACCGGGAATGACCTCTTTAGCGAAACTAGCAGATGCTACAACCCACTCGGTTTTTTTTTGATTGCTTTTTTAGTTCATGCTTTGCATAGTGGTATTTATGAATATGTAGCACCTCATTCGATGAGGAAAGAGCCGGGATTCCTTCACCTAGAGTGACCTCTTTAGCAAAACTAGCAAAAGCCTAAAAAACACTCCTTTTCAAAATCACTCGATTCTACAACGATATCAAGTTCATTATGCAAAAGATTTTCTTAAAAACCTGTCGTAGCCCTCCGTCATTTCAGATAAGTACTACTTAGTATTCGTACTACGATTGTTGGCCTGCGTCAAGGCATGTGTGCGATAGCTATTAAGTGCTTATTTGTTACATATGATGCGATTGGATTAGGGTAGTCGTGCAATTTTGTTGGCCTGCGTCAAGGATCGTGCAGGTGGGTTTAATTCAATAATGAAATATACGGGTTGAACTTGACTAGCGGACTATGGTTTGTTGGCCTGCATCAAGGTCATAGGACGCTAGGGGCTAAATATTATCGGGAATTTCAAGAGTTGAAATTTGCAATAAGATTGCATACCTTTTATGAGATAGTTGGATCTCGATACCCACTGCGAGTGAGAGTTACTCCTGGAGGAGTTTTGCACATTACAATTAGCCGATCAAGTAGGTGTCTAGAAAGGTGTTAACGGGGTTACGCCCCTGGGAAACCGAGGTTTATTTTAATTAGGTCCGTGCGAAAGCATAGAGAACATCCCTCAAAGTACAGACACTGGCTTGGCTGAAAGATTGGCGAACTTGTAGGGTGTAATTAATCCCGGTTAGTCTTACCTTTTAGGGTTTGAAGGAAAATTTGATAAAAACAGTGGGAGCCATACTGATTAGATAAAATAATAACCAATCTGATCTTGCAAGCGCATATGCTGAGTGTTTTCTTCTCTCTCTCTCTCTCCTGGTAGCGACCATGACATGCCTTAATCAAGATAATAATATGAATGTATTGACCGAACCTGCTTATTATGCTGAGCTGGGGAATGTTGGTTCCGCTCTAATTTATAATTGTTATAAGTCCGAGCAGGAAATAGGGGAATATCCGGATTTCCATGCAACCCAAAACGAGGAATGAGCATATTGATGCATATTCTTCGGGTGTGTTCGTTACCGAGAACTGTTTCTCAGTATCTCTACGTCTTAGGTATGAGATACTGGATCAGAATCCCACATATGTAATCTATTATATGGGCTACAGAAAGGTAGAGAACTGGGATTGGGTGATATGTATCTAAGTGTTAGAGAATGGTGCAATTGTTGAATCCAAATCGGTTGGCAACTATCACCTTGTATTACCAAATGGTAAATACATTGATTCTGAACAAATGTTATTACATGCCGAACTTGATATACAATATTACATTAGTTTCTTTATTAAGTTAAAGAAGGATATAATTTTGTATTGCAGGATAGAATTGTGAACATTTTCCTTAATCAAAAATTGATTGGATCAGGCATGTTATGTAATGGTATATATGTTCTAAATCAAAACATGGTTCAAAGTATATAGAACACACACAATAGGAGTAGTTCAGAAATGAACGAATCTTTCTTGTGATATTGTAGACTATGTCATATCAATGCGACACGACTAGCTAAGTTACATAAGGATGAATATTTGAATTCGTTTGAATTTTCATTTTATAATACTTGCCAGTCCTGTCTCAAAGGTAAAATGTCCAATACTCCATTTACTGGAAACAGAGAAAGAGTTATTGAACTCTTGGGACTGATACATGGTGATGTATACGGTCCTAAGTCTACAAATGTCATGGTTGGTTCCTCGTATTTCATTATATTCACTGACTATGTAACGTTTTGAAAATCGTTTCGGTGAAATTTCGAAAAAACGGTAAAATAAGGGGGTTTTCTGTAAAAAGTCAAAATACAAATATCTTTATCATAAAATTAAATATACATATTCTAGCTATGAAATTGCTAGTATTTGGTGTTTATTGACCCACTGGTGAAATTTCAAATTTTCTGAAAAATTTTCCGAAATTAATTATTTTAATATTATTTTAAGCCGTCACTAATATATTTAATTAGGGAAAATTACAAATTGGAATGATTTGAAACAAATTTTGTGCATCATAACACATTAAACAAAATTTTATCATATGGTTTTTGAAATGAAATGGTTTACCGAAACGGTTTAGAAAATATCGAAGAAAAAGGTTTTTTCGGTGAAATTAGTGTTAATGGGAATTGGGGTAATACATTTATCTTTTTCCCTAACCCACACACCCACACCTCACCCTCTCTCCCTCTCCCCATGTGGCCGGCCCCACTTGGACAGCCCCTCCCCCCCCCCTCTCTCCAATCACCTCACTTTCAAAAGAAAAGAAAAGAAAAGAAAAGAAAAGAAAGTGAAAGAAAGTCAAAAGGGGGTGTGGACTTTACCTTTTTCTCTCCATTTTCTCCACCTCACTCTCTCTCCTCCCCCACTCCCTAACCTGGCCGAAACCCCCTGCTGCAACAGCCCCTCTTTGCCCCCAAAATTCCATCTCTTTTGCTTCAAAAATTCATCAAATACCCTTCAAAAAAATCCCAAAATCTAAATCCAACTCCTACCCATTTCTCATTTGCCTTTCTTGCATGGATTTAGGAGCATGGAAGCTACTTTTGGAGGCTAGGATTTGCATGGTAGATCTCTATTTGTGAGGTATAAATTTGTGCCCCATGGTTTGTTTGTTGATTAGTTGCTTATATAATTTTGTTTATAAGGGTTAATTTGGTTGTTGTTGATTGTGTGTTTGAAAGTTCAAGAGAATGGATTGTGATCAAGTTAGGGATTGTATTGTTTGATCATGGTTGTAATGGGTAGCTTACCATCTTAGGTTTTGTAGAAAGTAAACTAGTAGTTAGATTGCAAATTGTTGCATGAAAATGTCTGAATTAAGTTATTTTGCTAACTAGAGTTTTTGAAAAATTATCAAATGCTTAGATTAAAATATAATTAAGTTTTCATATCATTATAAATATTATATTGAGTGGTTTAATGCTTTTAGTTCATGAAAATCCAAGTTAAATTTTTGTTTGTGCATTTTTGCTATAAATTGTTAAAATTTGGGTATGTTGTAAACTAGAATTTTGGGGTTAATGAAATTTATTGGGATAAATTATGGAAATTGTTTTTATGACTTATTTAAGATATTTAATAAGTATTATGGCCACTAGATTTGTTTAAACGTCGAGTTTTGTACTAAAACGGGTAATTTTTGCTTGCTAGATTTTCGGAAAAATGGCTTTAAAGCGAATTTGAAGTTTTGGTGATTCTAACCCTATTATATATATATAATTAAGGTGTTGTGAAACCACGATTGATACGTTTGAGTTTTTCTCGATGGTTTGGCGTTTGTACGCCGACGTCGAGGGTTTTTGGGTTGATTTGTGAAAGCAACCATAGGTTTTGACCTATGTGGGATTCACGTGTCGTTTTTGGGTCATGAGTCGGATTTTAATATGACACGGTGCGTTATGATATGTAGGTACCCCATGTGGACTTCGAGACGACAAGCAAGCGCGTGGCGACGTCGGCACCGGCTAGCGAGGACCAGGTGAGTAGATTTATATCTACGGGGAGAAGTCGGGTGGATGGCGTATAGCACCCCCGCAGTCCGTAGTGTAGCTCATATATATATATATATGTTTATATAGGTATTTTATGATACGAGAATGTTTATTCATGTTATGATTATGTGTTCATGGATTAGCTTTGGGTTAGTTGCCAAACCCTAGAGTAGTTGTTATACCCACATACGTACACACAGACTTACATACATTACTTTCTTCTGCGTAGATGGGGATGTGTATATATGTATGTATGTGTGGGTATGGGACTATGCATATATACATTCATATACACATGCATGGGTGATGAGGATAGTACTTGGGATTTGAGATGAGTCGATGAGATTTGATTTGAGGCCGTGAGATCGGTGATATGGCAGGGTTCGTATTTGAGATACGACATGACGTTGTAGCGGGTCCTTGACGTAGTGTTTCACACACATGCATGCTTACTTAGGCGGTATCAGTATTGTACTAGACATAGATCAGTACCCCGGATTATGATCTTTGATAAGAGGATACCAGATGAATAGTATGATGAATGTGATATTGACCCGTACCCAGATTTGGGATGCCGTACGACGGATTTACGTACGAGCTATATATTGATGATTGATCCGCACTCTTGACTTGGGATTCCTGATTATAGATATGGTATCGGATATGATATTATTGAGGCGGGATCACCGACTATACATATACAGGTATGTATATGTATCGACTCAGATGATAGGCGGTTTCCTTACCTGTAGTTCAGCTTGTTAGTTCAGCCGTATAGTTTAGTGTAGTTGTTAGACTAGATTAGATTTCTACCTATTTCAAAACTAACGGATCGTGGGTATTTTAAAAGACAGGTCAAGGGATCTACAGATATTTCAAAAGACGTATCCTTTCTTAAAACTACCGTAGCCCTATTTTCAAAACCCCACGATTCGTGTTATTTCGAATGGCACCATTGTTTAATATTTAGCTCCCGCTCATTTTGGTTGCTCGCTCCGCATCACATACTTACATTGTTATTTCATATTGCATTGTTGACATTATGCTGTTAGGACACCAGCACCATTACCGATGATGCGTATGTACCACGTACACTTACTTGCCGGCTCACACACATCTTCATCGGTAATTGCCATGTCACGTACACCTTAGAAAATATTATTGCTTAACTTAGCTTGATAGCTAGTAGTTTGACATAATATTAGTGTACTAGCTTGATAGCTAGTAGTTTGACATAATATTAGTGTACTTATCTTATATGCCAGCTTAGATATTGTAGTTATTACTTATCACTTCATGCATACTGTTATTCATTGTTATGCCGTATTCATGGATTCTCATGCCTATATTCACTGTTTACATGCTATTGATGACTTGGATTCGGATTTCATGAGATTTCTGGATTTGGGGGAAAACCGCAAAACTTGTATAAACTTTTTCTCTCTTTTAAAATAAAAAGTGCGGTTTTCCCATGATGTATGAGTCGTCCACCATGAGTTTGTTGATGGATTTCGAGACCCGATTCGAGGAGTGGAGGAACCGTTTCGGGTACATGGTGGGCCCGGTGCGGTACCCGGGGCAAGAGGATCGTGTTGTTGACGTTGAGCCTGGCAGGGGAGCACTACCGACCGGTGATTTTTCCCGACGCGTCGGATATCCGGAGGATACCGTCGTGGTCTTGAGATGGATGGTAGGGGCCGGTCTGGATTGACGGCACCCTGGATATTATGATTGAGATATTGAGATTTTGAGATATTGAGGTACAGAGATTGTGATACAGAGATATCGAGATATTTGGACACTTGTTTTGTGTCGATGCTGGGCACTGTTTTATGCTGGGCACTGTTTTATACTGATTTCAATTATGGTACCTCACTTTTAAAATACAGAAATCTCACTGATTTATGAAAGCAGTTTTCTTCAGTACATGCATTCTGTTTCATGCATTCATACATTGCTACCTGAGGCACTGACACGGGCACATGGATTTACACTTGGGTTAGATATTTGCCCTAACCATTGTTATGGGTTGCTGGTTATATTTTTGAGGATATATTATGATCATTGACCTAGGATTGCGTTATTTATGCGATTTCTTTTCGTAGATGTTTTTCTATTCACGAGTTGGCAACTTACCCCCGTTGTGCCCCAGTTTCTTGCAGGTTTGCCGTACAGTTTTCATTACGGCTTTGCGGGCATAGTTTCCTTCGGGTGATTTGCTAGTAGGTGGGTTTACTTGTATCGTACCCCCATTATATATCTTGTATATCATTATTCTGTTGTATCTAGAAGTTCCATCAACCAAACATGTATTTATTTTGAGATAGAGACCAGTGATGTTATTCCTTCGACCTTAGAGTCGCGTGTTATATTTCTGTGGTTTTCTTGTGGTTTTGAGTTTCCTTCTGAATTTTGATCCTCGCCGTTGGCGTTGTATATTATATTGCTTGTGTGGTTGTGACCGTCGATTGACGAAGAGCTAGCTCCAGCTTGGGGATGCCTTTTTATTGATTTCGTATACTATTCATGTTGTATCCCGTTTGGAGGCCAGTATTTACAAAGGAGACTCTGCCGAAATTTTCGGGAAATATTTGATGTTTTTTAAAACCGCATAATTCAGCTTATGCTATTAAAACTACTTGTTTTAAATTGGTTTTACTTCACTCTACTACTTTTCTTGGTTTGGATTTCTGGGTTTTTCGGCTTACTTAGATTACGTACGCCTCGAGACGTTTCGTAGTCTAAGTGCCGGTCATGTTCCGTACTTTCGGGTCGTGACAGACTATCTCTCAAGATTCGGACATATATTCCTGTTGAAACACAAGTCTGAAACTTTTGAGAAATTCAAGGAATATAAGCTTGAAGTTGAGATCCATACAGGCAGAAGTATTAAAGTCATTCGATGTGATCGGGGAGGAGAATACTTGAGCACGGAGTTCCTGAATTATTTAAAAGAGAATAGGATTCTCTCTCAGCTTACTCCTTTGTGTACACCATAGCACAACGGTGTATCAGGGCGGAGGAATCGCACCCTATTAGATACGGCACGCTCTATGATGAGTACTGTTGAGTTACCTGTCTCCTTTTGGGGGTTATGCACTTGAGAAACCGCATACCTATTGAATAGAGTTCCATACAAATCAGTGCCTACCACTCCATATGAGATATGGAATGGGAAGAGACTATCTCTTAAACGAGTTAAGATATGGGGTTGTCCGGCCTATGTTGAAAGGCAGAATCCAGACAAGCTCGAGACAAGGTCAGTTCTGTAAGTTTGTTGGATATCCCAAACATTTGCGAGGGAATATCTTCTACCAAACCGAGGAGCAAAAGGAATTTTGTTTCTCAGCATGGCACCTTTTTAGAAAAGGAATTTCTTATGGAAGAAATTTGTGGTCATGAGGTAGAACTGGAAGGAGTTCCAGCTGGACAAACTAACAGCTGATGATTTGGTGAAACTGGAGAATTCAATAGTACCCAACGAACCTTAACCTCTCCGCGAATTTGGTAGGGTTCCTCATCCACCTGAGAGATACTACGGTTTCCTCAGTGACGGTGGGAGCGAGTATTGCATCATGGTAGATGATATCCAACCAGGTTCAGGCAGGCCATCACGGGTGGAGACTTTGTGAAATGGCTGGATGCTATGCTATCTGAGATGAAATCCATGTACACCAACAAAGTATAACTTTGAATGTTGCACCTGAAGGGGTAAAACCCATCGGGAGCAAGTGGATCTTGAGAAGATTCTTGGTGTAAATGGAAAAGTTGAGACTTTAAAATCTAGACTTGTAGTAAAAGGTTTTCGTCAATAACCAGGTGTGGATTATGATGAAACCTTTTCTCCAGTGGCTATGCTTAAGTCCATCAGGATTAAAGTACGCATCGTGGAGTTGGAACATCTATTTTGATGTGGCAGTCAAAGAGTTTGACTTCGTCAAAAAGGTAGATGAACCTTGTATATACAAGAAGGTTGTAGAGAGTAAGGATGTCTTCCACGTATTGTACGTAGATGACATACTCTTGATAGGAAATGGTTTCCTATGCTACACTCGGTCAAGCTCCTCTTATCACGAGGATTCTCCATGGAAGATCTAGATGATACCTACTACATCTTGTGGATTATGATCTATAGAGATAGATCTAAGTGGATGTAAGGAGTGTCCCAAATCCAGGTACATTAACACCGTACTAAAGGGGTTTAGTATGGAGAATTCTAAGCGTGGTGGTTCACCCACTTACTTTAGAATCACTCTCTCCAAAAATATGTCTCCCAAGACTGATTTGAAGAGAGCTCACATACAAGGGATACCCTATGCTTCGGCACTAGGCTCTATCATGTATGCGATGTTATATACCAGACCAGATGTAGCTAACTCACTAGGTGTAGTGATTAGGATTCAATCGGATCTTGGGAGAATCACTGGACAGCTGTGAAGGACATTCTTAAGTACTTGAGAAGCACTGAAGAAATGTTCTTGGTGTTTGGTAACGGTGAACTCCAATGGGAGTCCTTTACCAATTCGAGCTCCCAGAGTGATAAGGTCGACTGACAGTCTCGGGCTTTGTTTTTACCCTCAGTGGAGGGACGGTATGTTGGAAGTGTTCCAAGCTAGATACCGTGGCAAACTAGACGATAAAGGCTGAATACATCGCTACCAACGATGCTGCTAAAGTGGCTGTCTGGATATTTCGTTTTCATGAGATGAATAAGGTTCCTACCATTGGGCGTCCAATAACTGTTATTTTGATAACAATGGAGTTGTGGCTTTGGCCTAGGAACCCCGGTACCATCAGCGATCCAGACATATTCTGAGACCGTATCACCTGATCAGAGAGATGGTTGATCTCCAAGGGATCGAAGTAAGAAGAGTTGATGCGAAGGATAACACGACAGATCCACTCACAGAGGCCTTTCCTGAGAGAGACTTTTATGAGACTTTGGGTATGAGATACTACAACTACTGGCCCTAGTGCAAGTGGGAGTTTGTTAGTTGTATATATGTCCTAGAGTCCATTATTGTACATATGATGTATATTATAGTGGATGCTTGGACATGTATAGGGAATACTTTCTTGCTCAATATGATAGTATGCTATCTGGTTGCTCTTTATCTTGACATGTACACTTATTGTCTCTCCGTTACATGTTGATAAAGCCTTTAGGATGAGTACTAAACTAGCGGGATTATGATGTAGATTATACTAGTAGGGTCAGGGTAGTCGGTAAGTACATCCTTCAATTGTTCCTAGTCGTGGGAGTATCGAGACGGGGCATCGATATTCCAGAGTAGACTAGCGTATATGCTTCTCAAATCATGTGATGGGCGATAGATGATCCCATATCCATTGGTGTTTGACATCAGAGATGGTATACGGGTGCTCAGTGGAGACTGAGTACATTGAATAGGACTCGGCGAGAACTCCTAGATGGTATTATACCTCACGTCAGATAGCAGTTCTCTGGTGACACTGGTACAGGTTAGTCTGTAGACCCGAGATCGTCATAGAGTCTTGTGTGATTCTTACTGTGCTTTGATTTCCATCTTACCACATTCAAGAGAACGTGCAAAACGGTGGTTTTTGGGTACAGTCCCGAGTCACATGGAGGCAATGAGCGATAGGAGGGGATTTCGTCTCTCCCGGTATTGGGGGTTGATGTTGCGCTATACTCGATTAGCCATAAAAGAAAATCCCTGGCCAGAGTTGCTGAGATTTACTGGTAAGTGTTATCAGTAGTTTCTCGAACTGTTATGGGCCTCACATAGGCATGACTTATCAGGCTGTTGGGGTCTGACGTTTACCACCCCAGGCTATGATATGCGACATATCAAACGAAGAGACTGGACTATACGGTATTGTTACTTATTAGATTCGTAGGAGTATGAGCAGACTTGCTTGTTGATCTTCTGATCGCTCAATACCTGGGTGGCCGTTACGTCTAGCAGTACCGCTGACGGCTTGTGGGTGACTGATATGATCAGCACCTACTGCCGGCATATTGACGAGTCTTTAGAGTCCTACACAGAGCTTTCCTGGCTCAGGAGAAACGAAGTAGGAGCACACATGTGATATGTGCGGGACCAAGATTAATACGCGTATGTGATACCGTATTCTATTCTCACGATATGTGATATCGATCGGTTAAATGAGATATAGCCGGGTTATCGAATCAAGTATTGATACGATAAGTTAATACAAATGATATTAGTCGGTTATATGTGATATATCCGGATTATTAAATCAAGTGTTGATTTAATAATTTAATGTATCATTATATATTTGATATATTAATTTACATTAACTAATATTACATCACTTAAGCATTTCTTTTTCTCACTTGTGTGCACTTAATATATATGTGATATATATTATTGTGTCATGCTTGTTGCTACATACAACATGGGTGTATGATACCCACACCATGCTTATGATAATGAAAGGTTTTATTTATTTAAAGTAAATTAAAATTAGTTGGAAATTAGTCACATGGTTGAAGCTTGTGGAAGCTTTTGGAACCATTGACTAAGCCCACCAATTTTGTTTTACTTAAGATATTTATTAACCCAGCTGATGGAGGTCATTTTCGGGTCTCCTTCAGATGTTGTCTTCCGTCGATCTCCCGTGGATTTTGGAGGTGATTACCTGTTGCGTGTGGATCTCAATGGGTTTTGAGGAGATTGGTGATTTGAGGAGTTTAATGCCGAGTACCTGCAAAGAAGTCCCGGGATGGTTTGGTACCACCGAGGACCCTCCGACGATCAAGTTAGTACGAGATCCGAGCAGAGTAATGGCTAAGTGGAATAAAAATGGCTTACTTAACCCCTCTGTGATGGGGGTTTATATAGTGGCGGCAGCACGCAGCAGCAGGCGCGAGAATCTCTCCGGCAGTTACACTCCCGACGTCACGCCCGCGTAAAGATCGGATTGCCTATTAATGGGGATCGTGATGGCGTGGAACGTGGGATGTTGCTGGCGGAGAATCTGTGCGTAGCGAGATTTGCGGAGCGGCGGTTACGCCTGCGAGTGGTGGAGCTGGTCGGTCGGAGGAACCGAGGAGGATGGCCTTGGCAAAGGAGCTCGGGAACGAGCGCGAGGGCCGAGGAGTTTCGGTCTTGTGTTAGCTCGAGGCGAGCTGAAAGGCCGAGGAGGCCAATTTGTAGGGGGCTCTGAGGAGAGGCAGCTTATGCTTGCAGGTTGGGTATAGTTGTGGCCTGGTCGACCTCTGTGTACCCTTTCTTCTAAGTTCTGGGACACGTCATCTGCCATGTGTCCTGATCTTGGAGATCGCCAATACTGAGCATCATCATTAGCCCTCTACTCTTGTCCCGACCAGCTAGCGGGTCGAGTCAGGAGTGGACTGCCGGCCGCCCGGGGTGAGCTCCCTCCTGAGGTTTCGTCGGGACGCATCCCCAGGCTGTCAGCTGTCTTTTCTGCCAGCGAATCAGAGCGATGTCTCTGCATTTAAGGAAGGTGTGCCGGTTCGTGCATCTTGCCACTGAAGCGATGGTCCACGTGTTGAGCGTCGGTTGGCCGACGCGACGTGTGCAGACCTGCGGCGTCTGACGGGGCGCGGTCCAGTGTGGGAACGACAAGTGGAGCCGTTGGACACGAGGAGGCATTTTGGCGGGTGATGAAGGGCGCCGTTTGATGAGGTCGCTTGCGGTGATAAATAGGGGTAGGGCCCGTTCCTGGGGCCCTACTCCTTCATATTTCCCCGTTCTAAGTCCTGGTTGCTCGGCGCACGTCTTCTCTCTTCCGCTTTTGTTTCCCGAGGATCCCTTTTCTCAAGGTTGGATGTTATCCTTTGTAGAGTCAGTAGATGTCGTAGGAGTAGGTTCTAGAGATCCTTTAGTTGAGCTTGAGTCCTCCCGGGAAGTAGGGGTCGGATCCTCTCCCCGGGATCGTGCGGCGGGGGCAGCCCGTCGGATCCTCTCCCCAGGATCGTGCGGCGGGGGCAGCCCCCAGGGAGGAGGCGGTAGATGCTTCCCCCGACGCCTCGTGTTGGGTGAGGCATGAGGACGAGCTCGCCAATTCTCGGGCTCGCTTCCACATCCCCTCACGTTATACGCTTTGTTTGGCCAAGGAGGGAGAGAGGGCAGACCAAGTACGGGGCAGGTAGATCGCCCTGTATTTGGAAGCTTTTTGGGGTGGAATGCGCTTGCCCTTCTCTCCCGAGGTTGTCCAAACGCTGAACTTTTTTGGGTTAGCCCCTGGCCAGTTAGTGCCGAACTCATGGAGGATTCTCCTCGGGTTCCTGATCCGCCTGAAGTTACAAGCGGTTCCCTTCAGCCCCTCCCTCCTTGATTCTTCCCTCATCTTCAAAAATCACCCTGGTGTTCGAGCGGGCGACCCGAGGTGGGTCTACCTCTCTTTCAGAAAGCGACATGGGGCACCGCCGGGACAGGGGTTGTGGCCCTGCCTACTTCCATTCATGACTGGAAGAAGAAGTTATTCTTCATTCCCCTCCCGAGGGCGAGGACTGGCCCGTGCCTACAAAGTGGTCGAGGGAGAAATGCTTGCTGGGGAATCAGTCCAGTGACCCCGTCGCGGTGAGAGTGGCGTCGTGGGAGTGTATCCCCCAATTCGACATGCTGCTATCTGAGAGGGTCCTGAGTTGGGCCGGGCTCAGCCCCGTTGAGTTCGTCGGTAAGTTTATGCTTGCTTTTTGGCTTGTATATTGCTTGTGTCACCGACTTCTTTACATTTGGTTTTGCGCAGGACCCATGGATATGGACGAGCTCAAAGCCTCCATGCGCCAGCCGAGGAGGGTCACGAAAGCCGGAGGCGCCGGCCCTTCCCGCTCGAAGCCCGCCCCGGCTCCTTCTCTTCCGGTCGTCGCATCTCGTATGCGTTCCGGGGCGGACCCCGCCCCGGGGCCTAGTGGAGCGTCGGGCCGGAAGCTGGCTAGGATTCTGGAAGACCCGGCCTCGAAGGAGGAGATCGACTCTCCATCGGAGCCGCTCAAGAGGGGTTCCCGGAGGTCTTCCCGGTGCCCGCCCTCGCCGATCATGGTGGAGAAAGGAGGCCTCCAGTTCGTTGTGCCCTCGGGGCTATCCGTCGCGGACAGCCTGCTTCATGAGATAGAGAAATCGGCGGGGGGGTAGGGTTCCCGGGGGGACCTTCAGGGCCTAGATGGCGTCCATCGCCCAGGAGTCCGTGCAGGTAAGCGTTTGGTTTTTTGTGAGATTCGGTGCCTCCTTCATTTTTCTGATCTCTTTCCTATCTTTCAGGTTCTCCAGTACGTTGCCCTCGCCCTACGCATGGAGGCCGAGGTGATAGCCCCGATGATGAAGGCTGCGGGCCAGCTCGCCTCGCTAGAAGAGAGTTCCAAGCGGGAGCTGGAGGCGGTGATGGTGAGGGTTGCCTCCCTCGAAGGTAAGGTGGAGGCCGGGAAACAGGAGGTTGCCCGGTACCGCGAAGCCGCCGTGGCTGCCGAGGCTAAGCTTGAGGGTGCTCAGTTGCTTGCCGACAACCTGAAGAAGACGGTGAAGACCCTCCGGAAGGAGCTGGGGGCAGCGGCTGAGTCGGCGAAGTCGGCCGACTTGAGAGCGACGAAGTTGGCAGACCTCTCGGCGGCGAAGGCGGTGGAAGGCTACAAGAAGTCGAAGGACTTCTATGATGACCTGGCCATGGCCACAACCCTCATCTGGTACAAGGCCCTCGACGCCGTTAAGGCCCGGATGCCGGAGTTCGCCGATGAAGAGCTCCGGGCCGAGTACCCCCTCGCGGACGCCGAGGAGCAGGGGAAAGAGATTCCTGACGAGGAAGTCACCGAGGACCCTGCTCGTCCCGTGGTGAATGTCGAGGACCCCGAGGTCGCGCCCGGCCCCGAGGCCTAAAGCCCTCGTCTTCCTCCTTCGGGCATTATTTCCTTCCTCCTCCATGTCGATTGCGTCGAGCGCGTGTTCATCTGGCAATTCGCAATTTAAGGGAGAGTCGGCTGGTATCGGGTGCTCAGTAAGAAAATCGGCAATGGCTTGTCCTTTCACTGCCCTGAAGGGTCGATACGCTATCGAGAACTCCATTAATAGGAGGGCTCGTTTAGCGAGCCTTCTTGTTAGTATAGCTATCGACATCAAATATTTGAGAGGACCCACCTTTGATACGAGATGGACCTCATGTGCCAAGTTATAATGTCGAAGCTTCGTCATCGTGAAGATCAGTGCTAGGCAATGCTTTTAAATGGGGGAGTAGTTGTTTTCCGCCCCCAGAAGAACTCGACTCAAATACTAGAGAGCTCTCTCCTTCCCCTGGTCATTCTCCTATGCCCATAGCGCGCCTAAAAAACCTTCAAGGGCGGTTGTGTACAGGATGAGAGGCTTTCCCTTGACCGGAGCGGTCAGTACCGGTGGATTCTGCAGGTATTGCTTGATTTCATCCCGTGCACTGTGGCATTTATGATCCCAGACAAACGGTGTCCCCTTCTTCATTAGAAGGTTGTAAGTACGACATTTGCCGAAGAGCTTGACTTGGAGTTTGACACCTGTTTAGGCATCAGTATCGCTACAACTAGGATATTGCCAGGAGCGAATCATCATTTTCCTTGAGAGGACTCGGAATTTGATACCGATTTAGACATCAGTATCGCTACAACTGGGATAGTGCCAGGAGCAAATCATCATTTGCCCCTGTCGATTTGGATAAAGGTGGCTTAGTAGACAGGGTTAGGATCCTGTCGACTACTTTTGACTTTATGAGCCATAAAGGTCTCATAAAGGGTTTTCTCCCTACGAGTCATGAGGATCTCGTAGGCGTATTTTCTCCTTAAGAATCATAGGGATTCCTAAGTGATGTCTTCTTTTGTAAGTCATAAGGATCTTCCAAGAATGTTTTCTCCTTATAAGTCGAGAGGACCTACAAGTGCTATGCACCATATGGGGACATTTCTTGCCATTTGTAGAACTTGGCAAAGAAATATTTATTCATGCCCGTGGATTGTATACAAGGGTCAATATGGACCGCCTGTAGGGCAATTTGGGGGATATGACGGCTTAAGAACAGGTCCAGATTCCTGTAACTTAAGGATTTTGAATCCTATGAGCCGTGAGGGTCTCACAGGGGGGATTCTCCTTACGAGTCTTGAGAATCTCGTAAGTGTATTTATTTTAATGAGGTTGCGCCTTTCCGGGTTTTCACAAGCTCGCCGGCAGTCCTGCTGTTTTTACTCACGGCGCCCTTTCGGGTTTTCATCCGTGCCCATTTTTCTTGTGGACGTACCGGTTTTTTTTAGCGGGGCATTCCACTAGATTGTAGGACCTATTTGTAGGCCCCATAATATCCTTCCTGTCCTTTGAGAAGAAAGGACCATTCTACATAGAGATTCTTCCGCCAGCGAGAAATATGCCCCCTGTGTATATCTAGAGGGGTACGAATACCCACATCGTCGCTATTTTGGCGACAGGTTGCTTCAGAGCCGCTAATTGAACGTAGGCGACAAACGCCATCTTGCCTCCGCTTTTCACTCATCATCATTGGATGAGAAAGAGTCTTGACCCATTTGATCCAATCAAGCCATTTTATCCATGAGTTGGAAGGTCGTCGGCTTGAAGAGGGCCATATACAGGGACGCCTTTGAATTTGGGTCAATGGTGGCTATGAGCATTCCCATGACTGCAACTTCATCGATGCGATACTCGTATTTGACCAGAGATTTCGCTATCGGGTAACATATTGAACCCAAGTTTCATTCGCTCTAACCCTTTCGTTGACCAGCGCCGTCATGGTAGTATGTTCGTTCTCATTAGAAAATCCCTGATAGAAGAGCATATCCATTTCGTTGAAGCTCTTCACGAAATCATTTGGGAGTTTCGCATACCATTCGAAAGCGATGCCCGCCAGACCGCTGACGATTTGTCGGAGGAGTAGTACGTAATTTCCTCCAGAATTGCCGCACATGGATTTAAATCGCGCAATGTGCTGGCGAGGATTCCCAGTTCCTTTGTACATGTGGAATGTTGGAAGTGTGTACTTTGGCGGGTGTTGTATTTGATCGTACCACGTCGGATGCGGTCGACCAGTCTTGATTGATCTATTTGCGGCTTCACTAGCGTAGTGAGCTTTGATTTGCTGAGCGATATATTCGTTCAGCTTTGCTTTTGGAATCATTTTCTCTTCAGCCGTTGATGCGACTCGTAGAGGATTCGAAATGTCACCCTTGTCTTTAAGAGCAACTACCGGCAGTTCATATGCTTGTGGTTCCGATTGAACCATCGTTCTGGACATTTCTTCCGCTTCTTCATCTCTCTTTTTGAGAGCGTGATTTTGGAAATCAATATCCAACTCGTGCTATGTTCTTTCTCCAGGTGCGTTTTCGGGATTTTCCTTAGACGATAGATTAGCGAGTGCTACCGCCTGAGCAAGCATCTCCTGTAGCTTTTCACGTTACAGTTGAGCCTTTTTTGGGGACCGAGTATGCGGTCCATGGCTAATAGATGCTTGAACTTCATCTTTGGAGTTCACTATGTGGACTGCATGAACTACCGTGCCCCCAGACTTGGGGTGTTTGGAGTTTTGGCCTTCAGAGTTTACCTCGGGCACTTGAGCTTTGTTAAGCTTTTTTTTGTGAGAAGACGCTTTGGTTTTTGGGGGGAACTGTTGTATCAGGATCCATCTTGGGATAAGTCCGCTTGTATTTGAAAGGGGATTTATCAGAATATGGCTGACGTTTAAGGGAAGAGCCGCGGTTGATGACCGAGTCCTTCATATGTTTCCACACTTATATATAGACGAGGAAAGTTCTTTTAGGGAGCGAAGTGTTTTCTGCTCTCGTGGGATCTTCCTGGGGTGCAGAGTTTTCTTCAATACTGCGGTGAAAGAATTTTGTTTGACCCTTTGCAGCAGTTCGAAGCTGTTCGCGGTTGGAACAACATCATTCATCATCAGAGTTGAAGCAGGTGGGGTCAATGCTGATGATGAACTGCTCCCGGCTCGTGTATGACGCCGATACCGACGTCGGCTGTTTCTTACGGCCGAGATTTGATTAGCTTCAGGATTTTGCTGAGCCTGCCCCCTATTTCCTTTAAGAGTTTGAATATTCTGTCCCCTACGTCGACCTTGGTCCTTGGCAGGTGCCAGTTGTTTGAGGACTGATTCCGTCGGCAAAGCTGCATCTTGGGGAGCCAGCCTGTGGAAGACAGACTTCTTCTAGGCTTCCTCCCTCGTCGTTGAGGCACCATGGGTGGGAGGTGGGAGTATCGACCTAAATCGAAGCCCGTTGATTTCTTGAAGAGCCGGATTGCAGAGATTTGAGGCTGCAAGTGACCCATACTTGACTCCGCCAGATGTGATAGAGCCTGAGTTGCGGTGAGTGAAAGCAAACGCCATTCTCGAAAAAGACGGAACACCAGCTTCAGTATCTCATCACCCAAGGGAAACTACAAACATATACACCACAATTATCTGATCGCGGGAAAAACACGACACACGAAGTGTGGAGTGGAAAGTGGAAGATGTCCCACCGGGCATGCCAGAATCTGTTCACCGCCGAAAACAGAGACGGACCGCGTAGGTCATCTTGCCTGAATTCTGGGGGCAGATTGATTGGAGATGTGGGATGAATATCCGTCGGAAGATCATTAGTTGTGTTTGGGACTAGAATCAGTTTAGGAAGACATGAGCACGGGGGGCTCGATTGATTGGAGATAAAAAAGGTTTTGGCCTCAGGAAACTTGGCTAATTTAGGCTAGATCTTGGTTTCCAAAGTCGCCCCCCGGTGCTAAGCACTGGTATATGCAGCACTCACTTGTATCGCACGTGAGGCGCTAGATCGGTGTTAAACACTGAACTTTGGAGGCGCTCACTGTGAACACGTGAGGCGCTCCAAAGTGGGAGTTGTTTTCTGGGTTTTATTCCCTCTTTCATATAAGTGCTAAACACTTGGTTCCTGTGGTGCTCACGTACGAACACGTGAAGCGTCCTCAAAATGTGAGCGCTGTTTTTGGGTCTATTCCCTTTTTCATATAAGTGTTAAGCACTTGATTGGGGGTCGCGTGGAAAACACGTGACTGCCCTAGGAGGCACTTCTTGTTCTTCTTTTAGGCGCTCCCATGGGAAACACGTGACTACCCTAGGAGGCACTTCTTGTTCTTTTTAAATGCTCGCGTATGAAACACGTGAATCGGTCTCAGCCATTCTTTTTTGTTCATCAGAGGTGCTCACGTGGGGAAATACGTGAGGTTTCGTTATAGTGTTGAACACTAATGAATCACCAGTCTTTCCTTCTATGTGCATGAAGATTTTGATCTCATATTAACGATGCTGGGATCTGAGTTTAGAGAATTTCAAGTCTCTTGTTTTATAAGAATTAAATTCTTTTTACAGGGTTAAACCCTAGTTTTATCAGAGGAATTAAATTCCTATATACTTTTGTGAGAATTAAAAATTGTGAACTTAGTTCTTCTCCTTAAGTTTTGAATCTGCATAACAGAATTTCCTCGATGAGAATTAAATTCTCAACTTGTGGGGAGATCTGCTTCTGCAGAGCTCAACCAGAGGAAGAACCGAGTTCTTTTTTTGAAGGGTTAAACCCTTTGTTTGAGAATTAAATTCTTTTTTGTTTTTGTGGGAGCTGTTTTGAATGCTTATCGGGTGGTTTCCTCCTTTTAGAGAATTAAATTCTCTCTGTATTTTCTTCCCCTCTCCCTGTCTTTCTCCTCCTCTCTTCGCTCCTATTTATACGAGAAGAACAAAAATCAATTTGTTAAGAGAATCCCTCATTGAGAGGTCATGATTGATTCCATGATCTTTTAGATCAATCGGTGAATTTTATTCACCGTTGGATTTTTAATCCAAAGGCCCTCTGTGTAACAGAGAAGATTTCTTGTTTGTTTAACAAGATTATGAATATCTGGTTAGTTTTAACAAGATTAGAATTTTATTCTATCATATCTTTTTAGTTTAACAAGATCAAAAATATATTTTCTTCATATAGAATTTAATTCTATCATATGGATATCTCGTTAGTTTAACATAGAATTTTATTTTTATCATATAAATATCTTGTTAGTTTAACAAGATTAGGAAAATATTTTCCTATGATAGAATTTTATTCTACCAGATGATCACCGTTGGATCTTTGATCCAAAGGTCCTCTGTTTAACAGAGAGGATCTTTCTAGTTTGAGGAAGATCGGGAAAATATTTTCCAAATAGAATTTAATTCTATTAGATGATTTAATTGGTGATATTTTATCACCATCGGATTTTAAATCCAGGATTTTCTGTTAGAGAAAGATCTTTCCATATTAGAAAGATCAGGGAAAATATTTCCCAAATAGGATTAATTTTATCACATAGAATTTAATGGGAACATTTTAAATTGGGGCGCTCACATGCTTTGCATGTGAGAGGCAAGAGAACTCACATGTTTAACACGTGACCCCTGCTGTGGGTTTTAGCCTGTTTATGTTCAGCGCTCATATGCTTTATGAGCGCTCACGTGTTTTACACATGAAGCCCATTTGGCCCTTAGTTATGTGTTTTCAATGCCTATATGCTTTGCATATAAACGCTCATGTGTTTAACATGTGAGGCCTGTTTGGCCTTTTGTCATTTTGTTTCAGCGTTTATATGCTTTACATATAAGCGCTCACATATTTAACACATGATGTCCAACCGTGAATTCTTTTCTTCTTTCTTCTCTCCCTTTTTTATAAGGGTTATAAGAGAACAAATAGCTTTTAGCCGAAAATTTGGCGGGAACATGGGGCATTTGATTCCGGCTGCTTGAGGTTTACCCTTCTTCTTGACCACATCTTCATAACGACGTGCTGCCTTCAGTGCAAGTTCATAAGTTGGATAGTCTCATATGGCTAAAGCCACCTAAATCTCCGGGTCTAAGCCCTGTTGGAATCGTCTAGCCCGAATCTCATCAGTCGTGATCAAGTGTGCCGTGAACCTGATAAGATGTTGATGTCAGGAAAGTGATGTGTTGTTCCCGCCAAAATTTTCGGCCAAGAGCTATTTAATTTGTTCACTTATAACCCTTTTAAAAAAGAGAGAGAAGAAAGAAGAAAAGAATTCACAGTTGGACATCACGTGTAAAGCACGTGGGCGCTCATATGCAAAGCATATGAGCGCTAAACATAAATAACCAAGGGCCAAACCGATCTCACGTGTAAAGCACGTGGGCGCTCATATGCAAAGCATATGAGTGTTGATCATAAATAACCAAGGGCCAAACATGTCTCACGTGTTAAACACGTGAGCGCTCTGAACATAAACAGGCTAAAACCTACATTAGGGGTCACGTGTTAAACACGTGAGTTCTCTTGCCGCTCACATGCAAAGCATGTGAGCGCCCCAATTTAAAATGCTCCTATCAAATTCTAGAATTAAATTCTATTTGGGGAATATTTTCTTGATCTTCCTTAAATTAGAAAGATCTTCTCAGTTAAAAAGAGGACCATTAGATCAAAGATCCAGCGATGATCATATGATAGAATAAAAATCTATCATAGGAAAATATTTTCCTAATCTTATAACAAGAATAAAATTCTATGTTAACAAGATATCCATATTAAGAAAATATATTTCTAATCTTGTTAAACTAAAAAGATTTGATAGAATAAAATTCTAATTTTATTAAAACTAACAAAATATTTATAATCTTGTTAAACAAACAAGAAATCTTCTCTATTAAATAGAGAGCTTTTGGATTAAAAATCCAATGGTGAATAAAATTCACCGATTGATCTAAAAGATCATGAAATTAATCAAGGTCTCTCAATGAGAGATCTCCTCAACAAATTGATTTTTTCTCTTCTCCTATAAATAGGAGTAAGGAGGTTAAATCTAAAGAGGAGGAGAGCACACCATAAGCTTCTAAAAAATATACAGAAGCCTTCCAAAAGCTCCCACAAAACAAAAAAGAATTTAATTCTCAAACCAAGAGTTTAACTCTTCTCAAAGAACTTAGTTCTCCCTCTGGTTGAGATCTGCAGAAGCAGATCTCCTCACAAGTGGAGAATTTAATTCTTATCGGAGAGATTCTGTCATACAGACTCAAAACTTAGGGGAAAGAACTAAATTTGAAGAATTTAATTCTTCTAAAGATATAGGAATTTAATTCTTCTGATAAAACTAGGGTTTAACCCTGCATAAGAATTCAATTCTTATAAAACAAGGGACATGAAATTCTCAAAACTAAGATCAAGATCCCCATGCACATAAAAGAAACGATTAGCGTTCAATGCTATCACAATAGATCACGTGTTTCCACGTGAGCACCTCTAAGGAACGAAAGGAACAACTGACATCGCCTCACGTGATCCCACGTGACCCCCTAATAATTCTAAGGAAAAGGGGAATAAATCAAAGACAGTTCCCATTTTGGGGCGCCTCACGTGATCCCACGTGACCCCCAATAGTGTTTATCACTTATAAAAGAAGAAGGTAATAAACCCAAAAAAGCAATACCCAATCTTCAGGTGCCTCATGTGCCACACGTGAACGCTCCAAATTTCAGTGTTTAACACTGCTTAAGAGCCTCACGTGGGAGCACGTGAGCGCTCCAAATTTCATTGTTTAGCACTGTTTAAGAGCCTCACGTGGGAGCATGTGAGCGCCAAACAATTATCAGTGTTTAACACTATGGGGAGGACAATCTTAGCCTAAATTAGCCTAGTCTCCTGAGGCCAAAAACCTTTTGACCATCAATCAACCGAGCCCTCCTATATGCACATATATCCCCAAATCGATCTTAGTTCCAAAGATGACCAATGATCTCCTGACTCATGGCATCTAAAATGATGTTCGTTCCACCATGATCCCTCCTTTCAATCTGGAGTTCGGTTTAAGGGTACATCTCTCCACACCTCTGATACATGTCGTTGTAATTCTTCAACGTCTTCAGAGAGATGGAGGCCCCGACAACCAATAGCTCTTTGGTGCACTCCCAAACCCATGAGCACATTCCTATGGACCGCAATGTCCTTAAACTAGCTACGGACCGCAACGTCCTTAAACTAGAGCAAAAGAGCCCAAATGCTCATTTGTTGGGTCTGAATGATCCCAAGATCATGTTGAGTAGATTTTAGTCTAAAAATTAGACTAATGTATCCTCAACAAACATTTAAGTTGATCTTAATCCTAAATGAGATTAATGATCCTTAAATCAAACCAAACTCAAATATAAAAAAATATAGATTTGGACTAATCTACGCCCTACGGGCGACAACAAAATTAGTCTCCGTATATAATCCACGGGCTACCAAAAATAAAACAAACACACATGACACGAAGTGACCTTCTAAAGCAGAAGAAAGTGGTTATCACTACGCGGTAACGTAATTAACTACAGGGGCTTGCGCCTCCAGGGAAGAGCATCCCCACAATCAAAAACCCCTCAGAAATGAGGGGGGATCTGACGAAGTCTGCTACAACGGCTGCATCCATCCAAACCTCAGATACCCAGTGCCACAAATCAATTTGGTATCTTCGGAGAGGTGGACGGATAAATCCAAATAGCATCTGCCCTCAAATTCAGGCAAGACGATCCATCCCGGTTCGTCTCTGTTTTCGGCGGTAAACATGTGTCTTACGAAATAGAATTTGATACGAATTCTTTACCTGCTAAGTATGATGAATTCGACATCATATTCATCCACTGATTTTACCCACATAAAGACTTGTTGTAGGTGGATGAACTGTTGTTCCATCTCAAAGCGAGCAGTCTCGGGGAAAACTTCGCATCGAACAGATTGCGGAACGTCTTCCACTCTATTGGTTGTGTGAGACGATTTTTCTCGACTTTCTAGCAGACTCTTGTATTGTCGGTAAGCTGGAGCTTGGCCATACGAACCCAAGCTATGTCTGGTACCTACGCTGCTGCAAGGTCATCTTCGATACTTTGAGCCCATATTTTAGCCTCAAGAGAACTTTCTTTCCCTAAAAATTTTCTGAGATGCAGTGAACGAAAATGCTTTACTTCAGGTGCTTCAGCTTCCAGGCAGTTTATGAGAATAGCAGTCTGTTGCTGCTGGCCCTCCAGAAGATTTTTGATGGCTTCTAGAAGCACCGTTTCTTCATTAATCAGAGAAACAATGGTAGGGGGAGGTGGTAAGGTAGGTGGTGGTGTGTTGCTATTGACGTTGGTGCTAGTGTTGTTGGGAGAATCCATCATCTTGATAGAAAAGAAAAGGTTATGATAGATTCAAGAAATTTGAAATGCAAGAAATGTATAGTTGCCGATTCTTATAATTCTTGTGATATATTGTATAAGACTTCATGCAGAACTAACCTGCATAGGCCGCCAACAAAACCTGTCACGCCCCACTTCCCAATGGTTCAAAACGGTGACGTGACAGGCCCGCAACGTATTTACTATGAAACAAATACGTTAAGCGTAATTAAGCAATATAATAATGGATAAGAATGGCAAGAGTAATAAAATGAAAAAACAACTTTATTTACATTCATCTTTACATACAACCGTCTGAAAATAGAAGATACAATAATAAAAGCAAAGGCCTAAATAATGACATATTGAAGGTAAGTACAGAAAGAACTAGTAGTCAGGCTGAGCTGCAAATTAATCCAAGTCCTCATGGCACGGCTCTACGTCTTCAGAGTCTGGTCCTCCTGACGAATATTCCAAAGAAACAAAATAGAGAGGAATGTCGTCAGCGTACTAGCGCTCGGTAAGTTCTAAAAGAAGTAAGAGAAGATGGTATATAATATGAATAGAAACCAAATGAACAGTGGACATGTAAAGTTGTACATGATCATTTACAAGTATATGATAGTTATTCTAACATGGTTATCTGTAGCTTGATAAGGAAAATATTCATGTATACGGTGGAGTCCATCTTACCCCGTGGACTATGGTAACATGTAGTACAAGGCCCCGTCATAACCCATGGGATAACGGCACGTGAATTTATGTAGGTGTCTTTTAAAGTGACCTCTCGTGCCACGATATACGTTCCGTACCAATCTACCCCTTTATCCCCGCGTATTGTATTGTATAGATTAAGATTACAGGTCTTGGCCGTATCCATGGATATAAAATGCACAGGTTCATGGCCAAGATATAAGTATGTGTTCAAGTATTCATGTCAAGTTATAACCATGATTCGTTCAAGTCGAGTCAGGTATGCAAGTTTGAGTTTGATGTTTGAATTCGAGTATTCAGGTTCATGATCAAGTACTCGAGTTCGTGTTTGATTTTGAATTCTGGTTAAGTTTGGACTCAAATTGAGTTAGAAACTTATGAACGGATTTAACTCTTGAATTTTTCTTAGGTTAGGGAGTATTCGGGAACTGCTGCACATGGACGACAGGATTTGTGTCTTTTTCCAAGAAAATTGGCGTTGAAAACTCTGTTAAGTTATCTAGCCTGAATAGGCAAGCACTCACTTTCTCCGGCTCCCCGAGACTCAAGAGAAATGATACCGCTTAAGCCTATATTAATCTATAGTCCTTAAAATATTGTTTTACATATCTCGAGGGGTTTTTATGAAAATATACTTTAATATAGTTTAAAAATAAAGCTCAAGAGTGATTTGTACCATTTATGGTTTTCATGAACATGTATTTTAATTATTATGGTATTTTGGTGATGAAACTTAGGCTTTTTAAAAGTGTATGGTATTTTATTAAAAACTAGCTCTTTTGGAAACTTGATGGTGTTTTATTAAAAATTCTAATCTTTCAATTTAAAAAATAGTTTCATAATATGTTTTTATTGAAAATACGGATTCATATTTCTTTTATATAATTTTTCAAAAATTAGTTTTGTTTAGAAAAGTCGCATTTCTTAAAAACCATATTTTTATTTCCTTTCGAGACCGAATACTCTGTGAAGAGTTTTGCATCTCTTTCTACTATCCCAAAGATATGCGATATCTGCACCATCCATTAGTGGTTTCCCTAACGAGAGTTGTAGAGGCGTAATTGCCAAGGATTATAAAATACCGATTAAAAGAAACCCGTTTTGAAAAGGTGTGGTATTTTAATGTAAAAGTCATTCTTTAAAATAGCTATATGTTTAGAATACCGTGCTATGAAACCATAGTATGTGTGTGGGGTAGGTCGTTACCCCATGAAGTTTTCCTTGTTGAAGTCGAAAATTGCACCCCGGTTGACCAAGTCAAAGTCAAGGTCAACCCTAAGCCAGGTGGGCCCAAGCCCAGGTCAAGTGGGCTCATGCCCAAATCGAGTCCGAACATGAAGTGGCCGGCCCTTCCCATGCCAAAATAAAAAATCATGTAACAAATAAATTTGATGTAATTTTTTGTGCATGAATGTCAAGATAGGCATAAAACCAAATTTTTGTAAGCCCATGGCTTATGTGCAAAAAGAAATGGAACATGAGCCATGGGATGGGCAAAATGCCATTTTGTAAGTCCAAGGGGCTATATGTAAATGTGTAAGCCTATATAAGGCAACATGATGAAAATATCTAATACACTTTTCATTCCCCAAAAATCAGGGCATGTGCTTCTTTCTCCTTTCTCAAGATTCTAAAACCTTCTTCTTTCGTTTAAATTAAATCAAGAGTTTTACTCTTCTTTTTATAAAACTAAATAATTTTTAACCACAAAACCCATAAAGGGAAACTCAGATCTTCCATCAGATCTCAGAAAGGAGAGATTTTTAAAATCTCATACTTCTTGATCTTCAAGATCCGGCCAACAAAGGAAGAAGAAGGAGACCCATTTCCAAAAACCCCACTTTGGGGAAGATCCAGGGCTCAAGAGGAGAAGCCCTTTCATAAGCCTCAAAATATCCTAGGAGTTTAACTTCTCATATATATATATATATATATATACACACACACACACACACACACACAAAATAATAAGTGCTCCTTTCTGGGAGTACAGCTCCCGTTGCAGGGACCAAGTCCCTTTTGCCTCCCGAGCGCCCACATGCCTGGCATGTGAGGCGCTAGCGCCCTTGCGCCCAAAGCGTTAGCGTCCGAGCACCCACGTTCCTGGCACGTGGGGCGCTAGCGCTCTTGCGCTCAGAGCGCTAGCGCCCAAAGCGCTAGCGCCCGAGCGCCCACGTGCCTGGCACGTGAGGCGCTAGCGCTCAAAGCACTGGCGCACTGGCGCTCAAAGCGCTAGCGCCCTTGCGCTCAGAGCGCTAGCGTCCAAAGCGCTGGCGCTTTTTCCCACGCATCCTTTTGATGCCCTTTCCCTTTATATATATATATGTATACACACACACACACACACACACATACTCCACGTGGGGCGCTAGCGCTCTGGCGCACAGAGCGCTAGCGCCTAAAGCGCAAGTGCCCGAGCGCCTACGTGTCTGGCACATGGGGCGCTAGCGCCCTTGCGTCCAAAGCGCTGGCGCTTTTTCCTACGCATCTTTTGGATGCCCTTTACCTTTATATATATATGTATGTATATATATGTATGTATATATGTGTGTGTATATATGTATACACACGCATACTCCACACTGTAACAACCCTAAATTTCCTATATAAAATTTTTCAAATATTTTTTTCAAAAATCCACAAAGGGGTATTTTAGCCCGAGCACAAGATATAAGTAATTATTTTGTTTTTAATTACAAGCTACAAGAATGTAATAACTCCATTTTTAGTGTACAAGAAATTACTTTAAACTTAATGTATACAAGGAGTATTTATTCTTGCTGCTATCATTTTAAGTAATTAAATACCACAATAATTACAAGAAGGAGCTTGTAGCACATTGGTAATACCTTGCATTGCTGAACCAAGCCACCAGAGTTCAAATCCCATGCCCCACATTATTTTTGTGTTTATTTTATTTTAATTTCTTTTGGAAGTCAACAATCAAACCGTCATAACTCTCAATATTTATACTGTACATAAAAAGTTAGATGCACCAAAATTTCCCCCAGGAGACCCCCCACCCAACGGCACCCCGACTCGGCCCGACTCGGGCCGGCGCCGCCGGCCGGACTCGGCTAGACGGCCGAGTCGTCAACACGGAATTTTTCCGTGTTGACCTGGTCTTCTCACCTGCATACACTAAATTCCTAGATCGGTTATCAAATGCCCATTAAACCTCTTTTACTCCCAATTTTAATGATTTTTAATGAATTTTTTTATATTTTTTTTATTAAAAACCCTAACCCTAGCCTAACCCTATATAAACACCCCTACCCTCTACCCTCTCATCCTACATTCCTAAGTCCACTCTCTCAAAATTCCAAGAGAAACTTGGTACGTGAGAAAACGAGCAAAAGGCGAAGCGCTGACGAAATCGACGGCGAAATTCCGACGATCGTGCTCGGACCTCTCGACGACGATTCGACGCCCCGGCAAACCCTCAACCTCCCTCTCACTCTCTAGCATTGTCCAAACCCGTAAGTCCCCCTTTTCTACCTTTCTTTTCTTCCATTAAAATACGACTTTTTAAACCCGACGGAAATCGGAACAAACCGATTTCCGATTCGGTTTTCTATCAAAACTCACTTATCACTAATTCCATAATGCTTAAACATATTCATGTTGACTACCAATCACTTAAAAATCAATTTGAACAAGTTTTCACACATGAAATGATAGCTTTTGCAATATATCGTATTCTTTCACTTAAATACCACCATGTTTAGTTTATCACATTTAACCCTTTACATTGCTATACCTTAAAGTAGATCACAAGGTAATGACCTACCTCCACACACACTCATATGTAATCATAACACGCTACCTTGAAAACTTAGAATACGACAAAACAAGATTTTACATTAAAATACCATTTTCTTTATAAAACCTTTTCTAAAAGTTTTAGGTTAATACATTCTTAAACCAATATCTTTAATAGGAAAAAATACGTTATGTCATGGACATCGATCGTTTATCTAAATCTGACTTTGTGGTGTCTAGACAAGTGTGACTAAGGCGAGTGGTTACTTAATTAGGACCACTACTTGTAGTGGAGAGCCTCCCACTCACCTGGCACTTACCTGGCCGCAATTGGCGGTGAAGAGAAGATTTGAGGATTCTAATGACTTGTCGTTTAGACCATTTAGAAATAGGCTAGTTGGCTTAGGAAACCCTAGAATCTAAAATACGGAAATTTACACCATTTTTCAAATAAATACCTTATCTTAATAAAACCGCTTTCTAAATGATTAGTATTCATTAAATCTTTGCAAAGCGCCACTACAACCCACATTTGGAGAACTCGTTAGGGATAGTACGGTTTATCGTGCACCCTCGGACTTAGTAGTGCGAGATTCAAACCTCCGCAAGGAGCATTCGGTCTCGAAAGGTTCAAAATACGATATTTAAGAAAAATGAGATTTTGGGAAAATAAAATATTTATTAAAATTTATTTTTGTATAAACACATGTATATTTAACATTTAAACACCTATTTTGTTATAAGATAAAGTTTCCACCTTTTCTAAAAATTACAAGATTAAAAGTTACATTAAAATACCATGAATTTCAAATAAATCAATATTACAAATTGATATTTTTATTTATGTAATTAGGATATTTTCACTAGAAATATCATAAAATAAAATCACACTCATTATAACAATAAAGACGAATAATAAATACTTGAGGTGTATCTTGAAAACTATACAAAAGTATTTTTACATAAAACCCCCTTAAATTTTATAAATTACAATAATGACCCTAACAAATTTAGAACTTCGACTTACATATCTTTTGGTCTGACTCGGGTTTGAGTCTGATTATTTTTGACTTGAATATGATTTAAGTCATTCTATATTCTTTAATATTCCAACTCAATATGAATACATGAATCCCAGAATCCAGTTAACAATCTATATAACTTGACTGAATCAAACCATGGATATACATCCATTATCCCGTTATTCCATTTACCTGATTATGCAGTTACAATCCGTTTACTGATATCATGGTTTTGGTCAGTCATCCAACTTACACAATACAATACTATCAAAACACTACGGGGTTTAAGGGGTAGATTGGTACGGAAGGTGTTAAAGGTGGCATGATGTGGTCATATTAAGACACCTAACCTATATTCCGTTGCTGTTGTACCATGGCTTAACGGTTCTTTGTACATTCCGTTTGCCCTAGTCTCTAGCATATAGAGACCCCTCTCGTATACACTGGCATCCTTCGGTACCAAGCTACAAACAACAGCGTTAATACAATATTCTATAATATTTTACAATCTCTTTAGAAAATACTCTTATTCTGTCTTTTCTAGTTCTTCTTTATCTTTGGGACTTACCGAGCGACCTGTTCGCTGACGACATTCTATTTCTTTCTTCTTTGAATGTCGTCATGTGCTTTGGACCCAGCAGAGATCGAGCCCAGCGGTGAAGACTTGGATCAGTTTCACGAAGACCCCGAGCTCTAGATATTGTATCTTGTTCTATTCACCATTTTCATTTCCTGTTATGCCATTGTTTAGGCATCGCTTTTCATTTCAGTTGTATTTATTTTTCATGCATTGTACAAAAGAAAGTTATTAATAAAGTTGTTGTTATTTCTATATCTCTTGTCTCTTGTGATTTACTTTTATATTGCTTAGATACGCTTAGCGTATGTACTTCTAAGTATATACGTAGCGGACCTCGTCGCGTCCACTTCGTCGTACACCGGGAAGCGGGGCGTGACAGGTTTTTTGTTGGTGGCCCATGCAGGTCAGAGCTGTATGAATCCCTATCATGCAGTTCCGGTCTGCGTGAACAACCTAAGCAATATAACACAAGAACCAGCAACTAAAACATTCTTTACAATTCATGTTTCTTGAATCTTACAAATTTCTATTCCTTAAATCTTATCATTTCATGTATTTGAATCTGTCCTAACCCAAAATTTTTCTTCAGGTTATGGATTCCCCGAACAACACCAGCACCAACGTCAACAACACACCTCCAGCACTAACTCTCGCACCTGCTGTTCCTGCACCACCCACCGAGCAAACAGTGCTACTTGAGGCGATCCGCAGCCTTCTTGAGGGACAACAACAACTTCTGAACCATCCTGAGACCGACGCACCGGGAGTAAAGCAATTCAGGGCTTTACATCCGAAGCAGTTCTCAGGGAAGGGGAGCCCACTGGAAGCTGAAGAATGGGCTTAAAGTATCGAGGATGATCTGGCAGCAGCACAAGTGCCAGACATAGCTTAGGTCCGTGTGGCAAAACTACAGCTCACGGATAATGCTCGCAACTGGTGGAAGGCGGAAGAGAGCCGTTTGGTACAGCCGATTGAATGGAAGACTTTTCTCGAGAAGTTCGACGCGAAATACTTCCCAGCGACGGCCAGGTTTGCAATGGAGCAGCAGTTCATTCATCTACAACAGGGTTCAATATGGGACAAATCAGTAGATGAGTACGACGCTGAATTCACTATGCTAAGCCGATTCGCGGCACATCTGATACCGACGGACGAGATCAGAGCCCGTCGTTTTCAACAAGGACTGGACACGGAGATCAGGCTGCCCTAGCCACGGGAAAATTTCTGACTCACGAGGATGCTCTGGAAGCTGCCCGCGGTTATGAGGCAGTGATAAAGGCAAGGGGCAGACCTCAGTCTGCAGGAGTGAAACGTCCTGCCACTCAAATGGCAGGAGGGGCCTCTTCAAGGCCAGCTGTTGAACTCAGAAGACTGGAAGAAGTTAAGGATCGGTCAATACCCGATTTTTGCTTTTATTGCAAGAGGGAAAGACACTTGTGGAAGGACTGTAGGTGCGCAAAAGGCCTATGTTTAGTCTGTGGCGCGTCCAATCACGGAATTGGAAATTGTCCTTATAGACGCAACCCAGTACACACACCCGCCAACTACCCGCAGTAGCCAGCTATCCAGGCTCCTGCAACTCGTCCTGCACTCCCAGCACCACCTCCACGTGGATTTCCTGCTTAGCCAAATCGCCAATTCCAGTAGGCACTGAGAAACATGCCTCGAGTACAGGGGAATATGTCTCCAGCTAGGAAGAACGTGCCACGGCGACAGGCTTTCACCTTAGCAGCTATAGAACCTGAAACTGTGAACCAAGGTAACCCAAGTAACTCCCTCACAACTTTGACCAAAACTTCTTTATAATCTTTAGTTCTGTCACCAAACTGTTACACTTTCCTTTTACAAATTTCGAGGACGAAATTTTTATAAGGAGGGTAGAATGTAACAACCCTAAATTTCCTATACAAAATTTTTCAAATATTTTTTTCAAAAATCCACAAAGGGGTATTTTAGCCTGAGCACAAGAATAAGTAATTATTTTGTTTTTAATTACAATCTACAAGAATGTAATAACTCCATTTTTAGTGTACAAGAAATTACTTTAAACTTAATGTATACAAGGAGTATTTATTCTTACTGCTATCATTTTAAGTAATTAAATACCACAATAATTACAAGAAGGAGCTTGTAGCTCATTGGTAATACCTTGCATTGCAGAACCAAGCCACCAGAGTTCAAATCCCATGCCCCACATTATTTTTGTGTTTATTTTATTTTAATTTCTTTTGGAAGTCAACAGTCAAACCGTCATAACTCTCAATATTTATACTGTACAAAAAAAGTTAGATGCACCAAAATTCCCCCCAGGAGACCCCCCACCCAACGGCACCCTGACTCGGCCCGACTCGGCCGGACGGCCGAGTCGTCAACACGGAATTTTTCCGTGTTGACCTGGTCTTCTCACCTGCATACACTAAATTCCTAGATCGGTTATCAAATGCCCATTAAACCTCTTTTACTCCCAATTTTAATGATTTTTAATGAATTTTTTTATATTTTTTTTATTAAAAACCCTAACCCTAGCCTAACCCTATATAAACACCCCTACCCTCTACCCTCTCATCCTACATTCCTAAGTCCACTCTCTCAAAATTCCAAGAGAAACTTGGTACGTGAGAAAACGAGCGAAAGGCGAAGCGCTGACGAAATCGACGGCGAAATTTCGACGATCGTGCTCGGACCTCTCGACGACGATTCGACGCCCCGGCAAACCCTCTACCTCCCTCTCACTCTCCAGCGTTATCCAAACCCGTAAGTCCCCCTTTTCTACCTTTCTTTTCTTCCATTAAAATACGACTTTTCAAACCCGACGGAAATCGAAACAAACCGATTTCTGATTCGGTTTTCTATCAAAACTCACTTATCACTAATTCCATAATGCTTAAACATATTCATGTTGACTACGAATCACTTAAAAATCAATTTGAACAAGTTTTCACACATGAAATGATAGCTTTTGCAATATATCGTATTCTTTCACTTAAATACCACCATGTTTAGTTTATCACATTTAACCCTTTACATTGCTATACCTTAAAGTAGATCACGAGGTAATGACCTACCTCCATACACACTCATATGTAATCATAACACGCTATCTTGAAAACTTAGAATACGACAAAACAAGATTTTACATTAAAATACCATTTTCTTTATAAAACCTTTTCTAAAAGTTTTAGGTTAATACATTCTAAACCAATATCTTTAATAGGAAAAAATACGATATGTCGTGGACATCGATCGTTTATCTAAACTTGATTTTGTGGTGTCTAGACAAGTGTGACTAAGGCGAGTGGTAACTTAATTAGGACCACTACTTGTAGTGGAGAGCCTCCCACTCACCTGGCACTTACCTGGCCGCAATTGGCGGTGAAGAGGCGATTTAAGGATTCTAATGACTTGTCGTTTAGACCATTTAGAAATAGGCTAGTTGGCTTAGGAAACCCTAAAATCTAAAATACGGAAATTTACACCATTTTTCAAATAAATACCTTATCTTTATAAAACCGTTTTCTAAATGATTAGTATTCATTAAATCTTTGCAAAGCGCCACTACAACCCACATTTAGGGAACTCGTTAGGGATAGTACGGTTTATCGTGCACCCTCGGGCCTAGCAGTGCGAGATTCAGACCTCCGCAAGGAGCATTCGGTCTCGAAAGGTTCAAAATACGACATTTAAGAAAAATGAGATTTCGGGAAAATAAAATATTTATTAAAATTTATTTTTGTATAAACACATGTATATTTAACATTTAAACACCTATTTTTTTATAAGATAAAGTTTTCATCTTTTCTAAAAATTACAAGATTAAAAGTTACATTAAAATACCATGAATTTCAAATAAATCAATATTACAAATTGATATTTTTATTTATGTAATTAGGATATTTTCACTAGAAATATCATAAAATAAAATCACACTCATTATAACAATAAAGACGAATAATAAATATTTGAGGTGTATCTTGAAAACTATACAAAAGTATTTTTACATAAAACCCCCTCAAGTTTTATAAATTACAATAATGACCCTAACAAATATAGAACTTCGACTTACATATCTTTTGGTCTCACTCGGGTTTGAGTCTGATTATTTTTGACTTGAATATGATTCAAGTCATTCTATATTCTTTAATATTCCAACTCAATATGAATACATGAATCCCAGAATCCAGTTAACAATCTATACAGCTTGACTGAATCAAACCATGGATATACATCCATTATCCCGTTATTCCATTTACCTGATTATGCAGTTACAATCCGTTTACTGATATCATGGTTTTGGTCAGTCATCCAACTTACACAATACAATACTATCAAAACACTACGGGGTTTAAGGGGTAGATTGGTACGGAAGGTGTTAAAGGTGGCACGATGTGGTCAGATTAAGACACCTAACCTATATTCCGTTGCTGTTGTATCGTGGCTTAACGGTTCCTTGTACATTCTGTTTGCCCTGGTCTCTAGCATATAGAGACCCCTCTCGTATACACTGGCATCCTTCTGTACCAAGCTACAAACAACAGCGTTAACACAATATTCTACAATATTTTACAATCTCTTTAGAAAATACTCTTATTCTGTCTTTTCTAGTTCTTCTTTATCTTTGGGACTTACCGAGCGACCTGTTCGCTGACGACATTCTATTTCTTTCTTCTTTGAATGTCGTCAGGTGCTTTGGACCTAGCAGAGATCGAGCCCAGCGGTGAAGACTTGGATCAGTTTCACGAAGACCCCGAGCTCTAGATATTGTACCTTGTTCTATTCAGCATTTTCATTTCCTGTTATGGCATTGTTTAGGCATCGCTTTTCATTTCAGTTGTATTTACTTTTCATGCATTGTACAAAAGAATGTTATTAATAAAGTTGTTGTTATTTCTATATCTCTTGTCTCTTGTGATTTACTTTTATATTGCTTAGATACGCTTAGCGTATGTACTTCTAAGTATATACGTAGCGGACCTCGTCGCGTACACTTCACCGTACACCGGGAAGCGGGGCGTGACACACACTAAAAATACCTCCCCCGTTAGAAAAAATTTCTAACGGGGGCGCTCAAAGCGCGAGCGTCCAAAGCGCTGGCGCTTTTTCCCACACATCCTTTGGATGCCCTTTCCCTTTATATATATATATATGTATATATATGTATGTATGTATATATGTATATATATGTATATATATGTATGTATGTATATATGTATATATATGTATATATGTATATATGTATATATATGTATATATATGTATGTATGTATATATGTATATATATATATACACACACGCATACTCCACACTAAAAATACTTCCCCCGTTAGAAAATATTTCTAACGGGGCGTTGCCCCTCACCCCGTAAGGGGGCTGCTAGCCCCCTTGACCCCCAGCCCGCTATCCGGGTAGCGGGACCCCCGTAAAAACTTTGCGGGGCCCTCCCGATATATCCAAAACCCTTTCAAAACACAACACTGCACATTGAGTTCGCATGATTAGTTTAACCCGTTAATCGGGGCTTCCCTCGCTCCAAAGGCGAGGGGTAATTAACGGCAGCTTAGTCCGCGGCTGCCGGAGATTTGGATCCCCATAATCAATAAACCCCAGCTTACCCTAGGCAGGGGGAATCTGTAATGCGCCTGACAAGCGCGCGCATATTCCTATCTCAATGGGGTAACGAAAAACACTCTACAGATTCTGGCACGCCCGGTGGAACCAATCTGTCCTCCCATATTTCGGGTTAAACGTTCATGCGAACTCAATCAATATACATATCTGTATTTATACTAAAATAATGCTCTTTTATGCAGGTTTTCAAGCAATCACTTTCCAACAATGTCTCCAAAGATGAACTCAGCTCCCATCTCATGCACGATGAAGATGGACTCCAGGACGATCCTCCCGACAAGTCTCGGACGACAGTGGGAAGAACCGTTGCTATAATTTGGGTCTATTCTGTTTGTCTCGGCTAATGCCATCCCTGCACCTCAAGCCCCGGTGACAGACAAGCCGGTCTCGAAAGGCAAGAGGCCAAATGTGGTGGTCTTGAAGTCGCCCCAACTCAAACGCAAGTCGGTGTTTGAACGACTTTCCTTGGCCCCAGCTGGGGGTAAGGCCATCAACACCAACAAAGCAACAAGGAATCTCGAGCAAGTTCCGGCGGTGCCCCTGACAACTGCTCGATCGGGTGTCTTCTCTAAACTTTCCGCTAATCGACTCACGGTGGCTTCCCAGGAAACAGATGCCCGCCAAGCCCTCAAAATCAAGAAGCTAAGGCAGAAAAGGCTCAGATACAGAGCCAATAAAAGGTCTAGGACTCATACTAGGCTGAACTTCATGAGGCTCCAAGGACGGGGTTACCCCGCCAAAGATAAAGAGACGACTGGATATGTGGTCCACACTGTCTACATGGTCGGACATGAAGAAACGAACCCAGCTATGCTTCACAGCCAGGGTGAGGATACGGTGGACGCTATCCAACGTCAACTCGATCTGAATGATGAAGAGCCCTCTCAGGCCGATAATCCAGAGGAGCCCGTGGTTCCTGCGGAATTGTGCTCAGGCAATAAGGATGACCCGGTTGTCATAATCGAAACTACAGAACATGCATTATTCCGATGGCTTCAGAGGCAGCTTCAGGACAGGGATGAGAAGTTAGCCAAGGTACAGTCTAAGGTCGACGAATTGGCAAACGTCGCGGCAGATCTCGCGACCCAAGTCGCCCGATTGCAATTACAGAGAATAAAATTTTGGTTCATGACCAGGGATTGATACCCGGAGGTAGCCAACTGATACCCCCTTCAGCCTAAGAGCGGAGCGCCTTCGCGAAAAACGGCCGCGATCAGCCTCCAGTCCCTCCGATACATACACCGAAGGGGAATCGCCTCTGAAGAGAAGCTGGAAAAAGTCTATTCCTTCAAAAGGGACAAAGTCAACAAGATATTTAGGGACGCCCTAAGAAAAGGTCTACAACTGCCAGAGTCAAAAAGACCGCAGGAAGCGAATATGACCAACGACCCCAAATACTGCCCCTATCACAGAGTGATAGGTCATACCATTGAGGACTGCTTCGTCTTTAAAGATTGGGTCGAAAGGCAATACAAGACGGGAGAGATAGAACTGTCTAAAAGCGTGTTAGCAAACAGTCAAGCTACGACCACCGATTTCATACAAATGGAGACCGAATCCTTTCGGGAACCTAATCCTCTCAGACATGTGCCGTTATCTGAAAAGGGTGAACCAAAGACTGATCGGCCTCAAGGACCAGCATCAGTAAGGGCACCTACTCTAATAGAGAGAAAGAAGGAGGTGAACTTCTTCAGGAGGGATGAGGTCCGCAATATATTCGAGGAAGCCTTGAACAACGGTCTGCAATTGTCTATTCCGAAGAGGCTACGAATATGACCGGCAATCCCGTATACTGCCCATACCATAAAGTGGTGAGTCATACCATTGAAGATTGTTGTGTTTTCAAAGATTGGGCAGAGGACCAATACAAGCTTGGAAAAACCTCACAGTCCTCGGATGTATCGGAAAGCCACAGAGCTACGGTCATCAACACAGCTCCGCAAAGATCAAAATTCAAGGACCTGGGATAAGCAAAGAGGACTACCACGTCGTTAAACTGGGAACACCAGCATCGACCACCATGTCATTAAACTGGGAATAATAGACCTCTAAGTCTTTAAACTGGGAACCGCTGACCACCACGTCATTAAACTGGGAATAATCGATCTCTAAGTCGTTAAACTGAGAATGTAAATAAAATGTGTAAATAAAAATGTGTAAATAAAACAAAAAAAGAAAAAAAATAATAAAACGCCGAAATGATGGGGCAACTCGCAATAAAAATCAGCGAGTAAAAATAAAAATAAAGCCGAAATGATGGGGCAACCGCGAATAAAGCCGAAATGGTAGGGCAATCGCGACCTTCGTGATAAGAAAAGCTGAAATGATAGAGCAATCGCGGTAAAAAAAACGGTGAATGATGAGTCGCTCCTGGTACCATATTCCAGTGCAGCGAAGCAGACGCCAACAAAATTCCAATTTCCCAAATTCTTCCAGCCTTACGGCCAGTCCCCAAATTGACTACCGTATACAATCCACGGGCTCAAATAATTCTCATCGCACTCATGCCCCACTGCAATCACCAGTCCAGCGGCTGGTCTCCGCCCTTGAAATTATGCTCCATTGGGAAGACCCACTCATGTGTCTTCATGATGCATGAGGAGAACAAACTTTCGTGGGATCCTTACGACTCACAAAGAAAAAACACACTTGGGGGTCCTCACAACTCTTAAGGAGAAAATGCACCTACAGGATCCTTACGACTCGTAGGGAGAAAATGCTTTTATGGGACCCTTACGGCCCATAAAATTGAAAAGCCTTAGGTGATAGGGATCTAAACCTGTCTCCTAAGCCATCGCTTCCCAATAGGCAACGGCGAATGATGAGTCGCTCCTGTTACCATATTCCAGTGCAGCGATGCAGACGGCAACCAAACCCAAACTCTCAAATAGCGAATGATGAGTCGCTTATGGTACCATATTCCAGTGTAGCGATGCAAACGCCAACCAAATTCCAAACTCAAATTCCCAATGGCGAATGATGAGTCGCTCCTGGTACCATGTTCCAGTGCAGCGATGCAGACGCCAGCCAAAATCCAAATCCCCAAGTGGCGAATGATGAGTCGCTCCTGATACTATATTCCAGTGCAGCGATGCAGACGCCGACCAAAATCCAAATCCCCAAGTGACGAATGATGAGTCGCTCCTGGTACCATATTCTAGTGCAGCGATGCAGACGCCAACTAAATTCCAAATCCCATACCCCAATAGGGAATGATGAGTCGCTCCTGGGACCGTATTCCAGTATATCGATGCAGACGCCAACAAAGACCCAAAAATTTTCGGGCCCTACGGTCTGGATCATACATCCTGCAAATCCGTATACAATCCACGGGCGTAAAATGATCCCAATCCCTCCCAAATCCTGCCGGTGAGACCACATTCAAAGTCCTACCGGTGGTGAAGATTCAAAAAAAAAGGTATGTCCACAAGAAAAATGGGCACGGATGAAAACCCGAAAGGGCTCCGTGAGTAAAAACAGTAGGTCTGCCGGCGAGTTTGTGAAAACCCGAAAGGGCGCAAACTCGTGAAAAAGAGATGAAATGCACTCACAAAGTCCTCTCGATTTTGTGAGGAGAAAATTCCCGCGTAAGATCCTTATGACTCACAAAGGAGCAACACACTTAGGAGTTCCCACGACTCCTAAGGAGAAAATACACCTACGGGATCCTTACGCCCCGTAAGGAGAAAATGCTTTGTGAGACCCGTACGGCTCACAAAATTGAAAAGTCTTAGGTGCTAGGGACCTAAAACCTGTCTCCTAAGCCATCGCTTCCTGATAAGCAAGCGCAAATGATGATTAGCTCCTGGTACCATATTCCACTGTAGCGATACTGATGCCAAGAAAAAACCAATTCCCAAATCCAACCAGGGAAAATGATGAGTTGCTCCTGGCATTATTCCAGTGCAGCAATGCAGATGCAGACCAAAACCAAAATCCCCAAGTCCTCTCATGGCAAATGATGATTCGCTTTTGGTACCATATTCCAGTATAGCGATGCTGATGTCAACCCAAATCACAATCAACAAGTCAACTTCAGCTCCGACACCGCAGAAAGCGGAGCAAGTCAGAATCCAATCTCGACACCGCAAGAAGCGGAGCAAGTCAAGTTCACCCCTGACACAGCAGGAAGCAGAGCAACTCAAATAAAGCGCCGACCGTCCATGTTACAAAAAGGGCAGTGCAGGCTTCCCACAAATCGGGAACCAAATCGCTCCGGATCAGAGCGTCGACCGTCCATGTCGCAAAAAGGGCAGTGCAGGCTTCCCACAAATCGGGAACCAAATCGCTCCGGATCAAAGCGGCAATCGTCCATGTCGCAAAAAGGGCAGTGCAGGCTTCCTATAAATCGGGAACCAAATCACTCCGGATCAGAGCGTCGACCGTCCATGTCGCAAAAAGGGCAGTGCAGGCTTCCCACAAATCGGGAACCAAATTGCTCCGGATCAGAGCGTCGACCGTCCATGTCGCAAAAAGGGCAGTGCAGGATTCCTACAAAGCAGGAACCAGATCACTCCGGGCCAGGGAAAAGTCCACCACGGACAATGCATCTCGAAGACGCGTCAAGCGTCGACCGTCCATGTCGCAAAAAGGTCAGTGCAGCCTTCCTACAAATCGGGAACCAAATCGCTCCGGATCAGAGCGTCGATCGTCCATGTCGCAAAAAGGGTAGTGCAGGCTTCCTACAAATTGGGAACCAAATCGCTCCGGATCAGAGCGTCGATCGTCCATGTCGCAAAAAGGGCAGTGCAGGCTTCCCACAAATCGGGAACCAAATCGCTCCGGATCAGAGCGTCGACCGTCCATATCGTAAAAAGGGTAGTGGAGGCTTCCCACAAATCGGGAACCAAATCGCTTCGGGTCAGAGCGTCGACCATCCATGTCGCAAAAATGGCAGTGCAAGCTTCCCACAAATCGGGAACCAAATCGCTCCGGACCAGAGCGTCGACCGTCCATGTCGTAAAAGGGCAGTGCAGGCTTCCTACAAAGCCGGAACCGGATCACTCCGGGCCAGGGAAAAGTCTACCACGGACACTCCGTCTCGAAGACGCGTCAAGCGTCGACCGTCCATGTCGTAAAAAGGGCAGCTCGGGCTTCCTACAAAGCGGGAACCAGATCATTCCGGGCCAGAGAAACGTCTACCATAGACACTCCATCTCGGAGACGCGTCAAGCGTCGACCGTCCATGTCGTTAAAAGGGCAGTGCATGCCAAAAAGTGGGAACCAAAGCAAGTCGCTTCCACGTGAAAGAAGATCCATCAATTTCATGCACACGACCCACATATGTGGTGTGCATTTATTGATGGGGAGCACTTTGTTGAAGTCGAAAATTGCACCCCGGTTAACCAAGTCAAAGTCAAGGTCAACCCTAAGCCGGGTGGGCCTAAGCCTAAGTCAAGTGGGCCCATGCCCAAGTCGAATCCGAACATGAAGCGGGCGGCCCTCCCTATGCCAAAATAAAAAATCATGTAACAGATAATTTTGATGTAATTTTTGTGCATGGATGTATGCAAGATAGGCATAAAGCCAAATTTTTGTAAGCTCATGGCTTATGTGCAAAAAGAAATGGCACATGAACCATGGGATGGGCAAAATGCAATTTTGTAAAGCCCAAGGGGCTATATGTAAATGTGTAAGCCTATATAAGGTAACATGATGAAAATATCTAATACACTTTTCATTCCCCAAAAATTAGGGCCTGTACCTCTTTCTGCTTCCTCAAGGTTCTAAAACCTTCTTCTTTCTTTTGAATTAAATCAAGAGTTTTACTCTTCCTTTTATAAAACTAAATAGTTTTTCACCACAAAACCCACAAAGGGGAACTCAGATCTTCCATCAGATCTCAAAAAGGAGATATTTTTAAAATCTCATACTTCTTGATCTTCAAGATCCGGCCAACAAAGGAAGAAAAAGGAGACCCATTTCCAGAAACCCCACTTTGGGGAAGATCCAGGGCTCAAGGGGAGAAGCCCCTTCATCAGCCTCAAAATATCCTAGGAGTTTAACTCCTCATACACACACACACACATCATACATATATATACAAAATAATAAGTGCTCCTTTCTGTGAGTACAACTACCATTGCAGAAACCAAGTCCCATTTGCCTCCCGAGCGCCCACGTGCCTGGCACATGAGGCGCTAGCACCCGAAGCGCTAGCGCTCTTGCGTTCAGAGCGCTAGCGCCCGAGCGCCCACGTGCCTGGCACGTGGGGCGCTAGCGCCCAAAGCGCTGGTGCCCGAGCGCCCACGTGCCTGGCACATGGGGCGCTAGCGCCCTTGCGCTCAAAGCGCTAGCGTCCAAAGCGCTGGCGCTTTTTCCCACGCATCCTTTGGATGCCCTTTCCCTTTATATATGTATGTATGTATGTATGTATGTATGTACACACATATACTCCACACTAAAAATAGCTCCGCCGTTAGAAAAAATTTCTAACGGGGGCTGCCCCGCACTCCGCAAGGGGGCTGCTAGCCCCCTTGACCTCCAGCCCGCTATCCGGGTAGCGGGCCCCCCGTAAAAACTTTGCGGGCCCCCCCGATATATCCAAAACCCCTTCAAAACACAACACTGCACATTGAGTTCGCATAACCAGTTTAACCCGTTAATCGGAGGTTCCCTCGCTCCAAAGGCGAGGGGTAATTAACGACAGCTTAGTCCGCGGCTGCCGGAGATTCGGATCCCCACAATCAATAAACCCCAGCCTACCCTAGGCAGGAGGAATCTGTAATGCGCCTGACAAGCGCGCGCATATTCCCATCTCAATAGGGTGACGAAAAACACCCTACATTCCTAAAGGTATTTTTAACAATTATCGAAAAAAAGTTATACTAAAGTTCATGGTATTTTAATGAAAAGTCCGTTATATGATTGTTTCACATGAAAATTTTTGTTAAACTCAAAACTAAAAGATTGCAAACAAGGTTACAAGTAGTATGAGAAAGTTATTTTGACCTATTTTACTTTAAAAATTGAGTACAAAGGCTAAAACTACAAATATTGGAGTTAACTCCACATTTCCGATATGTTTTTAGAAGATAGTTTTGAGATGAAAGAAGAAGAGAGAAGAAGGACTTACTCACTGTGTAGCGTTGTAAAGAGATTAAAGAAAAGAGGAGGATTCCCATGGCGTCGTGGAAGCTCCGGAAACGGTTTCGATCTTTAATGGAAAAAGCTTGGTTGCTAACTCCACTTGACTTGACTTGCACTTGGGAACTTTTAGGATGATTTTGATAGAAATTTTTAGAATAGAAGGGTGCTAGTGCATGGGGTGGTATTTATAGTGAAGAATTATTGGAAATTAAAAATGTGGATTAAAAGAATTTAAATGGTGAATTGAAGAGTCACTGTTTAATTGCAGGGAAATCAAACCGTGTAAGGGAGTTAAGGGGAGTCGAAAGGACAAGTGTGCAAAACACGGAGTCAAATGGGCACATCTCACCCGTCGGCGGTGGCCAATGAGGGAATATGGGCGGTCGGATTTGCTTAGTCTGTCTCGAGATTTGTTCCACGTGTCAAGTTTGGTGTGTATATCTCATTGCGCCTGTTTGATTTTTCTGAAACTTTTCGTTTCTCCGTGTATTACACGTGCAAATCTTAGGCTTCCGAAAAATTAAAAAGAAAAATCTTTAAAAATAATTGGGTTTGATCGGAATCGAACACACAGGCTATGTTACAACAGTGCAGAGGTTTTACCAGTGAGCTACAAGTTGTTTCTTGCTTTTATTAAACAAATCTAACTTATAAATCTTATACAGGCTGTAATACCCTTTACTGTGAAATAACAAGAAATTTCTGTACAGAAATTTCAAAGTCGTTACATGGAAAATAAATACTCAAAGAAGCTCAAATTTATTGAAGAACTTCATCGTTTACATTGTTCTCTCATAAGTTACAAATCTCGTTCGTAAACTTCACACTTTACAAACAAATGGCGTCATAAACCCGATAATAAAGCATTTGGTCGAATGAGGGGGATCCTTTTCTCGCGGGGTAGCTGTCGGTCATTCATAGAGGTCGGATACCTTGTCCGTGGGTATCCGTCGGTCATGCATAAGAGGGGCGGATATCTTATCCGTGGATATTCGTGGAAGATTTTGTTTTTGTTTTGTTTTGTTGGATTATTTTGGTTCCATATGCGCGGAGAATGGGGTTTCCCCTCATTCTCAAGATTTAGTCCTTTTAGAGTCACAAATCTATTTTCAGCGTTTTGGCAGTATAGACCCACTTCATTGCTTTGTTTGAAACTTGTCGTTTAAGACTTGTTTCGGAAAGTATGTTTTTTGGCTTATTTCCCATGCCATGAAAAAGTAGGTTACCCCATTTCTGTAGAAAGGAACGAGGAGTTTACTCCGGGTTCCGACCATGAAGAACACACTTTTTTATAATAACTCGGTTGAGTTTTCTTTAGTGGTCCATTTCGGGCTAAGAGATATCAGACGCCGTAAAAGGAGAAACTTGTTATTTCTTTCTTCTTATTTGAAGTTCTCACCTTATTTTTCTTTAAAAATATTGTGGGAAATTGTAGGTAGAAAGATCCTTGGATTCTTTCTTACTGTTGAGATTTTGATCTACTGTTGGATTTTTCTTGTGATTGAAAGTTGGAATTTTTGGAACTTGGAACTCTCGTTTTGCATTGGGCTTTTTTATAGGGTAGTTGCTATGATGGATACCATGCTTCTTTGTACTTGTAAAAGTACATTTAGAGGCATGGAAATGGGGTACTTTATCTTGTGAGTGGCGTCCCTCCTCCTGTATTTGCGTGGCGGTAGGTCCTATCGGATGCCTACCGCCTTACTTTATGTCACGTCCCACTTCCTAGTAGACGGAAACAGAGACGCGACAAGCCCGCAACGTATTTACTATGATAATACGTTAAGCGTAATTAAGCAGTATAACAATGATCAAGAATGACAAGTGTAATAAAATAAAACTGCAAATTTATTTATATTCAACTTTATATACAACTGTCTGGGAATAAAAGATATAATAATAATGCAAATGCCTAAACAATGGCATACTGTAAGTAACTGCAGGAAAGAAGAAGCTAGTAGTCTGGCTGAGTAGCAAACTAGTCCAAGTCCTCTTGGCTCGGCTTTACGTCCTTAGAGTCCGGTCTTCCTGACGAACATTCCAAAGGAAGAAAACATAGAGGAATGTTATCAGCGAACTAGCGTTCGGTAAGTCCCCAAAAGAAATAAGTAATGATGAATGAAAGTGAATAGAAATCAAGTGAATATGAACGGGCACGGTTATATAAGAGGGTATCTAAGCATGTTTATTTACCGGTATATATGGTTATTTGTAATTTGATAAAGAAGGTATTTATGTATACGAGAAGAGTCCATCTTACCTCATGGACTATAGTAACATATAGTACAAAGCCCTGTCATAACCAACAGGACAATGCCACGTGAATTCTTGTAGGTGTCTTTTAAAGTGACCTCTCGTGCCATGATATGCGTTCCATACCAATCTATCTCTTTATCCTCGCGTATTGTATTGTATAGATTAAGATTACATGTCTTGGCTGAATCCATGGATATAAAATGTACATGTTCATGTTCAAGATATAATCATGTGTTTAGGTATTCATGTCAAGTTATAACCATGGTTCGGTCAAGTCGAGCCAAGTATACAAGTTTGAGTTTGATATTTGAATTCGAGTGTTCAGGTTCATGATCAAGTATTCAAGTTTGTGTTTTATTTTTGGATTCTGGTTTGAGTTTGGATTCGGGTTGAAGTTAGAATCTTATGAAAGGACTTAGTTCTTGCAATATCTGAAGTTCGGGAGTAATCGACAACTGCTGCACATGGACGGCGGGATTTGTGTCTTTTTCCAAGACAATTGCCATTTGATAACTCCATTAAGTTGTCTAACCTGAATAAGCAAGCACTCACTTTCACTGGCTCCCCGAGGCTCAAGAGAAATGATACCTCTTAAGCTTATATTATTCTAGAGTCCTTACAATATTGTTTGCATATCTCGAGGTGGTTTTATGAAAATACTTTAATATAGTTTAAAATACAACCTCGATGATGATTTATAATATTTAGGGTTTTCATGAACATATATTTTAATTGTTGGGGTGTTTTAATGATGAAAACTTAAATTTTAAAAGTTCATGGTAATTTTTTGAAAACTAGCTCTTTTGAAAACTTGATGGTATTTTATTAAAATTTTAATCTTTCATTTTAAAAATATAGTTTCATAATATGTTTTAATTGAAAATACAAATTCATAATTTTATATAATTTTCCAAAATTTAATATTTATTTAGAAAATTCGTATTTCTTAAAAACCGTATTTTTATTTCCATTCGAGACCGAATACTCAGTGAGGAGTTCTGTATCTCGCTCAACTATCTCAAGCATATGCGATAATCTGCATCATCCATTAGCGGGTCCCCTAATGAGGGTTGTAAAGGCGTAATTGTTAAGGATTTAAAAATCTCGATTTAAAGAAACTCGTTTTGAAAAGGTGTGGTATTTTAATGTAAAACATATTCTTTAGATTAGCTATATGTTTAGAATATCGTGCTATGCAATCATAGTATGCGTGTGGGGTAGGTCGTTACTCCGTGAAGTTTTTTTAAAGGTATTTTTTTAACAATTATCAAAGTAAGGGTTATACTAAAGTTAATGATATTTTAATGAAAAGTTCGTTATATGACTGTTTCACAAGAAAATTTTGGTTAAACTCAAAACTAAATGATTGTAAACAAAGTTACAAGTAGTGTGAGAAGGTTAGTTTGACCTATTTTGCTTTAAAGATGGGAGTACAAAGGTTAAAATCACACATATCGGGGTTAACTTCACTTTACCGATATATTTTTTAGAAGATGGTTTGAGATGAAAGAAGAAGAGAGAAGAGAGACTTACTCGTTGTGTTGTCTTGGAAAGAGGTTAAAGAAAAGAGGGGGGATTCCGTGGCGTCGTGGAAGCTCCGGAAACGACTTCGATCTTTGACGGAAAGAGTTTGGTTGCTAACTCCACTTGACTCCACTTTCACTTGGAACTTTTGGGATAATTTTGATAGAAATTTTCAGAATAGAGGGGACCTAGGGCATGTGGTGGTATTTAAAGTAAAGAAATTAAGGTTTGGGAATTAAAATTTTGGATTAAAAGAATTAAAATGGTGTTAAATGATGAATTTAAAGTTCATTGTTTAATTGCAGGGAAATCAAACAGTGCAGGAGAGTTGAGGGGAATCGAAGGGACTAGTGTGCAACTCTTGGGCTTCCGAAAAATTTAAAAAAAAATCTTTAATTTGATCTGATGGGATTCGAACACACAGGCTATGTCACAGCAGTGTAGAGGCTTTACTAGTGAGCTACAAGTTGCTTCTTGCTTTTATTGAACAAAAATAACTTATAATTTTACATCAGGCTGAAATACCCCATTCTATACATTTAAACAAATAATTCTGTACAAGGGTTTCAGAGCCGTTACATTCTACCCTTCTTATAAAAATTTTGTCCTCGAAATTTACATAAATGACTAATTTTCGAATAGTTGAGGGTATCGTGCACACATATCGTCTTCTCACTCCCATGTCGATTCTCCTGGCGGGTCTTTTCTCCACATCACTCAGACCAAGTTCACCTTCTTATTCTGTAAAGTCTTCACCTTTTGGTCCAGGATCTCAACCGGTTATTGCTCGTAGGTTAGGTCAGTCTGTACCGTGAGCTCTAAGTGATTAAGTATATGGCTTGGGTTGCTCACATATCGTTGTAGTTGGGATATGTGGAACATGCTGTGCACTCCTTCCAATGAGGGTGGTAGTGCTAAATGGTACGCCACTTCTCTAACTCGTTCGAGTATGTCGAACGGTCCTATGTATCTTGGACTTAATTTACCCCTCTTGCTAAAACGTATCACTCCTATGTTTGGAGAGATCTTCAAGAATACATCTCTCCAGGTGAAAACTCTAGATGTTGACGCTTTACATCTGCCCAATGTTTCTATCGGTCTTGGGCTATGCGCATCCTTTCCATGACCGTTCAAACTACGTCCACAGTTACCATGATCATCTCTGGTCCAAGGAGTTCACGATCTCCAACGTCGTCCTAACGCAACGGGGAATGACACTTCCTTCCGTAGAGTGCTACAAAAGGTGTCGTCCTAATACTTGCCTGGTAACTGTTGTTATATGAGAACTCCACAAGGTGTATGTGATCTTTCCACGAACCTCCGAAGTCTAACATACAGGCTCTCAGCATGTCTTCCAGAATCTGAATTGTTCGTTCGGACTGTCCGTTTGTTTGTGGATGATACGCCGTGCTGAAATTCAAACTCGTTCCCAGGCTAGCTTGCAGACTCTACCAAAACTGTGATCGAAATCTTGTATCACGATCGTAGACAATGTAAACAGGTACCCCATGTAATCTCACGATCTCTTGCATGAGATTATGGGTATTGGTACATCTTAAAGGTATAAATCTTACTTTAGATTTTTACTCACCTCCATATACTTTCTTGCTAACGTTTCAGTTGACTGACCAACTCTGAATGGAATAAAGTGAGTCGAATTAGTGAGTTGATCCACAATAACCCAAATCGCGTCGTTACCCTTTATGCTGCGAGGGAGAGCTGTCACGAAGTCCATGGTAATGTGCTGCCATTTCCTTTCCAAAATTGGAAACAGCTGAAGTAGACCAGCATTTCTGTGATGTTCCGTCTTCACTTGCTGACACACCAAACACTTTGCTATGCTTCTAGCTACTTCGCGCTTCATTCCATGCCACCAGTAGTGTTGTTATAGATCCTTGTACATCTTCGTACCGTCGGGGTGTATTGAATACGGAGAGCTGTGAGCTTCTTTTATCAACTCTTCTCGAACAGAGCTGACCGGTATACATAAACGGCTTCCATATCGCAAGGATCCATCTTCGTGGATGATGAAGTCAGTTCGTAGTCCACTTTCTACTTGTTCTCGGATATTTTGCAGCTTGCTATCATTTGCTTGAACTGTCTTGATCTGATTTACAAGAGCGGACTGGACTTGTAAGTTCGTCAAAGATGAAGCGTTACCTGGCATAACTACTTCAATCTCCAATCCATGCAGTTTTTTTGTAGTCTCTACTGAGTGGTGAGGTTCATTGCTAAGGGTTGGCGACTAAGTGCATCAGGAACTACGTCCACCTTTCCAAGATGATACTGTAGGTTGATGTCGAAATCCGCCATAAGTTCTAGCCATCTTCTCTGCCGCATGTTGAGTTTCTTCTGAGTAAATATATAATTCAGACTTTTATGGTCAGTGTATATATCTACTCGTTCTCCCCAAAGATAGTGATGCCAAATCTTGAAGGCGAAGATGACGGCTACCAATTCCAGATCATGTGTTGGATAGTTGCGTTCATTAACTTTTAATTGTCTTGATGCAATATGTCACGCTCCGCTTCTCAAAAGAAGGTGAAGGGGTGACATGGTATGGTCCCCAACCTAACTGTATTGAAGGCAGTCTATTCAATACAGTTACGTTAAACATATGAATATCTATAGTATGCAGAATATGTACCAAAACAGAATAATAAAAGCGGAAGGAATTTATTTTACATTAACCAAACTTTATCACATCCCAAAAGAATGAGTAAAATAAACTAAATAGTTTAATTATATCGAAGAAAAAGCAAAAGCCCTAAACCGGTGGGCAACAAACAAAAATAAAACTAGTTAATCTTCTGTCATCAAGTTCGCATAATCTTCATTAGTAGGCTCCACACCTTGATCCTCATCATAATACCCATCCTCATCTAATGGACATTTCAGAGGTAGAGGAAAGAGAAAAAGAAACTCCGTCAGCGAGTTACACTCGAGTAGGATTGCCTCATAAGGAAGTAATGGTACAAACATGAGCAAGTGTATACAGGTATGGTGTGTGTGTACAGATATGATGTATATGGGTATAAGGATATAAGGTGTATGTAAATAAGGCATGTTGAATGAGGTATGTGTGAATATGGGTATGTTGTATGATGTATCTGTTAGGTAAAAGTTAGCGTTCGTTTGTTAAATAAGGGTCCGGATACTCGCGATTATTCCGTTGTGGCCACGGAACAACAACTGGGGAAATGAAATGAACAGTTTCACCTCCCGGGATCATGATTGAGTTGTAGGAGAATTCGAGTTCCGCATCTCCTTACTTAATTAAACTACCCATCCCCATTGTTCAGTATGAAGGTTTTGACGAATTAGAGTTAGTGTGTATATCATCTATGCATGGAATTTCCCACATTGCATGTTATCCACATATTAGATTATTCACCCTCAGAGTAGGGTTAGTATTCGTCCGAAGATCGGGTTAGTATTCACCTGAAGACCAGGTCAGTAGTCGTCCACATATTGGACTGTTCACCCTGCCTGTAGGGATCATTATCTATAAAGTATTTCATACCTAGGTTCGCGCATTTTAACCCTAACCGTATCATGTGTCAGGTATGTCATAAGTTCGTATTCGGATAGTTGATCTTATTTAATATGGTTTTTCACTACCACTCATTTTATCTTGTTGCCTTTTAAAAGCTGTAAAGTGTATCATAATATTTTATAGAACCCTTAGTTAAAAAAGATCACGACATTTAATGGTGGTTATTGTTTATAAGAAACCATGATATTTTAGAGTAATTATAATTTTGTGAAAACCATGGTATTTTAATGATAATATCTTTTTAATGAAAGATTATGGTATTTATTTGAAATTATCTTTTAATAAAGTTTTAGGTATTCTTTTTGGAAAATATCATTTATAAAAGTCATGGTTTTTGTTGAAAATAGTATTTTAGTAAAGATCAAGATATTTAAATGCAATTATATCCTTTTAGGATGGATTAAAGTACTTTATTGTAAATAATAATTTTATAAAGTTATGGTGTTTAATTGGAGGTAATATTTTAGAAATACGTCCGTGTTGGCAACTGCTGTATATGGATGGCGGGATTTGAGTCCTTTTCAGAGACAATTGCCTATCAACCACGAGATATTTACGTAAAACACTATCCTATTTAAATTAGGGTATTTTATTAAAGGCGATATTCTTAAGAACAACTCCGCGTTGACAACCGCTGCATATGGACGGCAAGATTTATACCCTTTTTAGGGACGATTGTCTATTAACCACGGGGTGTTTCATGTATAATATTACCCTATTATGGTATTTTATTAAACCTTAGTTAAAAGGCTGAAAAAAATAATAATATTCCCTTTAAGTGAAAGGGTGTTAATATGAAAAACTATAATATAACTATCTTATTTGAAGAGTATAGTATTTATGTGAATGTAGCTTATTTTGATAATATCGTACGGTATATATAGTTTTAGGCAGTATAACAACCTTCCCTAAGGTAGAGGGGTTTTAATAAAACTAAAATGATTAGTGGATAAGGGTAAAAATAAAATACCATTTAATATGCCAAAAGTAGTTTTTTCATATTGTCATATATCATATGTGTACTTTAATTAAATATAATGTATTAATAAAATGAGGGTATCTTGTGTAAGTAACTGTAACATTTTGGAAAAAAATATAAATATTAATTTATAATTTTAAATATAAAAACAATGAGTTTATAAAAGTGATATCACATACAACTTTTGGTATCGGAATTATATCCGTAAAAATGTAGTTATTTCGATAAATATGAATAAAAGTGTGTGATATCATAAAAATGATATTTTTAATTATTTTAACATGATATTGTATTTTACATTAAGCTGATGATAATTATGTGTTATGATAAGTATTTCATTTTTCAAACATGGATGTAGGTTTTTACATAAAAGGGTTTCTTTTGTTTTAATTCTTTTGTTAATGGTTGGCATATCATAATCTAGGCTAAACCCTCATAACACTACACCCTCACCCATGCTCAACTCCCTCCACCTCCTTCTTCTCAACTTTACACCTACTCTCCCATGACACCTCCACCTTACAACCCTCTATCTCATGCTCTCTCTACAAACAACATAACTCCTTATCTCATCAGCACTTAGAAATTCTTAAGCCTTCCTCAAACTGAACCATATGTTTATTCATACTCCAAACAAAAATAATTCTAAGTGTTCATCACATCCAAAGAGTAAAACCTTGACCCTCTCCTCAAAGTTGTGCACATCATCAAGTTAGAGCCTCTACAAAACCTTGATACTTCCACACACACTTCTTGAGCAGGATTTCCTTGTACTACCACTTTATAGGTATATCTCCTTCCTTCTTTGCAAATTCAATTCTGTTTGATAGCTGTTTTTAGTGTGCAGTATAGGAGAACAGTTTGTTTTGTAATATTTAGCCTATTGAACTTGAATCTGGAACCACTAAGTATAACCACTAGAAAAACTAACAATATCATAAGTATCTTGAGACCACTAGGAGACTACACTTAAAGCCCAAGCTCCAAACTCCCTACCAAGTCTGGCGACATTCACAAATTTTCCGGCGCCGCCGGCCCCCCTAAGCTGTTTGGTGTTGGTTTTTCTTCTATAACTTTAGTTTGGTATTTTATGAGTTACTGTATTTTTTGATTTGTCTCAGTATTCTTACAGAGAAATCTGGGAATATTTTAGTAAGGGTTTTATCAAATTTCCGATATTCCGATACGGGTTTTTTGTATTTTGTATTGCGACTGAAACATTGACTTTCGTACGTTAATTTCAGGGGCGTTTGTTTGTTTTTGGGGTAAGTGAGCTGTAGGTTCTAACCTATGGATGCTTAGCTTGTTATTTTGATTTCGATATGATATTTACGTCGATATTCCATAACTACGATTATAGGTACGATCGCGAAGGTTTCCGAGATAGAGTTGACGGACATAACAATCATGGATTCGACGAGCTCGACAAGTTGGTGAGTAGATTTACATCTACGGGGGAAGTCGGGTGGATGGCGTATAGAACCCCCACAACCTTATAAATGTAGTATGATATATAGTTAGTTTTAGTATTTATTTAAGATATTGATATTGGAGTTAATTTACATCTAGGATGATATTCATTTGCATGTAGTTTATTTATGGTTTGGTAAATTGGTACGAAGGATCATGCCGTACTAGAGATGATTTAGATATAGTGATAATGTGAGGTATTGTATGCGGAATTATACCGTATTGGTGATGATGAGATTCGTATGCCGAATAACGGCCAAGTTTCTTTTAGACTCGTAAAATAATGTTTTATTTCGTTTTAAAACGTAATACTTGAGTGAGCTATACTCTTTTAAAAACTAACGATTCGTTTCCCTTTTTGATGATAAAAGACAAGAATGCCATGCCAATTTCCAAAATAAATATCCATTTTCAACCCAATGCAGCTTCCTAATTTCAAAACCAACATTTCGTTTCCTTTTCAAAGATAATGGTACAGCTCATAGTAAGTAGTTACATTTATTAATTACGCTTGGATTTACTTTACATTTCCGTGATACGAACACTCTAATAGAATACTGCACAACTACCAATGAGTATTATATTGCATGAGCACATATGCATATGTTACACTACACCTCATTGGTACTGCCATGTCACTGTAGGACCGTTACACTACCTAATGCGTAGGTAACCATCGATACAAGTATGAATTATACACTTATAGAACGCTCGCACAAATACTAATAATTACCATGTTGCACGAGCGTAGACGCGTATGCTACACTACACATCATTAGTATTGCCATGGCACGGTAGAATTGATATGTTTGTTGCCTGTATGACTTAGTTACGTACTTTTCCTTTATTACCTGTTGCGCATTGCAAAGACCAGTACTATGGGTGTTCATATTTGATTATTATGAGTTTTCTGTATGTTTTACTTTTGATGATATATATCAGTGGTATGGGATACTGTTATATATGTATATATATAATATATCATTAGAATGATCTATGCAAGTATTCTTATGCTTTAATTGGTATTTCTGGATATGATGAGTTGACGTACACCATGAGCTTGATGTTTTTTGATTGTCTTTATTCCGAACCGAGTAGGGGAGATATACGGTTATGGACTTGCTACTTATCTGGACTGAGTGGGGGAGCATACAGTCGGATACATGGTGGACCCGGTCGAGACCGAAGGGCAGGATAGCCGCATGTGAGGTGGGGATCCTAGCGAGGATACTCGATACCGGAGATAGAGATGAGCACGGAAGATATCCAGGGGATACCGGCCGGGGCTCGATTGGGAATGGCGGATATCCAATGGATACCGACCGGGGCCAGGAATATCGGATGGCGATCATCCGTTGAGATGGTGTCGACGGTATTTGCATTTGCGTGTCGGTGATGAACACGAGAGATTTGAGGATTTGCGTGTCGGTGATGGACATAAGAGATTTCTGATTTCGGGTGTCGATGCTGGACATCCATATATATTGATAGGTTGCTATCATGAGATATCCAGTTATATTATAGTTGTTGTAGCCGACCAGGACTGATCCGGAGGACGGTGTCTGCATACCTTTTTATGAGTAGTTGCATACAAAAAGGAATTCAAAAATCAAGCTATAGTCTCATTATTTTGACGTCTGGTATGACATTGAAATCTTTTAAATTGTAAACCTCTTAACACTATTCATTAAAACAGCAGGACGTACATCTTAAATAAGATACCTATTATATTTCATACTATCACGTCTGCTCTTACGCCATGATATATGTATTCCGCGGCTATTTTAAAGAAAAGGTTTTATATATATATTTTCGGCTACTTTTGGGCTTTATCTAGATACAGGTCATATATATGATATGTTCTACTTTGGGATGGCATGATAGATAGTGTTGCATTTATGATATATACACATATCATATATTATATTAGTACAGGATATGATAGTAGTATATTTATGACCTAGGTATCGTTGTGCATTTCGATTTCTACCTTATGATGTTCTTTTATTCACTGAGTTGGCAACTCACCCCCGTTGTGCCACAGTTTTTTGCGGGTTTTACCACTTGGATTACCAGCGGCTTGGGGCATACATTCCTTTCGGTGATTGCTTTGGTAGGCGGGTTACTGTTGTATCGTACTCACATTTGTATATTCTTATCGTTTTGTATCTAGTAAAACTCCATCAACTTAGAACCGGTATATTGTAGACTTAGAAGCGAGACTTAGAATCGTGTGTTGTGGGCGTCGTACTCATTGGAGTCGATCTTTTTATATTATTGATTTTGTTTCACTTTTCTTTTCTTTGCCATTGTGCGTCGTATATTGTTTGCTTGGTTGCTCCGCCATTTGGGCATGAAAGCTAGCCCCCGTTAGGATGCTATATGTATTTTTATATTGTAGCGGGTTTTATTCAAATTACAAATGAGGTGCTGTCGAATTTCAAAACATCATAGATGCTTTTCAAACATACTTAGTTAAACTTAAATGTTTATTTTAAACTGATTCCATCTGATGACTATTTTAAACTTCACCTCCAATATTTTCAAAAAGGGTTTAGATTCCGGGTTTCGGCTTACTTGAACCGCGTCGACGTCTTTAGATGTCACGTGATTTAAGTGCCGGTCACGTGCCATATTCGGGTCGTGACAGTAACCTATTTTGAGATCATACAGTATGGGTGATATTCTATCTTAGAAAAATAATAACCAATATGATATTAGAAGGTATGTGTGATATGCCAACTTAGCAACTAATAAATAATATCATGAATTTTTTATTGTAGGTATGTGTGTGAGCATGAGGGATATGTCGTTATCCCGTGAAGTCAGCATCAAGTCTAGATTCTTTCATTAAAATAATATTGTAGCATAAAATGCATAAAGGTTTTAATATCGTATTAAAATGGGTTGCAAGATTATTATGATATCTAAGAAATCCTAATTGAAGAAGGTGATAGATCAAATGATGAGAGGCGGATCCTACCTTTGTATGAGATGAAGATTTAGAAAGCCGAAATGTCTCGTTGCTCTAAAACGCGAATATCCCCACGTTCTGATTTTTTCCTCGATGATTGGGTGGAACCACAGTGTTGGTGTCGTCGAGACGAAGGTTTGGATATTTTTTTCAGAATTTTCGGAGTTCTGTGGTGTCAGAAAAGTGATTGAGAAGGGATGTATATATAGAGTTTGAGTGGTAACAAATAAATCCCAAAAATCTATCAGAAACAACAAAATCCGCGCCCAGATTCAACCCCCCAATCATTAAGGAATTATCGCATAATGATTGAAGCCGCCTCCGACGCTTCGTGACCGTTGGATCTTGCTTCAACGGTCGAGATTGCGCCCTCCGCGCAGCCACGTAGCGCATGAGGGATCACGCGTTTTTGCGTGGTCCCCACCACGTGGGAGCCACCATCTCCCCTAGGCCATTGGATTTAAAATCCAGCGGTCCAGGTTTATCACCTTTTCTATTATTATTATTATTATTATTATTATTATTATTATATATATATATATATATATATATTAAAATCTAAACTGTTTTTTATAAAACGAATTTGTTTTAGAATATTGTTTAAAATATTTTTTAAAATACGGAAAAATATGAGAAAAATCAGAAAAATATATTTTGTTGTTATCTTCAGTTTAAAAATGATTTTGGGTTAAAACTAAATAATACTCCCATATCTATGATATTTGTTAGTTATTATAATTATTTAAAAATCTATTTTATCCTTAAAAATATTTTAATTACAAAATAATTATTTTAATGATAATGAAAATATGTAAATTATTTTAAGGCATTATAAAATTTCATTAAAACATTTTAAGCCCGGAAAAATATAAATAGCTTTTAGAAAATTCCTTTAATTATATTTACATGCTTTAAAAATTTACTCACATCACTTTCATTATAAAATATTTTTTCATCAAGTAAATATGCAAATAAATACTTGGTATTATATAAAAGATCTTTTATTAGATATTAGAAAATACGGTCGTTACACAAAAGCCATAACTTTTCCATGCTGATGTAGAACACATCATAATCCTTTACTGGACGTATCACAATGCACATTGAATCTGCCAGATTGATCCGGTATTACAAGAATAGGAGCAGAGGTTAAGCTCGACTTGATTTCTACAAAAGTGTTCTCACATGCTTCTGACCACACGAATACTTCGTCTTTACGTGTGAGCTTGGTTAGGGATGCTGCGATCTTTAAGAATCCTTTAATGAATCGTCGGTAGTATTCGGCTAAGCCCAAAAAACTTCTTATATCTTTCACCATTTTTAGTGTCGACCACTTTCTGAAAGCTGACATCTTAGCTAGATCTACAGAGATTCCTTCACCTGAAACAATATGTCCGAGAAATCCGACTTGATTTAGCCAAAATTCACACTTGTTGTACTTGGCGTAGAGCTGATGTTGTCATAATGTCTTCAGGATAATCCGTAAGTGCTCGGTGTGCTCTTTCCGATTCTTTGAATATACCAGGATGTCGTCGATGAATATAACAACAAACTAGGAAAACTTGGTTCATCATGTTCATAAAGATGGTAGGTGCATTGGTCACTCCAAATGGCATTACGAGATATTCATAATGGCCATAACGGGTTCTAAACACCGTCTTCGGAATGTTGGACTCTTTGACCTTTACCTGATGGTAACTTGAATTAAGATCTAGCTTGGAAAAGACACAAGATCCACTTAACTGGTCGAAAAGGTCATCGATGCACGGTAGTGGATACTTGTTCTTAATTGTCACATCGTTCAGAGCTCGATAATCCACATACATCCAGTAGGAACCTTCATTCTTTTTCACTAGTAACACCAGAGATCCCCAACTTGAAGTACTGGGTCGAATCCAACCTTTCTTCAGTAGTTCGTCCAACTGAATATGGATCTCCTTCAATCCCTCCAGACTTAATCGGTCTGGAGCTTTGATTACAGGTTGTGCACCAGGTTATAAATCAATACTAAATTCAAGAGCTCAATCGGGAGGCAAACCTGATATGTCTTAAGGGAACACATCCTTGAACTCTCGAACTACCTCAGGTCTTTTTTCTTTAGCTAGTAGAGGGAATACTTCTGCATTCTTTGGTTTAGCATGGTAGCTTCTTGGCTCCAAGGTTCTATATCCACTTCTAAAATAGAAGACTGGGTGATCTAGTATCTCAAATACCGTCCACCTTTGATGGCAGTCAATGGTAGCATAAAATACTCCCAGCCAATCCATTCCCAACACAATATCGAAATTTGGTATGTCCAGTACTTTGAAATTTGCGTAGAATTCTCGACCGCAAACTACAACCGGGCACTGATCATATCCCAAGTTTCCTTCAAGACTCCATTCTCGGAACTGACATTCAGGCTTGAAATGAGTGGCTTCACGGGAATCGTGTGCGTTCTCACAAATCGTTGTGACATGAAGCAGTATGAAGCTCCAGTGTTGAAAAGTGCGAGAGCAGGAAAGGTGGCTACTAGTATAGTACCTAAGTTATGTGAGATTTTGTTTAGATATAAGGAAAGTATATCGATACATAAGAATTGAAAGGTTGAAAGGATAGGAGAATTTACCGGTGATGACTTGTTCTGTGGTTTCGGCCTCTTCGACCGTCATTGTAAAAGCCTGTTGTCTCGGTACATTCTTTCTCGCCGGAGGCACATTCCTCTGCCCTTGAGGCACGTTTCTCTATGCCTGATGGAATTGATGCTGAGATTGTGCAGGTGGTCTACGTGGAGCTGGTGCTGGAAGAGTTAAGCGGGGTGCAGGTGCTTGAATGGCTAGCCTCTGCGGAGCTGTAATTGTGGGTCTGGGCGCTAGTGCTATATTAATACGATATGGGCATGCTCCTATAGCATGAGTAGATGCGTCACAAATCAAACATATGCCATTTGCACGCCTGCAGTCCTTCGCTAAGTGTCCAGTTCTCTTGCAGTAGAAACAGAAATTTGGACTGGACCGGTTAAATGATCATCCTGGCCTTTTGGGTGCAAACGTTGGCCTAGAAGAAGCTCCTCCTATCATTTGGCTAGCTGGGCATTTGATTCCGGCTGTTTGAGGCTTACCCTTCTTCTTAAAAACCGCTTTATAACGACGTGCTATTTTCAGTGCGAGTTCATGAGTTGGATAGACGCCTGTGGCTAAAGACACCTGAATCTCCGGGTCTAAGCCATGTTGGAACCGTCTAGCCCGAATCTTATCGGTCGGGATCAAGTGTGCCGCGAACCTGCTAAGCATGATGAATTCGGTATCATATTCATCCACTGATTTTACCTACATAGAACCTTGTTGTGGGTGGATATACTGTTGTTCCATCTCAAAGCGAGCAGTCTCGGGGAAAAACTTCGTATCGAACAGATCGCGAAACATCGTCCACTCTATTGGTTGTGTGAGACGGCTTTCCTCGGCCTTACGCTAGACTCTTGCATTGTCGATGAGCTGGAGTTTGGCCACACGAACCCAAGCTATGTCTGGTACCTGTGCTGCTGCAAGGTCGTCCTTGATACTTTGGGCCCATTCTTCTGCCTTAAGAAGACTCTCTTTCCTTAAAAAGCTCCTTGGATGTAATGCACGTAATTGCTTTACTCCAGGTGATTCGGCTTCAGAGCGGTTCATGAGAATTGCAGTCTGCTGCTGCTGGCCCTCCAGAAGACTTTTGATGGCTTCTAGAACCACCGTCTGTTCATTGATTTGAGCAGCAATGGTATGGGGAGGTGGTAAGGTAGGTGGTGGTGTGTTGCCATTCACGTTGGTGCTGGTGTTGTTGGGAGAATCCATTATCTTGATAGAAAAAGAAAGGTTAGGATGGATTCAAGAAATTTGAAATGTAAGCAATGTATAGTTGCTGATCTTTATAATTCTTAGATATATTGCTTAAGACTTCATGCAGAATTGATCTGCATGTGCCGCCAACAAAACCTGTCACGCTCCGCTTTCCGGTAGATGGAAACATGGACGTGACAAGCCCGCAACGTATTTACTATGAAAATACGTTGAGTATAATTAAGCAATATAACAATGAGCAAGAATGACAAGAGTAATAAAATGAAACAGCAATTTTATTTACATTCAACTTTACATACAACTGTCTGGGAATAAAAGATACAATAATAATGCAAATGCCTAAACAATGGCATACTGTAAGTAAGTGCTGGAAAGAAGAAGCTAGTAATCTGGCTGAGTAGCAAACTGGTCCAAATTTTCCTGGCTCGGCTCTACATCCTCAGAGTCCGGTCCTCCTGACGAACATTCCAAAGAAAGAAAACAGAGAGGAATGTCGTCAGCAAACTAGCGCTCGGTAAGTCCCCAAAAGAAATAAGTAATGATGAATGAAAGTGAATAGAAATCAAGTGAATATGAACGGGCACGGTTATATAAGAGAGTATCTATGCATGTTTATTTACCGGTATAAGTTGGTTATTCTAACATGGTTATTTGTAGTTTGATAAAGAAAGTATTCATGTATACAAGAGGAGTCCATCTTACCCCATGAAGTATGGTAACATGTAGTGCAAGGCCCCGTCATAACACATGGGAGAACGGCACGTGAATTCATGTAGGTGTCTTTTAAAGTGACCTTTCATGCCACGATATACGTTCCGTACCAATCTACCCCTTTATCCCCGCATATTGTATTGTATAAATTAAGATTACAGGTCTTAGCCGAATCCATGGATATAAAATTTACAGGTTCATATTCAAGATGTAATCATGTGTTCATGTATTCATGTGAAGTTCATATCAAGTTATAACCATGGTTCGGTCAAGTCGAGTCAAGTATACAAGTTTGAGTTTGATATTTGAATTCGAGTGTTCAGGTTCATGATCAAGTATTCAAGTTTGTGTTTGATTTTTGGATTCTGATTTGAGTTTGGATTCAGGTTGAAGTTAGAATCTTATGAAAGGACTTAGTTCTTGCAATATCTGATGTTCGGGTGTAATCGGCAACTGCTGCACATGGACGGCAGAATTTATGTCTTTTTCTAAGACAATTGTCATTTGATAACTCCGTTAAGTTGTCTAACCTAAATAAGCAAGCACTCACTTTCTCCGGCTCCCCGGGCCTCAAGAGAAATGATACCGCTTAAGCCTATATTATTATTTTAGAGTCCTTACAATATTGTTTGCATATCTTGAAAGGGTTTTATGAAAAATACTTTAATATAGTTTAAAATACAACCTCAAGAATGATTTATAATATTTAGGGTTTTCATGAACATGTATTTTAATTGTTGGGGTGTTTTAATGATAAAAACCTAGATTTTAAAAGTTTATGGTATTTTTATGAAAACTGGCTCTTTTGGAAACTTGATGGTATTTTATTAAAATTTTAATCTTTCATTTTAAAAATATAGTTTCATAATATATTTTTATTGAAAATACGAATTCATAGTTTTATATAATTTTCCAAAATTTAATATTTATTTAGAAAAGTTGTATTTCTTAAAAACCGTATTTTTATTTTTTTTCGAGACCGAATACTCCGTGGGGAATTCTGCATGTTGCTCTACTGTCCTAAGGATGTGCGATAATCTGCACCATCCATTAGCAGGTCTCCTCACGATGGTTGTAGATGCGTAATTGCCAAGAATTTAAAAATCTCGATTAAAAGAAACTCATTTTGAAAAGGTGTGGTATTTTAATGTAAAATCTATTCTTTAGATTAGTTATATGTTTAGAATATCGTGCTATGCAATCATAGTGTGTGTATGGGGTAGGTCGTTATCCCGTGAAGTTTTTCAAAAGGTATTTTTTTTTAACAATTATCGACGTAAGGATTATACTAAAGTTCATGGTATTTTAATGAAAAGTTCGTTATATGACTATTTCACATGAAAATTTTGGTTAAACTCAAAACTAAATGATTTTAAACAAAGTTACAAATAGTGTGAGAAAATTAGTTTGACCTATTTTGCTTTAAAGATGGGAGTATAAAGGTTAAAATCACACATATCAGTATTAACTCAACTTTACCGATATGTTTTTTAGAAGATGGTTTGAGATGAAAGAAGAAGAGAGAAGAGGGACTTACTCATTGTGTAGCCTTGGAAAGAGGTTAAAGAAAAGAGGGGGGATTTTGTGGCGTCGCGGAAGCTCCGAAAACGAGTTCGATCTTTGACGGAAAAAGCTTGGTTGCTAACTCCATTTGACTCCACTTGCATTTAGAACTTTTGGGATAATTTTAATAGAAATTTTCATAATAGAGGGGACCTAGGGCATGGGGTGATATTTATAGTGAGAAATTAAGGTTTGGGAATTAAAAATTTGGATTAAAAGAATTAAAATGGTGTTAAATAATGAATTTAAAGGTCACTGTTTAATTGCAGGGAAATCAAACAGTGCAGGGGAGTTGAGGGGAGTCGAAGAGACTAGTGTTTAAAGCACGGAGGCGATTGGAGATATCATGACCATCGACGCCGGCCAAAACCCAAGAATGGGCGGTCGAATCTTAGACAATTGCTTCGAGATTCGTGCTACATGGTTTAGTCAGGGTTACTCCTTTTTGCGCATGTTTGGTTTTTGTCGGGACCCGGTTCTTGCTCACGGAGCAAAGTGCCACACGGAACAAAGTGTCACGCCAAGTGTCGTGTTAAGTAGGCGGGGGCCACCTCTTGAATCCGTGGGGGCCACCTCTTGAGTCCGTGGGACCCACTGTAGAACAATGGGGACTCTTCGGAATACATTCCGAAAGAGGGCAGATCTGTACTATAAATGGAATGATACCACTCTTCAATACAGAGGTGCCTTTTAAGTGAACCGGCACTACAGGAGTTTGAGAACTCCGTAGTTAAGCGTGCTCGGGCCAGGGAAGTCCTGGGATGGGTGACCTCCTAGGAAGTGGCCCCTGGTCGGGTCCGGTTCGCTCCGAAGGACAAAACCGTGTAGCTTCGGTCAGAGCGGACAATACTCTCTGTATTGGAGGTGGGGCATGACAGAATGGTATCAGAGCTGGTCCCTCAATAGTAGGTCTGTGGTTCGAGAACGAACCATTGTTCAAAGGTGGGGAGAATGTCGGGACCCGGTTCTTGGTCACGGAGCAAAGTGTCACGCCAAGTGTCGTGTTAAGTGGGCGGGGGCCACCTCTTGAATCTGTGGGGGCCACCTCTTGAGTCTGTGGGACCCACTGTAGAACAATGGGGACTCTTCGGAATACATTCCGAAAGTGGGCAGATCTGTACTATAATTGGAATGATACCACTCTTCAATACAGAGGTACCTTTTAAGTGAACCGGCACTACAGGAGTTTGAGAACTCCGTAGTTAAGCGTGTTCGGGCCAGGGAAGCCCTGGGATGGGTGACCTCCTGGGAAGTGTCCCCTGGTCGGGTCTGGTTCGCTCCGAAGGACAAAACTGTGCGGCTTCGGCCAGAGCGGACAATACTCTCTGTATTGGAGGTGGGGCGTGACAGTTTTTCTGAATCTTTTCGTTTCTCCATGAATTGCAAGTGCAACTCTTGGGCTTCCAAAAATTAAAAAGAAAAATCTTTAAAAAAATAATTGGGTTTGATGGGATTCGAAGACACAGGCTATGTTGCAGCAGTGTAGAGGCTTTACCGGTGAACTACAAGTTACTTCTTGCTTTTATTGAACAAAAATAACTTATAACTTTACAGCATGCTGAAATACCCCGTTCTATACATTTAAACAAATAATTTTGTACAGGGGTTTCAGAGTCGTTACATTTTAGGCAGGCACCCCGAAAGCAAACCACTTTTGCTTGGCTTGGGCGGGCATGTTGGGGTTCCTGGCGTCCTGGCCACTAATCTCGGCCGTTGTGGAATGAAAACTTCAACTTTTGAAAACTTGGTATTAGAAACAACTATCTAAAATCGAAACCAAATATTAAAATAGTAAACAAGAGGAATTCTAGTTACTCTGTAAAGAGGGTTATACCAAAAGATTCGTGTTCTTCGGTCTTCTACCCTCTTCCTTACCTCTATGAGGTCTTCATGATCGAGCTTGACCTCCGGTCTTTCTCCGCCGAAGATGATCCACCCGAGAGATGTGATTCATGGCTCTAACTCCACACTAAAAATCTAATGGTGTAACTAAAATACCCCGTTCTATACATTTAAACAAATAATTTTGTACAGGGGTTTCAGAGTCGTTACATTTTAGGCAGGCACCCCGAAAGCAAACCACTTTTGCTTGGCTTGGGCGGGCATGTTGGGGTTCCTGGCGTCCTGGCCACTAATCTCGGCCGTTGTGGAATGAAAACTTCAACTTTTGAAAACTTGGTATTAGAAACAACTATCTAAAATCGAAACCAAATATTAAAATAGTAAACAAGAGGAATTCTAGTTACTCTGTAAAGAGGGTTATACCAAAAGATTCGTGTTCTTCGGTCTTCTACTCTCTTCCTTACCTCTATGAGGTCTTCATGATCGAGCTTGACCTCCGGTCTTTCTCCGCCGAAGATGATCCACCCGAGAGATGTGATTCATGGCTCTAGCTCCACACTAAAAATCTAATGGTGTAACTAAAATATCTAGATTACTAATCTAGAGTGTCTAGTGATGTAGTGTGTTGTTCTAGTATTTTTCTATCTTTCTTCACCCTTATTCTTAACTTATGAGAATGTATGATGAAAAGGAAGAAAGAGCTCTAGAAAAGAGAGAGAAAGAGAATGGTGTAATGAAAAATCTCATATCCTAAACAAAAATGCCAGCATGGTTTTATCAAAAATATTTTGCAATAATAAAAAGCAACCATACTTGAATAGTGTAGACAAATGAATTATAAATTCATTTGTCTATCATATTCAACCATGCTTATAACGACTGTGTTTTCTAATATCTAATAAAATGTCTTCTATATAGTACCAAGTATTTATTTGCGTATTTACGTGATAGAAAAATATTTTATTTTAATGATTTTAATTTTAAAATTGATGTTAGTAAATAAAAAAACAAAAAAACATTTAATTATAATTAAAGGAATTTTCTAAAAACTATTTATATTTTTCTGGGCTAAAAATGTTCTAATGAAATTTTATCAAGTCTTAAATTTTTTTTACTATTAATTAAAAAAAATTATTTCGAAATTAAAGTGATTTAAAAGATAAACTAGTCTTTTAATAATTATAATAACTAACAAATATTTTAGATATCGAAATATTATTTAGTTTTAGCCCAAAATCAATTTTAAACTGAAGGTAACAATAAAATATATTTTCTGGAATTTTTCTCATAATTTTCCCGTATTTTACAATATTTTAAACAAAATTTTCAAAACAAATTTGATTTTATAAAAAATAGTTTTAGATTCTAAAATTAAAAAGATAATATAATTATATATATAAAGGGAGATTAACCGGGACCGTTGGATGAAAGATCCAACGGTCCAGGGCAACAGGCGGCTCCCACGTGGTGGGGACCACGTGACAATGCGTGGTCATCGCACCCATGACGAGGCCGGGGCTGGCGTGAACGTGAGCCGTTGGATACGAATCCAACGGCCATGAATCTCTGGCGACGGCGGCAATCACTGCGAGATCTAATCGCAATGATTGGAGACTGATGCGACGGTTTTTGGGATGCGGATTTTATTGTTTCGGATGGATTTTTTTGGGATTTTATTGTTGTGATTAAACCCTATATATACAGCCCCTTCCCAATCATTTTTCTCTCACCACAGAATTCCAAAAATTCTGAAAAAAAATACCCAGACTTTCATCTCGACGACGCCGACGCCGTGGTTCCACCTAATCATCGAGGGAAAAAATCAGAACACAGGAATATTCGTGTTTTAAACCAACGAGACGTTTCGGCTTTCTAAATCTTCATCTCAAAACAAAGGTAGGATCCGCCTCTCACCATTTAATCTATCACCTTTTTCAATTAGGATTTCTTAGACATGATAATAATCTTGCAACCCATTTTAATACTATGTTAAAACTTTCATGCATTTTATGTTACGGTATTATTTTAATGAAAGAATCTAGACTTGATATTCACCTCACGGGATAACGACCTATCCCTCATGCTGCACACACATACCTACAATCAAAAAATTCCTAATTTGTTTATTAGTTGCTAAGTTGGCATACACACATACCTTCTAATATTATATTGGTTATTATTTTGCTAAGATAGCATATCACCTATACTGTATGATCTCAAAATATGTTACTTCCATAAGATACCCTCATTTTATTAATACGTTATATTTAATTAAAGGACATATATGATATAGGACAATATTAATAAACTACTTTTGGCATATTAAAATGATATTTTATTTTTACCCTTATCCACTAATCATTTTAGTTTTATTAAAACCTCTCTACCTTAGAGAAGGTTGTTATACTGCCTAAAACTATATATACCATACGATATTATCAAAACAAGCTACATTCGCATAAATACCATACTCTTCTAATAAGATAGTTATATTATAGTTTTTCATATTAATACCCTTTCACTTAAAGGGGATATTTTTATTTTTTTCAGCCTTTTAACTAAGCTTTAATAAAATACCCTAATAGGGTAATATTATACATGAAACACCCCGTGGTTAATGTGCGATTGTCCCTGAAAAGGACACAAATCCTGTCGTCCATGTACAGCGGTTGTCAACGCGGAGTTGTTTTTGTAGAATATCACCTTTAATAAAATACCCTAATTTAAATAGGATAGTGTTTTATGTAAATATCTAGTGGTTGATAGGTAATCATCCCTGACTCAAATCCTACCGCCCATGTGCAGCGGTTGCCAACACGGACGTATTTCTAAAATGTTACCTCCAATTAAACACCATAACTTTATAAAATTATTATTTACAATAAAATACTTTAATCCATCCTAAAAGGATATATTTGCATTTAAATGCCTTGATCTTTACTAAAAGGCTATTTTCAATAAAACCCATAACTTTTATAAATGATATTTTTCAAAAAGAATACCTAAAACTTTATTGAAAGATAATTTCAAATAAATACCATAATCTTTCATTAAAATGATATTTTCATTAAAATACCATCGGTTTTCCCAAAATTATAATTACTCTAAAATATCATGGTTTCTTATAAACTATAACTACCATTTAATGTCGTGATCTTTTTTAACTAAATGTTCTATAAAATATTATGATGCACTTTACAGATTTTAAAAGGTAACAAGATAAAATGAGTGGTTGTGTAAGACCATATTAAATGAGATCGACTATCTGAATACGAACTTACGACATACCTGACACGATACAGTTAGGGTTAAAATGCACGAACCTAGGTATGGAATTCTTTATAGATGAAGATCCCTGCAGGCAGGGTGAACAATCCAATATATGGACGACTACTAACTCGGTCTTCGGACGAATACTAACTCGATATTTGGGCGAATACTAACCCGATCTTCGGGCGAATACTAATCCTACTTTGAGGGCGAATAATCTAATATGTGGATAAAATACAATGTGAGAAATTCCATGCTTAGATGATATACGCACTAACTCTAATTTGTCAAAACCTTTATACTGAACAATGGGGATGGGTAGTTTGATTAGGTAAGAAGATGCGGAACTCGAATTCTCCTACTACTCGATCATGATCCCGGGAGGTGAAACTGTACATTTCATTTCTCCAGTTGTTGTTCCGTGGCCACAATGGAATAATCGCGAGTATCTAGACCCTTATTTAACAAACTAATGCGAACTTTTACCTAACAGACACCTTATACAACATACCCATATTCACGCATACCTCATTCAATATGCCTTATTTACTTACACTTTATACCCTTATACGTATATACATCATATTTGTACACGCACATCATACCTGTATACACTTGCTCGTTTTTATACCTTTACTTTCTTATGAGGCAATCATACTCGAGTGTAACTCGTTGACGGACTTTCCTTTTTTCTTTCCTCTACCTCAGGAATGTCTGTTAGATGAGAATGAGTATTATGATGAGAATCAAGGTGTGGAGCCTACTAATGAAGATTATGCGAACTTGATAATAGAAGATTAGCCAGTTTTATTTTTGTTTGTTGCCCACCTGTTTAAGGCTTTTACTTCTTCTTCGATTTAATTAAACTATTTAGTTTATTTTACTCATTCTTTTAGGATGTAATAAAATTTGGTTAATTTCAAATAAATGCCTTCCGCTTTTATTATTCTGTTTTGGTACATATCCTGCATGCTATAGATATTCATACGCTTAACGTAATTGTATTGAATAGACTATCTTCAATACAGTTAGGTTGCAGACCATACCACGTCACCCCTTCAACTTCTTTTGGGAAGCGGAGCGTAACAATGCTTCACACCATTCTCATGCCACCTCACCCCTCCACCTCATTTCTATTTTATAAAAAAAAAACCAAGGAAATGAGGTTTCCTCCTTCTAGAACATTTTCCGTATAAATACGGAATACACTCTACCGTATATACATACCCGTATTCGTATCAAAATACGAAAATCCAAAGAGGTAGAATAATGCAAAGAACATAATACTAGAATATACATATCGAAATATGTATATGTAAATTATTAAATCAATACATAATTTAATAATCCAGCTTAATCCTAAGCTGGCTAGTATTATCAACCGTCCGATCAAAAGTTCGGGTAGCTAGTACCCTCATTTGATCAGAACCCTGCACGTATCAAAATACGGCTACTATATCATTTAGCCTGAACTAGGGACACTCTCTGTGTGGGACTCTAAAGACTCGACAGTACGTTGGTAGTGGGTTTAACCACAAGCACGTCAGCGGCACTAGCTATACATAATGGCTACCCAGGTACCTGTCGAAAGGAAGGCCGACGAGCAATCTCATCCGAACCCCTACTGAGCCTATCTGTGTCAATCTCCGTACAGTCCGGTCTCTTTGTCTAAGAGTATTGCATACCGGATCTAGGAGATGGTAAACGTCAGACCCCTACTGACCCGATAAATCGTGTCGACGTGGCTCAGGACCAATCTGAGAAACTACTGATCTAACCATCAGTAAATCTTAACTGCTTTGGCCAAGATCTTATGGCTCTGGCCAACCGGACACAGTGTGATATCTACTCCTAATACTGGGAGAGACGAATCCCTGACAATAGCTCACTGCTTCCATGCGGCTTGGGACTGTACCCAACCAAAACCTATTTGTACGACTCAGTAGAGCCGTGGTAGGCAGTGATCTGAGTACAGTAGGAACTCACATGAGACAAATAACGATTTCATGTCTAAAGACTAACTTGTACTCATGTCACATGAGAACCACTATCAGACGATCAGTATAATACCATCTAGAGGTTCTCGGCGAGTTCGTCTAGTATACTCACCCCCAGTGAGCACCTATATACAATCTTAGGTGATTACACCAATGGCTGTGGGACCAACCATCGCCCCTCGCCGGGGTCTAGAAACGTATATACAAGTCTACTCTGGAATATCGATGCCCGGTCTCGATACTTCTACGACTTGGAACATTTAAGGATGTGCTTATAGATTACCCAGCCCCCACAAGTATGATCGCTATGATAACGCTGGTAGTCAAGCAAAATCCTACATGTTTTATCAACATGCATCATCCATATGTGATATTGAGTATAATATATACACATGTTAAGATAAAGAAAAATCAAAATAGTATACTACTGTAACGGTCTTTATCAACATGTATAAGCAATAAAAGAACAAGAAAAACAAATACACATGTTCAGATAAAAACAACTCAAATAGTATGATATACAACTGAGCAAGATTGTCCTGTACATACATATCCGCATCATATACAATATAGGTCTCTAGGGCATACATATCCAACAATTTCCCACTTGCACTAAAGCCTATAATTGGCCTACCGAATACGCAACGTCTGCTCTAGGGCCAGTTATTGGCATACCGCATACCCAGCATCTCAAAAAGTCCCTCAAACTGCGCTTGAGGGAGGTCCTTGGTAAATGGATCCGCTGTGTTGTCTTTTGTATCTACTCTCCGGATCTCGATCTTCCTGATCAGGCGATACCGCCTCAAAATTTGTCTGGATTCCGGATGGGACCGTGGTTCTTTCGCTAAAGCTATAGCCCCATTGTTATCGCAATACAAAAGTATTGGATTAATAATGGACGGAACCACCTCTAGTTCAGATATGGACTTCTTCATCCAGACTGCTTCTTTTGCGGCATCGTTGGCAGCAATGTATTAAGCTTCCATCGTCGAGTCTGTGACGGTATCTTGTTTGGAGCTCTTCCAATAGGCCGCCCCTCCGTTGAGGGTAAACACAAAACCCGAGACAGACTTGTTGTCATCCTTGTCACTTTGGAAGCTTGAGTCGGTAAAAGACTCGACCTGGAGGACCCCATTACCGTAAACCAAGAACATCTTCTTAGTCCTTCTCAGGTACTTGAAAATGTTCTTCACAGCTGTCCAATGATTCTTACCTGGGTTCGACTGATACCAGCTCACCACCCAAAGCGTGTATGCTACATCTAGTCTGATACATAGTATCGCATACATTATAGATTCTACCACCGAAGCGTAGGGTATAATGCTCATGCGAGCCCTCTCTTCATCAGTCTTGGGAGACATCTCTTTGGAGAGGGTGATTCTATGCAAAGCGGGTATATTACTGCATTTGGAATCTTCCATACTAAATTTCTTCAGTATGGTCTCTATGTACCTGAACTGTGAAAGTCCCAACAATCTCTTGGATCTATCTTTATAGATCTTAATCCCTATAATGTAGAAGGCATCATCCAGATCTTTCATGGAGAACTTTTATGATAAGAATAGTTTGACCGATTGCAGCACAAGAATATCATTTCCTATCAAGAGAATGTCATCGACGTACAAGACGAGAAATACGACAGTTCTCCCTACAATCTTCTTGTAGATATATGGTTCATCCTCCTTTTTGATGAAGTCAAATTCCTTGATTGTTTCATCAATACAGTTTTTCCAGCTCCGCAATGCCTTCTTTAATCCATAAATGGATTTAAGTAACTTGCACACCTTCCCGCTGCTCCCACTGTCTATGAATCCTTCCGGTTGATCCATGTAAACGCACTCTTCTAAATTTCCATTTAGAAAAGCCGTTTTTACGTCTATCTTCTAGATATCATAGTCATGAAAGACAGCAATGGCAAGTAGGATCCGAATGGATTTCAGCATACCCACTGGAGAAAAGGTTTCATCATAGTCCACTCTTGATTTTTGACGAAAACCTTTTGCATCAAATCTAGCCTTATAGGTTTCCACCTGTTCATCTACACCAATCTTCTTTTTGAAAATCCACTTGCATCCAACGGGTTTTACCCCAGGAGGAGCAACATCTAAAGTCCAAACTTTGTTGGTGTACATGAACTCTATTTCGGATCACATAGTATCCAGCCATTTTACAGAGTCCCTACTAGTAATGGCCTGCTCGAAACTAGTAGGATCTTCTTCTTCTAAGGTGCAATCCTTTCGATCCCCATCTATAATAAAATCGTAGTATCTCTCGGGCGGACGGGAAATCCTACTAGATCTGCGGAGTGGCTGGGGTTCGTCTGGGATTATTGAATTCTCCGGTTCTACCAATTCTTCGGTTTCAGTTTGTGGCTCCGATATTTCATCTAGTTCTACCGTGCTCCTACTAATTTCTTTTATAAGAAATCCCTTCTCTAAAATGACGGCATAGAGAGAAACAAACACCTTTTGTTCCTCGGTGTGGTAGAACAGATATCCTTGCGAATGTTTAGGATATCCCACAAACTTACACATAACTGACCGTGCCTCGAGCTTGTCCGAGTTCTGCTTCTTTCCGTAAGAAGGACATCCCCATATCTTAATAAAATTAAGATATGCCTCTTCTCATCCCACATTTCATGTGGAGTGGTAGGCACAGATTTGGTAAGAGCCCTATTCAATACATATGTCACTGTTTCAAGTGTATATCCCCAAAATGAAATAGGCAACTCAGCATTGCTCATTATGGAGCAAACCATATCCAAAAAGGTGCGATTCCTCCACTCTGATACACCATTATGCTGTGGTGTAATACGGAGGAGTAAGCTGAGAGAGAATTCCATTCTCTTTTAAGTAGTCGAGGAATTCCGTGTTTAAGTACTCCCCTCCTCTATCTGATCGAAGGATCTTGATACTTTTACCGGTTTGCTTCTCTACTTTGTTTTTGTATTCTTTGAATTTCTCAAAAAATTTGGATTTTTGTTTCAAAAGATACACATATTCGAATCTAGAGAAATCGTCAGTGAATGTAATGAAGTAAGAGAACCCACCCCTTGCATGTATAGACATTGGACTACATATATCACTGTGTATGAGTCCCAAGAGCTCTGTTGTTCTTTCTCCGTGTCCCGTAAATGGAGTTTTGGTCATCTTTCCTTTGAGACAGGACTGGCAAGTTTCATAAGATAAAAATTCGAACGAATTCAGAAATCCATTCTTATGCAACTTGGCTAGTCTTTTCTCATTGATATAACTAAGTCTACAATACCATAAGTAGGTTTCGTTTGTATCTGAACCCTTCCTCTTGCGTGTGTTTTGTATATTGAAAACTGTGTTTTAATTAAGAACATAGATACCATTACAAAGTGTACCTTCTGCAACTAATACCTGATTAAGGTAAATGTTCATAATATTTCTATCTAGAACAAAATTATATCCATCTTTATTAAGTAAAGAGACTGATATGATGTTGCAAAGTATGGAAGGTACAAAGTAACAATTGTTCAAAATCATAGTATTGCCATTTAGTAACACCAGGTGATATTCTCCGACGGCAGCAGTATCAACTTGTGCTTCATTCCCTACCCTGAAGGACATATCACCCTTTCCCAGAGGTTTACTTTTCCTTAATCCCCGTAATAAATTACATATGTGGGATACTGAACCAGTATCTAGTACCAAAGAAATAGAGCAAACCGAGAAATAGTTCTCAATAAACAACACACCCGAAGAAGATGCATTAGAATGCTTCTCCTTCATTTGGGTCATATGGACGTCCTTATAGTCCTCTTTTCCTTGCCCATACTCGTGACAGTTGTCACAAGTTAGAGCCAAACCGACGTTCCCAGCCCGGTGTAATAAACTGGTTCGGTCAAGTCAAACATTTTATTATCTTGATTAGAGCATGACATGGTTGTGTTGGGTTACCTCAACGCCAGAGCCATCAAACGTAGCGGTTTGCGGAACAAAAATTTTCTTACGAGTTTAAAACGACACTAAGTTAACCCAATGAAAACCTGGATCTTACCATAAACCTATCTAGCAAAACTAAATGAGATGAACTAACTACTATGAAAGAATTCCCACCAAACGTTCCAAGTCCTTTGGTCTTCTTTCCTCTTCGTTAGCTCCAAGTGACCACCTTGAACATGCTTGATCTTCTTTGTTGGCTCCTTTGGTTCTTCGCGATCGATCTTACTCTTCTGTCCTCCTTTGTCATAAATGATCCACCCGAGGGATATGATCCATGGCTTTAGCTCCACACAATATGTCAAGTGGAGCAACTAGAGAACTTGGGTTGCTAAACCAAGTAGTTTAGGATGTAGTGTGAAGATCTAAGTGTTTACTATCTCTTTCTTGCCTCTTCACTTGTTTCTCAACTCATGAGAAGGGTAGTAAAGAGGAAGATGATGAAGGTGGAGGAAACTTAAGAGGAGGGAGGAGGTAAAGAAAAATGGGAGCTCAAGAATAATGAAGTATCCAAGTGAGAGAGAAATCAACACCAAGGTTTTGTGTATCAATTTCTTTCAATAAACAAGCGTAGCCATACTTCAATAGTAACCACAAATGAATAAAGAATTCATTTGTGAACTATTGAAGCCATGCCACACACCATGCCTCCCTCTCCTTAATTTCCACCTCATTTCCATTTATCAATAAATAGAAAAGTCCATGATGAGGTGTCCACCTTCTAGAAGGTAATCTGTAATAAAATACAGATTACAATCTGCTGTATATACATACCTGCATTCGGATAAAAACACGAATGCCTAAAGAGATAGAATAATATGAAGAACGTAATACTAGAATATACATATCGAAATACATATATGTAAACTATTTAAATCAATACCTGATTTAATAATCCGGCTCAAACCCGAGCCAGCTAGTATTACCAATTGTCCGATCGAAAATCCGAGTACAAAGTACATCAATCGATCGAGACCCAGCACGTATCCAATACGGCTACTACATCATTTCGCCTGAACCAGAGAAACCCTCTGTGTGGGACTCTAAAGACTCGATAGTACGCCGGCAGTGAATTACTGAATAAATCCATAACTACAAGCACGTTAGCGGCACTAGCTGTACGTAACGGCTACCCGGGTACCTGTCGAAAAGGAAGGCCGACGAGCAAACTCATCAGGATCCCTACTGAGTCTATCTGTGACAATCTCCATACAGTCCGGTCTCTTCGTCTGAGAGTATCGCATACCGGGTCTGGGGGTGGTAAACGTCAGACCCTAATAACCTGGTAATTCATGCTGATGCAGCTCAGGACCAATCCGGGAAACTACCGATCAGTCTATCAGTAAATCCCAACTGCCTTGGCCAAGGTATTATGGTCCTGACCAATCGAACACGGTGCGATATCGACTCCCAATACCGGGAGAGACGATTCACCAACAATCGCTCACTGCCTCCATGTAGCTCGGGACTGTACCCAACCAAAACCTGTTGCACAACTCAGTAGAGCCGTGGTAGGGTAGTGATCAAAGCACAGTGGAAACTCACACGAGACAAATGACGATCTCAGGTCTAAAGACTAACCTGTACTCATATTACTTCTATCTGACGATAGGTATATTACCATCTGGAAGTTCTCGGTGAATCCGTCCAGTGTACTCAACCCCGGTGAGCACATGTATACGATCTTAGGTGCGAAAGACCAATGGTTGCGGGACCATACCATCGCCCCTCGTCGAGGTCTAGAAACGTATACACTAGTCTATCCCGGAATATCGATGCCCGGTCTCAATACTCCCACGACTAGGGACCATTTAAGGATGTGTGTACCGACTACCCAGCTCCCACAAGTATGATCACCATCACAACGCAGGTAGTCTAGTAATAATCCTACGGGCTTTATTAACATGTATAAAAGATATGTAATAGCAAGTAAAACATACACATGTTAAGATAAAGTCAAACCAGATAGCATACTATCATATCGATCAAGACTGTCATGTACATATATATATGTCCAAGCATCCACATGTATACATGTACAATAATGGCCTATAGAGTATACATATCCAACAGGTTGCTATCTGGAGAGAAAGAAAGAGAAAAGAAACACTCAATGTGCACTTTTTTAAGATTAGATTGGTTATTAGTTTATCTAATCAGGATGGCTCCCACCATTTCCTCGAATTTTCATTCAAACCTTAAAAGGAATGCTAGTCGGAATCATTTGCGCCTTATAAGTTTGCTAACCGTTCAGCCAGATGGGTGTTGGTACTCTAAGGGAGATTCCATGTGCTCTCGTATGGACCTAATTAAAATAAACCTTATTTCCACAGAGGCATAGCCCCGCTAACAACTTTCTAGACACCTAATAGGCTAGCTAATTGTGAAGTGAAAAATATCTTCCAAGAGTAATCCTACTCATCAGTGGGATCGGGATCCAACTATCATTGCTTGATAACCTAGATGTAAACCACTCTTGTTACTTTACTCCAGAAGGTATGCAACATTAGAAAGTTTCATGTGTTGGAGATAGTGCCCTCAGAGTCAATTATTGGATCACAGGCACGTGATTGCAATGATTGAGGGAGGACCTATCCCGGTAGGACAGTCTTACTCGAGATGATAGTATGCTATCTGGTTTACCTTTGTCATCGTGTACTGCTTCAGGTGACCTTACAGGTCGCTATTACACGCTGATAGAGCCCCTAGGATTCTTGCTTGACTGCCGGCAGTATGATGGCGATCATATACGTGAGAGTTGGTGGTCCATAAGCACATCCTTAAAAGGTCCCTCGTCGTGGGAGTTTCGAGACAGGGCATCGATTCTCCAGAGTAGACTAGTGTATACAGTCGAGACCCCGACGAGGGGCGGTGGCCGGTCTCATAAGCCACTGGTGTCAGTTGGTTCACCTAAGATGTATACAGGTGCTCATTGGGTTATGAGTACACCGGACAGGACTCGCCGAGAACATGCTAGTTGGTCTTATACCTGACGTCAGATAGCAGTTCCCTGGTGACATGTGTACAGGTTAGTTCATCGACCTGGGGATTGTCATTTGTCTCGTGTGAGTTCCCACTGTACTTTGATTACTACCCTACCACGGATCAAAGGAGTCGTGCAAACAGGTTTTAGTTGGGTACAGTCCCGAGCCACATGGAGGCAGTGAGCGGATCTTCAGGGGTTCGTCTCTCCCGGTATTGGGGGTGAGGTCGCGCTGTGTCTAGGAGAGCCATTACACAAAGCCCTCGGCCGAGGCAGGAGATTTACAGGTAGGTATTCCAGTAGTATCTCAGGGTGTTCTGGGCTACACTCCGACACGACTTGTACCGCTTTTGGGGGTCTGACTTTTACCAACCCCCTAGGCCCGACATGCGATGCTCATAGACGAACGGACCGGACTGTACGGATATTGTCACTGACAGGCTCAGTAGGGTGTCACGATGAGTTCGCTCATCGACGTCCCTTTTGGTCAATAGCTGGTGGCCCGTCACGTATTGGCTTATACCTCTGACGTGCTGGTGGTTAAATCCACAGCCATAGTATTGACGAGTCTTTAGAGTCCACCACACTTTCAGTTACTCAAGCTTTCGGGCAAAACGCTGTAGAGGCCGTATGGAGATATGGCAGGGTCCGATCAGATACGTGCGGTATTGCACGGATCAGGATCGGACGGTTTTTACTAGTGGCCGTATGGATATATGGCAGGGTTCGATCAGATACGTGCGGTATTGCACGGATCAGGATCGAACGGATTTTACTAGCCGGCTTTGGTTTAAGCCGGTCCTAGTTTAGTACAGTGTAGATTTTGTCTCATTGCATTTGTATCCGGTCAGAATACAGATGCGGGTGTGTATGCACAGTATCGGGGTTTTCCTGTAATTTATTACGGGACCAGTTTTATGGAGTTGCCAGTTTGCATTCCGTTCCGGCCGGTTTTCCTTTGTTCTTTCCCGGCCGGATCTTTTGATGGAGGGTGTTATTTGCAAGTTTGCAAATAACATTTGTGGAGGCGGTTTCTTGCTTATTAGTGGCATCATGATAGTTTTTCATGATGAGATGCTTTCTTAGTCTTTTCTTTGCTTTATGGTGATGAGAAAGGATTAGGATTGATTTGTTTAGTGATGTGAGCTTTGCTTTTGATATGGTCACCATTCTCTTTCTCCTACACTCACCTCCCTCTTGTATTTGTTTCATATTCCCTCCACCATTTCCTTGGATGAAAGGGCCGGCCACATTTGGTCAAGAGGAGAGAAAAAGAGAGGAGTTCATTTGCATGAGAAAAATTATTCACCTCTCATTTTTCTTGCTACACTATTTCTAGCTCCCTTCAATGTTCTTCATTCCTCCATCAAGGCAACATAACCCCAAAGAGACAAAGCATTACACATTCTACAGCATACCTTGGGCACGTCGACTAGCCAGCTTCGTGCCCGAGTTGCCTCGGTATTAAGGTGGGAGCCCGAAAAGATGCAGACGATGTGGTGCCCTTCCGGCAAGGATGCGACGACCGGAGTTTCCGCGGGAGATCGGGACGACGACGAGAAGACCGGAGGACTCGGATCACTCGGTATATCTCTCACCCTTTCTCTTGTTAGCTAGTATCGGTTAATGGTTACGATCCGGGTATATTGTCCGCGGTAGCGCCAGTTTAAAAGATAAGAAAATTTTGATTCCGCATTTTGGCCTCGGATAGACGGCCGGGGCGCTGCCGTGGCGCAACATCATGTATATTTGAAACTCCCGATATGATTTTTACCCCTAACGACCTATAACCTTGGCGCTTGCCAACAAGTCATAGGGCGCTAGTCAATTTCAATCCGTTATTGTCCTATATCAACTCGAATCCACCTACACATACCCTTGACGCTTGCCAACAAAATTGTGTGACTGTCTCGATCAATCGCATATCCATACAATAGATAAATATCACTCAGCTACCATTCACTATGCCTTGAGGCTTGCCAACAAATATAGCACGATACTTGGTACTACCCATCTGAAATGACGGAGGGTTACAGCTGGGTTTTTGGTGAAAAACCCTTTAACGTAATGAACTTGATATCGTTGAAGGAACCGAGTGGTTTTGAAAAGGAGTGGTATAGGCTCCGATTTTGAAAAATAGTGGTTTTGAAGAAAACCGAGTAATCTACAGTGATATAAACTTTTGATTAAGAGGTTACTCCCCATGAAGGGATCTAAGCTCTTTCCTCCTGGAATGAGATGCGAGATATTCATGACTGAATACCACTATGCAAAGCGAAAGAATATGACTATAGTTTTTCGAAATTTATTCCAACAATATCTTATTAGGTTTATTTTCTTGCACTAATCAAAATTAATGTGGTTGCATCAATTAATTCCTATCACACCAGAAAAGAACGAAAATATAATGTACGTATATGCCATCCGCATTCGCCACAGGGCCCCGTCATGAACCATTAGGTTACTTAACTAACGGCAAAACATGGGCAAGACTAGCACGGATGCAAAACATATACAACATCTACTAGTGTGTGTGTAACCATTCGTCCCAGGCATGATATAAGCAACTTCACAGAAAAGCGATAAACAAAATAGAATAGAGGATAATTTAGGAGCCCCGGTTTCATTTGAGTCGCAAATGAAACCCGACGTTCCCCAGTTGTGTGGATAGCCTGTGCAATATAGAACCAAGACTCCTACGAGTGCGGCAAGTTACCCGACAATCTCGAAAGTGAGGCAACCCAAATCAACAAAGTGAATGGGTCACCCAGCACTTCACGGAATCCGGTAACTTGAACACCCCTCCGTGGGTCATCCTATACCCTCTACGAGTGCGGCGAATAGCCCACCAATTCTAGAGTAAGGCCCCCCGCTCTCAACGCTATAAGATGAAGACTCGTTGCCCTCTAGAACCCGGCTATTCGAGTACTCCTCCGCGGGGTAATCCTAGTACAGAGAAGAAAAATATATATAAAATGGTGACATCGACCTCAACCCGGCCGTGCCCCAATAAAAGAATATACAAACTGGCAGAAATGGCAGTCTACATGTCAGACGCCCGCCCCGCGATAATAAATATACAAATGAATCAAAACTGTACAACAAATATTGCACTAGGGGTTATCAAACACGACAATTCGAATAAACCATCATAGAGATAAATATCACAACAGCAGAAACAAGTATGTGCAACCCCGTCTAAATGACAAATAGCAATTAGACGACGTTTGAAAACATAAAGAAATCAATGATCCAAAAGTTTCGAGTTTTAAAACTTTCCAAGTTGCCCCAATGCAAAGATAACACTAAGTGAAATCTGTGGCAAATCAAAGAAGACCAAAAATACCAATTTCCAAAACCCAAGACACTGGATGAAAACGAGGACCGGAAGAGTCCAAAAAACCACCAGTAGCGGGTTTTAAGGGAATTTGGGCAGTTTTTCCTTGGTGAAAATTCCTCGTTTTTATTGTGTGTCACAATCATATCAAGAGTAAGCCTCTGCACTTATTTAAAAAAAAATTAGAGACCAAAATTTTTTTAACAGAAAGTTAGTTTTGAAAATCGGAATTTTTTGGTTTTGAAACTAAAGCATCATTTACTACTAGTTTATAATGTTTGGGTGTTTTTGATACCATGTTGCGGTTCCTAGCGCCCTAGCCACTAACCGCGGCCGTTCGGAATGAAAAACTTTAACTTTTGAAAACTTGGCGCTAAAAACAACTACCTAGAATCGAAACTAAACATTAAACTAGTAAACAAGAGGAATTCTAGCTACCCTGTAAAGAGGGTTATACCAAAATATTCGTGCCTTTCGGTCTTCTACCTTTTTCCTTAGCTCCATGAGGCCTTCATGATCAAGCTTGACCTTCGGTCTTCCTCCGTCAAAGATGATCCACCTGAGAGATATGGTTCATGGCTCTAGCTCCACACTAAAAATCTAGTGGAACATAGTGATGTAGTGTGTTGTTCTAGTATTTTTTCTACCTCTCTTCACCCTTGATTCTCAACTCATGAGAGCGTAGGATGAAGAGGAAGAAAGAGCTCTAGAAAGGAGAGAGAAAGAGAATGGTGTAATGAAAAATCTCATATCCAAAATAAAAATGCTAGCATGGTTTTGTCAAAAATATTTTGCAATAATAAAAAACAACCATATTTGAATAGTGTAGACAAATGAATTATAAATTTATTTATCTACCATATTCAACCATGCCTCACACCATTCTTATGCCACCTTACCCCTCCACCTCATTTTTATTTTCTAGAAAAAAAAACCCAAGGAAATGAGGTGTCCTACTTCTAGAGCGTTTTCTGTATAAATACGGAATATACTCTACCGTATATACATACCCGTATTCGTATCAAAACACGAATATCCAAAGAGATAGAATAATATAAAGAACATAATATTAGAATATACATATCGAAATATGTAATGTAAATTATTAAATCAATATCTGATTTAATAATCCGGCTTAATTCTAAGCCGCTGGTATTATCAATCGTCCGATCAAAAGTCCGAATAACTAGTACCCACATTTGATCGGAACCCTGCACGTATCAAAATACGGCTACTACATCATTTTGCCTGAACTAGGGAAACCCTCTGTATGGGACTTTAAAGACTCGACGGTACGCTGACGGTAAGTTTAACCACAAGCACGTCAGCGGCACTAGCTGTACGTATCGGCTACCCAGGTACCTGTCGAAAGGAAGGCCGACGAGCAAGCTCATCCGAACCCCTACTGAGCCTATCTGTGACAATTTCCGTATAGTCCGGTCTCTTCGTCTGAGAGTATCGCATATCGCGTCTAGGAGATGGTAAACGTCAGACCCCTACTGACCCGATAAGTCGTGTCGATATGGCTCAGGACCAATCCGAGAAACTACTAATTTAACCATCAGTAAATCTTAACTGCCTTGGCCAATGTCTTATGGTTCTAGCTAACCGGACACAGTGCGATATCTACTTCCAATACAGGGAGAGACGAATCCTTGACAATCGCTCACTGCCTCCATGTGGCTCGAGACTGTACCAAACCAAAACTTGTTTGTGTGACTCAGTAGAGCCGTGGTAGGGCAGTGGTCTAAGTACAGTGGGAGAGACGAATGATGATTTCAGGTCTAAAGACTAACTTTTACTCATGTCACCTGAGAACCACTATCTGACGATAGGTATAATACCATCTAGAAGTTCTCGGCGAGTCTGTCCAGTGTACTCATCCCCAGTGAGCACATGTATACAATCTTATGAGATCACACCAATGGCTGTGGGACCAACCATCGCCCCTCGCCGGAGTCTAGAAACATATATACAAGTTTACTCCGGAATATCGATACCCGGTCTCGATACTCCTACGATTTGGGACATTTAAGGATATGCTTATGGACTATCCAGCCCCCACAAGTATGATCGCCATCATAACGCTAGTAGTCAAGCAAAATCCTACCGGCTTTATTAACATGTATCATCCATATGTGATATCGAGTATAACATATGCATGTGTTAAGATAAAGACAAATCAAAATAATATACTACTGTAACGTGTCTTTATCAACATGTATAAGCAATATAAAAGAACAAGAAAAATAAATACATATGTTCAGATAAAAACAACTCAAATAGTATGCTATACAACTGAGTAAGATTGTCATGTACATATATATCCCTAGCATCCTATACAATATAGGCCTCTAGGGCATACATATCCAACAGGGCCCCCCATTGAAGCGGGTACCTGACATTGGGATGCCCGCTTAGGGTGCCCGCGAGTGAAGAAGCCAAGATTTTCTTGGTCAACGCTCTCGGGAATCTCTTTTATTGCATGGCACGCCTCGTTTTCAGGCTTCTTTTACTGCTTTTCTTCCTTTTATATTGGGGAAGTACGCCTCTTCCTCCTCATTTTCACAAGGAGTCATGTCGGATATCGAGTCCATCGTTTCTTCCCATCCGAGAGTGATTTCTGTTAGAGACATCGTTTCTCTTGACGTTGTTCACCTTTTCCATCCGAGTTTTGATGATGCTCTGTGCGAAGAAGTTTTGACTCGGCTAGAGGATCATGTCGGGAGAGTCATCCATTTGCTTTCAGCTTCGCTGCCTTTGCTTTTCTCTGCCATTCTTCGTACCATCCCATGGTATCCCGCTGTGATGATTCGGTAGATGTTTTATGATGCTGAAGAGGAGATTCAATTCATTCATGGAGTAAGTTTGATTGAAGAGTGGTTGATGGATCGCTGCCTCCGGGTGTTAAGCCATATCTTCAGGAAGCAGACGTTTTTGTCCGGTGTCATCGTGGTGTCTGTGTTAGTTATATGTATGCCCTAGAGGCCATTACTGTACATGTAATGTATATTGTAGTGGATACTTGGACATATATAGGGAGGACTTTCTTGCTCGATATGATAGTATGCTATCTGGTTGCTCTTTGTCTTAACATGTTGACTTGTATACGTGATACTATCTTGCTCTCACATGTTGACAAAGCCCTTAGGATGTGTACTTGACTACCGGGACTATGATGGAGATCATACTAGTGGGGCCAGGGGGTAGTCCACAAGTACACCCTATAATTGTTCCTAGTCGAGAGAGTATCGAGACAGGGTATCGATGCTCCAGTGTAGACTAGCGTATACGTTTCTTGACCCATATGATGGGCGATGGATTATCCCATATCCATTGGTGTTTGACATCAGAGATGGTATACGGGTGCTCAATGGAGACTGGGTACACTGAACGGACTCGCCGAGAACTCCTAGATGGTATTATACCTATCGTCAGATAGCAGTTCTCTGGTGACACTGGTACAGGTTAGTCTGTCGACCGGAGATCGTCATAGAGTCTTGTGTGATTCCCACTGTGCTTTGATTTTGTAACATTTCAGAAAAATAAAATATTATTGTTGGGAATTTAAATAATTAAATAATAATTATTACGAATATTTTAATGGGTGGACATTAGTTTTAAAGGTTATGGTATAATTAAATACCGATAAATTAGGAAATATTTGGAAATTTATGTTAATTATTGTTTTTGAAAGAGATTATAAGAATGGAGCATTCTTAGAATTTTTATATAATTAATTTTATTCTATGTTAATGCTAAAATCGATTAATAATCACTCATTATGCATTAAGCGTGATTATGCACATGACATGCACCATGTCATATTGCTAACACTTGTTACATTTTATTCTACATGGCTTTAATTCTCCATTTTTCCTTTATGCATGGTTTTTGAATTTTGGTTAAAGAAAAGAAAAGAAAAAGGAAAATATTAAAGAAATGGGTATGGGCAAGAGAGAGAAGAGAGAGAGAGAGGTGAGGGGTCATTTGACCAAGGCTCCCATTTGTTTTCCCTTCACCATTTTCTTCTCCTTCTTCATGCATGGCTGCCCTCCTCCCTCCACCACCTACACCACCTCACTTCACCCCCAAAAACACCTCAAAACATCCCATTCCTTTCATTAAAAATGTGCACAAGCTCACCACAAGCATGGGGAAACAAGAAAGTTGGGATTTTGAGCTCTATGGGATTCAAGAGATGCCTAAAGAGGTAATTGTTTTACTCTTAGCTTAGTAATTAAGTTTATATAACTTCTAGTTTAGTTTAGAATTGAATTAGTGAGGTTTAGTGGTGTTTGGAAATTTCTAGAGGAGGTTTAAGGAATTTTGAGTTGTGATGGTGAAATTGAAGTGTAATTGATGACTACAACCCCTTTTAGTGTTAAGACCCTGCACCAAATGAATTCTAGAACCCAAGACTTGAACTTTAGAAACTTCTGTATCGGTTTTGTGAGATCTTGAAGACTACAGGATATCTTGAGCAATCCGAGACCTTTTTAGGAAAAACTAGCAACCCTATTGACCTAGAATTAACACTAGGAGACCACTTTGAGAATACAAGGCCATTTCACTATAGAAAAATAGAGCTCACCGGTTTTGGGGGGTATGTCGCTGGGTCATCTGTGGGATTTGGTGTTAGAATTGGTTATGTAGCTCATATACCCCTTATACAACACCCCAGTACTGTTTGTTCATCCCTATTTCACCTGAACTAAAATCTAGAGCAAGTTTTCATGAGTTGCTGTATTGATTTTTGTAAATTCCATGACATGAAGTTTTGATATTTGGTTTTATATCGATCACTTGACATTTATACGTCGATATCGGGTATTGTTTGGTAGATTTGCGTGAGTAGACCATAGGTTTTAACCTATGTGTGATTCGCGTGTCGTTTTGGTTTTGAATTGGACGTTTTGATGTGATACGAAATATGTGATATATAAGTACCCTCACGTGGACTTCGGACGATGAAGAAGAGGATGGCGACATCAACTTCGGCAAGCAATGATCAATGTGAGTAGATATATATCTACGGGGGAAGTCGGGTGGATGACGTATAGCACCCCCGCAGTTTCGTACTGTAGCATGCGAATGCATTATGATATATATATATATATACTTATGTGTTTTATGAGATGTGTATACTTAGCAAGCAATGCTTAGGTGATTTTGGGTTAGTTTTAGCGTAATTGTAGGAAAATGCTTTTAGTTAAGTTTCTTAGTCGCGAAACCCTAGAGTAATGATTTGTACACACGCATACACACACGCATACACACACGCATACATTTGATTTTCTTGTGCGTATATATACACACACACACACGCACACACACATATACATATGTGTGTGTGTATGTATGTGAGTATGTGTGTGTGTGTGTGTGTGTGTGTATGTACATGCATACACGTTTGATGATGAGGATAGTATATGATACTCGGAGATGAGTCAATGTGATTGGGCATGATGCCATGAGATCGGTGATGTGATTGGGTCGTGTGATGAGACACGACATGATATTATAGCGGATCGTTGGACGATGTGTTTTCATACACATGTGTGTGTGTGTGTGTGTGTATGTTGATGGTATCGGAATGTACTAGACTTTAGATCAGTACCCCTAATTCAGAATATGATGATAATGATACCAGATAAGTAATGTGTTATATGTGATATTGACCCATACCCCGATTTGGGATGCCGTACGATGGATTTTACTGTACGATATATAAATATGATGATTGATCTACACTCTAGACTCGAGAATGTCGTATTATATATTTTATCGTACGTGACGCTATTGTGGCGGGATCACCGACTACTAGATATATCGACTCAGACTTAGGTGGATTTCCTTACCCCTTTGGTTTGTCTCTTAGCTTGTCCTGTTGTTTACTTAGTAGATGTTAGATCTGGGTTCGAGTCATATTTATTTTCAAAACTAACGAATCGTGAGTATTTTCAAAAGACAGTCCGAGAAATATTACCGATTTTTCAAAGGATGTACCTTTTCTTAAAAACACCGTAGCCCCTGCATACCAAAAACTACGATTCGTACTTTTCCAAATGCCAAAACTGTATGACTTGTATATATATAAATGTTCATTCTTATATGTTGAGTTTACTATTCATTTTCCGTATATTCTTGTTTTTCGCATCGCATTGCATGCTTAAATGTGTTTTCGTTGGTTATTATGAACCCATGCTGTCAGGACACCAGCACCATTGCCGATAATGCGTATGCTCCACGTACACTTGCTTGCCGGCTCACACACATCATCATCGGTAATTGCCATGACACGTACACTTTAGAAGTATTACATCATTGACATAACTTGCTAGCTGATAGTTCCAATATGTTATTGCTTTTATATGCTAGTTTAATTATTGCATTCCTTGCTTGATATCAGATGCATTCATATATTCATTTGTCATGCAATATTATGGAGCTTTATGCCGGTAATTCACTGTTATTTATTCTTGAGATTGGGATTTCGGATTTCCATGAGATTTCTGGATTTGGAGAAACCGCAAAGATTTTATAAACTTATTATCATTTTAAAGATAGAAAATTGTGGTTTTCTCGTGATATGATTTGAGAGGTGTCCACCATGAGTTTTCTCGGCTCTTAAGCGGTATCGTACACCTAATTCGAGGAGGAGGATGAACCGTCTGCGGGTTCATGGTGGACCCGGTGCGGTATCCCGGTGTAAGATGGTCGCAGATGATGGCGTTGAGCCTGGCAGGGGAGCACTACCGACCGGTTATTGTGACGCGGCGGATATCCGGAGGATACCGACGTAGTCTTGAGATTTGATGATATAGGCCAGTCCGGATTGCCAGAGCATGAGGTATTGAGATTTGATGATATGGGCCAGTCTGAATTGCCGGAGCCCGAGATATTGAGATATCGAGATATATATTTTTTGTCGATACTTGACACTGATTCTCTGTTGATTTCATTGATGATACTTCGATTTTTATACAGAAATCTCACTGAGATATGAAAACAGTTTTCTCATTCAGTTGCATTCTGTTTTCATGCATTCATACATCATATATGTATTATGTTGCTACCTGAGACACTGACACGAGCACTTGGCATTACACTTATGTATAGATGTTTACCCTTGCCATTATTTAGATGCTTCAGGTTATATATTGAGGATATATTATTGTATGACCTAGGATAGATTCATACATGTGATTTCTTCTCGGTGATATTTTCTACTCACGAGTTGGCAACTCACCCCTGTTGTGCCACAGTTTCTTGCAGGTTTGCCGTGCAGGTTTCATTGCAGCTTGTTGGCACATTGCTTCCTTCCGGGTGATTGCTTTGGTAGGTGGAGTCACTTGCATCGTGACCACCGTTGCACTTTTATTTATTCAGTTGTATCTAGTAAACTCCATCAACCAAACTTGTATTATTTAATAGACTTAAAAAACCAGTATGTATATTCTTTCGACCTTAGAGTTGCGCGTTGTATTATCATGGTTTTCCACTGGTTTTCTTTCTAAGTTTTGATCCTCGCCCTTCGGCGTTGTATATTATATTGCTTGCGTGGTTGATCCACCAATTGGTGAAGAGTTAGCTCCCGTTTGGGCATGCCTTTATTCATTATGTATATTACGCATGTTTGTACCCGTTTGGGGCCAGTCTTTACAAAGGAGACTCTGCCGAAATTTTCGGGAAAATATGATGTTACTTTAAAATGTTTAATGCCATTTAATTTATTAAAACCACTTACTTTAAAACAAGTTCTCCTTCACTTTCTCTTTAAAATGGTTTAGATTTCTGGGTTTTTGGCTTATTTGAATTAGATGGGGTCCTATAGACTTCATATGATTCAAGTGCCAGTCACGTGGCATTTCGGGTCGTGACAAAGTTGGTATCAGAGCGCTAGGTTTAATCTTGGTTCGAGTCTATGTTTGACTATGCGGAGTCTAGGGCGTATATATATTCGGAACCTAGGCTTGACCTTACGGAACTTAGACTTGGTCAAGGGGGTATTAGACCCGAACTTTCATCGTATAGGTTGACCTTGGTTGATAGAGTAGGTGACTTAAGTAGAGTGACGTACCGTGTGTATGTTCCGCGGCATACTTACGATACGCTACTCCGCTTAAGAAACCTTAGGATGTACATTTCTTTGCACAGTATTCTATTCGTTCATATGATCTATCATCATCGATATCGGTTGGTGGTTTTGTTACCACGATTACATAGGCAGAGAGAGCTGCGGCTAGAGTTGCGGTCAGCATGAGCTCGTCTTGGACGAGGACTGACCAGGGCGAAATTCCGGTTACACACGATTGCATAGATGTGTCGTTTTATTGTGTTTATCGCGCCATGAGCATTTTGATGGATTGCTTTTACTAAAATTTCTCGAACGTGCATATCAACACCAGAGGATTGGGCCACTGCTAGAGGCTGGCAAGAATGTGATGACCGTCAATGCACCGTTTATTTTTGATGATTGAGGTATTGTTTAGCGTGCGGACGAATGAGCCAGCTGTTGCTGCGACTGACAAGATATCGCCCCAGATGTTAAAGCTATTGTAGCACGAATTGTACTTAGAGATGTGATAAAAGATCGCTAGTCACCCATGAAGGAATGACTAGGACATGTGGTTCATTTGCATACCCCGATGCGAGGTCATTAGATTGATTGATTCCAGCTAGAGAGGACTTCATGCAGGTATGTTGAGAGTCGATAGAAACGATCGAATGTCAGAAACCCATTTTTCCAAGTTTAAGGTATTTGGAAAAACATGCAAGTAATTCTGTGGACCCTCTAGAAGAATGAAACCCTAACTCGACATAATGACTATGGGAACACTTTTGAACCTTAGGGTTTGCGGCAGTTCTGTAGTGCCATTAATGAGGCTTGGGTTTGCCCTTCTATGGCTGGTCCATAGGTATTGTGGTATGTACTGGATATTATTAAATTGTGCTCAAGTATTGAGCTCTCGGGGAATTATGGGACTTTGATGAATCGATCGAAAAGTTCGACGTCGTCCGGACATCATGTGATGGGATACATTACTTGGGAGACTCTAGATATGAGTATAGCCGTTGTAGCGCAGTCCATACAGCTATGAAGAGACGAGTACGAATCAGTCGACATTAAAGAAAAGTGGAGTAAGAGGTTCGTACGAGATGATGTTCCACTCCGTTGACATCAGAGATGTGATACGCATGCAGAGGCGTTGATTATGGATATATATCTTCCAAAAGGAGTCGTGATGGGTATGCAGCCGTTCCGGAACAAGAAATAGATTTAGTAAAGGGTGATAACTTCCGGACAGTTCAGCAGAAACGAGATTGGGAGAGACCCCGACAAAATCTTTCTGGAATACTATACGATAAGACTTGGACCCAGGATCGGTCGTATTACGCACACCCAGTAGGCCAGAGTTCGGCATGATCAATGAGACATTTTATGAGTGACCATGATAGTTGGCCAGAGATCTTTAGAAGATGTGCCAGAGCGGAACTGTTTCCGTCATCATTTCCATATTGGGCCTTTGAGACGAAGAGTTATGTAACCGGCAATTCGCAGTGAGAGACGAGAGCCTAAGGGCAAAAGGCGCCAGACCATGAAAAGGAGGCGAGTAGATATCTTGCTCTGCTAGCTTTGGATGCACCGATACCTTCTCGACTTTGAAGGAAGGAAATATCGATGACAGTATTGATAATTTGTGATTTGGTGATTCGAATTTCACGTATCCGTCATTTTGGATTTCGGTAGTTTGGGCAATTTATTTGCATGATTGAGATTTTGTGCATCACAGTTGCACTCGACTTCGATTTGATATCATTCGAGATGTTTGATTTTGATTTCATGCCTATGGTATGTATGTGATTTGACTTGTGCCTTCGGTGTAGTTTCCATGCACTTTTAGTATTTTGATTCGATTTGTGCACGATGATACATATGGTTGTGAGATTATATACCACGGTATACCTGATTTGGATTGAGGTTTGTTATATACCGTCGATTTCGATTGTGATATTCAATATTGTTTTCATGCACCTTGTGCACTTGATTTGGATTCTTGCGCATATTTGACGCGCTTGATGCGATTTTGGTGCACACCAGATGCACTAAATCGGGATTCTTCATGCATATCGGATGCACCTGATATTATTGTCAGGCACACTCGTTGCCCTTGACAGGTGTTCGTGCACATCCGTTGCACTTGGATTTTGTTTCTGTGCACAGGTATGACACATTCATTGATTTCGATTTCTGTACGCACCAGATGCACGTTGCATTATTTACATATGCCATTGAGTGTGATTTCCTTAAAGCAGTACGTTTTTATGATATTTACTATTTGGTTTAGTAACTGAGCAGGACTAGTCAGAAGACAGTACCTGAATATGTTGTTGCATGCATCGATAATTATCGAAGGGATTTCCAAAGAGGAGCTATAGTCTCAATATTTTTCCTATGTGTCTGAGATGACACGAAACATTTTATAAAGGAAACCCTTCTAAAATTATTTTAAAGAAACAGCGGGACGTGTATGTTAAACAAAAGATATATATATATAATTATTTTCCTACAATAAACGTCCGCTACTTGTGCCGTGATACGCGCATTGCACAGTTATTTGAAAAAGGGTTGGCATGCATTTCTTTCAGATGTTTTGACAAATTTACAACGATGCGTACATGTATAGTTTTGATGTTTATCATGTTGGTTTTCGTATTGAATTTTGACATTGGTGTCTTCACCATAACTCCGATGATTGCGGGATACTTGACAGAGTTTTGATTTTGAGTTGTATACTCGTTTCCATGCATATGCATTGCGCTACGATGTGTTTTATGTATTTATGATTTCGAAGCCCCGACAATTTGATCATTTTCTTGAAATGTTTTAGTATATGAGGGGTTTAAATTTAAATTCGGGGACCGAATTTATTTAAGGGGGGAAGACTGTAACATTTCAGAAAAATAAAATATTATTTTTGGGAATTTAGATAATTAAATAATAATTATTAGGAATATTTTAATGGGTGGACATTAGTTTTAAAGGTTATGGTATAATTAAATACCGATAAATTGGGAAATATTTGGAAATTTATGTTAATTATTGTTTTTGAAAGAGATTATAAGAATGGAGCATTCTTAGAATTTTTATATAATTAATTTTATTCTATGTTAATGCTAAAATCGATTAATAATCACTAATTATGCATTAAGCGTGATTATGCACATGACATGCACCATATCATATTGCTAACACTTGTTACATTTTATTCTACCTTGGCTTTAATTCTCTATTTTTCCTTTATGCATGGTTTTTGAATTTTGGTTAAAGAAAAGAAAAGAAAAGAAAAGGAAAAGGAAAATATTAAAGAAATGGGTATGGGCAAGAGAGATAAGAGAGAGAGAGAGAGGTGAGGGGTCATTTGACCAAGGCTCCCATTTGTTTTCCCTTCACCATTTTCTTCTCCTTCTTCATGCATGGCTGCCCTCCTCCCTCCACCATCTACACCACCTTACTTCACCCCCAAAAACACCTCAAAACATCCCATTCCTTTCATTAAAAATGTGCACAAGCTCACTACAAGCATGGGAAAACAAGAAAGTTGGGATTTTGAGCTCTAGGGGATTAAGGAGATGCCTAAAGAGGTAATTGTTTCACTCTTAGCTTAGTAATTAAGTTTATATAACTTCTAGTTTAGTTTAGAATTGAATTAGTAAGGTTTAGTGGTGTTTGGAAATTTCTAGAGGAGGTTTAAGGAATTTTGAGTTGTGATGGTGAAATTGAAGTGTAATTGATGAGTACAACCCCTTTTAGTATTAAGACCCTGCACCAAATAAATTCTAGAACCCAAGACTTGAACTTTAGAAACTTCCGTATCGGTTTTGTGAGATTTTGAGGACTACAGGATATCTGGAGCAATCTGAGACCTTTTCAAGAAAAACTAGCAACCCTATTGACCTAGAATTAACACTAGGAGACCACCCTGAGAATACGAGGCTGTTTCACCATAGAAAAACAGAGCTCACCGGTTTTGGGGGGTATGTCGCCGGGTCATCTGTGGGATTTGGTGTTGGAATTGGTTCTGTAGCTCATATACCCCTTATACAACACCCCAGTACTGTTTGTTCATCCCTATTTCACCTGAACTAAAATCTAGAGCAAGTTTTCATGAGTTGCTGTATTGTTTTTTGTAACTTCCATGACATGAAGTTTTGATATTTGGTTTTATATCGATCACATGACATTTGTACGTCGATATCGGGTGTTGTTTGGTGGATTTGCGTTAGTAGACCATAGGTTTTAACCTATGTGTGATTCGCGTGTCGTTTTGGTTTTGAATTGGACGTTTTGATGCGATACGATATATGTGATATGTAGGTACCCTCACGTGGACTTCGGACGATGAAGAAGAGGATGGCGACATCGGCTTCGGCAAGCAATGATCAATGTGAGTAGATATATATTTACGGGGGAAGTCAGGTGGATGGCGTATAGCCCCCCCGCAGTTTCGTAGTATAGCACGCGAATGCGTTATGATATATATACTTATGTGTTTTATGAGATGTGTATACTTAGCAAGCAATGCTTAGGTGACTTTGGGTTAGTTTTAGCGTAATTGTAGGAAAATGCTTTTAGTTTGATTTCTTAGTCGCGAAACCCTAGAGTAATGATTTGCACACGAGCGCGCACACACACATACATTTGATTTTCTTGTGCGTATACACACACACACATACATACATATATGTATGTGCGTATGTGTGTGTGTATGTATATGTATACACATTTGATGAGGATAGTATATGATACTTGGAGATGAGTCGATGTGATTGGGCATGATACCATGAGATCAGTGATGTGATTGGGTCGTGTGATGAGACACGACATGATATTATAGCGGATCGTTGGACGATTTGTTTTCATACACACACGGATATGTGTGTGTGTGTGTGTTGATGGTATCGGAATGTACTAGACTTTAGATCAGTACCCCTAATTCAGAATATGATGATAATGATACCAGATAAGTAATGTGTTATATGTGATATAGACCCATACCCCGATTTGGGATGCCATACGATGGATTTTACCGTACGATATATAAATATGATGATTGATCCGCACTCTTGACTCGAGGATGTCGTATTATATATTTTATTGTACGTGACGCTATTGAGGCTGGATCACCGACTACTAGATATATTGACTCGGACTTAGGTGGATTTCCTTACTCTTTTGGTTAGTCTCTTAGCTTGTCCTATTGTTTACTTAGTAGATGTTAGATCTGGGCTCGAGTCATTCTTATTTTCAAAACTAACGAATCGTGAGTATTTTCAAAAGACAACCCGAGAGATATTACGGATTTTTCAAAGGATGTACCTTTTCTTAAAAACACCGTAGCCCCTGCATACCAAAAACCACGATTCGTGCTTTTCCAAATGCCAAAACTATATGACTCGTATATATATAAATGTTCATTCTTATATGTTGCGTTTACTATTAATTTTCCGTATATTCTTACTGTTTGCATTGCATTGCATGTTTAAATGTGTTTTCGTTAGTTATTATGAACCCATGCTGTCAGGACACCAGCACCATTACCGATGATGTGTATGCTCCACGTACACTTGCTTGCCGGTTCACACACATCATCATCGGTAATTGCCATGACACGTACACTTTAGAAGTATTACATCATTGACATAACTTGCTAACTGATAGTTCCAATATGTTATTGCTTTTATATGCTAGTTTAATTATTGCATTCCTTGCTTGATATCAGATGCATTCATATATTCATTTGTCATGCAATATTATGGAGCTTTATGCCGGTAATTCACTTTTATTTATTCTTGAGATTGGGATTTCGGATTTCCATGAGATTTCTGGATTTGGAGAAACCGCAAAAATTTTATAAACTTATTATCATTTTAAAGATAGAAAATTATGGTTTTCTCGTGATATGATTTGAGAGGTGTCCACCATGAGTTTTCTCGGCTCTTGAGCGGTATTATACACCCGATTCGAGAAGGAGGATGAACCGTCTGCGGGTGTATGGTGGACCCGGTGCGGTACCCCGGGGCAAGATGGTCGCAGATGATGGCGTTGAGCCTGGCAGGGGAGCACTACCGACCGGTTATTGTGATGCGGCGGATATCCGGAGGATACCGACGTAGTCTTGAGATTTGATGATATAGGCCAGTCCGGATTGCCAGAGCATGAGGTATTGAGATTTGATGGTATGGGCCAGTCCGGATTGCCGGAGCCCGAGATATTGAGATATCGAGATATATATTTTTTGTCGATACTTGACACTGATTCTTTGTTGATTTCATTGATGATACTTCGATTTTTATACAGAAATCTCACTGAGATATGAAAACAGTTTTCTCATTCAGTTGCATTCTGTTTTCATGCATTCATGCATCATATATGTATTATGTTGCTATCTGAGACACTGACACGAGCACTTGGTATTACACTTATGTATAGATGTTTACCCTTGCCATTATTTAGATGCTTCAGGTTATATATTGAGGATATATTATTGTATGACCTAGGATAGATTCATACATGCGATTTCTTCTCGGTGATGTTTTCTACTCACGAGTTGGAAACTCACCCCTGTTGTGCCACAGTTTCTTGCAGGTTTGCCATACAGGTTTCGTTGCGGCTTGCTGGCACACTGCTTCCTTCCGGGTGATTGCTTTGGTAGGTGGAGTCAGTTGCATCGTGACCACCGTTGCACTTTTATTTATTCAGTTATATCTAGTAAACTCCATCAACCAAACTTATATTATTTAATAGACTTAAAAGACCAGTATGTATATTCTTTCGACCTTAGAGTCGCGCGCTGTATTATCATGATTTCCTGATATGATCATCATCTACTGCCGGCGTATTGACGAGTCTTTAGAGTCCTACACAGAGGTTTCCTGGTTCATGCGAAACGGAGTAGGAGCACATATGTGATATGTGCGGTACCAAGATTAATGCGCGTATGTGATACCGCATTCTATTCTTGCGATATGTTATATCGGTCGGTTATATGAGATATAGCCGGTTATCGGATCAAGTGTTGATTCGATAAGTTGATTCATATGATATTAGTCGGTTGTATGTGATATAGCCAGATTATTAAATCAAGTGTTGATTTGATAATTTAATGTATAATTATATATTTGATATATTAACTTATATTAACTAATGTTTGCTCACTAAGTATTCTTTTTCTCACATGTGTGCATATTGTATATATGTGATATATATTAATATACATTTTATTGTGTCATGTTTGATGATACATGAAACATGGGTGTATGAGACTTACACTATAGTTAGGATAATCATAGGGTTTTTATTTATTAAAGTAATTCTAAAATGGTGGAATTTTGTCATGGTAGAAGCTATGAGAAAGCTTTGGATAATCATTGACCAAGTCCACTCTTTTGTTTTTCTTGAGATATTTATTAACCCAACCTTTATCCTTACCCTAGTTAAGTCTCTACATGAGTTAGTGCATGATATTAACTCACCCATGGTTTAATATTCTCACCTCATGAGTTTATTTTTTTATTCTTCTTCACTTGAGCTTCTTCTTCTTCATGAAAAGCTTGCTAGCTTTTGAAAATGGTGAGAAAACATTGTGAGAAAAAGAAAACTAAAGAGAGCCAATTTCCTACTTCATCATTCTCTACTATTAGCCATTTAGTTTAGGGTGTTTGCTTCACTAAACCCTAATTTAGTGAAGAGATAGTATGAGTTTGAGTCTCCTCGACGTAGATCATCTTCGGCCTCGAAGGCTTCGAGTAAGTTTGCATCTTTCACCTTGTGGAGCTTCTCAAGAGTTCGGGAGATCATACTCGCAGCAAGGGGACATCTACACGGAGCATTTGAAGTGAAGGACCGGTCTATAAAGGTTGTATTCCTCATTCACTTAGTATGTAAAGATGTTTGCATGCTTATTGTTTAAATCTCTAGTTAAGATTCTAGGGTTTGGGTTGTTTAGAACGGCAAATTTTTGAAAACGGCATGGACGATACCTCCCGAAATCTTACTGACGCGCTAAGTAACCCTACAGTCTGGTGCTGCTAGAGATCCGGAGATGCTTCGTTTAGAGCGTTTTCTTGCACAGTTAGAAGAGATTGAAAGTATCTTTTTTTACGCACGTCTCCCTGAAAATGTACCCGACCTTAGTTATTAATGAGATCCCTTCTTTGTCTTTTTCTTGTCCTCGGAATTGATGTCCATATAATCTTGTCTTGTTTTATTTTGTTGTTTAGGAATCTTTGAATTTTGGGGATGGATATCTTATTTAAGCATATCCGCCGCTTCCTTTTTGGTGGGGTTGATACTCTATCATGGGGTATCCGCCCGCTTTGATTTGAAGGGGTGCTCGCCCCTCATAAATTGGGGGGTGGGTGTTCTTTCTTCTTCCTTATTTCTTGTAAGAATAATGGATTGTAACATCGGTTCTTACCACTCTTTGCAATCGTAGGAGGTTCCTCTTATGGATATCGTCCCTCCTTCTGCTGCCAATTTGGTGAACCCTAGTTCTACCGATGCTCAGTGTGAGTCTATGTTGGCCGGGATCGAGGGTCGTGTGGGGTTTGCCCTTTCGCTTAGCTCCCTTTGGCTTCTAATGATCTTTCTCTCCATCCTCGATGCCATTCCTGCTCATTCTGCAGTGATGACCCTGGCGATACTTAATGTTGCCGAGGATAATCTCAATTCCATTTACGAGGCTTGCTTGATTACGGAGTCTCTGAGGGATCGCTCTGTCCGTATCCTGAGTGGCATACAGGCTTGGAGGGCTACCATGCTTAATTTTGCCGGTGGGTGTGGCGTTGATAAATGGGCGAATACACCTCGCGAGGGACGTTGATATGGTGGAGAAGGTTGAGAGGGTGCTTGAGAGCCTTGAATATTATTTTGTTAATCCTTGTATCTCAAACAATATATTTGACAGTCTCTTTTAATGGAATGCACATTTCTTTCTTTGTTTGGTAGCTTTTTCGTTTCAACATCCATCGATAAAATCCTAAAAATTGCTCAAATTCAATACAAAATAAGCCTATCGATGGTCTATTTTTGCTTTAGAACTTGTTTTTATTGCTTAGAGTTGAATTTGAGCATTTTTGTGGGGCTTCAATTGTTGAGTGGAGAAGATGTTTGTGCAATAAATTAGTTGACGAGGTATAAATGCCACGATAAGGTAAACTATGGGGGTGATTAGTCCTTTAAAATTTTATATTTATTTTCGATGTTGGAACGCTATGGAAATATCATGCATGCTACTTGATTACTCGAGATCTAATATCACTTACTACAGCCAAAATCTCACACAAATAAAAAGAGAAAGAAATATGATTGTCTTCTTCTCCATGCAAAATACGTTAGGCTTTTAATCCCGATATTACGCTAGAAATTATGGCATCTTCAAAAGCCACATTGTACAGGAGTTCAGATAGAATGAAACCAGATTCGCTAAACAATGCTACTAAATAAGAAAAAGACTAGCTAAGGAAAGAAATTCCAAATTAGACATATAAACTCTAAAGATGTAGCTAAGATTTTCAATTGATGCTCTCTCCTATTTTATAAAAAAATTGAAGAAATGAGAATTTTTTTAATCTTTCTTTGTTTGGAATTTTTTGATTGGTTATAGGGGTGGGAATTCTTGGGATTTGCTTTCTCTGTCCCATTTTCTGTTCAACCATCAACTAGGAGCGCATTAGAATCGATCGGGTGATAAATTAAGAATATTCCTTTTTCAAATATAGGATTACTAAACCTTAGGAGGACAAATTTTAAAGAAAATACTTATTAAACATTTAATTAGGAAAATCAACCTCGCCATTTCTAATTATCAAAATCGACTTCCGTCATTGCCACTTCATAATCTGGTGCTAATCGTCCTAGATTTTTTTTTTCTTCTGTTTATGTTAATTAAAAACCGGGGTTGTCATTCCCGGTTTCGAAATTTATAATTTTTATTGCAAACTCCCGTTTTATGTGTTGAATAAATTAAAAACGGGGGTTTGCTAACCCTTATGTCATGCATTCAACAACTGACCTTACGATTTGAAAAAAATTAAAAGGGATGGCAGGCATCTGCGTTTAGTTGATAGAGAAAGTCGAATAGCCTATGTCGAGGAGATGATTGGATGGAGGGGACACTTGACATGGATCAACTTGAAGCGAGGAGACAACGAGAGGGAGAGGACACTGGATATGGACCAATTGAAGAAAGGAGTTGAGCCGAGGGAGAGGACGTGGAAGATCAATCGAGGAGAGAAGGAACATAAACCCTGGGTTTGCAACTATAAACCCAATTAGGCCCTATGGATTAAGTTAGTCAAAACCAGGTTTGGCAATCCTAGTTTTATGATCTTTTAGAAAGCCTTATTCTTGTAACCAAGAGCTTGGAAGTTCGCTAAGTTGGTAATTACAATATGAGACATTTCAAGTTTGTTCCCATAAGTGGGTTGATTTTAAAAAAAAATGTGGTTCTCTCTGTCTAGTCTATGCTAAATAAAAAGAAAAGTAAATTACAGGAAACTGGTGTTGGTAACTTGGTTTTTAACATAGAGAGATCGATTTTCCGAACTCGATTTTAATAATTAAAATAGGGAGAGATAGATTTTCCGAGCTCGATTTTAATAATTAAAATATGGAGAGATCGATTTTCCTTATTGAATATTTATTAAAGATTTCTTTAAAAAATATATCCTTTGTTCTATTCACCAATGGGCCCCTAAAGAGTTCCAAACAATGTAGACAATCATGCTTTTATTGCAACACAAATCAAGACTCATTTGCCGCAATTATCCTTTACATAATGATCATCGGATAGTTTTGGCAAAAAAGAGAAAAAACATAATGTCTATCAAATAATTTTGGGAAAGTTGCTTAATAATTCCTCAGTGTTTCATCGTTTTTTCACTTTAATACCTCATAGTTTTCTTCTTAGCACGTTAATGCCCAAATATATTTCGCCGTTAGCACTCTTCTACCTTCCGCTTTTACCACCGAGTTTATTTCGTGTCGATGTATTCATTGCAACCGTTTTTTCATAATTTTTTATATACATGATTTTAGGAATATACCGACGTAAAATAGACACGATGGTTAAAGCAAGAGATAGCAATGTGCTAACGGTGAAATACACTGAAGCATTAAAGTGCTGAAAAAAATATAAGATGGTAAAGTACAAAAATAGTGAAGCATGCAGGTACTATTAAGCAATTTATCCACTAATTTTCTTTGAATTCTATAAGATGCTCTATCTGCTTGGGATTCGAACCCAGTGACTTTCAGCAATCGTACAGGATAACATAACATGACAAATATTAAATCCCTCCTCATCCACATCCTGTTCCCCTCGACCTCCTTCGAACCGAACCGAACCGAACCAGCCATATCCGGTCCGAATCCGACCACGTGGACGGTCCGACGTGGTCCGAAACCATATCCATATAAAAACTTCCACGACACTCCCCCATCTCCCTTCTCCCCCACCCCAAATCGATCGATAGAAACTGTATCCGATCCCTCTCTCTGATCTCAAAAACCCCTAACCCTAACCCTAGCTTCATTTTTATTTTTATGGGGGGATAGAGAGATGACGAGGAGGTGCTCGCATTGCAGCCACAACGGCCACAACTCGAGGACGTGCCCTAATCGAGGGGTCAAGCTCTTCGGCGTTCGATTGACCGATGGATCTATCAGGAAGAGCGCCAGCATGGGGAACCTCTCCCACTTCGCCGGAGGATCCTCCGCTGCCGGAGGCGGAGCCTCGCCGGCGGAGGGCGGAGATCACGGCGGGGATGCGGCTGATGGCTACGCGTCCGAGGATTTCGTGCAGGGGTCGTCTTCGAGCTGCCGCGAGCGCAAGAGAGGTTAGTTCTTAGCTTAAAAAAGTGATTTTGATGAGATTTTGGTTGGAGTCCATGTCTTGTCAAGCTGATGGTGCAGAATTTACTGTTATTGTTAGTCTGATGATATATATCTAGTTTTATTTGAATTTTTTTAGCTCGATCAATTGCAAAGCTATTTGAGTTATTTAAAAAGATCCCAATCCTTAGTGGAAGCTTGAGTTGATCCTAGATGATTTCTTTATTTAATTCTTCTGAGGGCCCCTTTGGTTAATCTCGAATATCAAATCTTCCATCTCTTTTCTCCTTCCGTGGAAACGGAAACTCGCGGTTGTACGCCACCTTATACGGACCCTAATTCCCCAAGTTTTGCAATTTTGCGGGGAGATGCACCGTCTTGTTTGTTGGTTATTAAGAACCTCCGCCTCCCTTGAATATTTGGTTTTTCTCGCGCAGCCTGTGAACTCATCTCATTAATTTTAGGATGGAAAATCTGTCGAGTCTAGAGGACCAGCTCCAAACGGCCCAGCATTTAATCGGGTGCTGTTGTGATAATACAAATCATGCTTGTCGTATAGACTTTGATGAGAGCTTTCGCCAAATGATCTAAGTGCTATTGTGCCAATTTGCCGAATGAAGTTGAGTATTTAGGCAGCGAAGTAGAGTGGGTGTAGACAATGAGATCTCTGTACAAGATTGGCCAGCTCCGAGAATATCTCAAGGGATCAAGGGATCAAGGGATTTTGACTTTTTGAGGTAACTAGCTATAATATAAACTCTAAGGCCCTGTTTGGATATGGAGTTGGGATAACTGTACTTTATTTTAAGTGGAGGTAGGAAGGTGAAAACTGTGGTTTGCAAGCCCCAAACTTCAAAAATGGAGTTTACAAAACTTTAATCAGATTGGAGTTAAGACCTGAGATAACTGCAGTCATCTCAACATTTGGGCGGAGATAACTGCAATTATCTCAACTTCAAAATGATTGCCAAACAATGCAAAGTTAGGATTTTGGAGCTTGGTTTTGCAAACTTTATGAAACTACAATTTAGAAAACTTAACTCCATTCCTAAACATGGCCTAAAAGTTTTCGAAGTATCTATTATCTTAATTGAAAGCATTAAAAGTCAATGTAAATCTTGTTTGTTTGATGCTAGTATGCAAGGTTTTAAATACCGGATATCGGAATTGAATCAGACCGACGCTTCATATCGCCTGCACGGTTATATATCGGACGATATTGCCATATCGGTGATATTATATCGGTTTTATCATATCGCAAGTGGTCCTAAAACGATATATCAGATGATATGACCGATATTTGATTCACAACTAATATGTATCAACGTGCATCACACGTGCAAAAAATAGATGACGTGGACCATCTTAGATTCAAGGGTTTTTTTGAATATTTAATTCCAATTAAATGTGAGCGCTACACGCCCCCTTTTTGCATTTTACTAGTAGAGGTGACAGGGTTCATATGTTGGGTGCTTGGGTTAATAGATTAGGCCAAATCGGGTTTAGTTTTATTGGCCTCAAAAGTTTTTAGTATCCAAAGTTCTAAGCCTAATGAATAGCGAATAATCGGGCCAAATAACAACGAATAGCGAACCACTCGCCGAATAATCGGGTTTGACCACATAGTCAAACAGAGTAATACATTTCCCATGCGTTTTGGTGGTGAGTATGCGAGTAACCAATTTGCACAACACCGTTATGGATAGAATATATGTTGAAGCCAACAATAAAACTGGACATAGTGTCTCAAAATTAATGTCCAACTAGCAACTATGCGAAATCACATTCGAAATATATTTATAGAATTATGAACTTGTAATGTATGCACGGTAGTTACCATTTAGAAATATTCATTTTACTGTGATTTTAAAACAAAAATAAGTAGGTCAAAGTATGTGTGTGTATTACACACATACATACATATGCATATATATATATATGTTCATGTACATATACATTCAGATACATGTACATATACACATGAATTTATATAAATACAAGTATATATCGGGATGAACCCGGGATTTTTTGTTAGAGGGGGCACAACGCTTTAAGTTCCCAATTGTAAGAGCAAGCTTTTCTTATTAAGAAAAAAACAAAAGCTAAATAAAAATAAAATTAATAATGGGTTTGATGGGATTTGAACACATGACCTCTTATTTGGAAATGCAATGTACTACCACTTGAGTACACTCTTAGTTTTTAATTTTAAGTAAGCCAATATATATATAACATACATTTTAAAATATCGGAATCGAATCATGCTAGTATTAAACATTTTTTCCCGAAGTTTCAAAGAGGGCACCTGACCCCTCTGGCTATGATTTGGATCCACCCCTGAGCATATACATGCATATATAAAGACAGGTGCCCCGCGCGCGCGCGCACACACACATATATATATGATAAATAAACAAACCAATATATTATTTAATTAAGAATTAAAATATTAAAAATTAATTTAAAATATACTTAACTTGATATGTCAACGAATATCCGTATCCGTATTCAGTTATCTACATAACTGTATCCGAAAAATTTAAACAAATGTATATTTATTTTCGTATCTGACCAAATCCTAACACACACACATACACACATATGTTCGGACCGGAAATTATGTGTATCCGTACCCGAAAAATCCGAATCCGGATATCCATATCTAAATGCAACCCAACTTCTCATTATTTCTTTATCTCTCCGACACTATCCAAAGGTCCACATTAATAAATTTGTTGTATCAAAAATTCTGGCTTCTCATAATTTCCTTATCTCTCTAACACTATGCAGGAGTCCACATTAATAATTCTGTGGATCTTATCGTTTACGTGCATTTGCACTTTAACAAGTACTCATTATTGACATCCTTTTCTTGATTTGCACGTAAATCCATATATTTCTTTTCCTTTCCTTTTACTTTTTTCCACGCATGGCATATCGATGCACGTGAAGTTTGATTGTGTTTTTAACGTCAGCAATAAATTATAAGAAGTCGCACAAAGAAATAGATAATGATAAGAAAAAGAAGACACAAGAATACAATGTAAAGAGAAGAGTGCATGCATGGGGTTTAATTACACTATAGTAATAGTGGAAAAATTAAAGAAAAGAAGAAAAGGAGAAAAGGAGAAGAAAGACAACAAGACAAAAGAGTTTACATCAAGTTAGAAGAAAACCAAAGATAAAAGTATAGTAAATGTATGGAGCGGAATAATGATAAGAAAGAGGTGGTATAAGAGTACAACGTGAAGAGAAGAGTATGTATGCATGGGGTTTAATCACACTATAGTAATAGTGAAAAGAAAAAAGAAAACAAAAAGGAGAAGGAAAATAGAGACAACACGATAAAAGAGTTTACATCAAGTAAGTTAGAAGAAGACCAAAGACAAAAGTATAGTAAATGCATGGAGCGGAATAATGATAAGAAAGAGGAGGCACAAGAGTACAACGTGTAGGGAAGAGCATGCTTGCATGGGGTATAATCACACTATAGTAATAGTGAAAAAGAAAAGAAAAGGAAAAAAAAGGAAAAGAAAGACGACGAGACAAAAGAGTTTACATCAAGTAAGCTTGAAGAAGATCAAATGTAAGAGTATAGTAAATGCATGGAGCGGAATAATGATAAGAAAGAAGGCACAAAAGTACAACATGAATAGAAGAGTGCATGCATGGGGCCTAATTATACTATAGTAATAGTGGGAAAAAAAGAAAAAAGGAGAAAAGGAAAAGGAAAAGAAAAACAAGACAAAAGAGTTTACATCAAGTAAGCTAGAAGAACAAAAGATAAAAGTATATTTGTCTTGTCTTTCTTTTTGTTTTCTCCTTTTTTTCTTTTCTTTTGTTTTTCAATCAAACGTCACGTGCATGGATATTGCATGCATGAAAAAATAGTAAAAAGAAAGGAGGAAAATATATGGACTTACGTGCAGATCAAAAAAGATGTGTCAACAATGAGTACTCGTTGGCGTGCAAATACACGTAAATGATAAGGATCATAAATTTATTAATGTGGAGTCTTACATAGTGTTAGAGAAATAAGAAAATAATGAGAAGTCATAAATTTTAATACCATAGATTTACTATTGACAAATGGTTCCAATAGCCAGCTTCGTTGAGTCAACAAATATAAGGTAAGGTTCAATTCTTGCTGGATGCATGCCAATTGGATTGTGGACAAGTTAATAAGTCTGGCATTTCTCACTTACTAACCTTTATATATTTACATTTTCTATTTTGTCCGGAGAGGGATTGTTTGAAGTTTTGCATTAAGAAATCAAGTTGATAACATGGACTTTGTTAATATGATGAACTTCACCAATTTCATTAAAATACCATATACTTATATCATCCCAAAGAAAAATCATACAAAACCATGTAAAAGATGCTCATTATGTTGAGAAAGAGAAATCATGAAAAGAAGGTGGTGGGTTTACTTCAAGATATAGTATTACGCATATGATTCGTTTTTGAGAAATATTTTATTGATTATAAAGGATCGTATGGGATTGTTGGAATGGATTTAACTTTATGTTGCATTTTTTTTATAAAATCCAGCGGGGACATGCCCCTTAGAAATACGTAGGTCAACTCCTAATATTTGAACGTAATGCTCTGATTTTTAATGTACCGGAATAGTATACCACATATATTTGCAAAGAAATTAATGGATTTACTTCAAAAGAAACCATATAAAGAGGTTGGTGGATTTACTCCAAGATATAGTATTGTTTATGTGATCGTTTTCTGAGAAATATTTTAATAATTACAAAGGACTGCATATGATTGTTGGGATGGATTTAACTACATGCGTAATTTTTTTCAAAATCTAGAGGGGCATGTGTCCCTCAGAACTATATGTAGGTCGACTCCTGATTTTGTAACTTATAATTTTGATTTTTAACGTACAACTTGAATTTTGTAGTACATCTATGAGTCAGATTTTTAATTCTCTTTTTGCAATGTCCTTTTAATTTATTATTAGGTTAAAAAAAACCAACCATACAAAGTGCAAAGACGAAGTTCACATGCATGGAAAGCCATGCATCAACAGAAATAGTAAAAAGAAGGGAAAAAAAATTGTATAAAGTTCAGATAAAATTTTGAACCTTGATGGTTTTTCAACAATACGGAGTAATATGTAAAATATAAAACAATAAAAGGGTATATGCAACTAAGAAACTCTATTTATTATTACATAGGAATAAAGGGTCATGAAGCTAGGCTCGAAGAAAACCATGCAAAACTATGCATGTAGTTTCACATAGCTAACATCTAGTAGAAAAAGAAAAATTAATTTATTTATATAGAATACTCCCAGACACATAGTATCCACACAGTATCCAACTGAACATTTTTACCTTATTTTTTATAAATAGCATCAAAAGAAAATACAATATTCCTATAACACGCTTCATATAAAATTCACATTTACAAATTGCTAGAAAAAAAATAAACATGATACATATTAAAACGAAACGTCATATTTTCAACTACTGCATATATTATAACTATAAAGATATATCGTGCATAATCTTGAGTACCAAAGGTCGTATAAACAACTCTTTAACATCACCATATGATTCATCACCTAAAACATCATCTTAACGGGCAAAGCTTCCATTAACCAAATGCTGATTAGAAGAATGTTCACTCATCTTAACAGCCAAGGCTTTCATTAACCAAGTACTGATTAAAAGAATGTTAACTCCGTAGAAGCAATCGCGTCAAACACTCGACCGGAATCTATACTTCTTAAAATCTCATTTTCAATACGTAAACACTCCACTTCATATTGAAGCTGCGAAATATCAATTGCGTAAACCATTCGTCGGGAAGCCTTACGTCTTAGTCTCTAATTCTCAATACGCAAACAATCCACTTCTTTTTAGCACATTTCAAAAGCTGCAATGGAGACTCTTCATCCTTCAAGATACTAGCGAGTTCCATGCTGATACAAAGCTTATATATTTTTCAACTTGTATTCGGCGACTATATCAAGCATTGAGAAAATCTTAATAGTTTCGTGAGTGCAGTCAGTGCACATTGTTTTAAACATAAATTTTACATCATGTGTATCTTAAAAGCATAAACCGCTTGCATTGCTTACATGAAAAGCAAGAGCAAATCTCAAAACATAAATCACCAATGTAAACATTAAGCAAACTGTCTCAAACTGTCTATTACCATTAACAAATCTTTTCTTAATAAATCTCGCAAACAACAGGCAAACTAACTTATAATCGGCAAAACTGTTGAGTATGACATGTTGATTACGTCCATCCACTGTTCAAAATGCTAAAAGAAGTCAAAAACTCGTACCATAATTGTTAGAGTTGAAAATGCTAGAATTTCATAAGTAGCTAACCTTTTCTTAATATACTATGTAGAACAAAAATAACTTGCAATCTTGTTGCTTATGGACATCTTCTTAATCATATGGTTGTAGTGAATCTAAAGATTACTGGGCTGTTTATAAAGATGGAAAAGAAGCATGTGGTAGAGTTTGGGTAATTATTTTTTACGGTCTATACCAATATATAAGGGTGAAAATGGAGCAGGTGATGCTGGAGAGAAGACATGGTAATGTCATTGTTCACTGCAATTAATATCTTGTAATGTCTTTTCAATTATCGGTCACAACACAACCATAAATTTATGATTTAAGGAGAGCTTCAGTAGATTGTTTGAGTACATGTGAAAAGTAATAAATAATAAAATTTATTTTTTTAGAAACATATAGTGATAAATTTGTGATGTTGGTTATATGCTAATAATTACAGATAATGACAAATAGTTTGGAAGGGTAAGTTTGGGAAATTGAAAAAATCTGCCTTGGTTGGCTTTATATATATATATATATATATATATATATATATAATGCGGAGTATACAGTGTCACTGTAAAAAAAATCTACAGTGGCGGGACACATGACAATACACTATTCATAGGTTCCTCTCATTTTACCTTTTTAAATTCAAGTTTAACTAATGCCAGTAGTTGCAAGATAATCATGCATATTGATCAATGGATAGTGTTATGCCATATCATCCGCCATTGTAAGAATTGCTTCCAGCAGATACCATGTTCTCTTATATATATAAAAATGTTAAGATGCCAGAAGTTATATGTCAAGATAAGATAAAATTAAAGAATCAAGAGAACTTACATTAAAACAAAAGCTTTATTTAGATATTCAAAGTACTACACCAAAGACAGCAGAGAGAACTAATTATACAAAAGGAATAATACAATAATTCAAGAGAGGGTTTATTATAGCGCGTCTTTTTTCATTGTAGAGAGCCTCTTTTATAGAGGGTGTCCCACGCTTTGGAGTCCTACATCGTAATAGAAGAGAAGTGATTGAAGGATACTTATTTGTCTCTTTTCCTCTCGTGATTAAAGAAATGTGATTGTAGGATACTCATTTGTCTTCTTTCCTCCCGTGATTGAATGATACCATTTGTCCAGTGTTTTAAAAGAGAAAAAGAAAAGCGGAGCGGTCGAGTAGTCAAAACGCATAAGCGCTTTAAGCTGCCGCTCAGGCGGCTCAGAAATCAAAACAGTGGCGTTTCATCAATATTTCTTTTTTTGTCAATAAATAATGATTCTCATTACATTCTAACTATTTTTATGTTGTACTAGCAAATGCCTAAATTTAATCTAAAATTTAACAAATTTGCTTAGACAATATATTATTTGCTAAAACATGCTCAAATAATTTAATGCAAAATTGAATTTTTTTTAGAATTTATTAGCTTATATAGTGCTTATAAACTTTTCGATGCCCAATATTAAGTATCATAGCTCAAATCAGTAAAAATACTTACCAAATTATTAAAAAAAAGTATCTAAAAGATTGTAGCTCAAAACCAGATGGAGTAAAAAATCGAATTGGAATTTCATGATCGAAATTCAAAAACTACTCGAAATCGAAATAGAAAACTCAAGAATTGCTCGAAATCAATTTAAATCTCGTCTTCTTGAACTTGATAAACCTAAAATTTTGGAGTTTTGAAACCCAAATCTTGAAGTGTCTCAAAATTGACTCAACAATCATGGGATTTATCGAGTCGAGCACGAAAGATAGAAACGTGAAAAAAGAGAAAAAGAAAAGATAGAATGTTGTATTAATTGGTATTTTTGTATTCTTACTCCAATAACAATAGTTATATACCCTTTATAATACTTATGAGGTTTATACATCAATAAAATAGGTTATGCAATATCACCCGCTTAAGCGGGTGATAAAGGAGTGGCAAAACCCACTCGGCCGCTTAAATGACCACTTTTTAAAACACTGCATTTGTCTTCTTTTTTCCCGTGACTAAAGGAAAGTGATTGAAGGATATTCATTTGTCTCTTTTCCTCCGTGATTGAAAGAAAATGGATCCCATCGTTTGTCAGATGGTTTTTTGCAATCCTACGAAAAATGGGTATTATCGTTTTTTATTGGCTAAGATGCGGGAAACCCCTTCATTTTTGCTTGAAAAGTAGGAAACCCTTATAAACTTGAAATACATATACTTTACCCATATAAATTTAACACCATTAGTTTTTGGCGAGAGGAAGAGAGACAAATGAGTATCCTTCAATCACGGGAGGAAAGAAAACAAATGAGTATCTTACAATCACGGGAGGAAAGGAGACAAATAAGCATCTTTCAAACATTTCCTTTCAATTAGAAAAGACATGACGTAGGCGGACTCCAAAGCATGGGACGCCCTCAATAAAATGGGCTTTCTACAACGAAGGAAGACACTGCAATAACCCTCTTGAATTATTATACTATTCCTTTTGTCTAATCAGTTCTCTCTACCGTCTATGGTATAATACTCTAAAAGATCTAAATAAAGTTTTTGTTTTGATAGTAAGTTCGCTTGCTTCTTTTATTTTATCTTATCGTAAAATATAATTTTTGGCCTATTAGAATTTCTATATAGGAGGGTGTTACATTGCAAACCGGTTTGCGTTTTTTGAAAAACGGGAACTATTGATCAACGGCATATTTGAATGATCCAAACCATTTAAGTTGATCATCCTACCTCTAAAACTATGTGTGAAAAATCAAAGGATTTGAAGATCTCTAACACATGTATCGAATGGGTGAAAAAATAAACATCTATCGGTAATGCAGCATAAACGTCATCCGATTCATGGGTTAGAGATTCATGCGTTTCAAATCTTTTGAGTTTTCATACATATAGGTTTGGATGTATGAAGAACAACATGAGCGGTGACGATCATTCAAATATGTCATGAATCAAGAGTTTCTGTTTTTGTAAAAACGCAGACCGGTTTGTAATGGATCACTACCCACACACACACACAACACACACGCTGTGTGTGTGGATCTGTCATTTGTGGAGAGAAAAAACGATGTTTTATAGTGCTTTAAAAACTCTCGTCCATCAAGTCTTACCAGTTCCTTATCTTGGGTTACTGAATTGGTGCATTTGCGATGGGATTGGCTTACCAAGTATATGTGTTGGCCCCAAAACTCGAAACATTTTAAGCTAAGCTTTGGCCATATCCAATGTGTTGTGGGACAGGTACGAGGCATGGTCAGTGAGCTGGTTGCAAAGTCTTTGCCATTATAACGTTTTCTAAATTTTATTCAATTTCTAATGTTCACTTTAAATGAAAGCTAAGGTATCAAATCTGGAAATTGGATTCAAGGATGATTTTTCTTTGGCATGAATATGTGCATATGTATAATTCTTTGTCAAATTTAACGGAACTTTCGGATTATTGTTAGTGGCAATGGATTACAAAAAAATGAACAGGTCGAATCCTTGTGTTGTGTATAGGGTGAATGGACGTGGAGTTAAAGTTATCCTAGTGGGTATGTGTATCAACTGAAATTGTGATCAATCATCTGTTATATCTTAGAGGGCTCATCTCTCCAACATCATTGTCCTATCAGCATAGATGTTTATCATCCCAACGGGACATTCAGCAGTTAAATTCTGGAACATCAGTTGCAATGTGATTTACTGGTGTACGCCTATGATTACAGTAGCTGTGTACATGTCTAGTGGGATGATTAAAATTTTCTCAATTGGTGGTTTGTCTCGAAGCATATACAACTGTTGGCATTGTATTAACACGGGAGTTGGGATGTTATCTGTGTGTTGAACGTGAAATTATAGCTGCTAAGTTGATATTTGCAATCTTTGGTTCATGTATGGGTTCACATGACTTGTTTATTTCAATCAGGATGTACTGGATTAACATTGGTCACTATTAGTTAATCTGATTAAAGCATATTCAAGCCAACAAGTAAATTCTCGGCAGGTAATTTTGTGGTGATGCCGTCTTTTGGGTTCAAAGATGGAATCCTCATGTTAGTGTAGGGTTAGTTGTTGCTTTGTTGGTTAACGAGATGGTTTTTTTTTGGTAATGAGTTCTGCTTGGTGCAGTTCCTGTGTCATCTTTTCTAGTTCCTGTGAGTGGCCTTACAAATTAATGCAATGGACTAGCGGGCAATGATAGTTGACTTCTTCGCTCCAGGGAATTTCCTGGTTGCTTGACTGTGTGAACTGCTTGAAGGATCTGATGACTGTTACATCTTCAAGGAGGTCGATGATATAGGACCTTGCAGCCATTTCCTGGCTATGTTGGAAGGCCGATAAAAACTATGCAGCTGCTGCCTATATTGATACATAAAGGAGAACTCCAGTTGGAAATCTGCCGTCAGACAATCAGTAAAGGACTCTGATTTCTTATGGCTCATGGTCGGTTGGGAATGCTGCAGTTGATTCAGCAATTATTTTGTGGGATTGCATCTACTTTGGTATTAAAATGATCCAGTCTGCAGGATCTAAGATCATGCAGAAGGGTTTGTTGATATATTAGACTGCATGAGGAACTGCTTGAATCTATGGTTATTTAAGTATCCTCTGGATCTTCGATTAATAGAACTACAACTTTTGTAAGGAAAATATAAAGAATCTTTCACCCTTAAGTTTAAAGAAAACATTGGCAAATAAAATCTTTAGATCTTTAATGTATGACCCCCCTCCCCCACAAAATGCAACTTAAATATTAAAGATTTAATGTAGAAACACAATTGCTCTCGTGCCATGGATGAGAATGGGGAGAAAACCGATTAGGGTTGTCTTTTGCAATGGCGATCTTTTTTTGGGTGATGACTTCGGGGGAACTATTATTACTTCAAGTTGAGGTGAGTAAATTTAAAGCATAATGAAGAATGGACTAGTTTGGTATTATTTAACGTGGACAATTTTGTCATTGCAATTTCTTGAAATTCTAGGATATGATTTGTTGATGAGCTAAGCTTTTGTTAAATAAATATACGTTGTCATCAAAACTCACCATTTTAACAAATCTAAACTAAAAATACAACCGTTTTGTCAGTGTTGTTGCATAGATTGTTTCTTTTTGGTTTAGCCATTCTACTTATCGATGAATCTAGGATACAATATGAAATTTTAGAACATGCCAAAAAGTTTATACAGTGTTGTCAAAGACATGAAAGGCGCTGCGCCTCAGACGCAAGGTGCGAAAGTTCACCTCGCGTGCTTAGGAGCTTGAGGCACACGTCTTATATGCGTCTTGAGGTGTGCACCTCGTTCTAAGTGGCTAGCTTCAGGTAAACGGGTCGAATGGGTTTGGCTATTGGATATATTCTTAACAAGTCTAATGCTAAAATGTAAAATTAAGGGGCTATTGGGAAACAGTACCTGAGACCAACTTGAGAGTACCCTAAGAAAGCTACGGTTCTTTCGTTTGCAAGTTCGTGGTCGATTAGGTACTTCCAAGTTCGTTGTCGGTTCGCCGGTGGCTTCTCGAGCAAGGTTATAAAAAACGTTAGGCAGAGCTGAGCGGTTGGGGTAGCGCCACATAGGCGTTTTTTTAATTCTAATTAAAATTATATTATATATATATATATATATATATATATTGAAATTTCAGCAGTACATTAACACTTTGGCATAGAAAACAGCAACATATTGAAATTTCAGCAGTAGAAACAAATATATTGATATTTCAGCATAATAAAATGCAACATATTGATGTTTTAATAGTAAAAGTCAGCAAAAAATTGATTTTGAGTTATATAATTCAAAAATTATTCAGAAAAGGGGAGAAAATTGACTAATTTTTTATTTCATTAAGTATGGTTTTGTATCAAGTGTGGTGAAAAGAGAACAAACCCGACCTGGCGAGCCCTGATGCTTTAAAAATGATTAAATTTTATTCCATTAAGTGGGTTGTGTCCGATTGGGTTGTGTCCGATTAGATGCCTTCTTAAGCGGACTAGACGGTTTAAACGCTTAAACCGCTTAATTAAACCGTCTAGGGTTGAATCGGAGCGGCCTAGCACTGCTTCCTTCTAGGCGGCCACTTAGACCGCTTTTTAGAACACCGTCCCCGAGTTCGTCGGCGGCCGCTAGAGTCTTTCTATCTTCTTTTCGGGTTCTTTTTTCCCCAAGTTATTGCTTTTTTCGGTTAGAGCTACCCGAGAAAACCCATAATATAAAATTGAGGTATGTCTTCTCTTCTCCCCCTTCTCTTCTTCCATTTCTGTCATTGATATAGGATTTTTGAGTCTCAAGTTAAAGTTGAGTGGGAATTTTATGTGATTATCTCATTATAAACTTGTGCGCCTCACACACTCAGACATATGCCTCAGACAAGCGCCATGCATCTCGGATGCATTAGACTCTTTGCGCCTTCCACCACACCTTGCGTATTGACATCACTGGTTATACATATTCTCGACAATACGAAAGACTCTGATATGGATACGCGTCATCATCGACGAATTCGTTTAAAATAGGTTAATAAAACATTCTACTGTTAATAGGTTATATAAGTGAAAAACACTAATAATTTAAGATATTTATATAAAAGAATTGGGCTCAAAAATATAGTATGCACATGTAAGATTTTGTCAGAATATATAAGAGAATTTTGAAGTATATGGATGAATTAGTTTAGGGAATTCTGAAGAAAAAAAGCTACTATAGAAGTCCTAAATGCTCGTTGGTAAGGATGATAATGGATATATCTAAGTGCATGGCGATCATAGATATAAAAAAATAAAGAATGAATGCAAGATACGATTGTTGGATTTGGTAGTTCCATATGATCCTCTCATAGCAAATTTAAAATTAGAAAAATCATTCAAGGATCGAGAAATTCGCCGAAACCCACTGGTTTCGGCCGTTTCTGAGAGACCGACCCGAAATCCTTTGTGAAATCCGGTTTCGGCCGAAATTTGATTGTATCAGTCAATTTTTCAGCCGAAATTTGATTATCGGTCATGTTTCGGCCGAAACGTGATCGATACAATCAAATTTCAGCCGAAACTTAAGCTATATAGTTGAGTTTAGTCTCGTTCTTCACTGTTACAATCAACTTTAGCTAAAACTCAACTTCTTTTAACCAAAATTTGAGCAAAACACAGAAAAAGAAGAGAAAAAAAAGAATTTACCTAGATTTAAGAATGCTAGCTAGATAAGATATTGAACAATACTTAAGTGGAATAAACTTGGAGCTAGCGTTCAATAACTTAGAGTGTTGCCAAAGATATTATCAATGATATTTTTCATCAGAAGTTTCTCTTGTAAAATGAGGAAGAAAGAAGAAAATAAAAACACATATTTATAGTAGGTATTAAAAAAATTATATTCCTAAGTAATAATTACTATTTCCCAATGGCAACTAATGACAATCATTGGAAAGAAACTATATTAATGGCATTTTCAATTACTTGGAAAGAAACTAAATTAATGTGATTTTTAATATATTGGAAAGAAGGAAAATTGATTCAATTATTACTGACTATACCATTCCCAAGTAAAAATATCAATAATATTTTTAGAAACTTGCAACAGAAATAATCAGTAGATTACAAATTAAATAGAATATTAGAATAATCCAAATAAATCCTATCATTTTTAATTTGTTTTTTTGTTCTTTCTCATTTTAAGAAAAATGCTATATTAAATATTAGGTAGGTATCTTATACATGGTTGTAAAATACGTATTCGTTCACTATTCCTTCGGAAGATGGTTAAAGTATAATCGGTTTTTTCGGTGATTAATCATTTTGCACAGTTTATGTGGCCATGAACATTCTAATTTAAATATTTTATATAAAAATTACGAAAAATATATGAGAAGAATAGATGAGAAGAGTCCAAGACTCCAACAAGACTTGCTAGAGATCGCGGAGTCGCCGGAGATTGCCGGGGATCGTGGAAATTGGTCAATGAGATGAATGTTGGGGTGGTCTAGGGTTAGATAAAAAAAATGAGATGAGATGGAGATAACTCTAATTGGTGACAAGGTTGAATCAATTAATCAGCAAGTTGGGCTGGGTAGGATTACTGATAAGTTGTGGGCTTTTAAAGTATTTGAAGATTCAAATTTTTAACAAATAACCGATTAATCAACGAATAATACACCGTATAATCCGATTAATACCTGAATAACCGGTTTGTCCGTATAATGGACCGAGTAATAGATTATCTGATAGTTTTGCTACCGAGTACGATTAATCGGCCGTGTAATCCGATTTTTAATACCGATCTTATTTACTAATATTATATAACATATTGTGTGTGTAGGGGAGTGATCTTATGCATACTGGTCCGCGTTTTTTAAAAACGGAAATTTTCGATCCACGACATATTTGAACGATCCGAACCGTTCAAGTTGATCACCTTACCCTCAAGTATGTGTATGAAAAATCAAAGGATTTGAAGACTTCAACCCATGCATCGAATGAGTGCAAAATGAACGGCTTTCAATATAGCAACATAAACTCCATCTAATGCATTAGTTAGAGATTTTCAAATCTTTTGATTTTTCATACACAGACTTGATGGTAGGACGATCAACTTGAACGGTTCGGATCGTTCAAATATATCGTGGATCGAGAGTTCCTGTTTTTAAAAAACGCGGACCGGTTTGCATAAAGCGCTCTCCTATATATATATATATAGAGAGAGAGAGAGTAATAAAGAAAAGAGGCCTTAGGAGGCTTTTTCGTTAGGTGGGGACAAATATATATATATATATATATATATATATATATATATATATATATATCCTCTACGATTTTTTCCGACAATCGGCGTCCATCTTTATCATGTAAGACGTGGATACACCAAATTTCACGTGATTCCATCATCTTTTGACCGTTGAATTAGCAATGTAAAAAGTTCTATTGTCGGTAAACCGTTAATTTTGCACCACTAAATCAACGGTGAAAAAGTGATGGAATCACATGAAATTTGGTGTATCCACATCATGATAAAGATGATGATGGATGACGATCGTCGAAAAAAATTATGGAGGGCATATTCTTTCGACGCCATAGGAGGAAATTCTCTTCTATGATACATTTCCTCCATTATCTTCTATAGGGGTGTATGTGTCGACAAACACACACAAAACATGTGTATATGGATAAATGCATCACATGTATGTGCATATAATATGTAGATAAGTTATTTGTATATATATATAATTGGAACCGAAACCGAAACTCAATCCAATACTAGCGAAACTAATCGAAACCCACAGATACACACAAAATTTGAAAAGACCGAAACCGGGTTCTCAAGCCTTGAAATCAATGCATGTTTGATTTTTGTCAGTCGAACTACACTCAAATAATTTTCTTTTTCTTTTTTCACTGGAAGTAAAGATAACCTATCATTGATTATAAACAATTTTGGCGAGTGCTTGACCATAAAATATAGATTCCTAGTTCAAGACATTTTACCGTGAGAACATGAAGAGTTTGTCGGTTAGATATCTCCAAAGCCAGACAACCCATGAAAATTAAATTTTAAGTGGATGTAAGAGCTTGCAAACTAGAGTTTACCCATACCTCCATTCGAACATAAATTCTGGTTATCTTATCTTCAAATCCAAACAGGCCATAAAAGGCAAGATAAGAAATAAATGAATTTGTTAGTATTTGGAGGTAGCCTTATAGATAATAAAATGAGAAGGGGGGGGGGGGGGGGCTTAGGAGTTTGGTCTAGAGGATTGTTGTTGTTACTTGGATATGTTGGGCATTTGGTTTTTGTTGCATAATTTTTCAACAATCTTGGTGAAAATTGGGCATGTGCCATTATAAGTCACATAAGACGTTGTTGACTATTAATGAAGCTGCTTGACCATGGTCTGTTTTGAGGTGTATCATTGAGTTATTAAAGGTATATCAAATGCAAAAGATGATGACATTTTCATTTTATCTTCCAATATATTTGCAGGGGTGCCATGGACCGAAGAGGAGCACAGAATGTTCTTGCTTGGTTTACAAAAGCTCGGAAAAGGTGACTGGAGAGGAATAGCTCGCAACTTTGTGATATCAAGAACTCCTACCCAGGTGGCTAGCCATGCACAAAAGTATTTCATCCGCCAAGCCAATATGGGTAGAAGAAAGAGAAGATCCAGCCTCTTTGATATTGTACCTGATGAAGTTAGTCTCTCTCTCTCTCTCTCTCTCTCTCACACACACACACACACACATGCGTGGTCATGTTTCCGTCTCTCTTCTACATGCATGCATCATGCATTCTCACTTGTGCAGGCACACCCACACACATTAACATATTTATAATCTGCAATTTTAGCATCTGTATCAAGAAAAATACAATTCACCTTTAATTACACACAATTACTCTTACCCTTAGTTTACTGCCCAATGTACCATTACACCATGCTGAGGCCTCACTTTGGTACTCTTACGATGACTTCCTCCTAGTTACAACTTTGCCAATCACCCTTTTCTTAAGTACAACTTTGCTACTCACCTAATTTCACGTTCGGGACCCGTAGTAAGTTTATTTAATCATTATCACTTCATTATACCGGCTCTTTCATCTTTATCAGGTTGCCGAGCCTCAGTCCTTTCCATTGAACGGTCAAGAATCAGAACTGTATGGAAACATTCCATTGCCTGCACCTCCAACTGTGGACGAGGAATGTGAGTCGATGGATTCTAATAATTCAGTTGACGGGGAGGCAGCTGTTCTGAAGCCTGAAGCTTCTCGTTGTACTTATATGAAGCCAGATACATCAGAGTGCACTTACCCGGTTATGTATCCGGCATTTTTCACCCCGGTTTTTCCGTATTCCTTGCCTATATGGGCTGGTCATGATGCAGAATCTACAGAGAAGTGCACACATGAAGTCGTTAAGCCAACCCCTGTGCATTCAAAAGCGCCAATAAACGCGGATGAACTCTTGGGCATGTCGAAGCTGAGCATTGGAGAATCGACTGTTGACACGCCATCGTCACTCACCCAAAATTTGCTTGGAGATTCAAACAGACAATCTGCTTTCCATGCCAATCCATCTTCAAGTGGCCCAACCATGAAATCAAGTACAAGTCCAATCCAAGCCGTTCAGTGATGCGATATGTTGTGCGCCCTAAAGTTCTGGTCTGCTCAATATGATGACACACATCATTGTGCCAAATAGGAGATGCATATAAATGTACCTGTCTGATCTTTATATAAAATATGTTTGTTGTATATGGGGTTTCCATAGCTCACTTAATTATGGAAGCGCCTAACTTACCATCAATTCTTTTAGTTTCCTTGTAATTCACTTCATTTTGTAGACACCCATGCAAATTTCTGTCAAGTTTTTTTTGTTCTTGTTGCAGACTCGGCGTGACGTTGTATATCGTGTCAAAAATCCTAATGATGTTTCTCATAGTGTAAATTATGCTGCATCCGTACTTTGAATCCCGTGGAGGACATGCCTCATATTTCATTATGATTATGGTTGGACTACTCGTAAATTATGCTGCTTCCTTAGACCGATGTGTTTGTAAGTATCTTTAAAGTAAAAGAAGGAAAAAGTGTCAGAAATTTCATGTCCTTGCAGATAGAATATTTCTTGATGAATTATGACAGGTTTCTTAATAAAGATGCATACATTGAGACAAGAAATTCTATCTAATAGGCATCCAGACATTGATATTGTGATTCATGGTACATAAACCATACACAAGATTTTGCTTGTTTCAGGAAACCGCGGGTGACGACATTACGAATTCATCCAAAGATGAGATCAGTTTGTAATTTTTGCCGCTGAACCCGGTACTCTTAACTTCCTCTCCTTCCACCCTAACAATCCAGTACCAGTCCTCGCTCCACACACCCTGCATCTGCTCCAATTGCAGGCTTTTCGTCTCCGGCAAGAACATGTACACAAACAATGTCATCACAACCAACCATCCACCAAACACGAAAAAGATTGCGGCCTTCAAATGGCAAACCATCCCCAGTCAGCTCTGAGCTATTACGAAGGAGACTAAAATTCCTACTGTCAACACAAACAATGTCATCACAACCATCCACCAAACACGAAAAAGATTGCCGCCTTCAAATGGCAAAGCATCACCAGACAGCTCTGCGCTATTACAAAGGTGACAAAATCCTACCGCCATGACAATGCTCTGCCCTGCTGATCGAATCTCCAGGGGAAAAATCTCAGTCGTAATCAACCAAGCCAGTGGCCCCGATGACCAAGCAAACCCTGCGACGAAAACACAAACCACCGCCACTAGGATGAATCCGTATTCTTTACTAACCGTGCCATGATCTTTAAGCTCTGCTCCCAGTATGCTGCCTACTAGTACAAGCGAGACAAGCATCTGAACCCCACCAATGAGCAATAAACTCCTCCTGCCCAATTTATCCACTATTAACATAGCTATACAAGTGAAAATAGTTGAGATAAGCCTTGTTACAACTGCTGTCATGAGAGAAGCGCTCTCTTTGAACCCGATCGTTCTGAACATTATCAACATTGATCCCTGTCACCTGTTGGAAGAAGGGGAGAGCGACAGCGATTATGAGATGAGGCCGGCACTCTTTGCTTACAAGTTTTCTGAACGGATTAGTTGTTGCTCGTGAAATTGCGCAGGTAGAGACAAGATCGTCTAATTCTGGTTGGATGTCATTGGTTCCTCGGATCTTCTGGAGCATTTGTCTGGCGTTTTCGAGGTTGCCAGTTTGCTCGAGGACGTTGCTTGGTGTTTCGGGGAGGAACAAAGATCCAATAGTCAGGAATAAAGCCGGGATAGCAGCTACAGCGAGGGGCATTCTCCAATTCCAGGCGGCCTGTATCTTTTTGCTGACACTATAGTTGATTAAGTTGGCGAAGAGGACTCCAAGGCTGATGCATATCTCAAATGCGTTGTAGATTGCTCCCCGATACTGAGGTGGCGACATTTCCGACAGGTATAACGGAATTGACTTAAAAAGAAAAAGAAATTAATGTCAATAGGTTGTTTCAATCATGACGTTTGGTTAGAATTGATCACGGGTTAGCGGAAATACGCTGTCCAGTTATAACCGCATTTCAGAACTGTCAATTTAACCGTTATATTTCTTTCTCCGCTCCTCTATTCAATCTAAACAAATATCTTTAGTGACATTCTGCATACTCTTACTTCGGCTTTTGCAAGGTTAATCTTACCTGTATCATGATATTTTATATATGGACAAAAACATTTTCTTCTTATACATAAACTCTGTTGATATATAAAATTTCATGAGATGAGCTTTTCTCAGCTTGCTGTTTCCTAAAAAATAAAAGGAAAAAAAACCCCCTTGAAACCATTGATGTTGTTAAATTGTTTTATTAAACTAAAAGCATGATTGTTTTGAAATTAATTCACATTAAGTTAATATTAGCTACAGTAACTGGACTTTTTCCAGAGACGTAAAAACGCCGCTAGAGGTATGGATGATAATGAGGTCTACAGCAGCAGTCCTTGTACTCGCTATAAACCATTTTTTTGACTTATTTACTGAAAACTCCCAACAGATTTGGGCTATTTTAACAAAACTACTGTTATCAATATAATTAGTTTAGATATTAGTTATGAGTTATTAGATATTAGTTATGAATATATTGAGTTGGTAGATCAATTGAGATATGAGAGGTGGACTATGACTCTCTATATATTTATATGTAGAACTTATTAATTATTATGCTAATAAATTATTTCTTCTTAGTTCTTTTCATGATATCAAAGTTTTGAAAAGATCGAAGGAAACCCTAATTTCTTAAAATCTAAACCCTAATCCTCTTTCTTAAACCCTAACCCCTATGCTCTAACTCTACCCGTCTCCCTCTCCATTGCAGCCCCACTCCACCGCCCATAACCTTAATTTTTCGACGTGATACAGTGGTTCCAGCGACGCTACAAATTTTTTTGCTACAGCGATTTTGGGCGTGCTACAGTAATATCCGCGCTGCTACAGCGATTTTGCGATGCTGCAGTCCTTTTCCGATGCCGCTGCAGTCAATTTCCGATGCTGTTGCAATGTTTTTTCCGCAAATTCCACGCTTCTGCCATGGTTTTCCGATGCTGTTGCAGTTCTTTTCGTATTGCTACAGTTCTTTTCGCGTTGCTACAGTAATTTTCGCTGGAGTATTGCGGTTTTCATCGTGCTGCAGCAATTTTCGACGTGCTACATAACTTCGCTACAATATTTTTTGCCGCTCCATGCCAACCGCAGCCCTCTCGAATCCTAGTTCTAGCTCTCGTCAACAGCCACATGACAACAATCGTCTCCTTCGCTCCTCTCGGTTAATGATGATGATCTATTCGATCGTCTTGCTCTGATTTCTTTACGCTTGTACTCATTTCGGTTTTTAGACAGCCTTATTCTCTCTGTGATTTATCTTTTGCACCATTCATCATGGATCCTGATTTTGTCTCTGGTATCCGTGGGCGGTCATATAGTTGTCCCTCTATTACTGCTCGTGCTCGTGGTTCCCATGGACGTGGCTATGGTCGTCCTAGCCTTTATTGTGCTTATTACGGTGACACTAATCATCGCGAAAACTGGTGTTGGAAGAAACATGGCTACCCTGATAATATACCTACAGCTTGTCGGCCATTCACACCAGTTGCTACTGACCGACTTTCCTATTCTGCCGGAAATTTATCTTTATCCAGTGCTGAGTTGGGCCAGTTGCGTCGTCTTCTTTATTCTGTAGCTCATGCTAACATTTTTACTCCATCAGGTATATCGTTTCTTTCTCATTCTAATTCATAGGTTGCTGATTCCGGCACCTCACATCACATGTCTCGTGATGGACCGTCTGTTCTTGCTTCCAGTCCTCACAAGTTGATTTTCATGGCTGATGGTCATACTATACCTGTTTCTGGCTCTGTTGACTTGTCACTTATTTCATCTTTACACCTGAAAAATACTTTAATTGTTCCATCGTTAAAACAATACCTGCTTTCTATTCATCAGCTTACCAAGGATTCTAACTGCTCCGTAACTTTTTATCCATCTTATTTTGTGATATTGGATCTTCTGACAAAGCAGCAAATTGGTGGGGGACATGAACAGAATGGACTGTACTACGTTGATCACCTTCTTAGTACGTCTGCAGCTGTTACTATTATCCAATGGTATCGAAGACTTGGTCATCTTCCTCTTTCTTCTTTACGTAATATGCTTCCTTCTATTGATTTATCAGAGTTTACTTGTGAATCTTGTATTCTTGGTAAACACAATCGCTCATCTTTTCTTACAGTTAATAAAAGACATGATTTGCCTTTTGCATTAGTTCACTTCGATATTTGGGGTCCTTTTAAATTTCCAAGTGTGTTTGGTTATAAATATTTTGTGACTTTTATCGATGATCATTCACGTATGATTTGGTTGTATCTTCTATGTAATAGGTCTGTCTATCTTTAAAATCTTCGTATCTGAGATTACTAATCAATTTGGTGTTCCGGTAAAAGTTCTTCGTTCAGATAATGCTAAGGAGTATATTAGCACGGAGTTTACCGCATTTTGTCAAACCCATGGTATATTACATCAAACTTCATGTTCTTATACTCGACAAAATGGGACTGTTGAACGGAAGAACCGACATCTGCTTGAGATAGCTCGTTCTCTTGTTCTGCATATGCATGTCCCTAAACGATTGTGGAATTTTGCGGTCTTAGCTGCTTATTTTTATATCAATCGCATGACTTCTCCGGTCCTAAACATTCAGTCCCCGTTCTCTATTTTGTTTCCACAAGGAAACCATTTTCCCGTTCCTCTTAAGATATTTGGTTGTCTATATTATCCTCATATTCTAGGTCCTCAGATAGGTAAACTTGATTCTCGAGCTACCCGTATGGTGTTGTGGGTTACTCACAATCTCAGAAATGATATGTTTGCTTTGACCCTACCACTTCTAAACTTTGTACTTCATGTGATGTGACCTTCTTAGAAAATCAAGTATATTTTTCATCACCTGTTGGGGACCCACTCATACTATTCCTATTCCTCACCTATCTTTCTCAGAACTTGATTCGTTGGTTCAACCCGTGCTTCCTAGTTTTCAGCTTTTAGCCCCTTATCCACAGGTGTATCACGTCATAAGAAATTTTCCCTACCCCTCATACCAATGATTTTTCTATAGGTACACCTATACAGTCCACTATTTCTGGTTCTCCACCGCCGCTGCCTTCAGAATCTCTCTCTCTTCCTATTGTCTTACGCAAGGGTAAGCGATCATGTACTACAGCACATCCAATTTCTAACTTTGTTTCCTATCATAGACTGACACCATCTGCTCGTCGGTTTGTTTCTTCCTTGTCTGCTATCACTCTTCCTTACTCTGTTCAGGAAGCACTTCAGCACCCAGATTGGCATGCAGCTATGTTAGAGGAGATTACCGCACTGCGCTCTAATCAAACTTGGTAATTGGTATATATGCCTTTAGATAAGAAAGTTGTCGGCCGTTGATGGGTCTTTGCTGTTAAGCATACTCCCGATGGGATGATTGACCGTCTCAAAGCTCGTTTAGTGGCCAAAGGTTTTACTCAGCAGTATGGTTTGGATTATGTTGAGACTTTCTTACCGGTTGCCAAATTACCATCGGTTCGTGTTCTTATATCCTTGGTTGTTTCTAAGGCATGGCCTCCTCATCAGGTTGATGTGAAGAATTCCTTACTTAATGACGACCTATTAGAGACTATTTTTATGCAGCAGCATCCTGGTTTTGAGTGACCGGGGGAGTCTATGGTTTGTCTTCTATACAAATCGTTATATGGACTAAAACATGCACCGCGTGCATGGTTTGAAAAATTTAGTATGATTTTACGACAGATTGGCTTCAAACGTAGTCACGCCGACACGTCTCTTTTTACATATTATCGTCCTCATTGTAGGATAATTGTGTTGGTGTATGTTGATGATATTATCATCACTGGAGATGATTATGCTGGCATCTCTAAAGTGAAAGAACATTTGGCTTTACACTTTCATACCAAGGATCTTGGGCCACTCAAATATTTCCTTGGAATTGATGTATCACGGAATTCTGGTAGATTACAGCTCTCTCAGTGCAAGTATACACTTGATCTTCTATCTGAAACAGGATTTCTGGGATGCAAACCAGCAAACACCCCTATTGATTTCTCAGTCAAGCTATCTTGATTAAGCCCTCCTTCGGATCCTCCACTACCTGACACAGAACGATATCGACGTCTAGTTGGGAAGCTTATTTATCTCACTATCACTCGGCCGGACATTGTTTTTGCCGTTAGCACAGTGTATCAGTATATGCAGAATCTTTTGACCTCTCACCTTAAGGCAGTTGAGCATATTCTTAGATATATCGAAGGTTCTTCACGACATGGTCTTCTTTACAAACCATCATCTATGTTGTCGCTCACAGCCTTTGCGAATACCGACTTTGCGGGATCCGTTGATGATCGTCATTCCACAAGTGGCTATTGTGTTTTTTGGGAAGAAACTTGGTTACGTGGAGGAGTAAGAAGAAAAATGTAGTGTCTCGTTCTCTGCAGAGGCCGAGTATAGATCTATGACGCATACAGTTGCTGAGCTGGTATGGCTTAGCTCTCTTTTGACGGATCTTGGGGTTTCTTCTTCTTTTCCGACTACACTCTTCTGTGATAATAAGGCCGCGATCCATATTGCTGAGAATCCAGTTTTTCATGAGTGGACCAAGCATATCGAAATAGATTGCCACTTCATTTATGACAAGATGACAAATAAGGTAGTTGCACTCCAACAAATTTTCTCTTCGACTCAACTAGCAGATATTCTCACCAAAACTCTTCCTTGACCAGTTTTCGCTCGTCTTCTATCCAAGCTTGGCATGATTAACATCTACGCTCCAACTTGCGGAAGAATGCTATCGATATAATTAGTTTAGATATTAGTTATGAGTTATTAGATATTAGTTATGAATATATTGAGTTGTTAAATCAATTGAGATATGAGAGGTGGCCTATGACTCTCTATATATTTGTATGTAGAACTCATTAATTATTATGCCGATAAATTATTTCTCTTCTGATGATGCTCGATATCGGTGGCTCCCCAGATCATGACACGTGACAGATGACGTGTCTCAGAGATTACAAGAAAGGATCAACAACGGTACGTTGGAAGCATACGCCGGGCTTCCAACCCCAGGATGTTCCCGACCTTCGGAGGCCCTCCCGGCTAGCCTTCGAGCTATCACAGAACCAAGATTCCTTGGCCTCCCGCTCGTTCCCGAGCCTCCCGCCGAGCTTATCTTCCTCAGTCTCACCGACCGACCCACAGCACTGATCACAGGCGCCTCCGCCACGGCTCCGCGAATCTTGCCAGGCGCGAGATATCCGCCGCCCATGATCCCGCATTCCACACCATCACGATCCCCCATTAATGAGCATATCTCGTCATTAATGGGGAATATCTCCTATCACGCGGGCGTAACGCCACGGGCACAGGGCCAACTTCCCGTGGGTGGGGCGGTTGAATGATCCCGATGCGGTGGCGGTGTCGGAGTGGGAGCCCCTCCCCCGGGCTGATGTGTTGCTGTCTGAGCGGGCCCTCAGTTGGGCCGGGCTCAGCCCCGCCCAGTTCGCGGGTAAGTTATGACTTTTCAGGCGACCTGTTTAGACTTGTGTATTCTTTCACTTTTTCTGGCATTGCTGACTCCTTTGTACTTTTGTCTTATGCAGAACCCATGAACCTAGGTAAGTTTCGGGCAGCCCTGATCGAAAAGAAGAAAGGGAAGAAGGCCGGAGGCGTTGGCCCTTCTCGCCCGTCGTCGGCCCCGGCTCCACCGGCAACCGCTCTATCCAGGCGTTCAAGCGCGCCCCGGCCCCGGAGTCCAGCCAAGCGTCGAGCCGAAAACGTGCTCGGGAGCAAAAGCCCTGGGCTCCGGAGGTGGGAGGTGAGACCGGTTCCCCTGCGTCGCTCCTCAAGAGGTTTCATAGGATGGCGCCCCGCTCCCCGGCTTCCCCGATCGTCGTAGATGATGGGGAGATTCGCTTCGAGGTGCGCTCGGGGTTTTCCGTCGCCGACAGCCTGCTCTCGGAGATGGAAAGGTCGGCCGGGGACAGAATCCTTCGGGGGCCCCTCCGGGCCCAAATGGTGGCCATAGCTCAAGAGGCCGTACAGGTTGGTGTTCGCACCCCACTTGGGTCTTCATTCAGTCTTTTTGTTCGTGAGATTGGGTGCCCCCTTTTCTTTATAACCCTCCTTTGTTTTCTTCAGGTCCTCCAGTACGTCGCCCTCATCGTCAACATGGAGGACGGGGAAATTGCCCCGGTGATGCGGGCCGCGGGCGAGTTCTCCTCGCCGGAGGAGAGCTCAAGGCTGGAGCTGGAGGTGGCGATGGATAAGGTCGCCGCCCTTGAAGACCGGATGGCGGCAGGGGATCGGAAGATCGCCAATTGCCGAGAGGCCGCCCGAGCCGCCGATGTCAAGTTAGAAAATTCCAAGGTGCTTGTCGCCACCCTAAAAAATACGGCGAATGCCCTCCGGATGGAGAACGAGGCGGCGAAGGAGGGAACGAGGCGTGCCGGGCTCCGAGCGTCAAAGGCGGTGGAGAGCTACAAGAAGTCGATAGGCCGTTACTTTGCAAAAATACCCCGTCTAACTTGATCGTCGGAGGGTCCTCGGTGGCACAACCACCCCGGGACTTCCTTGCAGGTACCTCGGCCTCGACCATATAAAACCCATTGAGATCCACACGCTTTAGGAGGCAACCCTCCAAATCCAATCTCAGCCATCCATCAGCGCTCGCAGCAGATCAACAGAAGGTAACATCTGAAGGAGATCCAGAGATGCATCAGTTGGTGCCGTCTGTGGGAACGTCTTGTTCCACTCAACGAAAGTTCACCTTCCGATTTTGACTTCATGGCGAGCGATCACCGCAATGATCCAAGCGTTAGCCGCCGCCTCCCCCATAATGGAGGCGCGGATGAATCTCCTCCCTCGAACGCCATTCACGTCTTGTCCGCTCGGATAAATCGGCTCGCATCTGTCGTGGATGCACTCGTCTGTGTCCAAATGGCTGGGCAGGTCGCCGCTCCCCAACCTCGGGACCGGGACCCCTACAGAGGGGGAAAAGACTCTGCCCGCGTTGGCACGACCGAACACCGCCTCACTATCTCCGGCGGCCTCAGATCCCCCGGGCCAACATATTCAATGACCCGCTGGGCGCTGCACAGCCCAACACCTAGGTTTCACGCCAGAGCACCTCGCCCCGAGGCCCATCGCGCCCCTGTCCCTCCTGAGGAGGTGTAAGTCAGGTCGCCTGCACCCGGGCATGACCGGCACCCCCTCATTCGGCGGGGTCGCGCGGACGGGACTCACCACGGTAGTTCGAAGATGACCTCGTCAGGGGACCTAAGGAACCTCATCGAACGGAACTGGGGCCGTGTCCGGGTGCAGGTCTTCGGCAGCAGAGGCCAAAAATCAGAGTATGCCGAATCGTCGGGATACCACGGCCGACTCGACGCCCTTGAAAAGAAGATCGAAGACATGCATCGAGAAAATCGTCTTTCAAGCGACCGGGCTAAATATGCCGTCGACTCGCTCACGAAGCCCTTCACCAAAGAGCTACTCGCGGTCCACGTCTCCTCCCGGAATAAGGCCCCGAAGGTCTCACTCTTTGATGGGAAGTCCGACCCGAAGGACCATTTGGACGCGTTCACAGCCGGGATGAGTTTCCAGGACTGTTCCGACGCCGCACAATGCCGCGCTTTCCCCGCCACTCTCATCTCCTCCGGACGAGACTGGCTCCGAGGACTCGCGCTATGCTTAATCTCTACCTTCGATGAGCTGGCCATCCAATTCCTCAGCCACTTCGTCGGGAACAGACGGCAGAAGCGGACCGTTGACCATCTTTTTACCATAAAGAGCGGGGACAAAGAATCCTTCAAAGGATACGTCACCCGTTTCTACAACGCCCTCTTTGAGGTCTCAGAACACCGGGACGAGACGGTCATCATGGCCCTTAGGTCGGGTCTTAGGCACAAGGAGTGGTTACGCTCCTTTACATTAGCGCAACCTAAGACCATGGCTGAGGTAAAGGCCTGGACCGAACGTGAGATCCGCCTCGAGTCTGAGGTGAACGCCAATCTGCCCCGGACAGAGCAAGCTGATTATAAGAAAAAGGAAAGGGATGAGAGAAAGAAGATTGAGCGGCCAAAGCCCTACTCCCCGAAGTTTCAGGAGTACACCCCGCTCAACGTCTCCCAGAAGGTACTGTTGGAGGAGGCTAAGAGCGAGAGGTTCTTCAAACTCCCCCCAGCCTCGAATGGAGCGGCAAAGAGCACCCGGAGCCCCTACTGTGGTTTCCACAGGTCACAGGGCCACTCCACTGAGAACTGCAAGCAGCTCCGCGACACATCGAGTAGTTAATCCGCTCGAGGCACCTGGCAGCGTACTTACAAGACAAGCGGCAGGCTGACCATGAGCAAGAGCACCACCCCCCCGCGCAAGTTGAAAATCGGCCAAATCATGGTCGTGTTAGCAGGGGATGCGACGGGAACCGACGAGACTCAGCATCCCTCACCGATCGGGGGAACTGACGGCCACCTGAGGAAGAAGGCTAAAGTCGCCGAGCCGATCGTTTTTACCGATGAGGACCTCCACGGTATATCCCTGCCTCACAACGACCCACTGGTGATCACGGCTCGGGTCCACCGCTACGAAGTGCAGAGGATACTGGTAGACTCGGGAAGGTCAGCGGACATTCTCTTTTATGACTACTTTCTGCACATGGGACTCACCCCGTCAGACCTAAGGCCGACCGCCCACGTCCTGTCAGGGTTCACTAACCACTCCATCCCGGCGGAAGGGGTAATCACCCTCCAATTTAACATCGGGGAGGCGGGCCGTATGCGCACTGTGCATGTAGAGTTTATCGTCGCGAGAATCATATCGGCCTACAACATCCTCCTCGGTCGCCTAACACTGAACTCCCTCTGGGCCCAGATATCGACCTACCACCTAGCGATGAAATTCCCACTCGACCAAAGGGGATAGGTCGGGCCTACGGGGACTGACGAACTGCAAAGGTTTTCTTCACCGCAATATCTATGTCTGGGCGACCAAACAATGACGCTGAGGGCGAGGGTGACATCAAGGGTTCTCTGGACACTCGAGATGAGCAAAAAGAGGTCCGAGGGACCCCGGTGGAGCTACGAACGGAGATCCCCCTCGTAGAAGGGGACGATGAACGAACCGTTCAAATCAGATCACTTTTGACGGGGACTCAACAAGACGACCTGGTTCACTTCCTCAGAATCAACTCTGACCTGTTCACCTGGGCACCTGCCGACATGCCTGGGATCGACCCCAAAATCATATCTCATAAGCTCGGGGTGGACCCTACGGTCCGACTCGTCAGGCAGAAAAAACGAAGCTTCGCCCCGATCAAGCAAAAGGCGATCAAGGACGAGGTGGACATGCTCTTCGCCGCCAACTTCATTCGGAACGTGCCTTACTCGGAATGGTTAGTGAACGTAGTCATGATTAAAAAAATCAAGCGGGAAGTGGCGCATGTGCGTCGACTTCACCGACCTCAACAAAGCCTACCTGAAAGATAACTATCCCCTTCCTCGGATAGATCAGCTCGTCGACAGCTCGGCAGGCCACGAGATACTTAGCTTCATAGATGCTTTTTCCAGCTACAACCAGATCCGTATGAATCTGGCAGAAAAGGATCTCATCGCGTTCACAATGGACCGGGGGTATATTGCTACAAGGTGATGCCTTTCGGCATCAAAAACGCCAGAGCTACGTACCAACACTTGGTCAATCGCATGTTCAAGCCGCAGATCGGCAGGAACATGGAAGTTTACATCGACAACATGCTTGTCAAATCGGTCTCATCGGACAAACACGCCAAGGATCTGGGCGAGGCCTTCGATGTCCTCCGTAAATACAAGATGAAACTGAACCCCGCCAAGTGTGCATTCGGGGTCACCGGTGGAAAGTTCCTCGGTTTCATGGTCACCCACCGTGGAATCGAAGCTAACCCGAAGAAAATCAACACCATCCTTAACATGGCTGAGCCTAAGACTAACGTCGAAATCATGCGGCTGACAGGGCGTGTAGCCGCTCTGAGTCATTTCATGTCGAGGTTTGGGGAGAAGTGCCTCCCGTTCTTCAAAGCTCTAAGAAAGATACCAAGGTTGGAGTGGTCGGAGGAGTGCCAGACCACCTTTGAGTAATTAAAGAGGCACATTGCGACTCCCTCGCTGCTCACCTGGCCAGTTGAAGGGGAAGAGCTATCGCTATATCTAACGGTGTCCGACTAAGCTACAGGCTCGGTGCTCGTCCGAGAGGTCGAGGGAGTCTAGAAGCCGATATACTATGTGAGCCACGTCTTCAAGGACGCGGAAACGAGGTACCCAGCCATAGAGAAGATCGTCTTGGCACTCATCGTGGCCTCAAGGAAATTACGACACTATTTCCAGGCACACACCATCCTCGTCCTTACCGAGCGGCCTTTGGGGGCTATCCTCGCCTCCCCCGAGTCTTCTAGCCGCTTGGAGAAATGGAGGTGGGAGTTGTCCCAGTTCGACATAAAATACCGCCCGAGGCAGGCTATCAAGGCACAAGCCCTGGTCGATTTTATCGTCGAGTGGACCATCCCCAGTAAAGAGCCGGAGTCCACGCCGGCCCCCATAGCTCAACCCTCAGTCGATGGGAAGCCCGACTCCGTCCCTGAGTGGATCCTTTACGTCGACGGGTCCTCGACCGAGGAAGGCTGTGGTGCCGGTCTCATCATTCGAGGCCCGAACGAGGCAGAAATGGAGTATTCTCTGAAGTTCGGGTTCAAAGCCTCAAATAACGCGGCGAAATATGAGGCCTTGCTGGCCGGACTACGCATAGCCTTCGGACTGGGGCGGAAAACAATCCGGATCCGCAGCGACTCCGCCCTAGTCGTTGGCCAAGTGACCGGCCGATTCGAGGCACGGGAGTCTCTGATGGTGAAGTATCTGGCCGAGGTAAGAAGATTGCGAAAGGACTTCCACGAAGTCCAGGTGGAGCAGATCCCCAGACAGCTAAATGCCCAGGCCGATGCCTTGAGTAAGCTGGCTTCATCTTATACGGCCAACAACAAGATGAACATCTTCTTCGAGGTCTTTCCACGGCCCAGCGTGGAAGACGGGGCAACGCCACTTCAAGTATACACAGTCCGGGAAGAAGACCAGGATTGGAGAAAGCCCCTCATGGAATTCCTGAGGGAAGGTACGCTCCCAGAAGATCGGGGAGAAGCCCGCCGTCTCCGAGCCAAAGTTCGCCATTTTGTCTGGAGCAATGGGAACCTCTACAAGAAGTCCTTCACTCAGCCTCTGCTCCGGTGCGTCGACCCCCACGAAGCCGACTACGTCCTCCGTGAGATCCATGAAAGGGTCGGCGGCGTGCACCAAGGGTCCCACACCTTAATCCAGAAGGCACTGCTCCAGGGATACTACTGGACGACGATTCATCAGGACGCCTAGAAGCTCGTTAGGAGATGCAAAAGCCGCCAACTCCATGGAAGCATACCTCGCCTTCCGGCTACCGAGCTAACCGCCCTAACCTCCTCGTGGCCGTTTTCCCAGTGGGAAATGGACATGATAGGCTAGTTCCCTACCAGTACGGGCAGGCATAAGTACATCCTTATCGCGGTGGACTACTTCACGAAGTGGATCGAGGCCATTCCCATCAGGAAACCGGACGCCGCCACGACTATCAAGTTCCTGCAGAACAACGTGATACTCCGGTTCGGCATCATGAGGTGTATCATCACCGACCATGGGACAAATTTCGAAAACAAAAAAGTTAAGGAATTCTGCAGTGAATATCGTATCCTCATGAATTTTGTCGCGGTCGCACATCCCCAATGCAACGGGCAAGCCGAGGTCGCTAACCGGGATGTCCTCCGAGGTATTCGGACATGGCTAGAAGGACACCAAGGCAGTTGGGTCGAGAAATTACCCCGGGTCTTATGGGCCCTGCGCACGTTGAAGAAAACCCCTACCGGGGAGACCCCTTTCAGCCTCTGTTACGGTACCAAGGCAATCGTCCCAGCGGAGATCGGGCTCCCCAGTCACCGGGTCGAGCACTTCGAAGACGGAGCGAACACCTCGGCCCTCCGAACTAACCTGGACATCTTGTTAGAGAAACGGGACCGGGCTCAGATCAGAGCTGCCGTCTATCAATAGCAAATCGCCCGTTACTACAACGCATGAGTCAAGCGTCGCTTCTTCAAGACCGAAGATTTAGTCCTAAGGCGGAACGAGTTCGTCGATCAAGGTAAGCTGCATAAGTTTTCCCCAAAATGGGATGGTCCTTTCTTCGTCTTCGAGGTCCTGCCCGATGGAGCCTATCGTTTACAAGACGCGAATGGTCGCAAATTTCCACGGCCTTACAACGCTGAGAAGCTCAAGCTGTACCTTTGAAAATAATATCTACGAATGTATATTTCTTCTTTCACAAAGGCGATGCAAACCTTTCTAAATTTCTTTTTATTCAAACAATAAGAAGGGAACAATGGGGCATCGCAAAAATGAGAATTTTATTTATTCAAAAGGTATTATGGGCTCCTCGGCCTTACAGAAAAAATAAAAAGGAAACATTTACAACAGAGGGGGAATGGGATCGAGGAAGTACTCATGGTGATACTCAGAGTAGATTTTCGCTAGCCGGGCCGAAGCCTATGCAGCCCACTCCCGCCGATGCTGCACGCGAACCCGGGACGCCACGGAAGCACCCGGCGCTCCGCCCTCCGCGCCTTGGCTCATGATGTACCTCTTTTTGAAGCACTCTAAAATGAGGGCCAAGGATCGGTCGTGCCTGGCCTTCGAGATGAGGCCGAGCAAGAAAATCGAGCACACCTTGTCGAGCGCCTCGTCCAACAACTCCTCAGAGAAGGGGTTATACAACCCCGGGGACTTCTTCCAAATTGCGTACATCAACAACTGTAGGAGGGACGACTGCCGAGGGAGAAGCCGGTCATCCGTAAGAGTAGGGTTCATCAAGCGTGCAGCAAAACGAGGAACAATTTTCTCAATAGGCACCTCCTATGGCTGCCGGCGAGCATGTGGACGATTGCAAACCATAGCTCTTCTCTGTTAAAATTATTCTCTGAAAGTGAGAGAGAAGAGAAACATTGCTTCAGATTATGAAGGGAGACATTTAAGTCTAGGCACAGAAGATGTTGTGCATGATGGAACTACTTCCAAGCATTGGAAAAGAAAAGTCTGACTCTGGAAAAGCAAAAAAGGAAGGCGAAAAAACACCTTCAGTAAAGAGGCAGTGCCTCACGTGCCTTGCACGAGGGTGCCAGCGCCCAAGAGTTAATACTTTGAGGCAGCGCCTCACGTGTCTTGCACGAGAGCGCCAGCGCCAAGAGTTAAAAACTCCGAGGCAGCGCCCCATGTGCAAAGCACGAGGGCGCCGGTGCCAAGAGTTAAAAAACTCTGAGGCAGTGCTTCACGTGCAAAGCATGAGAGCGCCAGCGCCAGCGCTAAAAGTTTCCACCTTTGGATCAAAGATCCAACGGAGATGGTAAATCGTCAGAGTACAGAATTAAATTCTGATTGAGGAAATACTCCTCAAATCTTTCTAAACAAGAAATATTGTGCTCTGTAAATCAGAGCACCATTGGATTAAAAATCCAATGGTGATTAAAAAGCCCACCAAGATACAGAATTAAATTCTGATTGAGAAAATACTCCTCAAATCTTTCTAAACAAGAAAAATTGTGCTCTGTAAATCAGAGCACCGTTGGATCAAAGATCCAATGGTGATTAAAAATCACCAAGATACAGAATAAGCTCTGTATGGGAAAATATTTTCCCAATCTTGTTAAAAACAAGAAAAATATCTTCTGTAAAACAGAAGTCATTGGATCAAAGATCCAACGGTGGATAAATCCCCAAATCAATTAAGAGATCTCTCAATGAGAGATTTCCTCAACTAAATCAACAAATCAGCCTCCACTATATAAAGGCCCCAAGACTTCAAGTCTTAAGCAGAGAACCCCCCCATAAACTTCAAGTTCAAAAATAGGAGCAAGCAAAAAGAGCTTTAAAACAGAGAGGAAAGAAGAAGAACTTTCTTCAAGGTAAATAGAGACCACAGTATCTCATCTGCATACCCAAGGGTATAACCCTCATAGAAAAACATAGTTCTTTCCCTGGATCTGAGATCCATGAGACAAATCTCCCACAAATGGGAATTTAATTCTGGCAGGGATGAATTTGTTCTTGGGGATTGAAGATCCAGGGGAGAACAAAGAATTGAACTCTTCAGAAAAATGCACAAAGAAGGAAACAGCGCCGAGCGCTCCACGTGCTTCTCATGTGGGCACTGCTAAAATAAAGAGTGCTTAGTACTCAGTGGTTAGCGCTCAACGTCAAGCGCTCCACGTGCCCCTCACATGGACGCTAATAAAATAAAGAGTGCTTAGCACTCAGTGGTTGAGGCTCAGCGCCAAGCGCTCCACGTGCCCCTCACGTGGGCGCTAATAAAATAAAGAGTGCTTAGCACTCAGTGCTTGGCGCTCAGCGCCAAGCGCTCCACGTGTCCCTCATGTGAGCGCTCATAAAATAAAGAGTGCTCTGCACTCAGTGATTGGCGCCAAGAGCCCCACGTGCCCCTCACGTGGGCGCTGATGAAATAAAGAGCGCTCTATAAATAGAGCCTAGCGCCATAAAGAGTGTTTAACACTCAATAAAAAACAAAAAAGGATGAGCATCAAAGCCCATGTCAATGCTCAGCATGTGTTTAATTCAAAAAGCGAGTAGGCTGAGTCCAAGCTGACCAAAAGTCCCTAATTAGATCAACCGAGCCCATGGGCTCACAATTTTTCTAAATTCGATCTTAGTCCTAAACCCAACTACAGATCTCTCAACTGACATTGGTTCAAGGGTACATCTCCCCACACCTCTGATAAATGTCGTTATAATTCTTCAACGTCTTCGAAGAGGTGGCGGGTCCCGAAAATCAACAAACCCTATAGACCGTAATGTCTTTAAACTAACTATGGACCGTAATGTCCTGAAACTAATTACGGACCGCAATGTCTCTAAACTAAACTCTACGGACTATGCTGTCCTTAAACCCAACGGACCGCAACGTCCTTAAACTAAACTCTATGGACTATGACGTTCTTAAACCCAACGGACCGTAACGTCCCTAAACTAAACTCTACAGACTATGATGTCCCTAAACCCAATGGACCGCAACATCCCTAAACTAAAATGATAGAACCCAAATGCTCTTTTGTTGGATCTAAATGATCCCAAAATCCTGTTGAGTAGATCTTAGTCTAAAATTAGACTAACGTATACTCAACAACCGTTTAAGTTTGATCTTAGTCTCAAACGAGATTAACGATTCTTAAATCAAACAAACCCAAATCTAAGAAAATACGGATTTGGACTAATCCCCGCCCTACGGGCGACAACATAAATTAGTCTCCGTATACAATCCACGGGCAACCAAAAAAAAATAAATAAAATCATACAACATGAAGTGAACATCTGGAGCAGGAGAAAGTGGTTATCGCTACGCGGTAACGTAATTAACTGCAGGGGCTTGCACCTGCAGGGAAGAGCGTCCCCACAATCAAAAACCCCTCACAACAAGGGGGAATCTGACGAAGTCTGCTACAACGGCCGCATCTGTTTAAACCTTCGATACACGGTGCCATAAATCAACTTGGTATCTTCGAAGATGTAGACGGATAAATCAAAATAGCATCTACCCCCAAAATTCAGGCAAGACGGCCTACGTGGTTTCATCTCTGTTTTCGGTGGTGAACAATGCCTCAATTGGTAACACTCAAGGACGAGTGCCACCGATCGATCCCGCCGACTCATCGAGATCAGGCCGAGCGGCATAGCGATCTCAGCTTACCTACCACCTCGTCCTTCAGTTGCTCGGACAAGGGGTTGTGCAGCCCCGGCGACGCCCTCCAGATCGAGTACATCAGCAGCTGAAGCAGGGGTGATAGTCGGGGAAGCAGTCGGTCGAAATGGTCCTCCACACGCCGGATCACCGCCTGCCACGTCTTCTCGGAGCACAGCTGGTCGTATAAGTATATGTCCTCGAAAGAAATGATCTCGGGGATGGAGAAAGGGGATTGATCCATTCTGACGTTTTGAAGATGGAGAAAAGAATGATCAACACGCCTCTCTGTTTTATAGCCCCACAGCGCCCCAAGAGTCCAATATTCGCTCTTTTCTTCGAATGCCGTACCGCCACACGGCGGATATCCTGTTTTTCTCAGTGAACCGAAGTCGGAGCGACGCGGCTCTTACGCTTCGCCTCCCCCCGTGCGTTCATGACACGTGTCGCCAGCGACGGTCACTCTTCCTGATGTTCACACACCAGGGAAGGTCGGACAGAACCTCACAAAACCGAGCAGCTATCCTACTCGGTCCATCCTTGGCTGGAAACTTCTTACCCCACGACACCAAGGATCTAAGCCCTCATCAAGAGGCCACCGAGAAGCTACCCTGATCGGTCTATCCTTGGCTGGTAATCTCTTACCCAATGATGCCAAGGATTGAAGCCCTCACCGAGAGGCCACCGAGCAGCTACCCTGCTCGGTCCATCCTTAGCAGGCCTCTCAATGCCCTCCCGCGCTAAGGATCAAAGCCCTCACCAAGAGACCACCGGGAAGCAACCCTGCTCGGTCCATCCATGGCTGGTAGTTCACTGCCCACCGACGCCAAGGATCAAAGCCCTCACCAAGAGGCCACCAGGCAGCAACCCTGCTCGGTCCATCTATGGCTGGTAGTTCACTACCCACCGACGCCAAGGATCAAAGCCCTCCCTAAGAGGCGACCGGGCAGCAACCCTGCTCGGTCCATCCATGCCTGGTAGTTCACTACCCACCGACGCCAAGGATCAAAGCCCTCACCAAGAGGCCACCGGGCACCAACCCTACTCGGTCCATCCTTAGCAGGCCTCTCAATGCCCTTCCGCACTAAGGATCAAAGCCTTCACCAAGAGGCCACCGGGCAGCAACCCTGCTCGGTCCATCCATGGCTGGTAGTTCACTACCTACCGATGCCAAGGATCAAAGCCCTCACCAAGAGGCCACCGGGCAACAACCCTGCTCGGTCCATCCATAGCCGGTAGTTCACTACCCACCGAGGCCAAGGATCAAAGCCCTCACCAAGAGGCCACCGGGCAGCAACCCTGCTCGGTCCATCCATGGCTGGTAGTTCACTACCCACTGACGCCAAGGATCAAAGCCCTCACCAAAAGGCAACCGGGCAGCAACCCTGCTCGGTCTATCCATGGCTGGTAGTTCACTACCCACCGACGCCAAGGATCAAAGCCCTCACCAAGAGGCCAGCGGGCAGCAACCCTGCTCAGTCCATCCATGGCTGGTAGTTCACTACCCACCGACGCCAAGGATCAAAGCCCTCACCAAGAGGCCACCGGGCAGCAACTCTGCTCGGTCCATCCATGGCTGGTAGTTCACTACCCATCGACGCCAAGGATCAAAGCCCTCGCCAAGAGGCAACCGGGAAGCAACCCTGCTCGGTCCATCCATGGCTGGTAGTTCACTACCCACCGACGCCAAGGATCAAAGCCCTCATCAAGAGGCCACCGAGCAGCTACCCTGCTCGGTCCATCCTTAGTTGGTAATTTCTTACCCCACAACGCCAAGGATCAAAACCCTCATCAAGAGGCCACCAAGCAGCTTCCCTGCTCAACTTCCTACACGTCTTTACTAAGCGATCTCCACCTCGACTTCGGGGCCATGGAGATGCCGACCTTTCACCAGTCTTTGCACACTTGGCAAATGGTCGAATTCAACTCGACGTGCGATCGCTAGATGAAAAACCCACCTAACATGAAAATAGTACCGCGCAAATAAAATTTTTTACCACAAAACAAAGGGAAAATATGCACGCAAACAACACTGCAAAAAGATTTCATTCACCAAAATCGGAGGTCTTTACAGAGGTATTATAGGCTCCCAGCCTTACAAAAAACGCCCGTAGGCTTACAAAATTTTAGCGCAAAGAAAATAAGGAGGCGAGAAGGTTCAGGCCTCGGGGCCGGGGAGGACCTCGATGAGCTGCGCTTCCACTACAACAACCAGGGTAGCATCTTGAAGGTCGGCACGCACCGCAGGAGCCTCGGCGCCGGTGTCCGGGGCGACCGACTTCTCCCCAACGCTCCTACCAGGGGCCTCTCCCCCTGCAGCGCTTCCGGGGGCATTCCCCTGCGCCTCATCCCCGAGGGGGTACTCACCCCGGAGCTCGCCGTCAGGGAACTCCGGCATCAAGGCCTTGACGGCGTCGAGGGCGTCGTGACAAACAATGGCAGCGGCTCCGGCGAGGTCGGTGTAATACTGGTCCGACTTCTTGTAGCTCTCCACCGCCTTTGACGCTCGGAGTTCGGCACGCCTCGTTCCCTCCTTCGCCGCCTCGTTCTCCCTCCGGAGGGAATTCGCCGTCTTTTTCAGGGTGGCGACAAGCACCTTGGAATTTTCTAACTTGACATCGGCGGCTCGGGCGGCCTCTCGGCAACTGGCGATCTTCCGATCCTTGGCCGCCATCCGGTCTTCAAGGGCAGCGACCTTCTCCATCGCCGCCTCCAGATCCAGCCTTGAGCTCTCCTCCAGCGAGGAGAACTCGCCCGCAGCCCGCATCACTGGGGCAATTTCCCCGTCCTCCATGTTGACGACGAGGGCGACGTGCTGGAGGACCTGAAGAAAACAAAGGAAGGTTAAAAAGAAAAGGGGGCACCCAATCTCACGAACAAAAAGACTGAATGAAGACCCGAGTGGGGTGCGAACACCAACCTGCACGGGCTCTTGAGCTATGGCCGCCATTTGGGCCCGGAGGGTCCCCCGAGGGATTCTGCCCCCGGCCGACCTTTCCATCTCCGAGAGTAGGCTGTTGGCGACGGAAAGCCCGACGGCACCTCGAAGCGAAGCTCCCCATCGTCCACGTTGATCGGGGAAGCTGGGGAGCGGAGCGCCATCCTATGAAACCTCTTGAGGAGCGACGCAGGGGAACCAGTCTCACCTTCCACCTCCAGAGCCCAGGGTTTTTGCTCCCGAGCACGTTTTCGGCTCGGCTCTTGGCTGGACTCCGGGGCCCGGGGCACGCTTGAACACCTGGATGGAGCGGTTGCCGGTGGACCCAGAGCCGACGACGGGCGAGAAGGGCCGGCACCTCCAGCCTTCTTCCCTTTCTTCTGTTCGACCAGGGCTGCCCGAAATTTACCTAGGTCCATGGGTTCTGCATAAGACAAAAGTACAAAGGAGTTAGCAATGCCAAAAAAAGTGAAAGAATACACAAGTCTAAACAGGTCGCCTGAAATGTCCTAACTTACCCGCGAACTGGGCGGGGCTGAGCCCGGCCCAACTGAGGACCCGCTCAGACAGCAACACATCAGCCCGGGGGAGGGGCTCCTACTGCGACACCGCCACTGCATCGGGGTCATTCAACCGCCCCACCCGCGGGAAGTTGGCCCTGTGCCACTGGATGGGCACAGGCCAATCCTCACCTTCGGGTGGCCCAACAAACAAAAACTTCTTCTTCAATTCGTGAATGGAAGAAGGTATTACGACGACCCTCGACCCGACAGCACCTCCCCGGTATTTTCTAAAAGAGATGTATACCCGGCTTGGCTCACCCCTGCTAGCGTCGAGGTGGTTTTTGTAGCAGAGAGAAGAAACGAGAAGGCTCCAGCTGAAAGGGATCAGGCGTAATTTCAACCGGACCAGGAACCCAAGGAGAATCCTCCAAGAGTTCGGCACTAACTGGCCCGGGGCTAACTCAAAACAATTCAACGCCGCACTCACCTCGGGGGAGAAGGGCAGGCGCATCCCGGCCCAAAAGACTTCCAGGTACAAGGCAATCTCCTTGCCCCGTACCTGGTTTGCCCTCTCCCCCTTCTCGGCCAGACGAAGCGAGTAGCCGGGAGGAATATGGAAACGAGTCCAGATGATGGCGAGCTCATCCGCATGCCTCAGCATGGAGACGCGCCAAGAGCATCCATGACCTGCACTCTGGGGACCACCCCCGTCGCACGACCCCAGGAAGCATGACTAACCCTAACTTCCCGGGAGGACTCCGGCTCGGATGAGGAAGAGGAAGAAGCAGAAGAAGAAGAGGAAGCTACAGAGGACTCCCTAGACTCTTCCCGGACTATTTCTACAGACTCCTTGGTAGAAGACATCTAACCTGATCAAAGGGATGAGTCCTCAGAAGAGAGAACGCAAAGAATCCGACCTGAGGAGAAGAGCGCCGAGCTAACACAACTAGGGACGAGGAACTTATGGTGAGGTATCGGCCCTGATGGGGATCCCACCTCTATTTATAGCTGCCGGCGTACCCATCCTACGGCTCCGATCGCCTCCCGCCAAGACAGCGCTTCGCAACCAACGGCTGACAACATTCCACCTGTTGCACTCACATTGGGCGCGTCCTATCGGGCGTGGGAACGCCTGCGGCCCGTCTCGTCAGCCAACCAGCGCCAGACACGTGTGTTGGCGCTTCGACGAACATACGCACAAACCGGTGCTTCCTCTTTAATGCAAGATCTCTCCCGTGATCCGCTGACATCATCAAGAGAATACGATTAATTGTCCGGGAATACGCACCGACGATATCTTCAAATAAGAGCTCACCCCGGGTGACCGGTCAGACCACCCTCGACCCGACCCAAGAACAGGTCGAGACGAGAGTGGGGGGCTAATGATAATGCTAGATATCGGTGGCTCCCCAGATCATGACACGTAGTAGATGACGTGTCCCAGAGCTTACAAGAAAGGATCAAGAATGGTACGTTGGAAGCATACCCTGGGCCTCCGACCCAAGGATGTTACCGACCTTCGGCGGCCCTCCCGACTCGCCTCCGAGCTATCACAGAACCAAAATGCCTCGGCCTCCCGCTCATTCCCGTGCCTCCCACCGAGCTTATCTTCCTCGGTCTCACCGACCGAGCCACAACACCGATCATAGGCGCCTTCGCCACGGCTCCGCGAGTCTCGCCAGGCGCAAGATATCCGCCGCCCATGATCCCGCGTTCCACGCCATCACGATCCCCCATTAACGAGCATATCTCGTCATTAATGAGGAATCCCGCCTATCACACGGGCGTAACGGCCGGCGTGAATCTCGCGCTCGCCTGCCCATTGCTGCCACTATATAAACCCCTCTCCCAGACGACTCAGGTAAACCAATTTTACCCCAATAGGCCGTTACTCTGCAAAAATACCCCGTCTAACTTGATCGTTGGAGGGCCCTCGGTGGCACAACCACCTCGGGACTTACTTGCAGGTACCTCGGCCTCGACCACATAAAATCCATTGAGATCCACACGCTTCAGGAGGCAACCCTCTAAATCCAATCTCATCCATCCATCAGCGCCGCAGCAGATCAACGGAAGGTAACATCTGAAGGAGATCCATCATCTTCGGTTTTTTTCAACTACCATTATTTTTAAAACTATCAAAAAAACTATCATGTGTTAACGGTTCAAGTTAACGGTGTTAAATTTTGCAGTAAATGACCATTTTATTCTTCTCATAAAACAAATAATAATTATTAACCATATTAATAGTATTTTTTAATAATTATTAAGTATTAAATAAATAAATTAGTTTTTTTTTCTTTTTTGTTTGGGGAACAGGAGAGGTAGGGGGCTGAGGGAGGGGACGGAGTGGAAGGGGGCCACAGTGAGGGGAGAGAGAGGGTGCTGGGGGAGATGGTGGTGGTGGTCGTGATGATGATGAAGAAGAAAAATTAGATAGTGATGATGATAGGAGCTGGTGGCAGTGGTGACGGTTGCGGAGGCGGAGGCGGAGGCAGGAGAAGGAGAAGGGGAGGTGGTAGTGGATGCGATTATGATGTTGATGATGAAGAGGATGGTGGTGGTGGTGGCGGCGGCGGTGGCGGCGGCAGAGAGAGAAGGAGGGTGAGACGGATGATGACGATGGGAGGTGGTGATGATGAAGATGAGATGAAAAAGAAGATGAAAACGCTATCCTCGATAGCGTTTTCTTTTAAACGAAAACGCCATCCTGAATGGTATTTTCATTTTTATAAAAACACTATTCCCGGACGGCGTTTTCATTTTTATAAAAACACTATCCCAATTAACGTTTTCGTTTGTCACCAAGGGGTACATGGGACGAAGACAAGGTCGCCGCCGTTTACAAGCTGGAGGAGATCTGTGATCTCTTGAGGACGTCTCATGTCAGAATCGTGAAGGAGGTCTTTAATTACATCCTCAAGCGTCTCGATCACAAGAGCCCCGTTGTCATGCAGAAGGTGCGCTATTTCATCACAAACTCTCCCCTGAAGTTTGATGCGATCTTTTGATTATCCTTGATTCTGCAAATAATTAAAAAGATCTCATTTTTATGGTTTCAATTGAAGGCCCCCCCCCCCCCCCCCCTCCTTTTATGCCCAGACTAGATAGCAGAATTCTGCATGCTTGAAATGATTAAACAGTTGATGCATTTGCCCACAACATCTCAATGTTGCATGCCAGAAACTTTTTGTAATGCTTCCATGCATTTGATGTTACTAAGAATCGGGGATAATAATCCTTTGTGAACGCTTTAGGGGAAATAAAAGTTCGTTTTTTAATTCTTACTAAGAGTTGGGGAAAACGCAAATTGGGATGGCGCGTTCATTTAAAAGAAAATGCTATCTCGGATAGCGTTTTCATTTTTGATATGACTACCGCCGCGAGTCATAGTCGTATGTGGCGTATGGAGGTTTAATATGGGAAATATTTTGGGGGCGGTTCTATTTTGGGATTTATTTTTCAAAATAAGGTTAATTTGGGAAAAAATTCGGATGAGGGTGGGTTTTTTAAATTTATTAATTTTTTTTGAAATTAGGGTTATGGTTAAAGAGTGTTAATTTGAGGAATTTTTTAATTTTTATGCTGCCGTGACATCGACTATGCTGACATGACACCATTAAGTTTGACAGTTTCTTGATAGGTTTAAAGGTAATGATCATTTTGTTAAAATAGCCTAAATCTGAGAGTTTTCAATAAATTAGCCCCTTTTGGGGTGTTGTTTTCTCTTTCTCTTTTTTTTTTTCTTTTCTTCTGTTTTTTTTTTGTTTAAACATGAAAAGTTGATCGTCACCTCTCAATAGCTCACTCCAATTACTCCATTTTTGTGCTGTGTAAACAGTTCTCTGACATCTTGGCATATAGTAGCTTTACCATGAAGGGGTGACAAAGGAGAAGCCCAAAAGAGAATATTGGGATGTAAAAGGATGGAGCAAAAATTTGTTTATGCATTTCCCTGTCGCATATTCTCTTCTGCGCTCCTTCTTGTCGCCCTTCATGGCAAAGCTACCATATGCCAGGATGTAAGGTCAATTTCGTATCTATTTTATACTTTCAAAATACGGCATTCGGCCTCATCTTTATTACCCGATTAGTAAACCCGAGGCCTACACCGAGCAGCACCCTGCCGAAAATGAGCATGTAAACATTAACCGCAGCAGCGCCTATCGCTGAGCCGGCCAAGAACACAGCCCCGTCCGTGATCATTGAACACCGCGCGGCAAATAGGGATGCAAACAGACCAGCGATGTAAACAGAGGAAGCATCTGGCTATTAAACCTGCAGCAGTCGCTGACCTCTCTGTCTTCTTTCATTTTAGAGTATACCTCAGGAAAGAACTCTTTTAAGAAGGTGTCCGCCTAATAACAAATCGTTTAAAGTATTGTAGAGAAAAGTTTAATCCGATACATCGTAGACTGTATCACAGCGTAAATACCTGAGATTCGAAGATCGTAACCAAAGAGGACTCCACCGGATGCTGCCACCATACAAGACACGAGAGCGAAGGCGGTGATCCTTGCATTGTATTTTCCGGTTTGGTTCTCGACAGACATTTAGAGAACGAGTTTAATCAATTGGCTTTCATAGGTGTGGTGATGGAGGTCCTTTTCGGGTCTCCGTCAGATGTTGTCTTCCGTCGATCTCCCGGCGGATTTTGGAGGTGATCTCCTGTTGCGTGTGGGTCTCAAAGGGTTTTGAGGAGATTGGTGGTTTGAGAAGTTTGCGCCGAGTACCTGCAAGGGAGTCCCGGGATGGTTTGGTACTACCAAGGACCCTCCAACGATTAAGTTAGCACAAGATCCGAGCAGAATAACAGCTAAGTGGGGTGAAATGAAACTTACTTGACCCCTCTGTGATGGGGGTTTATATAGTGGCGGCAGCACGCAGCAGCAGGCATGAGAATCTCGCCGGCAGTTACGCTCCCGACGTCACGCCCGCGTAACGAGCGGATCACCCGTTAATGGGGATCGTGATGGCGTGGAACGTGGGATGTTTCCGGTTGAGAATCTGCGCATGGCGAGATTTGCGGAGCGGCGATTACGCCTGTGAGTGGTGGAGTTGGTTGGTCGGAGGGACCGAGGAAGATGGCCTCGGCAGGGGAGCTCGAGAACGAGCGGGAGAGCCGAAGAGTCTCGGTCCTGTGGCAGCTCGAGGCGAGCTGAGAGGCCGAGGAGGCCAATTTGCAGGGAAGCCTGAGGAGAGCCAGCTTGTGCTTGCAGGTCGAGTACAGGGGGGTCTGGTCGGCCCCTGTGGGCCTTTTCTTCTGAGTTCTGGTGACACGTCATCTGCCACGTGTCCTGATATGGGAGATCGCCAATATAGAGCATCATCATTAGGCCCCACTCTTGTCCCGACCAGATGGCGGGTTGGGTCAAGAGTGGACTGCCGGGCCGCCTGGGGTGAGCTCCTTCTCAAGATTTCGTCGGGACGCATCCCCGGGCTGTCGGCTGTCTTTTCTTCCAGCGAATCAGGGTGAGATCTCTGCATTTAAGAAAGGTGCGCCGGTTCGGGCATCCTGTCACTAAAGCGACGGTCCGTGTGTCAAGCGTCGGTTGGCCGACGCGACGTGTGCAGACCTGCAGCGTCTGATGGGATGCGGCCTAGTGTAGGAACGACAAGTGGAGCGATCGGGGCCGTTGGACGCGAGGAGGCGTTTTGGCGGGAGATGAAGGGCGCCGTTGGATGAGGGTGATTGCAGTGATAAATAGGGGTGGGGCCTACTCCAGGGCCCCTACTCCTTCATATTTCCTCACTCTAAGTCCTGATTGCTCGACGCTCGTCTTCTTTCTTCTGCTTTCGTTTTTCAAGGATCTCTCTTCTTCAGGTTAGATGTCTTCTTTCGCAGAATCTATACACGCCGTAGGAGTAGGTTCTAGGGACCCTTTAGTTGAGGCTGAGTCTTCCCGGGGAGCAGGGGTTAGATCCTCTTCCCAGGATCGCACGGCGAGGGCAGCCCCCAGGGGGAGGCGGTAGATGCTACCCCCGGCGCGTCGTGTTGGGTGAGGCATGAGGGCGAGCTTGCCAATGCTCGAGCTTGCTTCCACATCCCCTCACGTTATATGCTTCATTTGGCCAAGGAGGGAGAGAGGGCGGACCAAGTAGGGGGTAGGGAGATCGCCCTGTATTTGGAATCTTTTTGGGGTGGAATGCGCCTGCCCTTCTCTTCCGAGGTCGTCGAAGCACTGAACTTCTTCGGGTTAGCCCCTGGACAGCTAGTGCCGAACTCATGGAGGATTCTCCTCGGGTTCCTGATCCGCCTGAAGTTACAGGCGGTTCCCTTCAGCCTCTCCATCCTTGATTCCTCCCTTGTTTTCAAAAATCATCCTGGGGGCCGAGCAGGCGACCCGAGGTGAGTCTACCTCTCTTTTAGAAAGCTACAGGGGGACGCTGCCGGGACAGGGGTTGTAGCCCTGCCTTCTTCCATTCACGACTGGAAGAAGAAGTTTTTCTTCATCGCGCCGCCCGAAGGCGAGGACTGGCCCGTGCCTACCAAGTGGTCGAGGGACAAATGCTTGCCGGGGAACCAGTCTAATGACCCCGCCGCGGTGAGGGTGGCGTCGTGGGAGCCCGTCCCCCAATTTGACGTGCCGCTGTCTGAGAGGGTCCTGAGTTGGGCCGGGCTCAGCCCCGTCGAGTTCGTCGATATGTTAGGCTTGCTTTTTGGCTTGTATATTGCATGTGTCGCTGACATATTTGCATCTGGTTTTATGCAGGACCCATGGATATGGACGAGCTCCGAGCCTCCATGCGCCAGCTGAGGAAGGTCATGAAGGCTGGAGGCGCCAACTCTTCTCGTTCGAAGCTTGACCCGACTCCTTCTCCTCCGGTGGCCGCGTCCCATGAGCGTTCGAGGGCGAATCCCGCCCCAGGGCTTAGCAGAGCGCAAGGCCGGAAGCGGGCTCGAATTCTGGAGGACCCGGTCTCGGAGGAGGAGATCGGCTCCCCATCAGAGCCACTCAAGAGGGGTTCCCGGAGGTCTTCCCGGGGTCCGCCCTCTCCGATCATGGTGGAGGAGGGAGGCTTTCAGTTCGCGGTGCCCTCCGGGCTATCCGTCGCGAATAGCTTGCTGCACGAAATAGAGAAGTCGGCAAGAGGTAGGGTCAGGGCCCAGATGGCGTCCATCGCCCAGGAGTCCGTGCAGATAAGTGCTCGATTGTTTGTGAGATTCGGAGCCTCCTTCGTCTTCCTGACCTCTTTCCTATTTTTCAGGTTCTCTAGCACGTCGCCCTTGCCTTACGCATGGAGGCCGAGGTGATAGCTCCGACGATGAAGGCCGCGGATCATCTTGCCTCGCTGGAAGAGAGCTCCAAGCGGGAGCTGGAGGCGGTGATGGCGAGGGTTGCCACCCTGGAGGGCGAGGTGGAGGCCGGGAAATGGGAGGTTGCCCGGTATCGCGAGGCCGCCGTGGCTGCAGAGGTCAAGCTTGAGGACGCTCAGGCGCTCGCCGACAACTTGAAGAAGACGATGAGGACCCTCCGGAAGGAGCTGGGGGCGGCGGTCAAGGCGGCGGAGCGGGCCGACCTCTCGGCGGCGAAGGCGGTGGAGGGCTATAAGAAGTCGAAAGACTTCTACAATGACTTAGCCGTGGCCACCACCCGCATCTGGCACGAGGCCCTCGATGCCGTTAAGGCCCGGATGCCGGAGTTCGCCGATGAAGAGCTCCGGGCCGAATACCCCCTCGCGGACGCCAATGAGCAGGGGGAAGAGATTCCTGACGAGGAGTTGGCCGAGGACCCTGCTCGACTGGTGGTAGATATCGAGGACCCCGAGGTCGTGCCTGGCCCCGAGGCCTAAACCCCCTATCTTCCTCCTCCTTTTATTTTGTAAGCCTCCGGGCAGTCTGTAAGGCTGAGGAGCCCAAAATACCCTTTGTAAAGACTTCGCTTTTGGTAGTAAATTTTTTTTTGTTTCATCAGTTTGCACTTTATCTTTTGTTTGTGAAGAATGCTCGTAAAATATTTTTGCTTGCACTGTTGGTCTTCCATGTCAGGTCGGCTATCTGTCTAGCGATCGTTCGTCGAGTTGATCGATCACTTGCCAAGCGCTGCTGAGAAGGAGGCATCCCCATGGCCCCGAAGTCGAGGGGGGATCGCTCAGACTTGGATAGACCTGATGTCTCTTGTTGGGGATTCGGATCCGCTGCATGTTATGGGCTGTAACGTTTTAGAAATCGTTTTGCGAATTTTCCGTTTTTAGGGTAACATAGTCGGTGTTTTCCGTTTTAACCCGATTGTGATCAAACTTCTGTATAGACTTGTCGGCACCTAGTTTAGCTAGAATGAACCTAGTGCGTGGGCTTTGGGGGTCAGTTGGAAGTTTTGGTTCACATAGAATTTTTCACTAATTAAAATGTTATTTTAATGTTTTATTTGTGCACTTTATTAGTGGTAATTATTTTTTGGCTTGGATTAATTACTACTAATGAGAATCTATGCTAATCTAATCACTAGATATTTTGGTAAACCATTCATTCTAATATCTAGATATTTTTGGTGACAAAAAGATTTAATTTTAAAAGAAAAGAAAAGAAAGAAAAGGTGACATTTGCATTAAATGTGCATTAATTGAATTTTTGAGAGAACTTTCTTCATTTTTTTTTCACAACCCCCCCACGCCACCCCACTTTTTGCAATGGCCGGCCACTTCTCCTCATGTTGCCCATTTTTTTTCTTTGCCCATTTTCTTCATTCCAAACTCAAATAAATCTCCAAAAATCCTTGAATAAATCCACAAAACTTTTAAACAAAACATAACCCATTATTCTCCATCACTAATCTAGCTAGGATCTTCACAAAAGTCTTGGTTTTTGGAGGCTAACTTTGGTTTTCTAGTTTCAAGTTGTGTTTCTTTGAAGATATAAATCCAAACCCTATTCCCTTTATGTGGTGTTAATACTTTAATTAGCTTATTTAGATATTTAATTTAAGCTTTTAATTTCATATTTAGAATTTCTAGTAAGGGTTTTGTTAATTAAATTAGGGTTTTGATTAGTAAAATAGTTAGTTGATAATTTTAGACAAATGAAAACTAAACCAAGTTGCTAATTTGTTAAATGATATTTTCCTCATTGGTTAATTAAGCTAATTAGCAAACTAAACTTTTACTTATCCTAATTAAGTGAGATTTAAAATTATAGTAATGGTTTGGATGATTTAATCTTGCTAATTAGTGGTGTTTGCAAATTCTAGTTTTGGTAAAAACTAATAGTTTGGTGCTAAAATGATATATGTTGCTTACTAGATTTCGGTAAGTTTAGACGTGTGTTTCTTTTGACGTTGCGACGTTATATATATTAGATTCCACGTTTATTATTGTGTTTTGAATGAGCGATCGGTACGATCACGGTCTAGGCTTGGTAGTTGTGTTGCTCGCGTTCCTAGCTAGGGTCGTGCCGATGTCGTTCGTGTCTTTGTATAACTTTTGCTCTTGAGTTGGTTTCGTAGTGTCGCTACGCGCGTTGACGAACACTTGAGAGTATGTTTGGAGTTGGTGCATCGGTCAAACGTAGTTGGTACGTGTTATTGATCGATTGCTAATATATACTTGTTATATTGTTATATGCTTTCAGGATCGCAGGCGGGAACTTCGGGCGCTGCGAAGAAGGGAAAGCGAGTGGTTGGCTTTACTTAGCCAGGATGGTTGGTGAGTAGATTTAACATCTACAGGGGGATCTTTGAGCTAGATCAAATGACATGACTATTAGTTAGAAGTATACAGATATTGATTGTGCATGAATACCTTTGTTGCTTATCTCATTTCCTTGTGTATGGACTTAGTATTAATGGGACACAACACTATTATTGACGGTTCATGTTTCACGAGCACTAATTGTATGCTCACACACTGTCAATAATTGCCATGACACGCACAACACCTATACATATGTGATATTGTATTGTTTAGGGACATTGAGACATGATCCCTATTCCCTTTTGTGCATATGACATATAGCATACCCGTATACCTACATGCTTACACATATGCCTTGCTATGCACACATACTTACATGTACACCGTGCATACATACTTACATGTATACTCACTTACCTAGATAGGGCTACACATACTTATGTGGTACTGTTTTGTCATTGACGTGGGGTCATTGATTCTTATGCGTTGGCGCATATGATAGTAGTATACCTTGATATGCTTACATGCTAGTTACCTATATACCTATATGGTATTGTACCATTAGTGATAGGTATATACACATATGAGACATAGCTACATGTACATCTCGCATACATACTTACACATATACCTGGAGGGTATTACATCATTATTGATAGGTAGATACACATATCTTGCTATATCGACATGGTTACGCATACCTGGATATAGCCACAGCTACATGTTCACCTTTATTTGATATTATATGGACTTGCAGGAAATTAGGAACCGCATGATATATATATTAACTTGTTGTAGTTAAATAGCGGTTTTTCCTTTATATGCTCATATTACTGTTTTAGGTTGCATATATTACATTCATGGATTTCATATGATGTTCTCTGATATTTTTACTCCTAAGTATATATAACAGTGAAATGAGATGCTGTTATATATGCCTATATACATATATTAGTGGAATGGGACGCTAATATATATGTATTGATTCATGCATTTATACTTATTCATTACTTGATGTTTTCTGGATTTGAGGACCGTGGTAGTTTCATGAAATTATGCATTATTTGAAAAACTCAGTTTCTCTTGATATGATATTTCAGCAGCTACCATGAGATTTATCGGTTCTCATATATATACCCCATGCAAGGAGCGTCGTGGGCTGTATGAGGGTACATGGTGGGGCCTGGAGGTACCCAGGGCAAGAAAGGGTTGTCGTTGTAGCATGTCGATGAGGCTTGACAGGGGAACCATACCTACCGGTGACAGTACCTTTGACTCGACGGGTATCGTGGGGATACAGGCCGGGGTCATGTACGTATGGATACGTCGAATTTCGAGTCTCAGAGCTAGGCACTCGAGTTTTCGAGATAGTGTATGATACATACCTATCAGGGGGCCAGTCGTGGTGACAACACCTGATAGACCAGTATTTATGTGTCGACGCTATACACTTGTTTCATGATGTTTTTGGATGTTGATGTTGGACACTCACTTTATATGAAACTTACTCGATACTGGATTTGAATATATGAGATTTACTTGATATTGTACATTCAGGATATATAAGATTTACTTGACACTGTACATTCAGGATATATGAGATTTACTTGATATTGTACGTTCAGGATATATGAGATATACTTGATATTGTACATTCAGGATATATGAGACTTACAGGATATGAGAGCCAATTTGGGGGCTGATTTGAGGAAATTTGGGATTTAGATTGTCTTGATGGACTTTGTTCCTGTCACGAGGTCAGGATTCCGTGAGAATGACATGTTTTATTCCATACTCCTCATTTATTTTATATGCATTGCTTCATGTATTAGTAGTACCTGATAGAGTACCTTTCATAACTGTTGCATATACATATTGTCATATTATTGCTTCATGTATTAGTTGTATCTGCTAGAGTACCTTTCATGACTGTTGCATACATATGACCATTTATTGCTATCCGCTTGCATGTATTAGATTCACGCTGTACGTGCATACTTGCGATTACCTGCATATGTTATTTACTATTCACGAGTTGGCAACTCATCCCCGTTGTGCCACAGTGTTTTGCAGGTAGTCCCTCAGGGCAGTCGCGGCAGGCTTTTCATCTTTCGTATCATCCTTTGCAGCGGATACCGCTTCGGCTGACTGTGCGCAGTTGTGCTATAGGTGGGTTTTGCGGCTATCCGATGTTGTTTATTGTTATCTTTGTACCTTGTACTCTCCATCTACCACTTTCATGTGTATGACTTAGAGACTGGATGTGAGGACGATATTGTATATTTTGGTGACTTGGATGTCTTTATACAGTTTTACTTATATCGTCTTTTATTTCTTCGCTACGGTGTCGTATATCTGTTGTGGTGGTTGTTTTCCACCGTTGGGCGTGGATTTTCTCCCGTTGGGGATGTTTTACTTTATATTTATGTTGTACACATTTTTGGGGTTAGTTTTTACAAAGGAGGTGCTGCCAAAATTTTTAAGAAAGTAAAGTTGGACTTCAAAGAATTTGGTTTGAGATTTCAAAAGTTTTTAAAATGCTAATATCACTTACTACTTTTGATGGTTTAGATTGCTGGGTTTTCGGCTTACTTAAATTGCGTTACGCCTATAGACGTTGCGTAGTTTAAGGGCCGTCACGTGCCAATTTCGGGTCGTGACAAAGTTGGTATCAGAGCGCTAGGTTTTACCTTTCGAAGTGTAGGATGACCTTGGTATGATGGAGTAGGTAGCTTAAGCAGAGTAACGTAGTGTGTGTATGTCCGCGGCATACTCACGATCACGGTACTCCGCCTAAAGTGACCTAAGTACTAATTACTTGAAATTCCTTCCTTGATGATACATATCCTTGTGATTCGATTTCCGTGTTCATATTGAATCCTATTTCCATTTATAACCTTTGCCGCCGATGACTATGAGGACTCGGAGTGGTGCGACGAGGGCCGATGTCAAAGTTGACTCGTGTGGGACGAGGACTGACCAGGATGGCACGCTCATTGCACAGGAGCAGATGGATCCGCCTTCGATAGATGGTATCGCTAGGCTTGATGCAGAGATGCAGGACTTACGCCAGACGATGATGTCTTTGGTTGAGGCCAATCGAGCGTAGCGACAGGAGGTTGCCACCCCTGTTACCTAGTTGTTCCTTGCGGTCAGTATACAGCTTTTCGTCACTTACACAGCACCAGTGGATGCAGCCCTAGTTGACGAGGCACGTCTTCTAGAGACTTTAGGAGTTTGAGGACCGAAGAGGGCTAGTACTGGTGTGTCAGCCCCGAGACAGAGGTTCAGTCGCCGTGACAGGTTTCGTGCATGTCGCGGGAGTAGCAGAGGCTTGGGACAAGAGATGTGTTATGTAACAACCGAGTTCAGTTATACCAATTTCTGTTTCAGTATTCATGTATCTGTGGTATTTTTATTTATTTATCGTGTTTGGCTGCGAATGGTATTTCATTTTACTTTGCATTCGACCCAACCCGCTTGCTTGAACCGGTTTGATTCATATTTATAGACTATCCTGGCCTGTTAAATAGACACGTGCATCTCATATATACTGCATATTAATTTTTATTTGGCATCGCACACTTTATCATATAACATTTTAGATCGCGTAAAATAAATTAAAATTGCATTTCATAGCCTGCATGATACCCATAACCCCGTGGTAGCGTCCGCGCATCGTGTTCTCGTCCCGTTCAGTGAAACGGACGTGTTTGGATAGCTACGCGCACGTATGTGCGTCCGTTCTTGGGGGTATACCTTTTCGTTACCTAAGGTTTCATTTTAAAATTTAGAAGTTGCGTATAATTTTCGCATTTTAAATCCAAATTTTTTGACCCGTCCCGGGTGTGTTTTAGAATATTTTTGTATCTGCCTAAATTCAAAATTTATTAAGTTTTATTTAAAATTTCCCTTTAAAAAATCTCGTAACAGAACAAATCGTTTTAGTTAAAAATATAAAATCTTTTAAATTTTTTTACCAATCCCCAGCTTTTCTTCTCTGGGGCCGGGCCCCACTTTCTCTCTCTCTCCTCACCGCTATCTCTCTCTCCTCTCGATCTCTCTCCTCTCTCTATCTCTCTCTCCCCCTCTCTCCTCTCGCAACTCTCTCTCTCTCCTCTTTCTTTCTTTCTCAGCATAGCCTATCTCTCTCTCTTCTCTTTCTCTCTCCTCTCGCATCTCTCTCTCATCTCGCGGACACTGTGTATTCCTCGATTCCACTCACCCCTCGCGCGATGTAGTTACCTCCCTTTACGAGCCTCCTTCTTTTCTCCCTCTTCTTCTTATTTAAACCCGAGCCCTCTGCATAACCCATCAAACTTCCCTTCCTCCTCAAACCCTAACCCTAAAAACCCCACCACCTCATCACCTCCTCACCTCAACCGAGCCTCCACCTCCTCCTCGCCATCTTCTTCTCCTTTTTTCTCATTCCCAAGCCCTCACTTGCACACCCACAGAACCTCCACTTTCACGGCCACCCTCACCTCGTTGCCGGCGATCCCTAGATCTCGCCGTCACCATTCTCCTCTCCTCCTCTCTCTCTCCTCAACACTTCTTCTCTTCATCTCTCCCCTGCACAGAACCTACACACTCGAGCCCAAACCCTAACCTAACCCTAACTCCTCTAAAACCAATCCCTAGCCTCACCGGAGTTCCGTTGATCTCCTCGACACCCTCACATCTCTCCTGACACAGATCACCAAAATCACAGTAAGCCTCATTCCCTTCTCTTATCTTCTTCCTCATCTTCTTTTCTTTTCGTTCCTTTTCTTGGTTTTGAAATTCTTGATTGCAGCCATCGCCGGAGCCGTGCGTGACGCCGACATTCCAGACGACCCAGAGGACGTACCTTACCCGCGTGATCACCCTTGTACGTTGTTTGGATCTGTTTCATATACCGTGCGCGCATCGCGACTTTTTCCGCCGACGTGAGATGTTCCGTATACCCGTTTCTTGATCTTTTGAGGCAAGTAAAACTTGCTACATGCTATTTATATTATTTTATACGTATTTAATTGCACATTAAACTAGTAGTTTAAATTTAATACCATAATTTCCTTTTTAACATTTCGATGTCCCGTTACATCATTTTAGATCTAGAACCTGAAACACTTCATATTGCATATTAGATTATGATACTCGGTACCCATATCCATAATTGAATCACATATTGCTTAGTTGTATAGCCCATAGTACTCTTTTAACTGTTTAAAAACTTTCGGACACCGTCTGCATCCATTTAACCTATTATATATATATAATTGCATCCCTAGATCATTTAACCCATAATAATAAGATTTTAGCATTCTATATTTGATAAAGTGTATTTAATTAGTGTTGGAACCATAACCCTAACGCAAATCGATAACCGTGCATCCATATGTTTTAATCTGTACCTATTTGCATACCACATTACAATGTTCCATTTTATTGTTCCATCAGTACCCCATACTTGTTTTATATACCCATGCTTATTATAGCTTGATTATGAGCACCCATGTGACATTTTGTGCACCCCTGACATGACTTGATACACCTATTACTTGACCCGACTTGGTACCGTGCACTTCTTAACATGACATGATACCTATATACTACCTGACTTGATCTGAGATACCATGGCTTTACCTGTTACCTGATCTTGTTACTAATGCCAACAACCTTGACATGTTATCCCTACGGACATTTCCTGTTGTCTAGCCAGACAAACCTGTACCTGCTTGATCCTGTGTTGGCATTAACTCCAGATTTATTAATACCTGACTTGACATATATAACTGGGGAGTATGGGGAAATCAGGAATGTAACCGAACGTAACTTAAAAGGGCCATCCTATTGTTTGCTGTTTTTCCGGGCGTTACGGAATACCTATTGTTTGCCGTTTTTTCGGGCGTTACGGAATACCTATTGTCTTGCTACCCCTGTTTATACTATTGCTTGATATCATGACGCTCTGACGTCTGGGTTTTGCATGGCCCGGATTCTTTACCTTCGCTACAGGCCGAGCAGGAGTATTTCAGTCAGCAGGCTGAGCAGTGAGGACTTGTTAGTAGTTAGTTCATTTTACTTTCGGTATTTTCATTCCTGATGTGAGCCCGCATTATGGGACATACATTCCAGTTTATTCTTATATTGGATCTTTTGCTTCCGCATTATTTTATTCTTGACTCGTTTTATTCTGGCTTATGGACATGTGTTAGACAGTTTATTATTGTTCTTGATATCTTTACAGCCGTAATGTGACTGTGGAAGGATATTTCCTATCCACAGGTAGCATGGTTGGCTATATCATGTGCCTATCTTAGTGTACTCTGGGAAGCGGGGCGTGACATGGTTCTTTTAGTATCTGAGCCATAGGATTTAAGTTAATCGGGTTTGATTCTTTTTGTAGTTGGGTATTGGACCCAATACACGAATCAGAATACTCGTGATTAGGAAACATGTCCTGCCACCTTACCGTCTTACCATTTTTGAATCTTAACCTCCTCCTAATTCTACTTTTACGATATGCAAACCTCCTTTGTATATCGACTCGAAACCTGGTTTCCTTTTTGTTATCTCTAGAACTTAGGCGACTTGGGTAGAGTTATGTGATTGTAACTATGATACCGCGGCATGGTTACAATGCGGTACTCTATTTAAGTAACTTGGAATTCTAGCCTTGATTCATATCCTTGACCTATATTTTGAATCTGTTATCATGCTAATCCTCTTAGTACTTTGATTTCAGGAACATAGCAGACAAGAATCTGAAAACGTACCAAAGGCGTGTTGACGAAGCCGCTATGCTTGGATTAATCCATGGGATGTTGGAGAACCAAAAGCGACAGACCGAGTTGAACCAGCAGCAAGCTGAAGCTTTACAGGAAGGTTTGCGGACCGTTCAGCAGTCCGTGAACAATGTTGTGGCCAGACCAGTTGAACGTGTGGGTACCGTGGCGGATTTCAGGAGACTGGGTTCATCTGTTTTTACTGGCTTAGAGGAGCCGTTGCCAGCGGAACAGTAGCTGGTTGATACAGAGAATTTACTCGCTGCGGCACAGATCCCAGAGGATAAAAGGGTGGATGTAGTACGCATCCAGTTGGTGGACTACGCCCGTGAATGGTAGCTTATGGAAGAGACCCGCTTGCCCAAGCCGATCAGTTGGGTGGATTTTTCGAAGAGTTTCTTGGAGAAGTTCTTCCCGCGGACTGCACGGGAGGAAATGGAAGAAAAGTTCATCAGTTTGAGGCAGAACGGTGCACCTGTAGATGTACATGCAGCTGAGTGGACGCGGCTCAGTAGATTCGCTGGACCTTTGGTTGCCAACGATGCTGATAGGGCAAGGAGGTTCATGCGCAGTTTGGATGTGGACATCCAGAGGCAGATTGTCTCCCTGGGTTTGACCACTTTCTCACAGGTACTTACAGCGGCCCGAGAACAGCAGAGCCTATCCATGAAGACTAGGAGTACACAGCAGCCAGCAGTTATAGTACGGAAGTCGGCATTTGCACCAAACCGAGCACATGGACGCAGAGGTATTCCAGTGGACAGGCGTGGCGTTGTACCAATGAAGAAGCCAGTTTTGTCCGAGCAAAAAGGAAGGGTGTTGTGCGATTACTGCCAACGACCGGATCATTATCGAAGAGATTGTCGTAAGAGGCTTGGACTTTGTCTTATTTGCGGATCAGCTGATCACACCATTGATACTTGTCCGTCGAAGCTACGGTTGAAAGAAGATACTCAGAAGCCACCACAGAGACAGTTTTAGGAGCAGAAGCAGTTTCGGGGGCAGAAGCTGATAACTCAGGGACCCAATCAAGCTCGAGCTTTTACCCTGACGGCTGAGGAAGCTAAGGCTTCAGGAGAAGTTGTTTCAGGTATTCTACTTGTTCATGGTTTCTCCGCATTAGCGTTATTCGATTCTGGTGCATCCCATTGTTTTATGCCGTCCAAGTTTATTGCTACACACTCGATTACTTGCACGACCTTGTCTAGTTTCTGGGACATACACACTGGGAATGGGAAGATCATATCTAGTAGAGAATGTAAGGATTGTGCAGTTGTTGTTTGCGGACGGGAGCTATTTGCAGATTTCTTGGTGATTGATACAGGCAGCTATGAGGTCGTCTTGGGAATGGATTTTCTCGGCACTTTCCACGCTCACATCGATTGTAGGGCAAAGAAAGTAATTTTCCAGATTCCCGGACATCCAGAGTTTATCTTCACTGGAGGGAGCAGTTCTGTCGGGCCAGTCGAGTTTAGGGCTAGGCCGACAACTAATGTTCTTTCGTCGATAGAGGTTGCTAAAGATGAAGCGCCAGCTATTGTTCAAGATTTCATGGACGTGTTTGAAGACATATCAGGTTTACTGCCGAAGCGAGACATGGAGTTCGCGATTGATCTTGTTCCTGGTGCAGCGCCAGTTTCTAAAGCATACTATTCAATGGCACCAGTGGAGTTAGAAGAAGTCAAGAAGCAGGTTACTGAATTACTTGAGAAGGGTTGGATTCGAAGCAGTAACTCGCCTTGAGGAGCTCCAGTTCTTCTAGTTAAGAAGAAAGATGGCACAAGGAGGATATGCATCGATTATCGAGAATTAAACCGGGTGACTATTAAGAACAAGTACCCGATCCCTCGCATTGGCGAATTATTTGAGCAGCTTAGTGGCGCGAGGGTATTCTCGAAGCTGGATTTGCGATCCGGATATCATCAGGTCCAAGTTAAAACAGAAGATATTTGCAAGACGGCGTTCAGAACTCGGTATGGACATTACGAGTATTTAGTGATGCCCTTCGGAGTAACGAATGCACCGGCGATATTTATGGACTTGATGAATCGAATCTTTTCACCATTCTTAGACCAGTTTATAGTGGTGTTTATTGATGATATTCTGGTCTATTCCAAGAGTATTGAAGAGCATGTTGAACACTTAAAGATCGCACTGCAGACGTCGAGGCAAGAAAAATTGTATGCAAAGATGAGCAAGTGCGAGTTTTGGAAGAAGTGAAGTTTTTGGGGCATGTCGTGTCTGGAGATGGAATCGCAGTTGATCCCGAAAAGATTGCAGCAGTTCGAGATTGGCCAATTCCGAAGAACGTTGCAGAGATCAGAAGCTTTCTTGGACTTGTCGGGTATTACAGGAGGTTCGTGGAGAACTTTGCTCGTCTGGCGGAGCCTTTGACCAAGCTTACGCGCAAAGAAGTACCATTTGTGTGGACGGATAAGTGTGCATCGGCTTTTGAGGCGTTGAAACAGAAGTTGATAACCGCTCCTATTCTGACCGTACCAGACATTTCCGGAAGATTGGTGATTCACAGCGACGCATCTGGGAAAGGATTGGGATGTGTTTTGATGCAGCATGGGAAGGTTATAGCTTACGCATCGAGACAGTTGAAAACTCATGAGAAGAATTACCCAACCCATGACTTGGAGCTATCAGCTGTGATTTTCGCTTTGAAGATTTGGAGACACTACTTATTGGGAGAAAGGGTTGAGGTTTTCACCGATCATAAAAGCTTGAAGTATGTGTTCACGCAGAAGGAGCTTAATATGAGGCAGCGTAGATGGTTGGAGCTGATGGATGACTACGATCTTGATCTTAAATACCATCCGGGAAAAGTTAATGTCGTGCCGGATGCGCTTAGTCGGTTTCCAGCAATTCAGATGTTGACTGTACAGAAGGGACTTATTGAATACTTTCGAAGATTCGATTTGGAGGTTGTGCTACCGCATTCTTCGGGACAGTTGATGCAGTTGCAGGTACAATCGTCGTTGATCGAGAATATTAAAGCAGCGCAATTGCAGGACCCTAGATTGCAAAAGTTTCGAGAACAGGTTGAAGCTGGACTTCGAACAGACTTACTAGTCCATGAATATGGTTCGTTGCGTTATGGTAGCCGTTTGTGTGTGCCAATGGGAGATATTCGCGAAGAACTTATGAAGGAGGTGCATAGTTCAGCATATTCTGTACATCCAGGAGGCACGAAGATGTACCGAGTTATACGACATCATTTCTGGTGGGAAGGCACGAAACGGGAAATTGCCCGCTATATGGCAAAGTGCTTGGTGTGTCAGCAAGTTAAGGCTGAACATCAAAGGGTTGCTGGTTTATTGCAACCACTTCCGATTCCTCAGTGGAAGTGGGAACATATAACCATGGATTTCGTGACAGCTCTACCGCGGAGTCCAAAAGGTAACAATGCAGTTTGGGTGATTGTTGATCGATTGACCAAGATAGCTCATTTCATCCCTTTTCGAGTTGGTCAATCAACAAAAACTTTGGCAGAACGGTACATGCAGGAGATTGTAAGATTGTATGGAGTACCGGTGAGCATCGTGTCCGACCGTGACACTCGTTTCTTATCACACTTTTGGAGGAGCTTACAGGAAAGTTGGGGACTCGATTGAAGTTTAGCACAGCTTATCATCCTCAAACAGATGACCAGTCGGAGAGAACAATTCAAACTCTTAAAGACATGTTGATGTTAGTTATATGTATGCCCTAGAGGCCATTACTATACTTAGGATGTATATTATAGTGGATGCTTGGACATATATAGGGAGGACTTTCTTGCTCGACATGATAGTATGCTATCTGGTTGCTCTTTACCTTAACGTGTACACTGATTGTCTCTCTGTTACATGTTGGTAAAGCCCTTAGGATGTGTACTTGACTACCTGGACTATGATGCGGATCATACTAGTGGGGACATGGTAGTCCATAAGTACATCCTTCAAGGTCCCTAGTCGTGGGTGTATCGAGACGGGGCATCGATATACCAGAGTAGACTAGCGTATTCCTTCTTGACCCATACAGATGGGCGATGGATGATCCCATATCCATTGGTGTTTGACATCAGAGATGATATACGGGTGCTCAGTGGAGACTGGGTACACTGGACGGACTCGCGGAGAACTCCCAGATGGTATTATACCTCACGTCAGATGGCAGTTCTCTGGTGACACTGGTATAGGTTAGTCTGTAGACCCGAGATCGTCATAGAGTCTTGTGTGATTCCCACTGTGCTTTGATTTCCACCTTACCACGTCCAAGAGGGCGTGCAAAACGGTGGTTTTTGGGTACAGTCCCGAATCACATGGAGGCAATGAGCGATAGGAGGGGATTCGTCTCTCCCGGTATAGGGAGTTGATGTTGCACTGTGTTCGATTGACTATAACCGGAAATCCCTGGCCAGGGTTGCTGAGATTTACTGGTAAGTGTTACTAGTAGTATCTCAAACTGTTATAGACCTCATATCGACACGACTTATCGAGCTACTGGGGTCTGACGTTTACCAACCCTAGGCGAGATATGCGACATATCAGACGATCAGACCGGACTGTACGGTAAGTGTTACTGGTTGGATTCACAGGAGTGTGAGCGGGCTTGCTCGTCGATCTTCTGATCGCTCAATACCTGGGTGGCCGTTACGTTTAGCAGACCGCTTGCGGCTTGTGGGTGTTTGATATGATCATCACCTGCTGCCGGCGTATTGACGAGTCTTTAGAGTCCTACACAGAGGTTTCCTGGCTCAAGCGAAACGAAATAGGAGCGCATATGAGATATGTGCGGGACTGAGAATAATGCATGTATGTGATACCGTATTCTATTCTCGCGATGAATGTATCGATTGGTTGTATGCGATATAACCTAGTTATCGAATCAAGGATTGATTCGATAAGCCGATACATTGAATATTAGTCGGTCATATGCGATATGACCGGATCGTTAAATCAAGTGTTGATTTAATGATTTAATGTATAATTATATATTTGATATATTACTTTACATTAACTAATATTAATTCACTTAAGATTACTTTCTCACTTGAATGTGCACATTGTATGTATGATATAGTTTTGTGCACTAGTTTGTATCATGTTTGATGATACATGCAAACTTGGGTGTATGTTTGATTTAAACCTTGGTTAAGTAAATGGTTAGGGTTATTATTTATTTATTCTTTTATTTATTTATTTCTTTGTCATGAAATAAAATGGTGGCTTTCTTTGGATTTTGTTGAAGCTTCATGAAGCTTTGAAAAAGCTTTGACCATTTTGTTTTATTCCTTAACCCTAACCATTCCCCTAACCCTAATTTATTCTCTACACTTAACCATGGTTGCTAATATGATAAGAATCATTTTATTTTCTATTATATTTATTCTTATCATATTATCTTCTTCTTCTTCTTCTTCTTCAAGAAGAAAGAAGGTTGCTAGCTTCAATGGTGACTTGAGAAGATGAGTGAGAAATCCAATTCTAAAGTGAACCCACTTCCTATTTCTTCATCCTCTACCACTTGCCAAGTAGTATAGGGTGTTTTCTTCACAAGTTTCATGACTTGGTGAAGTTGGAGCTTGATCTTGAGTTGCCTCGACGTAGATCATCTTCGGCATCGAAGTCGACGACCTAGCCCGATCTTTTCTCCGATGAAACCACCGCGAGAGTCTAGGATTTTGATGGGTACAGCGGAGGGACATCATCACGGAGCCGAGGAAGTGGAGGACCGGATCTACAAAGGTTGTATTTTCCGTTCACTCTTAGTTAAGTTGTTAACTAGCTTCTAGTTTCACCTAATTTCTAGTTAACGATCTTCATTAGGGTTTCTCGGCACCTAGATTTTTGAATTTGGCATGGTTGATGCCTTGTGGAACCACTTGAGTGTGCCTAGGAACCCTACAGTTGAGAGCTTGCATATTAGACTTCAAGGGTTCATAGGAGGATCATTTGCACTTAGTGGAGTTTTCTTACAATAACAGCTTTCATGCGACTATTCAGATGGCTCCATTCGAAGCTTTATATGGTCGCAAGTGTCGTTCACCTGTTTGTTGGGACGATATTGGTGAACGAAGATTGTTGGGACCAGATTTGATCGTGCAGACAGTTGAGAAGATTAATACTATCCGGAATCATATGAAAGCAGCACAAGACAGACAAAAGAGTTGAGCAAATACGTCAAGAAGACCTCTAGAGTTCGCCGTTGGTGACTTGATATTCTTGAAGATATCACCGACTAGAGGGGTGATCCGTTTCGGAAGTCGAGAAAAGCTTAGTCCTCGATTCGTTGGACCTTTTGAGATTTTCGTGCGTGTTGGAGAAGTGGCATATCGATTGGCGTTACCGCAATCCTTGGCAAATTTCATGACGTGTTTCACGTATCTCAACTCCGTAAGTATGTTGGAGATGAAACACATGTGTTGGATCATTCGGAGCTGACTGTACGAGAAGATTTGACTTTTGAGGAGCGACCGATGTCGATTATGGATCGAAGAGAAAAGGTTCTTAAGAGCAAAGTTAGCACTCCTGTACTTGTTTCTTGGGGTAATCGCTCACATGGAGAGTCAACTTGGGAACGAGAAGATGAAATCCGGCAGAAGTTTCCGCACCTATTCTTGTAGTTGCTGTTTGTTTATCCTTTTTTGTTCTTGGAATTTCGAGTACGAAATTCTTTTTGTAGTTGGGTATAATGTAACAACCGAGTTCAGTTATACCAATTTCTATTTCAGTATTCATGTATCTGTGTATTTATTTATCGTGTTTGGCTGCGAATGGTATTTCATTTTACTTTGCATTCGACCCGACCCGCTTGCTTGAACCGGTTTGATTCATATTTATAGACTACCCTGGCCTATTAAATAGACACGTGTATCTCATGTATACTGCATATTAATTTTTATTTGGCATCGCACACTTTATGATATAACATTTTAGATCGCATAAAATAAATTAAAATTGCATTTCATAGCCTGCATGATATCCCTAACCCCGTGGTAGCGTCCGCGCATCGTGTTCTCGTCCCGTTCAGTGAAACAGACGTATTTGGATAGCTACGCGTACGTACGTGCGCCCGTTCTTGGGGGTATACTTTTCCATTACCTAAGCGTTCATTTTAAAATTCAGAAGTTGCGTATAATTTTCGTATTTTAAATCTAAATTTTTGGACCCGTCCCGGGCGTGTTTTAGAATATTTTTGTATCCGCCTAAATTCAAAATTTATTAAGTTTTATTTAAAATTTCCCTTTAAAAAATCTCGTAACAGAACAAATCGTTTTAGTTAAAAATTTAAAATCTTTTAAATTTTTTTACCAATCCCCAGCTTTTCTTCTCTGGCGCCGGGCCCCACTTTCTCTCTCTCTCCTCACCGCTACCTCTCTCTCTCTCTTTCCCTACAAAAGTCCAAATTTATCTCTCCTCCCCCCTCTCTCTCCCCTCTCGCAACTCTCTCTCTCTATCTCTCTCCTCTTTCTTTCTTTCTTTCTAAGAATAGCCTATCTCTCTCTCTCTTCTTTCTCTCTCCTCTCGCGTCTCTCTCTCTCTCATCTCGCGGGCACTGTGGAATCCTCGATTCCACTCACCCCTCGCACGATGTGGTCACCTCCCTTCACGAGCCTCCTTCTTTTCTCCCTCTTCTTCTTATTTAAACCCGAGCCCTCTGCATAACCCATCAAACTTCCCTTCCTCCTCAAACCCCAACCCTAAAAACTCCATCACCTCATCACCTCCTCACCTCAACCGAGCCTCCACCTCCTCCTCGCCATCTTCTTCTCCGTCTTTCTCATTCCCGAGCCCTCACCTGCATACCTACAGAACCTCCACTTTCACCGCCACCCTCACCTCGTTGCCGGCGATCCCTAGACCTCGCCGTCACCATTCTCCTCTCCTCCTCTCCCTCTCCTCTGCACTTCTTCTCTTCTTCTCTCCCCTGCACAGAACCTACACACCCGAGCCCAAACCCTAACCTAACCCTAACTCCTCTAAAACCAAACCCTAGCCTCGCCGGAGTTCCGTTGATCTCCTCGACACCATCACATCTCTCCTGACATAGATCACCAAAATCACAGTAAGCCTCATTTCCTTCTCTCATCTTCTTCCTCATCTTCTTTTCTTTTCGTTTCTTTTCTTGGTTTTAAAATTCTTGATTGCAGCCATCGCCGGAGCCGTGCGTGACGCCGACGTTCCAGACGACTCAGAGGACGTACCTTACCTGCGTGATCACCCTTGTACGTTGTTTGGATCTGTTCCGTGTACCGTGCGCGCGTCGTGACTTTTTCCGCCGGCATGAGACGTTCCGTATACCCATTTCTTGATCTGTCGAGACAAGTAAAACTTGCTACATGCTATTTATATTATTTTATACGTATTTAATTGCACATTAAACCTGTAGTTTAAATTTAATACCATAATTTCCCTTTTAACATTTCGATGTCCCGTTACATCATTTTAGATCTAGAACCTGAAACACTTCATATTGCATGTTAGATTATGATACTCGGTACCCATATCCATAATTGAATCACATATTGCTTAGTTGTATAGCCCATAGTACTCTTTTAATTGTTTAAAACCTTTCGGACACCGTCTGCATCCATTTAACCTATTATATATATAATTGCATCCCTAGATCATTTAACCCATAATAATAAGATTTTAACATTCCATATTTGATAAAGTGTATTTAATTCGTGTTGGAACCATAACCCTAATGCAAATCGATAACCGTGCATCCATATATTTTAATCTGTACCTATTTGCATACCACATTACAATGTTCCATTTTATTGTTTCATTAGTACCCCATACTTGTTTTATATACTCATGCTTATTATAGCTTAATTATGAGCACCCACGTGAAATTTTGTGCACCCCTGACATGACTTGATACACCTACTACTTGACCCGATTTGGTACCGTGCACTTCTTAACATGACATCATACATATATACTACCTGACTTGACCTGAGGTACCATATCTTTACCTGTTACCTGATCTTGTTACTAATGCCAACAACCTTAACATGTTATCCCTACGGACATTTCCTGTTGTCTAGACAGACAAACATGTACATGCTTGATCCTGTGTTGGCATTAACTCCAGATTTCTTAATACCTGACTTGACATATATAACTGGGGGGTATGGGGAAATCAGGAATGTAACCGAACGTAACTCAAAGGGCCATCCTATTGTTTGCCGTTTTTCCGGGCGTTACGGAATACCTATTGTTTGCCGTTTTCCGGGCGTTATGGAATAATCACCGATGGGTTACGATGAGGATTACATTACTTGGTTTCGAAGACTTTAGAATAGATAACCCCATAACACAGTTTAGATAACACTGCACGTCACTTATACTGTCATACTCACTGTTATTTATTCTTGTTATATTCTTGTTCATACTCATACCTGCATGTCTTGCTACCCCTGTTTATACTATTGCTTGATATCATGACGCACTGACGTCTGGGTTTTGCATGGCACAGATTCTTTACCTTCGCTACAGGCCGAGCAGGAGTATTTCAGTCAGCAGGCTGGGCAGTGAGGACTTGTTAGTAGTTAGTTCATTTTACTTTCGGTATTTTCATTCCTGATGTGAGCCCGCATTATGGGACATACATTCCAGTTTATTCTTGTATTGGATCTTTTGCTTCCGCATTATTTTATTCTTGACTCGTTTTATTCTGGCTTATGGACATGCGTTAGATAGTTTATTATTGTTCTTGATATCTCTACAGCCGTAATGTGACTGTGGAAGGATATTTCCTATCCACAGGTAGCATGGTTGGCTATGTCACGTGCCTATCTTAGCGTACTTTGGGAAGCGGGACGTGGCATATTAGCTAGATCAGCCGTTTGTTGTGTTAAATTCTGTCAGCGATTCCTTTGTTGCGCGACACGTATTTCAGTCATGTGCCAATTGGATAGGAGATAGAGATCCGTCCATCGTTTTGATCCTTCTAGAGTTGTTGGATTTGACGTTCTCCTGGCACGGACTGGTTAGCTACGTGCTAGACGTCTGTGGACTGCCGTGAGGAAACAGTCAGGATTTGTTTCCCGGCGAGTTAGTTCTTGTTGTGCAGGGGGACAGTGGTGCCGCCCATCACATCTTGAATTCAGCCTTTTTCGCTAGTCGGCTTTTGAGGAGAGGATGTTGAGAATTCTTGGCTTTCATTCGTGATATCGGAGTCACGGTGGGTTTGTTGGACCGTCTTCCGTCGTGCGAGAGTTTTCCGACGTTGTTCCAGATGAGCCAGCGAAGCTTAGGGAGTTTAAGGATCTGCTGCAGAGTTGCTACATAGAGGGACTTGTACGTCCAATTGTTTCGCTTTGGGGAGCTTCTATTCTGTTCGTCAGGGAGAAAGACGGAAGTTTGAGATTGTGTGTTGATTGATCGTCAATTGAACCGAGTTACGGTGCGGATAGGTACCATTTACCTCGCATTGACGATTTGTTCGACTTGCTCCAGAGTGCGAGACATTTTCTAAGTTTGTTTGGGATCAGGTCATCATTGGTTGCGGGTTCGGAGTGATGACATTCCAAAGACTGCTTTTGTGCGTGGTACAGGCAGTATGTGTTTTGGTGGTGTCGTTGGACTCACCAATGCCCTAGCAGCATTCGTGGAGGTGATGAACCAGATTTTTTCAGGCCGTTCCTCGACCAGTTGATTGTTGTGTTATTGATGACATTCTGGTCTATTCCAATGTGTCGTGAGGAACTTGAGCAGCACTTGAGGATTTGCTTTGCAGACATTCGGAGAGCCCCAGCGGTTTGCTAAATTCTCGGAGTGTTCCCTCAGGCTTGATTGTGTTGTCTTCCTAGGTCATGTGGTTAAGGGAGACGGTTTTTGTACGGACCCGAGGGAGATCGAAGCCGTACAGCTTTGGCCCATACTTATATCCAGGACAGAGATCCGCAGATTTTTAGGCTTAGCAGGTTTTTACCGCCGTTTCGTGCAGGATTGCTTGTGTATCGCTGCACCATTGATTGACTGGGAAGGAGATTCCTTTTCTTGGACTGAGGCATGCGTGCAGAGTTTTCGGAAGTTGAAGACTCGGTTGACAACTGCAATGGTTCTTTCTTTGCTTCTGGATCGGACGACTTTTTTGTTTACTGTGATGTTTCACGAGTGGGGCTTGATTGTGTACTGATGTGGCACTATAGAGTTATCGCTTATGCTTCCCGACAGTTGGGGGAAGTACAAGCAGGATATCCCACTCATGATCTGGAGATGGCCGTGGTGGTCGTGCGTTGGAGATTTGGAGACATACTTGTGCGGAGAGTCGTATCAGATTTTCACGGACCACCAGAGCATAATGTACATCTTCCTGCAGCGGGTTTTGATTGTTGAGACAACGCCGTTGGATGGAGCTTGTGAAGAATTGTGATTGTGAGATCCTTTGTTTCCCGTGGCAAGGCGATTGTGGTAGCTGATGCTTTGAGTCGTAGGCCCGGGGGTAGCTTGTTCCAGTTGTGCGCAGTTCAGAGACAGTCTTCTGCAGAGTTAAAGTTCTTATGTGATTGTGGAGTATAGCTAAGTTCGCCTCTACTGAGGGGACACCTTGCTCGTGTCCGCGCCCGTCCACTTTTACTTAATCGTTTTCGTGAAGCACGGCCCACCGATGCTCGTTGTCTGTGATACTTGAGCTTGTTCGGTAGGGTAAAGATTCGGAGTCCTTGATTTTTGACTGGGGTGTGCTACGTTTAGGGACGCATTGTGTGTACCTGATACTGATAGGCAGAGACGTGAGATCCTAGAAAAGGCACACCAGTCAGCCTTCTGTGTTCGTCTAAGTTCCACCACGATGTGACGTGACTTGTGAGATAGTTACGGGTGGGCAGGAATGAAGAGTGAAGTTTCAGATTTCGTTTTAAGGTGTCTGTCTTATTGTGAGCTAAGGTTGAGCATCTGAGACCGGCGGGAGAGTTGCAATCTTTAACCGTTCCAGAGTGGGAATAGGGGCAGATCTCCATGAATTTCGTTGTGGTGTCTACCCAGGGTTGGATAGGGTGTGACTCCATTTGGGTGTTTGTTTTCCGGTTATGCTCAGTTTGCTCAGTTGTTCTCTGTTAAGTTTGTGCGTTTGCACGGAGTTCTTTCATGTGTTGTATCCAACAGAGGCGCCCAGTTGGCTAGCCGTCTTTGGTAGAGCTTCAGGAAGCCTTGGGTACTGGTTGAGCTTTAGCTCCGCTTTTCCATCTGTAGGCCTATGGTTTGTGCGAGCGGACTATACAGACTCTGGAGGATATGCTTGTGCTTACGTACTAGTTGTTTGTTGGCAGTTGGGACCGTCACTTGCCATTGATAGGGTTCTCCTTCGATAGCTGTTATCAGGAGACGTTCCAATTGGAAACCTTTAGGTTTTGTTTAGTAGGTCGTGTCGATTGCCAGTCTGTTTTTCTGACTCTGCGAGAGTAGGATTTTGGACCCCAGTTAGTCGTGAGGCTTCGGAGAAGATCCTGTTAGTGTATATGCCCTAGGGGCCATTATTGTATCATACTAGTTTGTATATTACTTAATGGAAGCTTGGGATATTCACATGTATATAACAGTCTTGCTAAACATGGTAGTATGCTACTTGGTTTTTCTATCTTAATATGTGAGTATACGTATTGATAGAGCTCTTAGGATCTTGCTTGACTACCAGCGTTGTGATGGCAGTCACACTAGTGGGGGCTGGGCAGTCTACAAGCACATCCTTTTTCAGGTCCCTAGTCGTAAGATTATCGAGACAGGGCATCGATACTCCGGAGTAGACTAGTGTGTACGCTTCTCATCCCAGTTGGGGAGATGGTCTGTGCCACAGCCGTCAGTACGTCGTACTGGAGATAGTATACATGTGCTCGTTGGGTTACGGGTACACCGGACAAGACTCACAGGGAACTGTTGGTTGGTATTATACCCGTCGTCAGTTAAACAGTTCCCAGGTGGCATGAGTACAGCATAGTCCGCAGACTTGACACTGCTGCTTCGCCTCGAGTGTGTTCCCACTATTCTTAGATTGCTACCCTACCACGGCTCAAAAGAGTCATGCAAACAGGTAGCAGTTGGGTGCAGTCCCGAAGCACTTGGAGGCAGTGGCGGTTAGATAGGATTCGTCTCTCCCGGTATTGGGAGTTGATATCGCGCTGTGTCAGAGAGCCATTACGCAAAGTCCCTGGCCAGGGCAAGCGAGATTTACTGGTAGGTTTTCCAGTAGTTTCTCAAGGTGTAATGGGCTTCGCTCCGATATGACTTGTTCCGCTTTTAGGGGACTGACGCTTGCGCCCCCTAGGCCGGATATGCGATAGTCTTAGACGAACAGACCGGACTGTACGGAGATTGTCACAGCAGGCTCAGTAGGAGTTCGGATGGGTTTCCTCATCGGCCTTCTTATCGACATCTACCTGGGGACCGTTACGTACAGCTAGTGCCGCTTGCGGTCTGTGGTTAAGCCCACTGCCAGCATAGTAGTCGAGTCTCTAGAGTCCCACACAGAGAGTTTCCCTACTCCAGGCGAAACGATATAGAGGTCGTATAGTTTTACGAAAAGAGTTCGGACGCATACGTGTGTTTACACACGTACGTCGTTCGGACAGTTTTTACTAGTCGGCTTTGGTTTAAGCCAGATTCTAGTATCGGGTTATTGGATTTATACAGTCTAAAGTTTTTTCGTGTTTTCACGGATAGGAGGGGCGTTCTCGTAATTTCACAAGAAGCTTCTAGAAGATTAGTGACTTGGGGGTTTAGGTGGTATATGCATTAAATGAGATTAGTGACTCATTTGTGTGATTCATCCATGTCATTAATGCATCATAAATGCTTAATGACTCATGGAGATGAATCTGTAGGGTTGCTAGGCACGCGCACAAGGTTCTACGAGGCATCAACCATGCCCGATTTAAAAATTAGCCGTGCCGAACAACCCGAATACCGATCTTTAAACTAGAGATTAGGCGAAAACTAACATGCTAAACATTTTAACACTAAGTAAGAGGGATTACAAGTTTTGTAGATCCGGTCCTTCACTTAATATGGTCCGTGTTGAGGTACCTTCGCTGCGATCATCGTGCTCCGGACTCTCGAGAGGTTCTACGAAGAGAAAGATGCAGCCTTTGCCCCCGATCTTCGAAACAAAGATGATCTACCTTGAAGTTTCGTTAACACAAGCTAACACTGACTAAAATTGAGTGAACACTCTCATCTAAAGGGCAAGGGAAGATGAGGATGATGAAGTAGGATTTTTGCTCTCTTTATTTATCTTTTTCTCACATATTTTCATCACAAATATCAAAGCAAGAAAGCTTTGTAAGCATAGAAGAAGAAGGAAGAAGATGAACAATATTAGAATTATCCTTTTGTGATGAATAGAAAGAATTAATATGATAAATAATGCAACCATGGTCAACTAAACTCATGTAGAGAATTAACTAGGGTTAGGGTTTGGGTTGGGTTAAAGCATGAGTCATAACAAAATATCTTTATCATGACAAAAAGAAACCTTCTAGAATCAACTAGAAGTCTTAACCCTAATCCAAACCCTAATCATGTTTAAACTCTACTAAACATGTTGCATTAGTTATCATATCATGTTACAATATTATATATCGCATATATAATATTTATCGTAACAAAATAAAATAATACAATTAACATATATCCCATATATATCAATGTATTACCCGAGTGAGAAAAAGAATCTTTTAGTGAGCTAATATTAGTTAATGTCATTTAATATATCATATATATTATTATATATTAAATTATCGAATCAACAATTGATCCGACAATCCGGCTATATCGCATATAACCGACTAATATTTATCCGTACCGATTCATCGAATCAACACTTGATCCGATGAACCGGCTGATATCATATATCGCGAGAATAGAATACGGTATCTCATATCGCATTATCCTCGGTCCCGCACATATCACATATGTGCTCCTACTCCGTTTTGCCTGAGCCAAGAAACCTCTGTGTAGGACTCTAAAGAATCGTCAATACGCCGGCAGTAGGTGATGATCATATCAAACACCCACAAGCTGCAAGCGGTCAGCTAAACGTAACAGCTACCCAGGTATTGAGCGCTCAGAAGATCAACAAGCAAGCCTGTACATTCTCCTGTGAATCCAAACAGTAACACTCCCGTACAGTCCGGTCTCGTCGTCTGATATGTCGCATATCTCGCCTAGGGGTGGTAAACGTCAGACCCCAGTAGCTCGATAAGTCGTGTCGATATGAGGTCTATAACAGTTTGAGAAACTACTGATAACACTTACCAGTAAATCTCAGCAACCCTGGCCAGGGATTTCCGGTTATAGCCAATCGAACACAGCACAACATCAACTCCCTATACCGGGAGAGACGAATCCCCTCCTATCGCTCATTGCCTCCATGTGATTCGGGACTGTACCCAAAAGCCACCTTTTTGCACGCCCTCTTGGACGTGGTATGATGGAAATCAAAGCACAGTGGGAATCACACAAGACTCTATGACGATTTCGGGTCAACAGACTACTCTGTACCAGTGTCACCGGAGAACTGCCATCTGACGTGAGGTATAATACCATCTGGGAGTTCTCGGCGAGTCCGTCCAGTGTACCCAGTCTCTACTGAGCACCCGTACACCATCCTTGATGTCAAACACCGATGGATATGGGATCATCCATCGCCCATCATATGGGTCAAGATGCGTATACGCTAGTCTACTCTGGTGTATCGATGTCCTGTCTCGATACACCCTCGACTAGGAACAGTTATAGTATGTACTCGTCGACTACCGTGGCCCCACTAGTATGATCTCATCATAGTCCCAGTAGTCGAGTACATATCCTAAGGGCTTTATCAACATGTAACATAGAGACAATCAGAGTACATGTTAAGATAAAGTACAACCAGATAGCATACTATCATGTCGAGCAAGAAAGTCCTCCCTATATATATCCAAGCATCCATTACAATATACATCGTATGTACAGTAATGGCCTCTAGGGCATACATATAACTAACAATCTCCCACTTGCACTAGGGCCATCTGTTGTGGTATCACATACCCAACAATTAGCTGTGGTTAAAGTATCTCATACTCAACCATCCCATAAAAGTCTCTACTGGGAAAAAGGCCTTTGTGAGTGGATCCGCGCTGTTGTCCTCTGCGTCTACTCTCCTAATCTCGATCTCCCTGGAGATCAACCATCTCCATGATCAGGTGATGCTGCCTAAGAATTATATCTGGATTTCTGATGGGACGGGGGTTCCTTGGCCAAAGCCACAACTCCATTGTCACACAATGGTAGGAACGAAGTTCATCTCATGAACTTACATATATCCAGACTGTCTCTTTGGTAGCATCCTTGGTAACGATGTATCTTGCCTTTAATCGTCTAGTATGTCACGGTATCTAGCTTGGAACTCTTCCAACATACCGTCCCTCCACTGAGGGTAAAGACAATGCCTGCGACTGACATTCAGTCGTCCTTATCACCCTGGAACCTTTCCAGTGGTTCACCCCAGGATCGATTGATACCATCTCACTACAACTAGTGAGAATCCTAACATCCAATCAGATCTATCTCATGGATCCAAAACCCAGGATTTAGGAGGTATCGTTTTGATCCTATAAGGAGAATCCTTGTGATAAGCGGAGATTGACCGAGCGTAGCATAGGAAACTCCTTCCCTATCAAGAGTATGTCATCCACGTACTCTACGAGGACCACCACCATACTCTCTAATACCTTTTTGTATATACAAGGTTCATCTACCATTTTGATGAAGTCAAACTCTTTGACTACCACATCAAAACAGATGTTCCAACTCCGCGATGCCTGTTTTATCATATAAAACATCTTGCACACGTTTCCGCTGCTCCCACTGTCTACGAAGCCCTCTGGCTGTGTACTTATAGGCGCTATTTTCTAAAACATCATTTAGAAAAGCAGTCATGACACCCAACCGCTAGATATCGTAGTCATGGTATATAGCCGTGGCAAGTAGGATCTGGATGGACTTAAGCATAGCTTTGAAAGTCTTAACTTTTCCATGTACACCAAGTAATCTTCTCAAGATATACTCGCTCCTGATGGGGATTTAACCCTTCAGATAAAGCAACCAAAGTCCATACTTTGTTGGTGTATAAGGATTCCATCTCAGATCGATAAGCATCCAGCCATTCTTACAGAGTCCCACTCCTGATGGCCAGCTCGAAACTAGTTGGGTCATCATCTCATGATGCAATCCTCGCTCCCACTGTCATGGAGAAACCTAAGTATCTCTCAGGTGGGTGAGGAACCCTACTAGATCGGCGGAGAGGCTGAGGTTCGTTGGAAACTATTGAATCCTTTGGTTCTACCAAATCATCAGCTGCAATTTGTATAGCTGGAACCCTTCCAGTTCTACATAACAGAACTTGCCTCGAGCTTGTCCGGATTTTGCTTTTAGACATAGGCCGGACAACCCCAAATCTTAACCAACTTAAGATATGGGCTTTTCCCTTTCCATATCACATATGAAGTGGTAGGCAACTGATTTGATTTGAACCCTATTCAATAGGTATGCAGCTTCTCAAGCGCATAACATCCAAAAGGAAATAAGAAACTCAGTAGTACTCATCATAGAGCACACCATATCACATAGGGTGCTATTGCTCCGCCCCGATACACCGACGTGCTGTGGTGTATACGGAGGAGTAATGCTGAGAGAGAATCTTATTCTCCTTTAGAATAGTCCAGGAATTTCGTGCTCAAGTATTCTCCTCCCTGATCTCATCAAAGGACATAATACTTATACCCGTATTTTGGTTCTCTACTTCTAACTTACGTTCTGTGAATATCTCAAAAGGTTCGGACTTGTGTTTTAGCAGGAACATATGTCTGAATCTTGAGAGATCATCAGAGAATGTAATGAAGTACAAAGAACCGGTCTTGGCATGTGTAGACAGGAGACTTTCATACATCAGCATGTATCAATCCCAAGAGTTCACTAACTCTTTCTCTGTTTCCAATAAACAGAGCTATGGTCATCTTATCTTTGTGACATGACCGGCAAGTTTCACAAGATGTAAATTCAAACTAATTTAAATATACATCTAAATGTAACTTCAGCTAGTCTGGTCGCATTGACATGACCTAGTCTTCAATACCTCAAGAAGGATTCATTCATTTCTGAACTATTCCTCTTGTGTGTGTTCTGTATACTAAGAACTGTAGTTTGATTTAGAACGTCAATGCTTTTAGATAACGTGCCTGAACCGATCAACTCTTGATATAGGAAATGTTCAAAACATTATCCAACAATACAAAATTATATCATTTCTTTACTAATAAAGAGAATGATATGATGTTGTATATCAGGTTCGGTATCTAATAACATTCGTTCAGAATCAATGTATTCTGGTAATACAGGGTGACAGTGACCAACAGACTTGGCTGCAACACTTGCACCGTTTTCTGTCTCATGAAACTTATCACCCGTTCTCAGTTCTCTACCTGTCTGTAGCCCATGCAACAGATTACATATGCGGGATCCTGATCCGGTATCTCATACCCAGGACGTAAAGGATACTGAGAAACAGTTCTATGTAATGAACACACCCGAAGATGATGCATCAGCATGCACTTTCTTCGTTTGGGCGGCACGGGAAATCTGGTATTCCCCAATTTCCTGCTCTGTCTTATAACAATTATAAGTTGGAGCGGGACCAACGTTCCCCAGCTCAGTATAACAAGCGGGTTTGGTCAATATATCCGTATAATTATCTTGATTAAGGCGTGATATGGTCGCTACCTGGAGAGAGAGAGAAGAAAACACTCAGCGTATGCTCTTGCAAGATTAGATTGGTTATCTAATATATCTAATCAGGATGTCTCCCACTGTTTTAATCAAATCTTCCTTCAAACCCTAAAAGGAATGACTAGCCGGGATTAATTACACGCTACAAGTTCGCCAATCTTTCAGCCAGGCCAGTGTCGGTACTTTGAGGGAGGTCCCCCGTGCTTTCGCACGAACCTAATTAAAGTAAACCTCATTTTCCCAGAGGGGTAACCCCGTTAACACCTTTCTAGACACCTACTTGATCGGCTAATTGTAATGTGTAAAACTCTCCCAGGAGTAACTCTTACTCGCAGCGAGTATCGGGATCCAACTATCTTATAGAAGGTATGCAATCTCATTGCAAATTTCAACTCTTGAAATTCCCAATAATATTTTGCCCCTAGCGATCTATGACCTTAACTAAGTCAACAAACCATAAATCGCAAGTCAAGTTCAACCCGTACATTTCCCGATTGAATTAAACCCACCCGTACGACCCTTAACTGAGTCAACAAGGCCGTACGAATACTCTAATCCAATCACATCTCATGTTTTAGCAGATAAACATTACTTAGCTACCGTACACTATGCCTTAACTAAGTCAACAAACATAGCACGAATACAAAATAATATCTATCTGAAATGACGGAGGGCTACGCAGGTTTTTCAGAAAACCCTGAGCGTAATGAACTTGATATCGTTGTAGAATCGAGTAATTTTAAATGGAGTGTTTTTGAGGCTTTTCTAGTTTTGCTAAAGGGGTCACTCCCGGTGAAGGGATCGTCGGCCCTTTCCTCATCGAATAAGGTGCAGGATATATCACATATACCGCTGTGCAAAGCAAGAACTAGAGCTACCAGTTTTTTTTGTTTTTTTTTAAACAAGTTTCTACAACATCTTAGGTTTCTTTTATTTCATTAATCTCATTAATGAAGTCCCATTTTATTATGCTTCACAAGCATCTCTTTTGAAACGAAATCTGCAATATAACATATATCTCATATATATAATATAAACATTCGTCTCAGGCAGTAATATAATCTCATCACAGAACATTGCAGCAGAAGAAACATATATGAAATATTGGATATACTAGGACGTCCGTGTTTTCAATACGAGCATGTATAAAACACGGATTCCACGGTCGCGATGAATAGCCAAACCCACATCCCTAGATCCCTACGAGAGCGGCAAGTAACACTGCCAATTCTAGGGTTAGGAGACCCGGTCTCGACTCCTCGAGATGGTCTCCCACTGGACCCTAGAACCCGGTTACTTGTGATCCCCTCCTTGGGTCTACCAATGCGGAAAAGTAAATAATATACAACGGTGACATCTTCCGCAACCTGGAAGTGCCCCAATAAAAGAAAATTACATACATATGAATTTTACATGAATGAAAAAGAAAAAACTCTCATCTCACTTAAAACCCCCGGCTATTCAAACGCGACGATCCAATACAACATATCACAGCAACACATAATATCTCATATCATCAACGTAAGCAAGTATGCGTACCCCGATTGTCGTTGATGTATAGCAACGAAGCCGGCGATATACCACATACTACGCTTACGGTCACAGAAAAGAAAGTGTAAAACTACAACAGTTGGAATCCGCAATCTCTTTAGACATCGCATGCCTAACCAAATGAATTTCTTAGACATCGCATGCCTAACAATTATAAACTCCGCATTTTAGTCTCATTATCGAAAACTCTTTTCAATATCAAGTCGGGCAATTCAACAAGATTCCCGACGTCCTGATCGAATGCTCGTCGCAAACTTTAGTAGACGGCCGCACCCCCGGATGCCGTCGACGAAGTGCACTAAGGCGGAACACCGCTGCCGCGAGCACCCGAACGGATGCTTTCGGCGACGGGGTTCTCCTACAGTCACTTGGTCGGGGCTTTGGGGCGTGGCTGTCTATTAAGTTTACCCGGCGAGTATCCGCGTACGCTACGTGATTGCGACGGACTTTTGATCACATCAAAATTTCGTGGCAACCGATCATTGGAGATTGAACTGCTAGATTTATAACATTCAAATTAGTTATCTCATAACTACCTGTGGATTCTAAATATTGTATCACATTCCAGATAAATAGACAATGTTAAACTTTCCGATCGAATAATCAAACACCCAAGATTTCCCCAATATATCTCAACACTTGAAATTAGTTTAAAAACATCCATCACATGCTACAGTACCAATGATCCAGCCGTAGAAGGGTCAAGCCAACGCCTCACATGTGGCACGCCGTACTGCCCCAAACCCTAAGGTTCAAAAGGCAGTTCAAGACGGTCACATAATCGAGTTAAGGTTTGTTGTCTTCTAGAGGGTCCACCGCGTTACTTGCACGACTTAGAACGTTCTTACTGGGGAAAAGTGAGTTATTGATATTCGTTCGAACTTTTTAACAGTTTCTAAAAATTATCCCGACAAAACTAAACAAAGTTAAAATATCCGATCGAATCTTTAAGTCCCCAATACAACCCAGAAAACACAACACTGGAGTGAAAATAAAAAATTCCCAGAAGAATCAGGAATTAGCTACGGAGGTTACTGTGTAAACCCTATCCCTCAATCCTTCCTTCTTGCCGCGGAACCGCCGCCAATACCTAGGTTTGGCCGCGGTTCCGCGGTGCTTTGGGGGATTTAGGGGGTCGGGTTTCACAGTAATTCCTATAATTCCCTGCTGATTTTTTTGAGCATTTTTAATTCACAAAAAATCACATTTTCGAAAAATTTCCAGAGAAGGGGTTATATCGGGTTTTCCGGGTTCGATCGGACTTTAAACTTCGTCTAGACTTCGCCTAAAGCTCTAGCTTGGCTCTGATACCACTGTAGGGTTGCTAGGCACGCGCACAAGGTTCTACGAGGCATCAACCATGCACGATTTAAAAATTAGCCGTGCCGAACAACCCGAATACCGATCTTTAAACTAGAGATTAGGCGAAAACTAACATGCTAAACATTTTAACACTAAGTGAGAGGGATTACAACCTTTGTAGATCCGGTCCTTCACTTCATATGCTCCGTGTTGAGGTACCTTCGCTGCGATCATCGTGCTCCGGACTCTCGAGAGGTTCCACGAAGAGAAAGATGCATCCTTTGCTCCCGATCTTCGATACAAAGATGATCTACCTTGAAGTTTCGTTAACACAAGCTAACACTCACTAAAATTGAGTGAACACTCTCATCTAAAGGGCAAGGGAAGATGAGGATGATGAAGTAGGATTTTTGCTCTCTTTATTTATCTTTTTCTCACATATTTTCATCACAAATATCAAAGCAAGAAAACTTTGTAAGCATAGAAGAAGAAGGAAGAAGATGAACAATATTAGAATTATCCTTTTGTGATGAATAGAAAGAATTAATATGATAAATAATGCAACCATGGTCAACTAAACTCATGTAGAGAATTAACCAGGGTTAGGGTTTGGGTTGGGTTAAAGCATGAGTCATAACAAAATATCTTTATCATGACAAAAAGAAACCTTCTAGAATCAACTAGAAGTCTTAACCCTAATCCAAACCCTAATCATGTTTAAACTCCACTAAACATGTTGCATTAGTTATCATATCATGTTACAATATTATATATCGCATATATAATATTTATCGTAACAAAATAAAATAATACAATTAACATATATCGCATATATATCAATGTATTACCCGAGTGAGAAAAAGAATCTTTTAGTGAGCTAATATTAGTTAATGTCATTTAATATATCATATATATTATTATACATTAAATTATCGAATCAACACTTGATCCGACAATCCGGCTATATCACATATAACCGACTAATATTTATCCGTACCGATTCATCGAATCAACACTTGATCCGATGAACCGGCTGATATCATATATCGCGAGAATAGAATACGGTATCTCATATCGCATTATCCTCGGTCCCGCACATATCACATATGTGCTCCTACTCCGTTTTGCCTGAGCCAAGAAACCTCTGTGTAGGACTCTAAAGAATCGTCAATACGCCGGCAGTAGGTGATGATCATATCAAACACCCACAAGCTGCAAGCGGTCAGCTAAACGTAACAGCTACCCAGGTATTGAGCGCTCAGAAGATCAACAAGCAAGCCTGAACATTCTCCTGTGAATCCAAACAGTAACACTCCCGTACAGTCCGGTCTCGTCGTCTGATATGTCGCATATCTCGCCTAGGGGTGGTAAACGTCAGACCCCAGTAGCTCGATAAATCGTGTCGATATGAGGTCTATAACAGTTCGAGAAACTACTGATAACACTTACCAGTAAATCTCAGCAACCCTGGTCAGGGATTTCCGGTTATAGCCAATCGAACACAGGACTACATCAACTCCCTATACCGGGAGAGACGAATCCCCTCCTATCGCTCATTGCCTCCATGTGATTCGGGACTGTACCCAAAAGCCACCTTTTTGCACGCCCTCTTGAACGTGGTATGATGGAAATCAAAGCACAGTGGGAATCACATAAGACTCTATGACGATCTCGGGTCAACAGACTACTCTGTACCAGTGTCACCGGAGAACTGCCATCTGACGTGAGGTATAATACCATCTGGGAGTTCTCGGCGAGTCCATCCAGTGTACCCAGTCTCTACTGAGCACCCGTACACCATCCTTGATGTCAAACACCGATGGATATAGGATCATCCATCGCCCATCATATGGGTCAAGATGCGTATACGCTAGTCTACTTTGGTGTATCGATGTCCTGTCTCGATACACCCTCGACTAGGAACAGTTATAGGATGTACTCGTCGACTACCGTGGCCCCACTAGTATGATCTCATCATAGTCCCTATAGTCGAGTACATATCCTAAGGGCTTTATCAACATGTAACATAGAGACAATCAGAGTACATGTTAAGATAAAGTACAACCAGATAGCATACTATCATGTCGAGCAAGAAAGTCCTCCCTATATATATCCAAGCATCCATTACAATATACATCGTATGTACAGTAATGGCCTCTAGGGCATACATATAACTAACAGAATCACTCATAGATATTTATAAAGCATGGTTGTTAAATCCTTTTTTTGATTTTTGGATAAATAATAATGCTTCATATATATCATGATAGATCATTATCTCATTCTCATTCTCTTGCTCACATTCTCTCTCCTCAAGCTCTCTCTCTTCAAACCCTAATCCTCTCCTCTCATGTGTTGAGATCAAGGGTTAGATAGGCTAATTAATCCATAACTCTCACTCTATATCATCCTAGGTACTTTGATTAGCAACTAAAGTAACCTAGTTACCTCAAGTTTAGAGGCAAAGCTCTCGGGTGGATCGTCTACTACTTGGAGAAGGCCGAGGAGGAGGTGGTGATCGTAAAGACGAAGGACACGGTTCATTAGGTATAATCACTTCTCATAGTAGTTTAGAACTCCTATGCATATGTTAGTTATAGTTTAGTAAACGATTCTTCGGTTAGTCGATGTTTATGCAAAGAACAAGATCGTTTTTTAAATTTCCGCCTCCCCGCAAGTCGTGGGGTGTTCTACATCGACTTACAGTGGTATCAGAGCCTCACTAAACAATAATTAACTAATTAGCAAAGTTGTTACAATTTCGAACGCAAAAACGAACCGAAAAAGACATTGATATCACAAGTTTCTGTCGAATTTAAAACAGGCTCTAAAAATTTTTCAGGGAGCTGCAGAATAACCTATAGAGAAATATAAGAACACTGGAGAAAAATGGGTTTCTGAATCGGCCATACAGCCGTGGAAACGCGGCCGATCGCACCGATCCGCCGCGGATCCGCGGCCGAGTTGGGGCCGATTCAACCTAGTTTGGTCCAGTAACTCTTCTGTGATATTTTTGTATTTTCTGGAATGTTTATTTTCTGCTCAAGTCTCAGATGCACAGAGAAGTTTTGAGAGTAGAATCTGATATGTTTGTTCGATCGAAATTATACGATATTTGCTAATTTGATTATATCTGTGTTTGTATAATGTGTTCGTAAACCTCCCCTAACTGCTAGTATGTCGGTTGACAGGGGATTGCACATTTCTGTAATGGATTTTATCTGTTTGTGTATATGAACTGTGTTGGACTGTTGTGATGTTTAGCCGGGGATTTGTGATGGGTTATTATTTTAATTCATTCAATGTAATTGTAATATGTTGTAATATTATTTTGCGGGGCACATCCAGGTTGCGGTTGTAGCCACTGTTGTATTATTTCATTTTACTGTTTTTGCTCCTAGGACAGACCCAAGGTGGGGTGCACAAACTACCGGGTACTTTGAAGTGTTTAGTGGCTTACTCATGTTGATGAGGGAGACCGCTTCACTTCGGGTACTTGGCGGGTAGTTTGCCGTACCCGTAGGGGTCTAGGGTGGGGTAATGGCTATTCATCACAACTGTGTAATCCGTCTTTCGTTGCAGGCTCAAAAAGAAACGCGGATTGCTTGCATATCCAATAAAGTTCATCTGTGATCTGGAATGACTATTATTGCGTTTGACGAATGTACAATATCTATATATGATAGCTATTTAGACGTCACTTATGTTTTACACCCGCGCTAGCCCAGCCCCCGCTCTGTCGTTAGTTAAGTAACCTAACGGGTGATGACGGGGCCCCGTGGCGAATGCGGATGGCATAAGAGGACGTTGTATTTTTGTTGTTTTCTGCAATGATATGTTAATGATGGGACGCATTATTATTAATGCAAAGTAAATAAACCAAAGTTTAATCGTTGGAACAATTTAAAAGAAACCACTCGGTTATTTTTAAAACAGATATTTTTAATTACGGAGTTTTAACCACTCCTTTTAAAAGCTACCAGGTTCCTTCGGTTATATCAAGTTCACTACGTTCACGGTTTCGCCAAAACCATTCGTAGCCCTCCGTCATTTCATTTGGGTATTCAGTAGTATTCAAGCTATGCATTTTGGCCAAAGTCAAGGCATAGTGTTTGGTAGCTGCTGGGTATTCATTTATTGCATAGATAGATGAGTTAGTTTGGGACAGTCGTATTATCATTTGGCCAACGTCAGGGATATGTACGGATGGGTTCAAATTAACAAGATAATGATGGGTAGAACTTGACATGTGACTTATGACATTTTGACCAACGCCAAGGTCATAAGAGCATGGGGCAAAAACTTATTTCGGGAATTTCCAAAGAAACTGAAATTTGCAAAGAGATGCATACCATTTGGAGTTTGATGAATGTTGGTAGGATTCCTTCAGCATTATCAAACGATGATATTTGGATCCCGATCCTACTGTGAGTATATGCTACTCATTGTTCACACCATAATATTGTATTTTATATTCCCCATTCTTATGCATTTTACAATGAAAACAGGTGCTTTTGACCCATGTCTGCTACATGTTACAGGTTACAGGTTTTTGGACAGAAAACAGTGAAAACGATGAAAAGACGATGCAATAGTGGACTTTGACCAACAAACAGAAGACTTGATCAAGCCTACATAAGGAACAATTCATAAAGCAAGATTCAAGACATCGATTCAAAGCGAACGGGTAGAAGTCCACGACAAGTATTCACTGGAAAATCTGGAAGAAAACCAGAAGCTAATTTGAGAAAAGAACTAAAGCATTGAGTAGCCCAAGATGACAAGAACCCAGCCCAGAAGTTGCAGAGCCCAATCCTCCTTTTTGGCCGCGGAACTGCGGCCAAACCAGGCCTCGGGCCGCGGTTCCACGGCCGTCTAGAGCATGAAGTTCGAGAAAATTTACCATAATGCAGAGGCGGCGCGGATCTTTGACTTGGTCTTTTCTTAGAGGGCATTTTTGTAAATGCAGATGTGCGAATCAAATGTAACCTAGGGTTTCCTATTCTCTATAAATAGGAACTCTAATCATTGTAATTTCTCATGCCTCCTTTTAATAATAAATTTAGAATTCTTTATGGAGAGCATCAGTGTTTCTTTTCAACTCATGAATTCAGATCTGACAACCCTGCGTTGATGATTGTAGAGATGCATCTGTAAGTAGATTTAATTCATTGCTCTAGTTTAGATTTCAATTCTTGCCCTAGGTAATTTTCATTCTCTGCCCTAGATAAATGTTCTTCAATTCCCTAATGAGTGAGTAGTCCCCTCGCTTGTTAGGGTTAGATCTGGGGAAGGTTTGAGAGACGAAGATCTCTCATCCCCTTTCTTGCCCGTCATATATTTTCATAGAACTCCATGCATACCTTCTTATTCCGCTCCCTACGGCATTCTACCCACGAGGTAGCGGTGATACCGTAGTCTAAAGGCCCGGATTTTAAGGTTTTCCATGGAGGTTAGGGTAAAGATTTCTAAAGGAAGGACAAGGATCTAGAGGAAGAACAATCTTCCCAATCATCCTAATCCCTTTTATTAATATTTACCATAACATCTAATTAGATCTTCATATGGGTATAGAAAGCGGTGAGATTTATTGACTTTCCAAACTTAACCTAGACCTAACCCTAACAAGATTTAGATATAGATTAATTCAGTTTTTTAGATTTAATAATTAATCCGGCTCCCATCGGAATTAACTCGTTAGAGCGATTAGGAGATTCACAAAATCCCTGTGGACCGACCCGTACTCACCGGCTAGCTACCAAGGGACGCCGTTCTTGATTGCGGTTACAAATATTTTTGATCTATCTTTTAGAAAGCGCGAGCACGCTAAATCATTCAATCACTCATCAGGATATTTGTCACTTAACGATCAATGCTATAAACCAAGTAGGTGTCTAAAAAGATGTCAGCGAGGCTACGCCTCCAGAGAAAAGAGGTTCTTAAATTAAGGAACTTCGCGAAAACGTTGGAAAACCTCCCTCGAAGTATCGATACTAGCCTGGCTGAACGGTTAAGCAAGTATTGTACGGTGAAAATAGTCCTGGCTAATTCTTCCTTTTTGGTTTGAGGAGGGATTCGAAAAACAGTGGGAGCCATCCAGTTTAGATAAAATAAAAACCACTCTAAACTTGCAAGAGCATCATGCTAAAGTGTTTTCTTCTTTCTTTCCTAATTGCAGCGACCCTGAAAATGACTGGACTTAAGTTACTTTTAGAGAAAAATAAACTGACAGGGCCAAACTATAAAGATTGGCTGCGGAATGTCAAAATGGCTTTGACCTACGACAGATTGGGGTATATCCTCACCGCTAAGGCACCTGCAGTCCCAGGTCCCAAATCCAGTAATGCGGATAAGGAAATCCATAAAACCTGGGAGTTAGATTGCGCGAAGGCCAAGTTCATCATGCTTGCCTCGATGGACAATGAACATCAGAGGAGGCACGAGGATATGGATCTAGATGCCATATTTCCCCATACAAAAGAATTTTATGGAGAGCAATCTCGTATAGCAAGATACGAGACCTCGAAGAAATTATTTCAAGCGAGGTTGACCGTCGGATCATCGATAGGAGAACATGTCCTAAAGATGATTGGCTATATTGAAGAGCTCGCAGACCTTGGGACGACTTTGGATAATGAGCTCTATACAGACCTTATTCTTCAATCCCTCCCTTCCACCTACGCCCAGTTTATACTGAACTTCAACATTCAAAGAAAAGAAATTGAACTTTCAGAACTCTTTAACATGTTGAGAAGTGCAGAGGGCACCTTGCAGAAGGCAAGGGAAACACACACTATGTTTGTTCGCGGTGCTTCTTCTTCCGAGTCCAAGGCTAAGGCCAAAGGAAAGAAAAATAAGGCCGCCACCAAACCTAGAGGAGGTGTTAGTAAGGTGGGAGCGAAGGGAAAGAAAAAGATAGCGGTGCCAGTAGTGGCTCAGGATGAGTGCTTCCATTGTCATAGCACTGGAAGAAAGATTGCAAGGCGTGGATCGCCAAGAACCAAGGACCGAAGCAAGCTGTGGCTCGACTTCAGGTGTGTTTGCAATTGAGAATTGTTTGTCAATCAACTCTACTTCCTGGGTATTGGATACCGGATCAGGATCTCATATATGCAATTCATTGCAGGCACTGAGAAACCGTAGAGTACTGAAGGAAGGTGATATGATCCTCAATGTTGCTAACGGAGCTAGCGTGGGAGCTGTGTCCGTCGGGGATTATCACCTAGGATTGACGAGTGGACACATTTTGGTTTTACATAACTGTTTTTGTGTACCTAGTTTGACGTGTAATATCATATCTGTTTCCTTGTTATCAAATAAAGGTTATGATTTCACGTTTGTAAGCGATGTTGTTAACATCCACCTTAATCAAAGTTTGATTGGGTCCGGTACACTGGATAACGGTATATATGTCTTAAACCAATTCCAGATTTTCAATGTCCAGAACACACTAAAAAGAAAGTCTCCAAATTTAAATAAGGTTTTCTTATGGTATTGTAGACTAGGTCATATCAATGAGACAAGATTAACTAAGTTACATAAAGAAGGATATTTAGATTCGTTCGAATATCAATCTTATACCACTTGTCAATCATATCTTAAAGGAAAAATGACAAAGACTCCATTCACTGGACATGAAGTAAGAGCGAGCAAGCTCTTAGGACTCATACACAGCGATGTATGTGGTCCAATGTCTACACATGCAAGAGGTGGTTTTTCATATTTCATTACTTTTACGGATGATTACTCTAGGTACGGATTCGTTTTCTTAATGAAACATAAATCCGAGGTTTTTGAGAAATTCCAAGAGTATAAGAATGAAATAGAAAACCAAACCGGTAAAAGTATCAAGACACTAAGATCTAATCGAGGTGGTGAATACTTAAGTGCCGAGTTCCTAGGTTACCTAAAAGAGAAAGGAACTCTCTCTCAGCTTACTCCTCCATACACTCCACAGCATAACGGTGTATCGGAGAGATGGAATAGAACCCTATTGGATATGGTACGATCCATGATGAGTAATGCTGAGTTACCGCGATCTTTCTGGGGTTTAGCGCTAGAATCAGCAGCATATCTTTTGAACAGGGTTCCTATCAAAACTGTGCCTACCATCCCATATCAGATGTGGAGTGGGAAGAAACCCTATCTTCAGTATCTGATGATATGGGGATGTCCAGCTTTTGTGAAAAAGCAGCATGTGGACAAGCTCGAGGCACGATCAGTACAGTGTAAGTTTGTGAGATATCCAAAGAATTCCAAGGGGTATCTATTCTATTACGCAGAGGAACAAAAGATTTTAGTTTCTCGTAATGCCCATTTTCTAGAACAACAGGTTTTAGAAAAGGATACAAGTGGGAGCGAAATAGAACTGGAAGAAATTCCAGAACCACAAACTACTACTGAAAGTTTGGTAGAACCAGTAGTTCAAAAAGAACAGGACATTCCCGCACCCCTCCGCCGAAGTAGTAGGCCGTCTCATCCGCCTGAGAGATACTACGGTTTTCTCATAGATGGGGATAGAGAGGATTGCATCATTGATGATGATGAACCTACTAGCTTCTAGCAGGCCATCCAGAGCGGCGACTCAGTACGATGGCTAGATGCAATGCGGAACGAAATGGAGTCCATGTACACCAACAAAGTATGGACTTTGGACTTTGCTCCAGGTAGGGTAAAACCCATAGGATGCAAATGGATCTTCAAGAAAAAGATTGGTGTAGATGGGAAGGTAGAAACCTATAAGGCTAGACTTGTTGCAAAGGGTTTTCGTCAAAGACCTGGTTTGGACTATGACGAAACTTTTTCTTCAGTGGCTATGCTCAAATCCATTCGTATCCTTCTTGCAATTGCTGCCTTCCATGATTATGAAATATGGCAGATGGACGTAAAGACGGCTTTTCTGAATGGTAATTTAGAAGAGTGCGTCTATATGGATCAGCCAGAGGGTTTCAATCAGAGTGGGAGCAGTGGGAAAGTATGCAAGTTGCTTAAATCCATTTATGGACTGAAGCAAGCATCGCGGAGTTGAAACATCTGTTTTGATGAAACAGTCAAAGAATATGACTTTATCAAAAATTCAGATGAACCATGTATATATAGTAAAGTTGTAGCCAGAAGTGTCGTATTCCTCGTCTTGTACGTAGATGACATTCTATTGATAGGAAATGACATTCCTATGCTACAATCTGTCAAAGGATTCTTGTCACACAGGTTCTCCATGAAAGACCTGGGTGATTCCTCTTGCATTCTGGGGATCCGGATCTATCGTGATAGATCCAAGAGGATGTTGGGACTTTCGCAGTCCAGGTATATCAACACTATACTGAAAAGATTCAGTATGGAAGATTCTAAGCGCGGTAATCTACCGGCTTGTCATGGAATCACCCTATCCAAAAAGATGTCTCCCAAGACTGATTTGGAAAGGGATCGCATGTCTATTATACCCTACGCTTCTGCGGTAGGCTCTATAATGTAAGTGATGTTGTGCACCAGACCAGATGTAGCTTACACACTCAGCGTGGTAAGCCGGTATCAGTCAGACCCAGGGGAGAATCACTGGATAGTAGTAAAGAACATTCTCAAGTACCTGAGAAGGACTAAGGAGATGTTATTAGTTTACGGCGGAAAAGACCTCAAGTTAGAGGCCTTTGCTGATTCCGGCTTCCAGAGTGATAAGGACGATTCCAAGTCCATGTCGGATTATGTCTTTACCCTCAATGGAGGGGCGGTGTGCTGGAAGAGTTCCAAGCAGGACACCGTTGCTGACTCAACTATGGAAGCGGAGTATATTGCTGCTTGCGATGCCGCAAAAGAAGCAGTCCGGATGAAGAAGTTCCTAACAGAACTTCAAGTGGTTCCTACCATAGTTGATCCAATACCTCTGTATTGTGACAACAACGGAGCTATAGCTTTAGCGAAGGAACCAAGGTCCCATCAGAAGTCCAGACACATCTTAAGACGGTATCACCTGATCAGGGAGATCATTGATCGTCGGGAGATCGAGGTTCGGAGAGTTGCTACTGAAGAGAACATTGCTGATCCATTCACGAAGGCCCTACCTCAGATTCAGTTCGAGAGGCTACTCGAGATCATCGGTCTTCGATATGCCAGTACATGGCCCTAGTGCAAGTAGGAGATTGCTATTGTATATGCCCTAGGGGCCATTATTGTATCATACTAGTTTGTATATTACTTAATGGAAGCTTGGGATATTCACATGTATATAACAGTCTTGCTAAACATAGTAGTATGCTACTTGGTTTTTCTATCTTAATATGTGAGTATACGTATTGATAGAGCTCTTAAGATCTTGCTTGACTACCAGCGTTGTGATGGCAGTCACACTAGTGGGGGCTGGGCAGTCTACAAGCACATCCTTTTTCAGGTCCCTAGTCGTAGGATTATCGAGACAGGGCATCGATACTCCGGAGTAGACTAGTGTGTACGCTTCTCATCCCAGTTGGGGAGATGGTCTGTCCCACAGCCGTCAGTACGTCGTACTGGAGATAGTATACAGGTGCTCGTTGGGTTACGGGTACACCGGACAGGACTCACGGGGAACTGTTGGTTGGTATTATACCCGTCGTCAGTTAAACAGTTCCCAGGTGACATGAGTAGCATAGTCCGCAGACTTGACACTGCTGCTTCGCCTCGAGTGTCTTCCCACTGTTCTTAGATTGCTACCCTACCATGGCTCAAAAGAGTCATGCAAACAGGTAGCAGTTGGGTGCAGTCTCGAAGCACTTGGAGGCAATGGCGGTTAGATAGGATTCGTCTCTCCCGGTATTGGGAGTTGATATCGCGCTGTGTCAGAGAGCCATTACGCAAAGTCCCTGGCCAGGGCAAGCGAGATTTACTGGTAGGTTTTCCAGTAGTTTCTCAAGGTATAATGGGCTTCACTCCGACATGACTTGTTCCGCTTTTAGGGGACTGACGCTTGCCGCCCCCTAGGCCGGATATGCGATAGTCTTAGACGAACAGACCGGACTGTACGGAGATTGTCACAGCAGGCTCAGTAGGAGTTCGGATGGGTTTCCTCATCGGCCTTCTTATCGACATCTACCTGGGGACCGTTATGTACAGCTAGTGCCACTTGCGGTCTGTGGTTAAACCCACTGCCAGCGTAGTAGTCGAGTCTCTAGAGTCCCACACAGAGAGTTTCCCTACTCCAGGAGAAACGATATAGAGGTCGTATGGTTTTACGACAAGGGTTCGGACGCATACGTGTGTTTACACACGTACGTCTTTCGGACAGTTTTTACTAGTCGACTTTGGTTTAAGCCAGATTCTAGTATCAGGTTATTGGATTTATACAGTCTAAAGTTTTTCCCGTGTTTTCACGGATAGGAGGGGCGTTCTCGTAATTTCACGAGAAGCTTCTAGAAGATTAGTGACGTGGGGGTTTAGGTGGCATATGCATTAAATGAGATTAGTGACTCATTTGTGTGATTCATCCATATCATTAATGCATCATAAATGCTTAATGACTCATGAAGATGAATCACTCATAGATATTTATAAAGCATGGTTGTTAAATCCTTTATTTGATTTTTGGATAAATAATAATGCTTCATATATATCATGATAGATCATTATCTCATTCTCATTCTATTGCTCACCTTCTCTCTCCTCAAGCTCTCTCTCTTCAAACCCTAATCCTCCCCTCTCATGTGTTGAGATCAAGGATTAGATAGGCTAATTAATCCATAACCCTCACTCTATATCATCCTAGGTACTTTGATTAGCAACTAAAGTAACCTAGTTACCTCAAGTTTAGAGGCAAAGCTTGGAGTAAAGCTCTCGAGTGGATCGTCTACTACTTGGAGAAGGCCAAGGAGGAGGTGGTGATCGTAAAGATGAAGGACACGTTTCATTAGGTATAATCACTTCTCATAGTAGTTTAGAACTCATATGCATATGTTAGTTATAGTTTAGCAAACGATTCTTCGGTTAGTCGATGTTTACGCAAAGAACAAGATCGTTTTTTAAATTTCCGCCTCCCCGCAAGTCGTGGGGTGTTGTACATCGACTTACAGATCCGGTTGATTCAGGTCAGGATGAGAGCATCCCAGTGCAGACAGAAGTCTTATGCCGACCGTGGTGGTCGCAAACTTGAGTTCGCAGTGGGAGATCATGTATTCCTACGGATTTTTCCGATGAAATGGCGTGTGGAGTTTTGGGATGCTTAGTCCCAGATTGTTGGTACTTTGAGATCCTCGAGTGAGTTAGTTCCGTTGCCTATAATTTGGCACTTCCGCCTTATTCACCCCGTATTCCTTGTATCGATACTTCGCAATTACCTTCATGACCTTTCTCACATGATTCAGCACCAGACCATTCTTTTGGACGTGATCTTTCGTTCACCAATAGCCGATAGTTTTAGTGGATCGGCAGGTGGAGAGACTTCGGTCAAGAGTCTTGCTATATGTGAAGGTTCTTTGGCGTAGCCGTATAGTGAGGTGATCACTTGGGAGGCTGCGAGCGAGATTTGGGAGTTTTTGTACTCATCTCTTTGAAGGTACGCTTAGTGAGAATTGTAAATTCGGGGACCGAATTCTTTAAGTGGGGAATATTGTAACGTTTTAGAAATCGTTTTGCGAATTTTCCGTTTTTAGGGTAAAATAGTCGGTGTTTTCCGTTTTAACCCGATTGTGATCAAACTTCTGTATAGACTTGTCGGCACCTAGTTTAGCTAGAATGAAGCTAGTGCGCGGGCTTTGGGGGTCGATTGGAAGTTTTGGTTCACATAGAATTTTTCCCTAATTAAAATGTTATTTTAATACTTTATTTGTGCACTTTATTAGTGATAATTATTTTTTGGCTTGGGTTAATTACTACTAATGAGAATCTATGCTAATCTAATCATAAAATATTTTGTTAAAGCTTTCATTCTAATATCTAGATATTTGTGGTGACAAAAGGATTTAATTTTACAAGAAAAGAAAAGAAATAAAAGGTAGCATTTTCATTAAATATGCATTAATTGAATTTTTGCTAGAACTTTCTTCATTTTTTTCACAAACCACCCCCCCTTCTCGCAATGGCCGGTCACTTCTCCTCATGCTGCCCATTTGTTTTCTTTGCCCATTTTCTTCATTCCAAACTCAAATAAATCTCCAAAAACTCTTGAATAAATCCACAAAACTCTTAAACAAAACATAACCCTTTATTCTCCATTACTAATCTAGCTTGGATCTTCACAAAAGTCTTGGTTTTTGGAGGCTAACTTTGGTTTTCTAGTTTCAAGTTGTGTTTCTTTGAAGGTATATGTTAGTTATGTATGCCCTAGAGGCCATTACTGTACATAGGATGTATATTGTAGTGGATGCTGGGACATATATAGGTAGAACTTTCTTGCTCGACATGATAGTACGCTATCTAGTTGCTTTTTATCTTAACGTGTATACTTGCTGTCTCTCTATTACATGTTGATAAAGCCCTTAGGATATGTGCTCGACTTCCAGGACTGTGATGTAGATCATACTAGTGGGGCCTGGGTAGTCCATGAGTACATCCTTCAATGTTCCTAGTCGTGGGAATATCGAGACGGGGCATCGATATTCCAGAGTAGACTAGCGTATATCTTCTCGACCCATGTGATGGGCGATGGATGATCCCATATCCATTAGTGTTTGACATCAGAGATGATATGCGGGTGCTCAGTGGAGACTGGGTACACTGAACGGACTCGCCGAGAACTCCCAGATGGTATTATACCTCACGTCAGATGGCAGTTCTCTGGTGACACTGGTACAACTTAGTCTGTTGACCCGAGATCGTCATAGAGTCTTGTGTGTCTCCCACTGTGCTTTGATTTCCACCCTACCACGGCTCTACTGAGTCGTGCAAACAGGTGGTTTTTGGGTACAGTCCCGATTCACATAGAGGCAATGAGCGATAGGAGGGGATTCGTCTCTCCCGGTATTGGGGGTTGATGTTGCGCTGTGCTCGACCGGCCATAACTGGAAATCCCTGGTCAGGGTTGCAGTGATTTACTGGTAAGAGTTATCAGTAGTTTCACGCTTGTTATGGACCTTATATCGGCATGACTTATCAAGCTACTGGGGTCTGACGTTTACCACCCCTAGGCGAGATATACAACATATCAGACGAATAGACCGGACTGTACGGTAAGTGTTACTGGTTGGATTTGCAGGAGTGTGAGCGGGCTTGCTCGTTGATCTTCTGATCGCTCAATACCCGGGTGGCCGTTACGTTTAGCAGATCGCTTGCGGCTTGTGGGTGTTTGATATAATCATCACCTACTGCCGGCATATTGACAAGTCTTTAGAGTCCTATACAGAGGTTTCCTGGCTCAAGCGAAACGAAATAATATGAGATATGTGCGGGACCGAGAATGATACCAGTATGTGATACTGAATTCTATTCTCGCGATTTGTATCATCGGATGGTTATATGAGATATAGCCGGGTTACCGAATCAAATGTTGATTCGATATATTGATACACTTGATATTAGTCGGTTATATTTATTATGACCGGATCGTTAAGTCAAGTGTTGATTTAATGATTTAATGTATAATCATATATTTGATATATTACTTTACATTAACTAGTATTTGTTCACTTAAGATTGATTTTCTCACTTGATATGCACAAGTTGTATATGTGATATATGTTTGTGTACTAGTTTGTATCATGATTGATGATACATGCAAACTTGTGTGTGTGTATGATTTACACCATGTTTAGGTTAATGGTTTAGGTTTTTATTTATTTTGTTAAAACAAAATGGTATTTTTCTCTGTCTTTGCTAGAAGCTTCATGATGCTTTCAAGCATCTTTGACAAAGTCTAACCATTTTGTTTTGTTCTTTGACCTAAAAATCAACTTAAACTCTAGTTTACTCTCTACAAAAGTTAACTCACCCATGGTTGCAATATGAAAGACTTGACTTGATTATTCTTTTCATATAATCCATTCTTTTCTTTCTTCTTCATCTTCTTCAAGTGAAGAAAAACCTTGCTAGAAAAATTTCAAGTGAAGAAAAAGAGTGAGAAATCCAAATCCAAAGTGAACCCACTTCCCATTTCTTCATCCTCTACCACTTGCCATGTAGTAGAGTGTGTTCTCTTCACAAAGTTCATGACCAAGTGAAGATGGAGCTTGAGTTTGAGTCTCCTCGACGTAGATCATCTTCGGCATCGAAGTCAACGACCTAGCCCGCTCATTTCTCCGAAGAAACCATCGCTAGAGTCCGGGATCCCGATGATCGCAGCGAAGGGACATCAACACGGAGCTTTAGAAGTGGAGGACCGGATCTACAAAGGTTGTAATCCCTTTCACTTGTAGTTAAAGTAGTTTACTTGCTTGCTTTCGCCTTACCTCTAGTAAACGATCTTGATTAGGGTTTTTCGGCACATATAAAAATTTGATTTTGGCATGGTTGATGCCTTGTTGAACCTCATGAGTGTGCCTAGGAACCCTACAGTGGTATCAGAGCCAAGTTAGAGCTTTAGACGAAGTCTAGACGAAGTTTAAAGTCCGATCGAACACCGAAACCCCGATGTTTACCCCTCTCTGGACAATTTTCAAAAATGTGATTTTTTATGAATTAAAAATGCTCAGAAAATTAATTAGGAAAAACTAAGAATTACTGTGAAGTACGGACCTGTAACTCAAACATTTGACCGCTGAACCGCGGCCAAACCAAGGGTTTGGCGGCGGTTCCGCGGCCAAAATTTTGAATTAGTCCCTGGAACTTCACATATTTATTCTTAGGTCCTTTCTTGTCATTTATTTCTGGGAATTGTTTAATTCCACTCAAATGTTGAGTTTTCTAGGGTTTTATTGGGGACTCGTTAATTCGATCGGATAATTTAACTTCGTTTAAGTTTTTCCGGATATTTTAGAAACTGTTAAAAAGTTCGACCGGGTATCAATAACTCACTTTTTCTCCTGCCGGAAAATTTCCAAGTGTTGGATTTTTCCGTAGTTTAAGAACGTTCTAAGTAGTACAAGTAACGCGATGGACCCTCTAGAAGACAACAAACCTTAACTCGATTATGTGACCGTCTTGAACTGCCTTTTGAACCTTAGGGTTTGGGGCAGTACGGCGTGCCACATGTGAGGCGTTGGCTTGACCCTTCTACGGCTGGACCGTTGGTACTGTGGCATGAAATGGATGTTTTTAAACTTATTTCAAGTGTTGAACTATTTGGGAAAACTTGGGTGTTTAATCATTCGATCGGAAAGTTTAACATTGTCTAATTATCTGGAATGTGATACAATATTTGGAATCCACAAGTAGTTATGAGATAACTAATTTGATTGTTATAAATCTAGCAGTTTAGTCTCACTTGATCGGTTGCCACGGAATTTTGATGTGATCAAAAGTCCATCGCAATCACGTAGCGTACGCGGATACTCGCCGGTAAACTTAATAGATAGCCACGCCCCATAGCCCCGACCAAGTGACTGTAGGAGAACCCCGTCGCCGAAAGCATCCGTTTGGGTGCTCGCGGTAGCGGTGTTCCGCCTTAGTGCACTTCGTCGACGATATCAGGGGTGCGGCCGTCTACTAAAGTTTGCGATGAGCATTCGTTCTGGATGTCGGGAATCTTGTTGAATTGCTTGAATTGATATTGAAAAGAGTTTTCGATAATGAGACTAAAATGCGGGGTTTATAATTGTTAGGCATGCGATGTCTAAGGAGGTTGCGGATTCCAACTGTTGTAGTTTTACACTTTCTTTTCTGTGACCGTAAATGTAGTATGTAGTTGTATCACCGTTTTCGTTGCTATATGTCGACGACAATCGGTGTATGCATACTTACTTACGTTGATAACATGTGATGTTATGTGTTGCTGGATATGTTATATTGGATCGTCGTGTTTGAATAGCCGTGGGTTTTTATGTGAGATGAGTGTTTTTCTTTTTCATTCATGTAAAAAACTTGTATGTAATATTCTTTTATTGGGGCACTTCCGGGTTGAGGATGATGTCACCATTGTATATTATTTACTTTTCCGCATTAGGATAGACCCAAGGACGGGAGCACAAGTAACCGGGTTCTAGGGTCCAGTGGGAGACCATCTCAAGGAGTCGAGTCCGGGTCTCCTAACTCTAGAATTGGTAGGGTTGCTTGCCGCTCTCGTAGGGGTCTAGGGGTGTGGGATTGGCTATTCATCACGACCGTGGAATCCATGTTTTATACAGGCTCAAAATAAAACACAGACGTCCTAGTATATCCAATATTTCATATGATATTTTCTGCTGCGTTATCTGTGATGTGATCATGTGATATGTTCAGATAGATATTGTATATAGTATATATGATATATTATATAGACGTTGCTTATGTTTTACACCCGCGCTAGCCCTGCCCCGCTCTGCCGTTAGTTGCCTAACCTAACGGTGCAGACAGGACATCGAGGCGAATGCGAATGGCATAAGCGTACGTTATATTTATCTGTGATGTTTAGGTGGACTTAAATGATGGGACATTCATTAATGAGATTAATGAAAGAAAATAAACCTAAAAGATGTTGTGGAATCGAATTTCAAAAAATTAAGGTAGCTCTAGTTGTTGCTTTGCATAGCGGTGTTCCTTGTAGAACATCCAGCACCTCATTCGACGAGGAAAGAGCCGAGATCCCTTCACCGGGAGTGACCTCATTAGCAATAACTAGCAGATGCTACAACCTTCGGTTTGTCTTTTGATTGCTTTTCTAGCTCTTGCTTTGCATAGTAGTATATATGATATATTCTGCACCTTATTCGATGAGGAAAGGGCCGACGATCCCTTCACCGGGAGTGACCCCATTAGCAAAACTAGAAAAGCCTCAAAAACACTCCATTTAAAAACCATTTGATTCCGCAACGAGATCAAGTTCAAAGCGTTAAAGGTTTTCTTAAAAACCATCCGCAACCCTCTGTCATTTTAGGAAGTAGAGTACTTAGTATTCGTGCTGTGTTTGTTGACCATAGTCAAGGCACAGTGTACGGTAGCTAAGTGATGTCTTCCTACACAGCATATGATGCGATTAGTTAGGACAGTCATATGACTTTGTTGACCTTAGCCAAGGGTCACGTGGGCGGGTCTAATTAATCACGAAATGACGGGTAGAACTTGACTAGTGCTTATGATTTGTTGACCATAACCAAGGTCATAGGTGCTAGGGGTAAAAACCATTATCGGGAGTTTCAAGTGTTGAAATTTGCAATGAGATTGCATACCTTCTATATGATAGTTGGATCCCGATACCCACTGCGAGTAATTGTTACTCCTGGGAGAGTTTTGCACTTTACAATTAGCCGATCAAGTAGGTGTCTAGAAAGGTGTCAACGGGGTTACGCCCTTGGGAAAACGAGGTTTATTTTAATTAGGTCTGTGTGAAAGCACGGGGAACCTCCCTCAAAATACCGGCACTGGCCTGGCTGAAAGATTGGCGAACTTGTAGAGTGTAATTAATCCCGGCTAGTCTTTCTTTTTAAGGTTTGAAGGAAGATTTGATAAAAACAGTGGGAGCCATCCTGATTAGATAAAATAAATAACCAATCTAATCTTGCAAGAGCGCACGCAGAGTGTTTTCTTCTCTCTCTCTCCAGGTAGCGAGCATATCATGCCTTAATCAAGATAATAATATAGATGTATTGAACGAACCCGCTTGTTATACTGTGCTGGGGAACATTGGTCCCGCTCCAACTTATAATTGTTATAAGACAGAGCAGGAAATTGGGGAATACCAGGATTCCCATGCCGCCCAAACGAAGAAAGTGCATGCTGATGCATCTCCTTCGGGTGTGTTCATTATAAAGAACTGTTTCTCAGTATCCTCTACGTCCTGGGTATTAGATACCAGATCAGGATCCCAAATATATATAATCTGTTATATAGGCTACAGAAAGGTAGAGAATTGAGAACGGGTGATAAGTTTCATGAGACAGAAAACGGTGCAAGTGTTGCAGCCAAGTCTGTTGGTCACTGTCATCCTGTATTACCAGTACATTGATTCTGAACGAATGTTATTAGATACCAAACCTGACATACAAAATCATATCAGTCTCTTTATTAGTACAGAAATGATAAAATTTTGTATTGTTGGATAATGTTTTGAACATTTCCTATTTCAAAAGTTGATCGGTTCAGGCACGTTATCTAAAAGTATTGACGTTCTAAATCAAACTACAGTCCTAGTATAAAGAACACACACAAGAGGAAGAGTTCAGATATGAACGAATCCTTCTTGAGACATTGTAGACTAAGTCATATCAATGCGACCCGACTAGCTAAGTTACATTTAGATGCATATTTAAATCAGTTTGAATTTGCATCTTATGAAACTTGCCAGTCATATCACAAAGATAAGATGACCATAGCTCCGTTTACTGGAAATAGAGAAAGATTTAGTGAACTCTTGGGACCGATACATGATGATGTATGTAAGGTCCCCTGTCTACACATGCCAGGACCGGTTCTTTGTACTTCATTACATTCTCTGATGTTCTCTCAAGATTCAGTCATATGTTCCTGTTGAAACATAAGTCCGAAGCTTTTGAGATATTCACAGAATATAAGTTAGAAGTAAAGAACCAAAAACCGGGTATAAGTATTATGTCCTATGATGGGATCAGGGAGGAGAATACTTGTACATGGAATTCTTGGACTATTCTAAAGGAGAATGAGATTCTCTCTCAGTATTACTCATCTGAATACACCACAGCACAACGGTGTATCGGGGCGGAGCAATCACACCATATTAGATATGGTGCGCTCTATGATGAGTACTACTGAGTTGCCTATTTCCTTTTGGGGGTTATGCACTTGAGAAGCTGCATACCTATTGAATTGGGTTCGAATCAAATCAGTGCCTACCACTCCATATGAGATATGGTATGGGAAGAGACTATCTCTTAAGTAAGTTAAGATTTGGGATTGTCCGGCCTATGTCAAAAGAAAAATCCGGACAAGATCGAGACAAGGTCAGTTCTGTAGAACTGGAAAGGTTCTAGCTATACAAACTACAGCTGATGATTTGATAGAACCAAAGGATTCGATAGTCTCCGACGAACCTCAGCCTCTCCGCCGATCTGGTAGGGTTCCTCATCCGCCTGAGAGATACTTCGGTTTCTCGATGACAATGGGAGCGAGGAATGCATTATGAGATGATGACCCAACTAGTTTCGAGTAGGCCATCGAGAGTAGCGACTCTGTAAGAATGGCTGGATGCTTAGCGATCTGAGATGGAATCCATGTACACCAACAAAGTATGGACTTTGGTTGCTATATCTGAAGGGTTAAATCCCCATCATGAGCAAGTATATCTTGAGAAGATTACTTGGTGTAGATGGAAAAGTTGAGACTTTCAAAGCTAGACTTGTTAAAAGTTTTCGTCATCGACCAGGCGTGGATAATGATGAAACATTTTCCAGTGGCTATGCTTAAGTCCATCCGGATCCTACTTGCCATTGCTACATACCATGACTACGATATCTGGTGGTTGGGTGTCATGACTGCTTTTCAAAATAATGATTTAGAAGAGAACGTCTATAAGAACACAGCCAGAGGGCTTCGTAAACAGTGGGAGCAGCGGAAACGTGTGTAAGTTGCTTTACAGAATGAAGCAAGCATCGTGGGGTTGGAACGTCTATTTTGATGTGGTAGTCAAAGTGTTTGACTTCATCAAAATGGTAGATGAACCTTGTATATACAAAAGGGTAGTAGAGAGTAAGGTGGTCATCCTCGTATTGTACGTGGACAACATACTCTTGGTAGGAAAAGAGTTTCCTATACTACACACGGTCAATCTCCTCTTATCACAAGGATTCTCCAATAGGATAAAGGTGATACCTCCTAAATCCTGGGATTTGGATCTATGAGATAGATCTAAATGGATGTTAGGCTTCTCACTAGGTTTAGTGAGATGGTATCAATCGATCCTGGGGAGAATCACCGGAAAGGTTCCAGGGTGATAAGGACGACTGAATGTCAGTCGCAGGCATTGTCTTTACCCTCAGTAGAGGGATGGTATGTTGGAAGAGTTCCAAGCTAGATACCGTGGCAAACTAGACGATAAAGGCTGGTAACATCGCTATTAAAGATACTACCAAAGAGGCAGTTTGGGTGTATAATGGTTCATGAGATGAACTGGGTTCCTACCATTGTGTGACAATGGAAGTGTGCTTTATCCCAGGAACCCCGGTCCCATCAGTGACCCAGACATATTCTGAGGCAGCATCACCTGATCATGGAGATAGTTGATCTCCAGGGTGATCGAGGTTAGGAGAGTAGACTCAGAGGACAACACGTCGGATCCACTCATAAAGGCCTTTTCCCAGAGAGAGATTATTATGGGATGGTTGAGTATGAGATACTGCAACCACTGCTACAGAAGGCCCTAGTGCAAGTAGGAGATTGTTAGTTATATGTATGCCCTAGAGGCCATTACTGTACATAGGATGTATATTGTAGTGGATGCTGGGACATATATAGGTAGGACTTTCTTGCTCGACATGATAGTACGCTATCTGGTTGCTTTTTATCTTAACGTGCATACTTGCTGTCTCTCTATTATATGTTGATAAAGCCCTTAGGATATGTGCTCGACTTCCAGGACTGTGATGTAGATCATACTAGTGGGTCCTGGGTAGTCCATGAGTACATCCTTCAATGTTCCTAGTCGTGGGAATATCGAGACGGGGCATCGATATTCCAGAGTAGACTAGCGTATATCTTCTCGACCCATGTGATGGGCGATGGATGATCCCATATACATTAGTGTTTGACATCAGAGATAGTATGCGGGTGCTCAGTGGAGACTGGTTACACTGAACGGACTCGCCGAGAACTCCCAGATGGTATTATACCTCACGTCAGATGGCAGTTCTCTGGTGACACTGGTACAGCTTAGTCTGTTAACCCGAGATCGTCATAGAGTCTTGTGTGTCTTCCACTGTGCTTTGATTTCCACCCTACCACGGCTCTACCGAGTCATGCAAACAGGTGGTTTTTGGGTACAGTCCCGATTCACATGGAGGCAATGAGCGATAGGAGGGGATTCGTCTCTCCCGGTATTGGGGGTTGATGTTGCGCTGTGCTCGACTGGCCATAACTGGAAATCCCTGGCCAGGGTTGCAGTGATTTACTGGTAAGAGTTATCAGTAGTTTCACGCTTGTTATGGACCTTATATCGGCATGACTTATCAAGCTACTGGGGTCTGACGTTTACCACCCCTAGGCGAGATATGCGACATATCAGACGAACAGATCGGACTGTATGGTAAGTGTTACTGGTTGGATTCGCAGGAGTGTGAGCGGGCTTGCTCGTTGATCTTCTGATCGCTCAATACCCGGGTGGCCGTTACGTTTAGCAGACCGCTTGCGGCTTGTGGGTGTTTGATTTGATCATCACCTACTGCCGGCGTATTGACGAGTCTTTAGAGTCCTACACAGAGGTTTCCTGGCTCACGCGAAATGAAATAGGAGCGCATATGAGATATGTGTGGGACCGAGAATGATACCAGTATGTGATACTGAATTCTATTCTCGCGATTTGTATCATCGGACGGTTATATGAGATATAGCCGGGTTACCGAATCAAATGCTGATTCGATATATTGATACACTTGATATTAGTCGGTTATATTTATTATGATCGGATCGTTAAGTCAAGTTTTGATTTAATGATTTAATGTATAATTATATATTTGATATATTACTTTACATTAACTAGTATTTGTTCACTTAAGATTGATTTTCTCACTTGATGTGCACAAGTTGTATATGTGATATATGTTTATGCTTTGTATCATGATTGATGAGACATGCAAACTTGGGTGTGTGTATGATTTACACCATGTTTAAGTTAATGGTTTAGGTTTTTATTTATTTTGATAAAACAAAATGGTATTTTTCTTTGTCTTTGCTAGAAGCTTCATGATGCTTTCAAGCATCTTTGACAAAGTCTAACCATTTTGTTTTGTTCTTTGACCTAACCATCAACCTAAACTCTAGTTTACTCTCTACAAAAGTTAACTCACCCATGGTTGCAATATGAAAGACTTCACTTGATTATTCTTTTCATATAATTCATTCTTTTCTTTCTTCTTCATCTTCTTCAAGTGAAGAAAAATCTTGCTAGAAAAATTTCAAGTGAAGAAAAAGAGTGAGAAATCCAAATCCAAAGTGAACCCACTTCCTATTTCTTCATCATCTACCATTTGCCATGTAGTAGAGTGTGTTCTCTTCACAAAGTTCATGACCAAGTGAAGATGGAGCTTGAGTTTGAGTCTCCTCGACGTAGATCATCTTCGGCATCGAAGTCAATGACCTAGCCCGCTCATTTCTCCGAAGAAACCATCGCTAGAGTCCGGGATCCCGATGATCGCAGCGAAGGGACGTCAACATGGAGCTTTAGAAGTGGAGGACCGGATCTACAAAGGTTGTAATCCCTTTCACTTGTAGTTAAAGTAGTTTACTTGCTTGCTTTCGCCCTACCTCTAGTAAACGATCTTGATTAGGGTTTCTCGGCACATATAAAAATTTAATTTTGGCATGGTTGATGCCTTGTTGAACCTCATGAGTGTGCCTAGGAATCCTACAGTATAAATCCAAACCCTAATCTCTTTATGTGGTGTTAATATTTTAATTAGCTTATTTAGATGTTTAATTTAAGCTTTTAATTTCATATTTAGAATTTCTAGTAAGGGTTTTGTTAATTAAATTAGGGTTTTGATTAGTGAAATGGTTAGTTGATAATTTTAGACAAATGAAAACTAAACCAAATTGCTAATTTTTTAAATGATATTTTCCTAATTGGTTAGTTAAGCTAATTAGCAAACTAAACTTTTACTAATCTTAATTAAGTGAGATTTAAAATTATAGTGATGGTTTGGATGATTTAATCTTACTAATTAGTGATGTTTGCAAATTCTAGTTTTGGTAAAAACTAGCAGTTTGGTGTTAAAATGATATATATTGCTTACTAGATTTCGGTAAGTTTAGACGTGGGTTTATTTTGACGTTGCGACATTATATATATTAGATTCCACGTTTATTATTGTGTTTTGAATGCGCGATCGGTACGATCAGGGTCTAGGCTTGTTAGTTGTGTTGCTCGCGTTCCTAGCTAGGGCCATGCCGATGTCGCTCGTGTCTTTGTGTAGCTTTTGCTCTTGAGTTGGTTTCGTAGTGTCGCTACGCGCATTAGCCACTTGATGAACACTTGAGAGTATGTTTGGAGTTGGTGCGTCGGTCAAACATAGTTGGTACGTGTTATTGATCGATTGCTAATATATACTTGTTATATGCTTTCAGGATCGCAGGCGGGGACTTCGGGCGCTGCGAAGAAGGGAAAGCGAGTGGTTGGTTTTACTTAGCCAGGATGGTTGGTGAGTAGATTTAACATCTACAGGGAGATCGTCTGCATGGCGTTATGCGTCTGGGCTAGATCAAATGACATGACTATTAGTTAGAAGTATACAGATATTGATTGTGCATGAATACCTTTGTTGCTTATCTCATTTTCTTGTGTATGGACTTAGTATTAATGGGACACAACATATTATTGACGGTTCATATTTCACGGGCACTAATTGTATGCTACACACGCACCGTCAATAATTGCCATGACACGCACAACACTTATACATATGTGATATTGTATTGTTTAGGGATATTGAGACATGATCCCTATTCCCTTTTGTGCATATGACATATAGCATACCTGTATACCTACATGCTTACACACATGCCTTGTTATGCATACATACTTACATGTACACCGTGCATACATACTTACATGTATACTCACTTACCTAGATAGGGCTACACATACCTATGTGGTAGTGTTTTGTCATTGACATGGGGTCATTGATTCTTATGCGTTAGCGCATATGATAGTAGTATACCTTGACATGCTTACATGCTAGTTACCTATGTACCTATATGGTATTGTACCATTAGTGATAGGTATATACACATATGAGACATAGCTACATGTACATCTCGCATACATACTTACACATATACCTGAAGGGTATTACATCATTATTGATCATAGATAGATACACATATCTTGCTATATCGACATAGTTACGCACACCTGGCTATAGCTACATGTTCACCTTTATTTGATGTTATATGGACTTGGAGGAAATTAGGAACCGCATGATATATATATTAATTTGTTGCAGTTAAATAGCGGTTTTTCCTTTATATGCTCATATTACTGTTTCAGGTTGCATATATTACATTCATGGATTTCATATGATGTTCTCTGATATTTTTACTCCTAAGTATATATAACAGTGAAATGGGACGCTGTTATGTATGCCTATATGCATATATTAGTGGAATGGAACGCTAATATATGTGTATTGATTCATGCATTTATACTTATTCATTACTTGATGTTTTCTGGATTTGAGAACCGTGGTAGTTTCATGAAATTATGCATTATTTGAAAAACCCGGTTTCTCTTGATATGATATTTCAGCAGCCACCATGAGATTTATCGGTTCTGATATATATACCCCTTGCGAGGAGCGTCGTGGGCCGTATGAGGGTACATGGTGGGGCCCGGAGGTACCCCGGGGCAAGAAAAGGCTGTTGATGTAGCATGCCGATGAGGCCTGACAGGGGAACCATACCTACCGGTGACAGTACCTTTGACTCGACGGGTATCGTGGAGATACAGCCCGGGGTCATGTACGTATGGATATGTCAAATTTCGAGTGTCAGAGCTAGGCACTCGAGTTTTCGAGATAGCGTATGATACGTACCTATCAGGGGGCCAGTCGTGGTGATAGCACCTGATAGACCAGTATTTATGTGTAGATGCTAGACACTTGTTTCATGATGTTTTTGGTGTCGATGTTGGACACTCACTTTATATGAAACTTACTCGATACTGGATATTGGATATATAAGATTTGCTTGATATTGTACATTCAGAATATATGAGATTTACTTGACACTTTATATTCAGGATATATGAGGTTTACTTGATATTGTGCGTTCAAGATATATGAGATATACTTGATATTGTACATTCGGGATATATGAGACTTACAGGATATGAGAGCCAATTTGGGGGCTGATTTGAGGAAATTTGGGGTTTAGATTGTCTTAATGGACTTTGTTCCTGTCACGAGGTCAGGATTCCGTGAGAATGACATGTTTTATTCCATACTCCTCATTTATTTTATATGCATTGCTTCATGTATTAGTAATACCTGATAGAGTACCTTTCATGACTGTTGCATATACATATTGTCATATTATTGCTTCATGTATTAGTTGTACCTGCTAGAGTACCTTTCATGACTGTTGTATACATATGACCATTTATTGCTATCCGCTTGCATGTATTAGATTCGCGCTGTACGTACATACTTGCGATTACCTGCATATGTTATTTACTATTCACGAGTTGGCAACTCACCCCCGTTGTGCCACAGTGTTTTGCAGGTAGTCCCTTAGGGCAGTCGCGGCAGGCTTTTCATCTTTCGTATCATCCTTTGCAGCGGATACCGGTTCGGCTGACTGTATACAGTTTTGCTATAGGTGGGTTTTGCGGCTATCCGATGTTATTTATTGTTATCTTTGTACCTTGTACTCTCCATCTACCACTTTCATGTGTATGACTTAGAGACTTGATGTGAGTACGATATTGTATATTTTGGTGACTTGGATGTCTTTATACAGTTTTACTTATATCATCTTTTATTTCTTTACTACGGCATCATATATCTATTGTGGTGGTTGTTTTCCGCCGTTGGGCGTGGATTTGCTCCCGTTGAGGATGCTTTACTTTATATTTATGTTGTATCCATTTTTGGGGTTAGTTTTTACAAAGGAGGTGCTGCCAATTTTTTTAAGTAAAGTTGGACTTTAAAAAATTTGGTTTGAGATTTCAAAAGTTTTGAAAATGCTATTATCACTTACTACTTTTGATGGTTTAGATTGCTGGGTTTTCGGCTTACTTAAATTGCGTTACGCCTGTAGACGTTGCGTAGTTTTAAGGCCTGTTTCCCCCAATCAGGGCAAAGCTCTGTTTAAATTCATATTTTTGAAATGAAGCAACGCTTCAGATCCAGCGCCAAGTGCGCTGCGCCCTAAGCAGCGCACCACGTGCAAAGCACGTAGGCGCTAGCGCTAGGAGCGCTGCGCTCTAAACAGCACGCTACGTGTGCGCTAGCGCTAGGTGCACTGCGCTCCAAGCAGCGCACTACATGTCAAACACAGGTGCACTAGCGCAATGTGCGTTGCCCTTCAAGCAGCGCACCACGTGCAGAGCACGGGTGCGCTAGCATTGGAACTAAAAGCTCCCCACCGTTAGATCAAAAATCTAATAATAATAATAATCATTAATTAATCAGAATTAAATTCTGTTAAGGAAAGATTCCTCAAAATCATTCCAAATAACAAGATTGTGCTGTGTAAATCAGAGCACCGTTAGATTAATGATCCAATGGTAAATAAAAATTACCAAAAGACAAAATAAATTCTGTATGGAAAGATTTTCCAATCTTGTTAAAAAAAAGAAGATTGCCTTCTGTAAAATAAAAGCCCTAGGAACAAAGATCCAATGGTGGGGAAACATCCCTAAATCAATCAAAGAAAGATCTCTTTAACTAATTCAACAAATTAGCCTACCCTATAAAATGCCCCTAGACTTCAAGTCGAAGAGACAAGAAAGAGAGAGAAACCTCCCCAAAGACTTTGAGAAAATTTAAAGAGTAAGCTCTTGCAAGAAGATCTTTCTTCAAGGTAAAAATGATGATGATCATAGAGATGAAATCATCTCATAAAAAGAAGAATTCATTTCTTTAAAAAGGTCATGGATCTACAAAGACAAAAATTCTTTCACGAAAAAGATCAAAAGATCTCATCATAAAATAAAAGAAGAACTTACTTCTCACGGATCATAGATCTATAAGACTAAAGTCTTTCTCAAAGAGATCATGAACGTCTCATTATAGAAAGAAGAGGAGAATAATTAAATTCTCTTAAGGATCATAGATCCATAAAGGCAAAGTCTTTCATTAATACAAGGGATTGGAACGGTTGTTCTCAGATCTTGAGAAAAAGTCTCTCTTTAGATCATAAAATTGATCAAATGCGCCTTGCGCTCTTGAACTGCGCTTCTGCGCTCTTTGGACAGGCGCTCAGTGCCAAATGCGCCACGTGTCAATCACGTATGCGCCAATTAACCACCAGCGCTTTGTGCTCTTGAAATAGTATACTGTGCTCATGAGCTGACGCTCAGCGCCAAGCGCACCGCATGTCACTCACGCGTGCGCCACTAAACTGAAAGCGCAATGCGCTCATGGGTTAGCACTCATAAACTGGTATCATGCGCTCATCATCTAGCGCCTAGCGCCAAGCGCGACACATGTCCCTTACATGTGCGCCACGTGGCAGAAGTAACTCACATCGGTTCGAGAGTACATCTCTTTACTCCTATGATATTTGTCGTTGTAATCCTTCAACGTCTTCAGAGAGGTGACGGGTCCCGACAACCAAACATTCTACGGACTGTGGGGTCCTTTAAAACCCATGGACTATGATGTCCTTAACCTTGACTGTGAGGTCTTTAAACTCACGGACTATGATGTCCTTAATCTTGACTGTGGGGTCCTTTAAAACCCATGGACTATGACGTCCTTAACCTTGTACCGAGATGTCCTTAAACTAACACTGGACCGTAATGTCCTTAAACTAATCGACCGCAATGTCCCTAAACTAACAATAGAGCCCAAATGCTCTTTTGTTGGATCTAAATGATCCCGTTAAGTTTGTTAGTTGTATGTATGCCCTAGAGACCAGTATTGTACAGATGATGTATATTATATTGGATGCTTGGACATATATAGAGATGACTTTCTTGCTCGATATGATAGTATGCTATCTGGTTGCTCTTTATCTTAACATGTATACTTGTCTCTTTATACTATCTTATAGTTACATGTTGGTAAAGCCCTTAGGATGTGTACTTGACTACCTGGACTATGATGCGGATCATACTAGTGGGGACATGGTAGTCCATAAGTACATCCTTCAAGGTCCCTAGTCATGGGTGTATCGAGATGGGGCATCGATATACCAGTGTAGACTAGCGTATACGCTTCTCGACCCATGAGATGGGCGATGGATGATCCCATATCCATTGGTGTTCGACATCAGAGAACGTATACGAGTGCTCAGTGGAGACTGGGTACACTAGACGGACTCTCCGAGAACTCCCAGATAGTATTATACCTCACGTCAGATGGCAGTTCTCTGGTGACACTTGTGCAGGTTAGTCTGTAGACCCGAGATCATCATAGAGTCTTGTGTGATTCCCACTGTGCTTTGATTTCCACCATACCACGTCCATGAGGGCGTGCAAAACGGTGGTTTTTGGGTACAGTCCCGAGTCACATGGAGGCAATGAGCGATAGGAGGGGTTTCGTCTCTCCCGGTATTGGGGATTGATGTTGCGCTGTGCTCGATTGGCCGTAACAGGGAAGTCCCTGGCCAGGGCTGTTTTAAAGATTTACTGGTAAGTGTTACCAGTAGTTTCTCGACCCGTTATGGGCCTCACATCGGCACGACTTATCGGTTATTGGGGTCTGACGTTTACCATCCCCAGGCTCGATATGCAGCATATCTGACGAAGAGACCGGACTGTACGGTAGTGTTGCCGGTTGGCTCGACGGGAGTTGTAGCAGGTTCGCTTATTTTCTTCTGATCGCTCAATACCCGGGTGGCCGTTATGTTTAGCTGACCGCTTGCGGCTTGGGGGGGCTTGATATGATCATCACCCACTGCCGGCGTATTGACGAGTCTTAGAGTCCCACAAAGGAGTTACCTAGTCCAGGCGAAACGTTGTGGTGCGCGTATACGATATGCGCATGGACCCGGTTAAAATGCGCGTATAAGATACCGTATATTAATTGGGCGGCTTGCTTTTGGTTGGGTGTAGGGTTCCTAGGCACTCTAGTGAGGTCTCACAAGGCATCGAACATGCCAATTTCAAAAATTCTAGGTGCCGAGAGACCCGACTACGGATCGTTTGCTAGAAAACTAGGCGAAAAAGCTAACTAGTTAACACTTAACTAAGAGATACGGAAATACAACCTTTGTAGATCCGGTACTCCACCTCCACGGCTCCGCAACGAAGTCGTCTCCGCTGTCCAAATCAAAATCCGGGCTCTAGTGTCGCTTCGTCGGAGAAATGGCGAGCTAGGTCGTCGATGTCCATGCCGAAGATGATCTACGTCGAGGCATCGCTAAATCAAGCTCCGACTTCATCAAGTCAAGAAACTTGTGAAGTAAACACACTCTACTACTTGGCAAGAGGTAGAGGATGAAGAAATAGGAAGTGGGTAGACTTTAGATTTGGATTTCTCACTCATTTCCATCAATCACCATTGATGGACCTTGCTTTCTTCACTTGAAGAAAGGAAGAAGAAGAAGAATATTGTTATGATAAGTTTTTTAATGATAAATATGAAATAGAATTAAATCTTATCATACATTTAACCTTAGTTAAGTGTAGAGAAAATACCATGGTTAAAGGAATGGTTAGGGTTAAGGATAAGAACAAGAAAGGAGACTAAGTCAAACCTTCATGAAAGTTCAACTAGCAAACAAATAATGCCACCATTTCATCATTTATCTTTTCCAAAATAAAAAGATAAATAAAGAAATAGATAAATAAGTAAATGACTAAACAAAACCCTAATCATTAGTTTAAACCATGGTTTGATTCTTTACACTTAACAAACATGTGCACAAAAGTATATCACATATACAACTTGCACAATTCAAGTGAGAAAATCCATTTAAAGTGAACCAGTACTAGTTAATGCAAAGTAATATATCAAATATATAATTATGCATTAAATCATTAAATCAACGCTTGATTCAATGATCCGGTCATGTCGCACACAACCGACTAGTATAAAATGTATCGGCTTATCGAATCAACGCTTGAATCGATAACTAGGTTATATCGCATACAACCATTCGACACATTGATCGCGAGAATGAAATACGGTATCACATACACACATTATTCTCGGTCCCGCACATATCTCATATGCGCTCCTATTTCGTTTCGCTTGAGCCAGGAAACCTCTGTGTAGGACTCTAAAGACTCGTCAATACGCCGGCAGCAGATGATGATCATATCAAACACCCACAAGCCGCAAGCGGTCTGCTAAACGTAACGGCCACCCGGGTATTGAGCGATCAGAAGATCGACGAGCAATCCCGCTCACACTCCTGTGAATCCAACCAGTAACACTACCGTACAGTCCGGTCTCTTCGTCTGATATGTCGCATATCTCGCCTAGGGGTGGTAAACGTCAGACCCCAATAGCTCGATAAGTTGTGTCGATATGAGGTCTATAACAATTCGAGAAACTACTGGTAACACTTACCAGTAAATCTCAGCAACCCTGGCCAGGGATTTCCTGTTACAGCCAATCGAACACAGCGCAACATCAACTCCCTATACCAGGAGAGACGAATCCCCTCCTATCGCTCATTGCCTCCATGTGACTGGGGACTGTACCCAAAAACCACCGTTTTGCACGCCCTCTTGGACGTGGTAAGATGGAAATCAAAGCACAGTGGGAACCACACAAGACTCTATGACGATCTCGGGTCAACAGACTACTCTGTACCAGTGTCACCAGAGAACTGCCATTTGACGTGAGGTATAATACCATCTGGGTGTTCTCGGTGAGTCCGTCCAGTGTACCCAGTCTATTCTGAGCACCCGTATATCTCCTCTGATGTCAAACACCAATGGATATGGGATCATCCATCGCCCATCTGTATGGGTCGAGAAGGTATACGCTAGTCTACTCTGGTATATCGATGCCCCGTCTCGATACACCCACGACTAGGGACTTTGAAGGATGTACTTATGGACTACCATGTCCCCACTAGTATGATCCGCATCATAGTCCAGGTAGTCAAGTACACATCCTAAGGGCTTTACCAACATGTAATAGAGAGACAATCTGTGCACACGTTAAGGTAAAGGTCAACCAGATAGCATACTATCATGTCGAGCAAGAAAGTCCTCCCTATATATGTCCCAGCATCCACTACAATATACATCCAATGTACAGTAATGGCCTCTAGGGCATACATATAACTAACAATCTCCCACTTGCACTAGGGCCATCTGTAGCAGTGGTTGTAGTATCTCATACTCAACCATCCCACAAAAGTCTCTCTCTGGGAATAGGCCTTCGTGAGTGGATCCGCCGTGTTATCCTCTGAGTCTGCTCTCCTTACCTCGATCACCCTGGAGATCAACTATCTCCATGATCAGGTGATACTGCCTTAGAATAAGTCTGGATCACTGATGGGACCTGCGTTCCTTGGCATAAGCCACATCTCCATTGTCACACAATGGTAGGAACCTAGTTCATCTCATGAACCTATATACACCCAAACATCCTCTTTGGTAGCATCTTAAGTAGCGATGTATCGTGCCTTTATCGTCTAGTTTGCCACGGTATCTAGCTTGGAACTCTTCCAACATACCGTCCCTTTACTGAGGGTAAAGACAATGCCTGCGACTGACATTCAGTCGTCTTTATCACCCTGGAACCTTTCCAGTGATTCTCTCCAGGATCGATTGATACCATCTCACTTCTACTAGTGAGATTCCTAACATCCAATTAGATCTATCTTATAGATCCAAAATCCAGGATTTAGTTGGTATCACTTTGATCCTATCTGGAGAATCCTTGTGATAATCGGAGATTGATCGAACGTAGCATAGAAAACTCCTTCCCTATCAAGAGTATGTCATCCACATACTCTACGAGGATCACTACCATACTCCCTACTACCTTTTTGTTTATACAAGGTTCATCTACCATTTTGATGATGTCAAACTCTTTGACTAACACATCAAAACAGACGTTCCAACTCCACGATGCCTGCTTAATCAGATAAAGCATCTTGCTCACGTTTCCGCTGCTCCCACTGTCTACGAGGCCCTCTGGTTGTGTACTTATAGACACACTCTTCTAAAACATCATTTAGAAAAGCAGTTATGACACCCAACCACCAGACATCGTAGTCATAGTATGTAGCCGTGGCAAGTAGGATCTGGATGGACTTAAGCATAGCTACTTGAAAAAGGTTTCATCATAATCCACGCCTGGTAAATGATGCAAACTTTTAACAAGTCTAGCTTTGAAAGTCTCAACTTTTCCATGTACACCAAGTAATCTTCTCAAGATATACTTGCTCCTGATGGGGATTTAACCCTTCAGATATAGCAACTAAAGTCCATACTTTGTTGGTGTATAAGGATTCCATCTCAGATCGCTAAACATCCAGCCATTCTTACAGAGTCCCTACTCTTGATGGCCAGCTCGAAACTAGTTGGGTCATCATCTCATGATGCAATCCTCGCTCCCACTGTCATAGAGAAACCGAAGTATCTCTCAGGTGGGTGAGGAACTCTACTAAATCGGCGGAGAGGCTGAGGTTCGTTGGCATCTACTGAATCCTTTGGTTGTACCAAATCATCTTCTTTAGTTTGTATGGCTGGAACATTTCCAGTTCTACATAACAGACCTTGCCTCGAGCTTGTCCGGATTTTGCTTTTAGACATAGGCCGGACAACCCCAAATCTTAACTGATTTAAGAGATGGGCTCTTCCCATTCTATATCACATATGAAGCGGTAGGCAACTGATTTGATTAGAACCCTATTCAATAGGTATGCAACTTCTCAAGTGCATAACCCCCTAAGGAAATAGGTAACTCAGTAGTACTCATCATAGAGCGTACCTTATCATATAGGGTGTGATTGCTCCGTCCCGACATACCATCGTTCTATGGTGTATACGGAGGAGTAATTCTGAGAGAGAATCTCATTCTCCTTTAGAATAGTCTAGGAATTCCATGCACAAGTATTCTCCTCCCTGATCTCATCATAGGACATAATACTTATACCCGTATTTTGGTTCTCTACTTCTAACTTATATTCTGTGAATATCTCAAAAGGTTCGGACTTGTGTTTCAACAGGAACATAGGTCTGAAACTCGAAAGATCATCAGAGAATGTAATGAAGTATAAAGAATCAGTCCTGGCATGTATAGACAGGGGACCTACATACATCAACATGTATCATCCCAAGAGTTCACTAACTCTTTCTCTGTTTCCAATAAACAGAGCTGGTGTCATCTTATCTTTGTGACATGACTGGCGAGTTTCACAAGATGTAAATTCAAACTAATTTAAATATGCATCTTTATGTAACTCTAGCTAGTCGGGTCGCATTGATATGACCCAGTCTACAATACCTCAAGAAGAATTCGTTCATTTCTGAACTTTTCCTCTTGTGTGTGTTCTGTATACAAAGAACTGTAGTTTGATTTAGAACATTAATGCTTTTAGATAACGTGCCTGAACCGATCAACTTTTTGATATAGGAAATGTTCAAAACATTATCCAACAATACAAAATTTTATCATTTCTTTACTAATAAAGAGACTGATATGATTTTGTATATCAGGTTCGGTATCTAATAACATTCGTTCAGAATCAATGTATTCTGGTAATACAGGGTGACAGTGACCAACAGACTTGGCTGCAACACTTGCCCCGTTTTCTGCCTCATGAAACTTATCACCCGTTCTCAGTTTTTCTACCCTTTTGTAGCCCTATGTAACAGATTACATATCTGGGATCCTGATCCGGTATCATATACGCAGGATTCGGAGGATACTGAGAAACAGTTCTGCATAATGAACACACCCGAAGATGATGCATCAGCATGCACTCTCTTCGTTTGGGCGGCACGGGATTTCCCAGTATTCCCCAATTTCCTGCTCTGTCTTATAACAATTATAAGTTGGAGCGGGACCAACGTTCCCCAGCTCAGTATAACAAGCGGGTTCGGTCAATGATCCGTATTATTATCTTGATTAAGGCGTGACATGGTCGCTACCTGGAGAGAGAGAGAAGAAAACACTCAGCGTGCGCTCTTGCAAGAATAGATTGGTTATTATTTTATCTAATCAGGATGGCTCACACTGCTTTTTATCAAATCTTCCTTCAAACCCTAAAAGGAAAGACTAGCCGGGATTAATTACACACTACAAGTTCGCCAATCTTTCAGCCAGGCCAGTGTCGGTACTTTGAGGGAGGTCCCCCGTGTTTTCGCACGAACCTAATTAATGTAAACCTCGTTTTCCCAGAGGCGTAACCTCGTTAACACCTTTCTAGACACCTACTTGATCGGCTAATTGTAATGTATAAAACTCTCCCAGGAGTAACAATTACTCGCAGCGGGTATCGGGATCCAACTATCTCATAGAAGGTATGCAATCTCATTGCAAATTTCAACACTTGAAATTCCCGATAATATTTTGCCCCTAGCGTGCTATGACCTTGACGGAGGCCAAACTACCCATAGTCCGCTAGTCAAGTTCAACCCTCCTGATTGAATTAAACCCACCCGCACGACCCTTGACGGAGGCCAAACAACGCCGTACGAATACCCTAATCCAATCGCATCATATGCTAGCAGATAAGCACTAGTTAGCTACCGTACACTACGCCTTGACGGAGGCCAAACAACCGCAGCACGAATACTAACTAGTACTTATCTGAAATGACGGAGGGCTACGACAGGTTTTTCTGAAAACCTATTGCGTAATGAACTTGATATCGTTGTAGGATCGAATGAATTTTAAAATGGAGTGTTTTTTAGGCTTTTCCAGTTTTGCTAAAGGAGTCACTCCCGGTGAAGGGATCGTCGGTCCTTTCCTCGTCGAATGAGGTGCGGGATATATCATATATATCGCTGTGCAAAGCAAAAACACTTAAAAGCAATCAAAAGACAAACCGAGGGGTGTAGCATCTGCCAGTTATTGCTAAAGGAGTCACTCCCGGTGAAGGGATCGTCGGTCCTTTCCTCGTCGAATGAGGTGCAGGATATATCACATATACCTCTGTGCAAAGCAAGAACTGTAGCTACCTGTTTTATTTTGAAATTCGATTCTACAACATCTTAGGTTTCTTTTATTTCATTAATCTCATTAATGAAGTCCCATCATTTAAATACCTAAACATCACAGATAAATACGACGTACACTTATGCCATCCGCATTCGCCTCGATGTCCCCTCGTGCACCGTTAGGTTAGGTAACTAACGACAGAGCGGGGCAGGGCTAGCGCGGGTGTAAAACATAAGTAACGTCTATATAATATATCATATATACTATATAATGTATATATCACAGAACATCACATGAACACATCACATATATCGCAGCAGAAGAATCATATGAAATATTGGATATACTAGGACGTCCGTGTTTTCAATACGAGCCAGTATAAAACACGGATTCCACGGTCGTGATGAATAGCCAAACCCACACCCCTAGACCCCTACGAGAGCGGCAAGCAACCCTACCAATTCTGGAGTTAGGAGACCCGGACTCGACTCCTCGAGTTGGTCTCCCACTGGACTCCAGAACCCGGTTACTTGTGCCCTCCTCCTTGGGTCTATCCTAGTGCGGAAAAGTAAATAATATACAAAATGTGACAACTTCCGCAACCTGGAAGTGCCCCAATAAAAGAATATTACATACAAGTTTTTACATGAATGAAAATGAAAAACACTCATCTCACACAAAAACCCCCCGGCTATTCGAACACGACGATCCAATATAACATATCCAGCAACACATAACATCACATGTCATCAACGTAAGTAAATATGCGCATCCCAATTGTCGTTGACATATAGCAACGAAACCGGCGATATCACATATTACACTTACGGTCACAGAAAAGAAAGTGTAAAACTACAACAGTTGGAATCCGCAACCACATCAGACATCGCATGCCTGACCAAATGAATTACTTAGACATCGCATGCCTAACAATTATAAACCCCGCATTTTAGTCTCAAAATCGAAAACTCTTTTCAATATCAAGTCGGGTAATTCAACAAGATTCCCGACATCCTGATCGAATGCTCGTCGCAAACTTCAGTAGACAGTCGCACCCCCGATACCGTCGACGAAGTGCACCAAGGCGGAACACCGCTACCGGAAGCACCCGAACGGATGCTTTCGGCGACGGGGTTCTCCTACAGTCACTTGGTCGGGGCTATGGAGTGAGGCTGTCTATTAAGTTTACCCGGCGAGTATCCGCGTACACTACGTGATTGCGACGGACTTTTGATCACATCAAAATTCCGTGGCAACCGATCAAGTGAGACTAAAGTGCTACGTTTATAACATTCATTCAGTTATCTCATAACTTTTGTGAATTCCAACTATTGTATCCCATTCCGGATAAATAGAAAATGTCAAACTTTCCGATCGAACAATCGAACATCCAAGTTTTCCCGATACAGATCAACACATGAAATAAGTCTAACAACATTCAGTTCGTGCCTCAATACCAACGGTCCAGCCGTAGAAGGGTCAAGCCAACGCCTCACATGTGGCACGCCGTACTGCCCCAAACCCGAAGGTTCAAAGGGCAGTTCAAGACGGTCACATAATCGAGTTAAGGTTTGTTGTCTTCTAGAGGGTCCATCGCGTTACTTGCACTACTTAGAACGTCGTTAAACTACGGAAAAATCCAACACTTGGAAATTTCCCGACAGGGGAAAAATTGGGTATTTATATCCGGTTGAACTTTTTAACATATTCTAAGATTTATCCGGAAAGCCACACAGAAAAAATTTGATACCCCGATCGAAACACCGAATCCTCAAAACAACTCCAGAAAATTCAACTCTTGAAACAGTATTAAAAATGCCCAGAAAATACAAACAACAGAGGTATGAATTACTGTGCAAAGAACCGTCGCTAATGCCTTCAATGCGCCGCGGAACCGCCGCTAAAGGGGGGTCAACGCCGCGGTTCCGCGGTCAACCTGGGGAATTAGTGGCTCGTTTTTCATGGTAATTCATACAATACCCTGCTGAATTTTTTAAGCACTTTTAATTTGGAAAAAACCCAGAATTTGGAAAAAGTCCAGAGAGCTATTTTGGCTTCGGGTTTTGATTCGATCGGACTTCAAATTCCGTCTACGGTTCGCCTAAGGCTCTAGCTAGGCTCTGATACCACTGTAGGGTTCCTAGGCACTCTAGTGAGGTCTCACAAGGCATCGAACAAGCCAATTTCAAAAATTCTAGGTGCCGAGAGACCCGACTACGGATCGTTTGCTAGAAAACTAGGCGAAAAAGCTAACTAGTTAACACTTAACTAAGAGATACGGAAATACAACCTTTGTAGATCCGGTGCTCCACCTACACGGCTCCGCAACGAAGTCGTCTCCGCTGTCCAAATCAAAATCCGGGCTCTAGTGTCGCTTCGTCGGAGAAATGGCGAGCTAGGTCGTCGATGTCCATGCCGAAGATGATCTACGTCGAGGCATCGCTAAATCAAGCTCCGACTTCATCAAGTCAAGAAACTTGTGAAGTAAACACACTCTACTACTTGGCAAGAGGTAGAGGATGAAGAAATAGGAAGTGGGTAGACTTTAGATTTGGATTTCTCACTCATTTCCATCAATCACCATTGATGGACCTTGCTTTCTTCACTTGAAGAAAGGAAGAAGAAGAAGAATATTGTTATGATAAGTTTTTTAATGATAAATATGAAATAGAATTAAATCTTATCATACATTTAGCCTTAGTTAAGTGTAGAGAAAATACCATGGTTAAAGGAATGGTTAGGGTTAAGGATAAGAACAAGAAAGGAGACTAAGTCAAACCTTCATGAAAGTTCAACTAGCAAACAAATAATGCCACCATTTCATCATTTATCTTTTCCAAAATAAAAAGATAAATAAAGAAATAGATAAATAAGTAAATGACTAAACAAAACCCTAATCATTAGTTTAAACCATGGTTTGATTCTTTACACTTAACAAACATGTGCACAAAAGTATATCACATATACAACTTGCACAATTCAAGTGAGAAAATCCATTTAAAGTGAACCAGTACTAGTTAATGCAAAGTAATATATCAAATATATAATTATGCATTAAATCATTAAATCAACGCTTGATTCAATGATCCGGTCATGTCGCACACAACCGACTAGTATAAAATGTATCGGCTTATCGAATCAACGCTTGAATCGATAACTAGGTTATATCGCATACAACCATTCGACACATTGATCGCGAGAATGAAATACGGTATCACATACACACATTATTCTCGGTCCCGCACATATCTCATATACGCTCCTATTTCGTTTCGCTTGAGCCAGGAAACCTCTGTGTAGGACTCTAAAGACTCGTCAATACGCCGGCAGCAGATGATGATCATATCAAACACCCACAAGCCGCAAGCGGTCTGCTAAACGTAACGGCCACCCGGGTATTGAGCGATCAGAAGATCGACGAGCAAGCCCGCTCACACTCCTGTGAATCCAACCAGTAACACTACCGTACAGTCCGGTCTCTTCGTCTGATATGTCGCATATCTCGCCTAGGGGTGGTAAACGTCAGACCCCAATAGCTCGATAAGTCGTGTCGATATGAGGTCTATAACAATTCGAGAAACTACTGGTAACACTTACCAGTAAATCTCAGCAACCCTGGCCAGGGATTTCCTGTTACAGCCAATCGAACACAGCGCAACATCAACTCCCTATACCAGGAGAGACGAATCCCCTCCTATCGCTCATTGCCTCCATGTGACTGGGGACTGTACCCAAAAACCACCGTTTTGCACGCCCTCTTGGACGTGGTAAGATGGAAATCAAAGCACGGTGGGAACCGCACAAGACTCTATGACGATCTCGGGTCAACAGACTACTCTGTACCAGTGTCACCAGAGAACTGCCATCTGACGTGAGGTATAATACCATCTGGGAGTTCTCGGCGAGTCCGTCCAGTGTACCCAGTCTCTACTGAGCACCCGTATATCTCCTCTGATGTCAAACACCAATGGATATGGGATTATCCATCGCCCATCTGTATGGGTCGAGAAGGTATACGCTAGTCTACTCTGGTATATCGATGCCCCGTCTCGATACACCCACGACTAGGGACTTTGAAGGATGTACTTATAGACTACCATGTCCCCACTAGTATGATCCGCATCATAGTCCAGGTAGTCAAGTACACATCCTAAGGGCTTTACCAACATGTAATAGAGAGACAATCTGTGCACACGTTAAGGTAAAGGTCAACCAGATAGCATACTATCATGTCGAGCAAGAAAGTCCTCCCTATATATGTCCCAGCATCCACTACAATATACATCCAATGTACAGTAATGGCCTCTAGGGCATACATATAACTAACAGGGTCGTATGTGATATGGCCGGATTGCTAAATCAAGTGTTGATTTATCATTTAACCATTAGTTTCTCACTAGAAATCCTTTCTTGTATTTTTGGATGTATGCATGCATGTATGCATTTTTCCTTGTTCATGCACATATGGATGTGCATGCACACATACATACATACATCATCCTTCATGGTTGTATATACATAGAAAATGATGGCAATATAAGACTCACACCTTGGTTTTATATATGCATTATTATTTCTATTTGTGTTAAAACAAAAAGGAAAAGAAAAGGATAATTCATGGTTTTGTTTCTACACTCTTCTTTGACCTAACCATACTCACCCACCTTTTAACCATGGATTAACTTTCCTTTTGTGTTTTAACTCAAATTCAATAATATCTTTATTATTTAACCATGGTTTGAGATGAAGAGTGGAAAATATATATGCATATATTTTCTATTTTTCATAAGTGATTATCATTTTCTTTTGTTCTTCAAAAGCCATCATCTTCTTCTTCCTTGCTCTTTTGCTCTCTAGATCTTTCAAGTGAGAAAAGTACTCAACAAGATAGGATTTTGAAGTGAGAAAAAGAACCACAACACCATTCTACACTAATCTTGCCCATTAGTGGAGAGTGTTAGCTTCCATTTTCTTTCTTGATCTTGTGAAGTTGCAAGCTTGGACAAAGCGGACTCCGGGTGGATCATCGTGGACCTAGAGAAGTTCAAGCGGACCTTTTCCAAACCCCAAGTAGCCGAGGAGTCTAGCGTAGGGAGCTACAAAGGTTGTACTCTCAAAACCCTAGCTTTACCTACTTGTGATGATGTGTTGTTTTTGAAACCCCAATTTTTCTAGGAATGATTCTTTGTATGCTTACTTAGCACCCTAAAAATTTAATCTTTGTTACATGTGATGCTTCCAAACCCTTCATGAGGTGCTAGGTAAACCTAACATTGGTATCAGAGCCGACCTAGAACTTTAGGCGACACTTTAGTGAAGTTAAAACTCCAATCGAACCGAGAAATACGGATTTTTAGCACTCTCTGGACATTTTTTCAAAACTGTTATTTTTCAAAATTAAAAATATGTAAAAAAAATACAGCAGGTAATTATAAGACACGCTGTAAAAAACGAAACCCTATTAAGCAAATTCCACCGCGGAACCGCGGCTTAAGCTTGTTTAGGCCGCGGCTCTGCGGCCGTACAGAGCCATTAAGGCTTCGTTTTTGTACAGTGAGCTTCTTGTCTGCTTGTTGATGTTTTTGGGTATTTTTAATCTGGTTTTAGTGTCATATGTTCTGGAGATTGTTTTGGATTCAGTGATTCGATCGGAATTTTAATTTCGTGCTTTTTTCTGGGTAATTTAGAAAGTATTGAATTGTTCGAACGAGTATCATTTGCTCACTTTTCACGGAGTTTAAATTTTTCGGAAATACGTGCAAGTTTTGTGGTGGACCCTCTTGAAGACAACAAACCTTAACTCGATTATGTGACCGTCTTGAACTGCCTTTTGAACCTTAGGGTTTGGGGCAGTACGGCGTGCCACATATGAGGCCTTGGCTTGACCCTTCTACGGCTGGACCGCTACTACTGTGACACACTCCGGGTTTTTTGAACTCCGCTCAAGTGTTGAGCTTTAGGGAATTTTGGGTATTTGATCATTCGTTTGAAAACTTTAATATTGTCTATCTATCTGGAATGTGATGCAATATGTGGAATTCATATAGTTAGACATGAAATACGAAGTATGTGATATTTCGCATTTACGATGTCTAAAAAGAATGTGGATTCCAAATATTGCAGTTTTACACTTTCTTTTCTGTGACCGTAAGTGTAGTATGTAGTGGTATTGCCGATTGTCGTTGCTATACATCGACGACGATCGGTGTATACATACTTACTTACGTTGATGATATGAGATATTATGTGTTGCTGAGATATGATGTGCTGGATTGTCGCGATTGAATAGCCGGGGGGTTTTATGTGAGATGAGAGTTTTATATTTTCATTCATGTAAATTCAAATGTAATGTAATATTCTTTTATTTGGGGCACTTCCGGGTTGAGGTCAATGTCACCAGTGTTGTATATTATTTACTTTTCCGCATTAGGATGGACCCAAGGAGGGGAGCACAGGTGACCGGGTTCTGGGGTTCAGTGGGAGGCCATCTCGAGGAGTCGAGACCGGGTCTCCTAAACTCCAGAATTGGTAGGGTCGCTTGCCGCTCTCGTAGGGGTCCAGGGTGTGGGCTTGGCTATTCATCGCGACTGTGGAATCCGTATTTTCTATTATTGGCTAAATACTAAATACGGACGTCCTAGTATATCCCACATTATATCTATGTTTCGCTGCGATATCTGTGATGTGTGCATTTGATGTGTTATGATGGATAATGTATATAGTATATATGATATATTATATAGATGTTACTTATGTTTTACACCCGCGCTAGCCCTGCCCCGCTCTGCCGTTAGTTACCTAACCTAACGGTGCATGAGGGGACATCGAGACGAATGCGGATGGTATAAGTGTACGTCGTATTTATCTGTGATGTTTAGGTGACTTTAATGATGGGACTTCATTAATGTGATTAATGAAAGAAAAGAAACCTAAAAGATGTTGTAGAATCAAATTTTCAAAAAGGGTAGCTACAGTTTTTGCTTTGCATAGCGATATATATGATATATCCCGCACCTTATTCGATGAGGAAAGAGCCGAGATCCCTTCACCGGGAGTGACCTCTTTAGCAAAACTGGTAGATGCTACAACACTCTTGTTTTTTATTGCTTTTGGAGTTTTTGCTTTGCATAGCGATATATATGATATATCCCGCACCTTATTCGATAAGGAAAGAGTCGAGATCCCTTCACCGGGAGTGACCTCTTTAGCAAAACTAATGAAAGCCTCAAAATCACTCCATTTCAAAATTCACTTAATTCTACAACGATATCAAGTTCATTACGCAATAGGTTTTCAGAAAAACCTGTCGTAGCCCTCCGTCATTTCAGATAAGTCCTGCTTAGTATTCGTGCTGCGTTTGTTGACCTTGTCAAGACGCAGTGTGCGGTAGCTGACCAGTATTTATCTGCTTATGCATATGATGCAGATTGGATTAGGGTAGTTGTACGGACTTGTTGACCTTGTCAAGGGTCGTACGGGTGGGTTTAATTCAATCAAGAAGTGACGGGTTGAACTTGACTTACGGTCTATGGTTTGTTGACATTGTCAAGGTCATAGATCGTTTGGGGCAAAATATTATCAGGAATTTCAAGTGTTGAAATTTGCAATGAGATTGCATACCTTCTATGAGATAGTTGGATCCCGATACCCACTGCGAGTAATTGTTACTCATGGGAGAGTTTTACACAGGACAATTAGCCGATCAAGTAGGTGTCTAGAAAGGTGTCAATGGGGTTACGCCTCTGGGAAAACGAGGTTTACTTTAATTAGGTCCGTGCGAAAACACGAGGAACCTCCCTCAAAGTACCGACACTGGCCTGGCTGAAAGATTGGCGAAATTGTAAGGTGTAATTAATCCCGGCCAGTCTTTCCTTTTAGGGTTTGAAGGAAGATTTGATAAAAAAACAGTGGGAGCCATCCTGATTAGATAAAATAATAACCAATCTGATCTTGCAAGAGCATACGCTAAAGTGTTTTCTTCTCTCTCTCTCCAGGTAGCAACCATGTCATACCTTAATCAAGATAATAATATGGATGTATTGACTGAACCCGCATGTTATACTGTGCTGGGGAACGTTGGTTCCGTTCTTTCTTATAAGAGTTATAGGACTGAACAGGATATAGGGGAATACCAGGATTCCCATGCCATCCAAATGGAGAAAGTACATGTTGATGCATTTTCTTCGGGTGTGTTCGTTACAGAGAACTGTTTCTCCATTTCCTCTACGTCCTGGGTATTAGATACCGGGTCAGGATCCCATATATGTAATCAGTTACATGGGCTTAGAAAAGGTAAAGAACTTGGGGAAGGTGATAAAGACATAAGGGTTGGAAATGGTGCAATTGTTGCAGCTAAAACCGTCGGGGAATATCACCTTGTATTGCCAACTGGTAATACATTGATTCTGAACGAATGCTATTACATGCCGAACCTGATATGCAACATTATATCGGTTTCTTTGTTGAGTAAAGAGGGATATAATTTTGTATTACAGGATAATGTTATGAACATTTTCCGTAACAAAAAATTGGTTGGATCAGGCACGTTGTGCAATGGCATTTATGTTCTAAATCAATCAACAGTTCTGAGTATAACAAACACACACAAGAGGAAGAGTTCAGAACTGAACGAATCCTTCTTGTGTCATTGTAGACTGGGTCACATCAATGCGACACGACTAGCTAAGTTGCATAAGGATGGATATTTGAAACCGTTCGAATTTTCATCTTATGACACTTGCCAGTCATGTCTCAAAGGCAAGATGACCAAAACTCTGTTTACAGGACACGGAGAAAGAGTTACTGAACTCTTGGGACTGATACATAGTGATGTATGCAGTCCCATGTCTACACATGCCAGGGATGGTTCTTCGTACTTCATTACATTCACTGACGATCTCTCTAGATTCGGATATGTGTTCCTGATGAAACACAAATCAGAAGCATTTGAGAAATTTAGGGAATATAAACAAGAAGTCGAGAACCAAACCGGAAAAAGTATTAAAATCTTTCGATTTGATCGAGGAGGTGAATACTTGAGCAATGAATTCCTGGACTTCCTAAAAGAGAATGGGATTCTCTCTCAGCTAACTCCTCCATATACACCACAGCACAACGGTGTATCGGAACGGAGGAACCGCACCCTATTAGATATGGTGCGCTCTATGATGAGCACAGCTGGGTTACCTATTTCCTTCTGGGGATATGCGCTGGAGACAGCAGCATACCTATTGAATCAAGTTCCATCTAAATCTGTACCTACCACACCATATGAGATATGGAGTGGGAAGAGACCATATTTTAAACGAGTTAAGATATGGGGATGTCCGACCTATGTCAAAAGACAAAATCCGGACAAACTCGAGGCACGGTCAGTTCTTTGCAAGTTTGTGGGATATCCAAAGAACTCATATGGGTATTTTTTCTACCACGGTGAGGAACAAAAAGTGTTTGTTGCTCAACATGCCACTTTTTTAGAAAAGGAATTTCTTGTAAAAGAAATTAGTGGCAAAGTGGTGGAACTGGAAGAAGTTCCAGATACACAAACCGCAACTGAAGATTTAGTGGAACCAGAGGATTCAGTAGCTCCCAACGAACCTCAGCCTCTCCGCCGATCTAGTAGGGTTCCTCCCCAACCTGAGAGATACTACGGTTTTCTCATGGATGGTGGGAGCGAGGATTGCATCATGGAGGATGATGACCCAACTAGCTTCGAGCAGGCCATCACGAGTGGGGACTCAGTGAAATGGTTGGATGCTATGCGGTCTGAGATGGAATCCATGTACACCAATAAAGTATGGACTTTGGAAGATGCTCCTGAAGGGGTAAAACCAATTGGGAGCAAGTGGATCTTCAAGAAAAAACTTGGTGTAGATGGAAAAGTGGAGACTTTCAAAGCTAGACTTGTTGCAAAGGGTTTTCGTCAAAGACTAGGTGTGGACTATGACGAAACCTTTTCTCCAGTGGCTATGCTTAAATCCATCCGGATCATGCTTGCCATCGCAGCATATCATGACTACGAAATCTGGCAAATGGATGTTAAGACCGCCTTTCTAAACGGTGATTTAGAAGAGTGCATGTACATGACTCAGCCAGAGGGCTTCGTAGATAGTGGGAGCAGCGGGAAGGTGTGCAAGCTACTTAAATCCATTTATGGATTAAAACAAGCATCGCGGAGTTGGAACATCTGCTTTGACGTTGTTATCAAAGAGTTTGATTTCGTCAAAAACACAGATGAACCTTGTGTCTACAAGAAGGTGGCAGAGAGTAAGGTTGTCTTCCTCGTATTGTATGTGGACGACATACTCTTGATAGGAAATGACATTCCTATGCTGCAATCAGTCAAGCTCTTCTTATCACAAAGATTCTCAATGAAAGATCTTGGTGATGCCTCCTGCATATTGGGGATTAAGATCTATAGAGATATATCTAAACGGATTTTGGGATTGTCCCAATCCAGGTACATTGACACCATACTAAAGAGGTTTAGTATGGAAGAATCCAAGCGTGGGAACTTACCCACGATCTCTGGAGTCACTCTCTCCAAAGAGATGTCTCCCAAGACTGATTTGGAGAGAGCTCGCATGCAAGGGATACCCTATGCTTCGGCTGTAGGCTCTATCATGTACGCGATGCTATGTACCAGACCCGATGTAGCATACTCACTAAGTATAGTGAGTAGGTATCAAGCTGATCCTGGAGAGAGTCACTGGACAGCTGTGAAGAGCATTCTCAAGTACTTACGAAGGACTAAAGAGATGCTCTTGGTGTATGGTAATGGAGAACTCCAAGTGGAGTCCTTTACCGACTCAAGCTTCCACAGTGATAAGGACGACTCTAAGTCGCAGTCGGGATTTGTCTTTACCATTTACGGAGGGGCGGTTAGCTGGAAGAGTTCCAAGCAGGAAACCATGGCAGACTCGACGATGGAGGCTGAATACATCGCTGCCAACGATGCTGCCAAAGAGGCTGTCTGGATCAAGAAGTTTATTACTGAACTTGGAGTGGTTCCATCCATTGAGCATCCAATACCTTTGTATTGTGATAACAATGGAGCGGTGGCTTTGGCCAAGGAGCCTAGGTCCCATCAGCGATTCAGGCATATTCTGAGGCGGTATCACCTGATCCGGAAGATTGTTGATCGCCGGAAGATCGAGGTCAGGAGGGTTGACACGAAGAACAACACAGCGGATCCACTCACGAAGGCCATTTCCCAGATACAGTTTGAGAGACTCTTCGGGATGCTCGGTATGCGATACTACAGTAGCTGGCCCTAGTGCAAGTGGAAGATTGTTAGTTATATGTATGCCCTAGAGGCCAGTATTGTACAGATGATGTATATTATATTGGATGCTTGGACATATATAGAGATGACTTTCTTGCTCGATATGATAGTATGCTATCTGGTTGCTCTTTATCTTAACATGTATACTTGTCTCTTTATACTATCTTATAGTTACATGTTGGTAAAGCCCTTAGGATGCGTACTTGACTACCTGGACTATGATGCGGATCATACTAGTAAGGACATGGTAGTCCATAAGTACATCCTTCAAGGTCCCTAGTCGTGGGTGTATCGAGACGGGGCATCGATATACCAGTGTAGACTAGCGTATACGCTTCTCGACCTATGAGATGGGCGATGGATGATCCCATATCCATTGGTGTTTAACATCAGAGATGGTATACGGGTGCTCAGTGGAGACTGGGTACACTGGACGGACTCGCCGAGAACTCCCAGATGGTATTATACCTCACGTCAGATGGCAGTTCTCTGGTGACACTTGTGCAGGTTAGTCTGCGGACCCGAGATCGTCATAGAGTCTTGCGTGATTCCCATTGTGCTTTGATTTCCACCTTACCACGTCCATGAGGGCGTGCAAAATGGTGGTTTTTGGGTACAGTCCCGAGTCACTGTAAATCCCCGTTCCCATCTCAATAAAAGTTTCTAATTTTCCAAATTTCCAAATTTCCCCGAGTGTCCCTTTCTTTTTCCCCTTGTATTTTTCTGTGGGAAGTTGGTTGCTTAAATTCCAATATTTATAATTTCCCAAACCCTAAAAGTCAAAACCCAAGATTTAAAACCAATTAAAACCAAAGCTAAAATAAATTAAAACCAAACTATTTTTCATAACCCCTAAGCCCAACAAATAAAATAAATATTAACATTTAAAACTTCTTAAGCCCGGCCCCAGCAACAACCCTCAGCCCATTGAAATTCTCCATTAAAATTGAAAATAATTAAAGCAATTAGCCCGGCCCACACTTCTTCATCAGCCCAGGGGGAATTCTCATCAAATTAATTTATTCAAGCCTTCCCCAGCCCAGCCCGTCTCCAAGCCCAACCCGCACCCGCGCCGACCCGACCCGCTTCAAATCCCTCCTTCTTCCCCAACGGCTACCTCCTCTTCAATTCGCGATCCGCCTCCTTCACCGCAGATTGCGCCCGCGCCCACGCCACGCCTTGCCGTTACCCTCGCGATCCCCTCAATCTTCTCCCCTCGTATCCCCTATCTCCCTCATCATTCTCATTTTCAAAATTCCTCACCTCTCTCCATCCACAGAAAACCCACCGAGCACCCAACTCCCCTCGCCCCACCGCCTACGGCGACGACTGCAACCCCTCACCATTCTCCCTCGCTCACTCCTCTCCACCAACAGAGCTCCCTACACTACCCCCTTCGCCTCCAGCCTTGCACACCCAACTCTTCTGCACACCCAACCCACTACACCCGAGCTCGGCCACCACCTGCCCTTGACGCCGGTGAGCTCCTCGCCTCATCGTCGGTGCCCCTGAACTCCCTCGTCATCAGCATCATCACCAACACCCCAAAATTTACACACCCGAGCCCCCCCTCTCTCTCTTCAAAAAAAAATACAAAACCCAAAAACCCACACACACAACCCGACACCCTCTTGCTCATCGCCGGAGCGCCGCCGCCGACCGTCGTCGACCCCAGTGCACTCGCAGAGGACCACTGAGCACCCCTGAACTTCCAGTGACCGTGCAACGGCTCCGGGCAACTCCGACATCAAATCCGTATCGCGAGCCAAGCTCGCGCAAATCGATTCACGCCGTTCGTCGCGCGTTCGTGACGCCGCTGCTGCCGTGCAACCCCGAGACGTTTCCAGGCAAGTAATTTACTTGCTACATGCTAATCTACTCGTATTACAAATTCAAACGGATAAGTTATGAAATTCCTTTTCCCGATAAAATTAAACGACGTATGTGTTCGATGCTTGGCCCCAATGAAAATACTTGCCTAAGTTGACGGAATTAAATTGTCTGTGTTGGATCTTGTAGTGATGATTATCCTGTAGAAATCTCACTGGGGAATACGATTGTTAGTGGCTAAAATGAATACCCCAAATATACCGATAAAACTAGAAATTTTCCCGTATCTGAAAATGGTTAAAATCACTGTAAATTATGCACATACTGGAATGATACGTTCGAGGGCTTAAATCGAAGCCGACTCGACAAAATTTAACTCTATGTAAGCTTCTAATGTTTTCTGTACTGTAACTGCGACGATATTTGGATCGGAGTGCAACTCTGGACTGCAGTCCAGAGTGACTCTGATTACTGTTACTGTCCCATAATGTGTGGCACTTTGTTTCCTGAATTTGTATGTTACGGAATTCTGCAGCGTATTAAAAATGAATCTGTTAGCTAAACAACATAAGTGGTTTCATTCCGTTTCATGATCGTTTGCTATTTAATTTGTAAATAAAAAGGGCAGAACGTATAACAGTCCAGAACAGATTCTGAAGTGACATACTAATGTTAAACAGTGTATAACTTTCGACGTACAGACGCGATTGAGGATCCGTCTATTGCGTTGAATACCCCATTGTAAACCCTATATTCTATTCAACTGTAGCATCGCTAAATTCTGAACCCAACTGGATGCAATTCGTGTCGCGAAATGGACGTTCAGTTCAGAAACTGAATTTCCAGCCGCGAGCACTTAAAATGAAACAGCTGTATCTTGAATACCGGAAACCCGATTGAACTGAAACTAATTTTGATGAATTTCTGACTGAGTGTGCTATTTATCGTATTTGTATCATTTCTTTGAATTCTAAACATATGAATTTATGCAATTTTTGTAAGTTAATGACGTTCACATTGGTTCATAACATACTTAGCTTGTTAATGGCATACATACATATATCATACCTCATTTGACATATACTTAGTGTTAGTGCGTGTTAGAGTCAGTGGACATTGCATTATCGTGCGTGATTGATGTTGGTTTAGGAGTGATGAGTACACCAATGGAAAGTGAATATTCGTGACAGTGATTGATACAGTGAACAGTGATAAAACCGTGTCATTGGTATACTTGTATACGACTAAATCAAGATCATAAATAGTGTAAACCTGGGGATAAAGGGAAAATCGAAGTGGAAAGAGAATCGTATTTAGCGGGACCGTGTTTTAGAGGATGATCATTCGAACAGCGATATATATTAGGTAGGATCTAGCGATCCGGTTGACAGGGTTATGTTCCGGGCATGTGGGCCGTTGTCTCGGGTATGTACGAGACTCCTGTTAAATATGATCCTCCTTTCCACTATGCGATTTCAAACATGACCTAGAGACCGATAGGGACACATATCATATTTTGCATCATATAGTGACATAGTGATTACTCGCATTGTACTTTCACTGTTATTACCTCTTTTACCTGTTTCATCTTATTATAATAATATTGTTATTGTGTCGCTCTGACGACCTGAGTATGCATGCTCAGATCCCGTGGAAGGACCAGCGCAGGAGACGGATCTATCTTTCGAGTTCACGGAGATCTAGTCTGGTGTATTTTCTTTCTTTACTGCTTTCCATAAAAGAGATCGTGAAATTGAACTTGGTTAGTAACTGTTCTTGTTATTTGTAATTTGTGAACAATGGATTTTAATGTAATAATTTAGTGATATAATTTCCTTTACTACTGTGCTTTATTTACTGATTACCATGTAATGCTAGAAGCCGAAGTGTGACTACGGCGAGATGATTCCTTGACCGTAGGAGCATGGCTGGCCTAGTCATCCCGCGTTTTCCGTATTTTGGGAAGCGGGGCGTGAAAGTCACATGGAGGTAATGAGCGATAGGAGGGGTTTCGTCTCTCCCGGTATTGGGGGTTGATGTTGCGCTGTGCTCGATTGGCCGTAACAGGGAAGTCCCTGGCCAGGGCTGTTTTAGAGATTTACTGGTAAGTGTTACCAGTAGTTTCTCGACCCGTTATGAGCCTCACATCGGCACGACTTATCGGTTATTGGGGTCTGACGTTTACCATCCCTAGGCTCGATATGCAGCATATCTGACGAAGAGACCGGACTGTACGGTAGTGTTGCCGGTTGGCTCGACGGGAGTTGTAGCAGGTTCGCTTGTTTTCTTCTGATCGCTCAATACCCAGGTGGCCGTTACGTTTAGCTGACCGCTTGCGGCTTGGGGGTGCTTGATATGATCATCACCCACTGCCGGCATATTGACGAGTCTTAGAGTCCCACAAAGGAGTTACCTAGTCCAGGCGAAACGTTGTGGTGCGCGTATGCGATATGCGCATGGACCCGGTTAAAATGCGTGTATAAGATACCGTATATTAATCGGGCGGCTTGCTTTTGATTCGGTCGTATGTGATATGGCCGGATTGCTAAATCAAGTATTGATTTATCATTTAACCATTAGTTTCTCACTAGAAATCCTTTCTTGTATTTTTGGATGTATGCATGCATGTATGCATTTTTCCTTGTTCATGCACATATGGATGTGCATCCACACATACATACATACATCATCCTTCATGGTTGTATATACATAGAAAATGATGGCAATATAAGACTCACACCTTGGTTTTATATATGGATTATTATTTCTATTTGTGTTAAAACAAAAAGGAAAAGAAAAGGATAATTCATGGTTTTGTTTCTACACTCTTCTTTGACCTAACCATGCTCACCCACCTTTTAACCATGGATTAACTTTCCTTTTATGTTTTAACTCAAATTCAATAATATCTTTATTATTTAATCATGGTTTGAGATGAAGAGTGGAAAATATATATGCATATATTTTCTATTTTTCATAAGTGATTATCATTTTCTTTTGTTCTTCAAAAGCCATCATCTTCTTCTTCCTTGTTTTTATGCTCTCTAGATCTTTCAAGTGAGCAAAGTACTCAACAAGATAGGATTTTGAAGTGAGAAAAAGAACCACAACACCATTCTACCCTAGTCTTGCCCATTAGTGGAGAGTGTTAGCTTCCATTTTCTTTCTTGATCTTGTGAAGTTGCAAGCTTAGACAAAGCAGACTCCGGGTGGATCATCGTGGACCTAGAGGAGTTCAAGCGGACCTTTTCCAAACCCCAAGTAGCCGAGGAGTCTAGCGTAGGGAGCTACAAAGGTTGTACTCTCAAAACCCTAGCTTTACCTACTTGTGATGATGTGTTGTTTTTGAAACCCTAATTTTTCTAGGAATGATTCTTTGTATGCTTACTTAACACCCAAAAAATTTAATCTTTGGTACATGTGATGCTTTCAAACCCTTCATGAGGTGCTAGGTAAACCTAACAAAGTTAACCTTAGTCTAAAATGAGACTAACGTATCCTTAACAAACGTTTAAGTTGATCTTAGTCTCAAATGAGGCTAACGTATTCTTAAACCCAACCCCAAACCCAAATCTAAGAAGATACGGATTTGGACTAATCCACGCCCTACGGGCGACAACATAAATTAGTCTCCATATACAATCCACGGGCAACCAAAAACAAAACAAACACATACGACACGAAGTGACCATCTGGAGAAGGAGAAAGTTATTATCGCGATGCGGTAGCGAATTAACTGCAGAGGCTTACACCTGCAGGGAAGAGCGTCCTCACAATAAAAAAAACCCTCACAACGAGGGGGAATCTGACGAAGTCTGCTACATCGGCCGCATCCGTTTAAACCTTCGATACACGATGTCATAAATCAACTTGGCATCTTCGAAGAGGTGGACGGATAGCACCGAGTAGCATCTGCCCCGAAATTCAGGCAAGACGGATCCGCGCGGTCGCGTCTCCGTGTTTCGGCGGGGAACAAGACCGTCACGTGCCAATTTCGGGTCGTACCAAAGTTGGTATCAGAGCGCTAGGTTTTACCTTTCGGAGTGTAGGATGACCTTGGTATGGTAGAGTAGGCAGCTTAAGCAGAGTAACGTAGTATTTGTATGTCCGCGGCATACTCACGATCACGGTACTCCGCCTAAAGTGACCTAAGTACTAATTACTTGAAATTCCTTCCTTGATGATACATATCCTTGTGATTCGATTTCCGTGTTCATATCGATCCCCGTACAAAGTAATTTATTATTTTCTTGAGTACAAACAATAGCTGTATTTGATTTATTGTTTTGATATATTCGCTTGCTCTACAATCTTTTCCTTCTTGCTTTTCTTTTTTCTTATTAAGACTCAGCATAATGCCATTCCAAAATTCTTGTAGAGGTTTCTGTTTTATGGGAATCTGATTCCATGAAACTAGACCATTAACTAGTTTCTTTACAGGATGCCTTTCTTCAGGCATTTTCTTAGTATTTGTAACTTTATTTTAAGAACTTAGATTAACATTCGGAAAACACTTCCAAACTTCAGTAATAGATATATCATTAGGTAATACACCTTTTACCTTTTCTCCTCTTCTTGTAAGTAAATCTAAGGGAGATGTTGGAAATAAACTCGATAGTTACTAATGTAATATTATTTGAATTGTTTAGTTTATGAAAAGTAGTTTCTTTTAGAAATGTCATGTATCAAATGAAAAATTGTAACTCTTCATTAAGGGTCACATTTTTTTGTTCTTTTTTCTATTTTTGGCTGAATCAATCCTATTCGGGGATCGAACTTGCAAGCTCTCACATGGAAGAAGAAATTGGTACCGATTGAGCTAAACCCGTTTAGGATCACATTTGTTTGTGAATGGATATGTTACTTTGTACGGGTTATGTTTAATAGTATTTTGCATGTGCGATGCGTGTGCATTTTGAAGAACATATAAGGTTAAGGCTTGTGTAAAAATTTTAATCCAGGTGAAAATTTTTAAAGATATCTATAGTTTTTCTAAATTTAAATTAAATAAACGTGACTAGTGAGTATGCAGAAAGGCTCCTTGTGCGTGCACGGCGCCTGTGTATCTATAGAGCTTATTTGGCTGCAAGAAGTAAGAAATATTAACGAAGTGCTTGCCAGTCTATACCTTTTCAATATTTTAGCATGATGCCCTCCATAAACACTCTGTTGAAATTCTGATATGTACAACAATAGCACTTTAACAAGCCTGATAATTGCAACCACGGATTGAGCACACACATTATAATGCATACACATACAGATGTACATTTTTTAAAGAGTAGGCTGTAACCTGATACAAGCCGGGTCCGAACCACAGACCTCTCGCTCGGCTGCAAGAAGGTTTTACAGCTAGGCTATAATAGCACTCGCAACATACAGATGTACTACCCTACCAGCTAGTGAATGCTGACATATTGTCTGAAACTAGCTGAAGTTAACAAGGGATCTGTAAGTAGTCCCAGGACGCCATCCGGCCGGAATAACGTTCTTGGCCACCAGTTGCTTATTCGAATGCTGAGCGGTCATCCGGATCGAGAATGGAGCCTTGAGCTCTCCGCCTGCGTCAATTTTCCATACCGCGCCCCACGACTCTCTCAGCGGACGCCATGTGGCACTATTGCGCAACCTGGAGTTCTCTCTGAGCGCGACACCGGAAAGACTGCCGTCGCCATCCGTGAACTCTATGAGGACAGCAAAGTAGTTGGGGTTGGAACCGGCATCGACGTGGAAGGCGATTGTCTTGTGAGGGTACTCACATGGGACTCTGAAATGCCATATCATTCATCGACGGTTAATTAGTTAAAATATGTTATCTATATCTCTCTCTAATCCGAACACGAACATGTCAAAGATATAAATAGTTTGTCGGAGTTTTTGCCTTCTAAATAGTAAGAGATGAATAGTGTTGCTCATTTTGTTCATTGTAGTTTGGATACAGCGTCGGAAAAAAACCGCTCCTTGCTTCTTATTCTAAAAATGGAAATTATTGTATGCTTGAAGGTTCTTATATATTATTTTGTTACCGTGTGTATTGAATAGGTAGGACTCCAGTGCCACGCAGGCTATCGCCACGGTCCTGCAAGGCCATAGCCCCAAATGCAGTGCCACTGAGATCAAAATGAACAGACTCTGTTAGGCATGGACCACCGGGGCACTCATCGGTAATCACCACAGTCACTGGTTTATCAGAACACGCACGATTTGCAGTGCATCGCACCTGTGTATACACATCAATATTAACTTGCGAGTGCAAAACACGCAAAATATCCAGCTTAAGCGAATTCAGCATAAAAAAGGTGATATTAACACCTGATAGCATGCACCGCAGCCCTTGCCAGCCTTGAAAACGGAGGGGCTCCCAGCAGCAATCATCGACGAGAAAGGATATTTTCCTACTGCATTCCCGTATCCACATGCTCCTCCTGTCACCAGCAGATATAACATCACACATGCATACATACAGTTCGAATTAATTTCATTGGTATTTTACGTGACAGTCGGTCCTAGCATTGAATCAAATTTCAGTCATATCGGCCAATATATATTGCATCGGGCGGGCGATATGGTGATATAGGCCGATATATTGGCCGTATATGATATACATGATATACGAAACACATTTCAGATACGATTCCAAAATATGTCCGACATTTAAAACCTTAGGTCCTAGTTACAAAATGTTTGCAAGATGAGTTCATAAGCATTACCGTCACTTCCGTCTCCATGTGCGCCTCCATACCAGGTTGCTCCACCCGGAGACCATTTCTTTATCGGTCTGCTCGTTTCGGATACATTGGTCTCAAAGCAGAAGTGCACACTAAAGAGACTAGTGTACAAGGCAATGCAAATGTAGACCAGCAACCAAGAAGAAGTTGTCATATTTATATAAACTCTCCCTTAACAATTTGCTTACTGATAATAGAGGGTCTCTACAACCCAGCTATTTATAAAGAAAGATTTTAACCCCATCGGCGTATTCATAGATACATCAAATTCACACACTAAATCAACCGTGCATGAAAGTAAATATTTTCAGAGACTTCAATTATGATAATAAATCAACCTTGCATGAAAGTAAATATTTTCAGAGACTTCAATTATGATAATCGAAAACGAAACCAAGGGATTAACTTAATCTGAGGGGGTTAATTCATAATCAAACATTGTTATGGCAGCAAATTTCCCCTAGTCATGATATTAGCCATCTCATTCCAAAACCATGGCGGTACCCACAAATTTGAACTATTGCTAATTGTATGTTTGATTTTAGTGGCACTAAAGATTTCCTCCACTAAAATATATATAAATTTTGTTAGGTAAAAGTTATATAAGTCTTAATCAAATTAGTCGGCAATGTGGGAACCTAATATTTAAAGCAGTATCCCCTGGATTCTGCCGTTGATAGTGGTTAGCGATCGTTGCTTTCGATCGTGTAGCTTCTGAATTTTGCACGTCCGATGACCTCAAACCAATTTTGCATGCAAATTTATCACACGTCAAAGTCATTGGTTCTAAAATATAAATATGAGATTTTTAAAAATCGATTCATTAGCACATGGCGCCAGTGAAATACTTAATCCAACGAAAGGTGATCGGCTACCTAACAAATCATTTCGATGTTTTTTAATAGAGAAGTAAGGTTTTGGTTATAAATAGTGTCGTTAGGGACCCTTTCAGTTGTGGCAGTTTATGATGTACTACTTTATTTCTCCATGTCATTAGGATGCAATAATGCAGTGAAGAAAAGGTAGTTTTATCTGTAGGCATTCAATTTTATATTTTTATTATAGATATTTCCCTTTCGAAGCGATATGCTAATCTAGATTTAAATCTTCGTATTATAATGAAAAGTGAACTTTTACCCGTGATAGAAGGAAGAGTGTTGACAGAAATCCGTATTCCCTCTTCTATTCAAAACCGCCGTGTTTCCTTTCAATTTATGGTCAAAGAAATCCACATTCACCTTTGCACTATAACACTAGAAGCCGACAGAACTAGGCGAATGCCCGCTCATCACAGAATAACAGGCGAATTCTGGCTCTTTTCCATAATATTTTGAGGAACGGGGATGCAAGGGATTCCTTTGCTTGCATTGGATGCTGTTTCGGCGCTTTCCATTATGAGAGAAATAAGAGAGCCCTGAATTTTTTTGACCATAAATTGCAAGCTTGAATCCGAGTACTCCTCCTGCGACCATATAGAATTTTTTCAAGACTGGCAGAAGGATTGTGATGGAGCTCGGAATCTTCCCTCAGATGTTGTCCTCCATTGATCTGGCGAGAGAGATCCTACACGGCTGAGATTTGATTTGAGAGTTGTTGAGTGTGGATCTCAATGGGTTGGTGTTGACGCTGAGCTATCTGCAAAGGAAGTCCCGGGATAAGTGACCGCCGTTGGACCCTCCGACGATCAAGTTAGTACCGTGTAATAAGAGCAGAGTAGCGGCGTATTGGAATGAGTTCGAGTTACCTGAGTCATCTGAAATAGTGGTTTATATAGTGGTCGCGTGGAGCGAGCTGGCGCGAGATATCCGCCGTCGGTTACGCCCTCTCGTTACGCCCGCGTTGATGGCGGGATCCGCTCATTAATGGGGGGACGCGCCCGCGTGGGACGCGGAACGTGGGACGGCGGATATCTCGCTTTGGCGAGATACGCAAAGCCGTTGCGGGGGTGATTGGGCTCCGCGCTCTCGGTTGATCGGGAAAACCGAGGAAGCTCGGTCAGTCGGAAGGCTCGGACACGAACTGGGATGCCGAGGAAGCTCGGCCTGTCAAAAGGCTCGGAGACGAGCCGGGAGGCCGAGAAATGTCTCCAATGCATCAGGTTATTCCAGCTCCGTAGCCCTGGGACACGTCATCAGCTAAGTGTCGTGATCTAGGGAATTCCCGCTTGTGAGCATCATCATTAGCCCTACACTCTCGTTCCGACCTATTTATGGGTCGAGTCGAGAGTGGTTTGCTTGGCTTCCTCTGCTCAGCTTGGTGCCGAGATTCTTTCGTGGTGGATTGTCCGGGAACGATAGGGCATTTGGTAGCTACTGTTGGGGTCAAAATTTGCATCCCGGTTGACCAAGTCAAAGTCAAGGTCAATCCCAAATCAGGTGGGCCCAAGCCCAGATCAAGCGGGCCCACGCCCAAGTCGAGCCCGCGGCCAGCCCCCCATGCCAAAATGAAATCATGTAATAAATAATTTTTATGTAATTTTTTATGCATGAATGGGCATAAAACCAAATTTTTGTCAATCCCATGGCTTATGTGCAAAAAGAAATGGCACATGAGCCATGAGATGGGCAAAATGTCATTTTGTAAAGCCCAAGGGGCTATATGTAAATATGTAGGACTATATAAGGCAACATGATGATGAGTAAAAATATATAATTTACATTCCCGCAAAAACTAGGGTTTGTGCCTTCTTCCTCTTTCTCAAGGGTTTAAAACACCCTTCCTCTTTTTGAATTAAATCAAGAATTTAACTCTTTCTTTCTTATAAATAAATAGTTTTTCACCACAAAACCCACAAAGGGGAGCTCGGATCTCCAATCAGATCTCGAAAAAGAGAGACTTTTAAGTCTCATCCTTTTTCTCCAAGATCCCGCCGATCAAGAGAAGGAAGGAGACTCATCTCCAAAAATCTAACTTTGGACAGATCCAAGACTCAAAAGAAGAGCCAATCTTAGGAGTTTAACTCCTTTCTAGATCTGTTGGAGTTTAACTCCATAAATTAAATTTCTGTTGGAGTTTAACTCCATAAATTAAATTTCTGTTAGGAGTTCAACTCCAAAAACCCTTTTGGGAGTTCAACTCCCCAACCTAAGGGCTAGGCCCTTTCCCGCGGGTGTTTCCCGTGGTCACGTGTGCGCCACGTGACCCCGGGGCGCCCATCGGTCACGTGTGCGCCACGTGACCCCCGTGGCGCTGAGGCGCCCAACGGTCACGTGCGCGCCACGTGACCCCGGGCGCTGAGGCGTCCAACGGTCACGTGCGTGCGCGTGACCCGGGCAATAAAGCACCCACGTGCATGCACGTGACTCGCGGGCATTATGGCGCCCGCTTGCGCCTCACGCGACCCGGGTTGCGTGCAGCACACGTGACCCGCGGTCGCGTGCAAGGAACGTGACTCGTGGTCGCGTGCAAGATACGTGACCCGCGGGCACTAAGGCACCCACGTGCCCCCCCCACGCGGCCCGCTCAGCGCCCAGCGGTCGCATGCAATGCACGTGACCCGCGGGCGCCTCACAGCCGCGTGCTGCGCACGTGACCCGTGGGCATCATGCGTCCACATGCCATGCACGCGTCCTTTGGGCGCCATTTCCCCTCTCATTTTACGTGCACTTCACAATAAAATTCTTTTTAGGAGTTTAACTCCATTTAATTTTTTTTTGGAGTTTAACTCCACAATAAAATCTTTTTGGAGTTGAACTCCTCAAAACACAACACACACACTGCACATTGAGTTCGCATGAATAGTTGACCCGTCAATCGGAGGTTCTCTCGCTCCAAAGGCGAGAGGTAATTAACGGCAGCTTAGTCCGCGGCTGCCGGAGATTCGGATCCCCACGATCAATAAACCCCAGCCTACCCTAGGCAGGGGGAATCTGTAATGCGCCTGACAAGCGCACGCGTATTCCCATCTCAATGAGGTGACGAAAAACACCCTACAGCTACGTCTTTCGACTTTCGAGTCCACGTGGCGTATCACCGTGCGTCTAAGTATTCGCGCGTATCCCCGATGACGTTAGCGGATCGGTGAAATGATTGCGCTTTAAAGAGGGGGCGACATTTCACTCAATCATCAATTGGGCTACTGACCACGTGTCCGATGTTGGTTGGCGGGACACGACAGGCTATCTCTGACTCATGTCACGAAAAGATGCCCCCAATGGTCGATTGCCATGTGGAGCCTCGACGGCCGCGAGATGCGACGCTTCGTGTAACACCCTAGTTCATTTATACCTGTTATGTTTTGGGTATTTCTTAAATTATGGCTATTTCTTGATTTATTGCTTTTTGGGTGTGAATAGTATAATTGGCATCTGTATTTGTCTCCGACCCGATCCTCTTGCTGGAAACCTGTCTTGATTCCTATTTATGATCTATCCCGACTAGTTATGAGAATCCGTGCACTTTTATGTTGTATAACTGCATTACATCTGACATCTGTATTTTTTTCAATATGACATATAAAGTCAGATAAAATAATATTTCCAACCCATAACTCTCATGCTCTCTTTCTCTTTACACCCTACATTTTTCCTTTTACTTTTTCTTTACAACTCACATCCAACTCTTTATTCTTCTTTATATAACATATATATATTATTATCAAAAGAAAAATATCAAATCCTAATGCTATTTAAACACTCTCCTCTTCTTCTTTCTCTTATGCTTCCTCTCTCTTTCTCTCCTTCTCCCCCTCTCCCCTACGAAAAATCCTTGTCCAAACGTCCAAGCCACCGTTGCCATATCGTCATCAATTCGTCGTCAGGCAAGTTCAAATACTTGCTACATGCTATTATATATTCATTTCAGTTGCGATTCTAACGTTATTATATGTATTCGATACAAATCATAATCTGAAAAACCCTTTTTAAATGATGGAACTTAATCATAACAGATGGCCCTAGTGATAACGAATACCTTGTTAAGAGTTGGCTCGAAAATACGGATCCTAATACCGTGAAATGTCATCTCCATTTAGATCCGTCGAATCTGTAAATTTCTGCACCTGAATTTTGTAAAAATCATAGTAAATTGATTATACAACGGAATGTTGTGTTCGAGGGCTCATATCGAAGATGACTCGACAACCTAGAACCACATATAATTTTTAGTCTGTTCCTGTTTTAAAAAGATGACGGAAACAGGTTCGGAGTGCGGCTCTGGACTGCAGTCCAGAGCAACTCTGGTTACTGTTTCCTGTCCCGTAATGTTTACTACTTTGTTTCCTGAACTCTTATGTTGCGGAACTCCGCATTTTATTGAATATCAATCTGTTAGATAAATAACGCAAGTGATCTCACCTCATTTTATCGTCGTTTATTATTTAAACTGCAATTTAAAAGATCAGGACGTCTAGCAGTCCCAAACAGAAACAGAATTGACGTACTAGTGTTGAACAGTGCATAACTTTTGACATGCAGACGCGATTGAGAATCCATCTATTGCGTTGAAAACAATATTAAAAGCCCTAGATTTCATTCAACTGTAGCGTCACCAGATTCTGATCCCAACTTGGTGAAATTTGTGCCGCGAAACGGACGTTCAGTTCAGAAACTGAATTTCCTGCAGCGAGCACTTAAATGGAAATGGCTGTAACTTGAATACCAGAAATCCGATTGTACTGAAACAAATTTTTCTGAACTGCTGACAGAGTGTACTTGTTACTGTATTTGTATCGTTTCACTAAATTCTGAGCATATGATTTACTGCAATTTTTGTAAGCTTATGACGTGCATAATAGTTCATATTACACCTGACTTGATATTTGTACCTTACCTGACATGACCTGATACACCACTACTTGACACGACTCGATACCATACACTTCTTGACATGACTGGATTTATACACTGCCTGACTTGACCTGATGTACCAGGGCTTTACCTATTACCTGATCTTGTTACTAATGCCAACAATCTTGACATGTTGTCCCTACGGACATTCCCTGTTGTCTATCCAGACAAACCTGTACTTGCTTAATCCTGTGTTGGCATTAGCTCCAGATTTATTAATACCTGACTTGAACACATAACTTTGGGGGTATGGGGACATCAAAAGTGTAACTGAAGTGTAGTTTAAAAGGGTATTACTTGATCCGTGGTCCCGGGGGATAACGGGACAGAATCATTCGTGATTCTTACTTGATCCGTGGTCCCGGGGGATAACAGGACAGAGTCATTCATGACTCCCACTACCTAATCCGTGGTCCCGGGGGATAACGGGACATATTCTTTTGGGTTACATGGAGGAGTACACTAATTGATTTCAAACAGACTTTAGAATAAGATAACCCAATAGCACAGATTAGATTGATCACTGCACCCCACCTGTGCCTTACCCTTCACTGTCTTTATTTATGTTACTGCTATACCCTAATTATGGTTCATACCCGTGTTTGCATGTCTGGTTACCCACTGATTATATTATTATTGATGTTATGACGCACTGACGTCTGGGTTTTGCATGGCCCAGATACTCTACCTTTGTCACAGACTGATCAGGAACACTGCCGCTGTTAGACCGAGCAGTGAGGATTCTGTTGCTATCCAGTTTTACTTTCCAGGTGTTTTATTTATTGGATATTTTGCTTCCGCGTTATTTATTTCATGACTCGTTTATTCTGGCTTATGGACATGTATTAGATAGTTTATTACTGTTCTTGATATCTCTACAGCCGTAATGTGACTGTGGAGGGATATTTCCTATCCACAGGTAGCATGGTTGGCTCTGTCACGTGCCGATCTTAGCGCACTCTAGGAAGCGGGGCGTGACACTTCGTTTTGGTAGGAATCGATCTGGGTTGTAGGATGTACTCTTTGGGGTACATAAATAGGAGGGGATCATCCTAGGACCAACACTTTGCCTTAATTTTCTTTCGTTGTTTGAAGATTGATCGACGCACCTCCGTTTAGATCGGATCTTCCGTTGAATTTTCCTCGGCGAGTCCCTTTTCTTGAACCAGGTTAGATGTCTTCCTCCGAGGTGTCTGTAGATGTAGTAGGGTATAGTCGGGCGATGAGACCTCAGTTTCTAGGGCGAGTCCAGTGGGTCTTCATCCTCCTCGGCTTCAGATAGCCGAAAGGGTTCTTCTTCAGCGTCTTCTGTGTCGGGCTCACCCCCAAGAGTTAGGGTTGCCCTTGTTACTCGCCGTCGGGCGGTAACAAGAGCTCCCAAGGTGCGCATCAGGAATACTCGCGATGCACCATCCGTCTTGAATCGCATGGTCGAACTTTCCGACATCCGGACTCGATTCCATATTCTCTCTAACTATTCACTTCGTTTGGCCAGAGAGGGTGAGCGGACAGACCAGGTACGGGGCAAGGAGATTGCCCTGATCTGGAAGCAATCCGGGCACGAATGTGTCTGCCCTTCTCACCCGAGATTTGTGCGGTGCTTCATTACTTCCATCTTTTCCCGGGCCAGCTAGTCCTGAACTCGTGGAGGATCCTCCTCGGGTTTCAGATCCGGTTAAAATTTGATCGGATCCCCTCAGTTTGACCCTCCTCTTGTCTTTTCTTTGTTATAAAAATCAACCCGATACCAGTAAGGAAGAGCCGAGCTGGGTGTATTTTTCGTTTGTAAAAAACGTAAAGATGGAACGACCGGGTCGGGGGTAGTGGCCGTCCCTTCTTCCATCAATGAATGGAAGGAAGAGTACGTCTTCGTCGGGCCGCTGTAGGGCGATGATTGGCCTGTGCCCACATAGTGGCACAGGGCCAACTGCCCGAGGGCGAAACAGTCGACCTCCCCCAAGACGAAGGTGGTGTCCCAATGGGAACCGATTCAGCGGGCTGATGTCCTGCTTTCCGAGCAGGTACTGAGCTGGGCTGGGCTCAGTCCCTGTGCGTTTTGGTTAAGGTTTTTGACGACCTGCTTAGACTTTGCTAAATTTTCTTTTGCCGTTTCAACTTCACTGATCTTTTCTCCTGTGTGTTCTTTTTTGCAAAGCCCATGGACCGATCAAAATTCATGGCCGCCAAGGCCCAAGGAAGAAAAACCGGTGGCGCAAGATCGTCCCGACTCGGTCCAAGCATGGCCCCGAGGCAAACTCCTCCGTCCAAGCCTTCCGCAGCACCCCAAGTCCAGAAGGAACGCCTTAGGGAGTCAGAAGCACGTGTGGGACCCAGCGCCCCAGGCGAAGGAGGAGTCTCCCCTGCCAAGAAAGCCCCCCTCAAGAGACAAAAGTGGGTGGTCTCTCGGCCACTCCCTACCAGGATCCAAGTGCAGGAGAGCGACATCTGCATTGAGGTGCTCTCGGGGTTATCTGTGGCCAACAGCTTGCTGGCGGACAAGGAGAAAGCAGCCGGGGCCAAGATTCCCCGAGGCACCATGAAGGCCCAGGTGCCGCAATAGCGCAGGAGGCGGTTCAGGTCGGTATCTAGTTTTCTTCGAAAATTCCTTAAGTTTTATTTTCTCTGTTTTAGCTTTTTAACATGCTTGTTGTCCTTCAGCACTGCGCTCTCCTCGTCGTCATGGAGTCCGAGGAAATAGCCCCGGCGATGAAGAAGGCGGGCGAATCCTCCTCGCGAGAGAAAGAGCTTCACCTTCAATTGCAGCAAGCGGAGGAGAAGGCGACCCTCCTTGACTCGAGATTAGTCGCCGAGGGGCCAGCAATCTCAAAGCTGAAGGAGTCCCATCGGCTTCTAAACAAGTCCAACTGAGCTATCCAAGCCAAGATGAAGGAGATGAACGGTCTCTACGATGCTATGAAAAGTTCAAGAGATGCCATCAAGAAGGATGCTCAGACGGTTTTAGACGCGGCGAAGCTTGCTGAGAGCCGGGCGACGAAGGCCGTGGAGGAATACAAGACATCTGATCAGTTTTACCTTGATCTCGCCGAATCCGCGGCCGTCGGATGGCACAATGCCCTTGACGTCGTCAAGGAATCCATGCCGGAGTTCTTCGACTGCGAGCTCCGCGCTAAGTCCCCCCTCGCCGAGGAAGCGCCATAGGGGGAGGCGCCAAGCTGGCTATAGGAGGCGAGGCTGTCGGCGGAAGCGCCGACCCTAAGGTCACCGTTTTGGCCCCCCGATCATGGCGTCGAGCAGGATGAGATCCCGGTCGAGCGAACGGTCTGATCTATCCCCCTCCATGATCTTTTCTCCTTTTTTTTAGAATTTTGTGAGTCTCCGGACATATTTGTAAGGTTGAGGAGCCCACAATAACTTTGTACATAATTTTGATCATAAATAAAGTATATATTTTCCTTTACTCAAATTTCTGATCATCCTGCAAGCACTTTAGCTCGTAAGTCTTTTCATCTTGCAAGTACTTTTAGCTCGTAAGTCTCTTTATCTTGCTAGTGTTAGACCGATGTCCACCCTTTCTAGATGACGATCGTTCATTGATGAGTCGAATGATAGCCAAGTGTAGGAAGGTCGGTATCCTTCCTATTCCCGGAGTCGAGATGGCGATTGCGCATCTAGTATGGGCCGAACGATAGCCAAGTGTAGGAAGGCCGAATTCGCGGCCGTCGAGTGGCACAATGCCCTCAACGCCATCAAAGAATCCATGCCGGAGTTCGTCGACGGCGAGCTCCGCGCTAAGTTCCTCCTCGCCGAGGAAGCACCGCAAGGGGAGACGCCGAGCTGGCTGTAGGAGGTGAGGCTGTCGGCGGAAGCGCCGACCCTGAGGTCGCCGTTTTGGCCCCCGATGGTGGCGTCGAGCAGGATGAGATCCCGACTGAGCGGACGGTCTGAGCTATCCCTATCCACGATTTTTCACCTTTTTTTAAAGAATTTTGTAAGCCCCAAGGTATTTTTGTAAGGCTGAGGAGCCCACAATACATTTGTACATAATTTTAATCATAAATAAAGTATATATTTTCCTTTGCTCAAATGTCTGATTATCCTGCAAGCACTTTAGCCCGTAAGTCTTTTCATCTTGCAAGTACTTTTAGCTTGTAAGTCTCTTTATTTTGCTAGTGTTAGGCCGTGCCCATTCTTTCTAGGTGCCGATCGTTCATTGATGAGTCGAACGAACGATAGCCAAGTCTAGGAAGGTCAGTATCCTCCCTGTCCCTGGAGTCGAGGTGGCAATTGCGCATCTAGTATGAGTTGAACGATAGTCAAGTGTAGGAAGGTCGGTATACTTCCTTCCCCGGAGTCGAGGGCGATCGCACATCGAGTATGAATCGAACGATAGCCAAGTTTGAATAGGTCGGCGTTACTCGATTCTACCCGGTCGTCTCGCGATGAGGGCTTTGGATCCACGGCGTTTGTTGGGCAGGAAGCTACCTGCAGCGGATGGACCGAGCAGGAATCTGCTCGGCGGTCTTGTGAGGAGTGCTTTGGATCCACAGCGTTTGTTAGGCAAGGAGCTACCCGCTGCAGATGGGGCCGAGCAGGAATCTGCTCGGCGGCCTTATGAGGAGGGCTTTCGATCCACAGCGTTTGTTGGGCAGAAAGCTACCCGCTGCGGATGGGGCCGAGCAGGAATCTGCTCGGCGGCCTCGTGATGAGGGCTTTGGATCTAGAGCGTTTGTTGGGTAGGAAGCTACCCGCTGCGGATGGGCCAAGCAAGAATCTACTCGGTCGCCTCGCGATGAGGGCTTTAGATCCACTTCTTTGTAGGACAGAAATCTGCTCGGCGGTCTCTTGAGAAGGGCTTTAGATCCACTTCTTTGTAGGGCAGAAATCTATCCCTTGTGGATGGGCCGAGCAGGAATCTACTCGGCGGCCTCGTGAGGAGAGCTTTAGATCCACAATGATTGTTGGGCAGGAAGCTACTCGCTGCGAATGGACCGAGCAGGAGCAGGAATCTGCTCGGCGGCCTACTGAGGTAGGCTTTAGATTCACTTCTTTGTAGGGGCCGAGCAGGAATCTACCCGGTCACCTCGCGATAAGGGCTTTAGATCCACAGCTTTTGTTGGGCAGGAAGCTGCCCGCTGTGGATGGGCCGAGCAGGAATCTGCTCGGCGACTTCGTGAGGAGGGCTTTAGATCCACTTCTTTGTAGGACAGGAATCTACCCCTTGTGGATGGGCCGAGCAAGAATCTGCTCGGCAGCCTCGTGAGGAGGGCTTTGGTCGGTTGCCTATAGGCATATCCGAGCTTCATTTACTTGAGTGAAGGGATGATCTTTGCTTGACGAACAGGAAGCTACCCGCCGGCCAGTTTAAACTCTTATGCATCGAATGACCGGATTCGGAGGGTGTCCTTGTTTCTCGGACTTGGGTCAGTCGATGACGACCATGATCTGCCCGATCATCAGCTCTCCAGCTTCAAGTTGGTCGACTTGCCTCCTATCTATTTGACGTTTGTCTCGCAGGTATTTTGCCAAGTGACCAGAGCGGATCAGCTCCTCCATGTAATCACGTAGTTGTTTACAATCCTCGGCCTGCCCCGAGTTGGATCTCTCTCTCTCGGTCCATACTTTCACTTCGGCCATGGTCTTAGGTTGCGCCAATGCAAAAGAGCGGAGCCACTCTTTATGCCTAAGACCCGACCTCAGCACGAATTTTAACCGTGTGGTCATAGCTCGTATTTGGATCGTTGCGGTCGTCGCTCGCCATCATGTCGATGGCGGAAGATCAACTTTATGGGTGGAGAAGCTTCTGAAAACGTTTCCACAGACGGCGCCAACTGATGGAGCTCGGAATCTTCCTCAGATGTTGTACTCCGTCAATATGACATGAGCGATCTTATGCGGCCGAAATTTGATTTGAGAGTTGTTAAGTGTGGATCTCAATGGGTTGGTGTTGACGCCGAGCTATCTGCAAAGGAAGTTCCAGGATGGGTGACCACCGTTGGACCCTTCGACGATCAAGTTGGTACCGTTGAATAAGAGTAAAGCAGCGTCGTATTGGAATGAGTTCGAGTTATCCGAATCGTCTGATAGAAGGGTTTATATAGTGGTCGCGTGGGACGAGCCGGCATGAGATTCCGCCGTCAGCTACCCCCTCGTTACGCCCGTGTTGATGGCGGGATCCGCTCATTAATGGGGGAACGCGGAACGTGGGACGGCGGATATCTCGCTTTGGCAGATACGCGGAGCTGTTGCGGGGCTGATTGGGCTCCGCGCTCTCGGTTGATCGGAAAAATCGAGGAAGCTCGGCCAGTCGGAAAGCTCGTGGATGAGCTGGGAGGCCGAGGAAGCTCGGCCAGTCGGATGGCTCGGAGACGAGCTGGGAGGCCGAGGAAGCTCGACTCATCAGAAGGCTCGGAGACAAGCCGGGAGACCGAGGAATGTCTCCAATGCATCAGGCTTATTTCAGCTCCGTAGCCCACGGGACACATCATTAGTTACGTGTCGTGATTTGGGAAATTCCCACTTGTGAGCATCATCAGATTGCCTAATCGCTAGCTGATGCATCAAAGCATGAATTTATTAAGCTCTTCACATAAGCTGAGCATGAACTCTATGTTCTTTCAGAAGTTTATTTGCAAGTTTCACAATCCATGATTTACTAACATTTCCTCCATATAGTTTTCATACAGGACATAGAACTTAATCTCTTGTTTCTAAATGAGGACATACACATTCCAAAGTCATAATACAGGCTTCAACTTCATATGACTTATTCATAGCACAAGTGTGACTGAAGATACAGTGCACACGGATTAGTTTATAAAATTGCCAATCAATTATCTGGGATGAGCACTATGGAACCAGATGTCTTCCTCGCCTCAAGATCAGCATGAACTTTAGCAGCTTCAGATAGAGGGAAAGTGTGGTTGATACGAACCCGAAGAACACCAGATGCAACATTAGCAAAGAGCTCCCCTGCGGCCTCTAAAAGCTCATCGCGAGTTGCAGTGTAATGCATAAGAGATGGACGGGTCAGGAACAAGGATTTTGAACTAAGATCGGCTAATGGAACAGGATCTGGTCTCCCTGATGACTGACCGAAGCATACCATGTATCCCCATAAAGCCGGGCATGATATTGATCCCTGCATCATACGATTTCCTGGCACAATTAGTACTGTTACAGTTATATTTTGTGCAAAATTAAATCCCATTCATGGAACTAATAGACATTTATACTCGATCGCTAAAGATGGATTTTATTTCATCAAGTTGTTTGAAAATAGAATTTACTTCTAAAATTCTTTTATTCATCAGTTCCATAGATTAGATGATGCTCTCTGCTCTCTTTTCCAATACCTCATTACCTTGCTTCTGACATAGACTCGATTGGCGCCGCTTTTCACTGTCATCTCAAAAAATGTTGATCAATTCTATTTCGAGCTGCTAGCTGTGCTCCGCAGCAGCAGAATAGACTTGATAAAGACTTTTTTTTCAGTTTTGTTCGTCTAAACAAATTTCTGCTTGGTTTTCACCCTTGACCATTTAGAAACTATCCTCTCTCCAAATTAACTAGCCAAAAAAATTGAAAAGCTTGCCCTTTTAAATGATATTTCATGTATTGGAATCTCTATTCTTGGGACAGTATACTAAGAAAAGTTCAGCTGCCATGACTAATGAGTGTGAAGAAACATGCCTCAGAGGTCACTAATGTTCAAAAGGCAGACAGAAAAGATATAAAAGGTTTATTTCCAGAGGACCTTTTTAGTTGACATTAAATTTCAGCAATGAATTACATTATATCTTGACAGATTTAAGATACAAAAGGATTATAGCAACAGAATAATAACAACAATAATAAATGGAGCAGAGAAATTAACAAAAACAGCAAAACTTCAACTACATATGAAGAGAACTTCTTAAGGTCTGCATAGTTAATAAAACTGCCAAAGGGGTGTGTGCCCACTGTTGGTAACTTGTCATATTCAATGTTGTTTAAAAGATTGAAATTGTAATTTAGGACCACCATGTTCAATAATCATTTTCAAACAGAAGAATAATGATGAGGGAAAATTCAAAGACTTTCACCAGTTAGTTACAAAACATTTTATGGAAAAGGGATCTTTTTATCTCAATCACACCTAGTGGTTCTACCTTTGGCAACAAAAGGTTTAAGATAAAATTTAACTCTTGTTTTCATATTCCAATATATGCATACACGTATCACACACATCTATCACATAAACAAGCATAACAATGATAATTAATAAGGAAAACAAAACAAAATAACTAATCGATCATACAATAACACTGACAAGAGGAACACTGAACTTTTAACAGAAATCATATGGCTCCACTCTTGGTAAATTGTTTCAAGTATAGTAACAGCATTTAAATGCCCTTTTCTATTAGACTCTGACAACTTGAAAAGGGTAATAGAAAATGGAATAATTAGAATAGTGTCATGGGCATTTTCCCCTCTCTTTTCCTAGTTCCAGATTCGTTTTTACTTAGGTAACCCTCTGTGGAAATGTTACTGGTATAGAGACTTCATTTCTTCCAATACTGAAGAGCAAGCTTTGGGTATTTTTATTTTTATTTTTTAAGCAAAGAGAAGGACTCAAGATGAGTCTCTCAAATTTCAATAAAAAACAAAGATGTAGCAGCAAGTAGTTACAATGTCAAGGCAGTACATCTCTTACTCCTCTGGGAGAATAAGCCTTGGGTTTAGTAACTAACATTTTGAATGCTTCTGTCCAATGCCAGCATTTATAATGGCAGTGATACTAATAATTTAATTTCAAAATCACATTTAGAGAAGTAAATTAAATTATAATATATTGGTAAATCCTTATGCAGTGTAGAAACATGCACAGGGGCAACAAACTTTTGTTAATTTCTTCTCTGTTTATCATAATTATAGCAGTGAGAGCGAGGAAAAATAATTCTTTTTATTCTCAACCAATAAGATAAGGTTCAAGCGGTGACATAGAGTAAATATGCAAGTATCACAGCTTGAAAACAAATATATCTAGATCACTTTTCTTCAAAAATGCTGTTCTTATCTAGAATATTCAGTGTCTCTTGTCTTTTAATCACAACAAAACAACTGTTGTGTTCCCAATCAATTGCCACATCGCCTTTTCTTCTTAGCCATGTCGCCTTTTCTTCTTAGCCGCATCACTTTTTGGTATTTGAAAAGGATTAAGAAGAAAATTGTAACACCCGAGCCCAATAATACTATTTCTATTGCTAATTGAGTGTTTTATATTGCTCATTCCAATTATCCTGATTATCTGGTGTTTATTGCTAAATTTTAACCGGCTAAGTCATTTTAGCACATAACAAATTTTAACACCTAAAATGAAATTAAAAATATCCATGTTGGCCTACTAGTCGCCACTAGTCGTGTGGTAGCGTCCGCGTGTCGAGATTCCGTCCCGTTTGGCGAAACGGGCAAGTTTGGACGTCAACGCGCGCGTGCAAGTGTCCGACTTGGGGGCATGCATTTTAATCATTAAACACCTCTTTTCAAAATTTGGAACTCGCTTAAAATCCTATAATTTGAATTTGGAGCATTTGGGCGCAACCCGGACGCGATTTGGAAATGTTTCATTTAGCGCCCAAGATGCCCGTTTGATTAAATATATTTAAAACTATAATATATAATTTCCGTTACTATTTTAACGATAAAATCTCTTTTTAAATCTTTTAAATTTTCCCTTTTATAAACCTTCAGCCAATCACGAGGGAGTTAATTCCCTCGTGGGCCCCACCATTTTCCCACTCTTCCTCTAAATCTCTCTCTTCACCGCCTCTCTCTCTCTCTTCCTCTAAATCTCTCTCTCTCTCTCTCTTCATCAAATCTCTCTCTCTCTCTACCCCTTTATTTTCCCCACGTCCTTCAGAAGCCCATCACGAGAAACCCCACTGTTCATCCTCCTTTCTCACGAGAAACCTCGCGAGAACCCTAACACTAGCCTCTCGTCGCCGTCGCCGCCGCAGTCCCCGCGCCGACGAGACCACCACCAGCACCCTTGCCGACGCCGCACCTCTGTCCTCCTCTCCTCCCTCCTTCCCGAGCCTGCAACCCAACCCCCGACGACATCACCCGGCCGCAGATCTCGCCGTCGACGCCGCCTCCCGTCACCAACGACGCCTGAGACTCCCTCTCTTCCTCCTCGTCCCGACCTCCTCGTCGCCTTCCTCCTCCCCTCGCCGGACCACCAGAACTCGAGCCCGACCCTAGCACCAACCCCCGGGTCGCCGGAAAACGTGCCGTCGACCCTCGTCGACGTCACCCGCGCCACCTCCGACCACCCCCTCTTCCCTGCGACCAGAACCCGGCCCTTACCTCCCCTCATCGCACAGCACCACCCTCTTTCCAGCGAACAAGAAAACTCCAGCCCTCGCCGCATCTCCTGTTCGCCGCCGGCGCGCCCATCGCCGTCGGGCCCGTCGTAGTTGCCCCTGGTTCTTCCCTGTAAGCATCCCTTTAGCTTTCCATTCATGTTTAATCCCTCACTGGTCCTTGTTGCAATTATCGTGTTTGCTAACTTTGTTGCTTTGACTTTTGCCGGATTCCGACCGTGCCGTCGTTTGGACCCGACGCTCCAGCGAAGTACCCTGGTCCGTGTGGTCCCGTTGTTCGCTGTTGGGACTCGATCCGTAGCCCGTGCACCCGTCTCGTGTTTTCTGCCGACATTGCATCCGTGCTTTCCGGTTTGCGAAACCGTCGAGGCAAGATTTCTTGCTACATGCTACGTTAAACTAATTAAATATTTGACTCACAAACTTGCTATATCAACTAAGTATTGCTACTTGTCTCATTGGACGAAATATGATGTACATTATAATACTGCCACCTAAATCGTATTTTGCCACCGTAACCTTAATAACAACTACCTGCTAATCATTTTACTACTTAGAGGATAATAGTCGCATACTTATATCTTTATTGTCTGCTGTTATTAATATTGCGCTACACTGTGATTATTGCACCCCAAGGGTGCTTGAACCTGTTAATAAGAGAATACAAAGCATCACTGTGTTTACATGGAATAATATTGTTATTTACTGTTCCTGCTGTTGTTCCTTATTCGTTACTATACCTGTATAAGCGTACATTCGATTGCATTACATATTGACCTGATCTTGATACACCTGACACATGTACTGATACCCGGACATGACACCCTATACATACTGACTCAACCTATTGGACTACAACCTGACTTGGGGTCCTCATGGACCATTCCTGCTGTCTATCCAGACATACCTGTTTTTACCTGATTCTGGGTTGACATTAATCCTGGACTACTGAATACCTGACCTGACATACATAACTTGGGGGTATGGGGAAATCAAAGGTGAAACCGACTTGTAACTCAACAGTTCGATACTTGTTCTGATCAGTCTTACGGGCTTGGCCTGCCCCGGAGTGATGATGCTGACATCACTCATCCATCCTACTACCTATTACTGCTTAGCGGCACGTCTCGGATTCAGCCCCGAGAACCTTGACCGTGGTCCCGGGCACGCACGGGATACTATTGAGTTACATCGACGATTCATCAATTGATTTCAAAGACTATAGAGTAGAAACCTGATAGGACAGTTTAGTCACCACTGCACATCACCATGCTCTGTTATTTCCTAGTACTGCTTTATTCATGTTCATACCTGCATCGCTTATTACCATGTTTATATTATATTATTTGGTTGACATGACGCGCTGACGTCTGGGTTTTGCATGGCCCAGATTCCTTACCACTATCGACGACCGAGCAGGAGTACTTCAGCCAGCAGGCTGAACTGTGAGTTCCTTAGGGTTTAGTTTATTTATTTCATTTCATTTCCAGATGTGAGCCCGCATTATGGGACGTACTGTTTATTTATTGTATTGGATCATTTGCTTCCGCACTTATTGTTTATTGATTCTTGTTATTATGGATTTGGACATGTGTTAGATTAGTTCATTATCTTGTTCTTGATATCCTTACAACCGTAATGTGACTGTGGATGGATACTTCCTACCCACAGGTAGCATGGTTGGCTATGTTACGTGCCCAATCCTGCGTACCCTGGGAAGCGGGGCGTGACATGGTTCTTTTGGTATCAGAGCCATAGGTTAGTTGGGTTGATTCTTTTTGTAGTTGGGTATGGTGCCCGATACACGAATCAGAATACCCGTGATTAGGAAACATGTCCTGCCACCTTGACCGTTTTACCATCCTTGAATCATTCTTCCGGATCATGTCGACATGCAAACTTACTTTGCATTGTCAACTCGAAAACCTAACTTCTTGTTATCTCTAGGACTTAGGCGACTTGGGTGGAGTTAAGTAATTGGGGCTATGATACCGCGGCATAGCTACAATGTAGTACTCTATTTAAGTATCTTGGAGTTCTAGCCTTGATCTATACCCAGAATCTATCATCAAGCTAATGTTGGGTACTTTGATTTCCAGGAATATGGCCGGTACGAATTTGAAGATGGACCAAAGACGTGCGGTCATAGCCGCCAGGCATAGAGTGATAAGGGGATTGCTGGAGAATCTAAAGGAACAGACCGAGCTGGAACCAGCATCTGCACTGAAACAAACGTCTGTACGTAGAAGTATTCTGGTGAACAGGCGCAGCGTAGCACCAATGAAGAAAACAAGTGTGGGTGATCGGAAAGGGAGCGTGATTTGTAACTACTGCCATGTACCCGGACATGTGCGAAAGGAGTGTCGTAAGAGGCTGGGACTCTGTTTTAGATGTGGAGCGGCAGATCACGCCGTTAATGCTTGTCCGTCGAAGCTTCGTACAAGGGATGATATTCAGAAGCCTCCGCAGAGACCGTTCCAAGGGCAGAGACAGTTGACTCAAGGATCTATTCAGGCTCGAGCTTTCACGTTGACAGTTGAAGAAGCTAAGGCATCAAGAGAAGGGGTTTCAGGTAATTTACTCGTTCATGGTTTTATCGCATTGGCATTATTTAATTTCGGAGCATCCCACTGTTTTATGTCATCCAAATTTATAACTATACACTCGATTACCTGCACGACCCTGTCTAGTTTTGGGACATACACACTGGGAATGGGACAATCATAGCTAGTAAGGAGTGTAGAGATTGTACAGTTATTGTTTGCGGACAAGAGCTCCTTGCAGATTTCTTGGTGATAGATACGGGCAGTTATGAAGTAGTCTTGGGAATGGATTTTCTTGGCACTTTCCACGCACCCATTGACTGTAGGGCAAGGAAGGTAATTTTCCAGATTCCCGGACACCCTGAGTTTACTTTCACTGGAGGAAGCAGCTCTGTCGGGCCAGTCGAGTTTAGGGCTAGGCCGACAAACAGGGTTCTTGCGACAATGAAAGTGGATAGTAAGGAAGAGCCGGCAGTTGTTCGCGACTTTATGGATGTGTTTGAAGATATATCAGGCTTACCGCCAAAGCGAGATGTGGAGTTTGCGATTGACCTTATTCCTGGTGCAGCGCCAGTATCAAAATCTTATTATCCGATGGCACCGGTGGAATTGGAAGAAGTTAAGAAACAAGTTGGTGAATTACTCGAGAAGGGATGGATTCGAAGCAGCAACTCACCTTGGGGAGCTCCAGTTCTTTTAGTAAAGAAGAAGGATGGCACGAGAAGGCTGTGCATGGATTATCGAGAATTGAACCGGGTGACTATTAAGAACAAGTACCCGATCCATCGCATTGGAGAACTTTTGAGCAGCTTAGTGGCGCGAGGGTATTCCCGAAACTGGATTTGCGATCATGATATCATCAGGTCCGAGTGAAAGCAGAAGACATTTGCAAGACGGCGTTTCGAACTCGATATGGGCATTTCGAGTATCGAGTGATGCCCTTCGGAGTAACGAATGCGCCGGCAATATTCATGGATTTGATGAACCGGGTCTTTTCACCATTCTTGGACCAGTTTATTGTGGTATTCATTGACGATATTCTGGTGTACTCGAAGAGTCCGGAGGAGCATACTGAGCATTTAAAGATCGCATTGCAGACGCTGAGACAGGAGAAATTGTATGAGAAGATGAGTAAGTGCGAATTCTGGCTGGAAGAAGTGAAGTTTCTGGGGCATGTTGTGTCGGGCAATGGAATCGTCGTTGATCCCGAGAAGATTGCAGCAGTTCGAGATTGGCCTATTCCAAGAAATGTGGCTGAGATAAGAAGTTTCCTTGGTTTGGCCGGATGCTACAGGAGATTTGTGGAGAACTTCACTCGTTTGGCAGAGCCGTTAACCAAGCTTACGCGTAAGGAGATACCGTTTGTTTGGACGGATGGATGTGCATTGGCATTCGAGACGTTGAAGCAGAAGTTGATAACCGCCCCGATCCTGACCGTACCAGATAATTCCGGAGGACTGGTGATTCACAGCGACGCATCTGGAAAAGGATTGGGATGTGTTTTGATGCGGAATGGGAAAGTCGTCGCTTACGCGTCGAGACAACTGAAGACTCATGAGAAGAGTTATCCGACTCATGACTTGGAGATTGCAGCCGTGATCTTCGCCCTGAAGATTTGGAGACACTACCTTTTGGGCGGGAGAGTCGAAGTCTTTACTGATCACAAGAGTTTGAAGTATGTGTTCACTCAGAAGGAGTTGAACATGAGGCAACGCAGATGGTTAGAGCTGATGGCCGACTACGACCTTGATCTTAAGTACCATCCGGGAAAAGTTAACGTCGTGCCAGATGCGCTAAGTCGGTTACCAGCAATTCAGGTATTGACCGCACAAAGGGAGATCATTGCGGAGTTTCAGAGATTTGACTTGGAGGTTTGCTACCACATGCTACGGGACAGTTGATGCAGTTACAAGTACAGCCGTCCTTAGTTGAGAAGATTAAAGCGTCACAATCGCAGGATCCTAGACTGCAAAAGTTTCGAGAGCAGGTTGAAGCCGGATTACGAACCGATTTACTGATCCACGAAGACGGTTCGTTGAGATATGGTGGCCGTGTATGTGTGCCAAAAGGGGATGTACGTGAAGAGCTTATGAAGGAGGCACACAGTTCAGCTTACTCCGTACATCCAGGAAGGACAAAGATGTACCGAGATATTCGACAGCACTTGTGGTGGGAAGGTATGAAACGGGAAATTGCTCGCTTCGTGGCTAAGTGCTTGGTGTGTCAGCAAGTCAAGGCTGAACACCAAAGGGTTGCTGGTTTGTTGCAACCGCTTCCAATTCCTCAGTGGAAATGGGAACATATAACCATAGATTTCGTGACGGCTTTACCGCGGAGTCCAAAGGGCAACAATGCAGTATGGGTGATTGTCGATCGGTTGACCAAGGCGACTCACTTTATTCCTTTTCGGGTTGGTCAATCGACAGAGACTTTGGCAGAGCGGTACATGCAGGAGATTGTAAGACTGCATGGAGTACCGGTAAGCATCGTGTCTGATCGGGACACTCGGTTTTTGTCGCACTTTTGGAGGAGTTTACAAGAGAGTTTGGGGACTCGATTGAAGTTTAGCACAGCTTATCATCCTCAGACTGATGGACAATCGGAAAGAACGATCCAGACCCTTGAAGATATGTTAAGGGCGTGCATGTTGGACTTCAAAGGTTCTTGGGAGGATCATCTACACCTGGTGGAGTTTTCGTACAACAATAGCTTCCGAACGACTTTTCAAATGGCTCCGTTTGAAGCATTGTATGGTCGTAAGTGCCGTTCACCCGTTTGTTGGGACGACGTTGGTGAACGAAGATTATTAGGACCAGATTTGGTGGTACAGACAGTCGAGAAGGTGAATACAATCAGAAAGCATATGAAGGCAGCTCAAGACAGACAGAAAAGTTGGGCAGACACGTCAAGGAGACCTCTAGAGTTCGCCGTGGGTGATCTGGTATTCCTGAAGATATCACCGACGAGAGGGGTGATTCGTTTTGGAAGTCGAAGAGAGCTTAGTCCTCGATTCGTTGGACCCTTAAGATCGTGGAGCGTATTGGTGAGGTAGCGTATCGTTTGGCGTTACCGCAGTCCTTGGCAAATGTGCACGATGTGTTTCATGTATCTCAACTACGGAGATATGTTCGAGATGAGACCCACGTCTTGGATCATTCGGAGTTGACCGTACGGGAGGATCTAACTTTTGAGGAGCGACCGATTGAAATCGTGGATCGAAGAGAAAAGGTTCTTAAGAACAAGGTTATCCCTCTTGTGTTAGTTTCTTGGGGAAATCGATTGCATGGAGAAACCACTTGGGAGCGAGAAGACGAGATCCGGCAGAAATTTCCTCACCTTTTTTTTTCCTATAGTTAGCTATCTTGTATTCTCGGAATTTCGAGGACGAAATTCTTTTTGTAGTTGGGTATGATGTAACACCCGAGCCCAATAATACTATTTCTATTGCTAATTGAGTGTTTTATATTGCTCATTCCAATTATCCTGATTATCTGGTGTTTATTGCTAAATTTTAACCGGCTAAGTCATTTTGGCACATAACAAATTTTAAGATCTAAAATGAAATTAAAATATCCATGTTGGCCTACTAGTCGCCACTAGTCGTGTGGTAGCGTCCGCGTGTCGAGATTCCGTCCCGTTCGGCGAAACGGGCAAGTTTGGACGTCTACGCGCGCGTGCAAGTGTCCGACTTGGGGGCATGCATTTTAATCATTAAACACCTCTTTTCAAAATTTGGAACTCGCTTAAAATCCTATAATTTGAATTTGGAGCATTTGGAAATGTTTCATTTAGCGCCCAAGATGCCCGTTTGATTAAATATATTTAAAACTATAATATATAATTTCCGTTACTATTTTAACGATAAAATCTCTTTTTAAATCTTTTAAATTTTCCCTTTTATAAACCTTCAGCCAATCACGAGGGAGTTAATTCCCTCGTGGGCCCCACCATTTTCCGCCTCTCTCTCTATCTCTCTCTTCACCGCCTCTCTCTCTCTTCCTCTAAATCTCTCTCTCTCTCTCTCTACCCCTTTTTTTTCCCCACGTCCTTCAGAAGCCCATCACGAGAAACCCCACTGTTCATCCTCCTTCCTCACGAGAAACCTCGCGAGAACCCTAACCCTAGCCTCTCGTCGCCGTCGTCGCCGCAGTCCCCGCGCCGACGAGACCACCACCAGCACCCTTGCCGACGCCGCACCTCTGTCCTCCTCTCCTCCCTCCTTCCCGAGCCTGCAACCCAACCCCCGACGACATCACCCGGCCGCAGATCTCGTCGTCGACGCCGCCTCCCGTCACCAACGACGCCTGAGACTCCCTCTCTTCCTCCTCGTCCCGACCTCGTCGTCGCCTTCCTCCTCCCCTCGCCGGACCACCAGAACTCGAGCCCGACCCTAGCACCAACCCCCGGGTCGCCGGAAAACGTGCCGTCGACCCTCGTCGACGTCACCCGCGCCACCTCCGACCACCCCCTCTTCCCTGCGACCAGAACCCGGCCCTTACCTCCCCTCATCGCACAGCACCACCCTCTTTCCAGCGAACAAGAAAACTCCAGCCCTCGCCGCATCTCCTGTTCGCCGCCGGCGCGCCCATCGCCGTCGGGCCCGTCGTAGTTGCCCCTGGTTCTTCCCTGTAAGCATCCCTTTAGCTTTCCATTCATGTTTAATCCCTCGCTGGTCCTTGTTGCGATTATCGTGTTTGCTAACTTTGTTGCTTTGACTTTTGCCGGATTCCGACCGTGCCGTCGTTTGGACCCGACGCTCCAGCGAAGTACCCTGGTCCGTGTGGTCCCGCTGTTCGCTGTTGGGACTCGATCCGTAGCCCGTGCACCCATCTCGTGTTTTCTGCCGACATTGCATCCGTGCTTTCCGGTTTGCGAAACCGTCGAGGCAAGATTTCTTGCTACATGCTACGTTAAACTAATTAAATATTTGACTCACAAACTTGCTATATCAACTAAGTATTGCTACTTGTCTCATTGGACGAAATATGATGTACATTATAATACTGCCACCTAAATCGTATTTTGCCACCGTAACCTTAATAACAACTACCTGCTAATCATTTTACTACTTAGAGGATAATAGTCGCACACTTATATCTTTATTGTCTGCTGTTATTAATATTGCGCTACACTGTGATTATTGCACCCCAAGGGTGCTTGAACCTGTTAATAAGAGAATACAAAGCATCACTGTGTTTACATGGAATAATATTGTTATTTACTGTTCCTGCTGTTGTTCCTTATTCGTTACTATACCTGTATAAGCGTACATTCGATTGCATTACATATTGACCTGATCTTGATACACCTGACACATGTACTGATACCCGGACATGACACCCTATACATACTGACTCAACCTATTGGACTACAACCTGACTTGGGGTCCTCATGGACCATTCCTGCTGTCTATCCAGACATACCTGTTTTTACCTGATTCTGGGTTGACATTAATCCTGGACTACTGAATACCTGACCTGACATACATAACTTGGGGGTATGGGGAAATCAAAGGTGAAACCGACTTGTAACTCAACAGTTCGATACTTGTTCTGATCAGTCTTACGGGCTTGGCCTGCCCCGGAGTGATGATGCTGACATCACTCATCCATCCTACTACCTATTACTGCTTAGCGGCACGTCTCGGATTCAGCCCCGAGAACCTTGACCGTGGTCCCGGGCACGCACGGGATACTATTGAGTTACATCGACGATTCATCAATTGATTTCAAAGACTATAGAGTAGAAACCTGATAGGACAGTTTAGTCACCACTGCACATCACCCTGCTCTGTTATTTCCTAGTACTGCTTTATTCATGTTCATACCTGCATCGCTTATTACCATGTTTATATTATATTATTTGGTTGACATGACGCGCTGACGTCTGGGTTTTGCATGGCCCAGATTCCTTACCACTATCGACGACCGGGCAGGAGTACTTCAGCCAGCAGGCTGAACTGTGAGTTCCTTAGGGTTTAGTTTATTTATTTCATTTCATTTCCAGATGTGAGCCCGCATTATGGGACGTACTGTTTATTTATTGTATTGGATCATTTGCTTCCGCACTTATTGTTTATTGATTCTTGTTATTATGGATTTGGACATGTGTTAGATTAGTTCATTATCTTGTTCTTGATATCCTTACAACCGTAATGTGACTGTGGATGGATACTTCCTACCCACAGGTAGCATGGTTGGCTATGTTACGTGCCCAATCCTGCGTACCCTGGGAAGCGGGGCGTGACAAAAATACTTTTATTGGCTGAAGAAAAATAATAGTCCATACAACTATATATAGAGAGAGTTTTAGATCATCTCTTCTAATAAACATATAATAACTAATCAAACTAATAAACTAAATATAACAACTATATATATATATATATATATATATATATATATATATATATATATATATAACAATATTCATAACACTCCGCTGTAAGCTGGAGCGTAGATATCAATTATACCAAAGCTTGGACAGAAGACGAGCGAAAACCGGTCGAGAAAGAGCTTTGGTAAGAATATTTGGTAGTTGAGTTGCAGAAAAACATGCTGGAGTGTAACCACCTTATCTGTAACTTTGTCACGAATAAAATAACAATCTATCTCGATGCCTTTGGTCCACTCATGAAAAACTGAATTCTCAGCAATGTGAATTGCGGCTTTGTTATCACATAAAAGTGTAGTCGGAAGAAAAGAAGGAACTCCAAGATCTGTTAAAACAGAGGTAAGCCATATTAACTCAGCAACTGTATCCGCCATAGATTTATACCCAGCCTCTGCAGAAGAACGAGCAACCACATTTTGCTTCTTAATTTTCTATGTAACCATATTCCCTCCCAAGAAGACCCAATAACCACTCATGGAACGGCGATTATCAACAGATCCAGCAAAGTCAATATCCGCAAAGGCCGTGAGCGACAATATAGATGATGGTTTGTAAATAAGACCTTGTCCTGGAGAACCTTTGATGTATATGAGAATATGATCAACTGTCTTAAGGTGAGAGGTCAAATGATTCTGCATATATTGACTCACTGTGCTGACAGCAAAAGCAATGTCTGGCCGAGTGACAGTAAAGTAAATAAGCTTCCCAACTAGACGTCGATATCGTCCTGGGTCAGATAGTGAAGGATTTGAGGGAAAGCTTAATCGAGATAGTTTGACTGAGGAATCCAAAAGAGTGTTTACTGGTTTACATCCCAGAAATCCTGTCTCAAATAGAAAATCAAGTGGATACTTGCGCTGTGAGAGCTACAATCTATCAGAATCCCGTGATACTTCAATTACAAGGAAATATCTAAGTGGACCAAGGTTCTTGGTATGAAAGTGAAGCCAAATGTTCTTTCACCTTAGAGATACCAGCAGAATCATCTCCGGTAATAATAATATCATTAACATACACTAACACAATTACCCTGTCCGAAGGATGATAGTGGGTAAAATGAGATGCGTCAGCGCGACTACGTTTGGAATCAATCTGTCGTAAAATCATGCTAAAATTTTCAAACCAGGCACATAGTGATTGCTTCAGTCCATAAAACGATTTGTGTAGAAGACAAACCATTGACTCCCTCGGTCGCTCAAAATCAGGAGGCTGCTGCATATAAATAGTCTTCTGATAGATTGCTATCAAGAAAAGCATTCTTCACATCAAGCTGATGAAGAGACTATACCTTAAAAACAACCAAGGATATAAGAACACGAACCGATGGTAATTTGGCAATTGGAAAGAAAGTCTCAACATAATTCAAACCATACCGCTGAGTAAATTCTTTAGCTACCAATCAAGCTTTGAGACGGTCAGTCGGCCCATCTAGATTTTGGTTGACAGTAAAGACCCAACGATAGCCAACTTTCTTATTTGAAGGTGGAGGTACCAATTTCCAGGTCTGAATAGCGCGCAGTGTTGCAATCTCTTCTAATATAGCTGCATGCTGAATAGATGAAGAAAGAATGATGGCAGAAAATGAAGAAACAAACTGACGAGCAGATAGGGTCAGTCTATGATAGAAAACAAAGCTAGAATTCGGATGTGCGGTAGTACAGAAACGCTTACCCTTGCATAACGTAATAGAAAGAGAGATCATCGTTGGAAGGCAGCGGTGGTGGAGGGTAAAAAACAGTAGACTGTATTATAGTACCTGCAAAAGAATTGTTAGAAAAATCATTGAGGGATGTGGCTGGACAACTTTCATATGACGATGGTACACGTGTATAAGGGACTACAGGCTGATCACTAGGGAACACAGGTTGAACAGATGAATCAAGCTCTGGGAAAGGCATGTGTGGAACCGGAATAGGAGAAGTGGGTTTCTTAGCAGGTGGTGGAAAATAGGCTTCATCTTCATAGAAGGTCATATCACATGAAGTACAAACTTTGGATGTGACAGGGTCAAAGCAAACATACCATTTTTGGGATCGAAAGTAACCTACAAACACCATACTTGTAGCTCTAGAATCAAGTTTGTCAATATGAGTACCGAGAACATGGGAGTACCAGAGGCAACCAAACACTTTTGAAGGAATGAGAAAAGGCTTGCCTTGTGGAAACAAAATAGAGAATGGAGACTTGTTGCCTAGGACCAAAGAAGGCATGCAATTGATATAAAAGCAAACAGCTAAAACTGCAAAATTCCACAAACATTTAGAAACATGCATATATAAGAGAAGTGAACGAGCTAGCTCAAGCAAAAGTCGATTCTTTCGTTCAGTAATCCCATTTTGCTAAGTATACGAAGTTTGGTGAAATATTCCCCGTATCTTAAAAAATGCATTAAACTCCGTGCTGATATATTTCTTAGCATTATCTGAAGGAAGAACCTTAACAGAAACACCAAATTGATTAAAAATTCCAGCAAAGGTTTTAAAAGTAGACAAAAGTTCAGACCTATTATGCAGAAGATACAGTTAAGTCATGCGTGAATGATTATCAATAAATATAACAAAATATTTATAACCAAGCACAGTAGGAAATTTAAATGGTCCCCAAATATCGGAGTGAACTAAAACAAAAGGTAAGCCATGTCTCTTATTAACTGGAGAAAAAGAAGAGCGATGATGCTTCCCAAGAATACAAGACTCACAACTAAATTCTACTAAACTAATAAAAGGTAACATGGTATGTGAAGACGAAAGGAGAGGGTGACCAAGTCTCCGATCAGCTGCAGATCTACTGAGAAAGTGATCAACATAATACAGTTCATTCTTCTTACGCCCCCCACCAATCCGTTGCTTCATCAGAAGATCTTGTATCACAAAATAAGATGGATAAAAAGTTACTGAGCAGTTTGAATCATTTGTAAGCGGACAAATGGAAAGCTGGTTTTGTTTTAAAGACGGCACAATTAAAGAGATTTTAATGTGTAAAGATGAAGTGATAAATTAGCGGAACCAAAAACAGGTATAGTATTACCATTAGTCATAGAAATAAACTTGTAAGGACTAGAAGCAAGATCAGATGGTCTATCACGAGACATGTGATCTGAGGCGCCGGAATCGACTATCCATGAATCAGAATGAAAACAATAAAGATATACCTGACGGAATGAAAAGATTGGCAGGAGCTGCAGAAGAGAGGAGACGACGTAACTGGCCCCACTCATCACTCGATAAAGGTAAATGTGCGATAGAGAAGGAAGGTTGTTCAGTAGCCACCGGTGTGGATGTCTGGCGAGCGGTAAGTGTAAAATCATGATAAGCATACTTCTCCCAACACCAGTCGTCATGATGATTAGTGCCGCCGCAATGAGAACAAGAAATGTCGGCACGGCCACGGCCACAGTAACTACGACCACACACAGTCAAAGGGGGACGACCTCGCAATACCCCACAGCCACCAGAGAGAGAATCAAAGAGACCACGGCCAGACAGAGTGTAAGTTCCACGTCCACGGTCTCGAGTAACAAGTGCGGTCGACGGGGAAGAGACTCTGAGCACACGATAGATGCTCGTCGAGAACCACTCTGAGAAAGAATAAGAGAGCGGATGCCCTCAAAACTGGGTGGTAGTCAAGCCAAGAGTAACGTGCCAACAAGAGAGTCATGTTGTTTATGAGTGACAGCATGGTCAGTGGAGATAAGCTCATAGGCATTCCACTGATCAAAAAATCCACTGAAGAGGGCACCAAAATCCTGAATATCGTCTTCTAGATTGGCCGTGGTAAAGGTGTGGAAGATGTCATAGAGCTTCTGCAAGTTATTCTTAGACAAATATAGAGAACGAAGATGTGCCCAAACTTTCTTTGTTGTTTTCAGAGTCATAATAAACGTATAGCAACGAGAATATATAGAGTTAGACAACCAAACAATTACTTTGTTATCATTCTAAAACCAATTATCATAGGTGGGATCTTTAGAGTCAAAGGGGGCATCTGTCAAGTGGCGGTGAAGGCGTTTGCTGTTCAAGCTCGTTCAACAGCACTGAACCATTGTAGGTAGTTCTTTACTCTAGAGAGAGATCGTAATCAAACGAAGATCCGTCTTGAAATCAACGGACGAGAGAAAAATCGAATTATTTTTGTCATCAACAGAATCCATTATGAACGGCGCAAAGGTAGATCCCTAGAGAAAATAAAATGTTGTTTAACTCACAATACGTACAAGAAGCAATATGATCTAATAGATCATGGAGACGGCCATATCTCTAAGAGAAAAAGAACATAAATAAACTTCTCTCAAAACCAAGCAAAGGTTAGAATTAATACACAGAGGCCATCAACAGAGTTCGATCTGCTGGAAAGGGGCGATCTGCTAGAATTAATGGGTGTGCCAAAGTTGGACTATTAGCATATACTACCATATCCTATCTTCTTGGTTACAGTCAACTATATTTTCAAGAAACTATGTGAAAGCCGGAGAAATTATTTGAACACCATTGGTTAATATAATATGCATACATGGTATGTATCTTTTCCAACAGAATCATAGACAACATTCACTCCCTTTCAGGACGTGATCTCTTTTACTTATGGACACAAAATCTTCTTTGGTATAGATAATGATATGGTGGCATCCATCCTCAGCAGCTTGAGCTGCCTTCTCCTCACTTGATACAGTTCCAATGACAGTGGCTCCAGGTGCATTTTCCCACTGGCAAAGCAGCGAGCCCACACCACCTGCAGCAGCATGAACAAGAACAGTGTGCCCTGGCTCAACCTGTATTTCAAGTACGATGCTAAATTAGCAATATGAAATTGATGGATTCCTAATGGATAATTATGAGGATCGAATCGGAATATTTGGTTGATATGAACACGGCCTAGTACCTTAAAGCAGCGTCGGACTAGCATATGAGTGGTCATGCCCTTGAGCATGATTGATGCTGCCGTTTTATAATCGATTGAATGAGGAACAGGGACCGCAACAGAAGCTGGGAGGATTTGTTCTTCAGAGTAAGAACCCATGGGGTTGCCGGCGTAAGCGACTATGTCTCCAACTTCTCTACCGGTCAAACCAGGGCCTACAGCAGTCACCACTCCAACAGCTTCCATGCCTGGGTAATAAAACATTAATATTATTAAAATCATAATATTACACCATTATCAAGAGTTCATTCTTAATTGCTCCGACAATCAAAATTGAATTAGAAATGGTGCGTTTATATATCTTCCAATTTTAATTACTAACTTAATTGGATTTGCAATATATAGGAAGTGTGCTTCCTATGGTCAACCCCATGATTATGGTTATGGATGTGTAACGAAATGATTAGTCAACAAGCATGCTTACTTCCCTTCAATTGAAACAACTAGCATACAAAATATATATATATAAACCAGTTTGTCAATGATGTATATAAAGCAAAAACATCACTCAACACACGCATGTGTATGTGCCTTTGAGCCAAGGTTTTAAATCTTATCGGTATTTGTATAGGACCATCATTTTTGGGATCGGAATCGGCCATCTCGGCGGGTATTGGCCATCTCAAATTCGAAAAAACCAGGATTTTAAATGATTCTAAATTTACTGCATAAATTTAATGAATACAAAAATAACAGTAAATAATTTGACAGGTTTTGTATTAATTGATGATGTTTAAAATAAATTCTTAAACATATAAAGATAACTATAAACTTTTTACATTTTTTGAACTAATTACCGATGTCACCTAAATCTATAATCCGATAATAAATCCATTGACCGGTTAATAAATCTACTAACCGATTAATACAATTAACACTATAACCCCAATAATCAATTGGCGGATCCAAACCCGAGGTTCGCTTTCTCAGGATCAATCTTGGGATTAGAAATCGGATGGTCACTTTTGGGATCGGAATCAGCTGTATGGGATTGGGATCGGCCAAGATTTCAAACCATGCTTTGAGCGATGGGGGAAGATCTGCAAGGCTACATTGTAAACAAGGCTCTCTTGAAGAGACCGGATAACTTTGAGTAATTAAATGGAAAAAAAAAAATCAATTACAAGGCTTGAGCAAAAAACTTAAGCTTTTGGGTTGTGGGTTACAACATATATAAAGCAAACTTAACACTTAACAAAGCTACATTTGAACCATTGAAGAGTGGTTGACAGGATTATATGACGTAAATAATATACTCAGGTCTTGAATGACCAACATTCTACTTTCTGGAATATCAAAAGGAAAAAGGGCATTATATTAAGTATGAAAGTTGATTGATATAAGAAAATCTGAGACTTCTTTTTATGATGTCCTTAATCTGCAAATTTATCTGATGTTGTACAGGGAAACAGGTTTCCCGATATTTATGTATCTAGATAACCCATCTCGAGAACTACATTGACAATGTGATCTATTGCATCAAACCAATCCACTTAAAAACCAATGTCGATTTGAGAAAAGATTGCAAGGAGTATAAGATACAGGAAATGCTAAATAGAGATTGCTTCCTATAGGGTTATATTCAGATTGGGTAAAAAGAGGATATGAGCATTTACCATTTCTGTATTTGTTATCTAGGGACGAATACATGTATAGTTCGGTAGTAAAAATTCATATGCGTATCTAACAAAATCGGATATGCATACGAAACAAATATTAAAGAGATGGATTCAGATACAATCCGGATATGTGTACTAAAAAGATTTAAGATACAACAAACATGGATGCGGTGCGGTAATGTGCATGTAATCGATATATTCATTGAAACCTATTTACTATGACATAAAATAATTGATAGAGATAAACATGCATGGAAATGAATGTTATATGAATAAGTAAATATGTTAACAACTATACTATAATTACTAGTCTATTTTGCATATTTTGGAAAAGAAATGATGAAAAAATATCACAATATTCTTTTAAATGCATAACATATGAAATGAGTAAAAAATATATAATTTAAATAAGCAATATCAACTAAAACTTAAATTTAAAATGATGCATTCTCTTGTATTGTCTGCAGCTATTTGTATCCGTATCCGGATTCATATATATATCCGGAAATCCATATCCTAAATACTTGAGATGGAAAAAGAATGTGTCATTGCCTTTAGATGGAAATATAGGTGTGTGGCTGCAATAATGAGGTCAAAATACTTGAGATGCTTACGTGGGACCATCATCGAAAGCAGTTGTAAATGCATTTTATGCATGCTACTTTTTTTAACTTGTAAGTTTCTTGTAACTTGTAAGTTTTCTTCCTTTCAACTCTCCTCATTCTCCTCTTGCTTTTACTTTTGCACTTGACTTGAAGAAGAATGAAGCATAAAACTCAAATTAAAAATAGTATTTTTTAGGGCAAAGATAACAAGGCTTTATATGCAAATATGCAATCAATTTCACTCTTTTATGCAATTTCCTGCAAAATGAAAAGAACGTAAAGTTAATGAGTTGTTAATGAAATTTAGCAATGAGAAGAAATGGAAAAGTGATTAGAATTCGAAAAATAGTTAACTAGTGATGATTACTGGTCTATTTAGTTAAATTCATGTGTTATTTATGTAAAAACTAAATAATTAATTGAGTTGATTATATGCATTTACTATGTGATTCTATTATTTCATTATTTGCTTACGATTATATGAATGATGTGATTCTATTTGTCAATTTAATCCTAACTAATATTAATCAATGTTATATTAATTGTTATTAGGCTGTGTCTTCGTCGGCTTTGGATAAGAGAAAGGATCCAACTTGGCAATACACGACACTAAAGAATCACCCAATACCAACGTACATGTATACAATATTTGTCATAAGGTCACGAAAGCCAGGATTACAGGGGCTAAGGAACATCTTATCACAATAAAACACAAAAGGAAGAATGTTGCGAGATACTTGGTGGTTCCGCATGATGTGAAGGAGATTGAAGAGTACGAAGAGAACCAAGAAGTTATGAGAAAATAAAAGGACGTGGAAAATTATATCCCCGATTTCGATGAGGATATGATTGAAATTAATGGCGAGGAGGATGTTCGTGAGGTTAGAGTTTCCATGGGATCTTCTAGCGTAAAACTAAAACCACCAATGCCTAAAAGATGAGGCAATTCTAGTGGGCTATCAAAGAGGAAAATGTGCTATGGATGCTTTTTGTTTTCGTGATCCCGCTTTTTAAGTGATGAAGGATGATAGAATGAGAAGGTTGAGACAAAAAAGTATTTTGGAAAATGTTGCCAGAGATTTGGACATTTGGTGGCAAGGATGCATCAAGATATTGCATGTTTTTGGTATCAAGCCAAACTTTCATTCAATATTTGCCCGTATGAAATCGTTTAGAGTGATGCCCAAATCTGTTGGGTAATTTGGTCTGAATTTGCCTCCTCCAACTATCATACATTACGATTACCTCTTCTTGAAAACAGTTAAAGCACACGGAAATATTGGTCGAAAACCATGAGAAGACGGAGAAAGCCATCGGGTGCTCATTTATGACCGACGGATGGAGTGATAGAAAAGGGCATTATTTGATCAATTTTTGGTGAATTCTCCTCATGGGACGGTGTTTCTATTGATACTTTAGACGTTATCAAGACCGGAATATAGATGTATAACATTATAAAAGAAGAATTAAAAAAACAATGGACCAAATAACGTTGTACAACTTATAACGAATAATACTTCAAATTTTAAGATGGCGTGTAAGATACTTTTTTAAAAATTAATTTATTTTCATAAGCATGTATATTATTTGGTATTTATAGCTTTATATGTTATGATTGAAATTATGATTGTCTTTTAGGAAGTTTTTTGGAAGCCGAATATCCCCACTTATATTATACTCCATGCGCCGCATATTGTCTCAACCTAATGCTTAAAGATAATGCCAATTTTCCGATCGTAAAGAAGACACTGAAGAGTGCGATGGAAGTGACGAGTTACATTTACTCTCAGTTGTGGGTTCTCAGATTAATAAGAACAAAAATCGAGAAAAGAGAGTTACTAAGGCCCGGTGTGACCTGTTTCGCCACCTCCTTTCTTACTTTACAAAGCATCCATAAACAAAAGAAAATTTTGAGAGATGTTTCTTTTATCGGAGTGGAGAGAAAGTTCATGGGCGAAGGATGCAAAAGGAAAGGCTTTACAGAATATTATTTATATGCCCACATTTTGCAATAACGTTCTTTATGTGTTTAAGTTTACCGTACCATTGGTACAAGTTTTGAAACTCGTATATAGTGAAAAGAAGCCCGCAATGGGGTAATTTGCGAGGCTATGGAGCAATCCAAAGAGGCAACTGCGGCATCTTTTGGAGCAGAGATGAATCCCGATCAATACAAGCAAGTTTTCAAGATAATTGAAGAAGTGATGAGCGATCTCTATAAAGTAATTGAGAAGATGGTTGAGCCGGGGTTGCATGAAGCGGTTCGATGTGAAATTTCTATTTACAAAAATGCTGGTGGAATTTTCGGAATGAAAATGGCAGTTGAAAGCCAAAAAAGAAATCTCCGGCTAAAAAAACTAAGTTGTTTTTATTCAAATTTATAGTTAATTTATAGATTGCAAACCGTAATATTAACAATTTATTGCATGCGGCAGCCGATTGTTAGGATTCTTTTGGAGCATCCGCTTCTAATTTACAAAAGCTAGCGGTCAGAATTATGAGTTTTACTTGTACTGCCTCCGGTTGTGAGAAGAATTGGAGTACCTTTAAACATGTAAGGATTATTTCTTCATTTAGTATTTTTAGTGAACTTTTATAGTTTTGTAATTAGATTTAGGTCTTAACAATCTTATGTTAATTGTAATTTGTATTGCAAATTCACATCAAGAAGAGAAATTTTCTTGACCATATGAGATTAAATGATTTAGCACATATCAAATACAACCAAAAGATATTGGAGAGGCACGTGACGAAGATATTGGAGAGGCACGTAACGAAAGATATTATAGATCCTATCAAGCTACTTGATATTGAGGAGTCTAATAAATGGTTGTCGGGAGAATTTGGTCAGGGGATGACAATGCGGAGAACAATTTGGATTTTGAAGATGGGGATCTTACTTAGGACGATGTAGCTACAGCAGCCGGAACCGGAGATGCATTAAGAAATAGCAGATCTACAACGATGGCATCGAGAGGAGGTACGAGTTATTGGGCCTCATCTTCACAAGTTTCGGGATTGAGGGTTAGACCACAAATATCCACGACGGAGGAAGAACTTGAATTCGATGATGAGTTGAAGGAAGATGCATTGACTAGGGTTCATTGATCATTGATTCTTAGTTATTTCTTAAACTCGTATGCGTTCTTTAATGGGTTTCATAGAGGTTAGAATTATACTTGATACATTACTATTTTGCTACTTGTTAGTTTGATTTAAGACTTCGCAATTGGTATTTCATTTTGTGTCAGTAATTAATTGCTAGATTACGAAGTGGGCTTTCTATTGAGTTTGTTTGTATTGGTAAACTTGGTACTACATATTGTCTATCGTTTATTGCTTAATTTTGCTTTAGTTACTTGATATACTACTTATTTAATTGATAATTACTAATTATACTAAATGCTAACATAAATTTTGTTACTATGGGTAGAATTATATCTTTGCGTGTTCTTAATAAGCCGGTTTCAGGTATGCCTGATTATTCATCTCTTTGCGTAGAAATTACATGTTCCATCATTTATGCATTACACTTGTTGGTTATGTGTAAAAGATGTTTGTGACTTGTACCCTAAATATTATTCTCAAACTTGTGCGCCTCACACATATGAGTACATGTCTCGGGCGTGCGCGTCTTGCACATCGGACGAATTGTACCCTTTGCAGCTCAACCAAGCCTTACGCATTGACTGCACTAGTATCCAACACAAAATCAGACAATAGCTTCTCTCATACTATTAACAAAGGAATAAAAAACAGAAAATAAGATATAAGGATTAGAGAGAATAATAACTACATGACTACAAAACTCCACTCTTTCAAGCATCGTTTCAAGCATCGTTTAGAAATGGATGATGGTTGTTTCAGCGAGCGGTTTGTAATAGTAGCGGTTGCCAGCTTTGAGATCTCCAAATAAAACAAGGCACGATTCAACTCCAAACCGATTTTGTGAATCCAATGTATAACAACATCAAAATGTCGACTTTAGTTTCATTTTGTATTTTTTAGAGCTTTCATAAATTTAGAATATATATGGACTTGATTGCAAATTTTTTAATTAGAGTTTTTGAATATAAGAAATCCTAAAACCCATCCTTATTTAGTTTAGTGGTCGATTGAATTTTGTGTGAGATGAGTTTTCAATTTGTTCGCCATGCGGATTAGTATGTCACTGTGTGATTTAGTGTGGGGAGCGAGTCCCTTGGATGTGAGGCCTATTGTTATCTATTTTATTCTATTATACTAATTGAAAGCATGGTCATTAAGTTTCAAAACCTGATCTTGACGTCGGTAGCAATCTCCTACTACGAGATCTTATGCTTGCCGCCAACAAGAACCAAATCTTCCCACAGACAAGATCCTCTCTAACAAGACTTACCTTAGACCAGATCCAGCCAAAGTCCAAAAGAATTCGACGACAACAAGCTTCTATTAGTTTGACCAATGGATCTTTGATCACCGAAGAGCAAAATATCAACATTTTAACATAAGTCAGAGACCAAAATAGAGCTTTTATTGAAAGTTATAAATGGCTGCGTAAAGTAACAAAAAAGGTTATTTAAATATTCCTTAAGCTGAGCCTTTGAAAACTCACGTTTCGTGAAGATGATATGTGGTGAGATTTGGCTTCATTTTTTTAATATAAAACTATGAAAATCTTTAAGGTAACCCTTCACCACCGTAGGACACTAACTTTCACCACTGACAGCATCTTTGACATGAAAAATCTAAAGATCGGTGCATTTAGTTTGAACCGTATGCATAGAACCTACAGATTCGGTGAACCAGATTATGGTTCAATGAATCGATGATTCTACTTCAAATAAGTTTCACTAGTTCAAATGAACAAATTATTTCGCTGATTGAATGTTCACATCCTGTAAAAAAATGTATATACATTTCAATGAAATTTCACCGTATTTTACTCCACCAACTTAACGATCGCTTATGATAGCGAGCCTTATAAGAGAAAAGAAAAATCTTATTAACTAATAGTAGAAGATTTACTCAGGCTAGGCTGGGTACTTTTTCCTTGCACGTCGAAAGGGGTTTTGACGTAAAAATATTGTGAGTTGCATATAATTTTTTAGGTTCTTCTTCATTATTTATACATAGACGGTAGAATGTGTTGCAATTGCTTCTCCCATAACAAATGGCATCAACGCCTAAGGTCTTCTATTGAGTTTCAAATGCACTACTTGACAGTGAAATGGTGTAAATTGTCAAGTCAATCAGAGAAGTTATAATAACAATATAACTTCTAACAGTGAAATAGAGTTTCAAGTTTTGATGAAGCTGTTGAATTCTCATAAGCTATTGTGAAAACCGAAAAACATATAGATAAGTAAAAAAATCTGATCGAAGACAGTAGGTGATGGGAGCATGGATTGGACTGGAGTCATTCAAGTGATCCATAGTGTATATACATCTCATAGTGTCACGAGATGTATGTTACATCAATAAAATGGTCTATGGTGTTGCTGTGGATATACATTATAGATCTATATAGTACATACCTACAAATAGGGTTGTTAAAAAAGCTCAAAGCTCGGCTCGAGATCGGCTCGTTAAAAGCTTGTTCAAGGTCGTTTGACAACTAAATGAGCTCGAACTTGAACATAATTCTAAACTCGATAAAATTAACGAACGAACACGAACATGGACGAGCTCGAGCTCGGCTCGCCTATTCTCGGCTCAAGCTTAGCTCAAGCTCTACTTATTTAAGGCCCGTACAGACTAATGTAGGCTTTAGAAACATACCTAGTTTATAGCGTTTAAGCATCTGTATTGAAATAAGCTTATACTTATAATACGAGTCCTTTTTGCACGTACAATGCTCGTGGCGTATAGTATTTTAATGCAGAAAATTAGATTAAAATTTATATTATTCATAAATAATATAAATAATGGTTGACTTACATTATTCATAAATAATATAAATAATGAGATTTAATCATGTACTGGAACTGGTCCTATTTTATTGTTACGTTTTGAAACAATTTAAAAACAAGCTTTAATCAAGCCCAGCCAAGCCAAAAAATAGTTAAACGAGCCAAGCTTTGGCGAGCTCGAGCTCAAATGAGCTCGAGCACAATTTGGCTGAAACGAGCTCGAGCCGAACAAGCCAAAGCTTGGCTTGTTCGGCTCGATTAACAGCCTTACCTACAAATCATGACACTTGTACAATATGTTAGAAATTTTTAATATATTAGTACATTTAGTCCACGTGAACTAAACACAAAACGACAACTATTTGTGGATTTGAACCATTGAATCCCATTTCAACCAAAATACACAAACCATAATCCAGTTCATTAAATCTACAGGTTCAATAAATTGGTTCGACCAGAATTGGTTCGACCAAAGGTGGCGTTCTCTGATGAAAGGGAGGTCCCATGGTGGTGAAAGGTTATTTTGAAAAGTTTCAAGAAACAAAGAACCCAAATCATTCCACAAATCATCCCATAGATTCCTCACACAGTAGTCACCTAACCGAACAACCGATCTCCAAATCTACATCGGAAATGTAACATATGACCAACAATTGATGCATTCAATAAACAAAATAAATTTGAGAGAATGTCTCCAGGTAATATAATACATAAATTCTAAACAAAACTCGCTACCTGCCTAGCACGTGCCTTCATTTTGAGCTACTATAATAATTCAGGAAAACTCAGTTTTGTATTTGCTCTCTATACAGGTATATCTAGAAATGAGCTAGGAGTATTCAAGTGTCAGTATCTCAGCTTGGTAGTAAGGTTCAAACATTTGAGATGTCCTTAATAATCTTCAAAATCATTCTGCACTGCGCTCACCCCTTCGCCAAAGAAGTGTAAGCTTTATGTATTACATTTTTGTTTTGAAAATTAATAATTGTGTAAACAATAGATTTTATATCTCATCCACACAACAATAGGAGAAGCTAGGTGAGAAAGAGATGGGTTTGTTCACATAAGAAGTTTGATATCATGGTTGGTCGCAACTTAGGTTAGAGGAGACCAACAGATGCCACCTTGATACACTCAAAGAGAAAAGACCCTTCATTGTAATTATAAACATTAACATTTGAACATACCAGCTTTCAATGTGTCCAATTAAAAGGAAATGAAAAATCATGAATGAAGAGATATAGAGGGAGAATATAAGTGGAAGAAGGCTTAATTTGATGAAGCACGTGTTGTTAATATATGAAAACAGAAGCATAAGCTTGGAGCATTGTGTAGCTTTCAATATTAAAGCTTTTAACTCATCCGCTTGTCAATGATTTGACACTGCTTCAAAGTACAAACGAACTTCACAAAACATCTTCTAAAATGTCTGTTTTAGAGGTATTTAGAATTATTTGGGTATGGGTTTTGGTGTGAGAGAGAAGAGAAGAAAAGAGGAAGAGAAGAGATGAGAGGGAATGAGATGAGAGAGTGTTTTGAGGGGAATGAAAATGGAAAAGAGAGATGAAAATGGATAAGAGAGATTTCCTCTCTTTCCTTCTACCTATACCACAACTCAATACATGGATACATACATCAATACCCCCATACATTCATTTAAGCCCAATACGTGTTACACCGGCATACATAAACTAATGGTCCGTTCGTGTTCCAAGATTTCAATAGTCTATGGAATTTACTGCTAAAGGCTGTAATGTGTACCTGATGGCTAAGAGGGTTCAAAGGGGAATACTCAAAAATAATTAATGCATGATGGAAGAGATATCAAAGAATGGAAAGTACATGTAGAAATTATATAAGATGGAAATTGGCTAGTAGCATGTAATACCGTGGTCTTCAGCACATGATATGTGACACGTTATAGAATCCATGCACACAACAGTACTTTAAACTTTGGTGGTTAGCAGAGAAGAAAGCCAAGACCCTGTTTGGGATTGGAGTTAAGTTTTCTAAACTGCAGTGTCATAAAATTAGCAAAACTAAACTCCAAAAATCCTAACTTCACTTTGTTCGGAAATCATTTTGGAGTTGAGATAACTGTGGTTATCTCATCTCTAAAGTTAAAATGGTTGCAGATACATAAGCTCCAATCTGATCAAAGTTTTGTAAACTCCATTTTTGAAGTTTAAGGCTTTCAAACCACAGTTTGAATCCCCTGCCTCCACTTAAAAATAAACTAAAGTTATCCTAACTCAATATCCAAACAGGGCCTAACAGGTTAATGATAGCAGTGCGGAAAAGGCTGCTCTACTTGATGGTAGAACCAAAAGGGATGTTAATAAGAGGTTGTAGATAGAAAAGAAGGACGGCAAGGGAAAACATTTTATTTGATAATTGATATAATTGGGCGACACACATACTAAGCTGAAAAGGACTCCATAATTTAAGATTAAAAGTTCAGGAAAAGAAAATTAAACGTCTGCACCCCTTCTCAAATCGACACTAATTTTTCTCTCGCAAACTCGGAGGTCTTCATTTCTAGTAGTGTTCTAGCCATGTTTGTTTATACTGCATCAACTTCTGTCAATAAAATTCTAGGAGTTGGGTTAATCTATACGTCATATATGATTCATCGAAAGAAATCCAACCAGGGGTGAAAGGCAGCTGAGCTCGTGCACCCCTTTACGGAAACAAACATCGATGAAATTGACGCCAATCGCTTTGTTCTTCACTCGAATCTCTCCCTCTTTGGGCTCCCCTATCTCCACCTCCTCCCACTTCAGCACCTTTCAAACCCCCAACAACAAACAAATGTAACACCTCGGGGCTTTGAATTCACTTGTCTCAAAAATCAAGATCAAGGCTTTGAATTCGCTGGAAATGAAAGAGAGAATAATACCTCGGGGCCGCCGAGCTCGTCGACTCTGATCGCCTTCACCATTGCTGAGACCTTCAGTGATCGAGTCGAAATAAATTGGGGACCTTTGGGTGATAAAAGTCGTAGCTTTCGATGTTGACAACAAGAGGGAAGAAATGAGGTGTTGAGCAAGCCCTTGACTGCGTGCATTTTTTTTATGGCGTCAATATTGGATTTGAGTAAAAGAAAAGGGTAAATTGAAAAAGTGTTAATTGCTTAATAATACCATATGTTTCACATTTCTTGCAGAATAATACCATAATGTTTTTTCAGCACTTAAATACCATAATATTTTATTTCCAGCACTTAAATACCATGACAGTGTTAACATGAGAGACAGAATGACTAAAATACCCTTGGTTATTTTGGATTTAAAAATGGAAAAAAAAATAACCCAAAACCTAATGACCTATCATGACTTGACTTTCACCCTAATTAGTTAACCTTAACCCTAATAACCTAACATAACCCATATCCATGGCTACCAACTCCACCCCCATCACCTCCGTCATAACATCACGTCCGCCGCATCATCTTCACCGCTCCATCTCCTCCACCGCCGCATCACCACCTTCGCCTCGCCTCCCCCATAGCCACCTTAGCATCCACCTCGTCCCATGGCCGTCGCCACTCTGCCACTATTCCCACCATCAACCTTCATCTCCGCCCTCCATCGCCACCACGTACCTTCGCCCCTTCTCCAACGCCTCCTCCCTATCGCTCTCATAGCCACCACTTCCTCCACCTTTGCCCCCTTCACCATCGGTATCTTCCCCATCACTCCATGGTCACCGTCTCCTCCATCTCCGCCCCAATCATCACCACAAGCTTCGCCCTATTGCTACCATCGGCCTTCACCTTCGCCCCCATCTCCGCCATCTCCGCCACCATCAACCTCCACATCTGCCCCCATCGCCACATGTTAGATATGTATGCCCTAGAGGCCAGTATTGTATGATATAATGGATACTTGGACGTATATATGTACAGGACAGTCTTATTCGATATGATAGTATGCTATTTGGTTTGTCTTTATCATTCATGTAAAAGTTTCTACTTATTATTACAATCGCTAATACATATTGATAAAGCTTGTATGATCTTTGCTTGATTACCAGAATTATGATAAGGATCATACTAGTGGGGCCTATAAGCACATCCTTAAATGTTCCTAGTCGTAAGAGTATCGAGACTGGGTAATGATACTTCAGAGTAGACTAATGTATATATTTCTTGATCCTGACCAGGGCGATAACTGTTCCCATAGCCATTGGTGTTTGACACCAAAGATTGTATACATGTGCTCATTGGAGAATGAGTTTCACCGAACGGACTCACCGAGAACTTCTGGATGGTATTATACCCACGTCAAATAGCAGTTCTCTGGTGACATGAGTACATGGTAGTTTGTAGTCCTAAGATCGGTATAGTGTCTTGTGTGTTTCCCATTGTACTTTGATTATTACTCTACCATGGCTTTAAAGAGCCGTGTAAACAAGTTTTAGTTGGGTATGGTCCCGAATCACGTGGAGGCAGTGAGCGATCGGAAGGGTTTCGTCTCTCCTGAAATAGAGAGTTGATGTCGTGCTGTGCCTGATCGACTATAACCATAAGTCCCTGGCCAGGGCGGATGAGATAAACTAATAAGTGTTATCAATTGTATCTATGGTGATTATAGGCCACTGATCGGCACGACTTATTGTTAGATATATGTATGCCCTAGAGGCCATTATTGTATATTATAGTGGATGCTTCAACATGTATATATATAGAGAGGACTTTCTTGCTCGACATGATAGTATACTATCTGGTTACTCTTTATCCTGACATGTTTACTTGATTAAGTATACTGTCTATTTGATACATGTTGATAAAGACCTTAGGATATTTGCTTGATTACCATGACTATGATGCAGATCATACTAGCGGGGCATGTGAAGTCCACAAGCACATCCTTAAAAGTTCCTAGTCGATGGAGTGTCGAGATAGGGCATCGATATTCCAGAGTAGACTAGTGTATACGTTTCTTGACCCAGTATAAGGGCAATGGATGATCTCATATCCATTGGTGTCTGACATCAAAGATTGTATACAGGTGCTCATTAGAGACTGAGTACACTGAATGACTCGCCGAGAACTCCTAAATGGTATTATACCTATCGTCAATTAGCAGTTCTTAGGTGATACTTGTACAAGTTAGTCTGTAGATCCGAGATCGTCATAGTGTCTTGTGTGCTTCCCACTGTGCTTTGATTTCCACCCTACCACGGCTCTACTGAGTCGTGCCAACATGTGGATTTTGGGTACAGTCCCGAGACACATGGGGGCAGTGAGCGATAGAAGGGGTTTCGTCTCTCCCGGTATTGGGAGTTGATGTTGTACTATGTGCAATTGGCTATAACCGCAAGTTCTTGGCCAGGGCTGATGATATTTACCGATAAGTGTTATCAGTAGTTTCTCGATTGGTTATAGGCCACACATCGGCATGACTTATTGAGTTATTGGGGCTTGACGATTCCAACCCCAGACTTGACATGTGACATATCAGACGAAGAGACCGGACTGTACGGTAAGTGTTGCTTATTGGCTCTACGGGAGTTTGAACAAGTTTGCTTGTTAATCTTCTATTTGTTCAATGCCTGGGTAGCCGTTACGTCCAGCTAGTACCGCTGACGGCTTGTGGGTATCTGATATGATCATTACCTACTGCCAGCATATTGACGAGTCTTAAGAGTCCCATATAGGGGTTTCCAAACTCAGGCGAAACGAAGTAGGGCACATATGGAGATACGTGCGGGAGCTTGATTAACTACGAGTATTTGATACCGTATTTTAATATAGCGTTTTTCATTACTCAGGTTATATATGATATGACCGGATTATTAAATCAAGTGTTGATTTAATAAATTGACAAATCACTCATTTTTAATTCCTTTATATATATATATATATATATATATATATATATATATCATGGTTGATGATACATGGAACAAGGCAATGCAAGAATCACATTGGAGATATATTGGATATTTAAATAAATTAAAAGAAAATGAAAATGTTTTGTGATGAGTCATTACTTCCACACTCTTCCTAAAATATCTAGCACCATGGCTCATTATTTTATTCCATTCTTATCTTTAAATATCTAAGATATCTCAAGGTTCATTTAACCTAATGCTAAGTTCATCCTCTTCTTCTATGCTCTCTAGATTTTTCTATGATCTAAAAAGAGAAAAGAAAAGAAAGGATTTTGAGTGATAACCTCCCTACTTCATCTACCTATCCTAAACTAGCAATTTAATATAGGTTGTTGCCTTCACTTGTTCATAGAATTAGTGAAGCAAGAGCTTGAGAGTGAGAAACTTCGGGTGGATCATCATAGACAATGAAGTTTTCAAGCAACCTTGTTACAACTTTAAGTGGAGCTATAGAGGAGCTTAAGGAATTCTACATGGAGCAATTGAAGTGAAGGACCAGACAACAAAAGTTATAGTTCTCATTCACTTAGTTTAAATATCCATAGTTGCTCTTTATGTAACCCTAATTTCTAGTTTGATTCATGGTTAGTTAACTTAGCACCCAATAAAATTAAAATTTCTCACTTGTTTAGGTTGAAATCCTTGCTTGTGGTGCTAAGAATAACTTACATGGTATCAGAGCCAAGCCAGTGCATTAGGGTAGTCTATACGACGTTAAAGTGTTCGATCGAACTTCAAAAACCCAAACTTTTTCAAGTTTCTGTCCATTTTTCCAAAATTTGGTATTTTGCAGATTAAAAATATTCAGAAAATCGTGCAGGTAATTTTATGGAGCCCCAAGAAATACGAGTGCCCAATTCAACCAAGTGGTCGCGGAATCGCGGCAGAACCTAGGGTTTAGCCGCGGTTCCGCCGCAATTTTGGTGAATTTGGGAATCGTGTTTCTTATGCTGCTCCATTGTGAGATTTGGGACTTTCAGGGTATTTTTGTTGAGACTCAAGTTGTTGAGGTCTCTGTGATTTGTGGGAATTTGAGAAGTCGATCGAAATGTTTAACATTGTCTAGATAGTTGCTATATGTGATATAATTTTTGGAATCCGCATTAATTAGTTTTGTGAAAACTAGTTTGTGACGTGTAAATCTAGCATTTTAGTCTCATATAATGATTGCCACGGAGTTTCGATTCGGATCAAAACTCCGTCGCAATATTGTATCGTACGCGAACACTCACCGAGAAACACTACTAGATAGCCACGCCCCAAAGCTCCGACCAAGTGACTATAGGAGAACCCCATGGCCAAAAGCATCCACTTGGGTGCTCGCGGCCACGGTGTTCCGCCCAAGTGCACTTTGTCGTCGGCATCAGGGGTGTGGCCATCTACTACTGTTCCCGACGAATATTCGATAATGAAATCGGGAATCTTGTTGAATTACCCGACTTCATTTTTGAAAAGAGTTTTCAATTCGAGACTTTAATGCAAGATTTATATGGTTAGGCATGAAATCCAGAATATGAGATAATCTGGATTTATGATGTCTAAGGTTGATGCGGATTCTAATTATTGTAGTTTTTCATTTCTTTTCTGTGACCGTAAGTGAAATACGTAGATCCCTAATCTCGTTGCTATAGGTCAACGATATTAGGAATACGCATATTTACTTACGTTGATGACGTGTGATGTTATGTGTTGATGTTGATATGTTATATAGGATCATTGTGATTGAATAGCCGGGGGTTTTATGTGAGATGAGTGTTTTTCCTTTTTCATTCATGTAAATAAATGTAGGTAATATTATTTTATTGGGACACTTCCGGGTTGAGGTTGTTGTCTCCATTTGATATATATTATTTACTTTTCCGCATTACGATAGACCCAAGACAGGGAGCACAAGTAACCGGGTTCTAGAGTCCAGTGGGAGGCCATCTCGAGGAGACGAGACCGGTCGCCTAACTCTAGAATTGGCAGGGTTGCTTGCCGCTCTCATAGGGGTATAGGGGTGTGGGCTTGGCTATTCATCACGATCGTGGAATCTGTGTTTTTCATTATTGGCTTAATTTAAAACACGGATCTCCTAGTATATCCTATATTTCATATGTTTGCTTCTGCTGCTGTTACTCTGTGATGTGATCATATAACTGCGCGAGACGAATGCTATATATATATATGATATATAATAAATGTTGCTTATGTTTTGCACTCGCGCTAGTCCAGCCCCCGCTCTGCCGTTAGTTAAGTAACCTAACGGTGCATGACGGGGCCCGTGGTGAATGCGGATGGCATAAGCGTAGGTTCTATTTTCGTTTCTTCTGTGATGAATAAGAGTTTAAATGACGGGACAACATTAATGAGATTAATGTTAAGAAAAAGAAACTTAAAGATATTGTAGAATCAAATTTGAAACATACTTGGCCTTTTTTTCGAAAAAGCAAATATTTTAAATGCGGAGCTTAAGCCACTCCTTTTTCAAACTACTCGGTTCTATAATGATATCAAGTTCAAAACGTTAAAGGTTTTCATTAAAACCATTCGTAACCCTCCGCCATTTTAGGAAGTAGAGTACTTAGTATTCGTGCTACGTTTGTTGACCATAGTTAAGGCGTAGTGTACGGTAGCTAAGTGATGTCTTTCTATAAAGCATTTGATGTGATTGATTAGGACATTCATATGACTTTGTTGACCATAGTTAAGGGTCATACGAATGGGTCTAAATCAATCATGAAATGACGGGTAGAACTTGACTAGCGCTTATGATTTATTGACCATGGTTAAGGTCATAAGATGCTAGGGGTAAAAACTATATCGGGAATTTCAAGAGTTGAAATTTTCAATGAGATTGCATACCTTCTATTTGATAGTTTGATCCCGATCCCACTGTGAGTAATAGTTACTACCGGGAGAATTTTACACTTCACAATTAGCTAATCCAGTAGGTGTCTAGAAAAGTGTCAACGGGATTACGCCTCTAGGGAAACGAGATTTATTTTAATTAGGTCCATGCGATAGCATGGGGAACCTCCCTCGGAGTACCGACACTGGCTTGGCTGACCGGTTAGTGAACTTGTAGAATGTAATTAATTCTGGCTAATTTTCCTTTTAGGGTTTGAAGGAAAATTTGATAAAAGCAGTAGGAGATATCGATTAGATAAGATAAATAACCAATCTAATCATACAAGAGCTTTCGCTGAGTGTTTTTCTCTCTCTCCTAATGGAAAATACCAATGACGGGACTTAAGCTTCTACTAGAGAAAAATAAACTGACAGGACCTAATTATAAAGACTGGCTGAGGAACGTGAACATTGCCCTTACCTACGATAAGATTGCATACGTCCTCACTACTCCTGCCCCTCCCCTCCCAGGCCCTGATTCTTCTATTGCGGATAAGGAGATTCGCAAGACAAGGGATATCGATTGTGCCACAACCAAATGACTCACGTTAGCTTCGATGAACAACGAACATCAAAAGCAACATGAGAAGATGGATGTACAATCCATCTTTTTCCATACAAAGGAGTTGTATGGGGAGCAATCTTGTGCTCTTCATTACGAGGCCTCAAGAAAGTTGTTTCAAATGACGATGGCTGCTGGTACATCTGTAGGAGATCATGTCTTGAAAATGATAGGGCTTATTGAAGAACTTAAGGACCTGGGATGGACTATGAAGAATGAGCAATATGTTGATATAGTTCTACAGTCTCTCCCCCTACCTATGCTCAATTTATAGTGAACTTCAATATGAACAACATGGAGAAATCACTTCCTGATCTTCTCAATATGTTGAGAAGTGCAGAGAGCACGCTCAAGATAGTGAAAACTCCCACTCTACTTGTTGGGCAATCTTCCTCTTCCGTCCCAAAAGCTAAATCCTTGGGAAAGAAGAAGAAGAAACCCACCAAACCGAGAGGTGGAGTCAAAAATACAAAGGGGAAAGACAAATCAGGGGCCGCAGTATCAGGGACCGCAGTATCGGGAAAAGGGAGAATGTTTCTACTGCCACAAGTCGAGACACTGGAAGCGAAACTGCACTGAGTATCTCGCCGATCTCAAGAAGAAGAAGCATGTTAATGCTTCCGCTTCAGGTGTGTTTCTCACCGAAATCTATTTTTCAATAAACTCTGCATCCTGGGTATTAGATACCGGTTCGGGATCTCATATCTGCAATTGTGTGCACAGATTGCGAAATAGCAAGGTTTTGAAGAAAGGTGACCATACTCTCCGTGTTGGAAATGGATCAAATGTTCATGCTGTATCCGTAGGAGAGTATCATCTGGGGTTGCCTTCAGGGTGTATATTAGTTTTGAACCCATGTTATTTTGTGTCATCTATGTTATGTAACATAATATCTGTATCTTTGTTGGTCAATGAGATCTTTATTGGTCAATGAAGGATATAATTTTGTGTTACAAAGTAATGTTATGAACATTAACCTAAATCAACAGTTGATTGGATATGGTACATTAAATAACGAAATCTACGTCCTGAATCAATACACAGTTTTTAACATACAACACACAAACAAAAGGAAGATTTCAGAAATAAATGAAGGTTTTGTTTGGCATTGTAGACTTGGTCATATTAATGAAACAAGACTAACCAAGCTATATAAAGATGGATATTTAAACCCGTTTGAATATACATCTTATGCGACTTGTCAGTCTTGCATCAAAGGTAAAATGACCAAAACTCCGTTTATTGGACAGGGAGAGAGAGCTACTGAACTCTTAGGCCTCATACATAGTGATGTATGTGGACCAATGTATACACATGCAAGAAGCGGTTATTCATACTTCATAACTTTTACTGATGATTTCTCAAGGTTTGGACACGTGTTCTTATTGAAACATAAGTCTGAAGCTTTCAAAAAATTCAAGGAGTATAAAATTGAAGTAGAAAAACAAACTGGATTGAGTATCAAGAAACTTCGATCAGATCGAGGAGGAGAGTACCTGAGTACAGAGTTTCTAGATTTCTTAAAAGAGAATGGGATTCTCTCTCAGCTCACTCCTCCTTACACACCACAACACAACGGTGTATCAGAACGGAGGAATCGTACCCTACTAGATATGGTACGTTCAATGATGAGTGATGCTGAGTTGCAACTTTCCTTTTGGGGATATGCATTGGAGACTGCAATATATCTATTGAACAGAGTTTCGACCAAATCCGTACATACCACTTCATATGAGATATGGTATGGGAAGAGACCATCTCTTAAACGAGTTAGGATATGGGGTTGTCCTGCTTTTGTTATAAAGCAGAATCCAGACAAACTCGAGACATTATCGATTTTGTGTAAATTTGTGGAATATCCTATACATTCATATGGATATCTTTTCTACCACAAGACGGAACAAAGAGTATTTGTTTCTCAATATGCCATATTTTTAGAAAATGATTTTTTTGCAAATGATACTATTGGCAATACGGTAGAACTGGAAGAAATTCCAGAGCTACAAACGACCACTGAAGATTTGATTGAACCTGAAGTTGCGATAGAACCCAACGAGCCTCAGTCACTCCGTAGATCTAGTAGGACTTCTCGCCTACCAGAGATGTACTATGGTTTCCTCATTGACGGTGATAGAGAAGATTGCATCATAGATGATGATGACCCTACTAGTTTTCAACAAGCTATCACAAGTAGTGACTCCGTGAAATGGCTGGATGCCATGCGATCCGAAATGGAGTCCATGCACACCAACAAAGTATGGACTTTGGATGTTGCACCTTCTATAGTAAAACCCGTAGTATGCAAATGGATCTTTAAGAAAAAGATCAGTGTGGATGGACAGGCAGAGACCTATAAAACTAGACTAGTAGCAAGAGGATTTCGTCAAAGACCAAGACTTGACTATGATGAGACTTTTTCTCCAGTTGCAACATTCAGATCCTCCTTACTATTGTTGCTCACTACGACTATGAAATCTGGCAGATGGACGTTAAAATAGCATTTCTAAATGGTGATTTGGAAGAATACGTTTTTATGGATCAACCAGAAGGCTTAATTGACAGTAGGAGTAGTGAAAAAGTATGCAGGTTGCTTAAATCCATCTATGGATTGAAGCAGACATCACGGAGTTGGAACATCTACTTTGATGATACAATCAAAGAGTTTGATTATATCAAAAATGTAGATGAACCTTGCATTTATAAAAAGATTGTAGGGAGTACAGTCACATTCCTCGTATTGTACGTGGATAACATTCTCTTGATAGGAAATGACGTTCCTATGCTATAATCAGTCAAACTATTCTTATCACAAAAGTTCTCCATGAAGGACTTGGGTGATGCCTCGTACATTCTAGGCATTAAGATCTATAAAGATAGATCTAAAAGATTATTGTGATTGTCCTAATCGAGGTACATAAACACCATACTAAAGAGGTTTAGTATGGAAGCGAGGTAATTTACCCGCTTGTCACGGAATCACCCTCTCCAAAGACTTTTGTCCAAAGTCTAATGAAGAGAGGGCTCGCATGAGTGTTATACCCTACGCTTCCGCTGTAGGGTCTATCATGTATGCGATGTTGTGTACTCGTCCAGATGTAGCTTATGCACTAAGTGTAGTAAGTAGGTATCAATCCAATCCTGGAGAGAAACACTGGACAGCTGTGAAGAACATTCTTAAGTACTTACGAATGCCTAAAGAAATGTTCTTGGTGTATGGTAACGGAAATCTCCAAATGGAGGCTTTTACCGATTCCAGCTTCCAAAGTGATAAGGATGACAGCAAATCTATCTCGGGTTTTGTATTTACCCTCAATGGAGGGGCGGTATGTTGGAAAAGTTCCAAACATGACACCGTTGCAGACTCAACGATGGAAGCTGAGTATATTGCTGCAAATGATGCTGCCAAGGAAGCTGTCTGGATGCGGAAGTTCATCTCAGAGCTTGGAGTAGTTCCAACCTTTATTGATCCAATACCCTTTTATTGTGATAATAATGGAGCTATGGCATTGGCCAAGGAACCAAGGTCCCATCAGCGTTCCAGACATATCCTGAGGCGATATCATCTGATCCGGGAGATAGTTGATCGCCGTGAGATCGAAGTTCGGAGAGTAGACACAAAGAACAATACCGCGGATCCACTCACTAGGGCCCTTACACAGGCGCAACATGAGCGACTTTTTGACATGTTAGGTATGAGATACGCCAATAATTGGCCTTAGAGCAAGTGAGAGATTGTTAGATATATGTATACCCTAGAGGCCATTATTGTATATTATAGTGGATGCTTGGACATGTATATGTAGAAAAGACTTTCTTGCTCCACATGATAATATGCTATTTGGTTACTCTTTATCCTGACATGTTCACTTGATTAAGTATACTGTCTATTTGATACATGTTGATAAAGCCCTTAGAATATTTGCTTGACTACCATGACTATGATGTAGATCATACTACTGGGGCATGTGTAGTCCACAAGCACATCCTTAAAAGTTCCTAGTCGATGGAGTGTCGAGACAGGGCATCGATATTCCAGAGTAGACTAGTGTATACGTTTCATGACCCAGTATAGGGGCAATGGATGATCCCATATCCATTGGTGTTTGACATCAAAGATTGTATACGGGTGCTCATTAGAGACTGAGTACACTGAATGGACTCGCCAAGAACTCCTAAATGGTATTATACCTATCGTCAATTAGCAGTTCTCATGTGACAGTTGTACAGGTTAGTCTGTAGACCCGATATCGTCATAGTGTCTTGTGTGCTTCCTACTGTGCTTTGATTTCCACCCTACCACGGCTCTACTGAGTCGTGCCAACAGGTGGATTTTGAATACAGTCCCAAGACACATGGAGGCAGTGAGCGATAGGAGGGGTTTCGTCTCTCCCGGTATTGGGATTTGATGTTGTACTATGCACGATTGGCTATAACCGCAAGTCCTTGGCCAGGGCTGATGAGGTTTATTGATAAGTGTTATCAGTAGTTTCACGATTGGTTATAGGCCACACATCGGCATGACTTATTGAGTTATTGAGGCTTGACGATTCCAACCCCACACTCGATATACGACATATCAGACGAAGAGACCGAACTATACGGTAAGTGTTGCTTATTGGCTCTGCGGGAGTTTGAACAAGTTTGCTTGTTAATTTTCTATTCGTTCAATGCCTGGGTAGCCGTTACTTCCACCTAGTACCGTTGACGGCTTGTGGGTACCTCCTGCCAGCGTATTGACGAGTCTTAAGAGTCCCACATAGGGGTTTCCAAACTCAAGCGAAACGAAGTAGGGCACATATGGAGATATGTTCGGGAGCTTGATTAACTACGAGTATTTGATACCGTATTTTAATCTAGTGTTTTTCATTAGTCGGGTTATATGCGATATGACCAGATTATTAAATCAAGTGTTGATTTAATAAATTGACAAATCACTCATTTATAATTCCTTTCTTTATATGTGTGTGTGTGTGTGTGTGTGTGATGGTTGATGATATATGAAACAAGGCAATGCAAGAATCACATTGGAGATATATTGAATATTTAAATAAATTTTAAAAAAATGAAAATGTTTTGTGATGAACCATTGCTTCCACACTCTTCCTAAAATATCTGGCACCATGGCTCATTATTTTATTCCATTCTTATCTTTAAATATCTAAGATATCTCCAAGGTTCAGTTAACCTAATTCTAAGTTCATCCTCTTCTTCTATGCTCTCTGGATTTTTCTATGAGCTAAAAAGAGAAAAGAAAAGAAAGGATTTTGAGTGATAACCTCTCTACTTCATCTACTTATCCTAAACTAGCAATTTAGTATAGGTTGTTGCCTTCACTTGTTCATAGAATTAGTGAAGTAAGAGCTTGAGAGTGAGAAGCTACGGGTGGATCATCCTAGACAACGAAGTCTTCAAGCAACCTTGTTACAACTTCAAGTGGAGGTATAGAGGAGCTCAAGGACTTCTACACGGAGCAATTGAAGTGAAGGACCGACAACAAAGGTTGTAGTTCTCATTCACTTAGTTTAAATATCCATAGTTGCTCTTTATGTAACCCTAATTTCTAGTTTGATTCATGGTTAGTTAACTTAGCACCCAATAAAATTAAAATTGCTCACTTGTTTAGGTTGAAACCCTTGCTTATGGTGCTAAGAATAACTTACACTTATCAGGTTATCGGGGGTCTGACGGATACCACCTTCCAGACTCAGTATGTGACACTCTCAGATGAAGAGACCGGACTGTACGGGTTGGTGTCACCGATAGGCTCTGTAGGATTTTGGATGAGCTTGCTTGTCGATCTTCTTTTCGCTCAATACCTGGGTAGCCGTTACGTACAGCTAGTACCGCTGACGTGCTTGCGGGTTATGGATATGATCCTGACATACTGTCAGCGTATTGACGAGTCTTTAGAGTCCTACACAGAGTTTTCCCAGAGCAAGAAAAACGATATAGAGTGTGTATAGGGATCGTGCAAAAGTTCGGATAAGCACGTGTGTTTGATATACATACTTTATTCGAGCGGTTAATGATATTAGATGGTATATATATAGTGATATGACCGGATTATTAAATCAAATGTTGATTTAATAATCATATATATATATATATATATATTTACTAATATCATTTTACTTTATATTTTACCTCTCTTTATATATATATTTGTATATGATACAAATATTTAAACTTTGTATGTATTTTGATACATACAAGATTGTATGTACGAGACATGCATATAGAATAGATGTGTGTATGTGACACATATAGAAAGTGAGATAATATCAAACCATTTCTTATTTGATGAAATAAGAAATGAGTCATTTCTATCTTAGTGAGGTGTAAATATGACTCATACCTATTCAAGATATTTATCTAAGAGATAAGAATGACTAAGTTTGATAATTATCTCATTCTATCATTCTCATCTTCATCTTAAGCTCTCTTGAGTTTCATTTTTTGAGAAGGAGAAAAATAAAAAGAGAAGGAAATATAGAGAACATCTAATTCTACATCTTCTTTTAACTCTAACTTAGCAAATTTGGGTTATTAGCTTACTTCATATATTCTAGTTTTATGAAGTAGGAGCTTGTGTTGGCAATTCTTAAGGTGGATCGTATTCGACCAAAGAGATCGCTTACAAGCTTGATCCAAAAGGCTAGGAGCATCACCTGAGTCTAAGGAGTGAAGGCTATCGCGTTACAAAGGTTGTAGACTTGATCCGAGTAGAAGAGCTCTCTCTTTTTAGTGCAGGTTTTGATCTTAGGCTAAATTCCATAGTTTGTGTTGATTTAGCTCTCTTTAATTTTTAAAATTAGCTTCCGACTTGCGTCTTATAAAAACTAGTGAGCTAAAACAAACTTACACTGGTATCAGAGCTACTAAGCATTGGATGCCGATTCATGGGGGGTTCTCATTATGTGACAGTGTGGCGAAGCACAGGCTCTTACCCCCAGGGTGTCCCATGATCAGTTGGACCAGCGGGTTATAGTTATCGCGAGGGGACATGCATAGAAAGTAGCCGCTAAGGGATCTATGGGCGCCACGACCAGTTTTCGCTGCGCTGACTAACCTTACATCCAGCCCTGGTACGGGCTCGAATTGACCTCTTTTTGGCCCCGTTTTAGGGCCGAACTGAGCAAAAATTGGATGGGTATTGGGCTATCATGAGCCTATATGAAATTCTTGGTCCGAACCAAGAATCTGGTGGCTCTGGCACAAGCGAAAATGAGAGCTTTTCATGCAAATTTTCAAAACTAAATTTTTCTAAAATGGGTCAATGAAATCTTTTGGCTATAAATTTCAATTTGTGATCTTTAGGGTGGCTCTCCTGCTCGTAGAGGTCTAAGATAGATGGTGTTTTGGCTATTCACACGAACGTGGAATTTTGTATTTCGGTTGTTGACTCGATTGAAAGTGTGATTCCTAATATATCTGTTTCTCTACTTTTCTGTGATGTTTATATATTGCATGTGATGATATTGAAAGTTCTTAGTGTCCTTGTGTTGGGTTATGCCAGCGCCCTGGCCATCAAACCATGGCCGATTGCGGAACAAAATTTTTATAAACTGGCGCTAACGGAACCCAATCCTACGGATCGACCATTAACCCTAGACTAGCAATCAATATAGAAGTTTAGAATGGTTATACCGAATGATCTGTGTCCTTCGGTCTTTAACCTACTTCCCAAGCTCCTAGTGGCCACCATGATCAAGCTTTGTCGCCGGTCTCCCTCCATCGAAGATGATCCATCTGAGAGTCTATGAATTGAGCTCCAATCTCATAGCCGAGGTAACTAGGATACCTAGTTTGCTAAACTAGATATCCTAGGATATGTAGAGTCTAATGAAGGATTAACTTGTCTCTAAACATCCTAGGTTTCTCAACACATGAGACTATAAGAGTGGAGGTAGAAGAAGAAGCCATGAGGATGAGAGTGTTGTGTGAAAAAACCAAGTCAAGAAAAATGGCAAAATGTTGTGAGCATATAAGTGAGCAACTAAAGAAAATATCTCACATCAAGAAAAATATCTCACAACCCTAATATAAATCAAGCATGCCTCAACAGTGTATAATGAGTCACTACATGACTCACCCCATGAGTCACCAAGAGAGAAAGCTTCATTTAAAGCCAAACAATGACTCGTCTTCCACCTCATTAACCATTTAATCCTAAATGGTTAAAAACACAAATGAGGTGTTATCTTCAAATGAGGTGTTATCTTCTAGAAGTATCTTATAAGAAATTACAAGAATACCCCTTATCCGTATATACATACCCGTATCCGTATTCCGAAAAATACGAATACAATGAGACGAAAATAATCCAACACTATAATACTAGAATCCGGCTTAAACCAAAGCCCACTAGTATTATCCGTCTGAATCATGATACATGCACAAGTGCATGTATATGATCGAACTCTGCCGTAAAAACCATACGGCCTCTACATCGTTTCGCCCGAAGCAGGGAAACCCTCTGTGTAGGACTATAAATACTCATCAATACCCTGGCAGTGGGTTTAACCACAAGCACGTCAGCGACACTAGCTGTACGTAACGGCTACCCAGGTATTGAGCGAAAGGGAGGCCGACGAGCAAACTTATCCTGACCCCTACTGAGCCTGTTAGTGACAATATCCGTACAGTCCGATCCGTTCGTCTAAGAGTATCGCATATCGAGTCTAGGGGGTGGATAAAGTCAGATCCCTAATAACGTGATATTTCGTGTCGGTATGAAACCCATCACCATCTGAGAAACTACTGATCCTAGATCAGCAATTCTCGACTACCTTGGCCAAGGATTTCTGGTGATGGCCATCCATGCACAACACGACATCAACCCCCAATACCGGGAGAGACGAATCCCCGACCATCCGCTCACTGCCTCCATATGGCTCGGGACTGTATCCAACTAAAACCTGTTTGCACAACTCCTTTGAACCATGGTAGGGTAGTAATCAAAGCACAGTGGGAACTCGCACGAGACAAATGGCGATCTCAGGTCGACAGCCTAATCTGTACACATGTCATCTGGAAACTGCTATCTGACAATAGGTATAATACCAGCTAGCATGTTCCCGACGAGTCCGTCCAGTGTACTCATAACCCAATGATAACATATATACTATCTTAGGTGAATAAACTAACACCAATGGCTTGTGAGACCTGGCCACCGCCCCTCGTCGGGGTCTCGATCAGTATACACTAGTCTACTCTGAAGTATCGATGCACAGTCTCGAAACTCCCACGACTAGGGACATTTAAGGATGTGCTTATAGACCACTCAGCTCCCACATATATGATCAGAATCATAATGTTGGTAGTCAAGCAAGAATCCTATGGGCTCTATCAACATGTAATAGTGATCTGTAATACCACATAAAGCATGTACATGATGATAAAGACAAACCAGATAGCATACTATCATCTCGAGTAAGACTGTTCTATCCGTATTTGTCCTCCCTCAATCATCATAATCACCTGCCTGCGATTACAATAATTGCCTTGAGGGCACTATAGCCAACAATCTCCCACTTGCACATAAGGCTAATTATTGCGGTGTCGCATACTCACAGCCCGTGTGATACCGAACACCCAGCTTCTCTACTAAGCAGTCTCAGAAAGCTCGTTTGTGAAACTATTGTGAAATAGCCTCAGTGAGTGGATCTGCTCTAATATTTCTTTCCGTATCTCTCTATATCTCAATTTCACGGATAACGACAATCTCTCGAAATGAGCAATACCAGTCTTAGAATTTGTCTGGATGTCTGATGGGACCCAGTTCATAAATGAACTCCAAATCCAGCAAACTTCTTAGACTGTATCGTCCACTGAATTTAATCAGTATCCTGCGTCATGCCTTTCTCAGTATCCGCTTGGACCACCCGTCCAACATACTGCCCCTCAAAAGAGGGAAAACTATAACTCTGATAGCCACTCTGTGATCCAGGTCATCTTGGAAGCCTGAAATGATAATCGCCCCGTGAAGGAGACTGCCGTTACCATATCCCATGAACATCCACTTATGTTCATAACTGCTTCCCAACATTTCTCCAGGATTGGATTAATATATATACTTATTGCAGCTAGTGCAAAAGCAAAATCTGGTGTGATACTTGAAATCTCATGATTGACTCAATTGCCTAAACAAGTGATATGACAATCATGCAAATCCCTCTCCCCATTAGTCTGTAAGACATCCTTTAGAGAGGGTGGCTCCATCACCTGCAAGTACACCACCATGCCAGGAGTCGTCCATTCTAAAATACCTTTAGAACAATGTCAAAGTACCCAAATTGGGACACTTCCCAAATCTAGATCTAAAACCATAGATCTAGTCACCAGAATCCCTGATATTTTATCCAGATCCTATGTGGAGAAACAATTTTGTGATAACCATAGTATAACCGATCGTAGTATAGGAAGATCTCTCCCTATCAAGTGCATATCATCCAAATATCAGGACATCCCTCCCTACTACCTTCTTATCAGATCCATTTGTTATTCTGATGAAGTCAAACTCTATGACTATCACATCAAAAATAGATGATCTATCTCCGCTATACCTGCTTTAGTCTATAAATAGACATAAGCTACTTGCCGACTATGCTTCCGCTGCTCCCACTGACTACAACAACCCTCTGGCAGAGTCATATACACGTGCACTTCTAAAGCTAGTTTAGAACAACGTTATACTCATCCTCCTGCCGAGTCTTATAGTCTAGAACAACAGCAATGGCAAGTCTAGGTAAACAAGAACCTCCCTGTCACTGTCTCTGAGAAGACCGAAGTACATCTCGGGTGCCTGAGGTTACCCACCAAATCTGTGGAGTGACTAATGGATTGTCAAAACCAAATGAATCTTTAAGTTCTAGTAAATTTTCAGTAATCGTTTGTAGTTCTGGAATCACTTCCAGTTCTACCATACTCCCACTATTGTTTTCTGAAAAAGAATCCATTTTACTAAAACCGGCAGCGAGTCAAGAACAATATAACTATTGATCTTCCAGATGGTAGAAATTTATCCCTCGTCAAAGCCCGGGATAACCCACAAACTGCCACTACTGAAACGTTCCTTGAGTTTGTCCAGAGTCTGGTTTTAAGCATAAGCCGGAAAACTCCATATACCTTAACATCGTTAAGGTATGAATCCATTCTATATCCAGTATATAGAAACAGAGGCACTAATTTAATTGAAAACAGATTCAAAAACATACAGCTGTCTCCAGTGCATATTATCTAAATGGAAGGAGGCCAATCGGCATTACTCAACAAGGAATGCATCCACCTATGAGTAACTTGAAAAAGAATCTAGTTCTTATAACCATTACTATCAACGTAATACCTAGCACAAGTATCTACATCTTCGATCACCTTGAAGAATCTTGATACTTTGCAACATATGGTTCTCTAGTTTATTCTTATACCTATAACTTCTCAAAATTTGGACATTGTATTTCAACGAAATACTTGTCTAAAACTAGAGAAATCAAAAGTAAACAGAATATAGTATGATTACCAACCCCTTTGTCTTAATGGACACTGGACAACATACAATACTTTGTATAAGTCCACCGAGTTTAATAACTCAAACCCTGTGCGTCGTAGGTTGAAAAACTGTACTATGGTTAAGAAGAATTACACCGTCGTTGAATGCACCTTATCCAATCACCAACTGATATAGGTAAATGCCATAGACATAATTCCAAAAAGTTATATCTCACTTTATAAAATAAACGTACAGATATATCAGTTTGAAATTGGTGCATAACAACGGATATTCAAAACCAAATATTTGACGTCCGGCAAAAACCGAGGTGATTTCCTCAAATATCACCAATTACAAAGAATTCCGATATGTTGAGGATATAATCACATAATTCCCAATATTCTACTCCCATTTATCATCCGTAATACCATACAGATGTGAGAATCAAATCTGGTAAATACATACCCTGGAGTCAGAATTTAAATGGGAAAACAATTTTCAATTAACACAGCACAGTGAAACTGAAACATGAAAATGTTTCGAAGGGGTATCCGGTTATTCCTAGTAATTCCTCTTCCACTATCCAGATTCATGATTGTAACCGTATATTTCCTTGCCATATCTCCAATCCCTTTATTTGTCTTTATTTCTTACCTTCTGTACACCACATTTAGGCTAATTGGTTTTCTTCCTTCCCTACCTTTCGGCACCAGCCTAAGGTTTGGAAGAAGATTATCCAATAAGCGTAATAGGTGTACTCTCCTAATACCAGGAGCTCTCGTAACCTAAGAGAAGGTAAAGAGAAAAGACAACTGAATAATCCTATTCTATTTCTCCAGAATTAGAAACCATCATCGACCTGAAACCAGTTTCTTCGAGTTCTTATGTAACTATACAATGGAATATCCAAGCAATATGGATTTTCGTAGTGACACGAAGTGTTCTGGAGAAAACCAAAGGTGAAGTAGGAGTGGCAGGGGTATACGCGGCTTCGTCGTGAATGATAGTAGTCGCAATTTCCTTTGTCATTAATCTAATCCCTTTATATGTCTTTACTTATTACCTTCTGTACACCACACTTAGGCAAATTAGTTTTCTTCCTTCCCTACCTTTCGGCACCAGCCTGAGGTTTGGAAGAAGACTATCCAATAAGCACAATAAGTGTACTCTCCTAATACTAGGAGCTCTCGTAAGCTGAGAGAAGGTAAAGGGAAAAGACATCTGAATAATCCTATTCAATTTCTCCAGATTCAGAATCCATCCTCGAACTGGGACAAGTTCCTTCGAGTTTGTATGTAACTATACGATGGAATATCCAATAAATGTGGATCTTCGTAGTGATACGGAATGTTCCGGAGAAATGCAAAGGTGATGTAGGAGCGGCAATGATATATGCGACTATGAAAATCCAAAAACCAAAGTGTTTTAAGAAGGTTCGGTTAACTTGGTTCATGAGTTTTAGTCTAGGGTCGGGCCATGGTCGCTGCCAAAGAGAGAGAGAAAAGAAACACTCAGCGTGCACTCTAATCTAGATCAGAATGTTTAATCAATTTATCTAATCAGTATGTCTCCCACTGTTTCCTCGAATTCTCCTTCAAACCCTAAAAGGAGAATTAGTCGAGATCATCTAAAATCACCCGAGGAGTAATCCTACTCATCAGTTGGAATCGAGATCCAACTATTATCGCATGATATCTTGATGGAAGCCACTCAAGTCACCACACTCCAGAAGGTATGCTCATGCTTGACAAGTTTCCTGTATGTTTGAAACTCCCGATGCGATTTTTACCCCAAGCGGCTTATGACCTTGATAGGGGTCAATATATCATAAGTCGCAAGTCAAGTTGAACCCGTCATTGTCCTGGATTAATTTAGACCCACCCGCACAAGCCCTTGACAGAGGTCAACATAACCGTGCGACTGTCCTAAATAATCGCATATCTATGCAACAAACAGGTATTACCCAGCTACCAAGTACTGTGCCTTGACAGAGGTCAACATACACAACATGAATACTGAGTAATACCTATAAGAAATGACGGAGGGCTACGACTGGTTTTTGGCGAAAAACCTTTAATGTAATGAACTTGATATCGTTGAAGGAATCCAAGTGGTTTTACAAATATATAGTGGCGAAAACTTTTGCTAAAGAGGTCACTCCCTATGAAGGAATCTCGGCTCTTTTCTCATCGAATGGGGTGCAGGATATCCCAAACTGAATACCATGATGCAAAGCAAAAGAATCGACTATAGTGAAGTTATTACGATGACACAAACTTTTGCTCAAGAGGTCACTCTTTGTGAAGGGATCTCGGCTCTTTCCTCGTCGAATGAGGTGCAGGATATTCATAACCGAATACCACTGTGCAAAGCAAAAAGAAACGTCTGTAATGTCTGTTTTTCAAAACTTGGTTCCAACAACATCATATAGGTTTGTTTTATCCTGCATTAATCAGAATTAATGCAGTCCCATCAATTAAACATATCACACCAGATAAAGGAACGAAAATAAAATGTATGATATGCCATCCGCATTCGCCACTGGGCCCCGTCATCACCCATTAGGTTACTTAACTAACGGCAGAGCGGGGGCTGGACTAGCGCGGGTGCAAAACATATACAACATCTACTAGTATATATATATAAATATATATAACATTCGTCCCAGGCATGATATAAAGCAATATCACAGAATCTCAGCCAAGCAACACAGAGTGGTGGATAATCCTGGAGCCTCAGGTTTCACTTGAGCTGCAAATGAGACCCGACGTTCCCTGTCGTGTGGATAGCCCGTGCAATGAAAACCTAGACCCCTACGAGTGCGGAAAGCTACCCGCCAATCCCAGAAGTAAGGCAACCCCAATCAATAAAGTGAATGGGCCACCCAGCACATCACGGAATCCGGTAACTTGAGCACCCCACCTTGGGTTAAACTATACCCCCTACGAGTGCGGCGAATAGCCCACCAATTCTAGAGTAAGGTCCCCTCCGTCTCAACGCCATGAGATGCGGACTCGTTGCCCTCTAGAACCTGTCTATTCGTGCACTCCACCACAGGGTAATCCTAGTACAGAAAAGAAAATAATATGTATAAGGGTGACATCGACCTCAACCCGGTCGTGCCCCAAACAAATAATATACAAGCTGGCAGAGACGGCAGTCCACATGTTGGACGCTCGCCCCGCAATATCAAATGTACAAATGAATCTAAACTGTACTACCATTGCACTACTGGTTATCCACCACGACGATCCTGCCACAACCACAACACAACACAGAACATCAACGTGAATGTCATGTTCGCAAACCCTTCTAAAAGACATATAGCAATTAGACGAGTTGTACTGCTCTAATGACATTCACGATCGCAGATAATAATTCATGTACTGAAAACTTTTAAACAGTATTAAAATTAACGACTTCGAAATACCCCGTATTACCCCCAAACAAAAGATAACATAATATCCAATCTGGGCAAAATCAAACAATACCATATAACCAATATTCAAGAGATAAGAACACACTCAAAACCCAAGACCCAAAGCCCTATACAAAACCGGTGACGCCGGTTTTTATCCCAATCTTGCCGGCCGTACAAAAGTGTTTGGGGCCCGTTTTTGGTGTGTGTTCTATTTGTCTTAAGGGTAGTCTTCTGCAATTGTTTAAACAATTTTTTGAAGACTTTTGAAAATTGACAGAAACTTGAATAATCGGGGTATTTTTTCGGAGTTGTTTCGGTTTCGATACTTTAAATATCGTTTAAACTGCTAGTAAGAGGTTAATGGGTTGTCTCTGATACCATGTTGGGTTATGCCAGCGCTCTGGCCATCAAACCGTGGCCGATTGCGGAACAAAAATTTTATAAACTGGCGCTAACGGATCCCAATCCTACGGATCGACCATTAACCCTAGACTAGCAATCAATATAGAAGTTTAGAATGGTTATACCGAATGATCCATGTCCTTCGGTCTTTAACCTACTTCCCAAGCTCTTAGTGGCCACCATGATCAAGCTTGGTCACCGGTCTCCCTCCATCGAAGATGATCCACCTGAGAGTCTATGAATCAAGCTCCAACCTCATAGCTGAGGTAACTAGGGTACCTAGTTTGCTAAACTAGATAGCTTAAGAGATGTAGAGTCTAATAAAGGATTAACTTGTCTCTAAACACCCTAGGTTTTTCAACACATGAGATTATAAGGGTGGAGGTAGAAGAAGAAGCCATGAGGATGAGAGTGTTGTGTGAAAAAACCAAGTCAAGAAAAATGGCTAAGTGTTGTGAGCATATAAGTGAGCAACTAAAGAAAATATCTCACATCAAGAAAAATATCTCACAACCTTAATATAAATCAAGCATACCTCAATAGTGTATCATGAGTAACTACATGACTCATCCCATGAGGCACCAAGAGAGCATGCTTCATTTAAAGCCAAACAATGACTCATCTTCCACCTCATTAACCATTTAACCCTAAATGGTTAAAAACACAAATGAGGTGTTATCTTCTAGAAGCATCTTGTAAGAAATTACAAGAATACCTCTCATTCGTATATACATACCCGTATCCGTATTCCGAAAAATACGAATACAAAGAGACGAAAATAATCCAACAATATAATACTAGAATCTGGCTTAAACCAAAGCCCACTAGTATTATCCGTCCGAATTATGATGCGTGCACAAGTGCATGTATATGATCGAACCCTGCCATAAAAACCATACGGCCTCTACATCGTTTCGCCCGAAGCAGGGAAACCCTCGGTGTATGACTCTAAAGACTCGTTAATATGCCGGCAGTGGGTTTAACCACAATCACGTCAGCGGCACTAGCTGTACGTAACGGCTACCTAGGTATTGAGCGAAAGGGAGGTCGACGAACAAACTCATCCTGACCCTACTGAGCCTGTCAGTGACAATATTCGTATAGTCCGGTCCGTTCGTCTAAGAGTATCGCATATCGAGTCTAGGGGGGTGGATAAAGTCAGACCCCTAATAACGCGGCATTTCGTGTCGGTATGAAACCCATCACCACCTGAAAAACTACTGATCCTAGATCAGTAATTCTCGACTACCTTGGCCAAGGATTTCTGGTGATAGTCACCCGTGCATAACGCGACATCAACCCCCAATATCGGGAGAGACGAATCCCCGACGATCCGCTCACTGTCTCCATGTGGCTCGGGACTGTACCCAACTAAAACCTGTTTGCACGACTCCTTTGAGCCATGGTATGGTAGTAATGAAAGCACAATGGGAACTCACATGAGACAAATGACGACAAATGACGATCTCAGGTCGACAGACTAACCTGTACACATGTCACCTGGGAACTGCTATCTGACAATGGGTATAATACCAACTAGCATGTTTCCGGCGAGTCCGTCCAGTGTACTCATAACCCAATGAGCACCTGTATACTATCTTAGGTGAACAAACTAACACCAATGGCTTGTGAGACCTGGCCACCGCCCCTCGTCGGGGTCTCAATCGGTATACACCAGTCTACTCTGGAGTATCGATGCCCATTCTCGAAACTCCCACGACTAGGGACATTTAAGGATGTGCTTATAGACCACCCATCTCCCACATATATGATCGCCATCATAATGCTGGTAGTCAAGAAAGAATCCTATGGGATCTATCAACATGTAATATTGATCTGTAATACCACATAAAGTATGCACATGATGATAAAGACAAACCAGATAGCATACTATCATCTTGAGTAAGACTGTTCTGTCCGTATAGGTACTCCCTCAATCATCATAATCACCTGCCTGCGATTATAATAATTGCCTTAAGGGCACTATAGCTAACACCTTTCCGCTAACCCGCGGCCAATGCGAAATCCAAAAACAAAATTCTCTTGATGGCACTAGAAACTTAACCCGAAGACCATAACAAATACCTAAACTAGCAAAGCACAAAAAAGAAGGATTAAACTACTCGGTTAGGGTTACAACCTTTATAGTCACGTCCTTCGTCTTCATTCCTCTTCCTTAGCTCCTCGAAGCTCCATGATCGTGCTTGCAAGCCGGTCTTCCTTCGCCGAAGATGATCCACCCGAGAGAATCAAGTTCAAGCTTCAACTTCATCCATGAAGTAACTAAGGATCTTAGGATGCTAGTCTAGGATACTTAGGATGTAGTGTAGCGTTTTAGTATTTTTCTTTCTATTTTTATTTTCATGATTCTCAACTTATGAAATGGTAGAAGATAATAAAGAAAAAGAAGGAGGAACCATGGAAGAGAGAGAAGCAAAATGGTAAAATGAATAACCTCATCCCAAATTCAAGCATGCAATTTTCATTTGTTAAAAGAATTTTCTCCATTTTAAAATTGCAACCATGCTTGAATAGTATATGCAAATGAATTAATAATTCATTTGCCCATACCCTCCACCATTTCTCTCCCCCACGTCATCTCACAATTTCTTTAAAAAGTAAATCCTAGAAATGAGGTGTCCTCCTTCTAGAAGTATTCTTCTATGAATACAAGAATATGTCTCCGCAAATACATGCTCATAGTCGTATCAAAATACGAATACCCAAGAGATAGAAAAATACAATGAACATAATACTAGAATATACATATCGAAATATATATATGTAAATTATTAAATCGAAACTTGATTTAATAATCCGGCTTAATCCAAAGCCGGCTAGTATTATCATCCGCCCGATTAAAGTCCGTGTAGCTAGTACATTTACTTAATCGGAACCCTGCGCGTATCAATATACGGCCACTGCGTCATTTTTCCTGAACCGGAAAAACCCTCTATGTGGGACTCTAAAGACTCGTCAATACGCTGGCAGTGGGCTTAACCACAAGCACGTCAGCGGCACTAGTTGTACGTAACGGCTACCCATGTATTGAACGAAACGAAGTCCGATGAGCAAACTCATATGTATCTCTACTGAGTCTGTCTGTGACAATCTCCATACAGTCTGGTCTGTTCATCTAAGAGTATCGCATATCGGGTCTAGAGGTGGGTAAAGTTAGACCCCTAATAACGCGATAAGTCGTGTCGGTGTGAAGCCCATCACCCACTGAGAAACTACTGATCCAAATCAGTAAATCTCGTCCACTTTGGCTAAGTATTTCTGGTGATGGCCACCCGTTCACAGCGCGACATCTACCCCCAATACCGGGAGAGACGAATCCCTGACGATCCGCTCACTGCCTCCATGTGGCTCGGAACTGTACCCAACTAAAATCTGTTTGCACGACTCCTTTGAGCCATGGTAGGGTAGTAATCAAAGCACAGTGGGAGCTCACACGAGACAAATTACGATCTCAGGTCGACAAAGTAACCTGTACTCATGTCACCTGAGAACTGCTATCTGACAATAGGTATAATACCATCTAGTATGTTCCCGACGAGTCCGTATAGTGTAACTCATAACCCAATGAGCACCTGTATATTATCTTTGGTGACTAACTGGCACCAATAGCTGTGAGACCGGCCATCGCCCCTTGTCGGGTCAAGAAACGTATACACTAGTCTACTCTGGAATATCGATGTCCAGTCTCGATATTCCCACGACTAGGGATATTTAAGGATTTGCTTATAGGCTACCCAATTCTCACAAGTGTGATCGCCACAATAATCCTGATAGTCAAGCAAGAATCCTATGGGCTCTATCAACATGTAACAGTGATCCGTAATACCACATAATACATGTACATGATGATAGAGATGAACCAGATAGCATACTATCATCTCGAGTAAGATTGTTCTACCAGTATAGGTCCTCCTTCAATCATCATAATCGCTTGCTTGCGATTACAATAATTGCCTTGAGGGCTCTATAGTTAACAATCTCCCATTTACATTTAAGGCTAATTATTGCGGTGTCGCATACTCACAGCCCGTGTGCTACCGATCACCCAACTTCTCTACTAATCAGTTTGGCAAAGCATGTTTGCGAAACATTCGCATTCGAGAAACAGCCTCAGTGAGTGGATCCGCTCCAATGATTCTATCTTTATCTCTCTATATCTCAACTTCGTGGAGAATGACTATCTCTTGAAATGAGCGATACTTGCCTTAGAATTTGTCTGGATAGCTGATGGGACCATGTTCATAAATGAATATCCAAATCCAACAAACTACTTAGGCTGTATCTCATTGCTGATGTAATCAGCACTTAACGCCAAGACCACCTCAATATTTTGCTTGGAAACCTATCCAATAATCTGCACCTCAAAAGAGGAAATACTATTAACTCTGGCAGCCACTCTGTCATCCAGGTCACCTTAAAAGCCTGAAATGATAACCGCCTCCTTAAGGAGGTTGCCGTTACCATATACCAAGAACATAATCTTATGTTCATAACTGCTTCCCAATATTTCTCCAGGATTGGATTAATATATGCTTATTGCAGCTAATGCAAAAGCAATATTTGGTGTGGTACTTAACATCTCATGATTGACTACAATTGCCTAAGCAAGTGATATGTTAATCATGCAAATCTCCCTCCTCATCAGTCTAGAAGACATCTCTTTAGAAAGGATGACTCCATCACATGTGGGTACACCACCACGTCAGGAGTCGTCCATTCTAAAACAATTTAGAATAGTATCAGAGTACCCGAATTGGGACACTTCCTAAATCTAGATCTAAAACCATAGATCTAGTCATCAGAATCCTTGATATATTGTCCATATCCTATGTGGAGAAAACACCTTATGACAAGCACAGTATAACAGATCGTAGTATAGGAACATCGCTTACTATCAAAAGAGCACGTCATCCAAATACCATGACATCAATCCCTACTACCTTCTTACCAGGTCCATTTGTTATTCTGATGAAGTCAAACTCTATGACTGCCATATCAAAAATAAATGATCTATCTCCGCTATACTTGCTTTAGTCTATAAATAGACATAAGCTACTTGCCCACCACACTGCCGCTGCTCCCACTGACTATAACAACCCTCTGGCAGAGTCATATACACATACACTTCTAAAGTTAATTTAGAACGACGTTATAATCATCCACCTGCCAGATCTCATAGTCTAGGACAGCAGTAATCGCAAACTTGGATCATCACAACCTCCCTGTCCCTGTCTTTGAGAAGACCGAAGTACCTCTCAGGTGGCTGAGATTACCTACCAAATCTGGGGAGTGGCTAATGGATTGTCGAATCTAATTGAATCCTTAGGTTCTACTAAATGTTCAGTAACTGTTTGTGGTTCTGGAATCACTTTCAGTTCTACCATATTTCTACTAATGTTTTCTGAAAAAAATTCATTTTACTAAAGATGTGGAGAGTCAAGAACAATATAATTATTGATCCTGCAAATGGTAGAATGTTAACCCTTGTCAAAGCCCGGGATAACCCACCAACTGCCATTACAGAAACGTGCCTTGAGCTTATCCTGATTCTGCTTTTAAGCATAAGCCGGACAACTCCTTATACCTTAACATCGTTAAGATATAAATCCATTATATATCCAATATAGAAGCAAATGCACTAATTTAATTGGAACCGGATTAAAAAATCATGCAGCTGTTTCCTGTGCATATCGACTAAATGGAAGAAGGCCATGCAACATTACTAATCAAGAAGCGTACCCACGGATGAGTAACCTGAGAGAATTAAGTTCTCAAATATATTACTTACAACGAAATACCTACCATAAGTATCTATATCTTCGATCACTTTAAAGAATCCTGATACTTCCAGCGCATGGTTCTCTACTTTATTCTTATACGTATAACTTCTTAAAATCTGGACCTTGTATTTCAATGAAATACGTATATAAAACCAGAGAAGTTATAAGTAAACGGAATATAGTACGAGTATCAACCCCCTGTCCTAATGGATATCGGACAACATACAATACTTTGTATAAGTCCTATGAGTTTAATAACTCGAACCCTGTGCATCGTAGATTGAAAACTGTATTATGGTTAAGAAGAATTACACCGTTATTGAACGCACCTTACCTAATCATCAACTGATAAAGGTAAATATCATAAACATAATTTCAAAAAGCTATATCTCACTTTATAAAATAAATGTACAGATATATCAGTTTGAAATTGGTGCATAACAACGGATATTCAAAACCAAATATTTGTCGTTAGACAAAACCCAGGTGACTTCCTCAAATATCACCAATTACAAAGAATTCAGATATTGAGGATCTAATCACCCAATTCCCAATATTCTACTCTCACTTAGCATCTGTAATGCCATACAGATGTGAGAATAAAGTCTGGTGATTGATCGAAAAAGTGTGTGTATGTGTGTTGTAAATAACCGCAATCAATAACGGTGTCGCAATAGCTAGCCGCTAATGAGTACGGGTCGTCCGCAGGGAAACGGTGAACTGCTTTTCTTGTTTTAGACGAGTTGATAGAAGAAAGGTGAGATTGTTGTTGTTTTATACTAGAAAGATTTTAAAAGCTTATAGTAGAAGGGCTTATAGGGTTTATAGGACTTAGTAGTTAATGGATAATTCTTTTTATCTTTTAATTGTTTGATACTAGAAAGATAGCGATGAATGTGGATTAGGATTTTTGGAGGGAATTAGGGTTTCCCACTACTACCGCTTTTCCTTCCATTGATATCTATTTATCTCAAGCCCTTAACAAAACGATTATTAACGAATCTCGAATCGTGGTCGTGACTATCATGAATTGATAGTGCACCCGATAAGAGGGTTAACCTTCATTTTGCTATAATTTATAAACATTAAAACTTTTAAAAAGAATTTAAGTTATAGTTTTCATCCATTATTCTACCTTATCCTAAAACCCCTAGCAAGCAAGAATTTACTCGCTCATGGATATTAGCATAATAAAATAGAGGTGGAAGATGAATGAAACCGTAATTAAAATTTAAAAGTGCAGAAAGTAATGCGGAAAGTAACGCAAAAAAGTAATGCAAAAAAGTAATGTAGAAAAGTAATGCGGAAAGTAAATGCGATAAAAATTAAAAGAAATGACCACCTTTATCGATCAATTAGTGCATTACAAATTGCTCGCTGAAAAAACTAAATTACAAAAACCTTGTTGCTCGCTACATCTCTCTAGATTGATGGATAGATGAATAGATTTATAGATTGCTCTCGGTCCTTTTATAGGCTCTGAAATGTGAAACCCTAGACGTCATGTTGAAGTGTGTCAAATTACGATCATGACTCTAAAGTTTCAGATCCTACGGCCGCCAAATAATCGCTGAACCGCCGTTAAAAGCCTATTTTGATCGCGCTTCCGCCGTCTTTTAGTGGATTTGGGCTTCCAAATTTTTCGTGGCTTTTCTTCTTGATATTTGGAGATCCCATTGATACAAAAATTCTGAAAATATTGCTTTTAGTCTCTGCCGTTGCTAGATTCTTCGATTTACTCCTAATATTCGGCAGGTTCGGTTTTATAATCCGATTTGATGTGGATCTCTTACTTAGATTTCAGACATGAGCTAATCTTATTATAATACCTGCACAATATCTCAAATCAAATTATTAGTAGTATTTATTTTATTTGAGATATTATTCTAACCATTTATATGATATGATATCTTAAGAATATTGATTAGGAATATTTGATATTATATGCATATTTTAATAATGAATATTTTATTTAAATATTATATGCATATATTTTCCCTAATTATATTAATTATAAATGAAGAAATATATGATACTAATCTTTTTTATAAATGAACCCACATATGTTCTTTATTTACAATTAACACCTTTTAGTAGTTAATAATAGTACAGAAAATGTCCATACAAATTTACAATAAATTTGACTAATTAAATACCCCCAAACTTATCATTGATCGTCCCGAGCAAACTATTTATTAAAAAGAAAAAGAAAAAAACCTAGCACACTTTCATAGGCAACATGATTGCACTTAGCTCGTGCAACAAGCCTTTAAACCTTTAGGTGTCTTTAGTAGGAGGAGTGTTGTCTCCTGAGGTTTACAGCGGATTACACCCATAAAATCCCAAAATAAAAGAAAGAAGACAAAAATTATATGTAAAAATAAGGAACATATAAAATTTTTTGAAAATAAGTGTTTCAAACTACACCAACTTTTTAGTTGTCATGAGCCCTATCTTAATGGTCTTGAAAAGATGTCAAAAATCACATCATCCCTCAATAAAATATCGTCTTTAGTTTTCCTCCCTACCTTTCTTCCAAATATCGATCATATACCCCTACGTGTGTGTAAAAGACATCCCTACACTTAGAAAATTCAATTCAAGCTATCATACCCTAGTCCATATTCCTTAGTACTTTTTAGGCGGTGATATTTTATATGGATTTGCTCACACATTCTTCATGCGACCGTTAATATTTCTTGGGATACCAACCAATCGATTACCAAATGTGCTCACTTATTAAGGCGTAATTAGCAATATCCTAGTCTTACAACACTTAAGACTTAGCAGTGACTCCCAAACCAGTTGGTCTAAGGCACTAGGTGATAAGGCGCACTCGCTATATTTTTTTATGCTGCCTTAAGTAATTACAAAACCAGTGTTCAATTTTCTTCTTAATTTTTTTATGCACCACTTATATTTTTTATGTGTCATTTATATTTTGTTGATTTATATTTTTTCTTCATACTAAGGCTTTCAGACAAGAGCATTTCAAGGTTTCCTCTACTATCCCAAGTTTCAGGATGTGTGCAAGTGTGTATAGTAGGGTATCAATGTTCAGAAGTTTGGACTCAAGAATATGGACTATTTTTCAGACTTATTTTTATCCGCAGATTAGTGATTCCTTTATCTTACTAACCCTTGGGATAACAGCTCATGACCACGTATTACTAGTTTTGTTTTAAAACATCTAATTTTCTTGCATTTCTTAAATCTCTTCCTCTCTTTCATATGTATTTTTCACTTTCTAACTTTTATTTTCAAAATTTATTATGCAATACAATATTTACATATGATGCGTAGATATATACAAACTATCCATACAAACCATCCCCCCAAACTTGTTTGCAGCAGTGTCCTCACTGATACTGTTCTGTAAGCTCAAAACCTGAAAACTAGGAGGAATGGTTTAAGAAGATGGTATAAAGAAGGGGTCTAGAGTGATAACTGTGAAATCTTCCCCTAACCTTGTTCTTGGCTCACAATTGTGCAAAAATTTCTTTTCTTTTAAGAGCCATTTAAAAATATTTTTCTTCTTCCCCCCCAAACTTGAGTAAAACATTGTTTTTATTACTATGTATTGAAATTCAATATAGGGGGGTAAATATTATTGGTCTACACAAATCTTTACAAAGACCAAAAGTTAAAACCAACCATTTAAATATTTTATCAAGGTAACACCATGGTTAGTAGAAGAATGCGAAACGGATGTACGTGAAGAAGACTCGAAACTGTATAAAAACGAAGGTTGTATCATATTTCGAGTAAAAGAAACAAAAATGAGAGTAACGAGAAAAGATGAAGTGGGGAGGAGATAAGAGGTGTAATCGAAAGGTTTTACGTCTCGATTGGTAGAGACGAAAAAGTGATGGTGAGTGAAAACGAGAATATGAAAGATAAGGAATGGGTGGAATAGTCGCATTCTTGTATGGGACTAAAAGAAGAAGGGATGACGGTTCAATTTCTTCGACCTCAAAGAGAGTTGCACGAATTTCCGGTTGAGGATGACTCATCACAACATCGAAGTCTTTAAGGAACGCGAGTTCTTCGGCGAAAATATTTTCGAAACTTTTATCGATTGTCCAAGTGATAATCTTATCAGAAAGAAAGGAATCGATATCTATGTTAGTGGAATAGGCAGATTCGCTACGAAGATTTAAAGTTTCAAGGTCAATATGTTGCGCACTAGGATTCAAAACAACTCTATTCGTCAGAAATTATGGAGGAAGAAGACTCGAAAAGCTCATCTACCTTATTTTCAAAAGAGTCTAACTTGAGTGGTCTTTCAAGAATCATAGAACTCGAAATATTGGAGTGTGGTTCATCAAAATTCGGTGGAAGTGAAAGAAAATTAGAAGAACCAAAGAAAGTGGGTAATAAAATGGGTAAACAAACTTGGGTGTCGAGTATTGTTGAACCAGATGTGGGAGATGAAGGCTGAATATCGTTTTGCATATTGGATAGGTCGGTGGTAAGAATATGATAGGTTAAATGTATAGGAAGATGTTCACTTTCAATGGAAGGGACATGATGGGTCGGAGAATCCAACTCATCCAACATAGCGAGTTCATCTTCAAAGATATTCTCATCACCGCTCTCACTAGCACCTTCAGTCAAATCAAACGAACAGTTCTTTAAAAATTCATTAATTATACTATCCCCAATCGATAGATCACTTGGTTCACTTGATAGAATTGGAAGGTTTGAAATGTCAAGTGTAGTCGAATAAGGATCGGTTTGATTTGGAATGGTATAAGGCTCTTGTTCACATTCACGATTGGGCAAGTCAAACATGTTATTCTCGGACACCTCATCACTTAGATTATGAAGCGGTTGATCATCAAATACATTCGATTGGAGTTCAGGATGGAAGGCGTCGAGATCAAAAGAATTGGTTCTGGTTTGACTTTGAGGATTTCCTTGTTCTTTCTTACTTCTCAATTCTAACTTTACTTCAAGACTAGACATTGTTTGTGAAAAAGTTTCAATGAAGGATTCTTGTTGAACCGTGGAACTTCCTAATTGATATTCAGAAGCATTATCTAGATAAGGTGCAACAATTGAGTATGGTTGGAACGTGTTTAATTTTTGGCTACGGGCGAGTTCAATGTGTTCCGCAATTGACATGGGTTTACGAATTGCTACATTAGCCTTAAGAGAAGTATCTACATGAGAGGGTGTGAAAGTTTGGTACCGTTGATAAGAATTAGAAGGGTGTATCCAAGTTTCATAAATAGGATTAAGATCAACATTGTGATATGAAGAATATTGAGATTGGTTGGTTAGTTGGCGACTGGCAATCGCTATTTGCTCAGCAATGCTCATGGGTGTAAAAGTTGCTCTATTTGCCTCAAAACGAGTATTAACATTTTTATATGGAAATAATTGTTGTTGTTGTCCTAACGGATTTGAAGCAGTGAAAGGTATGAAACTTTGACTACGCGCCTTCGCAATATGCTCAGCGATGGACATGCGTTTAGAAGTTGCCGTATTCGTCTCAAAAGGAGTATCAACATTCTCACATGGAAATGATTGTAATTGTTGTCCTAACGGTTTCGGAGCAGTGAAAGGTATGAAACTTTGTTTACAAGCCTTCGCAATATACTCAGCGATGAACATGCGTTTAGAAGTTTCCTCACCAGCCTTAAAAGGATTATCAACATAAAAAGGTGTTGAATTTTGACGTGGTTGATAGGATTTTGAGTGAGCTGTCCAACTGTTATTTCTAGCGCGCTCTATCCTATCCCTTAAAGAAATGGTAGGGTCGGAATTTGTACCAAAGCAATTACGATAATAAGAAATATCTGGTTGTCGATAGCAAAACTCGGCAAGAGTTGGTCGGTTTGGGTTACCCATTATAAGAGAATGAAAAGAAAAGAGGGTAGGATGGTAATTTTTTTAATAAAATTTTGAAATTGTTTTTCTTTGAAATAAGGACTCGATTTAACCAATCACAAACGTGCACAAACAATCCCCGGAGCCAGGGTCACCTAGGTCAAATAACTAGACCGCTCCTAAACTTCCAAAGGACAAGACGTAGGATAAATCCTCTATCACCTCCTTATTAATCTTGCCGTCAGGTAAGTGCCAGGTAAGTGGGAGGTATCCGCTTTACGAATCACTGAAATAGCGGGTCTAATTAAGTAACCGTTTTCCTTAGTCACACTTGCCTTAGACACCACAAGAAAAATGCTGATAAGCAATAGATTACCCACGACCCTCCTTTGTCCGAATTGAGCGTGAATGTCCTTAGAGGCTCGATCTAGATATTTTTTTATTAATGTAGGGTAATGCGTATGCTCGTTTGTGATGTGGGGCCTAGGAAGGGTGATGAAATCCCCACCTAATCTGAATTTGAGTTTATTGCTCCTTAATGTTCGGTTTAGGTATGCAAAACAAACCAAAATTTAAAACAAGCAAACCGATTTTAGCGGCTATGTTTGCAAAGAATCATGTAGGTAAAAACAGTTTATTTAAGGTTAAGAAGAGAGAGGAAGATTATAGGATAATACCAGAAAAATTTAGGGGCTTAACTCCCCAAGAAGGACGCGCTTCCGCCGCCGTTTGCTATGTTGGGCCGCGGTTCCGCCGCCGTATGATGAGATCTCCCCTTAAAAATTTGGCACTGCACTCCGATACTCCTCTACTCCTATTTGATAGTCTCTAAATCTCTGTTAGTCTGTTCCAAGTGCTCCAGATTTCTCGCAAAACTCGCACAAAAATTGTTTAAAATACAAAATGCGGTTTCTTATATATTATTTTTATGTTTTATGTTCTCTGGTTTTATATTAGAAATCAACCCGAATAATAAGAAAAATAATTACGACCGTTTCCCCGGCAACGACGCCATTTGATTGATCGAAAAAGTGTGTATGTGTGTTGTAAATAACCGCAATCAATAATGGTGTCGCAATAGCTAGCCGCTAGTGAATATGGATTGTCCGCAGGGAAACGGTGAACTGCTTTTCTTGTTTTAGACGAGTTGATAAAAGAAAGGTCGGATTGTTGTTGTTTTATACTAGAAAGGTTTTAAAAGCTTATAATAGAAGGGCCTGTAGGGTTTATAGGACTTAGTAGTTAATGGATGAATTAAAAAAATAATTCTTTTTATCTTTTAATTGTTTAATACTAGAGAGAGAGCGATGAATGTGGATTAGGGTTCTTGAAGAGAATTAGGCTTTCCAACTACTGTCCATTTTCCTTCCATTGATCTCTATTTATCTCAAGCTCTTAATAAAACGATTATTAATGAATCTCAAATCGTGGTCGTGACTATCATGAATTGATAGTGCGCCCGATAAGAGGGTTAACATTCATTTTGCTAAAATTTATAAACATTAAAACTTTTAAAAAGAATTTAAGTTATAGTTTTCATCCATTATTCTATCCTATCCTACAAATCCTAGCAAGCAAAAATTTGCTCGCTCATGGACATTAGCATAGTAAAAGAAAGGAAGAAGATGAATAAAACCATAATTAAAATTTAAAAGTGCAGAAAATAATGCGGAAAGTAATGCAGAAAAGTAATGTGGAAAGTAAATGCGACAAAAATTAAAAGAAAAGACTACCTTTATTGATCAATTAGTGCATTACAAATTGCTCGCGGAAAAAACTAAATTACAAAAACCTAGTTGCTCGCAACATCTCTCTCTAGATCGATGAATAGATTTATAGATAGCTCTCGGTCCTTTTATAGGCTCTGAAATGTGAAACCCTAGACTTCATGTTGAAGTGTGTCAAATTACGATCATGACCCTAAAGTTTCAGATCCTAGGGCTTCCAAATGACCGCTGAACCGCCGTCAAAAGCCCATTTTGATCGCGCTTCTGCCGCCTTTTGGTGGATTTGGGCTTCCAAATTTTTCTTGGCTTTTCTTCTTGTTATTTGGAGATCCCATTGATATAAAGATTCTGAAAATATTGCTCTTAGTCTCTTCCGTTGCTAGATTCTTCGATTTGCTCCTAATATTCGGCAGATTCGGTTTTGTAATCCGATTTGATGTGGATCTCCTATTTAGATTTCAGACATGAGCTAATCTTATTATAATATCTGCATAATATCTCAAATCAAATTTTTAGTAGCATTTGTTTTATTTGAGATATTATTCTAACCATTTATATGATATGATATCTTAAGAATATTAATTAGGAATATTTGATATTATATGCATATTTTAATAATGAATATTTTATTTAAATATTATATGCATATATTTTCCCTAATTATATTAATTATAAATGAAGAAACATATGATAATAATCTTTTTACAATAAACCCACACATGTTCTTTATTTACAATTAACACCTTTTAGTTGTTAATAATAGTAGGGAAAATGTCCATACAAATTTGCAATAAATTTGACTAATCATCTGGTAAATACATACCCTAGAGTCAAAATCTAATTGGAAAAGCAGTTTTCAATTAATACCGCACAGTAAAACTGAAATATGAAAATATTTTAAGGGGTGGCCGGGTATTCCTATTAATGCATCTTCCACTATCCAGATTCATGACAGTAGTCGCAATTTTCTTTGCTCTCACTTCAATCTCTTTATATGTCTTTATTTCTTACCTTCTGTACTTCATACTTAGGCTAATTGGTTTTTTTCTTCTCTGCCTTTCGACACATGCCTAAGGTTTGGAAGAAGATTATCTAATAAGCATAATAGGTGTACTCTCCTAATACTAGGAGCCCTCGCTACCTGAGAGAAGGTAAAGAGAAAAGACAACCGAATAATCTTATTAAATTTCTTCAGAACCGGAATCCATCCTCGAACCGAAACAAGTTTCTTCGAGTTCGTATGTAACTATATGATGGCATACCCAAGCAATATGGATTTTCGTAGTGATACGGAGTGTTCTGGAGAAATGCAAAGGGAAAGTAGGAGTGGTAAGGATATATGCGACTTTATCGTGAATCATGACAATCCAAAACCAAAGTGTGTAAGAAAGTTTAGTTAAGTTGGTTCATGAGTTTTAGTTAAAGGTAAATCATGGTCGCAAACCAGAGAGAGAAAGAAAAAAACAATCAGTATGCACTCTATCAAGATTAGATTGGTTAATCACTTTATCTAATCAGGATGGCTCCCACTGTTTCCTCGAATTCTCCTTCAAATCCTAAAAGGAGAACTAGTTGGGATCATATACATCTTACAAGTTCGCTGACGGTTCAGCCAGGCCAGTGTTGGTACTCCGAGGGAGGTCTCACGTGCTTTCACAGGGACCCAATTAAATAACCCCCTTTTCGCAGAGGCATAACCTCATTAACACTTTCTAGACACCTAATATGTTAGCTAATTGTTAAGTGAAAATCTCCCAAGTAGTAATTCCTACTCATCAGTAGGAATCGGTATCTAACTATCATCACATGATAACATGATGGAAACCACTCAAGTCACCACACTCCAGAAGGTATGCTGTCACGCCCCGCTTCCCAGAGTACGCAAGATTGGGCACGTAACATAGCCAACCATGCTACCTGTGGGTAGGAAGTATCCATCCACAGTCACATTACGGTTGTAAGGATATCAAGAACAAGATAATAAACTAATCTAACACATGTCCAAATCCATAATAACAAGAGTCAATAAACAATAAGTGCGGAAGCAAATGATCCAATACAATGAATAAACAGTACGTCCCATAATGCAGGCTCACATCTGGAAATGAAATGAAATAAATAAACTAATCACTAAGGACTCACAGTTCAGCCTGCTGGCTGAAGTACTCCTGCTCGGTCGTCGACAGGGGTAAGGAATCTGGGCCATGCAAAACCCAGACGTCAGCGCGTCATGTCAACCAAATAATATAATATAAACATGGTAATAAGCAATGCAGGTATGAACATGAATAAAGCAGTACTATGAAATAATAGTGCAGGGTAATGTGCAGTGGTAACTAAACTGTCCTATCAGGTTTCTACTCTATAGTCTTTGAAATCAATTGATGAATCATCGATGTAACTCAATAGTATCCCGTACATACCCGGGACCACGGCCACAATATTCTCGGCTGCAGCCGAGACATGCCGTTAGGCACAAAACATGAAAGTGTACACTCGGTAGTACCCCGTACATACCCGGGATCACGGCCACAATATTCTCGGCCGAAACCGAGACATGCCGCTAGGCACAAAATAGGAATGTGTACACTCGAACTGGTAGTGAACTGTCGAGTTACAAGTCAGGTTCATCTTTGATTTCCCCATACCCCCAAGTTATGTATGTCAGGTCAGGTATTCAGTAGTCAAGGATTAATGTCAACACAGAATCAGGTAAAAGCAGGTATGTCTGGATAGACAGCAGGAATGGTCCATGAGGACCCCAAGTCAGGTTTATTGGCATTAGGCATGAGATCATGTAACAGGTCAGGTCATGTTTCAACAGGTTGAGTCGATATGTACAGGGTGTCTTGTCCGGTGTATCAGTACATGTGTCAGGTGTATCAAGATCGGGTCGATATGTAATGCAATCGAATGTATGCTCATAACAGGTATAGAAACGAATAAGGAACAACAACAGGAAACAGTAAACAACCATATTATTCCATGTAAACACAGTGGTGCTTTGTATTATCTTTATTAACAGGTTCAAGCACTCTTGGGGTGCAGTAGTCACAAGGTGAACAATATCAACAACATAAAGTAATGAAGCTACATGAATTTAAACTAAGCATAATAATTGTCTCATGGGTGATTTAACAAATGAAGCGAGGACGATCTACTTGGTTTAGTTAGTTAAAGTGTGGATTGATAGCAGACCGATTAATTACAAGAACTACTATACCGATTCAATGTTAAGAATAATTGTGACCGTCAATTTTAAGTTATAGAATGATATCGATATTACAATAGCTGTGTGGTTATAATGAATAATATGATGATTAAGTGTATAGCAAGACTTGATCTTGTGTACTAGCATGTTAAAGCAAGTATTCGGATACTTGCCTCGGCGGTTTCGCAAACCGGAAAGCACGGATGCAATGTCGGCGGAAAACACGAGACGGGTGCACGGGCCACGGATCGAGTCCTAACAGCGAACAGCGGGACCACACGGACCCGAGTACTTCGCTGGAGCGTCGGGTCCAAACGACGGAACGGTCGGAATCCGGCAAAAGTCAAAACGGCAACACGTTAGCAAAATTTCACGATACACGCACGATGATCGACCAGCGAAGGGAAAAGGAAAGGGAAAGGTAGAGAGGGACTTACAGAGAAGAACCAGGGGGCAACCACGACGGGCTCGACGGCGATGGGACGCCGGCGAGGCAGCGACGGCGAGCAGCGAAGGCTGAAAGGTTTCAGGTTCTGGTGGTGCCGCGACGAGGGATGTAATGGTCTGGACTGGGTTGCAGGAGGAAGAAGAGGTGGGCGTCGGTGTGCTGGCGACGACGAGGGGGTCGACGGTGTCCTTTTCCGGCGAACCAGAGGAGTTGCTAGGGTCCCGGTTAGGGTCTGGGCTTGGGTTAGGCTCGGTGTAATGGGGTGCAGGGCTAGGGTTGAGTTGGGAAGGCGAGAGAGGAGAGGAAGATGGAAGAGTCGTCGACGACGAGGACCGTCGACGGTGAGGTGCAGGCGGTGGAGATTCTGGGATCGGGGAAAGGGTTTGGAGGCTCGGGAAGGAGGGAGGAAGGAGGTAGGGGGTGCGGTATGGCCGTGGAGGCGAGGACAGCGACGGCGAGGTCGCGGGGAGGCCGACGGCGCAGGCACGAGGAGCTAGGGTTAGGGTTCGGTGAGGTTTCGCGAGGTTCTCGTGGGGAGAAGAGGAACAGTGGTGAATATATATATATATAGAGAGAATATATTATAGGAGAGAGATAGAGAGAGGGTTAGAGAGAGAGAGAATGAGAAACGGATTGGAGAGAGATAGAGAATGAGAAACGGATTGGAGAGAGATAGAGAGGATAGGGGGCCCACGAGGGATTTAAATCCCTCGTGATTGGCTGAGACGGTTACGAGAATAATAAAAGGAAATTTTAAGAGATTTAAAAAAAAGAGATTTTAACGTTAAAAATTAACAGAACAGATATTTTATAGTTTAAATATATTAAATTAAAAATGGGTATTTCGGCGCTAAATGAAATATTTCCAAATTGCGCCCGGGTTGCGCCCAAATGTTCCAAATTCAAATTATAGGATTTTATGCGAGCTCCAAATTTTAAAAAGAGTTGTTTTGTGATTAAAATGCATGCCCCCAAGTCGGACACTTGCACGCGCGCGTAGACGTCCAAACTTGCCCGTTTAGCCGAACGGGAAGAAATCTCGACACGCGGACACTACCACGCAACTAGTGGCGACGAGTAGGCCAACATGGATATTTTTTAATTTCATTTTAGGTGTTAAAATTTGTTATGTGCCAAAATGACTTAACCGGTTAAAATTTAGCAAAAAGCACCAAACAACCAGGATAACTGAAATGAGCAATGTATAATACTCAACTAGTAATAGAAATAGTACTATTGGGCTCGGGTGTTACATCATACCCAACTACAAAAAGAATTTCGTCCTCGAAATTCCAAGAATACAAGATAGCTAACTACAGGAAAATGTGAGGAAATTTCTGCCGGATCTCGTCTTCTCGCTCCCAAGAGGATTCTCCATGCAATCGACTACCCCAAGAAACTATCACAAGAGGGATAACTTTGTTCTTAAGAACCTTTTCTCTTCGATCCTTGATTTCAACTGGTCGCTCCTCAGAAGTTAGGTCCTCCCGGACAGTCAACTCCGAATGATCCAAGACCTGAGTTTCATCGCGAACATACCTCCGTAGTTGAGATACTTGAAACACATCGTGCACTCCTGCCAATGACTGTGGTAACGCCAAACGGTACGCTACCTCCCCAACACGCTCCAATATCTCGAAGGGTCCAACGAATCGAGGACTAAGCTTTCCCCGACTTCCAAAGCGAATCACCCCTCTAGTCGGTGATATCTTCAGGAATACCAAATCGCCCACGGCGAACTCTAGAGGTTTTCTTGACGTGTCGGCCCAACTTTTCTGTCTGTCTTGAGCTGCCTTCATATGCTTCCTGATTGTATTCACCTTCTCGACTGTCTGTACCACCAAATCTGGTCCTAGTAACCCTCGTTCACCAACATCATCCCAACAAACCGGTGAACGGCACTTACGACCATACAACGCTTCAAACGGAGCTATCTGAATAGTCGCTTGGAAGCTATTGTTGTATGAAAACTCCACCAGGTGTAGATGATCCTCCCAAGAACCTTTGAAGTCCAACATGCAAGCCCTCAACATATCTTCAAGGGTCTGGATCGTTCTCTCCGATTGTCCATCAGTCTGAGGATGATAAGCTGTGCTAAACTTCAATCGAGTCCCCAAACTTTCTTGTAAACTCCTCCAGAAGTGCGACAAGAACCGAGTGTCCCGATCGGACACGATGCTGACCGGTACACCATGCAATCTTACAATCTCCTGCATGTACCGCTCTGCCAGAGTCTCTGTCGATTGACCAACCCGAAAAGGAATAAAATGAGCTGCCTTGGTCAACCGATCGACAATCACCCATACGGCATTGTTGCCCTTTGGACTCCGCGGTAAAGCCGTCACGAAATCCATGGTTATATGTTCCCACTTCCACTGAGGAATCGGAAGTGGTTGCAATAAACCAGCAACCCTTTAGTGTTCAGCCTTGACTTGCTGACACACCAAGCACTTAGCCACGAAGCGAGCAATCTCCCGTTTCATACCTTCCCACCAGAAGTGCTGTCGAATATCTCGGTACATCTTTGTTCCTCCTGGATGTACAGAGTAAGCTGAACTGTGTGCCTCCTTCATAAGCTCTTCACGCACATCCCCTTTTGGCACACACACACGGCTACCATATCTCAACGAACCGTCTTCATGGATCAGTAAATCGGTTCGTAGTCCGGCCTCAACCTGCTCTCGAAACTTTTGTAGTCTAGGATCCCGCAATTATGCCGCTTTAATCCTCTCAACTAAGGACAACTGTACTTGCAACTGCATCAACTGTCCCATAGCAGGTGGTAGCACAACCTCCAGGTCAAATCTCCGAAAATCCGCAATGATCTCTTTTTGTGCGGTCAATACCTGAATTGCTGGTAACCGACTAAGCGCATCCGGCACGACGTTAACCTTTCCCGGATGGTACTTAAGATCAAGGTCGTAGTCGGCCATCAGCTCCAACCATCTGCGTTGCCTCATGTTCAACTCCTTCTGGGTGAACAATACTTTAAACTCTTGTGATCTGTAAAGACTTCGACTCTCTCGCCCAAAAGGTAGTGTCTCCAAATTTTCAAGGCGAAGATCGCGGCTGCAAGCTCCAAGTCGTGAGTCGGATAATTCTTCTCATGAGTCTTCAGTTGTCACGATGCGTAAGCGACGACTTTCCCATTCTGCATCAAAACACATCCCAATCCTTTTCTGGATGCGTCGCTGTGAATCACCAATCCTCCCGAATTATCTGGTACGGTCAGGATCGGGGCGGTTATCAACTTCTGCTTCAACGTCTCGAAGGCCAATGTACATCCATCCGTCCAAACAAACGGTACCTCCTTGCGCGTAAGCTTGGTTAACGGCTCTGCCAAACGAGCGAAGTTCTCCACAAATCTCCTGTAGTATCCGGCGAGTCCAAGAAAACTTCTTATCTCCGCAACATTCTTTGGAGTTGGCCAATCTCGAACTGCTGCAATCTTCTCGGGATCAACGGCGATTCCACCGCCCGACACAACATGCCCCAGAAACTTCACTTCTTCCAGCCAGAATTCGCACTTACTCATCTTCGCATACAATTTCTCCTGTCTCAGCGTCTGCAGTGCGATCTTTAAATGCTCAGCATGCTCCTCCGGACTCTTCAAGTACACCAGAATATCGTCAAAGAATACCACAATAAACTGGTCCAAGAATGGTGAAAAGATCCTGTTCATCAAATCCATGAATATTGCCGGCGCATTCGTCACTCCGAAGGGCATCACTAGATACTCGAAATGTCCATATCGAGTTCGAAACGCCGTCTTGCAAATGTCTTCTGCTTTCACTCGGACCTGATGATATCCTGATCGCAAGTCCAGTTTCGAGAATACCCTCGCGCCACTAAGCTGCTCAAAAAGTTCTCCAATGCGAGGGATCGGGTACTTGTTCTTAATAGTCACCCGATTCAATTCTCGATAATCAATGCACATCCTTCTCGTGCCATCCTTCTTCTTTACTAAAAGAACTGGAGCTCCCCAAGGTGAGTTGCTGCTTCGAATCCACCCCTTCTCGAGTAATTCACCAACTTGTTTCTTAACTTCTTCCAATTCCACCGGTGCCATCGGATAATAAGATTTTGATACTGGCGCTGCACCAGGAATAAGGTCAATCGCAAACTCCACATCTCGCTTCGGCGGTAAGCCTGATATATCTTCAAACACATCCATAAAGTCACGAACAACTGCCTGCTCTTCTTTACTATCAACTTCTATAGCTGCAAGAACACTGTTTGTCGTCCTAGCCCTAAACTCGACTGGCCCGACAGAACTGCTTCCTTACCGCAACTGCTGTCTGCATCGTTGGCCACGAAAGGTCCAGCGAGACTACTGAGTCTCGCCCATTCTGCTGTATGCACGTCCCCGGTTGCTCCATTCTGCCTTAGTCCGATGAACTTCTCTTCCATTTCCTCCCGTGCAGTCGGCGGAAAGAATTTCTCCTGGAAACTTTTAGGAAAATCCGCCCAACTGATTGGCTTGGGCAAGCGGTTCTCCTCCACACGCCATCACTCTCGGGCGTAATCCACTAGCTGAAAGCGCCCCACATCAACTCCTTTGTCCTCTGGAATCTGTGTCGCAATCAGCAAATTCTCCGTGTCACTAGCCACTGCTCGGCTGGTAACGGCTCCTCCAGACCAGTGAAAGTAGACGGACCCAAAAGTCTGAAATCTGCTACGGTCCCTACTCGTTCGACTGGTCTAGTTCCATCGTTGTTTACAGACTGCTGAACGATCTACAAACCTTCCTGAAAACGAATCTGCTTTTGCTGGATCAGCTCAGTCTATCTCTTTGATTTCCAGCATTCCTCTTACCACTCCAAGCATGGCGGCTTCGTTCACACGCCTCTGGTACGTCTTTAACTTCTTACCTGTCATAATCCTGAACTCAAAACACCCAACATTAACATGATGATAGATTCTGAATGTGGATCAAGGCTAGAACTCCAAGATACTTAAATAGAGTGCCGCATTGTAGCTATGCCGTGGTATCATAGCCGCAATTACTTAACTCCACCCAAGTCGCCTAAGTCCTAGAGATAACAAGAAATTAGGTTTTCGAATTGACAATGCAAAGTAAGTTTGCATGTCGACATGATCCGGAAGAATGATTCAAGGATGGTAGAACGGTCAAGGTGGCAGGACATGTTTCCTAATCACGGGTATTCTGATTCGTGTATTGGGTACAATACCCAACTACAAAAGAATCAACCCAACTAACCTATGCTCTGATACCAAAAGAACCATGTCACGCCCCGCTTCCCAGAGTACGCAAGATTGGGCACGTAACATAGCCAACCATGCTACCTGTGGGTAGGAAGTATCCATCCATAGTCACATTACGGTTGTAAGGATATCAAGAACAAGATAATAAACTAATCTAACACATGTCCAAATCCATAATAACAAGAGTCAATAAACAATAAGTGCGGAAGCAAATGATCCAATACAATGAATAAACAGTACGTCCCATAATGCGGGCTCACATCTGGAAATGAAATGAAATAAATAAACTAATCACTAAGGACTCACAGTTCAGCCTGCTGGCTGAAGTACTCCTGCTCGGTCGTCGACAGGGGTAAGGAATCTGGGCCATGCAAAACCCAGACGTCAGCGCGTCATGTCAACCAAATAATATAATATAAACATGGTAATAAGCAATGCAGGTATGAACATGAATAAAGCAGTACTATGAAATAATAGTGCAGGGTAATGTGCAGTGGTAACTAAACTGTCCTATCAGGTTTCTACTCTATAGTCTTTGAAATCAATTGATGAATCATCGATGTAACTCAATAGTATCCCGTACATACCCGGGACCACGGCCACAATATTCTCGGCTGCAGCCGAGACATGCCGTTAGGCACAAAACATGAAAGTGTACACTCGGTAGTACCCCGTACATACCCGGGATCACGGCCACAATATTCTCGGCCGAAACCGAGACATGCCGCTAGGCACAAAATAGGAATGTGTACACTCGAACTGGTAGTGAACTGTCGAGTTACAAGTCAGGTTCATCTTTGATTTCCCCATACCCCCAAGTTATGTATGTCAGGTCAGGTATTCAGTAGTCAAGGATTAATGTCAACACAGAATCAGGTAAAAGCAGGTATGTCTGGATAGACAGCAGGAATGGTCCATGAGGACCCCAAGTCAGGTTTATTGGCATTAGGCATGAGATCATGTAACAGGTCAGGTCATGTTTCAACAGGTTGAGTCGATATGTACAGGGTGTCTTGTCCGGTGTATCAGTACATGTGTCAGGTGTATCAAGATCGGGTCGATATGTAATGCAATCGAATGTATGCTCATAACAGGTATAGAAACGAATAAGGAACAACAGCAGGAAACAGTAAACAACCATATTATTCCATGTAAACACAGTGGTGCTTTGTATTATCTTTATTAACAGGTTCAAGCACTCTTGGGGTGCAGTAGTCACAAGGTGAACAATATCAACAACATAAAGTAATTGTCACGCCCCGCTTCCCAGAGTACGCAAGATTTGGGCACGTGACATAGCCAACCATGCTACCTGTGGGTAGGAAGTATCCATCCACAGTCACATTACGGTTGTAAGGATATCAAGAACAGAATAAAACTAATCTAATACATGTCCAAATCCATAATAACAGGAATCAATAAACAATAAGTGCGGAAGCTAATGATCCAATACAATGAATAAACAGTATGTCCCATAATGCGGGCTCACATCTGGAAATGAAAAGCAATAAATAAACTAAATCCTAAGGACTCACTGTTCAGCCTGCTGGCCGAAGTACTCCTGCTCGGTCGACGTCAAAGGTACGGAATCTGGGCCATGCAAAACCCAGACGTCAGCGCGTCATGATATCAAGTATAAAGCATAAACATGGTAATAAACAATGCAATCATGAACATGAATAAAGCAGTAATAAGAAGTAATAAGCAGGGTAATGTGCAGTGGTGACTAAACTGTTCTATCAGGTTTTCTACTCTATAGTCTTTGAAACCAATTGATGAATCGTCGATGTAACTCAATAGTATCCCGTACATACCCGGGATCACGGCCACAATATTCTCGGCTGAAACCGAGACATGCCGTAAGGCACAGAAAGGAAAGCATCAGTATCCCGTACATACCCGGGACCACGGCCACAATATTCTCGGCTGAAACCGAGACATGCCGTAAGGCACAGAAAGGAAAGTATTAGTATCCCGTACATACCCGGGACCACGGCCACAATATTCTCGGCTGAAACCGAGACATGCCGTAAGGCACAGAAAGGAAAGTGTACACTCGGTATTACCCCGTACATACCCGGGATCACGGCCACAATATTCTCGGCGGCAGCCGAGACATGCCGTAAGGCACAGAAAGGAATGTGTACGCTCGAACGGTAGTGAACTGTCGAGTTACAAGTCAGGTTCATCTTTGATTTCCCCATACCCCCAAGCTATGTATGTCAGGTCAGGTATTCAGTAGTCAAGGGCTAATGCCAACACAAAGTCAAGTAAAAGTAGGTCTGTCTGGATCGACAGCAGGAATGGTCAGGTTATCGGCATTAGGCAAGAGATCAGGTAACAGGTCAGGTTACCTTCAACAGGTAGAGTCGATATGTACATGGTGTCGTGTCCGGTGTATCAGTACATGTGTCAGGTGTATCAAGATCGGTCAATATGTAATGCAATCAGGTATAGAATGATAACAGGTATAATAACAAATAATGAACAGTAGCAGGAAACAGTAAATAACAAATATTATTCTATGTGAACACAGTGATGTTTGTATTCTCATATTAATCCGGTTCACGCACCTTTGAGGTGCAATAGCCACAAGACGAAACAATATCGATAATATACGCAATTTTGTTACATGAATTTGAACTAAGCATAATAATTGCCTCATGAGTGATTTTAACAAATGAAGTGGGGATGATCTACTTGGTTTGATTAGTTAAGTGTGAATTAATAGCAGACCGGTTAATACGAGCAATGATTTCATTAATTTAAAGTTACGGATAATCGTGACTAGCAATTCTAAGTTATAAAAGGTATTGATGTTATAATAGTCGTGTGGTTATAATACGATGATTAAGTTGTAGCATGTTAAAGAAAGTATTCGAATACTTGCCTCGGCGGTTCCGCAAACCGAAACACGGATGCGATGTCGGCAGAAACAGCGATATGGAAGCACGGGCCACGGATCGAGTCCCAACAGAGGTCAACGGGATCACACGGACCAGGGGGCTTCGCTGGAGCGTCGGGTTCGTCAGACGGCACGGTCGGGTTCCGGCAACAACAAAGTAGCAAAGTTAGCAACAAAGATACGATATACGCCAAATACGACCAGCGAAGGGATTGTACCAAAAGGAAACACAGGGAAACTCACAGAGAAGAAACAGGGTGCAAACACGATGGCTCGACGGCACTGGGACGCCGGCGAGGCAGCGACGGCGAAGAACGGTGGCTGGAACAATCTTGAGTTCGCTGGAATGGGGTGCTGCAGCGAGTGCGAGGGTGGTAGTCGCCTCTGGTGGTCGAGAGGGAAGGGAGGTGGTCGGAGGTGGCGTCGACGAGGTCGCCGGCGCGCTTCTCCGGCGAACCGCGGAGGTTAGGCGAGGGGTTATGGCCTCGGGTTGGTGTTCCGGCGGGGGGAGGAGGGCAGCGACGACGAGGTCTCGACGAGGAGGGTGAGAGGGAGTCGCGGGGTTGTCGACGACGATGGGAGGCGTCGACGGCGAGGGTTGCGAGGGTGGAGGCGAGGTCGGGAATGGGTTGCAGGCGCGGGTGTTGTCGGGAGAACAGGAGGAAGAGGGTAGGTGGGTGCGGTGGAGGTCGTGGTGGTGAGGGCGGCGACGGCGAGGTCTCGAGGAGGCCGGCGGTGAGACTGCGGGAGGCTAGGGTTAGGGTTGAGGGGGTTCTCTCGTGATGGATTAATGGGGAGGAGGCGGCTGCATGCTCTCAAAATATAGGGAAGAGAGAGAGAGAGAGGCTGATGGGATAGAGAGAGAGAGATTTAATATTATGAGAGATAGAGAGAGGGATTGGAGAGAGAGAGACAGTTGAAGAAGGGGCCCCACGAGAGAAAGATATGGCTCGTGATTGGCCACGAGAGAGGTGAGGAAAATATTTGAGCGAGGATTTGAGGAATTAAACTGTTAGTAAAAGATATTCGTATAAATATATATTAAATTGAAACGGGCCCCTTTTGGCGCGAAATGAAACATTTCCAAATCGCGCCCGGGTTGCGCCCAAAAGTTCCAAATTCAAATTATAGGATTTTAAGCGGGTTCCAAATTTTGAAAAGAAGTGTTTAGTGATTAAAATGCATGCCCCCAAGTCGGACACTTGCACGCGCGCGTAGTCGCCCAAACTTGCCCGTTTAGCCAAACGGAACGGAATCTCGACACGCGGACGCTACCACGCGACTAGTGGCGACGAGTAGGCCAAGATGGACATCTTAAATTTCATTTTCGGAGTTAAAATTTGTTATGTGCCAAAATGACTTAACCGGGTAAAATTTAGCAATAAACGCCAGAAAATCAGGAAAATTGGAAATGAGCAAACCACAACCCTCAACTAGTAATATAAATAGTGTTATTGGGCTCGGGTGTTACAGTAATGAAGCTACATGAATTTAAACTAAGCATAATAATTGTCTCATGGGTGATTTAACAAATGAAGCGAGGACGATCTACTTGGTTTAGTTAGTTAAAGTGTGGATTGATAGCAGACCGATTAATTACAAGAACTACTATACCGATTCAATGTTAAGAATAATTGTGACCGTCAATTTTAAGTTATAGAATGATATCGATATTACAATAGCTGTGTGGTTATAATGAATAATATGATGATTAAGTGTATAGCAAGACTTGATCTTGTGTACTAGCATGTTAAAGCAAGTATTCGGATACTTGCCTCGGCGGTTTCGCAAACCGGAAAGCACGGATGCAATGTCGGCGGAAAACACGAGACGGGTGCACGGGCCACGGATCGAGTCCTAACAGCGAACAGCAGGACCACACGGACCCGAGTACTTCGCTGGAGCGTCGGGTCCAAACGACGGCACGGTCGGAATCCGGCAAAAGTCAAAATGGCAACACGTTAGCAAAATTTCACGATACACGCACGACGATCGACCAGCGAAGGGAAAAGGAAAGGGAAAGGTAGAGAGGGACTTACAGAGAAGAACCAGGGGGCAACCACGACGGGCTCGACGGCGATGGGACGCCAGCGAGGCAGCGACGGCGAGCAGCGAAGGCTGAAAGGTTTCAGGTTCTGGTGGTGCCGCGACGAGGGATGTAATGGTCTGGACTGGGTTGCAGGAGGAAGAAGAGGTGGGCGTCGGTGTGCTGGCGACGACGAGGGGGTCGACGGTGTCCTTTTCCGGCGAACCAGAGGAGTTGCTAGGGTCCCGGTTAGGGTCTGGGCTTGGGTTAGGCTCGGTGTAATGGGGTGCAGGGCTAGGGTTGAGTTGGGAAGGCGAGAGAGGAGAGGAAGATGGAAGAGTCGTCGACGACGAGGACCGTCGACGGTGAGGTGCAGGCGGTGGAGATTCTGGGATCGGGGAAAGGGTTTGGAGGCTTGGGAAGGAGGGAGGAAGGAGGGAGGAAGGAGGTAGGGGGTGCGGTATGGCCGTGGAGGCGAGGACAGCGACGGCGAGGTCGCGGGGAGGCCGACGGCGCAGGCACGAGGAGCTAGGGTTAGGGTTCGGTGAGGTTTCGCGAGGTTTTCTCGTGGGGAGAAGAGGAACAGTGGTGAATATATATATATAGAGAGAGAATATATTATAGGAGAGAGATAGAGAGAGGGTTAGAGAGAGAGAGAGAATGAGAAACGGATTGGAGAGAGATAGAGAGAGAGGCGGAGAGAGAGAGAGAGGATAGGGGGCCCACGAGGGATTTAAATCCCTCGTGATTGGCTGAGACGGTTACGAGAATAATAAAAGGAAATTTTAAGAGATTTAAAAAAAAGAGATTTTAGCGTTAAAAATTAACAGAACAGATATTTTATAGTTTAAATATATTAAATTAAAGATGGGTATTTCGGCGCTAAATGAAATATTTCCAAATCGCGTCCGGGTTGCGCCCAAATGTTCCAAATTAAAATTATAGGATTTTATGCGAGCTCCAAATTTTAAAAAGAGTTGTTTTGTGATTAAAATGCATGCCCCCAAGTCGGACACTTGCACGCGCGCGTAGACGTCCAAACTTGCCCGTTTAGCCGAACGGGAAGAAATCTCGACACGCGGACGCTACCACGCGACTAGTGGCGACGAGTAGGCCAACATGGATATTTTTTAATTTCATTTTAGGTGTTAAAATTTGTTATGTGCCAAAATGACTTAACCGGTTAAAATTTAGCAAAAAGCACCAAACAACCAGGATAACTGAAATGAGCAATGTATAACACTCAACTAGTAATAGAAATAGTACTATTGGGCTCGGGTGTTACATATGCACATGCATGGCAAGTTTCCCTTATATTGAAACTCCCGATATGGTTTTTGCCCCTAGGACTCAAGTGACCTTGACGGAGTCAACAAATCAAAGGGTCCTATTCATGTTCAACCCGTCATTATTTTGATTGCATTAAACCCACCCGCACGAGCCTTTTACGGAGTCAACAAGATCGTACGACTGTCCTAACCAATCGCATCGCATGCTACAAATAAGCACCACTTAGCTACCGCACACTACGCTTTAACAGAGTCAACAAACGCAGCACAATACTAAGCACTACTCGTAGGAAATGACGTAGGGCTACGACTAGTTTTTGGCGAAAAATCTTTAACGTAATGAACTTGATATCGTTGAAGGAACTCAAGCAGTTTTGAAAAAAAGTAGTTTAGGCTTCGCATTTTTAAAACAAATGGTTTTGTAGAAAACCGAGCAGTTTATAGTCACGTAAACTTTTGCCAAAGAGGCCATTCCCTATGAAGGGATCTAGGCTCTTGCTTCATCGAATCAGGTGCAGGATATTCCTAACCGAATACCTCGACGCAAAGCAAAAGTAAACGGCTATAGTTTTCAAAAATTGGTTCCAACAACATCATTTAGGTTTGTTTTCCTTGCATTAATCTTAATTAATGCATTCCCATCAATTAAACATATCATGCTAGAAAAAAACGAAAATAATCACACACATATATACCATCCGCATTCACCACAGGGTCCCGGGTCTTCACCGTAAGGTTACTTAACTTACGGCAGGGTGGGGACTGGACTAGCGCGGATGCAAAACATATATAACATCCAATATATATATATATATATATATATATATATATATATATATATAGCAACATTCATCCCACGCATGATATCAAGTAACATCACAGAAACATCACCGCAGAAGCAAACACAGTATGGAAATGCGGATAATCTAGGAAAAGTATATTTTAATGGAGTCAAATATGAAATGAAATTTTCCCAATCGTGTGGATAGCCCATAGTATTAGATCCTAGACCCCTACGAGTGTGGAAAGCTGCCCGCCAATCCCAGAAGCGAGGCAACCCCAATCAACGAAGTGAGTGGGCCACCTAGTACTTCCAAAATCTGGTGACTTGGGCACCTCTCCGTGGGTCAATCCTATACCCCTACGAGTGCAGCGAGTAGCCCGCCAATTTTAGAGTAAGGCACTCCGGATTCAACGCCATGAGATGGAGGCCCGTTGCCTTTTAAAACCCGGCTACTCGAGCACTCCGCCGCGGGGTAATCCTAGAGCATATAATGAAAACCTGAATATACAACGGTGACTACGTCCGCAATCAGGACGCGCCCTAAAGAATAATACAAGCCGCAATGACGGCAATACACATGTCGAATGCTCATCACGCAATATGAATATGCATTATATCACAGAGAATTACATATAATACTACATACCAGGCTATCCATCGCGACAATCTAACATAACCATAATCAATATAGCAATATCCATCATAGAACAAGCTAACTTGAGAGTATCAATTTCATAACCCCGTCTAAATGATACATATAACAATTAGATGACGTTTTACCATACGTTATGATACATGCAACCATCACTAAGCCTACGACAATCGATTACCGCACACTTATAGCAAACACTTCAATTTTCTAAAACACCGAAAATCAAGTGTGCTAAAAACCGGCAAAAATTCCATGCTAAAACCCACTTCGGGAGTCCGAAATGAGCTCGGATTGACCCAAAACTTCACGGAGGACCCTGGCACAAAATTAACGTTGACTCGAAGGCACCCAGAGGGGGTACCTACCCCCTAGGCCACCTTAAGGTGGCTAGGAAGTAGGCAGACCTGAGCCTGCCCACTTGGGGCAGGGCTCAGGTCCCCACCCCCAAGGCCACCTTAGGGTGGTCTCATGGGGGTAGGCCGCCCCTAGGTCCCTCCGGGACGTCCCCGGGGTCCCTGCGTGTTGGGAACTTAGGTACACTATAAAGCTAATTTTAGAAGATGGCAACATGGATTTCAAAAATTTCTAGTTTGCTAAAGTTCCAAAACCATGAATCGAACTAAAGAGCTAGAACTTGTAAACAAAAAACCTAGTGAGTTATGCTAATCTACTATGTTAGTAATACTCACATCCTCAAGTTTTCTTTAAGAGCTCCAATGTAGTTGGACTCAAGCAAGCTCTCAAAAGCTCCAGATCGTACCTGCAAGCCGGTCTTCCTTTGCCGAAGATGATCCATCCGAGGGAACCAAGTCCAAGCTCTAGCTTCACATCAAAATAACCTAGTGAAGCAACTAAGATTCACAACTTTCTAAGAAGTGAAGATTAGGTATGTAGTGAGAGTGTTATAGTATTTTCTATCTCAATTTTCTTCTTGATTCTCAACTCATGAGATAGTAGAAGAAAAATGAAGAAGAAGGAGGAGGAGCCATGAAGAAAGAGAAAACCAAAAATGGTAGAATGAAAATCCTCATCCAAATCAAGCATGCACATTTTATTTTTGGTAAAGAATTTTATATTTTAAAATTGCAACCATGCTTGAATAGTACGTGCAAATGAATTAATAATTCATTTGCCCATACCCTCCACCATTTCTTTCTTCCACCTCATTTCTAAAAGTATTCTTTTATAAATTCAAGAATATGTCCCCACAAATAAATGCTCGTATTCGTATCAAAATACGAATACCTAAGAGATAGAAAATTACAATGAACATAATACTAGAATATATATATCGAAATATATATATGTGTGTGTATGCAAATTATTGAATCAGAACTTGATTTAATAATCCAGCTTAATCCTAAGCCGGCTAATATTACCATCCACCCGATTAAAGTCCGTATGGCTAGCACACATACCTAATCGGAACCATGCACGTATCAATATAAGGCCACTACATCATTTTGCCTGAACCGGAAAAACCCTTTGTGTGGGACTCTAAAGACTCGTCAATACGCTGGCAGTGGGTTTAACCACAAGCACGTCAGTGACACTGGCTGTACGTAACGGCTACCCAGGTATTGAGCGAAAGGAAGGCCGACGAGCAAACTCATCCATACCCCTACTGAGCCTGTTTGTGATAATCTCCATACAGTCCGGTCTCTTCGTCTAAGAGTATCGCATACCGGGTCTAGGGGGTGGATAACGTTAGACCCCTACTAACCCGATAAGTCGTGCCGGTCTGAAGCTCATCACCCACTGAGAAACTACTGATATCATATCAGTAAATCTCATCCATCTTGGCCAAGAATTTCTGGTGATGGCTGACCCAACACAACGCGACATCGACTCCCAATACCGGGAGAGACAAATTCCTGGCAATTGTTCACTGCCTCCATGTGGCTCGGGACTGTACTCAACCAAAACCTGTTTGCACAACCTTTGAGCCATGGTAGGGTAGTAATCTAAGTATAGTTGGAACCCACACGAGACAAATGAAAATCTCAGGTCAAAGGACTAACATGTACTCATGCCACAAGAGAACTTCCATCCGACGATAGGTATAATACCATTTAGAAGTTCTCGGCGAGTCCGTCCGGTGTACTCACCTCCAGTAAGCACCTGTATACTATCTTAGGTGACTCAACACCAATGGCTTGTGAGATCGGCCACCGCCCCTCGTCGGGGTCTCGAAAAGTAGACACTAGTCTACTCCAGAGTATCGATGCCCAATCTCGATACTCACTCGACTAGGGACATTTAAGGATGTGCTTATGGACCTTCCAGCTCCTACATATATAATCACCATCATAATGCTGGTAGTCAAGCAATAATCCTACGGGCTTTATCAAAACATATACACATAATGATAAAGACAAACCAGATAACATACTATTATCTCGAGTAAGATTGTTCTGCCTGTATAAGTTCTCGTTCAATTATCATAATTGCCTACCTGCAATTACAATAATTTCCTTGAGGGCATTATATCTAACAATCTCCCACTTGCACTTAAGCCTGATTATTGCGGTATCGCATACTCACAGCTCGTGTGCTACCGAATACCCAATTTGTCTACTAGTCAGTTTCTCAAAACTCGTTTTGAGAAACTTACGTGTTCGAGAAATAGCCTCAGTGAGTGGATCCTCTCCAATGTTTCTATCTTTATCTCTCTATATCTCAACTTCGCAGAGAACGACTATCTCCCGAAATGAGCTATACATGTCTTAGAACTTGTGTGGATTTCTGATGGGACCTTATTCATAACATGAACACCAAATCCAACAAGCTTCGTAGACTGTATCCATTGCTGATGTAATCAGCACCTAGCGCCATGACCACCTCAGTATCCTTCTTGGAATCCTATCCAACATACTGTATCTTAGAAGAGAGTAAACTTATAACTCTGATAGCTACTCTGTCATCCAGGTCATCTTGGAAGCCTAAACCAGTAACCGCTTCCTGCAGGAGGCTGCCATTACCATACACCAAAAACATCCTCTTATGTTCTTTACTGCTTCCTTTTATTTCTCTAGGATTGGATTAATATCCGCTTACTACAGCAAGTGCAAAAAGTAACATCTGGTCTGGTACATAACATCGCATGATTGACTCAATTGCCTAAGTAAGTGATATGTCATTCATGCAACTCCCTGATTGTGAGAAATTTTGTGCTTATGCGCTTTTGAATCAAAGAATTAACCGCAATCAATAACGGTGTCTCTTTGCAGCTAGCCGGTTGAGTACGGGTCGGTCCACAGGGAGATGGATTCCTATTCTTTATGTTCTAACAAGTTAAGTCCAATTATTGTGGGTTTTGTTTTAGATCTAAGAATGAGAATGAAATGATTTAAAAGCTTGCTAGGGTTAGGATTATGTTAGTTTGGAAAGTCAATTATTCTCACCGCTTTCTTTGTCCTAATTAAGAACTTTAGGTGTTAAGGTAATAGTTAACAAAGGGGATTAGCACGACCGGGAAGAAACTAGGTTTCTTCCCTTTGATCCTTGTCCGTCCTTTCTTAACTCTTATCCCTAACCTCTATGGAAATCAACCACAACCGGTCTTAACTAGGGAATCACCGCTACCTCGTGGGATAGGGTGCCGTAGTGAGCGGTGTGTGGTTGTTTTGCATAGAGCCCTTATTTTAAAATATTGAACGGGCAAGAAAGGGGTGAGAGATTTTCATCTCTCAAACCTTCCCCAAACCTAACCCTAACAAGTGAGGAACTACTCACTCATTAAGGATGTTATGATGAAATTCATTTTTATAATTTTCTTTTTAAGAAACTAATTAAATTGCAGATAAATAAAGACAGGTAAAAAATGCAGAGAAATAAAATTGCAATTATGAAGAACACAAGATAAAAAATAGAAAATACCTTTATTGATGCACTCTTGACGATTACAAGAGAATTGAAATTTAATCTAGAAATTTAAAAAGAGGCATCTCAAAAGAGGCACCTAAAAGAGGCACACCCCAAAAGAGGCTGTAGGCTTTCCTATTTATAGATAGGAGAAACCCGAGGGTTTATATCTGATCCACATCTAGAATTACAAAACTACCCTAAGAAAACCGGGTCAATGCACCGACTCCACCGACATGCACCGACACGCGCCAACATGTGCACAGCACGGCCGCGGAACCGCAGCCATAAGCCATGTTTGGCCGCGGATCCGCGGCCATATGGTGGGGTCTTGGTCCGATTTCTTCAGTGTAGCTTCAAGTTGCTTTTTCCTTCTATTTTCTTCACTTGGTTCTTCAGAATCTTTTCTAGTTTCTTCCAGATTTCCACAGTGCAGAATGTTGTGGACTTTTACCGTTAGCTTCGTGTTGAAGTCTTGAATCTTGTGCTGCCCTTATACGTTGTGCAATCAAACTGTTCGCTGATCTTTTGTTTGTTCCTCAAACTGGTAGGCGACATCTTACAAATTCATCTATTTGTTGGTTGTAGTCTCACATTTGTAGCGTCTTTTCATCATTTTCACTATATTGTTCCGAGAACCTGTAACCTGCAACTATTTAGCAGACATGGATCAAAAGCACCTATTTATTTGTAAAATGATTAAGAATGGGGAATATAATAATGCAAAATTATGATATGAACAAATACCCCCAAACTTATCTTTTGCTCGTCCCGAGCAAAGCTAATTTATTCTCGAAAAAATCCTAATCTCACTTTCGCAGGGAATCGCGATTGCACTGAGCTCGTGCAACAAGCCGTTAAACCTCTAGGTGTCCCTAGTAGGAGGAGTGTTGTCTCCTTAGGGTTTTCAGCGGATACTACCCACAAAATCCGATTAATTTGGCCTGTTGACTTTCATTCTTCAATTAGGTATTCTAGCAAGAAATTCTATTATCTTTAATTTATAAATTATCAACCCATATTTTTCACACTCACTTATCATTTAACTTAAGATCATATATGTTCTGCAAATTTATTAAGCTTTCAACATCTTTTGAATTTTCCTTCTAAGGTTCCATCTCAACTTAGGAATTTTTATCATCTCTACTGAAGATATAAGCCCTATCTTTCATTCCTATCTCTCATCCAAACCCCAATCATATACCCCTACGTGTGTGTATGTATCACCCCTACACTTGGAAATTCAATTCTAGCTATCATACTCTTGTCCATCGTCCAAAGTACTTTTAGTTGGTGAATTTTAGATGAAATTGCTCACACATCCTTCATGCGACCGTTAATAATTCTTGAGCTACTAACGACCGATTACAAAATGTGTTTGCGCATTAAGGCGTAATTCATCGTCTTGTAATACCTAAGGCTTTAGCAGTGACTCCCAAACCAGTTGGTCTAAGGCACTAGGTGATAAAGCACCCTCGCTATATATATTTTTTATTTTACGCAGCCTTAGGTAATTACAAAACCAGTGTTCATTTTTTTATATCTCTTTATTCACACTTATACTTTTATTTAATTTTTTTCTCATACTAAGGATTTTAGACAAGAGCAATTCAAGGTATCCTCTACTATTCCAAGTTTCAAGGTGCGTGTATGTGCTAGTTGTAGGGTATATATTTTCAGAATTTAGACTTAAGGTTCAGAATTATTTTCAGACTTATACTTCAAATAAAAATTCAATACTCTTCCCTTGTTTTGACTTAACCCAAGAACTGAACTCAAAATTTGCCTATTTCTAAATAAACTACAACGACGTATATTTTCTACAGTTAAACTTTAAGAAATGTTATTTTTAGGGTTTTTAATTTACTAAGTTTAGAATCTAGTTTTTCTCTACTATTCAACCGTCATGTTGAACTTAAGTCAGATATGGCCAAAATTGAACTTTTTAATTTTTATAATTTTTAAAATTTTTCAGTTTTTATGGGTTTTAAAATAAGTATGCAAATGCAAAAATATACATATAAATGCGAAGGAAGAATGCTTACCGAGCACACCCCCAAACTTAAACTTGATAGTGCCCTCACTGCCAGGCTACACCAAGAGGATCAAAATTGTAGGCACTCCCCTGTTTATTTTTTTATTATTTTTTTTTATTAAAAGAAAAATAAAACAAAATATATACAAAAAGGTCCCCCCAAACTTAAGTGAAACAATGTTTCCACTGTTTAAGCGTTAAAGTTTAGAGTTAGGGAGGAGAAAAACACAATATCAAGCTATACAAGGCCTTACATAGGCCAAATGTTAGCACCAACCATTCAAAGATTTTATCGTTATAATGGTGTGGTTGGTGAAAGAATGGAGTGTAGAGAAAAGAAATAAGAAACACACGAGACCGTGTGGAGATAAAAGCAGTATACGGTCTCGGTGGAGGAGAAGAGTGGCGGAAGGGAAAAAGAAATAGTGTTGGTTCGACTTCTTCAGGTGGAGGTTGATTAATCATAAAATCCGTGTCGTTTAGGAATGCGAGTTCTTCGGCGAAAATATCTTCGAAACTTTTATCGATGGTCCGATTGAACGTTTCAATGTCAATAAATGTCGCGCCAGAATTCAACACACTTGATTTTTCAAAAATTATGGAGGTCGGAGACTTGTAAGGCTCATCTACCTTATTCTCAAAAGAGTCTAAATCAAGTTGTTTTTCTATAATTATCGAACTCAAAATATCGGATTGTGATTCATTAACACTCGCAATCATTAAAGGAAGATTAGAAGAAGAACCGGAGAAAGTGGGAGAAAGAAATGGAATACGAACTTGAGGGTGGAGATGGAGTGTATAAATTAGCACAATTTGTAATGACCGATGTGTAAAAAGCGATTGTGCTAATCTATCAACCCACTGAGAAATGAGGTCAAATCCCTCAAGATTCGTGAGAAAACATGGGTATGTCAAACTTGGTAAACCAGACATTGAAAATGAAAGTGTAATGGTTTCTTGCGCAGTCGGAACGAGGATGGAGGGAAGTGATTGAGGAAGGGTATCGGTTAAAGATTCAGGAGAGTATGCGCAGTCAATGAAAGGGATAGAATGAATTGGAAAATCCGACTCCTCAAGTAAAACTGCTTCATCCTCAATAATTTCCTCAATACTCTCCTCAAATTTTAGCTTACCCATGCAATTCACATCAAAATCAAGACGCATATGAAGTTCGGGAGAAATATTTAATGACTCGGTATGATGAATTGGAGTGAAAAATTCAGTCAAATCTGCGGGTTCATCATCAAAAATATTCCCAGCGTCGATATCCTCAATCAAGTGAAAATCAATTTTTTCAGACACCTCATCAAAAGCATGGATATCAATCAATTCAGGTTCTAGAGTGGAGGTGTAGAGGTGAAAAGGATTGGTGATGGTTTCACTCGAAAAGGACCCTTCACAATCAGGTAAATCAAACACTACAAAGTCGCATAACTCATTAGACGTTTTATCTTCAACTGATGAATCATTTGGAACACTTGATAGACATTCAAAACCGGAGTTATGGGATTCAATTGGGGATGGGTAGGTTTGATTTGGAAGTGTGTACAGCTCACTCTCACCACTCAAATTCTCAATCTGTCCAACCGCCTCATCACACATTGGAAAATTTGGAACTAGTTGGAAACTAGCTGCCGGGTCACTAGGTTGTATAAGTGCGGCCATGGACGCATTCAAATCCCTCATCTGTTGGATTGTCGCTACCATATAAGCTTCCAACGACTGTTCCCGACTAGACATGGGTTGTGACGGGGTTTCAGTAAAAGATTCAAAGTTGTTTGGATACTGGAAACTCCCAAATGGTTGTGTAGAAGCAATGTCTAGGGAAGGTGCAACAGTTGGGTAAGATGGATAGGGATCGAATGGTTGGACAATATTAGGATCAACATTTGGATAAAAAGGTGAATGGAATTGTTGATCCCAAGAACTGGAAGTGTTGAAAGGAGTGAAAGATCGTCTACGAGATTGTTCAACATGTTCAGCAATAGACATGGGTTTCGGAGTTACCACCGGACTCTCAAAAGGGGTATCAACGTAAGAAGGTGGTGAAGGTTGAAACGGTTGATACAAAGTGGATTGCGGAGTCCAACTGTTTCTCCTAGACGCGTCTATTTGATCTTTCAAAGAAATTTTGGGCATGGAGGGGTCGTCCGAAATTCGACCAAAACAATGCGCGTAGGAAGTAATGTCTGGTTGAGGGTACCAAAGTTCGGCAAGAGTTTTACGAGGTAGGGTACCCATGATGTGAGAAAGGAGAAGAATGTGATGATTTTTTTATTTTTAAATTTTTTTTATTTAAAAAAAAATTTGTTTGATTTTGGAGTTTTGAAATTTTTGAAAGTGTTTTTTTTAGAAAGAGTTTTGCAAAAATTTGTACGAAACTACGACACAATTTCAAACAATCACAATTTATACATGCACAATCAAGCCTAGAGCTAGGGTCTCCTAAGTCAACTAGACTGCTCCTAACTGTTCCAAAGGGCAAGTTGTGAGATATCCCACAAATCGACTCTTCACCGTCAATTGTGGTCAGGTAAGCACAAGTAAAGAAAGGAGGGATCCGCTCACGAATCATCGTGAGACGGGCCTTTTAAAATTACCTTTCCTACTTGTCTAGCCTAGGCACCACAAAGTCAGGTTTAGATAAACGACCGATTGCCCACAACCTTCCTTTGTCCTAATGAGCGCGACAGACCTTAGTGGCTGAGTCTAAGTATTTTTTAATTAACTCAAGGGTGATGCATATGCTTTTTGTGATTTCTGGGGTCTTAGGAAGGGTAATGAAATCCCCACCCAATCTTGATTGGTATTATAGCCCCTTAAAAGTCCGTATTAATTATGCAAAGAAGTTAACACACCAAAAACACTTGCAATTTTTTTTAATTTGGTAGCGCAAAGAATCCTGCACAAAAACAATTTATTGGAGAGGGAGAAGAAATTTTGCGCAAAGAACCCCGCAGGAAAATTTTTCAGTGGAGCTCAGGGTAGGAGAGGGGACAAAAATACTTACATAAAATTTTGGGGTGTTGACGTCAGCAGTTGACCGCGGTTCCGCGGTCAAACGCTTGAATCCGCCGCGGTTCCGCGGTGGTTAAGTTGTTTTGGGTCTCCAAAATTTTTCTGTTGTCTGTTGTGATTCTCCTCTGTCTGTTCTGATCTTCTGTTTGTTGATTTGTTCACTGGTTTTTCCAGATCTGAATCAGTCCATCTTCTTTTCCTGCGCAATTCACACAATACCTCTCAAAAAGAACAAGATGATTTTTATTTTTATTTTTATTTTATTTATTATTTTTTTTTGTTTTAAAATTTTTCAATTTTTATAAATTTTAATTTTTTTTATTTTTTATATATTTTTTAAACCCGAAATTACACAAAGAAAGAGACCACCGTCTCCCCGGCAACGGCGCCATTTGATTGATGGAAAATTTTTGTGCTTATGCGCTTTTGAATCAAAGAATTAACCGCAATCAATAACGGTATCGCTTTGCAGCTAGCCGGTTGAGTACGGGTTGGTCCACAGGGAGATGGATTCCTATTCTTTATGTTCTAACGAGTTAAGTCCAATTATTATGGGTTTTGTTTTAGATCTAAGAATGAGAATGAAATGATTTAAAAGCTTGCTAGGGTTAGGATTATGTTAGTTTGGAAAGTCAATTATTCTCACCGCTTTCTTTGTCCTAATTAAGAACTTTAGGTGTTAAGGTAATAGTTAACAAAGGGGATTAGCACGACCGGAAAGAAACTAGGTTTCTTCCCTTTGGTCCTTGTCCGTCCTTTCTTAACTCTTATCCCTAACCTCTATGGAAATCAACCACAACCGGTCTTAACTAGGGAATCACCGCTACCTCGTGGGATAGGGTGCCGTAGTGAGCGGTGTGTGGTTGTTTTGCATAGAGCCCTTATTTTAAAATATTGAACGGGCAAGAAAGGGGTGAGAGATTTTCATCTCTCAAACCTTCCCCAAACCTAACCCTAACAAGTGAGTAACTACTCACTCATTAAGGATGTTATGATGAAATTTATTTTTATAATTTTCTTTTTAAGAAACTAATTAAATTGCAGATAAATAAAGATAGGTAAAAAATGCAGAGAAATAAAATTGCAATTATGAAGAACACAAGATAAAAAATAGAAAATACCTTTATTGATGCACTCTTGACGATTACAAGGGAATTGAAATTAATCTAGAAATTTCAAAAGAGGCACCCAAAAGAGGCACACCCCAAAAGAGGCTGTAGGCTTTCCTATTTATAAATAGGAGAAACCCTAGGGTTTACATCTGATCCACATCTAGAATTACAAAATTACCCTAAGAAAACCGGGTTAATGCACCGACTCCACCGACACGCGCCGACACGTGCACAGCACGGCCGCGGAACTGCAGCCATAAGCCATGTTTGGCCGCGGATCCGCGACCATATGGTGGGGTCTTGGTCTGATTTCTTCAGTGTAGCTTCAAGTTGCTTTTTTCCTTCTATTTTCTTCACTTGGTTCTTCAGAATCTTTTCTAGTTTCTTCCAGATTTCCACAGTGTAGAATGTTGTGGACTTTTACCGTTAGCTTCGTGTTGAAGTCTTGGATCTTGTGCTGCCCTTATACGTTGTGCAATCGAACTGTTCGCTGATCTTTTGTTTGTTCCTCAAACTGGTAGGCGACATCTTGCAAATTCATCTATTTGTTGGTCGTAGTCTCACATTTGTAGCGTCTTTTCATCATTTTCACTGTATTGTTCCGAAAACCTGTAACCTGCAACTATTTAGCAGGCATGAATCAAAAACACCTATTTATTTGTAAAATGATTAAGAATGGGGAATATAATAATGCAAAATTATGATATGAACACTCTCTCTCCTCATCAGTCTAGAAGACACCACTTTTAGAGAGGGAGACTCCATCACCTGCAGGTAGACTACCACGCCAGGAGTCGTCCATTCTAAACTGATTTAAAATGGTGTCCAAGTATCCCGATTGGGACACTTCCTAAATCTAGATCTAAAACCATAGATCTAGTCATCAAAATCATTGATATATTGTCCATATCTTATGTGGAGAAATACTTTGTGACAACCAAAGTTTGACCGATCGTAGTGTAGGAACATCACTTCCTATAAGGAGCATGTCATCCAAATACCAGGACATCACTCCCTACTGTCTTCTTACCAGTTCCATCTTTTGTTATGATTAAGTCAAAATCTTTGACTTTCACATCAAACTAGATGGCTAATTCCACTCTTCTTACTTTATTCTATAAATAGACATAAGCAACCTGCTCACCACGCTTCTGCTGCTCCAACTGACTAAAATAACCCTCTGGAAAAGTCATATACACGTGCACTTCTAAAACTAGTTTAAAACGACGTTATAGTCATCCACCTGCCAGATCTCATAGTCTAGGACAGCAGTAGTGGTAAGCTTGGGTCATCAAAACCTCCCTGTCACCATCCTTAAGGAGACCAAAGTACCTCTCAGGTGGCTGAGGTTACTCGCCAAATTTGCGAAGTGGCTAATGGATTGTCGAATCCAATTGAATTCTTAGGTGCTACCAAATTTTCAGTAACCGTTTGTTGTTCTGGAATCACTTCCAGTTCTACCATACTCCCACTAATGTTTTCTGAAAAGAATTCATTTTAGTAAAAGGTGGCGAGTCAAGAATAATATAAATATTGATCCCGTAAATGGTAGAATGTTAACCCTCGTCAATGTCCGGGATAACCCACAAACTGTCATTACTAAAATGTGCCTTCAGTTTATCTGGATTCTGGTTTTAAGCATAAGCCGGACAACTTCTTATACCTTAACATCGTTAAGATATGAATCTGTTCTATATCCAATATAGAAACAAATGCACTAATTTAATTGGAACCAGATACAAAAACCATGCAGCTTTTTCAAGTGCATATCGACTAAATGGAAGAAGGCCATGCAGCATTCTTCATCAAGAAGTGCACCCACGGATGAGTAACCTGAGAGAGAAGAAAGTTCTCAAATATTTTACTTATGACGGAAAACCTAGCATAAGTATCTACACCTTCGATCACCTCGAAAAATCTTGATGCTTCCAACGCATGGTTCTCTACTTTATTCTTATACCTATAACTTCTTAAAATTTGGACCTTGTATTTCAACAAAATGCGTGTCTAAAACTAGAGAATTCATAAGTAAACGGAATATAGTACGAGTACCAACCCCTCGTCCTGATGGACATCAGAAAACATACAATACTTTGTATAAGTCCTCTGAGTTTAATAACTCAAACCCTGTGTGTCGTAAGTTGAAAACTGTTTTATGGTTAAGAAGAATTACACCGTTATTGAATACAACTTACCTAATCACCAACTGATAAAGGTAAATGTCATAAACATAATTTCAAAAAACTATATCTTACTTTATGAAATAAATGTATAGATATATCGGTTTGAAATTGGTGCATAACAACGGATATTCAAAACCAAATATTTCCCGTTAGGCAAAACCCAGGTGACTTCCTCAAATATCACCATTTATAAAGAATTCTGATATTGAGGATATAATCACCCAATTCCCAACATTTTACTCCCACTTAGCATCTGTAACGCCATACAGATGTGAGAATCAAGTCTTGTAAATACATACCCTGGAATCAGAATCTAATTGGAAAAGCAGTTTTCAATTAACACCGCACAGTAAAACTGAAACATGAAAATGTTTCAAGGGGTGACCGGGTATTCCTAATAATGCATCTTCCACTATCTAGATTCATGACATTAGTTGTAAATTTTCTTGCCCTCACTTCAATCTCTTTATATGTCTTTATTTCTTACCTTTTGTATACCATACTTAGGCTAATTAGTTTTCTTCTTCCCTACCTTTCGACACCTGCCTAAGGTTTGGAAGAAGATTATCCAATAAGCGTAATAGGTGTACCCTCCTAATACTAGGAGCCCTCGTAACCTGAGATAAGGTAAAGAGAAAAGACAACCGAATAATTCTATTCAATTTCTCCAGAACTGAAATCCATTCTCTAACTGAAACAAGTTTCTTCGAGTTCGTATGTAACTATACGATGGCATACCCAAGAAATATGGATCTTCGTAGAGATACAGAGTGTTCTGGAGAAATGCAAAGGGGAAGTAAGAGTGGCAAAGATATATGTGATTTTATCGTGAATCATGACAATCCAAATCCAAAGTGTGTAAGAAGGTTTGGTTAATTTGGTTCATAAGTTTTAGTTTAAGGTCAGGTCATGATCGCTGCCGGAGAGAGAGAAAAGAAACACCCAACGTGCACTCTAACCTAAATTAGATTGGTTAATCACTTTATCTAATCGGGATGGCTCTCACTGTTTTCTCGAATTCTCCTTCAAACCCTAAAAGGAGAACTGGCCGGGATCATATACACCTTACAAGTTCGCTAACCGTTTAGCCAGGTCAGTGTTGGTACCCCGAGGAAGGTCCCCCATGCTTTCACACAGACCCAATTAAATAACTCCGTTTTAGCATAGGCGTAACCTTATTAACACTTTCTAGACACCTAATAAGTCAGCTATTTATGAAGTGAAAATCTCCTAAGGAGTAATACCTACTCATCAGTGAGAATCGGGACCCAACTATCATTGTATGATAATTTTGACGGTAGTCAAAAAAAATTACTACACTCCAGAAGGTATGCGCAAATTTGGCAAGTTTCCCTTATATTTGAAACCCCCGATATGGTTTCTGCCCCAAGCGGCTCATGACCTTGACGGAGGCCAACAAATCATAAGTCGCAAGTTAAGTTCTACACGTCATTATTCTGATTAATTTAGACCCACCCGTACTCGCCCTTGACAGAGGCCAACAAGGCTGTACAAAGCACCTCGCCAGAGAGCCCTCACCTACGTCCGCGACTCCTCACCCTCGCCACCATCAACCATGACCATCACCTCCATACTCGAGCAAAACCAAGACCCATCACCGCCTTGTCTCCACTGCCACCGCCTCATCACGATTGTTTTCATCTTCACCATCATCTTCCTCTTTCCATCTCTGACCTCAAGACCGAACACAACCCCTAGCTTCCCAACTCCGATCACCTGCAGCCCTCGCCAACATCTTTTTCTCCGATCTCACCACCTCTTCTAACCCAAGCGCCCTCGACCTCGACTTCACCACTGGCGTTCGCCCTCACTCTCGACCGTCATCATCACCATGGCCACCTCCTTTACAACCCAGATCACCCACCATGGCCGAGCAACCTCTTCCATCATTATCATCATCTTCTCTTCAACTCCTTCCACTGCCACGGCCACCAACCCAAACACCTGCCGCCGCCTTCACCTTCTTCGAAACCTTTGACCCTAATTCCGTTCACCCTTTCCTCCTCTCTTGACCCGATCTTCAACCCATCCTCGTCTCCATCTTCATCTTCTTTCAACCCATGACAATATCCTACTCGAATCCATCACCGGCGCAGACTTCGACAGCAACCGACGAACCCAATACCATCCCTCGAGCATCTCCTACAACCCTAACCCCATGATTTGGATGAATTTACCTGAACCGAGGCCATCACCAAGAGTTTCCAACTTAATCCAGTCGTCGCATCATTTTCAAGAGCCATGGTGATCAACATCGTCTTCGTTGTGATCTCATAGCCACGACCAACACCCGTACCCGAGCACCTTACCTGAGCTGAGATCGTGCCTTGTGTTCACATCTCCGTCGTCGTTACCATCGCATCATCGATTCGAGGCAAGTATCCGTTACTTGTTCTAACATGCTAGTTACGGCAAGGTCCACTCTTGCTGTAACATTATTGCTATATTCGTTTTGTTCCTAATATTATATTTTTCATGTACTGACAATATTTACAAATAACATCCCTCGAACTGGAAAATAACTTACGGTATACTACATTGTTAGAAGCTAGAACATTGTCTTGATAACACTTGTTACTGGTTTAGGATAAGTAACATTATGAGATAAAAGTTTAAATACAAAATATAGAGGTTTAAATATAAAATAGTAGTTTGAAGATATTGATGGTTACGTTTGCAATTATCAAGTTAATTAATCATTGTTATACTATACATATGGAGTATTAGTATTTTCATGTGGATCAATAAATACAGCTATAACGTATTTGTTTAATTAAAGTCATTTCATATATCAAATTAATAATCATATATATACCCAGCAAATAAGTTAGTTCATAATAATTTATTTAGATACAAGTAACATTATACGTTAAACAAAATATTGTTATTAATCCAGTCGGATTAATAACATGAACAAGTAATAGTTGATTTAATCATATAACTAATCTTAAACATGACACGCTTTTTAAGCTATATCCTTTAGTGTACCGATATACTGTTAGGACTATAGTACTTGCTTTACATTATGACTTGTCTATGATATGTGACCGTGATACACACACCTTACCTGAATGATTATATCATCCCTGACATGCTTGTACGCTAATTCATGACTTGTACCCTGCAATCCTGTTACTGTTAACGTTATCATGCTAGTACCTGCTTACCTATAATACTTACCGATACCAACAATCCTGACTTGTTGTCCTGATGGACGTGATCTGTTGTCTAGATAGACATAACATGTAACTTCCTGTTCCTGTGTTGGTATTAGATAGATATTATTCATACCTGACTTGGAAAACCGAAACCTGGGGAAATGAGGAAACCAAAAGTGTAACTGAAGTGTAACTTAAAAGGATATTACTTGATCCGTAGTTCCGGGGGGGGGGGGTAACGGAATAGAATCATTCGTGATTCTTACTACTTGGTCCGTGGTTCCGAGGGGTAACGGAACAGAATCATTCTTGATTCATACATCTTGATCCGTGGTCCTGGGGGATAATGAGATATATACTTTTGAGTTACATGGAGGGGTACATTCATTGGTTTCAAATAGCTATAGGATAGTTAACCTAGAAACACAGACTTCAGGATACATGCGACATATCTATAGCCTGCTGTATAACACCCGTGATTGTTTGTTTATACTCATACCTTATTTTTCACGCGATATCCTGTATAGCATACTGTCCAGTTATTATTATTATTACGATATTTATGACACACTGACGTCTAGGTTTTGCATGGCCCAGATACTTGACTTTAGCATAGAAGAATCGTGAGTACTTCGAAAGGATCGCTAATCAGTGAGGATCATTCCACTGATATAGTTATTAATTATGGTTTAAGTATTTTCTTGTTTCTTTGAATCTTTACTGCTTCCGCTATCATTTCTTGTTATTTTTTATCGTGGTTACTGGACATGTTTAGAGATAGATAGTTATATTATTATTCCTAATTACTGATTGACAACCGTAATGTGACTATGAGAGGATATTTCCTAACCATAGGTATCATGGTTGGCTTTGTCACGTTCCGAATTTACGTATTTTGGGAAGCGGAGCGTGACACACTGACTTAGTTGGAACTTTATTCAATAGGTATGTTGCAGATTCTAGTGCAAACCCCCAGAAGGATAGCGGCAACTCAGCATTACTCATCATGGAACACACCATATCTAGAAAGGTGCGATTCCGTTTTTCTGATACACCGTTGTTTTGTGGTGTATATGGAGGAGTAAGCCGAGAGAGAATTCCATTCTCTTTTAAATATTTCAGGAACTCGACACTTAAGTATTCTCCACCCTGATCAGATCAAAATATTTTGATACTTTTGCATGTTTATTTTTCCACTTCATTCTTATAACCCTGGAATTTCTCAAAGGTCTCGGATTTATGTTTCATCAAGAATACATGTTCATACCTTGAGAAATCGTTGGTAAAAGTGATTAAGTAGGAATGACCACTTCTTGCATGTGTAGACATCGGACCACACACCACGCTGTGTATGAGACCCAGGAGCTCAGTGGCTCTTTCTCCGTGTCCAGTGAACGAAGTTTTGGTCATCTTTCCATTGATACATGATTGACATGTTGCATAAGATGGATATTCAAACGATCTAAATATCCATCTTTATGTAACTTAGTTAATCGTGTTTCATTGATATGACCAAGTCTACAATGCTTTAAGAAATCTTGATTTAATTCTGGAGTCTTTCTTTTAAATGTATTTTGGACGTTGAAAACTTGTTGTTGATTGAATACCTATATTCCGTTATTTAGTGTACTCGACCCAATCATTTCATGATTCAGGTGAATGTTTATGACATTGCTTTCAAGTGCAAAATTATATCCTTCATTAGATAACAAACATACAAAAATAATATTACACATTATGCTGGGTACACAAAAGCAGTTATGGAACAACAAAATATGTCCACTCGCCAATCCAAGATGATATTCTCCCACTGCAACAATATCCACACTTGCTCCGTTGCCGACCTTGAGGATCAAATCACCTTTCCACAAAACTCTACGGCTTCTCAGCGCCTTCAAAGAGTTACAGATGTGAGATCCTGATTCGGTATCCAATACCCAGGAAGTAGAGTTAATAGAGAAACGGTTTTCAATCACGAACACACTTGAAGTCGAAGCAACAACTTGCTTTGTGTCCTGATTCTTGGTTTTCAAAGCCTGACAATTCTTCTTCCAATGTCCCTTCTTATGACAATAGAAACATTCCTCCTTTGTTACTGATCCCCCAATCTTTGTCTTTCCCTTTCCATGCATCTTCTGCACACCTCCTTTCGGTTTGGTGGGGTCCTTCTTCTTCTTTCCCTTAAACTTAACCTTGGATTTAGAGAAAGAAGGTTTCCCAACAACTAGAACGGGTGTTTTCTTGGATTTCTTCAAGGTGCCCTCTGCAACCCTTAATATGTTGAGTAGCCCAGGAAGTGTAACTTCCGTTCTTTGCATATTGAAGTTGAATATGAATTGGGCATAGATGGAGAGAAGAGACTATAGAATCAAGTTGGTATATGGCTCATTCTCCAACGTGGTTCCAAGGTCCGCGAGCTCTTCAATGAGAGTAATCATCTTCAGGACGTGGTCCCCTACAGATGATCCGACAGTCAATCTCGTCTGAAATAACTTCTTCGAGGTCTCATATCTTGCAATACAAAATAGCTCTCCATATAAATCTTTGGTATGGAGGAAGATGGAAGTAAGGTCCATCTTCTCATGCCGCCTCTGAAGTTCAATATCTATGGAGGCCAGCATGAGGCACTTGACTTTCGTGTAATCAAGATCCCAAATCTTATGGATCTCAATGTCCACGACTGAGGATTCTGGACCTGGAACAAGTGGGATTTAGCCGTGAGGACATATGAAACCTTATCATAAGTAAGGGCCATGTGGACGTTCGTTAACCAGTCTTTATAATTCGGCCCAGTCAGTTTGTTTTTATTTAGTATAAGCTTAAGTCCCGTCATGGTCGCTGCAATTAGGAGAGAGAAAAGAAACACTCAGCATATCCTCTTGCAAGTTTTGATTGGTTAGTAGTTTATCTAAACAGGATGGCTCTCACTGTTTCCTCGAATTCTCCTTTAAACCTTAAAAGAAGAATTAGTCGGGATTAATCGCATCCTACAAGTTCGCTTATCTTTCGTCCAGGCCAGTGTTGGTACTTCAGAGGGAGATCCCCCGTGCTTTCGCATGGAATGATTAAATAGTCCCGTTTTCCCAGAGGCATAGCCCCATTAACACCTTCCTAGACACCTACTTGATTAGCTAATTGCAAAGTGAAAAACTCTTCCGAAGAGTAGCTGATACTCACAGTAGGTTCGGGACCCAACTATCATCGTGTGATAATTTTGAGGAAAGCCTACCAAAACTACCACACTCCAGAAGGCATGCAACACTAGCAAGTTTCTTGTATGTTTGAAACTCGCGATGTAGTTTTTGCCCCAAGTTCTTATAACCTCGATGAAGGTCAAAACATCATAAGTCGCAAGTCAAGTTTAAATCGTCATTGTCCAGATTAATTTAGACCTATTCGTACTAGCCCTTGACAAAGGTCAAAACAGCTGTACGCTTGTCCTAGATTAATGCATCTATTTATGCTATAAATAAGTACCCGCTAACTACCAAATACTATGCCTTGGCGAAGGTCAAAACACATAGCATGAATACTAATTGATACCTATCTGAAATGACGGAGGGCTACTGCTGGTTTTGGCGAAAACCGTGAACGTAATGAACTTGATATATTTAAAGGAACTGAATTGATTTGAAAAGAAGTGGTTTAGGCTCCGATTTTAAAAGTTGTTTTAAAAAAAACCGAGTGGTTTTATAATTATTCCAACGACGTCAAATTTTAGGTTTGTTTCTTTGCATAAATTGAGATTAATGCGGTCCCATCAATTAGCTTTATCACACCTGAAAATAACGAAAATATAATGTACATATATGCCACCCGCATTCGCCACGGGACACCGTCATGCACCGTTAGGTTACTTAACTAACCGCAGAGCAAGAGCTAGGCTAGCGCGGATGCAAAACATATATAACATATCTATATATATATATATATATATATATATATATATATATATATATATATATATAACCATTCTTCACAGGTATGATAAACATCACAAGCAGATATCAACATCATAGGGAATGGAGAAATAGATCAACTAGGAACTTTTGAATTTAATTGAGCCACCTATGAAACACAATTCTCCACGGTCGTGGGAATAGTCGAGTGTGAATAACCCTAGACCCCTACGAGTGTGGCAAGTTACCTGCCAATCCTAGAATTTGGTTGTTTACCGTCGAAAACAGAGACGAACTGGGATTGAATGTCTTGCCTGAATTTGGGGGAAAATACTATTTGGACATATCTACACACCTCTCCGAAGATACCAAGTTGATTTATGGCACCGTATATCGGTGGTTTGGATAGATGCGACCGATATAGTAGACTTTATCAGATTCCCCCTCATTTGTGAAGGGTTTTTTGATTATGGGGACGCTCTTCCCTGTAGGCGCAAGCCCCTGCAGTTAATTACGTTATAGCGTTACGATAACCACTTTCTCTTGCTCCAGTAGGTCACTTCGTGTCGTGTGTTATTTTGTTTATTATGGTTGCCCGTGGATTGTATACGGAGGCTAGTTTATGTCATCGTCCGTAGGACGCGGATTAGTTCGAATCCGTATATTTTGGATTTGGGTTTGGGTCAAGGATTTACTTGACGGGGTCCACGTTGGTAGCTTGGTTTGCCAACGGGAATGAACTTGGGATGCAGATCTCATATAAATGAGGTCTATCAGTTCATGGGATGAGCATGATTTCAGTCCCACAAGTCTTCCGACTGGAAGAAGATTCGGGTTTGATCTAAGGATCGTTAGTCATATTTGAGACTACGATCAACTTATGAACAAATGAGCATATGAGCTCAATTATTTTAGTTTAAAGGCATCACGGTCCAACATTCCCATTTTGGGGACGAATGTTAGTTTAAGGACATTTTGGTCCATTATCGCCATATTTGAGACGAATATTAGTTTAAGGACATTTCGATCTATTATCGCCATGTTTGAGACGAATATCAGTTTAAGGACATTTCGGTCCAACATTCCCATTTTGGGGACGAAGGAAGAGGAGTTGTTGGTTATTAGGACCCGCCACCTCACTGAAGACGTTGAAGAATTACAACGACATATATCAGAGGTGTGAAGAGATGTACCCTTGAACCAAATCCTGTATTTGAGGGAAAAAATCGTGGTGGATCATCCAAAAATCAATAGTCTTGGTTGAGACTTAGATTAACTTAGAAGGTATGAGACTAAGATCAGTTTGGATATCACGAACATAAGCTTAGCCAATTTGGGCTAAGATTGGATTTCTGTAACACCCAACAGTGCTAAGCACTCGGTTACATATAGTGCTCACGTGTATATCACGTGATGCACTATAATAGTGTTAAGCACTAATTTTTTTTCTAGCGCTCACGTGTGTTTCACGTGAGGTACTGAGCGTCTGGCGCTCACGTGTGTTTCACGTGAGGCGCTTAACTTTGGCTTCTTTTGAGCACTCACGTGAGGCTTTAAGTTTTGGCGCTCACATGTATTTCACGTGAGGCGCTGCACTAGTGCTAAGTACTAAACTTTCTGTTTTCTGGTGCTCAAGTGTATTTCACGTGAAGCGCTATGTAACGAAAATTGAATGTACATATATGCCACCCGCATTCGCCATGGACACCGTCATGCACCGTTAGGTTACTTAACTAACAGCAGAGCAAGGGCTAGGCTGGCGCGGATGCAAAACGTATATAACATTTATATATATAACCATTCTTCACAGGCATGATAAACATCATAAGCAGATATTAACATCATAGAGAATGGAGAAATAGATCAACTAGGAACTTTTGAATTTAATTGAGCCACCTATGAAACACAATTTTCCACGGTCGTGGGAATAGTCGAGTGTGAATAACCCTAGACCCCTACGAGTGCGGCATGTTACCTGCCAATCCTAGAATTGGGTTGTTTATCGTTGAAAACAGAGATGAACCGGGATTGAACGTCTTGCCTGAATTTGGGGGCAGATGCTATTTGGACATATCCACCCACCTCTCCGAAGATACCAAGTTGATTTATGGCACCGTATATCGAAGGTTTGGATAGATGCGACCGATATAGCAGACTTTATCAGATTCCCCCTCATTTGTGAAGGATATTTTGATTGTGGGGACGCTCTTCCCTGCAGGCGCAAGCCTCTGCAGTTAATTACATTATAGCGTTGCGATAACCACTTTCTCTTTCTCCAGTAGGTCACTTCGTGTTGTGTGTTATTTTTTTTTATTATGATTGCCCGTGGATTGAATACGGAGGCTAGTTTATGTCGTCGTCCGTAGGACTCGGATTAGTTCAAATCTGTATATTTTGGATTTGGGTTTGGATCAAGGATTTGCTTGACGTGGTCTACGTTGGTAGCTTGGTTTGCCAACGGGAATGAACTTGGGATGCAGATCTCATATAAATATGGTCTATCAGTTCATGGGATATTCAGGTTTGATCTAAGGATCGTTAGTCATATTTGAGACTACGATCAACTTATGAACAAATGAGCATATGGGCTCAATTATTTTAGTTTAAAGACATCACGGTCTTACATTCCCATTTTGGGGACGAATGTTACCTTAAGGAAATTTTGGTCCATTATCGCCATATTTGAGACGAATATTAGTTTAAGGACATTTCAGTCCATTATCTCCATGTTTGAGACGAATATCAGTTTAAGGACATTTCGGTCCAACATTCCCATTTTGGGGACGAAAGAAGAGGAGTTGTTGGTTATTAGGACCCGCCACCTCACTGAAGACGTTGAGGAATTACAACGACATATATCAGAGGTGTGAAGAGATGAACCCCTGAACCAAATCCTGTATTTGAGGGAAAAGATCGCGGTGGATCATCCAAAAATCAATAGTCTTGGTTGAGACTGAGATTAACTTAGAAGGTATGAGACTAAGATCGGTTTGAATATCAGTTTGGATATCACAAACACAAGCTTAACCAATTTAGGCTAAGATTGGGTTTCTGTAACACCCAATAGTGCTAAGCACTCGGTTACATATAGTGCTCACGTGTATATCACGTGAGGCGCTATAATAGTGTTAAGCACTAATTTTTTTTCTGGCGCTCAGGGGTGTTTCACGTGAGGCGCTGAGCGTCTGGCGCTCACGTGTGTTTCACGTGAGGCGCTCAGATATGGCTTCTTTTGAGCGCTCACGTGAGGCGCTAAGTTTTGGCGCTCACATGTATTTCACGTGAGGCGCTGCACTAGTGCTAAGTACTAAACTTTCTGTTTTCTGGTGCTCACGTGTGTTTCACATTAGGCACTATGTAACTTGGCCTTTGGTGCTCATGTGATTGTCACGTGAGGCGCTGAGTTCTTTTGGAGATTTAATCTCTGTTGATGTTTTCAGAGAGGTTAAACCTCTGTTAATGGTATTTTGGCCATTAACGATTACCAAGATCACTATTTTAAGGATCTGGGATCGAGTTCTTTAAGAGCTAAGTTCTTGATTTGAAGGAACTAAGTTCCTGGAGTATTATGGATTTCATCTTCTTTCAACTTTGTTCTTCCCCGAATCTTTGATTCTCAAGAACAAGATCTTTCCGATGAGAATTAAATTCTCAACTTGTGGAAGACCTGCCTTGTGGATCTCAGATCCAGAGAAAGAACTAAGTTCTTGAGAAGGGTTAAACCCTTAGATAGGTAAATGATATGTTTTTATTTCTGCATTTTCCTTACCTAGGGTTTAGAAGAGGAAGGCTTTCTTCTTTTATTGAGAATTAAATTTTATTCACCATTGGATTTTAATCCAAGGGTTCTCTGTTCTATAGAGAAGATACCTTATCCGTTTTAATAAGATTAGGAAAATATTTTTCTAAGATAGAATTTTATTCTATCTGATGAATATATTGTTTGTTTAATAAGATTAGGAAGATATTTTCCTAACATAGAATTTTATTCTATCATATGAATATCTTGTTAGTTTAACAAGACTAGGAAGATATTTTCCTAACATAGAATTTTATTCTATCATATGAATATCTTGTTACTTTAATAAGATTAGGAAGATATTTTCTTAACATAGAATTTTATTCTGTTTAACATAGAAGGTCTTTCTTATTTTAGAAAGATCAGGAAAATATTTCCCAAATAGAATTTAATTCTATCAGATGGTTTAATTGGTGATTTTATACCAACCGTTGGATTTTTGATCCAAGGGTCCTCTGTTTAACAGAAAAGATCTTTCTAGCTTGAAAAAGATCAGGGAAATATTTCCCCCGTAGAATTTAATTCTACATAGAATTTAATTCTACCAAAAAGACATGGGGCGCTGGCCTATAGCGCTCACGTGGATATCACGTGAGGCGTTGCCAAGAGACTGGCAAGTGCGCTCACGTGGATATCACGTGAGGCGCTACCAAGATGCTAGCACTAGCGCTCACGCGGATATCACGTGAGACGCTCATGTGTTTAACACGTAGAAACCAATATAGGATTTGATCCTATCTAAAGCAGTACTTGAATGCTTTGCATGTGGGTGCGCACGTGTTTAATACGTGGGGGCTATCATATGATTTAATCATATCTGAAGCCGATCCTCGCATGCTTTTCATGTGAGTGCTCACGTGCTTCGCAAGAGGGGCCGCCCTCTACTTTTATAAAAGGAACAACAAGATTTGAACCAAAATTTTTGGCGAGAACATAGGTGTCCCGGGTCTCGACTCCTCGAGATGGCCACCTACTGAATTCTAGAACCCGGTAGCTTGTGTACTCCTCCGTGGGTCAATCCTAGATGCAGAAATGGAAAATATAATATACAGCCGGTGACAACATCCTCAACCCGGATGTGCCCCAATAAAAGAATATACATCAATTATTACATGAATTACATCATCCACTCATATCTCACATCTAAATTCACACGGGGCTTTTCACACGACAATCCATCAAATCATTACCAACAAAACATCACAAGATATGTGCAACTCCTTCTAATCGACGTATAGCGATTAGAAGATGGTTAACAACATATATACACATCACAAAGCATGTAACAAAAATAATGACATTAGAATTCAGCGCACAATTAGCAAACACATCCAATTTTCCACAACCGAAAATCTAGTTTACTAAAGTTCCAAAATCTCTCGTTTTAAGCCAATCTTGGAGTCGAAAAGAACTCGAAACCCGCTCGAATCTTCATGGGGGTGAAGAACTAAAAATTAATGTACAGTTAGGGGCCTAGAAGGGTACCCATGCCCGGGCCCACCACAAGGTGGTCCCAAAGGGGAGGCAGACCCGAGAGCACCCATTTGGGGTGGTCTCGGGTCCCCACCCCCAAGGCCACCTCATGGTGGTCTTGGACGGTAGGACCGACCTTTGGTCGCCTCCGAGGTTTCCTCGAGGTACCCACGCATCATCCCGCGGCTTCTCGGTTCAAACCGTGAGCCCGCAGGGAGTGCAAACAAGTTAAAACAATAAATTTTGGGACTGTTTTTTGTCAGCAGTTTTGGCGCGCCAAAAAGGGCGGAATTCGAATGTCGTTACGAGCTAGTGAAGGCTTATGAATTGACTCTGATACTATGTAAGTCGATGTTACATACTCTACGGGGTTTGTAGAGAGGCATAATTTACCAAAAACGAGTTTTAGGCATGCAACATCGACAAGCAACCCAAGAACTACCATAAGCCCTGGTTAGCAAAAACTTCATAGGATCTAAGTGATTGTATCTATGAGATCGAGTCCTTCGAATCTTCAAATTCCTCTTCCTTAGCTCCTAGTCCTTCGGGATCGAGCTTGGTAGTTGGTCTCCTCATGTCAAAGACCACCCGAGTGTTTGTGGTTCAAGCTTCAACTTTAAAAATGAAGTTACTAAATGACCTAGTTTGTTAATCTAGATTATATAAAAGATGTAGAGAGTGTTAATTGGATTTGTCTATCTCCAAAACCCTATGGTTCTTAACTCATGAGAGGGGTTAGGGTTGAGGAAGAAGAGGGATCTCAAGAGAGGAGAGAGAAGGCCAATGTTAGAGGAAAATGGCTAAGGAAAAACCATCCATCATTTTCATTTTTCAAATAAAATAAGAAGCCATGCTTGAAAAGTTTTCACAAATGAATAAACAAAAATATATCCATACCTTTTGTTCCCCTCCGAAAGACGCGGACGAAGACGCGGCGAACGTCTTGCCTGAATTTCGGGGCGGATGCTAAATGGTGCTATCCGTCCACCTCTCCGAAGATGCCAAGTTGATTTATGGCACCATGTATCGAAGGTTTAAACGGATGCGGCCGATGTAGCAGACTTCGTCAGATTCCCCCTCGTTTGAGGGGTTTTTGATTGTGAGGACGCTCTTCCCTGCAGGCGCAAGCCCCTGCAGTTAATTACGCTACCGCATCGCGGTAACAACTCTCTCCTTCTCCATATGGTCACTTCGTGTCGTGGGTGTTTGTTTTATTTTTGGTTGCCCGTGGATTGTATACGGAGACTAATTTATGTTGTTGCCCGTAGGACGTGGATTAGTCCAAATCCGTATTTTCTTAGATTTGGGTTTGAGGGTTGGGTTTAAGGATACGTTAGTCTCATTTGAAACTAAGATCAACTTAAACGTTTGTTAAGGATACGTTAGTCTAATTTTTAGACTAAGATCAACATAACGGGATCGTTTAGATCCAACAAGAGAGCATTTGGACTCAATTGTTTAGTTTAGAGATATTGCGGTCAAATACCAGTTTAAGGACATGGTGGTCCAATACCAGTTTAAGGACATGGTGGTCCAATACCAGTTTAAGGACATAGTGGTCCAGGTTAAGGACATCATAATCCGTGAGTTTAAAGAACTCACAGTCAGGGTTAAGGACATCATAGTCCATGGGCTTAAGGACCCCATAGTCCAGTTTAAAGACGTCATAGTCTGTGAAATGTGTGGTTGTCGGGACCCGTCACCTCTTTGAAGACGCTGAGGAATTACAACGACAAATATCAAAGGAGTGAAGAGATGTACCCTTGAACCAAAATGAGTTGGTTGAAAGAGCAGATGTGCTCAGTTCAAGATGATTTGAGGACTTATGGCCAGAATTGGACTAAGTCCAATTAAAATGTTTAACATTTTATTTTTGTTCTGGGCTGTTGAGCCTTTACTTGGACTCGACCATTTTAATAATGCTGAGCATTAAATCCTGACATTTTTTGTCTTGTATTGAATGCATAGCATTCATCAGAACAATGTGTGTTCTGACAGTGCGCCACGTGGCGCGCCAGGCGCTTTACGCCAATTAAAGAGCGCATTGCGCTTCTGTCGGGTAGCGCACACGAAAAGGTCACGTGTCGCGCTTAGCGTTAGTTTATTAGCGCATTGCGCTTTTAATTCATGAGCGTGTTGCGCTAGTCTGTTGGTGCGCCAGTGAGTGACACGTAGCGCACTTGGTGCTGAGCGCCAGCCCATGAGCGCAGTGCTCTGTTTTAGAAGCGCAAAGCGCAGGTTGTGTCTTTGGTTGACACGTGGCATGTTTTGGCGCTGAGCGCCGATCCATGGAGCGCAAAGGCGCAGTTCATGAGTACAAGGCACTTTTCAATAGCGCAAAGCGTATCTGATCAATTTTAAGATCAAAGAACAAATTTATGTTCTTCAAAGGAGGCTTTGCCTCAAGATCCAAGAACAAAAGTTCTTGCTTTTTTATAAGAGTCTCTGCCTTTTATAGATCAAAGATCTCTGAATGAAGTAAAATACTTCTTTTAGTTTTATCTTTTTATGACTAGATCTTTTGATCTTTTCTTTTTATCAAAGACCTTGGTCTTTTGTAGATCTATGATCTTTTTAGAAGATGGTTCTTCTTTTTACGAGATGGTTTCATCTCTGTTGTTCAAGAACATAGTTCTTTACCTTGAATATGAAGAAATGATCTTCTTTTTTCTAAGAGCTTGCTCTTCCTTTTTTTTATAAAGTTTGCAGAGGGTTTTTCTCTCTCCTCTTCTGTATTTTAGACTTGAAGTCTAGGGGCCTTTATATAGGGCCAAATGATTTGTTGAATCAGTTTTGAGAGATCTTTCTCTGATTGATTTGGAATATTTCCCACCATTGGATCTTTGATCCTAAGGCTTCTGTTTTACAGAAGATAATTTTCTTGTTTTTAAAAAGATTGGAAAGATCTTTCCATAAAAGAATTTTAATTCTGATTAATTAATAATTTATTATTATTAGGTATTTTGATCTAACGGTGGGGAATTTTAATTCCAGCGCTGGCGCACTTTGCTCTAGCACACCTACGTTCGACACGTGGCACGCAGCGCAGAGCGCAGCGCAACTGCGCTAGCGCACCCGTGTTTGACACGTGGCGCGCAGCGCAGAGCGCCGGATCTGAAGCGTTGCTTCAAAATGTTTTAACTCTTGGTTTTGAGGCATTTGTTACATTCTTTGCATGTGGAGTTTTTCCCTTTATTATTATTATTATTATTTATTATTATTTATTTATTTTTCTTTATTTTTTTATTTTATTGTGATTATTTTATAAGGGAGCGGGTTTTGAGCCAAAATTTTGGTGGGAACAAATGCCCCCCACTACTTTGCCCACGTAAGTATGTATGTGGGTGAAGTTGTGCAAGGTAGTATGGTCACAGAATTGAGGGCTTAGGGGACAAGTTTAGGGTCCTTGTAGCCTAAGACTTTCTTCGTCTTCACGAGCCGTAAGGGTCTCAAGAAGGTTTTTCTCTCTACGAGTCGAGAGGATATTGTAGGTGCAAATTCTCCCTAGAAATCGTGAGGATTTCTAAGTGTTCATCGCCTCCGTGAGTCGTAAGGATCTCACTCGGGTATTTTCCTTACGAATCGTGAGGACCCGTAAGTAGCTTCTTTATTTCATTGGCGAATGTGGCTTTGGCAAATGTGGCCCGCAGATAGTCCATGTTGACCTCTTTGTAGAGCAGCGATGTCTTAAGAGACAGGGTTAGGATCTGTCACCTAAGACTTTTCAATTTTATGAGCCATGAGGGTCTCATAAAGACTTTTCTCCCTACGAGTCGAGAGGATCCCTAGGTGTATTTTCTCCCCAGGAGTCGTGAGGACTCCTAAGTGTGTGTTTTCTCTTGAGAGTCGTAAGGATCTCACAAGAGAATTTTCCCCGCTTGCAAGTCGAGAGGTCTCGTAAGTGGTTGTTTCCCTCCTTGTCGAGATTTGACTTTGGAGAGTGTGGTCCGTGAATAGTATGCAAGAGTCCATTTTGGACTGACTTGCAGAGCCCTAGTGCTTAGGAAACAGTTTTTTTAATCCCCATTGCCTAAGGCTTTGCCTTACGAGTCGAGACGAATCGAAAAGTTCTCGCAAGGATGTCCTAACATCACAGTTAACCTCTGCTCTTTACGACAGCGGTCTGTTAGGGTCTGTGGTACTAGGGTTTTGTCCGTCGTACCGTCGCGTTGGTTGATGTATTTCTCGATAGGCAATCCTGCTGTTCGAGTAGCCTCGCGACTGTCGTGTCCCTGATCCCTTCGGGGGATGGACAAGACGTCTTCAAGCAATCTTTCTAGGCAATTTGACCGTCGGAAGAGCAAGCGTTAGGAATTTTTCCATACCGCTTTTTACTTGAGGTTAGGCTCATTTTGGAGAGCCCCGATGAGTCATAACCACTCCGCGCTGGTGTGGGATAATCTCCGATAGTCTTTCAGGTTTTATATGAGTTGACATCAAGACTATGGATCTAGGAATTTGGCCTTTGCTTCGTTTGCTAGCACTGCGTCTGCTGTATCGAGACGAATGTCGCGGTTGTCTCTAGGTTGTTGGTGAACCGTCGAGGCTTGGAACTGGGGATTTTGCCGTGGCTCCATTGTTTGATTATCGCGTCTGAACCCTGCTGGAGGAAGAATGTTGGGGTGACATCTCGTCTGCTGTATCGAGACGAACGTCGAGGTGGTAACCACTCCGCGCTGATGTGGGATGAACTCCGATTGTCTTTCAGGCTTTATGTGAGTTGCCGTCAAGAAACTGAAGCTAGGAATGTTGCCTTTTGCTTCATTTGGCGTGTCCAAATCCTGTTGGAGGAAGGACGCTGTAGTGACATCTCGTCTGCTGTATCGAGACGAATGTCATGGTGGTGATCACTCCTCGCTGGTGTGGGATGATCTCCGCTGGTCTTTCAGGCTTTATATGAGTTGCCGTCAAGACTCTGAAGCTAGGAATTTGGCCTTCGCTTTGTTTGGCGTGTCCGAATCCTGTTGGAGGAAGGACACTGTAGTGACATCTCGTCTGCTGTATCGAGACGAACGTCAAGGTGGTGACCACTCCATGTGGGATGATCTCCGATTGTCTTTCAGGCTTTATATGAGTTACCGTCAAGACCCTGAAGCTGGAAATTTGGCCTTCGCTTCGTTTGCTTTGGCATGTCCGAATCCTGCTGGAGGAAGGACACTGTGGTGATATCTCGTCTGCTGTATCGAGACGAACGTCGATGTGGTGACCACTCCATGTGGGATGATCTCCGGTAGTCTTTCAGGTTTTATATGAGTTACCGTCAAGACCCTGAAGCTAGGAATTTGGCCTTCGCTTTCTGATGGAGCCTGGTGGGATGATATGGTTCCCTCTTTGTTTGCGCCCCTGGATTGTATACAGGGATTGATGTGATATCACCTGTAGGGCATAAATTTCAAATTTCATTTTTTTTCTTTCCGCGATGCTCTATCATTTCAGTTTTTATATCGCGAAGGTCGCGATTGCCCAATCATTTCGGCTATTTTTCGCGGTGCCCAATCATTTCGGCTATTTATTTTATTTTTACCCGCTGCTTTTTATTGCGAGTTGCCCAATCATTTCGGCTGTTTTTGTATGCATACATTTTTACTTGCCGATTTTGTTTGCAAGTTTCCCCATCATTTCGACTGTTTCATATGCATTTTTGGCTCGCTGATTTTTTTATCGCGAGTGTGGAACTTGGGATCTGGTGCCAATCTTTGCATCAGCATCGCTGTGACGGGAATGTTGCCAGGAGCGAATCATTATTTGCCATGAAAGGACTTGGAATTTGATACCGATTTAGGCATCAGCATCGCTACAACTGGGATATTTCCAGGAGCGAATCATCATTTTCCATCGTCGATGTCGAACAAAGGTGGCTTAGCAAACAGGGCTAAGATCCTGTCGACTAAGTCTTTTGACTTCATGAGCCGTAAGGGTCTCATAAAGGTATTTCTCCTTACAAGTCGTGAGGATCTCGTAAGTGCGTTTTCTCCTTAAGAATCGTGAGGATTCTTAAGTGTACGGTCTCTTGTAAGTCATAAGGATCTTACAAGAGTGTTTTCTCCTTATAAGTCGAGAGGACTTACAAGGGCTGTTCACTGTGCAAACATATCCCTAGTCACGGATGAGACTTTGTTAGGGAAATGTTTATCCGCGACCGTGGATTGTATATAAGGGTCAGCGTTGAGCCGCTTGTAGGGCAAAGTTGGAGGTTGTGGTGGCCGCTTAAGAATAGGTTTAGATCCCTGTAGCTTAAGACTTTTGAATCTTATGAGTCGTGAGGGTCTCATAAGAGGGTTCTCCTTACGAGTCGTGAGGATCTCGCAAGTGTAATTTATCCTTAAGAGTCGTGGGGACCCATAAGTGTGTTGCTCCTTTGTGAGTCGTAAGGATCTCACGCAGGTGGTTTCTCCTTACAAAGTCGAGAGGACCTTGCAAGTGTCTTTTAACGAGATTGCGCCATTTCGGGTTTTCACAAAACTCGCCGGTAGCTCTGCTGTTTTTACTCACGGAGCCCTTTCGGGTTTTCATCCATGCCCCTTTGCTTATGGACATACCGTTTTCTCTTTTTTTTTTCCTTTTTTTAACGAGGTTGCGTCCTTTCGGGTTTTCACAAAACTCGTTGGTAGCCCTGCTGTTTTTACTCACGGAGCCCTTTCGGGTTTTCATCCGTGCCCATTTTGCTTATGGACATACCGTTTTTTATCAGTTTTGGGATGCTGTAACCCACAGTAGTTTATCGACGTTTCGGTCAACAGCCAGTTTTAGGACATAGTGGTCCATCGTTAGTTTAATGACGTTTCGATCATTCGTTTCCATATTTGAGGCGAGTTTCTAGTTTACAGACTTTTCGGTCCATGGGGCTTTCTCTATGAACGAGCAAGATGCCCCCGACATGTCCATCTTTTTCGGAGCATGTGGTTGTGGCGGGTTCACCTTCCATTTTTCGGACAACGCGAATTTGCCTAGTTGGTATTGATCTTCAATCCAGCCTTTAAAAACGAAGCAATCTTCGAGTGGGTGACCCATTACTCTGTGGTAGGGACAATAGTTATGATGGTTAACGTCACCCGGTTGCGACGGATGTTTTGGATCCGGCAGAGTGATGAGCCCATTGTGCACCGCTAGCTCGAACAATCTCCTTGTTTTATCCCTGGGAAATGAGTAAGGACATTTCAACTTCTCGTCGAGGGATCGCGGTTTGTTGCTTTGACGAACAAACGGTCTCAGGTTACTCGGCTGTTGTTGAGCGTTGGCGACGAAGGTCACTTTTCCCTTCCCCTTATCCTTTTTGTTCGATCCCTTATTTGCGGGTCCGAGATCCTTTTTAGGTAGCGTGCGATTGCGCAACTCAATGTTCTCGCAGCTTTTCATTTCTTCCTCTTTTCCTGAGGTGGATTCTTTGAAGAGATGGCTGAGAGCCATTTCTTCTTCAGAATTGCTTTCGAAGGTGAGAGCTTGCGATCTTCTGCTATCAACCATGTGACAGTTGTTGACAGCGCTTTCTCGTTCGTCTGTCATGTTTTTCTGCTGTTGATGAGCTTCACGCTTCATCCTCTTGAAGTGCCGCCGGTGAGCAACATATCCTTGCCACCAATTTTTAAAGGCGTTGCATTCTTCAGTGGGGTGTACAATCTTCTGATGATATAAGCAGAAGTTAAGATGTTCGTCCGCTTCATCAAGATGTATATCGGCGGGAGAATTTCCTCTGAAAAAGGGGAGCTTCATTCCCATCGATATGGCTTTAGCGAACCTTTTTCTCGTCTTGAACCTTCCTTTATTCGCGGTAGATGAAGTGCTTCGATCTGTGGGAGTGTTTTAACCCTTTCGTCCAGTCGCCGGCGTTTGGCATTTTCAAATATGGCCATCTCACGCTCTCAATCAGCTTTGCTTTTAAGACGGGCTTCGTTCAGGAATGCATCAATCATTTCGTCTAATGGTCTTAGAAGTTCCGGCTCAGGATCTGCCTTCAGATTCTCTGCATAAGGAGCTTCTTCATCGTCTATTGACGAGTGAGAGATCACATAGAAGCTTGCCACATAATCTTCGAGTTCATCCGACGAGTCTTCTCCATTGTCATCATCTCCGTCCTCAAGAATGTGGCTGAGAAATTCTTGGAGTGTAACTGGGGTCCGCACCTTTTGATTATATTCTTCCATCGCGTCAATCTGCTTTTGCAGGTCCGTGCGTTTGTCACCAGGCTTCACGGGCTTTTTGGTCTTCTTCTTCTTCTTCTTCGAAGACTTTAACGGCTGGGTGTGAGCGCTTTGACCATCACCACCAGGTTTTGGAGTTGGGTGCAGTTTCAGCATTCCCTCGATGATCTCGGGTTCCATTGGATTTTTCCACCTGATTGCTGGGCATGTTTGGAGATCCTTCAGCATTCTTTTTGTCTTGGCAGAAAGAGCGACCTCCCATGGAGCCTCTTCTACGAAAGAACATGATGCCTCCGGTGTGTCCGTCTTCTTGGGTGTGTGTGGCTATGGTAGGTTCACCTTCCAATTCTCGGACAGTGCGAATTTGCCCTGTTGGTATTGGTTTTCGATCCAGCCTTTAAAAGACGAAGCAATCTTCAATTGGATGGCTTATCGTCTGATGGTAAGGGCAATAATCAAGATTGTTGACATCGCCTGGCTGCAACGGATGTTTTGGATCCGGCAGCGTGATGAGTCTGTTGCGCACTGCCAGCTCAAACAGTCTCTTTGTTTTATCTTGGGGAAACGAGTAAGGACGTCCGAGTCTCTACTCGAGAGATGGGCGTGGACGCACGTTGTTTTGGCGAACGACCAGCTTCGGGCCACTCGATTGTTGTTGAGCGTTGGCGACGAAGATTGCTTTCCCTTTGCCCTTTTCATTCCAAGGCTCCATCTTTGAAGGGGAAGGCCTATGACCCATCTGGTCCATTTGGGTCAGCTTGTCGATCAAGGCCTGAAAAGTGGTCGGCTTGAAAAACATCATAAATTGGGAAATGATCGCTTGAGGGTCAAGAGTACCCACGAACATGCCCACTGCAGGAGCTTCTTCAATGCACTGCTCGCACTTTGACCATAGATTCCGCCACCGTATCGCGTACTGAACCCATGTTTCGCCTGGCTTTACCCTGGCGTTAATCAATGCCGTTATTGGAGTGCGTTCACTAGCACTTGCAAAACGCTGAGTGAATAACAGCTCCATCTCCGTGAAAGTTTTGACGGAATCGTTGGGAAGCTCCGAATACTACTCGAATGCTGTCTCCGACAAGCTGCCAACAAACTGGCGGAGTAGTAGTTTATCATCACCTCCAGTGTTGCCGCACAGAGCCCCGAATTGAGTGACGTGCTGATGCGGATTTCCCGTCCCCTTATATACATGGAATTTGGGGATCGTGTGGCCTGGCGGGTATTTTATCTGGTCATACCAGCTTGGATACGGTCGCCCAGTTTTGACGACTTGGCCGGCCGCTTCATTCGCCTGGTGAGCTCGTATTTGCTGAGCTATATAGTCATCTAGTGCGGCTTTGGCAATGGTTTCCTCCTTGGCTGCTGAATGAGCCGGAGGAGGGATTGATGTCTCCCCTCTGTCGTCTTCGATTATTACTGGAGGATTTTCGGCTGGGGGATCCGGCTGAATCATCATGCCCACCATATCTTGGAACAGAAGGGCCATTTGTTTTATATTGGTCGCTTGTTCTGCGGATTCTCTGTCTTTCTTTTCGAGGACTCTGCGAAGGAAGTCAGCATCGGTTTCTTGTTCATGACGCCGCTCCGATGACGCCTCCGGGCTTTCTTTTGGTCTGGTGAGCGCAGCCATTGCAGTCAGCATCTCCTGAAGCTTCTGCTGCTGCTCTTGAGCTTTTGTCACGGATCGCGTAAGCGGTCGATGACCTGTGAAGATACGGCTATCCTCTTTTCCGGATGCCATATAGAAAGTATGTACCATCATGCCCCCAGACTTGGGGCATTTGGGCTCAATGCCTTTGCGGTCAGCCGCAGCCACATGGGCTTTCTCTGGCCTCCTTCTCTTTTGAGCAGTTGACGTTGAGGGAGCCGTTGCAGTGGGCACCCAAACAGCTGTCGCCTTTTGTGGCTTGGCAGGATGGTTTTCTCCTTGTTGAGCTTTAAGATTATTTGATCGGCGAGAGTAGTCCTGGTCAATCACCGATTCCTGGACCTGTCGCCAAACTTTATAAATTTTAGAGGATAGCCACTGAGGGGGCTGCTCTAGCTTCACCTTTGTAGCATTCTCCACGGGTGGAGGAGATCTCTTCAGCACGACGGTAGAAGAATTCCTGCGCACCTTGTTCAGCAATTCAAAGCTGTTCCCAGTTGGAACAGCAGCATTGACTTCCACCGTTGGGGCTGGTGGAGTTAGCCCAGAGGGAGAGTTGCCCTCAGCCTTCCTTACTCGGCGCCAGTGGCGACGTCGAGCGTGTCGAGCCGTTGGGATTGTTTCAGCTTTAAGGGCGACTTCGTTATGCCCCTGTTTTGGAGAAGGGCTGTTGCTGGCGTTAGCCTCTTGAAGACTGATGTCCGTTGAGAGGGAATGACCAATCTTGAAAAGGCCTATTTTCGTGCAGGGGAGACAGCCTTGACGATTTCGCCTGGAACGGGAGCTGAAACGGCCAGTCTTGTGAAGACCGACCCCTTAGCAAGAGAAGCCGCTTTGACGACTTCAGGAGCAGGAATGGCTATCCGCTTGGGGATAACACCTTCTGGTATTGTGGGCTTCTTCACGGGCCCATTGGAGTTTTGACCCAGTCTATTGAAAACCGATGCACTGGATTTGGGCGACCCGTTGAGAGGGGCCGCAGTAGTTGCAAGCCGATCAAAGACCGACTTCTTCGGAGCTTCTTGCAACGGCAGAGGGGCATTAAAGCTCATTGGTGGGAGCATGGTCCCAAAGAACAACCCAGTGGTGGCCTGAGTTATCTGCTCCACTGGCATCTTGAAAAGGGAGGCCGCTTGAGGCCCATAGGTCACTCCTCCGGCGAGGACGGAGTGGGAGTTGTTGCAATTAGTGCAGTTTGATCTTCTGTTTTCTGCACAGAGCAAGATACCAAATCTTAGTACCTCGAATCCACAGGCAACCATAACAAACCGCGATTCGTTCGCGAATACGACACACGGAGTATGGAGTGGAAAGAGGAAAAGGTCCCACCGGGCGTGCCAGAATCCGTTCCCCTCCGAAAGACGCGGACGAAGACGCGGCGAACGTCTGGGCCTGAATTTCGGGGCAGATGCTAATTGGTGCTATCTGTCCACCTCTCCGAAGATGCCAAGTTGATTTATGGCACCATGTATCGAAGGTTTAAACGGATGCGGCCGATATAGCAGACTTCGTCAGATTCCCCCTCGTTTGAGGGGTTTTTGATTATGGGGACGCTCTTCCCTGCAGGCGCAAGCCCCTGCAATTAATTACGCTACCGCATCGCGGTAACAACTTTCTCCTTCTCCATATGGTCACTTCGTGTCGTGGGTGTTTGTTTTATTTTTGGTTGCCCGTGGATTGTATACGGAGACTAATTTATGTTGTCGTCCGTAGGACGTGGATTAGTCCAAATCCGTATTTTCTTAGATTTTGGTTTGGGGGTTGGGTTTAAGGATACGTTAGTCTCATTTGAAACTATGATCAACTTAAACGTTTGTTAAGGATACGTTAGTCTAATTTTTAGACTAAGATCAACTTAACGGGATCGTTTAGATCCAACAAGAGAGCATTTGGACTCAATTGTTTAGTTTAGGAACATTGCGGTCCAATACCAGTTTAAGGACACGGTGGTCCAATACCAGTTTAAGGACATAGTGGTTCAATACCAGTTTAAGGACACGGTGGTCCAATACCAGTTTAAGGACATAGTGGTTCAATACCAGTTTAAGGACATAGTAGTCCAGGTTAAGGACATCATAGTCCGTGAGTTTAAAGACCTCACAGTCAAAGTTAAGGACATCATAGTCCATGGGCTTAAGGACCCCACACTCCAGTTTAAAGACGTCATAGTCTGTGAAATGTGTGGTTGTCGGGACCCGTCACCTCTTTGAAGACGTTGAGGAATTACAACGATAAATATCAAAGGAGTGAAGAGATGTACCCTTGAACCTGAATGAGTTGGTTGAAAGAGCAGATGTGCTCAGTTCAAGATGATTTGAGGACTTATGGCCAGAATTGGGCTAAGTCCAATTAAAATGTTTAACATTTTATTTTTTTTCTGGGCTGTTGAGCCTTTACTTGGGCTCGGCCCTTTTAATAATGCTGAGAATTAAATCCTGACATTTTTTGTCTTGTATTGAATGCATAGCATTCATCAGAACAATGTGTGTTGTGACAGTGCGCTACGTGGCGCGCCAGGCGCTTTGCGCCAATTAAAGAGCGCATTGCGCTTCTGTCGGGTAGCGCACACGAAAATTACACGTGTCGCGCTTAGCGCTAAGCGCTAGTTTATTAGCGCATTGCGCTTTTAATTCATGAGCCCGTTGCGCTAGCCTGTTGGTGCGCCAGTGAGTGACACGTGGCGCACTTGGCGCTGAGCGCCAGCCCATGAGCGCAGTGCTCTGTTTTAAAAGCGCAAAGCGCAGGTTGTGTCTTTGGTTGACACGTGACATGTTTTGGCGCTGAGCGTCGATCCATGGAGCGCAAAGGCGCAGTTCATGAGTACAAGGCACTTTTCAATAGCGCAAAGCGCATCTGATCAATTTTAAGATCAAAGAACAAATTTATGTTCTTCAAAGGAAGCTTTGCCTCAAGATCCAAGAACAAAAGTTCTTGTTTTTTTATAAGAGGCTCTGCCTTTTATAGATCAAAGATCTCTGAATGAAGTAAAATACTTCTTTTAGTTTTATCTTTTTATGACTAGATCTTTTGATCTTTTCTTTTTATCAAAGACCTTGGTCTTTTGTAGATCTATGATCTTTTTAGAAGATGGTTCTTCTTTTTACGAGATGGTTTCATCTCTGTTGTTCAAGAACATAGTTCTTTACCTTGAATATGAAGAAATGATCTTCTTTTTTCTAAGAGCTTGCTCTTCCTTTTTTTTATAAAGTTTGCAAAGGGTTTTTCTTTCTCCTCTTCTGTATTTTAGACTTGAAGTCTAGGGGCCTTTATATAGGGCCAAATGATTTGTTGAATCAGTTTTGAGAGATCTTTCTCTGATTGATTTGGAATATTTCCCACCATTGGATTTTTGATCCTAAGACTTCTGTTTTACAGAAGATAATCTTCTTGTTTTTAACAAGATTGGAAAGATCTTTCCATAACAGAATTTTAACTCTGATTAATTAATAATTTATTATTATTAGATCTTTTGATCTAACGGTGGGGAATTTTAATTCCAGCGCTGGCGCACTTTGCCCTAGCGCACCTACGTTCGACACGTGGCGCGCAACGCAGAGCGCAGCGCAACTGCGCTAGCGCACCCGTATTTGACACGTGGCGCGCAACGCAGAGCGCCGGATCTGAAGCGTTGCTTCAAAATGTTTTAACTCTTGGTTTTGAGGCATTTGTTACATTCTTTGCATGTGGAGTTTTTCCCTTTATTATTATTATTTATTTATTTTTTATTATTATTATTATTATTATTTATTTTTCTTTATTTTTCTTTATTTTATTGTTATTATTTTATAAGGGAGCGGGTTTTGAGCCAAAATTTTGGCAGGACACCTTTCACCATGCTCAAAGCCACCTCATCCCTCCACCTCATTTTCTATTTCTAATAAATAGAAAAACATATAACGAGATGTCCTCTTCTAGAAGCATTCTTGTATAAATACAAGAATACATAAATCGTATATACATACCTGTATTCGTACTACAAAAATACGAATACCAAGAGATAGAATAATCCAATAACATAATACTAGATCATTATTAAATCAATACTTGATTCAATAATACGACTTAATCCTAAGCCCGCTGGTATTAACCGTCCGAACATAAATCTGTGTAGCAAGTACACGTATTTGATCGGAATTCTACACGTAAAACCATACGGCCTCTACATCGTTTCGCCTGAACCAGGGAAACCATCTGTTTGAGACTCTAAAGACTCGACAATACGCTGGCAGTGGGTTTAACCACAAACACGTCAGTGACACTAGTTGTATGTAACGACTATCCAGATACCTGTCGAAAAAAGGTAGACGATCAAACTCATCTGAACCCTTACTGAGCCTGTCCGTGACAGTCTCCGTACAGTCCGGTTTGTTCCTCTGAGAGTATCGCATGCCGGGTGTAGGGGGTTGAAAACGTCAGACCCCTAATAATCCGACAAGTCGTGCCGATGTGGCTCAAGACCATCTGAGAATTTACTGATCTAACTATCAGTAATTTTCAACGGCCCTAACCAGGGACTTATGGTGTTGGCCAACCGAACACAGCACGACATCGACTCCATATACCGGGAGAGACGAATCCCCAACAATTGCTCACTGCCTCCATGTGGCTCGGAACTGTACCCAAGTAAAACATGTTTGCACGACTCAGTAGATCCGTGGTAGGGTAGTAATCAAAGCATAGTGGGAACTCACACGAGACAAACGATGATCTCAGGTCGACAGACTATATGTACTCATGTCACCAAAGAACTACTATCTGACGATAAGTATAATACCATCTAACCAGTTCTCGGCGAGCCTGTCCAGTGTACTCACCCCCAATAAGCATCTGTATACAATCTTAGGTGAAATACACCAATGGCTGTGAGACCAACCACCGTCCCTCGTCAGGGTCTAGAAACATATACACTAGTCTACTTTGAAATATTGATGCCCAGCCTTGATACTCCCATGACTAGGGACATTTAAAGATGTGCTTATCGACTACCCAACTCCTACAAGTATGATTGCCATCACAACGCTGGTAGTAAAGTAAGGATCCTACGGGCTTTATCATTATGCATTAGCGATATGAAATAACAAGTAAAACATATACACATGTTAATATAAAGTCAAACCAAATAGCATACTATCATATCGAGCAAGATTGTCCTGTACATACATACCCCTAGCATAATATACAATAAAGGCCTTTAGGGCATACATATCCAACATTTATAAGCCCGACCATATCATCGATTGGCGCGAATACAGAATTATCTTTTTCAATGGCTTCATCTTCTTTAAACTGTCATTCATCTTTATCCACTTCTTCTACTATCCCTTGCCACTCTTTGGTTTCTATTTCAATGAATTCATTCTCCGTCTCTTGCACCCATGCCTCATCTTCTGTTACAATGACTTCTTCTCCGTGAAGTTTCCATATAGTGTAATCTCTAACGAAACCGTCTTTCACGATGTGTAACCTGTAAGGTTGCCTAGCACGGCAACAAGGTTTCAGGAGTCATCGTCCATGCCAAATTCAAAAATTTGCCGTTCTAGCTAACCCTAACCCTAGAATCGTATACTAGAAATCCGACGGAATGAAATGCAAACGACTTTGCAAGTAAAGTGAACAAGGAATACGACCTTTGTACACCGGTCCTTCACTTCATTAGCTCCGTGTAGTCGTCCCTTCGCTGCGATCATGAACTCCCGGACTCTAGAGAGGCTCCACAAGATGTACGGATCAAGCTTGCTAGAAGACTTCGAGGCCGAAGACGATCTACGTCGAGGAGACACTAACCCAAGCTATCTCTTCACTAATTATGGAATTAGTGAAACAAACACCCTATACTAAATGGAAAACATCCAATCAGTAACACTACCGTACAGTCCGGTCTCTTCGTTTTATATGTCGCATATCTTGTCTAGGGCTGGTAAACGTCAGACCCCAGTAACTCGATAAGTCATGCCGATATGAGGCTCATAACGGGTCGAGAAACTACTGATAACACTTACCAGTATATCTCTTAAGCAACCCTATCCAGGGACTTCCTATTATAGCCAATCGAGCACAGCGCAACATCAACTCCCAATACCGGGAGAGACGAAACCCCTCCTATCTCTCATTGCCTCCATGTGATTCGGGACTGTACCCAAAAGCCACCGTTTTGCACGTTCTCTTGAATGTGGTAAGGTGGAAATCAAAGCACAGTGGGAATCACACAAGACTTTATGACGATCTCGGGTCTGCAGACTAACCTGTACCAGTGTCACCAGAGAACTGCTATCTGACGATAGGTATAATACCATCTAGGAGTTCTTGGCGAGTCCGTCCAGTATACCCAGTCTTCACTGAGCACCCGTATACTGTCTCTAATGTCAAACACCAATGGATATGGGATCATCCATCGCCCATCTATATGGGTCGAGAAGCTATACACCAGTCTACTCTGGTATATCGATGCCCTGTCTCGATACACCTACGACTAGGAACATTTGAAGGATGTACTTTCCGACTAAACTGTCCCCACTAGTATGATCTGCATCCTAATCCTGGTAGTCAAGTACTCATCCTAAGGGCTTTATCAACATGTAACATAGAGACAATCAGTGTACATGTTAAGATAAAGAGCAACCAGATAGCATACTATCATGTCGAGCAAGAAAGTACTCCATGTATATGTCCAAGTATCCACTACAATATACATCGTATGTACAATAATGGCCTCTAGGGCACACATATAACTAACATAACCGAACTTCCGTTTCCTTGAGCAATCGCTTGTTTATACATTTAGAGCAAAGACAATAGATTTCGTACTCTTTTGGTAACCCAAGACGTATGTAGGCAAAATCGGTGAAAAAGTAAATACTCTTAAGAAAAAATTCATTGACTCTCGAACTAGCATCGACGCACATCCAACTCCTATTTTGGAGGCATGAAAGTTCAATATTGGAACAGTTTGGAAGAAGCATGATTCCTATAGACAAGAGTCATCGAATTAAGATTTGGTAATTAAGAAGCATTAATGTTAGGTTTAATTGATGGCTTGGTTAATTTTAGTTTCAATTGATGATTTAGCTATAAAGATTATCAGGGACCGAGAGCAAATGCTCATAGCTCGGGAGTTGGATTCTTCTTCCAAGAAAGATGATGATAGAATTAACGGTTCTATATTGGATGCCGAGGGTAACGAATGCCGGGGGTAAGGCTTCTATCCCATTAAGGATATATAGAGTATATACCCATTCACTTGTTCTTTTATCCATTTCGAGAAAATTTCAGCAGCACCTCCCCGTTGTTCTCCGAGTATACTGTAATAGAAAAGATGATCATTTCAATGTTGTCAAACAACATTGAAACGAATATCCAATCTATCGTTGTACATGAAGAACCAGTGGAAAGGTATCGACGAAATATCTCGAAACGAATGAAAACGCAAGTGAATACAGGTGTTTGCTTTATATATTCCTAACTTGTCCTCATTGGACAAATCTATCGGTTATCATACGATTGAACCTTCTCGTCACATAGAATACATAACGGTTGTTAGAACCGAAAGATACCGTCCGATATTTAACAATTTTCGTGTAGTTTTATGCCACGATGAATATCGAACGTATATTAGCCGATAGAAGGGGACTAAGACGCGTTTTGATTTTCGCATATGATTATCGATGATAATATGAAAATTTCATATTATCATCGAGTATCAAACACTTAGTTTAAGATTTAATTTGAATTAGTTTTACGTTTACATTTCAATTTCAAGGTTTTGAAGTTTTTAGTTTAGAGTAAAGTTTTTTAAAATTAAGGATTTTCTTAATCAAGTTTTAGATTTTGAATTTAGGGTTGGAGTTAGGGTCAGATTTGACAAGAGTTCAATGTAGAGGAGAATAATGATGAATTAAGATTTAGCCTTGTTTATATGTGTGTGTACGTCTGCATGCTTGTGTGTGTGTGTGTTTCTGTGTGTGTATGTGAATGGGCGCGCGCACGCGCGCACACACACTTACTAAATTACTATAACGTACCTTAAAAAATTTCACTAAACTACTTTTAGCTATTGTTGTTTTTTTACTAAACTACCTTAAAATTTTTCGTAATCAACTTATTTCTTCAATTTTACTAAATTATACTAAAATACCCTTAACTATTTGTTGGTTTTTCGCTAAACCACCTTAACAAATTTAAATAAATAATTCATCTTCTAAAATTAACTAAATTACTATAAATTTCACTAAAAAACCCTTAACTATTGTTATTTTTCATTAAACCATCATTAAACTTTTTAGTAAAAAACACCTTACTCAATTTTATATTTTTACACTAAAATACCCTTAACTTTTATAGCCTTGTCATTAAAATACCCTTAATTATTGTTGCATTTCACTAAACTACTTATCTATAACCCTAACACTAATCCTAACCCTATCCCTAACCCTAACCATAAACGCTATCCCTAACCCTAACCCTTGCCCTAAACCTTAACCTAACCCTAATCCTAACAGGCCCAAACCGAACCCTAACCCTAACCCTAACCCTATCCAGCAGCAGCAACAACAACAACAAAATTAACAACTTAATTCCAAAATTTTATCCAAATTAATCAACAATTAACAAATTAAATTTATAAAAATTAAAACTTACAAAATTTACAAATTAAACAGTAACTTTTTGACGGCCAAGAAGGACTCCGAGTGGCGCGGAGCAGCGGGGATGGCAGCGACGGCAGGGGCTTCGAGCGGCAGGGGCTCGATCCAGCTGTAGAGGCGACGAGAGTGGAAGCGATGAAAGGCGACATAAGGAGGCAACAATCGGATCAGCGACGAGAGGAAGGCGATCGGCGAGAGGAGGCGACAACAGCGACGGAGGAGCGAATGGAGTTTGGGGGGAATAATTTTAGTGGGGAATAAGAAGCTCGGGGTTATTTTAGGGAGATTGGGTATTTTATCTGGAGAGGGAAATAGGTCCTAACGGGTATTGGAAATGGTAACGGTTTAAACCGCTACCAAAACCATTGAAGCTGTTACTAGATTTTGTTAACGGTTTGAACCGCTACCAATTTCTTATTACTATTGGACACATTTGTAGTAGTGACCGTTTCTTGATCAAGTGTTGAAGTGGAGTTCAAAGCATTAGTGGTCATGGTCTCAGAAATTTCATAACTCTTACATAATTTAGGTTTTTCTTACTTAAAGCCTCATATAAGGATCCCTACCCGTCTTGTCGAAACTAGACGGATCCAGATAATCAATGAATTCGTCGTACCCCCTCTCCCTGCCTTGTGTATTCGCTTTATTTGTCTACACTCCCTTGCTCCCACAGGTTCTGTTTCATATCTATTATTATATTATGAGAAGGTCATTGCACACTACTAGGGAAGGTTGTGTATCTTGTGTTTCATGCTCGAACTAATTAAGCACCTCGATGTAGATTACCATTGCTCTAGATCTTGATGCCTCTGGTTGTCTAATTATGTTTTGACCAAAAAGCAAATTGTATATATGCAATTTTTTATTACTCTACTCTTGTACTGTTGTTTTGGAAATCAACCCCTCTAGGGATTAAACTTGCGACCGTTCATGTTGAGAGGAAATTGGTACCAACTGAACTAAGTCTAATTAGTTACTTGATTGATAGATATTTTGCAAGGGGAAAGTTTTAGAAACCGCAATCAAGAAGGTGTTGCTAAATAGCTAGTCAAGGTGAGTATGGGTCGTCCATGGAGAAACGGTCAATTAGTTACTTAATTTTAGACGAGTTACCATGAGATGTTCGAATTTGTTCATTTTTAACTATGCGATATGTCAAGAATGAAATAGGGCTTGCTAGGGTCTTCGGATTGGATAGTTTAAGTAAGGTAACAATTCTGTATTCTCTCCTTTGAGCTCCTCATTGTGTTGATGCTAGAGTAATAGCAAGGAACACGGATTATGGTTCTTTACAAGGGTACTTGCGAGTATAGGCAATACCTTCCAAGCACTAAGTCCCTTCTATCGACCCTTGTCCTTCCGTTTCTTATTCTTGACTCTAACCCTTAGCAAAACGAAGCACAACTTATCTCATCATTGGGTCGCAACTATTATGAAGGGATAGTGCGTCCAAAAAGAAAGGTTTGTGTCATTTTAGTCGGGATTCAACTCAACGAGTTTGAACAAAGAAGAGGTAAATGAATATTACATTTCTTATACCGCCCTCTCCCAAACCTCAACAAGCAAGAAAATCTACGCATTCATGGCGGACATGAAGATAAAAGAAAATGGAAAGGAGAAAAGAATGAGAATAAGAGAAAGCTCACGAGTTGGGTTCCTCACAAAAGCAAGTGCCATCATTGAGCATCATAGCTAACTAGAAGAAAAGAGAAGAAAAATACCAATCTAATTATTACAAGCAATCTCAATCTACCACAAGTTCTCTAATCTATATTAACGTGAATTAGTTTTAGGGTTCTTCATTTAGAGTAAGGAACAACCATTTAGCATCATTGTTCAACAAAGAAAACATAGTAAAGATAAGAAGAGAGAAGATCTATCTATTACAATCAAATATAAGTTACTACAATTTATCTAATTTATACTACTATAAAAAAAGACAATATTAATTAATAAAAGAGAGCTTTTTATTTATAAAAGCTAAACTACAAGATTTTTAATGGCTATTACAAATGAAGAAGAAGAGCATGCTAGCTACTTCTAATTACTTTCTAAAACTAGATAAAAACTAAAGATATCCCATTTCGGCTATTAATCCGAGACATATATATATAAGGGTTGGAGGGGAAAAGCTTAGGAGAATTCTGGAAGCCCCAGAAGTACCAAAACTATCCCCAAAATCCCAAACTGAGCGTCGACGATTTAGCTGCCAATTGGCGACCAAATGAACTACAATGGCCGGCAATTGGCGGCCAAAAATGATGAATCGGTCCTTGAGCTCTTTTATGCATTCTTGTGTGCATTTTTGGGGTCTTGTAACACTTGAAAACTTGAATTTGCGGACTTCGAATTCTACAGGATTTGACTGTTGAATGTTGACTTTGACTGGGTCCGTTTTCCATTGTTTTGAGCTTGTAAGTTCTTCAAATACTCCAATATCCGTTTCTGCACTTATGTAGCAGATACAGATCAAATACACAAAGCTAAGATCGAGCGGTATTAGAATGCAATAAACCGTGATGATCATTACTCTTATCCGTTGATGTATAAATATATGAGTTTACGAATTATGCACAATGTGTATGTGTGTATATTAATTTTATTGGTTCTTCTTCTTCTTATTATTAATATTATTTTTGAGAGAAACCATGGTATACATGGGTTATTCTTATTATTGCAAAATACATACATATTGGTGATCTATTGCCAATTATGAAAGTCCATATGATTTTGCATGAAACTATTACAAGTTATCCAATACTACATGGAATTCAGTTATATATGCAATATAGATCTTTTTTTCTAAATTAATTTGTCTAAAAAACGAACGGGCACAAAAAAGTAAGGAGGTAATCATGAATCTTAAATTGCTTGAAAAAAGGTTCCAACTTCCAAGGGACACTAGAAACAACACTCTGACAATAAATATTCACTGCATATACAAAAAAAGATCAATAACAAATATTCAGACAAAATTCTCAATGGATATGCCCAAAAGATTCATCCCCCTCCAACATATGCCAAAACAGCGCATCCCCTCATCACATTAATTCCCAATTATTTTTTTCCAAAAAAATCTCTCTAAAAGCCACTTAATTAATTATAATCACCCCAAACCCTAGTTTATAAACCCCCTTGCTCTCACTTTTCTTGTTCCAAATAGCAATGGCCGGAACAAACCTTACCCCCCTCGACCTCTACCGGTTCCACCGCCTAGAACGTGACTTCTACCACAAACTAATCCATCAACTCAACCTCGACCCAGAGCGCACCAAATGGGTGATGTCTCTTTGGCTTTGGCTCGAGTCCATCGGCCACCACGACTTCATCCGCCACGTCTCCGCTTATGAGGACGGCGTCATCGTCCGCTTCGTCAAAGAAGGGCACGCCTGTTTGGATCGTCTGATCGGTAGTAATGACAATGAGAGGTCAGGAGGCAGTGACGAGCTTCCGGTGACGGACACCCTTGTCACCGAACCGATGGACCTTCACTTCTCCGACTATCATAAAGATGTGGCTATTGTGAGGGTGAACCACTTCTATAACAACGTTGCGAATATAATCTTTGATGACGATTTGATGGAAGTTGTTGCGAGGAATGCTGATCACCCTGCCATTAGGCGGATCATGTCGAGCGGGCTCCATATTAATAATAATGTCAATGTAAGTCCACAGCCGATCATCATGCCACGTAGTATTACGCCACCTTTTGGAGAGGGGAGTACCCGACAAGGGGCATGGTTTGGTCCGGTGATGGACGAGCCATTTGCGGTGCAGTCGAGGCTGAATCCGATGGCGGAGCCTTGGTCACCGGCCATGAATCAATCACCTGAGAACTTAAGGTCCATGTTCATCACTTTCTCCAGGGGGTATCCTCACACTAGAGAAGATATTATGGATTTCTTCAATGCGTAAGTTTCGGCACCCCATTTTGCATGAAATATACATAAATCGATTTTTCTATGATTAACCTGTCTGTGTAATTGATTTGATTGTTGCAGGAGGTATGGCAAGTGCGTGCAACTGGTGATGATCGAAAGGGCAAATGGAGGGTCGCCGCCAATCTACGGGCGTGTTGTGTTTACGAGCGCTTCAATGATTGCTATGGTTCTGAATGGGCAGCAGACTGCAAAGTTCTTCATTAAAGGAAAGCATCTGTGGGCCAGAATTTACGTTCCACGAACATAGAACCGATCTTTGATTAGGGCTAGGGGTTTGAAAGGCATGTTAAACCCTATGTTTCATATGTATATGTATATATATGTATACACACACTAAATGAAACGAGGAGTGGGGAGAGATATATCAGAGATGGTAGTGATGTTTATCCGAAACGTTAATTCGTGTTGTTGTTGTTGTTGTTTTAATGAAAGACCAAGTTTATTTTTAAGAGAGAAATTTCTTTTTGTTTCACTATTATTGCTTGTTGCTCGATCTCTAGTCTTTCATCCAAGTGTGGATGATACTTTAGTTATAATATATGATTAAATACTATTGGACGAGTTTGTAATTAGGAGTGGTAATTGAGCGAGTCAGCTCGGTATCAGCTCGTTCAAGCTCGGACCATTTATTAATGAGCCGAACATGAGCCGAAAAGTCTGGCTCGTTTATTAAATGAGCCGAGCTCGAGCTCTGCCAGGCTCGTTCTGTATTGACTCGAGTTCGGCTCGGTTACATAGTTTAAAAAAAAAACAGTAAAATATAATATAGAGCAGATTGTATACAACTCTCAGGATACTTAATTCAATTAAGGAGCAGTATATAAAGTGCAACTGAGGTGAATATAAAACCCAGCACTTAGACCTATTCCATACTTTAGATGTTAATTTTTTTTATCTTTCCATATCTCAAAGTACTGGGTCTTAGGCTATATGATTGTTATCCCCAGTCTATCCTCTTACAAAATATTTTCAGGTTTTCTTCTGAAACATCTGTAATGGCCATTGACATATTCTCAGCCTCCACCGAACGCCTCCTTATCGTTTTCCTTTCAGAGATAGCCTAATAGAAGATGGATCTGAGCTCTACTTTGACTCGTTTAAGACTCGGTAAGATAACGAGCTGAACAAGAGCCAGACCTGTTCAGTTCGAGACGAACTCGAACCGAGTTTGAGCTAGCATAAACTAAACCGAACCGAGCTTGGATAAGGGTCGGCTCGTTCAAACTCGGCTCGGATGCACCCCTACATGTAATGGAACAGACTTGAGTTCTATCAAAGATCAAGATAAATTAAGTCTATATATCTTCAAAACTTTCTGATTACATTCAAAGTATTTGTTAAAAAAAAAATAAGAGAAGGAACAAATCAATAATTTTACAAATATAGTTTTCATCATATTAACCGAAAAAAGAAGAACAGGAAGCAAATTAGAGAACATCACTACTATATACAAATGTGCCCAACAATAATAGAGTATTGGTAGCAGTTCCAACCGTTACCAATTACCAGTAACGGTTGTCATAATATCGGTAGCGGTTGAAATCGCTACGAATGCCAATGTATGGTGGGCCCCATATCCCGGTCGAGATAAAACACCAATTTTCCCCCAAATCGTTTCGAGCCCTTTTCTTTTTCCCTTCTCCCAAATTTTGAAGCCAAAATCTCCCACGCCTCTTCGCGGTCACCCCTCCTCGCCACCGCCTCTCTTCGCCTTCGTAGCCGCCGCCTTGCCTCCCTAGCCCCCGCCATGCCTCCGTGACTGCCGGCCAGCCTCTTAGTCGTCGCCGCTTGAGATCGAACTCGTCACTCGTCGCCGCCACTGAAGCTTGTTGAAGCTCGCCGCCGCCGTTCGAAACTTGCTCTGTTCCGTGGTCGTCAAAAGATAAGTACAAACTGGTTTAATTTTAATTTTTTGTTTGATTTGTAAAAATTAGGATTTTTTTAGTGTTGTTATTATGTGAAAAGTGAGGAAGAATTAGGGTTCGGGTATGGGATCGAGGAAAGGTTTAGGGTTAAACTAATGATTATGATTAAGTGTTAGGGTTAGAGTTCGGGTAATTTAGTGAATTTTTGTAGGCAGTTTAGTGAAAATAACGGTAGTTATGGGTAAATTAGTGAAAAAGCAACAATAGTTAAGGGTATTTTAGTGTAAAAAAGTAGAATTGATCAAATGAGATTTTTAGTAAAAATTTTAATGATAGTTTAATGAAAAATTCACAATAGTTAAGGGCATTTTAGTGAAATTTATAGTAATTTAGTTAATTTACGAAGAGAAATTATTTAGTTAAATTTTTAAGATAGTTTATGTAAGCAGACACTCATGCCGCTAATTTGCGTCCAAGGCGGAATGCAAAACAAAAATTTAAGAATAAGAGCACGAACTTTTACGACATAGAATCGATTCCAAACACTAAACTAGCAAACTAGAAGGAGTTTAATTAGTCGATTTGCATTAGACACCTTTGTAGTCGTGTTCTTCTTCTTTTCCACTTCTTAAACTCCTAAGAACTCCGGAAACGAGTTTGGATCCTAGTCTTTCTTGTGAAGATGATCAACCCGAAAGAACCTTAACAAAGACTCCAGCTTCACACTAAAAGACTAAGTGAAGCAACTAGTGAAAAAACCTTGCTAAGAATTGATCACTAGAGATGTAGTAGTAGTTAGTTTCTAGGTTTCCTCTCCTTTTCTTTTTCCTTTCTCAATTTTCAAAACTAAAGAGAGGGGAAGAAGAAGCTAAGGATGAAGATGATGAATGAGCAAGCATGGCTCTTTTCTTTTTCTTTTCTCTTCTTTATCTTTTAGAATTTGAGTGAACTTGTGACTTATATGTGTGAGTCATAAGCCCGCACAATTCTAAAAGAAATATGAAGAGAATAGAGGAGAAGAGAAGCCACCTCATTTGTACACACACACAAACACACTAATACAAGTATATATTACAAATACATACACCCGTATTTGTATCAAGATACGAATATATGTATTTGTATCAAGACATAAATACCCGTATTATACAAATACCCATATTTGTATAAATACCATATTCGTGTTAAAATACAAATACCAAAAGAGATATACCAAAAAAGATATATAATACTAGCTCATATTTCATCCAAATATGATAATCTGGTTATCTTTCAAACCGGCTTGTATTAACAAAATGTCCGATTAATAGTACGTATACAAAAACATGTATTTAATTGAATCTACGTACGTATCAAAATAAGCACACTATATCGTTTCACCTAAGCTGGAAAACCCTCTGTGTGGAACTCTAATGAATCGACAATACACTGGCAGTGGGTTTAACCACAATCACGTCAGAGGCACTAACTGTACGTAATGGCTACCCAGGTATTGAATGAAAGAAAGGTCGACAAATAAACTCGTCGGTATCCCTACTGAGCCTGAAAGCGACAATCTCTGTACAGTCCGGTTTCTTCGTTTGAGAGTGTCGTATACCGGGTCTAGGGGTGGAAAATGTAAGACCCCTAAAAACCCGATAAGTCATGTCGATATGGCTCAAAACCATCCCAAGAAACTACTGATTTCATGATCAGTAAATCTCATCTGCCTTGGCTAAGGTCTTATGGTGATGACCAATCGAACACAGTGTGATATCGACTCCCTATACCGGGAGAGATGACTCCCTTCTATCGCTCACTGCCCCCAAGTGCTTTGGGACTGTACCCAACTAAAACCTATTTGCATGACTCTTTAAAACCATGGTAGGATAGTAATCTAAATACAGTGGGAACACACTCGAGACAAATGATGATGTCAGGTCTAAATACTAACTTGTATCTATGCCACTGGAGAACTGCTATCTGAGGATATGTATATTACCATCAAGAAGTTCTCGACGAGTCCATCCAGTGTAACTTATAACTTAATGAGCACCTGCATATAATCTTTGGTGTGATACACCAATGGTTGTGGGACAACCATCGCCCCTCGTCGGGGTCAAGATTGATAGTATGCTATCTGGTTTATTTTTATCATTGATAGGTACACGTTTTACTTGCAATTAAGTGTCGCTAATACATAATGATGAAGCCCGTAAGATTCTTGTTTGACTTCCAGCATTATGATGGTGATCATATACGAGAGAGCCGAGTAGTCCATAAGCACATCCTTAAATGTTCCTAGTCGTGGGAGTATCGAGACAGGGCATCGATATTCCAGAGTAAACTGTAAGTCCATGTCACGCACTTCACGTGTTCCCGGGGAGGTGGAATATATGAAAAACAATTATCAAAGCTTCGTAACACGGACTTGAGCACACGGATCGTGTCTAAACCATTACTAGCAAATAGTATGAGGTTTAACTACTCGGTCTCAAAGTTATACCACATGTTACAAGTCCTTCGGGTCTTCATCGCTGTCCTCTTCGTCATCGTAGGCTCCAAGGATCGTAACGGATCACGGCTACCTCGACGGCCTCCTCGAGTCAAAGACGATCCACCCGAGAGTCTATAGTCCGAGCTCCTATCTCGAATCTAAGATAACTACGGCTTCTAGTTTGCTAATCTAGAAAAGCCTAGATGGCATAGAGTATTTAGATGGATTACTTTGTCTCTCTAAACCCCAGGATCCTCAACACATGAGAGCTTTTAGGGTTTGAGGAAGAAGATGAAGACTTGAGGAGAGAGAAGGTGTTTATGATAATGATTATGAATTATTCTCATGCTTGAATAATCATGAAGCATACAAATATCTCTTGATAAATATCTAGAAAATATCTTGTAAGCTTCATTTAATTCAAAGTGTGAATCACCTCATGAGTCATGGTTCATTTAATGAAAACCTACACCTCATCTCCTCCATCTCATTTCCTTCTAGAAGCTTCCCGACAAATTACGAGAACGCCCCTCCCATCCGTATTTACGAAAAACACGGATAAACTGAGACTAAATAAATCCATCAGTATAATACTAGAATCCGGATTAAAACAAAGCCCACTAGTATTATCTGCCCGATCACAGTATGTGCACAAGTGTACGTAAGTGATCGCGGCCCTGCCGTAAAACCATACGGCCTCTACACCTTTTTCCCGGTGTAGGGAAACTCTCTGTGTGGGACTCTAAAGACTCGACACTACGCTGGGAGTGGCTTTAACCAGAGGCCGCAAGCGGTACTAGCTGTACGTAACGGTCCCCAGTTAGACGTTGATAAGAAGGCCGATGAGGTAACTCATCCGGACTCATACTGAGCATGTATGTGACAATCTCCGTACAGTCCGGTCTGTTCGTCTAAGAGTATCGTATATCGGACCTAGGGGGACGGTCACGTCAGACCCCTAATAGCGGTAGAAGTCGTGTCGGAGTGTAGCCCAGAACACCCTGAGAAACTACTGGAACACCTACCAGTAAATCTCACTTGCCGTGGCCACGGACCTTTGTGTAATGGCTCTCCAACACAGCGCGATATCAACCCCCAATACCGGGAGAGACGAATCCTGTCTAACCGCCACTTCCTCCAAGTGCTTCGGGACTGTACCCAACTACTACATGTTTTCACGACTCCTTTGAGACGTGGTAGGGTAGTGATGAAAGTACAGTAGGAACACACTCAAGGAAAAGTAGCAGTGTTAAGTCGACGGACTAAGCTGTACTCATGTCACTTGGGAACTGCTACCCGACGACAGGTATAAAAACCATCAGCAGTTCCCGGCCTGTCCTGTCCAGTGTACTCATAACCTAACGAGCACCTACATACTATCTCCAATGCGACGTACTGATGGCTGTGGGATAGATCATCTCCCGACCTGGGATAAGAAATGTATACACCAGTCTACTCCGGAGTATCGATGCCCCGTCTCGAAATCCTACGACCAGGGACCTGTATAAGGATGTACTTATAGACTACCCAGCCCCCATTAGTATGACTGCCATCACAACGCTGGTAATCAAGTAAAGATCCTAAGAGCTCTACTAATATGTATAAGCGATATGCTAAAAGAAACATACGTACATATCTGAGTAGGAACAAACCAAGTAGCATACTACCATTTTTAGCAAGACTGTTAATACAACTGTGAATATCCCAAGCTTCTATTAGTAATCTACAAGCCAGTATGATACAATAATGGCCTCTAGGGCATATACACTAACAATCTCTCATTTTCACTAGGGCCATGTACTGGCGTATCGCAGACCTATCATCTCAATTAGCCGCTTGAACTGTGTCTGAGGGATGGCCTTCGTGAGTGGATCAGCAGTGCTATCCTCTGTATCTACTCTCTTCATCTCGATCTCCTGGCGATCTACGATCTCCCTGATCAGGTGATACCGCCTTAAGATATGTCTGGACTTCTGATGGGACCTGGGTTGCTTCGCTAAAGCTATAGCACCGTTGTTGTCGCAATACAGCGGTATTGGATCAACAATGGTAGGAACCACCTGAAGTTCAGTTAAGAACTTCTTCACCCAGACAGCTTCTTTTGCGGCATCGCAAGCAGCTATGTACTCCGCTTCCATCGTTGAGTCAACAACGGTTTCCTTCTTGGAGTTCTTCCAACAGACCGCCCCTCCATTGAGGGTAAAGACATAACCCGACATAGACTTGGAGTCATCCTTATCACTCTGGAAGCTGGAGTCAGCAAAAGCCTCGATCTGGAGGTCTTTTCCACCATACACCAAGAACATCTCCTTAGTCCTTCTCAGGTACTTGAGAATGTTCTTTACTGCTATCAAGTGCTTCTCCCATAGGTTTGACTGATACCGGCTTACAACGCTCAATACGTAGGCTACATATGGTCTGGTACATAACATCGCATACATTATAGAGTCTACCGCTGACGCGTAAGGTATAGATGATATGCGAGCCCTTTCCAAATCAGTCTTTGGAGACATCCCTTTGGAGAGGGTGATTCCGTGACAAGCCGGCAGATTACCGTGCTTAGAATCTTCCATACCGAGTCTTTTCAGTATGGTGTCTATGTACCTTGACTGTGAGAGTCTAACTATCCGTTTATATCTATCACGATAGATCTGGATCCCCAGAATGTAGGAGGCATCACCCAGGTCCTTCATAGAGAACTTCTGTGACAAGAATCCTTTGACTGACTGTAGCATAGGAATATCATTTCCTATTAAGAGAATGTCATCCACGTACAAGATGAGGAATACTACAATTCTCCCTACAATCTTACTGTAAATGCATGGTTCATCTGGATTTTTGACAAAGTTGAATTCTTTAACAGTATCATCAAAATAGATGTTCCAACTCCGCGATGCCTGCTTTAGTCCATAAATGGACTTAAGCAATTTGCACACTTTCCCGCTGCTCCCACTCTGAATGAAACCCTCTGGCTGATCCATATAGACGCACTCTTCCAAATTACCATTTAGAAAAGCCGTCTTTACGTCCATCTGCCAGATCTCATAATCGTGGAAGGTAGAAATGGCAAGAAGGATCCGAATGGATTTGAGTATAGCCACTGGAGAAAAGGTTTCGTCATAGTCCAAACCAGGTCTTTGACGAAAACCCTTTGCAACAAGTCTAGCCTTATAGGTTTCAACCTTTCCATCTACACCAATCTTTTTTTCTGAAGATCCATTTGCATCCTATAGGTTTTACCCCTTCTGGAGCAATGTCCAAAGTCCATACTTTGTTGGTGTACATGGACTCCATCTCGGTCCTTATTGCATCCAGCCATTTTACCGAGTCGCCGCTCTGAATGGCTTGCTGGAAGCTAGTAGGCTCATCATTGTCAATGATGCAATCCTTTTTATCCCCGTCTGTGAGAAAACCAAAGTATCTCTCGGACGGATGAGACTGCCTGCTACTTCTGCGGATTGGCGCTGGGATGTCCCTTTCTTCTGAACTTCTGGTTCTACCAAGCTTTCAGTAATAGATCGTGGTTCTGGAATTTCTTCCAGTTCTACTGCGCTCCCACTAGTCTGATTTTCTAAAAATTCAGCTTCCAAGAAGTGGGGATGCTGAGAAACAAAAACCTTTTGTTCCTCCGCGTAATAGAAAAGATACCCCTGCAGTTCTTTGGGTATCCCACAAACTTACACATTACTGAGCGTGCCTCGAGTTTGTCCGAATGCTGCTTTTTTACAAAAGCTAGACATCCCCATATCTTAAGGTACTTAAGACAGGGTTTCTTCCCACTCCACATCTGATATGGTGTGGTAGGCACAGTCTTGGTTGGAATCTTGTTCAAAAGATATGCAGCAGATTCTAGCGCATAACCCCAGAAAGATCTCGGTAACTCAGCCTTACTCATCATGGAACGAACCATATCCAATAGGGTTCGATTCCACTTTTCCGATACACCATTGTGTTGTGGCATGTATGGAGGAGTAAGCTGAGAGAGAATTCCATTCTCTTTTAGGTAACCCAGGAACTCGGCACTTAAATATTCACCACCTAGATCAGATCTTAGTGTCTTGATACTTTTGCATGTTTGTTTTTCCACTTCATTCTTGTATTCTCGGAATTTCTCAAAGGCCTCGGATTTATGCTTTATCAAGAAGACATGTCCATACCTAGAGAAATCATCCGTAAAAGTAATGAAATAGAAATAACTACTTCGCGCATGTGTAGACATTGGACCGCATAAATCACTGTGTATGAGTCCTAAGAGCTCGCTCGTTCTTACCCCGTGTCCAGTGAACGGAGTCTTTGTCATCTTTCCCATGAGACAAGATTGACAAGTGGCATAAGACTGATATTCGAACGGATTCAAATATCCTTCTCTATGTAACTTCGTCAACCGTTTTTCGTTGATGTGACCCAGTCTACAATGCCATAAGAAAGCCTGATTTGTTTCTGAAGACTTTCTTTTAAGTGTGTTCTGGACACTGAAAACCTGAGCTTGATTCAATACGTATATGCCGTCCTCTAATATACCGGACCCAATCAGAACTTGATTTAGGTGGATGCGTACCACATCGCTTACAAATGTAAAATCATATCCCTCTTTAGAAAGCAAGGCTACTCATATGATATTACAAGCCAAACTAGGTACATACAAACAGTTACGTAGAATCAATTTCTACCCACTTGTCAGTCCTAGATGATATTCCCCCATGGATTCAGCATAAGTAGAGTTAATTGACATACAGTTTTCAATCACAAACACACCCGAAGTTGAAACCACAACATGCTTCGGATCCTGGATTCTGGCTTTTCAAGCCCTGCAATCCCTCTGCCAATGCCCCTTCTCATAACAACAGGAATAACCCTCATTCCCTACTGTTAACCCTGAAACTTTTGCCCTTCCCTGTCCTTCTACCTTACTGACACCGTATATCAGCTTTGTGGAGGTCTTCTGCCTCTCACCCTTGGCTTCTGCCTTGGATCCAGAAGAGGAAGATTCTCCAATAAGCAGAGTAGGTGTCACCCTGGTTTCCTTCAGGATGCCCTCATCTGGAAGTATAACTTTCTTTCCCTGGGCGTAAGTAGGAGGTAGGAATTGTAGAATCAAGTCAGCATATGACCCGTTTCTCAACGCGGTTTCCAGATCCGTGAGCTCATCAATATAGCTAGTCATCTGATTGAAAACGATTTCGGATTGTGTAGTTGGAAAATTTTATAGAAATCACAACCAAAAATATTTTGACCGCAATCAATAACGGTGTCGAATGTAGCGTGTTAGTAAGTGCGGATCGTCCACAGGAAAAGTGTAATCATTCGTTTTTTAATTTAGATGAGTTGAAACTTTAAAGAAAAGGAAAACAAACAATTCATGATTTGTAAATTGAATTTCAAGAATTAGAAAAATCTAGATCTAAGAAAACATTAAAATCAAGAATTTAGATGTGTGATTTCCAATCCAAATATCAAGAATCGAAGTGAGGCTTGTAGGAATCGATCGGTCTATAGATGTGATGAAATCTAGCGATTACATATTCTTATCCTTCGATGAATTGATACTAGATCGATGATGATCGACGAGAATTAGGGATTTCTTGTGAAACTAGGGTTTCAACATCTATCCCTTGTTCCTTCGTCGATATCATTCGCATTCTAGCCTCTAGTAAATTCAAGAATCGATCGTGGATCCCTAATTTCGAGCGATCACAATTAAGAAAGCATCGCAACGAAACTAGGTCGTCGATTCTTCAATTTGCTAGGGTTTACAAAACTCGTAGGACTTAAGAATCGTTTTAAGATTTGTTACATTATCATTCTATTGATCGTCTCGACTCCTTTACGAGCGGAGTTTTACTCAAACATCACAACAAGAACCACAATCACAAATTGAGATCGAATCATGATGCAAGAATTTAAAGAAAGCAATATTAAAGAATTTCACCTTTTATTTATATCAACAATTCCGTTACAATCGCTCAAGAACTACAAGAGGAAGAACTCGATCGTCGATTTGGCTTCGCTCGTCTCCTTGAGTCGCGGATCGGCTTGGATCACTTGCTCGATTGAAGATCGGCTCCGCTCCTAAAAGGTTGAAGGCTTCTTGCTTGAATGGTATTCGGGATCTTGAATTTGGCTTGGATTTTGGATTAGGGCTACAAGATGTGTCACTCAACTTGTAGATGGAAATGGCGGGGGGGGGATTGGAGATTAGCCATTAACCCTAGATCTAGGCTCCTTTTTATTGACTTTCATAACCCTAGATCTATGATTCAAAATTTGAATTTCCCTCCAAAAGTTTGTTATAGGGAGAGGCTTCTAAAAGTAGTTAGTTGGAGGGAGCTTCTAGAACTAGTTTGTTAGGAGTTTGATTAGCTTAATCAAGATTAGCTTGATTTAATGATCCTTGCTGATCTGGCAGAAGATTTGAGAGTAATATGGAATTTGACATGTCTTGATGAGGTGTACACACTGAGAGAGGACTGCTGCAGTAAATTTCCACTGATGACGTGGCAATAGGGCCGCGGATCCGCGGCACGAGCCTGCTTAGGCCGCGGATCCGCGGCCCAATAGGAGGCTTAGTGCTTCAAAAACTCTGGTAATTCTTGTACTGACTTCAGGTGTACTTTATGATATGTTGATTCCCTGAATTCCTTCTAGATCATTGCCAGATTTCAAATCCTTGAGTTGGCGTCTTTTTATCAGCACTGTTTTACAAATTTGACATTTCTCCTGAAATTTCCTGCACAGACCTCGAAACAAGTGTTGCGCAATACAGGGATGATGCGATGCCATGATAAACAGTCAATTTCCCTCATAAATGTCGGTTTTAGAGTATAACACATGTAATCTGGTATTTCAGGGATGTTTTGGTAATATGTGCAATATGAATACCGAACACTTCTAGATGAGTGCAAATGATAGGGAAATTGACGTGTTAAAAATGCAGTATTTTCGACTGATCAAATTCCCCCAAACTTATTTTCGGTCGTCTCGAGCGAATTGTTTTATAAAAAAGAGAAGGAGAAAATAAAGAAAGAGAAAAACTAACTAGCACACTTTCGTCGGCAACACGATTGCACTGAGCACGTGCAACAAGCCTTTAAACCTCTAGGTGTCCCTAGTAGGAGGAGTGTTGTCTCCTGAGGGTTTTCAGCGGATTGCACCCACAAAATCCAATAATAAAAGGAAGATCATGAATATTACATTTAAAGAAAAGAATTGTAAAAGAAAGGCCTTGAAAATTAGGGTTTCCAACTAAGCTAGCTTTTCGGTTGTCATGAGCCCTATCTTAATAGTCATGAAAAGATGTTAGAAATTGCGTCCTCCTTCAATAAAACATCGTCTTATTCTTCATTCCTATCTTTCTTCCAAACATCGATCATATAACCATACGCGTGTGTAATTTACATCCCTACACCCGGAGAATTCAATTCAAGCTATCATACTCTTGTCCATCTGCCTCAGTACTTTTTAATTAATGAATATTTAGATGAATTTTCTCACACACTTTCATGCGACCGTTAATACTTTTTGAGGTACTAACCGACCGATTACTCATGTGCTTACTTATTTGGTGTTTTTCCTCGTCTTGCACCACCTAAGGCTTAGCAGTGACTCCCAGACCAGTTGGCCTTAGGGCACTAGGTGAAGAGGCACCCTCGCTATATTTTTTTATTGCTGCCTTGGCGATAACAAAACCAGTGTTCATTTTTCTCACCATTTTATATTTTCTTCATTTTTTTTATTTCCTTCATACTTTGGCTTTTAGACAAGAGCATTTCAAGGTATCCTCTACTATCCCGAGTTTCAATACGTGTGTAAGTGCGAATAGTATGGTATCAACGTTCAAAATGTTTGGCTTCCAGAATATGAACTATTTTTTAGACTTATTTTTATCCTCAGATTAGTGACTTCCTTCATCTTACTAACCTTTGGGACAACGACTCATAACTACTTATTACTAGTTCGTATAAGAAAATTTCTAATTTTCTTGGTTTTCTTAATTTTTTCTAATCTCATGGATGTAATTTTTCACTATCTAATCTTTTATTATCTTATTTATGTACAAAAATATTTTTATTTTTTTGAATTTTTTTTCAAATTTTTATGGATTTTGAAAAAATGTTTTGTGCTTATGCAAATGATGCAAAAATAAGCTCAAACCTCCCCCAAACCTGTTTTCAACAGTGTCCTCACTGTTGCCATCTGCTGAATCTCGAAAAACCTGTAAGCTTAGGAGGAATTTATTAGTGGGGGCAAAATATTTAAGTGAAGACCCTCCCCCAAACTTATTTTTTTTGCTCATCATTTTATAAAAAAATTTCTTTTCAAGAGCCCAATTATACCCCCCCCAAACTTGAGTTATGCAATGTTAATCTTTGAAAATCACATGAGGGGGTCAAAAATCAGTGGTCGATGCCAAGCTTTGCAATGACCGAATGTCAACACCAACCATTCGAAAATTTTATCAATGCAGTGCTCGGGTTGGTGGAAGAAGAAGTGGGGAAAGGGTAAGTGGTGGAATAGAATGTGTGTGCATCTCATTTTGGAGAGATGATGCAGTGAATATGATGGATTGCCCGCATTCTTTTTACAGTTCAGAAGGAGGGGTGGAGGTTCAATTTTATTGATTGGGAGATGATTCATCTCAACACCCGTGTCATTCAAAAATGCGAGTTCATCAGCGAAGATCTCCTCAAAAGTTCCATCAATACCCCGATGAATAATGCCATCACAAAGTGCGGGGTGATCTTCAGACTCCAGAAACGGTTCATAATCAGTGTTAATTGTTGACCCGGACAACTCAGTAGAAGAGTCCGTATGTGTATGATACATAGTTGGGTCAAACAACAACGTATGAAAAGAGTCAAGATCAGTATCATGAGGATCATCAAATTCACTGCTGTCGACATCCATTAAGTCGACAGAACAGATTTGAGCAGTAGGTTCGGAGGGTACACTTCCTAATTTGTAAATGTTCAGCTCTATTGACCTATTCCCGAAAGATAGGGTCATAGAACCATTACGACAGTTGATGATAGCATTGGAAGTGGCCAAAAATGGGCGACCTAAAATCACCGGAATTTGATTCCGTGGGTTTGCTACAGGCTGTGTATCTATTACAATAAAATCTACAGGGAATACAAATTCCCCGATTTTTATTAACACATCCTCCAGTTCACCCCTAGGTTTGGTGATTGATCGGTCAGCCATCTAGAGAGTTATGCTCGAGGGCTTTAACACTCCGATACCTAGTTGCTCGTAAACCGAATATGGAAGCAAGTTAACACTAGCGCCAAGGTCTAGTAGAGCACGGTTGATGTGTTTTTCCCCAATAGAAATGGAAATAGTAGGACAGCCAGGGTCCTTACGTTTCCGTGGTACTTGTTGGGGGAAAGCCGTGTCTACAGTCTTTTCCATGAAAATCTTCTTGGGCACTTGAGTCTTCCTCTTCCTAGTGCACAAGTTCTTAAGAGTTTTCGCATAGACGTATCCCAAATACGAATTTTACCATATCACCGATATCATAATCTTGGATCAAAATCGTCGACTCAACTCAATCCCATGTCTCATCCCCAAATCTGTATGTGAACACGTAGTCCCATACCTATGTGAACATATATCTATATAGAATCCCATAAGCACATATGAACAAGGAGGTATGCAAGTATGTATGTGTGTAAATGTATGTGTAGTGCACCCACTACCTAGGGTTCGCAACGTTAAATCATCCAACACACCAATTATCCATCCTAAACATCAAATAATTTCCCAAACAACATATAATAAGTTGTAGGTGTGTATACGCATCCGTATACATCACCTCAGATTGCGGGGGTGCTATACGCTATCCACCCGACTTCTCCCCGTAGATATAAATCTACTCACCTAGTTATGTGTGCCGGTGCCGATGTCGCCGTTTCCATCTCCAACGCCTCGACGCCACGTGGGGTACCTACAAAGATATCACACGCTAAAACACATGAAAGCCATGTCGGAAACCAAAATGGTGCACGTTACGCCAATAAGTAAAAACCTATCGCCTTGCGTGCAAACACAGTCAATGCTCACTAGTCGTTGGCGTTCAAACGCCACCCGACGGAAACGAATCACCAAATACTCAAAATCCATACGAAATCAAGTCGTAAATCATACACCAACTCATGAAAATCAACTCAGATTCTATCCAAACTAGAATCAGTCAAAACTAGACATTCAAGGGGTCAAATTTACATGAAATAGGGCCGTGCACGCAAAACGAGACAGTTCCACCCCGGTCTGGCCGCAAATTGCGGCCAGAAGGAATTAAATAGCGGCCCAAAAATGGTGGTTGGGGCTAGGGTTTTGGGTAATGGTTTCTATCTACCTGCATATCTCACTGCCAAGTCAATTTTATATTAGGAGGTCCGGGTTGATAGCAGTTTCCAGAAAGCCACAAAGTCGACAAAAATGCTGAATTACGCCAAGTATAACCAATCTGGTATTTTGGTGAAATCTGGAACAAATCTTGGCTAAACTGGTCTTAACAATACCTAGTAAGGCTATACTAACAATCAAAACCAACACTTGGTCAAGTCTCACTCAAATTCTCCTAAACTAGCGCTAATCTTCAATATAACACTAAATTTTCAGCTAAACAACTCAAACATAGCAAGATAGGAGTTGGGTTGCAAGATTATACCTCAAGGTTCCTAGAAAGAAGGAGAAGGGAAGGAGGAGGAGGTGGGGAAGTGAGTTTGCTGCTGCTGAGCTCCTGCATGTGGCTGCTGCTGAGCTCTTGCATGTGGCTGCTGCTGCATCTGGCTGCTGCTGAGCTCCTGCTTGTGGCTGTTGCTGCTGCTGGCTTTTTCCCTTTTTGTTGTTGCTGTTGCAGCAGCAACTACAGTGGCTGATATTTTGCTGTGGTTGCTTTGGTGATAAGTGTGGTGTGATGAGGGTGTGGGGTTGTTGTATATGATGTTGCTGGTGTTTGATATGGGCTGATGGTGTATATGGGGGCTGAAGTGTGCTGAGCTGATGTTGTTTTGGCTGAAACTGCTGCTGTTGTTTTGGCTATATTTTGTGTATGAGTGTTGCAGCAGCAATTAAGGAAGGGGTTTGATGTATTTGTGGTGAAGTGTGATATGGGGTTGAGGCTGGTGTGTGTGTCTCTATGATGGGGCTGCTGCTGGCAGAAAATTGGGCAAAGATTGGGCTGAGGCAAATGATGGTGCTGCTGTTGATGTGGCTACTGCTGTTGGGTGGTTGATGTGATGAGATTGGGGCTGAAAAGTGTGCTGAGGTGCTAGGGGCTAGTGGCTGCACCTATTGGGGCTGAGGTAGCTGTTGATGTGAGGGCATGGGGGCTGATATGGTGTATCAGTGGCTGTAGTTAATGTAGCTGCTGATGTTTTTCTCTTTTATTTTCCTTTTGTGTGTGGGTGCAGCAGCTGCTACTGCTGGGGCTGATATGTTTTGTTTTGGGCTGAGGTTGTGAGAGATGTGAGTGTGAGTAAGAGGGAGAGATGTGATCAATGAGAGGGAGTGTGAAAGAAACAATGGATTAAGGCACAACCTCAAGTTAACCCCCCCTCACCCTTATCTTTCCATTAGATGTTAGCATGCCCAAAACCATCATGGCTCTCTCTCTCTCACCTACCTACTAGTCAACCCCTACCCTAATCACCCTTAACAAGCTAAAACCCTTAATTAAGCTAATTAACATAACCAAAAGGTTTAAACCATCAAGCCCAATTAGACAAGGTTAACCCTAGGCTACCATGACCAAAACATGAAACAAGCGTAACAAATGTAGGAAATGTCATGTGCACATTTTTGCACAAAAGCCAAAAATCCAATTAGCGATTTTTTTAATCGCGGTTTAATATTGAAATAGCATATAACCCATCATAAAAACTGTAATCTCTCCACAAAATGCCAAAATTTAGAATTTCCAAAATTTTCTCCGGAATTTTCACCATTTATCGGTATTTAATTATACCGGCTATTAAAATATTCATTAAAATTAATATTAAATTATGAAAATTCCCAAAAATAATATATATATTTTTTGAAATGTTACACTTGTGACACCTGGTTCTCTACTTTATTCTTATACCCACAACTTCTCAAAACTTAGACCTTGTATTTCTACGAAACACTTGTTTAAAAACTAGAGAAGTCATAAGTAAACAGAACATAGTACGAGGACCTACCCCTTTGTCCTGATGGACACTTGGACAACATACAATACTCTGTATAAGTCTACTGAGTTGAACAACTGAAAACCTGTGCGTCATAGGTTGAAAACTGTACCCAGGCGATTTCCTCAAATATCACCAATTACAACGAATTCCGATATAATGAGGATGATTACCTAATTCCCAATAACTTACTCCCACTCATCATCTATAAAACCATACAGATATGAGAATCATACCTGGTAAATACATACCCTGGAGTAAGTATTCTAATCGGGAAAACAGTTTTGCTTCAACAATGCACTGAAACATGAAAATGTTTCGTAGGGGTATCCTGGTATTCCCAGTAATGCCTCTTCCATAATCCAATTAATGACTATAACCGTATATTTCTTTTCCATCTCTCCAAATCCCTTTATTTGTCTTTAGTCGTTAACTTCTGCACACCATCGTTAGACTAAATGGTTTTCTTCCTTCCCTACCGTTCGGCACCAGCCTATGGTTTGGAAGAAGATTATCCAGTAAGCATAATAGGTGTACCCTCCTCAACCTAGGAGTACTCGCATCTTGAGAGAAGGTGGTGATAAAAGACAACTGAATAATACCTTATTTATTTAAAGGTGAAATAGGAGTGGCGATGAAGTACGCGGTTTGGTCGTGAATGATAGCAGTCGCAATTTACTTTGCCCTCTTTCTAATCCCTTTATTTTGTCTTTACATATTACTTTCTGTACACCCTACTTAGGCTAATTGGTTTTCTTCATTCCCTACCTTTCGGCACCTACCTATGGTTTGGAAGAATACTATCCAATAAGCGTAATAGGTGTACTCTCCTAAACCAAGGAGCCCTCGCAACCTGAGAGAAGGTGATAATAAAAGGCAACTGAATAAACCAATTCTTTTTCTCCTGAACCTGGATCCATCCTCGAAGAAGTCCCTTCGAGTTCGTATATAACTAGACGATGGATCTATCCAATGGAAGTGGTGTCCGTAGCAATACGGGGTGTTCTGAGAAATGCAAAGGGTAAACGAAGGAGTGGCAATGACTTATGCAACATAGACAATCCAAAAGCCAGTATTTTAAGAAGGTTCGGTCAACTTGGTCACTTAGTCATAGTCTAGGGTCGGTCAATGGTCGCTGCCAAAGAGAGAGAGAAAAGAAACACTCTGCGTGCAATCTAACCTAGATCAGAATGTTTATCACTTTATCTAATCCGGAAACCTCCCACTGTACTGTCAACTTCTCCTCCAAACCTGAAAGAAGAATCAATCGGGATCACCCGAAGAGTAAACCAACTCATCAGTGGGAATCGGGATCCAACTCTCATCGCATGATAACGTGACGGAATCCACTCACGTTATCACACTCCAGAAGGTATGTGCATACTTGGAAAGTTTCAGTTTCTTTAGAAACTCCCGATATGATTTTTGCCCCATGCTCTTATGACCTTGGCTTTCATCAAAATGTTATAAGTCACATGCCAAGTTCTACCCGTCACTATCTTGTCAATTTGAACCCACCCGCACATGCCCAAAACTTTGGCCAATTGGCAGAACGACTGTCCCAAACTAACTCATCTATCTATGCAACAAATGAATATCCAGCAGCTACCAAACATTATGCCTTAACTTTGGCTAAAATGCATAGCTTGAATACTACTGAATACCCAAAAGAAATGACGGAGGGCTACGGCTGGTTTTTGGCGAAAAAACCTTTAACGTAACGAACTTGATATCGCTGAAAGAACCTGATAGCTTTTTATAAAAATATAGTGACGAAAACCTTTGCTAAAGAGGTCACTCCCGGTGAAGGGATCTCGGCTCTTTCCTCGTGGAATGAGGTGCAGGATATTCCACTGAATACCGCGATGCAAAGAAACTTGTAATCGACTATAGTGAAGTTATTACCCTGACGCAAACTTCTGCCCAAGGGGTCATTCTCGGTGAAGGGATATCGGCCCTTGCCTCGTCGAATGAGGTGCAGGATATTCCAACCGAATACCGCTATGCAAAACAAAAGGAAACGTCTTTTGTAATAACACTTTTTAAATTGTTCCAACAACAGCCAAATAGGTTTGTTTTCCTTTGCATTGATCAGAATCAACGCAGTCCCATCAATCAATCACACCAGAGAAGAACGAAAATAAAATGTACGTATATGCCATCTGCATTCGTCACTGGGTCCCGTCATCACCCGTTAGGTTACTTAACTAACGACAGAGCGGGGACTGAACTAGCGCGAGTGCAAAACATATACAACATCTACTAGTATATATACCAATATACAATAATCGCTCCAGGCATGATAATATGCAACACTACAGAAAAGTAATAAGCATCACAGAACAATACAGATAATCTGGGATCCCCGAGTTTCACAGAGCCGCTGCTGAAACCCGACGTTCCCCTGGTCGTGTGGATAGCCTGTGCAATGAAACCTAGACTCCTACGGGTGCGGCAAGTTACCCGTCAAAACCTGAAGCGAGGAAGCCCCTTACAGCAAAGTGAATGGACCACCCTGCACTTCACGGAATCCGGTAGCTTGAGCACCCCTCCTTGGGTCAACCTGTACCCCCTACGAGTGCGGCGAATAGTCTGTCAATTCCAGAGTAAGGCCCCTCTGCCTCTCAAAGCCATGAGATGCGGACCCGTTGCCCTCCAAAACCCGGCTATCCGTGCACTCCGTCGCAGGGTAAAACCTAGTACAGAAATGAAAAAAATGTACAACGGGTACATCGACCTCAACCCGGTCATGCCCCAAAAGAATATTATACAACAGGCAGTGACGGTAGTCCACATGTTGGACGCTCGCCCCGCAATATCAAATGTACAAATAAATCCAAACTGCACTACCATTGCACACTGCTATCCACCACGAAAAATCCGCAACATCACAGTACAACACAGAACATTAACGCGAATGTCACGTTCGCAAACCCGTCTAAAAGAACTATAGCAATTAGACGCGGTTTACCGCTCGAATGACATTCACGGTCGGAGATATAATGTAAGTATTGTAAACTAACATGCTTAAATTTCGATCGACTAAATATCACGAAGTGGGCCCCACGTACATCTGCTGTACAGTAACAAAATCTGGGACCAAATGAACATTACAAAAAACCACAATTTCCACAGAAGTAGCCACTGTGCAAATTTGGAGCAATGATCACACAGACTGGCCGCGGATGCGCGGTCAAACCCTAGGTTTGACCGCGATTCCGCGGCGGTCTTATAGGGTCACGTGCCCAAATTTGTACGACGTGCTTATAAAACCCTGCTGAATTTTCTGTGATATGTAAAATTATTTTTAGAACCATTTTAAAATCGACAGAAACTCAGAACTTGGAATTTGCGGTTTTCGAAAATCCATTCGATCGATGTTTTAAACGTGTTAGCACAAGTTAGTAAAGCATAATGGTAAGGCTCTGATACCACTGTAAGTCTACGGTAGCGCCCCGGCCGTCAAACAGACGCCAATTGCGGAACAAAACTTTTAACCCGGATCTGCCATTATTACTAAACTAACAAACTGTAAAGAGGGTAGAAAGGTTATACCGAACGATCCGAGTCCTTCGTTCTTTAACCATCATTCCAAGCTCCGTTGCGGCTGCTCCGATCTCCTCGTCCAAGTGGCACCACGTCAACGGATCTTTAAACGGGCTCCCGCCTCTGACTCGAGGCAACTCGGTCATCAAGTTTGCTAAAAGAGATGACCAAGATTGATGTAGAGAATGAGTAGAATACTTTGTCTAACTTCGTCCAAAGCCGTGGACGAACGGTTAATGAAGTTGCCACTCGAAATGAAATGGAATGAGAAAATGAAAAATGAAATTTCCATACATCCAAAACTTTATTCTTTTTCCAAATGAAATCAATCTCTCTCTCTCTCTCTCACAAGGGGGCCGGCCATAATATAGAAGGGGGGTGAGTGTAGGAATCAAGTGGTGACATTAAGGATAAAAGATCATGAAGAAAATATCTAAGCAAGAAAAAAATGCATTAATGTAATGAATGACACAACTAAACCTAGTCATCATATAATTAATGCAAACAAAGGTTCATGAACCTAGTCACCAATCTAGAAGCTTCTAGAAGCACGACTCACCCTCATGACTCACCCGAGTGACGGAAAGATAAATCCGTATTTAACCGAATGTCAAATACGGAAACTGGAAACTGGCAACTTCCAAAAGGGATCCTGAAACAAATTTCAAGACAACCCCGTAACTGTATAAAAATACCCGCATTTGTATTACGACCGAATACAAATGCAACTGAGACAAAGATATTATATCTACACAGTATAATACTTGGATCCGGCTTAAACCAAAGCCCACCAGTATTATCTGCCCGAAATATGACACGTGCGTAAACACACGTGCATTTTCCGAACCCTGCCATAAAACCATATGGCCTCTACAACGTTTCGCCCGAACTTGGGAAACTGTCTGTCGGGGACTCTAATGACTCGTCAGTACCCTGGCAGTGGGTTTAACCACAAGCCGTCAGTGGCACTAGCTGTGCGTAATGGCTGCCCATGTACTGACCTCAAGGGAGGCCGATGAGTGAACTTATTCGGAAACCCTACTGAGCCTAACAGTGACAATGTATATACAGTCCAGTCCGTTCGTCTATGAGTATCGCATATCTGCCTACGGGGCTGGTAACGTTAGACCCCCAATAGCAGTGTCGGAGTGTAGCCTAAAAACATCCTGAGATACTACTGCAGTACCTACCAGTAAATCTCCTGCCACAGCCGTGGGCTTTGTGTAATGGCTCTCCTAGACACAGCGTGATCTCACCCCCAATAAGGGGAGAGACGAATCCCCTGCCGATCCGCTCACGTGCCTCCATGTGGCTCGAGACTGTACCCAAAAACTACCTGTTTGCATGACTCCTTTGAGCCGTGGTAGGGTAGAATCAAAGCACAGTGGGAACTCACACGAGACAAATGACGACCTCAGGTCAATGAACTAACCTGTACACATGTCACCAGGGAACTGCTATCTGACGATATGTATAATACCAACTAGCAGGTTCCAGGCGAGTCATGTCCGGTGTACCCATAACCCAATGAGCACCTGTATATATCTTAGGTGATCCAACTGACACCAGTGGCTTGTGAGACCGGCCACCGCCTCTCGTCGAGGTCTCGACTGTATACACTAGTCTACTCCGGAGTATCGATGCCCTGTCTCGAAACTCCCACGACTAGGGACCATAATTAAGGATGTGCTTATAAACCACCCAACTCTCACGTATATGATCGTCATCATACTGTTGGTAGTAAAGCAAGATCCTAAGGGCTCTATCAAAGTGTAACAGTGATCAGTCACCTGAACCTGTAGACGACTGATAAAGGCAAACCAGATAGCATACTATCATCTCGAGTAAGACTGTCCTACCGGTATAGGTCCTCTGCAATCATTGCAATCACGTACCTGCGATTCAATAATTGACTCTGAGGGCACTATATCCAACAGGATAAACCCACGTAGAAGTGCTCGAGTCGTCGGGTTTTAGAGTGCATTAGGTGGCCATGTAATAATGATGAGTTTGATCCGCCTCGCTCTAGAATTGGTAGGTTGCTCGATGCACTTGTAGTGGTTTTAGGATTGACCTAAGGAGGAGTGCTCAAGTTACCGGATTCTAGAAAGCGTCGGTGACCTACTCATGACATTGAGTGCGGGTTGCCTCACTTCTAGAATTGGTGGGTAATTTGCCGCACCCGTAGAGGTCTTGGCTCATTTTTTTGTACTTGCTATCCACACGACCTAGGAATGTTAGTTTTCGTTTGCGGCTCAAACGAAACAAGGGGCTCCTAGTTTATCTGCTACTCCATCTTGTTTGTTTTTTATCATATACCTGTGATGTTTATTACTTGCCAGTGCTTTCACCGGCCCGCTACAATCTATCCCCAAACGAAACTTATGGGATTCGGGGCTTGGCGCTGCGCTGCGATGATGATATACATATACATACATACATATACATAGATACATACATACATATATATATATATATACATACATACATACATACATATATATATATATATATATATATATATATATATATATATATATATATATTAGATTCTTCTACATATTTTGCATCCGTGCTAACCCTGTGTCTGCCCTGCCGTAAGTTAAGTAACCTTACGGTGAAGACCCGATGCCCCGTGGCAAATGCAGATGGTATATAAAGCATGCTATTTTGGTTATTTCTGTTGTGGCTAGAAACTTAAATGATGGGACTGCATTAATTTGGATCAATGCAAAGTAAATAAACCTAAATGATGTTGTCGGAACCAAATTTTAAAACCACTCAGTTTTCTACAAATCTTAGGTGCAACACATCAATGGCTGTGAGATCTGCCACCGCCCCTCGCTGGGGTCTAGAAATGTATACACTAGTCTACGCTGAAATATCGATACCCAGTCTCGATACTCCCATGACTTGGGACATTTAAGGATGTGCTTATGGACTACCCAGCTCTCATAAGTATGATCGCCATCATAACTGTAACATTTCAGAAAATGTAAAATATTATTTTTGGAATTTAATATAAAAATAATTTATTTCGCGAAAACTGCCTGATTTGCGGATTTGGGGTTTTCATAAAATAGTATAAATATATACCAATATTTGTGAAATAATTGGAGATTAAAATGATTTATTCATTTAAAAATATATTTATTGGATTTGGCATTTTTATAATTAATTATATGCAATTTGAATAAAAATTGATTAGTGCACTACTAATCGCGATTAAGCCAAATCCGTGTTTCTATATTTTTTCATGGCTAGTGCACCATGGCATGTTGCATTTTGTTACATGTTGTTCCTTTGTGTTTGTTTAGTGGTATTAGGTGTTTATTGTGATAAAAGACAAAAGGAAGCTAAAAGACAAAAGAAGATAATTAAGGGTGAGCTTAAGGGAGAGAGTGGGGGTAAGAAAGAGAGTGAGAATAAGAGAGTGAGAGGGGGGCTGCCTTATTTCCTTCCCCATTTGTTTCCTTCGTCTTCTTCAACTCATATTCCCTTCACTTCTACCCTTATGACCCATCTCAATTCCCTCACCAAAACCCTATACTCCCTTCACAAAAGTTGATCTCCACTTCATCCTCAACACTTTGGACCAATCAAAGTTGAATTTTGGAGACTTTGGGAAGCTAGGGTTTTTCTTGAGTTGCCCAAATGAGGTATATCTCCCTTCATTTAACTTAGTTTTTAGTTTCTTGCATCCTAGTTTAGTTTAGAATGTGATTTGGTTAGAGTATGTGATATTTGGAAATTCCTAGAGAGGGTTTAGGTATTTGTGTGGATTGGTGATATGTAGTGGTTGTTTACTTGACCTTAGTGATGATTTTACTGACCAATTAGAAGACTAGAAAGCAAAACACGAACTTAGAAGTTTCCCGACGTCGGATTTGTGACAGATTGTGATAGTATATGGGAATCTGGGATGACCCGAGAGACATGATCAGTCGAAAATACTGCATTTTTAACACGGCAATTTCCCTATCATTTGCACTCATCTAGAAGTGTTCGACATTCATATTACACAAATTAGCAAATCAGTCGTTAAATATCAGATTGCATGTGTTAGACTCTAAAACTGGCACTCTAAAGGAAATTGACCGTATTTCATGGCATCGCATTATCCCTATATTGCGCAACACTTGTCTTGAGAAATTGTGCAGGAAATTGCAGGATCAAAGCCAAAAGAAGATGATCAAAAATACGCCAACTCAAAGGCTAAAGATCTGGTAGCAATCCAAAGGGAAAAATACAATTCAACATATCACAGAAAGGACCATACATCAGCCCAAGCATGTTCCAGAAAGCCCAAACCCTAAGCTTCCTACTTGGCCGCGGAACCGCGGCCGGAGCCGCCTTGCGCCGCGGTTCCGCGGCGGCTCTGCCACGTCAGCCCTCCAACTTTGGTGCACAATTCTTCTCTCAGCTCCTACACCTCAGAAATGTACTTCAAGTTCCAGAAGACTCCATAAGCTTCAGCCAGTTCAGCAAACTAGGGTTTCTAAGCTTAAATAATCCTAGCTTAAAGCCTAAGCTAAGCTCCTAACAAACTATTTCTAGAAGCTCCTCAACAAACTTTTGGAGGGAATTGTAATTTCAAAACCTAGACCTGGGGTTAAAAAAAATCTAGATATCTCATAATAGATCTCTACTTCTTCAATCTCTAATCATTAGTTCAATTCTTCATCTTCTTCCACAAGTCTAGTGACAAGACTTGTGCGAAACCCTAAACCTTAATTCTAATCAAAATTCAAGATCCCGAGTACCAATCAAGCGAGAAGCCCTTCAACCTTTTAGGAGCGGAGCCGATCTTCAATCGAGCAAGTGATCCAAGCCGATCCACGACTAACGGAGACAAGCGAAGCCAAATCGACAATCGAGTTCTTCCTCTTGTAGTTCTTGAGCAACTATAATGAAATTGTTGATATAAATAAAAGGTGAAATTCTTTAATCTTGTTTTCTTTAAATTCTTGCATCATGATTTGATCTCAATTTGTAATTGTAGTTCTTATTATGATGTTTGAGTAAAACTCCGCTCGTCGAGGAGTCGTGACGATCAATAGAATGATGATGTAACAAATCTTAAAACGATTTATGAGTCCTACGAGTTTTGTAAACCCTAGCAAGTTCAAGAATCGATGACCTAGTTTCGTTGCGATGCTTTCTTGATTGTTATCGCTCGAAATTCGGGATCTACGATCGTTTCTTGAATTTACTAGAGGATAGAATGTGAATGATATCGACGAAAGAACAAGAGATAAAAGATGAAACCCTAGTTTCACTAGAAATCCCTAACTCTCGTCGAACATCATCGATCTAGTATCAACTCATCGAAGGATAAGAATACGTCATCTTGAGATTACATCACATCTATAGATCCGATCGATTCCTACGAGCCTCATTTAGATTCTTGATATTTGGTTGGAAAAATCATCGAAACTCGATTCTCGATTGTTTATCATTTTCTTGATTCTTGATTAGAATAGTGACACTTGAAATTCATCGATAAAAATCTTGAATCATGTTTTCTTTTCTTTTCTATTAACGTTTCAATTCAAGCAAATCAAACATAAAAACGAATCGCACAATCCCTGTGGACGATCCGCACTCGCTAACGATCTACATCCGACACCGTAGTTGATTGCGATCAAAATATTTTTGGTTGTGATTTCTATTCAATTTTCTTACTACACAATCCGAAATCGTTTCAATCAAATGGCGCCGTTGCCGGGGATCGCGCGCTAATTCGTTTTATATTGAAATTTGAATTGAAAGATTTATTCCATTGTAATTTTGAGATCAAAATTCGCGCAAAAATCTAAATAATTTGTTGTGGTTTATTGCAAGGATATCTGGAGCTTGCTGTGAAATTGGAAAATTTTTTGGAGAATTCCAAAGGACTCAGGGACTACACAGAAGCTCTCTGTTAAAATTTGGCGCAGAGATCAGCACAGACGACCGCGTTTCCGCGGTGGGAGCCACGATTTGCGGCGGTTCCGCGGCTAGGTGAAGGCCCGTCGGTACAAAATTTTCTCTGTAAGCTTCTATCTATCTTATCTTCTTCTCTGTCTGCTCCAAATAACAAATTTCTCCAGGTTTCTTTGCAAATAATCGCAGCGCGCAAATAACAAAATTAAATTGTGCTTGTTTTGATTTTTGTGGTTGTTTGCATTTTAATACGGATATTAAGGGGCAAAGACCAAATCCAGATTAGATGGGGAGTTCATTACCCTTCCTAAGCCCCGAAAATCGCAAAATTTGCATACGCATTTACCCCAATTAACTAAAAGAAATCTAGAGATGACTCTAAGGACCGTCGCGCTCACTTAGGACAGAAGAAGGCCGTGGGTAATTCATTGCTTATCCGCGTTTCTCTTGTAGTGTCTAGGAAACTGTGTCGAAGGATAGTGGTTACTTAATTAGGCCCACTACTTACGTAGTGGAGAACCTCCCACTTACCTGGCACTTACCTGGCCACAGGAGAGACAAAGAGGCAGTGGAGGATTTATCCTGCGTCTTGTCTTCTGGCAGTTAGGAGCGGTCTAAAGATTTGACCTAGGTGACCCTTAGAATTAGGGTTTTGTGTGTTGCATTTGTTGTGTTGCATCATTTTTTTCAAAAATCCGTATCTTTTTCAAAACAAACACCGCATTCATTCATTCCTTCCCCTAATTATAAAGTCACGCTGCCACTTGTACTAACCCTTTTTAGTGCAAGATAGGCTGGACACGGGATTCTAGTGCCCGTTAACTCCGTGTTTCCCCGATCGACCCTAAAGTCGGTATTTCTACATTTACCCTTTCTTTTACCCACCACCACACCCACTTCGATGGATCTGTCTCCATTGAACTTCTTTTCCACTACTCTGCCGCCGTCCGTTGGTGCGCAGAATCCACCCCGCATCTCTCTCCAAGAGAGATGCTATCCTACACGAGGCCCCCTTTCCACATGTCTTTCCATTCCACCAGCCAACGGGGAAAATTTTGAAATTAAACCCCAATACATCAACCTTCTACCCAAATACCACGGTCTCGAGACTGAGGAAGCACACGTGTTTATCACGAAATTTGAAAAAGTATGCACAATGATGGGTACTTCACAGCTTTCTGTGGATGTCATGCGTCTACGTCTTCTTCCACTTACCTTGTGCGACATAGCCGAGAAGTGGTTGTATAACACTACCGCACATTCCATTACGAATTGGGAAGAATTCGTTGCAGCATTCCTTAAGAAATTCTACCCTAATCACAAGACAGCTCGAGTCCGCAGCGAAATAAATCAATTCACTCAGCTTCCTAATGAACCATTTTCAAAATATCTTGACCGCTTCAAGGATCTGTTGGTTCAATGCCCACACCACGGAATCCCGAGATAGGAACTGTGCCGAATCATATATGAGGGCAGTAACCCTAACACTAAACAGAGTCTTGAAAACATGTGTCAAGGTAATTTTATGAACAAAGATGACGGGGAAGCTTGGAAATACTTAGAAGATTTCGCTGAAAAATCTTTACAGTGGGAAAGTCCATCATTTAGGGGTGGCAATAACCAATCGGATGTTTCCATAGGAGTTAGAGCTGACATTTCAGCTATACACAAGAAACTCGTGACTATGGAAAACAAATTTTTAGCTGCCTCCCTTAATCAAATGTCACTTTCCAAAACTGTATGTGGTTGCTGTTCTGATCCTTCTCATTTGACGGAAGAATGTCCACGAAATTCTCCGTTTCAAGGTCATGAGCATACCAACGCCGCATTTCAAAGACCTAGAAACAATCCATTTTCTTCCACATATAATCAGGGTTGGAGGAATCACCCTAATTTTTCTTGGAACCAATCACAATCTCAAAACACGGTTCCAACCCAAAACAATTTCCATAGGGTCCCTCCACCACAACAGCAACCACAACTTCAATTGAGTCAGCACCCCTTCCAAGCACATAACTTTCAAAATCCGGTCAACACATCTGCACTGTCTAGTCCTTTACAGTTGACCGGGACTGATGAATCCTCTTCATTTGCACAATACATGAATTTGGTCTTAACAAATATCATGCAAGTTTCGGCCGAAATGAAGTCTTCTGTCGATAAAATTGAGAAAAACTCTGCGTCACAAAGCGATGGAAGAAGAAATTTCACGATTAAAAGCCGAAATGAGTGCAAGAGAGAAAGGAAAACTTCCAGCTCAACCCTTGCCCAATCCTGGCTATTCACATCATGTGAATGCAATCACCACGTTGAGATCTGGAAGAGTGCTTGACAATCACGTTGGGGAAGAGATTGATGATACTGAAAAAGCTATCAATGATACCCCGGCTGAGACCTTTCCTTCCACTTCTACTTCTGACCCCAGTTCTTCTACCCCATCACCTTCTTCCGAGCCTATTCTTCGTTTCCCAAAAGGCTCGCCACTTCAGCCCACCTCTTCTACTCCTCCACGGATGATCCCCACTTCTATTCTGGGATCGGTTCCACACACACTTCCTTCTCCTATGATGGACCCAGCGCTTATTGCTAAAGTACCTTATCCTAATCGGTTAAGGGCTAACACACCAAGTCCACATATGGAGAAGATCACCGAGATGTTTAAACAGGTTAACATCAACATCCCTCTTCTAGATGCTATCCAACAAGTCCCCGCATATGCAAAAGTTCTTAAAGACTTGTGCACTAGAAAGAGGAAGAAACAAATACCCAATAAGATATTCATAGCAAAGACTGTAGACACGGTTTTCCCCCAGCAATTGCCGAGGAAACGTAAGGATCCTGGCTATCCTACGATTTCCATCTCTATTGGGGAAAAACACATAAACCGTGCTCTACTAGACCTTGGGGCAAGTGTTAACCTGCTTCCTTTCTCAGTTATGAGCAGTTAGGGATTGGAGAGTTGAAACCATCTCCTTGCACTCTCCAGATGGCTGATCGATCAATCACCAAACCTAGGGGTGAACTGGAGGATGTGTTAATAAAAATCGGGGAATTTATATTCCCTGTAGACTTTATTGTAATTGATACACAGCCTGTAGCGAACCCACAGAATCAAATTCCGGTGATTTTAGGTCGCCCCTTTTTGGCCACTTCCAATGCAATAATCAACTGTCGTAATGGTTCTATGACCCTATCTTTCGGGAATAGGACAATTGAACTGAACATTTACAAGTTGGGAAGTGTACCCTCTGAACCTACTGCTCAGGTCTGTTCTGTCGACTTAATGGATGTCGACAGCAGCGAAATTGATGATCCTCATGATACCGATCTAGACTCTTTTCATATGTTATTTGACCCAACGATGTATCATACACATACGGACTCTTCCACCGAGATGTCCGGGTCAACAACTAACACTGATTATGAACTGCTTTTAGAGTCTGAAGATCACCCCACACCTTGTGATGACATTATTCTTCGGGGTATAGATGAAACTTTTGAGGAGATCTTCGCTGATGAACTCGCATTTCTGAAAAGCACGGGTGTTGAGATGAATCATGTCCAAATCAATGAAATTGAACCTCCACCCCTTCATATGGACTGTAAAAAGAATGCGAGTAATCCATCACATTCACTGTATTGTCTCTCCAAAATGAGACGCATACACACTCTCTTCCACCACTTAACCTTTCTCCACTTCTTCTTCCACCAACCCGAGCACTGCATTGATAAAATTTTTGAATGGTTGGTATTAACTTTCGGTCTTTGCAAAGCTTGGCATCGACCAATGATTTTTTGACCCCCTCATATGATTTTCAAAGATTAACATTGCATAACTCAAGTTTGGGGGGTATAATCGGGCTCTTGAAAAGAAAATTTTTACAAAAGTTTGAGCCAAAAATAAGTTTGGGGGAGGGTCTTCACTTAAATATTTTGCCCCCACTAATAAATTCCTCCCAAGCTTACAAGTTTTTCAAGATTTAGCAGATGACAACAGTGAGGACACTGTTGAAAACAAGTTTGGGGGAGGTTTGTGCTTATTTTTGCATCATTTGCATCATACATTGCATAAGCACAAAACATTTTTTTTGAAAACCATAAAAATTTAAAAAATTTCAAGAAAATAAAAATATTTTTTGTACATAAATAAGATAATAAAAGTTTAGATAGTGAAAAATTGCATCCATGAGATTAGAAAAATTTAAGAAAACCAAGAAAATTAGAAGTTTTCTTATACGAACTAATAATAAGTAGTTATGAGCCGTTGTCCCAAGGGTTAGTAAGATGAAAGACGTCACTAATCTGAGGATAAAAATAAGTCTGAAAAATAGTTTCTCTTCAGGAAGCCAAACATTTTGAACGTTGATACCCTGCTATTCGCACTTACACACGTCTTAAAGCCTGGGATAGTAGAGGATACCTTGAAATACTCTTGTCTTAAAGCCAAAAGTATGAAGGAAATAAAAAAAATGAAATGAAGAAAATATAAAGTGGTGAGAAAAATGGACACTGGTTTTGTTATCACCAAGGGCAATAAAAAATGTATAGCGAGGGTGCCTCTTCACCTAGTGCCCTAAGGACAACTGGTCTGGGAGTCACTGCTATGCCTGAGGTGGTGCAAAACGACGAAAATACACCAAGTAAGCAAGCACAGGAGTAATCAGTCGGTTAGTACCTCAAGAAGTATTAACGGTCGCATGAAAGTGTGTGAGCAATCTCATCTAAATATTCATTAATTAAAAAGTACTGAGGCTGATGGGCAAGAGTATGATAGCTTGAATTGAATTCTCTGGGTGTAGGGATGTCTTTACACACATGCAGGGTTATATGATCGATGTTTGGAAGAAAGATAGGAATGAAGAATAAGACGATGTTTTATTGAGGGAGGACGTGATTTCCGACATCTTTTCATGACCATTAAGATAGGGCTCATGACAACCGAAAAGCTAGATTAGTTGGAAACCCTAATTTTCGAAGCCTTTCTTTTACAATTCTTTTCTTTAAATGTAATATTCATGATCTTCCTTTTATTATTGGATTTTGTGGGTGCAATCCGCTGAAAACCCTCAGAAGACAACACTCCTCCTACTAGGGACACCTAGAGGTTTAAAGGCTTGTTGCACATGCTCAGTGCAATCGTGATGCCTACGAAAGTGTGCTAGTTAGTTTTTCTCTTTCTTTATTTTCTCCTTCTCTTTTTAAATAAAAAGTTCGCTTGAGACGATTGAAAATAAGTTTGGGGGAATTTGATCAGTCGAAAATACTGCATTTTTAACACGGCAATTTCCCTATCATTTGCACTCATCTAGAAGTGTTCGACATTCATATTACACATATTAGCAAATCAGTCGTTAAATATCAGATTGCATGTGTTAGACTCTAAAACCGGCACTATAAAGGAAATTGACCGCATTTCATGGCATCGCATCATCCCTATATTGCGCAACACTTGTCTTGAGAAATTGTGCAGGAAATTGCAGGATCAAAGCCAAAAGAAGTTGAGCAAAAATACGCCAACTCAAAGGCTAAAGATCTAGTAGCAATCCAAAGGAAAAAATACAATTCAACATATCACAGAAAGGACCATACATCAGCCCAAGCATGTTCCAGAAAGCCTAAACCCCAAGCTTCCTACTTGGCCGTGGAACCGCGGCCGGAGCCGCCTTGCGCCGCGGTTCCGCGGCAGCTCTGCCACGTCAGCCCTCCAACTTTGGTGCACAATTCTTCTCTCAGCTCCTACACATCAGAAATGTACTTCAAGTTCCAGAAGACTCCAGAAGCTTCGGCCAGTTCAGCAAACTAGGGTTTCTAAGCTTAAATAATCCTAGCTTAAAGCCTAAGCTAAGCTCCTAACAAACTATTTCTAGAAGCTCCTCAACAAACTTTTGGAGGGAATTGTAATTTCAAAACCTAGACCTAGGGTTTGGGAAGTCTATAAATAGAAGCCTAGACCTAGGGTTAAAAAAAATCTAAATATCTCATAATAGATCTCTACTTCTTCAATCTCTAATCATTAGTTCAATTCTTCATCTTCTTCCACAAGTCTAGTGATAAGACTTGTGTGAAACCCTAAACCCTAATTCCAATCAAAATTCAAGATCCCGAGTACCAATCAAGCGAGAAGCCCTTCAACCTTTTAGGAGCGGAGCCGATCTTCAATCGAGCAAGTGATCCAAGCCGATCCACGACTCACGGAGACAAGCGAAGCCAAATCGACAATCGAGTTCTTCCTCATGTAGTTCTTGAGCGACTGTAATGAAATTGTTGATATAAATAAAAGGTGAAATTCTTTAATCTTGTTTTCTTTAAATTCTTGCATTATGATTTGATCTCAATTTTTAATTGTAGTTCTTGTTATGACGTTTGAGTAAAACTCCGCTCGTCGAGGAGTCGAGACGATCAATAGAATGATGATGTAACAAATCTTAAAACGATTCATGAGTCCTACGAGTTTTGTAAACCCTAGCAAGTTCAAGAATCGATGACCTAGTTTCGTTGCGATGCTTTCTTGATTGTTATCGCTCGAAATTTGGGATCTACGATTGATTCTTGAATTTACTAGAGGATAGAATATAAATGATTTCGACGAAAGAATAAGGGATAAAAGATGAAACCCTAGTTTCACTAGAAATCCCTAACTCTCGTCGATCATCATCGATCTAGTATCAACTCATCGAAGGATAAGAATACGTCCTCTTGATATTACATCACATCTATAGATCCGATCGATTCCTACGAGCCTCATTTAGATTCTTGATATTTGGTTGGAAAAATCATCGAAACTCGATTCTCGATTGTTTATCATTTTCTTGATTCTTGATTAGAATAGTGGCACTTGAAATTCATCGATAAAAATCTTGAATCATGTTTTCATTTCTTTTCTATTAACATTTCAATTCAAGCAAATCAAACATAAAAACGAATTGCACAATCCCCTTGGACGATCCGCACTCGCTAACGATCTACATCCGACACCGTAGTTGATTGCGGTCAAAATATTTTTGGTTATGATTTATATTCAATTTTCTTACTACACAATCCGAAATCGTTTCAATCAAGACCTATAAAGTAAGTTCCCATGACAGAGAGACGTGCAGGCAACCTAGAAGAACCCCCTGAAACCTGAGCCCCTACCCTCGATTTCTGGCCACAGATTTATTGATTCGGGCCGCAATTTGCTGCCATGTTGTGAGGAAACCTGTTGAATTGTTAGTTGTATGTATGCCCTAGAGGCCAGTATTGTACAGATGATGTATATTATATTGGATGCTTGGACATATATAGAGATGACTTTCTTGCTCGATATGATAGTATGCTATCTGGTTGCTCTTTATCTTAACATGTATACTGGTCTCTTTAAACTGTCTTATAGTTACATGTTGGTAAAGCCCTTAGGATGTGTACTTGACTACCTGGACTATGATGCAGATCATACTAGTGGGGACATGGTAGTCCATAAGTACATCCTTCAAGGTCCTTAGTCGTGGGTGTATCGAGACGGGGCATCGATATACCAGTGTAGACTAGCGTATACGCTTCTCGACCCATGAGATGGGAAATGGATGATCCCATATCCATTGGTGTTTGACATCAGAGATGGTATACGGGTGCTCAGTGGAGACTGGGTACACTGGACGGACTCGCCGAGAACTCCCAGATGGTATTATACCTCACGTCAGATGGCAGTTCTCAGGTGACACTTATGCAGGTTAGTCTGTAGACCCGAGATCGTCATAGAGTCTTGTGTGATTCCCACCGTGCTTTGATCTCCACCTTACCATTTCCATGAGGGCGTGCAAAACGGTGGTTTTTTGGTACAGTCCCGAGTCACATGGAGGCAATGAGCGATAGGAGGGGTTTCGTCTCTCCCGGTATTGGGGGTTGATGTTGCGCAGTGCTCGATTGGCCGTAACAGGGAAGTCCCTGGCCAGGGCTGATCAGAGATTTACTGGTAAGTGTTACCAGTAGTTTCTCGACCCGTTATGAGCCTCACATCGGCACGACTTATCGGTTATTGGGGTCTGACGTTTACCACCCCTAGACTTGATATGCGACATATCAGACGAACAGACCGGACTGTACGGTAAGTGTTACTGGTTGGATTCACAGGAGTGTGAGTAGGCTTGCTCGTCGATCTTCTGATCGCTCAATACCCGGGTGGCCGTTACGTTTAGCAGACCGCTTGCGGCTTGTGGGTGCTTGATATGATCATCATCTGCTACCGGCGTATTGACGAGTCTTTAGAGACCTACACAGAGGTTTCCTGGCTCAAGCGAAACGAAATAGGAGCACATATGAGATATGTGCGGGACCGAGAATAATGCGTGTATGTGATACCGTATTTCATTCTCACGATGAATGTTTCGATTGGTTGTATATGATATAACCTAGTTATCGAATCGAAGATTGATTCGATAAATCGATACATTGTATACTAGTCGGTTATGTGCGACATGACCGGATCATTGAATCAAGTGTTGATTTAATGATTTAATGTATAATTATATATTTGATATATTACTTTGCATTAACTAGTATTGGTTCATTTTAAAAGGATTTTCTCACTTGATGTGCACATTGTATATGTGATATATTTTTGTGTACACTTGTTTGTATCATGTTTGATGATACATGTTAACTTGTGCATGTGTAAAGGTTAAACCATGGTTATATGAATGGTTAGGGTTTTTGGTTTACTTATTCATTTATTTATTTTGTTTATTTATTTTGGAAAAGAAAATAGAAATGGTGGCTTTTCTTGTTTTATTCATGAAGCTTCATGAAGAGTTGAAAAGGTTGACCATTTTGTTTTCTTCTCTTAACCTAACCATTCACCTAACCCTAGTTTGCTCTCTACACTTGACTATGGTTAGGATATGATAAGTATTCATATTGTTTTTCTTTTTAAAGATAAGACTTATCATATTCTATCTTCTTCTTCCTCTTCATCTTCAAGAAGAAAGCTTTCCACCATTAATGGCATCTTGAGAAAAAGAGTGAGAAATCCAATTCTAAAGTGAACCCACCTCCTATTTCTTCATCCTCTACCTTTTGCTAAGTAGTATAGGGTGTTTTATTCACAAGTTTCACGACTTAGTGAAGTTAGAGCTTGATCTTGTGTTGCCTCGACGTAGATCATCTTCGGTATCGTAGCCGACGACTAGTCCGCTCATTTCTCCGATGAAGCCGATTCTAAAGTCCAAGATCCGACATAGACAGCGAGGGGACGTCTATGTGGAGCTAAGGAAGTGGAGAACCGGATCTACAAAGGTTGTAGCTTCTTACTATTAGTTAAAATGTTAACTAGTTTCACTTTTCGCCTAAACTCTAGTCAACGAATCCGTATTAGGGTTTCTCGGCACTTGTAAATTTTGAAATTGGCATGGTTGATGCCTTGTGAGACCTCATTAGCGTGCCTAGGAACCCTACCGTGGTATAAGAGCCTAGCTAGAGGCTTAGGCGAAGTCTAGACGACGTTTGAAATCCGAACGAACATCGAAACCCTAACCCAAATTGCTCTCTGGACTTTTTACAAAAACTGGGTTTTTTCCAGATTAAAAATGCTTAAAAAATTCAGCAGGGAATTCTAAGAATTACGGTGCAAAAATTAACTCATGATGTGTCTAAAGAGCGGCGGAACCGCGGCAGAAGCCTGGCTTCTGCGGCGGTTCCGCGGCCAATTAATGAGATTAGCCTCCAAAGTTTGCACAGTAATTCATGATTTCAGGTGCTGAGTTTTCTGGGAATTTTTAATATACACTCAAGAGTTGAGTTTTCTGGGTTGTATTGGGAGTTCGTAGATTCGATCGGATTATCAGATTTTGTCTATGTGTTTTTCCGGATATTTTAGAATATGTTAAAAAGTTCGACCGGATGTAAATACCCAATCTTCCCCTGCCGGGAAATTTCCAATTGTTGGACTTTTCCGTTGTTTAATGACGTTCTAAGTAGTGCAAGTAACGCGATGGTCCCTCTAGAAGACAACAAACCTTAACTCGATTATGTGACCGTCTTGAACTGCCCTTTGAACCTTCGGATTTGGGGAAGTACGGCGTGCCACATGTGAGGCGTTGGCTTGACCCTTCTACGGCTGGACCGTTGGTACTGAGGCATGAAGTGAATGTCTTTGAACTTATTTCATGTGTTGAACGGTTTCGGGAAAACTTGGGTGTTCGAATGTTTGATCGGAAAGTTTAATATTTTCTATTTATCCGGAATGGGATACAATAATTGGAATTCACTAACAGTTATGAGATAACTGAATGAATGTTATAAATCTAGCGATTTAGTTTCACTTGATATTGAAAAGAGTTTTCGATAAAGAGACTACAATGCGGGGTTTATAATTGTTAGGCATGTGATGTCTAAGTATTTCATTTGATTAGGCAAGCGATGTCTAAAGAGGTTGCGGATTCCAACTGTTGTAGTTTTACACTTTCTTTTCTGTGACCGTAAGTGTAGTATGTCAATATCGCCGGTTTCGTTGCTATACATCAACGACAATTGGGGTATGCATACTTACTTGCGTTGATGACATGTGATGTTATGTGTTGCTGGATATGTTATATTGGATCGTCGTGTTTGAATAGCCGGGGTTTTTTATATGAGATGAGTGTTTTTCATTTTCATTCATGTAAAAACTTGTATGTAATATTCTTTTATTGGGGCACTTCCAGGTTGCGGAAGATGTCACCGTTGATGTATATTATTTACTTTTCCGCATTAGGATAGACCCAAGGAGGGGAGCACAAGTAACCGGGTTCTAGGGTCCAGTGGGAGACCATCTCGAGGGGTCGAGTCCGGGTCTCCTAACCCTAGAATTGGTAGGGTTGCTTGCCGCTCTCGTGGGGGTCGAGGGGTGTGGGATTGGCTATTCATCACAACCGTGGAATCCGTGTTTTATACTGGCTCGTAATAAAAACACGGACGTCCTAGTATATCCAATATTTCATATGATATTTTCTGCTGCGATATCTGTGATGTGATCATTTGATATGTTCTGATGGATATAGTATATAGTATATTTGATATATTATATAGACGTTACTTATGTTTTGCACCCGCACTAGCCCTGCCCTGCTCTGTCGTTAGTTACCTAACCTAACGGTGCACGAGGGGACATCGAGGCGAATGCGGATGGCATAAGTGTACGTCGTATTTATCTGTGATGTTTAGGTGACTTAAATGATGGGACTTCATTAATATGATTAATGAAAGAAAAGAAACCTAAAAGATGTTGTAGAATCAAATTTTAAAGGAAAAAAAGGGGGGTAGCTACAGTTTTGTTTTGCATAGCGGTATATATGATATACCCTGCACCTTATTCGATGAGGAAAGGGCCGAAATCCCTTCACCGGGAGTGACCCCTTTAGCAATAACTGGCAGATTCTACACACTCGGTTTGACTTTTGATTGCTTCTAGTTTCTGCTTTGCACAGTGATATATATGATATATCCCGCACCTCATTCGACGAGGAAAGGGCCGACGATCCCTTCACCGGGAGTGACCCCTTTAGCAAAACTACAAAAGCCTCAAAATCACTCCATTTCAAAACTTCACTTGATTCTACAACGATATCAAGTTCATTACGCAATAGGTTTTCAGAAAAACCTGTCGTAGCCCTCCGTCATTTCAGATAAGAACTGTTTAGTATTCGTGCTGCGTTTGTTGGCCTTTGTCAAGGCGTAGTGTGCGGTAGCTGAATAGTGCTTATCTACTTGTGCATATGATGCAGATTGTTTCAGGATAGTCGTACGACCTTTTTGGCCTTTGTCAAGGGTCGTGCGGGTGGGTTTGATTCAATCAAGAAATGACGGGTTGAACTTGACTAGCATCATATGATTTGTTGGCCTTTGTCAAGGTCATAGGACGCTAGGGGCAAAATATTATCGGGAATTTCAAGTGTTGAAATTTGCAATGAGATTGCATACCTTCTATGAGATAGTTGGATCCCGATACCCACTGCGAGTAAGAGTTACTCCTGGGAGAGTTTTGCACATTACAATTAGTCGATCAAGTAGGTGTCTAAAAAGGTGTCAACGGGGTTACGCCTCTGGGAAAATGAGGTTTACTTTAATTAGGTCCGTGCGAAAGCACGGGGAACCTCCCTCAAAGTACCGACACTGGCCTGGCTGAAAGATTGGCGAAGTTGTAGGGTGTAATTAATCCCGGCTAGTCTTTCCTTTTAGGGTTTGAAGGAAGATTTGATAAAAACCAGTGGGAGCCATCCTGATTAGATAAGATAATAACCAATCTGATCTTGCAAGAGCATACGCTAAAGTGTTTTCTTCTCTCTCTCTCCAGGTAGCGACTATGTCATGCCCTAATCAAGATAATAATATGGATGTATTGACCGAACCCTCATGTTATACTGTGCTGGGGAACGTTGGTTCCGTTCATTCTTATAAGAGTTATAGGACTGAAAAGGATACAGGGGAATACAAGGATTGCTATGCCACCTGAATGGAGAAAGTACATGTTGATGCATTTTCTTCGGGTATGTTCGTTACAGAGAACTGTTTCTCCATTTGCCCTACGTCCTGGGTATTAGATACCGGGTCAGGATCCCATATATGTAATCAGTTACATGGGCTCAGGAAAGGTAGAGAACTTGGAGAAGGTGATAAAGACATTAGAGTTGGAAATGGTGCAATTGTTGCAGCTAAGACTGTCGGGGAATATCACCTTGCATTACCAACTGGTAATACATTGGTTCTGAACGATTGCTATTACATGCCGAACCTGATATGCAACATTATATCGGTTTCTTTATTGAGTAAAGATGGATATAATTTTGTATTACAGGACAATGTTATGAACATTTTCCGTAACCAAAAGTTGGTTGGATCAGGCACGTTGTGCAATGGCATTTATGTTCTAAATCAATCAACAGTTCTGAGCATAACAAACACACACAAGAGGAAGAGTTCTGAACTAAACGAATCCTTCTTGTGGCATTGTAGACTGGGTCACATCAATACGACACGACTAGCTAAGTTGCATAAGGATGGATATTTAAATCCGTTTGAATATTCATCTTATGACACTTGCCAGTCATGTCTCAAAGGAAAGATGACCAAAACTCCGTTTACGGGACACGGAGAAAGAGTTACGGAACTCTTGGGACTAGTGCATAGTGATGTATGCGGTCCAATGTCTACACATGCCAGGGATGGTTCTTCGTACTTCATTATATTCACTGACGATCTCTCTAGATTCGGATATGTGTTCCTGATGAAACAAAAATCAGAAGCTTTTGAGAAATTTAGAGAATTAAACAAGAAGTCGAAAACCAAACCGGAAAAAGTATTAAAATCCTTCGATCTGATCGAGGAGGTGAATACTTGAGCAATGAATTCTTGGACTTCCTAAAAGAGAATGGGATTCTCTCTCAGCTGACTCCTCTATATACACCACAGCACAACGGTGTATCAGAACGGAGGAACCGCACCCTATTAGATATGGTGCGCTCCATGATGAGCACAGCTGAGTTACCTATTTCCTTCTGGGGATATGCGCTGGAGACAGCAGCATACCTATTGAATCAAGTTCCATCTAAATCTGTACCTACCACACCATATGAGATATGGAGTGGGAAGAGACCATGTCTTAAACGAGTTAAGATATGGGGTTGCCCGGCCTATGTTAAAAGGCAAAATCTGGACAAACTCGAGGCACGGTCAGTTCTATGCAAGTTTGTGGGATATCCCAAACATTCACATGGATATCTTTTCTACCATGCAGAGGAACAAAAAGTGTTTGTTTCTTGACATGCCACCTTTTTGGAAAAGGAATTTCTTGCAAAAGAAATTAGTGGGGAAAAGGTAGAACTGGAAGAAATTCCGGCTACACAAACTCAAACTGAAGATTTAGTGGAACCAGATGATTCAGTAGCTCCTGACGAACTTCAGCCTCTCCGCCGATCTGGTAGGGTACCTCTCCCACCTGAGAGATACTACGGTTTTCTTATGGATGGTGGGAGCGAGGATTGCATCATGGAGGATGATGACCCAACTAGCTTCGAGCAGGCCATCACGAGTGGGGACTCAGTGAAATGGATGGATGCTATGCGGTCCGAGATGGAATCCATGTACACCAACAAAGTATGGACTTTGGAAGTTGCTCCTGAAGGGGTAAAACCCATTGGGAGCAAGTGGATCTTCAAGAAAAAACTTGGTGTAGATGGGAAAGTGGAGACTTTCAAAGCTAGACTTGTTGCAAAGGGTTTTCGTCAAAGACCAGGTGTGGACTATGACGAAACCTTTTCTCCAGTGGCTATGCTTAAATCCATCCGGATCATACTTGCCATCGCTGCATATCATGACTACGAAATCTGGCAAATGGATGTTAAGACCGCCTTTCTAAACGGTGATTTAGAAGAATGCGTATACATGACTCAGCCAGAGGGCTTCGTAGACAGTGGGAGCAGCGGGAAGGTGTGCAAGCTGCTTAAATCCATTTATGGATTAAAGCAAGCATCGCGGAGTTGAAACATCTGCTTTGACGTCGTTATCAAAGAGTTTGATTTCTTCAAAAACCCAGATGAACCTTGTATCTACAAGAAGGTGGCAGAGAGTAAGGTTGTCTTCCTCGTATTGTACGTGGATGACATACTCTTGATAGGAAATGATATTCCTATGCTGCAATCGGTCAAGCTCTTCTTATCACAAAGATTCTCAATGAAAGATCTTGGTGATGCCTCCTGCATATTGGGAATCAGGATCTATAGAGATAGATCCAAACGGATTTTGGGATTGTCCCAATCCAGGTACATTGACACCATACTAAAGAGCTTTAGTATGGAAGAATCCAAGCGTGGGAACTTGCCCACGATCTCTGGAGTCACTCTCTCCAAAGAGATGTCTCCCAAGACTGATTTGGAGAGAGCTCGCATGCAAGGGATACCTTATGCTTCGGCTGTAGGCTCTATCATGTACGCGATGCTATGTACCAGACCCGATGTAGCATACTCACTAAGTGTAGTGAGAAGGTATCAAGCTGATCCTGGAGAGAGTCACTGGACAGCTATGAAGAGCATTCTCAAGTACTTACGAAGGACTAAAGAGATGCTCTTGGTGTATGGTAACGGAGAACTCCAAGTAGAGTCCTTTACCGATTCGAGCTTCCAGAGTGATAAGGACGACTCTAAGTCGCAGTCGGGATTTGTCTTTACCCTTTATGGAGGGGCGGTTAGCTGGAAAAGTTCCAAGCAGGAAACCGTGGCAGACTCGACGATGGAGGCTGAATACATCGCTGCCAACGATGCTGCCAAAGAGGCTGTCTGGATCAAGAAGTTCATTAATGAACTTGGAGTGGTTCCATCCATTGAGCATCCAATACCTTTGTTTTGTGATAACAATGGAGCGGTGGCATTGGCCAAGGAACCCAGGTCCCATCAGCGATCCAGGCATATTCTGAGGCGGTATCACCTCATCCGGGAGATAGTTGATCGCCGGGAGATCGAGGTCAGGAGGGTTGACACGAAGAACAACACGGCGGATCCACTCACGAAGGCCATTCCCCAGATACAGTTTGAGAGACTCTTCGGGATGCTCGGTATGCGATACTACAGCAGCTGGCCCTAGTGCAAGTGGGAGATTGTTAGTTGTATGTATGCCCTAGAGGCCAGTATTGTACAGATGATGTATATTATATTGGATGCTTGGACATATATAGAGATGACTTTCTTGCTCGATATGATAGTATGCTATCTGGTTGCTCTTTATCTTAACATGTATACTGGTCTCTTTAAACCGTCTTATAGTTACATGTTGGTAAAGCCCTTAGGATGTGTACTTGACTACCTGGACTATGATGCAGATCATACTAGTGGGGACATGGTAGTCCATAAGTACATCCTTCAAGGTCCCTAGTCATGGGTGTATCGAGACGGGGCATCGATATACCAGTATAGACTAGCGTATACGCTTCTCGACCCATGGGATGGGCAATGGATGATCCCATATCCATTGGTATTTGACATCAGAGATGGTATACGGGTGCTCAGTGGAGACTGGGTACACTGGACGGACTCGCCGAGAACTCCCAGATGGTATTATACCTTACGTCAGATGGCAGTTCTCAGGTGACACTTGTGCAGGTTAGTCTGTAGACCCGAGATCGTCATAGAGTCTTGTGTGATTCCCACCGTGCTTTGATCTCCACCTTACCACATCCATGAGGGCGTGCAAAACGGTGGTTTTTGGGTACAGTCCCGAGTCACATGGAGGCAATGAGCGATAGGAGGGGTTTCGTCTCTCCCGGTATTGGGGGTTGATGTTGCGCAGTGCTCGATTGGCCGTAACAGGGAAGTCCCTGGCCAGGGCTGATCAGAGATTTGCTGGTAAGTGTTACCAGTAGTTTCTCGACCCGTTATGAGCCTCACATCGGCATGACTTATCGGTTATTGGGGTCTGACGTTTACCACCCCTAGACTTGATATGCGACATATCAGACGAACAGACCGGACTGTACGGTAAGTGTTACTGGTTGGATTCACAGGAGTGTGAGCGGGCTTGCTCGTCGATCTTCTGATCGCTCAATACCCGGGTGGCCGTTACGTTTAGCAGACCGCTTGCGGCTTATGGGTCTTGATATGATCATCATCTGCTACTGGCGTATTGACGAGTCTTTAGAGTCCTACACAGAGGTTTCCTGGTTCAAGCGAAACGAAATAGGAGCGCATATGAGATATGTGCGGGACCGAGAATAATGCGTGTATGTGATACCGTATTTCATTCTCGCGATGAATGTTTCGATTGGTTGTATGCGATATAACCTAGTTATCGAATCGAAGATTGATTCGATAAATCGATACATTGTATACTAGTCGGTTATGTGCGACATGACCGGATCATTGAATCAAGTGTTGATTTAATGATTTAATGTATAATTATATATTTGATATATTACTTTGCATTAACTAGTATTGGTTCATTTTAAAAGAATTTTCTCACTTGATGTGCACATTGTATATGTGATATATTTTTGTGTACACTTGTTTGTATCATATTTGATGATACATGTTAACTTGTGCATGTGTAAAGATTAAACCATGGTTATATGAATGGTTAGGGTTTTTGGTTTACTTATTCATTTATTTATTTTGTTTATTTATTTTGGAAAAGAAAATAGAAATGGTGGCTTTTCTTGTTTTATTCATGAAGCTTCATGAAGAGTTGAAAAGGTTGACCATTTTGTTTTCTTCTCTTAACCTAACCATTCACCTAACCCTAGTTTGCTCTCTACACTTGACTATGGTTAGGATATGATAAGTATTCATATTGTTTTTCTTTTTAAAGATAAGACTTATCATATTCTATCTTCTTCTTCCTCTTCATCTTCAAGAAGAAAGCTTTCCACCATTAATGGCATCTTGAGAAAAAGAGTGAGAAATCCAATTCTAAAGTGAACCCACCTCCTATTTCTTCATCCTCTACCTCTTGCTAAGTAGTATAGGGTGTTTTCTTCATAAGTTTCACGACTTGGTGAAGTTAGAGCTTGATCTTGTGTTGCCTCGACGTAGATCATCTTCGGCATCGTAGCCGACGACTAGTCCGCTCATTTCTCCGATGAAGCCGATGCTAAAGTCCGAGATCCGACATAGACAGCGAGGGGACGTCTACATGGAGCTAAGGAAGTGGAGAACCGGATCTACAAAGGTTGTAGCTTCTTACTATTAGTTAAAATGTTAACTAGTTTCACTTTTCGCCTAAACTCTAGTCAACGAATCCGTATTAGGGTTTCTCGGCACTTGTAAATTTTGAAATTGGCATGGTTGATGCCTTGTGAGACCTCATTAGCGTGCCTAGGAACCCTACATGAATTTTGGACCATGGCATTGTTAGATGATATCTAGAGCAACCATGTATGCAAAATTCTCTAGTTTGGCCCAGGGTGAAATCTGGAAGTGATTTCCTTCATTGCTGAATTTGGTTTTCCAATTTCTGAACTTTGGTTTTGGGTATTTGATATTGTATTTCGTCGTTGGACGTTTGTACGTCAACGACGAGGGTTATTTGGTTGTTTTGTATGCGTAGGCTATAGGTTCTAACCTATAAGCAATGCGTGTGCCATATCGGTTTTCGGACTTGGTTTTCATAACGATGCAATATGTGTAATTATTAAAGGTACCTTCACGAGGATTTCGAGATGACGAAGCACATCGACTACGGCTGAACAAGGAGTTCTGCAGGTGAGTAGATTTATATCTACGGGGGAAGTCGGGTGGATGGCGTATAGCACCCCCGCACTTTTTAATGGAAACCGATAAATAGAATATGGTTAAGGAAACCTATATTAGAAACTATGGATATGGTTAAAAGGATAGTTAGAGATGATAGGAATGATTGAATATATATATATCGAGATATGAGATGAAAGCTATAGGGATATGACTCTTTGACATGATATGATAAAAATGATGTCTCGAATTGATATATAAGGATATGAAAAGATAATATGAATCATGATATATAAATATAGGTAGTGCACGAGAATAAGTAGGAGATTTAGAGTAGCAGGACATGAGATTTATAAGATAGAATGTATATGTAAGATGACTTGATGTGAGATATTAATGTGATGAAAAGAGTATACGATGGGATATGATGACTTGGAGTGATATGTCGTTATATGGATGCGAGTCGATATGAGATAGTTGATACCTTTGTCGGTCCCACGATATGAGATTGATACAGGTGTGACCTGGGATATAGGTATATAGATATATATAATGTTGTGAATTATGAGTGTTATGTCGTACGAGACGTTAGGTCCGTACCCTCATTGTCATATAGGTTGATAGGATCCCTAATGGTTTAATGTCGTCGCACGATGATTTACCGTACGTGATGATTTTTATGATGATTGATCCATACCCTTGACTAGAGGATGCCGTACGATGGATTATACCGTACGTGTTGTTGTGAGGCTGGATGCCGATTGATAGATTCACTGACTCGGTCATTTTAGATACGTATACCTTATAGCATTTAGCCGACGATGTACATTATGCTACGTTCATGTCATTCTCATTGCATTACATATACCTGTGCTAGTACACCTACACCATTATCGATGATGCGTATGTTACACTTACACAGATTGGCCGGCTCACACACTTCATCATCGATAATTGCTATGTCACCTACACAGTATAATTGCTGCATCATGATATGACTCCTTGCATGATTTACTTGCTATGTTCACATCACTGTTTCATGTTGCATGATATACGGATATGCTTACATTTCTGTTATATGTCGCATACATCATGCTTTACGATTATACGCATTGAGATGTCGTTTTCATGAGATTCTGGATTTGAGAACCGTGGTAATGTTTCAAAAGAATGTATGTATTGTTTTAAAAACCTGGTTTCTCTTAATATGATATTTCAGTGCATCCACCATGCATTTTCTCGGTTCTGAGACGTGTGATATGTGAAACCCGATTCGAGGAGTTGGATGATCCGTTTGCGGATGTTTCCCCCGATCAGAGCAAAGCGCTGTTTGAATTTCAAAAATTCAAAAATTGAAGCAACACTTCAAATTTCTTGCACTGCGCGTTGTGCGCCACGTGTCAAAAGCAGACACACCAGCGCCAGAAGCGCTGCACCCAAGACAGCGCACCGCCAATCAGAGCAAAGCTCTATTTCAAAATTCAAATTTTAAAAATGAAGCAACGCTTCAGATCCCTTGCGCTCTGCGCTGCGCGCCACGTGTCAAACGCAGGTGCGCTAGCGCCAGTTGTGCCGCACTCTAATTTAAATAATAAATTATTAATTAATCAGAATTAAAATTTTCGAAAGATCTTTCCAATCTTATTAAAATAAGAAGATTATCTTCTGTAAAACAGAGGCCTTAGGATCAAAGATCCAACGGTGGGGAAATATCCCCAGATCAATCAGAGAAAGATCTCTGTAACTAACTTAACAAATCAATTGGCTCTATATAAAGGCCCATAGACTCCAAGTCTCACAGATACAGAAGAGAGAGAACCCTCCAAAAACTTTGAGAAAAAACTCAAAGAGAAAGAAAGGCAAGCCTTTGAAGAAAGAAGATCATCTTCTTCATCTTTAAAGGTAAAGAATTAAATTCTTAGAAGAACAGAGATGAAATCATCTCATTAAAAAAAGAAGAATTCTCTTCTAACAATATCTAATAACAAGATCAAGATCTTAAAAGATCTAATTATATAAGATGAAAAGAAGTAATTTACTTCATTCTTAGATCTTTTGATCTATATAAAGGCACAGCCTTTTGATAAGAACAAGAACTTTGGTTCTTGGATCTTGAGGTAAAACCTCTTTTAAGAGAACAAAAAAACTTGTTCTTTGATCTTAAATTGATCAAGATGCGCTCTGCGCTGTTGGACAGTGCCTTGCACTTTTGAAATGCGCCTTTGCGCTTATTGGTTTGGCGCACTACACCAGAACGCGCCACGTGTCAACTACAGACATAATCTGCGCTTTGCGCTTCTAAAAAAGCGCACTACGCTCTTGGATTGGCACATAGCACCAGAGCGCGCCACGTGTCATTCACTGGTGCAGCGCACTCAGAAAGCGCAGTGCGCTAACAGACTTGCGCTCCACGCTAAGCGCGACACGTGTCACCCTTATGTGTGCTAGCGCAATGCGCTCTTTAATTGTCACAAAGCGCCTGATGCGCCATGTGGCGCCACTTTGTTCCTAATAAATGCTATGCATTTAATTAAATCCAATGTCAGAGCCCAATGCTATGCATTATTAAAGGGGCAGAGCCCAAACAAAGGCCTAACATGCCAAACATGAATAAAATGTTAAACATTGTTAACTGGACTTAGCCCAATTCTGGCCATAAGTCCTCAATATAAATTGAATTGAGCACAACTGCTCTTCCAATCAATTTACAACTGGTTCGAGGGTACATCTCTTTACTCCTCTGACATCCGTCATTGTAATTCCTCAACATCGTCAGAGAGGTGACGGGTCCCGACGGCTACACATTGCTATGGACTGTGGGGTCCTTAAACTCATGGACTATGACGTCCTTAATCTCGACCGTGATGTCTTAAAACTAAATACCGGACTGTGGGGTCCTTAAATCCACGGACTATGACGTCCTTAACCTCGACCGTGATGTCTTAAAACTAATACCGGACTGTGAGGTCCTTAAACTCACGGACTATGATGTCCTTAACCTTGACCGCAATGTCTTAAAACTAATATTGGACCGCAATGTCCTTAAACTACTTATCGACCGCAATGTCACTAAACTAAACAATAAAGCCCAATTGCTCTCTTGTCGGATCTAAACGATCCCGTTAAGTTGATCTTAGTCTAAAATTAGACTAACGTGTCCTTAACAAACGTTTAAGTTGATCTTAGCCTCAAATAAGGCTAACGTATCCTTAAACACAACCCCCCAAACCCAAATCTAAGAAAATATGGAATTAGACTAATCCACGTCCTACGGGCGACAACATAAATTAGTCTCCGTATACAATCCACGGGCAACCAAACACAAAACAAACACCCACGACACGAAGTGACCATATGGAGAAGGAGAAAGTTGTTACCGCGATGCGGTAGCGTAATTAACTGCAGGGGCTTGCGCCTGCAGGGAAGAGCGTCCCCACAATCAAAAATCCCTCAAGCAAGGGGGAATCTGACGAAGTCTGCTACATCGGCCGCATCCGTTTAAACCTTCGATACATGGTGCCATAAATCAACTTGGCATCTTCGGAGAGGTGGATGGATAGCACCAATTAGCATCTGCCCCGAATTTCAGGCAAGACGGACCTGCGCGGTCGCGTCTCCCTTGTCCGGCGGGGAACAGATTCTGGCACGCCCGGTGGGACCTTTTCCTCTTTCCACTCCACACATCGTGTGTCGTATTCGCGAACGAATCGCGGTTTGTTAATGGTTGCCCTTGGGTTTCAAGTTACTAAGATTTAGTCTCTTGCTTGGCGTAGAAAGCAAAACAGCAATGGCATTCATCTGCTCGAAATGCTCCAACTGCAGCTGCAACTCGCATCCTGCCTCAACTGGGGGCATAACCTACGGGCCCCAAGCGGCTTCTTTATTCACGATGCCTGTGGAGCAGATTACTCAGGCCACTACTGGACTGTTTTTCGGGACCATGCTCCCGCCAACAAGCTTCACTGCTCCCGTTCTCGTACCAGAAGCTCCCAAGAAGTCGGTCTTCGATCGACTTAGAGCAAGTGCGATCCCCCTCAGCGGGTCGTCCAGCTCCAGCTCCTCGGTCTTCTCCAGATTGGGCCAAAATTCCTGTGGGCCCACAATGAAGACTGCGATCCCAGAGAAGGTTATTCCGAAGAGAGTGACCAACCCTGCTCCCGAAGTCGTCAAGGCGGCTTCTCCTGCCAAGGGATTGGTCTTTACAAGACTGACCGTCCCAACTCCCGCTCCTGTTACTCGAAGAACATCAGTCTTTAACAGGCTGGCACTGGCAACGGCCCCTCACCTGAACAGGGGGAAAGACAAGGCCATCCCCGTCACCGAACCAACTCCATCAGCTCGACACGCTCGACGTCGCCACTGGCGTCGAGTGAAGAAGTCAGGAGGAAACTCCCCTTCTGGGCTAACTCCACCAGCCCCGACGGTGGAAATTAATGCTGCTGTTCCAACCGGGAACAGCTTTGTGCTATTGAATAAGGTGCGTAGGAATTCTCCTACCGCTGTACTGAAAAGGTCTCCTCCTCCACTGGAGAAGGTTGCGGAAGCAAGGCCAAAACAGTCCGCGCAGCGGCTGTCCTCCAAGATCTACAAAGTCTGGCGGTAGGTCCGAGACTCGGTGATCGATCCAAATTCCTCCCGCCAGCATAAGAAGCTGAAGGTCCAACAGGAAGTAAGCTATCCTGCTAAGCCACGAAAAGCTGTCTGTGTGCCCACTGCGACGGCCCCCTCAACTTCGACCACTCACAAGAAGAGAATGCCGGAGAAGACCCCCATGCCTGCAACAAATGTTAAAGGCACTGAGCCCAAACGCCCCAAGTCTGGGGGCATGGTGGTCCATACCATTTACATGGCATCCGGGAAAGAGGATAGTCGTGCTTCTACGGGCCACCGACCACTCACCCGATCCATCACAAGGACCCAGGAACAACAGCAGCAGAAGCTCCAAGAAATGCTGACTGCAATGGCCGCACTCACCGGGCCAAAAGAAAGCCCGGAGGCGTCATCGGAACAACGTCGTAAACACGAGACTGATGCTAAATTCCTTCGGAGAATGATCGAAAAGAAGAACAAGGAGGCTGCGGAACAAGCGGCCAATGTAAAGCAGATGGCTCTTCTGTTCCAAGACATGGTCAGCATGATGATACAGCCAGATCCCCCAGCTGAAGACCCTCCAATCATTATTGAAGATGACAGAGTGGAGACGTCAAATCCACCTCCGGCTCTTTCAACAGCCAAAGAGGAAACAATCTCTAAAGCTGCCCTGGATGACTATATTGCTCAGCAAATAAGAGTTCACCAGGAAAATGAGGCAGCCGACCAAGTTGTCAAAACAAGACGACCGTATCCAGGCTGGTATGATCGGATAAAATACCCGCCGGGCTACACGATCCCGAAATTCCATGTCTACAAGGGGACAGGCAATCCCCACCAGCACGTCGCCCAGTTCAGAGCTCTGTGCGGCAACACAGGGGGCGATGATAAGCTTTTGCTCCGTCAATTCGTCAGCAGCTTGTCGGAGACTGCATTCGAGTGGTACTCCGAACTTCCAAATGACTCCGTCAAAACTTTCGCAGAAATGGAGTTATTGTTCACCCAGTGATTCGCAAGTGCCAGCGAACGCACCCCGATAACGGCGCTGATCAATGCAAGGGTGAAGCCAAGTGAAACTTGGGTTCAATATGCAATCCGATGGCGGAACCTATGGTCGAAGTGCGAACAGCGTATCGAAGAAGAACCAGCGGTTGGCATGTTCGTGGGCACCCTAGACCCTCATGCAACTATTTCACAGTTCATGATGTTCTTCAAACCGACCACGTTCCAGGCTTTAATCGATAAGTTGGCCCAGATGGATTAAATGGGTCATAGACCGTCTCTCCCGAAGCTGGAACCTCGGAATGACAAGGGTAAAGGGAAGGCGACCTTCATTGCGAACACCCAACAGCAGCCCGGTGCCCCAAAGCTAGCAGATCAACTGGAAGTGATCGCGCTATTATAATCAAAAAATGAAGCGTCCTTACTCATTCCCATGGGACAAAACGAAGAGGCTTTTCGAACTAGCTATGCGCAACAGGCTTATCAATTTACCGAATCCAAGGCAACCACCATAGCCCAGCGAAGTGAATAATCCCAATTATTGCCCTTAGCACCAAACGGTAATTCACCCGATCGAGGATTGCTTCGTCTTTAAGGGATGGATCGAGGATCAATACCTGCAAGGAAAGTTCGCGTTGTCTGAGAAATGGAAAGTAAACCCACCACAACCGCACACTCCTAAGAAGACGGACACACCGGGGGCAACTTGTTCTTTTGTTGAAGAAGCTCCGTGGGAGGTCGTGCTTTCAGCCAAAACCAAAAGGATGCTGAATGATCTCCAGACATGCCCGGCGATCAGGTGGAAGAACCCGCTGGAACCCCAGATCATCGAAGGGATGCTGAAGCCGCGCCCAACTCCAAAGATTGGTGGTGATGGCCCAAGCAATCACACCCAGCCGTCAAAATCTTCAAAGAAGAAGAAGAAGAGATCCAAAGAGACCGTGAAGCCTGGTGACAAATGCACGAACCTGCAGAAGCAGATCGATGCGCTGGAGGAGTATAATCAGAAGGCGCGGACTCCCATCATGCTCCAAGAGTTCCTCAGCCACGTCCTTGAAGACGGAGATGATGGAGAAGAATCGTCGGACGAATCCGAGGATTACGTAGCAAGTTGTCATGTGATCTCTCACTCATTGGTAGACAATGAAGAGGCTCCTTGCACTGAGAAGTTGGGAGCAGATCCTAAGCCGGAACTTCTGGGGCCGTCAGATGAAATGATCAACGCATTACTAAACGAAGCTCTCCTGAAAAGTAAAGCTGATCGGGAGCGTGAGATGGCCATATTTGAAAAGGCCAAACACCGGCGACTGGATGAAAGAGTCGAGGCACTCCCGCCGAACCAAGGAACATCCGTCGCGGATAAAAGCAAGTTCAAGACGAGGAAAAGGTTTGCTAATTCCATATAGTTGGGAATGAAGCTACCACCCTTCGAAGGAAATGTAAGTCGATGTACAACACCCCACGACTTGCGGGGAGGTGGAAAATTGAAAAACGATCATGTTCTTTGCATAAACATCGACTAACCGGGAATCTTTGCTAAACTATAACTAACAAGAAACATAAAAGTTGTTAACTACTATGATAAGTGATTATACCTAATGAACCGTGTCCTTCTCCTTGTCGTAATCCACCTCCTTCTCAGCCTCCTCCACGTAATAGATGATCCACCCGAGAGCTATACTTCAAGCTTCACCTCTAACTTGAGGTAACTAGGTTTCTTAAAGTGCTAATCTAAGCAACCTAGGTGATATAGAGAAGGGTTATGGATTAAATAGTCTATTCTAATCCTTGGTCTCAACACATGAGAGGGGAGGATTAGGGTTTTAAGAAAGAGAGCTTGAGGAGAGAGAAGGTGAGCAAGAGAATGAGAAGAGATAATGAACTCATTTGAATATATATGAAGCATAATGTTTTATGAAATAAATAAATTAAATCATTTAACAACCATGCTTCATTCATATGAGTGATTCATCTCATGAGTCATTAGATCAATAAATGATGCATTAACTCTATGGATGAATCACACAAATGATTCATTAACACAATAAATGCAAATGCCACCTTAACCCTCAAGTCACCATCCTTCTAGAAGCTTCTCGCGAAATTACGAGAACGCCCCTCCTATCCGTGAAAACACGGAAAAACTTTAGACTGTATAAATCCAATAACCTGATACTAGAAACTGGCTTAAACCAAAGCCGGCTAGTAAAAACCGTCCGAATGTCGTACGTGCGTAAACACACGTATGCGTCCGAACCCTTGTCGTAAAACCATACGACCTCTATATCGTTTCGCCCGGAGCAGAGAAACTTTCTGTGTGGGACTCTAAAGACTCGACTACTATGCTGGCAGTGGGTTTAACTACAGACCACAAGCGGCACTAGCTGTACTTAACGGTCTCCAGGTAGATGTCGATAAGAAGGCCGATGAGGAAACCCATCCGAACTCCTACTGGGCCTGATTTGACAATCTCCGTACTGTCCGGTCTGTTCGTCTAAGACTATCGCATATCGGGCCTAGGGGGCGGCAGGCGTCAGTCCCTTAATAGCGATATAAGTCGTATCGGAGCGTAGCCCATTACACCCTGAGAAACAACTGGAACCTACCAGTAAATCCCGCTTGCCCTGGTCAGGGACTTTGCGTAATGGCTCTCTGACACAGCGCGATATCAACTCCCAATACCGGGAGAGACGAATCCTGTCTAACCGCCACTGCCTCCAAGTGCTCGGGACTGCACCCAACTGCTACCTATTTGCACGACTCCTTTGAGCCGTCACTAGTAAAATAGGGGGTTGCCCCTATGGATGGCAATATCCGTAGGGGCAGATTTAACTTGGCCCTACGGATTAATCCGTAGGGCTAAAAGGTTGCCCCTACGGGCACAGACGTCCAAGAATAAAAATATTAATTCTTAATTTGGTGTTTGCCCTTACGGAGCCGCAAACAAAAGACCTACGGTTATGTCCGTAGGGGCAAGCAAATATCGTTTTAAAATAAAGCCAGATCGATCGCCTACGCTCACTTTCTCTCTCTCTCTCAATCTCGCGCGAGAAAAAACCCCAAATCGCCACGCCGTCATTGCCACCGTCGCCACCGTCGTCGCCACCGCCGGTTTTGTCGCCACCGTCGTCGCCACCACCGGTTTCGTCGCCAAATTGCCACCGTCGTCGCTCCAGCCCACCAGCAGCCGTTCAGGTATAAATCTCGAGGTTGGTTGAATGGCTCTTCTGATTAGTTGACAAATACAATGTTAATCATAATTTACTCGACACAGATGGTAGAAAATCAGAAAAAGATCAAGAAAAAAATAATCGATTTTGATTTTAACATGCGGGGTGTTGATGCAAGATGTAATATCTAGTAGCAGATGCTAGGCATATAGACTAAAGAATAGTTGTAAATGAACCGCTAGCAAGAAAATCCTATAATTATACACATCGCTTGACGCATGAAGCCTGAAGCTCTTTCTTTTGGGGGATAAAACTAGTTATATTCCTGCATTGCCTAGAAATAGCAGTGAGTTGGTTAAAACCTTTCAAACACAACCCCCCCACCCCCAAAAAAAAAAAAATAAAGAAAGGGCAAGGAAAAAAAAGAATAGCAACAAGCAATACAAGCTAGCAACCGTAAATAACCGCTGAGATTATGTCAACCTTGGCAATTTGAACAATGATGGTCTTGTCTGGATTGTTAAGATCTACTTTATGGGGGTGAGGAACACATTTTGCAACTGTATTTATGATTTTCATTCTGTCAAGTGTTGAAATAAAAATCAACACTTGACAATCAATCCAAGATGCTCAATAACTTGCTTCAAAACCATAATCTAATCTTGATGATGATGTTAGTTATGTATATGCCCTAGAGGCCATTGTTGTACATATGATGTATATTATAATGGATGCTTGGATATATATAGAGAAGACTTTCTTGCTCATCATGATAGTATGCTATTTGGTTTCACTTTATCTTAACATGTTGACTTGTATTGGTTTACTGTTTTACTCTCACATGTTGATAAAGCCCTTAGGATTTGTACTCGACTATTGGGACTATGATGAGATCATACTAGTGGGGCCACGGTAGTCGATGAGTACATCCTATAACTGTTCCTAGTCGAGGGTATATCGAGACAGGGCATCGATACACCAGAGTAGACTAGCGTATACGCATCTTGACCCATATGATGGGCGATGGATGATCCCATATCCATCGGTGTTAGACATCAGAGATGGTGTATGGGTGCTCAGTGGAGACTGGGTACACTGGACGGACTCGCCGAGAACTCCCAGATGGTGTTATACCACACGTCAGATGGCAGTTCTCCGGTGACACTGGTACAGGGTAGTCTGTAGACCCGAGATCCTCATAGAGTCTTGTGTGATTCCCACTGTGCTTTGATTTCCACCTTACCACGTCCAAAAGGGCGTGAAAAATGGTGGCTTTTGGGTACAGTCCCGAATCACATGGAGGCAATGAGCGATAGGAGGGGATTCGTCTCTCTCGGTATAGGGAGTTGATGTTGTGCTGTGTTAGATTGGCTATAACTGGAAGTCCCTGGCCAGGGCTGATATGGAGATTTACTGGTAAGTGTTACTAGTAGTTTCTCCACCCATTATGAGCCACACATCGACACGACTTATCGGTTACTGGGGTCTGACGTATACCACCCCTAGACTTGCTATGCAACATATCAGACGAACAGACCGGACTGTACGGGAGTGTTACTGATTGGATTCACAGGAGAACGCACAGGCTAGCTTGTTGATCTTCTGATCGCTCAATACCTGGGTGGCTGTTACGTTTAGCTGACCGCTTGCAGCTTGTGGGTGTTTGATATAATCATCACCTGCTATCGGCGAATTGACGATTCTTTAGAGTCCTACACAGAGGTTTCTTGGCTCAGGCGAAACGGAGTAGAGGCACATATGTGATATGTGCAGGACCGAGAATAATGCGATATGGGATACCATATTATTATCTCGGTATATTAAGATATGAACCGGGTCATCGGATCAAGTGTTGATTCGATGAATCGGTACATGGTATATTAGTCGGTAATATTCGATATAGCCGGATCATCGATTCAAGTGTTGATTCGATGATTTAATGTATAATAATATATATGATATATTGTATTACATTATCTAATATTGGCTCGCTTTGTTATTTCATTTTCTCACTGGATGATACATGGATATATATGCGATATATGTTAATTGTATTATTTTCTTTTGTTGCAAATATATAATATATATGTGATATATATTATTGTAACATGATATGATTAATTTTTAAACATGTTTAAGGATGATTAATTGAGATTAGGGTTTGATTAGGGTTAGATGCTTCATGCACCTTCTAGAAGCTTTTTCTTTTGTCATTCTTAAGATATTTTAGGATGACACATTCTTAACCCAACCAAACCCTAACTCTAGTTTATTCTTTACTAAATCCTAGCCACTCATCCTTGACCATGGTTTATAAATCAATCATATAGCTTTCATTCTATTCATCACAAAAGGATTAATCTTATTATTGATTTTCCATTATCATCTTCTTCTCTCTTGAAAAGCTTGCTAGAAAATCTTTAAGTGATGAATAAATATGAGAAAATGATATAAAAAGAAAGCAAAAATAATACTCTCTCATCTTCATCTCATCTAGCCCATGATATTAGTGTGTTCATCTCTTTAGAGTGAGAAAGCTTGAGTCTTTGAAACTTCGAGGTAGATCATCGGAGATTTGGAACACTTCAAGCTAGCATGGATCGTTCGAGTCGTGGAGCCTCTCATGAGTCCGGGAGATCGAGGATCACGGCAAAGGGACTTCTACTCGGAGCTTGTGAAGCGAAGGAGATGACTACAAAGGTTGTAATCCCTCACACTTAGATAAAAGTTATCATCTTGCATGTTAAACCCTAATAATCTAGCAAAGATCCCGGCTTTGGGTTGTTCGGCACGTCTAAATTTTTATCCGGGCATGTTTGATGCCTTATGAACCTTCACAAGAGTGCCCAGGAACCCTACAGTGGTATCAGAGCCTAGCTAGAGCATTAGGCGATGTGTTTACGAAGTTAAAACTTCGATCGAACCCGAACCGACGGAAAAAGCCCCCTCTCTGGAAATTTTTCAAAATTTGGGATTTTTCTGAATTAAAAATATGTAAAAAAATCAGCAGGGAATTCTAAGAATTACCATAAAACCCGAGCCCCCAATTCGACCAAACAGTGGCGGAATCGCGGCGCAAGCATGCTTGCGCGGCGGTTCCGCGGCGGATTAATGGATTGGCGACACGTGGCTTTTTTGGTAATGTCCGTAGGTGCTTGTTGATGCTTCTGGATATTTTTAAAAGTGATTCCAGTGTTGTTTAAATCTGGGGTTTATTTTGTAATCGTTGATTCGATCGGAATATTTAAATTCGTATTTCTTTCCGGATATTTAGAAACTGTTAAACTATTTGAACGGATATCATTAACTCACTGTTTCCCGGTACGGCAAACTTTCAAGTGTTGAAATTTTTTCGGGTTTAAATCTTTCAGAAAAATTGTACAAGTTAAGCGGTGGACCCTCTAGAAGACAACAAACCTTAACTCGATTATGTGACCGTCTTGAACTGCCTTTTGAACCTTCGGGTTTGGGGCAGTACGGCGTGCCACATGTGAGGCGTTGGCTTGACCCTTCTACGGCTGGATCACCGGTACTGTGACATATTCTGGGATTATTTGAACTCCGCTCAAGAGTTGAGCACTTTGGGAAATTTTGGGTATTTGATTGTCTGTTCGGAAAGTTTAATACTGTCTATTTATCTGGAATGTGATACAATATGTGGAATTCATAGAGTTAGGCATGAAATGCGAAGTATGTGATATTTCAGATTTACGATGTCTAAAGTGATTGTGGATTCCAAATATTGTAGTTTTACACTTTCTTTTCTGTGACCGTAAGTGTAATATGTGATATCGCCGATTTCGTTGCTATATGTCAACGACAATTGGGATGCGCATATTTACTTACGTTGATGATATGTGATATTATGTGTTGCTGTGATATGTTATATTGGATCGTCGCGTTCTGAATAGCCGGGGGTTTTATATGAGATGAGGGTTTTTATTTTCATTCATGTAAAATTCATTTGTAATGTAATATTCTTTTATTTGGGGCACTTCCAGGTTGCGGTTGCTGTCACCAGTGTATATTATTTACTTTTCCGCATTAGGTAGACCCAAGGAGGGGAGCACAAGTAACCGGATTCTAGGGTCCAATGGGAGGCCATATCGAGGAGTCGAGACCGGGTCTCCTAACCCTAGAATTGGCAGTGTTACTTGCCGCTCTCGTAGGGGTCTTGGGATGTGGGTTTGGCTATTCGTCGCGACCGTGGAATCCGTGTTTTATACAGGCTCGTATTGAAAACACGGACGTCCTAGTATATCCAATATTTCATATATGTTCTTCTGCTGCAATATTCTGTGATGAGATCATATTACTGCCTGAGACGAATGCTTATACTATATATATATATATATGCTGATATATAAATATTACTGCTTTCGTTTCTTCTGTGATGCTTAGGAAGCATAAGCTGATGGGATTTTTATTAATGAGATTAATAAAAGAAAAGAAACCTAAAGATGTTGAAGAATCAAAACTTTATAAAAAAGATAGCTACAGTTTTGTTTTGCACAGTGATATATATGATATATCTTGCACCTTATTCGATGGGGAAAGAGCCGACGATCCCTTCACCGGGAGTGACCTCTTTAGCAAAACTGGCAGATGCTACAAAACGCGGTTTGTCTTTTGAATGCTTTTAATGTTTTGTTTTGCACAGCGGTATATATGATATATCCTGCACCTTATTCGATGAGGAAAGGGCCGACGATCCCTTCACCGGGAGTGACCCCTTTAGCGAAACTAAGAAAAGCCTCAAAAACACTCCTTTTCAAAAAACTTCACTCGATTCTACGACGATATCAAGTTCATTACGCTCAGGGTTTTCTGAAAAACCTGCGTAGCCCTCCGTCATTTTAGATAAAGACTATTTAGTATTCGTGCTGCGTTTGTTGACCTCTGTCAAGGCGTAGTGTGCGGTAGCTGACTAGTAATTATCTGTAAAGCATGTGATGTGATTGGATTAAGGTAGTCGTACGACCTTGTTGACCTCTGTCAAGGGTTGTGCGAGTGGGTTTGATTCAATCAAGAAATGACGGGTTGAACTTGACTAGTGCACTATGGTTTGTTGACCTCTGTCAAGGTCATGGCACACTAGGGGCAAAATATTATCGGGAATTTCAAGTGTTGAAATTTGCAATGAGATTGCATACCTTCTATGAGATAGTTGGATCCCGATACCCACTACGAGTAAGTGTTACTCCTGGGAGAGTTTTACACAAGACAATTAGCCGATCAAGTAGGTGTCTAGAAAAGTGTTAACGGGGTTACGCCTCTGGGAAAACGAGGTTTACTTTAATTAGGTCCGTGCGAAAGCACGGGGAACCTCCCTCAAAGTACCGACACTGATCTGGCTGAAAGATTGACGAAATTGTAGGGTGTAATTAATCCCGGCTAATCTTACCTTTTAGGGTTTTAAGGTAGATTTGATAAAAACAGTGGGAGACATCCTGATTAGATAAGATAATAACCAATCTAATCTTGCAAGAGCATACGCTAAAGTGTTTTCTTCTCTCTCTCTCCAGGTAGCGACCATGTCATGCCATAATCAAGATAATAATATGGATGTATTGACTGAACCCGATTATTGTACTGAGCAAGGGAACGTTAGACCCGTTCTTTCTTATAAGAGTTATAAGACTGAACAGGAAATAGCAGAATATCTAGATTCTCCAGCCGCCCAAAAGAACATGCATGTTGATGCATCTTCTTCAGGTGTGTTAGTTATTGAGAACTGTTTCTCAGTTCACCCTACGTCCTGGGTATTAGATACCGGATCAGGATCCCACATATGTAAACAGTTACATGGGCTACGTAAAGGTAGAGAACTGGGAAAAGGTGATCATTCCGTTCAAGTAGGGAACGGTGCAAGTATTGTAGCCAAAGCAGTTGGCGAATATCACCTTGTATTACCAAGTCGTAATACACTGATTCTAAATGAGTGCTATTATATACCGAACATGATGTGTGACATTATATCATTTTCTTTATTAAGTAGAGAAGGATATAATTTTTTAGTAAAGGATAATGTTATGAACATATTCCTAGATCAAAAGTTGATTGCATCAGGCTCGTTACATAATGGCATATTCATTCTAAATCAGAATACAGTCCTAAATATACAAAATACACATAAGAAGAAAAGTTCAGAAATAAACGAATCCTTCTTGTGGCATTGTAGACTTGGTCATATCAATACGACACGACTGGCTAAGTTACATAAAGATGGTTATTTGAATTCGTTCGAATTATCATCTTATGATACTTGCCATTCATGTCTCAAAGGAAAAATGACCAAAACTCCGTTTAGTGGACACGGAGAAAGAGTTACCGAACTCTTAGGACTAATACATAGTGATGTATGCGGTCCCATGTCTACGCATGCCAGGAACAGTTCTTCCTACTTCATTACATTCACTGACGATCTCTCTAGATTCGGACATGTGTTTCTGATGAAATACAAGTCTGAAGCTTTTGAGAAATTCAGAGAATATAAGCACGAAGTAGAGAACCAAACGGGCAAAAGTATTAAGATTCTTCGATCTGATCGAGGAGGTGAATACTTAAGCAGTGAGTTCCTAGATTATCTAAAAGAGAATGGGATTCTCTTTCAGCTTACTCCTCCTTATACACCACAGCACAACGGTGTATCGGAACGGAGGAATCACACCCTATTAGATATGGTGCGCTCTATGATGAGTACAGCTGAGTTACCTATTTCCTTTTGGGGGTATGCGCTTGAGACAGCGGCATACCTATTGAATCAAGTTCCAACTAAATCTGTACCTACCACACCATATGAGATATGGAGAGGGAAGAGACCATGTCTTAAACTAGTTAAGATATGGGGTTGTCTGGCCTATGTCAAAAGGCAAAATCCAGACAAACTCGAGGCACGGTCAGTTCTATGTAAGTTTGTGGGATATCCTAAACATTCAAATGGATATTTATTCTACCACAGTGAACAACAAAAGGTGTTTATTGCTCAACATGCCACCTTTTTAGAAAAGGAATTTCTTGAAAAAGAGATTAGTGGCTCTGAGGTAGAACTGGAAGAAGTTCCAGCAGAACAAACTACAACAGATAATTTAGTGGAACCAGAGGATTCAATAGTACCCAACGAACCCCAGCCTCTCCGCCGATCTAGTAGGGTTTCTCGTCCACCTGAGAGATACTACGGTTTTCTCATTGATGGTGGAAGCGAGGATTGCATCATGGATGATGATGACCCGACTAGTTTCGAGCAGGCCATCACGAGTGGTGACTCTATGAAATGGCTGGATGCAATGCGATCTGAGATGGAATCCATGTACACCAATAAAGTATAGATTTTGGAAAATGCTCCTGAAGGGGTAAAACCCATTGGGAGCAAGTAGATTTTTAAAAGGAAATTTGGTGTAGATGGAAAAGTTGAGACTTTCAAAGCTAGACTTGTAGCAAAGGGTTTTCGTCAACGACCAGGTGTGGATTATGACGAAACCTTTTCTCCAGTGGCTATGCTTAAGTCCATCCGGATCTTACTTGCCATTGCTGCATACCATGACTACGAAATCTGGCAAATGGATGTTAAGACCGCTTTTCTAAACGGTGATTTAGAAGAGAGCGTGTACATGACTCAGCCAGAGGGCTTCGTAGATAGTGGGAGCAGCGGAAAGGTGTGCAAGCTGCTTAAATCCATTTATGGGTTAAAGCAAGTATCGCGGAGTTGGAACATCTGTTTTGATGTTGTAGTCAAAGAGTTTGACTTCATCAAGAATATAGATGAACCTTGTATCTATAAGAAGGTAGCAGAGGGTAAGGTTGTCTTCCTCGTATTGTACGTGGATGACATACTCTTGATAGGAAATGATATTTCTATGCTGCAATCAGTCAAGCTCTTCTTATCACAGAGATTCTCGATGAAAGATCTAGGTGATGCCTCCTGCATATTGGGAATCATGATCTATAGAGATAGATCTAAATGGATACTGGGATTGTCCCAATCCAGGTACATTGACACCATACTAAAGAGGTTTAGTATGGAAGAATCCAAGCGTGGGAACCAACCCAGATCTCTGGACTCACTCTCTCCAAAGAGATGTCTCCTAAGACTGATTTGGAGAGAGCTCGCATGCAAGGGACACCCTATGCTTCGGCAGTAGGCTCTATCATGTATGCGATGCTATGTACCAGACCCGATGTAGCATACTCACTAAGTGTAGTGAGTCGGTATCAAGCAGATCCAGGAGAGAGTCATTGGACAGCAGTGAAGAACATTCTCAAGTACTTACGAAGAACTAAGGAGATGTTCTTGGTGTATGGTAACGGAGAACTCCAGGTGGAGTCCTTTACCGATTCCAGCTTCCAAAGTGATAAGGACGACTCTAAGTCGGATTCGGGTTTTGTCTTTACCCTCAATGGAGGGGCGGTATGTTGGAAGAGTTCCAAACAGGATACAGTTGCAGACTCGACGATGGAGGCTGAATACATCCCTGCCAACGATGCTGCCAAAGAGGCTGTCTGGATCAAGAATTTCATTAGTGAACTTGGTGTGGTTCCATCCATTGAGCATCCAATACCTCTGTATTGCGATAACAATGGAGCTGTGGCGTTAGCCAAGGAACCCAGGTCCCATCAAAAGTCCAGACATATTCTGAGGCGGTATCACCTGATCAGGGAGATAGTTGATCGCCGGGAGATTGAGGTCAGGAGAGTAGATACAAAGGACAACACTGCGGATCCATTCACGAAGGCTATTCCCCAGATACAGTTTGAGAGATTATTCGGGATGCTAGGTATGCGATACTACAGCAGCTGGCTTTAGTGCAAGTGGGAGATTGTTAGTTATGTATATGCCCTAGAGGCCATTGTTGTACATATGATGTATATTATAATGGATGCTTGGATATATATAGAGAAGACTTTCCTTCTCGTCATGATAGTATGCTATTTGGTTTCACTTTATCTTAACATGTTGACTTGTATTGGTTTACTGTTTTACTCTCACATGTTGATAAAGCCCTTAGGATTTGTACTCGACTACTGGGACTATGATGAGATCATACTAGTGGGGCCACGGTAGTCGATGAGTACATCCTATAACTGTTCCTAGTCGAGGGTATATCGAGACAGGGCATCGATACAGCAGAGTAGACTAGCATATACGCATCTTGACCCATATGATGGGCGATGGATGATCCTATATCCATCGGTGTTAGACATCAGAGATGGTGTACGGGTGCTCAGTGGAGACTGGGTACACTGGACGGACTCGTCGAGAACTCCCAGATGGTGTTATACCACACGTCAGATGGCAGTTCTCCGGTGACACTGGTACAGGGTAGTCTGTAGACCCGAGATCGTCATAGAGTCTTGTGTGATTCCCACTGTGCTTTGATTTCCACCTTACCACGTCCAAAAGGGCGTGCAAAACGGTGGCTTTTGGGTACAGTCCCGAATCACATGGAGGCAATGAGCGATAAGAGGGGATTCGTCTCTCCCGGTATAGGGAGTTGATGTTGTGCTGTGTTCGATTGGCTATAACTGGAAGTCCCTGGCCAGGGCTGATATGGAGATTTACTGGTAAGTGTTACTAGTAGTTTCTCGACCCGTTATGAGCCACACATCGACATGACTTATCGGTTACTGGGGTCTGACGTATACCACCCCTAGACTTGATATGCAACATATCAGACGAACAGACCGGACTGTACGGGAGTGTTACTGATTGGATTCACAGGAGAACGCACAGGCTAGCTTGTTGATCTTCTGATCGCTCAATACCTGGGTGGCTGTTACGTTTAGCTGACCGCTTGCAGCTTGTGGGTGTTTGATATGATCATCACCTGCTACCGGCGTATTGACGATTCTTTAGAGTCCTACACAGAGGTTTCTTGGCTCAGGCGAAACGGAGTAGAGGCACATATGTGATATGTGCAGGACTGAGAATAATGCGATATGGGATATCGTATTATTATCTCGGTATATTAAGATATGAACCGGGTCATCGGATCAAGTGTTGATTCGATGAATCGGTACATGGTATATTAGTCGGTAATATTCGATATAGCCGGATCATCGATTTAAGTGTTGATTCGATGATTTAATGTATAATAATATATATGATATATTGTATTACATTATCTAATATTGGCTCGCTTTGTTATTTCATTTTCTCACTGGATGATACATTGATATATATGCGATATATGTTAATTGTATTATTTTCTTTTGTTGCAAATATATAATGTATATGTGATATATATTATTGTAACATGATATGATTAATTGTTAAACATGTTTAAGGATGATTAATTGAGGTTAGGGTTTGATTAGGGTTAGATGCTTCATGCACCTTCTAGAAGCTTTTTCTTTTGTCATTCTTAAGATATTTTAGGATGACACATTCTTAACCCAACCAAACCCTAACTCTAGTTTATTCTCTACTAAATCCTAGCCACTCATCCTTGACCATGGTTTATAAATCAATCATATAGCTTTCATTCTATTCATCACAAAAGGATTAATCTTATTATTGATTTTCCATTATCATCTTCTTCTCTCTTGAAAAGCTTGCTAGAAAATCTTTAAGTGATGAATAAATATGAGAAAATGATATAAAAAGAAAGAAAAAATAATACTCTCTCATCCTCATCTCATCTAGCCCATGAGATTAGTGTGTTCATCTCTTTAGAGTGAGAAAGCTTGAGTCTTTGCAACTTCGAGGTTGATCATCGGAGATTTGGAACACTTCAAGCTAGCATGGATCGTTCGAGTCGTGGAGCCTCTCATGAGTCCGGGAGATCGAGGATCGCGGCAAAGGGACTTCTACTCGGAGCTTGTGAAGCGAAGGAGCGGACTACAAAGGTTGTAATCCCTCACACTTAGATAAAAGTTATCATCTTGCATGTTAAACCCTAATAATCTAGCAAAGATCCCGGCTTTGGGTTGTTCGGCACGTCTAAATTTTTATCTGGGCATGTTTGATGCCTTATGAACCTTCACAAGAGTGCCCAGGAACCCTACAGATGCTCAATATTAGCGATTTCCATGATCACGACACGTGGCAGATGACGTGTCTCATAACGCTTTATGATATCAGTATCCTATATTTGTAGTTTTAATTGTTGATTGTTATAGATGTATACCATTGCAATAATAGTTTTTGGTTGATGAATGCTATTGCAATGTAGGATGATCAGTTCTATCAATCTTGATCTCAATGGTTTAAAATCATGTTACACATACAACACGAATGCACAACAAACGCATAATTAGAGAGCGACTCGAGATATTCAGGTTAAAACCAATATATGATACTCGATGATAATATGAAACCTTCATATTCCCATCGATACCCATATATGAAACTAAAAGCGCCACTTAGTCCCCGTCTATCGGTTAACATACGTGCGATGCTCGTCGTGATCTAGAACTATACGAAGGTTGTTAAATATCGGACAGAATAGCTCGATACTAACAACCGTCGTATAGTCTACGCGACGAGAAAATTCAATCGTATGGTAACCCATAGATTTTTCCCGTGTGGACAAGTTAAGAATGTATAAAGCAAACGCCTTCATTCACTTGTGTTTTCATCCGTTTCGAGATATTTCTTCGGTACCTTTCCGCTGGTTCTCCGTGTACAAAGATAGATTAGATGTTCATTTCAACGTTGTTTCACAGCTTTGAAATGATTATCTATTCTATTACAGTGTACTCGGAGAACAGCGGGGAGGTGCTACCGAAATTTACTCAAAACGGTTGAAAGCACAAGTGATGGGCGTTCGCTCTATACATTCTTAATGGGATAGAAGCCTACCCCCGACAACCGGAACACATACATACAAACGCATAATTAGAGAGCGATTCGAGATGTTCGGGTTAAAACCAATATATGTTAATATGAAACCTTCATATTCCCATCGATACTCATATATGAAACTAAAAGCGCCACTTAGTCCCCGTCTATCGGTTAACATACGTGCGATGCTCGTCGTGACCTAGAACTATACGAAGGTTGTTAAATATCGGACAGTATAGCTCGATACTAACAACCGTCGTATAGTCTACGCGACGAGAAAATTCAATCGTATGGTAACCCATAGATTTGTCCCGTGTGGACAAGTTAAGAATGTATAAAGCAAACGCCTTCATTCACTTGTGTTTTCATCCGTTTCGAGATATTTCGTCGGTACCTTTCCGCTGGTTCTCCGTGTACAAAGATAGATTAGATGTTCATTTCAACGTTGTTTCACAGCTTTGAAATGATTATCTATTCTATTACAGTGTACTCGGAGAACAGCGGGGAGGTGCTGCCGAAATTTACTCGAAACGGTTGAAAGCACAAGTGATGGGCGTTTGCTCTATACATTCTTAATAGGATAGAAGCCTACCCCCGACAGCCGGAACACATACATACAAACGCATAATTAGAGAGCGATTCGAGATGTTCGGGTTAAAACCAATATATGATAATATGAAACCTTCATATTCCCATCGATACCCATATATGAAACTAAAAGCGCCACTTAGTCCACGTCTATCGATTAACATAACGTGCGATAATTTATTCTTTTCAACGACAAACGCACACACAAAGCATATACACGGATTTTATCCTTTGTCAATAACTATCCCGTTCTTATATTTCTCAATATAGTCAGCATAACCTACAATTTATATGTTATTCAGTCTAACATGGCCCATGAGTACGTCAGAGTTAAAGACTGGATGTATGCGGATTGGAAACAACGTATGCAACCTAAGTTTGTCGCAGGAGTTGCTGCTTTCCTTGAATTTGCACGAGCACATAATAAGATCATAATAGAGAAGATTCTCTGTCCGTGCGATAGATGTGGCAATAAGTACTGGCAGAAGGTAGAATTGGCAGAGCTTCATATTGTAAAACATGGGTTTACTAGACTTTATTCAACTTGGAAATATCACGGGGAAGGAGAAGAATGCAGTACTGCGGTAGAAGAAGAAGGAGAACACGATAATGCGGCAGGAGAAGAAGAAGAATTCGGTAATACGGCAGGAGACGGAAATTTATTTCCATCAGAAGAAATGGAGGATATGGTAGAGGCTGCCCTAGGTGAATCTATTCGTACCGAAGATGACATTCCTTCCGGTCAAGGACCACGTGCGGATAAATATGAAAATTTCATGAATGATGCTAGGAAACCAATTTATGAGAATGCGAAGTATTCCACCCTCTCATGGTTCGTCCAACTTTTCCAAATTAAGTGCCTAAATGGATGGAGCAACAAGCCATTCACAATGCTTCTTTCGTTCTTGAAAGATTCTATGCCTCCGGGAAATAATGTGCCCGAAAGCTGGTACGAAGCCCAGAAAATGATGTCTGATTTGGGTCTAAAGTGCGAGAAGATTCAAGCATGTCCTAAAAATTGCGTGTTGTACCGGAAAGAGAATTCAGATTTGAAAGAGTGTCCAACATGCGGAGAGGCCAGGTATAAGCCGAAAGATTCTGATAAGAAGCCTGATATACCTGTGAAGATAGCACGATATTTTCCCATAACACAGAGGCTACATAGGCTATTCAGGTGCAAGAAAATAGCCGAGGCAATGATTTGGCATCACCGTGCTCCTCCAAGCGAAAATGGAAAAATGAGCCATCCAAGAGATTCACCGGCATGGAAGGATTTCGATAGGAGGCACGCAATATTCAGTAGCGATCCTCGCAATGTCCGGCTCGGACTGGCTGCCGATGGCTTCTGCCCATTCAACTATATGGCTGGAAGTCACAGTACATGGCCCGTTGTAATGATAATTTATAATTTGTCGCCTTGGTTGGCTATGGACCAATCATACTTTATGATGCCTCTTCTTATCGACGGACCAAACTCACCGGGGAACAATATCGACGTCTATCTCCGACCTCTGATCGAGGAGCTGAAAACTTTGTTCATTGATGGTGTAGAGACATATGATTCAAACACAAATACAACCTTCATACTGCGTGCGGCTTTAATATGGACAATTAATAACTTTCCTGCGTATGGAATGCTATCAGGTTGGTCCGTACATGGTCACAAAGCATGTCCTCATTGCCATGAACATACAACATCAAAATTTTTGAATTTTAGCAGGAAGGTTTGTTATTGCGGCCATCGACGTTTTCTGCCTCCAGACCACCCCTATAGGTTAGACACGGTTCACTTTGATGGGCATCAGGAGCTTCTTGGGCCTCTATCCCCATTGTCCGGAGAGGACGTGACTGCTAAATGGGATGGTTACAATAACGTGAACTTCGGGATGGATCCGACGAGACAGGTCAAACCACAATATTGGAACAAGTTAAGTATTTTCTTCGAGCTTCCATACTGGTCTACAAATTCAGTGCGTCATTGTCTGGATGTCATGCATATAGAGAAGGGAGTATCAGAGCACATACTTAACTTGCTTCTGTGTAAAGACGGGAAATCGAAAGACAACATGAATGCCCGGATGGATCTACAAGAGTGGGGAATAAGAAGTGAACTGCACCCTAAACCGGTAGCGGGTAAACCGGGCAAGTTTGTACTTCCCAATGCCGCTTATCATATGTCACAACCGGAGAAGAAAAGATTCCTGCAGGTGTTGCATGATTTGAAAGTGCCCACAGGTTTCTCAGGATCATTCAGCAAGAAAATAAAAATTGTGAAGGGCAAGATCGATGGGCTGAAAAGTCATGATCACCATGTTATCGTGGAGCACCTTCTTCCATTAGCCCACAGGACTTCTCTCCCCGACTCGGTTGTGTAGGGTTCCTAGGCACTCTTAAGTGGTCTCACAAGGCATCAACCATGCCAATTTCAAAATTTACGATGCCGAGAAACCCTAGACTACGGATCGTTAACTAGATTTTAGGCGAAACTAGAAACTAGCTAACAACTTAGCTAAAGAGAAAACGGAAATACAACCTTTGTAGATCCGGTGCTCCACCTCCATAGCTCCGCAATGAACTCTCCTCGCTGTCCATATCAAATCCCGGGCTCTAGCGTCGGCTTCATCGGAGAAATGGGCGGGCAAGGTCGTCGGCTTCGTGCCGAAGATGATCTACGTCGAGGCATCACAAGATCAAGCTCCCACTTCACCAAGTCATGAAACTTGTGAAGAAAACACCCTATACTACTTGGAAAGAGGTAGAGGATGAAGAAATAGGAGGTGGGTTCACTTTAGAATTGGATTTCTCACTCATTTTCATGAGTTGCCATTGTTGTAGCAAGCTTTTCTTCATGGAAGAAGAAGATGAAGAAGAAGATATATTAAGTGTTGAATAATTTGATAAATAAATCAATACTTATCATGTCTTCAACCATGGTTTAGTGTAGAGATTTAACTAAGGTTAGATGAGTGGTTAGGGTTAGAGAAGAGACAAGAATGGTGGACTTGTTCAAAGCTTCAAGAAGCTTCAAAGAAAAAACAAAACTAGAAACCATTCTTTTCTCTTTATCTTTTCTAAAATAAATAAATAAATAAATAGATAAAATAATAAGTAAATGAACAAAATCCTAATCACTAACTAACCATGGTTTAATTCTTTACACAAACCCAAGCTAGAATGTATCATCAAACATGATACAATCATGTGCACAAAAAAATATATCACATATACAATGTGCACAATTCAAGTGAGAAAATCCATTTAAAGTGAACCAATACTAGTTAATGCAAAGTAATATATCAAATATATAATTATACATTAAATCATTAAATCAACACTTGATTCAATGATCCGGTCATGTCGCATATAACCGGCTAGTATCCAATGTATCGGCTTATCGAATCAATCCTTGATTCGATAACTAGGTTATATCGCATGTAACCATTTGATACATTCATCGCGAGAATAGAATACGGTATCACATACACGCATTATTCTCGGTCCCGCACATATCTCATATGCGCTCCTATTTCATTTCGCTTGAGCCAGGAAACCTCTGTGTAGGACTCTAAAGACTCGTCAATACGCCAGCAGCAGATGATGATCATATCAAACACCCACAAGCCGCAAGCGGTCTGCTAAACGTAACGGCCACCCGGGTATTGAGCGATTAGAAGATCGACGAGCAAGCCCGCTCACACTCCTGTGAATCCAACTAGTAACACTTACCGTACAGTCCGGTCTGTTCGTCTGATATGTCGCATATCTCGCCTAGGGGTGGTAAACGTCAGACCCCAGTAGCTCGATAAGTCATGCCGACGTGAAGTCCATGACATGTGTGAAACTACTGATAACACTTACCAGTAGGTCACTGCAACCCTGGCCAGGGATTTCCTGTTATGGCCAGTCGAGCATAGCGCAACATCAACCCCCAATACCGGGAGAGACGAATCCCCTCCTATTGCTCATTGCCTCCATGTGAATCGGGACTGTACCCAAAAACCACCTGTTTGCACGACTCAGTAGAGCCGTGGTAGGGTGGAAATCAAAGCACAGTGGGAGACACACAAGACTCTATGACGATCTCGGGTCAACAGACTAAGCTGTACCAGTGTCACCAGAGAACTGCCATCTGACGTGAGGTATAATACCATCTGGGAGTTCTCGGCGAGTCCGTTCAGTGTACCCAGTCTCCACTGAGCACCCGTATACCATCTCTGATGTCAAACACCAATGGATATGGGATCATCCATCGCCCATCACATGGGTCGAGAAGATATACGTTAGTCTACTCTGGAATATCGATGCCCCGTCTCGATATTCCCACGACTAGGAACAATGAAGGATGTACTCATTGACTGCCCAGGCCCCACTAGTATGATCTGCATCATAGTCCTAGAAGTCGAGTACACATCCTAAGGGCTTTATCAACATGTAATCAGAGAGACAGTAAATATACATGTTAAGATAAAGAGCAACCAGATAGCGTACTATCATGTCGAGCAAGAAAGTCCTACCTATATATGTCCCAGCATCCACTACAATATACATCCAATGTACAGTAATGGCCTCTAGGGCATACATATAACTAACAATCTCCCACTTGCACAAGGGCCATCTGTAGCAGTAGTTGTAGTATCTAATACTCAACCATCCCCAAAAAGTCTCTCTTTGGGAAAAAGCCTTCGTGAGTGGATCCGCCGTGTTGTCCTCTGAGTCTACTCTCCTAACCTCGATTAACCTGGAGATCAACTATCTCCATGATCAGGTGATGCTGCCTCAGAATTTTTCTGGGTCACTGATGGGACCAGGGTTCCAGGGCCGAAGCCACACTTCCATTGTCATACAATGGCAGGAACCTTGTTCATCTTATGAACCAATATACACCCAAACTGCCTCTTTGGTAGTATCTTTAATAGCGATGTTACCAGCCTTTATCGTCTAGTTTGCCACGGTATCTAGCTTGGAAATCTTCCAACATACCGTCCCTCCACTGAGGGTAAAGACATTGCCTGTGACCGACATTCAGTCGTCTTTATCACCCTGGAACCTTTCCAGTGATTCTCCCCAGGATCGATTGATACCATCTCACTATATCTAGTGAGAATCCTAGCATCCAATTACATCTATCTCATAGATGAAGACTCAGGATTTAGGAGGTATCACTTTGATCCTATTGGAGAATCTTTGTGATAAGCGGAGATTGACCGAGCGTAGTATAGGAAATCCTATTCCTATCAAGAGTATGTTGTCCACATACTCTACGAGGATCGTCACCATACTCCCTACTACCTTTTTGTATATACAAGGTTCATCTACCATTTTGATGATGTCAAACTGTTTGACTATCACATCAAAACAGACGTTCCAACTCCGCGATGCCTGCTTTATCCTGTAAAGCAACTTGCACATGTTTCCGCTGCTCCCATTGTTTGCGAAGCCCTCTGGCTGTGTTCTTATTGACGTTCTCTTCTAAATCATTATTTAGAAATGTAGTCATGGCACCCAACCACCAGATATCGCAGTTATGGTATGTAGCAGTGGCAAGTAGGATCTGGATGGACTTAAGCACAGCTACTGGAAAAGGTTTCATCATTATCCACGCCTGGTTGATGACGAAAAAACCTTCAACAATTCTAGCTTTGAAAGTCTCAACTTTTCCATCTACACCAAGTAATCTTCTCAAGATATACTTGCTCCTGATGGGGATTTAACCCTTCAGATATAGCAGCTAAAGTCCATACTTTGCTGGTGTATATGGATTCCATCTCAGATCGCTAAGCATCCAGTCATTCTTACAGAGTCCCTACTCTTGATGGCCTGCTCGAATCTAGTTGGGTCATCATCTCATGATGCATTCCTTGCTCCCACTGTCATCGAGAAACCAAGGTATCTCTCAGGAGGATGAGGAACCCTACCAGATCGGCGGAGAGGCTGAGGTTCGTCGGGGACCATTGAATCCTTTGGTTCTGTCAAATCAGCTGCAGTTTTGTATAGCTGAAACATTTCCAGTTCTACAGAACTGACCTTGCCTTGATCTTGTCCGGATTTTGCTTTTGACATAGGCCGGACAATCCCAAATCTTAACTTACTTAAGAGATAGGCTCTTCCCATACCATATCTTATATGGAGTGGTAGGCACTGATTTGATTCGAACCTAATTCAATAGGTATGCAGCTTCTCAAGCGCATAACACCCAAAAGGAAATAGGTAACTCAGTAATACTCATCATAGAGCACACCATATCTAATATTGTGTGATTTCTCCACCCCGATACACCGTTGTGCTGTGGTGTATTCAGAGGAGTAATACTGAGAGAGAATCTCATTTTCCTTTAGAATAGTCCAAGGACTCCATGCACAAGTATTCTCCTCCCTGATCTCATCATAGGACATAATACTTATACCCGTATTTTGGTTCTCTACTTCTTACTTATATTCTGTGAATATCTCAAAAGGTTCGGACCTATGTTTCAACAGGAACATATGTCTGAATCTTGAGAGATCATCTGAGAACGTAATGAAGTACAAAGAACCGGTCCTGGCATGTGTAGACAGGAGACCTTACATACATCATCATGTATCAGTCCTAAGAGCTCACTAACTCTTTCTCTGTTTCCAATAAACAGAGCTATGGTCATCTAATCTTTGTGACATGACTGGCAAGTTTCACAAGATGTAAATTCAAACTGATTTAAATATGCATCTAAAATGTAACTTTAGCCAGTCGGGTCGCATTGATGTGACCTAGTCTACAATGCCTCAAGAAGGATTCGTTCATTTCTGAACTCTTCTTCTTGTGTGTGTTCTGTATACTAGGAACTGTAGTTTGATTTAGAACGTTAATGCTTTTAGATAACGTGCCTGAACCGATCAACTTTTGATATAGGAAATGTTCAAAACATTATCCATCAATACAAAATTTTATCATTTCTTTACTAATAAAGAGACTGATATGATTTTGTATATCAGGTTCGGTATCTAATAGCATTGTTCAGAATCAATGTATTGGTAATACAGGGTGACAGTGACCAACAGACTTGGTTGCAACACTTGCCCCGTTTTCTGTCTCATGAAACTTATCACCCGTTCTCAGTTTTCCTACCTTTTTGTAGCCCTATGTAACAGATTACATATCTGGGATCCTGATCCGGTATCATATACCCAGGATGCAGAGGATACCAAGAAACGGTTCTTTGTAATGAACACACCCGAAGGAGATGCATCTCATGCACTTTCTTCGTTTGGGCGGCATGGGAATCCTGGTATTCCTCTTATTTCCAGCTCTGTCTTATAACAATTATAAGTTGGAGCGGGACCAACGTTCCCCAGCACAGTATAACAAGCGGGTTCGGTCAATTCATCCGTATTATTATCTTGATTAAGGCGTGATATGGTCGCTACCTGGAGAGAGAGAGAAGAAAACACTCCGTGTGCGCTCTTGCAAGATTAGATTGGTTATTTATTTTATCTAATCAGGATGGCTCTCACTGTTTTTATCAAATCTTCCTTCAAACCTTAAAAGGAAAGACTAGCCGGGATTAATTACACTCTGCAAGTTCGCCAATCTTTCAGCCAGGCTAGTGTCGGTACTTTGAGGGAGGTTCCCCGTGCTTTCGCACGGACCTAATTACTGTAAACCTCACTTTCCAAGAGGCGTAACTCCGTTGACACCTTTCTAGACACCTACTTGATCGGCTAATTTTAAAGTGCAAAACTCTCCCAGGAGTACAATTACTCGCAGTGGGTATCGAGATCCAACTATCACATAGAAGGTATGCAATCTCATTGCAAATTTCAACACTTGAAACTCCCGATAAAGATTTTTTACCCCTAGCACTTATGACCTTAACTATGGTCAACAAATCATAAGCACTAGTCAAGTTCTACCCGTCATTTCGTGATTAATTAGACCCACCCACATGACCCTTAACTAAGGTCAACAAAGTCATGCGACTGTCCTAACTAATCGCATCATATGCGGTGTAGGAAGACATCACTTAGCTACCGTACACTGTGCCTTGACTATGGTCAACAAACACAGCACGAATACTAAGTACTCTACATCCTAAAATGACGGAGGGTTGCGAATGGTTTTTGTGAAAACCTTTAACGCTTTGAACTTGATCTCGTTGCGGAATCAAATGGTTTTTAAATGGAATGTTTTTTAGGCTTTTCTAATTTTGCTAAAGGGGTCACTCCCGGTGAAGGGATCGTCGGCCCTTTCCTCGTCGAATGAGGTGCGGGATATATCATATATATCACTGTGCAAAGCGGAAACTATAGAAGCGATCAAAGACAAACCGAGGGTTGTAGCATCTGCCGGTTATTGCTAAAGGAGTCACTCCCGGTGAAGGGATCTCGGTCCTTTCCTTATCGAATAAGGTGCAGGATGTTCTATAATGAACACCGCGATGTAAAGCAAGAACTGTAGCTACCTGTTTTTATTTTGAAATTCGATTCCACAACATCAATTAGGTTTATTTTCTTTCATTAATCTCATTAATGAATATCCCATCATTTAAGTCTACCTAAACATCACAGATAAATATAAGGTACGCTTATGCCATCCGCATTCGCCTCGATGTCCTGTCTGCACCGTTAGGTTAGGTAACTAACGCTAGAGCGAGGCAGGGCTAGCGCGGGTGTAAAACATAAGCAACGTCTATATAATATATCATATATACTATATATAATATCTGTCACTAAACATCACATGATCACATCACAGATAAATCACAGCAGAAGAAACATATGAAATATTGGATATACTAGGACGTCCGTGTTTTCAATACGAGCCAGTATAAAACACGGATTCCACGGTCGTGATGAATAGCCAATCCCACACCCCAAGACCCCTACGATAGCGGCAAGCAACCCTACCAATTCTAGGGTTAGGAGACCCGGACTCGACTCCTCGAGATGGTCTCCCTCTGGACCCCAGAACCCGGTTACTTGTGCTCCCCTCCTTGGGTCTATCCTAATGCGGAAAAGTAAATAATATACAATGGGTGACATCTTCCGCAACCTGGAAGTGCCCCAATAAAAGAATATTACATACAAGTTTTTACATGAATGAAAATGAAAAACACTCATCTCACATAAAAACCCCCGGCTATTCAAACACGACGATCCAATATAACATATCCAGCAACACATAACATTACATGTTATCAACGTAAGTAAATATGTCCATCCCAATTGTCGTTGACATATAGCAACGAAACCGGCGATATCACATATTACACTTACGGTCACAGAAAAGAAAGTGTAAAACTACAATAGTTAGAATCCGCAATCTCATTAGACATCACATGCCTAATAAAATGAATTCCTTAGACATCGCATACCTAACAATTATAAACCCCGTATTTTAGTCTCATTATCGAAAACTCTTTTCAATATCAAGTCGGGCAATTCAACAGGATTCCCGACATTCTGATCGAATGCTCGTCGCAAACTTTAGTAGGCGGCCGCACCCCCGACGTCGTCGACAAAGTCCACCAAGGCGGAACACCGCTGCCGCGAGTACCCGAACGGATGCTTTCGGCGACGGGGTTCTCCTATAGTCACTTGGTCGGGGCTATAGAGTGAGGCTGTCTATTAAGTTTACCCGGCGAGTATCCGCGTACGCTACGTGATTGCGACGGACTTTTGATCACATCAAAACTCCGTGGCAACCGATCAAGTGAGACTAAACTGCTATGTTTATAATATTCATTCCGTTATCTCATAACTACTTGTGAATTCCAATTATTGTATCACATTCCGGATAAATAGAAAACGCTAAACTTTTCGATCGAACAATCGAACACCCAAGTTTTCCCCATACAACTCAACACATGAAATAAGTCTAACAGCATTCAGTTCGTGCCTCAGTACCAACGGTCCAGCCGTAGAAGGGTCAAGCCAACGCCTCACATGTGGCACGCCGTACTGCCCTAAACCCGAAGGTTCAAAGGGCAGTTCAAGACGGTCACATAATCGAGTTAAGGTTTGTTGTCTTCTAGAGGGACCATCGTGTTACTTGCACTACTTAGAACGTCGTTAAACTACGGAAAAATCCAACAATTGGAAATTTCCCGGCAGGGGAAAAAGTGGGTATTTATATCCGGTTGAACTTTTTAACATATTCTAAAAATTACCCGGAAAAACACACAGACAAAATTAGACAATCCGATCGATACACCGAGTCCCCAATACAACCCAGAAAATCAACTCTTGAAAAAAAAATATTAAAAATTCCCAGGAAAACCAGCACTGCAAAGTAGGAGTTACTGTGCAAGATTTAATGCATGAAGAGGCTAAAGGGCCGCGGAACCGCCGCATTAGCTTGCTAGCTAATGCGGCGGTTCCGCCGCGCTTTGGTGGACTTAGGTGTACGGGCTTCACAGTAATTCATATAATCTCCTGCTGATTTTTCTGCATATTTTTAATACTCAAAAATCCCTGTTTTTGAAAAAAGTCAATAGAGCTAGGAAAAGTCGGGGTTTCGGGTTCGATCGGGTTTCTAACATCGTCTACGCATCGCCTAAGGCTCTAGCTAGGCTCTGATACCACTGTAGGGTTCCTAGACACTCTCAAGTGGTCTCACAAGGCATCAACCATGCCAATTTCAAAATTTACGGTGCCGAGAAACCCTAGACTACGGATCGTTAACTAGATTTTAGGCGAAACTAGAAACTAGCTAACAACTTAGCTAAAGAGAAAACTGAAATACAACCTTTGTAGATCCGGTGCTCCACCTCCATAGCTCCGCAATGAAGTCTCCTCGCTGTCCATATCAAATCCCGGGCTCTAGCGTCGGCTTCATCGGAGAAATGGGCGGGCAAGGTCGTCGGCTTCGTGCCGAAGATGATCTACGTCGAGGCATCACAAGATCAAGCTCCCACTTCACCAAGTCATGAAACTTGTGAAAAAAACACCCTATACTACTTGGCAAGAGGTAGAGGATGAAGAAATAGGAGGTGGGTTCACTTTAGAATTGGATTTCTCACTCATTTTCATGAGTTGCCATTGTTGTAGCAAGCTTTTCTTCATGGAAGAAGAAGATGAAGAAGAAGATATATTAAGTGTTGAATAATTTGATAAATAAATCAATACTTATCATGTCTTCAACCATGGTTTAGTGTAGAGATTTAACTAAGGTTAGATGAGTGGTTAGGGTTAGAGAAGAGACAAGAATGGTGGACTTGTTCAAAGCTTCAAGAAGCTTCAAAGAAAAAACAAAACTAGCAACCATTCTTTTCTCTTTATCTTTTCTAAAATAAATAAATAAATAAATAGATAAAAGAATAAGTAAATGAACAAAACCCTAATCACTAACTAACCATGGTTTAATTCTTTACACAAACCCAAGCTAGAATGTATCATCAAACATGATACAATCATGTGCACAAAAAAATATATCATATATACAATGTGCACAATTCAAGTGAGAAAATCCATTTAAAGTGAACCAATACTAGTTAATGCAAAGTAATATATCAAATATATAATTATACATTAAATCATTAAATCAACACTTGATTCAATGATCCGGTCATGTCGCATATAACCGGCTAGTATCCAATGTATCGGCTTATCGAATCAATCCTTGATTCGATAACTAGGTTATATCGCATATAACCATTCGATACATTCATCGCGAGAATAGAATACGGTGTCACATACACGCATTATTCTCGGTCCCGCACATATCTCATATGCGCTCCTATTTCGTTTCGCTTGAGCCAGGAAACCTCTGTGTAGGACTCTAAAGACTCGTCAATACGCCGGCAGCAGATGATGATCATATCAAACACCCACAAGCCGCAAACGGTCTGCTAAACGTAACGGCCACCCGGGTATTGAGCGATCAGAAGATCGACGAGCAAGCCCGCTCACAGTCCTGTGAATCCAACCAGTAACACTTACCATACAGTCCGGTTTGTTCGTCTGATATGTCGCATATCTCGCCTAGGGGTGGTAAACGTCAGACCCCAGTAGCTCGATAAGTCTTGCCGATGTGAAGTCCATGACATGTGTGAAACTACTGATAACACTTACCAGTAGGTCACTGCAACCCTGGCCAGGGATTTCCTGTTATGGCCAGTCGAGCATAGCGCAACATCAACCCCCAATACCGGGAGAGACGAATCCTCTTCTATCGCTCATTGCCTCCATGTGAATTGGGACTGTACCCAAAAACCACCTGTTTGCACGACTCAGTAGAGCCATGGTAGGGTGGAAATCAAAGCATAGTGGGAGACACACAAGACTCTATGACGATCTCGGGTCAATAGACTAAGCTGTACCAGTGTCACCAGAGAACTGCCATCTGACGTGAGGTATAATACCATCTGGGAGTTCTCGGCGAGTCTGTTCAGTGTACCCAGTCTCCACTGAGCACCCGTATACCATCTCTGATGTCAAACACCAATGGATATGGGATCATCCATCGCCCATCACATGGGTCGAGAAGATATACGCTAGTCTACTCTGGAATATCGATGCCCCGTCTCGATATTCCCACGACTAGGAACAATGAAGGATGTACTCATTGACTGCCCAGGCCCCACTAGTATGATCTGCATCATAGTCCTGGAAGTCGAGTACACATCCTAAGAGCTTTATCAACATGTAATCAGAGAGACAGTAAATATACATGTTAAGATAAAGAGCAACCAGATAGTGTACTATCATGTCGAGCAAGAAAGTCCTACCTATATATGTCCCAGCATCCACTACAATATACACCCAATGTACAGTAATGGCCTCTAGGGCATACATATAACTAACAGGTTGGTCTAGTAATCAACGACCTATGTTGTTTTTTCAGGGAGTTATGTGCTAAAACACTGGAGGGTGCGACGCTGGATAAACTAGAAAATTTTATTGCGTTGATACTTTGCAAGTTTGAGCGTATTTTCCCACCGTCATTCTTCGATATCATAATACACTTGACGGTTCATCTTGCAACTGAGGCGAAGTTAGCCGGACCGGTACAATATCGATGGATGTATCCCGTCGAGAGGTACGTGTAATTTTTCGTTTCGCGCAATTTATAAATTTATTGTTGTCCTGTATGCCCGTGTTTATTTATTCAACATATTCTCATTAGGTACCTTTACACTCTTAAGAAGTATATACGCAATAAAAATCGACCAGAGGGTTCTATCATGCAAGGTTATCTTCTTGATGAAGCAACCACAGTTTGTTCCCACTATCTGGACGAGAACATTGAGACAAGGCTTAACCGACCACGAAGAATTCAAGACGGGCCATATGGTAAAGCCGAGTATAAAAGGGTAGACACTATGTTTATCAACAAGATATACCGGTTTATCTTGCTTAATTGCGCATGTCTTGAACAAATTAGAGAGTAAGTTCTTTTTGATTAATTGTTATATCTGTGTTTGTGTGTGTATGAAATGACATAATATTAATGTCACAATTATTTGTCGAAAACAGAACTCATTTTAACGAGGTACGTGAGGAGCATCCTGATTGGAACGAAGAGCGTTTGGAAAAATACCATCAGGATAATTTTTGTGATTGGGTCACAGAGCATGTAAGTTATTCGAATTATATTTTATTGCTATCAGTTTTAATCTAAACTTGTATCGTTATGTATTTATCGTAAAATTTGTTTTGTTAGATCCACGATCCAAACTTGTCTGCATCATTTGAGAGTGATTCAAGATGTTTAGCTCAATTTCCTAGTATGGAGGTTGCATATTACAAAGGATTTGGTGTCCTTGGATACAAATTCGAAGTTAAGGACATAGAAACATCTAGAACCACTCAGAATAGTGGGATTGCGACGGTAGGATCGGACGGTGTGATTTACTATGGGTACTTAAATTGTATACTCAGCATCCACTATCCCGGACGATCAGAACCCTTTTATATATTCCACTGTACTTGGTACGATCCGCGAACCGATACAGACAGGTGGAGAAGCAGTCTTGGGACTTGGAAAGATGAATATGGATTGACCAGTGTGAACACACTTCGATTTTACGGTCAGGACGATCCGTTTATCTTTCCGAACCAAGCGTTCCAAGTATACTACTCACAGTGTTTGAAGCATCCGGGGTGGAGTGTTATATGCCGATGGAAACCTAGAGATGTCTACGATGTCCCAGAATACGAGGACAGCGATGAGGACGAAGAAGAGAGAAGGCTTAAAGCGCTCCGACCGTCTGTTTTGAAGGACGGGTTGTCTTCGACCGATCATGAAGTTACGTGGGTTAGAAATGATATCGACGATGAAATCCAAGTAGATATGTATGATGCGCCCACGAAACGAAAAAGGTTATCAGTAATGTTATATTATTACTTCACATTTTACGCTCTAGATCATATATAGTCAATACTTTTAATGATTTTCTAATGCGTCCACGAACCGTTTATCTAGATTTGATGACGATGTCAGGAGCAGCGAGGGGCGGCAGGAGCTTCAGCCGCGGCAGAGGCAGAGGCAGAGCGGTTCTGCCGCCCGGAGAGCTCCGTAGGGAGCTTCAGAGGGCCGGTCTTGCACCCAGATCGGAGACCCCTTCGGATGTCTCCTTCCGTGTTGATTTGGCCACACCTCCAGGTATACTGCACGCATATCCATTTTGAATGTAATATTACAGATATTCATGCATGTTTATGTCAAAATTACTTATATTGTCAATGTTTGATTGTCTAGTTGTTGGTGATGCGTCCACATCTGGGACAGAGGCCACCCCCGCTCCTCCAGGTATGTTTATATATCATATAGTGTATGTATATTGATTTAGAATGCTATATCATAAATACACACATTCCTTTTGCTCTTACTTAGCAATTTTTATTATTGTCTAGCTGTAGGTGGTGACACCACCGCACCTGCGGGTATGTTTATATATCCTATAGTGCATGCATATTGATTTAGAACGTTATATTATTGATCTACACATTCTTTTTGCAATTACTTATATAATCTATTTTTAATTGTCTAATTATAGGTGGTGTGTCCACACCTTCCACAGGGGCCACTCCTGCCGCTTCCATACCCTCCGCATCGTCTGCAGGTTAGTATGAATAAATTTAAAATATTTATTCATTTTACATATGCTCTATAGAATAAATATGAACTTCATGGAAATTTAGCGTCGATGTTTATTTTATAGTTGGAGGGGATGCGTCCGGGTCCGGGACCCCGGTTGTTCCTCACCGGAGGAACTATCGTCCCGCTCGTGCTGCTGCTCGGGCCCAGGCTCGTGCGCTAGTCACCGGAGGTATATATCACACTTGAATTTTTGTTTAACCTTGATTTCTTAATACAACTTTGTCTTATTATTGATTGTCTTGATATTTCGTGCAGACGCAGGGCCTCTCCATCCCCAGAGGGGGACTCGAGGCCCGAATCAGTCCCATAGGCTGAGGCCTGATAGAGCTAGGGGGGAGGCAGCATTCCCCCTATTTTTTACCCTTGACTATCGCTATACCGGTCCTCATGCCGAGAGGTTCGGCCGGTATTTGGGGGACGAGAGCCGGATCGTGAAGAACTATCCACTTCACGTTGAGTGGGGCGAGCAGCACCAGCGCTCATTCGCCCTCTTCTTTGATCAGGCTCGGGTATGTATTAATATATATTTTCATTTGATCTATCCAATATATTTATTATTAACACTTGCAATCTAATAACAATGTTTTTTTTGTATTTTCAGTTGGATTACGATTTTCAGCCTGTAGCCGACCCTGATCACCCGGGGAGGGTGCTCGACCTTCATGCTCTGTACAATGGCCTGATGAAGAACATGCAGGCCAAGGTCCGATACAACAGGAATGAGCTGAAGGCCGACTGCTACTCCCTGTGGATAGCGACCCCCGAGGCAGAGAGAGCGGCCCTCCTATCTACTCCGGCGTTTGCGAGAGTCGACGTAGAGACATGGCCTCTATTGTGCGCTTATTTCGACTCCGAACGCAAACAAGTATGTATTTTAAATTTAATTCATTATTTATGATATAATTTATTTCTTTGTGTTTCTTAATTAGAAAACTAAATGTTAATGCGTTGTGCAGAAACAGGCCGCTCAGAATACGGAGAACAGGAAGTTGGCGAAGAGGGGTCGCCCTACTTACACAGGTGGCTCGAGGAACATTACTCGAGCCATGGAGTTATCGGTAAATTAAGAGTTATTCTTTAATATTCTGCAATATTAAGAGTTATTCTCTAATATTTCTAATATTAAGAGTTACTTTCTAATATTGCAGACATCTCGGACCGTGGCGTCAGGTGGTACACCGAGCGTGCTGTCCGCATATCTTGCCGTCCACGGCACCTCGACAGATCCCGCCACGGGCGAGCTTCGATATCCCGACGCCGCTACCCAGGAGTACTGCGTAAGTGTTAATATTTTTTCTACCCAAATTTTAAATTTTAGTTTTGGAAGGTTCAAGTTTAAATTTTATACTTATACTTTACTGCTTAATGTGGGTGTAGGAGCGGGTGGTTGAGCAGGCCCAGGCCTCGGGGATCGATTTTACTGTACAGAACGATCCGAGGCTGCTGACCCCAGTTCTGGACGCCGCACACGGAGGGCACCACGGAGGTTGGGAGAGAGGCCGGGGATTGGGCCCTAGCAGGGCCCATATGAGGTTGGACTCCACCCCGGCGGTTACTTCCTCGGTCTCCAGTGACCGGCATGTCCATCACGAACTGGATAGCTTGAGGGCCACCGTTCAGGAGTTGAAGGAGATGCTGGTATGTATACTACTTTATAGTAAAATATCATTTCATATTATATACATATCAACATATCCATAATTAGTACGTAGCTTGAGCTTATTTGGTTTTAGACTTAAGTTTGATTAATCATACATACATATGTAATTAAAATAAACAACGCTTTTCCAAACTAGATATCCAAACAGGGTTTCGAAATAACTTAATAATGAAACGAATTCGAATAATACATAGTTCTTACACGCTTCTTACACACGTTATGTCCAAACGCGACAGGGTAGATCGGCTGAGCCTCCACATGCATCTCCTTCGGCTGCGGCTCCGCAAGCCACTACATCGGCCGCGGTTCCGCAGACAGCTCTTGTAGCTCCACCGCCCACTCAGACTCCCGCAGCCGCGACTCCGCAAGCGACTACCTCGACGGCGGCAGCGCAGACCACATCGCCAGCTCCACATGCCGCTCAGACTCCCGCTCGCGACGCATTGCAGAGTGTATTGACCGAGGAGCAGGCGCGCGTTATTCTAACGTTATTCAGAGGTGGAGCTGGACCGAACTAGGGTAGCTTTTTGGTTCTTATTTTTTGAAACATGTATTTATTTATATCACATTGTACTACATTTTGAAACGATATTGATATTGGTTTGTATTTATATCATATTCAGTTTTTGGGTTTCTTTTGTATATTATATATATGCGTGAGATGTGATTATGAATACTGCAATATATGATTTGATTGATGTATATAGTATTGTGCACAGGGAGGGAAAAAATCTAGCAGCACATTTTTTAAGAAAACAAATACAGACAATATGTACCTACGGATTAAGCCGTAGGTATATACGTTGCCCCCACGGAGTTATCCGTAGGGGAAAACTATCAGGAAACCTGATATTTTTCCCACCTGATCTTAGTGCAGGGTGTTGGGAGTGCCCCTACGGATATGTCCGTAGGGGCCACTGTCTATCCCCTACGGATTTATCCGTAGGGGCAAAATATCAGGTTTCCTGATATTTTGCCCCTACGGCATATTACCTACGGATATATCCGTAGGGGTAGAACAAGGACCTACGGTTGTATCCGTAGGTACATACAATATATTCAAAAAAAATACATATATGATTTGATTACCCCTACGGAGTAATCCGTAGGGGCAACAACACCTACAGATATATCCGTAGGGGCAAGAATTTGCCCGTAGGGGCAAGTTCAGGGCCTCAACTTGCACCTGCGGCCTTTGCACCTACGGGGTATTTTTTCGCCCCTACGCAGATATCCATAGGGGCAGTGGGTTGCCCCTACGGATAAATCCGTAGGGGCAACCCTTATTTGTAGTAGTGCGTGGTAGGGTAGCAATCTAAGAACAGTGGGACACACTCGAGGCGAAGTAGCAGTGTCAAGTCTGTGGACTATGTTGTACTCATGTCACCTGGGAACTGTTAACTGACGACGGGTATAATACCAACCAACAGTTCCCCGTGAGTCCTGTCCGGTGTACCCGTAACCCAACGAGCACCTGTATACTATCTCCAATACGACGTACTGACAGCTGTGGGACAGACCATCTCCCCAACTAAGATGAGAAGCGTACACACTAGTCTACTCCGGAGTATCGATGACCTGTCTCGATAATCCTACGACTAGGGACCTGAAAAAGGATGTGGTTGTAGACTACCCAACCCCCACTAGTGTGATTGCCATCACAATGCTGGTAGTCAAGCAAGATCCTAAGAGCTCTATCAATACGTATACTCACATATTAATATAGATAAAACCAAGTAGCATACTACCATGTTTAGCAAGACTGTTATATAACTGTGAATATCCCAAGCTTCCATTAAGTAATATACAAGCTAGTATGATACAATAATGGCCCCTAGAGCATATACACTTACAATCTCCCACATGCACTAGGTCCATGTACTGGCATATCGAAGACCGATGATCTCGAGTAGCCTCTCGAACTGAATCTGAGGTAGGGCCTTTGTGAATAGATCAGCAATGTTCTCTTCTGAAGCAACTCTCCGGACCTCGATCTCCCGGCGATCATTGATCTCCCTCATCAGGTGATACCGCCTTAAGATGTGTCTGGACTTCTGATGGGACCTTGGTTCCTTCGCTAAAGCTATAGCTCCGTTGTTGTCGCAATACAGAGGTATTGGATCAACAATGGTAGGAACCACCTGAAGTTCTGTTAGGAACTTCTTCATCCAGACCGCTTCTTTTGCGGCATCACAAGCAGCAATATACTCCGCTTCCATCGTCGAGTCAGCAATAGTGTCCTGCTTGGAACTCTTCCAGCACACTGCCCCTACATTGTGGGTGAAGACATAACCTGACATGGAATTGGAATCGTCCTTATTGAAAGGTTCCTAGGCACCCTAAAGAGGTCTCATAAGGCATCGGACATGCCAATTTCAAAAAAATGGTGCCGAGAAACCCTAGACTACGGATCGTTGCTAGAATTCTAGGCGAAAAGAAAATCTAGTTAACACTTAACTATAAGGATATGGAAATTACAACCTTTGTAGATCCGGATATCCACCTTCACGGCTCCGCAACGAAGTCTCCTCGCTGTCCATGTCGAACCCCGGGCTCTTGCGTCGGCTTCATCGGAGAATGAACGGGCTCAGAAGATCGACGAGCTAGCCCGCTCACACTCCTGCGAATCCGACCAGTAACACTTACCGTACAGTCCGGTCTCTTCGTCTGATATGTCGCATATCAAGTCTAGGGGTGGTAAACGTCAGACCCCAATAACCCGATAAGTCGTGCCGATGTGAGGCTCATAACGGGTCGAGAAACTACTGGTAACACTTACCAGCAAATCTCTGATCAGCCCTGGCCAGGGACTTCCCTGCTACGGCCAATCGAGCACTGCGCAACATCAACCCCCAATACCCGGAGAGACGAAACCCCTCCTATCGCTCATTGCCTCCATGTGACTCGGGACTGTACCCAAAGACCACCGTTTTGCACGCCCTCATGGACGTGGTAAGGTGGAGATCAAAGCACAATGGGAATCACACAAGACTCTATGACGATCTCGGGTCTACAGACTAACCTGTACAAGTGTCACCTGAGAACTGCCATCTGACGTAAGGTATAATACCATCTGGGAGTTCTCGGCGAGTCCGTCCAGTGTACCCAGTCTCCACTGAGCACCCGTATACCATCTTTGATGTCAAACACCAATGGATATGGGATCATCCATCGCCCATCACATTGGTCGAGAAGCGTATACGCTAGTCTACTCTGGTATATCGATGCCCCGTCTCGATACACCCACGACTAGGGACCTTGAAGGATGTACTTATGGACTACCATGTCCCCACTAGTATGATCTGCATCATAGTCCAGGTAGTCAAGTACACATCCTAAGGGCTTTACCAACATGTAACTATAAGACAGTATAAAGAGACTAGTGTACATGTTAAGATAAAGAGTAACCAGATAGCATACTATCATATCGAGCAAGAAAGTCATCTGAATATATGTCCAAGCATCCAATATAATATACATCATCTGTACAATACTGGCCTCTAGGGCATACATACAACTAACAATCTCCCACTTGCACTAGGGCCAGCTGCTGTAGTATCGCATACCGAGCATCCCGAAGAGTCTCTCAAACTATATCTGGGGAATGGCCTTCGTGAGTGGATCCGCGGTGTTGTTCTTCGTGTCAACCCTCCTGACCTCGATCTCCCGGCGATCAACTATCTCCCGGATCAGGTGATACCGCCTCAGAATATGCCTGGACCTCTGATGAGACCTGGGTTCCTTGGCCAAAGCCACCGCTCCATTGTTATCGCAATACAAAGATATTGGACGCTCAATGGATGGAACCACTCCAAGTTCAGTAATGAACTTCTTGATCCAGACAGCCTCTTTGGCAGCCTCGTTGGCAGCGATGTATTCAGCCTCCATCGTCGAGTCTGCCACGGTTTCCTGCTTGGAACTCTTCCAGCTAACCGCCCCTCCGTAAAGGGTAAAGACAAAGCCCGACTGCGACTTAGAGTCGTCCTTATCACTCTGGAAGCTCGAATCGATAAAGGACTCCACTTGGAGCTCTCCGTTACCATACACCAAGAACATATCTCTAGTCCTTCGTAAGTACTTGAGAATGCTCTTCACAGCTGTCCAGTGACTCTCTCCAGGATCAGCTTGATACCTGCTCACTACACTTAGTGAGTATGCTACATCGGGTCTGGTACATAGCATTGCATACATGATAGAGCCTACTGCCGAAGCATAGGGTATCCCTTGCATGCGAGCTCTCTCCAAATAAGTCTTGGGAGACATCTCTTTAGAGAGAGTGACTCCAGAGATCGTGGGTAAGTTCCCACGCTTAGACTCTTCCATACTAAACCTCTTTAGTATGGTGTCAATATACCTGGATTGGGACAATCCCAAAATCCTTTTGGATCTATCTCTATAGATCCTAATTCCCAATATGCAGGAGGCATCACCAAGATCTTTCATTGAGAATCTTTGTGATAAGAAGAGCTTGACCGATTGCAGCATAGGAATATCATTTCCTATCAAGAGTATGTCGTCCACGTACAATACGAGGAAGACAACCTTACTCTCTGCCACCTTCTTGTAGATACAAGGTTCATCTGGATTTTTGACGAAATCAAACTCTTTGATAACGACGTCAAAGCAGATGTTCCAACTCCGCGATGCTTGCTTTAATCCATAAATGGATTTAAGCAGCTTGCACACCTTCCCGCTGCTCCCACTGTCTATGAAGCCCTCTGGCTGAGTCATGTACACGCACTCTTCTAAATCACCGTTTAGAAAGGCGGTCTTAACATCCATTTGCCAGATTTCGTAATCATGATATGCAGCGATGGCAAGCATGATCCGGATGGATTTAAGCATAGCCACTGGAGAAAAGGTCTCGTCATAGTCCACACCTGGTCTTTGACGAAAACCCTTTGCTACAAGTCTAGCTTTGAAAGTCTCCACTTTCCCATCTACACCAAGTTTCTTCTTGAAGATCCACTTGCTCCCAATGGGTTTTACCCCTTCAGGAGCAACGTCCAAAGTCCATACTTTGTTGGTGTACATGGATTCCATCTCGGACCGCATAGCATCCAGCCATTTCACTGAGTCCCCACTCGTGATGGCCTGCTCGAAGCTAGTTGGGTCATCATCCTCCATGATGCAATCCTCGCTCCCACCGTCCATGAGAAAACCGTAGTATCTCACAGGTTGGCGAGGAACCCTACTAGATCGGCGGAGTGGCTGGGGTTCATCGGGAACTACTGAATCTTCTGGTTCCACTAAATCTTCAGTTATGGTTTGTGTATCAGGAACCTCTTCCAGCTCTACCACTTTGCCACTAATTTCTTTTTCAAGGAATTCCTTTTCTAAAAAGGTGGCATATTGAGAAACAAACACTTTTTGTTCTTCAGCATGGTAGAAAAAATATCCTTGGGAATTCTTAGGATATCCCACAAACTTGCAAAGAACTGATCGTGCCTCGAGTTTGTCTGGATTTTGCCTTTTGACATAGGCCGGACAACCCCATATCTTAACTCGTTTAAAATATGGTCTCTTCCCACTCCATATCTCATATGGTGTGGTAGGTACAGATTTAGATGGAACTTGATTCAATAGGTATGTTACTGTTTCCAGCGCATAACCCCAGAAGGAAATAGGTAACTCAGCTGTGCTCATCATAGAGCGCACCATATCTAATAGGGTGCGATTCCTCCGTTCAGATACACCGTTGTGCTGTGGTGTATATGGAGGAGTCAGCTGAGAGAGAATCCTATTCTCTTTTAGGAAGTCCAGGAATTCATTGCTCAAGTATTCCCCTCCTCGATCAGATCGTAGGATCTTAATACTTTTTCCGGTTTGGTTCTCAACTTCTTGTTTATATTCTCTAAATTTCTCAAAAGCTTCTGATTTGTGTTTCATCAGGAACACATACCCGAACCTAGAGAGATCGTCAGTGAATGTAATGAAGTATGAAGAACCATCCCTGGCATGTGTAGACATGGGACCGCATACATCACTATGTATCAGTCCCAAGAGTTCGGTAACTCTTTCTCCGTGTCCCGTAAACGGAGTTTTGGTCATCTTGCCTTTGAGACATGACTGGCAAGTGTCATAAGATGAAAATTCGAAAGGTTTCAAATATCCATCCTTATGCAACTTAGCCAGTCGTGTCACATTGATGTGACCCAGTCTACAATGCCACAAGAAGGATTCGTTGAGTTCAGAACTCTTCCTCTTGTGTGTGTTTGTTATGCTCAGAACTGTTGATTGGTTTAGAACATAAATGCCATTGCACAACGTGCCTGATCCAACCAACTTTTGGTTACGGAAAATGTTCATAACATTGTCCTGTAATACAAAATTATATCTCTCTTTACTTAATAAAGAAACCGATATAATGTTGCATATCAGGTTCGGCATGTAATAGCATTCGTTCAGAACCAATGTATTACCAGTTGGTAATACAATGTGATATTCCCCGACAGTCTTAGCTGCAACAATTGCACCATTTCCAACTCTAATGTCTTTATCACCTTCTCCAAGTTCTCTACCTTTCCTTAGCCCATGTAACTGATTACATATATGGGATCCTGACCCGGTATCTAATACCCAGGACGTAGAGCAAATGGAGAAACAGTTCTCAGTAACGAACACACCCGAAGAAAATGCATCAACATGTACTTTCTTCATTCGGGTGGCATGGGAATCCTGGCATTCCCCTATATCCTGTTCATTCCTATAACTCTTATAAGAAAGAACGGAACCAACGTTCCCCAGCACAGTATAACATGCGGGTTCGGTCAATACATCCATATTATTATCTTCATTAGGGCATGAAATGGTCGCTACCTGGAGAGAGAGAGAAGAAAACACTTTAGCGTATGCTCGTGCAAGATCAGATTGGTTTTTATCTTATCTAATCAGGATGGCTCCCACTGCTTTTTATCAAATCTTCCTCCAAACCCTAAAAGGAAAGACTAGCCGGGATTAATTACACACTACAAGTTCGCCAATCTTTCAGCCAGGCCAGTGTCGGTACTTTGAGGGAGGTCCCCCGTGCTTTCGCACGAACCTAATTAATGTAAACCTCGTTTTCCCAGAGGCGTAACCTCGTTAACACCTTTCTAGACACCTACTTGATCGGCTAATTGCACTGTGTAAAACTCTCCCAGGAGTAACTCTTACTCGCAGTGGGTATCGGGATCCAACTATCTCATAGAAGGTATGCAATCTCATTGCAAATTTCAACACTTGAAATTCCCGATAATATTTTGCCCCTAGCAGCTATATGACCTTAACATAGTCAACAAATCATAAGTGCTAGTCAAGTTCAACCCGTCATTTCCTGATTGAATTAAACCCACCCGCATGACCCTTAACATAGTCAACAAAGTCGCACGACTACCCTAATCCAATCTGCATCATATGCATAAGCAGATAAATACCGGTCAGCTACCGCACACTACGCCTTAACATAGTCAACAAACGTAGCACGAATACTAACTGGTACTTATCTGAAATGACGGAGGGCTACGCAGGTTTTTCCGAAAACCAATTGCGTAATGAACTTGATATCGTTGTAGAATCAAAATGAAGTTTTGAAATAGAGTGATTTTGAGGCTTTTCTAGTTTTGCTAAAGGAGTCACTCCCGGCGAAGGGATCTCGGTCCTTTCCTCGTCGAATGAGGTGCGGGATATATCATATATATCGCTGTGCAAAGCAAAAACCCAAAAGCAGTCAAAAGCAAACCGAGTCTGTAGCATCAGCCAGTTATTGCTAAAGGAGTCACTCCCGGTGAAGGGATCTCGGTCCTTTCCTCATCGAATAAGGTGCGGGGTATATCATATATACCGCTGTGCAAAGCAAGAACTGTAGCTACCTGTTTTATTTTAAAATTTGATTCTACAACATCTTAGGTTTCTTATCTTTCATTAATCACATTAATGAAGTCCCATCATTTAAATACCTAAACATCACAGATAGATATGACGTACACTTATGCCATCCGCATTCGCCACGATGTCCCCTCGTGCACCGTTAGGTTAGGTAACTAACGACAGAGCAGGGCAGGGCTAGCGCGGGTGTAAAACATAAGTAACGTCTATATAATATATCATATATACCATATACTATATCCATCACAGAGTCATCTCACAGATATCGCAGCAGAATAAACATATGAAATATTGGATATACTAGGACGTCCGTGTTTTCAATACGAGCCAGTATAAAACACGGATTCCACGGTCGTAACGAATAGCCAATCCCACACCCCTAGACCCCTACGAGAGCGGCAAGCAACCCTGCCAATTCTAGGGTTAGGAGACCCGGACTCGACTCCTCGAGTTGGTCTCCCACTGGACCCCAGAACCCGGTTACTTGTGCTCCCCTCCTTGGGTCTATCCTAATGAGGAAAAGTAAATAATATACAAAAGGTGACATCTTCCGCTACCTGGAAGTGCCCCAAATAAAAGAATATTACATACAAGTTTTTACATGAATGAAAATGAAAAACACTCATCTCACATAAAAACCCTCGGCTATTCGAACACGACGATCCAATATAACATATCCAGCAACACATAACATCACATGCCATCAACGTAAGTAAGTATGCATACCCCAATTGTCGTTGACGTATAGCAACGAAACCGGCGATATGAACATACTACACTTACGGTCACAGAAAAGGAAGTGTAAAACTACAACAATTGGAATCTGCAACTTCTTTAAACATCGCATGCCTAATCAAATGAAATACTTAGACATCACATGCCTAACAGATATAAATCCTGCATTTTAGTCTCAGTATCGAAAACTCTTTTCAATATTCTGTGGGACTAAACTGCTAGATTTATAACATTCATTCAGTTATCTCATAACTGTTTGTGAATTCCAATTATTGTATCACATTCCAGATAAACAGAAAATGTTAAACTTTCCGATCGAACAGTCGAATACCCAAGTTTTCCCGATACAGCTCAACACATGAAATAAGTATAACAACATTCAGTTCGTGCCTCAGTACCGACGGTCCAGCCGTAGAAGGGTCAAGCCAACGCCTCACATATGGCACGCCGTACTGCCCCAAACCCGAAGGCTCAAAGGGCAGTTCAAGACGGTCACATAATCGAGTTAAGGTTTGTTGTCTTCTAGAGGGTCCATCGCTTTACTTGCACTACTTAGAACGTCGTTAAACTACGGAAAAATCCAACACTTGGAAATTTCCCAATAGAGGAAAAATTGGGTATTTATATCCGGTCGAACTTTTTAACATATTCAAAAATTATCCGGAAATACACATAGACAAAATCTGATAATCCGATCGAACAATCGAATCCCCAAAACAACCCAGAACATTCAACTCTGGAATAAATTTTAAATATTCCCAGAAAATCCAGAATAATTAAATAGGAATTACTGTGCAGAAAAGATGTGATGACGTCACCAGGGGACCGCGGAACCGCCGCAGAAGCTGGGCTTCTGCTGCGGTTCCGCCGCCGTTTAGATGAATCTTTCGCCTGAGTTTGCACAGTAATTCTTATAATTATTTATTGAATTTTTTAGGCATTTTTAATACACAAAAATCCGCATTTTCGGAAAATTTCCAGAGAGCTATTTCGGGGTTGGCTTTTCGGTTCGTCCGGGTTTCAAACTCCGTCTAGACTTCGCCTAAGGCTCTAGCTAGGCTCTGATACCATTGAAAGGTTCCTAGGCACCCTAAAGAGGTCTCATAAGGCATCGGACATGCCAATTTCAAAAAAATGGTGCCGAGAAACCCTAGACTACGGATCGTTGATAGAATTCTAGGCGAAAAGAAAAGCTAGTTAACACTTAACTACAAGGATATGGAAATTACAACCTTTGTAGATCCGGATATCCACCTCCACGGATCTGCAACGAAGTCTCCTCGCTGTCCATGTCGAACCCCGGGCTCTTGCGTCGGCTTCATCGGAGAATGAACGGGCTTGGTCGTCGACGACGATGCCGAAGATGATCTACGTCGAGGCATCGCTAGATCAAGCTCACACTTCACAAAGTGATGAAACTTGTGAAGAAAACACACTCTACTACTTGGCAAGAGGTAGAGGATGAAGAAATAGGAGGTGGGTTCTCTTTAGAATTGGATTTCTCACTCTCAAGCTCAAGTTGCCATTGATGGCCTCAAGGTTTCAAACTTGAAGATGAAGAAGAAGATGAGCTAGTATTATGATAAGTGTTTTTTTTAATAATGAAATAAAATTGATACTTATCATAATCTAATATGGGTTAAGTGTAGAGAGCAAACCATGGTAAGTGGGAATAGTTAGGGTTTAGCATAAAGACAAAATGGTCTTTGAGTCAAACCTTCATGAAGCTTCATTAAGCTTCATGACAAAAGAAAACCATTTTGTTTTTATAAAACAATTTAAATAAAAGGAATGGATAAATAAATGTGTGATAAAATCAAAACCCTAATTATCCTCTTAACCATGGGTTTATTCTTTACACTTAACCAAATAAACATGCATCATCTAATATGATACAAATAAGTGTACAAAAGTATATCACATATACATCATGCACATCAAGTGAGAAAATCCATTTCTAAAGAGAACCCACCTCCTATTTCTTCATCCTCTACCTCTTGCCAAGTAGTAGAGTGTGTTTCCTTCACAAGTTTCATCACTTTGTGAAGTGTGAGCTTGATCTAGCGATGCCTCGACGTAGATCATCTTCGGCATCGTCGTCGACGACCAAGCCCGTTCATTCTCCGATGAAGCCGACGCAAGAGCCCGGGGTTCGACATGGACAGCGAGGAGACTTCGTTGCGGAGCCGTGGAGGTGGATATCCGGATCTACAAAGGTTGTAATTTCGGATATCCACCTCCACGGCTCCGCAACGAAGTCTCCTCGCTGTCCATGTCGAACCCCGGGCTCTTGCGTCGGCTTCATCGGAGAATGAACGGGCTCAGAAGATCGACGAGCTAGCCCGCTCACACTCCTGCGAATCCGACCAGTAACACTTACCGTACAGTCCGGTCTCTTCGTCTGATATGTCGCATATCAAGTCTAGGGGTGGTAAACGTCAGACCCAAATAACCCGATAAGTCATGCCGATGTGAGGCTCATAACGGGTCGAGAAACTACTGGTAACACTTACCAGCAAATCTCTGATCAGCCCTGGCCAGGGACTTCCCTGCTACGGCCAATCGAGCACTGCGCAACATCAACCCCCAATACCCGGAGAGACGAAACCCCTCCTATCGCTCATTGCCTCCATGTGACTCGGGACTGTACCCAAAGACCACCGTTTTGCACGCCCTCATGGACGTGGTAAGGTGGAGATCAAAGCACAGTGGGAATCACACAAGACTCTATGACGATCTCGGGTCTACAGACTAACCTGTACAAGTGTCACCTGAGAACTGCCATCTGACGTGAGGTATAATACCATCTGGGAGTTCTCGGCGAGTCCGTCCAGTGTACCCAGTCTCCACTGAGCACCCGTATACCATCTCTGATGTCAAACACCAATGGATATGGGATCATCCATCGCCCATCACATGGGTCGGGAAGCGTATACGCTAGTCTACTCTGGTATATCGATGCCCCGTCTCGATACACCCACGACTAGGGACCTTGAAGGATGTACTTATGGACTACCATGTCCCCACTAGTATGATCTGCATCATAGTCCAGGTAGTCAAGTACACATCCTAAGGGCTTTACCAACATGTAACTATAAGACAGTATAAAGAGACTAGTGTACATGTTAAGATAAAGAGTAACCAGATAGCATACTATCATATCGAGCAAGAAAGTCATCTGAATATATGTCCAAGCATCCAATATAATATACATCATCTGTACAATACTGGCCTCTAGGGCATACATACAACTAACACTTATCACTCTGGAAGCCGGAATCAGCAAAGGCCTCCATCTTGAGGTCTTTTCCGCCATAAACCAAGAACATCTCCTTAGTCCTTCTCAGGTACTTGAGAATGTTCTTTACTGCTATCCAGTGCTTCTCCCCTGGGTCTGACTGATACCGGCTTACCACGCTCAGTGCATAAACTACATCTGGTCTGGTGCACAACATCGCATACATTATAGAGCCTACCGCAGAAGCGTAGGGTATAATCGATATGCGATCCCTTTCTAAATCAGTCTTGGGAGACATCTCTTTGGATAGGCTGATTCCGTGACAAGCCGGTAGATTACCGCGCTTAGAATCTTCCATACTGAATCTTTTCAGTATAGTGTTAATATACCTGGACTGCGAAAGTCCCAACATCCTCTTGGATCTATCACGATAGATCCGGATCCCCAGAATGTAAGAGGTATCACCCAGGCCTTTCATGGAGAACCTGTGTGACAAGAATCATTTGACAGATTATAGCATAGGAATGTCATTTCCTATCAATAGAATGTCATCCACGTACAAGACGAGGAATACGACAGTTCGTGCTACAACTTTACTATATATACATGGTTCATCTGGATTTTTGATAAAGTCATATTCTTTGACTGTTTCATCAAAACAGATGTTCCAACTCCGCGATGCCTGCTTTAGTCCATAAATGGACTTAAGCAACTTGCATACTTTCTCTCTTCTCCCACTCTGATTGAAACCCTCTGGATGATCCATATAGATGCACTCTTCTAAATTTCCATTCAGAAAAGCCGTCTTTACGTCCATCTGCCAGATTTCATAATCATGGAAGGCAGCAATAGCAAGAAGGACCCGAATGGATTTGAGCATAGCCACTGGAGAAAAAGTTTCGTCATAGTCCAAACCAGGTCTTTGACGAAAACCCTTTGCAACAAGTCTAGCCTTATAGGTTTCCACTTGTCCATCTACACCAATCTTTTTCTTGAAGATCCATTTGCATCCTATGGGTTTTACCCCATCTGGAGCAAAGTCCAAAGGCCATACTTTGTTGGTGCACATGGACTCCATTTCGGTCCGCATTGCATCTAGCCATCATACCAAGTCGCCGCTCTGGATGGCTTGCTGGAAGCTAGTAGGTTCATCATCATCTATTACGCAATCCTCTCTATCCCCATATATAAGAAAACCGTAGTATCTCTCAGGAGGATAAGACAGCCTACTACTCCTGCGGAGGGGTGCGGGAATGTCCTGTTCTTCTTGAACTACTGGTTCTACCAAACTTTCAGTAGTAGTTTGTGGTTCTGGAATTTCTTCCAGTTCTATTTCGCTCCCACTTATTTCCTTTTCTAAAAACTGATATTCTAGAAAATGGGCATTACGAGAAACAAAAACCTTTTGTTTCTCTACTAAATAGAATAGATACCCCTTGGAGTTCTTTGGATATCCCACAAACTTACACTGTACTGATCGTGCCTCGAACTTGTCCACATGCTGCTTTTTAACAAAAGCTGGACATCCCCATATCTTCAGATACTGAAGATAGGGTTTCTTCCCACTCCACATCTGATATGGCGTGGTAGGCACAATCTTGGTAGGAACCATGTTCAAAAGATATGCCGCTGATTCTAGCGCATAACCCCAGAAAGATCACGGTAACTCAGCATTACTCATCATGGAACGTACCATATCCAATAGGATTCGATTCCGTCTCTCCGATACACCGTTATGCTGTGGAGTGTATGGAGGAGTAAGTTGAGAGAGAATTCCTTTCTCTTTTAGGTAACCTAGGAACTCGGCACTTAAGTATTCACCACCTCGATCAGATCTTGGTATCTTGATACTTTTGCCGGTTTGGTTTTCTACTTCATTCTTATACTCTTGGAATTTCTCAAAAGCCTTGGATTTATGTTTCATCAGATAAATGAATCCGTACCTTGAGTAATCATCCGTAAAAGTAATGAAATAGGAAAAACCGCCTCTTGCATGTGTAAACATTGGACCACATACATCGCTGTGTATGAGTCCTAAGAGCTCGCTCACTCTTACTCCATGTCCAGTGAATGGAGTCTTTGTCATCTTTCCTTTGAGACATGATTGACAAGTGGCATAAGATTGATATTCGAACGAGTCCAAATATCCTTCTCTATGTAACTTAGTCAACCTTGTCTCATTGATGTGACCTAGTCTACAATGCCATAAGAAAGCTTTATTTAAATCTGGAGACTTTCTTTTTAGTGTGTTCTGGGCATTGAAAATTTGGAGTTGGTTTAAGACATATATACCATTATCCAGTGTATCGGACCCAATCAAACTATGATTAAGGTGGATGTTAACAACATCACTTACAAACGTGAAATCATAACCTTTATTTGATAACAAGAAAACTGATATGATATTACACGTTAAGCTAGGTACACAAAAACAGTTATGTAAAACCAAAATGTGTCCACTCGTCAATCCCAGGTGATAATCCCCTACGGACACAGCTCCCACGCTAGCTCCGTTAGCAACCATCAGGGTCATATCACCATCCTTCGGCATTCTACGGTTTCTCAGTGCCTGCAATGAATTGCATATATGAGATTCTGATCCGGTATCCAATACCCAGGAAGTAAAGTTGATTGACAGACAATTCTCAATTACAAACACACCTAAAGTCGAAGCCACAGCTTGCTTCGGTTCCTGGTTCTTGGCGTTCCACGCCTTGCAATCTTTCTTCCAGTGCCCTTTCCTATGACAATGGAAACACTCATCCTGGGCCACTACTGGCACCGCAAACTTTTTCTTTCCCTTCGCTCCCACCTTACTAACACCTCCTCTAGATTTGGTGGCGGCCTTCTTCTTCCTTCCTTTGGCCCTAGCCTTGGACCCGGAAGAAGAAGCACCGCTAACAAACATAGCGGGTGTTTCCCTTGCCTTCTGCAAGGTGCCCTCTGCACTCCTCAACATGTTAAGGAGTTCCGGAAGTTCAACTTCTTTTCTTTGAATGTTGAAATTCAGAATAAACTGGGTGTAGGTGGAAGGAAGGGACTGGAGAATAAGGTCTGTATAGAGCTCATTATCCAAAGTCGTCCCAAGGTCTGCGAGCTCTTCTATATAGCTAATCATCTTTAGGACATGTTCTCCTACCGATGATCCGACGGCCAATCTCACTCGAAACAAGTTCTTAGAGGTCTCGTATCTTGCTATACGAGATTGCTCTCCATAAAGTTCCTTTGTATGGAGAAATATGGCATCAAGATCCATATCCTCGTGCCTCCTCTGATGTTCATTGTTCATCGAGGCAAGCACGATGCACTTGGCCTTCGCGCAATCATACTCCCAGGTTTTACGGATTTCTATATCCGCATTACTGGATTTGGGACCTGGGACTGCAGGTGCCTTAGCGGTGAGGACGTACCCCAATTTGTCATAGGTCAAAGCCATTTTGACATTCCGCAGCCAATCTTTATAGTTTGGCCCTGTTAGTATATTTTTCTCTAAAAGTAACTTAAGTCCAGTCATTTTCAAGGTCGCTGCAAGTAGGAGAGAGAGAATAAACACTTTAGCATGATGCTCTTGCAAGTTTAGAGTGGTTTTTAATTTATCTAAACTGGATGGCTCCCACTGTTTCTCGAATCCTTCCTCTAACCATAAAAGAAGAATTAGCCAGGACTATTCTCACTGTACAATACTTGCTTAACCGTTCAGCCAGGCTGGTGTCGGTACTTCGAGGGAGGTTTTCCAATGCTTTCGCGAAGTTCCTTAATTAAATAACCTCTTTTCTCTGGGGGCGTAACCCCGCTGACACCTTTCTCGACACCTACTTGGTTTATAGCATTGATCGTTAAGTGACGAATCTCCTGATGAGTAGCATATACTCACAGTAGGATCGGGATCCAAATATCATCGTATGATAATGTTGAAGGAATCCTACCAACATTCATCAAACTCCAAATGGTATGCATCTCTTTGCAAATTTCAGTTTCTTTAGAAATTCCCGATATAAATTTTTGCCCCATGCTCTTATGACCTTGGTGTTGGTCAAAATGTCATAAGTCACATGTCAAGTTCTACCCATCATTATCTTATTAATTTGAACCCATCCGTACATATCCTTGACGTTGGCCAAAATGATAATACGACTGTCCCAAACTAACTCATCTATCTATGCAACAAATGAATACCCAGCAGCTACCAAAAACTATGCCTTGGCGTTGGTCAAAATACATAGCTTGAATACTACTGAATACCCAAATGAAATGACGGAGGGCTACGAATGGTTTTGGTGAAACCGTGAACGTAGTGAACTTGATATGACCGAAGGAACCTGATAGCTTTTAAAAGGAGTGGTTAAAGCTCCGCAATTAAAAATATCATTTGTTTTAAAATAACCGAGTGGTTTCTTTTAAATTGTTCCAATGATTCAACTTTTGGTTTATTTTCTTTGCATTAATAATAATGCGTCCCATCATTAACCTATCATTGCAGAAAACAACGAAAATACAACGTCCTCTTATGCCATCCGCATTCGCCACTGGGTCCCGTCATCACCCGTTAGGTTACTTAACTAACGGCAGAGCGGGGGCTGGGCTAGCGTGGGTGTAAAACATAAGTGACGTCTAAATAGCTATCATATATAGATATTGTACATTCGTCAGACGCAATAATAGGCATTCCAGATCACAGATGAACATTATTGGTTATGCAAGCAATCCGCGTTTGTTTTGAGCCTGCAACAAAAGATGGATTACACAGTTGTGATGAATAGCCATTACCCCACCCTAGACCCCTACGGGTATGGCAAACTACCCGCCAAGTACCCGAAGTGAAGCGGTCTACCTCAACAACATGAGTAGGCCACTAAACACTTCAAAGTACCCGGTAGTTTGTGCACCCCACCTTGGGTCTATCCTAGGAGCAAAAATAGTAAAATGAAATAATACAACGGTGGCTACAACCGCAACCTGGATGTGCCCCGCAAAATAATATTACAACATATTACAATTACATTGAATGAATGAATATAACAACCCATCACAAACCCCGGCTAATCATCACAACAGTCCAATACAGTTCATAACCACAAACAGTAAAATACATTACAGAAATGTGCAACCCCCTACCAACCGACATACTAGCAGTTAGGGGAGGTTTACGAACACATTATACAAACACAGATATAATCAAATTAGCAAACATCATAAGATTTCGATCGAGCAAACACTTTAGATTCTACTCCAAAACTTCTCTGTGCACCTGAGACTTGAGCAGAAAAATAAACATTCCAGAATACACAAAAATATCACAGAAGAGTTACCGGAGCAAACTGGGTTGAATCGGCTTCAACTCGGCCGCGGATCCGCGGCGGATCGGTGGGTTCGGCCGCGGTTCCGCGGCTGTTTGGCCGATTCAGGAACCCATTTTTCTCCAGTAACCTTATAATTCCTTTCTCGTTATTTTAGAGGTCCCTGAAAAATTTTTAGAGCCTGTTTTAAAAACGACAGAAACTTAGTGATATCGATATTTTTTCCGGTTCGTTTTGCGTTTGAAATTCATACGACTTTGCTAATGAGTTAATTTTTGTTTAGCGAGGCTCTGATACCACTGTAAGTCGATGTACAACACCCCACGACTTGCGGGGAGGCGGAAAATTGAAAAACGATCTTGTTCTTTGCATAAACATCGACTAACCGAGAATCTTTGCTAAACTATAACTAACAAGAAACATAGAAGTTGTTAACTACTATGATAAGTGATTATACCTAATGAACCGTGTCCTTCTCCTTGTCATAATCCACCTCCTTCTCGGCCTCCTCCACGTAATAGATGATCCACCTGAGAGCTATACTTCAAGCTTCACCTCTAACTTGAGGTAACTAGGTTTCTTAAAGTGCTAATCTAAGCAACCTAGGTGATATAGAGAAGGGTTATAGATTAAATAGTCTATTCTTATCCTTGGTCTCAACACATGAGAGGGGAGGATTAAGGTTTGAAGAGAGAGAGCTTGAGGAGAGAGAAGGTGAGCAAGAGAATGAGAAGAGATAATGAACTCATTTGAATATATATGAAGCATAATGTTTTATGAAATAAATAAATTAAATCATTTAACAACCATGCTTCATTCATTCATATGAGTGATTCATCTCATGAGTCATTAGATCAATAAATGATGCATTAACTCCATAGATGAATTACACAAATGAGTCATTAACACAATAAATGCAAATGCCACCTTAACCCTCAAGTCACCATCCTTCTAGAAGCTTCTCGCGAAATTACGAGAATGCCCCTCCTATCCGTGAAAACACGGAAAAACTTTAGACTGTATAAATCCAATAACCTGATACTAGAAACTGGCTTAAACCAAAGCCAGCTAGTAAAAACTGTCTGAATGTCGTACGTGTGTAAACACACGTATGCGTCCGAACCCTTGTCGTAAAACCATACGACCTCTATATCATTTCGCCCGGAGCAGGGAAACTCTCTGTGTGGGACTCTAAAGACTCGACTACTATGCTGGCAGTGGGTTTAACCACAGACCGCAAGCGGCACGAGCTGTACGTAATGTTCCCCAGGTAGATGTCGATAAGAAGGCCGATGACGAAACCCATCCGAACTCCTACTGAGCCTGATGTGACAATCTCCGTACAGTCCGGTCTGTTCGTCTAAGACTATCGCATATCGGGCCTAGGGGGCGGCAGGCGGCAGTCCCCTAATAGCGGTATAAGTCGTGTCGGAGCGTAGCCCATTACACCCTGAGAAACAACTGGAACCTACCAGTAAATCTCGCTTGCCCTGGCCAGGGACTTTGCGTAATGGCTCTCTGACACAGCGCGATATCAACTCCCAATACTGGGAGAGACGAATCATGTCTAAGCACCACTGCCTCCAAGTGCTCGGGACTGCACCCAACTGCTACCTGTTTGCACGACTCCTTTGAGCCGTGGTAGGGTAGCAATCTACGAACAGTGGGACACACTCGAGGCGAAGTAGCAGTGTCAAGTCTGCGGACTATGCTGTACTCATGTCACCTGGGAACTGTTAACTGACGACGAGTATAATACCAACCAACAGTTCCCCGTGAGTCCTGTCCGGTGTACCCGTAACCCAACGAGCACCTGTATACTATCTTTAGTACGACGTACTGACGGCTATGGGACAGACCATCTCCCTAACTGGGATGAGAAGCGTACACACTAGTCTACTCCGGAGTATCGATGCCCTGTCTCGATAATCCTACGACTAGGGACCTGAAAAAGGATGTGGTTGTAGACTACCCAGCCCCCACTAGTGTGATTGCCATCACAACGCTGGTAGTCAACCAAGATCCTAAGAGCTCTATCAATACGTATACTCACATATTAAGATAGATAAAACCAAGTAGCATACTACCATGTTTAGCAAGACTGTTATATAACTGTGAATATCCCAAGCTTCCATTAAGTAATATACAAGATAGTATGATACAATAATGGCCCTTAAGGCATATACACTAACAGGAAACACTCCCGGTGAAGCAGAGATGCATCCTAGCTACTGCTCATATAATCAAAAGATTTCGCACCCCACCGAAGAGTGCGATGCTTTTAAAAGATGGTGGCAGGGATATGTTGCTCACCGGAAACATTTTAAGTGGATGAAACGCAAGACTCGTCGGGAGCAAAGAAATACAACCGAGGGGCATAAAAGAACCACCGGCAATTGTTTCATGATTAACTCCGAGGGATCATAAGTTCTCACTTTCGGAAGCGACTCTGACGAATAAATGGCTCTTGGCCCTCTCTTTAAAGAACCCACCTTGGGGAAAGAGGAAGAACCGAAGGCCTGTGAAAACATTCAGCTGCGCAATCGCACGCTTCCAGAAAAGAATCTCGGACCCACGAGTAGAAAAGATAAGGGGAAAGAAAAAGTCTCTGAGGATATCGCCCTGGATGACCAAGTCATGAAAGAGCTGACCGCCAAGGACCCGCCAAAGAAAAGTAAGGTGGACTACAACATTCTGGCGCACTTAAGGAAGTTACCTTCACAGCTTAGCATTCTCGACACCCTTTTACTATCAAAAGAAGCAAGAGATTCGTTGATCAAGGCGCTACAAGAGCCAGAGCAATTCCAAGCTTTTCTCGCCGAAGAAAAGATGAAGGACGAGCTGGAGGAAGTACACACAGCCGATATCACCTTCGGCGACGAAGACCTCCTCCTTGGGACGTGCGAGCACAACCGTCACCTCTACGTCTAAGGATACTGCCACGATATAAAGATAGGCAAAATCCCGGTCGACAATGGGTCTTCCGTCAATCTCCTCAACGTGGGAGTCTTGAAGGAAATCTGCATGAGCGTCCAGCATCTCGCTCGTGATAAAATCACTATCTCTGGTTTTGACTCCAAGTCATCGCGGACTCTCGGGTCTGTGATATTAACATTACGATTCAGGCTACTTGTCACGGATATCAAGTTTCATGTCATTGACGCCAAGACATGCTACAATGCTTTGCTCAGCCGGCCTTGGTTATACGAGTACAACATCATCCCTTCTACACAACATCAGTGTATGAAATACTTTAAGGATGGTCTCGAGTATACCGTAACAGGAGAGCTGAACCCATTCTCCGTAAATGAAGTCCGCAAGTATGAAGATGCAAAATATTTCCTGCCGGATTTCGAAGACATGGAGAGATGTCACAAACCGGAGAACAAAGCTATCACCACCATTCCAGTCTTCGGGAGTGATACTGAAGAAGAGAAAGCGATAGTTTATTCAGGTCCACCCCAGCACAACAAGCCGGGACCGTCTGCTCCTATGTTGATCTTTGGCAGCGACTCGGAAGATGAGGTCCATGCTATATTCTCCGCTCGGCTTTCAATACAAACATTCGCTGATGAAGAGCAGAGTTTGCAAATTGCCATGGTTCCGCCCAAACATCATAAAGAACTAGACACGTTTGATACCTACAGTGTGGAAGAGCTGCAGGCATTCTATGTCCCTCCCAGGCAAGAAGGAATAAAGGCGATCCTATTCTACCGCTCCGGAGAAACCAGAGTGGAGAAAGAAGTTTGGCATGGCGCCGATTCTACACTTGACAGGCTCCAGCCCATCCGTCTGCCTAGATATTACACAGAAGGTTTGAAAAGGCTGTTGAAGCGCCAAAGGATACCCTTCAAATAGACCGCTCAAAAAGCTAAGTTCTATGACAGGGTCTGGAACGTTCCCGGAACTCAACGCAAGTTGCCCAACGGGAGTATGGAAGCGATCGGGCTTGGATAGGTTCGGTCTAAGAAATGGGAGCTACTCCGCAACTACTATGTCGTACATGACTTTGATGAAGAAGGAGATGCTCAATGGGATAATGCTAACCCTGAATCGGAAAAGGCTCCAGACGTGAAAATGCCCAGTCCGTCGTTTGAAGAACAAATGGACAAGCTTATAAGGGAAGCTGGTCAAAAAGTTCGAGACGACCATAATCGCAAAATGGCCATCTACGAGAAAGCCAGGACGCAACACCTTCTTCAACATGCTGCGAAAGATGAAAATGCCCCTCCCTATCAACCTGTTGTGCAAAATGCCCGACGCAGAGGCCGAAACAAGTCAAAGAGCGGAAAAGGCGTTCGACATCGACAAAGTGGGACCAAGAAGTAACGCGATCGGGAATTGAGCGGTCCGGATTCGTCTCTTATAAAGAAGATGAGTCAGGCACACTCTTTTCCCCAGAATAAAACACGAAAGATTCTTGAGCTCGCCATAAAATATCAGATGATTACACTCCCGGAGTCCAAGCACCCTGAGCAAGCAGACGAAGTCTCTCACCCGGACTATTGCTCCTATCATAGGGCAATAGGACATCCTCCCGAAGACTGCTTCACCTTCAAGAACTGGGTCGAAGACCAATATCAGCTCGGCAAGTTCGCTCTATCCAGCAGTTGGAGGATAACTCCGCCGTAGAGGCACGAACCAAAAGCCGCGCATACAGCGAGAATAGAACCAGATCAACTGTTGGATATAGTGCCCTCAAAGTCAATTATTGGATCGCAGGTACGTGATTGCAATGATTGAGGCAGGACCTATACCGATATGACAGTCTTGCTCGAGATGATAGTATGCTATCTGGTTTGTCTTTATCATCATATGCATACGTTAGTTCACTATTGCATGTTGATAGAGCCGATAGGATTCTTGCTTGACTACCAGCAGTATGATGGCGATCATATACGTGGGAGCTGGGGTCTATAAGCACATCCTTAAAGTGTCCCTAGTCGTAGGAGTTTCGAGACAGGGCATCGATACTCCAGAGTATACTAGTGTATACAGTCGAGACCCCGACGAGGGGCGGTGGCCGGTCTCATAAGCCACTGGTGTCAGTTGGATCAACTAAGATGTATACATGTGCTCATTAGGTTATGAGTACACCGGACAGGACTCGCCGGGAACTTGCTAGTTGGTATTATATATATCGTCAGATAGCAGTTCCCAGGTGACATGTGTACAGGTTAGTCTGTCGACCTGAGATCGTCATTTGTCTTGTGTGAGTTCCCACTGTGCTTTGATTACTACCCTACCACGCTCAAAGGAGACGTGCAAACAGGTTTTAGTTGGGTACAGTCTCGAGCCACATGGAGGCAGTGAGCGGATCGTCGGGGATTCGTCTCTCCCGGTATTAGGGGTTGATGTCGCACAGTGCACGGATGGCCATCACTAGAAATCCTCGGCCGGGGTAGTGGAGAATTACTGATTTGGATCAGTAGTTTCTCAGGAGGTGATGGGCTTCATACCGACACGAATTATCGCATTATTAGGGGTCTGACTTTATCCACCCCCCTAGACTCGATATGCGATATTCTTAGACGAACGGACCGGACTGTACGGATATTGTCACTGTCAGGCTCAGTAGGGTTTCTGGATGAGTTCGCTCGTCAGCTTCCCTTCCAATCAATACATAAGCAACCGTTACGTACAGCTTGTACCTCTGAAGTGCTAGTGGTTATACCCAGTGCCAGTGTGTTGATGAGTTATTAGAGTCCCCCACAGACAGTTTCCCAAGTTCGGGCGAAACGTTGTAGAGGCCGTATGGTTTTATGGCAGGGTTCGGAAAATGCACGTGCGTTTACGCACGTGTCATTTTTCGGGCAGATAATACTGGTGGGCTTTGGTTTAAGCCGGATCCGAATATTATACTGTGTAGATATAATATCTTTGTCTCAGTTGCATTTGTATTCGATCGTAATACAAATGCGGGTATGTTTATACTGTTACGGGGTTATCCTGAAATTCGTTTCGGGGTCGCTTTTGGATGTTGCCAGTTTCCCGTTTTCTATCAGCCGTATTAAACATTCGGTTTAATACGGATTTATCTTTTCTTGATGAGTGTGGAAGCTTCTAAAAGTTTCTAGATGATAACTAGGATAATGAGGTGGCTAGTGACTCATTAGTGCATTAATTGTTCAATTAATGTTTTGATGACTAGGTTAGATGAATCATTTGTATGCATTAATGCTTTGTGCAAGGTGTTAGATGACACATTCTTCTCTTTAATGCTAATGGTCACTCTCCCTCCTCCTACACTCACCCCCCTTGCTCATATATGTGGCCGGCCATTCCTAGTGGGGAAGATGGTTGCTTGAGAGAAAAAAGAGATTAAGGAATTTGCTTCATGAAAATTTCACAAGTTCATTTATCATTTCCGATTCAAAAGGCAACTTCATTAACCGTTCGTCCATAGCTTTGGACGAAGCGAGACAAAGTGTTCTACTCATTCTCTACATCAATCTTGGTCATCTCTTTAGCAAACTTGATGATCGAGTTGCCTCGGTTCAGAGATGGGAGCCCGTTTAAAGATCCATCGACGTGGTGCCACCTGGACGAGAAAACTGGAGATTCAGGAGATCGGAGCAGCCGCAACAAAGCGTGGGATGATGGTTGAAGACCGAAGGACTCGGATCGTTCGGTATAATATTTCTACCCACTTTGTAGTTTGTTAGTTTAGCTTTAATGGCAAATCTGGGTTATAGTATACGATAGCGCCAGTCAAGAAGTTTTTGTTCCGCATTTGGCGTCTGTTAGACGGCCGGGGCGCTACCGTGTACTTACAGTGGTATCAGAGCCTCACCATTAAGCTTTACTAACTTGTGCTAACACGTTTAAAACATCGATCGAACGAATTTTTGAAAACTACAATTTTTCTGTACAATGTTTCTGTCGATTTTAAATCTAGTCTAAAAATTATTTTGAGCATCACAGAAAATTGTGCAGGATTTTCTATGAAAACTGGTGAAAATTGGTTGAGTGATCTTACTGTACGGCCACGGATCCGCGGCCAAAACCAGGGTTTGGTCGCGGATCCGCGGCCAAAACCAGGGTTTGGCCGCGGATCCGCCGCCATATTGTGGGATCAGTGCTCCAATTTTATACAGTATGTTCTTCATAGTAAATTATGGTTTCTGGAATATTTCCTTTGGGCCCAGATTTTATTACTATACACCAGAAGTACGTGGGGCCCACTTCGGGAAGTTTTGTCGATCGAAATTTTAAACTTGTTAGTATGCAATACTTATATTATATCTTCGACCGGGAATGTCATTTGAGCGGTAAATTGCATCTAATTGCTAAAGTCCTTTTAGACGGATTTGCGAACGTGACATTCCCGTTGATGTTCTGTGTTGTGCTGTGATGTTGTGGACTTGTCGTGGTGGATAGCAGTGTGCAATGGTAGTGCTATTTGGATTTATTTGTACATTTGATATTGCGGGGCGAGCGTCCAACATGTGGACTGCCGTCTCTGCCTGTTTGTATAATATTCTTTTGCGGCACGACCAGGCTAAGGTCGATGTACCCGTTGTACATATTTTTATTTTATTTTCTGTACTAAGTTTACCCCGCGAAGGGGTGCACGGATAGCCGGGTTCTGGAGGGCAACGGGTCCGTATCTCATGGCTTTGAGAGGCAGAGGAGCCTCACTCTAGAATTGGCAGACTATTTGCCGCACTCGTAGGGGGTACAGGTCGACCCAAGGAGCGGTGCTCAAGTTACCGGATTCCGTGAAGTGCCGGGTGGTCCATTCATTGTGCTGTAGGGGGCTGCAACTCTTCAGGTTTTGGCGGGTAACTTGCCGCACCCGTAGGGGTCTAGGTTTCATTGCACATGCTATCCACACGACCAGGGGAACGTCGGGTTTCAGTAGCGGCTCTGTGAAACCCGGGGATCCCAGATTATCTGTATTATTCTGTGATGCTTATTACTTTTCTGTAATGTTGCATATTATTACGCCTGGAGCGATTATTGTATATTGGTATATATACTAGTAGATGTTGTATATGTTTTACACCCGCGCTAGTTCAGTCCCCGCTCTGTCGTTAGTTAAGTAACCTAACGGGTGATGACGGGACCCAGTGACGAATGCGGATGGCATATACGTACATTTTATTTTCGTTCTTTTCTGGTGTGATTAATTGATGGGACTGCATTGATTCTGATCAATGCAAAGGAAAACAAATCTGTTTGGATGTTGTTGGAACAGTTTTAAAAAGTGTTGTTACAAAGACGTTTCCTTTTGTTTTGCACAGTGGTATTCAGTTGGAATATCCTGCACCTCATTCGACGAGGCAAGGGCCGATATCCCTTCACCGGGAGTGACCCCTTGGGCAGAAGTTTACGTCAGGGTAATAACTTCACTATAGTCGATTACAAGTTGCTTTGCATCGCGGTATTCAGTTGGAATATCCTGCACCTCATTCCACGAGGAAAGAGCCGAGATCCCTTCCTGGGAGTGACCTCATTAGCAAAGTTTTCCGCCGCTATATTTTTATAAAAAGCTATCAGGTTCCTTCAGCGATATCAAGTTCATTACGTTAAAGGTTTTTCGCCAAAAACCAGCTGTAGTCCTCCGTCATTTCTTTTGGGTATTCAGTAGTATTCAAGCTATGCATTTTGGCCAAAGTCAAGGCATAGTGTTTGGTAGCTGCTGGGTATACATTTGTTGCATAGATAGATGAGTTGGTTTGGGACAATCGTTCTGCCGATTGGCCAAAGTCAGGGGCATGTGCGGGTGGGTTCAAATTGACAAGATAATGATGGGAAGAACTTGGCATGCGACTTATGGAATTTTGGCCAAAGTCAAGGTCATAAGAGCATGGGGCAAAAAATCACATCGGGAGTTTCTAAAGAAACTGAAACTTGCCAAGTATGCGCATACCTTCTGGAGTGTGATAACATGAGTGGATTCCGTAACGTTATCATGCGATGAGAGTTGGATCCCGATTCCCACTGAAGAGTTGGTTTACTCTTCAGGTGATCCCGATTGATTCTTTTTTTAGGTTTGGAGGAGAATTTGACAGTACAATGGGAGGTTTCCGGATTAGATAAAGTGATAACCATTCTGATCTAGGTTAGAGTGCACGCAGAGTGTTTCTTTTCTCTCTCTCTTTGGCAGCGACCTTTGACCGACCCTTGACTATGACTCAGTGACCAAGTTGACCGAACCTTCTTAAAATATTGGATTTTGGATTGTCGGAGTTGCATAAGTCATTGCTGCTCCTTCTTCTACCTTTTGAATTTCTCAGAACACCTCGTATCACTACGAACATCCACTTCCATTAGATAGATCCATCGTATGGTTATATACGAACTCGAAGGGACTTCTTCGAGGATGGATCCAGGTTCAGGAGAAATTGAATTGGTTTATTCAGTTGTCTTTTATTATCACCTTCTCTCGGGTTGCGAGGGCTCCTTGGTTTAGAAGAGTACACCTATTACGCTTATTGGATAGTCTTCTTCCAAACCATAGACAGGTGCCGAAAGGTAGGGAATGAAGAAAACCAATTAGCCTAAGTAAGGTGTGCAGAAGGTAATATGTAAAGACAAAATAAAGGGATTAGAAAGATGGCAAAGTAAATTGTAACTGCTATCATTCATGACCAAACCGCGTACTTCATCGCCATTCCTATTTCACCTTTGCTTTTTTCCCTAGTTCGGAAAAAATAGAATAAGGTATTATTCAGTTGTCTTTTATCATCACCTTCTCTCAAGTTGCGAGTACTCCTAAGATTAGGAGAGTACACCTATTATGCTCATTGGATAGTCTTCTTCCAAACCATAGGCTGGTGCCGAACGGTAGGGAAGGAAGAAAACCACTTAGCCTAAAGGGGTGTACAGAAGGTAATGAATAAAGACAAATAAAGGGATTTGGGGAGATGGCAAAGAAATATACGGTTATAGTCATGAATTGGATTATGGTAGAGGCATTACTAGGAATACCAGAATACCCCTACGAAACATTTTCATGTTTCGGTGCATTGTTAAAGGAAAACTGATTTCCCGATTAGATACTTACTCCAGGGTATGTATTTACCAAGTATGATTCTCACATCTGTATGGTTTTACAGATGAGTGGGAGTAAGTTATTGGGAATTAGGTGATCGTCCTCATTATATCGGAATTCGTTGTAATTGGTGATATTTGAGGAAATCGCCTGGGTACAGTTTTCAACCTAGGACGCACAGGTTTTGAGTTATTCAACTCAGCGGACTTATACAGAGTATTGTATGTTGTCCAGTGTCCATCAGGACAAAGGGGTAGGTCCCCGTACTCTGTTCTGTTTACTTGTAACTTCTCTAGTTTTTAGACAGGTGTTTCGTAGAAATACAATGTCTAAGTTTTGAGAAGTTGTGGGTATAGGAATAAAGTAGAGAACCAGGTGTCACAAGTATCGGGATTCTTCAAAGAGATCGAAGATGTAGATTCTTGTGATTGGTATTCAGATGATAGTAATGGTTTTGAGAAACTTGTTTCTCTTTCAGGTTACTCATAATTGGAAGTATTCCTAAGTTGAGTAATGCTGATTAGTCTCTCTCCATTAAGTTGATATGCACTGGAGAAAGCCGCATGATTTGAATCTGGTTCCAATTAAATAAGTGCCAAAGTTTCTATATTGAATATAGAATGGTTCATATCTTAACGATGTTAAGATACGTGGAGTTGTCCAGCTTATGCTTAAAACCAGACACTGGATAACTCAAGGCACGTTTCTGTAATGGCAGTTTGTGGGTTGACCCTGGCTTTGACGAGGGTTGATTTTCTACCATCTGGAAGATCAATAGTGATATTGTTCTTGACTCGCCACAGTTTTAGTAAAATGGATTTTTTCAGAAAACAGTAATGGGAGTATGGTAGAACTGGAAGTGATTCCAGAACCGCAAACGATTACGGAAAATTTAATAGGACCTATATATTCAATCAGGTTTGACATTCCATTAGCCACTCCGCTGATATAGTGGGTAACCTCAGACACCCGAGAGGTACTCAGGTAGCCTCAAGGACGGTGACAGGGAGGTTCCTGTTTATCCAGACTTGACACTACTGTTTGTTCCAGGCTATGAGACCCGGCAGGAGGTTAAGTATAGTTTCATTCTAAACTAGCTTTAGAAGTGGACGTATATATATTATTCTGCCAGAGGGTTGTCGTAGTCAGTGGGAGCAGTGGAAGCAAAGTGGGCAAGGAGCTTATGTCTATTTATAGACTTGAGCAGATATAGAGGAGATAGATCATCTATTTTTGATGTGACGGTCATGGGTTTGACTTCATCAGAATAGGGGATGGATATGTTAAGAAGGTAGTAGGGTGTGATGTCCTGGTATTTGGATGACATACACAGCGTAGGAAGTAAAATTCCTATACTACGATCGGTTGTACTGTGGTCGTCACACAGTTGTTTCTTCACACAGGATATGGATATAATATCAGACATTCTGGTTACTAGATCTATGGTTTTTAGATCTAGATTTGGGTAGTTTCCCAATGTGGGTACTTTGACAGTATTCTAATAGTATTTTAGAATAGATGACTCTTGGCATGGTAGTGTACCTGCAGGTGATGGAGTCACCCTCTCTAAAGGTGTCTTACAGACTAAAGGGGAGAGGGATGTGCATGATTGGCAGATCACTTGCTTAGGCAATTGAGTCGATTGTGAGATGTCAAGTACCACACCAGTTGTTGTTTTGGCACTAGATGCGATAAGTTTATATTAATCCAATCCTGAAGAAACATAAGGAAGCAGATTTAGAACATAAGTGGATGTTCTACGGATTTGATAACGGCAGCCTCTTTCGGGAGACGATTATCATTCCAGGCTTCCAAAGTGACCTAGATGACAGAGTGATTGTCAAAATTATAGTTTTTCCTCTGACGAGAGACAGTATTATGGACAGGTGGTCCAAGAGGATACTGTGGGAGGCATAGTGCTGGATACTGATTAGGTTCAGTGATCAATACAGTCTAAGAAGTTTGGATTTGAAGTTCATTTATGAACTAGGTCCTATCAGATATCCAGACATATTCTAAGACACATATTACTCGATTCGGAAGATGAATTTCTCCGCGAACTTGAGATTAAGAGAGACATAGAAAGAAACATCAGGGCGGATCCACTCACTAAGGCTATTTCTCGAACACAATAGTTTTACAAACGGGATTTGTGAAACTGATTAGTAAAGGAGTTGGATCTTCGGTATTACATGGGCTGTGAGTATGCGACATCGCAATAATTAGCCTTAAATGCAAGTGGGAGATTGTTGGATATAGTGCCCTCAAAGTCAATTATTGGATCGTAGGTACGTGATTGCAATGATTGAGGCAGGACCTATACCGATATGACAGTCTTGCTCGAGATGATAGTATGCTATCTGGTTTGTCTTTATCATCATATGCATGCTTTAGTTCACTATTGCATGTTGATAGAGCCAATAGGATTCTTGCTTGACTGCCAGCAGTATGATGGCGATCATATACGTGGGAGCTGGGGTCTATAAGCACATCCTTAAAGTGTCCCTAGTCATAGGAGTTTCGAGACAGGGCATCGATACTCGAGAGTAGACTAGTGTATACAGTCGAGACCCTGACGAGGGGTGGTGGCCGATCTCACAAGCCACTGGTGTCAGTTGGATCACCTAAGATGTATACAGGTGCTCATTAGGTTATGAGTACACCGGAAAGGACTCGCCGGGAACTTGCTAGTTGGTATTATACATATCGTCAGATAGCAGTTCCCAGGTGACATGTGTACAGGTTAGTCTGTCGACCTGAGATCGTCATTTTTCTCATGTGAGTTCCCACCGTGCTTTGATTACTACCCTACCACGCTCAAAGGAGACGTGCAAACAGGTTTTAGTTGGGTACAGTCCCGAGCCACATGGAGGCAGTGAGCGGATCGTCGGGGATTCGTCTCTCCTGGTATTAGAGGTTGATGTCGCACAGTGCACGGATGGCCATCACTAGAAATCCTCGGCCGGGGTAGTGGAGAATTACTGATTTGGATCAGTAGTTTCTCAGGAGGTGTTCAGTCGATAAAACTGCACATTTGTAGTACATTTTTCCTACCATTTTTATATTAAAAAAGGACTTTAATATGATATATTATACATATGAGGGTTTATGTGTAAAAACATTATTTTCCATGTGTTAATATATTTTGATTATCATTTGGTAGGAAAATGTATGCAAATAAAATTATTGATCTAATCCTAGTAGAACAAAATCTACTAAAATCTTATTTGAGTTGTTGTGCAAAATATTTCCAAGTTGTGCAGAATTTTCCAAGGCTAGAATCAAGCAAATCAAGTTGTTGAAGAAATCTTGCCAAATTAAGAAGCAAACTTGGAGACCAAGTCTGGAAGTAACCGAGAGAAGATTTCTGAATTATAAAGGTGCCTAGGACTGCCACATGTCATAATCACAAAGCCCAAAAATTTCTGTCAAGTGATCGTTACCATTGAGCGCGGATCCGCGGCCAAACACACCCTTGGGCCGCGGATCCGCCGCACTTATATGGAGTTGGGAGCCTAGATTTTCCAGTATCAATATTTGCTGAATTTTACCAAGTTTCCAACTAAAAGATTCTGGCTTTGCACTATAAAAGGGCACCGAGAGCCTCTTGGAAAAGTTATCAAGCCGAAGAGATCACGAAGCTCCCGACGCTCACGCATCCAGGCTGATCATCGGCTGTTCAATTACCTCCTTAGGAAAGATCGAGAAGCAACTAGTTGTAATCATTTTCTATGGATTAAAAGTGTAGTTTGAAGAAGTTGATTAATAAAGGTAGTTGTTTTATTTAATTGTTTTTTTACATTATGTTCTCCCTCTCTTTGTTTTCATCTTCTTCTCCCAACATGCGCGAGTAATTCTCCGCTTGTTAGGGTTCGTATGATTAGGGTAGGCTAATGGGCGATGAAAATAATTAAACCATTTTTAAGTCCTATAAAGTTTAGGAACTTTATCAAAAGAATCATTAACATCCTAATCGGGCGCGCTAGCAATTCTTTGCTAGTTCCGACCGCGATTAGAGATTAGATTAATGATTGTTTTTGTAAAGGCTAGATATGAACGGAGTTCCGTGTCGAGATAAGGGTTACGAGTGGGATCCCTTTTCCCTCCATAAACCCTAATCTACACGCATCACCGTCGTTCTAGTTCTAAATCTATTAATGGATAAAAAGGGTAACTTTTAATTAATCATCCATAACCACTAAATCCTAGCGAACCCTACAAGCCCTCTTATTATATTATCTACATCTTTAAAATAATCTAGATCTATATTTTACATTCTTGTTTAACGTAGATCTAGAAATCTTTCTATAAAAATTCTTTATCCCTCCTCTCTTTCTCAACACATCTAAGGTAGAAAAAAAAGGTTCCACGTGTCCCAGAGGACGACCTGTACTCACCTCGGTCTAGCTACGCGCGACACCGTTCTGATTGCGGTTAAACTACAAACATACACTCTTTCGTAACAATCAAATGGCGCCGTTGCCGGGGATACGTGCGTAATTTTTTATTCTTACTATTTGTGTTGAATTCTTAGACGAGTCATATCATTATTAAAACAAAACTGCAAATTGCATATTTAACGATTTGTGCGTGAATTTTTGCGAGGAAATCTGGAGTCACAAACTTGAGGAAACAGGAAACAGAGACATTTTTAGAGATCCAGAGGAGCACAAAAGGCCATACAAAAAATTTCATCAACTGTTCCTTCTGCCACGCGGCGGAACCGCGGCAAAAGCACCCATTCTGCGGCGGAACCGCGGCAAGTTGGAGGAATTAGGGAATAAATCTTCTCTGGTATCTTTCTCAACTCCTTCTCTCTCTCCTTAAATCCAATAAAATCTATTTTCTGCAGGATTCTTTGCAAAATCGCGCCGCTAAAAAAATCTTTTTGCAAAAGTTTTGTGATTGGTTTTGTTTTGCATATTTTAATACGGATTCTAAGGGGCAAAGACCAAATCAAGATTAGGTGGGGATTTCATCACCCTTCCTAAGCCCCACAAATCACAAACTGAGCATATAGATCAACCCTTCATTAATTTAAAAAATATCTAGACCAGACTCTAAGGACTGTCGCGCTCAATAAGGACAGAGGACGGTCGTGGGTAATCTATCATTTATCCGCATTACTTTTGTAGTGCCTAGGCAAGTGTGACAAAGGCTAGTGGTTTTTAATTAGGCCCACGACGTGGTTCCTTCCCACTTACCTGGCACTTATCTGGCTACAAGGGTAGTACGGAGGCGGTAGAGGATTTATCCTGCGGCTTGTCCTTTTGAAGTCTAGGAGCGGTCTAGAGACTGGACCTAGGTAACCTTAGTTCTAGGGTTGCTTGTGCATCTTAGGGAGATTTGTCTTGAGTCCCACTTTTTCAAAACAAGCCAATTTTTAAATCACACACACGCTGCCACTTGAACTAAACCCGCTTAGTGTATGCTGGGATGGACACGGGATCCTAGTGCCCGTCTTGTCCGCGTTCCTGCTATCGACGCCGAAGTCGGTACTTCTTCATCTTCTTTTCTCCCACCACACACCACATCGACCGTGATGGACGGCACTCCATCTAATTATAACACCACGTTGCCACCGCCCGAAGGTGCGCAGAATCCACCGCGCATCTCTCTCCAAGAGAGATGCTATCCTATTCATGGTCCCCTTCCTACTTGTCTATCTCTTCCACCACCTAACGGGGATAATTTCGAAATCAAACCCCACTACATCAATCTGCTGCCCAAATTTCACGGGCTTGAGTCGGAAGACGCGTACGTTTTCATCACCAAATTTGAAAACGTATGCGTAATGATGGGTACTTCACAATTGACTTTAGATGCTATGCGCTTACGTCTTCTCCCATTCACATTGTGCGACTTGGCAGAAAAATGGCTTTATAATACTGCCGCACACTCTATCACCAATTGGGATGAATTCATCGTAGCATTTCTTAAGAAGTTTTACCCAAATCATAAGACTGCACATGTTAGGAGCGAGATTAACCAGTTCACCCAGCTTCCCAATGAACCATTTTGGAAATGCTTTGAACGTTTCAAAGATCTGCTTGTCCAATGCCCCCATCACGGAATACAAAGATGGGATTTATGTCGGATTATATATGAGGGCATTAATCCAGCGACAAAGTAGATGCTTGAAACAATGTGCCAATGCAATTTCATGTCTAAAGATGACGGTGAAGCATGGAAATATATGGAAGATCTCGCTGAACACACGTTGCAGTGGGAAAGCGTAAGACCACCTACAACTAAGGGAGGTATTCACCAGCTCGACATTTCCATCGTAGTAAAAGCCGAAATGGAAGCGATGCAAAAGAAACTCGATTCTATTGAGAACAAACTTTCATCAGTCTCCCTAAATCAGGTCACGCTTCCCAAGACTGTCTGTGGTTGCTGTTCGGATCCTTCACACCTAACGGAAGAATGTCCTATGAATGCATCGTTTCAAGCTAATGCTGCTTTTCAGCAGCGACCTAGAAATGACCCTTATTCTTCCACGTACAATCAAGGATGGAGGAATCATCCTAACTTTGCTTGGAATCAAAACCAACAAAGTAATTATCAAATATCTCCTCCACAGCAACCACAACCACAGAATCAGCCCCCCTTTCAGTCACAGAATTTCCAAAATCCGGCCAACATTTCTACACCACAAGTGGCCGGTACTGACAACTCACTTGCACAAACTTTGGATATGTTCATGAAACAATCCATGCAAAATTCGGCTGAGATAAGGTCTTCTATTGATACCCTAACGAAAAACTCCTCCTCCCATGGTGAGAGTATTAAATCAATAGAAAACCAAATCGCACAGTTAAACGCCGCAATGAGTGCGAGAGAGAAAGGGAAACTCCCATCTCAACCCCTACCGAATCCTGGCCATTCACAAAGTCATAATGTGAATGCCATTACTACGTTGAGATCGGGGAGAGTGCTGAATAACCAAGTGGGTGAGCAAATTGATGATAGTGACACATTTGATACCCCTTCTTCTTCTTCTTCCCCTAATCCGTCTAGTCTCCCACCTTCATCCGAGCCTATTCTCCGTTTTCCCCAAGGCTCGAACATTTCGCCAAATCTATCTAAGTCGATACCCACTCCAATTTTGGGATCGAATCCGTCTCCACAGTCTTCTCCACAAACGTTGGACCCAAAACTCATTGATCGAGCTCCATTTCCAAACCGATTAAGGGCCAACAGACCTAACCTACAAATGGAGAAGATTGTGGAAATGTTTAAGCAAGTTAGCGTGAATATTCCTCTCCTAGATGATATTCAACAAGTCCCATCTTATGCAAGAATCCTTAAAGACTTGTGCACTAGGAAGAGAAAAACTCAAGTGCCTAAAAAGGTTACCATGACGAGTAATGTTAGCACAGCTTTTACCCAACAAATACCAAAGAAACGTAAGGACCCCGGTTGTCCTACAATCTCTATTTCTATTGGGGGTAAAAATATAAATCGTGCTTTACTCGATCTAGGCGCTAGCGTCAACTTGCTTCCTTATTCAGTATACGAGCAGTTAGGAATTGGGGAGTTAAAACCCGCCCATTGTACTCTCCAAATGGCAGACCGATCTATCACCAAACCACGGGGCGAACTAGAGGATGTGTTAATTAAAGTCGGGGAATTCATATTTCCCGTGGACTTTATTGTTTTAGATACAAAACCTATGGCAAACCCACGCAATCAAATCCCGGTGATACTTGGTCGACCCTTCCTAGCAACTTCTAACGCTGTGATTAATTGTCGTAACGGTTCTATGAACTTATCCTTCGGGAAAATGACAATTGAGCTTAATATTTACAAGCTAGGAAGTCAGCCATCAGAACCTTCTGCTCATTTGCTGGATGTTTGTTCCATCCACGAGATAGCTCCCGAAAGCTTCATGGATGAGGAACTTTGCTTTGATGTTCTCGACAACACTAATGAGACATCGTTTGATCTTGCACCACTTCACAGTGAGGATATGTTCAATGAGTCCGACCTTGAGATTGAATCCATTGACTCGTTGCAAAAGTCAGCAGCACTTTCCGAGTCAATATCTTATGCAAGTTTTGAACCTCTTAAGGAGTCCGAATATCATTCCGTTACCCCTCCTTCTATTGTCTCTCCGCCAATTCTTGATCTCAAACCGCTACCTTCTCATCTTAAATATGCATATTTAGGAGAGAATGAGACTTTGCCAGTAATTATATCCGCTTCTCTAGCCATAGAGCAAGAGAATGCACTTTTGGCAGTGTTGAGATCGAATCGGCAAGCATTTGATTGGACAATGGCCGACATCAAAGGGATTAGTCCCTTAATTGTTGAACATCACATACATCTGATGGATGAAGCCAAACCAACCCGAGACCCACAAATACGGTTAAATCCCGTTATGAAGGAGGCGGTAAAGAAAGAAATCGTCAAGTGCCTTGATAGTGGAATAATTTACCCCATATCTGATAGTCAATGGGTAAGTCCAATTCATGTGGTCCCTAAAAAGTCTGGCATCACGGTCATCACTAATGAGGCTAATGAGTTAATCCAAACACGCACCCAAACTGGGTGGCGCATGTGTATAGATTATAGGAAACTCAATGCCGCGACGAGGAAAGATCACTTTCCTCTACCTTTCATTGACCAGATGTTGGAACGATTAGCGGGACACGATTACTACTGTTTCTTGGACGGATACTCTGGCTACAATCAGGTCCCCATCGCCGAAAAGGATCAAGATAAAACCACTTTTACTTGTCCTTTCGGAACTTTTGCTTATAGACGCATGCCCTTTGGGTTATGCAACGCTCCCGCTACATTTCAGCGGTGCATGATGGGGATATTTTCAGATATGGTGGAAAATTTTCTAGAAATTTTTATGGACGATTTCTCCATTTTTAGGGACTCCTTTGAGGACTGCCTTCGTAATCTTGACGTTGTTCTTACCCGCTGTAAGGATAAGAACTTGACTTTGAATTGGGAAAAATGCCGTTTTATGGTCCAAGAAGGTATTGTACTTGGACATATAATTTCACATAAAGGCATTGAGGTTGACCGAGCTAAAATAGATGTCATTCAAAACCTCCCTCGTCCCAATTGCGTCAAAGATATACGATCCTTCCTTGGTCATGCAGGATTTTATAAGAGATTTATTAAGGACTTTAGCAAAATTGCTAGACCTTTAACCCTTCTATTGGCCAAGGACACTACTTTTCACTTCGATTCGGATTGTGAGGCTGCTTTTGAATAGCTTAAAGAATCACTCACTACAGCCCCAGTTCTATCGTCTCCGGATTGGAACCACCCGTTCGAGCTTATGTGTGACGCATCAGATTTTGCTATTGGTGCTGTCTTGGGACAGCATATTGATAAGATGCCACATGTAATTTACTATGCAAGTAGCACCTTGAATGATGCACAAATAAATTACACAACTACCGAGAAAGAACTCTTGGCAGCTGTATTTGCATTAGAGAAGTTCAGGCCCTACTTGATTGGCTCGCCTATTGTGGTTTACACTGATCACTCCGCCCTACGACATCTTTTAACGAAGAAGGATGCAAAGGCCAGGCTAATACGTTGGATCCTATTGTTACAAGAATTTGATCTTGTTATCAAAGACAAGAGTGGATGTGAAAACGTTGTAGCCGACCATCTTTCACGCATCACTTCTTTGCCAACTGTGACCGTGCCGATAAATGACTCATTTCCCGATGAACAGCTCTTGAATGTATCCTACGAACCTTGGTTCGTGGATATCGTGAACTATCTTGCGACGGGACTTATACCTAGCAATTGGTCGAAACAAGACAAACTTCGGTTTTTATCCCAAGTAAAATATTTTTACTGGGATGAACCATATCTATTCAAGTATTGTTCCGATCAAATCATTCGCAGGTGTGTCCCTAACGATGAATTTAAGAGCGTGTTATCATTTTGTCATGATCAGGCATGCGGCGGTCACTTTGGACCGCAAAAAACGGAGGAGAAAGTTTTGCAATGTGGCTTTTATTAGCCAACATTATTTAAAGATGCATTTGAACATTGCAAAACTTGTCCGCGATGTCAGCATTTGGGTCGGATTTCACGAAGGAACGAGATGCCGCTCCTACCTATATTGGTTGTGGAAATATTTGATGTTTGGGGTATTGATTTTATGGGCCCTTTTCCCAACTCCTTTGGGAATCTATATATCTTGTTAGCGGTTGATTATGTCTCGAAGTGGGTGGAAGCTATACCGTGTCGCACTAATGACAACAAAGTTGTCATTAAGTTCCTTAAAGAAAACATCTTCTCGCGATTCGGACACCCTCGCGCTATCATTAGCGACAACGGGACACATTTCTGTAATAGGTCTTTCGAGGCCTTGATGCGGAAATATTCAATCACTCACACGCTTTCTACGCCCTATCATCCCCAAACAAGCGGGCAGGCTGAGATCTCAAATAGGCAGATCAAACAGATATTGGAGAAGACGGTTTCGAAAAACCGTAAGGATTGGTCAACCAAATTAATGGATGCTCTTTGGGCATTCCGCACTGCTTATAAGACCGATCTTGGTATGTCTCCATACCGCCTTGTGTTTGGGAAGGCATGCCACCTCCCTGTCGAGATTGAACATAAGGCAATGTGGGCTATTAAAGAGCTTAATTTTGATCTTGATCATGCAGGCAGCTATCGGAAGCTGCAATTGAATGAGCTAAGCGAACTCCGCGATGAAGCTTACGATAATGCGGTGATAGTAAAGAACAGGACTAAAGTGTTCCACGATAAGAATCTTTTTAGAAAAACCTTCACATCGGGGAAACAAGTCCTTCTTTACGATTCCCGTCTCCATCTTCATCCGGGCAAGCTTAAATCTCGTTGGAAAGGACCTTTTGTAGTGCGGTATGTACACCCGCACGGGGCAGTTGAAGTCGAAAATTTGAAAAACGGTTCGATTTTTAAAGTAAATGGGCATAGATTAAAACCGTATTTTTCTGCTGACCCCGCGGAGGAGCTCCTATTTTTACAGGAGCCGCTTTATCAAAACTAAATTTCCTCTGCCTCACCTCCATGTTTTGGTAACTTTTTCACATTTTAAGAATGGAGGTGAGTAAAAAAAATGATTTGATTGAAAACAGGTCCATATTCTCAAAACTTCTAATTTTTACAGGAGCCGCTTTATCAAAACTTCTAATTTTTCATTTAACTATTATTTTACCCCTTGTATTTCTCCCTTAGTATATAGGTCCATATTCTCAAAAGGCTACATCAGTGAGGACACTGCTGAAAACAGGTTTGGGGGGGAGGTTTGTATTCACTGAATTATCTTTGACACCGGGCATTAAATTTTTTTTATAACAAAAGAATAGAAAGTGAAACATTACATCCAAAAGATAGGAATAGTTTAAGAAAACCAAGAAAATTAGAAGTTTTCTTATACGAACTGGTAATAAGTAGTTATGAGCTGTTGTCCCAAGGGTTAGTAAAATGAAGGAAGTCACTACTCTGAGGATAAAAATAAGTCTGAAAAATAGTTTCTATTCTGGAAGCCAAACATTTGAATGTTGATACCCTACTATATGCACTTACACACGTCTTGAAACTCGGGATAGTAGAGGATACCTTGAAATGCTCTTGTCTAAAAGCCAAAGTATGAAGGAAATAAAAAAATGAAGAAAATATAAAAATGGTGAGAAAAAAAATGAACACTGGTTTTGTTTTCGCCAAGGCAGCAATAAAAAAAATATAGCAAGGGTGCCTCTTCACCTAGTGCCCTAAGGCCAACTGGTCTGGGAGTCACTGCTAAGCCTTAGGTGGTGCAAGACGAGGAAAATATTATCACCTAATTAGCAAGCACATGAGTAATCGGTTGGTTAGTACCTCAAGAAGTATTAACGGTCGCATGAAAATGTGTGAGCAAATCTTTAATATTCATTAAATTAAAAAGTACTAAGGTAGATGGACAAGAGTATGATAGCTTGAATTGAATTCTCCGAGTGTAGGGATGTCCATTTCACACACGTGGGGTTATATGATCAATGTTTGGAAGAAAGGTAGGAATGAAGAATAAAGACGATGTTTTATTGAGGGATGATGTGATTTCTAACATTTTTTCATGACTATTAAGATAGGGCTCATGACAACTGAAAAGCTAGTATAGTTGGAAACTCTTATTTTCAAAGTATTTCTTTTATGGTTCTTATCTTTATATGTAAATTTCACCATCTCTCTTTTGTTATAGGATTTTGTGGGTGTAATCCGCTGAAAACCCTCAGGAGACAACACTCCTCCTACTAGGGACACCTAGAGGTTTAACGGCTTGTTGCACGTGCTCAGTGCAATCGTGTCTGCCTACGAAAGTGTGCTTAGTTTTCTCTTTTTCTTTTTCTCCTCTTAAATAAACTAGTTTGCTCGGGACGATCAAAGATAAGTTTGGGGGTATTTGTTCAGTCGATAAAATTGCACATTTGTAGTACATTTTTCCTACCATTTTTATATTAAAAAAGGACTTTAATATGATATATTATACATATGAGGGTTTATGTGTAAAAACATTATTTTCCATGTGTTAATATATTTTGATTATCATTTGGTAGGAAAATGTTTGCAAATAAAATTATTGATCTAATCCTAGTAGAACAAAATCTACTAAAATCTTATTTGAGTTGTTGTGCAAAATATTTCCAAGTTGTGCAGAATTTTCCAAAGCTAGAATCAAGCAAATCAAGTTGTTGAAGAAATCTTGCCAAATTAAGAAGCAAACTTGGAGACCAAGTCTGGAAGCAACCGAGAGAAGATTTCTGAATTATGAAGGTGCCTAGGACTGCCACATGTCATAATCACAAAGCCCAAAAATTTCTGTCAAGTGATCCTTACCATCGAGCGCGGATCCGCGGCCAAACACACCCTTGGGCCGCGGATCCGCCGCACTTATATGGAGTTGGGAGCCTAGATTTTCCAGTATCAATATTTGCTGAATTTTACCAAGTTTCCAACTAAAAGATTCTGGCTTTGCACTATAAAAGGGCACCGAGAGCCTCTTGGAAAAGTTATCAAGCCGAAGAGATCACGAAGCTCCCGACGCTCACGCATCCAGGCTGATCATCGACTGTTCAATTACCTCCTTAGGAAAGATCGAGAAGCAACTAGTTGTAATCATTTTCTATGGATTAAAAGTGTAGTTTGAAGAAGTTGATTAATAAAGGTAGTTGTTTTATTTAATTGTTTTTTTTTTACATTATGTTCTCCCTCTCTTTGTTTTCATCTTCTTCTCCCAACATGCGCGAGTAATTCTCCGCTTGTTAGGGTTCGTAGGATTAGGGTAGGCTAATGGGCGATGAAAATAATTAAACCCTTTTTAAGTCCTATAAAGTTTAGGAACTTTATCAAAAGAATCATTAACATCCTAATCGGGCGCGCTAACAATTCTTTGCTTGTTCCGACCGCGATTAGAGATTAGATTAATGATTGTTTTGGTAAAGGCTAGATATGAACGGAGTTCCGTGTCGAGATAAGGGTTACGGGTGGGATCCCTTTTCCCTCCAGAAACCCTAATCTACACGCATCACCGTCGTTCTAGTTCTAAATCTATTAATGGATAAAAAGGGTAACTTTTAATTAATCATCCATAACCACTAAATCCTAACGAACACTACAAGCCCTCTTATTATATTATCTACATCTTTAAAATAATCTAGATCTATATTTTACATTCTTGTTTAACGTAGATCTAGAAATCTTTGTATAAAAATTCTTTATCCCTCCTCTCTTTCTCAACACATCTAAGGTAGAAAAAAAAGGTTCTACGTGTCCCAGAGGACGACCCGTACTCACCTCGGTCTAGCTACGCGCGACACCGTTCTGATTGCGGTTAAACTACAAACATACACTCTTTCGTAACAATCAGGAGGTGATGGGCTTCATACCGACATGAATTATCGCGTTATTAGGGGTCTGACTTTATCCACCCCCCTAGACTCGATATGCGATATTCTTAGACGAACGGACCGGACTGTATAGATATTGTCACTATCAGGCTCAGTAAGGTTTCTGGATGAGTTCGCTCGTCAGCTTCCCTTCCAATCAATACATAGGCAACCGTTACGTACAGCTTGTACCTCTGACGTGCTAGTGGTTATACCCAGTGCCAGTGTGTTGATGAGTCATTAGAGTCCCCCACAGACAGTTTCCCAAGTTCAGGCGAAACGTTGTAGAGGCCGTATGGTTTTATGGCAGGGTTCGGAAAATGCACGTGCGTTTACACACGTGTCATTTTTCGGGCAGATAATACCGGTGGACTTTAGTTTAAGCCGGATCCGAGTATTATACTTTGTAGATATAATATCTTTGTCTCAGTTGCATTTGTATTCGGTCGTAATACAAATGCGGGTATGTTTATACTGTTACGGGGTTATCCTGAAATTCGTTTCGGGATCGCTTTTGGAAGTTGCCAGTTTCCCGTTTTCTATTAGCCGTATTAAACATTCGGTTTAATACGGATTTATCTTTTCTTAATGAGTGTGGAAGGTTCTAGAAGTTTCTAGATGATGACTAGGATGATGAGGTGGCTAGTGACTCATTAGTGCATTAATTGTTCAATTAATGTTTTGATGACTAGGTTAGATGAATCATTTGTATGCATTAATGCTTTGTGCAAGGTGTTAGATGACACATTCTTCTCTTTAATGCTAATGGTCACTCTCCCTCCTCCTACACTCACCCCCCTTGCTCATATATGTGGCCGGCCATTCCTAGTGGGGAAGATGGTTGCTTGAGAGAAAAAAGAGATTAAGGAATTTGCTTCATGAAAATTTCACAAGTTCATTTATCATTTCCGATTCAAAAGGCAACTTCATTAACCTTTCGTCCATAGCTTTGGACGAAGTGAGACAAAGTGTTCTACTCATTCTCTATATCAATCTTGGTCATCTCTTTTAGCAAACTTGATGATCGAGTTGCCTCGGTTCAGAGGCGGGAGCCCGTTTAAAGATCCGTCGACGTGGTGCCACCTGGACGAGAAGACTGGAGATTCAGGAGATCGGAGCAGCCGTAACAAACCGTGGGATGATGGTTGAAGACCGAAGGACTCGGATCGTTCGGTATAACATTTCTACCCACTTTGTAGTTTATTAGTTTAGCTTTAATGGCAGATCTGGGTTATAGTATACGATAGCGCCTGTCAAAAAGTTTTTGTTCCGCATTTGGCGTCTGTTAGACGGCCGGGGCGCTACCGTGTACTTACATCAACATCGGTCTTAGAAGCGAGCTCATACCTGTCATATGATAACGATATCAAGAGAGGAACCTGAGAATATGGATAACCTCCCCCGGTGCTTTGAAAATGACGATAACAAGGTGATCTCGGAGTTTCCACCGGCGCCGAAAGAGCTGGAAGATGGAATACACATTACTGCAGATAACCTCAAGAAGATTGATTTGGGAACGGCAAGTGACCGGCGACCTACATTCATCAGTGAGCTGCTATCTGAAAAAAGGGTAGCTGCGTTAAAAGATGTGCTTATGCGGCATAGAGATTGCTTCGCATGGAACTATTCCGAAATGCCAGGATTAGATCCAGATATCGCGGTCCACAAACTAACGATATCCCCGGACGTCAAGCCAGTCAAACAAGCACCGAGAAGAATGCGGCTCGAGCTTGAGGTGAGCATCAATGCCGAGATCAAGAAACTAATCGACTCTGGCTTCATCCAAGAAGTGCAGTACCCTGATTGGATCGCCAACATCATCCCGGTAATGAAGAAAAATGGGACAGTGCACATATGCGTGTACTTCCGGGATCTCAATAAAGCTTGCCCGAAGGACGACTTCCCAGTACCGGTCACCGAGCTGATGATAGACAATACATCCACTCACGAAGTTTTCTCCTTCATGGACGGATCGTTGGGATATAACCAGATAAAGATGCATCCCGAAGACCAGAAACATACTGCTTTCCGAACCCCTCTGGGAATATTCTGCTATAAGGTGATGCCTTTCGGTTTAAAGAACGCCGGTGTCACCTATCAGAGGGCCATGACGAAGATCTTCGATGACCTTATACATGAAATCGTCGAATGCTACATCGACGGCCTCGTGGTTAAAAGCAAATTATACGAGGAACATCTCGAACATCTGAAGATCGTATTTCAACGACTTCGGCAATATAACTTGAAGATGAACCCACTCAAATGCGCGTTCAGGGTGTCCTCAGGTAAATTCCTAGGATTCGTCGTCCGACACCAAGGTATTGAGATAGATCCGTCAAAGATCAAGGCGATTATGGAAATGCCCCCACCAAGGACTCTTAAGCAATTGCGGTCTCTCCAAGGGAAGCTCGCGTATATTCGGCGATTTATAGCCAATCTCTCATGGAAGTGCCGCCCTTACAGTCACCTGATGAAGAAGGGAACCCCGTTCGTCTGGGACCACAAGTGCCAAGGCGCGCTGGACGAAATCAAGCAATATCTGCAGAACCCGCAAGTGTTGGCCGCTTCGATTAAGGGAAAGCCCCTTATTCTTTATACAACTGCCCTCGAAGGTTCTTTAGGCACATTATGGGCACAAGAGAACGACTAAGGGAAGGAGAGAGCCCTCTACTATTTGAGTTGAGTTCTACTGGGGGCAGAAAGCAATTACTCTCCTATCGAAAAAAACTGCCTGGCGTTGATCTTCGCGATAACGAAACTCCGGCACTATGCATTGGCGCATGAGGTCCGTCTCATATCGAAGGTGGACCCTCTCAAGTATTTGATATCGAAGGCCATATTAACGGGATGACTTGCTAAATGGGCCTTACTCTTGATGGAGTTCTCAATAACTTACCAGCCTCTTAAGGCAGTGAAAGGCCAGGCCATCGCCGACATCCTCGCTGAACATCCGATACCGGCTGATTCCCCTCTGAATTGAGAACTGCCAGACGAACATGCGTTTGATGCGATCGACGGTGGTGATACCCAATGGGAACTTTATTTTGATGGAGCTTCTTCCATGAAGAATCGCAAACAAAACATGCCCATAATCAAATCAGTGGTATGCCTCATCTTCGTGACCCCACAAGGAGGGATAATGCGCTTTGTTTTCTCCTTAACAGAGCCAAAGACAAACAATGAAGCCGAATACGAAGCTTTGATAGCAGGCCTCGAGATCGCTATCGACATGGGAATTGAGAACCTCCTCATATACGGAGACTCCCATCTGGTCGTTAGTCAAGTAAACGGCGACTATCAAACGTGCAAACCAGAACTGGTAAAGTACAGCGAGAGGGTACAACAACTGTTGACCCAAATTCCCTCCTACATCCTCGAAAGCATACCGCGCGCAGAAAATAGCAAAGCGGATGCACTAGCTAAGCTCGCTAAAGAACTGGCCGACGAGAACCTCGATGACGTGAGGATCGTTGTGCAAAGCCGTCGAGTTCTTGCACCGGCAGAAATATCTCCAGAATCGTCCGAAGAAAAGGGAGCGACTAAGCAGACGGCCCTGCAAATAAAAGACCAGGAAAAGGCTGAGGATTGGAGAGAAGTCTTTATAGACTACTTCAAATCCCATCGAACGCCTGAAGATGCATCATCAAAACATCAGCTCATGAAGCGAGCCCTATCTTTCGCTTTCGACAATGATACCCTGTATAAGTAGTCATTTGATGCTTTGTGGTTGAGATGCCTGGGACCTGAAGAGGTGAAAAGAGTCGTCCAAGAAGTTCACGACGGACTCTGCGGTTCTCACCAAGCAGGCCCGAAGATGAAGTTGAAGATCAAACGGATGGGTTATTATTGGACCATGATGATCCAAGACTGCCTCGAGTATGCGAAGCAATGCCACTCGTGCCAGATTCATGGGGACTTTATCCATCAACATCCAAATCCACTACATCCAACGTTGGCTAGCTGGCCATTCGAAATGTCGGGAACTGACATAATCGGCCCCATCGAGCCAGCATCGTCCAGAGGACATCGATTCATTTTGGCGGCAACTGATTACTTCTCCAAATGGGCAGAAGCAGTACCGCTGAGGGAAGTGAAGACGGAGAATATCCTCCATTTCTTCAAGACGCACGTTATTTATCGGTTTGGAACTCCGCGACGGATCATCTCCGATAACGGGCCAGCCTACAGAAGCCACAAGATTAGCTGCTTCGCACAACAACATAACATAGACTGGAGATACTCTTCGGTCTATAATCCCCGAGCTAACGGTCTAGCTGAGGCCTTCAACAAGACCTTGACGAAGATCATGAAAAAGACGGTGTCCCGAAATAAGAAGGACTGGCACGAAAGACTGCATGAAGCTCTTTGGGCATATCGAACTATGTTCAAGACGGCCACGAACACAACACCGTACACGTTGGTATTCGGTACAGAAGCAGTACTCCCTCTCGAGATAGAGTTACCTTCTCTACGAGTGGCAGTCCATTATGAGCTAACGGACGAAGAGAATGCTCACCTTCGGCTTGAGGAGCTCGATGCCCTTGATGAAACCCGGCTCATAGCGCAACAAAATCTGGAAGCTTATAAAGCAAAGATGACGCGCTCATATGAAAGATTGACCAGGCCGAGGACATTTGGCCAGGGCGAACTCGTGCTAGTGGTCAAAAGACCTATGATCCCCAATCGTGCTAAACGAGGGAAATTCGAGCCAAATTATGAAGGCCCGTACATTATAGACAAGGTCTACCAGGGTGGGGCCTATCTACTCATGGACATGCATGGCGAAAGACCCTTCAGGCCAATAAACGGTCGCTTCTTGAAGAAGTACTACGCTTGACGAGTCACGGCCTAGGTCAATGATAGATGACGACGACTATGTCCGCTCGCTATCTTCCTAAGCCCAAACTCTATAAGTAGTAACCGGATTACTTTACGATGGACCGAAACGTCCTTAAACTAACAACAGACCGAAATGTCCTAACAACGGACCGAAACGTCCTTAAAATAACAACGGACCGAAACGTCCTTAAACTAACAACGGACTGAAACGTCCTTAAACTAACGACGGACCGAAACGTCTTTAAACTGGCAACGGACCATTATGTCCTAAAACTAGCTGTTGACCGAGATGTCGATAAACTACGGTGGATTACAACATCCCAAAGCTGATAAAAAAAGAATAAAAAAATGGTATGTCCATAAGCAAAATGGGCGCGGATGAAAACCCGAAAGGGCTCCGTGAGTAAAAACAGCAGGGCTACCGGCGAGTCTTGTGAAAACCCGAAAGGGCGCAACCTCGTTAGAATAAAAAAAAGAATAAAAAAAAAGAGAAAACAGTATGTCCATAAGCAAAGTGGGCACCGATGAAAACCCGAAAGGGCTCCATGAGTAAAAACAGCAGGGCTACCAGCGAGTGTTTGTGAAAACCCGAAAGGGCGCAACCTCGTTAAAAGACACTTACAGGGTCCTCTCGACCTTGTGAGGAGAAATCACCCGCGTGAGATCCTTACGACTCACAAGGGAGCAACACACTTAGGAATCCTCACGATTCCTAAGGAGAAATTACACTTGCGAGATCCTCACGACTCGTAAGGAGAACTCTCTTATGGGACCCTCACGGCTCATAAGATTTGAAAGTCTTAAGTTACAGAGACCTGAACCTGTTCTTAAGCAACCCCCACAACCTCCGATACTGCCGTACAAGTGTCTCAATACTTACCCTTGTATACAATCCATGGGCGCGAATAAACATTTTCCTAACAAAGTCCCATCCGTGACTAGGGATATGTCTACACGGTGAACAACCCTTGCGAGTCTTCTCGACTTATAAGGGGAAAACTTTCTTGTAAGATCCTTACGACTTACAGGAGGACATGCACTTAGGAATCCTCACGATTCCTAAGGAGAAAACACACCTACAAGATCCTCATGACTTGTAGGGAGAAATACCTTTGTGAGACCCTTACGGCTCATGAAGTCAAAAGCCTTAGTCGACAGGACCCTAACCATGTTTGCTAAGCCACCTTTGCTCGATATCGACAGAGGCAAATGATGATTCGCTCCTGGCAATATCCCAGTTGTAGCAGTGCTGATGCCGAAATCGGTGTCTAATCCCAACCTTTCGGCAAAAAGCTAGCGAGCCACACATGCATACGAAATAGCCGAAATGGTAGGGCGACTTGCGACAAGATCAGCAAGTAAAAATGTGTACAAGAGAAATAGCCGAAATGATTGGGCAACTCGCAATAAAAACCAGGGAGTAAAAATAAAACAAATAGCCGAAATGATTGGGCGCCACGAAAAATAGCCGAAATGATGGGGCAATCGCGACCTTCGCGATATAAAAGCTGAAATGATAGAGCATTGCGGAAAGAAATAAAAAAAATGATGAATAAAAAATGAAATTTATGCCCTCAAGGTGATATCATGTCAATCCCTGTATATAATCCAGGGGCACAAACAAAGAAGGAATCACACTCCTCCTCCCCAGGTTTCATCAGAAGAAGAAGCCAAATCTCGACGGCTCACAGATAGCCTGGAGATCATCTCAGCATTCGTCTCATTACAACAAGATGCAACATCAAGCAAAGCGGAACAGCGACAACCCCCAGTTCCATGACTCGGCGGTATACAGATGACCGAGAGTCAAATCCCAACTCCGTGAAATGCGGATATAATCAACAAAATTCCTGGTCACGTGGAACGCAGATAACGTCACTTCTGACCCCGTGGAAAACGTCCAGAGCGGATCCTGGTCCTCGCAGAGCACGACAGTGAACCCGTGTGAAGCATCCAGAGAGGAGCCTAGTCCTCGCCGAACACGACAGTGAACCCGTGGGAAGCATCTAGAGCAAAATTCCTGGTTACGTGGAACACGGATAACGTCACTTCTGACCCCGTGGAAAACGTCCAGAGCGGATCCTGGTCCTCGCAGAGCACGGCAGTGAACCCGTGTGAAGCATCCAGAGCGGAGCCTAGTCCTCGCCGAACACGGCAGTGAACCCGTGGGAATCATCTAGAGCAAAATTCCTGGTTACGTGGAACACGGATAACGTCACTTCTGACCCAGTGGAAAACGTCCAGAGCGGATCCTGGTCCTCGTAGAGCACTGCAATGAACCCGTGTGAAGCATCCAAAGTGGAGCCTAGTCCTCGCCGAACATGGTAGTGAACCCATGGGAAGCATCTAGAGCAAAATTCCTGGTTACGTGAAACACGGATAACGTCACTTCTGACCCCGTGGAAAACGTCCAGAGCGGATCCTGGTCCTCGCAGAGCACGGCAGTGAACCCGTGTGAAGTATCTAAAGCGGAGCCTAGTCCTCGCCGAATACGGAAGTGAACCTGTGGGAAGCATCTAGAGCAAAATTCCTGGTTACGTGGAACGTGGATAACGTCATTTCTGACCCCGTGGAAAACGTCCAGAGCGGATCCTGGTCCTTGCAGAACACGGCAGTGAACCCGTGTGAAGCATCTAAAGCGGAGCCTGGTCCTCGCCAAACATGGCAGTGAACCCGTGGGAAGAATCCAGAGTAAATATCGGACTGTGAGGTCCTTAAACTCATGGACTATGATGTCCTTAACCTCGACCGTGATGTCTTAAAACTAACAATCAACCATAATGATTTTAAACTGATTTTACCTTGGTTCAAGGGTACATCTCTTCACTCCTTTGATATTTGTCGTTGTAATTCCTCAACGTCTTCAAAGAGGTGACGGGTCCCAATAACCACACATTTTCGCGGACTGTGAGGTCCTTAAACTCACGGACTATGATGTCCTTAACCTCGACCGTGATGTCTTAAAACTAACATTGGACTGTGGAGTCCTTAAATCCACGGACTATGATGTCCTTAACCTCGACCGTGATGTCTTAAAACCAACATTGGACTGTGAGGACCTTAAACTCATAGAATATGATGTCCTTAACCTCGACCGTGATGTCTTAAAACTAACGTTGGACTGTGAGGTCCTTAAACTCATGGACTATGATGTCCTTAACCTCGACCGGGATGTTTTAAAACTAACAACGGACTGTGGAGTCCTTAAATCCACGGACTATGATGTCCTTAACCTCGACCGCGATGTCTTTAAACTACGGTATCCTGAAAAACGTCCAGAGCGGAGCCTGGTCCTCGCCAAACACGGCAGTGAACCCGTGGGAAGCATCCAGAGCAACCCCTGACTCCATGAAATGCGGATAAGGGAAACTTCACCCATCACTTGCGGGTCCTCACGACTCGTAAGGAAGTAAAATTCTCTTGTGAGATCCTTACGACTTTCAAGAGAAAACGCACTTAGGAATCCTCACGATTCTTAAGGAGAAATTACACCTACGGGATCCTCTCGACCGGTAGGGAGAAAATTCTTTATGGGACCCTCACGGCTCATAAAGTTGAAAAGTCTCAGGTGACAGATCCTAACCCTGTTTTCTAAGCCATCACTACCTTACAAAGAGCACAAGATTGACAGTTATATACTATCTACAGACCGCACTTGATAAAATCACATGGCAAACAACACAGTAAGAAAGGAGAAAACAGAGAAATGACATAAGACGTTATGGAGAACGCGTATCTTTTATTCATAAATTCGATCGGGTACAAAATACATTGTATTAAATAATAAAAGAACAAATACATTCATTCAAAATTACAAATGATACAAAATTTTCATTGAGAGGAAAGCGCTTTTAGTAGTCCAACATGCCGCTCGCGCACTTCCCTCAGCCTATCTTCCTGATCGGCTGCCGCGGCCAACTCTGCTTCGATCTGGGCTCGCTGCTGCAAGTAAGATGAGAGTTGTTCCTCGGTGGCTCGCTGAGCTGCTTCACGATCTTGTGCATCACGCTCAGCGACATCGAGCTTCTGCTTCAATGTTAACCCATCAGAGATACATTGCAGAAGGCCCTCGAAGATAACTTTCACCTGGGCAACGTTCGCGTCGACCTCAGTACGCAGTCGAGCAGACTCGCTTGAAGTTTCTTTGCATTCCCTCCGCTTTAAAGCCACTTCTTGTTCAAGATGGCGGAAGTAAGAAGCGCTCTAGTCGATCCATGCCGTATGTTGAGTGCTCGTGGCCAAAATCTCAGGTGTCGGGCGCTTAAGCTCGAGCTCATGCAAGCAAGCCTCGACCTCCCGGCAGCGATTAACCCAAGACTCAACGATGCCCTCACCATGAAAGTTCATGAGCGTCGCCAGCATAGGGTTAATCTCTGCGGCAAAATCCGCGGCAGATGTGGGAGCCTCTACGTCGAACTCCTCGATATACTCGCTTAGCATGTGTAGGCTGGTCAAAGCACCTTTGGATGATGGACGCCTTAAAAAGGGCCCGGCCGGCATTATAATACGAGACTCGAACAGGGCCGGAGTCGGTGTGATTGCTGCAAGATAGGTCATAATCAGATGTCGGCTCAAGAAACAAAGAAAACAAGCAAAAAAGTAGAGTCTACTATACCGGCTGCAGCAGGGGGCAGGGCTGGGAGTACTGGTGGCGCAACGACGGCATCGTCCCCTCCTCCGATTCGTAAGGCTACAGGAAATATAAAGACGAGATTAGCAATAATGCGACTACTCGTTAAAGAAGAGGACGTCATTTAGAGAAAACACTTACCGACACCAGCAGGTGGACTAATCTTTGACAAGAAGGACAAGTGTGGGTGCAACACCTGGTACAGGTGGTCAAGAAGAACTCCTGCAAAAACGCGATGACTCGACGTCAGTACATGAATTATACATCCGATAAGACTAATGGGTTAAAAATCCATACCTTCCAGCATTTGCGACGGTGCGAGAGAAGGCAGAGGAGTGGTCACCGTCAGAGCGGTAACTGACAGCCCTCCTACGAGTAACGCGGCATCAGCACTAACCGCACCTGCGTTAGAAACAAGATAAGACCTGTCAGGAAGGATTACAGAATAGAAAGAAGGGTGGTGACCCAAGATTTACCTGAAGAGTCGCCGTCCGGAGCCCTAATGAAGGCGTCACTTGATGCAACGGTTGCGTCTCCCTCCTCCATTGGGATGGTCTCACCTCCCGTTGCCTCATCGCCCGACTCCACAGGAGCCGTCGTCAGGCTCGCGGCGCCGGGAGATGACAAGGAACCGTAAGCAGGGAGTGCGATGATCAGAGCGTTGCCCGACTCTTGAGAAAGAGCGGCCATCTCTTGCTCAGCGACCATAGCAGGCGTCTCACCCGCTACCACCTCGGTCTCAGCTATCGCAGCCGTCTCATCCATCGCTGCCATAGGATCATCCGTAGAAGCCATTTCATCCACTGCTGCCTCAGGCTCGGCCGTAGCAGCCGTCTCACCCGCTGCCCCCTCGGGCTCGGCATCGGCAGCCTTCTCGGGCATAGCAGTTGTGACTGTCTCATCAGCCACTATCTCGGGCCTGGCAACCCCGGCTACATCGCCTACCGTCGCCTCGGGCTCAGCCGCTACCTCCTCCACCATCCCCCCAGGCTCGACGGTCGCCGCCACTCATTCAGTGAGACTCGGCCCTGCAGAACAAGATATATAAGAACCGACGGTTTTAAAACTTTGACAACAAAGCCTCACAAACACATTACCTGAGGTGGATTTACCATTGGCTTCCCGAGCTGCACGTGCCTCCCGTCTATGAGCAGTAGACAAGGCGACCGGGAGCTCCTCTGAGGGAGTAGCAGCGGGAGTAACGGCGCTTGAGCCCGCTCCCACAGCCAGAGTAGTGCTACGCTCCCTCGCAGCGCGCCTCAGGCGCTTCCTTTCCTCCCGGGCCGTCACGACAGACTTCTTAGAAGTATCTATTTCCCCCAATCAGAGCAAAGCTCTATTCGAATTTCAAAAATTCAAAATTTGAAGCAACGCATCAAATTCCTTGCGCTGCGCACAACGCGCCACGTGTCAAAAGCTGATACGTCAGCGCAGCGTCCAAGGCAGCGCGCCCAATCAGAGCAAGGCTCTATTTAAAACAAAAATTAAAGGAAGCAACGCTTCAGTTGCGCAAGCGCTGCGCTGCGCAACACGTGTCAGCACAGTTGCGCAAGCGCAGTTGCGCAAGCGCTGCGCGACACGTGTCAGCGCAGACGCAGTTGCGCTGCGCTGCGCGCTGCGCGACACGTGTCACCGCAGACGCAGTTGCGCTGCGCTGCGCGCTGCGCGACACGTGTCAGTGCATTTGCGCAAGCGCAGTTGCGCTGCGCTCTGCGCTGCGTAACACGTGTCACGCGCTGGGGCGTTTGCGCCAAACAGAATTAAAATTCTAGTAAGATCCTTCTATTCTTGTGAAAACAAGAAGATTGCCTTCTGTAAAACAGAAGCCCTTGGATCAAAGATCCAACGGTGGGAAAAATTCCCCAAATCACTCAGAGAATGATCTCTTTAACAAACTTAATAAATTTATGGGCACTATATAAAGACCCCTAGACCCCAACTCAAAAGATGATGAACATCGAGAGATCAAGAACTTCGAAACAGAGAGAACTCTGAAGAAAATTCAAGAAAAAGGTAAAAACCTTTACAAAATAGAAGAATTTCTTCTGAATAGATCATTGATCTAAGAACAAGATCAATGATCTTCAATAAAAAATAAATAAATAATAACAGTTCCTTGCACTTTTTATGAACCATTGGTTCTGGAATTTCAGAAAAATTCTTTTCTTGAATCCAAAATTGGATCAAGTTATTGAAACAGTATCTTGCACTTGCAAAACTGCATTGTTGCGCTCCTGGGTTGGCGCAAGCCACTAGAGAGCGGCCACGTGCCAGCACCAGAGCCACTTACGCTATGCGCTTTTAAGATAGAACATTGCTCTCTGAAATTGGCGCAACTCACCAGAGCGCGCCACGTGTCAACAGCGCAACAGCGCAGCGCACTGCGCTTGCGTGACATGTGTCACCACCACAAGCGCTTGCGCTCAATGATTGGCGCAAAGCGCCTGACAAATGCACTTCATTGTTTACTGAAGGGCCAAGCCCAAATCAAAATGGCCTAGCAGGCCAAAATAAAATGCAATGCATTAAAAGGGCAAAGCCCAAACAAAATAGATGCTCTGCATCATTTATAAAAGGGCAGAGCCCAAACAAAATAAAAATGCAATGCATTAAAAGGGCAGAGCGCAAACAAGATAGATGCTCTGCATCATTTATAAAAAGGGAAGAGCCCAAACAAAAAAAAATGCAGTGCATTATTAAAAAGGGGCAAAGCCCTAGCACAGGCCTAATAGGCCAAAGACAAATAAAAATGTTGAACATTTTTCAACTGGACTTAGCCCAATCATGGCCGTAAGTCCTCAAATTAAATTGACTGAGCATGGCTGCTCTCCTAAATCAATTTACATCTGGTTCGAGGGTACATCTCTGAACTCCTCTGATTCCTATCGTTGTAATCCTTCAACGACGTCAGAGAGATGACGGGTCTCGACAACTACACATCAACACGGACTGTGGGGTACTTAAACCCACGGACTTATGCGTCCTTAAACCAAGATACGGACTGTGGGGTCTTTAAACCCACGGACTTATGCGTCCTTAAACTACTTATGGACCATCATGTCCCTAAATTAGCAACTGACCACAATGTCCCTAAACTACCTATGGACCACTACGTCCCTAAACTAGAACAATAGAGCCCTAAAATGCTCTTTTGTCGGATCCGAACGATCCCGTTAAGTTGATCTTAGTCTCAAATCAGACTAACGTATCCTTAACGAATGTTTAAGTTGATCTTAGCCTAAATATGGCTAACGTATCCTTAAACTAAAACACCAAACCCAAATCTAAGTAAATACGGATTTGGACTAATCCACGTCCTACGGGCGACGGCATAACTTAGTCTCCGTATACAATCCACGGGCAACCATAAATAAAACAAACACACACGATACGAAGTGAAATTCTGGAGAAGGAGAAAGTGGCTACCGCGATGCGGTAGTGTAATTAACTGCAGGGGCTTGCGCCTGCAGGGAAGAGCGTCCCCACAATCAAAAAACCCCTCAAACGAGGGGGAATCTGACGAAGTCTGCTACATCGGCCGCATCCGTCTAAACCTCCGATACACGGTGCCATAAATCAACTTGGCATCTTCGGAGAGGTGGGAGGATAAAACCAAATAGCATCTGCCCCGAATCTCAGGCAAGGCGTCTCACGTCGTGGCCGCTATTCGGAGGGGAACAGATTCTGGCACGCCCGGTGGGACCTTTTCCTCTTTCCACTCCACACTTCGTGTGTCGTCTTCGCGAACGAATCGCGGTTTGTTAAAGGTTGCCTTTGGATTTCAAGTTACTAAGATTTGGTCTTTTGTCTGGCGCAGAAATCAAGCATCGATGGCCTCTAACTGCTCGAACTGATCGAAGTGCCAATGCAACCGACGCTCCACCTCACCTGGAGGCGTAACATATGGGCCTCAAGCGGCCTCCGTCCTTACTATGCCTGTGGAGCAAGTGACTCAGGCTACTACTGGCCTGTTCTTCGGGACCATGCTCCCGCCAGCAAGCTTCACCATCCCTGTGCCCGTACCGGAAGCTTCAAAGAAGTCGGTCTTCGATTGACTTGCTACTCCCACGGCCCCTCTCAACGGGTCGTCCAACTCCTCGGTCTTCTCCAGACTGAGCCTGAACTCCAAAGGGCCTGCCAAAAAGCCCATGATCCCTGAGAAGGCCATCCCAAAGAAGACGGCTGCTCCCGAAGTCGCCAAGGCGGCTTCTCCTGTCAAAGAGTCAGTCTTTGCAAGGCTAACTACTCCCACTCATGCCCCTGCTCGAGGATCTGTCTTTGACAAATTGAATACCGCTGCTCAAAGGACGACATCAGTCTTTAAGAGGCTGGCACCAGCAGCGCCTCATTCGGACAGGGGGCGAGAAGAAGCTGTCTCTGTAGCTGAACCAATACCGACAACTCGTCACGCCCGACGACGCTACTGGCGCCGGATAAGGAAGAATGGGGGCAACTCCCCCTCTGGGATAACTCCGCCAGCTCCAACGGTGGAAGTTAATGCTGTTGTTCCAACTAGGAACAGCTTTGAGCTGCTGAACAGGGTACACAGAAATTCACCGACTGCAGTGCTCAAAAGATCTCCTCCACCGGTAGAGACCGCCGTGGAAGCAGAAAAGCCGGAGCAGTCTCCTCAATCGCTGTCCTCCAGGATCTATAAGACGCGGCGACGAGTCCGAGAATCGGTGATTGATCCGAATTTCTCTCACCAGCACAAGAAGTCGAAAGGTCGGCAGGAAGAAAATCCCCCTGTCAAGCAACGAAAGACGACGACCACTTGGGTGCCCAAAGCAACGGCCCCTTCAACTTCGAAGGCCTACAAGCGAAGAAGGCCGGAGGAAGTCCCCACGCCGGCGGCGAATATCAAAGGTGGTGAACCCAAACGCCCTAAGTCCGGGGGCATTGTAGTTCATACCGTCTACATGGCGTCTGGTAAAGAGGACAGCCAGGCATCTACAGGTCATCGACCGCTTACACGGTCAGTGACCAAAGCTCAGGAGCAACAGGGAAAGCTCCTGGAGATGATGAACGTGATAGCCGCACTCACTGGGCCAAAAGAAAGCCCCGAAGCGTCCTCGGATGAACGCCAGGAGCAAGAAACTGACGCTGAATTCCTTCGTCGGATATTGGAGAAGAAGGATAAAGAGGCTGCTGAACAAGCAGCCAACATAAAGCGTATGGCCCTCCTGTTCCAAGACATGGTGGGGATGATGATCCAACAAGATCCTCCAGCCGAAGATCCTCCAGCCGAAGATCCTCCAGCCGAAGATCCCCCGATCGTCCTTGAAGACGATAGGGGAGAAACGTCAAATCCTCCACCAGCCCTGTCAACAGCCAAAGAGGAGACAATCTCCAAAACTGACTTGGACGAGTATATAGCCCAACAAATACGAGTTCACCAGGCGACTGAGGCAGCTGGTCAAGTTGTCAGAACAGGGCGACCATATCCGAGCTGGTATGATCAGATCAAGTACCCGCCGGGCTATACAATACCCAAATTCCATGTCTATAAGGGGGCAATCCTCACCAGCATGTTGCCCAGTTCAAAGCGCTCTGCGGCAACATGATTGTTAGGTTACGTGCGTGTTCAAGTTTAGTTTTAAATACCGCAATCAAGACGGTTTCGCTTGTAGCTAGCCGGTTGAGTACGGGTCGTCCGCAGGGAGATGGGAGTCTTTTTCAAAGTGTTTTAACGAGTTAAGTCCTGTTTTCAGATTTTTGTTGTGGTTATCTAAGTGTAAGTTGATAATTAAAGAGAGCTTGTTAGGGTGAGGATTAGGTTAGTTTGAGTTAGGAGTCTCCACATCTTTCGTTGCCCCACTTAATATCGGTGTTACGGTAATCGGCAACAACGGGGATTAGCACGACTAGGAAGGTACTTGCGAGTAAAAGCTAGGCTTTCCAACGCATAGTCCTTCCTTTTGGTGCTTGTCCGTCCGTTCTTGGCTCTTATCCATAACCTCCGGTTAATTCAACCACAACCGGTCTCACTACGGAATCACCGCTATCATGTAGGATAGGGTGCCGTAAGGAGCGGATTGTGGTTCAATTAACGGGAGTCGATTTAAGTTGTTGGGCAAGGAAAGAGTGAGAGAGATTTCCTTCTCTCAAACTTCCCTTATCCTACCCTAACAAGTATAAAACTACTCACACTTCATAATACGGAAAAACAAAACAAACAAAAGAGGAAGATAGAAAGAAGGAGACTAGAAGAATACGACTAACTATTTGCGACCTCACCTTGGCGAGGATCAAGCGTAAGTATCATTGTCGTATGAATGATAAAGAAAAAGAGAGAAGAAAGAAACAATCAAGCAAATAACAACAACTACTTAACAATTAAAATTACAACAAATTAGGACAAGTAAAGAAAGAGACAAGCATGATAAAAATTGGTCTTCTTTATTCATCACTCTTCACTCAAAAGCTCACTACAAGTTTAATGGAGAAGAGGTGAGAAGAGGAAGAAGAACAAGACTAAAACTAGGCAAAAAATGAGAATACAAAAATTGACCAATTCTTCACAAAATTCTGGGCTATTTATAGGCCAAGAAATGAAACCCTAGGGCAACCAACAGAACCCAGACGAAATGACCAAACTACCCCTGAAATCTCGTGCTCTGAACAGCCTGTACGGCCGCGGATCCGCGCCCCTACAGTGGGTTTAGGGTGTGGGCTTCTGAGGTTTTTCCTGGTCTCCTGTCCCCTCTTGTCTGGTGTGGGTATTTTCTGATAATTCTTTCCCATTTCTTCCAGAATTTCTATTGAGCAAAGGTGGACTTTTTTGTGGATGATTGCCTCAAGCTCCGCGTAGATCTCTTGGATTTTGTGCTGCCATTGAGCCTTGTGCATGAGAATGACGTTGATTTGACACTTTGTCTTCCTAAACTGGTAACTGGCAAAATACGGATGAAGAGCGGAGACTGTGTTTTTATCTGTGGTTGGCAGGAACCGGATTTTGTCGTGTTTTCCATGAATTTCTCCGTTTGAGAACCGGGAACCTGTATCCTGCAATTGACTAGCAAACACGGCTCAAGAGTATCTACCGATATGCAATGTGATAAAAATTGGGCGGTATGAAAATGCAAAAATCTGATATGAACAAATACCCCCAAACTTATCATTTGCTCGTCCCGAGCAAAGCCCATTTATTCACAAAAAATTTCCTAACCTCACTTTCGCAGGGAACGCGATTGCACTGAGCATGTGCAACAAGCCGTTAAACCTCTAGGTGTCCCTAGTAGGAGGAGTGTTGTCTCCTTAGGGTTTTCAGCGGATACTACCCACAAAATCCGGTCAAGTTGGTTTTGTAAAATAACTAAGCTTCAAACCCTAAAGTTTTGTTTTAGAAAATAACAATTCTATAATCCTAAGTCTAGATCATCGAACCTTTATTTTTCACACCTCGCTTTTTATTTAACTACAGATTTTATATGTCTTTACGTGCAGTGCAAATAGAGTCGTTAAGTTCCAGAAGGATCGATTAAAGTCATCATGTCGCACAATAAAGCCCAGATAACAATTTTAAAAGGATCACATAAGTTTTATAAAGAGTTAAGCATTTTTCAAGTTTCGTTTTCCAGTAAGGTTTCAACTTCAGAATTTCTATCTTCCTTAACAGGAAACTAAGTCGTATTTTTCACTCCACCTTTTTCTTGTTTTCATTTCATACACACCTCTGTGAACGTGCAATAGTCTTTATCAAAGAGTAAAACCTTCATATCTCCGTTAAAATTTTTTTTTTATAAAAGCCTGTCTTTTATCAAGATTATTCTCACACAAAGAACCGTTAGGAATTTTAACTCGGAGAGAACACTTGCTTGACTTTGTTTTAAACTGGACTTTCTAGGCTTCTTAGCGAGCTTTGGGCCAATGCACCCAAACCAGTTGGTTTTAGGGCATTAGGTGTAGAAACACCCCAGCGGACTTAATTACTCAAGTTACCTAGGTCCAAAAACAAAAGACAGTTTGGCGTGAAAATCAGATGATTTAATACGAACGGAGATATAACCGGCAGTTCAATTATTTTTTTGGATAAAAGACGTGTTTAGTGAGTTTGGTGTGTAATCATTCCAATCAAGTTTCAGATGGGTTATTTTTCAGACTTAGCTCCAATTACGGTATCAATAACATTCCTTCATATTCGCTTTACTTCATAAACTATTCTTGACATTACTTATTTCAGAACAAACCTATTTGATCCTCAGAAAATCATTTATCTGTTTAAAAGTTTAAACATGAAAGACTTGTCATCTAATTCCCAAAATCTTACGACACGTGTAGTGTGATGTAAAGACGTATATCAGCTATAGTTAACTTCAAAGGAGAGTTATCTTTTAGGTTTTCAAAATCCAAACATAAGATCTAGTTATTCCTATTTTTTCAAACAAAAACCGTCGAATGTTGAATCAGAGTTCTTCCACAAGCTAACTTGACAAAAAAGTTTTTATATTTTTTAGAAAATTTTCAAATTTTTATGGATTTTATGGATTTAAATATGCAGATGCAAAATATACATATGAATGCGAAGGTAAGAAATGCGTACCGAGCGTACCCCCAAACTTAAACTGGACAGTGTCCTCACTGTCGTTGCATGAAGAGAGTAGTTGGAAAGTTCAAAATTGTCGGTTAGCAATATACAATTTTTATTTGTTTTTGTTTTTAAAGAAAAGAAAAAGAATATACACAAATATATACAAAAATGGTTTGTACATACCCCCAAACTTATTTGGAACAGTGTCCACTGTTCTTGGCTGGATAACCGAAGTTTGGAGGTAGGCAGAGGAAGATCATTCAGGGTAAACCGGCTCCTGTAAGAACAGGAGCTCCTCTGTCGGTTCGGCGCTAAGGTACGGTTTGCATCGGTGTCCGTTCACTTTGAAGAGTGAACCGTCCTTTGGATTTTCCAAATCCACAGCGCCCTGCAGATACACATTCCGCACAAAATACGGCCCTTTCCAGCGAGATCTGAGCTTTCCAGGATGGAAGTGAAGTCGGGTGTCGTAAAGCAGTACCTGCTGACCAGGTACGAAGGTTTTGCGCAAAAGGTGTTTATCGTGAAACACCTTCGTTCGATTCTTAACGACAACCGCGTTGTCGTAAGCCTCATCCCTAAGCTCGTTCAGTTCGTTCAACTGCAGCTTCCGATGGCTGCCCGCATCCTCAAGAGACAGATTCAGCTCCTTTATCGCCCAAAATGCGCGATGCTCGATTTCAACAGGAAGGTGGCAGGCTTTTCCGTACACAAGCCGATAGGGAGACATGCCAAGGTCGGTCTTATAAGCGGTTCTAAATGCCCAAAGGGCATCAGTGAGTTTCAGAGACCAATCCTTACGGTTCTTGGAAACCTTTTTCTCCAGTATCTGCTTGATTTGCCGATTTGAAACTTCGGCCTGCCCGCAGGTTTGGGGGTGGTAGGGCGTAGAGAGCTTATGATTAATGGAGTATTTCCGCATCAAGGCTTCGAAAGTTTTATTGCAGAAATGACTTCCATTGTCGCTAATGATCGCTCGGGGGTGCCCAAACCGGGAGAAAATGTTTTCTTTAAGGAACCTTGTTGTCGTTAGTCCGTCTAGGCACAGCCTCGACCCATTTAGAGACGTAATCAACAGCTAGAAGGATGTACAAGTTTCCAAAAGAGCTGGGAAACGGCCCCATGAAGTCTATCCCCCAAACATCGAAAATCTCAACAACCAAGATCGGTTGGAGCGGCATCTCGTTCCTCCGGGATATCCGGCCTATGTGTTGGCACCGGGAGCAAGTCTTGCAATAGTCGTGAGCGTCTTTGAAAAGTTGTGGCCAGTAGAAACCACATTGCAAGATCTTCTCAGCTGTCTTTCTGGGCCCAAAATGCCCGCCACATGCTTGATCGTGGCAAAATGACAGCACACTCTTGAATTCCTCATCAGGGACACACCGACGAATAATCTGGTCGGGACAGTACTTGAACAAGTAGGGTTCGTCCCAGTAAAAGTGTTTTACTTGGGATAAGAAGCGAAGTCTGTCCTGACTTGACCATTCAGTCGGTAGTAATCCCGTGGCCAAATAGTTCACAATATCTGCGAACCAAGGTTCGCAAGATACTGTCAAGAGTTGTTCATCCGGGAAAACGTCGTTGATCGGAATTGGAAGCGAAGGCGAAGAAGGAAGTCGTGAGAGATGGTCGGCCACTACGTTTTCACATCCTCGTTTGTCCTTAATGACAAGGTCAAACTCTTGAAGCAAGAGGATCCAACGTATTAACCGAGATTTGGCATCTTTCTTCGCAAAAAGATGGCGCAGAGCTGAATGGTCCGTGTAGACAATGACTGGAGAGCCGATGAGGTAGGGCCTGAACTTTTCTAAAGCAAATACAACAGCCAAGAATTCCTTCTCAGTTGTTGTATAATTGAGTTGGGCGTCGTTCAGGGTTCGGCTCGCGTAATAGATTACGTGTGGCATCTTGTTGATGTGCTATCCAAGGACAGCACCGATGGCAAAGTCGGATGCATCACACATAATCTCGAATGGGTGCGTCCAGTCAGGTGAAGAAAGAACGGGAGCAGAAGTGAGTGAGCGTTTCAGTGACTCGAATGCAGTCACACAGCTCGAGTTGAAGTCGAAAGGCGTGTCCTTGGCCAGCAAAAGCGTCAAGGGCCTAGCAATCTTGCTAAAGTCCTTGATAAACCGTCTATAGAAACCGGCATGGCCAAGGAAGGCTCGGATATCTCTGACGCATCGGGGAGGAGGCAGATTGGAAATGACCTCAATCTTTGCTTTGTCAACCTCTATGCCATTTTGCGAGATGATATGTCCTAAGACAATACCTTCGCGCACCATGAAGTGGCATTTCTCCCAGTTCAAAGTGAGATTCTTGTCCTTACATCGGGTAAGGACAGCGTCAAGATGCAGCAAACACTCGTCAAAGGAGTCGCCGAAGATGGAGAAGTCATCCATGAAAATCTCCAGAAATTTTTCCACCATGTCCGAGAAAATTCCCATCATACACCGCTGGAAGGTAGCGGGCGCATTGCATAACCCAAAGGGCATGCGTCGATATGCAAACGTGCCGAAAGGACAAGTGAAAGTGGTCTTGTCCTGGTCTTTTTCGGCGATGGGAATTTGATTATAGCCGGAGTAGCCATCAAGAAAGCAGTAGTACTCGTGTCCGGCCAATCGTTCAAGCATCTGGTCAATGAAAGGTAGCGGAAAGTGATCTTTCCGCGTTGCGGCGTTGAGTTTTCTGTAATCAATGCAAACTCGCCACCCAGTTTGGGTGCGAGTAGGGATTAACTCATTCGCCTCGTTGGTGATGACCGTGATGCCCGACTTCTTGGGGACAACGTGAATGGGGCTAACCCACTGGGTATCAGAGATAGGGTAAATGATACCACTATCTAGACATTTGACGATCTCCTTCTTCACAGCCTCCTTCATGACTGGATTAAGACGTCTTTGTGGATCCCGGGCTGGTTTGGCATCATCCATCAGATGAATGTGATGCTCAACGATGAGGGGACTAATCCCCTTGATGTCCGCCATGGACCAGCCAAAAGCTTGCCTGTTGCTGTGCAAGACCGCGAGAAGGGCTTTCTCTTGCTCGGGAGCTAGAGAAGCCGAGATGATGACAGGAAGGGTCTCGTTCTCACCTAAGTAAGCGTATTTAAGGTGAGACGGCAAAGGCTTGAGTTCGAGCGTTGGAGGTGAAACGATGGAAGGCAAGACTGGTGCAAAGGTCTCGAACTCAAAAGACTCCAGCAAAGGTTCAAAGCGAGTGTAAGCAACCGAGTTGGATGGTTCAGTTAACTCATCCGAAAAGTCGAAAGATTCAAACTCGGGTTGTGCGCGGCTAAGATCGTTCGAGAACGTGAAACACTCGTAGTCGTTGTCGGGCGCAGAAACAGCAGCAGGTTCGAAGAGAAACGCACTAGTGGCGTCAAGATTATCGTGATCAAACAGAAACTCCTCGAATTCACACTCTTCTGGGGTGATCTCCTGGATCGAGCAGACGTCCAGTATATGAGCATTAGGTTCGGCGGGCTGATTCCCCAACCTAAAAATGTTGAGTTCAATCGTCATATTTCCAAAAGAGAGGTTCATCGAACCGTTGCGACAATTGATCACAGCATTTGAGGTTGCGAGAAATGGGCGACCGAGTATCACCGGAATTTGATTCCGGGGGTTAGCTACAGGCTGTGTATCTAATACAATGAAGTCAACGGGGAATATGAAGTCCCCGACTTTGATTAACACATCCTCTAGCTCACCCCTAGGATGGGTGATCGATCGGTCGGCCATTTGGAGAGTGCAGTGTGTGGGTTTCAACTCTCCGACGCCTAATTGCTCGTATACTGAATACGGAAGCAAGTTAACACTGGCACCAAGATCTAATAGTGCGCGGTTGATGTTCTTATCCCCAATAGTAATTGAAATCGTAGGACAGCCAGGGTCCTTCCGTTTTTGTGGTAAGGATTGGGTAAGGGCATCACTCACAGCACTAGCCAAGAAAACTTTCTTGGGTACCTGACACTTCCTCTTTTTCATGCACAAGTCCTTTAAGATTTTCGCGTAGGACGGGACTTGTTGGACAGCATCTAAAAGAGGAATGTTAATGTTAACTTGCTTGAATAACTCCAGAATCTTCTCCATTTGAGGATTTTGTTTGTTAGACCTCAACCGGTTTGGAAATGGAACATTTTGAAAATTGGTTGAGTCTAATGCTGGAGGAGGAGATTTTGGAGTTGGAACGGATCCCAGAATAGGTGTTTTCGTGGAGTGATCAGTGGGTCCGTTCAGAGCAGAAGAAGAGGAAGGAGAGCCTGTTGAAGAACGGAGAATAGGCTCGGAAGACGAAGAAGAAGGAGAAGAAGAAGAAGAAGAAGAAGAAGAAGAAGAAGTGTCATTGTTGATTCGTGTGCCGGTGTTGTTTTGCAGCATCCTTCCCGATCTCAGTGTGGTCACGGCACTCACATTATGGTTTTGTTGTTCAAGAGCAACATGTGCATTATGTGGGTGACCGGGATTTGGAAGTGGCTGGGACGGGAGCTTCCCCTTCTCTCGCTCGCTTAAGGCCGCGTTCAGCTGTGCAATCTGGGCCTCGATGGTCTTGATGCTTTGCCCGTGTGCGGCAGTGTGTTGCACTAAAGATTGAATCGAAGACTGGATGTTGGCGGTGGATTGAGTCGATTGTTTAACAAACGCCTCCAGACTTCGCTCGAGCGAGGAAACCTTATCGTTGTTTGACGGAACAAAGTTGTTTGGTGGAAAAGAGTTGTTGGGTGCAAAGTTGTTCGTCTGGTTTTGGAAAGGTTGGGGTTGGAAGGGCTGCTGATATTGATGTTGAGTTTGTTGTTGCGCTTGTTGTTGCGGCGGAGGGGCCCTTTGGAAATTGTTGCCCTGGAATTGATTCTGATTCTGATTCCAGGCGAAATTGGGGTGGTTCCTCCAACCGGGATTATAGGTGGAAGAGTATGGATCATTCCTCGGTCTTTGCTGGAAGGCAGCATTAACCTGATCCTGTCCTTGCGAGGGTGGATTGTAAGGACACCCTTCGGTCAAGTGGGAAGGATCGGAACAACAGGCGCAGATGGTACGAAGGGGGAGAACAGGGGCAGGAGTAGGAGCAGAAAATTTGCTCTCTATCGCTTCAAGCTTTCGTGTTATAGCAGCCATTTCAGCTTTCATCGCAATAGAGACGTCAAGTTGGTGGATTCCTACCCTAGACTGACCGGTAGAAGTGGAGGTAGAAGAAGAAGAAGTCGGTCTGGTGCTCTCCCACTGTAGCGTTTGCTCCGCAAGATCGTCAAAGAACTGCCATGCTTCCTCGTCAGATTTCGATAGGAAGTGGCCCTGACAGATGGTTTCCAGCAACTGCTTCGTTGCTGGGTTCAGTCCCTCGTATAAGGTTTGGCAGAGTTGCCATTTCTCTATACCGTGGTGAGGACACTGAACAAGAAGGTCTTTGTACCGGTCAAAGCACTTCCAGAAGGGTTCAGAAGGAAGCTGGGAGAATTGATTGATTTCATTTCGAATTCTTGCGGTCTTATGATTTGGATAGAATTTTTTCAGAAACGCTTTAACAAACTCGTCCCAGCTGGTGATTGAGTGGGAAGCGGTGCTATACAGCCATTTTTCAGCGAGATCGCATAAAGTGAACGGAATGACCCGTAGACGTATAGCATCGTCTGACAGCTGGGTTGTTTTCATCATGGCACAGACGTTTTGAAATTTGTTGATGAAGATATAGGCATCTTCAGATTCAAGCCCATGAAAACGTGGAAGGATGTTGATGAAATGGGGCTTAATTTCAAAGTTGTCCCCATTGGCCGGAGGAAGAGAAAGGCAGGTGGGAAGTGCAGAACGGGTGGGGTAGAAACGATCCTGGAGCGCGATTCGATGCGGCGCTACAACAGGCGGAGGTGGTGGAAGATTGGTCTCCGTAGGAGGTGGAGCCAATCCAGCGGTGGTCAAAGAGATGTTCGGATTAAATCCTGACATCGCGGAAGAAGAGGTTGGTGAAGGTGAAGGTGAAGGTGAAGGTGAAGATGTATGAACAGAATTCCGGTCAACGTCGGAGTTGGCCGGCAAAGGAAGGGGTGAAAGAGGAGTGGACGGAGTATCGACTTCGGAGTCGATCGCGTAGTCGGTCGCGACTAACGTAACGCGGACTAGACGGGCGCTAGTGTCCCGAGTCCAAGCGGACATACACTAAACGAGTTTAGTATAGTCAAAGCGGAGAAGGTGAGGGTAAGAAAACGTCAATGAAGAAAGGCGATGGGTGGTGGGTGAAAATGGATTTGGCGACAAAAGGGCAAGTTTTTATAAAAGTTTTTGATTTTTTTCTTTTTTGTTTTTTTTTAGAAAGAGATTTACAGAAATATGTACGGAAATACGGCTTAAGCAATCACAAACAAGATATGCACAATCACACCTAGATCTACGGTAACCTAGGTCTACTAGACCTGCTCCTGAACTTGATTTTCGAAGTTAAACAGTATCGAGAAACAGGCTTAAAAATACACCGATCACGGGGCCAGGTAAGTGCAGAGATAAGGGGAGGTTGTCCAACGCTTTCGCGAAGTTCCTTAATTAAATAACCCTTTCTCTTTCGGCGGTTGCGCCTTTAACACTTTCCTAGACACCCCGTAATCAATATACGGTTAAGCGAGCTTCTAAACACGGTTTATCTTCTCCTAATGAGCGCGAAGTCCTTAGGGCTGAAGTCTAGTATTTTTTTTAAATTTACAATGGACAATGCATATGCTTTAGTGATTTTTGGGGTCCTGGGAAGGGTGATGAAATCCCCACCCAATCTGGATTGGTTTCAAGCCCCTTAAGTCCGTATTAACGAAATGCAAAGCAATAACAAATCAACTGCAAACAATTTTTATATGCGGCGCAAAGAATCCTGCACAAGAACAGTTTATTGGAAGGTGGAGAAGAATTTGCGCAAAGAAGGCTGCAGAAAACACAGTTCAGTGGAGTTCAGAGGAGTGGAGAGAGGCAGAGAGACTTACAGAGAAATTTTAGGGCTCTGAAGCCACCAAGTGGCCGCGGATCCGCCGCCTATTCCCCCCTATTGCCGCGGATCCGCGGCAAGAACAGAGAGTTGGGCCATCAATTTTCTGGTGTGGGCTCTGTTTGGTGTCCTCTGTTTGTCTGGATGTGTGGAATTCTGAGTTGCTCACTGTATCTACTCCAGATTTTTACAGTAGACCGGATGCTTCGTTTTTGTCCGTCGCGGTGTAGCCGCGAAAATGTGGGTCTATCTTCCCACGTCTTTGGCACTGTACTTGAACTCCGTATTTCCAACGTCTTTGGCGTCGATCTTGAGCTTCGTATTTCCTGCACACTTGCACAAAAACTAATCAAGAATAACAAGATGGTTTCTTTTACAAAGTATATTTTTTTTCGTTATTTTTTTATACTTACAAATTAACCCGAAATTACACAAGGAAATAAACTACCGTCTCCCCGGCAACGGCGCCATTTGATTGTTAGGTTACGTGCGTGTTCAAGTTTAGTTTTAAATACCGCAATCAAGACGGTTTCGCTTGTAGCTAGCCGGTTGAGTACGGGTCGTCCGCAGGGAGATGGGAGTCTTTTTCAAAGTGTTTTAACGAGTTAAGTCTTGTTTTCAGATTTTTGTTGTGGTTATCTAAGTGTAAGTTGATAATTAAAAAGAGCTTGTTAGGGTGAGGATTAGGTTAGTTTGAGTTAGGAGTCTCCACATCTTTCGTTGCCCCACTTAATATCGGTGTTACGGTAATCGGCAACAACGGGGATTAGCACGACTAGGAAGGTACTTGCGAGTATAAGCTAGGCTTTCCAACGCATAGTCCTTCCTTTTGGTGCTTGTCCGTCCGTTCTTGGCTCTTATCCATAACCTCCGGTTAATTCAACCACAACCGGTCTCACTACGGAATCACCGCTATCATGTAGGATAGGGTGCCGTAAGGAGCGGATTGTGGTTCAATTAACGGGAGTCGATTTAAGTTGTTGGGCAAGGAAAGAGTGAGAGAGATTTTCTTCTCTCAAACTTCCCTTATCCTACCCTAACAAGTATAAAACTACTCACACTTCATAATACGGAAAAACAAAACAAACAAAAGAGGAAGATAGAAAGAAGGAGACTAGAAGAATACGACTAACTATTTGCGACCTCACCTTGGCGAGGATCAAGCGTAAGTATCATTGTCGTATGAATGATAAAGAAAAAGAGAGAAGAAAGAAACAATCAAGCAAATAACAACAACTACTTAACAATTAAAATTACAACAAATTAGGACAAGTAAAGAAAGAGACAAGCATGATAAAAATTGGTCTTCTTTATTCATCACTCTTCACTCAAAAGCTCACTACAAGTTTAATGGAGAAGAGGTGAGAAGAGGAAGAAGAACAAGACTAAAACTAGGCAAAAAATGAGAATACAAAAATTGACCAATTCTTCACAAAATTCTGGGCTATTTATAGGCCAAGAAATGAAACCCTAGGGCAACCAACAGAACCCAGACGAAATGACCAAACTACCCCTGAAATCTCGTGCTCTGAACAGCCTGTACGGCCGCGGATCCGCCGCCTATAGCCCCCTATGGCCGCGGATCCACGCCTTTACAGTGGGTTTAGGGTATGGGCTTCTGAGGTTTTTCCTGGTCTCCTGTCCCCTCTTGTCTGGTGTGGGTATTTTCTGATAATTCTTTCCCATTTCTTCCAGAATTTCTATTGAGCAAAGGTGGACTTTTTTGTGGATGATTGCCTCGAGCTCCGCGTAGATCTCTTGGATTTTGTGCTACCATTGAGCCTTATGCATGAGAATGACGTTGATTTGACACTTTGTCTTCCTGAACTGGTAACTGGCAAAATACGGATGAAGAGCGGAGACCGTGTTTTTATCTGTGGTTGGCAGGAACCGGATTTTGTCGTGTTTTCCATGAATTTCTCCGTTTGAGAACCGGGAACCTGTATCCTGCAATTGACTAGCAAACACGGCTCAAGAGTATCTACCGATATGCAATGTGATAAAAATTGGGCGGTATGAAAATGCAAAAATCTGATATGAACACAACACCGGCAGTGATGATAAGTTGTTGCTTCGCCAGTTCGTGGGCAGCTTGTCAGATACAGCGTTCGAGTGGTACTCTGAGCTCCCAAACGACTCTATCAAAACCGTCGCGGAGATGGAGCCGCTGTTTACCCAGCGTTTTGCAAGCGCCAGCGAACGCACCCCGATGACAGCATTGATTAATGCCAGGGTGAAGCCAGGCGAGACATTGGTCCAATATGCTATACGGTGGCGGAACTTATGGTCAAAATGCGAGCAACGCATTGAAGAAGCTCCTACAGTGGGTATGTTTGTGGGAACCCTTGATCCGCAAGCAACCATCTCGCAATTTATGATGTTCTTCAAGCCGACTACCTTCCAGGCCCTGATCGACAAGCTAGCGCAAATGGATCAGATGGGCCATAGACCTCCTCTTCCAAAGCCGGACTCCCGAAATGAAAAGGGGAACGGGAAAGCGATCGTTGTCGCTAATGCTCAACAACAGCCGAGCAACTCGAAGCCGGTTGTTCTTCAAAATAATATGTGTTCGCACGTACCCCTTGAGAAGAGGCTAGGACGTCCTTATTCGTTTCCCCGAGATAAAACGAGAAGATTATTCGAGCTGGCATTGCGCAACCGACTCATAAATCTGCCGGATCCAAAACGTCTGTCGCAGCCAAATGATGTCAATGAGCCCAACTATTGTCCCTATCACCGAGTTCTGGGTCATTCGATCGAAGATTGCTACATCTTCAAGAATTGGCTTGAAGACCAGTACCAACAGGGCAAGTTCGCGTTATCCGACAGATGGAAGGTGAATCCGCCGCAACCTCACACCTCTAAAAGGATGAATATGCCGGGGGCAATGTACTCTCTCGTTGAAGAAGCTCCATGGGAGGTCGTGATGTCAGCCAAGACAAAGAGAATGCTGAACGATCTTCAAACATTCCCAGCAATCAAGTGGAAGAACCCGTTGGAACCTCAGATCATTGAAGGGATGTTGAAGCCGCGTCCAACTCCAAAGACCGATGGTGGTGGCCCAAGCACTCACAACCAGCCGTCAAAATCTTCGAAGAAGAAGAAGAAATCCAAGAAGCCTGTGAAGCCTGGCGACAAGCACACGGACTTAAAAAAACAAATTGACGCGCTGGAGGAATACACCGAGAAAGCACGGACTCCCATTACGCTCCAAGAGTTCCTCAACCACGTCTTTCAAGAGGAAGATGAGGAAGAAAGTTCGTCGGATGAATCTGAAGAATACGTAGTGAGCTGTCATGTGATTTCCCATTCGTTCATGGACGATGAGGAGACTCCTTGCACTGAAAAGCTGGGGGCAGATCCTAAACCAAAAATTCTGGGGCCATCAGATGAAGTAATTGACACATTCCTCAATGAAGCTCTGTTGAAAAGTAAAGCTGATCGGGAATGCGGGACGGCTATATTTGACAGGGAAAAGCCCCAGCGACTTGACGAAAGAGCTGAGACACTCCCGCTAGAGCAAAATACATCCACCGCGGATAGAAGCAAATTCAAGATGAGGAAAAGGTTTGCTAAGGCAATATCAATGGGCATGAAGCTACCATTCTCTGAAGGAAGCATTACTGGCGAAGTGGAAATGCACCCCTCCTACTGCTTGTATCATCGGAAGATTTTGCACCCCACCGAGGAGTGCAAAGCTTTCGATAGATGGTGGCAAGAGTATGTTGCTCACCGACAACAGTTTAAGCGGGAGAAGCGCAAAACTCGTCGGGAGCGGAAAAATACGACCGAAGGGCTTAACAGAACTACCGGCGATTGTCGCATGGTTAACTCCGGGGGATCACAAGTGCTTACATTCGGGAGCGATTCTGACGAGGAGCCGGCTCTTAGCCCTCTCTTTAAAGAATCTACCTCGGGAAAAGAAGAAGAGCAGAAGCTATGTGAAAACATCCGGCTGCGTAATCGTACGCTACCCGAAAAGAATCTCGGACCCTCAAATAAAAAAGATAAGGGAAAAGAGAAGGTCCCTGAGGAGATCGCCCTAGATGACCAAGTTGTGGAGGAGCTAACTGCCAAGGACCCGCCGAAGAGAAATAAGATGGATTACAACGTCATAGCGCATCTGAGGAAGCTACCCTCACAGCTCAGCATTCTTGACGCCCTTTTACTATCAAAAGAGGCGAGAGATTCATTAATCAAGGCACTACAGGAGCCGGAGCAATTCCAAGCTTTCCTGACCGAAGAAAAGATGAAGGATGAATTGGAGGAAGTGCACACGGCCGATGTCACTTTTGGCGATGAAGACCTTCTCCTTGGGACATGCGAACACAATCGCCCCCTCTATGTTTTGAGATACTGCCACGATATAAAGATAGGCAAAATCCTGATCGACAATGGATCCTCCGTTAATCTCCTCAATGTGCGGGTGTTAAAAGAAATCTGCATGAGCGTCCAGCATCTTGCTTGGGACAAGATCACCATCTCCGGGTTCGACTCCCAGTCATCAAGAACTCTTGGGTCTGTGATACTGATGCTATACTTCGGGCTACTCGTCACAGACATTAAGTTCCACGTCATAGACGCCAAGACGTGCTGCAATGCTTTGCTCGGTCGACCATGGTTACATGAGTACAACATCATCCCTTCTACACAACATCAGTGTATGAAGTATTTTAAGGATGGTCTCGAGTATACCGTGATGGGAGAACTGAACCCATTCTCTGTGAACGAGGTCCGCAAATATGAAGATGCCAAATACTTCTTACCAGATTTCGAAGACACGGAGAGGTGTCACAAGCCGAAAAATAAAGCTAATGCCACCATTCCTGTCTTCGGCAGTGATACCGAGGAGGAAGAGGAGATGGTTTATTCGGGTCTGCCCCAATACAACAAACCGGGACCATCCGCCCCTACTTTGATCTTTGGTAGCGACTCGAAAGATGAGGTCCATGTTGTGTTCTCTGCTCGGCCTTCAATACAAACGTTCGCTAACGAAGAGCAAAGTCTGCAAGTCGCCATGGTTCCACTTAAACACCATAAAGAACTGGATGCACTTGATATCTATGGTGTGGAGGAGCTGCGGACGTTCTATGTCCCTCTCAGGCGAGAAAGCGAAAAGGCAATTCTATTCTATCGCTCTGAAGAAAACAAAGTGGAGAAAGAAACCTGGCACGGTACGGATCCTACGCTTGACAGGCTTCAGCCCATCCGTCTCCCCAGATATTATACGGAAGGCTTGAAAAGGCTATTGAAGCGCCAGGGGATATCCTTCAAACAGACCGCTCGAAAAGCCAAGTTCTATGACAAGGTCTGGAACGTTCCCGGGACTCAGCACAAGTTGCCTGATGGGAGAATGGAAACAATCGGGCTTGGATACATTCGGTCTAAGAAACGAGAGCTACTCCACGGTTGCTACGTCGTGCATGACTTCGATGAAGAAGCAGATGCTCAATGGGAAGATGTTAACCCCGAACTAGTAAAAGTTCCAGATGCAAAAGTGCCCAGTCCGTCGTTCGAAGAACAAATGGACAAGCTTATAAGGAAAGCTGGTCAAAAAGTCCGAGACGACCATAACCACGAAATGGCCATCTACGAGAAAGCCAAAACGCAACGCCTCCTCCAACAGGCTATGAAAGATGAAAATGCCGCTCCCTGTCAACCTGTTATAAAAAAGGCACGACGCAGAGGCAGAAACAAGTCGAAACGCGAAAAAGACGCTCAACAGCAACAAAGCGGGACTAAGAAGCCACGCAAGCGGGAATCGAGCGGTTCCGATCTATCCCTCATAAGAAAAATGGGTCGAGCGTACTCTTTTCCTCTGGACAAGACGAAGAAAATACTTGACCTCGCTCTAAAACATCAGATGCTTACACTGCCGGAGTCTAAACACCGAACAAGCAAGCGAAGTCTCTCACCCGGACTATTGCCCTTATCACCGAGTGATAGGACAACCTCTCGAGGACTGCTTCACCTTCAAGAATTGGGTCGAAGATCAGTATCAGCTCGGCAAGTTCGCTCTATCTGACAACTAAAGGGTAACACCGCCACAGAAGCACGAACCCAAAGCCATGAGAGCAGAACCAGTTCCACATTGGGCTTGGAAGTGAATTCGTACTTGTCACATGATAACAATATCAAAAGAAGAGCCCGAGAACATGGATGACCTTCCCCGGTGCTTCGAAAACAGCAGCGATGAGGTGATCTCAGAATTTCTGCCAGCACCGAAAGAGCTGGAGGATGGAATACATACCACTGTGGATAACCTCAAGAAAATTGAGTTGGGGACGGTGAATGAAACGCGACCGACATTCATTAGTGAGCTGCTGTCTGAAGAGAGGGTGGCTTCATTAAAGGACCTGCTTATGCAGCATAGAGATTGCTTCGCATGGAACTATTCCGAAATGCCGGGACTAGATCCAGAAATTGTTGTGCACAAATTGGCAATATCCCCGGACGTCAAGCCAGTCCAACAGGCACCGAGAAGAATGCGGCTCGAGCTTGAGATGAGCATCAATGCCGAGGTTAAGAAGTTAATCGACTCTGGCTTTATTCAGGAGGTTCAATATCCTGAATGGATCGCCAACATCTTCCCGGTGATGAAGAAAAATGGAATGGTGCGCATATGCGTGGATTTTCGGGATCTCAATAAAGCTTGCCCGAAAGACGATTTCCCAGTGCCAGTCACCGAACTGATGATAGAAAATACGTCCACTCACGAAGTTTTCTCCTTCATGGACGGCTCATCAGGGTATAATTAGATAAAGATGCATCCCGAAGACCAGAAGCACACCGCCTTCAGGACTCCGCTAGGTATATTCTGCTACAAGGTGATGCCTTTCGGTCTAAAGAATGCCGGTGCCACCTATCAGAAGGCCATGACGAAGATCTTCGATGACCTCATACATGAAATTGTCGAGTGCTATATCGACGACCTCATGGTGAAAAGCATATCATACGAGGAACATCTCGAGCATCTGAAGACCGTATTTCAACGCCTTCGACAATACAACTTGAAGATGAACCCTCTCAAGTGCGCATTCAGAGTTTCCTCAGGCAAATTCCTAGGATTCATCGTCCAACACCGAGGTATCGAAATAGATCCGTTAAAGATCAAGGCGATCATTGAAATGCCTCCGCCAAGGACTCTCAAACAGCTGCGGTCTCTCTAAGGGAAGCTCACGTATATATGGCGATTTATAGCCAACCTTTCAGGCAAGTGCCGTCCTTACAGTCACCTGATGAAGAAGGGAACCCCGTTCGTCTGGGACCAAAAATGCCAAAGCGCGCTAGACGAGATCAAGCAATACCTGTAGAACCCGCCAGTGTTGGCTGCTCCGGTCAAGGGAAAGCCCCTCATTCTTTATACAACCGCCCTCGAAGGTTCTTTAGGTGCATTATGGGCGCAAGAGAACGATCAAGGGAAAGAAAGAGCACTCTACTATTTGAGTCGAGTTCTATTGGGGGCAGAAAGCAACTATTCCTCCATTGAAAAACACTGCCTCGCGTTGATCTTCGCGATAATAAAGCTCAGGCACTATGCGTTGGCGCATGAAGTCCGTCTCATATCGAAAGTGGACCCCCTTAAATATTTGATGTCGAAGGCCATATTGACGAGGCGACTCGCTAAATGGGCCCTACTCTTGATGGAGTTCTCGATAACCTATCAGCCTCTTAAGGCAATGAAAGGCCAGGCCATTGCCGACTTCCTCGCTGAACATCCGATACCTGCCGATTCTCCTCTGAATTGCGATCTGCCAGACGAACATGCGTTTGACGCGATCGACGGTGGTGATATCCGATGGGAGCTTTATTTCGATGGAGCGTTTTCCATGAAGAAGCGCAAACAAAACACACCTATAATCAAGTCGGGGGTAGGTCTCATCTTCATAACTCCACAAGGGGGGATAATGCGCTTTGCTTTCTCCTTAACAGAGCCAAGGACAAACAATTAAGCTGAATACGAAGCTTTGATAACAGGCCTCGAGATCGCCATCGACATGGGAATTGAAAACCTCCTCATATACGGAGATTCCCAACTGGTCGTTAGTCAAGTAAACGGCGACTGCCAGACATGCAAACCAAAATTGGTGAAGTACGGCGAAAAGGTGCAACAATTGTTGACCCAAATCCCTTCCTACACTTTGGAGAACATACCGTGCGCGGAAAACAGCAAAGCGGACGCGTTGGCCAAGCTCGCTAAAGAATTGGCTGCTGAGAACCTCGATGACGTCAGAATTGTAGTACAAAGCCGTCGAGTGCTCGCCCCAGCGGAAATATCTCCGGAATCACCCGAAGAGAAGGGAGCGACTGAGAAAATGGCTATGCAAATAAAAGACTGGGAAAAGGCCGAGGATTGGAGGGAAGTCTTTATAAACTACTTCAAATACCGTCGAACGCCCGAAGATGCGTCCTCAAGACATCAGCTTATGAAACGAGCTCTGTCTTTCGCCTTCGTCAATGATACTCTGTACAAGAGGTCGTTTGATTCTCTGTGGTTGAGATGTCTGGGACCTGAAGAGGCAAAAAGAGTCGTTCAGGAAGTTCACGACGGACTCTGTGGTTCTCACCAAGCAGGCCCAAAGATGAAGTTGAAGATCAAACGGATGGGCTACTACTGACCCACGATGATTCAGGACTGCCTCGAATATGCGAAGCAATGCCACTCATGCCAAATCCATGGGGACTTCATCCACCAGCATCCAAATCCATGCCATCCAACGGTGGCTAGCTGGCCATTCGAAATGTGGGGAACTGATATAGTCGACCCCATCGAACCAGCATCGTCCAGGGGACATCGTTTCATCCTGGCGACGACTGACTACTTCTCTAAATGGGCAGAAGCAGTACCGTTAAGAGAAGTGAAGACGGAGAATATCCTCCATTTCTTCAAGACGCACGTCATATATCGATTTGGAACTCCGAGACGGATCATCTCCGATAACAGGCCAGCTTACAGAAGCCACAAGATCAGTCGCTTCGCGCAGCAGCATAATATAGACTGGAGATATTTCTCAATTTATAATCCGCGAGCTAATGGTCTAGCCGAGGCCTTCAACAAGACCTTGACAAAGATCATGAAGAACACGGTGTCCCGAAATAAGAAGGACTGGCATGAGAGACTGCAAGAAGCTCTCTGGGCGTATCGAACTACGTTCAAGACAGCCACGAACACAACGCCATACGCGTTGGTATTCGGTACAGAAGCAGTACTCCCCCTCAAGATAGAGTTACCCTCTCTACGAGTGGCAGTCCACTACAAGCTGACGGACGAAGAAAATGCTCACCTTCGGCTTGAGGAGCTTGATGCCCTTGATGAAACCCGGCTCATAGCGCAACAAAATCTGGAGGCCTATAAAGCAAAGATGACGCGCTCATATGAAAGATTGACTCGGCCGAGGACATTCCTGTAAGTGCACGACGGCGCCCCGGCCGTCAATCCGACGCCGGAATGCGGAAGCGGTGAAAAACTTTAATTTTGCGGACTTAGCAAACCGGCAACCCCGCGCACTAAACATCCGGATCGTAACCATTAACAAGTCTAAGCTACTAACAAGAAAGGGAAGAGAAGTATACCGACAGATCCGAGTCCTCCGGTCTTCTCGTCGTCGTCCCGATCTCCTGCGGAATGTGCCGTCTCCTCTTCGTCGCCGGAAGTTCACCACATCGCCTACTTCTTTTACGGGCTCCCACCTCAATGCCGAGGCAACTCGGGCACGAAGCCGGCTACTCGACGTGCCCAAGAATTGCTGTAGAATGTATAGTAGAACTTGTGTCTCATTTGGGGTTCATGGAATTGCCTTTTGGTGGAGGGATGAACTATGGAGTTTGGAGAAGGAACTTGTGGATGTTTGGGAGCATGAAATGAACCAAATTTCACTCTCCAAAATTTTGGACAACCCCCCTCAAGCTTGGGCCGGCCACTTCATGGCAAGAGGGTGAGTGAGTGAGAGAGAGGAGGGAATTGCAAAGCATGAGAAAGATATCCAATTATTCAAGGGAGAGAAAAAGAAGGCTATCATGCAAAGAATTATCATTCCAATAATTCCCACACTCAACCAACAACCATGATAGCAAATAAAACAACACTCCAACACCACCATCATCACCTCACAAAGTCAAGCCATCATGAAAAACAAAGTCAAGAAGTCAAGGCAAAAGGTATGGCTATCATGATACAACAAATTGCAAAGACCCCTTCCACAATTGCTTATTTGCAACAATGCAAATAAGCCCTCCTCCACCAATCTTCGGCCAATGAACGGAACAATGGAAATTGGCCGAAACTAAAAGCAAACTGGCAACTCCAGAAAACTGGTCCTGTAATAAATTACAGGAAAACCCCAATACTGTGCATACACACCCGCATCTGTATTTCGACCGAAATACAAATGCAATGAGACAAAATCTCCACTGTACTATACTAGAATCCGGCTTATACCAAAAACCGGCTAGTAATATCTGTTCGATCCTGATCCGTGCAATACCGCACGTATCTGATCGAACCCTGCCATATACCCATACGGCCTATAGTACAAACTGTCCGATCCTGATCCGTGCAATACCGCACGTATCTGATTGGACCTTGCCATATATCCATACGGCCTCTACAACCTTTCGCCCGAAAGCTGAGTAACTGAATGTGGGGGACTCTAAAGACTCGTCAACACCATGGCTGTGGATTTAACCACCAGCACGTCAGAGGTATAAGCCAATACGTGACGGGCCACCAGCTATTGACCAAAAGGGACGTCGATGAGCGAACTCATCCTGACACCCTACTGAGCCTGTCAGTGACAATATCCGTACAGTCCGGTCCGTTCGTCTATGAGCATCGCATGGCGGGCCTAGGGGGTTGGTAAAAGTCAGACCCCTAAAAGCGGTACAAGTCGTGTCGGAGTGTAGCCCAGAACACCCTGAGATACTACTGGAATACCTACCAGTAAATCTCCTTGCCTCGGCCGAGGGCTTCGTGTAATGGCTCTCCTAGACACAGCACGACCTCACCCCCAATACCGGGAGAGACGAACCCCCGAAGATACGCTCACTGCCTCCATGTGGCTCGGGACTGTACCCAACTAAAACCTGTTTGCACGACTCCTTTGAGCCGTGGTAGGGTAGTAATCAAAGTACAGTGGGAACTCACACGAGATAAATGACGATCCCCAGGTCGATGAACTAACCTGCACACATGTCACCAGGGAACTGCCATCTGACGTCTGGTATATGACCAACTGGCATGTTCACAGGCGAGTCCTGTCCGGTGTACTCATAACCCAATGAGCACCTGTATACATCTTAGGTGATCCAACTGACACCAGTGGCTTGTGAGACCGGCCACCGCCCCTCGTCGGAGTCTCGACTGTATACACTAGTCTACTATGGAGTATCGATGCCCTGTCTCGAAACTCACACGACTAGGGACCATTTAAGGATATGCTTATAGATTACCAGCTCCCACGTATATGATCGCCCTCATACTGCTGGTGGTCAAGCATAGAATCCTAGGGGCTCTATCAACGTGTAATAGCGACGTGTTAGGTCACCTAAAACAGTACACGATGATAAAGGTAAACCAGATAGCATACTATCATCTCGAGTAAGACTGTCCTACCGGGATAGGTCCTCCATCAATCATTGCAATCACGTACCTGTGATCCAATAATTGACTCTGAGGGCATTATCTCCAACAATCTCCCACTTGCACTTAAGGCTAATTATTGCGATGTCGCATACTCACAGCCCGTGTGATACCGAACACCCAACTCCTCTACTAGTCAGTCTCACAAAGCTCGTTTGCGAAACTATTGCGTTCGAGGAATAGCCTCAGTGAGTGGATCCGCCTTGTTGTTTCTTTCTATGTCTCTCTATATCTCAAGTTCGCGGAGAAAACCATCTCCCGAAATGAGCAATACCTGTCTTAGAATGTGTCTGGATGTCTGATGGGACATAGCTCATAAATGAACTCCAAATCCAAACTTCTTAGACTGTATCGTCAACTGAACTTAATCAGTATCCTGCGCCATGCCTCCCTCAGTATTTCCTTGGACCACCTGTCCAAAATACTTCCCCTCGTCAGAGGGAAAACTATAACTCTGACAACCTCCTTGTCGTCCATGTCACCTTGGAAGCCTGGAATGATAACTGTCTCACGAATGAGGCTGTCGTCATCATATCCCTAGAACATTCACTTATGTTCTAAAACTGCTTCCGACTGTTTCTCCAGGATTGGATTAATGTCAACTTATTGCACCTACTGCAAGAACAACATCTGGTGTGGTACTTGACATCTCATGATTGACTCAATTGCCTAAGCAAGTGATCTGCCAATCATGCGCATCCCTCTCTACTTTAGTCTGTAAGACACCTTTAGAGAGGGTGACTCCATCACTCGCAGGTACACTACCGTGCCCGGAGTCGTCCATTCTAAATACTCTTAGAATGCTGTCTAAGTACCCTGATTGGGAAACCACCCAAATCTAGATCTAAAACCATAGATCTAGTAACCAGTATGTCTGACATAAAATCCATTTCTTTTGTGGAGAAACCACCGTGTGACAACCAAAGTATAACCGACTGTAGTATAGGAGTTTCTTTTCCTACTCTGTGTATGTCATCCAAATACCAGGATATCACACCCTACTACCTTCTCAACAGATCCATCTTCTATTTTGATGAAGTCAAACCTATGACTGTCATGTCAGAAATAGATGATCTATCTCCGCTATTCTTGCTTTAGTCTATAAATAGACATAAGCTACCTGTCCACCAATGCTTCCGCTGCTCCCACTGACTACGACAACCCTCTGGCAGAGTCATATAGACGTACACTTCTAAAACTAGTTTAGAACGACGCTATACTCATCCTCCTGCCGGGTCTCGTAACCTGGAACAACAGCAATGGTAATTGTGGGTAAACAAGAACTTCCCTGTCACCGTCCTTGAGGCTACCGTAGTACCTCTCGGGTGCCTGAAGTTACCCACCTCATCTGCGGAGTGGTCAATGGAATATCAATCCAGATTGAATCTTTAGGTTCCTTATCAAATCTTCAGTAATCGTTTGTGGTTCTGGAATCACTTCCAGTTCCACCATACTCCCACTACTGTTTTCTGAAAAAATCCATTTTTGATAAAACTGTGGCGAGTATAGAACAATATTGCTATTGTTCACCCAAATGGTAGAAAGTCAACCCTCGTCATAGCCTGGGTCAACCCACAAACAGCCATTACAGAAACGTGCCTTGAGTAATCCAGAGTCTGGTTTTAATCATAAGCCGGACAACTCCCCGTACCTTAACATCGTTAAGATATGAACTGTTCTATATCCAATATAGAAACAGAGGCACTAATTTAATTGAACCAGATTCAAATCATGCAGCTGTCTCCAGCGCATGTCAACTAAATGGAAAGAGGCCGATCAGCGTCACTCAACTTAGGAATGCTTCCAATTATGAGTAACCTGAAAGAGAAGCAAGTTCTCTTAGTCATTACTATCAACTGAACACCATACACAAGTATCTACATCTTCGATCTCTTTGAAGAATCCCGATACTTGCTATACTTGGTTCTCTACTTTATTCAAATACCTATAACTTCTCAAAATTCAGACCCTGTGTTTCCACGAAACACTTGTCTAAAAACTAGAGAAGTCATAAGTAAACCGAATATAGTACGAGGACCAACCCCTCTGTCCTGATGGACCCTGGACAACATACAATACTCTGTATAAGTCCCTTGAGTCTGATAACTCATTCACTGTGTGTCGTAGGTTGAAAACTGTACTTATGGTTAAGAAGAATTACACCGCTGCTTAATGCTCCTTACCTAACCATCCACTGATATAGGTAAATGTCGTAGACATAATTTCATAAAGGTATATCTCACTCTATGAAAATAGACGTACAGATATATCAATTTGAAATTGGTGCATAACAACGGATATTCAAAACCAAATATTTGCCGTCTGGCAAACAACCCAGGTGACTTCCTCAAATATCACCGATTACAACGAATCCCGATATAATGAGGATGATCACCCAATTCCCAATAACCTACCCCCACTCATCATCTGTAAAACCATACAGATGTGAGAATCATACTTGGTAAATACATACCCTGGAGTAAGTATCTAATCGGGAAATCAGTTTTCTTTTAACATTACACAGTGAAACTGAAACATCGAAATGTTTCGATAGGGTATCCTGGTATTCCTAGTAATGCCTCTTCCAGTATCCAGATTCACAACTGTAACCGTGTAATTCTTTGTCACCTCTCCAAATCCCTTCATTTGTCTTTAGTCTTTACCTTCTGCACACCCCTTTAGGCCAAATGGTTTTCTTCCTTCCCTACCGTTCGGCACCAGCCTATGGTTTGGAAGAAGACTATCCAATAAGCATAATGGGTGTACTGTCCCAATCCTAGGAACACTCGCAATGTGAGAGAAGGTGAAGATAAAAGACACCTGAATAACTCTTATTCCTATTTCTCCTGAACCAGAATCCATCCCCGAACTGGAACAAGTTCCTTTCGAGTTTGTATATAACCATACGATGGAGTATCCAATAAACTGTGGATCTTCGTAGTGATACGGAGTGTTCTGGAGAAATACAAAAGGTGATTTAGGATTGGCGAAGGAATACTTGGTTTGGTTGTGAATATCTGTTGCAATTTACTTTGCCCTCTTACTAATCTCTTGCTTTGTCTTAACTTAATACCTTCTGCACACCATCGTTATGCTAATTGGTTTTCTTCATTCCCTACCGGTCGGCACCAGCCTAAGGTTTGGAAGAAGATAATCCAATTTGCGTAATAGGTGTACTACCCCTAAACCAAGGAGTACTCGTAACCTGAGAGAGGGTAAAAGGAAAAGACAACTGAATAATCCTATCCGTTTTCTCCAGAACCGGAAACCATCCTCGAATAAATCCCTTCGAGTTCGTATTTAACCATACGATGGTTTTGTCCAATGGAAGTGGACGTTCGTAGCAATACGGGGTGTCCTGGAGAAAAGGGTAAAAGTAGGAGTGGCAATGAGGTTCGCAACTCTGACAATCCAAAAGCCAGTGTTAAGAAGGTTCGGTCAACTTGGTCACTGAGTCAAAGTCTTAGGGTCGGGTCAATGGTCGCTGCCAAAGAGAGAGAGAAAAGAAACACTCAGCGTGCACTCTAACCTAGATCAGAATGGTTACCAATTTATCTAATCTGGAATCCTCCCACTGTACCTCAAATTCTCCTCCAAACCTGAAAGAAGAATTAGTCGGGGTTACCCGAGGAGTAAACTAACTCATCAGTGGGAATCGGGATCCAACTATCATCGCATGATAACATGACGGAATCCGCTCACGTCATCACACTCCAGAAGGTATGCGTATATCTGGCAAATTTCAGTTCTTTTGAAACTCCCGACGTGATTTCTACCCCATGCTCTTATGACCTTGGCGAAGGTCAACAAATCATAAGTCACATGTCAAGTTCTACCCGTCATTATCCAGGTTAATTTGAATCCACCCGTACAAGCCCTTGACGAAGGTCAACAAGGCTATACGACTGTCCCAAACCAACGCATCTACCTATGCAGCAGAAAGGTAACAAGCTGCTACCATACACTATGCCTTGACGAAGGTCAACAAACATAGCATGAATACTACGTGCTACCCGTCTGAAACGACGGAGGGCTACGAATGGTTTCTGGCGAAAACCTTTAACGTAATGAACTTGATATCGTTGAAGGAACGGATAGCTTTTTAAAATATAGTGACGAAAACCGTTGCTAAAGAGGTCACTCCCGGTGAAGGGATCTCGGCTCTTTCCCCGTAGAATGGGGTGCAGGATATTCCAAATGAATACCGCGATGCAAAGCAAAAGTAATCGGCTATAGTGAAGTTAATGCCCTGACGCAAACTTTTTGTCCAAGGGGTCACTCCCGGTGAAGGGATCTCGGCCCTTGCCTCGTCGACTGAGGAGCAGGATATTCCAACTGAATATCACGATGCAAAACAAAAGTGAACGTCCTTGCAATAACAGCTTTTTGAAAAGTGTTCCAACAACATCAGATTAGGTTTGTTTTTAACCTGCATTGATCCGAATCAATGCAGTCCCATCAATTGATCACACCAAAAAGAACGAAAATATACTGATGTACGTATATGCCATCCGCATTCGCCACTGGGTCCCGTCATTACCCGTTAGGTTAGCTAACTAACGACAGAGCGGGGACTGGACTAGCGCGGATGTAAAACATATACAACATCTACTAATATATATACCAATATATTATATTTCGCTCAAGGCGTGAAAAGAAATGCAACATCACAGAGAATGAACAGCATCACAGAAACAATACAGATATCTGGGATCCCCGGGTTTCACAGAGCCACTACTGAAACCCGACGTTCCCCTGGTCGTGTGGATAGCCTGTGCAATGAAATCCTAGACCCCTACGGGCGCGGCAAGTCACCCGCCAAAACCTGAAGCGAGGCAGCCCCCTTCAGCTCCGTGAATGGACCACCCAGCACTCCACGGAATCCGGCAACTTGGGCACCCCTCCTGGGTCAACCTGTACCCCCTACGAGTGCGGCGAATAGCCCGCCAATCCTAGAGTGAAGCCCCCTCCGTCTCAATGCCATGAGATACGGGCTTGTTGCCCTCTAGAACCCGGCTATCCGTGCACCCCTCCGCGGGGTAATCCTAGTACAAAAAGTAAAATATACATACACCGGGTACAACGACCGCAACCTGGCCGTGCCCCAAAATAATAATACAATCAGGCAGTGACGGCAGTCCACATGTCGGACGCTCGCCCCGCAATATCAAATGTACATATTACCACCACAACTGTACTAGCATTGCATCCAGGCTAGCCCCCACGACCGATCCGCAACATCACAGCAAAAACAGAACATCAACGTGAAAGTCACGTTCGCAAATCCGTCTAACCGGGCTATAGCAGTTAGACTGGATTTACCGATCGAGTGACATTCACGGTCGCAGATATAATGTAAATACTGTGAAAAATGTGTTTAAAATATCCGATCGATCAAAAATTAACAAGTGGGCCCTCAATCAAAACTGTAGCACTCACAGAAATCCTGGGCCCAATTTTAATATTCCAAAACCCAAATTTTAAGCCCAGAAGGCCTCTGAAAAAATTTGGTGAAGTGATGTGAATAGTGCGCGGCGGAAGGGCCGCGGGAATGGGGTTTTCGCGGCGGTTCCGCGCTCCAACTGTGGAGTCACTTCATCGAATTTTTACAGAGCTCTTAGATTTTCCAGTACATCAATATTTTACAACCTGAAAAATTTTTCGAGACCAAAAATTTTCAACAGAAACTGATTCGAACTAAAATGCAGTTTTGGAACATTCGATCAATCGAAACAGAAAAACACATTACACCAAGCTAGACTATGTTAATGGCGAGGCTCTGATACCACTGTAAGTGCACGACGGCGCCCCGGCCGTCAATCCGACGCCGGAATGCGGAAGCGGTGAAAAACTTTAATTTTGCGGACTTAGCAAACCGTCACCCCCGCGCACTAAACATCCGGATCGTAACCATTAACAAGTCTAAGCTACTAACAAGAAAGGGAAGAGAAGTATACCGACAGATCCGAGTCCTCCGGTCTTCTCGTCGTCGTCCCGATCTCCTGCGGAATGTGCCGTCTCCTCTTCGTCGCCGGAAGTTCACCACATCGCCTACTTCTTTTACGGGCTCCCACCTCAATGCCGAGGCAACTCGGGCACGAAGCCGGCTACTCGACGTGCCCAAGAATTGCTGTAGAATGTATAGTAGAACTTGTGTCTCATTTGGGGTTCATGGAATTGCCTTTTGGTGGAGGGATGAACTATGGAGTTTGGAGAAGGAACTTGTGGATGTTTGGGAGCATGAAATGAACCAAATTTCACTCTCCAAAATTTTGGACAACCCCCCTCAAGCTTGGGCCGGCCACTTCATGGCAAGAGGGTGAGTGAGTGAGAGAGAGGAGGGAATTGCAAAGCATGAGAAAGATATCCAATTATTCAAGGGAGAGAAAAAGAAGGCTATCATGCAAAGAATTATCATTCCAATAATTCCCACACTCAACCAACAACCATGATAGCAAATAAAACAACACTCCAACACCACCATCATCACCTCACAAAGTCAAGCCATCATGAAAAACAAAGTCAAGAAGTCAAGGCAAAAGGTATGGCTATCATGATACAACAAATTGCAAAGACCCCTTCCACAATTGCTTATTTGCAACAATGCAAATAAGCCCTCCTCCACCAATCTTCGGCCAATGAACGGAACAATGGAAATTGGCCGAAACTAAAAGCAAACTGGCAACTCCAGAAAACTGGTCCTGTAATAAATTACAGGAAAACCCCAATACTGTGCATACACACCCGCATCTGTATTTCGACCGAAATACAAATGCAATGAGACAAAATCTCCACTGTACTATACTAGAATCCGGCTTATACCAAAAACCGGCTAGTAATATCTGTTCGATCCTGATCCGTGCAATACCGCACGTATCTGATCGAACCCTGCCATATACCCATACGGCCTATAGTACAAACTGTCCGATCCTGATCCGTGCAATACCGCACGTATCTGATTGGACCTTGCCATATATCCATACGGCCTCTACAACCTTTCGCCCGAAAGCTGAGTAACTGAATGTGGGGGACTCTAAAGACTCGTCAACACCATGGCTGTGGATTTAACCACCAGCACGTCAGAGGTATAAGCCAATACGTGACGGGCCACCAGCTATTGACCAAAAGGGACGTCGATGAGCGAACTCATCCTGACACCCTACTGAGCCTGTCAGTGACAATATCCGTACAGTCCGGTCCGTTCGTCTATGAGCATCGCATGGCGGGCCTAGGGGGTTGGTAAAAGTCAGACCCCCAAAAGCGGTACAAGTCGTGTCGGAGTGTAGCCCAGAACACCCTGAGATACTACTGGAATACCTACCAGTAAATCTCCTTGCCTCGGCCGAGGGCTTCGTGTAATGGCTCTCCTAGACACAGCACGACCTCACCCCCAATACCGGGAGAGACGAACCCCCGAAGATACGCTCACTGCCTCCATGTGGCTCGGGACTGTACCCAACTAAAACCTGTTTGCACGACTCCTTTGAGCCGTGGTAGGGTAGTAATCAAAGTACAGTGGGAACTCACACGAGATAAATGACGATCCCCAGGTCGATGAACTAACCTGCACACATGTCACCAGGGAACTGCCATCTGACGTCTGGTATATGACCAACTGGCATGTTCACGGCGAGTCCTGTCCGGTGTACTCATAACCCAATGAGCACCTGTATACATCTTAGGTGATCCAACTGACACCAGTGGCTTGTGAGACCGGCCACCGCCCCTCGTCGGAGTCTCGACTGTATACACTAGTCTACTATGGAGTATCGATGCCCTGTCTCGAAACTCACACGACTAGGGACCATTTAAGGATATGCTTATAGATTACCAGCTCCCACGTATATGATCGCCCTCATACTGCTGGTGGTCAAGCATAGAATCCTAGGGGCTCTATCAACGTGTAATAGCGACGTGTTAGGTCACCTAAAACAGTACACGATGATAAAGGTAAACCAGATAGCATACTATCATCTCGAGTAAGACTGTCCTACCGGGATAGGTCCTCCATCAATCATTGCAATCACGTACCTGTGATCCAATAATTGACTCTGAGGGCATTATCTCCAACAATTCCGCCAAGGCGAACTCGTGCTAGTGGTCAAAAGGCCTATGATCCCCAATCGCGCCAAATGGGGAAAATTCGAGCCAAACTATGAAGGCTCGTACATCATAGACAAGGTCTACCATTGTGGAGCCTATCTACTCATGGACATGTATGGTGAAAGGCCTTTCAGGCCAATAAATGGTCGCTTCCTAAAGAAATACTACGCTTAGCGAGTTACCGCCTAGGTCAATGATAGATGACAATGACTATGTCCGCTCGCTATCTTCCTAAGCTCAAACTTTATAAGCAGTAGCCAGCCTTCACCTAGACGGACCGAAACGTCCTTAAACTAATGGCGGACCGAAACGTCCTTAAACTAACGAAGGACCAAAACGTCTTTAAACTACTACCGCAGCATTCTTAGGCTGACGAGATAATAAAAAATATATATATATAAAATATAATAAACGGTATGTCCATAAGCAAAATGGGCACGGATAAAAACCTGAAAGGGCTCCGTGAGTAAAAACAGCAGGGCTACCGGCGAGTGTTCGTGAAAACCCGAAAGGGCGCGACCTCGTAAAAAAAGAGAAGAAGAGAATAAAATGAATTAAAAAACGGTATGTCCATAAGCAAAATGGGCACGGATGAAAACCCGAAAGGGCTCCGTGAGTAAAAACAGCAGGACTACCGGCGAGTGTTTGTGAAAACCCGAAAGGGCACAACCTCGTTAAAGGACACTTACAAGGTCCTCTCGACCTTGTAAGGAGAAACCACCCGCGTGAGATCCTTACAACTCACAAGGGAGCAACACACTTAGAGATCCCCACGATTCCTAAGGAGAAAATACACTTGCGAGATCCTCACGACTCGTAAGGAGAACTCTCTTATAGGACCCTCACGGCTCATGAGATTTGAAAGTCTTAAGTTACAGAGACCTAAACATATGCTTAAGTTGTTGGATATAGTGCCCTCTAAGTAAATTATTGGATCGCAGGTACGTGATTGCAATGATTGAGGGAGGACCTATACCGATAGAACAGTCTTACTCGAAATGATAGTGTGCTATCTGGTTTGTCTTTATCATCATGTAGATGTTGATAGAGCCCATAGGATTCGTGTTTGACTACCAGCAGTATGATGGCGATCATATATGTGGGAGCTGAGGTCTATAAGCACATCCTTAAAGTGTCCCTAGTCGTGGGAGTTTCGAGACAGGGCATCGATACTCCAGAGTAGACTAGTGTATACATTCGAGACCCCGACGAGGGGCGGTGGCCGGTCTCACAAGCCATTGGTGCTAGTTGATTCACCTAAGATGTATACAGGTGCTCATTGGATTATGAGTACACCGGGCAGGACTCGCCGGGAACATGCTGGTTGGTATTATACCTAGCGTCAGATAGCAGTTCCCTGGTGACATGTGTACAGGTTAGTTCATCGACCTGAGGTCATCATTTGTCTCGTGTGAATTCCTACTGTATTTTGATTTATACCCTACCACGGGTCAAAGGAGTCATGCAAACAGGTATATTTTGGGTACAGTCCCAAGCCACATGGAGGCAGTGAGCAGATCGTCGGGGATTCGTCTCTCCCACTATTGGAGGTGAGATCGCGCAGTGTTTAGGAGAGCAGTATCTCAGAGTAATCGAGATTTACTGAAAGGTATTCCAGCAGTATCTCAGAGTGTTCTGGGCTGCCTTCTGACACGACTTATACAGCTATTGGGGGTCTGACGTTTACCGGCCCCCTAGGCCCTATATGCGATACTTATAGACGAATAGACCGGACTGTACGGATATTGTCACTATCAGGCTCAGTAGGGTTTCTGGATGAGTTCGCTCGTCAGCTTCCCTTCCAATCAATACATAGGAAACCGTTACGTACAGCTTGTACCTCTGACGTGCTAGTGGTTATACCCAGTGCCAGTGTATTGATGAGTCATTAGAGTCCCCCACAGACACTTTCCTAAGTTCGAGCAAAACGTTGTAGATGCCGTATGGTTTTATGGCAGGGTTCGGAAAATGCACGTGCGTTTACGCACGTGTCGCTTTTCGGGCAGATAATACTGGTAGGCTTTGGTTTAAGCCGGATCCAAGTATTATACTGTGTAGATATAATATCTTTGTCTCAGTTGCACTTGTATTCGGTCGTAATACAAATGCGGGTATGTTTATACTATTACGGGGTTATCCTGAAATTTGTTTCAGGATCACTTTTTGAAGTTACCAGTTTCCAGTTTTCTATCGCCCGTCTTTAACGATCGGTTAAAGACGGATTTATCTTTTCTTGAGATGAGTGTGGAAAGTTCTAGATTTGGTGACTAGGATTTATGAGTCACTCATTTGCATTAATGGATGATGACTTGGCTTATGACTCATTGGTTTTACATTAATGCTTTGATAACTTGATCATGATGATTCATTTATTCATTAATGTGTTCATACTAGGTGTTAAGGTGAATCATTCATCTTATTTATTCTTGTGGTCACCTCCTAGCTCCTACACTCACCTCCCTCTCTCCTATATATGGCCGGCCCCTCTTTGAAGGAATGGTGATTGATTTTCCTTTTGAAAAGATTATGATATTTGAGTGTATGGAAATTTCATAGCTCAATTTCCATTTACCCGATTCCAAATGGCAACTTCATTAACCGTTCGTCCATAGCTTTGGACGTAACAAGACAAAGTATTCTACTCATTCTCTACATCATCTTGATCGTCTCTTTTAGCAAACTTGACGACCGAGTTGCCTCGGTTCAGAGGCGGAAGCCCGTTTAAAGATCCGTCGACGTGGTGCCACCTGGGCGAGAAGACTGGAGATTCAGGAGATTGAAGCCGCCGCAGCAAAGCGTGGGATGATGGTTGAAGGCCGAAGGACTCGGATCGTTCGGTATAACTTTTCTACCCACTTTGTAATTTGTTAGTTTAGCTTTAATGGCAGATCCGGGTTATAGTACGTGATAGCGCCAATCGTAAAAGTTTTTGTTCCGCATTTGGCGTCTGTTAGACGGCCGGGGCGCTACCGTGGACTTACAGTGGTATCAGAGCCTCACCATTAAGCTTTACTAATTTGTGCTAACGCGTTTAAAAGATCGATCGAACGGAATTTCCGAAACTACATTTTTCTGTACAAAAAGTTTCTGTTGATTTTTAAACTGTTCTAAAAATTATTTTGTATATCACAGAAAAACAAGCAGGTTTTTTTAAGCAATCCGTACAAATTTAGTCACGTGATCCTACATAACCACCGTGGATCCGCGGTCAAACCTAGGGTTTGACCGCGCATCCGCAGCCGTTTAGTGGGATTAGTGCTCCAAAATTGTACAGGGGCTTCTACACAGGAAATTGTGGTTTCTGGTACTGTTCTTTTGGGCCCAGTTTTTGTTACTGTACAGCAGATGTACGTGGAGCCCACTTCGGGAAATTTTGTCGATCGAAATTTAAACGTGTTAGTTTACAGTCTTTACATTATATCTCCGACCGGGAATGTCATTTGATCGGTAAACCGCGTCTAATTGCGATAGTTCTTTTAGACGGATAGGCGAATGTGACATTCGCGTTGATGTTCTGTGTTGTGCTGTGATGTTGCGGATTTGTCGTGGTGGATAGCAGTGTGCAATGATAGTGCTGTTTGGATTTATTTGTACATTTGATATTGCGAAACGAGCTTCCAACATGTGGACTGCCGTCACTGCCTGTTTGTACAATATTCTTTTGGGGCACAACCGAGCTGAGATCGATGTACCTGTTGTACATATTTTTATTTCTGTACTAGCTTTATCCCGCGATGGAGTGCACGGATAGTCGGGTTCTGGAGGGCAACAGGTCCGTATCTCATGGCTTTGAGAGGCAAAGGGACCTCACTCTAGAATTGGCAGACTATTCGCCGCACTCGTAGGGGGTACAGGTTGACCCAAGGAGGGGTGCTCAATTTACCGGATTCCGTGAAGTGCCGGGTGTTCCATTCACTATGTTGTGGGGACTACCTCGCTTCAGGTTTTGGCGGGTAACTTGCCGCACCCGTTGGGGTCTAGGTTTCATTGCACAGGCTATCCACACGACCAGGGGAACGTCGGGTTTCAGCACCGACTCTGTGAAACCCGGGGATCCCAGATTATCTGTATTGTTCTGTGATACATAATACTTTTCTGTAATGTTGCATATTATCACACCTGGAGCGATTATTTGTTAGTTATATGTATGCCCTAGAGGCCATTACTGTACAAAGGATGTATATTGTAGTGGATGCTTGGACATATATAGGGAGGACTTTCTTGCTCGACATGATAGTATGCTATCTGGTTGCTCCTTACCTTAACGTGTACACGGATTGTCTCTCTGTTACATGTTGGTAAAGCCCTTAGGATGTGTACTTGACTACCTGGACTATGATGCGGATCATACTAGTGGGGACATGGTAGTCCATAAGTACATCCTTCAAGGTCCCTAGTCGTGGGTGTATCGAGACGGGGCATCGATATACCAGAGTAGACTAGCGTATACCTTCTCGACCCATACAGATAGGCGATGGATGATCCCATATCCATTGGTGTTTGACATCAGAGATGATATACGGGTGCTCAGTGGAGACTGGGTATACTGGACGGACTCGCCGAGAACTCCCAGATGGTATTATACCTTACGTTAGATGGCAGTTCTCTGGTGACACTGGTACAGGTTAGTCTGTAGACCCGAGATCGTCATAGAGTCTTGTGTGATTCCCACTGTGCTTTGATTTCCACCTTACCACGTCCAAGAGGGCGTGCAAAACAGTGGTTTTTGGGTACAGTCCCGAATCACATGGAGGCAATGAGCGATAGGACGGGATTCGTCTCTCCCGGTATAAGGAGTTGATGTTGCACTGTGTTCGATTGGCTATAACCGGAAATCCCTGGCTAGGGTTGCTGAAATTTACTGGTAAGTGTTACCAGTAGTTTCCCGAACTGTTATAGACCTCATATCGACACGACTTATCGAGCTATTGGGGTCTGACGTTTACCACCCCTAGGCGAGATATGCGACATATCAGACGACGAGACCGGACTGTACGGTAAGTGTTACTGGTTGGATTCACAGGAGTGTGAGCGGGCTTGCTCGTCGATCTTCTGATCGCTCAATACCCAGGTGTCCGTTACGTTTAGCAGACCGCTTGCGGCTTGTGGGTGTTTGATATGATCATCACCTGCTGCCGGCGTATTGACGAGTCTTTAGAGTCCTACACAGAGGTTTCCTGGCTCAAGCGAAATGAAATAGGAGCGCATATGAGATATGTGCGGGACCGAGAATAATGCGTGTATGTGATACCGTATTCTATTCTCGCGATGAATGTATCGAATGGTTGTATGTGATATAACCTAGTTATCGAATCGAGGATTGATTCGATAAGCCGATACATTGGATATTAGTCGGTTATATGTGATATGACCGGATCGTTAAATCAAGTATTGATTTAATGCATAATTATATATTTGATATATTACTTTGCATTAACTAGTATTGGTTCACTTTAAAAGGATTTTCTCACTTGATATGCACGTTGTATATGTGATATACTTTTGTGCACTTGATTGTATCATGTTTGATGATACATGCCTACTTGGTTAAGTGTATGATTAAACCATGGTTGTGTAATGGTTAGGGTTTTGATTTACTTATTCATTTATTCATTTTGTTTATTTATTTTGCAAAATAAATGAATGGTGGCTTTCTTTGTTTGCTAGTTGAAGCTTCATGAAGCTTTGACTAAGTGACCATTTTTGTTTTCACGCTTAACCCTAACCATTCCACTTAACCCTAGTTCATTCTCTACACTTGTCCATGGTTGCTATATGATAAGTATTCCTTTTATTTTCTATTTTTTGATAATACTTATCATATTCTTTCTTCTTCTTCTTCTTCTTCATCAACAAGAAGAAAAGCTTGCAACCTTTAATGGTAACTTGAGAAAAAGAGTGAGAAATCCAATTCTAAAGTAAACCCACTTCCTATTTCTTCATCCTCTACCACTTGCCAAGTAGTATAGGGTGTTTTCTTCACAAGTTTCATGTCTTGGTGAAGTTGGAGCTTGATCTTGTGTTGCCTCGACGTAGATCGTCTTCGGCATCGAAGTCGACGACCTAGCCCGTCCATTTCTCCGATGAAGCCGACGCTAGAGCCCGAGATCCGATGATCTCAGCTAGGGGACTTCATCATGGAGCTATGGAGATGGAGGACCGGATCTACAAAGGTTGTATTTTCCGTTTACTCTCAGTTAAGTTGTTAACTAGTTATCGTTTTCGCCTAAAATCTAGTTAACGATCTGTATTAGGGTTTCTCGGCACTTGTAAAAATTGAAATTGGCATGGTTGATGCCTTATGAGAGCTCATTAGTGTGCCTAGAAACCCTACATTGGTATCAGAGCCTAGCTAGAGTTTTAGGCGAAGTGTAGACGAAGTTAGAAGTCCGATCGAATCCGAAATTCCCCGATTATACCCTTCTCTGTACATTTTTTCAAACTGTGGATTTTTCCAAATTAAAAATTCTCAGAAAATTATGCAGGAAAAACTAAGAATTACTGTGAAGTACGGACCCCTAATTCAACAATTTGACCGTGGAACCGCGGCCAAACCAGGCGTTTTGCGGCGGTTCCGCAACCAAAATTGTGACTTAGTCCTTGAAATTTCATATAATTATTCTTAGGTCCTTTCTTGTTAATTTTTTCTGTGAATATTTTAATTCCACTCAAGTGTTGAGTTTTCTAGGTTTGTATTGGGGACTCGTTGATTCGATCAGATAATTTATCTTCGTTTAAGTTTTTCCGGATATTTTAGAAACTGTTAAAAAAGTTCGACCGGATATAAATACCGACTTTTTCCTCTGTCGGGAAATTTCCAAGTGTTGGATCTTTCCGTAGTTTAAGAACGTTCTAAGTAGTGCAAGTAATGTGATGGTCCCTCTAGAAGACAACAAACCTTAACTCGATTATGTAACCGTCTTGAACTGCCCTTTGAACCTTCGGGTTTGGGGCAGTACGGCGTGCCACATGTGAGGCGTTGGCTTGACCCTTCTACGGCTGGACCGTTGGTACTGAGGCATGAAGTGAATGTTTTTAAACTTATTTCATGTGTTGAGCTGTTTCGGGAAAACATGGGTGTTTGAATGTTCGATCGGAAAGTTTAACATTTTCTGTTTATCTGGAATGTGATACAATAATTGGAATCCACAAGTAGTTATGAGATAACTGAATGAATGTTATAAACATAGCACTTTAGTCTCACTTGATCGGTTGCCAGGGAATTTTGATGTGATCAAAAGTCCGTCGCAATCACGTAGCGTACGCGGATACTCGCCGGGTAAACTTAATAGATAGCCATGCCCCATAGCCCCGACCAAGTGACTGTAGGAGAACCCCGTCGCTGAAAGCATCCATTCGGGTGCTCGCGGCAGTGGTGTTCTGCCTTGGTGCACTTCGTCAACGGCATCGGGGGTGCGGCCGTCTACTGAAGTTTGCGATGAGCATTCGATCAGGATTTCGGGAATCTTGTTGAATTGCCCGACTTAATATTGAAAAGAGTTTTCGATAATAAGACTAAAATGCGGGGTTTATAATTGTTAGACATGTGATGTCTAAGGAATTCAGATGGTTAGGCATGCGATGTCTAAAGAGGTTGTGGATTCCAACTGTTGTAATTTTACACTTTCTTTTCTGTGACCGTAAGTGTAATATGTGATATCGCCGGTTTCGTTGCTATATGTCAACGACAATTGGGATACGCATGTTTACTTACGTTGATGACATGTGATGTTATGTGTTGCTGGATATGTTATATTGATTCGTCGTGTTTGAATAGCCGGGGGTTTTTATGTGAGATGAGTGTTTTTCATTTTCATTCATGTAAAACACTTGTATGTAATATTCTTTTATTGGGCACTTCCAGGTTGCGGAAGATGTCACCTTTTGTATATTATTTACTTTTCCGCACTAGGATAGACTCAAGTAGGAGGGCACAAGTAACCGGGTTCTGGAGTCCAGTGGGAGACCAACTCAAGGAGTCGAGTCCGGGTCTCCTAACTCTAGAATTGGTAGGGTTGCTTGCCGCTCTCGTAGGGGTCTAGGGGTGTGGGTTTTGCTATTCATCGCGACCGTGGAATCCGTGTTTTATACTGGCTCGTATTGAAAACATGGACGTCCTAGTATATCCAATGTTTCATATGTTTCTTCTGCTGCGATATCTGTGATGTGATCATGTGATGTTCTGTGATAGATACAGTATATAGTATATATGATATATTATATAGGCATTACTTATGTTTTACACCCGCGCTAGCCCTTCCCCGCTCTGCCGTTAGTTACCTAACCTAACAGTGCACGAGGGGACATCGAGGCGAATGCGGATGGCATAAGTGTACGTCGTATTTATATGTGATGTTTAGGTAACTAAATGATGGGACTTCATTAATATGATTAATGAAAGAAAAGAAACCTAAGATGTTGTAGAATCGAATTTTCAAAACCAGGTAGCTACAGTTCTTTCTTTGCATCGCGGTGTTCCTTGTAGAACATCCTGCACCTTATTCGATGAGGAAAGGGCCGAGATCCCTTCACCGGGAGTGACCCCTTTAGCAATAACTGGAAGATGCTACAACTCTCGGTTTGTTTTTGATTGCTTCTATAGTTTATGCTTTGCACAGTGATATATATGATATATCCCGCACCTCATTCGACGAGGAAAGGGCCGACGATCCCTTCACCGGGAGTGACCCCTTTAGCAAAACTAGAATAGCCTCAAAAACACTCCATTTTAAAATCATTTGATTCTACAACGATATCAAGTTCATTATGCAATAGATTTTCAGAAAAACCTGTCGTAGCCCTCCGTCATTTCAGATAAGTCCTACTTAGTATTCGTGCTACGTTTGTTGACCTCCGTCAAGGCGTAGTGTGCGGTAGCTAACTAGTATTTATCTGCTTATGCATATGATGCAGATTGGGTTAGGGTAGTCGTACGGCCTTGTTGACCTCTGTCAAGGGTCGTGCAAGTGGGTTTGATTCAATCAAGAAATGACGGGTTGAACTTGACTAGTAGCCTATGGTTTGCTGACCTCCGTCAAGGTCATAGGGTGCTAGGGGCAAAATTATCGGGAATTTCAAGTGTTGAAATTTGCAATGAGATTGCATACCTTCTATGAGATAGTTGGATCCTGATACCCGCTGCGAGTAATTGTTACTCCTGGGAGAGTTTTACACATTACAATTAGTCGATCAAGTAGGTGTCTAGAAAGGTGTCAACGGGGTTACTCCTCTGGGAAAACGAGGTTTATTGTAATTAGGTCCGTGCGAAAGCACGGGGAACCTCCCTCAAAGTACCGACACTGGCATGGCTGAAAGATTGGCGAACTTGTAGCGTGTAATTAATCCCGGCTAGTCTTTCCTTTTAGGGTTTGAAGGAAGATTTGATAAAAACAGTGGGAGCCATCCTGATTAGATAAAATAATAACCAATCTGATCTTGCAAGAGTGCACGCAGAGTGTTTTCTTCTCTCTCTCTCCAGGTAGCGACCATGTCACGCTTTAATCAAGATAATAAAACAGATATATTGACCGAACCCGCTTGTTATACTGAGCTGGGGAATGTTGGTCCCGCTCTAACTTATAAATGTTATAAGACAGAGCAGGAAATTGGGGAATACCAGATTTCCCGTGCCGCCCAAACGAAGAAAGTGCACGATGATGCATCATCTTCGGGTGTGTTCATTACAAAGAACCGTTTCTCAATGTCCTCTACGTCCTGGGTATTTGATACCGCATCAGGATCCCAGATATGTAATCTGTTATATAGGGATACAGAAAGGTAGAGAACTGAGAACGGGTGATAAGTTTCATGAGACAGAAAACGGGGCAAGTGTTGCAGCCAAGTCTGTTGGTCACTGTCACCATGTATTATCAGTACATTGATTCTGAACAAATGCTATTAGATACCGAACCTGATATACAAAATCATATCAGTCTCTTTATTAGTAAAGAAATGATAAAATTTTGTATTGTTGGATAATGTTTTGAACATTTCCTATATCAAAAGTTGATCGGTTCAGGCACGTTATCTAAAAGCATTGATGTTCTAAATCAAACTACAGTTTTTAAGTATACAGAACACATACAAGAGGAAGAGTTCAGAAATGAACGAATCCTTCTTGAGGCATTATAGACTAGGTCATATCAATGCGACCCGACTAGCTGAAGTTACATCTAGATGCATATTTAAATCAGTTTGAATTTCCATCTTGTGAAACTTGCCAGTCATGTCACAAAGATATAATGACACCAGCTCTGTTTATTGGAAACAGAGAAAGAGTTAGTGAACTCTTGGGACGATACATGTTGATGTATAAAGGTCCCCTGTCTAGACATGCCAAGACCGGTTCTTTGTACTTCATTACATTCTCTGATGATCTCTTTAGATTCAGACATATGTGATGATCTCTTTAGATTCAGACATATGTTCCTGTTGAAACACAAGTCCGAACCTTTTGAGATATTCACAGAATATAAGTTAGAAGTAGAGAACCAAAATACGGGTATAAGTATTATGTCCTTTGATGTGATCAAGGAGGAGAGTACTTGAGCACGAAAATCCTGGATTATTCTAAAGGAGAATGAGATTCTCTCTCAGCATTACTCCTCCGTATACACCATAGCATGATGGTATATCGGGGCGGAGCAATAGCACCCTATGTGATATGGTGTGCTCTATGATGAGTACTACTGAGTTTCCTATTTTCCTTTTGGGAGTTATGCACTTGAGAAGCTGCATACCTATTGAATAGGGTTCAAATCAAATCAGTTGTCTACCACTTCATATGTGATATGGAAAGGGAAGAGCCCATATCTTAAGTTGGTTAAGATTTGGGGTTGTCCGGATTATATCTAAAAGCAAAATATGGACAAGCTCGAGGCAAAGTCAGTAATGTAGAACTGGAATGGTTCCAGCTATACAAACTACAGCTGATGATTTGATAAAACCAAAGGATTCAATAGTCACCGACGAACCTCAGCCTCTCCGCCGATCTAGTAGGGATCCTCACCCACCTGAGAGATACTTCGGTTTCTTTATGACAGTGGGAGCACGGATTGCATCATGAGATGATGACCCAACTAGTTTCGAGCTGGCCATCAGGAGTGGGACTCTGTAAGAATGGCTGGATACTTAGCGATCTGAGATGGAATCCTTATACACCAACAAAGTATGGACTTTGGTTGCTATATCTGAAGGGTTAAATCCCCATCAGGAGCAAGTATATCTTGAGAAGATTACTTGGTGTACATGGAAAAGTTGAGACTTTCGAAGCTAGACTTGTTAAATGTTTTGCATCATTGACCAGGCGTGGATAATGATGAAACCTTTTCTAAGGAGCTATGCTTAAGTCCATCCAGATCCTACTTGCCACGGCTACATACCATGACTACGATATCTGGCGGTTGGGTGCCATGACTGCTTTTCTAGATGGTGTTTTAAAAGAGTGCGTCTATAAGTACACAGCCAGAGGGCCTCGTAGACAGTGGGAGCAGCGAAAACGTGTGCAAGATGTTTTATGTGATAAAGCAGGCATCGCGGAGTTGGAACGTCTGTTTTGATGTGTTAGTCAAATAGTTTAACTTCATCAAAATGGTAGATGAACCTTGTATATACAAAAAGGTAGTAAGGAGTATGGTGGCGATCCTCGTAGAGTACGTGGATGACATACTCTTTATAGGGAAGTATTTTCCTATGCTACGCTCGGTCAATCTCCGCTTATCACAATGATACTCCATATAGGATCAAAGGATACCTCCTAAATCATGGGTTTTGGATCTAAGAGATAGATCTAATTGGATGTTAGGATACTCACTAGTTGCAGTGAGATGGTATCAATTGATCCTGGGGAGAATCACTGGAAAGGTTCCAGAGTGATAAGGATGACTGAAAGTCAGTCACAGGCACTGTCTTTACCCTCAGTAAAGGGACGGTATGTTGGAAGTGTTCCACGCTAGATACCATGGCATACTAGACGATAAAGGCTTGATACATCGCTACTTAAGATGCTACCAAAGAGGCAGTCTGGATGTATATTAGTTCATGAGATGAACTTAGTTCCCCCCATTGTGTGACAATGGAGTTGTGGCTTATGCCAAGGAACGTCCGTTCCATCAGGGATCCAGACATATTCTGAGGCAGCATCACCTGATCATGGAGATAGTTGATCTCCAGGGTGATCAAGGTTAGGAGAGGAGACTCAGAGGACAACACGGCGGATCCACTCACAAAGGCCTTTTCCAGAGAGAGACTTTTATGGGATGGTTGAGTATGAGATACTGCAACAACTGCTACAGATGGCCCTAGTGCAAGTGGGAGATTGTTAGTTATATGTATGCCCTAGAGGCCATTACTGTACAAAGGATGTATATTGTAGTGGATGCTTGGACATATATAGGGAGGACTTTCTTGCTCGACATGATAGTATGCTATCTGGTTGATCTTTACCTTAACGTGTACACTGATTGTCTCTCTGTTACATGTTGGTAAAGCCCTTAGGATGTGTACTTGACTACCTGGACTATGATGCGGATCATACTAGTGGGGACATGGTAGTCCATAAGTACATCCTTCAAGGTCCCTAGTCGTGGGTGTATCGAGACGGGGCATCGATATACCAGAGTAGACTAGCGTATACCTTCTCGACCCATACAGATGGGCGATGGATGATCCCATATCCATTGGTGTTTGACATCAGAGATGATATACGGGTGCTCAGTGGAGACTGGGTACACTGGACAGACTCGCCGAGAACTCCCAGATGGTATTATACCTAACGTCAGATGGCAGTTCTCTGGTGACACTGGTACAGGTTAGTCTGTAGACCCGAGATCGTCATAGAGTCTTGTGTGATTCCTACTGTGCTTTGATTTCCACCTTACCACGTCCAAGAGGGCGTGCAAAACAGTGGTTTTTGGGTACAGTCCCAAATCACATGGAGGCAATGAGCGATAGGAAGGGATTCGTCTCTCTCGGTATAGGGAGTTGATGTTGCACTGTGTTCGATTGGCTATAACCGGAAATCCCTGGCCAGGGTTGCTGAGATTTATTGGTAAGTGTTACCAGTAGTTTCCCAAACTGTTATAGACCTCATATCGACATGACTTATCGAGCTATTGGGGTCTGACGTTTACCACCCCTAGGCGAGATATGCGACATATCAGAAGACGAGACCGGACTGTACGGTAAGTGTTACTGGTTGGATTCACAGGAGTGTGAGCGGGCTTGCTCGTCGATCTTCTGATCGCTCAATACCCGGGTGTCCGTTACGTTTAGCAGACCGCTTGCGGCTTGTGGGTGTTTGATATGATCATCACCTGCTGCCAGCGTATTGACGAGTCTTTAGAGTCCTACACAGAGGTTTCCTGGCTCAAGCGAAACGAAATAGGAGCGTATATGAGATATGTGCGGGACCGGGAATAATGCGTGTATGTGATACCGTATTCTATTCTCGCGATGAATGTATCGAATGGTTGTATGTGATATAACCTAGTTATCGAATCGAGGATTGATTCGATAAGCCGATACATTGGATATTAGTCGGTTATATGCGATATGACCGGATCGTTAAATCAAGTATTGATTTAATGATTTAATGCTTAATTATATATTTGATATATTACTTTGCATTAACTAGTATTGGTTCACTTTAAAAGGATTTTCTCACTTGATATGCACGTTGTATATGTGATATACTTTTGTGCACTTGATTGTATCATGTTTGATGATACATGCCTACTTGGTTAAGTGTATGATTAAACCATGGTTGTGTAATGGTTAGGGTTTTAATTTACTTATTCATTTATTTATTTTGTTTATTTATTTTGCAAAATAAATGAATGGTGGCTTTCTTTGTTTGCTAGTTGAAGCTTCATGAAGTTTTGACTAAGTGACCATTTTTGTTTTCATGCTTAACCCTAACCATTCCACTTAACCCTAGTTCATTCTCTACACTTGACCATGGTTGCTATATGATAAGTATTCCTTTTATTTTCTATTTTTTGATAATACTTATCATATTCTTTCTTCTTCTTCTTCTTCTTCATCAACAAGAAGAAAAGCTTGCAACCTTTAATGGCAACTTGAGAAAAAGAGTGAGAAATCCAATTCTAAAGTAAACCCACTTCCTATTTCTTCATCCTCTACCACTTGCCAACTAGTATAGGGTGTTTTCTTCACAAGTTTCATGACTTGGTGAAGTTGGAGCTTGATCTTGTGTTGCCTCGACGTAGATCATCTTCGGCATCGAAGTTGACGACCTAGCCCGCCCATTTCTCCGATGAAGCCGACGCTAGAGCCCGAGATCCGATGATCGCAGCGAGGGGACTTCATCATGGAGCTATGGAGGTGGAGGACCGGATCTACAAAGGTTGTATTTTCCGTTTACTCTTAGTTAAGTTGTTAACTAGTTATCGTTTTCGCCTAAAATCTAGTTAACGATCCGTATTAGGGTTTCTCGGCACTTGTAAAAATTGAAATTAGCATGGTTGATGCCTTGTGAGACCTCATTAGTGTGCCTAGGAACCCTATATTATTGTATATTGGTATATATACTATTAGATGTTGTATATGTTTTACACCCACTCTAGTCCAGCCCCCGCTCTGTCGTTAGTTAAGTAACCTAACGGGTGATGACGGGACCCAGTGACGAATGCGGATGGCATATACGTACATTTTATTTCCGTTCTTTTCTGGTGTGATTGATTGATGGGACTGCATTGATTCTTATCAATGCAAGGATAAAACAAACTTATATTTGATGTTGTTGGAACAAATTACAAAGACGTTTCCTTTTGTTTTGCATAGCGGTATTCAGTTAGAATATCCTGCACCTCATTCGACGAGGCAAGGGCCAAGATTCCTTCACCGGGAGTGACCCCTTGGGCAGAAGTTTGTGTCAGGGTAATAACTTAAATATAGTCGATCACAAGTTGCTTTGCATCGCGGTATTCAGTTAGAATATCCTGCACCTCACTCCACGATGAAAGAGACAAGATCCCTTCACCGGGAGTGATATCTTTAGCAAAGATTTTCGCAACTATATTTTTATAAAAAGCTATCAGGTTCCTTCAACGAGATCAAGTTCATTACGTTAAAGGTTTTTCGCCAAAAACCAGCCGTAATCCTCCGTCATTTCTTAAGGATGGTCAGTAGTATTCAAGCTATGTTTGTTGGCCTACGTCAAGGCGTAGTGTTTGGTAGCTGCTGGGTATTCATTTGTTGCATAGATAGATGCATTAGTTTAGGACAGACGTACAGCCTTGTTGGCCTACGTCAAGGGCATGTACGATGACCTAAATTAATCAGGACAACGACAGGTAGAACTTGACATGTGGCTTATGATTTGTTGGCTTACGTCATGGTCATAAGAGCATGGGATAAAAATTATATCGGGAGTTTCAAACATACAGGAAACTTGCCAGACTTGAGCATACCTTCTGGAGTATGATGACATGAGTGGATTTCTTCACGTTATCATGCGATGAGAGTTGGATCCCGATTCCCACTGATGAGTTAGTTTACTCTTCAGGTGATCCCGACTAATTCTTTTTTCAGGTTTGGAGGAGAATTTGAGATTACGGTGGGAGGTTTCCTAACTAGATAAAGTGATAACCATTCTGATCTAGGTTAGAGTGCACGCAGAATGTTTCTTTTCTCTCTCTTTGGCAGCGACCTTTGACCGACCCTAGACTATAACTCAGTGACCAAGTTGACCGAACCTTCTTAATATACCGGCTTTTGGATTGTCTATAGTTACATAAGTCATTGCAGCTCCTTCTTTTACCCTTTGTATTTCTCAGAACACCCTGTATTGCTACGGACATCCACTTCCATTGGATAGATCCATCGTATGGTTATATACGAACTCAAAGGGACTTCTTCGAGGATGGATCCAGGTTCAGGAGAAATAGAATTGGTTTATTCAGTTGTCTTTTATTATCACCTTCTCTCAGGTTGCGAGGGCTCCTCAGTTTAGGAGAGTACACCCATTATGCTTATTGGATAGTCTTATTCCAAACCATAGGCAGGTGCCGAAAGGTAGGGAATGAAGAAAACCAATTAGCCTAAATAGGGTGTGCAGAAGGTAATATATAAAGACAAATAAAGGAATTAGAAAGAGGGCAAAGTAAATTGCGACTACTAACATTCACGACCAAACCACGTATTTCATCGCCACTCCTACTTCACCTTTAATTTCTCCAGAACAACCCGTATCACTACGAACATCCAATTCCATTGGATAAATCCATCGTATGGTTATATACGAACTCGAAGGATATTTTTTCGAGGATGGATTCTGGTTCAGGAGAAAAAGGAATAAGGTTTATTCAGTTGTCTTTTATCATCACATTCTCTCAAGTTGTGAGTACTCCTAGGATTAGGAGAGTACGCCTATTATGCTTACTGAATAGTCTTCTCCTAACCATAGGCAGGTGTCGAACGGTAGGGAAGGAAGAAAACCATTTTAGCCTAACAATGGTGTACAGAAGGTAACGACTAAAGACAAATAAAGGGAATTGGAGATATGGCAGGGAAATATACGGTTAAAGTCATGATTTGGATTATGGAAGAGGCATTACTAAAGAATACTAGGATACCCCTACGAAACATTTTATTGTTTCAGTGCATTGTTAATGGAAAACTGATTTCCCGATTAGATACTTAGTCCAGGGTATGTATTTACCAGGTATGATTCTCACATCTGTATGGTTTTACAGATGTTGAGTGGGAGCAAGTTATTGGAAATTAGGTGATCATCCTCATTATATCGGAATTCATTGTAATTGGTGATATTTGAGGAAATCGCCTGGGTACAGTTTTTCAAGCTACGACGCACAAGGTTTTGAGTTATTCAACTCAGCGGACTTATACAAAGTATTGTATGTTGTCCAGCGTCCGTCAGGACAAAGGGGTAGTCACTCGTACTATGTTCTGTTTACTTATGACTTCTCTAATTTTTAGACAAGTGTTTCGTAGAAATACAATGTCTAAGTATTGAGAAGTTGTGGGTATAGGAAATGAAGTAGAGAACCATGTGTTGCAAGAATCGGGATTCTTCAAAGAAATCAAAGATGTAGATTCTTGTAATTGGTATTCAGTTGATAGTAATGGTTTTGAGAAACTTGTTTCTCAATCAGGTTACTCGTAATTGGATGGATTCCTAAGTTGAGTAATGTTGATTAGCCTCTCTCCATTAAGTTGATATGCACTGGAGACAGCTACATGATTTGAATCTGGTTCCAATTAAATAAGTGCCAAAGTTTCTATATTGGATATAGAATGGATCATATCTTAACGATGTTAAGGTAAGGGGAGTTGTCCGGCTTATGCTTAAAACCAGACACTGGATAACTCAAGGCACGTTTCTGTAATGGCAGTTTGTGGGTTGACCCTAGCTTTGACAAGGGTTGATTTTTCTACCATCTGGAAGATCAATAGTGATATTGTTCTTGACTCGCCACAGTTTTAGTAAAAATGGATTTTTTCATAAAACAGTAGTGAGAGTATGGTAGAACTAGAAGTGATTCCAGAACCGCAAACGATTACGAAAAATTTAATAGAACCTATATATTCAATCAGGTTTGACATTCCATTAGCCACTCCGCAGATATGGTGGGTAACCTCAGACACCCGAGAGGTACTCCGGTAGCCTCAAGGAAGGTGACAAGGAGGTTCTCGTTTACCCAGACTTGACACTATTGTTGTTCCAGACTATGAGACCCGGCAGGAGGATAAGTATAGCGTCGTTCTAAACTAGTTTTAGAAGTGAACGTATATATATTATTCTGCCAGAGGGTTGTCGTAATCAGTGGGAGCAGCGGAAGCATAGTAGGCATGTAGCTTATGTCTATTTATAGACTTGAGCAATTATAGCGGAGATAGATCATCTAATTTTGATATGACAGTCATGGGTTTGACTTCATCAGAATAGGGGATGGATCTGTTAAGAAGGTAATAGGGTGTAATGTCCTGGTATTTGGATGACATACACAGAGTAAGAAGTAAAATTCCTATACTTCGATCGGTTGTACTTTGGTCGTCACACAGTTGTTTCTCCACAAAGGACATCGATATAATATCAAACATTCTGATTACTAGATTTATGGTTTTAGATCTAGAATTGGGTAGTTTCCCAATGTGGGTAATTTGAAAGTATTCTAATAGTATTTTAGAATAGATGACTCCTGGCATGGTGGTGTACCTGCAGGTGATGGAGTCACCCTCTCTAAAGGTGTCTTACAGACTAAAGGGGAGAAGGACGTACATGATTGGAAGATCACTTGCTTAGGCAATTGAGTCAATCGTGAAATGTCAAGTACCACACTAGATGTCGTTATTGTACAAGATGCGATAAGTTTATATTAATCCAATCCTGAAGAAACATACGGAAGCAGTTTTAGAACATAAGTGCATGTTCTATGGATTTGATGACGGCGGCCTTCTTCGGGAGTCGGTTATCATTCCAGGCTTCAAAGGTGACTTGGATGACAGAGTGATTGTCAGAGTTATAATTTTCCCTCTGACGAGGGACAGTATTATGGACAGGCAGTCTAAGAGGATACTGTGGAAGGCGTGGTGCTGGACACTGATAAGTTTTAGTGATCGATACAGTCTAAGAAGTTTGAATTTGGAGTTCATTTATGAACTAGGTCCCATCAGATATCCAGACATATTCTAAGACAGGTATTACTCAATTTGGGAGATGGTTTTCTCCGCGAGTTTGAGATTAAGAGAGACATAGAAAGAAACATCAGGGCGGATCCACTCACTGAGGCTATTTCCCGAACACAATAGTTTTGCAAACGAGCTTTGTGAAACTGATTAGTAGAGGAGTAGGATGTTCGGTATCACACCAGCTGTGAGTACGCGACATCGCAATAATAGCCTTAAGTGCAAGTGGGAGATTGTTGGATATAGTGCCCTCTAAGTCAATTATTGGATCGCAGGTACGTGATTGCAATAATTGAAGGAGGACCTATCCCGATAGAACAGTCTTACTCGAAATGATAGTGTGTTATCTGGTTTGTCTTTATCATCATGTAGATATTGATAGAGCCCATAGGATTCGTGCTTGACTACCAGCAGTATGATGGCGATCATTTATATGGGAGTTGGGGTCTATAAGCACATCCTTAAAGTGTCCCTAGTCGTGGGAGTTTCGAGACAGGGCATCGATACTCCAGAGTAGACTAGTGTATACATTCGAGACCCCGACGAGGGGCAGTGGCCGGTCTTACAAGCCATTGGTGTTAGTTGGTTCACCTAAGATGTATACAGGTGCTCATTGGATTATGAGTACACTGGACAGGACTCGCCGGGAACTTGCTAGTTGGTATTATACCTAGCGTCAGATAGCAGTTCCCTGGTGACATGTATACAGGTTAGTTCATCGACCTGAGGTCGTCATTTGTCTCGTGTGAGTTCCCACAGTACTTTGATTTATACCCTACCACGGGTCAAAGGAGTCGTGCAAACAGGTATATTTTGGGTACAGTCCCGAGCCACATGGAGACAGTGAGCAGATCGTCGGGGATTCGTCTCTCCCGGTATTGGGGGTGAGATCGCGCAGTGTTTAGGAGAGTCATTACACGAAATCCCTGGCCAGGGTAATCGAGATTTACTGAAAGGTATTCCAGCAGTATCTCAGAGTGTTCTGGGCTGCTCTCTGACACGACTTATACAGCTATTGGGGGTCTGACGTTTACCGGCCCCCTAAGCCCTATATGCGATACTCATAGACGAATGGACCGGACTGTATGGATATTGTCACTGTCAGGCTCAGTAGGGTTTCTGGATGAGTTCGCTCATCATCTTCCCTTCCAATCAATACATAGGCAACCGTTACGTACAGCTTGTACCTCTGACGTGCTAGTGGTTATACCCAGTGCCAGTGTATTGATGAGTCATTAGAGTCCCCCACAGACACTTTCCTAAGTTCGGGCGAAACGTTGTAGATGCCGTATAGTTTTATGGCAGAGTTCAGAAAATGCACGTGCGTTTACGCACGTGTCACTTTTCGGGCAGATAATACTGGTAGGCTTTGGTTTAAGCCGGATCCAAGTATTATACTGTGTAGATATAATATCTTTATCTCAGTTGCACTTGTATTCGGTCGTAATACAAATGCGGGTATGTTTATACTATTACGGGGTTATCCTGAAATTTGTTTCAGGATCACTTTTAGAAGTTGCCAGTATCCAGTTTTCTATCACCCGTCTTTAACGATCGGTTAAAGACGGATTTATCTTTTCTTGAGTTGAGTGTGGAAAGTTCTAGATTTGGTGACTAGGATTTGTGAGCCACTCATTTGCATTAATGGATGATGACTTGGCATTGGTTTTCCATTAATGCTTTGATGACTTGATCATGATGATTCATTTATTCATTAATGTGTTCATACTAGGTGTTAAGGTGAATCATTCATCTCATTTATTCTTATGGTCACCTCCTAGCTCCTACACTCACCTCCCTCTCTCTTATATATGGCCGGCCCCTCTTTGAGGGAATGGTGATTGATTTTCCTTTTGAAAAGATTATGATATTTAAGTGTATGGAAATTTCATAGCTCAATTTCCATTTACCCGATTCCAAATGGCAACTTCATTAACCGTTCGTTCATAGCTTTGGTCGTAACGAGACAAAGTATTCTACTCATTCTCTACATCATCTTAGTCATCTCTTTTAGCAAACTTGACGACCGAGTTGCCTCTGTTCAGAGGCGGGAGCCCGTTTAAAGATCCGTCGACATGGTGCCACCTGGACGAGAAGACTGGAGATTCAGGAGATTGAAGCCGCCGCAACAAAGCGTGGGATGATGGTTGAAGACCGAAGGACTCAGATCGTTCGGTATAACTTTTCTACCCACTTTATAATTTGTTAGTTTAGCTTTAATGGCAGATCCGGGTTATAGTACGCGATAGTGCCAGTCGTAAAAGTTTTTGTTCCGAATTTGGCGTCTATTAAACGGCCGGGGCGCTACCGTGGACTTACATAAGCAACCCCCCACAACCTTCGATATTGCTCTACAAGTGGCTCAGCACCGACCTTTGTATACAATCCATGGGCGTGAATAAACATTTCCCTAACCAAGTCCCATACGTGATTGGGGATATGTACGCATGCTGAACAACCCTTATAAGTCCTCTCGACTTACAAGGAGAAAGCCCTCTTGTAGGATCCTTACGACTTACAGAGGAACATACACTTAGGAATCCTCACGATTCCTAAGGAGAAAATACACCTACAAGATCCTCACGACTTGTAGGGAGAAATACCTTTGTGAGACCCTTACGGCTCATGAAGTCAAAAGCCTTAGTCGACAGGACCTTAACCCTGTTCGCTAAGCCACCTTTGTTCGACATCGACAGAGGCAAATGATGATTCGCTCCTTGCAATATCCCAGTTGTAGCGGTGCTGATGCCGAAATCGGTGTCTAATTTCAGGTTTACGGTGAAAAGCCAGCAAGCCGCACATGCATACGAAATAGCCGAAATGATGGGGCAACTTGCAATAAAAAGCAGCAAGTAAAAACGTATGCATATAAAACAGCCGAAATGATTGGGCGACTCGCAATAAAAAGCACCGAGTAAAAATAAAATAAATAGCCGAAATGATTGGGCACCGCGAAAAATGGCCGAAATGATTGGGCAATCGCGACCTTCGCGATATAAAAGCTGAAATGATAGAGCATCGCGGAAATAAAACAATAAAAATGAATGAAACATTTGCCCTACAGTTAAGATCACATCGATCCCTGTATACAATCCAAGGGCACAAACAAAGAGGGAACCACACCTTCCCAACAGGCTCCGCCAGAAAGCTAAGCCAAATCTCGACGGTTCGCAAACAGCCTAGAGACAACCGCGACATTCGTCTCGATACAGCAGACGCAGTGCCAGCAAACGAAGCAAAGATCAAATTCCTGTAAGTGCACGGCGGCGCCCCGGCCGTCAATCCGACGGCCAGATGCGGAAGCGGTGATAAACTTTAATTTTGCGAACTTAGCAAACCGGCACCACCGCGCACTAAACAACCGGATCGGACCATTAAACTAGTTCTAGCTAACTACAAGACGGGTTAGAGATATACCGAGTGATCCGAGTCCTCCGGTCTTCTTGTCGTCGTCCCGATCTCCTGCGGAAACTCCGGTCGTCGCCTCCTTGCTGGAAGGGCACCACATCGCCTACATCTTTTACGAGCTCCCACCTCAATACCGAGGCAACTCGGGCGCGAAGTTGGCTGGCCGACTCGTCCATGATTTGCTGTAGAATGTGTAGTATAGAGGCTATGTCTCATTTGGGGTTTTGTTGCCATTTGAAGATGATGGAGGAAACAAGATAAGGAAAAATGGTGCTTGCATTTTTCCTAGCATGAAATGAGATCAAGAAAAATCCCACAAGCTCAAAATGAAACTCTCTTTTTTTTTCTCTTAAGTGTGGCTAACCTCTTCATATTAGAATGGTGGAGGAATGAAATATCAATCCATAACAAGAAGGGAGGTGAGTGTAGGAAAAGAGAAAGGGTGACCATATCCAAACATCATCATAACAATCTCACATCAAACTCTAATCACCTTTTAGTGATGTAAAGAGAATCAAATGATGGTTGAAAAGAAAAGATGCCATCATAATCAATACATTTGCAAGAAACCCCTCCACAATGTGTTATTTGCAAACTTGCAAATAACCCCCTCCATCGGAAAAGTCCGGCCGGGAAAGAACAAAGGAAAACCGGCCGGAACGGAATGCAAACTGGCAACTCCAGAAAACTGGTCCCGTAATAAATTACAGGAAATCCCCGATACTGTGCATACACACCCGCATCTGTATTCCGACCGGATACAAATGCAATGAGACAAAATCTACACTGTACTATACTAGGATCCGGCTTAAACCAAAGCCAGCTAGTAATATCCGTTCGATCCTGATCCGTGCAATACCGCACGTATCCGATCGAACCTTGCCATATATCTATACGGCCTCTAGTACTAACTGTCCGATCCTGATCCGTGCAATACCGCACGTATCTGATCGGACCCTGCCATATCTCCATACGGCCTCTACAGGGTTTCGCCCGAAAGCTTGAGTAACTGTAAGTGTGGTGGACTCTAAAGACTCGTCAATACTATGGCTGTGGATTTAACCACTAGCACGTCAGAGGTATAAGCCAATACGTGACGGGCCACCAGCTATTGACCAAAAGGGACGTCGATGAGCGAACTCATCCTGACACCCTACTGAGCCTGTCAGTGACAATATCCGTACAGTCCGGTCCGTTCGTCTATGAGCATCGCATGTCGGGCCTAGGGGGTTGGTAAAAGTCAACCCCAAAAAGCGGTACAAGTCGTGTCGGAGTGTAGCCCAGAACACCCTGAGATACTACTGGAATACCTACCAGTAAATGAGCACCTGTATACATCTTAGGTGAACCAACTAGCATGTTCGATGAACTAACCTGTACACATGTAGGAACTCACACGAGACAAATGACGATCCCCAGGTCGATGAACTAACCTGTACACATGTCACCTGGGAACTGCTATCTGACGTCAGGTATAAGACCAACTAGCATGTTCCCGGCGAGTCCTCTCCGGTGTACTCATAACCCAATGAGCACCTGTATACATCTTAGGTGAACCAACTGACACCAGTGGCTTGTGAGACCGGCCACCGCCCCTCGTCGGGGTCTCGACTGTATACACTAGTCTACTCTGGAGAATCGATGCCCTGTCTCGAAACTCCCACGACTAGGGACCTTTTAAGGATGTGCTTATAGACTCCAGCTCTCACTTATATGATCGCCCTCATACTGCTGGCAGTCAAGCAAGAATCCTAGGGGCTCTATCAACGTGCAATAGCGACCTGTCAGGTCACCTAAAGCAGTACACGATGATAAAGGTAAACCAGATAGCATACTATCATCTCGAGTAAGACTGTCCTACCGGGATAGGTCCTCCATCAATCATTGCAATCACGTGCCTGTGATCCAATAATTGACTCTGAGGGCACTATCTCCAACAATCTCCCACTTGCACTCAAGGCTAATTATTGCGATGTCGCATACTCACAGCCTGTGTGATACCGAACACCCAACTCCCCTACTAGTCAGTCTCACAAAGTCCGTTTGTGAAACTATTGCGTTCGAGGAATAGCCTCAGTGAGTGGATCCGCCTTGATGTTTCTTTCTATGTCTCTCTCTATCTCAAGTTCGCGGAGAAAGCCATCTCCCGAAATGAGCAATACCTGTCTTAGAATGTCTGGATGTCTGATGGGACCTAGCTCATAAATGAACTCCAAATCCAAACTTCTTAGACTGTATCGTCAACTGAACTTAATCAGTATCCTGCGCCATGCCACCCTCAGTATTGCCTTGGACCACCTGTCCAAAATACTGCCCCTCATCAGAAGGAAAACTATAACTCTGACAACCTCCTTGTCGTCCATGTCACCTTGGAAGCCTGGAATGATAACTGTCTCCCAAATGAGGCTGTCGTTATCATATCCCTAGAACATCCACTTATGTTCTAAAACTGCTTCCGACTGTTTCTCCAGGATTGGATCAATATCAACTTATTGCACCTACTGCAAGAACAACATCTGGTGTGGTACTTGACATCTCATGATTGACTCAATTGCCTGAGCAAGTGATCTGCCAATCATGCACATCCCTCTCTACTTTAGAGAGGGTGACTCCATCACCTGCAGGTATACTACCGTGCCAGGAGTCGTCCATTCTAAATACTCTTAGAATGCTGTCAAAGTACCCTGATTGGGAAACCACCCAAATCTAGATCTAAAAACCATAGATCTAGTAACCAGTATGTCTGATATAATGTCCAAGTCCCTTATGGAGAAACCACTGTGTGACGACCAAAGCATAACCGATCGTAGTATAGGAATGTCACTTCCTACTTTGTGTATGTCATCCAAAACCCGGATATCACACCCTACTACCTTCTCAACAGATCCATCCCCTATTCTGATGACGTCAAACCTATGACTGTCACATCAGAAATAGATGATCTATCTCCGCTATATCTGCTTTAGTCTATAAATAGACATAAGCCTGATGTCAACCAATGCTTCCGCTGCTCCCACTGACTACGAAAACCCTCTGGCAGAGTTATATAGACGTGCACTTCTAAAGCTAGTTCAGAACGACGATATACTCATCCTCCTGCCGGGTCTCGCAGCCTGGAACAACAGCAATGGCAAGTGTGGGTAAACAAGAACTTCCCTGTCACCGTCCTTGAGGCTACCGGAGTACCTCTCGGGTGCCTGAAGTTACCCACCGTATCTGCGGAGTGGCCAATGGAATGTCAAACCAGATTGAATCTTTAGGTTCCTTATCAAATCTTCAGTAATCGTTTGCGGTTCTGGAATCACTTCCAGTTCTACCATACTCCCACTACTGTTTTCTGAAAAATCCATTTTTATTAAAACTGTGGCGAGTCTAGAACAATATTACTATTGATCTGCCAGATGGTAGAAAGTCAACCCTCGTCATAGCCTGGGTCAACCCACAAACAGCCATTACAGAAACGTGCCTTGAGTTGTCCAGTGTCTGGTTTTAATCATAAGCCGGACAACTCCCCGTACCTTAACAACGTTAAGATATGAACTGTTCTACATCCAATATAGAACCAGAGGCACTGATTTAATTTAACCAGATTCAAATCATGCAGCTGTCTCCAGTGCATGTCAACTAAATGGAGAGAGGCCGATCAGCGTTACTCAACTTAGGAATGCTTCCAATGAGTAACCTGAAAGAGAAGCAATTTCTCTTTATCATTACTATCAACTGAATACCATACACAAGTATCTACATCTTCGATCACTTTGAAGAATCCCGATACTTGCTACACCTGGTTCTCTACTCTATTCAAATACCTATAACTCCTCAAAACTTAGACCCTGTGTTTCTACGAAACACATGTCTAAGAACTAGAGAAGTTAAAAGTAAACAGAATATAGTATGAGGACCAACCCCTCTGTCCTAATGGACACTGGACAACATACAATACTCTGTATAAGTCCGCTAAGTCTAACAACTCTTTCACTGTGTGTCGTAGGTTGAAAACTGTACTTATGGTTAAGAAGAATTACACCGCTGTTTAATGCTCCTTACCTAACCATCCACTGATATAGGTAAATGTCATCGACATAATATCAAAAGGTATATCTCACTCTATGAAAATAGACGTACAGATATATCAATTTGAAATTGGTGCACAACAGCGGATATTCAAAACCAAATATTTGCCGACCGGCAAACAGCCCAGATGATCTCCTCAAATATCACCGATTACAACGAATCCCGATATAATGAGGATGATCACCCTATTCCCAATAACTTACTCCCACTCATCATCTGTAAAACCATACAGATGTGAGAATCAAACCTGGTAAATACATACCCTGGAGCAAGTGTCTAATCGGGAAATCAGTTTTCTTTTAACAGTACACAGCTGAACTGAAACATTGAAATGTTTCGATGGGGTATCCTGGTATTCCTAGTAATGCATCTACCATTATCCAGATTCACAACTATAACCGTATAATTCATTGCCACCTCTCCAAATCCCTTTATATGTCTTTAGTCATTACCTTCTGCACACCCCTTAGGCCAAATGGTTTTCTTCCTTCCCTACCGTTCAGCACCAGCCTATGGTTTGGAAGAAGACTATCCAATAAGCATAATGGGTGTACTGTCCTAATCCTAGGAGCACTCGCAATGCGAGAGAAGGTGAAGATAAAAGACAACCGAATAAACCTTATTCCTATTTCTCCTGAACCAGAATCCATCCCCGAACTGGAACAAGTTCCTTTCGAGTTCGTATATAACCATACGATGGAGTATCCAATAAACTGTGGATCTTCGTAGTGATACGGAGTGTCCTGGAGAAATACAAAGGTGATTTTAGGATTGGCGAAGAAATACTTGGTTTGGTCGTGAATATCAGTCGCAATTTACTTTGCCCTCTTACTAATCCCTTGCTTTGTCTTAACTTAATACCTTCTGCACACCATCGTTATGCTAATTGGTTTTCTTCATTCCCCACTGTTCGGCACCAGCCTAAGGTTTGGAAGAAGACTATCCAATTTGCGTAATAGGTGTACTATCTCCTAAACCAAGGAGTACTCACAACCTGAGAGAAGGTAAAAGGAAAAGACAACTGAATAATCCTATCCGTTTTCTCCAGAACCGGAAACCATCCTCGAATTCCTTCGAGTTCGTATCTAACCATACGATGGTTTTGTCCAATGGAAGTGAACGTTCGTAGTAATACGGAGTGTCCTGGAGAAAAGGGTAAAAGTAGGAGTGGCAATGAGGTTTGCAACTCTGACAATCCAAAAGCCAGTGTTAAGAAGGTTCGGTCAACTTGGTCACTGAGTCATAGTCTTAGGGTCGGGTCAATGTTCGCTGCCAGAGAGAGAGAAAAGAAACACTCAGCGTGCACTCTATCCTAGATCAGAATGGTTACCAATTTATCTAATCTGGAAACCTCCCACTGTACCTCAAATTCTCCTCCAAACCTGAAAGAAGAATTAGTCGGGGTCACCCGAGGAGTAAACCAACTCATCAGTGGGAATCGGGATCCAACTATCATCGCATGATAACGTGACGGAATCCGCTCACGCTGTCACACTCCAGAAGGTATGCGCATATCTGGCAAGTTTCGGTTCTTTTGAAACTCCCGATGTGATTTCTGCCCCATGCTCTTATGACCTTGACGAAGGTCAACAAATCATAAGTCACATGTCAAGTTCCACCCGTCATTATCCAGATTAATTTGAACCCACCCGTACAAGCCCTTGACGAAGGTCAACAAGGCTATACGACTGTCCCAAACCAACACATCTATCTATGCAGCAGAAAGGCAACAAGCAGCTACCATGCACTATGCCTTGACGAAGGTCAACAAACATAGCATGAATACTACGTGCTACTCGTCTGAAACGACGGAGGGCTACGAATGGTTTCTTGCGAAAACCTTTAACGTAATGAACTTGATATCGTTGAAGGAACGGATAGCTTTTAGAAAATATAGTGACGACAACTTTTGCTAAAGAGGTCACTCCCGGTGAAGGGATCTCGGCTCTTTCCCCGTAGAATGAGGTGCAGGATATTCCAACTGAATACCACGGTGCAAAGCAAAAGTAATCGGCTATAGTGAAGTTAATGCCCTGATGCAAACTTCTGTCCAAGGGGTCACTCCCGGTGAAGGGATCTCGGCCCTTGCCTCGTCGACTGAGGAGCAGGATATTCCAAATGAATACCACGATGCAAAACAAAAGTGAACGTCCTTGCAATAACAGCTTTTTGAAAAGTGTTCCAACAACATCAGAATAGGTTTGTTTTAACTTGCATTGATCCGAATCAACGCAGTCCCATCAATTGATCACACCACAAAGAACGAAAATATACTGATGTACGTATATGCCATCCGCATTCGCCACTGGGTCCCGTCATTACCTGTTAGGTTAGCTAACTAACGACAGAGCGGGTACTGGACTAGCGCGGATGTAAAACATATACAACATCTACTAATATATATACCAATATATTATACTCGCTCAAGGCGTGATAAAAATGCAACATCACAGAAATGTACAGCATCACAGAACAATACAGATATCTGGGATCCCCGGGTTTCACAGAGCCACTACTGAAACCCGACGCTCCCCTGGTCGTATGGATAGCCTGTGCAATGAAATCCTAGACCCCTACGGGCGCGGCAAGTTACCCGCCAAAACCTGAAGCGAGGCAGCCCCCTTCAGCACCGTGAATGGACCACCCAGCACTTCACGGAATCCGGTAACTTGGGCACCCCTCCTGGGTCAACCTGTACCCCCTACGAGTGCGGCGAATAGCCCGCCAATTCTAGAGTGAAGCCCCCTCCGTCCCAATGCCATGAGATGTGGGCTTGTTGCCCTCCAGAACCCGGCTATCCGTGCACCCCACCGCGGGGTAATCCTAGTACAGAAAGTAAAATATACATACAACGGGTACATCGACCGCAACCAGGTCGTGCCCCAAAAGAATAATACAATCAGGCAGTGACGGCAGTCCACATGTCGGACGCTCGCCCCGCAATATCAAATGTACATAATACAACAAAAACTGTACTAGCATTGCATCCAGGCTATCCCCGACGACCGATCCGCAACATCACAGCAAAATCACAGAACATCAACGTGAAAGTCACGTTCGCAAATCCGTCTAACCGGGCTATAGCAGTTAGACTGGATTTACCGATCAAGTGACATTCACGGTCGCAGATATAATGTAAATACTGTGAAATAATGTGTTTAAAATATCCGATCGATCAAAAATTAACAAGTGGGCCCCAAAGCAATACTGTAGCACTCACAGAAATTCTGGGCCCAATATTAATATTCCAAAATCCCTAAAATCAGCCCAGAAGCCCACTGGAGAAATTGGACACAGTGATCAACCAATACGGCGGAGGAACAGCGGCGCCAAGTGGGGCTTTACCGCGGTTCCGCGCTCCCCTTGAGGGATCACTGTCTCGAATTTCTCCATAATTCTTAGATATTCTTGTACATCAGTTTTATACAACCTGAAAAATTTTTGGACTTCAAAAAATTTCGACAGAAAACTGATGTGAGGAAAAAGTGGGTTTTTTGGAATTTTGGTCGATCGGAAATGCAAACACATCAAACAAAGCTAGACGAAATTAATGGCGAGGCTCTGATACCACTGTAAGTGCACGGCGGCGCCCCGGCCGTCAATCCGACGGCCAGATGCGGAAGCGGTGATAAACTTTAATTTTGCGAACTTAGCAAACCGGCACCACCGCGCACTAAACACCCGGATCAGACCATTAAACTAGTTCTAGCTAACTACAAGACGGGTTAGAGATATACCGAGTGATCCGAGTCCTCCGGTCTTCTCGTCGTCGTCCCGATCTCCTGCAGAAACTCCGGTCGTCGCCTCCTTGCCGGAAGGGCACCACATCGCCTGCATCTTTTACGGGCTCCCACCTCAATACCGAGGCAACTCGAGCGCGAAGTTGGCTGGCCGACGCGTCCAAGATTTGCTGTAGAATGTGTAGTGTAGAGGCTATGTCTCATTTGGGGTTTTGTTGCCATTTGAAGATGATGGAGGAAACAAGATAAGGAAAAATGGTGCTTGCATTTTTCCTAGCATGAAATGAGATCAAGAAAAATCCCACAAGCTCAAGATGAAACTCTCCTTTTTTTTTCTCTCAAGTGTGGCCATCCTCTTCATATTAGAATGGTGGAGGAATGAAATATCAATCCATAACAAGAAGGGAGATGAGTGTAGGAAAAGAGAAAGGGTGACCATATCCAAACATCATCATAACAATCTCACATCAAACTCTAATCACCTTTTAGTGATGTAAAGAGAATCAAATGATGGTTGAAAAGAAAAGATGCCATCATAATCAATACATTTGCAAGAAACCCCTCCACAATGTGTTATTTGCAAACTTGCAAATAACCCCCTCCATCGGAAAAGTCCGGCCGGGAAAGAACAAAGGAAAACCGGCCGGAACGGAATGCAAACTGGCAACTTCAGAAAACTGATCCCGTAATAAATTACAGGAAATCCCCGATACTGTGCATACACACCCGCATCTGTATTCCGACCGGATACAAATGCAATGAGACAAAATCTACACTGTACTATACTAGGATCCGGCTTAAACCAAAGCCAGCTAGTAATATCCGTTCGATCCTGATCCGTGCAATACCGCACGTATCCGATCGAACCTTGCCATATATCTATACGGCCTCTAGTACTAACTGACCGATCTTGATCCGTGCAATACCGCACGTATCTGATCGGACCCTGCCATATCTCCATACGGCCTCTACAGCGTTTCGCCCGAAAGCTTGAGTAACTGTAAGTGTGGTGGACTCTAAAGACTCGTCAATACTATGGTTGTGGATTTAACCACTAGCACGTCAGAGGTATAAGCCAATACGTGACGGGCCACCAGCTATTGACCAAAAGGGACGTCGATGAGCGAACTCATCCTGACACCCTACTGAGCCTGTCAGTGACAATATCCGTACAGTCCGGTCCGTTCGTCTATGAGCATCGCATGTCGGGCCTAGGGGGTTGGTAAAAGTCAGACCCCAAAAAGCGGTACAAGTCGTGTCGGAGTGTAGCCTAGAACACCCTGAGATACTACTCGAATACCTACCAATAAATCTCCTGCCTTGGCCAAGGACTTCGTGTAATGGCTCTCCTAGACACAGCGCGACCTCACCCTCAATACCGGGAGAGACGAACCCCTGAAGATCCGCTCACTGCCTCCATGTGGCTCGGGACTGCACCCAACTAAAACCTGTTTGCACGACTCCTTTGAGCCGTGGTAGGGTAGTAATCAAAGCACAGTGGGAACTCACACGAGACAAATGACGATCCCCAGGTCGATGAACTAACCTGTACACATGTCACCTGGGAACTGCTATCTGACGTCAGGTATAAGACCAACTAGCATGTTCCCGGCGAGTCCTGTCCGGTGTACTCATAACCCAATGAGCACCTGTATACATCTTAGGTGAACCAACTGACACCAGTGGCTTGTGATACCGGCCACCGCCCCTCGTCGGGGTCTCGACTGTATACACTAGTCTACTCTGGAGAATCGATGCCCTGTCTCGAAACTCCCATGACTAGGGACCTTTTAAGGATGTGCTTATAGACTCCAGCTCTCACTTATATGATCGCCCTCATACTGCTGGCAGTCAAGCAAGAATCCTAGGGGCTCTATCAACGTGCAATAGCGACCTGTCAGGTCACCTAAAGCAGTACACGATGATAAAGGTAAACCAGATAGCATACTATCATCTCGAGTAAGACTGTCCTACCGGGATAGGTCCTCCCTTAATCATTGCAATCACGTGCCTGTGATCCAATAATTGACTCTGAGGGCACTATCTCCAACAATTCCTAGCTTCACGGTCTTGACGGTAACTTATATAAAACCTGAAAGACCACCACAGAACAGTTCAACTCAGGAAACTAGCATCCTTGATGAAAGCCTCCAGATTCGCATCGGCTCGCAGAGAAACCAATGTCTCCGCGAGAAATTCCCGATTCATTTCAACCCCGAAGAAACCAGTGTCTTCGGCAAAATCCTTCGACCCAGGGAAACCAGTGTCCTTGACGAAGAAAATCCGGATTCACGTCGACCCGCAGAGAAACTAGCGTCTCCGCGAGAAATTCTCGATTCGTTTCAACACCAGGGAAACAAGTGTCCTTGGCGAACTCCTCAACTCAGGGAACCTAGCGTCCTTTGATGAGAGCCTCCTGATTCGCATCGACTCGCAGAGAAACCAGTGCCTCCGCGAGAAATTCCCGATTCGTTTCAACCCCGAAGATGTTAGTTATATGTATGCCCTAGAGGCCATTACTGTACATACGATGTATATTGTAGTGGATGTTAAGACATATATAGGGAGGACTTTCTTGCTCGACATGATAGTACGCTATCTGGTTGTACTTTATCTTAACATGTACTCTGATTGTCTCTATGTTACATGTTGATAAAGCCCTTAGGATATGTACTCGACTACTGGGACTATGATGAGATCATACTAGTGGGGCCTAGGTAGTCGACGAGTACATCCTATAACTGTTCCTAGTCGAGGGTGTATCGAGACAGGGCATCGATGCACCAGAGTAGACTAGCGTATACGCATCTTGGCCCATATGATGGGCAATGAATGATCCCATATCCATCGGTGTTTGACATCAAGGATGGTGTACGGGTGCTCAGTAAAGACTGGGTACACTGGACGGACTCGCCAAGAACTCCCAGATGGTATTATACCTTACGTCAGATGGCAGTTCTCTGGTGACACTGGTACAGCTTAGTCTGTTGACCCGAGATCGTCATAGAGTCTTGTGTGATTCCCACTGTGCTTTGATTTCCATCATACCACGTCCAAGAGGGCGTGCAAAAAGGTGGCTTTTGGGTACAGTCCCGAATCACATGGAGGCAATGAGCGATAGGAGGGGATTCGTCTCTCCCGGTATAGGGAGTTGATGCTGCGCTGTGTTCGATTGGCTATAACCGGAAATCCCTGGCCAGGGTTGCTAAGATTTACTGGTAAGTGTTATCAGTAGTTTCTCGAAGTGTTATAGACCTCATATCGATACGACTTATCAAGCTACTGGGGTCTGACGTTTACCACCCCTAGGCGAGATATGCGACATATCAGACGACGAGACCGGACTGTACGGGAGTGTTACTGATTGGATTCACAGGAGAACTAGCGGGCTTGCTTGTTGATCTTCTGATCGCTCAATACCCGGGTGGCCATTACGTTTAGCACACCGCTTGCGGCTTGTGGGTGTTTGATATGATCATCACCTACTGCCGGCGTATTGACGAGTCTTTAGAGTCCTACACAGGGGTTTCCTGGCTCAAGCGAAACGGAGTAGGAGCACATATGTGATATGTGCGGGACCGAGATTAATACGATATGAGATACCGTATTCTATTCTCGCAATTCGTGACATTGATCGGTTGTATGAGATATAGTCGGGTTATCGGATCAAGTGTTGATTCGATAAGTTGTTACTTTTGATATTAGTCGGTTATAGCCGGATTATTAAATCAAGAGTTGATTTAATAATTTAATGCATAATTATATATTTGATATATTGCATTGCATTAACTAGTATTAGCTCACTTAAGATTTATTTTCTCACTTGTTTGTGCACATTGTTTATATGTGATATATGCAAGTGTACATATTTGTATCATGCTTGATGATACACACAAGATGGGTGTATGAGACTCATACCAAGATTAGGGTAAAGATTAGGGTTATTGTTTTATCTTAAGATTTAACAAAAGGGTTTAACTTAGTCAAAGTAATCAAGCTTGAAGAAGCTTGGAGAAGCTTTGACAAAGTCCACTCTTTTGTCATTTCTTTTGATATTCTTTAACATAACCTTTAACCTAATGCTTTGGTTAATTCTATACATGAGTTAAGCATGATAGCTTAACTCAACCATGGTGCCATTTATTTATTGGATAAGTTTTCATTTGGATGGATTATTCCTTCTTCTTCTTCATCATCAAGCTCCATCCAAAAGCTTACTAGCTCCAATGGTGCCATGAGAAAAAGAGTGAGAAAATCAATTCTAAAGTGAGCCCACTTTCTACTTCTTCATCCTCTACCACTTGCCATGTAGTAGAGTGTGTTCTCTTCACAAAATTCATGACCTAGTGAAGGAATAGCTTGAGTTATTGTCTCCCCGACGTAGATCATTTTCGGCCTCGAAGTCATCGTAGCAAACACGTTCATTCTTCTCGTGGAGCTTCTCTAGAGTCCGGAGTTTACGATCACTGCGGTGGGGAAGTCTACACAGAGCTAATGAAGTGAAAGACCGGATCTACAAAGGTTGTAATCCCTTTCACTTGTAGTTAAAGTTGTTAACTTGCTTGTTTTCGCCTAAACCCTAGTTTAAAGATCCGTATTAGAGTTGTTCGGCACGGCTAAAATTTTAATCGGGAATGGTTGATGCCTCGTAGACCCTTGTGCGCGTGCCTAGCAACCCTACAGTGGTATCAGAGCCAAGCTAGAGCTTTAGGCGAAGTCTAGACGAAGTTTAAAGTCCGATCGAACTCCGAATACCCGATATTAACCCCTCTCTGTACATTTTCTAAAAATGTGATTTTTTTTAGAATTAAAAATACTCAGAAAAACAAGCAGGAAAAACTAAGAATTACTGTGAAGTACGGTCCACTGAGTCAACTATTTGACCGCGGAACCGCGGCCAAACCAAGGGTTTGGCGGCGGTTCCGCGGCCAAAATTATGACTTAGTCCCTGGAATTTCATGTGTTTATTCTTAGGTCCTTTCTTGGCAATTTTTCCTGGGAATATTTTAATTCCACTCAAGGGTTGAGTTTTCTAGGGTTGTATTGGGGACTCGTTGATTTGATCGGATAATTTAACTTTGTTTAGTTTGTCCGGGTAATTTTTAGAAACTGTTAAAAAGTTCGAACGGATATCAATAACTCACTTTTTCCACAGTCGGAAAATTTTTCAAAAGTTGGATTTTTTCTCAAGTTTAAGAACGTTCTAAGTCGTGCAAGTAACGCGGTGGACCCTCTAGAAGACAACAAACCTTAACTCGGTTATATGACCGTCTTGAACTGCCTCTAAACCTTAGGGTTTGCGGCAGTACGGCGTGCCACATGTGAGGCGTTGGCTTGACCCTTCTACGGCTGGACCATTGGTACTGTGGCATGTAATGGATGTTTTTAAACTGATTTCAAGTGTTAAGATATATTGGGGAAATCTTGGGTGTTTGATTATTCGATCGGAATGTTTAACATTGTCTATTTATCTGGAATGTGATACAATATTTGGAATCCACAGGTAGTTATGAGTTAACTAATTTGAATGTTGTAAATCTAGCAGTTCAGTCTCAAATTGATCGGTTACCACGGGATTTTGATGCGATCAAAAGTCCGTCGCAATCACGTAGCGTACGCGGATACTCGCCGGGTAAACTTAATAGACAGCCACGCCCCATAGCCCCGACCAAGTGACTTTAGGAGAACCCCGTCGCCAAAAGCATCCGTTTGGGTGCTCGCGGCAGCGGTGTTCCGCCTTAGTGCACTTCATCGACGGCATCTGGGGGTGTGGCCGTCTACTAAAGTTTGCGACGAGCATTCGGTCAGAACATCGGGAATCTTGTTGAATTGCCCGACTTGATATTGAAAAGAGTTTTCGATAAATGAGACTAAAATGCGGGGTTTATAATTGTTAGGCATGCGATATCTAAGGAATTCAATTGGTTAGGCATGTGATATCTAAGGAGGTTGCGGATTCCAACTGTTTTAGTTTTACACTTTCTTTTCTGTGACTGTAAGCGTAGTATGTAGTGTATCGCCGGCTTCATTGCTATACATCAACGACAATCGGGATACGCATACTTGCTTACGTTGATGATATGAGATATTATGTGTTGCTGTGATATGTTATATTGGATCGTCGCGTTTTGAATAGTCGGGGGTTTTATGTGAGATGAGAGTTTTTCTTTTTCATTCATGTAAAATTCATTTGTATGTAATATTCTTTTATTGGGGCACTTCCGGGCTGAGGATGATGTCACCGTTGTATATTATTTACTTTTCCGTATTAGGTAGACCTAAGGCGGGGAGCACAAGTAACCGGGTTCTAGGGTCCAGTGGGAGACCATCTCGAGGAGTCGAGACCGGTTCTCCTAACCCTAGAATTGGCAGTGTTACTTGCCGCTCTCGTAGGGGTCTAGGGATGTGGGTTTGGCTATTCATCGCGACCGTGGAATCCGTGTTTTATACAGGCTCGTATTAAAACACGGACGTCCTAGTATATCCAATATTTCATATATGTTCTTCTGGTGCAATGTTCTGTGATGAGATCATATTACTGCCTGAGACGAATGTTTATATTATATATATGAGATATATATTTTATTGCAGATTTCGTTTCAAAAGAGATGCTTGTGAAGCATAATAAAATGGGACTTCATTAATGAGATTAATGAAATAAAAGAAACCTAAAGATGTTGTAGAAACTTGTTTAAAAACTGGTAGCTCTAGTTCTTGCTTTGCATGGCGGTGTTCCTTGTAGAACATCCAGCACCTTATTCGATAAGGAAAGAGCCGAGATCCCTTCACCGGGAGTGACCTCTTTAGTGAAACTAGCAGATGCTACAAACTCAGTTTGTCTTTTGATTGCTTCTATAGTTCTTGCTTTGCATAGTAATATTTGTGAAATATCATGCACCTTATTCGATGAGGAAAGGGCCGACAATCCCTTCACCGGGAGTGACCCCTTTAGCAAAACTAGAAAAGCCTAAAAAACACTCCATTTAAAATCACTCGATTCTACAACGATATCAAGTTCATTACGCAAAGGGTTTTCTTAAAAACCCGACGTAGCCCTCCATCATTTCAGATAAGTACTACTTAGTATTCGTGCTGCGGTAGTTTGGCATTCGTCAAGGCGTAGTGTACGGTAGCTAACTAGTATTTATCTGCTTATGCATATGATGCAGATTGGATTAGGGTATTCGTACGGCGTTGTTTGGCATTCGTTAAGGGTCGTGCTGGTGGGTTTAATTCAATCAGGAAATGTACGGGTTGAACTTGACTAGCGGACTATGGGTGGTTTGGCATTCGTCAAGGTCATAGGACGCTAGGGGCAAAATATTATCGGGAATTTCAAGTGTTAAAATTTGCAATGAAATTGCATACCTTCTATGAGATAGTTGGATCCCGATACCCGCTGCGAGTAAGAGTTACTCCTGGGAGAGTTTTACACATTATAATTAGCCGATCAAGTAGGTGTCTAGAAAGGTGTTAACGGGGTTACGCCTCTGGGAAAACGAGGTTTACTTTAATTAGGTCCATGCGAAAGTACGGGGAACCTCCCTCAAAGTACCGACATTGGCCAGGCTGAAAGATTGGTGAACTTGTAGCGTGTAATTAATCCCGGCTAGTATTTCCTTTTAGGGTTTGAAGGAAGATTTGATTAAAACAGTGGGAGACATCCTGATTAGATATATTAGATAACCAATCTAATCTTGCAAGAGCATACGCTGAGTGTTTTCTTCTCTCTCTCTCTCTCCAGGTAGCGACCATATCACGCCTTAATCAAGATAATAATACGGATGTATTGACCGAACCCGCTTGTTATACTGAGCTGGGCAACGTTGGTCCCGCTCCAACTTATAATTGTTATAAGACAGAGTAGGAAATAGGGGATTACCAGAATTCCCGTGCCGCCCAAACGAAGAAAGTGCATGCTGATGCAACATCTTCGGGTGTGTTCATTACGTGGAACTGTTTCTCAGTATCCTTTACGTCCTGGGTATGTGATACCTGATCAGGATCCCGCATATGTAATCTGTTACATGGGCTACAGATAGGTAGAGAACTAAGAACGGGTGATAAGTTTCATGAGATAGAAAACGGTGCAAGGGTTGCAACCAAGTCTGTTGGTCACTATCACCCTGTATTACCAGAATACATTGATTCTGAACGAATGTTATTAGATACCGAATCTGATATACAAAATCATATTAGTCTCTTTGTTAGTAAAGAAAGGATATAATTTTGTATTGTTGGATAATGTTTTGAATATTTCCTATATCAAGAGGTAATCGGTTCAGGCACGTTATCTAAAAGCATTGACGTTCTAAATCAAACTACAGTTCTTAGTATACAGAACACACACAAAAGAAAGAGTTCAGAAATGAACGAATCCTTCTTGAGGCATTGTAGACTAGGTCATATCAATGCGACCTGACTAGCTGAAGTTACATAAAGATGCATATTTAAATTAGTTTGAATTTACATCTTGTGAAACTTGCCGGTCATGTCACAGAGATAAGATGACCACAGCTCCGTTTATTTGAAATAGAGAAAGAGTTAGTGAACTCTTGGGATTGATACATGCTGATGTATGAAGGTCCCCTGTCTACACATGCCAAGACCGGTTCTTTATACTTCATTATATTCTCTGATGATCTCTCAAGATTCAGACATATGTTCCTGTTGAAACACAAGTCCGAAGCTTTTGAGATATTCACGGAATATAAGCTAGAAGTAGAGAACCAAAAACGGGTATAAGTATTATGTCTTTTGATGAGATCAAGGAGGAGAATACTTAAGCACGGAATTCTTGGACTATTCTGAAGGAGAATGAGATTCTCTCTCGGCATTACTCCTCCGTATACACCATAGAACGATGGTATATCGGGGTGGAGCAATAGCACCGTATGTGATATGGTGTGCTCTATGATGAGTACTACCGAGTTTCCTATTTCCTTTTGAGAGTTATGCACTTGAGAAGCTGCATAACTATTGAATAGGGTTCAAATCAAATCAGTTGCCTACCACTTCATATGTGATATGGAAAGGGAAGAGCCCATATCTTAAGTTTGTTAAGATTTGGGGGTTGTCCGGCCTATGTCTAAAATCAAAATCCGGACAAGCTCGAGGCAAGGTCTATTATGTAGAACTGGAAAGGTTCCAGCTATACAAACTACAGCTGATGATTTGGTAGAACCAAAGGATTCAATAGTTTCCAACGAACCTCGGCCTCTCCGCCGATCTAGTAGGGTTCCTCACCCACCTGAGAGATACTTCGGTTTCTCTATGACAGTGAGAGCGAGGATTGCATCATGAGATGATGACCCAACTAGTTTCGAGCAGGCCATCAGGAGTGGGACTTTGTAAGAATTGCTGGGTGCTTAGCGATCTGAGATGGAATCCTTATACACCAACAAAGTATGGACTTTGGTTGCTTTATCTGAAGGGTTAAATCCCCATCAGGTGCAAGTATATCTTGAGAAGATTACTTGGTGTACATGGAAAAGTTGAGACTTTCAAAGCTAGACTTGTTAAAGGTTTGCATCATTGACCAGGTATGGAATATGATGAAACCTTTTCTAAGGAGCTATGCTTAAGTCCGTCCAGATCCTACTTGCCACGGCTACATACCATGACTACGATATCTGGTGGTTGGGTGTCATGACTGCTTTTCTAAATGATGTTTTAGAAGAGAGCATCTATAAGTACACAGCCAGAGGGCTTCGTAGACAGTGGAAGCAGCGGAAACGTGAGCAAGATGTTTTATGTGATAAATCAAGCATCGCGGAGTTGGAACATCCGTTTTGATGTGGTAGTCAAAGAGTTTGACTTCATCAAAATAGTAGATGAACCTTGTATATACAAAAAGATAGTAGGGAGTATGGTGCTGATCCTCGTAGAGTACGTGGATGACATACTCTTGATAGGGAAGGAGTTTCCTATGCTACGCTCGATCAATCTCCGCTTATCACAAGGATTCTCCATATAGGATCAAAGTGATACCTCCTAAATCCTGGATTTTGGATCTATGAGATAGATCTAATTGGATGTTAGGATTCTTACTAGTTGTAGTGAGATGGTATCAATCGATCCTGTGGAGAATCACTGGAAAGGTTCCAGGATGATAAGAACGACTGAATGTCAGTCGCAGGCATTGTCTTTACCCTCAGTGGAGGGACAATATGTTGGAAGAGTTCCAAGCTAGATACCGTGACATACTAGATGATTAAAGGCAAGATACATCATTACCAAAGATTCTACCAAAGAGGCGGTCTGGATATATATAAGTTCATGAGATGAACTTCGTTCCTACCATTGTGTGACAATAGAGTTGTGGCTTTAGCCAAGGAACTACCGTCCCATCAGAAATCCGGATATATTTCTTAGGCAGTATCACCTGATCATGGAGATGGTTGATCTCCAGGGAAATCGAGGTTAGGAGAGTAGACACAGAGGACAACAGCGCGGATCCACTCACGAAGGCCTTTTTCCCAGTAGAGACTTTTATGGGATGGTTGAGTATGAGATACTTCGACCACAGCTAGATGTTGGGTATGCGATACCACAACAGATGGCCCTAGTGCAAGTGGGAGATCGTTAGTTATATGTATGACCTAGAAGCCATTACTGTACATACGATGTATATTGTAGTGGATGCTAGGACATATATAGGGAGGACTTTCTTGCTCGACATGATAGTATGCTATCTGGTTGTACTTTATCTTAACATGTACTCTGATTGTCTCTATATTACATGTTGCTAAAGCCCTTAGGATATGTACTCGACTACTGGGACTATGATGAGATCATACTAGTGGGGCCTAGGTAGTCGATGAGTACATCCTATAACTGTTCCTAGTCGAGGGTGTATCGAGACAGGGCATCGACTCACCAGAGTAGACTAGCGTATACGCATATTGGCCCATATGATGGGCGATGGATGATCCCATATCCATCGGTGTTTGACATCAAGGATGGTGTACGGGTGCTCAGTAGAGACTGGGTACACTGGACGGACTCGCCGAGAACTCTCAGATGGTATTATACCTTACGTCAGATGGCAGTTCTCCGGTGACACTGGTACAGCTTAGTCTGTTGACCCGAGATCGTCATAGAGTCTTGTCTAATTCCCACTGTGCTTTGATTTCCATCATACCACGTCCAAGAGGGCGTGCAAAAAGGTTGCTTTTGGGTACAGTCCCGAATCACATGGAGGCAATGAGCGATAGGAAGGGATTCGTCTCTCCCGGTATAGGGAGTTGATGTTGCGCTGTGTTCGATTGGCTATAACCGGAAATCCCTGGCCAGGGTTGCTGAGATTTACTGGTAAGTGTTATCAATAGTTTCTCGAAGTGTTATAGACCTCATATCGACACGACTTATCAAGCTACTTGGGTCTGACGTTTACCACCCATAGGCGAGATATGCGACATATCAGACGACGAGACCGGACTGTACGGGAGTGTTACTGATTGGATTCACAGGAGAACTAGCGGGCTTGCTTGTTGATCTTATGATCGCTCAATACCCTGGTGGCCGTTACGTTTAGCACACCGCTTGCGGCTTGTGGGTGTTTGATATAATCATCACCTACTGCCGGCGTATTGATGAGTCTTTAGAGTCCTACACAGGGGTTTCTTGGCTCAAGCGAAACGGAGTAGGAGCACATATGTGATATGTGCGGGACCGAGATTAATACGATATGAGATACCGTATTCTATTCTCGCGATTCGTGACATTGATCGGTTGTATGAGATATAGTCGGGTTATCGGATCAAGTGTTGATTCGATAAGTTGTTACTTTTGATATTAGTTGGTTATAGCCGGATTATTAAATCAAGAGTTGATTTAATAATTTAATGCATAATTATATATTTGATATATTGCATTGCATTAACTAGTATTAGCTCACTTAAGATTTATTTTCTCACTTGTTTGTGCACATTGTTTATATGTGATATATGCAAGTGTACATGTTTGTATCATGCTTGATGATACACACAAGATGGGTGTATGAGACTCATACCAAGATTAGGGTAAAGATTAAGGTTATTGTTTTATCGTAAGATTTAACAAAAGGATTTAACTTAGTCAAAGTAATCAAGCTTGAAGAAGCTTGGAGAAGCTTTGACAAAGTCCACTCTTTTGTCATTTCTTTTGATATTCTTTAACCTAACCTTTAACCTAATGCTTTGGTTGATTCTATACATGAGTTAAGCATGATAGCTTAACTCAACCATGGTGCCATTTATTTATTGGATAAGTTTTCATTTGGATGGATTATTCCTTCTTCTTCTTCATCATCAAGCTCCATCCAAAAGCTTACTAGCTCCAATGGTGCCATGAGAAAAAGAGTGAGAAAATCAATTCTAAAGTGAGCCCACTTCCTACTTCTTCATCCTCTACCACTTGCCATGTAGTAGAGTGTGTTCTCTTCACAAAGTTCATGACCTAGTGAAGGAATAGCTTGAGTTATTGTCTCCCCGACGTAGATCATCTTCGGCCTCGAAGTCATCGTAGCAAGCACGTTCATTCTTCTCGTGGAGCTTCTCTAGAGTCCGGAGTTTACGATCGCTGCGGTGGGGAAGTCTACACGGAGCTAATGAAGTGAAAGACCGGATCTACAAAGGTTGTAATCCCTTTCACTTGTAGTTAAAGTTGTTAACTTGCTTGTTTTCGCCTAAACCCTAGTTTAAAGATCCGTATTAGAGTTGTTCGGCACGGCTAAAATTTTAATCGGGAATGGTTGATGCCTCGTAGACCCTTGTGCGCGTGCCTAGCAACCCTATAGAAGAAACCAGTGTCTTCGGTAAAATCCTTCAACTCAGGGAAACCAGTGTCCTTGATGAGAAAATCCTGATTCGCGTCGACCCGCAGAGAAACTAGCATCTCCATAAGAAATTCTCGATTCGTTTCAACACCAGGGAAACAAGTGTCCTTGGCAAATCCTTCGACTTAGGGAAACCAGTGTCCTTGACGAAGGAAATCCTGATTCGCGTCGACCCGCAGAGAAACTAGCGTCTCCGTGAGAAATTCTCGATTCGTTTCAACCCCAGGGAAACAAGTGTCCTTGGCAAACTCCTTAACTCAGGGAAACTAGCGTCCTTGATGATAGCCTCCTGATTCGCATCGGCTCGCAGAGAAACCAATGTCTCCGCGAGAAATTCCCGGTTCGTTTCAACCCTGAAGAAACCAGTGTCTTCGGCAAAATCGTTCGACCCAGGGAAACCAGTGTCCTTGACGAAGAAAATCCTGATTCACGTCAACCCGCAGAGAAACTAGCGTCTCCGTGAGAAATTCTCGATTCGTTTCAACCCCAGGGAAATAAGTTTCCTTGGCAAATACCTCAATTCGGGGAAACTAGCATCCTTGATGAGAGCCTCCTGATTCGCGTCGGCTCGCAGAGAAACCAGTGTCTCTCCGGGAAATTCCCGATTCGTCTCAACTTGCAAGATAAAACCTCAGGCAGCAGGGATTAAAAAACTTATTTCCTGAGCACTGGGACCCTGCAAGTCGGTCTAAAACGGTCTCTTGCATACTATTCACGGGTTTCACTCTCCAAAGTCGAATTTCGACAAGGAGAGAAACAACCGCTTACAGGTCCTCTCGACCCGTAAGAGGGAAAATTCTCTTATTAGATCCTTACGACTTGTAAGAGAAAACGCACTTAGGAATCCTCACGATTCCTAAGGAGAAAATACACCTACGAGATCCTCTCAATCCGTAGAGAGAAAAGTCTCTATGGGACCCTCACGGCTCATGGAGTTGAAAAGTCTTAGGCGGCATATCTGAACCTGCGGCCTAAGCCATCGCTATTTCTTTAAAAAAAACTAAGATGTTTACTCTATTATCTGTCAACCGTGTTTATTAAGACATCACGCTGATAATAAGAGAAAGGGAAAAAGCAAAAGGGCATACAAGACATTGCAAAGAAAAAATGTGTATCTTTATTAATTAATTCAATCAAGTACAAGGTGAATCGTACAAAAGAATAAAGAATGGATACATATTATTTGAAAAAGAAAAATTTTACAAATACATTGATACAAAGGCAGCTACTGGGAAGGAAGCGTCTTAAATAGCTCTATCAGTTGTTCGCACACTTCCTTCCATGCCTTTTCCTGATCGGCCACCACCGCCAGTTCCGCCTCCACTCGAGCCCGTTGTTGCAAGAGGGATGCAAGCTGCTCCCCAATGGCCTGCTGAGCTGCTTCGCGACCTTGGGCATTACACTCTGCAGCGTCAAGTTTCTGCTTCAAGTTCAGCCCATTTGAGATGCGTTCCAGCAGACCCTCAAAGATAGCCTTCACCTGGGCAGCGTTCGCCTCAACTTTAGCACGTAGGTGAGCAGTCTCGCTTGAAGACTCTTGACATTCCCTCAGCCTTAAAGCCGCTTCTTGTTCCAAGTGGTGGACGTAAGAAGTGCTTTGCTCAATCCACGCTGCTCTTTGATGGCTTGCGGCTAAGGTCTTAGGAGCAGGGCGCATGAACTCCAGTTGATGCAGGCGAGCCTCGATCTCCCTGCAGTGATTAACCCAAGACGCGACGATGCCCTCGATATGGAAGTTTACGAGTATCACCAGCATTGGGTTAACGGCCGTAACAAAATCTGCGGCAGACGCAGGAGTCTCGACGTCGAGTTCCTCAATGTAGTCGCTCAACATGCGCAGACTATTCACGGCGCCTTTCGAAGATGGACGTCTCAGGAAAGGGCCTGTCAGCATTGTGATACGAGGCTCGAAAGGCGCTGAGATCGGAACGACAGCTAAAAAAACAAAATACAATTAGATGACAGTTCAAGAAATAAAAAAAGGGTCATCAATGCGATAGTTTGCTATACCAGCTGCAACAGGTGGCAAGGCCGGTGGCGCGGCCAATCTTTCATCCCCTCCTTCGATTTGTAGCACTGCAATCAAGACGAGAGAAAGTTAAAAATAATTCCATCACTGAAAAAGAAAGATATCAGTCGGAAACTATACTCACCAGCGCCACTAGAGGAAGATGCGAGTTCAGATGGGAAGGAGAAGTGTGGGAGCAACACCTGATAGAGATGGTCAAAAAGCACTCCTGAAAAGACACAACAGTACGACTTTAGTACATAAATTATGTGTCTGAAAGATAAAACTAATAATTTGCAAACCCATACCTTCCAACATCTTTAATGGTACAAGGAAGAGCTGAGAGATGACCACCGCCAAGGCAGTAGTTGACGGCGCTCCCTCGAGTAATGGGGCATCGGCACTGGCCGCACCTGTGTTAAAAACAAGGATAAACATGTCAGGAAAGATTGCAAGATAAAGAAAAAAGGACAGTAATCCGAAATTTACCTGATGAGCCTCCAGCCGAGACGGAGGCGTCTCCCTCCTCCATCGACATAAGTCCACCACCCGTGGCCTCATCCCCGGACTCTATGGGGGTCGTTGTCGTGCTCGCGAGGCCAGGAGACGGCGGAGGGCCGTAGGTGGGGAGAGCAATGATCAGAGCATTGCCAGACTCTTGAGAAAGAGCGGTCGGCTCGTCCTCAGGAATCATGCCCACCTCACCCGCTACGCCCTCGGGCTCAGCAGTCGCGGTCGTCTCGTCCACCGTTGCCATAGGGTCATCGGTTTCAGGAGCTCCGTCCGCTGCTGCCTAGGGCTCGGCATCGGCCACCTTCTCAGGCATAGTGGACGTGACCATTCCGTCAACCACTAGCTCGGGCCCGGCAATCCCGGTTGTGTCGTCCGCCATCGGCTCGGGTTCGACCAATACCTCTTCCTCTGGTCCCTCAAGTTCGACGGTCTCCGCCTCCCCCTCGGTTGGACTTGGCCCTGCAGGACAGAATATATAAGAACCGACAGATTTATAATTCTTACAATAAAATTTTGAAAGGAATATTACCTGAGGTGGACTTATCGTTAGCCTCCCTATTTGCGCGCACCGCCTGTCTGTAAGTTGTAGATAAGGTGACCGGGGGCTCTTCTGAGGGAGTATCAGCACGAGGGACGGTGCTTGGGCCCGCTCTAATGGCCAAAGCAGCCCTGTGTGCCTTCGCTTCGTGCCTCAACCGCTTCCTCTCCTTCCGGGCCGTCGCGATGGACCTCTTCGACGCTTCCTTCATCAAGGTGTCGTCGTCCTCGTTTAGAGTTGCCTCCAGAGCCTTCAAGGCATCTCTCATCGGCTCTTCAAGTCGGGTCTCTCGCGGTAGCCCCGAAGAGGCCGAAACATCAGCGGCTGGCTCGGGAAGAGTCTCCACATCACTTGGCGGGACCGACATTGTGGTTCCTGCGATAAAAAAAAGGGGATTAGATTGATCATAACAAAAGGAGAATAAAGACTTGATGAATCGAAATGTACCAAGGCCTAAGGACACTCCGAGTCGTTCCTCCTCTTGGAAAGTTTTGAGGGAAGCAGCAATGGCTTCTTCAGTGGTGATGCTTGTTTGAAGAAAAGAAGGGAAAAACGTTAGTCAAAGGCAATAATAAAGATATTATGCAATAAAAAATGCGACTAGTGATTACCCGATTGCGCAAGCTTAGCTAGCCACGCGTCGCGCCTCGCCAATCGCTCTGAAGCTGCGATGGCCGCCGCCGGGTCCGTGTCATCCGGCGGCATAACTAATCCCCTGTTGGTCCCGTACTCACCCAGGCCCTCGCTATAGGGAGCGTAGGGTTCCTGACCGAACGCAACGTCAACTGCGAAGAGCGACTTCTTTTTCCTCTTCTGCCCACCAGCCCTAGGTGCACCCGGGATCGACTTGCGCTTTGCAGGCACCTTGGGGCGGCGGGTCCCGATGTCCGCACCACACCAAACTCCGGCGAAGCCACAACTACTGTCTCCACTGGAGCACAGGGCGCTGGTGGTGCATTCGCAGTATCGGGAAGCGGCAATCCGTGTGGAGGACTCTGCATACGCGGTGGTCCGGTTCTAGCATCTTTGAGCGGGGGAACTACCGGGGCACTTGGCACCAGAGGAGCTTTGCGGTCGCTACCGGGAGGCACACCCTTACGGTCGACCAGCAATCGCTTTTCTTCCTTTATAACGGCGCCCGTCGAATGATTGTACCATTCTGTATATACATTGAGGAGTCGTGGGGCGCAAGCCGGCTCGCTGATAAAAAAATGAGAACCCGTGTTCAGACGCATGAAGTGATGCAGCGCATTCTCCATCCCTTCTTCAGTAGCAGCAAGTTCCAGTAAGAAAGCCTCCAATGGTATCCCCTGATTGTAGCTCAGTTGTTGGGCGAAACGATGCGGGTTGTATCTCATGAAAATCGCCGCACCGTTCTGCCTAAACACCAGGAAGCCCGGTCTGATAGAATATAGATGGAGGGTCTCCTGGGACGTCAAAATTGAGGCCCCATCTTTGAAAGTGTCTTGCAATGGCCGCACTGTGGTGGTAGATGCCTTTCCAATAGTCAGTACTTTGTCAATGAAAGACACCCCGTCTCCAACGGTGTGGGGACGAAGAAGCAAACCCCTGGCATTCCATGGCAATGGAGTCACAATTGAGGTGCCAATCAGTCGTATGATTCGAGGGAAGCTGCACCTGTCATAGAACGAGGGCCTTTTGTGCATACCGAAGACGCCCAATGTATGTAGCTCGAGCCATGATACGAAGTAGTGCATCAGGAAGATCACGTGCAGTACCCCAGGCTCATTAGCATCCGCCGCGTGACTGAGGCCGTGATATAGGTGTGCCAAGCCGGCGATCCCAATAGCCACTTTTACCCCCAATGGTCATCCGGTGAGCTGGGTAAAAGACAGAGGGCCGCATGTGGTGAGAATGCATCGGGAGCGCAAACCAACTCAACCATAGCCCAAGAAATCCTAAGAAGAAGGCCTCCTCGTCCATCCCGGGGGCTGCAACTTCCGCAAAAGAGACAGTTGGGGAGTTAGGAAGGAAAAAACCCTTTTGGTCTATTTCGTTCGCCGGCAGGTTATCCAAACCTAGACCGAAAGGGTCATCAAGTGTGGCAAACTTAGCAGCTTCTGCCGAGAGGACGTTTGGGTGAAGGAATCGAGCGATGAAATCCTCGAAGCTAACTCTGCGGCTCCCACGTTCGATAAAAAGGGCCCCATAGATGTTCAACACTTTAATCAAACTTGGAAATTGATGTTGAACAGCATTCTCCGGAGTGAAGCCCCTTACTGCCGGCTTAGCACCGAAGACATACTCGTCTATAGGAAGCGACTCCTCATAGTGCTCCCCTATAACCGGTAAGCCGGAGACCTCTGTGAATTCCTCCAAAGAAATCTACACTTCCCGGTCCATTGCGAGGAAAGTGTGAGTAGGAATGTTCCACTGCTCCAAAAAGGCCTTAAACCACCAGGTGGGAAGCGTGGGATATTGGAAAAGGGAAACGTAAACTGCAGTGTACAACCCTAGCCTTATCAACAGCGACTTCTTCGCCACAGAATGTAGCGAGCCCATGGCAGATAGCCGATCGGATGGCGGGGGATCAGACTTATGTTATATGATTGCCCCCAAGGTCGCGCCTCGCCTTGACAAATACGGCGTCCCGGGATATCCATAACCATAGGACGCTGAACCGGAATTGCATCTATAGCAGGATCAAGAAAGCCCTTTGAAGTCCAATCGACCATCTCCACGGCATACTGCACCGGGGGTGGGCTGGCATAGTGGATTGCCGTAATAGGCTTTGACGGTACTGCGCACGAAAAGCTCCGTCGACCCATGATAATTTGGTTGTACCACGACCCCCAAAGGTGAAGATTCTTATATTCCGGGTCGTGGTCCCTGATCATAGCTAGGAATTCACGGTCCATGGGCGCTTCGGGAAATCCTTCCTCCGAACGAACAAACGGGAATGAGGTATCGAAAGACATGTTCACTGCAAGGGAACAAAATTAGCCGTTAGTGTTGTAATTCCAACTCTTGGCGTTTTTTTTTAAAAAAATTAATTAATTAATTAATTAAACTAAAAATTAATTAAAATTAATTACACCACACTGCAGTGCAGTGGGTAGGAGACCAAAGGGGGACCCACAAAATCTAGATGACAATGCATCAGTTAATAAGACAACCTCATCATTGGATGAGATTGTCAGTTAATCCCCAAGAGAATATTCTCATTAATAATAAAAATCCCTAGAGACAAGGAGAAAATCTCCTCTTTCAGAGCAAAGCTCTGTCACAGAGTGACACTTGTCAAACTATGGTCTCAGGGGAATAAGATTCCTTAAAAGAGCCTAGCTCTGTGATAATGATGAGAAAATCTATTTTAAAAAAAAAGTTTTCTTTAAACTCCTAAAAGATTAAAAAAAATTGGGATCCTAAAAGATCCATGAAGACTCTTAGGAGTTCTTCATTTTTAGATCAAAAAAATCTACATTTTGATCCATGAACAAAGCTCTGTTCATGGGTTAAAACCCATGAACAAGATCTCTGTAGATCTATGGATTCTTGAGAGCAAAGCTCTGTTGGTGAAACCCCAAAAGGGTTTTCTTTAGATCAGAAGATCTATGAGAGCAAGGCTCTGTTGGTTAAGATTAATTAAAATTAATTCAATCTAAGATTAATTTTACCTAAAGTTTTTCTAACTTTGGAAACGAGAGCAAAGCTCTGGAGTTCTTGAAAACAAGAGCAAGGCTCTGGAAAATCAAATTTCTTAAAAGATGGTAATCATCTACTGAGGGCCGGGGGTCCTATTTACAGGCGCTTGCGCCCCTTCAACTCCTGAGTTGATCTAACGGTCAGGATCTTGCCACCGCTGCACTCACGTGCGTGCCACGTGAGCGCAATGGTGGGGGGGCATTTGTTTCCCCCAATCAGAGCAAAGCTCTATTTGAATTTCAAAAATTCAAAATTAGAAGCAACGCTTCAAATTCCTTGCGCTGCGCGCAACGCGCCACGTGTCAAAAGCTGATACGTCAGCGCAGCGCCCAAGGCAGCATGCCCAATCAGAGCAAGGCTCTATTTAAAACAAAAATTAAAGGAACCAACGCTTCAGTTGCACAAGCGCTGCGCTGCGCGACACGTGTCGGCGCAGTTGCGCAAGCGCTGCGCGACACGTGTCGGCGCAAACGCAGTTGCGCTGCGCTGTGCGCTGCGCGACACGTGTCAGCGCAGTTGCGCTGCATGACACGTGTCACGCGCTGGGGCTTTTGCGCCAAACAGAATTAAAATTCTAGTAAGAACCTTCTATTCTTGTTAAAACAAGAAGATTGCCTTCTGTAAAACAGAAGTCCTTGGATCAAACATCCAACGGTGGGGAAAATTCCCCAAATCACTCAGAGAATGATCTCTTTAACAAACTTAACAAATCTATGGGCACTATATAAAGACCCCAGACACCAACTTAAAAGATGATGAACATCGAGAGATCAAGAACTTCAAAACAGAGAGAACTCTGAAGAAAATTCAAAAAAAGGTAAAAACCTTTACAAAATAGAAGAATTTCTTCTGAATAGATCATTGATCTAAGAACAAGATCAATGATCTTCAATAAATAAATAATAACAGTGCCTTGCACTTTTTATGAACCATTGGTTCTGGAATTTCAGAAAAATTCTTTTCTTGAATCCAAAATTGGATCAAGTTATTGAAACAGTGCCTTGCACTTGCAAAACTGCACTGTTGCACTCCTGGGTTGGCGCAAGCCACCAGAGAGCGCCATGTGTCAGCACCAGAACCACTTGCGCTATGCGCTTTTAAGATAGAGCATTGCTCTCTGAAATTGGCGCAACTCACCAGAGCGCGCCACGTGTCAGCAGCGCAACAGCGCAGCGCACTGCGCTTGCGTGACACGTGTCACCACCACAAGCGCTTGCGCTCAATGATTGGCGCAAAGCGCCTGACAAATGCACTGCATTGTTTACTGAAGGGCCAAGCCCAAATCAAAAAAGCCTAGTAGGCCAAAATAAAATGCAATGCATTAAAAGGGCAGAGCCCAAACAAAATAGATACTCTGCATCATTTATAAAAGGGCAGAGCCTAAACAAAATAAAAATGCAATGCATTAAAAGGGCAGAGCCCAAACAAGATAGATGCTCTGCATCATTTATAAAAAGGGCAGAGCCCAAACAAAACAAAAAATGCAGTGCATTATTAAAAAGGGGCAAAGCTCTAGCACAGGCCTAATAAGCCAAAGACAAATAAAAATGTTGAACATTTTTCAACTGGACTTAGCCCAATCATGGCCGTAAGTCCTCAAATTAAATTGACTGAGCACGGCTGCTCTCCTAAATCAATTTACATCCGGTTCGAGGGTACATCTCCGAACTCCTCTGATTCCTATCGTTGTAATCCTTCAACGACGTCAGAGAGGTGACGGGTCCCGACAACCACACATCAACACGGACTGTGGGGTCCTTAAACCCACGGACTTATGCGTCCTTAAACCAAGATACGGACTGTGGGGTCTTTAATCCCACGGACTTATGCGTCCTTAAACTACCTATGGACCATCATGTCCCTAAACTGGCAATGGACCGCAATGTCCCTAAACTACCTATGGACCACTACGTCCCTAAACTGGAACAATAGAGCCCCCAAATGCTCTTTTGTCGGATCCGAACGATCCCGTTAAGTTGATCTTAGTCTCAAATCAGACTAACGTATCCTTAACTAACGTTTAAGTTGATCTTAGCCTAAATATGGCTAACGTATCCTTAAACTAAAACACCAAACCCAAATCTAAGTAAATACGGATTTGGACTAATCCACGTCCTACGGGCGACGGCATAACTTAGTCTTCGTATACAATCCACGGGCAACCACAAATAAAACAAACACACACGACACAAAGTGAAATTCTGAAGAAGGAGAAAGTGGCACCGCGATGCAGTAGCGTAATTAACTACAGGGGCTTACGCCTGTAGGGAAGATCGTCCCCACAATCAAAAAACCCCTCAAACGAGGGGGAATCTGACGAAATCTGCTACATCGGCTGCATCCGTCCAAACCTCCGATACACGGTGCCATAAATCAACTTGGCATCTTCGGAGAGGTGGGCGGATAAAACCAAATAGCATCTGCCCCGAATCTCAGGCAAGACGTCTTACGTCGTGGCCGCCATTCAGAGGGGAACAGTCTCCTTCAGCAAGGCGTCGTCATCCGTATTCAGGGTTGCCTCCAGAGCCGTCAAGGCTTCCATCGTCGGCTTTTTATGTTGGGACTCTTGCGGTAATCCCGAAGAGGCCGGGACTTCGGTAGCTGGCCCGGGGAGAATTCCCGCATCGTCTTGCAAGGTAGGTCTTGTGGTCCCTGCAATAAGACAAGGAAAGGGTTAGATTGGCCATAAAAAGGGGAAAATGAAGACTCAATAAGCCGAGACGTACCAACACCCAATAGAGCGCGTTTCCTCTCTTCCTCCTCGAAAGTCTTGAGGGAAGCTGCCAGAACCTCCTCGGTAGTGAAGCCTATACAAAAAGAAGATTGTCAGTCAAGACATGACAATGAAGATATAACGCAATGACAAAAGTGCGACTAATGTTTACCTGATTGCATGAGGGCGGTTATTTTCGCTTGGTGGCTCGCAAGTTGCGCAGAAGCAGCAATAGCGGCGTCGAGGTCGGTGTCTTCTGGCGCTATGAAGAAACCCCCGTTGGTTCCATACTCACTTAGGCCTTCGGTAAGAGGGGCCTAAGGCTCTAAGCCGAGAATGGCATTAAGGGAAAGGACCGACTTCTTCTTCTTCTGCGCGCGAACCCTGGTCACTCCCAAAATCAACTTACACTTCGTGGGAACCTTAGGACGGCGGGTCCCGACGTCCGAGCCCATGCCGGATTCAGGCGAAACCACGTTTACCGTCTCCACGGGAGCATGGGGCGCTCGGGAGTCTGCACTTCTCGTAAAACGAAGATCTCTTATGAATACCAAATACCCCGAGCACGTGCATTTCCATCCACGAAGTAAAGTAGTGCATCGGGAAATTGGCGGGTTGCACCCCCGGTTCAGTTGCGTCCGCCGCCACGCTGAGACCATGGTACAAGTGGGCCAACCCGGCAATTCCAATCGACAATTGTATGCTAGCCACCATCTAATGCGCTGGGTTGAAGACAGATGGCCTCATGTAGCGCGGGTGCATGGGGAGCACGAACCAGCACAGACATAGCCCCAGAAACCCGAGAAAGAAAGTCTCCTCATCGATGCCCGGAGCAGTGATTTCCAACAGAGGGATGATTGCGGCATCGAGGAGATAAAAGCCCTTTTGATCGGCTTCCAGTGCTGGTCGATGATCTAAGCCGAAGCCGAAGGGGTCGTCGAGCTTGGCGAATTTTTTGCCCCGTTGCGATAGAATCTCCGGTCGAAGAAAGCGGGCGATGAAATCTGTAAAACTAACTCCCCGGCCTCCCGATTCCAAGAAAATACTTTCATACATATTCAGCACCTTTACCAAACTCGGAAACCGGTGCTGGATGGCGTTCTCCGGCATAAAGTCCATCACCAACGGCTTAGTGGCGAAGACATATTGATCAGGAGGAAGCAGCTCCTCATAGTGCTCCCCCCTCACTGGCAAACCGGAAATCTCAGCAAATTCTTCCAGAGAGATGGAAACTTCCCTGTCCATTAGAAGAAAGGTATGGGTGGGGATGTTCCATTGCCCTACGAATGCCTTAATCCACCACGTAGGAGGAGCAGAATATTCGAACAGCGAGGCGTAGACTGCAGGATACAGACCGATCTTCAGCAAATGCTCCTTCTTCGCTGACAAGATGTACCTGGCCCACTGCAAATACTCGGCCGAATGTCGAGGGGTCAATCCAATGTTATAGGGTTGTCCCCAAGGGCGTGACTCACCCTGGCATATGCGCCGCCCCAAAATATCCACGGCTGTCGGCAACTGCATGGGTATGGCAGCAATCGAGGGTTGAAGAAGACCCTCCGAAGTCCAGTTAACGACCTCCACGGCATAGTTCACCGGGGGTGTATCTGCGTACGAGATCGGCTCTGACGGCGTCGCACAAGAGAAACTTCGGCGACCTTTAATTATTTGGTCGTACCACCTACCCCACAAGTGAAGGCGTTTGTACTTCGAGTCATAATCCCTAATAAGAGCAAGAACCTCCCGGTCCACCGGTACCTTAGTGAATCCTCCCTCTGAACGGAAAAATGGGAACAAGAGGTCAGACGACATGTTGCCTGCAAGAAAAAGCGAAATTCAATTATCGGTATCATAATTTAATTTTAAAATCCTGAGCTTGATACTTTAAAATTTGTACCACACTGCAATGCAGTGGAGAGGGGACCAAAGAGGGACCCACAAAATCCAGATGACAATGCATCAGTTAATAAGACAGCCTCATCATTGGATGAGACTGTCAATTAATGAGGAAATCCTCAAAGGATATTCTCATTAAATGAGAAATCCCTCGAGATAAGGAGAAAATCTCCCTTTCAGAGCAAAGCTCTGTAACAGAGTGACACTTGTCAAACTCTGGTCACGAGGGAATAAAATTCCTTAAAGAGCCTAGCTCTGTAATAATGATGGAAAAATCCATCAAAGAAAAATTAATTCGTAAGAATTAAAGTTCTGGGATCTTAAAGATGCATGAAAGAACTCTTGAGAATTCTTCATCAAAAGATCAAAAGATCTATACATTGTCAAAAGAGCAGAGCTCTAACCTATGGGCTAAGAAACCCTAAGGAAAGATCTATTTAGATCTATGGGTTCTTGAGAGCAAAGCTCTGTTTGTGAAACCCCAAAAGGGTTTTCTTTAGATTAAAAGATCTATGAGAGCAAGGCTCTGTTAATTAAAATTAATTTAATCTAATTTAATTTTTACCTAAAATTTACTAGAGTTTTAACTCTTGAAGTTCTTGGAAATGAGAGCAAGGCTCTGAAAATAAAATTCTTGAGAAGATAATAATCATCTGAGGACCAAGGGTCCTATTTATAGGCGTCGAAGCGCCTCCTCAACTTCTGAGTTGATCCAAGGGCTTAGATGTTGCCACCGCTGCCCTCACGTGTGCTCCATGTGAGCGCAACGGTGGGGGGGCATTTGTTTCCCCTAGTCAGAGCAAAACTCTGTTTGAATTTCAAAAATTCAAAAATTGAAGCAGTGCTTCAGATTCCTTGCGCTGCGTGCTATGCGCCACGTGTCAAAAGCAGACACGCCAACGCCAGGAGCGCTGCGCCCAAGGCAGCGCACCCCCAATCAGAGCAAAGCTCTGTTTCAAAATTCAAATTTTAAAAATGAAGCAACGCTTCAGATCCCTTGCGCTCCGCGCTGCGCGCCACGTGTCAAACATAGGTGCGCTAGCGCAGTTGCTCTGCGCTCTGCTCTATGCGCCACGTGTCAAACACAGGCGCGCTAGCACAGTTGCGCTCTGCGCTGCACGCCACGTGTCAAACACAGGCGTGCTAGCGCAGTTGCGCTGCGCACCACGTGTCAAACGCAAGCGCGCTAGCGCCAATTGCGCCAGCACTGGAATTTAAATAATAAATTATTAATTAATCAGAATTAAAATTCTCGAAAGATCTTTCCAATCTTATTAAAATAAGAAGATTATCTTCTGTAAAACAGAGGCCTTAGGATCAAAGATCCAACGGTGGGGAAATATCCCCAGATCAATCAGAGAAAGATCTCTGTAACTAACATAACAAATCAATTGGCCCTATATAAAGTCGCCTAGACTCCAAGTCTCACAGATACAGAAGAGAGAGAACCCTCTAAAAACTTTGAGAAAAAACTCAAAGAGAAAGAAAGGCAAGCCTTTGAAGAAAGAAGATCATCTTCTTCATCTTTGAAGGTAAAGAATTAAATTCTTGGAAGAACAGAGATGAAATCATCTCATTAAAAAAAGAAGAATCCTCTTCTAAAAAGATCTAAGAACAAGATCAAGATCTTAAAAGATCTAATTATAAAAGATTAAAAGAAGTAATCTACTTCATTCTTAGATCTTTTGATCTATATAAAGGCACAGCCATTTGATAAGAACAAGAACTTTGGTTCTTGGATCTTGAGGTAAAACCTCTTTTAAGAGAACAAAAAAACTTGTTCTTTGATCTTAAATTGATCAAGATGTGCTCTACGCTATTGGACAGTGCCTTGCAATTTTGAAATGCGCCTTTGCGCTTATTGGTTTGGCGCACTACACCAGAACGCACCACGTGTCAACTACAGACACAATCTGCGATTTGCGCTTCTAAAAAAGCGCACTGCGCTCTTGGATTGGCGCATAGCACCAGAGCGCGCCACGTGTCATTCACTGGCGCAGAGCACTCAGAAAGCGTAGTGCGCTAACAGACTTGCGCTCCACGCCGAGCGCGACACGTGTCGCCCTTATGTGCGCTAGCGCAATGCGCTCTTTAATTGGCGCAAAGCGCCTGATGCGCCACGTGGCGCCACTTTGTTCCTGATAAATGCTATGCATTTAATTACATCCAATGTCAGAGCCCAATGCTATGCATTATTAAAGGAGCAGAGCCCAAATAAAGGCCTAATAGGCCAAACATGAATAAAATGTTAAACATTGTTAACTGGATTTAGCCCAATTCTGGCCATAAGTCCTCAATATAAATTGAATTGAGCACAACTGCTCTTCCAATCAATTTACACCCGGTTCGAGGGTACATCTCTTTACTCCTCTGACATCCGTTATTGTAATTCCTCAACGTCGTCAGAGAGGTGACGGGTCCCAACGGCCACACATTGCTACGGACTGTGGGGTCCTTAAACTCATGGACTATGACGTCCTTAACCTCGACCGTGATGTCTTAAAACTAAATACCGGACTGTGGGGTCCTTAAATCCATGGACTATGACGTCCTTAACCTCGACCGTGATGTCTTAAAACTAATACCGGACTGTGAGGTCCTTAAACTCACGGACTGTAAGGTCCTTAACCTTGACCGCAATGTCTTAAAACTAACATTGGACCGCAATGTCCTTAAATACTTATTGACCGCAATGTCACTAAACTAAACAATAAAGCCCAATTGCTCTCTTGTCAGATTTAAACGATCCCGTTAAGTTGATCTTAGTCTAAAATTAGACTAACGTGTCCTTAACAAACGTTTAAGTCGATCTTAGCCTCAAATAAGGCTAACGTATCCTTAAACACAACCCCCCAAACCCAAATCTAAGAAAATACGGATTTAGACTAATCCACGTCCTACGGGCGACAACATAAATTAGTCTCCGTATACAATCCACGGGAAACCAAACACAAAAAAAACACCCACGACACGAAGTGACCATATGGAGAAGGAGAAAGTTGTTACCGTGATGCGGTAGCGTAATTAACTGCAGGGGCTTGCGCCTGCAGGGAAGAGCGTCCCCACAATCAAAAACCCCTCAAGCGAGGGGGAATCTGACGAAGTCTGCTACATCGGCCGCATCCGTTTAAACCTTCGATACATGGTGCCATAAATCAATTTGGAATCTTCGGAGAGGTGGATGGATAGCACCAATTAGCATCTGCCCCGAATTTCAGGCAAGACGGACCTGCGCAGTCGCGTCTCCGTTGTTCGGCGGGGAACAGCGGGTTCATGGTGGACCCGGTATGGTACCCCGGGGCAAGAAAGGGATGTCCTGCAGTAGACGATGAGCCTGGCAGAGAGACTACTACCTACTGGTGATTTGTTGGACCTGGCGGTTATCCGGAGGATACCGACCAGAGTCGAGAGATGGATATGGGCCGATCTGTTCTGCCGGAGCCCGAGGGCCGATCCGGACAAACGGAGCCCATGGGCCGATCCAGACTGACAGAGCCCGAGATATGAGGATTTACATGTCGATGTTGGACACGGGTTTCATGATGTTTCGAGTGTCGATGTTGAACACTCAGGTTCCATGATTTTGATGTGTCGTTGATGGACACACGGATTGATATCCTCATATTTACATACATATGCTTTCATAATATTTACATGCATGATGTTGTTGTGTCATTGGTGGACACGTAGATGTTATCCACATTCTGATAGGCATCGATTATATAGTTGTCACATATGCAGATACGGTCACGCTAGATATCATAGTATTACCTTTATGATATAGTTGACCTAGGAATCTTTGTTTATTTCGATTTCTACCTGATGATGTTTTCTACTCACGAGTTGGAAACTCACCCCCGTTGTGCCACAGTTCTTGCAGGTTGACCACATGGATCAGTAGCGGCATCGCTGGCACACAGCTTGCATTCGGGTGATTTGCTTTGCTAGGTGGTACATATTGGATCGTGCCACTATTGTATTTATTATTCCTATTGTATCTAGTCAACTCCATCAATCAGAAACTAGTATTTGTATAAATAGTAAGACTTAGAAAGACTTGTGGTTGCGAGACTTAGAGTGAGGGGTTATGTTCGCTACTTGTGGTTTTGATGTCTTACTTTATTCATTATCTTTTGTGTTCATCTTCGCCATTGGGCATCGTATACATATATTATGACTTGCGTGGTTGTGATTCCGCCAGTTGGCGAAGACGTAGCTCCCGCTTGGGGATACCCTTATTATTATTATGTATATGTGGTTTTGGATCAAAATATACAAAGGAGGTGCTGCCCAAATTTTTAAAAAGACGAAACATGTTTTCCAACTACTAAATCCACTTGCATTTTATGTTCCATTATTTATACATTTAAGAAAACGTTTGATTTCATTATACCTTTATTTTTAAAACTTCACCTCTTTTATTTTCTTTAAAAGGTTTAGATTTCTGGGCTTCGGCTTACTTGAATTACGTTACGTCTTTAGACGTTGCGTAATTTAAGTGCCGGTCACGAACTAAATTTTCGGGTCGTGACAATAACTCTGGTAATCAAGCAAAGATCATACGGGCTTTATCATTATGTATTAGCGACACATAATAACCGGTAAAAATCATACACATTAATGATAAAAACAAACCAAATAGTATACTATCATCTCGAGTAAGACCGTTCTATTTGTGTTGGTTCTCCTTCAATTACCATAATCGCCTGCCTGCAATTACAATAATTGCCTTGATGGTACTATAGCCAACGCAAACACCAATCATAAATTCAATTTCAGCTAAACCCTAAATAGAAAATTTAGCTATGCATGAAAATAAAAGCAACACAATAATAATTAAAAGAAAACATGATAAATAAATAAAAATAGAAGTTGAATTACTTACAACCCTAGATTTTACTCTTGAAAACTCTAGCCTCCAAAATAATTAAAGAGAAGATGAGAGATCCCCCAAGACAGGATAGTTTTAGCCCTCTGTATTCGATACATTTATGAAAGTGTGTCTTAGCACCTCTATGTTAGGTTTACCTAGCACCCTATGTAGAGTTTGGAAGCATCACATGTCACAAAGATCAAATTTTTATGGTGCTAAGCAAGCATACAAAGGATCTTATCCTAGAAAATTAGGGTTTCATGATTTTACAAGCGACAAAGGTTAGGGTTTCGAGACTACAACCTTTGTAGCTCCCTTCGCTGGACTCTTTGGCCTCTTGAGTGTTGGAGGAAGGTTCTCTTGAAGTCTTCTAGCGTCCACGACGATCCACCCGAAGCTCCTAGTCCAAGCTTGCAACTTCACTTTTCAAGAGGAGAAATGAAGATAACACTCTACACAAGTGGGCTAAACTTGTGTAGAATGATGTTGTGGTTCTAATTCTCACTTCAAAAACCTTTCTTGACATATGTTTTGCTCACTAGAAGAAACTAGAGAGCAAAGGAAGAAGAAGGAGGAAGATGATGGCTTTTCTTTTGAAGAAGAGAAAAGATTAACCTTAGAAAAGAAATGAAATATATCTATATATTTTATTTCTTCTCATCTCAAACCATGGTTAAATGTTTGAGTTATTATTTAATTAGAGTTTAAAACATAGAAGGAAAGTTTAATCCAAGGTTAAGGGTAGGTGAGGATGGTTAGGTTAAAGAAGGATGTAGAAACAAGTCTAGAATTATCCTTTCCTTTTCCATTTTGTTTTAAACACAAAATTAAATAATAATCCATATATTTATCTATGGTGTGAGTCTTATATTGCCACCATTATCCATGTGTAATCAACCATGATAGATGGTGTATGTATGTATGTATGCACATCCATAGGTGCATGAAACTAAAAGAAAGATAGCATACATGCATGCATACATCCATCATGAACAAGAAAAGGTTTCAAGTGAGAAAACTAATGGTTAAATGATAAATCAACACTTGATTTATCAATCCGGCCATATCACATATGACCCCACCAAAAGCAAGCCGCCCGATCAATATACGGTATTCTATACGCGCATTTTAATCGGGTCTATGCGCATATCGCATACGCGCACCACAATGTTTCGCCTGGACCAGGTAACTCCTTTGTAGGACTCCAAGACTCGTCAATACGCCGGCAGTGGGTGATGATCATATCAAGAACCCCCAAGCCGTAAGCGGTCAGCTAAACGTAACAGCCACCCGGGTATTGAGCGATCAGAAGAAAACAAGAAAACCTGCTACAACTCCCGTCGAGCCAACCGGCAACACTACCGTACAGTCCGGTCTCTTCGTCAGATATGCTGCATATCGAGCCTAGGGATGGTCACGTCGACCCCAATAACTCAATAAGTCGTGCCGGTGAATGGTCTATAACAGATCGAGAAACTACTGATAACACTTATCAGCAAATCTCAGCAGCCCTGACCAGGGACTTGCTGATATAACCAGTTGGGCACAGCACAGCATCAACTCCCAATACCGAGAGAAACGAAACCCCTCCTATCGCTCATTGCCTTCATGTGTCTCGGGACTGTACCTAAGGGCCACCTGTTTGCACAACTCAGTAGAGCCGTGGTAGGGTGGCAATCAAAGTACAGTGGGAGAACACACAAGACTCTATGACGATCTCGGGTCTACAGACTAACCTGTACCAGTGTCACCTGAGAACTGCTATCCGACGATAGATATAATTCCATATAAGAGTTCTCGGTGAGTCCGTCCAGTGTACCCAGTCACCACTGAGCACCCGTATATGATCTTGATGTCAAACATCGATGAACGTGGGAACATTCATCGCCCATCGTATGGGTCTAGTATCATATACGCTAGTCTACTCTGGTATATCAATGCCCCGTCTCGATATACCCACGACTAGGGACTTTCCAGGATATGCTTATAGACTACAGATGTCCCACTAGTATGATCTCTATCATAATCACTGTAGTCAAGCTGATATTCTCAGGGCTTTATCAGCATGTATGAATGAATAAAAGCATGATCAAATCAACATGTCAGATAAAGAAGAACCAGATAGCATACTATCATGTCGAGCAAGAATGTACAATGAATATATATATATATACATGTATAAATACATCCACTATCACATAATAGCCTCTAGGGCATACATATATCCAACAATCTCCCACTTGCACTAAGGCCAGTTATTGGCGTATCTCATACCTAACATCTCAAAAAGTAGCTCATGCTGCGGCTGAGGGAGGGCCTTGGTGAGTGGATCCGCGGCGTTATTCTTTGTGTCTACTCTCTTAATCTCGATCTCGCAGGGATCTAAAATCTCCCGGATCAAATGAAAGCGCCTCAGGATGTGTCTGGATCGCTGATGGAACCTGGGCTCCTTGGTTAACGCCATAACCCCATTATTATCACAATACAAGAGTATTGGATTAATAATGTTTGGAACTACTCCTAGCTCCGAGACGAACTTCTTCATCCAGACGGCTTCCTTGGCGGCATCATTTGCAGCAATATACTCAGCCTCCATCGTAGAGTCTGCAACGGTATCCTGTTTGGAACTCTTCCAACTTACCGCCCCTCCATTGAGGGTAAATACAAACCCTGAGATAGATTTGCTGTCGTCCTTATCGCTCTGGAAGCTCGAATCGGTAAAGGCCTCCATTTGGAGATCTGTATTACCATACACCAAGAACAATTCTTTAGTCCTTCGTAAGTACTTAAGAATGTTCTTCACAGCTGTCCAGTGGTTCTCCCCTGGGTTGGATTGATACATACTTACAACACTAAGTGCATAAGCTACATCTGGGCGTGTACATAATATCGCATACATTATAGATCCTATTGCCGAAGCATAGGGTATAATGCTCATGCGAGCTCTCTCTTCATCGGTCTTTGGACAAGAATCCTTGGAGAGAGTGACTCCATGGCAAGCGGGTAAGACACCCCGCTTGGAGTCTTCCATACTAAACCTTTTTAGGATGGTGTTGATGTACCTGGTTTGGGACAATCCCAATAACTTTTTAGATCTATCCCTATAAATCCTTATGCCCAGGATGTATGTGGCATCACCCAGGTCCTTCATGGAGAACCTTAGTGATAAGAAAGATTTGATCGACTGTAGCATAGGAATATCATTTCCTATCAGAAGAATGTCATCCACGTACAATACGAGGAATGTGACAGCTCTTCCTACAGCCTTCTTATAAACACAAGGTTCATCTGGATTTTTGATGAAATCAAACTCTTTGATAACATCATCGAAACAGATGTTCCAACTCCGAGATACCTGCTTTAACCCATATATGGATTTAAGCAATCTACATGCTTTCCCGCTGCTCCCACTGTCAATGAAGCCCTATGGCTGATCCATATAAACGCATTCTTCTAAATCTCCATTTAGAAATGATGTTTTAACGTCCATCTGCCAGATTTCATAGTCGTAGTGAGCAGCAATAGCAAGTAGGATCCGAATGGATTTAAGCATGGCTACGGGCAAAAAAGTTTCGTCGTAGTCCAAACCTGGTCTTTGGCGAAAACCCTTTGCCACAAGTCTTGCCTTATAGGTCTCTACCTGCCCATCTACACCAATCTTTCTTTTAAAGATCCATTTGCATCCCACAGGTTTTACCCCAGGGGGTACAATGTCCAAAGTCCATACTTTGTTGGTGTACATAGACTCCATTTCGGATCTCATGGCATCCAGCCACTTCACAGAGTCACCACTCGTGATAGCTTGCTGAAAACTGGTAGGATCATCATCATCCATGATGCAGTCTTCTCCTTCACCATCAATAAGGAAACCGTAGTACCTCTCTGGTGGGCAAGAAGTCCTACCAGACCTTCGGAGTGGCCGAGGTTCCTCAGTTTCTATTGCAACAGCCGGTTCAACCAAATCGTCATTTGTAGTTTGTGTCTCTAGAACCTCTTCTAGATCCACCACTTTGCCATCATCTTTATCTGTGAAAAACTCTTTTTCCAAGAATGTGGCATACTGAGAAACAAACATCTTTTATTCCTCTTTGTGGTAGAATAGATATCCATAAGAATTCTTTGGATACCCCACAAAATTACACATGACTGGCCGTGTCTCGAGTTTGTCCGGATTCTGCTTTTTAACATAGGCCGGGCAACCCCAAATCTTAATTCTTTTAAGAGATGGTCTCTTCCCATGCCATATCTCATATGGCGTGGTAGACACGGTTTTGGTCGGAACCCTGTTTAGCAGAAACGCTGCAGTCTCCAATGTATGCCCCGAAAATGAGACGGGTAACTCAGCATCACTCATCATGGATCGGACCATATCTAATAGGGTCCTATTCCGTCGTTCAGACACACCGTTGTGCTGTGGTGTGTAAGAAGGAGTGAGCTGAGAGAGAATCTCATTCTCTTTTAGGAAGTTTGCAAATTATGTACTAAGGTATTCCCCACCTCGATATGATCGAAGCATCTTGATACTCAAGCCGGTTTGTTTTTCTACTTCTTGTTTATATTCAATGAATTTCTCGAAAGTTTCGGACTTGTGCTTTAATAAAAATACATGACCGAATTTTGAGAAATCGTCAGTGAATGTAATGAAGTATGAAAAACTGCCTCTAGCCTGTGTAGACATTGGCCCACATACATCACTATGTATGAGGCCCGGGAGCTGAGTAGCTCTTTCTCCGTGTCCGGTAAACGGAGTTTTGGTCATTTTACCCTTGATACAAGACTGGCAAGTCGCATAAGATTTATATTCAAAAGAGTTTAAATATCCATCTTTGTGTAACTTGTTTAGTCTTATTTCGTTAATATGACCAAGTCTACAGTGCCAAAGAAAAGCTTCATTTAATTCTGAAAGTTTTCTTTTATTAGTGTGTTGTATACTGAAAACTGTGTGTTGATTTAGGACGTATATCCCGTTATTAAGTGTAGCATACCCAACCAACATTTGATTCAGGTGAATGTTCATAACATTGTTCTGCAATATAAAGTTATATCCTTCATTGTCTAACAAAGAAACTGATATTATATAACATAGCATATTTGGTACAAAATAACATGGGTTCAAAACCAAAATACATCCAGATGGCAACCCCAAGTGATACTCTCCCACTGCGACTATATGTACATTGGAACCATTTCCAACGCGGAGAGTATGGTCACCTGTCTTCAAAACTTTGCTATTTCTCAGTCCCTGCATAGAATTGCAAATGTGAGAACCTGAACCGGTATCTAATATCCAGGAAGCAGAGTTTATTGAAAAACAGTTTTCTGTCACAAACACACCTGAAGTGGAAGTATCCCCATGCTTCTTCTTGAGGTTCAAGTACTCTGTACAGTTGCGCTTCCAATGTCCTGTCTTGTGGCAATGAAAACATTCGCCTTTCCCGAGTCTCCAGCTTTGGACTTTTCCTTTCCCTTCACCTTTTTAACTCCACCCTTAGGATTGGTGGTTTTCTACTTTTTCTTTCCCTTGGCCTTAGCCTTTGGGCGAGAAGAGGAAGACTGTCCAACAGTCATAACGGGAGTTTTTACTGACTTCATAGTGCTCTCTGCACTCCTTAACATATTAAGGAGTTCAGGTAGCTCCTTCTCCATGCCATGCATGTTGAAGTTGACTATGAATTGAGCAAAGGTGGAGGGGAGGGATTGCAGAATAATATCTATATATTGTTCATTGTCCATAGTCCATCCAAGGTCCTCAAGCTCTTCTATAAGAGCTATCATCTTCAGAACATGGTCTCCTACTGATGTAACAGGGGCCATTCGCATCTGAAACAATTTCTTTGATGCTTCGTATCGTAATACGCGGGATTGCTCTCCATACAACTCCTTTGTATAGAGCAATATACCGTGAATGTCCATATCCTCGTGCTGCTTTTATGTGTGTTATCCATCGATGCAAGCGTGAGGCATTTGGCCGTGGCATAGTCAGCGTCCCATGTCTTGCGAACTTCAATGTCCGCAACTGAGGATTTTGGACCTGGGACGGGCGGTGCTGAAGCCGTGAGGACATATGATACTTTATCATAAGTCAAGGCTATTTTCAGATTCCTCAGCCAGTCTTTATAATTGGTCCCATTCAGTTTATTTTTATCTAGTAGAACCTTGAGTCCAGTCATTGGTATCTGCCATTAAGAGAGAGAAAAGAATACACTCAGCGAAAGCTCTTGCATAGATCAGATTGGTTATTATCTTGTCTAATCGATGTCTCCCACTGCTTTAATCAAGTTTTTCTTTCAAACCTTAAAAACAAAACTAGCTAGAATTAATTACAGTCCACAACTTCGCTAACCGTTCAGCCAGGCCAGTGTCGGTACTTGAGGGAGGTTCCCCGTGCTTTCGCACGGACCTAATTAAAGTAAACCTCGTTTTCCCAGAGGCGTAGCCCCGTTAACACCTTTCTAGACACCTAATGAGTTAGCTAATTGTAAACTGCAAAACTCTCCTAGGAGCAACTATTGCCCACAGTGGGATCGGGATCCAACCATCACATGGAAGGTATGCAATCTCATTGCAAATTTCAACACTTGAAATTCCCGATGTAATTTTTACCCCTGGTACTTATGACCTTAACTATGGTCAACAAATCATAAGTACCGGTCAAGTTCTACCCGTCATTTCTTGATCAATTAGACCCACCCATATGACCCTTAACTATGGTCAACAAAGTCGCATGAATGTCCTAATTAATCTGCATCATATGCAGTGTAGGAAGATATCACTTAGCTACCGTACACTACACCTTAACTAAAGTCAACAAACGTAGCACGAATACTAAGTACTCTACTTCCTAAAATGACGGAGGGTTGCGAATGATTTTTAAGAAAATCTTTAACGCTTTGAATTTGATATCGTTGTAGAATCAAATGGTTTTGAAAAGGAGTGGCTTGTGCTCCGCAATTTTTGAAATACAGCTTTTTCATAAAGAGCCGAGTGGTTTTCAAATCCGATTCTACAACATCTTTTTAGGTTTATTTTCTTTACATTAATCATATTAATGTAATCCCATCATTTAAGTCCTTAAGCCAATCACAGAAAAGAAACGAAAATAACACGTACGCTTATGCCGTCCGCATTCGCCGCAATGTTCCGTTATGCACTGTTAGGTTACTTAACTAATGGCATACCTCGACGGGACTAGCGCGGGTGTAAAACATAAGCAACGTCTACTATATATCATATATATAATATGTCATTCGTCTCAGATATCTCAGAACACAAGCAGCAGAAACATATATATAATGTGGGATATACTAGGACGTCCATATTTAGTATTTAGCCAAAAATAGAAAATACGGATTCCACAGTCGCGATGAATAGCCAAGCCCACACCCCTAGACCCCTACGAGAGTGGCAAGCGACCCTACCAATCCTGGAGTTTAGGAGACCCGGTCTCGACTCCTCGAGATGGCCTCCCACTGAACCCCAGAACCCGGTCACTTGTGCTCCCCTTCTTGGGTCTATCCTAATGCGGAAAAGTAAATAATATAAAATACTGGTGACACAACCTCAACCCGGAAGTGCCCCAAATAAAAGAATATTACATTACATTTGAATTTACATGAATGAAAATATAAAACTCTCATCTCACATAAAAAAAAACCCGGCTATTCGATCGCGACAATCCTGCACATCATATCTCAGCAACACATAATATCACATATTATCAACGTAAGTAAGTATGCGTACCCCAATTGTCGTTGATGTATAGCAACGAAACCGGCGATATCGAACATACTACACTTACGGTCACAGAAAAGAAAGTGTAAAACTACAATATTTGGAATCCACATACACTTTAGACATCATAAATGCGAAATATCACATACTTCGTATTTCATGCCTAAACTATATGAATTCCACATATTGTATCACATTCCAGATAAACAGACAGTATTAAAATATTCGAACGAACGATCAAATACCCAAGATTCACTAAAGCCCAACACTTGAGCAGAGTTCAAAAACCCGGAGTGTGACACAGTAGTAGCGGTCCAGCCGTAGAAGGGTCAAGCCAACGCCTCATATGTGGCACGCCGTACTGCCCCAAACCCTAAGGTTCAAAGGGCAGTTCAAGACGGTCACATAATCGAGTTAAGGTTTGTTGTCTTCTAGATGGTCTACCACAAAAAGACTTGCACGTATCTCCAAAATATTTAAACCCCGTGAATAGTGAGCAAATGATACTCGTTCAAACACTTCAATACTTTCTAGTTTACCCGGAAAAGAAACGAAATGAAAATTCCGATCGAATCGTCGAGTCCAAAACCATCTCCAGAATTTACAGTACTTAATTCAGATTAAACATACCTAAAACAATATACAAGAAGTGGTATGAATTACTGTGCAAAAATTAAGCAATGAAGCCTTTGTACGGCCGCGGAACCGCGGCCTAAGCAAGTATTTGCCGCGGTTCCGCGGCGGTTTGTACGGATCATTGGTTCGTTTTTCACAGTATTTCTTATATTTTCCTGCTATATTTTTTAAGTATTTTAAATTCTGAAAAATGTCAAATTTTCAAATTTGTCCAGAGAAGGTCTCGAAAAATCGTATTTTGATCCGATCGGGATTTTTACTTCGTAAAAGTGTCACCTAATGTTCTAGGTCGGCGCTGATACCAATGTTAGTCAGGAAGCCACCCCATCCAATGGGGTCGTCGTGGCACCAACGGGTCCCTCAGCCGCTACTTTTTACGCATGCCCCATCGCGAGGACTACAACCCGCCGGAATACCTTCCGGTCTCGGGACACCCTGGGAATAAGAGCCTATGCTTCGCCACACTGTCACACAGTGAGAACCTTCCATAGGTCGACATCCAATGCCTAGTAGCTCTGATACCAATGTTAGGTTTACCTAGCACCCTATGTAGAGTTTGGAAGCATCACATGTCACAAAGATCAAATTTTTATGGTGCTAAGCAAGCATACAAAGGATCTTATCCTAGAAAATTAGGGTTTCATGATTTTACAAGCGACAAAGGTTAGGGTTTCGAGACTACAACCATTGTAGCTCCCTTCGCTGGACTCTTTGGCCTCTTGAGTGTTGGAGGAAGGTTCTCTTGAAGTCTTCTAGCGTCCACGACGATCCACCCGAAGCTCCTAGTCCAAGCTTGCAACTTCACTTTTCAAGAGGAGAAATGAAGATAACACTCTACACAAGTGGGCTAAACTTGTGTAGAATGATGTTGTGGTTCTAATTCTCACTTCAAAAACGTTTCTTGATGTATGTTTTGCTCACTAGAAGAAACTAGAGAGTAAAGGAAGAAGAAGGAGGAAGATGATGGCTTTTCTTTTGAAGAAGAGAAAAGATTAACCTTAGAAAAGAAATGAAATATATTTATATATATTTTATTTCTTCTCATCTCAAACCATGGTTAAATGTTTGAGTTACTATTTAATTAGAGTTTAAAACATAGAAGGAAAGTTTAATCCAAGGTTAAGGGTAGGTGAGGATGGTTAGGTTAAAGAAGGATGTAGAAACAAGTCAAGAATTATCCTTTCCTTTTCCATTTTGTTTTAAACACAAAATTAAATAATAATCCATATATTTATCCATGGTGTGAGTCTTATATTGCCACCATTATCCATGTGTAATCAACCATGATAGATGGTGTATGTATGTATGTATGCACATCCATATGTGCATGAAACTAAAAGAAAGATAGCATACATGCATGCATACATCCATCATGAACAAGAAAAGGTTTCAAGTGAGAAAACTAATGGTTAAATGATAAATCAACACTTGATTTATCAATCTGGTCATATCACATATGACCCCACCAAAAGCAAGCCGCCCGATCAATATACGGTATCCTATACGCGCATTTTAATCGGGTCTATGCGCATATCGCATACGCGCACCACAACGTTTCGCCTGGACCAGGTAACTCCTTTGTGGGACTCTAAGACTCGTCAATATGCCGGCGGTGGGTGATGATCATATCAAACACCCCCAATCCGCAAGCGGTCAGCTAAACGTAACGGCCATCCGGGTATTGAGCGATCAGAAGAAAACAAGCGAACCTGCTACAAATCCCGTCGAGCCAACCGGCAACAGTACCGTACAGTCCAGTCTCTTCGTCAGATATGCATCATATCGAGCCTAGGGATGGTCATGTCGACCCCAATAACTCAATAAGTCATTCCGGTGAATGGTCTATAACAGATCGAGAAACTACTGATAACACTTATCAGCAAATCTCGGCAGCCCTGCCCAGGGACTTGCTGATATAACCAGTCGGGCACAGCACAGCATCAACTCCCAATACCGGGAGAGACGAAACCCCTCCTATCGCTCATTGCGTTCGTGTGTCTCGGGACTGTACCCAACGGCCACCAGTTTGCACAACTCAGTAGAGCCGTGGTAGGGTGGCAATCAAAGTACAGTGGGAGAACACACAAGACTCTATGACGATCTCGGGTCTACAGACTAACCTGTACCAGTGTCACCTGAGAACTTCTATCCGACGATAGATATAATTCCATATAGGAGTTCTCGGTGAGTCCGTCCAGTGTACCCAATCACCACTGAGCACCCGTATATGATCTTGATGTCAAACATCGATGAACGTAGGAACATTCATCGCCCATCGTATGGGTCTAGTATCATATACGCTAGTCTACTCTGGTATATCAATGCCCCGTCTCGATATACCCACGACTAGGGACTTTCCAGGATATGCTTATAGACTACAGATGTCCCATAGCATACTATCATGTCGAGTTAGAATGTACACTGAATATATATATATACATGTATAAATACATCCACTATCACATACTGGCCTCTAGGGCATACATATATCCAACACTCTACTAGGTTTCCACATGCATCAAGTATGCAATTTTAAAAAATCTAGAGGTCTAAGCTACACTATCCTAGAATCGAACTAGAGAATTAGGGTTTGTAAACATGTAAGAAAGTTCTAAACTAAGTGAAGACGGTTACAACCTTTGTAGAACAAGTCCTTCACTTCTTTAGCTCCAAGTGGTAGTCCCTAGAACCCCTCTTGGCTCCACTTGAAGAAATGATTGAGCTTGCTAAGTGATCTTCGAAGCCGTAGATGATCCGCCTTGAAGTCTCAATAAATCAAGCTATCTCTTCACTAATCAAAGTATCAGTGAAGCTAACAACCTAAACTAAAAGGCTAAGATAGTGCAGGTTGATGAAGTAGGAGTTATGCTCACTTTAGAAATATTTTCCTCTCTCTTTTTTCAACTCAAGAAAAACCCTAGAAATGAGCTTTTTGAGAAAGAAGTAGAACTTGGGTGAATAAGAAAATATCATGTGATCAAGTGAGAGAGCGAACCATGGAGCCAAGATAAATATGAGATGGATAAATATTTAAGGAAAAAACAAAAGGAGAGAAATGATTCATGGCTTCTCCATGCTTTTCAAAGCATCCAAGCCATGACTCATTATCTCCTCTTTTAATTTTCCTTTAAAATAAATCATCACAAATTATCTTAAACCCTAGTGTGAGTCTCATACACCCATGTTCCTTGTATCATCAACCATGATTCAAAACTCTGTTTTATATATAATATATCACACACACACACACAAATAGATATCAAGAGAAGAAAATCTTTTAGTGAGCAATAATATTAGTGAATATATAAATATATCAAATTATTGAATCAACACTTGATTCAATAATCCGGATATATCATATATAACCGACTAATATCATTTATGTATATCATAATATCAAAACAACACTAGATTCAATAACCCGGTTATATCACATATAACCGATAACATTCAATATACAATATCAAATCAACACTTGATTCAATAATCCTGTCATATTATATATAATTGGCCAATATTAAATACATATACATATAATAAATCATTAAATCAACACTTGATTCAATAATCCGGTTATATCATATATAACCTAACCGATATCAAATATCGCCCGATTAGAATACGGTATCACATACTCGTATTTAATCAAGCTCCCGCACATATCACCATATGTGCCCTACTTCGTTTCGCATGAGCTAGGAAACTTCTGTGTGGGACTCTAAAGACTCATCAATACGCCGGCAGTAGGTAATGATCACATCAGTTACCCATAAGCCGTCAGCGGTACTAGCTGGACGTAACGGCTACCCAGGTATTGAACGAATAGAAGATCAACAAGCAAGCTTGTCCAATCTCTCATGAAGCCTATAAGTAACACTTACCGTACAGTTCGGTTTCTTCGTCTGATATGTCGCATATCGAATCTAGGGGTGGAATCGTCAGACTCCAGTAACTTGATAAGTCATGCCGATGGGTAGCCTATAACCATTCGAGAAACTACCGATAACACTTACCAGTAAATCTCATCAGCCCTGGACAAGGACTTGCTGTTATAGCCAATCGAGAGTAGCGCAACATCAACTCCCAATACCGAGAGAGATGAAACCCCTCTTATCGCTCATTGCCTCCATGTGACTCGGGAATGTACCTAAAATCCATTTGTTTGCATGACTCCTTTAAGTCGTGGTAGGGAGAAAATCAAAGCACGGTGGGAACAACACAAGATACTACAATGATCTCAGATCTACAGACTAACATGTACCAGTGTATTCAGAGAACTGCTATCTGACGATAGATATGGTACTATCTAGGAGTTCTCGGCGAGTCATGTTCGGTGTACCCATTCTCTAATGAGCACCTGTGTACAATATTTGATGTCAAACACCAATGGTTGTGGGATCAACCATCGCCCCATACAGAGTCAAGAAACGTACACACTAGTCTATTCTGGAATATCGATGCCCTGTCTCGATACTCCCTCGACTAGGAACTGTTAAAGGATGTGCTTGTGGACTACCCGGGCCTTACTAGTACGATCTGCATCATGGTCCTGGTAGTCAAGCTAACATCCTAAGGGATTTATCAATATGTATCAAAGAGATAGTATAATAATACAAGTGTACATGTTAAGATAAAGAGTAACCAGATAGTATACTATCATATCGAGCAAGAAAGTCCTGTGTGTGTGTCTCCAAGCATCCACTATATTATACAATAATGGCCTCTAGGGCATACATACTCCTAACAATCTCCCACTTGCACTGAGGCCATTTGTTGTAGTATCTCATACCCAACATCCCAAAAAGTCTCTCAAACTGCGTCTGGGGGGAGCCTTCATGAGTGGATCCGCTGTGTTGTCCTTCATGTCAACTCTCCTAACCTCGATCTCCCGGCGATCAACTATTTCCCATATCAGGAGATACCGTCTATGAATATGTCTGGGTCTCTGATGGGACCGGGGTTCCTTGGCCAAAGCCACAGCTCTATTGTTATCACAATACAAGGGTATTGGATGCTTAATGGATGGAACCACACCAAGTTCAGCAATGAGCTTCTTTATCCAGATAGCCTCTTTGGCAATATCGTTGGCAGCGATGTATTCAGCCTCCATCATCGAGTCTGCTATGGTATCTTTCTTGGAACTCTTCCAACATGCCGCCCCTCCATTAAGGGTGAAGACAAAACCCGAGACTGACTTGCTGTCGTCCTTATCACTCTGGAAACTCGAATCGGTAAAGGCCTCCACTTGGAGTTCACCATTAACATACACCGAGAACATTTCTTTAGTCCTTCTCAAGTACTTAAGAATGTTATTCACAGCTGTCCAGTGCTTCTCCCCAGGATCTGATTGATACCTACTTACCACACCTAGTGTGTAAGCTACATCCGGTCTAGTACATAACATCGCGTACATAATAGAACCAACTATAGAAGCATAGGGTATCCTTTGCATGCGAGCCCTCTCCAAATCAGTCTTGGAAGACATCTATTTGGAGAGAGTGATTCCTGAATAAGCGGGTAAAGTACCACGCTTAGAATCTTCCATACTAAATCTCTTTAGTATGGTGTCAATGTACCTGGATTGGGACAATCCCAACATCCTTTTAGATCTATCTCTACAGATCTTCATCCCCGGGATGTAGGAGGCATCACCCAGATCTTTAATGGACAACTTTTGTGATAAGAAGAGATTGACCGAGTGTAGCATAGGAACATCATTTCCCATCAAGAGTATGTCATCCACGTACAATACGAGGAAGACAACCTTACTCTGTACAACCTTTATGTATGTACAAGGTTCATCTACGTTTTTTATGAAGTCAAACTCTTTGACTGCTACATCAAAACAGATGTTCCAGCTCCGCGATGCCTGCTTTAATCCGTAGATTGATTTAATCTGCTTACACTGTAACAACTCAATTTTTAGTGTACAAAAATTTGTTTAATTGTTAATGTTAGTTATATATATGCCCTAGAGGCCATTACTGTACATACGATGTATATTGTAGTGGATGCTAGGACATGTATAGGGAGGACTTTCTTGCTCAACATGATAGTATGCTATCTGGTTGTACTTTATCTTAACATGTACTCAAATTGTCTCTATGTTACATGTTGATAAAGCCCTTAGGATATGTACTCGACTACTGGGACTATGATGAGATCATACTAGTGGGGCCACGGTAGCCGACGAGTACATCCTATAACTGTTCCTAGTCGAGGGTGTATCGAGACAGGGCATCGATACACCAGAGTAGACTAGCGTATACGCATCTTGACCCACATGATGGGCGATGGATGATCCCATATCCATCGGTGTTTGACATCAAGGATGGTGTACGGGTGCTCAATGGAGACTGGGTACACTGGACGGACTCGCCGAGAACTCCCAGATGGTATTATACATCACGTCAGATGGCAGTTTTCCGGTGACACTGGTACAGAGTAGTCTGTTGACCCGAGATCGTCATAGAGTCTTGTGTGATTCCCACTGTGCTTTGATTTTCATCATACCATATCCAAGAGGGCGTGCAAAAAGGTGGCTTTTGGGTACAGTCCCGAATCACATAGAAGCAATGAGCGATAGGAGGGGATTCGTCTCTCCCGGTATAGGGAGTTGATGTTGTGCTGTGTTCGATTGGCTATAACCGGAAATCCCTGGCCAGGGTTGCTGAGATTTACTGGTAAGTGTTATCAGTAGTTTCTCAAACTGTTATAGACCTCATATCGACACGACTTATCGAGCTACTGGGGTCTGACGTTTACCACCCCTAGGCGAGATATGCGACATATCAGACGACGAGACCGGACTGTACGGGAGTGTTACTGATTGAATTCACAGGAGAATGTATAGGCTTGCTTGTTGATCTTCTGAGCGCTCAATACCTGGGTGGCTGTTACGTTTAGCTGACCGCTTGCAGCTTGCGGGTGTTTGATATGATCATCACCTACTGCCGGCGTATTCACGATTCTTTAGAGTCCTACACAGAGGTTTCTTGGCTCAGGCAAAATGGAGTAGGAGCACATATGTGATATGTGCAGGACTGAGGATAATGCGGTATATGATACCGTATTGGATTCTCGCGATATGAGATATCGGCCGGGTATATGTGATATAGCCGGGTCATCGTATTAGTCGGTTATATGCGATATAGCCGGATTGTCGGATCAAGTGTTGATTCGATAATTTAATGTATAATAATATATATGATATATTAAATTACATTATCTAATATTAGCTCACTAAAAGATTCATTTTCTCATGGGATAATACATTGATATATATGCGATATATGTTAATTGTATTATTTTCTATTGTTACAAAATATATTGTATATGTGATATATAATATTGAAACATGTTAGGGTTACAAATTTAACAATGGATTAGGGTTTAAACTTGGTTAGGGTTTGGATTAGGGTTAGCTTTTGCATGAAGCTTCCATGAAGCTTCATGAAGCATTGACTTTGTGGTTGCTTGATATTTTTTGTGAGATATTATGTTAACCCAATCCAAACCATTAACTCTAGTTAACTCTCTACAAGGGTTAACTCTTTCATGCTTAACCCTTGGTTAGATTTGTAACCACTACAATAATTCATTGTTCATCACAAAAGGATTAAGTGATCATATGCATTCTTCTTCTTCTTCCTTGGTTTTCTTCTTGAAAAAGCTTTCTTTTGTGATGAAAGTGGGTGAGAAAAAGATTATAAATGAAAGCAAAAATCCTACTTCATCATCCTCATCTATCCTTGCCATTTAGATGAGGGTGTTCACTTCATATTATGAGTGTTAGCTTGTGTTAACGAAACTTCAAGGTAGATCATCATTGTATCGAAGATCGGAAGCAAAACTGCATTTTTCTCTTCGTGGAACCTCTCGAGAGTCCAGAACACGATGATCGCAGCGAAGGGACCTCAACACGGAGCTTAAGAAGTGAAGGACCGGATCTACAAAGGTTGTAATCCCTCTCACTTAGTGTTAAAGTGTTTAACATGTTAGTTTTCGCCTAAACCCTAGTTTAAAGATCCAGCTTCAGGTTGTTCGGCACGGCTAAAATTTTAATCGGGCATGGTTGATGCCTCGTAGACCCTTGTGTGCGTGCCTAGCAACCCTAAAGTGGTATCAGAGACAAGCTAGAGCTTTAGGCGATGTCTAGGCGAAGTTTAAAGTCCGATCGAACTCCGAATACCCGATATTAACCCCTCTCTGTATATTTTTCAAAACTGTGCTTTTTTATGAATTAAAAATGCTCAGAAAAACAAGCAGGAAAAACTAAGAATTACTGTGAAGTACGGTTCACTGAGTCAACTATTTAACCGTGGAACCGCGGACAAACCAAGGGTTTGGCGGCGATTCCACGGCCAAAATTATGACTTAGTCCCTGGAATTTCATGAATTTATTCTTAGGTCCTTTCTTGGCAATTTTTTCTGGGAATTTTTTAATTCCACTCAAGTGTTGAGTTTTCTAGGGTTGTATTGGGGACTCGTTGATTCGATCGGATAATTTAACTTCCTTTAGATTTTCCGGATAATTTAAGAAACTGTTAAAAAGTTCGAACGGATATCAATAACTCACTTTTTTCCCAGTCGGAAAATTTTTCAAAAGTTGGATTTTTTCTCGAGTTTAAGAACGTTCTAAGTCGTGCAAGTAACGCGGTGGACCCTCTAGAAGACAACAAACCTTAACTCGATTATGTGACCGTCTTGAACTGCCTATAAACCTTAGGGTTTGGGGGAGTACGGCGTGCCACATGTGAGGCGTTGGATTGACCCTTCTACGGCTGAACTATTGGTACTGTGGCATGTGATAGATATTTTTAAACTGATTTCAAGTGTTGAGATATATTGGGGAAATCTTAGGTGTTTGATTATTCGATCGGAAAGTTTAGCATTGTCTATTTATCTGGAATGTGATACAATATTTGGAATCCACAGGTAGTTATGAGTTAACTAATTTGAATGTTGTAAATCTAGCAGTTCAGTCTCAAATTGATCGGTTGCCACGGGATTTTGATGCGATCAAAAGTCCGTCGCAATCACGTAGCGTACGCGAATACATGCCGGGTAAACTTAATAGATAGCCACGCCCCATAGCTCCGACCAAGTGACTGTAGGAGAACCTCGTCGCCAAAAGCATCCGTTCAGGTGCTCGCGGCAGCGGTGTTCCGCCTTAGTGCACTTCGTCGACGGCATCCGGGGGTGCGGCCGTCTACTAAAGTTTGCGACGAGCATTCAATCAAGATGTCGGGAATCTTATTGAATTGCCCGACTTGATATTGAAAAGAGTTTTCGATAATGAGACTAAAATACGGGGTTTATAATTGTTAGGCATGCGATGTCTAAGGAATTCATTTGGTTAGGCATGTGATGTCTAAGGAGGTTGCGGATTCCAACTGTTGTAGTTTTACATTTTCTTTTCTGTGACCGTAAGCGTAGTATGTGGTGTATCGCCGGCTTCGTTGCTATACATCAACGACAATCGGGATACGCATACTTGCTTACGTTGATGATATGAGATATTATGTGTTGCTGTGATATGTTATATTGGATCGTCGCGTTCTGAATAGCCGGGGGCTTTATGTGAGATGAGAGTTTTTTCTTTTTCATTCATGTAAAATTCATTTGTATGTAATATTCTTTTATTGGGGCACTTCCGGGCTGAGGATGATGTCACCGTTGTATATTATTTATTTTTCTGCATTAGGTAGACCCAAGGCGGGGAGCACAAGTAACCGGGTTCTAGGGTCCAGTGGGAGACCATCTCGAGGAGTCGAGACCGGGTCTCCTAACCCTAGAATTGGCAGTGTTGCTTGCCGCTCTCATAGGGGTCTAGGGATGTGGGTTTGGCTATTCATCGCGACCGTGGAATCCGTGTTTTATACAGGCTCGTATTGAAAACACGAACGTCCTAGCATATCCAATATTTCATATATGTTCTTCTACTGCAATGTTCTGTGATGAGATCATATTACTGCCTGAGACGAATGTTTATATTATATATATGAGATATATGTTATATTGCAGATTTCGTTTCAAATCTGATGCTTGTGAAGCATATTAAAATGGGACTTCATTAATGAGATTAATGAAATAAAAGAAACCTAAAGATGTTGTAGAAACTTGTTTAAAAACTGGTAGCTCTAGTTCTTGCTTTGCATAGCGGTGTTCCTTGTACAACATCCAGCACCTTATTCGATAAGGAAAAAGCCGAGATCCCTTCACCGGGAGTGACCTCTTTAGTGAAACTAGCAGATGCTACAAACTCGGTTTGTCTTTTGGTTGCTTCTAGAGTTCTTACTTTGCATAGTGATATTTGTAAAATATCCTGTACCTTATTCGATGAGGAAAGGGCCGACGATCCCTTCACCGGGAGTGACCCCTTTAGCAAAACTAGAAAAGCCTCAAAAACACTCCATTTAAAATCACTCGATTCTACAACGATATAAAGTTCATTGCGCAAAAAGGTTTTCTTAAAAACCTGTCATAGCCCTCCGTCATTTCAGATAAGTAGTATTTAGTATTCATGCTGCGTTTGTTGACTCAGTCAAGGCGTAGTGTGCGGTAGCTGATTAGTGCTTATCTGCAAAGCATATGATGCGATTGGATTAGGGTAGTCGTGCGGCCTTGTTGACTCAGTCAAGGGTCGTGCGAGTGGGTTTAATTCAATCGGGAAATGACGGGTTGAACTTTACTTGCAGTCTATGGTTTGTTGACTCAGTCAAGGTCATAGATCGCTTGGGGAAAAATATTATTGGGAATTTCAAGTGTTGAAATTTGCAATGAGATTGCATACCTTCTATGAGATAGTTGGATCCCGGTACCCGCTGCCAGTAAGAGTTACTACTGGGAGAGTTTTATACATTACAATTAGCCGATCAAGTAGGTGTCTAGAAAGATGTTAACGGGGTTACGCCTCTGGGAAAACGAGGTTTACTTTAATTAGGTCCGTGCGAAAGCACGGGGAACCTCCCTCAAAGTACCGACACTGGCCTGGCTGAAAGATTGGCGAACTTGTAGCGTGTAATTAATCCCGGCTAGTCTTTCCTTTTAGGGTTTGAAGGAAGATTTGATTAAAACAGTGGGAGACATCCTGATTAGATATATTAGATAACCAATCTAATCTTGCAAGAGCATACGCTGAGTGTTTTCTTCTCTCTCTCTCCAGGTAGCGACCATATCACGCCTTAATCAAGATAATAATACGGATGTATTGACCGAACCAGTTTATTATACTGAGCTGGAGAACGTTGGTCCCTCTCCAACTTATAAGTGTTATAAGACAGAGCAGGAAATTGGGGAATACCAGATTTCCCGTGCCGCCCAAACGAAGAAAGTGCATGCTGATGCATCATCTTCGGGTGTGTTCATTACATAGAACTGTTTCTCAGTATCCTTTACGTCATGGGTATGAGATACCGGATCAGGATCCCGCATATATAATCTGTTACATGGGCTAAAGACAGGTAGAGAACTGAGAACGGATGATAAGTTTCATGAGACAGAAAACAGTGCAAGTGTTGCAGCCAAGTCTGTTGGTCACTATCACCCTGTATTACCAGAATACATTGATTCTGGACAAATGTTATTAGATACCGAACCTGATATACAACATCATATCAGTCTCTTTATTAGTAAAGAAGGATATAATTTTGTATTGTTGGATAATGTTTTGAACATTTGCTATATCAAGAGTTGATCGGTTCATGCACGTTATCTAAAAGAATTGACGTTCTAAATCAAACTACAGTTCTTAGTATACAGAATACACATAAGAGGAAGAGTTCAGAAATGAACGAATTCTTCTTAAGGCATTGTAGACTAGGTCATATCAATGCGACCCGACTAGCTAAATTACATTTAGATGCATATTTAAATCTGTTTGAATTTACATCTTGTGAAACTTGCCGGTCATATCACAAAGATAAGATGACCATAGCTCTATTTATTGGAAACAGAGAAAGAGTTAGTGAACTTTTGGGATTGATACATGTTGATGTATGAAAGTCCCCTATCTACATATGCCAGGACAGGTTCTTTGTACTTCATTACATTCTCTGATAATCTCTTAAGGTTCAGACACGTGTTCCTGTTGAAACATAAGTCCGAAGCTTTTGAGATATTCACAGAATATAAGTTAGAAGTAGGGAACCAAAATACGGGTATAAGTATTATGTCCTTTGATGAGATCAATGAGGAGAATACTTAAGCACGGTGATTCCTGGACTATTCTAAAGGAAAATGAGATTCTCTCTCAGCATTACTCCTTCGTATACACCATAGCCCGATGGTATATCAGGGTGGAGCAATAGCACCCTATGTGATATGATGTGCTCTATGATGAGTACTACTGAGTTTCCTATTTCCTTTTGGGAGTTATGCACTTGAGAAGCTGCATACCTATTGAATAAGATTCGAATCAAATCAGTTGCCTACCACTTCATATGTGATATGGAAAGGGAAGAGCCCATATCTTAAGTTGGTTAAGATTTGGGGTTGTTCGGCCTATGTCTAAAAGCAAAATCCGGACAAGCTCGAGGCAAGGTCTGTTATGTACAACTGGAATGGTTCCAGCTATACAAACTGCAGCTGATGATTTGGTAGAACCAAAGGATTCAATGGTTTCCAACGAACCTCAGCCTCTCCGCCGATCTAGTAGGGTTCCTCACCCACCTGAGAGATACTTCGGTTTTCTCTATGACAGTGGGAGCGAGGATTGCATCATGAGATGATGACCCAACTAATTTCGAGCAGGCCGTCAGGAGTGAGACTCTGTAAGAATGGCTGGATGCTTATCGATCTGAAATGAAATCCTTATACACCAACAAAGTATGGACTTTGGTTTCTTTATCTGAAGGGTTAAATCCCCATCAGGAGCAAGTATATCTTGAGAAGATTACTTGGTGTACATGGAAAAATTGAGACTTTCAAAGCTATGCTTAAGTCCATCCAGATCCTACTTGCCACGGCTACATACCATGACTACAATATCTGGCGGTTGGGTGTCATGACTGCTTTTCTAAATGATGTTTTAGAAAAGAGCGTCTATAAGTACACAGCCAGAGGGCTTCGTAGACAGTGGGAGCAGCGGAAACGTGTGCAAGATGTTTTATGTGATAAAACAGGCATCGCGGAGTTGGAACATCTGTTTTGATGTGGTAGTCAAAGAGTTTGACTTCATCAAAATGGTAGATGAACCTAGTATATACAAAAAGGTAGTAGGGAGTATGGTGGTGATCCTCGTAGAGTACGTGGATGACATACTCTTGATAGGGAAGGAGTTTCCTATGCTGCGCTCGGTCAATCTCCTCTTATCACAAGGATTCTCCATATAGGATCATAGTGATACCTCCTGAATCCTAGATTTTGGATCTATGAGATAGATCTAATTGGATGTTAGGATACTCACTAGTTGTAGTGAGATGGTATCAATCGATCCTGGGGAGAATCACTGGAAATATTCCAGGGTGATAAGGACGACTGAATGTCAGTCGCAGGCATTGTCTTTACCCTCAGTGGAGGGACGGTATGTTGGAAGAGTTCCAAGCAAGATACCGTGACATACTAGATGATTAAAGGCAAGATACATCATTACCAAGGATGCTACCAAAGAGGTAGTCTGGATATATAAGTTCATGAGATGAACTTCGTTCCTACCATTGTGTGACAATGGAGTTGTGGCTTTAGCCAAGGAACCCACGTCCCATCAGAAATCCAGATATAATTCTTAGGCAGTATCACCTGATCATGGAGATAGTTGATCTCCAAGGAGATCGGGGTCAGGAGAGTAGACACAGAGGACAACAGCGCGGATCCACTCAAAAAGGCCTTTTTCCCAGTAGAGACTTTTATGGGATGGTTGAGTATGAGATACTTCAACCGCAGCTAATTGTTGGGTATGTGATACCACAACAGATGGCCCTAGTGCAAGTGGGAGATTGTTAGTTATATATATGCCCTAGAGACCATTACTGTACATACGATGTATATTGTAGTGGATGCTAGGACATGTATAGGGAGGACTTTCTTGCTCGACATGATAGTATGCTATCTGGTTGTACTTTATCTTAACATGTACTCAAATTGTCTCTATGTTACATGTTGATAAAGCCCTTAGGATATGTACTCGACTACTGGGACTATGATGAGATCATACTAGTGGGGCCACGGTAGTCAACGAGTACATCCTATAACTGTTCCTAGTCGAGGGTGTATCGAGACAGGGCATCGATACACCAGAGTAGACTAGAGTATACGCATCTTGACCCATATGATGGGCGATGGATGATCCCATATCCATCGGTGTTTGACATCAAGGATGGTGTACGGGTGCTCAGTAGAGACTGGGTACACTGGACGGACTCGCCGAGAACTCTCAGATGGTATTATACATCACGTCAGATGGCAGTTCTCTGGTGACACTGGTACAGAGTAGTCTGTTGACCCGAGATCGTCATAGAGTCTTGTGTGATTCCCACTGTGCTTTGATTTCCATCATACCACGTCCAAGAGGGCATGCAAAAAGGTGGCTTTTGGGTACAGTCCCGAATCACATGGAGGCAATGAGCGATAGGAGGGGATTCGTCTCTCCCGGTATAGGGAGTTGATGTTGTGCTGTGTTCGATTGGCTATAACCGGAAATCCCTGGCCAGGGTTGCTGAGATTTACTGGTAAGTGTTATCAGTAGTTTCTCAAACTGTTATAGACCTCATATCAACACGACTTATCGAGCTACTGGGGTCTGACGTTTACCACCCCTAGGCGAGATATGCGACATATCAGACGATGAGACCGGACTGTACGGGAGTGTTATGGATTGAATTCACAGGAGAATGTACAGGCTTGCTTGTTGATCTTCTGAGCGCTCAATACCTGGGTGGCTGTTACGTTTAGCTGACCGCTTGCAGCTTGCAGGTGTTTGATATGATCATCACCTACTGCCGGCGTATTCACGATTCTGTAGAGTCCTACACAGAGGTTTCTTGGCTCAGGCAAAACGGAGTAGGAGCACATATGTGATATGTGAAGGACTGAGGATAATGCGGTATATGATACCGTATTGGATTCTCGCGATATGAGATATCGGCCGGGTATATGTGATATAGCCGGGTCATCGTATTAGTCGGTTATATGCGATATAGCCGGATTGTCGGATCAAGTGTTGATTCGATAATTTAATGTATAATAATATATATGATATATTAAATTACATTATCTAATATTAGCTCACTAAAAGATTCATTTTCTCATGGGATAATACATTGATATATATGCGATATATGTTAATTGTATTATTTTCTATTGTTACAAAATATATTGTATATGTGATATATAATATTGTAACATGTTAGGGTTACAAATTTAACAATGGATTAGGGTTTAAACTTGGTTAGGGTTTGGATTAGGGTTAGCTTTTGCATGAAGCTTCCATGAAGCTTCATGAAGCATTGACTTTGTGGTTGCTTGATATTTTTTGTGAGATATTATGTTAACCCAATCCAAACCATTAACTCTAGTTAACTCTCTACAAGGGTTAACTCTTTCATGCTTAACCCTTGGTTAGATTTGTAACCACTACAATAATTCATTGTTCATCACAAAAGGATTAAGTGATCATATTCATTCTTCTTCTTCTTCCTTGGTTTTCTTCTTGAAAAAGCTTTCTTTTGTGATGAAAGTGGGTGAGAAAAAGATTATAAATGAGAGCAAAAATCCTACTTCATCATCCTCATCTATCCTTGCCATTTAGATGAGGGTGTTCACTTCATATTATGAGTGTTAGCTTGTGTTAACGAAACTTCAAGGTAGATCATCATTGTATCGAAGATCGGAAGCAAGACTGCATTTTTGTCTTTTTGGAACCTCTCGAGAGTCCAGAACACGATGATCGCAGCGAAGGGACCTCAACACGGAGCTTAAGAAGTGAAGGACCGGATCTACAAAGGTTGTAATCCCTCTCACTTAGTGTTAAAGTGTTTAACATGTTAGTTTTCGCCTAAACCCTAGTTTAAAGATCCGGCTTCGGGTTGTTCGGTACGGCTAAAATTTTAATCGGGCATGGTTGATGCCTCATAGACCCTTGTGCGCATGCCTAGCAACCCTACAGTTAATGTATACATGGGGTATTTGCATTTCCTGTGAGTACTATAAGTAATTGTTTTGCTTTTTAATAGCAAGAAAGAGCTTGTAGCTCATTGGTAAAACCTTGCACTGCTAAACCATAGCACCAGAGTTCAAATCCCATCAGCCACATTATTTTTAATATTATTTTCTTTTAATCTTTTTAGAATCCCAAGAGTCTACACGTGCTAAACCCGTAAAACCAAAAGTCACATATAAAACAAACTGGCCCAGGGGGTAAACCAAACGACGACGGACATTTGGCGACGAGCCCCGGCCCGACTCGACCTGACTCGGCCAGTGGATCGGCCGAATCGATCGCCGCCGCCGGCCGAACTCAGGAGAATCGGATTTTTGTCTTCTGGAAAATTGTGCCTCTTGGTATCCCCATAACCCCTGTACACTTTAAATACCCTGCACATTAACAGAGCTTTTTAAAACTCCATTAAACCATTTTTTAATAAAAAATTTAATAGAATTTCTCACACCCTTTCATCTAACCATAACCCTAATCTTTTCCTATAAGTACCACTCCAATTCATACCCTCCTCACTTCCAAAACTCTGTCCAAACTCTCAAGAGAAATTTCTAGATCTTTGTGTGCAAGTGGAGTTAGCGAAGGGCGAAACTCCGGCGAACTTCCGACGACAACTCTAGGAGCCCCCGGTGACGAAACGACGCACCGGCACCTCCTACTTTCTCCTCCTCCTTTTCTCTTGATCCTAAACAAGTAAGTCCCACCTCCCCCTTCTCTATTCTATTCTTAAAACTCGTATTCCTAAAACCCGACGGAAGCGGAATTAATCCGACTTCCGATTCGTTTTTCTTTAAAAAGTGCAAATTTCATTAAACACAACCATACCAAACTCTCACATCTTGACTATTAATCATTAACAAAACATAACGAACAAGTTTCATAGCAAAATATTTCATATTGTAATTTTTATCGTACTTTTTCACTAAAATATCATGTAGTTTAGTTTCGACAATAAAACATCATTACCCTTGCTATACCTTTAGATAGATCAAGAGGTAATGGCCTACCTCTTCACAACACTCATATGCAATATAGCACGATACCTTTTAGGAAATATAGATTCGGGAAAATACCGTTTTACACAAAACTACCTTTAACTTATAAAAACCATTTTCACAAGATTATGCATTTTAAACAAGTCTTTGCAAAGCGCCGCTACAACCCATTTGGGGAACCCGTTCAGGATGGTACGGATTATCGCACATCCTCGGGCTTAGTAGTGCGAGATGCAGACCTCCGCAAGGGGCATTCGGTCTTGAAAGATTTAAAAATACAAATATCTTTAGAAAATGAGATTTCTAGAAAAATAATAAAATTAAAATTATTATATATATATATGTATCATTAAAATATCTAATTGTGATATAATATAAATATTCCAACATTTCTAAATCAAAAGAATTACTTTACATGAAAATACCATGCAATTCCATACAAGTTCAATACTTTACAATTAAATACCATATATTATGAAATTATGTTTTACTCACTAGAAATGTCACATATATAAAATCTGCATCTATGACAACTCTAAACACGATAATTAAATACTTGGGGTGTATTTTGAAAATTATACAAAATTATTTTTACATAAAACCCCCTCAAGTTCTATAAATTACCCTAAGGACCCTATTAAACATAGGTTTAAGCGGGACCAATCTCTTGAGCCTCAGGGAGCCGGACAAGTGGGTGATTGCCTATTTAAGCTAGACAACTTAACAAACGGTGTTATCAACACGGTAATCTCTTTGAAAAAGACACAAATCCTGCCGCCCATGTGCAGCGGTTACCGATAACACCAAAACCTAATTTAGGATTTCAATTTCTTTTCTAATTATCTGACTCAGATTGAGTCTCATTATAAATAATCTGACTTGAATATGATTCAATTACAAACTACAATTCAATATGAATCCATATATTCAATCTGTTCAATCTATCAATCTATATTGACCGAACCGAACCATGGATATACTTCCATTTACATGATTCTCCAGTGACATCCATTTACTGATATCATGGTTTCGGCAAGTCATCCATTTATACAATCTATATTACACGACAATACAATACAAACAATACCATCAAGATATCGCGGGGTTTAAGGGGTAGATTGGTACGGAAGGTGTTAGAAGTGGCACGAGACTGCAAGATTTAAAACACCTAACCTGTATTCCGTTGCTGTTGTACCGTGGCATAACGGTTCCTTGTACATTCCGTTCACCTTAGTCTCTGGTCTACTGAGACTCCTCTCGTATACACTGGCATCCTTCTGTACCAAGCTACAAACAACAATGTTAACACTAAATACAACTTTAAAAGCTACACTCTCTCTTACTCTCTGTCTATTCTACTTCTCCCTTATCTTTGGGACTTACCGAGCGATTGTTCGCTGACGACATTCCTTCTCTTTCTTATTTGGAATGTTGTCAGGTGATTCGGACCTTCAAGAGATAGAGCCCAACGCCGAAGACTTAGACCAGTTTATTGAAGATCCCGAGCTGTAGTTTCACTTGTAATTTTTCTTTTACATTTTGTATTTTCCTTTTCTATTATGCCACTGTTTAGGCATTGCTTTTCATTCCATGTATTTACTTTTCCATGTACTGTAAAAGAATGTTAATAAATAAAGTTGTTGTTCTTTACATTGTCTCTTGTGTATATTTCTTTTATATTGCTTAGTTACGCTTAGCGTATTTACTTCTGAGTAAATACGCAGCGGCCTCGTCGCGCCCTCTGCCCGTATACTGAGAAGCGGGGCGTGACAGGTTTTGTTGGTGGCCCATGCAAGCCAGAGCTGTATGGAACCCTACCATGCAGTTCTATTCTGCGTGAACAACCTAAGTAATATAACACAAGAATCACCAACTAAAAACATTCTTTACAATTACAGAATCCTTGAATCTTATCATTTCATATACTTTGAATCTGTCCTAACCCAAATTTTTCATTCAAGGTCATGGATTCCCCGAACAACACCAGCACCAATGTCAACAACACACCTCCACCACTACCACTCACATCTGTTGTCCCTGCTCCGATCAACGAGCAGAAGGTTCTACTTGAGGCAATCCGCAGCCTCCTGGAAGGACAGCAACAGCAGACTGCTCTTTTAATGAATCGTCCCGAGGCGGAAGCACCTGGGGTGAAGCAATTTAGGGCTTTGCACCCTAAACAATTCTCAGGAAAAGAGAGCCCTCTAGAAGCTGAGGAATGGGCTCAGAGCATCGAAGATGATATGGCAGCGGCACAAGTATCAGAAATAGCTTGGGTCCGTGTTGCGAAACTGTAGCTCACGGACAATGCACGGGTCTGGTGGACGGCGTAAGAAAGCCGTCTTGATCAACCCATCAAATGGAAGACTTTCCGAGACATATTCGACGCAAAGTACTTCCCTGAGACTGCCAGGTTCGACATGGAATAGCAGTTCATCCATCTGCAACAAGGTTCAATGTCACGACCCGAAAAGTACGGAACATGGCCGGCACTTAATTTACGAAACGTCTCGAGGCGTACGTAATCTAAGTAAGCCAAAACCCAGAAATCAAAACCAAGTAACATAGTAGAGTGAAGGAAAAACCAATTTTTAAAGCAAGAATTTTAACAACATAAGCCGAAGTATGCATTTTTAAAATCACCAGTCTTTTCTAAAAACTTCGGCAGAGTTTCCTTTGTAAATACTGACCCCAAACGGGTACAAAACCTGATAAAGCATATATAATGAATAAAGGCATCCCCAAGTGGGAGCTAGCTCTTCGTCAATTGACGGACAAAACCACACAATGCAATAAAATATACAACGCCGAAGGGCGAGGATCAAAACTGAAAGGGAAACTCAAAACAACATGAAATCCATAATAATACGAGCGCGACTCTAAGGTCAAAATAATACACTGGTCATCTATCTCTAACAAATAATACAAGTCTGGTTGATGGAGTTTTAACTAGATACACTGAAATAACAAATATACAATGGTGGTCCTGATGCAAAAGAACCCACCTACCAAAACAATCACCTGAAAGGGACAGTATGCCAGCAAAACCGCAACGAAACCTGTGCGGCAAAACCTGCAAGAAACTGTGGCACAACGGGGGTGAGTTGCCAACTCATAAGTAGAAAACATCTACGAGTAGAAATCGCATGCATAACGCTATCCTAGGTCATATCAGGTAATATCCTCAAATAAATATCATGGTCCATCTATGTATAAGTGCACTATATCACATGTATGAGGTATGATCAATGTAATCATCATGAAATCAGTGTCAACTATATCATCCAACTATGTAGTCAATGCCTGTATGCATGTGGATCTCGTCCATGTGTCAACCAATGACATAACAACATCATGCATGTAAAAGTCATAGAAGCATATGCATGAAAGTATGAGGATATAAATCAACGTGTGTCCCTCGCGACACATAAAATCATGGAACCTGAGTGTCCAGCATCGACACTCGAAAACATCATGAAACCTGTGCCCAGCATCGGCACGTAAATCCTCATATATCTCAGGCTCTGTATCATCTGCGGGATCGGCCCACGGGCTCCGGCAGTACGGGTCGTCCTATATCCATCTTGTGACCCTGGTCGGTATCCTCCGGATAATCGCCAGGTCCAAATGCTATCACCGGTAGGCAGTCTGCCCCTGCCAGGCTCATCGTCTACACCTCGAGCTTCTTGCCCCGGGGTACCTTACCGGGTCCACCATGTACCCGAGACAGTTCATCCAACTCCTCGAATCGGGTTCGAAAACATCTCAGAACCGAGAAAACATCATGGTGGACAATACTCAACATATCAAGGAAAACCACATTTTTCTCTTTAAAATAACACATCAGTTTATAAAACTTTCACATGCGGTTTCCAAATCCCGAAAATCTCATGAAAATCCGAAATCCAATCATCAATAGCAAGTAAACAGTGAATAATAATATGCATGCGGTAGCAAGTAATAACCACAACGTCTAATCTAGTATATAAGGACGAGTACGCTAATACCATGTCGAACTATCAGTTAACAAGCTATGTCAATGAGTAATATTCTCTAAAGTGTACGTGACATGACAATTACCAATGATGATGTGTGTGAGCCGGCAAGTAAGTGTATGTGGAACATACGCATCATCGGTAATGGTGCTGGTGTCCTGACAGTATGATCTCAATAATGGCATATGTACAAGCATGCAATGCGATGAAACATCATGAAATGTATAGAAAGTGATGTAGTAACAGCAACACTGAAACATACTTACCCAATATACGAGTCATACAAATCAGGTATTTAAAATACTCACAATTCTCCACTTTTGAAAACAAGTATGACTCGAGCCCAGTCAAAGGGTAAGGAAATCCACCTAAATCTGAGTCGATCTGTATATATCTGGTAGTCGGTGATCTCGCCTCAATAGTATCATGTACGATACAAAATATATCATATGACATCCTCGAGTCAAGAGGGCGGATCTAACATCATAAATATATCTCGTACGGTAAATCTATCGTACAGCATCCCAAATCTGGGTACGGGTCAATTATCACATTTATCTCACTATTCATCAGGTATCATCACCATTGCCCATCATGAACAGGGGTCCTGATCTAGGTCTAGTACAATACTAATATCGTCAATATAATCATGATCTGACTACTGATCTACCGCCTCATACAATCCGATGTCATCAACACATATCATCATATAGAAGTATACATCGCCCAATGCGATCTATTATAAATATCTCAACATATCTTATCTCACATCTCGATCACATGTCAACTATCATATATATATACATATCACCATTCACATGGTAGCGTCGTCCAACGATCTGCTATAACATCATGACATATCTCGGCCATGCCTTAAATATCTCACGGCATCATGCCCGATTATATCGACTCATCCCCAAGTATCATATAACATCCTCGCCATCCAAGCATATGAATATACCAATATAAACATGTCCCCAATACGCACAAGGATATCAATGCATGCGAGTATGTGTATGCGCGTGTATGCAAGCCTTTACTGTAGGGTTTCGGGACTAAGAAATCGACTAGAGTCCATTCATCCATTCTCGCTAACACTAACCCCCAGTCTCCTAAAGCTTTCTTGCTAAGGTTCATATCACATCCTAACATATTAAAGTATATAAACATATCCCCTCATTTCTTACAACTTTGCGGGGGTGCTATACGCCATCCACTCGACTTCTCCCCGTAGATATAAATCTACTCACCTTGCTTCTTATGTGCCGATGTCGCCATCTTCATCTTCAACATCTCGACATCACGTGGAATACCTACACATATACACAATCGCAAATGCGCATTAAAATCACATCGGAAAACCAAAACGACACGCTAAGGCCTATAGGTTAGAACCTATGGACCACGCCTTCAAAATCACCAAATGACCCTCGATATCATCGTACAAACGTCAGATCATCGAGTTAAAACCAAATTCCAAAAATCCAGAATTCAAAATACGAGAAACGAAACCCCGAATCAAAACAGCAACTCTTGAAAATGGTCCCAGATTTTACCCTAGGTCAAATTAACCAATTTTGCATATATGGAGGGTCTATTTTACTGGAGATGGACCTACAGAACAAGCACTAACCAAAATGGTGGGACCCAAGCCGCAATTTGCGGCCGTCTGGGTTAAATCTATGGCCAAGTTGGGGAGGTAGGGGCTGGGGTTTTGGGTAATGCTTTCTAGGTGCCTGCATGTATCACTGTCCTTGCAAAATAATTTTTCAAGTCCCCGAGTGTTAGCAGATTTCCAAATACCATCAAAATTTCACAGTTTTTCCGATATCGGGTTTCTAAATTCGTATTCCGGGGTTAAGTTTCAGGTTTTAGTCAAATATAATATCACTAACAGGGGTTTAAGGTCACTACTGGCCTCAATTTCACTTTACAACTCAATTCAAACCCTAACCCTAACTAGAAATTTCTATGTTCACTAAACATCGATATATCGGTTCCAAACAAACATAGGTGCTAAAGTAATGAAAATGCAAAGCTAATGGTGAAGAAATTACCTCATTTGGCAACTCAAGAATTTTCTTGAGTTGCCCAAAGTCCTCAAAATTTGATTTTTCTTGGTCCAATGTGCTTCCCTTGAGCTTGTGCATGCTTTTTGTGAGGTGGAGATGGGGTTTTGGGTTTGTTTTGGGGGGGTTTTGAGGGTTTAGAGGTAGAGGGAGATGGAGTTTTGCCATGGGTGAAGAGGGAGAAGAAATGGTGAAGAGATGAAGAGAGAACAATGAGCCATCACTTTGGTTTGACCCCTCACCCTCTCTCTCTCATGCCCACACCCCTTGCCATCATTGTGTCCCCTTTTTGACTTTTTTTCCTTTTCTTCTCTCAAATAAAACAACCACCATAATATAAAATAAGAAGAAAAGCCATGACAAAAATATAACATGTGTAAAAATGACATAGTGCATGTCATGTGCACAAATCCGGTTTAGTACATGATTAGCGATTTTTAATCGCGATTAGCACTAAAAGTGAATATAAATTATCATAAAAATTCATAATTCGCCTAAATCATATAAAACACCCTCTTTTCAGTAATTTCTATAATTTCCAAATTTTTTCCCAATTTATCGGTATTTAATTATACCGCCTTATTAAAATATTCAATATTTTATTATTTAATTATAAAAATTCCCAAAAATAATATTTTATTTTTCTGAAATGTTACATTCAATGTGGACCAAGTCAGTAGATGAATATGACGCTGAGTTCACCATGCTCAGTCGGTAAGATATGTCTCAATTATTCGATTTTTCAATATATCACATACTACACAGCTAACACAATCCTTTAAAAGATTTGCGGCACACCTGATACCGACGGATGAGATCAGAGCCCATCGATTTCAACAAGGTTTAGATTCGGAGAACCAGGCTGCACTGGCCACAGGAGATTTTCCGACTCAGGAATCGGCTCTGAAAGTTGCCCGACGTTATGAGGCAGTGGTAAAGATGAGGGGCAGACCTCAATCTGCCGGAGTTAAGCGCCCTGCCAACCAGATGGCAGGAGGAGCCTCATCAAGACCACCATTTGTACCAAGGAGACCGAGAGTACCGAACAACAGGCCCAGCCCAGCCTTTTGTACCTACTGCAAGAGAGTTGGACATATGATGAAAGACTGCCGGCGAGCCAACCGTCTTTGCTTAGTCTGCAGCTCAGCTACTCATGATATTGGGTCTTGTCCCCAAATACAAAATCCATATGTTGCACCCAGGCCAACAATCACTTACCCGTAGAGACCGGCCCTTCAGGCACCTGCTCCAAGACTCGCTCTCCCTGCTCCACCACCTAGAGGACCACCGACTGCACCACCTCCTCGTCGGTTCCATCAAGCTCAACGGAACATTCCGAGGAATACTCCTCCGGCCAGGAGGAATGTACCACGGCGACAGGCTTTCACGATGACAATGGAAGAAGCTGAAGCCACTGGCCAAGTTATCACTAGTAACCTTTTCTTCTCAAGTTTTTCTTTCAGTCTTAGCACCTACCTACATACTTTTCCTTATACCTAAAACATATCCCACATACCTTAGGTACAATCTTAGTAGCCTCACTTCCTGCACTAGCACTCTTCGATACTGGAGCATCTCACTGCTTTATGTCGCAACAGTTCATCTGAACTCATGCGATTCCAATCACACTGCATGTATCCAGCTGGAATGCCAGTTCAGGAAATGGCGTTTTAAAGGCAACAATGGGATACAGCTTGTGTCCAGTAGTCGTCTGCAGCAGAGAATTCTATGCTGACTTCAAAGCGCTGGACATACCGAACTTCGATGTGGTTCTAGGTATGGATTGGCTCGGAACATTTTATGCTACCATTGACTGCCGTCAAAGGAGGGTAGTATTCAAGATTCCAGACTATCCGGTCTTTTATTTCAAAAGTGTAGACCGTACCCTGGAGCCAAGTACTTACAAAGCAAAACCAAAGAAGGCAGTGATTGCAGCAACTCAAGCGGAGGAAGAATCAAAGCCAGAAGTGGTTCGAGAGTTCGACGATGTGTTTCCTGACGATATATCAGGTTTGACTCCCGATCGAGCTCTTGAATTCAGTATTGATTTAGTACCAAGAGCACAACCAGTGATCAAAGCACCTTATCGATTAAGTCCGGAAGGTTTGAAGGAAGTCCGAACTCAGTTGGACGAATTATTGGCGAAAGGATGGATTCGTCTCAGCACTTCAAGTTGGGGATCACCAGTACTGCTTGTAAAGAAGAAGGAAGGTTCATACAGAATGTGCATCGATTATAGAGCCTTGAACGAAGTAACGATAAAGAACAAGTATCCACTCCCGCATATCGACGATTTATCCGATCGGCTAAGTGGATCTTGTGTTTTCTCCAAGTTAGATCTTCGTTCAGGGTATCATCAGGTGAAGGTCAAGGAATCTGATATCCACCAAACGGCTTTCAGAACTCGTTATGGACATTACGAATTTCTTGTGATGCCATTTGGAGTGACCAACGCACCAGCAATATTCATGAACCTGATGAATCAAGTTTTCCGGGAGTACTTAGACAGGTTCGTTGTCATCTTCATCGACGAAATCCTGGTGTATTCTAAGTGTCGGAAAGAACATGACGAACACCTACGAATTGTCCTGGAAACTCTACGACAACATCAACTCTATGCCAAGTACAGCAAGTGCGAGTTTTGGCTAAGTCAAGTTAGTTTTCTTGGACATATCGTATCAGGCGAAGGAATCTCTGTTGATCCAGCGAAAGTAGCAGCAGTAAGCGAATGGCCGACACTAACGTCTGTGAAGGACATTCAAAGTTTCTTGGGTCTAGCTGGATATTACCGAAGGTTCATTGAAGGCTTTTCTATGAAAGCAACACCCCTGACCAAGCTCACATGTAAAGATGAAGACTTTGTGTGGTCAGAAGCATGCGAACAATCTTTCGTAGGACTCAAGTCAAGGTTGACATCAGCGCCTATTCTCGTTATACCGGACCAATCTGGAGGTTTCGAAGTGCATTGCGATGCATCCGGTAAGGGATTAGGATGTGTTCTACATTAGCACGTTAAGGTTGTGGCTTATGCTTCAAGACAGCTGAAGACTCATGAGCGCAATTATCCGACGCATGATTTAGAATTGGCAGCCGTTATCTTTGCTCTTAAGATTTTGGCGCCATTATCTTCTTGGTGAACGAGTGAACATATACACGGATCACAAGAGTCTGAAATATGTGTTTACTCAGAAGGAGCTTAATATGCGGCAGAGACGATGGTTAGAACTCATGGCGGACTTTGACATCAACCTGCAATATCACCCGGGAAAGGTGAATGTGGTACCTGATGCCCTTAGTCGCCAACCATTAGCAACGAATCTCACCGCTGAGTGGAAGCTTCGACAGGAATTGCATCAGATGGAGATTGAAGTAGTCATGCCAGGTAACGCTTCAAGCTTGATGAATTTACAAGTTCAATCTACAATTGTCAATCAGATCAAAGTAGCTCAAGCAAATGATGCTAAGTTGTAAAAGATCAGAGAACAAGTGGAGAATGGACTCAGAACAAACTTCATCATCCATGAAGACGGATCTTTGAGATACGGCAGCAGATTATGTATACCAAAAGGTTCTATTCGGGAAGAGTTAATGAAAGAAGCTCACAACTCTCCCTACTCAGTACACCCTAGAGGTACAAAGATGTACAAAGAACTACGTCAGAATTACTGGTTGCATGGAATGAAGCGTGAAGTAGCCAGAAGCGTCGCTAAATGCTTGGTGTGTCGGCAAGTAAAGGCTGAACATCACAGGACGGCTGGATTACTTCAACCGTTACCGATCCCAGAATAGAAGTGGCAACACACCACGATGGATTTTGTGACTGCATTTCCTCGCAGCACAAAGGGTAACGATGCGGTATGGGTCATTGTGGATCGACTCACAAAGTCGGCTCACTTCATCCCATTTCGGGTTGGCCAATCTACTGAGACACTAGCAAAGAAGTATATGGAGGTAAGAATCTACTTAAGATTTAAAACTCTTCATAATGTACTGTCTCTGATACCCATGAACTCATACAGGAAATTGTGAGACTATATGAAGTACCGGTCTGCATTGTCTCCGATCGTGACACCAGGTTCCGATCACAATTTTGGCAGAGTCTGCAAGCGAGCTTGGGAACAAGTTTGAACTTCAGCACAGCTTATCATCCACAAATTGATGGTCAGTCTGAGAGAACTATTCAGATCTTGGAGGATATGCAGAGCATGTATGTTAGACTTCGGAGGATCGTGGGAAGATCACCTACATCTTATGGAGTTTTCATACAACAACAGCTACCAAGCAAGCATCGGAATGGCACCTTTTGCAGCACTTTATGGAAGAAAGTGTCGATCGCCATTAAGTTGGGACGACATCGGAGATAGGGAACCTCTTGGACCTGAGATGATAGTAGCAACTGTTGATGTGGTTCGTACTATCAGGGAAAGAATGCGCATAGCCCAAGATCGACAGAAGCACTGGGCTGATGCAAAGCGACGTCACTTGGAGTTCCAGTCGGGAGATCATGTATTCTTAAAGATATCTCCGAATCGTGGAGTGATCCGATTTGGAAGACGGGGTAAGCTAAGTCCAAGGTACATTGGACTGTCCGACATACTCGAACGAGTCGGTGAAGTGGCATACCACTTGGCACTTCCACCTTCATTGGAAGGAGTGCATAATGTGTTCTACATATCCCAACTCAGAAGGTATGTGAGTGACCCCAGCCACATTCTTGATCATTCTGAGCTCACTGTACAGCCCGACTTATCTTGTGAGCAACAACCTGTGGAGATCCTAGACAGGAAAGTGAAGTCACTTCGGAACAAGGAAGTCAATTTGGTTCGAGTGATGTGGAGAAAAGACACTCCAGGAGAATCGATATGGGAAAGGGAAGATGAGATGCGTGCAAGATACCCTCAACTATTTGTAAACTAGTCCTTAAAATAAATTTCGAGGATGAAATTTTTGTAAGGAGGGTAGATTGTAACAACACCATTTTTAGTGTACAAAAATTTGTTTAAAAGTTAATGTATACTTGGGGTATTTGCATTTCCTGTGAGTACTACACGTAATTGTTTTGCTTTTTAATAGCAAGAAAGAGGTTGTAGCTCATTGGTAATACCTTGCACTGCTGAACCATAGCACCAGAGTTCAAATCCCATCAGCCACATTATTTTTAATATTGTTTTCTTTTAATCTTTTTAGAATCCCAAGAGTCTACACGTGTTAAACCCATAAAACCAAAAGTCACATATAAAACAAACTGGCCCAGGGGGTAAACCAAACGACGACGGACATTTAGCGACGAGCCCCGGCCCGACTCGGCCTGAATCGGCCGGCGGATCGACCGAATCGGCCGCCGCCGGCCGAAATCGGGTGAATCGGATTTTTTTCTTCTGGAAAATTGTGCCTCTTGGTATCCCTATAACCACTGTACACTTTAAATACCCTGCACATTAACAGAGCTTTTTAAAACTCCAGTAAACCATTTTTTAATACAAAATTTAATACAATTTCTCACACCCTTTCATCTGACCCTAACCCTAATCTTTTCCTATAAATACCACTCCAATTCACACCCTCCTTACTTCCAAAACTCTGTCCAAACTCTCAAGAAAAATCTCTAGATCTTTGTGTGCAAGTGGAGTTATCGAAGGGCGAAATTCCGGCGAACTTCCGACGACAACTCTAGGAGCCCCCGGCGACGAAACGACGCACTACTTCCTCCCCCTCTTCTCTTGATCCTAAACAAGTAAGTCTCACCTCCCCCTTCTCTATTCTATTCTTAAAACTCGTATTCCTAAAACCCGACGGAAGCGGAGTTAATCCGACTTCCGATTCGTTTATCTTTAAAAAGTGCAAATTTCATTAAACACAACCATACCAAACTCTCACATCTTGAGTATTAATCATTAACAAAATATCATGAACAAGTTTCATAGCAAAATATTTTATATTGTAATTTTTATCGTACTTTTTCACTAAAATACCATGTAGTTTAGTTTCAACAATAAAACATCATTACCCTTGCTATACCTTTAGATAGATCACGAGGTAATGACCTACCTCTTCACAACACTCATATGCAAGATAGCACGATACCTTTTGGGAAATATAGATTCGGGAAAATACCGTTTTACACAAAACTACCTTTAACTTATAAAAACCATTTTCACAAGATTATGCATTTTAAACAAGTCTTTGCAAAGCGCCGCTACAACCCATTTGGGGAACCAGTTCGGGATGGTGCGGATTATCGCACATTCTCGGGCTTAGTAGTGTAAGATGCAGACCTCCGCAAGGAGCATTCGGTCTCGAAAGATTTTAAAATACAAATATCTTTAGAAAATGAGATTTCTAGAAAAATAATAAAATTAAAATTATTTTATATATATATATATATATATATATATGTATGTATCATCAAATTATCTAATTTTGATATAATATAAATATTCCAACTTTTCTAAATCAAAAGAATCACTTTACATGAAAATACCATGCAATTCCATACAAGTTCAATACTTTACAATTAAATACCATATATTATGAAATTAGGTTTTATTCACTAGAAATATCACATATATAAAATCTACATCTATAACAACTCTAAAGACGATAATTAAATACTTGGAGTGTATTTTGAAAATTATACAAAATTATTTTTATATAAAACCCCCTCAAGTTCTATAAATTACCCTAAGGACCCTAGTAAACATATGTTTAAGCAGGACCAATCTCTTGAGCCTCAGGGAGCCGGAGAAGTGGGTGCTTGCCTATTTAAGGTAGACAACTTAACAAACGGTGTTATCAACACGGTAATCGTATTTAAAAAAGACACAAATTTTGCCGCCCATGTGCAGCGGTTACCGATAACACCAAAACCTAATTTAGGATTTAAATTTCTTTTTTAATTTTCTGACTCAAACTGGGTCTCATTATAAATAATATGACTTGAATATGATTCAAGTACAAACTACAATTCAATATGAATCCATATATTCAATATGTTCAATCTATCAATCTATATTGACTGAACCGAACCATGGATATACTTCCATTTACATGATTCTCCAGTGACATCCATTTACTGATATCATGGTTTCGGAAAGTCATCCATTTATGCAATCTATATTACACAACAATACAATACAAACAATACCATCAAGACATCGCGAGGTTTAAGGGGTAGATTGCTACGAAAGGTGTTAGAAGTGGCACGAGACTGCAAGATTTAAGACACCTAACATGTATTACGTTGCTGTTGTATCGTGGTATAGCGGTTCCTTGTACATTCCATTCACCTTAGTCTCTGGTCTACTGAGACTCCTCTCGTATACACTGGCATCCTTCTGTACCAAGTTACGAACAACAGCGTTAACACTAAATATAACTTTAAAAGTTACACTCTCTCTCTTACTCTCTGTCTATTCTACTTCTCCCTTATCTTTGGGACTTACCGAGCGATTGTTCGCTGATGACATTCCTTCTCTTTCTTCTTTGGAATGTTGTCAGGTGATTCGGACCTTCAAGAGATCGAGCCCAGCGCCGAAGACTTGGACCAGTTTACTGAAGATCCCGAGTTGTAGTTTCACTTGTACTTTTTCTTTTACATTCTGTATTTTCCTTTTCTGTTATGCCACTGTTTAGGCATTGCTTTTCATTCCATGTATTTACTTTTCCATGTACTGTAAAAGAATATTAATAAATAAAGTTGTTGTTCTTTACATTGTCTCTTGTGTATATTTCTTTTATATTGCTTAGTTACGCTTAGCGTATTTATTTCTGAGTAAATACGCAGCGGCCTCGTCGCGCCCTCTGCCCGTATACTGGGAAGCGGGACGTGACATACACACCTTTCCGCTGCTCCCATTGTCTACGAAGCCCTCTGGCTGTGTCATATACATGCTCTCTTCTAAATCATCATTTAGAAAAACGGTCTTAACGTCCATCTGCTAGATTTCATAGTCATGGTATACAGCAATGGCAAGTAGAATCCTGATGGACTTAAGCATAGCCACTGGAGAAAATGTCTCATCATAATTGATACCTGGTCGTTGACGAAAACTTTTTTTCTACAAATCTGACTTTGAAGGTCTCAACCTTTCCATCTACACCAATTTTCTTCTTGAAGATCCACTTGCTCCCAATGGGTTTTATCCTTTCAGGAGCAACTTCCAAAGTCCATACTTTGTTGGTGTACATGGATTCCATCTTAGATCATATAGCAACCAGCCATTTTACAGAGTCCCCACTTATGATGGTCTGCTCAAAACTAGTTGGGTCATCATCTTCCATGATGCAATTCTCGCTCCAACCGTCTATGAGAAAACCGTAATATCTCTCAGGTGGATGAGGAATCCTAATAAATCTGCGGAGTGGCTGAGGTTCATCGGAGACTATCGAATCCTCCGGTTCCACTAAATTATCAGTTGTAGTTTGTGTAGCTGGAACTTCTTCCAGTTCTACCTCATTACCACTAATTTCTTTATCAGGAAATTCCTTTTCTAAAAAGGTGGCATATTGAGAAACAAACACTTTTTGTTCCTCAGTGTGGTAGAAGATATATCCATGAGAGTTCCTTAGATATCCCACAAACTTGCAAAGAACTGATCCTGCCTCAAGTTTGTCCGGATTCTGTTTTTTAACATAGGTCGGACAACCCCATAACTTAACTCGTTTGAGATATGGTCTCTTTCCACTCCATATCTTATATGGTGTTTTAGGCACTGATTTTGATAGAACTTGGTTCAATAGGTATGCAGCTGTCTCAAGTGCATAACCCCAAAAGAAAATGGGTAACTCAGCAATACTCATCATAGAGCTCACAATATCTAATAGGGTGCGATTCCTTCGCTCCGAAACTCCATTGTGCTGTGGTGTATACGGAGGAGTAAGCTAAGAGAGAACCCTATTCTCTTTTAAATAGTCTCGGAATTCCGTGCTCAAGTATTCTCCTCCCCGATCAGATCGAAGGACTTTAATACTTTTACCCGTCTGGTTCTCTACTTCGCACTAATATTTCTTGAATTTCTCAAAAGTTTCAGATTTGTGTTTGAACAGGAATACATGTCCGAATCTTGAGAGATCATCGGTAAATGTAATAAAGTACGAGGAACCATTCCTGGCATGTGTAGACATAGGACCGCATACATCACCATGTATCAGTCTCAAGAGTTCAGTAGCTCTTTCTCCGTGTCCCGTAAACGGAGTTTTGGTCATTTTGCCTTTGAGACATGACTCGCAAGTTTCATAAGATGTAAATTCGAGCGGATTCAAATATCCATCTTTATGCAACTTCGCTAGTCTTGTCGCATTGATATAACCAAGTTTACAATACCAAAAGAAGGCTTCGTTCATTTGTGAACTTTTCCTCTTGCGTGTGTTCTGTATATTTAGAACTATGTTTTGATTTAGAACGTAAATACCGTTACATAACGTACCAGACCCAATCAACACTTGATTTAGGAAAATGTTCATAACATTTTTCTCTAGTGCAAAATTATATCCTTCTTTATTTAATAAAGAAACGGATATGATGTTACACATCATCGACGGTACGTAATAATAATCATTCAAAATCAATGTATTATTATTTAGCAATACAAGATGATATTTACCGACAGCTTCGGCAGCAATAATTGCTCTGTTTCCTACTCTGAGGGACATATCACCCTTTCTCAGTTCTCTACTTCTTCTTAACGCCTGTAACATATTACAAATGTAGGATCCTGATCCGGTATCTAATACTCAGGACATAGAGGAAACTGAGAAACAGTTCTCAATAACGAATACACCCAAAGAAGATGCATCATCATGCTCTTTCTTCGTTCAGGTTGCAAAGGAATCCTGATATTCCCCTATTTCTTTCTCAGACTTATGACAATCATAAGGTATAGTGGTTCCCCTATTCCTTGCTCAAACTTATGACAATCATAAGGTATAGTGGAACCAACGTTCTCCAGCCCAGTATAATAAGCAGGTTCGGTCGATACATACATATTATTATCTTGGTTAAGGCATTCCATGGTCGCTACCTGGAGAGAGAAAGAAGAAAACACTTTAGCGTGCGCTCTTGTAAGATTAGATTGGTTATTATCTTATCTAATCAGGATGGCTCCCACTGTTTTTATCAAATCTTTCATCAAACCCTAAAAGATAAGATTAGCCGGGATTAATTACACCCTATAAGTTCACCAATCGGTCAGCCAAGCAGATATTGGTACTTCGAGAGAGTCTCCCCATATTTTCACATGGAACTAATTAAATAACTTCGTTTTCGCAGGGGTATTACCCCGTTAACACCTTTCTTAGACACCTACTGGATTAGCTAATTGTAAAGTGGAAAACTCTCCCGGGAGTAACTCTTACTCGCAGTGGGTGTCGGTATCCAACTATCATATAGAAAGTATGCAATCTCATTGCAAATTTCAACATTTGAAATTCCCAATATCTGTTTTTACCTCTAACGACTTATGACCTTAACAAGGTCAACAAATTATAAGCACTAGTCAAGTTCAACCCGTCATTTCGTGATTGAATTAAACCCACCCATATGACCCTTAACAAGGTCAACAAAGTCGTACGACTACCCTAATCCAATCGCATCATATACGGCAGATAAGCACTAATCAGCTACCGCACACTACGCCTTGACAAGGTCAACAATCGCAGCACGAATACTAAATAGCACTTATGTGAAATGATGGAGGGCTACGAATGGTTTTGAAGAAAAGCTTTAACGTAATGAACTTGATATCGTTGTAGAATCTAGTGATTTTAAAATGAGCGGTTTAAGGTCCGCTTTTAAAATCGAGTAGTTTTCAAAACAAACCTAGTGGGTTGTAGTATTTGCTAGTTTTGCTAAAGAGGTCACTCCCGGTGAAGGGATCTAGGCTCTTTCCTCATCGAATGAGGTGCTGGATATTCATCAAGTAATACCACTATGCAAAGCAAGAACTAGAGCTACCTTTTTGAAAAATTTGATTCTACAATATCTTTAGGTTTCTTTTCTTTTCATTAATCTCATTAATGATGTCCCATCATTTATGTTTCCTAAACATCACAGAAGAAACGAAAATAAAACACACATATATGCCATCCGCATTCGCCACAGGGAACCGGGTCTTCACCATAAGGTTACTTAACTTACGGCAGGACGGGGTCAGGACTAGCACGGATGCAAAACATATATAGTGTCTACTAATATATCATATATATAAGTAATATTCGTATCACGCAGTTATATAATCACATCACAGAACTCAAGAAGCAGAAGCAAACATATGAAATATTGGATATACTAGGAGGTTCGTGTTTTAAATTAAGCCAGTAATGAAAAACACGGATTCCAAGGTTGTGATGAATAGCCAAACCCACATCCCTAGACCCCTACAAGAGCGGCAAGTGACCCTGCCAATTCTAGAGTTAGGCGACCCGGTCTCGACTCCTCGAGATGGCCTCCCATTGGACTCTAGAACCCGGTTACTTGTGCTCCCCACCTTGGGTCTATTCTAATGCGGAAAAGTAAATAATATACATCAATGGAGACAACAACCTCAATCCGGAAGTGTCCCAATAAAAGAATATTACATACAATATTTACATGAATGAAAATAGAAAAACTCTCATCTCAGGTAAAACCCCTGGCTATTCATATCACGACGATCCAATATAACATATCACAGCAACACAATAACATCACATGTCATCAACGTAAGTAAATATGCGTATCCCGAATGTCGTTTTCGTATATCAACGAGATCGGGGATACACCATATAGTACACTTACGGTCGCAGAAAAGAAATGAAAACTGCAATAATTAGAATCCGCATACAGCCTTAGACATCATAAACCCGGAATATCACATATTCCGGATTTCATGCCTAATCTAATAAACCTTGCATTTGAGTCTCGAATTGAAAACACTTTTCAATAACAAGTCGGGTAATTCAACAAGATTCCCGATTAAATGATCGAATGCTCGTCGGGAACTTTAGTAGATGGCCGCACCCCCGATGCCGTCAACGAAGTGCACTTGGGCAGAACACTGTGGTCGCGAGCACCTGAGTGGATGCTTTTGGGTATGGGGGTCTCTTATAGTCACTTGGTTGGGGTTATGGGGCGTGGCTATCTAGTAGTGTTTCCCGGCGACTATTCGTGTATGATACAAGATTGCGACTGAGTTTTGATCCGAATCGCAATCGATCAAATGAGACTAAAATATGAGATTTACAAAACACAAACTAGTTTTCACAAAACTAATAAATGTGGATTCAAAATATTGTATCACATATCCATAATATCTAGACGACGTTAAACATTTCGATCGATATTTTAAACACCTGCAAATCACAGAGACCTCAACAACTTGAGTCTCACTAAAAATACCCAGAAAGCCCAAAATATCATAATGGAGCAGCACAAGAAACACGAGTCCCAAACACACCAAAGTTGCGGCGGAACCGCGGCTAAACCCTAGGTTATGCCGCGGTTCCGCGGCCCTTCAGTTGAGTTGGACCCTCGTAATTCTTGGGGCTCCATAAAATAACCTGCACGATTTTCTGAATATTTTTAATCTGCAAAATATCAACTTTTGAAAAAATGGACAGAAACTTGTAATTTTACGGGTTTCGAACTTCGATCGAACACTTTAACATCGTTTAGACTTCGCCTAATGCTCTAGTTTAGCTCTAATACCATGAAAGTGTGTCTTAGCACCTCTACTAAGTTTCCGCATGCATCAAGTATGCAATTTTAAAAAATCTAGAGGTCTAAGCTACACTATCCTAGAATCGAACTAGAGAATTAGGGTTTGTAAGCATGTAAGAAAGTTCTAAACTAAGTGAAGACGGTTACAACCTTTGTATACCAAGTCCTTCACTTCTTTAGCTCCAAGTGGTAGTCCCTAGAACCCCTCTTGGCTCCACTTGAAGAAAGAATCTAGCTTGCTAAGTGATCTTCGAAGCCGAAAACGATCCACGTTGAAGTCTCAATAACTCAAGCTATCTCTTCACTAATCAAAGTATCAGTGAAGCTAACAACCTAAACTAAAAGGCTAAGATAGTATAGGTTGATGAAGTAGGAGTTATGCTCACTTTAGAAATATTTTCCTCTCTCTTTTTTCAACTCAAGAAAAACCCTTGAAATGAGCTCTTTGAGGAAGAAGAAGAAGAACTTGGGTGAATGAGAAAATATCTTGTGATCAAGTGAGAGAGTGAACCATGGAGTCAAGATAAATATGAGATGAATAAATATCTAAGGAAAAAACAAAAAGAGAGAGATAGGGCATGGCTTCTCCATGCTTCTCAAAGCATCTAAGTCATAACTCATTATCTCCTCTTTTAATTTTCCTTTAAAATAAATCATCACAAATTATCTTAAACCCTAGTGTGAGTCTTATACACCCATGTTCTTTGTATCATCAACCATGATACAAAAATCTATTACACACACACAGAGAGAGAAATAGATATCAAGAGAAGAAAATCTTTTAGTGAGCAATAATATTAGATAATATATAAATATATATAAAATTATTAAATCAACACTTAATTCAATAATCCGGTTATATCATATATAACCGACTAATATCATTTATATGTATATCATATTATCAAAACAACACTTGATTCAATAACCCGGCTATATCACATATAACCGATAACATTCAATATACAATATCAAATCAACACTTGATTCAATAATCCGGTCATATCATATATAACCGGCCAATATCAAATATATATACATATAATAAATCATTGAATCAACACTTGATTCAATAATCCGGTTATATCACATATAACCTAACAGATATAAAATATCACCTGATTAGAATACGGTATCACATACTCGTATTTAATCAAGCTCCCGCACATATCACTTTATGTGCCCTACTTCGTTTCGCATGAGCTAGGAAACCTCTGTGTGGGACTCTAAAGACTCGTCAATACGCCAGCAGTAGGTAATGATCACATCAGTTACCCATAAGCCATCAGCGGTACTAGCTGGACGTAACGGCTACCCAGGTATTGAACGAATAGAAGATCGACAAGCAAGCTTGTCCAATCTCTCGTGAAGCCTATAAGTAACACTTACCGTACAGTATATCGTATATCGAGTCTAGGGGTGGAATCGTCAGACCCCAGTAACTTGATAAGTCATGCCGATGTGTGGCCTATAACCGTTCGAGAAACTACCGATTACACTTACCAGTAAATCTCATCAGCCCAGACCAGGAACTTTCTGTTATAGCTAATCGAGCATAGCGCAACATCAACTCCCAATACCGGGAGAGACTAAACCCCTCCTATCGCTTATTGCCTCCATGTGATTCAGGACTGTACCCAAAATCCACCTGTTTGCACGACTCCTTTGAGCCGTGGTAGGGAGAAAATCAAAGCACGGTGGGAACAACACAAGACACTATGATGATCTCGGGTCTACATACTAACATGTACCAGTGTCACCAGATAACTGCTATCTGACGATAGGTATGGTACCATCTAGGAGTTCTCGGCGAGTCCTGTTCGATGTACCCATTCTCTAATGAGCGCCTGTGTACAATCTTTGATGTCAAACACCAATGGTTATGGGATCAACCATCGCCCCTTACAGGGTCAAGAAACGTACACACTAGTCTACTTTGGAATATCGATCACCTGTCTTGATACTCCTTCGACTAGGAATTGTTAAAGGATGTGCTTATGGACTACCCAGGCCACACTAGTACGATCTGCATCATAGTCCTGGTAGTTAAGCTTGTTGGAGATAGTGCCCTCAGAGTCAATTATTGGATCACAGGCACGTGATTGCAATGATTGAGGGGGGACCTATTCCGGTAGGACAGTCTTACTCAAGATGATAATATGCTATCTGGTTTATCTTTATCATCGTGTACTGCTTTAGGTGACCTGACAGGTCGCTATTACACGTTGATAGAGCCCCTAGGATTCTTGCTTGACTGCCAGCAGTATGAGGGCGATCATATACGTGGGAGCTGGTAGTCTATAAGCACATCCTTAAATGGTCCCTAGTCGAGGGAGTTTCGAGACAGGGCATCGATACTCCAGAGTAGAGTAGTGTATACAGTCGAGACCCCGACGAGGGGCGGTGGCCGGTCTCACAAGCCACTGGTGTCAGTTGGTTCACCTAAGATGTATACAGGTGCTCATTGGGTTATGAGTACACCGGACAGGACTCGCCGGGAACATGCTAGTTGGTCTTATACCTGACGTCAGATAGCAGTTCCCTGGTGACATGTGTACAGGTTAGTTCATCGACCTGAGGATCGTCATTTGTCTCGTGTGAGTTTCCAATGTACTTTGATTACTACCCTACCACACTCAAAGGAGACGTACAAACAGGTTTTAGTTGGGTACAGTCCCGAGCCATATGGAGGCAGTGAGCGGATCTGCAGGGGTTCGTCTCTCCCGGTATTGGGGGTGAGGTCGCGCTGTGTCTAGGAGAGCCATTACACAAAGTCCTTGTCCAAGGCAGGAGATTTACTGGTAGGTATTCCAGTAGTATTTCAGGGTGTTCTGGGCTACACTCCGACACGACTTGTACCACTTTTGGGGGTCTGACTTTTACCAACCACCTAGGCCCGCCATGCGATGCTCATAGACGAACGGACCGGACTGTACGGATATTGTCACTGACAGGCTCAATAGGGTGTCAGGATGAGTTCGCTCATCGACGTCCCTTTTGGTCAATACCTGGTAGCCCGTTACGTATAGGCTAATACCTCTGACGTGTTAGTGGTTAAATCCACAAACAAAGTATTGACGAGTCTTTAGAGTCCCCCACAGACCAGTTTCTCAAGTTTCGGGTGAAACGCTATAGAGGCCGTATGGAGATATGGCAGGGTTCGATCAGATACGTGCGGTATTGCACGGATCAGGATCGGACGGTTAATACTAGCGTGCTTTGGTTTAAGCCGGGTCCTAGTATTGTACAGTGTAGATTTGTCTCATTGCATTTGTATTCGGTCGGAATACAAATGCGGGTATGTATATACAATAGCGGGGTTTTCCTGTAATTTATTACGGGATCAGTTTTCTGAAGTTGCCGGTTTGCTTTCCGTTTCGGCCATTTTCCTTTGTATCATTCATTGGCTGAAGATTGGTGGAGGAGGGCTTATTTGCATTTGTGCAAATTAGCATTTATGGAGGGTGTTCTTTGCATTTTGTTGTGTCATGATGGTTGCACCATCCCTTGACTTTCTTGACTTCATCATTGATTGACTTTGGGTTCATGATGGTTGATTTGGAGTGAGGTTATGGTTGTGATGATAATTCATCATCATCACATCTTTTTCTCTCTCATGCATGATAGCCTTTTCTCTTGCTCTCCCTTGGATTATTTGTGACTCTCCCTCATTCTCTCACTCCCTTCACCAATGCATGGCCGGCCATAGAGGGAGGGGGCTGTCCAAATTTTGAGTGAGGAATTTTTGTTCTTTTCATGCTACAAAAATTCCCAAGTTCATCTCCAAAAAGCTTAGTTCATTTCCTCCACCAAAGGAAACTTCTAGTAACCCCAAATGAGACATAGAGCACTACACGTATTCTACAGCAATCCTTGGGCACGTCGGCTCGCCAACTTCGTGCCCGAGTTGCCTCAGTCCAGAGGTGGGAGCCCGTAAAAGAACCCGGCGAAGTGGTGCCCTTCCGACGAGGAGATGAAGACCGGAGATTCCGCGGGGAGATCGGGACGACGACGAGAAGACCGAAGGACACGGATCGCTAGGTATATCTCTCTACCCTTTCTCTTAGTAGTTAGGACTAGATTAATGGCCCGATCCGGGATTTTTGTGCGCGGTGGTGCCGGTTTACAAGTTCGTAAAAAGTTTCGTTTCCGCATTCCGGCATCGGATTGACGGCCGGAGCGCCGCCGTGCACTTATACTGGTATCAGAGCCATGCCATTAACCTAGTCTAGCTTGGTCTAACGTGTTTATACTTTCGATCGAACAAAATTCCAAAACCCGCGTTTTTCACAAGCATCAGTTTCTGTCAAAATATTTTTGGCTCGAAAATTTTTTCAGGTTGTTGCAGAATGATGTGCAGGGAATTATAAGCGCTCTGTAAAATTTTGGTCGTGTGACGTCATCATCCCACCGCGGAACCGCGGCCAAACCCATGCTTGGGCCGTGGTTCCGCCGCCATATTTACTGTTCATTGCACCAAACTTTTACAGAGAGCTCCTGTGTAGAAAATAGGGTTTTTGGAACATTCTTTTTGGGCCCAGAATTTCTTTAAGTGCTACAGTAGTGCTTGGGGCCCACTTAGGTAAATTTGATCGATCGAAAATTTTAAACACATTAGTTCACAGTATTTACATTATATCAGCGACCGTGAATGTCACTTGATCGGTAAATCCTGTCTAACTGCTATAGCCCGGTTAGACGGATTTGCGAACGTGACATTCACGTTGATGTTCTGTGTTGTGCTGTGATGTTGCGGATTGGTCGTGGGGGATAGCCTCGATGCAATGGTTGTTGGAGATAATGCCCTCAGAGTCAATTATTGGATCACAGGTACGTGATTGCAATGATTGATGGAGGACCTATCCCGGTAGGACAGTCTTACTCGAGATGATAGTATGCTATCTGGTTTACCTTTATCATCGTGTACTGTTTTAGGTGACCTGACACGTCGCTATTACACGTTGATAGAGCCCCTAGGATTCTTGCTTGACCACCAGCAGTATGAGGGCGATCATATAAGTGGGAGCTGGGGTCTGTAAGCATATCCTGAAATGGTCCCTAGTCGTGTGAGTTTCGAGACAGGGCATCGATACTCCATAGTAGACTAGTGTATACAGTCGAGACCCCGACGAGGGGCGGTGGCCGGTCTCACAAGCCACTGGTGTCAGTTGGATCACCTAAGATGTATACAGGTGCTGATTGGGTTATGAGTACACCGGACAGGACTCGCCGGGAACATGCCAGTTGGTCATATACCAGACGTCAGATGGCAGTTCCCTGGTGACATGTGTGCAGGTTAGTTCATCGACCTGGGGATCGTCATTTGTCTCGTGTGAGTTCCCACTGTACTTTGATTACTACCCTACCACGGCTCAAAGGAGTCGTGCAAACAGGTTTTAGTTGGGTACAGTCCCGAGCCACATGGAGGCAGTGAGCGTATCTTCAGGGGTTCGTCTCTCCCGGTATTGGGGGTGAGGTCGTGCTGTGTCTAGGAGAGCCATTACACGAAGCCCTCGGCCGAGGCAAGGATATTTACTGGTAGGTATTCCAGTAGTATCTCAGGGTGTTCTGGGCTACACTCCGACACGACTTGTACCGCTTTTGGGGGTCTGACTTTTACCAACCCCCTAGGCCCGCCATGCGATGCTCATAGACGAACGGACCGGACTGTACGGATATTGTCACTGACAGGCTCAGTAGGGTTGTCAGGTTGAGTTCACTCACAGACATCCCTTTTAGTCAATACCTGGTAGCCCGTTATGTATTGGCTTATACCTCTGACGTGCTAGTGGTTAAATCCACAACCAAGGTGTTGACGAGTCTTTAGAGTCCCCCACATTCAGTTACTCAGCTTTCGGGCGAAAGGTTGTAGAGGCCGTATGGAGATATGGCAAGGTCCGATCAGATACGTGCGGTATTGCACGGATCAGGATCGGACAGTTTGTACTATAGGCCGTATGGGTATATGGCAGGGTTCGATCAGATACGTGCGGTATTGCACGGATCAGGATCGAACAGATATTGCTGGCCGGTTTTGGTATAAGCCGGATTCTAGTATAGTACAGTGGAGATTTTGTCTCATTGCATTTGTATTTCGGTCGAAATACAGATGCGGGTGTGTATGCACAGTATTGGGGTTTTCCTGTAATTTATTACGGGACCAGTTTTCTGGAGTTGCCAGTTTGCTTTCCGTTTCGGCCGATTTCCATTGTTCCGTTCATTGGCCGAAAATTGGTGGAGGAGGGCTTATTTGCATTGTTGCAAATAAGTGTTTGTGGAGGGGGTTCTTTGCTTATTTTTGTATCATGATGGTTTCATGATGGAGCCCATCCTTTGACTCTTTCTTTTCCATCATGACTTGACTTTGGCTCATCATGGTTGTTGATGATGAGGTTGGTGGAGTATGGATTTGGTTGTTGATGATGGATGATCATTGGTGTTTGAGTGTTGGACTTTTCTTGCTATCATTTCTTTTCACATGATAAGCTTTCCTCTCTCTCTCTCTTGCATGATATGAGAAGGCCCCCATTATTTTTGAGACTCCCTCTCATTCTCACTCTCCTCTTTCATGATGGCCGGCCAAGCATGGAGGAAGGGTCGCCCATTTTTGTAGTGGGGATTTTTGCTCTCTAGTTGCTAGAAAAATCCCCAAGTTCCTCCACATAATTCTTGTATCATCCCTCCACCAAAATGGCACCTCCATGAACCCCAAATGAGACACAAGTACTACATATTCTACAGCGAACCTTGGGCACGTCGAGTAGCCGGCTTCGTGCCCGAGTTGCCTCGGCATTGAGGTGGGAGCCCGTAAAAGAAGTAGGCGATGTGGTGCACTTCCGGCGACGAGGAGGAGACGGGACATTCCGCAGGAGATCGGGACGACGACGAGAAGACCGGAGGACTCGGATCTGTCGGTATACTTCTCTTCCCCTATCTAGTTAGTAGCTTAGACTTGTTAATGGTTACGATCCGGATGTTTAGTGCGCGGTGGTGCCGGTTTGCTAAGTCCGCAAAATTAAAGTTTTTCACCGCTTCCGCATTCCGGCGTCGGATTGACGGCCGGGGCGCCGCCGTGCACTTACAGTGGTATCAGAGCCTCGCCATTAACTTAGTCTAGCTTTGTGTAATGTGTTTGCATTTCCGATCGATTAAAAAGTCCCAAAACCCGTATTTTGATCACATCAGTTTTCTGTTGGAAATTTTTAGTCTCGAAAAATTTTTCAGGTTGTAAAATATTGATGTACTGGAAAATCTAAGAGCTCTGTAAAAATTCGATGAAGTGACTCCACAGTTGGAGCGCAGAACCGCCACGAAAACCCCCTTCCCGCCGTTGTTCCGCCGCGTACTGTGGAGATCACTGCACCAATTTTTTTCAGAGGCTTTCTGGGGTGAAAAGTGGGGTTTTGGAATAATAACATTGGGCCCAGAATTTCTTGATCTGCTACAGTTTTGATTGGGGGCCCACTTGTTAAAATTTGATTGATCGGATATTTTAAACACATTTTTCACAGTATTTACATTATATCTGCGACCGTGAATGTCACTTGATCGGTAAATCCGGTCTAACTGCTATAACCCGGTTAGACGGATTTGCGAACGTGACTTTCACGTTGATGTTCTGTTTTTGCTGTGATGTTACGGATCGGTCGTGGGGATAGCCTGGATGCATTGCTAGTACAGTTGTGGTTGTATTATGTACATTTGATATTGCGGGGCGAGCGTCCGACATGTGGACTGCCGTCACTGCCTGTTTGTACTATTATTTTGGGGCACGGCCAGGATGCGGTCGATGCACCCGTTGTATGTATATTTTACTTTCTGTACTAGGATTACCCCGCGGAGGGGTGCACGGATAGCCGGGTTCTGGAGGGCAACAAGCCCGCATCTCATGGCATTGAGACGGAGGGGGCTTCACTCTAGGATTGGCGGGCTATTCGCCGCACTCGTAGGGGGTACAGGTTGACCCAGGAGGGGTGCCCAAGTTACCGGATTCCGTGAAGTGCTGGGTGGTCCATTCACGGTGCTGAAGGGGGCTGCCTCGCTTCAGGTTTTGGCGGGTAACTTGTCGCGCCCGTAGGGGTCTAGGTTTTCATTGCACAGGCTATCCACACGACCAGGGGAACGTCGGGTTTCAGTAGTGGCTCTGTGAAACCCGGGGATCCCAGATATCTGTATTGTTATGTGATGCTGTACATTTCTGTGATGTTGCATTTCTTTTCACGCCTTGAGCGAAATATAATATATTGGTATATATATTAGTAGATGTTGTATATGTTTTACATCCGCGCTAGTCCAGTCCCCGCTCTGTCGTTAGTTAGCTAACCTAACGGGTAATGACGGGACCCAGTGGTGAATGCGGATGGCATATACGTACATCAGTATATTTTCGTTCTTTGTGGTGTGATTAATTGATGGGACTGCATTGATTCGGATCAATGCAAGTTAAAAACAAACCTAATCTGATGTTGTTGGAACACTTTTTCAAAAAGCTGTTATTGCAAGGACGTTCACTTTTGTTTTGCATCGAGATATTCAGTTGGAATATCCTGCTCCTCAGTCGACGAGGCAAGGGCCGAGATCCCTTCACCGGGAGTGACCCCTTGGACAAAAAGTTTGCGTCAGGGCATTAACTTCACTATAGCCGATTACTTTTGCTTTGCATCGCGGTATTCATTTGGAATATCATGCACCCCATTCTACGGGGAAAGAGCCGAGATCCCTTCACCAGGAGTGACCTCTTTAGCAACGGTTTTCGTCACTATATTTTCAAAAAGCTATCCGTTCCTTCAACGATATCAAGTTCATTACGTTAAAGGTTTTTGCCAGAAACCATTCGTAGCCCTCCGTCGTTTCAGACGGGTAGCACGTAGTATTCATGCTATGTTTGTTGACCTTCGTCAAGGCATAGTGTATGGTAGCTGCTTGTTACCTTTCTGCTGCATAGATAGATGCGTTGGTTTGGGACAGTCGTATAGCCTTGTTGACCTTCGTCAAGGGCTTGTACGGGTGGATTCAGATTAACCCTGGAGAATGACGGGTAGAACTTGACATGTGACTTATGATTTGTTGGCCTTCGTCAAGGTCATAAGAGCATGGGGCAGAAATCTCATCGGGAGTTTCAAAAGAACTGAAACTTGCCAGATATGCGCATACCTTCTGGAGTGTGATACCGTGAGCGGATTCCGTCACGTTATCATGCGATGATAGTTGGATCCCGATTCCCACTGATGAGTTGGTATACTCCTTGGGTGACCCCGACTAATTCTTCTTTCAGGTTTGGAGGAGAATTTGAGGTACAGTGGGAGGATTCCAGATTAGATAAATTGGTAACCATTCTGATCTAGGTTAGAGTGCACGCTGAGTGTTTCTTTTCTCTCTCTCTTTGGCAGCGACCATTGACCCGACCCTTAGACTATGACTCAGTGACCAAGTTGACCGAACCTTCTTAACACTGGCTTTTGGATTGTCAGAGTTGCAAACCTCATTGCCACTTCTACTTTTACCCTTTTCTCCAGGACACCCCGTATTGCTACGAACTTCCACTTCCATTGGACAAAACCATCGTATGGTTAGATACGAACTCGAAAGAATTTATTCGAGGATGGTTTCAGGTTCTGGAGAAAACGGATAGGATTATTCAGTTGTCTTTTCCTTTTACCCTCTCTCAGGTTACGAGTACTCCTTGGTTTAGGGGTAGTACACCTATTACGCAAATTGGATTGTCTTCTTCCAAACCTTAGGCTGGTGCCGACCGGTAGGGAATGAAGAAAACCAATTAGCATAACGATGGTGTGCAGAAGGTATTAAGTTAAGACAAAGCAAGGGATTAGTAAGAGGGCAAAGTAAATTGCAACAGATATTCACGACCAAACCAAGTTTTTCTTCGCCAATCCTAAAATCACCTTTGTATTTCTCCAGGACACTCCGTATCACTACGAAGATCCACAGTTTATTGGATACTCCATCGTATGGTTATATACGAACTCGAAAGGAACTTGTTCCAGTTCGGGGATGGATTCTGGTTCAGGAGAAATAGGAATAAGATTTATTCAGGTGTCTTTTATCTTCACCTTCTCTCGCATTGCGAGTGTTCCTAGGATTAGGACAGTACACCCATTATGCTTATTGGATAGTCTTCTTCCAAACCATAGGCTGGTGCCGAACGGTAGGGAAGGAAGAAAACCATTTGGCCTAAAGGGGTGTGCAGAAGGTAATGACTAAAGACATATGAAGGGATTTGGAGAGGTGGCAAAGAACTATACGGTTACAGTCGTGAATCTGGAAGAGGCATTACTAGGAATACCAGGATACCCCATCGAAACATTTCAATGTTTCAGTTTCACTGTGTACTATTAAAGGAAAACTGATTTCCCGATTAGACACTTGCTCCAGGGTATGTATTTACCAAGTATGATTCTCACATCTGTATAGTCTTACAGATGATGAGTGGGAGTAAGTTATTGGGAATTAGGTGATCATCCTCATTATATCGGGATTCGTTGTAATCGGTGATATTTGAGGAAATCACCTGGGCTGTTTGCCGGTCGGCAAATATTTGGTTTTGAATATCCGCTGTTATGCACCAATTTCAAATTGATATATCTGTACGTCTATTTTCATAGAGTGAGATATACCTTTCTGAAATTATGTCTACGACATTTACCTATATCAGCGGATGGTTAGGTAAGGAGCATTGAACAGCGGTGTAATTCTTCATAACCAAAGGTACAGTTTTTCAACCTACGACACACAGTGAATGAGTTATTAAACTCAAGGGACTTATACAGAGTATTGTATGTTGTCCAGGGTCCATAAGGACAGAGGGGTTGGTCCTCGTACTATATTCGGTTTACTTATGACTTCTCTAGTTTTTAGACAGGTGTTTCGTGGAAACACATGGTCCGAATTTTGAGAAGTTATAGGTATTTGAATAGAGTAGAGAACCAGGTGTAGCAAGTATCGGGATTCTTCAAAGAGATCGAAGATGTAGATACTTGTGTATGGTATTCGGTTGGTAGTAGTGACTAAGAGAACTTGCTTCTCTTTCAGGTTACTCATAATTGGAAGCATTCCTAAGTTGAGTAACGCTGATCGGCCTCCTTCCATTTAGTTGACATGCACTGGAGACAGTTGCATGATTTGGATCTGGTTCAATTAAATCAGTGCCTCTGGTTATATATTGGATATAGTACAGTTCATATCTTAACATTGTTAAGGTACGGGGAGTTGTCCGGCTTATGATTAAGACACTGGACAACTCAAGGCACGTTTCTGTAATGGCTGTTTGTGGGTTGACCCAGGCTATGACGAGGGTTGATTTTCTACCATCTGGATGAACAATAGCAATATTGTTCTAGACTCGCCACGGTTTTATTAAAAATGGATTTTTTTTCAGAAAACAGTAGTGGGAGTATGGTAGAACTGGAAGTGATTCCAGAACCACAAACGATTACTGAAGATTTGATAAGGAACCTAAAGATTCAATCTGGATTGACATTCCATTGGCCACTCCGCAGATAAGGTGGGTAACTTCAGGCACCCGAGAGGTACTACGGTAGCCTCAAGGACGGTGACAGGGAAGTTCTTGTTTACCACACTTGCCATTGCTGTTGTTCCAGACTGTGAGACCCGGCGGGAGGATGAGTATAGCGTCGTTCTAAACTTGTTTTAGAAGTGTACGTGTATATGACTCTGCCAGAGGGTTGTCTTAGTCAGTGGGAGCAGCGGAAGCATTGGTGGACAGGTAGCTTATGTCTATTTATAGACTAAAGCAGAATAGCGGAGATAGATCATCTATTTCTGACGTGACAGTCATAGGTTTGACTTCATCAGAATAGAGGATGGATCTGTTGAGAAGGTAGTAGGGTGTGATGTCATGGTATTTGGATGACATACACAGAATAGGAAAGGAAACTCCTATACTACGATCGGTTATACTTTGGTTGTCACACAGTGTTTTCTCCATAAAGGAATTGGATATTATATCAGACATACTGGTTACTGGATCTATGGTTTTAGATCTAGATTTGGGTGGTCTCCCAATCAGGGTACTTTGACAGCATTCTAAGAGTATTTAGAATGGACGACTCCTGGCACGGTAGTGTACCTGCAGGTGATGGAGTCACCCTCTCCAAAGGTGTCTTACAGACTAAAGGGGAGAGGGACGTGCATGATTGGCAGATCACTTGCTCAGGCAATTGAGTCAATCATGAGATGTCAAGTACCACACCAGATGTTGTTCTTGCACTAGATGCAATAAGTTGACTTTGATCCAATCCTGGAGAAACAGTCGGAAGCAGTTTTAGAACATAAGTGGATGTTCTAGGGATATGATAACGACAGCCTTATTCAGGAGACAGTTATCATTCCAGGCTTCCAAGGTGACAGGGACGACAAGGAGGTTGTCAGAGTTATATTTTTCCTTCTGACGAGGGGCAGTATTTTGGACAGGTGATCCAAGGCAATACTGAGGGAGGCATGGCGCAGGATACTGATTAAGTTCAGTTGACGATACAGTCTAAGAAGTTTGGATTTGGAGTTCATTTATGAGCTATGTCCCATCAGACATCCAGACACATTCTAAGACAGGTATTGCTCTTTTCGGGAGATGGGTTTCTCCGCGAACTTGAGGTATAGAGAGACATAGAAAGAGACATCAAGGCGGATCCACTCACTGAGGCTATTCCTCGAACGCAATAGTTTCGCAAACGAGCTTTGTGAGACTGACTAGTAGAGGAGTTGGGTGTTCGGTATCACACGGGCTGTGAGTATGCGACATCGCAATAATTAGCCTTGAGTGCAAGTGGGAGATTGTTGGAGATAATGCCCTCAGAGTCAATTATTGGATCACAGGTACGTGATTGCAATGATTGATGGAGGACCTATCCCGGTAGGACAGTCTTACTCGAGATGATAGTATGCTATCTGGTTTACCTTTATCATCGTGTACTGTTTTAGGTGACCTGACACGTCGCTATTACACGTTGATAGAGCCCCTAGGATTCTTGCTTGACCACCAGCAGTATGAGGGCGATCATATAAGTGGGAGCTGGGGTCTGTAAGCATATCCTGAAATGGTCCCTAGTCGTGTGAGTTTCGAGACAGGGCATCGATACTCCATAGTAGACTAGTGTATACAGTCGAGACCCCGACGAGGGGCGGTGGCCGGTCTCACAAGCCACTGGTGTCAGTTGGATCACCTAAGATGTATACAGGTGCTCATTGGGTTATGAGTACACCGGACAGGACTCGCCGGGAACATGCCAGTTGGTTATATACCAGACGTCAGATGGCAGTTCCCTGGTGACATGTATGGAGGTTAGTTCATCGACCTGGGGATCGTCATTTGTCTCGTGTGAGTTCCCACTGTACTTTGATTACTACCCTACCACGGCTCAAAGGAGTCGTGCAAACAGGTTTTAGTTGGGTACAGTCCCGAGCCACATGGAGGCAGTGAGCGTATCTTCAGGGGTTCGTCTCTCCCGGTATTGGGGGTGAGGTCGTGCTGTGTCTAGGAGAGCCATTACACGAAGCCCTCGGCCGAGGCAAGGAAATTTACTGGTAGGTATTCCAGTAGTATCTCAGGGTGTTCTGGGCTACACTCCGACACGACTTGTACCGCTTTTGGGGGTCTGACTTTTACCAACCCCCTAGGCCCGTCATGCGATGCTCATAGACGAACGGACCGGACTGTACGGATATTGTCACTGACAGGCTCAGTAGGGTTGTCAGGCTGAGTTCACTCACAGACATCCCTTTTAGTCAATACCTGGTAGCCCGTTATGTATTGGCTTATACCTCTGACGTGCTAGTGGTTAAATCCACAACCAAGGTGTTGACGAGTCTTTAGAGTCCCCCACATTCAGTTACTCAGCTTTCGGGCGAAAGGTTGTAGAGGCCGTATGGAGATATGGCAAGGTCCGATCAGATACGTGCTGTATTGCACGGATCAGGATCGGACAGTTTGTACTATGGGCCGTATGGGTATATGGCAGGGTTCGATCAGATACGTGCGGTATTGCACGGATCAGGATCGAACAGATATTGCTGGCCGGTTTTGGTATAAGCCGGATTCTAGTATAGTACAGTGGAGATTTTGTCTCATTGCATTTGTATTTCGGTCGAAATACAGATGCGGGTGTGTATGCACAGTATTGGGGTTTTCCTGTAATTTATTACGGGACCAGTTTTCTGGAGTTGCCAGTTTGCTTTCCGTTTCGGCCGATTTCCATTGTTCCGTTCATTGGCCGAAGATTGGTGGAGGAGGGCTTATTTGCATTGTTGCAAGTAAGTGTTTGTGGAGGGGGTTCTTTGCTTATTTTTGTATCATGATGGTTTCATGATGGAGCCCATCCTTTGACTCTTTCTTTTCCATCATGACTTGACTTTGGCTCATCATGGTTGTTGATGATGAGGTTGGTGGAGTATGGATTTGGTTGTTGATGATGGATGATCATTGGTGTTTGAGTGTTGGACTTTTCTTGCTATCATTTCTTTTCACATGATAAGCTTTCCTCTCTCTCTCTTGCATGATATGAGAAGGCCCCCATTATTTTTGAGACTCCCTCTCATTCTCACTCTCCTCTCTCATGATGGCCGGCCAAGCATGGAGGAAGGGTCGCCCATTTTTGTAGTGGGGATTTTTGCTCTCTAGTTGCTAGAAAAATCCCCAAGTTCCTCCACATAATTCTTGTATCATCCCTCCACCAAAATGGCACCTCCATGAACCCCAAATGAGACACAAGTACTACATATTCTATAGCGAACCTTGGGCACGTCGAGTAGCCGGCTTCGTGCCCGAGTTGCCTCGGCATTGAGGTGGGAGCCCGTAAAAAAAGTAGGCGATGTGGTGCACTTCCGGCGACGAGGAGGAGACGGGACATTCCGCAGGAGATCGGGACGACGACGAGAAGACCGGAGGACTCGGATCTGTCGGTATACTTCTCTTCCCCTATCTAGTTAGTAGCTTAGACTTGTTAATGGTTACGATCCGGATGTTTAGTGTGCGGTGGTGCCGGTTTGCTAAGTCCGCAAAATTAAAGTTTTTCACCGCTTCCGCATTCCGGCGTCGGATTGACGGCCGGGGCGCCGCCGTGCACTTACAATGGTAGTACAGTTTTGTTTTATATGTACATTTGATATTGCGGGGTGAGCGTCCGACATGCGGACTGCCGTCACTGCCAGTTTGTATATTATTCTTTTGGGACACGACCGGGGTGAGGTCGATGTACCCGTTGTATGTATATTTTTACTTTCTGTACTAGGATTACCCCGCGGTGGGGTGCACAGATAGCCGGGTTCTAGAGGGCAACGGGCCCGCATCTCATGGCATTGAGACGGAGGGGGCTTTACTCTAGAATTGGCGGGCTATTCGCCGCACTCGTAGGGGGTACAGGTTGACCCAGGAGGGGTGCCCAAGTTACCGGATTCCGTGAAGTGTTGGGTGGTCCATTCACGTTGCTGAAGGGGGCTGCCTCACTTCAGGTTTTGGCGGGTAACTTGCCGCGCCCGTAGGGGTCTAGGATTTCATTGCACAGGCTATCCACACGACCAGGGGAACGTCGGGTTTCAGTAGCGGCTCTGTAAAACCCGGGGATCCCAGATATCTGTATTGTTCTGTGATGCTTATTACATTTCCGTGATGTTGCATTTTTTATCACGCCTTGAGCGAAATATTATATATTGATATATATACTAGTAGATGTTGTATATGTTTTGCATCCGCGCTAGTCCAGTCCCCGCTCTGTCGTTAGTTGGTAATGACGGGACCCAGTGGCGAATGCGGATGGCATATACGTACATCATTATTTTCATTCTTTATTGGTGTGATCAATTGATGGGACTGCATTGATTCGGATCAATGAAAGTTAAACAAACCCTTTATGATGTTGTTGGAACATTTTTCAAAAAGCTGTTATTGCAAGGACGTTCACTTTTGTTTTGCACAGTGGTATTCGGTTGAAATATCCTGCTCCTCAGTCGACGAGGCAAGGGCCGAGATCCCTTCACCGGGAGTGACCCCTTGGACAAAAGTTTGCGTCAGGGCAATAACTTCACTATAGCCGATTACTTTTGCTTTGCATCGTGGTATTCAGTTGGAATATCCTGCACCTCATTCTACGGGGAAAGAGCCGAGATCGCTTCACCGGGAGTGACCTCTTTAGCAAAGGTTTTAGTCACTATATTTTTAAAAAGCTATCTGATTCCTTCAACGATATCAAGTTTATTACGTTAAAGGTTTTCGCCAGAAACCATTCGTAGCCCTCCGTCGTTTCACATGGATAGTCAATCAGTATTCAAGCTATGTTTGTTGGCCAAAGTCAAGGCATAGTGATTGGTAGCTATTGGGTATTCATGTGCAGCATAGATAGAAGCGTTGGTTTGGGGCAGTCGTATAGCCTTGTTGGCCAAAGTCAAGGGCTTGTGCGGGTGGGCTCAAATTAACCTGGAGAATGACGGGTAGAACTTGACATGTGACTTATGATTTGTTGGCCAAAATCAAGGTCATAAGAGCATGGGGTAAAAATCACAGCAGGAGATTCTAAAGAAACTGAAACTTACCAGATATGCGCATACCTTCTGGAGTGTGATGATGTGAGCGGATTCCGTCACGTAATCATGCGATGATAGTTGGATCTCGATTCCCACTGATGAGTTGGTTTACTGCTCGGGTGATCCCGATTAATTCTTCTTTTAGGTTTGAAGGAGAATTTGACGGTATAGTGGGAGGTTTCCAGATTAGATAAATTGGTAACCATTCTGATCTAGGTTAGAGTGCACGCTGAGTGTTTCTTTTCTCTCTCCCTTTGGCAGTGACCATTGACCCGACCCTAAGACTATGACTCAGTGACCAAAATTAACCGAACCTTCTTAAACACCGGCTTTTGGATTGTCAGAGTTGCAAACCTCATTACCACTCCTACTTTTACCCTTTTCTCCAGGACACCCCGTATTACTACGACGTCCACTTCCATTGGACAAAACCATCGTATGGTTATATACGAACTCGAAGGAATTTATTCGAGGATGGTTTCTGGTTCTGGAGAAAACGAATAGGACTATTCAGTTGTCTTTTCCTTTTACCTTCTCTCAGGTTGCGAGTACTCCTTTGTTTAGGAGATAGTACACCTATTACGCAAATTGGATAGTCTTCTTCCAAACCTTAGGATGGTGCCGAACGGTGGGGAATGAAGAAAACCAATTAGCATAACGATGGTGTACATAAGGTATTAAGTAAAGACATATAAAGGGATTAGTAAGAGGGCAAAGTAAATTGCGACTGCTATTCACGACCAAACCAAGTATTTCTTCGCCAATCCTAAATCACCTTTGTATTTCTCTAGGACACTCTGTATCACTACAAAGATCCACAGTTTATTGGATACTCCATCGTATGGTTATATACGAACTCGAAAGGAACTTGTTCCAGTTCGGGGATGGATTCTGGTTCAGGAGAAATAGGAAAAAGATTTATTCAGTTGTCTTTTATCTTCACCTTCTCTCGCATTGCGAGTGCTCCTAGGATTAGGACAGTACACCCATTATGCTTATTGGATAGTCTTCTTCCAAACCATAGGCTGGTGCCGAACGGTAAGGAAGGAAGAAAACCATTTAGCCTAAGAGGGTGTGCAGAAGGTAATGACTAAAGACATATAAAGGGATTTGGAAAGATGGCAAAGGATTACACGGTTACAGTTGTGAATCTGGATAATGGAAGAGGCATTACTGGGAATACCAAGATACCCATCGAAACATTTCAATGTTTCAGTTTCACTGTGTACTGTTGAAAGAAAACTGATTTCCCAATTAGCCCTTGCTCCAGGGTATGTATTTACCAGGTATGATTCTCACATCTATATTGTTTTACAGATGATGAATGGGAGTAAGTTATTGGGAATTAGGTGATCATCCTCATTATATCGGGATTCGTTGTAATCGGTGATATTTGAGGAAGTCACCTGGGATGTTTGCCGGACGGCAAATATTTAGTTTTGAATATCCGCTGTTATGCACCAATTTCAAATTGATATATCTGTACGTCTATTTTTATAGAGTGAGATATACCTTTTTGAAATTATGTCTATTACATTTATCTATATCGGTGGATGGTTAGGTAAGGAGCATAAAACAGCGGTGTAATTCTTCTTAACCATAAGTACAGTTTTCAACCTACGACACACAGAGATTGAGTTATCAGACTCAAGGGACTTATACAGAGTATTGTATGTTGTCCAGTGTCCATTAGGACAGAGGGTTTGGTACTCGTACTAGATTCTGTTTACTTGTGACTTCTCTGGGTCTTAGACATGTGTTTCGTGGAAACACAGAGTCCAAGTTTTAAGAAGTTATAGGTATAAGAATAGAGTAGAGAACCAGGTGTTGCAAGTATCGGGATTCTTCAAGGTGATCGAAGATGTAGATACTTGTGTAGGGTATTCAGTTGATAGTAATGATTAAGAGAACTTGCTTCTCTTTCGGGTCACTCATAATTGGAAGCATTCTTAAGTTGAGTAACGCTGATCGGCCTCTTTTCATTTAGTTGACATGCACTGGAGACAGCTGCATGATTTGAATCTGGTTCAATTAAATCAGTGCCTCTGTTTTCTGTATTGGATATAGAACAGTTCATAACTTAACGATGTTAAGGTACAGGGAGTTGTCTGGCTTATGCTTAAAACCAGACTCTGGATAACTCAAGGCACGTTTCTGTAATGGCTGTTTGTGGGTTGACCCAGGCTATGACGAGGGTTGACTTTCTACCATCTGGAAGATCAATAGTGATATTGTTCTAGACTCGCCACAGTTTTAAATAAAATGGATTTTTCAGAAAACAGTAGTGGGAGTATGGTAGAACTGGAAGTGATTCCAGAACCGCAAACGATTACTGAAGATTTGATTATAACCTAAAAATTCAATCTGATTTGACATTCCATTGGCCACTCCGCAGATAAGATGGGTAACCTCAGGCACCCGAGAGGTACTCCGGTAGCCTCAAGGACGGTAGCAGGGAGGTTCTTGTTTACCCATTCTTGCCATTACTGTTGTTCCAGACTGTGAGACCCGGCAGGAGGATGAGTATAGCGTCGTTCTAAACCAGCTTTAGAAGTGTACGTGTATATGACTCTGCCAGAGGGTTGTCTTAGTCAGTGGGAGCAGCGGAATCATTGATGGACAAGTGGCTTATGTCTATTTATAGACTAAAGCAGATATGGCGGAAATAGATCATCTATTTCTGATATGACAGTCATAGGTTTGACTTCATCAGAATAGGGGATGGATCTGTTAAGAAGGTAGTAGGGTATGATGTCCTAGTATTTGGATGACATACACAGAGTAGGAAGTGATATTCCTATACTACGATCGGTTATACTTTGGTCGTCACACAGTGGTTTCTCCATATGGGACTTGGACATTAAATCAGACATTCTGGTTACTGGATCTATGGTTTTAGATCTAGATTTGGGTAGTTTCCCAATCAGGGTACTTAGACAGCATTCTAGAGGTACTTTAGAATGGACGACTCCTGGCATGGTGGTGTACCTGCAGGTGATGGAGTCACCCTCTCTAAAGGTGTCTTACAGACTAAAGGGGAGAGGGATGTGCATGATTGGCAGATCACTTGCTTAGGCAATTGAGTCAATCATGAGATGTCAAGTACCACACCAGATGTTGTTTTTGCACTAGATGCAGTAAGTTGACATTGATCCAATCCTGGAGAAACAGTCGGAAGCAGTTTTAGAACATAAGTGGATGTTCTAGGGATATGATAACAACAGCCTCATTTAGGAGACAGTTATCACTCCAGGCTTCCAAGGAGACCTGGACGACAGGGAGGTTGTCAGAGTTATAGTTTTCCTTCTGACGAGGGGCAGTGTTTTGGACAGGTGGTCCAGGTGGATACTGAGGAAAGGATGGCGCAGGATACTGATTAAGTTCAGTTGACGATACAGTCTAAGAAGTTTGGATTTGGAGTTCATTTATGAGCTAAGTCCCATCAGACATCTAGACACATTCTAAGACAGGTATTGCTCATTTCGGGAGATGGCTTTCTCCGCGAACTTGAGGTATAGAGAGACATAGAAAGAAGCATCAAGGCGGATCTACTCACTGAGGCTATTCCTCGAACGCAATAGTTTCGCAAATGAGCTTTGTGAGACTGACTAGTAAAGAAATTGGGCGTTCGGTATCACACGGGCTGTGAGTATGCGACATCGCAATAATTAGCCTTGAGTGCAAGTGGGAGATTGTTGGAGATAGTGCCCTCAAAGTCAATTATTGGATCACAGGCACGTGATTGAAATGATTGAGGGAGGACCTATTTCGGTAGGACAGTCTTACTCAAGATGATGGTATGCTATCTGGTTTATCTTTATCATCGTGTACTGCTTAGGTGACCTGACAGGTCGCTATTACACGTTGATAGAGCCCCTAGGATTCTTGCTTGACTGCCAGCAGTATGAGGGCGATCATATACATAGGAGCTGGTAGTCTATAAGTACATCCTTAAATGGTCCCTAGTCGAGGGAGTTTCGAGACAGAGCATCGATACTCCAGAGTAGACTAGTGTATACAGTCGAAACCCCAACGAGGGGCGGTGGCCGGTCTCACAAGCCACTGGTGTCAGTTAGTTCACCTAAGATGTATACAGGTGCTCATTGGGTTATGAGTACACCGGACAGGACTCGCCGGGAACATGCTAGTTGGTCTTATACCTGACGTTAGATAGCAGTTCCCTGGTGACATGTGTACAGGTTAGTTCATCGACCTGAGGATCGTCATTTGTCTCGTGTGAGTTCCCACTGTACTTTGATTATTACCCTACCACGCTCAAAGGAGACGTGCAAACATGTTTTAGTTGGGTACAGTCCCGAGCCACATGGAGGCAGTGAGCGGATCTATAGGGGTTCGTCTCTCCCGGTATTAGGGGTGAGGTCGCGCTGTGTCTAGGAGAGCCATTACACGAAGTCCTTGGCCAAGGCAGGAGATTTACTAGTAGATATTCCAGTAGTATCTCAGGGTGTTCTGGGCTACACTCCGACACGACTTGTACCGCTTTTGGGGGTCTGACTTTTACCAACCCCCTAGGCCCGCCATACGATGCTCATAGACGAACGGACCGGACTGTACGGATATTGTCACTAACAGGCTCAGTAGGGTGTCGGGATGAGTTCGCTCATCGACATCCCTTTTGGTCAATACCGGGTAGCCCGTTACGTATAGGCTAATACCTCTGACGTGCTAGTGGTTAAATCAACAACCAAAGTATTGACGAGTCTTTAGAGTCCCCCACAGACCAGTTTCTTAAGTTTCGGGCGAAACGCTGTAGAGGCCGTATGGAGATATGGCAGGGTTCGATCAGATACGTGCGGTATTGCACGGATCAGGATCGGACGGTTAATACTAGCGGGCTTTGGTTTAAGCCGGATCCTAGTATTGTACAGTATAGATTTGTCTCATTGCATTTGTATTCGGTCGGAATACAAATGCGGGTATGCATATACAATAGCGGGGTTTTCCTGTAATTTATTACGGGATCAGTTTTCTGAAGTTGCCAGTTTGCTTTCCGTTTCGGCCATTTTCCTTTGTATCATTCATTGGCTGAAGATTGGTGGAGGAGGGCTTATTTGCATTTCTGCAAATTAGCATTTGTGGAGGGTGTTCTTTGCATTTTGTTGTGTCATGATGGTTGCACCATCCCTTGACTTTCTTGACTTCATCATTGATTGACTTTGGGTTCATGATGGTTGATTTAGAGTGAGGTTATGGTTGTAATGATAATTCATCATCATCACATCTTTTTCTCTCTCATGCATGATAGCCTTTTCTCTTGCTCTCCCTTGGATTATTTGTGACTCTCTCTCATTCTCTCACTCCCTTCACCAATGCATGGCCGGCCATAGAGGGAGGGGGTTGTCCAAATTTTGAGTGGGGAATTTTTGTTCTTTTCATGCTACAAAAATTCCCAAGTTCATCTCCAAAAATTTTAGTTCATTTCCTCCACCAAAGGCAACTTCTAGTAACCCTAAATGAGACATAGAGAACTACACGTATTCTACAGCAATCCTTGGGCACGTCGGCTCGCCAACTTCGTACCCGAGTTGCCTCAGTCCAGAGGTGGGAGCCCGTAAAAGAATCCGGCGAAGTGGTGCCCTTCCGACGAGGAGATGAAGACCGGAGATTCCGCGGGGAGATCGGGACGACGACGAGAAGACCGAAGGACACGGATCGCTCGGTATATCTCTCTACCCTTTCTCTTGTTAGCTAGGACTAGATTAATGGCCCGATCCGGGATTTTTGTGCGTGGTGGTGCCGGTTTACAAGTTCGTAAAAAGTTTCGTTTCCGCATTCCGGCGTCGGATTGACGGCCGGGGTGCCGCCGTGCACTTACAAAGCTAACATCTTAAGGGCTTTATCAACATGTATCAGAGAGACAATATAATAATACAAGTGTACATGTTGAGATAAAAGAATAACCAGATATCAGACTATCATGTCGATCAAGAAAGTCCTATATGTGTGTGTGTGTGTCTCCAAGCATCCATTATATCATACAATAATGGTCTCTAGGGCATACATATTCCTATCACTTTAAATAGTCTTTTAATCGAATTCAGGTACCAATAGGATTACTATAAATTCACAAATAGAGATTATAAAATTTGATATAATCGACCTAAGTGGGCCGCTAAATGACCGATTTTGCTGGCTAAACCGCCGGTTTATTAGAAGCAAGTAGGCTCCACTTTTGTATGTATATTCATTGCGCTGATTTGGTCGTTTTAAACTCTTCACATCTCTGTAAACATGATTTGTGCACTTTTGTTCCCTTTTTAACTCATTTTATCGACGTGAACCATATGTGTTAGAATCTTTTCTTCTTCTTTCGCAATTAAGACTTTGTCACCTGCAAATATCACAAAACACCTTTGTGCAGTATTAAATGTGACAAATTAAAGATAAATGTGGATATAAAATATACATTAAAATGCACCAATCAACCATCTTTTTTTAAAAAGTTAAAAGATATATATATATATATATATATAGTAGAATACTGGAGGAAAGAGGCCCTAGGAGGCCTTTTTCATTAGATGGCGTAAAAGAATACACCCTCCATCATTTTATTCGACAATCGGCACTGTGTACCTTGATCTTCATCGTCTATTACGTTGATACATCAAATTTCATATGATTCAAACGCCTTTTCACCGTTGATTTAGCAATGTTAAAAAGTTTTATTGTCAGTAAACCGTTAATTTTGCACCCACTAAATCAATTGTGAAAAAGTGCTACAATTATATGAAATTTTGTATATCAACATATTAGACGATGAAGATCAAGATAGATGGTTCCGATCGTTGAATAAAATGATAGAGGGTGCAGTTTTTTGACGCCGCCTAACGAAAAAGCCGCCAATGGCCTCTTTCCTGCATTATTCTCTCTCTCTCTCTCTCACTATATATATAGAGAGAGAGAAAGAGAGAGAGGAAAAGGGGTATGAGGCTCATTTTTAAAAATGAATTCTCGCCTCAAAACATACATACCCTTATGTATTTCATCGATCCAAACTAGTCATCTTGATCTACGTATGATGAAACACTTGTAAAAAAATCTTGGGATTTAAAGATCTCTAACGTTTTTATCAAGCAACAGCAATTTTCCTATATCGATAAGCCGTTGATTTTTCCAATCCATATTATGAACGCATTAGAAGTCTTTAAATCCCGAGATTTTTTGTATATTTCATTATACATAAATCAAGATGACCGGTTTGGATCAGTAAAATACACGGGGGTATCTGTGTTTTGGGGCGATGGCACATTTTTAAAAAAGGGTCACCGGCTCATACCCCTTTCATATATATATATATATATATATATATATATATATATATATATATATATATATATATATATATATATATATATATATATATAACATTAATGATAAATTATATTAATGCTCATAAAATAACAAATTTAATCAAATCCATCCTCTGCCATCTTCTTAAAAAAATTTAAGAGATATATATTATACCAATTCTAAATTTTTTATACCTTTGTATGTTGTTCCTACCATTCTATTCTATTCTGATTCTAAGTTACAAGTAATTATTGCTAATTATAAACAAGAAGCAACGTGTAACTCACTGGTTAAGCCTTTCCACTACTTTCTCATAGCTTGTGTGTTCGAATCCCATCGGTCCCAATAATATTTTTATTTTTATGACGTTTTGAAAGCCCAAAAGTTTGCACGAGCAATGCACGGAGTTACGAAATGTTTCAGAAAAAAAGATGTATGAAAATGGACCAACTAAAGCGAATCAAGCCAAACACCCAAGACCCGACCCCAGACTCCCCAACTGGGCCGAGATTTGGCCGAGTTCGGCGGCCCTACCATGCCCATTTGGGTCCGTCTCGTGCACGTGCGTCTCTTGGCTTCCCGACTGTTCGTTTCAATACCCCAAACTTCCCCATTCAATCCAAAACTGCTCAATCTTTTCATTTCCTCCATTAAATATTTTTAATTCCCAATTAAAAACTCTTTTTAATGCATTTTTAATTCACCATACACCCTTTTCCTCATCCTATAAATTCATGGTTGTTCCAAAAGTTTTCTCTCAAAATTTCCCTTTGAAAATTCTCTCTAAATTGCTCTCTCAAGTTCAAGTTCTCTCAAGCTCAAATCCTTTCAAGATTAAATCCTCTCAAGCACAAGTTCTCTCAAGTCCAAGGTCTTCCTAAGCTTCCTCCCTCTTTTCTGTTTCACAAATCGCAAATAGAACATCAGAAGATCAGGCTCGAGTATCGGTTTCGGTTCTTCAAACTCAGGCTTCTTCTCTTCATTTCTCGCTCGTATACGTACGAGCCGAACTCGTAAGTCCATTCCCTTTCCTCTCCATCTCTTCTCTTGTCATCTTGCCATGGACCACCATCTCTTGTCATATCGCATCCATCCTAATTTTACAAAAATTAACATACTCGCAAAATAATGAACTCAAAATAAAACTCTTTCTTTTCCTCTCTCATTTCTTTTTATTGACAAACCTTATTTGTTGAACTTTGGAAATTGGGGACAAATATATGATTTAATTTTTGTACATATCATGATATGACGATAAAACCTATCTATTGATGTTTGACTATTTTCGTGTACAAATCAACATAAAGGTTAAAATACCAAGTTTTATTATTTTGCTACTAATAGTTTGTGATAGAATATTGTAGATAATACACGGGATAACGACCCAACCCACATGCACACTTGAAAATTATAGAACGATCATATGTTTATAGCGTTATTTGAAAAGATACAATTTTCACTAAGATACTCTCGCTTTCTAAAAACGCGTTTTAATCGCTATTTTAAAACCCTTGCAATTACGCCTCTACAACTCTCGTTAAGGGACTCGTTTTTAGATGATGTGGGTTATCGTACATCCTTAGCATAGTAGAGCGAGATGTAGAACTCCTCATGGAGAATTCAGTCTTGAAAGAAATAAAATACGATTTTAAAGAAATATGACTTTTAAAACAAATTAAATCGTTGGAAAATTATATAAATCAGAAATCCGCATTTTCAATGATAACAAATTGTGAAAAAAAAATATTTTTTAAATGAAAGATTAAATTTACACAAAAATACCATTAATTTTCCAAAAAGTGGTATTTTCATTATAATACCATAAACTTTAAAAGCTAGTTTTGACACTAAAATACCACAAAAATATAAAACACTCTTTTATGAAAATCTTGACTTTCTAATTAACATATTTTTATTGAAAACATATTCGAGACTTTAGAACGAATTAAAAACCCTTGAGTATTTTTAAATGACTTTTTATAAAAATACCCTAAAAATCAAAAGACTAGTCTAGCTTACGTATTTAGGTTGCAGATTAGTTTGAGTGGCATCTTCTCTTGTCAGTTATCTCGGGGTTGCCGAATACAATGATGCACCACTTGCTTCTCTCTAAATATAGATCGTAACCTTTTGGTGAAAATTATCAAGCAACAATCGTCTTTGAAAAAGACACAAATCCTATCGTCCATGTGCAGCGGTTGTCGATATTTTCAAAACTCAAGAAATTCACAAGATTAAATCTAATGATAAGATATGCTTAGAACCTGAATACAAACTCGAACTTGAACCAATCTAATCATGAAACTTGCACACTTGAACTTGAACTTGAATATTCAAACATGACTTGACTTGACTGAATCATGAATATAACTTAATATGAACTTGACATGAATACATGAATCCAATATGAATACATGAACCCAATATATACTCTTGAACCGACTTACCTCGAACCATGAATACAACTTGACATGAATACATGAACACTTGACACGAATACTTGATCTTGACATGAACTCAATCTTGCAACTTGAAATATTCATGGATTCGAGTAAGACCAGTAACTTTAACTGTAATCCAGAATACATGGAGGGTTGGGGTAGTTTAAGTATGAATCTGATGGAATCTCATGAGTCCCATACTTACATCACGAATTTACGAATGAGGGTATGTGGTTCTTTACTCCTGGATTACAGCCTGTTGGGTTCAAAAACACTCTTGAGATACGTTGACATTCATAGTTAAACTCACGTTAGTTAGATTACATTTTAGTGACCTCTGTAGAACACATTGACAATACACTTCATGATAATAATACCTTTATTACACGACCATGTTATACTTGATTGCTATGCTCATATTAAATTTCCATGCTTACATAGTTTCCTTTAATATTGCCATATTATAATTGTTCATACTTCATTCCATCCATACTATATCACATTTTGCCTTGCATTTCATTTATATACATCACCCATTCTTTTTGGGAACTTACCGAGTGAAAGTTCACTGACGGGCATTCTGTTGGGTTATGGCAGTGCCTCGTCCATCAAACCGTGGCCAAATGCGGAACAAAAATTTTCAAATCTAGCGCTACCATTACCCGATGCCCGGATCTACCGTAAATCCTATACTAGCAAGCATATATAAAGAAGTTAGAATGGTTATACCGAATGAACAAAGTCCTTCGGGTCTTCAACTTCCTCCTTAGCTCCTTGAGGCATGTCCGGTTGAGCTTGGCCACCGATCTCCCTTCGTCGAAGACGATCCACCCGAGAGATGTAGTTATGGCTCTAGCTTCACATAATGGATGCAAGTGAAGTAACTGGGGTTTCTAGGATGCTACTTTAGAAAGCCTAGGATATAGTGTGTGAACTAAGTGTTGGTTTATCTCATCTCACCTTCTCTCATATTTCTCAACTCATGAGAGGGTTGAGAGGAGATAGAGAATGAAGGTGGAAGCAACCATGGAAAATCAAGAGAGGGGTGAAGCACAAAAATGGTGAATAGAACAAAACATGCTCAACAGAAAACCAACCATCAAAAATAATGAAGCTCTCATGAAGAGAAAATCAAGCATGCTAGGTTTTGTAAAACAATATCTTTCATTTTAAAAAACCACCCATACTTGAATACACAAATGAATTAAAAATTCATTTGTGTACACTATGCAAGCATGGTCATCACCACACTCTCCATTTTCCAATTTCCACCTCATTTACCATTTTCTAAAAAATGGTTAAATCCAAAAATGAGGTGGCCACCTTCTAGAATGTTTTCCGAATAAAATACGGATTACATTCTACTGTATATACATACCTACATTCGTACCGAAATACGAATACCCTAAGAGATAAAATAACACAAAGAACATAATACTAGAATATACATATCGAAATATATATACATAAATTATTAAATCAATACCTGATTTAATAATCCGGCTCAAACCCGAGCCGGCTAGTATTATCAACTGTCCAATCGAAAGTCCGGGTACAAAGTACATCAATCGATCGGAACCCTGCACGTATCCAATACGGCTACTATATCATTTCGCCAGAACCAGGAAAACCCTCTGTGTGGGACTCTAAAGACTCGTCAATACGCTGGCAGTGGATTTAAATACAAGCACGTCAGCGGCACTAGCTGTACGTAACGGCTACCCAGGTATTGAGCGAAAAGGAGGCCGACGAGCAAACTCATCCTAAACCCCTACTGAGCCTGACAGTGACAATATCCTACAGTCCGATCTGTTCGTCCAAGAGTATCGCATATCAAGTCTAGGGGGTGGATAAAGTCAGACCCCTACTGACGCGATAATTCGTATCGGTATATAACCCATCACCACCTGAGAAATTATTGATCCTAGATCGGTAATTCTCGTATACCCCGGCCGAGGATTTCTGGTGATGGCTACCCGTGCACAACGCGACATCAACCCCCAATACCGGGAGAGACGAATTCCCGACGATCCGCTCACTGCCTCCATGTGGCTCGGGACTGTACCCAACTAAAACATGTTTGCACGACTCTTTTGAGCCATGGTAAGGTAGTAATCAAAGCACAGTGGGTACTCACACGAGACAAATGATGATCTCAGGTTGACAGACTAACTTGTACACATATCACCAGGGAACTGCTATCTGACAATAGGTATAATACCAACTAGCATGTTCCCGGCGAGTCCGTCCAGTGTACTCATAACCCAATGAGCACATGTATACTATCTTAGGTGAACAAACTAACACCAATGGCTTGTGAGACCTTGCCACCGCCCTTCGTTAGGGTCTCGATCAGTATACACTAGTTTACACTGGAGTATCGATGTCCGGTCTCGTAACTCCCACGACTAGGGACATTTAAGGATGTGTTTATAGACCCCCAACTCCCACGTATATGATCGCCATCATAATGCTGGTAGTCAAGCAAGAATCCTATGGGCTCTATCAACATATACATGATGATAAAGACAAACCAGATAGCATACTATCGTCTCGAATAAGACTGTTCTACTGGAATAGGTCCTCCTTCAATCATCGTAATCACCTGCCTGCGACTATGATAATTGCCTTGATGGCACTTTAGCCAACAATCTCCCACTTGCACTTAAGGCTAATTATTGCGATGTCGCATACTCACAGCCCGTGTGATACCGACCACCCAACTTCTCTACTAATCAGTCTCACAAAGCCCGTTTGCGAAGCTATTGCGTTCGAGGAATAGCCTCAGTGAGTGGATCCGCTCTAGTGTTTCTGTCACGACCCGAAAGTACGGAACATGACCGGCACTTAGACTACGAACGTCTCAAGGAGTACGTATGCTAAGTAAGCCGAAACCCAGAAATCCAAACCAAGAGAAGTAGTAGAGAATAGGAAGAACCATATCAAATCAACCTGTATGCAACATAATATACAACGCCTAAAGGCGAGGATCACAACAGAAATGGAACTCAACCACCAAGAAACTCAAGAAATATAACATGCTACTCTATGGTCGAAAGAATAACATTACTGGTCTCTATCTCAAAAAAATACAAGTTTGGTTGATGGAACTTCTAGATACAACTGAAATATAATATACAAGGTATAATGATGGGTAAGATACAATAAACCCACCTACTAGCAAGTCACCCGAAAAGAAACCGTGCCCGCAAAGCCGTAATGAAATCCGTACGGCAACACCTGCAAGAAACTGGGGCACAACGGGGGTGAGTTGCCAACTCGTGAGTAGAAAAAGATCTACGAACAGAAAATCGCATGAATAACGCAACCTAGGTCAATGATCATAATATATCCTCAAATATATGAATAACATGCAGCCTATAACAATGGCTAGGGTAATATCTAACCCGAGTGTGATCTCGTATGCCCGTGTCAGTCCCTCGGGTAGCAATATATCATATGAATGAGGTATGAATGCATGAAAACAGAATACATGTAAATGAACAAACTGTTTTCATAAATTAGTGAGATTTCCTTTGTATTTTTAAAATGAGGTATCATAAATGAAATCAGCATCAACAGTGTCTAGCATCGACACAAAACATAAATCTCAATGTCTCAAAACCCCAGGCTCCGGCCATCCGGACTGGCCTGTATCATCAAATCTCAGTACCTCAATATCTCGAAATCTCAATGTCTCAATCTCAATATCTAGGGCGCCGTCAGTCCAGACCGGCCCCTACCATCCATCTCAAGACCACGACGGTATCCTCCGGATATCCGACGCGTCGGGTAAAATCACCGGTAGGTAGTCTCCCCCTGCCAGGCTCATCGTCATCACCACGAGCTTCTTGCCCCGGGGTACCTTACCGGGTCCACCATGTACCCGAAACGGTTCATCCAACTCCTCGAATCGGGTCTCCAAATCTATCAGCAAACTCATGGTGGACGACTCATACATCATGGGAAAAACCGCGCTTTTTATTTAAAAAGAGAAAGAAGAAGTTTGTATATGTTTTGCGGTTTTCCCCAAATCCAGAAAATCTCATGGAAATCCAAATCCAAAACCTCAATAGCACGTAAAAAATGAATATATGCATGAGAATCCATGAATGCGGCATAACAATGAATAACAGTATGCATGAGGTAGCAGGTAATAACTATAATGTCTAAACTAACATATAAGGCAAGTACACTAATATCATGTCTAAACTATTAGCTAACAGGCTATGTCAAGCAATAATATTTTCTAAGGTGTACGTGACATGGCAATTACCGATGAAGATGTGTGTGAGCCGGCAAGTAAGTGTACGTGGTACATACGCATCATCGGTAATGGTGCTGGTGTCCTAACCACAAGATATCAACAGTAGAATATGAAGCATAATATAAGCATGTGATGCGGAGCAAACAACAATAATGAGCGGTAGCTGAATACTAGACGCAACGATAATTAATCTGTTTTAACCTAATATAAGTCCTACAATGGTGCCTTTTGAAATAACACGAATCGTGGGGTTTTGAAAATAGGGGCTACGGTGTTTTTAAGAAAAGATACGTTTTTTGAAATATCCGTAGGATCCCTTAGGCTGTCTTTAAAAATACGCACGATTCGTAAGCTTTGAAATAGGTAGGAACCGAATCTAATCTAACAACTAACTAAACTAAAGGGCTACGCTATAAGCTAGACTACAGGTAAGGAAACCGTCTAACATCTGAGTCGATACATATACATACCTGTATATATATTAGTCGGTGATCCCGCCTCAATAATATCATATCCGATACCATATCTATAATCAGACATCCCAAGTCAAGAGTACGGATCAATCATCAAGATATAGCCCATACGTAAATCCGTCGTACGGCATCCCCAAATCTGGGTACGGGTCAATATCATATTCCTCACACTATTCCTCTGGTATCCTCTTTATCCAAGATCATAGTCTAGGGTACTGACCTATGTCTAGTACAATACTAATATCCTCAATATACTCATGATCTGACTACTGATCGACAATCTCGTACAAACCGATATCGTCAGCACATATCATCATCAAAGGGTATACATCGCCCGATACGGCCTAATATCAATATCCTAGCATATTATGCCTCATATCACGATCACATGTCGACCATTTATTTATAACACTATTCACCCGTATCGCCGCCGCAAGATCCGCTATAACACCAGGACGTACCTTAAGTACGAATCCTGCCATATCACCGAGATCACAACCACAAACAAATCTCATCGACTCAGCTCAATCCCAAGTATCCTCCTCAAATCCGTATGTGAACACATAGTCCCATACCCATGTGAACATATAAATATATTCCCATACACGCACATATGAAATAAGGAATGTATGCAAGTATGTATATGTGTGTATGTGTAAGTGTAGTGCACCCACTACCTAAGGTTTCGTAACCATGCACCAATCCAACACCAATATCCATCTAAAATCATCAATAATAAATCCTAATAACATATCATAAATTGTTGGTGTGTATACGCATCCGTATACATCACCACGGACTGCGGGGGTGCTATACGCCATCCACCCGACTTCTCCCCGTAGATATAAATCTACTCACCTGGTCCTCGCTAGCCGGTACCGACGTCGCCACGCGCTTGCTTGTCGTCTCGAAGTCCACATAGGGGTACCTACATATCATAACACACCATATCGCATTAAAACTAAATTCGAAATCGAAACGGCATACGAAAATCAAATCGGCACGCGTATCACGCATAGGTCCAAACCTATCGCCTACGCATGCAAGAATAGTCAAACCAACCCTCGATGTCGATGTACAAACGTCAAACCATCGAGAAAAATCCAATCACACTCATTTGCACATTCACGAACACTAATTTTAATATAAACTAGGTTAAAACTCACAAAAACCTCAATTTTGCTTAAAAAGTCATTTTTCCGAAAATCTAGCAAGCACAATTCGCCGTTTTTGTACAAAACAGGATGTTTAAATGAATGTAGCGGCCAATATATTTATTAAATATCTTAAATAAGTCGTATAAACAATTTCCGGAATTTAATCTCATTAAATTCCAAAAATCCTAATATTCTAGTTTACCAAAAATACCCTTTTTAACAATTTCAAAGCAAAATGCACAAACTACAATCTAGCTTAGAATTGCATGATCCAAAGCATTAAACCACACTTAATAAAGTTAATGAAGCCAAGAAAAACCTAATCACATTTTTAATCCCAAGCATTTAACAAATTTCAAAAACCTAGTAAGCAAATTAGCAAAATAACAGAATTTTTAAAGCTAGCCATTAGCACTAGCTACTAAACTTGTATTAACATGACAACAAAGCCTAATTATAACACACAACCATACACCAATTTTATAAACCCTAACTTGCATTCAATTTCACAACTTGAATTCCAAAACTTGCAATTAAACTCACATATCCAAATAACACTTAATTAAATTAGCTTAAGAAATTAGTAACAATTTAAGCAACAAAAAGTTTTAGAATTATACCCAAAAATATATGAAGGTCCACAAGACTCCATGGCCTCCCAAAATGCTCTCTTTTCACAAGGATCCATGCTAAACGGGCTAAGCTAAAATGGGTAGGACTTTGATTTTGATTTTGTGGGATTTTTGGTGGATTTTTGATGCAATTTTTCATGAAGTTTTGAAGGGAAAAGAGAGGGGAAAATGGAGGGGGGGCTGCTGTGGGGAGAAGGAATTTTCGGCCAGAAAAGTGGGTGGGGGAGAGAGAGGGAGGTGAGGAAAATGGGGGGGGGGACAAGGTCAAGGTCAAACAAAGTCAAAAGTCTAACTACTTCACTCATTTTCTTTTCTTTTCTTTCATTTCTTTTTCCTTGAAAATCAAGTGGGGAAAAATATGGTGGGTGCTGAATTCAGCCATGGAGAGGAGTAAGTAGGGGTGTGTGGGTGTGGGCACGGGTGTGGGGTGATAAAAATGATAAATACAATACCCCAAACATCCATTTACGCTAAAAAAAAGCTTTTTTTCTTCAATAATTACTAAACCATTTTGGCAAATGATTTCGTTCCAAAAACCACATGATAAATTTTTATTTAATGTTTTATGATGCACAAAATTTGTTTCAACTCATTCCAATTTGTAATTTTCCCTAATTAAATGTATTAGTGACGGTTTAAAATAATAATAAAATAATATTTTTTTCAGAAAATTTGAAATTTCACCAGCGGCTCAATAAACACCAAATAATAGCAATTACATAGCTAGAATATGTATATTTAATTTTTATAATAAGATATTTGTATTTTGACTTTTTTACAGAAAACCCCCTCATTTTACCGATTTTCCGAAATTTCACCGAAACGATTTTCAAAACGCTACAATCTTCCCCCCTTAAAGAAATTCGGTCCCCGAATTTAAATTCAAACTCCCCCAATTACTAAAACATCTAAGAAAAACCATCAAGTCGTCGGGGCTCCGAAATTGTAAATACATAAAACAAATTGTAGCGCAACGCATGCGCTTGAAAAATGAGTATATAACTCAAATCAAAACTCCGTCAAGCATCCCTCCATCATCGGAGTCGTGGAGAAGACATCAATGCCAAATCCAAATCAAAACCAATATGATATAACTCGAAACTATAAATGTAAATATCGAATCTATATCTGTAAGTATCTGAAGGAAATGCATGCCAAATCTCTTTAAGTCGCTGTGCAACGCGTATAACACTGCACAGTGGCGAACGTCTACCATAAGAAAATAACTATATACATATATACCTTTGTTTGAAATGTACGTTCCGCCGTTTTGGAAACAATTTAGAAGGGTCTCCTTGTTTTAAACATTTCGTGTCATATCAGACACGTAGGTAAATACTGAGGCTATAGCTCACTTTTTGGAAATCCTTTCAATAACTATCAATGCATGCAAAATGTATTCAGGTACTGTCCTCTAACTAGTCCTGCTCAGTACGGAAACACATAGCAATATCATAAAAACGTACTGCTCTATAAGAAATCAATCCCAAAATATGCACATGAATACTACGTGCGTCTGGTGCGCACGGAAATCAAAATCCATGAATGTGCCATACATGCGCACAGAAACAACATCTAAGTGCATCAGGTGTGCACGAAACATCTGTCGTAGGCAACATGTGTGCCTGACAGCAAAATCAGGTGCATCTGACATGCACGAAAAATCTCGAATTAGTGCATCTGGTGTGCACCAAATCGCATCTCGTAACAGGCGCCCAACAGGCGCTAAAAATCCAATCCGGTGCATAAAATGCACAAAACAAATGTCGAGCATCACCCTCGAAATCGAAATCCAGTGTATCCAAGTGCACAAAATACATGTCACTGCACTGCCAGCATATATAAACTATACAGAGTGCAGGAACCAAATCACGTGCGTGCATACGCACAAAATCAACTCAACTGTTTAAAACCGTAAAATCACAAACATGTGAAACTAAAGCACGAAAACGATATCAAGTGCAACACTGTGCAAAGATCGTAAATCCTCAATCATCAAAATCAAATCATACGAATAAATCACCCAAAACATCGAAATCAATAATGGCGGAACAGTACCGCTCAAGTGCATCCTCTAAGAATCTCGGGCCAACTGTCGCGGTCACTAGTGGGACGTCTCGTCGATGATCATGAACTCTGGCCTGCTGGTGTGCGTAACATGACCACTCCTGGGTCCAAGTCTTCTCCGTGGATTACCAATCTCACAATCCATCGGCTCATCGGCCCTGTCAAGGCAGCATATCACTGGCGTCGGCCTCTGGCTCTCTGAATGCACGTGACACATCTGATCCTGGGTGCAAGTATCATCGCAGCAGTATCCTGGAAGGAATCCTGCTCACGGTCTCTTCCATGTCTCGTCTCTGCCAACTGTCCGGAAGTCATTGTCCTTTCCTATATCTGCATCTTGCTCTGGAACGACTGCATACTCATCGCGACTCCTTCTGGAAGGTAAGTCCAAGTACCATGCCTCGGCATGCGCATCGCCTCTCTGATGTCGGCGGAGTGGAACGTCATCTCATCTAGATCTGGTGCGAACCTCTTATTCCACTTTTCTCTAATGTCGTCTGCTTTGGACTCGTCTCGTCGCGGCTGCATGGACTGAGCTCCAACGGCTATCCTCGTATCTGGAGTCTCCCAAGAATGCATCTCACCACCTAGCATCCGAATTAAGTCGAGCCATCCGATCGAGTCGTCAAAACCTCACAATCCCCCAAGAGCTCAACCTCTTGGGCACAGTTTAATAGTATCGAGTACATACCACAGCATCGGTGGTCCAGCCGTAGAAGGGCAAACCCAAGCCTCACTAATGGCGCCGTAGAACTGCCGCAAACCCGAAGGTTCAAAGGCTTTCACACGGTCATTAAGTCGAGTTAGGGTTTCATTCTTCTAGAAGGACCATAGAATTGCCTACATGTCTTTCCGACTACTTTAAACTTGGAATAATAGGTTTCTGACATTCGATCATCTCTGTCGACTCCCAACGTCTCCACGTGAAGTCGTCTCTAGCTGGAATCCATCTATCTGATGACCTCGCATCGGGTTAGGCGAACGATCCACATGTCCTAGTCATTCATCCACGATGACTAGCCACCTTCTATCATCTCTTAGTACAACTCGTTCTGCACTAACTCCAGCATCTGGGGCAATACCTCGTCGTTCGCAGCAATAACTGGCTCGCTCGTCTGCACGCCGAACAGTGCCTCGATCATCATGAATAAGCAACACGCCAACGGTCATCAAGATCTGGATGGCCTCTATCATTAGCCCAATCCTCTAATGTCGATCAGCACATCCGAGTAACCTCATAAAGGCGATACGCCAAACGCTCGTGGCGCAGAAACACAGTCAAAAGACACCTCTCTATAATCGGGTGTCGCCGGAATCATGCCCTGGTCAGTCCTCGTTCGTGCCGAGCTCGTGCTGACCGCAACTCTAGCCGTAGCTCTCCCTGCCCGTAATCGTGGCAGCAAAACCAAACTGGTACCGATGAGGCTAGATCAGGAAGGAATATAATACTGAACAAGGAAATGTACATCCTAAGGCTTCTTAAGTGGAGTGGCGTGTCGTAAATATGCCGCGGAACATACTAACGGTACGTCACTCTACTTTAGTCACCTATTCCATCAACCAAGGGTCATCCTACGCTCCGAAGGTAAAACCTAACGCTCTGATACCAACTTTGTCACGACCCGAAAGTACGGAACATGACCGGCACTTAGACTACGAACGTCTCAAGGAGTACGTATGCTAAGTAAGCCGAAACCCAGAAATCCAAACCAAGAGAAGTAGTAGAGAATAGGAAGAACCATATCAAATCAACCTGTATGCAACATAATATACAACGCCTAAAGGCGAGGATCACAACAGAAATGGAACTCAACCAGCAAGAAACTCAAGAAATATAACATGCTACTCTATGGTCGAAAGAATAACATTACTGGTCTCTATCTCAAAAAAATACAAGTTTGGTTGATGGAACTTCTAGATACAACTGAAATATAATATACAAGGTATAATGATGGGTAAGATACAATAAACCCACCTACTAGCAAGTCACCCGAAAAGAAACCGTGCCCGCAAAGCCGTAATGAAATCCGTACGGCAACACCTGCAAGAAACTGGGGCACAACGGGGGTGAGTTGCCAACTCGTGAGTAGAAAAAGATCTACGAACAGAAAATCGCATGAATAACGCAACCTAGGTCAATGATCATAATATATCCTCAAATATATGAATAACATGCAGCCTATAACAATGGCTAGGGTAATATCTAACCCGAGTGTGATCTCATGTGCCCGTGTCAGTCCCTCGGGTAGCAATATATCATATGAATGAGGTATGAATGCATGAAAACAGAATACATGTAAATGAAGAAACTGTTTTCATAAATTAGTGAGATTTCCTTTGTATTTTTAAAATGAGGTATCATAAATGAAATCAGCATCAACAGTGTCTAGTATCGACACAAAACATAAATCTCAATGTCTCAAAACCCCAGGCTCCGGCCATCCGGACTGGCCTGTATCATCAAATCTCAGTACCTCAATATCTCGAAATCTCAATGTCTCAATCTCAATATCTAGGGCGCCGTCAGTCCAGACCAGCCCCTACCATCCATATCAAGACCACGACGGTATCCTCCGGATATCCGACGAGTCGGGTAAAATCACCGGTAGGTAGTCTCCCCCTGCCAGGCTCATCGTCATCACCACGAGCTTCTTGCCCCGGGGTACCTTACCGGGTCCACCATGTACCCGAAACGGTTCATCCAACTCCTCGAATCGGGTCTCCAAATCTATCAGCAAACTCATGGTGGACGACTCATACATCATGGGAAAAACCGCGCTTTTTATTTAAAAAGAGAAAGAAGAAGTTTGTATATGTTTTGCGGTTTTCCCCAAATCCAGAAAATCTCATGGAAATCCAAATCCAAAACCTCAATAGCACGTAAAAAATGAATATATGCATGAGAATCCATGAATGCGGCATAACAATGAATAACAGTATGCATGAGGTAGCAGGTAATAACTATAATGTCTAAACTAACATATAAGGCAAGTACACTAATATCATGTCTAAACTATTAGCTAACAGGCTATGTCAAGCAATAATATTTTCTAAGGTGTACGTGACATGGCAATTACCGATGAAGATGTGTGTGAGCCGGCAAGTAAGTGTACGTGGTACATACGCATCATCGGTAATGGTGCTGGTGTCCTAACCACAAGATATCAACAGTAGAATATGAAGCATAATATAAGCATGTGATGCGGAGCAAACAACAATAATGAGCGGGAGCTGAATACTAGACGCAACGATAATTAATCTGTTTTAACCTAATATAAGTCCTACAATGGTGCCTTTTGAAATAACACGAATCGTGGGGTTTTGAAAATAGGGGCTACGGTGTTTTTAAGAAAAGATACGTTTTTTGAAATATCCGTAGGATCCCTTAGGCTGTCTTTAAAAATACGCACGATTCGTAAGCTTTGAAATAGGTAGGAACCGAATCTAATCTAATAACTAACTAAACTAAAGGGCTACGCTATAAGCTAGACTACAGGTAAGGAAACCGCCTAACATCTGAGTCGATACATATACATACCTGTATATTTATTAGTCGGTGATCCCGCCTCAATAATATCATATCCGATACCATATCAATAATCAGACATCCCAAGTCAAGAGTGCGGATCAATCATCAAGATATAGCTCGTACGTAAATCCGTCGTACGGCATCCCCAAATCTGGGTACGGGTCAATATCATATTCCTCACACTATTCCTCTGGTATCCTCTTTATCCAAGATCATAGTCTAGGGTACTGACCTATGTCTAGTACAATACTAATATCCTCAATATACTCATGATCTGACTACTGATCGACAATCTCGTACAAACCGATATCGTCAGCACATATCATCATCAAGGGGTATACATCGCCCGATACGGCCTAATATCAATATCCTAGCATATTATGCCTCATATCACGATCACATGTCGACCATTTATTTATAACACTATTCACCCGTATCGTCGCCGCAAGATCCGCTATAACACCAGGTCGTACCTTAAGTACGAATCCTGCCATATCACCGAGATCACAACCACAAACAAATCTCATCGACTCAGCTCAATCCCAAGTATCCTCCTCAAATCCGTATGTGAACACATAGTCCCATACCCATGTGAACATATAAATATATTCCCATACACGCACATATGAAATAAGGAATGTATGCAAGTATGTATATGTGTGTATGTGTAAGTGTAGTGCACCCACTACCTAAGGTTTCGTAACCATGCACCAATCCAACACCAATATCCATCTAAAATCATCAATAATAAATCCTAATAACATATCATAAATTGTTGGTGTGTATACGCATCCGTATACATCACCACGGACTGCGGGGGTGCTATACGCCATCCACCCGACTTCTCCCCGTAGATATAAATCTACTCACCTGGTCCTCGCTAGCCGGTACCGACGTCGCCACGCGCTTGCTTGTCATCTCGAAGTCCACATGGGGGTACCTACATATCATAATGCACCATATCGCATTAAAACTAAATTCGAAATCGAAACGGCATACGAAAATCAAATCGGCACGCGTATCACGCATAGGTCCAAACCTATCGCCTACTCATGCAAGAATAGTCAAACCAACCCTCGATGTCGATGTACAAACGTCAAACCATCGAGAAAAATCCAATCACACTCATTTGCACATTCACGAACACTAATTTTAATATAAACTAGGTTAAAACTCACAAAAACCTCAATTTTGCTTAAAAAGTCATTTTTCCGAAAATCTAGCAAGCACAATTCGCCGTTTTTGTACAAAACAGGATGTTTAAATGAATGTAGCGGCCAATATATTTATTAAATATCTTAAATAAGTCGTATAAACAATTTCCGGAATTTAATCTCATTAAATTCCAAAAATCCTAATATTCTAGTTTACCAAAAATACCCTTTTTAACAATTTCAAAGCAAAATGTACAAACTACAATCTAGCTTAGAATTGCATGATCCAAAGCATTAAACCACACTTAATAAAGTTAATGAATCCAAGAAAAACCTAATCACATTTTTAATCCCAAGCATTTAATAAATTTCAAAAACCTAGTAAGCAAATTAGCAAAATAACAGAATTTTTAAAGCTAGCCATTAGCACTAGCTACTAAACTTGTATTAACATGACAACAAAGCCTAATTATAACACACAACCATACACCAATTTTATAAACCCTAACTTGCATTCAATTTCACAACTTGAATTCCAAAACTTGCAATTAAACTCACATATCCAAATAACACTTAATTAAATTAGCTTAAGAAATTAGTAACAATTTAAGCAACAAAAAGTTTTAGAATTATACCCAAAAATATATGAAGGTCTACAAGACTCCATGGCCTCCCAAAATGCTCTCTTTTCACAAGGATCCATGCTAAACGGGCTAAGCTAAAATGGGTAGGACTTTGATTTTGATTTTGTGGGATTTTTGGTGGATTTTTGATGCAATTTTTCATGAAGTTTTGAAGGGAAAAGAGAGGGGAAAATGGAGGGGGGGCTGCTGTGGGGAGAAGGAATTTTCGGCCAGAAAAGTGGGTGGGGGAGAGAGAGGGAGGTGAGGAAAATGGGGGGGGGGACAAGGTCAAGGTCAAACAAAGTCAAAAGTCTAACTACTTCACTCATTTTCTTTTCTTTTCTTTCATTTCTTTTTCCTTGAAAATCAAGTGGGGAAAAATATGGTGGGTGCTGAAGTCAGCCATGGAGAGGAGTAAGTGGGGGTGTGTGGGTGTGGGCACGGGTGTGGGGTGATGAAAAATGATAAATACAATACCCCAAACATCCATTTACGCTAAAAAAAAGCCTTTTTTCTTCAATAATTCCTAAACCATTTTGGCAAATGATTTCGTTCCAAAAACCACATGATAAATTTTTATTTAATGTTTTATGATGCACAAAATTTGTTTCAACTCATTCCAATTTGTAATTCTCCCTAATTAAATGTATTAGTGACGGCTTAAAATAATAATAAAATAATATTTTTTTCAGAAAATTTGAAATTTCACCAGCGGCTCAATAAACACCAAATAATAGCAATTACATAGCTAGAATATGTATATTTAATTTTTATAATAAGATATTTATATTTTGACTTTTTTACAGAAAACCCCCCTCATTTTACCGATTTTCCGAAATTTCACCGAAACGATTTTCAAAACGCTACAGTTTCTTTCTGTATCTCTCTATATCTCAAATTCGCGGAGAATAACTATCTTCCGAAATGAGCAATACCTTGTCTTAGAATTTGTTTGGATATATGTTGGGACCCAGTTCATAAAAGAACTCCAAATCCAACAATATTCTTAGACGGTATCGTCCACTGAATTTAATCAGTATCCTGCGCCATGCCTTCCTCAGTATCCGCTTGGACTACCTGTCCAACATACTGTCCCTCAAAAAGAGGGAAAACTATAACTCAGACAGCCACTATATCATCCAGGTCACCTTGGAAGCCTGAAATGATAACCGTCTCCCGAAGGAGGCTGTTGTTACCATATCCTAAGAACATCCACTTATGTTCAAAACTGCTTCTTAACGTTTCTCCAGGATTGGATTAACATATATGCTTATTACAGCCAGTGCAAAAACAATATATGGTGTTGTACTTGACATCACATGATTGATTCAACTACCTAAGCAAGTGATATGCCAATCATGCAAATCCCTCTCCCCTTTAGTCTGTAAGACTTCCTTTAGAGAGGGTGACTCCATCACCTGCAGGTTCACCACCATGCCAGGAGTCGTGCATTCTAAAACACCTTTAGAATAATGTCAAAGTACCCAGAATGGGACACTTCCCAAATCTAGATCTAAAACCATAGATCTAGTAATCAAAAACCCTGATATTATATCCATATCCTATGTAGAGAAACAATTTTGTGACAACCACAGTATAACCGATCGTAGTATAGGAATATCACTTCCTATTTAGAGCATGTCATCCAGATTCCGGGACATCTCTCCCTACTACCTTCTCAATTCTAGATCCATCTGTTGTTCTGATGAAGTCAAACTCTATGACTGTAATATCAAAAGTAGATGATTTATTTCCGCTATACTTGTTTCACTCTATAAATAGACATAAGCTACTTGCCCACTATACTTCTGTTGCTCCCACTGACTACAACAACCATCTGGTAGAGTCATATACACGTGCACTTCTAAAGCTAGTTTAGAACGACGTTATACTCATCCTCCTGCCGGGTCTTATAGTCTAGAACAGCAGCAATGGCAAGTCTGGGTAAGCAAGAACCTCCCTGTCACCATCTCTGAGAAGATCGAAGTACCTCTCGGGTACCTGAGGTTACCCACCAAATCTGCGGAGTGGCTAATGGAACTTCGAAACCAATTGAATCCTCAGGTTCTTTTAAATCTTCAGTGATCGTTTGTGGTTCTGGAATCACTTCCAGTTCTACCATACTCCCACTTCTGTTTTCTAAAAAAATCCATTTTACTAAAATTGTGGCGAGTCAAGAACAATATCACTATTGATCTTCCTTATGGTAGAAAGTTAACCCTCGTCAAATCCCGGGATAACCAACAAACTGACATTACTGAAACGTGCATCGAGTTTATCCGGATTCTGGTTTTAAGTATCAGCCAGACAACTCCCTATACCTTAACATCGTTAAGATATAAATTGATTCTATATATCCAATATATAGATAAAAGCACTAATTTTAATTGGAACCAGATTCAGAATTATGCAGCTGTCTCCAATGCATATCAACCAAATGGAAAGAGGCCAATCAGCATAACTCATCTAGGAGCGCATCCATATATGAATAACCTGAAAGAGAAGCAAGTTCTCAAAACAATTATTATCAACGGAATACGAAACACAAGTATCTATATCTTCGACTACCTCGAAAAATCCTGATATTTCTAACAAATGGTTCTCTACTTTATTCTTAGACCTATAACTTCTCAATATATGGACCTTGTATTTCAACAAAATACCTGTCTAAAACTAGAGAAGCCATGAGCAAACAGAATATAGTACGGATACCAACCCCTTTGTCTTAATGGACACTGGACAACATACAATACTTTGCATAAGTCCCCTGAGTTCAATAACTCAAACCCTGTGCATCATGGGTTGAAAACTGTACTATGGTTAAGAAGAATTACACCGCTGTTGAATGCACCTTACCTAATCACCAACTGATATAGGTAAATGTCATGGAAACAATTTTAAAAAGTTATATCTCACTTTATAAAATAAACGTACAGATATATCAATTTGAAATTGGTGCATAACAACGGATATTCAAAACCAAATGTTTACCGTCAGGCAAAACCCAGATGATTTTCTCAAATATCACCAACTACAACGAATTCCGATATAATGAGGATCTAATCACCCAATTCCCAATATCTTACTCCCACTCACCATCTGTAATAATATACAGATGTGAGAAACAAATTCGGTAAATACATACCCTGGAGTTAGATTCCAATTGGGAAAACAGTTTTCAATTAATATCGCACGGTGAAACTAAAACATGAAAATATTTCGAAGGGGTTAACTGGAATTCCTAGTAACGCCTCTTTCACTCTCCTTATTCATGACAGTAACCATATACTTACCTGCCCTCACTACAATCCCTTTATTATGTCTTTACTTATTACCTTTTGTACACCTTCTTTAGGCTAATTAGTTTTCTTCCTTCCCTACCCTTCGGCACCAGCCTAAGGTTTGGAAGAAGACTATCCAATAAGCGTAATAGGTGTACTTTCCTAATTCTAGGAGTCCTCACAACCTAAGAGAAGGTAATGGGAAAATACATCTGAATAATCTTATTCTATTTCTCCTGAACCGGAAACCATCCTTGAATCTGGAACAAGTTCCTTCGAGTTCGTATGTAACTATACGATGGCATATCCAATAGGAGTGGATATCCGTAGTGATACGGAGTGTTCTAGAGAAATCCAAAGTGGATGTGGGAGTAGCAGGGGTATACACGGTTTTGTCGTGAATGATAGCAGTCGCAATTTTCTTTGCCCTTATTCTAATCCCTTTATATGTCTTTACTTATTACCTTCTGTACATCACCTTTAGGTTAATTGGTTTTCTTCCTTCCCTACCTTTCGGCACCTGCCTATGGTCTGGAGGAAGACTATCCAATAATCTCAATAGGTGTACCCTCTCATAATCCTAGGAGCCCTCACAACCTGAGAGAAGGTAAAGGGAAAAGACAACCGAATAATCCTATTCAATCTCTCCAAAACCAGAATCCATCCTCGAATCTGGAATAAGTTCCTTCGAGTTCGTATGTAACTATACGATGGATTTATCCAATGGAAGTGGATGTTCGTAGTGATACGGGGTGTTCTGGAGAAATGCAAAGATGACATAGATGTGGCAATGATATATGTGACTCCATGATATTCCAAAAGTCAAAGTGTTTTAAGAAGGTTCGGTTAACTTGGTTCATGAGTTTTAGTCTAGGGTCGGGCCATGGTCGCTGTCAAAGAGAGAGAGAAAAGAAACACTCAGCGTGCACTCTAACCTAGATCAGAATGGTTAATCACTTTATCTAATCAGGATGGCACTCACTGTTTCCTCGAATTCTCCTCCAAACCCAAAAAGAAAATTAGTCGGAATCATCTAAAATCACCCAAGGAGTAATTCTACTCATCAGTGAGAATCGGGATCCAACTATCATCGCATGGTAACTTGATGGAAGCCACTCAAGTCACCACGCTTCAGAAAGTATGCGCAATCCTGGCAAGTTTCCTGTATGTTTGAAACTCCCGATGTGATTTTTACCCCAAGCGGTTTATGACCTTGACTTTGGCCAACAAATCATAACACGCAAGTCAAGTTCTACCCATCATTATCCTGATTGATTTAAACCCACCCGCACACACCCTTGACTTTGGCCAACAAAGTGGTACGACTGTCCTAAACCAATGCAAATTCATGCAACGGACAAGCAACACACAGCTACCGCACACGATGTCTTGACTTTGGCCAACAAACACCGCACGAATACTATGTGCTACTTATCCGAAATGACGGAGGGCTGCGGCTGGTTTTTGGCGAAAAACCTTTAACGTAATGAACTTGATATCGTTGAAAGAACTCGAGTGGTTTTTTAAATATATAGTGGCGCAAACTTTTGCTAAAGAGGTCACTCCCTGTGAAGGGATCTCGGCTCTTCCCTCGTCGAATGAGGTGCAGAATATTCCTAATTGAATACCACGATGCAAAGCAAAAGGAAACGACTATAGTAAAGTTATTACGATGACGCAAACTTTCGCTCAAGGGGTCACTCCCGGTGAAGGGATCTCGGCCCTTGCCTCGTCGAATGAGGTACAGGATATTCTAAATTGAATACCACTATGCAAAACAAAAGAATCGTCTGTAATGTCTATTTTTAAAAACTTGGTTCCAACAACATCAATTAGGTTTATTTTCCTTGCATTGATCATAATCAACGCAGTCCCATCAATTAATCATACCAGAAAAGAACGAAAATATATGATGTACGTATATGCCATCCGCATTCGCCACTGGGCCCCGTCATCACCCGTTAGGTTACTTAACTAACGACGGAGCAGGGGCTGGACTAGCGCGGGTGCAAAGCATATACAACATCTACTAGTATATATAAATGTATATATATATATATATATAACAATCGTCCCAGGCATGATATAAAGCAACATCACAGAAGCAACACAGAATGGTGGATAATCTTGAAGCCCCGGGTTTCACTTGAGCCGCAAATGAGACCCGGTGTTCCCTGTCGTGTGGATAGCCTTTGCAATGAAAACCTAGACCACTACGAGCACGGCAAGTTACCCGCCAAAACCAGAAGCGAGGCAACCCCCTTCAACTACGTGAATGGGCCACCCAGCACTTCACGGAATCCGGTAACTTGTGCACCCCTCCTTGGGTCAACCTATACCCCCTACGAGTGCGGCGAATAGCCCGCCAATTCTAGAGTAAGGTCCTCTCCGTCTCAACGCCGTGAGATGCGGACCGTTGCCCTCTAGAACCCGGATATTCGTGCACTCTACCACAGGGTAATCCTAGTACAGAAAAGAAAATAATATACAAGGGTGACATCGACCTCAACCCGGTCGTGCCTCAAACAAATAATATACAAACCGGCAGTGACGGCAGTCCACATGTCGAACGCTCGCCCCACAATATCAAATGTACAAATGAAACTAAACTGTACTATTATTGCACCACTGACTATCCACCACGACGATCCAACCACAACCACAGCACAACACAGAACATCAACGTGAATGTCACGTTCGCAAACCCGTCTAAAAGAACATATAGCAATTAGACGAGTTATACCGCTCGAATGACATTCACGGACTCAGATAGTAATGCATGTACCGTAAACACACAATTAAAATTTTCGATCGACTAAATCTTTCCAAATTGGCCCCAAATGCAAAACCAGCACTCAGACAAATCTGGGCCAAAACCATATATCACAAAAATCATTTTTCCAATAAATAGAGTGTCGGAAAAAATTTGGCGACGTTTGGCCACAAAAGCGCGGCGGAACCACTGCCAATAGGCACATTTCGCGGTGGTTCCGCGGCCAAATTGTGGAGTTAGTGGCTCAAATTTCTTCTGGTGCCCTATAATTTCCTGCACGTATTTTTAAGATGCCTGAAAATATTTTTGAGCAAGTTTGAAAATCGACAGCGGGCATATCAACATGGAAAAATGATTCGGAAAAATTGGTCGATCGAGATTTTAACCTTGTGCAAACTAGCTAGTAGGGTTAATGGGCTGGCTCTGATACCATGTTTGGTTACGGCAGCGCCCCGGCCATCAACTATGGCCAAATGCGGAACAAAAATTTCAAAACTGGCGCTACCATTACCCGATGCCCGGATCTAACCTAAACCATATACTAGCAAGCATATATAAAGAAGTTAGAATGGTTATACCGAATGAACAAAGTACTTCGGGTCTTCAACTTCCTCCTTAGCTCCTTGAGGCATGTTCGGTTGAGCTTGGTCGCCGGTCTCCCTTCGTCGAAGACGATCCACCCGAGAGATGTAGTTATAGATCTAGCTTCACATAATGGATACAAGTGAAGCAACTAAGGTTTCTAGGATGCTACTCTAGAAATCCTAGGATGTAGTGTGTGGACTAAGTGTTGGTCTATCTCATCCCACCTCCTCTCATGTTTCTCAACTCATGAGAGGGTTGAGAGAAGATGGAGAATGAAGGTGGAGGCAACCATGGAAAATCAAGAGAAGAGTGAAGCACAAAAATGGTGAAGAGAACAAAACATGCTCAACAGAAAACCAACCATAAAAAATAATGAAGCTCTAATGAAAGAGAAAATCAAGAATGCTGGGTTTTGTAAAACAATATCTTTCATTTTAAAAAACCATCCATACTTGAATACACAAATGAATTAAAAATTCATTTGTGTACACTATGTAAGCATGGTCATCACCACACTCCCCATTTTCTAATTTCCACCTCATTTACCATTTTCTAAAAAATGGTCAAATCCAAAAATGAGGTGGCCACCTTCTAGAATGTTTTCCGGATAAAATACGGATTACATTCTACTGTATATACATACCTACATTCGTACCGAAATACGAATACCCTAAGAGATAAAATAACACAAAGAACATAATACTAGAATATACGTATCGAAATATATATACGTAAATTATTAAATTAACACCTAATTTAATAATCCGGCTCAAACCCGAGCCGGGTAGTATTATCAACTGTCCAATCAAAAGTCCGGGTACAAAGTACATCAATCGATCAGAACCCTGGACGTATCCAATACGGCTACTATATCATTTCGCCAGAATCAGGGAAACCCTCTGTGTGGGACTCTAAAGACTCGTCAATACGCTGGCAGTTGGTTTAAACACAAGCACGTCAGCGGCACTAACTGTACGTAACGGCTACCCAGGTATTGAGCGAAAAAGATGCCGACAAGCAAACTCATCCTGAACCCCTACTGAGCCTGACAGTGACAATATCCGTACAGTCTGGCCTGATCGTCCAAGAGTATCGCATATCGAGTCTAGCGGGTGGATAAAGTCAGACCCCTACTGACGCGATAATTCATGTCGGTATGTAACCCATCACCACCTGAGAAACTATCGATCCTAGATCAGTAATTCTCGTATACCCCGGCCGAGAATTTCTGGTGATGGCCACCCGTGCACAACGCGACATCAACCCCCAATACCGGGAGAGACGAATCCCCGACGATCCGCTCACTGCCTCCATGTGGCTCGGGACTGTACCCAACTAAAACCTGTTTGAACGACTCCTTTGAGTCGTGGTAGGGTAGTATCAAAGCACAGTGGGAACTCACACGAGACAAATGACGATCTCAGGTGACAGACTAACCTGTACATATGTCACCAGGGAACTGCTATCTGACAATAGGTATAATACCAACTAGCATGTTCCCGGCGAGTCCGTCCAGTGTACTCATAACCCAATGAGCACCTGTATACTATCTTAGGTGAACAAACTAACACCAATGGATTGTGAGACCTTGCCACCGCCTCTCGTCAAGGTCTCGATTAGTATACACTAGTCTACACTGGAGTATCGATACCTAGTCTCGAAACTCTCACGACTAGGGACATTTCAGGATGTGCTTATAGACCCCCAGCTCCCACGTATATGATCGCCATAATAATGTTGGTAGTCAAGCAAGAATCCTATGAGCTCTATCAACATATACATGATGATAAAGACAAACCAGATAGCATACTATCATCTTGTGTAAGACTGTTCTACCGGTATAAGTCCTCCTTCAATCATCATAATCACATGCCTGCGACTATGATAATTTTCTTGAGGGCACTATAGCCAACACATTCCACCCATCTTTCTTTCTTTCTTAGAATATTCGTCGGATAATCTAGAAAACAAGGAGGTGGAACCGACCTCAGAGGATTACTCGCAGTTTGAAACCCGACTACTAGTCCTTCAGCAGTTATTTCTTTTCATTCCAGTATGCCACTGTTTAGACACTTTCATTGTACTTTTCTTTTAAGTAATCTTGTATCAGTGTAAACTTTGTAAAGTTGAGAATATAAATATATGAAGTGTTGGATTTTACTATCACTTGTCTATTCTTATCAAATGTTATACTGCTTATTTTATGCTTAACGTATTTGTTGTGAGAAAATACCTTCTCGGAATAAATATGCCACGGGCCTCGTCACGTTTCCTGCTCTCATCTTTTGGGAAGCAGGGCGTGACATATATAACACATTAATGATAAATTATATTGATGCTCATAAATATTGCTAAATTACAAATTTAACAAACCGGGGATATATGTTGATTTCGAAAGAAAATTATGATTTAAATTTTTCTATGCTTATAGAAGTCTTTTAGTGAGTTTTCATGCATCTGATTATTAATTCTTTTCTCTGCAATTTATGAAAGTTATGTGGCACATTTCCTTTATTCTAAGACAGTCCAAGGCATCGACTATTATTAAGAAATCATATAGAATATTAATGATAAATTATATTAGTGCTCATAAATATAGGTAAATTACAAATTTAACAAATCGGATCTATATATCGCTTTGAAAAGATAATAATGATTTAATTTTAAACCTTTTATTTTTTCTATGCTCACATTAATCCTTTATTTAGTTTTTTATGCATCTAATTTTATAGTCTTTTCTCTGCAATTTATAAAAGTTATTTATTTAGTTTTTTATGCATCGAATTTTATAATCTTTTCTCTGCAATTTATAAAAATCATGTGGGGCATTTCCTTTATTTTAAGACAGTCCAAATCATCTACTATTGTTAAGAAAATTCTATAGAATCAATAATTCTAAATCCATGTGAAGCATTTCTTTTATTTATGCTTTGATTCCTTTATTTTATTTATAAAAATTATGCAGAGCATTTCCTTTATTTTAGTTACAAAATTATGTGGAGCATTTCCTTTATTTCTTTTTTGGTTTTGCTGTTTACTCTCTACTTCTTTCTTATGAACCTGTTAAAGCTAACAAGGAAAAAATCAAGAATCAAGGAGGAAAAATAACTTCAATTTTATATTATTTATTACCTTGTTGAAACTTGATACATACTCATTTCTGCTGTTTGCTCTTTACTTCCTTCTTATGAACATGTTAATACCAATAAAAGATAAATATTCAGGAATCAACGGGGAAAAATAACTAACAAAAAATTTATTTATTATCTTGTTGAAACTCGGTACAAACACCTTTCTGCTTTGATTATGCTGGTTACTCTCTACTTCTTTCTTATGAAACTGTTAATGCCAATAAGGACCTGTTTGGTAATGAGAAAGTAAAGTGGAAAGTGGGTAAGCAAAAAGAAAGTGATTCACTTTCCACTATTTCTTATGTTTAGCCATTGAAAAGTACAAAATGGAAAGTGAGCTCACTTTCCTTCAATGTATTATTTAGAAAGTCGCTCATCAATTTTTCTCAATGGTGGAAAGTCAATGGAAAGTTAAAGATAAAATCATTTTCATATCTAAATTAGTTTTTTTTGTCTCTGACTAATTTTCTTTATATTAATTAATAGATATGTGTTACGTCATTATTCACCTCAACTTTCTTTGTACTTTCTTATTCCAAACCAAACATATTTTTTCATATGGAAAGTGGAAAGAAAATACTGGCTATTGAAAGTACTTTCTTTTGGATTGCGTATTATCCATACTTTCCATCACTTTCCTTTTGCCAAACAGGTCCTAAAAAAATAATCAAGAATGATGGAGAAAACATGGCTTCAAAAAAAATTATTTATTGCATTTTTGAAACTTATCTTGTTGAAAGTGGATTCAAACTATTTTCTCCTGGGTTTGATTGATAAGAGATTTTGAAAAAAAAGGATTTTTGTAACTTCCAAAATCATTATTTTGATAAGATTTGTTGTTAATATGTAATTACTGGATTGATTGTATGAGACATGAGCTAAGATTTGTTGTTAAGATGTGATCGCTGGATTGATTATATGATAGGGGTGTTGAGATTTGTTGTTAAGATGTGATTTACTTGATCGATTGTATGAGAGGGGAACTGAGATTTGTTGTTAAGATGTGATTACATATACAATTGGGATTGAGAATGTGAATAAAGTTTATTAGTGGGACCTGGGATTTGTTAATATGTGGTTACTGGCTTAATTGTATAAGAAAGGAGCTGTGATTTGTTGTTAAGATGTGAATTGTTAATATGTAATTATCGGATTGACTGTATAAGAGGGAAGGTGAGATTTGGTTAAGATGTGTGATTTACTGGATCTGGATTGATTGTATGAGAAGGGAGTTAGGATTTGTTGTTACGATGTGATTGAGGATTTGTTAATATGTGATTACTGGATTGACTGTATGAAGGAAGGGCTGGGATTTGTTGTTAAGATGCGATAACTAGATTGATTGTATGAGGGGGCCTGGATTCGGTACGACCAAAAACAAAAAACACCCATTTTCTTTAAGGAGTAGTAACATAGATAGATTGCTATAAAAAAAGAAGAAGATTGGCATGAATTTACATGAAATCTAATTATTTAATTTCTTTATAACTTAACAAATTTAAACACTTATACCTTATTAAATAATATGGCCATATTTAAGCAGGTTAATCATTTACAAACGTTCATTATGAATAGATGGCTAGATATCATCAAATGGACTCATTAACGTGCGCTAATGAAGGCAATCTGAATCCATTAATGATGAGAGCCTGGATTTTTTTTTAATGAAACCCTAATAAAATAAACAAATTAGGAAAGTCACTAAAATTGCAATTGTTGAGATATATAGATAATATAGTCCCACATTGGAAAAAATATGATAGGTGCATGAGTATAAGATATAAGATGGGACAAACCTAAATAATTCTAAATATTATTAATAAAACCCACTTATATCAAAAGCAAGTGTGTGCCCCTCGTTCGTGTATAATAATTAGGAAAATCAGCAATAACATCTAAACAAAATCTTAGTTTGATGGTCCCGCGTCACTACTTTATAGACGAAGACAACATTGTTGCCTTGGCCCCAAAAATCCTTAACTTTTCCAAAAAAAATATTATAACATCACCATAGGCAAGAGTTTGAAAAAAAAATCCCTTAGGCTTAAAAATCCCTCACAAGTTTCATAGCTCTAGCGAAAAAACCCCAACGGATTTCTAAACTCCAAAAAAACTACCAAAATAAACTCAAAGTTAGTCAACTTTAACAATGTTAACAATGAGGGTTTCGCCTTAATTTCTACTAACTTTAATTAATCAAATTGTATCATCATTAATTATTGTGTTAATAATCTTTAAAATTGTTAATTATTTATTATTAATAATTAAATATCGGTTGTGAAGGAGGAGGCGGCAAGCGCTAGTCGAGATAGAGAGCGGGTAGCGCGAAGGGGAAGAGAGGAAGGAGGCTGGGACAATTGGTAAGGGAGAGGACGGGAGAGAAGGAGGGCGGGGGTCGAGGGCTATGGGAAGGGGGGAGGATGGGGAGAGAGGCGAGGGCGGTTGAGAGCTGGGGAAAGTGGGTGTGGCGGGTTAAGCGGCGGTGCCCCCGGGTGGGAGAGCCAGAAATATTGGTTAGAAAAAGACGGAGAAAGAAAAATGTTAGTTTTGGAAATTTTAAAGTTTTATTCATGATGAGGCAATTTTAATGACATGGCGGTGGTGCGACATCATTGGTGGTTAAGTGACACCGCTGTTGGCGACATAGTGTCGTTATTTATGGTAGTTTTTTTGGAGTTTAAAAACTTTTGGGAATTTCTTGCCAAACAATGAAACTTGTTTTTTTTTGGATATAAGCCTAATCTTTAACTAACAGAATTTTTTGTTTATCAAACATAAAATTAGTTTTTTCTGTCTATTATACGTTATGGAATTAATGGGGCCCTGAGTACTTCACAACGCACAGTTTCGTGAGAAGTACTCTGAGTACTATATATATATTTTTTACTAACTGAGCTAAGCCTAGCCATAGATAACTGATAACTGAGCTAGGCCTAGTTGGTTCTCTGATGGCCATATAGCTCATATTCTATTTAACCTTTATAATTTCTTAAACAAAATACTAATATTTCCTAATCAAGTCGGTTACTGTTTGGGCCACCAAACCCCAACCCAAGAACCCACCAATCACAGAGAACCGAACTCAAGCACGCAATTGACCATTGAGCTCCATCTGCCGTCCATTTGGAAATCGGACGGCTGACCTCGACTTAATCGGACCGCTCAAACCCGCGCGATCCTTTCTAAAGGCCTCGACAGACCTGAATTCTTCCCTCTTTCTCTCTCTCTCTCTCCTCGATTGGATTTTGCTCTGGTGCTCTCGCTTCGCCCTCAACCCTCAATCAAATTCCTCCCCAATTCCCAACTTAGGGTTCGTCAAGGTACAATCTTTAATCGATTCGATTTCTAAATTTGGGGATCTGATGCTCTAATTTCATAAACAATCTGTAGATTTGTGAAGGGAAAAAAAAGGAAAAATGTTTGGTCGTGCTCCTTCGAGAACGAGCAACAACACGAAGTACTACGAAATCCTCAAAGTCTCGAAGAGCGCGAGCCAAGATGAGTTGAAGAAGGCGTATAAGGTGGCAGCCTTGAAGAATCATCCTGACAAGGGCGGAGATCCCGAAAAGGTCGTTGCTTGGTTGCTGTTTGATGTCTTGTTTGATTTATTTTTTATTTTTTCGTCAAAGTTTTTGTTGATTTGGTTGGATTTCATCAGTTCAAGGAGGTGACTCAAGCTTATGAAGTTCTTAGTGACCCTGAGAAAAGGGAGGTTTATGATCAATATGGGGAGGATGCGCTTAAGGAGGGGATGGGAGGTGGCGGTGCTTCGCACAATCCTTTCGATATTTTTGAGCAGTTTTTTGGTGGTGGAGGCTTCGGCGGCGGTAGTGGCGGCTTTGGTGGTGAGGGGATGAGGCATTGTTTGCTGTACTGCACTCTAGGGAAGCATTTTATTTGTTTGGGTGTTGATTTGTATTTTTTTTGCGACTGTTGATATGTAGGTAGCAGATCTAGGGTACGTAGGCAGAGGCGTGGAGAAGACGTAGTTCATAGTTTGAAGGTTTCTTTGGAAGACGTATATAATGGGACGTCCAAGAAATTATCACTTTCGAGAAACATGTTGTGCTCCAAATGCAAAGGGTATGTTCCGAGGCTCCATATCTCATAACTATTGTTTTAGCATGAATCATGCATGCACCTCTACTTGGGAAATACTTAGCCTAAGAATATGAGACTATCTATTGATTGTACGAAATCTGATATAAAGGCATAATTGCATTTTGAACCTAGTTATATATCCCGAGATTCCTGGTCCACTCAACTAATGGTCAAGAGCTTGCAAAATTTACATGTATTTTATATAAACTGATAGTCAACAGAAATAATATCACACGAATTCACAGGCACATGTCTGGAATGAAACTTGAGCATTAACAAATATATAAAATTGTTTTCAACTTAATTATTATATACCTAGATCCCTTGTTCACTTAGTTAATGGTTAAGAGCTTACAAAATTTACATAATTTTTATATAAAATTTATAATCAACATAAATAATATCACACGAAACCTTATTATATTTATAGGCTCTTAATTATTCACTTTCTATAGAGCAGCGAGAGTATATATATTAAACATGATCAGGCACACACTACAGACATGATCAGGCACACACAACAAGCACAAACATGATCAGGTACACGACATGACATGATCTCATGCGGGGGGAGAACCTGTGATAGGAGAAGCCGACGGCAGTGGAGTCGTTTGACTGTAGTTGTGAAACGATGGTCCGCTCAAGTAGAGTTGGGAGGTTGTTAGTGACGTCGGGATGATCCTACCGGGCCCAGTCCTTCGAGACGGTGCCGGTGGAGTGGTTTGACAGTAGTTGTGAAATGATGGTCCAGATAAGTAGAGTTGGGAGGTGGTTGGTAATGTCGAGATGGTCCTATCGGTCCCAGTCCTTGGAGCCGGCGATGGTATAGTGGTTTGAATATAGTTGTGAAATGTTGGTCCAGACAAGTGGAGTTGGGATGTTGGTGATGTCGGGATGGTCTTACCGGGCCTAGTCATTGAAGTCGGGGTAGGGGAGTGGCCCGCCCATAATTGGAAAATGAGGGCCCATACCGATAAAACGAATCCCACGACTATAATCAGTTGCAATCATAAATAGCCCACCCTTCCGTGGTTGTCCAATGTATATCAAGGAAAATGGGTGACTTCATAATTAGTGACGTTCATCATTTTTGTAATTTTTGTCTCTGCAGCCGAGTCGTGGGACTTGTTTTACCAGTCGAAACCCTCATTTTCCAACATGGGCGGGCCACTCCCCCGCCATCAACTTCAAGGACTGAGCCCGGTAGGATAACCGACCAATCTGACATCACCAACTTCCCAACTCCACTTGTTTCGATTATCATTTCACGACGACGGTCAAACCACTCTACCGTTGCCGGCTCCAAGGACTGGGCCCGATAGGACCATCCCGACATCATCAACCTTCTAACTCTACTTGTTCGGATCATCGTTTCACTACTACTGTCAAACCACTTCACTGGCACCGGCTTGAAGGATTGGGCCCAATAGGATCATCCCGACATTACTAACAACCTTCCAACTCTACTTGAACGGACCATCATTACAACTACGGTCAAACGACCTTTTCTTCTGCTGCAGGTTCTCCCCCTATATGAGATCGTGTCGTGTGCCTGATCATGTTGGTTGTGTGCCTGATCATATTTAATATATGTATTCTCGCTACGAATAATAAAGGGAGCCTATTCATAATAAATTTCGTGTGATATTATTTATGTTGACTAAATTTTATATAAAACTCATGTAAATTTTGCAAGTTCTTAACCATTTATCAAGTGAACGAGGGATCTACGTATATAATAATTAAGTTGAAAACAATGATATATATAACTGGTAATGCTTAAGTTTCGTTTCAGGCTCTTGCATGTATGGATTCATGTGATATTATTTCTGTTGACTATGAGCTTTATATGAAACTCATGTAAATTTTGCAAGCTCTTGACCATTAATTAAAAGAACCAGGGATCTAAGTATATATAATTTAGTCCAAAGCCATAAATAGATAGTATCATGCAATTATACCTTTATTTCGGATTTTGTACAATCAATAGATAGTATCATGCAGGGGTGGAGCCAGGAATTAGATGTTGGGGGCCAGGACAACATCCGGATCCGAATATGTGAAACTTTAATATATGAATATTGAGTTTGAATACAAAATTAATAAGGTTTGTTTAAACCTAATATAAAATAGGTGTCAGATAACTTTTGCGTAAATGAGTCATTTATAAGGTAAGCTATGGAAAATACATCACAAAAAAGAAGCAGCTTGTTTTACCTTTTGTATTACTAGACAATATACTTTGGTGTAAATTTCATTGTAGTATCTTGAACTTTTAGTGTTTTTCCAATAAACTACTTTAACTTTCTTTATTTATTAATCGTAACCATCTCAATTTTTTCAACTTCGTACAACTCTCTAATGTTATTTTTAACTGTAAATCGTCTATATGACCTTTCGTAATAAAGCAACTCTTGAACTAAAGCAATCTATCTATAAAAAGAAAAGCAAAACATTTGTAAAAAAACACCATTATATAAATGAGATTAAAGCGAATCTATAAAATCATTTAGGATTGCGGAAAACTAACTTTAGCGAGTGGGAGAAGCAAAATTGACATGAGATGAGATAATTAAGTTTTTCCTGGTAAATAAATCAAAAATAATATGTGCTTTCTCCATAACCGTAACTTTTAATGCAAAACGAATAGAAGGGGTTTTTCTTTGAAAAGAAAGATTTAGAAAAGTTTAGGTAGTTACAAATGTTAGATCAAGTCAAAGATCGCTTAATTGAAAACACCAAAACCTCATAGTAATTTATTTAAATTTAACTATTAAAATGCCCTTTCCACATACAAATAACAAAGGAAATTATCATTTTAAAACAATAAACTAATATGAAGTCAATAAAGGACCGGCAAAAAGTTTGAGAAGTATCATGTTTTTTTAATTGAAATTCTGTTATTAAGTAGGTTTTTTTTTATTTTGGACCCCAAACTAACATATTTTCAAAAAAGAAACCCTAAACATGAAATTTTTGAAATACACCTCAAGCTTAAACGTTAACTAATATAGACTTTCCGTTAAATTCAATGGTTAAATCCTAAGTATAAAGATAGAACTACCCTTCCATTTCTTCTCTTTTAAACCATGCAGGGGTATTTTGGTCATTTACAGCCACCAGAACTGTATAATTAATAGAATTTGGATGGGAGTTAACATGATGGTCATTTTTAGTTAAACTTAAAAGGTTGGGGTGTCTTTTTTGAAAATACCGAGTCTGGGGTGACTTTTTTGATTTTGTGGAAGTTTTGGGGGTCCAAAATATAAAAAACCCTAAAAAATGGAAAGGAGTGAGAAATAGATATAAATAGCTGAACTAAGGCCTTGAACCTTGACCAACACCCAAGCAATCCCATGTCCTAACTATTGGGACATCATGAACCTTTGTTATTTATTTTGAACATTATTAAATATTAGAAATAAAACTATTTTACATATGCATATATAGCCGAATTTTGCACCTTTGGGGGCCCTTAGTCCGCTCTGGCTCCGACCCTAGCTAAGATAGTATTTGGTTTTTTAGCTTTCAGCAGTTGATTATATTGAACATTTTTCTACTTCTGGTACATATGTCCATCCATTTTTTGGTGTCCATTTCTCGTTTTATCAGTTTCTCATATAAGAAAGATGCCGTGTATCTTAAATTGCAAGTTTTTTTCCCTTTTGCCCATATAAAAGAACTAGAGTGAAGCTTTGAGTCTCATAACTTCAGATTAAAGCTCGTATTGCTTATGTAAATGGAGTGATGTTTGATATATTGTGTTTGCAACGAACTAAAAGGGTAAATCTTAGGCACTTTCAGCGAAGGACCATTTGGAAGCTACATAGTTGATTCATAAGAAATAGATATTTCTTGTTGAGTCTTATATTGAAATTTAATTATCATTACCTGCATTTAATACCCACATTGGTTATGCTCCTCGGAAGGTGCTTGATTTGTTATATTATGCATCAATGAACTCACATGTTAATTGACGTTTGTTTTATTGATGAAGAGACCACCGTGTAGCATACTTTGGTAAGCATATTACTAGGATGGATCACCTTCTAGAAATTATGTTTTGAAAGGGTATGAAATATGTTTCAAAATGAACTAAGTGCAATGCTGCAATAAGGTTAAGTGGCCACCTTTAAAATATGTAGGGACCGTCTCTTGTTCAAATCTATACATGTTGGCATGGAATACATGTTGAATGTGGAGGAGATTGACGGTCAGTTGAGGTCGCCGGCGGCAAGAGAGGGGGCGCTGGAGGTGATGATGAAGAAGATAATGGTTGATGATGAAGTTGATGGAGAGGAGAGAGGCGAGGGAGAGAGAGTCGGGGCAAAGGAGAGGCAAAGGTGGTGGAATGGGCAGAATTAAAGGACCTGGGCGGGGTTGATGGCGGGGGAGGTGGAGTGGGGCTATGGCCGGATTGGGGGGTCTACGACGGGGGTTGGGGGAGGTGGTGTGGAGAGAGGGGTTTGGAGGTGGAGGTGGAGGTGGAGGTGGAGGAAGAAAATGAAGATTGGGTTTAGGGGATAGGGATTTGAAGGTTTGGTTGAGGAGGAAGATGCTGCAGGGAAAATGGGTAGAGTCGGCTGAAGAGGGGAGGCTGACGTCGTTTCTAGTAGGGGCGGTGTATGGAGGAAAGAGGGCCAGGAGGATAGAGAAGAGTGGTAATTTTGGGGTTTTTGAATTTATATGTTGGCGTGGCAACTTAAATGATGGTGGTGACGTAGCAGTGTTATCTATGGTAGTTATCTCAAGATTCCAAATGTATTGTAGTTTTTTGTCATAGGCCAAATGGTGTGTACGGTTTTTGTAAATAAGCATTAATATAAGATACAAATTTATTTATTCAATACTATTATACTAACCCAACTCAAGCTTTGCTATTTCTTGTAGTTTTGTAAGACATTTCTAAAGCATCTCACCAAAGCAACAAATAAAAATGAAAGCTTGTTAATGCTATTTTTTTCGACGATTTGATCTCAACCAACTACCCTCATATCTAGGTTGAACCATTCAACCAATGACTAAGCTCCCAGGCATGTGATCTTATAGGATAGGTGCTTGTGCTAGGTGAACAATGACGGAGGCATCGTGATGGTGAAGTGGCGATGTATGAAAGATAACATTCTCAGTTGCCGTGGTTGCCAAGGTTTTGGTTAATGAATAAAAGAGATTTACACGACGTCAAATCTCGATTGATGACTCAAAATGGACTTATTCCCAATTTTAAATCTTTTTTTTTGTATCTTGAATCCGATAGGTTAGAAAGGATTAAGGTGTGGATCTGTGGCCGAAAATAATATATTGATGATAATCAAGTTGGTTGATGAGTGATAAAAAGTCCGACAAGAAGATAATGAATCGGTTCATTAAGAAGATTGAATGCAACCAACCAAATATAATCACAAACGTAAAACGAGGCATATAGACGAAAATGAGGCATAAATGGTATCCTAAGTACAATTTTGCAACATAGTCTAGAAAGTTCTAAAACTTGAAATTCAGACCGAAACTAAGACAAGCTGATGGCCCCATATTTCATTCTGGCTCCAAAAGATCCGCTATCTAGGTAAAGAGATAATAAATTATAGGTCGTATGGTAGGGTTAAAATCTAATAAACCGGGACTATTGAATTTCTAATACTCCAAACTGGTTAGGGGTGTTGGGTAAGCTCTCTCTCTCTCTCTCGATACTAGTAGGATATGAGCTATGGCTGATGGTCATGTCTTAAAATATTGAACATGATCATAATAAATATATCTTGGTATTAGATTTACATTTCTTTGTATAAAGAAAAACTATCTACAATTTTGTAGCATAAACCATAAAATATCTAGAATTGAGCAGAAAAAGAAAACTAAAAATATATCAACCAAAACTTAGACAAGGTTAAGGGTTCAATATCTTTGATTTAGGCTTTGAAAAATTAACCATTTGATGAAATGTGGAGGCAATGAGTTTTGCTATGTAGGGAGCTAGCTTAAGACAACAATAGGGATTTAATTGGCTCATGAATCTAGGCCACACCCTCAGATATTAAACTAATCATAATATTTAAAACTAGGTTATGACTGAACCTTTGTAAGATATTACACACATGTATGTATGTATATGTCAAGTATCAGATCCTTTACTCTCTCTGAACTATCTTTAATCAAAGCCGATCTCTTGATTTAAATCATTGGAAAATTATACTAAACTATGTACTTTCACAGCTTTAGCCATGGACCTTTTAAATTACATTTGAACACCATGAACTAGCGGTACTTATTTTATGAAAATATCATTTGTTATCTTTCCAAAAAAGTGACGGTCATGTGGTTTGTGCATCAACAATTTAGAAAGTGACATATCGATGGTATATTGGTATTTTAATGATCAAGTACTGATTGTTCATGATACATACAATTTTAAACTTCATGGTATTTTTAAATGATAAAATTATTAAGTTCATGGTCAAAGTTCATGATATTTTTAAAAAAAAAATGAAATTTAGCCTTCACATCACGTGTAAATTATAGCCACAATTTTATTTTTATTTATCAATCACAATTATTGACCTCATAATACAAGACATGCAAATGCTGGACAAATGGAACTGCACTCTTTAGAATTTGTACTCTAAGGACTAAGGACATAGTTCTAATGATTGGGCTTAATTAATTTGGAAATCCCTGCACATGCATTAATGTTCGGACCTAGTAGAAAAATAGGACACATCAAAACACTCTAGCCTCATTAAACACTCAATAAACTGAGCAATGGTGTTTTGTTGGGTGAACGAAACCGAGGCTTGCGTCCAAATGATGCAACAGTGCAGCTATAGTGGATAAAAGCCTCAATCTTGCAATATCATTGTTCTAATCCCTGGACATGTCGGCCTAATCACTTGATATTCTGTTGATCTACCTACATAGTAAAGTGTTAAATAAGGGTGATCCAATCACAATCTTGATCCTGGAAGAACTGTAAGGGAAAAAAAGGAATAAAGTTCATGGTCTTGAGGCTTACATGTGCCATTACTGCATCCACATATAGCATAGCTAAGTTCAGTTATGTTTAAACGGTTTCTGTTCATGCTATCAATCTGTTATGCATTTGATGGACATCAGATTCTGGCCTTTTTAATTTTAATGGTTCTACTGTACAGCAGTTTTACTAATGATGTGCACATTTAGAGTTATGCTTTGCTTGTTACCTTTTCAAACAACATGCACTTGTAACACACATCATCTATTTTTTCTTGAAGAATTTAAGATGTGCTTGAATAACATGCTTCTTAGCGTTATTAGTGCATTTATGTAAACTGTGCCCTATCATGACATAATTTGATAATTACATAATTATGCACAGTTACAAGGTGGGGAGTTAAGATATCTGAGTCTCCAATAGGACCTACCACTTTTACAGCCTTTAGCAAGAGAGATAAAGTTCATCTATTAAATGATTCTTTCAATAGGCATTCCATAAATGCCATAGGAACATTTGTATATCTGTTTTTTATTTACCATACCATGTGGCAGTAATCTTCTCAGTTGAATCTCTGTCATGTTCCAGGGGTTTCCAGAAGTATAAACTAACACATCTTTGAACAAATTATTTTTACTTCCAAGGAAAACTGTTTTTTGTACTTTTTATGTACAAAGTGCGTATATAAGGGGCAGTCCAATATCAGCAAAAATGAGATATCTTTTGAACAAATTATTTGTACTTCCGAGGACAACTGTTTAAATAAAATATTATGTGATTCAAGTATTGGGGTGCGAAGATAAACTTATACAGATATCTTTTGAAGTTGAAAGAGAAGGCTTGGATATTGATGCATATGGGGAGAAAAAAAGGGGATGGGTGGGAGACTGGCAGTTTAAACGAGTCAATTAAAATATATAAATAGATCGATGATGTGGATAGCTTCACATGAGAAATAGATCAGAAGACTTTTCTCATTTCTTATATTCTTATTTTTTTTGGCACGGGCCCGTAAGCCCTAATCTATGCACACAACACACAACACACACGCACCCAAGGGGATCCACGAGTTTGCCCCGAAAGCGTTAATTTATGGCCATTTCCCCTCCTGGGTTCCCCGCACTTTCCTCAGGAGGGGAAGTGCCCATATACCAACTGAGCTATTGCTCATTGGTCTTAAATTTTTTTATTAGGAGAGTCCATCAGTTGATGACATGAGCTATATTCATGAAGTTTGCATTATAATATATAGAGAGAGTGTGTGTAATTAAATGGGTCTGCGGTCGACCACAATCCCAGGTCTACGGTCGCATGACCATACCCCACAGTTGGGTCCCGTCCTAACTTAACCCATGGCCTATCCCAATTGTTTTCCCCATTTCCGAGTGCAGCAACCCCATATAGCTCATGGATATATTACAAACTTATATACAATTTGTTGAGATAATGTTGTTTTCTCCCTGCAACAATAGTTTCGTTAGATGCATTATGTTTATTCATCATTTCAGGAAAGGTTCAAAGAGTGGGGCATCAGGTAGATGTTATGGATGCCAAGGAAGTGGAGTGAAGATGGTAACCAGACAAATCGGACTTGGCATGATCCAACAAATGCAGATTGTTTGCCGTGACTGCAAAGGAGCAGGTTTGATGTCGTGCTAATTTGCTCTTGAAAGAGTTTGATGCTTGAGTTTTTTCCCCTGGGCTTAGTGTTGTTTGTACCCTTACATCTGTAGATGCTCACTCCCTCCTAATTTTTTTTCCTTGTATGCAGGCGAGGTCATTAGCGACAAGGATAGGTGTCCACAATGCAAAGGGAGCAAAGTTACCCAGGAGAAGAAGGTTTTAGAGGTGCATGTTGAGAAAGGAATGCAACATGGTCAGAAGATAGTGTTCCAAGGAGAAGCAGATGAAGCTGTAAGTAGTCTCTACTTTTGTTTTGTTTTACTTTATATGTTCATTATTAGCCACTCATATAATTATTAGCGAGCTGGGAAATATCTCTATTGATAAGGATATTATGCCTCATCACATCTATGGAGAGCAAACTATTATCCTCACAGCCGCATTCAATTTGGCATACTGTCTAAATAGTATGTAAAATTTGAAAATGTGCAGCCTGATACTGTGACAGGGGACATTGTTTTTGTGTTGCAACTCAAGGATCACCCTAAATTTAAAAGGAAGTATGATGATCTGTATGTCGAGCATACACTTACCCTGGCAGAGGCACTCTGTGGCTTTCAGTTTGCTCTGACCCATCTCGATGGCAGACAGTTGCTCATAAAATCCGACATAGGGGGAGTTATCAAGCCTGGTAAGTTTTATTATTATTTTAAACTATACCTTGATTTCTTAATATCATCCACACATAGCTATCTTATGCTGTCTTATGGTTCTTAAACCAGATCAATATAAAATGATCAATGACGAGGGTATGCCTAATCACCAGAGGCCTTTTATGAAGGGTCGTCTCTACATCCACTTCAATGTGGAATTCCCAGAGTCTGGTGTCCTTTCTCATGACCAACGCCGTAGTTTGGAGGCAATTCTGTCACCTAAACCGAGCAATCGCATGTCAGCAATGGAATTAGATGAATGTGAGGAGACCACTTTGTACGATATCAATATGGAAGAGGAGATGAGGCGGAAGCAGCACCAGAGGCAGCAGGAAGCCTACGACGACGAAGAAGAACCAGGAACCACAGGGGTACAGTGCGCCCAGCAATAAGCGATAATGCATTGCGTTTATGGTATATATTGGCTTCCTTTTCGTTGATTCCCTCATATCTATTTCCATTAGTTCATATTAAACTATTTTCTCTCTCCTTTCCCTGCTATTGTTTTGTATTCTTGAATATTAGCTTTAAAAAATGCTCGTCTCTCTCCTTCCATGACAAGTGTGCTACTACTGTAGTTAAGATTTCCTAGGTTTAGTAGATATCGAATAATATATTGTGGTTATGATGAAAAATTGGATGTTGTTGGCTGGCTTATTGGGCCTAGCATGTATGGTATCTGCACATACTCTAATATAAGTTGATATTTTTTGTTTCACAAAATTATCTAAATATCGTTCCTTATCTTTTCCACTTCCTTTTGAAATGATATATTTCCATCTAGTCCCTCTTTAACAAATGTATTTGGCATCTAACAGAAAACAGTCCGTTCTCGGTTATTCTTTGTTTAGCATGAAAACAATGAAGTATTGGGCTATTTCGGTTTCTAGACATAGAAGGAGCATACAAGTGCACACGGGCATTATGCATTACATATACACGCACGTGACTACATGTGGGTCGTATTCGGAATGGTTACAACCCTGAAAATATGTATGATGAACCATCTGGATTGTGAATCCAGAACGTAATCCAAAGGGATGATCGCCATCTGCAAATTATCAAGTTTCTGTCCAGACTCCAGACGCTACTACAAAATCCCAAGCATGCACAATAACGGGTGCATGTTTGTACGTGCGTTCAAGTATATATCATTGAGATTTGTCATAAATAAGTGCAATGCAATGATATACCTACCTAAAGTTGTCTGATGTGGATTGTTTGGTATAGGACTAACAACTGAATCCGCAGGCCCTGTCACTCTATAATAAGTGTTGAGAGTTTTAAAGAGTGTAGGCGCCTAGGCATCCGCCTAGGCTTTTTCAAGAGCTTGGTTGGTAAGGATGTAAACATATACTGATAATCCGAGATGAATCTGGATCTGTATCTTTTATCAAAAACGGATAGTTATTTTCTGATGACTACCTGAATCCGTAGCCGCATCCATCAATAGTCACTGGATACATATATTATAACACTTATATCCTTTCCTTATCCGTATCCTATACCAAAAATAGTTTTTGGCTTCATTGATTATATCTTTTTTCCAATATCAATTTCATATCTGTAGCCGTATACAACTTTTACCAAATACGGACATTAATTTTCATTTCCAATAACTATAAATACAATTACCGGATATGGACCCATATCTGAGCCGTATCCGATCCATTTACATTCCTATTGATTGCTACGTTTTTTACCGAAATGTTACCCTCTTATCCATCAAGTTCTATCCCTTTTTTTTGTTACATGAAGGCACTTTAAGATACACAAGTGTTTTGTCTTACTATTTTTATCACTGCAGCCTTTTAGTAGAGATTAAACTTCGTACAAAATCTTATAAAATGTATTTTTGGGTCATCCTTGGTGTGAGCATGCTACTAACCTAATGTGTTGCTACTTTATTTTTCCCCATCGCCACTCTGTATGTTTTTGTAAGTCACGAGGCCTAGGTTGATCTCGACGGTGACTCTGAGGATGGTACACTATAAGTTTTATTTTTTGATTTTTTTTCCTGTAAGTTATCCATAATCAATTTTTGGTTAATACTTTTTTTTATGTACCTTTTGTCCCTTCTTTTTTTCTTTTCCTTTTTCGCACTATTCTCTTTTGGTAATTTGATTTTTGTAGTGTTTCATTTCTTTCTCATACCTCAAATATCAGTGAAGTAAAATAAAATTTGGCAAGTAAAAAAGTTCAATTCGACCACTTCATTTTCTTGGATTCTTTTCTAATCTAAATTATTGTTATGGAAACAATTAGAATTAGTGATTAATTAAAAATAGACCAGAAATAGCATAATTAAGCATGCTGATTTCTGAGCGAACGCCGTTGTGGCCATTGCCCCGGTCACTCCACTTCCCCCTTACCCCCACCCCACCCCACCCGCTAGGGTTGCATTCGGATTCGGGTATCCGGATCTAGATTCAGATATATTTCGTATACATATATGATTTGTCTTCTGTTGGATATGGCATGAGTATGTATATAAATATTTTTTTCGACGTGGATATGGATATGGTTATAGTAAAATTATTCGGATATGGATAATTAGGTATATGAAGTCGGATACGGATAATTAGGTATATGAATTCGGATACAGATATTTGCATACATACATGAAAACACATCTTTTAAATTTATTTTTAGTTTATAATCCGTATTTAAACCATACAATTTTTTTCTCATTTTATATGTTATGCATCTAAAAGGATATTTTGACTTATTTTATCATGTTTGTTTCAAAATATGCAAAATAGGCTAGTAATATGTATGGTATATTTGTTGATATATCCATTAGGGTAAAAGGAGCCTATAGTGTCCATGTAGGGTGCATCCTACTGTGGAACATATGTGTCATGCATTTATTGGGATTTGCATGGTGCTTTTGCATTTAAGTGCATGACCCAATGAAAAGATGAAAGGACTTAATTGCAAAAGCACCCTGCAAAGTCCAATGCATGGATGCCATATATGCTCCACCGTAGGGTGCACCCTACAATGCCACTCCAAGGCCCGTTCTCTCAATCTATTAATTCATATAATATTCCTTCTGTATGCATATTTTTTGTGTCAAATTTTATGGGTACTCGTTAAATTAGCATTCAAATACGTTTTTGGAATGTATCGATTAGGTACGGTCGTACGGATTTTCGCTCCACGTTTATAGCTGTTTTATCCAATATCTCCTTTTTACACAACCAATTCTTATTTGTATCATTTGATTCGTATCGATATGATTTTGTCAAACACGGATATACCTTTATATTACCAAACTGTATTTGTAGCCGTATCCGTGATCGGAAAACAAATACGGATGTGCCAACACTCATATCCACTCCATATCTGATCTGAATGCAACCCTACCACCCGCACGAGACCGTTTAGTGCATCCCTTGCTTGTAAGTCGACCTGGTGCAATAGATGCGGATTCTGGGTTCCACGCTCCTTCGTACAAGATTCTCATACAACCTGAATGCAAATGCACACCTTCCTTCGTGTATGCTGCTCTCTTTGTTACTGCAGAGACGGGCTAGAAGGTCGAAAAATCAATGTTGTATAGTGAAAAATGGCTAATGTTGCTACCGGAAACGACTTTTAGAACTAAAATGTCTTTACAGGAATGCTCAAGATCGATGATGATACTCGTCTTGGGCTCTGATGGAAATACAAGCAATGAAAGCAAGTGAAAGGTTTGCATCATCCAAACTGTAGTAGTCATCTGTAGTTCAGAATTATCAAGTGTGGGCATATAGATTATTCAATTTACTTGTTCCTTATTGTGGTGGAGTTGATGTTATACTTGCATGCGTACCTTCCGTCTCAGAGAGGATCAAACCCTGCCTTCATGGGATGTTTTTGGTAGAAACATCAGAATCTAAACTAGCAGGAGAAGTTATGACTCTTTAAGCTTTATTATGTTTGTGCTAATTGCAAGAGAAAATTCCTTGCTCATAGGATATAAAAATTGCATCTTTAATTAAGCAGTTTGGTATTTGAGCCAGATTTTTGCCATAACATTGTAGCAGAAACTCTAGTTTTTAACTAGAGGTTATATAGCCTTTGTTACGTGAGTTTCTTGAGGTTCAAAGGATGCAAACAACACGTTCAATACTGCGTGTTCATTTCCTTTTGATCCTTTCTTTTGTAGAAATGATTACTAATGGAGATAAGACAATTTCATTTACCATAATTAATGAGGATACCAAAACATTTATATGAACAAATGAAATTTATGTTATAATTTTGCAGGTGTTGCAACTTTTAGATACAAGATGCGGTGTCTCACTATTGCATGGATAATTTTTTGAACGAGAGTCTTAACAACAAATTTCACTTGAAACGACAAGTATGACTTTATTTTTGAGGATAATGGAAGTTTCAACATATATGAGCAGTTTTTCTCTTCATCTTGAAATCAAGTTTATAGTCTTCGGCTCGCCTTCGACTCTATCTTGTGTGTTTTTCTGGATGTGCATTTCGATTCAAGTTGAGTTTTATACGATCCTTATGGAAAAGCTTATCTATAAGGGCTTGTAGAGAAAATTTCTCTATAAGCCTCTGGATAGCTTTGAGATTTGTGCAAATCCTTTTGGCACTCTCTTTCTCTTCTTGCACGAATCTCAAAGTCCATCTAAATACTTGCAAAAGAGTTGTAGAGAAATTTGGTAGAGAAGACAGACCGTTTAAAGTTTAGGATTTGCTCTGTTCCGTTATTGTTAGGAGGTCACATCAATAAAGCAGAGTGGGAATAAGAGCTTTCACATGTGGTTTTGTTGGGAATATATCTATAAGCTTTATTATCACATGTGGTTTTGTTGGGAATATATCTATAAGCTTTATTAGAGTTGATAATTCAGAGTTCAGCGAAGTGTGAATGGCTGGAATATCATTTTGCTACATAATACAACCAGTCCTTCAACTGTCGCATGAAAGAGTACATGTAGGGGGCTTGTAGCTTACTAGTTTGCCAACTATTAAAAATTTATGAAGTGATGTTTTGCTTTGTGGAATTGGTGGGAACCACTATAGTAAAATCAGAGTTTCATCCAAATTGTAATTTGGGTATATTTTCAAGATTTTTGAAACAGCATCATTGAATTTTAAACGTACCCCTACTTGAAGGGTATTTTTGTAAAAAAAATATCATATTCAGTACATATTGGGCTATTCAATCCATGTATAAGGTCATTTTGGTGTTATTTAATTCAGTCACGATCTTAAACAAATTAAAGAAACCGTCATTTTCAAACAATTTTGCTAGTTCAATGACGGTTTATGACATTTTAAAATTTTAAAAGTTCAAAGATGTTATATAAAAGGAGAAAACGGGGCATGCATTGCCGGAAACTGCAGCGATCCCTCACATGGGCCAATTGGGTCCAGCGGCATAACTGCAAAATAGCCCGTGGGCACTATTGGCCCATGTGAGAAACTACTGCAGTTTAGACTCTCCTTTCCTCGGATAAAAAAAACTTGAAAGTTCAATGGTTATTTATAAAATTTATTCTTATAATTTTAGTAACATCTTCCCAAACGTTAGTTTTACCTGAATTGATCCATCTACCGTTGAATTCATACCGTAAAAAGAGGGCAGTGTAGTGATAAAGAGACTGAGAAGTGTGAAACTTACGGTCTAAGAGTGGTTCTGCGTAATGGAAGATAACATTGATGGTTTTGATGATGGGTTTTCACCTTAGGAGGTAACTTGGGGAAGCGAGTGTTTGTGATCATTTTATATTTTGAGGGAGTTATGAAGAGGGGAAAAGGGTCTGGTGAGGCTCTTTATATTTTGATATAAATGAATATAAAAACGAAGATATTTGAGAGCTGCCCCAAAACCAAGCAATTTGATCTTCTGTAATGCCTGCTCAAATTTAGGCGCTTGTACTGGCGATCGTAATATAGGCCTCGTTGTTCCATTTCAAAGCCACACACTTTTTACGGCCTAGGGTTGCTTAGGTGTGGGCCCACACTCCCCATCATTCACTAGGGTTATGGAGGCAATGGTCCTAATACTGAGCTATTACCCGTGTGTGTTTGAAGGACACCGATACGCTGCTCCGGTTTGGAGCGCTCGATCCGTGCTATTATGAAATAACACCAGGGATGCTATTACGATATCTGATTGGAACGGGAAAGTATGACCAAGGGTTGGGATCATCATAGCAGGCCTTAAATTCGGTATTACCACTGATTCGTCAAATTACTTGAATGTTATTGTTAGCAGGTATACGGCTTGCTTTTAGCTATTAACTTATGAACAATGAAATGATTATTAAGTATCATTACAGAAAATCTTGTTTGTAAGAGAATTCGGCCAAGTAGGAAATCGAGCCGAGCGCAAGTGGTTATCGGCTTACTATAGTTGGTGGACGGTTGAAGCAACATAGCTTCTCAAGGAGAGACTAAAATAGTTACTATAAATAGTCGGTGAAAAACTAAATGTGCTATCAAAGCATGCACAAGACCGTGGGCATCGATGTCGGTTAGTCTATGTCAATAGAATGGCATTGGAGCTGCCACGTGATTCAAGCCCAAGTACTCCTCGGATACTATTAAAACCAGTAGAAAGTACGAAAGGACGCTTTTGGAATCAAAACTCCATTATTTCTATCAGTCAAATTTTATCAACAGATTAGACTTCTTCGTTTTTCACTAAGTGGTTGAATTAAGCTTGTTTTGCACTTGAGCGGATTATGTCGTGTAGGAGCCCGCTAAGCAGGTGTCCACATCAGCAGGGTATAGGTGGGTGCTTAGACGGCTGAATCTTCTTGTAAATGTAATGACGGTTTGATTTTCACGATACTCTGGCTCATCGCAGATGTACACTCATCATAGTGGGCACGGGAACTTGCAAATTGCCTCAAATACTTCGGATATCTAAATGAAGAAAAATTGTTGAAGAAAGAAGAGTTCTTGGAGAGATGAGAAAATAATTTATGTCAATATTTTGGACGAAGAAAAAGACTATTAAATAGAAACGTAGACAAATATCCATAAAATGCCGGAATCAAATTTTACAGGAATTAAATTTCTTGATTGTTGTTACCGAAATAAAACGAGGTATATTTTAACTAGTCACATAAGCAGGACCCTCTCATATAACTATTTTACTATTTGACGCCCAATAAATTTTGGTATGGAAGAAATTTAGTTTGGAACTATGTATTATATACAACAATTAAATCTTCAAATCTAGCATTTTTCTCTTTAGAAAACCTCATATCTTCATTCCTAAAACATAGTTAACAAAAACTACTAAAACCGAATAGACAGCGCACTAGGTGCAAGACGGTATCCCAACTGTCTAGCACCGTCTAAAGCTTTTTATAATTTTATCTTTATGCTATAACTTGTCTAGGAGTAGTGTAGAAGATTGCGCCGTCGAAGGCTTTACAGCTGTGCGAATCTCTCAATGTCCGATACCAATGTCCATTATCAAGATCTATATGATAACTTATGCACATCAAAGATGCTGACCTAGGCCAAGAATAGGACCGTTTAGTGTGGACCATCATGTCACTGTTCTATGCCGGCAATTGTACCAATTCTCTATTTTCTTTGGGTTCTAGACGTAGGGTACGTACCGATCCTTGCATTTAGGCTTAAAATAAATAGAGTTTCGTATGTAAAGACCTAAACATTCATTTATGGCTTGTACACTGCGAACCTTTGAAAGCCGATCCCTAACCGTGTTGGTGCGAATTTTACGAGTGAAAAAAGGAATAAGATAGAGTAAGTCTCAGGTAACACCCTATGAGTCATTAGTTTTTGCTTCAACCATTGTATTTTAGGGTTTTTTTTATTGAACCCCTGCAACTTGGCTAATTCTAATTGTAACCCCTAAAACCTACTATTTCTAAATACAAACCCCTAATTGATCAAATAAGACCTTTTGTAATCTTAATCCGAGTTTATGTTTGGGTTATGGGAAACTTGGGTTAGCCTTTAAGAGATTGTCTTAATTTAACCCCGTTCTTTCAGCTAAACTATCTTTTTAACTATTCAAAGTATGGTACATCCTTTAAATCTTGAACATTTCTTCTCAAATGAACATCCCCCTCACCATGATGTACACTCTCTCAACCCTACGCGTTTATGCAAGCCGTCGAAAATCTCTTGCCCTAATCTTAACTAAGGATTAACTGTATGTTTTTTTAATAAAGAATTTGTCATTATTTGATATCATGCGTTTTTAATGGTTCATTAACTGCATTAAAATTAATTTACTTTTATTTTTACTTCACTTAATATTATGTTTAAAATTATTTTTCCCTCTTTTATACAATCTAATATTTGCTTTCTTTGATTTCACTAATTAACTACCATGTCTAGTTTTTTTTTTTCATTGATTACTCTCAAGATAATTTTCCATGTTTTTCCTTTGATTCACTAACTATAATCACTACTATAATGAGGGGTTGTCTCTACAGATAGAGGAATTCGTAGGGGCATTATTTGCCCATACGGTGACCACCGTAGGGGCATAAATAAATTTAAAAAATATTAAAATGCAATCTTTTTATTTGACCCTACGGTGCCGCAAAAGAAAGCCCTATGGATTAATCCGTAAGGGCAAAAAAGGGTTATTTAAAAAAAATAAAGCCAAGTAATTTCCCACTGTCTCCCAAAACCCAAAATTTCCCACCAATCTGTGCCACCCTAAAATTCCTCGCCCCTCGTCGCCCACTCTCATCGTCGACTTGCTCGTCGCCGAGTTCCTCCTTCATCACCGTCGATTGAGCTCGTCGTGGAGTTCCTCATCGCCGCCGATCGTCCTCGCCGCCGCCTCTACCTCTTCGAGTTCCATCTTCCCGGCCTCCTCCATCTCGTCGAGCTCTTGCTCTCCACCTCCTCGAGGAACATTATTCGTCGGCCGGTCTTTGGCAGAGGTGAGTTAATTTGGAATTTAATTTATATTTTTGTTGTTTTTGGTGTTATTGCTGTTGATTTTAGGGTTAGGGTTATAGGGCCGGATTAATTAGGGGTTAATTTGGGTTAGGGTTAGGCTTTGGGTGATAATTAGGGTTAGGGTTAATTAGGTAAAATAGGGTTAGGGTTATAGGTCCGGGTTAATTGGGGGTTAATTTGGGTGAGAATTAGGGTTTGGGTGATGATTAGGGTTAATTAGATAAAATAGAGTTAGGGTTAGGGTTAATTTGGGTTAATTAGCTAAAATAGGGTCGGTGATGATTAGGCTTAGGGTTAGGGTTAATTAGACTAATTAGGGTTAATTTTGGTTTAGGCTAGGGTTAATTTGGGCTAGGGTTTGGGTGATGACTAGGGTTAGGGTTAATTTGGATTAATTAGGTAAAATAGGGTCTATTTGGGTTTGGGTGATGAATAGGGTTAGGGTTAGGGTTAATTAGGTAAAATTGGGTTAATTTGGGTTAAGGTGTTGATTAGGGTTAATTTGGGTTTAATTAGTTAATTTTGGGTTTATTACAGATAATTTGAGTTAGGGTGATGATTAGGGTTAATTAGGGTTAGGGTTTAGAGTGCACTAGTTCTTTCAGTAGAATACTCAATAATAACGTAAATGTAAAACTTTACCGTAAACTTAAGAAAAATTTACCTTAAACTAAAAACTTCAAACCCTTAAAAACGAAACGTAAACGTAAAATCTATTCAAGTTAAATCCAATATATGATACTCGATGATAATATGGAACTTTCATATTCTCATTGATACTCATATGTGAAAATCAAAGCGTGACTGAGTCTCCGTCTATCGGTTAACATACGTTCGATGTTCGTAGAACTATACGAAAGTTGTTAAATATCGGACGGTATAGTTTGGTGCTAACAACCGTCGTGTAGTCTATATGACGAGAAAAATCAACTGTCTGATAATCGATAGATTTTGTCACGACCCGAAGGTACGGAACGTGACCGGCACTTAAATTACGAAACGTCTCAAGGCGTAACGTAGTCTAAGTAAGCCAAAGTCCGGAAATCTAAACCGTTTATAAGCAATAGAGTGAAGGAAAACTTAACTTAAAAAGGTGATTTAAAAAAAAGTCAAATCAAAAGCATTTTAAAACATCATTTTTTCCGAAAATTTCGGCAAAGTCTCTTTTGTAAATACTGGCCCCGAGACGGGCACAACACAAAATATGCATAAGTAATGAATAAAGACATCCCCAAACAGGAGCTAGCTTTTTGCCAATGGCGGAATCACAACCACATGCAATATATATATCCTCATAATTTGAAATCAACATTTAAAAGCAAGAAATAAAAACCAAGAATAAAGTCGGCTCACACGAGATCGACACCAGAAATCAGAATGTAAATATATACCAATGAACCTCACAGGCTCACAGTCTAGGTCCAATATACAAAGATAGATGGAGTATACTAAATCCAAATAATATATATGTTGGGAGCAATTGAATATCCTCAACCCACCTACGAGTAAGCTGCAAATCGATGTAACGAAGCAAAAAAGGAAGTACGTCAGCCGCTACTGTGCTGACGGGTCAGACCTGCAAGATACTGTGGCACAACGGGGGTGAGTTGCCAACTTGTGAGTAGTAAGTAACATCTAATAAGGCTATCGTAAGCATGCACGCAAATGCGTCACAACCTACGTATCAATATGATACGATGTACTAGCATGAATGCATAATCAAACACGAAACCTGAATATGTATGATATGAGAAAATCTTTATTCTTATCTTAGAAAAACCTCTGTGCAATAAACTGAAGTATCATCAATGAAATCAATAGAAAATCCGTGTCAAGTATCGACACAATATATATACCCCAATATCTCAATGTTTCAATATCTCAATATCTCAATGTCTCAATATCTCAATGTCCCAATATCTCGGGCTCTGTCAGTCCGGATCGGCTCATATCATTAAATCTCACGACTACGCCGGTATCCTCCGGATATCCGCCGTGTCGGACATCACCGGTAGGTAGTCTGCCCCTGCCAGGCTCATCGTCTACAATTCGAGCTTCTTGCCCCGGGGTACCATACCGGGCCCACCATGTACCCGAGACGGATCATCCGACTCCTCGAATCGGGTCTCAAAAACCAACAAAAATCAGGAAAACTCATGATGGACGGCACATATATCATATCACGAGAAAACCTCAACTTACATTTTTATAATGATAATAGGTTTATAAAATTCTTGCGGTTTTTCCCAAAATCCAGAAATCTCATAAGTACTGAAATTCTCAAGTGTAAACATGTCGGTGATGATGGATGTCTATGATACGATAGTATATACCATGTAATATATGACCAAAAACTATGTATGAATTATGATGCAATGAGTTATGTACATGTGACTAGCCATCCTACGTATCAATCTTGATGCAATAAGTATACAACTACCAGTTTACCTATCATATATGATGCAAATGTTTTAGCTACTGATTTAAGAAAGTTCTATAGTGTTCGTGACATATCAATTACCAAAGTCGTGTGTGTTCTCATGAATAGTGCACGCGCGGCATGAACCAATGGTAATGGTGCAAGTGTCCTATGAGATAATATCATACGTATAAAAGATGATGCAATGCAATGAGATGAATGACTAGAAGATTACGCATATAAATACAAGCCCTACTAGTAATCCTAACTATCGGGCGCTTCGCGCCATCCAGATGATCCCCCCATAGATATGTATATCTCCTCACCGGGACGTCTCGGCTAATCTGATCCAATCACAGCCTTTCTTTTCTGCGCCACGTCCGACGTCTCTGCACCCGATCCTAGAATCGCACACAAGTAAATAAGAGGATAGATATATATAAATGGTCGCGGACATAAACGATACAAGTCAACCAACACACACTAACTAGACGCGCACGCATTAGGTGCACAAAAACGCGCTCGCGACAACGCCACAAACCACAACCAGGGTCGCTATACGTGACAACCACCAAATCTAGAACCCGATCGCACCAATCGCGTATTCACAACACACTAAATATTTTAGGAAATTGGTAGTAAATCATCAAAACCTCAAATCTAATTAAATCTATTTATTCCAAAAACCTAGTAAGCAACAATTAACCATTTTAGTGCAAATCTAGATGTTTTAGCAAATCTAGTGGCCACAATGTTCACTTAATATCTTAATTAGGCTACACAATTATTAACTAAATTTTAATCTCACCTATTTACATTGATCATGAAATTAGTTTGCAAGAATAGTTAATTAAGACAATTTAAAAGTAACAATTAGCAAATTAACAACTAGGTTAGATTTTGCAAGTCTTAAGATATTAAACCACACATTGCAACCATAATTAAGTGATAAAAACCCTATCTTGAACCCAAACCCTTCTCTTTAAAAACTAAATCTTGCAATTAGAACCATGTTTAAATCTAATTAAGTTAGATTAAAGTAATTAACCAACAAATTAACCATAGGGTTAAGATTTATACCTCATAGATTTAGGGATCCAACTTGCAAACTTGCCTCCAAAAATGCCATCTTGCTTCAAGATCCAAGCTAGTTTAGGTCAAGGAATTTTGGGTGAAGGTTTAATTAGGAATTAGTGAGAATTTGTGTGGATTTTTGATACAAAAATGAAGAATTTTTAAAGTGAAATGAGGTGGAGAAATGGGGAGGCTGCTGCAGGCTTAGGCTCGGCCATGAAGGGAGAAGAGGGAAATGAGTGAGGCGTGTTTGTGGTCAAGTCAAGAAAACCCCCATTATCACATCTATTAAGTCATTTCCTAATTATTTTATTTTTTCTAATTAAACCTTTTCCCCTAGAATAATCTAGAACTATGGAGACAATTATAGAAAGAAAGAACATATTATAAATTAGGTTTTGAGTTGTCATGGTTCACTATTGTGTGCTTAACCCATTCAAATTTGTAATTTACACTAATTAAATGTATAAGTGAAAGCTTAAAATAATATTTAAAAATAATTAATTAAGAAAAATATTTAAGTAAACTAGCAATTTATAAGTGACTAATTAAATACCAAATACTACCAATTATATAGCTAAAATAGGTATAATTAAGTCTATGTTGAAAAATAATTATAATTAAATTTTATGGAAAACACGAGTTATATTACCGATTAACCTAAAAGAATTTTTAAAATGTTACAATCTTCCCACCTTAAAGAAATTCGGTCCCCGAATTTAAAATCTAACTACGCGTACCTTCGAAGAGATGGGGATATTTCTTTCTCATCTCGTCCTCGGCTTCCCACGTGACCTCTTCGCTATTCGGGCCACGCCAAAGAACCCTTTACGGACGGTATGATCTCGGATCTCAGTTTCTTCACCTTCTGATCTAGAATGACTATCGGCTGCTCTGTGAAGGAAAGATCGTGCTACAGCTGGATCGTCTGATACTGAATCGCATGAGAGGGGTTATGAAGGTACTTGCGGAGTATCGATACATGAAACACGGGGTGGACATCTGGAAAGCTGGGTGGAAGAGCCAAACGATAAGCAACTGCACCGAAACGCTCAAGAATCTCGAAAGAACCCACATATCTGAAACTAAGCCTTCATTCCTTTTCGAATCTCAACACGCCCTTCAACGGAGAAACACTTAAGAAAACATGATCGCTAACTGTAAATTCAAGTCTGTGCTGACGTCGGTCTACATAAGATTTCTGCCTGCTCTGGGCCGCTCTCATCTTATCCCGAATCAACTGAATATTTTCGGTCGTCTCCTGCACAATCTGTGGTCCAAAAACAATGCTCTTACTGAGCTCTGTCCAACAAATGGGCGATCGACATTTCCTCCCATATAACGCCTCGTAGGGTGTCATCTGAATCTTCTCCTGGAATCTGTCATTATAGGAAAACTTTATCAAGGGCAAGTGGCGATCCCAGCTGCCACCGAAAACTGTTAGTTATATATGTTGGATATAGTGCCCTCTAAGTCAATTATTGGATCGCAGGTACGTGATTGCAATGATTGAGGGAGGACCTATACCGATAGAACAGTCTTACTCGAGATGATAGTATGCTATCTGGTTTGTCTTTATCATCATGTAGATGTTGATAGAACCCATAGGATTCTTGCTTGACTACCAGCAGTATGATGGCGATCATATATGTGGGAACTGGGGTCTATAAGCACATCCTTAAAGTGTCCCTAGTCGTGGGAGTTTCGAGACAGGGCATCGATACTCCGGAGTAGACTAGTGTATACATTTGAGACCTCGACGAGGGGCGGTGGCCGGTCTCACAAGCCATTGGTGTTAGTTGGTTCACCTAAGATGTATACATGTGCTCATTGGGTTATGAGTACACCGGACATGACTCGCTGGGAACTTGCTAGTTGGTATTATACCTAGCGTCAGATAGCAGTTCCCTGATGACATGTGTACAGGTTAGTTCATCGACCTGAGGTCGTCATTTTTCTCGTGTGAGTTCCCACTGTACTTTGATTTATACCCTACCACGGGTCAAGGAGTCGTGCAAACATGTATATTTTGGGTACATTCCCGAGCCACATGGAGGCAGTGAACAGATCTTTGGGGATTCGTCTCTCCCGGTATTGGGGGTGAGATCGCGCTGTGTTTAGGAGAGCCATTACACGAAATCCCTGGCCAAGGTAATCGAGATTTACTGGAAGGTATTCCTGTAGTATCTCAGGGTGTTATGGGCTGCTCTCTGACACGACTTATGCAGCTATTGGCGGTCTGACGTTTACCGCCCCCTAGGCCTAATATGCGATACTTATAGACGAATGGACCGGACTGTACGGATATTGTCACTGTCAGGCTCAGTAGGGTTTATAGATGAGTTCGCTCGTTAGCTTCCCTTCCAATCAATACATAGGCATACCGTTACGTACAGCTTGTACCTCTGACGTGCTAGTGGTTATACCCAGTGCCAGTGTATTGATGAGTCATTAGAGTTCCCCACAGACACTTTCCCAATTTCGGGCGAAACGTTGTAGATGCCGTATAGTTTTATGGCAGGGTTCGGAAAATGCATGTGCGTTTTCGCACGTGTCATTTTTCGGGCAGATAATACTGGTAGGCTTTGGTTTAAGCCGGATCCCAGTATTATACTGTGTAGATATAATATATTTGTCTCAGTTGCATTTGTATTCGGTCATAATACAAATGCTGGTATGTTTATACTGTTACGGGGTTATCCTGAAATTCGTTTCAGGATCACTTTTGGAAGTTGTCAGTTTCCAGTTTTCTATCACCCGTATTTAACATTCGGTTAAATACGGATTTATCTTTTCGTCTTGAGGGTGAGTCATTGTGTGTGGAAGCTTCAAGATTAGTGACTCATTCTTTTGCATTGATTATTTGGTGACTAGGTTTTCATGACTCATTAAGCATTAATTGGTTCATTTATTGTGTTCATACTTGGTGTCATTTGTGACTCATTCTTTCTTCATGATAAGTATTGCTTATGGTCACCTCCCTTCTCCTACACTCACTCTCCCTCTTCTATATAGTGGCCGGCCACATTTGTGGATGTTCATGGGTTGTTCATTTGAGAAAAGATTATGATAGTTTAGGGTATGGAAATTTCATAGCCCAATTTCCATTTACCCGATTCCAATTGGCAACTTCATTAACCGTTCGTCCATAGCTTTGGACTTAACGAGACAAAGTGTTCTACTCATTCTCTACATCATCTTGGTCGTCACTTTTAGCAAACTTGACGATTGAGTTGCCTCGGTTCAGAGGCGGGAGCCCGTTTAAAGATCCGTCGACGTGGTGCCACCTGGACGACGAGACTGGAGTTTCAGAAGATCGAAGCCGCCGCAACAAAGCGTGGGATGATGGTTAAAGACCGAAGGACTCGGATCGTTCGGTATAACAATTCTACTCTCTTTACAATTTGTTAGTTTAGCTTTAATGGCAGATCTGGGTTATAGTATGCGATAGCGCCAGCTGTAAAAGTTTTGTTCCGCATATTGGCGTCTGTTAGACGGCCGGGGCGCTACAGTGGACTTACATCGGTATCAGAGCCTCACCATTAAGCTATACTAACTTGTGCTAACACGTTTAAAATATCGATCGAACGGATTTTCGCAAAACTACAATTTTCTGTTCAAAGTTTCTGTCGATTTTAAATTAGGTCTAAAAATTATTTTTTATATCACAGAAAACTAAGCAGGCAATTCTAAGCAAACTGGTGAAATTTGGTCACGTGATCCCACAGAACGGCCGCGGATCCGCGGCCCAGACCAGGGTTTGGCCGCTGTTCATACCAGAATATTGCATTTTAGACCGCCCATTCTTACGCTCGTTTGTTTATAGGCAGGTGCTTTTGATCAGTGTTTGCTACATATTTGCAGAATACAGGTTCTCGGATCTGAACAGTGAAATTCATGGAAAAGTACGTCAAATTCCGGATTACTGCCAACACAGATAAACACGGGTCTCCGCTCTCTATCCGTATGTTGCCACACACCAGTTTAAGGGACAAAATGGCAAATCGATGTCATTTTCGTGCACAAAGCTCAATGTCAACACAAGATCCAACATATCTACGCGGAGCTCGAGGAAATCTTGGCAAAAGATCCACATCACATCACCTTTTGATCTACTGAAATTCTGGAAGAAATGGGAAGAGTTTCTGAGAAAAAGTCATATACCACACTGAAGAGTACTAAAAACTAGGGAAAACCACCAAATTTCATGGCCTAACTCCTCTAAACGGCCGCGGTTCCGCGGTATAAGCGCGCTTAGGCCGCGGAACCGCGGCCATTTAGTCTCCTCTCATTGTCGTTTTTCAGGGGCATGTTGGTCTTTTCTTGGAGGGGCAGATTCCTGCCCTAGGTTTCCAGTTCCCCTCCTATAAATACCCCAGTTCTGAGCCAAACCAAGGTGTTAAATTCTTAAGCCTCTTTTTGCTAGTTTTAGTTTTCTTCTTCTTCTTCTTCATCTTTCCTCCATGAAAATGTAGTGAGAGTATTGAGTGGATGTTAAATGAAGATGAGGGTTTTTTGTATCATTCTTGTTTGTTTAGCTTCCCCTTGAGATTCTTGCTTTCTCTTTATCTTTCAACCTCTTCATTGAGCTTGAAAGTTTAAGGGTTGGTTATTGATCTCAAGGGTTGTATCTTCTTATGGAATTAGTGCTTCATTTCACATGAGTTATTTACCCTTCTCTTGATCTTGCAACCTCTTGATTGAGCTTGCAAGTTTAAAGGTTGGCTATTGATCCCATGCTTGTTTTGAGTTACAGTTTCTAGTTTTCTTTCTTGCTTTTTATTACTTGCTTTTTATTACCTTGCTTTACTTTCTTGCAATTTAAATTCATGCACTTACTTACTTGTAATCTTTTCTTTTCTTTGTTCTTTTCTTTTGCTCTTTTTGGTTCTTCTTGTGAATGGTTGTAATTATTGTTGTTAAGAATAAATACGGTATTGTAAGTTAAGATTTCTATGCTCATTTTCTTTTCCCGTTATTTTCCATTGAACTCCGCCCAAACGTTACGCAAGCGCTCCGTTAGGCACCCTACCCTACCAAGGTAACGGTGATTCCCAACTGCGACCGGTTGCGTTCGGTTTGGCCGGAGGCGAAAGCAAGAGACAAGAATGGAAGGACAAGGGTAAATAAGCCGGATTCCACGAATACCGTGCTTAAATCCCCTAATCTACGTTGTTGCCGATTGCTCTAGCTTCAATTGGTCAAGACTCGGCTCAAAGGTTTTGAGTGCGGATTTCTTTAGCTTACAATTTCGTATCTTTTTCTTAACAACTTTATACTTGCATATAACACATAGGTTAGATTGAAAAAACACATACAAATTCTTTATTGACTCGTCTAAAACAAGAAAGGGCATACAACCATCTCCCTGTGGACCGACCCGTGCTCAACCGGCTAGCTGCAAAGCGACACCGTCCTGATCGCGGTTATAACTTTAGAACTTTGAACATCCGACACGCCATCGGCGTGCGATTAAATGGCGCCGTTGCCGGGGGACGGTAGCGTATTTTCTTTCTTGTTATTCGGGATAATATTCTTTTTGTATATATTTATAAATAAAAAAAAATCTTTTTTTTATAATTTTTGTGAGCAAGTCTGCAGATTTTTGCGGATTTGCAAACGGCGATTGTGGGAGCAAAGTGCTAAGGTGATTGCAAAGAACAGTGCCAAAGATCCGGGTAGTTTGATCCGCGCAAGCGAACTTTTCAAGCTTACCGGATTTGATTCAACGGGGGTTTCCTAACCCAAAAACTTAACGGTACGTACTTTACTAACACCTTCTTCTCAAATCCGACGCATCCAATATACTATTCTTTGCAGGATTCTTTGCAAGTTCGCTACCAAACTCCAAAATTGACTATCCCGTATTTGTTGCAGTGCCGTACTTAATATAAAAAAAACGATTGTTTGATTCTTTGAATAATTTTTTTTATTGAATTGCGCATTGCATCAATTAATACGGACTTAAGGGCAAGCGAACCCCACAACAAACGGTAAAGGATTTCATCACCTTTTCCGTGGCCCACAAATCACGAACTTGAGCATAACGTCTACCCGCACAAATTTTAAAAGAAACTAGACTTTAAGCCTTAAGGACTTCGCGCTCACTAAGAGAAGTTAACTGTGTTTAGAATCTCGCTTAACGGTATATTGTTTACGGGGTGTCTAGGAAAGTGTTAACGGCGAAACCGCCAAAAGAGAAAGGGTTATTTAATTAAGGAACTTCGCGAAAGCGTTGGAAAACCTCCTCTTATCTCTGCACTTATCTGGCCTCGTGATCAGTGTATCTTGAGCCCGTTTCTCGACACAGTTTTACTTCGACAATCAAGTTTTGGAGCAGGTCTAGTTGACCTAGGTGAACCCTAGAACGATTAGGTGTGTGGTATTTTTGTGTCGTGATTGTTTTTGTCCATATTCATTTTATGTGTATATTTCATTCTTTTGTTAATAACTAACTAAAAAAAAATTTAAAAAAAAAATCATTCATTTTTCCCTTCCTTTTCTCTTTCTTTCTTTCCTTCTCTCTTCATATCATGGGTACCCCACCTCGCAAAACTCTTGCCGAACTTTGGTACCCACAACCAGACATTACTTCTTACGGTTCTTGCTTTGGCCGAATATCGAACGACCCCTCCATGCCCAAAGTTTCACTGAAAGATCGCATAGCAGCGTCTAGGACAAACACTTGCACTCCTCATTCCACTTTGTATCAACCTTTTCAACCTCCCACACCCGCTTATGTTGATACCCCTTTTGCAAGTCGTCCTTTGTCCATCGCTGAACGTATTGAACAATCCCGTAGCCGATCTTTCCCTCCTTCAAATTCTTAGGATCAACAATTCCATTCACCTTCCTATCCAAATGTTAATCCTGCTCCTGTCCAGCCATTCAATTCCTACCAATCCTACCCTACTTTTTCACCTTCCCTAGACATTGCTTCAGAACCGCCATTTGGGAGTTTTCAGTATCCAAACAACTTTGAATCTTTTACTGAAACCCCTTCACAACCCATATCTAGTCTGGAACAGTCGTTGGAAGACTTTAGGGTAGCGTCAAGCCAACAGATGATGGATTTGAATGCGTCCATGGCCGCTCTCATACAACCTACTGACCCGGTAGCTAGTTTCCAGCTAGCTCTAAATTTTCCAATATATGATGAGGCGGTAGGACAGGCTGAGAATTTGAGTGGAGAAAGTGAGCTGTATACCCTTCCAAATCAAACCTACCCGTCTCAAATTGAATCCCACAACTCCTGTGTTGAAAGTCTATCAAGTGTCCCAAATGAATTATCAGTTGAAGATAGAATGTTTAATGAGTTGTGCGACTTTGTAGTGTTTGATTTGCTAGATTGTGAAGGGACCTTGCCAAGTGAAACCACACCCAATCCTTTTGACCTCTACACCTCCATCTTAGAACCTGAATTGATTGAAATCCATGCTTTTGATGAGGTGTCTGAGAATTTTGATTTTCACTTGATTAAGGATATTGACGCTGGGAATATTTTGGATGATGAACCCATAGATTTGGCTGAGTTTTTCTCTTCAATTCATCATCCCGAGTCATTAAATGTTTTTCCCGAACCCCATACGCGTCTTGATTTTGAAGAGAAGTGCATGGATGTGCTAAATTTTGAGGAAAATTTTAAGGATAGCTTTGAGGATGAACCAGTTTTAATTGATGAGTCGGATTTTCCAATTCATCCTATTCCTGTCACTAACTGTGTAGACCCTCCTGAACCTTTATCCGATACCCCTCCTCGATCACTTCCCTCCATCCTTCCCATCGTTCCGACCTTGTAAGAAACCGTCTCATTTTCACTTCCTGTGTCTGGTTTACTAAGTTCGGCGTACCCATGGTTTCTTACGAATCTTGAGGGATTTGACCCCATTACTCGACGGGTTAATAGATTAGCACAATCGTTTTTACACATCGGTCATCACAAATTGTGCTAATCTATTCACTCCATTTTCACCCTCAAGTTCGTATCCCATTTCTTTCTCCCTTCCGCCATTCTTCTTCTTCTCATATACCGAGACCGTATACCACTTCTATCTCCATACGGTCTCGCGTATTCTCCATCTCTTTTCTCTACGTCTTCTTTCACCAGCCACTGCTTTACAGAGATAGAATTTTTGAATGGTTGGTGTTAACTTTTGGCCTTTGTAAGGCCTTGTATAGCTTGATACTATTCTCTTTCCCCCCTAATCCTGAACTTCAATGCTTAACAGTGGAAACACTGTTTTACTTAAGTTTGGGGGGGACTCCTTTTTTGTATATATTTTTTGTTTCCATTTTTTTTTGTATATAATTTGTTTTTAGGGAGCGCCGACAATTTTGACCCTCTTGGTGTAGCCTGACAGTGAGGGCACTGTCAAGTTTAAGTTTGGGGGTGTGCTCGGTAAGCTTTCTTTCTTCGCATTTATTTGTATATTTTGCATTTGCATACCTTATTAAAAACCCATAAAAATCGAAATTTTTCCAAAAATATAAAAACTTTGTCGTCAAGTTAGCTAAAAGGGTAACTTAGATCTTTATTCTGAAAGTTTAGTTGATATATTAGAAATAACTAAATTCTAGACTTAGGAATTGAAAACCCTAAAAATAACCCTCATTCTGTCTAACTTTGGTAAGTATACGTCCTTACAGTTTTTTGAGTTCAGTTCTTGAGTTAAGTCAAGATGAAGGGAAAGTATTGAAGCTTTACTGAAGGATAAGTCTGAAAAATAGTTTCTTTTCTCGAGTTCAAATTTAGAAAGTATATACCCTACAAACTGCACTTACACGCACCTTGAAACTTGGGATAGTAGAGGATACCTAGAAATACTCTTGCCTGAAAGCCTAGTATGAAAGAAAAAACGGTATTTAAAGCTAAACACCAAAAGAGCATGTTGAAAAATATATCCGGTCTTGAAAAATAAAAAAAAAGAAAAAGAAAAAGAAAAATAGAATAAAGTCAAGACCTGGAAACTGCTATTTACGCTTTAAAGTTCACACATTCAGTAATCAGTCGTTAGTGCCTTAAGAAGCATTAATAGTCGCATGAAAAGTGTGTGAGCAAATCCGTCCATCCTTAATGAAAAGAAGTAGTATTAGGTATTAGGGCAAGGGTATTATAGCTTGAATTGAATTTTTGAGTGTAGGGGTGCAAATATACACACACGTAGGGGTATACAATCGATGTTTGGATAAAAGATAGAAATAAAGAATAAGACTTGTGTTTTCTGTAAGGTTGATAAAAATCCCTGATTTGAGGCCGTACTTTAGAAGGAAAACTCAGGAGAACCAAGGTTAAATTGATAGGAGGTGTGAAAAATAAGGGTTGAATATTTCTAACTTAGGATGATAGAGTTTCTAATGTTAATACTAAACTGTAGGAGTAGAATCATTGTTAACTTATGACACTAATTTGACGGGATTTTGTGGGTGAAATCCGCTGAAAACCCTCAGGAGACAACACTCCTCATACTAGGGACACCTAGAGGTTTAACGGCTTGTTGCACACGCTCAGTGCAATCGCGTTCCCTGCGAAAGTGCGGTTAGGATTTTATTTTTGTGAATAATTGGTTTTGCTCGGGACGAGCAAAAGTTAAGTTTGGGGGTATTTGTTCATACCAGAATATTGCATTTTATACCGCCCATTCTTACGCTCGTTTGTTTATAGGCAGGTGCTTTTGATCAGTGTTTGCTACATATTTGCAGAATACAGGTTCTCGGCTCTGAACAGTGAAATTCATGGAAAAGTACGTCAAATTCCGGATTACTGCCAACACAGATAAACACGGGTCTCCGCTCTCTATCCGTATGTTGCCACACACCAGTTTAAGGGACAAAATGGCAAATCGATGTCATTTTCGTGCACAAAGCTCAATGTCAACACAAGATCCAACATATCTACGCGGAGCTCGAGGAAATCTTGGCAAAAGATCCACATCACATCACCTTTTGATCTACTGAAATTCTGGAAGAAATGGGAAGAGTTTCTGAGAAAAAGTCATATACCACACTGAAGAGTAGTAAAAACTAGGGAAAACCACCAAATTTCATGGCCTAACTCCTCTAAACGGCCGCGGTTCCGCGGTATAAGCGCGCTTAGGCCGCGGAACCGCGGCCATTTAGTCTCCTCTCGTTGTCGTTTTTCAGGGGCATGTTGGTCTTTTCTTGTAGGGACAGATTCTTGCTCTAGGTTTCCAGTTCCCCTCCTATAAATACCCCAGTTCTGAGCCAAACCAAGGTGTTAAATTCTTAAGCCTCTTTTTGTTTGTTTTAGTTTTCTTCTTCTTCTTCTTCTTCATCTTTCCTCCATGAAAATGTATTGAGAGCATTGAGTGGATGTTAAATGAAGATGAGGGTTTTTTGTATCATTTTTGTTTGTTTAGATTCCCCTTGAGATTCTTGCTTTCTCTTGATCTTTCAACCTCTTCATTGAGCTTGAAAGTTTAAGGGTTGGTTATTGATCTCAAGGGTTGTATCTTCTTATAGAATTAGTGCTTCATTTCACATGAGTTCTTTACCCTTCTCTTGATCTTGCAACCTCTTGATTGAGCTTGCAAGTTTAAGGGTTGGCTATTGATCCCATGCTTGTTTTGAGTTATAATTTCTAGTTTTCTTTCTTGCTTTTTATTACCTTGCTTTACTTTCTTGCAATTTAAATTCATGCACTTACTTACTTGTAATCTTTTCTTTTCTTTTGCTCTTTTTGGTTCTTCTTGTGAATGGTTGTAATTATTGTTGTTAAGAATAAATACGGTATTGTAAGTTAAGATTTCTTTGCTCATTTCCTTTTCCCGTTATTTTCCATTGAACTCCGCCCAAACGTTACGCAAGCGCTCCGTTAGGCACCCTACCCTACCAAGGTAACGGTGATTCCCAACTGTGACCGGTTGCGTTCGGTTTGGCCGGAGGCGAAAGCAAGAGACAAGAACGGAAGGACAAGGGTAAATAAGCCGGATTCCACGAATACCGTGCTTAAATCCCCTAATCCACGTTGTTGCCGATTGCTCTAGCTTCAATTGGTCAAGACTCGGCTCAAAGGTTTTGAGTGCGGATTTCTTTAGCTTACAATTTCGTATCTTTTTCTTAACAACTTTATACTTGCATATAACACATAGGTTAGATTGAAAAAACACATAAAAATTCTTTAATGACTCGTCTAAAATAAGAAAGGACATACAACCATCTCCCTGTGGACCGACCCGTGCTCAACCGGCTAGCTGCAAAGCGACACCGTCCTGATCGCGGTTATAATTTTAGAACTTTGAACATCCGACACGCCATCGGCGTGCGATTAGCCGCTGATCCGCCGCTCTTTTGTGGGAACAGTGCGCCAAATTTTTCCAGTGAGTTTGCCATGGGAAATTGTGGTTTTTGGTATATGTCTTTTGGGCCCAAATTTTGTTACTGTACAGCAGATGTTTGTGGGGCCCACTTCGGGAAATTTTGTCGATCAAAATTTTGAACGTGTTAGTTTACAGTACTTATATTATATCTTCGACCGGGAATGTCATTTGAGCGGTAAATTGCGTCTAATTGCTATAGTCCTTTTAGACGGATTTGCGAACATGACATTCACGTGATGTTCTGTGTTGTGCTGTGATGTTGCGGATATGTCGTGGTGGATAGCAGTGTGCAATGATAGTGCAGTTTGGATTTATTTGAACATTTGATATTGCGGGGCGAGCGTCCAACATGTGGACTGCCGTCTCTGCCTGTTGTATAATATTCTTTTGGGGCACGACCGGGATGTAGTCGATGTACCAATTGTATATTATTTTTTTTATTTCTGTACTAGGTTTATCCCGTGAAGGAGTGCACAGATAGCCGGGTTCTGGAGGGCAACGGGTCCGTATCTCATGGCTTTGAGAGGCAAAGGGACCTCACTCTAGAATTGACAGACTATTCGCCGTACTCGTAGGGGGTACAGGTTGACCCAAGGAGGGGTGCTCAATTTACCGGATTCCGTGAAGTGCCGGGTGTTCCATTCACTATGTTGTGGGGACTACCTCGCTTCAGGTTTTGGCGGGTAACTTGCCGTACCCGTAGGGATCTAGGTTTCATTGCACAGGCTATCCACACGACCAGGGGAACGTCGGGTTTCAGTAGCGGCTCTGTGAAACCCGGGGATCCCAGATTATCTGTATTATTCTGTGATGCTTATTACTTTTCTGTAATGTTGCATATTATCACGCCTGGAGCGATTATTGTATATTAGCCTATATACTATTAGATGTTGTATATGTTTTACACCCGCGCTAGTCCAGCCCCCGCTCTGTCGTTAGTTAAGTAACCTAAAGGGTGATGACGGGACCCAGTGACGAATGCGGATGGCATATACGTACATTTTATTTTCGTTCTTTTCTGGTGTGATTGAGTGATGGGATTGCATTGATTCTTATCAATGCAAGGATAAAACAAACCTATATTTGATGTTGTTGGAACAAATTTTAAAAGGGAGTTATTACTAAGACGTTTCCTTTTGTTTTGCATAGCGGTATTCAGTTGGAATATCCTGCACCTCATTCCACGAGGAAAGAGCCGAGATCCCTTCACTGGGAATGACTTCTTTAGCAAAAGGTTTTCGCCACTATATTTTTTATAAAAAGCTATCAGGTTCCTTCAACGAGATCAAGTTCATTACGTTAAAGGTTTTTCGCCAAAAACCAGCCGTAATCCTCCGTCATTTCTTATGGATGGTCAGTAGTATTCAAGCTATGTTTGTTGGCCTACGTCAAGGCATAGTGTTTGGTAGCTGCTGGGTATTCATTTGTTGCATAGATAGATGCATTAGTTTAGGATAGACGTACAGCCTTGTTGGCCTACGTCAAGGGCATGTACGATGACCTAAATTAATCAGGACAACGACGGGTAGAACTTGAGATGTGGCTTATGATTTGTTGGCCTACGTCAAGGTCATAAGTGCATGGGATAAAAATTATATCGAGAGTTTCAAACATACAGGAAACTTGCCAGACTTGCACATACCTTCTGGAGTGTGTTAACTTGAGTGGCTTCCATCAAGTTATCATACGATGATAGTTGGATCCCGATTCTCACTGATGAGTTGGTTTACTCTTCGGGTGATCCCGACTAAATCTTCTTTCAGGTTTGGAGGAGAATTTGAGATTACAGTGGGAGGTTTCCTAATTAGATAAAGTGATAACCATTCTGATCTAGTTTAGAGTGCACGCAGAGTGTTTCTTTTCTCTCTCTCTTTTGGCAGCGACCTTTGACTGACCCTAGATTATAACTCAGTGACCAAGTTGACCGAACCTTCTTAATATACTGGCTTTTGGATTGTCCTAGTTGCATAAGTCATTGCCGCTCCTTCTTTTACCCTTTGTATTTCTCAGAACAACCCGTATTACTACGGATATCCACTTCCATTGGATAGATCCATCATATGGTTATATACGAACTCGAAGGGACTTCTTCGAGGATAGATCCAGGTTCAGGAGAAATAGGAATAAGGATTATTCAGTTGTCTTTTATTATCACCTTCTCTCAGGTTGTGAGGGCTCCTTGGTTTAGGAGAGTACACCTATTACGCTTATTGGATAGTCTTATCCCAAACCATAGGCAGATGCCGAAAGGTAGGGAATGAAGAAAACCGATTAGCCTAAGTAGGGTGTGCAGAAGGTAATATGTAAAGAAAAATAAAGGAATTAGAAAGAGGGCAAAGTAAATTGCGACTACTAACATTCACGACCAAACCACGTATTTCATCGCCACTCCTACTTCACTTTTGATTTCTCCAGAACAACCCGTATCACTACGAACATCCAATCCCATTGGATAAATCCATCGTATGGTTATATACGAACTCGAAGGATATTTTTTCAAGGATGGATTCTGGTTCAGGAGAAATAGGAATAAGGATTATTCAGTTGTCTTTTATCATCACCTTCTCTCAAGTTACGAGTACTCCTAGGTTTAGGAGGGTACACCTATTATGCTTACAGGATATTCTTCTTCCAAACCATAGGCTGGTGCCAATCGGTAGGGAAGGAAGAAAACCATTTAGCCTAATGATGGTGTACAGAAGGTAACGACTAAAGACAAATAAAGGGAATTGGAAAGATGGCAGGGAAATATAAGGTTAAAGTCATGAATTGGATTATGGAAGAGGCATTACTAAGAATACCAGGACACCCCTTCGAAACATTTTCATGCTTCAGTTACACTGTGCATTGTTAATTGAAAACTGATTTCCCGATTAGATACTTACTCCAGGGTATGTATTTACCAGGTATGATTCTCACATCTGTATGGTTTTACAGATGTTGAGTGGGAGCAAGTTATTGGGAATTAGGTGATCATCCTCATTATATCAGAATTCGTTGTAATTGGTGATATTTGAGGAAATCACCCGGGGACAATTTTCAACCTACGATACACAGGTAATGAGTTATTCAACTCAGCGGACTTATACAAAATATTGTATGTTGTCCAGTTTCCATCAGGACAAAGGGGCGGGTCCTCGTACTATATTCTATTTACTTGTGACTTCTCTAGTTTATAGATAAGTGTTTCGTAGAAATACAATGTCTAAGTATTGAGAAGTTGTGGGTATAGGAATAAAGTAGAGAACCATGTATCGCAAGTATCGGGATTCTTTAAAGAAATCGAAGATGTAGATTCTTGTGATTGGTATTCAGTTGATAGTAATGGTTTTGAGAAACTTGTTTCTCTTTCGGGTTACTCGTAATTGGATGGATTCCTAAGTTGAGCAATGCTGATTAGCCTCTCTCCATTAAGTTGATATGCACTGGAGACAGCTGCATGGATTTGAATCTGGTTCCAATTAAATAAGTGCCTATGTTTCTATATTGGATATAGAATGGATCATATCTTAACGATGTTAAGGTAAAGGGAGTTGTCCAGCTTATGCTTAAAACCAGACACTGGATAACTCAAGGCACGTTTCTGTAATGGCAGTTTGTGGGTTGACCCTAGCTTTGACGAGGGTTGATTTTCTACCATCTGGAAGATCAATAGTGACATTATTCTTGACTCGCCACAGTTTTATCAAAATGGATTTTTTCAGAAAACAGTAGTGGGAGTATGGTAGAACTGGAAGTGATTCCAGAATCGCAAACGATTACGGAAAGTTTAATAGGACCTATATATTCAATCAGGTTTGACATTCCATTAGCCACTCCGCAGATATGGTGGGTAACCTCAGACACCCGAGAGGTACTCCGGTAGCCTCAAGGACGGTGACAGGGAGGTTCTTGTTTACCCAGACTTGACACTATTGTTGTTCCAGACCATGAGACCCGGCAGGAGGATATGTATAGCGTCGTTCTAAACTAGTTTTAGAAATGTACGCATATATTATTCTGCCAGAGGGTTGTCGTAATCAGTGGGAGCAGCGGAAGCATAATGGGCAAGTAGCTAGTGTCTATTTATAGACTTGAGCAATTATAGCGGAGATAGATCATCTAATTTTGATGTGATAGTCATGAGTATGACTTCATCAGAATAAGGGATGGATCTGTTAAGAAGGTAGTAGGGTGTGATGTCTTGGTATTTGGATGACATACATAGAGTAGGAAGTAAAATTCCTATACTACGATCGGTTGTACTGTGGTCGTCACACAGTTGTTTCTCCATAAAGGATATGGATATAATATCTGACATTCTGATTACTAGATCTATGGTTTTAGATCTAGATTTGGGTATTTTCCCAATGTGGGTACGTTGACAGTATTCTAATAGTATTTTTAGAATAGTTGACTCCTGGCATGGTGGTGTACCTGCAGGTGATGGAGTCACCCTCTCTAAAAGGTATCTTACAGACTAAAGGGGAGAGGGACGTACATGATTGACAGATCACTTGCTTGGGCAATTGAGTCAATCGTGAGATGTCAAGTACCACACCAGATGTCATTTTTGCACTAGATGCGATAAGTTTATATTAATCCAATCCTGAAGAAACATACGGAAGCAGTTTTAGAACATAAGTGTATGTTCTACGGATTTGATGACGGCAGCCTCCTTCAGGAGACAGTTATCATTCCAGGCTTCAAAGGTGACATGGATGATAGAGTGTTTGTCTGAGTTATAGTTTTCCCTCAGACGAGGGACAACATTATGGGCAGGTGGTCCAAGGGGATACTGTGGGAGGCATGGTGCTGGACACTGATTAGTTTCAGTGATCGATACAGTCTAAGAAGTTTGGATTTGTAGTTCACTTATGAACTAGGTCCCATCAGATATCCAGACATATTCTAAGACAGGTATTACTCAATTCGGGAGATGTTTTTCTCCGTGAGGTTGAGATATAGAGAGATACAGAAAGAAACACCGAAGCGGATCCACTCACTGAGGCTATTTCTCGAACACAATAGTTTTGCAAACGATCTTTGTGAAACTGATTAGTGTAAGTCCATGCTACCCTTCCCCTGTACTTACGGGGTTGCGGAATTGGTGAAAAACGATTTTCAAGAGGGTGGTAACATGGACTACCAATACGGATCTTTGTTAAACTACTAGCTAACAACCTAACAAGAGTTTACCTACTCGGTTAGGGGGCTATACCTTGACTTGAACTCCTTCGTCTTCGACTCCTCCCGGTGTACGGATCGGCCTCACCTCGTCGTCTCCTTGCGCCGAAGATGGATCCACCCGAAAGCTTCTACCTTTGGCTTCTTCTTCGAACTTTGAAGAAATTAGATTACTTGGCTTGCTAGGCCTTGTGAACTAGAATGAGTAGAGGAATGTTTTGGTGTCTTTTTATCTCTAAGGCAATGAGTCTCAACACATGAGAATGGTTTGCCTTGAGGTAGAGAGAGCAAGAGGAAGAGGGAGAGCTTGAGAATGAGAGAGCTCAAGAGAGAGAAAGCAAATGATAGAATGAACGATACTCTTCTCATTTTCACCTCTCATAATCCAAAAGCCATCATAACAAAAATAGTAATCAAGTATTGTGTAAATGGTTTAATTCAAAATGACTATATCATTTCATGCACTCATTTTGCATAAATAAACAAGCAAGCAAAAGTCTTTGCCATGGAATGATAGCCATTGTCATGATGATGGTCAACTAGTCCAACCTAGTCAACCGGTCAACAAAGTCAACAAGTCAACAATGTCAACCCCTCAACAACCATGTCACTTTAATACTTAATTAATATTAATATTAATCATATATCTTATTCTCATTAGGGTTAAGCAAAAGTCAATGGTCAACAGTCAACTGTCAACAGTCAACAACCCCAATAAGAAAACTCTATCTCTGTCTCTTTGTCAACTGTGCATTACACACCCGCATCCGCATTCCGAGGAACACGAATACATACGAGATAAAACCAACCCCAAAACGTACACTAGGATCTGGCTTAAACCAAAGCCCGCTAGTGTTAACTGTCCGGACATTGTACGTGCACAAGTGCACGGATGTGACCGAACCCTGTCGCAAAACCATGCGACCTCTACTCTTTTTCCTAAAGGTGAATAACTTTCTGTGTGGGACTCTAAAGACTTGACACTACGCTGGCAGTGGGTTTAACCACAGACCGCAAGCGACACTAGCTGTGCGTAACGGTCCCCAGGTAGATGCCGACAAGAAGACTGACGAGGTGAAACCCATCTGAACTCCTACTGAGTCTGACTGTGACAATCTCCATACAGTCCGGTCTGTTCGTCTGATACATCGCATGGCGGGCCTAGGGGGCGGTAAACGTCAGTCCCCCAATAGCGGTACAAGTCGTGTCGGAGTGAAGCCCAGAACACCCTGAGATAACACTGGAAACCTACCAGTATATCTCGCTCGCCCTGGTCAGGGACTACTCGTGTAATGGCTCTCCTAGACACAGCGCGATGTCAACCCCCAATACCGAGAGAGACGAATCCTGTCTAACCGTCACTGCCTTCAAGTGCTTCGGGACTGCACCCAACTACTACCTGTTTGCACGACTCCTTTGAGCCGTGGTAGGGTAGTAATCTAAGTACAGTGGGAACACACTCGAGGCGAAGTGACAGTATCAAGTCAGCGGACTAAGCTGTACTCATGTCACCTGGGAACTGATAACTGACGATAGGTATAGTACCAACCAACAGTTCCCGACGAGTCCTGTCCAGTGTACTCGTAACCCAACGAGCACCCGCATACTATCTCCAGTACGACGTACTGATGGCTGTGGGACAGACCATCTCCCACACTGGGATGAGAAGCGCATACGCTAGTCTACTCCGGAGTATCGATGCCCTGTCTCGATAGTCCTTCGACTAGGGACCTGCATAAGGATGTGCTTATAGATTACCCAGCCCCCACTAGTGTGACTGCCATCACAACGCTGGTAATCAAGCAAAGATCCTAAGGGCTCCACTAATGTGTATAGGTGATATACTAAAATAAACACACGTACACATTGAAGTAGAAACAAACCAAGTAGCATACTACTATATTGAGCAAGATTGTTTATACAACTGTGAATATCCCAAACTTCCATTAAGTAATATACAAACTAGTATGATACAGTAATGGCCTCTAGGGCATATACACTAACAATCTCCCACTTGCACTAAGGCCATGTACTGGCGTATCGAAGACCTATCATCTCGATCAGCCGCTCGAACTGAGTCTGGGGCAAGGCCTTTGTGAGTGGATCAGCAGTGTTGTCTTCTGTAGAAACTCTCCGAATCTCGATCTCCTGGCGACCCACGATCTCCCTGATCAGGTGATACCGCTTTAAGATGTGTCTGGACTTCTGATGGGACCTTGGTTCCTTTGCAAAAGCTATAGCCCCGTTGTTGTCGCAATACAGAGGTATTGGATCAACAATGGACGGAACCACCTGAAGTTCAGTTAAGAACTTCCCTTACCCAGACAGCTTTTTTTGCGGCATCAGCAGCAGCGATATATTCCGCTTCCATTGTCGAGTCAGCAACGGTTTCCTATTTGGAACTCTTCCAACACACCGCCCCTCCATTGAGGATAAAGACATAACCCGACATGGACTTGGAATCATCCTTGTCACTCTGGAAGCTGGAGTCAGCAAAGGCCTCGATCTGGAGGTCTTTTCCGCCATACACCAAGAACATCTCCTTAGTTTTTCTCAGGTACTTGAGAATGTTCTTTACTGCTATCCAATGTTTCTCCCCAGGGTTTGACTGATACCGGCTTACCACACTCAGTGCATAAGCTATATCTAGTCTGGTACACAACATCGCATACATTATAGAGCCTACCGCAGAAGCGTAGGGTATAATAGACATGCGATCCCTTTCCAAATCAGTCTTGGGAGACATCTCTTTGGAGAGGGTGATCCCGTGACAAGCCGGTAGATTACCGCGCTTGGAATCTTCCATACTGAATCTTTTCAGTATGGTGTCGATGTACCTGGACTGTGAGAGTCCTAGTATCCTCTTGGATCTGTCACGATAGATCCGGATCCCCAGAATGTATGAGGCATCACCCAGGTCTTTCAAGGAGAACCTGTGTGACAAGAACCCCTTGACAAATTGTAGCATAGGAATGTCATTTCCTATTAAGAGAATGTCATCCACGTATAAAATGAGGAATACTACAGTTCTCGCTACAAATCTACTATAGATGCATGGTTCATCTGGATTTTTGATAAAGCCAAATTCCTTGACCGTCTCATCAAAACAGATGTTCCAACTCCGCGATGCCTGCTTTAGTCCATAGATGGACTTAAGCAACTTGCACACCTTTCCGCTGCTCCCACTCTGAATGAAACCTTCTGGCTGGTCCATATAAACACACTCTTCTAAATTTCCATTTAGAAAAGCGGTCTTTACGTCCATCTGCCAAATCTCATAATCGTGGAAGGCAGCAATGGCAAGAAGGATCCGAATGGATTTCAGCATAGCTACTGGAGAAAAGGTCTCGTCATAGTCCAAACCAGGTCTTTGACGAAAAACCTTTGCAACCAGTCTAGCTTTATAGGTCTCAACCTGTCCATCTACACCAATCTTCCTTTTGAAGATCCACTTGCATCCTACGGATTTTACCCCATCTGGAGCAACGTCCAACGTCCATACTTTGTTGGTGTACATGGACTCCATTTCGGTCCGCATTGCATCCAGCCATTTTACTGAGTCAACGCTCTGAATGGCCTGCTGGAAGCTAGTCGGCTCATCATAATCTATGATGCAATCCTCTCTATCCCCGTCTATGAGAAAACCGTAGTATCTCTCGGGCGGATGAGACTGCCTACTACTCTTGCGGAGCGGCGTAGGAATGTCATTTTCTTTTGAACCCTCTGGTTCCACTAAGCTTTCAGTAATAGCTCGTGGTTCTGGAATTTCTTCCAGTTCTATTGCGTTCCCACTTATCTGATTTTCCAAAAATTCAGTTTCCAAGAAGTGGGCATGACGTGAAACATAAATCTTTTGTTCCTCTTCGCAATAGAAGAAATATCCCTTGGAGTTCTTTGGATATCGCACAAACTTGCACTGTACTGAGCGTGCCTCGAGCTTGTCCGCATTTTTGACAAAAGCTGGACATCCCCATGTCTTAATGTGATTAAGATAGGGTCTCTTCCCACACCACATCTCATATGGTGTAGTAGGCACAGTCTTAGTTGGAACTCGGTTCAAAAGGTATGCAGCCGATTCTAGTGCATATCCCCAGAATGATCGCGGTAACTCAGCGTTACTCATCATGGACCGTACCATATCCAATAGGGTTCGGTTCCGTCTCTCCGATACACCGTTATGTTGCGGAGTGTATGGAGGAGTAAGCTGAGAGAGAATTCTGTTCTCTTTTAAATAGTCCAGGAACTCGGCACTCAAGTATTCACCACCTCGATCCGATCTTAGAATCTTGATACTTTTGCCGGTTTGTTTTTCTACTTCATTCTTATATTCTTGGAATTTTCCAAAGGCTTCGGACTTATGTTTCATTAAGAAGACATAACCGTACCTTGAAAAGTCATCCGTAAAAGTAATGAAGTAAGAATAACCGCTTCGCGCATGTGTAGACATTGGACCGCACACGTCGCTGTGTACGAGTCCCAAGAGCTCGCTCGCTCTTACTCCGTGTCCAGTGAACGGAGTCTTTGTCATCTTTCCTTTGAGACAGGATAGACAAGTGGCATACGATTGATATTCGAACGGATTCAAATATCCTTCTGTATGTAACTTCGTCAACCTTCTCTCATTGATGTGACCCAGTCTACAATGCCATAAGAAAGTCTGATTTATTTCCGGAGACTTTCTTTTGTGTGTATTCTGGACATTGAAAATCTGTGGTTGGTTTAATACGTATATACCATTGCTTATTGTACCTGACCCAATCAAAACTTGATTAAGGTGAATGTTTACAACATTACTTACAAACGCAAATTCATAACCTTCTTTAGAAACCAAAGATACAGAAATGATATTACAAGTTGCGTTGGGTACAAAAAAGCAATTACGCAAAACCAAAACGTGTCCATCTGACATCCCCAGGTGATACTCCCCCACGGCCTTAGCATCCATGCTAGCTCCGTTTGCAACTTTGAGGGTCATGTCACCTGCCTTCAAAACCCTACGGTTTCTCAACGCCTGCAAAGAATTACAGATATGAGATCCTGATCCGGTATCCAATACCCAGGAAGTAGAGTTTATTGATAGACAGTTTTCAATAACATACACACCTGAAGCTGAAGCCGCAACTTGCTTCAGTTCTTGTGTCCTGGCTTTCCAAGCCCTGCAATCTTCCTTCCAGTGACCACTTTTATGACAGAAAAAGCACTCTACCTTCCCTATAAGCTTCCCCGCTATCTTTGTTGCTTTTTCTTTTCTCTTCGTATCCACTTTACTAACACCGCCCCTTGGTTTGGCGGAGGCTTTCTTCTTCTTTCCCATGGCTTTCGCCTTGGACCTAGAAGATGAAGATCCTCCTACAAACAAAGTGGATGTTTCCCTACCTTTCTGTAGGGTGCCCTCTGCACTCCTCAGCATGTTGAGGAGTTCTGAAAGTTCAACTTCTTTTTCTTATAAGTTGAAGTTCAGGATAAACTGGGCGTAAGTGGAAGGAAAGGACTGGAGAATCAAGTCCGTATAGAGCTCGTTCTCTAACGTGGTCCCAAGTTCCGCGAGCTCCTTAATGAAGCCAATCATCTTAAGCACGTGTTCCGCTACCGATGATCCGATGACCAACCTTGCCGAAAATAACTTCTTCGACACTTCGTATCTTGCGATACGAGATTGCTCTCCATATAGTTCTTTTGTTTGTAGAAATATGGATTCGAGGTCCATATTCTCGTGCCTCCTCTGATGTTCGTTGTATATAGAGGCAAGTACGAGGCACTTGTCCTTCGCGCTATCAATCTCCCAAGTCTTACGGATTTCCTTATCCGCGACGCTGGAGGTGGGACTTGGGACAGGGGGAGCTTTGGTGGTAAGGAGATACCCCAACTTGTCATAAGTGATTGCCATTTTGACATTCCTGAGCCAATCTTTGTAGTTTGGCCCTGTCAGTATGTTTTTATCTAGAAGTAACTTAAGTCCAGCCATGTCGATTGGTCGCTGCAATTAGGAGAGAGAGAAGAAACACTCAGTATGATGCTCTTGCAAGTTTAGAGTGGTTTTTAATTTGTCTCAACAGGATGGCTCCCACAGTCTCTCGAATCCCTCCTCAAACCAGAAAGGAAGAATTAGTCAGGATCAATCTCACCGTACAATACTTACTTAACCGTTCGGCCAGGCTGGTGTTGGTACTTCGAGGGAGGTTTTCCAACGCTTTCGCGAAGTTCCTTAATTTAAGAACCTCTTTTCCCTGGGGGCGTAGCCCCGCTAACACCTTTCTAGTCACCTACTTGGTTTATAGCATTGATTGTTAAGTGAGAAATTTCCTGAGGAGTAGCATATACTCACAGTAGGATCGGGATCCAAATATCATCGCGTAACGAAACTGAAGGAATCCTACCAGAATCATCATACTCCAAATGGTATGCAACACTAGCAAGTTTCAGTTCTTTTGAAACTCCCAATATGGATTTTTGCCCCATGCTCTTATGACCTTGACTTTGGCCAACAAATCATAAGTCACTTGTCAAGTTCTACCCGTCATTCTCCAGGTTAATTTGAGCCCACCCGCACATACCCTTGACTTTGGCCAACAAGGTAGAACGACTGCCCCAAACCAACACATCTATCTATGCTGCATATGAATACCCAATAGCTACCAATCACTATGCCTTGACTTTGGCCATTAAACATAGCTTGAATACTATTGACCATCCATGTGAAACGACGGAGGGCTACGAATAGTTTTGGCGAAACCGTGAACGTAGTGAACTTGATATAATCGATGGAACGAGATAGCTTTCAAAAGGAGTGGTTCATGCTCCACATTTAAAAGTTTGGTTTTGAAAAGAACCGAGTGGTTTTTCAAAGTGTTCCAACGACTTTTACATGGTTTATTTTTCTTGCATTAGTTCTTTTAATGCGTTTTTTTCTTGCATTAGTTCTTGATTGAATTAATTTTCTTGATTTGTAAATGTAAAAAGTAAAAGTATCGATTCAAATAGTCCCCGATTTCGGCGCTATTTGATTGATAGTAAAATGCGAGACTGAGTAAGTAAATCAAATCGATAAGAGTCTCTTTGTGTCGGTAATTAGAAAATTGAATAAAGTTCACAATCAAAAAATTATATTTGACCGCAATCAACTACGGTGTCAGTTGTAGATCGTAAGCGAGTGCGGATCGTCCACAGGGATTGTGCGATTCGTTTTTATATTTGATTTGTTTGAATTGAAAAGTTAATCGAAAAGAAAAGAAAATATGATTCAAGAATTTATCATTTGATTCAGGTGTCACGAGTTTAATCAAGAATCAAGAAACTGATAAACAATCAAGAATTGGGTTTCGATAATATTTCCAACCAAAATGTCAAGAATCTAAATGAGGCTCGTAGGAATCGATCGGATCTATAGACGTGATGTAATTTCAAGATTTCGTGTTCTTGTCCTTCGAAGGATTGATACTAGATCGATGATGATCGACGAGAGTTAGGGCTTTCTTGATGAAACTAGAGTTTCATCCTTTAACCCTTGTTCTTTCGTGGATATCATTCATACTCCAGCCTCTAGCAATTTTAAGAAACGATCGTAACTCCCCAATCTCGAGCGAAGAAAGCATCGCAACGAATTGGGTCGTCGATTCTTGATCTTGCTAGGGTTTACAAAACTCGTAGGATTCAAGAATCGATTTAAGATATATTACATCATCATTCTATTGATCGTCTCGACTCCTCGACGAGCGGAGTTTTACTCAGACATCACAACAAGAATTACAACTAGAAATTTAGATTGAATCATGATGCAAGAATTTAAAGAAAACAAGATAAAAGAATATCACATTTTATTTATATCAACAATTTGATTACAGTCGCTCAAGAACTACAAGAGGAAGAATTAAATTGTCGACTTGGCTTTGCTCGGCTCTGTGAGTCGCGGATCGGCTTGGACCACTTGCTCTATTGAAGACCGGCTCGGCTCCTAAAAGGTTGCAAGGCTTCTTGCTTGAATGGGTACTCGGGATCTTGGCTTTTGATTGGAATTAGGGTTAGGGTTTCACACAAGTCCTCTCACTAGACTTGTGGAAGAAGATGAAGAGATAGAATGGCTCTAGTTTGATACTAGATTGGGTAAAGATGATTAGATTCATAACCCTAGGTCTAGGCTTCTATTTATAGACTTCCCAAACCCTAGGTCTAGGTTTGAAATTACAATTCCCTCCAAAAGTTTGTTGAGGAGTTTCTAGAAGGAGTTTGTTAGGAGCTAGCTTAGGGTTTAAGCTAGGATTAATTAAGCTTAGAAAACCCTAGTTTGCTGATCTGGCAGAAATCTCTGGAGTCTTCTGGAAGTTGACATGTCTTTTTGAGCTGTAGGCCTTTAGCTAGGAATTATGGTGCAAAGATGAAGAGGTGACGTCATCAAGTTGCCGCGGAACCGCGGCGCAAGCCGGCTCTGGCCGCGGTTCCGCGGCCATGTTGGCTCTTTGGGGCTGCATCTTTCTGGTGTTGTCTTGGGTTGATATTTGTGGCTTTATCTGATATGTTGAATTGTATTTTGCCTTTTGGATTGCTACCAGAACTGAAACCATTGAGTTGGCGTCATGTTTGATCGGTACCCTGTAAGTTTTTGGCTTTACTTCTGGATTTTCTTGCACAGATCTCAAAACAAGTGTTGCGCAAATGTAGGGATGATGCAATGCCATGAAATGCGGTCAATTTCCTTTATAGTGTCGGTTTTAGAGTCTAATACATGCAATCTGATATTTTGCGACAGTTTTGCTAATATGTAAAATATGAATGCCGAACACTTTTATATGAATGCAAATGATGAGGAAATTGCCGGCTAAAATATGCAATATTTTCGGCTAATCAGTTCTTTTAATGTGTCCCATCATTTAATCCTACCATTGCAGAAAACAACCAAAATATGACGTACGCTTATGCCATTCGCATTCGCCACGGGGCCCCGTCATTACCCGTTAGGTTACTTAACTAACGACAGAGCGGGGGCTGGGCTAGCGCGGCTGTAAAACATAAGTAACGTCTAAATAATATCATATATAGATATATTGCAATGATAGCCATTTCAGATCACAGATGAACACATTGGATATACTAGGAACCCGCAATTTGTACGAGCCTGTAACGAAAAGCAGATTACACGATCGCGGTGAATAGCCAAAACCCCACCCAAGACCCCTACGGGTGCGGCAAACTACCCGCCAAGTACCCGAAGCGAAGCAACCTCCCTCAACTCCATGAGTAGGCCACTCGGCACTTCGGGATACCCGGTAGTTTGTGCACCCCTTCCATGGGTCTATCCTAGGAGCAAAAACAGTAAAAAGAAATTATACAATGACGGCTACAACCCCGACCCGGTTGTGCGGCCATATAAATAATTATTACATCAATTTACAAATTTACATGAATTTAAAGAAAAGAAAACTCTCGTCTCACAACCCCCGACTATTCACCCGCGACAATCCAATGAGTTCATATACACATTCCAACAACATTACAGATCACAGATTTGTATAACCCCCACTAATCGACATATAGCGATTAGCAGACGTTCAATACAAATATCACATCACAGATAAAAACCCGTCAGCTTAAATCTTTAGAAACTCGATCAAAATACGGTTTTTAAAGCCCCAAAAACAAATTTTTCTTTCTGGAAAATCTGGGCTAAAAAAACATATACCAAAAATCCCAAAATACCCCACAGAACAAACTGCAATGAAGACGATCCACAGAGGAGTTTAATCGGCCGCGGAACCGCGGCAATAGCAAGCTATTGCCGCGTTTCCGCGGTGGTTTGGAGGGATCTCTGGACCGTTTTTCTTCAGTGCACTATAAAAACCCCGAGTCGATTTTTGAAGCATGATTTATTACTTTTACAGCACTTCAAAAATCGACAGCAAGTTTGATATCTGGGTGTATTTCGCGACTTTTTCTCCGATCGAATTTCTAGTTACTATGCTAACATGTTAAGTAGTGTTTAACTAGGCTCCGATACCACTGTAAGTACATGCTACCCTTCCCCGGTACTTACGGGGTTGCGGAATTGGTGAAAAACGATTTTCAAGAGGGTGGTAACATGGACTACCAATACGGATCTTTGTTAAACTACTAGCTAACAACCTAACAAGAGTTTACCTACTCGGTTAGGGGGCTATACCTTGACTTGAACTCCTTCGTCTTCGACTCCTCCCGGTGTACGGATCGGCCTCACCTCGTCGTCTCCTTGCGCCGAAGATGGATCCACCCGAAAGCTTCTACCTTTGGCTTCTTCTTCGAACTTTGAAGAAACTAGATCACTTGGCTTGCTAGGCCTTGTGAACTAGAATGAGTAGAGGAATGTTTTGGTGTCTTTTTATCTCTAAGGCAATGAGTCTCAACACATGAGAATGGTTTGCCTTGAGGTAGAGAGAGCAAGAGGAAGAGGGAGAGCTTGAGAATGAGAGAGCTCAAGAGAGAGAAAGCAAATGATAGAATGAACCATACTCTTCTCATTTTCACCTCTCATAATCTAAAAGCCATCATAACAAAAATAGTAATCAAGTATTGTGTAAATGGTTTAAGTAAAAATGGCTATATCATTTCATGCACTCATTTTGCATAAATAAACAAGCAAGCACAAGTCTTTGCCATGGAATGATAGCCATTGTCATGATGATGGTCAACTAGTCTAACCTAGTCAACCGGTCAACAAAGTCAACAAGTCAACAATGTCAACCCCTCAACAACCATGTCACTTTAATACTTAATTAATATTAATGTTAATCATATATCTTATTCTCATTAGGGTTAAGCAAAAGTCAATGGTCAACAGTCAACTGTCAACAGTCAACAGTCAATAACCCCAATGAGAAAACTCTGCCTCTGTCTCTCTGTCAACTGTGCATACACACCCGCATCCGCGTTCCGAGGAACACGAATACATACGAGATAAAACCAACCCCAAAACGTACACTAGGATCTGCTTAAACCAAAGCCCGCTAGTGTTAACTGTCCGGACACTGTACGTGCACAAGTGCACAGATGTGACCGAACCCTGTCGCAAAACCATGGGACCTGTCGCAAAACCATGCCACCTCTACTCTTTTTCCTAAAGGCGAATAGCTTTCTGTGTGGGACTCTAAAGACTCGACACTACGCTGGCAGTGGGTTTAACCACAGACCGCAAGCGGCACTAGCTGTGCGTAACGGTCCCCAGGTAGATGCCGACAAGAAGACTGACGAGGTGAAACCCATCTGAACTCCTACTGAGTCTGACTGTGACAATCTCCATACAGTCCGGTCTGTTCGTCTGATACATCGCATGGCGGGCCTAGGGGGCGGTAAACGTCAGTCCCCCAATAGCGGTACAAGTCGTGTCGGAGTGAAGCCCAGAACACCCTGAGATAACACTGGAAACCTACCAGTATATCTCGCTCGCCCTGGCCAGGGACTACTCGTGTAATGGCTCTCCTAGACACAGCGCGATGTCAACCCCCAATACCGGGAGAGACGAATCCTGTCTAACCGTCACTGCCTCCAAGTGCTTCGGGACTGCACCCAACTACTACCTGTTTGCACGACTCCTTTGAGCCGTGGTAGGGTAGTAATCTAAGTACAGTGGGAACACACTCGAGGCGAAGTGATAGTGTCAAGTCAGTGGACTAAGCTGTACTCATGTCACCTGGGAACTGATAACTGACGATAGGTATAGTACTAACCAACAGTTCCCGACGAGTCCTGTCCAGTGTACTCGTAACCCAACGAGCACCTGCATACTATCTCCACTACGACGTACTGATGGCTGTGGGACAGACCATCTCCCATACTGGGATGAGAAGCGCATACGCTAGTCTACTCTGGAGTATCGATGCCCTGTCTCGATAGTCCTGCGACTAGGGACCTGCATAAGGATGTGCTTATAGATTACCCAGCCCCTACTAGTGTGACTGCCATCACAACGCTGGTAATCAAGCAAAGATCCTAAGGGCTCCACTAATGTGTATAGGTGATTTACTAAAATAAACACACGTACACATTGAAGTAGAAACAAACCAAGTAGCATACTACTATATTGAGCAAGATTGTTTATACAACTGTGAATATCCCAAGCTTCCATTAAGTAATATATAAACTAGTATGATACAGTAATGGACTCTAGGGCATATACACTAACAATTAGTAGAGGAGTTGGATGCTCGGTATCACACGAGCTGTGAGTACACGACATCGCAATAATTAGCCTTAAGTGAAAGTGGGAGATTGTTGGATATAGTGCCCTCTAAGTCAATTATTGGATCGCAGGTACGTGATTGCAATGATTGAGGGAGGACCTATACCGATAGAACAGTCTTACTCGAGATGATAGTATGCTATCTGGTTTGTCTTTATCGTCATGTAGATGTTGATAGAACCCATAGGATTCTTGCTTGACTACCAGCAGTATGATGGCGATCATATATATGGGAGCTGGGGTCTATAAGCACATCCTTAAAGTGTTCCTAGTCGTGGGAGTTTCGAGACAGGGCATCGATACTCTGGAGTAGACTAGTGTATACATTCGAGACCCCGACGAGGGGCGGTGGCCGGTCTCACAAGCCATTGGTGTTAGTTGGTTCACCTAAGATGTATACAGGTGCTCATTGGGTTATGAGTACACCGGACAGGACTCGCCGGGAACTTGCTGGTTGGTATGATACCTAGCGTCAGATAGCAGTTCCCTGGTGACATGTGTACAGGTTAGTTCATCGACCTGAGGTCGTCATTTGTCTCGTGTGAGTTCCCACTGTACTTTGATTTATACCCTACCACGGGTCAAAGGAGTCGTGCAAACAGGTATATTTTGGGTACAGTCCTGAGCCACATGGAGGCAGTGAGCAGATCTTCGGGGATTCGCCTCTCCTGGTATTGGGGGTGAGATCGCGTTGTGTTTAGGAGAGCCATTACACGAAAACCCTGGCCAGGGTAATCGAGATTTACTGGAAGGTATTCCAGTAGTATCTCAGGGTGTTATGGGCTACTCTCTGACACGACTTATGCAGCTATTGGGGGTCTGACGTTTACCGGCCCCTTAGGCCTAATATGCGATACTCATAGACGAATGGACCGGACTGTACGGATATTGTCACTGTCAGGTTCAGTAGGGTTTATAGATGAGTTCGCTCGTCAGCTTCCCTTCCAATCAATACATAGGCAAACCGTTACGTACAGCTTGTACCTCTGACGTGCTAGTGGTTATACCCAGTGCCAGTGTATTGATGAGTCATTAGAGTTCCCCACAGACACTTTCCCAAGTTCGGGCAAAACGTTGTAGATGCCGTATGGTTTTATGGCAGGGTTCGGAAAATGCACGTGCGTTTTCGCACGTGTCATTTTTCGGGCAGATAATACTGGTAGGCTTTGGTTTAAGCCGGATCCCAGTATTATACTGTGTAGATATAATATCTTTGTCTCAGTTGCATTTGTATTCGGTCGTAATACAAATGCGGGTATGTTTATACTGTTACGGGGTTATCCTGAAATTCGTTTCAGAATCACTTTTGGAAGTTGCCAGTTTCCAGTTTTCTATCACCCGTATTTAACATTCGGTTAAACACGGATTTATCTTTTCGTCTTGAGGGTGAGTCATTGTGTGTGGAAGCTTCAAGATTAGTGACTCATTCTTTTGCATTGATTATTTGGTGACTAGGTTTTCATGACTCATTAAGCATTAATTGGTTCATTTATTGTGTTCATACTTGGTGTCATTTGTGACTCATTCTTTCTTCATGATAAGTATTGCTTATGGTCACCTCCCCTCTCCTACACTCACTCTCCCTCTTCTATATAGTGGCCGGCCACATTTGTGGAGGTTCATGGGTTGTTCATTTGAGAAAAGATTATGATAGTTTAGGGTATGGAAATTTCATAGCCCAATTTCCATTTACCCGATTCCAATTGGCAACTTCATTAACCGTTCGTCCATAGCTTTAGACGTAACGAGACAAAGTGTTCTACTTATTCTCTACATCATCTTGGTCGTCTCTTTTAGCAAACTTGACGATCGAGTTGCCTCGGTTCAGAGGCGGGAGCCCGTTTAAAGATCCGTCGACGTGGTGCCACCTGGACGACGAGACTGGAGTTTCAGAAGATCGAAGCCGCCGCAACAAAGCGTGGGATGATAGTTAAAGACCGAGGGACTCGGATCGTTCGGTATAACAATTCTACCCTCTTTACAATTTGTTAGTTTAGCTTTAATGGCAGATCCGGGTTATAGTACGCGATAGCGCCAGTTGTAAAAGTTTTGTTCCGCATATTGGCGTCTGTTAGACGGCCGGGGCGCTACCGTGGACTTACAATATATATGCCCTAGAGGCCATTATTGTACATATGATGTATATTATAATGAATGCTTGGATATATATACAGAGGACTTTCTTGCTCGACATGATAGTATGCTATCTGGTTGCTCTTTGTCTTAACATGTAGACTTGTATTGTGATACTGTCTTTCTCTCACATGTTGATAAAGCCCTTAGGATGTGTACTTGACTACCAGGACTATGATTGAGATCATACTAGTGGGGCCAAGGGTAGTCCACAAGTACATCCTATAATTGTTCTTAGTCGAGGGTGTATCGAGACAGGGCATCGATATTCCAGAGTAGACTAGCGTATACGTTTCTTGACCCATATGATGGGCGATGGATGATCCCACATCCATTGGTGTTTGACATCAAAGATGGTATATGGGTGCTCAGTGGAGACTGGGTATACTGAACGGACTCACCGAGAACTCCTAGTTGGTATTATACCTATCGTCAGATAGCAGTTCTCTGGTGACACTGGTACATGTTAGTCTGTAGACCCGAGATCGTCATAGAGTCTTGTGTGATTCCCATTGTGCTTTGATTTACACCTTACCACATTCATGAGAACGTGCAAAACAGTGGCTTTTGGGTACAATCCCGAATCACATGGATGCAATGAGCGATAGGAGGGGATTTGTCTCTCCTGGTATTAGGGGTTGATGTTGCGCTGTTCTCGATTGGCTATAGCAGGAAGTCCCTGGCCAGGGCTGATACAGAGATTTAATGGTAAGTGTTATCAGTAGTTTCTCGACCCGTTATGAGTCTCATATCGACATGACTTATCGGTTACTGGAGTCTGACGCTTACCACCCCTAGACTAGATATGCGACATATCAGACGAAGAGACCGGATTGTACGGTAGTGTTACTGACAGGCTTTACAGGAGTAAGAGCAGGCTTGCTTGTTGATCTTCTGATCGCTCAAAACCCGGATAGCCGTTACGTCCAGCTAGTACCGCTGACGGCTTGTGGGTGCTTGATATGATCATTACCTACTGCCGGCGTATTGACGAGTCTTTAGAGTCCTACACAGAGGTTTACTGGCTCAGACAAAACGAAGTAGGAGCAGATATGTGATATGTGCGGGACCGAGATTAATACGAGTATGTGATACCGTATTGTATTCTCGCGATTTATGATATCGGTCGGTTATATGAGATATCGCCGGGTTATCGAATCAAGTGTTGATTCGATAAGTTGATACAAATAATATTAGTCGGTCATATGAGATATAGCCGGATTATTAAATCAAGTGTTGATTTAATGATTTAATGTATATTTATATATTTGATATATTAATTTACATTAACTAATATTAGCTCACTTAAGAATTTCTTTATCTCACTTATGCATTTAATATATATATATGTTATATATATATATATATATATATATATATATATTAATTGTGTTTCTTTTTGTGTCATGCTTGATGCCACATGCTACATGGGTATATGAGACTCACACCATGCTCATGATAATGCAAGATTTATTTATTTAAAGTAAATCCAAATTAGTTGGAAATTAGTCACATGGGTGAAGCTTGTGGAAGCTTGGAGACCTATTGACTTAGTCCACTAGTTTTGTCTTACCTTAGATATTTATTAACCTAACCATTATCTAAACCTATGGTAAAGTCTCTACATGAGTTATATGAGATATTTCTCACCCATGGTTGCCATAACATTATTGGCCTCATCTTCTTCTTCATCAAGAGTGAGCTATCTAGATTTTTGAGAGGTGATGAAAAATCGTGAGAAAAAGATTTCTAAAGTGAGCAAAAATCCTACTTCATCATCCTCTACTAGATTAGCCATTTAGTTTAGGGTGTTAGCTTCACTAATCCCTAATTAGTGAAGAGGTACCTTGGGTTAGTGTCTCCTCGACGTAGATCATTTTTGGCCTCGAAGACTTCGTGCAAGCTTGTTCCTTTCATCTTGTGGAGCCGTTCTAGAGTCCGGAAGATCACTACTTGGAGCGAAGGGACTAACACACGGAGCTATTGAAGTGAAGGACCGGTCTACAAAGGTTGTATTCCATATTCACTTAGATGTAAAGTAGTTTACATGTTGTATTGTCTAAATCTCTAGTTAAGATTCTAGGGTTTGGTTTGTTTAGCATGGCAAAATTTTAAAATTGGCATGGACGATGCCTCCCGAAACCTTGCTGTCGTGCTAGGAATTCCTACAAAAACTAGAACGCAAGCTCGGAGCATTTCGTCAAGCGTCTGAATAGTCCGCTCTAACTGACCGTCGGTCTGCGGATGGAAAGCTTTACTGAAACTTAATCGGGTGTCCAAAGTCTCCTGAAGTTTTTACCATAGTCGGCTGGTGAACTGGGTGCCTCTGTCGGACACAATACAAGTCGGAACGCCGTGTAGTCGCACAATCTCATCAACATACATCTGAGCATACTGAACGAATCCGAAAGTTGTCTTGACTGCCAGAAAGTAAGCTGCTTCCATTAATCGGTCTACGATCACTCAAATAGAGTCATACTCTCGACTGGTACTAGGTAGACCCACAATAAATTCCATAGAGATCTGCCCTATTTTCACTCCGGAATGGGCAAAGGTTGCAACTCTCCTGCTGACCTTTGATGCTCGACCTTGACTGGCTGACAAGTCAAGCATCCTGAAACAAAATCTGTGACATCTCTCTTCATCCCTTCACATCAGTAGATTTCTCTCAAATCATAATACATCTTGGTGGAACCCGGATGAACATTATATGCTGACTGATGCGCCTCCTAAAAAATCTTACATCTCAGTCTCTCGGAATCTGGCACACACAGTCGGGTCCCAAATCGTAGTATTCCCTGATCATCTATCACGAACTCTGAATCTCTGCCATGTCGAACCTGCTCCATGATCCCTGACAAACAAACGTCATCGGACTATGCCTAACGGCTATGATCAAATAACTATGGATGTGCATAGACGTGGGAAAGCTGTCCCCCGGTCGACGTAAACTCAAGCTGTACTCGGCTGTTGCATAGAATCTGCCAATCTGCCGTCGGCTGTCTCCGAACTGTGCTCAAACAAGAAAAGCTACCTCCGGGCCTCCGACTCAAAGCATCTGCTACTACATTCGTTTTGCCCGGATGGTAAGGAGTCTCGCAGTCATAGTCTTTCACTAGCTCCATCCAATGGCGCCGTCTCAATTTCAAATCTCGCTGCTAAAAGCTATAGTGTCTCTAGATCTTAAGTTTAAAAACCACTGCAACCATCTCTAAGTTATGCGTGTGATAGTTATGCTCATGCTTCTTCAACTGCCGAGAAGTATCGAAATAACCAACAAAACCGCCTGATCCTGAAGGCAAAAATAATATTAGTGCCGCAATCAAACGAGTCTTCAACTGCTGAAAGTTCTGCTCGCATGCCTCAGTCCAAAGAAAAAGGAACTCCCTTCCGGGTCAACCCGGTCAACGTTGCAGCTATATGAGAAAAATCCTGTACAAAACGCCAATAGTATCCGTCCAAACCCAAAATGCTGCGAACCTCCGTCACTGATACAGGTCTGGGCCAGTGCTGAACGATCTCGATCTTCTTCGATTCCATAATTACCATCTCTTGTAACTACGTGACCCAAGAAGTCAACACTATCCAATCAGAAAACACACTTGAATAATTTAGCGAATAGCTGGCACTCCCTCAAAGTCAGCAACGAAATCCTCAATTACTACCCAGGCTCCACTCGGCTCCAAAAGTATACTAGGATGTCCTCAATGAACACGATGGTAGACTGATCAAGAAGCGACCTAAATATACGGTTCATCAAGTTCATAAATGGTGCTGGGGCATTGGTGAGCTCAAACGCCACCACTAAGACTCATAACGCCCCTAACGTGTGTGAAAATCAGTCTTCGGAATATCATCCTCTCGAACCCGCAACTGATGGTAAACTGATCACAAGTCAAATCTTCGAGAAATGTCCCGCACCCTGGAGTTAATCAAATAAATCGTCGATGCGAGGTAAGGGATATCTATTTCGCACAGTAACCCGATTCAACTGACGATAATCAATGCACAACACAAACTGCCGTCTTTCTTCTTGACGAATAGGACAAGAGCTCCCCAAGGTGATGCACTCGGACGAACAAGCCCTTTATCCAACAAATCTTGCAACTGATCCTTCGGTTCTTTAAGCTCCGCCGGGTCCATCCGATATGGCGGTATAGAAAAAGGCTCCGTGTTAGGAATCAAGTCAAAGCAGAACTCAATATCGCGCTCTGGCGACAAACCAAGCAACTTGTCAGGAAAGACATCTTGAAATTCCCTCACAATCGGGACCTGGTCCAATAGGACCTCTCCGGCTCTAACATCACAAATATATGCCAAGAATCCCTGACATCCTTTTCTCAAAAGCTGACTAGTGCGAAGAGAAGACATCAAGTTGGGAAGGGTGGCGCTACGGTCTCCATGAATAACAAGAACTGGCTCACCCGGAAAACTAAATCTGACTACCTTCTCATGGCAGTCCACGGACGCATAACACATGGCTGGCCAATCCATGCCCAGAAGAACTTCAAAGTCAATCATATCGAGAAGAATCAAATCGACAGAGAATCCCTATCTCCGATACGAACAAAACAAACACGAGCGAAAACATTTCGAGCGACAAAAGATTAGCCTACGGAGGAAATCACAACTAGTGGCTGTGTAACATTTCAAAAAAAAAAAAATATTATTTTTGGGATTTTTTATAATTAAATAATATTATATTGAATATTTTAATAAGGCGGTATAATTAAATACCGATAAATTGGGGAAAAGTTTTGAAAACTTTGGAAATTACTAAAATGAGGGTGCTTTATGTGATTTATGCAAATTATGAAATTTTATGATTTTTTTGACACTATTTTAGTGCTAATCGCGATTAAAAATCGCTAATCGTGGATTAAGCGTGTTTTGTGCAAAACATGCACCATATCTTTTCACACTTATGTTACATTTTCCTACATGGCTTTATCATCATTTTTCATTCTTTGCTTTGGGTTCACTGTTGAGGAGAGAAGGAAAATAGAAAAGAAAAAGATAAAGGAATAGAATATTAGGTATGGGTGAGAGAGAGAAAGGTGAGGGGGTTACCTTTGACTTTCCATCCTCTCATCGCACCATTTTCATCACTCATTTCCTCTTCCCTCCCTCTCTTTGCTGCTGCTGTTGCTGCTGCCTCACTCCCTCCCCCTCTTCAACCCTCTCAAACTCTATTAAAAACATCTCAAAACTCAATACCCATTTCAATAAAAAGATGCACAAGCTCACAAGCTATACTATGGACCAAGAAAGCTTTCATTTTGGTGCTGTGGAGGATTCATTGGTGCTAAATGAGGTATATCCATTCACAAATAGTGTAGTGTTTCGGTTTCTTAAGCCTCTTTTCAAGTTTAGTTTCAATTTCGTGTAGTTTTGTGCACTTTGGACAATTCTAGAGAGGGTTAGGGTTAAGTTGAGATTTCGTGGTGAACTTGAGTGTTTTGAGTGACCTTAAACCCCCCCATGATGTTACAAACCCAGAACTTACACTAGATTAAAACTGAAACCCAAAATACGGAAAAACGGAAACTTTTGATGTCGGTTTGTGAACTTTGAGTGTGCAGGAAAATCTGGAATGAACTGGGATTTTTACTAGAAAAATAAACAACTCCAGAGACCCATTTAAGACCATAGGAACCCACTGTAGCAAGACGAACCACAATGGAGTCCCCAGGGCCGGTGAGACCGGATTTTCATGAGAGAGGGCTCGGCCACTTGGTGAGGGTGTGGGTCCAGGTTTCTTCTGTAGGTCACATATACCCTATATATCACCCTAGTGTTGTTTGCTCACATGGTTTTCATCCTCATCCAAATCTGGGACCAATTTCCTACAATGTAGTATTACGACATGGCCACGACTTAAACTTTATATACCAAATCTTGGTTTTTGTGTTAGATTGGTAGCCTACAGGGAATCTGGAGTGACCCTAGACACTTACTGGAAAAACTAGAAAGACCATTACCCTATATTGACTACCAGGAGACTACCCTACAAACATGACACCCAAACTCCCTACCAGGGCTGATGTCACTGGAATTTTAGGGTAGGGGGTCGGCCACCTTGTGGAGTCAAGGGTCCTGGTTGCTTTCATAGCTCATTTACACTTTATACATCACTCCAGTATTGTTTTGGAACATTGTTTGCACCCTAATCAAAATCTGGGACTGAATACATGTGTTGCTATTTTGATTTGAGTTATGGTTTTGCGTATTTTAAATTCTGTATTTGGTATTTGTGCTTTATCTCGATCATGTGACGTTTGTACGTCTATATCGAGTGATAGCGGGTTGTTTTGCGAGGGCAAATCATAGGTTTTGACCTATGTGAGTTCTGCGTGTCGTTTTGGTTTCGACTTGGTTTTTAATGCGATACGATACGCTATGATGTGTAGGTACCCTCGCGAAGAATTCGAGACGACAAGCAAGCGCGTGGCGACGTCGACATCGGCAAGCGAAGGTCAAGGTGAGTAGATTATATCTACGGAGGAAGTCGGGTGGATGGCGTATAACACCCCCGCAGTTCGATGAATAGTATGATATATATATATATATATATAAATTTATATGATATCTTTTATGTGTGACATGGATTTTCAGGATATGTTTAGGTGTTCAATAGTTAGTTTAGGGTTATTAGAAGTGAACTAGTGTAGCTTCCTAGTCGCGAACCCTAGAATAGGTTTACACTCACACGCACACACATGCTTACTGTTATACTTGTGCGTATTTTGGGAAGACACACACACACACACACACAGGTATGGGACTGTGTATATATATATACTCGTACACCTACACTTGGATGATGAGGATAGTGGATGCTATTTGGAGATGAGTCGATGAGATTGGGCATGATGCCATGAGATCGGTGATATGATGTGGTTCGTATTTTGAGATACGACATGAGATTTTAGCGGGCCTTTGAATGTGTGCTTTCATACACGCACGCATGCACGCGCGCGCGCACACACACACACATATAGATATATGGTATCCGTTTGTACTAGACTTAGATCGGTACCCCTGTTCATGAGATATGATGATAAGGATATCAGATAATTGATTAGATAAATGTGTATTTGACCCGTACCTAGATTTGGGGATGCCGTACGACGGATTTACGTACGAGCTATATATCGACAATTGATCCGCACTCTTGACTCGAGGATGTCATATTGTATACCGTATCGTATGTGATACTATTGAGGCGGGATCACCGACTATTATATTTATATATATATCGACTCAGATTTAGATGGTTTCCATACCCTTCGATTAGCTGGTTAGTTAGATTTGTAGTTACTTAGTAGATGTTAGATTAGACCCGAGTCATACCTATTTTCAAAACTAACGAATCGTGAGTATTTTAAAGACATGCTAAAGGATTCTACGGTTATTTTCAAAAGAAGCATCTTTTCTTAAAAACACCGTAGCCCTTATTTTTCTAAAAACCCCGATTTGTCTTATTTCAAATGGCATAACGTATGACATTTACATATTGATGTAGATTCTTCACTGTTGCGTTTATTGTTCGATTTTCGCATTTCTTGCTATTTGCATCGCATTGCATATGTAAATGTGTTTATTGTTATATTAAACCTATGCTGTTAGGCACCAGCACTATTATCGATGATGTGTATGTTCCACGTACACCTGTTTGCCGGTTCACACACTTCATCATCGATAATTGCCATGTCACGACACAGTAGGATTGTTGCATCATGATATGACTCTTTGTATGATATACTGGCACACATACATATTGTACACTCATACTTGCATATATACTTACTTGTACATCTATATTGGCGCACAGACATATTGAACACCCATACTTATGTACACACATATTGTACACCCATATTTGCTTACATACGTATTGCACATACATAGATGACTCTGGCTTATTTTGGAGATTTGGGGAACCGCAAGATATATTTTTAAAATTGGATTCATTTAAAAAAGCGGTTTTCCCCTTGATGTGTGCATATGACTGTTTTATGTTGCATGGTATACGGATATGCTTACATTTCTATCATATGTCGCATATATCCTGCTTTATGATTTCACGCATTGAGATATGTTGTTTCCATGATAAATCTAGATTTGGGAACTATGAGTATTTCAAAAAGAGAGTATGTATTGTTTTAAAAACCCGGTTACCCTTGATATGATATTTCAGTGCGCCCACCATGAGATTTTTCAGTTTTGATGTATATATATACCCCATGCGAGGAGGAGTCGTGAGCCGTGTGCGGGTACATGGTGGGCCCGATATGGTACCCCGAGACAAGAAAGGGATGCTGTGTATACAGACGGTGAGCCTGGCAGAGGGACTACTACCTAACGGTGATTGTACCTGGGTTCGGTGGATATCCGGAGGATACCGACCGGAGTCGAGAGATGATATGGGCCGCTCCGGACTGACGGAGCCCGATATATGAGGATTTACGTGCCGATGCTGGGCACGGGTTTCATGATGTTTTCGAGTGTCGATGCTGGACACTCCGGTTCCATGATTTTGATGTGTCGCGAAGGACACACGTTGATTTACATCCTCATACTTCTATGCATATGCTTTATGATTTTTACATGCATGATGTTTTGTGTCATTGGGTGACACGTGGACGAGATCCATATACATACAGACATTGATCACATAGTTGGATGATATCCACATACTTTTAGACGTCATGATATAGTTGACATTGATTCATGTTGATTACATTGATTATACATCATATTTATGATATGTTGCTACCTGAGGCACTGACACGAACACTTGGTACTACACTTATGTATAGATGTTTACCCTCGCCACCTTATCATGCTTCAGACTTGAGGATATATTATTACTGATCGTATTGACTTAGGATTGAGTCATACATACGATTTCTGCTCTGTGATGTTTTCTATTCACGAGTTGGCAACTCATCCCTATTGTGCCACAGTTCTTGAAGGTTTTTGCCGTACAGGTTTCATTGCGGCTTTTCTGGCACACTGCTTCCTTTCTAGGTGATTGCTTTGGTAGGTGGGTTTACTTGCATTGTGACCACCATTGTACTTATTTATTTTCAGTTGTATCTAGTAAATTCCATCAACCAAACTTGTATATTTTTTCAGACTTAGAAAACCAGTGGTGTATTATTTCAACCTTAGAGTCGCGCGTTGTAGTATTATGGTTTTCTTGTTGATTTTGAGTTTCCTTTTGAGTTTTGATCCTCGCCCTTTGGCATTGTATATTATATTACTTGCGTGGTTGTGACCGTCGATTGACGAAGAGCTAGCTCCCGCTTCGGGATGCCTTTTACCATTGATGTATATATTATTCATGTTGTACCCCATTCGGGACCAGTATTTACAAAGGAAACTCTGCTGAAATTTTCAGAAAAGACTTGAGATTTTAAAAATGCATATTCGGCTTACTTATTTAAAAACCTTGCTTTTAAAACATGTTTTCTTTACTTCTTAAAAACTAGTTTTCCTCATTTACTCCTTAAAATGGTTTTAGATTTCTGGGCTTTTGGCTTACTTGAATTAGATGAGGTCTTATAGACTTCATATGATTCAAGGGCCAGTCACGTGCTATTTCGGGTCGTGACAGGCTGATTTAGCAAGGACTACTATTGGCTAAACTTCGATACAAAATATGTGGATACCATTTCAAATAACACCAGAAAGAAATACACATCGGAAGAAAACACCGAAAGAATACCAGTCACAACGGCGTTGGATGCCTGCGCATCCAGAGGAGGCAAAGCGAACACTCGGCCTGTCCCCCACTAGTAGCCGTCTGTCCTCTGCCTCTGCCTCTGCCACCACCGTCTCCCAGAAATAACCTGTCACGACGTCTACCTAACCTCCTTTGAGCTGGCATACGGGTACAATTTCTCTTCAATCCAGAAATGACCGAAGTCTCAAAAATGCGCTCCTCCAAAAGTAAGTTTGCATCCATCACTGCTGCATAAGTATCAAAATGCTGGGTGCCGATGGTAAGAAATAACTGCATGTCCAATCCCCACACAAACCTCTTTATCCATTTCTCTTCAATATCCACCAGGTAAGGAGCATATCGGACCACTGAGTAAACTGAATGTCGTACTCGGACATTGTCATCCCTGGAGTCTTGTGTAAAGACTCGAAACTATAAGCTCGGGCATCTCGAACGCTCTCCGGAAGGAAACAAGCAAGAAATACAGTTGTGAACTCATCCCAAGTCATAGGAAGTAGATCTGCAGCTCGGCCTCTCTCAACTGACTCGCACCACGTCTGAGCAAGATCCTATAGACGAAAACTCGCAAGCTCAACCCATATCTTGTCGGAACATCTCAGTGAACAAAAAATCCTAGTCATCCTGTCGAGGAATGTCTGCGGATCCTTCGATGCATCTGTGTTGGTGAAAACTGGAGGCTTCAGCCTCATAAACTCCTGCAAGGATACGAAAATAATCTCGGTAACAACGGAAACAGCTGCCTGTGCAGCAGGTATAATCACAGTCCCTGAAATAGGAGGGACACCATCGGCTTTCGGAGCTCAGCTAACCTCAACTAACAATCCAACCATCTGTCACAAGTCCTAAATACTCGACTCTAGCCTAGCTATCTGTCCTAGAGAAGGCGGATCACTCCGTCCCTGAGGGGTAGGCATACCGCCCTGATCGGTCTTCGTGTTAAACGAGCCCGCTCTAATCTTATCTCTGGCGGCAGCCTTCTGGCCCTCATAGTCATCGGCGGCATAGTGGCTAGAACAAGACACATGATTGATAGGAACATTGCGATCGAAACAAGAGGACATATGGAATCAAGGAAGGAAATACAAGCAAATATATCCTAAGATCACTTAGGTGGAGTACCGTATCGTAAGTATGCCGTGGAACATACACATGCTACGTCATTCTGCTTAAGTCATCTACTCCATCTACCAAGGGTCATCCTACACTTAGAAAGGTAAAACCTATCGCTCTGATACCAACTTTGTCACGACCCGAAGGTACGGAATGTAACTAGCACTTAAATTACGAAACGTCTCAAGACGTAACATAGTCTAAGTAAACCAAAGCCCATAAATCTAAACCGTTTAAAAGCAATAGAGTGAAGGAAAACTTAACTTAAAAAGGTGATTTAAAAAAAAAGTCAAATCAAAAGCATTTTAAAACATCAATTTTCCCGAAAATTTCGACAGAGTCCCCTTTGTAAATATTGGCCCCGAAATGGGTACAACACAAAATATGCATAAGTAATGAATAAAGGCATCCCCAAGCGGGAGTTAGCTCTTCGCCAATGGCGGAATCACAACCACATGCAATATATATATCCTCATAATATGAAATCAACATTTAAAAGCAAGAAATAAAAACCAAGAATAAAGTCGGCTCACACGAGCTCGACACCAAAAATCAGAATGTAAATATATACCAACGAACCTCATAGGCTCACAATCTAGGTCCAATATACAAGGGTATATGGAGTATACTAGATACAAATAATATACATGGTGGGAGAAAAAGAATATCCTCAACCCACCTACGAGCAAGCTGCAAATCGATACAATGAAGAAAAAGAGGAAGTACGCCCGCCGCTACTGTGCTGACGGGTCAGACCTGCAAGATACTGTGGCACAATGGGGGTGAGTTGCCAACTCATGAGTAGCAAGTAACATCTAATAAGGCTATCGTAATCATGCATGCAAATGCGTAGCAACCTACGTATCAATATGATACGATGTACTAGCATGAATGCAACATGAATGCATAATCAAACACAAAACTTGAACATGTCTGATATGAGAAAATCTTTATTCTTATCTAAGAAAAACCTCTGTGCAATAAACTGAAGTATCATCAATGAAATCAACAGAAAATCCGTGTCAAGTATCGACACAATATATATACCCCAATATCTCAATGTCTCAATATCTCCATATCTCAATGTCTCAATATCTCAATATCCCAATATCTCGGGCTCCATCAGTCCGGATCGGCCCATATCATCAAATCTCACGACTACGCCGGTATCCTCCGGATATCCACCGCGTCGGATATCACCGGTAGGTAGTCTGCCCCTGCCAGGCTCATCGTTTACAACTCGAGCTTCTTGCCCCGGGGTACCATACCGGGCCCACCATGTACCTGAGACGGTTCATCCGACTCCTCGAATCGGGTCTCGAAAACCAACAGAAATCAGGAAAAAACACGGTGGACGACACATACATCATATCACGAGAAAACCACATCTTACATTTTTAAAATGATAATAGGTTTATACAATTCTTGTGGTTTTCCCCAAAATCCAGAAATCTCATAAGTACTGAAATCCTCAAGAAGAATCACAATATGTAAACATGTCGGTGATGATGGATGTCTATGATACAATAGTATATACCATGCAATATATGACCAGAAACTATGTATGGATTATGATGCAATGAGGTATGTACATGTGACTAGCCATCATACGTATCAATCTTGATGCAATAAGTATACAACTACCAGTTTACCTATCATATATGATGCAAATGTTTTAGCTACTTATTTAAACAAGTTCTATAGTGTTCGTGTTAATTGTATGTATTCCCTAGAGGCCATTATTATTAGTGTATATGCCCTAGAGGCCATTACTGTATCATACTAGCTTGTATATTACTTAATGGAAGCTTGGGATATTCACAGTTGTTTAGACAATCTTGCTCAAAATGGTAGTATGCTACTTGGTTTGTCTCTACTTCAATATGTGCATGTGTTTCTTTTAGCATATCGCTTATATACATATTAGTAGAGCCCTTAGGATCTTTGCTTGATTACCAGCGTTGTGATGGCAGTCATACTCATGGGGGCTGGGTAATCCATAAGCACATCCTTATACAGGTCCCTAGTCGTAGGACTATCGAGACAGGGCATCGATACTCCGGAGTAGACTAGCGTATGCGCTTCTCATCCCAGTGGGGGGGGAGGGGACGGTCTGTCCCACAGCCATCAGTACGTCGTACTTGAGATAGTATGTGGGTGCTCGTTAGGTTACGAGTACACTGGACAGGACTCGTTGGGAATCGTTGGTCGGTATTATACCTATCGTCAGTTATCAGTTCCCAGGTGACATGAGTACAGCTTAGTCCACTGACTTGACACTGTCACTTTGCCTCGAGTGTGTTCCCACTGTACTTAGATTACTACCCTACCACGGGTCAAAGGAGTCGTGCAAACAGGTAGTAGTTGGGTGCAGTCCCGAAGCACTTGGAGGCAGTGACGGTTAGACAGGATTCGTCTCTCCCGGTATTGGGGGTTGACATCGCGCTGTGTCTAGGAGAGCCATTACACAAGTAGTCCCTGGCCAGGGCAAGCGAGATATACTGGTAGGTTTCCAGTGTTATCTCAGGGTGTTCTGGGCTACACTCCGACACGAATTGTACCGCTATTAGGGGACTGACGTTCACCACCCCCTAGGCCCGCCATGTGATGTATCAGACGAACAGACCGGACTGTACGGAGATTGTCATATACAGGCTCAGTAGGAGTTCGGATGGGTTTACCTCATCGGCCTTCTTATCGACATCTACCTGGGGACCGTTACGTACAGCTAGTGCCGCTTGCGGTCTGTGGTTAAACCCACTGCCAGCGTAGTGTCGAGTCTTTAGAGTCCCACACAGAGAGTTTCCCTGCATTGAGCGAAATGTGTAGTGGCCGTATGGTTTTACGGCAGGGCTACGATCACTTACGTGCACTTGTATGCGTATGCTGTTCGGGCAGGCAATACTAGTGGGCTTTGGTTTAAGCCTGATCCTAGTATTGCACAGATGGATTTGATTTGTCTTCTGTGCATTCGCATTCTACGGAATGCGGATGCGGGTGTGTATGCACAGTTTTGAGGAGCGATAAAGGAGGAGGTGCCCCATTAAGGTTTTGGCAGTTGGTTCGGCCAAAACCGTAATGTGGCACACTCATTAGGGTTTTGACAATTCGTTTGGTCAAAACCGTTATGAGCCGGAGACATTATTTACTAATCCTTTTAGTGATAGATTAGTGATGGCTAATTGCATTGACCATTTGACCACTTAGACCTCTCTTGACTTTGTTGACCCGTTGACCGTGTTGACCATTGACCTTCAAGAGAGATCTACACTCTTCTTTGATTTTCTTTTTAATTCTTGAGTTATGAAAATGGTCAAGTCATTAGTGCCATCAACTTTATCATGATAGGATTAGTAATGATGGTTTTAGTGTATTATTGCAACCATGGTTCATTTTTTTAGGGTTAATCTTTTCATTATTCTCTTCTCATTCTCTCTCTTAAGAAGTGAAGAAAAGAAAAGCTCCATGGTTGCTATGTTTTCTCCTTCATCTTCCTCCTCTTGAAAATTCTTTTGATCTCATGTGTTGAGAGAAAAAGAATACACATAGACAAACACTTCCATTTTTCTCTTTTACACAACCTAGGGTATCTAGATTAGCGATCTCGTTGCCCTAGTTGCCTCGGCTTGAGGTGGAGCTCGGTGTACAACTCTCGGGTGGATCGTCTTCGACTCAAGAAGGCCACGGAGGTGACCAAGATCCGGATCGACCCTCGGAGTGTGGATGGACGAGCCGGACAGCGGAGAGAAGACCCGAAGGACCGGTTTCGTGAGGTATATTTTCTACAGCATAGTAGTTAAAGCCTCTTCTTATTTGCTAGTTTCTAGTTTAGCCAAGATCCTTGCTTTTGAGTCCATGTTGCTTTGCGCCAAAATTATTGTTTTTCGCCGTTTCCGCCTCCCCGTAAGAACCGGGATGAGCAACGTGGACTTACAGTGGTATCAGAGCCCAGCTAAACATAAACTAGCTAGTTAGTAAAGTGTATAGAAGTTCGATCGGTAAAAATCACAAAACTTTTTTCAAAAAACCCAAGTTTCTGCCGATTTTTTAATCTGCTTTAAAAATAATAAATCACACCTTAAAAATCGGCTCAGGGTTTTTACAGTACACCCAAGAAAAACGAACCAGCGAACCGACCAACTCACCGCGGTCGAGTTGACTCGGCCGCGGCTCGTTTCTCTTGCAGTGTTCTTATTTTATGGTTTTGGGATTTTTAAGATATTTTATTTCTGCCCAGATTTTCCAGAAGAGAAATTTGTATTTGGGGTGGCTATAAATCCGTATTTTTGATCGAACTTCCCTATACTTTGACTAATGGGTTATATCTGTGATGTTTATATGTATTGAACGTCCGCTAATCACTATACGTCCATTAGTGGGGGTTATACATATCTGTGATCTGTAATGTTGTTGGTTTGTGTATATGAACTCGTTGGATTGTCGCGGATGAATAGCCGGGAATGGATGTGAGATGAGAGTTTCTTTTTCTTTCATTCATTGTAAAATTTGTAAATTGATGTAATATTATTTGTTTGGCCGCACAACCGGGTCGGGGTTGTAGCCGTCATTGTATAATTTCTTTTTACTGTTTTTGCTCCTAGGATAGACCCAAGGTGGGGTGCACAAACTACCGGGTAGCTCGAAGTGCCGAGTGGCCTACTCACGGTGTTGAGAGAGGTTACTTCGCATCGGGTACTTGGCGGGTAGTTTGCCGCACCCGTAGGGGTCTAGGGTGAGGTTTGGCTATTCATCGCGACCGTATAATCCGTTTTTCGTTGCAGGCTCGGACGAATCGCGGATTCCTAGTATATCCAAAGTGTTCATCTGTGATCTGTAATGGCTATCATTGTTATATATCTATATATGATATCTATTTAGGTGTTGCTTATGTTTTGCATCCGCGCTAGTCCAGCCCCCGCTCTGTCGTTAGTTAAGTAACCTAACGGATGATGACGGGGCCCCGTGGCGAATGCGGATGGAATAAGCGTACACCATATTTTGGTTGTTTTCTGCAATGATAGGATTAAATGATGGGACGCATTGGAATTAATGCAAGAAAATAAACCAAGTAAAAGTCATTGGAACACTTTGAAAACCACTCGGTTCTTTTCAAAAACCAGCATTTTAAACGCGGAGCTTGAACCACTCATTTTAAAAGCTATCTCGTTCCATCGATTATATCAAGTTCTCTACGTTCACGGTTTCGCCAAAACCATTCGTAGCCATCCGTCATTTCGTATGGATATTCAATAGTATTCAAGCTATGTTTGTTGACCTTCGTCAAGGCATAGTGATTGGTAGCTGTTGGGTGTTCATATATAGCATAGATAGATGCGTTGGTTTGGGACAGTCGTATTACCTTGTTGACCTTCGTCAAGGGTATGTACTGGTGGGTTCAAATTAACCTGGATAATGACGGGTAGAACTTGACATGTGACTTATGATTTGTTGACCTTCGTCAAGGTCATAAGAGCATGGGGAAAAAATCCACATCGGGAGTTTCAAAAGTACTGAAACTTGCTAGCGCTGCATACCATTTGGAGTGTGATGATTCTGGTAGGATTCCTTCAGTTTTGTCACGCAATGACATTTGGATCCCGATCCTACTGTGAGTATATGCTACTCCTCGGGAACTTTCTCACTTAAACGATCAATGCTATAAACCTAGTAGGTGTCTAGAAAGGTGTTAGCGGGGCTACGCCCACAGGGAAAAGAGGTTACTTAATTAAGGAACTTCGCGAAAGCGTTGGAAAACCTCCCTCGAAGTACCGACACCAGCCTGGCTGAACGGTTAAGCAAGTATTGTACGGTGAGATTGATCCCGACTAATTCTTCCTTTATGGTTTGAGGAGGGATTCGAAAGACAGTGGGAGCCATCCTGTTTAGATAAATTAAAAACCGATCTAAACTTGCAAGAGCATCATGCTAAGTGTTTTCTTCTCTCTCTCTTAATTGCAGCGACCCAGTGACCGCACTTAGGTTACATCTAGATAATAAAATGACTGAATCTGACTGTTATGACTGGCAAAGGTCTGTCCAGATGTCCATTGCCCATAACAAGCCGGGACACCTCTTGACTGATCCAACCCCTGCCGTCTCAGGTCCAGTTTCCCTATCACGGATATTGATATCCGTAGGACATCGGAAGAAGACTGTGCGAAAGCCAAGTGCCTCGTGTTAGCCTCAGTTGATGGTACATACCAGAGGCAGCACGAGAAGATGTACTCAGTTTCTATCTTCCTCCATAACAAAGATTTATATGGAAAGCAATCTCGTATCGCAAGATATGAGACCTCGAACGAATTGCTTCCAGTGAGGTTGTCTATCGGGTCAACTGTAGGGGGCAACGTCCTTACAGAGACCAGCTCTTTTGAGCTCACGGACCTGAAGACCACATTGAAGAACGGGGCAGATACTGACTTAGTTCAACAGTCTCTACCTACTACCCTGAAGGAAACCAGGGAAGTAGAAAGAAAGGGAAGGGCAGAAGTTTCGGGAATGGATGTAGAAAAAGAGGGATGTTCCTATTGTTACGGGAATGAACATGGGCAGAAAGATTGCAGGGCTGGCAAAGCCAGTAGCCAGAATTCGAAGCATGTTGTGGCTTCGGCTTCGGGTGTGTTTGTAATAGAGAACTGTATGTCAGTTAACCCTACTTCCTGGGTATTGGATACCGGATCAGGATCTCATATCTGTAATTCGTTACAGGCTTTGAGAAACCGTAGGGTTATCAGGAAAGGTGATATGACACTCAGGGTTGCTAACGGAATGAGCATGTATGCTGAATCCGTAGGGGAATATCATCTAGGACTGACAACTGAGCAGATATTGATTCTGCGTAACTATTTTTATGTACCAGGTGCGACTTGTAATATCATATTTGTATCCTTAATTTCTAAGGAAGGATATGATTTTACTTTTGTAAGCGATGTAGTCAACATCCACCTAAATCAAGTTCTGATTGGGTCAGGTACATTACAAAATAGAATATACGTATTGAATCAAGCTCAGATCTTCAGTGTCCAGAACACACTTAAAAGAAAGTCTCCGGAAACAAATCAGGCTTTCTTATGGCATTGTAGACTGGGTCACATTAATGAGACACGGGTAACAAAGTTACATAAAGAGGGATACTTGAATCCGTTCGAGTATCAGTCTTATTCCACTTGTGAATCTTGTCTCATGGGAAAGATGACAAAGACTCCGTGTAAGTCCACGTTACCTCTCCCGGTTCTTTCGGTCTTGCGGAAATGGTGAAAAACAATTTTTAGGGTTTGGGTAACATGGACTACAAAAACGGATCTTGGCTAAACTACACACTAGCAACCTAACAAGAGATTTGTCTACTCGGTTAGGGGTTATACCTCACTTGAACTCCTTCTTCTTGAACTCTTTGTAGTGGTTGGATGGTGCTTTCCTCGTCGCCTTCTTTCGTCAAAGATGGATCCACCCGAGGGTTTCTTCCTTTGAGCTCCTTTCTCGAACTTTGAGAGAACTAGGGTATCCGACTTGCTAAAACTTTTACCTTAGAGAGAGTAGAGAGTGTCTTAGGGTGTTTTATCTTCAAGGAGATGTTTCTCAACACATGAGATTTGTTCTCCTTGAACTAGATGAGGAAGAAGATGAAGAGAAGAGAGAGAAACAATATGATAGAATGAGATGGTATTTTACAACCATAACATACATGTGATTTATCTAATAATAATATTAATTGAAAATGAAAAAGGTGATGGAAAGTTTGAAGAGACCATTATCATATCACAATAAATGTATTTTGCAAAGATCAAAGAGCAAGTTGAAAGGTAATGATGATGGTCAATGTTTCAAACCTAGTCAACTAGTCAACCTTGGTCAACAAGTCAACAAACCCAACCATGACTCAATTTCATTTAATTAATAATATTAATTGATAAATCACAAGATCATTAGGGTTTGGAAAAAGACGACTGTCAACAGTGCATATACACCCGTTCCAAAACCCTAATGAAAAACCTCTTCCTCCGCCTCAAACAACTGTGCATACACACCCGCATTCATGTTCCGAGGAACATGAACACAATGAGATAAAACTAACCCCAAAGCATATACTAGGATCTGGCTCAAACCAGAGCCCGCTAGTAATGACCGTCCGGACACTGAACGTGCACAAGTGCGCGGATGTGAACGGACCCTGTCGCAAAACCATGCGACCTCTACTCTATTTTGCCCAAAGGCGAATAACCCTCTGCGTGGGACTCTAAAGACTCGACACTACGCTGGCAGTGGGTTTAACCACAGACCGCAAGCGGCACTAGCTGTGCGTTACGGTCCCCAGGTAGATGCCGATAAGAAGACGTACGAGGTGAAACCCATCTGAACTCCACTGAGTCTGAATGTGACAATCTCCATACAGTCCGGTATGTTCGTCTGATACATCGCATGGCGGGCCTAGGGAGCGGTAAACGCCAGTCCCCTAATAGCGGTACAAATCGTGTCGGAGTGAAGCCCAGAACACCCTGAGATAACACTGGAAACCTACCAGTATATCTTGCTTGCCCTAGCCAGGGACTACTCGTGTAATGGCTCTCCTAGACACAGCGCGATATCAACCCCCAATACCGGGAGAGACGAATCCTATCTAACCGTCACTGCCTCCAAGTGCTTCGGGACTGCACCCAACTACTACCTGTTTGCACGACTCCTTTGAGCCGTGGTAGGGTAGTAATTTAAGTACAGTGAGAACACACTCGAGGAGAAGTGACAGTGTCAAGTCAGCGGACTAAGCTGTACTCATGTCACCTGGGAACTAATAACCGACGATAGGTATAGTACCAACCAACAGTTCTCGACGAGTCCTGTCCAGTATACTCGTAACCTAACGAGCACCCGCATACTATCTCCAGTACGACATACTGATGGACTCTAGGGCATATACACTAACAATCTCCCACTTGCACTACGGCCATGTACTGGCGTATCGAAGACCTATCATCTCGATCAGCCGCTCGAACTGAGTCTGGGGTAAGGCCTCTGTGAATGGATCTGCAGTGTTATCTTCTGAAGCAACCCTCTAAACCTCGATCTCCTTGCGATCCACGATCTCCCTGATCAGGTGATACCGCCTCAAGATGTGTCTGGATTTCTGATGGGACCTGGGTTCCTTTGCTAAAGCTATAGCCCCGTTGTTGTCGCAATACAGAGGTATTGGGTCAACAATGGACGGAACCACCTGAAGTTCTTTCAAGAACTTCCTTATCCAGACGGCTTCTTTTGCAGCATCAGATGCAGCGATATATTCCGCTTCCATAGTCGAGTCAGCAACGGTTTCCTGTTTGGAACTCTTCCAACACACCGCCCCTCCGTTGAGGGTAAAGACAAAACCTGACATGGACTTGGAATCATCCTTGTCACTCTGGAAGCTGGAGTCAGCAAAGGCCTCAATCTGGAGGTCTTTTCCGCCATACACCAAGAACACCTCCTTAGTCCTTCTCAGGTACTTGAGAATGTTCTTTACTGCTATCCAATGTTTCTCCCCTGAGTTTGACTGATACCGGCTTACCACACTCAGTGCATAAGCTACATCTGGTCTGGTACACAACATCGCATACATTATAGAGCCTACCGCAGAAGCGTAGGGTATAATAGACATGCGATCTCTTTCCAAATCAGTCTTGGGAGACATCTCTTTGGAGAGGATGATCCCGTGACAAACCGGTAGATTACCGCGCTTGGAATCTTCCATACTGAATCTTTTCAGTATGGTGTCGATGTACCTGGACTGTGAAAGTCCCAGTATCCTCTTGGATCTGTCACGATAGATCCGGATCCCCAGAATGCATGAGGCATCACCCAGGTCTTTCATGGAGAACCTGTGTGACAAGAACCCCTTGACAGATTGTAGCATAGGAATGTCATTTCCTATTAAGAGAATGTCATCCACGTATAAAATGAGGAATACTACAGTTCTCGCTACAAATCTACTATAGATGCATGGTTCATCTGGATTTTTGATAAAGCCAAATTCCTTGACCGTCTCATCAAAACAGATGTTCCAACTCCGCGATGCCTGCTTTAGTCCATAGATGGACTTAAGCAACTTGCACACCTGTCCGCTGCTCCCACTCTGAATGAAACCCTCTGGCTGGTCCATATAGACACACTCCTCTAAATTTCCATTTAGAAAAGCGGTTTTTACGTCCATCTGCCAAATCTCATAATCGTGGAAGGCAGCAATGGCAAAAAGGATCCGAATGGATTTCAGCATAGCTACTGGAGAAAAGGTCTCGTCATAGTCCAAACCAGGTCTTTGACGAAAACCCTTTGCAACCAGTCTAGCTTTATAGGTCTCAACCTGTCCATCTACACCAATCTTCCTTTTGAAGATCCACTTGCATCCTACGGGTTTTACCCCATCTGGAGCAACGTCCAACGTCCATACTTTGTTGGTGTATATGGACTCCATTTCGGTCCGCATTGCATCCAGCCATTTTACCGAGTCAACGCTCTGAATGGCTTGCTGGAAGCTAGTCGGCTCATCATAATCAATGATGCAATCCTCACTATCCCCGTCTATGAGAAAACCGTAGTATCTCTCAGGAGGATGAGACTGCCTACTACTCCTGCGGAGCGGCGTAGGAATGTTATTTTCTTTTGAACCCTCTGGTTCCACTAAGCTTTCAGTAATAGTCTATGGTTCTGGAATTTCTTCCAGTTCTATTTCGCTGCCACTTATTTCCTTTTCTAAGAACCGGTGTTCCAGAAAATGGGCATTACGAGAAACAATGATCTTTTGTTCCTCTGCGTAATAGAAGAGATACCCCCTGGAGTTCTTTGGGTATCCCACAAACTTGCATAGTACTGAGCGTGCCTCAAGTTTGTCCGCATGCTGCTTTTTGACAAAAGCCGGACATCCCCAGATCTTCAGATATTGAAGATAGGGTTTCTTCCCACTCCATATCTCATATGGTGTGGTAGGCACAGTCTTAGTTGGAACTCGGTTCAAAATGTATGCAGCTGATTCTAGTGCATATCCCCAGAATGATTACGGTAACTCAGTGTTACTTATCATGGAACGTACCATATCCAATAGGGTCCGGTTCCGTCTCTCCGATACACCGTTATGTTGCGGAGTGTATGGAGGAGTAAGCTGAGAGAGAATTCCATTCTCTTTTAAATAGTCCAGGAACTCGGCACTCAAGTATTCACCTCCTCGATCCGATCTTAGAATCTTGATACTTTTGCCGGTTTGTTTTTCTACTTCATTCTTATATTCCTGGAATTTTCCAAAGGCTTCGGACTTATGTTTCATTAAGAAGACATAACCGTACCTTGAAAAATCATCCGTAAAAGCAATGAAGTAAGAATAACCGCTTCGCGCATGTGTAGACATTGGACCGCACACGTCGCTGTGTACGAGTCCCAAGAGCCCGCTCGCTCTTACTCCGTGTCCAGTGAACGGAGTCTTTGTCATCTTTCCTTTGAGACAGGATTGACAAGTGGCATATGATTGATATTCGAACGGATTCAAATATCCTTCTGTATGTAACTTCATCAACCTTCTCTTATTGATGTGACCTAGTCTACAATGCCATAAGAAAGTCTGATTTATTTTCGGAGACTTTCTTTTGTGTGTATTCTGGACATTGAAAATCTGTGGTTGGTTTAATACGTATATACCATTGCTTAATGTTCCTGACCCAATCAGAACTTGATTAAGGTGAATGTTTACAACATTACTTACAAACGCAAATTCATAACCTTCTTTAGAAGTCAAAGATACAGAAATGATATTACAAGTTGCGTTGGGTACAAAATAGCAATTACGCAAAACCAAAACGTGTCCATCTGACAACCCCAGGTGATACTCCCCCACGGCCTTAGCATCCATGCTAGCTCCGTTTGCAACTTTGAGGGTCATGTCACCTGCCTTCAAAACCCTACGGTTTCTCAACGCCTGTAAAGAATTACAGATATGAGATCCTGATCCGGTATCCAATACCCAGGAAGTAGAGTTTATTGATAGACAATTTTCAATAACATACACACCTGAAGCTGAAGCCGCAACTTGCTTCAGTTCCTGTGTCCTGGCTTTCCAAGCCCTGCAATCTTTCTTCCAGTGACCACTCTTATGACAGAAAAAGCACTCTTCCTTCCCTATAAGCTTCCCCGCTATCTTTGTTGCTTTCGTCTTTCCCTTCGTATCCACTTTACTAACACCGCCCCTTGGTTTGGCGGGGGCTTTCTTCTTCTTTCCCTTGGCTTTCGCCTTGGACCTAGAAGATGAAGATCCTCCTACAAACAAAGTGGATGTTTCCCTACCTTTCTGTAGGGTGCCCTCTGCACTCCTCAGCATGTTGAGGAGCTCTGAAAGTTCAACTTCCTTTTCTTGCAAGTTGAAATTCAGAATGAACTGGGTGTAAGTGGAAGGAAGGGACTGAAGAATCAAGTCCGTATAGAGCTCATTCTCCAACTTGGTCCCAAGGTCCGCGAGCTCCTCAATGAATCCAATCATCTTAAGCACGTGTTCCGCTACCGATGATCCGACGGCCAATCTTGCCGAAAACAACTTTTTCGACACTTCGTATCTGGCGATACGAGATTGCTCTCCATACAGTTCTTTTGTATGGAGAAATATGGATTCGAGGTTCATATTCTCATGCCTCCTCTGATGTTCGTTGTCCATAGAGGCAAGCACAAGGCATTTGGCCTTCGCACTATCGATCTCCCAAGTCTTACGGATTTCCTTATCCGCGACGCTGGAGGTGGGACCTGGGACGGGGGGAGCTTTGGTGGTAAGGAGATACCCCAACTTGTCGTAAGTGATTGCCATCTTGACATTCCTGAGCCATTCTTTGTAGTTTGGCCCTGTCAGTATGTTTTTATCTAGTAGTAACTTAAGTCCAGTCATGATGAATGGTCGCTGCAATTAGGAGAGAGAGAAGAAACACTTTAGCATGGCGCTCTTGCAAGTTTAGAGTGGTTTTTAATTTGTCTAAACAGGATGGCTCCCACTGTCTCTCGAATCCCTCCTCAAACCAAAAAGGAAGAATTAGTCAGGAATAATCTCACCGTACAATATTTGCTTAACCGTTAGGCCAGGCTGGTGTCGGTACTTCGAGGGAGGTTTTCCAACACTTTCGCGAAGTTCCTTAATTTAAGAACCTCTTTTCCCTGGGGGTGTAGCCCCGCTAACACCTTTCTAGACATCTACTAGGTTTATAGCATTGATCGTTTAGTGAGAAATTTCCCGAGGAGTAGCATATACTCACAGTAGGATCGGGATCCAAATATCATTGTGTGGCAAAACTGAAGGAATCCTACCAGAATCATCATACTCCAAATGGTATGCAGTGCTAGCAAGTTTCAGTTCTTTGGAAACTCCCGATGTGGATTTTTGCCCCATGCTCTTATGACCTTGGCGTGAGGTCTAAATGTCATAAGTCACATGTTAAGTTCTTCCCATCATTATCCAGGTTAATTTGAACCCACCCGTACCTACCCTTGACGTAGGCCAAAATGGCAGTACGACTGTCTCAAACCAACGCATTCTATCTATGCAACAGATAAATATCCGGCAACTACCAATCACTATGCCTTGGCGTGAGGTCAAAATACATAGCTTGAATACTACCGAATATTTAACTGAAATGATGGAGAGCTACGGATGGTTTTGGAAAAACCTTAAACGTAGTGAACTTGATATGATCGATGGAACGAGATAGCTTTTAAAAAGGAGTGGCTTAAGCTCCGCGTTTAAAAGTTCTTTTGAAAAGAAACCGAGTGGTTTTTGAAAGTGTTCCAACGACTTTTACTTGGTTTATTTTTCTTGCATTAGTTCTTTCAATGCGTCCCATCAATTAATCCTACCATTGCAGAAAACAACCAAAATATGACGTACGCTTATGCCATTCGCATTCACCACGGGGCCCCGTCATCACCCGTTAGGTTACTTAACTAATGACAGAGCGGGGGATGGGCTAGCGCGGCTGCAAAACATAAGCAACGTCTAAATAATATCATACATAGATATATTGCAATGATAGCCATTTCAGATCACAGATGAATACATTGGATATACTAGGAATCCGCAATTTGTACGAGCCTGTAACGAAAAGCGGATTACACGGTCGCGATGAATAGCCAAAACCCCACCCTAGACCCCTATGGGTGCGGCAAACTACCCGCCAAATATCCGAAGTGGAGCAACCTCCCTCAACGACGTGAGTAGGCCACTCGGCACTTCGAGATACCCGGTAGTTTGTGCACCCCACCTTGGGTCTATCCTAGGAGCAAAAACAGTAAAAAGAAATTATACAATGACGGCTACAACCCCGATCCGGTTGTGCGGCCAAAAAAATAATATTACATCAATTTACATATTACAAGAATTGAAAGATAAACAAAATTCTCATCTCACAATTCCCCCCGGCTATTCATCCGCGACATTCCAACGAATTCATATACACAAACCATCAACATCACAAATCACAGATATGTATAACCCCCACTAATCGACGTATAGCGATTAGTAGACGTTCAATACATATAAAACATTACAGATATAACCCATTAGCCAAAGTCTACAGAAAATCGACAAAAATACGGATTTGTAACCACCCCAAAAACAAACTTGTTCTCTGGAAAATCTGGGCAGAAACAAACCATCCCAAAAATCCTAAAACACCACCAGAACCAAACTGTAGGAGAAACGATCCACGGCCGAGTCAACTCGGCCGCGGATCCGCGGCAGAAGCTTGCTTCTGCCGCGGAACCTCGGCGACTTGGTTGGCTCGTGCGATCGTTTTTCTTGCCTGTTTATAGAAAAGCCTGAGCCGATTTTTAAGACATGATTTTTTACTTTTAGAGCAGAAAAAAAATCGGCAGCAACTAGGGTTTTCCGGGGTGTTTTGCGGTTTTTTCGTTCGGTCGATATTCTAAATACTTTGCTAACATGCTAGGGTGTATTTAGTTCGGCTCTGATACCACTGTAAGTCCACGTTACCTCTCCCGGTTCTTTCGGGCTTGCGGAAATGGTGAAAAATGATTTTTAGGGTTTGGGTAACATGGACTACAAAAACGGATCTTGGCTAAACTACACACTAGCAACCTAACAAGAGATTTGTCTACTCGGTTAGGGGTTATACCTCACTTGAACTCCTTCTTCTTGAACTCTTCGTAGTGGTTGGATGGTGCTTTCCTCGTCGCCTTCTTTCGTCAAAGATGGATCCACCCGAGGGTTTCTTCCTTTGAGCTCCTTTCTCGAACTTTGAGAGAACTAGGGTATCCGGCTTGCTAAACCTTTTACCTTAGAGAGAGTAGAGAGTGTCTTAGGGTGTTTTATCTTCAAGGAGATGTTTCTCAACACATGAGATTTGTTCTCCTTGAACTAGAGGAGGAAGAAGATGAAGAGAAGAGAGAGAAACAATATGATAGAATGAGATGGTATTTTACAACCATAACATACATGTGATTTATCTAATAATAATATTAATTGAAAATGAAAAAGGTGATGGAAAGTTTGAAGAGACCATTATCATATCACAATAAATGTATTTTGCAAAGATCAAAGAGATCTTGAAAGGTAATGATGATGGTCAATGTTTCAAACCTAGTCAACTAGTCAACCTTGGTCAACAAGTCAACAAACCCAACCATGACACAATTTCATTTAATTAATAATATTAATTGATAAATCACAAGATCATTAGGGTTTGGAAAAAGACGACTATCAACAGTGCATATACACCCGTTCCAAAACCCTAATGAAAAACCTATTCCTCCGTCTCAAACAACTGTGCATACACACCCGCATTCATGTTCTGAGGAACATGAACATAATGAGATAAAACTAACCCCAAAGCATATACTAGGATCTGGCTCAAACCAGAGCCCGCTAGTAATGACCGTCCGGACACTAAACGTGCACAAGTGCGCGGATGTGAACGGACCCTGTCGCAAAACCATGCGACCTCTACTCTGTTTTTCCCAAAGGCGAATAGCCCTCTGTGTGGGACTCTAACGACTCGACACTACGCTGGCAGTGGGTTTAACCACAGAACGCAAGCGGCACTAGCTGTGCGTTACGGTCCCCAGGTAGATGCCGATAAGAAGACGGACGAGGTGAAACCCATCTGAACTCCTATTGAGTCTGAATGTGACAATCTCCATACAGTCCGGTCTGTTCGTCTGATACATCGGATGGCGGGCCTAGGGGACGGTAAACGCCAGTCCCCTAATAGCGGTATAAGTCGTGTCGGAGTGAAGCCCAGAACACCCTGAGATAACACTGGAAACCTACCAGTATATCTCGCTTGCCCTGGCCAGAGACTACTCGTGTAATGGCTCTCCTAGACACAGCGCGATGTCAACCCCCAATACCGGGAGAGACGAATCCTGTCTAACCGTCACTGCCTCCAAGTGCTTCGGGACTGCATCCAACTACTACCTGTTTGCACGACTCCTTTGAGCCGTGGTAGGGTAGTAATCTAAGTACAGTGGGAACACATTCGAGGCGAAGTGACAGTGTCAAGTCAGCGGACTAAGCTGTACTCATGTCACCTGGGAACTGATAATTGACGATAGGTATAGTACCAACCAACAGTTCCCGACGAGTCCTGTCCAGTGTATTCGTAACCCAACGAGCACCCGCATACTATCTCCAGTACGACGTACTGATGGTTGTGGGACAGACCATCTCCCACACTGGGATGAGAAGCGCATACGCTAGTCTACTCCGGAGTATCGATGCCCTCTCTCAATAGTCCTGCGACTAGGGACCTGCATAAGGATGTGCTTATAGATTACCTAGCCCCCACTAGTGTGACTGCCATCACAACGCTGGTAATCAAGCAAAGATCCTAAGGGCTCCACTAATGTGTATAAGTGATATACTAAAATAAACACATGTACACATTGAAGTAGAAACAAACCAAGTAGCATACTACTATATTGAGCAAGATTGTCTATACAACTGTGAATATCCCAAGCTTCCATTAAGTAATATACAAACTAGTATGATACAGTAATGGCCTTTAGGGCATATACACTAACACTCCGTTCACTGGACACGGAGAAAGAGCGAGCGAGTTCTTGGGACTCATACACAGTGATGTGTGTGGTCCAATGTCTACACATGCGCGAAGTGGTTATTCATACTTCATTACTTTCACAGATGATTTCTCTAGGTATGGGCATGTCTTCTTAATGAAGCACAAATCCGAGGCCTTTGAGAAATTTCAGGAATACAAGAATGAAGTTGAAAAACAAACAGGCAAAAGTATCAAGACACTAAGATCTGATCGAGGTGGTGAATACTTGAGTGCCGAGTTTCTGGGCTACTTAAAAGAGAATGGAATTCTCTCTCAGCTTACTCCTCCATACACACCACAACACAACGGTGTATCGAAAAGGCGGAATCGAACCCTATTGGATATGGTTCGTTCCATGATGAGTAAGGCTGAGTTTCCGCGATCTTTCTGGGGTTATGCGCTAGAAACAGCTGCATATCTCTTGAACAAGGCTCCAACCAAGACTGTGCCTACTACCCCATATCAGATGTGGAGTGGGAAGAAACCCTGTCTCAAGTACCTTAAGACATGGGGATGTCCAGCTTTTGTAAAAAAGCAGCATGCGGACAAGCTCGAGGCACGCTCAGTACTGTGTAAGTTTGTGGGATACCCAAAGAACTCCAGGGGGTATCTTTTCTATTCCGCAGAGGAACAAAAGGTTTTTGTTTCTCAGCATGCCCACTTCTTGGAAACTGAATTTTTAGAAAATCAGATTAGTGGGAGCGCAATAGAACTGGAAGAAATTCCAGAACCACAAGCTATTACTGAAAGCTTGGAAGAACCAGAAGTTTCAAGAGAACCGGACATCCCAGCGCCACTCCGCAGGAGTAGTAGGCAGTCTCATCCGCTCGAGAGATACTACGGTTTTCTCATAGACGGGGATAGAGAGGATTGCACCATTGATTATGGTGAGCCTACTAGCTTCCTGCAAGCCATTCAGAGCGGTGACTCGGTAAAATAGCTGGATGCAATGCGGACCGAAATGGAGTCTATGTACACCAACAAAGTTTGGACTTTGGACTTTGCTCCAGAAGGGGTAAAACCCGTAGGCTGCAAATGGATCTTCAGAAAGAAGATTGGTGTAGATGGGCAGGTTGAGACCTATAAAGCTAGACTTGTTGCAAAGGGTTTTCATCAAAGACCTGGTTTGGACTATGACGAGACCTTTTCTCCAGTGGCTATGCTGAAATCCATTCGGATCCTTCTTGCCATTGCTGCCTTCCACGATTATGAAATCTGGCAGATGGACGTAAAGACGGCTTTCCTAAATGGAAATTTGGAAGAGTGCGTCTATATGGATCAGCCGGAGGGATTCATTCAGAGTGGGAGAAGCGGTAGAGTGTGCAAGTTGCTCAAGTCCATTTATGGACTTAAGCAGGCATCGCGGAGTTGGAACATCTGCTTTGATGATACTGTCAAGGAATTCGACTATATCAAAAACCCAGATGAACCATGCATTTACAGTAAGATTGTAGGGAGAACTGTGGTATTCCTCGTCTTATACGTGGATGCCATTCTCCTAATAGGAAATGGTATTCCTAGGCTACAGTCAGTCAAAGGATTCTTGTCGCAGAGGTTCTCCATGAAGGACCTGGGCGATGCCAACTACATTCTGGGGATCCAGATCTATCGTGATAGATCTAAGAGGATGTTGGGACTTTCACAGTCAAGGTACATGGACACCATACTGAAAAGATTCAGTATGGAAGATTCCAAGCGCGGTAATTTACCGGCTTGTCACGGGATCACCCTCTCCAAAGAGATGTCTCCCAAGACTGATTTGGAAAGGGATCGCATGTCTATTATACCCTACGCTTCTGCGGTAGGCTCTATAATGTATGCGATGTTATGTACCAGACCAGATGTAGCATACGCATTGAGCGTTGTAAGTCGGTATCAGTCGAACCCAGGGGAGAAACACTGGATAGCGGTAAAGAACATTCTCAAGTACCTGAGAAGGACTAAGGAGATGTTCTTGGTGTATGGCGGAAAAGACCTCCAGCTCGAGGCCTTTGCTGACTCCAGCTTCCAGAGTGACAAGGATGACTCCAAGGCCATGTCGGGTTATGTCTTTACCCTCAATGGAGGGGCGGTCTGCTGGAAGAGTTCCAAGCATGAGACCGTTGCTGACTCAACTATGGAAGCGGAGTACATAGCTGCTTGCGATGCCGCAAAGGATGCTGTCTGGATGAAGAAGTTCCTCATGGAGCTTCAGGTGGTTCCTACCATTGTTGATCCAATACCGATGTATTGCGACAACAACAGCGCTATAGCTTTAGCGAAGGAACCCGGGTCCCATCAGAAGTCCAGGCACATTTTGAGGCGGTACCACCTGATCAGGGAGATCGTAGATCGCCGGGAGATCGAGGTGAAGAGAGTAAATACGGAGAACAACACTGCAGATCCACTCACGAAGGCCCTACCCCAGACTCAGTTCGAGCGGCTGATCGAGATGATAGGTCTTCGATACGCCAGTTCATGGCCTTAGTGCTGTAAGTCCACGTTGCTCATCCTGGTTCTTACGGGGAGGCGGAAACGGCGAAAAACAATAATTTTGGCGTAAAGCAACATGGACTCGAAAGCAAGGATCTTGTCTAAACTAGAAACTAGCAAATAAGAAGAGGCTTTAGCTACTATGCTGTAGAAAATATACCTCACGAAACCGGTCCTTCGGGTCTTCTCTCCGCTGTCCGGCTCGTCCATCCACACTCCGAGGGTCGATCCGGATCTTGGTCACCTCCGCGGCCTTCTTGAGTCGAAGACGATCCACCCGAGAGTTGTACACCGAGCTCCACCTCAAGCCTAAGCAACTAGGGCAACAAGATCGCTAATCTAGATACCCTAGGTTGTGTAGAAGAGAAAAATGGAAGTGTTTGTCTATGTGGATTCTTTTTCTCTCAACACATGAGATCAAAAGAATTTTCAAGAGAAGGAAGATGAAGGAGAAAACTTAGCAACCATGGAGCTTTTCTTTTCTTCTCATTTCCAGAGAGAGAATGAGAAGAGAATAATGAAAAGATTAACCCTAAAGAAATGAACCATGGTTGCAATAATACACTAAAACCATCATTACTAATCCTATCATGATAAAGTTGATGGCACTAATGACTTGACCATTTTCATAACTCAAGAATTAAAAAGAAAATCAAAGAAGAGTGTAGATCTCTCTTGAAGGTCAATGGTCAACACGGTCAACGGGTCAACAAAGTCAAGAGAGGTCTAAGTGGTCAAATGGTCAATTCAATTAGCCATCACTAGTTTATCACTAAAAGGATTAGTAAATAATGTCTCCGGCTCATAACGGTTTTGACCAAACGAATTGTCAAAACCCTAATGAGTGTGCCACATTACGGTTTTGGCCGAACCAACTGCCAAAACCCTAATGGGGCACCTCCTCCTTTATCGCTCCTCAAAACTGTGCATACACACCCGCATCCGCATTCCGTAGAATGCGAATGCACAGAAGACAAATCAAATCCATCTGTGCAATACTAGGATCTGGCTTAAACCAAAGCCCACTAGTATTGCCTGCCCGAACAGCATACGCACACAAGTGCACGTAAGTGATCGTAGCCCTGCCGTAAAACCATACGGCCTCTACACATTTCGCTCAATGCACGGAAACTCTCTGTGTGGGACTCTAAAGACTCGACACTACGCTGGCAGTGGGTTTAACCACAGACCGCAAGAGGCACTATCTGTACGTAACGGTCCCCAGGTAGATGTCGATAAGAAAACCGATGAGGTAAACCCATCCGAACTCCTACTGAGCCTGTATGTGACAATCTCCGTACAGTCCGGTCTGTTCGTCTGATACATCGTATGGCGGGCCTAGGGGGTGGTGAACGTCAGTCCCCTAATAGCGGTACAAGTCGTGTCGGAGTGTAGCCCAGAACACCCTGAGATAACACTGGAAACCTACCAGTATATCTCGCTTGCCCTGGCCAGGGACTACTTGTGTAATGGCTCTCCTAGACACAGTGCGATGTCAACCCCCAATACCGGGAGAGACGAATCCTGTCTAACCGTCACTGCCTCCAAGTGCTTCGGGACTACTTGTTTGCACGACTCCTTTGAGCCATGGTAGGGTAGTAATCTAAGTACAGTGGGAACACACTCGAGGCGAAGTGACAGTGTCAAGTCGGCGGATTAAGCTGTACTCATGTCACCTGGGAACTGATAACTGACGATATGTATAATACCGACCAACAGTTCCCGACGAGTCCTGTCCAGTGTACTCGTAACCTAACGAGCACCCGCATACTATCTCAAGTACGACGTACTGACGGCTGTGGGACAGACCGTCCCCCCCGCTGGGATGAGAAGCGCATACGCTAGTCTACTCCGGAGTATCGATGCCCTGTCTCGATAGTCCTACGACTAGGGACCTGTATAAGGATGTGCTTATGGATTACCCAGCCCCCACGAGTATGACTGCCATCACAACGCTGGTAATCAAGCAAAGATCGTAAGGGCTCTACTAATATGTATATAAGCAATATGCTAAAAGAAACATATGCACATATTGAAGTAGAGACAAACCAAGTAGCATACTACCATTTTGAGCAAGATTGTCTATACAACTGTGAATATCCCAAGCTTCCATTAAGTAATATACAAGCTAGTATGATACAGTAATGGCCTCTAGGGCATATACACTAACAATTATTGTACATGAGATGTATATATAGTGGATGCTTGGACATATATAGGGAGGACTTTTTTGCTCGATATGAAAGCACGCTATCTGGTTGTTCTTTATCTTAACATATACACTTACTTTCTCTCTGTTACATGTTGATAAAGCCCTTAGTATGTGTACTTGACTTCCAGGATTATGATGCAGATCATACTAGTAGGGCCTGGGTAGTCCATGAGTTCATCCTTCAATGTTCCTAGTCGTGGGAATATCGAGACGGGGCATCGATATTCCAGAGTAGACTAGCGTATTTCTTCTCGACCCATGTGATGGGCGATGTATGATCTCATATCCATTGGTGTTTGATATCAGAGATGGTATACGGTTGCTCAGTGGAGACTGGGTACACTGAACGGACTCGCCGAGAACTCCTAGATGGTATTATACCTCACGTCAAATAACAGTTCTCTGGTGACACTGGTACAGGTTAGTCTGTCGACCCGAGATCGTCATAGAGTCTTGTGTGTCTCCCACTGTGCTTTGATTTCCATCCTACCACGGCTCTCCTGAGTCGTACAAACAAGTGGTTTTTGGGTACTGTTCCGAGTCACATGGAGGTAATGAGCGATAGGAGGGGATTCGTCTCTCCAAGTCTTGGGGGTTGATGTTGCGCTATAACCGACTGGCCATAACTGGAAATCCCTGGCCAGGGTAGATGAGATTTTCTGGTAAGTGTTATCTGTAGTTTCTCGACCCGTTATGGACCTTATATCGTCATGACTTATCAAGCTATTGGGGTCTGACGTTTACCACCCCTAGACGAGATATGCGACATATCGGACGAAGAGACCGGACTGTACGGTAGTGTTACTGATTGGATTCACAGGAGTATGAGTAGGATTGCTTGTTGATCTTCTGATCGCTCAATACCCGGGTGACCGTTACGTTTAGCAGCCTCTTGCGTCTTGTGGGTGTTTGATATGATCATCACCTACTGCCGGCGTATTGGCGAGTCTTTAGAGTCCTACACAGAGGTTTCCTGGCTCAAGCGAAACGGAGTAGGAGCACATATGTGATATGTGCGGGACCGAGATTGATACAAGTATGTGATACCGTATTCTATTCTTGTGATTTGTGTCATCGGTCAGTTATATGTGATATAACCGGGTTATCAGATCAAGTGTTGATTCGATAAAATGATACACATGATATTGGTCGGTTATATCTGATATAGCCGGATTATTAAACCAAGTGTTGATTTAATAATCTAATGTATAATTATATATTTGATATATTAATTTACGTTAACTAGTATTAGCTCACTTAAGATTTCTTTTCTCACTTGAATGTGCATTAGTATATATGTGATATATATTAGTGTACATTATTTTGTGTCATGCTAGATGCTACATGCTACATGGGTGTATGAGACTCACACCATGCTTATAATAATGTGAGGGTTTTATTTATTTAAAGTAAATCAAAATTGGTTGGAAATTGTCACATGGTTCAAGCTTGTAGAAGCTTGTGGAACCATTGACCAAGTCCACCCTTTTTGTTTTACTTGTAGATATTTATTAACTTAACCATTATTGTAACTCATGGTTTATTCTTTACATGAGTTAGTGTATGAGACTAACTCACCCATGGTTGCTATTCTCACCTCATTAGTTTTCATTTCTCATCTTGATCATTTTCATTTTCTTCCTCCTCATAAAAGCTCTCTAGCTTTCAAAATTGTGAGAAAATATTGTGAGAAAATAAAATCTAAAGTGAGCCCATTTCCTACTTCATCATTTACTACTTTCCATTTAGTTTAGGGTATTCTCTTCACAAAGTTCATCACTTAGTGAAGAGGTAGCTTGGGTTTGAGTCTCCTCGACGTAGATCATGTTCGGCCTCGAAGACTTCGAGCAAGCTTGTTCATTTCTCCAAGGGAACCCATACTAGAGTTCGGAAGATCCACACTCGCAGCGAAGGGACTACTACACAGAGCTTTAGAAGTGAAGGACCGGTCTACAAAAGGTGTATTCCTCATTCACTTAGTGTAATGGATGATTACATGTTTTGTTTGTCAATTCACTCTAGCTAGATCCTAGGTTAGGGTTCATTAGCACTCCAGAATTTTTGAAATTGGTATGCTTGATGTCTTGAAAACCCAGTAGGGTGCTGAGGAATCCCAACAGTGGTATCAAAGCCGGGCTAGAGTATTAGACGATGTTTGTTAGATTACGAAACCGAAACTACTCCGAAACTTGAAACAACATGACCCAGTTTCTGTTGATTTTTAAAATCCTCTAAATTTTTTTAAACAAGTGCAGAATGTTGTATCAGATATGGCATGAACACACAAGAAATTTGAGCCCATTTCCTTGCAAAATGGCCGGCCACTTCCCTACTAAAACCGGCCTGCTCGGCCCCATCAGGGAGTTTTGGCTTAATTTTTTAGTGTGTTCCTGGGTCTGGGTTTTGGTGTTTCAGGTGTTGTTTATTTTTCCTAAGATTTCATGTGATGCAGTCTTACTGTATAGGCAACTTGGAGTGTTTCGTATTCGTAGTTTAACATTGGTTTTGGGTTTTCACATGTTATTTAGGAGAAGTTAAAAAGTTCGATCGAATGTTAAAAAACCATTTTTCCAAGTTTAAGGTACTCAAAAAATCATGCAAGCGATTCTGTGGACTCTCTAGAAGAATGAAATCCTAACTCGACATAATGACCATGGAACCGCTTTCGAACCTTAGGGTTTGGGGCAGTTCCGCGATGCCATTAATGAGGCTTGGGTTTGTCCATCTACGGCTGGTCCATAGGTGCTGTGGCATGTTCTCGGTATTTTTAAACTGTGCTCAAGTGTTGAGCTCTCGGAGAATTGTAGGACTTTGATTAATCGATTGAAAAGTTTGACGTCGTCCGGATATTTGTGATGGGATACAATACTTGGAATCAAAAAATATTTGAATTTTATAAATCTAGCAATTTAGTCTCATTTGATCGGTTTCCACGGGATTTTGATGTGATCAAAAGTCCGTCGTAATCATGTAGTGTACGCGGATTCTCGCTGGGTAACCTTACTGGATAGCCACGCCCTATAGCCCCGATCAAGTGAATGTAGGAGAACTCCGTTGCCAAAAGCATCCATCCGGGTGCTCGCGGCCGCGATGTTCCGCCTAAGTGCACTTTATCGTCGGTATCGGGGGTGCGGCTGTCTACTAAAGTTTCCGACGAGCATTCGATCAGGATGTCGGGAATCTTGTTGAATTTCCCGACTTGTTATTGGAAAGTGTTTTCAATATTGAGACTAAAATGCGGGGTTTATAATTGTTAGGCATGAGATGTCTAAGAAATTCATTTAGTTGGACATGAAATCCAAATTATGCGATACATTGGGTTTATGATGTCTAAGGAGGTTGCGGATTCCAACTGTTGTAGTTTTCACTTTCTTTTCTACGACCGTAAGTGTAATATATAATGTATCGCCGGTTTCGTTGCTATACGTCAACGACAATTGGGATACACATATTTACTTACGTTGATGACATGTGATGTTATGTGTTGCTGTGATATGTTATATTGGATCGTCATGTTTGAATAGCCGGTTTTTTTTATGTGAGATGAGAGTTTTTCTTTTTCATTCATGTAAAAATTTGTATGTAATATTCTTTTATTGGGGCACTTCCGGATTGAGGAAGATGTCACCGTTGATGTATATTATTTACTTTTCCGCATTAGGATAGACCCAAGGAGGGGAGCACAAGTAACCGGGTTCTAGAGTCCAATGGGAGGCCATCTCGAGGAGTCGAGTCCCGGTCTCTTAACTCTAGAATTGGTAGGGTTACTTGCCGCTCTCGTAGGGGTCTTGGGATGTGGGATTGGCTATTCATCACGACCGTGGAATCCATGTTTTAGATAGGCTTAAATTAAAACCCGGAAATCCTAGTATATCCAATATTTCATATGTTGTCTTCTGCTGCTGATATTCTGTGATGTGATCACTTTGTATTCTGAGATAAATACTATATATAATATATATGATATATTATAGACGTTGCTTATGTTTCTCACCCGCGCTATCCCTGCCCCGCCTTGCCGTTAGTTACGTAACCTAACGGTTCATGACGGGACGTCGTGGCGAATGCGGATGACATAAGCGTACATTGTATTTATCTGTGATGTTTAGGTAACTTAAATGATGGGACATTCATTAATGAGATTAATGAAAGAAAATAAACCCAAATATGTTGTGGAATCGGATTTTCAAAATTAGGTAGCTCTAGTTGTTGCTTTGCATAGCGGTATTCCTTGTAGAATATCCTGCACCTTATTTGACGAGGAAAGAGCCGAGATCCCTTCACCGGGAGTGACCTCTTTAGCAATAACTAGCAGATGCTACAACTCTCGATTTTGTCTTTTGATTGGTTTTCTAGTTCTTACTTTACATAGTGGTATTGTGAATATCCTGCACCTCATTCGACGAGGAAAGAGCCGAGATCCCTTCACCGGGAGTGACCTCTTTAGCGAAACTAGCAAAAGCCTCACACTCTATTTCAAATCATTTGATTCTGCAATGAGATCAAGTTCAAAGCGTTAAAGGTTTTCTTAAAAACCATCCGCAACCCTCCGTCATTTTAGGAAGTAGAGTAATTAGTATTCGTGCTGTGTTTGTTGACCATAGTTAAGGCACAGTGTATGGTAGCTAAGTGATGTCTTCCTATACAGCATATGATGCGATTAATTAGGACAGTCGTGTGACTTTGTTGACCATAGTTAAGGGTCATGTGGGTGGGTCTAATTAATCATGAAATGACGGGTAGAACTTGACTAGTGCTTATGATTTGTTGACCATAGTTAAGGTCATGAGTCACTAGGGGTAAAAACCATTATCGGGAGTTTCAAGTGTTGAAATTTGCAATGAGATTACATACCTTCTATGAGATAGTTGGATCCTGATACCCACTGCGAGTAATTGTTACTCTTGGGAGAGTTTTGCACTTTACAATTAGCCGATCAAGTATGTGTCTAGAAACGTGTCAACGGGGTTATACCCCTGGGAAAACGAGGTTTATTTTAATTAGGTCCGTGCGAAAGCACGGGGAACCTCCCTCAAAGTACCGGCACTGGCCTGGCTGAAAGATTGGCAAACTTGTAGGGTATAATTAATCTCGGCTAGTCTTTCCTTTTAAGATTTGAAGGAAGATTTGATAAAAACAGTGGGAGCCATCCTGATTAGATAAAATATATAACCAATCTAATCTTGCAAGAGCGCACGCAGAGTGTTTTCTTCTCTTTCTCCAGGTAGCGACCATGTCACGCCTTAATGAAGATAATAATATGGATGTATTGACCGAACCCGCTTGTTATACTGAGCTGGAGAACGTTGGTCCTGCTCAAACTTATAATTGTTATAAGACCGAGCAGGTAATAGGGGAATACCAGGATTCCCATGCCGCCCAAACGAAGAAAGTGCATGATTAATGCATCTTCTTCGGGTGTGTTCATTACAGAGAACTGTTTCTCAGTATACTCTACGTCCTGGGTATTTGATACCGGATCAGGATCCCGCATATGTAATCTGTTACATGGGCTACAGAGAGGTGGAGAACTGGGAATGGGTGATATGTCTCTAAGTATAGAGAACGGTGCAATTGTTGCAGTCAAGGTATTGGCAGTTATCACCTTGTATTACCAAATGGTAATACATTGATTCTGAATGAATGTTATTAGATATCGAACCTGATATATAATATTATATCAGTATCTTTATTTACTAAAGAAGGATATAATTTTGTATTGTTGGATAATGTTTTGAACATTTCCTATATCAAAAGTTGATCAGTTCAGGCACGTTCTCTAATAGCATATACGTTTTAAATCAAGCCACAGTTCTTAACATTTAGAACACACACAAGGGAAAGAGTTCAGAAATGAATGAATCCTACTTATGGTATTGTAAATTAGGTCATATCAATGCGACCCGACTAACTAAGTTACATTAAGATGCATATTTAAATCAGTTTGAATTTATATCTTGTGAGACTTTCCAGTCATGTCACAAAGATAAGATGACCAGAGTCCCATTTACTTGAAATAGAGAAAGGGTTAGTGAACTCTTAGGACTGATACATAATGATGTATGTGGTCCCCTGTCTACACATGCCAGGACTGGTTCTTTGTACTTCATTATATTCACTGATGATCTCTCAGGATTCAGACATATGTTCCTGTCGAAACAAAAGCCTGAAGTTTTTGAGAAATTCAATGAATATAAATCCGAAGTAGTGAACTAAAACGGGTATAAGTATTATGTCCTTTGATGGGATCATGGAGGATAATACTTATGCATGGAATTCTTGGACTATTCTAAAGGAGAATAAGATTCACTCTCAGCATTACTCCTCCGTATACAGCACAGCACAACGGTGTATCGGGACGGAGCAATAGCACCCTATTTGATGTGGTGAGCTCTATGATGAGTACTGTTGAGTTACCTATTTTCCTTTTGGGAGTTACGCGCTTAAGGAAGCAACATACCTATTGAATTGGGTTCCAATCAAATCAGTGCCTGCCACTCTATATGAGATATGGTATGGGAAGTGCCCATCTCTTAAGAATTTTAAGATTTGGGTTGTCCGGCCTATGTCTAAAAGCAAAATCCGGATAAATTCGAGGCAAGGTTAGTTCTGTGGAAGTTTGTTGGATATCCCAAGCATTCGTAAGGGAATGTCTTCTACCACACCAAGAAACAAAAGGTGTTTTATTTCTCGGCTTGCCACCTTTTTTAGAAAAAGGAATTTTTAAGGAAGAAATTTGTGGTCATGAGGTAGAACTGGAATATGTTCCAGCTATACAAACTACAGCTGATGATTTGGTAGAACCAGAGGATTCAATAGCTCCTGACGAACCTCAGCCTCTCCGCCGATCTGGTAGGGTTCCTCATCCGCCTGAGAGATACTATGGTTTCCTCGATGACAGTGGGAGCGAGGATTGCATCATGAGATGATGACCCAACTAGTTTCGAGAAGGTCATCATGAGTGGGGACTCTGTAAGAATGGCTGGATGCTAAGCGATCTGAGATGGAATCTATATACACCAACAAAGTATGGACTTTGGTTACTATATCTGAAGGGTTAAATCCACATCAGGAGTAAGTATATCTTGAGAAGATTACTTGGTGTAGATGGAAAAGTTGAGACTTTCAAAGCTAGACTTGTTGCAAAAGGTTCTCGTCATTGACCAGGCGTGGAAAACGATGAAACCTTTTCTCCAGTGGCTATGCTTAAGTCCATCCGGATCCTACTTTCTATTGCTACATACCATGACTACGATATCTGGTGGTTGGGTGTCATGATTGCTTTTCTAAATAATGATTTAGAAGAGAGCGTCTATAAGTACACATCCAGAGGGCTTCATAGATATTGGGAGCAGCGGAAACGTGTGCAAGTTTCTTTACGGGTTGAAGCAGGTGTCGCGGAGTTGGAACATTTGTTTTGATGTGGTAGTCAAAGTGTTTGACTTCATCAAAATGATAGATGAACCTTGTAAATACAAAAAGGTTGTATAGAGTATGGCGGTCATTCTCGTATTGCACGTGGATGACATACTCTTGATAGGGAAGGTGTTTCCTATGCTACACTCGGTCAATATCCTCATATCACATTGATTCTCCATATAGGATCAAGGTGATACCTCCTAAATCCTGGGTCTTGGATCTATGAGATAGATCTAAGTGGATGTTAGGATTCTCACTAGGTGTAGTGAGATGGTATCAATCGATCCTAGGGAGAATCACTGGATGGCTTCCAAGGTAAGAAGGACGACTGAAAGTCAGTCACAGGCACTGTCTTTACCCTTAGTGGAGGGAAGGTATGTTGGAAGAGTTCCAAGCTAGATACCGGGGTAGTCTAGACGATAAAGGCTGGATACATCGCTATCAAAGATACTACCAAAGAGGCGGTCTGGGTGTATATTTGTTCATGAGATGAACTAGGTTCCCACCATTGTGTGACAATGGAGGTGTGACTTAAACATAGGAACCCCCATCCCATCAGTGACCCAGACATATTCTAAGGCAGTATCACCTGATCATGGAGATGGCTGATCTCCAAGAGATCGAGGTTAGGAGAGTTGATGCGAAGGATAACACGGAGGATCCACTTACTGAGGCTTTTCCTGTGAGAGACTTTTAGAGGACGTTGGGTATGCTATACTACAACAACTGGCCTTAGTGCAAGTGAGAGATTGTTAGTTGTATGTATGCCTTAGAGGCCATTATTGTACATGAGATGTATATATAGTGGATGGTTGGACATATATAGGGAGGACTTTCTTGCTTGACATAATAGTACGCTATCTGGTTGTTCTTTATCTTAACATATACACTTACTGTCTCTCTGTTACATGTTGATAAAGCCCTTAGGATGTGTACTTGACTTCCAGGATTATGATGCCGATCATACTAGTAGGGCCTGGGTAGTCCATGAGTTCATCCTTCAATGTTCCTAGTCGTGAGAATATCGAGATGGGGCATCGATAATCCAGAGTAGACTAGCGTATATCTTCTTGACCCATCTGATGGGCGATGGATGATCCCATATCCATTGGTGTTTGACATCAGAGATGGTATACGGGTGCTCAGTGGAGACTGGATACACTGAACGGACTCGACGAGAACTCCTAGATGGTATTATACCTCACGTCAGATAGCAGTTCTCTAGTGACAATGGTACAGGTTAGTCTGTCAACTCGAGATCGACATAGAGTCTTGTGTGTCTCCCACTGTGCTTTGATTTCCACCCTACCACGGCTCTACTGAGTGGTGCAAACATGTGGTTTTTGGGTACAGTCCTAAGTCACATGGAGGCAATGGGCGATAGGAGGGGATTCGTCTCTCCCGGTATTGGGGGTTGATGTTGCGCTATGCCCGACTGGCCATAACTGGAAATCCCTGGCCAGGGTAGATGGGATTTACTGGTAAGTGTTATCAGTAGTTTCTCGACCCGTTATGGACCTTACATTGGCATGACTTATCAAGCTATTGGGGTCTGACGTTTACGACCCCTAGACGAGATATGCGACATATCAGACGAAGAGACCGGACTGTACGGTAGCGTTACTGATTGGATTCGTAGGAGTATGAGCAGGCTTGCTTGTTGATCTTATAATCGCTTAATACCTGGGTGGCCGTTACGTTTAGCAAGCCTCTTGCGGCTTGTGGGTGTTTGATATGATCATCATCTACTGCCGGCATATTGACGAGTCTTTAGAGTCCTACACAGAGGTTTCCTGGCTCAAGCGAAATGGAGTAGGAGCATATATATGATACGTGCGGGACCGAGATTAATACGAGCATGTGATACCGTATTCTATTCTCGTGATTTGTGTCTGCAGGGTTGTCTAGCACGACAACAAGGTTTCGGGAGGCATCGTACATGCCAGATTAAAATTTTGCCATTCTAGCTAACCCTAAACATTGAATCGTTTACTAGAAATCGACGGAATGTAATGGAAACAACTTCGCATATGAAAAGTGAGCAAGGAATACAACCTTTGTAGACTGGTCCTTCACTTCAATAGCTCCGTGTAGTAGTCCCTTCGCTATGATCGTGAACTCCGGACTCTAGAGAGGCTCCCTTGAAGAAACGAACATGCTTGCTTTGAAGACTTCGAGGCCGAAGATGATCTACGTCGAGGAGACACTAACCCAAGCTATCTCTTCACTAATTATGGAATTAGTGAAGCAAACACCCTATACTAAATGACAAGTAGTAGATGATGATGAAGTAGGAATTTTGCTCACATTAGAAATCATTTTCTCATTCAAAATGATCACTTTATCATAAACTAGAGAGCAAGCTCAAGAGGAAGAAGAAGATGAAGTCAAGTGATGAAAATGAATTATTGTTAAGGTTAGAAATGTAACCAAGGGTTAAGCATGTCATGCTTAACCCTTGTAGAGAGTTAACCATGGGCTAGGGTTAAAGTTAGGTTAACAAATATCTTGTGGTAGACAAAAAGGGTGGACAAAGTCAATGAAGCCTACAAGCTTCTTCCAAAATATCAACCATGACTAATTTCATAATTTTTTTGAATTTCCTTAATAATAAACATAAACCCCAATCTAACCCTAGCATGGTTCAAGTCTCATAAACCCTAGTTGCATTTGTAACCTAGTATGATACATTTAACATATATCACATATATATCAATGTATCCAAAGTGAGAAAAGAAATCTTAAGTTAGCTAATATCAGTTAATGTAATGTAATATATCAAATATATAATTATACATTAAATTATTAAATCAACACTTGATTTGATAATCCGGCTATATCATATATAACCGACTAATATCAAATGTAATATCTTATCGAATCAACACTTGATCCGATAACCCACATATAGCCAATCATGTCACACATCGCGAGAATACAATACGGTATCACATACTCATATCAATCTCGGTCCCGCACATATCACATATGTGCTCCTACACCGTTTCTCTTGAGCCAGGAAACCTCTGTGTAGGACTCTAAAGACTCGTCAATATGCCGGCAGTAGGTGATGATCATATTAAACACCCACAAGCCGCAAGCGGTCTGCTAAACGTAACGGCCACCCGGGTATTGAACGATCAGTAGATCAACAAGCAAGCCTGCTCATACTCCTGCGAATCCAATCAGTAACACTACCGTACAGTCCGGTCTCTTCGTCTGATATGTCGCATATCTCGTCTAGGGGTGGTAAACTTCAGACCCCAGTAACTCGATAAGTCGTGTCAATATGAGGCTCATAACGGGTCGAGAAACTACTGATAACACTTATCAGTATATCTCTAAAGCAGCCCTGGCCAGGGACTTCCTGTTATAGCCAATCGAACACAGCGTAACATCAACCCCCAATACCGGGAGAGTCGAAATTCCTCCTATCGCTCATTGCCTTCATGTGATTCGGGACTATACCCAAAATCCACAGTTTTGCACGTTCTCTTGAACGTGGTAAGGTGGAAATCAAAGCACAGTGGGAATCACACAAGACTCTATGACGATCTCGGGTCTACAGACTAACCTGTACCAGTGTCACTAGAGAACTGCCATCTGACGTGAGGTATAATACCATCTGGGAGTTCTCGGCGAGTCCGTTCAGTGTACCCAGTCTCCACTGAGCACTCGTATACTGTCTCTGATGTCAAACACCAATGGATATAGGATCATCCATCGCCCATCTACATGGGTCGAGAAGCTATACGCTAGTCTACTCTGGTATATCGATGCCCTGTCTCGATACACCCACGACTAGGAACATTTGAAGGATGTACTTAGCGACTATACTGTCCCCACTAGTTTGATCTGCATCATAATCCTGGTAGTCAAGTACTCATCCTAAGGGCTTTATCAACATGTAACATAGAGACAATCAGGGTATATGTTAAGATAAAGAGCAACCAGATCGCAAGTATCATGTCGAGCAAGAAAGTCCTCCATATATATGTCCAAGCATCCACTACAATATACATCGTATGTACAGTAATGGCTTTTAGGGCATACATATTACTAACAATCTCCCACTTGCACTAGGGCTATCTGTTGTAGTATCCAATACCCAACAATCAGCAGTGGTTGAAGTATCTCATACTCAACCATCCTATAAAATTCTCTTTTGGGAATAGGCCTTTGTTAGTGGATCTGCCATGTTCTCCTCTGTGTCTTCTCTTCTAACCTCAATCTCCTTGGAGATCAACCATCTCCATGATAAGGTGATCTTGCCTTAGAATATGTCTAGATCTCTGATGGGACAGGGGTTCCTAGGCCTAAGCCACAACTCCATTGTCACATAATGGTAGGAACGAAGTTCATCTCATGAACCATATACATCCAGACTACCTCTTTGGTAGCATCCTTGGTAGCAATGTATCCAACCTTTATCATCTAGTTTGTCATGGTATCTAGCTTGGAACACTTCTAACATACTGTCCTTCCACTAAGGGTAAAGACAATGCCTGTGACTGACATTCAGTCAATCTTACCACTCTGGAAGCTATCCAGTGATTCTCCCCAGGATCGATTGATACCATCTCACTACACCTAGTGAGAATCTTAACATCCATTTAGATTTATCTCATAGATCCAAACCCAGGATTTAGGAGGTATCACGTTGATCCTATATGGATAATCCTTGTGATAAGAGGAGATTGACCGAGTGTAGCATAGGAAACTCCTTTCCTATCAAGATTATGTCATCCACGTACAATACGAGGATCACCACCATACTCCCTACTGCCTTTTTGTATATACTAAGTTCATCTACCATTTTGATGAAGTCAAACGCTTTGACTATCACATCAAAACAGATGTTCCAACTCCGCGATGCCTTCTTTAACTCGTAAAGCATCTTGCACACGTTTCCACTGCTCCCACTGTCTATGAAGCCCTCTGGCTGTGTACTTATAGACGCTCTCTTCTAAATCACTATTTAGAAAAGCAGTCATGACACCCAACCGCCAGATATCGTAGTTATGGTATGTAGCAATGGCAAGTAGGATTCGGATGGACTAAAGCATAGGCACTAGAAAAGGTTTCATCATTATCCACACCTGGTTGATGACGAGAACCTTTTGCAATAAGTCTTAGCTTTGAAAGTCTCAACTTTTCCATGTACACCAAGTAATCTTCTCAAGATATACTTGCTCCTGATAGGGATTTAACCTTTCAGAAAAAGCAATCAAAGTCCATACTTTGTTGGTATACATAGATTCCATTTCAGATTGTAAGTCTACGGTAGCGCCCCGGCCGTCTGTCCGAGGCCAAAATGCGGAGACGAAAACTTTTTCTAAACTAGAAACCGGTGCTATCGTTTACTTTAAATCTGGATCGAACCATTAACCTACAACTAGCAACTAGAGAAAGGTTAGGAAGGCTATACCGAACGATCCGTGTCCTTCGGTCTTCGGCCACCATCCCAAGCTCCTCGTGGCTTCTCCGAGCTTCGGTCTCCTCGTCGGAAAGGGCACCACATCATCGAGTCTTTTTACGGGCTCCCGCTTCATCCGAAGCAACTCGGGCACGAAGTTTGCTAGCTGACGTGCCCAAGGTGAAGTAGAGAATGTGTGTGATCATTTCGTCTCAAGCATCCATTGATTCTCATCACATGAGAGTGTATGGATGGAGGTTAGAGATGATGCCATTAATGGAGGTTGTGAGCTAGAGGAAGAAGAAGAAGAGGAGCCATTTTCTTTCTTTGGTGTTGTATGATGAAATGAGAGAGTGAGAGTGAAAATAATACAAGAGCTAACCATATCATGGCTGCCCTTCTCTCTCCTCCTCTCATTTCAACTTACAAATCCATCACAAAATGTGACATATGCACAATAAAAGAGACCATGAGTCACTAGGTTGCATGTGTCGCAATAAATGCACCTCATGAAGATTTCTAGCTCATAATTTCCATATGCAAACATTAATCCAAATATTTGCAACAATAAAAAGATACGGCAACATCTAAAGTAAACTCGTGACGGATCACAAGGATACCCCTCACCAGTATATATATACCTGCATCTGCATTCCGACCGAATGCGAATGCGATAAGACTAAAGTAATCCAACAAATCTAATACTAGGATCCGGCTTAAACCAAAGCCCACTAGTATGATCCGCCCGATCATGATCCGTGCACTACTGCACGTATATATTCGGACCCTGCCATATATCATACGGCCTCTACAACGTTTCGCCCGAAACTTGAGAAACTGTCTGTGGGGGACTCTAAAGACTCGTCAATACTTTGGCTGTGGATTTAACCACTAGTACGTCAGAGGTACTAGCCGTACGTAACGGGCTACCGGGTATTGACCAAAAAGGGAGGTTGATGAGCAAACTCATCCTAACACCCTACTGATCCTGTCAGTGACAATATCCGTACTGTCCGGTCCGTTCGTCTATGAGCATCGCATGGCGGGCCTAGGGGGTTGGTAAAAGTCAGACCCCCAAAAGCGGTACAAGTCGTGTCGGAGTGTAGTCCAGAACACCCTGAGATATTACTGGAATACCTACCAGTAAATCTCCTGCCTTGGCCAAGGACTTCGTGTAATGGCTCTCCTAGACACAGCGCGATCTCACCCCCAATACCGGGAGAGACGAAACCCCTGCCGATCCGCTCACTGCCTCCATGTGGCTCGGGACTGTACCCAACTAAAACCTGTTAGCACGACTCCTTTGAGCCGTGGTAGGGTAGTAATCAAAGCACAGTGGGAACTCACACGAGACAAATGACGATCTTAGGTCGACGAACTAACCTGTACACATGTCACCAGGGAACTGCTATCTGACGTCAGGTATAATACTAACTAGCATATTCCCGGCGAGTTCTGTCCGGTGTACTCATAACCTAATGAGCACCTGTATACATCTTAGGTGAACCAACTGACACCAATGGCTTGTGAGACCAGCCACCGCCCCTCATCGGGGTCTCGACTGTATACACTAGTCTACTAATGGAGTATCGATGCCCGGTCTCGAAACTCCCATGACTAGGGACCACTTTAAGGATGTGCTTATAGACTACCCGACTCTCACGTATATGATCGCCATCATACTACTGGTAGTCAAGCAAGAATCCTAAGGGCTCTATCAACGTGTAATAGCGACCTGTAAGGTCACCTAAAGCAGTACACGATGATAAAGACAAACCATGGTAGCATACTATTCTCTATCAACGTGTAATAGTGAACTACAATGTCACCTAAAGCATGTACACGATGATAAAGGCAAACAAGATAGTATGCAAACCTCTCGAGGAAGACTGTCCTACCGGTATAGGTCCTCCCTCAATCATTGCAATCACGTGCCTGCGATCCAATAAATGACTCTGAGGGAACTATATCCAACAATCTCCCACTTGCACTCAAGGCTAATTATTGCGATGTCGCATACTCACAGCCCGTGAGATACCGAACACCCAACTCCTCTACTAATCAGTCTCACAAAGCCCGTTTCCGAAACTATTGCGTTCGAGGAATAGCCTCAGTGAGTGGATCCGCCATGATGTTTCCTTTTATGTCTCTCCTTATCTCAAGTTCGCGGAGAAAGCCATCTCCCAAAATGAGCGATACCTGTCTTAGAATATGTCTGGGTATCTGATGGGACCTAGCTCATAAATGAACTCCAAATCTAAACTTCTTAGACTGTATCGTCAACTGAATTTAATCAGTATCCTGCTCCATGCCTCCCTCAGTATCCGCTTGGACCTCCTGTCCAAACAACTGCCCCTCGTCAGAGGGAAAACTATAACTCTAACAGCCACTCTGTCATCCAGGTCACCTTGGAAGCCTGGAATGACAACTGTTTCCCGAAGGAGGCTGTCGTTATCATATCCCTAGAACATCCACTTATGTTCTAAAACTGCTTCCGAACGTTTCTCCAGGATAGGATTAATATCAACTTATTACATTTAGTGCAAAAACAACATCTGGTGTGGTACTTGACATCTCATGATTGACTCAATTGCCTAAGCAAGTGATCTGCCAATCATGCACATCCCTCTCCCCTTTAGTCTGTAAGACACCTTTAGAGTGGGTGACTCCATCACCTGCAGGTACACCACCATGCCAGGAGTCGTCCATTTTAAAACACCTTCAGAATGTTGTCTAAGTACCCATATTGTGAAACTACCTAAATCTAGATCTAAAACCATAGATCTAGTAACCAGAATGTCTGATATAATATCCAAGTCCTATGTGGAGAAACCATTGTGTGACAACCAAAGTATAACCGATCGTAGTGCAGGAATATCACTTCCTACTATGTGTATGTCATCTAAATATCAGGACATCACACCCTACTACCTTCTTAACAGATCCATCCCCTATTCTGATGAAGTCAAACCTATGACTGTCACATCAGAAATAGATGATCCATCTCCGGTATACCTGCTTTAGTCTATAAATAGACATATGCCACTTGTCCACTATGCTTCCGCTGCTCCCACTGACTACGACACCCTCTGGCAGAGTCATATACATGTGCACTTCTAAAACTAGTTCAGAACGACGCTATACTCATCCTCCTGCCAGGTCTCATAGCCTGGAAAAACAGTAGTGTCAAGTCTGGGTAAACAAGAACCTCCCTGTCACCGTCCTTGAGGCTACCGGAGTACCTCTCGGGTGCCTGAGGTTACCCACCATATCTGCGGAGTGGCCAATGGAATGTCGAACCAGATTGAATCTTTAGGTTCTTATCAAATTTTCAGTAATCGTTTGCGGTCCTGGAATCACCTCCAGTTCTACCATACTCCCACTTCTGTTTTCTGAAAAAAATCCATTTTACTTAAAACTGTGGCGAGTCAAGAACAATATCACTATTGATCTTCCAGATGGTAGAAAATCAACCCTCGTCATAGCCCATGTCAACCCACAAACAGCCATTACAGAAACGTGTCTTGAGTTATCCAGAGTCTGGTTTTAAGCATAAGCCGGACAACTCTCCGTACCTTAACATCGTTAAGATATGAACCGTTCTATATCCAATATAGAAACAGAGGCACTGATTTAATTGGAACCAGATTCAAATCATGCAGCTGTCTTCAGTGCATGTCAACTAAATGGAGAGAGGCCGATCAGTATTACTCAACTTAGGAATACATCCAGATATGAGTAACCTGAAAAAGAAGCAAGTTCTCATAATCATTACTATCAACTGAAATACCATACACAAGTATCCACATCTTCGATCACCTTGAAGAATCCTGATACTTGCAATACCTGGTTCTCTACTTTATTCATATACCTATAACTTCTCAAAACCTGGACCTTATGTTTCTACGAAACACTTGTCTAAGAACTAGAGAAGTCATAAGTAAACAGAATATAGTACGAGTACCAACCCCTCTGTCCTAATGGACACTGGACAACATACAATACTCTGTATAAGTCTCTTGAGTCTAATGACTCATTCCCTGTGTGTCGTAGGTTGAAAACTGTACTTATGGTTAAGAAGAATTACACCGCTGTTTAATGCTCCTTACCTAACCATCTACTGATATAGGTAAATGTCATAGACATAATTTCAAAAAGTTATATCTCACTTTATTAAAATAAACGTACAGATATATCAATTTGAAATTGGTGCATAACAACGGATATTCAAAACTAAATATTTGCCGTCCGGCAAACAACCCAGGCGATTTCGTCAAATATCACCAATTACAACGAATCCCGATATAATGAGGATGATCACCCAATTCCCAATAATTTACTCCCACTCATCATCTGTAAAACCATACAGATGTGAGAATCAAACCTGGTAAATACATACCCTGGAGCAAGGGCTAATTGGGAAATCAGTTTTCTTTTAACAATACACAGTGAAACTGAAACATGTAAATGTTTCGAAGGGGTATCCGGGTATTCCTAGTAATGCCTCTTCCGTTATCAGATTCACAACTATAACCGTATATTTCTTCTCCATGTCTCCAAATCCCTTTATATGTCTTTAGTCATTACCTTCTGTACACCCCTTTAGGCCAAATGGTTTTCTTCCTTCCCTACCGTTCGGCACCAGCCTATGGTTTGGAAGAAGAATATCCAATATGCATAATGGGTGTACTCTCCTAATCTTAGGAGTACTCGTAACCTGAGAGAAGGTGAAGATAAAAGACAACTGAATAAAACCTTATTCCTATTTCTCATGAACCAGAATCCATCCCCGAACTGGAACAAGTTCCTTCGAGTTCGTATATAACCATACGATGGAGTATCCAAATAACCGTGGATCTTCGTAGTGATACGGAGTGTCCTGGAGAAATACAAAGGTGAAGTAAGAGTGGCGATGAAATACTTGGTTTGGTCGTGAATAGCAGTCGCAGTTTACTTTGCCCTCTTTCTAATCCCTTTATTTGTCTTAACTTATTACCTTCTGTACACCATTTAGGCTAAATGGTTTTCTTCATGCCCTTCCGTTCGGCACCCGTCTATGGTTTGGATGAAGACTATCCAATTAGCGTAACAGGTGTACCGTCCTAATCCAAGGAGCACTCGCAACCTGAGAGAAGGTAAAAGGAAAAGTCAACTGAATAGTCCTATTCATTTTCTCCAGAACCAGAAACCATCCTCGAATCTGGAACAAGTTCCTTTGAGTTCGTATATAACCATACGATGGTTTTATCCAATGGAAGTGGATGTTCGTAGTAATACGGAGTGTTCTGGAGAAAAGGGTAAAAGTAGGAGTGACAATGAGGTATGCAACTCTGACAATCCAAAAGCCAGTGTTTAAGAAGGTTCGGTCAACTTGGTCACTGAGTCATAGTCTAGGATTGGGTCATGGTCGCTGCCAAAGAGAGAGAGAAAAGAAACACTCAGCGTGCACTCTAACCTAGATCAGAATGGTTACCACTTTATCTAATCAGGAAACCTCCCACTGTAACCTCAAATTCTCCTCCAAACCTGAAAGAAGAATTAGTCGGGATCACCCGAGGAGTAAACCAACTCATCGGTGGGAATCGGGATCCAACTATCATCGCATGATAACATGATGGAATCCACTCACGTTATCACACTCCAGAAGGTATGCGCATATCTGGCAAGTTTCAGTTTCTTTAGAAACTCCCGATGTGATTTTTACCCCATGCTCTTATGACCTTGACTTTGGCCAACAAATCATAAGTCACATGTCAAGTTCTACCTGTCATTATCCAGGTTAATTTGAACCCACCCGTACCTACTCTTGACTTTGGCCAACAAAGCAGTACGACTGTCCCAAACCAACGCATCTATCTATGCAGCAGAAAAGTAACAAATAGTTACCATACACTATGCCTTGACTTTGGCCAACAAACATAGCATGAATACTAAGTGCTACCCATCTGAAATGACGGAGGGCTACGAATGGTTTTTGGCGAAAAACCTTTAACGTAATGAACTTGATATCGTTGAAGGAACCGAATAGCTTTTTATAAAAATATAGTGGCGAAAACCTTTGCTAAAGAGGTCACTCCCGGTGAAGGGATCTCGGCTCTTTCCCCGTAGAATGAGATGCAGGATATTCCAACTGAATACCACGATGCAAAGCAAAAAAGGCAATCGGCTATAGTGAAGTTATTACCCTAACGCAAACTTATGTCCATGGGGTCACTCCTGGTGAAGGGATCTAGGCCCTTGCCTCGTCGACTGAGGTGCTGGATATTCATAACCGAATCCACTGTGCAAAACAAAAGAGAACGTCCTTGCAATAACAGCTTTTTGAAAAATGTTCCAACAACATCAACCAGGTTTGTTTAGCTTGCATTGATCCAAATCAATGCAGTCCCATCAATTGATCACACCAATAAAGAACGAAAATATGATGTACGTATATGCCATCCGCATTCGCCACTGGGTCCCGTCATCACCCGTTAGGTTACTTAACTAACGACAGAGCGGGGACTGGACTAGTGCGGGTGTAAAACATATACAATATCTACTAGTACATATATCAATATATAATATTCGCTCATGGCGTGATAAAATGCAACATCACAGAAATGTAATAAGCATCATAGAAAAATACAGATAATCCGGGATCCCCGGGTTTCATAGAGCCGCTACTGAAACCTGACGTTCCCCCGGTCGTATGGATAGCCTGTGCAATGAAATCCTAGACCCCAACGAGCGCAGCAAGTTACCCGCCAAAACCTGAAGTGAGGCAGCCCCCTTCAACAAAGTGAATGGACCACCCAGCACTTCACGGAATCCGGTAACTTGGGCACCCCTCCTTGGGTCAACCTATACCCCCTACGAGTGCGGCGAATAGCCCGCCAATTCTAGAGTGAATCCCCCTCCGTCTCAAAGCCATGAGATGCGGGCTCGTTGCCCTCTAGGACCCGGCTATCCGTGCACCCCACCGCGGGGTAATCCTAGTACAGAAAGTAAAATATATACAACAGGTACATCAACTTCAGCTCGGTCGTGCCCTAAAATAATAATATACAAACAGGTAGTGACGGCAGTCCACATGTCGGACGCTCGCCCCGCAATAACAAATGTACAAATACAACCAAACTGTACTACCAATGCATCCAGGCTATCCACCACGACAAATCCGCAACATCACAGCACAACACAGAACATCAACGTGAATGTCACGTTCGCAAATCCTTCTAAAAGAGCTATAGCAATTAGATAAGATTTACCGATCAAATGACATTCACGGTCGCAGACATAATGTAAATACTGTGAACTAACATATTTAAAATTTTCGATCGATAAAATTTCCCCGAAGTGGGCCCCAAGAATAATTCCCAGTACTCAAACAAATCTGGGCCCAAACGAAAATACCAGAAACCCTATTTCCAAGTCAGAGACCACTGTAGGAAAAATGGTGGACTGATGCTACAGTGGTGCGGCGGAACCGTGGCCAAAACAAGGGTAATACCGCGGTTCCGCGGCGCTACAGTTAGATCAGTGTACCAAATTTCAACAGTGTTCTTAAAAAAGCCTGCCTGATTTTCTGAAATACTCAAAATAACTTTTTGACGATAAAAAAAATTCGACAGAAACTTCAGAATTGGAAATGCAGTTTTGGAAAATTTCGTTCGATCGAAGTTCTAAACACGTTAGTGTAAGCTAGTAAAGGTTAATGGCGTGTCTCTGATACCATGTAAGTCTACGGTAGCGCCCCGGCCATCTGTCTGACGCCAAAATGCGGAAACGAAAAACTTTTTCTAAACTAGAAACCGGCGCTATCGTATACTTTAAATCCGAATCGAACCATTAACCTACAACTAGCAACTAGAGAAAGGTTAGGAAGGCTATTCCGAACGATCCGTGTCCTTCGGTCTTTGGCCACCATCCCAAGCTCCTCGCGGCGTCTCCGAGCTCCGGTCTCCTTGTCGGAAAGGGCACCACATCATCGAGTCTTTTTACGGGCTCCCGCTTCATCCGAAGCAACTCGGGCACGAAGTTTGCTAGCCGACGTGCCCAAGGTGAAGTAGAGAATGTGTGTGATCACTTTGTCTCAAGCATCCATTGATTCTCATCACATGAGAGTGTATGGACGGAGGTTAGAGATGATGCCATTAATGGAGGTTGTGAGCTAGAGGAAGAAGAAGAAGAGGAGCCATTTTCTTTCTTTTGTGTTGTATGACGAAATGAGAGAGTGAGAGTGAAAATAATACAAGAGCTAACCTTATCATGGCTGCCCTTCTCTCTCCTCCTTTCATTTCAACTTACAAATCCATCACAAAATGTGACATATGCACAATAAAAGAGACCATGAGTCACTAGGTTGCATGTGTCACAATAAATGCACCTCATGATGATTTCTAGCTCATAATTTCCATATGCAAACATTAATCCAAATGTTTGCAACAATAAAAAGATACGGCAACATCTAAAGTAAACTCATGACCGATCACAAGGATACCCCTCACCTGTATAAACATACCTGCATCCGCATTCCGACCGAATGCGAATGCGATGAGACTAAAGTAATCCAACAAATCTAATACTAGGATCCGGCTTAAACCAAAGCCCACTAGTATGATCCGCCCGATCATGATCCGTGCACTACTGCACGTATATGATCGGACCCTGCCATATATCATACGGCCTCTACAACGTTTCGCCCGAAACTTGAGAAACTGTCTGTGGGGGACTCTAAAGACTCGTCAATATTTTGGCTGTGGATTTAACCACTAGCACGTCAGAGGTACTATCCGTACGTAACGGGCTACCAGGTATTGACCAAAAAGGGGGGTCGATGAGAAAACTCATCCTGACACCCTACTGAGTCTGTCAGTGACAATATCCGTACAGTCCGGTCCGTTCGTCTATGAGCATCGCATGGCGGGCCTAGGGGGTTGGTAAAAGTCAGACCCCCAAAAGAGGTACAAGTCGTGTCGGAGTGTATCCCAGAACACCCTGAGATACTACTGGAATACCTACCAGTAAATCTCTTGCCTTGGCCAAGGACTTCGTGTAATGGCTCTCCTAGACACAGCGTGATCTCACCCCCAATACCGGGAGAGACGAAACCCCTGCCGATCCTCTCGCTGCCTCTATATGGCTCGGGACTGTACCCAACTAAAACCTGTTTGCACGACTCTTTTGAGCCGTGGTAGGGTAGTAATCAAAGCACAGTGGGAACTCACACAAGACAAATGACGATCTCAGGTCGATGAACTAACCTGTACACATGTCACCAGGAAACCGCTATCTGACGTCATGTATAATACCAACTAGCATGTTCCCGGTGAGTCCTGTCCAGTGTACTCATAACCCAATGAGCAGCTGTATACATCTTAGGTGAACCAACCGACACCGATGGCTTGTGAGACCAGCCACCGCCCCTCGTCGGGGTCTCGACTGTATACACTAGTCTACTAATGGAGTATCGATGCCTGGTCTCGAAACTCCCACGACTAGGGACCACTTTAAGGATGTGCTTATAGACTACCCAACTCTCACATATATGATCGCCATCATACTGCTGGTAGTCAAGCAAGAATCCTAAGGGCTCTATCAACGTGTAATAGCGACCTATAAGGTTACCTAAAGCAGTACACGATGATAAAGACAAACCATGGTAGCATACTATTCTCTATCAACGTGTAATAGTGAACTACAATGTCACCTAAAGCATGTACACGATGATAAAGACAAACCAGATAGTATACAAACCTCTTGAGTAAGACTGTCCTACCGGTATAGGTCCCCCTTCAATTATTGCAATCACGTGCCTGCGATCCGATAATTGACTCTGAGGGCACTATATCCAACACAGATCGCATAACATCCAGCCATTCTCACAGAGTCACCACTCTTGATGGCCTGCTCGAAACTAGTTGGGTTATCATCTCATGATGCAATTCTCGCTCCCACTGTCATAGAGAAAACCAAAGTATCTCTCAGGTGGGTGAGGAACTCTACTAGATCGGCGGAGAGACTGAGGTTCGTTGGGAACTATCGAATCCTTTGGTTCTACCAAATCATCAGCTGCAGTTTGTATAGCCGAAACTGCTTTCAGTTCTACCTCATGACCACTAATTTCTTTACAAGAAAATCCTTTTCTAAAAAGGTGGTATGCCGAGAAATAAAACACCTTTTGTTCCACGGTGTGGTAGAAGATATTCCCTTGCGAATGCTTGGGATATCCAACAAACTTCCACAGAACTGACCTTGCCTCGGGCTTGTCCGGATTTTGCTTTTAGACATAGGTCGGACAACCCCAAATCTTAACTTACTTAAGAGATGGGCTCTTCCCATACCATATCTCATATGGAATGGTAGGCACCTGATTTGGTTGGAATCCTATTCAATAGATATGCAGCTTTCCAAGTCCATAAACCCCAAAAAGGAAATAGGCAACTCAGTAGTACTCATCATAGAGCACACCATATCACATAGGGTGCGATTGCTCCGCCCCGATTTACCAACGTGCTGTGGTGAATACGAAGGAGTAAAGCCGAGAGAGAATATCATTCTCCTTTAGAATAGTCCAGGAATTCCGTGCTCAAGTATTCTCCTCCTCGATCACATCAAAGGACATAATACTTATACCCGTTTGGTTCTCTACTTATAAATTATATTCTTTGAATTTCTCAAAAGGTCCAGACTTGTGTTTCAACAGGAACATATGTCCGAATCTTGAGAGATCATCAGTGAATGTAATGAAGTACAAAGAACCGGTCCTGGCATGTGTAGACAGGGGACCTACATACATCATCATGTATCAATCCCAAGAGTTCACTAACTCTTTCTTTGTTTCCAATAAACAGAGCTATGGTCATCTTATCTTTGTGACATGACTGACAAGTTTCACAAGATATAAATTCAAACTGATTTAAATATACATCTTTATATAACTTCAGCTAGTCTGGTCGCATTGATATGACCTAGTCTACAATGCCTCAAGAAGGATTCGTTCATTTCTGAACTCTTCCTCTTGTGTGTGTTTTGTACGTTAAGATCTGTACTTTGATTTAGAACGTATATTCTTTTAGATAACGTGCCTGAACCGATCAACTCTTGATATAGGAAATGTTTAAAAAATTATCCAACAATATAAAATTATATCCTTCTTTACTAAATAAAGAGACTGATATGATGTTGTATATCAGGTTCGGTATCTAATAACATTCGTTCAGAATCAATGTATTTGGTAATAAAGGGTGATAACTGCCAACATACTTGGCTGCAACACTTGCACCGTTTCCAACTCTTGAAACTTATCACCCATTCCCAGTTCTCTACCTATCTGTAGCCTATGTAACAGATTACATATGTGGGATCCTGATCCGGTATCTCATACCTAGGACGTAGAGGATACTGAGAATCAGTTCTCTGTAATGAACACACTCGAAGAAGATGAATCAATATTTACTTTCTTCGTTTGGGCGGCACGGGAATCCTAGCAATCCCCTATTTCCTGCTCGGTCTTATAACAATTATAAGTTGGAGCGGGACCAACGTTCCCCAGCTCAGTATAACAAGCGGGTTCGGTCAATACATCCATATTATTATCTTGATTAATGCATGACATGGTCGCTACCTGGAGAGAGAGAGAGAAGAAAACACTCAACGTATGCTCTTGCAAGATTAGATTGGTTACAAATTTATCTAATCAGGATGGCTCACACTATTTTAGTCAAATCTTATTTCAAACCCTAAAAATAAAGACTAGCCGGGATTAATTACACCCTATAAGTTCTCCAATCTTTCAGCCAGGCCAGTGCCGGTACTTTGAGAGAGGTTCCCCGTACTTTCGTACGGACCTAATTAAAATAAATCTCATTTTCCTAGGGGCGTAACCACGTTGACACCTTTCTTGACACCTACTTGATCGGCTAATTGTAATCTGTAAAACTCTCCCAGGAGTAACTCTTACTCGCAGTGGGTATCGGGATCCAACTATCTCATACAAGGTATGCAATCTCATTGCAAATTTCAACACTTGAAATTCCTAATAAAGTTTTGCCCCTAGCAACTTATGACCTTAACAAGGTCAACAAATCATAAGCGCTAGCCAAGTTCAACCCGTCATTTCCTGATTGAATTAAACCCACCCGCACGACCCTTAACATAGTCAACAAAGTCGTACGACTACCCTAATCCAATCGCATCATATGCTTATACAGATAAGAACTAATCAGCTACTGCACACTACGTCTTAACATAGTCAACAAACGTAGCACGAATACTAACCAGTACTTATCTGAAATGACGGAGGGCTATGACAAGCTTTTAAGAAAACCTTTTGCGTAATGAACTTGATATCGTCGTAGAATCGAGTGATTTTTGAAAATGAGTGTTTTTGAGGCTTTTACTAGTTTTGCTAAAGAGATCACTCCCGGTGAAGGGATCTCGGCTCTTTCCTCGTCGAATGAGGTGCATGATATTTCATAAATACCACTATGCAAAGCAAAAACTATAAAAGCAATCAAAAGACAAACTGTGTTTGTAGCATCTGCTAGTTTCGCTAAAGAGGCCACTCCCGGTAAAGGGATCTCGGTTCTTTCCTTATCGAATAAGGTGCTGGATATTCTACAAGGAATATCGCTATGCAAAGCAAAAACTAGAGCTATCAGTTTTTAAAACAAGTTTCTACAATATCTTTAGGTTTCTTTTATTTCATTAATCTCATTAATGAAATCCCATTATAATATGCTTCCCAAGCATCACATATGAAACGAAAGCAACAATATATAATATATATCATATATATATATATATATATAATATAAGCATTCATCTCAGAATATAATCAATGGTCACATCACAGAATATCGCAGCAGAACACAACATATGAAATATTGGATATACTAGGATTTCCGTGATTTAAATTAAGCCTGTATAAAACATGGATTCTACGGTCGTGATGAATAGCCAAACCCACATCCCTAGACCCCTACGAGAGCGGCAAGCAACCCTACCAATTCTAGAGTTAGGAGACCCGGTCTCGACTCCTCGAGATGGTCTCCCACTGGACCGTAGAACCCGGTTACTTGTGCTTCCCGCCTTGGGTCTATCCTAATGCGGAAAAGTAAATAATATACAATGGTGACATCATTCTCAACCCGGAAGTGCCCCAATAAAAGAATATTATATACATTGAATTTTACATGAATGAAAATGAAAAACTCTCATCTCATATAAAACCCCCGGCTATTCAAATACGACGATCCAATATAACATATCCCAGTAACACATAACATCACATGTCATCAACGTAAGTAAATATGCGTATCCCAATTGTCGTTGACATATAGCAGCGAAACCGGCGATACACCACATATTACACTTACGGTCGCAGAAAAGAAAGTAAAAACTACAATAGTTGAAATCCACAACCACCTTAGACATCACATGCCTAACCAAATGAATTCCTTAGACATCACATGCCTAACAATTATAAACCCCGCATTTTAGTCTCGATCTCGAAAACACTTTTCAATATCTAGTCAGGCAATTCAACAAGATTCCCGACATCCTGATCGAATGCTCATCAGAAACTTTAGTAGACGGCCGCACTCCCGATACCGTCGACGAAGTGCACTAAGGCGGAACACCGCTGCCGCAAGCACCCGAACGGATGCTTTTGGCGACGGGGTTCTCCTACAGTCACTTGGTCGGGGCTATGGGGCATGGCTATCTATTAAGTTTACCTGGCGAGTATCCGCGTACGCTACGTTATTGCGATGAACTTTTGATCACATCAAAATCCCGTGGCAACCGATCAAATGAGACTAAACTTCTAGATTTATAACATTCAAAATAGTTATCTCATAACTACTTTTGTGGATTCCAAATATTGTATCCCATCATATAATATCCGGACGACGTTAAACTTTCCGATCGATTCATCAATGTCCCACAATTTCCTGACAGCTTAACACTTAAGCACAGTTCAATAATACCCAGAATATGCCACAGTACCTATGCACCAGCCGTAGGAGGGCAAAACCAAGCCTCACTCATATCGCCACAGAACTGCGGCAAACCCCAGGGTTTGACCGCGGTTCTGCGATCCAAAAAAGTCGAGTTAGGGTTTCATTCTTCTAGAGGGTTCATAGAATCACTTGCATGTTTTTCCGAATACGTTAAACTTGGAAAAATGGGTTTTTGATATTCGATCGAACTTTTTAACTTCGCCTAGACAATATGTGAATAACCCGAAATATTGTTAAAACTACGAATATGAAACACTCCGGATTGCTTATAGTGTAAGTTCACATCACATGCAAAATTACCAAAAACAAACAACACCTGAAATATCAAAACCAAGTCACTGGAACACAAAAAAAATTTCAGGGGGGGATCTCGGATTTGGGCCGAGATGAGGGGGGTAGTGGCCGGCCAAAAAGTCTCAGAAATGCCTCAAATTTCTTCTATGTTCATGTCATATCCCATATAACACTCTGTACTTATTAAAATTTTTTTTGACAATTATTTAAAATCGACAGAAACCTCATTTTGGCGTTTCAAGTTTCGGAGTATTTCGGTTTCGTAATCTTAACAAAATCCGTATAAATTTCTAGCATGGCTCCGATACCACTGCAGGGTTGTCTAGCACGGCAGTAAGATTTCAGGAGGCATCGTCCATGCCAAATTAAAATTTTTCCGTTCTAGCTAACCCTAAATATTGAATCGTTTACTAGAAATCGACGGAATGTAATGCAAACAACTTTGCATATGAAAAGTGAGCAAGGAATACAACCTTTGTAGACCGGTCCTTCACTTCAATAGCTCCGTGTAGTAGTCCCTTCGCTGCGATCGTGAACTCCGGACTCTAGAGAGGCTCCCTTGAAGAAACGAACATGCTTGCTTCGAAGACTTCGAGACCGAAGATGATCTACGTCGAGGAGACACTAACCCAAGCCATCTCTTCACTAATTACGAAATTAGTGAAGCAAACACCCTATACTAAATGACAAGTAGTAGATGATGATGAAGTAGGAATTTTGCTCACAATAGAAATCATTTTCTCATTCAAAATGATCACTTTATCATAAACTAGAGAGCAAGCTCAAGAGGAAGAAGAAGATGAAGTCAAGTGATGAAAATGAATTATTGTTAAGGTTAGAAATGCAACCAAGGGTTAAGCATGTCATGCTTAACCCTTGTAGAGAGTTAACCATGGGCTAGGGTTAAAGTTAGGTTAACAAATATCTTGTGGTAGACAAAAAGGGTGGACAAAGTCAATGAAGCCTACAAGCTTCTTCCAAAATATCAACCATGACTAATTTCATAATTTTTTTGAATTTCCTTAATAATAAATATAAACCCCAATCTAACCCTAGCATGGTTCAAGTCTCATAAACCCTAGTTGCATTTGTAACCTAGTATGATACATTTAACATATATCACATATATATCAATGTATCCAAAGTGAGAAAAGAAATCTTAAGTTAGTTAATATTAGTTAATGTAATGTAATATATCAAATATATAATTATACATTAAATTATTAAATCAATACTTGATTTAATAATCTGGCTATACCACATATAACCGACTAATATCAAAGGTAACATCTTATCGAATCAACACTTGATCCGATAACCCGGCTATATCACATATAACCAATTATGTCACACATCGCGAGAATACAATACGGTATCATATACTTGTATCAATCTCGGTCCCGCACATATCACATATGTGCTCCTACCCCGTTTCGCTTGAGCCAGGAAACCTCTGTGTAGGACTTTAAAGAATCATCAATACGCCCGCAGTAGGTGATGATCATACCAAACACCCACAAGCCGCAAGCGGTCTGCTAAACGTAATGGCCACCCGGGTATTGAGCGATCAGAAGATCAACAAGCAAGCCTGCTCATACTCCTGCGAATCCAATCAGTAACACTACCGTACAGTCCGATCTCTTCGTCTGATATGTCGCATATCTCGTCTAGGGGTGGTAAACTTCAGACCCCAGCAACTCGATAAGTCTCAATATGAGGCTCATAACGGGTCGAGAAACTACTGATAACACTTACCAGTATATCTCTAAAGCAGCCCTGACCAGGGACTTCCTGTTATAGCTAATCGAACACAGCGCAACATCAACCCCCAATACCGGGAGAGACGAAACCCCTCCTATCGCTCATTGCCTTCATGTGATTCTGGACTGTACCCAAAAGCCACCATTTTGCATGTTCTCTTGAACGTGGTAAGGTGGAAATCAAAGAACAGTGGGAATCACACAAGACTCTATGACGATCTCGGGTTTACAGAATAGCCTGTACCAGTGTCACCAGAGAACTGCCATCTGACGTGAGGTATAATACCATCTGGGAGTTCTCGGCGAGTCCGCTCAGTGTACCAGTCTCCATTGAGCACCCGTATACTGTCTCTGATGTCAAACACCAATGGATATGGGATCATCCATCACCCATCTACATGGGTCGAGAAGCTATACGCTAGTCTACTCTGGTATATCGATGCCCTGTCTCGATACACCCACGACTAGGAACATTTGAAGGATGTACTTAGAGTCTACACTGTCCCCACTAGTATGATCCACATCATCCTGGTAGTTAAGTACTCATCCTAAAGGGTTTATCAACATGTAACATAGAGACAATCAGTGTACATGTTAAGATAAAGAGCAACCAGATAGCATACTATCATGTCGAGCAAGAAAGTCCTCCATATATATGTCCAAGAATTCACTACAATATACATCGTATGTACAGTAATGGCCTCTAGGGCATATATATTACTAACAGTATCATTGGTCGGTTATATGTGATATAGCCGGGTTATTGGATCAAGTGTTGATTCGATAAAATGATACACATGATATTAGTCGGTTATATGTGATATAGACGGATTATTAAATCAAGTGTTGATTTAATAATCTAATGTATAATTATATATTTGATATATTAATTTACATTAACTAGCATTAGCTCACTTAAGATTTATTTTCTCACTTGATTGTGCATTAGTATATATGTGATATATATTAGTGTATATTATTTTATGTCATGCTAGATGCTACATGCTACATGGATGTATGAGACTCACACCATGCTTATAATAATGTGAGGGTTTTATTTATTTAAAGTAAATCAAAATTGGTTGGAAATTGTCACATGGTTCAAGCTTGTAGAAGCTTGTGGAACCATTGACCAAGTCCACCCTTTTTGTTTTACTTGTAGATATTTATTAACCTAACCATTATTGTAACCCATGGTTTATTCTCTACACGAGTTAGTGTATGACACTAACTCACCCATGGTTGCTATTCTCACCTCATTAGTTTTCATTTCTCATCTTGATCATTTCATCTTCTTCCTCCTCATAAAAGCTCTCTAGCTTTCAAAATGGTGAGAAAATATTGTGAGAAAATAAAATCTAAAGTGAGCCCATTTCCTACTTCATCATCCTCCACTACTTTCTATTTAGTTTTGGGTGTTTTCTTCACAAAGTTCATCACCTAGTGAAGAGGTAGTTTGGGTTTGAGTCTCCTCGACGTAGATCATCTTCGGCCTCGAAGACATCGAGCAAGCTTGTTCATTTCTCCAAGAGAACCTATACTAGAGTTCGGGAGATCCACACTCGCAGCGAAGGGACTACTACACGGAGCTTTATAAGTAAAGGACCGGTCTACAAAGGTTGTATTTCTCATTCACTTAGTGTAATGGATGATTACATATTTTGTTTGTCTATTCACTCTAGCTAGATCCTAGGTTAGGGTTCATTAGCACTCTAGAATTTTTGAAATTGGCATGCTTGATGTCTTGAAAACACAGTAGGGTGCTGAGGATTTCCAACAGTTCGTGGCATAGCAATTACCAAAGACGTGCGTGTTCGTATGAATAGTACACGTGCAGCATGAACCAATGGTAATGGTGCAAGTGTCTTATGAGATAATATCATACGTATATAAGATGATGCAATGCAATGAGATGAATGAATAGGAGACTACGCATATAAATACAAGCCTTACCAGTAATCCTAACTATCGGGCGCCTCGTGCCATACAAACGATCCCCCCATAGATGTGTACATCTACTCACCGGGACGCCTCAGCTAATCTGATCCAATCACAGCCTTTCCTTTCCGCCCCACGTCCGAAGTCTCTGCACCCGATCCTAGTATTGCACATAAGTAAATAAGAGGTAGATATATATAAATGGTCGGGGACATAAACGATACAAGTCAACCAATACACACTAACTAGACGCGCACATAGGTGCACAAAACGCGCCAGCGACAACGCCACAAACCACAACCAGGGTTGCTATACGTGACAACCACCAAGCCTAGAACCCGATCGCACCAATCGCGCATTCACAACACACTGATTGTTTTAGGAAATAGGTAGTAAATCATCAAAACCTCAAATTTAATTAAAATTTTTTATTCCAAAAACCTAGTAAGCAACAATTAACCATTTTAGTGCAAATCTAGATATTTTAGCAAGTCTAGTGGCCACAATGTTCACTTAATATCTTAATTAGGCTACACAATTATTAACTAAATTTTAAACTCACCTATTTATATTAATCATCAAATTAGTTTGCAAGAATAGTTAATTAAGACAATTTAAAAGTAATAATTAGCAAATTAACAACTAGGTTAGATTTTGCAAGTCTTAAGATGTTAAACCACACATTGCAACCAAAATCAAGTGATAAAAACCCTATATTGAACCCAAACCCTTCTCTTTAAAAACTAAATCTTGCAATTAGAACCATGTTTAAATCTAATTAAGTTAGATTAAAGTAATTAGCCAACAAATTAACCATAGGGTTAAGATTTATACCTCAAAGATTTAGGGATCCAACTTGCAAACTTGCTTCCAAAAATGCCATTTTGCTCAAGATCCAAGCTAGTTTAGGCCAAGGAATTTTGGGTGATGGTTTAATTAGGAATTAGTGAGAATTTGTGTGGATTTTTGATGCAAAAATGAAGAATTTTTAAAGTGAAATAAGGTGGAGAAATGGGGGAGGCTGCTGCAGGCTTAGGCTCGGCCATGAAGGGAGAAGAGGGAAATGAGTGAGGCGTGTTTGTGGTCAAGTCAAGAAAACCCCCATTATCACATCTATTAAGTCATTTCCTAATTATTTTATTTTTTCTAATTAAACCTTTTCCCTTAGAATAGTCTAGAACCATAGAGACAATTATAGAAAGAAAGAAAATATTATAAACTAGGTTTTGAGTTGTCATGGTTCATTATTGTGTGCTTAACCCATTCAAATTTGTAATTTACACTAATTAAATGTATAAGTGAAAGCTTAAAATAATATTTAAAAATAAATAATTAAGAAAAATATTTAAGTAAACTAGCAATTTATAAGTGACTAATTAAATACCAAATACTAGCAATTACATAGTTAAATAGGTATAATTAAGTCTATGTTGAAAAATAATTATAATTAAGTTTTACGGAAAACACGAGTTATATTACCGATTAACCTAAATGAATTTTTAAAACGTTACAGATTTGTCAATGTATAAAGCAAACATCTGCATTTACTTGTATTTTCATTCGTTTCGAGTTATTTCGTCGGTACTTTTCCGCTGGTTCTCCGTGTACAAAGATATATTAAATGTTCATTTCAATGTTGTTTCACAGCATTAAAATGATTATCTATTCTATTACAGTGTACTCGGAGAACAGTGGGGAGGCGCTGCCGAAATTTACTCGAAACAGATGAAAGCACGAGTGAATGGGTGTCTGCTCTATACATTCTTAATGGGATAGAAGCCTTATCCCCGACAGCCGAAACACACACATACAACACGAATACACTATAAACGTACACACAAAGCACATATATACTAAGAACCCTACACTTAAACGAAATCATAAATTGAAACACACATACACAGAATACAACTCATACTTGGGTATCTTCAAATCTAATTTTGTTAATCGATAATTTATTCTTTTTAACTACAAACTTGCCTGTAACCATCTCGTTCTTAGATTTCTCAATATAGTCACTATAACCTACAATCTATATGTTATACAGTCTAACATGGTCCATGAGTACATCAGAGTTAAGGACTCGATGTACGTGAATTGGCAACAACACATGCAATATAAGTTTGTCCCAGGAGTTGCTGCTTTCATTGAATTTGCACGTGCACATAATAAGATCGTGTTAGAGAAGATTCTCTGTCCATGCGATAGATGCGGCAATAAGTTCTGGCAGAAGGTAAAAATCGTATAGCTTCACATCGTTAAATATTGTTTTACTAGACTTTATACAACTTAGTTATATCATGGGGAAGGACAAGAAGAAGAAGGTAATGCGGAAGAAGAAGAAGGAGAAGACGATAATGCGGCAGAAGAAGAAGAAGTCGATAACTTCTTTCCAGGAGAAGAAATGGAGGATATGGTAGAGGCTGCCCTCGGTGATAGTATTCCTACCGAAGATGACATTCCTTCCTATCATGTGGAGGATATGATCAATGAAATGGAGGATATGGTCAAGGAACGCGTGCGGATAAGTATGAAAAGTTCATGAATGATGCTAGAATACCAATTTATGAGAATGCAAAGTATTCCATCCTATCATGGTTCGTCTAATTTTTCCAGAATAAGTACCTAAATGGATGGAGCAACAAGTCATTCATGATACTTCTGATGTTCCTGAAAGATTCTATGGCCTTGGGAAATAACGTGCCTGATAGCTGGTACGAAGTCCAGAAGATGATGCTTGATTTGGGTCTAAAGTGTGAGAAGATTCATGCATGTCCCAAAGATTGCGTGTTGTACCGGAAAGAGAATTCAGATTTGAAAGAGCATCCAACATGCAGAGCGTCCAGGTATAAGCCGAAAGAATCTGATAAGAATTCCGATATACCAGTCAAGATAGTATGATACTTTCCCATGGCACAGAGACTGTAGAGGCTATTCAGGTGCAAGAAAACAGCCGAGGCAATGATTTGGCATCACCGTGCTGCTCCAAGCGAAGATGGAAAAATGAATCATCCAATAGATTCACCGACATAGAAGGATTTCGATAGGAGGCACGAAATATTCAGTAGTGATCCTCGCAATGTCAGGCTTGGACTCACTAGTGATGGCTTCTGCCCATTCAACTATATGGTTGGAAGCCACAACACATGGCCCGTTGTAATGATAGTTTATAATCTGTCACCTTGGTTGGTTATGGATCAATCCTACTTTATGACGCCTCTTCTTATTGATGGACCAAACTCACTGGGAAACAATATCAACATCTATCTCCGACCTCTGATTGATGAGTTAAAATCTTTATTCATTGATGGTGTAGAGACTTACGATGTAAACACAGATACAACCTTCACATTACGTGCGGTTTTAATGTGGACAATTAATGACTTTCCTGCGTATGGAATGCTATTAGATTGGTCTATGCATGGTCACAAAGCATGTCCTTATTACCATCAATATACAACATCGAAATGGTTGAATTTTAGCACGAAAGTTTGTTATTGCGGTCATCGGCGTTTCCTACCACTAGACCATCCCTATAGGTTTTGTCACGACCCAGTTTAGGAACGTAACCGGCACTTAAATCACGCAACGTCTAAAAGCGTAAAAAAATTCAAGTAAGCCGAAACCTATAAATCTAAACCATGAATTGAAGTAGAGTGGTAAAACATTAGTTCCAAAATACCAACCATTTTAAAATCTCAAGTTGTTACTAAAAATTTCGGCAGCATCTCTTTTGTAAAAACTGATCCAAAATGGATACAAAACATAATATATAAAAACAGCATCCCTACTTAGGAGCAAAACTCACGCCTAAAGGTGGAACACAACCACAAAAGATATACGACGCCAAAGGCGAAGAAATAAGTGAATAAGAAATAAAAAACATCGCAACATAGCACAAAAGTTGGCTCACACAAGCACGTCAACCAAAGTCATGTATAATACAAATATCGAATCTCTCGGTCTCGTCTCTAAGTCAATACATACATGCAGTAGATGGAGAGTACTAGATACAAGGATAAGAGTACAAATAGAAAGCACATGAATACTTGTTCATACCATAATATTGCATTATTATATTCCCCATTCTTATTCGTTTTATAAATAAACAGGTGCTTTTGACGCATGTCTGCTACATATTACAGGTTACAGGTTCTTGGATCTAAAACAGTGAAAAAGGTAAAAGACGATGTAAAAATGGAACTACAACCAACAAATATAAAGATCTTGATCAAGCCTACATAAAGATCAGCTTACAGAGTACAAAGACAGCGCAAGGTCCAAGATTTCAAAGCGAACGGTTAAAAGTCCACGGCAAATGTTCACTGGAAGATGTGGAAGAAACGTAAAAGCCAATTTGATAAAGGACCTGAAGAAACAGAGAGTACAAGACACCAGGAGCCCACAACAGAATTTACAAAGCCCAATTCTCCCTTTAGGCCGCGGAACCGCGGCCAAACTGGGCCTCGGGCGCGGTTCCGCGGCGGTCATGAGCGATCAGTAGAAGGAATTTTTACCATAATTTAAAGCGGCTTTGACCGGTCTTCCTAGGGGTATTTGGTAAATGTAGACGTGCGAATCAATTGTAACCTAGGGTTTCCTATCCTTTATAAATAGGAACTCTAAATCATTGTATTTTTTTCATGCCTCCTTTTAATAATAAAATTCAGAATTCTTTTGGAGAGCATCGATGCCTCTTTTCATTTCACAAATTCAGATCTATACTGCGCTGATGTTTGGAGAGAGCCATCAATAAAAATTAGTACGTTACTTTTATTTCTTTGCTTTAGTTCTCTTTTAATTTAGAATGTCTTTTAATCCCCTAATGAGCGAGTAGTCTCCTCGCTTGTTAGGGTTAGCCTTAGGGAAAGGTTTGAGAGATGAGATCTCTCACCCTTTCTTGCCCCTTCACAACTAAGAGTTAGAACTCCATGCATACACGCACACACCGCTCCCTGCGGCACCTTACCCCTCGAGGTAACGGTGATACCGTAGTATAAAGGACCGGTTGCGCATGTTTTCCATGGAGGTTAGGGTAAGGATCGATAAAGGAAGGACAAGAACCTAGAGGAAGAAACATCTTCCCAAAAGATTCTAATCCACTTTATTGATAATTACCATAACATCTAATTGATCTAAAATAGGGTATTGAAAGCAGTGAGGAAACCTTTGATCTCTCAACTTCCCCTAAGCCTAACCCTAGCAAGACTTAGATCTAGATAATCTTAGTATAACTTAATTTGGTAGTTTTTAGATTTAATAAATCAATCCGAACATTCATCGGAATTAACTCGTTAGCGCGACTAGGAAAACAACAAAATCCCTGTGGACCGACCCATACTCACCGGCTAGCTACAAGCGACGCCGTTCTTGATTGCGGTAAATTATTTTTGATCGATAAAATCTCTATAAATCAAATGGCGCCATTGCCGGGGATAGCGTGTTATTTCCTTTTTGCAATTTCGGGTTAATCTAAAATTAAAAAATCATAAAAATCTGAAAAATCACAAAAAAATATAAAAATATATCATCTGTTATTTTTGGAAAGGGTATTTTGTTGTTTGAATTTTGCAGGATCTACACAAATTCGGATCTGGAAATCTACAGAAAACAAAACAGCAAAGAGACGATCCTAACAACAGAAGATTACAACAAACAAGGAGCAGAAATAATTTGGAGATCTGAATCCCCCACCTCGCCGCTAAACCGCCGCGGAAACCAACCTCAGACCGCGGATCCACCGCGGTCTTAGAAATTCAGAACGTCGGAAAAATTCTTGGGAACCGTGCCGGCTTGTTGACCGCGAAAACGCGGCATTAAGGCTCTTAGACCGCGGAAACTCGGCGGGGCTGTGACGTCATCTTGTGAAAAATTCTCTGTAAGCTCCTCTGTTCTTCCTCTGTAATTCTAGATATATCTTCTTTAAAAATTTCCTGCAGAATTTTGTGCGCTTGAAAAATCTTTTCCTTTCCAAATAACAAATCTTATGCAGGATTTTTTGTGATATGCTTAAAATAATAACTGATTGCAAGTGATCGTTTCTGATTTGCATATCCTTAATCTTTTTGCTAAAAAAATTTCCAAATAAAGAGAAAAAGAAAAAAAGGAAAATTTTTATTGGAAAACTTGCAAATTTTTGCCGCAAATAAATCCTTGCACCACCCAACCTTCTTTCTTTTCCTCTTTCTTCTAGCATGGGTACCCCACATCATAAATCACTTTCCGAACTTTGGTATCCCGAACCTAACTTTGCGACGTACGTCAATTGTTTCAGTCGATTTAAGGAAAATCCCTCCATGCCCAAAATTTCTTTGAAAGATCAAATAGAAGCGTCTAGGAGAAACAATTCGATTTTACAACCCACTTTGTGTCAACCTTGTCAACCTTCACCACCTTCGTACGTTGACACCACTTTTCCAAGTCCTGCTATAACTCCTAAACCGATGTCCATTGCTGAGCATATTGCTCAATCTCGTAGCCGATCTTTCACCCCTCTCCACTCATCTAGTTCTAGGGATCCACAAGACTATTCATCTTTTTATCCACATATTGATCCTACTCCTGTCCAACCATCCACTTCCTACCAGTCCTACCCGACTTTCCCACCTTCACTAGACACTGTTTCTACACAGCCAGTTGGGAGTTTCACATATTCAAACAATTTCGACTCTTTTACCGAAACCCCTTCATAACCCAAGTCTAGTTTGGAACAGTCGTTGGAGGCTTATATCTTAGCAACAAACAAAGTGATTAGGAATGTGGATTCGTCCGCAGCCGCCCTTATACAACCTAGTGAACCGGTAGCTAGTTTTCCACTAGTTTCAAATTTATCAATGTATGAGGAGGCGGTTGGACAGAGGGAGAATTTGAGAGGAGCGAGTGAGTTCTACACATTCCCAAATCAGACCTACACATACCCTATTGAAGCCCACAACTCCGATTTTCCATCGATTGTCCTAAATGATTCACACGTTGAAAATAGAGCAAATAAAAACGAGTTGTGTGACTTTGTAGTTCTTGATTTGCCAGATTGTGAAGAACCCCTTTCGAGTGAAACCGCACTTAATCCTTTCGATCTTTACACCTCCACTCTAGAACCTAAATCGATAAATATCCATGCTTTTGATGAGGTGTCAGAAAATATTGATTTTCACTTGATTGAGGATATAGACGCCGGGAATATTTTGGATGATGAACCCGTAGATTTGACTGAAATTTTATCTCCAATTCATCATCCCGAGTCATTAAATGTTTCTCCCGAACTTCATATGCGTCTTGATTTTGATGATAATGGCATGGATAAGCTAAATTTTGAGGAGAACTATGAGGATAGTATTGAGGAGAGTATTGAGGATAATATTGAGGTTGAACCATTTTTGTTTGATGTGTCGGATTTTCCAATTCATCCTCCTACCGTTACACTTCCTAAATCAAACACCCTCCTTTCCGTCGTTCCGACCACGCACACGATCACGCTTGAAGACTGTGAGCTTGAAAATTTTTCCATTGAATCTGACACAGTTCTCACAGCCGATAACACTTACGAGTCTTTCACTTTTTCGGACGATGTTGAAGACTCACCGCCCGAGTTTGAGTCCTTTGAATTTTCAGATGAATTAGTTGAACCATCAGACTCGATTTCTTACAGTCGTTTCGAACCATTGATGGAATCTTTCAAGTTCGAGACAGTTTACTACGGTGAGAATGAGACTATCCCTAATTCACTCCCTTCGTCCTTCCTATCGTTCCGACCTTACAAGAGACCGTTACGCTTTCGTCTCCAATACCAAGTTCGGCGTACCCATGCTTTCTTTCAAATCTTGAGAGACTTGACCCCATTTCTCGACGGGTTGATAGGTTAACACAATCACTTTTAACACATCGGTCATCACAAATTGTGCTAATTTATTCACTCGATTTACACCCTTAAGATCGTACTACACTTCTTTCTCTTTTCCGCCCTTCTTCTCTTCCACCGAGACCATATTCTACCTTTCTTCCCACACGGTCTCGTGTGCTTCTCATTTTCTTTCTTTCCACTCCATTCTTTCACCAACTCGACCATTACCACGATAAGATTTTTGAATGGTTGGTGTTAACCTTTGGCTTGTGTAAAACCAAGCTTAAGTTTGGGGGGAACCTTGTTGTATATATATTTTTGTTTTTCTTTTAACAATAAAAATAAAATGAAAAAATTTTAAAAAGGAAAAAGGAAAAAAAATTTGTAAATAAATAAACAGGGGAGTGCCGACAATTTTGACCCTCTTGGTGTAGCAAGACAGTGAGGACACTGTCAAGTTTAAGTTTGGGGGTATGCTCGGTACGTTTTCTTCCTTCGCAGTTATTTGTACATATTTTTGCATTTGCATACTTATTTGAAAACCCCAAAAAAATTGAAAAATTTCAAAATTTTTAAAAATAAATGTATTCAATTTTGGCTAATTGACTTGAGTTTGACAAAAAGGTTAACTAGTTAGGAACAACTAGATCTTAGACTTAGTAAATTAAAAGCCCTAAAAATAACCTCCCTTAAAGTTTAACGGTAGAAAGTATATGTCTTTGTAGTTTATTTAGAAATAGGCAAATTTTGAGTTCAGTTCTTGGGCTAAGTTGAAACAAAGGAAAAGTATTGATGTTCTTATTAGAGTATAAGTTTGAAAAATAGTTCCTAGCTTAAGTCTAGATTCTGAAAATGTATACCCTATAATTTGCACAATCACGCACCTTGAAGCTTGGAATAGTAGAGGAGACCTTAAAATGCTCTTGTCTAAAGTCCTTAGTACGAAGAAAAGAAAATAAAAAATACAAGTGTGAATAAAGAAAGAAAAAAATGAACACTGGTTTTTGTGATTACTTAAGGCTGCAAAAATAGAAAAAAATATTTAGAGAGGGTGCTTCATCACCTAGTGCCTTAGACCAACTGGTTTGGGAGTCACTGCTAAAAAGCCTTGGGTGTTGCAAGACTAGGAATTACGCTTTAATGTGCAAACACATCTTGTAATCGATTGTTGGTACCTCAAGAAGTATTAACGGTCACATGAAGGATGTGTAAGCAAAATTCATTTAAAAATTCACCTATTAATAAGTACTTTGGACAACGGACGAGAGTATGATTGCTTGATTTGAATTTCCAAGTGTAGGGGTGATCTATACACACACGTAGGGATATGTGATTGGAGTTTAGATGAGAGAAAGGAATGAAGAATAGAACTTGTATCTTTAGTAGAGTTGATAAAAATTCCTAAGTGGAGATGGAACCCTAGAAGGAAAACTTAAGAAATGCCGAAAGCTAAGTAAGTCTATAGAACATGTATAATCTTAAGTTAGATGGTGAGGAAGTGTGAAGAATGTGGGTGGATAATTTACGAGTCGACGATAATAGAATTCCCTGTTAGAAAACCTAATTGGAGAACAAAAGTCGAAAGGCCGAATTGATAGGATTTTGTGGGTAGTATCCGCTGAAAACCCTCATGAGACAACACTCCTCCTACTAGGGAACCTAGAGGTTTAACGGCTTATTGCACGTGCTCAGTGCAATCACGTTTCCCTGCGAAAGTGCGGTTAGGTTTTTTGTAGAGAATAAAAAATAAGTTTGCTCGAGAACGAGCAAAAGATAAGTTTGGGGGTATTTGTTCATACCATAATATTGCATTATTATATTCCCCATTCTTATCCGTTTTATAAATAAACAGGTTCTTTTGACGCATGTCTGCTACATATTACAGGTTACAGGTTCTTGGATCTAAAACAGTGAAAAAGGTAAAAGACGATGTAAAAATGGAACTACAACCAACAAATAGAAGGATCTTGATCAAGCCTACATAAAGATCAGTTTACAGAGTACAAAGGAAGTGCAAGGTCCAAGATTTCAAAGTGAACGGTTAAAAGTCCACGGCAAATATTCACTGGGAGATCTGGAAGAAACCTAAAAGTGATAAAGGACCTGAAGAAATAGAAAGTACAAGACACCAGGAGCCCACAACAGAATTTACAAAGCCCCAATTCTCCCTTTAGGCCGCGGAATCGCGGCAAACTGGGCCTCGGGCCACGGTTCCGCGGCGGTCATGAGCGATCAGTAGAAGGAATTTTTACCATAATTTAAAGCGGCTTTGACCGGTCTTCCTAGGGGTATTTTGGTAAATGTAGACGTGCGAATCAATTGTAACATAGGGTTTCCTATCCTCTATAAATAGGAACTCTAAATCATTGTATTTTTTTCATGCCTCCTTTTAATAATAAAATTCAGAATTCTTTTGGAGAGCATCGATGCCTCTTTTCATTTCACAAATTCAGATCTGTACTGCGTTGATGTTTGGAGAGATTCATCAATAAAAATTAGTAAGTTACTTTTATTTCTTTGCTTTAGTTCTCTTTTAATTTAGAATGTCTTTTAATCCCCTAATGAGCGAGTAGTCTCCTCGCTTGTTAGGGTTAGCCTTAGGGAAAGGTTTGAGAGATGAGATCTCTCGACCTTTTCTTTCCCCTTCACACCTAAGAGTTAGAACTCCATGAATACACGCACACACCGCTCCCTGCGGCACTTTACCCCTCGAGGTAACGGTGATACCATAGTATAAAGGACCGGTTGCACATATTTTCCATGGAGGTTAGGGTAAGGATCGATAAAGGAAGGACAAGAACCTAGAGGAAGAAATATCTTCCCAAAAGATTCTAATCCACTTTATTGATAATTACCATAACATCTATTTGATCTAAAATAGGGTATTGAAAGCGGTGAGGAAACCTTTGATCTCTCAACTTCCTCTAAGCCTAACCCTAGCAAGACTTAGATCTAGATAATCTTAGTATAACTTAATTTGGTAGTTTTTAGATTTAATAAATCAATCCGAACATTCATCGGAATTAACTTGTTAGCGCGACTAGGAAAACAACAAAATCCCTGTGGATCGACCCGTACTCACCGGCTAGCTACAAGCGACGTCGTTCTTGATTGCGGTAAATTATTTTTGATCGATAAAATCTTTATAAATCAATACTCGCAACCCACCTACAAAACATATCAAGCCCAAAATTAGCGGTATCCGAAGAAATAGAAGAAGTAGAGTGCCCCGCCGTGACTATACTGAGGATCAGCCCTGCAAGACACTGTGGCACAACGGAGGTCAGTTGCCAGCTCGTGAGTAGTAAATAACATCATACGTGTAATCGCAAGCTTGCACGAAATAGCGACAATTCTTAATATGAGGTTATGATGGCATATGTATAACAGTGTGAATGCAATATAATCATGAGCAAGTTACAACATCAGGATGCAACAACTATATGAACAGAGCATGTCATAATAAGTCCTGAATGTGAAATAAAATCGCGATACCATCAATAAATCATCATAAAAACTGGTGTCAATCAATGACACACAAATCCCAATATCTTAGACCCCGTCACTCTGATCGGCCCTCATATCCATTTCATCATATAACTCCGAAGGGTATCCTCCGGATATCCTCCGAGTTTCCATACAGTCACCGGTAGATAGTGCTCCCCTGCCAGGCTCATCGCCTTTCTATACGATCTTCTTGTCCCGGGGTACCTTACCGGGCCCACCATGTACCCGTAGACGGTTCCTCCTCACTCCTCGAATCGGGTGTACTCATCACTCAGAACCAAGAACACCCATGGTGGACATCAAATATCATGTCAGGAAAACCGCAAATCTCATGATACATCATATGAGAACATGGTACTAGTAGCAATGTATGTATGATGCTGACATGATGTGTACCAGTACACTTCCCAAACAAATCCTCCTACATCTATATATAAACGCTGGCTCAGAAAGAATATGCAAGAGTATAACCACCAATTAAGAATGTAATACATTGTAGTTATTCATGGAAAATTCTATAGTGTGTGTATCATGGCAATTACCAACGGTGTGTTTGGGCATATGAATCAGTGCTTGTGCGACATGAACCGTCGGTAATGGTGCAATGTCCTATTGAGGATATGTCAATGCATAACAGGTAATGGGATGCACACTATGATACTCATGCACAATCACAAATGTATAAGAATGAAGTATAAAGTTTGTAACTAGAATCTCGCCATCGGCGCTTAACGCCATGCAAGCGATTTCCCCCGTAGATGTTAAATTTACTCACCGAAATGGTCTCGAGCTATATGAATCCGACTACCTCCTACCCCTTCCTAGCTGCGTCCGAAGTCCCCGCAAACGATCCCAGCATCGCACAAAACCATAACGTGTGAGGTTAATAAACTTTCCGATAAGATACGGAAACATACGCAAAACTAACAAACCAACTCCCATAAGCTATCATGTGTTAGCTTAGCAGGCTAAACGTGTGCAGCGACATCCTAGACCACCCCTAAGGCTGCTAACCGCACGAAACACCTAAACGAGAGTCGGATAAATCCGTATCGCACTTTATCGAAAAACTTGAAATATCGCAAAACAGCCCCAGATTTTCCTATACAAGCAATTAGGGAAAGTTACACATGCCAAAGGCCTACATGTAGTCCCAGAGAACCCACGACCAAGATTCATACCCAACTCCCCCATACTGGCCGCAATTTGCGTCCAGAATGATTAAATCTACGGCCACAATGAAGTGGGGAGGGCTCAGGTTTTGGGGTTATGTTCTAGGCCTCTAGACTAGCTCTTAGTAGTGGCAACTTCTCAAAAAGACATCTGGGTTGATAGCAGATTCAAACAAAAACCTAATATTAACTAAATACGGTATATAACACTAAACCCAAAACATTAAGGTAGTTTAGTGAAACTAGTTAACAAAAAGACTTCCCTTAGAGCCTAATTAGGAGTTTTAGATCATTAATTCACCAAAAACTTGAAGGAACTCTAAACATGAAAGCTCCAAGACTCCAAGAGAGGCTAAACATGCTAAATGAAGGGTTTTAGTTAAGTTTTATGGTGGTTTAGGCTAAAGGTTGGTGGTGGAGAATTTTCAAGAGAGGGATTTTTTTGTGGAGGAAGAAGAAGAAGAAGAATGAGAAATGAGAGGGAGAGTTGAGGAACGAGAGAGAGATGAAGGGAGAGGGATGGCTCCTAAGAGCCTTGCTCTTTCTCTCTCTCTCTCTTCATTAATTGCCCCCTATCTCCATATCTCCCCATGCTTCATTCTTTATCTTTTCTTTTTTTATTATAAATAAAACCTTTTGTTTACTTAAAATATATAACATAACATATAGTTAATATGCCATAGCTAGCAACACATGTAGATTAGCATGTGTTAGGAATATGTATGCCCTAGAGGCCATTATTGTATGATATAGTGGATGTTTGGACATATATATAGAGGACTTTCTTGCTCGACATGATAGTATGCTATCTGGTTGTTCTTTATCTTAACATGTACACTTGTATTATAATACTGTCTCTCTGATACATGTTGATAAAGCCTTTAAGACGTTGGCTTGACTACCAGGATTATGATGCAGATCATACTAGTGGGGCTTGGGTAGTCCGCAAGCATATCCTTTAACAGTTCCTAGTCGAGGGGATATCGAGACAGGGCAACGATATTCCAGAGTAGACTAGTGTGTACATTTCTCTACTCTGTATGGGGCGATGGTTGATCCCATAACCATTGATGTTTGACATCAAAGATTGTACACAGGTGCTCATTAGAGAATGGGTATATCGAACATGACTCGCTGAGAACTCCTAGATGGTACCATACCTATCGTCAGATAGCAGTTTTCTGGTTACACTTATACAGGTTAGTCTGTAGATCCGAGACTGTCATAGTGTCTTGTGTGGTTCCCACTGTGCTTTGATTTCCTCCCTACCACGGCTCAAAGGAGTTGTGCAAACAGGTGGATTTTGGGTATTGTCCCGAGTCACATGGAGGCAGTGAGCGATAGGAGGGGTTTCGTCACTCCCGGTATAGGGAGTTGATGTTGCGCTATGCTCGATTGTCTATAACAGCAAGTCCCTGGTCAGGGTTGATAAGATTTACCGGTAAATGTTATCAGTAGTATCTCGAAAGGTTATAGGCCACACATCGGCATGACTTATCAAGATACCGGGGTTTGACGATTCCACCCTTTGACTCGATATGTGATATATTAGACGAAGAGACCGAACTGTATGGTAAGTGTTTCTTATAGGCTTTGCGGGAGTTTGGATAAGTTTGCTTGTTGATTTTTTATTCGTTCAATACCTAGGTAGCTGTTATGTCTAGCTAGTACCGCTGACGGTTTGTGGGTATCTGATATGATCATTACCTACTGCTGGCATATTGACGAGTCTTTAGAGTCCCACATAGAGGTTTCCTAGCTCAAGAGAAATGATGTAGGGCACATATGGTGATATGTGCGGGAGCTTGATTAAATACGAGTATGTGATACCATATTTTAATCTCACGATATTTGATATCAAATATCGGTTAGGTTATATATGATATAACTGGATTATTGAATCAGGTGTTGATTCAATGATTTGTTATTTGTATATATATTTGATATTGGGCAGTTATATATGATATGACCGGATTATTGAATCAAGTGTTGATTTGATATTGAATATTGAATGTTGTCGGTTATATATGATATAACCGGGTTATTGAATCAAGTGTTGATTTGATAATATGATATACGTATAAATGATATTAGTCGGTTATATTTGATATGACCGGATTATTGAATCAAGTGTTGATTTAATAATTTGATATACATTTTTATATTTGATATATTAATATATATTAACTAATATAATTGCTCACTAAAGTTTTTCTTCTCTTGATATATAATTGTATATATGTATATATGTATGTATGTGTGTATATATATATATATATATATATATATATATATATAATGGTATTTGTATTATGGTTGATGATATATAGAATATGGGTGTATGAGACTCACACTAGGGCTAAAGATATTTGTGATGATTTATTTTAAAAAGGAAAATTAAAATGAGTAGAAAATGAGTCATGGCTTGGATGCTTGTAGAAGCATTGAGAAGCCATGACTCATCTCTATCGTTTTGTTTTTCTCTAGATATTTATTCATCACAATATTATCTTTAACTCATGGTTCACTCTCTCATCACAAGATTATTCTTCACCTAAGTTCATCTTCTTCCTCAAGTGAGCTCTAGGATTTTTCTTGAGTTGGAAAAAGTGAGGAAAATATTTCTAAGTAAGCTAAATATCCTACTTCATCAACCTACACTAATGTCTCTCATTAGTTTAGGTTGTTTGCTTCACTAATACCTTGATTAGTGAAGAGTTAGCTTGACCTAGAGAGACTTCAAGGTGGATCATCTTCGGCTTCGAAGATCACGTAGCAAGATCGATCCTTTCTTCAAGTGGAGCCAAGAAGAGTTCTAGGGACTACTACTTGGAGCTATAGAAGTGAATGACTTGGTATACAAAGGTTGTAACCCTCTTCACTTAGTTATAGAATTAATTAGCTTGCATAAAACCCTAATTCTCTAGTTGGATTCTAGGTTAGTATAGCTTAGCACTCTAGATTTTTTAAAATTGCATACTTGATACTTATATAAACTTAGTGAAGGTGCTAAGACATACTTTCATAGTATCAGAGCCAAGTTAGAGCATTAGGCGAAATCTAAACAACGTTAAAGTGTTCGATCGAAGTTCAAAACCCGTATTTTTCCAAGTTTCTGTCCATTTTTTCAGAAGTTGAAATTTTACAGATTAAAATTCTCAGAAAATCATGTAGGTTATTTGATGGAGCCCCAAGAAGTACGAAGCTCTCTCTCCATCAAGCCGCCGCGGAACCGCCACCAAACCCACGGTTTGGCTGCGGTTCCGCCGCAAGATTGAAGAGTTGAGAGCTCGTGTTTCTTTTCTGCTCTATTTTGTCATTTTGGACTCTCTGGGGATTTTTAGTGAGGCTCAGGTTTGAGGTCTCTGGGATTTGTGGGTGTTTGAAATATCGATCGAAATATTTAACATCGTCTAGATAGTTATAATATGTGATACAATTTTTGGAATCCGCATTAATTAGTTTTGTGAAAACTAGTTTGTGATTTATAAATCTAGCATTTTAATCTCATTTGATCGATTGACACGGAGTTTCGATTCGGATCAAAACTCCGTCGCAAGCTCGTATAGTACACGAACACTCACCAGGAAACACTACTAGATAGCCATGCCCCATAGCCCCGACCAAGTGACTATAGGAGAACACCGTAGCCAAAAGCATCCACTCGGGTGCTCACGGCCGCGGTGTTCCGCCTAAGTGCACTTCGTTGACGGCATTGGGGGTGCGACAATCTACTAAAGTTCCCGACGAGCATTCGATCATTTAATCAGGAATCTAGTTGAATTGTTCGACTTGTTATTGAAAAGTGTTTACGATTCGAGACTTAAATGCAAGGTTTATTGGGTTAGGCATGAAATCCGGAATATGTGGTATTCTGGGTTTATGATGTCTAAGGTATATGCGGATTCTAATTATTATAGTTTTCATTTCTTCTCTGCGACCGTAAGTATAATATGTGGTGTATCCCCGATCTCGTTGCTATATGTCAACGACATTCAAAATATGCATATTTACTTACGTTGATGACATGCGATATTATTGTGTTGCTTTTGATATGTTATACTGGATCGTCGTGATTGAATAGGCGGGTTTTTTTTTACGTGAGATGATAGTTTTTCAATTTTCATTCATGTAAATATTGTATGTAATATTTTTTTATTGGGACACTTCCGGGTTAAGGTTGTTGTCTTCCTTGATGTATATTATTTAATTTTCCGCATTAGGATAGACCCAAGGCAGGGAGCACAAGTAACCGGGTTCTAGAGTCCAGTGGGAAACCATCTCGAGGAGTCAAGATCGGGTCGCCTAACTATAGAATTGGCAGGGTCACTTGCCGTTCTCGTAGGGGTCTAGGGATATGGATTTGGCTATTCATCATGACCGTGGAATCCGTGTTTTTCATTACTGGCTTGATTTAAAATACGTACCTTCCAATATATCCTATATTTCATATGTTTGCTTCTGCTGCTTGAGTTCTGTGATGTGATCATATAACTGCGTGAGATGAATGTTGTTATATATATATATGATATATTAGTAGACACTATATATGTTTTGCATCCGCGCTAGTCCTGACCCCGCCCTGCCGTAAGTTAAATAACCTTACGGTGAAACCCCGGGTCCCTGTGGCGAATGCGGATGGCATATATGTGTGTTTTATTTTCGTTTCTTCTGTAATGTTTAGGAAATATAAATGATGGGATGCCATTAATGAGATTAATGAAAAGAAAAGAAATCTAAAAGATGTCATAGAATCAAAATTTTCAAAAAGGTAGCTCTAGTTCTTGCTTTGCATAGCAGCATTCCATTATGAATATCCAGCACCTCATTCGATGAGGAAAGAGCCTAGATCCCTTCACCGAGAATGACCTCTTTAGTAAAACTAGCATATGCTACAACCCGCTCGGTTTGTTTTGAAAACTACTCGATTTTAAATGCGGGGCTTAAACCACTCATTTTTCAAATCACTAGATTCTACGACGATATCAAGTTCATTACGCTAAAGGTTTTCTTCAAAACTAGTCGTAGCCCTTCGTCATTTCAGATAAGAACTATTCAGTATTCGTGCTGCGTTTGTTGGCCTCCGTCAAGATGTAGTGTGCGGTATCTGATTAGTGCTTATCTACCGCATATGATGTGATTTGATTAGGGTAGTCGTACGGCCTTGTTGACCTCCGTCAAGGGTCGTGCGGGTGGGTTTAATTCAATCAATAAATGACGGGTTGAACTTGACTAGCTGCCTATGGTTTGTTGGCCTCCGTTAAGGTCATAGGTTGTTAGGGGTAAAAACAGATATTGGGAATTTCAAGTTTTGAAATTTGCATTGAGATTGCATACCTTCTATGAGATAGTTGGATCCCGATACCCACTGCGAGTAAGTGTTACTCCTGAGAGAGTTTTCCACTTTACAATTAGCCGACCAGTAGGTGTCTAAGAAAGGTGTTCACGGCGTTATGCCCCTGTGGAAACGATGTTATTTAATTAGTTCCATGCAAAAGCATGGGGAGACTCCCTCGGAGTACCAATACCTGCCTGGCTGACTGATTGGCGAACTTGTAGGGTGTAATTAATCTCGGCTAATCTTACCTTTTAGGGTTTGAAGGAAGATTTGATAAAACAGCGGGATCCATCCTGATTAGATAAGATAATAACCAATCTAATCTTGCAAGAGCGCACGCTAAAGTGTTTTCTTCTCTCTCTCTCCAGGTAGCGACCATGACACGCCTTAATCAAGATAATAATATGGATGTATTGACCGAACCCGCTTATTATATTAGGCTGGGGAACATAGGTTCCGCTCTATCTTATGACTGTCATACGTCTGAACAAGGAATAGGGGAATACACGGATTCCCAACCAACCCGAACGAAGAAAGAGCATTATGATGCATCTTCTTCGGGTGTGTTCGTTATTGAGAACTGTTTCGCAGTTTGCCCTACGTCCTGGGTATTAGATACCGAATCAGGATCCCACATTTGTAATATGTTATAAGGGTTAAGAAGAAGTGGGAAAGGGTGATATGTCCCTCAGAGTAGGGAACCGAGCAATTGTTACTGTCGAACCTGTCGGCGAATATCACCTAGTATTGCCAAATGGTAATACATTGATTTTGAACGACTGTTATTACGTACCGTCGATGATGTGCAACATCATATCTGTTTATTTATTAGATAAAGAAGGATATAATTTTGCATTAGAGAAAAATGTTATGAACATTTTCCTAAATTAAATGTTGATTGGGTTTGGTACGTTGTGTAACGGTATATACATTCTAAATCAAAATATAGTTCTAAATATACAGAACACACATAAGAGGAAAAGTTCAGAAATGAACGAAGCCTTCTTGTGGCATTGTAGACTTGGTCATATCAATGCAACCAGACTAGCTAAGTTGTATAAAAATGGATATTTGAATCCGTTCGAATTTACATCTTATGAAACTTGCTAGTCATGTCTCGAAGGCAAGATGATCAAAACTCTGTTTACAGGACACGGAGAAAGAGCTACTGAACTCTTGGGACTGATACATAGTGATGTATGCGGTCCTATATCTACACATGCTAGGAATGGTTCCTCGTACTTCATTACATTCACCGATGATCTCTCAAGATTCGGACATGTGTTCTTGTTGAAATACAAATATGAAGCTTTTGATAAATTCAAGGAATATAAGTACGATGTAGAGAACCAAATGGGTAAAAGTATTAAAGTCTTTCGATCTGATCAGGGAGGAGAATATTTAAGCACGGAATTCCGAGACCATTTAAAACAGAATGGGATTCTCTCTCAGCTTACTCCTCCGTATACGAAATAACATAATGGAGTTTCGGAGCGGACGAATCGCACCCTATTAGATATGGTGTGCTCTATAATGAGTATTGCTGAGCTACCTATTTCTTTTTGGGGTTATGTATTTGAGACAGCTGCATACCTATTAAATATGGTTCCTACCAAATCCGTGCCAACAACTCCATATAAGATATGGAAGGGAAAGAGACCATGTCTTAATTTTATTAAGATATGGGGTTGTCCAGTTTATGTTAAAACGCAAAATCCGGACAAGCTCGAGGTAATGTCTGTTCTGTGTAAGTTTGTTGGATATCCCAAACATTCGCGAGAGTATATTTTCTACCACACCGAGGAACAAAATATGTTTGTTTCTCGACATGCAACCTTTTTAGAAAAGGAATTTCTTGTGAAAGAAATTAGTGGTAGTAAGGTAGAACTGGAAGAAGTTCTAGCTATACAAACTACAACTGATGATTTAGTGGAACCGGAGGATTCAATAGTTCCTGATGAACCTCAGCCACTCCGCAGATCTAGTAGGGTTCCTCATCCACCTGAGAGATACTATGGTTTTCTCATAGACGGTGGGAGTGAGGATTGCATCATGGAAGATGATGACCCAACTCGTTTCGAGTAGGCCATCACAAGTGGGGATTCTGTGAAATGGTTGGATGCTATGCGATCTGAGATGGAATCCATGTACACCAACAAAGTGTGGACTTTGGAAGTTGCTCCTGAAGGGGTAAAACCCATTGGGAGCAAGTGGATCTTTAAGAAGATATTTGGTGTAGATGGAAAGGTTGAGACCTTCAAAGCTAGACTTGTAGCAAAAGGTTTTCGTCAAGGATCAGGTGTCGACTATGATGAAACCTTTTCTCCAGTGGCTATGCTTAAGTCCATCAGGATCCTACTTACCATTGCTGCATACTATGTCTATGAAATCTGGCAGATGGACGTCAAGACCGTTTTTCTAAATGGTGATTAAGAAGAGAGCGTGTATATGACACAACCAGAGAGATTCGTAGACAGTGGGAGCAGCGGAAAGGTGTGCAAGCTACTTAAATCAATCTATGGATTAAAGCAGGCATCGCGGAGCTGGAACATCCGTTTTGATGCGGCAGTCAAAGAGTTTGATTTCATCAAAAATGTAGATGAACCTTGTATATACAAAAAAGGTTGTAGAGAGTAAGGTTGTCTTCCTCGTATTGTACGTGGATGACATACTCTTGATAGGAAATGATGTTTCTATGCTACACTCGGTCAAACTCTTCCTATCACATAAGTTCTCCATGAAAGATATAGGTGATGCCTCCTACATCCTAGGGATAAAGATCTATAGAGATAGATTTAAAAGGATGTTGGGATTGTCCCAATCTAGGTACATAGACATCATACTAAAGAGATTTAGTATGGAAGATTCTAAGCGTGGTAATTTACCCGCTTGTTTAGGAACCACTCTCTCCAAAGAGATGTCTCCCAAGAATGATTTGTAGAGGGTTCGCATGACCGTGATACCCAATGCTTCTGCAGTTGGGTCTATCATCTACGCGATGTTATGTACCAGACCGGATTTAGCTTACGCACTAGGTGCGGTAAGAAGGTATCAATCAGACCCAGGGAAGAAATACTGGACAGCTGTGAAGAACATTCTTAAGTACTTGAGAAGGACTAAAGAAATGTTCTTAGTGTATGGTAACGGAGAATTCCAGGTGGAGTCCTTTACCGATTCGAGCTTCCAGAGCGATAAGGACGACAACAAGGCTGTCTCGGGCTTTGTCTTCACCCTCAATAGAGGGGCGGTATGTTGGAAGAGTTCTAAGCAAGATACCGTAGCAGACTCGACGATGGAGGCTGAATACATCACTGCCAACGATGCTGCCAAAGAAGCTGTCACGCCCCGCTTCCCAGAGTACGCTAAGATGGGCACGTGACGTAGCCAACCATGCTACCTGTGGGTAGGAAAAATCCTTCTACAGTCACATTACGGATGTAGAGATATCAAGAACAGGAAAGTAACTAACTATCTAGTACATGTCCATAAGCCAGAGTAAAAGAGTCAAGAAATAATATAATATGCGGAAGCAAAAGATCAAATAAACACCTGGAAAGTAAGACTGGATACCAACAGGATCTTCACCGCTCGGTCTAACAGCGGCAATACTCCTGATCAGTCTGCAACAAAGGGAGAGGATCTGGGCCATGCAAAACCCAGATGTCAGAGCGTCATAACATCAAGCAATAATATAAACAGGGTAGCAAGACATGCAGGTATGTGTATGAACAGTCAAACAGATATAACAGTAATATAAGTGAGGACAGTGGGGTAGTGTGTAGTGAGTGATCTAAACTGGTATATTGGGTTAACTACTCTCAGGTTTTTTTTTTGAAATCAATTTGATGAATCATCGATGTAACTCAATAGTATCCCGTGCGTGCCCGGGATCACGGTGAAGATTCTCGGGCTGAAATCGAGACATGCCGCTAGGCACTAAAGGGGTAATGATGAATGATGTCCATGGCATCATCCCAAGGCTGGCCTAGCCTCTAAAATGGTAATGGATAATGATGGATGATGTCAGCAGCATCATCCCAAGGCTGGCCCAGCCTCTAAAACTGATCAGTAAAGATAGCGAACTGTCGAGTTACAAGTCAGGTTTCATCATTGATTTCCTCATACCCCAGGTTGTGTATGCAAGTCAAGTATTTAAATAATCTTGAGCTAATGCCGACACAGGATCAGGCAGGTACATGTTTGTCTGGATAGACAACAGGAACGGTCCGTAAGGACAACAGGTCAGGTTTGTTGGCATTAGACACGAGATCAGGTAACAGGTAATACCATGGTACATCAGGTCAAGCCAGGTAATGTATAAAGGTGTCATGTCATGTCAAGAGGTGCACGGTACCATGTCGGGTCAGGTAGTAGGTGTAACAAGTCATGTCAGGGTGTACAAGATATCATGTGGGTACTCATAATCACCTAGCATAAGCATGGGTATACAAAACAAGCATAGGTACTAATAGCACAATAAGCTAGAACATGTAATATGATATGCAAGTAGGTACAGATTAAACTATATGGATGTACGGTTATCGATTAGAATCAGGGTTATGGTTCCAACATTAAGTATCTTACACTTAAATGAATATGGAATATTAAAATCACATTAACATGTATTAAATGGCCTAGGGATGCAATTATATATAAAAACAGGTTAGATGGATGCAACGGGTGTTGAACAGTTATACACTATTTAAAGGATACTATAGCCATGCGACCAAGAGCTATGTTATAAATATAGGCATGGCATACAATATTGTGATCTAACATGCAACCGGGTGTGTTTTCGTAATTAACTCAAAATGATATAAACGAATATCGGATGGTAAAATGTGATATAGGGCACCAAATTCAAACTTCATGCTTAATACATATATATGCAAATAAATATGGAATACTATAAATAGCATGTAGCAAGTTTCACTTGCCTCGACGGATCGCGAAGCGGTATACGGAACGTCACGCGTCGGCGGGAAAAGTCGCGACGCGCGCACGTTACACAGAATGAGTCCAAACAACGCACGATGGGATCAAACGGGTCAGATATCCTCGCTGGGCCGTCGAGTCGTCACGACTCCGGCGATCAACAGAGGCTTTAAGATTTTACAGAAAAGAGAAAAAATACAAGAAAGAAGAATAGAAGGAAGAAGAATAAAGAAGGGGAAGAACGAGAGAGAGAAGGCTCACTGGGGTTGCACTGATAACGGGAGACGAGATGTTGGCGATGTCGGGGTCACCGGAGGTGAGTTGCGGGCGAGGGTGCAGGGTGAAAGTTAGGTTCTGATGTGTGGGGTTTTTAAGAAAGAAGAAGAAGAGAAGAGAGGGAGGAGAAGAGAATGAAGAGGAAGAGAAGAGGAGAATGGGTGGTGACGGTGAGGTTGAGGGATCGTCAGCGACGAGGTGTGCAGGGTGATGGGTGTTAATTATATGTATGCCCTAGAGGCCATTACTGTACATAGGATGTATATTGTAGTGGATGCTGGGATATATATAGGGAGGACTTTCTTGCTCGACATGATAGTATGCTATCTGGTTACTCTTTACCTTAACGTGTACACTGATTGTCTCTCTATTACATGTTGGTAAAGCCCTTAGGATGTGTACTTGACTACCTGGACTATGATGCAGATCATACTAGTGGGGACAAGGTAGTCCATAAGTACATCCTTCAAGGTCCCTAGTCGTGGGTGTATCGAGACGGGGCATCGATATACCAGAGTAGACTAGCGTATACCTTCTCGACCCATACAGATGGGCGATGGATGATCCCATATCCATTGGTGTTTGACATCAGAGATGATATATGTGTGCTCAGTAGAGACTGGGTACACTGGACGGACTCGCCGAGAACTCCCAGATGGTATTATACTTTACGTCAGATGGCAGTTCTCTGGTGACACTGGTACAGGTTAGTCTGTAGACCCGAGATCGTCATAGAGTCTTGTGTGATTCCCACTGTGCTTTGATTTCCACCTTACCACGTCCAAGAGGGCGTGCAAAACGGTGGCTTTTGGGTACAGTCCCGAATCACATGGAGGCAATGAGCGATAGGAGGGGATTCGTCTCTCCCGGTATAGGGAGTTGATATTGCGCTGTGTTCGATTGGCTATAACCGGAAATCCCTGGCCATGGTTGCTGAGATATACTGGTAAGTGTTACCAGTAGTTTCTTGAACTGTTATAGACCTCATATCGACACGACTTATCTAGCTATTGGGGTCTGACGTTTACCACCCCTAGGCCAGATATGTGACATATCGGACGACGAGACCGGACTGTACGGTAAGTGTTACTGGTTGGATTCACAGGAGTGTGAGCGGGCTTGCTCGTCGATCTTCTGATCGCTCAATACCCGGGTAGCCGTTACGTTCAGCAGACCGCTTGCGGCTTGTGGGTGTTTGATATGATCATCACCTGCTGCCGGCGTATTGACGAGTCTTTAGAGTCCTACACAGAGGTTTCCTGGCTCAAGCGAAACGAAATAGGAGCGCATATGAGATATGTGCGGGACCGAGAATAATGCGTGTATGTGATACCGTATTAGATTCTCGCGATGAATGTTTCGATTGGTTATATGCGATATAACCTAGTTATCGAATCAAAGATTGATTCGATAAGTCGATACATTAAATACTAGTCGGTTATGTGAGACATGATCGGATCATTGAATCAAGTGTTGATTTAATGATTTAATGTATAATTATATATTTGATATATTACTTTGCATTAACTAGTATTGGTTCATTTTAAATGGATTTTCTCACTTGCATTGCACATTGTATATGTGATATATTTTTGTGTGCACTTGATTGTATCATGTTTGATGATACATGCTCACTTGTGCTTGTGTAAAGTTTAAACCATGGTTGTGTAATGGTTAGGGTTTTCTTTTTAATCATTTATTTATTCTTTTTGTTTATTTTGGCAAAAGAAAATGATAAAGGGAAAATGGTGGCTTTCTTTGTTTGTTATTGAAGCTTCATGAAGCTTTGATTAAGTGACCATTTTGTCTCATGCTTAACCCTAACCATTCCACTTAACCATAGTCTATTCTCTACACATGACCATGGTTGGATTATGATAGGTATTCATTTTATTTTCTATTTGAAAATAACTTATCATAATATTCTATCATATTCTTTCTTCTTCTTCTTCATCTTCAACAAGAAGAAAAGCTTGCCTCCATCAATGGCAACTTGAGCAAATGAGTGAGAAATCCAATTCTAAAGTGAACCCACTTCCTATTTCTTCATCCTCTACCTCTAGCCAAGTAGTATAGGGTGTTTTCTTCACAAGTTTCATGACTCGGTGAAGTGAGAGCTTGATCTTGTGATGCCTTGACGTAGATCATCTTCGACATCGTAGTCGATGACCTTGCCCGCCCATTTCTCCGATGAAGCCGACACTAGAGTCCAAGATCCGAATTGTACAGCGAGGAGACTTCATCACGGAGCCATGGAGGTGGAGAACCAGATCTACAAAGGTTGTATTTCCGTTTACCCTATAGTTAAGCAGTTAACTAGTTGCTTGTTTCGCCTAAAATTCTAGTTAACGATCTAGTCTAGGGTTTCTCGGCACCGTAAAATTTGAAATTGGTGTGGTTGATGCCTTGTGAGACCTCATTACCGTGCCTAGGAACCCTACAGTGGTATCAGAGCCTAGCTAGAGCCTTAAGCGAAGTGTAGACGACGTTTGAAATCCGAACGAACCGAAACCCTAACTCCATAGATGCTCTCTGTACATTTTTCAAAAACTGGGTTTTTTCCAGATTAAAAATATGCAGAAAAACCAGCAGGAATATCTAAGAATTACTGTGAATTTCGAGCACCTAATTCCATCTTCTCGCGGCGGAACCACGGCATTAGCATGGCTAATGCGGCGGTTCCGCGGCTGTTTAGTCCCTTCTTCAGTTGATTTCTGCACAGTAATTCCTATTTTTCAGTTCTGGTTTTCCTGGGAATTTTTAATCTGAACTCAAGAGTTGAGTTTTCAGTTGTATTGGGAGTTCGTAGATTCGATCGGATTATTAAACTGTGTCTAAGTGTTTTCCGGATATTTTTGAATATGTTAAAAAAAAGGTTCGACCGGATATAAATACCCAATTTTTCCCCTGTCGGGAAATTTCCAAGTGTTGGATCTTTTCGTGGTTTAAAGACGTTCTAAGTAGTGCAAGTAACGCGATGGTCCCTCTAGAAGACAACAAACCTTAACTCGATTATGTGACCGTCTTGAACTGCCCTTTGAACCTTCGGGTTTGGGGCAGTACGGCGTGCCACATGTGAGGCGTTGGCTTGACCCTTCTACGGCTGGACCGTTGGTACTGAGGCATGAACTGAATGTTTTTAGACTTATTTCATGTGTTGAGCTGTATCGGGAAAACTTGGGTGTTTGACTGTTCGATCGGAAAGTTTAACATTTTCTGTTTATCTGGAATGGGATACAATAATTGGAATTCACAAGAAGTTATGAGATAACTGAATGAATGTTATAAAGATAGCAGTTTAGTCTCACTTGATCGGTTGCCACGGAATTTTGATGTGATCAAAAGTCCGTCGCAATCACGTAGCGTACGCGGATACTGGCAGGGTAAACTTAATAGACAGCCTCACCCCATAGCCCCGACCAAGTGACTGTAGGAGAACCCCGTCGCCGAAAGCATCCGTTCGGGTGCTCGCGGTAGCGGTGTTCCGCCTTGGTGCACTTCGTCGACGGCATCGGGGGTGCGGCCGCCTACTGAAGTTTGCGACGAGCATTCGATCAGTTTTTCGGGAATCTTGTTGAGTTGCCCGACTTGATATTGAAAAGTGTTTTCGATAATGAGACTAAAATACGGGGTTTATAATTGTTAGGCATGTGATGTCTAAGGAATTCATTTGGTCAGGCATGCGATGTCTGAGAAGGTTGCGGATTCCAACTGTTGTAGTTTTACACTTTCTTTTCTGTGACCGTAAGTGTAATATGTGATATCGCCGGTTTCGTTGCTATATGTCAACGACAATTGGGATGCGCATATTTACTTACGTTGATGACATGTGATGTTATGTGTTGCTGGATATGTTATATTGGATCGTCGTGTTTGAATAGCCGGGGGTTTTATGTGAGATGAGTGTTTTTCATTTTCATTCATGTAAAAACTTGTATGTAATATTCTTTTATTGGGGCACTTCCAGGTTGCGGAAGTTGTCACCGTTTGTATATTATTTACTTTTCCGCACTAGGATAGACCCAAGGAGGAGGGCACAAGTAACCGGGTTCTGGAGTCCAGTGGGAGACCAACTCAAGGAGTCGAGTCCGGGTCTCCTAACTCTAGAATTGGTAGGGTTACTTGCCGCTCTCGTAGGGGTCTAGGGGTGTGGGTTTGGCTATTCATCGCGACCGTGGAATCCGTGTTTTATACTGGCTCGTATTGAAAACACGGACGTCCTAGTATATCCAATATTTCATATGTTTCTTCTGCTGCGATATCTGTGATGTGATCATGTGATGTTCTGTAATGGATACTGTATTTAGTATATATGATATATTATATAGACGTTACTTATGTTTTACACCCGCGCTAGCCCTGCCCTGCCCTGCCGTTAGTTACCTAACCTAACGGTGCACGAGGGGACATCGAGGCGAATGCGGATGGCATAAGTGTACGTCGTATTTATCTGTGATGATTAGGTACTTAAATGATGGGACTTCATTAATGTGATTAATGAAATAAAAGAAACCTAAGATGTTGTAGAATCGAATTTCAAAATAAAACAGGTAGATACAGTTCTTGCTTTGCACAGCGGTATATATGATATATCCTGCACCTTATTCGATAAGGAAAGGACTGAGATCCCTTCACCGGGAGTGACTCCTTTAGCAATAACTGGCAGATGCTACACACTCGGTTTGTCTTTTGATTGCTTTTAAGAGTTTTTGCTTTGCACAGTGATATATATGATATATCCCGCACCTCATTCGACGAGGAAAGGACCGACGATCCCTTCACTGGGAGTGACTCCTTTAGCAAAACTAGAAAAGCCTCAAAAACACTCCATTTCAAAATTCATTCGATCCTACAACGATATCAAGTTCATTACGAAAATGGTTTTCATAAAAACCTGTCGTAGCCCTCCGTCATTTCAGATAAGTTGTATATAGTATTCGTGCTACATTTATTGGCTTTCGTCAAGGTGTAGTGTGCGGTAGCTATATGCTGCTTATCTGCCGCATATGATGCGATTGGATTAGGGTAGTCGTGCGGCTTTGTTGGCTTTCGTCAAGGGTCGTGCGGGTAGGTTTAATTCAATCAGGAAATGACGGGTTGAACTTGACTAGCTGGCTATGGTTTGATGGCTTTCGTCAAGGTCATAGCACGTTAGGGGTAAAATATTATCGGGAATTTCAAGTGTTGAAATTTGCAATGAGATTGCATACCTTCTATGAGATAGTTGGATCCCGATACCCACTGCGAGTAAATGTTACTCCTTGGAGAGTTTTACACATTGCAATTAGCCGATCAAGTAGGTGTCTAGAAAGGTGTTAACGAGATTACGCCTCTGGGAAAACGAGGTTTACATTAATTAGGTTCGTGCGAAAGCACGGGGCACCTCCCTCAAAGTACCGACACTGGCCTGGCTGAAAGATTGGCGAACTTGTAGCGTGTAATTAATCCCGGCTAGTCTTTCCTTTTAGGGTTTGAAGGAAGATTTGATTAAAACAGTGGGAGCCATCCTGATTAGATAAAATAATAACCAATCTATTCTTGCAAGAGCGCACGCTGAGTGTTTTCTTCTCTCTCTCTCTCCTGGTAGCGACCATATCACGCCTTAATCATGATAATAATACGGATAATTGACCGAACCCGCTTGTTATACTGAGCTGGGGAACGTTGGCCCCGCTCCAACTTATAATTGTTATAAGACAGAGCAGGAAATTGGGGAATACCAGATTTCCCGTACCGCCCAAACGAGGAAAGTGCATATGATGCATCATCTTCGGGTGTGTTTGTTACACAGAACTGTTTCTCAATATTCTTTACGTCCTAGGTATGTGATACCAAATCAGGATCCCAGATATGTAATTTGTTACATAGGGCTACAGATAGGTAGAGAACTGAGAACGGGTGATAAGTTTCATGAGGCAGAAAACGGGGCAAGTGTTGCAGCCAAGTCTGTTGGTCACTGTCACCCTGTATTACAAATACATTGATTCTGAACGAATGTTATTAGATACCGAACCTGATATACAAAATCATATCAGTATCTTTATTAGTAAAGAAATGATATAATTTTGTATTGTTGGATAATGTTTTGAACATTTCCTATATCAAAAGTTGATCGGTTCAGGCACGTTATCTAAAAGCATTGATGTTCTAAATCAAACTACAGTTCTTTAGTATACGGAACACACACAAGAGGAAGAGTTCAAATATGAACGGATCCTTCTTGAGGCATTGTAGACTAGGTCAGATCAATGTGACCCGACTGGCTAAAGTTATATTTAGATGCATATTTAAATCAGTTTGAATTTACATCTTATGAAACTTGCCAGTCATGTCATAAAGATAAAATGACCATAGCTCTGTTTATTGGAAACAGAGAAAGAGTTAGTGAACTCTTGGGATGATACATGTTGATGTATGTAGGTCCCCGGTCTACACATGCCAAGACCGGTTCTTTGTATTTCATTACATTCTCTGATAATCTCTCAAGATTCAGACATATGTTCCTGTTGAAACAAAAGTCCGAACCTTTTGAGATATTCACAGAATAAAAGTTAGAAGTAGAGAACCAATACAGGTATAAGTATTATGTCCTATGATGAGATCAAGGAGGAGAATACTTGTGCATGGAATTCCTGGACTATTCTAAAGGAGAGTGAGATTCTCTCTCAGCATTACTCCTCCGAATACACCACAGCACAACGTTGTATCGGGGCGGAGCAATCACACCCTATATGATAAGGTGTGCTCTATGATGAGTACTACTGAGTTACCTGTTTTCTTTTAGGAGTTATGCACTTATGAAGTTGCATACCTATTGAATAGGGTTCGAATCAAATCTGTGCCTACCATTCCATATAAGATATGGTATGGGAAGAACCCATCTCTTAAGATAGTTAAGATTTGGGGTTGACCGGCCTATGTCTAAAAGCAAAATCCGGACAAGCTCGAGGCAAGGTCTGTTATGTAGAACTGGAAATGTTCCATTTATACAAACTGCAGCTGATGATTTGACAGAACCAAAGGATTCAGTAGATTCCAACGAACCTCAGCCTCTCCGCCGATCTAGTAGGGTTCCTCACCCACCTGAGAGATACTTTGGTTTCTCTATGACAGTGGGAGCGAGGATTGTATCATGAGATGATGACCCAACTAGTTTCGAGCAGGCCATCAGGAGTGGGACTCTGTAAGAATGGCTGGATGTTTATCGATCTGAGATGGAATCCATATACACCAACAAAGTATGGACTTTGGTTGCTTTATCTGAAGGGTTAAATCCCCATCAGAAGCAAGTATATCTTGAGAAGATTACTTGGTGTAGATGGAAAAGTTGAGACTTTCAAAGCTAGACTTGTTAAAGGTTTTCGTCATCAACCAGGCGTGGATAATGATGAAACTTTTTCTGGGGCCTATGCTTAAGTCCATCCAGATCCTACTTGCCACGGCTACATACCATGACTACGATATCTGGCGGTTGGGTGCCATGACTGCTTTTCTAAATGATGTTTTAGAAGAGAGAGTCTGTAAGTACACAGTCAGAGGGCTTCGTAGACAGTGGGAGCAGCGGGAACGTGTGTAAGATGTTTTATATGATAAAGCAGGCATTGCGGAGTTGGAACGTCTGTTTTTGATGTGGTATTCAAACAGTTTGACATCATCAAAATGGTAGATGAACCTTGTATATACAAAAAGGTAGTAGGGAGTATGGTGGTGATCCTCGTAGAGTACGTGGATGACATACTCCTGATAGGGAAGGAGTTTCCTATGCTACGCTCGGTCAATCTCCGCTTATCACAAGGATTCTCCATATAGGATCAGAGTGATACCTCCTAAATCCTGAGTTTTCATCTATGAGATAGATGTAATTGGATGTTAGGATACTCACTACATGAAGTGAGATGGTATCAATTGATCCTGAGGAGAATCACTGGAAGGGTTCCAGGGTGATAAGGATGACTGAAAGTCAGTCACAGGCATTGTCTTTACCCTCAGTAAAGGGACGGTATGTTGGAAGAGTTCCAAGCTAAATACCGTGGCATACTAGACGATAAAGGCTGGATACATCGCTACTTAAGATGCTACCAAAGAGGCTGTCTGGGTGTATATTTGTTCATGAGATGAACTTAGTTCCTCCCATTGTGTGATAATAGAGTTATGGCTTATGCCAAGGAACGTCCGTCCCATCAGTGATCCAGACATAATCTAAGGCAGTATCACCTGATCATGGAGATGGCTGATCTCCAAGGTGATCGAGGTTAGGAGAGTAGACTCAGAGGACAATACGGCGGATCCGCTCACAAAGGCCTTTTCCCAGAGAGAGACTTTTATGGGATGGTTGAGTATAAGATACTACAACCACTGCTACAGATGGCCCTAGTGCAAGTGGGAGATTGTTAGTTATATGTATGCCCTAGAGGCCATTACTGTACATAGGATGTATATTGTAGTGGATGCTGGGACATATATAGGGAGGACTTTCTTGCTCGACATGATAGTATGCTATCTGGTTAATCTTTACCTTAACGTGTACACTGATTGTCTCTCTGTTACATGTTGGTAAAGCCCTTAGGATGTGTACTTGACTACCTGGACTATGATGCGGATTATACTAGTGGGGACAAGGTAGTCCATAAGTACATCCTTCAAGGTCCCTAGTCGTGGGTGTATCGAGACGGGGCATCGATATACCAGAGTAGACTAGCGTATACCTTCTCAACCCATACAGATGGGCGATGGATGATCCCATATCCATTGGTGTTTGACATCAGAGATGATATACGGGAGCTCAGTAGAGACTGGGTATACTGGACGGACTCGCCGAGAACTCCCAGATGGTATTATACCTTACGTCAGATGGCAGTTCTCTGGTGACACTGGTACAGGTTAGTCTGTAGACCCGAGATCGTCATAGAGTCTTGTGTGATTCCCACTGTGCTTTGATTTCCACCTTACCACGTCCAAGAGGGCGTGCAAAACGGTGGCTTTTGGGTACAGTCCCGAATCACATGGAGGCAATGAGCGATAGGAGGGGATTCGTCTCTCCCGGTATAGGGAGTTGATGTTGCGCTGTGTTCGATTGGCTATAACCGAAAATCCCTGGCCAGGGTTGCTGAGATATACTGGTAAGTGTTACCAGTAGTTTCTCGAACTGTTATAGACCTCATATCGACACGACTTATCGAGCAATTGGGGTCTGACGTTTACCACCCCTAGGCGAGATATGCGACATATCAGACGACGAGACCGGACTGTACGGTAAGTGTTACAGGTTGGATTCACAGGAGTGTGAGCGGGCTTGCTCGTCGATCTTCTGATCGCTCAATACCCGGATGGCCGTTACGTTTAGCAGACCGCTTGCGGCTTGTGGGTGTATGATATGATCATCACCTATTGCCGGCGTATTGACGAGTCTTTAGAGTCCTACACAGAGGTTTCCTGGCTCAAGCGAAACGAAATAGGAGCGCATATGAGATATGTGCGGGACCGAGAATAATGCGTGTATGTGATACCGTATTAGATTCTCGCGATGAATGTTTCGATTGGTTATATGCGATATAACCTAGTTATCGAATCAAAGATTGATTCGATAAGTCGATACATTGAATACTAGTCGGTTATGTGAGATATGACCGGATCATTGAATCAAGTGTTGATTTAATGATTTAATGTATAATTATATATTTGATATATTACTTTGCATTAACTTGTATTGGTTCATTTTAAATGGATTTTCTCACTTGCATTGCACATTGTATATGTGATATATTTTTGTGTGCACTTGATTGTATCATGTTTGATGATACATGCTCACTTGTGCTTGTGTAAAGATTAAACCATGGTTGTGTAATGGTTAGGGTTTTCTTTTTAATCATTTATTTATTCTTTTTGTTTATTTTGGCAAAAGAAAATGATAAAGGGAAAATGGTGGCTTTCTTTGTTTGTTATTGAAGCTTCATGAAGCTTTGACTAGGTGACCATTTTGTCTCATGCTTAACCCTAACCATTCCACTTAACCATAGTCTATTCTCTACACATGACCATGGTTGGATTATGATAGGTATTCATTTTATTTTCTATTTGAAAATAACTTATCATAATATTCTATCATATTCTTTCTTCTTCTTCTTCATCTTCAACAAGAAGAAAAGCTTGCCTCCATCAATGGCAACTTGAGCAAATGAGTGAGAAATCCAATTCTAAAGTGAACCCACTTCCTATTTCTTCATCCTCTACCTTTAGCCAAGTAGTATAAGGTGTTTTCTTCACAAGTTTCATGACTTGGTGAAGTGAGAGCTTGATCTTGTGATGCCTCGACGTAGATCATCTTCGGCATCGTAGTCGATGACCTTGCCCTCCCATTTCTCCGATGAAGCCGACACTAGAGTCCAAGATCCGAATTGTACAGCGAGGAGACTTCATCACGGAGCCATGGAGGTGGAGAACCGGATCTACAAAGGTTGTATTTCCGTTTACCCTATAGTTAAGCAGTTAACTAGTTGCTTGTTTCGCCTAAAATTCTAGTTAACGATCTAGTCTAGGGTTTCTCGGCACCGTAAAATTTGAAATTGGCATGGTTGATGCCTTGTGAGGCCTCATTAGCATGCCTAGGAACCCTACAATGGGTTCTCGTCACGCTGGGTGCAGGGATGAGAGGAGGTCGGTTGTGCAGGGGGTTTCGATGATGGGAGAGAAGAGAAAGGATGGGGAGAAGAGAAGAAGAAAGAGATGATAGAGATGAGGAGAGAAGGAGGTGTTGGCGATGACGATGTGATCGGCGGCGATGGAGGTGAGGATGGTGGTGATGGGTTCTGTGGTTCGCAGGCTCGGGGAAAGGAGGAATGAGAAAGAGATGACGAGGAGGAAGAGATGAGGAGAGGGGAGAAAGGTGGAGGAGATGGTGGTCGCGGGGGTGAGGCGACGACGGCGACGAGGCTAGGGTTTTTCTCGTGTTCATGGGCTCGCGTTTAAAAGAGAAGAGAGGGAGAAAACAAGGAGGGAGGTGACGGGATCCAGGGAGTGGTGACGGGAATCGAGAAGCGAACAGTGTTCGCGAGAGGAGAGAGAGAGGGCGTGAGAGGAGAGAGAAATAGAAGAGAGAGAGAGAGCTCGTGGGGCCCAGTGAAAAGGAAAAGGGAATTTCTGATTGGCTCGGAGGGAAAAAGATATGGGGAAAGGTTTTGAAAAATTAAAAAAGATTTTACTGTTAAAGAAATATTCTTTATTAGTGGTATAGGAAATCTTTAAGCTGATAATTATCTTAGGCTGTATATAAAAATTATAAACGAATTTAAAGAAATTTAAAAATAATTGGAATTTGGCGGGACACAAAATAATTCAGAAGTGCGCCCGGGTCGGGTCAAAATTTTTGGATTTGAAATACGAAAATTATTTGTAAGTTCCAAAGTTTAAAATGAAGGATTATGTAACCGAAATGCATACCCCCAAGAACGGATGCACGTACGTGCGCGTAGCCATCCAAACACGTCCGTTTCACTGAACGGGACGAGAACAATATGCGCGGATGCTACCACAGGGTTTGGGGTATCATGCAGGATAAGAAAGGTATTTATAAAATATTTTAAGCGACTTAAATTGTTATATGATAAAAGATGCGATACTAGATAAAATACCAGTATGTACTAAATATGAGATGCACATGTCTATGCAACAAGTCAAAGTAATCTATAAATAATAATTAGACAGGTTCAAGCAAACGGGTCGGGTTGAATGCAATGTAAAATATAAAATATCATTCGCGCCCAAAATACGTTAAATCAAGAAATATCACGAATAAAGAAATACGAGAACTGGAATTGGTATAAATGGACTCGGGTGTTACATTATACCCAACTACAAAAAGAATTTCTTCCTCGAAATTCCCAGAACAAGAAAGGATAAACAATCAAGAAACTACAAGAATAGGTGGGGAAACTTCTGTCGGACTTCATCTTATCATTTCCAAGTTGACTCTCCATATGAACGATTACCCCAAGAAACAAGTATAAGAGGGATAACTTGTTCTTAAGAACCTTTTCTCTTTGATCCACAATCGACATCGGTCGCTCTTAAAATAAAAGATTAAATCTTCTCGGACTGTCAGCTCCAAATGATCTAGCACGTGTGTTTCATCATGAACATACTTACGGAGTTGAGGTACATGAAACACGTCATGAACATTCGCCAAGGATTGCGGTAATACCAGTCGATACGCCACTTCTCCAACACGCTCCAAAATCTCAGAAGGTCCAACGAAACGAGAACTATGCTTTCCTCGACTCCCAAAATGAATAACTCCTCTAGTCGGTGATGTCTTTACAACACCAAATCACCAACCACGAACTCCAGAGGTCTTCTCGATGTATCGGCCCAACTCTTCTGTCGGTCTTGTGCTGCCTTCATATGATTCCGGATAGTGTTAACCTTCTCAACTGTTTGCACAACCAAATCTGGTCCCAACAATCTTCGTTCACCGACATCGTCCCAACAAACAGGTGAACGACACTTGCGACCATATAAAGCTTCGAATGGAGTCATCTGAATAGTCGCCTGATAACCGTTGTTGTAAGGAACTTCACCAAGTGTAGATGATCCTCCCATGAACCCTTGAAGTCTAACATGCAAGATCTCCACATGTCTTCAAGAGTTTGGATCGTTCTCTCTGACTGGCCATCTGTCTGAGGATGATAAGCTATGCTAAACTTCAATCAAGTCCCCAAACTTTCCTGTAAGCTCCTCCAAAAATGTGATAAGAAACGGTTGTCACGGTCGGACACGATGCTTACCGGCACTCCATACAATCTTACAATCAACTGCATGTACCGTTCTGCCAAAGCTTCTGTTGATTGACCCACTCGAAATAGTATGAAATGAGCTGCCTTGGTCAATCGATCAACAATCACCCAAACTGCACTGTTACCTTTCGGACTCCTCGGTAGAGTCGTCATGAAATCCATGGTTATATGTTCCCACTTCCATTGAGGAATCGTAAGTGGTTGCAACAAACCAGCAACTCTTTGATGTTCAGCCTTGATTTGCTGACACACCAAGCACTTTTCTATGAAGCGGGCAATCTCCCGTTTCACGCCTTTCCACCAGAAATGCTGTCGTAGATCACGGTATATCTTCGTGCCTTCTAGATGTACGGAATAAGCGGAACTGTGTGCCTCCTTCATAACTTCTTCGCGGACGTCTCCCTTTGGCACACACAAACGACTACCATAACGCAACGAACCATCTTCATGAACTAATGAGTCCGTTCGATGTCCAGCTTCCACCTGTTCTCGAGACTTCTGCAATCTTGGGTCCTGCAATTGCGCTGCTTTAATATTCTCAATCAACGACGACTGTACTCGCAACTGCAACAACTGTCCTAAAGAATGTGGTAGCACGACCTCCAAATTGAATCTCCGAAAGTCTTCCATAAGCACCTTCTGTGCAGTCAACATCTGAATTGCTGGCAACCGACTAAGCGCATCCGGTTCAACATTAACTTTCTCCGGATGGTACTTAAGATCACGATCGTAGTCAGCCATCAGCTCCGACTATCTATGCTGCCTCATACTAAGCTCTTTCTATGTGAACACGTACTTTAAGCTTTTGTGATCGGTGTACACTTCGACCCCTTTCGCCCAATAAGTAGTGTCTCCAAATCTTCAAAACGAAAAATCACAGCTGCTAGCTCCAACCATGAGTTGGGTAATTCTTCTCATGGGTATTCAATTATCTTGATGCGTAAGCTATAACCTTTCCATGCTGCATCAAGACACATCCCAAAGCTTTCCCAGATGCGTCGCTGTGAATCACCAATTCTCCGGAACCGTCTGTACGGTTAAAACAGGTGCGGCTATCAACCTCTGCTTCAATGCCTCAAAAGCCGACACACACCTATCCGTCCCCACGAATGGTACCTCCTTGCGCGTAAGCCTGGTCAAAGGCTCAGCCAAACGAGAAAAATTCTCCACAAACCTTCTATAATACTCGACCAGTCCAAGAAGCTTCTTATCTTAATACCGTTCTTTGGAATCGGCCAATCTCGAACTGCTGCAATCTTCTCGGGATCAACGGCGATTCCATCTCTAAATACAACATGCCCCAAAACTTTACTTCTTCAAGCCAAACCTGCACTTGCTCATCTTTGCATACCATCTTTCTTGCCTCAATGTCTGCAGTACGATCTTCAAGTGTTCCACATGCTCTTCCTTTCTCCTTGAGTAGACCAGAATATCATCAATGAACCCCACCATAAACGGGTCCAAGAACGGTGAAAGATTCGGTTCATCAAGTCCATAAATATTGCCGGCGCATTCATTACTCCGAAGGGCATCACCAAATACTCGTAATGTCCATACCGAGTTCTGAACACAGTCTTGCAAATATCCTCTGACTTAACTCGGACCTGATGATATCCGGATCGCAAATCCAGCTTCGAGAGTACCCTCGCGCCACTAAGCTGCTCAAATAATTCACCAACGCGAGGGATCGGGTACTTGTTCTTAATAGTCACTTGATTTAATTCTCGATAATCGATGCACATCCTCCTTGTGACATCTTCTTCTTTACTAAAAGAACTGGAGCTTCCCAAGTTAAACTGCTGCTGCGAATCTAACCTTTTTCAAGCAATTCGGTAACTTACTTCATGACTTCTTCCAACTCTACTGGTGCCATTGGATAATACGCCTTTGAGATTGGCGCTGCACCAGATACAAGATCGATCGCAAACTCCACATCTCGTTTTGGCGATAATCTCGAGATGTCTTCGAACACGTCCATGAATTCTCGAATTATAGCCGGCGCTTCTTTCTTATCAACTTCCATCGACGAAAGAACATTGTTTGTCGGCCTAGCCCTAAACTCGTCTGGCCCGACAAAACAGCTTCCACCAGCAAAACAAGCTCCGGATGTCCGGGAATCTGGAGAATCACTTTCCTTTCCTTACAATCAATATGAGCGTGGAAAGTGCCGCGAAAATCCATTCCCAAAACAACAACAAACAAAGGGATGCACCAGAATTGAATAATTCTAATGCGGGGAAAACATGAACAAGTAAGATACCGAGATGACTTCATCCGAAGTCAAGATACTGAAGATGATTAAACACGGTAAACATGATTCAAGCTGGCGATGAAACAATAACTGGTAAGCAAGAGAAGCAAAACCATTTAACGACCATGGAGGAAGGAAATGAATCAATACCAGGACTCCAAGTTACTTAAATAGAGTACCGCATTGTAACCATGCTGCAGTTCATGGGTACAATTACATAACTCCACTCAAGTCGCCCAAATCCTAGTATCAGAATCAACGAACAGGGAGAAACAATAGAGAACCAAAAAGGTTTCAAGCCGAGATGGAATGTTGTTTGCATATCGTCAAGACGAAGGATAAAAGAAAGATATGATTCAAGAATCACGATAACAAGGTAGCCGGACATGTTCCTAATCACGAGTATTCTGATTCGTGTATTGGGTCCAATACCCAACTACAAAAGAATCAAACTCGATTAACCTATATCCTATGGCTCTGATACCAAAAGAACTATGTCACACCCCGCTTTCCAGAGTACGCTAAGATGGGCACGTGACATAGCCAACCATGCTACCTGTGGGTAGGAAAAATCCTTCCACAGTCACATTACGGCTGTAAAGATATCAAGAACAGGAAAGTAACTAAATATCTAGTACATGTCCATAAGCCAGAGTAAAAGAGTCAAGAAATAATATAATATGCGGAAGTAAAAGATCAAATAAACACCTGGAAAGTAAGACTGGATACCAACAGGATCTTCACCGCTCGGTCGAACAGCGACAATACTCCTGATCAGTCTACAACAAAGGGAGAGGATCTGGGCCATGCAAAACCAAGACGTCAGAGCGTCATAACATCAAGCAATAACATAAACAGGGTAGCAAGACATGCAGGTATGTGTATGAACAGTCAAACAGATATAACAGTAATATAAGTGAGGACAGTGGGGTAGTGTGTAGTGAGTGATCTAAATTGGTATATTGGGTTAACTACTCTCAGGTTTTTTTTTGAAATCAATTGGATGAATCATCGATGTAACTCAATACTATCCCGTGCGTGCCCGGGATCACGGTGAAGATTCTTGGGCTGAAACCGAGACATGCCGCTAGGCACTAAAGGAAAAGGGGTAATGATGAATGATGTCCATGGTATCATCCCAAGGCTGGCCTAGCCTCTAAAAAGGTAATGGATAACGTTGGATGATGTCAGCAGCATCATCCCAAGGCTGGCCCAGCCTCTAAAACTGATCAGTAAAGGTAGCGAACTGTCGAGTTACAAGTCAGGTTTCAGCATCGATTTCCCCATACCCCCAGGTTGTGTATTCAAGTCAAGTATTTAAATAATCTGGAGCTAATGCCAACACAGGATCATGCAGGTACATGTTTGTCTGGATAGACAACTGGAACGGTCCGTAAGGACAACAGGTCAGGTTTGTTGGAATTAGACACGAGATCAGGTAACAGGTAATACCATGGTACATCAGGTCAAGCCAGGTAATGTATAAAGGTGTCATGTCATGTCAAGAGGTGCACGATACCATGTCGAGTCAGGTAGTAGGTGTAACAAGTCATGTCAGGGTGTACAAGATATCATGTGGGTGCTCATAATCAACTAGCATAAGCATGGGTATACAACATAAGCATGGGTACTAATAGCACAATAAACTGGAACATGTAATATGATATGCAAGTAGGTACAGATTAAACTATATGGATGTACGGTTATCGATTAGAATCAGGGTTATGGTTCCAACATTAAGTATCTTATACTTAAATGAATATGGAATATTAAAATCACATTAACATGTATTAAATGGCCTAGGGATGCAATTATATATAAAACAGGTTAGATGGATGCAACGGGTGTTGAACAGTTATACACTATTTAAAGGGTACTATGGCCATGCGACCAAGAGCTATGTTATAAATATAGGCATGGCATACAATATTGTGATCTAACATGCAACCGGGTGTGTTTTCATAATTAACTCAAAATGATATAAACGGACATCGGATGGTAAAATGTGATATAGGGCACCAAATTCAAACTTCATGCTTAATACATATATATGCAAATAAATATGGAATACTATAAATAGCATGTAGCAAGTTTCACTTGCCTCGACGGATCACGAAGCGGTATACGGAACGTCATGCGTCGGCGGGAAAAGTCGCGACGCGCGCATGGTACACGGAATGAGTCCAAACAACGCACGATAGGATCACACGGGTCAGATATCCTCGCTGGGTCGTCGGGGTCGTCACGGCTCCGGCGATCAACATAGGCTTTAAGATTTTACAGAAAAGAGAAAAAAATACAAGAATGAAGAATAGAAGGAAGAAGAATAAAGAAGGGGGAGAACGAGAGAGAGAAGGCTCACTGGGGTTGCACTGATAACGGGGGACGAGATGTTGGCGATGTCGGGGGTCACCGGCGGTGAGTTACTGGCGAGGGTGCAGGGTGCAAGTTAGGTTCTAATGTGTGAGGTTTTTAAGAAAGAAAAAGAAGAGAAGAGAGGAAGGAGAAGAGAATGAAGAGGAAGAGAAGAGAAGAATGGGTGGTGACGGTGGGGTTGAGGGATCGTCGGCGACGAGGTGTGCAGGGTGATTGGTTCTCGTCGTGGTGGGTGCAGGGATGAGAGGAGGTCGGGTGTGCAGGGGGTTTTGATGATGGGAGAGAAGAGAAAGGATGAGGAGAAGAGAAGAAGAGAAGAAGAAAGAGATGATAGAGATAAGGAGAGAAGGAGGTGTAGGCGATGACGATGTGATCTGCGGTGATGGATGTGAGGATGGCGGTGATGGGTTCTGTGGTACACAAGATCGGGGAAAGGAGGAATGAGAAGGAGATGGCGAGGAGGAAGAGATGAGGAGAGGGGAGGAAGGTGGAGGTGATGGTGGTCGCGGGGGTGAGGCGACGACGGCGACGAGGCTAGGGTTTTTCTCGTGTTCATGGGCTCGCGTTTAAAAGAGAAGAGAGGGAGAAAACAAAGAATGAGGTGACGGGATCCAGGGAGCGGTGACGGGAATCGAGAAGTGAACATTGTTCGCGAGAGGAGAGAGAGGGGGCGCGAGAGGAGATAGAAAGAGAAGAGAGAAAGAGAGAGAGCTCGTGGGGCCCAGTGAAAAGGAAAAGGGAATTTCTGATTGGCTCGGAGGGAAAAAGATATGGGGAAGGGTTTTGGAAAATTAAAAAAGATTTTACTGTTAAAGAAATATTCTTTATTAGTGGTATAGGAAATCTTTAAGCTGATAATTATCTTAGGTTGTATATAAAAAATATAAACGAATTTAAAGAAATTTAAAAATAATTGGAATTTGGCGGGACACAAAATAATTCAGAAGTGCGCCCGGGTCGGGTCCAAAATTTTGGATTTGAAATACGAAAATTATTTGTAAGTTCCAAAGTTTAAAATGAAGGAATATGTAACAAAAATGCATACCCCCAAGAACGGATGCACGTACGTGCGCGTAGCCATCCAAACACATCCGTTTCACTGAACGGGACGAGAACAATATGCACGGATGCTACCACAGGGTTTGGGGTATCATGCAGGCTAAGAAATGTATTTATAAAATATTTTAAGTGACTTTAATTGTTATATGATAAAAGATGCGATAATAGATAAAATACCAGTATGTACTAAATATGAGATGCACGTGTCCATGCAACAAGTCAAAGTAATCTATAAATAAGAATCAAACAGGTTCAAGCAAGCGGGTCGGGTCGAATGCAATGTAAAATATAAAATATCATTCGCACCCAAAATACGTTAAATTAAGAAATATCACGAATAAAGAAATACGAGAATTGGAATTGGTATAAATGGACTCGGGTGTTACAGAAGCTGTCTGGATGAAGAAGTTCATTGCTGAACTTGGTGTAGTTCCATCCATCGAGCATCCAATACCCTTGTATTGTGATAACAATGGAGCTGTGGTTTTAGCCCCAAAACCCCGGTCCCATCAGCGATTCAGACATATTCTGACGTGGTATCACCTGATCCGGGAGATAGTTGATCGCCGCGAGATCGAGGTCAGGAGAGTTGACACGAAGGAGAACACAACAGATCCACTCATGAAGGCCCTCCCCCAGATGCAGTTTAAGAGACTTTTTGGGATGTTGGGTATGGGATACTACAACAACTTGCCTTACTGCAAGTGGGAGATTATTAGGAATATGTATGCTTTAGAGGCCATTATTGTATGATATAGTGGATGCTTGGACATATATATAGAGACTTTCTTGCTTGACATGATAGTATGCTATCTGGTTGCTCTTTATCTTAACATGTACACTTGTATTATAATACAGTCTTTCTGATACATGTTGATAAAGCCCTTAGGATGTTGGCTTGACTACTAGGATTATGATGTAGATCATACTAGTAGGGCTTGGGTAGTCTTCAAGCACATCCTTTAACAGTTTCTAATCGAGGGGATATCGTGACAGGGCATCGATATTCCAGAGTAGACTAGTGTGTACGTTTCTTGACCCTGTATATGGCGATGGTTGATCCCATAATCATTGGTGTTTGACATCAAAGATTGTACACAGGTGCTCATTAGAGAATGGGTACACCGAACATGACTTGCCAAGAACTCCTATATGGTACCATACCCATCGTTAGATAGCAGTTCTCTGGTGACACTTGTACAAGTTAGTCTGTAGACTGAGATTGTCATAGTGTCTTGTGTGGTTCCCACTGTGCTTTGATTTCCTCCCTATCATGGCTTAAAGGAGTTGTGCAAACAGATGGATTTTGGGTACAGTCTCGAGTCATATGGAGGCAGTGAGCGATAGGAGGGGTTTCGTCTCTCCCGGTATAGGGAGTTGATGTTTCTCTATGCTCGATTGGCTATAACAGCAAGTCCCTGGCTAGGGTTAATGAGATTTACTGGTAAGTGTTATCAGCAGTTTCTCGAAAGGTTATAGGCCACATACCGGCATGACTTATAGAGTTACTGGGGTCTAACGATTCCACCCCTAGACTCGATATGAGACATATTAGATGAAGAGACCGGATTATGTGGTAAGTGTTGCTTGTATGCTTTGCGGGAGTTTGGACAAGCTTGCTTGTTGATCTTCTATTCGTTCAATACCTGGGTAACCGTTACGTCCTGCTAGTACCGCTGACGGCTTGTGGATATCTAATATGATCATTACCTACTGCTGGCATATTGACGGGTCTTTAGAGTCCCACATAGATGTTTCCTAGCTCAAGCGAAACGAAGTAGAGCATATATGGTGATATGTGCAGGAGCTTGATTAAATACGGGTATGTGATACCGTATACTAATCTCGCGATATTTGATATCGGTTAGGTTATATATGATATAACCGGATTATTGAATCAAGTGTTGATTCAATGATTTGTTATATGTATATATATATTTGATATTGGCTGGTTATATATGATATGACCGGATTATTGAATCAAGTGTTGATTTGATATTGAATATTGAATGTTGTCGGTTATATGTGATATAACCGGGTTATTGAATCAAGTGTTGATTTGATAATATGATATACATATAAATGATATTAGTCGGTTATATTTGATATGACCGGATTATTGAATCAAGTGTTGATTTAATAATTTAATATATATTTTTATATTTGATATATTAATATATATTAACTAATATAATTGCTCACTAAAGTTTTTCTTCTCTTGATATATAATTGTATATGTGTGTGTGTGTGTGTAATGGTAATTATATCATGGTTGATGATACATAGAACATGGATGTATGAGACTCACACTAGGGCTAAAGATATTTGTGATGATTTATTTTAAAAGGAAAATTAAAATGAGTAGAAAATGAGTCATGGCTTGGATGCTTGTAGAAGCATTGAGAAGCCATGACTCATCTCTCTCTTTTTGTTTTCTCTAAATATTTATTCATCACAATATTATCTTTAGCTCATGGTTCACTCTCTCATCATAAGATTATTTTTCACCCAAGTTCATCTTCTTCCTCAAGTGACCTCAAGGGTTTTTCTTGAGTTAGAAAAAGTGAGAGGAAAATATTTCTAAGTGATCAAAATATCCTACTTCATCAACCTACACTAATCTAGCTCATTAGTTTAGGTTGTTTGCTTCACTAATACCTTGATTAGTGAAGAGTTAGCTTGACCTAGAGAGATTTCAAGGTGGATCATCTTCGGCTTCGAAGATCATGTAGCAAGCTTGATCCTTTCTTCAAGTGGAGCCAAGAAGAGTTTTAGGAACTACTACTTGGAGCTATAGAAGTGAAGGACTTGGTCTACAAAGGTTGTAACCCTCTTCACTTAGTTATAGAACTAATTAGCTTGCATAAAACCCTAATTCTCTAGTTGGATTCTAGTTTAGTATAACTTAGCACTCTAGATTTTTTAAAATTACATACTGATACTTGTATAAACCTAGTGGAGGTGCTAAGACATACTTTCAGCATGCAGATGTGTGTGCATAAAAATAACAAGTACATAAATAATTAAATAAAATTTTAATTAATTAAATAAAATATGTGAAAAATAATTATGAGTTAAGTTTATAAAAAACCCATATTATATTTCTTAATTAACTCTAATCGCGTTTTAAGATATTACAATTTTCCCCCTTAAAGAAATTCGTTCTCTAAATTTAAAATTTAATTACGCGTACCTTCAAAGAGATGGGGAAATTTCTTCCACATCTCGCTCTTGGTTTCCCATGTGACCTCTTCTCTGTTCGGGCCATGCCAAAGAACTTTCACGAACGGTAAAACCCTTGACCGAAGTTTCTTCACCCGCCGGTCCAGAATAACTACTGACTGTTCGGTGAAAGAAAGATCGCGCTCTAGCTGGATGGTCTGGTGCTGAATCGCATGAGAAGGGTCATGAAGATACTTGCAAAGCATCGAAACATGAAATACGGGGTGTACATTCGAAAAACTGGGCAGAAGTGCTAAACGATAGGCAACGGTACCGACTCGCTCAAGGATCTTGAAAGAACCCACAAATCTAAGACTAAGCTTTCCCTTTTTCCCGAACCTCATCAAACCTTTCATCGGGAAGATCCTTAAGAAAATATGATCGCCCACTGCGAACTCAAGTCTGCGACGACGACGGTCGGCATAAGACTTCTTCCTGCACTGGGCTCCTCTCATCCTATCCTAGATCAACTGGATCTTCTCCGTAGTCTCCAGAACTAGCTGTAGTCCCAAAATCCCGCTCTCGTTGAGTTCGGTCCTACAGACTGGCGATCAACACTTTCTCCTATACAAGGCCTCGAAAAGTGCCATCTGAATCGACTCGTGAAAATTGTTATTGTAGGAGAACTCAATCAAGGGCAAATGACGATCCCAACTGCCACCAAAAACAAGTACGCATGCTTGGAGCATATCCTCGAGAGTTCGTATAGTCCGCTCTGACTGACTGTCAGTCTGCAGATATAAAGCAGTGCTGAAACTTAAACGGGTACCCAAAACTTCCTAAAGTTTCTGCCAAAGACGGCTGGTAAACTGGGTGCCTCTGTCGGATACAATGCATGTTGGAACGCCGTGCAACTGCACAATCTCATCAATGTACAGCTGAGCATACTGAGCAAACCCGTAAGTGGTCTTCGCTGGGAGGAAGTGAGCTGCTTTCGTCAACCAGTCCACAATCACCCAAATGGAGTCATACCTTCGACTGGACCTAGGTAGAACCACTACGAAATCCATGGAGATCTGCTCCCATTTCCACTCTAGAATAGGCAAAGGCTGTAACTCTCCAGCCGGCCTCTGATGCTTAGCCTTGACTTGCTGGCAAGTCAGGCACCTCGAAACGAAATCAGAAACATCACTCTTCATCCCTTCCCACCAGTATATATCTCTCAAATCACGATACATCTTGGTGGAACCTGGATGAACGCTGTATACTGATTGACGAGCCTCCTTTAGGATCTCGTGTTTCAGCCCTTCATAATCTGGTCCATATAGACGAGTCCCAAATCGTAACACTCCCTGGCCATCAATCACAAATTTCGAATCTCTTCCCTGCCGAACATGCTCCATAATCTCCGACAATCGAGCATCGTCGGACTGTGCCTTTCGCATGCGATCGAGTAGAAGTGGACGGGCGCGGACATGAGCAATTTGTTCCCCGGTGAAAGTGAACTCGAACTATACTATGCTATCGCATAAGATCTGTCAATCTGTATAAGATTGTCTCTGAACTACGCTCAAATGGAATAAGCTACCTTCGGGCCTATGACTCAAAGCATCAGCTACCACATTCACCTTGCCCGGGTTATAAAGGATTTCACAATAATAGTCCTTTACAAGCTCCATCCAACGGCGCTACCTCAAATTCAGATCCCACTGCTGAAAGATGTACGTTAAGTTTTTGTGGTTCGTAAAGATCTAACACGACTCGCCATACAAGTAATGTCTCTAAATCTTGACCACAAAGACCACCACGGCCATCTCTAGATCGTGAGTGAGATAGTTCTGCTCGTGCTTCTTCAATTGCCGAGAAGCATAAGTGATAACTCTGCCGTGCTGCATCAATACACAAACTAGACCAACTCGAGAAGCATCACAATAAACAACATAGCCGCCTGATCCTGAAGGCAAAGATAGAACTGGTGCAGTCGTCAAACAAGTCTTTAACTGCTGAAAACTCTGCTCATATGCCTCAGTCCAAAGAAAATAAACTCCCTTTCGGGTCAATCGGGTCAGCGGTGCAGCGATACTAGAGAAATCCTGCACGAAACGGCGGTAATAACTGGCTAAGCCCAAGAAGCTGCGGACCTCTGTCACGGAAACAGGTCTGGGCCAATGCTGTACGTCATCGATCTTCTTCGGGTCTACACGTATACCGTCTCTCGTAATCACATGACCCAAGAAATCAACACTGTCAAGACAGAAAGTACACTTCGAGAATTTAGCAAATAGTTGGTGCTCTCTCAATGTCTGCAAAGTAATCCTTAAGTGCTGCTCATGCTCCTCTCGACTTCTGGAGTAGAACAGAATGTAGTCAATGAATACGATAATAAACTGGTCTAGGAATGGCCTGAAGACCCGGTTCATCAAATCCATAAATGCTGCCGGGGCATTGGTAAGCCCGAACGACATCACCAAGAAGTCGTAATGCCCGTAGCGCGTCCGAAAAGCAGTCTTCGGAATGTCATCATTTCGGATTCGCAACTGATGATAACCTGACTGCAAATCAATCTTGGAAAAGTATCCCGCTCCCTGGAGCTGATTGAACAAATCATCAATACTATATAAAGGATACTTATTCCGCACTGTAACTCGGTTCAATTGACAATAGTCAATACACAATCTCATACTGCTGTCCTTCTTCTTAACGAACAGGACAGGAGCTCCCCAAGGCGACACACTCGGACGAATAAGTCCCTTGTCAATAAAATCCTGCAATTGATCCTTAATCTCTTTAAGCTCCGCCGGGGCCATCCGATAAGGCGGTATAGAAATAGGCCCCGTGCCGGGAATCAAATCGATACAAAACTCAACATCGCGCTCTGGCGGCAATCCAGGTAACTTGTCAGGAAATACATCAGGAAACTCTCTCACAATCGGAACCTGATCCAACGGATCCGCTGTGGCTCCAGTGTCACGAATATAAGCTAAGAATCCCCGACATCCTTTCCTCAAGAGTCAACTAGCGCAAAGGGCAGAAATCAAACTGCGAGGGGTGGCACTACGGCCCCGTGCACTACAAGAATCGACTCTCCCGAAAACAAAACCTGACCGCTTTCTCACAGCAGTCCACGGACACATAGCAAGTGGCTAACCAGTCCATGCCGAGGAGAACGTCAATGTCCAACATATCAAGAAGGATCAATTCGACGGAAGAATCTCTATCTCTAATATGAACGGTACAGAACTGAAACACATGTCGGGTGACAAAAGACTCTCCAATGGGAGTAATCACAATGAGCGGCTGATCTAACAATGATGAATCTCGGCCCAATCTTGGTACGAATTGTGTGGATACATAAGAGTGCATAGATCCAGGGTCGAACAATATGCACACATCGAAAGTACACACTGAAAGAGTACCTGTCGCAACTGCATTCGATGCCTGCGCATCCAGAGGAGTCAAAACGAAAACTCGGGCCTGTCCTCTACTTCTGCTACCTCGTCCCCTCTGAACAAGACCGCCACGAGCACGGCCTCTCTGAGCATCGGTCTGGCGTGAAGTAGTGACGGGCGTAGGAGGCAAAGCTCTTGGAGGAGGTGAAGGTGGTAAGGTGACCTGTGGAACTGCTGCCTCGCCCTAGCGTCTCTCAGTACAATCCATGATGCGGTGATACAGACTCCCACACCGAAAACATCCTGATGATGGCTGCTAACCCTGTGGGTATGTAACTGGCCTCGTCTCAAACCTCTGCTACCACCACGGCCTAGAAAGAATCTGCCGCGGCCTCTGCCAAACTGCCCGGGAGCTGATACACCAGTACGAATCCGCTTCGGTCCCGGAACAGCCGTATTCTCGGCCATACGCTCCATTACTAGTAGGGCTGCGTCCATTGCCGCTGCATACGTATCAAATTGCTGGACACCAATAGAGAGGAACAACTGTGTATTAAGGCCTCACATGAACCTCTTGACGCGCTTCTCTTCGGTATCCACTAAATATGGAGCATATATAGATAGCTGGATGAACTGGATATCATAGATCGTGAGTGAGATAGTTCTGATCGTGAGTGAGATAGTGGCTGGAACAAGAAACAGGATTCGATAAGAACATAGAAATCGAATCAAAAGGATACATGAAATCAAGGAAGGAATTACAAGCAAATATATTCTGTGGTCACTTAGGCAGAGTATCGTGTCGTAAGTATGCCACAGAACATACACACGCTACGACACTCTGCTCAAGTCACCCAATCCATCATACCAAGGGTTATCCGACACTCTTAAAGGTAAAACTTAATGCTCTGATACCAACTTTTTCACGACCTAATTTAGGAACGTAACTGTTAGTGTATATGCCCTAGAGGCCATTACTGTATCATGTTGGATATATGTATGCCCTAGAGGCCATTATGTGATAGTGGATGTATCTGTACATGTATATATATATATATATATATATATATATATATATATATAGTGTGCATTCTTGCTCGACATGATAGTATGCTATCTGGTTATTCTTTATCTGACATGTTGATTTGATCATGCTTTTATTCATTCATACCTGCTGATAAAGCCCTAAGGATATCGGCTTGACTACTCTGATTATGATGGAGATCATACTAGTGGGACATCTGTAGTCTATAAGCATATCCTAAAATGTCCCTAGTCGGAGGTGTATCGAGACGGGGCATCGATATACCAGAGTAGACTAGCGTATATGATACTAGACCCATGTGATGGGCGATGGATGTTCCCACATTCATCGATGTTTGACATCAAGATCATATACGGGTGCTCAGTGGTGACTGAGTACACTGGACGGACTCACCAGAACTCCTATATGGAATTATATCTATCGTTGGATAGCAGTTCTCAGGTGACACTGGTACAGGTTAGTCTGTAGACCCGAGATCGTCATGGAGTCTTGTGTGTTCTCCTACTGTACTTTGATTGCCACCCTACTGCGGCTCTACTGAGTCGTGCAAACAGGTGGCCGTTGGGTACAGTCCCGAGACACACGAAGACGATGAGCGATAGGAGGGGTTTCGTCTCTCCCGGTATTGGGAGTTGATGCTGTGCTGTGCCCGACTGGTTATAACAGCAAGTCCCTGGCCAGGGCTGCTGAGATTTGCTGATAAGTGTTATCAGTAGTTTCTCGATCTGTTATAGACCATTCACCGGCACAACTTATTGAGTTATTGGAGTCGACGTGACCATCCCTAGGCTCGATATGCAGCATATCTGACGAAGAGACCGGACTGTACGGTAGTGTTGCCGGATGGCTCGACGGGAGTTGTAACAGGTTCGCTTGTTTTCTTCTAATCGCTCAATACCCGGGTGGCCGTTACGTTTAGCTGACCGCTTGCGGCTTGAGGGTGCTTGATATGATCATCACCCACTGCCGGCGTATTGACGAGTCTTAGAGTCCCACATAGGAGTTACCTAGTCGAGGCGAAACGTTGTGGTGCGCGTATGCGATATGCGCTTGGACCCGATTAAAATGCGTGTATAGGATACCGTATATTAATTGGGCGGCTTGCTAATGGTCGGGTCATATGTGATATGACCGGATTAGTGAATCAAGTGTTGATTCATCATTAGTTTCTCACTACAAATCCTATCTTGTTTATTTTGGATGTATGCATGCATGTATGCATTCATTCTTGTTCTTGCACATATGGATGTGCAAGCACACATGCATACATACATCATTTTATCATGGTTGTTTATACAATGAGAATGGTGGATGTATAAGAATTACACCATGGTTATTTTTGGATTATTATTGGATTTAAATTAAAGCAAAAGGAAATGAAAAATGGGTTAAATCATTTAAGAGTTTCTACACTCTTCTAAACTCTACCATGCTCACCTAACTTTTAACCCATGGTTTATTTTCTTATTATGCTTTTAACTTAAATCAAATGATATCTTTAAATCTAACCATGGTTGGTTATGAGAAAGAAAAATATATATATAGTTATTTTTCTTTTCTCTTTCAAAGATAATTCATTCTCTTCTTCACAAAAGACCACCATCTTCATCAACCTCCATGCTTTGCTCTCTAGTTCTTATAAGAGAGTAAAATACTCATAAAAATAGGATTTTGAAGTGAGATCCATAGCCACAACATCATTCTAATCAAGTTTAGCCAACTTGATTAGAGCGTTCTCTTGGTTTTTCCAAATTTGCTAGCTTGGACGGGAAACTCCGGATGGATCGTCGTGGACGTAAGAGGACAACAAGAGGACCTTCTTCCAACACCCAAGAGCCTGAGGAGTGAAGCAAAAGGGGAGCTACAAAGGTTGTAGCCTTCAAACCCTAATCTTTTCTAGCTTAATGTTTAATAACCCTAATTTTCTAGGATCGATCCGTTTGCATGTTAGTTTAGGACCTTAAAAATTATAACTTTGGGTCATGTGATGCTTCAAAACTTTTCATAGGGTGCTAGGCTCACCTTACATTGGTATCAGAGCCGACCTAGAACATTAGGCGACCTTTATACGGAGTTAAAACTCCGATCGAACCGAAATACGACTTTTAAGGGTGCTCTCTGGAAATTTTTTAAAAACTGACTTTTTTTAGAATTAAAAATACTCAAAAAATAGAGCAGGTAAATATAAGACAAACTGGAAAATTCGTGCCCATGAACAGTACTTTTGGCCGCGGAACCGCGGCATAAGCAGGCTTAGGCCGCGGATCCGCGGCCATATAAGGGGATCTTTGACCAATTTTTGCACAGTGATTTTCTTTACCTGCTATAGTATATTTTGAGTATGTTTAATCTAAATCTGCTGTTGAAAAATTCTGGAAATGTTTTTGGACTCGTGGTTTCGATCGGAATTTTCATTTCGTTTTCTTTTCCAGGTAAAAAAGAAAGTATTGAAGTGTTTGAACGGATATCATTTACTCAATATTCATGGGGTTTAAATAGTTTGGAGATACGTGCAAGTCTTTTTGCGGTGGTCCCTCTAGAAGACAACAAACCTTAACTCGATTATGTGACCGTCTCGAACTGCCCTTTGAACCCTAGGGTTTGGGGCAGTACGGCGTGCCACATGTGAGGCGTTGGCTTGACCCTTCTACGGCTGGACCGCCACTACTGTGTCACATTCCGGATCTTTTGAACCCTGCTCAAGTGTTGAGCTTTAGTGAACCTTGGGTGCTTGATTGTTCGTTCGAAAACTTTAATACTGTCTGTTTGTCTGGAATGTGATACAATATGTGGAATTCATATGGTTTAGGCATGAAATACGAAATATGTGATATTTCGAATTTATGATGTCTAAAGAGAATCTGGATTCCAAATATTGTAGTTTTACACTTTCTTTTCTGTGACCGTAAGTGTAGTATGTTAGATATCGCCGGTTTCGTTGTTATACATCAACGACAATTGGGGTATGCATACTTACTTACGTTGTTGATATGTGATATTATGCGTTGCTGAGATATGATGTGTAGGATTGTCGCGATCGAATAGCCGGGGGTTTTTGTGAGATGAGAGCTTTATATTTTCATTCATGTAAATTCAAATGTAATGTAATATTCTTTTATTTGGGGCACTTCCAGGTTGCGGTTGTGTCACCAGTGTTGTATATTGTTTACTTTTCCGCATTAGGATGGACCCAAGGAGGGGAACACAGGTGACCGGGTTCTGGGGTTCAGTGGGAGGCCATCTCGAGGAGTCGAGACCGGGTCTCCTAAACTCCAGGATTGGTAGGGTCACTTGCCGCTCTCGTAGGGGTCCAGGGTGTGGGCTTGGCTATTCATCGCGACTGTGGAATCCGTATTTTCTATTCTGGCTAAATGCTAAATACGGACGTCCTAGGATATCCCACATTATATCTATGTTTCTGCTGCCTGTGTTCTGTGATATCTGAGACGAATGACATATTATATATATGATATATAGTAGACGTTGCTTATGTTTTACACCCGCGCTAGTCCCGTCCCGGTATGCCGTTAGTTAAGTAACCTAACGGTGCATAACGGAACATTGCGGCGAATGCGGATGGCATAAGCGTACGTGTTATTTTCGTTTCTTTTCTGTGATTGGCTTTAGGACTTAAATGATGGGATTACATTAATGTGATTAATATAAAGAAAATAAACCTAAAAAGATGTTGTAGAATCGGATTTAAAACTACTCGGCTATTTATGAAAAAGCTACATTTTAAAACTGCGGAGCTTAAGCCACTCCTTTTGAAAACTGTTTGATTCTACAACGATATCAAGTTCAAAGCGTTAAAGATTTTCTTAAAAATCATTCGCAACCCTCCGTCATTTTAGGAAGTAGAGTACTTAGTATTCGTGCTACGTTTGTTGACCTTAGCCAAGGCGTAGTGTACGGTAGCTAAGTGATGTCTTCCTACAAATGCATATGATGCAGATTAGTTAGGACGAGCATATGACTTTGTTGACCTTAGCCAAGGGTCATGTGAGCGGGTCTAATTAATCAAGAAATGACGGGTTGAGCTTGACTAGTGCTCGTGATTTGTTGACCTTAGCCAAGGTCACGAGTATTAGGGGTAAAAACCACATCGGGAATTTCAAGTGTTGAAATTTGCAATGAGATTGCATACCTTCCATATGATGGTTGGATCCCGATCCCACTGTGGGCAATAGTTGCTCCTAGGAGAGTTTTACAGTTTACAATTAGCTAACTCATTAGGTGTCTAGAAAGGTGTTAACGGGGCTCCGCCTCTGGGAAAACGAGGTTTACTCTAATTAGGTCCGTGCGAAAGCACGGGGAACCTCCCTCAAAGTACCAACACTGGCCTGGCTGAACGGTTAGCGAAGTTGTAGACTGTAATTAATCCTGGCTAGGTTTTCTTTTTAAGGTTTGAAAGAAAAACTCGATAAAAATCAGTGGGAAACATCGATTAGACAAGATAATAAACCAATCTAATCTGTGCAAGAGCTCTCGCTGAGTGTATTCTTTTCTCTCTCTTAATGGCAGATACCAATGACTGGACTTAAGCTTCTACTAGATAAAAACAAACTGAATGGGACCAACTATAAAGACTGGCTAAGGAATCTGAAGATCGCCTTGACTTATGATAAAGTATCATATGTCCTCACGGCTTCAGCCCCGCCCGTCCCAGGCCCAAAATCCTCAGTTGCGGACATTGAAGTCCGCAAGACATGAGACGCTGACTGTGCCACGGAAAAATGCCTCGCGCTTGCATCGATGGACAACACGCATCAAAAGCAGCACGAGGACATGGACATTCACGGGATATTACTCCATACAAAGGAGTTGTATGGGGAGCAGTCCCGCGTATTACGATACGAAGCAACAAAGAAACTGTTTCAGATGCGAATGGCCCCCGGCACACCAGTAGGAGACCATGTTTTGAAGATGATAGCTCTTATAGAAGAGCTTGAGGGCCTCAGATGGACAATAGACAATGAACAATATATAGATATTATTCTGCAGTCCCTGCCCTCCACCTTTGCTCAGTTCATAGTAAACTTTAACATGCATGGCATGGAAAAGGAACTCCCTGAACTCCTTAATATGTTAAGGAGTGCAGAGAGCACTATGAAGTCAGCAAAAACTCCCGTTATGACTATTGTACAGTCTTCTTCTTCTCGCCCGAAAGCCAAGGCCAAGGGAAAGAAAAAGAAGAAACCCACTAATCCTAAGGGCGGAGTTAAAAAGGTAAAGGGAAAGGGAAAGTCCAAAGCTGGAGACCCAGGAAAAGGAGAATGTTATCATTGCCACAAGACAGGACATTGGAAGCGCAATTGCACGGAGTACTTAAGTCTCAAGAAGAAGCATGGTGATGCTTCCGCTTCAGGTGTGTTTGTGACTGAAAACTGTTTTTCTATAAACTCTACTTCCTGGGTATTGGATACCAGTTCAGGTTCTCACATTTGCAATTCTATGCAGGGGCTGAGAAATAGCAAGGTTTTGAAGACAGGTGACCATACTCTCCGCGTTGGAAATGGTTCCAATGTACATACAGTCGCAGTGGGAGAGTATCACTTGGGGTTGCCGTCTGGATGTATTTTGATTTTGAATCCATGTTATTTTGTACCTAGTATGCTATGTAATATAATATCCGTTTCTTTGTTGGACAATGAAGGGTATAATTTTGTGTTGCAGAACAATGTTATGAACATTCGCCTAAATCAAATGTTGGTTGGGTATGGTACACTTAATAACGGAATATATGTCCTAAATCAACACACAGTTTTCAGTATACAACACACTAATAAAAGAAAACTTTCAGAATTAAATGAAGCTTTTCTTTGGCACTGTAGACTTGGTCATATTAACGAAACAAGACTAAACAAGTTACATAAAGATTGATATTTAAATTCTTTTGAATATAAATCTTATGCGACTTGCCAGTCTTGTATCAAGGGTAAAATGACCAAAACTCCGTTTACCGGACACGGAGAAAGAGCTACTCAGCTCCTTGGCCTCATACATAGTGATGTATGTGGGCCAATGTCTACACAGGCTAGAGGCGGTTTTTCATACTTCATTACATTCACTGACGATTTCTCAAGATTCGGTCATGTATTTTTATTAAAGCACAAGTCTGATGCTTTCGAGAAATTCATTGAATATAAACAAGAAGTAGAAAAACAAACCGGTTTGAGTATCAAGATGCTTCGATCAGATCGAGGTGAGGAGTATCTCAGTACAGAATTTGCAAACTTCCTAAAAGAGAATGGGATTCTCTCTCAGCTCACTCCTCCTTACACACCACAACACAACGGTGTGTCAGAACGACGGAATAGGACCCTATTAGATATGGTCCGGTCCATGATGAGTGATGCTGAGTTACCAGTCTCGTTTTGGGGGCATGCATTGGAGACTGCAGCATTTCTGCTAAACAGGGTTCCAACCAAAGCCGTGTCTACCACGCCATATGAGATATGGCATGGGAAGAGACCATCTCTTAAGAGAATTAAGATTTGGGGTTGCCCGACCTATGTTAAAAAGCAGAATCCGGACAAACTCGAGACACGGTCAGTCATGTGTAACTTTGTAGGATATCCAAAGAATTCTTATGGATATCTATTCTACCACAAAGAGGAACAAAAGGTGTTTGTTTCTCAACATGCCACATTCTTGGAAAAAGAATTTTTCACAGATAAAGATGATGGCAAAGTGGCGGATCTAGAAGAGGTTCTAGAGACACAAACTACAAATGACGATTTGGTTGAACCGACTGTTGCAACAGAAACTGAAGAACCTCGGCCATTCCGTAGGTCTGGTAGGACTTCTCGCCCACCGGAGAGGTACTACGGTTTCCTCATTGATGGTGACAGAGAAGACTATATCATGGATGATGATGATCCTACCAGTTTTCAGCAAGCTATCACAAGTGGTGACTCTGTGAAGTGGCTGGATGCCATGAGATCCGAAATGGAGTCTATGTACACCAACAAAGTATGGACTTTGGACATTGTACCCCCTGTGGTAAAACCTGTAGGGTGCAAATGGATCTTTAAAAGAAAGATTGGTGTGGATGGGCAGGTAGAGACCTATAAGGCAAGACTTGTGGCGAAAGGTTTTCATCAAAGACCAGGTCTGGACTATGACGAAACTTTTTCGCCCGTAGCCATGCTTAAATCCATTCGGATCCTACTTGCTATCGCTGCTCACTACGACTATGAAATATGGCAGATGGACGTTAAAACAGCATTTCTAAATGGAGATTTAGAAGAATGCGTTTATATGGATCAGCCAGAGGGCTTCATTGACAGTGGGAGCAGCGAAAAAGCATGTAGGCTGCTTAAATCCATATATGGGTTAAAGCAGGCATCTCGGAGTTGGAACATCTGTTTCGATGATGCTATCAAAGAGTTTGATTTCATCAAAAATCCAGATGAACCTTGTGTTTATAGGAAGGCTGTAGGAAGAGCTGTCACATTCCTCGTATTGTACGTGGATGACATTCTTCTGATAGGAAATGATATTCCTATGCTACAGTCGGTCAAATCATTCTTATCACTAAGGTTCTCCATGAAGGACCTGGGTGATGCCACATACATCCTGGGCATAAGGATCTATAGGGATAGATCCAAAAAGTTATTGGGATTGTCCCAAACCAGGTACATCAACACCATCCTAAAGAGGTTTAGTATGGAAGACTCCAAGCGGGGTGCCTTACCCGCTTGCCATGGAGTCACTCTCTCCAAGGATTCTTGTCCAAAGACCGATGAAGAGAGAGCTCGCATGAGCATTATACCCTATGCTTCGGCAGTAGGATCTATAATGTATGCGATGTTATGTACACGCCCAGATGTAGCTTATGCACTTAGTGTTGTGAGCAGGTATCAATCCAACCCAGGGGAGAACCACTGGACAACTGTGAAGAACATTCTTAAGTACTTGCGAAGGACTAAAGAATTGTTCTTGGTGTATGGTAATACAGATCTCCAAATGGAGGCATTTACCGATTCGAGCTTCCAGAGCGATAAGGATGACAACAAATCTATCTCAGGGTTTGTATTTACCCTCAATGGAGGGGCGGTAAGTTGGAAGAGTTCCAAACAGGATACCGTTGCAGACTCTACGATGGAGGCTGAGTACATTGCTGCAAATGATGCCGCCAAGGAAGCCGTCTGGATGAAGAAGTTCGTCTCGGAGCTAGGAGTAGTTCCAACCATTATTGATCCAATACCCTTGTATTGTGATAATAATAGGGCTTTGGCGTTAGCCAAGGAGCCCAGATCCCATCAGCGGTCCAGACACATCCTGAGGCGATTTCATTTGATCCGGGAGATTGTAGATCGCCGCGAGATCGAGATTAAGAGAGTAGATACAAAGAACAACGCCGCGGATCCACTCACCAAGGCCCTCCCTCAGCCACAGCATGAGCGACTTTTTGAGATGTTGGGTATGAGATACACCAATAATTGGCCTTAGTTCAAGTGGGAGATTGTTGGATATATGTATGCCCTAGAGGCCATTATGTGATAGTGGATGTATCTGTACATGTATATATATATATATATATATTCAGTGTGCATTCTTGCTCGACATGATAGTATGTTATCTGGTTATTCTTTATCTGACATGTTGATTTGATCATGCTTTTATTCATTCATACATGCTGATAAAGCCCTAAGGATATCGGCTTGACTACTCTGATTATGATGGAGATCATACTAGTGGGACATCTATAGTCTATAAGCATATCCTGAAATGTCCCTAGTCGGAGGTGTATCGAGACGGGGCATCGATATACCAGAGTAGACTAGCGTATATGATACTAGACCCATGTGATGGGCGATGGATGTTCCCACATTCATCGATGTTTGACATCAAGATCATATACGGGTGCTCAGTGGTGACTGAGTACACTGGACGGACTCACCGAGAACTCCTATATGGAATTATATCTATCGTCGGATAGCAGTTCTCAGATGACACTGGTACAGGTTAGTCTGTAGACCCAAGATCGTCATGGAGTCTTGTGTGTTCTCCCACTGTACTTTGATTGCCACCCTACCACGGCTCTACTGAGTCGTGCAAACAGGTGGCCGTTGGGTACAGTCCCGAGACACACGAAGACGATGAGCGATAGGAGGGGTTTCGTCTCTCCCGGTATTGGGAGTTGATGCTGTGCTGTGCCCGACTGGTTATAACAGCAAGTCCCTGGCCAGGGCTGCTGAGATTTGCTGATAAGTGTTATCAGTAGTTTCTCGATCTGTTATAGACCATTCACCGGCACGACTTATTGAGTTATTGGGGTCGACGTGATCATCCCTAGGCTCGATATGCAGCATATCTGACGAAGATACCGGACTGTACGGTAGTGTTGCCGGATGGCTCGACAGGAGTTGTAACAGGTTCGCTTGTTTTCTTCTAATCGCTCAATACCCGGGTGGCCGTTACGTTTAGCTGACCGCTTGCGGCTTGGGGGTGCTTGATATGATCATCACCCACTGCCGGCGTATTGACGAGTCTTAGAGTCCCACATAGGAGTTACCTAGTCGAGGCGAAACGTTGTGGTACGCGTATGCGATATGCGCTTGGACCCGATTAAAATGCGTGTATAGGATACCGTATATTAATTGGGCGGCTTGCTAATGGTCGGGTCATATGTGATATGACCGGATTAGTGAATCAAGTGTTGATTCATCATTAGTTTCTCACTACAAATCCTATCTTGTTTATTTTGGATGTATGCATGCATGTATGCATTCATTCTTGTTCTTGCACATATGGATGTGCAAGCACACATGCATACATACATCATTTTATCATGGTTGTTTATACAATGAGAATGGTGGATGTATAAGAATTACACCATGGTTATTTTTGGATTATTATTGGATTTAAATTAAAGCAAAAGGAAATGAAAAATGGGTTAAATCATTTAAGAGTTTCTACACTCTTCTAAACTCTACCATGCTCACCTAACTTTTAACCCATGGTTTATTTTCTTATTATGCTTTTAACTTAAATCAAATGATATCTTTAAATCTAACCATGGTTGGTTATGAGAAAGAAAAATATATATATAGTTATTTTTCTTTTCTCTTTCAAAGATAATTCATTCTCTTCTTCACAAAAGACCACCATCTTCATCAACCTCCATGCTTTGCTCTCTAGTTCTTATAAGAGAGTAAAATACTCATAAAAATAGGATTTTGAAGTGAGATCCATAGCCACAACATCATTCTAATCAAGTTTAGCCAACTTGATTAGAGCGTTCTATTGGGTTTTCCAAATTTGCTAGCTTGGATGGGAAACTCCGGGTGGATCGTCGTGGACATAAGAGGACAACAAGAGGACCTTCTTCCAACACCCAAGAGCCTGAGGAGTGAAGCAAAAGGGGAGCTACAAAGGTTGTAGCCTTCAAACCCTAATCTTTTCTAGCTTAATGTTTAATAACCCTAATTTTCTAGGATCGATCCCTTTGCATGTTAGTTTAGCACCTTAAAAATTATAACTTTGGGTCATGTGATGCTTCAGAACTTTTCATAGGGTGCTAGGCTCACCTTACATATCATACTGGATTGTATATTACTTGATGGAAGCTTGGGATATTCACCTTGTATTGACATTCTTGCTCAAAATAGTAGTATGCTACTTGGTTTGTTTCTGCTTTAATGTGTGCATGTGTTTCTTTTAGCATATCGCCTTTACACATTAGTGGAGCCCTTAGGATCTTTGCTTGATTACCAGCGTTGTGATGGCAGTCACACTCGTGGGGGCTGGGTAATCTATAAGCACATCCTTATGCAGGTCCCTAGTCGCAGGACTATCGAGACAGGGCATCGATACTCCGGAGTAGACAAGCGTATGCGCTTCTTATCCCAGCTTGGGAGACGGTCTTTCCCACAGCCGTCAGTATGTCGTACTTGAGATAGTATGCGGGTGCTCATTAGGTTACGAGTACACTGGACAGGACTCATCGGGAACTGTTGGTTGGTATTATACCTATCGTTAGTTATCAGTTCCCAGGTGACATGAGTACAGCTTAGTCCGTTGACTTGATACTGTCACTTCGCCTCGAGTGTGTTCCCACTGTACTTTGATTGCTACCCTACCACGGCTCAAAAGAGTCATGCAAACAGGTAGTTTTTGGGTGCAGTCCCGAAGCACTTGGAGGAAGTGACGGTTAGACAGGATTTGTCTCTCCCGGTATTGGGGATTGATAACGCGCTGTGTCGAGGAGAGCCATTACACAAAGTCCCTGGCCAGGGCAAGTGAGATAGACTGGTAGGTTTCCAGTGTTATCTCTGGTGTTCTGGGCTACACTCTGGCACGACTTGTACCGCTAGTAGGGGACTGACGTTTACCGTCCCTTAGGCCCACCATGCGATGTAGTTAGACGAACAGACCAGACTGTACGGAGACTGTCACATTCAGGCTTAGTAGGAGTTCAGATGGGGTTTACCTCGTCAGTCTTCTTATTGGCATCTACCTGGGGACCGTTACGTAAAGCTAGTGCCGCTTGCGGTCTGTGGTTAAACCCACTGCCAGCGTAGTGTCGAGTCTTTAGAGTCCCACACAGAGGGTTATTCGCCTTTAGGAAAAATGAGTAGAGGTCGCATGGTTTTACGACAGGGTTCGTTCACATCCGCGCACTTGTGCACGTTTGGTGTCCGGACAGCTTATACTAGCGGGCTTTGGTTTAAGCCGGATCCTAGTATATGATTTGGGATTGGTTTTATCTCATTGTATTCGTGTTCCTAGGAACACGGATACGGGTGTGTATGCACAGTTGACTGAGACGGAGGCAGAGAACTTTGATTAGGGTTGATGACTATTGTCATTTTCTTAACCCTAATGTTTTGTGTGAATTATGATTTATTAATAATTAATTAATTATAATTGTGCATGGTTAGGGTTGTTGACCATTTGACTATACTTGACTTGTTGACCTAGGTTGACAAGTTGACCATCATCATTCCATATGAAAGTTGCTCTTTGATCCTTGCAAAAGCATTTAATGTGAAATGATAATGGTCATTTCTTGATTAACCATGACAATTATCTTTTGCTAATTATCTAATTTCTATAATTCACATATATATGAGAAGGTTGAGATATTCTTCTCACTTTATCATTTTCATTCTCTCTCCTCCTCTTCCTCTCTCTCTAGCTCTCCCCTCTCATGTGTTGAGAACCATTTGAGCTTGAGATAATCCCTCCAAAAATACTCTCTACTCTTTCTAAGGTCCTAGGTCTAGCACACTAAGCACCTTAGTTACTTCTAGTTTGAGGTTGGAGCCAAAGGTTGAGGCCCTCGGGTGGATCTTTCTTCGGCAAGAGAAGCGACAAGGAGAACCCTTTCTTTCACTCTAAGGAGCAAGGAGAGAAGGACTTGAAGCCCTAGGTATAACCCACTTTCCGAGTAGCTAAACTCTTTAGCTTTGTTAGTTAGTTTTGTTTAGCAAAGATCCCTCCTTTACATAGTCCATGTTGCCTAGAGTTGTAAAAATCGAATTTTTCATAACGTTTCCGCCTCCCCGCAAGCACCGGGGTGGGCAACGTGGACTTACAGTGGTATCAGAGCCTAGATAAACACAAACTAACTAGTTAGCAAAGTATATAGAACTTCGATCGCAAAAAAATCGCAAAACATTTTTCCGAAACCCTAACATTCTGCCGATTTTTAAACCTGCTTTAAAATTAATAAATCATATCTTAAAAATTGGCTCAGGCTTTTTTAAGTACAGGTAAGAAAAACGACCCACTGAACCGACCAACTCACCGCGGTTCCGCGGCCGAGTTGACTCGGCTGTGGATCGTTTTTCCTGTAGTTTACTTCTGAGGGTGTTTTGTGATTTTTGAGATAGTTTGTTTCCACCCAGATTTTCCAGAGAACAAGTTAGTTTTTGGGGTGGTCACAAATCCGTATTTTTGATCGAACTTCTTTACACTTTGGCTAATGGGTTATATCTGTAATGTATTATATGTATTGAACGTCCGCTAATCGCTATACGTCGATTAGTGGGGGTTATACAATCTGTGATCTGTAATGTTGATGGTATGTGTATATGAATTCGTTGGATTGTCGCGGATGAATAGCCGGAGGGTTGTGAGATGAGAGTTTTCTTATTCTTTCAATTCTTGTAATATGTAAATTGATGTAATAATTATTTGTATGGCCGCACAACCGGGTCGGGGTTGTAGCCGTCATTGTATAATTTCTTTTTACTGTTTTTGCTCCTAGGATAGACCCAAGGTGGGGTGCACAAACTACCGGGTATCTCGAAGTGCCGAGTGGCCTACTCACGGTATTGAGGGAGGTTGCTTCGCTTCGAGTACTTGGCGGGTAGTTTGCCGCACCCGTAGGGGTCTAGGGTAGGGTTTGGCTATTCATCGCGACCGTGTAATCCGTTCTTCGTTACAGGCTCGTACGAATTGCAGATTCCTAGTATATCCAATGTATTCATCTATGATCTGGAATGGCTATCATTGCATGTGACGAATGTTTATATATATATCTATATGATATCTATTTAGGCGTTGCTTATGTTTTGCATCCGCGCTAGTCCAGCCCTCGCTCTGTCGTTAGTTAAGTAACCTAACGGGTGATGACGGGACCCCGTGGCGAATGCGGATGGCATAAGCGTACGTCATATTTTCGTTGTTTTCTGCAATGGTAGGATTAAATGATAGGACGCATTGGAATTAATGCAAGATAAAATAAACCAAGTAACAGTCGTTGGAACACTTTGAAAACCACTCGGTTCTTTTCAAAACCAAACTTTTAAATGCGGAGCTTGAACCACTTCATTTGAAAGCTATCTCGTTCCTTCGATTATATCAAGTTCACTACGTTCACGGTTTCGCCAAAACCATTCATAGCCCTCCGTCGTTTCACATGAATGGTCAATAAGTATTCAAGCTATGTATGTTGGCCAAAGTCAAGGCATAGTGATTAGTAGCTATTGGGTATTCATGTGTAGCATAAATAGATGTGTTGGTTTGGGGCAGTCGTTCTACCATTTTGGCCAAAGTCAAGGGTATGTGCTGGTGGGCTCAAATTAACCTGGAGAATGACGGGTAGAACTTGACATGTGACTTATGATATTTTGGCCAAAGTCAAGGTCATAAGAGCATGGGGCAAAAATCCACATCGGGAGTTTCAAAAGAACTGAAACTTGCTAGTATTGCATACCATTTGGAGTGTGATGATTCTGGTAGGATTCCTTCAGTTTTGTCACGCAATGATATTTGGATCCCGATCCTACTGTGAGTATATGCTACTCCTCCAGAACTTTCTCACTTAACGATCAATGCTATAAACCAAGTAGGTGTCTAGAAAGGTGTTAGTGGGGCTACGCCCACCGGGAAAAGAGGTTACTTAATTAAGGAACTTCGCAAAAGCATTGGAAAACCTCCCTCGAAGTACCGACACTGGCCTGGCTGAACGGTTAAGCAAGTATTGTACGGTGAGATTGATCCCGACTAGTTCTTCCTTTATGGTTTGAGGAGGGATTCGAGAGACAGTGGGAGCCATCCTGTTTAGACAAATTAAAAATCACTCTAAACTTGCAAGAGCATCATGCTAAAGTGTTTCTTCTCTCTCTCCTAATTGCAGCGACCATTTATCATGACTGGACTTAAGTTACTTCTAGATAAAAACATACTGACAGGGCCAAACTACAAAGATTGGCTCAGGAATGTCAAAATGACAATCACTTATGACAAGTTGGGGTATCTTATTACCACCAAAGCTCCCCATGTCCCAGGTCCCACCTCCAGCATCACAGATAAGGAAATCCGTAAGACATGGGAGATCGACTGCGCGAAAGCCAAGTGCCTCGTGCTTGCCTCTATGGACAACGAACATCAGAGGAGGCACGAGAATATGGACCTCGAATCCATATTTCTCCATACAAAAGAACTGTATGGAGAGCAATCTCGTATCTCAAGATACGAAGTGTCGAAGAAGTTATTTTCGGCAAGATTGGCCGTCGGATCATCGGTAGCGGAACACGTGCTTAAGATGATTGGCTACATACAGGAGCTCGCGGACCTTGGGACCACGTTGGAGAATGAGCTCTATACGGACTTGATTCTTCAGTCCTTTCCTTCCACTTACGCCCAGTTCATCCTGAATTTCAACTTGCAAAAAAAGGAAGTTGAACTTTCAGAGCTCCTCAACTTGCTGAGGAGTGCAGAGGGCACCCTATAGAAAGGTAGGGAAACATCCACTTTGTTTGTAGGAGGATCTTCCTCTTCTAGGTTCAGGGCGAAAGCCAAGGGAAAGAAGAAGAAAACCCCCGCCAAACCAAGGGGCGGTGTTAGTAAGGTGGATACGAAGGGAAAGGCAAAAGCAACAAAGGTAGCGGGGAAGCTTGTGGATAAGGAAGAATGCTTTTACTGTCACAAGAGTGGACACTGGAAGAAAGATTGCAGGGCTTGGAATGCCAGAACATAGGATTTGAAGCAGGTTGCTGTAAGTCCACGTTGCCCATCCCGGTGCTTGCGGGGAGGCGGAAAACGGAATAAAAATCGGATTTTTTTAAGCTTAGGCAACATGGACTAGAGCTAGAAGGATCTTTGCTAAACAAAAACTTGCTAAAGCTAACTAGTAACTAGTTAAGTTCTAGAAAGGTTATACCTTGGGCTTTAAGTCCTTCTCTCCTTGCTCCTTGGAGTGGTGGAAGGAGGTCACCTTGGTCGTCTTCTCACGTCGAAGAAAGATCCACCTGAAAGCCTCAACCTTTGGCTTCAACTCCAAGCTAGAAGTAACTAGGGTGCAAGAAGTGCTAATCCTTGAACCCTAGATGAGAGTAGAGATGATCAAGAGAGGGTTTTTCTCAAGCTCAAGTGTTTCTCAACACATGAGAGGGGAGAGCTTGAGGGAGAGGAAGAACAAGAGAGAGAATGTAAGAAAAGGAATGAGAGAATAATATCAAGCCTTCTCTCATATATGTGAATTATTGTAATTAGATAATTAGCTAGATAATTGTCATGGTTAATCAAGACATGACCATTATCATTTCAATTTGCAAGGATCAAAAAGCATCTTCCAAAAGAAATGATGATGGTCAAAGTGTCAACCATAGTCAACAAGTCAAGGAGATCAAATGGTCAACAACCATAACCATGCTCACTTATTAAACTAATATCAATTAACAATAATACACACATAAACATTAGGGTTAATAAAATGACAATAGCCATTAACCCTAATCAAGGTCCTCTCCCTCTGTCTCAAGTAACTGTGCATATGCACCCGCATTCGTGATCCGAAGAACACGAACACAATGAGAAAAACCAATCCCAAATCATATACTAGGATCCGGCTTAAACCAAAGCCCGCTAGTATAAACTGTCCGGACAGCAAACGTGCACAAGTGCGCGGATGTGAACGAACCATGTCGCAAAACCATGCGACCTCTACTCATTTTGCCTAAAGGCGAATAGCTCTCTGTGTGGGACTCTAAAGACTCGACACTACGCTGGCAGTGGGTTTAACCACAGACCGCAAGCGGCACTAGCTGTACGTAACGGTCCCCAGGTAGATGTCGATAAGAAGACTGACGAGGTGAACCACATCTGAACTCCTACTGAGCCTGTATGTGACAATCACCGTACAGTCCGGTCTGTTCGTCTGATACATCGCATGGCGGGCCTAAGGGGGCGGTGAACGTCAGTCCCCTAATAGCGGTACAAGTCGTGTCGGAGTGTAGCCCGGAACACCCTGAGATAACACTGGAAACCTACCAGTATATCTCGCTTGCCCTGGCCAGGGACTACTCGTGTAATGGCTCTCCTGGACACAACGCGATGTCAACCCCCAATACCGGGAGATACGAATCCTGTCTAACCATCACTGCCTCCAAGTGCTTCGGGACTGCACCCAAAAACTACCTGTTTGCACGACTCCTTTGAGCCGTGGTAGGGTAGTAATCAAAGTGCAGTGGGAACACACTCGAGGCGAAGTGACAGTGTCAAGTCAGCGGACTAAGCTGTACTCATGTCACCTGGGAACTGATAACCGACGATAGGTATAATACCAACCAACAGTCCCCGACGAGTCCTGTCCAGTGTACTCGTAACCCAACGAGCACCCGCATACTATCTCAAGTACGACATACTGACGGCTGTGGGACAGACCGCCTCCCACACTGGGATGAGAAGCGCATACGCTAGTCTACTCCGGAGTATCGATGCCCTGTCTCGATAGTCCAACGACTAGGGACCTGTATAAGGATGTGCTTATAGATCACCCAGCTCCCACGAGTGCGAGCGCCATCACAACGCTGGTAATCAAGAAAAGATCCTAAGGGCTCTACTAATATGTATATCAGCAATATGCTAAATGAAACACATGCACATATTAAAGCAGAGACAAACCATTAGCATACTACCATTTCGAGCAAGATTGTATATACAACTGTGAATATCCCAAGCTTCCATCAAGTAATATACAAACTAGTATGATACAGTAATGGCCTCTAGGGCATATACACTAACAATCTCCCACTTGCACTAAGGCCATGTACTGGCGTATCGAAGACCTATCATCTCGATCAGCCGCTCGAACTGAGTCTGGGGCAAGGCCTTGGTGAATGGATCTGCTGTGTTATCTTCTGATGCAACTCTCCGGACCTCGATCTCCTGGCGATCTACGATCTCCCTGATCAGGTGATACCGCCTTAAGATGTGTCTGGATTTCTGATGGGATCTGGGTTCCTTCGCTAAAGCTATAGCCCCATTATTGTCGCAATACAGCGGTATTGGATCAACAATGGTAGGAACCACCTGAAGTTCTCTCAAGAACTTCCTCATCCAGACAGCTTCTTTTGCGGCATCAGATGCAGTGATGTATTCCGCTTCCATAGTCGAGTCAGCAACGGTTTCCTGTTTGGAGCTCTTCCAACACACCGCCCCTCCATTGAGGGTGAAGACAAAACCCGACATGGACTTGGAATCATCCTTGTCACTCTGGAAGCTGGAGTCAGCAAAAGCCTCAATCTGGAGGTCTTTTCCACCATACACCAAGAATATCTCCTTAGTCCTTCTCAGGTACTTGAGAATGTTCTTTACTGCTATCCAATGTTTCTCCCCTGGGTTTGACTGATACCTGCTTACCACACTCAGTGCATAAGCCACATCCGGTCTGGTACACAATATCGCATAAGTATAGAGCCTACCGCAGAAGCGTAGGGTATAATGGACATGCGATCCCTCTCCAAATCATTCTTGGGAGACATCTCTTTGGAGAGGGTGATCCCGTGACAAGCCGGTAGATTACCGCGCTTGGAATCTTCCATACTGAATCTCTTCAGTATGGCGTCGATGTACCTGGACTGCGAAAGTCCTAATATCCTCTTGGATCTGTCACGGTAGATCCGGATACCCAGAATGAATGAGGCATCACCCAGGTCTTTCATGGAGAACCTGTGTGACAAGAACCCCTTGACAGATTGTAGCATAGGAATGTCATTTCCTATTAAGAGAATGTCATCCACGTATAAAACGAGGAATACTACAGTTCTCGCTACAAATCTACAATAGATGCATGGTTCATCTGGATTTTTGATAAAGCCAAATTCCTTGACCGTCTCATCAAAACAGATGTTCCAACTCCGCGATGCCTGCTTTAGTCCTTAAATGGACTTAAGCAACTTACACTCCTTTCCGCTGCTCCGACTCTGAATGAAACCCTCTGGCTGATCCATATAGACACACTCCTCTAAATGTCCATTTAGAAAAGCTGTCTTTACGTCCATCTGCCAAATCTCATAATCGTGGAAGGCAGCAATGGCAAGAAGGATCCGAATGGATTTCAACATAGCTACTGGAGAAAAGGTTTCGTCGTAGTCCAAACCAGGTCGCTGACGAAAACCCTTTGCTACCAGTCTAGCTTTATAGGTCTCAACCTGTCCATCTACACCAATCTTCCTTTTGAAGATCCACTTGCATCCTACGGGTTTTACCCCATCTGGAGCAATGTCCAACGTCCATACTTTGTTGGTGTACATGCACTCCATTTCGGTCCGCATTGCATCCAGCCATTTTACCGAGTCGACGCTCTGAATGGCTTGCTGGAAGCTAGTAGGCTTATCACAATCTATGATGCAATCCTCTCTATCCCCGTCAATGAGAAAACCGTAGTATCTCTCGGGCGGATGAGACTGCCTACTACTCCTGTGGAGTGGCGTGGGAATGTCCTGATCTTTCGAACCCCCTAGTTCTACTAAGCTTTCAGTAATAGCTTGTGGTTCTGGAATTTCTTCCAGTTCTATTGCGCTCCCACTTATTTCTTTTTCTAAGAACTGGTGTTCTAGAAAGTGGGCATTACGAGAAACAAGGACTTTTTGTTCCTCTGCATAATTGAAAAGATAACCCCCTGGAGTTCTTTGGGTATCCCACAAACTTGCACAGTACCGAGCGTGCCTCGAGCTTGTCCGTATGCTGCTTTTTGACATAAGCTGGACATCCCCAAACCTTCAGGTATTGAAGATAGGGTTTCTTCCCACTCCATAACTCATATGGTGTAGTAGGCACAGTCTTAGTGGGAACTCGGTTCAAAAGGTATGCAGCTGATTCTAGCGCATATCCCCAGAACGATCGCGGCAACTCAGCGTTACTCATCATGGACCGTACCATATCCAATAGGGTTCGGTTCCGTCTCTCCGATACACCGTTATGTTGCGGAGTGTATGGAGGAGTAAGCTGAGAGAGAATTCCATTCTCTTTTAAGTAACCCAGGAACTCGGCACTCAAGTATTCACCACCTCGATCAGATCTCAGTGCCTTGATACTTTTGCCTGTTTGTTTTTCTACTTCATTCTTATATTCCTGGAACTTATCAAAAGCTTCGGATTTATGCTTCATTAAGAAGACATGTCCGAACCTTGAGAAATCATCCGTAAAAGTAATGAAGTAAGAATAACCGCTTCGCGCATGTGTAGACATTGGACCGCACACGTCGCTGTGTACGAGTCCCAAGAGCTCGCTCGCTCTTACTCCGTGTCCAGTGAACGGAGTCTTTGTCATCTTTCCCTTGAGACAGGATTGACAAGTTGCATACGATTGATATTCGAACGGATCCAAATATCCTTCTGCATGTAACTTAGTCAACCTTCTCTCATTTATGTGACCCAGTCTACAATGCTATAAGAAAGTTTTATTGATTTCTGGAGACTTTCTTTTGTGTGTATTCTGGACATTGAAAATCTGTGATTGGTTTAACACGTATATACCGTTGTTCAATGTACCTGACCCAATCAAAGCTTGATTAAGGTGAATGTTCACTACATTACTTACAAATGCAAATTCATAACCTTGTTTAGATAATAAAGATACAGAAATGATATTACAGGTTGCATTTGGTACATAATAACAACTACACAATACCAAAAAATGTCCATCCGACAATCCCAGGTGATAGTCCCCCACGGCCTCAGCATCCATGCTAGCACCGTTTGGAACTCTGAGGGTCATGTCACCTGCCTTCAAAACTCTACGCTTTCTCAACGCCTGCAAAGAATTACAGATATGAGATCCTGATCCGGTATCCAATACCCAGTAAGTAGAGTTTATTGATAGACAGTTTTCAATAACATACACACCTGAAGCTGAAGCTGCAACTCGCTTCAAATCCTGTGTTCTGGCTTTCCAAGCCTTGCAATCCTGTTTCCAGTGACCACTTTTGTGACAATAGAAGCATTCTTCCTTCCCCACCAGCTTTCCCGCTATCTTTGTTGCTTTTACTTTTCCCTTCGTATCCACTTTACCGACACCGCCTCTTGGTTGGCGGGGGCTTTCTTCTTCTTACCCTTGGCTTTCGCCCTGGATCTAGAAGAGGAAGATCCTCCTAAAAACAAAGTGGATGTCTCCCTACCTTTTTGTAGGGTGCCCTCAGCACTCCTCAACATGTTCAGAAGTTCGGAAAGTTATACCTCCTTTCCTTGCATGTTGAAGTTCAGAATAAACTGGGCGTAAGTGGAAGGAAGGGACTGGAGAATCAAATCAGTATAGAGTTCATTCTCCAACGTGGTCCCAAGGTCCGCGAGCTCCTCAATGTAGCCAATCATCTTAAGCACGTGTTCCGCTACCGATGATCCGACGGCCAACCTTGCCGAAAATAGCTTTTTCGACACTTCGTATCTTGCGATACGAGACTGCTCTCCATACAGTTCTTTTGTATGAAGAAATATGGACTCTAGGTCCATATTCTCGTGCCTCCTCTGATGTTCATTGTCCATCGAGGCTAATATGAGGCATTTGGCCTTCACGCAATCTATCTCCCATGTCTTACGGATTTCCTTATCCGCGACAGTGGAGGTGGGACCTGGGACAGGGTGAGCTTTGGTGGTTAGGACATACCCCAACTTGTCGTAAGTGATTGCCATCTTGACATTCCTGAGCCAATCTTTGTAGTTTGGCCCTGTCAATATGTTTTTATCTAGTAATAACTTAAGTCCGGTCATGTTGAATGGTCGCTGCAATTAGGAGAGAGAAAAGAAACACTTTAGCATGATGCTCTTGCAAGTTTAGAGTGGTTTTTAATTTGTCTAAACTGGATGGCTCCCACTGTCTCTCGAATCCCTTCTCAAGCCGTAAAGAAAGGATTAGTCAGGATCAATCCCACCGTATAATACTTGCTTAACCGTTCAGCCAGGCCAGTGTCGGTACTTCGAGGGAGGTTTTCCAACGCTTTCGCGAAGTTCCTTAATTAAGTAACCTCTTTTCCCTGTGGGCGTAGCCCCGCTAACACCTTTCTAGACACCTACTAAGTTTATAGCATTGATCATTAAGTGAGAGTTTTCCCGAGGAGTAGCATATACTCACAGTAGGATCGGGATCCAAATATCATCGCGTGATAAAACCGAAGGAATCCTACCAGAATTATCACACTCCAAATGGTATGCAGCGCTAGCAAGTTTCAGTACTTATGAAACTCCCGATGTGGATTTTTGCCCCATGCTCTTATGACCTTGGCGTGAGGTCAAAATGTCATAAGTCACATGTCAAGTTCTTCCCATCATTATCCTGGTTAATTTGAACCAACCTGTACCTACCCTTGACGTAGGCCAAAATGGCAGTACGACTGCCTCAAACCAACGCATTCTATCTATGCAACAGATAAATATCCGGCAGCTACCAATCACTATGCCTTGGCGTGAGGTCAAAATACATAGCTTGAATACTACCGTATATTTAACTGAAATGATGGAGGGCTACGGATGGTTTTGGCGAAACCGTGAACGTAGTGAACTTGATATAATCGATGGAACAAGATAGCTTTTAAAAGGAGTGGTTCAAGCTCCGCGTTTAAAAGTTTAGTTTTGAAAAGAACCGAGTGGTTTTCAAAGTGTTCCAATCGACTTTTACTTGGTTTATTTTCTTGCATTACTTCTTTTAATGCGTCCCATCATTTAATCCTACCATTACAGAAAACAACCAAAATATGACGTACGCTTATGCCATTCGCATTCGCCACGGGGCCCCGTCATCACCCGTTAGGTTACTTAACTAACGACAGAGCGGGGGCTGGGCTAGCGCGGCTGTAAAACATAAGCAACGCCTAAATAGTTATCATATATAAATATATAGCAATGGTAGACATTACAGATCACAGATGGATACATTGGATATACTAGGAATCCGCAATCCGTTCGAGCCTGTAACGAAAAGCGGATTACACGGTCGCGGTGAATAGCCAATACCCCACCCAAGACCCCTACGGTTGCGGCAAACTACCCGCCAAGTACTCGAAGCGAAGCAACCTCCCTCACCACCGTGAGTAGGCCACTCGGCACTTCGAGATACCCGGTAGTTTGTGCACCCCCTCCATGGGTCTATCCTAGGAGCAAAAACAGTAAAAAGAATTATACAATGACGGCTACAACCCCGACCCGGTTGTGAGGCCAAACAAATAATAATATTACATCAATTTACATATTACAAATGAATGAAAGAGAAACAACACTCATCTCACATCCACCCCGGCTATTCATCCGCGACAATCCAACCCATTCATATACACAAACCAGTATCAATCACAGATCACAGATATGTATAACCCCGCCTAATCGACATATAGCGATTAGCCGACGTTCAATACATGCAAACATCACAGATATAACCCTTATAGTCAAAGTGTATTGAAGTTCGAAAAAAAATACGGATTTATAGGCCCCCAAAAGTAAATTTCTATTCTGGAAAATCTGGGCACAAATAAACCATCTAAAAAATCCAAAAACCAAGCCATAAATACACTGCACCAAACTCGACTCAGTGAAGAGTTAAAACGACGGCGGTTCCGCGGCAATAGCTTGCTATTGCCGCTGAACCGCGGCGGTTTAGACGACTCACTGGACCGGGTTTGGTGGTTTTCTTCACAAAACCCTGAGACGATTTTTGGAGTATAACAAATTTTGTTTTGACCAGAAAAAAATTTAACAGAAAACTAGGGTTTTGAAATTTTGGTTTTTCGATTTTTCCGTTTCGAACTTCGACACACTTCACTACCTAGCTAGTTTATGTTTAGTTAGGCTCTGATACCACTGTAAGTCCACGTTGCCCACCCTGGTGCTTGCGGGGAGGCGGAAAACGGAATAAAAATCGGATTTTTATAAGCTTAGGCAACATGGACTAGAGCTAGAAGGATCTTTGCTAAACAAAAACTTGCTAAAGCTAACTAGTAACTAGCTAAGTTCTAGAAAGGTTATACCTTGGGCTTTAAGTCCTTCTCTCCTTGCTCCTTGGAGTGGTGGAAGGAGGTCACCTTGGTCGTCTTCTCACGTCGAAGAAAGATCCACCCGAAAGCCTCAACCTTTGGCTTCAACTCCAAGCTAGAAGTAACTAGGGTGCAAGAAGTGCTAATCCTTGAACCCTAGATGAGAGTAGAGATGATCAAGAGAGGGTTTTTCTCAAGCTCAAGTGTTTCTCAACACATGAGAGGGGAGAGCTTGAGGGAGAATGTAAGAAAAGGAATGAGAGAATAATATCAAGCCTTCTCTCATATATGTGAATTATTGTAATTAGATAATTAACTAGATAATTTTCATGGTTAATCAAGACATGACCATTATCATTTCAATTTGCAAGGATCAAAAAGCATCTTCCAAAAGAAATGATGATGGTCAAAGTGTCAACCATAGTCAACAAGTCAAGGAGGTCAAATGGTCAACAACCATAACCATGCTCAATTATTAAACTAATATCAATTAACAATAATACACACATAAACATTAGGGTTAATAAAATGACAATAGCCATTAACCCTAATCAAGGTCCTCTCCCTCTGTCTCAAGTAACTGTGCATACGCACCCGCATTCGTGATCCGAGAAACACGAACACAATGAGAAAAACCAATCCCAAATCATATACTAGGATCCGGCTTAAACCAAAGCCCGCTAGTATAAACTGTCCGGACAGCAAACGTGCACAAGTGCGCGGATGTGAACGAACCCTGTCGCAAAACCATGCGACCTCTACTCATTTTGCCTAAAGGCGAATAGCTTTCTGTGTGGGACTCTAAAGACTCGACACTACGCTGGCAGTGGGTTTAACCACAGACCGCAAGCGGCACTAGCTGTACGTAACGGTCCCCAGGTAGATGTTGATAAGAAGACTGACGAGGTGAACCCCATCTGAACTCCTACTGAGCCTGTATGTGACAATCTCCGTACAGTCCGGTCTGTTCGTCTGATACATCGCATGGCGGGCCTAGGGGGCGGTGAACGTCAGTCCCCTAATAGCGGTACAAGTCGTGTCTGAGTGTAGCCCAGAACACCCTGAGATAACACTGGAAACCTACTAGTATATCTCGCTTGCCCTGGCCAGGGACTACTCGTGTAATGGCTCTCCTGGACACAGCGCGATGTCAACCCCTAATACCGGGACAGACGAATCCTGTCTAACCGTCACTGCCTCCAAGTGCTTCGGGACTGCACCCAAAAACTACCTGTTTGCACGACTCCTTTGAGCCGTGGTAGGGTAGTAATCAAAGTGCTGTGGGAACACACTCGAGGCGAAGTGACAGTGTCAAGTCAGCGGACTAAGCTGTACTCATGTCGCCTGGGAACTGATAACTGACGATAGGTATAATACCAACCAACAGTCCCCGACGAGTCCTGTCCAGTGTACTCGTAACCCAACGAGCACCCGCATACTATCTCAAGTACGACATACTGACGGCTGTGGGACAGACCGCCTCCCACACTGGGATGAGAAGCGCATACGCTAGTCTACTCCGGAGTATCGATGCCCTGTCTCGATAGTCCAACGACCAGGGACCTGTATAAGGATGTGCTTATAGATCACCCAGCTCCCACGAGTGCGAGCGCCATCACAACGCTGGTAATCAAGCAAAGATCCTAAGGGCTCTACTAATATGTATATCAGCAATATGCTAAAAGAAACACATGCACATATTAAAGCAGAGACAAACCAAGTAGCATACTACCATTTCGAGTAAGATTGTTTATACAACTGTGAATATCGCAAGCTTCCATCATGTAATATACAAACTAGTATGATACAGTAATGGCCTCTAGGGCATATACACTAACAGTTGCGGCTTCAGCTTCAGGTGTGTATGTTATTGAAAACTGTCTATCAATAAACACTACGTCCTGGGTATTGGATACCGGATCAGGATCTCATATCTGTAATTCTTTGCAGGCATTGAGAAAGCGTAGGTTTTTGAAAGCAGGTGACATGACCCTCAAAGTTGCAAACGGAGCTAGCATGGATGCTGAGGCCGTGGGGGACTATTGTTAGTGTTTATGCCCTAGAAGGCCATTACTGTATCATACTAGCTTGTATATTACTTAATGGAAGCTTGGGATATTCACATGTATATAACAGTCTTGCTAAACATGGTAGTATGCTACTTGGTTTTTCTATCTTAATATGTGAGTGTACGTATTGATAGAGCTCTTAGGATCTTGCTTGTCTACCAGCGTTGTGATGGCAGTCACACTAGTGGGGGCTGGGTAGTCTACAAGCACATCCTTATTCAGGTCCCTGGTCGTTGGATTATCGAGACAGAGCATCGATACTCCGGAGTAGACTAGTGTGTACGCTTCTCATCCCAGTTGGGGAGATGGTCTGTCCCACAGCCGTCAGTACGTCGTACTGGAGATAGTATACAGGTGCTCGTTAGGTTACGGGTACACCGGACAGGACTCACAGGGAACTGTTGGTTGGTTTGATACCAGTCGTCAGTGAACAGTTCCCAGGTGACATGAGTACAGCGTAGTCCGCAGACTTGACACTGCTACTTCGCCTCGAGTGTGTCCCACTGTTCTTAGATTGCTACCCTACCACGGCTCTATGGAGTCGTGCAAACAGGTAGCAGTTGGGTGCAGTCCCGAGCACTTGGAGGCAGTGGCGGTTAGACAGGATTCGTCCCTCCCGGTATTGGGAGTAGATATCGTGCTGTGTCAGAGAGCCATTACGCAAAGTCCCTGGCCAGGGCAAGCGAGATTTGCTGGTAGGTTCCAGCAGTTTCTCAGGGTGTAATGGGCTTCACTCCGACACGACTTATACCGCTATTAGGGGACTGACGCTTGCCGCCCCCCTAGGCCCGATATGCGATAGTCATGGACGAACGGACCGGACTGTATGGAGATTGTCACATCAGACTCAGTAGGAGTTCGGATGGGTTTACTCATCGGCCTTCTTATCGACAGCTACCTGGGGACCGTTACGTACAGCTAGTGCCGCTTGCGGTCTGTGGTTAAACCCACTGCCAGCGTAGTAGTCGAGTCTCTAGAGTCCCACACAGAGAGTTTCCTACTCCAGGCGAAACGATATAGAGGTTGCATGGTTTTGCGACAAAGGGTTCGGACGCATACGTGCGTTTACGCGCGTACGACTTTCGGACAGATTTTACCAGTCGGCTTTGGTTTAAGCCAGTTACTGGTATCCGGTTATTGGATTTATACAGTCTAAAGTTTTTCCGTATTTTTACGGATCGGAGGGGCGTTCTCGTAATTACTCGAGAAGCTTCTAGAAGATGTGACTAAGGAGGTTTGTTTTGGAAAGAGAGTGAGTCATAGTGGTGATTCATTCACTTCATTAATGCTCATTTATTGCTTAATGACTCATGTTAATGAATCATCACAAGATATTTTGTGAAGCATGCTTATTCATTTCCTTTATTGATTTATTGAAAATAAGAATGCTTCATAATATTATGATACACTCTCTCTCTTCTCTCATTATCATATCACACATTCTCTCTCCTCAAGCTCTCATCTTCAAGATACTAACCTTAATCCTCATGTGTTGAGAACAAAGGTTTAGTTAGACTAAACAATCCATAACCTACACTCTTTATCATTCTATCATCTTTGATTAGCAATCAAAGTTGATTAGTTACCTCAAGTTAGAGGTTTAGCTTGGAGTTTCGCTCTCGGGTGGATCGTCTACTACCTAGAGAAGGCCGAGGAGAACCAAGGAGGACATAAAGAAGAAGGACCGGTTCATTAGGTATAATCCCTAATCACTTATGTAAAGAAACTCATAAGAATACGGTTTTTAGGGTTTAGCTTCGATTCTTGCGGTTAGTCGATGTTTGTTGTTTAAACTTGATAAGTTTTGTAAATTCCGCCTCCCCATAAGTACTGGGGTGTACTACATCGACTTACAGTGGTATCAGAGCCTCGCTAAACACTAAATAACTTAATCGCAAATTTGTACGAATTTCGAACGAAAAAACGATCCCGGAAAACCCTAGTTCTGTTAAGTTTCTGTCGAAGTGAAAATGAAGTCCTAAAATTTTTCTGGAGTGTTCAGAGAGCTAGAAATGGGTCCAGGAGAACACCCAAGAAATTCGAGCCCATGAATCGGCAACTCGGCCGCGGAAGCGCGGCGGATCGGTGGGATCTGCCGCGCATCCGCGGCGCTTTGGCCGAGTCATGGACTCGTTTTTCTTGTGTGGGTCCCCTGTGACATTTGGGGTTTTCTGGGATATTTAATTATTGCTCAGGTTACTGTTTAACAGAGCAGATTTTGGAGCAATTTTGAAGTTGTTTATTCGATCGAAAAATACAGTATTTGCGTATTGGATTATATCTGTGATTGTTTGATGTGTTCGTAAACCTCCCCCAACTGCTAGTATGTCGGTTGGCAGGGGGTTGCACATTTCTGAAATGGTTATATCTGTTTGTGCATATAAACTGTATTGGACTGTTGTGGTGTATAGCCGGGGTTAGCAAAGGGTTATTGTTATAATTCATTTGTTGTAAATGTAATTTGTTGTAATATTATTTTCGCGGGGCACTTCCAGGTTGCGGTTGTAGCCACCGTTGTATTATTTCATTTTACTGTTTTTGCTCCTAGGACTGACCCAAGGTGGGGTACACAGACTGCCGGGTGGGTAGTTTGCCGTACCCGTAGGGGTCGAGGGTGGGGTAAACGGCTATTCATCACAACTGTGTAATCTGTCTTTTCTTGCAGGCTCAAAAGAAATACAGATTGCTTGCAAATCCAATATTGTTTATCTGAGTTCTGGAATGAATATCATTGCGTCAGACGAATGTAAAATATCTATATTTATTATAGCTATTTAGACGTCACTTATGTTTTACACCCGCGCTAGCCCAGCCCCCGCTCTGTCGTTAGTTAAGTAACCTAACGGGTGATGACGGGACCCCGTGGCGAATGCGGATGGCATAAGAGGACGTTATATTTTCGTTGTTTTCTGCAATGATAGGTTAATGATGGGACGCATTATCTGTAATGCAAAGTAAAACAAACCAAAGTTTTAATCGTTGGAACAATTTAAAAGAAACCACTCGGTTATTTTTAAACAGATATTTTTAAATGCGGAGATTTAACCACTCCTTTTAAAAGCTATCAGGTTCCTTCGGTTATATCAAGTTCACTACGTTCACGGTTTCGCCAAAACCATTCGTAGCCCTCCGTCATTTCATCTGGGTATTCAGTAGTATTCAAGCTATGTATTTTGACCTAACGCCAAGGCATAGTGTTTGGTAGCTGCTGGATATTCATTTGTTGCATAGATAGATGAGTTAGTTTGGGACAGTCGTATTATCATTTTGGCCGAACGTCAAGGATATATACGGATGGGTTCAAACTGACAGGATAATGATGGGTAGAACTTGACATGTGACTTATGACATTTTGACCTAACGCCAAGGTCATAAGAGCATGGGGTAAAAACTTATATCGGGAATTTCTAAAGAAACTGAAATTTGCAAAGAGATGCATACCATTTGGAGTTTGATGAATGTTGGTAGGATTCCTTCAACATTATCATACGATGATATTTGGATCCCGATCCTACTGTGAGTATATGCTACTTATCAGGATATTCGTCGCTTAACGATCAATGCTATAAACCTAGTAGGTGTCCAGAAAAGTGTCAGCGGGGTTACGCCCCCAGAGAAAAGAGGTTCTTTAATTAAGGAACTTCGCGAAAGCGTTGGAAAACCTCCCTCGAAGTATCGACACCGGCCTGGCTGAACGGTTAAGCAAGTATTGTACGGTGAGAATAGTCTTGGCTAATTCTTCTTTTATGGTTTGAGGAAGGATTCGAGAAACAGTGGGAGCCATCCAGTTTAGATAAACTAAAAACCACTCTAAACTTGCAAGAGCATCATGCTAAAGAGTTTTCTTCTCTCTCTCCTAATTGCAGCGACCCTGAAAATGACTGGACTTAAGTTACTTTTAGAGAAAAATATACTGACGGGGCCAAACTATAAAGATTGGCTGCGGAATGTTAAGATGGCTTTGACCTATGACAAACTGGGGTACGTCCTCACCGCTACGGCACCTGCTGTCCCTGGTCCCAAATCCAGTAATGCGGATAAGGAAATCCGCAAAACCTGGGATTTAGATTGCGCGAGAGCCAAGTGCATCGTGCTTGCCTCGATGAACAATGAACATCAGAGGAGGCACGAGGATATGTCCTTAGATGGCATATTTCTCCATACAAAGGAACTTTATGGAGAGCAATCTCGTATAGCAAGATACGAGACCTCAAAAAAATTGTTTCGAGCGAGGTTGGCTGTCGGGTCATCGGTAGGTGAACATGTCCTACAGATGATTGGCTATATAGAAGAGCTCGCAGACCTTGGGACGACTTTGGATAATGAGCTCTATACAGACCTTGTTCTCCAGTCCCTTCCTCCCACCTACGCCCAGTTTATCCTCAACTTCAATCTTCAAGGAAAAGAAGTTGAACTTGCGGAACTCCTAAACATGTTAAGGAGTGCAGAGGGCACCTTGCAGAAGGCAAGGGAAACACCCGCTATGTTTGTTGGCGGTTCATCTTCTTCCGGGTCCAAGGCTAGGGCCAAAGGAAGGAAGAAGAAGGCCGCACCCAGACCTAGAGGAGGTGTTAATAAGGTGGGAAAGAAGGGAAAGAAAAAGTTTACAGCACCGGTAGTTGGCCTGGATGAGTGCTTCCATTGTCACAGGAAAGGGCACTGGAAGAAGGATTGCAAAGCGTGGAACGCCAAGAACCAGGAACCGAAGCAAGCTGTGGCTTCGACTTCAGGTGTGTTTGTAATTGAGAATTGTCTGTCGATCAACTCTACTTCCTGGGTATTGGATACCGGGTCAGGATCTCATATTTGCAATTCATTGCAGGCACTGAGAAACCGTAGAGTGCTAAAGGAAGGTGATATGATCCTCAGGGTTGCTAACGGAGCTAGCGTGGGAGCTGCGTCCGTCGGGGATTATCACCTAGGATTGACGAGTGGACATATTTTGGTTTTACATAACTGTTATTTTGTACCCAGCTTAACGTGTAATATCATATCAGTTTCCTTGTTATCGAATAAAGGTTATGATTTCACGTTTGTAAGAGATGTTGTCAACATCCACCTTAATCATGGTTTGATTGGGTCCGGTACTCTAAATAACGGCATATATGTGTTAAACCAACTCCAAGTTTTCAATGTCCAGAACACACTAAAAAGAAAGTCTCCAGATTTAAATAAAGCTTTCTTATGGCATTGTAGACTGGGTCACATCAATGAGAGAAGGTTGACTAAGTTGCATAGAGAAGGATATTTGGACACGTTCGAATATCAAACTTATGGCACTTGTCAATCTTGTCTCAAAGGAAAGATGACAAAGACTCCATTCACTGGACAAGGAGTAAGAGCGAGCGAGCTCTTAGGACTCATACACAGTGATGTATGCGGTCCAATGTCTACACATGCAAGAGGTGGTTTTTCCTATTTCATTACTTTCACGGATGATTACTCAAGATACGGATTCATTTATCTGATGAAACATAAATCCGAGGCTTTTGAGAAATTCCAAGAGTATAAGAATGAAGTAGAAAACCAAACCGGCAAAAGTATAAAGACACTTAGATCTGATCGAGGTGGTGAATACTTGAGTGCCGAGTTCCTAGGTTACCTAAAAGAGAAAGGAATTCTCTCTCAGCTTACTCCTCCATACACTCCACAGCATAACGGTGTATCGGAGAGACGGAATCGAACCCTATTGGATATGGTACGATCCATGATGAGTAATGCTGAGTTACCGCGATCTTTCTGGGGACATGCGCTAGAATCAGCGGCATATCTTTTGAACATGGTACCTACCAAGACTGTGCCTACCACTCCATATCAGATGTGGAGTGGGAAGAAACCCCATCTACAGTATATAAAGATTTGGGGATGTCCAGCTTTTGTTAAAAAGCAGCATGTGGACAAGCTCGAGGCACGATCAGTAAAATGTTTGTTTGTGGGATATCCAAAGCACTCCAGGGGATATCTATTCTATTACGCAGAGGAACAGAAGGTATTTGTTTCTCGTAATGCCCATTTTCTAGAACATCAGTTTTTAGAAAAGGAATCAAGTGGGAGCGAAATAGAACTGGAAGAAATTCCAGAACCACAAACTGCTGCTGAAAGTTTGGTAGAACCAGAGGTTCAAGAAGAACAGAACATTCCCGCACCCCTCCGCAGGAGTAGTAGGCCGTCTCGTCCGCCTGAGAGATACTACGGTTTTCTCATAGATGGGGATAGAGAGGATTGCATCATAGATGATGATGAACCTACTGACTTCAGGCAGGCCATCCAGAGCGGCGACTCGGTACGATGGCTAGATGCAATGCGGACCGAAATGGAGTCCATGTACACCAACAAAGTATGGACTTTGGACTTTGCTCCAGATGGGGTAAAACCCATAGGATGCAAATGGATCTTCAAGAAAAAGATTGGTGTAGATGGACAGGTGGAAACCTATAAGGCTAGACTTGTTGCAAAGGGTTTTCGTCAAAGACCTGGTTTGGACTATGACGAAACTTTTTCTCCAGTGGCTATGCTCAAATCCATTCGGGTCCTTCTTGCTATTGCTGCCTTCCATGATTATGAAATCTGGCAGATGGACGTAAAGACGGCTTTTCTGAATGGAAATTTAGAAGAGAGCGTCTATATGGATCAGCCAGAGGGTTTCAATCAGAGTGGGAGCAGCGGGAAAGTATGCAAGCTACTTAAGTCCATTTATGGACTAAAGCAGGCATCGCGGAGTTGGAACATCTGTTTTGATGAGACAGTCAAAGAATATGACTTTATCAAAAATCCAGATGAACCGTGCATATATAGTAAAGCTGTGGCCAGAAGTGTCGTATTCCTCGTCTTGTACGTGGATGACATTCTATTGATAGGAAATGACATTCCTATGCTACAATCTGTCAAAGGATTCTTGTCACACAGGTTCTCCATGAAAGACCTGGGTGATGCCTCTTACATTCTGGGGATCCGGATCTATCGTGATAGATCCAAGAGGATGTTGGGACTTTCGCAGTCCAGGTATATCGACACTGTACTGAAAAGATTCAGTATGGAAGATTCAAAGCGCGGTAATCTACCGGCTTGTCACGGAATCACCCTCTCCAAAGAGATGTCTCCCAAGACTGATTTGGAAAGGGAACGCATGTCTATTATACCCTACGCTTCTGCGGTAGGCTCTATAATGTATGCGATGTTGTGTACCAGACCAGATGTAGCTTATGCACTGAGCGTGGTAAGCAGGTATCAGTCAAACCCAGGGGAGAAACACTGGATAGCAGTAAAGAACATTCTCAAGTACCTGAGGAGGACTAAGGAGATGTTCTTGGTTTACGGCGGAAAAGACCTCAGGTTGGAGGCCTTTGCTGATTCCGGCTTCCAGAGTGATAAGGACGATTCCAAGTCCATGTCGGGTTACGTCTTTACCCTCAATGGAGGGGCGGTGTGCTGGAAGAGCTCCAAGCAGGACACCGTTGCTGACTCGACGATGGAAGCGGAGTATATAGCTGCTTGCGATGCCGCAAAAGAAGCAGTCTGGATGAAGAAGTTCCTAACAGAACTTCAGGTGGTTCCTACCATAGTTGATCCAATACCTCTGTATTGCGACAACAACGGAGCTATAGCTTTAGCGAAGGAACCAAGGTCCCATCAGAAATCCAGACACATCTTAAGGCGGTATCACCTGATCAGGGAGATCATTGATCGTCAGGAGATCGAGGTTCGGAGAGTTGCTTCAGAAGAGAACATTGCTGATCCATTCACGAAGGCCCTTCCTCAGATTCAGTTCGAGAGGCTGCTCGAGATCATTGGTCTGCGATATGCCAGTACATGGCCCTAGTGCAAGTGGGAGATTGTTAGTGTTTATGCCCTAGAAGGCCATTACTGTATCATACTAGCTTGTATATTACTTAATGGAAGCTTGGGATATTCACATGTATATAACAGTCTTGCTAAACATGGTAGTATGCTACTTGGTTTTTCTATCTTAATATGTGAGTGTACGTATTGATAGAGCTCTTAGGATCTTGCTTGTCTACCAGCGTTGTGATGGCAGTCACACTAGTGGGGGCTGGGTAGTCTACAAGCACATCCTTATTCAGGTCCCTGGTCGTTGGATTATCGAGACAGAGCATCGATACTCCGGAGTAGACTAGTGTGTACGCTTCTCATCCCAGTTGGGGAGATGGTCTGTCCCACAGCCGTCAGTACGTCGTACTGGAGATAGTATACAGGTGCTCGTTAGGTTACGGGTACACCGGACAGGACTCACAGGGAACTGTTGGTTGGTTTGATACCAGTCGTCAGTGAACAGTTCCCAGGTGACATGAGTACAGCGTAGTCCGCAGACTTGACACTGCTACTTCGCCTCGAGTGTGTCCCACTGTTCTTAGATTGCTACCCTACCACGGCTCTATGGAGTCGTGCAAACAGGTAGCAGTTGGGTGCAGTCCCGAGCACTTGGAGGCAGTGGCGGTTAGACAGGATTCGTCCCTCCCGGTATTGGGAGTAGATATCGTGCTGTGTCAGAGAGCCATTACGCAAAGTCCCTGGCCAGGGCAAGCGAGATTTGCTGGTAGGTTCCAGCAGTTTCTCAGGGTGTAATGGGCTTCACTCCGACACGACTTATACCGCTATTAGGGGACTGACGCTTGCCGCCCCCCTAGGCCCGATATGCGATAGTCATGGACGAACGGACCGGACTGTATGGAGATTGTCACATCAGACTCAGTAGGAGTTCGGATGGGTTTACTCATCGGCCTTCTTATCGACAGCTACCTGGGGACCGTTACGTACAGCTAGTGCCGCTTGCGGTCTGTGGTTAAACCCACTGCCAGCGTAGTAGTCGAGTCTCTAGAGTCCCACACAGAGAGTTTCCTACTCCAGGCGAAACGATATAGAGGTTGCATGGTTTTGCGACAAAGGGTTCGGACGCATACGTGCGTTTACGCGCGTACGACTTTCGGACAGATTTTACCAGTCGGCTTTGGTTTAAGCCAGTTACTGGTATCCGGTTATTGGATTTATACAGTCTAAAGTTTTTCCGTATTTTTACGGATCGGAGGGGCGTTCTCGTAATTACTCGAGAAGCTTCTAGAAGATGTGACTAAGGAGGTTTGTTTTGGAAAGAGAGTGAGTCATAGTGGTGATTCATTCACTTCATTAATGCTCATTTATTGCTTAATGACTCATGTTAATGAATCATCACAAGATATTTTGTGAAGCATGCTTATTCATTTCCTTTATTGATTTATTGAAAATAAGAATGCTTCATAATATTATGATACACTCTCTCTCTTCTCTCATTATCATATCACACATTCTCTCTCCTCAAGCTCTCATCTTCAAGATACTAACCTTAATCCTCATGTGTTGAGAACAAAGGTTTAGTTAGACTAAACAATCCATAACCTACACTCTTTATCATTCTATCATCTTTGATTAGCAATCAAAGTTGATTAGTTACCTCAAGTTAGAGGTTTAGCTTGGAGTTTCGCTCTCGGGTGGATCGTCTACTACCTAGAGAAGGCCGAGGAGAACCAAGGAGGACATAAAGAAGAAGGACCGGTTCATTAGGTATAATCCCTAATCACTTATGTAAAGAAACTCATAAGAATACGGTTTTTAGGGTTTAGCTTCGATTCTTGCGGTTAGTCGATGTTTGTTGTTTAAACTTGATAAGTTTTGTAAATTCCGCCTCCCCATAAGTACTGGGGTGTACTACATCGACTTACAACTATCACCTGGGAATGTCAGATGGACATGTTTTGGTTCTACGTAATTGCTTTTTTGTACCCAACGCAACTTGTAATATCATTTCTGTATCTTTGATTTCTAAAGAAGGTTATGAATTTGCGTTTGTAAGTAATGTTGTAAACATTCACCTTAATCAAATTCTGATTGGGTCAGGTACATTGAGCAATGGTATTTACGTATTAAACCAACCACAGATTTTCAATGTCCAGAATACACACAAAAGAAAGTCTCCGGAAACAAATCAGACTTTCTTATAGCATTGTAGACTGGGTCACATCAATGAGAGAAGGTTGACGAAGTTACATACAGAAGGATATTTGGATCCGTTCGAATATCAATCATATACAACTTGTCAATCCTGTCTCAAATGAAAGATGACAAAGACTCCGTTCACTGGACACGGAGTAAGAGCGAGCGAGCTCTTGGGACTCGTACACAGCAACGTGTGCGGTCCAATTTCTACGCATGCACGAAGCGGTTATTCTTACTTCATTACTTTTACGGATGACTTTTCAAGGTACGGTTATGTCTTCTTAATGAAACACAAATCCGAAGCCTTTGGAAAATTCCAGGAATATAAGAATGAAGTAGAAAAACAAACAGGCAAAAGTATCAAGACACTAAGATCTGATCGAGGTGGTGAATACTTGAGTGCCGAGTTCCTGGATTACTTAAAAGAGAATGGAATTCTCTCTCAGCTTACTCCTCCATACACTCCGCAACATAACGGTGTATCGGAGAGACGGAACCGAACCCTATTGGATATGGTACGGTCCATGATGAGTAACGCTGAGTTACCGCGATCATTCTGGGGATATGCGCTAGAATCAGCTGCATATCTTTTGAACCGAGTTCCAACTAAGACTGTGCCTACTACACCATATCAGATGTGGTGTGGGAAGAGACCCTATCTTAATCACATTAAGACATGGGGATGTCTAGCTTTTGTCAAAAAGCAGCATGCGGACAAGTTCGAGGCACGCTCAGTATAGTGCAAGTTCGTGGGATATCCAAAGAACTCCAAGGGATATTTTTTCTATTGCGAAGAGAAACAAAAGGTATTTGTTTCTCGAAATGCCCACTTCTTGGAAACTCAGTTTTTGGAAAAACAGATAAATGGGAGCGCAATAGAACTGGAAGAAATTCCAGAACCACGAGCTATTACTGAAAGCTTAGTAGAACCAGAGGGTTCGAAAGATCAGGACATTCCTACGCCGCTCCGCAGAAGTAGTAGGCAGTCTCATCCGCCCGGGAGATACTATGGTTTTCTCATAGACGGGGATAAAGAGGATTGCATCATTGATAGTGATGAGCCTACTAGCTTCCAGCAGGCCATTCAGGGCGTTGACTCGGTAAAATGGCTGGATGCAATACGGACCGAAATGGAGTCCATGTACACCAACAAAGTATGGACGTTGGACATTGCTCCAGATGGGGTAAAACCCGTAGGATGCAAGTGTATCTTCAAAAGGAAGATTGGTGTAGATGGACAGGTTGAGACCTATAAAGCTAGACTTGTTGCAAAGGGTTACCGTCAAAGACCTGGCTTGGACTATGACGAAACCTTTTCTCCAGTGGCTATGCTGAAATCCATTCGGATCCTTCTTTCCATTGCTGCCTTCCACGATTATGAGATCTGGCAGATGGACGTAAAAACCGCTTTTCTAAATGGAAATTTAGAGGAGTGTGTCTATATGGACCAGCCAGAGGGATTCATTCAGAGTGGGAGCAGCGGAAAGGTGTGCAAGTTGCTTAATTCCATCTATGGACTAAAGCAGGCATCGCGGAGTTGGAACATCTATTTTGATTAGACGGTCAAAGAATTTGGCTTTATCAAAAATCCAGATGAACCATGCATCTATTGTAGATTTGTAGTGAGAACTATAGTATTTCTCGTTTTATACGTGGATGACATTCTCTTGATAGGAAATGACATTCCTATGCTACAATCTGTCAAAGGGTTCTTGTCACACATGTTCTCAATGAAAGACCTGAGTGATGCCTCTTACATTCTGGGATCCGGATCTATCGTGACAGATCCAAGAGGATATTAGGACTCTCACAGTCCAGGTACATCGACACCATACTGAAAAGGTTCAGTATGGAAGATTCCAAGCGCGGTAATCTACCGGCTTGTCACGGGATCACCCTCTCCAAAGAGATGTCTCCCAAGACTGATTTGTAAAGGGATCGCATGTCTATTATACCCTACGCTTCTGAGGTAAGCTCTATAATGTATGCGATGTTGTGTACCAGACCAGATGTAGCTTATGCACTGAGTGTGGTAAGCCAGTATCAGTCAAACCCTGGGGAGAAGCACTGGATAGCGGTAAAGAACATTCTCAAGTACCTGAGAAGGACTAAGGAGATGTTCTTGGTGTATGGCGGAAAAGACCTCCAGATCGAGGCCTTTGCTGACTCCAGCTTCCAGAGTGACAAGGATGATTCCAAGTCCATGTTGAGTTATGTCTTTACCCTCTATGGAGGGGTGGTGTGTTGGAAGAGTTCCAAACAGGAAACTGTTGCTGACTCGATGATGGAAGCGGAATATATCGCTGCTGCAGATGCCGCAAAGGAAGCTGTCTGGATAAAGAAGTTCCTCACGGAGCTTCAGGTGGTTCCTACCATTGTTGATCCAATACCGATGTATTGCGACAACAACGGAGCTATAGCTTTAGCGAAGGAACCCAGGTCCCATCAGAAGTCCAGGCACATCTTGAGGCGGTATCACCTGATCAGGGAGATCGTGGGTCGCCAGGAGATCGAGGTTCGGAGAGTTGCTACGGAAGATAACACTGCTGATCCATTCACGAAGGCCTTACTCCAGATTCAGTTCGAGCGGCTGATCGAGATGATAGGTCTTCGATACGCCAGTACATGGCCTTAGTGCAAGTGGGAGATTGTTAGTGTATATGCCTTAGAGGCCATTACTGTATCATACTGGATTGTATATTACTTGATGGAAGCTTGGGATATTCACCTTGTATTGACATTCTTGCTCAAAATGGTAGTATGCTACTTGGTTTGTTTCTACTTTAATGTGTGCATGTGTTCTTTTAGCATATCGCCTTTACACATTAGTGGAGCCCTTAGGATCTTTGCTTGATTACCAGCGTTGTGATGGCAGTCACACTCGTGGGGGCTGGGTAATCTACAAGCACATCCTTATGCAGGTCCCTAGTCGCAGGACTATCGAGACAGGGCATCGATACTCCGGAGTAGACTAGCGTATGCGCTTCTTATCCCAGCTTGGGAGACGGTTTTTTCCACAGCCGTCAGTACGTCGTACTTGAGATAGTATGCGGGTGCTCATTAGGTTACGAGTACACTGGACAGGACTCGTCGGGAACTGTTGGTTGGTATTATACCTATCGTCAGTTATCAGTTCCCAGGTGACATGAGTACAGCTTAGTCCGTTGACTTGATACTGTCACTTCGCCTCGAGTGTGTTCCCACTGTACTTTGATTGCTACCCTACCACGGCTCAAAGGAGTCATGCAAACAGGTAGTTTTTGGGTGCAGTCCCGAAGCACTTGGAGGCAGTAACGGTTAGACATGATTCGTCTCTCCTGGTATTGGGGGTTGATATCGCGCTGTGTCGAGGAGAGCCATTACACAAAGTCCTTGTCCAGGGCAAGCGAGATAGACTGGTAGGTTTCCAGTGTTATCTCAGGTGTTCTGGGCTGCACTCAGGCACGACTTGTACCACTAGTAGGGGACTGACGTTTACCGCCCCCCTAGGCCCTCCATGCGATGTTCTTAGACGAACAGACCGGACTGTACGGAGACTGTCACATTCAGGCTCAGTAGGAGTTCAGATGGGGTTTACCTCGTCAGTCTTCTTATCAGCATCTACCTGGGGACCGTTACGTACAGCTAGTGCCGCTTGCGGTCTGTGGTTAAACCCACTGCCAGCGTAGTGTCGAGTCTTTAGAGTCCCACACAGAGGGTTATTCGCCTTTAGGCAAAATGAGTAGAGGTCGCATGGTTTTGCGACAGGGTTCGTTCACATCTGCGCACTTGTGCACGTTTGGTGTCCGGACAGCTTATACTAGCGGGCTTTGGTTTAAGCCGGATCCTAGTATATGATTTGGGATTGGTTTTATCTCATTGTATTCGTGTTCCTCGGAACACGGATACGGGTGTGTATGCACAGTTGACTGAGACAGAGGCAGAGGACTTTGATTAGGGTTGATGACTATTGTCATTTTCTTAATCCTAATGGTTTGTGTGAATTATGATTTATTAATACTTAGTTAATTATAATTGTGCATGGTTATGGTTGTTGACCATTTGACTATACTTGACTTGTTGACCTAGGTTGACAAGTTGACCATCATCATTCCATATGAAAGATGCTCTTTGATCCTTGCAAAAGCATTTAATGTGAAATGATAATGGTCATTTCTTGATTAACCATGACAATTATCTTTTGCTAATTATCTAATTTCTATAATTCACATATATGTGAGAAGGTTGAGATATTCTTCTCACTTTATCATTTCCATTCTCTCTCCTCCTCTTCCTCTCTCTCTAGCTCTCCCCTCTCATGTGTTGAGAACCATTTGAGCTTGAGATAATCCCTCCAAAAACACTCTCTACTCTTTCTAAGGTCCTAGGTCTAGCACACCAAGCACCTTAGTTACTTCTAGTTTGAGGTTGGAGCCAAAGGTTGAGGCCCTCGGGTGGATCTTTCTTCGGCACGAGAAGCGACAAGGAGAACCCTTTCTTTCACTCCAAGGAACAAGGAGAGAAGGACTTGAAGCCCTAGGTATAACCCACTTTCCGAGTAGCTAAACCCTTTAGCTTTGTTAGTTAGTTTTGTTTAGCAAAGATCCCTCCTTTACATAGTCCATGTTGCCTAGAGTTGTAAAAATCGAATTTTTCATAACGTTTCCGCCTCCCCGCAAGCACCGGGGTGGGCAACGTGGACTTACAGTAACCGACACTTAAATCACGCAACGTCTAAAGGCGTAACAAAATTCAAGTAAGCCGAAACCCAGAAATCTAAACCGTGAATTGAAGTAGAGTGGTATCATCCTTTTTAAAATCTCAAGTTGTTACTAAAAATTTCGGTAGCATCTCTTTCGTAAAAACTGATCCAAAACGGATATAAAACATAATATATAAAAACAGCATCCCACTTGGGAGCAAAACTCACGCCTAAAGGCGGAACACAACCACAAAAGATATACGACGCCAAAGACAAAGAAATAAGCGAATAAGAAATAAAACAACATCGCAACATAGCACAAAAGTCGACGTACACAAGCACGACAACCAAAGTCACATATAATACAAATATTGAATCTCTCCGTCTCGTCTCTAAATCAATACATACAAGCGGTAGATGGAGAGTACTAGATACAAGGATAAGAGTACAAATAGAAAGCACATGAATACTCTCCACCCACCTACATAATATATCAAGCCCAAAAGTAGCGGTATCCACAGAAATAGAAGAAGTAGAGTGTCCCGCCGCGACTATAGTGAGGATCAGCCCTGCAAGACACTGTGGCACAACGGGGGTGAGTTGCCAGCTCATGAGTAGTAAATAACATCATACGTATAATTGCAAGCATGCACGAAATAGCGACAATTCCTAAATGAGGTTATGATAGCATATGTATAACAGTGTGAATGCAACATAATCATGAGTAAGGTACAACATCAGGATGCAACAACTATATGAATAGAGGATGTCATAACAAGTCCTGAATGTGAAATAAAACTGCTATACCATCAATAAATCATCATAAAAACCGGTGTCAATCAACGACACACAAATCCTACTATCTTAGGCGTCGTCACTCTGATCGGCCCTCATATCCATCTCATCATATAACTCCGAATGGTATCCTTCGGATATCCACCGAGTTTCCATACAGTCACCGGTAGATAGTGCTCCCCTGCCGAGCTCATCGCCTTTCTATACAATCTTCTTGCCACGGGGTATCTTACCGGGCCCACCGTGTACCCACAGACGGTTCCTCCTCACTCCTCGAATCGAGTATAATTATCACTCAGAACCGAAAACACCTATGGTGGACATCAAATATCATGTCAGGAAAACCGCAAATCTCATGAAACATCATATGAGAATATGGTACTAATAGCAATCTATGTATGATGCTGACATGATGTGTACTAGTACAATAACAAGAGTATAACTACCAATTAAGAATGTAATACAATATAGTTATTCATGTCAAATTCTATAGTGTGCGTATCATGGTAATTACCAACGGTGTGTGTGGGCATATGAATCAGTGCTTGTATGACATGAGCCGTCGGTTATGGTGCAGTGTCCTACTGAGAATATGTCAATGCATAACAGGTAATGGGATGCACACTATGATACTTATGCACAATCACAAATGTATAAGCATGCAGCATAAAGTTTGTAACTAGAATCTCGCCATCGATGCTTAACACCATGCAAGTGATTTCCCCTCGTAGATGTTAAATCTACTCACCGGAACGGTTTCGAGCTATATGAATCTGACCACCTCTTCCCCTTCCTAGTTGCGTCCGAAGTCCCCGCAAACAATCCTAGCATAGCACAAAACCATAACGCGCGAGGTTAATAAACTTTCCGATAAGACACTGACACATACGAAAAACTAACGAACCAACTCCCAGAAGCTATCATGTGTTAGCTTAGCAGGCTAAACGTGTGCAGCGACATCCTAGACCACCGCTAAGCCTGCTAACCATACGAAACACTTAAACGAGAGTCGGATAAATCCGTATTGCACTTTATCGAAAAACTTGAAATATAGCAAAACAACCCCAAATTTTCCTATACAAGCAATTAGGGAAAGTTGCACATGCCAAAGGCCTACATGTAGTCCCAGAGAAACCACGACCAAGACTCACACCCAGCTCCCCCACACTGGCCGTAATTTGCGGCCAGGACGATTAAATCTGCGGCAACAATGAAGAGGGGATGGCTCAGGTTTTGGGGTTATGTTCTAGGACTCTAGACTAGCTCTCAGCAGTGACAACTTCTCAAAAATTCATCTGGGTTAATAGCATATTCAAACAAAAACCTAATCTTAACTAAATATAGTATATAATACTAAACCCAAAATATTAAGGTAGTTTAGTGAAAATAGTTAACAAAAGGACATCCCTTAGAGCCTAATAAGGAGTTTTAGATCATTACATTACCAAAAACTTGAAGGAACCCTAACCATGCAAGCTCCAAGACTCCAAGAGAGGCTAAACATGCTAAATGAAGGGTTTTAGTGAAGTTTTATGGTGGTTTAGGCTTAAGGTTGGTGGTGGAGAATTTTCAAGAGAAGGATTTTTTTGTGGAAGAAGAAGAAGAAGAAGAAGAATGAAAAATGAGAAGGGGAGTTGTGGAATGAGAGAGGGATGAAGGGAGAGGGATGGCTCTTGAGAGCCATGCTCTATTTCTCTCTTCATTAATTGCCCCCCTTACCTCCATGTCTCCCCATGCTTCATTCTTTATCTTTTCTTTTTCTATTATAAATAAAACCTTTTATTTACTTAAAATATATAACATCACGTATAATTAATGTGCCATAGCTAGCAACACATGATTAAAATATCCTTAATGCTATATTAGCATGCACATGTGTGCGCATAAAAATAACAAGTACATAAATAATTAAATAAAATATTAATTAATTAAATAAAATATATGAAAAATAATTATTAGTTAAGTTTATCAAAAATCCATATTATATCGCTTAATTAACTCTAATCGTATTTTAAGGCTTTACATAGACACTGCTCACTTTAATGGTCATCAGGAACTTCTTGGGCCTCCAGCCTCATTGTCCGGAGAGGACATAATTGATCAGTGGGATGGTTACAATAATGTGACCTTCGGGATAGATCCGGCAAAACAGGTTAAACCACCATACTGGATCAAATTAAGCATTTTCTATGAGCTTCCGTACTGGTCAACAAATTTAGTGCGTCATTGTCTGGACATCATGCACATAGAGAAGAGAGTGTCCGTGCACGTACTCAACTAGCTTCTTTGTAAAGAAGGAAAATCGAAAGACAACCTCCTTGCTCGGATGGATTTGCAGGACCGGGAAATTAGAAGTGAATTGCATCCTAAACCGATAGCGCCAGGCAAGTTTGTACTTCCCAATATCACGTATCATATGTCACAACTGGAGAAGAAAAGGTTCCTGCAGGTGTTGCATGATTTGAAAGTTCCCACAGGTTTCTCACAATCATTTAGCAAGAAGATAAAAATTGTGAAAGGCAAGATTGATGGGCTGAAAAGTCATGATCACCATATTATTATGGAGCACCTTCTCACATTAGCCCTCAGGACTTCCCTTTCCAAATCGGTTGGTCTAGTAATCAATGACCTTTGTCTAGCTGTAGGTGGTGCCTCCACATCTCAGGCAAAGGCCACCACCGCACCTGCGGGTATATTTATATATCCTATATTGCATGCATATTGATTTAGGATGTTATATTATATATATATATATATATATATATATATATATATACATTCTTTTTGCAATTACTTATATAATCTATTTTTAATTGTCTAATTATAGCTGGTGCATCCACATCTGGCACAGAGGTCACTTCCTCCACTTCCGTACCCTCTGCTCAGTTTGCATGTTAGTATGAATAAATATAAAATATTTAGTCTTTTTTACATATCATCTAAGAATAAATATGAACTTCATGTAATTTTATCATCAATATTTATTTTCTAGTTGGAGGGGATGCGTTCACGTCCGGGTCACCGGCTGTTCCTCACCGGAGGAACTATCGTCCCGCTCGTGCTGCCGTTCGGGTCCAGGCTCGTGCTGCTGTCGCCGGAGGTATGTAGCGCCATTCAATTTTCATTAATCCTTTATTTCTTAATACCGTTTTGTCTTAATATTGCTTGTCTTAATATTTCTTGTAGATGTAGGGCAGCCCAATCCCGAAAGAGGGACTCGAGGGCCGAATCAGTCCCACGGGATGAGGCCCGATAGAGCTAGGGGGAGGCACCATTCCCCCTCTTATTTACCCCCGATTATTTCTATACTGACGATTATGCCGTGCGGTTCGGCCAGTATATGGGGGATGAGAGCCGCATTCAAAAGAAGTATCCACTTCATGTTGAGTAGGACGATCAGCATCGGCGCTCATTTGCCCTCTTTTGGGATCAGGCTTGGGTATTAATATATATTTTTATTTAAATTATCCAATAAATTTATTATTCTTTAACACTTGTAATTTAAATACATTATTTTTTGTATTTGCAGTTGGATTACGATTTTCAGCCTGTACCCTACCCTGATCACCCTGACAGAGTGCTCGATCTTCATGCTCAGTACCCGGGCCTCATGAAGAACATGCAATCTAAGGTCTAATACAATAGGAACGAGATGAAGATCGATTGCATTTAGTATGGCTGGCGACCCCCGAGGCAGAGAGAGCGGCTCTCCTACATACTCCGGCCTCTGCCAGAGTCGACGTAGATATATGACATCTCTTGTGCCAATATTACGACTCTCAGCGCAAAAATGTTTGTAATTTAAATGTAATTCATTATTTAGTATATAATTTATTTTTTTGTGTTGCTTAATTAGAAAACTAAATCTGATAGTGTTGTGAAGAAACAGGCCGATCAAAATAAAGAGAATAGAAATTCGGCGAAGAAAGGTCGCCCCACTTATTCAGGTGGCTCGAGAAATATTACTCATGCCATAGAGGCATCAGTAAATTACAATAGATCTATTGTGATATAATGCAATATTAAGAGTTATTTTATAATATATGTAAATTTTTGGCAAATTACAGAGAGCTCAGACCCTGGCGCAGGGTGGTACACCGAGCGTGTTGACAGCATATCTTGCCGTCCACGGCACCTCGACAGATCCCGCCATGGCGAGCTTCGATTCCCTGACACCGCTACCCAGGAGTATTGCGTAAGTATTAATATTTATTTTAATTCGAATGAAATTTTTGTTTTGATAAGTTCAAATTTAAATGTAATACTTATATTTTAATGGTTAATGTGGGTGTAGGAGCGGATGGTGGAGCAGGCGGAAGTATCGGGGATCGATTTTAGTGGACGGACCGATCCAATACTACTGACCCCGGTCCTAGACGCCGCACACGGAGGGCAACACGGAGGTTGGGAAAGAGGCCAGGGACTGGGTCCTAGCAGGGCCCATATGAGAATGGTCTCCACTTTGGCAGTTACTTCCCCTACCCCCCGTGAGCGACGTCTGGAGCATGATGTTGCCGTCTTGAAGACCACCGTCGAGGAGTTGAAGGAGATGTTGGTACGTATATTATTTAATAGTAAAATATTATATCACATTATAGATAGTAACATATGCAATATTAGTAGCCTGAGCTTATTTGTTTGTAGATTTAGATTTGATTAATCATACTTACATAAAACTATTTAATTAAAATAAACTACGGTTTTACAAACTAGATACCCAAATTAGGCCTAAGTCCCTAAGTATTTTTAGACTGGGGTTTCTCAATAATTTGATAATGATACGAATTCGACTAAAATCCAATACACAGTTGGGTTACGGCAGCGCCCAGGCTATCAATCCGTGACCAAATGCGGAACAAAAATTTATAAAACTTGGCGCTACCTCAACTAATTACCCGGATCTACCCATAAGCCTTATATAACAAAATATGCAAAGGAGTTAGAATGGTTATACCGAATAGATCCGTGTCCTTCGGTCTTCAACCATTATCCTATGTTGCTAGGGGCTTTCTTGATCAAGCATGATCTTCGGTCTCCCTCCATCGAAGATGATCCACCCGAGAGTCTATGCAACGAGCTCTAATTTCATATCCGAGGTAACTGGGGTACCTAGATCGCTACACTAGATACCGCAGAAGAAGTAGAGAGTGATGAAGGATTAATTTTTCTCAAGACACCCAAGGATTCTCAACTCATGAGAGGGTTTGGGTAGAGCTAGAGGAAGAAGAAGATGCCATGAGAAAGAGGTGTTGAGAGCAACTCAAGAGAGAGAGAAAGAAAATGAATAATGGCTTTTGTTTTTGTTTGTTGTGTGAGTTTGATAAGAAATAATGGAGCCATCACATAAATGTCCATGTCTCCAAAATATCTTAGTCAACAAAAAATATCTCAAGTCAATATAATCCCACAACAAATAAAAACCCTAAGTATGGTAGAATAATAACCATGGGTCACTAATTAGCCATGCCACAAAAATGCAATAAACACCTCATCCTCCTCCTCAATAACCTTTTAATCCAAAAAGGTCTAAACCATGATGAGGTGTAATCTTCTAAAAGTAATCTTGTAATAAATTACAAGAATACCCCTCAACCGTATATACATACCCGCATCCGTATTCCGAAGAATACGAATACAAAGAGACGAAAATAATCCAATAAATATAATACTAGGATTCGGCTTAATCGAAAGCCCACTAGTATTATCCGTCCGAATATCATCCGTGCACAAGTACACGTATGTGATCGAACCTTATCGTAAAACCATACGGCCTCTACTTCGTTTCGCCCGAAGCAGGGAAACCCTATGTGTGGGACTCTAAAGACTCATAAATACGTTGGTAGTGAGTTCAACTACAAGCACGTCAGCGGCACTAGCTGTACGTAACGGCTACTCAGGTAAGGGAGGCCGAGGAGCAAACTCATCCTGAAACCCCTACTGAGCCTGACAGTGACAATATCCGTACAGTTCGGTCCGTTCGTCTATGAGTATCGCATATCAAGTCTATGGGGGTGGATAAAGTCAGACCCCTATTAACTTGACATTTGGTGTCGGTATGAAACCTATCACCACCTGAGAAACTACCGATCCTAGATCAGTAATTCTCGACTACCTTGGACAAGGATTTCTGGTGATGGCCACCCGTGCACTCCGCGACATCAACCCCTAATACCGGGAGAGACGAATCCCCTGATGATCCGCTCCCTTCCTCCATGTGGCTCGGGACTGTACCCAACTAAAACCTGTTTGCGCGACTCCTTTGAGCCGTGGTAGGGTAGTAATCAAAGCACAGTGGGAACTCACACGAGACAAATAACGATCTTAGGTCGATAGACTAACCTGTACATATGTCACCAGGGAACTGCTATCTGACAATATGTATAATACCAACTAGCATGTTCCCGGCGAGTCCATCCGGTGTACTCATAACCCAATGAGCACCTGTATACATCTTAAGTGAATAAACTAACACCAATGGCTTGTGAGACTGGCCACCGCTCCTCATCAGGGTCTCGATCAGTATACACTAGTCTACTCTAGAGTATCGATGCCCAGTCTCGAAACTCCCACGACTAGGGACATTTAAGGATGTGCCTATAGACTACCCAGCTCCCACGCTTATGATCGCCATCATAATACTAGTAGTCAAGCAAGAATCCTATGGGCTCTATCAACATGTAATTGTGATATGTAATGTCACCTGAAGTATGTACACGATGATCAAAAAAACTAGATAGCATACTATCATCTCGAGTAAAACTGTTCTACCGATATAGGTCCTCCTTCAATCATCGCAATCGCGTGCCTGCGATCTAATAATTGACTTGAGGGCACTATAGCCAACAATCTCCCACTTGCACTTAAGGCTAATTATTGCGGTGTCGGATACTCACAGCCCGTGTGATACCGAAAACCCAACTTCTCTACTAATTAGTTTCACAAAGCTCTATTGTGAAACTATCGCGTTCGAGAAATAGCCTCAGTGAGTGGATCCGCTCCAATGTTTCTTTCTATATCTCTCTTTATTCATGTTCGCAGAGAAAACCATCTCCCGAAATGGGCATTACCTGTCTTAGAATATGTCTGGATATCTGATGGGACCTAGTTCACAAATGAACTCCAAATCCAGCAAATTTCTTAGACTGTATTGTCCAATGAATTTAATCAGTATCCTGCACCGTGCCTTCCTCAGTATCCGCTTGGACCACCTGTCCAAACTACTGACCCTCAAAAGAGGGAAAACTAAAACTCTTACATTCGCTCTGTCATCCAGGTCACCTTGGAAGCCTGGAATGATAACCTTCTCCCGAAGGAGGCTACTGTTACTATATCATATGAACATCCACTTATATTCATAAACTGCTTCCTAACGTTTCTCCAGGATTGGATCAATATAAACTTATTGCAGCTTGTGCAAAAACAACATCTCGTGTGGTACTTGACATTTCATGATTGACTCAATTGCCTAAGCAAGTGATATGCCAACCATGTACTTCCCTCTCCCCTTTAGTGTGTAAGACACCTTTAGAGAGGGTGACTCCATCACCTGCAGGTACACCACCATACCAGGAGTCGTCCATTCTAAAACAGCTTTAGAATAGTGTCTAAGTACCCAGATTGGGAAACTACCCAAATCTAGATCTAAAACCATAGAGTTAGTTACTAGAATACCTGATATATTATCCATATCTAATGTAGAGAAGCCATTACTGAAATGTGCCTTGAGTTTATCCAGAGTCTGGTTTCAAGTATAAGCCGGACAACTCCATATACTTTAACATCGTTAAGATATGAACCACTCTATATCCAATATAAAAACATAGGTACTAATTTAATTGGAACCGGATTCAAATCATGCAGCTGTCTCCAGTGCATGTCAACTAAATGGAGAGAGGCCGATCAGTATTACTCAACAAGGAGTGCATCCAGATATGAGTAATCTGAAAGAGAAGCAAGTTCTCAAAACCATTACTATCAACTGAATACTAAACACAAGTATCTATATCTTCGATCACCTTGAAGGATCCTGATATTTGCAGCACATGGTTCTCTACTTATTCTTGTACCTATAACTTCTCAAAACTTGGATCTTATATTTCTATGAAATACTTATCTAAAAACTAGGGAAGTCATAAGTAAACAGAATATAGTACGAGTACCAACCCCTTTGTCCTCATGGACACTGGACAACACACAATACTTTGTATAAGTCCCCTGAGTTCAATAACTCAAACCCCGTGCATCGTAGGTTGAAAACTGTACTATGGTTAAGAAGAATTACACCGTTGTTGAATGCTCCTTACCTAACCATCAACTGATATAGGTAAATGTCATAGACATAATTTCAAAAAGTTATATCTCACTTTATAAAATAAACGTACAGATATATCAGTTTAAAACTGGTGCATAACTACGGATATTCAAAACCAAATATTTGCCGTCCGACAAAAACCCAGGTGATTTCCTCAAATATCACCAATTACAACGAATTCCGATATAATGAGGATATAATCATCTAATTCCTAATATCTTACTCCCACTCATCATCTATAATACCATACAGATGTGAGAATCAAACCTGGTAAATACATACCCTGGAGTAAGAATCTAATTGGGAAATCGGTTTTCAATTAACAACTCACATTGAAATCGAAAATGTTTCGAAGGGGTATCTGGGTATTACTAATAATGCCTCTTCCACTATCTAGATTCATGACTGTAACCATTTATTTCATTGCCATCTCTCCAGTCCCTTTATTTGTCTTTACTTATTACCTTCTGTACACTGTACTTAGGCTAAATGGTTTTCTTCCTTCCCCACCTTTTGGCACCAGCCTAAGGTTTGGAAGAAGACTATCCAATAAGCTTAATTGGTGTACCTTCCTAATCCTAGGAGCCCTCATAAACTGAGAGAAGGTAAAAGGAAAAAGACAACTGAATAATCCTTATTCTATTTCTCCTGAACCAGAAATCATCCTCGAAATGGAACAAGTTCTTTCGAGTTTGTATGTAACTATACGATGGTGTATCCAATAAATGTGGATCTTCGTAGTGATACGGAATGTTCTGGAGAAATACAAAGGTGAAGTAGGAGTGGCGATGATATACGCGGTTTCGTCGTGAATGATAGCAGTCACATTTTACTTTGCTCTTTCTAATCCCTTTATTTGTCTTTACTTATGACCTTCTGTATAACACACTTAGGCTAATTGGTTTTCTTCATTCCCCATCCTTCGGCACCAGCCTAAGGTTTGGAAGAAGACTATCCAATAAGCGCAATAGGTGTACCCTCTCCTAATCCTAGGAGCCCTCACAACCTGAGAGAAGGTAAAAGGAAAAGACAACTGAATAGTCCTATTCAATTTCTCCAGAAGCGCAAACCATTCTCGAATCTGAACCAAGTTTCTTCAAGTTCTTATGTAAGTATACGATGGTCATATCCAATAACTGTGGATCTTCGTAGTGATACGGAATGTTCCGGAGAAAAGCAAAGGGTAAGAGTAAGAGTGGCAATGAAGTATGCAACTCCGACAATCCAAAAGCCAATGTGTTTTAAGAAGATTCGATTAACTTGGTTCATGAGTTCTAGACTAGGGTCGGACCATGGTTGCGGCCAAAAAGAGAGAAAAGAAACACTCAGCTTGCACTCTAATCTAGATCAGAATGGTCAATCACTTAATCTAATCAGTATGGCTTCCACCGTTTCCTCGAATCCTCCCCTAAATCCAAAGGAGAATTAGTCGGGATCATGTAGAATCACCCGAAGAGTAAACCAACTCATCAGTGGGAATCGTGATCCAACTATCATCACATAATAACTAGATAGAATCCACTCAAGTTATCATACTCCAGAAGGTATGCGCAAGCCTGGCAAGTTTCAGTTTCTTTTGAAACTCCGGATGTGATTTTTACCCCATGCTCTTATGATCTTGACTAAGGCCAACAGATCATAATTCATATGTCAAGTTCTACCCGTCATTGTCCAGGTTAATTTGAACCTACCCGTACTCGTCCTTGACTAAAGCCAACAAGGCTGTACGACTGTTCCAAACTAACGCATCTATCTATGCAATAGAAAAGTAACAAATAACTACCATACATTATGCCTTGACGAAGGCCAACAAACATAGCATGAATACTAAGTGCTACCCTTATGAAATGACGGAGGGCTACGAATGGTTTTTGGCGAAAAACTTTTAACGTAATAAACTTGATATCGTTGAAGGAACCGAATAGCTTTACAAATATATAGTGGCGAAAACTTTTGCTAAAGAGGTCACTCCCGGTGAAGGGATTTCGACTCTTTCCTCGTCGAATGAGGTGCAGGATATTCCTAACTGAATATCTCGATGCAAAGCAAAAAAATAATCGGCTATAGTGAAGTTATTACCCTGATGCAAACTTCTACCCAAGAGGTCACTCCCGGTGAAGGGATCTCGGCCCTTGCATCGTCGAATGAGGTGTTGGATATTCCTAACCGAATACCGCTGTGCAAAACAAAAGAAAACGTCTTTGTAATAACAACTTTTGAAAATCGTTCCAACAATATCAAATAGGTTTGTTTTATCCTTGCATTGATCAGAATCAACGCAATCCCATCAATTAACCACACTAGAAAAGAACGAAAATATAATGTACGTATATGTCATCCGCATTCGCCACTGAGCCCCGTCATCACCCGTTAGGTTACTTAACTATCGACAGAACGAGGGCTGGTCTAGCACGGGTGCAAAAAATATACAACATCTACTAGTATATATATAAATATAAATATAAATATATATATATATATATATATAACAATCGTCCCAGACATGATATATGCAACATCACAGAATAGTGATAAGCATCACAGAACAAACGGATAATCTGGGAGCCCCGTGTTTCCTTTGAGCCGTAAGTGAAACCCGACGTTCCCCTGATCGTGTGGGTAGCCTGTGAAATGAAAACCTAGACTCTTATGAGAGCGGCAAGTTACCCTCCAATCCTAGAAGTGAGGCAACCCCAATCAACAACATGAATGGGCCACCCGGAACTTCACGGAATCCGGTAACTTGAGCACCCCTCCTTGGGTCAACCTGTACCCCCTACGAGTGCGGCGAATAGCCCGCCAATTCTAGAGTGAGGCCCCCTCCATCTCAACGCCATGAGATACGGGACCTTTTCCCTTTAGAACCCGGCTAACCGTGCACTCCACCGCGAGGTAATCCTAGTACAGAAAAGAAAAGAATATATACAACGGTGACATCGACCTTAACCCGGTCGTGCCCCAAACAAATAATATACAAACCGGCAGCGACGGCAGTCCACATGTCGGACGCTCGCCCCGCAATATCAAATGTACAAATAAACCCAAACTGTACTACCATTACACCCAAGCTATCCACCACGACGATCCCGCCACAACCACAGTACAACATAGAACATCAACGTGAATGTCACGTTCTCATACCCGTCTAAAAGTCATATAGTAATTGGAAGAGTTGTACCACTCTAATGACATTCAAGGTCGCAGATAGTAATGTATGTACTAAAAACTATGACATTAGAATTCCGTACGCAATTAGCAAACTAAACCAATTTCTAAAACCATGAAAAAACAGTGAGCTAAAGTTCCAAAAACCGACCGTTTAAATCCAATTCGGAAGTCCGAATCAAAACGAAACCCGCCCGAACCTTCGCGGGGAGTTAAAGCACGCAATTAACTTCAAGTTGGGAGGCTTAGAGGGGGTACCCTACCCCCGAGGCCACCACGAGATGGCCAGGGGGTAAGGCAGACCCGAAACTGCCCAAGGTGGGGCAGTTTCGGGTCCCTACCGCCAAGACCACCTTGTGGTGATCTTGAGGAGTGGGCCCAGCCATTCGGTCCCCCCGGGGATTCCCCATGGTGCCCATGCACCACCCCGTGGCTTCTCAGTTCAAACCGTGAGCCCGCGGGGTGTGCAAACATCTCAAACATTCAGTTTTCGGAACTGTTTTTGTCGGCAGTTTTTGCACGACAAAAATGGCGGATTTCTAATGTCGCAATGAGTTAACTAAGGCTTATGGAGTGGCTCTGATACCATGTTGGGTTACGGTAGCGCCCTGGCCATCAATCCGTGACCACATGCGGAACAAAAATTTATAAAACTTGGCGCTACCACAACTAATTACCCGGATCTACGCATAAGCCCTAGATAACAAAACATGCAAAGGAGTTAGAATGGTTATACCGAATAGATCCATGTCCTTCGGTCTTCAACCATCATCCCATGCTCGTAGGGGCTTCCTTGATCAAGTATGATCTCCGGTCTCCCTCCATCGAAAATGATCCACCCGAGAGTCTATCAACGAGCTCCAACCTCATATCCGAGGTAACTGGGGTATCTAGATCGCTACACTAGATACCGTAAAAGAAGTAGGGAGTAGTGAAGGATTAATTTGTCTCGAGACACATAAGGATTCTCAACTCATGAGAGGGTTTGGGTGGAGCTAGAGGAAGAAAAGATACCATGAGAATGAGGTGTTGAGAGCAACTCAAGAGAGAGAGAAAGAAAATGAATAATTACTTGTGTTTTTGTTTGTTGTGTGAGTGTGATAAGAAATAATGGAGCCATCACAAAAATGTCCATGTCTCCAAAATATCTTAGTCAACAAAAAATATCTCAAGTCAACATAATCTCACAACAAACAAAAACCCTAAGTATGGTAGAATAGTAACAATGGGTCACTAATTAGCCATGCCACAAAAATGCAATAAACACCTCATCCTCCACCTCAATAACCTTTTAATCCAAAAAGGTCTAATCCATGATGAGGTGTAATCTTCTAAAAGTAATCATGTAATAAATTACAAGAATATCCCTCAACCGTATATATATACCCGCATCCGTATTCCGAAGAATACAAATACAAAGAGACGAAAATAATCCAACAAATATAATACTAGGATCCGGCTTAAACCAAGGTAATAGAGATCGAACGTTACCGTAAAACCATACGGCCTCTATATCGTTTCGCCCGAAGCAGAGAAATCCTTTGTCTGGGACTCTAAAGACTCATCAATACGCTGGCAGTGGGTTCAACCACAAGCACGTCAGTGACACTAGCTGTACGTAACGGCTACCCAATTATTGAGCGAAAGGGAGGCCGATGAGCAAACTTATCCTGAAATCTCTACTGAGCCTGACAGTGACAATATCCATACAGTCTGGTCCGTTCGTCTATGAGTATCGCATATCGAGTTTAGGGGGGTGGACAAAGTCAGACCACTAATAACTTGACATTTAGTGTCGGTATGAAACCTATCATCACCTGAGAAACTACCGATCTTAAATCAGTAATTCTCGACTAGCTTGGCCAAGGATTTCTGGTGATGGCCACCCGTGCACTCCGCGACATCAACCCTCAATACCGAGGGAGACAAATCCCCTGTTGATCCGCTCACTGCCTCCATGTGGCTCGAGGCTGTACCCAACTAAAACCTGTTTGGACGACTCCTTTGAGCCGTGGTAGGGTAGTAATCAAAGCACAGTGTGAACTCACACGAGACAAATGACGATCTCAGGTTGATAGACTAAGCTGTATACATGTCATCAGGAAATTGCTATCTGACAATAGGTATAATACCAACTAGCATGTTCCCGGCGAGTCCGTCCGGTATACTCATAACCCAATGAGCACCTGTATACATCTTAGATGAACAAACTAACACCAATGGCTTGTGAGACCGACCACCGCCCCTCGTCGGGGTCTCGATCAGTATACACTAGTCTACTATGGTGTATCGATACCCAGTCTCGAAACTCCCATGACTAGGGACATTTAAGGATGTGCCTATAGTGTTGGATATATGTATGCCCTAGAGGCCATTATGTGATAGTGGATGTATCTGTACATGTATATATATATATATTCAGTGTACATTCTTGCTCGACATGATAGTATGCTATCTGGTTCTACTTTATCTGACATGTTGATTTGATCATGCTTTTATTCATTCATACATGCTGATAAAGCCCTGAGGATATCGGCTTGACTACAGTGATTATGATAGAGATCATACTAGTGGGACATCTGTAGTTTATAAGCATATCCTGAAATGTCCCTAGTCGGAGGTGTATCGAGACGGGGCATCGATATACCAGGGTAGACTAGCGTATATGATACTAGACCCATGTGATAGGCGATGGATGTTCCCACATTCATTGATGTTTGACATCAAGATCATATACGGGTGCTCAGTGGTGACTGGGTACACTGGACGGACTCACCGAGAACTCATATATGGAATTATATCTATCGTCGGATAGCAGTTCTCAGGTGACACTGGTACATGTTAGTCTGTAGACCCGAGATTGTCATAGAGTCTTGTGTGCTCTCCCACTGTACTTTGATTACCACCCTACCACGGCTCTACTGAGTCGTGCAAACAGGTGGCCGTTGGGTACAGTCCCGAAATGCACGAAGGCGATGAGAGATAGGAGGGGTTTCGTCTCTCCCGGTATTAGGAGTTGATGTTGTGCTGTGCTCGACTGGTTATATCAGTAAGTCTCTGGCCAGGGCTGCTGAGATTTACTGATATGTGTTATCAGTAGTTTCTCGATCTGTTATAGACCATTCACTGGCACGACTTATTGAGTTATTGGGGTCGACGTTACCATCCCTAGACTCGATATACAGCATATCTGACGAAGAGACCGGACTGTACGGTAGTGTTGCCGGTTGGCTCGACGAGAGTTGTAGCAGGTTCGCTTGTTTTCTTCTTATCGGTCAATACCCGGGTGACCATTACGTTTAGCTGACCGCTTGCGGCTTGGGGGTGCTTTATATGATCATCACCCACTTCCGGCGTATTGACGAGTCTCAGAGTCCCACAAAGGAGTTTCCTAGTCCAGGCGAAACGTTGTGGTGCGCGTATGCGAAATGCACATGGACCCGGTTAAAATGCGTGTATGAGATACCGTATATTAATTGGGCGGCTTGCTTTTGGTCGGGTCGTATGTGATATGACCGGGTTGATAAATCAAGTGTTGATTTATCATTTAACCATTAGCTTCTCACTAGAAATCCTATCTTGTTTATTTTGGATGTATGCATGCATGTATGCATTCATTCTTGTTCATGCACATATGGATGTGCATGCACACATGCATACATACATCATTCTATCATGGTTGTTTATACATTGAGAATGGTGGCAATATAAGACTCACACCATGGGTTTTTATATGGATTATTATTGCATTTGTGTTAAAACAAAAGGAAAAAGAAAAAGGGTTAATTCATAGAATGTTTCTACACTCTTCTTCATCTTACCATACTCACCTACTTATTAACCCTTGGTTATTTTTCCTTTGGTGTTTTAAACTCAAATACAATAATATCTTTATCATTAACCATGGTTTGAAATGAGAAGTGGAAAATATATATACTTATATTTTTCATTTTTCTCATTAGAGTTTATCTTCTCTTCTTCTTAAAAAAGCCATCATCTTCTTCAACCTTGATCTCTTGCTCTCTAGACTTTTCAAGTGAGCAAAATACTCAAAAAGATAGGATTTTGAACTGAGAAAGAGAACCACAACACCATTCTACACAAGTCTAGCCCACTTGTTTAGAGTGTTAGCTTCATTTCATCCTCTTGTTAAAGTGAAGTTGCTAGCTTGGACAAAGGAGCTTCGGGTGGATCATCGTGGACGTTAGAAGACCTCAAGCTAATCGTTTTCCAACTCTCAAGTGGCCAAGGAGTCTACAAAAGGGAGCTACAAAGGTTGTGCTCTCAAAACCCTAGCCTTATGTTACATATGATGTTGGTTAAAGTTTATGAAACCCTAATTTTCTAGGATAGATCCTTTGTATGCTTACTTAGCACCATAAAAATTTGATCTTTGTGACATGTGATGCTTCTAAACGTCTTATAGGGTGCTAGGTAAACCTAACATTGGTATCAGAGCCGACCTAGAACATTAGGCGATACTTGAGCGAAGTAAAAACTCCAATCGAACCGAAATACGGAATTACGGGACCCTCTCTGGATATTTTTTCAATGCTGGTTATTTTCAGAATTAAAAATACTAAAATAATATAGCAGGTGAATATAAGAAGTACTGTGAAATACGAAGCCATGAGCCGTTCAAGCCGCCGCGGAACCGCGGCCAATCCTTGCTTGGGCCGCGGCTCCGCGGCCATACAGAGGCTTCATGTCTTGTTATTTGCACAGTAATTCCTATACCTGCTTGTATATTTTTTTAGGTATGTTTAATCTGATTTTTGTGCTGTATATTCTGGGGATGGTTTTGAGTTCAATGATTCGATCGGAATTTTTATTTCGTGTCTTTTCCGGGTAAATTAGAAAGTATTGAATTGTTCGAACGAGTGTCGTTTGCTCACTTTTCACGGGGTTTAAATCTTTCGGATACATGTGCAAGTTTTGTGGTGGACTCTCTAGAAGACAACAAACCTTAACTCGATTATGTGACCGTCTTGAACTGCCCTTTGAACCTTAGGGTTTGGGACAGCACGGCGTGCCACATGTGAGGCGTTGGCTTGACCCTTCTACGGCTGGACCGCTACTACTGTGTCACACTCCGGATTTTTTGAACTCCGCTCAAGTGTTGAGCTTTAGGGAATTTTGGGTATTTGAACATTCGGTCGAAAACTTTAATACTGTCTATTTATCTGGAATGTGATACAATATGTTGAATTCATATAGTTTAGGCATGAAATACGAAGTATGTGATATTTCGCATTTATGATGTCTAAAGAGAATGTGGATTCCAAATATTGTAGTTTTACACTTTCTTTTCTGTGACCGTGAGTGTAGTATGTTCGATATCGCCGGTTTCGTTGCTATACATCAACGACAATTGGGGTACGCATACTTACTTACGTTGATGATATATGATATTATGTGTTGCTGAGATATGATGTGCATGATTGTCGCGATCGAATAGCCGGGGGGTTTTATGTGAGATGAGAGTTTTATATTTTCATTCATGTAAATTCAAATGTAATGTAATATTCTTTTATTTGGGGCACTTCCGGGTTGAGGTTGATGTCACCAGTATTGTATATTATTTACTTTTCCGCATTAGGATAGACCCAAGGAGGGGAGCACAAGTGACCGGGTTCTGGGGTTCAGTGGGAGGCCATCTCGAGGAGTCGAGACCGGGTCTCCTAAACTCCAGGATTGGTAGGGTCGCTTGCCGCTCTCGTAGGGGTCTAGGGGTGTGGGCTTGGCTATTCATCGCGACTGTGGAATCCGTATTTTCTATTGTTGGCTAAATACTAAATACGGACGTCCTAGTATATCCCACATTATATATATGTTTCTGCTGCCTGTGTTCTGTGATATCTGAGACGAATGATATATTATATATGAGATATATAGTAGACGTTGCTTATGTTTTACACCCGCTTTAGTCCCGTCCCGGTATGCCGTTAGTTAAGTAACCTAACGGCGCATAACGGAATATTGTGACGAATGCGGATGGCATAAGCGTACATGTTATTTTCGTTTCTTTTCTGTGATTGGCTTAAGGACTTGAATGATGGGATTGCATTAATATGATTAATGTAAAGAAAATAAATCTAAAAAGATGTCGTAGAATCGGATTTGAAAACCACTCGGCTCTTCATGAAAAAGCTGTATTTCAAAAACTGCGGAGCACAAGCCACTCCTTTTCAAAACCATTTGATTCTACGACGATATCAAGTTCAAAGCGTTAAAGATTTTCTTAAAAATCATTCGCAACCCTCCGTCATTTTAGGAAGTAGAGTACTTAGTATTCGTGCTACGTTTGTTGACCTTAGCCAAGGCGTAGTGTACGGTAGCGAAGTGATGTCTTCCTACAATGCATATGATGCAGATTAATTAGGACGGGTATATGACTTTGTTGACCTTAGCCAAGGGTCATGTAGACGGGTCTGATTAATCAAGAAATGACGGGCTGAACTTGACTAGTACTTGTGATTTGTTGACCATAACCAAGGTCATAGGTACTAGGGGTAAAAATCATATCGGGAATTTCAAGTGTTGAGATTTGCAATGAGATTGCATACCTTCCATATGATGGTTGGATCCCGATCCCACTGTGGGCAATAGTTGCTCCTAGGAGAGTTTTGCAGTTTACAATTAGCTAACTCATTAGGTGTCTAGAAAGGTGTTAACGGGGCTACACCTCTGGGAAAATGAGGTTTACTTTAATTAGGTCCGTGCGAAAGCACGGGGAACCTCCCTCAAGTACCGACACTGGCTTGGCTGAACGGTTAGCGAAGTTGTAGACTGTGATTAATCCTGGCTAGTTTTCTTTTTAAGGTTTGAAAGAAAAACTTGATTAAAGCAGTGGGAGACATCGATTAGACAAGATAATAATCAATCTGATCTGTGCAAGAGCTTTCGCTGAGTGTATTCTTTTCTCTCTCTTAATGGCAGATACCAATGACTGGACTCAAGCTTCTACTAGATAAAAACAAACTGAATGGGACCAATTATAAAGACTAGCTGAGCAATCTGAAAATAGCCTTGACTTATGATAAAGTATCATATGTCCTCATGGCTTCAGCCCCGCCCACCCCAGGTCCAAAATCCTCAGTTGCGGACATTGAAGTCCGCAAGACATGGGACGCTGACTGTGCCACGGCCAAATGCCCCGCGCTTGCATCGATGGACAATACACATCAAAAGCAGCACGAGAATGTGGACATTCAAACCATATTCCTACATACAAAGGAGTTGTATGGAGAGCAATCCCGCATATTACGATACGAAGCATCAAAGAAATTGTTTCAGATGCGAATGGCCCCTGGCACACCGGTAGGAGACCATGTTCTGAAGATGATAGCTCTTATAGAAGAGCTTAAGGATCTAGGATGGACAATGGACAATGAACAATATACGGATATTATTCTGCAGTCACTCCCCTCCACCTTTGCTCAATTCATAGTTAACTTCAACATGCACGACATGCAGAAGGAGCTACCTGAACTCCTTAATATGTTAAGGAGTGCAGAGAGCACTATGAAATCAGTAAAAACTCCCGTTATGACTATTGGACAATCTTCCTCTTCTCGCCCAAAGGCTAAGGCCAAGGGATAGAAAAAGAAGAAGCCCACCAATCCTAAGGGTGGAGTTAAAAAGGTGAAGGGAAAGGAAAAGTCCAAAGCTGGAGACTCGGGGAAAAGTGAATGTTTTCATTGCCACAAGACAGGACATTGGAAGCGCAACTATACGGAGTACTTGAACCTCAAGAAAAAGCATGGGGATGCTTCCGCTTCAGGTGTGTTTGTGACAGAAAACTGTTTTTCAATAAACTCTGCTTCCTGGGTATTAGATACCGGTTCAGGTTCTCACATTTGCAATTCTATGCAGGGGCTGAGAAATAGCAAAGTTTTGAAGACAGGTGACCATACTTTCCGCGTTGGAAATGGTTCCAATGTACATACAGTCGCAGTGGGGGAGTATCACTTGGGGTTGCCATCTGGGTGTATATTGGTTTTGAACCCATGTTATTTTGTACCAAGTATGCTATGTAATATAATATCTGTTTCTTTGTTAGACAATGAAAGATATAATTTTGTATTGCAGAACAATGTTATGAACATTCACCTAAATCAAATGTTGGTTGGGTATGGTACACTTAATAACGGGATATACGTCCTAAATCAACACACAGTTTTTAGTATACAACACACTAAGAAAAGAAAACTTTCAGAATTAAATGAAGCTTTTCTTTGACACTGTAGAATTGGTCATATTAATGAAACAAGACTAAACAAGTTACACAAAGATGGATTTTTAAATCCTTTTGAATATAAATCTTATGCGACTTGCCAGTCTTGTATCAAGGGTAAAATGACCAAACCTCCGTTTATCGGACACGGAGAAAGAGCTACTGAGCTCCTAGGCCTCATACATAGTGATGTATGCGGGCCAATGTCTACACAGGCTAGAGGCGGTTTTTCTTACTTTATTACTTTCACTGACGATTTCTCAAGATTCGGTCATGTATTTTTATTAAAGCACATGTCCGAAGCTTTCGAGAAATTCATTGAATATAAGCAAGAAGTAGAAAAACAAACCGGCTTGAGTATCAAGATGCTTCGATCAGATCGAGGTGGGGAATACCTTAGTACAGAATTTGCAAACTTCCTAAAAGAGAATGGGATTCTCTCTCAGCTCACTCCTCCTTACACACCACAGTACAACGGTGTGTCTGAACGACGGAATAGGACCCTATTAGATATGGTCCGATCCATGATGAGTGATGCTGAGTTACCCGTCTCATTTTGGGGGCATGTATTGGAGACTGCAGTGTTTCTACTGAACAGGGTTCCAACCAAAACCGTGTCTACCACGCCATATGAGATATGGCATGGGAAGAGACCATCTCTTAAGAGAATTAAGATTTGGGGTTGCCCGGCCTATGTTAAAAAGCATAATCCGGACAAACTCGAGACACGGTCGGCCATGTGTAACTTTGTGGGATATCCAAAGAACTCATATGGATATCTATTCTACCACAAGGAGGAACAAAAGGTGTTTGTTTCTCAGCATGCCACATTCTTGGAAAAAGAGTTTTTCACAGATAAAGATGATGTCAATGTGGTGGATCTAGAAGAGGTTCTAGAGACACAAACTACAAATGACGACTTGGTTGAACCGGCTGTTGAAATAGAAACTGAAGAACCTCAGCCACTCCGTAGGTCTGGTAGGACTTCTCGCCCACCGGAGAGGTACTACGGTTTCCTCATTGATGGTGACGGAGAAGACTGCATCATGGATGATGATGATCCTACCAGTTTTCAGCAAGCTATTACGAGTGGTGACTCTGTGAAGTGGCTGGATGCCATGAGATCCGAAATGGAGTCTATGTACACCAACAAAGTATGGACTTTGGACATTGTACCCCCTGGGGTAAAACCTGTGGGATGCAAATGGATCTTTAAAAGAAAGATTGGTGTAGATGGGCAGGTAGAGACCTATAAGGCAAGACTTGTTGCGAAAGGTTTTCGTCAAAGACCAGGTTTGGACTATGACGAAACTTTTTCGCCCGTAGCCATGCTTAAATCCATTCGGATCCTACTTGCTATTGCTGCTCACTACGACTATGAAATCTGGCAGATGGACGTTAAAACAGCATTTCTAAATGGAGATTTGGAAGAATGCGTTTATATGGATCAGCCAGAGGGCTTCATTGACAGTGGGAGCAGCGGGAAAGCATGTAGATTGCTTAAATCCATATATGGGTTAAAGCAGGAATCTCGGAGTTGGAACATCTGTTTCGATGATGTTATCAAAGAGTTTGATTTCATCAAAAATCCAGATGAACCTTGTGTTTATAAGAAGGCTGTAGGAAGAGCTGTCACATTCCTCGTATTGTACGTGGATGACATTCTTCTGATAGGAAATGATATTCCTATGCTACAGTCGATCAAATCTTTCTTATCACTAAGGCTCTCCATGAAGGACCTGGGTGATGCCACATACATCCTGTGCATAAGGATCTATAGGGATAGATCCAAAAAGTTATTGGGATTATCCCAAACCAGGTACATCAATACCATCCTAAAAAGGTTTAGTATGGAAGACTCCAAGCGGGGTGCCTTACCCGCTTGCCATGGAGTCACTCTCTCCAAGGATTCTTGTCCAAAGACCGATGAAGAGAGAGCTCGCATGAGTATTATATCCTATGCTTCGGCAGTAGGATCTATAATGTATGCGATGTTATGTACACGCCCAGATGTAGCTTATGCACTTAGTGTTGTAAGCAGGTATCAATCCAACCCAGGGGAGAACCACTGGACAGCTGTGAAGAACATTCTTAAGTACTTACGAAGGACTAAAGAACTGTTCTTGGTGTATGGTAATGCAGATCTCCAAATGGAGGCCTTTACCGATTCGAGCTTCCAGAGCGATAAGAACGACAGCAAATCTATCTCAGGGTTTGTATTTAACCTCATGGAGGGGCGGTAAGTTGGAAGAGTTCCAAACAGGATACTGTTGCAGACTCAACGATAGAGGCTGAGTACATTGCTGCAAATGATGCCGCCAAAGAAGCCGTCTGGATGAAGAAGTTCATCTCAGATCTAGGAGTAGTTCCAACCATTATTGATCCAATACCCTTGTATTGTGATAATAATGGGGCTATGGCGTTAGCCAAGGAGCCCAGGTCCCATCAGCGGTCCAGACACATCCTCAGGCGCTTTCATTTGATCCGGGAGATTGTAGATCGCCGCGAGATCGAGATTAAGGGAGTAGACACAAAGAATAACGCCGCGGATCCACTCACCAAAACCCCCCCTCAGCCGCAGCATGAGCGACTTTTTGAGACGTTGGGTATGAGATATGCCAATAACTGGCCTTAGTGCAAATAGGAGATTTTTGGATATATGTATGCCCTAGAGGCCATTATGTGATAGTAGATGTATCTGTACATGTATATATATATTCAGTGTACATTCTTGCTCGACATGATAGTATGCTATCTGGTTCTACTTTATCTGACATGTTGATTTGATCATGCTTTTATTCATTCATACATGCTGATAAAGCCCTGAGGATATCGGCTTGACTACAGTGATTATGATAGAGATCATACTAGTGGGACATCTGTAGTTTATAAGCATATCCTGAAATGTCCCTAGTCGGAGGTGTATCGAGACGGGGCATCGATATATATACCAGGGTAGACTAGCGTATATGATACTAGACCCATGTGATGGGCGATGGATGTTCCCACATTCATCGATGTTTGACATCAAGATCATATACGGGTGCTCAGTGGTGACTGGGTACACTGGACGGACTCACCGAGAACTCCTATATGGAATTATATCTATCGTCGGATAGCAGTTCTCAGGTGACACTGGTACATGTTAGTCTGTAGACCCGAGATCGTCATAGAGTCTTGTGTGCTCTCCCACTGTACTTTGATTACCACCCTACCACGGCTCTACTGAGTCGTGCAAACAGGTGGCCGTTGGGTACAGTCCCGAGACACACGAAGGCGATGAGCGATAGGAGGGGTTTCGTCTCTCCCGGTATTGGGAGTTGATGCTGTGCTGTGCTCAACTGGTTATATCAGTAAGTCCCTGGCCAGGGCTGCTGAGATTTACTGATAAGTGTTATCAGTAGTTTCTCGATCTGTTATAGACCATTCACTGGCACGACTTATTGAGTTATTGGAGTCGACGTTACCATCCCTAGACTCGATATACAGCATATCTGACGAAGAGACCGGACTGTACGGTAGTGTTGCCGGTTGGCTCGACGAGAGTTGTAGCAGGTTCGCTTGTTTTCTTCATATCGCTCAATACCCGGGTGGCCATTACGTTTAGCTGACCGCTTGCGGCTTGGGGGTGCTTTATATGATCATCACCCACTGCCGGCGTATTGACGAGTCTTAGTGTCCCACAAAGGAGTTTCCTAGTCCAGGCGAAACGTTATGGTGTGCGTATGCGATATGTGCATGGACCCGGTTAAAATGCGTGTATGAGATACCGTATATTAATTGGGCGGCTTGCTTTTGGTCGGGTCGTATGTGATATGACCGGGTTGATAAATCAGGTGTTGATTTATCATTTAACCATTAGCTTCTCACTAGAAATCCTATCTTGTTTCTTTTGGATGTATGCATGCATGTATGCATTCATTCTTGTTCATGCACATATGGATGTGCATGCACACATGCATACATACATCATTCTATCATGGTTGTTTATACATTGAGAATGGTGGCAATATAAGACTCACACCATGGGTTTTTATATGGATTATTATTGCATTTGTGTTAAAACAAAAGGAAAAAGAAAAAGGGTTAATTCATAGAATGTTTCTACACTCTTCTTCATCTTATCATGCTCACCTACTTATTAACCCTTGGTTATTTTTCCTTTGGTGTTTTAAACTCAAATACAATAATATCTTTATCATTAACCATGGTTTGAAATGAGAAGTGGAAAATATATATACTTATATTTTACATTTTTCTCATTAGAGTTTATCTTCTCTTCTTCTTAAAAAAGCCATCATCTTCTTCAACCTTGATCTCTTGCTCTCTAGACTTTTCAAGTGAGCAAAATACTCAAAAAGATATGATTTTGAAGTAAGAAAGAGAACCACAACACTATTCTACACAAGTCTAGCCCACTTGTTTAGAGTGTTAGCTTCATTTCATCCTCTTGTTAAAGTGAAGTTGTTAGCTTGGACAAAGGAGCTTCGGGTGGATCATCGTGGACGTTAGAAGACATCAAGCTAATCGTTTTCCAACTCTCAAGTGGCCAAGGAGTCTACAAAAGGGAGCTACAAAGGTTGTGCTCTCAAAACCCTAGCCTTATGTTACATATGATGTTGGTTAAAGTTTATGAAACCCTAATTTTCTAGGATAGATCCTTTGTATGCTTACTTAGCACCATAAAAATTTGATTTTTGTGACATGTGATGCTTCCAAACCTCTCATAGGGTGCTAGGTAAACCTAACATATAGACCACCCAGTTCCCACGTATATGATCGCCATCATAATACTGGTAGTCATGCAAGAATCCTATGGGCTTTATCAACATGTAATAGTGATCTGTAATGCCACCTGAATCAGTACACAATGATAAAGACAAACCAAATAGCATACTATCATCTCGAGTAAGACTGTTCTACCGGTATAGGTCCTCATTCAATCATCGCAATCGCTTGCCTGCGGTCCAATAATTGACTTGAGGGAACTATAGCCAACATACACCGTTCTTACTCGTTTATTACACACAAAATTTAACAGATTCGGCAGGCTACTTCGACTGCGGCTCCACATGCATCTCCTTCGGCTCCACATGCATCTCTTTCGGCTGTGGCTCCGCATGCCACTACCTCAGCTGCGGTTGCACAGACCACTCCTACAGCTCTATAGCCCACTCAGACTCCTGCACAGTCCGCTCCTTCATTAGTTCAGTTTTTGAAGACTCAGGGTTGCACCGAGTAGCAGATGCGCCAGATTACGGTGATTATCAGAGGTGGAGGAGCTGGACCGAGGTAGGGTAGCTTTATTTATATTTTTGAGAATGTATGTACTTATCTGATATATATTATATATATTTTGGACGATATTGCTAGTTGTTTGCTTGTTCACGATGAGTTAGATTGATATCGTATTCTAGTTGTTTATTTCTTTTATATATTATGCGTGAGATGTTGATTTTGAATATTTCTGTGTTTGGTTATATGATGTATATATTATTATGCACAGGACGGGGAAAAAAAGGGAAACCCCTTTTTAAAAAAAAACCCTGATATTTTATTCCTATGGATTAATGCGTAGGGGCAACTGTTGCACCTACGGATTAATCTGTAGGTGCAAGGTTTACCCCTACACATTTCGCCGTAGAGACAAAATATCGGGATATCTGATATTTTGTTCCTATGGACTCAGTAACCGAGGTAAAACTTTCCCCTACGAATTAATCCGTAGGGGCATTTTTCTGGACCAACGAATAAATCCGTAGGGGCATTTATTAGGTTTTACGGATAAATCCGTAGGTACACGTATTTTATTTTATAAACCAATAAATTATATAAAAATTATGTTCATACGGAGTAATCCGTAGGAATAAATGTCTCTATAGAGTAAGGCGTAGAGGCAATTATTACTCCGTAGGAGCATATTCAGGACGAAAATTTGCAACTGCGGCCTTTGGACTTACTAAGAAATTTTATGATACGTAGGGGTAGTGGTTTGCCCCTAAGGCTAAATCCGTAGGGGCAAGTGATTATTATAGTATTGAATATTTAGATTTATATTTTCCATAATTCATCAATTTGATTATTGAAGAGTTGGATACGATAGAAAGGATAAATATGTCATTTTAACCCCCTAATAACCATGATGGCTGGATTTAGAAATAATAAGCTTTAGGGGTTGTATTTAGAATTAGCTGAATTTTAGGGGTTCAATATAGAAAAAACCCTATATTTTAATCTAATTACCCTGCTTGTAATGAGGTTGACTAACGTTTGAATATGCTTATAATCATCAATTATGATATCCTAAAGAGGACTATACCCCTTGATTAGGCATAACTTTGCAAACGATTGGTTTCATTACAGATGATATTATGATGGATAATCCAAGCGTTTTCCGGCGAGGTTAGGGGTTTTGCAAATGGCCCTTGAGAAGTACGATTTTCCAGGCGAATTGGGTGTAAAACAGAAGGGCCGGATCTTGCTGACACTCGTATGAGACCTGGCCTGTCGGTCTCCCATTCACTAGGGTTTGCATAGGCCTACTTGTAGGCCTTTTTCTTCTTCTCATAATTGAATTATATGTTTGGCTGTTGTTACTAGAGATCGAATGTCATGGTTGTCGAGTGCAAGCATTGACTGTACCTACATGCACCAAGAGAAGTCCGTTGGCTTCCTCTAAATATTCAGCTTTGAGATGCACGTGTTTGCTTTAATCGCCAAATCTTACGTAGATCATCCTTTCTAAAAATATTTATAGCCAACAATAACATATGGCTGCTATTAATTATTGGGTAAATTTTACAAAACACTATTGATTTTTCAGAATTTTCAGGATAACAAAATTGAACTTTAAAAATACCATGAAATCCCATCTAACCAGCAATGTAATCTGAAACTATATGATAAATGTTTGAATTAAGAGGATTTAGAGTTGGATTTTAGACTGTTCATGAGATGTAAAACTTTCAAAATGACGAGCTTTGAAAATAAAGCTTCAAAGCAAACCCCTAGTTTTTCTTGCATAAAATCCAAACCAAACACTTTCAGATTGCATTACCGATTCAATTGGTGGTTTCATTGCTTTCTGGAAGCTCATTAGGTGTCATCTCGAAAACCTGAAAAGTCAACGGCGTTAATAAAATTTATCATTGGTTATTTATAGCTTTATATCATGTCCCCATTAATACACAGGGAAGGAAATTATAGTCGTATTCAAACACGGAAATTTAGGACAGGATTAGTCTAATTATTAATAATTACTCATAGCTGTTCTAGTTAAATATCATGTCCATATACACAAATAGCAAGCCACTGTACGTTGTTTTTCTCATGCATATTAAAAATTGGACTGGATTGCTTTCAACTTTTAGCCTCGTTAATGCATTTCCCATGATTTCAATGCATATTATGCCAAAATAGGAGTAACATGGGTTTGGTTGCATGAGTGCTCAGTTTTTGGAGCATGAAGGCAGTGAATTTTGCTTCCAATTCAAAAAGAAGGCCTCGCATTATATTTTAGCTTTAATTTGAAGTTTGGTTAAAATCTTTTGGAGGTGAATTTAGACATGGGAGTGAAAAATAGAAAAGTGATAATGTTGGAGCCGGTAACTTTGTGATCATCGGTGGGTTTGTTTTCATGGCTGCTTGGAAAATATTTCATGTCTAATGTAAGGATTTAATGAGACTATGGTATACCGCATGTTTGCGTTTTTGCACTAAGCATAGAGCAAATTAGAAGGGCGGAGCCCATGCCCCTTTGTTTTTTTTCACTGTTTCGGGTCTATGAGCCAGCATAATGCAGATCCATTACTCTCTAAATATAATTAATTCCATGTGAGAAATCCTTTTGTTTTTGACTTTTCTACCTTTTCGAGTTCAACCATTTTCTTTAGGGTAAATTGGTATATAATACCCAAACGTTGCATCCATGTGACACTCATGTCCTCTATTAAAATTTTCTCTTTGCACTAAAACAGCCTAAAATACTACCCCCAAGATCCATTACTCTCTAAATATAACTAATCCCATGTGAGAACTCCTTTTGTTTTTGACTTTTCTACTTTTTCGAGTTCAACCATTTTCTTTAGGGTAAATTGGTATATAATACCCAAACGTTGCATCCATGTGACACTCATGTCCTCTATTAATTTTTTCTCTTTGCACTAAAACAGCCTAAAATACTACCCCCAGTTAGAATATTCCAAAAATAATCTCATGTGCATAACACGTGGCTGATTTTGGAACTATTTTATACCAAACCACTTCATAAATATCTTTTCAAGCATCACTTTCTATCAATCTCCACTTTTCATTTCCCCTAAAAATTTAAATATAGGTTTCTTTTTCCTCCTCTCTTGATTTGCCTTGAAAGTTAGGGTTTTATTTATTCTTCATCCCCTTCTTTTGATCTATCTTAAAAATTAGGGATTCTATCTCTTTTTTGATCTGTCCTAAAACTTAGAGTTTCTTCTTCCTCCTTCATAAAGGCCCCGTGAGAGGTCACGAGTTCGATCCCCGGAAGGGGTTGATTTCAAAAAGGAAAAAAAAACTTTTTCTCTTGGCCTCCTTTGATACTTGTTTGATTGCCGGCTAGCAAAAAAAAATGAAAAAAGCTTTTCTTCTTTTTCCTTTTCTTTTTTTTGGCACTGGTCGGTAAGCTCTAACCTAAGCATACACCACACACCATACTCCCACGCACACCATACAAGCATACAACATACGTATGCACCCAGGGGACCCACGAATTTACCCTGAAAGCGTTAATTTGCGGCCACTTCCCCTCTTGGGGTTCCTGAGTTTGATCCCACACTCTCCTCAAGAGGGAAAGTGCCCATACCATCTGAGTAAGTGCTCATTGGTTAGAAAAGATAATGTTAGAAAGATAGAAGGAAGTACCCATACCATTTGAGTTGGTGCCCATTGGTTAGAAAAGATAATGTTAGAAAGAAAGGGAATAGGCCTAATGGTCATTCTATTATTTTTCTTTGTTTATATGCCTATCTTTTACTAGTGTTTTTTGCACGAGCTGCACCTTAAGTATAAACTTTTTATGATAAATTTAATTCAACCATTTGTATCGCACTTAAAATAATAAAAAATAATAATAACATGACAATTTGATTGCGTGTATCACACTTCTAAAATAGTAATAAAATGTCATTTAATTATGTGTATTGCGCATAAATCAATGATATTTTTTTATTTGATTTCTTTGAATAAGTAAGAACCCACATCACCCATCAATTTCAAAATTAAATGAACCCTTTCCTTTTGCCCTATAATAATAGAGACAGAGATATTACGACTTTTTATCAATTTAACTAGTTTTATTATCTTTGCAAAGGTCACACGTATATTTTAAGAGTATTAGGGAAAAAGAGAATTGTTATTAATGATTGACCAAAGAAATACAATACAATACCACTCTCTGTATATACCTAAGAAAGGGGAAACCTTAATACGTAAAGTACGTAATATACACGTAAAGTATAAACAACTTCTTAACAACCTCCCTCAAACTCACGTAAAGTATAAACAACTTCTTAACAACCTCCCTCAAACAACTTCTTAACAACCTCCCTCAAACTCACGTAAAGTATAAACAACTTCTTAACAACCTCCCTCAAACTCATGGTGGATCATGAACCGAGAGTTTGGATAATAAATACAGAAGTTGTGTAAGTGTTTTGGACTTCGTAAAGAGATCGGCCACTTGATCTTTAGAATGAATATAAGGAAGTGAAATCCAACCTCGCTCGTATTCCTGTCGAACGATATGACAATCGACTTCAATGTGTTTGGTTCACTCATGAAATACTGGATTTTCAACAATGTGAATGACACTCTTGTTGTTACAATAAAGAGATACGAGAAGAGTTCGCGATACCCATGTCAGCAAGAAAACTGCGAAGCTATTTAAGTTCGGCGGAAGTATCGACCATTGCACGATATTCGGCTTCAGTGCTTGAACGAGAAACAGTGTCTTGGTACTTGCTGCTACAGGAGATCAAAGAGGAGCCTAAAAAGTACAAAATCCTGTAGTCGAACGACGAGTGTTTGGGTCATCGACCCATCCAGCATCAGAGTATGCACGTAGAGTGAGTGCAGAGTTGGAAAAAAACAACAGTGACCTGGTTGGAATACCACAACGATATCGAAGAACTCGTATGAGAGCTGCATAGTGAACCGACGAAAGAGCACTCATGAACTGATTGAGAACATGAACAACATATGCAATGTCTAGCATGAAGAGAGAGAGAGAGATAACTAAGGGCACCAATGAGCTCTCGATACTGATTGGGGTTTGGTATAGGTGCTCCATTTGCTTGGCGAAGCTTTAGATGAAGCTCCATCGGCGTAGCCGTAGAAGTACCGCCAGCAATAGTAGAATCATCAATCGTGGCATACGCAAGAAGATCAGAAATTTTCTTCTGCCGTTACAGAAGATAGCAATGAGTAGAGTAAGAAACTTCTATACCCAAAAAACAGCGTAAATGGCCAAGATCCTTCATCTCAAACTGCTGCTAGAGTAGCTTCTTGAGTTAGATGATAGTTGCCGAGTCATCACCAGTGATAATCATATCATCGACATAGATCAAAAGAAGAGCTCAGCCTTGTGAGGAAGAGCGGTAGAAGAGTGCGTAATCAACAATGCTCTCGGTGAAGCCTGTGGTCAAAAGAATCTGACCAAATCACTCATACCAAGATCGGGGTGCCTTCTTAGGACCATAAAGAGCTCAATGCAGATGACATCCATGCCCTGGGGGAGCCGAGACACCAGGAGGAGGCTGCATATAAATCGTCTATGAAAGATCATTATTAAAAAAAGGCATTCTTAACTTCCATATGAAATATAGGCCAGCAACGTGCTGCAACAACCGCAATAAGTGTGCGAATGGAAGTGATCTTGGAGACAGGAGCAAAGGTCTCATCATAATCAATTTCATATTCCTGAGAAAATCCACGAGCCACAAGACATGCCTTGTAACGCTCTACTGACCCATCTGCCTTGGTCTTGACTTTGTAAATCCACTTACAGCTAATGGGCTTGACACCTGATGGTAAAGGAATAAGATCTCATATTTGAGTATCACGGAAAGTTTGCAATTTTTCCTGTATAATCTTTTGCCATTCTGGATATTTCACAAGCTCGGTATATGACTTGGGTTCCTGAATAAAATGAGTGGTAGAAATAAATGATACAAATTGAGGAGAATAATCGGTAATCATGCAAAATCTATAAAGGGAAGGTGGGCGTCTATCTCACGCAGGATTGCAACGAGGTGGAGAAGGAATATCATCCAGAGAAGATGGTGCAGTCGTAAGTGAATTCCCGGTCGTCACTGTATCTGTGGAGGGAACATCAGTGAGAGCAATAGGTGGAACAGTAGGTGCAACATGAGTTGTAATAGAATCATGAGACTGTGGAGCACGAGTGTATATAGGCACAAAAGCGGGTATGATTGGTGATGAGATAGATTAATCAAGAAAAGACATATTGATTGATGTCAAAAATTGAGTCTTTGCATTTCCTAGTTACCGCAATCAATAACGGTGTCGCAATAGTTAGCCGATAGTGAGTACGGGTCGTCCACAGGGAAATAGTGAACTATTTTTTTCTTATTTTAGACGAGTTAATAGAAGAATGGTGGGATTTTTATCGTTTTATACTAAAGAGATTTGAAAATTTTATAAGAGAAGGGCTTGTAGGATTTTTCGGATTGAGTAGTTAAAGTATAGAGTTTTAAAAATAATTCTTTTTATCTTTTAATTATTTAATACCAGAGAAATAGCGATGAATATGAATTAGGGTACTTGGAGGGATTAGGGATTCCATCTACTGACCCTTGTCCTTCTATTGATCCCTATTTATCTCAAGCCCTCAACAAAGCAAGTATTACCGAATCTCAAATTGAGGTCGTAACTATCATGATTTGGTAGCACGACTGAATAAAAGGGTTAAGACTTCCTTTGTTAAAATTTATAAAAACTAAAACATAAGAAGAAGATAAGGGATTTTTGTATTCATTATACTACCCTTTCCTACAAACCCTAACAAGGGAGAATTTACTCGCTTATTGGGAAAAACGAAGTAAAAGAAGAAAGGTAGAAGAATACGGAAAATGAATGCAGAAAATAATGCGGAAAGTAAAGAGGCAAAATTAAAAAAACTATCTTTTATTGAAACTTTTGCATTACAGAATTTGATTGTTGAAAAAACTAAAAGAACTAAAAACCCTAAATTGCTCGATAGATAGATCGATTGATAGATAGACCTAAATTGCTTTTGGTCCTTTATATAAGTTTTAGAACTTAAAATCCTAGACGTCATCTCGAAATATGTGAAAATACAATCATGCCCCTGAAATTTCATATCGAACGGCCATTAGGTGACCGCGGTTCCGCCGCCTTAAACCCTATTCCACCGTGGTTCCGCCGCCATTTGGTGTTATCGCATCTCCAAATTTTTTGTGCTTTTTTCTCTCGATTTTAGTATATTTTTTGATGAAATATTTTGAAAATATATTTCTCTCTCTGTAGTTGCGAGAATCTTCAATTTGCTCCTAAAATTCGGCAGATTTGGTTTTCTAACTTAATTTGATTTGATCTCTGACTCATATTTGTAGCCCTGAACTGATTTGTTATTTTAATAACTGTACAATATCTCAAATCAAATTATTAGTAGTATTTATTTTATTAGAGATAATATTCCAACCAATTTTAATTAAATTACTTAATGGATATGATATGATATAATATGCACAACTTAATAATAATGGTTAAGAATCGCATGGATATTTTATTTAAATATGATATGCATATATTCTCCCAATTATATTAATTATAATTTAAGAAACATAAGAAAAGATTTTTGTACACATAAACCCACATATGTTCTTAAATTACAAATAACAACATTTAGTAATTAATAATATTAGAGAAAATCGTCCTGAGCAAACTTTTTTATTTTTAAAAGAAAAAGAAAAACCTAGCACACTTTCGTAGGCAACGCGATTGCACTTAGCTCGTGCAACAAACCGTTAAATCTCTAGGTGTCTTTAGTAGGAGGAGTGTTGTCTTCTGAGGGTTTTCAGCGGATTACATCCACAAAATCCCAAAATTTAGAAAATAAAGAAAAGAAGACGAAAATTACATACAAAAATAAGAACATATAAAAGAAAAACTTGAAAATAAGTACACTAGCTTTTTAGTTGTCATGAGCCCTATTTTAATGGTCTTGAAAAAATGTCGGAAATCACATCCTCTCTCAATAAAACGTCGTCTTTAGTCTTCCTCCCTACCTCTCCTCCAAACATTGATCATATACTCATACGTGTTAGTTATATGTATGCCCTAGAGGCCATTATTATACATGTGATGTATATTATAGTGGATGCTTGAACATATATAGGGAGGACTTTCTTACTCGACATGATAGTATGCTATCTGGTTGCTCTTTATCTTAACATGTACACTTATTGTTTCTCTATTACATGTTGATAAAGCCCTTAGGATGAGTACTTGACTACCAGGATTATGATGCAGATCAAACTAGTGGGGCAGAGGTAGTCGGTAAGTACATTTCTTCAAATGTTCCAAGTCGTGGGAGTATCGAGACGGGGTGTCATGCCCCGCTTCCCGGTGTACGGAGATGGGGACGCGACGAGGCCGCTACGTATTTACTCTGAAGTGAATACGCTAAGCGTAACTAAGCAATATAAAAGAAATGTACACAAGAGACAAAAGCTATAATTGAAATACAACTTTATTTATTCACATTCTTTTTACAATGCATGGAAAGTAAATACATCTGATGAACGCAATGCCTAAACAGTGGCAAAACAGAAAAGAAAAGTACTGAAGTGAAAATGTGTACAATGAAGTTAGAGCTCTGGGTCGTAGGAATGCTGGTCCAAGTCCTCACTAGTGGGCTCGATCTTCGGAGTGTCCAGATCACCTGACGACATTCAAAGAAGAAAGAAAGAGAATGTCGTCAGCGAACAAATCGCTCGGTAAGTCCCAAAGATAAGGGAGAAGTAGAATAGACAGAGAGAAAGAGAGTGTAGCTTTTAAAGTTGTATTATTCATTATACTGTTGTATTTAGTATTAATGCTATTGTTAACGTAAGTTCAAGGGTGAATGTCAACCAATCTCAAGAGTGTTCTCAAACCCAACAGGCTCCAATCCAGGGGTAGGGAATCACGGGCCCGAATCAAATGTTAGTAGCGGGACTTCGACCGTCGTCGAAGTATTCCAAACTCAACAGGCCACAATCTAGGAGCATGGAAACACGGGCCCTCATGATTGCTTGCTTGTGTTAGTAGACATGGATTCATGTTCTAGGGGTACTTTTGAGATTCTGTTGGATTCACGAATGAACTACCCCAATATCCCGTGTATTTATTGTATTGATAGTAATGATTGTACTGATGGTATTGTATTGTATTGTATTATCTTGAAAATTGAATTGTATAGATGACTTGCCGAAACCATGATATCAGTAAATGAATGTAACTGGAGAATCATGTAAATGGATGTAACTGGAGAATCATGTAAATGGAAGTATATCCATGGTTCGGTTCAGTTAAGTTGTATGATTGATAGATTGAATATATAGATTCACGGATTCATGTTGAATTGTAAATTGTAGATTGTACTAGAATCATATTCAAGTCAGATTATTAATGAGACTCAGTCTGAGTCAGACAATTAGAAAAGAAATTGAAGTCCTGAATTAGGTTTTGATGATATCGGTAACTGCTGCACATGAGCGGCAGGATTCGTGTCTTTTTCAAAGACGATTACCGTGTTGATAACACCGTTGTTAAGTTGTCTACCTTAAATAGGCAAGCACCCACTTCTCCGGCTCCCCGAGGCTCAAGAGATTGGTCCCTCTTAAACCTATGTTTAATAGGGTCCTAAGGGTAATTTATAGAACTTGAGGGGGTTTTATGTAAAAATACTTTTATATAATTTTCAAATTACACCCCAAGTGTTTAATTATCGTCTTTAGAGTTGTAATAATTGTAGATTTTATATTTGTGACATTCCTAGTGAGAATAACCTAATTTTCATAATATATGGTATTTATTTGTAATATTGTACTTGTATGGAATTCATGGTATTTTAATGTAAAGTGATTCTTGTGATTTTAGGAAAAAGTTGGAATATTCATATTATCACAAAATAGATATTTTAATGATACTTATATACATATTTATATAAAAATAATTTTAATATATATTATATTTGTAGAAATCTTATTTTCTTAAGATATTTGTATTTTAAATCTTTCGAGACTGAATGCTCCTTGCGGAGGTCTGCATCTCGCACTACTAAACCCAGAGATGTGTGATAATCCGCACCATCCCAATCGAGTCCCCTAAAATGGGTTGTAGCGGCGCTTTGCAAAGATTGTAAAAATACGTAATCTTGTAGAAATCGGTTTTAATAGTAAATGGTATTTATTTGAAAGGTTTCGTTTTCCCGTATTCTATGTTCCCGAAGATATTGTGCTATATTGTATATGAGTGTGTGAGGAGGTAGGTCATTACCCCGTGATCTAATTAAAGGTATAGCAAGATTGTGATGGTTTAAATGTCGAATTTAAACTACATGGTATTTTACTGAAAAAGAGCGGTAAAAGTTACAAAATGAAATATATTGTCATGAAACTCATTCAACATGTTTGTTAATGTTTAACAGTCAACATGTAATGGTTTAGCATGATTGTATTTAAGAAAAAGTGAGGTTTTAGGAAGAATCGAATCGGAAATCGGATTTACTCCGATTCCGTCGGGTTTTGGATATACGTATTTTTTAGAATAGCAAAGTGAAAAGGGAGAAGGGACTTATGGTTTTAGAGGTTAGAGAAGAGGAAGAGGGAATGATAGACTTCGCCGGTGCGTCGTTTCGTCGCCAGGAGCTCCTATGGTTGTCGTCGGAAGATGGCCAGAGTTTCGCCCCTTTGCTCACTTCAAATGCACACTAAACTTCTAGGAATTTTCTTGAGAGTTTTGATCAGAATTTTGGAGTGTGTGTGTGTGTAGGGGTTGTATTTATAGGGTAAGGCTAGGGTTAGGATAGGTGAAAGGTTTAATTGAAAAAATGTAATAAAATGTGATAAAATGTATTAAAAGTGGAGTAATTGGTGTTTTAAAAGTGCTCTGTTACTTGTCTGAGGATTTAAAGTACACAGGGGTGCATGGGAGCTGAAAAGACACAAGTTTGGTGTTGATGACTCGGCGGTCCGGCCGAGTCCGGCCGCCGGCGAGTCGGCCGGTTCGCCGGCCGATTCGGCCGATTTCGGCCGAGTCAGGTGGCCGAAGTGATCGCCGTCGGTTCACTATCCCTCTGGTACAGTTAGGTTTTCATGTGTAGTGGGGTTTTTGTGAGTTATGCACGTGTAAACCCTTGGTATTCTAAAAATTCAAAATAAAACAATATTAAAAATAATGTTGGGTGTGGGATATGAACTCTGGTGGCTTGGTTCAGCAGTGCAAGGTCTTACCAAAAAGCTACAAGCTCCTTCTTGCTATTAATTAGAAAAACAAATAATTATCTTGTGCTCAGGCAAAAATACCCCTTTCTGTAATTTTTGAAAAAATTGTACAGAAAATTGTACAGAAAGTTTGGGGTTATTACACGGGGCATCGATATTCCAAAGTAGACCAGCGTATACGCTTCTTGACCCATATGATGGGCGATGGATGATCCCACATCCATTGGTATTTGACATCAGAGAAGGTATATGGGTGCTCAGTGGAGACTGGGTACACTGAACGGACTCGCTGAGAACTCCTAGATGGTATTATACCTATCGTCAGATAGTAGTTCTCTGGTGACACTAGTACAGGTTAGTTTGTCGACCCGAGATCGTCATAGAGTCTTGTGTGATTCCCACTGTGCTTTGATTTCCATCTTACCACGTTCAAGAGAACGTGCAAAACGGTGGGTTTTGGGTACAGTCCTGAGTCACATGGAGGCAATGAGCGATAGGAGGAGATTTCGTCTCTCCCGATATTGGGGGTTGATGTTGCGCTATGCTCGATTGGCCATAACAGGAAATCCCTGTTTAGGGTTGCTGAGATTTACTGGTAAGTGTTATCTGTTGGGTTACCTAGTACGACAGCAAGGTTTCGGGAGGTATCGTCCATGCCAATTTCAAAAATTTGCCGTACTAAAGAACCCTAACCTAGAATCTTAACTAGAGAATTATACGAATCAAGAATGCAAACAACTTTACATCTAAGTGAATGAGGAATACAACCTTTGTAGACCGGTCCTTCACTTCTAAAGCTCCGTGTAGTAGTCCCTTCGATCCAAGTAGTGAGCACCCGAACTCTAGTAAGGGTTCACATGAAGAAATGAACAAGCTTGCTCGAAATCTTTGAAGCCGAAGATGATCTACGTCGAGGAGACTCAAGCTCATGCTACCTCTTCACTAATGGTAGATTAGTGAAGCAAACACCCTAAACTAAATGGCTAATATAGTAGAGGATGATGAAGTATGAATTTTGCTCATTTTAGATTTATTTTTCTCACAATATTTCTTCACCATTTGAAAAGCTAGAAAGCTTTCTCATGAGGAAGAAAAAGATGAAGTGGAGATGAGAATGAAACTCATGAGGTGAGAATAGCAACTATGGATGAATTAGTGTCATACACTAACTCATGTAGAGAATAAACCATGGCTAATAATAATGGTTAGGTTAATAAATATTTACAAGTAAAACAAAATTAGTGGACTTGGTCAATGGTTCCACAAGCTTCCACAAGCTTCAACCATGTAACTTAATTCCAACTAATTTGATTTTTTTTAAATAAATAAAACCTTATAATTATTATAAGCATGGTGTGAGTCTCATACACCCATGTAGCTTGTGGCATCAAGCATGACATAAAATAATGTACATTAATATATATCACATATATACTATATGCACACAAGTGAGAAAAAGAAATGTTTAAGTGAGCTAATATTAGTTAATGTAAATTAATATATTAAATAAATAATTATACATTAAATTATTAAATCAACACTTGATTTAATAATCCGGCTATATCACATACAACCGGCTAATATCAAATGTAACAACCTATCGAATCAACACTTGATCCGATAACCCGGCTATATCATATATAACCGTCCGATATCACATATCATGAGAATAGAATACGGTATCACATACACATATTAATCTCGGTCCCGCACATATCATATATGTGCTCCTACTTTGTTTCGCATGAACCAGGAAACCTTTGTGTAGGACTCTAAAGACTCGTCAATACGCCGACAGTAGGTGATGATCATATCAAACACCCACAAGCCGCAAGCGGTCTGCTAAACGTAACGGCCACCCGGGTATTAAGCGATCAGATGATCAACAAGCAAGCCTACTCATACTCCTGCGAATCCAATCAGTAACACTACCGTACAGTCCGGCCTCTTCGTCTTATATGTCGCATATCTCTGCCTAGGGATTGGTAAACGTCAGACCCCAATGGCCCTGATAAGTCATGCCGATGTGAGGCTTATAACGGTTTGAGAAACTATTGATAACACTTACCAGTAGATCTCAGCAACCCTGACCAGGGATTTCCTGGTATGGCCAATCAAGCATAGCGCAACATCAACCCCCAATACCGGGAGAGACGAAATCCCTTCCTATCGCTCATTGCCTCCATGTGACTCAGGACTGTACCCAAAAACCACCATTTTGCATGACTAAGTAGAGCTGTGGTAGGGTGGAAATCAAAGCACAGTGGGAGACACACAAGACTCTATGACGATCTCGGGTCGACAGACTAACCTGTACCAGTGTCACCAGAGAACTGCTATCTGACGATAGGTATAATACCATCTAGGAGTTCTCAGCGAGTCCGTCCAGCGTACCCAGTCTCCACTGAGCACCCGTATACCATCTCTGATGTCAAATACCAATGGATATGGGATCATCCATCGCCCATCCCATGGGTCGAGAAGCGTATACGCTAGTCTACTCTGGAATTTTGATGCCCCGTTTCGATACTCCCACGACTAGGAACTATTGAAGGATGTACTTACCGACTACCTTTGCCCTACTAGTATGATCTGCATCATAATCCTGGTAGTCAAGTACTCATCCTAAGGGCTTTATCAACATGTAATAGAGAGACTATAAGTGTACATGTTAAGATAAAGTGCAACCAGATAGCATACCATCATGTCGAGCAAGAAAGTCCTCCCTATATATGTCCAAGCATCCACTACAATATACATCGTATGTACAGTAATGGCCTCTAGGACATACATATTACTAACAATCTCCCACTTGCACTAAGGCCATTTGTTGTAGTATCTCATACTCAACGTCCTATAGAAGTCTCTCTAGGGAAAGGCCTTTGTGAGTGGATCTGCTGTGTTATCCTTCGCGTCAACTCTCCTAATCTCGATCCCTTGGAGATCAACCATCTCCTAGATCAGGTGATACTGTCCTCAGAATATGTCTGGAAGGCTGATGGGGCCTACGTTCCTAGGCAAAGCCACAACTCCATTGTTGTCACAATAACAGTTATTGGACATTCAATGGAAGGATCCTTGTTCATCTCATGAACAAGAAATGTCCAGACAAGCACTTTGGTGGTATCGTTGGTAGCGATGTATCCAGCCTTTATCGTCTAGTATGTCACGGTATCTAGCTTGGAACTCTTCCAACTTACCGTCCCTTCAATGAGGGTAAAGACAATGCCTGTGACTGAATTTTAGTAGACCTTATCACTCTGGAAGCTCGAACCAAGAATATTCTTTTAGTGCTTCTCAAGTACTTAAGAATGTCCTCCACAGCTGTCCAGTGATTTTCCCAAGATCCGATTGATTCCTGATCACTACTCCTAATGAGTTAGCTACATTTGGTTTGGTACATAACATCGCATGCATAATAGAGCCTGGTGCTGAAGCATAGGGTATCCCTTGCACGCGAGCTCTCTCCAAATCTGTCTTAGGAGACTTCTTTTTGGAGAGAGTGATTCCTGAGTAAGTGGGCGAACCACCAAGCTTAGAATCCTCCATACTAAACCCCCTTAGTATGGTGTTAATGTACCTAGATTTAGGACACTCCCAACATCCACATAGATCTATCATCATAGATTAAATTCCACAAGATGTAGTAGGTATCATCCAGATCTTCAATGGAGAATCCTCGTGATAAGAGGAGCTTGACCGAGTATAGCATAGGAAACCATTTCCTATCAAGAGTATGTCATCTATGTACAATACGTATAAGACAAACCTACTTTCTACAACCTTCTTGTATATACAAGGTTCATCTACCTTTTTGATGAAGTCAAACACTTTGACTTCCACATCAAAACAGATGTTCCAACTCCGCGATGCCTGCTTTAATCCTGATAGACTTAAGCATAGCTCTGAAAGTCTCAACTTTTCCATTTACTCCAAGAATCTTCTCAAGATCTGATTGCTCCCAATGGGTTTTACCCCTTTAGGTGCAACATTCAAAGTCATACTTTGTTGGTGTATATGAATTCCATCTTTGATCGCATAGCATCCAGCCTTTACACAGAGTCCCCACTCGTGATGGCCTGCCTGAATCTCGTTAGTTATATGTATGCCTTAGAGGCCATTACTGTACATGTGATGCATATTGTAGTGGATGCTTGGACATATATAGGGAGGACTTTCTTGCTCGACATGATAGTATGCTATCTGGTTGCAATTTATCTTAACATGTACACTTATTGTCTCTCTATTACATGTTGATAAAGCCCTTAGGATGAGTACTTGACTACCAGGATTATGATGAGGATCATACAAGTGGGGCAGAGGTAGTCGGAAAATACATCCTTCAATAGTTCCTAGTCGTGGGAGTATCGAGACAGGGCATCGATATTCCAGAGTAGACTAGCGTATACGCTTCTCGACCCATATGATGGGCGATGGATGATCCCATATCCATTGGTGTTTGACATCAGAGATGGTATACGGGTGCTCAGTGGAGACTGGGTACACTGAACGGACTCGCCGAGAACTCCAAGATGGTATTATACCTATCGTCAAATAGCAGTTCTCTGGTGACACTGGTACAGGTTAGTCCGTCGACCCGAGATCGTCATAGAGTCTTGTGTGATTCCTACTGTGCTTTGATTTCCACTTTACCACGTTCATGAGATCATGAAAAACGATGGTTTTTGGGTACAGTCCCGAGTTACATGGAGGCAATGAGCGATAGGAGAGGATTCATCTCTCTCGGTATTGGGAGTTGATGTTGCGCTATGCTCGATTGGCCATAACAGGAAATCCCTGGCCAGGGTTGCTGAGATTTACTGGTATGCGTTATCAGTAGTTTCTCGAACCGTTATGGACCTTGCATCGGCATGACTTATCAGACTATTAGGGTCTGACGTTATACCACCCCCAGGCTATGATATGCGACATATCTAACGAAGACCGGACCGTACGGTAGTGTTAGTGATTGGATTCACAGGAGTATGAGCAGGCTCTCTTGTTGATATTTTGATCGCTCAATACCCTGGTGGCCGTTACGTTTAGCAGACCGCTTGCAGCTTGTGGGTGTTTGATATGATCATCACCTACTGTCGGCGTATTGACGAGTCTTTAGAGTCCTACACAGAGCTTTCCTGGTTCATGTGAAACGAAGTAGGAGCACATATGTGATATGTGCGGTACCGAGATTGATACTAGTATGTGATACCGTATTCTATTCTCGCGATATGTGATATCGGTCGGTTATATGTGATATAGCCGGGTTATCGGATCAAGTGTTGATTCGATAGGTTGTTACATTTGATATTAGTCTGTTGTATGTGATATAGCCGGATTATTAAATCAAGTGTTGATTTAATAATTTAATGTATAATTATATATTTGATATATTGAATTACATTAACTAATATTAGCTCACTTAAACATTTCTTTTTCTCACTTGTGTGCATATAGTATATATGTGATATATATTAATGTACATTTTATTTGTGTCATACTTGATGCCACATGCTACATGGGTGTATGAGAATCACACCATGCTTGATATAATGAAGGGTTTTATTTATTTAAAGTTAAACAAAATTAGATGGAAATTGTCATGGCTAGAAGCTTGGAGAAACTTGTTGTTAACCATTGACTTAGTCCACTAACTTTGTTTTACATTAGATATTTATTAACCTAACTATTATTGTTAGCCATGGTTTATTCTCTACATGATTTAGTGTATGACACTAACTCACCCATGGTTGCTATTCTCAACTCATGAGTTTCATTCTCATCTCCACTTCATCTTCTTCTTCCTCATGAGAAAGCTTGTTAGCTTTTCTCAAGGTGATGAAATATTGTGAGAAAAATTAATCTAAAGTGAGCCCAATTCCTACTTCATCATCCTCTACTATATTAGCCATTTAGTTTATGGTGTTTGGTTCACTAATCTACCATTAGTGAAGAGGTAGCATGAGCTTGAGTCTCCTTGACGTAGATCATCTTCGGTCGTGAAGACTTCGAGCAAGTTTGTTCATTTCTTCATGTGAACCCTTACTAGAGTTCGGGTGTTCACTACTTGGAGCGAAGAGACTACTACACGGAGCTTTAGAAGTGAAGGACCGGTCTACAAAGGTTGTATTCCTCATTCACTTAGATGTAAAGTTGTTTACATTGTAGTTCATCTAAATCTCTAGTTAAGATTCTAGGGTTATGGTTCTTTAGTACGACAAAAATTTAAAATCGGCATGGACGATGCCTCCCAAAACCCAGCGGCCGCCTAGGGAACCCATACAAATTTGAAGCACTACCACCTTATTTTGTCCGGCCACAATGCTACAAAATCTGAGCTTACCGGTTCGAATGGTGCTTTTTGGCTTCAAATTTTTAGGGTGTTCCAGTCTCTGGGTTTTAGTGTTTCAGGTGTTGCTTATTTTTGCTAAAATTTCATGTGATGTTAACTTTCTGCAAAGGCAATTCGGAGTGTTTCATAATTGTAATTCTAACATCTATTCGGGTTATTTAGACGTCGTTAAAAAGTTCGAACGGATATCAATAACCCATATTTTCCCTCGCTGGAAATTTTCCAAGAGTTGGATTTTTTCCAAATTTAAAATCTTCAGAAAATCATGCAAGCGATTCTGTGGACCCTCTAGAAGAACGATACCCAAACTCGACTTTTTGGATCTCGGAACCGCGGTCATACCCTAGAGTTTGCGGCAGTTCCGTGGCGACATGAGTGAGGCATGGGTCGGCCCTTCTACGGATGGTTCATAGGTGCCGTGGCATATTCTGGGAACTTTTTAAACTCCGCTCAAGTGTTGAGCTTTTTGGGAAATTTTGGGTGTTTGTTTATTCGATCAAAAAGTTTAACATTGTCTAGCTATTTGTGATTGTGATACAATATTTGGAATCCACAAATTTAGTTATGTGATAACTAGTTTGAATTTTATAAATCTAGCAGTCTAGTCTTATTTGATCTGTTGCCATGGAATTTTAATGTGGATCAAAAATCCGTCACAATTACATAGTGTACGCGGATACTCGCCGGGTAACCTTATTGGATAGCCATGCCCCATAGCCCTGACCAAGTGACTGTAGGAGAACCTTGTCGCTAAAAGCATCCGTTCAGGTGCTCGCAGCCGCGGTGTTCCGCCTAAGTGCACTTCGTCGACGGCATCGGGGGTGCGGTCGTCTACTAAAGTTTCCGACGAGCATTCGATCAGGTTCTCGGGAATCTTGTTGAATTACCCGACAGGTTATTGGAAAGTGTTTTCAATATAGAGACTAAAATGCGGGATTTATAATTGTTAGACATGTGATGTCTAAGGAATTCATTTGGTAAGGCTTGAAATCCAAAGTATGTGATACATTGGGTTTATGATGTCTAAGGTGGTTGCGGATTCCAATTATTGTAGTTTTTCACTTTCTTTTTTGCGACCGTAAGTGTAATACGTGGTGTATCGCCGGTTTCGTTCCTATATGTTAACGACAATTGGGATACGCATATTTACTTATGTTGATGACATGTGATGTTATGTGTTACTGTGATATGTTATATTGGATCGTCGTGTTTTGAATAACCGTTTTTTTTATGTGAGATGAGAGTTTTTCATTTTCATTCATGTAAAAGCTTGTATGTAATATTCTTTTATTGGGGCACTTCCGGGTTGAGGATGATGTGACCTTTGATGTATATTATTTACTTTTCCTCGTTAGGATAGACCCAAGGAGGAGAGCACAAGTAACCGGGTTCTAGAGTCCAGTGGGAGACCATCTCGAGGAGTCGAGACCGGGTCTCCTAACTCTAGAATTGATAGGGTTTTTTGCCGCTCTCGTAGGGGTCTAGGGATGTGGGTTTGGCTATTCATCGCGACCATGGAATCCGCGTTTTTTATTGGCTTAATTAAAACACGGAATTCCCAGTATATCCAATATTTCATATGTGTTCTTCTGCTGTTGATATTCTGTGATGTGATCACTTGATATGCTGAGACGAATGCTTATATTATATATATATGATATATAATAAATATTGCTGCTTTCGTTTCTTCTGTGATACTTAGGAAGCATAAGTTGATGGGAATTCATTAATGTGGTTAATGAAAGAAAAAGAAACTTGAAGATGTTGTAGAAACTTTTTTTAAAAACTGGTAGCTCTAGTTCTTGCTTTGCATAACGATATTCCTTGTAGAATATCCAGCACCTTATTCGATAAGGAAAGAGCCGAGATCCCTTCACCGGGAGTGACCTCTTTAGCGAAACTGGCAGATGCTATAACCCACTCGGTTTGTCTTTTGATTGCTTCTATAGTTTTTTGCTTTGCATAGCGGTATTCCTTGTAGAATATCCAGCACCTTATTCGATAAGGAAAGAGCCGAGATCCATTCACCGGGAGTGACCTCTTTAGCAAAACTAGTAAAAGCCTAAAAAACACTCCTTTTCAAAATCACTTGATTCTACAACGATATCAAGTTCATTACGCAAAAGGTTTTCTTAAAAATCTGTCGTAGCCCTCTGTCATTTCAGATAAGTGCTACTTAGTATTCGTGCTACGTTTGTTGACCTCCGTCAAGGCATAGTGTGGGGTAGCTGACTAGTGTTTATCTGCTGCATATGATGCGATTGGATTAGGGTAGTCGTTCGACCTTGTTGACCTCCATCAAGGCTCGTACGGGTGGGTTTAATTCAATCATGAAATGTACGGGTTGAACTTGACTAGCAGCCTATGGTTTGTTGACCTCCGTCAAGGTCATAAGACGCCAGGGGCAAAATGTTATCGGAAATTTCAAGTGTTGAAATTTGCAATGAGATTGCATACCTTCTATGAGATAGTTGGATCCCGAAACCCATTGCGAGTAAGAGTTACTCCTGCGAGAGTTTTTCACATTACAATTATCCGATCAAAGTAGGTGTCTAGAAAGGTATTAACGCGGTTACGCCCCTGGGAAAACGAGGTTTATTTTAATTAGGTCCGTGCGAAAGCACGTGGAACCTCCCTCAAAGTACCGACACTGGCCTGGCCGAAAGATTGGCGAACTTGTAGGGTGCAATTAATCCCGATCAGTCTTACCTTTTAGGGTTTGAAGGAAGATTTGATAAAAACAGTGGGAGCCATCCTGATTAGATAAAATAATAACCAATCTAATCTTGCAAGAGCGCACACAGAGTGTTTTCTTCTCTCTCTCTCCTGGTAGCGACTATGTCACGCCTTAATCAAGATAATAATATGGATGAATTGACTGAACCTGCTTATTATACTGTGCTGGGGAACGTTCGTTACGATCTATCTTATAATTGTTATAAGTCCGAGCAGGAAATAAGGGATTATCCGGATTTCCATGCAACCCAATTGAGGAATAAGCATGTTGATGCATATTTTTCGGGTGTGTTAATTACCAAGAACTGTTTCTCAGTATCCTCTACATCTTAGGTATGAGATACCGGATTAGGATCCTACATATGTAATCTGTTACATGGGCTATAGAGAGGTAGAGAACTGGGATAGGGTGATATATCTCTAAGTGTTAGAGAAATGTGCACTTGTTGCAGCCAAATTAGTTGGCAGATATCACCTTGTATTACCAAATGGTAAATACATTGATTCTGAACAAATGTTATTACGTACCGAATCTGATATACAACATTACATCAGTTTCTTTAGTAAGTTAAAGAAGCATATAATTCTGTATTGGAGGATAATTTTGTGAACATTTTCCTGAATCAAGAGTTGATTGGATCAGGCACGTTATGTAATGGCATATACGTTCTGAATCAAACACAGTTCAAAGTATATAGAACGCACACAAGAGGAGTAGTTTAGAAATAAATGAATCCTTCTTGTGGCATTGTAGACTTGGTCATATCAATACGACACGACCAGCTAAGTTACATTAGGATGAATATGAGAATCTGTTCGAATTTTCATCTTATGATACTTGCCAGTCTTGTCTCAAAGGTAAAATGACCAATACTCCGTTTACCGGAAACAGAGAAAGAGTTACTGAACTCTTGGGATGGATACATAATGATGTATACGGTACTATGTCTACAAATGCCAGGGTTGGTTCTTTGTACTTCATTACATTCATCAACGATCTCTTAAGATTCGGACATGTGTTCTTGTTGAAACAAAAGTCTGAAACTTTTGAGAAATTCAAGGAATATAAGCTTGAACTTAAGAACCAGACAAATAGAAGTATTAAGTCCTTCGATGTGATCGAGGAGGAGAATACTTAGGCATGGAATTCTGTTAGTTATGTATATGCCCTAGAGGCCATTGTTGTAAATATGATGTATATTATAATGGATGCTTGGATATATATAGAGATGACTTTCTTGCTCGTCATGATAGTATGCTATTTGGTTTCACTTTATCTTAACTTATTGACTTGTATTGGTTTACTGTTTTACTCTCACATGTTGATAAAGCCCTTAGGATCTGTACTCGACTACTGGGACTATGATGAGATCATACTAGTGGGGCCGCGGTAGTCGATGAGTACATCCTATAACTGTTCCTAGTCGAGGGTATATCGAGACAGGGCATCGATACACCAGAGTAGACTAGCGTATATGCATCTTGACCCATATGATGGGTGATGGATGATCCCATATCCATCGGTGTTTGACATCAGAGATGGTGTACGGGTGCTCAGTGGAGACTGGGTACACTGGACGGACTCGCCGAGAACTCCCAGATGGTGATATACCACACTTCAGATGGCAGTTCTCCGGTGACACTGGTACAGGGTAGTCTGTTGACCCAAGATCGTCATGGAGTCTTGTGTGATTCCCACTGTGTTTTGATTTCCACCTTACCACGTCCAAGAGGGCGTGCAAAACGGTGGCTTTTGGGTACAGTCCCGAATCACATGGAGGCAATGAGCGATAGGAGGGGATTCGTCTCTCCCGGTATAGGGAGTTGATGTTGTGCTGTGTTCGATTGGCTATAACTGGAAGTCCCTGGCCAGGGCTGATATAGAGATTTACTGGTAAGTGTTACTAGTAGTTTCTCGACCCGTTATGAGCCACACATCGACACGACTTATCGGTTACTGGGGTCTGACGTATACCACCCCTAGACTTGATATGCGACATATCAGACGAACAGACCGGACTGTACGGAAGTGTTACTGATTGGATTCACAGGAGAACGCACAGGCTAGCTTGTTGATCTTCTGATCGCTCAATACCTGGGTGGCTGTTACGTTTAGCTGACCGCTTGCAGCTTGTGGGTGTTTGATATGATCATCACCCGCTACCGGCGTATTGACGATTCTTTAGAGTCCTACACAGAGGTTTCTTGGCTCAGGCGAAACGGAGTAGAGGCACATATGTGATATGTGCAGGACTGAGAATAATGCGATATGGGATACCGTATTATATTCTCGCGATATTAAGATATGAACCGGGACATCGGATCAAGTGTTGATTCGATGAATCGGTACATGATATATTAGTCGGTAATATTCGATATAGCCGGATCATCGATTCAAGTGTTGATTCGATGATTTAATGTATAATAATATATATGATATATTGTATTACATTATCTAATATTGGCTCGCTTTATTATTTCATTTTCTCACTGGATGATACATTGATATATATGCGATATATGTTAATTGTATTATTTTCTTTTGTTGCAAATATATAATATATATGTGATATATATTATTGTGACATGATATGATTAATTCTTAAACATGTTTAAGGATGATTAATTAAGGTTAGGGTTTGATTAGGGTTAGATGCTTCATGCACCTTCTAGAAGCTTTTTTCTTTTGTCATTCTTAAGATATTTTTGGATGACACAGTCTTAACCCAACCAAACCCTAACTCTAGTTTATTCTCTACTAAATCCTAGCCACTCATCCTTGACCATGGTTTATAAATCAATCATATAGCTTTCATTCTATTCATCACAAAAGGATTATCATGTTTATTCATTTTCCATTATTATCTTCTTCTCTCTTGAAAAAAGCTTACTTGATTTTCTTTATGTGACGAATAAATATGAGAAAATGATTTAAAAAGAAAGCAAAAATACTACTCTCTCATCCTCATCTCATCTAGCCCATGAGATTAGTGTGTTCATCTCGTTAGAGTGAGAAAGCTTGAGTCTTTGTAACTTCGACGTAGATCATCGGAGATTTGGAACACTTCAAGCTAGCATGGATCGTTCGAGTCGTGGAGCCTCTCATGAGTCCGGAAGATCGTGGATCGCGGCAAAGGGACTTCTACTCGGAGCTTGTGAAGCGAAGGAGCGGACTACAAAGGTTGTAATCCCTCACACTTAGATAAAAGTTATCATCTTGCATGTTAAACCCTAATAATCTAGTAAAGATCCCGGCTTTGGGTTGTTCGGCACGTCTAAATTTTTATCCGGGCATGTTTGATGCCTTTTGAACCTTCACAAGAGTGCCTAGGAACCCTACAGTGGTATCAGAGCTACTAGGCATTGGATGTCGACCTATGGGGGGTTCTCACTGTGTGACAATGTGGCGAAGCATAGGCTCTTACCCCCAGGGTGTCCCGAGACCGGAAGGTGTTCCGGCGGGTTGTAGTCCTCGCGAGGGGGCATGCGTAAAAAGTAGCGGCTGAGGGACCCGTTGGTGCCACGGCGACCCCATTGGATGGGGTGGCTGCCTGACCTACAGTGGTATCAGAGCCTAGCTAGAGCATTAGGCGATGTGTTTACGAAGTTAAAACTCCGATCGAACCCGAACCGACGGAAAAAGCCCCCTCTCTGGAAATTTTTCAAAATTTGGGATTTTTCTGAATTAAAAATATGCAAAAAAATCAGCAGGGAATTCTAAGAATTACCATAAAACCCGAGCCCCCAATTCGACCAAACGGCGGCGGAACCGCGGCGCAAGCATGCTTGCGCGGCGTTCCACGGCGGATTCATCGATTGGAGACACGTGGCTTTTATGGTAATATCCGTAGGTGCTTGTTGATGCTTCTGGATATTTTTAAAAGTGATTCCAGTGTTGTTTAAATCTGGGGTTTATTTTGTAATCGTAGATTCGATCGGAATATTTAAATTCGTATTTCTTTCCGGATATTTAGAAACTGTTAAACTAGTTGAACGGATATCATTAACCCACTTTATCCCGGCACGGAAAACTTTCAAGCGTTGAATTTTTACTGGGTTTAAATCTTTCGGAAAATTGTACAAGTTAAGCAGTGGACCCTCTAGAAGACAACAAACCTTAACTCGATTATGTGACCGTCTTGAACTGCCTTTTGAACCTTCGGGATTGGGGCAGTACGGCGTGCCACATGTGAGGCGTTGGCTTGACCCTTCTACGGCTGGATCACTGGTACTGTGACATACTCTGGGATTATTTGAACTCCGCTCAAGAGTTGAGCACTTTGGGAAATTTTGGGTGTTTGATTATCTGTTCGAAAAGTTTAATACTGTCTATTTATCTGGAATGTGATACAATATGTGGAATTCATAGAGTTAGGCATGAAATGCGAAGTATGTGATATTTCGGATTTACGATGTCTAAAGTGATTGTGGATTCCAAATATTGTAGTTTTACACTTTCTTTTCTGTGACCGTAAGTGTAATATGTGATATCGCCGGTTTCGTTGCTATATGTCAACGACAATTGGGATGCGCATATTTACTTACGTTGATGATATGAGATATTATGTGTTGCTGTGATATGTTATATTGGATCGTCGCGTTCTGAATAGCCGAGGGTTTTATGTGAGATGAGGGTTTTTATTTTCATTCATGTAAAATTCATTTGTAATGTAATATTCTTTTATTTGGGGGCACTTCCAGGTTGCGGTTGATGTCACCCTTGTATATTATTTACTTTTCCGCATTAGGTAGACCCAAGGAGGGGAGCACAAGTAACCGGGTTCTAGGGTCCAGTGGGAGGCCATCTCGAGGAGTCGAGACCGGGTCTCCTAACCCTAGAATTGGCAGTGTTACTTGCCGCTCTCGTAGGGGTCTTGGGATGTGGGTTTGGCTATTCGTCGCGACCGTGGAATCCGTGTTTTATACAGGCTCGTATTAAAAACACGGACGTCCTAGTATATCCAATATTTCATATATGTTCTTCTGCTGCAATGTTCTGTGATGAGATCATATTACTGCCTGAGACGAATGCTTATACTATATATATATGCTGATATATAAATACTACTGCTTTCGTTTCTTCTGTGATGCTTAGGAAGCATAAGCTGATGGGATTTTTATTAATGAGATTAATAAAAGAAAAGAAACCTAAAGATGTTGTAGAATCAAAAACTTTATAAAAAGGGTAGCTACAGTTTTGCTTTGCACAGTGATATATACGATATATCCTGCACCTTATTCGATAAGGAAAGGACCGAGATCCCTTCATCGGGAGTGACTCCTTTAGCAAAACTGGCAGATGCTACAAAACACGGTTTGTCTTTTGATTGCTTTTAGTGTTTTGCTTTGCACAGCGGTATATATGATATATCCAGCACCTTATTCGATGAGGAAAGGGCCGACGATCCCTTCACCGGGAGTGACCCCTTTAGCGAAACTAAGAAAAGCCTCAAAAACACTCCTTTTCAAAACTTCACTCGATTCTATGACGATATCAAGTTCATTACGCTCAGGGTTTTCTGAAAAACCTGCGTAGCCCTCCTTCATTTCAGATAGATATTATTTAGTATTCGTGCTATGTTTGTTGACTTAGTTAAGGCATAGTGTACGGTAGCTAAGTAATGTTTATCTGCTAAAACATGAGATGTGATTGGATTAGGGTATTCGTACGGCTTTGTTGACTCAGTTAAGGGTCGTGCGGGTAGGTTTAATTCAATCAGGAAATGTACGGGTTGAACTTGACTTGCGATTTATGGTTTGTTGACTTAGTTAAGGTCATAGATCGCTAGGGGAAAAAATATTATCGGGAATTTCAAGTGTTGAAATTTGCAATGAGATTGCATACCTCCTATAAGATAGTTGGATCCCGATACCCACTGCGAGTAAGAGTTACTCCTGGGAGAGTTTTACACAGGACAATTAGCCGATCAAGTAGGTGTCTAGAAAAGTGTTAACGGGGTTACGCCTCTGGGAAAACGAGGTTTACTTTAATTAGGTCCGTGCGAAAGCACGGGGAACCTCCCTCAAAGTACCGACACTGATCTGGCTGAAAGATTGACGAAATTGTAGGGTGTAATTAATCCCGGCTAATCTTACCTTTTTGGGTTTAAAGGTAGATTTGATAAAAACAGTGGGAGACATCCTGATTAGATAAGATAATAACCAATCTAATCTTGCAAGAGCATACGCTAAAGTGTTTTTCTTCTCTCTCTCTCCAGGTAGCGACCATGTCAGGCCATAATCAAGATAATAATATGGATGTATTGACTGAACCCGATTATTGTACTGAGCAAGGGAACGTTAGACCCGTTCTTTCTTATAAGAGTTATAAGACTGAACAGGAAACATGAGAATATCTGGATTCTCACGCCGCCCAAAAGAACATACATGTTGATGCATCTTCTTCGGGTGTGTTAGTTATTGAGAACTGTTTCTCAGTTCACCCTACGTCCTGGGTATTAGATACCGGATCAGGATCCCACATTTGTAAACAGTTACATGGGCTACGTAAAGGTAGAGAACTGGGAAAAGGTGATCATTCCATTCAAGTAGGGAACGGTGCAAATGTTGCAGCCAAAGCAGTTGGCGAATATCACCTAGTATTACCAAGTCGTAATACACTGATTCTAAATGAATGCTATTATATACCGAACATGATGTGCAACATTATTTCAGTTTCTTTATTAAGTAAAGAAGGATATAATTTTGTAGTAAAGGATAATGTTATGAACATATTCCTAGATCAAAAGTTGATTGCATCAGGCTCGTTACATAATGGTATATTCATTCTAAATCAGAATACAGTCCTGAATATACAAAACACACACAAGAGGAAAAGTTCAGATATGAACGAATCCTACTTGTGGCATTGTAGACTTGGTCATATCAATGCGACACGACTGGCTAAGTTACATAAAGATGGTTATTTGAATCCGTTCGAATTATCATCTTATGATACTTGCCATTCATGTCTCAAAGGAAAAATGACCAAAGCTCCGTTTAGTGGACACGGAGAAAGAGTTACTGAACTCTTAGGACTAATACATAGTGATGTATGCGGTCCCATGTCTACGCATGCCAGGAACGGTTCTTCCTAGTTCATTACATTCACTGACGATCTCTCTAGATACGGACATGTGTTTCTGATGAAACACAAGTCTGAAGCTTTTGAGAAATTCAGAGAATATAAGCACGAAGTAGAGAACCAAACGGGCAAAAGTATTAAGATTCTTCGATCTGATCGAGGAGGTGAATACTTAAGCGGTGAGTTTTTAGATTATCTAAAAGAGAATGGGATTCTCTCTCAGCTTACTCCTCCTTATACACCACAGCACAACGGTGTATCGGAACGAAGGAATCAGACCCTATTAGATATGGTGCGATCTATGATGAGCGATGCTGAGTTACCTATTTCCTTTTGGGGGTATGCGCTTGAGACAGCCATATACATATTGAATCTAGTTCCGTCTAAATTTGTACCTACCACACCATATGAGATATGGAGTGGGAAGAGACCATATTTTAAACGAGTTAAGATATGGGGTTGTCCGGCCTATGTCAAAAGACAAAATCCAGACAAACTCGAGGCACGATCAGTTCTTTGCAAATTTGTGGGATATCCTAAGAATTCTCAAGGATATATTTTCTATCACGCTGAGGAACAAAAAGTGTTTATTTCTCAATATGCCACCTTTTTAGAAAAGAAATTTCTTGCAAAAGAAATTAGTGGCAAAGAGGTAGAGCTGGAAGATGTTCCAGCACCACAGACTACAACTGATGATTTATTGGAACCAGAGGATTCAGTAGCACCCGACGAACCCCAGCCTCTCCGCCGATCTAATAGGGTTTCTCGTCCACCTGAGAGATACTACGGTTTTCTCATTGATGGTGGAAGCGAGGATTGCATCATGGATGATGATGACCCGACTAGTTTCGAGCAGGCCATCACGAGTGGTGACTCTGTGAAATGGCTGGATGCAATGCGATCTGAGATGGAATCCATGTACACCAATAAAGTATGGATTTTGGAAAATGCTCCTGAAGGGGTAAAACCCATTGGGAGCAAGTGGATTTTTAAAAGGAAATTTGGTGTAGATGGAAAAGTTGAGACTTTCAAAGCTAGACTTGTAGCAAAGGGTTTTCGTCAACGACCAGGTGTGGATTATGACGAAACCTTTTCTCCAGTGGCTATGTTAAGTCCATCCGGATCTTACTTGCCATTGCTGCATACCATGACTACGAAATCTGGCAAATGGATGTTAAAACCGCCTTTCTAAACGGTGATTTAGAAGAGTGCGTGTACATGACTCAGCCAGAGGGCTTCGTAGATAGTGGGAGCAGCGGAAAGGTGTGCAAGCTGCTTAAATCCATTTATGGGTTAAAGCAAGCATCGCGGAGTTGGAATATCTGTTTTGATGTTGTAGTCAAAGAGTTTGACTTCATCAAAAATATAGATGAACCTTGTATCTATAAGAAGGAAGCAGAGGGTAAGGTAGTCTTCCTCGTATTGTACGTGGATGACATACTCTTGATAGGAAATGATATTCCTATGCTGCAATCAGTCAAACTCTTCTTATCACAGAGATTCTCAATGAAAGATCTAGGTGATGCCTCCTGCATATTGGGAATCATGATCTATAGAGATAGATCTAAACGAATACTGGGATTGTCCCAATCCAGGTACATTGACACCATACTAAAGAGGTTTAGTATGGAAGAATCCAAGCGTGGGAACCAACCCACGATCTCTGGACTCACTCTCTCCAAAGAGATGTCTCCCAAGACTGATTTGGAGAGAGCTCGCATGCAAGGGATACCCTATGCTTCGGCAGTAGGCTCTATCATGTATGCGATGCTATGTACCAGACCCGATGTAGCATACTCACTAAGTGTAGTGAGTCGGTATCAAGCAGATCCTGGAGAGAGTCACTGGACAGCTGTGAAGAACATTCTGAAGTACTTACGAAGGACTAAGGAGATGTTCTTGGTGTATGGTAACGGAGAACTCCAGGTGGAGTCCTTTACCGATTCCAGCTTCCAAAGTGATAAGGACGACTCTAAGTCGCATTCTGGTTTTGTCTTTACCCTCAATGGAGGGGCGGTATGTTGGAAGAGTTCCAAACAGGATACCGTTGCAGACTCGACGATGGAGGCTGAATACATCGCTGCCAACGATGCTGCCAAGGAGGCTGTCTGGATAAAGAAGTTCATTAGTGAACTTGGTGTGGTTCCATCCATTGAGCATCCAATACCTCTGTATTGCGATAACAATGGAGCTGTGGCATTAGCCAAGGAACCCAGGTCCCATCAAAAGTCCAGACATATTCTGAGGCGGTATCACCTGATCATGGAGATAGTTGATCGCCGGGAGATCGAGGTCAGGAGAGTAGATACGAAGGACAACACTGCGGATCCATTCACGAAGGCTATTCCCCAGATACAGTTTGAGAGATTATTCGGGATGCTAGGTATGAGATACTACAGCAGCTGGCCTTAGTGCAAGTGGGAGATTGTTAGTTATGTATATACCCTAGAGGCCATTGTTGTACATATGATGTATATTATAATGGATACTTGGATATATATAGAGATGACTTTCTTGCTCGTCATGATAGTATGCTATTTGGTTTCACTTTATCTTAACATGTTGACTTGTATTGGTTTACTGTTTTACTCTCACATGTTGATAAAGCCCTTAGGATCTGTACTCGACTACTGGGACTATGATGAGATCATACTAGTGGGGCCGCGGTAGTCGTACATCCTATAACTGTTCCTAGTCGAGGGTATATCGAGACAGGGCATCGATACACCAGAGTAGACTAGCGTATACGCATCTTGACCCATATGATGGGTGATGGATGATCCCATATCCATCGGTGTTTGACATCAGAGATGGTGTACGGGTGCTCAGTGGAGACTGGGTACACTGGACGGACTCGCCGAGAACTCCCAGATGGTGATATACCACACGTCAGATGGCAGTTCTCCGGTGACACTGGTACAGGGTAGTCTGTTGACCCGAGATCGTCATGGAGTCTTGTGTGATTCCCACTGTGTTTTGATTTCCACCTTACCACGTCCAAGAGGGCGTGCAAAACGGTGGCTTTTGGGTACAGTCCCGAATCACATGGAGGCAATGAGCGATAGGAGGGGATTCGTCTCTCCCGGTATAGGGAGTTGATGTTGTGCTGTGTTCGATTGGCTATAACTGGAAGTCCCTGGCCAGGGCTGATATAGAGATTTACTGGTAAGTGTTACTAGTAGTTTCTCGACCCGTTATGAGCCACACATCGACACGACTTATCGGTTACTGGGGTCTGACGTATACCACCCCTAGACTTGATATGCGACATATCAGACGAACAGACCGGACTGTACGGAAGTGTTACTGATTGGATTCACAGGAGAACGCACAGGCTAGCTTGTTGATCTTCTGATCGCTCAATACCTGGGTGGCTGTTACGTTTAGCTGACCGCTTGCAGCTTGTGGGTGTTTGATATGATCATCACCCGCTACCGGCGTATTGACGATTCTTTAGAGTCCTACACAGAGGTTTCTTGGCTCAGGCGAAACGGAGTAGAGGCACATATGTGATATGTGCAGGACCGAGAATAATGCGATATGGGATACCGTATTATATTCTCGCGATATTAAGATATGAACCGGGACATCGGATCAAGTGTTGATTCGATGAATCGGTACATGATATATTAGTCGGTAATATTCGATATAGCAGGATCATCGATTCAAGTGTTGATTCGATGATTTAATGTATAATAATATATATGATATATTGTATTACATTATCTAATATTGGCTCGCTTTATTATTTCATTTTCTCACTGGATGATACATTGATATATATGCGATATATGTTAATTGTATTATTTTCTTTTGTTGCAAATATATAATATATATGTGATATATATTATTGTGACATGATATGATTAATTGTTAAACATGTTTAAGGATCATTAATTGAGGTTATTAGGGTTTGATTAGGGTTAGATGCTTCATGCACCTTCTAGAAGCTTTTTTCTTTTGTCATTCTTAAGATATTTTTGGATGACACATTCTTAACCCAACCAAACCCTAACTCTAGTTTATTCTCTACTAAATCCTAGCCACTCATCCTTGACCATGGTTTATAAATCAATCATATAGCTTTCATTCTATTCATCACAAAAGGATTATCATGTTTATTCAATTTCCATTATCATCTTCTTCTCTCTTGAAAAAAGCTTAGTTGATTTTTTTTATGTGATGAATAAATATGAGAAAATGATTTAAAAAGAAAGCAAAAATACTACTCTCTCATCCTCATCTCATCTAGCCCATGAGATTAGTGTGTTCATCTCTTTAGAGTGATAAAGCTTGAGTCTTTGCAACTTCGACGTAGATCATCGGAGATTTGGAACACTTCAAGCTAGCATGGATCGTTCGAGTCGTGGAGCCTCTCATGAGTCCGGGAGATCGTGGATCGCGGCAAAGGGACTTCTACTCGGAGCTTATGAAGCGAAGGAGCGGACTACAAATGTTTTAATCCCTCACACTTAGATAAAAGTTATCATCTTGCATGTTAAACCCTAATAATCTAGCAAAGATCCCGGCTTTGGGTTGTTCGGCACGTCTAAATTTTTATCCGGGCATGTTTAATGCCTTTTGAACCTTCACAAGAGTGCCTAGGAACCCTACAAATTCTTGGATTATTTAAAAGAGAATGTGATTCTCTCTCAGCTTACTCATTCAAGTACACCACAGCACAACGGCGTATCGAGGCGCAGGTAGCGCACCCTATGAGATATGGTACGCTCTATGATGAGTACTGCTGAGTTACCTGTTTTCTTTTGGGTGTTATTCACTTGAGAAGCTGCAACCTATTGAATGGGGTTCCATCAAAATCAGTGCCTACCACTATATATGAGATATGGAATGGGAAGAGACCATGTCTTAAACGAGTTAAGATATGGGGTTGTCCGGCCTATGCTAAAAAGCAAAATCCGGACAAGCTCGAGACAAGGTCAGTTCTGTATAAGTTTGTTGGATATCCCGAACATTCGCAAGGGAATATCTTCTACCACACTGAGGAGCAAAGGTGTTTTGTTTCTCAGCATGCCACCTTTTTAGAAAAGGAATTTCTTGTGAAGAAATTAGTGGTCATGAGGTAGAACTGGAAAGAGTTCCAGCTAGACAAACGAACAGCTGATGATTTGGTGAAACCAAAGGATTCAATAGTCTCCAACGAACCTCAGCCTCTTCGCGAATCTGGTTGGGTTCCTCATCCACTTGAGAGATACTACGGTCTTCTCAGGGACAGTAGGAGCGAGGATAGTATCATGGTAGATGATGGCCCAACTAGGTTCATACAGGCCATCACAAGTGGAGACTTTGTGAAATGGCTGGCTGCTATGCGATCAAAGATGGAATCCATGTACACCAACAAAGTATGACTTTGAATGTTGCACCTAAAGGGGTAAAATCCATTGGGAGCAAATAGATCTTGAGAAGATTCTTGGTGTAAATGGAAAAGTTGAGACTTTCAAAGCTATGCTTAAGTCCATCAGGATTAAAGCAAGCATCGCGGAGTTGGAACATCTGTTTTGATGTGGCAGTCAAAGAGTTTGACTTCATCAAAATGGTAGATGAACCTTGTATATACAAGAAGGTTGTAGAGAGTAAGGTTGTCTTCCATGTATTGTACGTAGATGACATACTCTTGATAGGAAATGGTTTCCTATGCTACACTCGGTCAAGCTCCTCTTATCACGAGAATTCTCCATGGAAGATCTGGATGATACTTACTACATCTTGTGGATTATGATCTATGGTGATAGATCTAAGTGGATGTTGGGATTGTCCCAAATCCAGGTATATAAACACCATCCTAAAGGGGTTAAGTATGGAAGATTCTAAGCGTGGTGGATCGTCCACTTACTCATGAATCACTCTCTCCAAAAAGATGTCTCCCGAGACTGATTTGGAGAGAGCTCGCGTGCAAGGGATACCCTATGCTTCGGTAGTAGGCTCTATCATGTATGCGATGTTATGTATCAGACCAGATGTAGCTAAATCACTAGGTGTAGTGATCAAGAATCAATCAGATCTTGGTGTTAGTGATGTGTATGCCCTAGAGGCCATTGTTGTACATTGATGTATATTATAATGGATGCTTGGACATATATATAGAGGACTTTCTTGCTCGACATGATAGTATGCTATCTGGTTACTCATTATCTTAATATGTAGACTTGTATTGTGATACTGTCTTGCTCTCACAAGTTGATAAAGCCCTTAGGATGTGTACTTAACTACCAGGACTATGATGGAGATCATACTAGTGGGACCATGGTATCTACAAGTACATCATTTAATTTTTCCTAGTCTAGGGTGTATCGAGACAGGGCATCGATATTCTAGAGTAGACTAGCGTATACGCTTCTTGACCCATATGATGGGCGATGGATGATCCCACATCCATTGGTGTTTGACATCAACGATGGTATACGGGTGCTCAGTGGAGACTGGGTACACTGAACAGGACTCGCCGAGGACTCCTATGTGGTAGTATACCTATCATCAGATAGCAGTCCTCTGGTGACACTGGTACAGGTTAGTCTGTAGACCCGAGATCGTCATAGAGTCTTGTGTGATTCCCACTGTGCTATGATTTCCTCCCTACCACGGCTCAAAGGAGTTGTGCAAACAGGTGGATTTTGGGTACAGTCCTGAGTCACATGAAGGCAGTGAGGGATATGAGGGGTTTTGTCTCTCCCAATATAGGGGGTTGATGTCGCGCTGTGTTTGATTGGCCATAACAGCAAATCCCTGGCCAGGGTTGTCGAGATTTACTGATAAGAGTTATCAGTAGTTTCTCGAACCGTTATGAGCCATACATCAGCATGACTTATAAAGTTACCGGGGTCTGACGTTTACCACCCTTAGACTTCATATGCGATATATCAGACGAAGAGACCGGACTGTACGGTAGTGTTACTGATAGGCTTCATGGAGAGTATGGACGAGCTTTCTTGTTGATCTTCATATCGCTCAATACCTGGGTAGCCGTTACGTCCAGGTAGTACCGCTGACGGCTTGTAGGTGACTGATGTGATCATCACCTACTGCCGGCGTATTGACGAGTGTTTAGAGTCCCACACAAAAGTTTCCTGGTTCGAGCGAAATGAAGTAGGGCACATATGTGATATGTGCGTGGGCCTGATTAAATACGTGTATGTGATACCGTATTGTAATCTGGCAGTTATCTGGTATCGGTTAGGTCATATGTGATATGACCAGATTATCGAATCAAGTGTTGATTTGATAATGTGATATTCAGATAAATGATATTAGTCCGTTATATGTGATATAACCGGATTATTAGATCAAGTGTTGATTTAATAATGTGATATATATTATATGTGATATAGCTATATCTTAACTAATATCATTAGCTCACTAATTGCTTTATTTATATATATATTAATGTATATTTGATATATATATATATATATATATATATATTATATGAAGCATGGTATGTTTTTCTATTTTTAGAAAATGGAAAAATGAGGTGTAAATTGTGGAGATATTTTGGGTATGGATGAGGCATGGGCTTATATGTTTTTTTATTCTTCTTGACTCACTATTCAAGCATGATTATAATTTAGAATTGCAATTTATTCCATTCTTGAATGAGTGAGGAGAGAGCTGATTCATATGATTGTTTTCTACACTTTCTTCATGCCTAATGCCTTAGCCATTTTCCTTGAGCTTCTTCTTCGTCTTGATCTCTACAATTTCTTCATCTCACCTCCAAGCTCAAACCCTCACATGAGATGTGAATCATTGAGCTTGTGAGACACCAAGTGAGCTTATCAAATCCCCTACTTCACCATGCCACACCAAACTAGCAATTTAGTGTGGTGTGTTTCATACACTAAAAAAGGTTTTAGTGTAGAGTTAGCTTGATCTAGAGGAACTTCGGGTGGATCGTCTTTAGCGCGAAGATCACGAACGAGGGTCGTTCAACTCAAGAGAAGCCTTGTAGAGTCGCGTGGACTTCAAACCTGAGCTTTAGAAGAGAAGGAATCGAACTACAAAGGTTGTGTGCTTCTTTCCTTCTTGTTGCAAACTCTATTACTCTAGTTAAGATCTTGTTAGAAAAACATAGCACCTAATAAAATTAAAATTTGGCATGCTTGATGCATCTTGAACCTTATGCTAGTGCTAAGCTAAACTTTCATGGTATCACAGCCAAGCTAGAGTATTAGGCGATGATTGTAGAATTACGAAACCGAAACTGCTCCGAAACTTGAAACGCTAAAACTCAGTTTCTGTCAAATTTTAAAGTCGTCAAATTTTTTTAAACAATTGCAGAATGTTATATGAGATGTAACATGAACACAGAAGAAATACGAACACTTTTGGCCGGATTTTGGCCGAGCAAATTGCTCCAAAATCCGAGGAGGCCGGCCCATTTTAGTCTTCTGGGGTTCGTATTTTTTTGGTGTTCAGGTCTCTGGGTTTTGGTGTTTCAGGTGTTGTTTGTTTTTGCTAAAATTTCATGAGATGTTAATTTTCTATAAAGGCAATTCAGAGTGCTTCATAGTCGTAATTCTATGTTTATTTCGGGTTATTTAGATGGTGTTAAAAAGTTCGAACGGATATCAAATACCCACTTTAACCCTCGCTAGAAAATTTTCCAAGAGTTGGATTTTTTCATAGTTAAAGAACACTCAAATATCATGCAAGTGATTCGATGGACTCTCTAGAAGAACGAAACCCTAACTCGATACTATGACTGTAAGAACCGCTGCTAAACCCTCAGGTTTGCGGTAGTTCCGCGGTGCTATAGGTGAGGCAAGGATTTGGCCCTTCTACGGTTGGTCCATAGGTACTGCGGCATGTTCTGAGTATTTTTAAACTACGCTCAAGTGTTGAGCTTTTTGGGAAATTTTGGGGCTTTGTTGATTCGATCGGAATGTTTAACATCGTCTATCTATTTGGTGACATGTGATATTATGTGTTGCTTGGATATGTTATATTTGATCGTCGTGTTTTGAATAGCCCGGGGTTTTATATGAGATGAGAGTTTTTATTTTCATTCATGTAAAATTCATTGTATGTAATATTCTTTTATTGGGGCACTTCCGGGTTGAGGATGATGTCACCATTATTGTATATTATTTACTTTTCCGTATTAGGATAGACCCAAGGCGGGGAGCACAAGTAACCGGGTTCTAAAGTCCAGTGGGAGACCATCTCGAGGAGTCGAGTCCGGGTCTCCTAACACTAGAATTGGTAGGGTTGCTTGCCGCTCTTGTAGGGGTCTAGGGATGTGGGTTTGGCTATTCATCGTTGTCACGACCCGAAAAGTACGGAACATGACCGACACTTAAATTACGAAACGTCTCGAGGCGTACGTAGTCTAAGTAAGCCAAAACCCAGAAATCCAAACCAAGTAAAGCAGTAGAGTGAAGGAAAAACCAATTTTAAAGCAAGAAGTTTAACAACATAAGCCAAAGTATGCATTTTTAAAATGTCAAGTCTTTTCTGAAAATTTCGGCAGAGTTTCCTTTGTAAATTCAGACCCCAAACGGGTACAAAACCTGATAACGCATGTATAATGAATAAAGGCATCCCAAGCGAGAGCTAGCTCTTCGTCAATTGACGGTCACAACCACGCAAGCAATATAATATACAATGCCGAAGGGCGAGAATCAAAACTCAAAAGAAAGCCCATAACCACCAGAAAACCATAATAATACAAGCGCGACTCTAAGGTCGAAAGAATAAACACCGATCTTCTAGTTCTATCAAATAAACAAGTCTGGTTGATGGAGTTTTACTAGATACAACTGAAATAGCAAATATACGATGATGGTCCTGATGCAAAAGAACCCACCTACCAAAGCAATCACCCGGAAGGAACAGTGTGCCTGCAAAACCGCAACGAAACCTGTACGGCAAAACCTGCAAGAAATTGTGGCACAACGGGGGTGAGTTGCTAACTCATGAGTAGAAAACATCTACGAGTAGAAATTACATGCATGACGCTATCCTATGTCATATCAAGTAATATCCTCAAATAAATATCCTGGTCCATCTATGTAAAAGTGTAATACTACATGCTCGTGTCAGTACCTCAGATAGCAACATATCAGATATATGAAGTATGAATACATTAACAAATGAAACAGAATACATCGTAAATGAGACAGCTATTTTCTTTATTTAATGAGATTTCTGTATGTATATAAATCGCGTATCATCAATGAAATCGACAGATAAAACAGTGTCCAGCATCGACAAAAAACATAAATCTCAGTATCTTAATAACTCAGGCTCCGGCTATCCGGACTGGCCTGTATCATCAAATCTCAATATCTCAGTGTCTTAAGTCTCAATATCTCAATAACTCGGGCTCCGTCAGTCCGGATCGGCCCATATCATCAATCATACGACCACGAACGGTATCCTCCGGATATCTGCCGCGCCAGGTAAAATCACCGATAGGCAGTTTGCCCCTGCCGGGCTCATCGTCTACAACTCGAGCTTCTTGCCCCGGAGTACCTTACCGGGCCTACCATATACCCGAGACGGTTCATCCAACTCCTCGAATCGGGTCTCGAAAACATCTCAGAACCGAGAAAACTCCATGGTGGACAATACTCAATATATCAAGGAAAACCGTATTTTTCTCTTTAAAATAACTCATCAGTTTATAAAACTTTCACATGCGGTTTCCAAATCCAGAAAATCTCAAGAAGGATCCGAAATAATCAAATCACCATGTCAATAAACAGTGAAAACCGACATAAATCTCCATAATACTGCATAATCAATGAATACATGAATGCATCTGATATCATGCAATGAATACAATAGTTAAACTAGCATATGAAAGCTATAACATATTGCAACTATCAACTTAGCAAGCTATGTCAAAGAATAGTATTTTCTAAAGTGTACGTGACATGGAAATTACCGATGATGATGTGTATGAGCCGGTAAGCAAGTGTATGTGGAGCATACGCATCATCGGTAATGGTGCTGGTGTCCTGAAAGCATGGTTTCATAATAATTACAGATAGCATATGTATAAGGATGCAATTCGATGAAACATCATGAATATACAGAAAGTGATATAGTAACAGCAATACTGAAGAATATACCTATCCAATATACAAGTCATACAGTTGGTATTTAAAATACCCACGATTCTCCACTCTTGAAAAAGAGTATGACTCGAGCCTAGTCAAAAGGGTAAGGGAATTCACCTAAGTCTGAGTCGATCTATATATATGTCACAACCCGAAATAGCACGTGACTGGCCCTTGAATCATATGAAGTCTATAGGACCTCATCTAATTCAAGGTCCAGTCACGTGCTATTTTGGGTCGTGACAAAGTTGGTATCAGAGCGCTAGGTTAACCTTGGTTCGAGTCTAAGTTTGATTATGCGGAGCCAAAAGCGTTTGTATATATACGGAATTTAGGCTTGACCTTACGGAACTTAGACTTAGTCGAGAGGGTATTAGACCCGAACTTTCGTCGCATAGGTTGACCTTGGTTGATGGAGTAGGTGACTTCAGTAGAGTGATGTACCGTGTATGTTCCGCGACATACTTACGATACGCCACTCCGCTTAAGGAGCCTTAGGATGTACATTTCCTTGCACAGTATTATATTCATTCCTATGATCCATCCTCATCGATATTGGTTATGATTTTGCTGCCATGATTACATGGGTAGAGAGAGCTAGAGAGTTGCGGTCAGCACGAGCTCGTCACGGACGGGGACTGACCAGGGAGTGATTCCAGGGACATACGATTGCATAGAGAGGCGTCGTTTTATTGTGTTTTCGCGCCATGAGCGTTTGATGGATCGCTTCCACGAGATTTCTCGGATGCACAGATCAGCACCAGAGGATTGAGCCACTGATAGAGGCCAGTCAGGATGTGATGACCATTGATGTATCGCTTATTCATGATGATTGAGGCACTGTTCAGCGTGCAGACGAATGGGCCAGTTGTTGCTGCGAACGACGAGATATTGCCCTAGATGTTGGAGCTATTGCTGTACGACTTGTACTAAGAGATATGATAGAAGGTCTCTAGTCACCCGAGGATGAATGACTAGGACACGTGGTTCGTTCGCTTACCCCGATGCGAGGTCAGCAGATAGATTGATTCCAGCTAGAGACGACTTCACGCAGGTACGTTGAGAGTCGATGGAGACGATCGAATGTCAGAAACCCATATTCCATGTTTAAAGTATTTGGAAAGACATGCAAGCGATTCTATGGACCCTCTAGAAGAATGAAACCCTAACTCGACATAATGACCGTGTGAAAGCTTTTGAACTTTAAAATTTGCGGCAGTTCCGCGGTGCCATTAGTGAGGCTTGGGTTTGCCCTTCTACGGCTGGTCCACCGATGCTGTGGTATGTACTCGACACTATTAAACTGTACCCAAGATGTTGAGCTCTGGGTGGATCATGAGGTTTTGACGAATCGATCGAATTGTTCGACTTCATTCGGATGCTATGCGATGGGATGCATTGCTTGGGAGACTCCAGATACAAGTATAGCCGTTGGAGCACAGTCCATGCAACCATGATGAGACGAGTCCGAAGCAGTCGACAGCAGAGAAAAGTGGAGTAAAAGGTTCGTACGAGATCTTGATGAGATGACGTTCCAGTCCGCTGACATCAGAGATGTGATACGCATACATAGGCGTTGTATATGGATATATCTTCCAGAAGGAGTCGCGATGAGTATGCAGCCGTTCCAGAACCAGAAAGTGATATAGTAAAGGGTGAGAAATTCCGGCCAGTTCGACAGAAACAAGATTTGAGAGAGATATCGACCGGACCTTTCTGGGATACTATACGAGAAGACTTGGACCCAGGAGAGGTCATATGGCGCACACCCAGCATGCCAGAGTTCGGCATCGTCGATGAGATAGTTGGCCAGAGATCTGTAGAGAATGTGCCAGAGCGCATGTTATGAGATGCGATTTTGGTGTACACCAGATGCACTGAATCAGGATTCTTTGTGCATATCAGATGCACCTGATGTTTGTTGTCAGGCACACCCGTTGCCTTTGACAGGTGTTTCATGCACACCCGTTGCGCTTAGATGTTGTTTCTGTGCACATGGGCACATATGTTGATTTCAATTTCCGTGCGCACCAGACGCACGTAGCATTCTTATGCACATTTTGGGATTTATTTCTTATGGAGCAGTACGTTTTTATGATATTTGCTATTTGTTTTTGTACTGAGCATGGCTAGTCAGAGGACAGTACCTGGATATATTTTCCATGCATTGATAGTTATCGAAGGGATTTCCAAAAAGGGGAGCTATAGTCTCAGTATTTACCTACGTGTCTGATACGACACGAAGCGTTTAAAATAAGGAAACCCTTCTAAATTGTTTTCAAAAACGGCGGAACGCGCATATTAAACAAAAGATATATACATATATGGTTATTTTCTTACAATAGACGTCCGCCACTGTGCAGTGTTATGTGCATCGCACGCAAAACACGACTAATAATCCTAGTCGTTGACGTTCAAACGCCACACGACGGAAACACAATACCAAATACCAAAATCAAGTCAAAACGAAGTCGTAAAACAATGCATCAACTCAATAGAAATGGTCCCAGATTTTACCCTAATTGAAATTAGTCAATTTTGCATATGCCAAGGGTCTAGTTTACTAACATAGGAGCTACATGAGGAGCACGAAGCCCAGACTTCATGCTCTGGCCGCAAATTGCGGCCAGAATGATTTTATTTGCGGCCTAAGTGAAGGGTAGGGGCTAGGGTCTTGGGTGATGCTTCCTAGGTGCCTGCTGGTATCTCTGTGTGAGCTAATTAATTTTCCAGGTCCCCGAGCATTAGCAGATTTCATTTTCCTAACACAATTCTCACCATTTCAATATCGGCAGAATTTCAAAGTTCGTGTTCCGGGGTTAAGTCTCAGGTTTGGGTCTGAATTCTAACACTACGGGGTTTGTGTGACCTCTACTAAGCTCAATTTCCTAACACAACTCAAGAATTCCACAGAACCCTAACTACAAATTTCCAAAGCTCACTAAACAACACTATATCGATGCTAAACATGTATAGGTGCTAAGGTAAATGGAATACAATACAAATGGGTGCAGAAATTACCTTATTTGGGCAACCCAAGAAAACCCTAGTTTGCCCAAGTTGTCAAAATCCCTCTTTTCTTGGTCCATAGTGTAGAGGAGAAGGAGGGGAACACTTTTAATGAAAGGGGTTTAGGGTTTTGATGGAGATTTGGAGATGGTTTCTTGGGGTGAAGATGGAGGGAGAACTTTAGGAAGAAGGAGATGAGAAAATAATGGGGAAGGGTTATGGTGGCAGCCCTCTCTCTCCCTCTCACTTTATTCTCACTCACTCTCACTAAATTACCCTTTTTGCTATTTCTCTTTTCTTGTCTTCTCTCTTTTGAAACCAAAGCACAATAATACCCATAAAACAACACAAATGCGGCAACATGTCACCAAATGCAATATGACATGGTGCACCAGCCACAGAAAACTGTAAAAACACGGATTTGGCTTAATCGCGATTAGCAGTGCACTAATCGGGTTTTTATCAAAACTGCGCATAAAAATTTTGAAAACGCCAAATCCATTAAATATATTTTTAAATGAATAAATCATTTTAATTTTCAATTATTTCATAATTATTGGTATATATTTATACTCTCTTTCAAAAACCCCAATTTCGCAAATCGGGCAGTTTTCAGGAAATATATTATTTTAATATTAAAATTCCAAAAATCATATTTTATATTTTTCTGAAATTTTACAATCGTAATAATGGAATCCGTGTTTTATACCGGCTTAAATTAAAACACGGAATTCCTAGTATATCCAATATTTCATATGTTATTTTCTGCTGCTGATATTCTGTGATGTGACCACTATATATATGCATGAGATGAATACTTTATTATTTTATATATGATATATAATAAACATTGCTTATGTTTTGCATCCGCGCTAGTTCCGCCCCGTTATGCCATTTGTTAAGTAACCTAAAGATGCATAACGGGACACTATGGCGAATGCGGATGGCATAAGCGTACGTTGTATTTTCGTTTCTTTTGTGATGCTTAGGAAGAATAAATGATGGGACTTCATTAATGAGATTAATAAAAGAAAAGAAACCTAAAAGATGTTGTAGAATCAAATTTTCAAAAAGGGTAGCTCTAGTTTTTGCTTTGTATAGTGGTATTCCTTATAGAATATCCATCACCTTATTCGATAAGGAAAGAGCCGAGATCCCTTCACCGGGAGTGACCTCTTTAGCGAAACTAACAAATTCTACAACCCACTCGGTTTTGTTTTTTGACTGCTTCTCTAGTTCTTGCTTTGCATAGTGGTATTTTTGTATATCCTGCACCTCATTCGATGAGGAAAGAGCCGAGATCCCTTCACCGGGAGTGACATCTTTAGCGAAGCCAGAAAAGCCTAAAAACACTCCTTTTCAAAATCACCAGATTCTACAACGATATCAAGTTCATTATGCTCATGGTTTTCTTAAAAACCTGCGTAGCCCTCCGTCATTTCTGATAGGTACTATTTAGTATTCGTGCTGCGTTTGTTGACCTTGTCAAGTGTAGTGTGCGGTAGCTGATTGGTGCTTATATGCTAGCATGTGATGCGATTGGATTAGGTTAGTTGTACATCCTTGTTGACCTTGTCAAGGGTCTTGCGGGTGGGTTTAATTCAATCAAGAAATGACGGGTAGAACTTGACTAGCGCTTATGGTTTGTTGACCTTGTCAAGGTCATAAGTGGCTAGAGGTAAAAACCATTATCGGGAATTTCAAGTGTTGAAATTTGCAATAAGATTGCATACCTTCTATGAGATAGTTGGATCCCGATACCCACTGCGAGTAAAAGTTACACATGGGAGAGTTTTACATATCACAATTAGCCGATCAAGTAGGTGTCTAGAAAGGTGTTAACGGGGTTATGCCTCAGGGAAAACGAGGTTTATTTTAATCAGGTCCGTGCGAAAGCACGGGGAACCTCCCTCAATGTACCGGCACTGGCCTGGCTGAAAAATTGGCGAACTTGAAAGGTGTAATTAATCTCGGCTAGTCTTACCTTTTAGGGTTTGAAGGAAGATTTGATAAAAACAGTAGGAGACGTCCTAATTAGATAAGATAATAACCAATCTAATCTTGCAAAGAGCGCATGCTAACACGTTTCCTTCTCTCTCTCTTTAGGTAGCAACCAATGTCACACCTTAATCAAGATAATAATATGGATGTATTGACCGAACCCGCTTGTTATGCTGAGCAGAGGAACGTTGGTTCTGCTCCAACTTATAAGTGTTATAAGTTTGAGCAGGAAATAGGGGAATATCCGGATTCACTTGCCGCCCTAACGAAGAATAAGCATGTTGATGCATCTTCTTCGGGTGTGTTAGTTACCGAGAACTGTTTCTCAGTACACTCTGCGTCCTGGGTATTAGATACAGGATCGGGACCCCACATATGTAATATGTTGCATGGGCTAAGGAAAGGTAGAGAATTGGGAAAAGGTGATCATTCCCTAAAAGTAAGGAATGGTGCAAATGTTGCAGCCAAAGCAGTTGGTGAATATCACCTAGTATTACCTAAAGGGAATACTTTGATCTTGAACGACTGTTATTATGTACCCTCTATGATATGCAATTTAATATATATTTCTTTATTAGATAAAGAAGGATATAACTTTGTAGTAGAGAATAATGTTATGAATATTTGCCTAAATCAAGCGTTGATTGGGTTTGGTGCATTATGTAACGGTTTATATGTTCTAAATCAAAACACAGTTCTTAATGTACAGAACACAAACAAGAGGAAAAGTTCAGAAATGAACGAAACCTTCTTATGGCACTGTAGACTAGGTCATATCAATGCGACAAGACTGGCTAAGCTTCATAAAGATGGATTTTTTAATCCGTTCGAATTTTCATCTTATGAAACTTGCCAGTCATGTCTCAAAGGAAAAATGAACAAAACTCCGTTTACTGGACACGGAGAAAGAGCTACTGAACTCTTGGGACTGATATATAGTGATGTATGCGGTCCTATGTCTACACATGCCAGGAATGGTTTTTCATACTTTATTACATTCACTAATGATCTCTCAAGGTTCGGACATGTACAAGTCTGAAACTTTTGAGAAATTCAAGGAATATAAGTGCGAAGTCAAAAACCAGACGGGAAAAAGTATTAAAATCCTACGATCTGATCGGGTAGGTTGAAGGGTTCCGGCGGCGCCCTAGCCATCGAAATGTGGCCAAAATGCGGAACAAAAGATTTATTGAACTGGCGCTACCGTTACCCGATTTACGGATCGACCTTAAACCCTAAACTAGCAAACTAACTAAGAGTTAGAATCGTTATACCGAGTTGATCCGTGTCCTTCGGTCTTCATTCCAAGCTCCTAGTGATCCTTTGACGATGTTTGGTTGCCGGTCTTCCTCCATCTCCGATGATCCACCCGAGGGAAACGGCACAAGCTCCAAGCTCGTCGAACGAGGTAACCGACGCTCCAAAGTCGCTAGCGATGGAGAGAGGGGGTGTATGAAAGCATCACTACAATTTTCTCCCTATCCATGAGCTCAAGAGAGCATCCATAGAAGATGAATGGAGGTGATGAAGACTTGGCATGAGCTAAAATGGCTAAGTTCTTTTTTTTGAATCATGAGAGAGTGGAGTGTAGCAAGTATAATCTCACAAATGGAATAACGAATCCCTCCACCAAAAAGTGGCCGGCCACCCCTTTCTCTCATTCCTACAAAAAGATCTTTCCAATTAATCAAATAAATAATTCACAACCATACTTTGCTACATGCCCAAAACCATGCTTAACACTATGCACATGCCACCTCACATCTCCACCTCATTTGTGAGTCAAATGAATTTCCAAAAATGGAAAATCATACAAATGAGGTGGCCACCTTCTAGAAGCTATTCCGTATAAAATACGGAATACTTCCCGGTACATGTATCGAAATACATATACGCGTAATCGTACCAAAAATACGAATAGCCAAGAAAGAAAACGAATAGTGAACAATAATACTAGAATAAGTAAATACAAATAAATATATAAATTATTAAATCAAAACCCGATTTAATAATCCGGCTTAATCCTAAGCCGCTAGTATTATCAACCGTCCGATTAAAGTCTATGCCGCACATGCACAAATTCAATCGGACACCTGTATGTATCAACATACCTCATGTACACCATATCGCCTGAACCGTGAAAACCCTCTGTTTGGGACTCTAAAGACTCATCAATACGCTGGCAGTGGGTTTAACCACAAGCACATCAGCGGCACTAGCTGTACGTAACGGCTACCCAGGCATTGAGCGAAAGGGAGGCCGACAAGCAAACTCATCCAGAACCCCTACTGAGCCTGACAGTGAAAATATCCGTACAGACCGGTTTGTTCGTCTAAGAGTATCGCATATCGAGTCTAGGGGGGTGGATAAAGTCAGACCCCCAACAACGCGATATTTAGCGTCGGTATGGAAACCCATCACCACATGAGAAACTATCGATCCTGGATCGATAATTCTCAGCCACCGTGGCCATGGATTTATGGTGATGGCCATCCGTACACAACGCGACATCAACCCCTAATACCGGGGGAGACGAATCCCCGACGATCCGATTACTGCCTCCATGTGGCTCGGGACTGTACCCAACTAAAACCTGTTTCAACGACTCCATTGAGCCGTGGTAGGGTAGTAATCAAAGCACAATAGGAACTCACACGAGAAAAATGACGATCTCAGGTCGACAGACTAACTTGTACACATGTCACCTGGGAACTGCTATCTGACAATAGGTATAATACCAACTAGCAGGTTCCCGGTGAGTCCGTCCAGTGTACTCATAACCCAATGAGCACCTGTATACTATCTAAGGTGAACAAACTAACACCAATGGCTTGTGAGACCTAACCACCGCCCCTCGTCGGGGTCTCGATCAGTATACACTAGTCTACACTGGAGTATCGATGCCCGGTCTCGATACTCCTACGACTAGGGACATTTAAGGATGTATTTATAGACCCCAGCTCTCATATATATGATCGCCATCATAATGCTGGCAGTCAAGCAAGAATCCTATGGGCTCTATCAACATGTATATGATGATAAAGACAAACCAGATAGCATACTATCATCTTGAGTAAGACTGCTTTATCGGTATAGGTCTTCACTCAATCATCATAATCACAAGTCCGCGTCTATGATAATTGCCTTGAGGGCACTATAGCCAACAATCTCCCACTTGCACTTAAGGCCAATTATTACGATGTCGCATACTCACAGCCCGTGTGATACCGAACACCCAACTTCTCTACTAATCAGTTTCGCAAAGCCTGTTTGCGAAAATGACTGCGTTCGAAAAATAGCCTCAGTGAGTGGATCTGTTCCAATGTTTCTTTCTGTATCTCTCTTAATCTAAACTTCGCGGGGAAAACTATCTCCCGAAATGAGCAATACTTGTCTTAGAATTTGTCTGGATATCTGATGGGACCCAGTTCACAAATGAACTCCAAATCCAGCAAACTACTTAGACTGTATCGTCCACTGAATTTAATCAGTATCCTGCGCCTTGCCTTTCCTCAATATCCACTTGGACCACCTGTCCAACATACTTGTAAGTGCACGGCAGCGCCCCGACCTCCATCCCGAGGCCAAAATGCGGAAGCGGTGATAAACTTTAAATTTTGCGAACTTAGCAAACCGGCACCACCGCGCACTAAACCCGGATCGAACCATTAACTAGTCCTAGCTAACTACAAGATAGGGAATAGAGATATACCGACTGATCCGAGTCCTCCGGTCTTCTCGTCGTCGTCCCGATCTCCCGCGGAGTGTCCTGTCTCCACCTCGTCGCCGGAAGGGCACCACATCGCCTACATCTTTTACGGGCTTCCACCTCAATACCGAGGCAACTCGGGCACGAAGCTGGCTAGTCGACGTGCCCAAGGTTTGCTGTAGAATGTGTAGTGAAGAAGTCTCATTTGGGGTTCATGGAGGTGCCATTTTAGTGGAGGGATGATACAAGAATTATGTGGAGGAACTTTGGGGATTTTGGAACATGAAATGAACAAAACCCCACACTCCAAAAATTTGGACAGCCCTTGCCTAATATGGCCGGCCTCTCTTGGTGAGGGGGAGAGTGAGAATGAGGGAGTAGTCTGATAGAAGGAGAGAGCCATCCAATAATACAATGGAGAGAGAGAGAAGGCTATCATGCAAAAAGGATCATCACAAAATCAAACCCACACTCAACCACAAATATCATCAACCATCATGTCCTACAAAAGTCAAGGCATGATGAAGCTAGAAGTCAAGGTCAAGGAAAAGCTATCATGATACAACAAAATGCAAAGACCCCCTCCACAATTGCTTATTTGCATAAATGCAAATAAGCCCTCCTCCACCAATCTTCGGCCAATGAACGATACAAAGGAAATTGGCCGAAACGGAAAGCAAACTGGCAATTCCAGAAAACTGGTCCCGTAATAAATTACAGGAAAACCCCGATACTGTGCATACACACCCGCATTAGTATTCCGACCGAAATACAGATGCAATGAGATAAAATCTCCACTGTACTATACTAGGATCCGGCTTATACCAAAGCCGGCTAGTAAAATCCGTTCGATCCTGATTCGTGCAATACCGCACGTATCTGATCGAACCCTGCCATATATCCATACGGCCTATAGTACAAACTGTCCGATCCTGATCTGTGCAATACCGCACGTATCTGATCGGACCTTGCCATATCTCCATACGACCTCTACAACTTTTCGCCCGTAAGCTGAGTAACTGAATGTGGGGGACTCTAAAGACTCGTCAACACCTTGGTTGTGGATTTAACCACTAGCACGTCAGAGGTATAAGCCAATACGTAACGGGCTACCAGGTATTGACTTAAAAGGGACGTCGATGAGCGAACTCATCCTGACACCCCACTGAGCCTGTCAGTGACAATATACGTACAGTCCGGTCCGTTCGTCTATGAGCATCGCATGGCGGGCCTAGGGGGTTGGTAAAAGTCAGACCCCCAAAAGCGGTACAAGTCGTGTCGGAGTGTAGCCCAGAACACCCTGAGATACTACTGGAATACCTACCAGTAAATCTCCTTGCCTCGGCCGAGGGCTTCGTGTAATGGTTCTCCTAGACACAGCGCGACCTCACCCCCAATACCGGGAGAGACGAACCCCTGAAGATACGCTCACTGCCTCCATGTGGCTCGGGACTGTACCCAACTAAAACCTGTTTGCATGACTCCTTTGAGCCGTGGTAGGGTAGTAATCAAAGTACAGTGGGAACTCACACAAGACAAATGACGATCCCCAGGTCGATGAACTAACCTGTACACATGTCACCAGGGAACTGCCATCTGACGTCTGGTATATGACCAACTAGCATGTTCCCGGCGAGTCCTGTCCAGTGTACTCATAACCCAATGAGCACCTGTTTACATCTTAGGTGATCCAACTGACACCAGTGGCTTGTGAGACCGGCTACCGCCCCTCGTCGGGGTCTCGACTGTATACACTAGTCTACTCTGGAGTATCGATGCCCTATCTCGAAACTCACACGACTAGGGACCATTTAAGGATGTGCTTATAGACTACCAGCTCCCACGTATATGATCTCCCTCATACTGCTGGTGGTCAAGCAAGAATCCTAGGGGCTCTATCAACGTGCAATAGTGACCTGTCAGGTCACCTAAAGCAGTACACGATGATAAAGATAAACCAGATAGCATACTATCATCTCGAGTAAGACTGTCCAATCGGGATAGGTCCTCCATCAACCATTGTAATCACGTGCCTGTGATCGAATAATTGAATCTGAGGGCACTATCTCCAACAATCTCCCACTTGCACTCAAGGCTAATTATTGCGATGTCGCATACTCACAGCACGTGTGATACCGAACACCCAATTCCTCTACTAGTCAGTCTCACAAAGCTCGCTTGCGAAACTATTGCGTTCGAGGAATAGCCTTAGTGAGTGGATCCGCCTTGATGTCTCTTTCTATGTCTCTCTGTATCTCAAGTTCGCGGAGAAAGCCATCTCCCGAAATGAGTAATACCTGTCTTAGAATGTGTTTGGATGTCTGATGGGACCAAGCTCATAAATGAACTCCAAATCCAAACTTCTTAGACTGTATCGTCAACTGAACTTAATCAGTATCCCGCGCCATGCCTCCCTCAGTATTGCCTTGGACCACCTGTCCAAAATACTGCCCCTCATGAGAAGGAAAACTATAACTCTGACAACCTCCTTGTCGTCCAGGTCACCTTGGAAGCCTGGAATGATAACTGTCTCCCGAATGAGGCTGTCGTTATCATGTCCCTAGAACATCCACTTATGTTCTAAAACTGCTTCCGACTGTTTCTCCAGGATTGGATTAATGTCAACTTATTGCATCTAGTGCAAGAACAACATCTGGTGTGGTACTTGACATCTCATGATTGACTCAATTGCCTAAGCAAGTGATCTGCCAATCATGCACATCCCTCTCTACTTTATTCTATAAGACACCTTTAGAGAGGGTGACTCCATCACCTGCAGGTACACTACCGTGCCAGGAGTCATCCATTCTAAATACTCTTAGAATGCTGTCTAAGTACCCTGATTGGAAAACCACCCAAATCTAGATCTAAAACCATAGATCTAGTAACCAGTATGTCTGATATAATGTCCAAGTCCCATGTGGAGAAACCACTGTGTGACGACCAAAGTATAACCGATCGTAGCATAGGAGTTTCCTTTCCTATTCTGTGTATGTCATCCAAATCTATGACAACACACCCTACTACCTTCTCAACAGATCCATCCCCTATTCTGATGAAGTCAAACCTATGACTGTCACATCAGAAATTGATGATCTATCTCCGCTATATCTGCTTTAGTCTATAAATAGACATAAGCCCCCTGTCCACCAATGCTTCCGCTGCTCCCACTGACTACGACAACCCTCTGGCAGAGTCATATACACGTACACTTCTGAAGTCAGTTCAGAACGACGCTATACTCATCCTCCTGCCGGGTCTCGCAGCCTGGAACAACAGCAATGGCAAGTGTGGGTAAACAAGAACTTCCCTGTCACCGTCCTTGAGGCTACCGGAGTACCTCTCGGGTGCCTGAAGTTACCCACCTTATCTGCGGAGTGGTCAATGGAATGTCAATCCAGATTGAATCTTTAGGTTCCTATAAAATCTTCAGTAATCGTTTGTGGTTCTGGAATCACTTCCAGTTCTACCATACTCCCACTTCTGTTTTCTGAAAAAATCCATTTTTAATAAAACTGTGGCGAGTATAGAACAATATCGCTATTGTTCTTCCAGATGGTAGAAAGTCAACCCTCGTCATAGCCTGGGTCAACCCACAAACAGCCATTACAGAAACGTGCCTTGAGTTATCCAGAGTCTGGTTTTAATCATAAGCTGGACAACTCCCCGTACCTTAACATCGTTAAGATATGAACTGTTCTATATCCAATATAGAACCAGAGGCACAGATTTAGTTGAACCAGATTCAAATCATGCAGCTGTCTCCAGTGCATGTCAACTAAATGGAAGGAGGTCTATCAGCGTTACTCAACTTAGGAATGCTTCCAATTATGAGTAACCTTAAAGAGAAGCAAGTTCTCTTTCTCATTACTATCAACTGAATACCATACACAAGTATCTACATCTTCGATCTCTTTGAAGAATCCCGATACTTGCTACATCTGGTTCTCTACTTTATTCAAATACCTATAACTTCTCAAAATTCGGACCCTGTGTTTCCACGAAACACTTGTCTAAAAACTAGAGAAGTCATAAGTAAACCGAATATAGTACGAGGACCAACCCCTCTGTCCTGATGGACCCTGGACAACATACAATACTCTGTATAAGTCCCTTGAGTTTGATAACTCATTCACTGTGTGTTGTAGGTTGAAAACAGTACCTTTGGTTATGAAGAATTACACCGCTGTTTAATGCTCCTTACCTAACCATCCACTGATATAGGTAAATGTCGTAGACATAATTTCAAAAGGGTATATCTCACTCTATGAAAATAGACGTACAGATATATCGATTTGAAATTGGTGCATAACAACGGATATTCAAAACCAAATATTTGCCGACCGGCAAACAGCCCAGGTGATTTCCTCAAATATCACCGATTACAACGGATCCCGATATAATGAGGATGATCACCTAATTCCCAATAACTTACTCCTACTCATCATCTGTAAAACTATACTGATGTGAGAATCATACTTGGTAAATACATACCCTGGAGTAAGTGTCTAATCGGGAAATCAGTTTTCCATTAACAGTACACAGTGAAACTGAAACATTGAAATGTTTCGTTGGGGTATCCTGGTATTCCTAGTAATGCCTCTTCCATTATCCAAATTCACAACTATAACCGTATAATTCTTTGCCACTTCTCCAAATCCCTTTATATGTCTTTAGTCATTACCTTCTGCACACCCCTTTAGGCCAAATAGTTTTCTTCCTTCCCTACCGTTCGGCACCAGCCTATGGTTTGGAAGAAGACTATCCAATAAGCATAATGGGTGTACTGTCCTAATCCTAGGAGCACTCGCAATGCGAGAGAAGGTGAAGATAAAAGACAACCGAATATACCTTATTCCTATTTCTCCTGAACCAGAATCCATCCCCGAACTGGAACAAGTTCCTTTCGAGTTCGTATATAACCATACGATGGAGTATCCAATAAACTGTGGATCTTCGTAGTGATACGGAGTGTCCTGGAGAAATACAAAGGTGATTTAGGATTGGCGAAGAAATACTTGGTTTGGTCGTGAATAGCATTCGCAATTTACTTTGCCCTCTTACTAATCCTTTTCTTTGTCTTTACTTAATACCTTCTGTACACCATCGTTAGGCTAATTGGTTTTCTTCATTCCCTACCGGTCGGCACCAGCCTAAGGTTTGGAAGAAGACTATCCAATTTGCGTAATAGGTGTACTACTCCTAAACCAAGGAGTACTCGCAACCTGAGAGAAGGTAAAAGGAAAAGACAACTGAATAGTCCTATCCGTTTCCTCCAGAACCTGAAACCATCCTCGAATAAAATCTTTCGAGTTCGTATCTAACCATACGATGGTTTTGTCCAATGGAAGTGGACGTTCGTAATAATACGGGGTGTCCTGGAGAAAAGGGTAAAAGTAGGAGTAGCAAAGAGGTTCGCAACTTTGACAATCCAAAAGCCTGTGTTAAGAAGGTTCGGTCAACTTGGTCACTGAGTCATAGTCTTAGGGTCGGGTCAATGGTCCCTGCCAAAGAGAGAGAGAAAGGAAACACTCAGCGTGCACTCTAACCTAGATCAGAATGGTTACCAATTTATCTAATCTGGAAACCTCCCACTGTACCGTCAAATTCTCCTCCAAACCTAAAAGAAGAATTAGTCGGGATCACCCGAGGAGTAAACCAACTCATCAGTGGGAATCGGGATCCAACTATCATCGCATCATAACGTGACGGAATCCGCTCACGTCATCACACTCCAGAAGGTATGCGCATATCTGGCAAGTTTCAGTTCTTTTGAAACTCCCGATGTGAATTTTACCCCATGCTCTTATGACCTTGACTAAGGCCAACAAATCATAAGTCACATGTCAAGTTCTGCCCGTCATTATCCGGGTTGATTTGAACCCACCCGTACAAGCCCTTGACTAGGGCCAACAAGGCTATACGACTGTCCCAAACCAACGCATCTATCTATGCAGCATATGAACACCCAATAGCTACCAAACACTGTGCCTTGACTAAGGCCAACAAACACAGCTTGAATACTATTGACCACCCATATGAAACGACGGAGGTCTACGAATGGTTTCTGGCGAAAACCTTTAACGTAAAGAACTTGATATCGTTGAAGGAACGGATAGCTTTTAAAATATAGCGACGAAAACCTTTACTAAAGAGGTCACTCCCGGTGAAGGGATCTCGGCTCTTTCCCCGTAGAATGAGGTGCAGGATATTCCAACTGAATACCACGGTGCAAAGCAAAAGTAATCGGCTATAGTGAAGTTAATGCCTTGACGCAAACTTCTGTCCAAGGGGTCACTCCCGGTGAAGGGATCTCGGCCCTTGCCTCGTCGACTGAGGAGCAGGATATTCCAAATGAATACCACGATGCAAAACAAAAGAGAACGTCCTTGCAATAACAACCTTTTGAAAAGTGTTCCAACAACATCAGAATAGGTTTGTTTTAACTTGCATTGATCCGAATCAACGCAGTCCCATCAATGGATCACACCACAAAGAACGAAAATATACTGATGTACGTTTATGCCATCCGCATTCGCCACTGGGTCCCGTCATTACCCGTTAGGTTAGCTAACTAACGACAGAGCGGGGACTGGACTAGCGCGGATGTAAAATATATACAACATCTACTAATATATATACCAATATATTATATTTCGCTCAAGGCGTGATAAGAAATACAACATCACAGAAATGTACAGCATCACAGAACAATACAGATATCTGGGATCCCCGGGTTTCACAGAGCCACTACTGAAACCCGACGTTCCCCTGGTCGTGTGGATAGCCTGTGCAATGAAACCCTAGATCCCTACGGGCGCGGCAAGTCACCCGCCAAAACCTGAAGCGAGGCAGCCCCCTTCAGTACCGTGAATGGACCACCCAGCACTTCACGGAATCCGGCAACTTGGGCACCCCTCCTGGGTCAACCTGTACCCCCTACGAGTGCGGCGAATAGCCCGCCAATTCCAGAGTGAAGCCCCCTCCGTCTCAATGCTATGAGATGCGGGCTTGTTGCCTTCTAGAATCCGGCTATCCGTGCACCCCGCCGCGGGGTAATCCTAGTACAGAAAGTAAAATATACATACAACGGGTACATCGACCGCAACCTGGCCGTGCCCCAAAATAATAATACAATCAGGCAGTGACGGCAGTCCACATGTCGGACGCTCGCCCCGCAATATCAAATGTACATAATACAACCACAACTGTACTAGCATTGCATCCAGGCTATCCCCCACGACCGATCCGCAACATCACAGCAAAAACAGAACATCAACGTGAAAGTCACGTTCGCAAATCCGTCTAACCGGGCTATAGCAGTTATACAAGATTTACCGATCGAGTGACATTCACGGTCGCAGATATAATGTAAATACTGTGAAATAATGTGTTTAAAATATCCGATCGATCAAATTTTAACAAGTGGGCCCCCAAGCATTACTGTAGCAGATCAGGAAATTCTTGGCCCAATGTTATTATTCCAAAACCCCAATTTTAACCCCAGAAAGATACTGTAGAAATTTGGTGCAGGGAACCCAACAGTGTGCGGCGGAACCGCGGCCCAATGGGGTGTTTGGCCGCGGTTCCGCGCTCCTACTGTAGAGTTGTTGCATCGAATTTTTACAGAATTCATATTTTTTCTAGTAGATCACTTTTCTGTAACCTGAAAAATTTTTTGACACCAAAAATTTTCAACAGAAAACTGATGCACGCAAAAATGCGGTTTTGGGATTTTGTTCGATCGGAATTGTAAAACACATTAAACCAAGCTAGACTAAGTTAATGGCGAGGCTCTGATACCATTGTAAGTGCACGGCGGCGCCCCGGCCTCCATCCCGAGGCTAAAATGCGGAAGCGGTGATAAACTTTAAATTTTGCGAACTTAGCAAACCGGCACCACCGCGCACTAAACCCGGATCGAACCATTAACTAGTCCTAGCTAACTACAAGATAGGGAATAGAGATATACCGACTGATCCGAGTCCTCCGGTCTTCTCGTCGTCGTCCCGATCTCCCGCGGAGTGTCCTGTCTCCACCTCGTCGCCGGAAGGGCACCACATCGCCTACATCTTTTACGGGCTCCCACCTCAATACCGAGGCAACTCGGGCACGAAGCTGGCTAGTCGACGTGCCCAAGGTTTGCTGTAGAATGTGTAGTGAAGAAGTCTCATTTGGGGTTCATGGAGGTGCCATTTTAGTGGAGGGATGATACAAGAATTATGTGGAGGAACTTTGGGGATTTTGGAACATGAAATGAACAAAACCCCACACTCCAAAAATTTGGACAGCCCTTGCCTAATATGGCCGGCCTCTCTTGGTGAGGGGGAGAGTGAGAATGAGGGAGTAGTCTGATAGAAGGAGAGAGCCATCCAATAATACAATGGAGAGAGAGAGAAGGCTATCATGCAAAAAGGATCATCACAAAATCAAACCCACACTCAACCACAAACATCATTAACCATCATGTCCTACAAAAGTAAAGGCATGATGAAGCTAGAAGTCAAGGTCAAGGAAAAGCTATCATGATACAACAAAATGCAAAGACCCCCTCCACAATTGCTTATTTGCACAAATGCAAATAAACCATCCTCCACCAATCTTCGGCCAATGAACGATACAAAGGAAATTGGCCGAAACGGAAAGCAAACTGGCAATTCCAGAAAACTGGTCCCGTAATAAATTACAGGAAAACCCCGATACTGTGCATACACACCCGCATTAGTATTCCGACCGAAATACAGATGCAATGAGACAAAATCTCCACTGTACTATACTAGGATCCGGCTTATACCAAAGCCGGCTAGTAAAATCCGTTCGATCCTGATTCGTGCAATACCGCACGTATCTGATCGAACCCTGCCATATATCCATACGGCCTATAGTACAAACTGTCCGATCCTGATCCGTGCAATACCGCACGTATCTGATCGGACCTTGCCATATCTCCATACGGCCTCTACAACTTTTCGCCCGTAAGCTGAGTAACTGAATGTGGGGGACTCTAAAGACTCGTCAACACCTTGGTTGTGGATTTAACCACTAGCACGTCAGAGGTATAAGCCAATACGTAACGGGCTACCAGGTATTGACTTAAAAGGGACGTCGATGAGCGAACTCATCCTGACACCCCACTGAGCCTGTCAGTGATAATATACGTACAGTCCGGTCCGTTCGTCTATGAGCATCGCATGGCGGGCCTAGGGGGTTGGTAAAAGTCAGACCCCCAAAAGCGGTACAAGTCGTGTCGGAGTGTAGCCCAGAACACCCTGAGATACTACTGGAATACCTACCAGTAAATCTCCTTGCCTCGGCCGAGGGCTTCGTGTAATGGCTCTCCTAGACACAGCGCGACCTCACCCCCAATACCGGGAGAGACGAACCCCTGAAGATACGCTCACTGCCTCCATGTGGCTCGGGACTGTACCCAACTAAAACCTGTTTGCACGACTCCTTTGAGCCGTGGTAGGGTAGTAATCAAAGTACAGTGGGAACTCACACAAGACAAATGACGATCCCCAGGTCGATGAACTAACCTGTACACATGTCACCAGGGAACTGCCATCTGACGTCTGGTATATGACCAACTAGCATGTTCCCGGCGAGTCCTGTCCAGTGTACTCATAACCCAATGAGCACCTGTATACATCTTAGGTGATCCAACTGACACCAGTGGCTTGTGAGACCGGCTACCGCCCCTTGTCGGGGTCTCGACTGTATACACTAGTCTACTCTGGAGTATCGATGCCCTATCTCGAAACTCACACGACTAGGGACCATTTAAGGATGTGCTTATAGACTACCAGCTCCCACGTATATGATCGCCCTCATACTGCTGGTGGTCAAGCAAGAATCCTAGGGGCTCTATCAAAATGCAATAGTGACCTGTCAGGTCACCTAAAGCAGTACACGATGATAAAGATAAACCAGATAGCATACTATCATCTCGAGTAAGACTGTCCTATCGGGATAGGTCCTCCATCAACCATTGTAATCACGTGCCTGTGATCGAATAATTGAATCTGAGGGCACTATCTCCAACAATACTGTCCCTCAAAAGAGGGAAAACTATAACTCTGACAGTCACTCTATCATCCAGGTCATCTTGGAAGCCTGAAATGATAACCGTCTCCTAAGGAGGCTGCCGTAATCATTTCCCAAGAACATTCACTTATGTTCAATAACTGCTTCCCAATGTTTCTCCAGGATTGGATTAATATATCTGCTTATTGCATCTAGTGCAAAAGCAATATCTGGTGTGATACTTGACATTTCATGATTAACTTAATTGCCTAAGCAAATGATATGTTAATCATGTAGATCCCTCTCCCCTTTAGTCTGTAAGACACCTTTAGAGAGGTTGACTCCATCACCTGCATGTTCACCACCATACCAGGAGTCGTCCATTCTAAAATATCTTTAGAATAATGTCAAAGTACCCAAATTGGGATACTTCCCAAATCCAGATCTAAAACCATAGATCTAGTAACCAGAAAACCTGATATTATATCCATATCCTATGTGGAGAAACAACTTTGTGACAACCACAATATAACCGATTGTAGTATAGGAATGTCCCTTCCTATCAAGTGCATGTCATCCCAATACATGGACATCACTCTCTACTACCTTCTTAGCAGATATATCTCCTATTCAGATGAAGTCAAAGCCTATGACTGTCACATCAAAAATAGATGATCTATTTCCGCTATACCTGCTTTAGTCTATAAATAGACATAAGCTACTTGTCCTCTATGCTTCCGCTGCGCTCACTGACTACAACAACCCTCTGACAGAGTCATATACACGTACACTTCCAAAACTAGTTTAGAACGACGCAATACTCATCCTCCTGCCGGGTCTTATAGTCTAGAATAGAAGCAATGACAAGTCTGGATAAACAAGAACCTCCCTATCACCGTCACTGAGAAGACCGAAGTACCTCTCGGGTGCCTGAGGATACCCACCAAAAACTGCGGAGTGGCTAATGGAATGTCGAAACTAATTGAATCCTTAGGTTTTATCAAATCTTCAGTGATCGTTTGTGGTTCTGGAATCACTTCCAGTTCTACCATACTCCCACTTATGTTTTTCTGAAAAAATCCATTTTACTAAAACTGTGGCGAGTCAAGAATAATATAAATATTGATCTTCCTGATGGTAGAAAGTTAACCCTCGTCAAAGCCCGGGATAACCCACAAACAGCCATTACTGAAACGTGCCTTGAGTTTATCCGGATTCTGGTTTTAAGCATCAGCCGGACAATTCCCTATACCTTAACATCGTTAAGATATAAATTGATTCTATTTGTATCTAATATAGAAACAAAAGCACTAATCTAATTTGGAACCAGATTCAAAATCATGCAGCTGTCTCCAGTGCATATCAACCAAATGGAAAGAGGACAATCAGCATTACTCATCTAGGAGTGCATCCATATATGAGTAACCCGAAAGAGAAGCAAGTTCTCAAAACCATTACTATCAATGGAATACAAAACACAAGTATCTACATCTTCGACTTCCTCAAAGAATCCTGATAGTTACAATAAATGGTTCTCTACTTTATTCTTATACCTATAACTTCTCAAAATCTGAACCTTGCATTTCAACGAAATAGATGTCTAGAATCTGAGAAGTTATGAGTAAACAAAATACAGTGCGAGTACCAACCCCATTGTCTTAATGGACACTGGACAACTTACAATACTTTGTATAAGTCCCCTGAGTTCAACAACTCAAACCCTGTGCGTCGTAGGTTGAAAAACTGCAGTATGGTTAAGAAGAATTACACCGCTGTTGAATGCACCTTACCTAATCACCAGCTGATATAGGTAAATGTCACAGACATAATATCAAAAAGTTATATCTCATTTTATAAAATAAATGTACAGATATATCAGTTTGAAATTGGTGCATAACAACGGATATTCAAAACCAAATATTTTCCATCCGGCAAAATCCAGATGATTTCCTCAAATATCACCAATTACAACGAATTCCGATATAATGAGGATCTAATCACCCAATTCCCAATATCTTACTCCCAATCACCATCCATAATAACATGCAGATGTGAGAAACTAATCTGGTAAATACATACCCTGGAGTCGATTCTAATTAGGAAAACAGTTTTCAATTAATATCGCACAGTGAAACTGAAACATGAAAATGTTTCAAAAGGGGTTAACTGGTATTCCTAGCAACGCCTCTTCCACTATCCTGATTCACGACAGTAACCATATGTTAGTTATATATATGCCCTAGAGGCCATTGTTGTACATATGATGTATATTATAGTGGATGCTTGGATATATATAGAGAGGACTTTCTTGCTCGTCATGATAGTATGCTATTTGGTTTCACTTTATCTTAACATGTTGACTTATATTAGTTTACTGTCTTACTCTCATATGTTGATAAAGCCCTTATGATATGTACTCGACTACTGGGACTATGATGAGATCATACTAGTCGGGGCCAGGGTAGTCAACGAGCACATCCTATAACTGTTCCTAGTCGAGGGTGTGTCGAGACAGAGCATCGATACACCAGAGTAGACTAGCGTATACGCATCTTGACCCATATGATGGGCGATGGATGATCCCCATATCTATCGGTGTTTGACATCAAAGATGGTGTACGGGTGCTCAGTGGAGACTGGGTACACTGGACGGACTCGCCGAGAACTCCCAGATGGTATTATACCTCACGTCAGATGGCAGTTCTCCGGTGACACTGGTACAGGTTAGTCTGTTGACCCGAGATCGTCATAGAGTCTTGTGAGATTCCTTCCGTGCTTTGATTTCCACCTTACCACGTCCAAGAAGGCATGCAAAATGGTGGCTTTTGGGTGCAGTCTCGAATCACATGGAGGCAATGAGCGATAGGAGGGGATTCGTCTCTCCCGGTATAGGGAGTTAATGTTGTGCTGTGTTCGATTGGCTATAACCGGAAGTCCCTGGCCAGGGCTGATATAGAGTACTACTGGTAAGTGTTATCAGTAGGTTCTCGACTTGTTATGAGTCTCACATCGACACGACTTATCGGTTACTGGGGTCTGACGTTTACCACCCCTAGACTAGATATGCAACATATCAGACGAAGAGACCGGACTGTACGGGAGTGTTACTGATTGGTTTCACAGGAGAATGTACAGGTTTGCTTGTTGATCTTCTGATCGATCAATACCTTGGTGGCTGTTACGTTTAGCTAACCGCTTGCAGCTTGTGGGTGTTTGATATGATCATCACCTACTGCCGACGTATTGATGATTCTTTGGAGTCCTACATAGAGGTTTCTTGACTCAGGCAAAATGGAGTAGGTGCACATATGTGATATGTGCGGGACCGAGAATAATACGATATGAGATACCGTATTCTATTCTCGAGATATTTGATATCGGCCGGGTATATGTGATATAGCTGGGTCATCGGATCAAGTGTTGAATCGATGAACTGATACAGTTTAATATTAATCGGTTATTTGAGAAATAGCCGGATTGTCGGATCAAGTGTTGATTCGATAATTTAATGTATAATTATATATGTAATATATTACATTACATTAGCTAATATTGGCTCGCTTTATCGATTCATTTTCTTACCGGATAATACATTGATATATATGCGATATATGTTAATTGTATTATTTTCTTTTGTTACAAAAATATATTATATATGTTGCAACAAGTTATGATTACTAATGCAACATGATTAGTGGAGATTAAACATGATTAGGGTTTGATTTGGGTTAGCTTTTTCATGAAGCTTCTAGAAGCTTTTGTTTTGTTTTAAGTTAAGATATTATGTGTTGATATTTGTGGAGATATTTTCTAACCCAACCCAAACGCTTTACCCTAGTTAAATCTCTACAATGGTTAGCCCTTTCATTATTAACCATGGGTTGCATTTGTAATGAGAATAACAATTTCATTATTCATCACAAAAGACTTCATCTTCTTCTTCCTCCTTAAGCTTACTAGCTTTTGATTTTGTGATGGATTAGTGTGAGATTTTGAAAATAAAAGAGAGCTAAATTCCTATTTCATCATCCTCATCTATTCTAGCCACTTAGATTAGGATGTTTACTTCTTTAATACTTGATTAGAGAAGTGAGAGCTTGAGTTAAACAAAACTTCAACGTAGATCATCTTCGAAAAGGAAGAATTCAAGCAAGCATTGATCGTTCGGCTTGTGGAGCCTCTCTTGAGTCCGGGAGATCATGGATCGCGGCGAAGGGACTACTACTCGGAGCTTATGAAGCGAAGGAGCGGACTACAAAGGTTGTAATCCCTCTCTCTTAGATGTAAAGATGTTTACTTGCATGTTTAACTCTAATTATCTAGCAAAGATCCTCGCTTTAGGTTGTTCGACACTTCTAAAATTTAAATCGGGCATGGTTGATGCCTTGTAGACCCTTGTGACGATGCCTTGTAACCCTACACCATATACTTGCCTGCCCTCTCTGCAATCCCTTTATTATTTCTTTACTTATTATCTTCTGTACACCTCCTTTACGCTAATTGGTTTTCTTCATTCCTTACCCTTCGGCACCAGCCTAAGGTTTGGAAGAAGACTATCCAATAAGCGTAATAGGTGTACTCTCCTAATCCTAGGAGCCCTCGCAACCTGAGAGAAGGTAAAGAGAAAAGACATCTGAATAATCCTATTCAATTTCTCCTGAACCAGAATCCATCCTCGAAAAAGTTCCTTCGAGTTCGTATGTAACTATACGATGGATCTATCCAATGGAAGTGGATATCCGTAGTGATACGGAGTATCCTAGAGAAATGCAAAGTGGATGTAGGAGTGGCAGGGGTATACATGGTCTTTATCGTGAATGATGGTGATCGCAATTTTCTTTGCCATTATTCTAATCCCTTTATATGTCTTTACTTATTACCTTCTGTACACCACAGTTAAGCTTGTTGGTTTTCTTCCTTCCCTACCGTTCAGCACCTGCCTATGGTTTGGAGGAAGACTATCCAATAAGCTCAATAGGTGTACCATCTCCTAATCCTAGGAGCCCTCACAACCTGAGAGAAGGTAAAGAGAAAAGACAACCGAATAATCCTATTCAATCTCTCCAGAACCAGAATCCATCATCGAATCAGATCCTTCGAGTTCGTATATAACCATACGATGGATTTATCCAATGGAAGTAGACGTTCGTAGTGATATGAAGTGTTCTGGAAAAATGCAAAGGAGATATAGAAGTGGCAATGATGTATGCGACACCGTGACATTCCAAAAGTGTTTTAAGAAGGTTCGGTCAACTTGGTTTCATGAGTTTTAGTCAAAGATCGGGTCATAGTCGCAGCCAGAGAGAGAGAGAGAAGAAACACTCATTGTGCACTCTAACCTAAATCAGAATAGTTAATCATTTTATCTAATCTGGATGGCTCCCACTGTTTCCTCAAATTCTCCTCCAAACCTAAAAGGAGAATTAGTCGGAATCACCCGAGGAGTAATCCTACTCATCAGTGGGAATCGGGATCCAACTATCATTGCATGATAACTTGATGGAAGCCACTCAAGTCATCACACTCCAGAAGGTATGCGCATGCCTGGCAAGTTTCCTGTATGTTTGAAACTCCCGATATGTGTTTTTACCCCTAGGACCCAAGTGACCTTGACGGAGTCAACAAATCAAAGAGTTCTAGTCAAGTTCAACCCATCATTATCTAGATTGCATTAAACCCACCTGCACGAGCCCTTGACGGAGTCAACAAGGCCGCACAACTGTCCTAACCAATCACATATCCATGCTACAAACAAGCACCATTCAGCTACCGCACACTACACCTTGACGGAGTCAACAAACGCAGCACGAATACTAAGTACTACTTGTAGGAAATGACAGAGGGCTACGGCTGGTTTTTGGAGAAAAACCTTTAACGTAATGAACATGATATCGTTGAAGGAATCCAAGTTGTTTTATAAATGTAAGTCCACGGTAGCGCCCCGGCCGTCTAACAGACGCCAAATACGGAACAAAAACTTTTACAACTGACGCTATCGCGTACTAAAACCCGGATCTGCCATTAAAGCTAAACTAACAAACTACAAAGTGGGTAGAAATGTTATACCGAACGATCCGAGTCCTTCGGTCTTCAACCATCATCCCACGCTTTGTTGCGGCTGCTCCGATCTCCTGAATCTCCAGTCTTCTTGTCCAGGTGGCACCACGTCGACGGATCTTTAAACGGGCTCCCGCCTCTGAACCGAGGCAACTCGATCATCAAGTTTGCTAAAAGAGATGACCAAGATTGATGTAGAGAATGATTAGAACACTTTGTCTCGTTACGTCCAAGGCTATGGATGAACGGTTAATGAAGTTGCCTTTTGGATCGGGTGAAATGAGAAATCTAGTAATCTAATTTCCATGAACCAAAACTTGTATCCTTTTTCAAATCAACAACCATACCTCCTCACATGAGAGGGGCCGGCCACTTATAGGAAGAGGGAGGGTGAGTGTAGGAGCAAGGAGGAGGGTGACCATAAACATGAAGCTTATCAACACAATAAATGAAAAGGATGACACACTAACCTAGTCACCATTGCATTAAATGAATCATTAAAGCACAAATGAGTCACTAGCCACCTCATCATCCTAGTCACCATCTACAAGCTTCCACACTCATCTCAAGAAAAGATAAATCCGTATTTAACCAAATGTTAAATACGGCCGATAGAAAAATGGAAACTGACAACTTCAAAAAGTGATCCTGAAACGAATTTCAGGATAACCCCGTAACAGTATAAACATACCCGCATTTGTATTACGACCGAATACAAATGCAACTGAGACAAAGATATTATATCTACACAATATAATACTCGGATCCAGCTTAAACCAAAGCCCACCAGTATTATCTGCCCGAAATATAACACGTGCGTAAACGCACGTGCATTTTCCGAACCCTGCCATAAAACCATACGACCTCTACAACGTTTCGCCTGAACTTGGGAAACGGTCTGTGGGGGACTCTAATGACTCATCAACACACTGGCACTGGGTATAACCTTTAGCACGTCAGAGGTACAAGCTGTACGTAACAGTTGCCTATGTATTGATTGGAAGGGAAGCTGATGAGCGAACTCATCCAGAAACCCTACTGAGCCTGACAGTGACAATATCCGTACAGTCCGGTCCGTTCGTCTAAGAGTATCGCATATCGAGTCTAGGGGGGTGGATAAAGTCAGACCCCTAATAACGCGATAATTCATGTCGGTATGAAGCCCATCACCACCTGAGAAACTACTGATCCAAATCAGTAATTCTCCACTACCTCGGCCGAGGATTTCTAGTGATGGCCACCCGTGCACTGTGCGACATCAACCCCCAAAACCGGGAGAGACGAATCCCCGACGATCCGCTCACTGCCTCCATGTGGCTCAGGACTGTACCCAAAAAATACCTGTTTGCACGTCTCCTTTGAGCGTGGTAGGGTAGAAATCAAAGCATAGTGGGAATTCACACGAGATAAATGATGATCTCAGGTCGACAAACTAACCTGTACACATGTCACCAGGGAACTGCTATCTGACGATATGTATAATACCAACTAGCATGTTCCCGGCGAGTCCTGTCCGCTGTACTCATAACCCAATGAGCACCTGTATACATCTTAGGTGAACCAACTGACACCAATGGCTTGTGAGACCGGCCACCGCCCCTCGTCGGGGTCTCGACTGTATACACTAGTCTACTCTGGAGTATCGATGCCCTGTCTCGAAACTCCCACGACTAGGGACACTTTAAGGATGTGCTTATAGACCCCAGCTCCCACGTATATGATCACCATCATACTGCTGGCTGTCAAGCAGAATCCTATAGGCTCTATCATCATGCAATAGTGAACTAAAGCATGTTTACGATGATAAAGACAAACCAGATAGCATACTATCATCTCGAGCAAGACTGTCATATCAGTATAGGTCCTCCATCAATCATTGCAATCACGTACCTGCGATCCAATAATTGACTTTGAGGGCACTATATCCAACAATCTTCCACTTGCAGTTATGGCTAATTATTGCGATGTCGCATACTCACAGCCTGTGTGATACCGATCATCCAACTCCTCTACTAATCAGTTTCACAAAGCTAGTTTGTAAAACTCTTGTGTTCGAGAAATAGCCTCAGTGAGTGAATCCGCCCTGATGTTTCTTTCTATGTCTCTCTTAATCTCAAGTTCGGGTCGCAGTGACCTGGCCCGGGCGACTGTTTACCAAAAACACAGGCCCCCCACTTGAGGCTCCCTCTTTAGAGTAAATAAACACTTCTTGTCGGCCCCCCACTTGGTCCCTAGGCCCCATTGCTGGAAAGGCTCGGCTTCAAAACCGTACGTGGAGCTTCAGCCCAGCGTCATCACCTCTAAGAGAACCATGCGTGAAATAGATTCTCTCCTTTCCTTGCGAGCAGCGTAAAGAAATAACAAGAAAACGGATGTGCTACCGTACAACGGCGGAGAAAGCCATCTCCCGAATCGAGTAATTCCTGTCTTTGAATATGTCTGAATATCTGATGGGACCTAGTTCATAAATGAACTCCAAATTCAAACTTCTTAGACTGTATCGATAACTGAACCTAATCAGTATCCAACACCATGCCTCCCACAGTATCCTCTTGGACCACCTGTCCATAATACTGTCCCTCGTCAGAGGGAAAATTATAACTCTGACAATCACTCTGTCGTCCATGTCACCTTTGAAGCCTGGAATGATAACCGTCTCCCGAAGGAGGCTGCCTTTATCAAATCCGTAGAACATGCACTTATGTTCTAAAACTGCTTCCTTATGTTTCTTCAGGATTGGATTAATATAAACTTATCGCAACTAGTGCAAAAACAATATCTGGTGTGGTACTTGACATCTCATGATTGACTCAATTGCCTAAGCAAGTGATCTGCCAATCATGCACATCCCTCTCCCCTTTAGTCTGCAAGACACCTTTAGAGAGGGTGACTCCATCACCTGCAGGTACACCACCATGCCAGGAGTCATCTATTCTAAAATACTATTAGAATACTGTCAAAGTAACCTGATTGGGAAACTACCCAAATCTAGATCTAAAACCATAAATCTAGAAACCAGAATGTTAGATATTATATCCATATCCTTTGTGAAGAAACAACTGTGTGACGACCACAATACAACCGATTGTAGTATAGGAATTTTACTTCCTACTCTGTGTATGTCATCCAAATACCAGGACATCACACCCTACTACCTTCTTAACAGATCCACCCCCTATTCTGATGAAGTCAAACCCATGACTCTCACATAAAAAATTAGATGATCTATCTCCACTATATGTGCTCAAGTCTATAAATAGACATAAGCTACTTGCCCACTATGCTTCCGCTGCTCCCATTGACTACGACAACCCTTTGGCAGAATAATATATACGTATACTTCTAAAGCTAGTTTAGAACGACGCTATACATATCTTCCTGCCGGGTCTCATAGTCTGGAACAACAGTAGTGTCAAGTCTGGGTAAACAAGAACCTCCCTGTCACCGTCCTTGAGGCTACCGGGGTACCTCTCGGGTGTCTGAGGTTACCCACCATATCTACGGAGTGGCTATTGGAATGTCAAACCTGATTGAATATATAGGTCCTATTAAATTTTCCGTAATCGTTTGCGGTTCTGGAATTTCTTCCAGTTCTACCATACTCCCACTACTGTTTTCTGAAAAAGTCCATTTTAATAAAATTGTGGCGAGTCAAGAACAATATCATTATGGATCTTCCAGATGGTAGAAATGTCAACCCTCGTCAATGCCATGGTCAACCCACAAACTGCCATTACAGAAACGTGCCTTGAGTTATCCAGTGTCTGGTTTTAAGCATAAGCTGGACAACTCCCCATATTTTAACATCGTTAAGATATGAACCATTCTATATACAATATAGAAATAGAGGCGCTAATTTAATTGGAACCAAATTCTAATCATGCACCTGTCTCCAGTGCATATCAACTTAATGGAGAGAGGCTAATCAGCATTACTCAACTTAGGAATACATCCATATCTGAGTAACCTGAAAGAGAAACTTGTTTCTCCAAACCATTACTATCAACTGAATACCTATCATAAGTATCTACATCTTCGATCTCTTTGAAGAATCCCGATACCTGCGACATCTGGTTCTCTACTTTATTCTTATACCCACAACTTCTCAAAACTTAGACATTGTATTTCTACGAAACACTTGTCTAAAAACTAGAGAAGTCATAAGTAAACAAAACATAGTACGAGGACCTACCCTTTGTCCTGATGGATACTGGACAATATACAATACTCTGTATAAGTCCGCTGAGTCAAATAACTCAAAACCTGCGCATCGTAGGTTGAAAAACTGTACTTATGGTTAAGAACTACTCCGTTGTTCAATGCTCCTTACCCAATCGTATATGATATAGGTAAATGCCACGGACATAATCTCAAAAAGTTATATCTCACTTTATAAAAATAAACGTACAGATATATCATTTTGAAATTGGTGCACAACAACGGATATTCAAAACCAAATACATGCCGTCCGGCAAAAACCCAGGCGACTTCCTCAAATATCACCAATTACAACGAATTCCGATATAATGAGGATGGTCACCTTATTCCCAATAACCTACTCCCACTCATCATCTGTAAAACCATACAGATGTGAGAATCATACCTGGTAAATACATACCCTGGAGTAAGTATCTAATCGGGAAAACAGTTTTCCTTTAACAATGCACTGAAACATGAAAATGTTTCGTAGGGGTATCCTGGTATTCTTAGTAATGCCTCTTCCATAATCAATTCATGACTTTAACAGTATATTTCTTTTCCATCTCTCCAAATCTCTTTATTTGTCTTTAGTCTTTACCTTCTGTACACCATCGTTAGGCTAAATGATTTTTTTCCTTCCCTACCGTTCGGCACCAGCCTATGGTTTGGAAGAAGACTATCCAGTAAGCATAATAGGTGTACTCTCCTAATCCTAGGAGTACTCGCAACTTGAGAGAAGGTGATGATAAAAGACAACTGAATAATACCTTATTCTATTTCTCCCGAACTGGGGAAAAAAGCAAAGGTGAAATAGGAGTGGCGATGAAGTACGCGGTTTGGTCGTGAATGATAAAATTCGTAATTTACTTTGCCCTCTTTCTAATCCCTTTAATTTTGTTTTTAGTTATTACCTTCTGTACACCCTACTTAGGCTAATTGGTTTTCTTCATTCCCTACCTTTTGGCACCAGCCTATGGTTTGGAATAAGACTATCCAATAAGCGTAATAGGTGTACCCTCATAATCCTAGGAGTACTCGCAACCTGAGAGAAGGTGATAATAAAAGACAACTGAATAATACTTTATTCTATTTCTCCTGAACCTGGATCCATTCTCGAAGAAGTCCCTTCGAGTTCGTATATAACCATACGATGGATCTATCCAATGGAAGTGGATGTCCGTAGTAATACGGGGTGTTCTGAGAAATGCAAAGGGTAAAAGAAGGAGTGGCAATGACTTATGCAACTCGGACAATCCAAAAGCCAGTATTTTAAGAAGGTTCGGTCAACTTGGTCACTGAGTCATAGTCTAGGGTCGGTCAAAGGTCGCTGCCAAAGAGAGAGAGAAAAGAAACACTCTGCGTGCACTCTAACCTAGATCAGAATGGTTATCACTTTATCTAATCAGGAAATCTCCCACTATTATCTCAAATTCTCCTCCGAACCCGAAAGAAGAATTAGTCGGGATCACCCGAGGAGTAAACCAACTCATCAGTGAGAATCAGGATCCAACTATCATCGCATGATAACGTGATGGAATCCACTCACGTTATCACACTCCAAAAGGTATGCGCATGCCTGGCAAGTTTCAGTATGTTTAAAACTCCCGATGAGATTTTTGCCCCATGCTCTTATAACCTTGGCTTTGGTCAAAATGTCATAAGTCACATGCCAAGTTCTACCCATCACTATCCAGGTCAATTTGAACCCACCCGCACATGCCCTTGACTTTGGCAAAAATGGCAGAACGACTGTCCCAAACCAACTCATCTATCTATGCAACAGATGAATACCCAGCAGCTACCAAACACCATGCCTTGACTTTAGCCAAAATACATAGCTTGAATACTACTGAATACCCAAAAGAAATGACGGAGGGCTACGACTGGTTTTTGGCGAAAAACCTTTAACGTAATGAACTTGATCTCGTTGAAGGAACCTGATAGCTTTTTATAAAAATATAGTGGCGAAAACCTTTTGCTAAAGAGGTCACTCCCGGTGAAGGGATCTCGGCTCTTTCCTCGTGGAATGAGGTGCAGGATATTCCAACTGAATACCGCGATGCAAAGCAACTTGTAATCGACTATACTGAAGTTATTACCCTGACGTAAACTTCTGCCCAAGGGGTCACTCCCGGTGAAGGGATCTCGGCCCTTGCCTCGTCGAATGAGGTGCGGGATATTCTAACTGAATATCACTATGCATAACAAAAGGAAACATCTTTGTAATAACACCTTTTTAAAATTTGTTCCAACAACATCAAATATAGGTTTTTTTTTACTTTGCATTGATCAGAATCAACACAGTCCCATCAATCAATCATACCAGAAAAGACCGAAAATAAAATGTACCTATATGCCATCCGCATTCGTCACTTGCTCCCGTCATCACCCGTTAGGTTACTTAACTAACGACAGAGCGGGGGCTGGACTAGCGCGGGTGTAAAACATATACAACATCTAATAGTATATATACCAATATACAATAATCGCTCCAGGCGTGATAATATGCAACATTACAGAAAAGTAATAAGCGTCACAGAATAATACAGATAATCTGGGATCCCCGGGTTTCACAGAGCCGCTACTGAAACCCGACGTTCCCCTGGTCGTGTGGATAGCCTGTGCAATGAAACTTAGACCCCTACGGGTGTGGCAAGTTACCCGCCAAAACCTGAAGCGAGGCAGCCCCTTACAGCAAAATGAATAGACCACCTGGCACTTCACGAAATCCGGTAACTTGAGCACCCCTCCTTGGGTCAACCAGTACCCCTACGAGTGCGGCGAATAGTCTGCCAATTCTAGAGTGAGGCCCCTCTGCCTCTCAAAGCCATGAGATACGGACCCGTTGCCCTCCAGAACCCGGCTATCCGTGCACTCCTTCGTGGGATAAACCTAGTACAGAAATAAAAATATGTACAACGGGTACATCGACCTCAGCCCGGTCGTGCCCCAAAAGAATATTATACAAACAGGCAGTGACGGCAGTCCACATGTTGGACGCTCGCCCCGCAATATCAAATGTACAAATAAATCCAAACTGCACTACCATTGCACACTTCTATCCACCACGGCATATCCGCAACATTACAGCACAACACAGAACATCAACGCGAATGTCACGTTCGCAAATCCGTCTAAAAGAACTATAGAAATTAAACGCAATTTATCGCTCGAATGACATTCACGGTCGGAGATATAAAGTAAGTACTGTATACTAACAAGTTTAAAATTTCGATCGAAAAATTTCCCGAAGTGGGCCCCACGTACATCTGCTGTACAGTAACAAAAACTGGGCCCAAAAGAACTTTACCAGAAACCCCAATTTCCCAAGCCCCAGAAGAAAAATGGCACACTGATTCACCATTATGGCCGCGGTTCCACGGTCAAAGCTTGGCTTTGGCGGCGGATCTGTGGCCGTACGGTCGGATCAGTGTGTCAAATTTCTTCTGTGTCTTTTAGAAAGACTGTTCAATATTCTGGTATGTGCAAAATAATTTTTAGGCCTGTTTTAAAATCGACAGAAACTTTACATATGGAAATTACGATTTTCGAAAATCCGTTCGATCGATGTTTTAAACACGTTAGCACAAGTTAGTATAGCTTAATGGTGAGGCTCTGATACCACTGTAAGTCCACGGTAGCGCCCCGGCCGTCTAACAGACGCCAAATGCGGAACAAAAACTTTTACAACTGGCGCTATCGCGTACTAAAGCCCGGATCTGCCATTAAAGCTAAACTAACAAACTACAAAGTGGGTAAAAATGTTATACCCAACGATCCGAGTCCATCGGTCTTCAACCATCATCCCACGCTTTGTTGCGGCTGCTCCGATCTCCTGAATCTCCAGTCTTCTCGTCCAGGTGGCACCACGTCGACGGATCTTTAAACGGGCTCCCGCCTCTGAACCGAGGCAACTCGATCATCAAGTTTGCTAAAAGAGATGACCAAGATTGATGTAGAGAATGAGTAGAACACTTCGTCTCGTTACGTCAAAGGCTATGGACGAACGGTTAATGAAGTTGCCTTTTGGATCGGGTGAAATGAGAAATCTAGTTATCTAATTTCAATGAACCAAAACTTGTATCCTTTTTCAAATCAACAACCATACCTCCTCACATGAGAGGGGCCGGCCACTTATAGGAAGAGGTTGGGTGAGTGTAGGAGCAAGGAGGAGGGTGACCATAAACATGAAGCTTATCAACACATTAAATGAAAAGGATGACACACTAACCTAGTCACTATTGCATTAAATGAATCATTAAAGCACAAATGAGTCACTAGCCACCTCATCATCCTAGTCACCATCTAGAAGCTTCCACACTCATCTCAAGAAAAGATAAATCCGTCTTTAACCAAATGTTAAATACGGCCGATATAAAACTGGAAACTGACAACTTCCAAAAGTGATCCTGAAACGAATTTCAGGATAACCCCGTAACAGTATAAACATACCCGCATTTGTATTACGACCGAATAGAAATGCAACTGAGACAAAGATATTATATCTACACAATATAATACTCGGATCCGGCTTAAACCAAAGCCCACCAGTATTATCTGCCCGAAATATAACACGTGCGTAAACGCACGTGCATTTTCCGAACCCTGCCATAAAACCATACGGCCTCTACAACGTTTCGCCCGAACTTGGGAAACGGTCTGTGGGGGACTCTAATGACTCATCAACACACTGGCACTGGGTATAACCTCTAGCACGTCAGAGGTACAAGCTGTACGTAACGGTTGCCTATGTATTGATTGGAAGGGAAGTTGACGAGCGAACTCATCCAGAAACCCTACTGAGCCTGACAGTGACAATATCCGTTCAGTCCGGTCCGTTCGTCTAAGAGTATCGCATATCGAGTCTAGGGGGGTGGATAAAGTCAGACCCCTAATAACGCGATAATTCGTGACGGTATGAAGCCCATCACCACCTGAGAAACTACTGATCCAAATCAGTAATTCTCCACTACCTCGGCCGAGGATTTCTAGTGATGGCCACCCGTGCACTGTGCGACATCAACCCCCAATACCGGGAGAGACGAATCTCCGACGATCCGCTCACTGCCTCCATATGGCTCGGGACTGTATCCAAAAAATACCTGTTTGCACGTCTCCTTTGAGCGTGGTAGGGTAGAAATCAAAGCACAGTGGGAACTCATACGAGACAAATGACGATCTCAGGTCGACAAACTAACCTGTACGCATGTCACCAGGGAACTGCTATCTGACGATATGTATAATACCAACTAGCATGTTCCCGGCGAGTCCTGTCCGGTGTACTCATAACCCAATGAGCACCTGTATACATCTTTGGTGAACCAACTGACACCAATGGCTTGTGAGACCGGCCACCGCCCCTCGTCGGGGTCTCGACTGTATACACTAGTCTACTCTGGAGTATCGATGCCCTGTCTCGAAACTCCCACGACTAGGGACACTTTAAGGATGTGCTTATAGACCCCAGCTCCCACGTATATGATCACCATCATACCGCTGGCTGTTAAGAAGAATCCTATGGGCTCTATCATCATGCAATAGTGAACTAAAGCATGTTTACGATGATAAAGACAAACCAGATAGCATACTATCATCTCGAGCAAGACTGTCATATCAGTTTAGGTCCTTCATCAATCATTGCAATCACGTACCTGCGATCCAATAATTGACTTTGAGGGCACTATATCCAACAATAAATGTATAGTGGCAAAAACTTTTGCTAAAGAGGTCACTCCCGGTGAAGGGATCTCGGCTCTTTCCCCGTCGATTGGGGTGCAGGATATCCCAAACTGACTACCACGATGCAAAGCAAAAGAATCGACTATAGTAAAGTTATTACGTTGACGAAAACTTTTACTCAAGGGGTCACTCCCGATGAAGGGATCTCGGCCCTTGCCTCGTCGAATGAGATGCTGGATATTCATAACCGAATACCACTGTGCAAAGTAAAAGAGAACGTCTGTAATGTCAGTTTTTTAAAAACTTGGTTCCAACAACATCATATATAGGTTTGTTTTATCCTTGCATTGATAAGAATCAATGCAGCTCCATCAATTAATCACACCAGAAAAGAACGAAAATAAAATGTACGTATATGCCATCCGCATTCGCCACCGGGCCCGTCATCACCCGTTAGGTTACTTAACTAACGACAGAGCGGGGACTGGGCTAGCGCGGGTGCAAAACATATACAACATCTACTAGTATATATATATAAATATATAACAATCGTCCCAGGTATGATATAAAGCAACATCACAGAAGCAACATAGAATGGTGGATAATCTGGAGCCCCGGGTTTCACTCGAGCCGCAAGTGAGATCCGACGTTCCCTGTCGTGTGGATAGCATGTGCAATGAAACCTAGACCCCTACGAGCGCGGCAAGTTACCCGCCAAAACCAGAAGTGAGGCAGCCCCCTTCAACAACGTGAATGGGCCACCCAGCACTTCACGGAATCCGGTAACTTGAGCACCCCTCCTGGGTCAACCTATACCCCCTACGAATGCGGCGAATAGCCCACCAATTCTAGAGTAAGGTCCCCTCCATCCTAACGCTATGAGACGCGGACCAGTTGCCCTCTAGAACCCAGCTATTCGTGCACTCCACCGCGGGGTAATCCCAGTACAGAAAAGAAAATAATATACAAGGGTGACATCGACCTCAACCCGGTCGTACACTAAAAGAATAATATACAAACTGGCAGGCAGTTCACATGTCGGACGCTCGCCCCGCAATATCAAATGTACAAATGAAATTAAACTGTACTAACATTGCACCATAACTATCCACCACGACGATCCAACTAACATCATAGCACAACACAGAACATCAACGTGAATGTCACGTTCGCAAACTCGTCTGAAAGAACATATAGCAGTTAGACGGGTTTACCGATCGAGTGACATTCACGGTCGCAGATAGAAATGTATGTACTGTTAAACGCATACTTAAAATATCGATCGACTAAATTCCAAATTGGCCTCAAAAGAAAAACCAACACTTCACAGAAACCTGGGTAAAAAATCACAATTCCAAGTCAGAGGGCCACAGGAAAAGTTTTGAAGCCCGTCGCCACTAAATGGCTGGGGATCCACCGCCAATAGGGGGTAAGTGTGGCGGTTCCGCGGCTCTTTAGAGGAATCAGAAGCCCAAATTTTTTATGTACCCCTAAAATCTCCTGCAGGGATTTTAAAGCCACTGGAAAATATTTTTTGAACATATTTGAAAATTGGCAGAGAACAGAAAAATGAAACCGTGATTTTGGAAATTTCCGTCGATCGATCTTTCAAGCATGTTTAAACAAGCTTGTAAGGGGTTTAAAGGGTGGCTCTGATAACATGAAGGGTTCCGGCAGCGCCCCGGCCATCGAAACGCGGCCAAAATGCGGAACAAAAATTTATTAAACTGGCGCTATCGTTACCCGATTTACGGATCGACCTTAAACCCTAAACTAGCAAACTAACTAAAAATTAGAATCGTTATACTGAGTTGATCCGTGTCCTTCGGTCTTCATTCCAAGCTCCTAGTGATACTTTGACGTTGTTTGGTTGCCGGTCTTCCTCCATCTCCGATGATCCACCCGAGGGTAACGGCACAAGCTCCAACCTCGTCGAACGAGGTAACCGACGCTCCAAAGTCGCTAGCGATAGAGAGCGGGGGTGTATGAAAGTGTCACTACAATTTTCTCTCCATCCATGAGCTCAAGAGAGCATCCATAGAAGATGAATGGAGGTGATGAAGACTTGGCATGAGCTAAAATGGCTAAGTTCTTTTTTTTTGAAGCATGAGAGAGTGGAGTGTAGAAAGCATAATCTCACAAATGGAATAATGAATCCCCCCACCAAAAAGTGGCCGGCCACCCCTTTCTCTCATTCCCACAAAAAGATCTTATCCAATTAATCAAATAAATAATTCACAACCATACTTTGCTACATGCCCAAAACCATGCTTAACACTATGCACATGCCACCTCACATCTCCACCTCATTTGTGAGTCAAATGAATTTCCAAAAATGGAAAATCATACAAATGAGGTGGCCACCTTCTAGAAGCTATTCCGTATAAAATACGGAATACTTCCCGGTACATGTATCAAAATACATATACGCGTATTCGTTCCAAAAATATGAATAGCCAAGAGAGAAAACGAATAGTGAACAATAATACTAGAATACGTATATACAAATACATATATAAATTATTAAATCAAAACCCGATTTAATAATCCGGCTTAATCCTAAGCCGCTATTATTATCAACCGTCCGATTAAAGTCTATGCCGCACATGCACAAATTCAATCGGACACCTGTATGTATCAACATACCTCATGTACACCATATCGCCTGAACCGTGAAAACCCTTTGTGTGGAACTCTAAAGACTCGTCAATACACTGGCAGTGGGTTTAACCACAAGCACATCAGCGGCACTAGCTGTACGTAACGGTTACCCAGGCATTGAGCGAAAGGGAGGCCGACAAGAAAACTCATCCAGAACCCCTACTGAGCCTGAAAGTGACAATATCCGTACAGTCCGGTCTGTTCGTCTAAGAGTATCGCATATCGAGTCTAGGGGGGTGGATAAAGTCAGACCCCCAACAACGCGATATTTAGTGTCGGTATGAAACCCATCACCACCTGAGAAACTATCGATCCTGGATCGATAATTCTCGTCCACCGTGGCCACGGATTTATGGTGATGGCCATTCGTACTCAACACGACATCAACCCCCAATACCGGGGGAGACGAATCCCCGACGATCCGATCATTGTCTCTATGTGGCTCGGGACTGTATCCAACTAAAACCTGTTTGCATGACTCCTTTGAGCCGTGGTAGGGTAGTAATCAAAGCACAGTGGGAACTCACACGAGACAAATGGCGATCTCAGGTCGACAGACTAACCTGTACACATGTCACCTGGGAACTGCTATCTGACAATAGGTATAATACCAACTAGCAGGTTCCCGGCGAGTCCGTCCAGTGTACTCATAACCCAATGAGCACATGTATACTATCTTAGGTGAACAAACTAACACCAATGGCTTGTGAGACCTAACCACCGCCCCTCGTCGGGGTCTCGATCAGTATACACTAGTCTACACTGGAGTATCGATGCCCGGTCTCGATACTCCTATAACTAGGGACATTTAAGGATGTGCTTATAGACCCCAGCTCCCATATATATGATCGCCATCATAATGCTGGTAGTCAAGCAAGAATCCTATGGGCTCTATCAACATGTATATGATGATAAAGACAAACCAGATAGCATACTATCATCTTGAGTAAGACTGCTTTATCGGTATAGGTCCTCACTCAATCATCATAATCACAAGTCCGCGTCTATGATAATTGCCTTGAGGGCACTATAGCCAACAGTGGTGAATACTTAAGCGGGGAATTCAAAGACTATTTAAAAGAGAATTGGATTCTCTCTCAGCTTACTCCTCCGTATACACCACAACACAATGGTGTATCGGAGCGGAGAAATCGCACCCTATTAGATATGGTGCGCTTTATGTTGAGTACTACTGAGTTACCTATTTCTTTTTGGGATTATGCGCTTGAGGCAGTTGCATATCTATTGAATCAAGTTCCATCAAAATTTGTGCCTAAAACACCATATGGGATATGGAGTGGAAAGAGGCCGTATCTTAAACAAGTTAAGATATGGGGTAGTCCGGCCTATGTTAAAAGGCAATATCTGGACAAGCTCGAGGCAAGATCAGTTCTTTGTAAGTTTGTAGGATATCCAAAGAATTCACATGGATATATCTTCTACCAAAGTGAGGAACAAAAGGTGTTTGTTGCTCTACATGCCACCTTTTTGGAAAAGGAATTTCTTGTAAAATAAATTAGTGCCAGTGAGGTAGAACTGGAAGAAGTTCCAGCAACACAGACTACAACTGACGATTTGGTGGAACCAGAAGATCCAATAGTACCCAACGAACCTTAGCCACTCCGCAGATCTAGTAGGGTTCCTCATCCACCTGAGAGATACTACGGTTTTCTCATAGACGGTGGGAGCGAGGATTGCATTAGTATTCATACCAGAATATTGCATTTTATACCGCCCATTCTTACGCTCGTTTGTTTATAGGCAGGTGCTTTTAATCAGTGTTTGCTACATAATTGCAGGATACTGGTCTCAGCTCTAAACAGTGAATATCATGGAAAAGTACGACAAATTCCGGATTACAGCCAACAACAGATAAAACACGGGTCTCCGCTCTCTATCCGTATGTTGCCACACACCAGTTTAAGGGACAAAATGGCAAATCGATTGTCATTTTCATGCACAAAGCTCAATGTCAACACAAGATCCAAGAAATCTACGCGGAGCTCGAGGAAATCATGGCAAAAGATCCACATCACATCATCTTTTGTTCTACTGAAATTCTGGAATAAATGTGAAAAGATTATGAGAAAACTCATATACCAAACAGCAGACAACTACAAACCAGGGATCCCCACAAAAGCAAATGGCCCAACTCCCTACTATGGCCGCGGAACCGCGGCCTAAGCATGCTTAGGCCGCGGAATCGCGACCATGTGGTCTCCGTGATGTGTCGTTTTTTAGGGGCAGTTGGGAAATTTTATGTGGAGCCAGATTCTTGCCCTAGGTTTCCATTTCCCTGCCTATAAATACCCCAGTTTTGAGCCAAGCAAGAAGTTCATTTTTTCATGCTTCTTTTTTGTTAGTTTTTAGCCTTCTTCTTCTTCTTCTTCTTCATTCTTTCCTCCATGAAAATGTAGTGAGAGCATTGAGTGGATGTTAAATGAAGATGAGGATTTTTGTATCATTCTTTTTTGCTTAGCTTCCCCCTTGAGCTCTCTACCTTAACTTGATCTTGCAACCTCTTAAGTGAGCTTGCAAGTTTAAGCTTTGGTCATTGATCTCAAGGGGTTGTATCATTTTGTTCTCTCTTTTGTGCTTCATTTCACATGAGTTCTTTACCCTTCTCTTGATCTTGCAACCTCTTGATTGAGTTTGCAAGTTTAAGGGTTGGCTATTGATCCCATGGCTTGTCTTGAGTTCTATGGTTCTTAGTGTTACATTCTTGCTTATCTCTTTCTTGCATTTTTCATTCATGTCTTTTATTACTTGCAATTTATTACCATGCACTTTAATTACTTGCTTGTAATCTTTTCTTTTCTTTGATTATCTTTTTGTTCTCTCTTTTTGGTTCGTTTTGTGAATGGTTGTAATTATTGTTGTTAAGAATAAATACGATATTGTAAGTTAATGTTTCTTTGCTCATTTCCTTTTCCCGTTATTTTCCATTGAACTCCGCCCAAACGATACGCAAGCGCTCCGTTAGGCACCCTACCCTACCAAGGTAACGATGATTCCTAACCGCGACCGGTTGCGTTCGGTTTGGCCGGAGGCAAAAGCAAGAGACAAGAACGGACGGACAAGGGTCAATAAGCCGGATTCCACGAATACCGTGCTTATGTAAGTCCACGCTGCCAACCCCGGTTCTTGCGGGGAGGCGGAAACGGTATAAAAAACAAATTTTTAGCGCATTAAACAACATGGACTAACCGAAAGTCGGGATCTTTACTAAACTAAACTAGCTACCAAGCTAAAGAGAGTTAGCTACTCGGAAAAGATGTTATACCTAACTTGAACTCCTTCTTCTTGAAACCTTTGTAGAGCTTGGATGGTGCTTTCCTCGTCGCCTTCTTCCGTCAAAGATGGATCCACCTGAGGGTTCAACCTTCGGGCTCCTTTCTCGAACTTTGAGAGAACTAGAGTCTTCGGCTTGCTAGACCTCTAACCCTAGAGTGAGTAGAGAGTGGTTTTGGGGTGCTTTTATCTCAAGGAGAGGGTTTCTCAACACATGAGAGTGAGTCTCCTTGAACTAGGGGAGGAGGAAGAAGAAGAGAGGAGAGAGAAGTGTTATGATAGAATGAATAACTTTTTACAACCATAACATAATATCAAATGAATTATCAAATTAATAATAATAATCTAAATGAAATAGTTGATGGATGGTTTGGAATGACAATTATCATTACACACATTAAATGGTTTTTCTAGAATCAAAAAGCATCTTTGATATGTAATGATGATAGTCAAAGTTTCAACCATGGTCAACAAGTCAACCATGGTCAACAAGTCAACAAACCCAACCATGACACAATTTCATTTAATTAATATTATTAATTGATATATCATAAATTCATTAGGGTTTGGAAAAAGACGACTGTCAACTGTGCATACACACCCGTTCCGAAACCCTAATGAAAATCCTCTTCCTCCGCCTCAATCAACTGTGCATACACACCCGCATTCTTGTTCCGAGGAACATGAACACAATGAGATAAAACTAACCCCAAAACATATACTAGTATCTGGCTCAAACCAGAGCCCGCTAGTAATATCCGTCCGGACTCCAAACGTGCACAAGTGCGCGGATGAGAACGAACCCTATCACAAAACCATGCGACCTCTACTCTGTTTTGCCCAAAAGCGAATAGCCCTCTGTGTGGGACTCTAAACACTCGACACTACGCTGGTAGTGGGTTTAACCATAGACCGCAAGCGGCACTAGCTGTACGTAACGGTTCCCAGGTAGATGCCGATAAGAAGACTGACGAGGTGAACCCCATCTGAACTCCTACTGAGTCTGAATGTGACAGTCTCCGTACAGTCCGGTCTGTTCGTCTGATACATCGCATGGCGGGCCTAGGGGCCGGTAAACGTCAGTCCCCTAATAGCGGTACAAGTCATGTCGGAGTGAAGCCCAAAACTCCCTGAGATAACACTGGAAACCTACCAGTATATCTCGCTTGCCCTGGCCAGGGACTACTCGTGTAATGGCTCTCCTAGACACAGCGCGATGTCAACCCCCAATACTGGGAGAGACGAATCCTGTCTAACCGTCACTGCCTCCAAGTGCTTCGGGACTGCACCCAACCACTACCTGTTTGCACGACTCCTTTGAGCCGTGGTAGGGTAGTAATCAAAGCACAGTGGGAACACACTCGAGGCGAAGTGCCAGTATCAAGTCAGCGGACTAAGCTGTACTCATGTCACCTGGGAACTGATAACTGACGATAGGTATAGTACCAACTAGTCAGTTCCCGATGATTCCTGTCCAGTGTACTCGTAACCTAACGAGCACCCGCATACTATCTCAAGTACGATGTACTGACGGTTGTGGGACAGACCGTCTCCCACACTGGGATGAGAAGCGCATGCGCTAGTCTACTCCGGAGTATCGATGCCCTGTCTCGATAGTCCTGTGACTAGGGACCTGCATAAGGATGTGCTTATAGATTACCCAGCCCCCACTAGTGTGAATGCCATCACAACGCTGGTAATCAAGCAAAGATCCTAAGGGCTCCACTAATGTGTAAAGGCGATATGCTATAAGAAACACATGTACACATTGAAGTAGAAACAAACCAAGTAGCATACTACTATTTTGAGCAAGATTGTATATACAAGGTGAATATCCCAAGCTTCCATTAAGTAATATACAAACCAGTATGATACAGTAATGGCCTCTAGGGCATATACACTAACAATCTCCCACTTGCACTAAGGCCATGTACTGGCGTATCGAAGACCTATCATCTCGATCAGCCGCTCGAACTGAGTCTGGGGCAAGGGCTTGGTGAATGGATCTGCAGTGTTTTCTTCTGAAGCAACCCTCCGAACCTCGATCTCCTGGCGATCCACGATCTCCCTGATCAGGTGATACCGCCTCAAGATGTGTCTGGATTTCTGATGGGACCTGGGTTCCTTCGCTAAAGCTATAGCCCCGTTGTTGTCGCAATACAGAGGTATTGGATCAACAATGGACGGAACCACTTGAATTTCTTTCAAGAACTTCCTCATCCAGACGGCTTCTTTTGCGGCATCAGATGCAGCGATGTATTCCGCTTCCATAGTCGAGTCTGCAACGGTTTCCTGTTTGGAACTCTTCCAACACACCGCCCCTCCATTGAGGGTAAAAACAAAACCCGACATGGACTTGGAATCATCCTTGTCACTCTGGAAGATGGAGTCAGCAAAGGCCTCGATCTGGAGGTCTTTTCCGCCATACACCAAGAACATCTCCTTAGTCCTTCTCATGTACTTGAGAATGTTCTTTACCGCTATCCAGTGTTTCTTCCCAGGGTTTGACTGATACCGGCTTACTACACTCAGTGCATAAGCTACATCCGGTCTGGTACACAACATCGCATACATTATAGTGCCTACCGCAGAAGCGTAGGGTATGATAGACATGCGATCCCTCTCCAAATCAGTCTTGGGAGACATCTCTTTAGAGAGGGTGATCCCGTGACAAGCCGGTAGGTTACCGCGCTTGGAATCTTCCATACTGAATCTCTTCAGTATGGTGTCGATGTACCTGGACTGTGAAAGTCCTAATATCCTCTTGGATCTATCACGATGGATCCGGATCCCCAGGATATATGAGGCATCATCCAGGTCTTTCATGGAGAACCTGTGCGACAAGAACCCCTTGACAGATTGTAACATAGGAATGTCATTTCCTATTAAGAGAATGTCATCCACGTAAAAAACGAGGAATACTACAGTTCTCGCTACAAATCTACTATAGATGCATGGTTCATCTGGATTTTTGATAAAGCCAAATTCCTTGACCGTCTCATCAAAACAGATGTTCCAACTCCGCGATGCCTGCTTTAGTCCATAGATGGACTTAAGCAACTTGCACACTTTTCCGCTGCTCCCACTCTGAATGAAACCCTCTGGCTGGGACATATAGACACACTCCTCTAAATTTCCATTTAGAAAAGCGGTTTTTACGTCCATCCGCCAAATCTCATAATCGTGGAAAGAAGCAATGGCAAGAAGGATCCGAATGGATTTCAGCATAGCCACTGGAGAAAAGGTTTCGTCATAGTCCAAACCAGGTCTTTGACAAAAACCCTTTGCAACAAGTCTAGCTTTATAGGTCTCAACCTGTCCATCTACACCAATCTTCCTTTTGAAGATCCACTTGCATCCTACGGGTTTTACCCCGTCTGGAGCAATGTCCAACGTCCATACTTTGTTGGTGTACATGGACTCCATTTCGGTCCGCATTGCATCCAGCCATTTAACCGAGTCAACGCTCTGAACGGCCTGCTGGAAGCTAGTAGGCTCATCATAATCTATCATGCAATCCTCTCTATCCCCATCTATGAGAAAACCGTAGTATCTCTCGGGCGGATGAGACTGCCTACTACTCCTGCGGAGCGGCGTAGGAATGTCCTGTTCTTTTGAACCCTCTGGTTCCACTAAGCTTTCAGTAATAGTCTGTGGTTCTGGAATTTCTTCCAGTTCTACTGTGCTCCCACTTATCTGGTTTTCCAAAAACTCAGTTTCCAAGAAGTAGGCATGACGAGAAACAATAACCTTTTGTTCCTCTTCGCAGTAGAAGAAATATCCCTAGGAGTTCTTTGGATATCCCACGAACTTGCACTGTACTGAGCGTGCCTCGAGTTTGTCCGCATGCTGCTTTTTAACAAAAGTCGGACATCCCCATGTCTTAATGTGATTAAGATGGGGCCTCTTTCCACACCACATCTCATATGGTGTGGTAGGCACAGTCTTAGTGGGAACTCGGTTCAAAAGGTATGCAGCTGATTCTAGCGCATACCCCCAGAATGATCGCGGTAACTCAGCGTTACTCATCATGGACCGTACCATATCTAATAGGGTCCGGTTCCGTCTCTCCGATACACCGTTATGTTGCGGAGTGTATGGAGGAGTAAGCTGAGAGAGAATTCCATTCTCTTTTAAGTATTTCAGGAACTCGGCACTTAAGTATTCTCCACCTCGATCCGATCTTAGAATCTTGATACTTTTGCCGGTTTGTTTTTCTACTTCATTCTTATATTCCTGGAACTTTTCAAAGGCTTCGGACTTATGTTTCATTAAGAAGACATAACCGTACCTTGAAAAGTCATCCGTAAAAGTAATGAAGTAAGAATAACAGCTTCGCGCATGTGTAGAAATTGGACCGCACACGTCGCTGTGTACGAGTCCCAAGAGCTCGCTCGCTCTTACTCCGTGTCCAGTGAACGGAGTCTTTGTCATCTTTCCTTTGAGACATGATTGACAAGTGGCATACGATTGATATTCGAACGGATCCAAATATCCTTCTGTATGTAACTTAGTCAACCTTCTCTCATTGATGTGACCCAGTCTACAATGCCATAAGAAAGTCTGATTGATTTCTGGAGACTTTCTTTTGTGTGTATTCTGGACATTGAAAATCTGTGGTTGGTTTAACACGTATATACCATTTCTCAATGTACCAGACCCAATCAGAACTTGATTAAGGTGAATGTTTACAACATTACTTACAAACGCAAATTCATAACCTTCTTTAGAAACCAAAGATACAGAAATGATATTATAAGTTGCGTTGGGTACAAAAAAGCAATTGCGCAAAACCAAAACATGTCCATCTGACATTCCCAGGTGATAGTCCCCCACGGCTTTAGCATCCATGCTAGCTCCGTTTGCAACTCTGAGGGTCATGTCACCTGCCTTCAAAACCCTACGGTTTCTCAACGCCTGCAAAGAATTACAGATATGAGATCCTGATCCGGTATCCAATACCCAGAAAGTAGAGTTTATTGAAAGACAGTTTTCAATAACATACACACCTGAAGCTGAAGCCGCAACCTGCTTCAGTTCCTGTGTCCTGGCCTTCCAAGCCCCGCAATCTTTCTTCCAGTGTCCACTCTTATGACAATAGAAGCATTCTTCTTTACCCACAAGCTTTCCCGCTATCTTTGTTGCCTTTGCCTTTCCCTTCGTATCCATTTTACCAACACCGCCCCTTGGTTTGGCGGGGGCTTTCCTCTTCTTTCCCTTGGCTTTCACCTTGGACCTAGAAGAAGAAGATCCTCCTACAAACAAACTGGATGTTTCCCTACTTTTCTGTAGGGTGCCCTCTGCGCTCCTCAGCATGTTGAGGAGTTCTGAAAGTTCAACCTCTTTTTCTTGTAAGTTGAAGTTCAGTATAAACTGGGCGTAAGTGGAAGGAAGGGACTGGAGAATCAAGTCCGTATAGAGCTCACTCTCCAACGTGGTCCCAAGTTCTGCGAGCTCCTCAATGTAGCCAATCATCTTAAGCACGTGTTCCGCTACCGATGATCCGACGGCCAACTTTGCCGAAAATAACTTCTTCGACACTTCGTATCTTGCGATACGAGACTGCTCTCCATACAGTTCTTTTGTATGAAGAAATATGGATTTCAGGTCCATATTCTCGTGCCTCCTCTGATGTTCGTTGTCCATAGAGGCAAGCACGAGGCACTTGGCCTTCGCGCAATCAATCTCCCAAGTCTTACGGATTTCCTTATCCGCGACGCTGGAGGTGGGACCTGGGACGGGGGGAGCTTTGGTGGTAAGAAGATACCCCAGCTTGTCGTAAGTGATTCCCATTTTGACATTCCTGAGCCAATCTTTGTAGTTTGGCCCTGTCAGTATGTTTTTATCTAGAAGTAACTTAAGTCCAGTCATGTCGATTGGTCGCTGCAATTAGGAGCGAGAGAAGAAGAAACACTCAGCATGATGCTCTTGCAAGTTTAGAATGGTTTTTAGTTTGTCTAAACAGGATGGCTCCCACTGTCTCTCGAATCCCTCCTCAAACCATAAAGGAAGAATTAGTCGGGATCAATCCCACCGCACAATACTTGCTTAACCGTTCAGCCAGGCCAGTGTCGGTACTTCGAGGGAGGTTTTCCAACGCTTTCGCGAAGTTCCTTAATTAAATAACCTCTTTTCCCTGGGGGCGTAGCCCCGCTAACACCTTGTTAGTGTTTATGCCCTAGAAGGCCATTACTGTATCATACTAGCTTTTATATTACTTAATGGAAGCTTGGGATATTCACATGTATATAACAGTCTTGCTAAACATGGTAGTATGCTACTTGGTTTTTCTATCTTAATATGTGAGTGTACGTATTGATAGAGCTCTTAGGATCTTGCTTGTCTACCAGCGTTGTGATGGCAGTCACACTAGTGGGGGCTGGGTAGTCTACAAGCACATCCTTATTCAGGTCCCTGGTCGTTGGATTATCGAGACAGAGCATCGATACTCCGGAGTAGACTGGTGTGTACGCTTCTCATCCCAGTTGGGGAGATGGTCTGTCCCACAGCCGTCAGTACGTCGTACTGGAGATAGTATACAGGTGCTCGTTAGGTTACGGGTACACCGGACAGGACTCACAGGGAACTGTTGGTTGGTTTGATACCAGTCGTCAGTGAACAGTTCCCAGGTGACATGAGTACAGCATAGTCCGCAGACTTGACACTGCTACTTCGCCTCGAGTGTGTCCCACTGTTCTTAGATTGCTACCCTACCACGGCTCAAATGAGTCGTGCAAACAGGTAGCAGTTGGGTGCAGTCCCGAGCACTTGGAGGCAGTGGCGGTTAGACAGGATTCGTCCCTCCCGGTATTGGGAGTAGATATCGTGCTGTGTCAGAGAGCCATTACGCAAAGTCCCTGGCCAGGGCAAGCGAGATTTGCTGGTAGGTTCCAGTAGTTTCTCAGGGTGTAATGGGCTTCACTCCGACACGACTTATACCGCTATTAGGGGACTGACGCTTGCCGCCCCCCTAGGCCCGATATGCGATAGTCTTGGACGAACGGACCGGACTGTATGGAGATTGTCACATCAGACTCAGTAGGAGTTCGGATGGGTTTACTCATCGGCCTTCTTATCGACAACTACCTGGGGACCGTTACGTACAGCTAGTGCCGCTTGCGGTCTGTGGTTAAACCCACTGCCAGCGTAGTAGTCGAGTCTCTAGAGTCCCACACAGAGAGTTTCCTACTCCAGGCGAAACGATATAGAGGTTGCATGGTTTTGCGACAAAGGGTTCGGACGCATACGTGCGTTTACGCGCGTACGACTTTCGGACAGTTTTTACCAGTCGGCTTTGGTTTAAGCCAGTTACTGGTATCCGGTTATTGGATTTTTACAGTCTAAAGTTTTTCCGTATTTTTTCGGATCGGAGGGGCGTTCTCGTAATTACTCGAGAAGCTTCTAGAAGATGTGACTAAGGAGGTTTCTTTTGGATTAAAGAGTGAGTCATGGTGGTGATTCATTCATTTCATTAATGCACATTTATTGCTTAATGACTCATGCTAATGAATCACCACTAGATATTTCATGAAGCATGCTTATTCATTTCTTATTATTCATTATTGAAAAATAAGAATGCTTCATAATATTATGATACACTCTCTCTCTTCTCTCATTATCTTATCTCACATTCTCTCTCCTCAAGCTCTCATCTTCAAACCCTAATCCTTAATCCTCATGTGTTGAGATCAAAGGATTAGTTAGACTAAACAATCCATAACCTTCACTCTTTATCATCCTTTCATCTTTGATTAGCAATCAAAGTTGATTAGTTACCTCAAGTTAGAGGTTTAGCTTGGTGTTTTGCTCTCGGGTGGATCGTCTACTACCTAGAGAAGGTCGAGGAGAACAAAGGAGGACGTAAAGAAGAAGGACCGGTTTCATTAGGTATAATCCCTAATCACTTGTGAAAAGAAACTCATAAGATACGGTTATTTATAGTTTAGCTTCGATTCAAGCGGTTAGTCGATGTTCGTTGTTTAAACTTGATTGTTTTTGAAAATTCCGCCTCCCCATAAGTACTGGGGTGAAGTACATCGACTTACAGTGGTATCAGAGCCTCGCTAAACACTAAATAACTTAATCGCAAATTTGTACGAATTTCGAACGAAAAAACGAAGCCGGAAAACCCTAATTCTGTTTAGTTTCTGTCGAACTTAAAATGAAGTCCTAAAATTTTTCTGGTGTGTTCAGAGAGCTAGAAAGGAGTCCAGGAGAACACCCAAGAAATTCGAGCCCATGAATCGGCAACTCGGCCGCGAAAGCGCGGCGGATCGGTGGGATCCGCCGCCCTTCCGCGGCGCTTTGGCCGAGTCATGGACTCGTCTTTCTTGTGTGGGTCCCCTGTGACATTTGGGGTTTTCTGGAATATTTAATTATTGCTCAGGTTACTGTTTAACAGAGCAGATTTTGGAGCAATATTGAAGTTGTTTATTCGATCGAATTGTACAGTATTTGCGTATTGGATTATATCTGTGATTGTTTAATGTGTTCGTAAACCTCCCCTAACTGCTAGTATGTCGGTTGGCAGGGGGTTGCACATTTCTGAAATGGTTATATCTGTTTGTGTATATAAACTGTATTGGACTGTTGTGGTGTATAGCCGGGGTTAGCAATGGGTTATTTATTAATTCATTTGTTGTAAATGTAATTTGTTGTAATATTATTTTCGCGGGGCACTTCCAGGTTGCGGTTGTAGCCACCGTTGTATTATTTCATTTTACTGTTTTTTTTTTGCTCCTAGGACTGACCCAAGGTGGGGTACACAGACTGCCGGGTGGGTAGTTTGCCGTACCCGTAGGGGTCGTGGGTGGGGTAAACGGCTATTCATCACAACTGTGTAATCTGTCTTTTCTTGCAGGCTCAAAAGAAATACAGATTGCTTGCAAATCCAATATTGTTTATCTGTGTTCTGGAATGAATATCATTGCGTCAGACGAATGTAAAATATCTATATTATGATAGCTATTTAGACGCCACTTATGTTTTACACCCGCGCTAGCCCAGCCCCCGCTCTGTCGTTAGTTAAGTAACCTAACGGGTGATGACGGGACCCCGTGGCGAATGCGGATGGCATAAGAGGACGTTGTATTTTCGTTGTTTTCTGCAATGATAGGTTAATGATGGGACGCATTATCTATAATGCAAAGTAAAACAAACCAAAGTTTAAATCGTTGGAACAATTTAAAAGAAACCACTCGGTTAATTTTAAAACAGATATTTTTAAATGCGGAGATTTAACCACTCCTTTTAAAAGCTATCAGGTTCCTTCGGTTATATCAAGTTCACTACGTTCACGGTTTCGCCAAAACCAGTCGTAGCCCTCCGTCATTTCATTTGGGTATTCGGTAGTATTCAAGCTATGCACTTTTGGCCAACGTCATGGCATAGTGTTTGGTAGCTGCTGGGTATTCATTTGTTGCATAGATAGATGAGTTGGTTTGGGACAGTCGTATTATCATTTGGCCAACGTCAGGGATATATACGGATGGGTTCAAATTAACAAGATAATGATGGGTAGAACTTGACATGTGACTTATGACATTTTGACCAACGCCAAGGTCATAAGAGCATGGGGTAAAAACTTATATCGGGAATTTCTAAAGAAACTGAAATTTGCAAAGAACCAAGTGCATACCATTTTGAGTTTGATGAATGTTGGTAGCATTCCTACAACATTATCAGACGATGATATTTGGATCCCGATCCTACTGTGAGTATATGCTACTTATCAGGATATTCGTCATTTAACGATCAATGCTATAAACCTAGTAGGTGTCCAGAAAAGTGTCAGCGGGGTTACGCCCCCAGAGAAAAGAGGTTACTTAATTAAGGAACTTCGCGAAAGCGTTGGAAAACCTCCCTCGAAGTATCGACACCGTCCTGGCTGAACGGTTAAGCAAGTATTGTACGGTGAGAATAGTCTTGGCTAATTCTTCTTTTATGGTTTGAGGAAGGATTCGAGAAACAGTGGGAGCCATCCAGTTTAGATAAACTAAAAACCACTCTAAACTTGCAAGAGCATCATGCTAAAGAGTTTTCTTCTCTCTCTCCTAATTGCAGCGACCCTGAAAATGACTGGACTTAAGTTACTTTTAGAGAAAAATATACTGACGGGGCCAAACTATAAAGATTGGCTGCGGAATGTCAAGATGGCTTTGACCTATGACAAACTGGGGTACGTCCTCACCGCTACGGCACCTGCTGTCCCTGGTCCCAAATCCAGCAGTGCGGATAAGGAAATCCGCAAAACCTGGGATTTAGATTGCGCGAGAGCCAAGTGCATCGTGCTTGCCTCGATGAACAATGAACATCAGAGGAGGCACGAGGATATGTCCCTAGATGGCATATTTCTCCATACAAAGGAACTTTATGGAGAGCAATCTCGTATAGCAAGATACGAGACCTCTAAGAAATTATTTCGAGCGAGGTTGGCTGTCGGATCATCGGTAGGTGAACATGTCCTACAGATGATTGGCTATATAGAAGAGCTCGCAGACCTTGGGACGACTTTGGATAATGAGCTCTATACAGACCTTGTTCTCCAGTCCCTTCCTCCCACCTACGCCCAGTTTATCCTCAACTTCAATCTTCAAGGAAAAGAAGTTGAACTTGCGGAACTCCTGAACATGTTAAGGAGTGCAGAGGGCACCTTGCAGAAGGCAAGGGAAACACCCGCTATGTTTGTTGGCGGTGCATCTTCTTCCGGGTCCAAGACTAGGGCCAAAGGAAGGAAGAAGAAGGCCGCACCCAAACCTAGAGGAGGTGTTAGTAAGGTGAGAGGGAAGGGAAAGCAAAAGAAAGCAGTACCGATAGTTGGCCAGGATGAGTGCTTCCATTGTCACAGGAAAGGGCACTGGAAGAAGGATTGCAAGGCGTGGAACGCCAAGAACCAGGAACCGAAGCAGGCTGTGGCTTCGACTTCAGGTGTGTTTGTAATTGAAAATTGTCTGTCAATCAACTCTACTTCCTGGGTATTGGATACCGGGTCAGGATCTCATATTTGCAATTCATTGCAGGCACTGAGAAACCGTAGAGTGCTGAAGGAAGGTGATATGATCCTCAGGGTTGCTAACGGAGCTAGCGTGGGAGCTGCGTCCGTCGGGGATTATCACCTAGGATTGACGAGTGGACACATTTTGGTTTTACATAACTGTTATTTTGTACCCAGCTTAACGTGTAATATCATATCAGTTTCCTTGTTATCAAATAAAGGTTATGATTTCACGTTTGTAAGAGATGTTGTCAACATCCACCTTAATCATGGTTTGATTGGGTCCGGTACTCTAAATAACGGCATATATGTGTTAAACCAACTCCAAATTTTCAATGTCCAGAACACACTAAAAAGAAAGTCTCCAGATTTAAATAAAGCTTTCTTATGGCATTGTAGACTGGGTCACATCAATGAGAGAAGGTTGACTAAGTTGCATAGAGAAGGATATTTGGACACGTTCGAATATCAAACTTATGACACTTGTCAATCTTGTCTCAAAGGAAAGATGACAAAGACTCCATTCACTGGACAAGGAGTAAGAGCGAGCGAGCTCTTAGGACTCATACATAGTGATGTATGCGGTCCAATGTCTACACATGCGAGAGGTAGTTATTCCTACTTCATTACTTTTACAGATGATTTCTCTAGGTATGGATATGTTTTCTTAATGAAGCATAAATCAGAGGCCTTTGAGAAATTCCTGGAATTCAAGAATGAAGCGGAAAACCAAACAGGCAAAAGTATTAAGACACTGAGATCTGATCGAGGTGGAGAATACTTAAGTGCCGAGTTCCTAGGTTACCTAAAAGAGAAAGGAATTCTCTCTCAGCTTACTCCTCCATACACTCCACAGCACAACGGTGTATCGGAGAGACGGAATCGAACCCTATTAGATATGGTACGATCCATGATGAGTAATGCTGAGTTACCGCGATCTTTCTGGGGATATGCGCTAGAATCAGCGGCATATATTTTGAACAGAGTTCCTACCAAAACTGTGCCTACCACACCATATCAGATGTGGAGTGGGAAGAAACCCTATCTTCAGTATATAAGGATTTGGGGATGTCCAGCTTTTGTCAAAAAGCAGTTTGTGGACAAGCTCGAGGCACGATCAGTAAAATGTATGCTTGTAGGATATCCAAAGAACTCCAAGGGATATTGCTTCTATTACGCAGAAGAACAAAAGGTTTTTGTTTCTCGTAATGCCCATTTTCTAGAACAACAAGTTTTAGAAAAGGATACAAATGGGAGCGAAATAGAACTGGAAGAAATTCCAGAACCACAAGCTGCTACTGAAAGTTTGGTAGAACCAGAGGTTCAAGAAGAACAGAACATTCCCGCACCCCTCCGCAGGAGTAGTAGGCCGTCTCATCCGCCTGAGAGATACTACGGTTTTCTCATAGACGGGGATAGAGAGGATTGCATCATAGATGATGATGAACCTACTGACTTCCAGCAGGCCATCCAGAGCGGCGACTCGGTACGATGGCTAGATGCAATGCGGACCGAAATGGAGTCCATGTACACCAACAAAGTATGGACTTTGGACTTTGCTCCAGATGGGGTAAAACCCATAGGATGCAAATGGATCTTCAAGAAAAAGATTGGTGTAGATGGACAGGTGGAAACCTATAAGGCTAGACTTGTTGCAAAGGGTTTTCGTCAAAGACCTGGTTTGGACTATGACGAAACTTTTTCTCCAGTGGCTATGCTCAAATCCATTCGGGTCCTTCTTGCTATTGCTGCCTTCCATGATTATGAAATCTGGCAGATGGACGTAAAGACGGCTTTTCTGAATGGAAATTTAGAAGAGAGCGTCTATATGGATCAGCCAGAGGGTTTCAATCAGAGTGGGAGCAGCGGGAAAGTATGCAAGCTGCTTAAGTCTATTTATGGACTAAAGCAGGCATCGCGGAGTTGGAACATCTGTTTTGATGAGACAGTCAAAGAATATGACTTTATCAAAAATCCAGATGAACCGTGCATATATAGTAAAGTTGTGGCCAGAAGTGTCGTATTCCTCGTCTTGTACGTGGATGACATTCTATTAATAGGAAATGACATTCCTATGCTATAATCTGTCAAAGGATTCTTGTCACACAGGTTCTCCATGAAAGACCTGGGTGATGCCTCTTACATTCTGGGGATCCGGATCTATCGTGATAGATCCAAGAGGATGTTGGGACTTTCGCAGTCCAGGTATATCGACACTGTACTGAAAAGATTCAGTATGGAAGATTCTAAGCGCGGTAATCTACCGGCTTGTCACGGAATCACCCTCTCCAAAGAGATGTCTCCCAAGACTGATTTGGAAAGGGAACGCATGTCTATTATACCCTACGCTTCTGCGGTAGGCTCTATAATGTATGCGATGTTGTGTACCAGACCAGATGTAGCTTACGCACTGAGCGTGGTAAGCCGGTATCAGTCAGACCCAGGGGAGAAACACTGGATAGCAGTAAAGAACATTCTCAAGTACCTGAGGAGGACTAAGGAGATGTTCTTGGTTTACGGCGGAAAAGACCTCAGGTTGGAGGCCTTTGCTGATTCCGGCTTCCAGAGTGATAGGGACGATTCCAAGTCCATGTCGGGTTATGTCTTTACCCTCAATGGAGGGGCGGTGTGCTGGAAGAGCTCCAAGCAGGACACCGTTGCTGACTCAACGATGGAAGCGGAGTATATAGCTGCTTGCGATGCCGCAAAAGAAGCAGTCTGGATGAAGAAGTTCCTAACAGAACTTCAGGTGGTTCCTACCATAGTTGATCCAATACCTCTGTATTGCGACAACAACGGAGCTATAGCTTTAGCGAAGGAACCAAGGTCCCATCAGAAGTCCAGACACATCTTGAGGCGGTATCACCTGATCAGGGAGATCATTGATCGTCAGGAGATCGAGGTTCGGAGAGTTGCTTCAGAAGAGAACATTGCTGATCCATTCACGAAGGCCCTTCCTCAGATTCAGTTCGAGAGGCTGCTCGAGATCATTGGTCTGCGATATGCCAGTACATGGCCCTAGTGCAAGTGGGAGATTGTTAGTGTTTATGCCCTAGAAGGCCATTACTGTATCATACTAGCTTGTATATTACTTAATGGAAGCTTGGGATATTCACATGTATATAACAGTCTTGCTAAACATGGTAGTATGCTACTTGGTTTTTCTATCTTAATATGTGAGTGTACGTATTGATAGAGCTCTTAGGATCTTGCTTGTCTACCAGCGTTGTGATGGCAGTCACACTAGTGGGGGCTGGGTAGTCTACAAGCACATCCTTATTCAGGTCCCTGGTCGTTGGATTATCGAGACAGAGCATCGATACTCCGGAGTAGACTGGTGTGTACGCTTCTCATCCCAGTTGGGGAGATGGTCTGTCCCACAGCCGTCAGTACGTCGTACTGGAGATAGTATACAGGTGCTCGTTAGGTTACGGGTACACCGGACAGGACTCACAGGGAACTGTTGGTTGGTTTGATACCAGTCGTCAGTGAACAGTTCCCAGGTGACATGAGTACAGCATAGTCCGCAGACTTGACACTGCTACTTCGCCTCGAGTGTGTCCCACTGTTCTTAGATTGCTACCCTACCACGGCTCAAATGAGTCGTGTAAACAGGTAGCAGTTGGGTGCAGTCCCGAGCACTTGGAGGCAGTGGCGGTTAGACAGGATTCGTCCCTCCCGGTATTGGGAGTAGATATCGTGCTGTGTCAGAGAGCCATTACGCAAAGTCCCTGGCCAGGGCAAGCGAGATTTGCTGGTAGGTTCCAGTAGTTTCTCAGGGTGTAATGGGCTTCACTCCGACACGACTTATACCGCTATTAGGGGACTGACGCTTGCCGCCCCCCTAGGCCCGATATGCGATAGTCTTGGACGAACGGACCGGACTGTATGGAGATTGTCACATCAGACTCAGTAGGAGTTCGGATGGGTTTACTCATCGGCCTTCTTATCGACAACTACCTGGGGACCGTTACGTACAGCTAGTGCCGCTTGCGGTCTGTGGTTAAACCCACTGCCAGCGTAGTAGTCGAGTCTCTAGAGTCCCACACAGAGAGTTTCCTACTCCAGGCGAAACGATATAGAGGTTGCATGGTTTTGCGACAAAGGGTTCGGACGCATACGTGCGTTTACGCGCGTACGACTTTCGGACAGTTTTTACCAGTCGGCTTTGGTTTAAGCCAGTTACTGGTATCCGGTTATTGGATTTTTACAGTCTAAAGTTTTTCCGTATTTTTTCGGATCGGAGGGGCGTTCTCGTAATTACTCGAGAAGCTTCTAGAAGATGTGACTAAGGAGGTTTCTTTTGGATTAAAGAGTGAGTCATGGTGGTGATTCATTCATTTCATTAATGCACATTTATTGCTTAATGACTCATGCTAATGAATCACCACTAGATATTTCATGAAGCATGCTTATTCATTTCTTATTATTCATTATTGAAAAATAAGAATGCTTCATAATATTATGATACACTCTCTCTCTTCTCTCATTATCTTATCTCACATTCTCTCTCCTCAAGCTCTCATCTTCAAACCCTAATCCTTAATCCTCATGTGTTGAGATCAAAGGATTAGTTAGACTAAACAATCCATAACCTTCACTCTTTATCATCCTTTCATCTTTGATTAGCAATCAAAGTTGATTAGTTACCTCAAGTTAGAGGTTTAGCTTGGTGTTTTGCTCTCGGGTGGATCGTCTACTACCTAGAGAAGGTCGAGGAGAACAAAGGAGGACGTAAAGAAGAAGGACCGGTTTCATTAGGTATAATCCCTAATCACTTGTGAAAAGAAACTCATAAGATACGGTTATTTATAGTTTAGCTTCGATTCAAGCGGTTAGTCGATGTTCGTTGTTTAAACTTGATTGTTTTTGAAAATTCCGCCTCCCCATAAGTACTGGGGTGAAGTACATCGACTTACACACCTTTCTTGACACCTACTAGGTTTATAGCATTGATCGTTTTAGTGAGAAATTTCCCGAGGAGTAGCATATACTCACAGTAGGATCGGGATCCAAATATCATTGCGTGACGAAACTGAAGGAATCCTACCAGAATCATCATACTCCAAATGGTATGCAAATCTGGCAAGTTTCAGTACTTATGAAACTCCCGATGTGGATTTTTGCCCCATGCTCTTATGACCTTGACTTTGGCCAACAAATCATAAGTCACATGTCAAGTTCTACCCGTCGTTCTCCAGGTTGATTTGAATCCACCCGTACCTACCCTTGACTTTGGCCAACAAGGCAGTACGACTGTTCCAAATCAACGCATCTATCTATGCTGCACATGAATACCCAATAGCTACCAATCACTATGCCTTGACTTTGGCCAACAAACGTAGCTTGAATACTATAGACTATTCATGTGAAACGACGGAGGGCTACGAATGGTTTTGGCTAAACCGTGAACGTAGTGAACTTGATATAATCGATGGAACGAGATAGCTTTTAAAAGGAGTGGCTCAAGCTCCGCATTTAAAAGTTAGTTTTGAAAAGAACCGAGTGGTTTTTCGAAAGTGTTCCAACGACTTTTACTTGGTTTATTATCTTGCATTAGTTGTTTTAATGCGTGATATTCTTGCATTAGTTCTTTTAATGCGTCCCATCAATTAATCCTACCATTGCAGAAAACAACCAAAATATGACGTACGCTTATGCCATTCGTATTCGCCACGGGGCCCCGTCATTACCCGTTAGGTTACTTAACTAACGACAGAGCGGGGGCTGGGCTAGCACGGCTGTAAAACATAAGCAACACCTAAATAGTTATAAATATATAGCAATGATAGACATTACAGATCACAGATGAATACATTGGATATACTAGGAATCCGCAATCCGTTCGAGCCTGCAACGAAAAGCGGTTTACACGGTCGCGGTGAATAGCCAAAACCCCACCCAAGACCCCTACGGGTGCGGCAAACTACCCGCCAAGTACCCGAAGTGGAGCAACCTCCCTCAACGCCGTGAGTAGGCCACTCGGCACTTCGAGATACCCGGTAGTTTGTGCACCCCCTCCATGGGTCTATCCTAGGAGCAAAAACAGTAAAAAGAATTATACAATGACGGCTACAACCCCGACCCGGTTGTGCGGCCATACAAATAATATTACATCAAGTTACATATTACATGAATGAAAGAAAAAGAAACACTCATCTCACATCCACCCCGGCTATTCACCCGTGAAGTCCAACGCATTCATATACACATACCATCATCAAACACAGATCACAGATATGTATAACCCCGACTAATCGACATATAGCGATTAGCCGACGTTCAATACATATAAACATCACAGATATAACAGATTAGTCAAAGTATAATGAAGTTCGATCCAAAAATACGGATTTATAGGCCCCCAAAAACAAATTTCTTTTCTGGAAAACCTGGGCACAAATAAACCATCTTAAAAATCCCAAAACACTACCAGAAGAACACTGCACCAAACCCGGTCGCGAGAAGAGCCAAAACGGCGGCGGTTCCGCGGCAAATGTATACCCATTGCCGCGGAACCGCGGCGGTTTGAACGAATCAGGCGACCGTTTTTGGTGGGTGACTTCACAAAACCCTGAGCCGATTTTTGGAGTAAAACTTTTTATCTTTTGAGCACAAAAAATTTCAACAGAAAGTTAGGGTTTTGATGTTTAGGTTTTTTGTGATTTTTCCGATCGAACTTCCATACACTTTACTACTTAGCTAGTTTAAGTTTAGTTAGGCTCTGATACCACTGTAAGTCCACGCTGCCAATCCCGGTTCTTGCGGGGAGGCGGAAACGGTATAAAAAACAAATTTTTAGCGCATTAGACAACATGGACTAACCGAAAGTCGGGATCTTTACTAAACTAAACTAGCTACCAAGCTAAAGAGAGTTAGCTACTCGGAAATGATGTTATACCTAACTTGAACTCTTTCTTCTTGAAACCTTTGTAGAGCTTGGATGGTGCTTTCCTCGTCGCCTTCTTCCGTCAAAGATGGATCCACCTGAGGGTTCAACCTTCGGGCTCCTTTCTCGAACTTTGAGAGAACTAGAGTCTTCGGCTTGCTAGACCTCTAACCCTAGAGTGAGTAGAGAGTGGTTTTGGGGTGCTTTTATCTCAAGAAAAGGGTTTCTCAACACATGAGAGTGAGTCTCCTTGAACTAGAGGAGGAGGAAGAAGAAGAGAGGAGAGAGAAGTGTTATGATAGAATGAATAACTTTTTACAACCATAACATAATATCAAATGAATTATCAAATTAATAATAATAATGTAAATGAAATAGTTGATGGATGGTTTGGAATGACAATTATCATTACACACATTAAATGGTTTTGCTAGAATCAAAAAGCATCTTTGATATGTAATGATGATAGTCAAAGTTTCAACCATGGTCAACAAGTCAACCATGGTCAACAAGTCAACAAACCCAACCATGACACAATTTCATTTAATTAATATTATTAATTGATATATCATAAATTCATTAGGGTTTGGAAAAAGACGACTGTCAACTGTGCATACACACCCGTTCCGAAACCCTAATGAAAATCCTCTTCCTCCGCCTCAATCAACTGTGCATACACACGCGCATTCTTGTTCCGAGGAACATGAACACAATGAGATAAAACTAACCCCAAAACATATACTAGTATCTGGCTCAAACCAGAGCCCGCTAGTAATATCCGTCCGGACTCCAAACGTGCACAAGTGCGCGGATGAGAACGAACCCTGTCGCAAAACCATGCGACCTCTACTCTGTTTTGCCCAAAAGCGAATAGCCCTCTGTGTGGGACTCTAACGATTCGACACTACGCTGGCAGTGGGTTTAACAACAGACCGCAAGCGGCACTAGCTGTGCGTAACGGTCCCCAGGTAGATGCCGATAAGAAGACTGACGAGGTGAACCCCATCTGAACTCCTACTGAATCTGAATGTGACAGTCTCCGTACAGTCCGGTCTGTTCGTCTGATACATCGCATGGCGGGCCTAGGGGCCGGTAAACGTCAGTCCCCTAATAGCGGTACAAGTCGTGTCGGAGTGAAGCCCAAAACACCCTGAGATAACACTGGAAACCTACCAGTATATCTCGCTTGCCCTGGCCAGGGACTACTCGTGTAATGGCTCTCCTAGACACAGCGCGATGTCAACCCCCAATACTGGGAGAGACGAATCCTGTCTAACCGTCACTGCCTCCAAGTGCTTCGGGACTGCACCCAACCACTACCTGTTTGCACGACTCCTTTGAGCCGTGGTAGGGTAGTAATCAAAGCGCAGTGGGAACACACTCGAGGCGAAGTGCCAGTGTCAAGTCAGCGGACTAAGCTGTACTCATGTCACCTGGGAACTGATAACTGACGATAGGTATAGTACCAACTAGTCAGTTCCCGACGAGTCCTGTCCAGTGTACTCGTAACCTAACGAGCACCCGCATACTATCTCAAGTACGACGTACTGACGGCTGTGGGACAGACCGTCTCCCACACTGGGATGAGAAGCGCATGCGCTAGTCTACTCCGGAGTATCGATGCCCTGTCTCGATAGTCCTGCGACTAGGGACCTGCATAAGGATGTGCTTATAGATTACCCAGCCCCCACTACTGTGAATGCCATCACAACGCTGGTAATCAAGCAAAGATCCTAAGGGCTCCACTAATGTGTATAGGTGATATACTAAAATAAACACTTGTACACATTGAAGTAGAAACAAACAAAGTAGCATACTACTATTTTGAGCAAGATTGTATATACAAGGTGAATATCCCAAGCTTCCATTAAGTAATATACAAACCAGTATGATACAGTAATGGCCTCTAGGGCATATACACTAACAGCTTAAGTACCCTATTCCACGTTGTTGCCGATTACTCTAGCTTCAATTGGTCAAGACCCGGCTCAAAGGTTTTGAGTACGGATTTCTTTAGCTTACACTTTCGTATCTTTTTCTTAACAACTTTATACTTGCATATAACACATAGGTTAGATTGAACAAACATATACACATTCTTTATTGACTCGTCTAAAACAAGAACGGACATACAACCATCTCCCTGTGGATCGACCCGTGCTCAACCGGTTAGCTGCATAGCGGCACCGTCCTGATCGCGGTTATAACTTTAGAACTTTGAACATCCGACACGCCAAAAGCGTGCGATCAAATGGCGCAGTTGCCGGGGAGACGGTAACGTATTTTATTTCTTATTATTCGGGTTAATATTCTTTTTGTATATATTTATAAATAAAAAAAATAAAATCTTTTTGTTATTTTTGATAATTTTTGTGAGCAAGTCTGCAGATTTTTGCGGATTTGCGAACTGCGATTGTGGGGAGCAAAGTGTACGTTCACGGCTAAGGTGATTGCAAAGTACAGTGCCAAAGATCCGGGTAGTTTGACCCGCGCAAGCGAACTTTTCAAGCTTACCGGATTTGATTCAACGGGGGTTTCCTAACCCAAAAACTTAACGGTACGTACTTTACTAACACCTTCTTCTCAAATCCGACGCATCCAATATACTATTCTTTGCAGGATTCTTTGCAAGTTCGCTAGCAAACGCTAAAAATTGACTAACCCGTATTTGTTGCAGCGCCGTGCTCAAACTAAAAAACGATTGTTTGATTGTTTATAGAATTTTTATTGAATTGCGCATTGCATACATTAATACAGACTTAAGGGCAAGCGAACCCTACAACATACGGTAAATGATTTCATCACCTTTTCCGTGGCCCACAAATCACGAAGTTGAGCATAACGTTTACCCGCACAAATTTTAAAAGAAACTAGACTTTAAGCCTTAAGGACTCCGCGCTCACTAGGAGAAGTTAACTGTGTTTAGAACCTCGCTAAACGGTACATTGTTTACGGGGTGTCTAGGAAAGTGTTAACGGCGAAACCGCCAAAAGAGAAAGGGTTATTTAATTAAGGACCTTCGCGAAAGCGTCGGAAAACCTCCCTTTATCTCTGCACTTACCTGGCCTCGTGATCAGTGTATTTTAAGCCCGTTTTCTCGACATAGTTTTACTTCGAAACTCAAGTTCTGGAGCAAGTCTAGTTGACCTAGGTGAACCCTAGAACGATTAGGTGTGTGGTATTTTTGTGTCGTGATTTTTTTTGTCCAGATTCTTTTTGTGTGTATATTTCATTCTTTTGTTAAAAACTAAAAAAAAAATATCACATTCTTTTTCCCCTCCTTTTCTCTGCCTTTCTTTCTTTCTCTCTTCATATCATGGGTACCCCACCTCGCAAAACTCTTGCCGAACTTTGGTACCCACAACCAGACATTACTTCTTACGGTTCTTTCTTTGGCCGAACGTCGAACGATCCCTCCATGCCCAAAATCTCTTTGAAAGATCGGATAGACGCGTCTAGGACAAACACTTGCCCTCCGCAATCCACTTTGTATCAACCTTTTCAACCTCCCCCACCCTCTTATGTTGATACCCCTTTTGCAAGTCGTCCTTTGTCCATCGCTGAACATATTGAACAATCCTGTAGCCGATCTTTCACACCTTTCACCACTACAGATTCTTGGGATCAACAATTCCATTCACCTTCTTATCCAAATGTTGATCCTGCTCCTGTCCAGCTATTCAATTCCTACCAGGCCTACCCGACTTTTGCACCTTCCCTAGACATTGCTTCTGAACCGCCATTTGGGAGTTTTCAGTATCCAAACAACTTTGAATCTTTTACTGAAACCCCTTCACAACCCATGTCTAGTCTGGAACAGTCTTTGGAAGACTTTAGGGTAGCGTCGTACCAACAGATGATGGATTTGAATGAGTCCATGGCCGCCCTCATACAACCTAGTGACCCGGTAGCTAGTTTTCAACTAGCTCCAAATTTTCCAATGTATGAAGAGACGGTAGGACATGTTGAGAATTTGAGTGGAGAGAGTGAGATGTACCCCTTTCTGAATCAAGCCTACCCGTTTCAACTTGAATCCTACAACTCCGGTCTTAAATGTCTATCTAGTGTTCCAAACGATTCATTGATTAAAGATAGAACAGATAATGAGTTGTGTGACTTTGTAGTGTTTGATTTGCCCGATTGTGAAGGGTCCTTTTCAAGTGAAACCACACCCAATCCTTTTGACCTCTACACCTCCACTTTAGAACCTGAATTGATTAATATCCTTGCTTTTGTTGAGGTGTCTGAGAATATAGATTTTCACTTGATTGAGGATATTGACACTGGGAATATTTTGGATGATGAACCCGCAGATTTGGCTGAGTTTTTCTCTCCAATTCATCATCCCGAGTCATTAAATGTTTTTCCCGAACTCCATATGCGTCTGGATTTTAAGGATAAATGCATGGATGTGCTGAATTTTGAGGAAAATTTTGAGGATATTTTTGAGGATGAACCAGTTTTGCTTGATGAGTCGGATTTTCCAATTCATCCTGTCCCTGTCATTGACTGTGTACACCCTCCAGAACCCTTAACCGATACCCTTCCTCAATCACTTCCCCCCATCCTTTCCATCATTCCGACATTGCAAGAAACCGTATCATTTTCATTTCCCGTGTCTGGTTTACCAAGTTCGGCGTACCCATGGTTTCTCACGAATCTTGAGGGATTTGATCCAATTTCTCGCCATATTGATAGATTAGTGCAATCCATCTTTTCACATCGATCATTACAGATTGTACTAATTTATTCAATCCATTTCCATCCTCAAGTTCGTATTCCACTTCTTTCTTCCTTCCGCCATTCTTCTTCTTATATACCTAGACCGTATACCACTTCTATCTCCATACGGTCTCACGTATTCTCCCTCTCTTTTCTCTACGCCTTCTTCCACTAACCTGTACATTATAGCGATAAAATCTTTGAATGGTTGGTGCTCACTTTTGGCCTATGTAAGGCCTTGTATAGTTTGAAACTGTTCTCTTTCCCCCCTAATCCTACACTTCAACGCTTAACAGTGGAAACACTGTTTTACTTAAGTTTGGGGGGGGGACTATTTTTTTTGTATATATTTTTTTTGTTTTCCTTTTTGTTTTGTATATAATTTGTTTTTAGGGAGAGCGCCGACAATTTTGACCCTCTTGGTATAGCCTGACAGTGAGGGCACTGTCAAGTTTAAGTTTGGGGGTGTGCTCGGTAAGCTTTCTTCCTTCGCATTCATTTGTATATTTTGCAATTGCATACCTTATTAAAAACCCACAAAAACCGAAAATTTTCCAAAAATATAAAAACTTTGTCGTCAAGTTAGCTAATAGGGTAACTTAGATTTTTATTCTGAAAGTTTAGTTGATATGTTAGAAATAACTAAATTCTAGGCTTAGGAATTGAAAATCCTAAAAATAACCCTCATTCTGTCTAACTTTGGTAAGTATACGTCCTTACAGATTTTTTTTAGAAATAGGTAATCTTGATTTCAGTTCTTGAGTTAAGTCAAGATGAAGGGAAAGTATTGAAGTTTTACTGAAAGATAAGTCTGAAAAATAGTTTCTTTTCTTGAGTTCAAATTTAGAAAGTATATACCCTACAAACTGCACTTACACGCACCTTGAAACTTGGGATAGTAGAGGATACCTAGAAATACTCTTGCCTGAAAGCCTAGTATGAAAGAAAAAACGGTATTTAAAGCTAAACACCAAAAGAGCATTATTGAAAAATATATCCGGTCTTGATAAAGAAAAAGAAAAAAAATAAAAAATAAAAAAATAGAATAAAGTCAAGACCTGGAAACTGCTATTTACGTTTTAAGTTCACACATTCAGTAATCGGCCGTTAGTGCCTCAAGAAGCATTAATAGTCGCATGAAAAGTGTGTGAGCAACACCGTCCATCATTAAATAAAAAGAAGTAATATTAGGTATTAGGGCAAAGATATTATAGCTTGAATTGAATTCTTGAGTATAGGGGTGCAAATATACACACACGTAGGGGTATACAATCGATGTTTGCATAAAATATAGAAATAAAGAATAAGACTTGTGTTTTCTGTAAAGTTGATAAAAATCCCTGATTTGAGGCCACACTTTAGAAGGAAAACTCAGGAGAACCAACATCTTTCTAAACTTTTTTGGAACGTATAGGATCCAAGGTTAAATAAATAGGAGGTGTGAAAAATAAGGGTTGGATATTTCTAACTTAGGATGATAGAGTTTCTAACGTAAATACTAAACTATAGGAGTAGAATCGATGTTAACTTATGATACTAGCTTGACGGGATTTTGTGGTGTAATCCGCTGAAAACCCTCAGGAGACAACACTCCTCCTACTAGGGACACCTAGAGGTTTAACGGCTTGTTGCACGTGCTCAGTGCAATCGCGTTCCCTGCGAAAGTGCGGTTAGGACTTTTTTGTGAATAATTGGTTTTGCTCGGGACGAGCAAAAGTTAATTTTGGGGGTATTTGTTCATACCAGAATATTGCATTTTATACCGCCCATTCTTACGCTCGTTTGTTTATAGGCAGGTGCTTTTAATCAGTGTTTGCTACATAATTGCAGGATACTGGTCTCAGCTCTAAACAGTGAATATCATGGAAAAGTACGACAAATTCCGGATTACTGCCAACAACAGATAAAACACGGGTCTCCGCTCTCTATCCGTATGTTGCCACACACCAGTTTAAGGGATAAAATGGCAAATCGATTGTCATTTTCATGCACAAAGCTCAATGTCAACACAAGATCCAAGAAATCTACGCGGAGCTCGAGGAAATCATGGCAAAAGATCCACATCACATCACCTTTTGTTCTACTGAAATTCTGGAATAAATGTGAAGAGATTCTGAGAAAACTCATATACCAAACAGCAGACAACTACAAACCAGGGATCCCCACAAAAGCAAATGGCCCAACTCCCTACTATGGCCGCGGAACCGCGGCCTAAGCATGCTTAGGCCGCGGAACCGCGGCCATGTAGTCTCCTTGATGTGTCGTTTTTTAGGGGCAGTTGGGTAATTTTATGTAGAGCCAGATTCTTGCCCGAGATTTCCATTTCCCTGCCTATAAATACCCCAGTTCTGATCCAAGCAAGAAGTTCATTTTTTCATGCTTCTTTTTTGTTAGTTTTTAGTCTTCTTCTTCTTCTTCTTCATTCTTTTCTCCATGAAAATGTAGTGAGAGCATTGAGTGGATGTTAAATGAAGATGGGGTTTTTTGTATCATTCTTTTTTGCTTAGCTTCCCCCTTGAGCTCTCTACCTTAACTTGATCTTGCAACCTCTTAAGTGAGCTTGCAAGTTTAAGATTTGGTCATTGATCTCAAGGGGTTGTATCATTTTGTTCTCTCTTTTGTGCTTCATTTCACATGAGTTCTTTACCCTTCTCTTGATCTTGCAACCTCTTAATTGAGCTTGCAAGTTTAAGGGTTGGCTATTGATCCCATGGCTTGTCTTGAGTTCTATGGTTCTTAGTGTTACTTTCTTGCTTATCTCTTTCTTGCATTTTTCATTCTTTTCTTTTATTACTTGCAATTTATTACCATGCACTTTAATTACTTGCTTGTAATCTTTTCTTTTCTTTGATTATCTTTTTGTTCTCTCTTTTTGGTTCGTTTTGTGAATGGTTGTAATTATTGTTGTTAAGAATAAATACGATATTGTAAGTTAATGTTTCTTTGCTCATTTCCTTTTCCCGTTATTTTCCATTGAACTCCGTCCAAACGATACGCAAGCGCTCCGTTAGGCACCCTACCCTTCCAAGGTAACGGTGATTCCTAACCGCGACCGGTTGCGTTCGGTTTGGCCGGAGGAAAAAGCAAGAGACAAGAACGGACGGACAAGGGTCAATAAGCCGGATTCCACGAATACCGTGCTTAAGTACCCTAATCCACATTGTTGCCGATTACTCTAGCTTCAATTGGTCAAGACTTGGCTCAAAGGTTTTGAGTACGGATTTCTTTAGCTTACACTTTCGTATCTTTTTCTTAACAACTTTATACTTGCATATAACACATAGGTTAGATTGAACAAACATATACACATTCTTTATTGACTCGTCTAAAACAAGAACGGACATACAACCATCTCCCTGTGGATCGACCCGTGCTCAACCGGTTAGCTGCATAGCGACACCGTCCTGATCGCGGTTATAACTTTAGAACTTTGAACATCCGACACGCCAAAAGCGTGCGATCAATTAGGTAGATGATGACCCTACTAGTTTCGAGCAGGCCATCACGAGTGGAGACTCTATGAAATGGCTGGATGCTATGCGATCTGAGATGGAATCCATGTACACCAACAAAGTATGGACTTTGGATGTTGCTCCTAAAGGGGTAAAACCCATTGTGAGAAGGTGGATCTTTAAAAAGAAGATAGGTGTAGATGGAAAAGTTGAGACTTTCAAAGCTAGACTTGTAGCAAAAGGTTTTCGTCAACGACCTGGCATCGACTATGATGAAACATTTTCTCCTGTCGCTATGCTTAAGTCCATCAGGATTCTACTTGCCATTGCTGCATACCATGACTACAAAATCTGGCAGATGGACATTAAGACCGCTTTTCTAAATGGTGATTTAGAAGAGAGCGTGTACATGACACAGCCGGAGGGCTTCGTAGACAGTGGGAGCAGCGGAAAGGTGTGCAAGCTGCTTAAATCCATCTACGAATTAAAGCAGGCGTCGCGGAGCTGGAACATCTGTTTTGATGATGCTATCAAAGAGTTTGACTTCATCAAAAATATAGATGAACCGTGTATATACAAGAAGGTGGTAGAGAGTAAGGTTGTCTTTCTCGTATTGTACGTGGATGACATACTTGAAGGGTTTCCTACAGCACCACTACTAGGGTTTGGAGGCAACACACATGCCATATTTCAATTTTTGATGGTGCTAAAGAAACAATCACAAGGATCATGCTAGAAAAATTAGGGCAACTAAACTTTAACACAAACACAAGTAGAAAAAGCTAGGGTTTTGAGAGTACAACCTTTGTAGCTCCCTACGCTAGACTCCTTGTCTACTTGAGGGTTGGAAAAAGGTCCGCTTGAGATCCTCTAGGTCCACGACGATCCACCCGGAGTCCTCTTTGTCCAAGCTTGAAGCTTCACTAGATCAAGAGAAGAAATGGAAGCTAACACTCTACACTAATGGGCAACACTAGTGTAGAATGGTGTTGTGGTTGGTTTTCTCACTTCAAAATCCTAACTTGGTAGCTCTTCTGCTCACTTGAGAAAAGTAGAGAGCAAGAGAGAAAGGAGGAAGAAGATGATAGCTTTCTAAAACTCAAGATAATGATAATGTAGTCAATAAAATGAGAAAATGAAAATATATATATTTTCACTCTCTCATTCTCAACCATGGTTATAAAATATCTAGATATTTTAGTTTGGAACAAAAATGACGATGGAAAATGAATCATGGTTAAAACCAAGGGTTAGTGCAAGAATATAAAATTAAACAATGATAATCAATTTCCATTTCCATTTTTATTTTTCCAAAAATTAATATCCATATATTTTACAAATGGTGTGAGTCTTATATTGCCACCATCCACTATATCAACAACCATGATAACATTATGTATGCATGTATGTGTGCATGCATATCCTATGTGCATGAATGAGAATAATGCATACATGCATGCATACAAAAAGACAAGAAAGGATTTCAAGTGAGAAACTAATGGTCAAATGATAAATCAACACATGATTTAGCAACCCGGTCATATCACATACGACCCGACCAAAAGCAAATCGCCCGATTAATATACGGTATCACATACACGCATTTTAACCGGGTCCACACGCATATCTCATATGCGCACCACATCGTCTCGCCTGGACTAGGCAACTCCATTGTGGGACTCTAAGACTCGTCAATACGCCGGCAGTGGGTGATGATCATATCAATCACCCCAAGCCGCAAGCGGTCAGCTAAACGTAACGGCCACCCGGGTATTGAGCGATCAGAAGAAAACAAGCGAACCTGTTACAACTCCCGTCGAGCCAACGGCAACACTACCGTACAGTCCGGTCTCTTCGTCAGATATGCTGCATATCAAGTCTAGGGATGGTAACGTCGACCCCAATAACTCAATAAGTCATGCCGATGAATGGTCTATAACAGATCGAGAAACTACTGATAACACTTATCAATAAATCTCAACAGCCCTGGCCAGGGACTTACTGATATAGCCAGTCGAGCACAGCACTGTTAGTTATATGTATGCCCTAGAGGCCATTACTGTACATACGATATATATTGTAATGGATGCTTGGACATATATAGGGAGGACTTTCTTGCTCGACATGATAGTATGCTATCTGGTTGTACTTTATCTTAACATGTACTCTGATTGTCTCTATGTTACATGTTGATAAAGCTCTTAGGATATGTACTCGACTCGGATAATACATTGATATATATGCGATATATGTTAATTGTATTATTTTATTTTGTTACGATAAATATTATATATGTGATATATAATATTGTAACATGATATGGTTATTAATGCAACATGTTTTGTGGAGTTTAAACATGATTAGGGTTTGGATTATGGTTAAGACTTCTAGTAGATTCTAGAAGCTTTTCTTTTGTCTTGAATGAGATATTATGCTTGATATTTATGTGTGACTCATTCTTAACCCAACCCAAACCCTAGCCCTAGTTAAATCTCTACATGAGTCATTCTTGACCATGGTTGCAAGATTAATCATTATCACATTTTCATTATTCATCACAAAAGGATTGGATCACTATTCTTCTTCTTCTTCCTCCTTTTGCAAAGCTTTCTTGCTTTTTATTTGTGATGAAAAATGAGTGAGAATAAGAAAATAAAAGAGAGCAATAATCGTACTTCATCATCCTCATCTATCCTTGCCATTTAGATGAGGGTGTTCACTTCATATTATGAGTGTTAGCTTGTGTTAACGAAACTTCAAGGTAGATCATCTTTGTATCGAAGATCGGAAGCAAGACTGCATCTTTCTCTTCGTGGAACGTCTCGAGAGTCCGGAACACGATGATCGCAGCAAAGAGACTTCAACACGGAGCTTTAGAAGTGAAGGACCAGATCTACAAAGGTTTTAATCCCTCTCACTTAGTGTTAAAGTGTTTAACATACTTGTTTTCACCTAAACTCTAGTTTAAAGATCCGGCTTCGGGTTGTTCGGCACGGCTAATTTTTAAATCGGGCATGGTTGATGCCTCGTAGAACCTTGTGCGTGTGCCTAGAAGCCCTACAGTGGTATCAGAGCCAAGCTAGAGCATTAGGCGAAGTCTGAGCGAAGTTTAAAGTCCGATCGAACCCGGAAACCCCGATGTTTACCCCTCTCTGGATAATTTTCAAAAAGTTGATTTTTTATGAATTAAAAACGCTCAGAAAAACAAGCAGGAAAAACTAAGAATTACTGTGAAGTACGGTCAACTAAGTCAATTATTTGACCGCGGAACCGCGGCCCAACCAAGGGTTTGGCGGCGGTTCCGCGGCCCAAATTTGGACTTAGTCCCTCATATTTCATATATTTATTCTTAGGTCCTTTCTTGTCATTTTTTTCTCGGAATTTTTTAATTCCACTCAAGTGTTGAGTTTTCTAGGGTTGTATTGGGGACTCGTTGATTCGATCGGATATTTTAACTTTATTTAGTTTGTCCGGATAATTTTTAGAAACTGTTAAAAAGTTCGAACGGATATCAATAACTCACTTTTTCCCCTGTCGGAAAATTTTTCAAAAGTTGGATTTTTTCTCGAGTTTAGAACGTTCTAAGTCGTGCAAGTAACGCGGTGGACCCTCTAGAAGACAACAAACCTTAACTCGATTATGTGACCGTCTTGAACTGCCTCTGAACCTTAGGGTTTGGGGCAGTACGACGTGCCACATGTGAGGCGTTGGCTTGACCCTTCTACGGCTGGACCATTGGTACTGTGGCATGTGATGGATGTTTTTAAACTGATTTCAAGTGTTGAGATATATTGGGGAAATCTTGGGTGTTTGATTATTCGATCGGAATATTTAACACTGTCTATTTATCTGGAATGTGATACAATATTTGGAATCCACAGGTAGTTATGAGATAACTAATTTGAATGTTATAAATCTACCAGTTTAGTCTCAAATTGATCGGTTGCCACGGAATTTTGATGTGATCAAAAGTCCGTCGCAATCACGTAGCGTACGCGGATACTCGCCGGGTAAACTTAACAGACAGCCACGCCCCATAGCCCCGACCAAGTGACTGTAGGAGAACCCCGTCGCCAAAAGCATCCGTTTGGGTGCTCGCGGCGACGGTGTTCCGCTTTAGTGTTAGTTATGTATATGCCCTAGAGGCCATTGTTGTACATATGATGTATATTATAATGGATGCTTGGTTATATATAGAGATGACTTTCTTGCTCGTCATGATAGTATGCTATTTGGTTTCACTTTATCTTAACATGTTGACTTGTATTGGTTTACTGTTTTACTCTCACATGTTGATAAAGCCCTTAGGATCTGTACTCGACTACTGGGACTATGATGAGATCATACTAGTGGGGCTGCGGTAGTCGATGAGTATATCCTATAACTGTTCCTAGTCGAGGGTATATCGAGACAGGGCATCGATACACCAGAGTAGACTAGCGTATACGCATCTTGACCCATATGATGGGCGATGGATGATCCCATATCCATCGGTGTTTGACATCAGAGATGGTGTACGGGTGCTCAGTAGAGACTGGGTACACTGGACGGACTCGCCGAGAACTCCCAGATGGTGATATACCACACGTCAGATGGCAGTTCTCCGGTGACACTGGTACAGGGTAGTCTGTAGACCCGAGATCGTCATAGAGTCTTGTGTGATTCCCACTGTGCTTTGATTTCCACCTTACCACGTCCAAGAGGGCGTGCAAAACGGTGGCTTTTGGGTACAGTCCCGAATCACATGGAGGCAATGAGCGATAGGAGGGGATTCGTCTCTCCCGGTATAGGGAGTTGATGTTGTGCTGTGTTCGATTGGCTATAACTGGAAGTCCCTGGCCAGGGCTGATATGGAGATTTACTGGTAAGTGTTACTAGTAGTTTCTCGACCCGTTATGAGCCATACATCGACACGACTTATCGGTTACTGGGGTCTGACGTATACCACCCCTAGACTTGATATGCGACATATCAGACGAACAGACCGGACTGTACGGGAGTGTTACTGGTTGGATTCACAGGAGAACGCACAGGCTAGCTTGTTGATCTTCTGATCGCTCAATACCTGGGTGGCTGTTACGTTTAGCTGACCGCTTGCAGCTTGTGGGTGATTGATATGATCATCACCTGCTACCGGCGTATTGACGATTCTTTAGAGTCCTACACAGAGGTTTCTTGGCTCAGGTGAAACAGAGTAGTGGCACATATGTGATATGCGCAGGAGCGAGAATAATGCGATATGGGATACCGTATTATATTCTCGCGATATATGGATATGAACCGGGTCATCGGATCAAGTGTTGATTCGATGAATCGGTACATGATATATTAGCCGGTTATATTTGATATAGCCGGATCGTCGGATCAAGTGTTGATTCAATGATTTAATATATATAATAATATATATGATATATTATTATATTAACTAATATTGGCTTACTTTATTATTTCATTTTCTCAGTGGATGATACATTGATATATATGCGATATATGTTAATTGTATTATTTTCTTTTGTTGCAAATATATAATATATATATGATATATATTATTGTGACATGATATGATTAATTGTTAAACATGTTTAAGGATGATTAATTGAGGTTAGGGTTTGATTAGGTTTAGTTGCTTCAAGTTCTTTCTAGAAGCAATTTTCTTTTGTCATTTGTAAAGATATTTTGTGATGACACATTTTTAACTTAACCAAACCCTAACTCTAGTTGTTTCTCTACTTGTTCTCATCCAATCATCCTTGACCATGGTTAATAATTCAATCATATGTTTATATTTCTATTCATCACAAAAGGAAATGATTATCATTATCTTTTGATTATCCATTATCTTCTTCTTCTTCTCTCTTGAAGAAGCTCTCTTGAAAATTCTTATGTGATGAAAGATTATGAGAGAATGATATAAAAAGAAAGCAAAATCACTGCTCTCTCATCCTCATCTCATCTAGCCCATGTGATTAGGGTGTTATTCTCTTTTGAGTGAGAAAGCTTGAGTCGAAGCAACTTCAAGGTAGATCATCGGAGATTTGGAATACGACAAGCTAGAATGGATCGTTCGAGTCGTGGAGCCTCTCATGAGTCCGGGAGATCATGGATCGCGGCAAAGGGACTTCTACTCGGAGCTTGTGAAGTGAAGGAGCGGACTACAAAGGTTGTAATCCCTCACACTTAGATAAAAGTTATCATCTTGCATATTAAACCCTAATAATCTAGCAAAGATCCCGGCTTTGGGTTGTTCGGCACGTCTAAAATTTAATCCGGGCATGTTTGATGCCTTAAGAACCTTCACAAGAGTGCCTAGGAACCCTACAGTGGTATCAGAGCCTAGCTAGAGCATTAGGCGATGTGTTTACGAAGTTAAAACTCCGATCGAACCCGAAACGGACAAAATGGACCCCTCTCTGGAAATTTTTTAAATTTTGGGATTTTTCAGAATTAAAAATGTGTAAAAAAATCAGCAGGTAATTCTAAGAATTACCATGAAACACGTGCCCACAATTCGACCAAGGGAGCGTGGATCCGCGGCAGAAAAGGGGTTCGCGCGGCGCTTGCGCGGCGGCACTGTTGAATTGGGACACGTGGCTTCATGGTATTGCTCGTAGTTACTTGCTGAGTATTCTGGATATTTTTAATCTGTCTCAGGTGTTTATAAAATCTGGGGTTTATTTTGTAATCGTTGATTCGATCGGAATATTTAAATTCGTATTTCTTTCCGGATATTTAGAAACTGTTAAACTGGTTGAACGGATATCATTAACCCACTTTATTCCGGCACGGCAAACGTTCAAGCGTTGAATTTTTATTGGGTTTAAATCTTTCGGAAAATTGTACAAGTTAAGCGGTGGACCCTCTAGAAGACAACAAACCTTAACTCGATTATGTGACCGTCTTGAACTGCCTTTTGAACCTTCGGGTTTGAGGCAGTACGGCGTGCCACATGTGAGGCGTTGGCTTGGCCCTTCTACGGCTGGATCACTGGTACTGTGACATATTCTGGGATTATTTGAACTCCGCTCAAGAGTTGAGCACTTCGGGAAATTTTGGGTGTTTGATTATCTGTTCAAATAGTTTAATACCGTATATTTATCTGGAATGTGATACAATATGTGGAATTCATAGAGTTAGGCATGAAATACGAAGTATGTGATATTTCGGATTTACGATGTCTAAAGTGATTGTGGATTCCAAATATTGTAGTTTTACACTTTCTTTTCTGTGACCGTAAGCGTAGTATGTGGTGTATCGCCGGCTTCGTTGCTATACATCAACGACAATCGGGATACGCATACTTGCTTACGTTGATGATATGAGATATTATGTGTTGCTGTGATATGTTATATTGGGTCATCGCGATCAGAATAGCCGGGGGTTTTATGTGAGATGAGGGTTTTTATTTTCATTCATGTAAAATTCTTTTGTAATGTAATATTCTTTTATTTGGGGCACTTCCAGGTTGCGGTTGATGTCACCAATGTATATTATTTACTTTTCCGCATTAGGTAGACCCAAGGAGGGGAGCACAAGTAACCGGGTTCTAGGGTCCAGTGGGAGGCCATCTCGAGGAGTCGAGACCGGGTCTCCTAACCCTAGAATTGGCAGAGTTACTTGCCGCTCTCGTAGGGGTCTTGGGATGTTGGTTTGGCTATTCGTCGTGACCGTGGAATCCGTGTTTTATACAGGCTCGTATTAAAAACACGGACGTCCTAGTATATCCAATATTTCATATATGTTCTTCTGCTGCAATGTTCTGTGATGAGATCATATTACTGCCTGAGACGAATGCTTATACTATATATATATGCTGATATATAAATATTACTGCTTTCGTTTCTTCTGTGATGCTTAGGAAGCATAAGCTGATGGGATTTTTATTAATGAGATTAATAAAAGAAAAGAAACCTAAAGATGTTGTAGAATCAAAACTTAATAAAAAGGGTAGCTACAGTTTTGCTTTGCACAGTGATATATACGATATATCCTGCACCTTATTCGATGGGGAAAGGACCGAGATCCCTTCACCGGGAGTGACTCCTTTAGCAAAACTGGCAGATGCTACAAAACACGGTTTGTCTTTTGATTGCTTTTAGTGTTTTGCTTTGCACAGCGGTATATATGATATATCCTGCACCTTATTCGATGAGGAAAGGGCCGACGATCCCTTCACCGGGAGTGACCCCTTTAGCGAAACTAAGAAAAGCCTCAAAACACTCCTTTTCAAAAACTACTAGATTCTACGACGATATCAAGTTCATTACGCTCAGGGTTTTTCTGAAAAACCTGCGTAGCCCTCCGTCATTTCTGATAAGTAATATTTAGTATTCGTGCTACGGTAGTTTGGCATGCGTCAAGGCGTAGCGTACGGTAGCTGATTATTACTTATCTGCAGCATGAGATGCGATTGGATTAGGGTATTCGTGCGGCGTTGTTTGGCATGCATCAAGGGTCGTACGGGTAGGTTTAATTCAATCACGAAATGTACGGGTTGAACTTGACTAGTGGACTATGGGTTGTTTGGCATGCGTCAAGGTCATAGCACACTAGGGGTAAAAGCTTTATCGGGAATTTCAAGCGTTGAAATTTGCAATGAGATTGCATACCTCCTATGAGATAGTTGGATCCTGATACCCACTGCGAGTAAGAGTTACTCCTGGGAGAGTTTTACACAGGACAATTAGTCATTCAAGTAGGTGTCTAGAAAAGTGTTGACGAGGTTACGCCTCTGGGAAAACGAGGTTTACTAATTAGGTCCGTGCGAAAGCACGGGGAACCTCCCTCAAAGTACCGACACTGATCTGGCTGAAAGATTGACGAAATTGTAGGGTGTAATTAATCCCGGCTAATCTTACCTTTTTGGGTTTTAAGGTAGATTTGATAAAAACAGTGGGAGACATCCTGATTAGATAAGATAATAACCAATCTAATCTTGCAAGAGCATACGCTAAAGTGTTTTCTTCTCTCTCTCTCCAGGTAGCGACCATTTCAGGCCATAATCAAGATAATAATATGGATGTATTGACTAAACCTGATTATTGTACTGAGCAAGGGAACGTTGGACCCGTTCTTTCTTATAAGAGTTATAAGACTGAACAGGAAACATGAGAATATCTGGATTCTCACGCCGCCCAAAAGAATATGCATGTTGATGCATCTTCTTCAGGTGTGTTAGTTTTTGAGAACTGTTTCTCAGTTCACCCTACGTCCTGGGTATTAGATACCGGATCAGGATCCCACATATGTAAACAGTTACATGGGCTACGTAAAGGTAGAGAACTGGGAAAAGGTGATCATTCCGTTCAAGTAGGGAACGGTGCAAGTATTGTAGCCAAAGCAGTTGGCGAATATCACCTTGTATTACCAAGTCGTAATACACTGATTCTAAATGAGTGCTATTATATACCGAACATGATGTGCAACATTATATCAGTTTCTTTATTAAGCAAAGAGGGATATAATTTTGTAGTACAGGAAAATGTTATGAACATATTCCTAGATCAAAAGTTGATTGCATCAGGCTCGTTACATAATGGCATATTCATTCTAAATCAGAATACAGTCCTAAATGTACAAAACACACACAAGAGGAAAAGTTCAGATATGAACGAATCCTACTTGTGGCATTGTAGACTTGGTCATATCAATGCGACACGACTGGCTAAGTTACATAGGGATGGTTATTTGAATCCGTTCGAATTATCATCTTATGATACTTTCCATTCATGTCTCAAAGGAAAAATGACCAAAGCTCCGTTTAGTGGACACGGAGAAAGAGTTACCGAACTCTTAGGACTGATACATAGTGATGTATGCAGTCCCATGTCTACGCATGCCAGGAACGGTTCTTCCTACTTCATTACATTCACTGACGATCTCTCTAGATTTGGACATGTATTCCTGATGAAACACAAGTCTGAAGCTCTTGAGAAATTCAGAGAATATAAACACGAAGTAGAGAACCAAACGGGCAAAAGTATTAAGATTCTTCGATCTGATCGAGGAGGTGAATACTTAAGCGGTGAGTTCCTAGATTATCTAAAAGAGAATGGGATTCTCTCTCAGCGTACTCCTCCTTATACACCACAGCACAACGGTGTATCGGAGCGGAGGAATCGCACCCTATTAGATATGGTGCGCTCCATGATGAGTACAGCTGAGTTACCTATTTCCTTCTGGGGGTATGTGCTTGAGACAGCCATAGACCTATTGAATAGAGTTCCTACCAAATCAGTGCCTACCACTCCATATGAGATATGGAAAGGGAAGAGACCACATCTTAATTATATTAAGATATGGGGTTGTCCGGCCTATGTCAAAAGACAAAATCCGGACAAACTCGAGGCAAGATCAGTCTTATGTAAGTTTGTAGGATATCCCAGAAATTCAAAAGGGTATATCTTCTACCACCCCGAGGAACAAAAGGTGTTTGTTTCTCGACATGCTACTTTCTTAGAAAAAGGTTTTCTTATGAAACAGAATAGTAGTATTGAGGTAGAACTGGAAGAGGTTCCAGCAACACAAACTATAACAGAAGACTTGGTTGAACCAGAGGATTCAGTAGTGCCCGACGAACCCCAGCCTCTCCGCCGATCTAGTAGGGTTTCTCATCCACCTGAGAGATACTACGGTTTTCTCATTGATGGTGGAAGCGAGGACTGCATCATGGATGATGATGAACCGACTAGTTTCGAGCAGGCCATCACGAGTGGTGACTCTGTGAAATGGCTGGATGCAATGCGATCTGAGATGGAATCCATGTACACCAACAAAGTATGGACTTTGGAAAATGCTCCTGAAGGGGTAAAACCCATTGGGAGCAAGTGGATCTTTAAAAAGAAATTTGGTGTAGATGGAAAAGTTGAGACTTTCAAAGCTAGACTGGTAGCAAAGGGATTTCGTCAACGACCAGGTGTGGACTATGACGAAACCTTTTCTCCAGTAGCTATGCTTAAGTCCATCCGGATCTTACTTGCCATTGCTGCATACCATGACTACGAAATCTGGCAAATGGATGTTAAGACCGCCTTTCTAAACGGTGATTTAGAAGAGTGCGTGTACATGACTCAGCCAGAGGGCTTCATAGATAGTGGGAGCAGAGGTAAGGTGTGCAAGCTGCTTAAATCCATTTATGGGTTAAAGCAAGCATCGCGGAGTTGGAACATCTGTTTTGATGTTGTAGTCAAAGAGTTTGACTTCATCAAAAATATAGATGAACCTTGTATCTATAAGAAGATAGCAGAGGGTAAGGTAGTCTTCCTCGTATTATACGTGGATGACATACTCTTGATAGGAAATGATATTCCTATGCTGCAATCAGTCAAGCTCTTCTTATCACAGAGATTCTCAATGAAAGATCTAGGTGATGCCTCCTGCATATTGGGAATCATGATCTATAGAGATAGATCTAAAAGGATACTGGGATTGTCCCAATCCAGGTACATTGACACCATACTAAAGAGGTTTAGTATGGAAGAATCCAAACGTGGGAAACAGCCCACGATCTCTGGACTCACTCTCTCCAAAGAGATGTCTCCCAAGACTGATTTGGAGAGAGCTCGCATGCAAGGGATACCCTATGCTTCGGCAGTAGGCTCTATCATGTATGCGATGCTGTGTACCAGACCCGATGTAGCATACTCACTAAGTGTAGTGAGTCGGTATCAAGCAGATCCAGGAGAGAGTCATTGGACAGCAGTGAAGAACATTCTCAAGTACTTGCGAAGGACTAAAGAGATGTTCTTGGTGTATGGTAATGGAGAACTCCAGGTGGAGTCCTTTACCGATTCCAGCTTCCAAAGTGATAAGGACGACTCTAAGTCGCATTCGGGTTTTGTCTTTACCCTCAATGGAGGGGCGGTATGTTGGAAGAGTTCCAAACAGGATACCGTTGCAGACTCAACGATGGAGGCTGAATACATCGCTGCCAACGATGCTGCCAAAGAGGCTGTCTGGATCAAGAAGTTCATTAGTGAACTTGGTGTGGTTCCATCCATTGAGCATCCAATACCTCTGTATTGCGATAACAATGGAGCTGTGGCTTTGGCCAAGGAACCCAGGTCCCATCAGAAGTCCAGACATATTCTGAGGCGGTATCACCTGATCAGGGAGATAGTTGATCGCCGGGAGATCGAGGTCAGGAGAGTAGATACGAAGGACAACACTGCGGATCCATTCACGAAGGCTATTCCCCAGATACAGTTTGAGAGATTATTCGGGATGCTAGGTATGAGATACTACAGCAGCTGGCCTTAGTGCAAGTGGGAGATTGTTAGTTATGTATATGCCCTAGAGGCCATTGTTGTACATATGATGTATATTATAATGGATGCTTGGTTATATATAGAGATGACTTTCTTGCTCGTCATGATAGTATGCTATTTGGTTTCACTTTATCTTAACATGTTGACTTGTATTGGTTTACTGTTTTACTCTCACATGTTGATAAAGCCCTTAGGATCTGTACTCGACTACTTGGACTATGATGAGATCATACTAGTGGGGCCGCGGTAGTCGATGAGTACATCCTATAACTGTTCCTAGTCGAGGGTATATCGAGACAGGGCATCGATACACCAGAGTAGACTAGCGTATACGCATCTTGACCCATATGATGGGCGATGGATGATCCCATATCCATCGGTGTTTGACATCAGAGATGGTGTACGGGTGCTCAGTGGAGACTGGGTACACTGGACGGACTCGCCGAGAACTCCCAGATGGTGATATACCACACGTCAGATGGCAGTTCTCCGGTGACACTGGTACAGGGTAGTCTGTAGACCCGAGATCGTCATAGAGTCTTGTGTGATTCCCACTGTGCTTTGATTTCCACCTTACCACGTCCAAGAGGGCGTGCAAAACGGTGGCTTTTGGGTACAGTCCCGAATCACATGGAGGCAATGAGCGATAGGAGGGGATTCGTCTCTCCCGGTATAGGGAGTTGATGTTGTGCTGTGTTCGATTGGCTATAACTGGAATTCCCTGGCCAGGGCTGATATGGAGATTTACTGGTAAGTGTTACTAGTAGTTTCTCGACCCGTTATGAGCCATACATCGACACGACTTATCGGTTACTGGGGTCTGACGTATACCACCCCTAGACTTGATATGCGACATATCAGACGAACAGACCGGACTGTACGGGAGTGTTACTGGTTGGATTCACAGGAGAACGCACAGGCTAGCTTGTTGATCTTCTGATCGCTCAATACCTGGGTGGCTGTTACGTTTAGCTGACCGCTTGCAGCTTGTGGGTGATTGATATGATCATCACCTGCTACCGGCGTATTGACGATTCTTTAGAGTCCTACACAGAGGTTTCTTGGCTCAGGCGAAACAGAGTAGTGGCACATATGTGATATGCGCAGGAGCGAGAATAATGCGATATGGGATACCGTATTATATTCTCGCGATATATGGATATGAACCGGGTCATCGGATCAAGTGTTGATTCGATGAATCGGTACATGATATATTAGCCGGTTATATTTGATATAGCCGGATCGTCGGATCAAGTGTTGATTCGATGATTTAATATATATAATAATATATATGATATATTATTATATTAACTAATATTGGCTTACTTTATTATTTCATTTTCTCAGTGGATGATACATTGATATATATGCGATATATGTTAATTGTATTATTTTCTTTTGTTGCAAATATATAATATATATATGATATATATTATTGTGACATGATATGATTAATTGTTAAACATGTTTAAGGATGATTAATTGAGGTTAGGGTTTGATTAGGTTTAGTTGCTTCAAGTTCTTTCTAGAAGCAATTTTCTTTTGTCATTTGTAAAGATATTTTGTGATGACACATTTTTAACTTAACCAAACCCTAACTCTAGTTGTTTCTCTACTTGTTCTCATCCAATCATCCTTGACCATGGTTAATAATTCAATCATATGTTTATATTTCTATTCATCACAAAAGGAAATGATTATCATTATCTTTTGATTATCCATTATCTTCTTCTTCTTCTCTCTTGAAGAAGCTCTCTTGAAAATTCTTATGTGATGAAAGATTATGAGAAAATGATATAAAAAGAAAGCAAAATCACTACTCTCTCATCCTCATCTCATCTAGCCCATGTGATTAGGGTGTTCTTCTCTTTTGAGTGAGAAAGCTTGAGTCGAAGCAACTTCAAGGTAGATCATCGGAGATTTGGAATACGACAAGCTAGAATGGATCGTTCGAGTCGTGGAGCCTCTCATGAGTCCGGGAGATCATGGATCGCGGCAAAGGGACTTCTACTCGGAGCTTGTGAAGTGAAGGAGCGGACTACAAAGGTTGTAATCCCTCACACTTAGATAAAAGTTATCATCTTGCATATTAAACCCTAATAATCTAGCAAAGATCCCGGCTTTGGGTTGTTCGGCACGTCTAAAATTTAATCCGGGCATGTTTGATGCCTTAAGAACCTTCACAAGAGTGCCTAGGAACCCTACATTTAGTGCACTTCGTCGACGGCATCGGGGGTGCGACCGTCTACTAAAGTTTGCGACGAGCATTCGATCAGGATGTCGGGAATCTTGTTGAATTGCCCGACTTGATATTGAAAAGAGTTTTCGATAATGAGACTAAAATGCGGGGTTTATAATTGTTAGGCATGCGATGTCTAAGGAATTCATTTGGTTAGGCATGCGATGTCTAAAAAGGTTGCGGATTCCAACTGTTGTAGTTTTACACTTTCTTTTCTGTGACCGTAAGCGTAGTATGTGGTGTATCGCCGGCTTCGTTGCTATACATCAACGACAATCGGGATACGCATACTTGCTTATGTTGATGATATGAGATATTATGTGTTGCAGTGATATGTTATATTGGATCGTCGTGTTTGAATAGCCGGGGGTTTTATGTGAGATGAGAGTTTTTCTTTTTCATTCATGTAAAATTCATTTGTATGTAATATTCTTTTATTGGGGCACTTCCGGGCTGAGGATGATGTCACCATTGTATATTATTTACTTTTCCGCATTAGGTAGACCCAAGTCGGGGAGCGCAAGTAACCGGGTTCTGGGGTCCAGTGGGAGACCATCTCGAGGAGTCGAGACCGGGTCTCCTAACCCTAGAATTGGCAGTGTTGCTTGCCGCTCTCGTAGAGGTCTACGGATGTGGGTTTGGCTATTCATCACGACCGTGGAATCCGTGTTTTATACAGGCTCGTATTAAAACACGGACGTCCTAGTATATCCAATATTTCATATATGTTCTTCTGCTTCAATGTTCTGTGATGAGATCATATTACTGCCTGAGACGAATGTTTATATTATATATATGAGATATATGTTATATTGCAGATTTCGTTTCAAGAGAGATGCTTGTGAAGCATAATAAAATGGGACTTCATTAATGAGATTAATGAAAATAAAAGAAACCTGAAGATGTTGTAGAAACTTGTTTAAAAACTGGTAGCTCTAGTTCTTGCTTTGCATAGCGGTGTTCCTTGTAGAACATCCAGCACCTTATTCGATAAGGAAAGAGCCGAGATCCCTTCACCGGGAGTGACCTCTTTAGTGAAACTAGCAGATGCTACACACTCGGTCTGTCTTTTGATTGCTTCTATATTTCTTGCTTTGCATAGTGATATTTGTGAAATATCCTGCACCTTATTCGATGAGGAAAGGGCCGACGATCCCTCCACCGGGAGTGACCCCTTTAGCAAAACTAGAAAAGCCTAAAAAACACTCCATTTAAAATCACTCGATTCTACAACGATATCAAGTTCATTACGCAAAGGGTTTTCTTAAAAACCTGTCGTAGCCCTCCGTCATTTCAGATAAGTACTAGTTAGTATTCGTGCTGCGGTAGTTTGGCCTCCGTCAAGGCGTAGTGTACGGTAGCTAACTAATGCTTATCTGCTAGCATACGATGCGATTGGATTAGGGTATTCGTACGGCGTAGTTTGGCCTCCGTCAAGGATCGTGCGGGTGGGTTTAATTCAATCAGGAAATGACGGGTTGAACTTGACTAGCGGACTATGGGCAGTTTGGCCTCCGTCAAGGTCATAGGACGCTAGGGGTAAAATATTATTGGGAATTTCAAGTGTTGAAATTTGCAATGAGATTGCATACCTTCTATGAGATAGTTGGATCCCGATACCCACTGCGAGTAAGAGTTACTCCTGGGAGAGTTTTACACATTACAATTAGCCGATCAAGTAGGTGTCTAGAAAGGTGTCAACGGGGTTACGCCCCTGGGAAAACGAGGTTTACTTTAATTAGGTTCGTGTGAAAGCAAGAGGGACCTCTCTCAACGTACCGGCACTGGCCTGGCTGAAAGATTGGCGAACTTGTAGCGTGTAATTAATCCCGGCTAGTCTTTCATTTTAGGGTTTGAAGGAAGATTTGACTAAAACAGTGGGAGACATCCTGATTAGATATATTAGATAACTAATCTAATCTTGCAAGAGCATACGCTGAGTGTTTTCTTCTCTCTCTCTCCAGGTAGCGACCATATAACGCCTAAATCAAGATAATAAAACGGATGAATTAACCGAACCCGCTTGTTATACTGAGCTGGGGAACGTTGGCCCCGCTCCAACTTATAATTGTTATAAGACAGAGCAGGAAATTGGGGAATACCAGATTTCCCGTGCCGCCCAAACGAAGAAAGTGCATGCTGATGCATCATCTTCGGGTGTATTCATTACAGAGAACTGTTTCTCAGTATCCTTTACGCCCTGGGTATGTGATGCCGGATCAGGATCCCGCATATGTAATCTGTTACATAGGCTACAGATAGGTAGAGAACTGAGAACGGGTGATAAGTTTCATGAGACAGAAAATGGTGCAAGTGTTGCAGCCAAGTCTGTTGGTCACTATCACCCTATATTACCAGAATACATTGATTCTGAACAAATTTTATTAGATACCGAACCTGATATACAACATCATATCAGTCTCTTTATTAGTAAAGAAAGGATATAATTTTGTATTGTTGGATAATGTTTTGAACATTTCCTATATCAAGAGTTGATCGGTTCTGGCACGTTATCTAAAAGTATAGACGTTCTAAATCAAACCACAGTTCTTAACGTACAGAACACACACAAGAGGAAGAGTTCAGAAATGAATGAATCCTTCTTGAGGCATTATAGACTAGGTCATATCAATGCGACCCGACTGGCTGAAGTTACATAAAGATGCATATTTAAATTAGTTTGAATTTACATCTTGTGAAACTTGCCGGTCATGTCATAAAGATAAGATGACCATAGCTCTGTTTATTGGAAACAGAGAAAGAGTTAGTGAACTCTTGGGATTGATACATGTTGACGTATGAAAGTCTCCTGTCTATACATGCCAAGACCGGTTCTTTGTACTTCATTACATTCTCTAATAATCTCTCAAGATTCAGACATGTGTTCCTGTTAAAACACAAGTCCGAAGCTTTTGAGATATTCACAGAATATAAGATAGAAGTAGAGAACCAAAATACGGGTAAAAGTATTATGTCATTTGATGTGATCAAGGAGGAGAATACTTGAGCATGGAATTCCTGGACTATTCTAAAGGAGAATGATATTCTCTCTCATCATTACTCCTCCGTATACAGCACAGCACGTCGGTGTATCGGGGTGGAGCAATAGCACCCTATGTGATATGGTGTGCTCTATGATGAGTACTACTGAGTTTCCTATTTCCTTTTGGGTGTTATGCGCTTGAGAAGCTGCATACCTATTGAATAGGGTTCAAATCAAATCAGTTGCCTACCACTTCATATGTGATATGGAAAGGGAAGAGCCCATATCTTAAGTTTGTTAAGATTTGGGGTTGTCCGGACTATGTCTAAAAGCAAAATCCGAACAAGCTCGAGGCAAGGTCTGTTATGTAGAACTGGAAAGGTTCCAGCTATACAAACTGCAGCTGATGATTTGGTAGAACCAAAGGATTCAATAGTTTCCAACGAACCTCATCCTTTCCGCCGATCAAGTAAGGTTCCTCACCCACCTGAGAGATACGTCGGTTTCTCTATGACAGTGGGAGCGAGGATTGCATCATGAGATGATGACCCAACTAGTTTCGAGTAGGCTATCAGGAGTGGGACTCTATAAGAATGGCTGGATGCTTATCGATCTGAGATAGAATCCTTATACACCAACAAAGTATGGACTTTGGTTGCTTTATCTGAAGGGTTAAATCCCCATCAGGAGAAAGTATATCTTGAGAAGATTACTTGGTGTATATGGAAAAGTTGAGACTTTCAAAGCTATGCTTAAGTCCATCCAAATCCTACTTGCCACGGCTACATACCATGATTACGATATCTGGTGGTTGGGTGTCATGACTGCTTTTCTAAATGATGTTTTAGAAGATAGCGTCTATAAGTACACAGCCAGAGGGCTTCGTAGATAGTGGGAGCAGCGGAAACGTGTGCAAGATGTTTTATATGATAAAACAGGCATCGCGGAGTTGGAACATCTGTTTTGATGTGGTAGTCAAAGAGTTTAACTTCATCAAAATGGTAGATGAACCTTGTATATACAAAAAGGTAGTAGGGAGTATGGTGGTGATCCTCGTAGAGTACGTGGATGACATACTCTTGATAGGGAAGGAGTTTCCTATGCTACGCTCAGTCAATCTCCGCTTATCACAAGGATTCTCCATATAGGATCAAAGTGGTACCTCCTAAATCCTGAGTTATGGATCTATGAGATAGATCTAATTGGATGTTAGGATTCTCACTAGTTGTAGTGAGATGGTATCAATCGATCCTGGGGAGAATCACTGGAAAGGTTCCAGGGTGATAAGGACGACTGAATGTCAGTCACAGGCATTGTCTTTACCCTTAGTGGAGGGACGGTATGTTGGAAGAGTTCCAAGCTAGATACCGTAACATACTAGACGATTAAAGGCAAGATACATCGTTACCAAGGATGCTACCAAAGAGGCAGTCTGGATATATATAAGTTCATGAGATGAACTTCGTTCCTACCATTGTGTGACAATGGAGTTGTGGCTTTAGCCAAGGAACTACCGTCCCATCAGAAATCCAGATATAATTCTTAGGCAGTATCACCTGATCATGGAGATGGTTGACCTCCAGGAAGATCGAGGTTAGGAGAGTAGACACAGAGGACAACAGCGCGGATCCACTCACGAAGGCCTTTTTCCCAGTAGAGACTTTTATGGGATGGTTGAGTATGAGATACTTCAACCGCAGCTAATTGTTGGGTATGTGATAGCACAACAGATGGCCCTAGTGCAAGTGGGAGATTGTTAGTTATATGTATGTCCTAGAGGCCATTACTGTACATACGATGTATATTGTAATGGATGCTTGGACATATATAGGGATGACTTTCTTGCTCGACATGATAGTATGCTATCTGGTTGTACTTATTCTTAACATGTACTCTGATTGTCTCTATGTTACATGTTGATAAAGCCCTTAGGATATGTACTCGACTACTGGGACTATGATGAGATCTTTCTAGTGGGGCCACGGTAGTCGACGAGTACATCTGATTGGTACGAAAAAGTGTTTTTGTGTAGTTTAACCGCAATCAGAACGGTGTCGCGTGTAGCTAGACCGAGATGAGTTCGGGTCGTCCTCTGGGAAACGTGGAACCTTTTATTCTTACTTTAGATGTGTTGAGAAAGAGATGAGGGATAAAGAATATTGTAGAATGGTTTCTAGATCTACGTTAAGCAAGAATGCAAAATATAGATCTAGATTATTTTAGGGATGTAGATAATATAATAAGAGGGCTTGTAGGGTTCGTTAGGATTTAGTAGTCATGGACGATTAATTAAAAGTTACCCTTTTTATCCATTAATAGATTTAAAACTAGAACGACGGTGATGCGTGTAGATTAGGGTTTATGGAGGGAAAAGGAATCCCACTCTTAACCCTTATCTCGACACGGAACTCCGTTCAAATCTAGCCTTTACCAAAACAATCATTAATCTAATCTCTAATCGCGGTCGGAACTAGCAAAGAATTGCTAGCGCGCCCGATTAGGATGTTAATGATTCTTTTGATAAAGTTCATAAACTTTATCGGACTTAAAAAGGGTTTAGGGATGTTCATCATCCATTAGCCTACCCTAATCCTACGAACCCTAACAAGCGGAGAATTACTCGCGCATGTTGGGAGATGAAGATGAAAAGACAGAGAGGGGAAACATAATGTAAAATGCAAAAGAATTAAATAAAATAACTACCTTTATTAATCAACTTGAACAATCTACACTTTATTCCGTAGAAAATGATTACAAAACTAGTTGCTTCTCGATCTTTCCTAAGGAGGTAGACGAACAATTGATGATCAGCCTGGATGCGTGAGCGTCTGGGGCTTCGTGATCTCGTCGGCTTGATGATTTTTCCAAGAGGCTCTCGGTGCCTTTTTATAGTGTAAAGCCAGAATCATTTGCTTCCATATTAGGTAAAATGTAGAAAAGATTTTCCCCAAAAATCCTCAACTCCCAACTCACTATATCTGCGGTGGATCCGCGGCATAAAGGGGCTATTGCCGCGGATCCGCGGCTTGATGATCATGGCCGTCCATCATTTTTCAGGAGCTGTCTCTATGTGACATTTGGCAATCTTTGGCACCTTTAGAATTTGGAAATCTTTTCGCGGTTGCTTCCAGACTTGGTCTCCAAGTTTTGCTTTTTTAATTAGGCAAGTCTTCTTCAACAACTTGATTTGCTTGATTCTAGTCTTTGAAAAATTCTGCACACTTGGAAATCTTTTGCACAACAACTCAAATAATCTTTAGTAGACTTTGTTCTACTAGGATTTGGTCAATAATATTATTTGCATACATTTTCCTACCAAATGCTAATTACAATATATCAACACATGGAAAATAGTATTTTTACACATAAACCCTCATATGTATGATATATTATAATAAAGTCCTTTTTAATATGAAAATGGTAGGAAAAATGTAATAACAAATGTGCAGTTTTATCAACTGAACAAATACTCCCAAACTTATCTTTGATCGTCCCGAGCAAACTAGTTTATTTCAGAGAAGAAGAAGAAAGAAAGGATAAAACTAAGCACACTTTCGTAGGCAACACGATTGCACTGAGCACGTGCAACAAGCCGTTAAACCTCTAGGTGTCCCTAGTAGGAGGAGTATTGTCTCCTGAGGGTTTTCAGCGGATTACACCCACAAAATCCTATAATAAAAGAGAGATGGTGAAATTTACATATAAAGATAAGAATCATAAAAGAAATACTTTGAAAATAAGAGTTTCCAACTACACTAGCTTTTCAGTTGTCATGAGCCCTATCTTAATAGTCATGAAAAAATGTTAGAAGTCACATCATCCCTCAATAAAACATCGTCTTTATTTTTCGTTCCTACCTTTCATCCAAACATCGATCATATACCCCTACGTGTGTGTAATGGACATCCCTACACTCGGAGAATTCAATTCAAGCTATCATACTCTTGTCCATCTACCTCAGTATTTTTTAATTTGATGAATATTTAGATTGCTCACACATTTTCATGCGACCGTTAATACTTCTTGAGGTACTAACCGACCGATTACTCATGTGCTTGCTGATTAGGTGATAATATTTTCCTCGTCTTGCCTCACCTAAAGCTTAGCAGTGACTCCCAGACCAGTTGGCCTTAGGGCACTAGGTGAAGAGGCACCCTCGCTATATTTTTTTATTGCTGCCTTGGCGATAACAAAACCAGTGTTCATTTTTTTCTTTTCACCATTTTTATATTTTCTTCATTTTTTTTATTTCCTTCATACTTTTGGCTTTTAGACAAGAGCATTTCAAGGTATCCTCTACTATCCCGAGTTTCAAGATGTGTGTAAGTGCATATAGTAGGGTATCAACATTCAAATGTTTGGCTTCCAGAATAGAGACTATTTTTCAGACTTATTTTTATCCTCAGATTAGTGATTTCCTTCATCTTACTAACCCTTGGGACAACAGCTCATAACTACTTATTACTAGTTCGTTTAAGAAAACTTTTAATTTTCTTGGTTTTCTTAAACTATTCCTATCTTTTGGATGTAATTTTTCACTTTCTACTCTTTTGTTATAAAAGAAAATTTTTAAATTTTTTTTTGAAAATGTTGTGCTTATGCAAAGTATGATGCAAATTGATGTGTAAATAAGCACAAACCTCCCCCAAACCTGTTTACAGCAGTGTCGTCACAGATGTCATCCGTTAAGCTCAAAAACCTGTAGACTTGGGAGGAAATTATTAATGGGGGCAAGAATATATGAAAGTGAAAATCCTCCCCCAAACTTATTTTAGGCTCACAATTTTGTAAAAATCATTTTCTTTCAAGAGCCAAAATATATCACCTCCCCCAAACATGAGTTAAACAATTTTAAACTTTTTTTTAAAAATCACACGAGGGTGTCAAGGTTATTGGTCAAAGTAAAGCCTTACAAAGACCAAAAGTCAACACCAACCATTCAAAAATTTTATCGATGAAGCACCAAGGTTGGTGGAAGAACATATCACCTTTCGACGTGAAGAAGTGGGGAGGTGATAAGTGGTGTAATGGAAAAGGATTGCGTCTCAATTTTGAGAGACGACACAATGATAGTGATGATGGATTACTCGCATTATCGTGATTGTCAAGAAGAAGGGATGGAGGTTCAATTTCTTTATCTTGTAGTTGATTCATCTCAACACCCGTGTCTTTTAAATATGCGAGTTCATCAGCGAAAATTTCCTCAAAGCTTTCATCGATACCCCGAAGAATAATGTCATCCGGAAAAACAGGGTGATCGTCAGACTCTATAAAAAGTTCCTCATCAGCGTTAGATGTTGACCCGGACAACTCGGTGGAAGAGTCCGTGTCAAGCAACAACATATGAAAAGAGTCAGAATTATGAGGTTGATCAAATTCGCTGTTGTTGTCATCCATTAATTCGACAGAATACACATGAGCATAGGGTTCGGAGGGTTCACTTCCCAACTTGTAAATGTTAAGCTCAATTGACTTCTTTCCAAAGGATAGGGTCATAGAGCCGTTTCTACAATTGATTATTGCGTTGGAAGTGGCCAAAAAGGGTCGACCGAGTATCACCGAGATTTGATTGCGTGGGTTTGCCACAGGTTGTGTATCAATAACGATAAAGTCCACAGGAAATATGAATTCTCCGACTTTAATTAACACATCCTCTAGCTCACCCCTAGGTTGGTTGATAGATCGATCGGCCATCTGAAGCGTGCAATGCGCAGGTTTTAACTCTCCGATCCCTAATTGCTCATAAACAGAATACGGAAGCAAGTTAACACTAGCACCTAAATCGAGTAGAGCACGATTGATATTTTTACCCCCAATAGAAATTGAAATTGTAGGACTTCCGGGGTCCTTTCGTTTCTTGGGTAGTTGTTGTGTAAAAGCTGTGCTCACATTACTCGCAAGGAAAACTTTTTTAGGTACTTGAACTTTTCTCTTCCTAGTGCACAAGTCCTTTAGGATTTTCGCATATGACGGAACTTGTTGAATAGTATCTAGGAGAGGAATGTTTATGTTAACTTGCATAAAAATTTCCACAATCTTCTCCATTTGTGGACTTGGTCTGTTGCCCCTTAACCTGTTTGGATAAGGTGCTTGATCAATAAGTTTTGGGTCCAACGTTTGTGGAGAAGACTGTGTGGACGGATTCGATCCCAAAATTGGAGTGTGAATCGACTTAGATAAATTCGGCGAAATGTTCGAGCCTTGGGGAAAACGGAGAATAGGCTCGGGTGAAGGTGGAAGATTAGACGAATTAGGGGAAGAAGAAGAAGCTGGGGTATCATTGGTGTCACTATCATCGCATTGCTCACCCACTCGGTTATTCAGCACTTTTCCCGATCTCAACGTGGTAACAACACTCACATTATAACTTTGTGAGTGGCCAGGATTAGATATGGGTTGAGATGGGAGTTTCCCTTTCTCTCTCGCACTCATTGCGGCGTTTAACTGTGCGATTTGGTTTTCTATTTATTTAATACTCTCACCATGGGAGGTGGAGTTTTTCGTTATGATATCAATAGAAGACCTCATCTCAGCCGAAATTTGCATGGATTGTTTCATGAACATATCCAAAGTTTGTGCAAGTGAGTTGTCAGTACCGACCACTTGTGGTGTAGAAATGTTGGCCGGATTTTGGAAATTCTGTGACTGAAAGGGGGGCTGATTCTGTGGTTGTGGTTGCTGTGGAGGAGGTCTTTGATAATTGCTTTGTTGGTTTTGATTCCAAGCAAAGTTAGGATGATTCCTCCATCCTTGATTGTACGTGGAAGAGTAAGGGTCGTTTCTAGGTCGCTGCTGAAAAGCAGCATTCGCTTGAAACGATGCATTCATAGGACATTCTTCCGTTAAGTGTGAAGGATCCGAACAGCAACCACATACGGTCTTAGGAAGCGTAACCTGATTTAGGGAAACTGATGAGAATCTGTTCTCAATAGCGTCGAGTTTCTTCTGCATCGCTGCCATTTCGGCTTTCACTGCGATGGAAACATCGAGCTCGTGAACACCTCCCCTAGATGAAGGTGGTCTTACGCTTTCCCACTGCAAAGTGTGTTCAGCGAGGTCTTCCAGATACTTCCAAGCTTCACCGTCATCTTTAGACATGAAATTGCATTGACACATTGTTTCAAGCATCTGCTTTTTCGCTGGATTAATGCCCTCATATATAATCTGACATAAATCCCATCTATTGATTCCATGATGAGGACATTGGACAAGCAGATCTTTGAAACGTTCAAAGCACTTCCAAAATGGTTCATTGGGAAGCTGGGTGAACTGGTTGATCTCGCTCCTAACACATGCAGTCTTATGGTTTGGGTAAAACTTCTTAAGAAATGCTATGACGAATTCATCCCAATTAGTGATAGAGTGTGCGGCAGTATTGTAAAGCCATTTTTCTGCCAAGTCGCACAGTGTGAATGGGAGAAGACGTAAGCGCATAGCATCTAAAGTCAATTGTGAAGTACCCATCATTGCGCATACGTTTTCGAATTTGATGATGAAAACGTACGCGTCTTCCGACTCAAGCCCGTGAAATTTGGGCAGCAGATTGATGTAGTGGGGTTTAATTTCGAAATTATCCCCGTTAGGTGGTGAAAGATATAGACAAGTGGGAAGATGACCACAGATAGGATAGCATCTCTTGGAGAGAGATGCGCGGTGGATTCTGCGCACCTTCGGGCGGTGGCAGCGTGGTGTTATATTCTGATGGAGTGCCGTCCATCTCGGTCGTGGTGTGTGGTGGGGAAAAGAAGATGAAGAAGTACCGACTTCGGCATCGATAGCAGGAACGCGGACAAGACGGGCACTAGGATCCCGTGTCCAGCCAAGCATGCACTAAGCGGGTTTAGTGCAAGTGGCAGCGTGTGTGTGATTAAAAATTGGCTTGTTTTGAAAAAAAGTGGGACTCAAGACAAATCACTTTAAAATGCACAAGCAACCCTAGAACTAAGGTCACCTAGGTCCAGTCTCTAGACCGCTCCTAGACTTCCAAAGGACAAGCCACAGGATAAATCCTCTACTGCCTCTTTACTACTCTTATAGCCAGGTAAGTGCCAAGTGAGTGGGAGGCTCCCCACTACAAAAGTAGTGGTCCTAATTAAGTAACCACTCGCCTTGGACACACTTGCCTAGGCACTACAAAAGTAATGCGGATAAACGATAGATTATCCACGACCTTCCTCTGTCCTTGATGAGCGCGACAGTCCTCAGAGTCTGGTCTAGATATTTTTTAAATTATTGTAGGGTTGATGCAGATGCTCGGTTTGTGATTTCTGGGGATTAGGAAGGGTGATGAAATCCCCACCTAATCTTGATTTGGTCTTTGCTCCTTAGAGTCCGTATTAAAATATGCAAAACAAAACCAATCGCAAAACTTTTGCAAAAAGATTTTTGAGCGGCGCTATTTAGCAAAGAATCCTGCAGAAAATAGATTTTATTGGATTTGAGAGGAGAGAGAAGGAGTTGAGAATCTTACCAGAGAGTTATGTAGCCCTGATCCCTCTAACCTGCCGCGATTCCGCCGCCGGAAGCACCTTTGTGCCGCGGTTCCGCCGCGAGGTGGATGGATCGGTTGATGAAAAATATTCTGTGGCCTCCCTTACTCCTCTGGATCACTAAGAATGTCTCTGTCTTCTGTTTTCCTCAACTGTGACTCCAGATCTCCTTGCAAAATTCACGCACAAATCGTTAAATATGCAATTTGCAGTTTTAATATAAATCGTCTAAGAATTCAACATAAATAGTAAAAATAAAAAAATAACGCACGTATCCCCGGCAACGGCGCCATTTGATTGGTACGAAAAAGTGTTTTTGTGTAGTTTAACCGCAATCAGAACGGTGTCGCGTGTAGCTAGACCGAGATGAGTACGGGTCGTCCTCTGGGAAACTTGGAACCTTTTATTCTTACTTTAGATGTGTTGAGAAAGAGATGAGGGATAAAGAATATTGTAGAATAGTTTCTCGATCTACGTTAAGCAAGAATGCAAAATATAGATCTAGATTATTTTAGGGATGTAGATAATATAATAAGAGGGCTTGTAGGGTTCGTTAGGATTTAGTAGTCATGGACGATTAATTAAAAGTTACCCTTTTTATCCATTAATAGATTTAAAACTAGAACGACGGTGATGCGTGTAGATTAGGGTTTCTGGAGGGAAAAGGAATCCCACTCTTAACCCTTATCTCGACACGGAACTCCGTTCAAATCTAGCCTTTACCAAAACAATCATTAATCTAATCTCTAATCGCGGTCGGAACTAGCAAAGAATTGCTAGCGCGCCCGATTAGGATGTTAATGATTCTTTTGATAAATTTCATAAACTTTATAGGACTTAAAAAGGGTTTAGGGATGTTTATCATCCATTAGCCTACCCTAATCATACGAACCCTAACAAGCGGAGAATTACTCGCGCATGTTGGGAGAAGAAGATGAAAAGACAGAGAGGGGAAACATAATGTAAAATGCAAAAGAATTAAATAAAATAACTACCTTTATTAATCAACTTGAACAATCTACACTTTATTCCGTAGAAAATGATTACAAAACTAGTTGCTTCTCGATCTTTCCTAAGGAGGTAGACGGACAGTTGATGATCAGCCTGGATGCGTGAGCGTCTGGGGCTTCGTGATCTCGTCGGCTTGATGATTTTTCCAAGAGGCTCTCGGTGCCTTTTTATAGTGTAAAGCCAGAATCATTTGCTTCCATATTAGGTAAAATATAGAAAAGATTTTCCCCAAAAATCCTCAACTCCCAACTCACTATATCTGCGGCGGATCCGCGGCATAAAGGGGCTATTGCCGCGGATCCGCGGCTTGATGATCATGGCCGTCCATCATTTTTCAGGAGCTGTCTCTATGTGAAATTTGGCAATCCTTGGCACCTTTAGAATTTGGAAATCTTTTCGCGGTTTCTTCCAGACTTGGTCTCCAAGTTTTGCTTCTTTAATCAGGCAAGTCTTCTTCAACAACTTGATTGGCTTGATACTAGTCTTTGAAAAATTCTGCACACTTGGAAATCTTTTGCACAACAACTTAAATAATCTTTAGTAGACTTTGTTCTACTAGGATTTGGTCAATAATATTATTTGCATACATTTTCCTACCAAATGCTAATTACAATATATCAACACATGGAAAATAGTATTTTTACACATAAACCCTCATATGTATGATATATTATAATAAAGTCCTTTTTAATATGAAAATGGTAGGAAAAATGTATTAACAAATGTGCAGTTTTATCAACTGAACAACATCCTATAACTGTTCCTAGTCGAGGGTGTATCGAGACAGGGCATCGACGCACCGGTGTAGACTAGCGTATTCGCATCTTGACCCATATGATGGGCGATGGATGATCCCATATCCATCGGTGTTTGACATCAAGGATGGTGTACGGGTGCTCAGTGGAGACTGGGTACACTGGACGGACTCGCCGAGAACTCCCAGATGGTATTATAGCTCACGTCAGATGGCAGTTCTCCGGTGACACTGGTACAGAGTAGTCTGTTGACCCGAGATCGTCATAGAGTCTTGTGTGATTCCCACTGTGCTTTGATTTCCATCATACCACGTCCAAGAGGGCGTGCAAAAAGGTGGCTTTTGGGTACAGTCCCGAATCACATGGAGGCAATGAGCGATAGGAGGGGATTCGTCTCTCCCGGTATAGGGAGTAAATGTTGTGCTGTGTTCGATTGGCTATAACCGGAAATCCCTGGCCAGGGTTGCTGAGATTTACTGGTAAGTGTTATCAGTAGTTTCTCGAACTGTTATAGACCTCATATCGACACGACTTATCAAGCTTCTGGGGTCTGACGTTTACCACCCCTAGGCGAGATATGCGACATATCATACGACGAGACCGGACTGTACGGGAGTGTTACTGATTGGATTCACAGGAGAATGTACAGGCTTGCTTGTTGATCTTCTGAGCGCTCAATACCTGGGTAGTTGTTACGTTTAGCTGACCGCTTGCAGCTTGTGGGTGTTTGATATGATCATCACCTACTGCCGGCGTATTGACGATTCTTTAGAGTCCTACACAGAGGTTTCTTGGCTCAGGCAAAACGGAGTAGGGGCACATATGTGATATGTGCGGGACCGAGGATAATGCGATATGAGTTACCGTATTCTATTCTCGCGATATATGATATCAGCCGGGTCATCGGATCAAGTGTTGATTCGATGAATCGGTACGGATAAATATTAGTCGGTTATATGCGATATAGCCGGATTGTCGGATCAAGTGTTGATTCGATAATTTAATATATAATAATATATATGATATATTAAATTACATTAACTAATATTAGCTCACTAAAAGATTCTTTTTCTCACTTGGGTAATACATTGATATATATGTGATATATGTTAATTGTATTATTTTATTTTGTTACGATAAATATTATATATGTGATATATAATATTGTAACATGATATGGTTATTAATGCAACATGTTTTGTGGAGTTTAAACATGATTAGGGTTTGGATTAGGGTTAAGACTTCTAATAGATTCTAGAAGCTTTTCTTTTGTCTTGAATGAGATATTATGCTTGACGAAACCCCTCCTATCGCTCATCGCCTTCGTGTGTCTCGGAACTGTACCCAACGACCACCTGTTTGCACCACTCAGTAGAGCCGTGGTAGGGTGGTAATCAAAGTACAGTAGGAGAACACACAAGACTCTATGACGATCTCGGGTCTACAGACTAACCTGCACCAGTGTCACCTGAGAACTGCTATCCGACGATAGATATAATTCCATATAGGAGTTATCGGTGAGTCCGTCCAGTGTACCCAGTCACCACTGAGCACCCGTATACGATCTCGATGTCAAACATCGATGAATGTGGGAACATCCATCGCCCATCATATGGGTCTAGTATCATATACGCTAGTCTACTCTGGTATATCGATGCCCCGTCTCGATACACCTAAGACTAGGGACATTTCAGGATATGCTTATAAACTACAGATGTCGCACTAGTATGATCTCCATCATAATCACAGCAGTCAAGCCTATATCCTCAGGGCTTTATCAACATGTATGAATGAATAAAAGCATGATCAAATTAACATGTCAGATAAAGAAGAACCAGATAGCATACTATCATGTCGAGCAAGAATGTACACTGAATATATATATATATATATATATATATATATATACATGTATAAATACATCCACTATCATATAATGGCCTCTAGGGCATACATATATCCAACAATACTCTTGATAGGAAACGATGTTCCTATGCTACACTCGGTCGAGCTCTTCTTATCACTCAAGTTCTCCATGAAGGATCTTGGTGATGCCTCCTATATCCTGGGGATTAAGATTTATAGAGATAGATCTAAACGGATGTTGGGATTGTCCCAATCCAGGTACATAGACACCATACTAAAGAAGTTTAGTATGGAAGATTCCAAGCGACGTAATATACCCGCTTGCTCAGGAATCACTTTCTCCAAAGAGATGTCTCCCAAGACTGATTTGGAGAGGGCTCGCATGCAAAGAATACCCTATGCTTTGGCAGTAAGATCTATCATGTATGCGATGGTATGTACCAGACCAGATGTAGCTTACTCACTAGGTATAGTGAGCAGGTATCAATCTGATCCCGGAGAACAGCACTGGACAGCTGTAAAGAACATTCTTAAGTACTTGAGAAGGACTAATGAAATGTTCTTGGTGTATGGTAACGGTGAACTCCAGGTGGAGTCCTTTACCGATTCGAGCTTCTAGAGTGATAAGGAAGACAGTAACTCGGTCTCGAGTTTTGTTTTTACCCTCAACGGAGGGGCGGTGTATTGGAAGAGTTCCAAGCAAGACACCGTAGCAGACTCGACGATGGAGGCTGAATACATCGCTGCCAACAATGCTGCCAAAGAGGCTGTCTAGATGAAGAAGTTCATAGATGAACTTGGTGTGGTTCCATCCATTAAGCATCCAATACCTGTGTATTGTGATAACAATGGAGCTGTGGCTTTATTGCCATCATTTTCATTTGTGAAAAACTCTTTTTCCAAGAATGTGGCATGCTGAGAAACAAACACTTTTTGTTCCACCTTGTGGTAGAAAAGATATCCATAAGAGTTCTTTAGATATCCCACAAAATTACACATGACTGACCGTGTCTCGAGTTTGTCCGGATTCTGCTTTTTAACATAGGTCGGGCAACCCCAAATCTTAATTCTCTTAAGAGATGGTCTCTTCCCATGCCATATCTCATATGGCGTGGTAGACACGGTTTTGGTTGGAACTCTGTTCAGTAGAAATGCTGCAGTCTCCAATGCATGCCCCCAAAATGAGATGGGTAACTCAGTATCACTCATCATGGATCGGACCATATCTAATAGGGTCCGATTCCGTCATTCAGACACACCGTTGTGCTGTGGTGTGTAAGGAGGAGTGAGCTGAGAGAGAATCCCATTCTCTTTTAGGAAGTTTGCAAATTCTGTACTGAGATACTCTCCACCTCGATCTGATCGAAGCATTTTGATACTCAAGCCGGTTTGTTTTTCTACTTCGAGTTTATATTCAGTGAATTTCTCGAAAGCTTCGGATTTGTGCTTTAATAAAAATAGATGACCGAATCTTGAGAAATCGTCAGTGAAAGTAATGAAGTAAGAAAAACCGCCTCTAGCCTGTGTAAACATTGGCCCACATACATCACTATGTATGAGGCCTAGGAGCTCAATAGCTCTTTCTCCGTGTCCGGTAAACGGAATTTTGGTCATTTTACCCTTGATACAAGACTGGCAAGTCGCATAAGATTTATATTCAAAAGAGTTTACATATCCATCTTTGTGTAACTTGTTTAGTCTTGTTTCGTTAATATGACCAAGTCTGCAGTGCCAAAGAAAAGCTTCATTTATTTCTGGAAGTTTTCTTTTATTAGTGTGTTGTATGCTGAAAACTGTGTGTTGATTTAGGACGTATATCCCGTTATTAAGCGTACCATACCCAACCAACATTTGATTCAGGTGAATGTTCATAACATTGTTCTGTAATATAAAATTATATCCTTCATCGTCTAACAAAGAAACAGATATTATATTACAAAGCATACTTGGTACAAAATAACATGGGTTCAAAACCAATATACACCCAGACGGCAACCCCAAATGATACTCTCCCACTGCGACTGTATGTACATTGGTACCATTTCCAACGCGGAGAGTATGGTCACCTGTCTTCAAAACCTTGCTATTTCTCAACCCCTGCATAGAATTACAAATGTGAGAACCTGAACCGGTATCTAATACCCAGGAAGCAGAGTTTATTGAAAAACAGTTTTCTGTCACAAACACACCTGAAGCGGAAGCATCCCCATGCTTCTTCTTGAGATTTAAGTACTCCATGCAGTTGCGCTTCCAATGTCCTATTTTGTGGCAGTGATAACATTCCCCTTTCCCCGATTCTCCAGCTTTGGACTTGTCCTTCCCCTTAACCTTTTTAACTCCTCCCCTAGGCTTGGTGGGCTTCTTCTTCATCTTTCCCTTGGACTTAACCTTTGGGCGAGAAGAAGAAGATTGCCCAACACTCAAAACGGGAGTTTTCACTGATTTCAGTGTGCTCTCTGCACTCCTTAACATATTAAGGAGTTCAGGTAGTTCCTTCTCCATGTTGTGCATGTTGAAGTTAACTATAAATTGAGCAAAGGTGGAGGGGAGGAACTGCAGAATAATATCCGTATATTGTTCATTGTCCATCGTCCATCCAAGGTCCTCAAGCTCTTCTATGAGAGCTATCATCTTCAGAACATGGTCACCTACTGGTGTGCCAGGGGCCATTCGCATCTGAAACAATTTCTTTGATGCTTCGTATCGTAATACGCGGGATTGCTCTCCATACAGCTCCTTTGTATGGAGGAATATGGCGTGAATGTCCATATTCTCGTGCTGCTTTTGATGTGTGTTATCCATCGATGAAAGCGCGAGGCATTTGGCTGTTGCACAGTCAGCGTCCCATGTCTTGCGGACTTCAATATCCGCAACTAAGGATTTTGGACCTGGGATGGGCGGGGCTGAAGCCGTGAGGACATATGATACTTTATCATAAGTCAAGGCAATGTTCAGATTCCTCAGCCAGTCTTTATAATTGGTCCTATTCAGTTTATTTTTATCTAGTAGAAGCTTGAGTCCTGTCATTGGTATCTGCCATTAAGAGAGAGAAAAGAATACACTCAGCGAAAGCTCTTGCAAAGATCAGATTGGTTATTATCTTGTCTAATCGATGTCTCCCACTGCTTTAATCAAGTTTTTCTTTCAAACCTTAAAAAGAAAACTAGCCAGGATTAATTACAGTCTACAATTTCGCTAATCCGTTCAGCCAGGCCAGTGTCGGTACTTGAGGGAGGTTCCCCGTGCTTACGCACGGACCTAATTAAAGTAAACCTCGTCTTCCCAGAGGCGTAGCCCCGTTAACACCTTTCTAGACACCTAATGGGTTAGCTAATTGTAAACTGCAAAACTCTCCTGCGAGCAACTAATGCCCACAGTGGGATCGGGATCCAACCATCATATGGAAGGTATGCAATCTCATTGCAAATTTCAACTATTGAAATTCCCGATGTGGTCTTTACCCCTAGTACCTATGACCTTGGCTATGGTCAACAAATCACAAGCACTAGTCAAGTTCAACCCGTCATTTCTTGATTAATTAGACCCGTTCACATGACCCTTGGCTAAGGTCAACAAAGTCACATGCCCGTCCCAATTAATCTGCATCATATGCATTTGTAGGAAGACATCACTTAGCTACCGTACACTACGCCTTGGCTAAGGTCAACAAACGTAGCACGAATACTAAGTACTCTACTTCCTAAAATGACGGAGGGTTGCGGATGATTTTTAAGAAAATCTTTAACGCTTTGAACTTGATATCGTCGTAGAATCAAAAGATTTTCAAAAGGAGTGGCTTGAGCTCCACAGTTTTGAAATATAGCTTTTTCATAAAGAGCCGAGTGGTTTTCAAATCTGATTCTACAACATCTTTTTAGGTTTATTTTCTTTACATTAATCATATTAATGTAGCCCCATCATTTAAGTCCTTAAGTTAACCACAAAAAAGAAACGAAAATACAACGTACGCTTATTCCATCCGCATTCGCCGCAATGTTCCGTTATGCACCGTTAGGTTACTTAACTAACGGCATACCGGGACGGGACTAGCGCGGGTGTAAAACATAAGCAACGTCTACTATATATCTCATATATAATATATCATTCATCTCAGATATCACATCACAGAATACAGGCAGCAGAAACACAGATATAATGTGGGATTTACTAGGACGTCCGTATTTAGTATTTAGCCAATAATAGAAAATACGGATTCCACAGTCGCGATGAATAGCCAAGCCCACACCCCTAGACCCCTACGAGAGCGGCAAGCGACCCTACCAATTCTGGAGTTTAGGAGACCCGGTCTCGACTCCTCAAGATGGCCTCCCACTGAACCCCAGAACCCGGTCACTTGTGCTCCCCTCCTTGGGTCTATCCTAATGCGGAAAAGTAAATAATATACAACACCGGTGGCATCAACCTCAACCCGGAAGTGCCCCAAATAAAAGAATATTACATTACATTTGAATTTTACATGAATGAAAAGAAAAACTCTCATCTCACATAAAAAAAACCCGGCTATTCAATCGCGACAATCCTGCACGTCATATCTCAGCAACACATAATATCATATATCATCAACGTAAGTAAGTATGCGTACCCCGATTGTCGTTGATGTATAGCAACGAAACCGGCGATATGCAACATACTACACTTACGGTCATAGAAAAGAAAGTGTAAAACTACAACATTTGGAATCCACAATCACTTTAGACATCGCAAATCCGAAATATCACATACTTCGCATTTCATGCCTAACTATGTGAATTCCACATAATGTATCACATTCCAGATAAATAAACAGTATTAAACTTTCCGATCGAATAATCAAATACCCAAGATTTCCTAAATAGCTCAACACTTGAGCGGAGTTCAAAAATCCCGGCACGTGTCACAGTAGCAGCAGTCCAGCCGTAGAAGGGTCAAGCCAACGCCTCACATGTGGCACCCCGTACTGCCCCAAACCCTAAGGTTTAGAGGCAGTTCAGACGGTCACATAATCGAGTTAAGGTTTGTGTTCTTCTAGAGGGTCCACCACGTTACTTGCACATATTTTCGAAAGATTTAAACTCGAGAAAAAATTCAACACTTGAAAATTTTTCGTGCCGGGAAAAAGTGAGTTAATGATATCCGTTCGAACTTTTTAATACTTTCTAAATTACCCAAAAACAATACGAAATTAAATATTCCGATCGAATCAACGAATCCAAAATAATCCCCAGAACACTCAACACTTGAGTCAGATTAAAAATACCCAAAAACATGTACAAGCAGACAAGAACATTACTGTATAAAAACGAGGCAATAATATCCCTGTACGGCCGTGGATCTGCGGCCCAAGCAAGGTCTGGCCGCGGTTCCGCGGCGGTATGTCCATATTATGGCTTCGTATTTTACAGTTTTTCTTAGATTTACATGCTGAATTTTTTAAGTATTTTTAATTATGAAAAAACACTGTTTTTAAAAAATGTACAGAGAAGGGTTAAAATGGCGTATTTCGGGGTTCGATTGGAGTTTTAACTTCGCCTAAGCGTCGCCTAAGGTTCTAGCTTGGCTCTGATACCATGAAGGGTTTCCTACAGCACCACTGCTAGGGTTTGGAGGCAACACACAAGCCATATTTCAATTTTTGATGGTGCTAAAGAAACAATCACAAGGATCATGCTAGAAAAATTAGGGCAACTAAACTTTAACACAAACACAAGTAGAAAAAGCTAGGGTTTTGAGAGTACAACCTTTGTAGCTCCCTACGCTAGACTCCTTAGCTACTTGAGGGTTGGAAAAAGGTCCGCTTGAGATCCTCTAGGTCCACGACGATCCACCCGGAGTTCTCTTTGTCTAAGCTTGAAGCTTCACTAGATCAAGAGAAGAAATGGAAGCTAACACTTTACACTAATGGGCAAGACTAGTGTAGAATGGTGTTGTGGTTGGTTTTCTCACTTCAAAATCCTAACTTGGTAGCTCTTTTGCTCACTTGAGAAAAGTAGAGAGCAAGAGGGAAAGGAGGAAGAAGATGATGGCTTTCTAAAACTCAAGATAATGATAATGTAGTCAATAAAATGAGAAAATGAAAATATATATATATATATATTCACTCTCTCATTCTCAACCATGGTTATAAAATATCTAGATATTTTAGTTTGGAACAAAAATGACCATGGAAAATGAATCATGGTTAAAACCAAGGGTTAGTGCAAGAATATAAAATTAAACCATGATAATCAATTTCCATTTCCATTTTTCTTTTTCCAAAAATTAATATCCATATATTTTACAAATGGTGTGAGTCTTATATTGCCACCATCCACTATATCAACAACCATGATAACATTATGTATGCATGTATGTGTGCATGCACATCCTATGTGCATGAATGAGAATAATGCATACATGCATGCATACAAAAAGACAAGAAAGGATTTCAAGTGAGAAACAAATGGTCAAATGATAAATTGACACTTGATTTAGCAACCCGGTCATATCACATACGACCCGACCAAAAGCAAACCGCCCGATTAATATACGGTATCACATACACGCATTTTAACCGGGTCCACGCGCATATCTCATATGCGCACCTCATCGTTTCGCCTGGACTAGGAAACTCCATTGTGGGACTCTAAGACTCGTAAATACGCCGGCAGTGGGTGATGATCATATCAAGCACCCCCAAGCCGCAAGCGGTCAGCTAAACGTAACGGCCACCCGGGTATTGAGCGATAGAAGAAAACAAGCGAACCTGTTACTGCTCCCGTCGAGCCAACCGGCAACACTACCGTACAGTCCGGTCTCTTCGTCAGATATGCTGCATATCAAGTTTAGAGATGGTAACGTCGACCCCAATAACTCAATAAGTCGTGCCGATGAATGGTTTATAACAGATCGAGAAACTATTGATAACACTTATCAGTAAATCTCAACAGCCCTGGCCAGGGACTTACTGATATAGCCAGTCGAGCACAGAACAACATCAACTCCCAATACCGGGAGAGACGAAACCCCTCCTATCGTTCATCGCCTTCGTGTGTCTCGGGACTGCACCCAACGGCCACCTGTTTGCACCACTCAGTAGAGCCGTGGTAGGGTGGTAATCAAAGTACAGTGGGAGAACACACAAGACTCTATGACGATCTCGGGTCTACAGACTAACCTGCACCAGTGTCATCTGAGAACTGCTATCCGACGATAGATATAATTCCATATAGGAGTTCTCGGTGAGTCCGTCCAGTGTACCCAGTCACCACTGAGCACCCGTATACGATCTCGATGTCAAACATCGATGAATGTGGGAACATCCATCGCCCATCATATGGGTCTAGTATCATATACGCTAGTCTACTCTGGTATATCGATGCCCCATCTCGATACACCTACGACTAGGGACATTTCAGGATATGCTTATAAACTACAGATGTCGCACTAGTATGATCTCCATCATAATCACAGTAGTCAAGCCTATATCCTCAGGGCTTTATCAACATGTATGAATGAATAAAAGCATGATCAAATCAACATGTCAGATAAAGAAGAACCAGATAGCATACAATCATGTCGAGCAAGAATGTACACTGAATATATATATATATATATATATATATATATATGCATGTATAAATACATCCACTATCATATAATGGCCTCTAGGGCATACATATATCCAACAATACTCTTGATAGGAAACGATGTTCCTATGCTACACTCGGTCAAGCTCTTCTTATCACTCAAGTTCTCCATGAAGGATCTTGGTGATGCCTCCTATATCCTGGGGATTAAGATTTATAGAGATAGATCTAAACGGATGTTGGGATTGTCCCAATCCAGGTACATAGACACCATACTAAAGAGGTTTAGTATGGAAGATTCCAAGCGACGTAATATACCCGCTTGCTCAGGAATCACTCTCTCCAAAGAGATGTCTCCCAAGACTGATTTGGAGAGGGCTCGCATGCAAAGAATACCCTATGCTTTGGCAGTAGGATCTATCATGTATGCGATGTTATGTACCAGACCAGATGTAGCTTACTCACTAGGTATAGTGAGCAGGTATCAATCTGATCCCGGGGAACAACACTGGACAGCTGTAAAGAACATTCTTAAGTACTTGAGAAGGACTAATGAAATGTTCTTGGTGTATGGTAACGGTGAACTCTAGGTGGAGTCCTTTACCGATTCGAGCTTCTAGAGTGATAAGGAAGACAGTAACTCGGTCTCGAGTTTTGTTTTTACCCTCAACGGAGGGGCGGTGTGTTGGAAGAGTTCCAAGCAAGACACCGTAGCAGACTCGACGATGGAGGCTGAATACATCGCTGCCAACAATGCTGCCAAAGAGGCTGTCTAGATGAAGAAGTTCATAGATGAACTTGGTGTGGTTCCATCCATTAAGCATCCAATACCTGTGTATTGTGATTACAATGGAGCTGTGGCATTAGCCAAGGAAGCCCGGTCCCATCAGCGATCCAGACATATTCTTAGGCGGTATCACCTCATCCGAGAGATAGTAGATAGCCGGGAGATCGAGGTCAGGAGAGTTGACACGAAGGACAACGTAGCGGATCCACTCACGAAGGCCCTTCCCCAGACACAATTTGAGAAACTCTTTGGGATGTTGGGTATGAGATACTACGATACATGGCCTTAGTGCAAGTGAGAGATTGTTAGTGATATGTATGCCCTAGTGGCCATTGTTGTACATTGATATATATTATAATGGATTCTTGGACATATATATAGAGGACTTTCTTGCTCGACATGATAGTATGCTATCTGGTTACTCTTTCTCTTAACATGTAGACTTGTATTGTGATACTATCTTGCTCTCACGAGTTGATAAAGCCCTTAGGATGTGTACTTAACTACCAGGATTGTGATGGAGATCATACTAGTGGGGCCATGGTAGTCTACAAGTACATCCTTTAACTGTTCCTAATCGAGGGTGTATCGAGACAGGGCATCGATATTCCAGAGTAAACTAGCGTATACGCTTCTTGACCCATATGATGGGCGATGGATGATCCCACATCCATTGGTGTTTGACATCAACGATGGTATATGGGTGTTCAGTGGAGACTGGGTACACTGAACATGACTCGCCAAGGACTCATATGTGGTAGTTTACCTATCGTCAGATAGAAGTCTTCTGGTGACACTGGTACAGGTTAGTCTGTAGACCCGAGATCGTCATAGAGTCTTGTGTGATTCCTGTAGGGTTCCTAGGCACACTAATGAGGTCTCACAAGGCATCAACCATGCCAATTTCAAATTTTACAAGTGCCGAGAAACCCTAATACGGATCGTTAACTAAAGTTTAGGCGAAAACTAAAACTAGTAAACTACTTTACTAAGAAGTGAATGGAAATACAACCTTTGTAGATCCGGTCCTCCACCCCCATAGCTCCGTGATGATGTCTCCTCGCTGCGATCATCGGATCCCGGGCTCTAGCGTCGGCTTCATCGGAGAAATGGGCGGGCTAGGTCATCGACTACGATGCCGAAGATGATCTACGTCGAGGCAACACAAGATCAAGCTCCAACTTCACCAAGTCATGAAACTTGTGAAGAGAACACCCTATACTACTTGGCAAGTGGTAGAGGATGAAGAAATAGGAAGTGGGTTCACTTTAGAATTGGATTTCTCACTCATTTCATCAAGTTGCCATTGAAGGAGGCAAGCTTCTTTCTTGAAGAAGAAGAAGAAGATGATGATGATAATATGATAAGTATTAAAATTATTTCAAAATAGAAAACCAAAATGATACTTATCATATTATCAACCATAGTTAGGTGTAGAGAATATACCATGGTTAGGTGAATGCTTAGGGTTAAGGAAAGAAACAAAATGGTCAACCATTTCAAAGCTTCATGAAGCTTCAAAGATAATCCAAAATTAGCCACCATTTTATTTCCTTTTAAAATGAATAAATAAATAAATGAATAAGTAAATAAAACAAACCCTAACTAATCACTTAATCATGGTTTAAAGTAAAACTACACCCAAGCATGCATGTATCATCAAACATGATACATTCAAATGTACAAAAGCATATCACATATACAATGTGCACATCAAGTGAGAAAATCCATTTAAAGTGAACAAATACTAGTTAATGGAAAGTAATATATCAAATATATAATTATGCATTAAATCATCAAATCAACCCTTGATTTAACGATCCGGTCATATCGCATATGACCGACTAATATCTAATGTATCGGCTTATCGAATCATTGCTTGAATCGATAACTAGGTTATATCGCATACAACCAATCGATAAATTCATCGCGAGAATGGAATACGGTATCACATACACGCATTATTCTCGGTCCCGCACATATCTCATATGCGCTCCTATTTCGTTTCGCTTGAGCCAAGAAACCTCTGTGTAGGACTCTAAAGACTCATCAATACGCCGGCAGCAGGTGATGATCATATCAAACACCCACAAGCCGCAAGCGGTCTTCTAAATGTAACGGCCACCCGGGTATTGAGCGATCAGAAGATCGACGAGCAAGCCCGCTCACACTCCTGTGAATCCAACCAGTAACACTTACCGTACAGTCCGGTCTGTTCATCTGATATGTCGCATATCTCGCCTAGGGGTGGTAAACGTCAGACCCCAATAGCTCGATAAGTCGTGTCGATATGAAGTCTATAACAGTTCGAGAAACTACTGGTAACACTTACCAGTAAATCTCAGCAACCCTGGCCAGGGATTTCCGGTTATAGCTAATCGAACACAGCGCAACATCAACTCCCTATACCGGGAGAGACGAATCCCCTCATATCGCTCATTGCCTCCATGTGATTCGGGACTGTACCCAAAAACCACCGTTTTGCACGCCCTCTTGGACGTGCTAAGATGGAAATCAAAGCACAGTGGGAACCATACAAGACTCTATGACGATCTCGGGTCAACAGACTACTCTGTACCAGTGTCACCAGAGAACTGCCATCTGACGTGAGGTATAATACCATCTGGGAGTTCTCGGCGAATCCGTCCAGTGTACCCAGTCTCCACTGAGCACCCGTATATATCTCTGATGTCAAACACCAATGGATATGAGATCATCCATCGCCCATCTGTATGGGTCGAGAAGGTATACGCTAGTCTACACTGGTATATCGATGCCCCGTCTCGATACACCCACGACTAGGGACCTTGAAGGATGTACTTATGGACTACCATGTCCCCACTAGTATGATCCGCATCATAGTCCAGGTAGTCAAGTACACATCCTAAGGGCTTTACCAACATGTAACAGAGAGACAAACAGTATACACGTTAAGGTAAAGAGTAACCAGATAGCATACTATCATGTCGAGCAAGAAAGTCCTCCCTATATATGTCCCAGCATCCACTACAATATACATCCTATGTACAGTAATGGCCTCTAGGGCATACATATAACTAACAATCTCCCACTTGCACTAGGGCCATCTGTAGCAGTGGTTGTAGTATCTCATACTCAACCATCCCATAAAAATCTCTCTCTGGGAAAAGGCCTTTGTGAGTGGATCCGCCGTGTTGTCCTCTGAGTCTACTCTCCTAACCTCGATCACCTTGGAGATCAGCCATCTCCATGATCAGGTGATACTGCCTTAGAATATGTCTGGATCACTGATGGGACGGACGTTCCTTGGCATAAGCCACAACTCCATTGTCACACAATAGGAGGAACTAAGTTCATCTCATGAACAAATATACACCCAGACAGCCTCTTTGGTAGCATCTTAAGTAGCAATGTATCCAGCCTTTATCGTCTAGTATGCCACGGTATCTATCTTGGAACTCTTCCAACATACCGTCCCTTTACTGAGGGTAAAGACAATGCCTGCGACTGACTTTCAGTCGTCTTTATCACCCTGGAACCTTTCCAGTGATTCTCCCCAGGATCAATTGATACCATCTCACTACAGCTAGTGAGTATCCTAATATCCAATTAGATCTATCTCATAGATCCAAAACCCAGGATTTAGTAGGTATCACGTTGATCCTTTATGGAGAATCATTGTGATAAGCGGAGATTGACCGAGCGTAGCATAGAAAACTCCTTCCCTATCAAGAGTATGTCATCCACGTACTCTACGAGGATCACCACCATACTTCCTACTACCTTTTTGTATATACAAGGTTCATCTACCATTTTGATGATGTCAAACTGTTTGAATACGACATCAAAAACAGATGTTCCAACTCCGCGATGCCTGCTTTATCCTATAAAACATCTTGTACACGTTTCCGCTGCTCCCACTATTTACGAAGCCCTCTGGCTGTGTACTTATAGACGTTCTCTTCTAAATCAATATTTAGAAAAACAGTCATGACACCCAACCACCAGATATCGTAGTCATGGTATGTAGCCGTGGCAAGTAGGATCTGGATGGACTTAAGCATAGCTACTTGAAAAAGGTTTCATCATAATCCACGACTGGTAAATGATGCAAACTTTTAACAAGTCTAGCTTTGAAAGTCTCAACTTTTCCATGTACACCAAGTAATCTTCTCAAGATATACTTGCTCCTGATGGGGATTTAACCCTTCAGATATAGCAACCAAAGTCCATACTTTGTTGGTGTATAAGGATTCCATCTCAGATCGCTAAGCATCCAGCCATTCTTACAGAGTCTCACTCCTGATGGCCAGCTCGAAACTAGTTGGGTCATCATCTCATGATGCATTCCTCGCTCCCACTGTCATAGAGAAACCGAAGTAACTCTCAGGTGGGTGAGGAACCCTACTAGATCGGCGGAGAGGCTGAGGTTCGTTGGTTACTATTGAATCCTTCGGTTCTACCAAATCATCTGCTGTAGTTTGTATAGCTGAAACACTTCCAGTTCTACATAACTGACTTTGCCTCGAGCTTGTCCGGATTTTTCTTTTTAGACATAGGTCGGACAACCCCAAATCTTAACCAACTTAAGATATGGGCTCTTCCCTTTCCATATCACATATGAAGTGGTAGGCAACTGATTTGATTCGAACCCAATTCAATAGGTATGCAGCTTCTCAAGTGCATAACTCCCAAAAAGGAAAAAGGAAACTCAGTAGTACTCATCATAGAGCACACCTTATCATATAGGGTGTGATTGCTCCGCCCCAATATACCATCGTGCTATGGTGTATTCGGAGGAGTAACACTGAGGGAGAATCTCATTCTCCTTTAGAATAGTCCAAGAATTCCATGCTCAAGTATTCTCCTCCCTGATCTCATCATAGGACATAATACTTATACCCGTATTTTGGTTCTCTACTTCTAACTTATATTCTGTAAATATCTCAAAAGGTTCGGACTCATGTTTCAACAGGAACATATGACTGAATCTTGAGAGATTATCAGAGAATGTAATGAAGTACAAAGAACCGGTCTTGGCATTTGTAGACAGGGGATCTATATACATCAACATGTATCAATCCCAAAAGTTCACTAACTCTTTCTCTGTTTCCAGTAAACAGAGCTATGGTCATCTTATCTCTGTGACATGACTGGCAAGTTTCACAAGATGTAAATTCAAACAGATTTAAATATGCATCTATGTGCAACTTAGCTAGTCGGGTCGTATTGATATGACCTAGTCTACAATACCTCAAGAAGGATTCGTTCATTTCTGAATTCTTCCACTTATTTGTGTTCCGTATACTTAGAACTGTAGTTTGATTTAGAACGTCAATGCTTTTAGATAACGTGCCTGAACCGATCAACTTTTGATATAGGAAATGTTCAAAACATTATCCAACAATACAAAATTATATCCTTTCTTTACTAATAAAGAGACTGATATGATTTTGTATATCAGGTTCGGTATCTAATAGCATTTGTTAAGAATCAATGTATTAGTAATACAGGGTGACAGTGACCAACAGACTTGGCTGCAACATTTGCCCCGTTTTCTGTCTCATGAAACTTATCACCCGTTCTCAGTTCTTTACCTTTCTGTAGCCCATGTAACAAATTACATATGCGGGATCCTGATCTGGTATCACATACCCAGGACGTAAAGAATACTGAGAAACAGTTCTGTATAATGAACACACCCGAAGATGACGCATCAGCATGCACTTTCTTCGTTTGGGCGGCACGGGAATTCTGGTAATCCCCTATTTCTTTCTCTGTCTTATAACAATTATAAGTTGGAGCTGGACCAACGTTCCCCAGCTCAGTATAACAAGCGGGTTCGGTCAATATTCTGTATTATTATCCTGATTAAGGCGTGATATGGTTGCTACCTGGAGAGAGAGAGAAGAAAACACTCTGCGTGCGCTCTTGCAAGAATAGATTGGTTATTATTTTATCTAATCAGGATGGCTCCCACTGCTTTTATCAAATCTTCCTTCAAACCCTAAAAGGAAAGACTAGCCGGGATTAATTACACGCTACAAGTTCGCCAATCTTTTAGACAGGCCAGTGTCGGTACTTTGAGGGAGGTGCCCCGTGCTTTCGCACGGACCTAATTAATGTAAACCTCGTTTTCCCAGAGGCGTAACCCCGTTGACACCTTTCTAGACACCTACTTGATCGGCTAATTGTAATGTGTAAAACTCTCCCAGGAGTAACAATTACTTGCAGCGGGTATCGGGATCCAACTATCTCATAGAAGGTATGCAATCTCATTGAAATTTCAACACTTGAAATTCCCGATAATATTTTACCCCTAACGTGCTATGACCTTGACGAAAGCCAACAAACCATAGCCCGCTAGTCAAGTTCAACCCGTCATTTCTTGATTGAATTAAACCCACCCGCACGACCCTTGACGAAAGCCAACAAAGCCGCATGACTACCCTAATCCAATCGCATCGTATGCAGCAGATAAGCAGCATATAGCTACCGCACACTGCACCTTGACGAAAGCCAACAAATGCAGCACGAATACTATATACAACTTATCTGAAATGACGGAGGGCTACGACAGGTTTTTCTGAAAACCAATTGCGTAATGAACTTGATATCGTTGTAGAATCAAATGATTTTAAAATGGAGTGTTTTTTAGGCTTTTCTAGTTTTGCTAAAGGAGTCACTCCCGGTGAAGGGATCGTCGGTCCTTTCCTCATCGAATGAGGTGCGGGATATATCATATATATCACTGTGCAAAGAAAAAACTCTTAAAAGCAACCAAAAGACAAACCGAGTGTGTAGCACCTGCCAGTTATTGCTAAAGGAGTCACTCCCGGTGAAGGGATCTCGGTCCTTTCCTCATCGAATAAGGTGCAGGATATATCACATATACCGCTGTGCAAAGCAAGAACTGTAGCTACCTGTTTTATTTTGAAATTCGATTCCACAACATCTTAGGTTTCTTTTCTTTCATTAATCACATTAATGAAGTCCCATCATTTAAGAACCTAAACATCACAGATAAATACGACGTACACTTATGCCATCCGCATTCGCCTCGATGTCCCCTCGTGCACCGTTAGGTTAGGTAACTAACGACAGAGCGGGGCAGGGCTAGTGCGGGTGTAAAACATAAGTAACGTCTATATAATATATCATATATACTATATACTGTATCTATCACAGAACATCACATGATCACATCACAGATATCGCAGCAGAAGAATCATATGAAATATTGGATATACTAGGACGTCCGTGTTTTCAATACGAGCCAGTATAAAACACGGATTCCACGGTCGTGATGAATAGACAAACCCACACCCCAAGACCCCTACGAGAGCGGCAAGCAACCCTACCAATTCTAGAGTTAGGAGACCCGGACTCGACTCCTCGAGTTTGTCTCCCACCGGACTCCAGAACCCGGTTACTTGTGCTCCCCTCCTTGGGTCTATCCTAATGCGGAAAAGTAAATAATATACAAATGGTGACATCATCCGCAACCTGGAAGTGCCCCAATAAAAGAATATTACATACAAGTTTTTACATGAATGAAAATGAAAAACACTCATCTCACATAAAAACCCCCGGCTATTCAAACACGACGATCCAATATAACATATCCAGCAACACATAACATCCCATGTCATCAACGTAAGTAAATATGCCCATCCCAATTGTCGTTGACATATAGCAACGAAATCGGCGATATCACATATTACACTTACGGTCACAGAAAAGAAAGTGTAAAACTACAACAGTTGGAATCCGCAACCACCTTAGACATCGCATGCCTAATCAAATGAATTCCTTAGACATCGCATGCCTAACAATTATAAACCCCGCATTTTAGTCTCATTATCGAAAACTCTTTTCAATATCAAGTCGGGCAATTCAACAAGATTCCCGGCATCCTGATCGAATGCTCGTCGCAAACTTTAGTAGGCGGCCGCACCCCCGATACCGTCGACGAAGTGCACCAAGGCGGAACACCGCTGCCGCGAGCACCCGAACGGATGCTTTCGGCGACGGGGTTCTCCTACAGTCACTTGGTCGGGGCTATGGGGTGAGGCTGTCTATTAAGTTTATCCGGCGAGTATCCGCGTACGCTACGTGATTGCGACGGACTTTTGATCGCATCAAAATTCCGTGGCAACCGATCAAATGAGACTAAAGTGCTATGTTTATATCATTCAAATCAGTTATCGCATAACTGCTTGTGGATTCTAAGTATTGTATCTTATTCCGGATAAATAGAAAATGTTAAACTTTCCGGTCGAACAATCAAACACCCAAGTTTTCCCGAAACAAATCAACACATGAAACAAGTTTAAAAACATCCAGTTCATGCCTCAGTACCAACGGTCCAGCCATAGAAGGGTCAAGCCAACGCCTCACATGTGGCACGCCGTACTGCCCCAAACCCGAAGGTTCAAAGGGCAGTTCAAGACGGTCATATAATCGAGTTAAGGTTTGTTGTCTTCTAGAGGGACCATCGCGTTACTTGCACTACTTAGAACGTCATTAAACTATGGAAAAATCCAACAATTGGAAATTTCCCGGCAGGGGAAAAAGTGGGTATTTATATCCGGTCGAACTTTTTAACATATTCAAAAATTATCCGGAAAAGCACATGGACAAAGTTTGATAATCCGATCGAATTTACGATTCCCAATACAACCCCAGAAAACTCAACTCTTGAGTGATATTTAAAAATTCCCAGAAAATTCAGTATTAGAAAAGAGGAATTACTGTGCAAAAAATATTGGGCATTGTGACCATACGGCCGCGGAACCGCCGCAGAAGCCATGCTTCTGCCGCTGTTCCGCGGCGGTTTAAATGATTTAGGGGATCATTTTGCACCACAATTCTTAGATCTTCCTGCTGAATTTTTTAAGAATTTTTAATCTGGAAAAAACCCAGTTTTTGAAAAAAGTCCAGAGAGCAAATTAAATTTAGGGTTTCGGTTCGATCGGACTTCAAACTCCGTCTACGCATCGCCTAATGCTCTAGCTAGGCTCTGATACCACTGTAGGGTTCCTAGGCACACTAATGAGGTCTCACAAGGCATCAACCATGCCAATTTCTAATTTTACAAGTGCCGAGAAACCCTAATACGGATCGTTAACTAAAGTTTAGGCGCAAACTAGAACTAGTAAACTACTTTACTAAGAAGTGAACGGAAATACAACCTTTGTAGATCCGGTCCTCCACCTCCATAGCTCCGTGATGATGTCTCCTCGCTGCGATCATCGGATCCCGGGCTCTAGCGTCGGCTTCATCGGAGAAATGGGCGGGCTAGGTCATCGACTACGATGCCGAAGATGATCTACGTCGAGGCAACACAAGATCAAGCTCCAACTTCACCAAGTCATGAAACTTGTGAAGAGAACACCCTATACTACTTGGCAAGTGGTAGAGGATGAAGAAATAGGAAGTGGGTTCACTTTAGAATTGGATTTCTCACTCATTTCATCAAGTTGCCATTGAAGGAGGCAAGCTTCTTTCTTGAAGAAGAAGAAGAAGATGATGATAATATGATAAGTATTAAAATTATTTCAAAATATAAAACCAAAATGATACTTATCATATTATCAACCATAGTTAGGTGTAGAGAATATACCATGGTTAGGTGAAATCTTAGGGTTAAGGAAAGAAACAAAATGGTCAACCATTTCAAAGCTTCATGAAGCTTCAAAGATAATCCAAAATTAGCCACCATTTTATTTCCTTTTAAAATGAATAAATAAATAAATGAATAAGTAAATAAAACAAACCCTAACCAATCACTTAATCATGGTTTAAAGTAAAACTACACCCAAGCATGCATGTATCATCAAACATGATACATTCAAATGTACAAAAGTATATCACATATACAATGTGCACATCAAGTGAGAAAATCCATTTAAAGTGAACAAATACTAGTTAATGCAAAGTAATATATCAAATATATAATTATGCATCAAATCATCAAATCAACCCTTGATTTAACGATCCGGTCATATCGCATATGACCGACTAATATCTAATGTATCGGCTTATCGAATCATTGCTTGAATCGATAACTAGGTTATATCACATACAACCAATCGATACATTTATCGCGAGAATGGAATACGGTATCACATACACGCATTATTCTCGGTCCCGCACATATATCATATGCGCTCCTATTTCGTTTCGCTTGAGCCAGGAAACCTCTGTGTAGGACTCTAAAGACTCGTCAATACGCCGGCAGCAGGTGATGATCATATCAAACACCCACAAGCCGCAAGCGGTCTGCTAAACGTAACGGCCACCCGGGTATTGAGCGATCAGAAGATCGACGAGCAAGCCCGCTCACACTCCTGTGAATCCAACCAGTAACACTTACCGTACAGTCCGGTCTGTTCGTCTGATATGTCGCATATCTCGCCTAGGGGTGGTAAACGTCAGACCCCAATAGCTCGATAAGTCGTGTCGATATGAGGTCTATAACAGTTCAAGAAACTACTGGTAACACTTACCAGTAAATCTCAGCAACCCTGGCCAGGGATTTCCGGTTATAGCCAATCGAACACAGCGCAACATCAACTCCCTATACCGGGAGAGACGAATCCCCTCCTATCGCTCATTGCCTCCATGTGATTCGGGACTGTACCCAAAAACCACCGTTTTTCATGCCCACTTGGACGTGGTAAGGTGGAAATCAAAGCACAGTGGGAACCACACAAGACTCTATGACGATCTCGGTGAAAGGTTCCTAGGCACCCTAGTGAGGTCTCACAAGTGATCAAACACGCTAATTTCTAAAAATACTGTGCCTACAAACCCTAGAACGGATCGTTTGCTAGATATACATTGGCGAAAACATAAACTAGTTAACATTTTAACTAAGGGAATGGACATACAACCTTTGTAGATCCGGTCCACCACCACCACGGCTCCGCAACGAAGTCCCCTCCGCTGTCCAAAAAGAATCCGGACTCCAACGTCGGCCTCGTCGAAGAATGGGCGGGCTTGATCGTTGGTTCGATGCCGAAGATGATCTTGTAAGTCGATGTAGTACACCCCAGTACTTATGGGGAGGCGGAATTTACAAAACTTATCAAGTTTAAACAACAAACATCGACTAACCGCAAGAATCGAAGCTAAACCCTAAAAACCGTATTCTTATGAGTTTCTTTACATAAGTGATTAGGGATTATACCTAATGAACCGGTCCTTCTTCTTTATGTCCTCCTTGGTTCTCCTCGGCCTTCTCTAGGTAGTAGACGATCCACCCGAGAGCGAAACTCCAAGCTAAACCTCTAACTTGAGGTAACTAATCAACTTTGATTGCTAATCAAAGATGATAGAATGATAAAGAGTGTAGGTTATGGATTGTTTAGTCTAACTAAACCTTTGTTCTCAACACATGAGGATTAAGGTTAGTATCTTGAAGATGAGAGCTTGAGGAGAGAGAATGTGTGATATGATAATGAGAGAAGAGAGAGAGTGTATCATAATATTATGAAGCATTCTTATTTTCAATAAATCAATAAAGGAAATGAATAAGCATGCTTCACAAAATATCTTGTGATGATTCATTAACATGAGTCATTAAGCAATAAATGAGCATTAATGAAGTGAATGAATCACCACTATGACTCACTCTCTTTCCAAAACAAACCTCCTTAGTCACATCTTCTAGAAGCTTCTCGAGTAATTACGAGAACGCCCCTCCGATCCGTAAAAATACGGAAAAACTTTAGACTGTATAAATCCAATAACCGGATACCAGTAACTGGCTTAAACCAAAGCCGACTGGTAAAATCTGTCCGAAAGTCGTACGCGCGTAAACGCACGTATGCGTCCGAACCCTTTGTCGCAAAACCATGCAACCTCTATATCGTTTCGCCTGGAGTAGGAAACTCTCTGTGTGGGACTCTAGAGACTCGACTACTACGCTGGCAGTGGGTTTAACCACAGACCGCAAGCGGCACTAGCTGTACGTAACGGTCCCCAGGTAGCTGTCGATAAGAAGGCCGATGAGTAAACCCATCCGAACTCCTACTGAGTCTGATGTGACAATCTCCATACAGTCCGGTCCGTTCGTCCATGACTATCGCATATCGGGCCTAGGGGGGCGGCAAGCGTCAGTCCCCTAATAGCGGTATAAGTCGTGTCGGAGTGAAGCCCATTACACCCTGAGAAACTGCTGGAACCTACCAGCAAATCTCGCTTGCCCTGGCCAGGGACTTTGCGTAATGGCTCTCTGACACAGCACGATATCTACTCCCAATACCGGGAGGGACGAATCCTGTCTAACCGCCACTGCCTCCAAGTGCTCGGGACTGCACCCAACTGCTACCTGTTTGCACGACTCCATAGAGCCGTGGTAGGGTAGCAATCTAAGAACAGTGGGACACACTCGAGGCGAAGTAGCAGTGTCAAGTCTGCGGACTACGCTGTACTCATGTCACCTGGGAACTGTTCACTGACGACTGGTATCAAACCAACCAACAGTTCCCTGTGAGTCCTGTCCGGTGTACCCGTAACCTAACGAGCACCTGTATACTATCTCCAGTACGACGTACTGACGGCTGTGGGACAGACCATCTCCCCAACTGGGATGAGAAGCGTACACACTAGTCTACTCCGGAGTATCGATGCTCTGTCTCGATAATCCAACGACCAGGGACCTGAATAAGGATGTGCTTGTAGACTACCCAGCCCCCACTAGTGTGACTGCCATCACAACGCTGGTAGCCAAGCAAGATCCTAAGAGCTCTATCAATACGTACACTCACATATTAAGATAGAAAAACCAAGTAGCATACTACCATGTTTAGCAAGACTGTTATATACATGTGAATATCCCAAGCTTCCATTAAGTAATATACAAGCTAGTATGATACAGTAATGGCCTTCTAGGGCATAAACACTAACAATCTCCCACTTGCACTAGGGCCATGTACTGGCATATCGCAGACCAATGATCTCGAGCAGCCTCTCGAACTGAATCTGAGGAAGGGCCTTCGTGAATGGATCAGCAATGTTCTCTTCTGAAGCAACTCTCCGAACCTCGATCTCCTGACGATCAATGATCTCCCTGATCAGGTGATACCGCCTTAAGATGTGTCTGGATTTCTGATGGGACCTTGGTTCCTTCGCTAAAGCTATAGCTCCGTTGTTGTCGCAATACAGAGGTATTGGATCAACTATGGTAGGAACCACCTGAAGTTCTGTTAGGAACTTCTTCATCCAGACTGCTTCTTTTGCGGCATCGCAAGCAGCTATATACTCCGCTTCCATCGTCGAGTCAGCAACGGTGTCCTGCTTGGAGCTCTTCCAGCACACCGCCCCTCCATTGAGGGTAAAGACGTAACCCGACATGGACTTGGAATCGTCCTTATCACTCTGGAAGCCGGAATCAGCAAAGGCCTCCAACCTGAGGTCTTTTCCGCCGTAAACCAAGAACATCTCCTTAGTCCTCCTCAGGTACTTGAGAATGTTCTTTACTGCTATCCAGTGTTTCTCCCCTGGGTTTGACTGATACCTGCTTACCACGCTCAGTGCATAAGCTACATCTGGTCTGGTACACAACATCGCATACATTATAGAGCCTACCGCAGAAGCGTAGGGTATAATAGACATGCGTTCCCTTTCCAAATCAGTCTTGGGAGACATCTCTTTGGAGAGGGTGATTCCGTGACAAGCCGGTAGATTACCGCGCTTTGAATCTTCCATACTGAATCTTTTCAGTACAGTGTCGATATACCTGGACTGCGAAAGTCCCAACATCCTCTTGGATCTATCACGATAGATCCGGATCCCCAGAATGTAAGAGGCATCACCCAGGTCTTTCATGGAGAACCTGTGTGACAAGAATCCTTTGACAGATTGTAGCATAGGAATGTCATTTCCTATCAATAGAATGTCATCCACGTACAAGACGAGGAATACGACACTTCTGGCCACAGCTTTACTATATATGCACGGTTCATCTGGATTTTTGATAAAGTCATATTCTTTGACTGTCTCATCAAAACAGATGTTCCAACTCCGCGATGCCTGCTTTAGTCCATAAATGGACTTAAGTAGCTTGCATACTTTCCCGCTGCTCCCACTCTGATTGAAACCCTCTGGCTGATCCATATAGACGCTCTCTTCTAAATTTCCATTCAGAAAAGCCGTCTTTACGTCCATCTGCCAGATTTCATAATCATGGAAGGCAGCAATAGCAAGAAGGACCCGAATGGATTTGAGCATAGCCACTGGAGAAAAAGTTTCGTCATAGTCCAAACCAGGTCTTTGACGAAAACCCTTTGCAACAAGTCTAGCCTTATAGGTTTCCACCTGTCCATCTACACCAATCTTTTTCTTGAAGATCCATTTGCATCCTATGGGTTTTACCCCATCTGGAGCAAAGTCCAAAGTCCATACTTTGTTGGTGTACATGGACTCCATTTTGGTCCGCATTGCATCTAGCCATCGTACCGAGTCGCCGCTCTGGATGGCCTGCCTGAAGTCAGTAGGTTCATCATCATCTATGATGCAATCCTCTCTATCCCCATCTATGAGAAAACCGTAGTATCTCTCAGGCGGACGAGACGGCCTACTACTCCTGCGGAGGGGTGCGGGAATGTTCTGTTCTTCTTGAACCTCTGGTTCTACCAAACTTTCAGCAGCAGTTTGTGGTTCTGGAATTTCTTCCAGTTCTATTTCGCTCCCACTTGATTCCTTTTCTAAAAACTGATGTTCTAGAAAATGGGCATTACGAGAAACAAATACCTTCTGTTCCTCTGCGTAATAGAATAGATATCCCCTGGAGTGCTTTGGATATCCCACAAACAAACATTTTACTGATCGTGCCTCGAGCTTGTCCACATGCTGCTTTTTAACAAAAGCTGGACATCCCCAAATCTTTATATACTGTAGATGGGGTTTCTTCCCACTCCACATCTGATATGGAGTGGTAGGCACAGTCTTGGTAGGTACCATGTTCAAAAGATATGCCGCTGATTCTAGCGCATGTCCCCAGAAAGATCGCGGTAACTCAGCATTACTCATCATGGATCGTACCATATCCAATAGGGTTCGATTCCGTCTCTCCGATACACCGTTATGCTGTGGAGTGTATGGAGGAGTAAGCTGAGAGAGAATTCCTTTCTCTTTTAGGTAACCTAGGAACTCGGCACTCAAGTATTCACCACCTCGATCAGATCTAAGTGTCTTTATACTTTTGCCGGTTTGGTTTTCTACTTCATTCTTATACTCTTGGAATTTCTCAAAAGCCTCGGATTTATGTTTCATCAGATAAATGAATCCGTATCTTGAGTAATCATCCGTGAAAGTAATGAAATAGGAAAAACCACCTCTTGCATGTGTAGACATTGGACCGCATACATCACTGTGTATGAGTCCTAAGAGCTCGCTCGCTCTTACTCCTTGTCCAGTGAATGGAGTCTTTGTCATCTTTCCTTTGAGACAAGATTGACAAGTGCCATAAGTTTGATATTCGAACGTGTCCAAATATCCTTCTCTATGCAACTTAGTCAACCTTCTCTCATTGATGTGACCCAGTCTACAATGCCATAAGAAAGCTTTATTTAAATCTGGAGACTTTCTTTTTAGTGTGTTCTGGACATTGAAAACTTGGAGTTGGTTTAACACATATATGCCGTTATTTAGAGTACCGGACCCAATCAAACCATGATTAAGGTGGATGTTGACAACATCTCTTACAAACGTGAAATCATAACCTTTATTCGATAACAAGGAAACTGATATGATATTACACGTTAAGCTGGGTACAAAATAACAGTTATGTAAAACCAAAATATGTCCACTCGTCAATCCTAGGTGATAATCCCCGACGGACGCAGCTCCCACGCTAGCTCCGTTAGCAACCCTGAGGATCATATCACCTTCCTTTAGCACTCTACGGTTTCTCAGTGCCTGCAATGAATTGCAAATATGAGATCCTGACCCGGTATCCAATACCCAGGAAGTAGAGTTGATCGACAGACAATTCTCAATTACAAACACACCTGAAGTCGAAGCCACAGCTTGCTTCGGTTCCTGGTTCTTGGCGTTCCACGCTTTGCAATCCTTCTTCCAGTGCCCTTTCCTGTGACAATGGAAGCACTCATCCAGGCCAACTACCGGTGCTGTAAACTTTTTCTTTCCCTTCTTTCCCACCTTACTAACACCTCCTCTAGGTCTGGGTGCGGCCTTCTTCTTCCTTCCTTTGGCCCTAGCCTTGGACCCGGAAGAAGATGAACCGCCAACAAACATAGCGGGTGTTTCCCTTGCCTTCTGCAAGGTGCCCTCTGCACTCCTTAACATGTTTAGGAGTTCCGCAAGTTCAACTTCTTTTCCTTGAAGATTGAAGTTGAGGATAAACTGGGCGTAGGTGGGAGGAAGGGACTGGAGAACAAGGTCTGTATAGAGCTCATTATCCAAAGTCGTCCCAAGGTCTGCGAGCTCTTCTATATAGCCAATCATCTGTAGGACATGTTCACCTACCGATGACCCGACAGCCAACCTCGCTCGAAACAATTTCTTTGAGGTCTCGTATCTTGCTATACGAGATTGCTCTCCATAAAGTTCCTTTGTATGGAGAAATATGCCATCTAAGGACATATCCTCGTGCCTCCTCTGATGTTCATTGTTCATCGAGGCAAGCACGATGCACTTGGCTCTCGCGCAATCTAAATCCCAGGTTTTGCGGATTTCCTTATCCGCATTACTGGATTTGGGACCAGGGACAGCAGGTGCCGTAGCGGTGAGGACGTACCCCAGTTTGTCATAGGTCAAAGCCATCTTAACATTCCGCAGCCAATCTTTATAGTTTGGCCCCGTCAGTATATTTTTCTCTAAAAGTAACTTAAGTCCAGTCATTTTCAGGGTCGCTGCAATTAGGAGAGAGAGAAGAAAACTCTTTAGCATGATGCTCTTGCAAGTTTAGAGTGGTTTTTAGTTTATCTAAACTGGATGGCTCCCACTGTTTCTCGAATCCTTCCTCAAACCATAAAAGAAGAATTAGCCAAGACTATTCTCACCGTACAATACTTGCTTAACCGTTCAGCCAGGCCGGTGTCGATACTTCGAGGGAGGTTTTCCAACGCTTTCGCGAAGTTCCTTAATTAAAGAACCTCTTTTCTCTGGGGGCGTAACCCCGCTGACACTTTTCTGGACACCTACTAGGTTTATAGCATTGATCGTTAAGCGACGAATATCCTGATAAGTAGCATATACTCACAGTAGGATCGGGATCCAAATATCATCGTATGATAATGTTGAAGGAATCCTACCAACATTCATCAAACTCCAAATGGTATGCATCTCTTTGCAAATTTCAGTTTCTTTAGAAATTCCCGATATAAGTTTTTACCCCATGCTCTTATGACCTTGGCGTTAGGTCAAAATGTCATAAGTCACATGTCAAGTTCTACCCATCATTATCCTGTCAGTTTGAACCCATCCGTATATATCCTTGACGTTCGGCCAAAATGATAATACGACTGTCCCAAACTAACTCATCTATCTATGCAACAAATGAATATCCAGCAGCTACCAAACACTATGCCTTGGCGTTAGGTCAAAATACATAGCTTGAATACTACTGAATACCCAGATGAAATGACGGAGGGCTACGAATGGTTTTGGCGAAACCGTGAACGTAGTGAACTTGATATAACCGAAGGAACCTGATAGCTTTTAAAAGGAGTGGTTAAATCTCCGCATTTAAAAATATCTGTTTAAAAATAACCGAGTGGTTTCTTTTAAATTGTTCCAACGATTAAAACTTTGGTTTGTTTTACTTTGCATTACAGATAATGCGTCCCATCATTAACCTATCATTGCAGAAAACAACGAAAATATAACGTCCTCTTATGCCATCCGCATTCGCCACGGGGTCCCGTCATCACCCGTTAGGTTACTTAACTAACGACAGAGCGGGGGCTGGGCTAGCGCGGGTGTAAAACATAAGTGACGTCTAAATAGCTATAATAAATATAGATATTTTACATTCGTCTGACGCAATGATATTCATTCCAGAACACAGATAAACAATATTGGATTTGCAAGCAATCTGTATTTCTTTTGAGCCTGCAAGAAAAGACAGATTACACAGTTGTGATGAATAGCCGTTTACCCCACCCTCGACCCCTACGGGTACGGCAATCTGTGTACCCCACCTTGGGTCAGTCCTAGGAGCAAAAACAGTAAAATGAAATAATACAACGGTGGCTACAACCGCAACCTGGAAGTGCCCCGCGAAAATAATATTACAACAAATTACATTTACAACAAATGAATTATAACAATAACCCTTTGCTAACCCCGGCTATACACCACAACAGTCCAATACAGTTTATATGCACAAACAGATATAACCATTTCAGAAATGTGCAACCCCCTGCCAACCGACATACTAGCAGTTGGGGGAGGTTTACGAACACATCAAACAATCACAGATATAATCCAATACGCAAATACTGTATTTTTCGATCGAATAAACAACTTCAAAATTGCTCCAAAATCTGCTCTGTTAAACAGTAACCTGAGCAATAATTAAATATCCCAGAAAACCCCAAATGTCACAGGGGACCCACACAAGAAAGACGAGTCCATGACTCGGTCAAAGCGCCGCGGATGCGCGGCAGATCCCACCGATCCGCCGCGCTTCCGCGGCCGAGTTGCCGATTCATGGGCTCGAATTTCTTGGGTGTTCTCCTGGACCCCTTTCTAGCTCTCTGAACACTCCAGAAAAATTTTAGGACTTCATTTTCACTTCGACAGAAACTTAACAGAACTAGGGTTTTCCGGGATCGTTTTTTCGTTCGAAATTCGTACAAATTTGCGATTAAGTTATTTAGTGTTTAGCGAGGCTCTGATACCACTGTAAGTCGATGTAGTACACCCCAGTACTTATGGGGAGGCGGAATTTACAAAACTTATCAAGTTTAAACAACAAACATCGACTAACCGCAAGAATCGAAGCTAAACCCTAAAAACCGTATTCTTATGAGTTTCTTTACATAAGTGATTAGGGATTATACCTAATGAACCGGTCCTTCTTCTTTATGTCCTCCTTGGTTCTCCTCGGCCTTCTCTAGGTAGTAGACGATCCACCCGAGAGCGAAACTCCAAGCTAAACCTCTAACTTGAGGTAACTAATCAACTTTGATTGCTAATCAAAGATGATAGAATGATAAAGAGTGTAGGTTATGGATTGTTTAGTCTAACTAAACCTTTGTTCTCAACACATGAGGATTAAGGTTAGTATCTTGAAGATGAGAGCTTGAGGAGAGAGAATGTGTGATATGATAATGAGAGAAGAGAGAGAGTGTATCATAATATTATGAAGCATTCTTATTTTCAATAAATCAATAAAGGAAATGAATAAGCATGCTTCACAAAATATCTTGTGATGATTCATTAACATGAGTCATTAAGCAATAAATGAGCATTAATGAAGTGAATGAATCACCACTATGACTCACTCTCTTTCCAAAACAAACCTCCTTAGTCACATCTTCTAGAAGCTTCTCGAGTAATTACGAGAACGCCCCTCCGATCCGTAAAAATACGGAAAAACTTTAGACTGTATAAATCCAATAACCGGATACCAGTAACTGGCTTAAACCAAAGCCGACTGGTAAAATCTGTCCGAAAGTCGTACGCGCGTAAACGCACGTATGCGTCCGAACCCTTTGTCGCAAAACCATGCAACCTCTATATCGTTTCGCCTGGAGTAGGAAACTCTCTGTGTGGGACTCTAGAGACTCGACTACTACGCTGGCAGTGGGTTTAACCACAGACCGCAAGCGGCACTAGCTGTACGTAACGGTCCCCAGGTAGCTGTCGATAAGAAGGCCGATGAGTAAACCCATCCGAACTCCTACTGAGTCTGATGTGACAATCTCCATACAGTCCGGTCCGTTCGTCCATGACTATCGCATATCGGGCCTAGGGGGGCGGCAAGCGTCAGTCCCCTAATAGCGGTATAAGTCGTGTCGGAGTGAAGCCCATTACACCCTGAGAAACTGCTGGAACCTACCAGCAAATCTCGCTTGCCCTGGCCAGGGACTTTGCGTAATGGCTCTCTGACACAGCACGATATCTACTCCCAATACCGGGAGGGACGAATCCTGTCTAACCGCCACTGCCTCCAAGTGCTCGGGACTGCACCCAACTGCTACCTGTTTGCACGACTCCATAGAGCCGTGGTAGGGTAGCAATCTAAGAACAGTGGGACACACTCGAGGCGAAGTAGCAGTGTCAAGTCTGCGGACTACGCTGTACTCATGTCACCTGGGAACTGTTCACTGACGACTGGTATCAAACCAACCAACAGTTCCCTGTGAGTCCTGTCCGGTGTACCCGTAACCTAACGAGCACCTGTATACTATCTCCAGTACGACGTACTGACGGCTGTGGGACAGACCATCTCCCCAACTGGGATGAGAAGCGTACACACTAGTCTACTCCGGAGTATCGATGCTCTGTCTCGATAATCCAACGACCAGGGACCTGAATAAGGATGTGCTTGTAGACTACCCAGCCCCCACTAGTGTGACTGCCATCACAACGCTGGTAGCCAAGCAAGATCCTAAGAGCTCTATCAATACGTACACTCACATATTAAGATAGAAAAACCAAGTAGCATACTACCATGTTTAGCAAGACTGTTATATACATGTGAATATCCCAAGCTTCCATTAAGTAATATACAAGCTAGTATGATACAGTAATGGCCTTCTAGGGCATAAACACTAACAGATCTACGTCGAGGCATCGCTAGAATAAGCTCCAACTTCACCAAGTCGGAAAAACTTATGAAGGAAACACCCTATACTACTTGGCAAGAGGTAGAGGATGAAGAAATAGGAAGTGGGTAAACTTTAGTTTTGTATTTCTCACTAGATTTCATGACTTGCCATTGGAGTAGCAAGCTTTCTCCATTTTGAAGAAGATGAAGAAGAAGAAGAAGATATGATAAGTTAATTAAAAATGATATAATTAAATCAATACTTATCATGACTTCAACTATAGTTAAGTGTAGAGAATTAACTTAGGTTAGTTAAATGGTTAGGGTTAAGCAAAAGGACAAAAGAATGACTTAGTCAAAGTTTCAAGAAACTTCAACTAAAAACAAAAGATTCAACCATTCATTTATCTTTATCTTTTTCTTTTGAAATAAATGAAATAAAAAGATAAATGAATAAGATGAAACCCTAATCACTAACTAACCATGGTTTAATACTTTACACAAAACCAAATAAGAATGTATCATCAAACATGATACAATCATGTGCACAAAGAAATATATCACATATACAACTTGCACAATTCAAGTGAGAAAATCCTTTTAAAGTCAACCAATACTAGTTAATGCAAAGTGATATATCAAATATAAAATTATACATTAAATCATTAAATCAACATTTGATTTAACGATCCGGTCATATCGCATATAAACCGACTAGTATCCTATATATCGGCTTATCGAATCAATCCTTGATTCGATAACTAGGTTACATCGCATATAACCAATCGATACATTCATCGCGAGAATGGAATACGGTATCACATACACGCATTATTCTCGGTCCCGCACATATCTCATATGCGCTCTTATTTCGTTTCGCTTGAGCCAGGAAACCTCTGTGTAGGACTCTAAAGACTCGTCAATACGCCGGCAGCGGATGATGATCATATCAAACACCCACAAGCCGCAAGCGGTCTGCTAAACGTAACGGCCACCCGGGTATTGAGTGATCAGAAGATCGACGAGCAAGCCCGCTCACACTCTTGCGAATCCAACCAGTAACACTTACCGTATAGTCCGGTCTGTTCGTCTGATATGTCGCATATCTCGCCTAGGGGTGGTAAACGTCAGACCCCAATAGCTCGATAAGTCATGCCGACGTAAGGTCCATGACATTCGTGAAACTACTGATAACTCTTACCAGTATATCACTGCAACCCTGGCCAGGGATTTCCTGTTATGGCCAGTCGAGCATAGCACAACATCAACCCCCAATACCGGGAGAGACGAATCCCCTCCTATCGCTCATTGCCTCCATGTGAATCGGGACTGTACCCAAAAACCACCTGTTTGCACAACTCAGTAGAGCCATGGTAGGGTGGAAATCAAAGCACAGTGGGAGACACACAAGACTCTATGACGATCTCGGGTCAACAGACTAAGCTGTACCAGTGTCACCAGAGAACTGCCATCTGACGTGAGGTATTATACCACCTGGGAGTTCTCGGCGAGTCCGTTCAGTGTACCCAGTCTCCACTGAGCACCCGCATACCATCTTCGATGTCAAACACCAATGGATATGGGATCATCCATCGCCCATCGCATGGGTCAAGAAGATATACGCTAGTCTACTCTGGAATATCGATGCCCCGTCTCGATATTCCCACGACTAGGAACAATGAAGGATGTACTCACTGACTACCCAGGCCCCACTAGTATGATCTGCATCATAGTCCTGGAAGTCGAGTACACATCCTAAGGGGCTTTATCAACATGTAATCAGAGAGACAGAAAGTATACATGTTAAGATAAAGAGCAACCAGATAGCGTACTATCATGTCGAGCAAGAAAGTCCTACCTATATATGTCCCAGCATCCACTACAATATACATCCAATGTACAGTAATGGCCTCTAGGGCATACATATAACTAACAATCTCCCACTTGCACTAGGGCCATCTGTAGCAATGGTTGCAGTATCTAATACTCAACCATCCCATATGAGTCTCTCTCTGGGATAAGGCCTTCGTGAGTGGATCCGCCGTGTTGTCCTCTGAGTCTACTCTCCTAACCTCGATCACCCTGAAGATCAACTATCTCCATGATCCGGTGATGCTGCCTCAGAATTTGTCTGGGTCACTGATGGGACCAGGGTTCCAGGGCCGAAGCCACACTTCCATTGTCATACAATGGCAGGAACCTAGTTCATCTTATGAACCAATATACACCCAAACGTCCTCTTTGGTAGTATCTTCAATAGCGATGTTACCAGCCTTTATCGTCTAGTTTGCCACGGTATCTAGCTTGGAACTCTTCCAACATACCGTCCCTTTACTAAGGGTAAAGACAGTGCCTGTGACTGACATTCAGTCGTCTTAATCACCCTGGAACACTTCCAGTGATTCTCCCCAGGATCGATTGATACAATCTCACTATACCTAGTGAGAACCCTAATATCCCTTTAGATCTATCTCATAGGTCCAAATCTCAGGATTTAGGAGGTATCATCTTTATCCTATTTGGAGAATCCTAGTGATAATAGGAGATTGGCCGATCGTAGTATAGGAAACACTTTTCCTATCAAGAGTATGTTGTCTACGTACGATACGAAGATGACCACCTTACTCTCTACTACCCTTTTGTAAATACAAGGTTCGTCTACCATTTTGATGAAGTCAAACACTTTGACTATCACATCAAAACAGACGTTCCAACTCCGCAATGCCTGCTTCATTATGTAAAGCAACCTGCACACGTTTCCGCTGCTCCCACTGTTTACGAAGCCCTCTGGCTGTGTTCTTACAGACGTTCTCTTCTTAATCAGTATTTAGAAAAACAGTCATGGCACCCAACCGCCAGATATCGTAGTCATGGTATGTAGCCGTGGTAAGTAGGATCTGGATAGACTTAAGCATAACTACTCGAAAAAGGTTTCATTATTATCCACTCCTGGTCAATGACGAAAACCTTTAACAAGTCTAGCTTTGAAAGTCTCAACTTTTCCATCTACTCCAAGTAATCTTCTCAAGATATACTTGCTCCTGATGGGGATTTAACCCTTCAGATATAGCAACCAAAGTCCATACTTTGTTGGTGTATAAGGATTCCATCTCAGATCACTAAGCATCCAGCCATTCTTACAGAGTCCCTATTCTCGATGGCCTGCTCGAAACTGGTTGGGTCATCATCTCATGATGCAATCCTTGCTCCCACTGTCATCGAGAAACCGAGATATCTCTCAGGCGGATGAGGAACCCTACTAGATCGGCGGAGAGGCTGAGGTTCATCGGGAACTATAGAATCTTATGGTTCTGTCAAATCATCAACTGCAGTTTTGTATAGCTGGAACCTTTCCAGTTCTACAGAACTGATCCTGCCTCGATCTTGTCCGGATTTTGCTTTAAACATAGGCCGGACAACCCCAAATCTTAACTTACTTAAGAGATAGGATCTTCCCGCATCATATCTTATATGGAGTGGTAGGCACTGATTTGATTCGAACTTAATTCAATAGGTATGCAGCTTCTCAAGTGCATAACCCCAAAAGGAAATAGGTAACTCAGTAATACTCATCATAGAGCACACCATATCTAATATTGTGCAATTGCTCCGCCCTGATACACCGTTGTGCTGTGGTGTATTCAGAGGAGTAGTACGGAGAGAGAATCTCATTCTCCTTTAGAATGGTCCAGGAATGCCATGCACAAGTATTCTCCTCCCTGATCTCATCATAGGACATAATACTTATACCCGGTTATTGGTTCTCTACTTCTAACTTATATTCTGTGAATACCTCAAAAGGTTCGGACTTATGTTTCAACAGGAACATATGACTGAATCTTGAGAGATTATCAGAGAATATAATGAAGTATAAAGAACCAATCCTGGCATGTGTAGATAGGAGACTTTACATACATCATCATGTATCAGTCCCAAGAGTTTTCTAACTCTTTCTCTGTTTCTAATAAACAGAGCTATGGTAATCTATTCTTTGTGACATGACTGGCAAGTTTCACAAGATGTAAATTCAAACTGATTTAAATATGCATCTAAAATGTAACTTCAGCCAGTCGGGTCGCATTGATGTGACCTAGTCTACAATGCCTCAAGAAGGATTCGTTCATTTCTGAACTCTTCTTCTTGTGTGTGTTCAGTATACTAGGAACTGTAGTTTGATTTAGAACTTCAATGCTTTTAGATAACGTGCCTGAACCGATCAACTTTTGATATAGGAAATGTTCAAAACATTATCCAACAATACAAAATTTTATCATTTCTTTACGGATAAAGAGACTGATATAATTTTGTATATCAGGTTCGGTATCTAATAACATTCGTTCAGAATCAATGTATTACAATACAAGGTGACAGTGACCGACAGACTTGGCTGCAACACTTGCCCCGTTTTCTGTCTCATGAAACTTATCACCCGTTCTCAGTTTTTCTACCCTTTTGTAGCCCTATGTAACAGATTACATATCTGGGATCCTGATCCGGTATCATATACCCAGGATGCAGAGGATACTGAGAAACAGTTCTTTGTAATGAACACACCCGAAGAAGATGCATCATATGCACTTTCTTCGTTTGGGCGGCATAGGAAATCTGGTATTCCCCTATTTCCTGCTCTGTCTTATAACAATTATAAGTTGGAGCGGGACCAACGTTCCCCAGCTCAGTATAACAAGCGGGTTCGGTCAATACATCCATATTATAATCTTGATTAAGGCGTGATATGGTCGCTACCTGGAGAGAGAGAGAGAAGAAAACACTCTGCGTGCGCTCTTGCAAGATCAGATTGGTTATATATTTTATCTAATCAGGATGGCTTCCACTGTTTTTATCAAATCTTCCTTCAAACCCTAAAAAGAAAGACTAGCCGGGATTAATTACACTCTACAAGTTCGCCAATCTTTCAGCCAGGCCAGTGTCGGTACTTTGAGGGAGGTTCCCCGCGCTTTCGCACGGACCTAATTACTGTAAACCTCGTTTTCCCAGAGGCGTAACCCCGTTGACACCTTTCTAGACACCTACTTGATCGGCTAATTGCAAAATGCAAAACTCTCCCAGGAGTAACAATTACTCGCAGTGGGTATCGGGATCCAACTATCACATAGAAGGTATGCAATCTCATTGCAAGTTTCAACACTTGAAACTCCCGATAATGGTTTTTACCCCTAGCACCTATGACCTTAACTATGGTCAACAAATCATAAGTACTAGTCAAGTTCTACCCGTCATTTCGTGATTAATTAGACCCACCCACATGACCCTTAACTAAGGTCAACAAAGTCACGCGACTGTCCTAACTAATCGCATCATATGCAGTGTAGGAAGACATCACTTAGCTACCGTACACTGTGCCTTGACTATGGTCAACAAACACAGCACGAATACTAAGCACTCTACTTCCTAAAATGACGGAGGGTTGCGAATGGTTTTTGTGAAAACCTTTAACGCTTTGAACTTGATCTCGTTGCGGAATCAAACGGTTTTTAAATGGAATGCTTTTCGAAGCTTTTCTAGTTTTGCTAAAGGGGTCACTCCCGGTGAAGGGATCGTCGGCCCTTTCCTCGTCGAATGAGGTGCGGGATATATCATATATATCACTGTGCAAAGCGGAAACTATAGAAGCGATCAAATGACAAACCGAGGGTTGTAGCATCTGCCAGTTATTGCTAAAGGAGTCACTCCCGGTGAAGGGATCTCGGTCCTTTCCCTATCGAATAAGGTGCAGGATGTTCTACAAGGAACACCAAGATGCAAAGCAAGAACTGTAGCTACCTGTTTTATTTTGAAATTCGATTCCACAACATCAATTAGGTTTATTTTCTTTCATTAATCTCATTAATGAATATCCCATCATTTAAATTACCTAAACATCACAGATAGATATGACGTACACTTATGCCATCCGCATTCGCCTCGATGTCCCCTCGTGCACTGTTAGGTTAGGTAACTAACGGCAGAGCGGGGCAGGGCTAGCGCGGGTGTAGAACATAAGCAACGTCTATATAATATATCATATATACTATATATAATATCTGCCACAGAACATTGCATGATCTCAGATAAAACACAGCAGAAGAAACATATGAAATATTGGATATACTAGGACGTCCGTGTTTTCAATACGAGCCAGTATAAAACACGGATTCCACGGTCGTGATGAATAGCCAATCCCACACCCCTAGACCCCTACGAGAGCGGCAAGCAACCCTACCAATTCTAGGGTTAGGAGACCCGGACTCGACTCCTCGAGTTGGTCTCCCACTGGACCCTAGAACCCGGTTACTAGTGCTCCCCTCCTTGGGTCTATCCTAGTGCAGAAAAGTAAATAATATACAAACGGTGACTACTTCCGCAACCTGGAAGTGCCCCAATAAAAGAATATTACATACAAGTTTTTACATGAATGAAAATGGAAAAACACTCATCTCACATAAAAACCCCCCGGCTATTCAAATACGACGATCCAATATAACATATCCAGCAACACATAACATCACATGTCATCAACGTAAGTAAATATGCGCATCCCAATTGTCGTTGACATATAGCAACGAAACCGGCGATATCACATATTACACTTACGGTCACAGAAAAGAAAGTGTAAAACTACAACAGTTGGAATCCGCAACCACCTCAGACATCACATGCCTGACCAAATGAATTACTTAGACATCGCATGCCTAACAATTATAAACCCCGCATTTTAGTCTCAAAATCGAAAACACTTTTCAATATCAAGTCGGGCAATTCAACAAGATTCCCGACATCCTGATCGCATGCTCGTCGCAAACTTTAGTAGACGGCCGCACCCCCGACGCCATCGACGAAGTGCACCAAGGCGGAACACCGCTGCCGCGAGCACCCGAACGGATGCTTTCGGCGACGGGGTTCTCCTACAGTCACTTGGTCGGGGTTATGGAGTGAGGCTGTCTATTAAGTTTACCTGGCGAGTATCCGCGTACGCTACGTGATTGCGACAGACTTTTGATCGCATCAAAATTCCGTGGCAACCGATCAAGTGAGACTAAACTGCTATGTTTATAACATTCATTTAGTTATCACATAACTTTTGTGAATTCCAATTATTGTATCCCATTCCAGATAAACAGAAAATGTTAAACTTTTCGATCGAACAATCGAACACCCAAGTTTTCCCGATACAGATCAACACATGAAATAAGTCTAACAACATTCAGTTCGTGCCTCAGTACCAACGGTCCAGCCGTAGAAGGGTCAAGCCAACGCCTCACATGTGGCACGCCGTACTGCCCCAAACCCGAAGGTTCAAAGGGCAGTTCAAGACGGTCACATAATCGAGTTAAGGTTTGTTGTCTTCTAGAGGGTCCATCGCGTTACTTGCACTACTTAGAACGTCGTTAAACAACGGGAAAATCCAACACTTGGAAATTTCCCGACAGGGGAAAAATTGGGTATTTATATCCGGCCGAACTTTTTAACATATTCTAAAAAATATCCGGAAAAGCACACCGACAAAATTTAGACAGTCCGATCGAATACACCGAGTCCCCAATACAACCCAAAAAATACAACTCTGGAATAAATATTAAAAACATCCAGAACACACAAGAAACACCAACGTAGACAACTGAAGAAAACACACAAGCTCATCATCACAGACGGCCGCGGAACCGCCGCAAAATGGGGGTCAACGCCGCGGTTCCGCGGTCGTACTGTTGAATCAGTTTGTCGTTTTCTCCAGTTTGCCTTAGAATTTCCTGCACATTTCTCTGCATATTTTTAATTCCAAAAATCCACATTTTACAGAAAAGTCCAGAGAGCAATTTTCAAAGTCGGGTTTTGGGTCGATCGGACTTCAAACTCCGTCGGGACTTCGCCTAAGGCTCTAGCTAGGCTCTGATACCACTGAAAGGTTCCTAGGCACCCTAGTGAGGTCTCACAAGTGATCAAACACGCTAATTTCTAAAAATACGGTGCCTACAAACCCTAGAACGGATCGTTTGCTAGATATACATTGGCGAAAACATAAACTAGTTAACATTTTAACTAAGGGAATGGACATACAACCTTTGTAGATCCGGTCCACCACCTCCACGGCTCCGCAACGAAGTCCCCTCCGCTGTCCAAAAAGAATCCGGACTCCAACGTCGGCCTCGTCGAAGAATGGGCGGGCTTGATCGTTGGTTCGATGCCGAAGATGATCTACGTCGAGGCATCGCTAGAACAAGCTCCAACTTCACCAAGTCGGAAAAACTTATGAAGGAAACACCCTATACTACTTGGCAAGAGGTAGAGGATGAAGAAATAGGAAGTGGGTAAACTTTAGTTTTGGATTTCTCACTAGATTTCATGACTTGCCATTGGAGTAGCAAGCTTTCTCCATTTTGAAGAAGATGAAGAAAAAGAAGAAGATATGATAAGTTAATTAAAAATGAGATAATTAAATCAATACTTATCATGACTTCAACTATAGTTAAGTGTAGAGAATTAACTTAGGTTAGTTAAATGGTTAGGGTTAAGCAAAAGGACAAAAGAATGACTTAGTCAAAGTTTCAAGAAACTTCAACTAAAAACAAAAGATTCAACCATTCATTTATCTTTATCTTTTTCTTTTGAAATAAATGAAATAAAAAGATAAATGAATAAGATGAAACCCTAATCACTAACTAACCATGGTTTAATACTTTACACAAAACCAAACAAGAATGTATCATCAAACATGATACAATCATGTGCACAAAGAAATATATCACATATACAACTTGCACAATTCAAGTGAGAAAATCCTTTTAAAGTCAACCAATACTAGTTAATGCAAAGTGATATATCAAATATAAAATTATACATTAAATCATTAAATCAACATTTGATTTAACGATCCGGTCATATCGCATATAAACCGACTAGTATCCTATGTATCGGCTTATCGAATCAATCCTTGATTCGATAACTAGGTTACATCGCATATAACCAATCGATACATTCATCGCGAGAATGGAATACGGTATCACATACACGCATTATTCTCGGTCCCGCACATATCTCATATGCGCTCCTATTTCGTTTCGCTTGAGCCAGGAAACCTCTGTGTAGGACTCTAAAGACTCGTCAATACGCCGGCAGCGGATGATGATCATATCAAACACCCACAAGCCGCAAGCGGTCTGCTAAACGTAACGGCCACCCGGGTATTGAGCGATCAGAAGATCGACGAGCAAGCCCGCTCACACTCCTGCGAATCCAACCAGTAACACTTACCGTATAGTCCGGTCTGTTCGTCTGATATGTCGCATATCTCGCCTAGGGGTGGTAAACGTCAGACCCCAATAGCTCGATAAGTCATGCCGACGTAAGGTCCATAACATTCGTGAAACTACTGATAACTCTTACCAGTATATCACTGCAACCCTGGCCAGGGATTTCCTGTTATGGCCAGTCGAGCATAGCACAACATCAACCCCCAATACCGGGAGAGACGAATCCCCTCCTATCGCTCATTGCCTCCATGTGAATCGGGACTGTACCCAAAAACCACCTGTTTGCACAACTCAGTAGAGCCATGGTAGGGTGGAAATCAAAGCACAGTGGGAGACACACAAGACTCTATGATGATCTCGGGTCAACAGACTAAGCTGTACCAGTGTCACCAGAGAACTGCCATCTGACGTGAGGTATTATACCACCTGGGAGTTCTCGGCGAGTCCGTTCAGTGTACCCAGTCTCCACTGAGCACCCGCATACCATCTTCGATGTCAAACACCAATGGATATGGGATCATCCATCGCCCATCGCATGGGTCAAGAAGATATACGCTAGTCTACTCTGGAATATCGATGCCCCGTCTCGATATTCCCACGACTAGGAACAATGAAGGATGTACTCACTGACTACCCAGGCCCCACTAGTATGATCTGCATCATAGTCCTGGAAGTCGAGTACACATCCTAAGGGGCTTTATCAACATGTAATCAGAGAGACAGAAAGTATACATGTTAAGATAAAGAGCAACCAGATAGCGTACTATCATGTCGAGCAAGAAAGTCCTACCTATATATGTCCCAGCATCCACTACAATATACATCCAATGTACAGTAATGGCCTCTAGGGCATACATATAACTAACAATCTCCCACTTGCACTAGGGCCATCTGTAGCAGTGGTTGCAGTATCTAATACTCAACCATCCCATATGAGTCTCTCTCTGGGATAAGGCCTTCGTGAGTGGATCCGCCGTGTTGTCCTCTGAGTCTACTCTCCTAACCTCGATCACCCTGGAGATCAACTATCTCCATGATCCGGTGATGCTGCCTCAGAATTTGTCTGGGTCACTGATGGGACCAGGGTTCCAGGGCCGAAGCCACACTTCCATTGTCATACAATGGCAGGAACCTAGTTCATCTTATGAACCAATATACACCCAAACGTCCTCTTTGGTAGTATCTTCAATAGCGATGTTACCAGCCTTTATCGTCTAGTTTGCCACGGTATCTAGCTTGGAACTCTTCCAACATACCGTCCCTTTACTAAGGGTAAAGACAGTGCCTGTGACTGACATTCAGTCGTCTTAATCACCCTGGAACACTTCCAGTGATTCTCCCCAGGATCGATTGATACAATCTCACTATACCTAGTGAGAACCCTAATATCCCTTTAGATCTATCTCATAGGTCCAAATCTCAGGATTTAGGAGGTATCATCTTTATCCTATTTGGAGAATCCTAGTGATAATAGGAGATTGGCCGATCGTAGTATAGGAAACACTTTTCCTATCAAGAGTATGTTGTCTACGTACGATACGAAGATGACCACCTTACTCTCTACTACCCTTTTGTAAATACAAGGTTCGTCTACCATTTTGATGAAGTCAAACACTTTGACTATCACATCAAAACAGACGTTCCAACTCCGCGATGCCTGCTTCATTATGTAAAGCAACCTGCACACGTTTCCGCTGCTCCCACTGTTTACGAAGCCCTCTGGCTGTGTTCTTACAGACGTTCTCTTCTAAATCAGTATTTAGAAAAACAGTCATGGCACCCAACCGCCAGATATCGTAGTCATGGTATGTAGCCGTGGTAAGTAGGATCTGGATAGACTTAAGCATAACTACTCGAAAAAGGTTTCATTATTATCCACGCCTGGTCAATGACGAAAACCTTTAACAAGTCTAGCTTTGAAAGTCTCAACTTTTCCATCTACACCAAGTAATCTTCTCAAGATATACTTGCTCCTGATGGGGATTTAACCCTTCAGATATAGCAACCAAAGTCCATACTTTGTTGGTGTATAAGGATTCCATCTCAGATCACTAAGCATCCAGCCATTCTTACAGAGTCCCTATTCTCGATGGCCTGCTCGAAACTGGTTGGGTCATCATCTCATGATGCAATCCTTGCTCCCACTGTCATCGAGAAACCGAGATATCTCTCAGGCGGATGAGGAACCCTACTAGATCGGCGGAGAGGCTGAGGTTCATCGGGAACTATAGAATCTTATGGTTCTGTCAAATCATCAACTGCAGTTTTGTATAGCTGGAACCTTTCCAGTTCTACAGAACTGATCCTGCCTCGATCTTGTCCGGATTTTGCTTTAAACATAGGCCGGACAACCCCAAATCTTAACTTACTTAAGAGATAGGATCTTCCCGCATCATATCTTATATGGAGTGGTAGGCACTGATTTGATTCGAACTTAATTCAATAGGTATGCAGCTTCTCAAGTGCATAACCCCAAAAGGAAATAGGTAACTCAGTAATACTCATCATAGAGCACACCATATCTAATATTGTGCAATTGCTCCGCCCTGATACACCGTTGTGCTGTGGTGTATTCAGAGGAGTAGTACGGAGAGAGAATCTCATTCTCCTTTAGAATGGTCCAGGAATGCCATGCACAAGTATTCTCCTCCCTGATCTCATCATAGGACATAATACTTATACCCGGTTATTGGTTCTCTACTTCTAACTTATATTCTGTGAATACCTCAAAAGGTTCGGACTTATGTTTCAACAGGAACATATGACTGAATCTTGAGAGATTATCAGAGAATATAATGAAGTATAAAGAACCAATCCTGGCATGTGTAGACAGGAGACTTTACATACATCATCATGTATCAGTCCCAAGAGTTTGCTAACTCTTTCTCTGTTTCTAATAAACAGAGCTATGGTAATCTATTCTTTGTGACATGACTGGCAAGTTTCACAAGATGTAAATTCAAACTGATTTAAATATGCATCTAAAATGTAACTTCAGCCAGTCGGGTCGCATTGATGTGACCTAGTCTACAATGCCTCAAGAAGGATTCGTTCATTTCTGAACTCTTCTTCTTGTGTGTGTTCAGTATACTAGGAACTGTAGTTTGATTTAGAACTTCAATGCTTTTAGATAACGTGCCTGAACCGATCAACTTTTGATATAGGAAATGTTCAAAACATTATCCAACAATACAAAATTTTATCATTTCTTTACTGATAAAGAGACTGATATAATTTTGTATATCAGGTTCGGTATCTAATAACATTCGTTCAGAATCAATGTATTACAATACAGGGTGACAGTGACCGACAGACTTGGCTGCAACACTTGCCCCGTTTTCTGTCTCATGAAACTTATCACCCGTTCTCAGTTTTTCTACCCTTTTGTAGCCCTATGTAACAGATTACATATCTGGGATCCTGATCCGGTATCATATACCCAGGATGCAGAGGATACTGAGAAACAGTTCTTTGTAATGAACACACCCGAAGAAGATGCATCATATGCACTTTCTTCGTTTGGGCGGCATAGGAAATCTGGTATTCCCCTATTTCCTGCTCTGTCTTATAACAATTATAAGTTGGAGCGGGACCAACGTTCCCCAGCTCAGTATAACAAGCGGGTTCGGTCAATACATCCATATTATAATCTTGATTAAGGCGTGATATGGTCGCTACCTGGAGAGAGAGAGAAGAAAACACTCTGCGTGCGCTCTTGCAAGATCAGATTGGTTATATATTTTATCTAATCAGGATGGCTTCCACTGTTTTTATCAAATCTTCCTTCAAACCCTAAAAGGAAAGACTAGCCGAGATTAATTACACTCTACAAGTTCGCCAATCTTTCAGCCAGTCCAGTGTCGGTACTTTGAGGGAGGTTCCCCGCGCTTTCGCACGGACCTAATTACTGTAAACCTCGTTTTCCCAGAGGCGTAACCCCGTTGACACCTTTCTAGACACCTACTTGATCGGCTAATTGCAAAATGCAAAACTCTCCCAGGAGTAACAATTACTCGCAGTGGGTATCGGGATCCAACTATCACATAGAAGGTATGCAATCACATTGCAAGTTTCAACACTTGAAACTCCCGATAATGGTTTTTACCCCTAGCACCTATGACCTTAACTATGGTCAACAAATCATAAGTACTAGTCAAGTTCTACCCGTCATTTCGTGATTAATTAGACCCACCCACATGACCCTTAACTAAGGTCAACAAAGTCACGCGACTGTCCTAACTAATCGCATCATATGCAGTGTAGGAAGACATCACTTAGCTACCGTACACTGTGCCTTGACTATGGTCAACAAACACAGCACGAATACTAAGCACTCTACTTCCTAAAATGACGGAGGGTTGCGAATGGTTTTTGTGAAAACCTTTAACGCTTTGAACTTGATCTCGTTGCGGAATCAAACGGTTTTTAAATGGAATGCTTTTCGAAGCTTTTCTAGTTTTGCTAAAGGGGTCACTCCCGGTGAAGGGATCGTCGGCCCTTTCCTCGTCGAATGAGGTGCGGGATATATCATATATATCACTGTGCAAAGCGGAAACTATAGAAGCGATCAAATGACAAACCGAGGGTTGTAGCATCTGCCAGTTATTGCTAAAGGAGTCACTCCCGGTGAAGGGATCTCGGTCCTTTCCCTATCGAATAAGGTGCAGGATGTTCTACAAGGAACACCAAGATGCAAAGCAAGAACTGTAGCTACCTGTTTTATTTTGAAATTCGATTCCACAACATCAATTAGGTTTATTTTCTTTCATTAATCTCATTAATGAATATCCCATCATTTAAATTACCTAAACATCACAGATAGATATGACGTACACTTATGCCATCCGCATTCGCCTCGATGTCCCCTCGTGCACTGTTAGGTTAGGTAACTAACGGCAGAGCGGGGCAGGGCTAGCGCGGGTGTAGAACATAAGCAACGTCTATATAATATATCATATATACTATATATAATATCTGCCACAGAACATTGCATGATCTCAGATAAAACACAGCAGAAGAAACATATGAAATATTGGATATACTAGGACGTCCGTGTTTTCAATACGAGCCAGTATAAAACACGGATTCCACGGTCGTGATGAATAGCCAATCCCACACCCCTAGACCCCTACGAGAGCGGCAAGCAACCCTACCAATTCTAGGGTTAGGAGACCCGGACTCGACTCCTCGAGTTGGTCTCCCACTGGACCCTAGAACCCGGTTACTAGTGCTCCCCTCCTTGGGTCTATCCTAGTGCAGAAAAGTAAATAATATACAAACGGTGACTACTTCCGCAACCTGGAAGTGCCCCAATAAAAGAATATTACATACAAGTTTTTACATGAATGAAAATGGAAAAACACTCATCTCACATAAAAACCCCCCGGCTATTCAAATACGACGATCCAATATAACATATCCAGCAACACATAACATCACATGTCATCAACGTAAGTAAATATGCGCATCCCAATTGTCGTTGACATATAGCAACGAAACCGGCGATATCACATATTACACTTACGGTCACAGAAAAGAAAGTGTAAAACTACAACAGTTGGAATCCGCAACCACCTCAGACATCACATGCCTGACCAAATGAATTACTTAGACATCGCATGCCTAACAATTATAAACCCCGCATTTTAGTCTCAAAATCGAAAACACTTTTCAATATCAAGTCGGGCAATTCAACAAGATTCCCGACATCCTGATCGCATGCTCGTCGCAAACTTTAGTAGACGGCCGCACCCCCGACGCCATCGACGAAGTGCACCAAGGCGGAACACCGCTGCCGCGAGCACCCGAACGGATGCTTTCGGCGACGGGGTTCTCCTACAGTCACTTGGTCGGGGTTATGGAGTGAGGCTGTATATTAAGTTTACCTGGCGAGTATCCGCGTACGCTACGTGATTGCGACAGACTTTTGATCGCATCAAAATTCCGTGGCAACCGATCAAGTGAGACTAAACTGCTATGTTTATAACATTCATTTAGTTATCACATAACTTTTGTGAATTCCAATTATTGTATCCCATTCCAGATAAACAGAAAATGTTAAACTTTTCGATCGAACAATCGAACACCCAAGTTTTCCCGATACAGATCAACACATGAAATAAGTCTAACAACATTCAGTTCGTGCCTCAGTACCAACGGTCCAGCCGTAGAAGGGTCAAGCCAACGCCTCACATGTGGCACGCCGTACTGCCCCAAACCCGAAGGTTCAAAGGGCAGTTCAAGACGGTCACATAATCGAGTTAAGGTTTGTTGTCTTCTAGAGGGTCCATCGCGTTACTTGCACTACTTAGAACGTCGTTAAACAACGGGAAAATCCAACACTTGGAAATTTCCCGACAGGGGAAAAATTGGGTATTTATATCCGGCCGAACTTTTTAACATATTCTAAAAAATATCCGGAAAAGCACACCGACAAAATTTAGACAGTCCGATCGAATACACCGAGTCCCCAATACAACCCAAAAAATACAACTCTGGAATAAATATTAAAAACATCCAGAACACACAAGAAACACCAACGTAGACAACTGAAGAAAACACACAAGCTCATCATCACAGACGGCCGCGGAACCGCCGCAAAATGGGGGTCAACGCCGCGGTTCCGCGGTCGTACTGTTGAATCAGTTTGTCGTTTTCTCCAGTTTGCCTTAGAATTTCCTGCACATTTCTCTGCATATTTTTAATTCCAAAAAATCCACATTTTACAGAAAAGTCCAGAGAGCAATTTTCAAAGTCGGGTTTTGGGTCGATCGGACTTCAAACTCCGTCGGGACTTCGCCTAAGGCTCTAGCTAGGCTCTGATACCACTGAAAGGTTCCTAGGCACCCTAGTGAGGTCTCACAAGTGATCAAACACGCTAATTTCTAAAAATACGGTGCCTACAAACCCTAGAACGGATCGTTTGCTAGATATACATTGGCGAAAACATAAACTAGTTAACATTTTAACTAAGGGAATGGACATACAACCTTTGTAGATCCGGTCCACCACCTCCACGGCTCCGCAACGAAGTCCCCTCCGCTGTCCAAAAAGAATCCGGACTCCAACGTCGGCCTCGTCGAAGAATGGGCGGGCTTGATCGTTGGTTCGATGCCGAAGATGATCTACGTCGAGGCATCGCTAGAACAAGCTCCAACTTCACCAAGTCGGAAAAACTTATGAAGGAAACACCCTATACTACTTGGCAAGAGGTAGAGGATGAAGAAATAGGAAGTGGGTAAACTTTAGTTTTGGATTTCTCACTAGATTTCATGACTTGCCATTGGAGTAGCAAGCTTTCTCCATTTTGAAGAAGATGAAGAAAAAGAAGAAGATATGATAAGTTAATTAAAAATGAGATAATTAAATCAATACTTATCATGACTTCAACTATAGTTAAGTGTAGAGAATTAACTTAGGTTAGTTAAATGGTTAGGGTTAAGCAAAAGGACAAAAGAATGACTTAGTCAAAGTTTCAAGAAACTTCAACTAAAAACAAAAGATTCAACCATTCATTTATCTTTATCTTTTTCTTTTGAAATAAATGAAATAAAAAGATAAATGAATAAGATGAAACCCTAATCACTAACTAACCATGGTTTAATACTTTACACAAAACCAAACAAGAATGTATCATCAAACATGATACAATCATGTGCACAAAGAAATATATCACATATACAACTTGCACAATTCAAGTGAGAAAATCCTTTTAAAGTCAACCAATACTAGTTAATGCAAAGTGATATATCAAATATAAAATTATACATTAAATCATCAAATCAACATTTGATTTAACGATCCGGTCATATCGCATATAAACCGACTAGTATCCTATGTATCGGCTTATCGAATCAATCCTTGATTCGATAACTAGGTTACATCGCATATAACCAATCGATACATTCATCGCGAGAATGGAATACGGTATCACATACACGCATTATTCTCGGTCCCGCACATATCTCATATGCGCTCCTATTTCGTTTCGCTTGAGCCAGGAAACCTCTGTGTAGGACTCTAAAGACTCGTCAATACGCCGGCAGCGGATGATGATCATATCAAACACCCACAAGCCGCAAGCGGTCTGCTAAACGTAACGGCCACCCGGGTATTGAGCGATCAGAAGATCGACGAGCAAGCCCGCTCACACTCCTGCGAATCCAACCAGTAACACTTACCGTATAGTCCGGTCTGTTCGTCTGATATGTCGCATATCTCGCCTAGGGGTGGTAAACGTCAGACCCCAATAGCTCGATAAGTCATGCCGACGTAAGGTCCATAACATTCATGAAACTACTGATAACTCTTACCAGTATATCACTGCAACCCTGGCCAGGGATTTCCTGTTATGGCCAGTCGAGCATAGCACAACATCAACCCCCAATACCGGGAGAGACGAATCCCCTCCTATCGCTCATTGCCTCCATGTGAATCGGGACTGTACCCAAAAACCACCTGTTTGTACAACTCAGTAGAGCCATGGTAGGGTGGAAATCAAAGCACAGTAGGAGACACACAAGACTCTATGACGATCTCGGGTCAACAGACTAAGCTGTACCAGTGTCACCAGAGAACTGCCATCTGACGTGAGGTATTATACCACCTGGGAGTTCTCGGCGAGTCCGTTCAGTGTACCCAGTCTCCACTGAGCACCCGCATACCATCTTTGATGTCAAACACCAATGGATATGGGATCATCCATCGCCCATCGCATGGGTCAAGAAGATATACGCTAGTCTACTCTGGAATATCGATGCCCCGTCTCGATATTCCCACGACTAGGAACAATGAAGGATGTACTCACTGACTACCCAGGCCCCACTAGTATGATCTGCATCATAGTCCTGGAAGTCGAGTACACATCCTAAGGGGCTTTATCAACATGTAATCAGAGAGACAGAAAGTATACATGTTAAGATAAAGAGCAACCAGATAGCGTACTATCATGTCGAGCAAGAAAGTCCTACCTATATATGTCCCAGCATCCACTACAATATACATCCAATGTACAGTAATGGCCTCTAGGGCATACATATAACTAACAATCTCCCACTTGCACTAGGGCCATCTGTAGCAGTGGTTGCAGTATCTAATACTCAACCATCCCATATGAGTCTCTCTCTGGGATAAGGCCTTCGTGAGTGGATCCGCCGTGTTGTCCTCTGAGTCTACTCTCCTAACCTCGATCACCCTGGAGATCAACTATCTCCATGATCCGGTGATGCTGCCTCAGAATTTGTCTGGGTCACTGATGGGACCAGGGTTCCAGGGCCGAAGCCACACTTCCATTGTCATACAATGGCAGGAACCTAGTTCATCTTATGAACCAATATACACCCAAACGTCCTCTTTGGTAGTATCTTCAATAGCGATGTTACCAGCCTTTATCGTCTAGTTTGCCACGGTATCTAGCTTGGAACTCTTCCAACATACCGTCCCTTTACTAAGGGTAAAGACAGTGCCTGTGACTGACATTCAGTCGTCTTAATCACCCTGGAACACTTCCAGTGATTCTCCCCTGGATCGATTGATACAATCTCACTATACCTAGTGAGAACCCTAATATCCCTTTAGATCTATCTCATAGGTCCAAATCTCAGGATTTAGGAGGTATCATCTTTATCCTATTTGGAGAATCCTAGTGATAATAGGAGATTGGCCGATCGTAGTATAGGAAACACTTTTCCTATCAAGAGTATGTTGTCTACGTACGATACGAAGATGACCACCTTACTCTCTACTACCCTTTTGTAAATACAAGGTTCGTCTACCATTTTGATGAAGTCAAACACTTTGACTATCACATCAAAACAGACGTTCCAACTCCGCGATGCCTGCTTCATTATGTAAAGCAACCTGCACACGTTTCCGCTGCTCCCACTGTTTACGAAGCCCTCTGGCTGTGTTCTTACAGACGTTCTCTTCTAAATCAGTATTTAGAAAAACAGTCATGGCACCCAACCGCCAGATATCGTAGTCATGGTATGTAGCCGTGGTAAGTAGGATCTGGATAGACTTAAGCATAACTACTCGAAAAAGGTTTCATTATTATCCACGCCTGGTCAATGACGAAAACCTTTAACAAGTCTAGCTTTGAAAGTCTCAACTTTTCCATCTACACCAAGTAATCTTCTCAAGATATACTTGCTCCTGATGGGGATTTAACCCTTCAGATATAGCAACCAAAGTCCATACTTTGTTGGTGTATAAGGATTCCATCTCAGATCACTAAGCATCCAGCCATTCTTACAGAGTCCCTATTCTCGATGGCCTGCTCGAAACTGGTTGGGTCATCATCTCATGATGCAATCCTTGCTCCCACTGTCATCGAGAAACCGAGATATCTCTCAGGCGGATGAGGAACCCTACTAGATCGGCGGAGAGGCTGAGGTTCATCGGGAACTATAGAATCTTATGGTTCTGTCAAATCATCAACTGCAGTTTTGTATAGCTGGAACCTTTCCAGTTCTACAGAACTGATCCTGCCTCGATCTTGTCCGGATTTTGCTTTAAACATAGGCCGGACAACCCCAAATCTTAACTTACTTAAGAGATAGGATCTTCCCGCATCATATCTTATATGGAGTGGTAGGCACTGATTTGATTCGAACTTAATTCAATAGGTATGCAGCTTCTCAAGTGCATAACCCCAAAAGGAAATAGGTAACTCAGTAATACTCATCATAGAGCACACCATATCTAATATTGTGCAATTGCTCCGCCCTGATACACCGTTGTGTTGTGGTGTATTCAGAGGAGTAGTACGGAGAGAGAATCTCATTCTCCTTTAGAATGGTCCAGGAATGCCATGCACAAGTATTCTCCTCCCTGATCTCATCATAGGACATAATACTTATACCCGGTTATTGGTTCTCTACTTCTAACTTATATTCTGTGAATACCTCAAAAGGTTCGGACTTATGTTTCAACAGGAACATATGACTGAATCTTGAGAGATTATCAGAGAATATAATGAAGTATAAAGAACCAATCCTGGCATGTGTAGACAGGAGACTTTACATACATCATCATGTATCAGTCCCAAGAGTTTGCTAACTCTTTCTCTGTTTCTAATAAACAGAGCTATGGTAATCTATTCTTTGTGACATGACTGGCAAGTTTCACAAGATGTAAATTCAAACTGATTTAAATATGCATCTAAAATGTAACTTCAGCCAGTCGGGTCGCATTGATGTGACCTAGTCTACAATGCCTCAAGAAGGATTCGTTCATTTCTGAACTCTTCTTCTTGTGTGTGTTCAGTATACTAGGAACTGTAGTTTGATTTAGAACTTCAATGCTTTTAGATAACGTGCCTGAACCGATCAACTTTTGATATAGGAAATGTTCAAAACATTATCCAACAATACAAAATTTTATCATTTCTTTACTGATAAAGAGACTGATATAATTTTGTATATCAGGTTCGGTATCTAATAACATTCGTTCAGAATCAATGTATTACAATACAGGGTGACAGTGACCGACAGACTTGGCTGCAACACTTGCCCCGTTTTCTGTCTCATGAAACTTATCACCCGTTCTCAGTTTTTCTACCCTTTTGTAGCCCTATGTAACAGATTACATATCTGGGATCCTGATCCGGTATCATATACCCAGGATGCAGAGGATACTGAGAAACAGTTCTTTGTAATGAACACACCCGAAGAAGATGCATCATATGCACTTTCTTCGTTTGGGCGGCATAGGAAATCTGGTATTCCCCTATTTCCTGCTCTGTCTTATAACAATTATAAGTTGGAGCGGGACCAACGTTCCCCAGCTCAGTATAACAAGCGGGTTCGGTCAATACATCCATATTATAATCTTGATTAAGGCGTGATATGGTCGCTACCTGGAGAGAGAGAGAAGAAAACACTCTGCGTGCGCTCTTGCAAGATCAGATTGGTTATATATTTTATCTAATCAGGATGGCTTCCACTGTTTTTATCAAATCTTCCTTCAAACCCTAAAAGGAAAGACTAGCCGGGATTAATTACACTCTACAAGTTCGCCAATCTTTCAGCCAGTCCAGTGTCGGTACTTTGAGGGAGGTTCCCCGCGCTTTCGCACGGACCTAATTACTGTAAACCTCGTTTTCCCAGAGGCGTAACCCCGTTGACACCTTTCTAGACACCTACTTGATCGGCTAATTGCAAAATGCAAAACTCTCCCAGGAGTAACAATTACTCGCAGTGGGTATCGGGATCCAACTATCACATAGAAGGTATGCAATCTCATTGCAAGTTTCAACACTTGAAACTCCCGATAATGGTTTTTACCCCTAGCACCTATGACCTTAACTATGGTCAACAAATCATAAGTACTAGTCAAGTTCTACCCGTCATTTCGTGATTAATTAGACCCACCCACATGACCTTTAACTAAGGTCAACAAAGTCACGCGACTGTCCTAACTAATCGCATCATATGCAGTGTAGGAAGACATCACTTAGCTACCGTACACATCCTAAGGGCTTTACCAACATGTAACAGAGAGACAAACAGTATACACGTTAAGGTAAAGAGTAACCAGATAGCATACTATCATGTTGAGCAAGAAAGTCCTCCCTATATATGTCCCAGCATCCACTACAATATACATCCTATGTACAGTAATGGCCTCTAGGGCATACATATAACTAACAATTCCCACCGTTCTTTGATTTCCTCCCTACCATGGATCAAAGGAGTCATGCAAACAGGTGGATTTTGGGTACAGTCCCGAGTCACATGGAGGCAGTGAGCGATATGAGGGGTTTCGTCTCTCCCGGTATAGAGGGTTGATGTCGCGATGTGCTTGATTATCCATAACAGCAAATCCCTGGCCAGGGTTGTCGAGATTTACTGATAAGAGTTATCAGTAGTTTCTCGAACCATTATGAGCCATACATCAGCATGACTTATAAAGTTACCGGGGTCTGACGTTTACCACCCCTAGACTTCATATGCGACATATCAGACGAAGAGACCGGACTGTATGGTAGTGTTACTGATAGGCTTCATGGAGAGTATGGACGAGCTTGCTTGTTGATCTTCATATCGCTCAATACCCGGGTAGCCGTTACGTTCATCTAGTACCGCTGACGGCTTGTAGATGACTAATGTGATCATCACCTACTGTTGGCGTATCGACGAGTCGTTAGAGTCCCACACAGAAGTTTCCTGATTCGAGCGAAATGAAGTAGGGCACATATGTGATATGTGCGTGGGCCTGATTAAATACGTGTATGTGATACCGTATTGTAATCTGGCAGTTATCTGGTATCGGTTAGGTCATATGTGATATGACCAGATTATCGATTCAAGTGTTGATTTGATAATGTGATATTCAGATAAATGATATTAGTCAATTATATGTGATATAGCCGGATTATTAGATCAAGTTTTGATTTAATAATGTGATATATATTATATGTGATATAATTATATCTTAACTAATATCATTAGCTCACTAATTGCTTTATATATATATATTAATGTATATTTGATATATATAAATATATATATATATATATATATATATATTATATGAAGCATGGCGTGTTTTTCTATTTTTATAAAATGGAAAAATGAGGTGTAAATTGTGGAGATATTTTGGGTATGGATGAGGCTGGGCTTATATGGTTTTTTATTCTTCTTGACTCACTATTCAACCATGGTTGCAATTTAGAATTGCAATTTATTCCATGCTTGAATGAGTGAGGAGAGAGATGATTCATATTATTGTTTTCAACACTTGCTTCATGCCTAATGCCTTAGCCATTTTCCTTGAGCTTCTTCTTCCTCTTGATCTCTACAATTTCTTCATCTCACCTCCAAGTTCAAACCCTCACATGAGATGTGAATCATTGAGCTTGTGAGACACCAAGTGAGCTTATCAAATCCCTTACTTCACTATCCCACACCAAACCAGCAATTTAGTGTGGTGTGTTTCATACACTAAAAAAGGTTTTAGTGTAGAGTTAGATTGATCTAGAGGAACTTCGGGTGGATCGTCTTTGGCGCGAAGATCATGAAGGAGGGTCGTTCAACTCAAGAGGAGCCTTGTAGAGTCGCGTGGACTTCAACCTGGAGCTTTAGAAGAGAAGGACTCGAACTACAAAGGTTGTATGCTTCTTTCCTTCTTGTTGCAAACCCTATTACTCTAGTTAAGATCTTGTTAGACTAACTTAGCACCTAATAAAATTAAAATTTGGCATGCTTGATGCCTCTTGAACCTCATGCTGGTGCTAAGGTAGACTTTCACTTGGGAGAATCACTGGATATCTATGGAGGACATTCTTAAGTACTTGAGAAGCACTAAAAGAAAGTTTTTGGTTCAAGCTTCCAGAGTGATTAGGACGACTGAAAGTCAGTCACAGGCATTATCTTTACCCTCAGTGTAGGGACGGTATGTTGGAAGAGTTCCAAGCTAGATATCGTGACATAACTAGACGATGAAGGCTGAATACATAGCTACCAACGATACTACCAAAGAGCTTGTCTGGACATTTCTTGTTCATGAGATGAACATGGTTCCTACCATTGAGCATCTAATAACTGTTATTGTGACAACAATGGAGTTGTGGCTTTGACCTAGGAACACGGGTCCCATCAGCGATCCAGACATATTCTGAGGACAGCATCACCTGATCAGGGAAATGGTTGATCTCCAGTAGATCGAGGTTAGGAGAGTTGACACGAAAGATAACACGGCGGATCCACTCACAGAGGCCTTTCCCTAGAGAGACTTTTATAGGGCGTTGGGTATGAGATACTACAACTAATGGCCTTAGTGCAAGTGTGAGATTGTTAGTTATATGTATGCCCTAGAGGCCATTATTGTACATGTAATGTATATTGTAGTGGATGCTTGGACATATATAGGGAGGACTTTCTTGCTCGATATGATAGTATGCTATCTGGTTGCACTTTATCTTAATATGTACACTTACTGTCTCTCTATTACATGTTGATAAAGCCCTTAGGATGAGTACTTGACTACCAGAATTATGATGCAGATCATACTAGTAGGGCAGAGGTAGTCGGTAAATACATCCTTCAATAGTTCCTAGTCGTGGGAGTATCGAGACGGGGCATCGATATTCCAGAGTAGACTAGCGTATACGCTTCTCGACCCATATGACGGGCAATGGATGATCCCATATCCATTGGTGTTTGACATAAGAGATGGTATACGGGTGCTCAATGGAGACTGGGTACACTGAACGGACTCGCCGAGAACTCCTAGATGGTATTATACCTATCGTCAGATAGCAGTTCTCTGGTGACACTGGTACAGGTTAGTCTGTCGACCCGAGATCGTCATAGAGTCTTATATGATTCCCACTGTGCTTTGATTTCCACCTTACCACGTTCAAGAGATCATGCAAAACGGTGGTTTTTGGGTACAGTCTCGAGTCATATGGAGACAATGAGCGATAGGAGGGGATTCGTCTCTCTCGGTTTTGGGAGTTGATGTTGCACTATGCTCGATTGGCCATAATAGGAAATACCTAGCCAGGATTGCTGAGATTTACTGGTAAGTGTTATCAGTAGTTTCTCGAACCGTTTTGGACCTTGCATCAGCATGACTTATCAGGCTATCGGGGTCTGACGTTATGCCACCACCGGCTGTGATATGCGACATATGTGACGAAGAGACCGAACTGTACGGTAGTGTTACTGATTGGATTCGCAGGAGTATGAGCAGACTTGCTTGTTGATCTTCTGATCGCTCAATACCCGGGTGGCTGTTACGTTTAAAAGACCGCTTGCGGCTTGTGGGTGTTTAATATGATCATCACTTACTGCCGGTGTATTGACGAGTCTTTAGAGTCCTACACAGAGGTTTCCTAGTTCATGCGAAACGAAGTAAAAACACATATGTGATATGTGCGGTACCGAGATTGATACAAGTATGTGATACCATATTCTATTATCGCGATATGTGATATCGGTCAGTTATATGTGATATAGCCGGATTATCGGATCAAGTGTTGATTCGATAGGTTGTTACATTTGATATTAGTCGGTTGTATGTGATAGAGCCAGATTATTAAATCAAGTGTTGATTTAATAATTTAATGTATAATTATATATTTGATATATTGAATTACATTAACTAATATTAGCTCACTTAAACATTTCTTTTTCTCACTTGTGTGCATATAGTATATACGTGATATATATTAATGTAAATTTTATTTGTGTCATGCTTGATGCCACATGCTATATGGGTATATGAGACTCACACCATGCTTGATATAATTAAGGGTTTTATTTATTTAAAGTTAAACAAAATTAGATGGAAATTGTCATGGCTAGAAGCTTGTTGCTAACCATTGACTTAGTCCACTAACTTTGTTTTACATTAGATATTTATTAACCTAACCATTATTGTTAGCCATGGTTTATTCTCTACATGAGTTAGTGTATGACACTAAGTCACCCATGATTGCTATTCTCACCTCATGAGTTTCATTCTCATCTCCACTTCATCTTCTTCTTCCTCATGAGAAAGCTTGCTAGCTTTTCTCAAGGTGATGAAATATTGTGAGAAAAATTAATCTAAAGTGAGCCCAATTCCTACTTCATCATCCTCTACTATATTAGCCATTTAGTTTAGGATGCTTGCTTAACTAATCTACCATTAGTGAAGAGGTAGTATGAGCTTGAGTCTTCTCGACGTAGATCATCTTCGGCCTTGAAGACTTCGAGCAAGTTTGTTCATTTCTTCATGTGAACCCTTACTAGAGTTCGGGTGTTCACTACTTGGAGCAAAGGGACTACTATATGGAGCTTTAGAAGTGAAGGACCGGTCTACAAAGTTTGTATTCCTCATTCACTTAGATGTAAAGTTGTTTACATTGTAGTTCGTCTAAATCTTTAGTTAAGATTCTAGGGTTAGGGTTCTTTAGTACGGCAAAAATTTGAAAACGGTATGGACGATACCTCCCAAAACCCAGCGGCCGCCTAAGGAACCCTGCAAATCTAGTTGGGCCATCATCTACTATGATGCAATCCCTGCTCCTACTGTCACCGAGAATACCGTAGTATCTCTCAAGTGGATAAGAAACCCTACCAGATTCGCGGAGAGGTTGAGGTTCGTTGGAGACTATTGAATCCTTTGGTTCCACCAAATCATCAGCTGTTAATTTGTCTAGCTGGAACTCCTTCCAGTTCTACCCCATGACCATAAATTTCTTCACAAGAAATTCCTTTTGTAAAAAGGTGGCATGCTGAGAAACAAAACACCTTTTCCTCCTCAGTTAAGTAGAAGATATACCCTAGCAAATGTTCGGGATATCCAACTAACTTATACAGAACCGACTTTGCCTCGAGCTTGTCCGGATTTTGCTTTTCAACATAAGCCAGACAACCCCATATCTTAACTCGTTTAAGACATGGTCTTTTCCCATTCCATATCTCATATATAGTGGTAGGCATTGATTTGGATGGAACCCCATTCAGTAGGTATGCAGCTTCTCAAGTGCATAACTCCAAATGGAAACAGGAAACTCAGCAGTACTCATCATAGAGCGCACCATATTTCATAGGGTGCGATACCTCCGCCCCGATACACTGTTTGTGCTGTGGTGTACTCGAAGGAGTAAGCTGAGAGAGAATCACGTTCTCCTTTTAAAAACTCCAGGAACACCATGCCCAAGTATTTTCCTCCTCGATCAAATCAAAGGACTTTAATACTTATACCTGTTTGGTTCTCTACTTCGTACTTATATTCCTTGAATTTCTTAAAAGATCCAGACTTGTGTTTCAACAGGAACACATGTCCGAATCTTGAGAGATGATCAGTGAATATAATGAAGTACAAAGAACCAGGTCTGGCATTTGTTGACATATGACCATATACATCATCATGTATGCATCCCAAGAGTTTAATAACTCTTCCTTTGTTTCCAGTGATGGATTATTGGTCATTTTACCTTTGAGACAAGACTGGAAAGTATCATAAGATGAAAAATTCGAACATATTCAAATATTCATCCTTATGTAACTTGGCTAGTCGTGTCGCATTGATATGACCTAGTCTACAACGCCAGAAGAAGGATTCGTTCATTTCTAAACTATTCCTCTTGTGTGTGTTCTATGTACCTTGAACTGTGGTTTGATTTAGAACGTATATACCATTACATAACGTGCCTGATCTAATCAACTCTTGATTAAGGAAAATGTTCACAACATTATCCATCAATACAAAATTACATCTTTCTTTAACTTATTAAAGAAACCGATGTAATGTTGTATATCAGATTCGGTATGTAATAACATTCGTTCAGAATCAATGTATTTACCTTTTGGTAATACAAGGTGATATCTGCCAACTGATTTGGCTGGAACAATTGCACTATTCTCTACACTTAGAGATATATCACACATTCCCAGTTCTCTACCTTTCTGTAGCCCATGTAACATATTACATATGCGGGATCCTGTTCCGGTATCACATACCCAAGACGCAGAGGATACTGAGAAACAGTTCTTGGTAATGAACACACCCGAAGAAGATGCATCAACATGCACTTTCTTCGATTGGGTGGCATGAGAATCCGGATATTCCCCTATTTTCTGTTCAGACTTATAACAATTATAAGAAAGAACAGAACCAACGTTCCCCAGCACAGTATAATAAGCAGGTTCGGTCAATACATCCATATTATTATCTTGATTAAAGCATGACATGGTCGCTACCAGGAGAAAGAAAGAGAGAGAGAGAGAGTAGAAAACACTCTGCGTGCGCTCTTGAAAAATTAGATTGATTATTATTTTATCTAATCAGGATGGCTCCCACTGTTTTTATCAAATCTTCCTTCAAACCCTAAAAGGTAAGACTAGCCGGGATTAATTACACCCTACAAGTTCACCAATCTTTCAGCCAGGCCAGTGTCGGTACTTTGAGGGAGGTTCCCCGTGCTTTCGCACGGACCTAATTAAAATAAACCTCTTTTCCCTGGGGCATAACCCCGTTAACACCTTTCTAGACACCTACTTGATCGGCTAATTGTAATGTGCAAAACTCCCCCAGGAGTAACAATTACTCGCAGTGGGTATCGGGATCCAACTATCTCATAGAAGGTATGCAATCTCATTGCAAATTTCAAATTTTGAAACTCCCAATAATGGTTTTTACCCTAGTAATTATGACCTTGGCTATGGTCAACATATCATAAGTCCTAGTCAAGTTCTACCCGTCATTTCGTGATTAATTAGACCCACCCATATGACCCTTGGCTATGGTCAACATAATCATGTGATTATCCTAATTAATTCACATCATATGTTTTGTAAGAAGACATCACTTAGCTACCGTACACTACGCCTTGGCTATACTCAACATACGTAGCACGAATACTGAGTACTCTTCTTCCAAAAATGACGGAGGGTTGCGGATGGTTTTTATGAAAACCTTTAACGCTTTGAACTTGATATCGTTGTAGAATCGAGTGATTTTGAAAAGGAGTGTTTTTGAGGCTTTTACTAGTTTCGCTAAAGAAGTCACTCCCGGTGAAGGGATCTCGGCTCTTTCCTTATCGAATAAGGTGCAGTATATTTCACAAATACCACTATGCAAAGCATGAACTAAAAAAGCAATCAAAAGGCAAAACCGAGTAAGTTGTAGCATCTGCCAGTTTCGCTAAAGAGGTCACTCCCGGTGAAGCGATCTCGGCTCTTTCCTTATCGAATAAGGTGCTGGATATTCTATAAGGAATACTGCTATGCAAAGCAAGAACTAGAGCTACCAGTTTTTAAAACAAGATTCTGCAACATCTTTAAGTTTATTTTATTTCAATAATCTCATTAATGAAGTCCCATCATTTATGTGCTTCCTAAGCATCACAGAAGAAACGAAAGCAGAAATATTTATTATATATCATATATAGAATATAAGCATTTGTCTCAGAATATCAAATGATCACATCACAGAATAACAGCAGCAGAAGAACACATATGAAATATTGGATATACTTTCTGTGCTTTAATTAAGCCAATAAAAAACGCGGATTCCACGGTCGCGATAAATAGCCAAACCCACATCCCTAGACCCCTACGAGAGTGGCAAGCAACCCTACCAATTCTAGAGTTATGAGACCCAGTCTCAACTCCTTGAGATGGTCTCCCACCGAACCCTAGAACCCGGTTACTTGTGCTCCCCTCCTTGGGTCTATCTTAATGCCGAAAAGTAATTAATATACATCAATGGTGACATCATTCTCAACCCGGAAGTGCCCCAATAAAAGAAAATTACATACAATCTTTTACATGAATGAAAATGAAAAACTCTCATCTCACGTAAAACCCCCCGGCTATTCAAAACACGACGATCCAATATAACATATCACAGCAACACATAACATCATATGTCATCAACGTAAGTAAATATGCGTATCCCAATTGTCGTTGACATATAGCAACAAAACCGGCGATACACCACATATTACACTTACGGTCGAAGAAAAAGAGTGAAAAACTACAACAATTGGAATCCGCAACTACCTTAGACATCATAAACCTAATGCATCACATACTTTGGATTTCATGCCTAACCAAATGAATTCCTTAGACATCACATGCCTAACAATTATAAACCCGGCATTTTAATCTCGATATTGAAAACACTTTCCAATAACAAGTCGGGCAATTCAACAAGATTCTCGATAACCTAATCGAATGCTCGTCGGAAACTTTAGTAGACGGCCGCACCCCCGATACCGTCGATGAAGTGTACTTAGGCGGAACACCGCGGCCGCAAGCACCCGAACGGATACTTTTGGCGATGGGGTTCTCCTACAGTCACTTGGTCGGGGCTATAAGGCGTGGCTATCTATTAAGGTTACCCGGCGAGTATCCGCGTACGCTACGTGATTACGACGGACTTTTGATCCACATCAAAATTCCGTGGCAACCGATCATAAGAGACTAAATTTCTAGATTTATAAAATTCAAATTAGTTATCACATAACTAAATTTTTGGATTCCAAATATTGTATCTGTTAGTTGTATGTATGCCCTAGAGGCCAGTATTACAGATGATGTATATTATATTGGATGCTTGGACATATATAGAGAGGACTTTCTTGCTCGATATGATAGTATGCTATCTGGTTGCTCTTTATCTTAACATGTATATTTGTCTCTTGATACTGTCTTATAGTTACATGTTGGTAAAGCCCTTAGGATGTGTACTTGACTACCGGGACTATGATGCAGATCATACTAGTGGGGCCATGGTAGTCCATAAGTACATCCTTTAATGTCCCTAGTCGTGGGTATATCGAGACGGGGCATCGATATACCAGAGTAGACTAGCGTATACGCTTCTCGACCCATGAGATGGGCGATGGATGATCCCATATCCATTGGTGTTTGACATCGGAGATGGTATTCGGGTGCTCAGTGGACACTGGGTACACTGGACGGACTCGCCGAGAACTCCCAGATGGTATTATACATCACGTCGGATGGCAGTTCTCTGGTGACACTTGTGCAGGTTAGTATGTAGACCCGAGATCCTCATAGAGTCTTGTGTGATTCCCACTATGCTTTGATTTCCACCTTACCACGTCCAAGAGGGCGTGCAAAACGGTGGTTTTTGGGTACAGTCCCGAATCACATGGAGGCAATGAGCGATAGGAGGGGTTTCGTCTCTCCCGGTATTGGGGGTTGATGTTGCACTGTGCTCGATTGGCCATAACAGGGAAGTCCCTGGCCAGGGATGATTTAGAGATTTACTGGTAAGTGTTACCAGTAGTTTCTCGACCCGTTGTGAGCCTCACATCGGCACGACTTATCGGTTATTGGGGTCTGACGTTTACCACCCCTAGACTTGATATGTGACATATCAGACGAGGAGACCAGACTGTACGGCAAGTGTTACCGTTAGGCTTTTACAGGAGTTGGAGAGGGCTTGCTTGCTGATCTTCTGATCGCTCAATACCCAGATAGCCGTTATGTCCAGCTAGTACCGCTGACGGCTTGTGGGTGCTTTATGTGATCATCACCTACTGCCGGCGTATTGACGAGTCTTTAGAGTCCTACATAGAGGTTTTACTGGCTCAGGCAAAACGAAATATGAGCGCATATGTGATATGTGCGAGACCGAGAATAATGCGTGTATGTGATACCGTATTCTATTCTCGCGACTTTTTGTATCGGTCGGTTATATGTGATATAGCCGGGTTATCGAATCAAGTGTTGATTCGATAAGTCGATACATTGGATGTTAGTCGGTTATATGAGATATAACCGGATTATTAAGTCAAGTGTTGATTTAATAATTTAGTGTATAATTGTATATTTGATATACTAATTTACATTAACTAACATTTGTTCACTTAAGGATTTTCTCACATGTGCACAACTTTAATATATATGTGATATATATTAAAATGTGTTTTCTTTTTGTATCATGGTTGTTGATACATCATTCATGGGTGTGTAAGACATACACCATTCTATTTAGTATGGTGGGTTATAATTATTTAAGGTAATTACAAAATTAGTGGAGATTTGGAAAGAGCATGAAGCTTGTAGAAGCTTGCTTTGCTTTGACAAAGTCCACTAACTTTGTCTTTACTTTAGATTTTTGTTAACCTAACCATTTGGATTAGCCATGGTTATGTCTTTACATGAGTTAGTATATTATACTCACTCACCCATGGTTAGCTCACTCACTTGATCATTATCCTCATCTCATTATTTGTTCATCTTCTTCCTTGAGCTAAAAAGATTTCTAGGTGTTGATTAAGTAAGAAATAAATGTGAGATAAATAATTCTAAGGTGTACCCACTTCCTATTTCCTCATCCTCTACTAGACTAGCACTTTAGTTTAGGGTGTTTGCTTCACTAATTCTCTAGTTAGTGAAGAAGAAGCTTGAGTTCGTATTCCCTCGACGTAGATCATCTTCGGCCTCGCAGACTTCAAGCAAGGACGCTCTTTCTGCCTAGTGAAGCCATGCAATAGCCCGGGAGGACCATGATCGCAGCGAAGGGACTACAACAATGAGCTTTTGAAGTAAAGGACCGATCTACAAAGGTTGTATTTTGTATTCACTTAGTCGTAAATGGTGTTTACTTGCATGTGAAACCCTAATAATCTAGCAAAGATCCCGGCTTTGGGTTGTTCGGTACGTCTAATTTTTTATCCGGGCATGGTTGATGCCTAATAAACCCTTGTATGACTGCCTAGGAACCCTACAGTGGTATCAGAGCCTGGCTAGAGTATTAGGCGACGTGTATACGAAGTTAAAACTCCGATCGAACCCCGAAACATCGATAATGACCCCCTCTTTGGAAATTTTGTAAAAATGTGATTTTTTCTGCATTAAAAATACTTTAAAAAATCAGCTGGGAATTCTAAGGATAACCCTAAAACACGTGCCCCCAAGGCTCTCAAAGAGCCGTGGAACCGCGGCAAGAACATGCTTGCCGCGGCGGTTCCGCGGCTAAAATTGTGACTTGGGGACACGTGTTGGTACATTAATATCCGTAGCTATTCCTTCATTCTTCTAGGTATTTTTAATCTGACTCAAGTTTTGAGTGTTCTGGGGATTATTTTGAATTCGTTGATTCGATCGGAAAGTTTAATTTCGTTCTGTTTTCCGAATAATTTAGAAACTGTTAAAATGTTCGAACGGATATCATTAACTCATTTTTTCCCGGCATGAAAAACTTTCAAGTGTTGAATTTTTCTTGAGTTTAAATCTTTCGGAAAAACGTGCAAGTAACGCGATTGACCCTCTAGAAGAACACAAACCTTAACTCGACTATGTGACCATCTGAACTGCCTCTAAACCTTAGGGTTTGGAGCAGTACGGCGTTGCCACGTGTGAGGCGTTGGCTTGACCCTTCTACGGCTGGACCATTGGTACTGTGACGTATTCTGGAATTTTTTAAACTCCGCTCAAGTGTTGAGCTATTAAGGAAATCTTAGGTATATAATTATTCGATCGGAAAGTTTGATACTTTCTATTTATCTGGAATGTGATACAATATGTGGAATTCATATAGTTAGGCATGAAATGCGAAGTATGTGATATTTCGGATTTACAATGTCTAAAGAGATTATGGATTCCAAATGTTGTAGTTTTACACTTTCTTTTCTGTGACCGTAAGCGTAGTATGTGGAGTATCGCCGGCTTCGTTGCTATACATCAACGACAGTCGGGATACGCATGCTTGCTTACGTTGATAATATGAGATATTATGTGTTTCTGTGATATGTTATATTGGATCGTCGTGTTCTGAATAGCCGGGGGTTTTATGTGAGATGAGGTTTTTTTTTATTTTCATTCATGTAAAATTCATTGTATGTAATATTCTTTTATTGGGGCACTTCCGGGATGAGGATGATGTCACCATTGTATATTATTTACTTTTCCGCATTAGGTAGACCCAAGGAGGGGAGCACAAGTAACCGGGTTCTAGGGTACAGCGGGAGACCAACTCGAGGAGTCGAGTCCGGGTCTCCTAACTTTAGAATTGGTAGGGTTTCTTGACGCTCTCGTAGGGGTCTAGGGGTATGGGTTTGGCTATTCATCGCGACCGTGGAATCCGTGTTTTATACAGGCTCAAAATAAAACACGGACCTCCTAGTATATCCATTATTTCATATGATTCTTCTGCTGCGATATCTGTGATGTGATCATTTGATATGTTGAGATGGATACTGTATATAGTATATATGATATATTATATAGACGTTACTTATGTTTTACACCCGCGCTAGCCCTGCCCCGCTCTGCCGTTAGTTACCTAACCTAACGGTGCACGAGGGGACATCGAGGCGAATGCTGATGGCATAAGTGTACGTCGTATTTATCTGTGATGTTTATGCGACTTAAATGATAGGACTTCATTAATATAATTAATGAAAGAAAAGAAACCTAAAAGATGTTGTAGAATCAAATTTTTAAAAAGGGTAGCTACAGTTTTTTTGCTTTGCATAGCGATATATATGATATATCCTGCACCTTATTCGATGAGGAAAGAGCCGAGATCCCTTCACCGGGAGTGACCTCTTTAGCAAAACTGGCAGATGCTACAGCACTCGGTTTGTCTTATGATTGCTTTTAGAGTTTTACTTTGCATAGTGATATATGATATGTCCTGCACCTTATTCAATGAGGAAAGAGCCGAGATCCCTTCACCGGGAATGACCTCTTTAGCAAAACTAGTGAAAGCCTCAAAAACACCCCTTTTCAAAATTTCACACGATTCTACAACGATATCAAGTTCATTACGCAATAGGTTTTCAGAAAAACCTGTCGTAGCCCTCCGTGATTTCAGATAAGTCCTACTTAGTATTCGTGCTACGTTTGTTGACCTCCGTCAAGGCGTAGTGTGCGGTAGCTAACTAGTATTTATCTGCTTATGTATATGATGCAGATTGGATTAGGGTAGTCGTACGACCTTGTTGACCTCCATCAAGGGTCATGCGGGTGGGTTTGATTCAATCAAGAAATGACGGGTTGAACTTGACTTGCACCCTGTGGTTTGTTGACCTCCATCAAGGTCATGGGATACTTGGGGCAAACTATTATCGGGAATTTCAAGTGTTGAAATTTGCAATGAGATTGCATACCTTCTATGAGATTGTTGGAACCCGATACCCACTGCGAGTAATAGTTACTCCTGGGAGAGTTTTACACAGGACAATTACCCGATCAAGTAGTTGTCTAGAAAGGTGTCAACGGGGTTACACCTCTGGGAAAACGAGGTTTATTTTAATTAGGTCCGTGCGAAAGCACGGGGAACCTCCCTCAAAGTACCGACACTGGCCTGGCTGAATGTTTGGCGAAATTGTAGGGTGTAATTAATCCCGGCTAGTGTTTCCTTTTACGGTTTGAAGGAAGATTTGATAAAAACAGTGGGAGCCATCCTGATTAGATAAAATAATAACCAATCTGATCTTGCAAGAGCATACGCTAAAGTGTTTTCTTCTCTCTCTCTCCAGGTAGCGACCATATCATGCCTTATTAAAGATAATAATATGGAGGTATTGACCGAACCCGCATGTTATACTGTGCTGGGGAACGTTGGTTCCGTTCTTTCTTATAAAAGTTATAAGACTGAACAGGATATAGGGGAATACCAGGATTCTCATGCCACCCGAATGAAGAAAGTACATGATGATGCATTTTCTTCAGGTGTGTTCGTTAAAGAAAACTGTTTCTCCATTTGCTCTACGTCCTGGGTATTAGATACCGGGTCAGGATCCCATATATGTAATCAGTTACATGGGCTGAGAAAAGGTAGAGAACTTGGAGAAGGTGATAAAGACATAAGGGTTGGAAATGGTGCAATTGTTGCAGCTAAAATCGTCGGGGAATATCACCTTGTATTGCCAACTGGTAATACATTGATTCTGAACGAATGCTATTACATGCCGAACCTGATATGCAACATTATATCAGTTTCTTTGTTGAGTAAAGAGGGATATAATTTTGTATTACAGGATAATGTTATGAACATTTTCCTGAACCAAAAGTTGGTTGGATCAGGCACGTTGTGCAATGGCATTTATGTTCTAAATCAATCAACAGTTCTGAGCATAACAAACACACACAAGAGGAAGAGTTCAGAACTGAACGAATCCTTCTTGTGGCATTGTAGACTAGGTCACATCAATACGACACGACTAGCTAAGTTGCATAAGGATGGATATTTGAATCCGTTTGAATTTTCATCTTATGTCACTTGCCAGTCATGTCTTAAAGGAAAAATGACCAAAACTTCGTTTACAGGACACGGAGAAAGAGTTACCGAACTCTTGGGACTGATACATAGTGATGTATGCGGTCCCATGTCTACACATGCCAGGGATGGTTCTTCGTACTTCCTTACATTCACTGACGATCTCTCTAGATTCGGATATGTGTTCCTGATGAAACACAAATCAGAAGCTTTTGAGAAATTTAGAGAATATAAACAAGAAGTCGAGAACTAAACCGGGAAAAGTATTAAAATCCTTCGATCTGATCGAGGAGGTGAATACTTGAGCAATGAATTCCTGGACTTCCTAAAAGAGAATGTGATTCTCTCTCAGCTAACTCCTCCATATACAGCACAACACAACGGTGTATCGGAACGGAGGAACCGCACCCTATTAGATATGGTGCGCTCTATGATGAGCATAGCTGAGTTACCTATTTCCTTCTGGGGATATGCACTGGAGACAGCGGCATACCTACTAAATAGGGTTCCTACCAAATCTGTGCCTACCACCCCATATGAGATATGGGAGGGGAAGAGACCATATCTTAATTTTATTAAGATATGGGGTTGCTCGGCCTATGTCAAAAGACAAAAACCGGACAAAATCGAAGCAAGGTCTGTTTTGTGTAAGTTTGTTGGATATCCCAAGCATTCGCGAGGGTATATCTTCTACCATAGTGAGGAACAAAGGGTGTTTGTTGCTTAACACGCCACCTTTTTAGAAAAGGAATTTCTTGCAAAAGAGATTAATGGCTCTGAGGTAGAACTGGAAGAGGTTCCAGCTGTACAAACCACAATAGAAGATTTGGTGGAACCAGAGGACTCGGTAGTACCCGATGAACCCCAGCCACTCCGCCGATCTAGTTGGGTTCCTCACCCACCAGAGAGATACTACGGTTTTCTCATACATGGTGAAAGTGAGGATTGCATCATGGAGGATGATGACCCAACTAGCTTCGAACAGGCCATCACGAGTGGAGACTGTTCCCCTCCGAAAGACGGCGCGACGCAAGGACGTCTTGCCTGAAATTCGGGGCAGATGCTAATTTGTGTTTTCCGTTTACCTCTCCGAAGATGCCAAGTTGGTTTATGGCACCATTTATCGAAGGTTTAAACGGATGCGTCCGATGTAGCAGACTTCGTCAGATTCCCCCTCGCTTGAGGGGTTTTTGATTGTGGGGACGCTCTTCCCTGCAGGCGCAAGCCCCTGCAGTTAATTATGCTACCGCGTTGCGGTAACAACTTTCTCCTTCTCCAGATGGTCACTTCGTGTCGTGTGTGTTTGATTTGTGTTTGGTTTCCCGTGGATTGTATACGGAGACTGAGTTATGTCGTCGCCCGTAGGGCGTGGACTAGTCCAAATCCTTATTATCTTAGATTTGGGTTTGGGGGTTGTGTTTAAGGATACGTTAGCCTCGTTTGAGACTAAGATCGACTTAAACGTTTGTTAAGGATACGCTAGTCTAGTTTTAGACTAAGATCAACTTAACGGGATCGTTTAGATCCGACAAGAGAGCGATTAGGGGAGCCTTGTTGTTTAGTTTAGTGACATTGCGGTCAATAGGTAGTTTAAGGACATTGCGGTCCATTGTTAGTTTTAAGATGTTGCGGTCAAGGTTAAGGACGTCGTAGTCCATGGATTTAAGGACTCCACAGTCCGATGTTATTTTTAAGACATCACGGTCAAGGTTAAGGATGTCATAGTCCGTTGTTAGTTTTAAGACATTCCGGTCATGGTTAAGGACCTCATAGTCCATAAGTTTAAGGACCCCACAGTCCGGCGTTTAGTTTTAAGACATTACGGTCAAGGTTAAGGACCTCATAGTCCATGAGTTTAAGGACCCCACAGTCCGTATCAATGTGTGGTCATCGGGACCCGTCACCTCTTTGAAGACGTTGAGGAATTACAACGCCAAGTATCAAAGGAGTGAAGAAATGTACCCTTAAACCAAGGTAGATTAAGTGATCTGCAGTCCAATTTGGAAACTAAGATCAATTATTATATTTTAAGCCCATTGGCCCAGTTGAGTTTGAATTGAGGACGTATGGCCAGCTTGGGCTAAGTCCAATCATGTTTGGGATATTGGCCCTCTGTTGGTTCATTGAAGGAGAGGCTTGCCTCTGGAAACTTAGCCAATTGGGCTAAAGCTAGTGTTAAACACTAGAGACCAATAGTGTTGAACACTGGGAATAAGATTAACAAGTTAGTGTTAAACACTAAAAGATAATCAGTGTTGAACACTGGGAACAGAGTTTTCAAATTAGTGTTAAACACTAAGCAAATCAGTGTTAAACACTGGGGATAAAATCTCCAGACTAGTGTTAAACACTAAGGAGAGAGGGGTCACGTGTGGACACGTGAGAGCGCCCTGATTCCCTTTATTTTATTCAGTCAAAAGTATTGAATACTTTGAAGTATCACGTGCTGTCACGTGATGGGAATTTGGGCGTTTGTTTGTTAAAGCTTCAGCCAAGGGGTCACGTGATAGCACGTGAGAGCGCCCTAGAGCTCTTTTTTGTTTCTTTTTCCTTTTTCTCTGTGTGCTTTAGAGATCACGTGGGGCACGTGAGGCATTGCCTCAAAGTTCTTTTTTATGGATCTTTGCAGGAGTCACGTGGTAACACGTGAGGTGTTGCTTCAAAGTTCTTTTCTGTGGATCATTGCATGGGTCACGTGGTAGCACGTGACTCTGGTTCTTTGCATGTTTTAAAGATCTGTTCATCTTTTAAGAATTAAATTCTTCATAGGGTTAAACCCTAACAACAAACTTTAGAGGAATTAAATTCCTGCTTTCTTCTGAAGAATTATATTCTTAAATAGGGTTAAACCCTAATTTCTTTTTTTAAGGGAATTAAATTCCTGCGAGTTTGAGAGAATTATGTTCTCAATTAGGGATAAACCCTAGTTCTGTTCATTTTGAAGGAATTAAATTCCTATAACATAGGGTTAAACCCTAATTTTATCTCAAAGGAATTGAATTCCTATCATTTTGTGAGAATTAAATTCTCAAAACTCAGTTCCTCCTCTGTGATTTAGATCTGCATGGCAGGATCTCAACCCAATGAGAATTAAATTCTCAATTCATGGGGAGATGTGCACTTTGCAGATCCTCAACCAGAGAAAGAACTAAGTTCTTTTCTTTATATAAGAGTTAAACTCTTTTGAGAATTAAATTCTCTTTTGAAGCCTCCCTTTTCTTTTCTTACCTAAGGTTTTCCTTTTGCAGAGAATCAAAGGCTCTATATCTCTCTCTCTGTGTATCAAGTGAAAAGGTTCAAAGGTCCCTCCTCTTCTTTTTCTTGGCTCCTATTTATAGGAGAAGGAAAAGAATCAATCTGTTTAGTAAATCTCTCATTGAGAGATTTGATTTGTTCTTTGAGAGATTTGATTTATATTTATCAGTAATCTGGGCCTTTAGATAGTTAGGTGAATTTTATTCACCATTGGATTTTAAATCCAAAAATATCTCTTTGTTATTTCGGTTAGATTTAGGGGGAAATCTTTCCAGGTCCAAGATTTTTCCATAAATTGGTGATATTTAATCACCTTTAGATTTTTAATCCAACGGTTTTAAATAATCCTTCTTCATTTTGGAAAGATTTGAAAAATTTATCCTCAGAAATTAATTCTGTTAAAGAATAAGGCTCTTAAAGCTGGTCACGTGTGGTCACGTGACCCCTGGAATGGGCTTCTCTTCTTCTGCGCTCTGTTCTCTGGCCGCTGCTTAACCATCACGTGCCAACACGTGACCACTGGTCACGTGTGAGCACGTGATGCCTGTTCTGAAGCTTCCTCTTGACTTTTAATTAGAGAACAAATATGCTTTGTGCCGCTGCTTGACCATCACGTTCCAACACGTGACCACTGGTCACGTGTGAGCACGTGATGCCTCTTCTGAATCTTCTTCTTGACTTTTAATTAGAGAACAAATATGCTCTGTGCCGCTGCTTGACTATCACGTGCCAACACGTGACCACTGGTCACGTGTGAGCACGTGATGCCTCTTCTGAATCTTTTCCTGATTTTTAATCAGGGAACAAATGCCCCCACAGCGTTGTTCTCACGTATCTGCACGTGAGTGCAACGCTGTCACTTTTGTGACCGTCGGATCTACTTTGGGAGTAGGGTAGATGAAACGTTTTCCATCCCATCCTATAAATGCCCATGTCTTTTCAGAAGAGCCTCCACTTTGCTCATCTTCCTCCTTTGAGAACTTCCTTCTTTTGAGAATTTAATTCTCTTTTTCCAGAGCTTAGTTCTCTGCCTTGAAAATTTTTCAGAGTTTAACTCTGTTCAAGAAAGACTTTTCCTTTCAGGTAATGATGTTGAACGATCGAAGAACCTTCATTTAGAAAAAACTCTCTGGATTTTAAATCCACATCAAGGGTTTCACCCCTTTTAACATGAACCCATTTTTTCTTCAAGTTCATCAACAAGAACAGAGACCCATCTAATTTTCAAACTGTAGATCTCTTAGGGTTTTTCTAATCTTTAAGGAAGATGATAATGTCGGTTGTTTTCCATGGAATTTAATTCCATCCCAAGGAGCTCTGGCTCTGAAACAAAATTTCTGGGAATTTAATTCCCTTTTTCAAAAAGGAATTTAATTCCTATGAAGAACTAAGTTCTTCCTAGAGAACTTCATGGGTTTTATTGCCTTGAGTCATCCTCTTCACAATCCAAAAACCGTTTGCACTGTTGGTCTTTGGGAATTTAATTCCCTTGATTCTATTTGATTCATCACAGAACCCAAGATGGATTTGTCTTTTAGGGAAGTGTGTAGGGTTACTTGAAGTCCCCTGTTTATTTAATGAGAATATTCCCTTTGTCTCATTATAATTGCTTGGCCTAATTATTAACGAGCCATCAACCTGATTTTGTGGGGCCCATATGTTTTGTAACCAATGGCCCCATAAAAAGAGTCTGATGTCGCTTTCTTCAACTGTCTTCATATATATAGTTATGCTCATATATATATATATATATATATATATATATATATATATATATTGCTGGCTTTGCTTTTGACAGTTTCCTTTATTTGATTTCAGGTGCGATGGCTTCTGTTCCGTGCTTTCCCTTCACTCGTTCGGAGGCCGCTTTTCCTCAATCACCATCCGACGAGGAAGCGATGGCGATGATCCGGGCTCATGACCCAACTGCACCAGCTTACTTCTATGGGGAACTTGGTACAGTCATATCATCCGAGGTCGCCGGAGTTTTCTCTGTGAAGTGCCGACGGAGCCTACTTTCCCGTTCTTGCCGATGGACCCTCCGAGGACGGTTTTCGCTGTGGAGATGCCAAATTGGACTCCAACGGGACGACTCAAGCATTCAACAACCGGTATCCCGAACCATCCGGTCCCCGCTATAGATATCCTGGGACGACGCATTTGTCTGGGTAAGGCCCACCCATGGGGACAGATTTATAAGATAGGGCTCACTCCTCGACACCCCCACGGGCTACCTCCTCTAGGCTCGCTACATCCTTGCTACCCATCGTGCGCGGCTGCAGAAGGTTGGGCTTTACCAGGAAATATATGCGTCGCTCTTCCATTATCAATCCCCGCATGTCTGGTGGGTTAAGGCGTTCTTAAATCAATGGAATCTCCCCACCAACACTTTTCTTCTGGGGGACAGAGAGGTTTCGATCTCTTTGCGGGAGTTTTATGAGATCTCAGGGCTGCCAATTCGAGGGCACTTTATGAGGGGTTGCTGCCCTCTGATGAATATGTTTTTGAACCCGAGCCTGCACCGCTTGACGGCTTGTCTACCGAGAACGCCGTCCGCCACAAGCGTCCTCGCTTGATCAATGTGCTAGGTATCTTTGATCGATTGTTCACCGAATATGAGGAGCAGGGCGTTACTTTTAAGAGCTTCATTTCCTGTTTCCTTCGCGAGGGCATCTTGTCGAAGGCAGCTCTGAAGTTCGCAAATATTAAAGACCCCTTTGGGTTTGGTCCAAAGAAGCTGCCGACCAATGAATCGGATCTAACGCAGTACTACATCCCCATAATGTCGCCGATGTCTTTCGAATCCATCGCGGCTCCCGGCATGGATGAGTAGACGTTCTTCGTTGGGTTTATCAGTGTCTGGCTCAGCTGGTTTGTCATCCCTATGCATCGCCGCTTTATGAGAGCTTCGGTCATCTATCCGGCTCACCGCATAGCTGAGGGAACGCGGCTGGCCATTGGCATCCCGGCATTGGCGCATCTCTATCACGGGTTGGGCGCTGCAGCTAATACTTCCAGCCCTGGCGTAGATGTGGTAAATTTTTCGCTTCACTACTTTACGTCTTGGATCGAAATGCACATCTTGGGTGCTTTTGCTATGCATCAAAGGCCCGCATTCTACGACGCTTATACCTTCCCGAGGCTTATGCGATTGGTGGATGCTTCTGCCGCTGACCCGACTCAATTCGGGGCTATTCAGGCGTTGATTTCTCCTTATGCTACTGCTGGCGGGTTGGTTTTTAATGATCGGGTCTTATCTTCTTTCGCGGGTTCAGCCCAGCCGCTTTAGGACCGGTCGATAGATAACGTGCCCTCTTTGAAGCCCCGGGAGGCTGCGCGCTTATACGCAATTAGACCGGGTTACCTGGTATTCCGTCAGGATAGCGCGGCCCTCTTCATGTGGTACAATCCGCACCGCTTTGCCCGGCAGTTTGGTTATGATCAGGGTGTCCCGTTTGAGGCTTTCATAGTCACGCCGGTTCCTTCGCTCGAGGCCGTTCGAGATGCCGCCCATCATTTTGTGAGGCTGAACACGGGTTATCAGTTCATGATCCCGATGGTGAGTATATGCCCCGATGCGTGGGATCGTTCACGGGTTGGTATCTCCATCGAGTCAACCTAATTATTCTTGAGGAAAGAAGGGTGCTTCTTGGTCATGGTGCCCCTACTCAGGTTCCGGCCACGGGAGCTACGCTGCGACCGCGCGCCCCGGTCTGCTTTCCTCTTAGGGATACCGGCACCGCGCTTATTCCGGGGGAGTCGGGGGTGGATCATACTCCAACAGCTGGTATGCCCCTGGGTACTCGGTCGCGGGGTAGACGGGCTCTGGTAACAGCGCCACCACCCGAGGGAGCCTCGCCCCCCTTGGCATCGACAATGGCGGTGTCATCCTCAGTTGTGGCACCAAGCGAGGGTAATAGGAATGAGGGTGTTGAAGGCGACGTGGGCCGCCGACGCACCAAGGCTCCACGGGGAAAGAAACGGTCGTCTTCGGCGGCCGGTTCTGGATCTAAGAGGCAGAGGAGGGTGGCCACCAACTTACTTGATTCTTTAACGGAGTCTGAGCCCATACTTCCAGATAAGCCGTTGGTCGTGCAAGAGTCGGACGCTGGTCTTCTCTTCCCGGGCTCAGCTGCCGAGGAAGCCGCACAATTGGCTGAGGCCATAAGACGTTCTAAAGATGAGTCTCAGAACGCAAGGGTTCCGAAGAAACCGTATCCTGTCGTGATCTTCTATGAAGACCCCTCATGGATCCGGCGGCGGTTCATTGGCCCTTTGGAGGAGTGGGGTGAAAGGGCGTTGAAGCAGGCCGCTTCGGAGGATGCTGCGTACGCGCTCTCCTTATGGACCGGCGGCCATGAGTCCACCCTCGAACCCCGGCGAGCACGCCTCCTTGAGAAGGAGCATCGGCTTGAAGAAGCCATATTGAGGGCTTCCCTGCGCATTGGTATGTTTTTATACTTCTTTGCAGTTTTTCAGATTGCTTATGCCCGTATATATGTATTCTTATTCTTGTGTGGATTGTGCAGAGTCCTCGGCGATGGGGGAGGTCCCTACGGGCTTGTTGCAGCTAGAGCCTGTTGACATTCCTGATGCATCCTTACTCGATGTGGAGGGGGCTGACAAGGCTGTTCCTCTTGCTATAGAGCCTCCAGTGGAGGTTCCTGATCACGGAGCGCTTGTTCCTTTGGTAAAGGCTCCTTTGGGGGTCGTCGTCCCAACGACTCTTCCTGCGGGCGGCCCAGGGGCTGGAGCAGAAGCAGTCGGGACTACCCTCCCTTTGCTGGAGCCGGAGATCGTGGCGGAGGCCGTTGAAGCCGCCAACCCCCCGACTCAGAACGGGAGGAGTGTTGAAGGTAACCTTCTACATTTTAAATTAGCAATCTTTCTGTTGTCTGAACTCTTTTGTTTTCTTAGAATTGCGCGAGCTGGCAGCTTCTATCGCTGATTTGTCTCCCCGGCAATCGTTTCATCGTCTGCTGCAGATGGCAGCTCCGCAGGCGATCTCTCCTCAGCGCATCGCCCTTTCCTCTGGGCAAGGTTAGCGTCGTTCGCCATTTTTTATTATAGCATTGTTGCTATTCTGCGAAATAACATTGATGTCTCTTACAGTTTTGGAGGCCAATGACGAGGTGGAGGTCGTTGAAGGGCCAGGGGAACCTTCAGCTCCTACTTGCATGACCGTAGGTAAGTGACATTTCAATATAGTCCCATTTGTTCTTTTGCTTAAGAGTTTTACTGACATTTTTCAAATCCGAACAGCCCTGCCAGCCTCCATAGCGCTGGAATCGCGTATCGCTATGCCGCCCGGCCCTTATGCTTTGCGAGCCTCAGAGCGCTTGGCCCAGTTAAGCCTTGTCTCCTTGTCGTCTTTGATCGAGGAGCTTCGTGCTGGCAGCGCAACCACAGCTGAAGCATTTGCCGCTGAAGCTAACGGTTCTCTTCCTTTTCGTGCCACCTACCATAGCGAAGAGGTGGTGAGAGTCTGGGTGGAGTTCTGTCGGCAGGTGGAGGCTTGCTTGCACGCCCTTGAGTGTTCCCGCCTTTCCTCGGAGGCTGTGGCTGCAAAGGCGGAGTTGCAGGGGCTGATAGCACGGTGCGCGGCAAACATGGCATCATGCGAGAAGAGGCTCGGCCGCAAATTCTCGGAGAGGGAGCTGGCTTCTAAGGCGCTGAGCGAGCTTCAAGTTAATCTTACCGCTAAGGCCAACAAAGCGTATGAACTGTGGCGAGTGCTTCAAGTGGCCATCAAGGAGGTAGTGGCCATCGACAAGGCCGCCGAGTTTACTCGCGAAAGAGTCGAGGCCCACAAAGCTACCGAGAAGGAGCTCGAAGTTCGGCTTGCCTCATATCAGGCCCAGCAGGCTCAGGCAGAGGCTCGTCTTCTGGCGATCCTGAATCATGAAGCTATGGCCCAGCAAAAGCAGGATGAGCTAGCAAAATTGCTAAATCGCCCGCCGGCTTGAAAAACTTGTATCTTTTCCTTTCTTTTTGTACATACTCCTGAACGAGAGTATTTTCTTTTTGTTCTTTCATGAATTGTACTTTGTATCCATTTTGTTTCATGAATAAAGATACATATTTTTTTTAATGGTGTGTCCCTCTCAATTGAACTTGTTCTGTAGACAATTTATCTTGGCCTACTTGAAGGGTAGCGATGGCTTAGGATTCAGGGTTAAGATCTTCCTCCTAAGACTTTTGAGCTTTATGAGCCGTGAGGGTCTCATAAAGAGTTTTTCTCCCTACAGGTTGAGAGGATCCCATAGGCGTAAGTTCTTCTTAAGAATCGTGAGGATTCTTAAGCGGGTTTTCCCTTGGGAGTCGTAAGGATCTCACAAGAGAGTTTTCTTCCTTGCAGGTCGTGAGGACCCGCAAGTGCTGGGTGCGGTCACCCTTATCCGTATTTCACGGGGTCAGGAGTTGCTTTGGGATGTTCTCCAGGGTACCGTAGCTTTAAGACATCACGCTCAAGGTTAAGGACCTCACAGTCCGTGGATTTAAGGACTCCACAGTCCGATGTCAGTTTTAAGACATCACGGTCAAGGTTAAGGACGTCATAGTCCGTGGATTTAAGGACTCCACAGTCCGATGTTAGTTTTAAGACGTCACGGTCAAGGTTAAGGACCTCATAGTCCGTGGATTTAAGGACTCCATAGTCCGATGTTAGTTTTAAGACGTCACGGTCAAGGTTAAGGACCTCATAGTCTGTGGATTTAAGGACTCCACAGTCCAATGTTAGTTTTAAGACATCACGGTCAAGGTTAAGGACCTCATAGTCCATGGATTTAAGGACCCCACAGTCCAGGAAATGTGTGGTTACTGGGACCCGTCACCTCTTTGAAGACGTTGAGGAATTACAACGCCAAATATCAAAGGAGTGAAGAGATGTACCCTTTAACCAAGGTAAAATCAGTCTAGAATCATCATGGTTGATCGTTAGTTTTAAGACATTACGGTCGAGGTTAAGTACATCATAGTCCGTGGATTTTAAGGACTCCACAGTCCGGTGTTTGCTCTGGATGCTTCACACTGGTTCACTACCGTGCTTGGCGAGGACCAGGCTCCGCTCTGGGCGTTTTCCGCGGGGTCAAAGAGTGACGTTATCCGCGTTCCACGTGACCAGGAATTTTGCACTAGATGCTTCACACGGGTTCACTGCCGTGTTCGGCGAGGACTAGGCTCCGCTCTGGATGCTTCACACGGGTTCACTGCCGTGCTCTGCGAGGACCAGGATCCGCTCTGGACGTTTTCCACGGAGTCAAAGAGTGACGTTATCCGCGTTCCACGTGACCAGGAATTTTGCTCTAGATGCTTCACACAGGTTCACTGCAGTGTTCGACGAGGACTAGGCTCCGCTCTGGATGCTTCACACGGGTTCACTGCCGTGCTCTGCGAGGACCAGGATCCGCTCTGGACGTTTTCCACGGGGTCAAAGAGTGACATTATCCACGTTCCACGTAACCAGGAATTTTGCTCTGGATGCTTCCCACGGGTTCACTGCCGTGTTCTGTGAGGAACAGGCTCCGCTCTGGACGTTTTCCACCGGGTCAAAGAGTGACGTTATCCGCGTTCCACGTAACCAGGAATTTTGCTCTGGATGCTTCCCACGGGTTCACTGCCATGTTCTGCGAGGACCAGGCTCCGCTCTGGACGTTTTCCACGGGGTCAAAGAGTGACATTATCCGTGTTCCACGTGACCAGGAATTTTGCTCTGGATGCTTCCCACGGGTTCACTGCCGTGTTCTGCGAGGACCAGGCTCCGCTCTGGACATTTTTCACGGGGTCAAAGAGTGACGTTATCCGCGTTCCACGTAACCAGGAATTTATTGATTGTATCCGCATTTCACGGGGCGGGGATTTGACTCTTGGTGATCCGTATATCGCCGAGCCATGGAACTGGGAGTTGCCGCTGTTCCGCTTCGCTTGAAGTTGTGTCCGTTGTTACAAGACGAGTGTTGAGACAATCTCTAGATCACTTGCGTCCCGTCGAGATTTGGCTTCTTCTTATGATGAAACCTGGGGGAGGAGTATGATCCCTTCTTTGTTTGCGCCCCTGGATTGTATACAGGGATAGATGTAACATCACCTGTAGGGCATAAATTTCATTTTTATTCTATTTTTTTTTCCACGATGCTCTATCATTTCAGCTTTTATATCGCGAAGGTCGCGATTGCCCCATCATTTCGGCTATTTTTCGCGGTGCCCAATCATTTCGGCTATTTATTTTATTTTTACTCGCTGCTTTTATTGCGAGTTGCCCAATCATTTCGGCTATTTTTCATGCATACATTTTTACTTGCTACTTTTTATTGCAAGTTGCCCCATCATTTCGGCTATTTCGTATGCATGTGTGGCTCGCTATCCTTTTCGCTGCAAGCTTGGATTTTAGACACCGATTTCGGCATCAGCACCGCTACAACTGGGATGTTGCCAGGAGTGAATCATCATTTGCCTCTATCGATGTTGAACAAAGGTGGCTTAGTAAACAGGGTTAAGGGTCCTGTCGACTAAGGCTTTTGACTTCATGAGCCGTAAGGGTCTCACAAAGGTATTTCTCCCTACAAGTCGTGAGGATCTTGCAGGTGTGTTTTCTCCTTGGGAATCGTGAGGATTCCTAAGTGCATGTCCTCTTGCAAGTCGCAAGGATCTTACAAAAGGGTCTTCTCCTTATAAGTCGAGAGGGCTTACAAGGGTTGTTCGCCATATGAACATATCCCTAGTCACGGATGAGACTTGGTTAGGGAAATGTTTATTCGCGCCCGTGGATTGTATACAAGGGTCGGTATTGAGCCACTTGTAGGGCATAAATTGAAGGTTGTGTGGGTTGCTTCAGCACAGGTTTAGGTCTCTGTGACTTAAGACTTTCAAATCCTATGAGCCGTGAGGGTCCCATAAGAGAGTTCTCCTTACGAGTCATAAGGATCTCGCAAGTGTAATTTCTCCTTAGGAATCATGAGGACTCCTAAGTGTGTTGCTCCCTTGTGAGTCGTAAGGATCTCACGCGGGTGGTTTCTCCTTACAAGGTCGTGAGGACCCTGCAAGTGCCCTTTAACGAGGTTGCGCCCTTTCGGGTTTTCACAAACACTCGCCGGTAGCCCTGCTGTTTTTACTCACGGAGCCCTTTCGGGTTTTCATCCGTACCCGTTTTGCTTATGGACATACCGTTTTTATTTTATTATTTTTTATATCGGCTTTGAGATACTGCAATCCACCGTATTTTATCGACATCTCGGTCAACGGCCAGTTTTAGGACATAGTGGTCCATTGTTAGTTTAAGGACGTTTCGGTCCGTTGCTAGTTTAAGGACATTTCGGTCCGCTGTAAAGGATGCTGGTTACTACTTAGAGTTCGGGCTTAGGAAGATAGCGAGCGGACATAGTCGTCGTCATCTATCATTGACCTAGGCCTTGACCCGTTAAGCGTAGTATTTCTTCAGGAAGCGACCGTTTACAGGTCTGAAAGGTCTTTCACCGTGCATATCCATGAGTAGATACGCTCCACCCTGGTAGACCTTGTCTATGATGTACGGGCCTTCATAGTTTGGCTCGAATTTTCCCCGTTTGACGCGATTGGGGATCATAGGTCTTTTGACCATTAGCACGAGTTCTCCTTGGCGGAACATCCTCGGCCTGGTCAATCTTTCGTATGAGCTCGTCATCTTTGCTTTGTAAGCCTCCAGATTTTGTTGTGCTATGAGCCGGGTCCCATCAAGGGCATCAAGCTCCTCAAGCCGAAGGTGAGCATTTTCTTCGTCCGTCAGCTCGTAGTGGACTGCCATCCGTAGAGAAGGTAGCTCTATTTCGAGGGGGAGTACTGCTTCTGTACCGAATACTAACGCGTACGGCGTTGTGTTCGTGGCCTTCTTGAACGTATTTCGATATGCCCAGAGAGCTTCTTGCAGTCTCTCGTGCCAGTCCTTTTTGTTTCGGGACACCGTCTTCTTCACGATCTTTGTCAAGGTTTTGTTGAAAGCCTCAGCTAGACCGTTAGCTCGCGGATTATAAACTGAGGAATATCTCCAGTCTATGTTGTGTTGCTGCGCGAAGCGACTAATCTTGTGGCTTCTGTAGGCTGGCCCGTTATCGGAAATGATCCGCCGCGGAGTTCCAAACCGATAAATGACGTGCGTCTTGAAGAAATGGAGAATATTTTTCGTCTTCACTTCCCTTAACGGTACTGTTTCTGCCCATTTGGAGAAGTAATCAGTCGTCGCCAGGATGAAACGATGTCCCCTGGATGATGCTGGTTCGATGGGGTCGATTATGTCAGTTCCCCACATTTCGAACGGCCAGCTAGCCACCGTTGGATGTAGAGGATTTGGATGCTGATGGATAAAGTCCCCATGGATCTGGTACAAGTGGCATTGCTTCGCATACTCGAGGCAGTCCTGGATCATTGTGGGCCAATAATAACCCACTCATTTGATCTTCAGCTTCATCTTTGGGCCTGCTTGGTGAGAACAGCAGAGTCCTTCGTGAACTTCCTGAACGACTCTTTTCGCTTCGTCAGGTCCCAGGCATCTCAACCACAGAGAGTCAAATGACCTCTTGTACAGAGTATTATTGACGAAGGCGAAGGACAGAGCTCGTTTCACAAGCTGATGTCTTGAGGACGCATCTTCAGGCGTTCGACAGGATTTGAAGTAGTCTATAAAGACTTCTCTCCAATCCTCAGCCTTTCCCCGGTTATTTATTTGCATAGCCATTTGCTCAGTCTTTCCCTTTTCTTCGGATGATTCCGGAGATATTTCTGCTGGGGCAAGCACCCGACGGCTTTGTACCACGATTCTGACGTCATCGAGGTTCTCGTCAGCCAGTTCTTTAGCGAGCTTGGCTAACGCGTCCGCTTTGCTATTTTCCGCGCGCGGTATGTTTTCCAAAGTGTAGGAAGGGATTTGAGTCAGCAGTTGTTATACTCTCTCTCCATACTTCACTAGCTCTGGCTTGCATGTCTGGTAGTCGCCGTTTACTTGACTAACGACCAGTTAGGAATCTCCGTATATGAGGAGGTTTTCAATTCCCATGTCAATGGCGATCTCGATGCCTGCTATCAAAGATTCGTACTCGGCTTCGTTGTTCGTCCTCGGCTCTGTTAAGGAGAAAGCAAAGCTCATTATCCCTCCCTGTGGAGTTACGAAGATAAGGCCTACCCCCAATTTGATTATAGGGGTGCTTTGTTTGCGCTTCTTCACGGAAGATGCTCCATCGAAATAAAGCTCCCATCGGATATTACCACCGTCGATCGTGTCAAACGCATGTTCGTCTGGAAGTTCGCAATTCAAAGGGGAATCGGCCGGTATCGGATGCTCAGCGAGGAAGTCGGCGATGGCTTGGCCTTTCACTGCCTTAAGAGGCTGATAGGTTATTGAAAACTCCATCAAGAGCAGGGCCCATTTAGCGAGTCGACTGGTCAATATGGCCTTCGACATTAAATATTTAAGTAGGTCCACCTTCGAAATGAGACGAACTTCGTGCGCCAACGCATAATGCCGGAGTTTCGTTATCGGGAAGATCAACGCCAGTCAGTGTTTTTCGATGGGGGGTAGTTGTTTTCTGCCCCCAGTAGAACTCGACTTAAGTAGTAGAGTGCTCTTTCTTTCCCTTGATCGTTCTCTTGCACCCATAATGCGCCTAAGGAACCTTCGAGGGCGGTGTATAAAGAATGAGGGGCTTTCCCTTGACCGAAGCAGCCAACACCGGCGGGTTCTGCAGGTATTGCTTGATCTCGTCCAGTGCGCCTTGGCATTTGTGATCCCAGACGAACGGGGTTCCCTTCTTCATCAGGTGACTGTAGGGGCGGCATTTTCCTGAAAGGTTAGCCATAAATCGCCGGATGTACGCGAGCTTCCCCTGGAGAGACCGCAATTGTTTGAGAGTCCTTGGAGGTGGCATTTCCATGATCGCCTTGATCTTCGACGGATCTATCTCAATGCCTCGGTGCCGGACAATGAATCCTAGGAATTTGCCTGAGGACACCCCGAACGCGCATTTGAGAGGATTCATTTTCAAGTTGTATTGCCGAAGGCGTTGAAATACAGTCTTCAGATGCTCGAGATGTTCCTCATATGATTTGCTTTTCATGACGAGGTCTTCGATATAGCATTCGACGATTTCATGTATGAGGTCATCGAAGATCTTCTTCATGGCCCTTTGATAGGTGGCACTGGCGTTCTTTAGACCGAAGGGCATCACCTTTTAGCAGAATATTCCCAGAGGGGTCCAGAAAGCGGTGTGCTTCTGGTCTTCTGGGTGCATCTTTATCTGATTGTACCCTGATGAGCCGTCCATGAAAGAGAAAAAATCGTGAGTGGACGTGTTATCTATCATCAGCTCGGTTACCGGTACTGGGAAATCGTCCTTCGGGCAAGCTTTATTGAGATCCCGGAAGTCCACACATATGCGCACTGTCCCATTTTTCTTCATTACCGGGACGATGTTGGCGATCCAGTCAGGATATTGAACTTCTTGGATAAACCCAGAATCGATCAGCTTCTTGACTTCGGCATTGATACTCATCTCAAGCTTGAGCCGCATTCTTCTTGGCGCTTGTTTGACCGGCTTGACGTCCGGAGATATCGCCAATCTGTGCACAGCAATTTCTGGATCTAGTCCCGGCATTTCGGAATAGTTCCATGCGAAGAAATCTCTATGCTGTACAAGCACGTCTTTTAACGCAGCCACCCTTTCTTCAGATAGCAGCTCGCTGACGAATGTCGGTCGCGGGTCGTTCGCCATCCACAACTCAATTTTCTTGAGGTTATCTGCAGTAGTATGTATTCCATCCTCCAGCTCTTTTGGTGCTGGTGGAAATTCTGAGATCACCTCGTCGTTGCTGTTTTCGAAGCACCAGGGAAGGTTATCCATATTATCGGGCTCTTATTTTGATATTGTTATCATATGACAAGTACGAGCTCGCTTCGAAGACCGATGTGGATCTGGTTCTTCTCTCGTGGCTTTGGGTTCATGCTTTTGTGGCGGCGTTAAACTCCAGCTGTCAGATAGAGCGAACTTGCCGAGCTGATACTGATCTTCGACCCAGTTCTTGAAGGTGAAGCAGTCTTCGAGAGGATGCCCTATTACCCTGTGATAAGAGCAATAGCCCGGATGAGAGACCTCATTAGCTTGCTCAGGGTGTTTAGACTTCGGAAGTGTAATCATTCGATGTTTTAAAGCGAGGTCAAGTATCTTCCGTGTCTTGTCTTGAGGGAAAGAATACGCTCGACTCATCTTCTTTATGAGGGACAAATCTGGACCGCGCAATACCCGATCACATGACTCTTTGATCCTGCATTGTCGTTGTCGACCTCCTTTTCTGCTTTTTGACTTACTTCTACCTCTGCGTCGGGCCTTTTGCACAGCAGGTTGACAGGGAGGAGTATTTTTGTCTTTTGCAGCCTGTTGAAGAAGACGTTGCGTCCTAGCTCTCTCGTAGATGGCCATCTCGCGATTATGGTCGTCTCGAGCTTTTTGACCCGCTTTCCTGATAAGCTTGTCCATTCGTTCTTCAAACGACGGACTCGGCAGTTAGATCGCGGGATCTAGTTCTGATGAGGGGTTGGCATTTCTTGACAGGGCGTCCTCTTCTTCATCGAAGTTATATATGGCGTAGCTACCGTGGACTCGTTCCCGTTTCCCGGCTCTCATGTATCCAAGCCCAACCGTTTCCATTTTCCCGTTGGGCAACTTGCGCTGAGTCCTAGGGACATCCCAAATCCTGTTATAGAATCGAGCTTGTCGAATAGTCTGTTTTAAGGGTACCCCTTGGCGCTTCAATAGCCTTTTTAGTCCGTTTGTGTAATATCTGGGAAAATGGATAGGTTGGAGTCTGTCAAGTGTAGAATCCGCGCCGTGCCAGATCTCTTTCTCCCCTCTTATTTCCGAGGATCGATAGAATAGGATCGCCTTTTCACCTTTTCGCCTGGGAGGGACGTAAAATGTCCACAGCTCCTGCACGTTGTGAGCTTCAAGCGTGTCAAGATCTTTGTAGTGCTCCCGCGGAATCATGGTGATTTGCAAACTCTGATCATCATCAGGGAATTCTTGTATTGGCGGCCGACTGGAGAACACAGCATTAACCTCATCCTCTGAATCGCTTCCGAAGATCAGTATGGGAGCGAACGGTCCCGGGTCGTTGCGTCGAGACGGCCCAGAGTAAACTATCTCTTCTTCTTCTTCGGTATCACTCCCGAACACAGGAATGGTGGCAGCGGCTTTGTTCTCCGGTTTGCGACATCTCTCTGTATCCTCGAAATCTGGCAAAAAGTACTTTGCATCTTCATATTTGCGGACTTCGTTCACGGAGAATAGGTTTAGCTCACCTGTTACGGTATACTCAAGACCATCCTTGAAATACTTCATACACTGATGTTGTGTAGACGGGATGATGTTGTACTCATGTAACCAAGGACAACCGAGCAGAGCTTTGTAGCAAGTCTTGGCGTCTATGACATGGAACTTATTGTCCGTGACGAGCAGCCCAAAGCATGGCGTCAGTATCACAGACCCAAGAGTTCTTGATGATTGGGAGTCGAACCCGGAGATGGTGATCTTGTCCCGAGCAAGGTGCTGGACGCTCATGCAGATTTCCTTTAACACCCGCACGTTGAGGAGATTAACGGAAGACCCATTGTCAACCAAGATTTTGCCTATATTTATATCGTGGCAATATCTAGAGACATATAGGGGACGGTTGTGGTCGCACATCCCAAGGAGCAGGTCTTCGTCACCGAAAGTGATATCTGCCGTGTGCACTTCTTCCAGTTCATCCTTCATCCTTTCTTCGGCGATAAAAGCTTGGAATTGCTCGGGCTCTTGTAGCACCTTGATTAACGAATCTCTTGCTTCCTTTGATAACAGGAGGGCATCGAGAATGCTGAGCTGCGAAGGTAGCTTCCTCAGGTGTGCTAGGATGTTGTAGTCCACCTTACTCTTCTTAGGCGGGTCCTTGGCAGTCAACTCTTTCATAACTTGGTCATCTAAGGCGATATCCTCAGCGACCTTTTCCTTTCCCTTATCTTTTCTAGTTGCGGGTCCAAGGTTCTTTTCGGGAAGCGTGCGATTGCGCAGCTGAATGTTTTCGCACGCCTCTGGTTCTTCCTCTTTTCCCGAGGTGGACTCTTTAAAGAGGGGGCTAAGAGCCAGCTCCTCGTCAGAATCGCTCCCGAATGTGAGAACTTGCGATCCCCCGTCGTTGACCATGTAACAGTTACCGGTAGTTCTTTTGTGTCCTTTGGTCGTACTTCTCTGCTCCCAACGAGTTCTGCGTTTCATTCTCTTAAAATGCTGCCGATGAGCAACATATCCCTGCCACCATGTCTTAAAAGCGTCGCACTCCTCAGTGGGGTGTGAAATCTTCCGATGATATGAGCAGTAATTATGGTGCCTCTCCGCCCCATCGAGCGTGTTTTCTTCCGAGGGCGGTAGTTTCATTCCCATTGACATGGCTTTGGCAAACCTTTTTCTCGTCTTGAATATCTTTTTATCCGCGTCGGGTGTCTTTCGATCTGGCGGGAGCGCTTCGACTCTTTCGTTTAGTCTCCTGCGTTTGGCTCCTTCTGATGCGGCTATCTCACGCTCTTGGTCGGCTTTACTTTTCAAACGAATTTCGTCTAGAAAGGCGTCGATCATTTCGTCTGTCGGCCACACAAGCTCCGGTTCAGGCTCTGCCCCAGTTTCTTAGTTCCGGGAGTTTTTTCATCGTCGGTAAACCAGTGGGAGATCATATTACAACTCGCCACGTATCCCTCGAATTCATCCGACGAACTCTCCCCCTCATCTTCCTCTTGAAAGACGTGGTTGAGGAACTCTTGGAGTGTGATGGGAGTCCGTGCCTTTTGATTGTACACTTCCAGCGTATCGATCTATTTCTGTAAGTCTGTGCGCTTGTTACCAGGCTTCACGGGCTTCTTAGATTTCTTCTTCGTTTTCTTTGAAGATTTCGACGGCTGGTTGTGAGTGCTCGGGCCATCACCACTGATCTTCGGAGTTGGGCGCGGCTTTAGAACCCCTTCAATGATCTGGGGTTCCAGTGGGTTCTTCCACCTGACTGCCGGGCATGTCTGGAGCTCATTCATCATTCTTTTGGTTTTTGCTGAAAGCACGATTTCCCATGGAGCTTCTTCAATGAAAGAACAAATTGCCCCCGGTGTGTCCGTCTTCTTGGGAGTGTGAGGTTGTGGCGGGTTTACCTTCCACTTCTCGGACAGTGCAAACTTGCCCTGTAGGTATTGGTCTTCAATCCATCCTTTGAAGACGAAGCAATCCTCAATCGGATGGCTTACCGTTTGATGGTAAGGGCAGTAGTTGGGGGTTATTCACCTCACTGGGTTGCGGCGGTCGCCTTGGATGTGGCAAGTTTATAAGCCTGTTGCGTACCGCCAGCTCGAATAGCCTCTTCGTCTTATCCTGCGGGAATGAGTAGGGGCGCTTCATTTTCCCATTATAATACCGTCGTCTTTCTTCCAGTTGATCCGCCAGCTTTGGGGCACTGGGTTGTTGCTGAGCGTTCGCAATGAAGGTGGCCTTCCCTTTACCCTTGTCATTCCGAGGTTTTGGCTTCGGGGGAGACGGTCTGTGACCCATCTGGTCCATCTGGGCCAACTTGTCGATCAAAGCCTGGAACGTGGTTGGCTTAAAGAACATCATGAACTGTGAGATAGTGGCATGAGGATCTAGGGTACCCACGAACATGCCCACCGCGGGCGCTTCCTCAATGCGTTGTTCGCATTTCGACCATAAGTTTCGCCAGCGTATAGCGTACTGGACCCACGTCTCGCCTGGTTTCATCCTGGCATTAATCAATGTCGTTATTGGAGTGCGTTCGCTGGCGCTCGCGAATCGCTGTGTAAATAGCAGCTCCATCTCCGCAAATGTTTTGACGGAGTCGTTCGGGAGCTCAGAGTACCACTCGAACGCCGTTTCTGACAAGCTACCGACGAACTGGCGAAGCAAAAGCTTATCATCGCCGCCAGTGTTGCCGCAAACGGCCCTGAACTGAGCAACATGCTGGTGGGGATTGCCCGTCCCCTTGTAGACATGAAATTTCGGTATTGTATAGCCCGGCGGGTACTTGATCTGATCATACCAGCTCGAATATGGTCGCCCTGTTCTGACAACTTGACTAGCTGCCTCAGTCGCCTGGTGAACCCGTATCTACTGAGCTATATATTCGTCTAGGTCAGCTTTGGAGATTGTCTCCTCTTTGGCTGTTGACAGAGCGGGTGGAGGATTTGACGTTTCTCCCCTGTCGTCTTCAAGGACGATTGGAGGATCTTCAGCAGGAGAATCTTGTTGGATCATCATTCCCACCATGTCCTGGAACAGGAGGGCCATTTGCTGTATATTGGCTGCTTGTTCGGCAGCCTCTTTATCCTTCTTCTCCAATATCCTACGAATGAATTCAGCATCAATTTCTTGCTCTTGGCGTTGATCAGATGACGCTTCGGGGCTTTCTTTTGGCCCAGTGAGTGCGGCCATCGCGTTCATCATTTCCTGGAGCTTCTGCTGTTGCTCCTGAGCTTTGGTCACTGACCGTGTAAGCGGTCTATGACCCGTGGATGAACGCCGATCCTCTTTTCCCAGCGCCATGTATACCGTATGCACCATCATGCCTCCAGACTTAGGGCGTTTAGGTTTATTGTCCTTGATATTTGCTGCAGGAGTGGGGACTTTCTCCGGCCTTCTTCTCTTTTGAGTAGTCGACGTGGAGGGAGCCGTTGCAGCGGGCACCCAAGCGGTTGTCGTCCTTTGTTGTTTGACGTGATGGTTCTTTTCTTCCTGCACTTTCGCCTTTTTCTGTTGACGAGAGTGATCTTGGTCAATTACCGAGTCTTGAACCTTCCGCCAGACTTTATAAATTTTGGAGGACAGCCGTTGAGGAGGCTGCTCCGGCTTTGTTTCTATAACATTCTCCGCAGGCGGAGGGGATCTTTTGAGAACCGCAGTTAGCGAATTTTTGCGTACCCTGTTTAGCAGCTCGAAGCTTTTCTCGGTTGGAACAGCAGCCTCAATTTCCACCGTTGGAGATGGTGGAGTTAGTCCGAAGGGGGAGTTGCCCCCAGTCTTCCTTATCCGGTGCCAGTGGCGACGTCGGGCATGACGGGTTGTTGGGATTGATTCAGCGACGGCTTCGTCTTGCTCCCTGTTCTGGGGAGGGGCTGTTGCCGGTGTCAACCTCTTGAAGACTGACGTTCGTTGAGAAGCTACGCCCATCGGGTCAAAAACAGATTTCTGAGCGGGAGCGGGAACAGGGGTAGTCAGTCTCGTGAAGACCGACCCTCTGGGAGGAGAAGCCGCCTTGACGACTTCAGGAGCAGCTGTCATCTTCGGGATGGCCTTCTCAGGTACCATGGGCTTTTTGGCGGGCCCTTTGGACTTCAGGCTCAGTCTGGTGAAGACTGAAGAGTTGGACGACCCATTGACAGGGGCCGTGGGGGTAGCAAGTCGATCAAAGACCGACCTCTTTGAAGCTTCCGGTATGGGCCTTGGGATGTTAACGTTCACCGGCGGGAGCATGGTCCCAAAGAATAGACTGGTGGTCGCTTGAGTCACTTGTTCCACAGGCATAGTAAACAGGGAAGCAGCCTGCGGTCCATAGGTTACACCTCCAGGTGAGGCAGAGCATCGGTTGCATTTGTAGTTGGAGCAGCTTGAGCATTTGCCAGCCATTGATCCTTTCGCTTTCTGCAGCAAACGAAACACCAAATCTTAGTACTTCAAAACCCAAGGGCAATCATTAGCGAACCGCGATTGGTTCGCGAATCACGACACACGAAGTATGGAGTGGAAAGAGGAAAAGGTCCCACCGGACGTGCCAGAATCTGTTCCCCTCCGAAAGACGACGCGATGCAGGGACGTCTTGCCTGAAATTCGGGGCAGATGCTAATTGGTGCTATCCGTCTACCTCTCCGAAGATGCCAAGTTGATTTATGGCACCATGTATCGAAGGTTTAAACGGATGCGTCCGATGTAGCAGACTTCATCAGATTCCCCCTCGCTTGAGGGGTTTTTGATTGTCGGGACGCTCTTCTTTGCAGGCACAAGCCCCTGCAGTTAATTACGCTACCGCGTTGCGGTAACAACTTTCTCCTTATCCAGATGGTCACTTCGTGTCGTGTGTGTTTGATTTGTGTTTGGTTGCCCGTGGATTATATACGGAGACTGAGTTATGTCGTCACCTGTAGGGCGTGGACTAGTCCAAATCCGTATTATCTTAGATTTGGGTTTGGGGGTTGTATTTAAGGATACGTTAGCCTCGTTTGAGACTAAGATCGACTTAAACGTTTGTTAAGGATACGTTAGTCTAGTTTTAGACTAAGATCAACTTAACGAGATCGTTTAGATCCGACAAGAGAGCGATTAGGGGAGCCCTGTTGTTTAGTTTAGTGACATTGCGGTCAATAGGTAGTTTAAGGACATTGCGGTCCAGTGTTAGTTTTAAGACGTTGCGGTCAAGGTTAAGGAAGTCTTAGTCCGTGGATTTAAGGACTCCACAGTCCGATGTTAGTTTTAAGACATCACGGTCAAGGTTAAGGACGTCATAGTCTATTGTTAGTTTTAAGACATTCCGGTCAAGGTTAAGGACCTCATAGTCCATGGGTTTAAGGACCCCACAGTCCGGCCTTTAGTTTTAAGACATTACGGTCAAGGTTAAGGACCTCATAGTCCACGAGTTTAAGGACGCCACAGTCCGTATCAATGTGTGGTCATCGGGTCCCGTCACCTCTTTGAAGACGTTGAGGAATTACAATGCCAAGTATCAAAGGAGTGAAGAGATGTACCCTTAAACCAAGGTAGATTAAGTGATCTGCAGTCCAATTTGGAAACTAAGATCAACTATTATATTATGAGCCCATTGGCCCAGTTGAGTTTGAATTGAGGACGTATGGCCAGCTTGGGCTAAGTCCAATCATGTTTGGGATATTGGCCCTCTGTTGGTTCATTGAAGGAGAGGCTTTGCCTCTGGAAACTTAGCCAATTGGGCTAAAGCTAGTGTTAAACACTAGAGACCAACAGTGTTGAACACTAGGAATAAGATTAACAAGTTAGTGTTAAACACTAAAAGATAATCAGTGTTGAACACTGGGAACAGAGTTTTCAAATTAGTGTTAAACACTAAGCAAATCAGTGTTAAACACTGGGGACAAAATCTCCAGACTAGTGTTAAACACTAAGGAGAGGGGGGTCACGTGTGGAAACGTGAGAGCGCCCTGATTCCCCTTATTTTATTCAGTCAAAAGTATTGAATACTTTGAAGTATCACGTGCTGTCACGTGATGGGAATTTGGGCGTTTGTCTGTTAAAGCTTCAGCCAAGGGGTCACGTGGTAGCACGTGAGAGCGCCCTAGAGCTCTTTTCTGTTTCTTTTGCCTTTTTCTCTGTGTGCTTTAGAGATCACGTGGGGCACGTGAGGCATTGCCTCAAAGTTCGTTTTTATGGATCTTTGCAGGAGTCACGTGGTAATACGTGAGGTGTTGCTTCAAAGTTCTTTTCTGTGGATCTTTGCAGGGGTCACGTGGTAGCACATGACTCTGGTTCTTTGCATGTTTTAAAGATCTGTTCATCTTTTAAGGATTAAATTCTTCATAGGGTTAAACCCTAACAGCAAACTTTAGAGGAATTAAATTCCTGTTTTCTTCTGAAGAATTATATTCTTAAATAGGGTTAAACCCTAATTTCTTTTTTTTAAGGGAATTAAATTCCTGTGAGTTTGAGAGAATTATGCTCTCAATTAGGGTAAACCCTAGTTCTGTTCATTTTGAAGGAATTAAATTCCTATAACATAGGGTTAAACCCTAATTTTATCTCAAAGGAATTGAATTCCTATCATTTTGTGAGAATTAAATTCTCAAAACTCAGTTCCTCCTCTGTGTTTTAGATCTGCATGGCAGGATCTCAACCCAATGAGAATTAAATTCTCAATTCATGGGGAGATGTGCACTTTGCAGATCCTCAACCAGAGAAAGAACTAAGTTCTTTTCTTTATATAAGAGTTAAACTCTTTTGAGAATTAAATTCTCTTTTGAAGCCTTCCTTTTCGTTTCTTACCTAAGGTTTTCCTTTTGCAGAGAATCAAAGGCTCTATATCTCTCTCTGTGTGTATCAAAAGAAAAGGTCCAAAGGTCCCTCCTCTTCTTTTCTTGGCTCCTATTTATAGGAGAAGGAAAAGAATCAATCTGTTTAGTAAATATCTCATTGAGAGATTTGATTTGTTCATTGAGAGATTTGATTTATATTTATCATTAATCTGGGCCTTTAGATTGTTAGGTGAATTTTATTCACCATTGGATTTTAAATCCAAAGATAACTCTTTGTTATTTCGGTTAGATTTAGGGGGAAATCTTTCCAAGTCCAAGATTTTTCCATAAATTGGTGATATTTAATCACCTTTAGGTTTTTAATCCAACGGTTTTAAATAATCCTTCTTCATTTTGGAAAGATTTGAAAAATTTATCCTCAGAATTTAATTATGTTAAAGAATAAGGCTCTTAAAGCTGGTCACGTGTGGCCACGTGACCCCTGGTCACGTGTAGGCACGTGACCCCTGGAATGAGCTTCTCTTCTTCTGCGCTCTGTTCTCTGGCCGCTGCTTAACCATCACGTGCCAACACGTGACCACTGGTCACGTGTGAGCACGTGATGCCTGTTCTGAAGCTTCCTCTTGACTTTTAATTAGAGAACAAATATGCTTTGTGCCGCTGCTTGACCATCACGTGCCAACACGTGACCACTGGTCACGTGTGAGCACGTGATGCCTCTTCTGAATCTTCTTCTTGACTTTTAATTAGAGAACAAATATGCTCTGTGCCGCTGCTTGACTATCACGAGCCAACACGTGACCACTGGTTACGTGTGAACACGTGATGCCTCTTCTGAATCTTTTCCTGATTTTTAATCAGGGAATTGAGACACAGTGAAATGGCTGGATGCAATGCGGTCCGAGATGGAATCCATGTACACCAACAAAGTATGGACTTTGGAAGATGCTCCTGAAGGGGTAAAACCCATTGGGAGCAAGTGGATCTTCAAGAAAAAACTTGGTGTAGATGGGAAAGTGGAGACTTTCAAAGCTAGACTTGTTGCAAAGGGCTTTAGTCAAAGACCAGGTGTAGACTATGACGAAACCTTTTCTCCAGTGGCTATGCTTAAATCCATTCGGATCATGCTTGCCATCGCTGCATATCATGACTACGAAATCTGGCAATGGATGTTAAGACCGCCTTTCTAAACGGTGATTTAGAATAGTGCGTGTACATGACTCAGGCAGAGGGCTTCGTAGCTATTGGGAGAAGCGGGAAAGTGTGCAAGCTGCTTAAATCCATTTATGGATTAAAGCAAGCATCGCGGAGTTGGAACATCTGCTTTGACGTCGTTATCAAAGAGTTTGATTTCGTCAAAAACGTAGATGAACCTTGTATCTACAAGAAGGTGGCAGAGAGTAAGGTTGTCTTCCTCGTATTGTACGTGGACGACATACTCTTGATAGGAAATGACATTCCTATGCTGCAATCGGTCAAGCTCTTCTTATCACAAAGATTCTCAATGAAAGATCTAGGGGATGCCTCCTACATCTTAGGGATTAAGATCTATAGAGATAGATCCAAGAGGATACTGGGATTGTCCCAATCCAGGTACATTGACACCATACTAAAGCGGTTTAGTATGGAAGAGTCCGAACGTGGGTTTTTACCCACGATCTCAGGGCTCTCTCTCTCCAAAGAGATGTCTCCCAATACTGATTTGGAGAGAGCTCGCATGCAAGGGATACCCTTTGCTTCGGCAATGGGCTCTATCATGTACGCGATGCTATGTACCAGACCCGATGTAGGACACTCACTAAGTATAGTGAGTAGGTATCAAGCTGATCCTGGAGAGAGTCACTGGACAGCTGTGAAGAGCATTCTCAAGTACTTACGAAGGACTAAAGAGATGCTCTTGGTGTATGGTAACGAAGAACTCCAAGTGGAGTCCTTTACCGATTCGAGCTTCCAGAGTGATAAGGACGACTCTAAGTCGCACTCGGGATTTGTCTTTACCCTTTACGGAGGGGCGGTTAGCTGGAAGAGTTCCAAGCAGGAAACCGTGGCAGACTCGACGATGGAGGCTGAATACATCGCTACCAACGATACTGCCAAAGAGGCTGTCTGGATCAAGAAGTTCATTACTGAACTTGGAGTGGTTCCATCTATTGAGCATCCAATACCTTTGTATTGTGATAACAATGGAGCGGTGGCTTTGGCCAAGGAACCCAGGTCCCATCAGCGATCCAGGCATATTCTGAGGCGGTATCACCTGATCCGGGAGATAGTAGATCGCCGGGAGATCGAGGTCAGGAGGGTTGACATGAAGAACAACACTGCGGATTCACTCACAAAGGCCATCCCCAGATACAGTTTGAGAGACTCTTCGGGATGCTTGGTATGCGATACTACAGCAGCTGGCCCTAGTGCAAGTGGGAGATTGTTAGTTGTATGTATGCTCTAGAGGCCAGTATTGTACAGATGATGTATATTATATTGGATGTTTGGACATATATAGAGAGGACTTTCTTGCTCGATATGATAGTATGCTATCTGGTTGCTCTTTATCTTAACATGTATACTTGTCTCTTGATACTGTCTTATAGTTAAATGTTCGTAAAGCCCTTAGGATGTGTACATGACTACCAGGACTATGATGCAGATCCTACTAGTGGGGCCATGGTAGTCCATAAGTACATCCTTTTATGTCCCTAGTCGTGGGTATATCGAGACGGGGCATCGATATACCAGAGTAGACTAGCGTATACGCTTCTCGACCCATGAGATGGGCGATGGATGATCCCATATCCATTGGTGTTTGACATCAGAGATGGTATTCGGGTGCTCAGTGGACACTGGGTACACTGGACGGACTCGCCGAGAACTCCCAGATGATATTATACACGTCAGATGGAAGTTCTCTGGAGACACTTATGCAGGTTAGTCTGTAGACCCGAGATCGTCATAGAGTCTTGTGTGATTCCCACTGTGCTTTGATTTCCACCTTACCACGTCCAAGAGGGCGTGAAAAACGGTGGTTTTTGGGTACAGTCCCGAGTCACATGGAGGCAATGAGCGATAGGAGGGGTTTCGTCTCTCCCGGTATTGGGGGTTAATGTTGCGCTGTGCTCGATTGGCCATAACAGGGAAGTCCCTGGCCAGAGCTGATTTAGAGATTTACTGGTAAGTGTTACCAGTAGTTTCTCGACCCGTTGTGAGCTTCACATCGGCATGACTTATAGGTTATTGGGGTCTGACGTTTACCACCCCTAGACTTGATATGCGACATATCAGACGAGGACACCGGATTGTACGGCAAGTGTTACCGTTAGGCTTTTACAGGAGTTAGAGCGGGCTTGCTTGCTGATCTTCTGATCGCTCAATACCTGGGCAGCCGTTACGTCCAGCTAGTACCGCTGACGGCTTGTGGGTGCCTGATGTGATCATCACCTACTGCCGGCGTATTGACGAGTCTTTAGAGTCTTACATAGAGGTTTTACTGGCTCAGGCAAAACGAAATAGGAGCGCATATGTGATATGTGCGGGACCAAGAATAATGCATGTAAGTGATACCGTATTCTATTCTCGCGACCTTTTGTATCGGTCGGTTATATGTGATATAGCCGGGTTATCGAATCAAGTGTTGATTCGATAAGTCGATACATTGGATGTTAGTCGGTTATATGAGATATAGCCGGATTATTAAGTCAAGTGTTGATTTAATAATTTAGTGTATAATTGTATATTTGATATACTAATTTACATTAACTAACATTTGTTCACTTAAAGATTTTTCTCACATGTGCACAACTTTAATATATATGTGATATATATTAAAATGTGTTTTCTTTTTGTATCATGGTTGTTGATACATCATTCATGGGTGTGTAAGACATACACCATTCTATTTATTATGGTGGGTTATAATTATTTAAGGTAATTACAAAATTAGTGGAGATTTGGAAAGAGCATGAAGCTTGCTTTGCTTTGACAAAGTCCACTAACTTTGTCTTTACTTTAGATTTTTGTTAACCTAACCATTTGGATTAGCCATGGTTATGTCTCTACATGAGTTAGTATATGATAGTCACTCATCCATGGTTAGCTCACTCACTTGATCATTATCCGCATCTCATTATTTGTTCATCTTCTTCCTTGAGCTAAAAAGATTTCTAGGTTTTGATTAAGTAAGAAATAAATGTGAGATAAATAATTCTAAGGTGTACCCACTTCCTATTTCCTCATCCTCTACTAGACTAGCACTTTAGTTTAGGGTGTTTGCTTCACTAATTCTCTAGTTAGTGAAGAAGAAGCTTGAGTTCGTATTCTCTCGACGTAGATCATCTTCGGTCTCGAAGACTTTAAGCAAGGACGCTCTTTCTGCCTAGTGAAGCCATGCAAGAGCCCGGGAGGACCATGATCGCAGCGAAGGGACTACAACAAGGAGCTTTTGAAGTGAAGGACCGATCTACAAAGGTTGTATTTCGTATTCACTTAGTCGTAAATGGTGTTTACTTGCATGTGAAACCCTAATAATCTAGCAAAGATCCCGGCTTTGGGTTGTTCGGCACGTCTAATTTTTTATCCGGGCATGGTTGATGCTTTATAAACCCTTGTATGAGTGCTTAGGAACCCTACAGTATCACAATCACAGATAGATAGACGATGTTATACTTTTCGATCGAATTAACAAACACCCAAAATTTCCCAAAGAGCTCAACACTTGAGCGGAGTTTAAAAAGTACCCATAACATGCCACAACACCTATGAACCATTCGTAGAAGGGCCGACCCATGCCTCACTCATGTCACCGTGGAATTTCCGCAAACCCTAGGGTATGACCGCGGTTCCGCGATCCAAAAATTCGAATTTGGGTATCGTTCTTCTAGAGGGTCCACAGAATCGCTTGCATGATTTTCTGAAGATTTTAAACTCGGAAAAATCTAACTCTTGGAAAATTTCCAGCGAGGGAAAATATGGGTTATTGATATCCGTTCGAACTTTTTAACGTCGTCTAAAAAAACCCCGAATAGATGTTAGAATTACGACTACGAAGCACTCCGAATTGCCTTTGCACAAAGATGACATCACATGCAAATTTAGCAAAAACAAGCAACACCTGAAATACCAAAACCCCGAGACTGGAACACCCTAAAAAATTCAACCCTGAACAAGCCTACAAAACTGAGCTGGCCGGATTTTCCAGACTTGTGGGCGGCCATTTTCCGGCAAGGAGGGCTGAAATTTTTTTGGTGTTCATGTTACATCTCATGCAACATTCTGCAATTGCTTCAAAAAATTTTAGACTCTCTGAAAATTTCGACAGAAACTGGGTCTTTGTTTCGGGTGTTTCGGAGTTGTTTCGGTTTCGTAATTCTACAAATATCGTCTAATTCTCTAGCCTGGCTCTGATACCACTGTTGGGTTACCTACCACGACAGAAAGGTTTCAGGAGGCATCGTCCATACCAATTTCAAAAATTTACCGTACTAAAGAACCCTAACCTAGAATCTTAACTAGAGAATTATACGAATCAAGAATGCCAACAACTTTACATCTATGTGAATGAGGAATACAACCTTTGAAGACCGGTCCTTCACTTCTAAAGTTCCGTGTAGTAGTCTCTTCTCTCCAAGTAGTGAACACCCGAATTCTATGGGCATGAAAGGCTATCCCTACTAAAGGTTCACATGAAGAAATGAACAAGCTTGCTCGAAGTCTTCGAGGCCGAAGATGATCTACGTCGAGAAGACTCAAGCTCATGCTACATCTTCACTAATGGTAGATTAGTGAAGCAAACACCTTAAACTAAATGGCTAATATAGAAGAGGATGATTAAGTAGGAATTTTTATCACTTTAGATTTATTTTTGTCACAATATTTCTTCACCATTTGAAAAGCTAGAAAGCTTTCACATGAGGAAGATGAAGTGGAGATGAAAATGAAACTCATGAGGTGAGAATAGCAACCATGAGTGAGTTAGTGTCATACACTAACTCATGTAGAGAATAAACCATGGCTAATAATAATGGTTAGCTTAATAAATATCTACAGGTAAAACAAAATTAATGGACTTGGTCAATGGTTCCACAAACTTCTACAAGCTTCAACCATGTGACTTAATTCCAACTAATTTGATTTACTTTAAATAAATAAAACCTTATCATTATTATAAGCATGGTGTGAGTCTCATACACCCATGTAGCATGTGGCATCAAGCATGACACAAAATAATATACATTAATATATATCACATATATACTATATGCACACAAGTGAGAAAAAGAAATGATTAAGTGAGCTAATATTAGTTAATGTAAATTAATATATCAAATATATAATTATATATTAAATTATTAAATCAACACTTGATTTAATAATCCGGCTATATCACATACAACCGGCTAATATCAAATGTAACAACCTATCGAATCAACACTTGATCCGATAACCCGGCTATATCACATATAACCGTCCGATATCACATATCGCGAGAATAGAATACGGTATCACATACACGTATTAATCTCGGTCCCGCACATATCACATATGTTCTCCTAATTCGTTTCGCATGAACCAGGAAACATCTGTGTAGGACTCTAAAGACTCGTTAATACGTTGGCAGTAGGTGATGATCATATCAAATACCCACAAGCCGCAAGCGGTCTGCTAAACGTAACGGCCACCCAGGTATTGAGCGATCAGAAGATCAACAAACAAGCCTGCTCATACTCTTGCGAATTCAATCAGTAACAATACCGTACAGTCCGGTCTTTTCGTCTTATATGTCGTATATCTCAGCCTGGGGGGTGGTAAACGTCAGACCCCAATAGCCCTGATAAGTCAGGCCGATGTGAGGCTCATAACGGTTCAAGAAACTACTGATAACACTTACCAGTAGATCTCAGCAACCCTGGCCAGGGATTTCCTGTTATGGCCAATCAAGTATAGCGCAACATCAACCCCCAATACCGGGAGAGACGAAATCCCCTCCTATCGCTCATTGCCTCCATGTGACTCGGGACTGTACCCAAAAACCACCGTTTTGCATGACTCAGTAGATCCATGGTAGGGTGGAAATCAAAGCACAGTGGGAGACACATAAGATTCTATGACGATCTCGGATCGACAGACTAACCTGAACCAGTGTCACCAGAGAACTGCTATCTGAAGATAGGTATAATACCGTTTAGGAGTTCTCAGCGAGTCCGTCCAGTATACCCAGTCTCCACTGAGCACCCGTATACCATCTCTGATGTCAAACACTAATGTATATGGGATCATCCATCGCCCATCACATGGGTCGAGAAGCGTATACGCTAGTCTACTCTGGAATATCGATGCCCCGTCTCGATACTCCCACGACTAGGAACTATTGAAGGATGTACTTACCGACTACCTCTGCCCCACTAGTATGATCTGCATCATAATCCTGATAGTCAAGTACTCATCCTAAGGGCTTTATCAACATGTAATAGAGAGACTATAAGTGTACATGTTAAGATAAAGTGGAACCAGATAGCATACCATCATGTCGAGCAAGAAAGTCCTCCCTATATATGTCCAAGAATCCACTACAATATACATCGTATGTACAAAAATGGCCTCTAGGGCATACATATTACTAACAATCTCCCACTTGCTGTCACGACCCAAAATTTGGCACATGACCGGCACTTAAACTACGCAACGTCAACATGCGTAATGCAATTTAAGTAAGCCAAAAACCCAGCAATCTAAACCATTACAAGAAGGAAAAGATAAAACACTTTTTAAAATCTCGATGCAAAACTTTAAACTTAAGTTTGGTTTCATAAAAATTTCGGCAGCACCTCCTTTGTAAAAGCTAGCCCTGAAACGGGTACAAACATAAGATATAAGTAAAGCACCCCCAAACGGGAGCAAATCTCGCCCAACGGCGGAAACAACCACCACAACAGATATACGACGCCGTAGCGAAGAAATGAGATAATCCACATATAAAAGGCCGGCTCACACGAGTACGACAACCAGAGTCATAAGAATATACAACATCGATCCCCACAACTCGTCTCTAAGTCAATACATGAGGGTGGTAGATGGAGAGTACTAGATACAAGAAATATACAATGTACATCATCGGATAACCGCAACCCACCTAAAGCAAATGGCCTCACAGCCAACCGTAGCGGTATCCGTAAAATTAGAGATAATAAGACGCCCTTCCGCGACCACCCTGATGATCAGACCTGAAAAACCCTGCGGCACAACGGTGGTGAGTTGCCAACTCGTGTATAGAAAATAACATCATACTGTAATCGCGAGTATGCACTAACAGCGATAATCTATCACATGTAATCTGATAGCATAAGTATGGCAATATGTATATGCAACAGTCATGAAAGGTACTCTATCAGGTACTACTAATACATGAAGCAAAGTATATCAATAAATGCGGAGTATGGAATAAAACATGCCATCCTCACGGAATCCTTATCGTGGCGGATCAGTGTCCATCAAGACAATCTAAATCCCAAACTCCTTAAATCGGCCCTCAGATCGGCCCCTCACATCGGGCACATCGGCCCCTCACATCGAGTAATGAATAAGAATACATGCACAAATCATTATGATCTGTAGGGTTCCTAGGCACACTAATGAAGTCTCACAAGGCATCAACCATGCCAAATTCAAATTTTACGGTGCCGAGAAACCCTAGACTAGATCGTTAACTAGAATTTTAGGCGAAAAATGAAACTAGTTAACAACTTAACTAAGTGAACGGAAATACAACCTTTGTAGATCCGGTACACCATCTCCAAAGCTCCGCGATGAAGACCCCTCGCTGCGATCATCGGATCCCGGGCTCTAGCGTCGGTTTCATCGGAGAAATGGGCGGGCTAGGTCGTCGACAACGATGCCGAAGATGATCTACATTGAGGCATCACAAGATCAAGCTCCCACTTCACCAAGTCATGAAACTTGTGAAGAAAACACCCTATACTACTTGGCAAGAGGTAGAGGATGAAGAAATAGGAAGTGGGTTCACTTTAGAATTGGATTTCTCACTCTTTTTCTCAAGTTGCCATTGATGGTGGCAAGGGTTTCTTCTTGAAGAAGAAGAAGATGATGATGATGATATTATGATAAGTATATGTAAAATAGAAAATAATATGATACTTATCATATTGGCAACCATGATTAAGTGTAGAGAATAAACCAAGGTTAGGTGAATGGTTAGGTTAGGCAAAGAAACAAAAATGGTTGAACTTTTTCAAAGCTTCATGAAGCTTCAAGTAAAACCAAAAAGCAACCATTTCTTTTCTTGCCTTAAAAGGAAATAAATAAATAAAGGAATAAATAAATTAAACAAAACCCTAACCATTTACTTAACCAAGGTTTAAACTAAACATACACACAAACATGCATGTATCATCAAACATGATACAATCAAGTGCACAAAAAATATATCACATATACAATGTGCACATCAAGTGAGAAAATCCATCTTAAGTGAACCAATACTAGTTAATGCAAAGTAATATATCAAATATATAATCATGCATTAAATCATTAAATCAACGCTTGATTTAACGATCCGGTCATATCGCATATGACCGACTAATATCAATAGTAACAACTTATCGAATCAACACTTGTTCCGATAACCCGGCTATATCGCATATAACCGATCAATGTCACATATCGCGAGAATCGAATACAGTATCATATACTGGTATTTATTCTCGGTCCCGCACATATCTCATATGCGCTCCTATTTCGTTTCGCTTGAGCCAAGAAACCTCTGTGTAGGACTCTAAAGACTCGTCAATACGCCGGCAGCAGGTGATGATCATATCAAACACCCACAAGCCACAAGCGGTCTTCTAAACGTAACGGCCACCCGGGTATTGAGCGATCAGAAGATCGACGAGCAAGCCCGCTCACACTCCTGTGAATCCAACCAGTAACACTTACCGTACAGTCCGGTCTGTTCATCTGATATGTCGCATATCTCGCCTAGGGGTGGTAAACGTCAGACCCCAATAGCTCGATAAGTCGTGTCGATATGAGGTCTATAACAGTTGGAGAAACTACTGGTAACACTTACCAGTAAATCTCAGCAACCCTGGCCAGGGATTTCCGGTTATAGCCAATCGAACACAGTGCAACATCAACTCCCTATACCGGGAGAGACGAATCCCCTCCTATCGCTCATTGCCTCCATGTGATTCGGGACTGTACCCAAAAACCACCGTTTTGCACGCCCTCTTGGACGTGGTAAGGTGGAAATCAAAGCACAGTGGGAATCACACAAGACTCTATGACGATCTCGGGTCAACATACTACTCTGTACCAGTGTCACCAGAGAACTGCCATCTGACGTAAGGTATAATACCATCTGGGAGTTCTCGGCGAGTCCGTCCAGTGTACCCAGTCTCTACTGAGCACCCGTATATCATCTCTGTTTTCAAACACCAATGGATATGGGATCATCCATCGCCCATCTATATGGGTCGAGAAGGTATACGCTAGTCTACACTGGTATATCGGTGCCCCGTCTCGATACACCCACGACTAGGGACCTTGAAGGATGTACTTATAGACTACCATGTCCCCACTAGTATGATCTGCATCATAGTCCAGGTAGTCAAGTACACATCCTAAGGGCTTTACCAACATGTAACAGAGAGACAATCAGTGTACACGTTAAGGTAAAGAGCAACCAGATAGCATACTATCATGTCGAGCAAGAAAGTCCTCCCTATATATGTCCCAGCATCCACTACAATATACATCCAATGTACAGTAATGGCCTCTAGGGCATACATATAACTAACAATCTCCCACTTGCACTAGGGCCATCTGTAGCAGTGGTTGTAGTATCTCATACTCAACCATCCCATAATGGTCTCTCTCTGGGAATAGGCCTTCGTGAGTGGATCCGCCGTGTTATCCTCTGAGTCTGCTCTCCTTACCTCGATCACTCTGGAGATCAACCATCTCCATGATCAGGTGATACTGCCTCAGAACATGTCTGGATCACTGATGGGACGGGTGTTCCTTGGCATAAGCCAGAACCCCATTGTCACACAATGGGAGGAACTAAGTTCATCTCATGAACAGATATACACCCAGACAGCCTCTTTGGTAGCATCTTAAGTAGCGATGTATCCAGCCTTTATCATCTAGTATGCCACGGTATCTAGCTTGGAACTCTTCCAACATACCGTCCCTTTACTGAGGGTAAAGACAATGCCTGTGACTGACTTTCAGTCATCCTTATCACCGTGGAACCCTTCCAGTGATTCTCCCCAGGACCAATTGATACCATCTCACTACGACTAGTGAATATCCTAACATTTAATTAGATCTATCTCATAGATCCAAAATCCAGGATTTAGTAGGTATCACTTTTATCCTATATGGAGAATCCTAGTGATAAGCGGAGATTGACCGAGCGTAGCATAGGCAACTCCTTCCCTATCAAGAGTATGTCTTCCAGGTACTCTACGAGGATCACTACCATACTCCCCACTACCTTTTTGTATATACAAGGTTCATCTACCATTTTGATGATGTCAAACTGTTTGACTAACTCATCAAAACAGATGTTCCAACTCCGCGATGCCTGCTTTATCACATAAAACATCTTGCACACGTTTCCGCTGCTTCCACTGTCTACGAGGTCCTCTGGCTGTGTACTTATAGACGCACTCTTCTAAAACATCATTTAGAAAAGCAGTCATGGCACCCAACCGCCAGATATCGTAGTCATGGTATGTAGCCGTGGCAAGTAGGATCTGGATGGACTTAAGCAAAGTTACTTGAAAAAGGTTTCATCATAATCCACGCCTGGTAAATGATGCAAACTTTTAACAAGTCTGGCTTTGAAAGTCTCGACTTTTCCATCTACACCAAGTAATCTTCTCAAGATATACTTGCTCCTGATGGGGATTTAACCCTTCAGATATAGCAACCAAAGTCCATACTTTGTTGGTGTATATGGATTCCATCTCAGATCGCTAAGCATCCAGCCATTCTTACAGAGTCCTACTCTTGATGGCCTGCTCGAAACTAGTTGGGTCATCATCTCATGATGCATTCCTCGCTCCCACTGTCATAGAGAAACCGAAGTAACTCTCAGGTGGGTGAGGAACCCTACTAGATCGGCGGAGAGGCTGAGGTTCGTTGGAATCTACTGAATCCTTAGGTTCTATCAAATCATCTGCTGCAGTTTGTATAGCTGGAACATTTCCAGTTCTACATAACAGACCTTGCCTCGAGCTTGTCCGGATTTTGCTTTTAGACAAAGGCCGGACAACCCCAAATCTTAACTAACTTAAGATATGGGCTCTTCCCTTTCCATATCTTATATGGAGTGGTAGGCAACTGATTTGATTTGAACCCTATTCAATAGGTATGCAGCTTCTCAAGTGCATAACTCCCAAAAGGAAATAGGTAACTCAGTAGTACTCATCATAGAGCGCACCATATCGAATAGGGTGTATCTGCTCCGCCCCGATATACCATCGTGCTATGGTGTATACGGAGGAGTAATTCTGAGAGAGAATCTCATTCTCCTTTAGAATAATCCAGGATTTCCGTGCTCAAGTATTCTCCTCCTCGATCTCATCAAAGGACATAATACTTATACCCGTATTGGTTCTCTACTTCTAAATCATATTCTGTGAATATCTCAAAAGGTTCGGACTTGTGTTTCAACAGGAACATATGTCTGAATCTTGAGAGATTATCAGAGAATTTAATGAAGTACAAAGAACCGGTCTTGGCATGTGTAGACAGGGGACCTTCATACATCAACATGTATCATCCCAAGAGTTCACTAACTCTTTCTCTGTTTCCAATAAACAGAGCTATGGTCATCTTATCTCTGTGACATGACTGGCAAGTTTCACAAGATGTAAATTCAAACTGATTTAAATATGCATCTAAATGTAACTTAAGCTAGTCGGGTCGCATTAATATGACCTAGTCTAAAATACCTCAAGAAGGATCCGTTCATTTCTGAACTCTTCCTCATGTGTGTGTTCTGTATACTAAGAACTGTAGTTTGATTTAGAACATCAATGCTTTTAGATAACATGCCTGAACCGATCAACTTTTGATATAGGAAATGTTCAAAACATTATCCATCAATACAAAATTTTATCATTTCTTTACTAATAAAGAGACTGATATGATTTTGTATATCAGGTTCGGTATCTAATAGCATTTGTTCAGAATCAATGTATTGGTAATACAGGGTGACAGTGACCAACAGACTTGGCTGCAACACTTGCCCCGTTTTCTGTCTCATGAAACTTATCACCCGTTCTCAGTTTTTCTACCCTTTTGTAGCCCTATGTAACAGATTACATAGCTGGGATCCTGATCCGGTATCATATACCCAGGATGCGGAGGATACTGAGAAACAGTTCTTTGCAATGAACGCACCCGAAGATGATGCATCAGCATGCACTCTCTTCGTTTGGGCGGCACGGGAATTCTGGTAATCCCCAATTTCCTACTCTGTCTTATAACAATTATAAGTTGGAGCGGGACCAACGTTCCCCAGCTCAGTATAACAAGCGGGTTCGGTCAATAATCCGTATTATTATCTTGATTAAGGCGTGATATGGTCGCTACCTGGAGAGAGAGAGAAGAAAACACTCAGCGTGCGCTCTTGCAAGAATAGATTGGTTATTATTTTATCTAATCAGGATGGCTCCCACTGTTTTTATCAAATCTTCCTTCAAACCCTAAAAGGAAAGACTAGCCGGGATTAATTACACACTACAAGTTCGCCAATCTTTCAGCCAGGCCAGTGTCGGTACTTTGAGGGAGGTTCCCCGTGCTTTCGCACGAACCTAATTAATGTAAACCTCGTTTTCCCAGAGGCGTAACCTCGTTGACACCTTTCTAGACACCTACTTGATCGGCTAGTTGCAATGTGTAAAATTCTCCCAGGAGTAACTCTTACTCGCAGCGGGTATCGGGATCCAACTATCTCATAGAAGGTATGCAATCTCATTGCAAATTTCAACACTTGAAATTCCCGATAATATTTTGCCCCTAACGTGCTATGACCTTGACGAAAGCCAACAAACCATAGCCCGCTAGTCAAGTTCAACCCGTCATTTCCTGATTGAATTAAACCACCCGCACGACCCTTGACGAAAGCCAACAAAGCCGCACGACTACCCTAATCCAATCGCATCGTATGCTGCAGATAAGCAGCATATAGCTACCGCACACTGCACCTTGACGAAAGCCAACAAATGCAGCACGAATACTGTATACAACTTATCTGAAATGACGGAGGGCTACGACAGGTTTTTCTGAAAACCTATTGCGTAATGAACTTGATATCGTTGTAGGATCGAATGAATTTTGAAATGGAGTGTTTTTGAGGTTTTTTTAGTTTTGCTAAAGGAGTCACTCCCGGTGAAGGGATCGTCGGTCCTTTCCTCGTCGAATGAGGTGCGGGATATATCATATATATCACTGTGCAAAGCAAAAACTCTTAAAAGCAATCAAAAGACAAACCGAGTGTGTAGCATCTACCAGTTATTGCTAAAGGAGTCACTCCCGGTGAAGGGATCTCGGTCCTTTCCTCATCGAATAAGGTGCAGGATATATCACATATACTGCTGTGCAAAGCAAGAACTGTAGCTACCTGTTTTATTTTGAAATTCGATTCTACAACATCTTTAGGTTTCTTTTATTTCATTAATCACATTAATGATGTCCCATCATTTAAGTACCTAAACATCACAGATAAATACGACGTACACTTATGCCATCCGCATTCGCCTCGATGTCCCTTCGTGCACCGTTAGGTTAGGTAACTAACGGCAGAGCAGGGCAGGGCTAGCGCGGGTGTAAAACATAAGTAACGTCTATATAATATATCATATATACTATGTACTGTATCTATCATAGAACATCAAATGATCACATCACAGATATCGCAGCAGAAGAAACATATGAAATATTGGATATACTAGGACGTCCGTGTTTTTGATACGAGCCAGTATAAAACACGGATTCCACGGTCGCGATGAATAGCCAAACCCACACCCCTAGACCCCTACGAGAGCGGCAAGCAACCCTACCAATTCTAAAGTTAGGAGACCCGGACTCGACTCCTCGAGTTGGTTTCCCACTGGACTCCAGAACCCGGTTACTTGTGCTCCCCTCCTTGGGTCTATCCTAGTACGGAAAAGTTAATAATATACAACAACGGTGACAACTTCCGCAACCTGGAAGTGCCCCAATAAAAGAATATTACATACAAGTTTTTACATGAATGAAAATGAAAAAACACTCATCTCACATAAAAAAAACTCGGCTATTCAAAACGCGACGATCCAATATAACATATCCAGCAACACATAACATCACATGTCATCAACGAAAGTAAACATGTGTATCCCAATTGTCGTTGACATATAGCAACGAAACCGGCGATATCACATATTACACTTACGGTCACAGAAAAGAAAGTGTAAAACTACAACAGTTGGAATCCGCAACCTCTTTAGACATCGCATGCCTAATCATATGAATTCCTTAGACATCGCATGCCTAACAATTATAAACCCCGTATTTTAGTCTCATTATCGAAAACACTTTTCAATATCAAGTCGGGCAATTCAACAGGATTCCCGACATCCTGATCGAATGCTTGTCGCAAACTTTAGTAGGCGGCCGCACCCCCGATGCCGTCGACGAAGTGAACCAAGGCGGAACACCGCTGCCGCGAGCACCCGAACGGATGCTTTCGGCGACGGGGTTCTCCTACAGTCACTTGGTCGAGGCTATGGGGTGTAGCTGTCTATTAAGTTTACCCGGCGAGTATCCGCGTACACTACGTGATTGCGACGGACTTTTGATCACATCAAAATTCCGTGGCAACCGATCAAGTGAGACTAAACTGCTATGTTTATAACATTCATTCAGTTATCTCATAACTATTTGTGAATTCCAAGTATTGTATCACATTCCGGATAAATAGAAAATGTTAAACTTTCCGATCGAACATTCAAACACCCAAGTTTTCCCGACACAGCTCAACACATGAAATAAGTTTAAAAACATTCACTTCGTGCCTCAGTACCAACGGTCCAGCCGTAGAAGGGTCAAGCCAACGCCTCACATGTGGCACGCCGTACTACCCCAAATCCGAAGGTTCAAAGGGCAGTTCAAGACGGTCACATAATCGAGTTAAGGTTTGTTGTCTTCTAGAGGGACCATCGCGTTACTTGCACTACTTAGAACATCATTAAACTACGGAAAGATCCAACAATAGGAAATTTCCTTGCAGGGGAAAAAGTGGGTATTTATATCCAGTCGAACTTTTTAACATATTCAAAAATATCCGGAAAACACATAGACACAGTTTGATAATCCGATCGAATCGACAATATCCCAATACAATCCAGAAAACACAACTCTTGAGTCAGATTTAAAAATTCCCAGGAAAACCAGAACTACAAAATAGGAGTTACTGTGCAAAACAAATTGGCAAAGAGACCATACGGCCGCGGAACCGCCGCACGAGCCATGCTCGTGCCGCGAAACCGTGGCGGTTTGATGGAATTGGGTCATCGAATTTCACAGTAACTCTAAGAAATTCCTGCTGATTTTTCTGCATATTTTTAATCTGGAAAAAACCCAGTTTTTGGAAAAAGTCCAGAGAGCAATTTGGTTTTTAGGGTTTCGGTTCGATCGGGTTTCAAACGTCGTCTACACTTCGCCTAAGGCTCTAGCTAGGCTCTGATACCACTGTAGGGTTCCTAGGCACACTAATGAAGTCTCACAAGGCATCAACCATGCCAAATTCAAATTTTACGGTGCCGAGAAACCCTAGACTAGATCGTTAACTAGAATTTTAGGCGAAAAATGAAACTAGTTAACAACTTAACTAAGTGAACGGAAATAAAACCTTTGTAGATCCGGTGCTCCACCTCCATAGCTCCGCGATGAAGACCCCTCGCTGCGATCATCGGATCCCGGGCTCTAGCGTCGGCTTCATCGGAGAAATGGGCGGGCTAGGTCGTCGACTACGATGCCGAAGATGATCTACGTCGAGGCATCACAAGATCAAGCTCCCACTTCACCAAGTCATGAAACTTTTGAAGAAAACACCCTATACTACTTGGCAAGAGGTAGAGGATGAAGAAATAGGAAGTGGGTTCACTTTAGAATTGGATTTCTCACTCTTTTTCTCAAGTTGCCATTGATGGTGGCAAGGGTTTCTTCTTGAAGAAGAAGAAGAAGAAGAAGAAGATGATATTATAATAAGTATATGTAAAATAGAAAATAATATGATACTTATCATATTGGCAACCATGATTAAGTGTAGAGAATAAACCAAGGTTAGGTGAATGGTTAGGTTAGGCAAAGAAACAAAAATGGTTGAACTTTTTCAAAGCTTCATGAAGCTTCAAGTAAAACCAAAAAGCAACCATTTCTTTTCTTGCCTTAAAAGGAAATAAATAAATAATGGAATAAATAAATTAAACAAAACCCTAACCATTTACTTAACCAAGGTTTAAACTAAACATACACACAAACATGCATGTATCATCAAACATGATACAATCAAGTGCACAAAAAATATATCACATATACAATGTGCACATCAAGTGAGAAAATCCATCTTAAGTGAACCAATACTAGTTAATGCAAAGTAATATATCAAATATATAATCATGCATTAAATCATTAAATCAACGCTTGATTTAACGATCCGGTCATATCGCATATGACCGACTAATATCAATAGTAACAACTTATCGAATCAACACTTGATCCGATAACCCGGCTTATGCTTAAAACCAGACACTGGACAACTCAAGGCACGTTTCTGTAATGGCTGTTTGTGGGTTGACCCAGGCTATGACGAGGGTTGATTTTCAACCATCTGGAAGATCAATAGTGATATTGTTCTTGACTCGCCACAGTTTTAATAAAAAAGGATTTTTTTCAGAAAACAGTAGTGGGAGTATGGTAGAACTGGAAGTAATTCCAGAACCACAAACGATTACTGAAGATTTGATAAGGAACCTAAAGATTCAATCTGGATTGACATTCCATTAGCCACTCCGCAGATATGGTGGGTAACCTCAGGCACTCGAGAGGTACTTCGGTATGCTCAAGGACGGTGGCAGGGAGGTTCTTGTTTACCCAGACTTACCATTGCTGTTGTTCCAGACTGTGAGACCCGGCAGGAGGATGAGTATAGCGTCGTTCTAAATTAGCTTTAGAAGTGCACGTCTATATGACTCTGCCAGAGGGTTGTCGTAGTCAGTGGGAGCAGCGGAAGCATTGGTGGACAGGTGGCTTATGTCTATTTATAGACTAAAGCAGATATAGCGGAGATAGATCATCTATTTCTGACATGACAGTCATAGGTTTGACGTCATCAGAATAGGGGATGGATCTGTTGAGAAGGTAGTAGGCTGTGATGTCATGGTAATTGGATGACATACACAGAGTAGGAAGTGATATTCCTATACTACGATCGGTTATACTTTGGTTGTCACACAGTTGTTTCTCCACACAGGACTTGGATATTATATCAGACATTCTGGTTACTAGATCTATGGTTTTAGATCTAGATTTGGGTGGTTTCCCAATCTGGGTACCTTGACAGCATTCTATGAGTATTTAGAATGGACGACTCCTGGCATGGTAGTGTACCTGCAGGTAATGGAGTCACCCTCTCTAAAGGTGTCTTACAGACTAAAAGGGAGAGGGATGTGCATGATTGGCAGATCACTTGCTTAGGCAATTGAGTCAATCATGAGATGTCAAGTACCACACCAGATGTTGTTCTTGCACTAGATGCAATAAGTTGACATTGATCCAATCCTTGAGAAACAGTCGGAAGCAGTTTTAGAACATAAGTGGATGTTCTAGGGATATGATAACGACAGCCTCTTTTGGGAGACAGTTATCATTCCAGGCTTCCAAGGTGACATGGACGACAAGGAGGTTGTCAGAGTTATAGTTTTCCTTCTGACGAGGGGCAGTATTTTGGACAGGTGGTCCAAGGCAATACTGTGGGAGGCATGGCGCTGGGTACTGATTAAGTTCAGTTATCGATACAGTCTAAGAAGTTTGGATTTGGAGTTCATTTATGAGCTAGGTCCCATCAGATATCCAGACATACTCTAAGACAGGTATTGCTCATTTCGGGAGATGGCTTTCTCCGCGAACTTGAGATATAGAGAGACATAGAAAGAAACATCACAGCGGATCCACTCACTGGGGCTTTTCCTCGAACGCAATAGTTTCGCAAACGAGCTTTGTGAGACTGACTAGTAGAGGAGTTGGGTGTTCGGTATCACACGGGCTGTGAGTATGCGGCATCGCAATAATTAGCCTTGAGTGCAAGTGGGAGATTGTTGGAGATAGTGCCCTCAGAGTCAATTATTGGATCACAGGCACGTGATTGCAATGATTGAGGGAGGACCTATCCCGGTAGGACAGTCTTACTCGAGATGATAGTATGCTATCTGGTTTATCTTTATCATCGTGTACTGCTTTAGGTGACCTGACATGTCGCTATTACATGTTGATAGAGCCCCTAGGATTCTTGCTTGACTACCAGCAGTATGATGGCGATCATATACGTGGGAGCTGGTAGTCTATAAGCACATCCTTAAAAGGTCCCTAGTCGTGGGAGTTTCGAGACAGGGCATCGATTCTCCAGAGTAGACTAGTGTATACAGTCGAGACCCCGACGAGGGGCGGTGGCCGGTCTCATAAGCCACTGGTGTCAGTTGGTTCACCTAAGATGTATACAGGTGCTCATTGGGTTATGAGTACACCGGACAGGACTCGCCGGGAACATGCTAGTTGGTCTTATACCTGACGTCAGATAGCAGTTCCCTGGTGACATGTGTGCAGGTTAGTTCATCGACCTGGGGATCGTCATTTGTCTCGTGTGAGTTTCCACTGTACTTTGATTACTACCCTACCACGGCTCAAAGGAGTCGTGCAAACAGGTTTTAGTTGGGTACAGTCCCGAGCCACATGGAGGCAGTGAGCGGATCTTCAGGGGTTCGTCTCTCCCGGTATTGGGGGTGAGGTCGCGCTGTGTCTAGGAGAGCCAATACGCAAAGCCCTCGGCCGAGGCAGGAGATTTACTGGTAGGTATTCCAGTAGTATCTTAGGGCGTTCTGGGCTACACTCCGACACGACTTGTACCGCTTTTGGGGGTCTGACTTTTACCAACCCCCTAGGCCCGACATGCGATGCTCATAGACGAACGGACCGGACTGTACGGATATTGTCACTGACAGGCTCAGTAGGGTGTCAGGATGAGTTCGCTCATCGACGTCCCTTTTAGTCAATAGCTGGTGGCCCGTCACGTATTGGCTTATACCTCTGACGTGCTAGTGGTTAAATCCACAGCCATAGTATTGACGAGTCTTTAGAGTCCACCACACTTACAGTTACTCAAGCTTTCGGGCGAAACGTTGCAGAGGCCGTATGGAGATATGGCAGGGTCCGATCAGATACGTGCGGCATTGCACGGATCAGGATCGGACAATTTTATACTAGTGGCCGTATAGTTATATGGCAGGGTTTGATCTGATACGTGCGGTATTGCACGGATCAGGATCGAACGGATTTTACTAGCCGGCTTTGGCTTAAGCCGGTCCTAGTTTAGTACAGTGTAGATTTTGTCTCATTGCATTTGTATCCGTACGGAATACAGATGCGGGTGTGTATGCACAGTATAGGGGTTTTCCTGTAATTTATTACGGGGCCAGTTTTCTGGAGTTGCCAGTTTGCATTCCGTTCCGGCCAGTTTTCCTTTGTTCTTTCCCGGCCGGACTTTTCTGATGGAGGGGGTAATTTGCAGTTTTGCAAATTACATTTGAGGAGGGGGTTTCTTGCATATGTATTTATTATGATAGCATCTTTAGATACCATTCTTTTCCTTCATCTTTTCATGCTTTATTAAGATTAGAAATGAGTTGAAAGATGATGTGAGATGGTTATGATGATGTTTGGATGTGGTCACCCTTCATGCTCTCCTACACTCACCTCCCTCTTGCTTATGTATTCTTTGCTCCACCATTTCTAAGTTGATAAGTTTTTCATGGTTGAGAGAAAGAAAAAGATGAGTGTTTTCATTCTTGAGAGTTTCATTTCTTGATCTCATTTCATGCTAGAAAAATGCAAGCACCATTTTTCTTATCTTGTTTCCTCCATCATCTTCAAATGGCAACAAACCCAAATGAGATATAGCTTCAACCCTACACATTCTACAGCAAATCTTGGGCACGTCGACTTGCCAGCTTCGTGCCCGAGTTGCCTCGGTATTGAGGTGGGAGCCCGTAAAAGATGCAGACGATGTGGTGGCCTTCCGGCAAGGAGGCGACGACCGGAGTTTCCGCGGGAGATCGGGACGATGACGAGAAGACCGGAGGACTCGGATCACTCGGTATATCTCTCACCCTTTCTCTTGATTGCTAGTATCGGTTAATGGTTATGATCCGGGTATATTGTCCGCGGTAGCGCCAGTTTCCAAGTAAGGAAAATTTTTGATTCCGCATTTTGGCCTCGGATAGACGGCCGGGGCGCTGCCGTGGCGCAACATGGTATCAGAGCCACGCCATTAACCTTGCCTAGCTTGTTCTAATGCGTTTTACTTATCCGATCGACCAAAATTCCAAAAACCGCGTTTCTGCATGCATCAGTTTTCTGTTGAATTTTTTCTTGCTCAAAAATTTTTTCAGGTTGTAGAAAACTGATGTACAAGAAATTCTAAGACATCTGTAAAAATTTGACACATTCAGTCGACGACTTTAGCGCGGAACCGCGGCCAAACCCCCCCTTGGGCCGCGGTTCCGCCGCACATTGTTGTCTTCACTGTGTCCAATTTTTCCAGTAGGCTTATGGGCTAATTTTAGTGGTTTTGGAATATTAAATTTGGGCCCAGAATCTCTGTGAGTGCTACAGTATTGCTTGGGGGCCCACTTGTTAATTATTTGATCGATCGGATATTTTAAACACATTATTTCACAGTATTTACATTATATCTGCGACCGTGAATATCACTTGATCGGTAAATCCTGTCTAACTGCTATAGCCCGGTTAGACGGATTTGCGAACGTGATTTTCACGTTGATGTTCTATGTTTATGCTGTGATGTTGCGAATCGGTCGGTGGGGATAGCCTGGATGCAATGTTAGTACAGTTTTGCTTTATATGTACATTTGATATTGCGGGGCGAGCGTCCGATATGTGGACTGCCGTCACTGCCTGTTTGTATTATTCTTTTGGGGCACGACCTGGTTGCGGTCGATGTACCCGTTGTATGTATATTTTACTTTCTGTACTAGGATGACCCAGGAGGGGTGCCCAAGTTACCGGATTCCGTGAAGTGATGGGTGGTCCATTCACGGTGCTGAAGGGGGCTGCCTCGCTTCAGGTTTTGGCGGGTGACTTGCCGCGCCCGTAGGGGTCTAGGATTTCATTGCACAGGCTATCCACACGACCAGGGGAACGTCGGGTTTCAGCAGCGGCTCTGTGAAACCCGGGGCTTCCAGATATCTATATTGTTCTGTGATGCTGTACATTTCTGTGATGTTGCATTCTTATCACGCCTTGAGCGAATATAATATATTGGTATATATATTAGTAGATGTTGTATATGTTTTGCATCCGCGGTAGTCCAGTCCCCGCTCTGTCGTTAGTTAAGTAACCTAACGGGTGATGACGGGACCCAGTGGCGAATGCGGATGGCATATACGTACATCAGTATATTTTCGTTCTTTGTGGTGTGATCATTTGATGGGACTGCGTTGATTCGGATCAATGCAAGATAAACAAACCTAATCTGATGTTGTTGGAACATTTTTCAAAAAGCTGTTATTGCAAGGACGTTCACTTTTGTTTTGCATCGTGGTATTCATTTGGAATATCCTGCTCCTCAGTCGACAAGGCAAGGGCCGAGATCCCTTCACCGGGAGTGACCCCTTGGACAGAAGTTTGCGTCAGGGCATTAACTTCACTATAGCCGATTACTTTTGCTTTGCATCGTGGTATTCAGTTGGAATATCCTGCACCTCATTCTACGGGGAAAGAGCCGAGATCCCTTCACCGGGAGTGACCTCTTTAGTAAAGGTTTTCGTCACTATATTTTTATAAAAAGTTATCCAGTTCCTTCAACGATATCAAGTTCATTACGGTAAAAGGTTTTTCGCCAAAAACCATCCGTAGCCCTCCGTCATTTCAGATTAGTATTACTTAGTATTCGTGCTACGTATGTCGTGCATTGCCGAGGCGTAGTGTTCGGTAGCTGTGTAATATTTTTCTGTCGCTTGGATAAGTGGATTGGTTAGGACAGTCGTACGGTTATGTTGGCATTGTCAAGGACTCATACGGGTGGGTTTAACGCAATCAAGATAATGACGGGTTGAACTTGACTAGGACTCTTTGATATGTTGGCATTGTCAAGGTCACTTGGGTCCTAGGGGTAAAAATCACATCGGGAGTTTCAAAAGAACTGAAACTTGCCAGGCATGCGCATACCTTCTGGAGTGTGGTGACTTGAGTGGATTCCGTCAAGTTATCATGCGATGATAGTTGGATCCCGATTCCCACTGATGATTTAGTTTACTCCTCGGGTGACCCCGACTAATTCTTCTTTCAGGTTTGGAGGAGAATTTGAGGTACAGTGGGAGATTTCCAGATTAGATAAAGTGATAACCATTCTGATCTAGGTTAGAGTGCACGCTGAGTGTTTCTTTTCTCTCTCTCTTTGGCAGCGACCATTGACCCGACCCTGGACTATGACTCAGTGACCAAGTTGACCGAACTTTCTTAACACTAGCTTTTGGATTGTCAGAGTTGCAAACCTCATTGCCACTCCTACTTTTACCCTTTTCTCCAGGACACCCCGTATTACTACGAACGTCCACTTCCATTGGACAAAACCATCGTATGGTTATATACGAACTCGAAGGACTTCGAGGATGGTTTCTGGTTCTGGAGAAAACGAATAGGATTATTCAGTTGTCTTTTCTTTTCACCTTCTCTCATTGCGAGTACTCCTTGGTTTAGGAGATAGTACACCTATTACGCAAATTGGATAGTCTTCTTCCAAACCTTAGGCTGGTGCCGAACGGTGGGGAATGAAGAAAACCAATTAGCATAACGATGGTGTACAGAAGGTATTAAGATTAAGACAAAGCAAGAGATTAGTAAGAGGGCAAAGTAAATTGCGACTGCTATTCACGACCGAACCAAGCATTTCTTTGCCAATCCTAAATCACCTTTGTATTTCTCCAGGACACTCCGTATCACTACGAAGATCCACAGTTTATTTGGATACTCCATCATATGGTTATATACGAACTCGAAAGGAACTTGTTCCAGTTCGGGGATGGATTCTGGTTCAGGAGAAATAGGAATAAGGTTTATTCGGTTGTCTTTTATCTTCACCTTCTCTCGCTTTGCGAGTGCTCCTAGGATTAGGGCAGTACACCTTTTATGCTTATTGGATAGTCTTCTTCCAAACCATAGGCTGGTGCCGAACGGTAGGGAAGGAAGAAAACCATTTGGCCTAAAGCGGTGTGCAGACGGTAATGACTAAAGACATATAAAGGGATTTGGACAGATGGATAAGAGATATACGGTTACAGTTGTGAATCTGGATAATGGAAGAGGCATTACTAAGAATACCGGAATACCCCACCGAAACATTTCAATGTTTCAGTTTCACTGTGTAATGTTAAAAGAAAACTGTTTTCCCGATTAGATACTTACTCCAGGGTATGTATTTACCAGGTATGATTCTCACATCTGTATGGTTTTACAGATGATGAGTGGGAGTAAGTTATTGGGAATTGGGTGATCATCCTCATTATATCGGGATTCGTTGTAATCGGTGATATTTGAGGAGATCATCTGGGCTGTTTGCCGGTCGGCAAATATTTGGTTTTGAATATCCGCTGTTGTGCACCAATTTCAAATTGATATATCTGTACGTCTATTTTCATAGAGTGAGATATACCTTTTGATATTATGTCAATGACATTTACCTATATCAGTGGATGGTTAGGTAAGGAGCATTAAACAGCGGTGTAATTCTTCTTAGCCATAAGTACAGTTTTCAACCTACGACGCACAGTGAAAGAGTTGTTAGACTCAGCGAACTTATACAGAGTATTGTATGTTGTCCAGTGTCCATTAGGACAGAGGGGTTGGTCCTCATACTATATTCTATTTACTTTTAACTTCTCTAGTTCTTAGACATGTGTTTCGAAGGAACACAGGGTCTAAGTTTTGAGGAGTTATAGGTATTTGAATAGAGTAGAGAACCAGGTGTAGCAAGTATCGGGATTCTTCAAAGTGATCGAAGATGTAGATACTTGTGTATGGTGTTCAGTTGATAGTAATGATTAAGAGAAATTGCTTCTCTTTCAGGTTACTCATAATTGGAAGCATTCCTAAGTTGAGTAACGCTGATCGGCCTCCTTCCTTTTAGTTGACATGCACTGGAGACAGCTGCATGATTTAAATCTGGTTCAATTAAATCAGTGCCTCTGTTTCTATATTGGATATAGAACAGTTCATATCTTGACATTGTTAAGGTACGGGGAGTTGTCCGGCTTATGCTTAAAACCAGACACTGGACAACTCAAGGCACGTTTCTGTAATGGCTGTTTGTGGGTTGACCCAGGCTATGACGAGGGTTGATTTTCTACCATCTGGAAGATCAATAGTGATATTGTTCTTGACTCGCCACAGTTTTAATAAAAATGGATTTTTTCAGAAAACAGTAGTGGGCGTATGGTAGAACTGGAAGTAATTCCAGAACCACAAACGATTACTGAAGATTTGATAAGGAACCTAAAGATTCAATCTGGATTGACATTCCATTAGCCACTCCGCAGATATGGTGGGTAACCTCAGGCACTCGAGAGGTACTTCGGTATGCTCAAGGACGGTGGCAGGGAGGTTCTTGTTTACCCAGACTTACCATTGTTGTTGTTCCAGACTGTGAGACCCGGCAGGAGGATGAGTATAGCGTCGTTCTAAATTAGCTTTAGAAGTGCACGTCTATATGACTCTGCCAGAGGGTTGTCGTAGTCAGTGGGAGCAGCGGAAGCATTGGTGGACAGGTGGCTTATGTCTATTTATAGACTAAAGCAGATATAGCGGAGATAGATCATCTATTTCTGACATGACAGTCATAGGTTTGACGTCATCAGAATAGGGGATGGATCTGTTGAGAAGGTAGTAGGCTGTGATGTCATGGTAATTGGATGACATACACAGAGTAGGAAGTGATATTCCTATACTACGATCGGTTATACTTTGGTTGTCACACAGTTGTTTCTCCACACAGGACTTGGATATTATATCAGACATTCTGGTTACTAGATCTATGGTTTTAGATCTAGATTTGGGTGGTTTCCCAATCTGGGTACCTTGACAGCATTCTATGAGTATTTAGAATGGACGACTCCTGGCATGGTAGTGTACCTGCAGGTAATGGAGTCACCCTCTCTAAAGGTGTCTTACAGACTAAAAGGGAGAGGGATGTGCATGATTGGCAGATCACTTTCTTAGGCAATTGAGTCAATCATGAGATGTCAAGTACCACACCAGATGTTGTTCTTGCACTAGATGCAATAAGTTGACATTGATCCAATCCTTGAGAAACAGTCGGAAGCAGTTTTAGAACATAAGTGGATGTTCTAGGGATATGATAACGACAGCCTCTTTTGGGAGACAGTTATCATTCCAGGCTTCCAAGATGACATGGACGACAAGGAGGTTGTCAGAGTTATAGTTTTCCTTCTGACGAGGGGCAGTATTTTGGACAGGTGGTCCAAGACAATACTGAGGGAGGCATGGCGCTGGGTACTGATTAAGTTCAGTTATCGATACAGTCTAAGAAGTTTGGATTTGGAGTTCATTTATGAGCTAGGTCCCATCAGATATCCAGACATACTCTAAGACAGGTATTGCTCATTTCGGGAGATGGCTTTCTCCGCGAACTTGAGATATAGAGAGACATAGAAAGAAACATCACAGCGGATCCACTCACTGAGGCTTTTCCTCGAACGCAATAGTTTCGCAAACGAGCTTTGTGAGACTGACTAGTAGAGGAGTTGGGTGTTCGGTATCACACGGGCTGTGAGTATGCGGCATCGCAATAATTAGCCTTGAGTGCAAGTGGGAGATTGTTGGAGATAGTGCCCTCAGAGTCAATTATTGGATCACAGGCACGTGATTGCAATGATTGAGGGAGGACCTATCCCGGTAGGACAGTCTTACTCGAGATGATAGTATGCTATCTGGTTTATCTTTATCATCGTGTACTGCTTTAGGTGACCTGACATGTCGCTATTACCCGTTGATAGAGCCCCGAGGATTCTTGCTTGACTACCAGCAGTATGATGGCGATCATATACGTGGGAGCTGGTAGTCTATAAGCACATCCTTAAAGGTCCCTAGTCGTGGGAGTTTCGAGACAGGGCATCGATTCTCCAGAGTAGACTAGTGTATACAGTCGAGACCCCGACGAGGGGCGGTGGCCGGTCTCATAAGCCACTGATGTCAGTTGGTTCACCTAAGATGTATACAGGTGCTCATTGGGTTATGAGTACACCGGACAGGACTCGCCGGGAACATGCTAGTTGGTCTTATACCTGACGTCAGATAGCAGTTCCCTGGTGACATGTGTACAGGTTAGTTCATCGACCTGGGGATCGTCATTTGTCTCGTGTGAGTTCCCACTGTACTTTGATTACTACCCTACCACGGCTCAAAGGAGTCGTGCAAACAGGTTTTAGTTGGGTATAGTCCCGAGCCACATGGAGGCAGTGAGCGGATCTTCAGGGGTTCGTCTCTCCCGGTATTGGGGGTGAGGTCGCGCTGTGTCTAGGAGAGCCATTACGCAAAGCCCTCGGCCGAGGCAGGAGATTTACTGGTAGGTATTCCAGTAGTATCTCAGGGCGTTCTGGGCTACACTCCGACACGACTTGTACCGCTTTTGGGGGTCTGACTTTTACCAACCCCCTAGGCCCGACATGCGATGCTCATAGACGAACGGACCGGACTATACGGATATTGTCACTGACAGGCTCAGTAGGGTGTCAGGATGAGTTCGCTCATCGACGTCCCTTTTAGTCAATAGCTGGTGGCCCGTCACGTATTGGCTTATACCTCTGACGTGCTAGTGGTTAAATCCACAGCCATAGTATTGACGAGTCTTTAGAGTCCACCACACTTACAGTTACTCAAGCTTTCGGGCGAAACGCTGTAGAGGCCGTATGGAGATATGGCAGGGTCCGATCAGATACGTGCGGCATTGCACGGATCAGGATCGGACAGTTTTGTACTAGTGGCCGTATAGTTATATGGCAGGGTTTGATCTGATACGTGCGGTATTGCACGGATCAGGATCGAACGGATTTTACTAGCCGGCTTTGGCTTAAGCCGGTCCTAGTTTAGTACAGTGTAGATTTTGTCTCATTGCATTTGTATCCGGACGGAATACAGATGCGGGTGTGTATGCACAGTATAGGGGTTTTCCTGTAATTTATTACGGGACCAGTTTTCTGGAGTTGCCAGTTTGCATTCCGTTCCGGCCGGTTTTCCTTTGTTCTTTCCCGGCCGGACTTTTCTGATGGAGGGGGTAAATTGCAGTTTTGCAAATTACATTTGAGGAGGGGGTTTCTTGCATATGTATTTATTATGATAGCATCTTTAGATACCATTCTTTTCCTTCATCTTTTCATGCTTTATTAAGATTAGAAATGAGTTGAAAGATGATGTGAGATGGTTATGATGATGTTTGGATGTGGTCACCCTTCATGCTCTCCTACACTCACCTCCCACTTGCTTATGTATTCTTTGCTCCACCATTTCTAAGATGATAAGTTTTTCATGGTTGAGAGAAAGAAAAAGATGAGAGTTTTCATTCTTGAGAGTTTCATTTCTTGATCTCATTTCATGCTAGAAAAATGCAAGCACCATTTTTCTTATCTTGTTTCCTCCATCATCTTCAAATGGCAACAAACCCAAATGAGACATAGCTTCAACCCTATACATTCTACAGCAAATCTTGGGCACGTCGACTTGCCAGCTTCGTGCCCGAGTTGCCTCGGTATTGAAGTAGGAGCCCGTAAAAGATGCAGACGATGTGGTGCCCTTCCGGCAAGGAGGCGACGACCGGAGTTTCCGCGGGAGATCGGGACGATGACGAGAAGACCGGAGGACTCGGATCACTCGGTATATCTCTCACCCTTTCTCTTGATTGCTAGTATCGGTTAATGGTTACGATCCGGGTATATTGTCCGCGGTAGCGCCAGTTTCCAAGTAAGGAAAATTTTTGATTCCGCATTTTGGCCTCGGATAGACGGCCGGGGCGCTGCCGTGGCGTAACATCCAACCAGTAACACTTACCGTACAGTCCGGTCTGTTCGTCTGATATGTCGCATAGCTCGCCTAGGGGTGGTAAACGTCAGACCCCAATAGCTCGATAAGTCGTGTCGATATGAGGTCTATAACAGTTGGAGAAACTACTGGTAACACTTACCAGTAAATCTCAGCAACCCTGGCCAGGGATTTCCGGTTATAGCCAATCGAACACAGTGCAACATCAACTCCCTATACCGGGAGAGACGAATCCCCTCCTATCGCTCATTGCCTCCATGTGATTCGGGACTGTACCCAAAAACCACCGTTTTGCACGCCCTCTTGGACGTGGTAAGGTGGAAATCAAAGCACAGTGGGAATCACACAAGACTCTATGACGATCTCGGGTCAACAGACTACTCTGTACCAGTGTCACCAGAGAACTGCCATCTGACGTAAGGTATAATACCATCTGGGAGTTCTCGGCGAGTCCGTCCAGTGTACCCAGTCTCTACTGAGCACCCGTATATCATCTCTGTTGTCAAACACCAATGGATATGGGATCATCCATCGCCCATCTATATGGGTCGAGAAGGTATACGCTAGTCTACACTGGTATATCGATGCCCCGTCTCGATACATCCACGACTAGGGACCTTGAAGGATGTACTTATGGACTACCATGTCCCCACTAGTATGATCTGCATCAGAGTCCAGGTGGTCAAGTACACATCCTAAGGGCTTTACCAACATGTAACAGAGAGACAATCAGTGTACACGTTAAGGTAAAGAGCAACCAGATAGCATACTATCATGTCGAGCAAGAAAGTCCTCCCTATATATGTCCCAGCATCCACTACAATATACATCCAATATACAGTAATGGCCTCTAGGGCATACATATAACTAACAATATATTATATAGGTGTACATATATAACAGAGTCCCATACCACTGATATATATATATATATATATACATGTATATATATCAGTGTCCCATACCACCGATATATATACCCAGGAGTAAAACATCCAGAAAAGATCATATAAAGGTGAACATATAGCTAGCAAGGTATATGTGTGAGCATGTAGGTATAGCAAGGCATATGTGTAAGCATGTAGGTGTACAGGTATGCTATATTTCATATGCGCCATCGCACAAGAATCAATGCCTCAATGTCGCTAACCAATAGCAAGGTATATCATATGAATATTGTGTTGTGCGTATCATGGCAATTACCGACAGGGTGTGTGTAGCATATAATTGGTGCTCGTGCAACATGTACTGTCAATAATAGTGCAGTGTACAATGAATACAGGTTTCTGGCACAACAAGTAACTATATGCAATGAAGTTCATGCACCATCTTTATATGTGCATATAAACATGCGGCTAATATCATATCATATCTAGCCCTGACGCTTAACGCCATACGGGCGATTTCCCCGTAGATGTTAAATTTACTCACCGATAATCGCGGGTTAGGTCAACCCGATCACCTGCTTCCCTTTCTTCGCAGCGTCTAAAATCCCCGCCTGCGATCCTATTAACACAAAACATAGCAAGTGCAAATCTCAGAAATCGATCAATATCACGTACACACTACGTTTGACCAACGTACTAACTCCAATCCAACTCACAAGTGCTCGTCTAATGGCTAACGTGTGTGGCGACACACCAAAACCAGCCTCAGTGTAGCTGCACACAAGATCACGAACCGTGTCGGATAACGTAACACGCGTACTCAAAACACTAGAATATAGCAAAGTGGTCCTAGATTTTTATACACAAACAATTGGTGAAAGTTGCAAGTGCCACGAGACTACATACAATCCCAGAGACCTCATGACTAAGAATCAACACCCCGACCCCCACTCTGGCCGCAAATTGCAGCCAGAAGCAATAAAATTGCGGCCTCAAATTTTGGGAATGGTCTCAGGTTTTTATGGTGGGTTCTAGGTCACAATACTAGGTCACTATGATGGGAATTTTTCCAGCAAACACTTGGTTCAACAGCAGATCATAGAGACATCAAGTTGACACTAAAATACGATATTTTCACAAAACGCTACCTTTAGTATTCTAATCCATAACAACAAGGCAACACAACAATATAACTCCTAAATATCAGTTTGAGGTCATTACCTAGCCACTCTTACTCAAAAATCCTAGCTTTCCAAGCTCCAAGGCAACCAAGTGGCTAAATCAAGACTTTTGAAGTGTTTAAATATGATTTTGTGATGTTTAGCAAGGTTTTTGTGAAGAGGGAGTGAGGTTTCAGTTGTGGGAGTGAAAAGATGAAGAATAATTGAGAGTGAGAGAGAATAAATAATGATAGGTGAGTGTAGGGTGAACCAAAACCTTACACTCAATCTCTCCCTCACTTCATTAAATGCACACATTAATGCTTCATGACTCATTAGCCACCTCTCTCTCAATCCAAACAAGATATTTCTTTCACACAAAATATCTTGGGCAAGGCTAATGCAAGGTTAATTAGGACATGGATTAATTAAGGTGTCATGGTCACTTAACAAGATTAACACTAACTAACCCTCACATTAACATGCACGTGTGTGTGCAAGCCATAACAAATAATATTAAAATATTAATTATTTGATATAAAATATGAGGAACCCGATTTGGTAAACGTTTTATGAAAAACCCGCAATAACATTTAATTAACACTAACCGCATTTCCAAGGTGTTACAGTTGCACTAAGGCCATTTGTTGAAGTATCTCATACTCAACGTCCTATAGATATCTCTCTAGGGAAAGGCCTTTGTGAGTGGATCCGCCGTGTTATCCTTCGCGTCAACTCTCCTAACCTCGATCTCTTGGAGAACATGTAAGTCGATGTAGTACACCCCAGTACTTGTGGGGAGGCGGATTTTACAAAAACGATCAAGTTTAAACAACGAACATCGACTAACCGCTTGAATCGAAGCTAAACTTTAAATAACCGTATTCTATGAGTTTCTTTTCATAAGAGATTAGGGATTATACCTAATGAACCGGTCCTTCTTCTTTATGTCCTCCTTGGTTCTCCTCGGCCTTCTCTAGGTAGTAGACGATCCACCCGAGAGCAAAACTCCAAGCTAAACCTCTAACTTGAGGTAACTAATCAACTTCGATTGCTAATCAAAGATGAGAGAATGATAAAGAGTGTAGGTTATGGATTGTTTAGTCTAACTAAACCTTTGTTCTCAACACATGAGGATTAAGGTTAGTATCTTGAAGATGAGAGCTTGAGGAGAGAGAATGTGTGATATGATAATGAGAGAAGAGAGAGAGTGTATCATAATATTATGAAGCATTCTTTTTATCAAATAATGAATAAAGGAAATGAATAAGCATGCTTCACAAAATATCTTGTGATGATTCATTAACATGAGTCATTAAGCAATAAATGTGCATTAATGAAGTGAATGAATCACCACTATGACTCACTCTCTTTCCAAAACAAACCTCCTTAGTCACATCTTCTAGAAGCTTCTCGAGTAATTACGAGAACGCCCCTCCGATCCGTAAAAATACGGAAAAACTTTAGACTGTAAAAATCCAATAACCGGATACCAGTAACTGGCTTAAACCAAAGCCGACTGGTAAAAACTGTCCGAAAGTCGTACGCGCGTAAACGCACGTATGCGTCCGAACCCTTTGTCGCAAAACCATGCAACCTCTATATCGTTTCGCCTGGAGTAGGAAACTCTCTGTGTGGGACTCTAGAGACTCGACTACTACGCTGGCAGTGGGTTTAACCACAGACCGCAAGCGGCACTAGCTGTACGTAACGGTCCCCAGGTAGTTGTCGATAAGAAGGCCGATGAGTAAACCCATCCGAACTCCTACTGAGTCTGATGTGACAATCTCCATACAGTCCGGTCCGTTCGTCCAAGACTATCGCATATCGGGCCTAGGGGGGCGGCAAGCGTCAGTCCCCTAATAGCGGTATAAGTCGTGTCGGAGTGAAGCCCATTACACCCTGAGAAACTGCTGGAACCTACCAGCAAATCTCGCTTGCCCTGGCCAGGGACTTTGCGTAATGGCTCTCTGACACAGCACGATATCTACTCCCAATACCGGGAGGGACGAATCCTGTCTAACCGCCACTGCCTCCAAGTGCTCGGGACTGCACCCAACTGCTACCTGTTTGCACGACTCCTTTGAGCCGTGGTAAGGTAGCAATCTAAGAACAGTGGGACACACTCGAGGCGAAGTAGCAGTGTCAAGTCTGCGGACTACGCTGTACTCATGTCACCTGGGAACTGTTCACTGACGACTGGTATCAAACCAACCAACAGTTCCCTATGAGTCCTGTCCGGTGTACCCGTAACCTAACGAGCACCTGTATACTATCTCCAGTACGACGTACTGACGGCTGTGGGACAGACCATCTCCCCAACTGGGATGAGAAGCGTACACACCAGTCTACTCCGGAGTATCGATGCTCTGTCTCGATAATCCAACGACCGGGGACCTGAATAAGGATGTGCTTGTAGACTACCCAGCCCCCACTAGTGTGACTGCCATCACAACGCTGGTAGCCAAGCAAGATCCTAAGAGCTCTATCAATACGTATACTCACATATTAAGATAGAAAAACCAAGTAGCATACTACCATGTTTAGCAAGACTGTTATATACATGTGAATATCCCAAGCTTCCATTAAGTAATATACAAGCTAGTATGATACAGTAATGGCCTTCTAGGGCATAAACACTAACAATCTCCCACTTGCACTAGGGCCATGTACTGGCATATCGCAGACCAATGATCTCGAGCAGCCTCTCGAACTGAATCTGAGGAAGGGCCTTCGTGAATGGATCAGCAATGTTCTCTTCTGAAGCAACTCTCCGAACCTCGATCTCCTGACGATCAATGATCTCCCTGATCAGGTGATACCGCCTCAAGATGTGTCTGGACTTCTGATGGGACCTTGGTTCCTTCGCTAAAGCTATAGCTCCGTTGTTGTCGCAATACAGAGGTATTGGATCAACTATGGTAGGAACCACCTGAAGTTCTGTTAGGAACTTCTTCATCCAGACTGCTTCTTTTGCGGCATCGCAAGCAGCTATATACTCCGCTTCCATCGTCGAGTCAGCAACGGTGTCCTGCTTGGAGCTCTTCCAGCACACCGCCCCTCCATTGAGGGTAAAGACGTAACCCGACATGGACTTGGAATCGTCCTTATCACTCTGGAAGCCGGAATCAGCAAAGGCCTCCAACCTGAGGTCTTTTCCGCCGTAAACCAAGAACATCTCCTTAGTCCTCCTCAGATACTTGAGAATGTTCTTTACTGCTATCCAGTGTTTCTCCCCTGGGTCTGACTGATACCGGCTTACCACGCTCAGTGCGTAAGCTACATCTGGTCTGGTACACAACATCGCATACATTATAGAGCCTACCGCAGAAGCGTAGGGTATAATAGACATGCGTTCCCTTTCCAAATCAGTCTTGGGAGACATCTCTTTGGAGAGGGTGATTCCGTGACAAGCCGGTAGATTACCGCGCTTAGAATCTTCCATACTGAATCTTTTCAGTACAGTGTCGATATACCTGGACTGCGAAAGTCCCAACATCCTCTTGGATCTATCACGATAGATCCGGATCCCCAGAATGTAAGAGGCATCACCCAGGTCTTTCATGGAGAACCTGTGTGACAAGAATCCTTTGACAGATTGTAGCATAGGAATGTCATTTCCTATCAATAGAATGTCATCCACGTACAAGACGAGGAATACGACACTTCTGGCCACAACTTTACTATATATGCACGGTTCATCTGGATTTTTGATAAAGTCATATTCTTTGACTGTTTCATCAAAACAGATGTTCCAACTCCGCGATGCCTGCTTTAGTCCATAAATAGACTTAAGCAGCTTGCATACTTTCCCGCTGCTCCCACTCTGATTGAAACCCTCTGGCTGATCCATATAGACGCTCTCTTCTAAATTTCCATTCAGAAAAGCCGTCTTTACGTCCATCTGCCAGATTTCATAATCATGGAAGGCAGCAATAGCAAGAAGGACCCGAATGGATTTGAGCATAGCCACTGGAGAAAAAGTTTCGTCATAGTCCAAACCAGGTCTTTGACGAAAACCCTTTGCAACAAGTCTAGCCTTATAGGTTTCCACCTGTCCATCTACACCAATCTTTTTCTTGAAGATCCATTTGCATCCTATGGGTTTTACCCCATCTGGAGCAAAGTCCAAAGTCCATACTTTGTTGGTGTACATGGACTCCATCTCGGTCCGCATTGCATCTAGCCATCGTACCGAGTCGCCGCTCTGGATGGCCTGCTGGAAGTCAGTAGGTTCATCATCATCTATGATGCAATCCTCTCTATCCCCGTCTATGAGAAAACCGTAGTATCTCTCAGGCGGACGAGACGGCCTACTACTCCTGCGGAGGGGTGCGGGAATGTTCTGTTCTTCTTGAACCTCTGGTTCTACCAAACTTTCAGTAGCAGTTTGTGGTTCTGGAATTTCTTCCAGTTCTATTTCGCTCCCACTTATTTCCTTTTCTAAAAACTGATTTTCCAGAAAATGGGCATTACGAGAAACAAAAACCTTTTGTTCCTCTGCGTAATAGAAATAATATCCCTTGGAGTTCTTTGGATATCCCACAAACATACATTTTACTGATCGTGCCTCGAGCTTGTCCACATGCTGCTTTTTAACAAAAGCTGGACATCCCCAAATCTTCATATGCTGAAGATGGGGTTTTTTCCCAGTCCACATCTGATATGGAGTGGTAGGCACAGTCTTGGTAGGAGCTCTGTTCAGAAGATATGCCGCTGATTCAAGCGCATAACCCCAGAAAGATCGCGGTAACTCAGCATTACTCATCATGGACCGTACCATATCCAATAGGGTTCGATTCCTTCTCTCCGATACACCGTTATGCTGTGGAGTGTATGGAGGAGTAAGCTGAGAGAGAATTCCTTTCTCTTTTAGGTAACCTAGGAACTCGGCACTCAAGTATTCTCCACCTCGATCAGATCTCAGTGTCTTTATACTTTTGCCGGTTTGGTTTTCTACTTCATTCTTATACTCTTGGAATTTCTCAAAAGCCTCGGATTTATGTTTCATCAGATAAATGAATCCGTATCTTGAGTAATCATCCGTGAAAGTAATGAAATAGGAATAACCACCTCTCGCATGTGTAGACATTGGACCGCATACATCGCTGTGTATGAGTCCTAAGAGCTCGCTCGCTCTTACTCCTTGTCCAGTGAATGGAGTCTTTGTCATCTTTCCTTTGAGACAAGATTGACAAGTGTCATAAGTTTGATATTCGAACGTGTCCAAATATCCTTCTCTATGCAACTTAGTCAACCTTCTCTCATTGATGTGACCCAGTCTACAATGCCATAAGAAAGCTTTATTTAAATCTGGAGACTTTCTTTTTAGTGTGTTCTGGACATTGAAAATTTGGAGTTGGTTTAACACATATATGCCGTTATTTAGAGTACCGGACCCAATCAAACCATGATTAAGGTGGATGTTGACAACATCTCTTACAAACGTGAAATCATAACCTTTATTTGATAACAAGGAAACTGATATGATATTACACGTTAAGCTGGGTACAAAATAACAGTTATGTAAAACCAAAATGTGTCCACTCGTCAATCCTAGGTGATAATCCCCGACGGACGCAGCTCCCACGCTAGCTCCGTTAGCAACCCTGAGGATCATATCACCTTCCTTCAGCACTCTACGGTTTCTCAGTGCCTGCAATGAATTGCAAATATGAGATCCTGACCCGGTATCCAATACCCAGGAAGTAGAGTTGATTGACAGACAATTCTCAATTACAAACACACCTGAAGTCGAAGCCACAGCCTGCTTCGGTTCCTGGTTCTTGGCGTTCCACGCCTTGCAATCCTTCTTCCAGTGCCCTTTCCTGTGACAATGGAAGCACTCATCCAGGCCAACTACCGGTGCTGTAAACTTTTTCTTTCCCTTCTTTCCCACCTTACTAACACCTCCTCTAGGTCTGGGTGCGGCCTTCTTCTTCCTTCCTTTGGCCCTAGCCTTGGACCCGGAAGAAGATGAACCGCCAACAAACATAGCGGGTGTTTCCCTTGCCTTCTGCAAGGTGCCCTCTGCACTCCTTAACATGTTCAGGAGTTCCGCAAGTTCAACTTCTTTTCCTTGAAGATTGAAGTTGAGGATAAATTGGGCGTAGGTGGGAGGAAGGGACTGGAGAACAAGGTCTGTATAGAGCTCATTATCCAAAGTCGTCCCAAGGTCTGCGAGCTCTTCTATATAGCCAATCATCTGTAGGACATGTTCACCTACCGATGACCCGACAGCCAACCTCGCTCGAAACAATTTCTTAGAGGTCTCGTATCTTGCTATACGAGATTGCTCTCCATAAAGTTCCTTTGTATGGAGAAATATGCCATCTAGGGACATATCCTCGTGCCTCCTCTGATGTTCATTGTTCATCGAGGCAAGCACGATGCACTTGGCTCTCGCGCAATCTAAATCCCAGGTTTTGCGGATTTCCTTATCCGCATTGCTGGATTTGGGACCAAGGACAGCAGGTGCTGTAGCGGTGAGGACGTACCCCAGTTTGTCATAGGTCAAAGCCATCTTGACATTCCGCAGCCAATCTTTATAGTTTGGCCCCGTCAGTATATTTTTCTCTAAAAGTAACTTAAGTCCAGTCATTTTCAGGGTCGCTGCAATTAGGAGAGAGAGAAGAAAACTCTTTAGCATGATGCTCTTGCAAGTTTAGAGTGGTTTTTAGTTTATCTAAACTGGATGGCTCCCACTGTTTCTCAAATCCTTCCTCAAACCATAAAAGAAGAATTAGCCAAGACTATTCTCACCGTACAATACTTGCTTAACCGTTCAGCCAGGCCGGTGTCGATACTTCGAGGGAGGTTTTCCAACGCTTTCGCGAAGTTCCTTAATTAAAGAACCTCTTTTCTCTGGGGGCGTAACCCCGCTGACACTTTTCTGGACACCTACTAGGTTTATAGCATTGATCGTTAAGCGACGAATATCCTGATAAGTAGCATATACTCACAGTAGGATCGGGATCCAAATATCATCGTATGATAATGTTGAAGGAATCCTACCAACATTCATCAAACTCCAAATGGTATGCATCTCTTTGCAAATTTCAGTTTCTTTAGAAATTCCCGATATAAGTTTTTGCCCCATGCTCTTATGACCTTGGCTTTGGTCAAAATGTCATAAGTCACATGTCAAGTTCTACCCGTCATTATCTTGTCAATTTGAACCCATTCGTATATACCCCTGACTTTGGTCAAATGATAATACGACTGTCCCAAACTAACTCATCTATCATATGCAACAAATGAAAACCCAGTAGCTACCAAACACTATGCCTTGACTTTGGCCAAAATGCATAGCTTGAATACTACTGAATACCCAAATGAAACGACGGAGGGCTACGACTGGTTTTGGCGAAACCATAAACGTAGTGAACTTGATATAACCGAAGGAACCTGATAGCTTTTAAAAGGAGTGGTTAAATCTCCGCATTTAAAAATATCTGTTTAAAAAATAACCGAGTGGTTTCTTTTAAATTGTTCCAACGATTTAAACTTTGGTTTGTTTTACTTTGCATTACAGATAATGCGTCCCATCATTAACCTATCATTGCAGAAAACAACGAAAATATAACGTCCTCTTATGCCATCCGCATTTGCCACGGGGTCCCGTCATCACCCGTTAGGTTACTTAACTAACGACAGAGCGGGGGCTGGGCTAGCGCGGGTGTAAAACATAAGTGACGTCTAAATAGCTATCATAATATAGATATTTTACATTCGTCTGACGCAATGATATTCATTCCAGAACACAGATAAACAATATTGGATTTGCAAGCAATCTGTATTTCTTTTGAGCCTGCAAGAAAAGACAGATTACACAGTTGTGATGAATAGCCGTTTACCCCACCCTCGACCCCTACGGGTACGGCAAACTACCCACCCGGCAGTTTGTGTACCCCACCTTGGGTCAGTCCTAGGAGCAAAAACAGTAAAATGAAATAATACAACGGTGGCTACAACCGCAACCTGGAAGTGCCCCGCAAAAATAATATTACAACAAATTACATTTACAACAAATGAATTATAACAATAACCCTTTGCTAACCCCGGCTATACACCACAACAGTCCAATACAGTTTATATGCACAAACAGATATAACCATTTCAGAAATGTGCAACCCCCTGCCAACCGACATACTAGCAGTTGGGGGAGGTTTACGAACACATCAAACAATCACAGATATAATCCAATACGCAAATACCGTATTTTTCGATCGAATAAACAACTTCAAAATTGCTCCAAAATCTGCTCTGTTAAACAGTAACCTGAGCAATAATTAAATATCCCAGAAAACCCCAAATGTCACAGGGGACCCACACAAGAAAAACGAGTCCATGACTCGGCCAAAGCGCCGCGGATGCGCGGCAGATCCCACCGATCCGCCGCGCTTCCGCGGCCGAGTTGCCGATTCATGGGCTCGAATTTCTTGGGTGTTCTCCTGGACCCATTTCTAGCTCTCTGAACACTCCAGAAAAATTTTAGGACTTCATTTTCACTTCGACAGAAACTTAACAGAACTAGGGTTTTCCGGGATCGTTTTTTCGTTCGAAATTCGTACAAATTTGCGATTAAGTTATTTAGTGTTTAGCGAGGCTCTGATACCACTGTAAGTCGATGTAGTACACCCCAGTACTTGTGGGGAGGCGGATTTTACAAAAACGATCAAGTTTAAACAACGAACATCGACTAACCGCTTGAATCGAAGCTAAACTTTAAATAACCGTATTCTATGAGTTTCTTTTCATAAGAGATTAGGGATTATACCTAATGAACCGGTCCTTCTTCTTTATGTCCTCCTTGGTTCTCCTCGGCCTTCTCTAGGTAGTAGACGATCCACCCGAGAGCAAAACTCCAAGCTAAACCTCTAACTTGAGGTAACTAATCAACTTCGATTGCTAATCAAAGATGAGAGAATGATAAAGAGTGTAGGTTATGGATTGTTTAGTCTAACTAAACCTTTGTTCTCAACACATGAGGATTAAGGTTAGTATCTTGAAGATGAGAGCTTGAGGAGAGAGAATGTGTGATATGATAATGAGAGAAGAGAGAGAGTGTATCATAATATTATGAAGCATTCTTTTTATCAAATAATGAATAAAGGAAATGAATAAGCATGCTTCACAAAATATCTTGTGATGATTCATTAACATGAGTCATTAAGCAATAAATGTGCATTAATGAAGTGAATGAATCACCACTATGACTCACTCTCTTTCCAAAACAAACCTCCTTAGTCACATCTTCTAGAAGCTTCTCGAGTAATTACGAGAACGCCCCTCCGATCCGTAAAAATACGGAAAAACTTTAGACTGTAAAAATCCAATAACCGGATACCAGTAACTGGCTTAAACCAAAGCCGACTGGTAAAAACTGTCCGAAAGTCGTACGCGCGTAAACGCACGTATGCGTCCGAACCCTTTGTCGCAAAACCATGCAACCTCTATATCGTTTCGCCTGGAGTAGGAAACTCTCTGTGTGGGACTCTAGAGACTCGACTACTACGCTGGCAGTGGGTTTAACCACAGACCGCAAGCGGCACTAGCTGTACGTAACGGTCCCCAGGTAGTTGTCGATAAGAAGGCCGATGAGTAAACCCATCCGAACTCCTACTGAGTCTGATGTGACAATCTCCATACAGTCCGGTCCGTTCGTCCAAGACTATCGCATATCGGGCCTAGGGGGGCGGCAAGCGTCAGTCCCCTAATAGCGGTATAAGTCGTGTCGGAGTGAAGCCCATTACACCCTGAGAAACTGCTGGAACCTACCAGCAAATCTCGCTTGCCCTGGCCAGGGACTTTGCGTAATGGCTCTCTGACACAGCACGATATCTACTCCCAATACCGGGAGGGACGAATCCTGTCTAACCGCCACTGCCTCCAAGTGCTCGGGACTGCACCCAACTGCTACCTGTTTGCACGACTCCTTTGAGCCGTGGTAAGGTAGCAATCTAAGAACAGTGGGACACACTCGAGGCGAAGTAGCAGTGTCAAGTCTGCGGACTACGCTGTACTCATGTCACCTGGGAACTGTTCACTGACGACTGGTATCAAACCAACCAACAGTTCCCTATGAGTCCTGTCCGGTGTACCCGTAACCTAACGAGCACCTGTATACTATCTCCAGTACGACGTACTGACGGCTGTGGGACAGACCATCTCCCCAACTGGGATGAGAAGCGTACACACCAGTCTACTCCGGAGTATCGATGCTCTGTCTCGATAATCCAACGACCGGGGACCTGAATAAGGATGTGCTTGTAGACTACCCAGCCCCCACTAGTGTGACTGCCATCACAACGCTGGTAGCCAAGCAAGATCCTAAGAGCTCTATCAATACGTATACTCACATATTAAGATAGAAAAACCAAGTAGCATACTACCATGTTTAGCAAGACTGTTATATACATGTGAATATCCCAAGCTTCCATTAAGTAATATACAAGCTAGTATGATACAGTAATGGCCTTCTAGGGCATAAACACTAACAGAACAACCATCTCCCTGATCAGGTGATACTGTCCTCAAAATATGTCTGGAAGGCTGATGGGGCCTGCGTTCCTAGGCCAAAACCATAACTCCATTGTTGTCACAATAACAGTTATTGGACATTCAATCGAAGGAACATTGTTCATCTCATGAACAAGAAATGTCCAGACAACCACTTTGGTATTATCGTTGGTAGCGATGTATCCAACCTTTATCGTCTAGTATGTCACGGTATCTAGCTTGGAACTCTTCCAACATACCGTCCCTCCAATGAGGGTAAAGACAATGCCTGTGACTGACTTTCAGTCGATCTTATCACTCTGGAATCTCGAACCAAGAATATTCTTTTAGTGCTTCTCAATTACTTAAGAATGTCCTCCACAGCTGTCCAGTGATTTTCCCAAGATCCGATTGATTCCTGATCACTACTCCTATTGAGTTAGCTACATCTGGTCAACTACATAACATCGCATGCATGATAGAGCCTAGTGCTGAAGCATAGGGTATCCCTTGCACGCGTGTTCTCTCCAACTCAGTCTTAAAAGACTTCTTTTTGGAGAGAGTGATTCCTGAGTAAGTGGGCGAACCACCACGCTTAGAATCTTCCATACTAAACCCCTTTAGTATGGTGTTGATGTACCTGGATTTGGGACTGAAGGGTTGCGGCAGCGCCCCGACCATCAAAACGCGGCCAAAATGCGGAACAAAAAATTTCTAAACTGGCGCTACCGTTACCCGATTTACGGATCGACCTTAAACCCTAAACTAGCAATCTAAACTAAGAGTTAGAATCGTTATACCAAGTTGATCTGTGTCCTTCGGTCTTCATTCCAAGCTTCTAGTGATCCTTTGATGATGTTTGGTTGCCGGTCTTCCTCCATCTGCGATGATCCACCCGAGGGATGTAACTCCGGCTCTAGCTCCACAACATGATGCAAATGGAGCAACTAGGGTCTCTAGGATGCTACCCTAGAGAGCCTAGGATGTAGTGTGTATCATCTCTAAGTGTTATCTATCTCAAAACTTGAAGGTGTAAGCAATTCATAAAAGCTAGAGGAGGTGAAGCTCATGGTGAGGGAGAAGCTCAAGAACAAGGGAGGAGCTCAAGAAAAACCAACCATGCTTGAAAAATGAACTCTTGCATGAAAGAGAAAATAGCATGCTTGGTTTTGTAAAAAGCATTTTTCAATTTTAAATTCTCACCATGCTTGAATAGTGAACACAAATGAATTAATAATTCATTTGTGTGCACTATTACAAGCATGGTTCTCACCATACCTTCATCATGCAATTTCCACCTCATTTATCCATTTAATAAAAAATGGTCAAATCAAGAAATGAGGTGGCACCTTCTAGAATGTTATCCGGTAAAATATACGGATTACATTCTACTGTAAATATATCTGCATTCGTACCGAAATACGAATACCCAAAGAGATAGAATAACACAAAGAATATAATACTAGAATATACGTACCGAAATACATATACGTAATTATTAAATCAATACCTGATTTAATAATCCGGCTCAAAACCGAGCCGGCTAGTATTATCAACTGTCCAATCGAAAACCCGAGTACAATGTACATCAATCGATCGGAACCCTGCACGTATCCAATATGGCTATTACATCATTTTGCCAGAACCAGGGAAACCGTCTATGTGGGACTCTAAAGACTCGTAAATACGCTGGCAGTGGGTTTAACCACAAGCACGTCAGCGGCACTAGCTGTACATAACGGCTATCCAGGTATTGAGCGAAATGGAGGCCGACGAGCAAACTCATGCAGAACCCTTACTGAGCCTGACAGTGACAATATCCGTACAGTCCGGTCTGTTCGTCTAAGAGTATCGCATATCGAGTCTAGGGGAGTGGATAAAATCAGACCCCTAACAATGCCATATTTAGTGTCGGTATGAAACCCATCACCACCTGTGAAATTATCGATCCTGGATCGATAGTTCTTGTCCACCGTGGCCACGGATTTACGGTGATGGCCATCCATACACAACGCGACATCAACCCCCAATACCGGGGGAGACGAATCCCCGACGATCCGATCACTGCCTCCATATGGCTCGGGACTGTACCCAACTAAAACCTGTTTGCACGACTCCTTTGAGCCGTGGTAGGGTAGTAATCAAAGCAAAATGGGAACTCACACGAGACAAATGACGATTTCAGGTCGACAGACTAACCTGTACACATGTCACCTGGGAACTGCTATCTGACAATAGGTATAATACCAACTAGCAGGTTCCCGGCGAGTCCGTCCAGTGTACTCATAACCCAATGAGCACCTTTATACTATCTTAGGTGAACAAACTAACACTAATGGCTTGTGAGACCTGGCCACCGCTCCTCGTCGGGGTCTCGATCAGTATACACTAGTCTACACTGGAGTATCGATGCCCGGTCTCGATACTCCTACGACTAGGGACATTTAAGGATGTGCTTATAGACCCCAGCTCCCACATATATGATCGCCATCATAATGCTGGCAGTCAAGCAAGAATCCTATGGGCTCTATCAACATGATGATAAAGACAAACCAGATAGCATACTATCATCTTGAGTAAGACTGTTTTATCGGTATAGGTCCTGCCTCAATCATCATAATCACAAGTCCGCGACTATGATAATTGCCTTGAGGGCACTATAGCCAACAATCTCCCACTTGTACTTAAGGCCAATTATTGCGATGTCGCATACTCACAGCCCGTGTGATACCGAACACCCAACTTCTCTACTAATCAGTTTCGCAAAGCCTGTTTGCGAAAATGATTGCGTTCGAGAAATAGCCTCAGTGAGTGGATCCGCTCCAATATTTCTTTCTGTATCTCTCTTAATCTCAACTTCGCGGAGAAAACTATCTCCCGAAATGAACAATACTTGTCTTATAATTTGTCTGGATATCTGATGGGACCCAATTCACAAATGAACTCCAAATCCAGCAAACTACTTATACTGTATCGTCCACCGAATTTAATCAGTATCCTGCGCCTTTCCTTTCCTCAGTATCCGCTTGGACCACCTGTCCAACATACTGTCCCTCAAAAGAGTGAAAAACTATAACTCTGACAGTTACCCTGTCATCCAGGTCACCTTGGAAGCCTGAAATGATAACCGTCTCCCGAAGGAGGCTGCCGTAATCATTTCCCAAGAATATTCACTTATGTTCAATAATTGCTTCCCAATGTTTCTCCAGGATTGGATTAATATATCTGCTTATTGCATCTAGTGCAATAGCAATATCTGGTGTGGTACTTGACATTTCATGATTAACTCAATTGCCTAAGCAAGTGATATGCTAATCATGCAGGTCCCTCTCCCCTTTAGTCTGTAAGACACCTTTAGAGAGGTTGACTCCATCACCTGCAGGTACACCACCATGACAGGAGTCGTCCATTCTAAAATATCTTTAGAATAATGTCAAAGTACCCAAATTGGGATACTTCCCAAATATAGATCTAAAAACAAAGATCTAGTAACCAGGAAACTTGATATTATTTCTATATTCTATGTGGAGAAACAACTGTGTGACAACCAAAGTATAATCGATCGTAGTATAGGAATATCCCTTCCTATCAAGTGCATGTCATCCCAATACCTGGACATCACTCTCTACTACCTTCTTACCAGATCCATCTCCTATTCTGATGAGGTCAAGACCTATGACTGTCACATTAAAAATTGATGATCTATTTCCGCTATACCTGCTTTAGTCTATAAATAGACATAAGCTACTTGCGCACTATGCTTCCGCTGCTCCCTACTGACTACAACAACCCTCTGGCAGAGTCATATACTCGTGCACTTCTAAAGCTAGTTTAGAATGACGCTATACTCATCCTCCTGCCGGGTCTTATAGTCTAGAATAGTAGCAATAGCAAGTCTGGGTAAACAAGAACCTCCCTGTCACCGTCTCTGAGAAGACCGAAGTACCTCTCGGGTGCCTGAGGTTACCCACCAAATCTGCGGAGTGGCTAATGGAACATCAAATCCAATTGAATCCTTAGGTTTTATTAAATTTCCAGTAATCGTTTGTGGTTCTGGAATAACTTCCAATTCTACCATACTCACACTTCTGTTTTCTGAAAAAAAATCCATTTTATTAAAACTGTGGCGAGTCAAGAACAATATAAATATTGATCTTCCTGATGGTAGAAAGTTAACCCTCGTCAAAGCCCGGGATAACCCACAAACAGCCATTACTGAAACGTGCCTTGAGTTTATCCGGATTCTGGTTTTAAGCATCAGCCGGAAAACTCCCTATACCTTAACATCGTCAAGATATAAATTGATTCTATATATATCTGATATAGAAACAAAAGCACTAATTTAATCAGAACCAGATTCAAAATCATGCAGCATTCTCCAGTGCATATCAACCAAATGGAAAGAGGACAATCAGTATTACTCATCTAGGAGTGCATCCGCATATGAGTAACCCGAAAGAGAAGCAAGTTCTCAAAACCATTACTATCAGCGGAATACCAAACACAAGTATCTACATCTTCGAATCCATCGAAGAATCCTGATACATCCAACAAATGGTTCTCTATTTTATTCTTATACCTATAACTTCTCAATATCTGGACTTTGCATTTCAACGAAATACTTGTCCAGAACTGGAGAAGTCACAAGTAAACAGAATATAGTATGAGTACCAACCCCATTATCCTAACGGACACTGGACAACATGCAATACTTTGTATAAGTCCCCTGAGTCAAATAACTCAAACTCTGTGTGTCGTAGGTTGAAAAACTGTACTTTGGTTAAGAAGAGTTACACCGCTGTTAAATGCACCTTACCTAATCACCAACTTATATAGGTAATTGTCATAGACACAATATCAAAAAGTTATATCTCACTTTATAAAATAAATGTACAGATATATCAGTTTGAAATTGGTGCATAACAATGGATATTCAAAACCAAATATTTGCCATCCGGCAAAATCCAGATGATTTCCTCAAATATCACCAATTACTACGAATTCCGATACAATGAGAATCTGATCACCCAATTCCCAATATCTTACTCCCACTCACCATCTGTAATAACATACAGATGTGAGAAACTGATTTGGTAAATACATACCCGGGAGTTAGATTCTTATTGGGAAAACAGTTTTCAATTAACATTGCATAGTAAAACTGAAACATGAAAATGTTTCAAAAGGGTTAATTGGTATTCCTAGTAACGCCTCTTCCATTATCCTGAATCATGACAGTAACCATATACTTACCTGCCCTCACAGCAATCCCTTTATTATGTCTTTACTTATTACCTTCTGTACACCTCCTTTACGCTAATTGGTTTTCTTCATTCCCTACCCTTCAGCACCAGCCTAAGGTTTGGAAGAAGACTATCCAATAAGTGTAAAAGGTGTACTCTCATAATCCTAGGAGCCCTCGCAACCTGAGAGAAGGTAAAGAGAAAAGACATCTAAATAATCCTATCCAATTTCTCTTGAACCGGAAACCATCCCCGAATCTGGAACGAATTCCTTCGAGTTCGTATGTAACTATACTATGGTATTTCCAATGGAAGTGGATATCCGTAGTGATACGGAGTGTTCTAGTGAAATGCAAAGTGAATGTAGGAGTGGCAGGGGTATATACGGTCTTTTTCGTGAATGATGGTGATCGCAATTTCCTCTTCCATTATTCTAATCCCTTTATATGTCTTTACTTATTACCTTCTGTATACCATAGTTAAGCTTGTTGGTTTTCTTCCTTCCCTACCATTCGGCACCTGCCTATAGTTTGGAAGAAGACTATCCAATAAGCTCAATAGGTGTACCCTCTCCTAATCCTAGGAGCCCTCACAACCTGAGAGAAGGTAAAGAGAAAAGACAACCGAATAATTCTATTCAATCTCTCCAGAACCAGAATCCATCCTCGAAAAAGTTCCTTCGAGTTCGTATGTAACTATACGATGGATTTATCCAATGGAAGTGGATGTTCGTAGTAATACGGGGTGTTCTGGAGAAATGCTAAGGTGATATAGAAGTGGCAATGATGTATGCGACACCGTGACATTCCAAAATCCATAGTGTTTAAAGAAGGTTCGGTCAACTTGGTTTTATGAGTTTTAGTCAAGGGTCGGGTCAAAGTCGCAGCCAGAGAGAGAGAAGAAACACTCAGCGTGCACTCTAACCTAGATCAGAATGGTTAATCATTTTATCTAATCTGGATGGCTCCCACTGTTTCCTCGAATTCTCCTCCAAACCTAAAAGGAGAATTAGTCGGAATCACCCGAGGAGTAATCCTACTCCTCAGTGGGAATCGGGATCCAATTATCATTGCATGATAACTTGATGGAAGCCACTCAAGTCACCACACTCCAAAAGGTATGCGCAAGCCTGGCAAGTTTCCTGTATGTTTGAAACTCCCGATATGATTTTTACTCTTAGGACCCAAGTGACCTTGATACAGCCAACAAATCAAAGAGTCCTAGTCAAGTTCAACCCTTCATTATCCTGGATTGCATTAAACCCACCCATACGAGCCCTTGACAGAGTCAACAAGACCGCACGACTGTCCTAACCAATCGCATTAATATGCCACAAACAAGCACTACTTAGCTACGGCACACTACGCTTTGACACAGTCAACAAACGCAGCACGAATACTAAGCAATACTTGTAAGAAATGATGGAGGGTTACGGCTGGTTTTTGGCGAAAAACCTTTAACGTAATGAACTTGATATCGTTGAAGGAACCGAGTGGTTTTACAATATATAGTGGCGAAAACTTTTGCTAAAGAGGTCACTCCCGGTGAAGGGATCTCGGCTCTTTCCTCGTCGAATGAGGTGCAGGATATTCAAAACTGAATACCATGATGCAAAGCAAAAGGAAACAACTATAGTAAAGTTATTACGTTGACGCAAACTTTTACCCAAGGGGTCACTCCCGATGAAGGGATCTCGGCCCTTGCCTCGTCGAATGAGGTGCAGGATATTCCAAAATGAATACCACGGTGCAAAGCAAAAGTGTACGTCTGTAATGTCAATTTTAAAAACTTGGTTCCAACAACATCATATATAGGTTTGTTTTATCCTTGCATTGATAAGAATCAATGCAGTCCCATCAATTAATCACACCAGAAAAGAACGAAAATAAAATGTACGTATATGCCATCCGTATTCGCCACTGGGTCCCGTCATCACCCGTTAGGTTACTTAACTAACGACAGAGCAGGGACTGGGCTAGCGCGGGTGCAAAATATATACAACATCTACTAGTATATATAAATATATATAACAATCATCCCAGGCATGATATAAAGCAACATCACAGAAACATCACAGAAGCAATACAGAATGGTGGATAATCTGGAGCCTCGGGTTTCACTTGAGCCGCAAGTGAGACCCGACGTTCCCTGTCGTGTGGATAGCATGTGCAATGAAACCTAGACCCCTACGAGCGCGGAAAGTTACCCACCAAAACCAGAAGTGAGGCAGCCCCCTTCAGCAACGTGAATGGACCACCCAGCACTTCACGGAATCCGGTAACTTGAGCACCCCTCCTGGGTCACCTATACCCCCTACGAGTGCGGCGAATAGCCCGCCAATTCTAGAGTAAGGTCCCCTCCGTCCCAACGCCATGAGATGTGGACCCGTTGCCCTCTAGAATCCGGCTATTCGTGCACCCCACCGCGGGGTAATCCTAGTACAGAAAAGAAAATAATATACAAGGGTGACATCGACCTCAACCCGGTCGTGCCCCAAAAGAATAATATACAAACTGGCAGTGACGACAGTCCATATGTCGGACGCTCGCCCTGCAATATCAAATGTACAAATGAAATAAAACTGTACTAACATTGCACCATTGCTATCCACCACAACGATCCAACCAACATCACAGCACAACACAGAACATCAACGTGAATGTCACGTTCGCAAACCCGTCTAAAAGAACATATAGCAGTTAGACGGGTTTACCGATCAAATGACATTCATGGTCGCAGATAGAAATGTATGTACTGTTAAAAGCATACTTAAAACATCGATCGACTAAGTTCCAAATTGGCCCCAATAGCAAAACCAGTACTCAAATGAATCTGGGCCAAAACCATATATCAAAAAAATCATTTTTCCACCAACTAGAGCTGCAGAAAAATTTGTAGTCACTGTAGCTTAAAAAGGGCCGCGGAAGCACTGCCAAATGTGGCATTTCACAGCGGTTCCGCGGTGGAATTATGGAGTTAGGTCACCAAATTTTTTCTGTAGCTTTAGTTTTGCTTGCACGGATTTTTAAGATACCTGAAATAATTTTTTGACCACTTTTGAAAATCGACAGCAAACAGAAAAATGGAATCGTGATTTTGGAAATTTCCGTCGATCGATCTTTCATGCACGTTTAAACAAGCTAGTAAGGGGTTTAAAGGGTGGTTCTGATACCATGAAGGGTTGCGGCAGCGCCCCGGCCATCAAAACGCGGCCAAAATGCGGAACAAAAAATTTCTAAACTGGCGCTACCGTTACCCGATTTACGGATCGACCTTAAACCCTAAACTAGCAATCTAAACTAAGAGTTAGAATCGTTATACCGAGTTGATCCGCGTCCTTCAGTCTTCATTCCAAGCTCCTAGTGATCCTTTGATGATGTTTGGTTTTCGGTCTTCCTCCATCTGCGATGATCCACCTGAGGGATGTAACTCCGGTTCTAGCTCCACAATATGATGCAAATGGAGCAACTAGGGTCTCTAGGATGCTACCCTAGAGAGCCTAGGATGTAGTGTGTATCATCTCTAAGTGTTATCTATCTCAAAACTTGAAGGTGTAAGCAATTCATAAAAGCTAGAGGAGGTGAAGCTCATGGTGAGGGAGAAGCTCAAGAACAAGGGAGGAGCTCAAGAAAAACCAACCATGCTTGAAAAATGAACTCTTGCATGAAAGAGAAAATAGCATGCTTGGTTTTGTAAAAATAATTTTTCAATTTTAAATTCTCACCATGCTTGAATAGTGAACACAAATGAATTAATAATTCATTTGTGTGCACTATTACAAGCATGGTTATCACCATACCTCGATCATGCAATTTCCACCTCATTTATCCATTTAATAAAAAATGGTCAAATCAAGAAATGAGGTGGCACCTTCTAGAATGTTATCCGGTAAAAAATACGGATTACATTCTACTGTAAATATATCTGCATTCGTACCGAAATACGAATACCCAGAGAGATAGAATAACACAAAGAATATACGTACCGAAATACATATACGTAAATTATTAAATCAATACCTGATTTAATAATCCGGCTCAAAATCGAGCCGGCTAGTATTATCAACTGTCCAATTGAAAACCCGAGTACAATGTACATCAATCGATCGGAACCCTGCACGTATCCAATACGGCTATTACATCATTTCGCCAGAACCAGGGAAACCCTCTGTGTGGGACTCCAAAGACTCGTCAATACGCTGGCAGTGGGTTTAGCCACAAGCACGTCAGCGGCTCTAGCTGTACGTAACGGCTACCCAGGTATTGAGCGAAAGGGAGGCCGACGAGCAAACTCATGCAGAACCCCTACTGAGCCTGACAGTGACAATATCCGTACAGTCCGGTCTGTTCGTCTAAGAGTATCGCATATCGAGTCTAGGGGGTGGATAAAGTCAGACCCCTAACAACGCGATATTTAGTGTCGGTATGAAACCCATCACCACCTGAGAAATTATCGATCCTGGATCGATAGTTCTCGTCCACCGTGGCCACGGATTTACGGTGATGGCCATCCATACACAACGCGACATCAACCCCCAATACCGGGGGAGACGAATCCCCGACGATCCGATCACTGCCTCCATGTGGCTCGGGACTGTACCCAACTAAAACCTGTTTGCACGACTCCTTTGAGCCGTGGTAGGGTAGTAATCAAAGCACAGTGGGAACTCACACGAGACAAATGACGATCTCAGGTCGACAAACTAACCTGTACACATGTCACCTGGGAACTGCTATCTAACAATAGGTATAATACCAACTAGCAGGTTCCCGGCGAGTCCATCCAGTGTACTCATAACCCACTGAGCACCTGTATACTATCTTAGATGAACAAACTAACACCAATGGCTTGTGAGACCTGGCCACCTCTCCTCGTCGGGGTCTCGATCAGTATACACTAGTCTACACTGGAGTATCGATGCCCGGTCTCAATACTCCTACGACTAGGGACATCTAAGGATGTGCTTATAGACCCCAGCTCCCACATATATGATCGCCATCATAATGCTGGCAGTCAAGCAAGAATCCTATGGGCTCTATCAACATGATGATAAAGACAAACCGGATAGCATACTATCATCTTGAGTAAGACTGTTTTATCGGTATAGGTCCTGCCTCAATCATCATAATCATAAGTCCGGGACTATGATAATTTCCTGGAGGGCACTATAGCCAACAGGGATACTCCCAACATCCACATAGATCTATCATCATAGATTAAATTCCACAAGATGTAGTAGGTATCATCCAGATCTTCCATGGAGAATCCTTGTGATAAGAGAAGCTTGACCGAGAATAGGAAACCATTTCCTATCAAGAGTATGTCATCTACGTACAATACGTATAAGACAGCCCTACTCTCTACAAGGTTCATCTATCTTTTTGTATATACAAGGTTCATCTACCTTTTTGATGAACTCAAACACTTTGACTGCCACATCAAAACAGATGTTCCAACTCCACGATGCCTGCTTTAATCCTAATGGACTTAAGCATAGCTCTGAAAGTCTCAACTTTTCCATTTACACCAAGAATCATCTCAAGATCCGATTGCTCCCAATGGGTTTTACCCCTTCAGGTGCAACAATCAAAGTCATACTTTGTTGATGTATATGAATTCCATCTTTGATCGCATAGCATCCAGCCTTTACATAGAGTCCCCACTCGTGATGACCTGCCTGAATCTTGTTAGTTATATGTATGCCCTAGAGGCCATTACTGTACATGTGATGTATATTGTAGTGGATGCTTGGACATATATACGGAGGAATTTCTTGCTCGACATGATAGTATGCTATCTGGTTGCACTTTATCTTAACATGTACATTTATTGTCTCTCTGTTATATGTTGATAAAGCCCTTAGGATGAGTACTTGACTACCCGGATTATGATGCGGATCATACTAGTGGGGCAGAGGTGTTAGTGTATATGCCCTAGAGGCCATTACTGTATCATACTAGTTTGTATATTACTTAATGGAAGCTTGGGATATTTACCTTGTATAGACAATCTTGCTCAATATAGTAGTATGCTACTTGGTTTGTTTCTACTTCAATGTGTACATGTGTTTATTTTAGTATATCACCTATACACATTAGTGGAGCCCTTAGGATCTTTGCTTGATTACCAGTGTTGTGATGGCAGTCACACTAGTGGGGGCTGGGTAATCTATAAGCACATCCTTATGCAGGTCCCTAGTCGCAGGACTATCGAGACAGGGCATCGATACTCCGGAGTAGACTAGCATATGCGCTTCTCATCCCAGTGTGGGAGATGGTCTGTCCCACAGCCATCAGTACGTCGTACTGGAGATAGTATGCGGGTGCTCGTTGGGTTACGAGTACACTGGACAGGACTCGTCGGGAACTGTTGGTTGGTACTATACCTATCGTCAGTTATCAGTTCCCATGTGACATGAGTACAGCTTAGTCCGCTGACTTGAAACTGTCACTTCGCCTCGAGTGTGTTCCCACTGCACTTAGATTACTACCCTACCACGGCTCAAAGGATTCGTGCAAACAGGTGGTAGTTGGGTGCAGTCCCGAAGCACTTGGAGGCAGTGACGGTTAGACAGGATTCGTCTCTCCCGGTATTGGGGGTTGACATCGCGCTGTGTCTAGGAGAGCCATTACACGAGTAGTCCCTGGCCAGGGCAAGCGAGATATACTGGTAGGTTTCCAGTGTTATCTCAGGGTGTTCTGGGCTTCACTCCGACACGACTTGTACCGCTATTAGGGGACTGATGTTTACCGCCCCTAAGGCCCGCCATGCGATGTATCAGACGAACAGACCGGACTGTACAGAGAGATTGTCACATTCAGACTCAGTAGGAGTTCATATGGGTTTCACCTCGTCAGTCTTCTTGTCGGCATCTACCTGGGGACCGTTACGCACAGCCAGTGCCGCTTGCGGTCTGTGGTTAAACCCACTGCCAGCGTAGTGTCGAGTCTTTAGAGTCCCACACAGAAAGCTATTCGCCTTTAGGCAAAAGAGTAGGGGTCGCATGGTTTTGCGACAGGTCGCATGGTTTTGCGACAGGGTTCGGTCACATCCGTGCACTTATGCACGCTTAGTGTCCGGACAGTTAACACTAGCGGGCTTTGGTTTAAGACAGATCCTAGTGTACGTTTTGGGATTAGTTTTATCTCGTATGTATTCGTGTTCCTCGGAACGCGGATGCGGGTGTGTATGCACAGTTGACGGAGAGACAGAGGCAGAGGATTCTCATTAGGGTTGTTGACTGTTGATTGTTGACTATTGACTTTTTGCTAAACCCTAATGAGAATATGAAATATAATTAACAATAATATTAATTAAGTATTATAGTGACATGGTTGTTGAGGGGTTGATTTTGTTGACTTGTTGACTTTGTTGACCGGTTGACTAGGTTGGACTAGTTGACCATCATCATGACAATAGCTATCATTTCATGGAAAAGACTTTTGCTTGCTTGTTTATCTTGTGCAAAATGAGTGTATGAAATGATATGGCTATTTTGACTTAAACCATCACATAATACTTGATTGCTATGATTTGTTATGATGGCTTTGGATTATGAGAGCCAAGAGAGAAAAGACTTATTGATTCTCTCATTTCCTTTCTCTCTCTTGCTTGAGCTCTCCCTCTTCCTCTTGCTCTCTCTCTAGTGTATGGTTCACTTGTCTCATGTGTTGAGAAGCAAGAACCATAGAGAAAAATCCCAACACACTCTCCTCTACTCACTCTAGTTCACAAGGTTTAGCAAACCAAGTGAACTAGTTTCTTCAAAGTTCGAAGAAGAAGCCAAAGGTAGAAGCTTTCGGGTGGATCGATCTTCGGCGCAAGGAGACGACGGGGTGAAGCCGATCCGTACACCATCGAGAGTTGAAGACGAAGGAGTTCAAGAAAGAAAGGTATTACCCCCTAACCGAGTAGTTAACAATTCCTAGTTAGGTTGTTAGGTAGATAGTTTAACAAAGATCCGTATTGGTAGTCCATGTTACCACCCTCTTGAAAATCGTTTTTCACCTCTTCCGCAACCCCGAAAGAACCGGGGAAGGGTAGCATGGACTTACAGTGGTATCAGAGCCTTGTTAAACACTACCTAACATGTTAGCATAGTAACTAGAAATTCGATCGGAAAAAAAGTCGCGAAAAACACCCGGATTATCAACTTTCTGTCGAATTTTTCCACTGTTCAAAAAATGATAAATCATGCTTTAAAATTCGGCTCAGGGTTTTTAGAAGAAACTGCAAAAAATTGGTCCACTGATCCGATCAAAGCGGCGCGGAAACGCGGCGGGAGCGTGCTCCCGCCGCGGTTCCGCGGCCGAGTTGACTCGGCCGTGGGGAATTTTGGTTGCAGTTTGTTCTATGGGGTATTTTGGGATTTTTGGTATATGTTTTTTCAGCCCAGGTTTTCCAGAAAGAAAAATTTGTTTTGGGGGCTTTAAAAACCGTATTTTGATCGAGTTTCTAAAGACTAATGCTAACGGGTTTATATCTGTGATGTGATATTTGTATTGAACGTCTGCTAATCGCTATATGTCGATTAGTGGGAGTTATACAAATCTGTGATCTATAATGTTGATGGTATGTGTATATAAATTCATTGGATTGTCGCGGGTGAATAGCCGGGGGTTGTGAGATGAGAGTTTTCTTTTCTTTCAATTCATGTAAATTTGTAAATTGATGTAATATTATTTATATGGCCGCACAACCGGGTCGGGGTTGTAGCCGTCATTGTATAATTTCTTTTTACTGTTTTTGCTCCTAGGATAGACCCATGGAGGGGGTGCACAAATTACCGGGTATCCCGAAGTGCCGAGTGGCCTACTCACGGAGTTGAGGGAGGTTGCTTCGCTTCGGGTACTTGGCGGGTAGTTTGCCGCACCCGTAAGGGTCTAGGGTGGGGTTTTGGCTATTCACCGCGACCGTGTAATCCGCTTTTCGTTACAGGCTCGTACGAATTGCGGATTCCTAGTATATCCAATGTATTCATCTATGATCTGAAATGGCTATCATTGCAATATATCTATATATGATATTATTTAGGCGTTGCTTATGTTTTGCAGCCGCGCTAGCCCAGCCCCCGCTCTGTCGTTAGTTAAGTAACCTAACGGGTAATGACGGGGCCCCGTGGCGAATACGAATGGCATAAGCGTACGTCATATTTTGGTTGTTTTCTGCAATGGTAGGATTAAATGATGGGACGCATTAAAAGAACTAATGCAAGAAAAAGACGCATTAAAAGAACTAATGCAAGAAAAATAAACCTAGTAAAAGTCGTTGGAACACTTTCAAAAACCACTCGGTTTCTTTTCAAAATAACTTTTAAACACGGAGCTTAAGCCACTCCTTTTAAAAGCTATCTCGTTCCATCGATTATATCAAGTTCACTACGTTCAAGGTTTTACCAAAACCATCCGTAGCCTTCCATCATTTCAGTTAAATATTCGGTAGTATTCAAGCTATGTATTTTGACCTCACGCCAAGGCATAGTGATTGGTAGATGCCGGATATTTATCTGTTGCATAGATAGAATGCGTTGGTTTGAGGCAGTCGTACTGCCATTTTGGCCTACGTCAAGGGTACGTATGGGTGGGTTCAAATTAACCTGGATAATGATGGGAAGAACTTGACATGTGACTTATGACATTTTGACCTCACGCCAAGGTCATAAGAGCATGGGGCAAAAATCCACATCGGGAGTTTCATAAGTACTGAAACTTGCTAGCGTTGCATACCATTTGGAGTGTGATAATTCTGGTAGGATTCCTTCAGTTTTGTCACGCAATGATATTTGGATCCCGATCCTACTGTGAGTATATGCTACTCCTCGGGAAATTTCTCACTTAACGATCAATGCTATAAACCAAGTAGGTGTCTAGAAAGGTGTTAGCGGGGCTACGCCCACAGGGAAAAGAGGTTATTTAATTAAGGAACTTCGCGAAAGCGTTGGAAAACCTCCCTCGAAGTACCGACACCAGCCTGGCCGAACGGTTAAGCAAGTATTGTACGGTGAGATTGATCCTGACTAATTCTTCCTTTTTGGTTTGAGGAGGGATTCGAGAGACAGTGGGAGCCATCCTGTTTACAAAAATTAAAAACCACTCTAAACTTGCAAGAGCATCATGCTAAAGTGTTTCTTCTCTCTCTCCTAATTCCAGCGACCAAACATCACGACCGGACTTAAGTTATTACTAGATAAAAACATACTGACAGGGCCAAACTACAAAGATTGGCTCAGGAATGTCAAAATGGCAATCACTTATGACAAGTTGGGGTATCTCCTTACCACCAAAGCTCCCCCTGTCCCAGGTCCTAACTCCAGCGTCGCGGATAAGGAAATCCATAAGACTTGGGAGATCGATTGCACGAAGGCCAGGTGCCTCGTGCTTGCCTTTATGGACAACGAACATCAGAGGAGGCACGAGAATATGGACCTTGAATCCATATTTCTCCATACAAAAGAACTGTATGGAGAGCAATCTCGTATCGCAAGATACGAAGTATCGAAGAAGTTATTTTCGGCAAGGTTGGCCATCGGATCATCGGTAGCGGAACACGTGCTTAAGATGATTGGCTTCATTGAGGAGCTCGCGGACCTTGGGATCACGTTAGAGAACGAGCTCTATACGGACTTGATTCTCCAGTCCCTTCCTTCCACTTACGCCCAGTTTATCCTGAACTTCAACTTACAAGAAAAAGAAGTTGAACTTTCAGAGCTCCTCAACATGCTGAGGAGTGCAGAGGGCACCTTACAGAAGGGTAGGGAAACATCCACTTTGTTTGTAGGAGGATCTTCATCTTCTAGGTCCAAGGTGAAAGCCAAGGGAAAGAGGAAGAAAGCCCCCGCCAAACCAAGGGGCGGTGTTAGTAAAGTGGATACGAAGGGAAAAGCAAAAGCAACAAAGATAGCGGGGAAGCTTATAGGGAAGGAAGAGTGCTTTTTCTGTCATAAGAGTGGTCACTGGAAGAAAGATTGCAGGGCTTGGAAAGCCAGAACACAGGATCTGAAGCAAGTTGCGGCTTCAGCTTCAGGTGTGTATGTTATTGAAAACTGTCTATCGATAAACTCTACTTCCTGGGTATTGGATACCGGATCAGGATCTCATATCTGTAATTCTTTGCAGGCGTTGAGAAACCGTAGGGTTTTGAAGGCAGGTGACATGACCCTCAAAGTTGCAAACGGAGCTAGCATGGACGCTAAGGCCATGGGGGACTATCACCTGGGGTTGTCAGATGGACACGTTTTGGTTTTGCGTAATTGCTATTTTGTACCCAACGCAACTTGTAATATCATTTCTGTATCTTTGACTTCTAAAGAAGGTTATGAATTTGCGTTTGTAAGTAATGTTGTAAACATTCACCTTAATCAAGTTCTGATTGGGTCAGGTACATTAAGCAATGGTATATACGTATTAAACCAACCACAGATTTTCAATATCCAGAATACACACAAAAGAAAGTCTCCGGAAATAAATCAGACTTTCTTATGGCATTGTAGACTGGGTCACATCAATGAGAGAAGGTTGACGAAGTTACATACAGAAGGATATTTGAATCCATTCGAATATCAATCATATGCCACTTGTCAATCCTGTCTCAAAGGAAAGATGACAAAGACTCCGTTCACTGGACACGGAGTAAGAGCGAGCGAGCTCTTAGGACTCGTACACAGCGAGTGTGCGGTCCAATGTCTACACATGCACGAAGCGGTTATTCTTACTTCATTACTTTTACGGATGACTTTTCAAGGTACGGTTATGTCTTCTTAATGAAACATAAATCCGAAGCCTTTGGAAAATTCTAGGAATATAAGAATGAAGTAGAAAAACAAACCGGCAAAAGTATCAAGACACTAAGATCGGATCGAGGTGGTGAATACTTGAGTGCCGAGTTCCTGGAATATTTAAAAGAGAATGGAATTCTCTCTCAGCTTACTCCTCCATACACTCCGCAACATAACGGTGTATCGGAGAGACGGAACCGGACCCTATTGGATATGGTACGTTCCATGATGAGTAACACCGAGTTACCGCGATCATTCTGGGGATATGCACTAGAATCAGCTGCATACCTTTTGAACCGAGTTCCAACTAAGACTGTGCCTACCACACCATATGAGATATGGAGTGGGAAGAAACCCTATCTTCAATATCTGAAGATCTGGTAATGTCCGGCTTTTGTCAAAAAGCAGCATGCGGACAAACTCGAGGCACGCTCAGTACTGTGCAAGTTTGTGAGATACCAAAAGAACTCCAGGGGGTATCTCTTCTATTACGCAGAGGAACAAAAGATCATTGTTTCTCGTAATGCCCATTTTCTGGAACACCAGTTCTTAGAAAAAGAAACAAGTGGGAGCGAAATAGAACTGGAAGAAATTCCAGAACCACGGACTATTACTGAAAGCTTAGTAGAACCAGAGGGTTCAAAAGAAAATGACATTCCTACGCCGCTCCGCAGGAGTAGTAGGCAGTCTCATCCGCCCGAGAGATACTACGGTTTTCTCATAGACGGGGATAGAGAGGATTGCATCATAGATTATGATGAGCCAACTAGCTTCCAGCAGGCCATTCAGAGCGTTGACTCGGTAAAATGGCTGGATGCAATGCGGACCGAAATGGAGTCCATGTACACCAACAAAGTATGGACGTTGGACGTTGTTCCAGATGGGGTAAAACCCGTAGGATGCAAGTGGATCTTCAAAAGGAAGATTGGTGTAGATGGACAGGTTGAGACCTATAAAGCTAGACTGGTTGCAAACGGTTTTCGTCAAAGACCTGGTTTGGACTATGACGAGACCTTTTCTCCAGTAGCTATGCTGAAATCCATTCGGATCCTTCTTGCCATTGCTGCCTTCCACGATTATGAGATTTGGCAGATGGACTTAAAGACCGCTTTTCTAAATGGAAATTTAGAGGAGTGTGTTTATATAGACCAGCCAGAGGGTTTCATTCAGAGTGGGAGCAGCGGAAAGGTGTGCAAGTTGCTTAAGTCCATCTATGGACTGAAGCAGGCATCGCGGAGTTGGAACATCTGTTTTGATGAGACGGTCAAGGAATTTGGCTTTATCAAAAATCCAGATGAACCATGCATCTATAGTAGATTTGTAGCGAGAACTGTAGTATTCCTCGTTTTATACGTGGATGACATTCTCTTAATAGGAAATGACATTCCTATGCTACAATCTGTCAAGGGGTTCTTGTCACACAGGTTCTCCATGAAAGACCTGGGTGATGCCTCGTACATTCTGGGGATCCGGATCTATCATGACAGATCCAAGAGGATACTGGGACTTTCACAGTCCAGGTACATCGACACCATACTGAAAAGATTCAGTATGGAAGATTCCAAGCGCGGTAATCTACCGGCTTGTCACGAGATCATCCTCTCTAAAGAGATGTCTCCCAAGACTGATTTGGAAAGGGATCGCATGTCTATTATACCCTATGCTTCTGCGGTAGGCTCTATAATGTATGCGATGTTGTGTACCAGACCAGATGTAGATTATGCACTGAGTGTGGTAAGCCGGTATCAGTCAAACCCTGGAGAGAAACACTGGATAGCAGTAAAGAACATTCTCAAGTACCTGAGAAGAACTAAGGAGATGTTCTTGGTGTATGGAGGAAAAGACCTCCAGATCGAGGCCTTTGCTGACTCCAGCTTCCAGAGTGACAAGGATGATTCCAAGTCCATGTCGGGTTATGTCTTTACCCTCAATAGAGGGGCGGTGTGTTGGAAGAGTTCCAAACAGGAAACCGTTGCTGACTCGACGATGGAAGCGGAATATATCGCTGCTGCAGATGCCGCAAAAGAAGCTGTCTGGGTCAGAAAGTTCTTAACTGAACTTCAGGTGGTTCCGTCCATTGTTAATCCAATACCTATGTATTGCGACAACAACGGGGCTATAGCTTTAGCGAAGGAACCAAGGTCCCATCAGAAGTCCAGACACATCTTAAGGCGGTATCACCTGATCAGGGAGATCGTGGGTCACCAGGAGATCGAGGTTTGGAGAGTTTCTACGGAAGATAACACTGCTGATCCACTCACAAAGGCCTTACCCCAGACTCAGTTCGAGCGGCTGATCGAGATGATAGGTCTTCGATACGCCAGTACATGGCCTTAGTGCAAGTGGGAGATTGTTAGTGTATATGCCCTAGAGGCCATTACTGTATCATACTAGTTTGTATATTACTTAATGGAAGCTTGGGATATTCACCTTGTATAGACAATCTTGCTCAATATAGTAGTATGCTACTTGGTTTGTTTCTACTTCAATGTGTACATGTGTTTATTTTAGTATATCACCTATACACATTAGTGGAGCCCTTATGATCTTTGCTTGATTACCAGCGTTGTGATGGCAGTCACACTAGTGGGGGCTGGGTAATCTATAAGCACATCCTTATGCAGGTCCCTAGTCGCAGGACTATCGAGACAGGGCATCGATACTCCGGAGTAGACTAGCGTATGCGCTTCTCATCCCAGTGTGGGAGATGGTCTATCCCACAGCCATCAGTACGTCGTACTGGAGATAGTATGCGGGTGCTCGTTGGGTTACGAGTACACTGGACAGGACTCGTCGGGAACTGTTGGTTGGTACTATACCTATCATCAGTTATCAGTTCCCAGATGACATGAGTACAGCTTAGTCCGCTGACTTGACACTGTCACTTCGCCTCGAGTGTGTTCCCACTGCACTTAGATTACTACCCTACCACGGCTCAAAGGAGTCGTGCAAACAGGTGGTAGTTGGGTGCAGTCCCGAAGCACTTGGAGGCAGTGACGGTTAGACAGGATTCGTCTCTCCCGGTATTGGGGGTTGACATCGCGCTGTGTCTAGGAGAGCCATTACACGAGTAGTCCCTGGCCAGGGCAAGCGAGATATACTGATAGGTTTCCAGTGTTATCTCAGGATGTTCTGGGCTTCACTCCGACACGACTTGTACCGCTATTAGGGGACTGACGTTTACCGTCCCTTAGGCCCTCCATGCTATGTATCAGACGAACAGACCGGACTGTACAGAGAGATTGTCACATTCAGACTCAGTAGGAGTTCAGATGGGTTTCACCTCGTCAGTCTTCTTGTCGGCATCTACCTAGGGACCGTTACGCACATCTAGTGCCGCTTGCGGTCTGTGGTTAAACCCACTGCCAGCGTAGTGTCGAGTCTTTAGAGTCCCACACAGAAAGCTATTCGCCTTTAGGCAAAAGAGTAGGGGTCGCATGGTTTTGCGACAGGTCGCATGGTTTTGCGACAGGGTTCGGTCACATCCGTGCACTTGTGCATGCTTAGTGTCCGAACAGTTAACACTAGCGGGCTTTGGTTTAAGACAGATCCTAGTGTACGTTTTGGGATTGGTTTTATCTCGTATGTATTCGTGTTCCTCGGAACGCGGATGCGGGTGTGTATGCACAGTTGACGGAGAGACAGAGGCAGAGGATTCTCATTAGGGTTGTTGACTGTTGATTGTTGACTATTGACTTTTTGCTAAACCCTAATGAGAATATGAAATATAATTAACAATAATATTAATTAAGTATTATAGTGACATGGTTGTTGAGGGGTTGACTTTGTTGACTTGTTGACTTTGTTGACCGGTTGACTAGGTTGGACTAGTTGACCATCATCATGACAATAGCTATCATTTCATGGCAAAGACTTTTGCTTGCTTGTTTATCTTGTGCAAAATGAGTGCATGAAATGATATGGCTATTTTGACTTAAACCATCACATAATACTTGATTGCTATGATTTGTTATGATGGCTTTGGATTATGAGAGCCAAGAGAGAAAAGACTTATTGATTCTCTCATTTCCTTTCTCTCTCTTGCTTGAGCTCTCCCTCTTCCTCTTGCTCTCTCTCTAGTGTATGGTTCACTTGTCTCATGTGTTGAGAAGCAAGAACCATAGAGAAAAATCCCAACACACTCTCCTCTACTCACTCTAGTTCACAAGGTTTAGCAAACCAAGTGAACTAGTTTCTTCAAAGTTAGAAGAAGAAGCCAAAGGTAGAAGCTTTCGGGTGGATCGATCTTCGGCGCAAGGAGACGACGGGGTGAAGCCGATCCGTACACCATCGAGAGTTGAAGACGAAGGAGTTCAAGAAAGAAAGGTATTACCCCCTAACCGAGTAGTTAACAACTCCTAGTTAGGTTCCGTATTGGTAGTCCATGTTACCACATTCTTGAAAATCGTTTTTCACCTCTTCCGCAACCCCGAAAGAACCGGGGAAGGGTAGCATGGATTTACAAGAGGTAGTCGGAAAGTACATTCTTCAATAGTTCCTAGTCGTGGGAGTATCGAGACGGGGCATCGATATTCCAGAGTAGACTAGCGTATACGCTTATCGACCCATTGCCATTATAGATAACCCTAAACCTAGATCATTAAATAGAGAATCAAACAAACCTAGCATGTTAACACTTTAACATCTAAGAGTTAGGGATTACAACCTTTGTAGTCCGTTCGTTCGCTTCATAAGCTCCGTGTTGAGGTCCCTTCGCTGTGATCATCATGTACCCGGATTCTAGAGAGGTTTCATGAAGAGAATGATGCAAGCTTGCTTCTAATCTTCAAATACTAAGATTGTCTACCTTGAAGAATCTTAAACCCAAGCTCTTGCTTCAGTAATCAAGTATTAGTAAAGCAAACACCCTAATCTAAGTGGCTAGAATAGATGAGGATGATAAAATAGGAATTTTTCTCTCTTTTGTTTTCTTTATCTCACTTTATTTCATCACAAATAAAAATCAAGCAAACTTTTTGAGAGCTTGAAGAAGATGAAGAACAAAGTGATGAATGAATAATTATTGAGGTTAGAAATGCAACCAAGGTTAAGTATGTGTCATGGCTAACTCATGTAGAGAATAAACCATGGGCTAGGGTTAAAGGTGGGTTAACAAATATCAAGCTAGAAACAAAGAGGGTGGACTTTGTCAAAGGTCATGAAGCTTCCTCCAAGCTCATCCAAAAGAAAATCCACACAATTTGAATTATTAAAACAAATATATATTTATAAACCCAACCATAAACCCTAATCAAAGTTTAAACCCTAGTTGCATTTGTAACCCTAACATGTTACAATATTATATATCACATATACAATATTTTGTAACAAAAGAAAATAACACAATTAACATATATCACAAATACATCAATGTATTATCAAGTGAGAAAAAGAATTTTTAAGTGAGTTTATATTAGTTAATGTAATGTAATATATCAAATATATAATTATACATTAAATTATCGAATCAACACTTGATCGGATAATCCGGCTATTTCACAAATAACCGACTAATATAAAATGTATCAGTTCATCGAATCAACACTTGATCTGATGACCCGGCTATATCACATATACCCGGCCGATATCACATATCGCGAGAATCTAATACGGTATCACATACATGTATTATTCTCGGTCCCACACATATCACATATGTGATCCTGCTCCATTTTGCCTGAGCCAGGAAACCTCTGTGTAGGACTCTAAAGAATCGTCAATACGCCGGCAGTAGGTGATGATCATATCAAACACCCACAAGCTGCAAGCGGTCAGCTAAACGTAACAGCCACCCAGGTATTGAGCGATCAGAAAATCAACAAGCAAGCCTGTACATTCTCCTGTGAATCTAACCAGTAACACTCCCGTACAGTCCGGTCTCTTCGTCTGATATGTTGCATATCCAGTCTAGGGGTGGTAAACGTCAGACCCCAGTAACCGATAATTCGTGTCGATATGAGGTCCATAGTAGTTCGAGAAACTACTGATAACACTTACCAGTAAATCTTAACAACCCTGGCCAGGGTTCCAGTTATAGCCAATCGAACACAGCACAACATCAACTCCCAATACCGGGAGAGACGAAACCCCTCCTATCGCTTATTGTCTCCATGTGATTCGGGACTGTACCTAAAAGCCACCGTTTTGCACGTTCTCTTGAACGTGGTAAGGTGGAAATCAAAACACAGTAGGAATCACACAAGACTCTATGACGATCTCAGGTCTACAGACTAACCTGTACCAGTATCACAAGAGAACTGCCATCTGACGTGAGGTATAATACCATCTGGGAGTTCTCGGCGAGTCCGTCCAGTGTACCCAGTCTCCACTGAGCACTCGTATACTGCCTCTGATGTCAAACACCAATGGATATGGGATCATCCATCGCCCATCTACATGGGTCGAGAAGTTATACGCTAGTCTACTCCGGTACATCGATGCCCTGTCTCGATACACCTACGACTTGGAACATTTGAAGGATGTACTTAACGACTACACTGTCCCCACTAGTATGATCTACATCATAGTCATGGTAGTCAAGTACTCATCCTAAGGGCTTTATCAACATGTAACATAGAGACAATCAGAGTACATGTTAATATAAAGAGCAACCAGATAGCATACTATCATGTCGAGCAAGAAAGTCCTCCATATATATGTCCAAGCATCCACTACAATATACATCGTATGTACAGTAATGGCCTCTAGGGTATACATATCACTAACAATCTCCCACTTGCACTAGGGCCATCTGTTGTAGTATCTCATACCCAACAGTCAGCTGTGGTTGAAGTATCTCATACTCAACCATCCCATAAAAGTCTCTACTGGGAAATATGCCTTTGTGATTGGATCCGCGTTGTTGTCCTCTATATCTACTCTCCTGACCTCGATCTCCCTGGAGATCAATCATCTCCATGATCAGGTGATACTGCATAAGAATATGTCTGGATCTCTGATGGGACGGGGGTTCCTAGGCATAAGCCACAACTCCATTATCACACAATGGTAGGAACGAAGTTCATCTCATGAACTTATATATCCAGACTGCCTTTTTGGTAGTATCCTTGGTAACGATGTATCTAGCCTTTAATTGTCAAGTTTGCCACGGTATCTAACTTAGAACTCTTTCATCATACCGTCCCTCTACTGAGGGTAAAGACAATGCCTGTGACTGAAATTCAGTCGACCTTACTACCCTGGAAGCATTCAAGTGATTCTCCCCAGGATCGATTGATATCATCTCACTACACCTAGTGAGAATCCTAACATCCAATTAGATCTATCTCATAGATCCAAAACCCAGGATTTAGGAGGTATCACCTTGATCCTATATGGAGAATCCTTGTGATAAGAGAATATTGACCGAGCGTAGCATAGGAAACTCCTTCCCTATCAACAGTATATCTTCCACGTACAATACGAGGAACACCACCATACTCCCTGCTATCTTTTTGTATATACAAGGTTCATCTACCATTTTGATGAAGTCAAACTCTTTGACTACCACATCAAAACAGATGTTCCAACTCCGCGATGCCTGATTTATCCTATAAAACAACTTGCACATGTTTCCGCTGCTCCCATTGCCTACGAAGCCCTCTGGCTGAGTACTTATAGATGCTCTCTTCTTAATCACTATTTAGAAAAGCAGTCATGACAACCAACCGCCAGATATCGTAGTCATGGTATGTAGCAGTGGCAAGTAGGATCTGGATGGACTTAAGCATAGCTTTGAAAGTTTCAACCTTTCCATGTACACCAAGTAATCTTCTCAAAATATTCTTGCTCCTGATGGAGATTTAACTCTTCAGATAAAGCATCCAAATTCCATACTTTGTTGGTGTATATGGATTCCATCTCAGATCGCATAGTATCCAGCCATTCTTACAGAGTCCCCGCTCTTGATGGCCTGCTCGAAACTTGTTGGGTCATCATCTCATGATGCAATCCTCGCTCCTACTGTCATAGAGAAACCGAAGCATCTCTTAGGTGGATGAGGAACCTTACCAGATCGGTGGAGAGACTGAGGTTCGTTGGGTGTTATTGAATCCTCCGGTTCTACCAAATCATCAGTTGCAGTTTGTATAGCTGGAACTCTTTCCAGTTCTACCTCATGACCACTAATTTCTTCATAAGAAATTCCCTTTCCAAAAGGTAGCATGCAGAGAAAACAAAACACCTTTTGTTCCTCAGTTTGGTAGAAGATATTCCCTTGCGAATGCTTGGGATATCCAACAAACTTCCACAGAACCGACCTTGCCATGAGTTTGTCCGGATTTTGCTTTTGACATAGGCCGGACAACCCCAAATCTTAACATCCTTAAGAGATGAGCTCTTCCCATGCCATATCACATATGGAGTGGTAGGCACCTGATTTGGTTGGAACCCTATTCAATAGGTATGCAGCTTCTCAAGTGCATAACCCCCAAAAGGAAATAGGCAACTCAGTAGTACTCATCATAGAGCACACCATATCACATAAGGTGCACTTGCTCCGCCCCGATGCACCGACGTACTTTGGTGTATACGGAGGAGTAATGCTGAAAGAGAATTCTCATTCTCCTTTAGAATAGTCCAGGAATTCCATGCTCAAGTATTATCCTCCTTGATCTCATCAAAGGACATAATACTTATACCCTTTTTGGTTCTCTACTTCGAACTTATATTCATTGAATTTCTCAAAAGCTTCAGACTTGTGTTTCAACAGGAACATATGTTCGAATCTTGAGAGATAATCAGTGAATTTAATGAAGTACAAAGAACCGGTCTTGGCATGTTTAGACAGGGGACCTTACATACATCATCATGTATCAATCTCAAGAGTTCACTAACTCTTTTTCTGTTTCCAATAAACGGAGCTATGGTCATGTTTATCTTTGAAACATGACTGGCAAGTTTCATAAGATGTAAATCCAAACTGATTTAAATATGCATATTTATGTAACTTCAGCTAGTCGGTTCGCATTGATAAGACCTAGTCTACAATACCTCAAGAAGGATTTTTTCATTTCTGAACTCTTCCTCTTATGTGTGTTCTGTACGTTAAGAACTGTGGTTTGATTTAGAACGTCTATGCTTTTAGATAACGTGCCTGAAACGATCAACTCTTGATATAGGAAATGTTCAAAATATTATCCAACAATACAAAATTATATCCTTCTTTACCAATAAAGAGACTGATATGATATTGTATATCAGGTTCGGTATCTAATAGCATTCGTTCAGAATCAATGTGTTTGGTAATACAGGGTAATAACAGCCAATATACTTGGCTGCAACACTTGCACCATTTTTAACTCTTAAAACTTATCACCCTTTCTCAGTTCTTTACCTATCTGTAGCCCATGTAACAGATTACATTTGTGGGATCCTGATCCAGTATCTCATATCCAGGATGTAAAGGTAACTGAGAAACAGTTCTCGGTAATGAACACACCCGAAGAAGATGCATCATCATACACTTTCTTCGTTTGGCCGGCACGGGACTTCTGGTAATCTCTTATTTCCTGCTCGATTTTATAACAATTATAAGTTGGAGCGGGACCAACGTTCCCTAGCACAGTATAACAAGTGGGTTCAGTCAATACATCCGTATTATTATCTTGATTAAGGCGTGATATGGTCGCTACCTGGAGAGAGAGAAAAGAAAACACACATCGTATACTCTTGCAAGATTAGATTGGTTATTAATATATCTAATCAGGATGGCTCCCACTGTTTTAGTCAAATCTTCCTTCAAACCCTAAAAGGAAAGACTAGCCGGGATTAATTACACCCTACAATTTTGCCAATCTTTCAGCCAGGCCAGTGCCGGTACTTTGAGGGAGTTTTCTCGTACTTTCGCACAGACCTAATTAAAATAAACCTCATTTTCCTACGGGCATAACCCCGTTAACACTTTTCTAGACACCTACTTGATCGGCTAATTGTAATGTGTAAAACTCTCCTAGGAGGAACTCTTACTCGCAGTGGGTATCGGGATCCAACTATCTCATAGGAGGTATGCAATCTCATTTCAAATTTCAACACTTGAAATTCCCAATAATATTTTACCCCTAGCATCCTATGACCTTGACGAAAGCCAACAAACCATAGGCTACTAGTCAAGTTCAACCCGTACATTTCCTGATTGAATTAAACCCACCCGCACGACCCTTGACGAAAGCCAACAAAGTCGCACGACTGCCCTAACTTAATTGCATCATATGCTTATGCATATAAGCATAAATAGCTACCATACACTACGCCTTGACGAAAGCCAACAAATGCAGCACGAATACTATGAAGTACTTATCTGAAATGACGGAGGTCTACGACAGGATTTTATTTTAAGAAAACCTTTTGCGTAATGAACTTGATATCGTCATAGAATCGAGTGATTTTGAAAAGGAGTGCTTTTGAGGGTTTTTACTGGTTTTGCTAAAGAGGTCACTCCCGGTGAAGGGATCTCGGCTCTTTCCTCATCGAATGAGTTGCAGGATATTTACAATACCACTATGCAAAGCAAAAACTATAAAAAGCAATCAAAAGACAAACCGAGTTTGTAGCATCTGCTAGTTTCGCTAAAGAGGTCACTCCCGGTGAAGGGATCTCAGCTCTTTCCTTATCGATTAAGGTGCTGGATATTCTACAAGGAATACCGCTATGCAAAGCAAGAACTAGAGCTACCAGTTTTCGAGATAAGTTTCTACAACATCTTTAGGTTTCTTTTATTTCATTAATCTCATTAATGAAGTCCCATAATTTAAGTTTATCTAAACATCACAGATAAATACAACATACGCTTATGCCATCCGCATTCGCCTCGATGTCCCCTCGTGCACCGTTAGGTTAGGTAACTAACGGCAGAGCGGGGCAATGCTAGCACGGGTGTAAAACATAAGCAACGTCTATATAATATATTACATATACTATATCCAGTATCTATCTCAACATATCAAATGATCACATCACAGATATCGCAGCCGAAGAAACATATGAAATATTCGATATACTAGGAGGTCCATGTTTTATTGCGAGCCTGTATAAAACACGGATTCCACGGTCGTGATGAATAGCCAATCCCACACCCCTAGACCCCTACGAGAGAGGCAAGCAACCCTACCAATTCTAGAGTTAGGAGACCCGGTCTCGACTCCTCGAGATGGTCTCCCACTGGACCCTAGAACCCGGTTACTTGTGCTCCCCGCCTTGGGTCTATCCTAATGCGGAAAAGTAAATAATATACAATGGTGACATCATCCTCAACCCGGAAGTGCCCCAATAAAAGAATATTACATACAATGAATTTTACATGAATGAAAATGAAAAGCTCTCATTTCACATAAAAACCCTGGCTATTCAAAACACGACAATCCAATATAACATATCACAGCAACACATAACATCACATGTCATCAACGTAAGTAAATATGTGTATCCCAATTGTCGTTGATGTATTGCAACGAAACCGGCGATACACCACATATTACACTTACGGTCGCAGAAAAGAAAGTGTAAAACTACAACAGTTGGAATCCGCAACCTCCTTAGACATCACATGCCTAACCAAATGAATTCCTTAGACATCGCATGCCTAACAATTATAAACCCAGCATTTTAGTCTCGATCTCGAAAACACTTTTCAATATCTAGTCGGGCACTTCAACAAGATTCCCGACATTCAGATCGAATACTCATCGGAAACTTTAGTAGACGGCCGCATCCCCCGGTGCCGTCGACGAAGTGCACTAAGGCGGAACATCGCTGCCGCGAGCACCCGAACGGATGCTTTTGGCGACGGGGTTCTCCTACAGTCACTTGGTCGGGGCTATGGGGCATGGCTATCTATTAAGTTTACCCGGCGAGTATCCGCATACGCTACGTGATTGCAACGGACTTTTGATCGCATCAAAATCCCGTGGCAACCGATCAACTGAGACTAAAGTGCTAGATTTATAATATTCAAACTAGTTATCTCATAACTACATGTGGATTCCAAATATTGTATCACCCGAACGGATGCTTAAGCTAGCGCACCACGTGTCCGACACGTGGGCGCTGGGCGGTTGAGCGCTAGGCGCTTGAGCGCTGTGCGGTGAAGCACTAGCACACCACGTGTTCGACACGTGGGCGCTGGGCGCTTGAGCGCTAGCGCACCACATGCCCGGCACGTGGGCGCTTGAGCGCTTGGGCGCTCAGGCGCCGGTGAGGAAAAAGGTCTTTTAGTCCCAGAAATAGGATTTTAAAATCCCAAAAGAGGATTTATAGTGGAGTTAAACTCCTAAGATGTTTTGGAGTTGATGAAAGGGGTTCTTCTTTGGAGCCCTGGATCTTTCCCAAAATGGGGTTTTCGGAGATGGGCTTCCTTCTTCCTCCTCTGTTTGCCGGATCTTGAAGATCAAGAGATGTGAGATTTTAAAAATCTCTTCTTTTTGAAATCTGATGGGAGATCTGAGCTCCCCTTTGTGGGGTTTATGATGAAAAACTATTTAGTTTTGGAAAAGAAAAAGTAAAACTCTTGATTTAATTCAAAAGAAAGAAGAAGGTTTAGAACCTTCAGAAAGGGGAAAGAGGCACAAACCCTAGTTTTTGGGGGAATGAAAAAGTCTATCCTTTATTCATTATCATGTTGCCTTATATAAGCTTACATATTTACATGTAGCCCCTTGGGCTTTACAAAATGGCATTTTGCCCATCCCATGTCTCATGTGCTATTTTTTTCTTTTCACATAAGCCATGGGCTTACAAAAATTTCGCTTTATGTCCATTTTGTTTACATTCATGCATAAAAAATTACATAAAAATTATTTATTACATAATTTCATTTTGGCATGGGGGAGGGCCGGCCGCTTCATGTTCGGACTCGACCTTGGCATGGGCCCACTTGGCTTGAGGTTGACTTTGACTTGGTCAACAGGGTGCAATTTTCGACTTCAACAGCGCTAGCGCTCTCGTGCTTTGCACGTGAGGCGCTGCCTCAGAGTCTTTGACTCTTAGCGCTGGCTCTCTTGGCGCTAGCGCTCTCATTAGGCGCTGCCTCAGTTTAAATTTCAAATTTTGAATAGAGTTTTGCTCTCTGATTGGGAAAACGAATACTAGTATCCGGCTTAAACCAAAGCCACAAGTAAAAACCGTCCGAATTATGATACGTGCACAAGTGCACGTATATGATCGAATCCTGCCGTAAAACCATACAGACTCTATATCGTTTTGTCCGAAGCAGGGAAACCCTCTGTATAAGACTCTAAAGACTCGTCAATATGCTGGCAGTGGATTTAACCACAAGCACGTCAGCGGCACTAGCTGTACGTAACGGCTACCTAGGTATTTAGCGAAAGGAAGGCCGACAAGCAAACTCATCCTGACCCCTACTGAGCCTGTCCGTGAAAATCTCCGTACAGTACGGTCTGTTCGTCTAAGAGTATCGCATATCGAGTCTAGAAGGGTGGATAAAGTCAGACCCCTAATAACGCGACATTTCGTGTTGGTATGAAGCTCATCACAACCTGAGAAACAACTGATCCAAATCAGTAATTCTCGACTACCTTGATCAAGTATTTCAGGTGATGGCCACCCGTGCACTACGCAATATCAACCCCCAATATTGGGAGAGACGAATCCTCGACGATCCGCTCACTGCCTCCATGTGGCTCGGGACTGTACCCAACTAAAACCTGTTTGCATGATTCCTTTGAGCCATGGTAGGGTAGTAATCAAAGCACAGTGGGAACTCACACGAGAAAAATGACGATCTCAGATCAACAGACTAATCTGTACACATATCACCTAGGAACTGCTATCTGACAATAGGTATAATACCAACTAGTATGTTCCTGACGAGCCCGTCCAGTGTACTCATAACCCAATGAGCACATGTATACTATCTTAGGTGAACAAACTAACACCAATGGCTTGTGAGACCTAGCCACCGCCCCTCGTCGGGGTCTTAATAAGTACACACTAGTCTACTCTGGAGTATCAATGCCCAGTCTCGATACTCCTACGACTAGGGACATTTAAGGATGTGCATATAGACCATCCAGCTCTCATGTATATGATCGCCATCATAATGATGGTAGTCAAGAAAGAATCCTATGGGCTATATCAATATGTAATAGTGATCTGTAATACCATATAAAGCATGTATATGATGATAAAGACAAACCAGATAGTATAATATCATTTTGAGTAAGACTGTTCTATCCGTATAGGTCCCCCCTCAATCATCGCAATCGCGTGCCTGCGATTCAATAATTGACTTGAGGGCACTATAGCTAACAATACACACACACACACAAATATAACAATTAATCCAAAAAACTTACTCTCTAATTTCTTCAAAAGATACGCTATTGAGGAGGATAAACCGATATATCTTGTTGATAAACATGGGGTTTACTCTCTTATAATCAGTTTTACCATATGGCCCGTCCTGAATTCTCCGATGCCGGTTAAGTTTTGTCTTAATGTTCTCGTCCAGATAGCGGGAACAAAATGTGGTTATTTCATATAGAAGAAAACCCTGCATGATAGAACCATCTGGTCGATTTCTATTGCGTATATACTTTTTTAGAGTGTAGAGCTGCCTGAAGAAAAATATGTTAAATAAATAAATATGGGCATATAAGAAAACAAAAATTTTACAAAATGCGTGAAACGAAAAATTCAACGTACCTTTCGACGGGTTACATCCATCGATATTGTACTGGTCCGGCAAACTTAGCCTCGGCTACAAGATGAACTGTCAGGTGTATTATGATATCGAAGAACGACGATGGGAAAATACTCTCAAGCTTGCAAAGTATCAAGGAAATAGAATTTTCTAAATTCTCCAGCATCATAACATCCATGTTTTAGCGCACAATTCCTTAAAAAAGTAACAAAAGTTATTGATTATGAGAGCAACCGATTCAGGAAGGGAAGTCTTAAGGGCTAATGGGAGAAGGTGCTCCATAATAATATGGTGATCATGACTTTTCAGCCCATCGATCTTGCTTGCTAAATGATCCTGAAAAACCTGTGGGAACTTTCAAATCATGCAACACCTGCATGAACCTTTTCTTCTCCGGTTGTGACATATGATACAAGGAATTGGGAAGTACAAACTTTCCTGATTTACCCGCTATCGGTTTAGAATGCAATTCACTTCTAATTTTCCAGTCCTGAAGATCCATTCATGCACGGAGGCTGTCTTTCGATTTTCCGTCTTTATAAAGAAGCAAGTTAAGTACGTGCTCGGATACTCCCTTTTCTATGTGCATGACGTCCAGATAACGACGTACTAAATTTGTTGACCAGTACGGAAGCTCGTAGAAAATACTTAATTTGTTCCAGTAGGATGGCTTGTCCTGTTTTACCGAATCTATTCCGAAGGTCATATTATTGTAACCATCTCACTGTTCAATCATGTCCTCTCCGGAAAATGAGGCTGGAGGCCCAAGAAGCTCCTAATGACCATTAAAGTGAGTATTGTTTAACCTGTAGGGATGGTCTTGTGGCAGGAAAGACCGATGATTGCAATAACAAACCTTCATGCTAAAATTCAACCATTTCGATGTTGTATCTTGATGGTAGTAAGGGCATGCTTTGTGACCTTGTATGGACCAACCTGATAGCATTCCATACACAGGAAAGTCATTAATTATCTACATTAAAGCCGCACCCATCGTGAAGGTTGTATCTGTGTTTGTATCGTAAGTCTCTACACCATCAATGAATAAAGATTTTAACTCATCGATCAGAGGTCGGAGATAGACGTCGATATTATTTCCCGGTAAGTTTGGTCCGTCAATAAGAGGTATCATAAAGTAAGATTGCTCCATAACCAACCAAGATGACAGATTATAAACCATTATTACAATGGGCCATATGCTGTGGCTTCCTGCTATATAGTTGAATGAGCAGAAGCCATTACTAGCCAGTCTGAGCCTGACATTGCGAGAATCACTACTGAATGTTTGGTACCTCCTATCGAAATCCTTCTATACCGGTGAATCTCTTAGATGGCCAATTTTTCTATCTTCGCTTGGAGCAGTACGGAGATGCCAAATCATTACCTCGGCTATTTTTTTGCACCTGAATAGCCTCTGCAGCCTCTATGTTATGGGAAAATATCATGCTAGCTTGACAGATATATCAGGCTTCTTATCAGATTCTTTCGGCTTATACCTGGCCTCTCCACATGTTGGACACTCTTTCAAATCTAAATTCTCTTTTCGGCACAACACGTAATTTTTAGGACATGCATGATTCTTCTTACAGTTCAGACCCAAATCAGACATAATCTTCTGGGCTTCGTACCAGCTCTTATATACGTTATTTCCCGGGGGCATAGAATTTTTCAGGAACTTCAGAAGTATCATGAATGACCTGTTGCTCCATTTATTTAGGCACTTAATCTGGAAAAGTTGGACGAACCATGATAGGGTGGAATACTTTTCATTCTCATAAATTGGTCTTCTAGAATCATTCATGAACTTTTCATACTTATCCGCACGCGGTCCTTGACCAGAAGGAATGTCTTCTTCGGTAGGATTACTATCAACTAGAGCGGTCTGTACCATATCCTCCATTTCTTCTCCTGGAGAGAAGTTATCGTCTTCTTCTTCTTCCACCGCATTACTCTCTTTTCCTTCTTGTTCCGTCTCATTACCGTCTTCTTCTTGTCTTTTTCCGTGATATTGTCAAGTTGTATAAAGTCTAGTAAAACCATGTTTAACGATGTGAATCTCTACGATTTCTACCTTCTGCCAGAACTTATTCTCACATCTATCTCACGGATATAGAATTTTCTCTAACACGATCTTATTATCTGCGCATGCAAATTTAATGAAAGCAGCAACTCCTGCGAAGAACTTAGGGTTCATGCATTGTTGCCAATCCATGTATATCCAGTCCTTAACTCCTGATGAACTCATGAGCCATGTTATACTGTAGAACATATAAATTGTAAGTTATGGATTTTGGTTTTTTATGGTGACTATATTGAGAAATTTAAGAACGAGATGCCGTTGAAAAGGAAGAAAGTCCGTAGGAGCAAGTTTTTCGTTGAAAAGAATAAATTATTAATTAACAAAGTTAGGTTTAAAAATACCCAATTATGAGTTGTATTCTGTATATGTGAGTTCCAATTTATGATTTTGCTTAGGTGTAATGTTATTGGTGTGTATATGTTTTGTGTGTGCGCGTGTTGTGTATTCGTATTGTATGTATGTGTTTCGGCTGTCGGGAGTTAGGCTTCTATCCCATTAAGAATGTACAGAGCAGACATTCATTCGCTTGTGTTTTTATCTATTTCGAGTAAATTTCGGCAGCACCTCCCCGCCGTTCTCCGAGTACACTGTAATACAATAGATAATTATTTCAATACTGTGAAACAATATTGAAATGAACATCTAATTTATCTTTGTACACGAAAAACTAATGGAAAAGCACCAACGAAATAATTCGAAACGAATGAAAACACAAGTGAATGCAGGTGTTTGCTTTATACATTCCTAATTTGTCCAAACTGGACAAATCTATCGGTTATCATACGATTGAATCTCCTCGTCACATAGACTACACGACGGTTATTAGCACCGAATGATACCGTCCGATATTTAACAAGTTTCGTATAGTTTTATATTACGACGAACATCGTACGTATGTCAACCGATAGACGGGGACTAAGTCATGCTTTGATTTTCACATATGATGATCGATGAGCATATGAAAATTTCTAATTATTATTGATTATCATATATACACTTATTATAAGATTTAACTTGAATTGGTTTTACGTTTACGTTTCAATTTCAAGGGTTTTAAGTTTTTAGTTTAGGGTAAAGTTTTTTAAAGTTACGGATTTTCTTAATCAAGTTTAAAATTTTGGATTTGGTTCTGGTGTTAAGTTTAAGATTTTGGATTTAGTTCTGGTGTTAAGTTTAAACATTTGGCCTTGTTTAACATAAGAGATCAATATCATCATTATCACAAACACACACATATATATCATCATCAACATTATCTCACACACACACATACACTTATACTAACACTAAAATATCCTAACCATAACTCTCGCCCTTAACTCTAACCCTAATTAGCTTAACCCTAACCATAGATCTAATTAACCATAATTAGCTTAACCTTAACCCTAGACATCATTAGCTTAACCCTAACCTTAGACCTAACCGCCGCCGCCCACAGCCGCCACCACTCACCAACACCACAGCCACCACCGCCGCCGCCGCCCACCAACACCACAGCCGCCACCGCCGCCGCCGTCCACATTACCAAATCACAACCGCCACCACAGCCACCACACCATAGTCACTACCGACCACCATAGCCACCACCACTCATCACCGACCATCACAGCCACTGCCACAATTCAAAATCCCCAAATTGAAGCCTTACCCACCAAATTCAGTTTACAAAAATAAAAATAAAAATTTATCAATAAATTAACTAACCTGTTCAGATAAGTGATTTATTGATAAGTGATGTTCAGAGGAAAGAGACAGAGAGAGGTGCACACATATGAGTTCTTTGATTTTGCAACCCAAATGTGATTTGCTTTTCATGTTGGTATGACAAGGACAAGGAAAGAGTCTTTCATCCCAAATCAGGGAACTAAACACTAGATTTTGTTATCTTGCTTCAAAACTGCCACCTATATTTTCTTGGGCCTCACATAAACCCTAATTCATGCTCTTCTCCTATCCCCTAACCAAAAAAAGACAATCAACAATTTTGTTATCATTTTTTTGATAGAAACTCCTCTTTAATTTGTTGTTGCTAATCTATATAATCGCAATGTTTAATTTTATAAATTATCTCTATCCATATAGATAACCAAGTTCTATATATTAGTGATCCAAGCTTGTCACTACGTTCGATTTCATTACGAAGCTATCTCCATGTCAATCAAGTGTTCTTATTCAACGGCTAGAATCCTCGATATATATGACTTGGCACTTATCTTATTCGTAGCTGAACAAGAGAAATGAATCGATCCATGATTAGAAAAGAGATCTGGGAAGGACTAGGACTAATCCTTAAATGGTGGATTTATTTTATGAGAATAATCACGCAGCGAGCGGCTATTAGTTGTGTTGAATGTGAGGCACCATGTGGTGGATTAGTTTGTTTAATTGACCTCGAACTTTGTTAGTTTGTTAATGGTGATTAGTTTAGTTGGTGAGATTAATGCAAGTCAAGGGGAAGGCCAGTGGATGCTGCACAACTTGTCTATTTATATAAGTTTCAAGTTAATTTCTGATCATTTCTATTTAGAGTCAAGAAACCAATTTAGAATTTTAAGAACTGTACTGAAGAAGTAGCAAGAGACCAATTTCTTAGTGTAGATTTAGTTTTTAGATTTTTCTGTATCAATATAAATATTTCATGGAACTGATTGAGTTTCAAGCAAGCAAACATTTTTCAATAAGACAGCCCTAACTTTGTCCTCAAAATATTAAGACAAAACCTTGACAGCTCACTCTATTTTGTTTAATCTTTGCCTTAATTATTTGATAAACTCTTTGCTTTTACCACTAAACTTGCTTCCATATGCGTACCAAGCTAACAAATGCAGTTTGTTTCTTTCCTTCGTTCGACCCCCCAATCGAATTTATTGCCACACTCATAACCAACTTATTTAAAGACCCGTTGCATCACTGTAGGCCCATCGCGGTGGTCCTGGTTCATTCCATTAATGTCATTTCCTTCCGCCCCGATTCGAGATCGATATTGACAGAAACTCTCAATTTGTTTTAGCTAGCTGTATATTGCAGGGAGTTGTGTAAATTCAGATCTCTTTCTTACTTCATTTGAGAGACTTGTTACTTAAATTTATACCGGCAAAAAGGAAAGCAGCACGTGGAAAACACCATTAATTTGTTCTTGATTAACTTTGGGGTTGTTGAAGAACAAACGACAATGCCACTCATTGTTCTAGTAATTGCACAACTCATTTCTTTTGCATGGAAACACCCACTCACGCACGCATCCCCCGGCCCGCCCCCAGGGAAAAAAAAACCCTCCTTTCCCTTTTTGCCCATACATAAATTAATTATTCCTTCTTTGCCCCTTCTATGCTACTTTAAACCCTACCCCAATGCAATTTGTACATCCACTTCACATTCATCAACTTAAACACTACCAAAGCCTTCTCTCATCGATCCATCATGGAATGTGTTGAACCTAACACTTCCACTTGCTCCTCTTCCAAATCGACCACCTCTTCTTCGTCTTTGGCTTCGACCTTTTCGCCGGAATCCTCGAAAAAGCGCGAAAGTAGCGAAACGGGTGACCGCATTAATGAAGTGCCCAAAAAGAGAAGCAAGGACGGGAAGCACCCGACTTACCGAGGAGTCCGCATGCGGAACTGGGGTAAGTGGGTTTCCGAGATCCGGGAACCGAGGAAGAAGTCGAGGATATGGCTTGGTACGTTCCCGACCGCCGAGATGGCGGCACGGGCACACGACATGGCGGCTCTCACCATCAAGGGCCAGTCCGCGTACCTCAATTTCCCGGAACTAGCAGCCGAGCTCCCGAGGCCGGCGAGTACTAATCCGAAGGACATTCAAGCTGCGGCTGCAAAGGCCGCCGTCGCCACGTTTAGTTGCGAACGCAGAGCTATTATTAGTCCTGAACCAGCTCATTCGCCGCCTTCTTCTAGCAACGACAATGATGATGCGCTCTTCGATTTGCCCGACCTTTTGCTTGATTTAAGAGATAGTTTCTGTCATTCTAGTGCTTCTTGGGTCTCTGCGTCGGCCGAGGAGGATTACATGGGGTTTTGCCTCGACGAGCCCCTATTATGGGAGTATTAATAATGTTCTTGGAAACAGAAGGGGGAAAAAATTAGATTACTACAAATACAATTACTTACTTTTAGTTCCACATTAGTGTCGAAGGCTGAAGGCAAATTAGTGTCACGTTCAATCATTTTTCAGAACCTTTTAGTCTTTAGTTATTTATTTAGTCACTTGGCTTGTAAGTTTTAGTCACTCATGTGTGTTGTTGCTAGTTTCATGTAATAAAATTTTGTGTGTTAAATGTATATGAACATGGAATGCAATTTTCCAAGGTTAATTTATAAATTTGTAGTGAGTTGGAATTTTTGTTCGCAATTTCCTTCGTTTGCCTCATCAATAGGAAAGCATGTATGCATGTGCTCTAATCACATGGCGCATGAATTTTTTCAAAGTATGTATAATTCTATGTTTAAGCTAGCTAGGCTCTCAGACAAAAAAGAAGGATCCCAAATGTATTTGATCACCTCACCTCACCAGCCTTGATTAAACAATATATATAATATAATGGTAATACCAAATTAATCAAGATAGCTTAATCAAAGGACCCATGTAATGTTTTTGTGATTTTGTTAATTGATATTTGTGTATGATTGAGGGGTCCTGCCTATATATTTGCTTTATTTTTCTAGTGATTTTGTGTAGGGTGAAGGTTCTCTAAGATAGGTATCAACAAATTAATGAGTGAGTGGTTCATTACATCAAAGACATTAAGCCTGGCTCTATGATCTATGGGTCTCTCTTGTAATCATTTTGGTGAGATTCTAGATATCTCATATTAATGGCCATTAATTATGAAGTGGCATTTTTCTTCCTCAATTTTCTTGCTTTGAATTATTTTATACAATAACCTTTGCAGTTGCTATGCTAAAATGCTGGATTCTTGCACTGTCTGTTCAAGCCAGGATAAAGATGAAGGGTTATATTAGGAAGCCGGCAACTAGTAAAAAACATAGTCGGATCTTTATGAAATGAATTCTAAAAGATCAGAATGAAAAAGAAGCTCATATAGCCTACGTCAAAAAGTTCGGGACGAAGGCTTGTTATTTTATACAAGCAACCTGGTGTGGGGGACCTCAGAAGAAAGACACTTGCCATGAGTGAGATATTTTATTTTTCTATTTTAAGGAATCTTTTTTTATTTCTCAAGTTATGATAGATGACGATATGGTTGTGAAACTTGTGGTGGTAGAAAACAGAAATGAATGTTGCTGAAAGATGCAGGGTCCTCACACAAACTTACCATCCATTACCCTAATTTAATTAGGCACAGACTAGAATTTCTCTTGATTAATTAATTTCTAATTTTAAATTCAAAGTACTACAATATACAATGGGGAAAAGAGTGGCTGCTGTTATGATCTAATAGCATGGCTGCTGGCCACATATCTTACGTGCAAAGCACGTAGAATACACCAATTCACAAGATCCCTATTTTACACTAATCTCGACCGTTGACTTTAATTTTGGATGAATCTGAACCGTTAGATCTAATAGCATGTGTGCTATTATGTTTATGACAACAGCGACTCCGGATCCCATACAAAGGCCTTCTTGGTTTTTTCTGGAGCAAACCAGCTTGTCTTTGCAAGGCAAAGTAGTGCTCCCCCCTCCCCTCTCTCTTTTATTTTTTTCCTCTTAACCTGATCAAAGCCTTTGGCTTTATAGTATTTAAATTTGGGAAAATTGTTTTCGGGACGGTTTGGAGAGATGGGTTATTCTTAAATCCACATATTTTTAAAATTATGAAAAAACTCAATACTTAATTACAAAATACAGATATTTCAAGCTCAAAATAGATTGTGTGGATCGCAAATAGGATTTTTTTTGCAAAAATTCCAGGTTTACCCTTGTAGCAAAAAGATGCATAGATACATAAACATAACATAATTATGGCAGCGGAAACAATTACATATCTATACAAGGGTTTTATCGATATATCTGATCCAATGGTGGGATCGTTATTCTCGCCCACATCACGTTCTCGATCCTGATTCTCTCGCCTCCAAACAATAGCTGGAAGGAAACCACACTTTAATCGAGCGAGAATCCCCTACGTAATCATCTCGCTAACCAACCGTAGCAGAACAAGAATGATGGAAGAAGACGACGACTCACAAGTTGGATTACTTAGATTTCTCTCAATTAATCTCTTAATTAATTAACCCTCTTTTGATTATTAACCCCCCTCTCTCTATATATATACACACCACTAGAAAGAGAGGATATTAGGCCAGGTGAAGCCCAATAGCCAACATACTCCCATTCACACCTTTGAGTGGACGCCATCCATAGCTCATTGAGCCGGTTCGCTGAACCGTTGACTCTCTGAGTCAATTATCTTCCTGAGAATTTTCTCCTTCAGTCCTCGTTTTTATCCATACATGTTGGTACGGTATGGACCGTTGAGAACTTGCAAGCTGATAGCCTTGCAGCCAGATCCGTTAGGACCGATATTGAAGGGTTCCCTAGGCGGCCGTTGGGTTTCGGGAGGTATCGACCATACCGTTTTCAAAAAATTGCCGCGCTAAATAACCCTAACGCTAAAATCTAAACTAGAGAATTAGAAGAAAAAGCATTTAAATATCTTTACATCTAAGTAAACAAGGAATACAACCTTTGTAGACCGGTCCTTTACTTCAATAGCTCCGTGTAGTAGTCCCTTCGCTCCAAGTAGTGATCTCCCGGACTGTAATGAGGCTCCACAAGGTGAAATGAATAAACTTCCTTGAAGTCTTCGAGGCCGAAAACGATCTACGTCGAGAAGACACTAACTCAAGCTATCTCTTCACTAAGTGATGAACTTGGTGAAGAAACAACCCAATCTAAATGGCTGGTAGAGAAGAGGTTGATAAAATAGGAATTTTGCTCACTTTAGAAATAATTTTCTCACTATATTTCTGCACCTCTCATGAAGCTAGACAGCTTTTTGGAGATGAGAAAGAAGATGAAGTGTGAATGGAATAATGAGTGAGAATAACAACCATGGGTGAGTTAGTGTCATACACTAACTCATGTAGAGAATAAACCATGACTAAACAATAATGGTTGGGTTAATAAATATCTTCAAGTAAACAAAATTAGTGGACTTGGTCAATGGTTCCACATGCTTCTACAAGCTTCAACCATTTGACTATTTCCAACTAATTCTGATTTACTTTAAATAAACAAAACCCTTCATTATTATTTGCATGGTGTGAGTCTCATACACCCATGTAGCATGTGGCATTAAGCATGACACAAAAGATGTACATTAATATATATCATATATATACTAAATGTACACTAGTGAGAAAAAGAAAACTTAAGTGAGCTAATATTAGTTAATGTAAGATAATATATCAAATATATAATTATACATTAAATTATTAAATCAATACTTGATTTAATAATCCGGTTATATCGCATACAACCGACTAATATCAAATGTATCAATTTATCGAATCAACACTTGATTCGACAGCCCGGTTATATCATATATAATCGATTGATATCACATATCGCGAGAATAGAATACGGTATCACATACACGTATTAATCTCGGTCCCGCACATATCACATATGTGCTCCTATTTCGTTTCGCTTGAGCCAGAAAACCTCTGTGTAGGATTCTAAAGACTCGTCAATACGCCGACAGTAGGTGGTGATCATATCAGTCACCCACAAACCGCAAGCGGTCTGCTAAACGTAACGGCTACCCGGGTATTGAGCGATCAGAAGATCAACAAGCAAGCCTGCTCATACTCCTGCGAATCCAATCAGTAACACTACCGTACAGTCCGGTCTCTTCGTCAATTATGTCGCATATCACAGCCTGGGGGTGGTATAACGTCAGAACCTAATAGCTTGATAAGTCATGCCGATGCAAGGCCCATAACGGTTCGAGAAACCACTGATAACACTTACCAGTAAATCTCAGCAACCCTGGCCAAGGATTTCCTGTTATGGCCAATCAAGTATTGCGCAACATCAATCCCCAATACCGGGAGAGACGAAATCCCCTCCTATCGCTCATTGCCTCCATGTGACTCGGGACTGTACCCAAAAACCACCATTTTGCACGATCTCTTGAACATGGTAAGGTGGAAATCAAAGCACAGTGGGAATCACATAAGATTCTATGACGATCTCGGGTCAACAGACTAACCTGTACCGGTGTCACCAGAAAATTGCTATCTGACGATAGGTATAATACCATCTAAGAGTTCTCGGTGAGTCTGATCAGTGTACCGAGTCTCCACTGAGCACCCGTATACCATCTCTGATATCAAACACCAATGGATATGGGATCATCCATCGCCCATCATATGGGTCAAGAAGCGCATACGCTAGTCTACCCTGGAATATCGATGCCCCGTCTTGATACTCCCACGACTAGGAACAATTAAAGGATGTATTTACCGACTACCTCTGCCCCACTAGTATGATCTGTATCATAATCCTTGTAATCAAGTACTAATCCTAAGGGCTTTATCAACATGTAATAGAGAGACAATAAGTGTATATGTTAAGATAAAGAGCAACCAGATAGCATATTATCATGTCGAGTAAGAAAGTCCTCCCTATATATGTCCAAGCATCCACTACAATATACATCGCATGTACAGTAATGACCTCTAGGGCTTACATATAACTAATAATTTCCCACCAACACTAAGGCCATTTGTTGTAGTATCTTATACTCAACACCCCATAAAAGTCTCTCTAAGGAAAGCCCCTCTGTGAGTGGATCCGCCGTGTTATCCTTTGCATCAACTCTCCTTACCTTGATCCCTTGGAGATCAACCATCTCCCTGATCAGGTGATACCGTCCTCAGAATATGTCTAGATCGCCGATGGGACTGACGTTACTAGGCCAAAGGCACAACTCTATTGTTGTCACAATAACAGTTATTGGATGCTCAATGGTAGGAATCTTGTTCATCTCATGAACAAGAAATCTCCAGACATCCACTTTGGTAGTATCGTTGGTAGCGATGTATTCAGCCTTTATCGTTTAGTTTGTTATCTATCTTGGAACTCTTCCAACATACCGTCCCTCTGCTGAGGGTAAAGACAAAGCCCATGACCGACTTTCAGTCGACCTTATCACTCTGGAAGCTGGAATTGGTAAAGGACTCCCACTGGAGAACACCATTACCAAACCCTAAGAACGTTTCTTTAGTGCTTCTCAAGTACTTAAGAATGTCTTACACAGCTATCCAGTGATTCTCCCAAGATCCGATTGATTCCTAATCACTACACCTAGTGATTCAGCTACATCTGGTCTCGTACATAATATCGCATATATGATAGAGCCTACTGCCGAAGTATAGGGTATCTCCTGCACACGAGCTCTTTCCAAATCAGCCTTGGAAGACATCTTTTTGGAGAGAGTGATTGTTGAGTAAGTTGGCGAACCACCACGCTTAGAATTTTCCATACTAAACTTCTTTAATATGGTGTTAATGTAACTGGATTTGGGACACTCCCAACATCTACTTTGATCCATCACCATAGATCATCATCCACAAGATGTAGTAGATATCATCCAGATCTTTCATGGAGAATTTTCATGATAAGAGGAGCTTGACCGAGTGTAGCATAGGAAACCATTTCCTATCAAGAGTATGTCATCTACGTACAATACGTGGAAGACAACCTTACTCTCTACTACCTTCTTGTATATACAAGGTTCATCTACCTTTTTGATGAAGTCAAACACTTTGACTGCCATATCAAAACAGATATTCCAACTCCGCGATGCCTGCTTTAATCCTGATGGACTTAAGCATAGCCACTGGAGAAAAAAATTCATCATAAACCATACCTGGTTATTGACGAAAACCTTTTACTACAAGTCAAGCTTTGAAAGTCTTAACTTTTCCATTTACACCAAGAATCTTCTCAAGATCCACTTGCTCCCGATGGGTTTTATCCCTTCAGGTGCAACATGCAAAGTCATACTTTGTTGGTGTACATGGATTCCATCTTTGATCGCATAGCATCTAGCCTTTTCACTGAGTCCCCACTCATGATGGCCTGTCTGAATCTAGTCGGGTCATCATCTACCATGATGGAATCCTCGCTCCCACCGTCACCGAGGAAACCGTAGTATCTCTTAGGTGGATGAGAAACCTTACCAGATTCGCGGAGAGGATGAGGTTCATCAGAGACTATTGAATCCTTTAGTTTCACCAAATCATCAGCTGCTAGTTTGGCCAGCTGGAACTTCTTCCAGTTCTACCTCATGACTACTAATTTCTTCACAAGAATTTGCTTTTTCTAAAAAAGGTGGCATGCTGAGAAACAAAACACCTTTTGCTCCTCAGAATGGTAGAAGATATTCTCTCGCAAATGTTTGGGATATCCAACAAACTTACAGAACTGACCTTACCTCGAGTTTGTCCGGATTTTTCTTTTCAACATAGACCAGACAATCCCAGATCTTAACTCGTTTAAGACACGGTCTCTTCCCATTCCATATCTCATATGGAGTGGTAGGCACTGATTTGGATGGAACCCCATTTAATTGGTATGCAGCTTCTAAAGTGCATAACACCAAAAAGAAATAGGTAACTCAACAGTACTGTTCATATCAGATTTTTGCATTTTTATACCGCCCAATTTTTATCATATTGCTTATCGGTAGGTACTCTTGAGCCGTGTTTGCTAGTCAATTGCAGGATACAGGTTCTCGGCTCTAAACGGTGAAATCCATGGAAAACACGACAAAATCCGGGTTCTTTCCAACCACAGATAAAACACGGTCTCCGCTCTCTATCCGTATGCTGCCGCACGCCAGTCTAAGGGACAAAATGACAAATCAATGTCATTTTTGTACACAAAGCACAATGTCAAGACAAGATCCGACATATCTACGCGGAGCTCGAGAAAATCATGGCAAAAGATACACTTTCAATCACCTTTTTGATCAACAGAAATTCTGAAAGAAATGTGGAAAGTTTATCAGAAAAATCATATGCCAAACTGCAGAGAAAAGCAAACCAGGACAACCCACCAAACCCGAGGAGCTAACTCCTCTATATGGCCGCGGATCCGCGGCCAATAGGGGGTCTAGGCCGCGGATCCGCGGCCGTATAGGTTCCTCAGATGGAGATTTTTCAGGGGTATTTTAGTCTTTCTATGTATAGGCAGAATTTTGCCCTAGATTTCCATTTCCCTGCCTATAAATAGCCCAGAACCTTGTGAAGCCAAGGGTCCATAATCTTGTATTTAGAATTTTAGAATACATGTATTGTTCTTCTTCCTCCTCTCATCTTTTCTCCATTAAAAACTTGTAGTGAGCTTTTGTGAGTGAAGAATGAATAAAGGAGTTCTTGTTCTTACCATGCTTGTCTTTTTATTTTGTTAACTATTATTGCTTGTAATTTTTCTTTTGCTAAATTAGTTGTTGTTATTTGTGTTTGTTTCTTTCTTGTTCTCTTTTCCTTTATCCTTAAACAACCATGATGCTTACGCTTGATCCTTGCCGAGGTGAGGTCGCAAATAGCTAGTTGTTATCTTCTAATCTCTTTCTTTCTACCTTCTTCTTTTGTTTTATTTTCTTTTTGTTATGATGTGTGAGTAGTTTCCATACTTGTTAGGGTAGGATAAGGGAAGTTTGAGAGAAGGAAATCTCTTTCACTCTTTCCTTGCCCAACATCTTGATTCAAACTCCCGTTAATTGAACCACAATCCGCTCCCTACGGCACCCTATCCTACATGATAGCGGTGATTCCGTAGTGAGACCGGTTGTGGTTGAATTAACCGGAGGTTATGGCTAAGAGCCAAGAACGGACGGACAAGCACCAAAAGGAAGAACTTATGCGTTGGAAAGCCTAGCTTATACTCGCAAGTTCCTTCCTAGTCGTGCTAATTCCCGTTGTTGCCGATTACCGTAACACCGATATTAAGAGTGACAACGAAAGAAGTGAGCGATTCCTAACTCGAACTAACCTAATCCTAACCCTAACAAGCTCTCTTTACATATCATTTTAGCACATAGTTAATCTCAAGACAAACCTGGACATTTGGACTTAACTCGTTAAAGCACTTAGAAAAAGATTCCCATCTCCCTGCGGACGACCCGTACTCAACCGGCTAGCTGCAAGCGAAACCGTTTTGATTGCGGTAATTAACTAAACTTGAACACGCAGAATCTAATACCAATCAAATGGCGCCGCTGCCGGGAAGACGGTAGTTTATTTCTTTGTGTAATTTCGGGTTAATTTGTGAATATAAAGCTAGCCGAAAAACAAAACCAAAAAAAAAAATATACTTTGTAAAAAAATCATCTTGTTATTTTTGATTAGTTTTTGTGCAAGTGTGAAGGATAATACGGAGTTCAAGTTCAGTGCCAAAGACATGGGAAGATAGACCCATATTTCGTGGCTACACCGCGACGGATCAAAACGAAGCAAACTGTCTACTGTAAAAATCTGGAGCAGATACAGTAAGCAGATCAAGATTCAGCAAATCCAGACAAGCCGAGGACTCCCATACCAGCACACAGAAAAAAATTGGAAGCCCAATCTCTCTGTTCAGCCGCGGAACCGCGGCCTAGGCAGGTGTTTGGCCGCGGAACCGCGGCCATTTGGGGCCTTCAGGGTTTCAAATTTTTTGTGAGTTTTTCTGACTTCTTCCCCACTCCTCTGGACTCCACTAAACTGTGTTTTCTGCAGCATTTTTTGCGCAAATTCTCTTCCCCCTTCCAATAAACAGTTCTTGTGCAGGATTCTTTGCGCCGCGCTAAAATAAAAATTGTTTGCAGTTGATTTGTTACCGCTTTGCATTCATTAATACGGACTTTAAGGGGCTTGAAACCAATTCAGATTGGGTGGGGATTTCATCACCCTTCCCAGGACCCCAGAAATCACAAAAGCATATGCATTGACCATTGTTAATTAAAAAATACTAGAATCAGCCCTAAGGACTTCGCGCTCAATAGGACAGAGGACTAGTTACAGGCATCGGCCGTTTATCCTATCTGACTTTTGCGGTGTCTAGGCAAGTGTGACGAAGGCAAGTGGTTTTTAATTAAGGAACTTCGCGAAAGCGTTGGAAAACCTCCCACTTACCTGGCACTTATCTGGCCGCATTTGACGGAGAAGAGGCGGTTTGAGGTCCTATTTCTAGCCCTTTGGAACAGTTAGGAGCTGTCTAGCAAGACCTAGGTGACCCTAGATCTAGGTGTGATTGTGCATATCTTGTTTGTGATTACTTAAAGCCGCAAGTCCGTACATATTACTGTAAAGCTCTTTCTAAAAAAAATATATATAAAAAAAGAAAAAATCAAAAACTTTTATAAAAACTTGCCCTTTGTCGCCAAACCCATTTTTCACCCACCACCCATCGTATTTCTCCATTGACGTTTTCTTACCCTCACCTTCTCCGCTTTGACTATACTAAACTCGTTTAGTGTATGTCCACTTGGACTCGGGACACTAGCGCCCGCCTAGTCCTCGTTACGTTAGTCGCTACCGACTACGCGATCGACTCAGACGTCAAAACTCCGTCCACGCCTCTTTCACCCTTACCTTTGCCGACCAACTCCGACGTTGACCGGAATTCTGTTCATACATCTTCACCTTCACCATCACCAACCTCTTCTTCCGCGATGTCAGGATTTAATCCGAACATCTCTTTGACTACCCCTGGATTGGCCCCACCTCCTACGGAGACCAATAACCCACCACCACCGCCTGTGGTAGCACCGCAGCGAATCGTGCTCCAGGATCGTTTCTATCCCACCCGTTCTGCACTTCCCACCTGCCTTTCTCTTCCACCAGCCAATGGGGATAATTTTGAAATTAAGCCCCACTTCATCAACATGCTTCCACGATTTCATGGGCTTGAATCTGAAGATGCCTATATCTTCATCAATAAATTTCAAAACGTTTGTGCCATGATGAAAACCATCCAACTGTCGGACGATGCTATACGTCTACGGGTCATTCCGTTCACTTTATGCGATCTTGCTGAAAAATGGCTGTATAGCATCGCTTCCCACTCCATAACCAGTTGGGATGAGTTTGTAAAAGCGTTTCTCAAGAAATTTTATCCGAATCATAAAACCACAAGAATACGTAACGAAATCAACCAATTCTCTCAGCTTCCTTCTGAACCCTTCTGGAAGTGCTTTGACCGGTACAAAGACCTTCTTGTTCAGTGTCCTCACTACGGTATAGAAAAATGACAACTTTGCCAAACCTTATATGAGGGCCTGAACCCAGCAACGAAGCAGTTGTTGGAAACCATCTGTCAGGGCCACTTCCTATCAAAATCTGACGAGGAAGCGTGGCAATTCTTTGACGACCTTGTGGAGCAAACGCTACAATGGGAGAGCACCAGACCGACTTCTTCTTCTTCTACCTCCACTTCTACCGGTCAGTCTAGGGTAGGAATTCACCAACTTGATGTCTCTATTGCGATGAAAGATGAAATGGCCGCAATAACGAGAAAGCTTGAAGCGATAGAGAGAAAATTTTCTTCTCCTGCTCCTGCCCCTGTTCCTCCCCTTCGTACCATTTGCGCTTGTTGTTCCGATCCTTCTCACTTAACCAAAGAGTGTCCTTACAATCCACCATCGCAAGGACAAAATCAGGTTAATGCTGCATTTCAGCAAAGACCGAGGAATGATCCATACTCTTCCACCTACAATCCCGGTTGGAGGAACCACCCCAATTTCGCCTGGAATCAGAATCAGAATCAATTCCACGGCAACAATTTCCAAAGGCCCCCTCCGCCACAACAACAAGCGCAACAACAAACTCAACAGCAGTTTCAGCAACCCTTCCAACCCCAACCTTTTCAAAATCAGACGAACAACTTTGCACCCAACAATTCTTTTCCACCAAACAACTTTGTTCCGTCAAACAACGATAAGGTTTCCTCGCTCGAACGAAGTCTGGAGGCGTTCGTTAAACAATCAACTCAGTCCACCGCCAACATCCAGTCTTCCATTCAGTCCTTAGTGCAACACACTGCCGCTCACGGGCAAAGCATCAAGACCATCGAGGCCCAGATTGCACAGCTGAATGCGGCCTTAAGCGAGCGAGAAAAGGGGAAGCTCCCCTCCCAGCCACTCCCAAATCCCCGTCACCCACATAATGTACATGTTGCTCTTGAACAACAGAACCATAATGTGAGTGCCGTGACCACATTGAGATCGGGAAAGATGCTGCAAAACAACATCGGCACACGGCCCAACAATGACACCCCGGCCACTTCTTCTTCTTCTGCTGCTTCTTCGTCTTCTGAGCCTATTCTCCGCTCTCCAACAGGCTCTCCCTCCTCTTCTTCTGCTCTGAACGAACCCACTTCTCACTCCACGAAAACGCCTGTTCTGGGATCCGTTCCAACTCCACAATCTCCTCCTCCAGCATTGGACTCAACCAATTTTAAAAATGTTCCATTTCCAAACCGGTTGAAGTCCACCAAACAAAATCCACAAATGGAGAAGATTCTGGAGTTATTTAAGCAGATTAACATTAACATTCCTCTTTTAGATGTTGTCCAACAAGTCCCGTCCTACGCGAAAATCTTAAAAGACTTGTGCACGAAAAAGAGGAAGTCTCAGGTACCCAAGAAAGTTTTCTTGGCTAGTGCTGTGAGTGATGCTCTTACCCAATCTTTACCACAAAAACGGAAGGACCCTGGACGTCCTACGATTTCTATTACTATTGGGGATAAGAACATCAACCGCACACTATTAGATCTTGGTGCCAGTGTTAACCTGCTTCCGTACTTAGTATACGAGCAATTAGGCGTAGGAGAGCTGAAACCCACGCACTGCACTCTCCAAATGGCCGACTGATCGATCACCCATCCTAGGGGTGAGCTAGAGGATGTGTTAATCAAAGTCGGGGACTTCATATTCCCCGTTGACTTCATTGTATTAGACACACAGCCTGTAGCTAACCCCCGGAATCAAATTCCGGTGATACTCGGTCGCCCATTCCTTGCAACCTCAAATGCTATGATCAATTGTCGCAATGGTTCGATGAACCTATCTTTTGGAAATATGACGATTGAACTCAACATTTTTAGGTTGGGGAATCAGCCCTCCGAACCTAATGCTCATATACTGGACGTTTGCTCGATCCAGGAGATCACCCTAGAAGAGTGTGAATTCGAGGAGTTTCTGTTTGATCACGATAACCTTAACGTCACTAGTGCGTTCCTCTTCGAACCTGCTGCTGTTTCTGCGCCCGACAACGACTACGAGTGTTTCACGTTCTCGAACGATTTTAGCCGCTCACAACCCGAGTTTGAATCCTTCGAATTTTCGGATGAGTTACCTGAACCATCCAACTCGGTCGCCTACACTCGTTTTGAACCTTTGCTGGAGTCCTTTGAGTTTGAGACCTTTGCACCAATCTTGCCTTCAATCGTTTCACCTCCATCGCTCGAACTCAAGCCTTTGCCATCTCACCTTAAGTATGCTTACTTAGGTGAGAACGAGACCGTCGCTGTCATCATTTCGGCTTCTCTAGCTCCAGAGCAAGAGAAAGCCCTTCTTGCGGTCTTGCACAGCAACATGCAAGCTTTTGGCTGGTCCATGGCGGACATCAAGGGGATTAGTCCCCTGATCGTTGAACATCACATTCATCTGATGGATGATGCCAAACCAGCTCGGGATCCACAAAGACGTTTCAACCCAGTCATGAAAGAGGCTGTGAAGAAGGAAATCGTAAAATGTCTGGATAGTGGTATCATTTACCCTATCTCTGATAGCCAGTGGGTTTGCCCCATTCACGTTATCCCCAAAAAATCGGGCATCACGGTCATAACCAACGAGGCGAACGAGTTAATCTCTACTCGCACCCAAACTGGGTGGCGAGTATGCATCGATTACAGAAAACTCAACACCGCAACGCGGAAAGACCACTTTCCGCTACCTTTCATTGACCAGATGCTTGAACGATTGGCCGGACACGAGTACTACTGCTTTCTTGATGGCTACTCCGGCTATAATCAAATTCACATCGCCGAAAAAGACCAGGACAAGACCACATTCACTTGTCCTTTCGGCACGTTCGCATATCGTCGCATGCCCTTTGGGTTATGCAATGCGCCCGCTACCTTCCAGCGGTGTATGATAGGAATCTTCTCAGACATGGTGGAAAAATTTCTGGAGATCTTCATGGATGATTTCTCCATCTTCGGCGATTCCTTCAACGAGTGCTTGCTGCATCTTGACGCTGTCCTTACCCGATGTAAGGACAAGAATCTTACTCTGAATTGGGAGAAATGCCACTTCATGGTGCGCGAAGGTATTGTCTTAGGACATATCATCTCGCAAAATGGCATAGAGGTTGACAAAGCAAAGATTGAGGTCATTTCCAATCTACCTCCTCCCAGATGCGTCTGAGACATCCGAGCCTTCCTTGGCTATGCCGGTTTTTATAGACGGTTCATCAAGGACTTTAGCAAGATTGCTAGGCCCTTGACTCTTTTGCTGGCCAAGGATACGCCATTCGACTTCAACTCGAGCTGTGTGACTGCATTCGAGTCACTAAAAAGCTCACTCACTTCTGCTCCCGTTCTTTCTTCACCTGACTGGATGCACCTATTTGAGATAATGTACGACGCATCCGACTTTGCCATTGGTGTTGTCCTTGGACAACACATCAACAAGATGCCGCACGTAATCTATTATGCGAGCCGAACCCTGAACGATGCCCAACTCAATTATACAACAACTGAGAAGGAATTCTTGGCTGTTGTATTTGCTTTAGAAAAGTTCAGGCCCTACCTCATTGGCTCTCCAGTCATAGTCTACACAGACCATTCTGCTCTGCGCCATCTTTTTGCGAAGAAAGATGCAAAATCTCGGCAAATACGTTGGATCCTCTTGCTTCAAGAGTTTGACCTTGTCATTAAGGACAAACGAGGATGTGAAAACGTTGTTGCCGATCATCTCTCACGACTTCCTTCTTCGCCTTCGCTTCCAATTCCGATCAACGACGTTTTCCCGGATGAACAGCTCTTGACAGTATCTTCCGAACCTTGGTTCGCAGATATTGTGAACTATTTGGCCATAGGATTACTACCAACTGAATGGTCAAGTCAGGACAGACTTCGCTTCTTATCCCAAGTAAAACACTTTTACTGGGGACGAACCCTATCTGTTCAAGTACTGTCCCGACTAGATTATTCGTCGGTGTGTCCCTAACAATGAATTCAATAGTGTGCTGTCGTTTTGCCACGATCAAGCGTGTGGCGGGCATTTTGGCCCCAGAAAGACAGCTGAGAAGATCTTGCAATGTGGTTTCTACTGGCCACAACTCTTCAAAGACGCTCATGACTATTGCAAGACTTGCTCCCGGTGCCAACACATGGGCTGGATATCCCGGAGGAACGAGATGCCGCTCCAACCAATCTTGGTTGTGGAGATTTTCGATGTTTGGGGGATAGATTTCATGGGGCCGTTTCCCAGCTCTTTCGGGAACTTGTACATCCTTCTCGCTGTTGATTACGTCTCTAAGTGGGTCGAGGCTGTGCCCAGCCAGACTAACGACAACAAGGTTGTCGTCAGGTTTCTTAAAGAAAACATTTTCTCCCGGTTTGGGCACCCCCGAGCGATCGTTAGCGACAATGGAACTCATTTCTGCAATAAGACTTTTGAGGCCTTGATGCGGAAATATTCCATTAATCATAAGCTCTCTACGCCCTACCACCCCCAAACCTACGGGCAGGCCGAAGTTTCAAATCGGCAAATCAAGCAGATACTGGAGAAGACGGTTTCCAAGAACTGTAAGGATTGGTCGCTGAAACTCACTGATGCCCTTTGGGCATTTCGAACCGCTTATAAGACCGATCTTGGCATGTCTCCCTATCGGCTTGTGTACGGAAAGGCTTGCCACCTACCTCTCGAAATAGAGCATCGCGCATTTTGGGCGATAAAAGAACTGAATCTGTCTCTCGAAGATGCGGGCAGCCATCGGAAGCTGCAGTTGAACGAACTGAGCGAGCTTAGGGATGAGGCTTACGATAACGCGGCTGTCGTTAAGAATCGAACGAAGGTGTTTCACGATAAACACCTTTTGCGCAAAACCTTCGTACCTGGTCAGCAGGTACTGCTTTACGACACCCGACTACACTTCCATCCAGGAAAGCTCAGATCTCGCTGGAAAGGGCCGTATTTTGTGCGGAATGTGTATCCGCATGGCGCTGTGGATTTGGAGAATCCAAAGGATGGTTCATTTTTCAAAGTAAATGGACACCGACTCAAACCGTACCTTAGCGCCGAACCAACAGAGGGGCTCCTGTTCTTACAGGAGCCGGTTTACCCTGCATAATCTTCCTCTGCCTACCTCCAAACTTCGGTTATCCAGCCAAGAACAGTAGACACTGTTCCAAATAAGTTTGGGGGTATGTATATACCATTTTGTACATTTTTGTGGATATTTTTTTCTTTTCTTTAAAAACAAAATTTTTTTTTTGTATATCTAACCGACAATTTTGACCGTTCAACTGATCTCTTCTTGCAATGACAGTGAGGACACTGTCTAGTTTAAGTTTGGGGGTACGCTCGGTACGCATTTCTTACCTTTGCATTCATATTTATATTTTGCATCTGCATATTTAAATCCATAAAATCCATTAAAATCTGAAAATTTTCTAGAAACTTTTCTGTCAAGTTAGCTAGTGGGAGGACTCTGATTCAACATTTCGACGGTTTTCTTTGATAAAATAAGAATAACTAAATCTTATGTTTAGATTTTGTAAACCTGAAAAATAACTCTCCTTTGAAGTTAACTATAGCTGATATACGTCTTTACATCACACTACACGTATCGTGAGTTTTGGAAATTAGATGACAAGTCTTTTATGTTTAAAAACTTTTAAATCGATAGATGATTTTCTGAGAATCAAAAAGGTTTATTCTGAAATAAGTAATATCAAGAATAGTTTATGAAGTAAGTGAATATGAAGGAATGTTATTGATGCCTTAATTGGAACTAAGTCTGAAAAATAACCCATCTGAAACTTGATTGGAATGATTACACACCAAACCCACTAAACACGTCTTTTATCCAAAAAATAATTGAACTGCCGGTTATATCTCCGTTCGTATTAAATCATCATGATTTTCATGCCAAACCGTCTTTTGTTTTTGGACCTAGGTAACTTGAGTAATTAAGTCTGCTGGGGTGTTTCTACACCTAATGCCCTAAAACCAACTGGTTTGGGTGCATTGGCCTAAAGCTCGCTAAGAATCCTAGAAAGTCCAGATTAAAACAAAGTCAAGCAAGTGTTCTCTCCGAGTTAAAATTCCTAACGGTTCTTTGTGTGAGAATAATCTTGATAAAAGACAGGCTTTTATAAAAATTTTAGCGGAGATATGAAGGTTTTATTCTATGATAAAGACTATTGCATGTTCACAGAGGTGTGTATGAAATGAAAACAAGAAAAATGTGGAGTGAAAAATAAGACCTAGTTTCCTGTTAAGGAAGATAGAAATTCTGAAGTTGAAACCTTACTGGAAAACGAAACTTGAAAAATACTTAACTCTTTATAAAACTTATGTGATCCTTTCAAAATTCTTATCTGGGCTTTATTGTGTGACATGAGGACTTTATTCGACCTTTCTGGAACTAAGCGACACTATTTGCGCTGCACGTAAAGACATATAAAATCTGTAGTTAAATAAGAAGCGAGGTGTGAAAAATAAAGGTTCGATAGTCTAGACTTAGGATCATAGAATTGTTATTTTCTGAAACAAAACTTTTGGGTTTGAATCATAGTAATTTTCGCAAAACTAGCTTGACCGGATTTTGTGGGTAGTATCCGCTGAAAACCCTCAGGAGACAACACTCCTCCTACTAGGAACACCTAGAGGTTTAACGGCTTGTTGCACATGCTCAGTGCAATCGCGTTCCCTGCGAAAGTGAGCTTAGGAAATTTTTGGTGAATAAATTGGCTTTGCTCGGGACGAGCAAATGATAAGTTTGGGGGTATTTGTTCATATCATATTTTTGCATTTTTATACCGCCCAATTTTTATCATATTGCTTATCGGTAGGTACTCTTGAGCCGTGTTTGCTAGTCAATTGCAAGATACAGGTTCTCGGCTCTAAACGGTGAAATCCATGGAAAAACACGACAAAATCCGGGTTCCTTCCAACCACAGATAAAACAAGGTCTCCGCTCTCTATCCGTATGCTGCCGCACGCCAGTCTAAGGGACAAAATGACAAATCAATGTCATTTTTGTACACAAAGCACAATGTCAAGACAAGATCCGACATATCTAGGCGGAGCTCGAGGAAATCATGGCAAAAGAACCACTTTCAATCACCTTTTTGATCAACAAAAATTCTGGAAGAAATGTGGAAAGTTTATCAGAAAAATCATATGCCAAACTGCAGAGAAAAGCAAACCAGGACAACCCACCAAACCCGAGGAGCTAACTCCTCTATATGGCCGCGGATCCGCGGCCAATAGGGGGTCTAGGCCGCGGATCCGCGGCCGTATAGGCTCCTCAGATGGAGATTTTTCAGGGGTATTTTAGTCTTTCTATGTATAGGCAGAATTTTTCCCTAGATTTCCATTTCCCTGCCTATAAATAGCCCAGAACCTTGTGAAGCCAAGGGTCCATAATCTTGTATTTAGAATTTTAGAATACATGTATTGTTCTTCTTCCTCCTCTCATCTCTTCTCCATTAAAAACTTGTAGTGAGCTTTTGTGAGTGAAGAATGAATAAAGGAGTTCTTGTTCTTACCATGCTTGTCTTTTTATTTTGTTAACTAATATTTCTTGTAATTTTTCTTTTGCTAAATTAGTTGTTGTTATTTGTGTTTGTTTCTTTCTTGTTCTCTTTTCCTTTATCCTTAAACAACCATGATGCTTACGCTTGATCCTTGCCGAGGTGAGGTCGCAAATAGCTAGTTGTTATCTTCTAATCTCTTTCTTTCTACCTTCTTCTTTTGTTTTATTTTCTTTTTGTTATGATGTGTGAGTAGTTTCCATACTTGTTAGGGTAAGATAAGGGAAGTTTGAGAGAAGGAAATCTCTCTCACACTTTCCTTACCCAACATCTTGATTCAAACTCCCGTTAATTGAACCACAATCCGCTCCCTACGGCACCCTATCCTACATGATAGCGGTCATTCCGTAGTGAGACCGGTTGTGGTTGAATTAACTGGAGGTTATGGCTAAGAGCCAAGAACGGATGGACAAGCACCAAAAGGAAGAACTTATGCGTTGGAAAGCCTAGCTTATACTCGCAAGTTCCTTCCTAGTCGTGCTAATCCCCGTTGTTGTCGATTACCGTAACACCGATATTAAGAGTGGCAACGAAAGAAGTGAGCGATTCCTAACTCGAATTAACCTAATCCTAACCCTAACAAGCTCTCTTTACATATCATTTTAGCATATAGTTAATCTCAAGACAAACCTGGACATTTGGACTTAACTCGTTAAAGCACTTAGAAAAAGATTCCCATCTCCCTGCGGACGACCCGTACTCAACCGGCTAGCTGCAAGCGAAACCGTTTTGATTGCGGTAATTAACTAAACTTGAACACGCAGAATCTAATACCAATCAAGTACTCATCATAGAGTGCGCCATATCTCATAGAGTGCGATACCTCCGTCTCGATACACTGTTGTGCTGTGGTGTATACGAAGGAGTAAGCGGAGAAAGAATCCCATTCTCTGTTTAGAAAATCCAGGAACTTCATGCCCAAGTACTCTCCTCCCCGATCACATCAAAGGAATTTAATACTTTTAACCGTTTGGTTCTCTACTTCGTACTTATATTTCTTGAATTTGTCAAAAGTTTCAGACTTGTGTTTCAACAGGAACACATGTCTGTTCCCCTCCGAAGGACGGCGCACAAGACTGCGAGGTCCTGACGCTGGGGTTCGGGGCAGATGCTATTTGGTTTTATCCGTCTACCTCTCCGAAGATGCCAAGTTGATTCATGGCACCGTGTATTAGAGGTTTAGATGGATGCGGCCGATGTAGCAGTCTTCGTCAGATTCCCCCTCGCTTGAGGGGTTTTTTGATTGTGAGGACGCTCTTCCCTGCAGGCGCAAGCCCCTGCAGTTAATTACGCTACCGCGTCGTGGTAACAACTTTCTCCTTCTCCAGAATTTCACTTCGCGTCGTGTGTGTTTGTTTTGTTTGTGGTTGCCCGTGGATTGTATACGGAGACTAGGTGATGCCGTCGCCCGTAGGACGTGGATTAGTCCAAATCCGTATTTACTTAAATTTGGGTTTGGTGTTTTGGTTTAAGGATACGTTAGACGTATTTAGGCTAAGATCGACTTAAACGTTTGTTAAGGATACGCTAGTCTAATTTCCAGACAAAGATCTACTTAACGGGATCGTCTAGATCCATTTCCAGTTTAGGGACATGGTGATCTATTTAATATATGGCCGTCGGGACCCGTCACCTCTCTGACGACGTTGAAGGATTACAACGACATGTGTCAGAGGAGTTCAGAGATGTACCCTTGAACCAAAGTTGATTGGGGGCCTTATAGTCCAATTTGGGACTAAAGTCTGTTTGAATGTTTAAGGATACGTTAGCCAAATTTGAGGCTAAGATCAACTTAAACGGGATCTAAGTTGATTGGGGGCCTTATAGTCCAATTTGGGACTAAAGTCTGTTTGATTGTTTAAGGATACGTTAGCCATATTTGAGGCTAAGATCAACTTAAATGGGATCGTTTAGATCCGACAAAAGAGCATTTGGGAGCTCTATTGTTCCAGTTTAGGGACGTAGTGGTCCATTGGTAGTTTAAGGACATTGCGGTCCATATTCCAGTTTAGGGACATGGTGGTCCATATTCCAGTTTAGGGACATGGTGGTCCATTGGTAGTTTAAGGACGCTTAAGTCCGTGGGTTTAAGGACCCCACAGTCCGTATTTTAGTTTAAGGACACATAAGTCCGCGGGTTTAAGGACCCTACAGTCCGTATCTTAGTTTAAGGACACATAAGTCCATGAGTTTAAGGACCCCACAGTCCGTATTGATGTGTGGTTGTCGAGACCCGTCACCTCTCTGACGTCGTTGAAGGATTACAACGATAAGTGTTAGAGGAGTTCGGAGATGTACCCTTGAACCGGATGTAAATTGATTTAGGAGAGCAGTCTTGCTCAGTCAATTTAATTTGAGGACTTGCGACCATGATTGGGCTAAGTCCAGTTGAAAAATATTCAACGCTTTTATTTATTTTTAGTCTATTAGACCTGTACTAGGGCTTTGCCCACATTTAAATAATGCATTGCATTACATTTTATTTTTGTTTGGGCTCTGCCCATAAAGTATGCAGAGTATCAATTTGTTTTGGGCTCTGCCCATTTATAAATGATGCAGAGCATCGATTTTACTTGGGCTCTGCCCATTTATTGCTTTGCAATTTATTTTGGCCTGCTAGGTCTTTTTATTTGGGCCTGGTCCTTTAGCAAAAGAAATGCATTGCATTTGTCAGGCGCTTTGCACCAATCAAAGAGCGCAAGCGCTTGTGGTGATGACACGTGTCATACAAGCACAGTGCGCTGCGCCAGCGCGCTGCGCTTGCGCTGCTGACACGTGGCGCGCTCTGGTGAGTTGCGCCAGTTTCAGAGAGCAAAGCTCTATTTCAAAAGCGCATAGCGCAAATGGTTCAGATGCTGACACGTGGCGCTCTCTGGTGGCTTGCGCCAACCCAAGAGCGCAACAGCACAGTTTTGCAAGTGCAAGGCACTATTAATTTGAGAATCTTTTAGATTCAAAAACCAATGGTTCATAACAGAAGTGCAAAGCACTGTTTTTTTTCTTGATCTAATTTAGATCAAAGAAAACAAGTTCTTCTTATTTTTTTTTATCTCAAGGAACCAATGGTTCATAAGTGCAAAGCATTATTTTTTTATTTTTGTTTTTTTATTAAAGATCATTGATCTTGTTTTTAGATCAATGATCTATCAGAAGAAATTCTTCTATCTAAAAGGTCCTTTACCTTTCTTTTTCCTGAAATTTCTTCAGAGTTCTCTCTGCTTGAAATTTTTGATTTCTCACAAAATGTTGATTCTTTGAATTGAGGTCTAGGGTCCTTTTTATAGTGCCCATAAATTAGTTAAAGAGATTTTTCTCTGAGTAATTTGGGGAATTTCCCCACCGTTGGATCTTTGATCCAAGGGCTTCTGTTTTACAGAAGAAAATCTTCTTGTTTTAACAAGAACAGAAAGATTTCTTTAAAATCTTAATTCTGTTTGGCGCAAACGCCCTAACGCGTGACATGTGTCAAGCAGCGCGCAGCGCAACTGCGCTGACACGTGTCGCGCAGCGCAACTGCGCTGACACGTGTCGCGCAGCGCAGCGCAGTGCTTGCGCAACTGCGCTAGCGCATCTGCGCTGACACGTGTCGCGCAACGCAGTGCTTGCGCAACTGAAGCGTTGCTTCCTTTTGTTTTTTAATAGAGCTTTGCTCTGATTGGGCGCGCTATTTTGGGCGCTGCGCTGATGTATCAGCGCCTGACACGTGGCGCGTTGCGCGCAGCGCAAAGAATCTGAAGCGATACTTCATTTACTAAAGTTTAAATTTTCAAAGCAAAGCTTTGCTCTGATTGGGGAAAGATGAAGCGTTGCTTCATCTTCCGCCTTGGAATTTGAACAGAGCTTTGCTCTGATTGGGATAAACAAATGCCCCCCCACCGTTGTGCTTACGTGGCCCCAAACGCAAGCGCAACGGTGGCAGAATTCCAACCGTTGCGGCAACTTTTGGAAGTTGAAAGGGCACTTGATGCCTATAAATAGGACCTTTGGTCCTACACAGATGATTATCATCTTTAAGATTTTTATTTTCAAAAACTTCAGAGCTTTGCTCTTGCCTTCAAGAACTCCTTGAGTTAGATTTTCCTAAACAGAAACTATTGAAGTAAGAATTAGTCTTGAATTAAATCAATTTTAATTGATAGAGCTTGGCTCTCATAGATCTTTGATCTAAAGAAAACCCTTTTGGGGTTTCACCAAATAGAGCCTTGCTCTCAGGAATCTGTTTCAGGGTTTCTTAACCCATGAACAGAACCTTGCATCTTTGGCAAAACACAGATCTCTTTGATCTAAAAAAAAAAGATGAACTCTTAAGAGTTTGAATATGGATAATGAAAATTAAAAATGGAGTTTTGTATTTAATGGATTATATCATCTTTTAATAGTAATGATCTCGGAGTTCTCGGGGGATTTCTTTAAATTTCCCTTATTATTGAATTTGATAGGCGTCACCCCTATTCGTAGAGCATTGCTCTCGAGGAGTTTAACTCTTTGTGCTTTTTTTTTTAACAAGAATTCGTTTAATCAGTCGGTCTGCTAATTCTGTTGATCTTCTTTTACAGGAACAATGGACGCCCATATGTATGCTCTTAATGAGATCATCTCTTACGGGGATATCCGCCGACTTGGCCGCTCTCAAAATCGAGAGTTCACAAACGCCGAGTGTACTGAAATAATGAGCCGCTTCGATGCATACAACGGTCTACTGCTTCCCCGACGTTCCTCCTGTATGTCCATGCTACCTCTCCCGGTACTTACGGGCATGCGGAATTTGATGAAAAACGATTTTCTAGAGGCGGTAACATGGACTCAAAACGGATCTTTATTAAACTATCTGCCTAACAACCAAACTAGGAGTTGTTAACTACTCGGTTAGGGGGTTATACCTTTCTTTCTTGAACTCCTTCGTCTTCAACTCTCGATGGTGTATGGATCGGCTTCACCCCGTCGTCTCCTTGCGCCAAAGATCGATCCACCCGAAAGGTTCTACCTTTGGCTTCTTCTTCAAACTTTGAAGAAACTAGTTCACTCGGTTTGCTAAACCTTGTGAACTAGAGTGAGTAGAGGAGAGTGTGTTGGGATTTTTCTCTATGGTTCTTGCTTCTCAACACATGAGACAAGTGAACCATAGACTAGAGAGAGGGAGAGCAAGAGGAAGAGGGTGAGAGCTGAAGCCAAGAGAGAGAAAGGAAAATGAGAGAATGAGTAAGACTTTTCTCTCTTGGCTCTCATAATCCAAAGCCATCATAACAAATCATAGCAATCAAGTATTATGTGATGGTTTAAGTCAAAATAGCCATATCATTTCATGCACTCATTTTGCACAAGAAAAACAAGCAAGCAAAAGTCTTTGCCATGAAATGATAGCTATTGACATGATGATGGTCAACTAGTCCAACCTAGTCAACCGGTCAACAAAGTCAACAAGTCAACAAAGTCAATCCCTCAACAACCATGTCACTATAATACTTAATTAATATTATTGTTAATTGTATTTCATATTCTCATTAGGGTTTAGCAAAAAGTCAACAGTCAACAGTCAACAACCCTAACGAGAATTCTCTGCCTCTGTCTCTCCGTCAACTGTGCATACACACCCGCATCCGCGTTCTGAGGAACACGAATACATATGAGATAAAACCAATCCCAAAACGTATACTAGGATCTGGTTTAAACCAAAGCCCGTTAGTGTTAACTGTCCGGACACTAAGCGTGCACAAGTGCACGGATGTGACCGAACCCTGTCGCAAAACCATGCGACCTGTCGCAAAACCATGCGACCTCTACTCTTTTGCCTAAAGGCGAATAGCTCTCTGTGTGGGAGTCTAAAGACTCGACACTACGCTGGCAGTGGGTTTAACCACAGACCGCAAGCGGCACTAGCTGTGCGTAACGGCCCCCAGGTAGATGCCGACAAGAAGATTGACGAGGTGAAACCCATCTGAACTCCTACTAAGCCTAAATGTGACAGTCTACGTACAGTCCGGTCTGTTCGTCTGATACATCGCATGGCGGACCTAGGGGGTGGTAAACGTCAGTCCCCTAATAGCGGTACAAGTCGTGTCGGAGTGAAGCCCAGAACACCCTGAGATAACACTGGAAACCTACCAGTATATCTCGCTTGCCCTAGCCAGGGACTACTCGTGTAATGGCTCTTCTAGACACAGCGCGATGTCAACCCCCAATACCGGGAGAGACGAATCCTGTCTAACCATCACTGCCTCCAAGTGCTTCGGGACTGCACCTAACTATTACCTGTTTGCACGACTCCTTTGAGCCGTGGTAGGGTAGTAATCAAAGTACAGTGGGAACACACTCGAGGCGAAGTGATAGTGTCAAGTCAGCGGACTAAGTTGTACTCATGTCACCTGGGAACTGATAACTGACGATAGGTATAATACCAACCAATCAGTTCCCGACGAGTCCTGTCCAGTGTACTCGTAACCTAACGAGCACCTGCATACTATCTCAAGCATGACGTACTGACGGCTGTGGGACAGACCGTCTCCCAAGCTGGGATAAGAAGCGCATACGCTAGTCTACTCCGGAGTATCAATGCCCTGTCTCGATAGTCCTGCGACTAGGGACCTGTATAAGGATGTGCTTGTGGATTACCCAGCCCCCACGAGTGTGACTGCCATCACAACGCTGGTAATCAAACAAAGATCCTAAGGGCTCTACTAATGTGTATAGATAATATGCTAAAAGAAACACATGTACACATTAAAGTTGAAACAAACCAAGTAGTATACTACCATTTTGAGCAAGATTGTATATACAACTGTGAATATCCCAAGCTTCCATTAAGAAATATACAAACTAGTATGATACAGTAATGGCCTCTAGGGCATATACACTAACAATCTCCCACTTGCACTAAGGCCATGTACTGGCGTATCGAAGACCTATCATCTCGATCAGCCGCTCGAACTGAGTCTGGGGCAATGCTTTGGTGAATGGATTTGCAGTGTTATCTTCTGAAGCAACCCTCCGATCCTCGATCTCCTGGCGATCCACGATCTCCCTGATTAGGTGATACCGCCTCAAGATGTGTCTGGATTTCTGATGGGACCTGGGTTCCTTCGCTAAAGCTATAGCCCCGTTGTTGTCGCAGTACAGAGGTATTGGATCAACAATGGACGGAACCACCTGAAGTTCTTTCAAGAACTTCCTCATCTAGATGGCTTCTTTTGCGGCATCAGATGCAGCGATGTATTCCGCTTCCATAGTCGAGTCAGCAATGGTTTCTTGTTTGGAACTCTTCCAACACACCGCCCCTCCATTGAGGGTAAAGATAAAACCCAATATGGACTTGGAATTATCATTGTCACTCTGGAAGCTGGAGTGAGCAAAGGCCTCGATCTGGAGGTCTTTTCCGCCATATACCAAGAACATCTCCTTAGTTCTTCTCAGGTACTTGAGAATGTTCTTTACCGCTATCCAGTGTTTCTCCCCAGGGTTTGACTGATACCGGCTTACTACACTCAGTGCATAAGCTACATCCGGTCTGGTACACAACATCGCATACATTATAGAGCCTACCGCAGAAGCGTAGGGTATAATAGACATGCGATCCCTTTCCAAATCAGTCTTGGGAGACATCTCTTTGGAGAGGGTGATCCTGTGACAAGCCGGTAGATTACCGCGCTTGGAATCTTCCATACTGAATCTTTTTAGTATGGTGTCGATGTACCTGGACTGTGAAAGTCCTAATATCCTCTTGGATCTGTCACGATAGATCCGGATCCCCAAAATGTATGAGGCATCGCCCAGGTATTTCATGGAGAACCTGTGTGACAAGAACCCTTTGACAGATTGTAGCATAGGAATGTCATTTCCTATTAAGAGAATGTCATCCACGTATAAAACGAGGAATACTACAGTTCTCGCTACAAATCTACTATAGATGCATGGTTCATCTGGATTTTTGATAAAGCCAAATTCTTTGACCGTCTCATTAAAACAGATGTTCCAACTCCGTGACGCCTGCTTTAGTCCATAGATGGACTTAAGCAACTTGCACACCTTTCCGCTGCTCCCACTTTGAATGAAACCCTCTGGCTGGTCCATATAGACACACTCCTCTAAATTTCCATTTAGAAAAGCGGTCTTTACGTCCATTTGCCAGATCTCATAATCGTGGAAGGCAGCAATGGCAAGAAGGATCCGAATGGATTTCAGCATAGCCACTGGAGAAAAGGTTTCGTCATAGTCCAAGCTATGTATTTGATGGAAACCCTTTGCAACAAGTCTAGCTTTATAGGTCTCAACCTGTCCATCTACACCAATCTTCCTTTTGAAGATCCACTTGCATCCTACGGGTTTTACTCCATCTGGAGCAATGTCCAACGTCCATACTTTGTTGGTGTACATGGACTCCATTTCGGTCCGCATTGCATCCCGCCATTTTACCGAGTCAACGCTCTGAATGGCTTGTTGGAAGCTAGTAGGCTCATCACTATCAATGATGCAATCCTCTCCATCCCCGTCTATGAGAAAACCGTAGTATCTTTCGGGCGGATGAGACTGCCTACTACTCCTGCGGAGCGGCGTAGGAATGTCATGTTCTTTTGAACCCTCTGGTTCTGCTAAGCTTTCAGTAACAGTCTATGGTTCTGGAATTTCTTCCAGTTCTATTTCGCTCCCACTTGTTTCCTTTTCTAAGAACTGGTGTTCCAGAAAATGGGCATTACGAGAAACAATGATCTTTTGTTCCTCTGCATAATAGAAGAGATACCCCCTGGAGTTCTTTGGGTATCCCACAAACTTGCACAGTACTGAGCGTGCCTCGAGTTTGTCCGCATGCTGCATTTTAACAAAAGCCGGACATCCCCAGATCTTCAGATATTGAAGATAGGGTTTCTTCCCACTCCATATCTCATATGGTGTGGTAGGCACAGTCTTAGTCGGAACTCGGTTCAAAAGGTATGCAGCTGATTCTAGCGCATACCCCCAGAATGATCGCGGTAACTCAGCGTTACTCATCATGGACCGTACCATATCCAATAGGGTTCGGTTCCGTCTCTCCGATACACCATTATGTTGCGGAGTGTATGGAGGAGTAAGCTGAGAGAGAATTCCATTCTCTTTTAAGTAATCCAGGAACTCAGCACTCAAGTATTCACCACCTCGATCAGATCTCAGTGTCTTGATACTTTTTCCGGTTTGTTTTACTACTTCATTCTTATATTCCTGGAACTTTCCAAAGGTTTCGGATTTATGTTTCATTAAGAAGACATAACCGTACCTTGAAAAGTCATCCGTAAAAGTAATGAAGTAAGAATAACCGCTTCGTGCATGCGTAGACATTGGACCGCACACGTCGCTGTGTACGAGTCCCAAGAGCTTGCTCGCTCTTACTCCGTGTCCAGTGAACGGAGTCTTTGTCATCTTTCCTTTGAGACAGGATTGACAAGTGGCATACGATTGATATTCGGACGGATTCAAATATGCTTCTGTATATAACTTCGTCAACCTTCTCTCATTGATGTGACCCAGTCTACAATGCCATAAGAAAGTTTGATTTATTTCCGGAGACTTTCTTTTGTGTGTATTCTGGACATTGAAAATCTGTGGTTGGTTTAATACGTATATACCATTGCTTAATGTAACTGACCCAATCAGAACTTGATTAAGGTGAATGTTTACAACATTACTTATAAATGCAAATTCATAACCTTCTTTAGATAATAAAGATACAGAAATAATATTACAAGTTGCATTGGGTACAAAATAGCAATTACGCAAAACCAAAACGTGTCCATCTGACAACCCCAGGTGATAGTCCCCCACGAACTTAGCATCCATGCTAGCTCCGTTTGCAACTCTGAGGGTCATGTCACCTGCTTTCAAAAACCTACGCTTTCTCAACGCATGCAAAGAATTACAGATATGAGATCCTGATCCGGTATCCAATACCCAGGACGTAGAGTTTATTGATAGACAGTTTTCAATAACATACACACCTGAAACTGAAGCCGCAACCTGCTTCAGATCCTGTGTTCTGGCTTTCCAAGCCCTGCAATCTTTCTTCCAGTGTCCACTCTTATGACAGTAGAAGCATTCTTCCTTATCCACAAGCTTCCCTACTTTCTTTGTTGCTTTTGCCTTTCCCTTCGTATCTACTTTACTAACACTGCCCCTTGGTTTGGCGGGGGCTTTCTTCTTCTTTCCCTTGGCTTTCGCCTTGGACCTAGAAGAGGAAGATCCTCCTACAAACAAAGTGGATGTTTCCCTACCTTTCTGTAGGGTGCCCTCTGCACTCCTCAGCATGTTGAGGAGTTCTGAAAGTTCAACTTCCTTTTCTTGCAAGTTGAAGTTCATGATAAACTGGGCGTAAGTGGAAGGAAGGGACTGGAGAATCAAGTCTGTATAGAGCTCATTCTCCAACGTGGTCCCAAGGTCCGTGAGCTCCTCAATGTAGCCAATCATCTTAAGCACATGTTCCGCTACCGATGATCCGACGGCCAATCTTGCCGAAAATAACTTCTTCGACACTTCGTATCTGGCGATACGAAATTGCTCTCCATACAGTTCTTTTGTATGGAGAAATATGGATTCTAGGTCCATATTCTCGTGCCTCCTCTGATGTTCGTTGTCCATAGAGGCAAGCACGAGGCACCTGGCCTTCACGCAATCGATCTCCCAAGTCTTACGGATTTCCTTATCCGCGACGCTGGAGGTGGGACCTGGGACAGGGGGAGCTTTGGTGGTAAGAAGATACCCCAGCTTGTCGTAAGTGATTGCCATTTTGACATTCCTGAGCCAATCTTTGTAGTTTGGCCCTGTCAGTATGTTTTTATCTAGAAGTAACTTAAGTCCAGTCATGTCGATTGGTCGCTGCAATTAGGAGAGAGAGAAGAAACACTCAGCATGATGCTCTTGCAAGTTTAAAGTGATTTTTAATTTGTCTAAACAGGATGGCTCCCACTGTCTCTCGAATCCCTCCTCAAACCAAAAAGGAAGAATTAGTCAGGATCAATCTCACCGTACAGTTCTTGCTTAACCGTTCGGTCAGGCTGGTGTCGGTACTTCGAGGGAGGTTTTCCAACGCTTTCGCGAAGTTCCTTAATTAAATAACCTCTTTTCCCTGTGGGCGTATCCCCGCTAACACCTTTCTAGACACCTACTTGGTTTATAGCATTGATCGTTAAGTGAGAAATTTCCCGAGGAGTAGCATATACTCACAGTAGGATCGGGATCCAAATATCATCGCGTGACAAAACTGAAGGAATCCTACTAGAATCATCACACTCCAAATGGTATGCATCGCTAGCAAGTTTCAGTACTTATGAAACTCCCGATGTGGATTTTTACCCTATGCTCTTATGACCTTGGCGTGAGGTCAAAATGTCATAAGTCACATGTCAAGTTCTTCCCATCATTATCCAGGTTAATTTGAACCCATCCGTACCTACCCTTGACGTAGGCCAAAATGGCAGTACGACTGTCTCAAACCAACGCATTCTATCTATGCAACAGATAAATATCCGGCAGCTACCAATTACTATGCCTTGGCGTGAGGTCAAAATACATAGCTTGAATACTACCGAATATTTAATTGAAATGATGGAGGGCTACGGATAGTTTTGGCAAAACCATGAACGTAGTGAACTTGATATAATCGATGGAACGAGATAGCTTTTAAAAGGAGTGGCTCAAGCTCCGCATTTAAAAGTTGGTTTTGAAAAGAACCGAGTGGTTTTGAAAGTGTTCCAACGACTTTTACTTGGTTTATTTTCTTGCATTAGTTCTTTTAATGCGTCCCATCATTTAATCCTACCATTGCAGAAAACAACCAAAATATGACGTACGCTTATGCCATTCGCATTCGCCACGGGGCCCCGTCATTACCCGTTAGGTTACTTAACTAACGACAGAGCGGGGGCTGGGCTAGCGCGGCTGTAAAACATAAGCAACGCCTAAATAATATCATATATAGATATATTGCAATGATAACCATTTCAGATCACAGATGAATACATTGGATATATTAGGAATCCGCAATTCGTACGAGCGTGTAACGAAAAGCAGATTACACGGTCGCGGTGAATAGCCAATACCCCACCCAAGACCCTTACGGGTGCGGCAAACTACCCGACAAGTACCCAAAGCGGAGCAACCTCCCTCAACACCGTGAGTAGGCCACTCGGCACTTCGAGATACCCGGTAGTTTGTGCACCCCCTCCATGGGTCTATCATAGGAGCAAAAACAGTAAAAAAAATTATACAATGACGGCTACAACCCCGACCCGGTTGTGCGGTCAGACAAATAATATTACATCAATTTACAAATTTACATGGATTGAAAGAAAAGAAAACACCCGTCTCATAACCCCCGGCTATTCACCCACGACAATCCAATGAATTCATATACACATACCAATAACATTACAGATCACAGATTTGTATAACCCCTACTAATCGACATATAGCGATTAGCAGACGTTCAATACAAATATCACATCACAGATAAATACCCGTCAGCTTAAGTCTTTAGAAACTCGATCAAAATACGGTTTTTAAAGCCCCAAAAACAAAATTTTCTTTCTGGAAAATCTGGGCTGAAAAAACATATACCAAAAATCCCAAAATATCCCACTGAGTATTCTGCAGAAAAGACGATCCACAGCCGAGTTAAATCAGCCGCGGAACCGCGGCAATAGCAAGCTATTGCCGCATTTCTGCGGCGGTTTGATGGGTTCTCTGGACCGTTTTTCTACAGTAGACTATAAAAAACCTTGAGTCGATTTTTAAAGCATGATTTATTATTTTTACAGCACTTTAAAAATTGACAGCAAGTTTGATTTCGGGGTGTATTTCGCGACTTTTTCTCTGATCGAATTTCTAGTTACTATGCTAACATGTTAGGTAGTGTTTAACTAGACTCTGATACCACTGTAAGTCCATGCTACCTCTCCCGGTACTTACGGGCATGCGGAATTTGATGAAAAACGATTTTCTAGAGGCGGTAACATGGACTCAAAACGGATCTTTGTTAAACTATCTACCTAACAACCTAATTAGGAGTTGTTAACTACTCGGTTAGGGGGTTATACCTTTCTTTCATGAACTCCTTCGTCTTCAACTCTCGATGGTATACGGATCGGCTTCACCCCGTCGTCTCCTTGCACCAAAGATCGATCCACCCGAAAGCTTCTACCTTTGGCTTCTTCTTCGAACTTTGAAGAAACTAGTTCACTCGGTTTGCTAAACCTTATGAACTAGAGTGGGTAGAGGAGAGTGTGTTGGGATTTTTTCTATGGTTCTTGCTTCTCAACACATGAGACAAGTGAACCATAGACTAGAGAGAGGGAGAGCAAGAGGAAGAGTGTCACGACCCGAAGGTACGGAACGTGACTGGCACTTAGATTACGAGACGTCTAAAGGCGTACCGTAACCTAAGTCAGCCAAAGCCCAGAAAAATCTAAACCAAAATCAAAAGAGAGTGAAGGAAAACCTTAAATGAAAACAGTTTTTAAATCAATTAAGTTGCAAAGAATCCCTTTTTAAAAACATCATAAATTTCCGAAAATTTCGGCAGAGTCTCCCCTGTATTTTCTATCCCCCAAAATGGGTACAACAAGATAATAAACCTGTAATCATAAAAATGGCATCCCCAAGCGGAAGCTAGCACTTCGCCCAAGGCGGATCACAACCACATGCAATATAATAGTAATATCTAGAAAAAGAGCATAAAAGAAATGCAAAATACCAGAAAACACACGTCGGCTCAAGTGAGCTCGACCCAAAAGAAGCAACAAATATACAAATCTCTCAGTCTCATCACTAGGTCGCATATACAATATAAAGTGGTAGATGGAGAATACTAGATACAATGATAAAGCAAAAAGAAATAAAGTGTCCTCGCAACCCACCTACGGGCGATGTCGCGAGTCTGAGCAAAAGGAACTGATGATAAGATAGCCCGCCGCTACAAGACTGACGGGTCCGACCTGCAAGACACTGTGGCACAACGGGGGTGAGTTGCCAGCTCGTGAGTAAATATAACATCTAATAAGGCAATCGTAAGAATGCACGCAATGCACCACAACATGCATGTCCATATGCGATATAACAACTCTAGTATGCATGCACATCTATGCAATGTCATTTCTAACTCTTTAAGTGTTTTAAATGCTAAGGGTACTGCATACTTAACTTTAAAAATAAATATCTGTATAATAGCTAAGTACCATCAAGAAATCATCTGAAAACCCGTGTCAAGCATCTACACCAAATAGGAATCATATCTGTCTCAATATCGGGCTCCGTCAGTCCGGATCGGCCCATATCATAAATCTCACGACAACGGTCGGTATCCTCCGGATATCCGCCGCGCCAGACATCACCGGTAGGTAGTCTTCCCCTGCCAGGCTCATCGTCTACAACTCGATCTTCTTGCCCCGGGGTACCATACCGGGCCCACCATGTACCCGAGACGGTTCATCCACTCCTCGAATCGGGTCTCGAAATCCAACAGAAAATATGAAAACTCATGGTGGACGACACATACCTCACGAGAAAACCGCAACTTTGTTTTAAAAATGATAAATATAAGCTTTTGTTAAATTCTTGCGGTTTTCCCCAAAAATCCAGAAATCGCAGCAAAACTGAAATCCTCAAGAAAATCATAATGTCCACATGTTATATATATGATAAATGTCTATGATATCAATGTATATGATGTGAGTTTTGGCTAGAAATCTATGTAGATATGATGGTAATGCGAGGTATATGCATGCTATGCAATTCCATATATCATGTATGAATGCAAATGGCATTATTAAGTTAAACCGGTTCTATAGTGCACGTGGCATGGCAATTACCAAAGGCGTGTGTATCACATGAATAGTGCGCGTGCAACAGATGCCAATGGTAATGGTGTTCGTGTTCTACGAAGTGGTATTACATAAGTATAGATGGATGTCCATGCAAGCTAATATACTGTTCGCTATAAGGGTATGCAGTGTACATGAATGGATAAGATAGCTAACAATATAATTCTTGCAAAAAAATAGGGTAATCCTAACTAGGAGGGGCGCATCGCGCCATCCAGACGATTGCCCCATAGATGAATACATCTACTCACCTGAAATCTCCGCTAATCCGATCCGGCCACCGCCTTGCCTTTTCGCGCCGTGTCCGATGTTTCCCCGACCGATCCTATATTTGCACAACACCAAGCATAAGATTACAAAACCTAAAACGATGCAAGTCACAATATACAATTATCAACGCTCTCGAATTAATCATAGCATGCACTCGGTGCGCGGAAAAACGCACGAAAATCGCTAACCTTTAACTAGAATCGTCATTTCGGGGAAATCGACAAAACTAAAATCCGGCTAGACAAAACCCCGCGTTCACGCACTCTAATAGTCCTATACGAAGCTAATTATATCGCTAACATAACGCAATTTGATCGCATTCTAATTTTCGTAAAAATCTAGTAAGCAATTTGCTTACCGATTCGATACAAACATCGCAATTTGTCGATTTAGCAAGCATATCATTACACAATTAACCACTCCAATCACCTAGATAACCATCCCTAACTTAATTCTAACAACCATGTTTCAAACCCTAACTCAACATCACAACCCATTCTTGATTTTTCATGAACAAGGATTTACACTAAATTAATACTTCAAAATTAGATTTTAGCACAAATAAACTACAAGTTAGCAAACTAGTTTAGAATTTTTACCTCACCAATTGAATCCTAGCATGATCAAGTCACCAAGAAAGCCTCCTTTCATCAAGTTTTTGAACAAATTTGGGTTGAGAGAGAGTGGATTAGGGTTTAGCTTTGAATGGGTTAATGAAATTGTGGATTTTTATTGAATTTTTGCATGAAAATTGAAGCAAAAAGGAGTGAGAAGAGAGGGAAATCTGCAGGTGAGGGGGTCGGCTGCAGGTTGGGGAGGGAGTGTGGGATTTTTGGGAGAAGTTTCTTGGTCTACAAACCCATCATGTTCTCATTTAATGCTCTCAAATCAACATTTTCCAAAAAAACCCTTTTTTCATCATTTTTTTCATAATTTTCCCACCCTAAAACCAAAAGTTTGCAAGACATGATATAATTTTATTAACACTATATTTTAGCTTATAAAGATTCCTAATTATGAAATTTACCTAATTAAATTTGTATTTATCCCTAATTTAATGTATTTAAAAAGGCTTAAAATAATAAAAAAATAATTAATTACGAATTTTTTTTATTTAACTAGAAAATTATAAGTGACATTTTAGTGACAAAATTATAGTAATATCTTATCTAAATTTTGTATAATTAGGTCTACAATGAAAAATACCTATTTTGACTTTTTACGGAAAAAGCCGAAAAATTAGCCGATTACCGAAAAACTGCCTAAACGATTTTCGAAGGGTTACAATATTCCCCCCTTAAAGAAATTCGGTCCCCGAATTTAGAATTTAACTACGCGTACCTTCAAAAAGATGGGGATATCTCTTCCTCATCTCGACCTCGGTCTCCCAGGTGACCTCCTCGCTGTTCGGGCCACGCCAAAGAACCTTGACAGACGGTATGACCTTCGACCTCAATTTCTTCACCTGCCGATCCAAAATGACCACCGGCTGCTCGGTGAAAGAAAGATCACGCTCTAGCTGGATCGTTTGGTGCTGAATCGTCTGGGAAGGATCATGAAGGTACTTGCGGAGCATCGAGACATGGAATACGGGGTGAACATCGGGGAAGCTGGGCGGAAGAGCTAACCGATAAGCGACTGGACCAACACGCTCTAGGATCTCGAAAGGACCAACATATCTAGGACTCAATTTCCCTTTCCGCCCAAATCTCATCACACCTTTCATCGGAGAGACCTTCAGGAAAACATGATCGCCAACAACGAACTCGAGTCGGCGACGGCGCCTGTCAGCATAAGATTTCTGCCGGCTCTGTGCCGCTCTCATCCTGTCCCGAATCAGCTGTATCTTCTCGGTCGTCTCCTGTACGATCTGAGGCCCCAAAATACTGCTCTCCCTAAGCTCTGTCCAACATACAGGCGATCGACATCTCCTCCCATATAAAGCCTCGAAAGGTGCCATCTGAATCGTCTCCTGGAAGCTATTATTATAGGAAAACTCGATCAAAGGCAAATGACGATCCCAGCTACCACCGAAATCTAAAGCACAAGCTCTGAGCATGTCCTCAAGAGTCTGAATCGTATGCTCTGACTGACCGTCAGTCTGCGGATGAAAGGCTGTGCTAAAACTCAATCGGGTGCCCAAAGCTTCCTGGAGTTTCTGCCACAATCGGCTGGTAAACTGGGTGCCACGGTCGGACACGATGCAAGTCAGAACACCATGCAGTCGCACTATCTCATCAATATAAACCTGGGCGTACTGAGAAAATCCAAAAGTGGTCTTCACTGGCAGAAAGTGAGCCGCCTTCGTCAGTTGATCCACAATCACCCAAATAGAGTCGTGCCCTCGACTGGTCCTGGGTAGACCCACAACGAAGTCCATGGAGACCTGCTCCCACTTCCACTCAGGGATGGGCAAAGGATGTAACTCGCCGGCTGGCCTCTGGTGCTCGGCCTTGACTTGCTGACAAGTCAGGCATCTCGACACAAAGTCTGTAATATCCTTCTTCATCCCGTCCCACCAGCAAACCTCTCTCAAATCACGGTACATTTTGGTGGAACCCGGATGCACACTGTATACTGATCTATGTTCCTCCTCGAGAATATCACGCCTCAGTCCCTCTGAATCTGGCACGCACAGTCGAGTCCCAAATCGATGTATCCCCTGATCATCAATCACGAACTCGGAAACTCTGCCCTGCCGAATCTGCTCAATAATCTCTAATGTACGGGCATCGCCGGACTATGCCTCGTGGATACGGTCAAGTAACTGTGGGCGTGCTCTGAAATGGGCTAGCTGTCCCCCTGTAGGAGTAAACTCGAACTGCACTCTGCTATCACATAAAACCTGCCAATCCGCCGTCGACTGCATCTGCACTGCGCTCAAACAAGATAAACTACCTCCGGGCCTCCTACTCAAAGCATCTGCCACCACATTCGCCTTGCCCGGATGGTATAAAATCTCGCAGTCATAATCCTTTACCAACTCCATCCAACGGCGCTGTCTCAGGTTCAAATCTCGCTGCTGGAAGATATACTTCAAACTCTTGTGGTCAGTGAATATCTGGCACGACTCACCGTATAGGTAATGTCTCCAGATCTTAAGTGCAAATACCACTGCAGCCATCTCTAAATCATGGGTGGGGTAGTTCTGTTCGTGTTTCCTCATCTGCCGAGAAGCATACGCGATAACTCTGTCGTGCTGCATCAATACACATCCCAGCCCTACTCTAGAAGCATCACAATATACCACGAACCCGCCTGATCCTGAAGGCAATGCTAACACTGGTGCAGTAGTCAGACGAGTCTTCAACTGCTGGAAGCTATCCTCACATGCCTGGGTCCAATCAAAAGGAACCCCCTTCCGGGTCAACCCGGTCAACGGTGCAGCAATGCGGGAGAAATCCTGGACAAAACGTCGATAATAGCCGGCCAGACTTAGAAAGCTGCGAACCTCTGTAACTGATACTGGTCTAGGCCAACGCTGAACTGCCTCGATCTTCTTCGGGTCCACACAAATACCGTCTCTCGTCACTACATGACCCAAGAAATCGACACTGTCTAGCAGAATGCGCACTTGGAGAATTTGGCGAACAGCTGATGCTCCCTCAAAGTCTGCAATGTGATACGTAAGTGCTGCTCATGCTCCTCCCGGCTCCGAGAATAAACCAAGATGTCGTCAATGAACACAATAATGAACTGATCGAGATACGGCCTGAATACGCAGTTCATCAAATCCATAAATGCTGCCGGGGCATTGGTGAGCCCGAACAACATCACCAAGAACTCGTAATGACCATATCGAGTACGGAAGGCTGTCTTCAGAATATCCTCCTTCCGAACTCGCAACTGGTGATAACCTGACCGTAAATCAACCTTCGAGAAAAACCCTGCACCCTGGAGCTGATCAAATAAATCATCAATGCGGGGTAGGGGATACCTGTTCCGCACAGTAACCCGGTTCAGCTGACGATAATCAATGCATAAACGCATACTTCCGTCCTTCTTCTTAACAAACAAGACGGGAGCGCCCCAAGGTGACACACTCGGTCGGATAAGCCCTTTGTCCAGCAAGTCCTGTAACTGATCCTTTAGCACTCTCAGCTCCGCCGAGGCCATCCGATAAGGCGGCATAGAGATAGGCCCCGTGCCGGGGATCAAGTCAATACAGAACTCAATCTCGCGCTCTGGTGGCAGACCAGGCAGCTCGTCAGGAAATACATCAGGAAACTCTCTCACAATAGGGACCTGGTCCAACGGAACCTCTGTGGAGCTAGTATCACAAACATAAGCCAAGAATCCCTGACACCCTTTCCTTAAGAGCTGACCAGCGCGAAGAGATGAAATTAAGCTGGGAATGGTAGCGCTACGATCTCCCTGAAAAATAAGAACCGGCTCACCAGGAAAACTGAATCTGACTGCTTTTTCACGGCAGTCCACGGATGCATAACAGGTGGCTAGCCAGTCCATACCAAGAAGAACGTCAAAGTCTAGTATATCGAGGAGAATCAAATCAGCTGAAGAATCTCTCTCCCCTATACGAACGGAACACGATCGGTACACAAAACGGGCAACAAAAGACTCGCCTACCGGGGTAATAACGACAAGCGGCCGATCTAACGGAGAAGACTCTCGGCCCAACCTCGGTGCAAAATACGTGGAAACATAGGAATGTGTGGAGCCTGGATCAAATAATACCCGTGCATCAAAAGAACATACTGGCAGAGTACCTGTCACGACAGCATTGGATGCCTGTGCATCCTGAGGAGTCAACGCGAACACTCGGGCCTGTCCACCACTAATAGCTGGCTGTGCTCTGCCTCTACCTCGGCCTCTGCCTCTGCCTCCGGCTCCTCGTCCTCTCTGAACCGGACCGCCACGCCCACGGCCTCTAGAAGCATCTGGCTGGCGTGGAGCATCATCAGGAGTAGGAAGTAAAGCTCTCTGAGAAGGTGGTGAGGGTGGTAAAGTCACATGCGGGACTGTCGCCGCGCCCTGGCGTCCTATGGTACAGTCTCTGACACGGTGGTACTGACTCCCACACCGAAAACATCCTGGAGACGACTGCTGGGTCTGTGGATATGAACCAAACAACTGACCTCGTCTCAATCCTCTGCCTCCACCATCTCCCGGAAATAATCTATCGCGGTGTCTACCCATCTGCCGCTGAGCTGGCATATCAGTACGGATCCTCTTTGGCCCAGAAGTGACCGGAGTCTCAGAAATACGCTCCTCCAAAAGTAAGGCTGCATCCATCGCGGCTGCGTATGTATCAAAGTGCTGGGTGCCGATGGCAAGGAATAGCTGTGTATCAAGCCCTCGTACAAACCTCTTTATTCTCTTCTCTTCTGTGTCGACTAGGTACGGAGCATATCGAGACAACTGGGTAAACTGTATATCATACTCCGACACTGTCATCCCAGGAGTCTTGCGCAAAGACTCAAAACTACGGGCTCGAGCATCTCGGACACTCTCCGGAAGAAAACGGGCAAGAAATGCAGCTGTAAACTCATACCAGGTCATAGAAGGCAGACCTGTAGCTCGGCCTCTCTCTACTGAGTCGTACCATGTCTGGGCAAGACCCTCCAGACGAAAGCTCGCAAACTCCACCAATCTATCATCAGAACACCTCAACGAACGGCAAATCCGAGCCATCCTATCAAGAAATGCCTGTGGGTCCTCTGTCGCATCTGTACCGGTAAAAGCTGGAGGTCTCAATCTCATGAACTCCTGTAGTGAAACAGGGATAGTCTCCATAGTAGCAGCAGGAGCGACCATCTGTGCAGCAGGTATGATCGTGGTCTGTGCGGTGGAAGGAACGTCCTCGGATCTCTGTGCCCGGCTAGACTCAACTAAAGATCCCATCATCTGCCGCAACTCTTGCATGCCGGCCTCTAATCTGGCAATACGGTCAGGATAAGGCGGATCAGTATGACCCTGAGGGGTAGGCGTATCCTCCCGCTCGATCCTCGCCTCAGACGGGCCCGCCCGAATCTCATCCCTAGCGGCAGCCCGCTGAGCTCTCGTAGTCTTTGGCGGCATCGAAGCTGGAATAAGAAACAGGACCGATAAGGACATTGCAATTGAATCAAGGAATGCAAGGAATCAAGAAAGGAAATACAAGCAATTATGTCCTAAGGTTACTTAGGCGGAGTACCGTATCGTAAGTATGCCGCGGATCATACCCACGCTACGCCACTCTGCTTAAGTCACCTACTCCATCTACCAACGTCGTCCTACACTCAGAAAGGTAAAACCTACGCTCTGATACCAACTTTGTCACGATCCGAAGGAAATGTGACTAGCACTTAGATTACGAGACGTCTAAAGGCGTACCGTAACCTAAGTCAGCCAAAGCCCAGAAAAATCTAAACCAAAATCAAAAGAGAGTGAAGGAAAACCTTAAATGAAAACGGTTTTTAAATCAATTAAGTTGCAAAGAATCCCTTTTTAAAAACATCATAAATTTCCGAAAATTTCGGCAGAGTCTCCCCTGTATTTTCTATCCCCCAAAATGGGTACAACAAGATAATAAACCTATAATCATAAAAATGGCATCCCCAAGTGGGAGCTAGCTCTTCGCCCAAGGCGGATCACAACCACATGCAATATAATAGTAATATAGAGAAAAAGAGCATAAAATAAATGCAAAATACCAGAAAACACACGTCGGCTCAAGTGAGCTCGACCCAAAAGAAGCCACAAATATACAAATCTCTCAGTCTCATCACTAGGTCGCATATACAATATAAACTGGTAGATGGAGAATACTCGATACAATGATAAAGCAAAAAGAAATAAAGTGTGCTCGCAACCCACCTACGGGCGATGTCGCGAGTCTGAGCAAAAGGAACTGATGATAAGATAGCCCGCCGCTACAAGACTGACGGGTCCGACCTGCAAGACACTGTGGCACAACGGGGGTGAGTTGCCAGCTCGTGAGTAAATATAACATCTAATAAGGCAATCGTAAGAATGCACGCAATGCACCACAACATGCATGTCCATATGCGATATAACAACTCTAGTATGCATGCACATCTATGCAATGTCATTTCTAACTCTTTAAGTGTTTTAAATGCTAAGGGTACTGCATTCTTAACTTTAAAAATAAATATCTGTATAATAGCTAAGTACCATCAAGAAATCATCTGAAAACCCGTGTCAAGCATCGACACCAAATAGGAATCATATCTGTCTTAATATCAGGCTCCGTCAGTCCGGATCGGCCTATATCATAAATCTCACGACAACGGTCGGTATCCTCCGGATATCCGTCGCGCCAGACATCACCGGTAGGTAGTCTTCCTCTGCCAGGCTCATCGTCTACAACTCGATCTTCTTGCCCCGGGGTACCATACCGGGCCCACCATGTACCCGAGACGGTTCATCCACTCCTCGAATCGGGTCTCGAAATCCAACAGAAAACATGAAAACTCATGGTGGACGACACATACCTCACGAGAAAACCGCAACTTTGTTTTAAAAATGATAAATATAAGCTTTTGTTAAATTCTTGCGGTTTTCCCCAAAAATCCAGAAATCGCAGCAAAACTGAAATCCTCAAGAAAATCATAATGTCCACATGTTATATATATGATAAATGTCTATGATATCAATGTATATGATGTGAGTTTTGGCTAGAAATCTATGTAGATATGATGGTAATGCGAGGTATATGCATGCTATGCAATTCCATATATCATGTATGAATGCAAATGGCATTATTAAGTTAAACCGGTTCTATAGTGCACGTGGCATGGCAATTAGCAAAGGCGTGTGTGTCACATGAATAGTGCGCGTGCAACAGATGCCAATGGTAATGGTGTTCGTGTTCTACGAAGTGGTATCGCATAAGTATAGATGGATGTCCATGCAAGCTAATATACTGTTCGCTATAAGGGTATGCAGTGTACATGAATGGATAAGATAGCTAACAATATAATTCTTGCAAAAAAATAGGGTAATCCTAACTAGGAGGGGCGCATCGCGCCATCCAGACGATTGCCCCATAGATGAATACATCTACTCACCTGAAATCTCCGCTAATCCGATCCGGCCACCGCCTTGCCTTTTCGCGCCGTGTCCGATGTTTCCCCGACCGATCCTATATTTGCACAACACCAAGCATAAGATTACAAAACCTAAAACGATGCAAGTCACAATATACAATTATCAACGCTCTCGAATTAATCATAGCATGCACTCGGTGCGCGGAAAAACGCACGAAAATCGCTAACCTTTAACTAGAATCGTCATTTCGGGGAAATCGACAAAACTAAAATCCGGCTAGACAAAACCCCGCGTTCACGCACTCTAATAGTCCTATACGAAGCTAATTATATCGCTAACATAACGCAATTTGATCGCATTCTAATTTTCGTAAAAATCTAGTAAGCAATTTGCTTACCGATTCGATACAAACATCGCAATTTGTCGATTTAGCAAGCATATCATTACACAATTAACCACTCCAATCACCTAGATAACCATCCCTAACTTAATTCTAACAACCATGTTTCAAACCCTAACTCAACATCACAACCCATTCTTGATTTTTCATGAACAAGGATTTACACTAAATTAATACTTCAAAATTAGATTTTAGCACAAATAAACTACAAGTTAGCAAACTAGTTTAGAATTTTTACCTCACCAATTGAATCCTAGCATGATCAAGTCACCAAGAAAGCCTCCTTTCATCAAGTTTTTGAACAAATTTGGGTTGAGAGAGAGTGGATTAGGGTTTAGCTTTGAATGGGTTAATGAAATTGTGGATTTTTATTGAATTTTTGCATGAAAATTGAAGCAAAAAGGAGTGAGAAGAGAGGGAAATCTGCAGGTGAGGGGGTCGGCTGCAGGTTGGGGAGGGAGTGTGGGATTTTTGGGAGAAGTTTCTAGGTCTACAAACCCATCATGTTTTCATTTAATGCTCTCAAATCAACATTTTCCAAAAAAAACCTTTTTTCATCATTTTTTTCATAATTTTCCCACCCTAAAACCAAAAGTTTGCAAGACATGATATAATTTTATTAACACCATATTTTAGCTTATAAAGATTCCTAATTATGAAATTTACCTAATTAAATTTGTATTTATCCCTAATTTAATGTATTTAAAAATGCTTAAAATAATAAAAAAAATAATTAATTACGATTTTTTTTATTTAACTAGAAAATTATAAGTGACATTTTAGTGATAAAATTATAGTAATATCTTATCTAAATTTTGTATAATTAGGTCTACAATGAAAAATACCTATTTTGACTTTTTACGGAAAAAGCCGAAAAATTAGCCGATTACCGAAAAACTGCCTAAACGATTTTCGAAGGGTTACAAAGAGGGTGAGAGCTCAAGCCAAGAGAGAGAAAGGAAAATGAGAGAATGAGTAAGACTTTTCTCTCTTGGCTCTCATAATCCAAAGCCATCATAACAAATCATAGCAATCAAGTATTATGTGATGGTTTAAGTCAAAATAGCCATATCATTTCATGCACTCATTTTGCACAAGATAAACAAGCAAGCAAAAGTCTTTGCCATGAAATGATAGCTATTGTCATGATGATGATCAACTAGTCCAACCTAGTCAACCGGTCAACAAAGTCAACAAGTCAACAAAGTCAACCCCTCAACAACCATGTCACTATAATACTTAATTAATATTATTGTTAATTATATTTCATATTCTCATTAGGGTTTAGCAAAGTCAACAGTCAACAGTCAACAACCCTAATGAGAATTCTCTGCTTCTGTCTCTCCGTCAACTGTGCATACACACCCGCATCCGCGTTCCGAGGAACACGAATACATACGAGATAAAACCAATCCCAAAACGTACACTAGGATTTGGCTTAAACCAAAGCCCGCTAGTGTTAACTGTCCGGACACTAAGCGTGCACAAGTGCACGGATGTGACCGAACCCTGTCGCAAAACCATGCGACCTCTACTCTTTTGCCTAAAGGCGAATAGCTCTCTGTGTGGGACTCTAAAGACTCGACACTATGCTGGCAGTGGGTTTAACCACAGACCGCAAGCGGCACTTGCTGTGCATAACGGCCCCCAGGTAGACGCCGACAAGAAGACTGACGAGGTGAAACCCATCTGAACTCCTACTGAGCCTGAATGTGACAGTTTCCGTACAGTCCGGTCTGTTCGTCTGATACATCGCATGGCGGGCCTAGGGGGCGGTAAACGTCAGTCCCCTAATAGCTGTACAAGTCGTGTCGGAGTGAAGCCCAGAACACCCTGAGATAACACAGGAAACCTACAAGTATATCTCGCTTGCCCTGGCCAGGGACTACTCGTGTAATGGCTCTTCTAGACACAGCGCGATGTCAACCCCCAATACCGGGAGAGACGAATCCTGTCTAACCGTCACTGCTTCCAAGTGCTTCGGGAGTGCACCCAACTACTACCTGTTTGCACGACTCCTTTGAGCTGTGGTAGGGTAGTAATCAAAGTACAGTGGGAACACACTCGAGACGAAGTGATAGTGTCAAGTCAGCGGACTAAGCTGTACTCATGTCATCTGGGAACTGATAACTGACGATAGGTATAATACCAACCAATCAGTTCCCGACGAGTCCTGTCCAGTGTACTCGTAACCTAACGAGCACCCACATACTATCTCAAGCACGACGTACTGACGGCTGTGGGACAGACCGTCTCCCAAACTGGGATAAGAAGCGCATACGCTAGTCTACTCCGGAGTATCGATGCCCTGTCTCGATAGTCCTGCGACTAGGGACCTGTATAAGGATGTGCTTGTGGATTACCCAGCCCCCACGAGTGTGACTGCCATCACAACGCAGGTAATCAAGCAAAGATCCTAAGGGCTCTACTAATGTGTATAGATAATATACTAAAAGAAACACATGTACACATTAAAGTAGAAACAAACCAAGTAGTATATTACCATTTTAAGCAAGATTGTATATACAGCTGTGAATATCACAAGCTTCCATTAAGTAATATACAAACTAGTATGATACAGTAATGGCCTCTAGGGAATATACACTAACACCTCCCTCCTTAAGCTTATCGTGGGAGCCATCTGGGAAGCGCTTCCCCTATTCTGTTCCGGTGTGCCGCTTAGGGTGTTGGATGCCGCCGAGGATAAGGTGCACTCGGTGTACCTGATGAACTTAATCTTGAAGAGACGGCGAGACAGTCTTGTCGATCTCTTGCACGAGGTCTTTCAACAGTCAGCCATACTCGCTGCTTATCGGAGGGTGGAAGACATCAGGGGGGATCCTGACGCTTGTGCTCGCGAAAGAAAGCACACCAGGATGGTCCGCGAGGCTTGTAAAGTCATAGATAGGGTCACTTTCGAGTTCCTCAATCCATGTCCTGGGTTCGAGGTTATGCCTTTGTAAATATTTTAATAATGTTATTATCTATTTCTCCGTAATTGTAAGGACCCCTTTTTATGATATGAATAGAAAATTTCCATTTCAGTTTTGTCTTATTTCTTGTTCTGAATCTTTTGCACATGCATGAATGAGTGTGTCTCGAACGCTTGATCAAATGTGCATCGGATGTCCTTTTTGTTGCTTTATCCTTTCTTTTATTCTCAGCATACTGTCTTGATAAACATATTTGACCGATAATAGAGTAAGCATCTAGATTTTTCCGAGAGATAGCGATGGCTTAGACCGCAGGTTCAGATCTGCCGCCTAAGACTTTTCAACTCTATGAGCCGTGAGGGTTTCATAGAGATTTTCTCCCTACGGATCGATAGGATCTCGTAGGTGTATTTTCTCCTAATGAATCATGAGGATTTCTAAGTGTGTTTTCTCTTATACGTCGTAAGGATCTTATAAGAGAATTTTCCCCTCTTACGAGTCGAGAGGACCCATAAGCGGTTCTTTCCCTCCTTGTCGAAATTTGACTTTGGAGAGTGGGACCCATGAATAGTATGCAAGAGACCGTTTTAGACTGACTTGCAGGATCCCATTGTTCAGGAAACAAGTTTTTTAATCCCTGTTGCCTGAGGCTTCATCTTGCAAGTTGAGACGAATCGGGAATTTCCCGCGAAGACACTGGTTTCTCTGCGAGCCGACGCGAGTCAGGAAGCCTTCATCAAGGATGTTTGTTTCCCTGAATTGAGGTATTTTCCAAGGATATTTGTTTCCCTGGTGTTGAAACGGACCGAGAATTTCCTACGGAGACACTGGTTTCTCTGCGAGCCGACGCGAATCAGGAGGCCCTCATCAAGGATGTTTGTTTCCCTGAATTGAGGTATTTGACAAGGATTATTTGTTTCCTTGGTGTTGAAACGGATCGATAATTTCCCACGGAGACACTGGTTTCTCTGTGAGTCGACGCGAATCAGGAGGCTCTCATCAAGGATGTTTGTTTCCTGGAATTGAGGTATTTGCCAAAGATTATTTGTTTCCCTGGTGTTGAAACGGATCGAGAATTTCCCACGGAGACACTGGTTTCTCTGCGAGTCGACACGAATCAGGAGGCTCTCATCAAGGATGTTTGTTTCCCGGAATTGAGGTATTTGCCAAGGATTATTTGTTTCTCTGGTGTTGAAACGGATCGAGAATTTCCCACGGAGACACCGGTTTCTCTCTGAGTCGACGCGAATCAGGAGGCTCTCATCAAGGATGTTTGTTTCCCGGAATTGAGGTATTTGCTAAGGATTATTTGTTTCCTTGGTGTTGAAACGGATCAAGAATTTCCCACGGAGACACCGGTTTATCTGCGAGTCGACGTGAATCAGGAGGCTTTCATCAAGGATGTTTGTTTCCCAGAATTGAGGTATTTGCTAAGGATTATTTGTTTCCCTGGTGTTGGAACGGATCGAGAATTTCCCACGGAGACACTGGTTTCTCTGCGAGTCGACGCGAATCAGGAGGCTCTCATCAAGGATGTTTGTTTCCCTAAATTGAGGTATTTGCCAAGGATTATTTGTTTCCCTGGTGTTGAAACGGATCGAGAATTTCCTACGGAGACACTGGTTTCTCTACGAGTCGACGCGAATCAGGAGTCTCTCATCAAGGATGTTTGTTTCCCGGAATTGAGGTATTTGCCAAGGATTATTTGTTTCCCTGGTGTTGAAACGAATCGAGAATTTCCCGCGGAGACACTGGTTTCTCTGCGAGCCGACGCGAATCAGGAGGCTCTCATCAAGGATGTTTGTTTCCCGGAATTGAGGTATTTGCCAAGGATTATTTATTTCCCTGGTGTTGAAACGAATCGAGAATTTCCCGCGGAGACACTGGTTTCTCTGCGAGTCGACGCGAATCAGGATTTTCTTCGTCAAGGACACTTGTTTCCTCGAGTCGAAGGATTTTGCTGAAGACACTGGTTTCTTCGGGGTTGAAACGAACCGTCGAGATTTGGCTTCTTTTTCTGGCGGAGCCTGTTGGGAAAGTATGGTTCCCTCTTTGTTCGCGCCCTTGGATTATATACAGGAATCGATGTGATCTCAACTGTAGGGCTAAAGTCTTATCATTTTTTTTGTTTTATTTCCGCGATGCTTTATCATTTCAGCTTTTATATCGCGAAGGTCGCGATTGCCCAATCATTTCGGCTATTTTTCGTGGTGCCTAATCATTTCGGCTATTTATTTTATTTTTACTCGCTGCTTTTTATTGCGAGTTGCCCAATCATTTCGGCTATTTTGTATGCATATGTTTTTACTTGCTGCTTTTTATTGCAAGTTGCCCTATCATTTCGGCTATTTCGTATGCATGTGTGGCCTACTGGCTTTTCACCGTAAACCTGAAACTAGACACCGATTTCAGCATCAGCACCGCTGCAACTGGGATATTGCCAGGAGCGAATCATCATTTGCCTCTGTCGACATCGAACAAAGGTGGCTTAGCGAACATGGTTAAGGTCCTGTCAACTAAGGCTTTTAACTTCATGAGCCGTAAGGGTCTCACAAAGGTATTTCTCCCTACAAGTCGTGAGGATCGTGTAGGTGTGTTTTCTCCTCAGGAATCGTGAGGATTCCTAAGTGTATGTTCCTTTGTAAGTCGTAAGGATCTTACAAGAGGGTTTTCTCCTTGTAAGTCGAGAGGACTTATAAGGGTTGTTCATCATGCGCACATATCCCCAATCACGGATGAAACTTGGTTAGGGAAATGTTTATTCGCGCCCGTGGATTGTATACAAGGGTCAGTATTGAACCACTTGTAGGGAAATATTGAAGGTTGTGGGGGTTGCTTAAGCACAGGTTTAGATCTCTGTAACTTAAGACTTTCAAATCTTACGAGCCGTGAGGGTCCCATAAGAGAGTTCTCCTTACGAGTCGTAAGGATCTCGCAAGTGTATTTTCTCCCTAGGAATCGTGAGAATCCCTAAGTGTGTTGCTCCCTTGTGAGTCGTAGGGATCTCACACGGGTGGTTTCTCCCTACAAGGTCGAGAGGACCCTATAAGTGTCCTTTAACGAGGTTGCGCCCTTTCAGGTTTTCACAAACACTCGCCGGTAGTCCTGCTGTTTTTACTCACGGAGCCCTTTCGGGTTTTCATCCGTGCCCTTTTTGCTTATGGACGTACCCCTTTTTTTATATTCTTTTTATTTTTATATATTTTTTTATGAGGTCGCGCCCTTTCGGGTTTTCACGAACACTCACCGGTAGCCCTGCTGTTTTTACTCACGGAGCCCTTTCGGGTTTTCATCCGTGCCCTTTTTGCTTATGGGCATACCGTTTTTATTTTAATTTATATATATATATATATATTTTATTCATCTCGTCAGCCTGAAGATACTGCGGTAGTAGTTTAAGGACGTTTCGGTCCGTCATTAGTTTAAGGACGTTTCGGTTCGTCATTAGTTTAGGGACGTTTCGGTCCGCCATTAGTTTAGGGACGTTTCGGTCCGTCATTGAGAAGGCTGGTTAATGCTTATAAAGTTTGAGCTTAGGAAGATAGCGAGCGGACATAGTCGTCGTCATCTATCATTGACCTAGGCAGTAACCTTCTAAGCGTAGTATTTCTTTAGGAAGCGACCATTTATTGGCCTGAAAGGCCTTTCACCATGCATATCCATGAGTAGATAGGCTCCACCCTGGTAGACCTTATCTATGATGTACGGGCCTTCATAGTTTGGCTCGAATTTTCCCCGCTTGGTGCGATTGGGGATTATAGGCCTTTTGACCACTAGCACGAGTTCGCCTTGGCGGAACGTCCTCGGCCTAGTCAATTTTTCGTATGAGCGCGTCATCTTTGCTTTGTAAGCCTCCAGATTTTGTTGTGCTATGAGCCGGGTCTCATCAAGGGCATCAAGCTCCTCAAGCCGAAGGTGAGCATTTTCTTCGTCCGTCAGCTTGTAGTGGACCGCCACTCGTAGAGAGGGTAACTCTATCTCGAGGGGGAGTACTACTTCTGTACCGAATACTAACGCGTATGGCGTTGTGTTCGTGGCTGTTTTGAACGTAGTTTGATACGCCCAGAGAACTTCTTGCAGTCTCTCGTGCCAGTCCTTCTTATTTCAGGACACCGTCTTCTTCATGATCTTTGTCAAGGTTTTGTTGAAGGCCTCAGCTAGACCGTTAGCTCGCGGATTATAAACCGAGGAATATCTCCAATCTATATTGTGTTGTTGCGCGAAGCGACTGATCTTGTGGCTTCTGTAAGCTGGCCCGTTATCGGAGATGATCCGTCGCGGAGTTCCAAATTGATATATGACGTGCGTCTTGAAGAAGTGGAGGATATTCTCCGTCTTCACTTCCCTCAGCGGTACTGCCTCTGCCCATTTGGAGAAGTAGTCAGTCGTCGCCAGGATGAAACGATGTCCCTTGGACGATGCTGGTTCGATGGGGCCGACTATGTCGGTTCCCCACATTTCGAATGGCCAGCTAGCCACTGTTGGATGGAGTGGATTTGGATGCTGGTGGATGAAGTCCCCATGAATTTGGCATGAGTGGCACTGCTTTGCATACTCGAGGCAGTCATGAATCATCGTGGGCCAGTAATAGCCCATCCGTTTGATCTTCGACTTCATCTTTGGGCTTGCTTGGTGAGAACCACAGAGTCCGTCATGAACTTCCTGAACGACCCTTTTCGCTTCAGCAGGTCCCAGGCATCTCAACCACAAAGAATCAAGTGACCTCTTGTACAGAGTATCATTGACGAAGGCGAAAGACAGAGATCGTTTCATAAGCTGATGTCTTGAGGACGCATCTTCGGGCGTTCGACGGTATTTGAAGTAGTTTATAAAGACATCTCTCCAATCCTCGGTATTTTCCTGATCTTTTATTTGTAGGGTCGTCTGCTCAGTCGTTCCCTTCTCTTCGGGTGATTCCGGGGATATTTTTGCTGGGGCAAGCACCCGACGGCTTTGTACCACAATTCTTACATTATCGAGGTTCTCATCAGCCAGTTCCTTGGCGAGCTTGGCCAATGCGTCCGCTTTGCTGTTTTCTGCGCGTGGTATGTTTTCCAAAGTATAGGAAGAGATTTGGGTCAACAGTTGCTGCACCTTCTCGCCGTACTTCACCAACTCTGCTTTGCACGTCTGGTATGTTGGATATAGTGCCCTCAGAGTCAATTATTGGATCACAGGCACATGATTGCAATGATTGAGGGAGGACCTATGCCGGTAGGACAGTCTTACTCGAGATGATAGTATGCTATCTAGTTTATCTTTATCATCGTGTACTGCTTTAGGTGACCTTATGAGTCGCTATTATACGTTGATTGAGCCCTTAGGATTCTTGCTTGACTACCAACAGTATGAGGGCGATTATATACGTGAGAGCTGGAGTCTATAAGCACATCCTTAAAAGGTCCCTAGTCGTGGGAGTTTCGAGACAGGGCATCAATTCTCCAGAGTAGACTAGTGTATACAGTCGAGACCCCGATGAGGGGCGGTGGCCGGTCTCACAAGCCACTGGTGTCAGTTGGTTCACCTAAGATGTATACAGGTGCTCATTGGGTTATGAGTACACCGGACAGGATTCGCCGGGAACCTGCTAGTTGGGATTATACCTGATGTCAGATAGCAGTTCCCTGGTGACATGTATACAGGTTAGTTCATCGACCTGAGATCGTCATTTGTCTTTTGTGAGTTCCCACTGTGCTTTGATTACTACCCTACCACGGCTCAAAGGAGTCGTGCAAACAGGTTTTAGTTGGGTACAGTCCCGAGTCACATGGAGGCAGTGAGCGGATCTGCAGGGGTTCGTATCTCCCGGTATTGGGGGTGAGGTCGCGCTGTGTCTAGGAGAGCCAGAACATGAAAAGTCCTTGGCTAAGGCAGGAGATTTACTGGTAGGTATTCTAGTAGTATCTCAGGGTGTTCTTGGCTGCACTCCGACACGACTTGTACCACTTTTGGTGGTCTGACTTTTACCAACCCCCTAGGCCCGCCATGCGATGCTCATAGACGAACGGACCGGACTGTACGGATATTGTCACTGACAGGCTCAGTAGGATGTCAGGATGAGTTTGCTCATCGATGTCCCTTTTGGTCAATAGCTAGTGGCCCATCACGTATGGCTAATACCTCTGACGTGCTAGTGGTTAAATCCATAGCCATAGTATTGACGAGTATTTAGAGTCCACCACACACACAGTTACTCAGGTTTCGGGCAAAACGCTGTGGAGGCCGTATGGAGATATGGCAGGGTTCGATCAGATACGTGCGGTATTGCACGGATCGTGATCGGACGGTTTTTACTAGCCGGCTTTGGCTTAAGCCGGATCCTAGTATTTGACAGTGTAGATTTTTTCTCGTTGCATTTATGTTCAGTGGGAATACAAATGCGGGCATGTATATGCAGTAGTGGGGTTTTTTCTGTAATTTATTACGGGATCAGTTTTCTGAGGTTGCCAGTTTGCTTTCCGTTCCGGCCGGTTTTTCTTTGTTCTTTCACGGCCGGACTTTTGTGATGGAGGGTGTTATTTGCAAGTTTGCAAATAACACATTGTGGAGGGGTTTCTTGCATTTGCATAGATTATGATGGTTTCATGATTTGACTAGTATCATGAGATCCTTTTTCTTTCTTATCCTTTGCTTTTTGAGATTAGAAATGGATGTGATGCTTTCTTTTGATGTGGTCACCACCCTTGATCTCCTACACTCACCTCCCTTGATGTTTTAGTTCTTTCCTCCACCATTTTGATTTGGAGAGGCCAGCCACATATTGGAGAGTGAGAGAGAGAGGTTTCATTTTGTATGAGGGAAATTTGATTATTTCATTTGGCTTGCTCACAAAATCCTTCTCACCTCTCCAAAGTTCTTGATTCCTACTTCCATCCAAAGGCAACTTCAAACCCTCAAAGAGACAATGGCTACTACACTATTCTACAGCAAATCTTGGACGCGTCGGCTAGCCAACTTCGCGCCCGAGTTGCCTCGGTCCAGAGGTGGGAGCCCGTAAAAGTACCGGCTACGTGGTGCCCTTTCCGACGAGGAGGTGATGGACGGAGTTTCCGCGGGAGATCGGAGTGGAGACGAAGACCGAAGGACACGGATCGCTTGGTATAGCTTCTCTACCCATCTTTTAGTTTGCTAGTAGCTAGGTTAATGGCCCGATCCGGGTTGAAAGTGCGCGGTGGTGCCGGTTTGCTAGTTTGCAAAGTTTTTCGTTTCCGCGTTTCCGGCGTCGGATCGAATGCCGGGGCGCCACCGCGGACTTACAATGGTATCAGAGCCACGCCGTTAACCTAGCCTAGCTTGCTCTTGTATGTTTAGAACTCGATCGAACAAAAATCCCCCAAAACCGTATTTTCAATGCATCGTGTTTCTGTCGAAATTTTTTCTGCTCCAAAAATTTTTCAGGTTGTTTCAGAATACTGTGCATGAAAATATAAGAATTGTGTGAAAATTTGGTCGCGTGATCACTCCATACCGCCGCGGAACCGCGGCCAAACCCATGCTTGGGCCGCGGTTCCACCGCGCTTTTAACTGATCAGCTTACCAAATTTTTCCAGATTGTCTTATACTTGGAAATAGGAGTTTTGGGATATTATTTTTGGGCCCAGATTTTCTGTAAGTGCTACAGTATTGCTTGGGGGCCCACTTGATAAAATTTGTTCGATCGGATATTTTAAACATGCTAGTTCACAGTATTTACATTATATCTGCGACCGTGAATGTCACTTGATCGGTAAATCCTGTCTAACTGCTATAGCCCGGTTAGACGGATTTGCGAACGTGACCTTCACGTTGATGTTCTGTGTATTGCTGTGTTGTTGCGGATCGGTCGTGGGGGATAGCCTGGATGCAATGTTAGTACAGTTTTGTTTTATATGTACATTTGATATTGCGGGGCGAGCGTCCGACATGTGGACCGCCGTCACTGCCTGTTTGTATTATTCTTTTGGGGCACGACCTGGTTGCGGTCGATGTACCCGTTGTATGTATATTTTACTTTCTGTACTAGGATTACCCCGCGAAGGGGTGCATGGATAGCCGGGTTCTAGAGGGCAACGGGCCCGTATCTCATGGCATTGAGACGGAGGGGTCTTTACTCTAGAACTGGCGGGCTATTCGCCGCACTCGTAGGGGGTATAGGATTGACCCTGGAGGGGTGCCCAAGTTATCGGATTCCGTGAAGTGCTGGGTGGTCCATTCACGTTGCTGAAGGCGGCTGCCTCGCTTCAGGATTTGGCGGGTAACTTTCCGCGCTCGTAGGGGTCTAGGTTTTCATTGCACAGGCTATCCACACGATCAGGGGAACGTCGGGTTTCAGTAGCGGCTCTATGAAACCCGGGGATCCCAGATATCTGTATTATTCTGTGATGCTATACATTTCTGTGATGTTGCATTTTTTTATCACGCCTTGAGCGAAAATTATATATTATATATATACTAGTAGATGTTGTATATGTTTTGCATCCGCGCTAGTCCAGTCCACGCTCTGTCGTTAGTTAGCTAACCTAACGGGTGATGACGGGACCCAGTGGCGAATGCAGATGGCATATACATACATCATTATATTTTCGTTCTTTTATGGTGTGATCAATTGATGGGACTGCATTGATTTGGATCAATGCAAGTTAAACAAACCTATTTTAATGTTGTTGGAACATTTTTCAAAAAGCAGTTATTGCAAGGGCGTTCTCTTTTGTTTTGCACAGTGGTATTCAGTTGGAATATCCTGCTCCTCAGTCGACAAGGCAAGGGCCGAGATCCCTTCACCGGGAGTGACCCCTTGGACAAAAGTTTGCGTCAGGGCAATAACTTCACTATAGCCGATTACTTTTGCTTTGCATCATGGTATTCAGTTGGAATATCCTGCACCTCATTCTACAGGAAAGAGCCGAGATCCCTTCACCGGGAGTGACCTCTTTAGCAAAGGTTTTCGTCACTATATTTTTACAAAGCTCTCCGGTTCCTTCAACGATATCAAGTTCATTACGTTAAAGGTTTTCGCCAGAAACCATTCGTAGCCCTCTGTCATTTCAGTTAAATATTTGGTAGTATTCAAGCTATGTATTTTGACCTCACGCCAAGGCATAGTGTTTGGTAGTTGCCGGGTATTTATCTGTTTCATAGATAGATGCGTTGGTTTGGGACAGTCGTACTACTATTTTGGCCTACGTCAAGGGTATGTACGGGTGGATTCAAATTAACCTGGATAATGATAGGTAGAACTTGACATGTGACTTATGATATTTTGACCTCACGTCAAGGTTATAAGAGCATGGGGCAAAAAATCCACATCGGGAGTTTCAAAAGAACTGAAACTTGCCAGATATGCGCATACCTTCTGGAGTGTGATAACGTGAGCGGATTCCGTCACGTTATCATGCGATGATAGTTGGATCCCGATTCCCACTGATGAGTTGGTTTACTCCTCGGGTGATCCCGGCTAATTCTTCTTTCAGGTTTGGGGAAGAATTTGACGTTACAGTGGGAGGTTTCCAGATTAGATAAAGTGATAACCATTCTGATCTAGGTTAGAGTGCACGCTGAGTGTTTCTTTTCTCTCTCTCTTTGGCAGCGACCATTGACCCGACCCTAGACTATGACTCAGTGTCCAAGTTGACTGAACCTTCTTAACACTGGCTTTTGGATTGTCAGAGTTGCAAACCTCATTGCCACTCCTACTTTTACCCTTTTCTCCAGGACACCCCGTATTACTACGAACGTCCACTTCTATTGGACAAAACCATCGTATGGTTATATACGAACTCGAAGGAATTCGAGGATGGTTTCTGGTTCTGGAGAAAATGAATAGGACTATGCAGTTGTCTTTTCCTTTTGCCTTCTCTCAGGTTGCGAGTACTCCTTGGTTTAGGAGATAGTACACCTATTACGCAAATTGGATAGTCTTCTTCCAGACCTTAGGCTGGTGCCGGACGGTAGGGAATGAAGAAAGCCAATTAGCCTAAACAGTGTACAGAAGGTATTAAGTTCAGACAAAGCAAGGGATTAGTAAGAGGGCAAAGTAAATTGCGACTGCTATTCACGACCAAACTAAATATTTCTTCGCCAATCCTAAATCACCTTTGTATTTCTCCAGGACACTCCGTATCACTACGAAGATCCCAGTTTATTGGATAATCCATCGTATGGTTTTATACGAACTCGAAAGGAACTTGTTCCAGTTCGGGGATGGATCCTGGTTCAGGAGAAATAGGAATAAAGTTCATTCAGGTGTCTTTTATCTTCACCTTCTCTCGCATTGCGAGTGCTCCTACGATTAGGACAGTACACCCATTATGCTTATTGGATAGTCTTCTTCCAAACCATAGGCTGGTGCCGAACGGTAGGGAAGGAAGAAAACCATTTGGCCTAAAGGGGTGTACAGAAGGTAATGACTAAAGACATATAAAGGGATTTGGAGAGATGGAAAAAAATTATACGGTTACAGTTGTGAATCTGGATAATGGAAGAGGCATTACAAGGAATACCAGGATACCCCATCGAAACATTTCAATGTTTCAGTTTCACTATGTACTGTTAAAAGAAAACTGATTTCCCAATTAGACACTTGCTCCAGGGTATGTATTTACCAGGTATGATTCTCACATCTGTATGGTTTTACAGATGATGAGTGGGAGTAAGTTATTGGGAACGAGGTGACCATCCTCATTATATCGGGATTCATTGTAATTGGTGATATTTGAGGAAGTCACCTGGGTTGTTTGCTGGTCGGCAAATATATGGTTTTGAATATCCGTTGTTATGCACCAATTTCAAATTGATGTATCTGTACGTCTATTTTTATAGAGTGAGATATTTCTTTTTGAAATTATGTCTATGACATTTGCCTATATCAGTGGATGGTTAGGTAAGGAGTATTGAACAGCGGTGTAATTCTTCTTAACCATAAGTACAGTTTTCAACCTACGACACACAGTGAATGAGTTATTAGACTCAAGGGACTTATACAGAGTATTGTATATTATCCAGTGTCCATTAGGTCAGAGGGGTTGGTCCTCGTACTATATTCGGTTTACTTATTATTTCTCTAGTTCTTAGACAGGTGTTTCGTAGAAACACATGGTCCAAGTTTTGAGAAGTTATAGGTATAAGAATAAAGTAGAGAACCAGATATTGCAAGTATCGGGATTCTTCAAGGTGATCGAAGATGTAGATACTTGTGGATGGTATTCAGTTGATAGTAGTGATTAAGAGAACTTGCTTCTCTTTCAGGTTACTCATAATTGGAAGTACTCCTAAGTTGAGTAACGTTGATCGGCTTCTTTCCATTTAGTTGACATGCACATATCTTGACCTTGTTAAGATACGGGGAGTTGTCCGGCTTATGCTTAAAACCAGACACTGGACAACTCAAGGCACATTTCTGTAATGGCTGTTTGTGGGTTAACCCGGGCTATGACGAGGGTTGACTTTCTACCATCTGGAAGATCAATAGTGATATTGTTCTTGACTCACCACAGTTTTAACAAAAATGGATTTTTTTTCAGAAAACAGTAGTGGGAGTATGGTAGAACTGGAAGTGATTCCAGAACTGCAAACGATTATTGAAGATTTGATAAGAACCTAAAGATTCAATCTGGTTTGACATTCCATTGGCCACTCCGCAGATAAAGTGGGTAACCTCAGGAGCTCGAGAGGTACTTCGGTATGCTCAAAGACGGTGGCAAGGAGGTTCTTGTTTACCCAGACTTGCCATTGCTGTTGTTCCAGACTGTGAGACCCGGCAGGAGGATGAGTATAGCGTCGTTCTAAACTAGCTTTAGAAGTGTACGTCTATATGACTCTGCCAGAGGGTTGTCGTAGTCAGTGGGAGCAGCGGAAGCATTGGTGGAAAGGTGGCTTATGTCTATTTATAGACTAAAGCAGATATAGTGGAGATAGATCATCTATTTCTGATGTGACAGTCATAGGTCTGACTTCATCAGAATAGGGGATGGATCTGTAAAGAAGGTAGTAGGGTGTGATGTCCTGGTATTTGATGACATACACAGAGTAGGAAGTGATATTCCTATACTACGATCGGTTATACTTTGGTCGTCACACAGTGTTTTCTCCACATAGGACTTGGGTATTATATCAGACATTCTGGTCACTAGATCTATGGTTTTAGATCTAGATGGTTTCCCAATCTGGGTACTTTGACAGCATTCTAAGAGTATTTAGAATGGACGACTCCTGGCATGGTAGTATACCTGCAGGTGATGGGGTCACCCTCTCTAAAGGTGTTTTACAGACTAAAGGGGAGAAGGATACGCATGATTGGCAGATCACTTGCTTAGGCAATTGAGTCAATCATGAGATGTCAAGTACCACACCAGATGTTGTTCTTGCAGTAGATGCAATAAGTTGATATTCATCCAATCCTGGAGAAACAATCGGGAGCAGTTTTAGAACATAAGTTGATGTTCTAGGGATATGATAACAGCATTCTCCTTCGGGAGACAGTTATCATTCCAGGCTTCCTAAGGTGACCTGGATGGCAGAGTGGCTGTCAGAGTTATAGTTTTCCTTCTGACGAGGGGCAGTATTATGGAAAGGTGGTCCAGGTGGATACTGAGGGAAGACATGGCGTAGGATACTGATTAAGTTCAGTTGATGATACAGTCTAAGAAGTTTGGATTTGGAGTTCATTTATGAGCTAGGTCCCATTAGACATCCAGACACATTCTAAGAAAGGTATTGCTCATTTCGGGAGATGGCTTTCTCCGCAAACTTGAGATATAGAGAGACATAGAAAGAAACACCAGAGCGGATCCACTCACTGAGGCTATTCCTCGAACGCAATAGTTTCACAAACGAGCTTTGTGAGACCGACTGGTAGAGGAGTTGGGTGTTCGGTATCACACGGGCTGTGAGTATGCGACATCGCAATAATTATCCTTTAGTGCAAGTGGGAGATTGTTGGATATAGTGCCCTCAGAGTCAATTATTGGATCCCAGGCACGTGATTGCAATGATGGAGGGAGGACCTATGCCGGTAGGATAGTCTTACTCGAGATGATAGTATGCTATCTGGTTTATCTTTATCATCGTGTACTGCTTTAGGTGACCTTACGAGTCGCTATTACACGTTGATTGAGCCCTTAGGATTCTTGCTTGACTACCAGCAGTATGAGGGCGATCGTATACGTGAGAGCTGGAGTCTATAAGCACATCCTTAAAAGGTCCCTAGTCGTGGGAGTTTCGAGACAGGGCATCGATTCTCCAGAGTAGACTAGTGTATACAGTCGAGACCCCGACGAGGGGCTGTGGCCGGTCTTACAAGCCACTGGTGTCAGTTGGTTCACCTAAGATGTATACAGGTGCTCATTGGGTTATGAGTACACCGGACAGGACTCGCCGGGAACCTGCTAGTTGGGATTATACCTGATGTCAGATAGCAGTTCCCTGGTGACATGTGTACAGGTTAGTTCATCGACCTAAGATCGTCATTTGTCTCGTGTGAGTTCCCACTGTGCTTTGATTACTACCCTACCACGGATCAAAGGAGTCGTGCAAACAGGTTTTAGTTGGGTACAGTCCCGAGCCATATGGAGGCAGTGAGCAGATCTGCAGGGATTCGTATCTTCCGGTATTGGGGGGGAGGTCGTGCTGTGTCTAGGAGAGCCAGAACATGAAAAGTCCTTGGCCAAGGCGGAAGATTTACTGGTAGGTATTCTAGTAGTATCTCAGGGTGTTCTGGGCTGCACTCCAACACGACTTGTACCGCTTTTAGGGGTCTAACTTTTACCAACCCCCTAGGCTCGCCATGCGATGCTCATAGACGAACAGACCGGACTGTACGGATATTGTCACTGACAGGCTTAGTAGGGTGTCAGGATGAGTTCGCTCATCGACGTCCCTTTTGGTCAATAGCTGGTGGCCCGTCACGTATGGCTAATACCTCTGACGTGTTAGTGGTTAAATCCATAGCCATAGTATTGACGAGTCTTTAGAGTCCACCACACACACAGTTACTCAGGTTTCGGGCAAAACGCTGTGGAGGCCGTTTGGAGATATGGCAGGGTTCGATCAGATACGTACGGTATTGCACGGATCGTGATCGGACGGTTTTTACTAGCCGGCTTTGGCTTAAGCCGGATCCTAGTATTTGACAGTGTAGATTTTTTCTCATTGCATTTATGTTCAGTGGGAATACAAATGCGGGCATGTATATGCAGTAGCGGGGTTTTTCTGTAATTTATTACGGGATCAGTTTTCTGAGGTTGCCAGTTTGCTTTCCGTTCCGGCCGGTTTTTCTTTGTTCTTTCACGGCCGGACTTTTGTGGTGGAGGGTGTTATTTGCAAGTTTGCAAATAACACATTGTGGAGGGGTTTCTTGCATTTGCATAGATTATGATGGCTTCATGATTTGACTAGTATCATGAGATCCTTTTTCTTTCTTATCCTTTGCTTTTTGAGATTAGAAATGGATGTGATTCTTGCTTTTGATGTGGTCACCACCCTTGATCTCCTACACTCACCTCCCTTGATGTTTTAGTTCTTTCCTCCACCATTTTGATTTGGAGAGACCGGCCACATATTGGAGAGGGAGAGAGAGAGGTTTCATTTTGTATGAGGGAAATTTGATTATTTCATTTGGCTTGCTCACAAAATCCTTCTCACCTCTCCAAAGTTCTTGATTCCTACTTCCATCCAAAGGCAACTTCAAACCCTCAAAGAGACAATGGCTACTACACTATTCTACAGCAAATCTTGGACGCGTCGGCTAGCCAACTTCACCCCCGAGTTTCCTCGGTCCAGAGGTGGGAGCCCGTAAAAGTACCCGGCTACGTGCTGCCCTTTCCGACGAGGAGGTGATGGACGGAGTTTCCGCGGGAGATCGGAGTGGAGACGAAGACCGAAGGACACGGATCGCTTGGTATAGCTTCTCTACCCATCTTTTAGTTTGCTAGTAGCTAGGTTAATGGCCCGATCCGGGTTGAAAGTGCACGGTGGTGCCGGTTTGCTAGTTTGCAAAGTTTTTCGTTTCCGCGTTTCCGGCGTCGGATCGACGGCCGGGGCACCGCCGCGGACTTACATGGTAGTCGCCATTTACTTGACTAACGACCAGCTGGGAGTCTCCGTATATGAGGAGGTTTTCAATTCCCATGTCGATGGCGATCTCGAGGCCTACTATCAAAACTTTGTATTCGGCTTCATTGTTTGTCCTCAGCTCTGTTAGGGAGAAAGCGAAACGCATTATCCCTCATTGTGGAGTTACAAAGATGAGTCCTACCCCCGATTTGATTATAGGGGTACTTTGTTTGCCCTTCTTCACGGAAGATGCTCCATCGAAATAAAGCTCCCATCGGGTATCACCACCGTCGATCGCGTCAAACGCATGTTCGTCTGGAAGATCGCAATTTAAAGGAGAATCGGCAGGTATCGGATGCTCAGCGAGGAAATCGGCGATGGCCTGGCCTTTCACTGCCTTGAGAGGTTGATATGTTATCGAGAACTCCATCAAGAGCATGGCCCATTTAGTGAGTCGTCCCGTCAATATGGCCTTTGACATTAAATATTTAAGAGGGTCCACCTTCGAAATGAGACGGACTTCATGTGCTAACGCATAATGTCTGAGCTTTGTTATCGCAAAGATTAACGCCAGGCAGTGTTTTTCAATGGGGGAGTAGTTGCTTTCTGCCCCCAGTAGAACTCGACTTAAGTAATAGAGAGCTCTCTCCTTCCCTTGATCGTTCTCTTGTGCCCATAATGCGCCTAAAGAACCTTCGAGGGCAGTTGTATAGAGAATGAGAGGTTTTCCCTTGACCGGAGCGGCCAATACCGGCGGGTTCTGCAGGTATTGCTTGATCTCGTCTAGCGCGCTTTGGCATTTTTAGTCCCAGACGAACGGGGTTCCCTTCTTCATCAGGTGGCTGTAAGGACGGCACTTGCCTGAAAGGTTGTCTATAAATCGCCGTATGTAACAACTCCAATTTTTGTATACAAAAAAATTTGATTTGAAATTTAAGTATACATGGAGTATTTAATGTTGCTGATAACATTTTAAGTATCTATTTCCCTATAATAATTACAAGAAGGAGCTTGTAGCTCACTGGTAAGACCTTGCACTGATGAACCTAGCCACCAGAGTTCGAATCCCATGCCCCACATTATTTTTAGATTATTTTTCTTTTAAAATTCTTGAAAGCCCAATAGTCCACAGGCCATAACTCCCAAATATTGAACTGAACCCAAAAATGTGAGTATACCAAAGCCTACGTCAGGCGAACCCATGCCCGACGGCACCCCGACTCGGCCTGACTTGGCCGAGTCGGCCGGCGGACCGGCCGACTCGGGCCGGCGCCGCCTGCCGGACTCGGCCGGACGGTCGAGTCGTCTACACGAAAGTTTCTCCTTTTCAACTTCCCAACTCCCCTGTTTACTCCAATTTATTGGATCGGTTCTCAAATGTTAATTGCAACCAATTCATTACAAATTTTAATGCTTTTTATTTAATTTTTTATAATTTTTTTAATAAATAAAACCACCCTAGCTACCCTATAAATAGACCCCTACCCCCTACCTTCTCATTCCAAAACCCTAGATTTACTCTCTTGAAAATTCCACAAGAAAGTGTGTGTTGAAATCGAGTGCACGGCGAAGCGCTGACGGATTCCGGCGACGTGATTAGAAGCAACCGGCGATGAAACCACACTCGGCCTTTCTCCCTAGTCCTTTTTACTCTTCAGAAGAGTTTGAAAACCCGTAAGTCCCATCCTTCTCTCTTTTCCATTTCTTAAAATACGGAATTACGAACCCCGACGGAAATCGGAACAAACCGATTTCCGATTCGGTTTTCCTACAAAATTCCACTTGTCACCTAATCCATAATACCTAAACATATCCATGATGACTATTAATCACATAAAAACCAATTTAAATAAAGTTTCTCACATGAAATGATAGCTTACTTGTAAAATCGTATTCTTTTCATAAAAATACCATAAAGTTTATTTTTCTTGTTCTAATTAAATCCTTCATTCCTAAACATGTTCATCTTGATAAATAAACTTGTAGAAATCAATTTGAACGAGTTTTCACACATGAAATGATAACGTTTTCAAATACCGTATTCTTGCGCTTAAATACCTTCAAGTTTAATATATCATAATTAACCTCTAAAACTTCATTAAACCTTAAAATAAGTCACGAGGTAATGACCTACCTCTACACACACACACAAATATAACCCTAATTGATAAACGTCAAAACATAGAATACGAAAATACAGGATTTTTCACTAAAATACCATATTCTTTATAAACCTTTTTTTGAAAGTTTTAAGTTGTACACAATTCTAAAACAAAATCTTTTAAAATGAAAGCACGATATGTCATGGACATCGATCGTTTATCTAAACTGACTTCGTGCACCCGCGGGCTAGTAGTGCGAGATTCAGACCTCCGCAAGGAGCATTCGGTCTCGAAAGGTTTAAAATACGACATTTAAGAAAAAATGAGATTTTGGAAAATAAAATATTATTTAAAATTATTCTTGTATTAATATATATTTAATTATCATTTAAACACCTATTTTATCATAAGATACATTTTCCATCTTTTTCTAAAATTACAAGATTAAAAGTTATATTAAAATACCATGAATTTTCAAATAAATCAATTAATACTTTTATTAGGATATATTCACTAGAATAACACAAATAAAATTCACACTCATTATAATTATATAGACGAATAATAAATACTTGAGGTGTATTCTGAAAACTATACAATAATACTTTTTACATAAAACCCCCTCAAGTTTTATAAATTACAATAAGGCCCCTAACAAGTACAGAACTTCAAATTACCTTTCTTTTAGTCTGACTCGGGTTGGAGTCTGACTAATTCGGACTTGAATATGATTCAAGTCAACCCATATTCTTTAATATTCCAACTCATTATGAATACATGAATCCCTGAATCCAGTTAACAATCTATTCAATTTTGACTGAATCAAACCATGGATATTCATCCAATATCCTGTTATTCCATTTACCTGATTATACAGTTACAACATTTTTACTGATATCATGGTTTTGGTCAGTCACCCAACTTACACAATACAGCACAACCATATTGTTAAAACACTACGGGGTTAAAGGGGTAGATTGGTACGGAATGTGTTAAAGGTGGCACGAGGTGGTCAGATTAAGACACCTAACCTGAATCCCATTGCTGTTGTACCGTGGCATAGCGGTTCCTTGTACTATACGTGCCTTAGTCTCTGGAAAGTGAGACTTATACACTGGCATTCTTCTGTACCAAGCTACAAACAACAACGATAACATAACATTATAACAATAGTTTACATTTTAAAAATGTACCTTCTTATTCTGTCTTCTCTACTTCTCTCTTACCTTTGGGACTTACCGAGCGATCTGTTCGCTGACGACATTCTGTTTCTCTCTTCTTTGAATGTCGTCAGGTGACCTGGACCCGGCAGAAATTGAGCCAACACAAGAAGACTTGGAGCAATTTGCCTAAGACCCTGCAGAAGTTGAGCCAACACAAGAAGACTTGGAGCAATTTGCCCAAGACCCTGCAGTATAATTTCATTGTAACCTTGTTCTTTTCAGTATTTTCATTTCTTGTTATGCCACTGTTTAGGCATCTTTATTTCAGTTGTATTTTCCTTTCTATGTATTGCACAAAGAATATTATTAATAAAAGTTGATGTTATTTCTATATCATTTGTCTCTTGTGATTTACTTTATATTGCTTAGTTACGTTTAGCATATGTACTTCTAAGTATATACATAGCGGGCCTCGTCGCGTCCACTTCCCATACACCGGGAAGCGGGGCGTGACAGGTTTTGTTGGTAGCCCATGCAGGTCAGAGTTGTATGAATCCCTTTCATGCAGTTCTGGTCTGCGTGAACAACCTAAGCAATATAACACAAGAACTAGCAACTAAAACATTCTTTACAATTCATACTCCTTGAATCTTGCAAATTTCTATTCCTTGAATCTTATCATTTCATGTACTTGAATCTGTCCTAACCCAAATTTTTCTTCAAGGTCATGGATTCCCCAAACAACACCAGCACCAACGTCAACAACACCCCTTCAGCACTACCTCTTACACCAGCTGTTCCTGCACCACCAACTGAGCAAACGATGCTATTCGAGGCGATCCGCATTCTTCTCGAGGGACAGCAACAACTTTTGAATCGTCCTGAGACCGATGCACCGGGAGTAAAGCAATTCAGAGCTTTGCACCCAAAGCAATTCTCTGGTAAAGGAAGCCCTCTTGAAGCGGAAGAATGGGCACAAAGCATCGAAGACGATCTGGCAGCAGCTCAAGTGCCAGATCACGCTTGGGTCCGTGTAGCGAAGCTATAGCTCACGGATAATGCTCGCAATTGGTAGAAGGCGGAAGAAACCCGACTGGTACAGCCGATTGAATGGAAGACATTTCGCGAGAAGTTCGACGCGAAATATTTCCCTTTGACTGCCAGGTTTGCAATGGAGCAGCAGTTTATTCATTTACAGCAAGGATCAATGTGGGACAAATCGGTAGATGAATACGACGCTGAATTCACTATGTTGAGCCGGTAAGATACGTCACAATAGTTCAAATTTTAGTTATCACATACCACACAACTAACACAATCTTTAAACAGATTCGCGGCACACCTGATACCGACGGATGAGATCAGAGCCCGTCATTTTCAACAAGGTTTGGACACAGAGATTAAAGCTGCTCTAGCCACAGGAAAGTTTTTGACTCATGAGGAAGTCTTAGAAGCTACCCGCAGTTATGAGGCAGTGATAAAAGAAAGGGGCAGACCTCAGTCTGCTGGAGTCAAACGCCCTGCCAATCAGATGGCAGGTGGAGCCTCGTCCAGACCGCCTTTCGTGCCAAGGCGACCCGGAGTACCAACCCATCATCCTAGCCCAGCCTTTTGCACCTACTGCAGGAGAACTGGACATATGATGAAGGATTGCCGTCGAGCCAACCACCTCTGCTTAGTCTGTGGTTCAGCTACTCACGGTATTGGGTCTTGTCCCTAAAGACAGAACCCAGTTGCTGCACCCAGGCCAGCAAATACTTATCAGCAGCGACCAGCTCTTTAGGCACCTGCTCCCAGACTTGTACTGCCTGCACCACCCAGGGGACCATTAGCTACACCACCTCCTCGTCAGTTCCATCAAGCTCAAAGGAACGTTCCGAGGAATGCTCCTCAGGCCAGGAGGAATGTGCCAAAGCGCCAGGCTTTCATGATGTCTGTGAAAGAAGCTGAGGCCACTGGTCTAGTCATTACTGGTAAACTTTCCTTCCCAAACTTATCTTTTAGTCTTGTTTACCTACACACTTTCCCTATACCTAAAACCTATCCCATATACCTTAGGTACAATCCTAGTAGCTTCACTACCTGCACTTGCACTGTTTGATACTGGAGCATCCCACTGCTTTTATGTCGCAACGGTTTGTCCGAACCCATGCGATTCCAGTCTCACCGCTTGTATCCATCTGGAATGTCAGTTCCGGAAATGGTGTTCTAAAGAAAACCATGGGATACAACATGTGTCCAGTCGTCGTCTGCAGTCGAGAATTTTATGTTGACTTCAAGGTACTGGATATACTAAACTTCGATGTGGTTCTAGGAATGGACTGGCTTGGAACCTTTTATGCTACCATCGACTGTCGTCAAAGGAGGGTAGTATTCGAGATTCCAGACCATCCAGTCTTTTATTTTAAAAGTGGAGACCATACATTGGAGCCAAGTACTTACAAAGCAAAGCCAAGAGAAGCAGTAGTTGCAACAGCTCAAGCAGAGGAAGAATCAAGACCGGAGGTAGTTCGAGAGTTCGATGATGTATTCCCTGACGATATATCAGGTTTTCCTCCTGATCGAGCTCTTGAATTCAGTATTGACTTAGTACCAGGAGCAAAACCAGTGATCAAAGCACCTTATAGGCTAAGTCCGGAAGGATTGAAGGAAGTACGAACACAGTTGGACGAATTACTGGCGAAAGGATGGATTCGTCCCAGCGCTTCAAGTTGGGGAGCACCTGTACTATTGGTGAAGAAGAAGGAAGGCTCATACAGAATGTGCATAGACTATAGGGCCTTGAACGAAGTCACTATAAAGAACAAGTATCCACTCCCGCGCATCGACGATTTATTCGATCAGCTAAGTGGATCTTGTGTCTTCTCTAAACTAGATCTTCGTTCAGGTTATCATCAAGTGAAGGTCAAGGAAGCTGATATTCACAAAACAGCTTTCAGAACTCGCTATGGACATTACGAATTTCTAGTGATGCCATTTGGAGTGACCAATGCACCAGCAATCTTCATGAACCTAATGAACCAAGTTTTCCGGGAGTATTTAGACAGGTTTGTTGTCATCTTCATCGACGACATTCTGGTGTATTCTAAGAATCGGAAAGAACATGCAGAACATCTACGAATTGTCTTGAAAACTCTTCGTCAACATCAGCTTTATGTCAAGTATAGCAAGTGCGAGTTTTGGCTAAATCAAGTTGGTTTTCTTGGACACATCGTATCAGGAGAAGGAATTTCTGTGGATCCAGCAAAAGTTTCGGCAGTTAGCGAATGGCCTACACCAAAGTCCGTGAAGGACATACGGAGTTTCTTGGGATTAGCTGGATATTACAGAAGATTCATTGAAGGCTTTTCGAAGATAACAACACCCCTGACCAAGCTCACACGAAAAGATGAAGAATTTGTGTGGTCAGAAGCATGCGAGCAAGCTTTCATAGAACATAAGTCAAGACTGACATCTGCACCTATTCTCGTAATACCGGATCAATCTGGAGGATTTGAAGTGCATTGCGATGCATCCGGTAAGGGATTAGGATGTGTTCTACATCAGCATGGTAAGGTTGTGGCTTATGCTTCAAGACAACTGAAGACTCATGAGCGCAATTATCCGACGCATGATCTGGAGTTGGCAGCCGTCATTTTTGCTCTCAAGATTTGGCGCCATTACTTACTTGGTGAACGAGTGAACATCTACACAGATCATAAAAGTCTGAAGTATGTGTTTACTCAGAAGGAGTTGAATATGCGGCAGAGAAGATGGTTAGAACTTATGGCGGACTTTGACATCAACTTGCAATATCATCCAGGAAAGGTGAACGTAGTACCTAATGCTCTTAGTCACCAATCATTAGCAATGAATCTCACCGCTCAGTAGAAGCTTCAGCAAGACTTACATCAGATGGAGATTGAACTAGTCATGCCAGGTGATGTTTCAAGTTTGATGAATCTACAAGTTCAATCAACCATTGTCAATCAGATCAAAGCAGCTCAAGCCAGCGACGCTAAGTTGCAAAGGATCAGAGAACAAGTGGAGAATGGACTCAGAACAGATTTTATTATCCATGAAGATGGATCTTTGAGATACGGCAGCAGATTGTGTGTACCAAAGGGTCCTGTTCGGGAAGAGTTAATGAAAGAAGCTCACAGCTCTCCCTATTCAGTACATCCTGGAGGTACCAAAATGTACAAAGATCTATGTCAGAATTATTGGTGGCATGGAATGAAGCGTGAAGTATCCAGAAGTGTCGCAAAATGTTTAGTGTGTCAGTAGGTAAAGGCTGAACATCACAGGATAGCTGGACTACTTCAACCATTACCAATTCCAGAATGGAAGTGGCAGCACATCACGATGGACTTTGTAACTACTCTTCCTCGCAGCACGAAGGGTAACGATGCGATATGGGTCATTGTGGATCGACTCACAAAGTCGGCTCACTTCATCCCATTTCGAATTGGCCAATCTACTGAGACACTAGCAAAGAAGTATATGGAGGTAATAATTTAATTTAGATTTAAAACTCTTCATAATGTACTATCTCTGATACCCATGAACTCATACAGGAAATTGTGAGACTTCATGGAGTACTTGTCTGCATTGTCTCCGATCATGACACCAGGTTCCGATCGCAATTTTGGCAGAGTCTGCAAGCTAGCTTGGGAACAAGTCTGAACTTCACAACGGCTTATCATCCATAAACAGATGGTCAGTCGGAACGAACTATTCAGATCTTGGAGGATATGCTCAGAGCATGTATGCTCGACTTCAAAGGATCGTGGGAAAATCACCTGCATCTTGTGGAGTTTGCGTACAACAACAGCTACCAAGCAAGCATAGGAATGGCACCTTTTGCAGCATTGTATGGAAGGAAGTGTCGATCGCCATGAAGTTGGGACGACATCGGAGATAGAGAACTCCTTGGACCAGAGATGATAGTAACGACTGTTGATGTGGTTCGTACTATCAGGGAAAGAATGCGCATAGCCCAAGATAGACAGAAACACTGGGCTGATGCGAAGAGATGACACTTGGAGTTCCAGCCAGGAGACCATGTATTTTTGAAGATATCTCCGAACCGCGGAGTGATCTGATTTGGAAGACGGGGAAAGTTGAGTCCGAGATACATTGGACCGTTCGACATACTCGAACGAGTCGGTGAAGTGGCATACCGTTTAGCGCTTCCACCCTCATTGGAAGGAGTGCATAATGTGTTCCACATATCTCAACTCAGAAGGTATGTGAGTGACCCCGGCCATGTACTTGATCATTCCGAGCTCACTATACAGCTCGATTTGTCTTGTGAGCAACAACCTGTGGAGATCCTGGACAGGAAAGTGAAGACACTTCGGAACAAGGAAGTTAATTTGGTCCGGATAATGTGGAGAAAAGACACTCCAGGAGAATCCACGTGGGAAAGGGAAGATGAAATGCGTGCAAGATATCCGCACCTTTTTGTAAACTAGTCCTCAAATAAAAGTTGTAAATTTCGAGAACTAAATTTTTGTAAGGAGGGTAGATTGTAACAACTCCAATTTTTGTATACAAAAAAATTTGATTTAAAATTTAAGTATACATGGAGTATTTAATGTTGCTGATCACACTTTAAGTATCTATTTCCCTACAATAATTACAAGAAGGAGCTTATAGTTCACTGGTAAGACCTTGCACTGCTGAACCAAGCTACCAGAGTTCGAATCCCATGCCCCATATTATTTTTAGATTATTTTTCTTTTAAAATTCTTGGAAGCCCAATAGTCCACAGGCCATAACTCCCAAATATTGAACTGAACCAAAAAATGTGAGTATACCAGAGCCTACGTCAGGCGAACCCACGCCCGACGGCACCTCGACTCGGCCCGACTCGGCCGAGTCGGCCGGCGGACCGGCCGACTCGGGCCGGCGCCGCCGGCCGGACTCGGCCGGACGGCCGAGTCGTCTACACGAAAGTTTCGCCTTTTCAACTTCCCAACTCCCCTGTTTACTCCAATTTATTGGATCGGTTCTCAAATGTTAATTGCAACCAATTCATTACAAATTTTAATGCTTTTTATTTAATATTTTATAATTTTTTTTAATAAATAAAACCCTTCACATACCCTACCATAGCTACCCTATAAATAGACCCCTACCCCCTACCTTCTCATTCCAAAACCCTAGATTTACTCTCTTGAAAATTCCACAAGAAAGTGTGTGTTGAAATCGAGTGCACGGCGAAGCGCTGACGGATTCCGGCGACGTGATTGGAAGCAACCGGCGACGAAACCACACTCGGCCTTTCTCCCTAGTCCTCTTTACTCTTTAGAAGAGTTTGAAAACCCGTAAGTCCCATCCTTCTCTCTTTTCCATTTCTTAAAATACGGAATTACGAACCCCGACGGAAATCGGAACAAACCGATTTCCGATTCGGTTTTTCAACAAAATTCTACTTGTCACCTAATCCATAATACCTAAACATATCCATGATGACTATTAATCACATAGAAACCAATTTAAATAAAGTTTCTCACATGAAATGATAGCTTACTTGTAAAATCGTATTCTTTTCATAAATATACCATAAAGTTTATTTTTCTTGTTCTAATTAAATCCCTCATTCCTAAACATGTTCATCTTGATAAATAAAGTTGTAGAAATCAATTTGAATGAGTTTTCACACATGAAATGATAACGTTTTCAAATACTGTATTCTTGCGCTTAAATACCTTCAAGTTTAATTTATCATAATTAACCTCTAAAGCTTCATTAAATCTTAAAATAAGTCACGAGATAATGACCTACCTCTACACACACACACAAATATAACCCTAATTGATAAACATCAAAACATAGAATACGAAAATACAGGACTTTTCACTAAAATACCATATTCTTTATAAACCCTTTTTTGAAAGCTTTAAGTTGTACACAATTCTAAAACAAAATCTTTTAAAATGAAAGAACGATATGTCATGGACATCGATCGTTTATCTAAACTGACTTTGTGGTGTCTAGGCAAGTGTGTCTAGGCTAGTGGTTTTTAATTAGGCCCACTACTGTGGTTTCTTTCAACTTACCTGGCACTTACCTGGCCGCAATTGACGGTGAAGAGGCGATTTGAGGTTTCTAATGACTTATCGTTTAGACCTTAGAAATAGGCTAGTCGGCTTAGGAAACCCTAGAAACTAAAATACGGAAATCTATACTCTTTTACAAATAAATACCTTATATTTATAAAACCGTTTTTCTAAATGAATGGTATTTGTTAAAGCTATGCAAAGTGCCGCTACAACCCACCTTTGGGGAACCCGTTAGGGATAGTACGGTTCATCGTGCACCCGCGGGCTAGTAGTGCGAGATTCAGACCTCCGCAAGGAGCATTCGGTCTCGAAAGGTTTAAAATACGGCATTTAAGAAAAAATGAGATTTTGGAAAATAAAATATTATTTAAAATTATTCTTGTATTAATATATATTTAATTATCATTTAAACACCTATTTTATCATAAGATACAGTTTCCATTTTTTTCTAAAATTACAAGATTAAAAGTTACATTAAAATACCATGAATTTTCAAATAAATCAATTAATACTTTTATTAGGATATATTCACTAGAATAACACAAATAAAATTCACGCTCATTATAACTATAAAGACGAATAATAAATACTTGAGGTGTATTCTGAAAACTATACAATAGTACTTTTTACATAAAACCCCCTCAAGTTTTATAAATTACAATAAGGCCCCTAACAAGTACAGAACTTCAAATTACCTTTCTTTTAGTCTGACTCGGGTTAGAGTCTGACTAATTCGGACTTGAATATGATTCAGGTCAACCCATATTCTTTAATATTCCAACTCAATATGAATACATGAATCCCTGAATCCAGTTAACAATATATTCAATTTTGACTGAATCAAACCATGGATATTCATCCATTATCCTGTTATTCCATTTACTTGATTATACAGTTACAACATGTTTACTGCTATCATGGTTTTGGTCAGTCACCCAACTTACACAATACAGTACATCCATATTGTTAAAACACTACGGGGTTTAAGGGGTAGGTTGGTACGGAAGGTGTTAAAGGTGGCACGAGGTGGTCAGATTAAGACACCTAACCTGAATCCCATTGTTGTTGTACCGTGGCATAACGGTTCCTTATACTATACGTGCCTTAGTCTCTGGCAAGTGAGACTCCTCTCGTATACACTGGCATTCTTCTGTACCAAGGTACAAACAACAGCGATAACATAACATTATAACAATAGTTTACATTTTAAAAATGTACCTTCTTATTCCATCTTCTCTACTTCCCTCTTACCTTTGGGACTTACCGAGCGATCTGTTCGCTGACGACATTCTGTTTCTCTTTTCTTTGAATGTCGTCAGGTGACCTGGACCCGGCAGAAGTTGAGCCAACACAAGAAGACTTGGAGCAATTTGCCGAAGACCCTGCAGTATAATTTCATTGTACCTTGTTCTTTTCAGTATTTTCATTTCTTGTTATGCCACTATTTAGGCATCTTTATTTCAGTTGTATTTTCCTTTCCATGTATTGTACAAAGAATGTTATTAATAAAAGTTGCTGTTATTTCTATATCATTTGTCTCTTGTGATTTACTTTATATTGCTTAGTTACGCTTAGCGTATGTACTTCTAAGTATATACGTAGCGGGCCTCGTCGCGTCCACTTCACCATAGACTGGGAAGTGGGACGTGACACCGTATATACGCGAGCTTGCCTTGGAGAGACCGCAGCTGTTTGAAAGTCCTCGGCGGTGGCATTTCCATGATCGCCTTGATCTTTGACGGATCTATCTCAATACCTCGATGTCGGACGATGAATCCCAGGAATTTGCCTGAGGAAACTCCGAATGCACACTTGAGCGGGTTCATCTTCAGGTTGTATTTTCGAAGGCGTTGAAATACGGTCTTCAGATGCTCGAGATGTTCCTCGTATGATTTACTTTTAACCACAAGATCGTTGATATAGCATTCGACGATTTCGTGTATAAGGTCATCGAAGATTTTCGTCATGGCCCTTTGGTAGGTGGCACCGGCATTCTTTAAACCGAAGGGCATCAGCTTGTAGCAGAATATACCCAAAGGAGTCTTGAAGGCAGTGTGCTTCTGGTGTTCAGGGTGCATTTTTATCTGATTATATCCTGACGAGACGTCCATGAAAGAGAAAACCTCATGAGTGGACGTATTGTCTATCATCAGTTCGGTGACTGGTACTGGGAAATCGTCCTTCGGGCAAACTTTATTAAGATCCCGGAAGTCTACGCATATGCGCACTGTCCCATTTTTCTTCATCACCGGGACTATGTTGGCGATCCATTCAGGGTATTGAACTTCCTGGATGAAGCCAGAGTCGATCAACTTCTTGACCTCGGCTTTGATACTCATCTCAAGCTCGAGCCACATTCTTCTTGGTGCTTGCTTGACTGGCTTGACATCTCGGAATATTGCCAATTTGTGCACAGCAATTTCTGAATCTAATCCCGGCATTTCGGAATAGTTCCATGCGAAGCAATCTTTTTGCTGCATAAGCAGGTCTTTTAATGAAGCCACCTTCTCTTCAGACAGCAGCTCGCTAATGAATGTCGGTCGCGGATCGTTAGCCGTTCCCAACTCAATTTTCTTGAGGTTATCTGCAGTGGTATGGATTCCATCTTCCAGCTCTTTTGGCGCAGGTGGGAATTCTGAGATCACCTCGTCGTTGCTGTTTTCAAAGCACCGGGGAAGGTCATCCATGTCCTCGGACTCTTCTTTTGATATCGTTATCATGTGACAAGTACGAATTCGCTTCCAATCCCAATGTGGAACTGGTTCTTCTTTCGTGGCCTTGGGTTCGTGCTTCTGTGGCGGCGCTACCCTCCACTTTTCAGACAGAGCGAACTTGCCAAGCTAATACTGATCTTCAACCCAATTCTTGAAGGTGAAGCAGTCCTCGAGAGGGTGCCCTGTCACTCGGTGATAAGGTCAATAGTCCGGGTGAGAGACTTCGCTTGCTTGTTCGGGGTGTTTAGACTCCGGCAGTGTAAGCATCTGATGTTTTAAATCGAGGTCAAGTATTTTCTTCGTCTTGTCCCGAGGAAAAGAGTATGCTCGACCCATTTTTCTCATGAGGGATAGATCGGAACTGCTTGGTTCCTGCTTGCGTGGCCTTTTAGCCTGGCTTCGTTGCTGTTGAGCACCTTTTTCGCGTTTCGATTTGTTCATGTCTCTGCGTCGAGTCTTCTTTATAACAGGTTGACAAGGAGCGGCATTTTCATCTTTCACGGCCTGTTGGAGGAGGCGTTTCGTTTTGGCTTTCTCGTAGATGGCCATTTCGCGGTTATGGTCGTCTCGGACTTTTTGACCAGCTTCCCTTATAAATTTGTCCATTTGTTCTTCGAACGACGGACTGGGCACTTTTGCATCTGGAACTTTCAGTGGTTCAGGATTAGCATCTTCCCATTGAGCATCCGCTTCTTCATCAAAGTCATACACAACGTAGCAACTGTGTAGTAGCTCCCGTTTCTTTGACCGGATGTGTCCAAGCTCTTTTGTTTCCATTCTCCCATTAGGCAATTTGCGTTGAGTCCCGTGAACGTTCCAGACTTTGTCATAGAACTTGGCTTTTCGAACGGTCTGCTTGAAGGATATCCCCTGGCGCTTTAGTAGCCTCTTCAAACCTTCTGTATAATATCTGAGGAGACGAATGGGTTGAAGCCTATCAAGCGTAGGATCCGCGCCATGCCAGATTTCTTTCTCCAATCTGGTTTCTTCAGAGCGGTAGAATAGAATTGCTTTTTCGCCTTCTCGCTTGGGAGGGATATAGAACGTTTGCAGCTCTTCTATATTGTAAATATCAAGTGCGTCCAGTTCTTTATGGTGTTTAAAGGGCACCATGGCGACTTGTAGACTTTGTTCTTCGTCAGCGGACATTTGTATTGAAGGTTGAGCAGAGAATACAGCATGGATCTCATCTTCCGAGTCGCTACCAAAGATCAACGTAGGAGCAGATGGTCCCGGCTTGTTGTATTGGGGCGGCCCCGAATAAACTATTTCCTCTTCCTCTTCGGTATCACTGCCGAAGACAGGAATGATGGCATTAGCTTTATTCTCCGGCTTATGACACCTCTCCGTGTCTTCGAAATCCGGTAAGAAGTATTTGGCATCTTCATATTTGCGGACCTCGTTCACGAAGAACAGATTCAGTTCTCCCGCCACGGTATACTCGAGACCATCCTTAGCGTATTTCTGTAACACTTTGGATTTCCGTTTGAATGTCTTTTGTGATAATTAGTGATCGTGCGTGTTATTATATATATATGTGGTCTTAGGATTATTAGTTATTTTTAGTAGAGTTAGCATATCGGGAATTTTCCTTTGTAGTGTACACCTTGCACACTTAGGCATTTTTGAGACTTAGGGTTTTTGGTAGCATGTTAACCCTTCTTATGTGCATGGTTGCTAACTTATTCCCCACCATTTTAATCTTTTCAAACCCTTTTTCATAATTCAAACCCAATTAAACAAATGAGCATGGTGGTTAGGTGAAATGTTGACTTTTGACCCCCATTTTCTTCTCTTCCCTCTCTCTCTTTTCCTCACTTCAGAAATTCTGGAAAATCCAGCAGAAAAACCTTGGTTTTCCTTCATCCTTTCCTCTCTTTTTCACTTCTCCATGATTCCCAAACAAGTCCTACACAAAAACAACACATTTTCATCACAACACCATGGAAAAGTGAGGTTTTTGAGGTGTTCAAAGGCAAATCTGCACACTTGAGGGAAAAGATGAGACTTTTGGTGTTTTATAAGGTCTTTAGAAGGTATAAACTCATGTCTTAACCCCTTTTTCCATAACTTGTAGTATTCTTTAGTAAAAATCTCATTTTTGTGCATTTTTGGTGATATTTAAGGATATTTGTGATTCAAATGTTAGATTAGGGTTTTGTTAGTTGTGTTAGCTCTATTATGTGTTATTAGAACTATCCTAGGCCAAGTTTTGTTTCAGTTTGCACAAAAATACCCTAAAGTTCCATTTTAGTGCAAAAGTGTGGATTTTAACTAGAAATAAGGCCCTGTAGGATCTGCTACTACCCGAGACATTTCAGAGTAAAACTAGATGTTACTGTAGCATGTATGGGGGGTATTGAGTGCACACACCAAACCTGGGAGCCCAATTCCCATTTGGGGCCGCCAAAATAATCATTCTGGCCGCAAATTACGGCCAGATAGGGGAGTTTTGGGTTGGGGTTTGGGGTGTGGGTGTCTGCTGCTATATGGGTTGTTTTGATATATATAGCTTTACAATATCTTTCCTGTATCAAAATCTGGAGGTGATTACCTATTTTCCCGTATTTTCAATCTTTCGCGACACGCATGATACGTGTGCGTGGGTTTGGGGTTTTGCGTATCGTGACGCGTCAGAGTGGTTTCAGGCGCGTAACCACACGTTTTAGTGTATCGCGCACACGCGCGGTTGGTTCGCGACACGAGTTACTAGTTCGGCTTTAATGTCGTGTTTGTGTGACTTCAAGCTTACGTGTGATTTATTGTGTAATTCTAGGTTCGCAGGCGAGTACGGCGGACGCCGCGCAGAAGGGGATACAAGTTGTTGGTTATACCTAGCGAGAGACTACGGTGAGTAGATTTCACATCTACCGGGATATCGCCCGCATGGCGTTCTACGTCAGGGCTGATAGGACCTTATAGTTTCCTTTGTACACATTGACTATTCATGGCTACTATTTAGTGCATGCGGCATTCCCTGCTATTTGGATGTAAACTAGAATTGATAGAACACCGCACCATTACTAGCGGCCCATGTTGCACGAGCACTATCCTGCATGTTACTCACCCACCGTTAGTAATTGCCATGACACTCATACTGTAGTATATATCACATCGGATCATCATATTGTAGCTCATCTATATGTGACTTGACATGCTATTCATACTTGATGCACATATCACATCGGATCATCATATTGTAGCTCATCTATATATGACTTGACATGCTATTCATACTTGATGCACATATCACATCGGATCATCATATTGTAGCTCATCTATATGTGACTTGACATGCTATTCATACTTGATGCGCATATCACATCGGATCATCATATTGTAGCTCATCTATATGTGACTTGACATGCTATTCATACTTGATGCCTATATCACATCGGATCATCATATTGTAGCTCATCTATATGTGACTTGACATGCTATTCATACTTGATGCACATATCACATCGGATCATCATATTGTAGCTCATCTATATGTGACTTGACATGCTATTCATACTTGATGCACATATCACTTCAGATCATCATATTGTAGCTCATATATATGTGACTTGACATGCTATTCATACTTGATGCCTATATCACATCGGATCATCATATTGTAGCTCATCTATATGTGACTTGACATGCTATTCATACTTGATGCCTATATCACATCGGATCATCATATTGTAGCTCATCTATATGTGACTTGACATGCTATTCATACTTGATGCCTATACCACATCGGATCATCATATTGTAGCTCATCTATATGTGACTTGACACGCTATTCATACTTGATGCCTATATTACATCGGATCATCATATTGTAGCTCATCTATATGTAACTTGACATGCTATTCATGCTTGATACCTATATTACATCGGATCATCATATTGTAGCTCATCTATATGTGACTTGACATGCTATTCATATTGACGCACATATCATATCGGATCATTGACTTGCATTTGGTTTGGATTACATGTGATTTCTGGATTTGGGAACCGTGGCTATTGCAAATATGTAATTATTTAAAAACCCGGTTCCCTTGATATGATATTTCGGTGCGTCGACCATGTGTTTTCTCGGTGCTAGAGTTATATATGTGAACCCGAATCGAGGAGCTGGTTGAGACCGATTACGGGTACATGGTGGACCCGGTATGGTACCCTGGGGCGAGAACAGTTTCGCTGTGCAGTAGATGGTGAGCCTGGCAGAGGGACTACTACCTACCGGTGATTGGTTAGACCTGACAGTTATCCGGAGGGTACTGATCAGGTTCGATAGATAGATGCGGGGTGATCCGTACTGCCGGGGCCGAGGGCCGATACCGCAGACGGAGCCCGTGGGCTGACCCGGACTGACGGGGCCCGATGGATGAGGATTTGCGTGTCGATGCTGGACACGAGTATTTATGATATTTGGGTGCCGATGTTGGGCACTCGGGATTCTCAGAGATGTACAGGATTTGAGGGCCGATGAAAGTGCCGGCGCCTGAGCTATTTAGGGGACCTAGATGCATTGGTGGACACCGATTATATATTCCACGTTGACATTCCGTGTAGATATTATAGTGCCCCTACTCAGCATTTACTATTGTACCTCATCCTGTAGTTGCATTATCTGATAGAGTACTTGCATGATTATTGCACATACTGCTTATCACATATTGATATCATCTGTTGGCATATGATAGAGTAGCGCAGTACGTGCATGCTCGCGATTACCTTTATATGTTATCTCTATTCACGAGTTGGCAACTCACCCCCGTTGTGCCACAGTGTTTATAGGTTGCCCTTCGGAGTAGTCGCGGTAGGCTGCGGTTGCATCTTTTGACACAGATACCCCCCTAGTTGGTGTACTAGCTCTTTTGCTGATAGGTGGGTTTTGTGCGGTATCTGTTTATTTTTCAGTTATGTACATTATTGTATCTAGTATTCTCCATCTACCATGTATGTATTTGACTTAGAGACAGTGTGAGGACGATGATGTATTATATTTGTATTTTGGTGTCGAGCTCGTTGCGAGCCGACTGTACTTGCAGTTCATCCTATCTGTGATGTTCCCACTTGTGGATCTTGATCTTCGCTACGTCGTCGTATATTACTATCTTGGTGATTGTTTACTTGGATTTCTTATCATGTTAGTAAGTGCTTCATTTAAAACTTATAACACTCTATACTTTTACTGGTTTGATTTCTCGGTTTTCGGTTCACTTAGTCGCGTTACGCCTGTAGACGTTACGTGGTTAAGTGCCGGTCACGGGCCAAACTTCGGGTAGTGACAAAGTTGGTATCAGAGCGTAGATTTTACCTTTCGGAGTGTAGGATGACCCTGGTATGATGGAGTAGGTAGCTGCAGCAGGGTAGCGTAGCGTGTGTATGTTCCGCGGTATACTCACGACACGGTACTCCGCCTACGCAACCTTAGGACTGGTTGATGTAAATTCCTTCTTGAGTATATACATTCTTGCGACTCGATTTCCGTATCCTTATCGAATCCTATTATTCCTTTCAGCTAATACGCCGCCAAAGACTACGAGGGCGCAGAGAGCGGCCGCGAGGGCCGAGATTCGAGTTTACTCATCCGAGACGAGGACTGATCCGGGTAGTACACCGGTTGTGCCCAAGCAGGCTGTTCCTGCCGTGACAGATCAGATTGCTATGTTAGGGCCTGGTGTGCAGGAGATACGCCAGACGATGGGATCCAGTATGCAGGAGATGCGCCAGATGATGGGATCTCTAGTTGAGACACTTCGAGCGCAGCGACCAGAGGTAGTTCCACCCTTTGCGGAGACCGCGGTAGTACCCATAGTTCAGGCAGTTGCACCTGCGACTACAGAGGTTATTACAGTATCGCTGTCAGAGTTTATGAGGCTGAAGCCTCCGGTCTTCACAGGCACCGATGTGGCCGAGGATCCACAGTCTTTTATTGATAGGATGACGCGGATATGTCGTTCACTTAGATGCGCAGATGCGAGATGGGTTGAGTTCACGAGTTTTCTCCTGGAAGGTCTTGCGCAGAAATGGTGCGAATCAGTTGAGAAGGGTAGAGCAGCAGGTCTTCCTCCTATGACCTGGACAGAGTTTGTGGCGTTATTCCTTGCCCGCTTTCTTCCCCTGAGTGTCAGAGATGCTAGAGCGCCCAGGTTCGAGTCCTTACGCCAGACGCCAGGGATGTCAGTGGCAGAGTACGATGTGCTGTTCACCGAGCTATCCGTTTATGCTCCGTATCTAGTGGCTACTGAGGAGTTGCGAGTCAAGAGATTTGTCCGAGGCTTGCTTACACCACTATTCCTTGCTATCAGCGCACAGCATTACGAGACATACGCAGTAGCAGTAGATGCAATATTATTAGTTGAGGAGGGCCTTGCTGAGACTTCGGCAGTTCCAGGACCGAAGAGAGTTCATGCAGATACGTCAGTGCAGAGACGGCCGTTCCGGCGTCGTGACAGACACCTTGCAGGTGGCAGAGATTCGAGACGAGGCCGATTGTTTAGCTCTTATTCCCAGGAGGGTCAGCGACCGTCATCGGGATGTTACCGTTGCGGGAGTTCTTATCATAGTGTGCGAGATTGTCCTGAGGTATCCCGGAGTGGGGCGGCAGCACCACATGTTACATTACCACCTTCACCACCCCAGACGGCATTGCCGATAGTACCTGCCGTTACTCCGCGTCAGACGCATACGCAGAGAGGTCGTGGTCGCGGAGGATTTGTTCATAGAGGACGAGGTGGCCGAGGTAGAGGGCAGCCAGCGGCCGGCAGGGGACAGTTAGTTGCAGGTGGAGGATAGGCATGAGTTTTTGCTTTGACGCATCAGGACGCGCAGGCGTCCAATGCGGTGGTCTCAGGTATCCTTTCTGTATGTTCGGTTGATGCACACGTGTTATTCGATCCCGGATCCACGCACTCGTACGTATCCACACACTTTGTGCCGAGTTTGGGTAGAGAGTCCGGTTTGCTTGACCAGCCGCTTGTTGTGGCTACTCCGGTGGGAGAGTCGTTTGTTGCTAGGCATGTGTTCCGATCCTGTACTGTCCGTATTGGCGAGAGAGAGTTGCCGGTCAATTTGATCCTTCTTGAGATGTTGGACTTCGACGTTCTTTTGGGCATGGATTGGTTAGCCACGTGCTATGCTTATGTTGACTGCCGCGAGAAGACAGTTCGATTTTGTTTTCCCGGCGAGTCAGTTGTTGTTGTGTTGGGGGACCGTAGTGCCACCCCTCACGGTGTGATTTCTTCTTTTCGCGCTGGACAGCTTTTGAGGAAGGGATGTCAGGGATTTCTCGCATATGTTTGCGATACTAGAGCTACAGAGGTTCCTCTGGATCAGGTTCCGGTTGTTAGCGAGTTCCCTGATGTGTTCCCTGACGAGCTTCCTGGGCTACCGCCCGAGCGTGATATTTCTTTCTGTATTGACTTGGTTCCTGGCACAGGGCCTATTTCAGTACCGCCTTATTGGATGGCCCCGGCGGAACATCGAGAATTGAAGGGTCAGTTGCAGGACTTGCTGGATAAGGTACTTATTCGACCCAGTGTTTCTCCTTGGGGTGCTCCAGTCCTGTTTGTTAAGAAGAAGGACGGCAGTATGCGTTTGTGTATCGACTACCTCCAGCTGAACAGTGTGACAGTGCGGAACAGATATCCTTTGCCACGCATCAACGATTTGTTCGACCAGCTTCAGGGGGCAGGATACTTTTCGAGGATCGATTTGCGATCGGGCTATCATCAGCTGCGGGTTCGATAGGAGGACATTCCTAGGACGGCCTTCCGCACACGTTACGGCCATTATGAATTTTTGGTGATGTCGTTCGGACTCACCATCGCGCCAGCAACATTTATGGATTTGATGAACCGTATTTTCCGACCGTATCTTGATCTGTTCATCATAGTGTTCATTGACGATATCTTGGTGTATTTTCGGAGTAGAGAGGAGCACGAGCAGCACCTGCGGATTACACTGCAGACCTTGAGGGAGCATTAGCTTTTTGCCAAATTCTCCAAGTGTGCCTTCTGGCTAGACAGCGTAGACTTCTTGGGGCACGTGATTACACGAGATGGTATATGTGTTGACCCGAGGAAGATCGAGGCAGTTCGGAGTTGGCCTAGACCCACGTCAGTGACGGAGGTTCGCAGCTTTCTAGGGCTGGCAGGCTATTACCGGCGATTCGTGCAGGACTTCTCTCGCATTGCTACACCTTTGACCGGGTTGACCCGGAAGGGAGTTCTCTTTGATTGGATGGAGGAGTGTGAGCACAGTTTCCAGCGGCTACAGGCTCTACTGAGTACGACACCAGTGCTATCATTGCCTTCAGGATCAGGCGGATTTGTGGTCTACTGCGATGCTTCACGAGTAGGGCTGGGGTGCGTTTTGATGTAGCACGATAGGGTGATCGCGTATGCTTCGCGGCAATTAAAGAAACATGAACAAAATTACCCCACTCATGATCTGGAGATGGCTGCAGTGGTCTTTGCACTCAAGATCTGGCGACATTATCTGTATGGAGAGTCGTGCCAGATATTCACTGACCACAAGAGCTTAATGTACATATTTCAGCAGCGAGACCAGAACCTTAGACAGCGCCGATGGATGGAATTAGTGAAGGACTACGATTGTGAGATCTTGTATCACCCGGGCAGGGCGAATGTAGTGGCGGATGCTTTGAGCAGGAGGCCCGGGGGTAGTCTATCCTATTTGAGTGCAGTGCAGAGGCATTCATCGGCGGATTGTCAGATCTTATGCGACAGCCGGGTACAGTTCGAGTTTACGCCGATCGGAGGACAGATGGCGCATGTTCGTGCACGCCCACAGTTGCTTGACCGTATACATGAGGCACAGCACAGTGATGACCGCTGTTCAGAGATCAGGACACAGATGGGACATGGCAGATTTTCCGAGTTCGTGATCGATGATCAGGGGATACTACGATTTGGAGCTAGACTGTGCGTACCAGATGCTGAGGGATTGCGGCGCGAGATTCTTGAGGAGGCACATCGATCGGTATATAGTGTCCATCCCGGTTCCACCAAGATATACCACGATATGAGAGATGTTTACTGGTGGGACGGTATGAAGAGGGATATTGCAGATTTTGTGTCGAGATGCCTGACTTGTCAGCAAGTCAAGGCTGAGCACCAGAGGCCCGCGGGAGAGCTACAGCCGTTACCCATTCCGGAGTGGAAATGGGAACAGATATCTATGGATTTCATTGTGGGTCTACCCAGGACTAGTCGAGGATATGACTCCATCTGGGTGATCATGGATCGTTTGACGAAAGCGGTTCACTTCCTACCAGTGAAGACGACTTTCGAATTTGCTCAGTACACCTAAATTTACATTGATCAGATTGTACGACTGCACGGAGTTCCGACATGCATCGTGTCCGATAGAGGCACCCAGTTTACCAGCCGGTTATGGCAGAGGCTTCAGGAGCTTTGGGCACTCGCTTGAGTTTCAGCACAGCATTCCATCCGCAGACCGACGGACAGTCAGAGCGGACTATTCAGACTCTCGAGGACATGCTCAGAGCATGCGTTTTAGATTTCGGAGGTAGCTGGGATCATCATTTGCTCTTAGTAGAGTTCTCCTACAACAACAGCTACCAGGTGACCATTCAGATGGCATCGTTTGAGGCTCTTTATGGGAGGAGATGCAGATCGCCCACCTGTTGGACGGAGCTCAGTGAGAGCAGTATCTTAGGGCCGCAAATTGTGGAGGAGACGACCGCGAAGATCCAGTTGATTCGCGATAGGATGAGAGCAGCCCAGAGTAGGCAGAGATCTTATGCGGACCATCGTCGGCGCAGACTTGAGTTTTCTGTTAGTGATCATGTTTTCTTGAGGGTTTCCCCAATGAAAGGAGTAATGAGGTTTGGGAAGAAGGGGAAGCTTAGTCCCAGATACGTGGGACCCTTCGAGATCCTTGAGCGTATTGGTGCGGTTGCGTATCGATTAGCCCTTCCGCCCAGTTTTCCAGACGTGCACCCCGTGTTTCACGTTTTGATGCTCTACAGATATCTTCATGATCCTTCGCATGCGATTCAGCACCCAACGATCCAGCTTGAGCACGACCTTTCCTATGCAGAGCAGCCGGTGATGATCTTGGATCGGCAAGTGAAGAAACTGAGGTCGAAAGAGATACCGTCCGTCAAAGTACTTTGGTGTGGCCAGAGCGGCGAGGAAGTCACTTGGGAGACCGAGAGCGAGATGAGGAAGAGGTATCCCCATCTTTTTGAAGGTGCGTATAGTTAGATTTTTTTTTAAATTCGGGGACCGAATTTCTTTAAGGGGGGTAGATTGTAATACTTTGGATTTTCGTTTGAATGTCTTTTGTGATAATTAGTGATCGTGCGTGTTATTATATATATATGTGGTCTTAGGATTATTAGTTATTTTTAGTAGAGTTAGCATATCGGGAATTTTCCTTTGTAGTGTACACCTTGTAGGCATTTTTGAGACTTAGGGTTTTTGGTAGCATGTTAACCCTTCTTGTGTGCATGGTTGCTAACTTAATCCCCACCATTTTAATCTTTTCAAACCGTTTTTCATAATTCAAACCCAATTAAACAAATGAGCATGGTGGTTAGGTGAAATGTTGACTTTTGACCCCCATTTTCTTCTCTTCCCTCTCTCTCTTTTCCTCACTTCAGAAATTCTGGAAAATCCAGCAGAAAAACCTTGGTTTTCCTTCATCCCTTCCTCTCCTTTTCACTTCTCCATGATTCCCAAACAAGTCCTATACAAAAACAACACATTTTCATCACAACACAATGGAAAAGTGAGGTTTTTAAGGTGTTCAAAGGCAAATCTGCACACTTGAGGGAAAATCTGAGACTTTTGGTGTTTTATAAGGTCTTTAGAAGGTATAAACTCATGTTTTAACCCCTTTTTCCATAACTTGTAGTATTCTTTAGTAAAAATCTCATTTTTGTGCATTTTTGGTGATATTTAAGGATATTTGTGATTCACATGTTAGATTAGGGTTTTGTTAGTTGTGTTAGCTCTATTATGTGTTATTAGAGCTATCCTGGGCCAAGTTTTGTTTCAGTTTGCACAAAAATACCCTAAAGTTCCATTTTAGTGCAAAAGTGTGGATTTTAACTAGAAATAAGGTCATGTAGGATCTGCTGCTACCCGAGACATTTCAGAGTAAAACTAGATGTTACTGTAGCATGTATGGGGGGTATTGAGTGCACACACCAAACCTGGGAGCCCAATTCCCATTTGGGGCCGCCAAAAAAATCATTCTGGCCGCAAATTGCGGCCAGATGGGGGAGTTTTGGGTTGGGGTTTAGGGTGTGGGTGTCTGCTGCTATGTGGGTTGTTTTGATATATATAGTTTTACAATATCTTTCCTGTAACAAAATCTGGAGGTGATTACCTATTTTCCCGTATTTTCAATCTTTCGCGACACGCGTGATACGTGTGCGTGGGTTTGGGGTTCTGCGTATCGTGACGCGTCGGAGTGGTTTCAGGTGCGTAACCACACGTTTTAGCGTATCGCGCACACGTGCGGTTGGTTCGCGACACGAGTTACAAGTTCGGCTTTAATGTCGCGTTTATGTGACTTCAAGCTTACGTGTGATTTATTGTGTAATTCTAGGTTCGTAGGCGAGTACGGCGGACGCCGCGCAGAAGGGGAAACAAGTTTTTGGCTATACCTAGCGAGAGACTACGGTGAGTAGATTTCACATCTACGGGGATATCGCCCGCATGGCGTTTTACGTCAGGGCTGATAGGACCTTATAGTTTCCTTTGTACACATTGACTATTCATGGCTACTGTTTAGTGCATGCTGCATTCCCTACTATTTGGATGTAAACTAGAATTGATAGAACACCGCACCATTACTAACGGTCAATGTTGCACGAGCACTATCCTGCATGTTACACACCCACCGTTAGTAATTGCCATGACACTCACACTGTAGTATATATCACATCGGATCATCATATTGTAGCTCATCTATATGTGGCTTGACATGCTATCATACTTGATGCACATATCACATCGGATCATCATATTGTAGCTCATCTATATGTGACTTGACATGCTATTCATACTTGATGCACATATCACATCGGATCATCATATTGTAGCTCATCTATATGTGACTTGACATGCTATTCATACTTGATGCACATATCACATCGGATCATCATATTGTAGCTCATCTATATGTGACTTGACATGCTATTCATACTTGATGCACATATCGCATCGGATCACCATATTGTAGCTCATCTATATGTAACTTGACATGCTATTCATACTTGATGCACATATCACATCGGATCATCATATTGTAGCTCATCTATATGTGACTTGACATGCTATTCATACTTGATGCCTATATCACATCGGATCATCATATTGTAGCTCATCTATATGTGACTTGACAAGCTATTCATACTTGATGCACATATCACATCGGATCAACATATTGTAGCGCATCTATATGTGACTTGATATGCTATTCATACTTGATGCCTATATCACATCGGATCATCATATTGTAGCTCATCTATATGTGACTTGACATGCTATTCATACTTGATGCTATACCAAATCGGATCATCATATTGTAGCTCATCTATATGTGACTTGACATGCTATTCATACTTGATGCCTATATCACATCGGATCATCATATTGTAGCTCATCTATATGTAACTTGACATGCTATTCATGCTTGATGCCTATATTACATCGGATCATCATATTGTAGCTCATCTATATGTGACTTGACATGCTATTCATATTGACACACATATCATATCGGATCATTGACTTGCATTTGGTTTGGATTACATGTGATTTCTGGATTTGGGAACCGTGGCTATTGCAAATATGTAATCATTTAAAAACTCGGTTCCCTTGATATGATATTTCGGTGCGTCCACCATGTGTTTTCTCGGTGCTAGAGTGATATATGTGAACCCGAATCGAGGAGCTGGTTGAGACCGATTACGGGTACATGGTGAACCCGGTATGGTACCCCGGGACGAGAACGGTTTCGCTGTGCAGTAGACGGCGAGCCTGGCAGAGGGACTACTACCTACCGGTGATTGGTTGGACCTGATAGTTATCCGTAGGGTACTGATCAGGGTCGATAGATGGATGCGAGGTGATCCGTACTGCCGGGGCCGAGGGCCGATACCGCAGACGGAGCCCGTGGGCTGACCCGGAATGACGGGGCCCGATGGATGAGGATTTGCGTGTCGATGCTGGACACGAGTATTTATGATATTTGGGTGCCGATGTTGGGCACTTGGGATTCTCAGAGATGTACAGGATTTGAGGGCCGATGAGAGTGCCGGCGCCTGAGCTATTTGGGGGACCTGGGTGCATTGATGGACACCGATTATATATTCCACTTTGACATTCCGTATAGATATTATAGTGCCCCTGCTCAGCATTTACTATTGTACCTCATCCTGTAGTTGCATTACCTGATAGAGTACTTGCATGATTATTGCACATACTGCTTATTACACATTGATATCATCTGTTGGCATATGATAGAGTAGCGCAGTACGTGCATGCTCGCGATTACCTTTATATGTTATCTCTATTCACGAGTTGGCAACTCACACCCGTTGTGCCACAGTGTTTGCAGGTTGCCCTTCGGAGTAGTCGCGACAGGCTGCGGTTGCATCTTTTGACACAGATACCCCCCTAGTTGGTGTACTAGCTCTTTTGCTGATAGGTGGGTTTTGTGCGGTATCAGTTTATCTTTCAGTTATGTACATTATTGTATCTAGTATTCTCCATCTACCATGTATGTATTTGACTTAGAGACAGTGTGAGGACGATGATGTATTATATTTGTATTCTGGTGTCGAGCTCGTTGCGAGCCGACTGTACTTGCAGTTCATCCTATCTGTGATGTTCCCACTTGTGGATCTTGATTTTCGCTACGGCGTCGTATATTACTATCTTGGTGATTGTTTACTTGGATTTCTTATCATGTTAGTAAGTGCTTCATTTAAAACTTATAACACTCTATACTTTCACTGGTTTGATTTCTGGGTTTTCGGTTCACTTAGTCGCGTTACGCCTGTAGACGTTACGTGGTTAAGTGCCGATCACGGGCCAAACTTCGGGTCGTGACAATTTCATACACTGATGTTGTGTAGAAGGGATTACATTGTACTCGTGTAACCATGGTCGGCCGAGCAGAGCATTGTAGCATGTCTTGGCGTCTATGACGTGGAACTTAATGTCCGTAACGAGTAGCCCAAAGCGTAGCGCCAGTATCACAGACCCAAGAGTTCTTGATGATTGGGAGTCGAACCTGGAGATGGTAATCTTATCCCGAGCAAGGTGCTAGACGCTCATGCTGATTTCTTTTAACACTCGCACGTTGAGGAGATTAACGGAGGATCCATTGTCGATCAGGATCTTGCCTATCTTTATATCGTGGCAGTATCCTGAGACATAAAGGGGGCGATTGTGTTCGTACGTCCCAAGGAGAAGGTCTTCATCACCAAAAGCAACATCGGCCGTGTGCACTTCCTCCAATTCATCTTTCATCTTTTCCTCGGCCAGGAAAGCTTGGAATTGCTCCGGATCCTGTGGTGCCTTGATTAACGAATCTCTCGCCTCTTTTGATAACAAAAGGGCGTCAAGAATGCTGAGCTGTGAGGGTAGCTTCCTCAGATGCGCTAAGACGTTGTAATCCACCTTATTTCTCTTTGGCGGGTCCTTGGCGGCTAGCTCTTCCATAACTTGGTCATCTAGGATAATGTCCTCAGAGACCTTTTCTTTCCCTTTGTCTTTTCTGTTTGAGGGTCCGAGATTCTTTTCAGGCAGCGTCCGATTACGCAGCCGGATATTTTCGCAGACCTTCGGCTCTTCTTCTTTTCCCGAAGTGGACTCTTTAAAGAGAGGGCTAAGAGCCAGCTCCTCATCGGAAAATCTCCCGAATGTAAGCACTTGTGATCCCCCGGCACTAACCATGCGACAATCACCGGTAATTCTGTTAAACCCTTCGGTCATATTTTTCCGCTCCCGATGAGTTTTACGTTTCTCCCGCTTAAAATGTTGTCGATGAGCAACATATCCTTGCCACCATCTATCGAAAGCTTTGCACTCTTGAGTGGGGTGCGACACCTTCTGATGATATAAGCAATAGGAGGGGTGCATTTCCATTTCACCATTAATGTTTCCTTCGGATGATGGTAGCTTCATGCCCATTGATAAGGCCTTAGCAAACCTTTTCCTCATCTTGAATTTGCTTTTGTTGGTAGTGGGGGTATTTTGCTCCAGCGGGAGTGTCTCAGCTCTTTCATCCAGTCGCTGGCGCTTGGCCCTTTCAAATATGACCGCCTCGCATTCTCGATCAGCTTTACTTTTCAACCGAGCTTCGTTAAGGAATGCGTCAATTACCTCATCTGATGGCACCGGAATTTTTGATTTGGTATCTGCCCCCAGCGTTTCAGTACAAGAAGTCTCCTCATCGTTCATGAACGAATGGGAAATCACATGACAGCTTGCCACGTATTCTTCAGATTCATCAGATGAACTTTCTCTCTCATCTTCCTCTTGAAAGACGTGATTGAGGAACTCTTGGAGCGTAATGGGAGTCCGTGCCTTCTGGTTGTATTCCTCCAGCGCGTCAATTTGTTTTTGCAAGTCCGTGCGCTTGTCGCCAGGCTTCACGGGCTTCTTTGATTTCTTTTTCTTCTTATTTGAAGATTTCGACGGCTGGTTGTGAATGCTTGGGCCACCTCCATTGATCATTTGAGTTGGACGCGGCTTCAACATTCCTTCAATGATCTGCGGTTCCAATGGATTCTCCCACTTGATTGCTGGGCATGCCTGAAGGTCGTTCAGCATTTTCTTTGTCTTAGCTGATAATATAACCTCCCAAGGAGCTTCTTCAACGACAGAGCATGTTGCCCCCGGCGTACTCATCCCCTTAAAGGTGTGGGGCTGTGGGGGATTCATCTTCCATTTGTCAGATAACGCGAACTTGCCCTGTCGGTACTGGTCTTCAAGCTAATTTTTGAAGACATAGCAATCTTTGATCGGATGACCCAGTACTCGATGATAAGGACAGTATTTGGGCTCATTAACATCATTTGGTTGCGACGGACGTTTTGGATCCGGCAGATTTATGAGTCGGTTGCGCAACGCCAGCTCGAATAACCTTCTCGTTTTATCTCAGGGAAATGAGTAAAAACATCCTAGCCTCTCCTCAAGAGCTACGTACGGGCGCATATTATTTTGACGAACAACCGGCTTCGAGTTGCTCGGTTGTTGTTGAGTATTAGCGACAACGATCGCTTTTCCCTTCCCCTTGTCATTTCGGGAGTCCGGCTTTGGAAGAGGCGGTTTATGGCCTATCTGATCCATTTGCGCTAGCTTGTCAATCAAGGCCTGGAAGGTAGTCGGCTTGAAAAACATCATAAATTGCGAAATGGTTGCTTGCGGATCAAGGGTTCCCACAAACATACCCACCGCGGGAGCTTCTTCAATGCGCTGCTCACACTTCGACCATAAGTTCCGCCACCGTATAGCATATTGAACCCATGTCTCGCCTGGCTTTACCCTAGCGTTAGTCAGTGCCTTCATCGGGGTGCGTTCACTAGCGCTTGCAAAACGCTGAGTAAATAACAGCTCCATCTCCGCGAAGGTCTTGATAGAGTCGTTCGGGAGCTCAGAGTACCACTCGAACGCCGTATCTGATAAACTTCGAACAAACTGGCGAAGCAACAGCTTATCATCACCGCCGGTGTTACCGCAGAGTGCCCTGAACTGGGCAACATGCTGGTGGGGATTGCCCGTCCCCTTATAAACATGGAACTTGGGAATTGTGTAGCCTGCCGGGTATTTGATCTGGTCGTACCAGCTCGGATACGGTCGTCCTATTTTTACGACTTGGCCAGCTGCTTCAGTCGCATGATGAACCCGTATTTGTTGGGCTATGTACTTGTCCAAATCAGTTTTGGAGATTGTATCCTCCTTAGCTGTTGATAGAACTGGTGGAGGATTCGACGTTTCTCCCCACCATGTCTTGGAACAGGAGGCCCATACGCTTTATGTTGGCTGCTTGTTCAGCAGCCTCTTTATCCTTCTTCTCTAATATTCGACGAAGGAATTCGGCGTCAGTTTCTTGTTCCTGGCGTTCATCCGAAGACGTTTCAGGGTTTTCTTTTGGCCCAGTAAGTGCGGCCATTGCGTTCATCATCTCTTGGAGCTTCTGCTGCTGCTCCTGTGCTTTGGTCACTGATCGCGTAAGCGGTCGATGACCCGTAGATATGCGACTGTCCTCCTTACCAGACGCCACGTAGACGGTATGAACTACAATGCCCCCTAACTTAGGGCGTTTGGGTTCACCACCTTTGATATTCGTCGTCGGCGTTGGCACTTTCTCCGTCCTTCTTCTTTTATGGACCGTAGAAGTTGAGGGGGCCGTTGCTTTGGGCACCCAAGCGGTCGTCACCTTTCGTTGCTTGACTGGGGGATTTTCTTCTTGCCGACCTTTCGACTTCTTCTGTTGGCGAGAGAAGTTAGGATCAATGACAGATTCTTGGACTCGTCGCCATGTCTTGTAAATCCTGGAGGACAGCGATTGAGGAGGCTGCTGCGGCTTTTCTGCTTCCACGGCAGTCTCTACCGGTGGAGGAGATCTTTTGAGCACTACAGTCGGCGAGTTTCTGCGTACCCTATTCAGTAGCTCAAAGCTGTTCCCAGTTGGAACAGCAGCGTTAACTTCCACCGTTGTAGCTGGCGGAGTCATCCCAGAAGGGGAGTTGCCCCCGATCTTCCTTACCCAGCGCCAATGGCATCGTCGGGCGCGACGAGTTGTCGGTATTGGCTCAGAGACAGAAACAGCCCCCTCTTGCCCCCGGTTCAGGTGTGGGGCTGTTGCCAGCGTCAGCCTATTGAAGACTGATGTCTTTTGAGCAGCAGGAGCAGGAGTGGGAGTTGGGACGGTCAGTCCTGTAAAGACCGATCTCTTAGCAGGAGAAGCCTCCTTGACGACTTCAGGAGCAGGTTTGGCTACTCTTTTTGGCGTAACCTTTTCTGGGACTGCAAGCTTCATTACGGGTCCGCGGGAGTTTTGGCCCAGTCTGGAGAAGACCGAGGCACTGGTTGGGCGACCCGTTGAGAGGGGCCACAGTAGCTGAAAGTCGATCGAAGACCGAATTCTTAGGAGTTTCTTGTTCGGGTATGGGGGTGCTGAAGCTTGTTGGCGGAAGCATAGTTCCGAAAAACAACCCCGTGGTGGCTTGAGTAATCTGCTCCACGGGCATGGTGAACAAAGAGGCCGCTTGGGGCCCGTAGGTTATGCCTCCAGTTGAGGCCGGACGCGAGCTGCAGCTGCAGTTGGAGCACTTCGAACAGGTAGAGGCCATCGATATTTGATTTCTTTCTGCGCCAAGCAAGAGACCAAATCTTAGTAAACTTGAAATCCAAAGGTAACCATTAACAAACCTTAATTTGTTCGCGAATACGACACACGAAGTGTGGAGTAGAAAGAGGAAAAGGTCCCACCGGGCGTGCCAGAATCTGTTCCCTTCCGAAGGACGGCGCACAAGACTGCGAGGTCTGACGCTGGGGTTCGGGGCAGATGCTATTTGGTTTTATCCGTCTACCTCTCCGAAGATGCCAAGTTGATTCATGGCACCGTGTATTGGAGGTTTAGACGGATGCGGCCGATATAGCAGACTTCGTCAGATTCCTCCTCGCTTGAGGGGTTTTTTGATTGTGGGGACGCTCTTCCCTGCAGGCGCAAGCCCCTGCAGTTAATTACGCTACCGTGTCGCGGTAACAACTTTCTCCTTCTCCAGAATTTCACTTCGTTTCATGTGTGTTTGTTTTGTTTGTGGTTGCCCGTGGATTGTATACGGAGACTAGGTGATGCCGTCGCCCGTAGGACGTGGATTAGTCCAAATCCGTATTTACTTAGATTTGGATTTGGTGTTTTGGATTAAGGATACGTTAGCCGTATTTAGGCTAAGGTCGACTTAAACGTTTGTTAAGGATACGTTAGTCTAATTTCCAGACTAAGATCTACTTAACGGGATCGTCTAGATCCATTTTCTTGTTTAGGGACATGGTGGTCCATTTAATATATGGCCGTCGGGACCCGTCACCTCTCTGACGACGTTGAAGGATTACAACGACATGTGTCAGAGGAGTTCGGAGATGTACCCTTGAACCAAAGTTGATTGGGGCCCTTATAGTCCAATTTGGGACTAAAGTCTGTTTGAATGTTTAAGGATACGTTATCCATATTTGAGGCTAAGATCAACTTAAACGGGATCGTTTAGATCCGACAAAAGAGCATTTGGGAGCTCTATTGTTCCAGTTTAGGGACGTAGTGGTCCATTGGTAGTTTAAGGACATTGCGGTCCATATTCCAGTTTAGGGACATGGTGGTCCATATTCCAGTTTAGGGACATGGTGGTCCATTGGTAGTTTAAGGACGCTTAAGTCCGTGGGTTTAAAGACCCCACAGTCCGTATTTTAGTTTAAGGACGCATAAGTCCGCGGGTTTAAGGACCCCACAGTCCGTATCTTAGTGTAAGGACACATAAGTCCATGAGTTTAAGGACCCTACAGTCCGTGTAGATGTGTGGTTGTCGGGACCCGTCACCTCTCTGACGTCGTTGAAGGATTACAACGATAGGTGTTATAGGAGTTCGGAGATGTACCCTTGAACCGGATGTAAATCGATTTAGGAGAGCAGTCTTGCTCAGTCAATTTAATTTGAGGACTTACGGCCATGATTGGGCTAAGTCCAGTTGAAAAATATTCAACGCTTTTATTTATTTTTGGTCTATTAGACCTGTGTTAGGGCTTTGCCCACATTTAAATAATGCATTGCATTACTTTTTATTTTTGTTTGGGCTCTGCCTATAAAGGATGCAGAGCATCAATTTGTTTTGGGCTCTGCCCATTTATAAATGACGCTGAGCATGGATTTTACTTGGGCTCTGTCCATTTATTGCTTTGCAATTTATTTTGGCCTGCTAGGTCTTTTTATTTGGGCCTGGCCCTTTAGCAAAAGAAATGCAATGCATTTGCCAGGCGCTTTGCAGCAATCAAAGAGCACAAGCGCTTGTGGTGATGACACGTGTCATACAAGCACAGTGCGCTGCGCCAGCGCTGCTGACACGTGGCGCGCTCTGGTGAGTTGCGCCAGTTTCAGAGAGCAAAGCTCTATTTCAAAAGCGCATAGCGCAAATGGTTCAGATGCTGACACGTGGCGCTCTCTGGTGGCTTGCGCCAACCCAAGAGCGCAACAGCGCAGTTTTGCAAGTGCAAGGCACTATTAATTTGAGAATCTTTTAGATTCAAGAACCAATGGTTCATAACAGAAGTGCAAAGCACTGTTTGTTTTCTTGATCTAATTTAGATCAAAGAAAACAAGTTCTTCTTGTTTTTCTTATCTCAGGGAACCAATGGTTCATATGTGCAAAGCACTATTTTTTTATTTTTGTTTTTTATTAAAGATCATTGATCTTGTTTTTAGATCAATGATCTATCAGAAGAAATTCTTCTATCTAAAAGGTCCTTTACCTTTCTTTTTCTGAAATTTCTTCAGAGTTCTCTCTGCTTGAAATTTTTGATTTCTCACAAAATGTTGATTCTTTGAATTGAGGTCTAGGGTTCTTTTTATAGTGCCCATAAATTAGTTAAAGAGATCTTTCTCTGAGTGATTTGGGGAATTTTTCCCACCGTTGGATTTTTGATTCAAGGGCTTCTATTTTACAGAAGAAAATCTTCTTATTTTAACAAGAACAGAAAGATTTCTTTAAAATCTTAATTCTGTTTGGCGCAAACGCCCCGGCGCGTGACATGTGTCAAGCAGCGCGCAGCGCAACTGCGCTAGCGCATCTGCGCTGACACGTGTCGTGCAGCGCAAAGCGCGGCGTAACTGCGCTAGCGCATCTGCGCTGACACGTGTCGCGCAGCGCAAAACTTGTGCAACTGAAGCGTTGCTTCCTTTTGTTTTTTAATAGAGCCTTGCTCTGATTGTGCGCGCTATCTTGGGCGCTGCGCTGATGTATCAACGCCTGACACGTAGCGCGTTGCGCGCAGCGCAAAGAATCTGAAGCGTTGCTTCATTTACTAAAGTTTAAATTTTCAAAGCGGAGCTTTGCTCTGATTGGGGCTTCATCTTCCGCCTTAGAATTTGAACAGAGTTTTGCTCTGATTGGGGTAAACAATGTCCGAATCTTGAGAGATTGTTAATGAATATAATTAAGTATGAGGAACCAACCCTGGCATTAGTAGACATAGGACCGTATACATCATCATGTATCTGTCCCAAGAGTTCTGTAACTCTTTCTCTGTTTCCAGTAAACGGAGTGTTGGTCATTTTACCTTTGAGAAATGACTGACAAGTATCATAAGATGAAAATTCGAACGTATTCAAATATTCATCATTATGTAACTTAGTGTTCAGTTGATAAAACTGCACATTTGTTATTACAATTTTCTTACTATTTCCATATTAAAAAAGGTCTTTATTATAATATATCATACATATTAGGGTTTATCTGTAAAAATAATATTTTCCATGTGTTGATATATTATAATTAGCATTTGGTAGGTAAAAGTATGCAAATAATATCATTGACAAAATCTTAAACTCTACTAAATATTATTTGAGTTGTTGTGCAGAATTTTCAGGTCTAAAATCAAGGAAATCAAGTTGTTAAAGCAAACCTGCCTAATTAAGAAACCAAAACTTAGAAGTCAAGTCTGGCAGCAACTACGAGAATATTTCCAAGTTTCAAAGGTTCCAAGGATCGCCACATGTCACAAGGAGCAACCCATAGAAAATTGATCAAGGGATAAGGTCAAATGGCCGCGGATCCGCGGCCATACCCCCCTTGGGCCGCGAATTCGCGACGATGTAGAAGAGTTAGAAGCTGCTCTTTTTGGGGGGGTGAATCTTTGCTGTTAACTTCCATATTTGTAAGCAAAGGTTCTGGCTTTGGGACTATAAATAAAGACCGAGAGCCTCTTGGAAAAATCATCAAGCCGACGAGATCACGAAGTCCAAGACGGCTCACGCATCCAGGCTATTCGTCTACCTCCTCGGAAGAGATCGAGAAGCAAACTAGTCTTTGTAATCATTTTCTAAGGAATCAAAGTGTAATGAATATTGTTGATTAATAAAGGTAACTTTCTTTTTCTTATTCTATTTCTTCGTAATTTAATTATGCATTTTCTCTTCATCTCTTTTTCTCCCAACATGCGTGAGTAATTCTCCGCTTGTTAGGGTTCGTAGGATTAGGGTAGGCTAGTGGATGATGAACATCCCTAAACCCTTTTTAAGTCCTATAAAGTTTATGAACTTTATCAAAAGAATCATTAACATCTTAATCGGGCGCGCTAACAATTCTTTGTTAGTTCCGACTGCGATTAGAGATTAGATTAATGGTTGTTTTGGTAAATGCTAGATATTAACGGAGTTCCGTGTCGAGATAAGGGTTAAGAGTGGGATTCCTTTTCCCTCTAGAAACCCTAATCTACACGCATCACCGTCGTTCTAGTTTTAAATCTATTAAAGGATAAAAAGGGTAACTTTTAATTAATCGTCCATAACTACTAAATCCTAACGAACCCTACAGGCCCCCTTATTATATTAACTGCATCCTTAAATAATCTAGATCTATATTCTGCATTAGTGCTTAACGTAGATCTAGAAACCATTCCACAAAATTCTTATTTCTTCCTCCTTTCTCAACACATCTAAAGTAAGAGTAAAAGGTTTCACGTTTCCCAGAGGACGACCCGTACTCATCTCGGTCTAGCTACACGCGACACCGTTATTGATTGCGGTTACTTTATTCTACAAACATTCATTCGAACAATCAAATGGCGCCGTTGCCGGGGATACGTGCGTAATTTTTTATTCTTATTATTTGTGTTGAATTCTTATCCGATCTATATCATAAATAAAACAAAACTGCAAATTGCATATTTAACGATTTGTGCGTGAATTTTTTGCAAGGAGATCTGGAGTCGCAGACTTGAGGAAACAGGAAACAGAGACATTCTTAGAGATCCAGAGGAGCACATAAGGGAGCAGAGAAAATTTTATCAAAAGATCCCTCTCTCTTGCGGCGGAACTGCGGCAAAAGAGGTATATTCGCGGCGGAAGCGCGGCACATTAGGGGATCTAGGGCTTCAGTCTTCTCTGGTACGATTCTAAGCTCTTCCTCTCTCCTCTAAAATCCAATAAAATCTTTTTTCTGCAGGATTCTTTGCAAAATAGCGCCGCTCAAAAATCTTTTTGCAAAAGTTTTTTGATTGGATTTGTTTTGCATATTTTAATACGGACTTTAAGGGGAAAAGACCAAATCCAGATTAGGTGGGGATTTCATCACCCTTCCTAAGCCCTACAAATCACAAACCGAGCATCCGCATCAACCCTACATTAATTTAAAAAATATCTAGACCAGACTCTAAGGATTGTCGCGCTCATTAAGGATAGAGGAAGGTCGTGGGTAATCTATCGCTTATCCGCATTACTTTTGTGGTGCCTAGGCAAGTGTGTCTAAGGCAAGTGGTTTACTTAATTTGGCCCGCTATTTTTGGTGATTCGTATAGCGGATACCTCCCACTTACCTGGCCATAAGAGTAGTAAAGAGGTGGTAGAGGATTGATCCTGCGGCTTGTCCTTTGGAAGTCTAGGAGCGGTCTAGAGACTGACCTAGGTAACCTTAGATCTAGGGTTGCTTGTGAATTTTAGAGTGATTTATCTTGAGTCCCACTTTTTTCAAAACAAACCAATTTTAAATCACACACACGCTGCCACTTGCACTAAACCCGCTTAGTGCATGCTCGGCTGGACACGGGATCGTAGTGCCCGTCTTGTCCGCGTTCCTGCTATCGACGCCGAAGTTGGTACTTCTTCATCTTCTTTTCCCCCACCACACACCACATCAACCGAGATGGACGATACTCCATCAGATTATAACACCACGCTGTCACCGCCCTTAGGTGCGCAGAATCCACCACGCATCTCTCTCCAAGAGAGATGTGTTAGTTGTATGTATGCCCTAGAGGCCAGTATTGTACAGATGATGTATATTATATTGGATACTTGGACATATATAGAGATGACTTTTTTGCTCGATATGATAGTATGCTATTTGGTTGCTCTTTATCTTAACATGTATACTTGTCTCTTTATGCTGTCTTATAGTTACATGTTGGTAAAGCCCTTAGGATGTGTACTTGACTACCTGGACTATGATGCGGATCATACTAGTGGGGACATGGTAGTCCATAAGTACATCCTTCATGGTCCCTAGTCATAGGTGTATCGAGACGGGGCATCGATATACCAGTGTAGACTAGCGTATATGCTTCTCGACCTATGAGATGGGCGATGGATGATCCCATATCCATTGGTGTTTGACATCAGAGATGGTATACGGGTGCTCAGTGGAGACTGGGTACACTGGACGGACTCGCCGAGAACTCCCAGATGGTATTATACCTCACGTCAGATGGCAGTTCTCTGGTGACACTTGTGCAGGTTAGTCTATAGACCCGAGATCGTCATAGAGTCTTATGTGATTCCCACTGTGGTTTGATTTCCACCTTACCACGTCCATGAGGGCGTGCAAAATGGTGGTTTTTGGGTACAGTCCCGAGTCACATGGAGGCAATGAGCGATAGGAGGGGTTTCGTCTCTCCCGGTATTGGGGGTTGATGTTGCGCTGTGCTCGATTAGCCGTAACAGGGAAGTCCCTGGCCAGGGATGATTTAGAGATTTGCTGGTAAGTGTTACCAGTAGTTTCTCGACCCGTTATGAGCCTCACATCGGCACGACTTATCGGTTATTGGGGTCTGACGTTTACCACCCCTAGACTTGATATGCGACATATCAGACGAGGAGACCGGACTGCACGGGTAGTGTTGCCGGTTGCCTCGACGGGAGTTGTAGCAGGTTTGCTTGTCTTCTTCTGATCGCTCAATACCCGGGTGGCCGTTACGTTTAGCTGACCGCTTGCGTCTTAGGGGTGCTTGATATGATCATCACCCATCGCCGGCGTATTGACGAGTCATAGAGTCCCGCAAAGGAGATACCTAGTCCAGGCGAAACGTTGTGGTCCGCGTATGCGATATGCGCATGGACCCGGTTAAAATGCGCGTATGAGATACCGTATATTAATCGGGCGGCTTGCTTTTTGTTCAGGTCGTATGTGATATGGCCGGATTGATAAATCAAGTGTTGATTTATCATTTAACCATTAGTTTCTCACTAGAAATCATTTCTTGTATTTTTGGATGTATGCATGCATGTATGCATTCTTTCTTGATTCATGCACATATGGATGTGTATGCACACATACATACATACATCATCCTTCATGGTTGCTTATACATAGAAAATGGTGGCAATATAAGACTCACACCATGGTTTATATGTATGGATTAATATTTCTATTTATGTTAAAATAAAAGAAAAGAGAAAAGATTAATAAATGGTTATATTCTACACTCTTCTTTGAATTGACCATGTTCACCTACTTATTAACCATGATTTAATCTTCCACTTGTGTTTTAACTCAAGTGAAATAAGTATCCATAATATATAACCATGGTTTGAGATGAAGAGAAAAAATATATATATATATTTTCTATTTTCTCATTAGAGATTATCTTATCCTCTTCTTCTTAAAAAGCCATCATCTTTTTCAACCTTGCTCTTTTGCTCTCTAGATCTCTCAAGTGAGCAAAATACTCAACAAGATAGGATTTTGAAGTGAGAAAAAGAACCACAACACCATTCTACATACGTCTTGCCCACTTATTTAGAGTGTTAGCTTCATTTCTTTCTCTTGATAAAGTGAAGTTGCAAGCTTGGACAAAGGAGCTTCGGGTGGATCGTCGTGGACGTTAGAAGACCTCAAGCGAACCCTTTTCCAAACCCCAAGTAGCCGAGGAGTCTAGCGTAGGGAGCTACAAAGGTTGTACTCTCAAAACCCTAGCTTTTCTTACTTGTGATGAAGTGTTGTTTTAGAAACCCTAATTTTCTAGGATTGATTCTTTGTATGCTTACTTAGCACCCTAAAATTTTAATCTTTGGTACATGTGATGCTTCCAATCCCTTCATGAGGTGCTAGGTAAACCCAACAAGATGCTATCCTATCCGTGGTCCCCTTCCCATTTATCCATCTATTCCACCAGCTAACGGAGATAATTTTGAAATTAAACCCCACTACATCAATCTGTTGCCCAAATTTCATGGGCTTGAGTCGGAAGACGTGTACGTTTTCATCACCAAATTCGAAAACGTATGCGTAATGATGGGTACTTCACAATTGACTGTGGATGCTATGCGCTTGCGTCTTCTCCCATTCACACTATGCGACTTGGCAGAAAAATGGCTTTATAATACTGTCGCACACTCTATCACTAATTGGGATGAATTCTTAATAGCATTTCTTAAGAAGTTTTACCCAAACCATAAGACCGCCCATATTAGGAGCGAGATCAATCAGTTCACCCAGCTTCCCAATGAACCATTTTGGAAGTGCTTTGAACGTTTCAAGGATCTGCTTGTCCAATGTCCTCATCATGGAATACAAAGATGGGATTTATGTCGAATTATATATGAGGGCATTAATCCAGCGACAAAGCAGATGCTTGAAACAATGTGTCAATGCAATTTCATGTCTAAAGATGACGGTGAAGTATGGAAATATCTGGAAGATCTCGCAGAAAACACTTTTCAGTGGGAAAGCGTAAGACCACCTTCATCTAGGGGAGGTATTCACCAGCTCGATGTTTCCATCGCAGTGAAAGCCGAAATGGCAGCGATGCAGAAAAAACTCGACGCTATTGAGAACAGGTTCTCATCATTCTCCCTAAATCAGGTCACGCTTCCTAAGACTGTCTGTGGTTGCTGTTCAGATCCTTCACACTTAGCGGAAGAATGTCCTGTGAATGCATAGTTTCAAACTAATGCCGCTTTTCAGCAGCGACCTAGAAACGATCCTTATTCTTCCACGTACAATCAAGGATGGAGGAATCATCCTAACTTTGCTTGGAACCAAAACCAACCCCAAAATCAAAATCAGTTCCAAAGCAATTATCAAAACCTCCTCCACAGCAACCACAACCACAGAATCAGCTCCCCTTTCAGTCACAGAATTTTCAAAATCCGGCCAACATTTCACCACAAGTGGCCGGTACTGACAACTCTTCACTTGCACAAACTTCGGATATGTTCATGAAACATTCTATGCAATTGTCGGCTGAGATGAGGTCTTCTATTGATACCATAAAGCAAGATTCCGCCTCCCACGGCGAAAGTATTAAATTAATAGAAAACCAACTTGCACAGTTAAACGCCGCAATGAGTACGAAAGAGAAAGGGAAACTCCCATCTCAACCTATACCTAATCCTGGCCACTCACAAAGTTATAATGTGAGTGCCGTTACTACGTTGAGATCGGGAAAAGTGCTGAATAACCGAGTGGGTGAGCAATGTGATGATGTTAGTGACATCAATAATACCCCAGCTTCTTCTTCTTCCCCTAATTCGTCTAGTCTCCCACCTTCATCCGAGTCTATTCTCCGTTTTCCCCAAGGCTCTAACCCTTCGCCCATTTCCTCGAATCTACCTAAAACGATCCCCACTCCAATTCTGGGATCCACTCCATCCCCACAATCCTCTCCAATGTTGGACCAAACTCTTATTGATAAAGCACCTTATCCAAACAGGTTAAGGGGCAACAGACCAAGTCCATAAATGGAGAAGATTGTGGAAATTTTTAAGCAAGTTAACATAAACATTCCTCTCCTAGATGATATTCAACAAGTTCCGTCATATGCGAAAATCCTAAAGGACTTGTGCACTAGGAAGAGAAAAGTTCAAGTACCTAAAAAAGTTTTCCTTGCGAGCAATGTGAGCACTGCTTTTACACAACAACTACCCAAGAAACGAAAGGACCCCGAAAGTCCTACAATTTCTATTTCTATTGGGGGTAAAAATATCAATCGTGCTCTACTCGATTTAGGTGCTAGTGTTAACTTGCTTCCGTATTCTGTTTATGAGCAATTAGGGATCGGAGAGTTAAAACCTGCGCATTGCACTCTTCAGATGGCCGATCGATGTATCACCCAACCTGGGGGTGAGCTAGAGGATGTGTTAATCAAAGTCGGGGAATTTATATTCCCTGTGGACTTTATCGTTATAGATACACAACCTGTGGCAAACCCACGCAATCAAATCCCGGTGATACTCGGTCGACCCTTTTGGCCACTTCCAACGCAGTAATCAATTGCAGAAATGGCTCTATGACCCTATCCTTTGGAAAGAAGTCAATTGAGCTTAACATTTATAAGTTGGGAAGTGAACCCTCCAAACCTTATACTCATGTGTGTTCTGTCGAATTAATGGATGTCGACAGCAGCGAATTTGATCAACCTCATGATATTGACTCTTTTCATATGTTGTTGTTTGACCCAACCATATACTCTTCCACCGAGTTGTCCGGGTCAACATCTAACACTGATGAGGAACTTTTTATAGAGTCTGACGATCACCCCATTTTTTCTGATGACATCATTCTTAGGGGTATCGACGAAAGCTTTGAGGAAATTTTCGCTGATGAACTCAAATTTTTACAAGACACGGGTGTTGAGATGAATCAACTCCAAGACAAAGAAATTGAACCTCCACCCCTTCTTCTGGACAATCACGATAATGCGAGTAATCCATCATCACTATCACTGTGTCGTCTCTCCAAATTGAGACGCAATCCTTTTCCATTACACCTCTTATCACCTCCCCACTTCTTCACGTCGAAAGGTGACATGTTCTTCCACTAACCTTGGTGCTTTATCGATAAATTTTTTGAATGGTTGGTGTTGACCTTCGGTCTTTACAAAGTTTGGCATTGACCAATAACCTTGACCCCCTTATGTGATTTTAAAAGATTAACATTGTTTAACTCAAGTTTGGGGGGGGGGGTTTATATTTTGGCTCTTGAAAGAAAATGAATTTTACAAAATTGTGAGCCAAAAATAAGTTTGGGGGAGGATTTTCACTTTCATATATTATTGCCCCCATTAATAATTTCCTCTCAAGTCTACAGGTTTTTGAGCTTAACGGATGACATCAGTGAGGACACTGCTGTAAACAGGTTTGGGGGAGGTTTGTGCTTATTTACACATCAATTTGCATCATATTTTGCATAAACACAACATTTTCAAAAATTTTAATTTTTTTTTCTTTTATAACAAAAGAGTAGAAAGTGAAAAATTACATCCAAAAGATAGGAATAGTTTAAGAAAACCAAGAAAATTAGAAGTTTTCTTAAACGAACTAGTAATAAGTAGTTATGAGCTGTTGTCCCAAGGGTTAGTAAGATGAAGGAAGTCACTAATCTGAGGATAAAAATTAGTCTGAAAAATAGTTCCTATTCTGAAAGCCAAACATTTGAATGTTGATACCCTATTATATGCACTTACACACGTCTTGAAACTCGGGATAATAGAGGATAACTTGAAATGCTCTTGTCTAAAAGCCAAAGTATGAAGGAAATGAAAAAAAAATAAATGAAGAAAATATAAAAATGGTGAAAAGAAAAAATGAACACTGGTTTTGTATCGCCAAGGCAGCAATAAAAAAATATAGCGAGGGTGCTTCATCACCTAGTGCCCTAAGGCCAACTGGTCTGGGAGTCACTGCTAAGCCTTAGGTGGTGCAAGACAAGGAAAATACTATCACCTAATCAGCATGCACATGAGTAATCGGTCGGTTAGTATCTCAAGAAGTATTAACGGTCGCATGAAAATGTGTGATCAAATCCATAAATATTCATCAAATTAAAAAAGTACTGAGGTAGATGGACAAGAGTATGATAGCTTGAATTGAATTCTCCGAGTGTAGGGATGTCCATTACACGCACATAGGGTTATATGATCGATGTTTGGATGAAAGGTAGGAATGAACAATAAAGATGATGTTTTATTGAGGGATGATGTGATTTCTAACATTTTTCATGACTATTAAGATATGACTCATAACAACTGAAAAGCTAGTGTAGTTGGAAACTCTTATTTTCAAAGTCTTTCTTTTATGGTTCTTATCTTTATATGTAAATTTCACCATCTCTCTTTTGTTATAGGATTTTGTGGGTGTAATCCACTGAAAACCGTCAGGAGACGACACTCCTCCTACTAGGGACACCTAGAGGTTTAACGGCTTGTTGCACGTGCTCAGTGCAATCGTGTTTGCCTACGAAAGTGTGCTTAGTTTTCTCCTTTCTTTTTTCCCTTCTCTTGAATAAACTAGTTTGCTCGGGACGATCAAAGATAAGTTTGGGGGTATTTGTTCAGTTGATAAAACTGCACATTTGTTATTACATTTTTCCTACTATTTCCATATTAAAAAAAGTATTTATTATAATATATCATACATATGAGGGTTTATCTGTAAAAATAATATTTTCCATGTGTTGATATATTATAATTAGCATTTGGTAGGAAAAAGTATGCAAATAATATCATTAACCAAATCTTAAACTTTACTAAATATTATTTGAATTGTTGTGCAGAATTTTCAGGTCTAAAATCAAGGAAATCAAGTTGTTAAAGCGAACCTGTCTAATTAAGAAACCAAAACTTAGAAATCAAGTCTGGTAGCAACTACGAGAATATTTCCAAGTTCCAAAGGTTCCAAGGATCGCCACATGTCACAAGGAGCAACACATAGAAAATTGATCAAGGGATAAGATCAAATGGCCGAGGATCTGCGGCCATACCCCCTTTGGGCCGCAGATCTGCGGCAATGTAGAAGAGTTAGGGGCTGCTCTTTTTGGGGGTGAATCTTTGCTGTTAACTTCCATATTTGGAAGCAAATGTTCTGGCTTTGGAACTATAAATAAAGACCGAGAGCCTCTTGGAAAAATCATCAAGCCGACGAGATCATGAAGTCCAAGACGGCTCACGCATCCAGGCTGATCATCAACTGTTCGTCTACCTCCTTGGAAGATATCGAGAAGAAAACTAGTCTTTGTAATCATTTTCTAAGGAATCAAAGTGTAATGAATATTGTTGATTAATAAAGGTAGCTTTCTTTTTCTTATTCTATTTCTTCGTAATTTAATTATGCATTTTCTCTCCATCTCTTTTTCTCCCAACATGCGCGAGTAATTCTCCGCTTGTTAGGGTTCGTAGGATTGGGGTAGGCTAATAGATGATGAATATCCCTAAACCCTTTTTAAGTCCTATAAAGTTTATGAACTTTATGAAAAGAATCATTAACATTCTAATCGGGCGCGCTAACAATTCTTTGTTAGTTCTGACCGCGATTAGAGATTAAATTAATGATTTTGGTAAAGGCCAGATATGAACGGAGTTTCGTGTCGAGATAAGAGTTAAGAGTGGGATTCCTTTTCCCTCCAGAAAGCCTAATCTACACGCATCACGTCGTTCTAGTTTTAAATCTATTAAAGGATAAAAAGGGTAACTTTTAATTAATCGTCCATAACTACTAAATCCTAACGAACCCTACAAGCCCCCTTATTATATTAACTACATCCTTAAATAATCTAGATCTATTCTGCATTAGTGCTTAACGTAGACCTATGTAACTCCTCGAAAAGTCGTTTTGGTGTTTTCCTGAAAATCGGTGAAAATTCGGTATTTTTCGGAAAACCGTCTTTCTTGTTATTTTGCAGTTTAGGACTAATTATACCTAAAATGGATAGGTAATTGCTTGTTTTTATTAGCTAATGAGTTACTTATAAAATTTTGGTCATTTAAAATTTTTTCCCTTTTTTTCAATTTTTAATATTATTTTAAGCCGGTAAGAAAATACATTAAATTAGCGATAAATACAAATTTTAAAAGGGCTAAAATTAAGCTTTAAAATCATGTTAATTAAAATCTAGTTGTAACATAAATTTTTAGTAATTTATTTTAAGTTTTAACAAATTTTTATTATGGAAAACGAAATTTATTGAATTTAAGCTTAAACTTGCAATTTTGGACTTGTAGGGGGTCTTTTTGCGTAAAATTTTTTTTGTACACTCTCTCTCACTTTTCCCTCACCCTAGGCCGGCCCATTTCCAGCAGCTCATGGAAGAAAATTCCATGCTCTTTTGATTTGTATATTGTGTGGAAATGGAGTTTTATTTTAAAGGTTTTTTTGAATTGTTTTTGGGTATGGTCTTTTGTGGTTGGTACGAGTTGACCAAGACTTTTTTCCCAAATCCACACCATCCCCTCTCCCTCATTTCTGGCCGAATTCCAGCAGCCCCCCTTCATCTCTTTGTTCTTTTCATTTTCTTCAAAAAATTCATTAAGTTGCTTCAAAAATTCCAAATTTAAACCTCACAATTTAAACTCCATCCTTCATCCCTTTTTCCTTCACCTCACTTGCTTGGAATCATGATGCTATGAGGCCATCAATTGAAGCAACTTTCTTCTTGCTAGATCCATAGATTTGAGGTATAATTTCTACTCTTTTAAGTTAAAATGGTTAGAATTCTTTAATCTAGTTGTTTAGTGTTAATTTAGTGCTATTTTCATTCTAGTGTTGTTTAAAGTTAATGGTTGAGTTAACTAGGGTTTCTTGAAACCATTATTTAGTTAATTAAAGCTAATTAGCTATCTAGTTGTTTGCTAATCTAGGTTAATGAGGTTACTTTATTTGTGTGGGCTTCAAATTAGTGTTAATTTGGTATGTCATATTTAGTTTTGGATTGAAATTGCTAATTATGAAAATCAAGAAAGGTTTTGTTTATGGAAATTAGGTTTTTAAGCATAGTTAATGGTTTAAAATTAGTGTAATGGCTAGCTAGTGGGTTAGTTTGGATTGTTGTGTTGGATTGTGTTAACTTTGTCGCTAATTGTCGATGTTTGCACCAAATTTGCAATTTCTAGCTTACTAGGTTTTATGTAAATTTTTGTGGCGAATTAATTGCGATATCTAGATTATATTGTTGGCATATCCTATGACATTTAGGATGCGTGAGTGTGGATTTTTGAGTATTCGGGTTTTAGTTTTGCCGGGCGACCAAATCGGCGATTTTTGCTGTTTTTGCGATTTTCGCGTGTGTTCTGCGCACTTTGTGCACGTTGTACCTAGCTTGTGAACTATGGTATTTTTGTTAGGGAATTGCGTCGTTCTTGATATGTATCCTTATGTTTGTATTGATGTAAATTCCAGGTTCAGTCGTGGAGACGTCAGACGCCGCACGAAAGGGGAAAGCGGTGATTGGACGTGACTAGCTAGGGATTCCGGTGAGTAGATGTAACATCTACGGGGGACTATCGTTGGATGGCGCAAGCCGCCCGATAGTTTTAGTAACTTAAAAGGATTCTTAGTGATGTTAGTAATTAGGGGTGTAATACTTATATGATTATTTGCTGCATCCATGCCTTATATTGACATGCATATGCGAAACCATTTTATAGGACACCTGCACCATTGCCAGGGTTTTTATATGCAGCACGAGCACTATTCATGCTTACACACACGCCCTGGTAATTGCCATGCCACCACACTAGATAACCTATAATTTGAAATCTTTTATTAATTGATGCTTAAACCTGTGCTATTGCCTTTAATTCCTTAAAATGAAATCGTAGGATTACTATTCATGTGCATGTACCTCATCATATTATTTGTTCATGCCTAGTCTATTAATCATACATCGTAGCTTAATTATTGATACCATATGCATTCACCACCATTGATATATGCACTTATGAGGATTTCTTGAGATTTTATGATATTTCTGGATTTCGGGGGAAAGCCGCAAAATTTCTAAACTTAATATGTTTTTAAAATATGTAATTGCGGTTTTCTAATGATGTAAAGTATCGTCCACCATGAGTTTGTTGTGGTTTTCGAGATCCGTGTCGAGGAGTGGAGGAACCGTCACGGGTACATGGTGGGCCCGGTATGGTACCCCAGGGCAAGATGAATGTGGTGTTGACGTTGAGCCTGGCAGGGGACGGATTACCTACCGGTGACTGTTTGGCACGGCGGATATCCAAAGGATACCGACCGTGGCCGCGAGATGATGAGATTTTGATATTGAGCTGGGTCAGCCGGATGGTTGAGGCCAGAGATACTATGACATGGATATATGAGATTTGTGATAGTTTTGAGGTGTCGTTGCTGGACACAGGTTCTTGTTGATTCTATTGGTATTGTGCTGGTATTTCAAAAGAGATTCTTAAAGGGAAAAACATGATTTCTTATTCTTATACATTCAGATCACGAGTTGATTCGCATTGCATTCATACCTACTAGTATATTCATATTGCATACGTACTTGCCAATATGTCCTGCTTTACCTGTATTTAGATGCTAGGATGCTTGTGCGCATGCATACGATAGCCTTTGTAGATGTTATTTATTACTCACGAGTTGGCAACTCACCCCCGTTGTGCCATAGCCTTTTGCAGGTCCGCTCCGTCAGTACAGTAGCGGCGGGCGCTCTTGTTTCTTTTGCCTGGACTCGAGGTTTTGCTCTTAGGTGGGTTATATCATTATTTTTGTACCACCTTGTATATTCTTGTATCTAGTGTACTCCATCTACTGTATCTACCAGCATTGTTGTATATTGACCTAGAGATTTGACGGTGAGATTGTGGACTTTTTATGCTGTATTTTGGGGTCGAGCTCACTTGAGTCGACATGCAGTTTTTTTCTCATGCTCTTTATGATTATTTCGCATGTTGTTGCTTTATATTGCGTGGGATTTGTGACCGCCTTGTGGCGAAGAGCTAGCTCCCGCTTGGGGATGCCTTATTTGTTGGATTTATATATATTCTTGTTGTACCCATTTTGGGGGCCAGTATTTACAAAGGAGACTCTGCCGAAATTTTCGGAAAAACTGGTATTGTTTTTAAAAAGGGTTTTATATGACTTATTTGATAAACTCGCTTTCAATTGATTGTGTTTTCTTCACTCTTTTGCTTATTTGGTTTTGGTTTCTGGGCTTTGGCTTACTTATTTTACGGACTTCTTGAGACGTTTCGTAAACTTAAGTGCCAGTCACGTTCCGTACCCTGCGGTCATGACAAAGTTGGTATCAGAGCGATAGGTTTTACCTTTTGAGTGTAGGATGACTCTTGGTAGATGGAGTAAGTGACTTAAGTAGGGTAACGTAGCGTGTGTATGTCCGCGGCATACTTGCGATACGGTACTCCGCCTAAGTGACTCTAGGATATACTTGCTTGAAAATTCCTTCTTGAATTCCGTGTATCCTATGATCCTATTGCACTGTTCTTATTATCCATTTTCCTGTAACAGCCACTATGCCGCCGAAGGCTACGAGGGCACAGAGGGCTGCCGCCCGACACGAGATTCGAGCTGGCTCGTCCGAGACTAGGACTGAGCAGGGTGGTATGCCTACGCCGCAGGGGCAGACCGATCCACCTTCCCCAGGCCGTATGGATAGGCTTGAGACTGGTATGGAGGAGTTGCGACAGATGATGGGGAGTATGCAGGAGCTATGTCAGATGGTAGGATCTCTAGTTGCAGCCAGTCGTACGCCGAGGCCAGATGACGCACCTACTACATCCCAGACGACAATGATACCTGCTCCTACTACTACCACCGTGACCATCCTGGTTTCACTACAGGATTTCATGAGGCTGAGACCTCCAGTATTCATCGGCACCGAGGCAGCGGAGGACCCACAGATGTTCCTTGACAGTTTAGACAGGATCTGCCGTTCGCTGAGATGTTCGGATGATCGATGGGTAGAGCTTATGAGTTTCCGACTAGAGGGTCTCGCGCAGACATGGTAGGAGTTAGTCTTGAGAGGTCGAGCTGCAGGTCTACCGCCTATGACTTGGGCCGAGTTTACAGCGGTCTTTCTAGCTCGTTTCCTCCCAGAAAGCGTTCGTGACGCCAGAGCTCGCAGCTTCGAGGCCTTAGTCAAGACACCTGGGATGACGGTGTCTGAGTATGACATCCAGTTTACACAGTTATCCTGATATGCTCCGTATTTGGTGGATACCGAAGAGAAGATGGTGAAGAGGTTCGTACAGGGACTAGATGCCCAGCTATATCTTGCCATTGGCGCCCAGCACTACGACACTTATTCAGCTGCTATGGATACGACATTACGGATGGAGGCACGCATATCACAGACTTCGGCCGTTTCTGGGCCGAAGAGGATTCGCACCGATGTACCGTCTCAGAGGCAGCGCGCCAGATTCTTTTCGAGAGATAGGCCTGGCAGAGGATTTGGACGGGGACAGTTATATGGTTCTTATCCCCAGGGACAGCAGCCGTCGCCAGGGTGTTTTGGGTGCGGGAGTCCGCACCATCTTGTCAGAGACTGTTCGGCGAGACGACAGGGAGCGGCCACCGTTCCGCATGTGACCCTACCACCATCACCACCCCCTCCTCAGAGAGCCCTACTTCCTACTACAGGCGATGCTCCACGTCAGTTAGGTACACCCAGAGGCCGTGGACGCAGCGGTCCTGTTCAGAGAGGACGAGGAGGCAGAGGCCGAGGTCGAGGTCAGCCCGCTATCGGTGGAGGACAGGCCCGAGTTTTTGCTTTGACACCGCAGGATGCGCAGGCATCCAATGCCGTTGTGACAGGTACCTTGCCAGTTTGTTCTTTCGACGCACGGGTATTATTCGACCCAGGTTCCACACATTCGTACGTCTCTACACACTTTGCACCGATGTTGGGCCGTGAGTCGTCGTCGTTAGATCATCCGCTTGTTGTTAGTACTCCGGTAGGCGAGTCGTTTGTCGCTCGTTTTGTATTTCGATTGTGTTCCGTTCGTATTGGGGAGAGGGATTCATCAGTTGATTTGATTCTCCTCGATATGTTGGACTTTGATGTGCTTCTGGGCATGGATTGGCTAGCCACTTGTTATGCTTCGGTGGACTGCCGTGAGAAGGCGGTCATATTTAGCTTTCCGGGAGAGCCAGTCCTTGTTGTTCAGGGAGACCGCAACGTCACCCTTCCCAGCTTGATTTCGTCTCTTCGCGCTGGTCAGCTCTTGCGGAAGGGATGTCAGGGATTCTTAGCATTTATTTGTGATACTCGAGCTGCAGAGGTTCCGTTGGACCGGGTCCCGGTTGTTTGTGAGTTCCCTGATGTTTTCCCTGATGAGCTACCTGGGCTACCGCCTGAGCGCGATGTTGAGTTCTGCATCGATTTGATTCCCGGATCGGGGCCTATTTCTATACCGCCTTATCGGATGGCCCCGACAGAGTTTCGGGAGCTGAAGGATCAGTTGTAGGATTTGTTAGATAAGGGGCTTATTCGACCTAGTGCTTCTCCGTGGGGTGCTCCGGTCCTGTTTGTCAAGAAGAAGGATGGAAGTTTGCGCTTATGTATCGACTACCGCCAGCTGAACAAGGTTACCGTGCGGAACAGATATCCGTTGCCACGCATTGATGATTTGTTCGACCAGCTTCAGGGTGCGGGTTACTTTTCGAGGATCGACTTACTATCAGGATACCACCAGCTGCGAGTTCGACAGGAGGATATACCGAGGACAGCTTTCCGCACGCGCTACGGCCACTATGAGTTTTTGGTGATGTCGTTCGGACTCACCAACGCCCCAGCAACATTCATGGATTTGATGAACCGTACATTCAGGCCGTATCTTGACTTGTTCATCATCGTGTTTATCGACAATATCTTGGTGTACTCCCGGAGCAGAGAGGAGCACGGGCAGCACTTGCAGATTACGTTACAGACTCTGAGGGAGCGCCAGCTGTTCGCAAAGTTCTCCAAGTATGCATTCTGGCTGGACAGCGTCGGATTCTTGGGTCACGTGGTTACGAGAGACGGCATATGTGTGGACCCGAAGAAGATTGAGGCTGTTCAGCAGTGGCCCCGACCTACATCGGTTACTGAGATCCGTAGTTTTCTAGGCCTGGCGGGCTACTACAAGCGTTTTGTTCAGGACTTCTCCCGTATAGCTGCACCTTTGACCGGTTTGACCCGGAAGGGAGTTCCTTTCATTTGGACAGAGGAGTGCGAGCGCAGTTTTCAGCAGCTGCGGACATGTTTGACTACGGCGCCGGTATTATCTTTGCCTTCGGGATCAGGCGGATTTGTGGTCTACTGTGATGCTTCGCGAGTGGGGTTAGGATGCGTATTGATGCAGCATGGTCGGGTGATCGCTTATGCTTCTCGACAGTTGAAGAAGCATGAACAGAACTACCCCACTCATGATTTGGAGATGGCTGCAGTGGTCTTTGCATTGAAGATTTGGCGACATTACCTATATGGCGAGTCGTGCCAAATATTCACAGACCACAAGAGCTTAAAATACATATTTCAGCAGCGAGACCTGAACCTCAGACAGCATCGTTGGATGGAGTTGGTGAAAGACTGCGACTGCGAGATCTTATATCACCCAGGCAAGGCGAATGTGGTGGCAGATGCGTTGAGTAGGAGGCCCGGGGGTAGTCTATCCCTTTTGCGCGCAGTGCAGAGGCAGATGTTATGCGACAGCCGAGTTGAGTTCGAGTTCACTCAGACAGGGGGATAGCTCGCGCATGTTCATGCACGCCCACAGTTGCTTGACCGTATATATGAGGCACAGCGCAGTGACGACCGTTGCTCAGAGATCATGGCACAGATGGGACAGGGAAGATTTTCCGAGTTCGTGATTGACGATCAGGGGATTTTACGCTATGGATCTAGACTGTGCGTACCAGATGCTGATGGATTGCGGCGCGACATTCTTGAGGAGGCACACCGATCAGTGTATAGTGTCCACCCCGGTTCCACCAAGATGTACCATGATATGAGAGAGACCTACTGGTGGGATGGGATGAAGAGGGACATTGCGGAGTTCGTATCGAGATGCCTGACTTGTCAGCAAGTCAAGGCCGAGCACCAGAGGCCTGCAGGAGAGCTACAGCCGTTACCCATTCTAGAGTGGAAATGGGAGCAGATTTCGATGGACTTCGTTGTGGGTCTACCCAGGACCAGTAGAGGGTACGACTCCATCTGGGTGATCGTGGATAGATTGACGAAAGCAGTTCACTTCCTGCCAGTGAAGACGACTTTCAGCTTCGCTCAGTATGCTCAGCTCTACATTGACGAGATCGTGCGACTACATGGCGTACCGACTTGTATCGTGTCAGATCGAGGCACCCAGTTCACCAGCCGACTTTGGCAGAGACTTCAGGAGGCTTTGGGCACTCGTTTGAGCTTCAGCACAGCGTTTCATCCGCAGACCGACGGACAGTCAGAGCGGACCATTCAGACTCTCGAGGACATGCTCAGAGCGTGCGTTTTAGACTTCGGCGGTAGCTGGGATCGTCATTTACCTCTAGTGGAGTTCTCCTACAACAACAGCTTCCAGGATACTATTCAGATGGCACCTTTCGAGGCATTGTATGGGAGGAGATGTAGATCGCCCGTTTGTTGGACAGAGCTCAGCGAGAGCAGTATACTGGGGCCGCAACTTGTTGAGGAGACGACAGCGAAGATACAGTTGATCCGAGACCGGATGAGAGCGGCTCAGAGCAGGCAGAAATCGTATGCAGACAGGCGCCGTCGCAGACTAGAGTTCGCAGTTGGCGATCATGTTTTTCTGAGGGTCTCTCCGATGAAGGGCGTGATGTGTTTTGGGCGAAAGGGGAAGCTTAGCCCTAGATTCCTAGGTCCCTTCAAGATCCTCGAGCGTGTCGGTGCAGTTGCATATCGTTTGGCCCTTCCACCCAGCTTTCTCGATGTTCACCCCGTCTTTCATGTTTCGATGCTCCGCAAGTACCTTCACGACCCTTCGCATGCGATTCAGCACCCGACAGTCCAGCTAGAGCGCGACCTTTCGTTTGCAGAGCAGCCGGTGGCCATTCTGGATTGGCAGGTGAAGAAGTTGAGATCGAAGGTTATACCGACCGTCAAGGTCCTTTGGCGTAGCCCGAGCAGCGAGGAGGTTACCTGGGAGACCGAGAGCGAGATGAGGAAGAAATATCCCCATCTCTTTGAAGGCACGCGTAGTTATATTTTTTAAATTCGGGGACCGAATTTCTTTAAGGTGGGAAGATTGTAACGCCTCGAAAAGTCGTTTTGGTGTTTTCCTGAAAATCGGTGAAAATTCGGTATTTTTCCGAAAACCGTCTTTCTTGTTATTTTGCAGTTTAGAACTAATTATACCTAAAATGGATAGGTAATTGCTTGTTTTTAGTAGCTAATGAGTTACTTATGAAATTTTGGTCATTTAAAATTTTTCCCCTTTTTTTCAATTTTTAATATTATTTTAAGCCGGTAAGAAAATACATTAAATTAGCGATAAATACAAATTTTAAATGGGCTAAAATTAAGCTTTAAAATCATGTTAATTAAAATCTAGTTGTAACATAAATTTTTAGTAATTTATTTTAAGTTTTAACAAATTTTTATTATGGAAAACGAAATTTATTGAATTTAAGCTTAAACTTGCAATTTTGGACTTGTAGGGGGTCTTTTTGCGTAAAATTTTTTTTGTGCACTCTCTCTCACTTTTCCCTCACCCTAGGCCGGCCCATTTCCAGCAGCTCATGGAAGAAAATTCCATGCTCTTTTGACTTGTATATTGTGTGGAAATGGGGTTTTATTTTAAAGGTTTTTTTGAATTGTTTTTGGGTATGGTCTTTTGTGGTTGGTAGGAGTTGACCAAGACTTTTTTCCCACACCCACACCCACACCATCCCCTCTCCCTCATTTCTGGCCGAATTCCAGCAGCCCCGCTTCATCTCTTTGTTCTTTTCATTTTCTTCAAAAAATTCATTAAGTTGCTTCAAAAATTCCAAATTTAAACCTCACAATTTAAACTCCATCCTTCATCCCTTTTTCCTTCACCTCTCTTGCTTGGAATCATGATGCTATGAGGCCATCAATTGAAGCAACTTTCTTCTTGCTAGATCCATAGATTTGAGGTATAATTTCTACTCTTTTAAGTTAATATGGTTAGAATTCTTTAATCTAGTTGTTTAGTGTTAATTTAGTGCTATTTTCATTCTAGTGTTGTTTAAAGTTAATGGTTGAGTTAACTAGGATTTCTTGAAACCATTATTTATTAATTAAAGCTAATTAGCTATCTAGTTGTTTGCTAATCTAGGTTAATGAGGTTACTTTATTTGTGTGGGCTTCAAATTAGTGTTAATTTGGTATTGTCATGTTTAGTTTTGGATTGAAATTGCTAATTATGAAAATCAAGAAAGGTTTTGTTTATGGAAATTAGGTTTTTAAGCATAGTTAATGGTTTAAAATTAGTGTAATGGCTAGCTAGTGGGTTAGTTTGGATTGTTGTGTTGGATTGTGTTAACTTTGTCGCTAATTGTCGATGTTTGCACCAAATTTGCAATTTCTAGCTTACTAGGTTTTATGTAAATTTTTGTGGCGAATTAATTGAGATATCTAGATTATATTGTTGGCATATCCTATGACATTTAGGATGCGTGAGTGCGGATTTTTGAGTATTCGGGTTTTAGTTTTGCCGGGCGACCAAATCGGCGATTTTTGCAGTTTTTGCGATTTTCGCGTGTGTTCCGCGCACTTTGTGCACGTTGTACCTAGCTTGTGAACTATGGTATTTTCGTTAGGGAATTGCATCCTTCTTGATATGTAACCTTATATTTATATTGATGTAAATTCCAGGTTCAGTAGCGGAGACGTCAGACGCGGCACGAAAGGGGAAAGCGGTGATTGGACATGACTAGCTAGGGATTCCGGTGAGTAGATGTAACATCTACGGAGGACTATCGTTGGATGGCGCAAGCCGCCCGATAGTTTTAGTAACTTAAAAGGATTCTTAGTGATGTTAGTAATTAGGGGTGTAATACTTATATGATTATTTGCTGCATCCATGCCTTATATTGACATGCATATGCGAAACCATTTTATAGGACACCTGCACCATTGCCAGGGTTTTTATATGCAGCACGATCACTATTCATGCTTACACACACGCCCTGGTAATTGCCATGCCACCACACTAGATAACCTATAATTTGAAACCTTTTATTAATTGATGCTTAAACCTGTGGTATTGCCTTTAATTTCTTAAAATGAAATCGTAGGATTGCTATTCATGTGCATGTACTTCATCATATTATTTGTTCATGCCTAGTATATTAATCATACATCGTAGCTTAATTATTGATACCATATGCATTCACCACCATTGATATATGCACTTATGAGGATTTCTTGAGATTTTATGATATTTCTGGATTTCGGGAGAAAGCCACAAAATTTCTAAACTTATTATGTTTTTAAAATATGTAATTGCGGTTTTCTAGTGATGTAAAGTGTCGTCCACCATGAGTTTGTTGTGGTTTTCGAGATCCGTGTCGAGGAGTGGAGGAACCGTCACGGGTACATGGTGGGCCCGGTATGGTACCCCGGGGCAAGATGAATGTGGTGTTGACGTTGAGCCTGGCAGGGGACGGATTACCTACCGGTGACTGTTTGGCACGGCGGATATCCAGAGGATACCGAACGTGGCCGCGAGATGATGAGATTTTGATATTGAGCTGGGTCAGCCGGATGGCTGAGGCCAGAGATACTATGACATGGATATATGAGATTTGTGATAGTTTTGAGGTGTCGTTGCTGGACACAGGTTCTTGTTGATTCTATTGGTATTGTGCTGGTATTTCAAAAGAGATTCTTAAAGGGAAAAACATGATTTCTTATTCTTATACATTCAGATCACGAGTTGATTCGCATTGCATTCATACCTACTAGTATATTGCATACATACTTTCCATTATGTCCTGCCTTACCTGTATTTAGATGCTAGGATGCTTGTGCGCATGCATACGATAGCCTGTGTAGATGTTATTTATTACTCACTAGTTGGCAACTCACCCCCGTTGTGCCATAGCCTTTTGCAGGTCCGCTCCGTCAGTATAGTAGCGGCAGGCGCTCTTGTTTCTTCTGCCTGGACTCGAGGTTTTGCTCTTAGGTGGGTTATATCATTATTTTTGTACCACCTTGTATATTCTTGTATCTAGTGTACTCCATCTACTGTATCTACCAGCATTGTTGTATATTGACCTAGAGATTTGACGGTGAGATTGTGGACTTTTTATGCTGTATTTTGGGGTCGAGCTCACTTGAGTCGACATGCAGTTCTTTTCTCATGCTCTTTATGATTATTTCGTATGTTGTTGCTTTATATTGCGTGGGATTTGTGACCGCCTTGTGGCGAAGAGCTAGCTCCCGCTTGGGGATGCCTTATTTGTTGGATTTATATATATTCTTGTTGTACCCATTTTGGGGGCCAGTATTTACAAAGGAGACTCTGCCGAAATTTTCGGAAAAATTGGTATTGTTTTTAAAAAGGGTTTTATATGACTTATTTGATAAACTTGCTTTCAATTGATTGTGTTTTCTTCACTCTTTTGCTTATTTGGTTTTGGTATCTGGGCTTTGGCTTACTTATTTTACGGACGTCTTGAGACGTTTCGTAAACTTAAGTGCCAGTCACGTTCCGTACCCTGCGGTCATGACAATCTAGAAACCATTCCATAAAATTCTTATTTCTTCCTTCTTTCTCAACACATCTAAAGTAAGAGTAAAAGGTTCCACGTTTCCCAGAGGACGACCCGTACTCATCTCGGTCTAGCTACACGCGACACCGTTATTGATTGCGGTTACTTTATTCTACAAACTTTCATTCGAAAAATCACTTAGCTAGCATGTCGCATTGATATGACCTAGTTTACAAAACCACAAGAAAGATTCTTTCATTTTTGAACTACTCCTCTTGTGTGTGTTCTATATACTTTGAGCCGTGGTTTAATTTAAAACATATATGCTATTACATAACGTGCCTGATCCAATCAACTCTTGATTAAGAAAAATATTCATAACATTATCCAGCAATACAAAATTATATCCTTCTTTAACTTAATAAAGAATCTAATATAATGTTGTATATCAGGTTCGGTATGTAATAACATTCATTCAGAATCAATGTATTTACCATTTGGTAATACAAGGTGATATTTGCCAACTGACTTGGCTACAATAATTGTACCATTCTCTAACACTTAGAGACATATCACCCAATCTCAGTTCTCTACCTTTCTATAGCCCATGTAATAAATTACATATGTGGGATCTTGATCTGGTATCTCATACCTAGGACGTAGAGGAGACTGAGAAATAGTTCATGGTAACGAACACACCCGAAGAATATGCATCATCATGCTTATTCCTCATTTTGGGTGGCATGGGAATCCTGGTATTCCCCTATTTCCTGCTCGGACTTATAACAATTATAAGATAGAGCGGAACCAACGTTCCCTGACAGAGTATAATAAGCAGGTTCGGTCAATGCATCCATATTATTATCTTGAATAAGGCGTGACATGATTGCTACCAGGAGAGAGAGAGGAGAAAACACTCAGCGTATGCTCTTGCAAAATCAGATTGGTTATTATTTTATCTAATCAGGATGGTTTCCACTATTTTTATCAAATCTTCCTTCAAACCTTAAAAGGTAAGACTAGCCGGGATTAATTACACCCTACAACTTCGCCAATCTTTCGGCCAGGCAGGTGTCGGTACTTTGAGGGAGGTTTTCCGTGCTTTCGCACGGACCTAATTAAAATAAATCTCATTTTCCCATGGGTGTAACCCCGTTAACACCTTTCTAGACACCTACTTGATCGACTAATTGTAATGTGCAAAACTCTCTCAGGAGTAACTCTTACTCACAGTGGGTATCGGGATCCAACTATCTCATAGAAGGTATGCAATCTCGTTGCAAATTTCAACACTTGAAATTTCCGATAATATTTTACCCCTAGTTACTTATGACCTTAACTTTGGTCAACAAATCATAAGCACTAGTCAAGTTCTACCCGTCATTTCGTGATTAATTAGACCCACCCACACGACCCTTAAATATGTCAACAAAGTCATATGACTGTCCTAATTAATCGCATCATATGCTGTGTAGGAAGACATCACTTAGCTACCGCACACTACATGATTGAATGATTTAGCGTGCTTGCGCTTTCTCAAAGATAGATCAAAAATATTTGTAACCGCAATCAAGAACGGCGTCGCTTTGCAGCTAGCCGGTGAGTACGGGTCGGTCCACAGGGATGTTGTGAATTTCCGATTCGCTCTAACGAGTTACTTCCGAAGGGTGTTCGGATTAATTATTAAATCTAAAAACTTAATTAACCTAGGGCAATTATCTAGATCTACTCTTGCTAAGTCTAGGTTTAGGGATGATTTGGAAATGTAATTAAATCTCACCGCTTTCAATACCCGAATGAAGATCTATGAGGAGTTATGGTAATTATCAATAAAGTGGATTAGATCCGTTCGGGAAGGTGTTCCTTCCTCTAGGTTCTTGTCCTTCCTTTAGAGATCCTTACCCTAACCTCCATGGAAAACATCACACCCGGGCCTTTATACTACGGTATCACCGCTACCTCGAGGGATAGAGTGCCGTAGGGAGCGGTATGTGCATGTATGTATGGAGTCCTATTGTAAATATTTGGTGGGTAAGAAAGGGATGAGAGATCTCATCTCTCAAAATCCTTCCTCAAAGCAAAACCCTAAACAAGTTCCTAGGGCATGAAATTAAATCTACCTAGGGCAAGGAATTGAAATCTACACTAGGGCAAGGATAGAAATTACTTACAGATGCATCCCTCCAGTCATCCATGCATGGTTGTCAGATCTGAATTTCTGAATGGAGAAGAAACACCGATGCTCTCCAAAAGATTTCTAAATTTTATTCATTAAAGGGAGGCATGAAAAGAATACAATGATTTGGGTTCCTATTTATAGAGAATAGGAAACCCTAGGGTTACATTTTGATCTGCATGTCTACAATTACAAATATACCCATAGGAAATCTTTTTAGAGCAGCCAATACATTTTGGTAAAAAGTTATACGAGTCCGGGCACTAGACGGCCGCGGAACCGCGGCATTAGTGGGCTTGGCCCGCGGTTCCGCGGACCATTAGTCGGCTCACAAGCTTAAATTTCCTGGTATTGTTCTAGGCTTCTTGGGCTTCTATATTCTTCAGTTAGTTTTCCATTTGGGCTTCTATAGTGATTCCAGATCTTCAGTGAACACTTTGCAATGGATTTTTAACCGTCCGCTTTGACATTTTTGATCCTACGTTGCCTTTTTGATGGTGAACTGTTCCTCTTCTAGGCTTTACTAAGATCTTCCTATTTGTTGGTCAAAAATCCTTCTTTTGTGTCGTCTTTTGTGTTTTTCACTGTTTTTGCTCCAAGAACCTGTAACCTGTAACATGTAGCAGACATGGATCAAAAGCACCTGTTTTTATTGTAAAATGCATAAGAATGGGGAATATAAAATACAATATTACTACACCTTAACTATGGTCAACAAACGTAGCACGAATACTAAGTACTCTACTTCCTAAAATGACGGAGGGTTACGACGGGCTTTTAAGAAAACCTTTTGCGTAATGAACATGATATCGTTGTAGAAATGAGTGTTTTTTAGGCTTTTAATAGTTTTGCTAAAGAGGCCACTCCCGGTGAAGGGATCTCGGTTCTTTCTGTTGGATATGTATGCCCTAGAGGCCAATATTGTATATGTATACATATGGATGTTTGGACATATATATGTACAGGACAGTTTTGCTCGATATGATAGTGTGCTATTTGGTTTGACTTTATCTTAACATGTGTATGTTTTACTTGCTATTACATATCTTTTAAACATGTTGATAAAGCCCGTAGGATCAATGCTAGACTACATGCGTTGTGATGGCGATCATACTTGTGGGAGCTGGGTAGTCAGTACGCACATCCTTAAATGGTCCCTAGTCGTGGGAGTATCGAGACTGGGCATCGATATTCCAGAATAGACTAGTGTATACGTTTCTAGATCCTGACGAGGGGCGATGGTTTGGTCTCGCAACCATTGGTCTTTAGACCTAAGATTGTATACAGGTGCTCAGTGGGGGGTGAGTACACCGGACGGACTCGCCGAGAACTTCCATATGGTACTATACCAATCATCAGGTAGAAGTTCTCAGGTGACATGAGTACAGGTTAGTCTTTAGACCTGAGATCGGCATTTGTCTTGTGTGAGTTCCCACTGTACTTTGATCACTACCCTACCACTGCTCTACTGAGTCAAGCAAACACGTGTTCGTTGGGTGCAGTCCTGAGCCACATGGAGGCAGTGAGCGATTGTCGGGGATTCGTCTCTCCCTGTATAGGGAGTCGATATCGCACTGTGTTCTATTGGTCAGGACCATAAGACCTTGGCAAAGGCAGTTGGGATTTACTAATAGGCTGATCAGTAGTTTTTCGGATTGGTCCTGAGCCACATCAGCACGACTTATCGGGTTGTTAGGGTCTGACGTTTACCACCCCCTAGACCCGGTATGCGATACTCTCAGACGAAGAGACCGGACTGTACGGAGATTGTTACATATAGGCTCAGTAGGGATCCAGATGAGTTTGCTCGTCGGCCTTCCTTTTTGACAGGTATCCGGGTAGCTGTTACGTACAGCTAGTGCCGCTGACATGCTTGTGGTTATGGATTTATCCAGTAACTCACTGCCGACGTACTGTCGAGTCTTTAGAGTCCCACACAGAGGGTTTCCCTGGTTCAGGCGAAATGATGTAGTAGCCGTATTGGATACGTGCAGGGTCTCGATCAATAGATGTACTTTGTACTCGGACTTTCGATCAGACAGTTGGTAATACTAGCCGGCTCGGATATGAGCTGGATTATTAAATCAGGTATTGATTTAATAGTTTACATATATTTTCGATATGTATATTCTAGTATTACGTTCTTCGTGTTATTCTATCTCTTTGGGCATTCAGATTTTTATCCGAATGCAGATATATATATACACAGCAGATTGTAATCCGTTTTTATTACAGACTTACCAGTAAATCTCAGCAACCCTGGCTAGGGATTTCCTGTTATGGCCAATCAAGCATAGCGCAACATCAACCCCCAATACCGGGAAAGACGAAATCCCCTCCTATCGCTCATTGTCTCCATGTGACTCGGGACTGTACCCAAAAACCACTGTTTTGCATGATCTCTTAAACGTGGTAAGGTGGAAATCAAAGCACAGTGGGAATCACACAAGACTCTATGACGATCTCGGGTCGACAGACTAACCTGTACCAGTATCACCAGAGAACTTCTATCTGACGATAGGTATAATACCATCTAGGAGTTCTTGGCGAGTCCGTTCAGTGTATCCAGTCTCCACTAAGCACCGGTAGACCATCTCTGATATCAAACACCAATGGATATGGGATCATCCATCGCCCATCATATGGGTCGAGAAGCACATACGCTAGTCTACTAGAATATCGATGCCCCGTCTCGATACTCCCACGACTAAGAACAATTGAAGGATGTACTTACCGACTACCTCTGCCCCACTAGTATGATCTGCATCATAATCTTTGTAGTCAAGTACTCATCCTAAAGGATTTATCAACATGTAATAGAGAGACAATAAGTGTACATGTTAAGATAAAGAGCAACCAGATAGCATACTATCATGTGGACCATGAAAGTCCTCCCTATATATGTCCAAGCATCCACTACAATATACATCGCATGTACAGTAATGGCTTCTAGGGCATACATATAACTAACATATATAAAGATCTCCCTAAAAGAAAAACAATATAAAGCAGATATATGTTAGGCTCGTGAAATCTCATACCACGGATCCGATCAGACATATCTGCCTAGGTACTTTCGATCCCTCTCAGATGTATACTCGAACACCTAAGTTTTCTCCCGATTCATCGCACTCCTAAATCTCGCCATCGGCCTTAATAAGAGTTGGCCTTGCGATGCAATCAGGAGACATTCTAATTGATCTTCCTCCGGCTCTGAATAGTTAGGTCTGCTATTTACCCGCTTTCCTGACACTGCCCCGAATGTGCGGTATATTGTCATCGCAGCAGGAAATAGCTCCAAAGTAGCAGACGCTCATAACATTCCTACTCTGACAGTCCAGTATCGCTAAAGTTATATTGACTGCCCGTCCTTCTGTGAAGGAGGTCGTCATAAGGGCTCATACAATGAGGGAGATATGATCCATCTCTCAAGCTCCTTATGTGCACGGTCGAGGCCCACGTCGTATGGCAACGTGCTACGGTATAAAATTCTCTCCCTGAGAGCATACGTTATTAAAGTTATACCGTACGTATATGGATGTCTGGTTCGTCTAGTAGTTTTTAAAGCGCAGCGAAATGTAAAATTTTAAAAAACTAGAGAGCTAAAGCAACCACAACCTAAGAATCAATCCCAAATTATTAAACTTGAAACAATAAGAGAGCTTAAAAGAGAGGTTTAGCGGACTACAACCTTTATACTGCGTTGGCCATCTCTTTTTGAACTCCGGCTAGTCTCCAATTGATCCTGAACAAGCTTGTATGATGATCTCCTCATCAAAGATGATCCATCGTGCGATGACACAACTCAAGCTTTAGCTCCATCACTATGAAGCAACTCACATGATAAACTTTCTATGAATATATTGTAAATGATGTAGAATGGTTTCACATATTTTTCCTCTCATGGGTTCTCTTTTTTTCTCCATATAAAATCTTAAGAGAGAGTAAGTAGAGATAACCATCAACTAGAACTCTAAAATGTTATGAGAGAAAAAGATGAGAATAAGTTAGCCATCTTTATTCTTAATAGAACTTAGAAGTCTCTACATCTCTCTCTCTCTCTCTTTCTCATATAATGACCTATTTCTTTATTTATCAAAAAAATGAAATGAGTCCTCTTTTCTAGATTCAAACTCAAGTGTATCATATACACACTATATATGTATCAAAAACATAAACTTGTATTTATATCACATGCAAATACAAATGAGAGATATAAATAGAGATAATAATACTAAAAAAATATATATCAAAAATATATATATTTAATTATTAAATCAACACTTGATTTAATAATCCAGCCTCAACAAGAGTCGGGTAGTATTATATAAACATTCGATTAAACTACGTGTATCAAATACACAGGTTTAATCGAACTCCTGTGTATATTATCATACACAATATACATCATTTCGCTTGAGCCGGGGAACCTTTATGTGGGACTCTAAAGACTTGATAATATGCTGGCAGTAGATTAGGATCATATCCATGGCCCACAAGCACGTCAGTGGTACTAGTTGTACATAACAGCTGTAAGTCCACGGTATCGCCCCGGCCGTCTAACAGACGCCAAATGCGGAACAAAAACTTTTTACAACTTGCGCTATCGTGTACCGTAACCCGGATCTGCCATTAAAGCTAAACTAACAAACTACAAAGTGGGTAGAAATGTTATACCGAACGATCCGAGTCATTCGGTCTTCAACCATCATCCCACGCTTGTTGCGGCTGCTCCGATCTCCTGAATCACAAGTTTTCTCGTCCAGGTGGCACCACGTCGACGGATCTTTAAACGGGCTCCCGCCTCTGAACCGAGGCAACTCGGTCGTCAAGTTTACTAAAAGAGACGACCAAGATGAAGTAGAGAATGAGTAGAACACTTTGTCTCGTTACGTCCAAGGCTATGGACGAACGGTTAATGAAGTTGCCAATTGGAATCGGGGAAATGGAAATTGGGCTATGAAATTTCCATACACTCAATTATCATAATCTTTTTTCTCAAAACCAAAATGAACAACCATCCTTTTACAATGAAAGGCCGGCCACATACTTGTAGGAGGGAGGTGAGTGTTGGAGAGAGGGGGGGTGAGTGTAAGCAAAGCTTATGAAGAAAATATCTAAGCACAAACAAAATTGCATTAATGCAAATGGTGACTCATAAACCTTAGTCACCATTTCATTAAATGCTACTAATGAACAAAGAACACCTCACAAACCCTAAAAGCTTCCACACACATCACCCTCATGACTCACCCAAGAGAAGAAAAGATAAATCCGCATTTAACCGAATGTCAAAATACGGCTGATAGAAAACTGAAAACTGGCAACTTCCAAAAGTGATCCTGAAACGAATTTCAGGATAACCCCGTATCAGTATAAACATACCCGCATTTGTATTACGACCGAATACAAATGCAACTGAGACAAATATATTATATCTACACAGTATAATACTGGGTTCCGGCTTAAACCAATGCCTACCAGTATTATCTGCCCGAAAAATGACACGCGCGAAAAGGCACGTGCATTTTCCGAACCTTGCCATAAACCCATACGGCCTCTACAACGTTTCGCCCGAACTTGGGAAAGTGTCTGTGGGGGACTCTAATGACTCATCAACACACTGACACTGGGTATAACCCCTAGCACGTCAGAGGTACAAGCTGTACGTAACGGTTGCCTATGTATTGATTGGAAGGGAAGCTGACGAGCGAACTCATCTCTAAACCCTACTGAGCCTGACAGTGACAATGTATATACAGTCCGGTCCATTCGTCTAAAGAGTATCGAATATCGAGTCTAGGGGGATGGATAAAGTTAGACCCCTAATAACGCGATAAATCATGTCGGCATGAAGCCCATCACTTCCTGAGAAACTACTGATCCAAATCAGTAATTCTCCACTACCTCGGCCGAGGATTCCTAGTGATGGCCACCCGTGCACTGCGCGACATCAACCCCCAATACCGGGAGAGACGAATCCGCGACGATCCGCTCACTTGCCTCCAATGTGGCTCGGGACTGTACCCAACTAAAACCTGTTTGTACAACTCCTTTGAGTGTGGTAGGGTAGTAATCTAAGCACAGTGGAAACTCACACGAGACAAATGATGATCTCAGGTCGATGAACTAACCTGTACACATGTCACCAGGGAATTGCTATCCGACGATATGTATAATACCAACTAGCAGATTGCCGGCGAGTCCTGTCCGGTGTACTCATAACTCAATGTGCACCTGTATACATCTCAGGTGAACCAACTTACACCAATGGCTTGTGAGACCGGCCATCGCCCCTCGTCCGGGTCTCGACTGTATACACTAGTCTACTCTGGAGTATCGATGCCCTGTCTCGAAAACTCCCACGACTAGGGACACTTTAAGGATGTGCTTATAGACTCCAGCTCCCACGTATATGATCACCATCATACTGCTGGCTGTCAAGCAGAATCCTATGGGCTCTATCAATCATGCAAGAGCGAACTAAAGCATGTATACGATGATAAAGACAAACCAGACAACATACTATCATCTCGAGCAAGACTGTCATATCGGTATAGGTCCTGCCTCAATCATTGCAATCACGTACCTGCGATCCAATAATTGACTTTGAGGGCACTATCTCCAACAATCTCCCACTTGCACTCAAAGCTAATTATTACGATGTTGCATACTCACAGCACATATGATACCGAACACCCAACTTCTCTACTAATCAGTTTCACAAAGGTAGTTTGTAAAACTCTTGTGTTCGAGAAATAGCCTCAGTGAGTGGATCCGCCCTGATGTTTCTTTCTATATCTCTCTAAATCTCAAATTCGCGGAGAAAACCATCTCCCGAATCGAGTAATACCTATCTTAGAATATGTCTGGATATCTGATGGGACCTAGTTCATAAATGAACTCCAAATCCAAACTTCTTAGACTGTATTGATAATTGAACCTAATCAGTATCCAGCACCATGCCTCCCACAGTATCCTCTTGAACTACCTGTCCATAATACTGTCCCTCGTCAGAGGGAAAACTATAACTCTGACAATCAGTCTGTCATCCATGTCACCTTGGAAGCCTGGAATGATAACCGTCTCCCTATGGAGGTTGCCGTCATTAAATCCTTAGAACATACACTCATGTTCTAAAACTGCTTTCTTATGTTTCTCCAGGATTGGATTAATATAAACTTATCGCATCAAGTGCAAAAACTACATCTGGTGTGGTACTTGACATCTCATGATTGACTCAATTGCCTAAGCAAGTGATCTGCCAATCATGCACATCCCTCTCTCCTTTAGTCTCTAAGACACCTTTAGAGAGAGTGACTCCATTTTCTGCAGGTACACCACCATGCCAGGAGTCATCTATTCTAAAATACCATTAGAATACTGTCAAAGTACCCATATTAGGAAACTACCCAAATCTAGATCTAATACCATAGATCTAGTAACCAAAATGTCAGATATTATATCCATATCCTGTCTGGAGAAACAATTGTGTGACGACCACAGTACAACCGATCGTAGTATAGGAATTTTACTTCCTACTCTGTGTATATCATCCAAATACCAGGACATCACACCCTACTATCTTCTTAACATATCCATCCCCTATTCTGATGAAGTCAAACATATGACTGTCACATCAAAATTAGATGATCTTATCTCCGCTATATCTGCTCAAGTCTATAAATAGACATAAGCTACTTGCCCACTATGCTTCCGCTGCTCCCACTGACTACGACAACCCTCTGGCAAAATAATATATACGTGCACTTCTAAAGCTAGTTTAGAACGACACTATACTTATCCTCTTGCTGGGTCTCATAGTCTGGAACAACAGTAGTGTCAAGTCTGGGTAAACAAGAACCTCCCTGTCACCGTCCTTGAGGCTACCGGAGTACCTCTCGGGTGTCTGAGGTTACCCACCATGTCTGTGAAGTGGCTATTGGAATGTTAAACTTGATTAAATATATAGGTCCTATTAAATTTTCCGTAATCGTTTGCGGTTCTGGAATCACTTCCAGTTCTACTATACTCCCACTACTGTTTTCTGAAAAAATCCATTTTTACTAAAACGGTGGCGACTCAAGAACAATATCACTATTGATCTTCTAGATGGTAGAAAAATCAACCCTCGTCGAAACCAGGGTCAACCCACAATCAGCCATTACAGAATCGTGCCTTGAGTTATCCAGTGTCTGGTTTTAAGTATAAGCTGGACAACTCCCCGTATCTTAACATCGTTAAGATATGAACCATTCTATATACAATATAGAATTAGAGGCATTAATTTAACTGGAACCAGATTCAAAACATGCAACTGTCTCCAGTGCAAATCAACTTAATGGAGAAAGGCTAATCAGCATTACTCAACTTAGGAACCCATCCAATTTTGAGTAACCTGAAAGAGAAACAAGTTTCTCAAAAACCATTACTTTTATCTGAATACCAATCACAAGAATCTACATCTTCGATCTCTTTGAAGAATCCCGATACTTGTGATACCTGGTTCTCTACTTTATTCTTATACCTACAACTTCTCAAAACTTAGACATTGTATTTCGGCGAAACACTTGTCTAAAAACTAGAGAAGTCATAAGTAAACAGAACATAGTACGAGGACCTATCCCTTTGTCCTGACGGACACTGGACAATATACAATACTTTGTATAAGTCCGCTGAGTTGAATAACTCAAAACCTGTGCGTCGTAGGTTGAAAACTGTACCCAGGTGATTTCCTCAAATATCACCAATTACAACGAATTTCGATATAATGAGGATGATCACCTTAATTTCCAATAACTTACTCCCACTCATCATCTGTAAAACTATACAGATATGAGAATAAAACCTGGTAAATACATACCCTGGAGTAAGTATCTAATCGGGAAATCAGTTTTCTTTTAACAATGCACAGTGAAACTGAAACATTTTAAAAATGTCTCGTAGGGGTATCCTGGTATTCCTAGTAATGCCTCTTCCATAATCATATTCATGACTGTAACCGTATATTTCTTTGTCATCTCCCCAAATCCCTTTATTTTTCTTTAGTCGTTACCTTCTGTACAACTTCATTAGGCTAAATGGTTTTTTCCTTCCCTACCGTTTGGCACCAGCCTATGGTTTGGAAGAAGACTATCCAGTAAGCATAATAGGTGTACCCTCCTAATCCTAGGAGTACTTGCAACTTGAGAGAAGGTGATGATAAAAGACAACTGAATAATACCTTATTCTATTAAAGGTGAAATTGGAGTGGCGATGAAGTACGCGGTTTTGGTCGTGAATGATAACAGTCGCAATTTACTTTGCTATCTTTCTAATCCCTTTATTTTGTCTTTAGTTATTACCTTCTGTACATCCTACTTAGGCTAATTGGTTTTCTTCATTCCCTACCTTTCGGCACCAGCCTATGGTTTGGAATAAGACTATCCAATAAGCGTAATAGGTGTACTCTCCTAAACTAAGGAGCCCTCGCAACCTGAGAGAAGGTGATAACAAAAGACAACTGAATAAACCAATTCTATTTCTCCTGAACCTGGATCCAACCTCGAAGAAGTCCCTTCGAGTTCGTATATAACCATACGATGGATCTATCCAATGGAAGTGGATATCCGTAGTAATACGGGGTGTTCTGAGAAATGCAAAGGGTAAAAGAAGGAGAGGCAATGATTTATGCAACTTTAGACAATCCAAAAGCCAGTATTTTAAGAAGGTTCGGTCAACTTGGTCACTGAGTCATAGTCTAGGGTCGGTCAATGGTCGCTGCCAAAGAGAAAGAGAGAAAAGAAACACTCTGTGTGTACTCTAACCTAGATCAGAATGGTTATCACTTTATCTAATCAGGAAATCTCCCACTGTAATCTCAAATTCTCCTCCAAATCAGAAAGAAGAATTAGTCAGGATCACCCGAAGAGTAAACCAACTTATAAGTGAGAATCGGGATCCAACTATCATCGCATGATAACTTGATGGAAGCTACTCAAGTTATCACACTCCAGAAGGTATGCGCATGCCTGGCAAGTTTCATGTATGTTTGAAACTCCCGATATTGATTTTTGCCCCATGCTCTCATGATCGTGACTTTGGCCAACCCATCATAAGTCACATGCCAAGTTCTACCCGTCATTGTCCAGGTTAATTTGAACCCACCCGCACATGCCCTTGACTTTGGCTAACAAGGCAGAACGACTGTCCCAAACCGAACCATCTATCTACGCAACAGATGAATACCCAGCAACTACCAAACACTATGCCTTGATTTTGGCCAAACAAACATAGCTTGAATACTACTGAATACCCAAAAGAAATGACGGAAGGCTACGGCTGGTTTTTGGCGAAAAAACCTTTAACGTAATGAACTTGATCTCGTTGAAGGAACCTGATAGCTTTTTATAAAAATATAATGGCGAAAACCTTTGCTAAAGAGGTCACTCCCGGTGAGGGGATCTCGGTTCTTTCCTCGTGGAATGAGGTGCAGGATATTCCAACTGAATACCGCGATGCAAAGCAACTTGTAATCACTATATTGAAGTTATTACCCTGACGTAAACTTCTGCCCAAGGGGTCACTCCCGGTGAAGGGATCTCGGCCATTTCCTCATCGAATGAGGTGCGGGATATTCTAACTGAATATCACTGTGCAAAACAAAAGAGAACATCTTTGTAATAACACCTTTTAAAATTTGTTCCAACAATATCAAATATATGTTTGTTTTATCCTTGCATTGATAAGAATCAATGCAGTCCCATCAATCAATCACACCAGAAAAGAACGAAAATAAAATGTACGTATATGCCATCCGCATTCGTCACTGGGTCCCGTCATCACCCGTTAGGTTACTTAACTAACGACAGAGCGGGGCTGGGCTAGCGCGGGTGTAAAACATATACAACATCTAATAGTATATATACCAATATACAATAATCGCTCCAGGCGTGATAATATGCAACATTACAGAAAAGTAATAAGTATCACAGAACAATACAGATAATCTGGGATCCCCGGGTTTCACAGAGCCGCTGCTGAAACCGGATGTTCCCCTGGTCGTGTGGATAGCCTGTGCAATGAAACCTAGACCCCTAAGGGTGCGGCAAGTTACCCGCCAAAATCTGAAGTGAGGTAGTCCCCACAACATAGTGAATGGAACACCCGACACTTCACGGAATCCGGTAAATTGAGCACCCCTCCTTGGGTCAACCTGTACCCCCTACGAGTGCGGCGAACAGTCTGGTAATTCTAGAGTGAGGTCCCTTTGCCTCTCAAAGCCATGAGATACGGACCCGTTGCCCTCCAGAACCCGGCTATCCGGGCACTCCTTCGCGGGATAAACCTAGTACAGAAATGAAAATATGTACAACGGGTACATCGACCTCAACTTGGTCGTGCCCCAAAAGAATATTATATAACAGGCAGTGACGGCAGTCCACATGTTGGACGCTCGGCCCGCAATATCAAATGTACAAATAAATCCATACAGCACTATCATTGCACCCTGCTATCCACCACGACAAATCCGCAACATCACAGCACAACACAGAACATCAACGTGAATGTCACATTCGCAAACCCGTCTAAAAGAACTAGAGCAAGCAGACGCGGTTTACCGATCAAATGACATTCCCGGTCGGAGATATAATGTAAATACTGCATACTAACAAGTTTAAAATTTCGATTGACAAAATTTCCAGAAGTGGGCCCCACGTACAACTGCTGTACAGTAACAAAATCCGGGCCTTAAAGAAATATTCCAAAATCCACAAATTCCCAAAACAAGCTTACTGCAAAAAACTGGAACACTGTTCCCACATAACGGCCGTGGTTCCGCGGTCAAACCCTAGGTTTGACCGTGGATCCGCGGCTTTACTGTAGGAACACGTGCCAAATTTTCTGACATAGGCTCCAAAAACCCTGCTAAATTTTCTGACATGATCAAAATAATTTTCAGACACTGTTTAAAATTAACAGAAACTTTGAATTTGGAATTTGCGGTTTTTCGAAAATCCGTTCGATCGATGTTTTAAACGTGTTAGCGCAAGTTAGTATAGCTTAATGGTGAGGCTCTGATACCACTGTAAGTCCACGGTAGCGCCCCGGCCGTCTAACAGACGCCAAATGCGGAACAAAATTTTTTTACAACTTGCGCTATCGTGTACCGTAACCCGGATCTGCCATTAAAGCTAAACTAACAAACTACAAAGTGGGTAGAAATGTTATACCGAACGATCTGAGTCCTTCGGTCTTAAACCATCATCCCACGCTTGTTGCGGCTGCTCCGATCTCCCGAATCTCCAGTCTTCTCGTCCAGGTGGCACCACGTTGACGGATCTTTAAACGGGCTCCCGCCTCTGAACCGAGGCAACTAGGTCGTCAAGTTTGCTAAAAGAGACGACCAAGATGAAGTAGAGAATGAGTAGAACACTTTGTCTCGTTACGTCCAAGGCTATGGACGAACGGTTAATGAAGTTGCCAATTGAAATCGGGGAAATGGAAATTGGGCTATGAAATTTCCATACACTCAATTATCATAATCTTTTTTCTTAAAACCAAAATGAACAACCATCCTTTTACAATGAAGGGCCGGCCACATATTTGTAGGAGGGAGGTGAGTGTAGGAGAGAGGGGGGTGAGTGTAAGCAAAGCTTATGAAGAAAATATCTAAGCACAAACAAAATTGCATTAATGCAAATGGTGACTCATAAACCTTAGTCACCATTTCATTAAATGCTACTAATGAACAAAGAACACCTCACAAACCCTAGAAGCTTCCACACACATCACCCTCATCACTCACCCAAGAGAAGAAAACATAAATCCGCATTTAACCGAATGTCAAAATACGACTGATAGAAAACTGGAAACTGGCAACTTCTAAAAGTGATCCTGAAACGAATTTCAGGATAACCCCGTATCAGTATAAACATACCCGCATTTGTATTACGACCGAATACAAATGCAACTGAGACAAAGATATTATATCTACACAATATAATACTGGGTTTCGGCTTAAACCAAAGCCTACGAGTATTATCTGCTCGAAAAATGACACGTGCGAAAACGCACGTGCATTTTCCGAACCTTGCCAAAAACCATACGGCCTCTACAACGTTTCGCTCGAACTTGAGAAAGTGTCTGTGGGGGACTCTAATGACTCATCAACACACTGGCACTGGATATAACCCCTAGCACGTCAGAGGTACAAGCTGTACGTAACGGTTGCCTATGTATTGATTGGAAGGGAAGCTGACGAGCGAACTCATCTCTAAACCCTACTGAGCCTAACAGTGACAATGTATATACAGTCCGGTCCATTCGTCTAAAGAGTATCGCATATCGAGTTTAGGGGGGTGGATAAAGTCAGACCCCTAATAACACGATAAATCGTGTCGGCATGAAGCCCATCACCTCCTGAGAAACTACTGATCCAAATCAGTAATTCTCCACTACCTCGGCCGAGGATTCCTAGTGATGGCCACCCGTGCACTGCGCGACATCAACCCCCAATACCGGGAGAGACGAATCCCCGACGATCCGCTCACTTGCCTCCAATGTGGCTCGAGACTGTACCCAACTAAAACCTGTTTGCACAACTCCTTTGAGCGTGGTAGGGTAGTAATCTAAGCACAGTGGGAACTCACACAAGACAAATGACGATCTCAGGTCGATGAACTAACCTGTACACATGTCACCAGGGAATTGCTATCTGACGATATGTATAATACCAACTAGCAGATTCCCGGCGAGTCCTGTCCGGTGTATTCATAACTCAATGAGCACCTGTATACATCTCAGGTGAACCAACTTACACCAATGGCTTGTGAGACCGGCCATCTCCCCTCGTCGGGGTCTCGACCGTATACACTAGTCTACTCTGGAGTATCGATGCCCTGTCTCGAAAACTCCCATGACTAGGGACACTTTAAGGATGCACTTATAGACCCCAGCTCCCACGTATATGATCACCATCATACTGCTGGCTGTCAAGCAGAATCCTATGGACTCTATCAATCATGCAATAGCGAACTAAAGCATGTATATGATGATAAAGACAAACCAGATAGCATACTATCATCTCGAGCAAGACTGTCATATCGGTATAGGTCCTGCCTCAATCATTGCAATCACGTACCTGCGATCCAATAATTGACTTTGAGGGCACTATCTCCAACAACGGCTACCCAGGTATTGATCGAAAAAGGTCAACGAGCAAGCTCATCCGAACCTTGCAACATCTATCAGTAAAAGTCACCGACAGTCCGGTCTCTTCGTCTGAGAGTATCGCATACCGGGTTTAGGAGATGGAAACCGTCAGACTCACAATAACCTGATAAATTATGCTGATGTCAAACTCATAAGCACCTGAGAAACTACTGATAACACTTATCAGTAAATCTTGTCTGTCTTGGCCATGGACTGATGGTTATAGCCAATCACGCATAGTGCGACATCAACTTCCTATACCGAGAGAGACGAATCTCTTCAATCGCTTATTGTCTCCATGTGCTTCGGAATTATACCCAACCAAAACCTATTTGCACGGCTCTTTAAAGCCGTGGTAAGGTAGTAATCAAAATACAGCAGGAACACACACAAGACACAATAACGATCTCAGGTCTATAAACTACACTGTACTCATGTCACTAGAGAACCGCTATCTGAAGACATGCATAATCCCATCTAGGAGTTCTCTGGTGAGCCGTCCAGTGAAACTCATTTATCTAATGAGCACCTATATAAAATCTTTGGTGTCAAACACCAATGGCTATGGGATCAACTATTTCCCAGGTCCGGGTCAAGAAACGTATGCATTAATTTACTCTGGAATATCGATGCCCAATCTCGATACTCCCACGATTAGGGAAATTTAAGGATGTACTTATGGACTACACAGGCCCCACTAGTATGATCCCTTTCTTAATCCTGGAAGCCAAGCAAAGATCCGGCTTTATCATTATGTATTAGAGACACGTGATATCGAGTAAATATAAATGATAAAGAAAAACCATATAGCATACTATCATCTCGAGTAAAATTGTTCTCTTTATATAGGTCCCCCTTCAATTACAATAATTGTCTTGAGAGCACCTATATCCAACAATCTTCCGCTTTCACTTAAGACCAATTATTGCGGTATCACATACCCAACTTCTTTACTAACAGTTTCACAAACCATGTTTGAGAAACAGCCTCAGTGAGCGGATCCGCTACAATGAATCTATCTGTATCTCTCTATTTCTAAAATTCACGGAGATCAAGTATCTCCCGATCTGAGCGATTCCTACCTTAGAATTTGCCTAGATAGATGATCTGACCAAGTTCATAAATGAACAATTTTATCCAGCAACTCCTTAGGTTGTATATACAGCTGATTCGTATCAGCACTCAGCGCCACGACTACCCCAGTATCCCACTTAGAACTCTTTCTAATATACTGCTCTCACTAAAGAGAGTAAACTAACAACCCGTGATAGACACTTTATCATTCATGTCATCTGGGAAACCGGAATCGGTAACTACCTCCTGATGGAGGCAACTATTACCATACACCAAGAACATTCGCATATGTTCTTCACTGGTTCCTTTTGTTTCTCCAGAATTGGACTAATATCTGCTTACTACAAAAGGTGCAAAAGCATTATCTGGTCTAATACGTGATATCGTATGATCGATCCAATTGCTGAAGTAAGTGGAAAATCATTCATGCAAGTCCTTATCCTCATTAGTCCAAAGGACATCTCTTTAGAGAGGGTGACTCATCCACATGCTGGTACACTACCGAGCTATGAGTCGTCTATTTTAAAACCCTTTTAGAATGGTATCATTTTACGTGAATTGAGACAATCTCAAAATATACTAGATCTATCTTTATAAACCTATTCACCAGAATAATTGATATATTAACCAAATTCTTTTTGGAGAAACATATGTGATCGAATCAAGTGTTGATTCGATAACTTGATACATATAATATTAGTCGGTTATATGTGATATAGCCGGATTATTAAATCAAATTTTGATTTAATAATTTAATGTATAATTGTATATTTGATATGCTAATTTACATTAACTAATATTTGCTCACTTATGCATTTATTTCTCACATGTGCACACTTAATATATATGTGATATATATTATTTATGTTTTCTTTTTTTTTTTGTGTCATGCTTGATGATACACACTACATGGGTGTATGAGACTTATACCATGCCATTATATTATTAGGGTTTTATTTATTTAATGCAAATATAAATTTGTGGGAATTAAGCATGGTTGCAAGCTTTGGAAGCTTGTGGAAGCCCTTGACTTAGTCCACTAAATTTGTCTTGCATTAGATATTTATTAACCTAACCATAATCTTTAGCCATGGTTTATTCTCTACATGAGTTATATGTGATATGAACTCACCCATGGTTGCCATTCACTCTCTCATCCATTATTTGCTTCATCTTCTTCATTGAGCTCTCTAGCTTCCTCAAAGGTGAAGTAAAAAAGTGAGAAAAAGAATTCTAAAGTGAGAAAAAATCCTACTTCATCATCCTCTACTAGATTAGCCATTTAGTTTAGGGTGTTAGCATCACTAATATCTAATTAGTGAAGAGGTAGATTGAGTTGGTTTCTCCTCAAAGTAGATCATCTTCGGCCTCGAAGATCATTGAGCAAGTTCGTTCATTTCAACTAGCGGAGCCTACGGAGAGCCCGGATCACCACTACTTAGAGCGAAGGGACTTCTACATGGAGCATTTGAAGTGAAGGACCGGTCTACAAAGGTTGTATTCCATATTCACTTAGATGTAATGTTGTTTACATTTTGTATTGTCTAATTCTTAAGTTAAGATTCTAGGGTTAGGGTTATGTAGCATGGCAATTTTTTTGAAAATGGCATGGACGATATCTCCCGAAACCTTGCTGTCAAGCTAGGTAACCCTACAGTGGTATCAGAGCCAAGCTAGAGAATTAGACGATATTTGTTAGATTACGAAACCGAAACTACTCTGTAACTTGAAACATTGAAATCTAGTTCTTGTCGATTTTTAAATGGCCTCTAAAATTTTTTTAAAGTAATTGAAGAATGTTATATTGGATGTAACATGAACACTAAACAAATACGAACCCATTCCACCAAATTTGACCTAGCGACATTCATAGAATTTTCGAGCTGGCCAGCCCCCTGTGCTCTGTTTTGGTTCGTATTTGTTTGGTGTTCTGGTCTCTGGGTTTTGGTGTTTCAGGTGTTGCTTGTTTTTTCTAAAATTGCATGAGATGTTAATTTTTTATAAAGGCAATTCGGAGTATTTCGTAGTCGTAAATCTAACATTGTTTCGGGTAATTTAGACGGCGTTAAAAAGTTCAAACGGATATCAATAACCCAATTTTCCCTCGACGGAAAATTTTCAAAGCGTTGGATTTTTTCCAAGTTAAAGAACATTCAAAAATCATGCAAGTAATGCGATGGACCCTGTAGAAGAATGAAAGCCTAACTCGATTCTATGACCGTAAGAACCGCCACCAAACCCTAGGTTTTGCGGTAGTTCCGCGGCGCCATAGGTGAGGCAAAGGTTGACCCATCTACGGTTGGTCCATAGGTACTGTGGCATGTACCGAGTATTTTTAAACTACGCTGAAGTGTTGAGCTCTTTGGGAAATTTTTGGTGTTTATTGATTCGATCAGAATGTTTAACATCGTCTAGCTATTTATGGAATGTGATATAATATTTGGAATTCATTTAGTTAGGCATGAAATCCGAAGTATGTGATATTTCGGGTTTATGATGTCTAAGCTGATTGTGAATTCCAAATGTTGTAGTTTGACATTTTCTTTTCTGTGGCCGTAAGTGTAATATGTGGTATATCGTCGGTTTCATTGCTATATGTCCACGACAATTGGGATGCGCATATTTGCTTAAGTTGATGACATATGATGTTATGTGTTGCTGGGATATGTTATATTGGATCGTCGTGTTTTGAATAGTCGGGGTTTTTATGTGAGATGAGAGTTTTTCATTTTCATTCATGTAAAAGCTTTTATGTAATATTCTTTTATTGGGGCACTTTCGGGTTAAGGATGATGTCACCATCAATGTATATTATTTACTTTTCCGCATTATGACAGACCCAAGGTGGGGAGCACAAGTAACCGGGTTCTAGAGTCCAGTGGGAGACCATCTCGAGGAGTCGAGTCCGGGTCTCCTAACTCTAGAATTGGTAGGGTTGCTTGCCACTCTCGTAGGGGTCTAGAGATGTGGGTTTGGCTATTCATCGCGGACGTGGAATCCGTGTTTTATACTGGCTTAATTTAAAACACGAAATTCCTAGTATATCCAATATTTCATATGTTATCTTCTGCTGCTGAGGTTCTGTGATTTGACCACTTTATATGCGTGAGATGAATGCTTTATTATTATATATATGATATATAATAAACGGTGCTTATGTTTTTCACCCGCACTAGTCCCGTCCCGTTATGCCATTAGTTAAGTAACCTAACGGTGCATAACGGGACACTGTGGCGAATGCGGATGGCATAAGCGTACATTGTATTTTCGTTTCTTCTGTGATGCGTAGGAAGCATAAATGATGGGACTTCATTAATGAGATTACTGAAAGAAAAGAAACCTAAAAGATGTTGTAGAATTAAATTTTCAATAAGGGTAGCTCTAGTTTTTGCTTTGCATAGTGGTATTTCTTGTAGAATATCCAGCACCTTATTCGATAAGGAAAGAGCCGAGATCCCTTCACCAGGAGTGACCTCTTTAGCAAAAGCTAGCAGATGCTACAACTCACTCGATTTTTTTTGATTGCTTCTATAGTTCTTACTTTGCATAGTGGTAATTGTGAAATATCCTGCACCATATTCGATAAGGAAAGAACCGAGATCCCTTCACCGGGAGTGACCTCTTCAGCGAAACTAGTAAAAACCTCAAAAACACTCTTCTTCAAAATCACTCGATTCTACAATGATATCAAGTTCATTACGCAAATGGTTTTCTTAAAAACCTGTCGTAGCCCTCCTACATTTCAGATAAGTAATATTTAGTATTCGTGCTACGTTTGTTGGTTTTCGTCAAGGCGTAGTGTGCGGTAGCTACTTACTGCTTATCTGCTGTATATGATGCGATTGGATTAGGGTAGTCGTACGGCTTTGTTGTCTTTCGTCAAGGGTCTTGCGGGTGGGTTTAATTCAATCATGAAATGTACGGGTTGAACTTGACTAGCGGACTATGGTTTGTTGGCTTTTGTCAAGGTCATAGGATGTTAGGGGCAGAATATTGTCGGGAATTTCTAGTGTTGAAATTTGCAATGAGATTTCATACCTTCTATGAGATAGATGGATCCCGATACCCACTGCGAGTAAGAGTTACTCCTGGGAGAGTTTTACACATCACAATTAGCCGATCAAGTAGGTGTCTATAAAAGTGTTAACGGGGTTATGCATCCGGGAAAACGAGGTTTATTTTAATTAGGTCTGTGTGAAAGCACGGGGAACCTCCTTCAAAATACCAACACTGGCTTGGCTGAAAGTGTTGGATATATGTATGCCCTAGAGGCCATTATGTGATAGTGGATGTATTTATACATGTGTATATATATATATATATTCAGTGTATATTCTTGCTCGACATGATATTATGCTATCTGGTTCTTCTTTATCTGACATGTTGATTTGATCATGCTTTTATTCATTCATACATGTTGATAAATCCCTGAGGATATTGGCTTGACTACTGTGATTATGATGCAGATCATACTAGTAGGACATCCGTAGTTTATAAGCATATCCTAGAATGTCCCTAGTCGCAGGTGTATCGAGACGGGGCATCGATATACCAGAGTAAACTAGCGTATATGATACTAGACCCATATGATGGGCAATGGATGTTCTCACATTCATCGATGTTTGACATCGAGATCGTATACGGGTGCTCAGTGGTTACTGGGTACACTGGACGGACTCACCGAGAACTCCTATATGGAATTATATCTATCGTCGGATAGCAGTTCTCAGGTGACACTGATGCAGGTTAGTCTGTAGACCCGAGATCGTCATAGAGTCTTGTGTGCTCTCCCACTGTACTTTGATTACCACCCTACCAGGGCTCTACTGAGTCATGCAAATAGGTGGCTGTTGGGTACAGTCCCGAGACACACGAAGGCGATGAGCGATAGGAGGGGTTTCGTCTCTCCCGGTATTGGGAGTTGATGCTGTGTTGTGCTCGACTGGCTATATCAGTAAGTCCCTGGCCAGGGCTGTTGAGATTTGCTGATAAGTGTTATCAATAGTTTCTCAATCTGTTATAGACTTTTCATCGGCACGACTTATTGAGTTATTGGGGTCGGCGTTACCATCTCTAGACTCGATATGCAGCATATCTGACGAAGAGACCGGACTGTACGGTAGTGTTGCCGGTTGGTTCGACGGGAGTTGTAGCAGGTTCGCTTGTTTTCTTCTGATCGCTCAATACCCGGGTGGCCATTATGTTTAGCTGACCGCTTGCGGCTTGGGGGTGCTTGATATGATCATCACCCACCGCCGGCGTATTGACGAGTCTTAGAGTCCCACAAAGGAGTTACCTAGTCCAGGCGAAACGTTGTGGTGTGCGTATGCGATATGCGCATGGACCCGGTTAAAATGCGCGTATAAGATACCGTATATTAATCGGGCGGCTTGCTTTTGGTCAGGTCGCATGTGATATGACCGGATTGCTAAATCAAGTGTTGATTTATCATTTGACCATTAGTTTCTCACTAGAAATCCTTTCTTGTATTTTTGGATGTATGTATGCATGTATGCATTCTTTCTTGTTCATGCACATATGGATGTGCATCCACACATACATACATACATCATCCTTCATGGTTGTATATACATAGAAAATGGTGTAAATATAAGACTCACACCTTGGTTTTATATATGGATTATTTTTTCTATTTGTGTTAAAACAAAAAGAAAAAGAAAAGGATAATTCATGGTTTTGTTTCTACACTCTTCTTTGACCTAACCATGCTCACCCACCTTTTAACCATGGATTAACTTTCCTTTTGTGTTTTAACTCAAATTCAATAATATCTTTATTGTTTAATCATGGTTTGAGATGAGAAGTGGAAAATATATATCCATATATTTTCTATTTTCATAAGAGATTATCTTTTCTCTTGTTCTAAAAAAGGCCATCATCTTCTTCCTCCTTATTCTTTTGTTCTCTATATTTCTCTAGTGAGCAAAACACTCACCAAGTTAGGATTTTGAAGTGAGAAAAGCCACCACAACACCATTCTACACAAGTCTTACCCACTTGTTTAGAGTGTTAGCTTCATTTCCTCCTCTTGATCAAGTGAAGTTGCAAGCTTGGACAAGGAGCTTCGGGTGGATCATCATGGACACTAGAAGACCTCAAGCGAACCCTTCTCCAATACTCAAGTGGCCAAGGAGTCTAGCATAGGGAGCTACAAAGGTTGTACTCTCAAAACCCTAGCCTTTGTTGCTTGTGATGTAGATTAAAGTTGTGAAACCCTAATTTTCTAGGATTGATTCTTTGCATGCTTACTTAGCATCCTAAAAATTTAATCTTTGGTACATGTGATGCTTCCAAACACTTCATGAGGTGCTAGGTAAACCTAACATTGGTATCAGAGCCGACCTAGAACTTTAGGCGACATTTTAACGAAGTTAAAACTCCGATCGAACCGAAAAATACGAACTTTTGGACACTCTCTGGACAATTTTTCAAACCTGGTTATTTTAAGAATTAAAAATATGTAAAAAATTCAGCAGGTAAATATAAGAACCACTGTAAAAAACGATGCAGTGAGCAGTAATTCTCGCCACGGAAACGCGGCCAAAGCTTGCTTGGGCGGCGGTTCCGCGGCCGTACACAGGAATCAATACATGGTTTTTGTACAGTAATACTTATAACTGCTTGTTGATATTTTTGGGTATTTTTAATCTGGTTTAAGTGTTATTTGTTCTGGAGATTGTTATGGGTTCAATGATTCGATCCGAATTTCAATTTCGTGTTTTTTTTCCGGGTAACTTAGAAAGTATTAAAAATTTCTGACGAGTATCTTTAACTTACTTTTTCACGGGGTTTAAATCTTTCGGAAATATGTGCAAGTTTTTTTTTGTGGTGGACCTTCTAGAAGATAACAAACCTTAACTCGATTATGTGACCGTCTTGAACTGCCTTTTGAACCTTAGGGTTTGGGGCAGTACGGCGTGCCACATGTGAGGCGTTGGCTTGACCCTTCTACGGCTGGACCGCTACTACTGCGTCACACTCCGGGTTTTTTGAACTCCGCTCAAGTGTTGAGGTTTAGGGAATTTTTGGGTATTTGATTATTCGTTCGAAAAATTTAATACTGTCTATTTATCTGGAATGTGATATAATATGTGGAATTCATATCGTTAGGTATGAAATACGAAATATGTGATATTTCGCATTTATGATGTCTAAAGAGAATGTGGATTCCAAATATTATAGTTTTACACTTTCTTTTCTGTGACCGTAAGTGTAGTATGTCGATATTGCCGGTTTCGTTGCTATACATCAACGACAATCGGGGTACGCATACTTATTTATGTTGATGATATATGATATTATGTGTTGCTGAGATATGATGTGCAGGATTATCGTGATTGAATAGCCGGGGGGTTTTATGTGAAATGAGAGTTTTATTTTTCATTCATGTAAAATTCAAATGTAATGTAATATTCTTTTATTTGGGGCACTTCCGGTTTGAGGTTGCTGCCACCAGTGTTGTATATTATTTACTTTTCCGCATTAGGATAGACCCAAGGAGGGGAGCACAAGTGACCGGGTTCTGGGGTTCAGTAGGAGACCATCTCGAGGAGTCGAGACCGGGTCTCCTAAACTCCAGGATTGGTAGGGTCGCTTGCCGCTCTCGTAGGGGTCTAGGGGTGTGGGCTTGGCTATTCATCGCGACTGTGGAATCCGTATTTTCTATTGTTGGCTAAATACTAAATATGGACGTCCTAATATATCCCACATTATATATATGTTTCTGCTGCCTGTGTTCTGTGATATCTGAGACGAATGATATATTATATATGAGATATATAGTAGACGTTGCTTATGTTTTACACCCGCGCTAGTCCTGTCCCGGTATGCCGTTACTTAAGTAACCTAACAGTGCATAACGGAACATTGCGGCGAATACGGATGGCATAAGCGTACGTTGTATTTTCGTCTCTTTTCTGTGATTGGCTTAAGGACTTAAATGATGGGATTACATTAATATGATTAATGTAAAGAAAATAAACCTAAAAAAAGATGTTGTTGAATCGGATTTGAAAACCACTCGGCTATTTATGAAAAAGCTATATTTCAAAACTGCGGAGCACAAGCCACTCCTTTTGAAAACCACTTGATTCTCCGACGATATCAAGTTCAAAGCGTTAAAATTTTTCTTAAAAATCATCCGCAACCCTTCGTCATTTTAGGAAGTAGAGTACTTAGTATTCGTGGTACGTTTGTTGACTTTAGTTAAGGCGTAGTGTACGGTAACTAAGTGATGTCTTCCTACACTGCATATGATGCAGATTAATTAGGACATTCATGCGACTTTGTTGACCATAGTTAAGGGTCATATGGGTGGGTCTAATTGATCAAGAAATGACGGGTAGAACTTGACTGGTACTTATGATTTGTTGACCATAGTTAAGGTCATAAGTACTAGGGGTAAAAATCACATCGGGAATTTCAAGTGTTGAGATTTGCAATGAGATTGCATACCTTCCATATGATGGTTGGATCCCGATCCCACTGTGGGCAATAGTTGCTCCTAGGAGAGTTTTGCAGTTTACAATTAGCTAACTCATTAGGTGTCTAGGAAGGTGTTAACGGGGCTACGCCTATGGGAAAATGAGGTTTACTTTAATTAGGTCCGTGCGAAAGCACGGGGAACCTCCCTCAAGTACCGACACTGGCCTGGCTGAACGGTTAGCGAAGTTGTAGACTGTAATTAATCCTGGCTAGTTTTCTTTTTTAAGGTTTGAAAGAAAAATTTGATTAAAGCAGTGGGAGACATCGATTAGACAAGATAATAACCAATCTGATCTTTGTAAGAGCTTTCGCCGAGTGTATTCTTTTCTCTCTCTCTCTCTTAATGGCAGATACCAATGACTGGACTCAAGTTTTTACTAGATAAAAACAAACTGAATGGGACCGATTATAAAGAATGGCTGAGGAATCTGAAAATAGCCTTGACTTATGATAAAGTATCATATGTCCTCACGGCTTCATCCCCGCCCGCCCCAGGTCCAAAATCCTCAGTTGCGGACATTGAAGTCCGCAAGACATGGGACGCTGACTGTGCCACGGCCAAATGCCTAGCGCTTGCATCAATGGACAATACACATCAAAAGCAGCACGAGAATATGGACATTCAAACCTTATTCCTCCATACAAAGGAGTTGTATGGAGAGCAATCCCACGTATTACGATACGAAGCGTCAAAGAAATTGTTTCAGATGCGAATGGCCCCTGGCACATCAGTAGGAGACCATGTTCTGAAGATGATAGCTCTTATAGAAGAGCTTGAGGACCTTGGATGGACGATGGACAATGAACAGTATACGGATATTATTCTACAGTCCCCCCTTCCACCTTTGCTCAATTCATAGTTAACTTCAACATGCACAACATGGAGAGGGAACTACCTGAACTCCTTAATATGTTAAGGAGTGCAGAGAGCACACTGAAATCAGTGAAAACTCTCGTTATGACTGTTGGAAAATCTTCCTCTTCTCGCCCAAAAGCGAAAGCCAAGGGAAAGAAGAAGAAGAAGCCCACCAATCCTAAGGGAGAAGTTAAAAAGGTGAAGGGAAAGGAAAAGTCCAAAGCTGGAGACTCGGGGAAAGGCGAATGTTTTCATTGCCACAAAGCAGGATATTGGAAGCACAACTGTACGGAGTAATTAAATCTCAAGAAGAAGCATGGGGATGCTTCCGCTTCAAGGACTGAGAAATAGCTAAGTTTTGAAGACAAGTGACCATACTCTCCGCGTTGGAAATGGTTCCAATGTACATACAGTCGCAGTGGGAGAGTATCACTTGGGGTTGCCATCTGTGTAAGTCGATGTACAACACCCCAATACTTGTGGGGAGGCGGAATTTTCAAAAACGAACTTGTTTAGTGAACAAACATCGACTAACCGCTTGAATCGAAGCTAAACGATAACTAACCAAACACATAGTTGTTCTAAACTACTATGCTAAGGGATTATACCTATCGAACCAAGTCCTTCGTCATTACGATCTCCTCGTCCTCCTCGGCCTTCTCTTTGTAGTAGACGATCCACCCGAGAGCAAAACTTCAAGCTTAGCCTCTAAACTTGAGGCAACTAACCTTCTTGGATTGCTAATCAAAGAAGATAGATGAGATAGAGTGAGGGTTATGGATTGTTTAGTCTAACTAATCCTTGTTCTCAACACATGAGAGGTGAGGATTATGGTTTGAAGAGAGAGAGCTTGAGGAGAGAGAATGTGAATATGATAATTGAATAAAGATTATGAGTTATCATAATATATATGAAGCATTTACTTTTATCAAGAAAAGAAAATAAGTGATGAATAATCATGCTTCACAAATATCAAGTGGTGATTCATTATCATGAGTCATTAAGCATTTATGATGCATTAATGACCATGATGAATCACTCTCATGACTCACTAATCTCATTCAATGTGTATGCCACCTAAACCTCCTTAGTCACCATCTTCTAGAAGCTTCTCGCGTAATTACGAGAACGCCCCTCCGATCCGCAAAAATACGGAAAAACTTTAGACTGTATAAATCCAATAACCGGATACCAGTAACTGGCTTAAACCAAAGCCGACTGGTAAAAACTGTCCAAACGACGTAAGTGTGTAAACATACATACGCGTCCGAACCCTTTGTCGTAAAACCATACGACCTCTATATCGTTTCGCCTGGAGTAGGAAACTCTCTGTGTGGGACTCCAGAGACTCGACTACTACGCTGGCAGTGGGTTTAACCACAGAACGCAAGTGGAACTAGCTGTACGTAACGGTCCCCAGGTAGTTGTCGATAAGAAGGCCGATGAGGAAACCCATCCGAACTCCTACTGAGCCTGCTATGACAATCTCCATACAGTCCGGTCCGTTCGTCCAAGACTACCGCATATCGGGCCTAGGGGGCGGCAAGCGTCAGTCCCCTAATAGCGGTATAAGTCGTGTCGGAGGGAAGCCCATTACACCCTGAGAAACTACTGGAACCTACCAGCAAATCTCGCTTGCCCTGGCCAGGGACTTTGCGTAATGGCTCTCTGACTTAGCGCGATATCAACTCCCAATACCGGGAGGGACGAATCCTGTCTAACTGCCACTGCCTCCAAGTGCTCGGGACTGCACCCAACTGCTACCTGTTTGCACGACTCATTTGAGCCGTGGTAGGGTAGCAATCTAAGAACAGCGGGACACACTCGAGGCGAAGTAGCAGTGTCAAGTCTGCGGACTATGCTGTACTCATGTCACCTGGGAACTGCTCACTGACGACTGGTATAAAACCAACCAACAGTTCCCTGTGAGTCCTGTCCGGTGTACCCTTAACCTAACGAGCACCTGTATACTATCTCCAGTACGACGTACTGATGGCTGTTGGACAGACCATGTCCCTAACTGGGATGTGAAGCGTACACACCAGTCTACTCCGGAGTATCGATGCTCTGTCTCGATAATCCAACGACTAGGGACCTGAATAAGGATGTGCTTGTAGACTACCCAGCCCCCACTAGTGTGACTGCCATCACAACGCTGGTAGTCAAGCAAGATCCTAAGAGCTCTATCAATACGTATACTCACATATTAAGATAGAATAACCAAGTAGCATACTACCATGTTTAGCAAGACTGTTATATACATGTGAATATCCCAAGCTTCCATTAAGTAATATACAAACTAGTATGATACAGTAATGGCCTTCTAGGGCATAAACACTAACAATCTCCCACTTGCACTAGGGCCATGTACTGGCATATCGAAGACCAATGATCTCGAGTAGCCTCTCGAACTGAATCTAAGGTAGGGCCTTCGTGAATGGATCAGCAATGTTCTCTTCAGAAGCAACTCTCCGAACCTCGATCTCCTGACGATCAATGATCTCCCTGATCAGGTGATACCGCCTCAAGATGTGTCTGGACTTCTGATGGGACCTTGGTTCCTTCGCTAAAGCTATAGCTCCGTTGTTGTCGCAATACAGAGGTATTGGATCAACTATGGTAGGAACCACCTGAAGTTCTGTTAGGAACTTCTTCATCCAGACTGCTTCTTTTGCGGCATCGCAAGCAGCTATATACTCCGCTTCCATCGTCGAGTCAGCAACGGTGTCCTGCTTGGATCTCTTCCAGCACACCGCCCCTCCATTGAGGGTAAAGACATAACCCGACATGGACTTGGAATTGTCCTTATCACTCTGGAAGCCGGAATCAGCAAAGGCCTCCAACCTGAGGTCTTTTCCGCCGTAAACCAAGAACATCTCCTTAGTCCTTCTCAGGTACTTGAGAATGTTCTTTACTGCTATCCAGTGCTTCTCCCCTGGGTCTGACTGATACCGGCTTACCACGCTCAGTGCGTAAGCTACATCTGGTCTGGTACACAACATCGCATACATTATAGAGCCTACCGCAGAAGCGTAGGGTATAATAGACATGCGTTCCCTTTCCAAATCGGTCTTGGGAGACATCTCTTTGGAGAGGGTGATTCCGTGACAAGCCGGTAGATTACCGCGCTTAGAATCTTCCATACTGAATCTTTTCAGTACAGTGTCGATATACCTGGACTGCGAAAGTCCCAACATCCTCTTGGATCTATCACGATAGATCCGGATCCCCAGAATGTAAGAGGTATCACCCAGGTCTTTCATGGAGAACCTGTGTGACAAGAATCCTTTGACAGATTGTAGCATAGGAATATCATTTCCTATCAATAGAATGTCATCCACGTACAAGACGAGGAATACAACACTTCTGGCTACAACTTTACTATATATGCACGGTTCATCTGGATTTTTGATAAAGTCATATTCTTTGACTGTCTTATCAAAACAGATGTTCCAACTCCGTGATGCCTGCTTTAGTCCATAAATGGACTTAAGCAGCTTGCATACTTTCCCGCTTCTCCCACTCTGATTGAAACCCTCTGGCTGATCCATATAGACGCACTCTTCTAAATTTCCATTCAGAAAAGCCGTCTTTACGTCCATCTGCCAGATTTCATAATCATGGAAGGCAGCAATAGCAAGAAAGATCCGAATGGATTTCAGCATAGCCACTGGAGAAAAAGTTTCGTCATAGTCCAAACCAGGTCTCTGACGAAAACCCTTTGCAACAAGTCTAGCCTTATAGGTTTCCACCTGTCCATCTACACCAATCTTTTTCTTGAAGATCCATTTGAATCCTATGGGTTTTACCCCATCTGGAGCAAAGTCCAAAGTCCATACTTTGTTGGTGTACATGGACTCCATTTCGGTCCGCATTGCATCTAGCCATCGTACCGAGTCGCCGCTCTGGATGGCCTGCTGGAAGTCAGTAGGTTCATCATCATCTATGATGCAATCATCTCTATCCCCATCTATGAGAAAACCGTAGTATCTTTCAAGCGGATGAGACGGCCTACTACTTCTGCGGAGGGGTGCGGGAATGTCCTGTACTTCTTGAACCTTCGGTTCTACCAAACTTTCAGTAGCAGTTTGTGGTTCTGGAATTTCTTCCAGTTCTATTTCGCTCCCACTTATTTCCTTTTCTAAAAACAGATGTTCCAGAAAATGGGCATTACGAGAAACAAAGACCTTTTGTTCCTCTGCGTAATATAAATAATATCCCTTGGAGTTCTTTGGATATCCCACAAACAAACATTTTACTGATCGTGCCTCGAGCTTGTCCACATGCTGCTTTTTAACAAAAGCTGGACATCCCCAAATCTTCATATGCTGAAGATGGGGTTTCTTCCCAGTCCACATCTGATATGGAGTGGTAGGCACAGTCTTGGTAGGAGCCCTGTTCAGAAGATATGCCGCTGATTCTAGCGCATAACCCCAGAAAGTCGTGGTAACTCAGTATTACTCATCATGGATCGTACCATATCTAATAGGGTTCGATTCCGTCTCTCCGATACACCGTTATGCTGTGGAGTGTATGGAGGAGTAAGCTGAGAGAGAATTCCTTTCTCTTTTAGGTAACCTAGGAACTCGGCACTCAAGTATTCACCACCTCGATCATATCTTAGTGTCTTGATACTTTTGCCGGTTTGGTTTTCTACTTCATTCTTATACTCTTGGAATTTCTCAAAAGCCTCGGATTTATGTTTCATCAGATTAATGAATCCGTATCTTGAGTAATCATCCGTGAAAGTAATGAAATAGGAAAAACCACCTCTTGCATATGTAGACATTGGACCGCATACATCGCTGTGTATGAGTCCTAAGAGCTCGCTCGCTCTTACTCCTTGTCTAGTAAATGGAGTCTTTGTCATCTTTCCTTTGAGACAAGATTGACAAGTGTCATAGGTTTGATATTCGAACGAGTCCAAATATCCTTCTCTATGCAACTTAGTCAACCTTCTCTCATTGATGTGACCCAGTCTACAATGCCATAAGAAAGCTTTATTTAAATCTGGAGACTTTCTTTTTAGTGTGTTCTGGACATTGAAAATTTGGAGTTGGTTTAAAACATATATACCGTTATTTAACGTACCGGACCCAATCAAACCATGATTAAGGTGGATGTTAAAAACATCTCTTACAAACGTGAAATCATAACCTTTATTTGATAACAAGGAAACTGATATGATATTACACGTTAAGCTTGATACAAAATAACAGTTATGTAAAACCAAAATGTGTCCACTCGTCAATCCTAGGTGATAATCCCCGACGGACGCAGCTCCCACGCTAGCTCCGTTAGCAACCTTTAGGGTCATAGCACCTTCCTTCAGCACTCTACGGTTTCTCAGTGCCTGCAATGAATTGCAAATATGAGATCCTGATGCGGTATCCAATACCCAGGAAGTAGAGTTGATTGACAGACAATTCTCAATTACAAACACACCTGAAGTCGAAGCCACATCTTGCTTCGGTTCCTGGTTCTTGGCGTTCCACGCCCTGCAATCTTTCTTCCAGTGCCCTTTCCTGTGACAATGGAAGCACTCATCCTGGCCAACTACCGGTACTGCAATCTTTTTCTTTCCCTTCCCTCCCACCTTACTAACACCTCCTCTAGGTCTGGGGACGGCCTTCTTCTTCCTTCCTTTGGCCCTAGCCTTGGACCCGGAAGAAGATGCACCACCAACAAACATAGCGGGTGTTTCCCTTGCTTTCTGCAAGGTGCCCTCTGCACTCCTTAACATGTTCAGGAGTTCCAGAAGTTCAACTTCTTTTCTTTGAATGTTGAAGTTCAGGATAAACTGGGCGTAGGTGGAAAGAAGGGACTGGAGAATAAGGTCTGTATAGAGCTCATTATCTAAAGTCGTCCCAAAGTCTGCGAGCTCTTCTATATAGCCGATCATCTTTAGGACATGTTCTCCTACCGATGACCCGACAGCCAACCTCGCTCGAAACAAGTTCTTTGAGGTCTCGTATCTTGCTATACGAGATTGCTCTCCATAAAGTTCCTTTTTATGGAGAAATATGGCATCTAGTTCCATATCCTCGTGCCTCCTCTGATGTTCATTGTTCATCGAGGCAAGCACGATGCACTTGGCTTTCGCGCAATCTAAATCCCAGGTTTTGTGGATTTCTTTATCCGCATTGTTGGATTTGGGACCAGGGACAGCAGGTGCCGTAGCGGTGAGGATGTACCCCAATTTGTCATAGGTCAAAGCCATGTTGACATTCCGCAGCCAATCTTTATAGTTTGGCCCTGTCAGTATATTTTTCTCTAAAAGTAACTTAAGTCCAGTCATTTTCAGGGTCGCTGCAATTAGGAGAGAGAGAAGAAAACTCTTTAGCATGATGCTCTTGCAAGTTTAGAGTGGTTTTTAGTTTATCTAAACTGGATGGCTCCCACTGTTTCTCGAATCCTTCCTCAAACCATAAAAGAAGAATTAGCCAGGACTATTCTCACCGTACAATACTTGCTTAACCGTTCAGCCAGGCCAGTGTCGATACTTCGAGGGAGGTTTTCCAACGCTTTCGCGAAGTTCCTTAATTAAATAACCTCTTTTCTCTGGGGGCGTAACCCCGCTGACACCTTTCTGGACACCTACTAGGTTTATAGCATTGATCGTTAAGTGACGAATATCCTGATAAGTAGCATATACTCACAGTAGGATCGGGATCCAAATATCATCGTACGATAATGTTGAAGGAATGCTACCAACATTCATCAAACTCCAAATGGTATGCATCTTTTTGCAAATTTCAGTTTCTTTAGAAATTCCCGATATAAGTTTTTGCCCCATGCTCTTATGACCTTGGCTTTGGTCAAAGTGTCATAAGTCACATGTCAAGTTCTACCCGTCATTATCTTGTCAATTTGAACCCATCCGTATATACCCTTGACTTTGGTCAAATGGTAATACGACTGTCCCAAACCAACTCATCTATCTTATGCAACAATTGAAAACCCAGCAGCTACCAAACACTATGCCTTGACTTTGGCCAAAATGCATAGCTTGAATACTACTGAATACCCAAATGAAATGACGGAGGGCTACGAATGGTTTTGGCGAAACCGTGAACGTAGTGAACTTGATATAACCGAAGGAACCTGATAGCTTTTAAAAGGAGTGGTTAAGGCTCCGCATTTAAAAATATATGTTTTAAAATTAACCGAGTGGTTTCTTTTAAATTGTTCCAACGATTAAAACTTTGGTTTATTTTCTTTGCATTATAGATAATGCGTCCCATCATTAACCTATCATTGCAGAAAACAACGAAAATATGACGTCCTCTTATGCCATCCGCATTCGCCACTGGGTCCCGTCATTACCCGTTAGGTTACTTAACTAACGACAGAGCGGGGACTGGGCTAGCGCGGGTGAAAACATAAGTGACGTCTAAATAGCTATCATATATATAGATATTTTACATTCGTCTGACGCAATGATATACATTCCAGAATACAGATGAACTTAATTGGATTTGCAAGTAATCCGTATTTCTTTTGAGCCTGCAAGAAAAGACGGATAACACAGTTGTGATGAATAGCCATTACCCCACCCTCGACCCCTACGGGTACGGCAAACTACCCACCCGGCAGTTTGTGTATCCCACCTTAGGTCAGTCCTAGGAGCAGAAACAGTAAAATGAAATAATACAACGGTGGCTACAACCGCAACCTGGATGTGCCCCGCAAAAATAATATTACAACAAATTATATTTACAACAAATGAATTAAATAATAACCCATTGCATAACCCCGGCTATACACCACAACAGTCCAATACACTTCATATGCACAAACAGATAAAACCATTACAGAAATGTGCAACCCCCTGCCAACCGACATACTAGCAGTTAGGGGAGGTTTACGAACACATTAAACAATCACAGATATAATCCAATATGCAAATACTGTACAGTTTCGATCGATTAAACGCATTTAATATTGCTCCATTACTTCTCTGTAAAACTGAAACCTGAGCAAATATTAAAAAATTCCAGAAAATACCAAATATCACAGGGGACCCACACAAGAAATTTGGGATCATGACTCGGCAACTCGGCGGCGGAACCGCGGCGGATCGGTGGGATCCGCCGCGCTTTCTCGGCGCTTTAGCCGAGTCATGGACCCAATTTTCTTGGGTGTTCTCCTGGATGCTTTTCAAGCTTTCTGAACATCCATGAAAAATTTTTAGACTTAATTTAAATTTCGACAGAAACTTGACAGTTCGGGGTTTTCCGGTTTCGTTTTTTTCGTTCGAAATTCGTACAAATTTGCAATTAAGTTATTTATTGTTTAGCGAGGCTCTGATACCACTGTAAGTCGATGTACAACACCCCAATACTTGTGGGGAGGCGGAATTTTCAAAAACGAACTTGTTTAGTGAACAAACATCGACTAACCGCTTGAATCGAAGCTAAACGATAACTAACCAAACACATAGTTGTTCTAAACTACTATGCTAAGGGATTATACCTATCGAACCAAGTCCTTCGTCTTTACGATCTCCTCGTCCTCCTCGGCCTTCTCTTTGTAGTAGACGATCCACCCGAGAGCAAAACTCCAAGCTTAGCCTCTAAACTTGAGGCAACTAACCTTCTTGGATTGCTAATCAAAGAAGATAGATGAGATAGAGTGAGGGTTATGGATTGTTTAGTCTAACTAATCCTTGTTCTCAACACATGAGAGGTGAGGATTATGGTTTGAAGAGAGAGAGCTTGAGGAGAGAGAATGTGAATATGATAATTGAATAAAGATTATGAGTTATCATAATATATATGAAGCATTTACTTTTATCAAGAAAAGAAAATAAGTGATGAATAATCATGCTTCACAAATATCAAGTGGTGATTCATTATCATGAGTCATTAAGCATTTATGATGCATTAATGACCATGATGAATCACTCTCATGACTCACTAATCTCATTCAATGTATATGCCACCTAAACCTCCTTAGTCACCATCTTCTAGAAGCTTCTCGCGTAATTACGAGAACGCCCCTCCGATCCGCAAAAATACGGAAAAACTTTAGACTGTATAAATCCAATAACCGGATACCAGTAACTGGCTTAAACCAAAGCCGACTGGTAAAAACTGTCCAAACGACGTAAGTGTGTAAACATACATACGCGTCCGAACCCTTTGTCGTAAAACCATACGACCTCTATATCGTTTCGCCTGGAGTAGGAAACTCTCTGTGTGGGACTCCAGAGACTCGACTACTACGCTGGCAGTGGGTTTAACCACAGACCGCAAGCAGCACTAGCTGTACGTAACGGTCCCCAGGTAGTTGTCGATAAGAAGGCCGATGAGGAAACCCATCCGAACTCCTACTGAGCCTGCTATGACAATCTCCATACAGTCCGGTCCGTTCGTCCAAGACTATCGCATATCGGGCCTAGGGGGCGGCAAGCGTCAGTCCCCTAATAGCGGTATAAGTCGTGTCGGAGGGAAGCCCATTACACCCTGAGAAACTACTGGAACCTACCAGCAAATCTCGCTTGCCCTGGCCAGAGACTTTGCGTAATGGCTCTCTGACACAGTACAATATCAACTCCCAATACCGGGAGGGACGAATCCTGTCTAACCGCCACTGCCTCCAAGTGCTCGGGACTGCACCCAACTGCTACCTGTTTGCACGACTCATTTGAGCCGTGGTAGGGTAGCAATCTAAGAACAGTGGGACACACTCGAGGCGAAGTAGCAGTGTCAAGTCTGCGGACTATGCTGTACTCATGTCACCTGGGAACTGCTCACTGACGACTGGTATAAAACCAACCAACAGTTCCCTGTGAGTCCTGTCCGGTGTACCCGTAACCTAACGAGCACCTGTATACTATCTCCAGTACGACGTACTGATGGCTGTGGGACAGACCATCTCCCCAACTGGGATTAGAAGCGTACACACCAGTCTACTCCGGAGTATCGATGCTCTGTCTCGATAATCCAACGACTAGGGACCTGAATAAGGATGTGCTTGTAGACTACCCAGCCCCCACTAGTGTGACTGCCATCACAACGCTGGTAGTCAAGCAAGATCCTAAGAGCTCTATCAATACGTATACTCACATATTAAGATGGAATAACCAAGTAGCATACTACCATGTTTAGCAAGACTGTTATATACATGTGAATATCCCAAGCTTCCATTAAGTAATATACAAACTAGTATGATACAGTAATGGCCTTCTAGGGCATAAACACTAACAATCTGGGTGTATATTGGTTTTGAACCCATGTTATTTTGTACCAAGTATGCTATGTAATATAATATCTGTTTCTTTGTTAGAAAATGAAGGATATAACTTTATATTGCAGAACAATGTTATGAACATTCACCTGAATCAAATGTTGGTTGGGTATGGTACACTTAATAATGGGATATACGTCCTAAATCAACACACAGTTTTCAGCATACAACACACTAATAAAATAAAACTTTCAGAAATAAATGAAGCTTTTCTTTGGCACTGTAGACTTGGTCATATTAACGAAACAAGACTAAACAAGTTACACAAAGATGGATATTTAAACTCTTTTGAATATAAATCTTATGCGACTTGCCAGTCTTGTATCAAGGGTAAAATGACCAAAACTCCATTTACCGGACACGGAGAAAGAGCTACCGAGCTCCTAGGACTCATACATAGTGATGTATGTGGGCCAATGTCTACACATGCTAGAGGCGGTTTTTCTTACTTCATTACTTTCACTGACGATTTCTCTAGATTCGGTCATGTATTTTTATTAAGTACAAGTCCGAAGCTTTCGAGAAATTCACTGAATATAAACAAGAAGTAGAAAAACAAACCGGCTTGAGTATCAAGATGCTTCGATCAGATCGAGGTGGGGAGTACCTCAGTACAGAATTTGCAAACTTCCTAAAAGAGAATGGGATTCTCTCTCAGCTCACTCCTCCTTACACACCACAGCACAACGGTGTGTCTGAACGACGGAATTGGACCCTATTAGATATCGTCCGTTCCATGATAAGTGATGCTGAGTTACCTGTCTCATTTTGGGGGCATGCATTGGAGACTGCAGCGTTTCTTTTGAACAGGGTTCCAACCAAAACCGTATCTACCACGCCATATGAGATGTGGCATGGGAAGAGACCATCTCTTAAGAGAATTAAGATTTGGGGTTGCCCGGCCTATGTTAAAGAGAAGAATCCGGACAAACTCAAGACACGGTCGATCATGTGTAACTTTGTGGGATATCCAAAGAACTCTTATGGATATCTATTCTACCACAAGGAGGAACAAAAGGTGTTTCTTTCTCAGTATGTCACATTCTTAGAAAAAGAGTTTTTCACAGATAAAGATGATGGCAAGGTGGTGGATCTAGAAGAGGTTCTAGAGACACAAACTACAAATGACGACTTGGTTGAACCGGCTGTTGCAATAGAAACTGAGGAACCTCAGCCATTCCGTAGGTCTGGTAGGACTTCTCGCCCACCGGAGAGGTACTACGGTTTCCTCATTGATGGTGACAGAGAAGACTGCATCATGGAGGATGATGATCCTACCAGTTTTCAGCAAGCTATCACGAGTGGTGACTCTGTGAAGTGGCTGGATGCCATGAGATCCGAAATGGAGTTTATGTACACCAACAAAGTTTAGACTTTGGACGTTGTACCCCCTGGGGTAAAACCTGTGGGATGGAAATGGATCTTTAAAAGAAAGATTGGTGTAGATGGGCAGGTAGAGACCTATAAGGCAAGACTTATGGCGAAGGGTTTTCGTCAAAGACCAGGTTTGGACTATGACGAGACTTTTTCGCCCGTAGCCATGCTTAAATCCATTCGGATACTACTTGCTATTGCTGCTCACTATGACTTTGAAATCTGGCAGATGGACGTTAAAACATCATTTCTAAATGGAAATTTAGAAGAATGCGTTTATATGGATCAGCCAGAGGGCTTCATTCACAGTGGGAGCAGCGGGAAAGCATGTAAATTGCTTGAATCCATATATGGGTTAAAGCAGGCATCACGGAGTTGGAACATCTGTTTCGATGATGTTATCAAAGAGTTTGATTTCATCAAAAATCCAGATGAACCTTGTGTTTATAAGAAGGCTGTAGGAAGAGCTGTCACATTCCTCGTATTGTACGTGGATGGCATTCTTCTGATAGAAAATGATATTCCTATGCTACAGTCGGTCAAATCTTTCTTATCACTAAGGTTCTCCATGAAGGACCTGGGTGATACCACATACATCCTGAGCATAAGGATCTATAGGGATAGATCCAAAAAGTTATTGGGATTGTCCCAAACCAGGTACATCAACACCATACTAAAAAGGTTTAGTGTGGAAGACTCCAAGCGGGGTGCCTTACCCACTTGCCATGGAGTCACTCTCTCCAAGGATTCTTGTCCAAAGACCGATGAGGAGAGAGCTCGCATGAGCATTATACCCTATGCTTCGGCAGTAGGATCTATAATGTATGCGATGTTATGTACACGTCCAGATGTAGCTTATGCACTTAGTGTTGTAAGCAGGTATCAATCCAACCCAGGGGAGAATCACTGGATAGCTGTGAAGAACATTCTTAAGTACTTGCGAAGGAATAAAGAATTGTTCTTGGTGTATGGTAATGGAGATCTCCAAATGGAGGCCTTTACCGATTCGAGCTTCCAGAGCGATAAGGACGACAACAAATCTATCTCTGGGTTTGTATTTACCCTCAACGGAGGGGCGGTAAGTTGGAAGAGTTCCAAACAGGATACCGTTGCAGACTCTACGATGGAAGCTGAGTACATTGCTACGAATGATGCCGCCAAGGAAGCCGTCTGGATAAGGAAGTTCGTCTCGGAGGTAGTAGTAGTTCCAACCATTATTGATCCAATACCGTTGCATTGTGATAATAATGGGGCTATGGTGTTAGCCAAAGAGCCCAGGTCCCATCAGCGATCCAGACACATCCTGAGGCGCTTTCATTTGATCCGAGAGATTGTAGATCGCCGTGAGATCGAGATTAAGAGAGTAGACACAAAGAATAACACCGCGGATCCACTCACCAATGCCCTCCCTCAGCCGCAGCATGAGCAACTTTTTGAGACGTTGGGTATGAGATATGCCAATAACTGGCCTTAGTGCAAGTGGGAGATTGTTGGATATATGTATGCTCTAGAGGCCATTATGTGATAGTGGATGTATTTATACATGTATATATATATATATTCAATGTACATTCTTGCTCGACGTGATAGTATGCTATCTGGTTCATCTTTATCTGACATGTTGATTTGATCATGCTTTTATTCATTCATACATGTTGATAAAGCCCTGAGGATATTGGCTTGACTACTGTGATTATGATGGAGATCGTACTAGTGGGACATCAGTAGTTTATAAGCATATCCTAGAATGTCCCTAGTCGCAGGTGTATCGAGACGTGGCATCGATATACCAGAGTAGACTAGCGTATATGATACTAGACCCATATGATGGGCAATGGATGTTCCCACATTCATCGATGTTTGACATCGAGATCGTATACGGGAGCTCAGTGGTGACTGGGTACACTGGACGGACTCACCGAGAACTCCTATATGGAATTATATCTATCGTCTGATAGCAGTCCTCAGGTGACACTGGTGCAGGTTAGTCTGTAGACCCGATATCGTCATAGAGTCTTGTGTGCTATCCCACTGTATTTTGATTACCACCCTACCACGGCTCTACTGAGTCGTGCAAACAGGTGGCCGTTGGGTACAGTCCCGAGACACACGAAGGCGATGAGCGATAGGAGGGGTTTCGTCTCTCCCGGTATTGGGAATTGATGTTGTGCTGTGCTCGACTGGCTATATCAGTAAGTCCCTGGCCAGGGCTGTTGAGATTTGCTGATAAGTGTTATCAGTAGTTTCTGGATCTATTATAGACTTTTCATCGGCATGACTTATTGAGTTATTGGGGTCGACGTTACCATCCCTAGACTCGATATGCAGCATATCTGACGAAGAGACCGGACTGTACGGTAGTGTTGCCGGTTGGCTCGACGGGAGTTGTAGCAGGTTCGCTTGTTTTCTTCTGATCGCTCAATACCCGGGTGGCCGTTACGTTTAGCTGACCGCTTGCGGCTTGGGGGTGCTTGATATGATCATCACCCACCGCCGGCGTATTGACGAGTCTTAGAGTCCCGCAAAGGAGTTACCTAGTCCAGGTGAAACGTTGTGGTGTGCGTATGCGATATGCGCATGGACCCGGTTAAAATGCGCGTATAAGACACCGTATATTAATCGGGCGGCTTGCTTTTGGTCAGGTCATATGTGATATGACCGGATTGCTAAATCAAGTGTTGATTTATCATTTGACCATTAGTTTCTCACTAGAAATCCTTTCTTGTATTTTTGGATGTATATATGCATGTATGCATTCTTTCTTGTTCATGCACATATGGATGTGCATGCACACATACATATATACATCATCCTTCATGGTTGTATATACATAGAAAATGGTGGAAATATAAGACTCACACCTTGGTTTTATATATGGATTATTATTTCTATTTGTGTTAAAACAAAAAAAAAAAAGAAAAGGATAATTCATGGTTTTGTTTCTACACTCTTCTTTGACCTAACCATGCTCACCCACCTTTTAACCATAGATTAACTTTCCTTTTGTGTTTTAACTTAAATTCAATAATATCTTTATTGTTTAACCATGGTTTGAGATGAGAAGTGGAAAATATATATGCATATATTTTCTATTTTTCATAAGAGATTATCTTTTCTCTTGTTCTTAAAAAGGCCATCATCTTTCTCCTCCTTCTTCTTTTGCTCTCTAGATTTCTCTAGTGAGCAAAACACTCACCAAGTTAGGATTTTGAAGTGAGAAAAGCCACCACAACACCATTCTACACAAGTCTTGCCCACTTGTTTAGAGTGTTAGCTTCATTTCCTCCTCTTGATCAAGTGAAGTTGCAAGCTTGGACAAGGAGCTTCGAGTGGATCATCGTGGACACTAGAAGACCTCAAGCGAACCCTTCTCTAACACTCAAGTGGCCAAGGAGTCTAGCGTAGGGGGCTATAAAGGTTGTACTCTTAAAACCCTAGCCTTTGTTGCTTGTCATGTAGATTAAAGTTGTGAAACCCTAATTTTCTAGGATTGATTCTTTGCATGCTTACTTAGCACCCTAAAAATTTAATCTTTGGTACATGTAATGTTTCCAAACCCTTCATGAGGTGCTAGGTAAACCTAACAGAAAGATTGGCGAACTTGTAAGGTGTAATTAATCCTGACTAGTCTTACCTTTTAGGGTTTGAAGGAAGATTTGATAAGAACAGTGGGAGCCATCCTGATTAGATAAGATAATAACCAATCTAATCTTGCAAGAGCATACGCTAAAGTGTTTTTTCTCTCTCTTTCCAGGTATCGACCATGTCAGGCCTTAATAAAGATAATAATATGGATGTATTGACCGAACCCGCTTGTTATACTGGGCAGGGGAACGTTGGTTCCGCTCCAACTTAAAATTGTTATAAGTCCGAGCAGGGAATAAGGGCATATTCGAATTCCCACGCCACCCAAATGAAGAATGAACATGTTGATGCATCTTCTTCGGGAGTGTTAGTTATCGAGAATTATTTCTCAGTGCACTCTACGTCTTGGGTATTAGATACCGGATCAGGATCCCACATATATAATATGTTGCATGGGCTAAGGAAAGGTAGAGAACTGAGAATGGTGATCATTCCGCAAGAGTAGGGAATGGTGCAAATGTTGCAGCCAAAGCAGTTGGCGAATATCACCTTGTATTACCAAATGGTAATACATTGATTCTGAACGAATGCTGTTACATACCGAACCTGATATACAATCTTATATCAATTTCATTATTAAGTAAAGAAGGATATAATTTTGTAGTACAGGTAAGGTTATGAACATCTTTTTGAATCAAAAGTTGATTGGATCAGGCTCGTTAAATAATAGCATATACGTTCTAAATCAAACCACAGTTCTTAATGTACAAAACACACAGGAGGAAGAGTTCAGAAATGAATGAATCCTTCTTATGGTATTGTAGACTAGGTCATATCAATGCGACACGACTAGCTAAATTACATATAGATGGATATTTAAATCCATTCGAATTATCATCTTATGAAACTTGCCAGTCATGCCTTAAAGGCAAAATGACCAAAACTCCGTTTACTGGACACGGAGAAAGAGTTACGGAACTCTTGGGACTGATATATAGTGATGTATGTGGTCCCATGTCTACACATGCCAGGAATGGTTCCTCATACTTTATTACATTCACTGACGATCTTTCAAGATACGGACATGTGTTCCTGTTGAAACACAAGTCTGAAGTTTTTAAGAAATTCAAAGAATATAAGCATGAAGTCGAGAACCAGACGGGTAAAAGTATTAAAATCCTTTGATCTGATTCAGGAGGAGAATACTTGAGCATAGAATTCCGGAACTGTAGGATTCCTAGGCACCCTAGTGAGGTCTCACAAGGCATCAACCATGCCAATTTCAAATTTAAACGGTGCCGAGAAACCCTAGAACGGATCGTTGGCTAGATTTCTAGGAGATAATGAAAACTAGTTAACAACTTAACTATAAAGAATACGGAAATACAACCTTTGTAGATCCGGTGCTCCACCTCCATAGCTCCGCAACGAAGTCCCCTCGCTGTCCATGTGAGTTCTCGGGCTCTAGCGTCGGCTTCGTCGGAGAATGGGCAAGCTAGGTCGTCGATGTCCATGCCGAAGATGATCTACGTCGAGGCATCGCTAAATCAAGCTCCGACTTCACCAAGTCAAGAAACTTGTGAAGAAAACACACTCTACTACTTGGCAAGAGGTAGAGGATGAAGAAATAGGAAGTGGGTAGACTTTATATTTGGATTTCTCACTCATTTCCATCAATCACCATTGATGGAGCTTGCTTTCTTCTTTGAAGAAGATGAAGAAGAAGAAGCTAATTGTTATGATAAGAATTATTCTAAAATGAAAAGTAAAATGAATTCTTATCATAATAGAACCATAGTTAGGTGTAGAGAATCAATCATGGTTTAGTGGAATGGTTAGGTTAAGCATGAGACAAAAATGGTTGCAATGGTCAAAGTATTCATGAAGCTTCATGAATAAACAAAAGAATGCCACCATTTTCTCATTTCCTTTTCCTTTTGCCAAAAAGAAAAAGATTAATAAATAAATAAATAAGTAAAAAGTAAACCCTAACCATTCCATTAACCAAGGTTTAATTCTATACACTTAACTAAAAAGGCATGTATCATCAAACATGATACAAGCAAGTGCACAAAATCATATCGCATATGTAATGCGCACATCCGAGCGAGAAAATCCAATTAAAGTGAACCGATACTAGATAATGCAAAGTAATATATCAAATATATAATTATACATTAAATCATTAAATCAACACTTGATTTAACGATCCGGTCATATCGCATATAACCGACTAGTATCCTATGTATGGGCTTATCGAATCAACCTTTGATTCGATAACTAGGGTATATCGTATATAACCTAATCGATACATTCATCGCGAGAATGGAATACGGTATCACATACCCGCATTATTCTCGGTCCCGCACATATCTCATATGCGCTCCTATTTCGTTTCGCTTGAGTCAGGAAACCTCTGTGTAGGACTCTAAAGACTCGTCAATACGCCGGCAGCAGATGATGATCATATCAAGCATCCACAAGCCGCAAGCGGTCTGCTAAACGTAATGGCCACCCGGGTATTGAGCGATCAGAAGATCGACGAGCAAGCCCGCTCACACTCCTGTGAATCCAACCAGTAACACTACCATACAGTCCGGTCTGATCGTCTGATATGTCGCATACCTTGCCTAGGGGTGGTAAACGTCAGACCCCAATAGCTCGATAAGTCGTGTCGATATGAGGTCTATAACTGTTCGAGAAACTACTGATAACACTTACCAGTAAATCTCAGCAACCCTGGCCAGGGATTTCCTGTTATAGCCAATCGAACACAGTGCAACATCAACTCCCTATACCGGAAGAGACGAATCCCCTCCTATCGCTCATTGCCTCCATGTGATTCGGGACTGTACCCAAAAGCCACCGTTTTGCACGCCCTCTTGGACGTGGTAAGGTGGAAATCAAAGCACGGTGGGAACCACACAAGACTCTATGACGATCTCGGGTCAACAGACTACTCTGTACCAGTGTCACCAGAGAACTGCCATCTGACGTGAGGTATAATACCATCTGGGAGTTCTCGGCGAGTCCGTCCAGTGTACCCAGTCTCCACTGAGCACCCGTACATCATCTCCGATGTCAAACACCAATGGATATGGGATCATCCATTGCCCATCTGTATGGGTCGAGAAGGTATACGCTAGTCTACTCTGGTATATCGATGCCCCGTCTCGATACACCCACGACTAGGGACTTTGAAGGATGTACTTATGGACTACCATGTCCCCACTAGTATGATCCGCATCATAGTCCAGGTAGTCAAGTACACATCCTAAGGGCTTTACCAACATGTAACAGAGAGACAATCAGTGTACACGTTAAGGTAAAGGGTAACCAGATAGCATACTATCATGTCGAGCAAGAAAGTCCTCCCTATATATGTCCCAGCATCCACTACAATATACATCCAATGTACAGTAATGGCCTCTAGGGCATACATATAACTAACAATCTCCCACTTGCACTAGGGCCATCTGTAGCAGTGGTTGTAGTATCTAATACTCAACCATCCCATAAAAGTCTCTCTCTGGGAATAGGCCTTCGTGAGTGGATCCGCCGTGTTGTCCTCTGAGTCTGCTCTCCTTGCCTCGATCATCTTGGAGATCAACCATTTCCATGATCAGGTGATACTGCCTTAGAATAAGTCTGGATCACTGATGGGACCGGCGTTCCTTGGCATAAGCCACAAGTCCATTGTCTCACAATGGTAGGAACGTAGTTCATCTCATGAACCATTATACATCCAAACAGCCTCTTTTGTAGCATCTTAAGTAGCGATGTATCCTGCCTCTATCGTCTAGTATGTCACGGTATCTAGCTTGGAACTCTTCCATCATACCGTCCCTTTACTGAGGGTAAAGACAATGCCCGCGACTAACATTCAGTCGTCTTTATCACTCTGGAACACTTCCAGTGATTCTCCCCAGGATCGATTGATACCATCTCACTACAACTAGTGAGAATCCTAACATCCAATTAAATCTATCTAATAGATCCAAAACTCAGGATTTAGGAGGTATCATCTTGATCCTATATGGAGAATCATAGTGACAAGCGGAGATTGATCGAGCGTAGCATAAGAAACTCCTTTCTTATCAAGAGTATGTCATCCACGTACTCTACGAGGATCACCACCATACTCCCTACTACCTTTTTGTTTATACAAGGTTCATCTACCATTTTGATGATGTCAAATTCTTTGACTAACTCATCAAAACAGACGTTCTACCTCCGCGATGCCTGCTTTATCATATAAAACATCTTACTCACGTTTCCGCTGCTTCCACTGACCACGAAGCCCTCTGGCTGTGTACTTATAGACATTCTCTTCTAAATCATTATTTAGAAAAGCAGTCATGGCACCCAACCACCAGATATCGTAGTCATGGTATGTAGCCGTGGCAAGTAGGATCTGGATGGACTTAATCATAGGTACTGGAAAAGGTTTCATCATTATCCATGCCTGGTCAATGACGAGAACCTTTAACAAGTCAAGCTTTGAAAGTCTCAACTTTTCCATCTACACCAAGTAATCTTCTCAAGATATACTTGCTCCTGATGGGGATTTAACCCTTCAGATATAGCAGCCAAAGTCCATACTTTGCTGGTGTACATGGATTCCATATCAGATCGCTAAACATCCAGCCATTCTTACAGAGTCTCACTCCTGATGGCCAGCTCGAAACTAGTTGGGTCATCATCCTATGATGCAATCCTCGCTCCCACTGTTATAGAGAAACCGAAGTATCTCTCAGGTGGGTGAGGAACCCTACTAGATCGGCGGAGAGGCTGAGGTTCGTTGGAATCTACTGAATCCTTTGGTTCTACCAAATCATCTGCTGTAGTTTGTATAGCTGGAACCTTTCCAGTTCTACATTACAGACCTTGCCTCGAGCTTGTCCGGATTTTGCTTTTAGACATAGGCCGGACAATCCCAAATCTTAACTAACTTAAGCTATGGGCTCTTCCCTTTCCATATCACATATGAAGTGGTAGGCAACTGATTTGATTGGAACCCTATTCAATAGGTATGCATCTTCTCAAGTGCATAACTCCCCAAAGGAAAAAGGTAACTCAGTAGTACTCATCATAGAGCACACCATATCAAATAGGGTGTATCTGCTCCGCCCCGATATACCATCGTGCTATGGTGTATTCGGAGGAGTAATGCTGAGAGAGAATCTCATTCTCCTTTAGAATAGTACAAGATTTCCGTGCTCAAGTATTCTCCTCCTTGATCTCATCATAGGACATAATACTTATACCCGTATTTTGGTTCTCTACTTCTAACTTATATTCCGTGAATATCTCAAAAGGTTCGGACTTGTGTTTCAACAGGAACATAGGTCTGAATCTCGAAAGATTATCAGAGAATGTAATGAATTACAAAGAACCGGTCTTGGCATGTGTAGACGGGGGACCTACATACATCAACATGTATCATCCCAAGAGTTCACTAACTCTTTCTCTATTTTCAATAAACAGGGCTGAGGTCATCTTATCTTTGTGACATGACTGGCGAGTTTCACAGGATGTAAATTCAAACTGATTTGAATATGCATCTACATGTAACTCCAGCTAGTCGGGTCGCATTGATATGACCTAGTCTACAATACCTTAAGAAGAATTCGTTCATTTCTGAACTCTTCCTCTTATGTGTGTTCCATATACTAAGAACTGTAGTTTGATTTAGAACATCAATGCTTTTAGATAACGTGCCTGATCCGATCAACTTTTGATATAGGAAATGTTCAAAACATTATCCAACAATACAAAATTTTATCATTTCTTTACTAATAAAGAGTTATATATGATTTTGTATATCAGGTTCGGTATCTAATAACATTCGTTCAGAATCAATGTATTCAGGTAATACAGTGTGACAGTGACCGACAGACTTGGCTGCAACTCTTGCCCCGTTTTCTGCCTCATGAAACTTATCACCCTTTCTCAGTTTTTCTACCCTTTTGTAGCCCTATGTAACAGATTACATATCTGGGATCCTGATCCGGTATCATATACCCTGGATGCAGAGGATACTGAGAAACAGTTCTTTGTAATGAACACACCCGAAGATGATGCATCAGCATGCACTCTCTTCGTTTGGGCGGCACGGGAATTCTGGTAATCCCCAATTTCCTGCTCTATCTTATAACAATTATAAGTTGGAGCGGGACCAACGTTCCCCAGCTCAGTATAACAAGCGGGTTCGGTCAATATTCTGTATTATTATCTTGATTAAGGCATGATATGGTCGCTACCAGGAGAGAGAGAGAAGAAAACACTCAGCGTGCGCTCTTGCAAGAATAGATTGGTTTTTATTTTATCTAATCAGGATGGCTCCCACTGCTTTTTATCAAATTTTCCTTCAAACCCTAAAAGGAAAGACTAGCCGGGATTAATTACACTCTACAAGTTCGCCAATCTTTCAGCCAGGCCAGTGTCGGTACTTTGAGGGAGGTTCCCCGTGCTTTCGCACGGACCTAATTACTGTAAACCTCGTTTTCCCAGAGGCGTAACCCCGTTGACACCTTTCTAGACACCTACTTGATCGGCTAATTGCAAAGTGCAAAACTCTCCCAGGAGTAACAATTACTCGCAGTGGGTATCGGGATCCAACTATCATATAGAAGGTATGCAATCTCATTGCAAATTTCAATACTTGAAACTCCCGATAAAGGTTTTTACCCCTAGCACCTATGACCTTGGCTAAGGTCAACAAATCATAGGTACTAGTCAAGTTCTACCCGTCATTTCGTGATTAATTAGACCCACCCACATGACCCTTGGCTAAGGTCAACAAAGCCACATGACTGTCCTAACTAATCGCATCATATGCGGTGTAGGAAGACATCACTTAGCTACTGTACACTGTGCCTTGACTATGGTCAACAAACACAGCACGAATACTAAGTACTCTACTTCCTAAAATGACGGAGGGTTGCGGCTGGTTTTTGTGAAAACCTTTAACGCTTTGAACTTGATCTCGTTGCGGAATCAAATGGTTTTTAAATGGAATGTTTATTGAAGCTTTTCTAGTTTTGCTAAAGGGGTCACTCCCGGTAAAGGGATCGTCGGCCCTTTCCTCGTCGAATGAGGTGCGGGATATATCATATATATCACTGTGCAAAGCGGAAAACTATAGAAGCGATCAAAAGACAAACCGAGTGATGCAGCATCTGCCAGTTATTGCTAAAGGAGTCACTCCCGGTGAAGGGATCTCGGTCCTTTCCCTATCGAATAAGGTGCAGGATGTTCTACAAGGAACACCACGATGCAAAGCAAGAACTGTAGCTACCTGTTTTATTTTGAAATTCGATTCCACAACATCAATTAGGTTTATTTTCTTTCATTAATCTCATTAATGAATATCCCATCATTTAAATTACCTAAACATCACAGATAAATATGACGTACACTTATGCCATCCGCATTCGCCTCGATGTCCCCTCGTGCACCGTTAGGTTAGGTAACTAACGGCAGAGCGGGGCAGGGCTAGCGCGGGTGTAAAACATAAGTAACGTCTATATAATATACATATATACTATAATATCTGAACAGAGCACAGAACATCACATGATCACATCACAGATAAAGCACAGCAGAAGAAACATATGAAATATTGGATATACTAGGACGTCCGTGTTTTCAATACGAGCCAGTATAAAACACGGATTCCACGGTCGTGATGAATAGCCAATCCCACACCCCTAGACCCCTACGAGAGCGGCAAGCAACCCTAACAATTCTAGGGTTAGGAGACCCGGACTCGACTCCTCGAGTTGGTCTCCCACTGGACCCCAGCATCCGGTTACTTGTGCTCTCCTCCTTGGGTCTATCCTAGTGCAGAAAAGTAAATAATATACATCAACGGTGACAACTTCCGCAGCCTGGAAGTGCCCCAATAAAAGAATATTACATACAAGTTTTTACATGAATAAAAATGAAAAACACTCATCTCACATAAAAACCCCCGGCTATTCAAACGCGACGATCCAATATAACATATCCAACAACACATAACATCACATGTCATCAACGTAAGTAAATATGCCCATCCCAATTATCGTTAACATATAGCAACGAAACCGGCGATATCACATATTACACTTACGGTCACAGAAAAGAAAGTGTAAAACTACAACAGTTGGAATCCGCAACCACCTTAGACATCGCATGCCTGACCAAATGAATTACTTAGACATCGCATGCCTAACAATTATAAACCCCGCATTTTAGTCTCATTATCGAAAACACTTTTCAATATCAAGTCGGGCAATTCAACAGGATTCCCGACATTCTGATCGAATGCTCGTCGCAAACTTTAGTAGGCGGCCGCACCCCCGATACCGTCGACGAAGTGCACCAAGGCGGAACACCGCTGCCGCGAGCACCCGAACGGATGCTTTCGGCGACGGGGTTCTCCAAAATTCACTTGGTCGGGGCTATGGGGTGAGGCTGTCTATAAAGTTTACCCGGCGAGTATCCGCGTACGCTACGTGATTGCGACGGACTTTTGATCACATCAAAATTCCGTGGCAACCGATCAAGTGAGACTAAAGTGCTATGTTTATAACATTCATTCAGTTATCACATAACTTTTATGAATTCCAATTGTTGTATCACATTCCGGATAAACAGAAAATGCTAAACTTTTCGATCGAACAATCGAACACCCAAGTTTTCCCGATACAGCTCAACACATGAAATAAGTTTAACAGCATTCAGTTCGTGCCTCAGTACCAACGGTCCAGCCGTAGAAGGGTCAAGCCAACGCCTCACATGTGGCACGCTGTATTGCCCCAAACCCGAAGGTTTAAAGGGCAGTTCAAGACGGTCACATAATCGAGTTAAGGTTTGTTGTCTTCTAGAGGGTCCATCGCGTTACTTGCACTACTTAGAACGTCGTTAAACTACGGAAAAATCCAACAATTGGAAATTTCCCGGCAGGGGAAAAAGTGGGTATTTATATCCGGTCGAACTTTTTAACATATTCTAAAATTACCCGGAAAGCCACATCGACAAAATTAGACAGTCCGATCGAATATACAATGTTCCCAATACAAGCCAGAAAATAAAACTCTGGAATAAATATTAAAATATTCCCAGGAAAACCAACACCAGAAAATAGGAGTTATTGTGCCAAACTAAATGCAAGATAAGACAAAATAGCCGCGGAACCGCCGCACGAGCCACGCTCGTGCCGCGGAACCGCGGCAATTTAATGGAATTAGGGTTACGAATTGCACAGTTACTCTTAGATATTCCTGCTGATATTTCTGGATATTTTTAATTCCAAAAGATCCACATTTTACAGAAAAGTCCAGAGAGCATTTTCAAAGTCGGGTTTTGGGTCGATCGGACTTCTAACTCCGTCGGGACTTCGCCTAAGGCTCTAGCTAGGCTCTGATACCACTGTAGGGTTCCTAGGCACCCTAGTGAGGTCTCACAAGGCATCAACCATGCCAATTTCAAATTTAAACGGTGCCGAGAAACCCTAGAACAGATCGTTGGCTAGATTTCTAGGCGATAATGAAAACTAGTTAACAACTTAACTATAAAGAATACGGAAATACAACCTTTGTAGATCCGGTGCTCCACCTCCATAGCTCCGCAACGAAGTCCCCTCGCTGTCCATGTGAGTTCCCGGGCTCTAGCGTCGGCTTCGTCGGAGAATGGGCAAGCTAGGTCGTCGATGTCCATGCCGAAGATGATCTACGTCGAGGCATCGCTAAATCAAGCTCCGACTTCACCAAGTCAAGAAACTTGTGAAGAAAACACACTCTACTACTTGGAAAGAGGTAAAGGATGAAGAAATAGGAAGTGGGTAGACTTTAGATTTGGATTTCTCACTCATTTCCATCAATCACCATTGATGGAGCTTGCTTTCTTCTTTGAAGAAGATGAAGAAGAAGAAGCTAATTGTTATGATAAGAATTATTCTAAAATGAAAAGTAAAATGAATTCTTATCATAATAGAACCATAGTTAGGTGTAGAGAATCAATCATGGTTTAGTGTAATGGTTAGGTTAAGCATGAGACAAAAATGGTTGCAATGGTCAAAGTATTCATGAAGCTTCATGAATAAATAAAAGAATGCCACCATTTTCTCATTTCCTTTTCCTTTTGCCAAAAAGAAAAAGATTAATAAATAAATAAATAAGTAAAAAGTAAACCCTAACCATTCCATTAACCAAGGTTTAATTCTATACACTTAACTAAAAAGGCATGTATCATCAAATATGATACAAGCAAGTGCACAAAATCATATCGCATATGTAATGCACACATCCGAGCGAGAAAATCCAATTAAAGTGAACCGATACTAGATAATGCAAAGTAATATATCAAATATATAATTATACATTAAATCATTAAATCAACACTTGATTTAACAATCCGGTCATATCGCATATAACCGACTAGTATCCTATGTATCGGCTTATCGAATCAACCTTTGATTCGATAACTAGGGTATATCGCATATAACCTAATCGATACATTCATCGCGAGAATGGAATACGATATCACATACCCGCATTATTCTCGGTCCCGCACATATCTCATATGCGCTCCTATTTCGTTTCGCTTGAGTCAGGAAACCTCTGTGTAGGACTCTAAAGACTCGTCAATACGCCGGCAGCAGATGATGATCATATCAAGCATCCACAAGCCGCAAGCGGTCTGCTAAACGTAACGGCCACCCGGGTATTGAGCGATCAGAAGATCGACGAGCAAGCCCGCTCACACTCCTGTGAATCCAACCAGTAACACTACCGTACAGTCCGGTCTGATCGTCTGATATGTCGCATACCTTGCCTAGGGGTGGTAAACGTCAGACCCCAATAGCTCGATAAGTCGTGTCGATATGAGGTCTATAACTGTTCGAGAAACTACTGGTAACACTTACCAGTAAATCTCAGCAACCCTGGCCAGGGATTTCCTGTTATAGCCAATCGAACACAGTGCAACATCAACTCCCTATACCGGGAGAGACGAATCCCCTCCTATCGCTCATTGCCTCCATGTGATTCGGGACTGTACCCAAAAGCCACCGTTTTGCACGCCCTCTTGGACGTGGTAAGGTGGAAATCAAAGCACAGTGGGAACCACACAAGACTCTATGACGATCTCGGGTCAACAGACTACTCTGTACCAGGAACTATCTAAAAGGGTATGGGATTTTCTCTCAGCTTACTCCCCCATATACAACATAACACAACGGTGTATCAGAGAGGAGGAATCGCATCCTATTAGATATGGTACGCTCTATGATGAGCACCACTGAGTTACCTATTTCCTTTTGGGGTTATGCGCTTCAAACAGCCATACACCTATTGAATATGGTCCCTACCAAATCTGTGCCTACCACTCCATATGAGATATGGAAGGGGAAGAGACCATGTCTTAATTATGTTAAGATATGGGGTTGTTCGGCCTATGTCAAAAGGAATAATCCGAACAAACTCGAGGCAAGGTCTGTTCTGTGCAAGTTTGTAGGATATCTTAAAAACTCATAAGGGTATATCTTCTAGCACACCGAGGAAAAAAAGGTCTTTGTTTATCGGCATGCCACCTTTTTAGAAAAGGAATTTCTTGCGAAAGAAATTAGCGGCTTTGAGGTAGAACTGGAAGAGGTTCCAGCTGTACAAATTACGACAGAAGATTTGGTAGAACCAGAGAATTCGATAGTTCCCAACGAACCTCAGCCTCTCTGCCGATCTAGTATGGTTCCTCACCCACCTGAGAGATACTACGGTTTTCTCATTGATAGTGAGAGCGGGGATTGCATCATGGAAGATGATGACCCAACTAGCTCCGAGAAGGCCATCACGAGTGGGGACTCTATGAAATAGCTGGATGCAATGCGATCTGAGATGGAATCCATGTACACCAACAAAGTATGGACTTTGGAAGTTGCTCTTGAAGGGGTAAAATCCATTGGGAGAAAATGGATCTTTAAGAAGAAGCTTGGTGTAGATGGAAAAGTTGAGACTTTCAAAGCTAGACTTGTTGCAAAAGGTTTTCGTCAACGACCAGGTGTGGTTTATGATGAAACCTTTTCTCCAGTGGCTATGCTTAAGTCCATCCGGATCCTACTTGCCATCGCTGCATACCATGACTACGAAATCTGGCAAATGGATGTTAAGACCGCCTTTCTAAATGGTGATTTACAAGAGAGCGTGTACATGACTCAGCCAGAGGGCTTCGTGGACAGTGGGAGAAGCGGGAAGGTGTGCAAATTGCTTAAATCCATCTACGGGTTGAAGTAGGCATCGCGGAGTTGGAACATATGTTTTTATGTGGTACTCAAAGAGTTTGACTTCATCAAAAACGTAGATGAACCTTGTATATACAAGAAGGTGACAGATAGTAAGGTTGTCTTTCTCGTATTGTACGTGGATGACATACTCTTGATAGGTAATGATGTTCCTATGCTGCACTTGGTCAAGCTCTTCTTATCATATAGATTCTTAATGAAAGATCTAGGTGATGCCTCCTACATCTTGGGGATTAAGATCTATAGAGATAGATCTAAACGGATACTGGGATTATCCCAATCCAGGTACATTGACACCATACTAAAGAGATTTAGTATGGAAGATTCTAAGTGTGGGAATTTACCCACGATCTCAGTACTCACTCTCTCCAAAGAGATGTCTCCCAAGACTGATTTGGAAAGAGCTCGCATGCAAGAGATACCCTATGCTTCGGCAAAGGCTCTATCATGTACGCGATGTTATGTACCAGACCCGATGTTTCATACCCACTAAGTGTAGTGCGTAGGTATCAAGCAGATCCTGGAGAGAATCACTGGACAGCTGTGAAGAACATTCTTAAGTACTTGAGAAGGACTAAAGAGATGTTCTTGGTGTATGGTAACGGTGATCTCCAAGTGGAGTCCTTTACCGATTCGAGCTTCCAGAGTGATAAGGACGACTTTAAGTCGGTCTTAGGATTTGTCTTCATTCTCAATGGAGGGGCAGTTTGTTGGAAGAGTTCCAAACAGGAAACCATGGCAGACTCGACGATGGAGGCTGAATACATCGCTACCAACGATTCTGCCAAAGAGGCTGTCTGGATGAAGAAGTTCATAAACGAACTTGGTGTGGTTCCGTCCATCGAGCATCCAATACATTTGTATTGTGATAAAAATGGAGCAGTGGCTTTGGCCAAGGAACCCAGGTCCCATCAGCGATCCAGGAATATTCTGAGGCGGTATCACCTGATCCGGGAGATAGTTGATCGCCGGGAGATCAAGGTCAGGAGAGTTGACACGAAGAACAACACCGCAGATCCACTCATGAAAGCCATACCCCAGATACAATTTGACAGACTCTTCGTGATGTTGGGTATGAGATACTACAGCAACTGGCCTTAGTGCAAGTGGGAGATTGTTAGTTATGTGTATGTCCTAGAGGCCATTATTGTACATATGATGTATATTATAGTGGATGCTTGGACATATATAGAGAGGACTTTCTTGCTCAACATGATAGTATGCTATCTGGTTGCTCTTTGTCTTAACATGTAGACTTGTATTGTGATACTATCTTACTCTCTCATGTTGATAAAGCTCTTAGGATGAGTTTTTAACTACTATGACTATGATGAAGATCATACTAAGGGGCCCAGGGTAGTCCACAAGTACATCCTTTAATTATTCATAGTCGAGAGTGGATCGAGATAGGGCATCAATATTCCAGAGTAGACTAGCGTATATGCTTCTTGACCCATATGATGGGCGATGGATGATCCCACATCTATTGGTGTTTGACATCAAAGATGGTATACGGGTGCTTAGTGGAGACTGGGTACACTGAACGGACTCGCCGAGAATTCCTAGTTGGTATTATACATATCGTCAGATAGCAGTTCTCTGGTGACACTGGTACAGTTTAGTCTGTAGACCCGAGATCGTCATAGAGTCTTGTGTGATTTCCACTATGCTTTGATTTCCATCTTACCACGTTCAAGAGAACGTGCAAAATGGTGGCTTTTGGGTACAGTCCTGAATCATATGGAGGCAATGAGCGATAGGAGGGGTTTCGTCTTTCCCAATATTGGGGGTTGATGTTGCGCTGTGCTTGATTGGCTATAACAGGAAGTCCCTGGCCAGGGCTGATACGGAGATCTACTGGTAAGTGTTATCAGTAGTTTTTCGACCCCTTATGAGCCTCACATCGGCACGACTTATCGGTTACTGGGTTCTGACGTTTACCACCCCTAGACCGGATATGCGACATATCATACGAAGAGACCAGACCGTATGGTAGTGTTACTGACAGTCTTTACAGGAGAATGGGCAGGCTTGCTTGTTGATCTTCTGATCGCTCAATACCCGGGTAGCCGTTACGTCTAGCTAGTACTGCTGACGGCTTGTGGGTGCTTGATATGATCATCACCTACTGCCGGTGTATTGACGAGTCTTTAGAGTCATACACAGAGGTTTACTAGCTCAGGCAAAACGAAGTAGGAGCACATATGTGATATGTGCGGGACCGATATTAATACGAGTATGTGATACCGTATTCTATTCTCGCGATATGTGATATCGGTCGGTTATATGTGATATAGCCGGGTTATCGAATCAAGTGTTGATTCGATAAGTTGATACACATAATATTAGTCGGTTATATGTGAAATAGCCGGATTATTAAATCAAATGTTGATTTAATAATTTAATGTATAATTGTATATTTGATATGCTAATTTACATTAACTAATATTTGCTCACTTATGCATTTCTTTTCTCACATGTGCACACTTAATATATATGTGATATATATTATTTGTGTTTTCTTTTTTTTGTGTCATGCTTGATGATACACACTACATGGGTGTATGAGACTTATACTATGCCATTAGATTATTAGGGTTTTATTTATTTAATGCAAATATAAATTGGTGGGAATTAAGCAAGGTTGCAAGCTTTGGAAGCTTGTGGAAGCCCTTGACTCAGTCCACTAAATTTGTCTTACATTAGATATTTATTAACCTAACCATAATCTTTAGCCATTGTAACACCCGAGTTCATTTTACCGATTCCAGTTCTCGTATTTCTTTATATGGGTTATTTCTTAATTTAACATATTCTGGGTGCAAATGGTATTTTTTTTATGTTGCATTCGACCCGACCCGCTTGCTTGAACCCGTTTGATTCTTACCTATAGATTTCGTTGACTTGTTGATTGGACACGTGCATCTCATGTTTAGTACATACTGGTATTTGTATCTAGTGTCGCATCTTCTATCATATAACATTCTAGGTCACAGAAAATAATTTAAAATTTCATTTTCATAGCCTGCATGATCCCCTAACCCCGTGGCAGCATCCGCACATCGTGTCCTCGTCCCGTTCAGTGAAACGGACGTGTTTGATTGGCTACGCGCATGTACGTGCATCCGTTCTTGGGGGTATGCATTTTCCTTAACTGAGCATTCATTTTGAAATTTGGAAGTCACATATATTTTTCATATTTTAAACCTGAATTTTTAGACCCGACCCGGACGTGTTTTGGAGTAAGTTTGTAATTGCCAAATCCCATAACGGACTATTATTATATTCTTTATACACTACTAATCCTTTAACTAACAGATCCTTTATATATATATATATATTATATTTCTTTAAACTAACAAATCAATCTGTTGCTGCTCTCTCTCTCTCCCCCTAAACTCTTTCCTTGATTTTCTCTCTCTCTAATGATATCTGCGCTTAATAAATCCTTTGATTATTTTTTTTAACTTACCCTTTATTAAAACTCACGCCCTCATACCCTTCTTCTTACTCCATTCATATGTTTTCCCGCCTCCTCGTCTTCACCCACGAACCCGCGACGAGCCGTCACCCTCGACGTCGTCCCCATCCCCTCATTTCCCCGACCTCGTCACAACCTCCACCACCACATCTCCCTCTCCTCTTTTCCCCCGACCATGACCTACACACCGCGATCCATCCTTCGCCACGAGAACCCTAACCCTAACCGTGCCGTCGCCCGCGTCACCGTCGTCGACCGCTTCTCTACCTCGTCTCCCCTCCTCCTCGACTACTTCAACCTCCCTTCACCCTCATCGCCAACGATCGTCTCGCCCGCACCTTTCTTCCTCGGCCAGCCTGCACCCAGAACGCCGCGTCGCCGATCCCGACTTGACAGCCGAGCCTCGACTCCACCTACTGCCAACTCCTCTTTCATCTCCGAACCCAACTGAAACCCTAGCTCGAGCAACCCTTGATGCCACCTTCTTCCTTCACCGAGACCTTCACCGGTGAGAACCCATCGGTGCAGAACCCATCACCAAGTGCAACCCAATCGAGTAATGCTAACCGGGCCAACTCCAGCGACCCCCATCGCCTTCGCCGTGCCATCGTCTCCATCTCATTCTCTCAAAACAGCACCTTGTTGAGATCCGACATTTGGCCTCCACGGTCGCAGCAGCAGCGGGGACCGAGGCTCCAGTGTGTGACCTGCAAATTTTATGAACGTTGTGATGTTTTCTCTGCCTCTAGATCTCCTTTCCGTCAATGTTCGTGTTTGCGCGCAAACTGTTCGACGGAATGCCCCAGTGGAGTTTTTCGTAGTTTTATCGCATTCTTACTGCGTGACGTATGTCTGTGGATCCCCGAGGCAAGTATCACTTGCTACATGCTATACTATACAATTATGTATGTTTTGACTCTTTAAACCTGCAAAACGTAACTCGGTATAGTATTCTCTCTCTTTTGTTTGCAATATAACATGTATCATATCACAGTTAACCTAAAATTACAGTTTGCCACTTTAACCCTAATAACGAAGTTTACCCGTTAACCACATTTTACTGTTTAAAGGATGATAGCCTTTACACCGGTAGTTCTATTACAGTCAGATATTGAAGTAACGGTATTGCACCATCATTTGATCTATTGCACCGCGAAGGGTGCTCCAAACCTGTTAACATGATAAAAAGACTGCACTATGTTAATGCACTATTGTGATTAAATGAACTGCTTATTGTTGTTTAATTTATTGCTTATTTCCTGCTGTTAATCCATGTTCGATTATACATCTGTTGTGAGCACACCCACGATATTGTTACATCTTGACTTTGCTACACATGATATATATATACCGATGCACTTGACATGGTACCCTTTACTATCGACTTGACCTGATGTACCATGACCTGACCTGTTACCTGATCTCATGCCTAATGCCAACAAACCTGACATGGAGTCCTCATGGACCAAGCTTGTTTTCTATCCAGACAAACCTACTGTTACCTGAACTTGTGTTGGCATTAGTTCTTGACCACCGAATACCTGACCTGACACATATAACCTGGGGGTATGGGGAAATCAAAAGGGTAATCTAAAATGTAACTTAAAAGGGTATTACTTGATCCGTGGTCCCGGGGGGTAACGGGACAGAGCCATTCGTGACTCTTACATTTTCCTGATCCGTGGTCCCGGGAGGCAACGGGACAGAACCACTATTGGTTCCCTTCTTCCTAATCCGTGGTCCCGGGGGGTAACGGGACATATCCTTTGAGTTACATGGAGGATTACTCAAATTGATTTCAAAGACTTTAGACTAGAAAACCTGATAGAACAGTTTAGTTACCCACTGCACACTACCCTGCACTGCTTGTTTCACATTATTGCTTTATTCATGTTTATAGTTGCATTGCCTGCCATTCTGTTCATATTTTATTACTGGATGACATGACGCGCTGACGTCTGGGTTTTGCATGGCCTAGATCCTCTACCTTTGTTGCAGACTGATCGGGAGTAGCGCCGCTGTTAGACGAGCGGTGAAGTTCCTGTCGGTATGTAGTTTCACTTCCAGGTGTTTCATTTATTGTATCTTTTGGCTTCCGCATATTGTTATTTCTTGACTCTTTTACTCTGGCTTATGGACATGTACTAGATAGTTAGATTATTTTCCTGTTCTTGATATCCCTACAGCCGTAATGTGACTGTGGAAGGATTTTTCCTATCCACAGGTAGCATGGTTGGCTATGTCACGTGCCCATTTTAGTGTACTCTGGGAAGCGGGGCGTGACAGCCATGGTTTATTCTCTACATGAGTTATATGTGATATGAACTCACCCATGGTTGCCATTCACTCTCTCATCCATTATTTGCTTCATCTTCTTCATTGAGCTCTCAAGCTTCCTCAAAGGTGAAGTAAAAGAGTGAGAAAAAGAATTCTACAGTGAGCAAAAATCCTACTTCATCATTCTCTACTAGATTAGCCATTTAGTTTAGGGTGTTAGCTTCACTAATATCTAATTAGTGAAGAGGTAGATTGAGTTGGTTTCTCCTCAAAGTAGATCATCTTCGACCTCGAAGATCATTAAGCAAGCTCATTCATTTCGACTAGTGGAGCCTACGGAGAGTCTGGATCACCACTACTTGGATCAAAGGGACTTCTACACGGAGCATTTGAAGTGAAAGACTGGTCTACAAAGGTTGTATTCCATATTCACTTAGATGTAAAGTTGTTTACATTTTGTATTGTCTAATTCTCAAGTTAAGATTCTAGGGTTAGGGTTATGTAGCATGGTAATTTTTTGAAAATGGCATGGACGATATCTCCCGAAACCTTGTTGTCGTGCTAGGTAACCCTACAAGACTTGTGTTGCGAGACTTAGAGCGTTGGGTGTATGTTCCCTTCTTTTGAGGTTTTGATGTCTCGCTTTATTATTTGTTTCTTTCTGTGTTTGATCTTCGCCGTTGGGTGTCGTATATATATTTCTTACTTGCATGGTTGTGATTCCGCCAGTTGTTGAAGAGCTAGCTCCCGCTTGGGGATGCCTATATATATATATATTGTTTGTATGTGGTTTTGGATCAAAATATACAAGGGAGGTGCTGCCCAAATTTTTTAAAGACAAAAAAATGTTTTCAACTATTGCATAATCCACTTGCATTTTCATAAATATTTATTTATGCATTTAAAGAAAAACTTGGTTTCATTATACTTTTATTTCAAAATTGCACCTCCACTATTTTTCGCAAAAATGTTTAGATTTTTGGGCTTCGGCTTACTTGAATTACGTTACGCCTTTAGACGTTGAGTGATTTAAGTGCCGGTCATGAGCTAAATTCCGGGTGATGACACTATCAATCGAAATGTTTAACGTCTTCTAGATATTTATGATATTTGATACAATATTTAGAATCCACATTAATTAGTTTTGTGAAAACTAGTTTGTGTTTTGTAAATTTCGCGTTTTAGTCACTTTTGATCGATTGCCACGGAGTTTCGATTTGGATCAAAACTCTGTTGCAATATCGTATTGTACGTGAACACTTGCCAGGAAACCTTACTAGATAGCCATGCCCCATTGCGTCGACTATGTGACTATGGGAGAACCGTAGCCAAAAGCATCCACTCGGGTGCTTGCAGCCGCGGTGTTCCGCCTAAGTGCACTTAGTTAACGGCATCGGGGGTGCTGCAATCTACTAAAGTTCCTGACGAGCATTCGATCATTATTTCGGGAATCTTGTTGAATTACCCGACTGACGTTTAGATTTCTGGGCTTCGGCTTACTTGAATTACGTTACGCCTTTAGACGTTGCGTGATTTAAGTGCCGGTCATGAGCTAAAATCCGGGTCATGACACTATCAATCGAAATGTTTAACGTCGTCTAGATATTTATGATATTTGATACAATATTTGGAATCCACATTAATTAGTTTTGTGAAAACTAGTTTGTGTTTTGTAAATTTCGCGTTTTAGTCACTTTTGATCGATTGCTACGGAGTTTCGATTTGGATCAAAACTCTGTTGCAATCTCGTATTGTACGTGAACACTCGCCAGGAAATCCTACTAGATAGCCACGCCCCATTGCGTCGACTATGTGACTATAGGAGAACCGTAGCCAAAAGCATCCACTCGGGTGCTTGTAGCCGTGGTGTTCCGCCTAAGTGCACTTAGTTAACGGCATCGGGGGTGCTGCAATCTACTAAAGTTCCTGACGAGCATTCGATGATTATTTCGGGAATCTTGTTGAATTACCCGACTGACTATTGAAAAGTGTTTTCAATTTGATACATAAATGCGAGATTTAAAGTTTTAGGCATGAAATCCGAGATACGAGATATTCCGGGTTTATGATGTTTGAGGATTATGCGAATTCTAATTATTGTAGTTTTCATTTCTTTTCTGCGACCATAAGTGTAATATGTGATGTATCCCGATCTTGTTGCTATACGTCAACGACATTCGGGATACGCATATTTACTTACATTGATGACATATGATGTTATATGTTGCTGTGATATGTTATATTAGATCATCGTGATTGAATAGCCGGGTTTTTTTCGTGAGATGAGATTTTTTCTATTTTCATTCATGTAAAAAACTGTATGTAATATTCTTTTACTGGGACACTTCCGGGTTGCGGATGATGTCACCATTGATGTATATTATTTACGTTTCCGCACTAGGATAGACACAAGGAGGGGAGCACAAGTGACTGGGTTCTAGAGTCCAGTGGGAGACCATCTTGAGGAGTCGAGACCGGGTCTCCTAACTCTAGAATTGGCAGGGTTCCTTGCCGCTCTCATAAGGGTCTAGAGATATTGGTTTGGCTATTCATCACGGCCGTGGAATCCGTATTTTTCATTACTGGCTTAATTTAAAATACGGACCTCCTAGTTATCCAATATTTCATATGTTGACTTCTTCTGCCTGAGTTCTGTGATGTGATCATATAACTGCCTGAGACGAATGCTATTTATATATGATATATATAATAAACATTGCTTATGTTTTGCACCCGCACTATTCTTGCCCCCGCTCTGCCGTTAGTTAACTTAACGGTGCATGACGGGGCCCCACCGCGGATGCGGATGGCATAACCATACGTTCTATTTTCATTTCTTCTGTGATGTTTAGGAAACATAAATGATAGGACGTCATTAATGAGATTAATGAAAGAAAAGAAACCTAAAGATATTGTAGAATCAAATTATTCAAAAAGGTAGCTCTAGTTATTGCTTTGCATAGCGATATTCTTTTATGAATATCTGGCACCTCATTCGATGAGGAAAGAGCCGAGATCCCTTCACCGGGAATGACATCTTTAGCAAAAGATAGCAAATGCTACAACCCAGTCGGTTTATTTTCAAAAACTACTAGATTTAAAAAGCAGAGCTTAAACCACTCCTTTTCAAATCACTCGATTCTACAATGATATTAAGTTCATTACACTAAAGGTTTTCTTAAAAACCAGTCATAGCCCTCCGTCATTTCAGATAAATAATATTCAGTATTCGTGTTGCATTTGTTGATCTTGTCAAGGCGTAGTGTGCGGTAGTTGATTACTTCTTATCAGCCGCATATGAAACGATTGGATTAGAGTAGTCATACGGCCTTGTTGACCTTGTCAAGAGTCATGCGGGTGGGTTTAATTCAATCACGAAATGAATTGGTTGAACTTGAATTGCGGTTTTTAGTTTGTTGACCTTTTCAAGGTCATAAACCTCTTGAGGTAAAAACAGATATTGGGAATTTCAAGTGATGAAATTTACAATGAGATTGCATACCTTCTATGAGATAGTTAGATCTCGATACCCACTGCAAGCAAGAGTTACTCCTGAGAGAGTTTTGCACTTTATAATTAGCTAATCCAGTAGGTGTCTAAGAAAGGTGTTAACAGGGTTACGCCCTTGCAGAAACGAGGTTATTTAATTAATTCCATGCAAAAGCATGGGAAGACTCCCTCGGAGTACCAATACCTGCCCGGCTGACCGATTGGCGAACTTGTAGGGTGTAATTAATCCCGGTTAATCTTACCTTTTAGGGTTTGAAGGAAGATTTGAAAAAACAGTGGGAGCCATCCTGATTAGATAAGATAATAACCAATCTAATCTTGCAAGAGTGCACGCTAAAGTGTTTTCTTCTCTCTCTCCAGGTAGCGACTGATTGTTACGAAAAAATCGTGTTTGTTTTTGTAGTTTAACCGCAATCAATAACGGTGTCGCGTGTAGCTAGACCGAGATGAGTACGGGTCGTCCTCTGGGAAACGTGGAACCTTTTTACTTTTACTTTAGATGTATTGAGAAAGAGAGGAGAGATAAAGAATTTTATAGAAAGATTTCTAGATCTACGTTAAACAAGAATGTAAAATATAGATCTGGATTATTTTAAAGATGTAGTAAATATAATAAGAAGGCTTGTAGGGTTCGTTAGGATTTAGTAGTTATGGACGATTAATTAAAAGTTACCCTTTTTATCCATTAATAGATTTAGAACTAGAACGACGGTGATGCGTGTAGATTAAGGTTTCTGGAGGGAAAAGGAATCCCACTCTTAACCCTTATCTCGACACGGAACTCCGTTCATATCTAGCCTTTACCAAAACAATCATTAATCTAATCTCTAATCGCGGTCGGAACTAGCAAAGAATTGCTAGCGCGCCCGATTAGAATGTTAATGATTCTTTTGATAAAGTTCCTAAACTTTATAGGACTTAAAAAGGGTTTAATTATTTTCATCGTTCATTAGTCTACCCTAATCCTACGAACCCTAACAAGCGGAGAATTACTCGCGCATGTTGGGAGAAGAAGATGAAAAGAAAGAGAGGGAAAACATGATGTAAAATGCAAAAGAATTAAATAAAACAACTACCTTTATTAATCAACTGAACAATCTACACTTTAATTCCGTAGAAAATGATTACAAACTAGTTGCTTCTCGATCTTTCCTAAGGAGGTAGATGAACAGTTGATGATCAGCCTGGATGCGTGAGCGTCAGGGGCTTCGTGATCTCTTCGGCTTGGGACTTTTCCAAGAGGCCCTCGGTGCCCTTTTATAGTGCAAAGCCAGAATCTTTTAGTTGAAAAGTTGGTAAAATATTGCAGTAATCAATCTCCCAAAATCATGCATTCCAACTCATCAATAGTGCGGCGGATCCGCGGCCCAAGGGTGGGTTTGGCCGCGGATCCGCGGCCAATGGTAGGGATCTTTTGATCATATTTCTCTGGCTCTCTGATGGTGACATTTGGCAATCCTAGGAATCTTTAGAATTCAGAAATCATCTCTCGGTTGCTTCCAGACTTGGTCTCCAAGTTTGCTTCTTAATTTGGCAAGTTTTCTTCAACAAATTGATTTGTTTGTTAAATCCTGCATAACAACTTGGAAATATTCTGCACAACAACTCAAATAAGATTTTAGTAGACTTTGTTCTACTAGGATTAGACCAATAATATTATTTGCATACATTTTCCTACCAAATGATAATTAACATATATTAACACATGGAAAATAATGTTTTTACACATAAACCCTCATATGTATAATATATTATTATATAGCCCTTTTTTAATATAAAAATGGTAGGAAAAATGTACTACAAATGTGCAGTTTTATCGACTGAACAAATACCCCCAAACTTATCTTTGATCGTCCCGAGCAAACTAGTTTATTCAAGAGGAGAAAAAGAAATAAGAAAACTAAGCACACTTTCGTAGGCAGACACGATTGCACTAAGCACGTGCAACAAGCCGTTAAACCTCTAGGTGTCCCTAGTAGGAGGAGTGTTGTCTCCTGAGGGTTTTCAGCGGATTACACCCACAAAATCCAATAACAAAAGAAAGATGGTGAAATTTACATATAAAGACAAGAACCATAAAAGAAATACTTTGAAAAGAAGAGTTTCCAACTATACTAGCTTTTCAGTTGTCATGAGCCATATCTTAATAGTCATGAAAAAATGTTAGAAATCACATCATCTCTCAATAAAACATCGTCATTATTCTTCATTCCTACCTTTCATCCAAACATTGATCATATAACCCCACGTGTGTGTAAATAACATCCCTACACTCGGAGAATTCAATTCAAGCTATCATACTCTTGTCCATCTACCTCAGTACTTTATGAATACTTAGGTTTGCTCACACCTTTTCATGCGACCGCTAATACTTCTTGAGGTACTAACCGACCGATTACTCAAGTGCTTGCTGATTTGGTGATAGTATTTTCCTTGTCTTGCACCACCTAAGGCTTAGCAGTGACTCCCAGACCAGTTGGCCTTAGGGCACTAGGTGAAGAGGCACCCTCGCTATATTTTTTTATTGCTGCCTTGGCGATACAAAACCAGTGTTCATTTTTTTTCTTTTCACCATTTTTATACTTCCTTCATACTTTGGCTTTTAGACAAGAGCATTTCAAGGTATCCTCTACTATCCCGAGTTTCAAGACGTGTGTATGTGCATATAGTAGGGTATCAACATTCAAATGTTCGGCTTCTAGAATAGAAACTATTTTTCAGACTTATTTTTATCCTCAGATTAGTGACTTCCTTCATCTTACTAACCCTTGGGACAACAGCTCATAACTACTTATTACCAGTTCGTGTAAGAAAACTTCTAATTTTCTTGGTTTTCTTAAACTATTCCTATCTTTTGGATGTAATGTTTCACTTTCTACTCTTTTGTTATAAAAGAAAATTTTTGAAATTTTTGAAAATGTTGTGCTTATACAAAATATGATGCAAATTGATGTGTAAATAAGCACAAACCTCCCCCAAACCTGTTTACAGCAGTGTCCTCACTGATGTCATCCGTTAAGCTCAAAAACCTGTAGACTTGGGAGGAAATTATTAATGGGGGCAAGAATATATGAAAGTGAAAATGCTCCCCCAAACTTATTTTTGGCTCACAAATTTGAGGACAAAAGTTATGATCAAGAGCCAAAAATATACCCCCCTCAAACATGAGTTAGACAATATGAAGCATTTTAAGAGGGGGTGAGTCATTTGGTCAAAGTAAGGCTTTACAAAGACCAAAAGTTAACACCAACCATTCAAAGATTTTATCAGTATATCGTATAGGTTGGTGGAAGAATGTGTTGTATCGACGCAAGAAAAAGTGGGGAAGGCATAAGAGGTGGTCTGGAAAGGGTTTGAAATTAGAGAAAAGAAAGAATGGGGATGAATGTGAATGATTAGAAAGAAGGAATGGTGACGGTTCAACCTCTAGAGGTGGAGATTGATCAATCACAAAATCCGTATTGTTTAAAAATTCAAGTTCGTCAGCAAAAAGTTCTTCAAAACTTTTATCAATAGTGTGATTGAACATTTTGCTGTCAAAAAGTTTTATGTCAGAATTTATTCTACTTGATTCATAAAAAATCACTGAGGTAGAGGACTCAAAAAACTCATCTACCTCTTTTTCAAAAATATCCAAATCAAGTTGAATTTCTGGTATTATTGAACTTGAATTAACAGATTGTGATTTATCAAAACTCACTGAAACTATAGGAACAGAAGAAGAACCGGAGAAAGTAGAAGGTGAAATGGGTAAACAAATTGATATGTCGAGTGTTGCTGAACCAGATGTGGAAGATGGAGGTTGTATTTCGGTCTGATCTTCGGGTATACCATTATCATCAACTTCAAGACATATTTGGGATTCGGGAAGAATTAAAGGCTCAAGATGATGACCATAAGGAAGTGAAAGGATTTGATGAATTGGTGGGCCAAAATCATCCAAAATTTCGGGTTCATCAATCAAAATATCCCCAACGTCAATCACCTCATTCAAGTGAAGGTTAAAATTCTCAAGCTCCTCATCAAAAGTATGGTTTTCAATCAGTTTTGGTTCAAGAGTGGAGGTGTAGAGATCACACGGGTTGGGTATGGTTTCACTTGAAAGGGACCCTTCACAGTTGGGTAAATCAAACACTACAAAGTCACACAACTTATCAGTCATTCTATTTGGTGTACTTGATGAATCTATGAAACTGGAGTTGTGGTTTCAGTTTGGAGGTACAGTTCTGTCTTACTACCCAAATCCTTCATAATTTGGTTCGACATTTCCATAAATTTTTCTAATGCCTGCTCCAGACTAGTCTTGGGCTGATAAGGGGTTTCAGTATAAGATTGAAATTCCTGTGGATAATTAAAACTCCCAAATGACTGATTAGAAGAACTGTCTAGAGTAGGTGGAAAAGTCGGATTGGATTGATAGGAACAGAATGGTTGCTGAACTTGGGTAGGAGTAGGATCAATATTATGATAAGAAGAATATTGATATGGGTTGGTTGGTTGGCTATATACAAACCGCATATCAAACTCTTCTCCGGACAGTGGTGGTGATGGTTGATATTGGTCCGGGTTGAAACTTTGGCCTCTAGACCTAGCTATGTGCTCAGCAATGGACATTCGTCTAGGGGCTTCCTCACTCTGGGTATGAACTGAAACAGGTGTAGGATTAGGATACGGTTGATAAGACCTAGACTGAGGTGGCCAACTGTTTCTTCTTTCTTGTTCTATATGATCTCTTAAGGACATGGAAGAGCCGGACGGTATACCGAAGGGATTTCGAAAACAAGAGATATCTGGTTGTGGACAGCAAAGCTCGGCAAGTGTTCTTCTGTTTAGGTCACCCATTATAAGAAGAGAAGAAGGGGGAAGGGGTAAAAAGGAGAGAAAGTAATTGGTTTGTTTTGAAAAATGACGGATTTAGACAAATCACAAAAAAATGCACAACCCTAGAACTATGGTTACCTAGGTCCAGTCTCTAGACAGCTCCTAACTAAGGCTAGAAATAGGACCTCAAACCGCCTCTTCACGGACAAGTACGGCCAGGTAAGTTGGAAGGAACCACCACTACAGTGGGCCTAATTAAAAACCACAAGGCTAGACACCGCAATGTCAGTTAGGATAAACGGCCGATGCCTATACTAGTCTTTTTCCTATTGAGCTCGACAGTTCTTAGAGTCTGGTCTAGATATTTTTTAAATTAATGAAGGGTTGTTCTATATGCTAGGTTTGTGATTTGTGGGGCTTAGGAAGGGTGATGAAATCCCCACCTAATCTTGATTTGGACTTTGCCCCTTAAAGATCCGTATTAAAATATGCAAAAACAAACTGAAAAACAAAACTTTGCAAAAAGATTTTTGAGCGGCGATATTTTTCAAAGAATCCTGCAGAAAATAGATTTTATTGGATTTTAGAGGAGAGAGAAGGGAGTTAGAATCTTACCAGAGAAGTGTGAACCCTAGATCTCCTGTTTCCTCAAGTCCGTGACTCCAGATTTCCTCGCAAAAACTCACACAATAATCGTTAAATATACAATTTGCAGTTTTTTTTAATAATGATATGACTCGTCTAAGAATTCAACACAAATAGTCAAAATAAAAAATTACGCACGTTTCCCCGGCAACGGCGCCATTTGATTGTTACGAAAAAATCGTGTTTGTTTTTGTAGTTTAACCGCAATCAATAACGGTGTCGCGTGTAGCTAGACCGAGATGAGTACGGGTCGTCCTCTGGAAAACGTGGAACCTTTTTACTTTTACTTTAGATGTGTTGAGAAAGAGAGGAGAGATAAAGAATTTTATAGAAAGATTTCTAGATCTACGTTAAACAAGAATGTAAAATATAAATCTAGATTATTTTAAAGATGTAGTAAATATAATAAGAAGGCTTGTAGGGTTCGTTAGGATTTAGTAGTTATGGACGATTAATTAAAAGTTACCCTTTTTATCCATTAATAGATTTAGAACTAGAACGACGGTGATGCGTGTAGATTAGGGTTTCTGGAGGGAAAAGGAATCCCACTCTTAACCCTTATCTCGACACGGAACTCCGTTCATATCTAGCCTTTACCAAAACAATCATTAATCTAATCTCTAATCGCGGTCGGAACTAGCAAAGAATTGCTAGCGCGCCCGATTAGGATGTTAATGATTCTTTTGATAAAGTTCCTAAACTTTATAGGACTTAAAAAGGGTTTAATTATTTTCATCGTTCATTAGCCTACCCTAATCCTACGAACCCTAACAAGCGGAGAATTACTCACGCATGTTGGGAGAAGAAGATGAAAAGAAAGAGAGGGAAAACATGATGTAAAATGCAAAAGAATTAAATAAAACAACTACCTTTATTAATCAACTGAACAATCTACACTTTTATTCCGTAGAAAATGATTACAAACTAGTTGCTTCTCGATCTTTCCTAAGGAGGTAGATGAACAGTAGATGATCAGCCTGGATGCGTGAGCGTCAGGGGCTTCGTGATCTCTTCGGCTTGATGACTTTTCCAAGAGGCCCTCGGTGCCCTTTTATAGTGCAAAGCCAGAATCTTTTAGTTGAAAAGTTGGTAAAATATTGCAGTAATCAATCTCTCAAAATCTTGCATTCCAACTCATCAATAGTGCGGCGGATCCGCGGCCCAAGGGTGGGTTTGGCCGCGGATCCGCGGCCAATGGTAGGGATCTTTTGATCATATTTCTCTGGCTCTTTGATGGTGACATTTGGCAATCCTAGGAATCTTTAGAATTCAGAAATCATCTCTCGGTTGCTTCCAGACTTGGTCTCCAAGTTTGCTTCTTAATTTGGCAAGTTTTCTTCAACAAATTGATTTGTTTGTTAAATCCTGCATAACAACTTGGAAATATTCTGCACAACAACTCAAATAAGATTTTAGTAGACTTTGTTCTACTAGGATTAGACCAATAATATTATTTGCATACATTTTCCTACCAAATGATAATTAACATATATTAACACATGGAAAATAATGTTTTTACACATAAACCCTCATATGTATAATATATTATAATATAGCCCTTTTTTAATATAAAAATGGTAGGAAAAATGTACTACAAATGTTCAGTTTTATCGACTGAACAGCGACCATGACACACCTTAATCAAGATAATAATATGGATGTATTGACTGAACCCGCTTATTATAATGTCACGACCCAAAGTTTGGCCCATGACCGGCACTTAATCACGTAACGTCTACATCTGAAACAGTATACAAGTTTTGGTTGATGGAAATTCTAGATACAATGAATAAAATGAATACAATGGTTCAGTAATTATCTCCATTAGCAACTCAAGAAAATTCTTAAGTTGCCCCTAGTGGCCAAAATCCATGCTTTCTTGGTCCATTGCGTAGATCTCGAGCTTGTGCATCTTTTTAATGAAAGGGACATTGGATTTTGGTGTAGTTTTTGAGGTGAAAAGAGTGATTGAAGAGGGGGAGAAAGATGAGGAAGAGGCAGCAGCAGCAAGGGCCAAAGGAGAGGGAGAGAAAATGATGGGAGAATGGCTAAGTCTTAAGGTCAATGGTACCCCATGTCTCTCTCTCACCTACCCTCATTTTCTTTTCTCTCTCCTTTGGCCCTTGCTGCTGCTGCCTCTTCCTCATCTTTCTCCCCCTCTTCAATCACTCTTTTCACCTCAAAAACTACACCAAAATCCAATGTCCCTTTCATTAAAAAGATGCACAAGCTCGAGATCTACGCAATGGACCAAGAAAGCATGGATTTTGGCCACTAGGGGCAACTCAAGAATTTTCTTGAGTTGCTAATGGAGGTAATTACTGAACCATTGTATTCATTTTATTCATTGTATCTAGAATTTCCATCAACCAAAACTTGTATATTGTTTCAGACCTAGACCTTAGTGATGTATTATTCGACCTTAGAGTCGCGCTTAGTAGTATTGCGGTTTTCTTGTTGCTTTTGAGCTTTCTTTTGGATTTGATCCTCGCCACTTGGCGTTGTATATTATATCGTTGTTGCATGTGTGGTTGTGACCGTCAATTGACGAAGAGCTAGCTCCCGCTTGGGGATGCCTTTATCATTGCATATATTGTTATCTTTGTTGTACCCCATTCGGGGCCAGTTTTACAAAAGAAACTCTGCCGAAATTTTTAGAAAAGACTGTACTGTTTTAAAATGCACATTCGGCTTAGTTATTTAAAAACCTTGATTTTAAACATGTAGTTCTTCACTTCTTTAAACCAGTTTCTTTGTTTATTCTTAAAAATGGTTTTAGATTTCTGGGCTTTGGCTTACTTGGATCAGATGGAGTCCTATAGACTTCATATGGTTCGAGGGCCAGTCACGTGCTCTTTCGGGTCGTGACAAAGTTGGTATCAGATATGAGTATAAAGTCATGTCACATATAAATGAGCTACAACATAATGATCAGATGTGATATAAGCATCAAATATGAGTATCAAGTCATGTCACATATAAATGAGCTGCGATATTATGATGCGATGTGACATATGTATCAGGTATGAATATCAAGTCAAAATCATATATGTTTGTGTACAGGTCTATGTGTACAATATGCCATGCGGAAATCATACCATGAATGCAGCAGTACTACAGTGTAGTGGCATAGCAATTATCGATGATGAAGTGTGTGAGCCGGCAATCATAATGTCACGACCCAAAGTTTGGCCCGTGACCGGCACTTAATCACGTAACGTCTACAGGCGTAACGTGACTAAGGGAACCGGAACCCAGAAATCAAACCAGTGAAAGTATAGAGTGATAAGAATTAAATGAAAGCACCAACTAACATGATAAGAAATCTAAGTAACCAATCTCCAAGATAACAATATACGACGCCGTAGCGAAGCTCAAGATCCACATGTGGGAACATCACAGATGGAATAAAACTGCATAAGAAAAGTCGGCTCACAACGAGCACGACACCAGAATACAAATAAAGTACAACATCGTCCTCACACTGTCTCTAAGTCAAATACATACAGGGTAGATGGAGAATACTAGATACAGCAATGTACATACAGAAAGCTAAACAGATACCGCACAAAACCCACCTATCAGCAAAGGAGCTAGCACACCAACTATGGGGGTATCTATGTCGAAAGATGCAACCGCAGCCTGCCGCGAGTACTCCAAGGGGCAACCTGCAAACATTGTGGCACAACGGGGGTGAGTTGCCAACTCGTGAATAGAGATAACATATAAAGGTAATCGCGAGCATGCACGTACTACGCTACTCTATCATATGCCAATAGATGATATCAATATGTGATAAGCAGTATGTGCAATAATCATGCAAGTTCTCTAACAGGTACTGTACTACTGGATGAGGTACAAATGCTCTATCAGGTAATGTAACTACAAGATGAGGTACAATAATAAATGCTGAGCAGGGGAAATATAGTATCTACACGGAAAGTCAACGTGGGATATATGTATATCGGTGTCCATCAATGCACCCAGATCCCCCAAATAGCTCAGGCGCCGGCACCCTCATCGGCCCTCGAATCCTGTATACCTCTGAGAGTCCCGAGTGCCCAACATCGGCACCCAAATATCATAAATACTCGTGTCCAGCATCGACACGCAAATCCTCATCCATCGGGCCCCGTCAGTCCGGGTCAGCCCAAGGGCTCCGTCTGCGGTATCGGCCCTCGGCCTCGGCAGTACGGATCACCCCGCATCCATCTATAGACTCTGATCAGTACACTCCGGATAACTGTCAGGTCCAACCAATCACCGGTAGGTAGTGGTCCCTCTGCCAGGCTCACCGTCTACTGCACAGCGAAACCGTTCTCGCCCCGAGGTACCATACCGGGTCCACCATGTACCCGTAATCGGCCTCAACCGCCTCCTCGATTCGGGTTCCCATATATCACTCTAGCACCGAGAAAACACATGGTGGACGCACCGAAATATCATATCAAGGGAACCGGGTTTTTGAATGATTACATATTTAAAATAGCCACGGTTCCCAAATCCAGAAATCACATATAATCCAAACCAAATACAAGTCAATGAATCCGATATGATATGTGCGTCAATGTAATTATCAAGTCAAGTTACATATAGTGAGCTACAATATAATGATTCAATGTGATGTGTGTAGCAGGCATGAATATCAAGTATGAATATATGGTCATGTCACAAATAGATGAGCTATAATGCAATGATCCGATGTGATATAGGCATCAAGTATGAATATATGGTCATGTCACAGATAGATGAGCTATAATGCAATGATCCGATGTGATATAGGCATCAAGTATGAATATATGGTCATGTCACAAATAGATGAGCTATAATGCAATGCGTACAAAATAGTAACCATGGACATGCAATATGTGTATATGTAACACTATAAGGTCCTATCAGCCCTGACGTAGAACGCCATGCGGGCGATATCCCCGTAGATGTGAAATCTACTCACCGTAGTCTCTCGCTAGGTGTAGCCAACAACCTGCTTCCCTTTCTTCGCTGCGTCCGCCGTACTCGCCTGCGAACCAAGAATTACACAATATATCATATGTAAGCTCGAAATCACACAAACGCGACATTAAAGCCGAACAAGTAACTCGTGTCGCGAACCAAACGCGCGTGTGCGCGATACGCTAAAACATGTGGTTACGCGTCTGAAATCACTCCGACGCGTCGCGGTACGCAGAAACCCAAAACCCACACACATGTATCACGCGTGTCGCGAAAGGTTGAAAATACGGGAAAATAGGTATTCTACCCCAGATTTTGATACAGGAAAGATATTGAAAAACTATACATACCAAAATAACCCACATACAAGCAGAGACCCACACCCCAAACCCCAACCCTTGGCTCCCCTATCTGGCCGCAATTTGCGGCCAGAAAGCAATAATTGGCGGCCGGACTTGGGAGTTGGGTTCCCAGGTTTGGTTTGTGCACTCTATACTCTCCAAACATGCTGCAGTAACATCTAGATTTAAACTGAAAAGTCTCGGGTAACAACAGATTTCCTACAGTGCCTATTTCTAATTAAAAACCCCACTTTTGCACTAAATTGAAACTTTATGGTATTTTTCTGAAATCTGGAACAAACCCCAGTTAAAATAGCTCTAATACCACTTAAAGGAGCTAACTAAATTATGAGAACACCAATCTAATTTACACATTACAAATATCCTATAAATTCACTAAAATGCACAAAAAAAAGGATTTTTACTAGAGAATACAACAAGTCTAAGGAAAAGAGGTGCTAATATGAGTTAATACCTTCTAAGAACTTTGCAAAACCCCAAAAGTTCCAGCTTCTCCCTTAAGTGTGCAGACTTGCCTTAGAACACCTCAAAAACCTCACTTTTTCCAAGCTTTTGTGAAGAAAATGAGTTGATATGCATAGGGTTTTGTGTATGGATCAAAGGGGATTGAAAAGAGAAGAGAATATGGAGGAAAAATGAAGTTTTTGCTGCTGGAAATTCTGTGGGATCTCAGAATGAGGGAAAGAGAGAGAAGAGAGAAGAGAAAGAGGGTCAAAAGTCAAGGTTTACCTACCCACCATGCTCATTTGTTTAAGGGTATTTGGATTTTCTTTTCTTTTGTTGTTTCCTTTTGAAATTATAAAAAGAATGGTTTATGCAAGGATTAATTGATGGGGAAAAAAATATAAACTTGCAACCATGCACAAAGAATGGTTAACAAGTCACAAAAATGCCTAAGTATGCAAGGTGCACCCTATAAAGGAAAAATTCCAAAATGCTAACACTACCAATAATAGCTATAACTAAAAATCCTAAGAACACATATATAAATATAAACATGCACGACTACTAATTATCACCAAAACAAACAAACGGGAAAAAAAATCAAAGTGTTACAATCTACCCTCCTTAAGGAAATTCGGTCCCCGAATTTAAAACTCTAACCATACGCACCTTCAAAAAGATGGGGATACCTCTTCCTCATCTCGCTCTCGGTCTCCCAAGTGACCTCCTCCCTGCTCTGGCCACGCCAAAGTACCTTGACGGACGGTATCTCTTTCGACCTCAATTTCTTCACTTGTCGATCCAAGATCATCACCGGCTGCTCTGCATAGGAAAGATCGCGCTCAAGCTGGATCGTCGGGTGCTGAATCGCATGCGAAGGATCATGAAGATATCGACGGAGCATCGATACATGAAATACGGGGTGCACGTCTGGAAAACTGGGCGGAAGGGCTAATCGGTACGCAACTGCACCAATACGCTCAAGGATCTCGAAGGGGCCTACGTATCTGGGACTAAGCTTCCCCTTCCTTCCAAATCTCATCACGCCCTTCATTGGGGAGACCCTCAAGAAAATATGATCACCAACAGAAAACTCAAGTCTGCGTCGACGACGGTCCGCATAAGATTTCTGCCTACTCTGGGCTGCTCTCATCCTATCGCGAATCAACTGGATCTTCGCTGTCGTCTCCTTAACGATCTGTGGCCCTAAAATACTGCTCTCACTGAGCTCTGTCCAACAAGTAGGCGACCTGCATTTCCTCCCATAAAGAGCCTCAAACGGTGCCATCTGAATGGTCTCCTGGTAGCTGTTGTTGTAGGAGAACTCTACTAAGGGCAAATGATGATCCCAGCTACCTCCGAAGTTTAATACGCATGCTCTGAGCATTTCCTCGAGAGTCTGAATCGTCCGCTCTGACTGTCCGTCGGTCTGCGGATGGAATGCTGTGCTGAAACTCAAGCGAGTGCCCAAAACCTCCTGAAGCCTCTGCCATAGCCGGCTGGAAAACTGGGTGCCTCTATCGGACACGATGCATGTCGGAACTCCGTGCAGTCGCACAATCTGATCAATGTAGACCTGGGCATACTGAGTAAATCCGAAAGTCGTCTTCACCGGTAGGAAGTGAGCCGCTTTCGTCAAACGATCCACGATCACCCAGATGGAGTCATACCCTCGACTAGTCCTGGGTAGACCCACAATGAAGTCCATAGATATCTGCTCCCATTTCCACTCTGGAATAGGTAGCGGCTGTAGCTCTCCCGCGGGCCTCTGGTGCTTAGCCTTGACTTGCTGACAAGTCAGGCATCTCGACACAAAATCTGCAATGTCCTTCTTCATACCGTCCCACCAGTAAACATCTCTCAAGTCATGGTACATCTTGGTGGAACCGGGATGAACACTACATACCGATCGATGTGCATCCTCAAGAATCTCGCGGCGCAATCCCTCAGCATCCGGTACGCACAGTCTAGCCCCAAATCGTAGTATCCCCTGATCGTCGATCACGAACTCGGAAAATCTGCCATGTCCCATCTGTGTCCTGATCTCTGAACAGCGGTCATCACTATGCCGTGCCTCGTATATACGGTCAAGCAACTGTGGGCGTGCACGGACATGCGCAATCTGTCCCCCGATCGGCGTAAACTCAAACTGTACCTGGCTGTCGCATAAGATCTGCCAATCTGCCGATGACTGCCTCTGCACTGCGCTCACACAAGATAGACTACCCCCGGGCCTCCTGCTCAACGCATCTGCCACTACATTTGCCTTGCCCGGGTGATACAAGATCTCACAATCGTAGTCCTTCACTAACTCCATCCATCGGCGCTGTCTAAGGTTCAGGTCTCGCTGCTGAAATATGTACTTTAAGCTCTTGTGGTCGGTGAATATCTGGCACGACTCTCCATACAGATAATGTCGCCAGATCTTGAGTGCAAAGACCACCGCAGCCATCTCCAGATCATGAGTAGGGTAATTCTGTTCATGTTTCTTTAATTGCCGTGAAGCATACGCAATCACCCTGTCGTGCTGCATCAAAACGCATCCCAGCCCCACTCGTGAAGCATCGCAGTAGACCGCAAATCCACCTGATCCAGAAGGCAAAGATAGCACTGATGTCGTGGTCAGTAGAGCCCGTAACCGCTGGAAACTGTGCTCACACTCCTCCGTCCAATCGAAGTGAACTCCCTTCCGGGTCAACCCGGTCAATGGTGTAGCAATGCGAGAGAAGTCCTACACAAATCGCCTGTAATAACCTGCCAGCCCTAGAAAGCTGCGAACCTCCGTCACTGACGTGGGTCTAGGCCAACTCCGAACTGCCTCTATCTTCCTCGGGTCGACACATATACCATCTCGTGTAATCACGTGCCCCAAGAAGTCTACGCTGTCTAGCCAGAAGGCACACTTGGAGAATTTGGCGAAAAGCTGATGCTCCCTCAAGGTCTGCAGTGAAATCCGCAGGTTCTGCTCGTGCTCCTCTCTACTCCGAGAATACACCAAGATATCGTCAATAAACACTATAATGAACAGATCAAGATACGGCCGGAAAATACGGTTCATCATGTCCATAAATGCTGCTGGCGCGTTGGTGAGTCCGAACGACATCACCAAAAACTCATAATGGCCGTAACGTGTGCGGAAAGCTGTCCTAGGAATGTCCTCCTGTCGAACTCGCAGCTGATGGTAGCCTGATCGCAAATCGATCCTCGAAAAGTATCCTGCCCCCTGAAGCTGATCGAACAAATCGTCGATGCGTGGCAAAGGATATCGATTCCGCACTGTCACCTTGTTCAGCTGGCGGTAGTCAATACACAAACGCATGCTGCCGTCCTTCTTCTTGACGAACAGGACTGGAGCACCCCAAGGAGAAACATTGGGTCGAATAAGTCCCTTATCCAGCAAGTCCTGCAACTGACCTTTCAACTCTCTAAGTTCCGCCGGGGCCATCCGATAAGGCGGTACAGAAATAGGCCCCGTGCCAGGAACCAAATCAATGCAGAAAGAAATATCACGCTCGGGCGGTAGCCCAGGAAGCTCGTCAGGGAACACATCAGGGAACTCGCTAACCACCGAAACCTGATCCAGAGGAACCTCTGTAGCTCTAGTATCGCAAACATAGGCGAGAAATCCCTGACATCCCTTCCGCAAAAGCTGTCCAGCACGAACAGAAGAAATCACACCGTGAGGGGTGGCACTACGGTCCCCCAACACAACAACAACCGACTCGCCGGGAAAAAAAAACCGAACCGTCTTCTCGCGGCAGTCAATAGAAGCATAGCACGTGGCTAACCAATCCATGCCCAAAAGGACGTCGAAGTCCAACATCTCAAGAAGGATCAAGTCGACCGGCAACTCTCTATCGCCGATACGGACGGCACAGGATCGGAACACGTGCCTAGCAACAAATGACTCTCCCACAGGAGTAGTCACAACAAGCGGCTGGCCAAGCAAACCGGACTCTCTACCTAAACTCGGCACAAAGTGTGTGGATACGTACGAGTGCGTGGATCCGGGATCGAATAACACGTGTGCGTCAACCGAACATACAGAAAGGATACCTGAGACCACCGTATTGGACGCCTGCGCGTCCTGATGCGTCAAAGCAAAAACGCGCGCCTGACCTCCACCTGCAACTAACTGTCCCCTGCCGGCCGCTGGCTGTCCTCTACCTCGGCCACCTCGTCCTCTATGAACAAATCCTCCGCGACCACGACCTCTCTGTGCATGCGTCTGATGCGGAGTAACAGTAGGTACTATCGGCAATGCCGTATGGGGGGGTGAAGGTGGTAATGTAACATGCGGTGCTGCCGCCCCACTCCGGGGTACCTCAGGACAATCTCGCATACGATGATAAGAACTCCCGCAACGGTAACATCCCAATGACGGTCTCTGGCCCTCCTGGGAATAGGAGCTAAACAATCGGCCTCGTCTCGAATCTCTTCCACCTGCAAGGTGCCTGTCACGACGCCGGAATGGCCGTCTCTGCACTGACGTATCTGCACGAACTCTCTTCGGCCCTGGAACTGCCGAAGTCTCAGCAAGGCGCTCCTCTACTAATAATGCTGCATCAACTGCTGCTGCGTATGTCTCGTAATGCTGCGCGCTGATAGCAAGGAATAATGGTGTGAGCAAACCTCGGACAAATCTCTTAACTCGCAACTCCTCAGTAGCCACTAGGTACGGGGCATAGATAGCTAGCTCTGTGAACAGCACGTCGTACTCTGCCACTGACATCCCTGGTGTCTGGCGCAAGGACTCAAATCTACGTGCTCGGGCATCCCTAACACTCTGAGGAAGAAAACGGGCAAGGAATAGCACTACAAACTCGGTCCAGGTCATAGGAGGAAGACCTGCTGCTCTGCCCTTCTCAACTGAATCACACCACTTCTGTGCAAGACCTTCTAGGCGAAAGCTCGCTAACTCGACCCATCTCGCATCCGCGCATCTAAGTGAACGACATATACGGGCCATCTTATCAAGGAAGGACTGGGGGTCCTCGGCTGTATCGGTGCCTGTGAAAACCAGAGGTTTTAGCCTCATGAATTCTGATAGCGATACCGTAATCACCTCCGTGGCTGCAGGGGCAACTGGCTGTGTGGTAGGTACCATCGCGGTTGCTGGAACAGGTGGAGCTACCTCTGGTCGCTGTGCTTGAAGCGTCTCAACTAGCGATCCTATCATCTCGCGCATCTCCTGCATGCTAGATCCCACCGTCTGGCGCATCTCCTGCACACCAGCCCCTAGCGTGGCGATCTGATCTGTCAAAGGAGGAACAGTCTGCTCAGGTACAACGGGTGCACTACCCGGATCAGTCCTCGTCTCGGACGAGTCAACTCGAATCTCGGCCCTCGCGGCCGCTCTCTGCGCCCTCGTAGTCTTTGGCGGCATATTGGCTGAAAGGAACAATAGGATTCGATAAGGATACGGAAATCGAATCGCGAGAATGTATATAATCAAGAAGGAAATTTATATCAACAAGTCCTAAGGTCGCGTAGGCGGGGTACCGTGTCGTGAGTATGCCGCGGAACATACACACACTACGCTACCCTGCCGCAGCTACCTACTCCATCATACCAGGGTCATCCTACACTCCGAAAGGTAAAACCTACGCTCTGATACCAACTTTGTCACGACCCAAAGTTTGGCCCGTGACCGGCACTTAATCACGTAACGTCTACAGGCGTAACGTGACTAAGGGAACCGGAACCCAGAAATCAAACCAGTGAAAGTATAGAGTGATAAGAATTAAATGAAAGCACCAACTAACATGATAAGAAATCTAAGTAACCAATCTTCAAGATAACAATATACGACGCCGTAGCGAAGCTCAAGATCCACATGTGGGAACATCACAGATGGAATAAAACTGCATAAGAAAAGTCGGCTCACAACGAGCACGACACCAGAATACAAATAAAGTACAACATCGTCCTCACACTGTCTCTAAGTCAAATACATACAGGGTAGATGGAGAATACTAGATACAACAATGTACATACAGAAAGCTAAACAGATACCGCACAAAACCCACTTATCAGCAAAGGAGCTAGCACACCAACTATGGGGGTATCTGTGTCGAAAGATGCAACCGCAGCCTGCCGCGACTACTCCAAGGGGCAACCTGCAAACACTGTGGCACAACGGGGGTGAGTTGCCAACTCGTGAATAGAGATAACATATAAAGGTAATCGCGAGCATGCACGTACTACGCTACTCTATCATATGCCAATAGATGATATCAATATGTGATAAGCAGTATGTGCAATAATCATGCAAGTTCTCTAACAAGTACTGTACTACTGGATGAGGTACAAATGCTCTATCAGGTAATGTAACTACAGGATGAGGTACAATAATAAATGCTGAGCAGGGGAAATATAGTATCTACACGGAATGTCAACGTGGGATATATGTATATCGGTGTCCATCAATGCACCCAGATCCCCCAAATAGCTCAGGCGCCGGCACCCTCATCGGCCCTCGAATCCTGTACACCTCTGAGAGTCCCGAGTGCCCAACATCGGCACCCAAATATCATAAATACTCGTGTCCAGCATCGACACGCAAATCCTCATCCATCGGGCCCCGTCAGTCCGGGTCAGCCCACGGGCTCCGTCTGCGGTATCAGCCCTCGGCCCCGGCAGTACAGATCACCCCGCATCCATCTATAGACTCTGATCAGTACACTCCGGATAACTGTCAGGTCCAACCAATAACCGGTAGGTAGTGGTCCCTCTGCCAGGCTCACCGTCTACTGCACAGCGAAACCGTTCTCGCCCCGGGGTACCATACCGGGTCCACCATGTACCCGTAATCGGCCTCAACCGCCTCCTCGATTCGGGTTCCCATATATCACTCTAGCACCGAGAAAACACATGGTGGACGCACCGAAATATCATATCAAGGGAACCGGGTTTTTGAATGATTACATATTTAAAATAGCCACGGTTCCCAAATCCAGAAATCACATATAATCCAAACCAAATACAAGTCAATGAATCCGATATGATATGTGCGTCAATGTAATTATCAAGTCAAGTTACATATAGTGAGCTACAATATAATGATTCAATGTGATGTGTGTAGCAGGCATGAATATCAAGTATGAATATATGGTCATGTCACAAATAGATGAGCTATAATGCAATGATCCGATGTGATATAGGCATCAAGTATGAATATATGGTCATGTCACAAATAGATGAGCTATAATGCAATGATCCGATGTGATATAGGCATCAAGTATGAATATATGGTCATGTCACAAATAGATGAGCTATAATGCAATGATCCGATGTGATATAGGCATCAAGTATGAATATATGGTCATGTCACAAATAGATGAGCTATAATGCAATGCGTACAAAATAGTAACCATGGACATGCAATATGTGTATATGGAACACCATAAGGTCCTATCAGCCCTGACGTAGAACGCCATGCGGGCGATATCCCCGTAGATGTGAAATCTACTCACCGTAGTCTCTCGCTAGGTGTAGCCAACAACCTGCTTCCCTTTCTTCGCTGTGTCCGCCGTACTCGCCTGCGAACCTAGAATTACACAATATATCATATGTAAGCTCGAAATCACACAAACGCGACATTAAAGCCGAACAAGTAACTCGTGTCGCGAACCAAACGCGCGTGTGCGCGATACGCTAAAACGTGTGGTTACGCGTCTGAAATCACTCCGACGCGTCGCGGTACGCAGAAACCCAAAACCCACACACATGTATCACGCGTGTCGCGAAAGGTTGAAAATACGGGAAAATAGGTATTCTACCCCAGATTTTGATACAGGAAAGATATTGAAAAACTATACATACCAAAATAACCCACATACAAGCAGAGACCCACACCCCAAACCCCAACCCTTGGCTCCCCTATCTGGCCGCAATTTGCGGCCAGAAAGCAATAATTGGCGGCCGGACTTGGGAGTTGGGTTCCCAGGTTTGGTTTGTGCACTCTATACTCTCCAAACATGCTGTAGTAACATCTAGATTTAAACTGAAAAGTCTCGGGTAACAGCAGATTTCCTACAGTGCCTATTTCTAGTTAAAAACCCCACTTTTGCACTAAATTGAAACTTTATGGTATTTTTCTGAAATCTGGAACAAACCCCAGTTAAAATAGCTCTAATACCACTTAAAGGAGCTAACTAAATTATGAGAACACCAATCTAATTTACACATTACAAATATCCTATAAATTCACTAAAATGCACAAAAAAAAGGATTTTTACTAGAGAATACAACAAGTCTAAGGAAAAGAGGTGCTAATATGAGTTAATACCTTCTAAGAACTTTGCAAAACCCCAAAAGTTCCAGCTTCTCCCTTAAGTGTGCAGACTTGCCTTAGAACACCTCAAAAACCTCACTTTTTCCAAGCTTTTGTGAAGAAAATGAGTTGATATGCATAGGGTTTTGTGTATGGATCAAAGGGGATTGAAAAGAGAAGAGAATATGGAGGAAAAATGAAGTTTTTGCTGCTGGAAATTCTGTGGGATCTCAGAATGAGGGAAAGAGAGAGAAGAGAGAAGAGAAAGAGGGTCAAAAGTCAAGGTTTACCTACCCACCATGCTCATTTGTTTAAGGGTATTTGGATTTTCTTTTCTTTTGTTGTTTCCTTTTGAAATTATAAAAAGAATGGTTTATGCAAGGATTAATTGATGGGGAAAAAAATATAAACTTGCAACCATGCACAAAGAATGGTTAACAAGTCACAAAAATGCCTAAGTATGCAAGGTGCACCCTATAAAGGAAAAATTCCAAAATGCTAACACTACCAATAATAGCTATAACTAAAAATCCTAAGAACACATATATAAATATAAACATGCACGACTACTAATTATCACCAAAACAAACAAACGGGAAAAAAAATCAAAGTGTTACAATCTACCCCCCTTAAGGAAATTCGGTCCCCGAATTTAAAACTCTAACCATACGCACCTTCAAAAAGATGGGGATACCTCTTCCTCATCTCGCTCTCGGTCTCCCAAGTGACCTCCTCCCTGCTCTGGCCACGCCAAAGTACCTTGACGGACGGTATCTCTTTCGACCTCAATTTCTTCACTTGTCGATCCAAGATCATCACCGGCTGCTCTGCATAGGAAAGATCGCGCTCAAGCTGGATCGTCGGGTGCTGAATCGCATGCGAAGGATCATGAAGATATCGACGGAGCATCGATACATGAAATACGGGGTGCACGTCTGGAAAACTGGGCGGAAGGGCTAATCGGTACGCAACTGCACCAATACGCTCAAGGATCTCGAAGGGGCCTACGTATCTGGGACTAAGCTTCCCCTTCCTTCCAAATCTCATCACGCCCTTCATTGGGGAGACCCTCAAGAAAATATGATCACCAACAGAAAACTCAAGTCTGCGTCGACGACGGTCCGCATAAGATTTCTGCCTACTCTGGGCTGCTCTCATCCTATCGCGAATCAACTGGATCTTCGCTGTCGTCTCCTTAACGATCTGTGGCCCTAAAATACTGCTCTCACTGAGCTCTGTCCAACAAGTAGGCGACCTGCATTTCCTCCCATAAAGAGCCTCAAACGGTGCCATCTGAATGGTCTCCTGGTAGCTGTTGTTGTAGGAGAACTCTACTAAGGGCAAATGATGATCCCAGCTACCTCCGAAGTTTAATACGCATGCTCTGAGCATGTCCTCGAGAGTCTGAATCGTCCGCTCTGACTGTCCGTCGGTCTGCGGATGGAATGCTGTGCTGAAACTCAAGCGAGTGCCCAAAACCTCCTGAAGCCTCTGCCATAGCCGGCTGGAAAACTGGGTGCCTCTATCGGACACGATGCATGTCGGAACTCCGTGCAGTCGCACAATCTGATCAATGTAGACCTGGGCATACTGAGTAAATCCGAAAGTCGTCTTCACCGGTAGGAAGTGAGCCGCTTTCGTCAAACGATCCACGATCACCCAGATGGAGTCATACCCTCGACTAGTCCTGGGTAGACCCACAATGAAGTCCATAGATATCTGCTCCCATTTCCACTCTGGAATAGGTAGCGGCTGTAGCTCTCCCGCGGGCCTCTGGTGCTTAGCCTTGACTTGCTGACAAGTCAGGCATCTCGACACAAAATCTGCAATGTCCTTCTTCATACCGTCCCACCAGTAAACATCTCTCAAGTCATGGTACATCTTGGTGGAACCGGGATGAACACTACATACCGATCGATGTGCATCCTCAAGAATCTCGCGGCGCAATCCCTCAGCATCCGGTACGCACAGTCTAGCCCCAAATCGTAGTATCCCCTGATCGTCGATCACGAACTCGGAAAATCTGCCATGTCCCATCTGTGTCCTGATCTCTGAACAGCGGTCATCACTATGCCGTGCCTCGTATATACGGTCAAGCAACTGTGGGCGTGCACGGACATGCGCAATCTGTCCCCCGATCGGCGTAAACTCAAACTGTACCTGGCTGTCGCATAAGATCTGCCAATCTGCCGATGACTGCCTCTGCACTGCGCTCACACAAGATAGACTACCCCCGGGCCTCCTGCTCAACGCATCTGCCACTACATTTGCCTTGCCCGGGTGATACAAGATCTCACAATCGTAGTCCTTCACTAACTCCATCCATCGGCGCTGTCTAAGGTTCAGGTCTCGCTGCTGAAATATGTACTTTAAGCTCTTGTGGTCGGTGAATATCTGGCACGACTCTCCATACAGATAATGTCGCCAGATCTTGAGTGCAAAGACCACCGCAGCCATCTCCAGATCATGAGTAGGGTAATTCTGTTCATGTTTCTTTAATTGCCGTGAAGCATACGCAATCACCCTGTCGTGCTGCATCAAAACGCATCCCAGCCCCACTCGTGAAGCATCGCAGTAGACCGCAAATCCACCTGATCCAGAAGGCAAAGATAGCACTGATGTCGTGGTCAGTAGAGCCCGTAACCGCTGGAAACTGTGCTCACACTCCTCCGTCCAATCGAAGTGAACTCCCTTCCGGGTCAACCCGGTCAATGGTGTAGCAATGCGAGAGAAGTCCTACACAAATCGCCTGTAATAACCTGCCAGCCCTAGAAAGCTGCGAACCTCCGTCACTGACGTGGGTCTAGGCCAACTCCGAACTGCCTCTATCTTCCTCGGGTCGACACATATACCATCTCGTGTAATCACGTGCCCCAAGAAGTCTACGCTGTCTAGCCAGAAGGCACACTTGGAGAATTTGGCGAAAAGCTGATGCTCCCTCAAGGTCTGCAGTGAAATCCGCAGGTTCTGCTCGTGCTCCTCTCTACTCCGAGAATACACCAAGATATCGTCAATAAACACTATAATGAACAGATCAAGATACGGCCGGAAAATACGGTTCATCATGTCCATAAATGCTGCTGGCGCGTTGGTGAGTCCGAACGACATCACCAAAAACTCATAATGGCCGTAACGTGTGCGGAAAGCTGTCCTAGGAATGTCCTCCTGTCGAACTCGCAGCTGATGGTAGCCTGATCGCAAATCGATCCTCGAAAAGTATCCTGCCCCCTGAAGCTGATCGAACAAATCGTCGATGCGTGGCAAAGGATATCGATTCCGCACTGTCACCTTGTTCAGCTGGCGGTAGTCAATACACAAACGCATGCTGCCGTCCTTCTTCTTGACGAACAGGACTGGAGCACCCCAAGGAGAAACACTGGGTCGAATAAGTCCCTTATCCAGCAAGTCCTGCAACTGACCTTTCAACTCTCTAAGTTCCGCCGGGGCCATCCGATAAGGCGGTACAGAAATAGGCCCCGTGCCAGGAACCAAATCAATGCAGAAAGAAATATCACGCTCGGGCGGTAGCCCAGGAAGCTCGTCAGGGAACACATCAGGGAACTCGCTAACCACCGAAACCTGATCCAGAGGAACCTCTGTAGCTCTAGTATCGCAAACATAGGCGAGAAATCCCTGACATCCCTTCCGCAAAAGCTGTCCAGCACGAACAGAAGAAATCACACCGTGAGGGGTGGCACTACGGTCCCCCAACACAACAACAACCGACTCGCCGGGAAAAAAAAACCGAACCGTCTTCTCGCGGCAGTCAATAGAAGCATAGCACGTGGCTAACCAATCCATGCCCAAAAGGACGTCGAAGTCCAACATCTCAAGAAGGATCAAGTCGACCGGCAACTCTCTATCGCCGATACGGACGGCACAGGATCGGAACACGTGCCTAGCAACAAATGACTCTCCCACAGGAGTAGTCACAACAAGCGGCTGGCCAAGCAAACCGGACTCTCTACCTAAACTCGGCACAAAGTGTGTGGATACGTACGAGTGCGTGGATCCGGGATCGAATAACACGTGTGCGTCAACCGAACATACAGAAAGGATACCTGAGACCACCGTATTGGACGCCTGCGCGTCCTGATGCGTCAAAGCAAAAACGCGCGCCTGACCTCCACCTGCAACTAACTGTCCCCTGCCGGCCGCTGGCTGTCCTCTACCTCGGCCACCTCGTCCTCTATGAACAAATCCTCCGCGACCACGACCTCTCTGTGCATGCGTCTGATGCGGAGTAACAGTAGGTACTATCGGCAATGCCGTATGGGGGGGTGAAGGTGGTAATGTAACATGCGGTGCTGCCGCCCCACTCCGGGGTACCTCAGGACAATCTCGCATACGATGATAAGAACTCCCGCAACGGTAACATCCAATGACGGTCTCTGGCCCTCCTGGGAATAGGAGCTAAACAATCGGCCTCGTCTCGAATCTCTTCCACCTGCAAGGTGCCTGTCACGACGCCGGAATGGCCGTCTCTGCACTGACGTATCTGCACGAACTCTCTTCGGCCCTGGAACTGCCGAAGTCTCAGCAAGGCGCTCCTCTACTAATAATGCTGCATCAACTGCTGCTGCGTATGTCTCGTAATGCTGCGCGCTGATAGCAAGGAATAATGGTGTGAGCAAACCTCGGACAAATCTCTTAACTCGCAACTCCTCAGTAGCCACTAGGTACGGGGCATAGATAGCTAGCTCTGTGAACAGCACGTCGTACTCTGCCACTGACATCCCTGGTGTCTGGCGCAAGGACTCAAATCTACGTGCTCGGGCATCCCTAACACTCTGAGGAAGAAAACGGGCAAGGAATAGCACTACAAACTCGGTCCAGGTCATAGGAGGAAGACCTGCTGCTCTGCCCTTCTCAACTGAATCACACCACTTCTGTGCAAGACCTTCTAGGCGAAAGCTCGCTAACTCGACCCATCTCGCATCCGCGCATCTAAGTGAACGACATATACGGGCCATCTTATCAAGGAAGGACTGGGGGTCCTCGGCTGTATCGGTGCCTGTGAAAACCAGAGGTTTTAGCCTCATGAATTCTGATAGCGATACCGTAATCACCTCCGTGGCTGCAGGGGCAACTGGCTGTGTGGTAGGTACCATCGCGGTTGCTGGAACAGGTGGAGCTACCTCTGGTCGCTGTGCTTGAAGCGTCTCAACTAGCGATCCTATCATCTCGCGCATCTCCTGCATGCTAGATCCCACCGTCTGGCGCATCTCCTGCACACCAGCCCCTAGCGTGGCGATCTGATCTGTCAAAGGAGGAACAGTCTGCTCAGGTACAACGGGTGCACTACCCGGATCAGTCCTCGTCTCGGACGAGTCAACTCGAATCTCGGCCCTCGCGGCCGCTCTCTGCGCCCTCGTAGTCTTTGGCGGCATATTGGCTGAAAGGAACAATAGGATTCGATAAGGATACGGAAATCGAATCGCGAGAATGTATATAATCAAGAAGGAAATTTATATCAACAAGTCCTAAGGTCGCGTAGGCGGGGTACCGTGTCGTGAGTATGCCGCGGAACATACACACACTACGCTACCCTGCCGCAGCTACCTACTCCATCATACCAGGGTCATCCTACACTCCGAAAGGTAAAACCTACGCTCTGATACCAACTTTGTCACGACCCAAAGTTTGGCCCGTGACCGGCACTTAATCACGTAACGTCTACAGGCGTAACGTGACTAAGGGAACCGGAACCCAGAAATCAAACCAGTGAAAGTATAGAGTGATAAGAATTAAATGAAAGCACCAACTAACATGATAAGAAATCTAAGTAACCAATCTTCAAGATAACAATATACGACGCCGTAGCGAAGCTCAAGATCCACATGTGGGAACATCACAGATGGAATAAAACTGCATAAGAAAAGTCGGCTCACAACGAGCACGACACCAGAATACAAATAAAGTACAACATCGTCCTCACACTGTCTCTAAGTCAAATACATACAGGGTAGATGGAGAATACTAGATACAACAATGTACATACAGAAAGCTAAACAGATACCGCACAAAACCCACTTATCAGCAAAGGAGCTAGCACACCAACTATGGGGGTATCTGTGTCGAAAGATGCAACCGCAGCCTGCCGCGACTACTCCAAGGGGCAACCTGCAAACACTGTGGCACAACGGGGGTGAGTTGCCAACTCGTGAATAGAGATAACATATAAAGGTAATCGCGAGCATGCACGTACTACGCTACTCTATCATATGCCAATAGATGATATCAATATGTGATAAGCAGTATGTGCAATAATCATGCAAGTTCTCTAACAAGTACTGTACTACTGGATGAGGTACAAATGCTCTATCAGGTAATGTAACTACAGGATGAGGTACAATAATAAATGCTGAGCAGGGGAAATATAGTATCTACACGGAATGTCAACGTGGGATATATGTATATCGGTGTCCATCAATGCACCCAGATCCCCAAATAGCTCAGGCGCCGGCACCCTCATCGGCCCTCGAATCCTGTACACCTCTGAGAGTCCCGAGTGCCCAACATCGGCACCCAAATATCATAAATACTCGTGTCCAGCATCGACACGCAAATCCTCATCCATCGGGCCCCGTCAGTCCGGGTCAGCCCACGGGCTCCGTCTGCGGTATCAGCCCTCGGCCCCGGCAGTACAGATCACCCGCATCCATCTATAGACTCTGATCAGTACACTCCGGATAACTGTCAGGTCCAACCAATAACCGGTAGGTAGTGGTCCCTCTGCCAGGCTCACCGTCTACTGCACAGCGAAACCGTTCTCGCCCCGGGGTACCATACCGGGTCCACCATGTACCCGTAATCGGCCTCAACCGCCTCCTCGATTCGGGTTCCCATATATCACTCTAGCACCGAGAAAACACATGGTGGACGCACCGAAATATCATATCAAGGGAACCGGGTTTTGAATGATTACATATTTAAAATAGCCACGGTTCCCAAATCCAGAAATCACATATAATCCAAACCAAATACAAGTCAATGAATCCGATATGATATGTGCGTCAATGTAATTATCAAGTCAAGTTACATATAGTGAGCTACAATATAATGATTCAATGTGATGTGTGTAGCAGGCATGAATATCAAGTATGAATATATGGTCATGTCACAAATAGATGAGCTATAATGCAATGATCCGATGTGATATAGGCATCAAGTATGAATATATGGTCATGTCACAAATAGATGAGCTATAATGCAATGATCCGATGTGATATAGGCATCAAGTATGAATATATGGTCATGTCACAAATAGATGAGCTATAATGCAATGATCCGATGTGATATAGGCATCAAGTATGAATATATGGTCATGTCACAAATAGATGAGCTATAATGCAATGCGTACAAAATAGTAACCATGGACATGCAATATGTGTATATGGAACACCATAAGTCCTATCAGCCCTGACGTAGAACGCCATGCGGGCGATATCCCCGTAGATGTGAAATCTACTCACCGTAGTCTCTCGCTAGGTGTAGCCAACAACCTGCTTCCCTTTCTTCGCTGTGTCCGCCGTACTCGCCTGCGAACCTAGAATTACACAATATATCATATGTAAGCTCGAAATCACACAAACGCGACATTAAAGCCGAACAAGTAACTCGTGTCGCGAACCAAACGCGCGTAGTGCGCGATACGCTAAAACGTGTGGTTACGCGTCTGAAATCACTCCGACGCGTCGCGGTACGCAGAAACCCAAAACCCACACACATGTATCACGCGTGTCGCGAAAGGTTGAAAATACGGGAAAATAGGTATTCTACCCCAGATTTTGATACAGGAAAGATATTGAAAAACTATACATACCAAAATAACCCACATACAAGCAGAGACCCACACCCCAAACCCCAACCCTTGGCTCCCCTATCTGGCCGCAATTTGCGGCCAGAAAGCAATAATTGGCGGCCGGACTTGGGAGTTGGGTTCCCAGGTTTGGTTTGTGCACTCTATACTCTCCAAACATGCTGCAGTAACATCTAGATTTAAACTGAAAAGTCTCGGGTAACAGCAGATTTCCTACAGTGCCTATTTCTAGTTAAAAACCCCACTTTTGCACTAAATTGAAACTTTATGGTATTTTTCTGAAATCTGGAACAAACCCCAGTTAAAATAGCTCTAATACCACTTAAAGGAGCTAACTAAATTATGAGAACACCAATCTAATTTACACATTACAAATATCCTATAAATTCACTAAAATGCACAAAAAAAAGGATTTTTACTAGAGAATACAACAAGTCTAAGGAAAAGAGGTGCTAATATGAGTTAATACCTTCTAAGAACTTTGCAAAACCCCAAAAGTTCCAGCTTCTCCCTTAAGTGTGCAGACTTGCCTTAGAACACCTCAAAAACCTCACTTTTTCCAAGCTTTTGTGAAGAAAATGAGTTGATATGCATAGGGTTTTGTGTATGGATCAAAGGGGATTGAAAAGAGAAGAGAATATGGAGGAAAAATGAAGTTTTTGCTGCTGGAAATTCTGTGGGATCTCAGAATGAGGGAAAGAGAGAGAAGAGAGAAGAGAAAGAGGGTCAAAAGTCAAGGTTTACCTACCCACCATGCTCATTTGTTTAAGGGTATTTGGATTTTCTTTTCTTTTGTTGTTTCCTTTTGAAATTATAAAAAGAATGGTTTATGCAAGGATTAATTGATGGGGAAAAAAATATAAACTTGCAACCATGCACAAAGAATGGTTAACAAGTCACAAAAATGCCTAAGTATGCAAGGTGCACCCTATAAAGGAAAAATTCCAAAATGCTAACACTACCAATAATAGCTATAACTAAAAATCCTAAGAACACATATATAAATATAAACATGCACGACTACTAATTATCACCAAAACAAACAAACGGGAAAAAAAATCAAAGTGTTACAATCTACCCCCCTTAAGGAAATTCGGTCCCCGAATTTAAACTCTAACCATACGCACCTTCAAAAAGATGGGGATACCTCTTCCTCATCTCGCTCTCGGTCTCCCAAGTGACCTCCTCCCTGCTCTGGCCACGCCAAAGTACCTTGACGGACGGTATCTCTTTCGACCTCAATTTCTTCACTTGTCGATCCAAGATCATCACCGGCTGCTCTGCATAGGAAAGATCGCGCTCAAGCTGGATCGTCGGGTGCTGAATCGCATGCGAAGGATCATGAAGATATCGACGGAGCATCGATACATGAAATACGGGGTGCACGTCTGGAAAACTGGGCGGAAGGGCTAATCGGTACGCAACTGCACCAATACGCTCAAGGATCTCGAAGGGGCCTACGTATCT